>CM066031.1:545647650-555647650 GCA_033557465.1 Ichthyophis bannanicus
AATCCTACCCTAGGAAAGGCGTTCAATTGTAAACTGGGATTCCTGGGGAAATAGAAATAAAAAAGAGAAGGAACGTTTATTTCCTTAATTGATTGACGGTTGTTATATTTTTAAGAAGTTTTTACCACAGCGCTAGCAAGTAACAATGCCAATGTTAATTCCAATATCTGAGTACAGAAATTAAAAATGATATCCTTTCGTAATCTCCAAAACAAGGTATCATGAATTTCAAGGTGATCATGGGGGTGCTGGCGCAGGGGGGGAGGAGATTGGCCTGTTGAGCACTCTCCAGGGCATGAGTATAGCTGTTATTGGTCCCGTGCTGTCATAGTCCAGACAAAAAGGGGAAGAGCTAGGCATAGATCCAAGATAATAAATACATACGCCTGAGCTTCCTGATTAATGTTTGGGGTGTTATCCGTCAAGGGAATCACAGATAAATCCTGGCCAATGCGAATGAATCCCAAGCTTGTTAAACATGTAACAACCTTCCCGTCGGAGGATCATCGGACAACATGGTACTCAATCCTATCACACCTTTTGCACTGGTCTTAGGGCTCCCTTCCGAAATGCAAGGATCAAAGTTCTCGCCTACAAGGTGCACAAATCCAAAATAGTAAAAAAGAACAAAAAAAGCAAAACAATTCCTAGGGGCATCTGTAGACCGGCGCTAGCGGGTCCCATCTGGCGAGCTGAATCCCCGTCCAGTCCATAGGAGTTGCTTAAATGACCGAATGAAATAACTGTAAATGATACCACAGGAAGGACACACGTGGGGCGAGCAGAATGAAGAAGCTCAACTATCTTTAGAAGGGGACCTCCAAGATGGTTTTGTGCGGCTCTTCTTCCGTTTTCCACGCGTGAGGTGCTGAAACTAGGAGTCTAGAATCCTGCTCTTCCTCTACTCTGGTCGTTGGCCTAGAGATTTCCCGCTCCCCTGAGGGTTCGGTGTAGATAGAAATAATGTTTTTACTTATTACTTGTTTAGAGGGAAAATGTACTTCAGACCCTAAAAGCACACTCATCTGGGGTGGCTGAAGTCCATCCCGATGACCTTAAAAAAGGAGGGATGAGAAAGAGTGAAGGGAGATATACCAAAAATCATAGCTCATACCTTATGGTGAACACGGACTGGGAATTCCCCCACCGTTACAAGCAATACCTCTACTAGCGAGGGTTGTATTTGAACACGGTATACTAATAACTGGGACTTTTAGTACAAAAAAATTTATATAAAAACCATTGCTAAAATTTTAAAAAGATATTCTACGAGCTAGGGAACAGGAATTAACAATTGTCAAGAGCCAAGTAACACCTCTATTAGTATATAAAACCTGTCTAGTGTGACGGGCTATGATAATCTTCCTTATACAGCAGAAACCCCAGTGACGGAGGCATTTCCCGGCAGCTTTGGTCTAGTGAAAGCCTTGGAAGATACTGAAGACAATGCATGGGGCGTGCGGGAAAATCCCCATGTACCCCCTAAAGGTGCCAAGCATCAATTGCTCAGAAAAAAAAATTAAATTAAGAAATCATGTTCCTAATTCCGAGAGCACCAACACGAGGCATAACTGATCCAAAATAGTCCGAAACAAAAAAACGGAAAAAGAAAAGGGGGAGAAAAAACTATGATTATTTGCGAACATTTATTGGAAAAGGACGGATCAAGTATTATCAGGGCGGTTTGTGCCCGGAATTTCGGGTGGCTCCATTCGCTCGCTTAACCAAAAAACCGTGGTTCAGTAAACGCCGTAGTCTCAAGGGAGGAGAAGCAATGCCCGTTTCTCATCTTGTGTTTCGGTTTATTGTTTTGGCGCCTTAGTGGAGTAAAGGGCGTTCTGTCTGGAGCCCTTTTTTCTTTTTCCCTGGAAGGCCGGTCCTTTGACCTCGTGGGTTCTCTTTTTTCCCCGATGGCTTCCAGTGGTTTCAAAAAGTGTGATCGGTGCAAGAAACTGATGTCTCTCATTGACACACACGACTGCTGCCTTTGGTGCCTCGGTCCCGATCATGATCCTAAGATCTGTGGGCCATGTGGCAAAATGTCCACTAAGGCACTGCGAAGTCGACAGCATCAAAATGAAAGGCTTTTTTCTGATTCGGCCTCCGGCCGGGCCCGGAACTCGTCTGAGACCTCGATGTCTTGGGAGTCTGACCCCGAGCATCGTCGGGGTTCCTTGGACAGGGGGTCCCCCAATCGGGAACGAAAGAGGAAGAAGCGGCTCACGAGGGCGGCGTCGGAGGAGGTCCTTGGCTCCTCGAGGGCTAGGTCTCGGACCCCCGACCACCATCCTGGGCCCTTGGAACAGGAGAAGCCGTCCAAAATGCCTCGTGTGGAGCCGGAGTCTGCTGGACACGTAAGCCCTGTTGTCCTCGAGGACTCTCCTCCCAGGGAGCCAACGTCAGGCCCAGCACTGCCGGGGCCCGAGTCGGTGGCTGCTGAGTCTCCTGAGCTTGGACTCAGGCTGACAGCCTTGGAGTGCAGACTGTCTGCCTTCATGGATCAGCAGCGGGTGCTGATGGCCAGCCTTGCTGGCACATCTACCCCGACCACCGGGACATCGACGTCGAAGTCGACCCCGAAGACCGAGCCGATACTCGAGACCATGAAGGCTCGAGGTCGTCCTCGGTCACGGTCACCCTCGACCTCCCGTTCGGGACCAAGGGCGTTGACACCGGTGCCCTCGGCGTTGGGGTGGGTGCTGCCGGGACCCACGCGGTCGGAGCCCCCCTGACTCCTCTTCGGACGATTCCGCATTGGAGACGGAGGACGAGGAGTCCCCCAACACCTTCCGGACTCGGTGCGTCCCGTCAGACTCACTGCAGTCTGAACCCCGGAGTAGATCCCCCCCCCCCAGAGGATATCCGGTTCTCAGAGTTTGTTCGGGATATGGCCACAGCCTTGGCGATTCCCGCGGACCCCGAGGAGGAGCCTCGAGCCGAAGAGCTCGAGGCCCTCCAGTATGACTCTCCTCCGAAGGAGGCCTTTACTCTGCCGGTTCCTCCGATGCTGGAACGGCTCCTCTTCCGGATGTAGGAGGCACCGGCCTCGGTGCCGGTTCTGAGCAAGCGAGTCAATTCCATTTATCGACTCCGTAAAAGCCCTGGCTTCCAAAAGGCGCAGCTACCACACCATTCCATGGTGGTGGAATCGGCCATGCATCGTCTGAAAAGCCAGAAGATGCATTCCGCGGTGCCCCCCAGCAGGGAGGCCCGGAACCTGGATGCATTTGGTAGAAAGTGCTTCCAGGGCTCGATGCTTGCTTGCCGTGTCCAGTCCTACCAGCTGTACATGGGCATGTACTTGCGGGACCTGGCAAAGTAGCTTGCCGGGTTCTCTGCTGGTCTCTCCGGGGAACCTTTGCAGAGGTTCAAGACCTTGTCCTCGGGGATCCAGGAATGTTCTAAGTTCATGTCCCGAGCAGCCTACGATGGCTTCGAGGCCTCGGCCCGTGTTGCGGCGGCCGGCACTGCGGCTCGACGACAGGCATGGCTGCAGTCGGATCTCGAGCCATGGGTACAGGACAAGTTGGTCTATGTCCCTTGCTGAGGTGAAAACCTTTTTGGCAAGCCCATGGCCGAGAAGGCTGCTGAGCTCGAAACCGAGCACCTCACCAGGACAAGGCTGTCCAGGAAAACTTCTGCCCCTTCTCAGAAAAAGAAGGGCTTGGGTAAGAAGTCTTTTTACCTGAAGAAGGCGACTGCCCACATTACCAGGCCTCCCCAGCTCCCCAGCAGGGTCAGCAGGCCAAGGGGCAGGGACATGGGCCCCGTAGGCAGAAGACCCCCAAGCCTCCGGCCCCTGCTCCCACTCAGCAGAGTGGGGGGTTTTGACTCCCAAAGCATAGCCTCTCTGACTCTGCTGTCCCATCCCTGCACAGGAGGTCGACTAGCCTTGTTTGCCCACAGGTGGCCACCCATCACAGGAGACATTTGGGTCTTAAGCATAGTCCACAAGGGCTATATGCTCCATTTCCAATAGTTGCCGCCTCCTTACTTCCCAGGAGAGCCTCCAAGGCCTCCTCTACACACAGACCTCCTCCTTCAAGAGCTTCAGGGTCTGCTGCGAGACAAGGCGGTGGAGCCTGTGCCTCCCCACCTACAAGGTCACGGTTTCTACTCCAGGTACTTCCTAGTACCAAAGAGAACCGGGGGCCTCAGGCCTATTCTCGACCTCAGAAATCTCAACAAGTTCTTGGAGAAAGAAAAGTTCAAGATGCTTACTCTTGGAACCTTCAGCAGGGAGATTGGCTATGCTCCTTGGATCTAAAGGATGCGTACACTCACATCCTCATTCATCCAGACCACAGGAAGTACCTCAGGTTCATTGTGGGAGGAAACCATTATCAGTACAGAGTACTGCCTTTCGGCCTCACCTCCGCCCCCAGAGTCTTTACAAAGTGCCTGGCAGTGGTGGCGGCCTACTTGAGGAATCAGGGTATCTTTGTCTTCCCCTACCTGGACGACTGGCTCATCAGGGGTCAGACGTGCCAGGAGGCCAGGCAGGCCACCCTCCGAACTATCTCTCTCCTTCAATACCTGGGTTTTGTCATAAACTTCGAAAAGTCCACTTTGCTCCCCTCCCAGAACCTAGAGTTCATAAGGGCAAGGCTAGACTCTCTGCAAGCAAAGGCTTACTTGCCAGAAGACAGAGCCCACAGATTGATGGCCTTGGCAAACCAGTTTCTCAGCATGCCACTGGTTTCTGCCAGGCTCTGCCTGAGGCTCCTTGGCCACATGGCATCGACAGTGCATGTGACTCCAAATGCCCGACTCCACATGAGGCCTGCCCAGTGGTGCCTCAGAACTCAGTGGACTCAGGCCACAGGAAGCCTCAGAGACAGAGTACGGGTGTCCAAACCATTCCTGAACTCCCTACGCTGGTGGCTGCACCCCCCCAACTTACTACAAGGGGTGCCTTTTCAGATACCGGTGTTGACAGTAGTGCTAACCACTGATGCCTCCTTGCAAGGCTGGGGGGCACATTGTCTGGACAAGTGCACCCAGGGCCTGTGGTCTCCCTGGGAGGCCACACAACAAATCAACCTACTGGAACTTTGAGCTATTCGTTTAGCCCTCAAGACTTTCTCGCAAACCCTGGTTTATCAGTCTGTCTTAGTGCAGACAGACAACCAAGTAGCCATGTTCTATGTGAACAAGCAGGGCGGCACTGGGTCCAGGCTCCTTTGTCAGGAGGCACAGGACCTTTGCTTGTTTGCGCTCAGACACAACATGTTTCTCAAGGCTGTTTATCTCCCTGGCCAAGAGAACTTCCTGGCAGACAGGTTGAGCAGAGTTCTGCAGCCCCACGAATGGCAACTGCACCCATTAGTGGTTCCGAAGATTTTCCTAAAATGGGGTCTTCCATCCATAGATCTCTTTGCCAGTCCCCTGAACTGGCAGCTGCCCAGGTTCTGCTCCAGACAACCGCATCCCATGAGGTGGGCAGCGGATGCCTTCCTAATTTCCTGGTCCCAGGGCCTCCTGTATGCGTTTCCTCCCATGCCTCTGGTGGCCTGAACCTTGTTCAAGATTCTAAGGGACAAGGCCTCGATACTTCTGGTAGCCCCCAGGTGGCCGAGGCAGCCTTGGTTTCCACTTCTGCTTCAACTGGCAGTGGACACCCCACTACCTCTAGGGTTGCAGCCCGACCTTCTCTCTCAGGATCAGGGTTCTCTTCTGCACCCCAACCTCAAATCTCTCAATTTGATGGCCTGGAGGCTGCAAGGGTAGTGTTGGCTCCCTGGGGCCTGCCTCAGGAAGTTGAGGAGGTGGTCTTGGCCTTTAGGAAGCAGTTCACCAGAAAAACATATACCCTGAAATGGAGAAGGTTCTCTTTGTGGTGTCAGCTATGCACAGAAGATCCTTTCTCCTGCTCTGTGCCAGTGATGCTTCAGTACCTGCTGCACTTATCCAATCAGGGCCTCAAGTCCAATTCTGTTTGGGTCCACTTCTCAGCTCTAGCAGCTCACCACTCACTAGTGGAAGGACACTCCTTGTCGGTTCACCCCTTGGTGTCCCGGTTCCTCAGAGGTTTGCTCTTGCTCAAGCCTCCTATCCGTCCTCCAGCTCCTGAGTGGGAGTTGAATGTGGTCTTGCAACAGCTGACTCGCCCACCCTTTGAGCCGATGGCTACTTGTCCTCTCCGTTTCCTTTCCTGGAAGACGCTCTTTCTGGTAGCCCTAACCTCGGCCAGACGAGTAAGTGAGCTTCAGGCCCTGGTCTATGACAGGCCTTACACTCGCTTCTATAGGAACAGGGTAGTCCTTAGGACTCATCCTAAGTTCCTCCCAAAAGTTGTGTCCTCTTTCCACCTCAACCAGGAGGTGGTTCTTCCGACATTCTTCCCAAGGCCTCATGCAAGCTAGGCTGAGGCAGTCCTGCATACCCTGGACTGTAGAAGGGCCTTATCCTTCTACCTTGATAGTACGCAGGGGCATAGAAGGGCTACTCAGCTCTTCGTATCTTTTGACCCTAATAATTTGGGGTTATCTGTGTCCAAGCGTATCTTGTCCATCTGGGTGGCTGACTGTATCACCTGGGCTTACAGGGCAGCTGACCTTCCCTTGCAGGGTCGGGTCACGGCCCACCGGGTCAGGGCTATGGCTGCCTCAGTAGCTCATCTCCGCTCTGTACCTTTGGCAGACATCTGCAGGGCTGCAACTTGGTCCTCAAGCCAGACTTTTGCAGCTCATTACTGCCTGGAGAGGGAGTCCCATAGGGACAGTGCTTTTGGCCAGGCAGTACTCCGGAATCTCTTTGAGGTTTAGGCAAATCCTGCCCTCCAGCCCTCCGTTGGGCTACCGGTGGGGGTTCTCTTTCAGTGAAAGCCTTTCTCTGATGCTGGGACTAGAGGGATTTCTCTTGTTCAGCCTGGGTTCCTGGTAGCCCAGAGCTAGGGAGTCACCCATATGTGAGGACTGACTTCCTGCTTGGTCCTGGAGAAAGGGTAGTTACTCACCTGTAACAGGTGTTCTCCAGGAGCAGCAGGAATCAGTCCTCACAACCCTCCCTCCTCCCCTGGGAGTTGCAGTTGTACATAGTTCATTTTTGCATTTTTTTGTGCTGTCTTTAAGCTATGTCATCAGACTGAGCAAGATGGCACCTTTAGGCGGGAAGGGGACCACGCATGCGTGCAGTATTCCCAAAGGCTTTCATAGAAAGCTGGGGAAATGCTCCACAAGGGGCTCCATCGACGTCGATGTCACCCATGTGTGAGGACTGATTCCTGCTGCTCCTGGAGAACACCTGTTACAGGTGAGTAACTACTCTTTCAGGGTAAGCTCCTCTTTGGAGAGGATTTGGATAAGTTAGTAAAAGACCTGGGGGAGTCTAAGGGTGGTAGGCTGCTTGAAGACAAACAGAAGCAGAGACGTCCGGGGATGGCAACCAAAAGTTAGTAGAGGGAGTTTCGACATTTTCGTTCACCAAGATTTGGTCGGTTTCAAAGAGGACGTTTTCCCTACAGATCCCAGGGGTTTCAAGGGTTCAGAGGTGCAGGTAGAGGATTCGGGGCTTCCTCGTCCGCAAATCTCAGAAAATCATAATGAAATAAGGGGGGTCCATGTAGGATTGGTGCCTATGGGGGGCCGACTAAGGGACTTTTATCCTGCCTGGACCCAAGTTACGTCAGATTAATGGGTGTTGGAGGTAATTCGGGAAGGCTATGCCCTCGAGTTCCAACGTCCAGTGGTCGATTCCTTCGTTCTATCTCCCTGCAGAGCTCGATCAAAGCTGTCCAGCGGTGTGGGAAACTTTGGAGAGAGGCTCCTAGCACTTCGGGCAGTGGTGCCGGTTCCTCCGGATCAGTACGGATACAGTCAATACTCCATATACTTTGTGGTGCCAAAAAAGGAAGGAACGTTTCGCCCTATTCTGGATCTCAGAAGAGTGAATCGCTGTCTCCGGGTGTCTCATTTTCGGATGGAGACCCTGAGATCGGTCATAGTAGCAGTTCGGCAGGGGGAGTTTCTCACATCCTTAGATTTGTCAGAGGCTTATTTGCACTTTCCAATTCGCCGGGAGCATCAGAGGTTTCTCAGATTTGCAGTGCCCAAGGGACATTTTCAATTCCAGGCATTGCCGTTTGGTTTGGCAACAGCCCCAAGAACCTTCATCAAGGTGATGGTGGTGGTGGCGGCAGCTCTGCGAAAGGAGAGTGTGTTGGTTCACCCTTACCTGGACGATTGGTTGATCCGGGCAAAATCGAGGAGTGAGAGCGAGGAGGCCACCCGTCAAGTAGTGCATTTCTTGCAGAGCCTCGGATGGGTAGTCAATATAGCAAAGAGCAGGTTATCCCCATCACAGGATCTAGAGTACTTAGGGGCTCGCTTCAATACAGGAGCAGGAAATGTTTTTCTACCGCGTCTCAGGGCACAAGGACTGAGAAAGCTCATCCGCGCCTTTCTAAAAAAAAGGGTTCCCACGGCGTGGCATTATCTGCAGTTTCTGGGGACGATGGTGGCTAGGCTCGAGTTGGTGCCGTGGGGCAGCGCCCACATACGCCCGCTGCAGAGAGCACTACTCAGAAGATGGTCGCATCAGTTGGACAAGTTGTCGTAGAAGCTACCCTGCCCTTCGGAGACAAGAAGAGCTCTCCAGTGGTGGCTAGTTCCAGGGTGCCTGGAAAAATGGATGCCTTTGGAATCGCCAGCTTGGGTACCACTGACGACGGATGCCAGTCTGTTTGGCTGGGGAACGCACTTCAAAGGACGTTTCGCCCAGGGCCAGCAGACAACGCGAGAGAGGAGTTGGTCCAGCAACAGGTTGGAACTAAGGGCAGTGACTCTAGAGTTTCAAGCGTTCCAGCAATGTATACAGGGAAAGGCGGTCCGGGTGCTGTCCGACAATGCAACGACAGTGGCCTACATCAATCAATAGGGCGGCACAAGCAGTGTACCTCTGGAAGAGGGGGAAGAGGAGGCAGAGGAGCTGTTAGCCTGGGCCGAGCTTCACCTGGTGGCTTTGTCGGCGGCGCATGTAGCAGGGGTAGACAACGTGACAGCCGATTTTTTCAGTCGGATCAAGGTAGACCCAGGAGAGTGGGTTCTCCACCAAGAGGTGTTCGATCTACTGGTACATCAGTGGGGGACTCTTGTAATGGATCTCATGGCGACGTTCGAGTCAGCAAAGGCCGGGCGATTTTTCAGCAGAAGGCGAGAATGGATGTCGGAGGGTCTGGACGCTGTAATACAGAGATGGCCGGAGGGTCAGCTCCTGTACGTGTTTCCACCCTGGGGTTAATAGGTTGCGTGCTTCAGCGAATAGAGGGTCACAGAGGTAAGGTGATCCTGATTGCGCCGGATTGGCCAAGAAGACCATGGTATGCCAACCTGCTACGTCTCCTGGTGGGGCAGTCATGGAGGCTGCCAGTCAGGAGGGATCTGTTGGTACAGGGTCCATTGAACATGCCTCAGGTGGATCGATTCTCGCTTACGGCTTGGCTCTTGAAAGGGCAAGACTGAGAGCCAGAGGGTACTCAACAGCGGTATTTAGTACCTTGTTAAGGGCCAGGCGTCGGTCTACCTCGCTGGTGTATGTTCGTGTCTGGCGGGTGTTTGAGGCGTGGTGTGAAAGCCGACAAGTGCAATCCTTAAAGACTTCGGTACCACAGGTTCTATCCTTTTTGCAGTATGGCTCTGAGAAAGTTCTAGTGGCAGCATCCTTGTGAGTCCATTTGGCAACGTTGTCCTGTTATTGGGGAAAGGTGCAAGGAAGGGCGCTCGGGACGCATCCAGATATTAAGCAGTTTCTACGAGCGGTGGTGCTCTTGAGGCCCCCGTGCAGAGCAGCGGTGCCCATGTGGGATCTCAATTTGGTACTGGAGGCATTGATGCTAGAGCCATTTGAGCCTTTGAGTAAGGCGACGTTAAAAGATCTCAACTCTCAAGGTAGTGGTTTTGGTGGCTATGTTCAGCTAGAAGGGTTTCGGAGTTGCAGGCTCTGTCCTGTAGATGGCCCTTTTTGTCCTTCTATGACAAGAAGGTGGTATTGAGGACTGTTCCTTCATTCTTGCCTAAGGTGGTGTCGGCCTTTCACGTAAATTAAGTTGTGTCATTACCAGTGTTTGAGTCCGATGGTACGGATGACTTCAAAGGACAGTTGAAGCTCCTGGATGTACGTCGAATATTAAGAATGTACTTGCGAAGAGCGGCTTTGTTCCGCAAGACAGACAGGCTGTTTGTCTTGTTTGGGGGGCCACGCCAAGGAGAAGCGGCGTCAGTCTTCCATTGCAAGGTGACTCAAGGAGGCTATTGTATCGGCCTATGTGTTGAAGGGGAAGCCTGTGCCGAAGGGTCTGAGGGCTCATTCAACTAGAGTGCAAGCAGCTTCCTGCGCAGAGTTTAGCTTAGTGCCAGCGGTGGAGATTTGTAAAGCGGCGACATGGTCATCTTTGAATTCTTTTGTCAAGCATTACCGGCTGGATGTTCAAATGGAAAGGGATATGCAGTTTGGATCAGCAGTGCTTCAGGCTGGTCTAGCAGGTCCCTCCCGGTAAAATTTGTTCACTGCTCTGTTACATCCCCAGAGGTTTCGGCACTAGACTGGAGGGACGATAAGGAAGATGAAATTAGACTTACCTGATAATTGTAGTTCCTTGAGGAACTCCAGTCTAGTCCTGCTTCCCTTCCTAGTGTTAGTTTTAGACTGTAGCCTGAAGCGAAGAAGTTGGGAATGTTTAAGCAGCAAAGACAGCTATAAGGGGCGCGATCTGGAGGGGGGTGGGGAGAGAAATTGATTTTTCGGTAAAAGTACATTGAAATTGGGTGTCCTTTCCAGAGAGCGCATGGGCAGACCTAAGCAGTGTTTAAGAGATAGAGGGCTTCTTAGATATGTTACAGAAAGTTCAGTTCCGTTTCGTTATTTGAATAATTAACTCTAGATAGTTATAGTAAAAAAAGGAGAAAAGAGGAAGTTTATGGAATCTGCTTAATTGTAGCTCTAGTGAGTCTGTTTTGTCAATAGGTTACTGGAGCAAGGAGGAGGTTCCTGGGATATTTATGCCAATGTCATCAAAAGAGCAACGGGCTCAGCCTCCAAGCTGCGGGAGGAGGTGCTTAACCCAGAGGTTTCTGGACTAGACTGGAGCTCCTCAAGGAACTACAATTAGCAGGTAAGTCTAATTTCATCTTATATTCTTTTTTATTGTTTTATTGATGCATTTTTCATTTTACATATGAAAAACACTCACTAAATGAGATGAGTAGACCAAAAGCAATACAATAATCACAAATAAACTCAACAAGCCCACATTGAGAGTAGCTCTAAGCATCAATCAATAAAAGAAAAAGAAAAGAAAAAGTCTAGAAGAGAAAACACAAGTCTCTGAATACTACCAGATCAGCAAAACAATGCTACTATGTGACAGATACATTTTAAGCATTTAGAGCTCTACTACGAGCATTGATGGAACCTTCTAATAGGGACACATCTAACATAGTAACATAGTATATGACGGCAGATAAAGACCAGTATGTTCCATCTAGTCTGCCCAGCAAGGCGGCAAGAGTAGGTGCACTTGCCGCTCTGTGCAGGTCACCCCTCCCCATGCCTTTGTTCAGGAGTGTACCCACCGCTCAGTGTAGGTCACCCCTATTTGTCCAGATATAAGAGATAGTTATGCATATTTTGATTTTATCCTGTTTCTATAAAGGGATCCACTGTGTCTGTTCCATGCCATTTTGAATTCTGTCACTGTGTTTGCCCCCACCACTTCCATCGGGGGGCCATTCCAAGCATCTACCACCCTTTCAGTGAAAAAGTATTTCCTGACATTGCCTTTCAGTTTACCCCCTTGCAGCTTAATGTTATGCCTTCTAGTTTTACAGCTTCCCCGTCCTTGGAAGAGTTTTGTTTGTCCATTAATACTCTATGTATTTAAAGGTCTAAAAAAATATAATTAGAACCCTCTATGGACACTTCACATTTGCACTGAAATTTAAGAAAAAAGGAAGCACCCACGGCTAAGACATGGGGCTTCAAATTTAAGAAAGCCCAGTGCCTTATTGGGGTGACCGTAGACACATCTGGGAAAATACTAATCTTTTGTCCACAGAATAATTCATCATTCTTTTTCGAAAAGTATAATTTCAAAATAGTATTTTTATCAAGTTCAGAATGAAAAGATACCAATAATGTTGCCCTAGAGGATTCAAGAAATGCAGATAAATCTAGACTTTCAGGCACTGAATCAACTCCTTGCTCCCCCACAGCACCCAGTGGAACCTTACAGCCTCTCGTTAAATAGAAAATGTTATTAAAAGATATAGTTGCTTGATCCTGAAAACCCAGCACGTCTTTTAAATAATGACAAAACAGTATCACAGGAGAAAGATATCTTGTGATAGGAAAATTCAGACATCTAAGATTCCTGGACCTTGAGGCATTATCCAGGTTCTTCAGATGCTGCTGGAGAGCAAGATTATCATTAACAAAGGAGGCTGTAGCTCCCTGCAGATGGGGGCCCTGTGCCTCTACTTTCTGCATTCTAGATTCTATATGTAGTAACTGATTACCGTGCTGTGCTAATTTAGCTGCAGTATCAATAGTAAAATCAGAAAATTGTGATGTGATATACCCCTTAAAGAAGCCTCCATACGAGACATCAATACCCATAAATCTTTTAAAGTGACATCATTCATCTGATCACTCACAACAGATTCAGAAACCCTTCTGACAAATTGCCCTCCATCAGAACCTGCACAGTCTGCTGGAGAGGGACCACCCTTCCAGAGTCCTGTCCAGCCATGATGACAGGCAAATCAGTCAGAGGCAAATCATGTTCCCACAGGGCCTCACTCAACACCGGAGGAGGTGATACAGGAATCACTGCTTCCTTGTTGAACTGTGGGGCAGAGACATCAACCTCCAACTGAGATGAGGAGTCAAGTGGAGAGTCCAAACTGTCCGACAGAGGCATAGCAGGATCCTCTGGTGATTGCCTATCCATAGGCCTGACAGACTCCTTGGGAACTCTGCTCTTCTGGCAAATCACTTCTGTCTGTGCCTTTCTCTTCTATTGCTAACTCCAGACTTTGCTCCTTTCACCTTGCTGCTTCTTATGCCTAGAACAAACTACCCGAGTCTGTATGTCAGGCACCTTTTCTAGTCCTTTTCAAATCCAGGCTGAAAACTCACCTCTTCGCTGCCCTGTTTGGATTGTGACTCACCTGGTCTCCTTTGTGTTTCCTTACCATTCCCCCAAGATATATTCTATGTCTATAGATACTGTGTTGTCTGTCTTAACTAGATTGTAAACTCTGATGAGAAGGAACTGTCTTTTACATGTGTCTGTGCAGCGCTGCGTACATCTTGTAGCGCTATACAAATGTTCAATAGTAGTAATAGTGCAAAAACACTTATATTTCCATTTAAAAAATCCATATATTCTAAGCAGAAATATGTCAGCTCCTGATTTGCCCTTGGAATATTTGCAAGTGTGAAGTTGCATTTTAGAAGGGCTATCAAGGATAAAATCTGGGATGTCCGGAGCATCATGTCCAAAAATCCAGGGGAGTGGCAGCAGTGAAGGGAGGCACTTGTAAGTGCCTTCTGAAATCACTCCATCTCATCCTCAAAAGATGAATGTCCAGTAACCAGTTCTGGTGACAGGCCTATGCAAATAGCAAGGCAAAGGACATACACAGTTGTAGGCCATAACCTGGGGCATGCTGGAGTGGCTTTGGGCCTCTCCTTTCTCTGTCCACTCCCCCTTCTGCCCTGTCCCCCCCCTTGACTGCATGCATGCGAATAAACAAGCCCAATCCATCTTTCCAACTCTTTATTAGTGGATCAATTCAGCCACAGCATGCAGCTAGAGCAACAATCATAATTATAATTTGTAAACATGAGTTTAACAATATTAACAATGGTAGAAAGGCTAATCAGATTACCCTGAGGGATTGCACACATTCCTCCTTGCCTCTCATGTCGGCGGATTTGTCAACCCTGGCCCGCTCCATGGCCAGGGCCATGCCCCTTATACACCGTCACCCACCGCTCCATGTGGGTGTCCGGGGTGCCCTCATTTTCTATGCTGCTGGCAACTGGGGCTAGTCACCCCTGGGCCCTTGTACCTGCCCCCCGCCCCGCCACTGGGCCCCTGCACCCTGTATCGGTACCTGGGCCCCCTCCCCTGTTTTTTGTGTTACCCCTCCCCTCTCCTTCCCAGTGAGGTCCCGCCATCAGGAGGGTCCGTGGCCAGAGTCACCCCATAGTAAGTACCGAATCGATGACCCTCCACAAGCCCACGATAAACAATTCTGACCCAGTCTCATTTAAATGGACCCCATCCTCCATATAAACTATCGTCCCGCTGGCCACTATACTGCCATATTCCATGACTGCCCCCCCCCCCCCCACCAGTGCCCACATGAAGCTCCCAATTTCTTTGTTCAGTTTTCATCTACTCTTCTCGATGCCCTTCGGTCATTCGGGCCCTCACCATTGTTGGTAGGGGATGATCTAGGACCAGATGACCCTAGTCCCCAACTCTTTCCGCAGTCAGGTTATATCCGCCTTGATCTTGATGATGAAGTCTATGCCCTTCGTGGACACGAGGACATTACCCCCCAGGTGCAGAGCTATAACGCCTAGTGATTGACTGCTTTGAAGACGGCCAGCGAGCGCCGGCCTCAACTGGTCCCATCGCACCCCCATCCATTGTATGCAAACGCTGTTGGGGTGGAAGCCGAGCTGATGTCGGAAATGCCTACCGACTGCCCTTTGTCTTGCCCGATAGATTTAGGAATGCCCTATGATCCAAAGTGACATTGCTCTGTGACCTAGTTGGCAAGAGTAAAACAGCATTAGTGATTTACCTTACTGCCTGATGTAAACCTGTACCTGCTTGACTCCCATCTCCCAATGCCCCATATCTGTTCCGCCCCCAGGCTCAGGTTGTGGGCTGTGGTAGTGGCCCCTATTTGAAAGGAGTGTAGTGTAAGCCCTGAGACTCAAATCCTGCCTCCTGTACTGCCTTCAGTCACGTGGTCCTGAACTGATACTGCGATAAGCAGGACCCATCACCATGCCACAGCAAAGGGTCTTCCACCACCGGGTGCACCCGTAGGTACTCCCGCATGGCCACAACCAGACACAGGTCCTGAACTGATATGGCGTTCAGCTACACCGTCTTTCCCTTCTTAAGCTGGTCTGTCTTGGACTGAATCAGGAACAAGCGCAACCTGTCCCCAACAACTGCCATGTCCCCTGTCTGCAAGGTGCTACCTGACGTGTCGAACGTGGACCAGGGCAGGACCTCGCTCATGCAGAAGGCCCAAAAAAACATCGGAACATCTCCAGGAATGTTATATCCCGGGTCACCCTGCTCTCGTGCCACTCGACTGGCCACCTCTCATGACACCACTAACCCCCAAGAAAGATCCCAAAACCTACCCACTTGCTGCATCCGTAAACAGCTCCAGGTCCCTGCTATACTTGGCGGGGGCCCTCCATATGATCCTCCCATTATATTGAAGCAGAAACTGCCGCTGCACCTACAAATCTTCCCTTATGGGGGTGCTGACTCTGTTGAAGTGGTGCCCCTAGCGGTCACCCTTTGTGGCGTCTGCAAGCCACCATATGAAGGCCCTGCCCATGGCCATCACCTGACAAGCAAAATTCAGGTGCCCCATCAGTGACTGCATTTGTCGCAGCATGATCTTCTTTGCTGCTACAGTCGCCCAGATTTGCCGCCATCAGGGCCATCATTTTTTCCACTGGGAGGCACGTCACCATCTCCTTAGTGTCAATCTCGATCCCCAGGAAGCATAACTCCTGCGCCGACCCCTTGGTCTTATGGGCCACCACGGGAACACCACGGGCCACTGAAATAACCCTGCCTGTCGACTCCTAGGATCAGGAATCATTTAGGTAATGTATAGTACTTTCCTGGAGAAACTGCTCCTCAATCGCCCACTGGAAGGCGGAGCTAAATTCCTCAAAATAAACGCACGATATGGAGCATCCCATGGGGAAGCACTTATCCACATAGTACTTCCCACTGAAGTGGAACCCCAACAAGTGGAAGTTGTCCGGATGTATTGGGAGCCGCTGAAAAGCAGATTCCATGTCCATCTTAGTGAGACATTCTCCCCGCCCCAGGCTCCAGAGCAACTCCAGGGCCTGGTCTATGGAAGTGTACTTCACCGAACATGCCGTCAGATCCAGGTGGTCATTCACCGATGAGCCATCGGAGTAGGACAAGTAATGTATGGGCCAGTACTCCTCCTGCTCCTTCTTTGGAACAAGGCCCAGTCAGGTTGCAGAGGGACCCACCACCCTGCCCAGCTTCACTTCCTTATCGATCTTCCACTGGACCAGCTCCTTCCCCTTTAGGTCAGATGGCTAGTTCGTTGGCATCCGTGGGCCATTATACAGAATACAAAAACCATGTGCAAAAACGCTAACTAACCATTGCGCTTTGCGCTACCCCCCAAATTCCCTCAACGTTAATGGGCATCATGGCCAGCCCCAAGGGGCCAGACTCAGCGCAGGAGCTGTTGGTCGTCCCCCCTTGTCTCTTCCTGCATCTGAGCTGGGGGTGTCCCTCCCCTGTGTAGTGTAGGCATGCCTGTACTTACAGATATTATCAAATTGGCATGCTGTGCTGTTGAAAAGCTGACCTACCCCCGCCGCATGACGAGAGTGGGGGACAAGGGGGGCCCCCTTCTCTGATGCTGAGCCTATTATTCTCCCAAAAAGGCAGTAGCTGTGATCCAGTATACTTTCCGGGCCATCCCCCCACCGCAATCCCACTTGTTCGGTTGGCCTGCTACCCTTGCTCATCAGCCGTATCCACAAGTCTATATCCCTCCTGTCCCAGCTTAGACCTGAGGAACTCCCCATGTTCCGACAAAACTGCTCGCTGTACTGAAGCCAGGTGGTCCCTCCATAAACCTTATAGGCCTCACAAATGCTATCTTGGTACTTAAAGAGACCTCTGCATTGCTCTTAGTGTTTTTTCCCCACCACGCTGGCTAACACCCAAAAGGCTGAACACCAAGTCGTGATCTGCATGGGACCGCATCTGCCTTCCTAGAGGACAGTTGCACTTGTTGCGACACACTGACGAATCGCATTGCACATCATCCTGCCTAATGAGGAGGAAGAATATGTCCACTGATTCGCCCTTCCAAATTTTCTCTTTCTGTTCTGCAGGCACATGACTAACTATTGCCCTTGTGATGCACCCGTATTCCATCTGTCTGCGCTCCCAAACCAAGTCCCCCTCCCCGCCCTGCGCCTTTGATGGTGGGTTCCCAACGTTTTCCGGGGCAGCACCACTGGCAGGCACAGTGCTGGGGGGGTGTTTGGGGTGGTCAGAAGTGGGGGTCCTCATTCCATCTGTCCCACCCCCATACCCACTGCCCCCGAGTGCATGGCTGCTGAGGGGTCAATGATCTGCAGCAACACAGCTGTACCCTGTCAGTCACCCCCATCTGCCCCCCCAACTCCCCAAACTTGGGATGCTGATGCGATCTGTATTACTTCCCCCTCCTGTGAGGCACCCTGGACCAGTCCCATCCCCCCCAACCCCCTTCCACTCCCCCACCTTACATGCCCTCATTCATGCCCATATGCTGGTGCCTCCCACTGCCCTCCCCTGTCCCCCCAGGCCCTGCCCCGTCATGCATAGGAGCTGCCCAGCTCACATCCGCTGCTTCAACAGCTGTCCTGTCTGTGGCTCACACTCCATTAAGGAAACTCAGCAGAGCCTGGATGTGTCCTGCTCCGTGGACTGTGACAATGGCTTTAACTGGGTTCAAGAGGTCACGCATGCCTGGTGGGTCCTGCCCATCCCCCGGCACAAAGCGGGGGCAGGTTGCTGGCCACTGATCCATTCTGTGCTGTCTTGCACTGAGGCGTAGACTCTGTGCGCTACTTCTCGCCAATGCATCAGTTTGTTCCACTTTTCCTCTTTGCGTTAGCTGGGGGTTTGCTACACTTCACTGCAGTCGACATCCTTGTACGTCTGTCACCCTGCTTTGCCTTCTTCCTCACCTACCCAATTTCCGTGGTGTCTGCGCTCACCCACTTGCCACGCTGCCTACTGGCCATCGTTCTGGCCCATGCTCTGCTGTCCAAGTGGAGGGTTTAGTGGCCTGCCCAAGGCCCCAAGAGTGCTAGGGGGAATCAAACCCTGGTCTCTTAGTTCCCAGCCCATGCTCCATCTACTAGGCTACTCCTCCCCTGCACTCTTCTCCAGTCTACCAGTGAGCACCAGTCCACCAGCCCAACTCCCACATGCTGGGAAGGAGTGCAACCTGAACCTGCTGCAGCTTCCCCTCACCTCCAGCTTGTTCTCGTAGGCGGGGGGAGGGGGCAAAGAGAACTGTCGCCCATCACTGCTTGCACTGTCCGTGGGCCCCCTGCTGATCCGAGCACTGATCCGAGTCTGCCACATGTTTTTCCAGCAGGCCGGCTCCCCTCCCCCTGCCTCTGCCGGCGTGCACGTGCCCGGAAGTGCTGCCTGCTTGATTGCGATGCTGCATGTCAGCTGCTCCTCCACTGTGCGATTACAGCGGTGGCCTGTGTCTGCAGCCCTCACTCATTGCTCTTCCTTGCCTGGTGGATAGCAGGGGGCTATGGAGGGTTGCATCGCCGTCCAGAAAAGGAGGGGTGGCTCTCTGTCCCCCTCCCTTTTGTCTCAGTGCAGTTTCCCTCTCGCCCCCTACCAATCGGAGCTTGCTTATCCTGGCCCCCCACCTCCTGGCAGCCCAGTTATGGGGCTGGCACCATTTCAGTGCTGACCCTCCATTTCAGAAATGTGGAAATTCCTGAACTGCACAGCCGCAGAATTGGGTACTTGGACATGCCAGCCGGGGGAGGTATTTCAGAAGGGAGATGTCTGTTATGAGACATGCATGTTCCAGCCAGTCATTTCAGATAAGCACATGTGCAATGAGTCAGTAATATTTTTGGACTATAAATTAACATGCAGATTTCTTAAACCTGGAAAAATTAACTGTGGCGATGAGAGCACATTTTGCTCTTCCCCCTGCAAGTGTTACTCCCATGAAATGAGCACATTTTTTGCATTGAATACATAAACACATAAATGAGCACATTGAATACATAAACACATAAATGAGCACATTTAGGCATTGAATACATAAACAATCAAGGCCAAAAGTGCTCGGGCCATTCTGAAAATGCACTGAGACATGCATTTCTGTTGCACTGCCCAGGCCATGCTTCCACATGCAATGGATGTGCTCATGCTGGGAACATCCATATATCTAAATTTCTAAAGTTGATCCGGTGACATCTCTGTGATTCTGGACCTAGTCCTTAGTGGCACACAGGATCTGCAAGAGATGAGGGTATTGGGGCCACTTGGCAGTAGTGATCATAGCATGATCGTGTTTGATTTAATAAATGGTGGAAGGATGACAGCAAGGAAATCCACAGTACTACCTTTTAACGTTTAAAAGGGAGACTATGATAAAATGAGGAACATAGTTTAGAAAAAATTAGGAGGAGCAGCTACAAAGGTTAAAGATTTACATCAGGCATGGGCGTTGTTTAAAAACACTATCTTAGAAGCCCAGACCAGATGTATTCCATCCTTTAAGAAACATGGAAGGAAGGCAGGCATGGTTTATAGATGAGGTCAGAGAGGCTGGTTGTAGCCAAAAAAGCATCCTTCAGGAAATGGAAAAAGGAGCCAAATGTTGAAAACGTGAAATAACATAAGCACTGGCAAGTACATGCAAGACTTTCATAAGGCTGGCAAAGAGAGAATTTGAAAAAAAACTTGCTGTAGAAGCAAAAATGCATAATAAACACCTTTTCAAGTATAGTCATAGAAAAAAAAACCTGTGAGTCAGTTGGACCATTGGATGATAGAGGTGTAAAAGGGCTGCTAAGAGAGGACAAGGCCATAGTGGAGAAATTGAATGAATTCTTTGCTTAGGTCTTTACTGAAGAAGATATAGGGAAGTTACCCATGCCTGGTATTTAAAGATGATATATCAGGAGAATTAAAAGAAATATTGATAAATTGGGAAGATATATGACAAGTATTTGATAAACTGAAGAGTAACGAATCACCTTGACTGGATGGTATACATCTGAGGGTGTTAAAAGAACTGAAAGATGAGATCGCAGACCTACTATTAGTAATCTGAACTATCATTAAAATCATCTGTAGTACCTGAAGATTGGAGAATAGCCAATGTAATGGCAATTTTTCAAAAGGGTTCCAGGGGTGATCCGGGAAACTACAGACCGGTGAGCCTGACATTGGTACCAGGCAAAATGATAGAAACCCTTATAAAGAACAAAATTACTGAACATGTAGACAGTCATAGTTTAATAGGAGAAAACCAACATGGATTTAGCCAAGGAAAGTCTTGTCTTACTAATCTGTTATATTTTTTTGAAGGTATGAATAAACAGGTAGACAAAGGTGAGCCGGTTGATATAGCACATCTGGATTTTCAGAAAGCCTTTGACAAGGTCCCTCATGAGAGACTCTTAGTGAAATGAAAAAAATCATGAGATAGGAAGCAGTGTACTATTGTGGATCAGAAATTAGTTAAAAGATAAAAAGCAGAAGGAGGGCTAAATGGCCAATTTTCTCAATGGAGAAAGGTGAACAGTGGTATACTCCAGGGATCTGTTCTGGGCTCACTTCTTTTTAACATATTCATAAATGACCTGGAAATGGGAATAATGAGTGAGGTGATCAAACTTGCAGATGACACAAAATTATTCAAAGTTGTTAAAAACACAAGCGGATTGTGAAAATTTGCGAAAGGACCTTGATAAGCTGGAAGACTGGATGTTGAAATGGCAGATGAAATTTATGCACTTTGGAAAGAACAACCTAAATTGTGGTTATACAATGCAAGGTTCCACATTAGGAACCACCACTCAAGAAAAAGATTGAGATGTCATCATGGATAACATTGAAATCCTCCTCCCAGTGTGCAGTGGCGGCCAAGAAAGCAAATAGAATGCTAGGAATCATAAGAAAAGGAATGGAGAATAAAACAAAGGATATTATAATAGCTTTGTATCGTTCCGTGGTGCGACTGCACCTTGAATATTATGTGCAATTCTGGTCGCCATATCTTATAAATGGAATATAACGGAATTCTGGATATAATGGAATTAGAAAAAGTACAGAGAAGAGCCACCAAAATAAAGGGTAAAAGAGATGGAAGGATACCCCTATGAGGAAAGGCTAAAAAGATTAGGGTTCTTCAACTTGGAAAAGAGATGGCTGAGAGATATGATAGAGGTCTATAAATGAATGAATGGCATAGAACGGGTAAACATAAATCGATTGTTTACGCTATCTAAAAGTAGAAATACTAAAGGACACACAATGAAGCTACAATTTAATCCATTTAAGACTAATAAGAGAAACTCTGGAATTCTTTACTGGAGGATGTAGTAAAAGCTGTCAGTGTAGCTTGCTTTAAAAAAGGTTTGGACAAGTTCCTGGAGGAAAGGACCCAGAAAATCAACAGCTTGCCTCAGGACAAGATTGTGGAACCTGTGTGCCTTTTTGGGAACCTGTCAGGTACTTATGTCCTGGATTGGCTACTGTTGGAAAGAGGATACAAGGCTTAATGGACCTTGGTCTGACCCAGTATGGGATTTTTTATGTTCTTATTTGCACTTCTGAATGTCCATTTTCAAGGTGCTCAAATCACTAAAAGAGCTTCTAAAATGACCCCCTTAGTAAACGGGCGAATTTTGAAGGGAACTGCTTAAGCTGACTTTAAAAATTATTTGGTATTAGCACATATTGTATCTAGTAATGAATACCAATTGAACTGCAACAGCTTTAAATTCATGGGGTTCTGTGGGAATTAAGAGTTGCTTTCTTTGAAATATAGAGTGTATTTTACCTAAGTCTGAAATGAGCTACAGTAATTTTCTCAATTGCACTGAATTTATTTCAGCATTTATATAGCATTTGGTACCGTAGCACTTTACAGTAATTTGCATATGGGTACAAGAAGTTCCTTGCCCAAAGAGTCTTGAGTATCTGAATCTATAGGAGGTTAACCAGCCCAAGATAATAAGCAATGTCGATGGGAGAAGCGGGATTTTAACACTGATCTGCTTCCAGCCCATCACAATAGCATTAATTTTTTTCTGGATTAAACATGTTTTTATTTATTTATTTTATTTATCGCTTTTATATACCGCGCTTTTTAAAATCAGTGCGGTTTACAAGTAACACGTTTGTACAGAACAGGAAGCCTGTTAAGCACTTACATTGAACAGGTGGAATAACTTGGATCTCCAACTGGGGAAACTATCTACAACTAACTACGGCTATTTACATCTAACTACCACTATCTACAGTATATACATGGGTTGCTTTTTCTTCACAGTATGCACATGAGTTGTTTGTTATTTACAACTATCTACTCTTATCTACAGTAAGGCATGAGTTGTTTATTAATTATAGATGGCTATCTAGGTGAGTGGTGGAGAGGTTGGAATCCTAGGCTGTGAATAGTGCAGGAGAAAGAGGTGATATTTTAATGCTTTTCTGAATTGCGAAAGGTCTGCGATAGCACGGATATCAGGTGGGAGCGCATTCCAGCAACTGGGAGCATAGAACTTAAAGGCTCGTTCCTTGTTGCCTGGGTGCATTTTGTTATTTCCTTAGGGGTCTGTAGTGTGTTGGTGGCAAATGTCCTCCTTGTTCTGTTTGCTGGAGTGAGGTAGAGAAGGTCTGTCAGGGAGATGGGTGATATTTTGTTGATGACCTTGAAGGTCATCAGGACTACTTTATACGTGAGCCGGCAGGAGATTGGTAGCCAGTGCAAGTCCCTTAGGATTGGGGTAATGTGGTCTCTTCTAGTGGCCCCGTATAGGAAGTGTGCAGCTGCGTTCATTGCCAGCTGTAAAGGGTTTAGTGTGTTTTTGGGTAGGCCGTGCAGGATCACGTTGGCGTAATCAAAGTGGGGGGTCACCAGTGCCTGGAAAACTGTTCTAAAGTCATCTGGTTGCAGCAAGGGTCTGAGATGTCGCACTGTTCGTATTTTGTGGTAAATTTGCTTGATGATGTTGCTGATGTGCGTTTTAAGCTCGAGGTGCTGGTCTAGCAAAACGCCTAGGTAGCGGATGGTAGGTCTACTTGGGATCTCGGTGTCTCTCATCTTTAGTGTTGCTAGTGGGGAGAAAGATTGACTTCTAGTGATGAACAGGACCTCCGTCTTGCTGAAGTTTATCTTGAGGCTCTGTGAGAGGAGCCAGTCAGTGACAGCATCAAAGCATTTTACTAGTGGGGAGAAATCAGGATGTTCAGTTGTGAATGGGGTGAAGAGTAGTACATCGTCTGCGTAGATCAAGCATGAGATGTTATGGGAGCGGATTATTTCACATATGGGTTGCATGTAGATATTGAAGAGAAGTGCGGAGAGTGAGGAGCCCTAAGGTATGCCGTGATTGTGCTGGAATGGCTTGGATGTTGTGGAGCCTGTACGTACCTGCTGCCATCTGCCCGCTAGATAGGATTTGCACCATCTCCATGCTGAGTCATTAATTCCCTTTTCCTGAAGTTGTATCAGGAGTTGCTCATTGTTCACAAAGTCAAACGCAGCGGCGATGTCCAGGAAAATTAGAGCATATCCTTGTTTGTTGTTGTCAATTCCTGTGATCAGCGTGTTCATGAGTGTGGCAAGGAGAGTTTTGACGCCATGTGACTCCCTAAAGCCATGTTGGCATGGGTCAAGGGGTGCTGTCGAGTCGATGTGGTCCTGTATTTGATGTTGGATGACCTTCTCAATTATCTTTGCTAGTAGCGGGATATTTGATATTGGTCGGTATGATTCTACTTTCTGGGGAATCAGCTGCTTGTTCAGAAGGGGCCAGATTGACGTCTGTTTGAGGCATGATGGGCATAGTCCTGTGGAGAAGGACAGATCTATGATTTTGGCTAGTATAGGGCTAAGCTCCTTATGTAGCGATCTTATCCAGAATGCTGGACAAGGGTCGTTTGGGGCAGTGGTGACATTGATGACAGCAATAATGTCCTCAATACATGCATCTGTTGGTGTTGTGAAGGAGGCAAGCGGCTTAATTTGGGTTGGGTTGCTGTTAGGGCTGGACAATGTGGCTTCTCTGACATTCTTAGTTTTGGCCAGCAGGTAGTCCGCGTAGTCCTGAGGATGTATGGTGGCTGTTTGGGGGGGGGGGGTTCCTTTGCTAGTGTCTTCACTATGTTGAAGAGCCCATAAGAACATAAGATATGCCATACTGGGTCAGACCAAGGTCCATCAAGCCCAGTATCCTGTTTCCAACAGTGGCCAATCTAGGTCATAGGTACCTAGCAGTTTCCCCAAAAGACACAGGTTCCACAATGCTTGTACTGGGTCAAGCATTGATATCCTGGGTCCCTTCTTAATAATGGTTTATGGACCTTTCCTCCAGGAACTTGTCCAAACCTTTATTAAACTCAGCTACACTAACAGCCTTTTCTTATCACTTCTCCGGGCCAGTCCAGGGAAACGCTAGGGTTGTCAATCCCCTTCAGCAGCTGAGGACTGAATACTTCAAGTTTTCTTGAGAGCCTAAGCCACTCCCCCTGAGGTCAATACTCCAGTCTTTCAGTCCTCAGCAGCTGAAGAGGATTGATGTTAGCCATCTCCCTATATAACATTCACTTTGTTCTTTTTCTTGTTTTCCTAAGTTATATAGCACTTTAGTCCTAGCAGGGCTGATAGTGGCTATATTCTCAGGGGCTTCTTGAGGATCTCTATTTAATACCGGCAACAGTAGAAACAGCTCCGGTAGCGGTGTAGACGGCCCTTGCCTGCCTGTCTAGGGGGCGGAGGGGGGTAGAGCCTGCCTTTCCTCGGGCGTCTGCATTTCCTCGATAGTTTGGTTCTGGGAGCCCCAGTGAACCTCTATCTTTCTGTGCCGCCGTGGGATCGCACTCCCGCTAGCAGCAGGAAGTCGATCTTCGGGCCGCACTGTTTCCTTCACTCAGGTGAGCTTGTGCTGCGGGGAGACGCTTGCCTTCCACTCGGTTTGTTTTCGCGGCTGTCTGGGAGAGTGATTTCGCCGTTTTTTGACAGTGCTGGATCGCGGTTGTTTTTTGCCTTGGGAGTTCTGTTCGGATAGGAATGGAAGGCAAGCTCTCCTCTGATCCTGAGCGGTCCTTGTTAATTTCGGAAAAGGCGGGAACGGCGGCCATTTTGAAGGAGCCGTCCGTTCCTCCCGCGGGCCTTCTGAACTCTGGGAAGCGCAAATCTAAGTCTTCTAAGGAGTCTCCGGTGGCAGTGAAAGTTCCCCGGGCTCTTCCTGAAGCTCAGGAAGCTGTGCCTGCCTTTTTTTCGCCAGAGTTTATTCTGGCAATGCATAAAGCATTTTTGTTGAAGTCTTCTCAGTCAGTACCTGAGTCCTCCGGTTCCCCTGCTTTGGGGGAGCTTCGAGCTGCAGATATTGCAGGTGATCCTGGTGAGGGTCCTTACCTAGCGGGGCTGGCAGCTCCGTCAAGTTTAGACCCCTTGGGGCCCCTGGTAGCTGATGCTCAGCTGGGGGAGGATGGGGAAGTCCTGTCAGATGCAGGGGTCGATCCCTGGCCAGGGGAGCTTGAAGAGGGTGAGATAGCTCCGGGCGATGATCCTAATGTGTTTCGCGTGTTTCGGAAGGAGGAGCTCGGCGCCCTTATTTCTCAGTCCTTGGCGGCCTTGAATCTCGTCTTACCCTCAGGTTCTCAGGAGCCCTTGGAGGATCCGTTGTTGCAGGGCTTTAAAGCCGAACAACGCTGTTTTCCGGTGCACCGGGTTATAAAGCAGATGATTTGAGTCCGAGTGGGAGTGTCCGGAGGCATCCCTGAGGGGTGGTCGTGCCTTAGCTCGCCTCTACCCCGTTCCGCAGGACGAGAAAGATTTATTGCAGATGCCTAAGGTCGATGCCTTAGTTTCTGCGGTGACTAAAAAGACCACGATTCCGGTGGAAGGTGCAGCGGCACTTAAGGATCTGCAGGATCGTAAGTTGGAAGCTCTCTTGAAGCAGGCGTTTGATTCGAGCGCTCTTGCACTGCAGGCTTCTGTTTGTGGTGCGTATGTCTCCAGGGCTTCCATCCGCTGGCTCCAAGGAGAGGTCTCGGCGGATCCTGGGACTTCGGCTCCGGTGGAAGGTGTGAAGTTGGAGTCGGCAGCAGCTTACTTGGCGGATGCTTTCTATGACTTGGTGCGGATTGCGGCCAAGTCTATGGCCTCGCTAGTGGCGGCCAGGCGCTTTCTTTGGTTATGTAATTGGTCAGCGGACGTTTCGTCTAAGTTGCGCCTTAGTAGACTCCCCTATAAGGGTAAGTTACTGTTTGGAGAGGCTCTGGAGAAGATTGTTAAAGACCTCGGGGACTCTAAGGGCGGTCGTTTGCCGGAGGATAAGCCGAAGGCGGCTAGAGGACTGCCCGGTCAACGCGGTCAGGTTAAAGATACTCGTAGGTTTCGGGGAGCTCGGTTTGCTCCCTATCCCAGAGGCCGTTTCGGATCTCGCGGATGTTCCTTTCGCGGAGCTCGAGGATTCGGTAGGCCCTACTTTAATACTCAACCATCCGCTGCCAAAAAGGCGCAATGAAGGTTTGCTGGTCCAGGCTCCGATCCCTATCGGGGGTCGTCTGCGGGACTTTTTCTCAGCCTGGACCGCGATAACCTCAGACAAATGGGTGTTAGAGATTATTCAAAAGGGGTATGCGCTAGATTTCGCTTCCCCTTTGTCAAGCGCTTTTCTACACTCTCCCTGTGCTCCCGGTCCGAAGTTGCAGGCAATCTCCGATACGATGTCGCGCCTGTTGAGTCTGCAGGCAATAGTGCCGGTACCTCGCGACCAATACGGCTTCGGTCGGTACTCGATTTATTTTGTGGTTCCCAAGAAAGAAGGTTCTTTTCGACCGATTCTAGATCTCAAACATGTAAATCGCATCTTACGCGTTCCTCATTTTCGCATGGAGACGCTGCGCGCTGTTATTCGGGCGGTTCGACCGGGAGAGTTTCTCTCGGCCATAGATCTCACGGAGGCTTATCTGCATATACCCATCAGGGAAGTTCATCAGCAGTTTTTGCGCTTCTCCCTTCCAATGGGTCACTTTCAGTTCCGGGCTTTGCCCTTCGGCCTAGCCACTGCCCCTCGCACCTTCACGAAGCTGATGGTGGTGGTGGCGGCGGCTCTGCAGAAGGACGGCATTCGGGTACATCCGTATCTCGACGACTGGGTTAATCAGAGCGGATTCTCGGGCGGCTTCAGTCGAGGCGACGGCTCGGGTGGTGCAGCTGCTAGAGCGGTTAAGTTGGGTCATCAACCATGCGAAAAGTCACTTGCAGCCAGTGCAGCAACTGACTTATCTCGGAGCTTTCTTCGACACGGCACGAGGATTGGTTTTTCTGCCAGAGAGCAGGGTGTTAAAAATCTTGGAGCAGGTGCGAGCGTTTTTGTTGAGTCCGGCTCCTTCGGCGTGGACCTATTTGCAACTCTTGGGGTCCATGGCGGCAACATTGGATCTGGTCCCGTGGGCCAGGGCTCATATGAGGCCTCTGCAGCAGGCGTTACTTTCCAGGTGGTCTCCTCAGCTTCATCCTCTCTCGCGGAGACTTCTCTGTCCAGAGCTCGTTCGTCAAAGTCTGGTTTGGTGGTTGAATCCCGCAAATCTCCGGGCAGGGTTGCCCTTGCAGGATCCCCCGTGGGTGCTAGTGACCACGGACGCCAGTCTCTCCGGCTGGGGAGCTCACTGTCAGTCTCAGGTGACGCAAGGTTGCTGGTCACCGGTGGAAGCCTCGTGGTCGATCAATCGATTAGAGCTCCGGGCAGTGCGTCTCGCTCTTCGTCATTTCGAGCGCTTGATTGAAGGCGCGGCAGTTCGAGTATTTTCCGACAATGCGGTGACAGTTTCCTATATCAATCGACAGGGCGGTACCAAGAGTCTGCCCTTGCTCCTCGAATGCCAGGACTTGTTTGTTTGGGCGGAGTGCCATCTCGTGGCGTTAGAGGCGGCGCACGTGGCGGGCAAGGACAACATGCAAGCCGATTTTCTCAGTCGTCATGTCCTCGATCCG
Source organism: Ichthyophis bannanicus (assembly GCA_033557465.1). Classification (NCBI taxonomy): domain Eukaryota; kingdom Metazoa; phylum Chordata; class Amphibia; order Gymnophiona; family Ichthyophiidae; genus Ichthyophis; species Ichthyophis bannanicus. Next base: position 545,675,682 of record CM066031.1, read on the forward strand.
GGGGAATGGGAGCTCAACGCGGTGGTTTTTCATGAGTTGACGCTGCGCTGGGGGCGGCCAGTGATGGATCTAATGGCCACCCTTGGCAATGCCAAAGCGCCTCGGTTCTTCAGCAGGCGCAGGGAGCACATGTCGGAGGGACTGGATGCGCTAGTCCAGCCCTGGCCCTTGGACGCTCTTCTGTGCGTGTTCCCCCCGTGGCCGATGCTGGGACGGATCATTCAGCGTATAGCGGCTCACCGGGGCACTGTGATTCTCATTGCACTGGATTGGCCTCGACGGCCTTGGTATGCCGATCTGGTGCGGCTCTTGATAGATTATCCTTGGCGGCTTCCGGTCCGGATCAATTTGTTAAGTAAGGGTCCCGTTCTCATGCCACAGGTGGATCGCTTCTTGCTTACGGCTTGGCTCTTGAAGGGCATCGCTTAAAGCGCAAAGGTTACTCAGATTCCGTAGTGGCTACCTTGCTTCGGTCAAAGCGTTCCGCGACTTCGCTAGCATACGTTCGCGTCTGGCGGGTTTTTGAGGATTGGTGTACTCAGCGGACTCTGCGGCCTATGTCTTCTACTTTACCGCAACTGCTCTTGTTTCTCCAAGATGGCTTGGATAAGGGCTTGGCTCTCAGTACATTGAAGGTACATTTGGCGGCTCTGACTTGCTTTTGAGGTCCTGCGCAGGGTCGCCGTATCTCAACGCATGGCGACGTGCAACGGTTTTTTCGGGCGGCTCGGCTTATTAGACCTCCGTTACAGCAGGTGGTGCCGTCTTGGGATTTGAATCTGGTTTTGGAGGCCTTGTCATGTCCTCCGTTTGCTGTGGCTTCCTCGGATTGTGTGAAAGAAATTTCTTGGAAGACAGCCTTCCTAGTGGCCTTGTGTTCGGCGAGACGGATTTCCGACTTACAAGCTCTTTCCTGTCGCGAGCCCTACCTTCAATTCTTGCCTGGAAAGGTCCTTTTGCGGACGGTGCCTTCGTTTCTACCTAAGGTGGTATCGGCTTTTCATGTTAATCAATCAGTGGTGTTGCCGATTTTCTCCGATCTTTCCGGTTCGCCCATGGATTGTTCTCTCCGTAAATTGGATCTGGGTCGCGTCTTGAAAAGTTTCTTGAAGATTACTCAGCCTTTTTGCAGGTACGATCGGTTATTTGTGCTGTTCGCAGGTCCGAGAAAGGGCCAGGCTGCTTCCAAAGCCTCCATCGCTTGCTGGGTGAAGCGGGCTATTGCTGCAGTTTACGAAGTCAGAGGGAAAGCGCCTCCTGATGGGCTGAGGGCTCATTCCACTCGTTCTCAAGCTGCTTCTTGGGCGGAGTATGCGTTCGTGCCTCCGGTGGATATTTGTAGGGCGGCAACGTGGTCTTCCTTGCATACGTTCGCAAAACATTACAGATTGGATGTTCAGGCCCGAGAGGATGCAAAGGTTGGAGCTTCGGCGATTATCGCTGGTCTTGCGGGTCCCTCCCAAATTTAGATACTGCTTTGGTACTGCCCTAGCGTTTCCCTGGACTGGCCCGGAGAAGTGATAAGGAAGGTGAAATTAGGTCTTACCTGCTAATTACCTTTCCTTGAGCTCTCTCCGGGCCAGTCCAGGGCCCACCCCTTCTTTGGTTCGTCTACCGGCATGCAAGACTGCTACAGGATTATCTTTTTTCTTCGGTTAGGCGTGGCTTTGGGGTTTCTTTACCTGTGGGTGGAGGAGTTGTTTCTCCTGTTTGGTTGTTTTAAATGCAAGATGATACTATATTAAAAAAAAAAAGAAAACAATCAAAGAAAACATTATGGGAGTAACATACGTTCGTGTGATTCATACCTTGAGAATATGGCTTTTTATCAGTTCCTCTGTTCGGGGTTTTTATTTGTTTCGTTTCAGACATTGAGTTAGCTGCTTTGTCAGACGTAGACTGGAGTATTGACCTCAGGGGGAGTGGCTTAGGCTCTCAAGAAAACTTGAAGTATTCAGTCCTCAGCTGCTGAAGGGGATTGACAACCCTAGCGTTTCCCTGGACTGGCCCAGAGAGAGCTCAAGGAAAGGTAATTAGCAGGTAAGACCTAATTTCACCTTACTACATCCTCCGGTAACAAATTCCAGAGTTTGATTAAACGTTGAGTGAAAAAATATTTTCTTTTATTAGTCTTAAATAGTATCTCCAGGAACAAGCAGGAATGAGTCTTCACATATGGGTACGTCGGTACCGACGGAGCCTGCGCGGGAACGCTCCCCAGCTTCCCAAAAAGGAAAGCTTTTGGGAGCATCCCACAATGCCTGCGCGCTGCCTTCCCACTTTTCCTAACCATCTCTCCTCACTTCTTCTTTGCCGCGGAGCCAGAAGGTCGAGCCCTGTCACCGCTGAAGAAGCTCTTTATTTTATTTTATTTCTTTGGTCGCGTGTCTGCCTTCCCCGACTCCGGACCGGTACCGCCGGTCTTTTTTCTCTTTCTTTCTTTAAAAAAAAAAAAAAAAAAATCTATTTTCTCTTCACTTAGTGTATTCTCTTCTTGGGCCTCCGGGCCTACAAGAAAATTTCCCTCATGGAAAAACCAGCCTCCGGGTTTAAAAAATGTACTAAGTGTAGCGGTACTCTTTCTGTTACAGATACCCATGAATGGTGTCTTAAATGTTTGGGTCCTGAACACTCCATTCCGGATTGTCCGTCCTGCTCTCTAATGTCTAAATGGGGGTTACAGAACCGAGCAGCCAAGCTCCATGTGCTGTTTCCCGCTGATGCACTGTCTGTAGCATCAACATCTTCCAGGTCTTCTTCTCCTGATGGATCTCAGGTAACCAAACATAAACCTAGCAGGTCCTCGAAGGGTATATCTCCCTCTAAGCATCGAGATGCCTCCGGGCTTGCCCTCGAGGATCCTGCGCCAGCAAAACAACCCCGGCGGGAAGCTTCGGCTTCCAAAGCTCCTCCTATGGGGTTACAGGTTGACATCGATGGCACGGCCTCGACCGATCACCTGTTAGAATGCTCTGGGGTACCGGCACAATCTCCCGGTACCGACTTCCAGGCATTCATGGCGTCGATGGATCACAATGTTCTGTCCATGCAGCAGGCTATTACGGCCTTCGTTCAAGCTGCGACGCCGCTGGTACCGAAACAAACTCCGTTCTCGGTATCGGCTCCGGTACCAGCACCAGCACCGATACCGGTACCGACTGCATCGACATCGACCAGGATACCGGCTGCAGCGGTTCCTTGTCCAGGGCTGCTTACCGGTACCGATCCGGTACCAGGGACGCCCGATGTCGAAACTGCTCGATACGCGTATTGAGCGTTGGAAGAGCACTCTGACAGGCGATACTTCGATTCCTCTGATGATTCTGATACATCAGACGAGTCTCCTGAAGTATCCATAGCCCTTCCTGAAGAGCCGCCTTCTCCAAAAAGAAGAATGTCTCCTCCAGAAGACTTGTCCTTCATAAGAGAAGTAGCTAAAGGACTTTCTATTTCAGTAACTTCTGAATCAGAGCCTAGAGCTAAAAAATTGGATATTTTAGGCTATTCTAGAGCTCCTAAAGAGGCGGTCACCTTACCAATTCATGAGATTCTTTATGAACACATGATTGATCTATGGGAGACTCCTCTCACTCTCTCTCCTCATTCTCGTAGATTAGACACTATGTATCGTGTCCCTCCTTGACCTGGATTTCAGAAAACTCAGCTTCCTCACCATTCCATTGTGGTGCAGTCAGCTATGAAGAGGATAAAGAGTACAAAGAGACACTCTTCTGCTCCTCCAGGAAGAGAATGCAGGACCTTGGATGCCTTTGGTAGGAAAATCTTCCAAGCCAGTATGCTTATTGCCAGAATCAACTCATATAGCCTTTACATGGGTATGTTTCTAAAGGAAGTTGCACAAAAACTGCACACTTTCCTCCCTTTTCTTCCAGAGGATAAAAGGGAAGAATTCCTCATTTGGCTTAAGCATACCCAAGACATTTCAAAGTTTTCCAACAGGGCAGCCTTTGACTCCTTTGAAGGTGCCAGCAGAGCCTCAGACATTGCCATAGCTGCTCGCAGAATTGCTTGGCTCCAGGCTTCTGATTTAGAGCCCTGGGTTCAAGATGGCTTAGGAAATCTTCCCTGTACAGGTGAAAACCTATTTGGCAAAGAATGGCAAATAAAAGCCACTCAAATGGATGCAGAAAACTCTGCTCTGGATAGACTTTCAAAGTCAACCTCCATTCCTGCCAAGAAAAAGCCTTTTAAAAAGTCTTTCTTTAAAAAGGGCAGATTTCCTTCTACTTCTGGCCAACAATCTTCTACAGGTCGCTTTGCCACTAAGCGTCAGCAACCTAAACCAACCAATATGCAACATTATGAAAGAGAACAACATCCAATACACAATATACGCAGACGATATAATGGTATACTCCCCGATATCAATCGAAAACCCGGACTTCTCTAAGATAGCAGACTGCCTTACCCAAATGGCGAAGTGGTGCCAAAACAACAATCTAGCTATAAACTACAACAAGACTGAAGCTTTAATCATCACTCGAAACCAAAGCTTCACACACCCACCAAACATAAAGATACAAAGCACCACGATACCGATAAGATCGGAGGTGAGATACCTTGGGGTTACTCTGGACAGTAAACTCAACCTCAAACCACACATAGACAAAACAATCCAAAAAGCATATTACAGGATGCGAATCATCAGGAGACTGAAACCACTCCTCGCTCCAGAACACTTCCGTACAGTCTGTCAAGCACTGATAACCCCAATACTGGACTTCTGCAATCCGATATACCTCGGACTACCAAAACAAGCTCTCAAACCACTACAGCTGGCACAAAACACTGCAGCTCGAATCATATCCGGAGCCGCAAGGCAGGAGCACATCACACCTACACTAAAGGACTTACACTGGCTCCCAATCATTGCTCGCATCAGATACAAGACTATCATAAACCTATTTAAGATAAAAGAACACACATCAGCCAACAGCCTCCACCTGCTCATACAACCGGAAACCAGCGCACGTCCCAGAAGAAGTCAAACACGCAACCGAGTCAGCACCCCAAATGAGTACAAGCACACACGCAAGGACACAACAGACAGAGCTCTCTCCATGGCTGCTCCAACAATATGGAACAATCTACCGGACGATCTAAGGGCAACTCCAGACCTCAAAGACTTCAGAAAACAACTGAAAACCATGCTGTTCATAGAGCACTATGGTCACATCACATAACCTAAGAGAATGGATAACAGCACTCCAATCCTCCCAAACAACTGAATATATATAAAATATGATTCTAGCACCACTGTAAATAGCCCACCCTGTATATAGCTCAAACAAATCAAGCACCCAACACATCCCTCACACAACTAAGTTTTATCCTCACTGCATGTACAACACACACACTTTACCTGATTGCTTGCTGTGATACCACCTTGATTATTAAGATAAGGCGGTTTAGAAATACTGTTAAATAAATAAATAAATAAACAGGCCAGGCCTAAGCCTACAGGGGCTGCTGCAACTCAGCAGGCCCAACCTCCTCAGGGTTTTTGACTTGATGCTAGAGAACTTAGCCTTTCTGGCTCTAAAGCAGACAGAGCCTCTCACCATTCCAGGAAGGTTGGCTCATTTTGCTCCCAGATGGGAGCAAATAACATCAGAGCAGTGGACCCTCTCCATCATAAGAGAGGGCTACAAGCTTCATTTCTCAGACCTTCCTCCCCCCACACCATGGTGAGACACTTCAATTCTCCCACATCTCTTCTCGACCTTCTCGGTCAAGAAGTAGCTACCCTTCTTGCCCAAGGGGCAATAGAAGAAGTTCCTCTTCTTCATCAAGGGTCAGGGTTCTACTCCCCCTATTTTCTCATTCCAAAGAAGACAGGGGGATACAGGCCCATCTTAGATCTCAGAGAATTGAACAAATTTCTATGCAAGGAGAAGTTCAAGATGCTTTCTCTTGGCACTCTCCTTCCATACCTTCAAAGTCAGGATTGGCTTTGTTCTCTAGATCTAAAGGATGCGTACACACATGTCCTCATCCATCCCTCTCACAGAAGATTCCTACGGTTTCTTTTCCAAGGAAAACATTACCAATAGAGACTCCTTCCTTTCGGTCTGGCCTCTGCTCCAAGAGTGTTCACCAAATGCATGACAATAGTTGCTGCATTTCTACGCACTCTGGGAATATTTGTCTTCCCATACCTGGACGACTGGCTCATCCGAGCTCCATCTCAGTCAGAGGCCCAGATTTCCCTGGACCGCACAAGGCACATTCTGCAGTATCTGGGACTTGTGGTAAACCTCGCAAAGTCTCAGCTCATCCCTACTCAGTCCCTAGAATTCATAGGGGCCTGGTTGGATACCACTACTGCAAGGGCCTACCTTCCTCAGGCCCGTTGCCAACGTCTAGTGCAGTTAGCCTCCCAGATTCAGTCAAAGAGCCACTTAACTGCCCGGGAGATGCTACAACTGCTAGGCCACATGGCTTCCACAGTGCATGTGGTACCCTATGCCCGCCTACACATGAGAGCAGCTCAATGGACTTTGTCCACCCAGTGGACTCAAGCTTCAGGAGCTCTCTCAGACCAAATAGCAACCACCAAACGTCTCTTTTGGTCTCTCCAATGGTGGATGTCCACTCAAAATTTGTTGCTGGGGTCCCCCTTCCAACAGTTGTTGCCCCAAGCAACCCTCACAACAGATGCCTCCCAAACAGGTTGGGGAGCCCATCTACAGGAGCTCTCCACTCAAGACACTTGGTCCCACAGGAGACCTCTCTTCATATCAACCACTTGGAGCTTCGAGCAGTTTTTCTAGCTCTCAAAGTCTTTCATACACTCCTCAGCTACAAGACAGTCCTCATTCATACGGACAATCAAGTAGCCATGTTTTACATAAACAAGCAAGGAGGAACTGGCTCTCTGTCGCTTTGCAACGAAGCTTTAAGATTGTGGGCCTTCGCCAGAGAGCATCAAATCCATCTCCTGGCAGTATACCTCCCAGGAGTCCAAAACTCTTGGGCAGACAGACTCAGTCGAGTTCTGCTTCCACACGAATGGTCCCTGCACATGGATCAGGTACTCAGAATCTTTCAAGAATGGGGAACCCCGGACATAGACCTCTTTGCAAGTCCGTGGAATGCCAAACTTCCCCGGTTCTGTTCCAGAATTCCGTGTCAGGGAGTTCAGGCCAAGGATGCCTTCCTCCTCCATTGGGGTCAGGGCTTCCTATATGCATTTCCACCCATTCCCTTGATTCCCAAGACTCTGTTCAAACTCCAGAGGGATCAAGGATCTATGATCCTCATAGCTCCACGCTGGCCACGCCGTGTGGTACCCTCTACTTCTACATCTCTCCCAAGCCCCCTCTCTGGACTTGGGAGCTGCTCCAGACCTTCTGTCCCAGGAGGAAGGGACTTTGTGGCACCCAAACCCCAAGTCCCTACACCTCAGAGCTTGGTTACTGAAGGCCTAGACCTTCAAGACTGGAATCTTTCTCAACAAGTGAAGGATATCCTCCATGCTTCCAGAAAACCTTCCACCAGGCGTTCTTATGCTTTTAAATGGAAAAGGTTTTCCATTTGGTGTGCTGAAAAGGGTCTTGACCCTCTAGCACTACCTTTAAATTCTCTGTTAGACTATCTCCTGCATCTTTCCAATGCAGGCCTTAAAACGAATTCAGTAAGAGTCCATTTGAGTGCTATTGCAGCATCCCTTAAGCCCATCAATGGACAACCTATTTCCTCTCATCCTCTCATTGCAAGATTCATGAGAGGCCTAACTTTAACTAAACCTCCCATTAGGCCTCCTCCAGTGGCATGGGACTTAAATTTGGTTCTTGGTCAGCTCATGAAGCCACCTTTTGAACCCTTAGCCACTACCTCCTTGAAGTTTCTTTCATGGAAGGTTATTTTCCTCATTGCAGTTACTTCAGCTCGCCGCATCAGTGAACTGCAGGCATTAGTGGCTAATCCACCTTATACAAGGTTCCATCATGATAAGGTAGTCCTTAAGAGTAATCCACTCTTTATGCCTCCAGTGGTCTCACCTTTTCATCTTAATCAAGAGGTATATTTACCTGTCTTTTTTCCAGCTCCTCATGCATCCAGTGCAGAGAGGAATCTTCATACTCTGGATTGTAAAAGAGCTCTTGCTTTTTACTTACATAGGACACAGCAACATAGAAAGTCTTCCCAGCTTTTTGTTGCTTTTGATCCTTCTCATTTGGGACTTCCAGTCTCTAAGAGAACACTGTCCAATTGGATTGCTCAGTGTATTTCTTTTGCCTACCAGAGTAAGAACCTTTCTGTGGAGAGCCATGTCACAGCTCATAATGTAAGGGCCATGGCCACCTCTATGGCTCATCTAAATTCTGTGTCCATCGACCAGATCTGTCGAGTAGCCACCTGGGTCTCAGTTCATACCTTCACAGCCCATTACTGCTTGGACAAGGACTCCCGCCGGGATGCCTTGTTTGGTCAGGCTGTCCTCAAATACCTGTTTCATTCTTAAACAACTCCTACCCTCCTTCCCTGGATGGATGCCTGAGATCCATAGGAGGAAGTAGACCCCTCTCCAGGGTCTCATATCCTTGGGGATCTCCCAGGCATCTTAGATAGGGAGTCCCCATATGTGAAGACTCATTCCTGCTTGTTCCTGGAGATAGCACAGTTACTTACCTGTAACAGGTGATCTCTGGGAACAGCAGTAATAAGTCTTCACAACCCTCCCACCTCCCCTAGGAGTTGTATCTCTTTTTCTATCTTTCCTTTCCTCTCTCTCTCTATTGTCTCAGCTTTAAACTCGAACTGAGGAGAGATGGTTAGGAAAGGCGGGAAGGCAGCGCGCAGGTGCTGTGGGATGCTCCCAAAAGCTTTCCTTTTTGGGAAGCTGGGGAGCGTTCCCACGCAGGCTCCGTTGGTACCGACATACCCATATGTGAAGACTTATTCCTGCTGTTCCCAGAGATCACCTGTTACAGGTAAGTAACTGTGCTTTACCCTGTAGCTTCATTGCATGTCCCCTAGTCTTTCTATATTCTGATAACGTAAACAATCGATCTACATTTACCCGTTGAAGGGATAATTGGCTCAGGTCTGCTTTATATGTTTGCTTTGTATGACTGCACCCTTGCCTGCTTGAAATGCACACAGCAACATATGGCTGGCACAGAAGAAAAAGCATGTGGGCTACAAGAGAGCGTATATGCGGCCTACTACAAAAGAGTCTAGGGAACCACACTTTGGACAGGAATGTGCAGAGTTTGGGCCCAGACAAGAAAAATGCAGGCCAAGCTAGAAATAATGAGCACAAATACTCTGAGCCCTGAAGATTGCAATTAGTGCCAGGAAATGGAATAACACAGGAAGAGGCAGAGGGTTATGGTCAGCTGCACAGATAAGCAGACCTTGAAACATGAGCTGCAAGTGACCTGATAACTAGGGGAGGGTCCTGGGGAGAGAGATCTGCAGGAATTCTGAAAACGACATAAGAATTTATGCTGGAACTTTGTAACAGAGAGGTATATAAGAAGGCAACTATAGAGCATCGGGGGCAGCTTTTCTTCTCTTCTTGTAGAAGGAACGTTGCCCGCCATCTCTCAGACAGACATCTGCTATCTGCATTTACAATTATTTTGCTATGCCAAATAAAGAGTTTTTGTAGCCAAGCAACTGTTTTCTGAGTCCTTCATTGGTGATCTCTGGGAATACTTTGTAGGTGAGCCCAGCCTACACCGTTCCACTCCGTTCATTAACTTATAGACTTCTATCATATCTCCCCTCAGCCGTCTCTTTTCCAGGTTAAAGAGCCCTAACCTTTTTAGCCTTTCTTCATAGGAGTATCCTTCCATCCCTTTTACCATTTTGGTGGCTCTTCTCTGAACCTTTTCTAATAACGCTATATCCTTTTTAAGATACGGCGACCAGAATTGCACACAATATTCAAGGTGCGGTCTCACCATGGAACGATATAGAGGCATTATAATATCTGTTCTTTTATTTTCCATTCCTTTCCTTATGATACCTAGCATTCTATTTGCTCTCTTGGCCGCCGCTGCACACTGGGCCGAGGGTTTTAACATGTTATCCACAATGACGCCTAAATATTTTTCCTGGGTGGTGGTTCCTAATGTGGAACCTTGCATCGTGTAACCATAGTTTGGGTTGTTCTTCCCTAGGTGCATAACTTTGCACTTGTCCACATTAAATTTCATCTGCCATTTTGATGTCCAGTCTTCCAATTTATCAAGATCCTCTTGCAATTTTCCACAATCCTCTTGGGTTTTAACAACTTTAAATAGTTTTGTGTCATCTGCAAATTTGATAACCTCACTTGTTATTCCCTTTTCCAGGTCATTTATCAATATGTCAAAAAGCAGCGGACCCAGCACAAATCCCTGGGATACACCACTATTCACCTTTCTCCATTGGGAAAATTGGCCATTTAGCCCAACCCTATGCTTTCTATCTTTTAACCAGTTCCTGATCCACAGTAGTACACTGCCTCCTATCCGATGACTCTAGTTTTGCCAAATGTCTCTGATGAGGGACCTTGTCAAAGGCTTTCTGAAAGTCCAGATACACTATATCAACCGACTCACCTTTGTCCACCTGTTTATTCACACCTTCAAAAAAACATAACAGATTAGTAAGATAAGATCTTTCTTGTCTAAAGCCATGTTGGCTGTCTCCCATTAGGCCATGACTATCTACATGCTGAGTAATTTTATTCTTTATGATGGTTTCTACCATTTTTCCCGGTACTGACATGAGGCTCACCGGTCTGTAGTTTCCCGGATCACCCCTGGAACCCTTTTTAAAAATTGGTGTTACATTGGCTGTCCTCCAATCTTCAAGTATTAGAGATGATTTTAACGATAGTTCACAGATTACTAATAGCAGGTCTGCAATCTCATATTTCAGTTCTTTCAACACCCTTGGATGTATACCATCCAGCCCAGGTAACACTTATTAAAAGAGGGCTGCTACACAGTACCCTGTCCTGTGCTGCTGAGGTAAGCTATATTCTGATTTGATTTAAATTATAGCTCTTTGCTGCTGCTAGGCTCTAACTTATTATGAAATTTAAACTACAAGCTCTCTGCTGGGTTCTAAATTTAACCAGAAAGCTCTCTTCTGTGTTTTAAATTTAAACTAAAAGTACTTTGCTGATGCTAGGCTCTGAGTGACTATTAAATTTAAACTATAAGCTCTCTGCTGGGTATGAAATGTAACCAGAAAGTTCTCTTCTGTGTTTTAAACTTAAACTGCTGCTACTAGGCCCTGACTGATTTAACAAAAATAGTGGGTTCACAGATTAATTAGCTTTAATAGAAAGAATTCCTTTCAGAAAATTCCCAGAAGTATATACTCACAATTGCAGATCTCTCTCCAGAAGTAACAGTCCCCTTTTCTAGTCCTTCAAGACTGAGGATCACAGAGCTCTGGTTGAGCTATTTATGCCTGTGTTGCTGAGGTAAGCTGTGTCCAACTTCCTGGGTGATTAACAGTCCTTGCTTGGACAGAAGGAGTCTTTCAAAATGGCCTTTTGACCTGCCACCTGGTGTTAACACCTATTGAAAATGTTTCACAGGTCTCTTGCCCCCTAGGTAGAAGGCCTCTTTGTAATGGTCTCTAGAAGACTTTATTTGCTGCTCAAAGAGTACTGACCCTGTTTTGCTTTTTGTGCTAAGCTATATTCTGATTTGATTTAAATTATAGTTCTTTGCTGCTGCTAGACTCTAACTTATTATGAAATTCAAACTACAAGCTCTCTGCTGGGTTCTAAATTTAACCAGAAAGCTCTCTTCTGTGTTTTAAAGTGGGGTTTGTTCAGGGAATGGCTCAGGAGTTCGGAGTGATGGTCTTTCATTTTTGTTGATATTAAGTTCCAGTGTGTCTTCAGGTGGGAGGCATAGGCTGTCAGGTCTGCTGGGGACTGTGTACGTGGCCATCGTCTTTCCAGTTTCCTCAGATGATGTAGAGAGGTTCGTAGCTCAGCTGTGTACCAGCGTGCAGTTTTTTTAGGTCTTGGTCGCTTATCTGAGGCCTGTGACTTAATTGGGGCAGGTATGTATGCAAAGGAGCTCAGGCTGCTGTTCCATGAGGTCATCACTTCCTCGAGGATCGGTGATGCAGTCTTGATGTTAGGAAGGACCTCTTTGATGATCCTCTCTTTGTCAAAGGGTCTGAAACGTCCTGTGGATGCTGTTTGGTTTTCAGTTGCTCTCTTTGTCCGGTCACCATCTTGCTGCATCGGTATCTGGAATTTGATTAGGTTGTGGTCTGACTATGGTACTGGGGAAATAAGTACGTCCACATTGTAGGTCGCACTCAACTCCGTTCGAGGAACAAAAATGAGGTCTAGTATATTTCCTTTCCGATGGGTGGGCACGTCAACTATTTGTTCATAGCCTAGGTTGTTAAGTGCTTCGAGGAAGGCATTAGAGTGAGTATGCTGCAGAGCTGGTAAGTTAAAGTCTCCCAGTAGCCAGTTTGGCCTGCGTGTGTTCTTGGGGTTGGAAGCTAGGTCAATTATAGTTGCAAGGTCTTCATGGGATGACGCTGGAGCTCTGTAAATGAGGTTGATGGTGTTATAGTTATTGGATATTGTGATCATATCAAGGTGTGTTGAGCTGGTGGAGCTGATCGTCTGATATTGAAGATCCGTCTTTGTTAGGATGAATGCGCCACCTCCTCTGTGGTCTGTCCTGTGGCAGGTGTAGATTGAGAAGTCGGGGGGGGGGGTGAATTGGTTGATGAAGACTGTGTCTGAGTTGGTGAGCCACGATTCTGTCACTAGCAGGATGTCTAGTTCAAGGTGTGCTATGAGGTCATTGATGACTGGCCACTTATTGCGGACTGACCTTGTATTTATGAGGGCACACTTCAGGTTGCGTGCTTTTTGAGGTTGCACCCCTTTGGGTTTCGTGGTGTATTGCAGCGGTATATGGATTAGGTGTTGGTAATGGTTCTGGTGGGATTCTGTTGGTGTGTGTAACTGTAGTATTTCCTCCCCTGGCCTCGCATGATCATCATTGAGTTGTGATTGGCGGCAGAAGTGAGGGAGCCGTTGAGGGCGTTGCTGAGGAGGTATAGGCTGGTTAGGGTTAGAATGGAGATGGCCATATTGAGCTGGAGTTCAGTATGACCTGCGTTATGTGAGACTTCCTTTGATGAGGAAGTATGTACTGGCAGGGCTTGTGTGCTTTCTGCACAGTGTATGTATATGCCACATAGCCTAGCGGTGTCTGGGTTGTTCAATGGTAGTTAGCTGGTACAACAATGAAAGTATTTGCATATAACATGCAGTAATGACATACTTGCAGTACAAATAGGAAGGGGATACAGCAGTGGGGTACATGCATACAGACAGTCGTTTTTAAGTAATAGGTACCTCTTAAAACAATGGTGAGGTCAGCAGTGGAATATTTGTAGGACATGCCGCAGTTGGGTACATGCAACAAAATTGTCGTTTTGATTTATCGGTTCCTTTTAAATCAGTGGTGGAGTTCCTGGCTAGATACGTTCTTGCTGGCGGTGACTACCCATTGCCGTGGTTCAGGCGAGTTCTCTCATGTGTCGATCGCTTGCATCCCATATTCCTGTCGGTTCTTGCTGCTGTGTATTTCCCTGAAATGGACCCCGCCTAAGGGCCACGCCAAAGGGCCCTCTGGCGAGGCCCTCAGGCACGGGCACGCCAGGGGCGGGTGCGCCCGATGGCTCCCTTTTAAAGAGCAGGCTGGGCCCCAATTGGGTGACTGGAGGCTTCCGGTCGTGGCGGTGATGTCCAGACTCTGGCGGCAGCGGCTCTATCCCGGCTGGGAGAGCTTCAGCTGGGTCGGCAAAAGGGGGTTCTTGCGCCCGATGGCTCCCTTTTAAAGAGCAGTCTGGGCCCCAATTGGGCAGCTGGAGGCTTCCGGTCCCGGCGGTGATGTCCGGCGGCAGTGGCTCTATCCCAGCTGGGAGAGCTTCAGCTAGGCCGGCGTCGGCGAAAGGGGGTTCTTGTGCCCGATGGCTCCCTTTTAAAGAGCAGGCTGGACCCCGATTGGGCCCATGCAGTGACAAATACCAATTTGTCACTGCATGAGTAGGAATACTTTTGATTCATTTTAACTAATTTTTTCTAAGTTTTGATTTTTTGACAATTAGATGTTATACAAAAATATATCAATTGATTATATGTACAAAAGATCAAATTTGCAATAATAGTTTTCAGTGCTATGTACACAACTGAATGAGCTTTTACAAGAAAATACAGGATAGTATTAAAAAAAAAACTGATGATAACTGGCAGAATAAATAATTTATGCAAATGAAATTACTGCAATTAGTAGTTTTACAATGACCCTTTTAAAAGCCGCAGCTGTTAAAGTCAGGAAGTGCTGTCACTGCTGACCTTATCCTAAGAGAAAGTGACAAATTGAAAATGCAGGGAAGGCCAGTCATCAAAGAGCTCTGTTCTGCAAAGATTAGAGTTTGCTGAAAAAACAGCATGAATTACAACCAGCTGCACTCAGGCTCGGCATGTCTCCCATGCTGTGCCATTTTGTTAAGCCTGATAACAATAGTTATTTTGCCCCATAGAGACAAGTTGTCTCGGGCCACTTCCAGCTCAACCAGAAGCCACTTCTTCATTCTCTGGTTTACAAATGAAACACTTGTTAAGAATGCTTTTCAGAGCAGCTAAGCAGAAATCCCTCATAAGGATCATGGCTGCTCAGAGACCAGTTACTCAGTGAAAAGGTTATATTTGGGTGCGGCAGTCTGTCTTTGTGGGAGAGAGAGCACTATCTATATATACGATATATGTGTGTATATATATTTATATTTCTTTACATACCCTCTGGTTCTACAAAATGCAATGCTGAAACTGGTTTTATGTTCTTAACAAGCTGTGCCAGAAATAGCTATATATAAGATATGACTATTAGTCGGCCTTGTTTCCATTATTTTGCCAGATTTGTTTTTGTAATTTTTTTAATATAATTGGTGGAGGGAAGATACAAGGTTATCAATTGGGAACCTGCCAGGTACCTGTCACCTGGATCGGCCACTGTTGGAAAAAGGGCTATCTCCAGGAGCAAGCAGGAATAAGTCCTCACATATGGGTACGTCGGTACCGACGGAGCCTGAGCGGGAAAGCTCCCCAGCTTCCCAGAAGGAAAGCTTTTGGGGCCTCCCACTGCGCATGCGCGCTGCCTTCCCGCCTTCCTGACCAACTCTCCTCAGTTCTTCTTTTTCTGCGGAGCCAGCAGGTCGTATTCCTGTCACTGCTGAAGAAGTTGTTATTTTAATTTATTTCTTTGGCCGTGTGTCTGCCTTCCCCGATTCCAGACCGGTACCGCCGGTCTTTTTTCTTTTATTTCTTTAAAAAAAAAAAAAAAAAAATCTTCTTTTTTCCCTCACTTGGTGTGTTAGTTCTGTGAGGCCTTTAGGCTTTCACTAATTCTCCCTCATGGAGAAACAAGCCTCTGGGTTTAAAAAATGCACCAAGTGCAGCGGTACTATTTCAGTCACAGACACCCATGAATGGTGTCTTAAATGTTTGGGGCCTGACCATTCCATTCCGGATTGCCCATCCTGTTCCTTGATGTCTAAACGTGGCTTACAGAAACGGGCAGCCAAGTTTCACATGCTGTTTTCTACAGATACTCCAGCATCGACATCTTCCAGGTCTTCCTCTCCTGATGGATCTCAGGTAACCAAACATTCCTCTGGCAGGTCCTCAAAGGGCAAATCTCCCTCTAAGTATCGAGATACCCCTGGGCTTGACCCTGAGGACCCTGCCCCAGCCAAACAACCCCGGCGGGAAGCTCCGGCTTCCAAAGCTCCTCCTATGGGGTTACAGGTTGACATCGATGGCACGGCCTCGACCGATCACCTGTTAGACTGTTCTGGGGTACCGGCTCAATCATCCGGTACCGACATCCAGACAGTCGTGGCGTCCATGGATCATACAGTTCAATCCATGCAGCAGGCCCTTTTGGCTTTTATTAAGGCTGCGACGCCCTCGGTACCGCACCCTGCGGTACCGACTCCGGTTCCGGTACCACAACCGATACCGGTACCCAGGCCATCCACATCGACCAGGATACCGATTCCGGTTCCCGGTTCCGGGTTTTTTCCCGATACCGATCCGGTTCCGGGTACCCCTGATGTCGATACCGGTCGATACGCAGATGACTCTGCTGAAGTATCCCTTACTCTACCTGAGGAGCCCTCTTCTCCAAAGAGGAGAATGTCTCCTCCAGAGGATTTATCCTTTCAAGACTTCATCATTGAAGTAGCTAAAGGTCTTTCTATTTCTGTATCCTCTGAAAAAGAACCTAGAGCAAAAAAGTTAGACATTTTAGGATACTCTAAGGTTCCCAAAGAGGCAGTCACCTTGCCCATCCATGAAATTCTTCAAGAACACATGATGGACTTATGGGAGACTCCTCTCACCCTATCTGCACATTCTCGTCATCTGGACACCATGTATCGTGTCCCCCCTTCTCCTGGGTTTCAAAAAACTCAGCTCCCGCACCACTCCATCGTGGTGCAGTCAGCTATGAAAAGGATCAAGAGTACTAAAAGACACTCTTCTACTCCCCCAGGAAGAGAATGTAGGACTCTGGATGCTTTTGGAAGAAAAATCTTCCAAGCAAGTATGCTTATTGGCAGAATCAACTCATACAGCCTCTATATGGGCATGTTTCTGAAGGAAATTGCATTAAAAATACGCCGTTTTCTCCCCTTTATCCCAGAGGATAGAAAGGAGGAGTTCCTTCTTTTGCTGAAGCATACCCAAGATATTTCAAAGTTCTCCAACAGAGCAGCCTTTGACTCCTTTGAGGGTGCTAGCAGAGCCTCAGGTATTGCCATAGCGGCTCGCAGAATTGCTTGGCTCCAGGCCTCTAACCTAGAACCCTGGGTCCAGGATGGGTTGGGAAATTTGCCCTGTACAGGTGAAAATCTGTTTGGTAAGGAGTGGCAAATCAAAGCCACTCAAATGGATGCAGAAAATGCTGCTTTAGATAGACTTTCTAAGTCTACCTCTACCCCTGTCAAGAAGAAATCTTTCAAAAAGCCTTTCTACAAGAAGGCCAGATTTGCCACAAATACTGGCCAACAATCTTCTGCAGCTCGCTTTGCTCCTAAGCGTCAGCAGCCTAAACAGGCCAGGGCAAAACCTGCAGGGGCTGCTACAGCCCAACAGTCCCAACCCCCTCAGGGTTTTTGACTTAAAACTAGAGAACTTAACCTTTCTGGCTCTAAAACATCCAGAACCTCTCACCATTCCAGGAAGGTTAACTCATTTTGCTCCCAGATGGGAGCAAATCACATCAGAACAATGGACCCTCTCTATCATCAGAGAGGGCTACAAACTACATTTCTCCAACCTTCCTCCCCATACCATGGTGAGAAGTTTCAGTTCTCCCCCATCTCTCCTAGACCTGTTGGGTCAGGAGGTGACCACTCTTCTCGCCCAAAAGGCAATAGAAGAGGTTCCTCTTCCTCAACAGGGGTCAGGTTTTTACTCCCCTTATTTTCTCATTCCGAAGAAAACAGGGGGTACAGACCCATTCTGGATCTCAGAGAATTGAACAAATTTCTATACAAGGAGAAATTCAAGATGCTTTCTCTAGGTACTCTCCTTCCATACCTACAGAGTCAGGATTGGCTTTGTTCTCTAGATCTCAAGGATGCGTACACACATATACTCATCCATCCATCCCACAGAAAATTCCTACGGTTTCTGTTCCAGGGAAAAAATTTCCAATACAGAGTACTTCCCTTCGGTCTAGCCTCTGCTCCAAGGGTATTTACCAAATGCATGGCAATAGTAGCTGCATTTCTACGCGCCCTGAGAATTTTTGTCTTCCCATACCTGGACTACTAGCTCATCCGAGCTCCGTCTCAGTCCGAGGCTCAGACTTCCCTGGATCGCACCAGGCGAATTCTACAGTATCTGGGACTTGTGATCAATCTGCCAAAGTCCCAACTCACCCCTACTCAATCCCTAGAATTCATAGGGGCCTGGTTGGATACCACCACTGCAAGGGCCTATCTACCTCAGGCCCGTTGCCAACGTCTAGTGCACTTAGCCTCTCAGACTCAGTCCAGAAGCCACTTGACTGCCAGAGAGATGCTACAACTATTAGGCCACATGGCCTCCACAGTGTATGTGGTGCCTTATGCTCGCCTACATATGAGAGCAGCTCAATGGACTTTATCCACCCAGTGGACTCAAGCATGAGGAGCTCTCTCAGACCAAATAGCAAACTCCAATCGTCTCTTTTGGTCTCTCCAATGGTGGATATCCACCCAAAATCTGTTGTTGGGGGCCCCCTTTCAACCATTGTTGCCCCAAGCAACCCTCACAACAGATGCCTCCCAAACAGGTTGGGGGCTCATCTCCAAGATCTCTCCACTCAGGGCACTTGGTCTCCACAGGAGACCACCCTTCATATCAACCACTTGGAACTTCGAGCAATCTTTCTAGCTCTCAAAGTTTTTCATACCCTCCTCAGCAACATGACAGTCCTTATTCACACGGACAATCAAGTAGCCATGTTTTACATAAACAAACAAGGAGGGACTGGCTCTCTGTCGCTTTGCAACGAAGCTCTAAGATTATGGGCCTTCGCCAGAGAGCATCAAATCCATCTCCTGGCAGTATATCTTCCAGGAATCCAAAACTCTTGGGCAGACAGACTCAGTCGAGTTCTGCTTCCACACGAGTGGTCCCTGCACATGGATCAGGTACTCAGAATCTTCCAGAAATGGGGAACCCCGGACATAGACCTCTTTGCAAGTCCGTGGAATGCCAAACTTCCCCAGTTCTGTTCCAGAATTCCATGTCAGGGAGTTCAGACCAAGGATGCCTTCCTCCTGCATTGGGGTCAGAGTTTCCTGTATGCCTTTCCACCCATTCCTTTGATTCCCAAGACTCTGTTCAAACTTCAAAGGGATCAAGGGTCCATGATCCTCATAGCTCCACGCTGGCCACGCCAAGTGTGGTACCCTCTACTTCTGCATCTCTCCCAAGCCCCCTCCCTGGACTTGGGAGCAGCTCCAGACCTTCTGTCTCCCTTAGCTGAGCTGGCAGATTGTTCCATTGTATCGGTGCAAAATAGGAAAAGACACTTTTACTTGTTAACTGCTTTGATTTTCTGATGTCATTTATTTATTTATGTATTTATTTTATTGTTCTTATATACCGCACTCTTAAAAGTCAGCGCTGTTTACATATAATGGAATTGTGCCAGAAGGGCATTTACAGTGAACAGGAAAATTAACTTGGATTTCAATTGGGAATAAACCCTGTACATTGGTTTAAAATTATTTACATTCCATATTTACAACATATACATTCTTTCGTAGAAATTCATGTGTCAATGGTTGGGTGCATGATAGCAGGTGTTAGCTTGGGGGCTGAGAGTAGTATGATAGAAAGAGATGGTGTTTTAGCGCTTTTCTGAATTTGGCTAGATCTGTTATGGCTCTGATAGGGGCTGGGAGTGTATTCCAACAGCTGGGCGCATAAAACTTAAAAGCTTTGCTCCTTGTTGTTTTGGTGCACTTTGTTATTTCACTGGGGATGGATAGGGTATTGTTTGTGCAGGATCTCCTTTCTCTGTTTGCAGACATGGGGTGGACAAGGTCAGTTAAGGTTGTAGGGGCTAGCTTGTTGATGATCTTGAAGGTTATGATGATTGCTTTATAGGATAGTCTACATTGGATTGGTAATCGGTGTAAATTCTTAAGGACCGGGGTGATGTGATTGACTCTGGCAGCTCCGCTCAGGACGCGTGCGGCAGCATTCATGGCCAGCTGTAGGGGGTTTAAGGTGTTTTTGGGTAAGCCCTGTAGGATTACATTGGCATAATCAAAGTGGGGGATAACTAATGCCTGAAAAACTGATCTGAAATCATCAGGTTGTAGCAGGGGTCTAAGATGTCGTAGGGTTCTTATCTTGTGGTAGATTTGTTTGGTTGTGTTGCTGATGTGTACCTTGAAATTGAGCCGTTGGTCTAACATAACGCCTAAGTAGCGTATGCTAGGTCTGCTTGCGAGTTCTGCATCTCATGTCTTTAAGGCTGTTGGAGGCGAGAAGGCCTGGTTTCTTGTTACAAATAGTACATCGGTCTTACTGAAGTTGATCCTTAGGCCTTGGGAGAGGAGCCAGTCATTTATGGCATCAAAGCAGGTTATCAGTTGGGTGAAGTTCGGATTTTCAATCGTGAATGGAGTAAAGAGTAGCACATCACCAGCATAGAGCAGGCATGATATGTTAAAAGAATGGATTATGTCACATAACGGTTGCATATATATGTTAAATAGGAGTGCGGAGAGAGAGGATCCCTGGGGTACCCTGTGTTGTTGTGGGAAGGGCTGAGAAGTTGTGGTGCCAGTTCGAACCTGCTGCATCCTATTGGTTAGATAGGATTTACACCAACGCAGAGCTGATTCACCTATCCCTTTTTCTTGAAGCCGCACCAAGAGCTGTTCGTGGTTTACGGAGTCGAATGCGGCAGCGATGTCCAAGAATATTAGCGCGTACCCTATTTTGATGGAGTCAATCCCGGTGATGAGTGTATTGATAAGGGTAGTGAGGAGTGTCTCGACACCGTGGAATTCCCTGAATCCGTGTTGGCTTGGATCGAGGGGGGCATTGGAGTCAATATGATCCTGTATCTGTCGTCGTACCGCCTTCTCGATTATTTTTGCTAGCATCGGGATGTTTGATATGGGTCGGTAAGATTCAACCTTCTGAGCGTTTAGCTTGGAGTTCTTTAAGAGGGGCCTAATAGATGTCTGCTTAAGGCTTGAAGGGAATTTTCCAGCGGAGAAGGAAAGGTCCATGATTTTGGCTATTATTGGGCTGACTTCGTGGCGTAGCGACCTTATCCAGGAAGCTGGACAAGGGTC
The DNA here is from genome assembly GCA_033557465.1 of Ichthyophis bannanicus. Classification (NCBI taxonomy): domain Eukaryota; kingdom Metazoa; phylum Chordata; class Amphibia; order Gymnophiona; family Ichthyophiidae; genus Ichthyophis; species Ichthyophis bannanicus. The sequence goes on from CM066031.1 coordinate 545,696,574, forward strand.
ATTAGGGGCAGGGGTAGCATTGATATTTGCTGTGATGCTTTCAATACTTGTTGCTGACGGAGTCGAGAAGGAATTGAGTTGTTTGGATGGGTGTTTGGTAGGGCCGGATAGTGTAACTTTGCTGACATTATTGTTTTTGGCTATCATGTAATCTGCATAGTCTTGAGGGGGTATTGAGGTTGCTTGTGAAGCTGATGGATCCTTAGTTAGGGTCTTCACTATTTCGAACAAGTCATGGGGCTTGTTTAAGGATTGGCTTAGAAGCTCAGAATGGTGTTCTTTAATTTTGGAGGATATTAAGCCTCGATGAGCTTGCAGGTGGGAGTTGTAGAGTGTCAGGTCTGTTGTGGCCCGGGTGCGTCTCCATTTTTTTTCTAGTTTCCTCAGTGTTCGTAGTGAGGTCTTTAGTTCAGCGGTATACCAGCGTGCATATTTCTTCTTCTTTGGTTGCTTTTCCGTGGTATCTGGTTTCACTTGGATAGGTATTTGTGCAGCGGAACTCAGGTTAGTGTTCCATGAGACCAGCATCTCTTCTAGGTTCTGAGATGTGGTCATGATGTTGGGGAGGACATTTTTGATGATCTCATCTCTGTCAAAGGCTCTGAGTCGTCTGGTGTGCACTACTCCTGTTTCGGTTAGTTTTGTGGCTTTCTCTCTCTCTTGATGCAAAGATAGTTGGAAACTGATTAGGTTGTGGTCGGACCATGGTACAGGGGTGATGTTTATGTTGAAGTCATGGTCTGGCATGACCTCAGGTCGGGGACTGAAGATAAGGTCTAGCATATTTCCTTTTTGGTGAGTGGGGGCATCAACTATTTGATTGTAGTGTAGGTTGCTGAGTTCTTCGGTGAAGGCTCTGGAATGGATATCTTGTAGAGCTGGAAGGTTAAAGTCTCCCAATATCCAGTTTGGTTTCCGTGGGTTCCGAGGATTGGATGCTAGCTCGATTATGGTTGCAAGGTCGTCAGTAGATGGAGATGGGGATCTGTAGATAAGGTTAACTGTATTGTAGTTGTTAGCTATAGTAATAGTGTCGAGGTAAGTTAGCTGTTGGAGCTGATTGTTTGATAGTGTAGGTCTGTCTTAACCAGAATGAATGCACCGCCTCCCCTGCGGTCAGCTCTATGACAGGTATGGATTGAGAATTCAGGGTGAGTGAGTTGGTTGATGATGACAGCGTCTGAGGTGTTGAGCCATGATTCTGTGACTAGTAGCATGTCAAGGTTGAGGTGTGATATAAGGGCTGGGATGACTGGCCATTTTTTACGGACAGATCATGCATTTATGAGGGCACATTTCAAGTTACATGGGTCTTGGGGTTGCCTGGGTTTCGTGGTGCGTAGAAGTGGTATGTGGATTAGGTGCGGGTGGGAGTTCTGAGGGTGCCGTGGTGGTGGGTGGTATGTATTATTGTGGTCTCTCCTTCCTTGCCCTCTTATGGTTATGATTGTGTTGTGGTTTGATGCATCGGAGAGAGCCATATTTATGACATTACTGAGTAGGTATAGGATGCTTAGGAATATGCTGGGGGGGAGCATTTTTGCTGGAGTGCTCAGTGAATTTGGATGTATGGGTACTTGGTGGTGGAGAGCATACTCAATACACAATCAGATTATTAGTATCTACATGGTGGTGGAGAGCACACTCAATACACAATCAGATTATTAGTATCTACAGTGCGGGTACTCGAGTGCAAATGGTCACAATGCAAATAATTACTGTGGTGAGGTTATCAAATACTTGCAGTGCTGAAATTAGCAGGTAATTACAGTGGTGAAGTTATCAAATACTTGCAGTGCAGAAATTAGCAGGTACCATTAGGTACTAGGATAGAGTTGCGGTTCCTCCTTCTCATTCTGTTATCCGGGGGACTTTTTATCTGAGTAGCAAGATGTGATGGTGCAATTTTGTTGATTAATTTGAAGGTGGTAACTATGGTTTTATATTGGATCCTGCTGGCAACAGGGAGCCAATGGAGGTTGTAGAGAATGGGGGAAATATGATCAGATAGCTTGGCTTTGGCGATTATTCGGGCCGCAACATTCTGAGCCATTTGGAGTGTGTTAAGGGTTTTTTTTGTTATGCCCTGATAGATCCCATTGCAATAGTCCAGATGAGGCATTATTAGTGCTTGGGCAACGGTCCTGAAGTCGTCCTTGTCTAATACTGATCTTAGATGTTGTAATGACCTGAGTTTGAAAAAGATTGCTCTGGAAGTTTGTTTTATGTGTGAAGATAGGCTGAGTCTTGTCTAGTGTGACTCCTAAGTATTTTATCTCCTGCTTCTCTGGGAGGGTGAAATTCTGAAGCTTGATAACTGATGGTGGGGTGAAATTGGGGTTTCTTGAGGTGAATAGTACTTCCGTCTTTTTGAAATTGATATACATATTCTTTGAACGTAGCCATAGCTCTGCTTCAGAGAGGCATGTTGCTAGTTTGTCATAATTGGGGTCTGATATGTTCAGTTGGGTGAACAACATGATGTCGTCCGCGTAAATGTGGTAGTTTATGTTGTGTTTCTTGAATATGGAGCATATCGGTTGAAGTTACAGGTTAAATAGGAGGGCGGACAGTGTTGAGCCCTGCGGGATTCCTTGTTCCTGTGGGAAGAGTGTTGAAGCTATTTCATTGATTTGTACAAATTGGGCGTGGTCAGATATGTATGATTTAAACCAGTCAAGGGCTATTTCTTTGATGCCTATTTGACTGAGTCTAGATATGAGAATGTCATGATTTACACAGTCAAAAGCAGATGATATGTCAAGAAACACCAAAATGAAAGCTTGCTTGAATGCTGTCCATGCCTTTGATGAGAGAGTCAAAAAGGGCAAGGAAGAGGGTTTCCACACCATGGAAAGGGCGAAACCCATACTGATGCTCATCAAGTGGTGCAGTTGTGTCTGTGAAGTCCTGTAGTTGGAGCTGGACAACCTTTTCAATGATTTTAGTCAGAAAGGGGATGCTAGCAATGGGTCGGTAGGATGATGGGTCGCTGTTGTTTAAAGCTTTGTTTTTAAGCAAGGGGCGAATAGCTGAGAGTTTGAGTTCTTTTGGTAGGAAGCTTTGATGTAATGACTGGTTCACTATGCCTAAGATGAATGGACTCAGGTCTTGCTTCGTTGTCTTGATCCAGGCTATAGGGCACGGATCCAAGAGGGATGTGGTTGTATTGAGCTTTGAACCTATCTGGAGCAGTTGTTTTCTGTCAATGTGGCTGAAGGATTTCCATACATTGAGGTTCATCATTGTTGGTTGAGTGGGTTCAGGCGTAGGAAGGATACTTTGTTTAAGTTTACCTGTGAAATAGGTAGCTATGATTTGAGGCTCAATTGGAATTTTGAGGCTGTCGCTAGGAGGGAGGAGTGGTCTAGTGGTTAGGACAAGGTACTTCAGGCCGGAGGGCCGGGGGTTCAAGTCCCACCTGGGGACAGCAATCTCAGGCTGGAGGGACTGGGATTTCTAGCCCTATAGGCACTCCTTGTGGTCTTGGGCAAGCCACTTAACCCTCCATTGCCCATGTTCCCTGTAAGTATTAACATATGTGTGTCATATCCCCTCGTGTTAAATGTATCCCCCAATTGACCGCTTTGACCCGGGTGAAAAGCGGAATATAAATATAAATACAGCTAAATAAATACAGTTAATAAGGGGCTTTAGCTAATGATTTCACTATCTTGAATAGCTCCCTTGGACGGTTGATAGCTTTGGATAGTATTCTCGTGTGGTGTTTTTTTTTGGCATTATTTATCGCTTCCTTGTAAGAGTTGAGCATTGCAAAATATTGTGCTCTATATTCAGGTGTTTTTTTTGTTTGCCACATAAATTCTTTCTTTCTGAGTTCCTTTCTTAGTTTAGTTAGTTCGACTGTATACCATTTTTCAGATGTTTTTCGCTGAGGTCTTTTGGTTGTTGAAATTGGTTCGGAAGCTTCCTTTATGGTGAGGTTCCAATTTGATACAGCTTTGTCTAGGTTGATTGAATCATCGTCCAACTTTGGTATGATAGTTTCAAGGAATTTTAAAGGGTCGATATCTAGGACCATGGTGTGAGGTGGTATGTTGCCCATTGAGGGAGTGAGGGATGTATAGAGGGAAGCGTATCATGAAGTGGTCTGACCAGGGGACCTGGTATATGGTAGGAGGAGTATGTTGTGGTAGCTTTGGTAGATGTTCTGGTAGGAACACTAGATCCAAAGTGCTGACTTTAATGTGTGTGGGATAATTGATTCTTTGGTTGTAGCCCATTTCTTCCATTGAGTCAAGGAATGTTGTCGATTGATTGCTGGAGAGCGAGGCTAGATTAAAGTCCCCAAGGATGATATGTGGTTTTCTTATTGTGGTGTTGCAGGCTGCTTCAAGGATAGTTGTGTTATTTTGCACATCAAGGGTAGGAGGTCTGTAAAGGAGGGAGATAGCTATGTTTTTGTTTTCTATTTTTAGGATATCCATGCCATCTTGGTTTTCAGTAATGGTGGGTGAGCAATTATGTTCAGATTTTGCTATTATTAGTAACTACTCCTCCTCTCTATCTATTCCGGGTGCAATTGAAGATAGTATATCCATTTACTTTGAGCTGGTTTAAGAGAACTGTGTCAGAATCAGTTATCCATGTCTCCGTGATGCAGAGGAAATCTGTTTTTTCGTTGGTGATGAGGTCTCTTATGATTGGTATTTTATTTCTGATTGATCTGGTATTGATGAGGATGAATTTCAAGGTGGTTGTAGCGGGAGTGGTGATCTTTTTTTGAATGTTTATATGGATTAGCCTTCTGATCTGCCTTCTCGGGTATGGGAGGGTTCTATCTCTGTATGGGGGCGTTTTAGTGTAACTATGGTAATCTTGTCTAGGGTTGGAGGATTAATCTTGCCTATGTTGGTGAGGTGTAATATGTATGTAAGCAGAGCCACGTAGGTTGGTAGGGGGGGGGGGGGAGAGTGTATGAAGGAGGGGGGTGAATGCGAGTACCATACCAATTGAGTAACATAGTACATTTAAGATAAGCATGATCGTTTTTTTTGCTATCTATTTTGCTGAATTTAATAGACAGAGACAAGTTACTATTGCTAGTCCGTGTGGACACCAATTAGGTGAGCAATACAGGAGTATACAATGTGTAAGACACAAATGGACACAGTTTAAGTGAACAATGCAGGAGTGTACAGTGTATAAGCACAGGTAGGCACAGAATAATAGATCAATGCAGGAGTATGCAATATATAAGTATAAGTGAACACAGGTTAAGTGAACATTACAGGAGCATACCATGTGATCATTAAGTTTTGCATAAACTGTATAACAGCAATTTGTTAAGACTTCTGTTACTAATAGCTATACTGGATGTTATAGCAATCCGGCAATAATGAAATAATCTTATGGGCATAACAATTGCAATAAGTTTACGCGCCTTACCCTTTTGCAGGGGTTGACGGGGACTAGCTGGGAAGATCTGGTTGTTTAGACCGCATGGTCAGTTGCTCGTCTCTGTTCGATGGCTCGCTGGAGTTGGTCTGTAGAAATCGACTCCGGCCTTCTTGCTGTGAAGCTGGGGTGGGAGTTGTTGAATTCTGAGCTTTTTTCTTCAAATGGGTTCTCGCCACGGTCTCCCGCCTATGGGCCACGCCAAAGAGCCCTCTGGCGAGGCCCTCAGGCGCGGGCATGCCTGCAGTATGCAGCTGAATTTATCTTGTGCTCAGGACCCCAATTGGGTTAGAGGGAGCTGTGGGAGGGACAAACTGCTCTGACCTCTCTTCTGTGCTTGTCCGATGCTTCAGATGGTGTCCGGTGGAGGAGCAGCAAATTAAGCAGCAAATTTATAGTGTCATGGTTAGACTATTATAATGTCATCTATGCCGGCCATTGTTCTTTAGATCTGAGACAACTTCAAACAATACAAAACACAATTGTGCAGATTTTATCATGTGCCTGAAAATATGATCACACTTCCCCCCCTGTTTATTCAATATCATTGGCTTCCAGTACTATACTGTATACAATTTATAATCTTGACCTTGGCTCACAAGGCTGATTATTCAGGTACTTCCACTTATCCGTTTTTTGTGATCATACCACATACACCTGTTCATGCTGTCTGAGCTCTTCATGATCATAGGTTTGCTGTTCCACTAGTTTACTATGCCATGAGAATCGACTCAGCTGTCGTCTTTTTTTAATTTTTATTAATTTTGCAACAATATATACATGCAAAACACTTACAATGTGGAAAGCACCAAGAAGAAAACAAAATAGTCCAAAAATTACAAAATAAGGAACAACATACAGCGCAATACAAAACAATATATATGAACATAGAGGGGCAAGGGCTAATACCAGGAAAAGTATAGCACACCAAGGCAAAATATCATAGGAAAAAAAAGAGAGAGAGCATCAAGGCCTAATCAATTAACTTAAAAGCTAAGTTTAGAATAGGCTGACTCCTGTATATATGTAAATAGAAAGTTGACACACAAGTTTGTACAATATGTTCCCTGTAAATAGTTAATACCACTGTTCCATGTAAAAGTTGTTCAATTAACTGTAAACTGCCCTTGATCTCTGGAAGGGGTGGTATAGAAGAAATGTATAAATAAATAAAATAAACTTAAGGCCCAACCATTGGAGTGGAGGTTTAAGCAAGCAAGCACCTAGAGTCCAGAAAAAAATTTAAGTTGAGAGGGCTCAAAAAACAAATACCTATTATTTTCATAACAGACAACACGTTTACAAGGAAACAAGAGTGAAAGAAGCTCCTAAATCTCATACAGCTTGTCTCATACTTATACATATCTTCCTTCAATTGAAAGAGAGCTCTGCAATGAAGATGAAAGTGAAAAGGAATAGACTCAAGAGTAATATGCAGAAATACTTTTTTATGGAAAGAGTGGCAGATGCATGAAATAGTCTCCAAATGGAGGTAGTAGAGACAAGGACAGTATTTGAATTAAAAAAAGCATGGGACAAACACAGCAGATCTCTAAAGGAAAAAAGGGACTTTAGTAATTGGTATGGAAGGGCAGACTGGATAGGCTGTATGGTCTTTATCTGCCATCATGTTTCTATGCTCCTAATAGGTGATTAAAACCCACACCTTTTCCCCCATAAACAACTCAGATCTATTATTAAAGAGAGGACGCTGAACATGATCCCTGTCCTGTGGAAACATAAAAGAAACTAACATAATACTCTGCTGCAAAATCTCAGATTGTGAACTTTCCAATAGTCCCATTAGATCCAAAGTCCTCCAAATCCTGAGACGCACCCTGTGCCAAAAGGTCCATTCCAAAGCAGCCCTGAGTGGAAGGTAAAAAACTTTGGCAATAGGGGGAAAAGCATTCTCACGTATCTTAAGAACATCTGAAAAGTGCTTGTGTAAAACGGCTTGAGGAGAGAGTATAGACACCTTAGGGAAATTAACAAAATGAAGACTGAGTGCCCGGCTTTCCAGCTGCATTGTCCAGACTTTCCAGCTTATGGGCATTCAGTAACTTGTCCTGGACTAAACTAGTTGGAACGTCACCAAGCTGAGTCACTGATTCTTCAACTTGTTTCACCCGAATATCCAGCTTAGAAAACTCCACATCTTTGGTGTGCAAACGGACATGCATATCCAGGGTAAGGGTAGCCACCACTGAAATCATTCAGTCTATGATCACAACAGCTTGCCACAAATTCTCCTAGGAAAACATTTGACGGCTTCACCTGCGGGGCCACCGTGGTCTGCAAGTCATCCCCTTCAATCATCCCAGAGGGGGAGGTGAGATACTCCACCGCATCAGCCCTGCTGACCGTCTCTACCGGGAACACGTCAGATGTCACGCTGGGAATGCTTCTGGGTGATACCACCACATCAACAACTTCCCCCACAACTGAGCTGGTCTCCACACTGCTTCGATCAGCCACTTGACTGAAGTTGTCGATGGATCCGGAGCCCCTCTGCAGCGATGAGAAAGGCCTTCCCCCAGGGCTCAAGGAGATGTCAAGGCCAAGGAAGGAGCCCTCTCCTGAAGGCTCCAATGCAGCAGCCATAGTCCCCGGATACACCGGCACTTGAGGAGCTAGCAGCTGAGTAATCTTCGCTTGATGAGTGGTAGGTTGAGAGGGCAAAGTAGAGGTCTTTGCCACAATTTTCACCTTTTGTTTGCCCATTGACAAGGAAAAACAGAAGCTAGGTAATGAGCAGCTCACTCAGCATCCTTCTCAACTGTCTCTTTTTTTTTTTTTTTTTTTTAGAGTTCCAAGTTTATGGAACAACCTACTTTTAGCACTTCCTGCTGAATCTTGTTATAAAATGTTCAGGATAGCTCTAAAAACCCACCTTTTTCATGAAGCTTTCGAGGGCCAGCTCAGTTAGTGGTGTGACTGGAGTGTGAACATCCTTTTTCTCTTCTCCTGACTTCCCTCTTTTACTATGCTATCTAATTAATAGGGTTCCTTTCTGTATTTTTAATTGTTTTTAATTTTAACGTGCTCTGTATTTGTAGAAGGGCAGTATATCAAATACCGAATAAACCATAATTGATATTGAAAGACTCCCAATCAAATAAACTAGGGGATGGAGGAAAATAAAGTAATAACTCCCATAGCTCCCCAAACAAAGATGCCGCTAGCTCTTCCTACAGAGAAGCATCATCACCAGCGAAAGCACTGGAAAGACCACACATGCAGAACAGGTACCAGCTTCCTACTTCTGCACCACCACCCACCTTCTGCCGCTCACGCGATTGCCCCATCACCACAACGACACTTCAGTAGTGCAAGCTCCGCCTACAGTGAAGTCCCACTCACTATTGACAACAGCCTTAAATCCACTGCGTCACACAGGTGGACCTCACCTAAGAGCCAAGCCAAAAGGACCTTTGGGTGAGGCCTATCTTCAACCTCTGCTGGGACTTTCACCTATTCCTTCACACAACCATCTGGTGCCAAGCAAGGGACACACGTGATCCATTATAGCAGGTAGGAATCCTGACTGTCTATTCCTGCAGTCATAGTAACAGCATTACCACCTGCTGCAATAAAATTGAAGCAGTGAGCAACCTCTCTCTCTCTAGCACTTTTCTCTGCCCCTACTGAACCTGTGCCCAAGGCTCATGCCATAGATGTGACCCATAACATCATCTGCAGCGTTCATTTGAACTCACACCACAAGAAGGCAGAGATAACTGTTGTCATTAACTACTCATCCCCACTGCTAACCATGGTAAGAGTGACCAACTTTATTACACGCACACAATCCTGAATACTAGATTTGTACTCACTATAATTTGGCATACACACATAGACAGCCTAGGTTCGACACGACCTCATTGAACGCATCTCAACAAAATTAACAAAAACCAGTTTTATAAGAGAATCCAGGCAAATATCCCACATTTGAACAACCATAACAGATATACCACAACAATACCATCCCTGGCCATCTTGCTTGGCCTACTCAGTTTCTCAGTACTAATCACTCACTGTGATTCACATGTTCCCACATAGGTCTCATACCTATCATTTACTCCTATGCCCATTATGGACCACTCACTCTAGTGCACAGAGTCAAAAGCAAAGCACCCTATGTCCTCATTAAAATTAAGCCTTAGGCATCATCAGCACTACTTCGTGATGAGACCAGACACAGCCAACCCAACATTAAATGCATTCTTCTCAACACACAATCAACTTGCAATAAGATTCAACTCCTTTCTGACTATCTTGATGACCACCAAATAGATGACACGTGTGTGACTGCATCATGGTTCACGGATGCTGACAATGTACTGATAAATCAACTTATAACACCTAATTACAATCTGTTCAGCTGTCCCATAACTAACTATAGAAGAGGGGTCTTCATTCTAGCCAGAAACCACCTTGATTTCCACACCATTGCTGCTAACACAGGAGAAGGCATAGATATCCTCACTATCTCAAACAAGCATTTAACACTGCCTTACCTACAGATACCCTAATGCAAGAGCTTAGGAACTAACAACCCTTTTGGAAGCAATATGTGAACACAACCTAAATAATAAAGAACTCCTGCTATTAGAGGATTTAAATCTCTCTTCAGCCAGTCCTAGAATATCAAAGTCCTTTGTGGAAGCAGTAGACACGCTAGAATACACCTAACTAGTCAGCGAACCAACACACATGAAAGGAAACATTCTAGATCTCACCTTTGTTCCACAGCAAATACTCAAGAACTACCACCTTCCATCTCAAACACTATCTACAGTACCTTGTTCTGACTATAAGACAATCATATTCTACCTCCCACAGCTCTCTGAGTTGCAAAGACACACATTCTCAAGCTGCAACTTGGAGATGTCTACACTGGGACAAGAAAGCATTTGTAGACAATGTCATACCACATCTTAACCATAACTTTGATAGCATTAACACATAAGTCCAAAACTGGAATCAAATAATAAGCAAGGTTGCTATAAAACCATAAACACACACAACTTGTAGAGCTTGTACTACTGCAACTTGGTAGTCCACAGAACTAAAGAACACAAAATGCAAGCTCAGACAACTAGAGAGAAAATGGAGGCTCTAAAGGAGCACGAGCAACCTTGATAATTATGGGTGCGATTTTGAGATGGGCGCATCTTCGAACAGCTATGCGCCTTTTCTGCACATAGCCCTCTCCACCACCCTCTAATCTGGATATTCAATGTTGCAGTGACGGCGTTAACTATCCAGGCACCACCATACATGCCAGAAGCCAACAAGGCTAACCAGGCAGTAGCGATATTGCCTGCTGCCCAGTTTGCTCCTGTGCCTTAGAGATAGGTGAGGGTTTTCCTTGCCTGTCTTTAAGGCGCAGATCGCTAACTGGGCAGCATGCAATATCACTGCTGCCTGGTTAGCGCATGTCGCTGCCTTCTGCTCTGCCCAGAACGTCCTCAACACGCCCCGATGCTAACCGGATAGCATTGGGGCGCATAGGGGAGTTAGAAGGGGATATTCAACGGCACTAACCATGTAAGTGCTGTTGAATATCCCCAGTTAAGGCAACAGGAATATCATACCAAACTCATTATGAACTCTGTAAACTGTCCCAGAGAGCTATTTGAAATAGTAAAATCTTTAGTAAAAAGCCACACTCAAGAGAATGTAGACAATGGTCTATCCCCACAAATCCTGGCTAACTATTTTCAAAACCAGACCAACCTGAGAAGCAACATAAAAACTACAACCTTAAAATATTAAGGTACAGTTCTACAATGTTCACCTGGCAATCATTCACACCTCTATCACCTGAGCACTTGGAAAACATTATCAACGATCTTAATACTACTACCTTCCCACTTGATCCATGCCCTGTAAGCTGAGTCAAAATAGCTCGAGCCAAATTACTCCCCATCATACTCAAGATCATGCAGCTTTCTCTTACACAAGGCTACATGCCTCCTGATCTCAAAAATGACCCCATCTTAATGATAAGAAAAGGTACAGGATTAGACTCAAAGCAACCTAACTCATATAGGCCCATCTCCAGTCTATCTGTCCTCACAAAGATAATTAATAAAGTTGGATTGCTTCAGCTCCAGGATTACATTAACATGCATGCTCCGCTAGATCCTCACCAATTGGGTGCAGGCCCAACCATGGGGTGGAAACTCTTTTAATAGCTTTTATGGATAGGCTCATAACGGGTACTGAAAAAACATAACAAGGGTTCAGTTTGATATGTTTGGACAAAAGAGTAGCCTTTGATTCAGTTCCGCACAATATGTAACCACTATGCTTGCAGTCATAGCCTGACTACTTAAATATCTGGCCCTATGTGTCCATTTATTTTATCATTATAAGTGTGCTATTCATCTGTACCATTGTTAGTGATTTATTTATCTGTAAGCTTGTTCAGTTTTCTCCATTCATACCTATCTCCTACATATGTCCTCATAACCTTTATCCATCATTCCCACCCCTCTACCTACCCCTTGGCATTCAGTCTCTTATAGTCATCTTCTGCTCATCACCACATGCACCTAATCCCCTGTGATCTCTCTCCCACCAGAATTCATGGAAAGTGACATTGAAAAAGCGAAAATGCTAAACAAATACTTCTGTTTTGTTTTTACTAAAGAAAATCCTGGAGAAGGACCACCTGTGATTGACAAATATACAACTGAGAATGGTGTAGATACCACACCATTCACTGAAGATGATGTGTTTGAACAGCTTGCAAGAGCTCAGAGAGGTTCTGGCAGAGCCTTTAAGGGGTGTTTTTAATAGATCCTTGGAGAAAGGAGAAGTTCCACAGGACTGGAGAAGGTCTGATGTGGGTACCTCTTCACAAAAGTGGTAATAGGGAAGAAACGGCAAGCTACAGGCCAGTAAGCCTTACCTCGGTGGCGGAAAAAGAAATGGAGGTGCTCCTGAAAGAGAAAATATTGGGCTTTCTAGAAAGCAATAGGTTGCAAGATCCGAGAGAACATGTTTTTTCCAAAGGACAATCATGCCTAGCAAAGCTGAATGAGTTCTTTGACTGGGTGACCAGAGAACTAGATCAAAGGCATGCGATGGATGTGATTTACCTAGATTTCAGCAAAGCCTTTGATACTGTTCCTCATAGGAGGCTTATCAATAAACTGAACAGCCTGGGGATGGGTCCCAATGTTGTGAACTGAATCAGAAATTGGTGGACTGACAGACGACAGAAGGTGATGGTAAATGGAACTCACTCGGATGAAAGGAAAGTGATTAGTTGTGTGCCCCAGGGATCGGTCCTGGGTCCGGTACTGTTCAATGTATTTTTGAGTGATATTGCTGAAGGACTGAATGGAAAAGTCTCTTTTTGCAGATGACATGAAAATTTGCAACAGAGAGAATGGATAATATGAGGAAAGATCCTTAAAAGCTGGAAAAATGGTTTAATGCTTTGCAGTTAAGATTTAATGTGAAGAAGTGCAGTTTCATGCAGGGATGCAGAAATCCAAGGAAATTGTATGCAATAGGGAGCGAGAGGTTGGTGTGCATGGACCAGGAGAAGGACCTCTGAGTGACTGTTTCTGAGGATCTCAAGATGGCAAAACAGTGTGACAAGGCAGTAGCCAAAGCCAGAAAGATGCTTGGTTGCATACAGAGAGGAATTACCAGCAGAAAGGAGGAGGCACTAATGCCACTGTTCAAGTCGCTGGTGAGGCCTCATTTGGAATATTGTGTTCAGTTTTGGAGACCGTATCTCGCAAAGGATATAAAAAGATTGGAAAAGGTTCAGAGGAAGGCAACCAAAATGATTTTGTGCCTGTGCGGAACACACATGAGAAGAGCTTGAAGACCTAAATATGTATACCTTAGAAGAGGAGGAGGGATAGGGAAGGTATGATACAGACCTTTAAATACTTAGAGTATTAATGAACAAACAAACCTTTTTCAAAGACTGGGAAGCTGCAAAACTGGAGGGCATAACATGAAGCTGCAAGGGGGTAAACTCAAAGGCAAAGTCAGGAAATACTTTTTCATTGAAAGGGTGGTAGATGCTTTGAATGCCTTCCCGATGGAAGTGTTGGGGGAAAATACAGTGAAAGAATTCAAAATGGCATGGGACAGGTACAGTGGATCCATTTATAGCAGCAGGATAAAATCAAAATAACCTTAACTGTCTCTGCTATCTCAACAAATAGGGGTGACCTGCACAGAGCGGTGGGTACATCCCCAAACAAAGGCACGGGGATGGGTGACCTGCATGGAGCAGTAGGGGCACCTACTCTTGAACCTTGCTGGGCAGACTAGATGGACCATGATGATCTTTATCTGCTGTCATATTCTATGGTACTATGTTACTATATATGTTACTAGCCTTATTTCTTATGACCTCTATTCTCTTCTCTGTCTCTCTCTTCTATGGCTCCTCATCACTTTTTCCTATTCCTCATACTTCCTAATTGTTTCCCCTCCTACCAACATCCTTACTCCCCCTACCCATCTTGTCCTCTACCCTGTCATCACTTTTTGAACTTCACCACTTTCTCCCTCTCCATTCAGCCATCTCCTCTCTAAAACAACTTCACCTTCATTGCCGCCATGCTATATCCTCTCTGCCCTGCACTCTTCTACTCCTCCTCCTTCTCTCATCTGGAATTATCAACCCCAACCCTGGCCCCCTCTAGACTTTTGTCACACTCCCAGAACAGATCTTCACGAAACACTTCAATTCTTATTCATATCCCTCTCCTTTCCCCTTCTTCTTTCCCTTTCTCTTGTCTCTCGTGGAACACACACTCCATCTCAAATAAACTTGCCTTTACTCATGATCTCTTTATCTTTAATGCTCTCCATCTTCTTGTTCTAACTGAGACCTTGCTCCTCCCAGAAGACTCAGCATCAGTCACTGCTCTCTGTGTCCTAGTGTGGTAGGCTATGGCCTATATAATAGCCTGTACATGTATGAGCCTGCAAGCTAGGCTGGAGTCCCCACCCCCACTGTTAGAAATAGTAGTGCTGAGAAAGACCAAAGTCAGTGAAGGCTGAGGATCTGCCTTAAACCGCTCTAAACTGCTTTTGATAAGTTTGTATTAATCCTTTATTCCATGCTTTTATGCTGATGCAGTGACCTTGTAGCAGGAATGTATTATGTCTAGAAACTGAGCCTGTGTTAGCATAGCCTGAGAAGGGGGAAGAGGGCCCAGTGAGGGGGTCCCCGATTGGATAGGTGCAGGGGGCATTGGGACCAATAGAAAGTCTGCCTGTATCAAACTGTGAAGCTTGTATTTAAGGAAGTTGTTCCTGTTCGCCATTGCTCAGTCCTTTGATGCTTGGGCCTTGTGCACAATAAATTGGTTTGGATCCTTGTACTGACTCCGGGTATTCTTTATTGCATGCTATCAGTGCTGCCACACTAGCGGTTATTAGTTATCCCACACGCTTGTCCCACTGGCTGTAGTGGTGTTGGGCTTTTACACTCTCCTTCCTGCCAATTTCAACCCCTCCTGCTGCTTCAGTTTCTCTCCTTTCCCTCCTTTGACGTCCACTTCATCTGTCTTTTTACTACACTACCTCTCCGTTTAGCTGTTATTTATCGGCCTCCTGACAAGTCAACCTCTACCTTTCTCACTGACTTTGACTCATAGCTTTCCTTCTTTCTAGATTCATCTTCCCCCTTCCTTATTCTCAGGGATCTTAACAAACGTGTTGATAACCCCTCTGACCCTTATGCTTTAAGGCTCCTTTCTCTTACCTCCTCATTCGACCTCCAGCTTTGTTCTACTGCCCCATCTCACCAGCACGGCCACTGCCTCAACCTTGTATTCTTTTCTAATTGCTTACTCTCAATCCTCTGTACCTCAGTTCTTCCCTTATCGGACCATCACCTGCGAAGCTTCCCGCTTCATCACCTGCCTCCCCAACCTCGCCCTGCCTCCTCCAACCTCTTTAGAAATGTTCATGCTATTGACACTTTACC
The DNA here is from genome assembly GCA_033557465.1 of Ichthyophis bannanicus. NCBI lineage: Eukaryota > Metazoa > Chordata > Amphibia > Gymnophiona > Ichthyophiidae > Ichthyophis > Ichthyophis bannanicus. Next base: position 545,711,971 of record CM066031.1, read on the forward strand.
TCTCTCCTCCATTGTCTCATTGCCTCTTTCCTCCACTTTATCTGAATCTGTTGATAAGGCAATAGCTTCCTATAACGCTGCACTCTCCTCTGTTCTGGATGCTCTTGCTACACCCATTCCACGACCCATGAGGAGTACTATAACCGAGCCCCGGCTGTCTTCCACTACCCGCTATCTACATTCCTGTGCCCATTCAGCTGAGTGCGCTTGGCTCAAATCCCGCACCCTTGTGGACTTTCTATACTTCAAATTCATGCTTGTCTCTTTCCAGTCAGCCATAGCACTCACCAAACAAAACTGTTATGTCCATCTGACTAACACTCTTGCCTCTGACCCTCGCCATCTCTTTACAACTCAAAATTCTCTCCTCAAGGTGTCTCTGCCTCCGACCCCTCCTTCCCTTTCTGCCCAAACCTGGTAGACTATTTCCATGACAAAATCACAAGATCGCACTCCAGTTCCCCTTGAGGTCAGCTACCTCCCCTCCTCCCCCTCTTCACTCTCAACTTCCCCCCTTACCTCTGCTACCCTTTCTTCCTTTTCTGTGATATCTGAGGATGAAACTACACACTTTCTTTCCTCCTCCAAACTCACTACCTGCTCCTTTGATCCTATTTCCATCCATCTCCTAATCCCCATCTCCTCAGCTGTTGTCCCTTCCATCTCTCATATTCTCATCCTATCGCTCTCCACTGCAACTGTCCCTGCAGCCTTCAAGCATGCTGTGATTACGCCTCTCCTCAAGAAACCTTAACTGGACCCTACCTGTCATCCTATTGACCTATCTCACGCCTCCCCTTTGTTTCTAAACTATTTGAATGTGCGGTTCACAATCATTGCCTCAACTTCCTGTCCTCTCAAGCCTTCTTGGGTCTTTTGCAATCTGGCTTCCATCCTTTATATTCTACTGAAACGGCTATTACCAAAGTTTCCAGCAACTTGTTCCTGATAAAATCCAAGTGCCTTTACTCAATCCTCCTTCTTGACCTTTCTGCTGCTTTTGACACTGTTGACCACCACCATCTCCTTGATACCTTGTCCTTGTTTAGTTTTAAGGGCTCTATGCTATCCTGGTTCTCTTCTTATCGCTCTCATCACTCCTTTAGTGTTTGTTTTGGTGGATCCTCTTCTGCTGCTATCCCATTCTCAGTTAGTGTACCCCAGGGATCTCTCTTGGGTCCACGCCTTTTCTCTCTCTATACACAGTCCCTTGGTGCAATTATCTCTTACCATGGCTTTCAGTACCATCTTTATGCTGTTGACTCCCCCCCAGATCTACCTCTCTACACCAGAAATCTCTCCGGCAATCCAGGCCCGGATCTCCACCTACCTTTCTGACATTGTTGCTTGGATGTCTCACCCCCACTTGAAATTGAACATGGCCAAAACCAAGCTTCTTATTTTCCCCACTCAACCCTCTTCTCCCCTTTCTAAGTTTCTGTGGATAACTCTCTACTCCTCTCTGTTTCCTCAGCTTGCATTGGGGTCATCTTTGACTCCTCTCTATCCTTCTCAAACACACATCCAACTGATAGCTAAAAGCTGCCGTTTCTTTCTGTATAACATCAACAAACTCTGCCAATTTCTTTTTGAACACTCTACTAAGACTCTTATCCACTTTTTAATCACCTCCCATCTAGACCATTTTAACCTACTTCTTGCTGGTCTCCTCTGAATCATCTCTCTCCCCATCAATCTGTTCAATACTCTGCTGTACGGCTAATCTTCCGCCAGCTTCGTCATGCTCATATTACCCCTCTTCTGAAGACACTTCATTGGCTCACTATCCGTTTCTGCATCCAGTTCTAACTTCTCCTGCTTACCTAAAGTGCATTCACTCTGCACCTCCTCACTACCTTTCCTCTCTTATCTCTCCCTACACCCCTCCTCGGGAACTCCATTCTTATGACAAATTACTTCTATCTGTGCCCTCCTCATCTATTGCTAACTCCAGACTTCGCTCCTTTCACCTTGCTGCTCCTTATGCCTTGAACAAACTACCTGAGTCTGTACATCAGGCACCTTCTCTAGCCCTTTTCAAATCCAGACTGAAAACTCACCTCTTCACTGAAGCTTTCAGGTCTTGACTCACCTGGTCTCCTTTGTGTTCCTTACCATTTCTCCTAAATGTATGCTGTGTCTACTATGGTGTTGTCTGTCTTGACTCGATTGTAAGTTCTGATGAGCAAGGACCACCTTTTACATGTGTCTGTGCAGCGCTGCTCAGTAGTAGTAGTAGTAAGATACAAAAATGGTAACTTATAACATGATATAAGCAATATCAAATAGGAATTGGGTAAGTGGCCCATAAGGAATTGGGTAAGTGGCCCATAAGGTCCACTATAGAAACTTCAGGAATAGACACAGCCTTTGTGAAAATAAGTGCTACATCTCCCCCTTTCTTTAACGGCTGATGTTTGAAGAAATAATTATAGCCTGGAGGGGAAGCATGCGTTAGATAAGTCTCTTCCCTGGGTTTCAGCCAGGTTTCTGAAATGCTGAAACTAGAGCATTAGTGTTCTGTGATAAGATGGCATTCCAGTGATGTTTTCCTCCTGAGGGACCTAATATTAAGTAGGCCTTTAGTAATCAAAGAAGTGAGGTTGATAATGGAGGGAGGAGATTTGGCAGATAAATATTTCATATACGTTAGACGCAAGAAACAAGTGTTCTTACTACAGGCTTTTGACACAGACGAGAAGGTAGCAGTGTAAGGCCCATAACCACTGGTATGGAAGAAGTAACCACTGAAAAATAAAGAAATAAAGAGACAAATCAAAATTTAAAAAGGAGACTGAGCAAGCATAGCAAAACTCCAGTCATTTTCTACCCTTGGAGATGCCTAAGAAACATGATCTGCTCTTTGGTTGCGCTCCTTTAGCATGTGCCACCTACTACTACTACTACCTCATTTTTATAGTGCTACAAGGCGTATGCAGCGCTGTACCTATAGATGTAAAAGACAGTCCCTGTTCATCAGAGCTTACTATCTAATTATGAAAATCACCACAAGACTGAGGACTTGATTATGGTAAGATACAAATAAATGGTGAACAAGAGAGTGAGGAGCATAAGGATCCTAAAGCAGCCTCAAAGAGGTGAGATTTTAGCCTGGATTTGAATAGAGCTAGAGAAGGTCACAAGGACTCAGGTAGTTTGTTCTAGACATATGGAGCAGCAAGGTGGAATGAACAATATCTGGAGTTGGCAGTGGCAGAGACGGGCACAGATAAAAGGGATCTGCCAGAGGAGCGGAATTCCTGAGGAGGGTTGTAAGGTGAGATAACAGGAAAGGTAGTGAGGAACCGCAATGCACATATAGGTCAATAGGAGAAGTTTAAGCTAGATGCTGAAACAGATAGGGAGCTCAAGAAGTGATTTGAGAAGAGGTGTTATGCGACACAGGAGGAAGATAAGCATTGTTGTTTGGTCCTTAACGCATTTTAAAATTGTGGTGTTGTGATGCTGCTGGAATGGCTGCTTCAAATAGCCGTAAAAGTAGCTAATGTCACCGCCTCTGCATCATGAGTGTGGTGTTCTAGCAGCAGGTCGAACCAGCAGTGAGAACAACAGTACAAGCGACAGTTTCGTCAGCATCATGCACCGCCTAGATAGGATCATAGATAGTGCTGGGGGGGAGTCTGCTGTCTTGGTACATGTTGGTACCAATGACATAGGAAAATGTGGTAGGGAAGTTCTGGAGGCTAAATTTAAGCTTTTAGGTAGGAAGTTGAAATCCAGAACTTCCAGGATAGCGTTCTCCGAAATGCTTCCTGTTCCACGTGCAGGACCCAAAAGACAGGCAGAGCTCCGGAGTCTCAATGCGTGGATGAGACAATGGTGCAAGGATGAGGGTTTTGGATTTGTTAGGAACTGGGGAACATTCTGGGGAAAGGGGGGGCTCTTCCGAAGGGATGGGCTTCACCTTAATCAGGATGGGACCAGACTGCTGGCATTAACCTTTAAAAAAGAGATAGAGAAGCTTTTAAACTAGAAAATAGGGGAAAGCCGACAGTCACCCAGGAGCGCACGGTTCGGACAAAGGTATCCTTGAAGGATACTACCAAAAGCAGTGAGGTTCCAAAAGGGAGTATAGTAGCCCAAATGCCCTTGAGTAAGGAGCAGACAGAGCATAAAGATTCCCAATTACCCATGCCTACCAATAGCCAGATTAATATTAATAAAATACAGTCTCTAAAATGCTTGTATGCCAATGCTAGAAGTCTAAACAATAAGATGGGAGAATTAGAATATATAGCATTAAATGAGAGGTTAGATATGATTGCACTCTCAGAGACATGGTGGAAGGAGGATAACCAGTGGGACACTGTGATACCTGGATACAAACTATATCGTAATGATAGAGCTGAACAAATTGGTGGAGGGGTTGCGCTCTATGTTAGAGAGGGCATTGAGTCAGAAAGGATTAAAGTTTTGCAGGGAACAAAATATGCTGTAGAATCTCTATGGATTGAAATTCCATTTATGAAGGGGAAGGTGATGGCAGTGGGAGAATATACTATCGACCACCTGGCCAGAATGAACAAATGGATGATGAAATGCTCAAAGAAATCAAGGAAGCTAACAAAAGCCACAACAGAGTAGTAATAATGGGTGATTTCAATTACCCCGGTATCGACTGGGACAGTGTCACAGCAGGACAAGCTAAAGAGATAAAGTTTCTAGATGAAATAAATGACTGCTTCTTGGAGCAGCTGGTTCATGAACCGACCAGAGGGGAAGCCATACTGGACCTAGTCCTTAGTGGAACGCCAGATCTGGTGCAAGAAATAAGGGTGTTGGGACCACTTGGCAATAGTGATCATAGTATGATCATGTTTGATTTAATCAGTGGAGGACAGATAGTAAAGGAATCCACAGTACTACCTTTTAACTTTCAAAAGGGTGACTATGATAGAATGAGGAATATAGTTCGGAAAAAACTAAAAGGAGCGGTTCCAAAGGTTAAAGACTTACAGCAAGCTTGGGTGTTATTTAAAAATACTATCCTCGAAGCCCAGACCAGCTGTATTCCACGCATTAAGAAAAGTGGAAGAAAGTCCAAAAAACTGCCAGCATGGTTTAAAGGTGAGGTCAGAGAGGCTGTTGCTGCCAAAAGAGCAACCTTCAGAAAATGGAAAAAAAGAGCCAAATGATGAAAACTGGAAACAGCACAAGCACTGGCAAGTTAAATGCAAAGCATTGATAAGGCAGGCAAAGCGGGAATTTGAGAAGAAACTTGCTACGGAAGCAAAAACACGAAATAAAGACTTTTTCAAGTACATTCGTAGCAAAAGGCCTGTGAGAGAGTCAATTGGACCATTAGATGATAGAGGGGTAAAAGTGGCAGTAAGAGGAGACAAGGCTATAGCAGAGAGACTGAATGAATTCTTTGCTTCGGTCTTTACTGAGGAAGATGTAGGGGTGTTACCCAAGACTGAAGTGGTATTTAAAGGTGATACTGCAGAGGAATTGAGAGAAATATCGCTACACCGGGAAGATATATTACAACTATTTGATAAACTGAATAGTAGCAAATCACCTGGACCGGATGGTATACATCCCAGAGTGTTGAAAGAACTGAAATATGAGATTGCAGACCTGTTATTGGTAATCTGTGAACTTTCATTAAAATCATCTGTAATACCTGAAGATTGGAGGGTCGCCAACGTAACACCAATTTTTAAAAAGGGTTCCAGGGGTGACCCGGGAAATTACAGACCGGTGAGCCTGACGTCAGTACCAGGGAAAATGGTAGAAGCCATCATAAAGAACAAAATTACACAGCATGTAGATAGTCATGGCCTAATGGGAGACAGCCAACATGGCTTTAGACAAGGAAGATCTTGTCTTACTAATCTGATCTGTTTTTTTGAAGGTGTGCATAAACAGGTAGACAAAGGTGAGTCGGTTGATATAGTGTATCTGGACTTTCAGAAAGCTTTTGACAAGGTCCCCCATCAGAGACTTTTGGCGAAGCTAAAAAGTCATGGGATAGGAGGCAGTGTACTATTGTGGATCGGGAACTGGTTAAAAGATAGAAAGCAGAGGGTAGGGCTAAATGGCCAATATTCCCAATGGAAAAAGGTGAATAGTGGAGTACCCCAGGGATCTGTACTGGGTCCGCTACTTTTTGACATATTCATAAATGACCTGGAAAAGGGAATAACTAGTGAGGTAATCAAATTTGCAGATGACACAAAACTGTTTAAAGTTGTTAAAACCCAAGAGGATTGTGGAAAACTGCAGGAGGATCTGGATAAATTGGAAGACTGGGCATCCAAATGGCAGATGAAATTTAATGTGGACAAGTGCAAAGTTATGCACCTAGGAAAGAACAACCCACACTATAGTTACAAGATGCAAGGCTCCACATTAGAAACCACCACCCAGGAAAAAGATTTAAGAGTCATCGTGGATAACATGTTAAAACCCTCCGCCCAGTGTGCAGCGGCGGCCAAGAAAGCAAATAGAATGCTAGGTATCATAAGGAAAGGGATGGAGAATAAAACAAAGGATATTATAATGCCTCTGTATCGCTCCATGGTACGACCGCACCTTGAATATTGTGTGCAATTCTGGTCACCGTATCTTAAAAAGGACATAGAGTTATTAGAAAAAGTACAGAGAAGAGCCACCAAATTGGTGAAGGGGATGGAAGGCTACTCCTATGAAGAGAGGCTAAAAAGGTTAGGGCTCTTTAACCTAGAAAAGAGGCGGCTGAGGGGAGATATGATAGAGGTGTATAAATTAATGAATGGAGTGGAACGGATAAACGTGGATAAATTGTTTACGCTATCAGAATATAGAAGGACTAGGGGGCATGTAATGAAGCTACAGGGTAAACTATTTAAGACAAATAGGAGAAAATATTTCTTCTCTCAACGTGTAATCAAACTCTGGAATCTGTTACCGGAGGATGTAGTAAGGGCTGTTAGTATAGCTGGGTTTAAAAAAGGTTTGGACAAGTTCCTGGAGGAAAGGTCCATAAACCACTATTAAAAAGGGACCCAGGATATCAATGCTTGGCCTAGTACAAGCACTGCAGAACCTGTGTCTTTTGGGGAAACTGCTAGGTACGTATGACCTAGATTGGCCACTGTTGGAAACAGGATACTGGGCTTGATGGACCTCGGTCTGACCCAGTATGGCATTTCTTATGTTCTTATATTGTTAAACTCCGGTTATACAATATGGTGATGATTTTCTCTCATAAGTTATTTATATTCTTTAAATAGAAATTATCCATAAACATTCCTGCAAATTCACTAAATATATACAAATACAGTGCATTTTAAGGACTTATCAACTTTCCATAAATATTGGACAGCAAAGTTGTCCATCTGGTCTAACTACTGCTATACAATACCAGTCATAAATGCAATTAAAAAAAATAAAACTTGATATGTTTTTCACGTTCAAGGTTTACATTTCTGAACTTACTAAATCAGAAAGAGCTGTATCTTAAGTTGTAGAAAATTTCAAAAGGTGTTTCAATTTTTAAAAAATCTGAAACATGGTCAGCTGTGCAGGAGTGATTGCCATACTAAGGGTAAACGTCTTGAGGCATTTACCTGCCTTATTGGCTTCTCATAACCCATTTTTCAAAGATCTCCATCCCTTATTGATAGCACTAGTAAATTGTGTGTGACTTTCCTAAGAGTTGGTGTAGCTCATTTAATTCATATTAATTGATTTTTTGGCACACCTTGATTAATTGAACTTGGTTCCTCTTGTACAGAATGCAATAAATAACCATTAAAATGAGCAAGACATGACGCTACAAATTATAATGTTAGCTACTCTAGATGTCATACAGGACAAACTGGAGGCTGCTTACTTTCGTTCCACCTATGTTTATCAAATAAGTACCCAAGCTAGAATTTTCATTCTAATTAAAAAAAATCATTAAGTGTCATTTATTTTAGCAACAAAGTGATGCGGCGGACATAGGCAAAGACCTTTATGTGTACAAAGCTGGGATCCCTGATATGGTTGTAGAGTTAACTTCAAATGATGTGAGTGTATTAGACTCTGTCCTATGTATAGTAATCCGTGTATCAAAGCAACACTCTAGATTCTTAAAATAAAGACTCCTTCCATTTTGGAAAAGGACTTAATAGAACAAGATGTGGCATTTAATTTAACTTTTTCCCTAGAATATGTGCCCCTCTCCCCCTGTTTCTGGTTGCTTTCTCTCTTTGTATATGGTGCTAGCACCAAAAGGAAGTAGCCTTCAGATGACCCAGTTTATACAGGAAGATTTTTTGCTAATTATGCTTGGCTCTGATCCTGCTCCTCACATTTGAAATCAATACTAGTGGTATTAAAATATCAGGGGCGGCCCAAGGGGGGTGCGGGGCCATGTGCGGAGACTCGGTGTGGGACCTCATTTGCATAAGGGGCCTCATTTGCATAAATATTTGCATAATGTTACCATACACTAACTTTTAGTAAACATGCCTCTTCATGAGTGTATGGATAAAGAAAGACTAAAAGATTTCTACATTACTATAATCCAGTGCCAACCGCCAGACACATTAGGAACTACTACAAACACTGCCCATTTAGAACCCATAGCAAACCCACCGTATCCTAACAGCACTACCAGGACTCACAAAGCACCAGACCCTACCTATCAAAAGGCAACACTGCAAATATTAAACCAATACATTTCAGAGAATAACAATACATGACCTACTGAGGAAAGAGAACAAGTGGCAATGTCAAATAGGAATTACATAAACAGAATACCTCAGCTCAGTTACACATGCAGAACACAGACCATCACCAACAAGGAATCACAATTTAAAAATAGGAAGACAATAATTAAACTGGGAACCCTAAAAACCAAACTTGGAATTTACAACAACAATGTAGAAATAAAACTATAAATTAATTTCCTCTTGTACTAAACAAAGCACAGACGTTAATGATGCACATTTCCCAGAGCTGACATATTCCAGTTAATAAATTCAAAATAAAGAGATATCTTTGTACCTTTTGTGCATTTTTTTTCAGTTGCAATTGTTCCAGCCACTTTCTTCTGGTTTATTTGTGTCTTCTGCTAACTCTCCATCGTCTGCTGTCCATTTGTCCTTTCTTCTCTCTTCTAGTTTTTTTCCATTCTCTCTCTACATCTGCTTTAACATACTAATCTTTCTCCTTTTGCTCTTTCCTCATTCCTATTTCATCCACTCAAATTTTACCCGTCAATCCCTACTTAGTCTCCCAATACCCGGCCAATTGTAGATTTTTCTTCACTCCCACACAAAATATTTTTCCCCTTTCCATTTCACTCTCCCAGCCCCATCCCCTTCTAATCTCCCCCAACATCAGCTCCCTTCTAGTTCCAGCCCCACCCAGTATCCGCTCCCTTCTAGTCCCCGCATCAGCCCATTTCCAGTCCTGGCCCCCCATCAGCCCATTTCCAGTCCTAGCTCCCCCATCCATTTCCAGTCCTATCCGAGTCCCCTCATCAGCCCATTTCTAGTCCTTTCCTAGCCCCACCATCAGCCCATGTCAAATCCTAGCTCCCCTCAACTCAGCCCATTTCCAATCCAAGCCCCCCATAAGCCTACTTCCAGTTCTAGCCCCTCCATGAGTCCATTTGAATCCAAGCCCCCACCACAGCCCATTTCCAATCTTAGCTCCCCCCAACACCCAATTCCCAGTCCTATCCTAGCCCATCAGCCCATTTCCTGTCCTAGCTCCCTCCCCTAAGAGCCCATTCCAAGCCCCCCTTCCACTCAGCCCATTTCCATTTCAAGCCCCCTTCCACTCAGCCCATTTCCATTCCAAGCCCCCCTCCCCATCAGCTATTTGCAGTTCAAGCCTCCCCTCCCTCCCACCCACCCATTACCAGTCCTAGCCCCCCATAGCCTATTACCAGTCCTAACCCCCCATCACCCAATTTCAGTTTAAGCCCCCCCCATAGCCCATTACCAGTCCTAACCTCCCCATCAGCCCACTCCCAGTCCTAATCCCATCAGCCCATTTCTAGTCCTAACCCCCATCACCCAATTTTCAGTTTAAGCCCCCATAGCCCATTACCAGTCCTAACCCCCCATCAGCCCACTTCCAGTCCTAATCCCATCAGCCCACTTCCAGTCCTAATCCCATCAGCCCATATCCAGGCTTAGCTCCCCCATAGCCCATCACCACTCCTAACCCCCAGCCAAGCCCAGGGAAAATTTAAAATAAAAAAGAAAAGCTGTCAGCTGTCTGCTGCCGCTGCCGGGACCGCCGCGGCAGAATCGAGTGTGCCGCGGGGCCCCCCTGCACGGCAGTAGTTTCCCTTTCGCGGCTCTGTTAACTTCCCATCAGCCCCCGCGGGCTTAACAGAGCAGCGAGGGAGAAACTCTCCCCTCGCGCTCTGAAAGCCGGCGCGTGTGACTGCAGCTGAAAGAGGGAGCTGATACAGGGGAGGGCAGGCTCTGCCGTGCAGGGGGGGCCCCGCGGCACACTCGATTCTGCCGCGGCGGTCCCGGCAGCGGCAGCAGACAGCTGACAGCTTTTCTTTTTTTTATTTTACATTTTACTTTTAAATCAGAATGTTTTTTGCGCGGGGCCCCCTGAAACGCGGGGCCCTGTGCAAAAAATATTCTCGCTCAATGGACGGGCCGGCCCTGTAAAATATATCCAAAGGAGCACCAAAAAGTCAGGATGTCTCCTGCCAGATTCTGGCATCAATGGGAAAAGAAAGAAATATTTAAACATTTAGGGGGGTAGTTACTAAAGTCCATGATGGCAGTGATTCACATTATTTGGCCCTTAACACATTTTAAAGGGCAGTAACATGCACTATTTTATCATAACACAGAATTAGCCACCGCCACACATGTTGAATACTTATGAGATGCAACGCATTCAAATGTATGCTAAACACCTCAGAATGTAAATGATTACTGCAGCTTGCAGTACATCACCATAAGCTGCATTATTCTTAGAAAAATAACATCAGCTGCAGGGGCGGCTCAAGGCAATCTGCTGCCTGAGGCGAAGGATGAGAGGGGTCGAGGCTTTTTCAAAACTCCAATCGTGGACTGAACCAAACCAAAAAGCTGATTAGATTATATGGAGGAAATGCAAGATGTTTGCGCACCAAGGAACTAAAAGAGACCGAGAACCACAGCACAGTTTATAAAACTAAATTATAACACATTTTTATTTTGTTGTTATAAACTGCATTATGGTTCTTGCTTTTTCTTTTTCAAAATATATTTTGCATCCATAGAACTCCCTTCAACAGTGGATGCAGAGCCAGAACCAGGACATTCACCCAAAAAACTCAATATCTTAAAAAAAAAAAATCTGTTTCTGATCATCTCACTTACAACAACAAACGTTCTCCAGTACTAGGCATATTGTGAACTAATACAAAACCCTACAACAAAGTCACTGAGTATCTATAGAGCACATCTACCATACCATATCAGCACCAACTTCCAAAACTCACATAAGGAGCCCGTCCAAAAAAAGCGTCACTGTAAATACTACAGTAGGCCCTGGAACATCCATACACCTATTTGAAAAGCTGAACAAGTCAAATTACTACAGTACAGTATAGATCTTTATGTACAAACTCTATGTTAACAGAAGACCTGGCCTCAGTCACACACTCAGAACACAGACCCTCATCAAGTACAGAATAAGTGACTTACAATCTAAAATGAAAATATGTAGACAAAATTTAAACTGAAACCCCAAGAAGCCAGACTCAGCATGCAGTGCAACATCAGATAAATAAGAGATCCAGTTCCCCCATACTGTGTAAAATATAAAGATAGAACAAAGTCCAGTCACTAAAATAGAATAAAATTATTTTTTCTACCTTTGTTGTCTGATCATTTTATTCTCTGATCATACTGGTCCTGATCTGAGGCTTCTGCTTTCCTGTCTTCTCTTAGCTCTCTTTTTGTGGCCTATGGTCCATCTGCCATTTCTTATCTCTTCTTTTGTTTCCTTCACTTTTTTCCATCAGCTGATTTCCAGGCCCAGTAACCCTTCCCAGTATCAGCCCCTTTCCAGTCCTCCCTCCCAGTACCTTCCAATGTTAACTTAGGGTTGCCAACTTTTTCACCGAGAAAAACCCGACACCTGTGGCTTGCCATGCTCCACCCCTTCCCTGCCCCCCGCCCCACCCCTTCCCTGCCCCCAGCCCCACCCACAAAAATTACCGAGGATTCACTCACACCCCCCCTCAGTGCTGGTTCACTCACCCCCCCTCCCCTCAGTGCTGGTTCACTCACCCCCCCCCCCTGCTGACTCACTCACCCCCCTCCCCTGCTGGTTCACTCACTCACCCCCCCTCCCCTGCTGGTTCACTCACACCACCCCTCCCCTCCCTTCCCTGCTGGTTCACTCACCCACCCCCCTGTCACTCACTCACCCCCTCCCCTGCTGGTTCACTCACACCAACCCCCCTCCCCTGCTGGTTTAAAACACCCCCCCTCCCCTGCTGGTTCACTCACACCACTCCCCCCCCTCTCCACTGCTGGTTCACTCACCCACCCCCCTGTCACTTATTCACCCCTCCTGCTGGGTCACTCACTCATCCCCCCTCCCCTGCTGGTTCACTCACACCAACCCCCCCTCTGCTAGTTCACTCACACCACCCCCCCTCCACTGCTGGTTCACTCACACCCCCCCCCTTGCTGGTTCACTCACACCATCACCCCCCCTCCACTGCTGGTTCACTCACACCCCCCCCCCCTTGCTGGTTCTCTCACACCATCAACCCCCCTCCCCTGCTGATTCACTCACACCACCCCCCTCCTGCTGGTTCACTCACACCACCACCCCCCCTGCCCAAGCCGCTGCTTCTGCTTTGTACAGAACAGCGGATGCAATACACTTACATTGAAAACTACAGATAAACTGTGTGAGGAGCCCTCCGGTCATCGCAGCGCCCGAGAAAGTGATGTTATGGGGGCGGGCTCCTCACACAGTTTATCTTTAGTTTTCAATGTAAGTGTATTGCAGCCGCTGCACTGTACAAAGCAGAAGCAGCGGCTGCACTGCTATGGGGAATCGCGTTCGCGCCGCGGACTTCGGGACAAAAGCCGGTTTTTTGCTCTAGCCACTCCCGATCTTGCGGCCAGAGCAAAAAACCGACTTTTCAATGGCCGGTTTTACATCTGTGCCGGCAGCCGGCCTGGCCATGGAAAAACCGGCCAGGCTGGCTGAAAACCGGCTGGTTGGCAACCCTATGTTAACTTGCATTCCCATGACTGCCACTGGTGTCCATTCCCTTCCAGTCATAAGAACATAAGATATGCCATACTGGGTCAGACCAAGGTCCATCAAGCCCAGTATTCTGTGGCCAATCTAGGTCATACGTACTGCCGTGAGGCTGGAGCTAGGGAAGAAACAGCCTTGAAAAAAACTCCTGATTTGCATAAATCCCAGAAAAGCCAGAGAGCGCAGTTCCAGTGTAGCTCAGCCAGAGGGCGCATGAACAGCTACACAGTGCCTGAACCCACGTGCTCAAGCTCTGAGAACCTTAATGATGAGTGTTTTCACCTGTCCTCAAACTCACAGCGTGCAAGCTGGAAATCCCTTTAGAAGGGAAATCAGATGAGCAGAGAGGAGAACCAGCAAGGGGGTGACCAGGAAGGTACCTCCGGTACCGGCAAAAGGGAACGGTACAGGATCCAGTACAGAGACCAGAAAGGGGGCTCAAGAGATCCAGGTGTGCAGCAAGGACTGCAGCAAAGAGTCCAGCACAGAGACCGGGGAGAGAGCTCAGGTACCAGCACAGGAGTGCAGCAGAGGGACCAAGGAGTCCAGCAAAGAGAGGCACCCAGGAGGGTAGCCGACAGACCAACCGGAAGGGTACCAGCGAGGGTACCAGGAATAGTAACAGGAGAAGGAAGGAGAAGAACGGATACAGACAGAGGCAAGTCTCAGCCCTGGGATAAGGCCCAGAGAAACAGCCTGCCTGTTAAAAGAAGTTCTCCAAATAAAGACTGGAAATCCACGTCTGGTTTTCCTAGCAGCCTTAATTGTGGAGCAGTGCACAGGACAGAGGATCAACAAGAAAAGCTACAGAGTAAGCTGAATCCTAGGCGTGGCACTCCACCGAAGATAAGGTATGAAAAGCCTTTTATATTAAAAGGAACTTTCAATGAAGACAGTTTTATGCAGGTAGATAAACCTCATTATCAGAGAAGAAGCAAAGTTAACTATTTAAAACCACTTTCCAAAAGGGTTCTACAGAAGTTATATGAGAAGCCAAGGAACTTCTATGGGGAACTAAGTAACACTGAGGATACTCTAAACATTGAAGAGTGTAGTGAGCCAGAATCAATGGACTTGGATTACAGCTCCAGTGTTCCCATGCCTCACACAGAACTTATGGAATGTAACTTGTGCTTAAGAGGTAGCTGCTTGCCATGATACTTGTACAGTGAAGAAATGAGTCTGAAAATGGTGAAGCTGATAACCATTCTGTTCTAATTGTGTTTCTATTGTTTGGAAAATCCCTTAACCCAGCTAAACAGTCAATTGTACAGCCTACAACATTTAACTGTTTAGTCCATGGTGGAACTTTATTATTGTTTGAGGAAAGCCTTACCTCCACTTTAAGTTTGTTGTCTCATTTGAACCTAGAGCATTAAGCGGGGAAATAAAGCCTTATTTACCCTCCATTTGGCGTAGTTATTCATTTCAGGAAGCACTACACTACAAGGACCACAATCCTTTGGGTCCTGCAAGTCAAACACTCCCTGATACAAATTAAAAGTCGGCAGACGCCCTTACTCTACTCCAGGTTTTCTCAGACTCCGCTCCGGGTTTTCTCAGACTCCGCTCCAGGTTTTCTCAGACTCCGCTCCGGGTTTTCCCACCCAGTAATGGTGGTTTCTTTTTTTTACTTTCTTTTTACTTTGTTTTCCACTTTAGCGTTTTAGGGCGTTGTCCCAACATCCAACAACTACGCCATTATGTCGGGCGGTGCCCCTACTGGCGTAGTAGATTAAGGGTGTCTGCCGACATTTAATTTGTATCAGGGAGTGTTTGACTTGCAGGACCCAAAGGATTGTGGTCCTTGTAGTGTAGTGCTCCCTGAAATGAATAACTACGCCAAATGGAGGGTAAATAAGGCTTTATTTCCCCGCTTAATGCTCTAGTTTCAAATGAGACAACAAACTTAAAGTGGAGGTAAGGCTTTCCTCAAACAATAATAAAGTTCCACCATGTGTTAGACGGCTGCCTGGGTGAGAATCTTCACACTCTTGGCAAGTGCATATTTCTATATGATTTGCAAGGTATTGTGGGCAATGTAGTTCATTCACACCAGACACAGCTGCTGACAATAATTTAGTTGTGCTCTTGGGTAAAGCCAATAAGATATTTATTTATGGGGTTATTTCTCCCAACACAGATATGCTTGGTAGCACATGAATTAGGTTACTTGCTTTCAGTGTTAACTTGGAAAAACAAAGTCAAAATCAGGAAAACAACAAATGAAAAGCCACAAAGCAAGAAACAAACTGTTCTTTTCAGGTTAACTTCTGATTACTTCCCACATAGATACAGAAGTGATTCTCTCCTAGCTCACAAGCAATTAGGTAAGGCTTAATTGCTAGCAGTTATCCAGCTGAAACCCCTTAGCTGGCTTGCTTTCTACTGTGTGGGTCAAATCCTGCTTCAGGAGCTTTTCTTAGTAGATTAAAGAACAAATTTGTATTTCTTTGTGATGGTTGCTGTACTTTATAACAGAAAGTTACCAACGGAGTTTAGATAGAGAGCAGTCCATATAAACAGGATCCTCATCTGCTATTATTCCCCCTTGTTCAACAAGCATGGGTTCAATATCATGGATTGGCACAGATGAATCTCTCAATGAAGCATTTTCAGGAGAATACTTGTTTCCCTGCTGTCTTTCAAGGTTATAGCTAGGGCATAGATCAGTGTTCATACCTGAGCTTCCATTGCTGCTAGAGTTCCTCTCTATATAGCCTGGCCAGTATGTAGTCCAGTTCTTATGTCCAGCCTTCCAATCCAGATCCCTGGACACTGGATCTCTCTTCACATACCTTCTGGCACAGGTCTTAGGGTCCCTTCCACGTGCAGCCGTCTCCCTCACAGGTAGCCTCTGGTGATTCCTAGCTCTGCAGCACCATTCCTCTGGCTTTCCCCAGTCCAATGGTGTATGCTGGCCCTTGGAATACCTCCCAGTATACGTACTGCTTTGGACTCTTCTAGACCTCTCAAAAGCTTTTCTCTTCCTTCTTCCAAAGGGTCTCTTTCCCTCTCTGTCCGTCCGGTTTGGCTTCTGCTTCTGATGATCCTTCAGATGAAACTGATGATCAAACTCAAGCTGATTCTCAGGATACTGAGGACAATTCTCTGGATATCCAAGGTGATCATGAAGATGGTCCTCTGTAGAATAAACTCTACTCTTATTCTGCTTAGATGAGTGATCCTCCCTAACACAGCGCAGCTGTGCTGAATCAGGCCCTGCCCTTTGAGATGAGTGCTTAGGGATTACCTCATAGCCCTCATGATTGAACACACGTTTCCTCACTTCAGCTCCTCTAATGGCTGTTGGAAACCTGGTGCATTCTGGGACTGGTAGTCTTTTATGGCAAAATTCTGTTTTCATATTTCTACCAGAACTGACAGGTTGCTTGTTCAGAGTCACTTCACCTTTTCTATAGCTCCTTCCTGAGCTATGATAAGCTTCCTTATCACACATGGACTAAACAGTTAAATGTTGTAGGCTGTACAATTGACTGTTTAGCTGGGTTAAGGGATTTTCCAAACAATAGAAACACAATTAGAACAGAATGGTTATCAGCTTCACCATTTTCAGACTCATTTCTTCACTGTACAAGTATCATGGCAAGCAGCTACCTCTTAAGCACAAGTTACATTCCATAGGTTCTGTGTGAGGCATGGGAACACTGGAGCTGTAATCCAAGTCCATTGATTCTGGCTCACTACACTCTTCAATGTTTAGAGTATCCTCAGTGTTACTTAGTTCCCCATAGAAGTTCCTTGGCTTCTCATATAACTTCTGTAGAACCCTTTTGGAAAGTGGTTTTAAATAGTTAACTTTGCTTCTTCTCTGATAATGAGGTTTATCTACCTGCATAAAACTGTCTTCATTGAAAGTTCCTTTTAATATAAAAGGCTTTTCATACCTTATCTTCGGTGGAGTGCCACGCCTAGGATTCAGCTTACTCTGTAGCTTTTCTTGTTGATCCTCTGTCCTGTGCACTGCTCCACAATTAAGGCTGCTAGGAAAACCAGACGTGGATTTCCAGTCTTTATTTGGAGAACTTCTTTTAACAGGCAGGCTGTTTCTCTGGGCCTTATCCCAGGGCTGAGACTTGCCTCTGTCTGTATCCGTTCTTCTCCTTCCTTCTCCTGTTACTATTCCTGGTACCCTCGCTGGTACCCTTCCGGTTGGTCTGTCGGCTACCCTCCTGGGTGCCTCTCTTTGCTGGACTCCTTGGTCCCTCTGCTGCACTCCTGTGCTGGTACCTGAGCTCTCTCCCCGGTCTCTGTGCTGGACTCTTTGCTGCAGTCCTTGCTGCACACCTGGATCTCTTGAGCCCCCTTTCTGGTCTCTGTACCAGTCTCTGTACTGGATCCTGTACCGTTCCCTTTTGCCGGTACCGGAGGTACCTTCCCGGTCACCCCCTTGCTGGTTCTCCTCTCTACTCATCTGATTTCCCTTATAAAGGGATTTCCAGCTTGCACGCTGTGAGTTTGAGGACAGGTGAAAACACTCATCATTAAGGTGCTCAGAGCTTGAGCACGTGGGTTCAGGCACTGTGTAGCTGTTCATGCGCCCTCTGGCTGAGCTACACTGGAACTGCGCTCTCTGGCTTTTCTGGGATTTATGCAAATCAGGAGTTTTTTTCAAGGCTGTTTCTTCCCTAGCTCCAGCCTCATGACAGTACCTAGCAGTTTCCCCAAGGGACACAGGTTCCACAATGCTTGTATTGGTTCAAGCATTGATATCCTGGGTCCCTTCTTAATAATGGTTTATGGACCTTTCCTCCAGGAACTTGCCCAAACCTTTTTTAAACCCAGCTACACTAACAGCCTTTACTACATCCTCTGGTAACAAATTCCAGAGTTTGATTACACGTTGAGTGAAAAAATATTTTCTTTTATTAGTCTTAAATAGTTTACCCTGTAGCTTCATTGCATGTCCCTTAGTCTTTCTATATTCTGATAAGGTAAACAATCGATCTACGTTTACCCGTTCCACCCCGTTCATTAATTTATAGACTTCTATCATATCTCCCCTCAGCCATCTCTTTTCCAGGTTAAAGAGCCCCATTAGGAGTATCCTTCCATCCCCTTTACCATTTTGGTGGCTCTTTTCTGAACCTTTTCTAAAATCTCTATATCCTTTTTAAGATACGGCGACCAGAATTGCACACAATATTCAAGGTGCGGTCTCACCATGGAACGATATAGAGGCATTATAATATCTTTTGTTTTATTTTCCATTCCTTTCCTTATCATACCTAACATTCTATTTGCTCTCTTGGCCACCGCTGCACACTGGGCGGAGGGTTTTAACATGGTATCCACAATGACGCCTAAATCTTTTTCCTGGGTGGTGGTTCCTAATGTGGAACCTTGCATCGTGTAACCATAGTTTGGGTTGTTCTTCCCTAGGTGCATAACCTTGCACTTGTCCACATTAAATTTCATCTGCCATTTTGATGCCCAGTCTTCCAATTTATCAAGATCCTCTTGCAATTTTCCACAATCCTCTTGGGTTTTAACAACTTTAAATAGTTTTGTGTCATCTGCAAATTTGATAACCTCACTCGTTATTCCACTTTCCAGGTCATTTATGAATATGTCAAAAAGCAGCGGACCCAGCACAGATCCCTGGGGTACACCACTATTCACCTTTCTCCATTGGGAAAATTGGCCATTTAGCCCTACCCTCTGCTTTCTATCTTTTAACCAGTTCCTGATCCACAATAGTACACTGCCTCCTATCCCATGACTCTTTAGTTTTGCCAAAAGTCTCTGATGAGGGACCTTGTCAAAGGCTTTCTGAAAGTCCAGATACAAAATATCAACCGACTCACCTTTGTCCACCTGATTATTCACTCCTTCAAAAAAACATAACAGATTAGTAAGACAAGATCTTCCTTGTCTAAAGCCATGTTGGCTGTCTCCCATTAGGTCATGACTATCTAAATGCTGAGTAATTTTATTCTTTATGATGGTTTCTACCATTTTTCCCGGTACTGATATCAGGCTCACCGGTCTGTAGTTTCCAGGATCACCCCTGGAACCCTTTTTAAAAATTGGTGTTACATTGGCGATCCTCCAATCTTCAGGTATTAGAGATGGTTTTAATGATAGTTCACAGATTACTAATAGCAGGTCTGCAATCTTGTATTTCAGTTCTTTCAACACCCTTGGATGTATACCATCCGGCCCAGGTGATTTGCTACTCTTCAGTTTATCTAGTAGTTGTAATACATCTTTCCGATGTATCGATATTTCCTTCAATTCTTCCGCACCTTTAAATACCACTTCAGTCATGGGTAACATCCCTACATCTTCCTCAGTAAAGACTGAAGTATAGAATTCGTTCAATCTCTCCGATATCGCCTTGTCGCCTCTTAGTGCTCCTTTAACCCCTTTATCATCTAATGGACCAACTGACTCTCTCACAGGTTTTTTGCTACGAATGTACTTGAAAAGGTCTTTACTTCGCGTTTTTGCTTTCGCAGCAAGCTTCTTCTCAAATTCTCCCTTTGCCTGCCTTATCAATGCCTTGCATTTGACTTGCCAGTGCTTGTGCTGTTTCCAGGTTTCGTCATTTGGCTCTTTTTTCCATTTCCTGAAAGATGCTTTTTTGGCAACAACAGCCTCTCTGACCTCACCTTTAAACCATGCTGGCAGTTTTTTGGACTTCCTTCCACTTTTCTTAAAGCGTGGAATACAGCTGGTCTGGGCTTCCAAGATAGTATTTTTCAACAACAGCCAAGCCTGATGTACGTCTTTAACCTTTGCAACTGCTCCTTTTAGTTTTTTCTTAACTGTTTTCCTCATTTTATCATAGTTTCCCTTTCAAAAGTTAAAAGGTAGTACTGTGGATTTCCTTACTATCCCTCCTCCACTAATTAAATCAAAGGCGATCATGCTATGATCACTATTGCCAAGTGGCCCCAACAACCTTATCTCTTGCACTAGATCTGGTGTTCCACTAAGGACTAGATCTAATATGGCTTCCCCTTTGGTCGGTTCATGAACCAGCTGCTCCAAGAAGCAGTCATTTATTTCATCTAGGAACTTTATCTCCCTATTTTTATTTTTATTTTTTTATTTATTTATTTAGTATACATTTGTATACCGCTACTTCCAGCGATCAGCAGCGGTTTGATTACAGATTGGAAATTGTCAAATCATGACAGGAAATTTTTTTTTTTTGAGGTATAAACACATTGATTAGACAGGAAAGCACAGCACACAGAGAACTATTTTACAGGGAACATGGGCTATGGAGGGTTAAGTGGCTTGCCCAAGACCACAAGGAGCACCTGTGGGACTAGAAACCCCAGTCCTTCCGGCCCAAGGTTGCTGTCCTCTAGTGGGATTTGAACCCCCGACCTTCCGGCCCGAAGTACCTTGCCCCAACCACTAGGCCACTCCTCCACTCCCTAGCATGTCCTGACGTGACACTGACCCAGTCGATACCGGGGTAGTTGAAATCACCCATTATTATTACTGCACTGTAACTTTTGTTAGCTTCCTTGATTTCTTTGAGCATTTCATCATCCATTTGATCATTCTGGGAAGGCGCTCGATAGTACACCCCCACTGCCATTGCCTTCCCCCTTTTACATGGAATTTCAATCCATATAGATTCTACAGCAGATTTTGTTTCCTGCAAAACTTTAATCCTTTCTGACTCAATGCCCTCTCTAACATAGAGAGCAACCCTCCACCAATTTGATCAGCTCTCTCATTACGATATAGTTTGTACCCAGGTATCACAGTGTC
This sequence comes from Ichthyophis bannanicus, assembly GCA_033557465.1. Taxonomy (NCBI): domain Eukaryota; kingdom Metazoa; phylum Chordata; class Amphibia; order Gymnophiona; family Ichthyophiidae; genus Ichthyophis; species Ichthyophis bannanicus. The sequence continues at coordinate 545,732,968 of CM066031.1, forward strand.
CCACTGGTTGTCCTCCTTCCACCATGTCTCTGATATTCCAATCATATCTAACCTTTCATTTAGTGCTATATATTCTAACTCTCCCATCTTATTTTTTAGACTTCTAGCATTTGTATACAAGCGTTTTAGAGAATGTATTTTACTCATATTAATTTGGCTATTGTTAGACATGGGTAATTTGGGATCTTTAAGCTCAGTCTGCTCCATACTTAAGGGCATTTGGGCTACTTTACTCTTTTGTGGAACCTCTCTGCTTTTGGTAGTATCCTTCAAAGATACATTCTTCCGAACCATCCGCTCTTGGGCGACTGTCGGCTTTCCCCTAATATCTAGTTTAAAAGTTGCTCTATCTCCTTTTTAAAGGTTAATGCCAGCAGCCTGGTTCCATCCCGGTTAAGGTGAAGCCCATCCCTTCGGAAGAGCCCCTCCTTTCCCCAGAATGTTCCCCAGTTCCTAACAAATCCAAAACCCTCATCTCTGCACCATTGTCTCATCCACGCATTGAGACTCCGGAGCTCTGCCTGCCTTTTGGGTCCTGCGCGTGGAACAGGAAGCATTTCGGAGAACGCTACCCTGGAAGTTCTGGATTTCAACTTCCTACCTAAAAGCCTAAATTTAGCCTCCAGAACCTCCCTAACACATTTTCCTATGTCATTGGTACCGACATGTACCAAGACAGCAGACTCCTCCCCAGCACTATCTAAGACCTTATCTAGGTGGCGCGTGAGGTCTGCTACCTTCGCACCAGGCAGGCATGTTACCAGGCGATCCTCACGTCCACCAGCCACCCAGCTATCTACATGCCTAATGATCGAATCACCAACTATAACGGCTGTCCTAACCCTTCCTTCATGGGCACATGGCCCTGGAGAAACTTCCTCGGTGCGAGAGCGTTTTACATCATCTGGAGGACAGGTCCTAGTTACAGGATCACTTCCTGCCACACCAGGGTGATGCTTTCCTGTCACGTGACCTCTCTCCTCCATGGCAACAGGGATGCTGCCAGACTGGAGGTGGGACTTAAGGGCTATATCCCTGTAGGTCTCGTCTATGTACCTCTCTGTCTGTCTTATGCTTTCCAAGTATGCTACTTTAGCCTCTAGAGAACGGACTTGTTCCCTGAGAGCAAAGAGCTCCTTGCACCTAGTGCACACGTAAGACCTCTCACCAACTGGGAGAAAATAATACATGTGACACTCAATGAAAAAGACTGGAAAGCCCCCATCCCGCTGCTGGACTGCTGTCTGCATCTTAGTTTTAAGTTTGTGTTTAGATCTAAGTTCTTTACTTACTAAGGGTTGCTATGGATATTTATACTAATAAAACTGTACCTAATACGTGTAATATACCTTCTTCACCTGAAGCTTAACTAATCTCAGGTCCTTAGTGTATGACTGATTTGGGTAATGAGTCCCCCTCCTTCCCCACTGTCCAGCCTCTTCTAGTTCAAATACCATAGCAGCCCCTCTCAGCATCCATCCCCTTCCAGTCCCATTCTCCCATCCCCTCACATCAGCCCATTTGTAGCCCTAGCCCCAGTTTTCTTCCAGGGCCAGCAGCTCTATCCTCCCCTCCCCACCCCACCATCAGCCCATCCCAGTCGAAGCCCCCCCCCCCCATCAGCTCACTTCCAGTGCTAGTCCTCCCTCAACCCCATTACCAGTGCTAGCCTCCCCTAATCAGCCCATTACCAGTCCTAACCCCCCCCCCCATCAGCCCATTACCAGTCCTGGCCTCCCCTAATCAGTTCATTTCCATTGCTAGCCCCCTTAATCATCCCATTACCAGTCCCAGCCCCCCCCCCTCGATCAGTCCATTCCCAGTCCTAGCCCCCCGATCTGCCCATTACCAGTGCTAGCCCCTCATCAGCCCATTATAATCCTAACCCACACTGTCTCTCTCCTTTGTCCAGCATTTATCCCCTGTCTCTCCCCTTTGTCTAGTATTATTTTATTTATTTAATATTTCTTATATACCGCCTTTCATGATATCAAGGCGGTTTACATTGAACAAACTGAAATTACATTGAACAGGGCATTATAACTTGGAGATAACTATTTACAGGGAACATGGGCTATGGAGGGTTAAGTGGCTTGCCCAAGACCACAAGGAGCACCTTTTATTTAATACACACTTATATACCGCTGCTTCCTGTGGGACTAGAAACCCCAGTCCTTCCGGCCCAAGGTTGCTGTCCTCTAGTGGGATTTGAACCCCCGACCTTCCAGCCTGAGGTAACTTGCCCCAACCACTAGGCCACTCCTCCTAGTACTTATCCCCTTGTCTCCCCCTTTGTCTAGTATGTCCCCATTTTCCCCTTTGTCCAGCATTTTCCCCGTTTCCCCTTTGTTAGGTGTTTGCCCCCTGTCTCCCCCCCTTTATCCAGCACTTGTCCCTCTGTCTCCCCCTTTGTCCAGTATTTTCCCCCCTGTCTCTCACCTTTGTCTCTCCTTGTCCTGCTCCTGTCCCCACTCCCTCCACCTGCACTTCTCATCCGGTGATGGCAGGGGCACTCCGGCTGTTTTTATTTTAGATTTTGCCGCCTCTGACCTGCCTCTGCCTTCCCGCCGCTTTTTTCCCTCAAGAATGCTTGCAACAAGAAAAAGAAAGTAAACGGGAAGGCAGAGGCAGGCCAGAGGCAACAAAATCTAAAATAAAAGCAACCGGAGTGCCGCCATTGCCGCACAAATCAGCCTGATTGCTTGCAGGGTTCCTGCACGTGATCAGGCTGATTTGTCCGGCACCGGTCGCACTCCTGCTCTGTTTTAATTTTAGATTTTGCAGCCTCTGGCCTGCCTCTGCCTTCCCATGTGGGAAATCAGAGGCAGGCCAGAGGCTGCAAAATCTAAAATTAAAACAGAGCCGGAGTGCCATCCCCATCGGAGTGCCGCTTGAGGCAATCGCCTCAGGTGGCCTAATGGAAGAACTGCCCCTGACCAGCTGAAAACTGGTTTTATATTTCTGTCAGGGGCATTGGGGCCTCTAACCCATGGCCTGATGCTCCCAACCATGTTGTTAAAGAGCTAGTCATGTTAAGAACAGGGCCAGGAGCATCAGGCCACGTGTTAGCGGTCTAATGCCCATGGCAGAAAAATAGTGCCAGCTTTGAGCTAGCATTATTTTTCCCTTGGAACAATGCATCTTGTGATTTAACGCAAATTGCTTTACTCCTCTAACATAGGAGTCACTCACTGCACTACTGGGTTACCGCAAGTTAGTGACTCCATCTCCCATGGTAGATTTAAGCTGTGGTAAAATCCTTGGGTTTTCTGCAGCTTAGTAACTACCCCCTTAGCTGTTCAGTAAGTAAGTAATGAATATGTAATTTGGATTTTAAATCCGTTCTACTTGCATATGCAGACATTAGAGGTAATTTTATAAACCTTTTTTGTGCATGAAATTCTTCTTATAAAATTAGTGACATAGCAAAAAATCTCCCATTTTCACTCAGTCCACTCACAATATATGCACACTGTGAAAAACAAATTATGGAGCTTTGTCATATAGCATCCAAAAACCAAACTAGATCCTTAATCCTTTTGGTCCATTTTCCTTTATACTTGTTAATTTGTCACACTGAATCTTCACACACTTGCACTCTCTGTACTTCCAATAGTTAGTCTATTACATTGAACTTCAACAGAACTGACATGACATCATGTTTTGAACTTTTCTCAAGTCATATAGAATCACTGTTGTGTGAACAAAGAATATAGGAAGCTAAAAATTTTAAGTACTTTTGATTCAGGTTTAACAATTGGATAATAAAAAGATTAAAAGGATTGTTTACATTCATCTAGCTGATGCTGGGCTAGTTGTGATATGAAAGTCTGACAAAAACATTTTTGAAAAGGTAAATAGGTCTTGGTTAGATATTGATTACCTAACCCCTTAACTAAAAATACAATGTATTCAATACATTATTTATTTACTTGTTTGACTTTAGCTCATGGCAAGTTACATTCAGTTACAGTGGATAGTTCTCTGTTTCCAAAGGGCTTACAGTCTAAGGCAGGGGTCTCAAACACGCGGCCCGCGGCCCGCGAGAGACCCTTGTGCCGCATGCGGCCCGCGAGAGACCCTTGTGCGGCCCGCGATGCATAGGGGGGAAAAAAAAAACCGGCTTCTGCTGCTGCTGCCGCCGCTGCCGTGGCCGGCAATAGCAGCAATATCGCAAGTCCCGCGGGCTCCCCCCCACCCGGCAGATCCCTTCCTGCTTGCCTGCCAATGCTGCCAGTTCTCCGCTTCGGCTTTCAGAGCCGCGAAGGGAGAACTTCTCCCTCGCGACTCTGTTAAGCTCGCCGGGGCAGATGGGAAATTTCCCATCTGCCCCAGCGGGCTTAACAGAGTCACGAGGGAGAAGCTCTCCCTTCGCGGCTCTGAAAGCCGAAGCGGAGAACTGGCAGGCAAGCAGGAAGGGATCTGCCGGGTGGGGGGGAGCCCGCGGGACTTGCGATATTGCTGCTATTGCCGGCCACGGCAGCGGCGGCAGCAGCAGCAGCAGAAGCCGGGTTTTTTTTAAAGTTTAATTTTCCCGGGGGGGGGGGAGGGAGCAGGACTTGATGGGGGGGGGGGAGCAGGACTTGATGGGGGGGGGAGCAGGACTTGATGTAGGGGGGGAGCAGGACTTGATGGGGGGGAGCAGGACTTGATGTGGGCTGGGGGGGGTAGTACTGAAAATGGGGTGATGGGGGTTAGGACTGGTAATGGACAGATGGGGGTTAGAACTGGAGGTGGTCTGACTGGGGGCCTAAGACTGAAAATGGGGTTATGGGGGGGCTAAGAATGAAGATGGGGCGATGGAAGGGTTAGGCCTGGAAGTGGGCTGTTGGGGGGCTTAGGACCGATAATGGGCTAGGGGGGGGGCTAGAACTGGTAATGGACTGGGGGGGGTGCTATGACTGGAAATGGGCCGAGTAGAAGGGGGAGCTTGAACTGCAAATAGCTGATGGGGACAGGGTCTTGGAATGGTAATGGGCTGAGTGGAAGGGGGCTTGGAATGGAAATGGGCTGATGGGGAGGGGGGCTTGGAAAGGAAATGGGCTGTGAGGGGAGGGAGCTAGGACTGGAAATGGGCTGATGATGCGGGGACTAGAAGGGAGCGGATGCTGGGTTGGGCAGGAGCTAGAAGGGAGTTGATGTTGGGGGACGATTAGAATGGGATGGGGCTGGGAGAGTGAAATGGAGAGGGGAAATATATTTTGTGTGGGAGGGAAGAAAAATCTACAATTGGCCGGGTATTGGGAGAGTAAGTGGGGATTGAGGATGGAGGGGTAAAATTTGAGTGGATGAAATAGGAATGAGGAAAGAGCAAAAGGAGAATGATTAGTATGTTAAAGCAGATGTAGAGAGAATGGAAAAAAACTAGGAAAGAAGAAAGGAGAAATGGACAGCAGACGATGGAGAGTTAGCAGAAGACACAAAGAAACCAGAAGAAAGTGACTGGAACAATTGCAACTGAAAAAAAAATGCACAAAAGGTAGAAAAATATCTCTTTATTTTGAATTTATTAACTGAAATATGTCAGCTCTTGGAAATGTGCATCTTTAACGTCTGCACTTTATTTAATACAAGAGGAAATCAATGTATAGTTTTATTTCTACAGTGTTGTACATTCTAAGTTTGGCTTTTGGGGTTCCCAGTTTAATTGTCTTCCTGTTTCTAAATTGTGATTCCTTGTTTGGTGATGGTGTATGTTCTGCATGTGTAACTGAGCTGAGGTATTCTGTTTATGTAATTCCTATTTGACATTGCCACTTGTTCTCTTTCCCGAGTAGGTCATGTATTGTTATTCTCTGAAATGTGTTGATTTAATATTTGCAGTGTTGCCTTTTGATAGTTAGGGTATGGTGCTTTGTGAGTCCTGGTAGTGCTGTTAGGACACGGCAGGTTTGCTGTGGGTTCTAAATGATTGTAAACCGCTCTAATGCCTCTGGCCTGAGCGGTATATCAAATTCAAAATAAACATAAACATAAACATAAATGGGCAGTGTTTCTAGTAGTTCCTAATGTGCCTGGCGGTTGGCACTGGTTTATAGTAATGTAGAAATCTTTTAGTCTTTCTTTATCCATACACTCATTAAGAGGCATGTTTACTAAAAGTTAGTGTATGGTAACATTATGCAAATATTTATGCAAATGATGCCCTTATGCAAATGATGCCCTTATGCAAATGAGGCCTGCATCTTGTGCGGCCCCCGGGTTACTCTACAAGTCCTCATTTGGCCCTCAAAGCAATTTGAGTTTGAGACCCCTGGTCTAAGGGGTGTGTTTACTAAACTGCAGTTAACTGATTAGCACAGGTCTGTCTTAATGGCTATGGTATGCTAAAAGTAGTCAGTGCAGTAAAAATCTTGCACTAACTGCTTAGCATGAGATGGGGCAGAGACAAAGTGGGTTAGGGGTGGAGATTGGGTGTAGACCTTACATTGTGGTTATCATGGGAGGAATTACCACATGCTGATCAGGGCCAGTCCTAGCGTTGGTTCAAGGTGTTGGCACCCTAGCCAAACCTTAAGCCTTATGCCCTCCTTTGGCTGTCAGAATCTATTCTTAAGCTGTAAATGGCCTGCTCTTTGCCACCCCTTGAAAACTCATACCCTGGGCAATTGCCCAGTTTGCCTAATGGTTGACCCGGCCCTGATGCTAATTGTCAATGTTGCAGTTTGCGTGGATACACCTAATGGGTGGCATTAACTGCACCCTCATAAATTTTAATTGGCATCAACTGTGTGGTAAGGAACTTTTCTCCAGGACCAAGCAGGAAGTCAGTCCTCACATATGGGTGACGTCGGCGCCAACGGAGCCCTCGCGGAGCAATTTTCCCCAGCTTTCAAAGAAAGCCTTTGGGAATTGCAGCGCGCATGCGCGGTCCTCTTCCCGCCCAAGGGTGCCATCTTGCTCAGTCTTCTTTTTTCTGCGGAGCCCTACAGACGTTGTCTGTGAATCCCCGCCGAAAAGTTGATTTTTTTCTCTATTTTTCTCTTTTTTCTTCGGTTTGACGCCGGTTCTTTTCCCGCCCGGACTCGCGACGCCGGTTGCGAGTCCGTTCCTTATTTTTCGGGTTTTTGTCCTTCGTGACAGATTTCGCGCCTTTTTTCTTTTTCCCTGGCAGCCCGGTCATTCGACCTCGCAGAGGCCCTTTTTCCCCCGATGGCTGCCAGCGGCTTTAAAAAGTGTGATCTCTGTAAGAAACTCATGTCTCTTACAGACACTCATGACTTCTGCCTCCGCTGCCTCGGACCAGATCATGACTCCATGATCTGTGGGCCATGCGGCAAAATGTCCTCAAAAGCGTTGAGGAGTCAGCAGCATCAGCGGGAGCGTATCTTCTCTGACTCCGGCCGGGCTTGGACCTCGTCAGAGGCTTCGACGTCTCGGGACTCTGGTCCTGAGCATCGTCGGAGTTCCTCTGAAAGGGGGTCTCCTACCCGGGAACATCATCGGAAGAAGAAACCCGCGAGGGCGGGATCGGTGGACGCTCCTGGTTCCTTGAGGGCCAGGTCGCATAGCCCCGATTCCCGTCCCGGGGTCCTCGGAGATGGAGAGGCCGTCAAAACATCCTCGACTCGAGGTGGACTTGCCCGCTCACGTGAGTACTGTTGTCCTCGTTGACTCGCCTCTGAAGGACCCGACGTCGGGCCCGACACCGTCGGGGCCCGAGTCGGGGGCTGCTGGGTCTCCTGAGCTCGGACTCAGGTTGACGGCCTTGGAGAGCAGTCTGACTGCCTTCATGGACCAGCAGCGGGTATTGATCGCTGGCCTCGCCGGTGTTTCTGCCCTGACCGCCGGGACGTCGACCTCCAAATCGACCCCGGAGACCGAGCCGATTCTCGAGTCCATGAGGGCTCAAGTCGATCCTCGGTCGAGGTCTCCTTCGGCCTCCCGTTCGGGACCGAGGTCGTCGACGCCGACTTCCTCGGCGTCGGAGCGGATAGCATCGGTGCCCGCCCAACCGGAGCCGCTCGACTCCTCCTCCGAGGAGTCGGCCTGGGAATCTGAGGACTAAGAGTCACCTGGTTCCTTTCGGACTCGGTGTGTCCCTTCGGACTCCCCCGAGTCCGAACCTCGGAGACGGTCCCCCCCGGAGGATACCCGGTTCTCGGACTTCGTGAGGGATATGGCCAAGGCCTTGGCCTTCCCCGCGGATCCCGAGGAGGAGCCTCGTGTCGAAGAACTCGATGCCCTCCAATATGACTCTCCCCCGAAGGAGGCCTTTATTGTACCGGTTCCTCCGATGCTGGAACGACTTCTCTTCCGCATGTGGGAGAGCCCGGCGTCGTCGCCGGTATTAAGCAAGCGGGTCGATTCCATTTATCGAGTCCGCAAGAGCCCCGGCTTCCAAAAGGCACAACTACCGCACCATTCCTTGGAGGTGGAATCGGCCATGCATAGACTTAAGAGTCAAAAAATGCACTCCTCGGTGCCCCCTGGTAGGGAAGCCCGAAGCCTGGATGCCCTCGGTAGGAAGTGCTTCCAGGGCTCTATGCTTGCTTGTCGAGTCCAGACTTACCAGCTCTACATGGGCATGTATCTCCGAGACCTGGCTAAGGAAATAGCCGGGTTCTCTGCTGGTCTCTCCGACGAACCTTTGCAGAGGTTCCAAACCTTGTCTACTTTCGGGAGTGCTCCAAGTTTATATCTCGAGCAGCCTATGATGGTTTTGAGGCTTCGGCTCGAGTAGCTGCGGCCGGCATCGGTGGACGCCGCCAGGCTTGGCTTCAGATGTCCGACCTCGAGCCCTGGGTACAGGACAAGTTGGTCGATGTCCCCTGCCGAGGTGATAACCCCTTTGGCAAGCCCATGGATGAGAAGGCTGCACAAATCGAGACGGAGACTCTCACCAGGACTCGTCTCTCAAGGAAGACCTCTGCCCCTTCTCAAAAGAAGAAGGCCTCGGGGAAAAAGCCCTTTTACCCCAGGAAGGGTGCTGCCTATAAATACTACCCTCAGTATCAAGCCTCAGCAGCTCCCCCACAGGGAAAGCAGGCCAAGGGACGGGGTAATGGGTCCCGTAGGCAGCAAGCCCCCAAACCTGCACCACCGGCCCCTGCTCAGCAGGGTGGGGGTTTTTGACTTCATCAGCATAGCCTCTCCCCCTCAGCTGGTTTCTCTCAGCACAGGAGGCCGGCTGGTCCATTTTGCCCAAAGGTGGTCCAACATCACCACAGATACCTGGGTACTTCACATAGTTCAAAAGGGCTATCTTCTTCACTTTCACCAGGTACCTCCCTCCTACTTTCCAGGGGAGCGTCCCAGACTACCTTTGCACAGGGACTTACTCCTTCAGGAGTTAGCAAGTCTTGTTCAGGAACAAGCCGTGGAACCGGTGCCCCACCACCTGAGGGGCCAAGGGTTTTACTCCAGGTACTTCCTGATTCCGAAGAGGACAGGAGGCCTCAGACCCATCCTGGACTTGCGAAACCTCAACAAGTTCCTTGCAAAGGAAAAGTTCAAGATGCTTACCCTTGGAATCCTGCTGCCCTACCTCCAGCAGGGAGACTGGCTATGCTCCTTGGATCTGAAAGATGCGTATACTCATATCCTCATTCATCCGGACCACAGACAATATCTCAGGTTTGTTGTGGGAGGAAATCATTACCAGTACAGAGTGCTGCCCTTTGGCCTATCCTCCGCACCCAGGGTGTTCACCAAATGCCTCGCAGTGGTGGCGGCCTATCTGAGACTCCAGGGTCTGTTTGTGTTCCCATACCTGGACGACTGGCTCATCAGAGCCCCATCTTCACCAGAGGCCGCTCAAGCGACTCATCGCACTGTGGCTCTACTCCAGCACTTGGGTTTTGTCATAAACTTCGCAAAGTCCGCTTTGCTCCCCTCTCAAAATCTCGAGTTCATAGGCGCCAGGTTGGACATGCTTCAGGCACGGGCCTTCCTCCCTCTGGACAGGGCCAAGCGGCTCATGGATCTCGCCAGCCACTTTCACAGCAATGCGCTGGTCTCAGCCAGGCACTTTCTGCGACTGCTCGGCCATATGGCTTCCACGGTCCATGTGACCCCCAATGCCCAACTGAACATGCGTCCTGCTCAGTGGTGCCTTCGCAATCAATGGCATCAAGCCACGGGGAGCCTAGCGGACTCTGTGCAGATCTCCGACCAGCTGGTCTCCTCTCTACGATGGTGGCTTCATCTACCCAACCTAGTGCTTGGAGTGGCTTTTCAGCCCCCTCCGCATTCTCAGGTCCTAACGACCGATGCTTCCCTCCTGGGTTGGGGAGCACATTGCCAAGGGTCATGTACTCAAGGACTCTGGACTCCTTGGGAGTCTGCTCAACAGATAAACTTCCTGGAGCTCAGAGCCATCCGCCTAGCGCTCAAAGCCTTCTCTCACCTGGTGTCCCACCAGTCGCTGCTGATACAGACGGACAACCAGGTTGCCATGTTCTACGTAAACAAACAAGGCGGAACAGGCTCTTTCCTCCTCTGTCGGGAGGCGCAATGGCTATGCTCTTGGGCAGTACGCCAGGGCATCCTCCTCAGGGCTGTCTATCTCCCAGGTCAAGAAAATTACCTGGCCGACAAGCTCAGCAGGATCCTCCAGCCACACGAGTGGAGGTTGGACCCGCTGGTGGTTCAGCGGATCTTTCGCAAGTGGGGCCTCCCCACCATGGATCTGTTTGCCAGTCCTCTAAACCGGCAGCTGCCCAGATTCTGCTCTCGCCAGCCGCATCCTCTCCGGGTAGCGGCGGATGCGTTTCTAATTCCATGGTCCACCGGCCTCTTCTATGCCTTTCCTCCCATGCCACTGGTGTCTCGGATGCTCTTCAAGGTTCTCAGAGACAAAGCATCGATGATCCTAGTGGCTCCCCGGTGGCCGAGACAACCTTGGTTCCCGCTTCTGATGCAGCTAGCGGTAGACACTCCTCTTCCACTGGGATTTCAGCCCGACCTCCTGTCGCAGGATCAGGGGACTCTCCTACACCCCAATCTCCGGTCCTTTAATCTGATGGCCTGGCTGCTGAAAGGGTAGTCCTTGCTCCACTGCAGCTACCTCCAGATGTGGAGGAGGTCGTCTTGGCCTCCAGGAGGCCCTCCACCCGAAAGGCCTACGCTCTCAAGTGGCGTCGGTTCTCCGTCTGGTGCACTCAGCAGTCTCAAGATCCTTTCTCCTGTTCAGCATCAGTGGTCTTGCAATACTTGCGCTCTCTCTCTAACCTTGGACTTAAGTCCAACTCGGTCAAGGTCCACCTCAGTGCTCTTTCTGCGCATCACAGGACGGTGGATGGTAGACCTCTTTCCAGCCACCCTCTGGTGGCTCGGTTTCTCAGAGGCCTCCTTCTCCTTAAGCCACCTTTGCGTCCGCCGGCCCCGGACTGGGATCTTAATGTGGTTTTGCAGTGGATTACCTGTCCGCCTTTTGAGCCTATGGCTACCTGTCCGCTGCGTTTTCTTTCATGGAAAACCTTGTTCTTGGTAGCCCTCACTTCTACTAGACGCGTTAGTGAGCTGCAGGCCCTGGTTTCCGATCCTCCTTACACTAGGTTCTACAAGAACCGGGTAGTCCTACGGACTCACCCTAAGTTTCTTCCCAAAGTGGTTTCCCCTTTTCACATCAACCAGGAGGTGGTACTTCCAACCTACTTTTCCAGGCCACATTCCAGCCGAGCTGAAATGGTCCTGCATACCCTGGGCTGTAGAAGGGCGTTGACCTTCTACCTTGACCGTACGCGGGAGCACCGAAGGACTGTTCAGCTCTTCGTGTCTTATGACCCCAACAAGTTGGGGCTCCCTGTCTCCAAGCGTACTCTGTCCATCTCGATTGCGGACTGTATCGCTTGGGCTTATGAGGCAGCCGGCCTCGTGCTGGAAGGTAGAGTCACAGCTCATCGTGTTCGGGCGAAGGCTACGTCGGTGGCTTACCTTCGCTCTGTTCCATTGGCAGACATCTGCCGGGCCTCTACTTGGTCTTCAAGCCAGACTTTTGCAGCCCATTACTGCCTGGAGAGGGAGTCCCGCAGGGACAGTGCTTTCGGACAGGCAGTCCTCCGTAACCTCTTTGAGGTATAGGCAACTCCTACCCTCCGTCCCGGATGTTGGGCTACCGGTTGGAGACATATTCAGAGAAGATTCCTTCCTTCTGTGCTGCTGAGCTAGAGGGAGCTCATTTTTGTGCTTAGGGTCTCCGGTAGCCTTAAGCTTGGGAGTCCCATATGTGAGGACTGACTTCCTGCTTGGTCCTGGAGAAAGCGTAGTTACTCACCTGTAACAGGTGTTCTCCAGGAGCAGCAGGCATCAGTCCTCACAACCCTCCCTCCTCCCCTTGGAGTTGCAGTTATGTGCTTTCGTTTTTGCTCATTTTTGCTGTCTTTTAGCTATGTCATCTGACTGAGCAAGATGGCACCCTTGGGCGGGAAGAGGACCGCGCATGCGCGCTGCAATTCCCAAAGGCTTTCTTTGAAAGCTGGGGAAAATTGCTCCGCGAGGGCTCCATCGGCGCCGACGTCACCCATATGTGAGGACTGATTCCTGCTGCTCCTGGAGAACCCCTGTTACAGGTGAGTAACTACGCTTTCCGTGTGATAACTGCAGGAGACATGCTGGGCTCTCCCATCAACAGTTAGTGCACAGAATTTCTGCTTTAATAGGAAACCAGGGGAGACTGCTTCTGCATTTGTGTGCTGCCAGGGCAATCTTCGCCGTGCCCCCTGGTGACATCAGCGGGCACTTTAAAGCACAAGCCCATACCATGGACGCAGTCATGGGCGTATCCGAAAGGGCATGGCCAAAAGGTTTATTCTGCCCCTTTGGAGCCCCTTCAGAGCAATGAGGAGTGACAGGAGCGACGCTCGGGATGAGCAAGAGGAAAAAGAGGACTTTTATTATGAGCACTATTAACCCTTCTAAATCAGTTAAGACCGTTGGTCCAATGGATAATCATGTAGTGTTAATGACTAAGTGCTCAAAAGATTTGTTTATTTCCCATCCTGCTGTTCAACTCTCGTCTGTCCTGACCTCATCTGTTCTGGGAAAAAATAACCCTTCCAGTTCATACTGCTAGACCAGTCCAGACAAACGGGTTATGCACCCCTGCCAGCAGATCTTGCATAACCCGTTTGTCTGGACTGGTCTAGCAGTATTCCAGGAAAGGAAATTAACGGTAAGTGAAATTTCTCCTTCCAGTTCATACTGCTAGACCAGTCCAGACAAACGGGTTATGCAAGATCTGCTGGCAGGGGTGCATAACCCGTTTGTCTGGACTGGTCTAGCAGTATTCCAGGAAAGGAAATTAACGGTAAGTGAAATTTCTCCATCCCCTCTATCTTGAAGTGGGAATGTGGGTTCTGCTATGTCCTCGCCTATTTTGACTGGGTCTGTGCAGGCCCCGGGTCCTCCCTAGGTGGGCCCTTCTCGGTCTGTGGGCAACTTGGGTACAGTTCTTCCACTGCCACAGGCTGTCCAGCCGTCTGGGGTTGTTAGTTCCTCAAGTGTCCCGTCTGTATCGGATACTTCAGGTACTCAGCCCTCTCAAGTTTCCTTGCCTGATATTTAGATTGCGTTGACCTGGATGGAAGCATCTTTTTCGAGTATGATTACTCATTTGGCAATTTTCTCTAAGCAAATGTTGGAGAGGTTTGCTCTATGTGATAAATATTTTGCAGCTTTGGACTCTTGTCTTCAAAAGACTGAGTCTCAGGCTCGCACAGTATATGAGGTGGCTACCTCCTCCATTAAGGATAGTCTGGCATTGCATTGCCAGCAGGAAGTATTGGAGAATGTCTTTAGGACTAAGAATCTCTGTTTCCTTTATTTCCCTAAAAAACAAGTTATATTTCACCGTTATTATTGCTTCAGAAGTATTTGAAGGAGGTTTTGTGGTTTTCAGGATGGGAGACTTTGTCATTAAATAATTTATATTATTTGCCCAGAGCAGTTAAGTCCCAATCTGGGGAAGGGAGGGCAGGGACCTCAATTAATGCTGTGGATTCTCTTAATGTTTCTGATTATAATGAGTCCTTGATAGATGAGATTTCCTCCAGTGAACATAAGTTCTCCAGGACCAAGCAGGAAGTCAGTCCTCACATATGGGTGACGTCGGCGCCGACGGAGCCCTCGCGGAGCAATTTTCCCCAGCTTTCAAAGAAAGCCTTTGGGAATTGCAGCGCGCATGCGCGGTCCTCTTCCCGCCCAAGGGTGCCATCTTGCTCAGTCTTCTTTTTTCCGCGGAGCTCTACAGACGTTGTCTGTGAATCCCAGCCGAAAAGTTGATTTTTTTCTCTTTATTTCTCTTTTTTCTTCGGTTCGACGCCGGTTCTTTTCCCGCCCGGACTCGCGACGCCAGTTGCGAGTCCGTTCTTTATTTTTCTTTTTTTTGTCCTTCGTGACAGATTTCGTGCCTTTTTACTTTTTCACTGGCAGCCCGGTCTTTCGACCTCGCAGGGGCCCTTTTTCCCCCGATGGCTGCCAGCGGCTTTAAAAAGTGTGACCTCTGTAAGAAACTCATGTCTCTTACAGACACGCACGACTTCTGCCTCTGCTTCCTCGGACCCGATCATGACCAGATGATCTGTGGTCCGTGTGGCAAAATGTCCTCTAAAGCGTTGAGGAGTCGGTAGCATCAGCGGGAACGTATCTTCTCTGACTCCGGCCGGGCTCGGACCTCGTCAGAGGCTTTGACGTCTCGGGACTCTGGTCCTGAGCATCGTCGGAGTTCCTCTGAAAGGGGGTCTCCTACCCGGGAACATCATCGGAAGAAGAAACTCGCGAGGGCGGGATCGGTGGACGCTCCAGGTTCCTCGAGGGCCAGGTCGCATAGCCCCGATTCCCGTCCCGGGTCCTCGGAGGTGGAGAGGCCTTCAAAACATCCTCGACTCGAGATGGACTTGCCCACTCACGTGAGTACTGTTGTCCTTGTAGACTTGCCTCCGAAGGAGCCGACGTCGGGCCCGACGCCCGAGTCAGGGGCTGCTGGGTCTCCTGAGCTCGGACTCAGGTTGACGGCCTTGGAGAGCAGTCTGACTGCCTTCATGGACCAGCAGCGGGCATTGATCGCTGGCCTCGCCGGTGCTTCTGCCCTGACCGCCGGGACGTTGACCTCCAAGTCGACCCCGGAGACCGAGCCGATCCTCGAGTCGATCCTCGGTCGTGGTCTCCTTCGGCCTCCCGTTCGGGACCGAGGTCGTCGACGCCGAGGGGGCGGACGGCATCGATGCCCGCCCGACCGGAGCCGCTCGACTCCTCCTCCGAGGAGTCGGCCTGGGAATCCGAGGACGAAGAGTCACCTGGTTCCTTTCGGACTCGGTGTGTCCCCTCGGACTCCCCCGAGTCCGAACCTCGGAGACGGTCCCCCCCAGAGGATACCCGGTTCTCGGACTTCGTGCGGGATATGGCCAAGGCCTTGGTCTTCCCCGCGGATCCCGAGGAGGAGCCTCGAGTCGAGGAACTCGATGCCCTCCAATATGACTCTCCCCTGAAGGAGGCCTTTATTGTACCGGTTCCTCCGATGCTGGAACGACTTCTCTTCCGCATGTGGGAGAGCCCGGCGTCATCGCCGGTGTTAAGCAAGCGGGTCGATTCCATTTATCGAGTCCGCAAGAGCCCCGGGTTCCAAAAGGCACAACTGCCGCACCATTCCATGGTGGTGGAATCGGCCAGGCATAGACTTAAGAGTCAAAAAATGCACTCCTCGGTGCCCCCCGGTAGGGAGGCCCGAAGCCTGGATGCCCTCGGTAGGAAGTGTTTCCAGGGCTCTATGCTTGCTTGTCGAGTCCAGACCTACCAGCTCTGCATGGGCATGTATCTCCGGGACCTGGCTAAAGAAATTGCCGGGTTCTCTGCTGGTCTCTCCGACGAACCTTTGCAGAGGTTCCAAACCTTGTCAACTGGTATTCGAGAGTGCTCAAAGTTTATCTCTCGAGCAGCCTACGATGGTTTTGAGGCATCGGCTCGAGTAGCCGCAGCCGGCATCGGTGGACGCCGCCAGGCTTGGCTTCAGACGTCCGACCTCGAGCCATGGGTGCAGGACAAGTTGGTCGATGTCCCCTGCAGAGGTGATAACCTCTTTGGCAAGCCCATGGATGAGAAGGCTGCACAGATCGAGACCGAGACTCTCACCAGGACTCGTCTCTCCAGGAAGACCTCTGCCCCTTCTCAAAAGAAGAAGGGCTCGGGGAAAAAGTCCTTTTACCCGAGGAAGGCGGCTGCCTACAAATACTACCCTCAGTATCAGGCCTCACCAGCTCCCCCACAGGGTAAGCAGGCCAAGGGACGGGGTAATGGGTCCCGTAGGCAGCAAGCCCCCAAGCCTGCACCACCGGCCCCTGCTCAGCAGGGTGGGGGTTTTTGACTTCATCAGCATAGCCTCTCCCCCTCAGCTGGTTTCTCTCAGCACAGGAGTCCGGCTGGTCCACTTTGCCCAAAGATGGTCCAACATCACCACGGATACCTGGGTACTTCACATAGTTCAAAAGGGCTATCTTCTTCACTTTCACCAGGTACCTCCCTCCTATTTTCCAGGGGAGCCTCCGAGACTCCCTCTGCATAGGGACTTACTCCTTCAGGAGTTAGCGAGTCTCCTTCAGGAACAGGCTGTGGAACCGGTGCCCCATCACCTGAAAGGTCAGGGGTTTTACTCCAGGTACTTTCTGATACCAAAAAGAACAGGAGGCCTCAGACCTATCCTGGACTTGCGAAACCTCAACAAGTTCCTTGCAAAGGAAAAGTTCAAGATGCTTACCCTTGGAATCCTGCTGCCCTACCTCCAGCAGGGAGACTGGCTATGCTCCTTGGATCTAAAGGATGCGTATACTCATATCCTTATTCATCCAGACCACAGACAATGTCTCAGGTTTGTGGTGGGGGGAAATCATTACCAGTACCGAGTACTGCCCTTTGGCCTGTCCTCCGCCCCCAGGGTGTTTACCAAATGCCTGGCAGTGGTGGCGGCCTATCTAAGACTTCAAGGCCTTTTTGTGTTTCCCTACCTGGACGACTGGCTCATCAGAGCCCAGTCTTCCCACGTAGCCATTCAAGCCACTCATCGCACTGTGACTCTACTCCAGCACTTGGGATTTGTCATAAACTTCGCAAAGTCCACTTTGCTCCCCTCTCAAGATCTCGAATTCATCGGCGCCAGGTTGAACACTCTTTAGGCGCGGGCCTTCCTGCCTCTGGACAGGGCCCAAAGGCTCATGGATCTCGCCAGCCACTTTCACAGCAATTCCCTGGTCTCGGCCAGGCAATTTCTGAGACTGCTCGGCCATATGGCTTCCACGGTCCATGTGACCCCCAATGCCCGCCTGAACATGCGACCTGCTCAATGGTGCCTTCGCACACAATGGCATCAGGCCACTGGGAGCCTAGCGGACTCCGTACAGATCTCCGACCGCTGGTCTCTTCTCTGCAATGGTGGCTTCATCTGCCCAACCTAGTACTAGGAGTGACTTTTCAGCCCCCTCCACATTCTCAGGTCCTGACGACCGATGCTTCTCTCCTGGGTTGGGGAGCACACTGCCAAGGGGCATGTACTCAGGGTCTCTGGACTCCTTGGGAGTCTGCTCAACAGATAAACTTCCTGGAGCTCAGAGCCATCCGCCTAGCGCTCAAAGCATTCTCTCACCTGATTTCTCATCAGTCGGTGCTGATACAGACAGACAATCAGGTTGCAATGTTCTATGTGAACAAGCAAGGCGGGACAGGCTCCTTCCTTCTCTGTCAGGAGGCACAAAAACTATGCTCTTGGGCTGTCCACCACGGAATTATCCTCAAAGCTGTCTATCTCCCAGGTCAAGAAAATTACCTGGCCGACAAGCTGAGCAGGATCCTCCAGCCGCACGAGTGGAGGCTGGATCCGATGGTGGTTCAGCAGATCTTTCTCAAGTGGGGCCTCCCCACCATGGATCTGTTTGCCAGTCCTCTGAACAGGCAACTTCCCAGATTCTGCTCTCGACAATCGCATCCTCTCAGAGTAGCGGCGGATGCTTTTCTGATTCCATGGTCCACAGGCCTCTTATATGCCTTTCCTCCCATGCCGCTGGTGTCTCGGACACTCTTCAAGGTTCTCAGAGACAAAGCCTCGATGATCCTAGTGGCTCCCCGGTGGCCGAGACAACCTTGGTTCCCGCTTCTAATGCAGCTGGCGGTGGACACCCCTCTTCCTCTGAGGTTTCAGCCCGACCTCCTGTCACAGGATCAGGGGACTCTCCTGCACCCCAACCTCCGGTCCCTTCATCTGATGGCCTGGCTGCTGAAAGGGTAGTCCTTGCTCCCCTCTGCCTGCCTCCAGAGGTAGAGGAGGTCGTCTTGGCCTCCAGGCGGCCCTCCACCAGGAAGTCCTACGCTCTTAAGTGGCGTCGGTTCTCCGCCTGGTGTGCTCAGCAGTCTCAAGATCCCTTCTCCTGTTCAGCATCAGTGGTCTTGCAGTACTTGCTTTCCCTCTCCAATCTTGGACTTAAGTCAAACTCGGTCAAGGTCCACCTCAGTGCTCTTTCTGCGCATCACATGCCGGTGGATGGCAGACCTCTTTCTAGCCACCCTCTGGTGGCTCGTTTTCTCAGAGGCCTCCTTCTCCTTAAACCACCTTTGCGCCCACCAGCCCCGGACTGGGATCTCAATGTGGTTTTAGAGCGGATTACCTGTCCGCCTTTCGAACCTATGGCTACCTGTCCTCTTCGTTTTCTTTCTTGGAAAACCTTGTTCTTGGTAGCCCTCACTTCTGCTAGACGCGTTAGTGAGCTGCAGGCCCTGGTGTCTGATCCTCCGTACACTAGGTTCTACAAGAACCGGGTAGTCCTATGGACTCACCCTAAGTTTCTTCCCAAAGTGGTTTCCCCTTTTCACATCAACCAGGAGGTGGTGCTTCCGACCTACTTTCCCAGGCCACACTCCAGCCGAGCTGAAATGGTCCTGCATACCCTGGACTCTGTAGAAGGGCGTTAACCTTCTACCTTGACCGTACGCGGGAGCACAGAAGGGCTGTTCAGCTCTTCGTCTCTTATGACCCCAATATGTTGGGGCTCCCTGTCTCCAAGCGTACTCTGTCCATCTGGATTGATGACTGTATCGCTTGGGCTTATGAGGCAGCCGGCCTCTCGTTGGAAAGTCGAGTCACGGCCCATCGTGTCCGGGCGAAGGCTACGTCAGTGGCTTACCTCCGCTCTGTTCCATTGGCAGACATCTGCCGGGCCGCTACTTGGTCTTCAAGCCAGACTTTTGCGGCCCATTACTGCCTGGAGAGGGAGTCCCGCAGGGACAGTGCTTTCGGACAGGCAGTCCTCCGTAACCTCTTCGAGGTATAGGCAACTCCTACCCTCCATCCTGGATGTTGGGCTACCGGTTGGAGACGTATTCAGAGAAGATTCCTTCCTTCTGGGCTGCTGAGCTTGAGGGAGCTCATTTTTGCGCTTAGGGTCTCCGGTAGCCTTAAGCTTGGGAGTCCCATATGTGAGGACTGACTTCCTGCTTGGTCCTGGAGAAAGCGTAGTTACTCACCTGTAACAGGTGTTCTCCAGGAGCAGCAGGAATCAGTCCTCACAACCCTCCCTCCTCCCCTTGGAGTTGCAGTTCTATGCTTTCGTTTTTTGCTAATTTTTTGCTGTCTTTTAGCTATGTCATCTGACTGAGCAAGATGGCACCCTTGGGCGGGAAGAGGACCGCGCATGCGCGCTGCAATTCCCAAAGGCTTTCTTTGAAAGCTGGGGAAAATTGCTCCGCGAGGGCTCCGTCGGCGCCGACGTCACCCATATGTGAGGACTGATTGCTGCTGCTCCTGGAGAACACCTGTTACAGGTGAGTAACTACGCTATATGCCATACTGGTCCATCAAGCCCAGTATCCTGTTTCCAACAGTGGCCAATCTAGGTCATAAGTACCTAGCAGTTCCTCCAAAAGACACAGGTTCCTCAATGCCTGTATCGGGTCAAGCAGTGATATCCTGGGTCCCTTTTAATAATGGTTTATGGACCTTTATTGCCTCTCTTTTTGTCTCGTTCAGTTCAGAAATGGATAAAAATGTGGCTTTGTCTCTTTTCTTTCAAAAGAAAACTGAATTGTTTTGTGGACAAAAAATTAGTGTCTTCCCAGACGTCTCCAGACAGACGCAGATGAGTATCCTTGTAAATATCTGGTGACGTCTGGGAAAGACAATTATGTTTTCTTTGTATGCAATTAGGGGATTTCTTTATAGGCGCACCAGGTTGTAACTGATCAGGCTGTAACCTGATCTGTTTAGATATGTTTTGCTAGATAGAATAGTTTACTTGGGTTTAAAGAGATATTCCGGTGGTTGGACATGGTGGGGGAGGTTTGTGTTATTTTTTTAATTTCCTTTTTTAGATGATTGCGGTCTCTCCTAGACATGAACTTGGGGTATTATGATATGTATTATGTTTCTTGGTTATTCTTTTTATTTCATATGACTTTTGCTGTTTGTTTCTTATTGTAATAATGTTTAAACTTAAAAATATATTTAAAAAAACAGGAGGAAACCAGTGCAATTGTTTCAGACCTAGGCGCTGATTTCATGTATTAATTTTTTAAATAGCCATCTAGGTGTTGAATTCAGAATCCATTACCTTTGCTGAATATTTTTAATAGGTAGCCCTATGTATAAGGAGTTAACAAAAGTTCAGATGACTTAGGACATTGGCCTCTATCACTTAACTAAATCTTCATCTAAGAGTACTGTTGTGGTCAACAATTGTAGGAAGGGTGTTTTTTTCCTTATAAACTTAATTTCTTCGCTTGTAAATTTATCACTGGTCTGCATTGCCAAAGAGCTCAAGTTTGGGTTCATCTGTTCACAGAACATTTTCCCAGAAGGATTGTGGTTTCTCAAAGTGGGTTCAGGCAAAGGACAGGTGTGCCTTTTTATGTCTGTTTTTGAGCAGTGGGGTCCTCCTTGGCCTTCGTCCGTGTTGTCCTTCTTTGTTTAGTGTATAACATGTAGTGTGGGTTGAAACCACCACTCCAGATTGCTCCAGATCAGCCTTAAGCTCTTTGGATGTTGTGAGTGGTGTTTTTCCAACAGTTCGCACTACCCTCCAAATACTACTATGATTAATTTTCCTCTTCCTACTACATCCTGGGAAATTCTTGATAGTTCCATGAGCCGAAAACTTAATAACATTGCGAACTGTAGACACAGGAATCCCAAGGTGTTTGGAGATGACCTTTGTACTCCTTTGAAGTTGCTTAGTGATTATGGCTTTTCTGAGGGGTTCATGCAGTTCTCTTATCTGCAGCATTGTGAAAATGCAACAGGGAGTGAATGCGGCCATTTTAAACATTTGAGCCATCATTAATTGGTTGATTCAAGTCAGGTGAATATGGACAGTTGATCACAGGTGTGTCTATTTTTACTGCAATGGGAATGTGATTCTTTTATTCAAACTGATTTCAATTGTTTGTAAGGGTGCCAGTAATCATGTCCTAACTATCAAAAACAAGTAAACCCTCAGAAAATTCACCACCAAAAAATTCCTCAAAACAAAGTGAATATACAAAAAATCCTTGCCTGCAAGCCTAACCCAAAATATATTATCCACTACTAATTTTTGTCGGATCACCCACCATGAGGGATTGCTCCCTCCTGAAGTGGGTCCTCCTTTTTAATCAAAATATTTATAAAAACTGGAATGCCAGCTTCATACCGCAGGATAACACTCACCTGAATGCTCCCACAAAAATCTCCAACACACTCCACCAACTTCTATTGTCGAGAGAATTCAAAAACTCAAAAGGGAATAATAACTCTCCATCGGCATTATCTTCATTTATTTCCTCCTTCCTCCTACAGCATTCATTTTTTTTTTTTGAAACTTTTATTTTCATTTTGCAACAAACAAAAGAAACAACACACCAAAGGAAACAATACAATTATACAATAAAGAAAAGTAAACCCAATTACCCCCCACCCCCACGCTTCTTCTCTAGCTGATTATGTCAGCATGTGAGCGCTTCCAAACAAACGTGATTGTACATCAAAACAATCAAAAGAGTATCTGCGATACAGAATAATCATGAGACAAAGATATATATAAGTTTAGACAGTCAAATGAGAGCATTGAGCAGAATGTACATAATCATTGAGCATCTTCCATTTAGACCGATGATGAGGAGTCTGAATGGGGGAAGCAAACATACGAGGTATTTGTTCATATTTACTGTAGAGACAGACATGATTCCACCATTCATTGGGGCTCAACTGGGAGCTATTTTTCCAGTATTTCGTAATTAGGGAAATAGCAATACCTAGCATAAAGTCCAAAAGGAAGTAAGCCGTTTTTGGAAGAGAGGGGATCCCCGCTGCTGAGCGAAGTCCCACTATCCTCCAAGAAAGGGGCTCTTGAAAGTGCAAGATAGACTGGATACGGCCCCAGACCCGACTCCAGTAATACTGTAGTGCGGGACATTCATACATAACATGAGGTAGTGAACCAATGGCCGCATGACATGTCCAACAATTATTGCCCTGAGCAGTGTTCCATTTGGCTAATCTGTCAGGAGTGTAAAAACACCGGTGGGCTAGAAAGAAGAGTGTCTGAGTGAGTGAGGCGGATCGGGAGACCCGTGTCACTCTACTCCAGACAAGGCTCCATTGCTCCGGGGTCAAAGTCACATGCAGTTCTCTCTCCCATGCTTTCTGCGCTATAGGGGTATCCCTAGTTATAGCATTACATAAGGTTTTGTAAAAATTGGATGCTACACCCGGTGAACTACCAATAGATCGGATAGTCTCCAACCAACCTTGTGTAGGGGAGGCCGATGGCGGGAGCACCTTAGCACTCCTAAGGCAATGCTGAAGTTGCACCAACTGAAAGTAGTGTTTCGCTGGGAGACCAAATTCAATTTGCAATTCACTAAAAGTTTTCCAGCGACCTTCATGGAACAATTGGCTAGGAATCCAAATGCCCCTAGTGTACCAGGGGCTCCACGCCATCGGCTTATTTTGTATTCGAAATCGAGTGTTGTACCAAAGTGGGAGTTTGTCTAACGGACAGAGTCGGGAGTCTAAAGATTGCATGAGATTATTATAGGCACCTAAGGTGTCTAAAAGCATTGGTGGGAAGTGAGAGTCTGATGGGAGAGTCATACCAGGGAGAAAAATAAGAGGAATCGGTTTGCAAAGGTCCTCTTCTATGTCTAGCCACACAGGTCTACTCGGTACTGGATCTTCCAGCCAACGAGCACCTTGCTTGAGAAGAAAGGATTGATGATACTTCAGGAAATCAGGGAATCTGACACCCCCATATTCCTTATCTGCTTGCAGCTTATGTTTCGCTATCCTAGGTGTCTTATTTTGCCACAAGTATCTAGTCAGAAGGCCCTCGATATCTTTATATATACGTCGAGGGAAGAGACAAGGCACCATTTCTAAGATATAATTCACTTTCGGAACAATCATCATTTTTATGGTTTCTAATCGACCCCACCAGGTAAGCGTTAAAGGAGTCCAGCGGTGAGTAAGCGCCCGGACTTTAGAGGTTAAGTCTTTGGCATTGAAAGAGATAGTGTCTTCCAAAGGAGAACAATAGTGAACCCCAAGGTATTTGACCATGCGAGGTTGCCATAAAAAGGGGAAGGATTGCATATCTGCCTGATGAAGCAGAGGATTTAATGGAAAGGCTACCGACTTGGTCCAATTTATCTTATAACCGGACAGTTGTGAGTATTTACCAATTTGCTCTAAGACAGCCGGTACTGAGTCTATAGAGACAAAGAGCATAAGATCATCAGCATACGCTGAAATTTTGATTTCCCTGTGGGTGAAGGGGACTCCATGAATCTCCTCCGATTGCCGGATTAGTAAAGCCAAGGGTTCGAGTGCAAGATCGAAGAGGAGTGGAGACAGTGGGCATCCCTGGCGAGTGCCGCGTTGAAGGGGAAAAGGTTGAGACTTTAAAGCATTTGCACATATACTGGCTGTAGGCTGAGCGTACATGGTGCGAAGACAACGGAGAAAACCTTCCCCGAATCCATACCAGCGGAGGACTGCAAATAGGAAGGGCCACTCTAAGCGATCAAAGGCCTTCTCAGCATCAAGTGAGAGGCCAACAAATGGGCGATCAAGATGAACTGCGGTAGTCAAGACATGGCAGAGAGTCCGAGCATTGTCAGCAGTCGATCTACCAGGAATGAAACCGCATTGATCTGGGTGTATTAAGGTAGGCATCCTATCCGAGAGCCGGGTAGAGAGAATGGTGGCAAAGATTTTATAATCCGCGTTTAGGAGGGAAATTGGACGATAATTAGCTGTTAGTTGCGGGTCTCTCCCCTCTTTCTCAAAAACTACTACATTTGCCATTGAAAAGGACCCAGAAGGAGAACCCTCCTCGGCCAAAGCAGAAAAATAAATTTTCAAAACTGGAGCTAAATCGGCGTGAAAGGTTTTGTAGAATTCAGCGGGGAGACCGTCTGGGCCTGCGGCTCGACCTGAGGCACATTTCTTGATAGCAGAATGAATTTCTGAGACAGTAAATGGTGTGTCTAAGGCCACTCTATCTTCGTCAGATAGGGTCGGTCTTTGTACTCCTGAAAGTAAGCGTTCAAATACATCTGGCTCAAAATCACATTCAGATTGATAAAGCCGAGTATAAAAATCACGAAAGAGTTCTAAGATTTCGGTATCTTTAGTGACCAAGCCCCCCCCTGACGGATTGCGGAGGGCGGTAACACGCTTGGCTTCTTTTCGACCTTTTAGGGCATTTGCTAATAATTTGCCAGCACGATTATTTTCCCGATAATAAAGCCCTTGTTGTGATTCAATATTTTTAACAGCAGCAGTGTGCAAAAGCTGATTGTATTGAAAACGCAAGCGTTGTAAACGGAGTAAAATACATGGGTCAGTACGGGACGTAAGGAGACGCTCCCCAGCTTGTATCTGCTGCTCTAGAGTCAGTAAAAGCTGCTTTCTTTGTTTCCCCTGCCGAATTTGATAGCTAGTTATAGTGGCACGGATAGATGCTTTAAAACCCTCCCACCAAGCCCAGCCCGCTGTATCATGGGGTGAGTTAAAATGAAAATAATCTTGGATAGCGGCCTTTATATCGATCTGAAAATCTTTTTGACCCAGTAGGGATCTATCAAAAAACCAAGCTCGGGGAGAATCGTCCCGCGCAGTGACACGTAATGATAAAGATATGGCAGCATGATCTGAAATATGGAGAGGATGAGTCCTAGTCGTGTCTACTTGAGAAATCAGTGCTTTGGAAATGAGAAAGAAATCTATTCTAGATTGGGAGTGATGGGGGGCAGAAAAGAAAGTGAACTCTAAGTCGGAGGGGTGAAGCAGCCTCCATATATCTACCAGCGCAAGATCTTGCATCAGAGCTGTAAGGGTAGCAAGACTCTTGGGTGGACTACTCGTTCTTGGCGGCTGTCTATCTATCAGAGGGTCTAACACTTGATTAAAGTCACCACCAAGTATTAATGGAGTATCGGCAGAGGCCTGTGCCAACTGCGCAATACTTGCATAGTAAGCAGGGTTGTCCACATTCGGGGCATAAATGCAAATACATGTAAATTCACTATCTCCGACCTTAAGATGTACTCGGGCCCATCTGCCCTCCTTGTCAGCGCTAGTATCAATTACAGTAGCTTGCAAAGATTTCTTAACCAGGATGGCAACCCCGCACCGTTTAGAAACGGCGGGAGAATAGGCAGCCACCATGTAAGGCTTAACATTGAGTTTCAGTGTTTCAGCAGAGTTTAAGTGCGTTTCCTGAAGAAACGCTAAATCAGCATGCTCATGGCTAAGATAGCTAAGGATTTTCTTTCTTTTGATTGGACTATTAATGCCCTTTACGTTGAGTGATAAAATTTTACATAAAGCCATTTAGACAAGTTAAAAATTCTGAGCATGATAGCGCACCTAATTTCACAATGTCCCTCATATTGACTGTATCAGGCTGTACATATGGCATAAAAAAAACTAAGCTTAGATAACACAATGAAGCGCCCCACATTAAAAAAGAAAAACCGCAGCGCGGTAGAGAAGAAGCGAAACCCCAAAAATTACTGGCGACCATGTGTCTGCGGGGAGAAGCCCCAGAGAAGGCCAAAATTGAAAAACACATAACCTGTAAGACTATGCGTGCTCCGAATCCGATCGAGGCACACATCATGGAGGGAGAGGAGACCACAAAACAAGAGTCATAGAAAGAAAGAAAGAAAGTCCAGGAAGTCTCTGTACTTGACTATGACCGCCGCATCGGGCCCTTCAAAATGGCGGACAGAGCCGGCGAATAAAAGTCCACGTCGTTGGATTAGCGCATCTGCTCTGCCTCTTTGGAGTCTAAGAATGTTGATAGTAGATCAGGATCTTCGAATGTCCTGGTTTGGTTGTGGAGAGTCACTCGGAGCTTCGCGGGATACAACAGGCCAAAGCGAGCCTGTAGCTGTTGAAGTCGAGGGCGAAAAGCAAGGAGTTTCTTCCGTCGGTCAACGGTAGGCTTTGCCAAGTCAGGGAAAAAGGAGACTTTGTGACCTTCAAATTCCAAATGATGGTTCGCCCGGGCAGCATTTAAAATTTGTTCCACTTGTTGATATCGTAGCAAGCGAAAGATAATAGGCCGGGGGGTCGTTCGGTTGAGCGCCATGTGGGTAGGAGCACGGTGTGCACGATCGATTTCCAATTCTTTATGAAAGGTGATCTTCAGCAAGGAGGGAAGAATTTTGAGCAGGAATTCTCTCATATCTCCCGCTTCCGCCCCCTCCGGTATTCCAATGAGCCTCACATTGTTGCGACGGGCTCGATTATTGCTATCTTCTAACTCCTTTTGCAGATTCTGTATCTGGCGCTCGGCCTTGTCCAGTGCGCCCAAGCGCACCGCGTGCGAATCGAGGACCCCCGCCATATTGTCCTGCCGTAATGAGAGTCTTTCAAGTCGGGCCTGGAGCACTCCAAAGTCTTCTCGCAGGGCTCTAAGCGCTTCTCCATTGGACTGCACCAATTCCTTCACGCCGCGTAGTTCCTCCAAAATCTCCAGGTGCATTTCGGGGTTTTCACGAAATGGAACCATCTTCTGTGGGGAGGACACCTCTGTTTTGGAGCGTTTTCCGTGAGAAGAAGAAGGAGACCCGAAGTCCAAGCGCGCTGGTTTATGGGCCGCCATCCCCCCCGAGGTACCCCGGTCAACCCGGAGCGAAATAGTAAGTTTGTATAGGTATTAAGTCAGGATTCTAAGTAGGCCTCTCGGGAGCTTCAGCGCTAAGCGTCTTACCCGCTGGACATCAGGCTCCGCCCCCCCCTACAGCATTCATTTTAAACAGGTGAGAAAACTCACAAGCTGGCTTTGACAAAGACCTCAGTTCGTATTCAAAACACCATAACCCCCCAGTGTCATACTTAACTGAGGAGTACATGGAGTACAATGGGGCAAGCTGCCAAGCACCAAATTGCAGTCCTAACAGCAATTGGGAACCGCAACACATGCTGTGTTTCAAGCCTTGTAACTTCACAGCTCTTTCTCAAGCATTGTTCCCCAATCATCTTTCCAGTTCCGGTTATACCTTTCCAAAACGGGTCAAAAACAGCTGAGCTAAATCGTAAAGGAAATTAGGCATCCAATAGCTGATCAGAGCAAAACCTAGCACATCACATTCATTTAATGTAATGACCACCACTCCACATCAGAATTTAAACCACCTGGTGATATCGAGCATAATCGAAATATCCAACGCTGTTCTCTAAAATGTAGCACTGCAGCACGATCACCCCCCCCCCCCTGTGAAAAAATCAGGACCTGATCTAAAATCACCCAACGTAAATCCTCAAAGGTATGTTGTGTTTGTATACAGTGTGTCACAATAGGAGCTCCCAGCACCCTTGTTCTAACCTGGGAGTGGTGCTCCTTTAGCCGCTTTTTAACAGATCTCATTGTCATGCCAACATACTTCAGACCACAAGGGCAAATTATCATGAAAGCCACCAAGGAGCTTAAACAATTAGTTGTGTGTTGAAATGTATAAATGATCCCCGTTAGAGGATCATACCAACTGTCGCCCTCCAGTGTGTTAATACAAAAATCGCATGAACCACAAGTGTAATGTCCTTTCCTCTCTGCTGATTCTAACATAGAATCCCTCACAGTGGTTCAAACAATCATATCACCCACATTTGCCCCTCTACAACATGTCATCATCAAAGGTTTCTGAAAGCAATCATGCAAAGATAATATAGACCAATGGGACTTCAATATACGTGTCTCACAGCAACCGTGTTAGGTATATATGGAAGCACCCCAAAAACCTATCCATATTGCAAGTAGTCAGTTCGGAACCACCGGGGTCCTGACACCATTCAGGATGATTATTTAATGCTCTTTTGTAGGCTCAATAAAGTAGAGATTCCGAGGTATCCTCTCTCCAGCAATTCCAGCGCATGTTTGCGAAATACAGCAATGTTAGTGCATAGCCGACGTATTCGAAGGAATTGGCCCAAAGGAAGACCCCATCGCAATGGGCCCGGATGGTAACTGGTATATTGCAATAAAGTATTTCGTTAGACAGGTTTCCGGTACAATGTGATACAAATTGATTATCCTGTTTATAAATCAACAAATCCAAAAAATTGTGAAGATCCATCAAGGATCCTGTCCATATGAAAAAAATATCATCTAGAAAACGTTTCCAAAAAAGAACATTAACGTACCAAGGTGAATCATATAGGTAATGCTCCTCAAAATTAGACATGTACAATGCCGCTACCGATGGTGCCACTGTCGCCCCCATCGCTATGCCATAGGACTGCTGATAAAAAAACTGAATCGTATAGAAAATAATTTCTTTCCAGCACAAACTGTAACAGCCGCATTACAAATCTATGTGGAATCCTAGGTGATAACAATATAGGCAATGTTGCCAAGATATCCAAAGCCTCACGCTGTTGTATATTTGTGTATAGTGCTGCAACATCTAAAGTCACCATGACAGAATTATCAGAAGCCACTAAGGGTGCTAGTAAGGAAATAAAATAAGAGTCCTTGATATATCATATATCTACTGTCAAAGGTTGAAAAATATTATCACAGAATTGAGATAACGGTTCCAACACTGAAAATTTTCATGAAACAATCGGTCGCCCCAGAGGGTGCATTAAAGATTTATGTATCTTGGGGACCAAGTAAAAAATTGGAACCTTGGGATATTTGACATTAAGGGACTCCCATTACTTCTTGGTTATCCAACCTGAATCAAGAGCTTTTGACGTATATGAATTTGTTGTAGATCACTAGTAGGATTTGATGATAATGGACTATAATACTTAAGATCACTCAAATGTTTCAAACCTTTGCTGAATAATCGTCAATATTAAGCACGACCACAGCACCCCCTTTGTCTGCCTGACGTATAGTCAGATGTTTCATATTTGGAAAGGTCCGTAAAGCCCGAAATTGATTTATGGAAACATTTGATGAAAAATGAGGAGGAGAATGTTCTAATCTCTCCAGATCCCCCTTAACACCAAATTCTGAAAGGTTTGTATTGATGCATCCATACTGACTGGAGGCAGCCAACGTGAAGGGTTATAACATATTGAATTATCCCAAGCTATAGCAGGAGAAGACTCAAAATTCAGTGCTACATGTAATGTCCTAAAGAACTGATGAAGTGCTACCCTCATCCAAAATAGGTCATACTTTGGAGAAGGGACAAACGACAATCCCAAAGCCAAAACTTGTAGCCAGTGTTCCCTCTAATTTTCTGTAGGCTGTGTGCGCATAAAATATCAGCTGTGCAGCTTTTGAAGGAAGGTTAAATTTTTTGTGCGCCACATAACGACACTCGGAGTTATATACTTTAAAATTTGACTACACATCAGAATACTGTATGTACACCACATTGATTGCACTAGAAAACATTGTAGAACTTGTGAAAACCGTAAATACTTAACAACTTTTTAATTTTAAGACGTCTGTGTTGTTTTCTATCAGAATCAGAACCGTAATTTTTGTGCGCTCTGTTGTAAAGTATGTGCGCTCGTTCGGTGAGGTGTGTGCGCGCGCACACGCGCACAGCTTAGAGGGAACAGTGCTTGTAGCTGATCAGCAGTTAGCGTGGCTCGTGAAATACTGTTGACTGTTTCCTGGTGTTTGTTGCCGACGATTGCAAGGGCGGCCCCTTTGAAAAAACATTGGAACCTGTGGGGGCTTCCGTCCTTCCATCGACTCTTGTCATTGTTCACCTGATGGTTTTTCAAAGGGGGCCGCCCTCGCAATCACCGGAAAAAAGCACGTCCACAGATGGACGGATGGAGGGGTCCGTCGACCAGAGCATACACCAGGCAACAGTCATCAATATTTCACGAGCCACGCTCACTGCTGATCAGCTAAAGGTTTTGAATTTGGGAATGTCGTTTGTCCCTTCTCCAAAGTATGATCCATTTCAGATGAGGGTAGCTCCTCTGTGGTTTACATGATTATTTGCCCTTGTGGTCTGAAGTATGTCGGCATGACAATGAGATCTGTTAAAAAGCGGTTACAGGAGCACCACTCCCAGGTTAGAACTAGGATGCTAGGAGCTCCTATTGTGACACACTGTATACAAACACAACATACCTTTGAGGATTTACGTTGGGTGATTTTAGATCAAGTCCCGATTTTTTCACGGGATGGTGATCGTGCTGCATTGCTACATTTTAGAGAACAGCGTTGGATTTTTCGATTACGCTCGATATCACCAGGTGGTTTAAATTCTGATGTGGAGTGGTGGTCATTACATTAAATGAATGCGATGTGCTAGGTTTTGCTCTGATCAGACATTGGATGCCTAATTTCCTTTACGATTTAGCTCAGCTGTTTTTGACCCGTTTTGGAAAGGTATAACCGGAACCAGAAAGATGATCGGGGAACAATGCTTGGGAAAGAACTACGAAGTTACAAGGCTTGAAACACAGCATGTGATGCGGTTCCCGATTGCTGTTAGGACTGCAATTTGGTGCTTGGCAGCTTTGTCCATTGTACTCCATGTACTCCTCAGTTAAGTATGACACTGGGGGGATATGAAGTTTTGAATATGAACTGGGGTCTTTGTCAAGCCAGCTTGTGAGTTTTGTCACCTGTTTAAAATGAACACTGAAGGAGGAAGTAAATGAAGATAATGACGATGAAGAGTTATTCCCTTTTGAGTTTTTAAATTCTCCCGACAATAGAAGTTGGTGGAATGTGTTGGGGATTTTTGTGGGAACATTCAGGTGAGTGTTATCCCGCGGTATGAAGCTGGATTCCAGTTTTTATAAATATTTTGATTAAAAAGGAGGACCCATTTCGGGAGGGAGCAATCCCTCATGGTGGGTGATCTGACAAAAATTAGTAGTGGATAATATATTTTGGGTTAGGCTTGCAGGCTAGGATTTTTTGTATATTCACTTTGTTTTGAGTAATCATGTCCTGGCAATGTCCTTCTTTTTATACTATTTCCTATTATTTCCTTTTTTAATTGATCTTTTTTATTTGATTCTTTTGTGTGTCAAATATGTGTGCATATATAGTCCAAAGCCATTTCACTGGCCACTTTATTTTGGAGATATTGGCCATTAAGGTGTTGAACTGCAAGAGTGCCGGTAATGTTGACCAGAACTGTAAGTGCTGGCATTGCCAAAGTTTGTGAATGAACTGCAAGAGTGCCGGTAATGTTGACCAGAACTGTAAGTGCTGGCATTGCCAGAGTTTGTGAAGATGATAGGGGTGCCTGCTGTGATACCGAAAGCATTCCTGAGCAAATGGAATGGCAGAATAGTGAGCATTGAACCTTTAAAAGTCAGAGCAAGCCAGGTTTCCATGGCAGCAGGAAGCTTTCAGACAGAATGCAGCTCAAGCATAGTCATGATGTAAGAGCTGAAAGCAGCTCTAACGAGGTGCACCTGACTAACCAGAAGGGCGTGCCTGCACAAGGAAGCCGTTTTAAACCAGCTTCAGAGCGAGTCTTTCAGAACAGCCGAGGTGAGAACAGCCAAGAAGAGAATAGCCGACAAGAAAACAGCCAAGAGAAACTGGATAGACAAGAAGGCAGAGAGAAGCCTCTGCAAGGGTCTAAGCCACTTCAGCAACGAAGGCAAACAGGAAGGCAGCAGACAGGAAAGTCTTGGAATCCAGCTCCAGCCAAGGGAGATTCTGGTGGGTCCTTTCCTTGTTACCTTAAAGCTAAGCCAAAGCCGTTGTGGGAGCTTCCTGAAGACAGGGTCAAGCCAGTTGCCTGTAGAAGGGAAGAAAGCTCCAAGCACAGACAGGGCAGTGCCAGCAGAGAAGGTACGTCGGGTTTACTTCCTAGCCAGGGTCTTGTAAAGGACATTGTGAAACAATTGAAAGCAAGTGCTAACAAATGCCATGATAGCACGGCTGTAAAATCTCCTAGCAGAAGCACTTGGGATAAATGGTTTAATGCTGATATAAGGAACATTAAGAAGAGCTTACGTGATAACCATTCCCCTGAATTAGAAGCTGTCACGGCTATAGAGAGAGGAAACTTGTTAGAACAGCTGCAGGAAGTTATTCCTGGATTGCAGTGCAGAAGTTCTCCTCGGCAAAGCCGTGAGGATGAATGTGAAGATATGATTATTGATGTAGCTGATGTTCCTGAGTCACCCGATGCCTATGAGATGGATTGTTCTCTGTGTAATATAGAAGAATTGGATTTACGTTAAACAAGCTTTGTGTGAGAGGAAGTACAAAGTTGTTTAAGCTGTTTTTGAGTTACTGTGAAGAAACAGTTTTCCACTTCATTTCTGCTTTTGATTTTCTCATATTTTCCTGTTAATTTGGAGAAGAATTATATGCTTTGTCTTATGCCTAAAGAACCCATGTGAAAGGGAAAATCCACAAAAATAAATTTATCTGTTTCAAAAGACCCTTGTGCCACAACACATTTTGTGTGCCTGAAACTACATGTCCCAGCAACCCTTGCTGCTAGCTAGTAATAAGGACACTTGAAAGCAAAACTGCGGTCACCCCTGCTATAAAGCCATCGGCTCTAGGCAGGGGAAGCGTGACACTCCACAGTACTGTTTCCAAGGAGCCGAAGTGCCTGCCCAGTACAGTTTCCAAGGAGCAGGAGTGCGTGATCAGTACTGTTTCCAAGGAGCAGGAGTTCCTGACCAGGACTGTTTACAAGGAACAGGAGTGCGTGATCAGTACTGTTTCCAAGGAGCAGGAGTTCCTGACCAGGACTGTTTACAAGGAGCAGGAGTGCCTGACCACTGACCAGGACTGTTTACAAGGAGCAGGAGTGCCTGACCACTGACCAGGACTGTTTACAAGGAGCAGGAGTGCCTGACCACTGTTATTTGTGCTTTGATCCTACCAAACTCCTGCCTAATATGAGTCAAAAATATCAACTATATATTTTGGTCCTAATGACATTGTTGTTAAGTGCCGTCGAGTCGGAGTCGACTCATGGTGACCCTCTGGATAGCTATCCTAAATTGTGTTCAGTCTTCAGTCAGGTGGCTCATTGTTGACAGACTGGTACCTGTAGCTGCTGTTATTGTATCGATCCATTTCATTGCTGGCCTTTCTCTTTTGCGTTGACCTTCTATCTTGCCAAGCATAATGTCTTTCTCTAATGATCTCTCTCTTCGCATGATGTGTCCAAAGTATGAAAGTCGAAGTCTTGTCATCTGAGCTTCTAAAGAAAGCTTAGGTTTGATCTCCTCTAGTACCGACTGGTTTGTTCTTCGGGCAGTCCATGGTATACACATTATTCGCCGCCAGCACCATAATTCAAAGGCATCGATTTTCTTCCTGTCTGTCTTTTTCACTGTCCAGCTTTCACATCCATATGATGTTATTGAAAATACCATGGCTTGAACAAGTCGAATCTTTGTATGGAGAAAGACATCTCTGCTCTTGAGAATCTTAACTAGGTCTTTCATAGCCATTCTGCCAAGAGCAATGCGTCGTCTGATTTCTTGACTGCTTGTTGCTTCTTTATTGATAGTTGATCCAAGTAGGTTAAAGTTGTTCACAATTTCAATTTCTTCTCCTTCAACGATGAACCTGTTGATTATGCCAGTTGTCATGATCTTTGTCTTCTTTACATTAAGGTGCAGGCTCATTTTGAGACTATGTTCTTTGATTGTGAGAAGCAAATGTTTCAGATCATCTTCACTTTCAGCCAGTAATGTGGTATCATCAGCATAGCGAAGGTTGTTGATGAGTCTTCCACCAATCTTCACACCTCTGTTGTCTTCATACAATCCTGCTTCTCTGATGATTTGTTCTGCATATAAATTAAACAGGTAGGGGGAAAGTATGCAGCCTTGTCTTACACCTTTGCTTATATTAAACCATTCTGTTTCTTCTTGTTCCGTTCGAACTGTTGCTTCTTGATCAATGTACAGATTGCGCAAGAGAACGATCAGGTGTTCTGGTATGCTTCATAATGTGGCCCAGAGTTTCTCATGGTTTATACAGTCAAAAGCCTTGCTATAGTCGATAAAGCACAAATAGATATCCTTTTGGTATTCTTTAGTCTTTTCAAGGATCCATCTCACATCTGCAATGATGTCTCTCGTTCCTCGCCCTTTCCTGAACCCTGCTTGCACTTCAGGTAGTTCTTGTTCCAGGTATGGTTGTAGTCTCTTTTGAATAATCTTCAGTAGAATCTTGCTGGCATGTGGGATCAGAGCGATTGTGCGATAATTTCCACAGTCAGTTGGATCACCTTTCTTTAGTATTGGTATAAACACAGATCTTTTCCAGTCAGTTGGCCATGATGTTGTCTTCGATATTTCTTGGCAGAGCCTTGTGAGTACGGTAACAGCTGCATCAGATTGCTGCAATACTTCTATGGGAATGCTATCAATGCCTGGTGCTTTGTTCTTTGATAGGCTTTCAATGCTGTTCAACTTCTTCTTTCATCACCAATGGTTCCCGATCATAAGGTACAGGTTGAAACGGCTGTTGGTCCACTTGATCTTTATCATATAAAAACTCTGTGTATTCCTTCCACCTTTTCTTGATCTTCTCAGCATCATTCAACATAGAACCTTGAGCATCTTGTAACATTCCAATTTGAGGCTGGAACTTTTTCTTTAACTCTCGTAGCTTTAGGAAAGCCGATCTTGTTCTTCCTCTAATAGTTTCTGCTTCTATTTCCTTGCAAGTGTCATTGTAGTACTTTTCCTTGTCCTGTCTTGCTGCACGTTGGAAATCTCTGTTGAGTTCTGCGACTGTCTTTCTTTCTCCTCTGGCTTTAGCTTCTCTGCGTTTCTGGGCAATTTTCAGAGTTTCTTCCGTCATCCATTTTGGCCGTTTTTGCTTTTTCACCTTTTGTAGAGACTTCTCGCTTTCTTCCAACACAACCTTCTTGATGTCATTCCATAACTCTTCCGGAGCTCTGTCATTTGTATCTAAAGCAGCAAATCGATTTTGCAGGCAGTCTTTAAATTCCAGTGGTATATTCTCAAGGTCATATTTTGCTGCATTCATGAGTGGTTTGCTCTTTTTCAACTTTAGCTTGAGTTTGCATACTAGTAGTTGATGATCTGTACCACAGTCAGCTCCAGGTTTTGTCTTTGTTGATGTTACAGAGCTTTTCCATCGTTGACTTCCACAGATCTGGTCAATTTGATTTTTATACAGTCCATTGGGTGAAGTCCATGTGTACAGTCGCCGCTTGTGTTGCTGGAAGAAGGTGTTTGAGATGAATAGATCATTGGTCTTGCAGAATTCTATCAGTCTTTCTCCAGTTTCATTTCTGTTGCCAATTCCATATTTTCCAACTACTTTGCCTCCTTCTTTGTTGCCAACTTTTGCGTTCCAGTCACCTATGACTATCAGGATATCCTGTTTGCATGTTCTGTCAATTTCAGCTTGTACTTGTTCATAGAACTCTTCAATTTCATTCTCTTCTGCAGCTGTTGTTGGGGCATATACTTGAATTATAGTTGTGTTGATAGGCAATCCTCGTAGACGAATAGAGATTAAGCGTTCGCTGACTGCATTGTATTTCATTACAGTTCTTGCAAGTTTCTTCTTTATTATAAATGCAACACCATTTCTTCTTTGTCTTTCATTTCCAGCATAGTAGACCATGTGATCATCTGATGCAAAGTGCCCCATGCCAATCCATTTCAGTTCGCTGACACCCAACAGATCAAGTTGTACATGTTCCATTTCATTCTTGACCACCTCCAACTTCCCTTGGTTCATGCTTGGTACATTCCATGTTCCAATGTGTAAGACATCTTTACAGCTTCTGACTCTCATTTCATGTGCAGCTACATCAGCAGTCAGATGTCCCAAGGGCTTTGATCCAACCACATCATAAATGCTGGCTTTACTCTGAAAAGTCTTCAGCTCTTCCCCAGTAGCTAGTTGAGTGCCTTCCGACCTGGGGGTCTCATCTTCCAGCACCATAGCACAATTTGTTTTGTTGTAACTATCCATTGGGTTTTCATGGCAAGATACAGAAGTAGATTGCCGGGCCTTTCTTCCGCGCATTTTAAGTTTGGTGGTGTTGCCGTTGTCACAAAAATGTGATCCTCCGCCGTCAACACTGTCCCATTCTGCTGCTGCCCAGATGGGTGGTTTGTCTTGGTCTGGCACCTCAGCTGAGACCTGTCCATCTTGGGAGACCCTGCCAGTAGTTAAACTACCGATAGTTTAGCTCTCAGCATCACTGATGCACGCAAGCCCTCACAGCACGACAAGCTGCAAACCAAGTGAGAGCCTAATGACATTACCTAACTGCATATACTATAACCATCCACACGCCTTTGAATTATGTATAACCCACATATTTAATGGCATATAAAAACCTGTTAAATAAATAAACTATATATTCTGTCAAATGATAGGTAACGGTGCACTCAATACATTTCCCTAAAAAGGTAATATTAGAAATTGGATGATGTTCAAATCTATCTTTAGCTTTTTAATTCAAGTTCTAATAATGGATTCTTTCAGAGTTGATGGTACCAAAACCTTTCTGCATTTGTTTGCACATACAGTCAAACCTCGGTTTTCATGATTAATCTGTTCGAAAAAGTCTGACTAAAACCGAAATGTATGAAAACTGAAGCAATATTTCCCATAAGAAATAATGTAAATCCAATTAATCCGTTCCAGACACCCAAAAATATTCCCCAAAAATACATTTTATAGAGAATAACTATATTTTTACATACAGAAAACAATGAGAAATAAATATAAATGACTAATAAAATGGATAAATGAACATTTAACATCACTTTTACCTTTATTGAAGACTCTTCTTGGCATATGGAAGACGGCGAGGAGGGGAGAGGGAGGAGGAGAGGTTATTGTTTGGAAGGGGAATCCCCCTCCATAAGGACCTCAGGTATCAAGGCCCTATCCGGGGTTACTTCCCTTCTTTGCCTTTTACTGGCACTAGGACCAGCTTGAGAGGCACAGCTACTGTATCAAGATGCAGCCAGACACCCAGAGAGGAGATCGGGCACAGGAATTTAAAAAAAAAAAAGAACAAAACAAGAAGGATCCACAAAAAAAAAGCCTCCAGTAAAGGCGCCAGCCACAGCCACCGGAAACACCACTCTCACGCTCAGGCAACCTGGAACGCAGAGCTGAGCATGCGTTCCAGAGCCATGTAGCAATGACTGCAGCAGCACAGGCCCCCGAAGTCTCAACCAGGCAGCAGAACGACTCTCTCCCCCGCCTCCGATTCTCAGCAGCAGCAGGACTGGCAAGTTTGGAAGACCCCTTTCAGCAGGGAGTCCCAGCAGGGAATCCTAATTGAGCGTCGGAGGAATCAGACTAGCACAACAGCTCCCGGCACTTCTCTCACCTCACCGAACAGCACACACCTCTGATCACCGACTCTCTCCCCCGCCTCCAATTCTCAGCATGAGCAGAACAGCTCCCGGCACTTCTCTCACACACCTCTGATCGCCGACTCTCTCCCCGCCTCTGATTCTCAGCATCAGACCGGCAGAACAGCTCTCGGCACTTCTCTCACACACTTCTGATCGCCAACTCTCTCCCCCGCCTCCAATTCTCAGCATCAGCATGAGCAGAACAGCTCCCGGCACTTCTC
Source organism: Ichthyophis bannanicus (assembly GCA_033557465.1). Lineage (NCBI taxonomy): Eukaryota > Metazoa > Chordata > Amphibia > Gymnophiona > Ichthyophiidae > Ichthyophis > Ichthyophis bannanicus. The sequence continues at coordinate 545,770,933 of CM066031.1, forward strand.
TCACACACCTCTGATCGCCGACTCTCTCCCCGCCTCCAATTCTCAGCATCAGACCGGCAGAACAGCTCCCGGCACTTCTCTCTCACACCTCTGATCGCCGACTCTCTCCCCCGCCTCCAATTCTCAGCATCAGCAGAACAGCTCTCGGCACTTCTCTCACCTCACCGGACAGATCCCTCAAAGTTTCGCCATCAGGGAGTATCGGAAGCCACACTCTCACAGTACAGTACTGCAGGATCGCTGAAAGCAAAGAGCTCTGGATCGCAAAAACAAGTACTGTACTGTACTGAGCGCTCCCCCCCCCTCCCCGGACCATTTTAATTGTATGAAAACCGAGCGGATGTACGAGAACCGGGACAAAATCGCAATGAAAAAAGTCGTTGAAAAGCGAAGCTAACGAAAACTGGGGCATACGAAAACCTAGGTTTGACTGTATTTGCATTCTTAAGACTCCTTAAAAAATATAGTATATGTAAATACAACTACTACTATTTATCATATGTATAGCACCACAAGGCGTACGTAGCGTTGTACATGTACAAGTAAGAGACTGTCCCTTTATCAGAGCTTATAAAATAATTAAGACAGACCACACAGCAACTGGGGGATAGGGTAATTCAAGGGGAATAACAAGATACAGATAGGTGATAAGCACGAGATTAAGGAGATCAGGATCCAAATGCAGCCTCAAAGAGGTGGGTTTTTTTAGCCTGGATTTGAATAGGGCCACAGAAGGAGTCTGGCACACTAACTTGGGTAGTTTGTTTCAAGCATATGGAACAGCAAGATGGAATGAGCGAAGTCTGGAGTTGGCAGTGGCAGAGAAGGGCACAGGTTAAAGGGATCTGCCAGAGGAGCAGAGTTCCCAAGGAGGAGTGTAAGGAGTGATAAGAGAGGAAAGATAGCAAGGAGCTGCAGAATGAGTACACTTATAAGTCAATAGGAGAACTTTGACTTAAATGTGGAAACGGATAGGGAGCCAGTGAGTAACTAGAGAAAGAGGGGTTATGTGAGCATAGAGAGACTGGTGGAAGATTAGTCGTGCGGCTGACCTTTGAACAGACTGAAGAGGAGAGATGATTCTGAGGGAGACTGGAAAGCAGCAAGTTGCAATAGTCTATACTGGACGTGACTAGAGAGTGGATAAGGGTCTTAGTAGTATGTTTAGAAAGGAAGGGATGAATTTTACTGAAAAAACCCCAGCAGGTTTTAGCTATCTGTTGGATGTGTTCAGAGGAGAGAAGAGAGTCAAAGATGGACCCCAAGGTTGCGATCTGAGGAAACGGGAAAAAGTAAAGTGTTATTCACAGAGATAGGGAAAGGAAGAAGGGGGAAGGTGGCTTTAGGGATAAAGATAAGAAGCTCTCTTTTAGCCATGTTCAGTTTCAAATGGCAGCAAGTTAACCTTTAAATAAACACGCATGTAATTGACTTGCCTGCATTAAAGGTCTAGCATGTTTTAAAATATTTTATTAAAATATTTTCTTGAATGATCTAAAATAAACACCTGAAAATCAGGCAAAAGCCAGAGAAATCCAAAAACAAACCAAATATTTTTTGCTTTTACAAATTCTTGCAGTTTACTCCGTTTCCATTTATTTGTCTTTGTCCTGCTCATCCAAAAAAGTTTGCATATAGCAAGTTATAGCAAATGAACAAGACAGGAAAAACATCAAACATCGCCATAATAAAGCACAAAGCTGGCCCAACCACTAGGTGGATGAAATTTTTGACTAGGGTGGCAGAATTTAGGAAGTGGCAGCAGAACAGTACTTTAAAGAGCTTCCTTTCTGCTGCTGGGCCTGCCACTGCCCTCACTCTTCCTTTCCTGGGCCCAGAGAAGCAGGACGTAAACCAGCATGGCACAGGACCTTGCAGCACAGGCCTGTGTTCAAATGCTGCTGCGCCCCATCCCCTACGACAGGTAATTTACATTGGAGGGGGTGTGGTACAGCAGTGCTGGTGCACGGGCCCGTGCTTCAAGGCCCTGCACATGTGCTTATTTACTTCCTGATTCTTTGGCTGGGCAGAGGTAGGGTAGCAGCAGCAGGGAAGGGTAGATATGAGATGCTGGAAGTGGAGATGCTGGATACGGTAAGAGGGTAGGGTAGAGAAGAATGCTGGACTATTCGGGGGTGGAGGGTTCTAGGGTCTTGATACATACTCTGTGGAGAGGTTGCACAGCTGAAGGGTCAGCCTAGACTGTCAAATACCCATAGGTTGGCCAAGGGACAACAAGAGTATTAAAAAAAACATGAGTTCAGCATATTTTTGGAAGAAGAAAGAGGATTCCTTCAGAAGTAGTTGAAGCAGCAATTCATCCTAGGTAATTGCCCTATGACCAAGAACACTCTGTGTATATCAACAAGATGCATCAATTAGCAAATTTTTATTTCAGAGATCACTGTGCTTTATGCCTTTTGTGCCTTTATTTCCAGCCAGATGTTCAGGAGTCTGTCAGCCTCTTCATGGCCTATGTGCATACCAGTGTTAATGAGATGAGTGCAAAATATCACCAGAATGAGAGACGATACAACTACACCACACCAAAAAGTTTTCTGGAGCAAATAACATTATATAAGAACTTGCTGGCTAAGAAACGCAAGGAATTGTCCCAGCGAATGGTGCATCTGATAAATGGCATTCAAAAGCTACAAACTACCACTATGCAGGTAACGTTGCTATTGTTTACAGCTAAAGGGAATGTGTACTTTAAGCATGTCTTTTAAAAAAAGATGTTATTTGTCTGTTGAACTATGTATAGAACATATTTTTGTAATTGATATGCGCAGTCTGGAATTTAGAAAGATGTACAAATGGCAGAATGTAAAGCTTAAATTTATAAGGCTTTTTTTCTCTTATAAGAGGCTAGTTTTATGTACATTGTCACCCAGCGTGGGACCCCACCGGTTAAGACAGGGTACTACACTGAGGCCTTATCTTGAACTGGCCAGAAAAATGATATAGCAAGCCTTGCTATGCTCTCTGGGAGTTGTAGTTCTCATAGACCAGCCAAGAAATGAGTTGCGGACGCGTGGTAAGGCTCAAAGACAGGATTTTATTCCCCTTCCGGGAGGATTCTTTTTGTAATGAAAAACAAGGCAGATAAACCAACTTCGGGTACAAAAATAAAGAGAGAAAATGTGAACAAAAACTGCTTCTTTTTCAGCTTCTTTACAGCAAATGAAAAGGTATTTTAAACAGTCCTTTTTCCCAACAAACATAAACCCTTTCTCTGTTACTTCCACAGTTAGAAAGTTTCACAGCTCCTTTAACATAGAGAGGAGAGAGGAGATCTCGTCTGCAATTGTGAGCGTACAATCCATGTATTCAACAGTGGGTTGGTCCCCCTGCACTTCACACTGCATGTCCTCACTCTCTGTTGCAAACGGTCTCTCTTTCAAATAGCTAGACGTGTTATTTAGCAGTCTCTCCCTATTACAAAGAGACCTCTTTTCTTCCTCTGTTAACGTCTGTGAAAAACAATTACCATATTCACTAGAGTTCCTTTCTTGAGAGCCCTTCAAATGCTGCCAATCATATGGGAAGTTCCTGCATTCAATTCTCTTTCTATTAGAGGTAATAAGCTTACCTTCTGGCTCTCTCAGCTTAGAGTTCCTCGGCACAGCTGAAGCTACCGGAGTGGAACAGGACGGTAATTCCTTACAGGTTTTCCCTTTTGACTTTTCCCCAGGTACAAAACTGTCTTCAGGATAGAAGACTTTATCCTTCCTGTCCCTGTAGCCTGGGTAATTGGCTTTTCCAGCCTGTCTCAGCCTGGCTTTAAAACTGCCTTCTCTGTTACCTTTTGTATGAGCGTTACTGTGTTCAAAGGTGTCTGTGCCCTACCTTCTATGGCAGACTCCTTGGTTTTCTCTCTCAGCCTTGGAGCTAAACCTTTCGGTTCTCCCAACCCTCTCAGTGGCTCCGCTCCAACCCAGACTTCCAGCAGAATATCCTGGGCTCCTGGGGTTCTCTGCCCTTTCAGAGTTCCTTGACTTCTCAGGAGTTTCTGCAGTTGCTGCTCTCTCTGCCTCTCTGCTAATTCCTGTAACTCCTGGGACTTCTCTGGCTTCCAGGATTTCTGTTGATTCTGCTCTCTCAGCTCCTTCTAACCCGAACCTGAACTTGCACTCGCCCTTTCCTCTAACTCCAGGTGAGTGAGGTTTATCCACGTGTGTCTCAACCCCGCCTCCTTTCAGCTGCTCCTCATTCCCTAATGATTCCTGAGCTTTCCTGCAGCTTGGGCGTGTTCTCAGAGCTCGAGACCTGGTTTGTTTATGTTGCCTATAGCAACTCCCTGTCATGTGCTTGTCTGAAGTGTCAGTGTTCAGATTCACTATCTGTATTTCTACTTATTTCCATGGGCTCTGATAGATCCACTTCGTGACAACATTCATGTTGGTAAATGTATAATTACATATATATTGTAATTATATATACCAGTAATATATTGCCAGTAATTATATATACTGATACCTGGAGCTATACTCAATATCATCAGAGACCATTAATCCCCACAGTGCTCCCTCCTACGCAACCTTCTACCTTAAAAAACAAACACAATGTCTCCTACTAAGCTTGAAAGCCTCCCTCTTACTCTCCTTCTAATAACACTCCTAACTCAACACATATACACATACAAAACCAACCAAAGCCCCTACAATAACATCCCCATCATCCACAATCATTACCGGAACCCTTATAATAACTTCCCAATCACCTACAATCAGTACCAGAACCCAATACACAGCTCTACATACACAATCTCCCACAATCATTATTCACGCCACACCTCAGACAAACACCATCACCGACTCATCCAAATAAAGCTCCAACCCCTTAGTGATATAAATGACCAAGCTGACAATACAAACAATAAACTACAACTCATACTAATAAACATCCGATCCATACGAAACAAAATACCAATAATCAATGACATAATAAACGACACAACCCCTGACATTATCTGCATTACCGAGACATGGCTCTCACCTACAGACACTATACTACTAAACCAACTAACCACACATCAATATGACATATTCAACTGCCATCGGAATATAAAAAGAGGAGGTGGCACATTGATACTCACCAAAAAAGACCTACAATTCACCCTAACAAACTTAAATAATATAGACGGAATGGACTTTATCAATATAGAAAATAAAACCCTTGCTCTCACCCTCATCTACAGACCCCCAACATCCGATCAAAAAAACCTCACCCCTATCCTTGAACTCGCATGCACAGCATTTCAAAACAAACCACTCATACTCCTTGGTGACCTGAACCTTCCATTGCTGAACCACTCACAATCAGATAACTTCATTGATGCTATGACACAAATGGGTTACACACAGATAATACATACCCCCACACACAAAAAAGGTAACATACTTGACCTAATATTCCTCCCATCTACGCTTTACAGTCACCGGCTACATACCACTCCAATTATAACCGAAGTACCTTGGTCCGACCACCACCTCATCACAATCCACTTACCAGCACAAGCTCCAAAAACAACCACAAGCTCAACTCCACATACCTCATGCTTCGCACGCTTTGACAAAAGCACATTCCTCGAAAAAGTATTACCCAAACTCAACACTAACTCAACAGACATCAATTCAACTATAACACATTGGAACCTTACCATTCAAAATGCAGCTGTCCCCACACAAGTCTTACATAAACAAATAAAAAAGACGGAAAAATGGTTCACGAATGAGCTAACAAAACTAAAAAAGCAACTGAGGAAACAAGAAAAGAGATGGAGAAAAACAAAATCAGATGAAAACAAATCACAATACATGCTCTTACTTATTGGATACAAAAATGCAATCAACAAATCAAAAAGAGACTACCATTCTAAAGTAATAAACTCCGCCATCAACCGCCCTAGAGAGTTATTCGCGATTGTAAGAAAACTATCTAAAACGAATAACACTGAGCCTAAACAACAAGCAATAAGTGTACAAACACTAGCAACACATTTTGCAGAAAAACTAAAAAGCAAAACCACTACCCCGACATCACTATCAACAAGCACCAAAACCACTAATGAATGGACAAGTTTTCATTTGATAGATCAAAAACAACTCCTTAAAATCATAACAATGATCAACACCACAACCTCCCCACTAGATCCATGCCCTGTATCTTGGATTAAATGTGCAAAGGATGAACTGGCTGAAAGCTTACAACACATAGTCAACCAATCCCTTTCACAAGGCACCATGCCTGATGCCTTAAAACTCACAACACTCCGACCAATAATAAAGAATAGTAAGCTTGACTCAAAAGACCCGAACTCATACAGACCAATAGCCAGCATTCCATTTATAGCTAAAATAATAGAGAAAACAATTCAACTACAGTTACAAGAACACATTGATGAACACAAACAACTTGACTCACACCAATTTGGATTCCGCCCCTTCCATGGAGTAGAAACCCTCTTAATCACCCTAATGGACTTCCTCATCCGCGGTACAGATGACAACAACCAAGGCTTCCTACTCCTCTTCATAGATATTTCAGCCGCCTTCGACAACATCAACCACCATACACTGATCAACAGACTAGAGAACTTAGGAATAGGCGGGACTGTCCTTAAATGGTTCAAGTCCTACATCACACATAGACTAATACGCGTCCAAATTGACCAACAAGCATCAGAAACATTCCCCCAGGGACAGGGAATACCCCAAGGATCAGCCCTTTCAGCCCTCCTATTTAACCTGTACCTGCAACCTATAACAAACATATTTAAAAAACACAGGATTAATCATTTTATATACGCTGACGACATCATGCTTGCTATCCCCATAAACACTAAAAACCCCACTTATGACACACTATCCAAATGCATGGCGGAGACTTCCTCCTGGATGTGGAATCTAACTACCTCAGCATCAACCTCAGAAAAACGGAAGCAATGTTCGTAACAAGATCATCTATGACTGAGAACACTTACCCGGAAACAATTACAATCAACAAAACTACCATACCTGTTAGAAAACAGGTAAAATACTTAGGTGTAATAATAGACCACACACTTACCATGCTACCACACATAAAACAAACAGTAAAAAACATTTTCTATAAACTTAAAACTATTCAACACCTAAGGCCACTCCTCGAAACACAAGACTTTAGATCTGTAGTAAGCACACTGATCACCCCTCACTTCGACTATTGCAATAGTCTCCTAATAGGCCTTCCTCAAAAAAGCACATACCTTCTACAAAGAGCTCAGAACATCTGTGCAAAAGTAACACAGGTACACTACCAAAAAACTGCCTCCAGTTTTGCAACTGATTCCTATAGATTTTGGGGTGCTGAATCCAGGAAAAATAGCCAAAATGTTCCATCACGTCACGTTTTCTTGCAAAATTAGATTTCTTACCCATATAAGGAATGTTCACATAATTTCTTTTTAGCCGACTGCAGTTTATTTTCTTGGCCCAAAATAGAGGTTGTAATGGTTAACTAACTAGAAACACTCCCTCATGATATTTTAGAGTGTTTTGTATTCATTTTATACATTAACAGGACAATTGGGAGGCGGGGGGCTAAATCCAGTACTCGCGCTGGCGCATGTTCTTTCCTGTTCGCCTCGCCTCGTTCGCTCGCTCGCTCAAACACGGTGGTTGCGACATGAACGTTCCTGTCAAATTTCAGTTTCTTGCAAGTTCATTATTACCTTTTGTTTGCTCAGTCGTAATCCAGCTTTATTCCGAAGTGCTTCACTACAGTTGTAGTTTGCAGTGCTGTGTATTTGTGATGGCTCACAGAGCCAGAGGTTGCGTCAACTCTCCGGACAGTTTTTGTTTTATTTGTGGGGAATATACCGTGAAAAAGCGGCAGAGGAACATTTCTGCATTTATTAAAAAAGTATATTTTGCCTATTTCGGTTTGAAGTTAGGCGATCAAGACAAACCGTGGGCTCCTCACATAGTGTGCAAGACATGTGAGGAAGATCTATGCTTATGGATGAAAGGTAAAAAACAAGCATTTCGTTTCGGAATACTTATGATGTGGCGTGAACAAAGAGACCACAGCAGTGACTGCTATTTTTGCTCTTGCATTGTGAAGGGATACAACTTAAAAAATAAGAACGTAATAAGTTACCCCAACCTTCCCTCAGCAATTAGGCCTATGCCTCATAGCAACGAAGTACCTGTGCCTGAACCACCAAAATCTTTGGATCATATTTGTGTGGACGGTTCTGATCATGATGAGACTCATCAGATGGCTTTTCCCGATGAGTCCAGTACTTCCGAGTTTGAAACTGAACCAGATCCGAAACCTGAACTTTTCTCTCAAGCTGAATTGAATGATTTAGTCCGGGATTTAGGACTCCCAAAAGATGCTGCCCAACTGCTAGGTTCTCGGCTTAAACAGAAAAATCTATTGTCACCAGGAACAACATTTTATTGGTACCGCAACCGCGAGACACAATTTTTGAAGTATTTCAGCAAAGAGGAAGATTTGGTATTTTGCAACGATATATACGGAGTGATGGAAAAGTTTAAACTCAAGTATGATCCTGCTGAATGGCGGCTGTTCATTGATTCGTCAAAAGACAGCATAAAAGGTGTTGTTCTTCATAATGGCAACACATTTGCTTCAGTTCCTATTGCTCACTCTGTTATTCTCCAAGAAAAATACGAGAATTTGGCCCTGATTCTTCAGAAGATTCGTTATGATGAGCATAAGTGGATGATTTGTGGAGACTTTAAAATTCTATCCATGCTATTAGGGCAGCAATCCGGTTTCACCAAATATCCCTGCTTCCTTTGCTTGTGGGATAGCCGGGCCCGCGACCTACACTGGGGGAAAAAAGACTGGCCAATTCGGGAATATTTGAGACCCGGTGAGAAAAATGTTCTTCATGAGAGCTTGGTACCTCGTGATAAAATTCTATTACCACCTCTCCACATTAAGTTGGTCTCATTAAGCAATTCATCAAGTCCCTTCCAAAAGATGGTGAGTGCTTTCGGTACCTTTGCTCAAAGTTCCCCCGACTTTCTGAAGCAAAGCTAAAGGAAGGAGTGTTTGTTGGCCCTGATATAAGGAAACTCATTTCAGATGGAGCATTCGCTGAAACGATGTCTGAGAAGGAAAAAGAAGCCTGGGATTCCTTCAAGGATGTTGTTCTCAAATTCTTGGGGAACAGGCGGGATGAGAACTATAAGGATATTGTTGCCAGGATGCTCAATGCCTTCAAAGAACAAGGCTGTAACATGAGCCTGAAAGTCCATTTCTTGCACTCCCATGTGAACTACTTTCCCGAAAACTTGGGGGCGTACAGTGAAGAACAAGGTGAAAGGTTTCACCAGGACATCAAGGACGCAGAGAGAAGGTACCAAGGAAGATGGAACACCACTATGATGGCTGATTTCTGCTGGTTGCTGCTGCGGGAAACCCCAGATGAAAAATACGCCAAGCAGCGCACCAAGAGAAGCATTCGGGGGAAGAAGAAACGGACCCACCAGGAGATTGATTGACCCAAGAATGACTTTAAAATCTAAACTGTGTTGACAAATATCGTGTTTTTACTAAACTTTGAAATAAAAATTTGCTAGTTATTACCACAGTGTCGGATCTCATTTATTAGAATTGTATTTTCACACCATCGGGTGTTTGTCTTCATGTATTGCAATGGTGCGGTTTGCGTTTTCTATTCTTACATACATACCTGTACAACATTTTTTGCACATTTCTTTGCTTTGCTTTGTGTCTAACCTCGCTCTTATATGCTCAATGTTTGTGCACATGTATGTGGCTGTTTTAAGTGCAGACAATTTTGCTACCATCACAGTGTGTTTTGTTGACATTACTCTATTCTTATGTGCTGCCTTGTTACAATTTTCTTTATTCTTATTTGAATAACTACTAAACAATTAGTATAAAGAATTCATCCAAGAAACGTTTATCTCGATCGCACTCAATCTGAAACGTTCACCTCAAACTGCTAACCCAATGTAGCAAAAAATCTGTACGTGATGGAGCAAATTGGTTACCAGATTTGGATTCAGCGCACCAAAAAACGTAAAAATCAATTGAAACATTAGAGGCAGTTTAAAAAAAATTTTTTTTTAGTGTACCTGTGTAATTGCTAAAGCTCGCCTAACAGACCACGTAACCCCAATACTGCGGGAACTACACTGGCTCCCTATAAACAGCCGAATTAGATACAAAATTATCCTAACAACCTTTAAACTCATAAATGACATAGCCCCCTCACACCTATCTACACTACTGCACTCTCCAACCACAACTAGATCCCACAGACAAAACGCAGCCCACTCCCTCATCACACCAAAAGCTATCCGGAAGACTAGACTAAGAAAATCACTAGCTCCAGAGCATTCACATTCACTGCTCCAACGCTCTGGAACGACCTCCCAATAGACATTTGCATCATAAAAGACCTCTCCCAATTCAGGAAAGAATTAAAAACCTACCTATTCACTGAACACTTTGAAATTGTTTATTGTTTATTTCACACTTGTTATACCGCCCCCCATAACATCGGGGCGGTTTACAAAGACAAAATTAATAACAGTTATAGAAAAAGGAAAAATAGAACTACAATATATGATAGAGCAGAGAAGAGAGTAAGAACAGGACAGTTAGACAAATAGAGTTATAGGAACAGAATATTAAGACTCATGAGGGAAAGGCTAGGGAAAACAGATGGGTCTTAAGGAGGGAACGGAATTTGGGGTATGATTCTTCTGTACGGAGGACAGTGGGAAGGGAGTTCCAGAGAGATGGAGCTAAGTAGAAAAATGCTGCTTTCCTGGTAGATTGCAAATGTGCTTTGGAGGGTGCTGGTAGGTGAAGGCGGCTGATGTGAATGGACCAAAGACTGCGGGAGGGAGTATGATAAGTAAGCAGATCCGAGAGGTAAGTAGGTGTAGACAGATAGATAGCTCTATGGGCTAAAGTAAGGACCTTGAAGGATATCCGGAAATCAATTGGCAGCCAATGTAGATGGAATAGTAAAGGGGTGACGTGATCGCGGGGTGAAGCATGTAAAATCATACGAGCGGCGGTATTCTGAATTAATTGTAAGCGGCGTCTTTGATACTGGGGGATACCGGCAAAAATGATGTTGCAGAAGTCTAATCTGGTGATGATCAGGGAGAGAAGGAGAGTGGTGATAGCCTGAGTGGACAAGAATGGACGAATAGCACGGATTTGTCGAAGGCACAAGAAGGAGCACCTGGAGACATGAGAGATATGGTTGTGGAAACTGAGGGCACTATCAAGAAAAACTCCAAGATAACGGAGTTGGGGGACTAGAGTAATGCTGGAAGCCTGAAAGGGATGGAGCGAGTGAAGGAATAGGAGAGGTGTGTGGGAACCAAATGGCAGCAGTCTTGGAGACGTTGAGTACTAGGCAGTTAGAGGAGAGCCAAGAAGAGATAGTGGCCAGACAATCATTTAAAGGAGATATATCAAGGTGAGATGCTGAAGTATGGTGCAGAAGAAAGATATCATCGGCATAGAAGTAGCTAGAGATCCCAGATTGCTGGATGAGTAGAGCCAGGGGGGCAAGAAAAACATTAAACAGTAGGGGGGCCAGAATCGATCCCTGAGGGACACCACAGTGGAGTGGGAAACGATCGGAGGTGGAAAGAGCAGAAGAGACAGCAAAGGACCGGTGACAGAGGAATGAGTGAAACCAGTGATACACCAAACCACGGATGCCCGCGTCCCGAAGGCGAGAGAGGAGAAGAGCGTGATCCACCAAGTCGAAGGCTGCAGAGAGGTCAAGTGAGACAGCCAGAGTGATATTGCCCTGATCATGAGAGGTGTGAATTTCATTCAGAACTGCTGCAATCGTGGTCTCAACACTAAAGCCGGGTCGAAACCCCCTACTCCCCCAAAACCTGCTCCACAACAAACATGGACACACATACACAAACCCCCTAACCCCCGTTAACTAACTCCCTGTCTGATCCCCTCCCCACACACCCCTCATTTACGACATAAAAGGAAATAAATTCCAACACCTACACTTGCCCTACTCACCACACACAGTCACTGTAAATATTTATTGTAAATAGTTGGACGATTGTTTTACTTTAATACCTTACAAAGTTAAATTTTATTGTTCAATGTAAATAGTTGAATTCTACTGTTCAATGTAAATGTATACAGATGTGTACAATACTGTTAAGCTGTTACATGTAAACCGCCCTTGATCTCTGGAAGGGGCGGTATAAAAGAAAGTAGTTAAATAAATAAATAAATAAAATAAATAAAATGTTATGCTGCTACTCTTTTTTATTTTGAATGTGCAGTGCAATATGCCATCAAAATCCTTTCCCGTAGAGCAGCAACTTTTAATGCCACACACATGGTTGGCTGTGAAACTCCTTCATCTTGTGTATGCAGTATTATGTGTAGAAGATAATTTTGTAACAGGGCGCCATGGGTAGTCTAGAAATTTGGAATTTAGGAGGCAAGACGAGATCCCTGAAACAGCAGCTGTAGGCTGGAAAGGCCGACTGCATATTAAGCAATTGTTGTTCTCGCTGTTTCTTGACCTTTTGCATGCCCCTCAGATACTGTACCTGCTTCTCATAATGTCATAGTAAGAAGTTCATCAGGCTTTTTATATTCCCAATTTACATGAGTAATTATCAGCATATTTCCTATAATAGGCAGAAGACACTTTACGAATGCAGCTCCCATACCTTTAGCTGCATTATTCTCTGCATCCTTAATCTCCTCAGTCCTCTTTAATCTATACATTCAGCCCTTCTGCAGTATCTTTAAGAAGCATAACATACTATATCACATATATGCTGATGACTTAATGATATACACCCCAATCAACCTGAAGGCACCAAACCTCACTGCCATTACCCGATGCCTGGAAGACATAACCATCTGGCTCAACAACAACAACCTCACTCTAAACTACAGCAAAACTGAAGCACTCTATATCACCAGAAATACCAATTTCAATCCTCCGCAAGCAATCCATCTAGTAAACCAAACAATATCTGTGAAAAGTGAATTACGTTATCTAGGAGTCATCCTGGACAAAACCATCAAACCTCCAATCACACATAAACAAAACTGCTGCAATAGCATACCACAGGCTAAAACTCATCAGGAAACTAAAACTACTCCTAGACCAAGAACATTTCCAGACAGTATGTCAGGCTATCACCCCAATATTAGTGTATGTGTCTCATATCCCCTCATGTTAAATGTATCCCCCAATTGTGTTGTGACCACTTTGATTGAAGGATAAGGTGGTATACAAAACTGTCTAAATAAATAAATAAAATAAATAATGGATTACGGCAATTCGCTCTATCAAGAACTCCCAAAGCAGTCCACGTATCCTCTACAGTTTGTGCAGAATATGACAGCTTGCATCATCACTAAAACAACCAAGACAGGCCACATAACACCTGTATTACGCCAACTGCACTGGCTGCCAATCCAAGCTCGCGATAAATTCAAGGCGATATTGAATATTTTCAAAATCCTGCACCAATCCTCAGCAGAATCCTAGAGGACCTGGTCATAAGAGACACAGGCACCCGCCCCAGGCAAAATAGCAGCAAGCACATGCTCAATGTGCTTTTGGAGTACCAGAAAAGCAAACAATCCACTTCCAAAAGAGCCCTCTCCCTAGCTGCTCCCCACTTATGGAACACCCTCCCTGACGAAATGCGAGCTTCCGGAGATATCAGAGATTTCAGAAAGAAACTCAAGACCCTTCTGTTCATGGATCATTATAGAAACGTTACATAGCCCAGCAATTGCACAGGTTTCCCCTGTCTCGAATCTGTCAGACCATATCGAACAGCTGTCTGATTATCCACCAAAATGTAAATAAATAAATAACTCAAGCCTACTGTAAATAGGTTATACCTTAAGTACCTTGCATGCCAAACTTTGATCCTTGTTCTCTGTATCCAGTTTGAGTTGTAATGTAAACAGCTTTGATTAAGGGATAAGTTGGTATAGAAGTCTAATTGAATAAATAAATAAATAAATACATTTTGCTTGAACACTTTTTTGTTACTCGGATTTGAAACTGGATAGCTGATTTGTCTGGTGCCTGACGACATAAATTTATTTTTGTCCAGTCCACACATGGCCTAAAAATCTCATCAACTATATCACCCCAGAATTGCTGATGCCTTTTAACAAAATTAGTATAAGCCTGTCCAGTATTTACTGCATTAGGGTCTGCAAAAAGATCCTCTCTTCGCCACTGAAGTTTAGTTTTAAGAGTCTCAACATCAACATCCTTCTCAATAAGGGAGCCTGGATAACAATCTATTAATATCCACCCAAGTAGGATCATAGGCATCAACCAAGGTGCAAAATTTGCATTTCCATCTGCCTGAATCCTCTCTGGGATCAGGAACATTTGCAGGATGGCTTGGATCTTTTAGGCAGCCCATGGGTTGGGGACTGTCATCACTCCACCTTGGGGGCTAGGCAAAAGGTAGAGCACCATCTCATAGCTTTTTACTCCTCCCTCCCCTCTCTCTTCTCCTCAAAATCTTTCCACATAAAACTTCTAGTTCTTTAGCTATTTCTGCTACTGGCAATCTATTCCACTCATCTTTTCTAAATTCCTGCACTTCCCTGGTCCAACCCATTTCTTTGCACAGCTGCTTTCCCTCAGCTAACAAGTTTTTTAAATTTCCTTTCTTGGAGTCTTGCTAGACCAGTCCAGACCAGTGGGCTATGTCCCCCTGCAGAAGCCTCCAGCAACATCACTGATACCAGTGCTGATCCAGCCAGAGGCACACCTCAGTATTAGTAACCAAGCAGATAGCAAGCTAACAAACGAACATAAATATGCCTCAGTCCAACCATATCTTCCTAGAAGGCAATGTAAAATAAAAGACCAAGATAGTAGATCTATGTACAGGCTGACATAATAATCATAAATCTTTGAGTACCAGGATCACAGAGAGAGTGGAGCACAGCAAAGCAAGTCCTGGACTGGTCTAGCAGGACTCCAGGAAAGGAAATTAATCAGGTAAGTAAAATTTCACATTCTGGATCATCCTACTAGGCTAGTAGGAAGTGCCAAAACTGAGATTCCACCAAGTGCCAAAACTGCGATTCCATAAAATCTCTGCACCAAATGCTGCATTTGCCCTTGGGTGTACATCTAATCAGTAATGTTTGACAAAAGGTAGAGAGGGAAGACCACGTTGCTGCCTGACAAATGTCAACTGGGGCAACAGAACTCTGCTCTGCCCAGAATGATGCTTGCACCCGGGTGGAGAGAACTCAAAATCCCTCCGGAACAGAGTAATTTCTTAATATATATGCTGAGGCAACTGCCTCCTTTATCCAGCATCCTAAAATAGCCTTACAGATTTCCTCACACTGGATAAAGGTGGCATCCCAAATTCTTACTGAGATCCAGTGCAGTGACCCAAGACGGGCGAGAAAAAGAAACAGTAAAGGCTGATTTACCTGAAAAATGTTGATGTATATATTGTCTTCTCCCTGTGGTCCTCTGCTAGGAGTCTCAGTGCCCCACGTTGGGTGCCACTTTTCTGTAGAATTTTAGAATTGAGGAGCCAAGACCAGATCCCTGAAACAGCAGCTTCACTTTATTACAAAGAACACAGAAATAAAATAGACTGTGACCGCAATCGAGACTTTGTGTCAGCCATCTGCCCACTAAAAATCTTCCTGAGCACGCCTGTGCAGGAGTTTATATCGTAGGCAGGCTTTCCCCATGTCGTCATGACTCTCACCAATCCCTTCTGTATTTGTATCCTCTCACCATTCACACACAACCCATACATGGCAAAACTCAAGATTGACTCTTAGCCAATCACAGTGATATGTTCGTGTAATTCCCATATATGGCATTTGCATCACAGTTTAGCACATGCTCAGTAGTGTATTCTCTCAGGAGCAGCCAAGTAGCCATCTTAAGCACATGGCTTGAAACAAAGGACACATCCTTAAAAATCTGATTTATGGTTTAACTCTCAGTATCCTCAGTAGATACCTATATAAGTGCTATTTTAGAATGCTTCGCAAGGTAGAAGTTCACCGTAAAAGAGGAAGGCCGGCAATGAGATGGATCGATAAATAACAGCAGTTATGGACACCACTCTATCAACAATGAGCCGCTTGGCTGAAGACCGAAGAAATTTAAGGTCAACTTTCCAGAGGGTCGCCAGAAGTTGACACCGACTCGACGGCACTTAACAACAACAGCAAGGTGCCTACTTCCTTATAAAGTACTAACATATGTGGCAGAGATCACTTAGCCTGTGCATGTGTACTTTATCTACATATGCGTGAATATTAGTGAGCATGTTTGCTAAACTCTATTAGGCTTTTGCAGGTAATATGCCATGTTAGTGCAAATTGCACCGCTTTACCTGCAAAAGCGGTATGCTATCTGTTGGAGGTGCGTACAGGATTTCCCCAACGGATAGCACACTGAAATCACACTGAATGCACCCCAGCAGCACCGGGGATGCACCAAATGCTACCCATTGAGGTGGCAGTAGATGCACCCTCACTGTCTACAAAACTGACAGTGACTACATACTACAGACTCTCCCACTGTCCTCCCCTATCCTGCCCATTCCCCCATTTACCGTGCACTCTGCAGATAGCATGCTCAAACCCACAATAACAGCTAGTGCAGTTTAATAACCATGCGCCTAAAATATTTTAGAATCCATGTGAGTATGTGAAAACTCTACTTGCATGCTTCCCAGACCACACTAGTGGCAAGGTATGCATCTTTATGCAAAAGTGCATACTTTTATGCCAGTCAGTATTTATAAGCGGCCATATATGGCCATACACGCGCAAGAATAACTATAAAATTACAACCTTAGGGAGTTATTTTATAAGGCCTTTTCTGCTTGTACAGCCTGTTTTACACATGGAAAAGGCTTTTTATAAAATTGCACAGTCATATATATGCATAAAAACTGCATAGATTGAAAGCATCTACTTTTTACATGGATTGCATGTAAATATTCATGAGGGCATAGTTTAAGCAGAGCTGGAGCTGGGATGCACACTCATATTTTATAAAATGCATGGGTACACAGTAGAGTACACATACATTTACACCACCTTTGGAGCAGGTTTAAATTTATGCATCTTATTATAAAATCAGCCTCATAATGCTACAGTACACTCTGAGTTTAGGACACTAGAATCTTTTCAACTGTATATCACACACTCTCAGCAACTCAGTTGTCAATGATCAGGTTCTTTGACTGACTTGATAATATTCAGGGAAGGAGCTTATGGTTTCTTATCCAGCTCCTGTTTCTTCCCTGACGTCATATAAAATCACCCTTTAGTGTAACTATAGTGTCATTGTAAGATTTAGCCATGGGAGAGACTGGATATACTAGGGAATGTGCCATTTTGTGTGTGTGCCTGAAGCCAAACACTCAGCAGAACAATTTTCTTGTGCATTCCACTGTGATGCTATTGGCTGGACTTTGAAAGAAATATGCCCAGAAGTATATAGTGGGAAGTGGTTTGAGTCAGGGGAAAGGGGAGGGAGATTAGATACTGATGTGCAATAAAAAATAAATAAATAAAGAGAGGTCTTGAGATGATCATATCTGATTATCTCAAGGTTACAAAACTGTGTTATGATACAGCAGCAAGATTTAGAGCAGTGGTTCTCAACCTGTGGGTCGCGACCCCCACGGGGGTCGCCACAGGATTTAGCGGGGGTCGCCTCGTCTCCGCTAAGTTAAAAAAATTTTAAAACGCGCACAAGTTGCTGCCACTGCCAAGTCCACTTCTCGGCAGTGACAAACTCACCCCCTTCCTTCTAATGCAGCCACAGCTCCCTGCCTCTTAGGGAACCGCGGCTGTGCCTGTAAAACCGTTGCGGAGCCTTCCTGTCTCTCGACGGGCTCCGTGCAGCATTGTCCCGCCTCCAAAGGAAGTGGTAAAGAACTTCCTTTGGAGGTGGGACAATGCTACACGGAGCCCGTCGAGAGACAGAGAGGCTCTGCAACGATTTTACAGGCACAGCCACGGTTCCCTAAGAGGCAGGGAGCCACGGCTGCATTAGAAGGGAGGCAGACATGGGGAGAGGGGATGAGGGGGCAGGGAACCTGCAACATGGCTGACATAGAGAGGGAGGCTGACATCGACAGGGAGGGGCTGACATGGACCGGGGGGTCGGGGGGGCTGATATGGATGGTGGGATGGAGGCTGACATGGAGGGAGGGAGCTGCTATGGATGGACAGAGGGAGGGCGGGAGGGAGGCTGACATGGACAGAGGGAGGGGGCTGATATGGATGGATGGAGGGAGGGAGGCTGACATGGATGGAGGGAGTGGGGCGGGCTGACATGGAGGGAGGAGGGGCTGACAGGGACGGAGGAGGGGCTGATATGGATGGATGGATGGAGGGAGGGGGGCTGACATGGACAGAGGGAGGGAGGGAGGGAGCTGATATGGATGGATGGATGGAGGGAGGGGGGCTGGCATGGACAAAGGGGAGAGACAGGGGGACATACTGGACAGATGGGATAAATGCTGGACAGAGGTGAGAGACAGTGCGGGTTAGGATTATAATGGGCTGATGGGGGAGCTAGCACTGGTAATGGGCAGATGGGGGGGCTAGGACTGGTAATGGGTTGATTAGGGAAGGCTAGGACTGGGAATGGACTGATCAAAGGGGGGGTTGGGACTGGTAATGGGCTGATAGGGGGGTAGGACTGGTAATGGGCTGATTAGGGGAGCCTAGCACTGGTAATGGGGTTGAGGGGGAGACTAGCACTGGAAATAAGCTGATTAGGGGAGGCTAGTACTGATAATGGGCTGATGGGGTGGGGTAGGACTGGTAATGGACTGATGGGAGGCTAGCATTGGAAATGAGCTGATCGGGGGGGGCTATGACTGGAAATGAGCTGATTAGGGGAGGCTAGGACTGGTAATGAGCTGATGGGGGGTAGGACTGGTATTGGGCTGATTAGGGGAGGCTAGCACTGGTAATGGGGTTGAGGGGGGATTAGCACTAGAAGTGAGCTGATTGGGGGGCTTTGACTGGGAATGGGCTGATTGTGGGGAGGGGAGGATAGAGCTGCTGGCCCTGGAAGAAAACTGGGGGCTAAGGCTACAAATGGGCTGATACGAGGGGATGGGAGAATGGAACTGGAAAGGAGTGGATCTGAGGGGGCTGCCATGGTATTTGTACTAGAAGGGACTGGTCAGTGGGGAGGGAGGGGGACTGGAAGGGAATGGACATCAGTGGCAGTCATGGGAATGCAAGTTGACATTGGAAGGTACTGGGAGGGAGGACTGGAAAGGAGCTGATACTGGGGAGGGTTACTGGGACTGGAAATAGACTGATGGAAAGAAGTGAAGAAAACGAAAGAAAAGATAAGAAATGGCAGATGGACAATAGACCACAGAAAGAGAGCTAAGAGAAGACAAGAAAGCAGAAGCCTCAGATCAGGACCAGCATGATCAGAGAATAAATTGGTCAGACAACAAAGGTAGAAAAAATAATTGTATTTCATATTAGTGATTTGACTACAAAATAATAATAATTTTGAAATCAAATATTGTTACTTGTTATTGTTTATTTATTTATTTGCATTCTCTTATATACCGCGCTATTCTGCATCAGTGCGGTTTACATTGAACAAACTGAAATTACATTGAACAGGGCATTATAACATGGAGATAACTATTTTACAGGGAACGTGGGCTATGGAGGGTTAAGTGGCTTGCCCAAGACCACAAGGAGCACCTGTGGGACTAGAAACCCCAGTCCTTCCGGCCCAAGGTTGCTGTCCACCAGTGGGATTTGAACCCCCGACCTTCCGGCCTGAAGTACCTTGCCCCAACCACTAGGCCACTCCTCCACTCCATATGATTAATTATTGTGATTAATTATTGTGGTTGTGATTATTATTAATTATTGTGATTGTGATTAGTTATTGTGGTTTAAATAAGTAAATTTTATAAATAAAAACATATTGCAAAGGCCTATAATATATTACTAATTCAACAAATGATTACAGCGACAATGCGTTAATGGTAAAGGAAGAGAGACGCATTTGATTTTATCATTGGGGGTCACCACAAGTTGACCAATGGTAAAAGGGGTCACGGTACAAAAAAGGTTAAGAACCACTGATCTAGAGCAAAGCAATGCTGCTAAGAAAAAGTATGCTTCAAAATCCTACCTTTCTGTGCCTATCTAAAAAGATTACTGCCAACGTATTTTTTTGTCAGATCACCCACCATGAGAATTCTCCCTCTCCTGCAGTAGGTCCTCCTTTTTAATCAATATTTAAAAGAAGCTGAAAAACAGCTTTCCAATATGGGATAAGCACCCACAAGAGTACTCCCACTAAAATTGTAAATCCATACCACGCCAGTCTAATGATGGTTTGAGAACCACTATATATCAGTTCTTCTCCTTCTACCGTGGTTAAACAAACTCCACTTTCGCCGGCGATATAATTGGAAATAAGTGGCACAAACCACCACAATATGGCAACAAAGCAGCAAAACTCAAAGCTCCTTTCAATCCATTATACTTAGCTGAAATGATGCTGGTTGTAGCTGCCAAACCATGAATGCTCAGTTGGGTACTGCAACACTGTGCCGTGTTTCAAGCTTTTCTGCTTCTTAGCTCTTTTTCAAGCAATTTAACCCAATCGTATTTACTGTTCTGGTTTTATCATCCCCAAAAGAATCAAACAGCACATGGGTTGAATTCATGTAATTAGGCGTCCAATTTAAAGCAAAGATTAATGAGATGGAAAATGCACTGTAATGTAATGAGACCACCACTCAATTTCAGAATTTAGACCATGGGGAGAGATGGACTGCAATTGAAAAATCCAGCGTTGCTCCTTAAGATGTAATTTACTAGCCCGATTTCCCCCCCCCCCCCCCGCAAAGTGACAGGAACTTCATCAAGTATCAACCACCTTAAATCAGCAAAGCAATGTGCCA
Organism: Ichthyophis bannanicus; assembly: GCA_033557465.1. Lineage (NCBI taxonomy): Eukaryota > Metazoa > Chordata > Amphibia > Gymnophiona > Ichthyophiidae > Ichthyophis > Ichthyophis bannanicus. The sequence continues at coordinate 545,791,932 of CM066031.1, forward strand.
TTTGGAGACAGAGACACCAACAGGCCTGTAACTACATGCAAATTAATATGTGATCAATGTTCCTGCATACGTTTTTTAATAGAATGGGAGGTCATGCCCACATACTTCATTTGACAAGGGCAAATTATAAGGTATACTACTGAGGAGGATAAACAGGTGGTATCATGATATAAATTATAAGTCCTTCCCAATTGTAAATCAAACCAAGTATCCCCCTCAATTGTGTTTGCAGAAAAATCACAAGAACCACAAACATGATGACCTCTACCCTGAGGTTTGTATCATTTCTCCTAGGTGAAGAGGTTTTTATAACAAAATCACCAATGTGATGGTTTTGGAAGAGGGGATAAGGGTGGGTTGGAGAGTGTTGGGCAAAGCACTGGTACCTGTTAACGCCCCCTAAATGACGACTTCTAGCAAGGTGGGGATGGTGGATGCTGCCAGCTTGTCTCCCTGAATATGAAGGGCTTGGGCTCTTGGCAAAAGCGGAGCTTGTTATTAAAGGAGGCAAGATGCTGGAAGGCGAGGGGTGATAAATATCCAGGAGACACATCTAAACCGCAGGCAGACCCATCACCTGAAATCCTGTGACAACCCCCAGGTATTCCTGGCTGCTAATGTGGTGGCGCATCGAAGGGGGGAGCGGGTATTCTAATAGCCTCTGAATGCCACTTGGAGGTCCATAAGAAGGTGTGTGAAAAGCAGGAACATTATCTCTTACTTGAGGTGTACTTGGTTGGGTTCCCCCTGGTGCTTGCTAATATCTATGCCCCTAATGAATGTCAAGACCTGTTTTTTGATGAAGTCACAGGTGTTTTGCTCCAGGACTCCCATAATTTTGTGTGGTGATTTTCATATTTCCAAGGATCCTAGGGTGGATAATTCAAAGGGTATGGGAGGCAGGAATCATCAGTGTAGGTGTAAGTTGGGGGTACTGGTGGAGACCTTGAATCTTTTGGATAGCTGGCGGGTGAGGGAGGGCTGGAAACATGCCTATAGCTTCTACTCTGTTCCCCATCAGAGTTATAGTTGTCTGGATATGTTTTGGCTGGACTGCATGCTGATGTCCCAGGTTCTTAAGGCGGAGATTGGTGAAGTGGTATGGTCTGAGCACACTCCCATAGGGTTGACTACGGACCTGGGACAGAGAGCTTCGGGGCTGCGGTATTGGAAACGTAATAATTCCTTACTGGAGTGCCCTGAGGTGATCCATAGCTCTTCCTTTCTGAACACACTACTAAAATGCTTATCCACTCCTTAATCACCTCCGGTCTTGACTACTGTAACCTACTCCTTGCTGGTCTCCCTTTGAGTCATCTCTCTCCCCTTCAATCTGTTCAACACTCCTCCGTATGGCTAATCTTCTGCCAACCTCGTCATACCCATATTACTCCTCTTCTCAAGTCATTTCACTGGCTTCCTATCCGTCTTTTTTTGACCGCTCTTTACCACACCCGCTCTTGTTGTTCTGCCTAGGTTGCTGTATTTATTCCAGGTGTTGCCCATCACTATTCCGGACGCAATTCTTTGGTGCTGGCAGAGACATCTATATGGATATGTGTAGAAGTGACCGCCGGGGTCCACCTTTGTGCTGGGCAGGCAAAGGGGTGGACTTGGTGTTCCCTCCTTGAAGGATTACAATGGAGCCACTATGCTCAGTTCACTAGTAGAATGGGGGAAAGGTGAGGGGGGAAAGCAATGGGTTCGTATGAAACAGACTCTGATGGGAGAGGTGCCTCTGGGAGTGAGAATATGGCTTCCCAGCAGCGACAGAGGGCCTTGTATGGGTAGCCTGTTTGCAGAGGCGACCCTGAGGTTGTGGGAGTGATGTAAGGAGGCTTTGCGCAGTAGGAAGCTGTGGTATTTGTGTACCCCACTAATAGATAATGACTAGTTCCCACAGGGCCATATCTGTGGGGTCTTTTGGCAGTGGGCTCAGAGAGGCCTGTGTACTGTGGGGCAATTCATTGATAGTTCAGGGGTCTTTCTCTCTTGGACATAAGTGACCGGTACCGGCTATCGCCCAGTCATGTTTTGTACTACCAACAAGTTAGGCATTTTGTGCAGTCCAGCCACGAACAATACCAAGATATGTGGAGGCAGAATGAATTTGAAAAGCTGTGGGTTGGTTGGGAAGGCTCTAAGGGCCTTATTGCAGCTTGTTATAGGCTGCTTTTGAAGAGGATAGAGGGGTGCTCACCGTGTTGTGGTAAATAGGAATACAATTGAAGGAGGCCCAATGGGAGCAGGTTTTTAAGGGACTACGGAAGTTATCCCCTGTAGAGACTATTATGGAACATGGGTATAAACTACTTTATAGAAAGTACTGGGATCTATATTGCCTTAAATGAATGGGCTTGAGGGACTCGGAGCTCTGTTGGAGGAATTGTGGGCAGATGGGAGATTTTCTACATATGTGGTGGGGCTGCCTGGAAGTGGGGAACTTATGAGGGGGGGGGGTCAAACTATTGGGAGAGGGGCTATGTAGGGGAGCGGTGCCCCTGGACCCTTCGGTGTTTGTCTTAGGTATACCTTGCCAGGGGGTTGGGAAAAAGTACCGGGAACCAGTCCACATGTGCTTTGTTGCAGCCCAAATGGCAATAGCAGAGGGCTGGTGGGAGCGAATGGCGTCAAGTATTAAGGAGGTGACAGAGTGTGTTTGGAATGGATATATAGCATGACTAAGGCAATGATGACTGGGGACGCTAGGCTGAAGACCTTCCAGACTAAATGGCAATCTTATGTGAGCTGGAAAGGCAGCTCAGTCAGAATGAGGGTGCGTTGAAGCTGTAGTGTGAATGGAAGTTAGCTGGCTGAATGTGGCAATGAAGTGTGCCTAGCATTTGCCCAAACCATATCAAAGCAGTGGTGGGAGCAGGCGGGGGGGGGGGGGGTGGATTTAAGGGGAAAAATAAGTTTGTATGGGATTGCTATTGCTATATGTTTTTAATGTTTTGCAGTGGATCCTTAATAAAAATTGTCAAATATTTAAAAAAAAACCTTTATTTCTAAAAAATAATACATGCAGCCATATTTGGATAATCTGCATGTGATCAAGCAATTTATCAGGTAAACCCAGGTAAATAATATTGCAGTAGCCTTAAGTATAACAAAACTAATGATTGAACTACTATGCAAAAAGACTGCTACTCTAAAACTGTTCACAATCATTCAAAACACATGGTCACAGGTCAATCACTTTCTGATGCTGACTTTATGCTGCATCAGACCAGCTTCAGAAAGTGCTGGCCCTGCAACCACACGTAAATACACTTGTGGTGTCAGCCTTAAATAAGAGGAGGAAGAGCAGTGGGAAGCTGCAGCACAGGCTTACATCATCCCTACTGCTAACTTAATTTTTTTTCTAACTGACAAGGCATGGGGACTTCATCAGTCATGCTTCTCTACCATCTGGCTCTACTGGCTGTTTTGCCATACTCCAAATTCTTACACCATAAGCACTTGCCTGGGTAGTGTCAGCCCTGGCACCATTGCTCCCTCTTCCACCTTGGTTCCTCTTTACCTACTCCATCATAGAGATTACAGCTGGCATAAAATTTATATAAAGTGCTCATATGCTCCACTACTCCTATTGCAGCTCTGTTCCCCTTTCAGATAGGAAACCAATAGGAGGAAAGGGGAAAGGGTCATGGTTGAAATTAAGAACTCGCGCTCACAATCCTGTGCGCATTGTGACATTCCTTCTGGTTACAATTAGTGACGCCTTGCTCACCACATCCTCTGAATACTACTCACAATTTCTGAGTTTGACATTAGTATTCTTAAAGACTGGCCTGTTCACTTGTGGTCAACTTTATTGCCACTCTTGCAGTTCTACCCCTTAATGTCCAATATCTCAAAAAAAAAAAGTGGCCAGTGGCTTTGGACTATATGTGCACACATATTTCACACATAAAATAATCAAATAAAACAAGACCAATTAAAAAAAGAAATAGTAGTAGATAGTATAAGAACTGGGACATTGCGAGGACATGATTATTTCATTTACTACGACTTGTGTTGACAAAGAATTTTTTTCAATTTGAAGGGAAATATTATCATCAAATACATGGTATAGCGATGGGGGCCACAGTTTTTATATGGCTGAATTTGAGTCAACATTTATTTATCCCTCTATATGGTTCCAGCATATTCGGATGTGGACCAGGTTCCTTGATGATATTTTTTTCTTTTGGACAGATACTGAATGCAAACTTAATGATTTTTTTTGTTTGGATTAATACCTTATCGGATGATTTAAAGTTTACACCAGAATTTCATAATGAGACCATTGAATTTTTGGACCTACGTCTATTTAAAGATCACTCCATAATATGATCAACTTTATATCACAAGGAGGTTTAAAGGAATACAATATTGCATTATCGGAGCTACCATCCAGGCCCTTTACGCCGGGGGTTACCAGTAGGCCAATTTATTAGATTGCGACGATTATGCTCGATGATTGAGGATTTTAAGGTGCAAGCTCACAGCTTGAAACTTCGCTTATTGGAATGGGACTATCCAACAGCTATAATTAATCGAGCATATCGAAGAGCGCGTTTTAACCATGCTGAATGGTGGGAGTCTGTTGAACAACCCACTGAATCTGAGAATATACACCCCTATGTGGGGGTGTTACCCTACATGCCACAGTCGGTAGAAGTAATGAAGGTCCTAAAAACACATTGGCCGATATTGGCTTTACACTCTTGCTTTGAAAAATCCTTTGAGGGTGGGCTTTGAACGGAGCTGTAATGTGGCGGACTGGGTGGTTCATAATAGTGGTGTACCTTCTGAGGTTGAAATTCAGGGCATTTCCAATGTATTAACTGTGATTTTTGTGCGCAAACGCTGGAAAGTGAATATGGGAGCATCCATCTTAACAGCAGATTCTATACTACATGTCAATCATCATTCATTGTATATATGATAATATGTCCGTGTATGAAATTATATATTGGCAAAACCTCCAGAATGATGAAGAGGTGGCTACTGGAACATCGTTCTCCTATAAATACAGGGGTATTATCAGCCCCGATGGTCGTCCATTGTCTGGAAAGTCAACACCAATTTGCTGATTTGCGCTGGAGAGTTTTGGACCATATACCAACAAAAGAAAGAGGGGGAGATCACAATTTCAGTTTGCATTATCGTGAACAGTTTTGGATTTATACTTTGGATTCTGTGTCACCTACGGGTTTAAATTCCTCTCTGGATTGGTGGAGTATTTTGTAATTCCCGTTTTTTTGGGGAGAGGCTAGTTGTAATGGTTTCCATTGGTTCTGGACCAGTCTTGTGATCAAGGCATGGAATTTAAAGAACACTGGTTTCCGGGTTTGATTAAAAGCAACGAAGTTTGAAGAAGAGCCAAGAGGATCTATGGTTCGAAACGCAACCTTGGGTTACTAGTTCGTGGTATTACCACGGCACAGTTGCTTTCACGGATGTCTTTTGAAAGCTTGGGAAGTCAGAAGGAGAGAAATAATTGTGAGTTGAGCGATTGAAGCTTGAGTGTTGGCATTCTCATTGGATCAGCTATTGAGTAATGGGGGATGGTTTTGATTCCTTCTCTATGATTGACAACCTCTTCAGCGATTCGTTTCTCCATAGAAGAAATCTTCCTGACCAGCTAAGTGACTTTTCCTTGAATCATAGAAATATTTAAAGCCTGAAGGAGAATTTTACCGGTGTGTACTAAGGGGTTACTGTCTCCTTAGCACTTGTTGGGGTTGCGTCCCCATTTAAAGAAAAAAAAGGAACATCACACTGCGAGAAGAAATAAATTTATCTTCATGGTGTAAGTTTCCAACAAAAATACATTAGATTGGGGGTTCTCTTATTAGTGGTTGTAATAAATTTGTGGGAAGCACATTTTGGGTTTATGGGTTAGGACATGATTATTAGCACCCTTATAAACAATTCAAATCAGTTTGAACAGAAGAACCACATTCTCACTGTAGTAAAACTGTAGACATGCCTGTGATCAATTGTCTGTATTCACATGACTTGAATCGACCAATGAATGATAGCTCTAATGTTTAAAATGGCTACATTCACTCCCTGTTCCAATTTCAGAATGATGAAGAAAAGAGAGCTGACTGAGACTGTCAGAAAAGCCATAATTATCAAACTTCAAAGGGGTACAAGGCCATCCCCAAAGACCTTGAGATTCCTGTGTCTACAGTTTGCAATGTTATTAAAATGTTTTCTGCTCATGAAACTGTCAAGAACCTCCCAGGATGTGGTGGGAAGTCTAAAATTAATCCAAGATATCTTTGAAGGTTAGTGTGAACTGTCGGAAAAACACCAAGTGCAAATTCAAACAGCTTAAGGTATACACCACGCATTAAACAAGGAAGGACTTCATAAGCAAAGGCCAAGGAGGACCCCCATTGCTCAAAGACAGTCATATAAAGGCACGCCTCATCTTTGCCCAAACCCATTTTGAGAAACCACAATCCTTTTGGGAAAATGTTCTGTGGACAGATAAAACCAAACTTGTGCTCCTTGGTAATGCAAACCAGCGATACATTTACAGCTTATAAGGAAAAAACACCCTTCCTACAGTTAAATATGGTGGAGATTCCATAATCTTGTTGGGCTGTTTTGCTGCCTCAGGAACTGGAGGCCTGAAACGTATTAAAGGAATCATGGAGTCAGAAGAGGACTACCAAGGTATTTTGGAGCAAATGAGCAACCTCGTGTCAGAAAGCTGGGTCTGGGTAGAAGGTCATGGGTCCTCCAGCAGGACTATGACACAAAACATACATCCAAATGTACAAAAGAATTGTTAAAAAGAAAAAAATGAACTGTTTTAAACTAGCCAGCATTGAATCCTGTTCTCAATCCAATCTGCCATTGGTAAAAGGACTCCTGGAAACATTCATGAGCTGGAACAAATTGCAGTTGAAGAGTTGGAGAAACTACCAGCAGACAAATGTACAAAATTTATGGATAGCTACAAGAAACATTTGGAGGCTGTCATTACTGCCAAGACTTGTACAACCAAATATTAGTGATGGGTGCCATTAGTCCTGTCCAGGTCATATTTTGTTTTCTCTCAGAAATTACTACATCTAAATTGCACAGACATCTTCTTTTTGGTTGCATACCTTTGAACGTGCTATCAAAATATTATGATGATATATAGCTGGGATATTTCCAATTATTTCTCAAGATATTGTACACAACATACCTAAAATGCAAGGGTGCCAATAATGTTGACCACAACTGTGTATCTTTGAGTACATAGTGCAGTAGAACAACAAACCAATAAAAACAGCTATTAACTTTCTACAGCCCTTGTCTACAGTATGTTTTGTTTTCAGTTTCAAGTCAAAATTAGCTTTGTATTTTATACCGCCTTTGTAAAATCTACACGTTATGTAGTCCATGGCAAAATTTGCAGACTAATGTTACCAAAGTTATTTCTTTTCTTTTTTTTAACATTAGGTAGAAGACCTAAAAGCCAAACTTGCCTCTCAAGAAGCAGAATTGCAACTGAGAAATCAAGATGCTGAAGCTTTGATTACTAAGATAGGGCTTCAGACTGAGAAAGTAAGCCGAGAAAAAGCCATTGCCGATTCAGAGGAGCAAAAGGTCAGTCTCATTCCACCATTTAGAGTTGTTGAGCTATGTTTACCACAAAATAAACCTTTGTAGGTGAACAATTTTGAACAACTTCCTCTCCAGGGAGCATAAAATCTGAAGTATTATTATAGTTACACATGTAACAGCATTTCACACTGTGATTACCACTTGACCTTTCTTTACATTATGCATTTTTCCCACCTTTTAGCTCTTTTAATGATATGAAAGAACAATAAATACTGAGCTTATTCAATCCTAGAGTGGTTGTAGATCTTAAGCATCGGGCCCGTTTGTAATACAAGAAAGGTCATGGAATCATCTCTAAGCACTTCAGGTTTCTAAAGGCTTTAGAATTTTAGGCAAATTGAACAACTTGGTTGTTAACAAGGTCTATTCTCCTCTATTTGCAATGCTATTTCTAAGTTTTATGTTCTTTTCTCTATGAAATGTCTAAATGAGCTCTTGGGGGCAGAGGAGCATTGGCATTCCTTCCTGGTTTCACATAGCAGCGTTAGCACGAATTTGCTTATCCATTGTCTAAAAACACAACATGAACAAATTTCAAAGAAAAATAGTTTCTCTAGCAACAATCAGGAAGTCAGTCCTCAGATATGGATGATGTCAGCGCCGACGCATTTCCCTAGCTTTCAAAGAAAGCCTTTGGAACCAGTCAGAAGACGTGGCAGGAGGTTCTAAAGTCGCCTTTATTGTTCCACGGATCAGGTGTGGCACACCTGATCCGTGGAACAATAAAGGCGACTTTAGAACCTCCTGCCACGTCTTCTGACTGGTTTCCTGTTGCCCACGTGGCAGTTTGCTGTTTTTTGGTGAAAGAAAGCCTTTGGGACATGTTACCACGCATGTGTGATCCCCATCTTGCTCAGTCTTCTTTTTTCCACGGAGCCCAACGGACATTTCCCCAGAAAAATTCCTGTTGTTTTCTTAAAAGTTAAAGTTTTCCCAGTTAGCAACTGATTCCTCTTCCCACCTTGAGCCGGCGCCGTTCTTGGCTCCTTTTCATCGAGGTCCTCCTCGACCTGCATTCATGCTTTTTTTCGCCCAGGAGTCATCAACCCCGTCCAGGTGCTACCCATGTTGTCTCCTGGTGAGTTCAAAAAATGTGACTGCTGCAGTCGAACCATGCCAGTAGCTGACCCCATGACTGCTGCTTATGCTGCCTGGACCATGACAATACCTCCTGCGACCTGTGTCAGGTCATGATGCCTAAAACCAACAGAAAAAGGAGAAATTGTTCCCCCTGTTCCGACTCGGCCCCGGCCTCCCTGATGCTGAGCTCCAGGCCCAGCACATCCCATGAGGCCCGAGCATCCTTGGAGTCCCATGGAAGCAGCTCGTCCCAGAAGGCCTTGGACCCAAAGAAAAAGAAGAAATCTTTGAAGTCCGCTGAGGTTGCACTGGAGAAACCCGGTAAAACTGCCTGGAAGGACTTGTGTGACTCTGAGAAGCGCCCTACCAAGGTCCTTAAGGAATCCTCAGCCAGTAGACACCATGTGAGGTTCCTCAAGGCTGTAGTCATCATCGAGGACACACTTGCAAGAGTGCTGGTGCTTGGCCCGAGATCCTCAGTGCCCACGCTGAAGGCTGTGGAGCCTTCTGGTCTGGAAACCAGAATGGCGGCCTTGGAGCAGAACATCATTGCTAAACTGGCCCCACAGCAGGCTATGATGGCCAGTTTATCTGCCTCATCCACCCCGACAACTGGATCCTCAACTGTGAGGGAGTCCCCAGTTGTCAAACCGAGCTCTGAGTGCCACCAGCCTCGAGTAAGCCCTCAGCGCCGGTCGAGATCCCAGTCCCGTTTGTCAGGCATCCAGTTCTCACTGGCCAATGTCAGTGATTTGGATCTCAGGTCCTCATTAGGCCCCCGACCCTTCGACACTGGCCTTGAGGCAAGGAGCTGCAGGGCCTCAGATTCGTTGTCACCACTTGACTCCGAGTGGGAGACGGATGGCGAGGCCTTTCTGGACACCAAGCGGCACCGAGATATTCCCTTGGACCCATCACCCCCCAGCACCACTCTCCTAAGTATGTGGCCTTCCATGACTTTGTCAGGGACATGACCAGAGCCCCCTCGGTACAAACTGAGGCGCAGGAAGACCTGCGCACTGAGAAGTTGGAGATCTTCAGTATGAGTCTTCACCCAAGAAAACCCTCACGCTGCCTGTGCAGTCGATCCTCGAGATGCTACTACTTCGGATGTGGGAAACGCCGGCGTTGGTGCCAGTGATGAGCTGGCGCCTCGATGCCATGTACTGTGTCCAGAAGGGTTGAGGGTTCTACAAACCCCAGCTCCTGCATAACTCCATGGTCGTTGAATTGACCATGCAGAAACTCAAGAGCCAGAAGACCCACTCCTCAGTTCTCCCCGGGAGAGAGGTCAGAGTCCTCAATGCTCTCAGGCGCAAGTGTTACCAAGGCTCGATGCTCAGGTGCCAGATCCAGGCTTATGAGCTTTACATAGGGATGTACCTAAAGGCTCTGGCCCAAGAGCTGTCGGGGTTTGCGTCAGGCCTCATTGCGGAACCCCTCCAATGGTTCCAGGACCTGACCTTGGGGATCAAGGACTGTTTCAAGTTCCTCTACTGTGTAGCCCATGATGGCTTCAAGTCAGCAGCTTAGGTAGCTGTGGCCGGCATCGGGGCCCGGCGCTAAGCCTGGCTATAATCCGCTGACTTCAAGCAATGGGTCCAAGACAAGCTGCTCGATGTCCCCTACACTGGGGAGAACCTGTTTGACAAACCCATGGCTGACAAAGTGGCCGAGATCGAGGCCAACATTGTGACCCGCCTGAGGCTCTCAAAGAAGACCTCATCCCATCCCCGCAAAAAACCTCCGAGGAAGAGACCCCTTTTCCCAAGAAAAAAGGGAACCTTTGGGCAGGGTCACCAATATCAGCCCTTCACAGGCCATCATCAGATTTCTCAGCCCAAGAGGCAAGGTCACAGGGCTCAGAAGACAAAAGCACCTAAGCGCCAGACCCCAGCTCTCACCCAGCCGGGGGGTGGGGGGGGAGGCTTTTGACTCACAGGGCAGGGCCTCTCCTCCCCAAGACGCCTTCACCAGCCCACAGGGGGGCTCCAATCACCTCAGACCAATGGGTACTGCGGGTGATCAGGGAGGGATACCTTCTCTATCTGCAGCAGATTCCACCCAGGTTCTTTCCCGGAGAGCCGGTGCGACCCTTCTTTCACCAGATCCTGCTGCTTACAGCGCTCGCAGGACTTCTCAGGGACAATGCAGTAGAGCCTGTACCCAAACACCTATGGGGCAAAGGCTTCTACTCCAGGTACTTCCTTGTCCCAAAGAGGACTGGGGGCCTCAAGCCCATCCTAGATCTGTGAAACCTAAACAAGTTTCTGGTGAGGGAGAAGTTCAAGATGCTTTCCCTTGGAACACTGCTGCCTTATCTCTGCCAGGGAGACTGGCTGTGCTCCTTAGACCTAAAAGATGCATGTATGCACATCCTAATCCACTCCTCCCACAGGCAGTACCTAAGGTTCGTGGTAGGAGGAGGGCACTACCAATTCAGAGTGCTACCCTTCGGCCTGGCCTCCTCACCAATGGTCTTCACAAAATGCCTAGCAGTAGTTGCTGCCTACCTATGCCTGCAAGAGGCCTTTGTCTTCCCCTACCTAGATGACCTGTTCATCAGAGGCGGCACAGCCGCACAGGCCAGTGAGGCCACAGGATGCGTGACCCTCCTGCTACAGCACCTGGGATTCATCATCAACTACCCAAATCCCACCTCTCTTCAGCCCTGAGTCTGGAGTTCATAGGTGCTCAGCTGGACAAGGCTACAGGCCAAGGCTGTTCTCCCCAGGGAGAGGGCAGAATGCCTCAGACAGCTAGCAGCAGAAATAAAACGCCACCGGTCAGTGCCAACCCGCCTTCTCCTCTGCCTACTGGGCCATATGGCCTTCATGGTCCATGTGACCCCACTAGCACACTTACAAATGCAGGCAGCTCAGTGGTGCCTCCGCTCACAGTGGACGCAAGCCACAGGTAGACTGTGGGACAGGATCAGGGTAATCCGCCAGCTGGCGGACTCCTTCGACTTGTGGCAAATTCTTCACATCTCCTACAGGGATGCCCTTCCAGGCACCTGCGCCCCAGAGGATCCTGACAATGGACACCTCCCTCCTCTGTTGGGGGTGCCTGTGGGGACAGCCGCACACAAGGCAGCTGGTCCCAGACAGAATCTTTGCTGCAGATCAATCTCCTGGAACTCAGGGCAGTCTTCCTGGCCCTACAGGTGTTTCACCACCACCTGCGACATCAGTCCATACCAATTTAGACGGACAACCAAGTTGCCATGTTTTACGTCATCAATCAGGGGGGCACAGGGTCATACCCCCTCTGCCAGGAGGTGGTGACCCTCCTTTCTTTTGCAGTTTGCAACAACATACGGGCAGTTCACCTCCCGGGCCAGGACAGCCTCCTGGCGGACAGGCTGAGCAGGGTCTTCCGACCACATGAGTGGTGCCTGGACCCCAGAGTGCCTGCTCAGCTCTTCTGCCTCTTGAGCAGGCCTGTGATGGACCTGTTTGCCACTCTGGACAATACTCAGCTGCTCCGCTTCTGCTCACCGCATCCATACCCAGAGAGGGTGGTGGCGGATGCTTTCCTGATCCCGTGGATGGAAGGCCTCCTATATGCTTTTCTGCTGATCCCTCTGGTTGCCAAGACCCTTTTCAAGCTCCAGCGCAAGGGGGCATCACTAATACTAATCTCCCCCAGGTGACCCAGACAGCCCTGATTCCCACTGCTGCTGTCCTTGTCGGTGACACTCCCGGTCCCGCTAGGACAAACCCTGGACCTCCTGTCCCAGGAAGGGGGCTTCCTCCTGCACCCCAATCTGGGGTCTCTAGCGCTAACAGTGTGGCTGCTGAAAAGATAGCATTGGCCCCATTCAACCTCCCAAAGGAGGTCAAGGAGGTCCTGCTGGCCTCTTGAAAGCCCTCCACCAGGTGAGCTTATGTTTTTAAATGGTGAAGATTCTGAATATGGTGTGCAGAGAGACGGGAGAACCCGTTCTCCTGTCAGGTGCAATTAGTGCTCCAGTACCTACTGCATATGTTGCACACTGGGCTAAAGTCCAACTCACTGAGAGTGCACCTTAGTGCAATAGCCGCACACCACCGCCACCCTATCAAGGGAAAGCCCCTCTCGGGTCAGCCCCTGGTCTCTCAGTTTTTCTGGGGCCTCCTGTTGTCTAAGCCCCCTGTCCGCCCTGCCCCCCCCCTCCCCCCGGCGGCAGAGTGGGACCTCAATGTGATGCTCTCACAGCTCACCAGATTGCTATTTGAGCCTCTAGCAACTTGCCATCTGTGATATCTTTCATGGAAGGTTGCCTTCTTGGTTGCCCTCATGTCCGCTTGAAAAGTCAGCGAACTTCAGGCCTTGGTGGCAGAATCACCGTATACAAGATTCTACAAGAACAGGATGGTGCTCCACACTCACCCTAAATTCCTCCCAAAGATGGTATCTCCTTTCCACCTCAACCCAGGAGGAGGTTCTTCCTACCTTCTTTCCATGGCATCACGCCAGACGGGAGGAAATTATACTCCATGCACTGGATTGCAAAGGGGCTGTCCTTCTACCTTCAGCAGACCCAGTGCCATCACAAAGCTCCTCAGCTTTTCATTTCTTATGACCCCAGCAGACTGAGGCTTCCTGTGACTAAGAGAACTCTGTCCACTTGGGTGGCAGACTGTATTGTCCTCACCTATGAGTAAGCTGGGCTCTCCCTGGAACACCGAATCACAGCGCATCGCGTGAGAGTGATGGCCACATCGGTGGCAAACCTGCGCTCAGTTCCAGTGACGGAGATCTGCAAGGCTGCCACATGGTCTTCAATCCATACGTTCACAGATCAGTACTGCCTAGAGAGTGAGTCCTTTTGGGGCAGTGCCTTCGGCCAGGTGGTACTCCATAATCTTTTCAGGGTGTAGGCAACTACTGCCCTCTGACCTTTCTGTGTTCAGGCTACCAAATGATAGTGCCGCTAGATGCTAGGGTCTTGCAGAGTCTCTCAGCTGGGAACTCTTCTCTACCTCATGGCTATCCAACTTGGACGCCAGTGGTGCTGTCATGGTCTGGTCCTTGGCAGCCAAGAGCTAGGGAGTCCCATATGTTATCACTGACTTCATGCTTGCTCTTGGAGAAAGCGTAGTTACTCACCTGTAACAGGTGTTCTCCAGGGACAGCAGGAATCAGTCCTCGCAACCCTCCCTTCCTCCCCTGGGAGTTGCCTTCCTACCATGTTTTAGTTTTTTCACTACTGTCCTAGCTATGTCATCTGACTGAGCAAGATGGCACCTTTGGGTGGGAAGGAGACCATGCTTGCGTGGTAGCATATCCAAAAGGCTTTTTTGAAAGCTGGGGAAATGCTTCAACGTGGGCGCTGTCACCCATATGTGAGGACTGATTCCTGCTGTCCCTGGAGAACACCTGTTACAGGTGAGTAACTACGCTTTTTTCCAGCGAAAAAAGTATACTAAAAATGAAACAAGTCATTTTTAGTATACTTTTTAAGCTATGTAAATACAGTACATCCAGTGGTTCCCAAACATATCCTGGGGACCTCCAGCCTGTTGGGCTGTCAGGATATCCACAGTGAATATGCATGAGAGAAGTTTTTATGCAATGTGGGCAGTGTATGCCAATCTGTCTCATGAATATTCATTCTGGATATTTTGAAAACCTGACTAGTTGATCATCCTTCAAGAGAGATTTGGGAACTGCCACAGTGAGAGAGAAAAATTTGCAGATGTCCTAAAAATGCCCAGGACAGATTTGGGAACCACTGGTGTACTGTATTTACATATTACCAAATTCATTGATTTGTTCTGATTGTTCTGATTAGCAGTTTCACTGAGGACAAGCAGGGTAGCAATCTTAACACACGGGTTGCATCATCTGATGGAGCTTAGGATGGAACTTTACTTACTTATCTAAGAGCATTCCAGAATGCCCTGCTGCATGTGCAGGAGTTCCATCTTCACTGCCATCACACAGAGCTAACCTAGTTCCAGATTTTACTTAGAATTCAAGGATCATATGTGTGTTTTGCCAAGAGGTGAGGGAACATTTTTTCCATCTAAAATTACTTATTTTTTTTGTTGTTGGATTACCATCCTGTTTGTTTCTCCTTTTCCTTTTAAAATTACCCAAAGTAGGCTTTTCATCGAATTTTAAGTTCCTTGTATTTTTTGTGTAGTAGTTGCCTGCACTAAATTTGATGCATCAAGCAATACCCAGTGAGTTTTTGGACACTGAGTGATTTCATTTCACAGTGGATGTTTGTTTGATGGCCTAGAAGGCGAAGGCCAGTGGCTTCAAGAAGCAAACCTGGCACAAAAAAAGCAGTGTGTCAGGCACTAACGCCTTCAATGTGTGCCTTCCCTTGGTGTCCTACCTACCAGCAGATAAAAGCTAGGGGTCTTCATAGCTGTCAAGAGAACATGGAGAGGCTTTTCAGCTAAAGAAAAAAAAGTACTGCAAGGTATCATTAATTGATGTCTTACTGATGTCTTAATGCATCTTACAATACTTTGCTTTCTTCATTTAAAATTTATCTGCAAGTTTTTTTTCTTTTTATGCATATTAGGGTTTGTATCTATGTATAGTATATATTAAGGCTTTTCAGCTCCCCTAGCTCTGATCCAGTTCCTTCATCATTGGTGGCATCAACCTCCATAGGCCCTGAAGTTCTACCAGATGCTGGTGATCAGGACTAGCTCAGTGTGGCACCCTGAGCCAACAGTTGCTTATGTTCCCCCATTATGGGACCAACCTACAATATGAGCTGCTCAGATGGGGGTAAATTTTCAGCTGGCACGGTCATTGACTTAAATTAAATGCCAGTACTACCATTTAACTTAATCCAGAGCCTAGTAAACCCCAGGTACCATGTCGCCATGGCTACTAAAAAATCAGACCTGGCCCCTGGGTTTCATGTGTAGAGCACATGGAGGACTGCAGTGTCAGGACCTAAGAGAAGGGCACAGCAGTGCCAGCAAATTTTCCTCCATAGAGGAAGGTCTGCGGTATTGTCAGTAAGCACATTGAAAGAGAGGTGATGTCTTCAGCTTATGTCTTGAAAGAAACAGTGATGTTCATTATTTGTGCTGGCTGAAGGAGCTGTATTGTGTTACAGTCCCTCGACCATCTAACAAGCAAGAGTGAGGCAGCGACATTGGTGCCTGTAGGGAAGTAGCAGCATCAGCAGTCTACACAGACCAATTTTGGTCCAAACAAGAGCATCTAGTTCCTACTACTACTACTTATCATTTCTAAACACTGTTAGGCATATGCAGTGCTTTACACATACACATAAGAGACAATCCCCAACAGAGCTTTCATTCTCTTCAAGACAAACAGAACAAATGGGATTAGGGTAATTCTTAAGGGAAATGATTAAAAGGCATATTGGTCTGGACAGGAGAATAAGGGGGTCAGGATCCAAAAGCATCCTCAAAGAGATGAGTCTTTAGCCTGGATTTGAATTGGAACAGAGATGGAGCCTGACATACCAACTTGGGTAGTCTATTCCAGGCATATGGCACAGCAAGGTGGAACAAACAGATGATAATGATTTGCTTGATGAGCTGAGTTGCCGAAAAGGGGCATAGGGAAAGATAAGTGATGAAAGATAATAAGGAGCATTAGAATGAATGCACTTGTAGGAGAGAAGGAGATGTTCGAACTGTAAGCAGAAACAGAAAAGGAGCCAATAAAATGACTTGAGAAGAGAGGTTACGTGAGCATAGTGACACTGGTGGAAAACTGGCCATGCAGCTGAGTTTTGAACAGATTGAGGAGGAGATAGATGATTCAGTAGAAGACCACTGAGGAGCAAGTTGCAGTAGTCTAGAGTGACAAGAGAATGTGCAGTGTGTTCAGAAAGGAAAGGACAAATTTTTCTGACGTTGTAGAGGAAGAAACAATAGACTTAGTTTCTTTATCTAGGTAGGAATAATGGCAGAGATTTGAAAGATTTGTAGAAATCATCTTTCTAAAAAGATTGTGATAAGATATTTTTTGCTGTTCTGGAAATTGACTAAGAATTTTTTTTATAAAGATGATCTTTACATATACATGGTTATTTTAAGGAAACGTGGCAAGGTAGATCTCACATAGAGGTATATTGGGAGGGGGGGGTTAAAAATATATATATTTCAGTCTATTCAATCTGCCCATCCATTGTATGTTTGGATTTTTTTGATAGGAATCTGAAAGAAGCAAGGTATTTTTTGTGGGGGGTGAGGTGGGTAGAGGGGAAGAAAAAGTTTGAAAGAGACTACTGCTGGGTAGAGTTTGAGGATGAAAGGTCAGAGTCAGGCTTCTGCTGGGGGAGTGTGGGCATGAGTGGAGCTGTGCTTATGCTACTGGAGTGGGTGGGCAGATGGGATGATGGAAAAAGGATGAGGTGTGTTTGAGGGGAGGGTAGGTGGGTGATGGAGAGAGAGCAAGGCTGTGACCCCTAGGAAGGGATGGATAAGCAAAGGAAAGAGGCTGAGGCTGCTGGATGAGTGCATGGGCAATGGAGAGAGAGAGGCTAAGGCTATGGCTGCTGTAGAAAGGCTAGTGAGCAATGGAGAGACTGAGGCTGCTGGGATAATGCTCAGTAGTAGTAGTAGTGATGAGTGGGTAATGGAGACAGGCAGAGACTGTGGGTGATGGAGAGAGGCTGAAGCTGCTGAGATGGATGCATGGGCGAGTGTGTGGATGATGGGGAATGAATGAGGCTATAGTTTCTGCAGTGGGTGGGTGTAACCAAAATTTGTCCCTTTCTAGACACACTACCGAAAGTCTTATCTGCTCCCTCATTATCTACTAACGTCTATTCCACACAGGTCTCCAGTGATCCATCAGCTATTGCTATTGACTAAAATCTTTCCAAAATATTATTTTATGACATCTTTCACCTGTGTCTGTTAACATTTGTTTATGTTTAAATTGCTGTTGTAATAATCAGCTTGCTATAAAATCACTTTGTGCACATGATGAATGGGTGTTTTATGAATGTGCATAAATAAATAACTATTTCTGTTGTTCATGTCCAGCTCTTAGATTTTTGAGCTGGCTCTTAGATCCTAAGAAAAATTTGTCAAGACTTTACTTAATCCATAATACTAAGTGCCACTATCCATATAGGTAGTGGTGCTGAATATAAGGATGGCGCAGTGACTCAGCTGGCTGTATATATTTAGTTAAGGTCTAGTATTTGGCATGTCTAAAAAAACGTTTAAGAGCCTGATTCCATTAGGGCCATGTCTTGGCTGTCTTGATACCCTCGAGCAGGACTGACTTGTTAGGACCCGATTCTGCACCATGTATATCCTGCTGCCTTGGCCCGCCCCCACTCTGCCCCCTCATGGCCCCCCCCCCTGCCAAAATAGTGATACACTGGGAAGATGTTTGATAAACTGAAGAATAGCAAATCACCTGGACTGGATGATATACATCCGAGGATGTTGAAAGAACCGAAATATGAAATTGCAGACCTACTATTGTTAATACCTGAACATTGGAGGATGGCCAAAGTAACGCCAATTTTTAAAAAGGGATCCAGGGTTGATCCGGGAAACTATAGATCGGTGAGTCTGACGTCAGTATCGGGAAAAATAGTAGAAACCATTAAAAAGAACAAAATTACTGAACATGTAGATGGTCATGGCTTAATGGGAGACAGCCAACATGGCTATAGCCAAGGAAGGTCTTGTCTTACTAATCTGTTGGTTTTTTTTGAAGGTGTGAATAAACAGGTACACAAAGGTGAGTCGGTTAAAATAGTGTATCTGGATTTTCAGAAAGCCTTTGACAAGGTCCTTCATGAGAGACGTTTGGGAAAATTAAAGAGTCATGGGATAGGAGGCAGTGTACTATTGTGAATCAGGAACTGGTTAAAAGATAGAAAGCAGAGGGCAGGGCTAAATGGCCAATTTTCCCAATGGAGAAAAGTGAATAGAGGTGTACCCCAGGGATCTGTGCTGGGTCTGCTGCTTTTTAACATATTCGTAAATGACCTGGAAATGGTAAAAACGAGTGGGGTAATCAAATTTGCAGATGAGACAAAACTATTCAAAATTGTTAAAAATCATGAGGATTGTGGAAAATTTCAAGAGGACTTTGATAAATTGGAAGACTAGGCATCCAAATGGCAGATGAAATTTAATGTGGACAAGTGCAAAATTATGCACCTAGGAAAGAACCCCTCAAACTATGGTTATACGATGCAAGATTCCACATTAGGAACCACCACCCAGGAAAAAGATTTAGGCGTCATCGTGGATAACATGTTGAAACTCTCCACCTAATGTGCAGCGGCAACCAAGAGATCAAATAGAATGCTAGGTATCATAAGGAAAGGAATGGAGAATAAAACAAATGATATTATAATGCCTCTGTATCGTTTCATGGTGTGACTGCACCTTGAATATTGTGTGCAAATCTAGTCACCGTTTCTTAAAAAGGGGATATAGCATTATTAGAAAAGATACAGAGAAGAGCCACCAAAATGGTAAAGGGAATGGAAGGATACCCCTACAAGGAGAGGCTGAAAAGGTTAGAGTTCTTCAACCTGGAAAAGAGACGGCTGAGGGGAGATATTATAAAAGTCTATAAATTAATGAATGGAGTGGAAAGGGTAAACGTAGATTGATTGTTTACACCATCAAAATATAGAAAGACTAGGGGACATGCAATGAAGCTACAGGGTAACCTATTTAAGACTAATAAGAGAAAATATTTTTCACTCAACATGTAATCAAACTCTGGAATTCGTTACCGGAGGATGTAGTAAAAGCTGTTAGTGTAGTTGGGTTTAAAAAAGGTTTGGACAAGTTCCTGGAGAAAAGGTCCATAAACCATTATTAAAGCAGACCCAAGATATCCACTGCTTGACCCAATACAAGCATTGTGGAACCTGTGTCTTTTGGGGAAACTGCTAGGTACTTGTGACCTAGAACGGCCACTGTTGGAAACAGGATACCAGGCTTGATGGACCTTGGTCTAACCCAGTATGGTATATCTTATGTTCTTTTGCACTGCTCTGGCCATGCGGTGAGAGTCTGTAGGGGATTATGGGCAGGATGGCTTGTGGAGCTGCACGTCCCACCAGGATGTGCAGCCCCGCAAATCACCTTGCTGAATTGGGCCCATAATGTATCTGTATAGATGCTGAATATTGCCACTATCTGGATAATTTTGCAGCCTACCCCCGTTCCTTCCCTAACATGGCCCACAAACATGACCAATAGCCTGAAATTATCCATATATTTTTGAAAATATGAGTCTGTTGGCGAATGCATAATTAGCTTTGAATTTTGGTCCACTGGAGTATATTCATTTATATGGAACATTTTCAGATTGGGCAGTAAATCCCTTGCAACAATAGGTGCAGAGCAGAAGTTGGATGTTTCATTTTATAGCTGAACATATAAAAAAGATTCTATTCCAATTCTGATGTCATGTAAGTGACAACAATACAAACTCCTTTCAGTGTCAGACACTGTGAAATAAAGAAAAACCCTCCAAAGGGACACTCAGAAACTTACCATACCAGCCCCAAGTATCAGAAATCCAACTGCACCAGCCCTAGCTATGAAATCATCACTGCAAGTATTTTAGAACACCAAAAACCTCCAGTTGGGTAAAGAGAACAAGCCAAACTGCTACAGTTACACAGAACCTACATGTTAAAAGAATACCCTACTACACAGGTCAATCACCTAGTAAAAAATGAAAGACTACAAATTAGAAACATATACAGACAAAAATGAAACTGAAAACCCAAGAAACCAGACCACGAGCAGCAAAATACTGAAGAAAGAAACAGAAATGCACATTTTCAAAGCTGACATATTTCATTATCTAAAAACTGACAAAGTTTTGTACTTCTGGGGAGTAATTTTTTAGATGCCAAGTATGGGACTAAGTGGGATTATTTTAGTTATTCATATGCACATATGGCCACACGTGCATTAATGCATTAATGACCAACTTATATAACAGTGGCCAGCGTACAAGTATGCACCTTGTTCAATGTTACTTACAGTATGTTGCCAGAGAGTGCACATTGGCAGAGTAGGAAAGAGTATAGGGAGAGCACCAGGGCTGGCCCAAGGGTTTCTGCTGCCCCAGGCAGAAGCCCCAGCCATGCCACACCCTTGCTGTTCCACCAGCCCCCCTCTGCTGCTGCTGATTCCATCAGGGGAGGGGACGGGACAGCGGTGACAGCAGCCTGCGGCAGGCCATGTGCTTCGACACATTTCTTACACAACTTCCTGTTAGAGGGGTCAGAAGCAGCAGGCCTGTGTGCCAAAGCACACATGGCCTGCTGCGGGAACCATTACGTGCCACCCACGAAGATCTGATGCCCTAGGCAGCCACCTAGTGGACGGACTGGCCCTGGAGAGCACACTTTTAAGTATGTCGATTTTAATGCATTCTTGAGAAATCTAGGCATGGCCATTTACACCAGCTCTAGGGTCTTAACCCAAGGTCTGATTTTTGCCACTTATATTAGTATTTTATAAAGAAAACTTGATGTCTTCTCTTCTTTATAAAATAGTGCCTAAGTGCCTATTTTCACACTTCTCCTTATAAAATTACCCTGCCTCTGTATCACTCCATGGTGCAACCACACCTTGAATATTGTGTGCAATTCTGGTTGCCACATCTTAAAAAGTATATAGCGGAATTAGAAAAGTTATAAAGAAGAGCCACCAAAATGATAAACGGGATGGAAGGATATCCCTATGAGGAAAGGCTTAAAAGGTTAAGGCTCTTCAACTTGGAAAAAAGACGGCTGAGGGGAGATATGATAGAGGTTTATAAATTAATGAATGGAGTGGAACGGGTAAATGTAGATCGGTTGTTTACTCCTTCAAAAAGTAGAAAGACTGGTAGTAAGTGACATCATCTCCTAATGCAGACGGGTAAGTGATCGGCTTTCCTGTTTACCCTCACCAAACCTCACCTTCAGATGTGTAGGATGTGTTGAAAGCAGTCCTTTGGGGCCATTTTATTTCTATGGGGTCTAGGAAAAAGAAACAGGGAAAAGTGGGGAAAGGGAACTTAAGGGGGAGATTCGGCAGTTGATAGTGCAGCATGGGAGGTGGGGAGTCAAGAGGCTTCTGAGGCGGATTTCTGCCATGCAGATGGAGTTGGAGAACTTGCAGGAGAAGGAATGGGCATATGGTCTTAAGAAGATGCAGTATATTCCCCATTTGTGGCAGGAAACAAACCAGGGATATACATAGCTAGGAAGCTGCGGCAGAGGAGAAAGCAGCATCAAATTGTAAATATACGGAACGTGGCAGAGGAATGGGAATATGATGCAACTGTGATCCAACAAGTCTTGCGAGATTTCTATCATAAGTTCTACGGAGTATCAGGGAGAAGGTGGTAAGATTCAGGAGTACTTGGCAGGAGTAGGGCTTCAGAGCCTGGGAGAGGAGGAGGGTGTTTGGATGGACTGGGAGGCGGAAGGTGCAGAAGTGTTCCAAGCCATTAAGGGACTTAAAGAAGGAAAGGTCCCATGTCTTGATGAGATGACAGCTACGCTGTAAAAGAAATTTGATGTTCAATGGGGTAATAAGGAGGGAAACACTTCCAGAATCTATGGGGACAGCTGGGATAACCAACCTGCTGAAACCAGGCGAAGATGCAGGAGTGTGCGGATTCTACTGACCCATTTTCCTGATCAATTTAGATGCTAAAATCCTGGTGAAGGTACTAGCCAACAGGGTGCAGAAGTTTCTGCCACTCCTTGTAGGGAAAGATCAGGTGGGATTTGTTCCCTGTCGCCAAGCAAGTGACGACATACTTAAGATTCTAAACTTGATGTGGGTAGCCCAGCGGGAAAGAGTACCATCCCTGCTGATGGCTGTCGATGTTGAGAAAGCATTTGACATTGTGGAATGGGAGTTCATGTTTGTGATTTTAGCTACGATAGGCTTCGGTGACAATTTCCTGGGATGGCTATGGGTCCTATACAAGGCACATAGGGCGAGGATAAGGGTTAACGGGGCAAATAATTCCTCCTGGGTAAGGGAACACGTCAGGGGTGCCCACTGTCACTTTTGCTGTTCGTGCTTATTGAGCCCCTAGCGGAAAGAGTCCGCAAACGAATGACATAAAGGGGCTACAGGTAGGCTCAAAGCTATATAAAATCTCTCTTTTTGCCGACAGTGTCATCTGTTCCATAGTACAGTGAGGATTCTGAATATAAAATGAACATGGGGAAACTGGTCATGGACTCTGACCTGGAGGGTGGGTTGAAAGCTGCCCTCCCCTTCCAATGGGCTAAACCAGGGGTGGGCAATTCCGGTCCTGGAGGGTCGCAGACCAGTCAGGTTTTCATGATGTCCCTAATGAATATTCATGAGATCTATTTGCATACACTGCCTTCCATTGTATGGAAATAGGTCCATGAATATTCATTAGGGACATCATGAAAACCTGACTGGTCTGCGGCCCTCCAGGACTGGAATTGCCCACCCCTGGGCTAAACAATATATTAAGTATTTAGGGGTGCTGATAAGACATTATTGACAGCAATTCTAGGGTGGAGATTAGAGGAGCCACATTGAGCATGAAATAGGAGGAGGGGGGAGGAAGCTCAGGACAGCGGAGGGTAGGAGGGCAAGAGAGGGGGGGTTAATCCCTTCATATCATTGTGGGTCTGGTGGATGGGTAGGATGGGTTTGGTGGGGGGGGGGGAGGCCTGAGGTTGCAATGAATCCTAGCCTGTGAAGGATTTAAGGAGAGTGGGTTATTTAGGCATTTTCAGAGATAGGCAGAAAAGGGGTTGGTTTATGTGGGTGAACCTTTCACCGAGCAGGAGCATCTAAGGAGGTAGGATGTCTTGAAGAAGGAGCTCGCCCTGGAGAAGGAGAATTGATATGGTTACCACAAATTAGTGCACATGATGGGGAGTTGAGGGGTGCCCACCCTATAGGAAAGGGGGAAACCATATTTGAAAAAGTGTTTCGCTCCCAGAAGGGAGTAAAAGGCCTAGTGTCTTTGCTATAAAAGGGACTGGAAGGCCCCACCATATGAGAGAAATATGAGAAAGCTTGGGAAAAGGATTTGGGCGGGAGTGGGATGAGATGCGATGGCAACATATTTATGAGGTGGTGCAGGTGCCCTCTGTGTCTGCTGCTATCCAAGAGTAGGGGTACAAAATGCTCTATAAGAATGTATTTAATGCCAGAGAAAGTCACACAAATATGGGGGTTGAGCAGCCCACTATGTTGGAAACTGTGCAGGCAGATGGGGGGCTTGCACTGTTTCCAACATAGTGGGCTGCTCAACCCACTTTGTTTATCCATATGTAGTGGGCCTTTCCAAAGGTCTAACAGACATGGTGATGGATGGGAGAGACAGCTAGAGAGATAGTGGAATGGACAGGCCCCATTCGCCCAGAGGCAGCCCTGTTGAATGAGTGGGGGGTCAGGGGGGGGGGGGTGGAGAACTTTCTACGGTTGTTGGCGATAGCAGTGCACATGGAAATTGCCAGGCAATGGAACGTCCCGACAGGGGTGGAGAACAGGATACAGGTCAGACTGGGACTTCATTTGTTGCTTGAGTCTGATGAAAGCCTGTAGGACCCAGGATATGGGCTCCTTCCAGAAAGTTTGGGCTCCATGTGAGCAATGGCACATGAGGCATACAACCTGAAAATAGGGCTGGATTAGTGGGCTGGATAAGGAGGATAGCATAGGGACCTGGGGGGGTTGGGGTGGAGGAATACAGGTAAGAGGAATAAAGTACATGTGGGGGGACACAATGTTAGATGCCCCAGGGGCGGTGGTGCAATGCCTGAATGAGTCCTAGAACTGGATTTTGGATGTTGCTTTGGACACTGACTGCAAATTAGGGACAATCTCTAAAAATAAGGGACATTTGGTCACCTTACTGTAGTAGGAAAGTCTAAGGTTTTACATAAACTATTGGCTCAGTATATCCATATGTTTGGGTTCTAGCCTTAATACTAAATGGATATAGACATCTGTTGGAATCACTGCTAGTTTGCCCTCCAAGAAGCTCTGCCTCTCAGCATCAGTATGTTCTATTAAAGAAACTCTACTCTTTCTTAGAGACTTACTTGGTTAAACCTATTCCACCGAGGGATAGAAGGGGAGTATTTTATTCCAGGTTTTTCCAGATCCCAAAGAAAACAGGAGAACTTTCCTGTCCTATTATTTGGGCCTTGAACAAATTCCTAGTAAGAGTAATGTGAAAGCTGGACATGGACCACCAGAGCCTTCAGACTTGACATCCCAACTCCCCCTTCCCTAGAACTGAGGAACTGGTATGCAGTCCTGGAAGTGAAAAAGGCAGCAACATCCAGGGGCAGGAGATATCAGAGCTCAAAAACCTCAAAGCTTTAGGGTCAACAACCACTTGGAAGTGAAGAATATTGGTGGTTGGTGACTCCCTTCTGATGAAAGGTACAGAGGTGTCTGTCTGTGTCCCTTCTGAAAGGTACAGAGGTGTCTATCTGTCATCAAGAGATGATGTCCTGGCAGATGTGTTGTCTGCCTAGTGCCAAGATCCAAGACATTAATGGACAGTTTGCCATGATGACTCAAGCGTACTGACTATTATCTGATGCTGCTCATCATGTTGTCACAAATAATACTGCTAAATTCCCACCAGAATATATCAAAAGTGACTTTGTGACTCGGGGAGAGAAGGTGAAGCAGTTAGGTGCACGGGAGGTATTCTCTTCAATTCTTACTGTTGAGGGTAGGGGCTGAGGACAAGAGGCTCGCATCCTAGAAATGAATGCTTGGTTGCATATATGGTGACATGGAGAGCAGTTTGGTTTCCTGGGAAATGCATGATTTTCCACGGGCTATTGAGCAGAGATGGCATCCACCAAAAAAAGGAGAAGTGTCTTCTGCAACAGACTGACTAATCTACTGAGGAGGTCTTTAAATCAGGATTGTCTGGAATGGGTGAACAAAACGCCCAGGTAAGTAAGATGTTAAATAATAGCCCAGAAAAGAAAAAAAGGCAGCATCTAGAGAGATACATACATTAATGCTAATGCTCATAGTATGGGAGCGGACGCGTTTTGCTCTCTCTTCAGGGACCCTACTTCTCCCGGCTCCTGGAACACTAATCGGCTGACCCACATGCCCCAAAACACTCGAGTGACTTGTATGAAAGATGGGGCAGTGTTCTTAAGTGCCACAAAGCTCTTGATGGCTGCAAAAACATCCCAGAGGGACAAAGATAAAACCGGATTGCACCCAGTCAAGATGGCGGATGCTCAGCCACAGCCAGGATCACCATCGCAAATGGTGCGGGTGGAGGATGTGACAATAGTAGTGGGGGCGCCCTTAATTCCCGGTTTGAGAGGCTTGATGGATAACTGGATACGTTGACACAAACCCTTGAAGCAGTCAGGGGCCGGTTACAAGATGCAGAGCACCTTCTCTCCCTCACCGAAGACGCGACTACTACCCTTTCTTGAGAAGTCCAACAACTTAAAGAGTAAGCAGCCATATGTGACAGTAAGCTTGATAATCTCAAAAATAGAATCAGGAGAAACAATCTCCGCTTCTTTGGAATACCGGACGCTATTAAAGATGGGGAACTACGTGTCTGTTTAGAAGTACTGTTACCCCAGCTTCTCCCTTTAGGAGATCAGTGTGGGGCACTACTCATTAAACAAGCCCATTGGGTAGACTCTAACAGACCATCAGACTAGCGCCCCAGCATTGTGCTAGCAAGATTTTTAAATTATGTGCAAAAGGACTTAGTGCTGAGAGCAGCACGGAATAAGAGGCCTATACACCATGATGGCTGCACACTGCTTTGCCCAAGACTACTCCAGCCAGCGGTGCTAATGGAGACCCAGTTAAAATTTACAGTGCTGTACCCAGCTAAGCTTCATGTACAATATCGAGGCACATATTGGGTCTTTAAATCAACTAAGAAAGCACAACAATTTCTCCAGAAAGAATTAATCAAAATGAATGCAGCCTGATAGCCATGGCCGGGATCCTATAATAACTAAGAATGTGACACACAACTTCTTTGACATTAGACCCAGCTTGGTATGCCATGGACATAGATTTATTTATTTATTTATTTATTTTATTTGGACAGTTTTCTATACCGCCCCTTCCAGAGATCAGGGGCGGGTTACATAGAACTAAGTGTAACTATATACATAGAACACAAGTTACATAGAACTGACCAGCTTGACCTCTCTCCACTGACAGACTGCTTTGACGCAGTGGCCAATTGGCTCCACACCCAAAACCTCCGAATACAGCACAAGAAAACAGAAGTTCTCTTCATCATGAGGAACCAGAACTTCTCCCCTCCGACCTACCTAAAGGTCAAGGAAGCGGAGCTGCAAACCAAGTCTGTTCTCTTCAATCCTCCCTGTTGAGGGTAAAGGCCAAGGCAGAGAGGCTTGCATCCTGGAGATGAATGCATGGCTGCGTGGATGGTGTCATCGAGAGCGTTTTGGTTTCCTAGACCATGGGATGTTGTTCCAAGGGTTGCAGAGCAGAGATGGCATCCATCTGTCCAAGAAAGGTCAGCGCGTCTTCGGTAGTAGATTGGCTAATCTACTGAAGAGGGCTTTAAACTAGATTCATTGGGGATGGGTGAAGAAAGCCCCCAGGTAGGTGAAAGCCCCCAGGTAGGTGATACATTAAATACCTTTATGGAAATGGGTAACAGGGGTAACATATGGAAAGCAGTGTGTATAAATGCCCGTAGCATGGGAAATAAGATCCCTGATGTTGAAGCTTTGGTGGGAGTGGCTGACTTGGATTTAGTGGCAGTTATAGAAACATGGTTCACAGAAAACCATGATTGGGATGTAACCACTGTTCCCTCTAAGCTGTGCGCGTGTGCGCGCGCGCACACACCTCGCCGAGAGAGCGCACATACTTTACAACAGAGCGCACAAAAATTACAGCTCTGATTCTGACAGAAAACAACACAGACGTCTTAAAATTTAAAAGTTATGATTGTAATTACTAGAAGTTTCCCGCTTCATTTAGTAATCGTCTATTTTCATTTAATTTGATTAAAATCAATGTGGTGTACATACTGTATTCTGACGTGTAGTCAAATTTTAAAGTATATAACTCCAAGTGTCATTATGTGGCGCACAAAAATTTAACCTTCCTTCAAAACTTGCACACAGCTGATATTTTATACGCACACAGCCTACAGAAAATTAGAGGGAACATTGGATGTAACTATACCTGGCTATACTTTATTCAGAAAGGACAGGGTAGGAAGAAGGGGAGGAGGAGTGGCACTATATGTAAAAACTACTATTAAAGCTTTGGAATTACAGAGCTTAAAAGGGAGAGAGGAGGAATTGTGGGTTAAACTAGAAAGAGGGAAAGAGAAATCTATTTGCATTGGTGTGATATACAGACCTCCCTCACAAGAGGAAGAGGTGGACAGAGAGTTAATTGAAGACATACGCAGCATTGCTTGGAAAGGGGAAGTGCTACTGATAGGAGATTTCAATATGCCAGATGTTGATTGGCACATTCCTGCTACAGTTTCATCTAGAAGTAAGGAGATCCTGGATTCTCTACAGGGAGAACTATTCAGGCAATTGGTAACAGACCCCACACATGAAGGGGCCATACTGGACTTGGTGCTTACCAATGGTGAAAGTGTTTCTGATGTTGTAGTGGGAGATCATTTTGCATCCAGTGATCACCAGATGGTGTGGTTCAGTATTAGGACTAGGGCTATTAGAATCCATTCAAAGGTGAGGATCTTAGACTTTAGGAAGACTAACTTTGCGAAGATGGGCCAATACCTCAGGGAATCGTTAGCGGGATGGGAACAGCTGGGGGGATGTAGAAAAACAGTGGGCAAAACTGAAAGGGGATATTTTAAGGGCAACCAACCTTTTTGTTAAAATGGTAAATAAAGGTAAAAGGAAAAGGAGACCACTATGGTTTTCGAAAGAAGTAGCTGAAAAAGTGAAGAAAAAGAGGGAGGCCTTCATGAAATACAAGAGATCACAGAGAGAGGAAGACAGGCATCTGTATTTGGAAAAACTTAGAGAAGCTAGCAAAGTAGTCAAGAAGGCAAAGATTCAAAAGGAGGAGGAAATAGCCAATGCAATAAAATGGGGGGATAAGACATTTTTCAGATATATTAGTGAGAAGAGGAAGGGCAAAAGTGGTATTGTATTGTCAGACTCAAGGGTGCAGGGGAGGAATATGTAGAAGCTGATAAGAATAAAGCGGAATTGCTTAACAAATATTTTTGTTCTGTGTTCACAGATGAAGAACAAGGAGCAGGACCTCCAGAAAACACCCACAAATAGGAACAGAAGCGAGGGACATCTTGAACAATTTTCAGAAGACTGTGTTCGTGAGAAACTAGCTCAACTTAAAGGAGACAAAGCGATGGGACCGGATGGGATACACCCGAGAATACTGAGGGAACTTGGGGACGTTCTAGCAGCTCCACTGACTGACCTTTTCAATGCCTCGTTGGAGTCGGGAATGGTGCCAAAGGACTGGAGAGAGGCTCATGTGGTGCCTTTACACAAAAGCAGAATTAAGGATGTGGTTGAAAACTACAGGCCGGTTAGTTTAACTTCGGCGGTGAGTAAATTATTGGAAACGCTGCTGAAAGAGAAAATAGTGAGGTTTCTGGAGTCCAGCAGATTACAGGATCCGAGGCAGCATGGATTCACCAGAGGCAGGTCTTGTCAGACAAATCTGATTGATTTCTTTGACTGGGTGACCAGGGAGTTGGACCGAGGGAGAGCCCTAGATGTGGTGTATTTAGATTTCAGTAAAGCCTTTGACACTGTTCCTCACAGGCAACTTATAAACAAACTGAGCACCCTAGGGATGGACCCTAAAGTTACTGCTTGGGTTAGAAATTGGTTGGGTGGGAGGCGACAAAAAGTACAGGTAAATGGAGCTGACTCTGAGGAGAGGGATGTTACCAGTGGTGTGCCCCAGGGATCTGTCCTTGGTCTGATTCTTTTTAACATCTTTGTTAGTGATATAGTGGAAGGGCTGTCGGGTAAGGTTTGCCTCTTTGCGGATGATACCAAAATCTGCAATAGAGTAGACAACCACCTTCAGAAGGATGTGAACAGGATGGGGTCAGTGCAGAGGGTTGCTACTAAAATGATTAATGGGCTTCATTATAAAGCATATGAGGACAGACTTAAGGATCTTAATATGTACACCTTAGAGGAAAGGCGGAATAGAGGTGATATGTTTGAGATGTTTAAATACCTCCATGGCATAAATGTTCAGGGAGAGAGCCTCTTTCAATTAAAAGCAAGTTCTGCTACGAGGGGACATGGGATGAGGGTGAAGGGAGATAGATTCAGGAGTGATATGTGGAAATATTTCTTTACGGAAAGAGTAGTGGATCCGTGGAATAGTTTCCCAGTGGAGGTGGTAGAGATGAGGACAGTAACTGAATTCAAAAAAGCATGGGACAAACACAGAGGATCTCTAAAGGTAAAAAGGGGACTGTTGTAGTTGTTGATACGGAAGGACAGACTAGATAGGCCATGTGGTCTTTTTCTGTCATCATATTTCTGTTTCTAAACCCACAATCCGATACCTTGGAGTCACATTAGACCAACGCCTGGACATGAGGGCGCACATATGCAACACGGTAAGAGCAGCCTACCATAAGATTCGGACACTCAGACACTTATGCTCCCTGTTAGAACCAGACGACTTCCAGACAATCTTTCAAGCGCTGGTTATCCCACATTTCGATTACGCCAGTGCGTACAAGGGCTCCCACTTTCCACCCTGGGTCCGCTCCAGCTCGCAATGAATACCGCGGCTAGAGTTCTATATGGTGCCTCCAGGCGTGACCATGTGACACCCATCCTGAAATAGCTCCACTGGCTCCATATTCACGGTAGAATTTCCTACAAGATCCTACTGCTGACCTTCAAGGCCATCAACGGGCTCTCCTCCGCCTCACTCTCAGAGCTTATCCACACTACTCCCCCCAACAGAGCCAGAAGATCTGCAGCAATCAACACACTAGTAACACCGAAGGCAGTAACACAATGAATCCAAGCAACAGCAAGCAGGGCATTTAGGTTCTGCGCACCCAGATGCTGGAACGCCCTTCCACCTAGCATCCGGGCAATCCCTGACCTAACACAATTTAGGAAGGCTTTGAAGCACCACATCTTCCTCAAACACTACCCGGACGATTGCGCACCATTAACCGCTCCCTCTTCTAGTTTCAATGCACTATGAATACTCTTTGATTCAACTTGATGTGATGCCTATATGTAAATAGTTTCCCCGGTTTTACCCAAGTTTAAGCACCTGTTCTTTGTAAATGCGGAGCAGATTCCGGCACCGTATAAGCTTTCTGTTGTCATGTAAACCGCATTGATGTTGAATAGCGCGTTATAAAAGAGACTGTAAATAAATAAATAAAATAAATAAATATACACATTGTAACAACTGAACTATGTACATTGTATCTTGTTAAGTATTTACATTGAGACATAAAGCAACATTGTAGCAGTTTTTTCATGATTGTTATACTGATCAGGTGCTGAATATGCTTTTGGGGAGTTTTTGAGGTATGTACAGTAGTTTTGCCTCTGATTAGGTTATGCCTTGTGTTTGGGGGGGAGGGGTGGTGTGATTGGGTGCTGGTGGTGGTGTGGTTGCTGTAGTGTTCAATGAAGAGTAGTGTCTTTAATTCCTTCCTGAATGTTTGTATGTCTTTGAATGATCGTAGTGAGTCTGGTAGCGAGTTCCAAAGTACTGGGGCTGTGAAGGTAAACACTTGTTATCTGTCTGGTTTTACGTACAGTGGTGGAAATGTTGAGGAGGTTCTGTTTCTGGTGTTAAGCTGAGCAGTTATAAGGGATGACAGATATGATGATGCAATGTTGTTGTATAGTTTGAATGTTGTAATTATCATTTTGTATTTTGAGCGACTTGCTATTGGGAGCCAATGGAGATTTTGTAGGATAGGTGTGATATGGTCAGTTAAGTGTGCCTTGGTTGTGATTCTGTCAGTGACATTCTGGGTTAATTGGAGGTGGTGTATGCTTTTTTTGGGGAGACCTTGTAGTAAGCTGTTGCAGTAGTCCAAGAGGGGTGTGATTAATGCTTGGACTACCGTTCTGAAGTCATTGGGTACAAGGAGGGGTCTAAGGTGTTGCACAGTTCTTAACTTGAAAAATATGGTTCTTGCAGTTTGTTTTATGTGTGGCTCCATGTTAAGGGTTCTGTCTAGGATGATGCCCAAGTATTTGACTTCCTGTTTTACAGGGATAGTGGTGTTGATAATGTGGATTGTTTGTGGGGGGGAGGGGAGGTGAAACTATGTTTCCTCATAGTGACAAGTACTTCTGTTTTTTTTTTAAGGTTAATTTTGAAGTTGTTTATATTTAGCCATTTTTCTGCTTCCTGTATGCATTTGGTTATGTTGTGGTATGTAGGGTTATATACATTGATTTGGGAGTGGAGTAGGATGTCATCTGCATAGAGATGGTATCCAATCTTGTGCTTTTTGAATATTGAGCAGAGTGGTTGAATATAGCGGTTGAACAGGAGGGCAGAAAGTGCTGAAACCTGTGGGATACCTTGCTCCTGCGGGAATGGTGATAAGGATTCAGAATCAAGCTTTACGTACTGGGTATGATCAGTTAAGTATGATCTGAACCATTGGAGGATGGTACCTGCTAGACCTAGTTGAGCAAGCCTTGATAGGAGTATAGTGTGTGGTCTACATTGTCGAATGCAGCCGTTATGTCTATGAATATGAGTACAAAGGCTGTGTTTGAGTTATCCATACCTCATATGAGGGTATCAAACAGTACAAGCAGCAGTGTTTCTACTCCATGAAAGGAGCGGAACCCATATTGATGCTCATCTAGGGGCACATTTTGGTCTATGAAGCTTTGGAGCTGTAATTGCACAGTTTTTTTATGATTTTAGCTAGAAAAGGTATACTGACAATTGGCCTGTATGAAGTAGGGTCTTCTGTGTTCAGGGACTTGTTTTTTTAGTATAGGTCGGATGGCCGAGCGTTTAAGTTCACTAGGTAAGTTTCCAAGCGCAAGGGATTGGTTGATTATATTCAGTAGGTAAGGTGCTAGTTCTGTTTTTGTTGCTTTTATCCATGCCACTGGGCATGGGTCTAGGTGAAAGGATGTGGTGTTGATCCTAGTAATTGTTTCTAGGAGGAGTTTTTCCTTGATGAGGTAAAAGGATTGCCATTTGTTGGAGTTGGTTTGATTATTGGGTGGGAGGGGAAGGGGTGAGTCCGTTATTAGACTTTAGTTTGGTAGCAAAATGCTTGGCTAATGTTTGTGAAATGATGTTATTCATGTTTCGTTTTGTGGATGTTTAGTAATGGATTTGACGATTTCAAAAAGCTCCCTTGGTCGGTTGATGGCTTTGTTTAGTATGTTTGTATAATAGTTCTTTTTTGAAGTATTTATGGCTTCTTTATAGGCATTCAGTGTGGTCAAATAATGGTTTTTCAATTCTGAGGTTTATTTAGCTCCCCATTTTTGTTCGACTTTGCAGAGCTCTTTTTTTAGTGAATGAAGATCATGTGTATACCATCTTTCAGTATGTCTATGCTTTGCTTTTGTTTGATTGTTGGTTCTTGTAGCTGCTTTGTTGACTATAGAGTTCCAGAAGTGTATTGCATTGTCTAGGTCCTTAGAAGTAGGATCTAGTTGAGGGATTATCTCATCAAGAAAGCAGTTTTTGTTTAAGTTATTGAATGATGTAGTATGATGATTTTTATAGGGTGTAAGGTGAGTGGGCTGAGGTATAGGGATGTTCAGTTGCAGTTAGGAGTGGTCAGACCATGGGATTTGTGAAGCTGTAGGGGGGGTGTAATTGGGGTGCTCTGTAAGGTGTTCAGGGATGAAGATGAGATCAAGGGTTTTGCCCTTCATGTGGGTGGGAGTGTTTACAATTTAATGGAAGCTCATTTCTTCCATGAACTCCAGTAAAGATGTGTATTGGTGTATTGGGAGGGATGAGAGGTTGAAGTCCCCTAGGATAATGTGGGGTTTCCTTGTTGGTGAAGTGCAGGCGGATTCTAGAATGGTTGCAAGGTTAGGGTGGTTGTTGCTGGGAGGTCTGTAGAGTAGGTATATTGCTAATTTATTGTTTTCCACTTTAAGTATATAAATTTCCGCACTGCTGGTGCATGCAGCGGTGTTTAGTTTAACTTTGGATAGAATGAGGACTCCACCACCTCTTTTGGAGTCTCTTGGACAATTGTATAGTTTGTAGTTGCCTGTGGTCAGTTGATTCATGAGGATGGTGTCTGACTATGTTATCCATGTTTCTGTAATGCAGAGCATGTCAGGGGATTCATTGATTAGAATGTCTCGGATTATTGGGATTTTATGTTTTACAGAATGTGCATTGATTAGTATGAGTTTTAGTGGGGTTATGTGGTCTTTGTATGTCTGGTTCTGGTTGAAGTGGATTGGGTTGATGTAGATCAACCTATGATGTGATTTATTGCTGTGAGCATAGTGGTCTTTGGTGTGTAGGTGTCTGTTGTGGAGTGGTAGATAATCTCTGTGGTGTCCTCGGATTATTGGGATGAAGTGGTGTGTAAGATGATCTTTGTTTGTGTGTAGGGTATTGGCTGTTATTGTTAGTAGTAGCAGGCTTAGTATTGTGTAAAGAGGGGTGTGTTTGATTTCCATGGTGTAGGTAGGGAAGGTTTGCTGGGTAGTTATTATGAAGGTGTGGTGGAGAGGGCTAAGGCTTCTTGGGTGATGAGTGGTATTTTGGCTAGTGGATGTTGTGTATTCAGTTGCTTAAACAGGTCTATGGTGTCATTGGTCAGCTAGCATCGGTATGTTCAATATAGCAGTCATGCAGTGATGGTTAGACACAGTATAGATAAAATATACAATATAAGTTGATTCTGTTATGCAATGAGGCTTCTGTGTGCTGCTTGAGGGAGATTCTTGTGCAGCTATCTGTTATATGGAAGGTAATGGAACTATAGTATATATTTTCTTTAAGAAAGCATATGATGATATACAGGGTTATAAAGAGGATAACAATGGGGTTTAGATACCAGTCTTTGCTATTGTTTGAGATAATGTTGATGAAGCAGGAGCAGGAAGGCAGAGTTTCAAGCACACAGTCTCACCTCCCCCGTTGATGATGGATGCTGGATTGCTTTCAGATTGTTCAGGAGCAGGCTGCAGGAGGGAAAGGGAGTACTCTGCTTGTTTCCCTTTTCAGGTGTGCTTGCAGATGTAGATGTAACTGCTCTGACCACAAGGGGACAATAAACCTCCTAACTTTGATGCAGATTTGCAACCAGAACAGGATCATAATGAGGAAGGAGAGCGGAAGAGAAGGTGCCGCCATTCCTTCATAAGTGGAACTGTGTACCTCTTTGGACGTTTTAAAGTTTAGTAACTGATGTTGTGCAGGTTGTGGTATGAAAAGGAGCAGACCAGAAGAAGCACAGGTTTAAATTGTTGTTTAGGAAGAAGACAAAGATCCTGACAGCTGGCAAAATCAATAAGTTCATTGTTGATGGAGAAGAAATTGAAACAGTTGACAACTTTAACCCTTAACCCTCCATAGCCCATGTTCCCTGTAAAATAGTTATCTCCAAGTTATAATGCCCCCTGTTCAATGTAATTTCAGTGTGTTCAATGTAAACCGCACTGATGCAGAATAGCGCGGTATATAAGAGAATGTAAATAAATAAATAAATGTTAATCTACACGGTTTAATAAAGAAACAAGCAGTCAAGAAATCTGAAGACGCATTGCTCTTGGCAGAATGGCTGTGAAGGACGAAGACAAGATTCTCAAGAGCAGAGATGTCTCTCTTCATACAAAGATTTTACTTGTTCAGACCATGGTATTTTCAATAACGTCATATGGATGCGAAAGTTGGACAGTGAAAAAGATAGACCAGGAAGAAAATAGATGCCTTTGAATTATGGTGCTGTTGAAGAATACTGTGTATCGCGTGGACTGCCCAAAGAACAAACCAGTCTGTACTAGAGGAGATCAATCCTAAGCTTTCTTTAGAAGCTCAGATGACAAGACTTAGACTTTCATACTTTGGATACGTCGTGCAAATAGAGATTGTTAGAGAAAGACATCATCCTTGGCAAGGTAGAAGATCAACGCAAAAGAGGAAGGCCAGAAATGAGATAGATCAATGCAATAACAGCAGCAATGGGTGTAACTCTATTATAAACAATGAGCCACCAGACTGAAGACCAAACAGAGTTTAGGACAACTATCCAACAACTCTCTTAACAACTCTAAACAACTAAACTCACTAATACAAAGATGCAGACAGCATTACTGTCAGTAGTGAGATGGGGGTTATCCAGTCTTTTGCATTGAGTGCCACATAATATGGTTATTTCCCATTTGGTGAAAAGTCATATCTGTGAGTGCAAAGAGCTCCTGCCTCTCAGAGAACAGGCCTAATCACTTGAGGATAAATTAGCAGACTTGGAGGAGCTGAGGAAGACAGAGAAGATATATAGAGGAGACTTATAGAGACATAGTTCCACTCTAGTCTGGCAGACTGAGTGCGGTTTTGGTGAAGAGAGGTCATCTGAAAGGAGAACATCATCTTGGTGTGGCAGGAAATTATTTGATAGCCAGGACCTGGCCTTCAAGGGGATGTAGTATCCTCTTGCACAGAGGATGTGTCTCCAGGGGCTTGTGCACCATGAGACCAGCGCCATTTTGACTGCTACTAGAGAAGGGACAGGAGTGTGGGGGGGAAATCACTCCTGCTCCGATCACCACTGGATCGCCAGGGCAACCCTGGTAAGACTTGGTGGGGGGAATCAACCTGAGACCTTTTCATCTCAGGGGTGGGTTGGAAGAGACAGCCACCCTTCTTATGTGGTGCTGTCCAGGGTGATTAATACTGAAATTGGAGGGAGAAGGTGGGGCTTCTATGAGTGCCGCAGGTCTTACAATCTGTGGCACTGGCGGTTTTAACATCGGTGATGGCAGAGGGTGGAAGGAGGTGTGGCCTTCATTGCTTCCACCACCGAGTTGAAGGATATAGTGGCTACTGCCACTTGTCCTTTATCTGTTCCCTTTCTCCGGGCCCATGTTCCCTGCATCAGCTGTAACTTTGCTGTTCAAGCACTGTCTGCAATTGCAAGCAACATGGGACTGTGCAGTGATGGACTGCCCTGTGTGGTAACTGCAGGGCAGATGCTGTGCATTCCGCCAAAGTTTACTACACAAGTTTTGCTCCTACTTTGCTGCATTTGGGCATATACTGCATGGTAGGTGTAAAATCCATTACCCTAGCTCAGGGGTGGGCAATTCCAGTCCTGGAGGGCCGCAGACCAGTCAGGTTTTTATGATGTCCCTAATGAATATTCATGGCCCTATTTCCATACAATGGAAGGCAGTGGATGCAAATAGATCTCATGAATATTCATTAGGGACATCATGAAAACCTGACTGGTCTGCGGCTCTCCAGGACCGGAATTTGTCACCCCTGCCCTAGCTTAGTAAATATGCTCCTAGGTAATACATTAGGAGTCACCACCCAGGAAAAGTATCTAGGTGTCATCGTGGACAATACATTGATATAGTCTTCTCAGTGTGCAGTGGCAGCCAAGAAAGCTACTAGAATTCTAGGAATCGTAAGAAAAGGAATTAAAAATAAAACAAAGAACATCATAATGTCTCTGTATCGCTTCATAGTACAAGCACACCTTGAATACTGCTTGCCGCATCTAAAAAAAGATATAGCAGAATTGGAAAAGGTATAAAGAAGGGTGGTCAAAACAATAAAAGGGATGGAAGGATACCACTTTGAGGAAAGGCTTAAAAGATTAGGGCTCTTCAACTTGGTGAAGCAACAGCTGAGGTGGAGATATGATAAGAGTTCTATAAAATAATGAGCGGAATAGAAAAAGGTGTTTATTCCCTCTGAAAGTAGAAAGTTTAGGAGACATGCCATGAAGCTATAAAATAGTACATTTAATACTAATCGGAGAATATATTTTTTTCATTCAATGCATAATTAAGCTCTGGAATTATTGCCAGAGGATTTAGTAAAAGCTGTTTA
Organism: Ichthyophis bannanicus; assembly: GCA_033557465.1. Classification (NCBI taxonomy): domain Eukaryota; kingdom Metazoa; phylum Chordata; class Amphibia; order Gymnophiona; family Ichthyophiidae; genus Ichthyophis; species Ichthyophis bannanicus. The sequence continues at coordinate 545,829,641 of CM066031.1, forward strand.
ATGTAGCTGAGTTTAAAAAAAAGGTTTGGACGAGGTCCTGGTGGAAAAGTCCGTAGACCATTATTAAAGTGCACTGGGGGAAATCCATTGCTTATCCCTGTGATAAGCAGCATATCATCTGTCTGGTTTTTGTGATCCTGCCAGACAGTGATGGCGTGACCATTAAGAGAACTAGATGGCTGACTGGTACAGGGGCAGTCCATTGCCGCCCCTCTCCAGTTCCTGCAGCAGCGGTAATAGCCACAAACAGCCCTGCAGCGCTTACCTTAAAAGCTCAACAGGAATTCAGCATTGGGCATTGGAGAGGGCAGAAGTAAACAGCCCCGTGATGCCAAAGTAGTAAGGTAAGCATTGTGAGTCTGTTTATGGCCATTGCTGCTGCTGCAGGTGCTGGAGATGGGAGCGTAAGGGATGAGGATTCACCTAGGGCACCTCATCTCCTTGTGCCAGCCCTGCTGCCAGATGCTTGTGATCTGAATTCCTCTGTTGGAAACAAGATACTGAGCTTGATGCACCATTGTTCTGCCCAGCGTAGCATATCTTATGTTGTTAGTAGAAGGCTTGGAATATGCATAGCAATGATAGGCAAGCAGATGTGGTATTCAAAATAATATGCTTGAGATGATATATTTATTAGCCTATTTGGCACTTTAAAAAAAAAAAAGTTTACTGAAGTTGCTGTGCATGTTATAGTCCACTGCTACACTGCTTCCCACTGCTCTTGATGCCCCACGAGGCCGATGATCTGCAGCCCCTAAGACTGACATGGAGACCCATGTGACCGATGGGAGCACTGGACTATATAAGAACATAAGATATGCCATACTGGGTCAGACCAAGGTCCATCAAGCCCAGTATTCTGTTTCCAACAGTGGCCAATCTAGGTCATATGTACCTAGCAGTTTCCCCAAGAGACACAAGTTCCACAATGCTTGTACTGGGTCAAGCATTGATATCTTCGGTCACACGGGGGCGTTTCCAATATGGCTGCAACACTCCTTGCTGTGTGAGCTCGCTTCTCGGATGGGAAGGAAGCGAAAAGGCAAGTCGGGGCCGTTGCCCTCCCAGCCCTCTGCTGCCTCGACGCTCGTTTCTACAGTTTTTGGCCCTTTGGACCTTTACTTACAGCGGCCTACATGGAGTTCAGACACGACCGGGAGAGAAGCCCGATTGGCGGTTATGCCGGAGATGGATAGCTCGGCTACTGCCTCGGTGACATCACTTTCCCCGGCTATGAGTCCGGCACCGAAGGTTCTTTCCACACACGCCTTACCTGAGGGCTTCCTGGAGGTTCCCTCCTCTGCAGTGTCGGGGGTAGCAGGAGCCTCGGAGGAGCCAGGAAGTGGCGTGTCGTCTGAATTGAACAGTGGAGCTAGGAGCAAGCTCCCGGGTATGCTAACACCGGTGCTAGTAGGAGGTGGGCGCGCGGAGCAGGTCTCCTCTACTCCGCGGGTTGATTCATTGCCGCACATGGAACTGCTTGATTCGGCGTTGGATGTGGAGTCGACTTTCTCTCTGCAGCGTCCTGCAAATTTCACGTTAGAGTCTATTTGGTCTGCTATTGCCTCGTTAGGTGAAGCTTTACTTCCCAGAATGTCCTCTTTAGCTACTAAGGTTACGACTACTATGGGAGCGGTTTCTGTTTTGGAGAAGAAGATGTCTGATATTCGCGTGATTGGATATGACTCTCTCGGAATAGACTTTCTAGTTTGGAAGATCAATTTGCTATTTCTCAAAAAGACTCTATGACGTTACATATGAAGTTGGAGCAGTTAGAGAATCTTTCAAAAGCTAGTAACTTGAGAATAGTTAATTTTCCCAGGTCACCCTCCATTTGTGCAAAAGATATGTTTAAAGATTATCTATTAGATGTTTTAGGGGTAACACTTGATTTGATGCCCCCTTTAGTGAAAGTTTTCTATTTACCTAAATCAAAGTCTGTTACTTCTGAAAAAGTACAAGAGGGTGGCTTGTTGCATGGGGATGTATTGAATGTTACTGATATTTTGGAAAATACTGGTTCTGACTCTTTTGAACCTTCTACTCTTTTGGTAACATTTGCCTTATTATCAGACCGAGAATGGCTGTTGAAGCTCTTTTTCCGTAAACGGAAATTGCTTTTTCATGGGTTTGCGGTCCGTATTTATCCTGACCTGTCGAGGGAGACGCAGAAACGCCGTAGAGAGTTTCTTTTGTTACGTTCTGGGGTCTTGCAGCTGGGGGACTCTTTTTTCTCAACATCCTTGTAAATGCTTGGTGAAATACCAGGCAGTTTCTTATGTGTTTTTTGAGCCCTCCCAGCTGCTGGCCTTTATTAGTGCTCGACGAGCAGTATCCTCTATTGTTTCCTCCTAAATGTACTCTGTTATATAGATTCTGAACTGGAGTGCTGTTTTTTTTTTTTTTTCTTCTTAAAGTTTGGTATTGTGTATTAATTCTTGGATTGTCCCCCTTTTTTGTGGACTAGTTTGGCTATTCATTCTATTTTTTCCTATTTCTTACTAATGAGAAATTTTTTTTTTTTTCTCTTTTTACTATGGCTTTGTTTTCAAATGAATAACCTGTTTCTTCAAGAGAGTGCGTTGTTGCCTTTCTTGGTGTATTGTAAAAATTGCATAAATAAATAAATTTAAAAAAAAAAAAAAAAAAAAAGATATCTTCGGTCACTTCTTAATAATGGTTTATGGACCTTTCCTCCAGGAACTTGTCCAAACCTTTTTTAAACCCAGCTACACTAACAGCCTTTACTACATCCTCCGGTAACAAATTCCAGAGTTTGATTACACGTTGAGTGAAAAAATATTTTCTTTTATTAGACTTAAATAGTTTACCCTGTAGCTTCATTGCATGTCCCCTAGTCTTTCTATATTCTGATAACGTAAACAATCGATCTACGTTTACCCGTTCCACTCCGTTCATTAATTTATAGACTTCTATCATATCTCCCCTCAGCCGTCTCTTTTCCAGGTTAAAGAGCCCTAACCTTTTTAGCCTTTCCTCATAGGAGTATCCTTCCATCCCCTTTACCATTTTGGTGGCTCTTCTCTGAACCTTTTCTAAAATCGCTATATCCTTTTTAAGATACGGCGACCAGAATTGCACACAATATTCAAGGTGCGGTCTCACCATGGAGCGATATAGAGGCATTATAATATCTTTTGTTTTATTTTCCATTCCTTTCCTTATCATACCTAGCATTCTATTTGCTCTCTTGGCTGCCGCTGCACACTGGGCCGAGGGTTTTAACATGGTATAAATGCAGTAAAATATATTTTCCAAATTTTTTTCTTAAAAAAAAATTGGAGCATCTTATTGTGTGATAAGAAATGGGGAGCCAGTGGATGAATGAAAGAAGCGGGCAGCATTTTGAACTAGTTTATGGATCTTTGTCAATAGGTTGCAGCAATCCAGGAAGAGGTGTCTCTGCAACAGAAGGACTGTGAAGTCGACCTCATTAAAGCCGAACCAGCTTTGGTAGCAGCCACAGCAGCTCTTAATACACTCAACAAGGTAATGGAACCACAGTTTCCAGGAATTGTGGAAACACATGAAGCAAAAAAGGGGGGGGGGGCGGTGATTTGTTTTTAATTTTAGCAAAAACCTATTACAATTTAAGCACTATGATAAATGATCGTAAGAGTAAATTAACTCATTCCGTATGAGCTGTTGAAGCCTTTGTCTTTTCTTAACTTGAAGAATTACACATATTCTCCAGGACCAAGCAGGAAGTCAGTCCTCATATATGGGTGACGTCAGCGCCGACGGAGCCCCTGTGCGGAGCATTTCCCCAGCTTTCAAGGAAAGCCTTTGGGAATGCAGCGCGCATGCGCGGTCCCCTTCCCGCCCAAGGGAGCCATCTTTCTCAGTCTTTCTTTTTCCGCGGAGCCCAACGGATGTGAGTTTGTGTCACCCGGGGAAAGTATATGTTTTTCGGCTATTTTGGCTTTTTTCAGTTCCGGTTCGATGCCAGTTCCCCTTCCCCTTCCCGCCTAGGCTCGGTACACAGGTATGAAGCCGGAGTTCTGATTTTCGTTTTTTGTTCTTCGTGACTAGCGTTCGCGCTCTTTTTGTGTTTTCACTGGCAGCCCGGTCTTTTGACGTTGCAGGGGCCCTTTTTCCCCCGATGGCTGCCAGCGGGTTCAAAAAGTGTGATCGGTGCAAGAAACTTATGTCTCTCACCAACACACATGACTGCTGCCTCCATTGCCTCGGGCCTGACCATGAGCCTCGGAGACGGTCCCCCCCCCCTAGAGGATACCCGGTTCTCGGACTTCGTGAGGGACATGGCCAAAGCCTTGGTCTTCCCTTTGGATGCCGAGGAGGAGCCTCGAGACAAAGAGCTCGATGCCCTCCAGTATGACTTCCTCCGAAGGAAGCCTTTACTGTACCGGTTACTCCGATGCTGGAATGGCTGCTCTTCCATATGTGGGAGGCACCGGTTCTTAGCAAACGGGTCGATTCCATTTATCGAGTCCGTAAGAGCCCTGGGTTCCAAAAGGCGCATCTACCACACAACTCCATGGTTGTGGAATCGGCCATGTACCGCCTGAAGAGACAGAAGATGCAGTCCTTGGTGCCCCCCCGGTCGGGAGGCCTGGAACCTGGATGCCCTCGGTAGAAAGTGCTTCCAAGGCTCTATGCTATCTTGCCGTGTCCAGACCTACCAGCTGTACATGGGCATGTACCTACAAGACCTGACAAAGTAGATTGCTGGGTTCTCAGCTGGCCTCTCCGAGGAACCTTTGCAGAGGTTCAAGGCTTTGTCGACAGGGATTCGAGAGTGCTCGAAGTTTATCTTTCGGGCAGCCTATGATGGCTTCAAGGCTTCTGCCCGGGTATCCGTGACCGGCATCGGTGCACGCCGTCAGGCCTGGCTACAGTCATCAGACCTGGAGTCATGGGTGCAGGACAAGTTGGTCGATGTCCCCTGCCGAGGTGAAAACCTTTTCGGTAAGTCCATGACTGAAAAGGCTGCGGAAATCGAGACTGAGACTCTCACTAGGACAAGGCTATCCAGGAAGACTTCTGCCCCTTCTCAGAAAAAGAAGAGCTCGGTAAAGAAGCCCTTTTTCCCGAGGAAGGTTGCCATCTACAAATCCTACCCTCAATATCAGGCTTCTGCAGCTCCCCAACAGGGCCAGCAGGCCAAGGGGCAGGGGCATGGGCCCCATAGGCAGAAGAGCTTACTTGCCCGAAGACAGGGCCCACAGACTGATGGACTTGGCCAACCAGTTCCACAGCAATTCTGAGGTCTCTGCCATGGCATCCACAGTACATGTGACGCCGAATGCCCGTCTGCACATGCGGGCTGCTCAGTGGGGCCTCAGAGCTCAGTGGGCGCAGGCCACAGGTGACCTCCGAGACAGAGTAAGGGTGTCCAAACCACTTTTGCACTGCAGGGAGCGGATTTTGACTCCCACAGAATAGCCTCTTCTCCACAGCTGGCTCCACTCAGCACAGGAGGTCGGCTGACCCTGTACGCCTACAGGTGATCAGCCATCACAGGGGATACCTGGGTCCTCAGCATAGTCCAGAAGAGCTACATGCTCCACTTCCACCAGCTACCCCCTCCCCCCGCCTACTTTCCAGGGGAGACTCCAAGACTCCCTCTGCACAGAAACCTCCTCCTTCAGGAGTTGGCAAGTCTTCTAAAGGAACAGGCAGTGGAACCAGTGCCTCACCACCTGGAAGGGCAAGGCTTCTACTCCAGGTACTTCCTGGTACCAAAAAGGACAGGAGGCCTCCGGCCTATCCTAGACTTGCGAAACCTAAACAAGTTTCTGGAGAGGGAAAAGTTCAAGATGCTTACCCTTGGGACACTGCTGCCCTACCTCCAGCAGGGAAACTGGCTATGCTCCTTAGAGCTCAAGGATGCTTATACTCACATCCTCATTCATCCAGACCACCGACAATATCTCAGATTTGTGGTGGGAGGAAACCAATTTCAGTACAGGGTACTTCCCTTTGGCCTAACATCCGCCCCCAGGGTTTTCACCAAATGACTGGCGGTGGTGGCTGCCTATCTCAGGAATCAGGGAATTTTTATCTTCCCATACCTGGACGACTGGCTCATCAGGGGCCAGTCTATCCAGGAGGCCAGACAAGCCACTCTTCTTCTTCAGCATCTGGGCTTTGTCATAAACTACGCAAAGTCCACTTTGCTCCACTCACAGAACCTAGAGTTTATAGGGGCAAGATTAGACACCCTGCAGGCAAGAGCTTACTTGCCCGAAGACAGGGCCCACAGACTGATGGACTTGGCCAACCAGTTCCACAGCAATTCTCAGGTCTCTGCCAGGCACTTCCTGCGGCTCCTGGGCCACATGGCATCCACGGTACATATGACGCCGAATGCCCGTCTGCACATGCGGGCTGCTCAGTGGTGCCTCAGAGCTCAGTGGGCGCAGGCCACAGGTGACCTCCGAGACAGAGTAAGGGTGTCCAAACCACTTTTGGACTACCTGAAGTGGTGGCTACATCTCCCAAACCACCTCAGGGGGGTACCTTTTTAGGCCCCAGCACACACAAGGCTGCTGACGACCGATGCTTCCTTGAAGGGCTGGGGTGCACATTGCCAGGGCACATGCACTCAAGGCTTCTGGTCTCCTCGGGAGGCCACACAGCAGATCAATCTTTTGTAGCTGCAAGCAATCCGCTTGGCTCTACAGACTTTTTCTCATGCCCTCTCTTGCCAGTCTGTCTTAGTTCAGACAGACAATCAGATAGCAATGTTCTATGTAAACAAGCAAGGGGGCACAGGGTCCAGACTCCTATGTCAGGAGATGCAGGCCCTTTGGTTCTTTGCAGTCAAACAAGGCATGTTTCTCATAGCAGTTTATCAACCTGGTCAGGAGAACTTCTTAGCAGACAAGCTAAGCAGGATTCTCCAGCCCCACGAATGGCAGTTGAATCCATTGGTGGTCCAGCAGACCTTTCTTCGATGGGGACTTCCATCCATCGATCTCTTTGCAAGTCCACTGAACCGTCAGCTGCCCAGGTTTTGCTCCAGACAGCCACATCCCCTGAGAATGGCAGCAGATGCTTTTCTGATCTCTTGATCTACGGGCCCTCCTGTATGCGTTTCCTCCCACGCACCTGGTGGCCTGAACTCTGTTCAAGATTCTCCGGGACAAGACCTCGGTGATTCTGGTAGCCCCCAGATGGCCGAGGCAACCGTGGTTTTTACTTCTGCTACAGTTGGCGGTGGAAATTCCTTTCCCTCTGTGGTTGCAACACGATCTCCTGTCTCAAGAACAGGGTTCCCTTCTACACCCCAATCTCAGGTCCCTCAATCTAATGGCCTGGCTGCTGAAAGGATAGTGATAGCTCCCTTGCTTCTACCTAAGGAGGTTGAAGAGGTTGTTTTGGCCTCTAGGAGGCAGTCCACCAGAACGTCCTATGCCCTCAAGTGGCGTAGGTTCACAATATGGTGTGCTCAGCATAATGAAGATGCTTTCTCCTGCCTTGTGCCAGTAGTACTGCAGTATCTACTTCACCTGTCAGACCTAGGCCTTAAGTCTAACTCTGTTCGGGTCCACCTCGGTGCTCTATCAGCGCACCACTCACCGATGAAGGGACAGTCTCTGTTGGTTCACCCATTGGTGTCCCGCTTCCTCAGAGGTCGGCTTCTTCTCAAGCCTCCGGTTCGTCCATCGGCGACTGAGTGGGATTTGAACGTGGTCTTGCAGCAACTTATTCGCCCACTGTTTGAGCCGATGGCTACTTGCCATTTGCGCTTCCTTTCTTGGAAAGCGCTCTTTCTGGTAGCTCTTACCTCGGCCAGCTCTGGTTTCTGATAGACCGTACACACGGTTCTATAGGAACAGGGTGGTCCAACGGACCCACCTGAAGTTCCTTCCAAAAGTCGTCTCCTCTTTCCACCTCAACCAGGAGGTGGTTCTTCCGACCTTCTTTCCCAGGCCGCATACCAGCCGGGCTGAAGCAGTCTTGCATACCCTTGACTGTAAGAGGGCGTTGTCTTTTTACATAGAACCTACGCGGGGGCATCGAAGGGCTACTCAGTTCTTCGTCTCCTTTGACCCTAATAAACTGGGGTTACCTGTCTCCAAGCGTACGTTGTCCACTTGGGTAGTGGATTGTATCGCCTGGGCATACAAGGCAGCCGACCTCCCCTTGCAGGGTCGAGTCACGGCCCACCGTGTCAGGGCGAAAGCCGCGTCAGTAGCTCATCTCCGCTTTGTTCCGTTGGCAGACATCTGCCGGGCTGCTACTTGATCTTCAAGCCAGACTTTTGCAGCCCACTACTGCTGAGAGAAAGAGTCCCGAAGGGACAGTGCTTTCGGACAGGTGGTACTCCCTAATCTCTTTGAGGTTTAGGCAAATCCTACCCCCTGGCCCTTGTGTTGGGCTACCATACAGGGGCGCTCTCAGAGAAAATTCTTATCACGGATGCTGAGGCTCTTGAGAGGGAGCCATTTTTTAAGCTTTGGGTTCCCGGTAGCCTAGAGCTGGGGAGTCCCATATGTGAGGACTGACTTCCTGCTTGGTCCTGGAGAAAGAGTAGTTACTCACCTGTAACAGGTGTTCTCCAGGAGCAGTAGGGATCAGTCCTCATCCCCTGGAGTTGCAGTCCTCATCCCCTGGAGTTGCAGTCCTCATCCCCTGGAGTTGCAGTCATATACTTCATTTTGGTTTTTGCTGTCTTTTAGCTATGTCCTCAGACTGAGCAAGATGGCATCCTTGGGCGGGAAGGGGACCACGCATGCGCACTGCATTCTCAAAGGCTTTCCGTGAAAGCTGGGGCAATGCTCCACATGGGGGCTCCGTTGGCGCCGACGTCACCCATATGTGAGGACTGATTCCTGATGCTCCTGGAGAACACCTGTTACAGGTGAGTAACTACTCCAAATAATACCGTGCAATGATTTTACAGTCTGATTTTGATGATCCTGGACTTTCTTGATCTTCCTGTAATTTCTGTTTCAGAAATACTCTGTTTTTCAAATTTATAAACCAGTAAAAGATAATAATGGCAAAACTGACAGTCTCTGAGAGGTGGTATATGCTTCTTCATATAATAAGTCACTTTAAAGTAGAAACATAGCTTAGTATAGCCTAGAATAAGTTTAGTGGCTATATTAAACTTTTTCTTAAAAGTGAACTGTGTTACACTGAAGGGTATGTTTACTACACTACGCACCTAAGTTGTACATAGGTAATGCCTTATATGTTGCATTGTACATAAGTTTACTTGTTATCCTGTCCTTCCCCCCTTCTGTTCAGCGTTTATTGTATACAGTGAAGTTACAATGTAAACCATTTTAATTGAAAGATAAGGTGGTATAGAAAACTGGTTAAATAAGTAAATAAATACTAAAACACACTTTAATAAAATTAACATGCGTTAAGTGCCACTGCACACATAGAAATATAAGAGCTATGTGTGTTAAAACCTTTAGTAAACATGCCCCTTAGTGTTGTGCCAATTTTGGAAATATAAAAGATCTCCAGCAAAACATTTCTTTGGTCCAATGGCTCAATTACCACTGTGGATCCCCCTCTCCTTTTCCTATAGGCAACATTCCCATGAAGCTACGTGGATGTCCTTCACTTATGCTGCTGCCAGCAGGGGGAGGTGCTGCGATATCACAGCTCCTCCCCTTACCATCATCAGCATGAGCAGAGGACTCCTATGCAGCTTCATGGGAATGTTGCCTATCAGTTCACCGATGGTTACGGATCATTTACAAATTTGGTTCATCTTGAAAACCAAATATATCATCCACAACATGCAGAGTGGTACCTCACCATACTGTCCATCTGCAACAAATTTTCTCATGACAACAGATAACGGGCATTTCGACCCTGCAAATAAACTCCGTGGTTTGTGTCTAAGAAGGAACATCCACAAATACAAAGGTACTGGATGAGCTGGAGACTGGTAGTAACTACCTAAAAGTGTGTGTAACTATGAAATATTAAATTAGTGAACAAATAGCTCTCATTTTCCTGCTATCGAGAGCTGCACATTGTTTGTTTTCCCCCTGTTTTCTCTTACTATGCATGTATTGAGTTCCACTATTGAACACACACTCTTTATTTCTGGACAGTATTTTTGTGGGCATTACTGTTAGTTTTCTTCTGATTGCTTGCTTTGTTCTTAGGCAAATCTCACTGAACTGAAAGCCTTTCCGAACCCACCTGTTGCTGTCATCAATATTATTGCTGCTGTTATGGTTCTGTTGGCTTCCAAGGGAAAAGTGCCTAAAGACAGAAGCTGGAAAGCCTCAAAAGTGTTCATGGGAAAGGTACAGTATGGATGGCGTTTTTCATGACTTTAGCTCAGATTACATCAGTTTTTGAAGTGCTGCAACAGCAGTAAACAGGAATCCTAGGATGTATATATATGTAATTTATTTATCTATGCCTAATTAAGACACCTTATAAATATCAAAATAATATCTACACAGAAATACTATACAGATTTCTGCTGACCTGAATTAGTATGGTTGTAGGCCTTGTGGTAATTTGTTCTGCACAGCAGCCCTCCTACTGCAAAGTGAGGGAAGTTCGAAAGGGGTACACAGCTATTTAGAAGAACATAATTTAAGGATTCTGGTGGACGGCGGATGCAGAAAAGTCACAAGACTTTCACTAAAATGACACACAAAATTAACATAATACTCAAATCCCTAACAGAAGTGCAAGTACACAATATGGGGTATCCTTAAATAAAAGGACTTTTATTTAGTGAATCCTCAAAAAAAAAGTATGTACAAGAGCAAAATAAGCCAAGAGCATAAGGGCACAAGAAATGAGCCAAGTCACAAATATTTCTAATCTCTGGCTTCTGGGTCTTGAGCAAGCTCTTTCTCCATTTCCCTTATGTAGGGTCGTCTTCTGGGACCTTAGATTCACTCCCCCTCCTCTCTCCTTTCAGGTTCTCAGTTTGGGTACCGCATACTCCTTGGGGTCTCCTGCAGCACACTTTCAAAAACTTAATATATTTTAGAACTTATATCAAGTTCACTTAGGTTAATCGTTAGCCCTGTTTAATAAACATACCCCTTAATGTCCGTGCATCTGGACATTTTAGAGAAGACATGGAGATCAGAACTGAGAAGTCAAGGTTGCAACATTTGCAGTTCTGTTGGTATTTTAGAAAGGGTTCTAAGAGGAAATGCCAGGAGGAAAACGGAAGAAGAAGGCCGCTAAGGAAACATCTCAGGCGGGGCCTCTCGACAAACATGTGATTTCTACCCCATGATTGAAAAACTCAGGTACTGAACTTCTCTCGCCTCTATCTAACGGAGCAAGTTTGAGCTCAGTGGAGCGAACTCCCCCTCTCCCCCCCGGTTTTTTGGAAGTGTCTTCTGAATTACAGAGCATTGTTTGCTCTTCTAAGGATAAAGTGCTCCCCAGTGTGGTGTCCTGGAAGGAGCCTTCTGTCCCTATTTCAGATCCCCAGGTTTCCACGGTTTCATTGTTAGATGTTTGGAAAGTAGTATCTCGTACTGAGCAAGTTTTAGTTGATGTTGTTCCCTCTTTATGTCAGTTTACTAAAGACACAGTTGCAAAATTTCAAACTTTAGATTCACAGGTGGGAGCTTTAAGCTCCGTGGTTGCTAATATGGCCACTCAAGTTAAATCTTGTGCTGAATTTCAAGCTGCTTATTTAAAAGAGAGTGGAATATTGCACCAGAAGCTTGAGAATCTGGAAAATTTATCGCGTATAAAAAATTTAAGAATATTAAATTTTCCTGTTTGTTCTCTGTTGTCCCCTATGATTTTATTTCGGAAATACCTGAGGGGGATGCCCTTTCGGTTTCGGATAAATTTAATTTAACTGCTTTTTTAGAGGACACACATGATGATATTTCCTCTAGAGCAACGTTACTTGCTACTTTGGCTTCCGAGGAAGATAAGAGTATTATCTTTAAAGCCTATTTCAGAAAGAAAGAAGTAAAATTCTTTGGGGATTTTGTTTCAGTCTTTCCGGATGTATCACGTAGTACTCAAGAACGTAGGAAAACTTTCTTGGTATTAAAGGCTAGGGTTATTGCTCTCGGAGCAACTTTCTTTTTAAGATATCCCTGCAAATGCTGTGTTACTTTAGGATATGATAAATATGTGTTTTGCTCATCATCTGACTTAGAAAAGTGGATCCTAACTAGGGAAAATACGCTTTGATGTTTCTAACATTTTTTTTTTCCTTCCTTATCGTTTTGGGTGGGGGTGATAGGAGGGAAGCTTGTCAGGCTGTATTAGTTGGCCAAGGTTTTACAAGTTGTTATGACCTTGGCTTTGGTTATTATGTATTTTTCCGTTTAAGCTTTAAAGGAACTCCCCGATATGTGGACTGTCACGGATAGAAATTTTCCTTAAATTTTAATGTTTCGTTTTATATGCCATATTTCCTTGTACTGTAATGTTTTACTGTATATTGAAAAAACTCCTCTAAATAAAATATTTTTAAAAAAAAAAGAAAAAAGAAAGGGTTCTGCTAAAGGTTGCCCCTTTTCTAAAACACAAATAAGAAAATGCAGACACGTGGAGCTGTAAGAGCCATTTTACAAGCAGAAACCAACAGAGGCAGCTCAGCACAATCCCCACACAAGCACAAACATTTATTCATGGAGAACGGTATTTTGCAGCTTCCACATATTAAGTGCCAGCACTTATATGTGTAGATTGCCCATTTTGCAAACTTGAATGCGTAAAGGCCGCTAATGAACTAAAGAGGCCGCTACTTCTGTCTAAATTAAATTTAGAGAGAGAAATAAGCGAGGGCAGATTAAGGAGGATAATCCCCTTAATCCCTCATGTAAAGGACTGGCCAAAATGCACACTTTTACAAACCTACACATGCCAGGAAGCAGGTGTAAATACCGACATGGACTATTTTGGTGATATATGTTTATTCCCTGTCTGAAATGGGGAATACATATGTAGTTTTTTAACCCACCGAGATTACTCCCTAACCACGCCTCTGGTATGCCCTCTTGCAATTTCCTCATAATAAGGACATCCACATGTAAATTGAGCCCTTTCTAAAATGGCCATTTACATGTGTATGCCTGATTATACACATGTAAATCACAAAAATGGCTTCTAAATGAACTCCCTAATTCACAAAATCATTTCCATCTAGTACTCAGGATGCACGGGGGAGACTGGTCCGTCACAAGCAGAACTGGACTTTTCAAGAGCTAATATGAGATGCACCTACTAGGTTCCACTCACTCCTTCAGGGATACTAAAAATCTCTCTTGCAGTTGGACTCCTTTAGGACACTTGAGATGAGTCCTTGAATCTCACTGCTTCCAAAAATGTTTCTTCTAGATCTCCAGGAACAAGCAGGAATGAGTCTTCACATATGGGTACGTCAGTACCGACGGAGCCTGCGTGGGAACGCTCCCCAGCTTCCCAAAAAGGAAAGCTTTTGGGAGCATCCCACAGCGCCTGCGCGCTGCCTTCCCGCCTTTCCTAACCATCTCTCCTCAGTTCTTTGCCGCGGAGCCAGCAGGTCGAGCCCTGTCACCGCTGAAGAAGTTCTTTATTTTATTTTATTTCTTTGGTCGGGTGTCTGCCTTCCCCGACTCCGGACCGGTACCGCCGGTCTTTTTCTCTTCTTTCTTTCAAAAAAAAAAAAATATATATATATATTTTTCTTCACTTAGTGTATTTTTCCTCTTGGGCCTCAGGGCCTACAAGAAAATTTCCCTCATGGAAAAACCAGCCTCCGGGTTCAAAAAATGCACTAAGTGTAGCGGTACTATTTCTGTTACAGATACCCATGAATGGTGTCTTAAATGTTTGGGTCCTGAACACTCCATTCCGGATTGTCCGTCTTGCTCTCTAATGTCTAAACGGGGTTTACAGAACCGAGCAGCTAAGCTCCATGTGCTGTTTCCCGCTGATGCAGCGTCGGTAGCATCGACATCTTCCAGGTCTTCTTCTCCTGATGGATCTCAGGTAACCAAACATAAACCTAGCAGGTCCTCGAAGGGTAGATCTCCCTCTAAGCATCGAGATGCCTCCGGGCTTGCCCTCGAGGACCCTGCACCAGCAAAACAACCCCGGCGGGAAGCTCCGGCTTCCAAAGCTCCTCCTATGGGGTTACAGGTTGACATTGATGGCACGGCCTCGACCGATCACCTGTTAGAATGCTCTGGGGTACTGGCACAATCTCCCGGTACCGACTTCCAGGCATTCATGGCGTTGATGGATCACAATGTTCTGTCCATGCAGCAGGCTATTACGGCCTTCATTCAAGCTGCGACGCCGCTGGTACCGAAACAAACTCCGTTGTCGGTATCGGCTCCGGTACCGGCACCAGCGCCGATACCGGTACCGACTGCATCGACATCGACCAGGATACCGGCTGCAGCGGTTCGTTGTCCAGGGCTGCTTATCGGTACCGATCCGGTACCGGGGACGCCCGATGTCGATACTGCTTGATACGCGTATCGAGCGTTGGAAGAGCACCCTGACAGGCGATACTTTGATTCCTCTGATGATTCTGATACATCAGACGAGTCTCCTGAAGTATCCATAGCCCTTCCTGAAGAGCCTTCTTCTCCAAAAAGAAGAATGTCTCCTCCAGAGGACTTGTCCTTTCAAGACTTCATAAGAGAAGTAGCTAAAGGACTTTCTATTTCAGTAACTTCTGAATCAGAGCCTAGAGCTAAAAAATTGGATATTTTAGGCTATTCTAAGGCTCCTAAAGAGGCAGTCACCTTACCAAGTCATGAGATTCTTTATGAACTCATGATTGATCTATGGGAGACTCCTCTCACTCTGTCTCCTCATTCTCGCAGATTGGACACTATGTATCGTGTCCCTCCTTGTCCTGGATTTCAGAAAACTCAGCTTCCTCACCATTCCATTGTGGTGCAGTCAGCTATGAAGAGGATAAAGAGTACAAAGAGACACTCTTCTGCTCCTCCAGGAAGAGAATGCAGGACCTTGGATGCTTTTGGTAGGAAAATTTCCAAGCCAGTATGCTTATTGCCAGAATCAACTCATATAGCCTTTACATGGGTATGTTTCTAAAAGAAGTTGCACAAAAACTGCAGACTTTCCTCCCTTTTCTTCCAGAGGATAAAAGGGAGGAATTCCTCATTTGGCTTAAGCATACTCAAGACATTTCAAAGTTTTCCAACAGGGCAGCTTTTGACTCCTTTGAAGGTGCCAGCAGAGCCTCAGGCATTGCCATAGCTGCTCGCAGGATTGCTTGGCTCCAGGCTTCTGATTTAGAACCCTGGGTTCAAGATGGCTTAGGAAATCTTCCCTGTACAGGTGAAAACCTATTTGGTAAAGAATGGCAAATAAAAGCCACTCAAATGGATGCAGAAAACTCTGCTCTGGATAGACTTTCAAAGTCAACCTCCATTCCTGCCAAGAAAAAGCCTTTTAAAAAGTCTTTCTTTAAAAAGGGCAGATTTCCTTCTACTTCTGGCCAACAATCTTCTACAGGTCGCTTTACCACTAAGTGTCAGCAACCTAAACAGGCCAGGCCTAAGCCTACAGGGGCTGCTGCAACTCAGCAGGCCCAACCCCCTCAGGGTTTTTGACTTGATGCTAGAGAACTCAGCCTTTCTGGCTCTAAAGCAGCCAGAGCCTCTCGCCATTCCAGGAAGGTTAGCTCATTTTGCTCCCAGATGGGAGCAAATAACATCAGAGCAGTGGACCCTCTCCATCATAAGAGAGGGCTACAAGCTTCATTTCTCAGACCTTCCTCTCCACACTATGGTGAGACACTTCAATTCTCCCACATCTCTTCTCGACCTTCTAGGTCAAGAGGTAGCTACCCTTCTTGCCCAAGGGGAAATAGAAGAAGTTCCTCTTCTTCATCAAGGGTCAGGGTTCTACTCCCCCTATTTTCTCATCCCAAAGAAGACAGGGGGATACAGGCCCATCTTAGATCTCAGAGAATTGAACAAATTTCTGTGCAAGGAGAAGTTCAAGATGCTTTCTCTGGGCACTCTCCTTCCATACCTTCAAAGTCAGGATTGGCTTTGTTCTCTAGATCTCAAGGATGCGTACACACATGTCCTCATCCATCCCTCTCACAGAAGATTCCTACGGTTTCTTTTCCAAGGAAAACATTACCAATACAGAGTCCTTCCTTTTGGTCTGGCCTCTGCTCCAAGAGTGTTCACCAAATGCATGGCAATAGTTGCTGCATTTCTACGCACTCTGGGAATATTTGTCTTCCCATACCTGGACGACTGGCTCATCCGAGCTCCATCTCAGTCAGAGGCCCAGATTTCCCTGGACCGCACAAGGCGCATTCTGCAGTATCTGGGACTTGTGGTAAACCTCCCAAAGTCTCAGCTCACCCCTACTCAGGGGCGGCCCAAGGGGGGTGCGGGGCCATGTGCGGAGACTCGGTGCGGGGCCTCATTTGCATAAGTGGCCTTATTTGCATAAATATTTGCATAATGTTACCATACACTAACTTTTAGTAAACATGTCTCTTAATGAGTGTATGGATAAAGAAAGACTAAAAGATTTCTACATTACTATAATCCAGTGCCAACCGCCAGGCACATTAGGAACTACTACAAACGCTGCCCATTTAGAACCCATAGCAAACCCGCTGTATCCTGACAGCATTACCAGGACTCACAAAGCACCAGTCCCTACCTATCAAAAGGAAACACTGCAAATATTAAACCAGTACATTTCAGAGAATACTGGGGAAAGAGAACAAGTGGCAATGTCAAATAGGAATTACATAAACAGAATACCTCAGCTCAGTTACACATGCAGAACATAGACCATCACCAAACAAGGAATCGCAATTTAGAAACAGGAAGGCAATAATTTAAACTGGGAACCCCAAAAGCCAAACTTGGAATGTACAACAACACTGTAGAAATAAAACTATAAATCAATTTCCTCTTGTACCAAACAAAGCGCAGACGTTAATGATGCACATTTCCCAGAACTTTCATATTCCAGTTAATAAATTCAAAATAAAGAGATATATTTCTACCTTTTGTGCATTTTTTTTCAGTTGCAATTGCTCCAGCCACTTTCTTCTGGTTTCTTCATGTTTTCTGCTAACTCTCCATCGTCTGCTGTCCATTTGTCCTTTCTTCTCTCTTCTAGTTTTCTTTCCATCCTCTCTCTCTCTACATCTGCTTTAACATACTAATCTTTATCCTTTTGCTCTTTCCTCATTCTTATTTCATCCACACAAATTTTACCCCTCCATCCTCAATCCCACTTACTCTCCCAATACCCGGCCAATTGTAGATTTTTCATCCCTCCCACACAAAATATTTTTCCCCTCTCCATTTTACTCTCCCAGCCCCATCCCATTCTAATCCTCCCCCAACATCAGCTCCCTTCTAGTTCCAGTCTCACCCAGCATCCATTCCCTTCTAGTCCCTGCATCAGCCCATTTCCAGTCCTAGCCCCCCATCAACCCATTTCCAGTCCTAGCTCCCCCATCCATTTTCAGTCTGAGTCCCTTCATCAGCTCATTTCCAATCCTAGCCCCCATCAGCCCATTTCTAGTCATTTCCTAGCCCCACCATCAGCCCATGTCAAATCCTAGCTCCCCTCCACTCAGCCCAATTCCAGTCCAAGCCCCCCATGAGCCTACTTCCAGTTCTAGCCCCTCCATGAGTCCATTTCAATTCAAGCCCCCACCACAGCCCATTTCTAATCTTAGCTCCCCCCAACAGCCCATTTCCAGTCCTATCCTAGCTGCTCCATCAGCCCATTTTCAGTTCTAGCTCCCTTCCCTCACAGCCCATTTCCATTCCAAGCTCCCTCCCCATCAGCTATTTGCAGTTCAAGCCTCCCCGTCCACTCAGTCCATTTCCAGTCATAGCAATCCCCCAACCCATTACCAGTCCTAGCCCCCCATCAACCCATTTTCAGTTTAAGCCCCCCCTATAACCCATTACCAGTCCTAACCCCCCATCAGCCCACTTCCAGTCTTAACCCCATCAGCCCATTTCCAGTCAGCCCCCCATAGCCCATTGCCAGTCCTAACCCCCCCCCCCATCAGCCCACAGCCCATTACTAGTCCTAACCACATCAGCCCACCTCAAGTCCTAACCCCTCCCCATCAGCCCTTTTCCTGTCCTAGCGCCCCCATAGCCCATTAGCAGTCCTAACCCCCCCCATAGCCCATTAGCAATCCTAACCCCCATCACCCTATTTCCAGACAGCCCCCATCAGCCCACAGCCCATTACCAGTCTTAACCCCCCCAGCCCATTTCCAGTCCTAACCCCCCATCACCCCATTTCCAGTCAGCCCCCATCAGCCCACAGCCCATTACCAGTCTTAACCCCCCCAGCCCATTTCAAGTCAGCCTCCATCAGTCCCAGCCCATTAGCAGTCTTAACCCCCCCCAGCCCATTTCCAGTCCTAACCCCTCCCCAGCCCATTTCCAGTCAGCCTCCATCAGCCCCAGCCCATTTCCAGTCCTAACCCCCCTCCAGCCCATTTCCAGTCCTAACCCCCCCAGCCCATTTCAAGTCAGCCTCCATCAGTCCCAGCCCATTTCCAGTCCTAACCCCCCCCCTTGCACTTTTCCAGTCCTAACCCACCCTCGCTAATTTCCTGTCATATCCCCCCATTGCTCTTTTCCAGTGCTATATCCCCCCCTTGCACATTTCCAGTCCTATCCCCCCCCCTTGCACATTTCCAGTCCTAACCCCCCCCCTTGCACATTTCCAGTCCTAACCCCCCCCCCCTGCACATTTCCAGTCCTAACCCCCCCCCTTGCACATTTCCAGTCCTAACCCCCCATCACCCCATTTCCAGACAGCCTCCATCAGCCCCCCCCTTCCCTTCCCTTCCCGCAAATTTAAAAACAAAAACCTGGCTCTAGCTGCTGCCGCGTCCGTCGCAGCAGCGGCAGAATGGCGTGTCCCGCGGGGCCCCCTCTCCACGTCGAGCCCTCTGCAAGGGCTTTCAGATTCGCGAAGGGAGAGTGCTCCCTCGCGTCTCTGTAAAGCCCGCAGGGGCTAATGGGAAATTTCCCATCAGCCCCTCGCGTCTAAAGGGGCTGATGGGAAATTTCCCATTAGCCCCTGCGGGCTTTACAGAGACGCGAGGGAGCACAACTCTCCCTTCGCGAATCTGAAAGCCCTTGCAGAGGGCTCGAAGAGGAGAAGGGGCCCCGCGGGACACGCCATTCTGCCGCTGCTGCGACAGACGCGGGCAGCGGCAGCAGCTAGAGCCAGGTTTTTGTTTTTAAATGTAATAAAAAAAAAAGCAGAATGTTCTTTGCGCGGGGCCCCCTGAAACGCGGGGCCCTGTGCAAAAAACATTCTTGCTCAATGGACGGGCCGGCCCTGCCCCTACTCAGTCCCTAGAATTCATAGGGGCCTGGTTGGATACCACTACTGCAAGGGCCTACCTTCCCCATGCCCGTTGCCAACGTCTAGTGCAGTTAGCCTCCAAGATTCAGTCAAAGAGCCACTTAACTGCCCGGGAGATGCTACAACTGCTAGGCCACATGGCTTCCACAGTGCATGTGGTACCCTATGCTCGCCTACACATGAGAGCAGCTCAATGGACTTTGTCCACTCAGTGGACTCAAGCTTCAGGAGCTCTCTCAGGCCAAATAGCAACCACCAAACGTCTCTTTTGGTCTCTCCAATGGTGGATGTCCACTCAAAATTTGTTGCTGGGGTCCCCCTTCTAACAGTTGTTGCCCCAAGCAACCCTCACAACAGATGCCTCCCAAACAGGTTGGGGAGCCCATCTACAGGACCTCTCCACTCAAGGCACTTGGTCCCCACAGGAGACCTCTCTTCATATCAACCACTTGGAGCTTCGAGCAGTTTTTCTAGCTCTCAAGGTCTTTCATACCCTCCTCAGCTACAATACAGTCCTCATTCATACGGACAATCAAGTAGCCATATTTTACATAAACAAGCAAGGAGGAATTGGCTCTCTGTCACTTTGCAACGAAGCTTTAAGATTGTGGGCCTTCGCCAGAGAGCATCAAATCCATCTCCTGGCAGTATACCTCCCAGGAGTCCAAAACTCTTGGGCAGACAGACTCAGTCAAGTTCTGCTTCCACACGAATGGTCCCTGCACATGGATCAGGTACTCAGAATCTTCCAGGAATGGGGGACCCCGGACATAGACCTCTTTGCAAGTCCGTGGAATGCCAAACTTCTCCGGTTCTGTTCCAGAATTCCGTGTCAGGGAGTTCAGGCCAAGGATGCCTTCCTCCTTCATTGGGGTCAGGGCTTTCTGTATGCATTTCCACCCATTCCCTTGATTCCCAAGACTCTGTTCAAACTACAGAGGGATCAAGGATCTATGATCCTCATAGCTCCACGCTGGCCACGCCAAGTGTGGTACCCTCTACTTCTACATCTCTCCCAAGCCCCCTCCCTGGACTTGGGAGCTGCTCCAGACCTTCTATCCCAGGAGGAAGGGACTTTGTGGCCCCCAAACCCCAAGTCCCTACACCTCAGAGCTTGGTTACTGAAGGCCTAGACCTTCAAGACTGGAATCTTTCTCAACAAATGAAGGATATCCTCCATGCTTCCAGAAAACCTTCCACCAGGCGTTCTTATGCTTTTAAATGGAAGAGGTTTTCCATTTGGTGTGCTGAAAAGGGTCTTGACCCTCTAGCACTACCTTTAAATTCTCTGTTAGACTATCTCCTGCATCTTTCCAATGCAGGCCTTAAAACGAATTCAGTAAGAGTCCATTTGAGTGCTATTGCAGCATCCCTTAAGCCCATCAATGGACATCCTATTTCCTCTCATCCTCTCATTGTAAGATTCATGAAAGGCCTAACTTTAACTAAACCTCCCATTAGGCCTCCTCCGGTGGCATGGGACTTAAATTTGGTTCTTGGTCAGCTTATGCAGCCACCTTTTGAACCCTTAGCCACTACCTCCTTGAAGTTTCTTTCCTGGAAGGTGATTTTCCTCATTGCAGTTACTTCAGCTCGCCGCATCAGTGAACTGCAGGCATTAGTGGCTAATCCATCTTATACAAGGTTCCATCATGATAAGGTAGTCCTTAGGACAAATCCACACTTTATGCCTAAAGTGGTCTCACCTTTTCATCTTAATCAAGAGGTATATTTACCTGTCTTTTTTCCAGCTCCTCCTGCATCCAATGCAGAGAAGACTCTTCATACTCTGGATTGTAAAAGAGCTCTTGCTTTTTACTTACAAAGGACACAGCAACATAGAAAGTCTTCCCAGCTTTTTGTTGCTTTTGATCCTTCTCGTTTGGGACTTCCAGTCTCTAAGAGAACATTGTCCAATTGGATTGCTCAGTGTATTTCTTTCGCCTACCAGAGTAAGAACCTTTCTCTGGAGAGCCATGTCACAGCTCATAATGTGAGGGCCATGGCCACCTCTATGGCTCATCTAAATTCTGTGTCCATCGACCAGATCTGTCGAGCAGCCACCTGGGCCTCGGTTCATACCTTCACAGCCCATTACTGCTTGGACAAGGACTCCCGCCGGGATGCCTTGTTTGGTCAGGCTGTCCTCAAACACCTGCTCCATTCTTAAACAACAACTACCCTCCTTCCCTGGATGGATGCCTGAGATCCATAGGAGGAAGTAGACCCCTTCCCAGGGTCTCATATCCTTGGGGATCTCCCAGGCATCTTAGCTAGGGAGTCCCCATATGTGAAGACTCATTCCTGCTTGTTCCTGGAGAGATAGCACAGTTACTTACCTGTAACAGGTGATCTCTGGGAACAGCAGGAATAAGTCTTCACAACCCTCCCACCTCCCCTAGGAGTTGTATCTCTTTTTCTATCTTTCCTTTCCTTTCTCTCTCTATTGTCTCAGCTTTAAACTCCAACTGAGGAGAAATGGTTAGGAAAGGCGGGAAGGCAGCGCGCAGGTGCTTTGGGATGCTCCCAAAACTTTCCTTTTTGGGAAGCTGGGGAGCATTCCCGCGCTGGCTCCGTCAGTACCGACGTACCCATATGTGAAGACTTATTCCTGCTGTTCCCAGAGATCACCTGTTACAGGTAAGTAACTGTGCTTTATCTTCTCATTCCAACCCTCCCCAGTTTCTGTTAGTTTCTTCCACTCTCCTGCCTTTGGTAAGTCTAGCCAGCCTAGGGGAGAACCCCTCTTTTTCTGTAAGACTGTCTATACAGTCAGTCAAATAATGCCCAACATGTTTCAGTATATGCCTTCATCAAGAGCTATAATTAACAGTACGATGAGGAATGGTGGAAACACACTCTGTCTGAGGGTGTGTTTTGTCTATGGGGGATGAATGAGAGAGCTTTCCTAAGAAGGAGATTCCTCCCTTAGTTATGCGAGATGCTCTCCCAAATAATCAAGTCACTGTCGATCTTACAAACCAGCCTTCTTAAAGGATGGAACCACATTAGATCTATTTAACACATTAAATAAAGTTGCAGTACTTACGGGGAAACATGCCCCCAAAATTACTCCACCACCCTCTGAACTGCATGTACCACAAAAGGTTTACTGCCTTCAAAACTTCAGTCCTTCAAACCATCTCCAAAAATACACCTCGCAAACTGCCTCCTCCCTCAAAAATACACCTCACAAAGTGCCCTATCACCCAAAATTTTACCCCCTTGCAACAGGTGCACAACCATGTAAACTGCCTCACCCCCAAAACGCCCCCCAGCAACTGGCCCAACACCCTGCAAACTGCCTCTATCTCCAAAAAATACCCTTGCAGTTACCCCACCACCCCACAGACTGCCCCTTTATCTTTATCTTTATCTTTATCTTTATTGAAACATTTGATATACCGCCCAGGCTGTTGCATCAGAGCGGTGTACATACAATGTGGCTGCAGAGAGAAACAAAGGAGGAAAGGAATGCCATCAATCAAATAGGAAAACAGCAGAACATATGGAAAAGAGACAAAGGAGAGAAGCAGCAACACACATAAGGGGGGAAACAAGGAGTGGAACACTAAGCAGGGGAAAAACTATCTCCAAAAGCTATCCCATCAACTGTCCCACTACCCTACAAACTACCCCACACCTAATAACTAACTGCCCACAACTGCATCTTCATCCCGTAAAATGCTCCACCCCCATAAACTATCCTGCAAATTGCCCCATCTACAAAATACCCCCATAATTTCCCCACCACCATGCAAAATGCCAACCCCCAAAAAATAACCCCCTGCCATTGCCCCACCATCCTGAAAACTGCCCCATCACCAAACTCTAGCCCTGCAACTGCTCCACCGTCTTGCAAACTGCCCATCCCCTAAAAAGTACTACTTGTAACTGCCCCACCACCCCATAAACTGCTCCCATTTTCAAGACATACTCACCCCAACTGCTCTACCTCCTCTGCAAATTCTCCAACTCCCAAAAACTACCACCTCTGCAATTGCTCCACACTCCACAAAATACCAAACCTCCAAGAAATACCCCAGCAATACCTCCCCTGGAAAATGCCCCACCTCCAAACACTACCCTTGATAACCGCCCCACTACCTTGATAACTGCCCACACCCACAAAAATGCACTCTGCACGCTGTCGCAAGTATCCCACCTTTGACCCACTTCCAAGAAATAACTCCATAACTTCTCTTCCACCCTGCAAACTTACCCCACCATCAAAAAGTACCGCTCACAATTGCTACAGTCCTCATAAAATGCCCAACCCCACAAAAATACCCTCACAGCAGCCCCATCACCTAACTGCCCATACCAACATAAATATTCGCCTCTGCAAAAAATTCCCCTCCACAAACTGACTCAACTTCAGAAACTGCCCCATGCAACTGTCTCACGTCACTAAACTGGCCCTAGCTCCCAAAACCACCCACCTAAAAAAACAATTTACATACCTCCGTCTTTACCCATACAACATATGCACAACACAAACAACACAAGCGCATACACTTTCACACTACACACAACAGACATCACAGATACACATGTGTACACACAAACATAGGGATTACAAATAATTCCCTGCTCTGATCTATTGCTTTTCTAGTTATTAAGCTGCATATTTCATTTTCTTTGTTATGGTTAATTCTACTGTGAAAACAAATGAATGAATTATACGGTTTTCTTATTGACTGCTATATGTTCTGCCAATTAGTTTGTGTTGCCATGGGCAGGACTAGATTAAAGCATTGGCAAACTGTGCATGCTCATGGGGTTTAGGGGGAGACCTGTTAGATGTGACCAGGTCTCAGGAGTTAGGATTCACAACTGTCTGAGCTTTTCAGAATTGTACTGATTTCTGTGTTAATATACAGATGCAAGAAGTGTGGGTAATATCTTGACATTTGTCAAAGTTTAAACCTCTATCTGCAGTTCTCTAATTCTTCCATGTATGAGTGAGCCTGCCCTTCCTGCCTCCACTGTGACTAACAGCAGAAACTGTAGATGGGATCTAGCCAATTGGAAGGCACTGGAGATGGATATAGTAGACGTGTTAGAGACGCTGGGTAGGATCCAGCCAGTATGGGCTGTAAGGCTGGAATATTGCAATGCTGTCCTAGTCACAGAAAGCTTGAAAGAACTGCCCAACCTTAACTTTCTGCATATGTTAAGAATGAAGCCCACTCCCAAAAAAATGCCTCAATGCATTTCTATGGGAAAATAATTTCCAACAACTGCAGCAAGTTAACACCGATTCACAGTAGCAGCAATCGCAGAATTGCACTTTTCAACAGCCCTTCCCTCTCATCACAGATACAGAGAGAACCAACACAGATATAAATGCACAGATACACATATACAAGCATTAACGCATTCTCATGAAAGCATACACAGGTGCACACTCACTGACACACATGCACAAACATATAAATGCACACAGAAATATCAGCCCATAAAGATAAAGAAACGTACACAAAATAAGGATATACACACACAAACAAAACAGATAAATGTACAAAACAGAGATATACCCACAAAGAGAAAATACATACACAAGAGACACACGCACACATTCACACACGCAGGGGTTGGGAAGAATTCCATGAGCCATTTTTTGCATGCTTTCCCCACTTGTTTCTCTTTGTAGTGAATGGAATGCATATTTTTCTCTTTGCAGATTGATGACTTTTTGCAAGCTCTAATTAATTATGACAAGGAGCATATTCATGAGAACTGTCTGAGAGTGATCAAAGATCTGTACTTGAAAGACCCAGAGTTCAACCCAGATCTTGTTCGTACTAAGTCCTTGGCAGCAGCTGGTCTCTGTTCATGGGTCATCAACATAGTTAAATTCTATGAGGTATTAATGCTTTATATCTGTAACAAGGA
Organism: Ichthyophis bannanicus; assembly: GCA_033557465.1. NCBI lineage: Eukaryota > Metazoa > Chordata > Amphibia > Gymnophiona > Ichthyophiidae > Ichthyophis > Ichthyophis bannanicus. The sequence goes on from CM066031.1 coordinate 545,854,850, forward strand.
ATAGTAATTAGACTTGCTTTGCTTGCTAGATGGTTCTGCATATAATTTCATGGGATAAATCTTGAATGAAATAACTATAGAAAGACAGAGTAAGATGAAGCATTGAAGATGAGAGGGAAAATATCTTTTTTAAAACAATCTTATGCATTCAAAAGTACATTTCAAAATCTTTGCTGTTTCTCTAGTCAGATTGTAAATTGAGATGGGGCTAAGGCATTCTTTGACTTTCCTGTACTACATAACTACTACTGAAATTGCTGAAACCTTACCCAAACCTTTCAAAATATGCTGAATGCACAAATAGCAACTGAGATCTATTAAGAGTTGGAATCTTAATTCATCTTAATCCCTTCAAAGTGAATTCATTATTTTTCTTTAGAACTTAAGGCCCGCCACCAGCTTTAATTAGATCTGCCACCAGGAGTACTGCACAGTGCTATTTCAAGCCAAATCTTCTGCAGAGCAAGAAAGCATAACTGGCATTACACTTTTCCCTATTTTTCCTTATGCATTCCATTGCTTGACAGTACTCTCATTTCACTGCGTAATTCTGCTTAGGCTGAAACCCTTCTACATTATAAAATAAAATAGGACATAATTTAACCATGGCATTTCTGTAGTTGGTGATGTTGGAAAATGATTATATATAGAACAAAGCTACTCAAACACATTGCTTTTCATCTTAACTAAAAAGTTAGCCAAATACCTCATTTTTTTCTGGTGGTTTCTTTTGCTCCTACGGGTTTTTAACTGAATTGGAAAAACTTCTGTTATGCCTAGAGCATCATGACCCTTCATTCATAGTTAATGGAGCTTTTCCTCCCTGAATTATATCCCCCTCCAAACTCATCCCAGCCATCACTGACGATCCTCATCTGGTGACCACAAGCCACAGCTCTTTCTGGAACCTAGATAACATAGACCCAATGTCCCATCCACTGCAAGTTGCTGTTGCGTGAGAACTGAGACACAGGGTCTCATCTTTGTGTCTGCAGCATCTTCAATTGCATAATTCAATATCCGCATTTGAGATAACAGGTCCTGCATTCTTTCTCTACTCATCAGCAAACACTTCCAATGAACTGTTCCCTATTTCAACACATCTGTTACCAACATCACAACAGAAGAATTCAAAGAAACATCGATAAACTGGGAAGATATGTTACAACTTTTCGATAAACTAAAGAGTAGTAAATCATCTGGACCAGATGGTATACATCCAAGGGTGTTGAAAGAAATGAAATATGAGATTTAGACTTACTATTATTTATTTATTTAACAGTTTTTATATACCGTCTTTCTACAATTCAAGACGGTTTACATGTAACATAACTGACAGTATTATACAACTGTTTACATAGAACAAGGTAACAGGTTACATAGAACGAGAATAAGTGGCTATATAAGTAACATAAGAACTAGGGAACTAATAAACTAATAACTATGTACAAAATTTAAGAACCTATTGTAAATAATTAAAAATATCTGTTAATTGTTAATCCCTGTTATCCATGTTTTTACTCCCTGTTCTCTGTAAACTTAACATTTGTTTTATGTTTAAGTACAAAATTTGTTAAAATGTAAACCGCGCTGATATCAAAAGTGCGGTATATAAAAGCTGTTAAATAAATAAATAAAATAAATAAATAAATAAAATATTATTTACAATAATATGAATCGTTTGTTTACCTAAGAAATAGCAAGGGTCACTGGGATCTCAATTAGAGGGACTAGTAAAAGGGTAGGAGTAGTGGAATAGGAGTAGGGGGGAGGAACTAGGGTGGTAGGGAAAAGTGTTCGAGGAAGAGGTAAGTTTTTAATCTTTTTCAAAATTCTGCGTGGCTCACACAGTTACGTAGGTCATGGGGAAGAGTATTCCATAGGGAGGGGGCGTAGAAAGAGAAGGCCCTGTTGCTAGTAGATTGTTTAAAGTGTATCTTGGATGTAGGAATGGATAGAATGTTTTTGGTAGAAGAGCAGCGCGTTCTTGTATTATTAGGGAAGGCCAGGAGAGGGGAAAGGCAAGGAGCTGATTCTTTTGAGATAATCTTATGAATAAGGGTGAGCACTTTAAATTTAGCTCGGACTTGGATTGGGAGCCAGTGTAAGTCATAGAGGACAGGTGTAATATGGGATCGCCTAGGGTTGTTAGTTATTAAACGTGCTAGTGTATTCTGGGCAAGTTGGAAGGTTGGATAGTAGTTTTAGAGAGGCCATGATAGATAAGGTTACAATAGTCAAGTGTGGGGGTTGTGAGAGCCTGACAGACAGTACGAAAGGAGTTGGGGCTTAAGAGGGGCTTGAGGTTACGGAGTGTACGCAACTTTGCGTAAATTGCGTTAGTAGTTTTCTTTATATGATCAATGAAGGAGAGGTTCTGATCGAGGATGATTCCAAGATATTTCACTTGGTTTTTTATATTGAGAGTGTGGTCGCCAAGGGTGAGTGTTGGGGGAGGGGTATATAAGGGGTTGGAGAATACTTGGAGGATCTCAGTTTTGGATTGGTTAATAAGTAGGTTGTGTTGGGAAAGCCAAGATTTGAGATTGGTTAAACATTCATTTAATTTGGTAAAGTCAGGGTTAGCGAGGCTAAATGGTGTGAAGCACATCATATCGTCTGCGTATAATTGGTATTGAATGCCAGCGTTTTGGAAAATTTTGCAGGCAAGTTGGAGGAAGATGTTAAAAAGTAAGGCAGAGAGGCTAGAGCCTTGGGGGACACCTTGCTTTAGTATAAATGGGAGGGAGGTGTCACTTCCAATACGGACCTGTTGTGTTCTGGAGTCTAGGTAGGAGCGAAACCATTTTAGAGTAGTGCCTCTCAGACCTATTTCATGAAGTCTGGTTAGGAGTTGATTATGGGGAAGAGAATCAAAGGCAGCAGATAGGTCGAGGAATATAAGTAAGCAACCCTGGGTAGGGTTATGAGTGTGTAAATACAATGAGTCTAGAAGGGAGGTTAGGAGGGTTTCAACTCCATGATTCTTCTTAAATCCATGTTGGTATAGGTCAAGAGGAGAGTAATCATCTATGTAATCCTGTAGTTGGGCTTGGACAATTTTCTCAGTAATCTTTGCAAGGAAGGGTATACTAGAGATGGGTCTATAGGAGGAAGGGGAGGTGGGGTCAAGTCTAGATCCTTTTAAGATGGGGCGGATAGAGGCACACTTAAGTAGGGGAGGTACAGATCCAGACTGGAGGGAGGATTGTACAATGGTCTGGATGTAGGGGCTGAGGGATGTTCTGGTGGATTTTATCCAGGGGGCAGGACAAGGGTCAAGGGCAGATGTAGAAACATTCAAACTATTTATGACATTAGATATAGTTTCCGAGGTGACAGTGTGAAATTCGTACCATGAGTTCTCTAGTGGTTGAGTATTATGGACTTCAGGTGGTTGGGAATTGCTTGTTAGATGGGGAAGGGGAGGGGGGGGGGGAGGAATTTAGAGGCCAGGTGGTCAGCTATAGCTTGGGCGGATATTTTAGATGGTTGGTCATGTGGGTTGGGGTCTTTTATTAGGGATTTGGCAATAGAGAAGAGTTCCCTTGGTTTGTTGAGGGCACGCTGGATTATGTTTTTATTGTATTCTCTTTTATGATTAATGGTTTCTGCACAGTAGGATCGGAGTTTAGTTTTATAGGTATTGTATACATCTGGATCTTGTGTATGTCTCCATTTGCATTCAAGACGTCTAAGCTCTCTTTTGAGATTTCTCAGGGTTGTAGAAAACCAGGGGGCTCTTCTGCGATGTTTGCTAGAAAGATGCTTAGGTGGGAGTAGGGATGCTAAGGATAGTGTTTGATTCCAAGAAGAGATGGTGGAATTTAGATTGGGAATTTTGTCATTTAATTGGTCAAGTGAAGGAGTAATTTGCTCTAGAAAGTTAGCTGCATTGAATGGTTTGAATTTTCGAATGGGTTGAGGATGGGAGTGAGGTTTATTTTGAGAAGATGAGTAGGGGACGGTGAAGAAGATAATGGAATGGTCAGACCAAGGTATGGGTTGGATAGTATGTTGGATCTGGTCTTTGAGATGAGGGTGTTGAGGGATGAAAATTAAGTTGAGGGTGTTTCCTTTAGAGTGTGTAGGGTTATGAAGTATTTGGGTAAAATGGAGGGTGCTCATAGCTTGGAGGAAGGAGGAGGAATTTGAAGAGGAAGTGGAATGTAGGTTTAAATCACCTAAGATTATTAGAGGGCGTGATGTAAGTTGGGGGGAGCAGGCAGTATCTAGGATCGTGGAGAGATCTGAGGAGTCTGCTTGTGGTGCACGATATATGAGGTGTAGGGTTAAAGTAGAGTTGGAGACAGTAATAGTGTCCATGCCTTGGATGGAAGTGGATTCGATAGAGGAAAGTTGTAAGCTGGATCTAGAAATAATAGCTACACCACCTCCTCTACCTTGTAATCTGTTAGTAACATTAATTGAGTATAAATTGGGGCATATTTGATTTAGTAATACAGTGTCAGATTCTTGGAACCAGGTTTCGGTAAGGCAGAGTATATCAAGGTTATAATCAGTAATGATGTCAGCAAGCAAGGGGATTTTGTTTCTGGCTGAACGGGCATTAAGTAGGGCACATTTGAGGGGGGATGGGGTGGATTTGAGGGGGGGTGAGGGATGTAGGTTGTGGTTTACAGTAATGGGTTTTAGTTTGCAAGAGCGGTGGTAGGTGTTATAGGTATTATAGTGGGAGGGAGGTGGGGGGAGTAAATGCCTAGGGGAAAAGATTATTGGAATGGTGGCACTGGGGGTTAGGGTGAGGGCGTAAGGTAGTGCAAGTAAGAATAGGTAAAGTAAACTAAGGTTAGGCCCCATCATGAATGAGCAGGGCTTGATGTAGGATATTTTTGTGGTGGGAATTGGAATGATTCCAAGAATGGGTAAGGGAGGGGGGTAGGGAAAACAGGGGAAGGTGAATTCGGAGTCTGTTAGGGTGAATTTTTGTGAGAAAGGGTAGGAGACTTAGAGCTGAAATTTTTGCAAGTATGAGTAGTTACATATGTTGCAAGACTACAATTGCTTGTCAAAAAGTATATTATTTATAACCTTTGTTACAGTTAAACTGTTACAATGTATGAATGTAGGGTACTATGTAGTACAACTTGTATGAGCAGTAGGAAGCAATAATTAAGTTGGTCAGAGCGTTTGAATTAGACTAAATCATAGTGAGATAGGCATAAGTATGTATATACAGTGTTGGAAGTAGTTAACAAGATGCTTACGTTAGGAGGTCAGGGATAGGCTAGTTTAGTTCTTATTTCAGTATAAGATCAAGTTGCTTAAGATCCTGAGCAAACCTTTTGGTGATATCGCCAGCCACAGTTCTTAGCATGCATGCCGCATTATGGTAGACTTGGGTTTGAATCCCTCAGAAAGCTAGTGTTCCGGAGTTGGTGTGGGATGCTTCAGGTCTGTATTCAGCTGCGTCGTGTTTGGTGATGTGGGCCGCCGCCTAAGGGCCACGCCAAAGGGCCCTCTAGCGAGGCCCTCAGGCGCGGGCCCGCCTGATCAGCGCCGGTTTTTAAACTGTGCACGCTGCCCCGATTGGGTAGCGATCCTGGAGGGCGGGTGGAGATTCTTTTGTTGCTCCGGCCCGCTCTTCCTTCAGGGAGAGCTCTTGAAGAGGGCCGGAGTAGGTGGAGAGAGGCCGCGTGCCCGATCAGCGCCGGTTTTTAAACTGTGCACGCTGCCCCGATTGGGTAGCGATCCTGGAGGGCGGGTGGAGATTCTTTTGTTGCTCCGGCCCGCTCTTCCTTCAGGGAGAGCTCTTGAAGAGGGCCGGAGTATTAGTAATCTGTGAACTATCATTAAAATCATCTGTAGTACCTGAAGGCTGCAGAATGGCCAATGTAATGCCAATTTTTAAAAAGGGTTCCCAGGGGATCCAGGAAACCACAGTCTGGTGAGCCTGACGTCAGTAGCTGGTAAAATGGTAGAAGCCATTATAAAGACACAAATTACTAAACATGTAGATAGTCATGGTTTAATGGGAGAAAGCTAACATAGATTTACATAGAAACATGATGGTAGAAAAGGATCTCCTGGCCTATCTAGTCTGGCCTTCCATATCACCCACTACAACAGTCCCCTTTTTTCCTTTAAAGAGCATCTGTGTTTTTCCCATGCTTTTTTGAATTTAGATACTGTCCTCATCTCTACCACCTCCACTGCGAGACTATTCCACACATCTACCTCTCTTTCCATAAAGAAATATTTCAGCATATTACTCCTGAGTCTATTCCCTTTCACCCCATCCCATGTCCCCTCGTAGAAGAGCTTGTTTTCAATGGAAAGAGGCTCTCCTCCTGTGCATTTATGCCATGGAGGTATTTAAACATCTCAATCATATCACCTCTGTCCCGCCTTTCCTCTAAAATATACATATTAAGGTCCTTAAGTCTGTTCTCATAGGCTTTATAATGAAGACCATTAACCATTTTAGTAGCTATCCTCTGCACCAACTCCAATCTGTTTATATCCTTTTGAAGATGCGATCTGCAGAATTGCACGCAATGCTCCAAATCAGGTCACACCAAAAACGTATACAGAGGCACTATCACCTCCTTTCTTCTTCTGGGCATTCCTCTCTCTAGCTTTTGCCATCACCTTTTCTATCTGTTTAGCTATTTTGAGGTCATCAAACACAGTCACGCCTAGGTCCCGTTTTTCTTTCGTGGAAAGAAGTACTTCAACCCCTATACTGTACCGCTCTCTTGGATTGTTGCAGCTCAAATGCATGACCCTACGTTTTTTAGTATTAAATCTCAGCTGCCAAATTCTAGCCAAGGAAAGTTTAGTCTTATTAATCTGTTATATTGTTTTGAAGGTGTGAATAAACAAGTAGACAAAGGTGAGTTAGTCAGTATAGTGTATCTGGATTTTCAGAAAGCCGTTGACAAGGTCCCTTATTAGAGACTCTTGGCAAAATTAAAAAGACATGGGATAGGAGGCAGTGTACTATTGTGGATCAGGAACTAGTTAAAAGATAGAAAGCAGAGAGTAGGGCTAAATGGCCAATTTTCTCAATGGAGAAAGGTGAATAGTGGAGTACCCCAGGGATTGTGCTGGGTCCGCTGCTTTTTAAATTGGGACTAAGAAATGAAGTGATCAGATTTGCAGATGACACAAAATTATTCAAAGTTATTAAAGCATAAGAAGATTGTAAAAAGTTGCAAGAGGGCCTTGATAAACTGGAAGATTGGATGTACAAATGGCAGTTGAAATTTAATGTGGGAAAATGCATAGTTATGCGCCTAGGAAAGAACAACCCAAACTATGGTTATACGATGCAAGATTCCACATTAGGATCCACCATCCAGGAAAAGGATTTAGGCTTCGTTGTGGATCACCCAGTCGATCAAAAACACCTGTTGAAAATCATAACAAACATCAGCACCACAACCTCCCTGCTTGATCCTTGTCCAGTATCATGGATCAAAACTTCAAAGGCTGAACTGGCACCATATCTCCTATACATTATCCACCAATTACTCCTTCAAGGCATTATTTATTTATTTATTTATTTAACAGTTCTTCTATACCGCTCTATTTTAGATCAGAGCGGTTTACATTTAACATCAACTATACAACACAAGGAACTTTGAGTTGTATTTACAATAATGCCAAATGAACTCAAATTTATGAACTCATTATGCCAAATGAACTCAAATTTACATCCATCAGACCAATTCTTAAGAATAAGACCCTTGACAGAAATGACCCAAACGCATACAGACCCATAGCTAGCATACCATTTATCGCTAAAATAGAAAAAAAATCATACAATTATGACTACAAGATTACATTGACCTCAGTGCCCCTCTAGATACCACCAATTTGGTTTTAGACCATTTCATGGAGTTGAAACTTTGCTGCTTACCCTAATGGACCACCTTATCAGAGGCATTGACGACCCTAAAAAAGCATTCATTCTACTCTTTATTGATATTGCGTCCGCATTCGACAACATTAACCATGACATTCTCATCGAAAGATTAACATAAATTGGAATAGGAGGTAACGTACTTCTTTGGTTCAAGTCATACATTGCAAACCGGAAGCTACGTGTTCAAATAGGACAGGAAAAATCTGATACTTTCCCCCAAGACATAGGTATACCCCAAAGTTCTTGCGCTCTCGGCCCTACTCTTCAATTTATACCTGCAACCAATCACTAACATCTTTCGAAAATTCAACATTAGATACTACATACTGTATATGCTGATGACATCATGTTGTCCTTCCCCATTGACTTAAACAATATTACCTACAGTAATCTATCAGAGTGTATCAATGAAACAGAATCATGGTTAAAGGACAACAACCTTCATATAAACTACAAAAAAACAGAGACCTTAATTATAACAAAAAATCAAAATGCCCCCCCTCCCCCCGCAAACCATCACAATTAACAACGTCATCCTCCCTATTAAACAAGAAGTGAAATATCTAGGAATAATACTGGATCAATCTCTCACCATGCTACCTCATCTATAACAAACAGCAAGGACCATCTTCTTTAAGCTAAAAACCGTGCAACACCTAAGACCCCATCTATATGTTAACAACTTCAGGTCAGTAGTCAAAGCTATCATCACTCCCCACTTTGACTACTGCAATAGTCTGCTACAGGGTTTACCAGCCAAAAACATTAACATTCTCCATAGAGCGCAAAATATCACCGCCAGAATCGTATGCAAGGCCCGACTAACCGAACACATAATTTCTTTACTATATGACCTCCACTAGCTCCCAGTAACAAACCGAATAAAATATAAGATATTGATGATAACCTTTATATTATCAATAACATCTCACCATCATATCTATCTACCCTTATCCAAATACAATCAGATAACAGAGCACGTAAGCAAAATGCTAACCATTCTCTCGTAACCCCTCAATCAATTCGCAAAACAAAACAGACGAGTACCAGAGCCTTCACATTTACTATCCCAGGTCTCTGGAACTCACTGCCATTACCAGTCCGTGAGATCAAGGACCTCCAGATGTTCAGAAGAGAATTCAAAACGTTCCTATTCACTGCCCACTATGGAGATATAAATAAAAACTCCATCGCAAAAACACCCAATCAACATACGCAATAGCTGGCATTTACATAACACATCTAACAATACCCCATCCACATCAAATCTCTATGACCTAATATTACCCAATGTATCTTGTATATAGTTGATTATGTTAAGACTACCAGTCTTATGTATGATCTTATGTAGCAATTTGCCCTACCTATTTTATGTAACTTGAAATTTGGTTTCTTGTTAAATATCCCATTTTACTGTGTAAATAGTTTTGCTACTGTTCTATATAACTTGTTATGTTATTTGTAAACCGCCCCTGATCTCTGAAAGGGGCGGTATAGAAGCATTAAATAAATAAATATATTGAAACCCTCTGTCCAGTGTGCAGCAGAGGCCAAGAAAGCAAATAGAGTGCCAGGAATCATAAGAAAAGGAATGGAGAATAAAACCAAGGATGTTATAATGCCTCTGTATCATTCCATGGTGCAGCTGCACCTTAAAGATTGTGTGCATTTGTTGTCGCCATATCTTAAAAAGGATATAGCAGAATTAGAAAAGGTACAGAAAAGAGCCACCAAAATGGTAAAGGGGCTGGAAGGATACCCCTATGAGGAAAGGCTTAAAACGTTAGGGCTCTTCATCTTGGAAAAGAGATGGCTGAGGAGAGGTATGATAGAGGTCTAGAAATTAATGGAGTAGAATGGCTAAACGTAGATAGGTCGTTTACACCATCAAAAAGTAGAAAAACTAAGGGACATACAATGAAACTACAATGTAACCTATTTAAGAGTAATAAAAGAAAATATTTTTTCACTCGACTCATAATCAAACTCTGGAATTTGATACCGGAAAATGTAGTAAAAAAGCTGTTAGTGTAGCTGGGTTTAAAAAAGGTTTTGACAAGTTCCTGAGGGAAAGGTCGTTAAACCATTATTAAAGAGCATCCGGGAAATCCACTGCTTACCCCGGGAAAGCATTGTGGAACCTATGTACCTTTTTGGGAATCTGCCAAATACTTGTGACCTTGATTGACCACTGTTGGAAACAGGATACTTAGTCTGACCCAGTATGGCATTTCTTATGTTCTAATGTACTGTTGGTGAGCCAGTTGAAGTAATGTATCTGGATTTTCAGAAAACTTTTGGTAAGGTCCATCATGAGAGACTCTTGAGGAAATTAAAGTGTCATGGGATAGGAGTCAGTGTACTATTGTGGATTTGAGAACTGGTTGAAAGAAAACAGAGTAGGGCTAAATAGCCAGTTTTCTGAGTGGAGAAAAGTGATTAGTGGAGTACTCTAGGGATCTGTGCTGGGCCCACTGCTTTTTAACATATTCATAAATGACCCGGAAATGGGAATAAGTGAGGTGATCAGATTTGCAGATGACATAGTTGTTAAATAGCAAGAAGACTGAGGAATTGCAAGAGGACATTAAGAAATTGGGAGACTGAGTGTCCAAATGGCAGATGGCATTTAATATTACAACTTGTCCTCATGCAACGGTACACAAGAATATGTAAATAACCTGAAACACATGTAAATATGTATATACATCTGCCTCGGCAGCTTGCAAGTTGTAAATACGTATATAACATCACAAATGTCAAACTGTATAATTCCAATTCTGTGTTATGTAAATGTACAAAATGTTTGCTGTGTAAAGTTCCATGTAAACCGCTACTGATCTCTGGAAGAAGCGGTATATAAATATAACCAAATAAATAAATGTGGACAAGTACAAAGTTATGCACTTGGGAAAGAACAGCCCAAGTTATAGTTACATGATGCAAGATTCCATATTGGTCTTTATCTGCCGTCATATATTTTGTTACTATGTTACATTAGGAATCACCACCCAGGAAAAAGATCTAAGCATCATCTTGTATATGCATCATCTTGAAACACTCTGCTCAGTGTGCAGTGGCAGCCAAGAAAGCAAAGAGAATGCTAAGACTCATAAGGAAAGGAATGGAGTCACTGCACTTTGAATATTGTGTGTAGTTCCGGTTGCCATATCTAAAAAAAGGATATAACTGAATTAGAAAAGGTACAGAGAAGAGCCACCAAAATGATAAAGGGGATGGAAGGGATACCCCTGCAAAGAAAGACTTAAAAGGTTAGGGTTCTTCAGCTTGGAAAAAAGATGGCTGAGGGGAGATATGATAGAGGTCTATAAAATGATGAGTAGAGTGGAATGGGTAAACATAGATTGGTTGTTTACTTCTTGAAAAAGTATAAAGACAAGGGGGGACAGAATGAAGTTACAATATAGCGTATTTAAGACTAATCAGAGACAATGTGGAACTCTGCTCCCAGTGGACATAGTAACCTCCCACTTCGGTGCCCAAACATCAAATAGCACTTCCTGTTTGGTAATCCAGTTTAGTCCTCCACAATCGGGTAGTGCCCCTCCTCCTGCAGCCTGGAGACTGGACCAATCAAGTCTTCTGTAGTATATATGCAGACGGAGCTCCCAGAAGCCCCCAGTGTGTCCAGTCTCCTTGCAGCTTGAGGACTTCTGTGCCCTTGCTGGGCACACTAAGTGACACTTGAAGGAGCAACACTAGTTAGTTAGTTCTTTTGGGGTTTCTTTCTGGTCCTTTATTTTCTATTTCTTTGCTAGGTAGCTGTATCTTTAAAAAAAAAAAAAAAAAAGCCACAGGGGACATCCTGGGGGAAGCCAGACCTGCCTTGGGCTCCTGCCTTCCTGCCTGGGAATCTCTGAAGCCTGGGTTGAGCTCTCCCCAAGGCTGTACGGGGAAGAGCCATACCGGCTGCAACATTGCCTGTCACCTGGAGAAGTGGGCTGAGTTCCTTGCTGTTCCCTGAGCTGGTAGGAATTTTCCTTGCTTTAACTTTTCAGCTCTCTGTTCTTTGCATTGTCAGAGGCTCTGTCGGCTCCCCTGGCTTCCAAATTGCACTTTTTCCTGATTTTTTTCGCTTGCCCTGTATTAGAGGGTCGTTTTCTTTCTTTTCCATATTATTTGGTTACCTTTGTATTTTCGCGCCGTTTTTTACCGCGGGTGAAAAAGTGCGGCGGCCATTTTGGATTTCTAAAGTGTGCTTTTTAAAGGCACTTTTTAACACTTGTGCACGGGTTCCCCTTGCATTTTTGGGGTTTCTTTTGCTGGCGATTTTGCTCAGGGCACCCCTAGGATTCTGGGGAGTGTTTTGTTGTCTGTAAAAAAAAAAAAAAAAAAAAAAAATAACGTTTTAAATTTCAGTCTGTACTGTTTTACATAGGGTTGGTCCCTTTGGTGTGGGCTTCCCTGGTTCTGTTCTATTCTTTCCCGCTGAGCGGAGGTTGCCTTAGCATGTATGCCAAACCCCAATATGTGATTTGCGGGTCCCGCAGAGGTGCAGTGACTGACTCTGGCATCTGCAGGGGCTGCACCTCAGTTTCTTCAGACCTGGAATGTCTTTCTCCCACTGCTGTCTGTAGCTCTGTGGTAACTCGATTGATTTTTCTTGATTTTTCAGCGATTTTAGGCATTTCTCTCATGCCTGCAACCCTCCCACCTTCTCCTTTGACGTTTTAAGTTAATTCCTTCGTTTTTGGGGGTTTTAATTCATTCTTTTTGTGTTTTATTTTTGCTGGAGGCCATTTTGAATAGCTAATGAGCCTCGGTTTTGGGCGGGAAGCCAGATTGCTTCTCTGCTGGCTTCTCACAGCTATATTGCTGTTTCAGTTTTTTTCCACAACACTTGCTAGATGTCAGTTGTGCAGAGGTTACTTTTTTCTCTGCCTATGTATGAACAGAAGGGATAGAAAGTACAGAAGGCATGGACAGAGAACAGTATGCAATTCAGAGCCACAGTACAATGCTGAGTCACTGACGAAGGGTGCAGGGCTCATGGGTTACATTCCCCACTGTGCCCAACAAAGAAGGCTGGCTGAGGCATTACCTATTAAGGGGAATATTGTTGAAGGCCTGTTCCTGCGGGACGCAGTTATTTGTTTTTAGTTCTCCCTGTGCCTTATTCTGGTTACGCTGCATAGGCGGTCAGAAGAGACACAGGGACCTCATGCATCCGCTCTGCTCTTCCCCCAGCATCTTGCTTCCCCAGATGACCTTGGGAACTCCGGAGCTTGGCTTCAGGGGAGCTCTCCATTGGCTTTACGCTGCGCTGAGTCTTTACCACGAGAGTTTGGATACCTCCAGGAAGTTCAGGTATCATTTTTTGTATGGAAACTGTGAGTACTCTGTTTTTGTTTTTTCTTCCTCGCCTCAGCTGCTCTGGGATGATTTCAGCTGTATCCGGACCGGCTGCCTCTGAGTTTTGAAGTTCCTATTTTAAATTTTTAGTCCCCAAACTGCAGCCGGGTTACTTTGTACGTCCTACTGATTATTGTACCTGTCTTATTCAATATACCATTTGGTTGAGGTTTTAAGTCAGGGTTTTGGATCCTGTCGGTTTTGGGCTCGGCCTAATTAAGCATGCTCACTGTAATTTTCCTACGGCTGGATTGCACTTCTACATCCCTCCCCAGAAACACCTTTCAGCCCCTACCATGGAGGTCTGAATGGCAGCGGAGGGATCCCACTCTAATTTCCCTACTTTCAGTCACTGTAATGGCTTTACCCTGACTTGAAAGTTTCTCTATGCCAGCACAGTGAATGACTGCCAGTTCCCTTCTCAGTTCTGTAAATACCTGACAGCTTTTCGGTGCCGGCGGCTGTTTTGTTTTTCTCTTCAGTGTTTCCTTTTAGAGGGTACAGCTCTAAACAGCAGTTTCCACACATTTACTCATGCTGTGGAGGCACGTGTAGTTTCACAATCCGTTTCTTGAAGAGTCTTGGGTTTCCCTGAGCCTTCCTTGCTTTTTGTTTTCAATGCAAAAAAAAAAAAAAAGAAATAAATAAACCCCACACTAGAAGAGGAAAGGTGGCTTAAGTCTCTATAATGCCCTTTTCTCTGGCTGTATTATAGCTGAAATGTACTCAGCCGAAGGGAACATTAATAGCTTGCTTGTGTTCCACCTGCACGCTGCATCCCGGAGGTTTTCCCCATGCCCACTGCGTTGCTAGCTGGGTCCCTCAGCACCTTATCTCCCCCCTCCTCAGAGCCCCTGCTGCAGGATCTTCCACAGCCGCTGAAGACCACATTGCACATTCCCATCCGGCCGTCTCATCAACGGTTTCTCCGCTTCGCTCTTCCGTGGGGCCCCTTCCAATTTCCGGCCATGCCGTTTGGTCTCGCTACGGCCCCCCGCACCTTCACAAACGTGATGGTAGTGGTCGCGGCGGCCTTGTGCAAAGAGGGCGTCCTGGTCCATCCGTATCTCGACGACTGGTTGATTCGGTCAAAGTCCAGTCAGGAGTGTGTGTACGTCACGAGCAGGGTGGTGGCTCTGCTGCGGTCCCTCGGCTGGGTGGTGAAAGGATGCAAGAGTTGTCTGTGCCCGAAGCAGGATCTCGAGTATCTGGGAGTGCGCCTCGACACAGCACGGGGCTTGGTGTGCCTGTCTGAGCGTAGCATTCGGTCTTTGTCCGACTCTTCAAGGGGATGTCCGCTCCGTCTGCATGGTGGTACCTGCAGCTCCTCGGTACGATGGCAGCAACCTTGGAGGTGGTGCCCTGGGTGCGCTTCCACATGCGCCCGCTGCAGAGTGCTCTGCTGCGCCGTTGGTCCAACTAGTTCGACTCGTTGAACAGGAGATTGCCTTGCTCAAGGGCGGTTCGCCGTTCACTCCGGTGGTGGCTCTCCTCCGAGAACCTGACGCGGGGATTCCCGGGAGCCTCCACTTTGGGTTCCGTTCTCAACGGATGCCAGCTTAACCGGCTGGGGGGCTCCCTGCGAGACCCGCTTCGCTCAAGGGGAATGGTCTCCCCTGGAGACTTCTTGGTCGATCAATCCGCCTCGAATTATGGGCGGTGCGGCTAGCCCTCTTGGCCCTCAAAGCCCTAGTTCTCGACCGGCCGGTGCGAGTCCTCTCGGACAAGGCGACCAGCGTAGCTTACATCAATCGCCAAGGGGGCACCGGCAGCGTGGCCCTGGATTCAGAAGCGACGGCCTTGGTCAATTGGGTGCAGTCTCGTCTTCTGGCCATCCCGGCAGCGCATATTGCAGGCGCAGACAATGGTCAGGCCGATTTTCTCAGCAGAGTGCAGGTGGACCCCGGAGGGTGGCAGCTAAGCCCGCAGGTTTACGCGCCAATAGTTCGTCGGTGGGGGCCGCCCATCATGGATCTCATGGCGACATTTCAATCGGCCAGGGCAGGACGCTTCTTCAGCAGGCGAAGGGAGCGCATGTCCGAGGGGCTCAACGCTCTCATTCAGCCGTGGCCAACGTCCGGTCTTCTTTATGTCTTTCCTCCGTGGGCCCTGATCGGCCGGGTCGTTCAGCGCATCGAGGGCCATCGGGGTCGAGTGTTCCTGGTGGCCCCGGATTGGCTCGGAGGCCCCGGTATGCCGATCTGGTCCGGTTGCGCGACGGCATTCCTTGGCTCCGCGCGGCCGGATCTTCTTCTTCAGGGTCCCTTGCGGATGCCCCACGTGGGTCGATTCTCGCTTACGGTTTGGCCATTGAGAGGGCTCGGCTGTAAAAGATGGGTTACTCCCCCGCGGTGATTTCTACCCTACGGCGGGCGAGGAAAAAGTCCACATCTCTTACTTACGTTCGGATTGGGGGATCTTTGAAGACTGGTGCTCCCGGCGTGGAGTCCAGGCGGCGACGGTTTCCGTTTCCGTCGTTTTAAGTTTCTTCAGGATGCTTTTGATAAGGGCCTTGCGGCTAGTTTCCTGAGAGTCCGGTTGGCGGCTGTCTCTTGTTATCGAGGCAAAGTTTTAGGCCATCTCCTCGGTTCTTATCCGGACGTACGTCGTTTTGTTACGACTGTTGTTCATTTGCGGCCCTCCCGCAGGATTTTCGTTCCTCTGGGGGACTTGAATCTAGTGCCGCGGGCCCTGGTTCGTGAACCTTTTGAACCCCTGAGTAGGGCGTCTCTGAAAGATCTTACGCTGAAGACGGTTTTTCTTGTTGCCGTCTGTTCGGCACGGCGTATTTCAGATCTACATGCGTTGTCCTGCCGAGAACCTTTTTTGTCTTTTTCCCCGGTCTCTTCCTTTTTGCCAATGGTGGTTTCTCCTATTCATGTGAATCAGGCAGTGTTTCTTCTGGTTCTTTCTTCGCACTCTGTCGGGTCGGCGGACAAAAGTCTTCACCGTCTCGATGTGGGTTGTGCACTTCGTCGTTATTTGAAGGCTACCGAATTTTTTAGGAAGGCTGACCGGCTATTCGTGCTCTTCGGTGGTGCACGTAACGGGGAAGCGGTGGCTAAGGCCTCCATTGCAAGATGGCTCAAGGAAGCGTTCACGTCTGCGTATCTGTTGCAGCAGCGGTCTATTCCGGAGGGGCTACTGGCTCATTCCACTAGGGCTCAGGCGACCTCTTGGGCGGCGTATAGCCTAGTTCCGCCAGCAGCTATCTGTAAGGCGGCCGCTGGTCGTCTCTGCATGCTTTCAGTGAACACTATCGTTTAGATGTGTCAGCGGATCGGGCTTCCTGTTTTGTTCGGCGGTTCGGCGCGCAGGATGGTAAGGTCCCGCCCGGTCTTGACTGCTCTGTTACATCCCGATTGTGGAGGACTAAACTGGATTACCGAACAGGAAATGGAAATTACACTAACCTGGTAATTGTAGTTCCTGGAGGGTCCAGTTTAGTCCTCCTTCCCTCCCGATTATCTGATATAATAATGCGGCGCGCTTTCCGAACGGTAGATCATAAGACGGTTCCTCTTGCCGTTTGCACCTTTTTTTGTTGCAGCCGCGTTTTTGGCTATGGCTCTTTCTTTCTCAGGTGTTCAGTCAGCTCCTGAGATTTCTGATATGGAGCTGTGTTTTGATTTCTGGGGCGTCTGTTCCAGCGCAATACAGTGTTCTGACTTCCTCGTTTGGGGAGAAAGTTGGATATGTTTGTGGGGGGAAACAAATTGTTCCTTAATTATGTCATTTTCATTATGTCATTTTGTATATTAATCTAATGTGTTGCTTCGTTAAGTATGCTTTGTTACTAGTACACTGGGGGCTTCTGGGAGCTCCGTCTGCATATATACTACAGAAGACTTGATTGGTCCAGTCTCCAGGCTGCAGGAGGAGGGGCACTACCCGATTGTGGAGGACTAAACTGGACCCTCCAGGAACTACAATTACCAGGTTAGTGTAATTTCCATTTGTAAGCCCTCATCCCACGTATGCACTGAATCCGCTGATTCCCTTTCCAATTAATTACTTAATCAACCCCTCACTTGGTTTGCAGCTTGTCGTGCTGTGAGGGCTTGTGTGCATCAGTGATGCTGAGAGCTAAACTATCAGTAGTTTAACTACTGGCAGGGTCTCCCAAGATGGACAGGTCTCAGCTGAGGTGCCAGACCAAGACAAAACCACCCATCTGGGCAGCAACAGAATAGATAGTGTTGACGGCGGAGGATCACATTTCTGTGACAACAGCAACAACACCAAACTTAAACTGCGCGGAAAAAAGGCCCGGCAATCTACTTCTGTATCTTGCCATGAAAACCCAATGGATAGTTACAACAAAACAAATTGTGTTATAGTGCTGGAAGATGAGACCCCAGGTCGGAAGGCACTCAACTAGCTACTGGGGAAGAGCTGAAGACCTTTCAGAGTAAAGCCAGCATTTATGATGTGGTTGGATCAAAGCCCTCGGGACATCTGACTGCTGATATAGCTGCGCATGAAATGAGAGTCAGAAGCTGTAAAGATGTCTTACACATTGGAACATGGAATGTACGAAGCATGAACAAAGGGAAGTTGGAGGTGGTCAAGAATGAAATGGAACGTGTACAACTTGATCTGTTGGGTGTCAGCGAACTGAAATGGACTGGCATCAGGCACTTTGCATCAGATGATCACATGGTCTACTATGCTGGAAATGAAAGACAAAGAAGAAATGGTGTTGCATTTATAATAAAGAAGAAACTTGCAAGAACTGTAATGAAATACAATGTAGTCAGCGAACGCTTAATCTCTGTTCGTCTACGAGGAATGCCTATCAACACAACTATAATTCAAGTATATGCCCCAACAACAGCTGCAGAAGAGAATGAAATTGAAGAGTTCTATGAACAAGTACAAGCTGAAATTGACAGAACATGCAAACAGGATATCCTGATAGCCATGGGTGACTGGAACACAAAAGTTGGCAACAAAGAAGGAGGCAAAGTAGTTGGAAAATATGGACTTGGCAACAGAAATGAAGCTGGAGAAAGACTGATAGAATTCTGCAAGACCAACGATCTATTCATCTCAAACACCTTCTTCCAGCAACACAAGTGGCGACTGTACACATGGACTTCACCCAATGGATTGTATAAAAATCAAATTGACTACATCTGTGGAAGTCAATGATGGAAAAGCTCTATAACATCAACAAAGACAAAACCTGGAGCTGACTGTGGTACAGATCATCAACTACTAGTTATGAAAACTCAAGCTAAAGTTGAAAAAGAGCAAACCACTCATGAATGCAGCAAAATATGACCTTGAGAATATACCACTGGAATTTAAAGACTGCCTGCAAAATCGATTTGCTGCTTTAGATACAAATGAGACAGCTCCAGAAGAGTTATGGAATGACATCAAGAAGGTTGTGTTGGAAGAAAGCAAGAAGTCTCTACAAAAGGTGAAAAAGAAAAAACGGCCAAAATGGATGACGGAAGAAACTCTGAAAATTGCCCA
This sequence comes from Ichthyophis bannanicus, assembly GCA_033557465.1. Lineage (NCBI taxonomy): Eukaryota > Metazoa > Chordata > Amphibia > Gymnophiona > Ichthyophiidae > Ichthyophis > Ichthyophis bannanicus. The sequence continues at coordinate 545,873,598 of CM066031.1, forward strand.
GAAATGCAGAGAAGCTAAAGCCAGAGGAGAAAGAAAGACAATCACAGAACTCAACAGAGATTTCCAACATGCAGCAAGACAGGACAAGGAAAAGTACTACAACGATGCATGCAAGGAAATAGAAGCAGGAACTATTAGAGGAAGAACAAGATCGGCTTTCCTAAAGCTACGAGAGTTAAAGAAAAAGTTCCAGCCTCGAACTGGAATGTTACAAGATGCTCAAGGTTCTATGTTGAATGATGCTGAGAAGATCAAGAAAAGGTGGAAGGAATATACAGAGTTTTTATATGATAAAGATCAAGTGGACCAACAGACGTTTCAACCTGTACCTTATCATCTGGAACCATTGGTGATGAAAGAGGTTGAAGCAGCATTGAAAGCCTTATCAAAGAATAAAAGCACCAGGCATTGATAGCATTCCCATAGAAGTATTACAGCAGTCTGATGCAGCTGTTTCTCCAGGACCAAGCAGGAAGTCAGTCCTCACATATGGGTGACATCGGTGCCGACGGAGCCCCCTTGCGGAGCATTTCCCCAGCTTTCAAGGAAAGCCTTTGGGAATGCAGTGCACATGAACGGTCCCTTTCCTGCCCAAGGGTGCCATCTTGCTCAGTCTTTCTTTTTCCATGGAGCCCAACGGACGTGAGTTCGTGTCACCTGGGAAAAGTAGATTTTTTTTAGCTATTTTGGCTTTTTTTCTGTTCCGGTTCGATGCCGGTTCCCCTTCCCGCCTGGGCTCAGTATACCGGTATCGAGTCCGGAGTTTTGATTTTCGGTTTTTGTCCTTCGTGACTAGCGTTCGTGCTCTTTTTGTGTTTTCACTGGCAGCCTGGTCTTTTGACCCCCTGATGGCTGCCAGCGGGTTCAAAAAGCATGATCGGTGCAAGAAACTTATGTCTCTCACTGACACACATGACTGCTGCCTCTGTTGCCATGGGCCCGACCAATACCCACTGGCCTGTGGCCCGTGCGGCAAAATGTCATTGAAGGTGCTTCGGAGCCGTCAGCATCAGCGTGAGAGAATATTCTCTGACTCCGCATCCAGCCGGGCCCGGACTTCGTCAGAGGCCTCGACATCTTGGAGTCTGACCCCGAGCGCCGTCGGGATTCCTCTGAGAGGGAGTCTCCCACCCGGGAGCACAAAAGGAAGAAGAAGCTCACGAGGGTGGCGTCGGTGGAGGCTCCTGGATCCTCGAGGGCCAGGTCGCGTAGCCCTGACCGCCGCCCCGGGCTCTCAGAGTCAGAGAGGCCGTCCAAGTTACCTAGTGTGGAGCCAGAGTCCCCGTGTCACGTAAGTGCAGTTGTCCTCGTGGACTCTCCTCTGGGGGAGCCGACGTCAAGCCCGACGCCGTCGAGGCCCGAGTTCGGGGGCTGCTGAGTCTCCTGAGCTTGGACTCAGGTTGACGGCCTTGGAGAGCAGCTTGGCTGCCTTCATGGAACAGCAGCGGGTGCTGATCGCCGGTCTGACCGGTGCATCTGCCCCGACCACTGGGACCACTGGGACCTCAACGTCCAAGTCGACCACGGAGACCAAGCCAATCCTCGAGTCAATGAAGTCTTGAGTCAATCCTCGGTCAAGGTCCCCCTCGACCTCCTGTGCGGGGCCAAGGTTCTCGATGCCGATACTGTCGACGTCGGTGCGGGTGGCACCGAGGCCCACATGGCTGGAGCCGCTTGATTCCTCCTTGGAGGAGTCGGTGTGGGAGATGGAGGACGAGGAGTACCCGGACACCTTCTGGACCCGTTGCGTCCCTTCGGACTCACCGGAGTCCGAGCCTCGGAGACGGTCCCGCCAGGAGGATACCCGGTTCTCGGCCTTCCCTGCGGACGCCAAGGAGGAGCCTCCAGCCGAAGAGCTTGATGCCCTCCAGTATGACTTTCCTCCGAAGGAAGCCTTTACTGTACTGGTTCTTCCGATGCTGGTACGGCTGCTCTTCCATATGTGGGAGGCATCGGCCTCGGCGCCGGTTCTTAGCAAATGGGACAATTCCATTTATTGAGTCTGTAAGAGCCCTGGATTCCAAAAGGCGCAGCTACCGCACAACTCCATGGTTGTGGAATCGGCCATGCACCGCCTGAAGAGACAGAAGATGCATCCCTTGGTGCCCCGGCCGGGAGGCCCGGAACATGGATGCCCTCGGTAGAAAGTGCTTCCAGGTCTCTATGCTATCTTGCCGTGCCCAGACCTACCAGTTGTACATGGGCATGTACCTATGAGACCTGACAAAGGAGATTGCCGGGTTCTCAGCTGGCCTCTCCGAGGAACCTTTGCAGAGGTTCAAGGCTTTGTCAACAGGGATTCGAGAGTGCTCAAAGTTTACCTCTCGGGCAGCCTATGATGGCTTCGAGGCTTCGGCCCGGGAAGCCGCGGCCGGCATCGGTGCACACCGTCAGGCCTGGCTACAGTCATCAGACCTGGAGTCATGGGTGCTGGACAAGATGGTCGATGTCCCCTGCCAAGGTGAAAACCTTTTCGGTAAGCCCATGACTGAAAAGGCTGCAGAAATCGAGACTGAGACTCTCACCAGGACAAGGCTATCCAGGAAGACTTCTGCCCCTTCTCAGAAAAAGAAGGGCTCGGTAAAGAAGCCCTTTTTCCCAAGGAAGGGTACTACCTACAAATCCTACCCTCAATATCAGGCCTCTCCAGCTCCCCAACAAGGCCAGCAGGCCAAGGGGCAGGGGCATGGGCCCGATAGGCAGAAGACCCCCAAGCCGCCAGCTCCAGCTCCTGCACAGCAGGGAGCGGTGTTTTGACTCCCACAGCATAGCCTCTTCTCCACAGCTGGCTCCACTCAGCACAGGAGGTCGGCTGACCCTGTACGCCTACAGGTGGCCAGCCATCACAGGGGATACCTGGGTCCTCAGCATAGTCCAGAAGGCTACATGCTCCACTTCCACCAGCTACCTCCCTCCTACTTTCCAGGGGAGCCTCCAAGACTCCCTTTGCACGGAAACCTCCTCCTTCAGGAGTTGGCAAGTCTTCTAAAGGAACAGGCAGTGGAACCAGTGCCTCACTACCTGGAAGTAACAAAATAACCACCACTCTACACAGAATAATCCTAACCAAAATAGAGTGAAAAAGTCTAAATATATGAGCTAGCGTGTCAATGTATTTTTGTCGGAAGATCAGCCATGAGTTTAAAACAGCTTCTCGTAGCTGTTACTTCCATTTTACTCAGTTTTATTAATTAAGCATTGAAACAGGGCATGTAACATATATTTGCCCGAAACGCAGTGCTGTGTACTCTTTTCTTCTGGCAACTGCTGCTGTTGTTTATTTACCTTGAAGCACAAGGAAGAAGTTTTAAAACTGCTGCCGCAGCCCGCTCTATGTGAAGTTGACAAAATGCGGGGAGACAGCAGTTGAGATAAGTACTGTTTTTTTAATCCATATGCACAAGTTCAATGATACTTTTGTTATAGGTGGCACCAGATTGTGGTGATTTTTCACCTTTATTCATGGCTCCGTTGTGAGCTCATTTAATATATTAATAAAATTGAGTAAAATGGAAGTAAAAGCTACGAGAGGCTGTTTTAACCTCATGGCTGATCTTCCGACAAAAATGGTGGCGGCCTATCTCAGGAGTCGGGGAAGTTTTGTCTTCCCATACCTGGACGACTGGCTCATCAGGGGCCAGTCTATCCAGGAGGCCAGACAAGCCACTCTTCACACTGTCTCTCTTCTTCAGCATCTGGACTTTGTCATAAACTACGCAAAGTCCACTTTGCTCCCCTCACAGAACCTAGAGTTTATAGGGGAAAGATTAGGCACCCTGCAGGTAAGAGCTTACTTGCCCAAGGACAGGGCACAAGACTGATGGACTTGGCCAACCAGTTCCACAGCAATTCTCAGGTCTCTGCCAGGCACTTCCTGCGGCTCCTGGGCCACATGGCATCCACGGTACATGTGACAACGAATGACCCTCTGCACATGTGGGCTGCTCAGTGGCGCCTCAAAGCTCAGGCGACCTCCGAGACAGAGTAAGGGTGTCCAAACCACTTTTGGACTCCCTGCAGTATTGGCTACATCTCTCAAACCTTCTCAGGGGAGTACCTTTTCAGGCCCCAGCACACACAAGGGTGCTGATGACCGATGCTTCCTTGAAGGGCTGGGGTGCACATTGCCAGGGCACGTGCATTCAAGGCCTGTGGTCTCCTCGGGAGGCCACACAGCAGATCAATATTTTGGAGCTGCGAGCAATTCGCTTGGCTCTACAGACTTTTTCTCATGCCCTCTCTCGCCAGTCTGTCTTAGTTCAGACAGACAATCAGGTAGCAATGTTCTATGTAAACAAGCAAGGGGGCACAGGGTCCAGGCTCCTATGTCAGGAGGCACAGGCCCTTTGCTCCTTTGCAGTCAAACAAGGCATGTTTCTCAAAGCAGTTTATCTACCTGGTCAGGAGAACTTCTTAGCAGACAAGCTAAGCAGGATTCTCCAGCCCCACGAATGGCAGTTGAATCCATTGGTGGTCCAGCAGATCTTTCTTCGATGGGGACTTCCATCCATCGATCTCTTTGCAAGTCCACTGAACTGTCAGCTGCCCAGGTTTTCCTCCTGACAGCCACATCCCCTGAGAATGGCAGCAGATGCTTTTCTGATCTCTTTGTCTACGGGCCTCCTGTATGTGTTTCCTCCCACGCCCCTGGTGGCCCGAACTCTGTTCAAGATTCTCCGGGACAAGGCTTTCGTGATTCTGGTAGCCCCCAGATGGCCGAGGCAACCGTGGTTTCTACTTCTGCTACAGTTGGCGGTGGAAACTCCTTTCCCTCTGGGGTTGCAACACAATCTCCTGTCTCAAGAACAGGGTTCCCTTCTGCACCCCAATCTCAGGTCCCTCAATCTGATGGCCTGGCTGCTGAAAGGATAGTGCTAGCTCCCTTGCTTCTACCTAAGGAGGTTGAAGAGGTTGTTTTGGCCTCTAGGAGGCAGTCCACCAGAACGTCCTATGCCCTCAAGTGGCGTAGGTTCACAATATGGTATGCTCAGCGTAATGAAGATGCTTTCTCCTGCCTTGTGCCAGTAGTACTGCAGTATCTACTTCACCTGTCAGACCTAGGCCTTAAGTCTAACTCTGTTCGGGTCCACCTCAGTGCTCTATCAGCGCACCACTCACCGGTGGAGGGGACAGTCTCTGTCGGTTCACCCCTTGGTGTCCCACTTCCTCAGAGGTCTGCTTCTTCTCAAGCCTCCGGTTCGTCCACCGGCAACTGAGTGGGATTTGAACGTGGTCTTGCAGCAACTTACTCGCCCACCGTTTGAGCCGATGGCTACTTGCCATTTGCGCTTCCTTTCTTGGAAAGTGCTCTTCCTGGTAGCTCTTACCTCGGCCAGACGTCTGAGTGAACTACAAGCTCTGGTTTCTGATAGACCATACACACGGTTCTATAGGAACAGGGTGGTCCTACGGACCCACCTGAAGTTCCTTCCAAAAGTCGTCTCCTCTTCCCACTTCAACCAGGAGGTGGTTCTTCCGACCTTCTTTCCCAGGCCGCATACCAGCCGGGCTGAAGCAGTCTTGCCTAGCCTGGACTGTAAGAGGGTGTTGTCTTTTTACATAGAACGTACATGGGGGCATCGAAGGGCTACTCAGCTCTTCGTCTCCTTTGACCGTAATAAACTGAGGTTACCTGTCTCCAAGCGTACGTTGTCCACTTAGGTAGCAGATTGTATCGCCTGGGCATACAAGGTAGCCGACCTCCCCTTGCAGGGTCGAATCACGCCCCACCATGTCAGGGCAAAAGCCGGGTCAGTAGCTTATCTCCGCTCTGTTCCGTTGGCAGACATCTGCTGGGCCGCTACTTGGTCTTCAAGCCCGACCTTTGCAGCCCACTACTGCCTTAAGAGAACCTCCCTAAGGGACAGTGCTTTTGGACAGGCGGTACTCCGTAATCTCTTTGAGGTTTAGGCAACTCCTACCCTCCGGCCCTTGTGTTGGGCTACCATATGGGGCGCTCTCAGAGGATATTCTTATCACGGATACTGAGACTCTTGAGAAGGAGCCATTTTTTAAGCTTTGGGTTCCCGGTAGCCTAGAGCTGGGGAGTCCCATATGTGAGGACTGATTTCCTGCTTGGTCCTGGAGAAAGAGTAGTTACTCACCTGTAACAGGTGTTCTCCAGGAGCAGCAGGTATCAGTCCTCACAACCCTCCGTCCTCCCCTGGAGTTGCAGTCATATACTTCATTTTGTTTTTTGCTGTCTTTTAGCTATGTCATCAGACTGAGCAAGATGGCACCCTTGGGTGGGAAGGGAACCGCGCATGCTCACTGCATTCCCAAAGGCTTTCCTCGAAAGTTGGGGAAATGGTCCGCATGGGGGCTCCATTGGCGCCGACGTCACCCATATGTGAGGACTGATTCTTGCTGCTCCTGGAGAACACCTGTTATAGGTGAGTAACTACTCTTATCGTACTTACACGGCTCTGCCAAGAAATATGGAAGACAACATCATAGCCAACTGACTGGAAAAGATCTGTGTTTATACCAATACTAAAGAAAGGTGATCCAACTGACTGTGGAAATTATCGCACAATCACTCTGATCCCACATGCCAGCAAGATTCTACTGAAGATTATTCAAAACCGACTACAGCCATACCTGGAACAAGAACTACCTGAAGTGCAAGCAGGGTTCAGGAAAGGGCAAGGAATGAGAGACAACATTGCAGATGTGAGATGTATCCTTGAAAAGACTAAAGAATACTAAAAGGATATCTATTTATGCTTTATTGACTGTAGCAAGGCTTTCGACTTTGTAAACCATGAGAAACTTTGGGCCACATTAAGAAGCATGGGTATACCAGAACACCTGATCGTACTCTTGCACAATCTGTACATTGATCAAGAAGCAACAGTTCGAACAGAACAAGGAGAAACATAATGGTTTAAAATAGCAAAGGTGTAAGACAAGGCTGCATACTTTCCCCCTACCTATTTAATTTATATGCAGAACAAATTATCAGAGAAGCAGGATTGTATGAAGACAACAGAGGTGTGAAGATTGGTGGAAGACTCATCAACAACCTTCGCTATGCTGATGATACCACATTACTGGCTGAAAGTGAAGATGATCTGTAACATTTGTTTCTCACAATCAAAGAACATAGTCTCAAAATGGGCCTGCACCTTAATGTAAAGAAGACAAAGATCATGACAACTGGCATAATCAACAGGTTAATCGCTGAAGGAGAAGAAATTGAAATCATGAACAACTTTAACCTACTTGGATCAACTACCAATAAAGAAGCAACAAGCAGTGTCACACCTACTCATTCAGGCGGTAGCCTAGGAGCAGGTGAACATGCCTGTCTTACTCTCTACAATTACTGTCCAGGATGGCCGCCAAGGAAGGCTGCTGGGTAATGTAGTTTTTTAGAGCAAGGAGTGTGACCACACGGTAAATAGGCAAAACAGAGAATTTTATTTTGGGGTTTCCCCTCCGCATTGAATTCAAAAACCTCAACTGAAATTGGATAAACTCTCCAATAAGGCAAGCAAGAATGTGAAAACAGGTTGAACACAAAAATACAGGATTTCCTTTTAAAACATCAGCTTTCCACTTCCCGTGAGGAACAAGCTTCTAAAGCTCAATCTGCTCTCCAGATTAGCTTCTTGTTATTCACTTTCAAACAGGATTTTCACTTTGTACAAGTTGGAAGACCAACACTTGTCATTCTTTTCAACAGCTTCCTTTCTCCAAGCCATGCACAGCACAAGTCCTTAAATGGCTTCCTGATACAATCTTTTGCATAGGCAAAGAATCAGCAGCTATTCATGCTCTTGGCCAGACACAGAGAACACTGCATTTCTTCTATATCTGAACCATTAGGATCCTCCAGCAAATCTATATCCATTTCATTTCCAGATTTGCTGTGTCTATCCTGAATATCAGCTGACTGGTTATTCTCCTGCCTTATCAGCTCCTGCAATCTTAACAACAGCTGTTCCCTATGGTCTCCAGCCACAGGCTCTTGCAACGGAGTTTCTCTCCCTTTCAAGAAGTTAGCAAGCTCTGTTAGAGTGGAGGTTTGGCAGTCACTGGCATAAGTTCTAGGCTTAATAAAGGTTTGCCTTCCAGAGTTCAGGGGCACACAGCGTTTAGCACTGTCTCTTAATTCTTTAACAATGCCTTCAGCCTGGCTTTGGTTAGGAATTAAAGGAAAGGCATTTTCATTACCTTCAGGGTTTAAATGCTGTCTTGAACTACTTCCCCACCTGGAAACACTTCTTTGTCCTGGAAACTGTTGCCTGCCCCGGGTTCCAGACACCCTTTGTTTCTCCTTTACTCTTGCATGTGAATCAGCCAGGTCTCTTCCTGAAGCTCCTCTTTTCAATGGAACTAAAGTACCTGCCTCAAAACCCAGCAAGCTTCTGGTTCCAGGCTCGTTCCCTTCAGAATCAGCTTCCCTTACTTGAACTGCTTCTGGAACTCCACGGACTCCAAACACTGCCTGCTCATCTTGCTGCTGCTTCGTTTCTGTTCCTCTCTGCTGCGTTTCTCTCTGCTGCGCTCCTGTTTGTTCTAAAACTGAAACACTTTTAAACTGCTGCGTTTCAGGCACCATACCTTTCTTCCTGCCCATGTGCAGCTCATCAGAGCTCAACCTAGCCCTGACGTCACTAGGTGGGCGGGGCTTAGCACTCGGAATACTCTGCCCTGGAGGCTTGTGGTTTCTATGGGAACTGCTTTTCTCTGTAGATTTAAAGGAACAGGGCTCCTCTCCCTGCCATTCCATTTCCTCTGCAGCGTCCTCCTCACCACAGCAGTCAAGCAATCAGACGACGTATTGCTCTTGGCAGAATGGCTATGAAAGACCTAGATAAAGATGTCTCTCTCCATACAAAGATTTGACTTGTTCAAGCCATGGTATTTTCAATAATATCATATGGATGTGAAAGCTGGGCAGTGAAAAATGTAGACAGGAAGAAAATTGATGCCTTTGAATTATGGTGCTGACGGCGAATACTGTGTATACCATGGACTGCCTAAAGAACAAACCAGTCGGTACTAGAGGAGATCAAACCTAAGCTTTCTTTAGAAGCTCAAATGAAAAGACTTCAATTTTCATACTTTGGACACATCATGCGAAGAGAGAGATCATTAGAGAAAGACATCATGCTTGGCAAGATAGAAGGTCAACGCAAAAGAGGAAGGCCAGCAATGAGATGGATCGATACAATAACAGCAGCTACGGGTACCAGTCTGTCAACAATGAGCTGCCTGACTGAAGACCGAACACAGTTTAGGATAGCTATCCAGAGGGTAGCCATGAGTCAACTCCGACTTGACGGCACTTAACAACAACAACACTTAATGAACGAGAAATGTCTGTGTTTGTAGGGAACAATGAAATAAGGACTTCTCTTTAAATAAGTACATGAATTCATTGTCATTCATATATTTGAGCTGATTCTATTTATACATCAGTTTTCAACCCACTTATCTTATGTCTGGACAGGATATAAATGGCTCAACTACTTATATAGATGGCCACTTCTGCTTTTCAAATTGTGGAGGCAATGCATTGTTACATATCAGCCATTTACAGTAAATGTTTGATTAATTCATTATTGTTTTGTATAATTAATTCATACATGAAGGAAAAATATTTGGGATATTTGTATATAATTTTTTTTCGTTAGATTGACAAGCTCTTTCTGCTAGTGTTAAATTTGTAATGAATGTAGACAAAACCTTTTGTCATGCCCATCTAAACTTAGTTAATAGTAAACCAATCAGATGATTAGAGGTGATTTTTCTTTTTTCTAGATTAGCATAAATTTTTAGATGTATTCATGCAGTAGTCCCAAAATTGTGTATTGTGTTCCATTTTATTTTGAGCAGTCAATCAAAATGCTCCATTTCATCAACCTACTAGTTGATCTTTGCTAATGTTTTCTAGGTGTATTGTGATGTGGAGCCGAAGCGGCGTGCTCTTGACCAGGCAAACTCTCAGCTGGCAACTGCGACTGAAAAGCTTGAAACAATCAGAAAAAAGCTTATTGTAAGTGTATTCTCTAGACTAATACCCAAGTATTTCTTGAGCTCATTTTATTGGGTAAGGCGTTTCTGCCATATTATTAAGGTCCTTGTATATTAAAAGGTTTAGTGAATTTGTTGAAGTCCATTTTGCCTGAAAAATACTGTAAAATGCCATGAACATGCAAAATTCCTGACTGTGGCAATATTGAAACATAGAAACATAGAAACATGATGACAGAAAAAGACCACATGGCCTATCTAGTCTGTCCTTCCATAACAACAACTACAACAGTCCACTTTTTACCTTTAGAGATCCTCTGTGTTGGTCCCATGCTTTCTTGAATTCAGTTACTGTCCTCATCTCTACCACCTCCACTGGGAGACTATTCCATGGATCCACTACTCTTTCTGTAAAGAAATATTTCCGCATATCACTCCTGAATCTATCTCCCTTCACCCTCATCCCATGTCCCCTCGTAGCAGAACTTGCTTTCAATTGAAAGAGACTCTCTCCCTGAACATTTATGCCACGGAGGTATTTAAACATCTCAATCATATCACCTCTATCCCGCCTTTCCTCTAAGGTGGACATATTAAGATCCTTAAGTCTGTCCTCATATGCTTTATAATGAAGCCCATTAATCATTTTAGTAGCAACCCTCTGCACCGACTCCATCCTGTTCACATCCTTTTGAAGGTGCGGTCTCCAGAATTGCACACCATACTCCAAATGAGGTCGCACCAAAGACTTATACAGAGGCATTATCACCTCCTTTTTTCTGCTAGCCATTCCTCTCCGTATGCACCCAAGCATCCTTCTAGCTTTTGCCGTCGCCTTTTCTACCTGTTTAGCTACTTTAAGATCATCAGACACAACCACGCCTAGGTCCCGCTCTTCTTTAGTGGACAAAAGTACTTCTCCTCCTATACTGTATTGCTCCCTTGGATTGCTGCATCCCAAATGCATGACCTTACATTTTTTAACATTAAATCCCAGCTGCCAAATTCTAGACCATTCTTCAAGCTTAGCTAGATCCCTCCTCATGTTATCTACACCTTCCTGGGTGTCTACTCTATTGCAGATTTTGGTATCATCTGCAAAGAGGCAAACCTTACCCGACAGCCCTTCTGCTATATCACTAAAAAAGATGTTAAAAAGAATCGGACCAAGGACAGATCCCTGGGGCACACCACTGGTAACATCCTTCTCCTCAGAGTGAGCTCCATTTACTTTTACTCTTTGTCGCCTCCCACCCAACCAATTTCTAACCCAAGCAGTAACTTTAGGGTCCATCCCTAGGGTGCTCAGTTTGTCTATAAGTCGCCTGTGAGGAACAGTGTCAAAGGCTTTACTGAAATCTAAATACACCACATCTAGAGCTCTCCCTCGGTCCAACTCCCTGGTCACCCAGTCAAAGAAATCAATCAGATTTGTCTGACAAGACCTGCCTCTGGTGAATCCATGCTGCCTCGGATCCTGAAAATCCATTCAGAGTTTAGCTAAGGGATGTAATTGAGCCAAGAGCTAGTTTGAATCTCATAACTAAATTTTTCAGAAGCGGATACTAACCCATGAACATTTTTGAAGGTAAGTTCATAACAGCCTAAATATATGTCAGTATTTTCATTTCTAGTGAAAGCCAAGTCACGTTTTGCAAAACAAATCTATCTGCATATGCAGTGGGATACTGGATATGCAAATGTGCAACAGAGAAGTCAGCTTGTACATTCAAGAATAAATAAAGAATATAGGCAATCTACTTCCGGTGACACTGCCAAGAAAACCCAGGAGCTTCTGGGTCACCAGGAGTCAGGACTGATTCAAAGACACACATTGCATTGCATTCCTTATTCATTTGATGATGTCTGTAATCTTTTTAGATGGCAAATTGAGTGCACAATGTGAATGTGAAGCTTGACATTTAGTGCATTAGACTTATTGCTATTCAGTGGTGCAAATGCATTAACACAAAGACAAAGAAGATAAGATCATGCACATCAGATCAATACTTTCTCTTACCATTTGTCATTCAGTATATATAAGCAAATAGGCTGCTGAAAGCATGAGATGACAATAGGGCACGAATTAATTGGAGCTTGGGACCTCATCAAAACAAGGAGTTTCCCTAATCTAAAGAAGTAAGGGAATGAAGATTCACTCTTTCTTCAGATCAGTGGATCCCTTCAGAAAGAACATAGCCAATACATTCTTATTCACGTGGATAGGATAACAGTCAAGAAACTTGACACTTTATAGACTGCTAGTAATTACAACCCTGGGGCTTTTGAAATCTGCACTGGAAAATACTACATCACACCCAGTAAAATAATGTTCATGCCTAATATACAATATTGCTGACCATGTTCTAAAATGTGCTGTCACCAGTGCCCAACTACTAGGCAAGCTAAGCTGTTGCCTAGAGTGGCAACTTCTGGGAGGCAGCAAAAAAAGCAGGACATTCAACAGACAATAGATTTTGGCAGTCAGGTTGTGTGTGTGTATGTATGCAAGGCTTTAGGCTTGCCTAGGACACCAACACCTTGAACTAACTCTGGGGCTGGCCCTCTCTAACACATCCATATGCATTTTAGTCAGTGATTAAATATGTTTTTGAAAGCATAAAATTAATCATTTTCATATAGCAATTGCATAATATTTCATATATTTTTGTATATCCCCACATTAAGAGGCCTATGTGCTGTACATTCATTTGGATCATTAAGGTTGTTTAGCATGCACAAAAAGTAGAATGTTATGATAGACCAATCCTCTAAACTTTCAGCAGGTATGCAGCAAAATTTGCCTCTACTTTCATGCAAATTATGCAATATATATGCAAATGAGGCTTTAATAGGTACATGTGAAATAATGTGGTATGCTCTCCTCCATGTAGGCCAGCTAAGGCCTAAAATGTAATACCTGCTTTTTGACCAAATGTTAAATTATTGGCTTACACACTGCATCTTGAAATCCCCAATGCTAACTAGCCCAAAGTATAAGGACCAGTTTGCATGATGGTTTTTATTCACCCCCAGCAAGATAAACCTTTTTCAATTCATGCCCTGTGCTTCTTCCCCTCCAAATATGTCAAGACACCCCACATCATGACCCACTCTCCTAACACGAAAGTGGCTTCCTCCCTATAAAACTCTTCAAAATCAAGCCCCTTTGATATGAATGTGCTCCCAACATATGAAGCTTTAACGCCCTTTCATAAAGAGTGGTCCGGTTCCTCCAACCTCCTTCCCACTCTGATGTATGTATGGATATTCGGATAACTTTGAACAGAAAAAACTGTCCTATGAGTCTCTCTGGGTAGGCTATCTGCATTACACACTGAATATTGTTATATTCGGATAGCAGTGGTGCTTGCCACTCTTTCTGGATATTCAGCACCAATCACTATCCAGATACCGGTGCTAAATATCTGGAATAATTTTAGCTGCAACAGCTAGTGTTTAAAAAATAAATGTTGATAGCCTTGGTTCAGAATTGGCCCAACGATGTTCTACTCATGTAAATGAAGGGTTTGAATATTACCCTTTTACCATGGGTTAAAAAGAGGCTGGAATAGGTCAAGGGAGGTAAAATAAGTGCACCATTTCCAAACCTGGCAATCTCCAGGAACAAGCAGGAATGTAGTCCTCACATATGGGTATCGTCGGTACCGACGGAGCCTGTGCGGGAACGCTCCCCACCGTCCAATAGGAACACTTTTGAGAGCATCCCTCAGTACATGCGCGCTGCCTTCCCGCCTTTCCAACTGTCCCTCTTCAGTTCTTCATTTTTCGCGGAGCCAACAGGACCTATTCCCTGTCACCGCAGAAAATTCCATCTTTAAAATTCTTTTTTGTGGTCGCGCTTGCCTACCGCACGACACCTACTGGTACCGCCGGTTCTTTACTTTTCTTTCCAAAAAAAAAAAACCCCTAATCTTTCACTGTTTCTTTTCAGAAACTTTCCTGTTCTCCAGGACCAAGCAGGAAGTCAGTCCTCACATATGGGTGTCATCGGCGCCGATGAAGCCCCAACGGAGCATTTCCCCAGCTTTCTGTGAAAGCCTTTGGGAATGCAGGCACGCATGCGCGGTTCCCTTCCCGCCTAAAGGTGCCATCTTACCTCAGTCTCTTTTTTTCCGTGAAGCCCACCGGACGTGTGTCCAGTTTTCCCGGTTAAAATTAGATTTTCAGGGATTTTTTTGCTCTTTCTACCGATTCGACGCCGGTTCCCCTCCCGCCGGGTTCGGTACACCGGTATCGAGCCCGATTCCTCGTTTTCAGTTTTTGCCCTTCGTGGCTAGCATTCGCGCCCTTTTTTCTCTTTTCGCTGGAAGGCCGGTCTTTTGACCTCGCGGGGACTCTTTTTTTTCCCCGATGGCTTCCAGTGGTTTTAAGAAGTGTGATCGGTGTAAGAAACTAATGTCTCTCACCGACACACACGACTGCTGCCTTCGGTGCCTGGGCCCCGACCACGATCCTAAGTCATGCGGGGCCTGTGGAAAAATGTCTTCCAAGGCACTACGAAGTCGCCAGCAGCAAAAGGAAAGGCTTTTCTCGGACTCAGCCTCCGGCCGGGCCCGGACCTCGTCTAAGGCCTCGATATCTCGGGATTCCGATCCCGAGCGCCGTCGAAGCTCCTCGGACAGGGGGTCCCCCGACCGGGAACGCAAGAGGAAGAAACGGCTCATGAGGGCGTCGTTGGAAGAGGTCCCTGGCTCCTCGAGGGCCAGGTCTAAGACCCCCGACCGTCACCCTGGGCCTGTGGAACCGGAGAAGCCTGCCAAAGTTCCTCGTGTGGAGTCGGAGTCTGCTGGACACGTAAGCCCCGTAGTCCTCGTGGACTCTCCTCCCAGGGAGACGACGTCAGGCCCGGCGCCGCCGGGGCCCAAGTCGGTGGCTGCTGCATCTCCCGAGCTGAGTCTCAGGATGACAGCCTTGGAGAGCAGAATGCCTGCCTTCATGGAGCAGCAGCGGGCACTGATGGCCAGCCTGTCTGGCGCATCTGCCCCAACCACCGGGACATCGACGTCCAAGTCGACCCCGGAGACCGAGCCGATACTCGAGTCCATCGTGGCTCGGAGTCGACCTTGGTCGCGGTCCCCCTCGACCTCCCATTCGGGACCGAGGGCGTCGACACTGGTGCTTCCGGCGTCGGGGCGGGTGCTCCAGGACCCCGCGGGGTCGGACTCCGACTCTTCCTCGGATGAGTCGGCTTGGGAGACGGAGGACAAGGAGTCTCCTGACACCTTTAAGACTCGGTGCATCTCTTCAGACGCACCACAGTCTGAGCCCCGGAGTAGGTCCCCCCTGGAGGACACCCGGTTCTCGGAGTTCGTCCGGGATATCTCCACTGCCTTGGCTATTCCGGCGGATCCCGAGGAAGAGTCTTGAGCTGAAGAGCTCGAGGCGCTGCAGTATGACTCTCCTCCGAAGGAGGTCCTTACTGTCCCGGTTCCTCCGATGCTGGAACGGCTCCTCTTCCGTATGTGGGAGGCACCGGCCTTGGCGCCGGTTATTAGCAAGCGAGTCGATTCGATGTATCGGCTCCATAAGAGCCCTGGTTTTCAGAAGGCACAGCTACCACACCATTCCATGGTTGTGAAATCGGCCATGCATCGTCTGAAGAGTCAGAAGATGCACTCCACGGTGCCTCCTGGCAGGGAGGCCCGAAACCTAGATGGCGTCGGTAGAAAGTGTTTTCAGGGCTCGATGCTTGCTTGCCGTGTCCAGTCTTACCAGCTGTACATGGGCATGTACTTGCGGGATCTGGCCAAGGAGTTGGCCGGATTCTCTGCTGGTCTCTCCGGGGAACCCTTGCAGAGATTTAAGTCCTTGTCCTCGGGGATTCGGGACTGCTCGAAGTTCATGTCCCGCGCCGCTTACGATGGCTTCGAGGCTTCGGCCCGAGTTGCGGCAGCCAGCATCGCGGCTCGACGCCAGGCATGGCTGCAGTCATCGGACCTCGAGCCATGAGTTCAGGACAAGTTGGTCTATGTCCCTTGTCGAGGTGAAAACCTTTTTGGCAAGCCCATGACCGAGAAGGCCGCTCAGCTCGAGACCGAGCACCTCACCCGGACAAGGCTGTCGAGGAAGACCTCTGCCCCTTCTCATAAAAAGAAGGGCTCTGGTAAAAAGCCCTTTTACCCGAGGAAGGGCACTGCCTCCAAACAGTACCCACAATATCAGGCTGCCCAAGCTGCCCCCCAGGGTCAGCAAGCCAAGGGCCAGGTTAATGGGCCCCATAGGCAGAGGACCCCCAAGCCTCAGGCCCCTGCTACCACTCAGCAGGGTGGGGGCTTTTGACTCCTTGAGCATAGCCTCTCCACTGCTCTCCCAACCCTGCACAGGAGGTCGTCTTGCCCTCTTTGCCCACCAGTGGCCCCTTATCACCGGGGACAGTTGGGTGCTGGAGATAATCCACAAGGGATATGCCCTCCATTTCTACCAACTGCCACCCCCATATTTTCCAGGGGAGCCTCCAAGGCCTCCTCTGCACACAGACCTTCTCCGTCAGGAGCTTCAGGGGCTGTTGGTGGACAGGGCGGTGGAGCCTGTGCCTCCCCACTTGCAAGCTCACGGATTCAACTCCAGGTATTTCCTGGTGCCCAAAAGGACCGGTGGCCTTCGTCCCATTCTGGACCTCAGGAACCTCAACAAGTTCCTAGTGAAAGAAAAGTTCAAGATGCTTACTCTTGGAACCCTTCTGCCCTACCTCCAGCAGGGAGATTGGCTATGCTTCTTAGATCTAAAGGATGCGTACGCTCACATCCTCATTCATCCAGACCACAGAAAGTACCTAAGGTTCATCGTGGGAGGAAACCATTATCAGCACAGAGTGCTGCCTTTCGGCCTCACCTTTACAAAGTCCTTAGCAGTGGTGGCTGCCTACCTGAGAAATCAGGGCATCTTTGTCTTCCCCTATCTGGACGACTGGCTCATCAGAGGTCAGACAGGTCAGGAGGCCAATCAAGCCACCCTCAGGACCATTGCTCTTCTATAACGCCTGGGGTTTGTCATAAACTTCGCAAGGTCCACTTTGCTCCCTTCCCAGAACTTGGAGTTCATAGGGGCAAGGTTGGACTCTCTCCTGGCAAAGGCATTCTTGCCAGAAAACAGAGCCCGAAAGTTAATGGCCTTGGCAAGTCAGTTTCTCAGCAGGTCCCTGGTCTCCACCAGACTGCCTGCGGCTTCTAGGCCACATGGCTTTGACAGTACATGTGACCCCCAATGCCAGGATCCATATGAGGCCTGCACAGTGGTGCCTTCGGACTCAGTGGTCACAGGCCACTGGCAGCCTCAGAGACAGGATAAGGGTGTCCAGACCATTTCTGCACTCCCTCAACTGGTGGCTACACCCTCCCAATCTGCTGAAAGGGGTGCCCTTTCAGATTCCAGGTTACACAGTGATGCTAACAGATGCCTCCCTGCAAGGCTGGGGAGCGCATTGTCTGGGCAAGTGCACCCAGGGCCTCTGGTCTCCCTGGGAAGCTGCACAGCAGATCAATCTCCTCGAACTCAGAGCTATTCAATTAGCATTCAAAGCTTTCACTCCTACCCTGGCTCAACAGTCTGTCCTGATTCAGACAGACAACCAAGTTGCCATGTTTTATGTGAACAAACAGGGCGGAACTGGGTCCAGAATCCTTTGTCGGGAAGCTCAGGACCTTTGTTCTTTTGCCCTCAAGCACAACATGCTTCTCAGGGCTGTGTACCTTCCTGGCCAGGACAACTACCTGGCAGACAGATTGAGCAGGATACTGCAGCCCCACGAGTGGCAGCTGCATCCTTCAGTAGTTCAGAAGATCTTCCTGAAATGGGGTCTCCCTTTGATGGATCTCTTTGCCAGCCCCATCAACAAGCAACTGCCAAAGTTCTGCTCCAGGCAACCACATCCTCTGCAGACAGCAGCGGATGCTTTTCTGATATCTTGGTCTCAGGGCCTCCTCTATGCGTTTCCTCCCATGCCCTTGGTTGCCTGAACCTTATTGAAGATTCTTCAGGACAAGGCCTCGGTCCTGCTGGTAGCTCCCAGGTGGCCGAGACAGCCTTGGTTTCCTCTTCTGCTTCAACTGGCGGTGGTTCCTCCACTGCCTCTGGGGTTGCAACCCGACCTTCTCACACAGGACCAGGGTTCCCTTCTGCACCCCAATCTCAAGTCTCTCAATTTGATGGCCTGGAGGCTGCAAGGGTAGTTTTGGCTCCCTGGGGCCTACCTCAGGAAGTTGAGGAGGTTGTCCTAGCCTCTAGGAAACAGTCCACTAGGAAAACCTATGCTCTCAAATGGAAGAGGTTTTCTGTGTGGTGTCACCTACGTACAGAGGATCCTTTCTGTTGTACTGTACCAGTAGTGCTTCAGTACTTACTGCACTTATCCAATCAGGGACTTAAGTCCAATTCTGTTCGGGTCCACCTCTCAGCTCTAGCAGCTCACCACTCATTGGTAGAGGGACAATCTCTATCTGGTCACCCCTTGGTGTCCCGCTTTCTCAGGGGCTTGCTTTTGCTCAAGCCTCCCATCCGTCCTCCTGCCCCTGAGTGGGAGCTGAATGTGGTCTTGCAGCAACTGACTCGCCCTCCTTTTGAGCCGATGGCTACTTGTCCACTGCGCTTCCTCTCTTGGAAGACACTCTTCCTGATAGCCCTTACCTCGGCTAGGCGAGTAAGTGAGCTTCAGGCCCTGGTCTGTGACAGGCCTTACACCAGGATTTATAGGAACAGGGTAGTCCTCAGGACTCACCCAAAGTTCCTCCCAAAAGGTGTCTCCTCTTTCCACCTCAATCATGAGGTGGTCCTTCCAACATTCTTCCCTAGGCCTCATGCAAGCCAGGCTGAGGCAGTTCTGCATACCCTGGACTGTAGGAGGGCCTTATCCTTCTACCTTGACCATACGCAAGGGCATAGAAGGGCTACTCAGCTCTTCGTATCCTTTGACCCCAATAAGTTGGAGTTGGCTGTGTCCAAGCGTACCTTGTCAATCTGGGTGGCTGACTGTATTACCTGGGCTTACAAGGCGGCTGACCTTCCTTTGCAGGGTAGGGTCACGGCCCATCGTGTCAGGGCAATAGCTGCCTCAGTGGCTCATCTCCGCTCTGTGCCCTTGGTAGACATCTGCAAGGCTGCAACTTGGTCTTCAAGCCAGACTTTTGCGGCCCATTACTGCCTGGAGAGGGAGTCCCGTAGGGACAGTGCTTTTGGCCAGGCAGTACTCCGGAATCTTTTTGAGGTTTAGGCAACTCCTGCCCTCTGTTGGGCTACCGGTGGAGGTTGTGTCCTTGAAAAGCCTTTCTTTGCAGCTGGGACTAGAGGGAGTTCTCTTGTTCAGCCTGGGTTCCTTGGTAGCCCAGAGCTAGGGAGTCACCCATATGTGAGGACTGACTTCCTGCTTGGTCCTGGAGAAAGAGTATTTACTCACCTGTAACAGGTGTTCTCCAGGAGCAGCAGGAATCAGTCCTCCCCACCCTCCCTCCTCCCCTTGGAGTTGCAGTTGTACATAGTTTATTTTTCATTTTTGTGTGCTGCTTTTAGCTATGTCATTTGACTGAGGTAAGATGGCACCTTTAGGCGGGAAGGGAACCGCGCATGCGTGCCTGCATTCCCAAAGGCTTTCATAGAAAGCTGGGGAAATGCTCCGCTGGGGCTTCATCGGCGCCGATGACACCCATATGTGAGGACTGATTCCTGCTGCTCCTGGAGAACACCTGTTACAGGTGAGTAGCTACTCTTTTTGGTGCTAGGCGCCATTTTGGGCATTAGGCCCTATTTGTCCAAAATCATGGAAAAGCCTACTAGTGTTTTTAAAAAATGTACTAAGTGTGTCGGTACCATTTCCATCACTGACACCCATGATTGGTGTCTAAAATGTTTAGGGCCTGATCATTCTCCAACTGAATGTCTCTCCTGCATGGGGATGACAAAAAGAGGAAGACAGAACCGGGCTGCAAAGCTCGGCACCCTCTTCTCTTCATATGCCAGATCCATTGCATCGACATTGTCAAGGGCCTCTTTTTCCTCCCATGGATCTCAGGTAACTAAACACAAAAGCCGGTCCTGAAAGGGTAGCTGTCCTCCTAAGCATCGAGAGGCCATTGGCATTGCCCTTGAGGGAACCACACCGGGAAAACAGCCCCAGCGCGAGGCTTCGGCTTCTAAAGCATCGATGGTTTAGGATGTTCTCGAGGCTTCAACCTCGCGAGAACTACCTGTGCCATGCTCAGCGGTTCCGGCCGTTCTTACTGGTACCAACACCCAGGCATTGGCAGCGTCGATAGACCAGAGATTTCTTGCTATCGAACGCAGTATCGCAGCTCTTCTCTCAGCTGCGGTACCGGTGGTCCCAAGGGCACCGGTGCCAACATTGACACCGATGCCGGTACTGACACCGACGATGCCACGATGGTAACTCTTCCTATTTCACCTCCGGCTGGAGTGGATAAAGTGCTACCGGGTCACCTTGGTACCGACTTCGATCAGTACCGGGATCATGCTTTGCAGGAGCATCGGAGTCAGGAATACTTCGAGTCCTCCGATTCCGAAGACTCTGACAATTCTGCTGTCACTAGAGGGTTTCTCTTAGAAGATCCCTCTTCTCCCCAACGCAGAATGTCACCTTCAGAGGACATGTCATTTCAGGATTTCATCCGTGATATGGCCAAAGGTCTTTCAATCACAGTAGCTCCTGAGGAGGAACCCAGAGCAAAGGAATTGGAATTCCTCCAATATCCTAAAGCTCCTAAGGAGGCAGCTCCTCTGCCTATCCATGAAATTCTGCATAACTTGATGCTCAGAATGTGGGAGACACCTCTGACTACTTCTCCTCACTCTAGGAGACTTGATACTATGTATTGAGTCCCACCATGTCCTGGATTTCAGAAAACTCAGCTGCCACACCATTCAATGGTAGTGGAGTCAGCCATGCGTAGGATGAAAAGTGCTAAAAGACATGCATCCAATCCTCCAGGTCATGAATGCAGGACTCTGGATGCTTTTGGACGCAGAACTTTTCAAGCTTCCATGCTTTCAGCTAGGATCAGCTCATATATCCTATATATGGGAATGTTCCTCAAAGAAATCACAGGAGACTTGGAACTTATGAGCCTGTTTCTCCCAGATGGGGAGTGGAGGACTAGCCTAGTGGTTAGAGCACTGGCTTGGTAACCAAGCAACCAGGGTTTGATTCCTGCTTGCACTCCTTGTGGCCTTGGGCAAGCCACTTAACCCTCCATTGCCTTGGAAGAAAGGCCTGGCAATCTACTTCCGGTGACACTGCCAGGAAAACCCAGGAGCTTCGGGGTCACCAGGAGTCAGGACTGACCCGAAGGCACACATTGCAATGCATTTTTTCTCCCAGATGATAAGAGACAAGACTTTCTTACTCTGGTTAAGCATGCTCAGGATGTCTCCAAGTTTGTCAATCGTGCAGCCTTTGACTGCTTTGAATGCATCAGCAGAACTTCTGCTATTGCCATTGGCGCACGATGAATTGCCTGGCTACAGGCATCAGACTTGGAGACTTGGTTACAGGACAAGTTAGGCAACATTCCTTGCACGGGAGAAAATCTCTTCGGCAAGAACTGGCAGGAGAAGGCTAACGAGTTAGATGCTGACAATTCTACCTTAGATAGATTGTCAAAGTCTACAGCCACTCCAGCTAAAAGAAAGCTTTATAAAAAACCCTCTTTTAGCAAATAGAGGAAGTTTTATCCTTCCTATACCCATCAGACTCAAGCTCCAGGTCAGGTTGCCCAAAAGGGACAAACTAGACAACAAAAGAAGACAAAAGGCCCGAGAGCCCAACCAGCTCTCCAGGTTCAGCCCCCTCAAGGGCTTTGACTCCTCCCTAGAGAGCTTTGCCTTCCTGCCTCTGAGGGGTCCTCAACCCCCCAATATCCCTAGCAGGTTATGCCACTTTGTCAACAGATGGCATCAGATAACAGCAGAAGATTGGACTTTGTCCATTGTAGGGGAGGGTTACAAACTTCATTTTCACAGCTTACCCCCCTCCTACATTTCTAAAGCAGTTCAATTCACAAACCTCTGCAGACAATCTGCTAGATCACGAGGTCTCCACTCTTCTTGCCCAAGGGGCAATAGAGGAAGTACCCATTCTTCAACAGGGTGCAGGGTTCTACTCCCCCTATTTTCTTATCCCAAAGAAACCAGGGGGACACAGACCCATTCTAGACCTCAGAGAATTGAACAAATATCTCTTTCGAGAAAAATTCAAGATGATTTCTCTGGGAACTTTTCTGCCATACCTTCAAAGCCAGGACTGGCTTTGCTCTCTAGACTTAAAGGATGCATACACTCACATTCTTATCCATCCAGATCACAGGAAATTTTTACGTTTCCTTTTCAGGGGAAGACATTTCCAGTACAGGGTTCTTTCCTTTGGTCTGGCTTCAGCACCAAGGGTATTCACGAAATGCATGGCAGTAGTAGCTGCATTTCTACGAACCCTGTGGATTTTTGTCTTCCCTTACTTAGACGACTGGCTCATCCGAGCCTCCACAGTGACAGAGGCCAGCACTGCATTGTCTCGTACAATGCGAATCCTCCAATACTTGGGATTGGTAATAAACTTCCTGAAATCTCAACTAGTTCCTTCCCAATGCCTAGAATTCATAGGAGCCTGTCTGGATACCAGACAGGCAAGGACTTAACTTCCACAAGCCCGGTGTCTTTTGTGATACTGCGGACCCTCTGACAGAAAGAAAAAAAGTTTTAAATCTTGAAAAAAACAAGATTTACATGCAATTTCCTGAAGGTCCACATAGAGGGAGCAGGAGAGCAAGCCTGGAAGCAGAGGAACCACGCCTCTATGGGCAGGACCTTGAATCAGTTAGTCCCGATTTAAGCAGGGACAGAGCTCAGTTAAGCAGAGCAGATCGGAGAGACAGAGAGGGCGCCAGAGTGAGCGTCAAAGCCGGACTGGAAAGAGCAGCTCGGAGAGTTGGAGTCACTGTCAGACCTAGAACAGCTCAAGGAGTTGAAGCAGCTTGGAGAGCAGGCCAGAGAGTAGGTCGAGAAGCAGACCAAGGAATAACTCATAGAGCAGGCCGAGGTGAAGGCCCAAGAGCAGGCCTAGAGGAAGGCCAGATACAATTGGAAGGAGCAGCATTGCAGAGAGCAGCCAAGGAAGGAGGTGCTCTCCCTTCCAGCCTGAAAGGAAGCCCTATCCAGGGAGAAGGACTGGGATACAAGCTAAGGAAGAGATATCCGGTTGCAAGGAATACCCAAGGAGAAAAAGGTACTTTTAAAAGTTTTTATAAAAGTAACCTGAAAGAGGAATGGAAAACTCAGAGGCCTGGGGAACAGGGAAGTGCTGAGAGGGCGCGGCCAGTAGCCAACTGCCACAGGGGTGGAAGTGGAGAACAAGCGCCTCAGCAGCAGCCATGCCTCAGAGGAGTTACTCCCCATTCTAAAGGAGGAAAGACACCCAGGGAACACTTGAGCCTGCAAGAAGTGGAAGACATTCAGGCTAGGCCTCAAGCCTTTCCCAAAAGAGACTGCAGGAAGTTTAAAGGTGAAACAGTGGTTGCCTGCAAGTGTTTACCTAAGCCTAGCACAAGAGAGAAACAAAGGAATAACTTTTATCTGTATGATAAGGACACTTTTACGCCAAAAGTACCAGATAATCTCTCTAGGAAAAAGGCTAGTAATATTAGAAGCCGGGATAAGCGAACTTTTAATCCTGTAGCAGAAGAAAATCCAGAGTTCTACAATGTAGCTAAAAGCCGACGCCCCAAACTGACAAGCCAACATTGGAACACAGTATGGCATGCTTTTAGAAAGCCTGAATCCAACCTTCCTGAGGTTTCAGAGTCAGACCCCTCAGAGATGGAGTGGATGCCAGGGGAATCTGAGGTTAATGAGGCCGTGGAACCCATGGATTGTAATTATTGCACAATAGGAAAGTTTTAAGTTATTTGGAGCACCAAATGTATGAAGAGAATACAAGATGCCTTATGTTTTGAGTTTGTGAAGATTAACAATGTTACTTTGAATGTTTTTGTGAATTGCACTTGATACAAGAAATGATACAGCCCTGTTATTTTTCTCAACCGCATATTTTGAACCGTTTGCGTAAAGGTGAAATAAATGCCTTTTCTTTTTCCCTACACTTGGCTAAATGTTGCTTTATTGGGAAGTTGACCACGAGGCTGACACAGAGGGCCGCTACCTCATGACCCTCGGAACAGGTCAACCCTAATCACCCTATTCTTATGCGCTCCCCAGCCCCGTGGAACCACTACGCCGCCACCAGAGGGGGCTGCGGGGGACACTTTGCATAATGCAGTTAGCTTTCCAAGCAGCAGGCAAGTCCTCCCTCACTGCTCTGGAGCTACTGCAGCTACTGGGACACATGGCATCCACTGTTCATGTAGTCCCATATGCTCGCCTCCACATGCGAGCAGCTCAGTGGACCCTCTCCACACAGTGGACACAGGCCACGGGTCATTTGTCGGACAAAATAACAATCTCTCAATGACTAATTTTGTCCCTCCAATGGTGGCAATCATTAGAAAATCTGACAGTAGTGTCTCCTTTCCATCAACCCCTCTTTCAGGCCACCCTAACAGATGCATCACAGGTGGGTTGGGGAGCACACCTGAGTCATCTCTCTACCCAGGGCACCTGGACTCCATAGGAGGTTGGTTTACACATAAACCTCCTGGAGTTAAGAGCAATTTATTTAGCTCTTCGAGTGTTCCATGCCCAGCTCAACTACAAGACAGTCCTAGTCCAGACGGACAATCAGGTAGCCATGTTCTATGTGAACAAGCAGGGCAGGACAGGCTCTCTGAAGTTATGCAACAAAGCTTTAAGACTATGGGCCCTCGCCAGAGAGCATCAAATTCACCTTCTAGTGGTATATCTTCCAGGCATTCAAAACCTTTGGGCAGACAAACTTAGTCGAATACTGCTACCTCACGAGTGGTCACTCCACCTAGACCAGGTGGCAAAGATATTTCATCTCTGGGGCACTCCAGACATAGACCTCTTTGCAAGGCCACTGAATGCCAAACTTCCCCGGTTCTGTTCCAGGATTCGGGCGCACAACTGTCAGGCAAGGGATGCCTTCCTCCTTCACTGGGGTCAGGGCTTCCTTTATGCCTTCCCACCCATTCCCGTCATCCCCAAGACACTCTTCAAACTTCAGAGAGACAGGGGTCGCATGATCCTCATAGCACCACGATGGCCACGCCAAATGTGGTATTCCCTGCTTCTGCATCTCTCTCAAGCACCACCTCTGGAGTTAGGGCATGCTCCAGAACTCCTTTCCCAGGAGAACAAGATGCTATGGCACCCGAATCCCCAGTCCCTGCACCTCACGGCCTGGTTGTTGAAGGCTTAGATCTCCAGGATTTCAACCTGAGGGAGGAGTAGCCTAGCGGTTGGGGCAAGGTACTTCAGGCCGGAAGGTCGGGGGTTCAAATCCCACTAGAGGACAGCAACCTTGGGCCGGAAGGACTGGGGTTTCTAGTCCCACAGATGCTCCTTGTGGTCTTGGGCAAGCCACTTAACCCTCCATTGCCCATGTTCCCTGTAAGTATTAGTGTATGTGTCTCATATCCCCGTGTGTTAAATGTATCCCCCAATTGTGTTGTGACCGCTTTGATTGAAGGATAAGGCGGTATACAAAACTGTCTAAATAAATAAATAAATAAAAACCTGTCCCAGCAGGTAAAAGATATCCTTCAGGCTTCTAGGAAACTTTCCACAAGAAGATCTTATGCCTTCAAGTGGAAACGTTTTACTATATGGGGCTCCAAGAAGGGATTAAACCTCCTGGTCATACCCTTAGAATCGATACTAGAGTATCACCTTCACTTATCGAATTCTGGCTTAAAGACCAATTCGGTAAGAGTCCATCTTAGTGCAATTGCAGCATCTTATAAGCCTTTAAATGGACAACCAATTTCCTCTCATCCACTCCTATCAAGATTTATGAGAGGCCTTTTATTAACTAAACCTACCATCAAGCCACCACCGGTAGCATGGGATCTAAATCTAGTTCTCGGGCAGCTCATGAGGCTGCCTTTTGAACCTTTTGCCACTACAGCCCTTAAGAGTTTGACTTGGAAGGTCATCTTCCTGATTGCAATCACCTCTGCCCGTCGCATTAGTGAATTGCAAGCTTTAGTGGCTGATCTCCTTATACTAGATTTCATCATGATAAGGTTGTTCTTTGAACTCACCCGCACTTTATGCCAAAGGTGGTTTCACCTTTTCATTTAAACCAATCAATTTATCTTCCTATATTTTTAACGAGGCCTCACGCCTCTAATGCAGAAAGAAACCTTCATACTTTGGATTGTAAAAGGGCCTTAGCCTTTTACATTCAAAGAACACAGCAACATAGAAAGTCCTCGCAACTTTTTGTAGCTTTTGACCCTAGTCATTTGGGACTTCCAGTCTCCAAAAGAACTTTATCTAAATGGATTGCCCAATGCATATCCTTTACTTATGAGAGTAAGGGTCTTCCTCTTCAGGACCATGTCACAGCTCACAATGTGAGAGCCATCGCAGCTTCCATGGCTAATCTCCACTCTGTGTCTATCAATGACATTTGTCGAGCAGCCACCTGGGCTTTGGTACACACCTTCACAGCCCACTACTGCCTAGATAAAGCCTCCCGTCGGGATGCCTTCTTTGGCCAAGCTGTTCTTCAAAATCTCTTTCAAACTTAAAACAACTCCTACCCACCAACCCTGGTGGGATGCCAGAGATCCATGGGAGGAAGGATTCTCACCTTCAACAGTGGCACCTTCCTGGGGCTATCTCCCTGGCATCTTCAGCTAGGGAGTCCCCATATGTGAGGACTACATTCCTGCTTGTTCCTGGAGATAGTGTAGTTACTCACCTGTAACAGGTGATTTCCGGGAACAGCAGGAATTTAGTCCTCACAACCCATGCACCTCCCCTAGGAGTTGTCTCTCTCTCTCTCTCTCTTTGTCTCTTTCCTCTCTCCCTCTATCCTTTCACTCAGCTACAAACTTAACTGAAGAGGGACAGTTGGAAAGGCGGGAAGGCAGCGCGCATATGCTGAGGGAAGCTCCCAAAAGTGTTCCTATTGGACGCTGGGGAGCGTTCCCGCGCAGGCTCCGTCGGTACCGACGATACCCATATGTGAGGACTAAATTCCTGCTGTTCCCGGAGATCACCTGTTACAGGTGAGTAACTACGCTTTTTCAGAACTGGCTTTCTTTTTGCAGGTTCCTTTGTACCTGCTTCAGGCCAGATGGAAATGTACACCCTGGGGTTCAGTCCCTGTTCTTACGGCTGAGTGTATTTTCAAAGGGAAATCCTATATGGGGTAAAACCTGTCAGACGGCTGCCTGGGTGAGGATGTTCACAGTCTTGGCAACTGCATATATCAATATGATTTGCAAGGGATTGTGGGACATGCAGTCCATTCACACCAGACACAGCTGCTCACAATAATTAGTTGTGCTTAAGTGTAAAGCCAATAAGATATTTATTTATGGGGTTATTTCTCCCAACACAGATATGCTTGGTAGCACATAAAACAGGATACTTGCTTTCAGTGCTAAACTTAGAAAAACAAAATCAGGAAAACAACAGTTGAACTTTGTCAGGCAATCAAAGCAAAAGAATAAAGACCTGGTTGGTAACAAACTGGTCTTTTCTGTAGGCTTTAGCTAATATTTTCTTAGCAGTGTTTCAAACAACAAGAAAAACCCACAAAGAAGGGAAAAACTGTTCTTTTCAGGTTAACTTCTTATATCTTCACACATAGATTCAGAAGTGATTCCCTCAGAGCTCACAAGCAATTAGGTAAGGCTCAATCGCTAGCAGTTATCCAGCTGAAACCCCTTAGCTGGCTTGCTTTCTACTGCGTGGCCCAAAATCCTACTCAGGAGCTTTTCTGAGTAGATTAAAGAACAAGTTTGTATTTCTTTGTCATTGTTGCTGTACTTTGTAACAGTAAATCACCAAAGGAGTTTAGACAAAGAGCAATCCATATATTCACAGCCTATATCTAAGACTTCTCCTTCCCCTTCTTCAACCATCATGGGTTCAATATCAGGGATTGGCACAGAGGAATTTCTCAATGGAGCACTTTCAGGAGAATACTTGTTTCCCTGCTGTCTTTCAAGGTTATAGCTAGGGCATAGATCAGTGTTCATACCTGAGCTTCCATTGCTGTTAGAGTTCCTCTCTAAATAGCCTGGCCAGTATGTAGTCCAGTTCTTATGTCCAGCCTTCCAATCCAGATCCCTGGACACTGGATCTCTCTTCACATACCTTCTGGCACAGGTCCTAGGGTCCCTTCCACGTGCAGCCGTCTCCCTCATAGGTACCGTCTGGAGATTCCTAGCTCTGCAGCACCATTCCTCTGGCTTTCCCCAGTCCAATGGTGTATGCTGGCCTTTTGAATGTCTCCCAGTATACGTACTGCTCTGGACTCCTCTAGACCTTCCAAATGCTTTTCTCTTCTTTCTTCCAAAGGGTTTCTTGCCCTTTCTGTCCGTCCGCTCTGGCTTCTGCTTCTGATGATCCTCCAGATGATGAAGCTGTCCAAGATCATGAAGATGATTCTCTGTAGAATAGACTCTACCTTTATTCTGCTTGGATGAGTGCTCCACCCTAACACAGTGCAGCTGTGCTGAAGCAGGCCCTGCCCTTTGAGATGAGTGCTTGGGGATTACCTCATAGCCCTCTTGATTGAGCACACGTTTCCCCACTTCAGCTCCTCTAATGGCTGTTGGAAACCTGGTGCATTCTGGGACTGGTAGTCTTTTATGGAAATATTCTGTTTTCTCATTTCTACCAGAACTGACAGGTTGCTTGTTCAGAGTCACTTCACCTTTTCTATAGCTCCTTCCTGAGCTATGATAAGCTTCCTTATCACAAACTGCAAGCCCCCATGTCTTCTACAATGGTGGTAATACAGTATGCAAAGATCACATGCAGAGTAACAAACATGACTGTAAAACACAAAAGTACACCTGCTCAGAGTCAAGACAATAACATTTTGGATCTGCAAACCCTAATGCTGGAAGTGGACTTGGATATTATTGCATTAAATGGGAACCGTTCAAGGCTACAATCTGTTTAGAAAGGATAGAGATAGCAGAAATAGGGAAGAGTAGTTTTTTTATGCATAATAAATGTAAGGGGATGAGCCATCTTGAAAAGAGGCAATGAGACTCCCAACTGCACAGGTTGGTCTGTGGATCTGTAACTCAGATGGAGAAACTGGACAGAGATCTGGCCAAGACTTCCAGAAAGTGGAAATGAAGGGCAAAGTATTGTTAGTGAGAGACTTTAACCTGGCAGGTATGAATTGAAATATTTCTTCTAGAGAATTTGTGAGAAGTAGAAAGATTGTGGATACACTGTAAGGGGCTTTGCTTGACAAATAATGATGGGATCCATGAGAGAATGGGCAATAGAAACATAGAAACATGATGGCAGAAAAAGACCACATGTCCTATCTAGTATGCCCTTTCATATCAACCACTACAACAGTCCCCTTTTTCCCTTTAGAGAGCCTCTGTGTTTGTCCTATGCTTTTTTGAATTTAGATACTGTCCTCGTCTCTACCACCTCCACTGGGAGAGTGTTCTACATATCTACCACTCTTTCCATAAAGAAATATTTCTGCATATTACTCTTGAGTCTATCCGCTTTCATCCTCATCCTATGTCCCCTTGTAGCAGAGCTTGCTTTCAGTCGAAAGAGGCTCTCCTCCTATGCATTTATGCCATGAAAGTATTTAAACATCTGAGTCATATCACCTTTATCCCGCCTTTCCTCTAAAATATACATATTAAGATCTTTAAATCTATCCTCATATGCTTTATAATGAAGACCACTAACCATTTTAGTAGCCACCGTCTGTACCGACTCCAACCTGTTTATATCCTTTTGAAGGTGCGGTCTCCAGAATTGCACACAATACTCCAAATGAGGTCGCACAAAAGACCTATACAGAGGCACTTAACACCTCCTTTCTTCTGCTGGTCATTCCTTTCCTTAGGCACCCAAGCATCCTTCTAGCTTTTGCTGTCGCCTTTTCTACCTGTTTAATTACTTTTAAGATCATCAGACACAATCACGCCTAGGTCCCATTCTTCTTTTGTGGACAAAAGTACTTAACCCCCTCTACTGTATCACTCCCTTGGATTGTTGCAGCCCAAATGCATGACCTTGCATTTTTTAACATTAAATCACAGCTGCCAAATTCTAGACCATTCTTCAAGCTTAGCTAGATCCCTCCTCATGTTATCTCCACCTTCCTGGGTGTCTTCTCTATTGCAGATTTTGTTATCCGCAAAGAGGCAAACCTTGCCCAACAACCCTTCCACAATATCATTAACAAAGATGTTAAAAAGAATCGGACCAAGGACAGATCCCTGTGGCACCTTCTCCTCAGAGTGAGCTCAGTTTCCCTGTACCCTTTGTTGCCTCCCACTCAACCAGTTTCTAACCCAAGCAGTAAGTTTAGGGTCCATCCCTAGGGTGCTCAGTTTGTTTATAAGTCGCCTGTGTGGAACGGTGTCAAAGGCTTTACTAAAATCTAAATACACCACATCTAGGGCTCTTCCTCAGTCCAACTCCCTGGTCATCCAGGCAAAGAAATCAATCTGATTTGTCTGACAAGACCTGCCTCTGATGAATCCATGCTGCCTTGCATCCAGTAATCCGTTGGACTCCAGAAACCTCATTATTTTCTCTTTCAGCAGCGCTTCCAATAATTTACTCACCACCGAAGTTAAACTAACCGGCCTGTAGTTTTCAACCACATCCTTACTTCCGCTTTTGTGTAAAGGCACCACATGTGCCTCTCTCCAGTCCTTTGGCACCACTCCCGACTCCAACAAGGCATTGAAAAGGTCAGTCAGTGGAGCTGCTAGAACGTCCTCAAGTTCCCTCAGTATTCTAGGGTGTATCCCATCCGGTCCCATCGCTTTGTCTACTTTAAGTTGAACTAGTTTCTCATGAACACAGTCTTCTGAAAATTGTTCAAGATGTCCCTCACTTCTGTTCTGGTTTTGGGTGTTTTCCTGAGGTCCTGCTCCTTCATCTGTGAACACAGAACAGAAATATTTGTTAAGCAATTCCACTTTATCCTCATCAGCTTCTACATATTCCTCCCCTTCACCCTTGAGTCTGACAATACCACTTTTGCCCTTCCTCTTCTCACTAACATATCTGAAAAATGTCTTATCCCCTCATTTTATTGCATTGGCTATTTCCTCGTCTTTCTGAATCTTTGCTTTCCTGACTATTTTGCTAGCTTCTCTAAGTTTTTCCAAATAAAGATGCCTGTCTTCCTCTCTCTGTGATCTCTTGTATTTCATGAAGGCCTCCCTCTTTTTCTTCACCTTTTCAGCTACTCCTTTCAAAAACCTTAGTGGTTTCCTTTTCCTTTTATCTTTATTTACCATTTTAACAAAAAGGTTGGTTGCTCTTAAAATATCCCCTTTCATTTTTGCCCAATGTTTTTCTACATCCCTCAGCTGTTCCCATCCCACTAACGACTCCCTGAGGTATTGGCCCATCTTTGCATAGTTTTCCTAAAGTTAAGACTCTTGCTTTTAAATGGATTTTATACTAGACTTAGTACTGATAGATGGAGAAAGTGCTGCTAATATCCAGGTGGGTGCCCATTTGAACATGTTCTGTAGTCAGTATAGTTTGTTTCCACTGCATGTTTTCATACTATAACACCCCCTCATGATTGTTTGATGTGCTAACCACTTTGATTTAATGATAAAGCGGTATATTAGATCCGACTAAATAAATAAATAAAATTGATAAAAATGACCACAAAAGAAAAGTTGTACAAATTTCAAGGTCCTAAATTTCAAATTAATGACTCTAGTAAAATCATCAAGTATGTTTAGAAAGCAATAGCAGTGTGGAAAGAGGTGTAGGTGATGTGGAAAAACAATGGAGCACACTATAAGGAACTGTAACAATGGCAACAAATCTTTGTCAGAAAAATAGATGAGAGGAAAAGGAAACCAGTATCGTTCTCCAAAGACATAACTGAAAAAAAATGAAAGATTAGCATTCAGAAAGTGCAAAGGATCTAAATAGCAGATGAAGAATTGGATGAAGCTGAAGAGGCATTTTTCAGATATGTCAGAAGAAGACCAGAGAGAGGATTAGTGTCAATCATTTTTATTAGAGAATGACAACACACAAACATGAATGGTAGAAAAACTGGTTTCAAACATAGTTCCCACCACATATACATTTGGCAATTATACACTACTACTTCAGCTGTCCATATCAGGGAAGCCAGCCTAGTAATACCTATACATAGCATGGCTTGCCCCCCATCCACATTATGGCCCGATGCAAAGACCTTTACCCTCTCCTCCACCCCTTCCACAGCCCTGCAGAAACAGCGATGCCAAGTCCCCATCTGGGTCCATTCAATTTCATCACAGTCTATAGGTCCATTCCCCATCTTGATACCTCCACTCAGTGCTATCCCTTTACCACAGATGGGTCCCTCGGTTTCCATTCACAAACTTTAGACTCATGCCTCTTCCACATATCACCTCTTCCAGATCCCAATGGGTACCTTTAAATATTTAGCAGCACCCTTTGAGTCATAGATGAGAGGTTGTCAATAAAGGGTGCCCAATGCCCATATTGTCAAAAAGCATTCATGGGACTTCTACCCCTGAATCTTAGCCATCCTACGTTCCATCCCTACCATCTCATACATAGCCCACTCCCACTATTTTACCGAGGGGGCTTTATCTACCATCCAGTTTACCAAAATAACCTTTTTCACTAACAGGTACCCTCTGTCACAAAGCAACCTATGTGCACTTCTGAAGCCCCACTCAAGAGGAAATCGGCCAAAAGGGCAGACATCTACCGAGGGGTCTAGCACCATCCCCAAGAGGGTCCCCAAAGGACTCCATATCCTTTTCCACAGTAGCTGTATCCTTGGACAAAACCAAAATCTGTGAGCAAAGGTGTCCGGTCTTGTACCCACAGCCTGCAGGCGATCAAACCCCGAAGCCCTGCTTTGAGCCCACACATCATGGATGTATGCTCTCCACAAAAAAGTTTGTATTGGAGCTCCTGCAGGGGAACACATTCAGAGAGCACGGTGCACCTAATAAAGGAATATTGTAACAGGAAGGGCATGACGCTACCCAGTCCATCCCTGCACCACCTGGTGGAGAGGAGTTCTAATGCACTAAGATTCAGAGCAGGACAAAGTGCCCCTTTGATGACCAATGAGGAGCCCCCATCTCCCCAAGAATCATAAAGAAATCTATGGTCCTTTCACCTTAAAGAGACTGGTTTCAATTATCTTTATCATCTGAATGTAGTGGCACATTTGAAGGTAGCAGAAAAAGTCCTGTTTCCCCAGCCCAAACCACTTCGTCGAGTTGGTTTAGGAATCTAAGTTCCCCCCCTTCTCCATCTTCAAATCCCAGATTCTTGTTATCCCCTTGGATGCCCACTGGTGAGGCACATTTGATTGCAATCCAAGATGGAATTCCATACTCCTCCTCAGGGGTAGGAGGCCAGTAAACCGCCACAAAAGCCCCCATTTTCTACACAACTCCCTCCATGACCCCTTCAGAGCTCCAAAATACAGGCCTCCCTACCCCAACCCATCGGTAGACACTGAGCCTCCTCAGGGAGCATATACACCCTATGCCTTGGAGCCAGCAGCCAATTCAGTAGGGCAAGAGGCACATGTGTGGTCATCCCATTTATAACATCTTTTAAATGTTGCATCATACACACTAAGCTGTAGGTTCTCAGGCATGGCAGATCTAACCCCCCTCTCTTCCCTGCACTTCATCATTGCTTTGAGAGGTATGCGCAGCTTCTTCCCGCTCCACAGAAATTTCACCATTAGTTTGTCTATTTGAAGCCAATCTCCCCGCTTGACCCACAACGGCAAGTGCTACAGGACATATATCCACTGTGGCAATTCCATCATTTTAAATAAGGCAACTCTTCCTTTCAGCAATTCTCCCCAGCCTTGCAGGTGTTCAGCTGTACATGTATAGAGAGGCTTGATATTACAATCATAGATTTGGGAAGGATCTGCATGTAGTTGTGTCCCCAAGTAGCAGATCTGATTCTCTGCTCATGACAGGGGGAATGCCCCCTGCCAGCCCACCTATATCTGGTCCCCCCACATTTAATGCTAGAGACCTACTCCTATTAATCCTCAACCTCAAAGTGTCCAAAGCTTTCAATAATATGGAGTGCGGCTGGCAATGACATCCCAGGGTCTTGTAGACATAGTAGCATGTCATCCACGAACGCATCCAGTTTAATTTTCTCTCACCCCAACTTCAATCCTTTGACCTGCTCTGCATCTCGCAGAGCCAGAACTATGGGTTCTAATGACAGTACAAATAGCATCGGAGATAAGAGACATCCTTGCTGAGTGCCCCTGTCTAATGTAAATTGTTCAAAACGTATACCTCCCACCGAAACTACAGCCTGGGACTCATTGTACAAAACATGGATCCACTGGAGAAAGTCTCCGTGAAGGCCAAAACCTTTCAATGTTTCCATCAAATAGGGCACAAGACTCTATCGAATGCTTTCTCTGCATTGAAACTCACCAAGAGTAAAGGGGGGGGGGGGGTGTCGGACACAATATTCCATGGCCAAAAGCTTATCCTTGCTATATTCTGGGCCGCCCCTCTCTCTTGCACAAAGCCCACCTGGTGTTGGTCAATCAAGTGGGGGAGAGTATTCTTTGCTCTACCTGCTAAAATGAAAGCCAGAATCTTAACGTCATAGTTTAGCCATGAAATGGCCCTATAAGATGCTGGGTCTAGGGGGTCCTTCCCCGATTTAGGGATCACAGTGATAATGGCTCAATTCATATCATAGCGGAAAATACCTACCTTCCAACATGCTAGTGTACATCTCTGCAAGAGCAGGGGCTACTTTCAGTTCCAGGATCTAATAGAATTCAGCTAAATACCTGTCCAGGCTCCGAGCCTTGTGTAATGCTCCCATCCTAATCACCTGCTGCACTATCCCACTAGAAATCGGTTTATTAAAAGCTGCTGCTGCTGCTTCTTCTGCCAGGGTGGAAAACCAAACTCCTTGGAGAAAGAGAGATCTCCAGGAACAAGCAGGAATGTAATCTTCACATATGGGTGACAAAAGTACCAATGGAGCCCGTGTGGGAATGCCCCCCAGTGTCCAGTTGGAAAGCTTTTGGGAGCACTCCACTGCACCTGCACGACTGCCTTCCTGCTTTCCTCTCTTTAGTTCTTCATTTTCCGTGGAGCCAGCAGGAAGAAAATCCTGTCCCCGCAGAAAAACTCTTTTTGCAGATAACACCTTTGCCTTCCCGTCGACCCTGGCACCATCTAGGACATAACCGGTTCCCTTATCCTTTTCTTTATCTTCTTTATTTATTTTCTCTAACAAAAAAAAACCTACTTGGGCATCAATGCCCTTTTAGGCCTTAAGCCTACCATACTGTTCATACATAGAAGGAATGGAGAAACCAACTAGTGGTTTCAAAAAATGCACTAAGAGTGCCATCAGCATCTCGGCGACTGACACACATGACTGGTGTATAAACTGCCTTGGCCTAGATCACCAGCCAAAGGACTGGTCCCTTTGCCAGAAAATGACATAGAGAGGTTTACAGAACCGGGCTTCTAAATTAGGAGCACTCTTTGCGTCAGATGCGGTATCATTGGTGTCCACTTCATCAAGGGCCTCATCATCCTCTCATGGATCTCAGGTATCCTCGAAGTCCAAGCACAAGGCTGCATTGAAGTCTGCGGGCACCTCCAGGGAAAGATCTCGCTCAAATCATCGAGATCCCTCGGGGGTTGCCTCGGAGGCGGATCAGCCTGCTAAACATCCTCAGCGGGAGGCCCTGTCTTCCAAAGCCATTGAGGGGCTCCAAGGTGCTCCCTAGGCCTCGACCTCCAGAGAGATACTGGTGCCATGCTCTGGGATGGTAGCGCAAATACCCATCACTGATACCCGAGTATCGCAACCTCGATAGACCAGCACATACTGGACATCAAGCATAGCTTGGCAGCCCTACTTTCAGCCTTTGTAACCATAAAAACCCTTGGCTACAGGTACCATCCCTTCGATACCGGTTCTGGTACTGGCATTAACACCGGTTCCCAGTACAACATCAGGGCTGCCACAGATGACATCAACATTGCTCCCACCTATGCCCTCCCTGGAAACTCTTACTGATACTGGTGCCAGGCCCCAAGTGGCTCACTGAGGCCAATACATCAGATCATCAGTACCGGCATCTAGCTTCCAGCGAGCACTGTACCCATTGATACTTTGAGTCTTCCGATTAGATTCCCCTAATTCAGATGTGGAGTCGCTCGATTCACAGGGGCCCCGGGACCTTCCTTCAGACCTTTCCCTGCTTCAGCAGCGGCGCATGTCACCGCCGGAGGACATGTCCTTTCAGGAATTCATACAAGACCTGGCCAAAGGTGTCTCTATCATCGTGACATCAGAGAAGGATCCAAGGGCGGAGGATTTAGAGATCCTTCAATACCCAACAGCAACTAAGGAAGCAGCCATCTTACTGGTGCACTGCATCCTTCATGACCTTATGCTCTGTACATGGGAGACGCCTCTCACGGTCTCACCCCAAAGTAGATGTTTCAATACCTTGTATCATGTACTAGAGTGTCCTGGCTTCCAAAAGTCACAGCTTCCCCACCATTCCATGGTGGTGGAATCAGCTATGCGCCAAATCAAAAGCTCGAAGACTCACTTCTCTGACCCTCTGGGTAGGGAATCAAGAACCCTCAATGCCTTTGAGCGTCGATTTTTCCAAGCATCAATGCTCTCAGCTAGGATTAACTCATATATGCTCTATATGGGCATGTTCCTGAAGGAGGTCTCCAGGGATCTTGAGGCCTTTGCCCCTCTCCTCCTGGATAACAAACGGGCAGAGTATCTTGCCCTAGTTAAGCATAGCCAAAATGTATTGCAATTTGTCAATAGAGCTACCTTTGATGCTTTTGAGTGCACGAGCAGGGCCTCAGTAATTTGCACTGGTGTACATCACATTGCATGGCTTCAGGCCTCAGATCTTGAACAGTGGGTTCAAGATAAGCTGAGCAACATTCCTTGCACAGGGGAAAACCTCTTTGGCAAAGACTGGCAAGATAAGGCCTCTCAATTAGAGTCAGAAAATACTACTCTAAAGAGCTGTCCAGAGTAACAGCTGACTGTGCTAGGAAAAAGGGTCCTGTAAAGAAGTCTTTCTACAATAAGAATAAGTCTTTCTACAATTCTTCTCTTCCTATCCTCCCGCTTCTCAGTAATCGGGGTCAAGCCCAACAGAAAAGGCAGCAGCCTCCTAAACAAAAGAAGCCACAGGTGGCTAAATTTATTTATTTAAACTTTTTTATATACCATCTTTCTACAATTCAAGATGGTTTACATGAAAGAAAATGTGTAACAGTGTAAGATACAGCTGTTGTACAGAGAGCAAAAACTTGGTATATTAATAACATTCAATAAATCAACAATTTAAGGGCAATGCTAGGGTTGGCAACTATGTACAATAAAGGGGGGCGAGGGCAAGCGTGAACTTGTTGGAAGGGGAGGACAGAGCTCATGAGGGGGGAATTCGGTTAAATTGTATGGTATGGAACAGAGGCACCTGATGCATTGATGACTGAGAGGATTTGGTTACACTAGATCGTCGGTGGTGTGGAGGGGATATGTTAAGGTATTCATGGAAGAGGAAAGTTTTGAGCTTTTTTCAGAAGTCTGAGTGATCAGAATAGTCTCGCAAGTCAGGTGGGAGGGCATTGCATTCAGTGGGGGCAAAGAGGGAGAATACGTGGCTACAAGTGGTTTGTTTGCTTTTTATTTTTGGGTTGGGATATTGAGGAGGTTTACGGAGTTGGGTCTATGTAGTCTGTTGCTATTTGATCTGGAGAGGAGGGAGAGAAGACAGGGTGCTGAATCATTGTTTATAACTTTGTGGATCAGTGTGAAAGCTTTATATTTTATTCTAGCAAGGATAGGGAGACAGGGGAGGTGTTGAGTGACAGGAGTAATGTGGACTTGCCTGGATCTTCTGTTGATTAAACGTGCTGTGGTGTTTTGGGCCATTTGGAGAAGGTGAAGGCTTTGCTTCAGGAGGCCATGATGTATGAGGTTACAGTAGTTGAGGATGGGGGTAGTTAAGGCTTTGCAGATGGTTCAGAAAGAGTCTGGACTTAGTAAGGGGCGGAGGTTCTTCAGGGTTCTGATTTTGCAGTATACAGATTTGGTAGTTGTTCGTATTTGTTCATGAAAGGTGAGGTTCTGGTCAAGTATGATACCTAGATATTTAACTTCACTCTTTACATTGATGGTGACCTCGTCAAGGTCAAGTGATGGTGGAGGGGAGTAAGATGCATCAGAGAATAGGTGCAAAGCTTCTGTTTTGGCTTGGTTAAGATGAGATTGTGTTGGTGGAGCCATTGTCTGACCTTAGTAAAGCATTTGCTGATATTGGTGAAGTTGGGCGCTGCAGTGTTGAAAGGGATAAAGAACATAATGTCATCCACATAGAGTTGGTATTGGATCTTGTGATCCTGGAAGATTTTGCATATAGGTTGGAGAAAGATGATGAAAAGGAGTGCAGATAAGCTGGAGCCTTGTGGCACGCCTTGTTGCTATATAAATGATTGGGAGGTCTTTTCGCCAAATCTCACCTGTTGGGTCCTATGGTCAAGATAGGAGCGGAACCAGTTAAGGGTGGTATCTCTAAGTCCAATGTCATGAAGCCTGTCAAGTAGTTGGTGATGTGGAAGGGAATCAAATGCGGAGGATATATCAAGAAAGATTAGCAGGCAGCCTTGGGTAGGAGTTTCTGTATAGGTAATAACTGAGTCTAGTAGGGATGTAAGCAAGGTTTCAACTCCATGGTTGCATTTAAAACCATGTTGGAAGGGATCGAGGGGAGCATGGTCATCAATGAAATTCTGTAGCTGGTTTTGTACAATCTTTTCTGTTATCTTTGCTAGGAGGGGGATACTTGAGATCGGTCTGTAGGACGTAGGAGTGGTGTTTAAGATAGGACGAATTGAGCTCTTCTTCAGAGGGGTTGGCATAATCCCAGTGAAAAGAAAGGATTGTGCTATGGTCAAAATATAGGGGCTAAGGTATTCATTAGCACTCTTTATCCAGGTGACAGGACAGAGGTCTAGGGCTGAGATAGATGTGTTTAGGTTTTTAATGGTGGTAACTACATTGTCAAGAGATGAAGGGTCGAATTCGGCCCAGGTTACTTGAGGGGTAATATTGGAAGTTAAGTGATCAGAGTGGTGGGTTCACGGAGGCTGGGTTGAGTGGTATTTAGAGTGAAGGTGGTCGGCTATGTCCTGTGGGAATATTTTGTCATAAGGCAACTGTTTCTTTGGTCCATTTAGTAGAAATTTTGTAATGGAAAAT
Organism: Ichthyophis bannanicus; assembly: GCA_033557465.1. Lineage (NCBI taxonomy): Eukaryota > Metazoa > Chordata > Amphibia > Gymnophiona > Ichthyophiidae > Ichthyophis > Ichthyophis bannanicus. The sequence goes on from CM066031.1 coordinate 545,913,015, forward strand.
AATTAAAATAATTCTCTGGGTTTGTTTATACAGTTCGCATGATGATGTTTTCATGATATTCTCTCTTATGTTTTAGGGTTTCTTCAAAATAAGCACGCTGCTTTTCTGAGTAGGTGGCATGGATGGAGGGGTCTCTAGAACGTCTCCAGTTGCGCTCCAATCATCATAGTTCTTTCTTTAGTTCAAGTAATGATGTGGAGAACCAAGGGGCTTTTTTGTGGTGTTTGTTCGAAGGCAGTCTGAGTTTTGCCTCTCTCTGCTCTGGGAAGAGCAGTGCCCTCACAGTGCTGTGCTAGAGAGGTGGATATTTAACTCCTGTGACAACTTTACTGTGAGTTCTAGCTGTCTATTTAATTATTTATTGTTGTCTTATTGGTGTGCTACTTCATCTCCCTGTTCCCTTTAGTTTTGCACTTCAGCTCCATGGTTGTGGAATCGGCCATGCATCGCCTGAAGAGTCAGAAGATGCACTCCTCGGTGCCTCCCGGCAGGGAAGCCCAGAACCTGGATGCCCTCGGTAGAAAGTGCTTCCAGGGCTCTATGCTTTCTTGCCGTGTCCATACCTGCCAGCTGTACATGGGCATGTACCTTCGAGACCTGGCAAAGGAGATTGCCGGGTTCTCTGCTGGTCTGTCTGAGGAACCTTTGCAGAGGTTCAAGGCCTTATCGTCTGGTATTCGAGAGTGCTCGAAGTTTATATCTCGAGCAGCCTGCGATGGATTTGAGGCTTCGGCCCGGGTAGCAGGGGCCGGCATCAGTGCACGCTGCCAGGCCTGGCTACAATCCTTGGACCTCGAGCCATGGGTACAGGACAAGTTGGTTGATGTCCCTTGCCGAGGTGAAAACCTCTTTGGCAAGCCCATGGCCGAAAAGGCTGGAGAACTCGAGACGGAGACTCTTACCCGGACAAGGCTGTCCAGGAAAACTTCTGCCCCTTCTCAGAAGAAGAAGAGCTCGGGGAAAAAGGCCTTTTACCCGAGGAAGACCACTGCCTACAAAACCTACCCTCACTACCAGGCTTCTGTAGCTCCCCAACAGGGCCAGCAGGCCAAGGGGCAGGGTCATGGGCCCCGTAGGCAGAAGGCTCCCAAGCCTCCTACTCCAGCTCCTGCTCAGCAGGGAGGGGTTTTTTGACTATGCCAGCATAGCCACTCCTCCTCTCCAGGTCACAGGAAGTCGGCTGACCCTGTACGCAGACAGGTGGCCAGCCATCACAGGGGACACGTGGGTGTTAAGCATCATCCAGAAGGGCTATCTGCTCCACTTCACCCAGATACCCCCCTCCTACTTTCCAGGGGAACCTCCAAGACCCCCTCTGCACAAAAACTTACTCCTTCAGGAGTTGGAAGGATTGCTACAGGACCAGGCGGTGGAACCGGTGCCCCACCACCTGGAAGGGCAAGGCTTCTACTCAAGGTACTTCCTGGTACCAAAAAGAACAGGAGGCCTCAGACCCATCCTGGACCTGAGAAATCTGAACAAGTTTCTGGAGAGGGAAAAGTTCAATATGCTTACACTTGGAATCTTACTGCCCTACCTCCAGCAGGGAGATTGGCTATGCTCCTTAGACCTGAAGGATGCTTATACTCACATCCTCATCCATCCAAGTCACAGACAATTCCTCAGATTTGTGGTGAGAGGAAAACACTTCCAGTACAGAGTGCTTCCTTTTGGCCTCACCTCCGCCCCCAGGGTTTTTACAAAATGCCTGGCGGTGGTTGTGGCCTACCTCATGAACCAGGGGATCTTTGTGTTCCCTTACCTGGACAACTGGCTTATCAGGGGCCAGTCTCCACAGGAGGCCAGGCAGGCCACCTTCAGAACCATATCCCTGCTTCAGCAGCTGGGGTTCGTTATAAACTTCCCCAAGTCCACTTTAGTCCCCTCACAGGACGTGGAGTTCATAAGGGCAAGATTGGATACCATCCATGCAAAGGCCTATTTGCCTGTGGACAGAGCTCACAAGCTGATAACGTTGGCCGGTCAGTTTCGGGCGAACTCTCTGGTCTCGGCCAGACACTTCCTCCGGCTCTTAGGTCACATGGCTTCCACAGTGCATATCGCCCCACATGCCCAGCTGCACATGAGGCCAGCTCAGTGGTCCCTCAGGGCACAGTGGCTACAGGCCACGGGGAAATTGTCAGACAAAATAAAGGTGTCCAAACTCTTGGTGGACTCCTTACGCTGTTGGAGGCATCTCCAAATCTGGTCAGGGGTGTTCCTTTTCAGGCCTCCCCACACACTCAGATACTGACAACCGATGCTTCCCTGCAGGGCTGGGGGGCACACTGCCAAGGGAACTGCACCCAAGGCCTGTGGTCTCCGTGGGAGGCCGCCCAGCAGATCAACCTGTTGGAATTGAGAGCCATTCGACTAGCCTTACGGACTTTCTCTCAGATCCTGTCTCACCAGTCTGTCTTAGTTCAGACGGACAACCAGGTGGCTATGTTCTATGTCAACAAGCAGGGAGGCACAGGATCCAGACTCCTGTGCCTGGATGCACAAGCTCTCTGCTCCTGGCCTATCAATCAGGGCATGACCCTCAGGGCGGTCTACCTCCCAGGCCAGGAAAACTACCTGGTGGACAGGCTAAGCAGACTCCGGCAGCCTCACGAGTGGCAGTTGGATCCTCTGGTAGTTCAATAAATCTTTCTGAAGTGGGGACTTCCGACCATGGATCTTTTTGCCAGTCCGCTGATCAGGCAACTACCCAAGTTCTGTTCCAGACAACCGCACCCTCTGAGGACGGCGGCAGATGCATTCCTGATCCCCTGGTCAGAAGGCCTGCTGTATGCTTTTCCTCCCACACCTCTGGTGGCCCGGACTCTCTTCAAAATCCAGCAGGACCGAGCCACGGTGATCCTGATAGCCCCTAGGTGGCCCAGGCAGCCGTGGTTCCCTCTTCTTCTGCAGTTGGCAGTGGATACTCCACTTCTTCTGGGGCTGCAACCCGACCTTCTGACCCTCTTGCATCCCAACCTCAAATCCCTCAATTTGATGGCCTGGCTGCTGAAAGGGTAGTCCTTGTTCCCTTGCTCCTACCAAAGGAGGTTGAAGAGGTAGTGTTGGCCTCCAGGAAGCATTCCACTAGGAAGGCCTATGCTCTGAAGTGGCGTAGGTTCTCTACTTGGTGTTCTCAACATCAAGAGGACCCCTTCTCCTGCTCGGTCCAAGTGGTGCTACAATACCTGCTCCACCTTTCCAACCTAGGACTTCAGTCCAGCTCTGTCCGGGTTCACCTCAGTGCCCTCTCAGCTCACCACTCGCCGGTGGATGGACCATCTCTCTCAGGCCACCCTCTGGTGTCTTGCTTTCTCAGAGGCCTGCTTCTGCTTAAGCCTCCTATTCGTCCACCGGCCACTGAGTGGGATCTCAATGTGGTCTTGCAGCAACTGACTTGCCCACCTTTTGAGCCGATGGCAACCTGCCATTTACGTTTCCTCTCCTGGAAGGTGTTGTTCCTTGTGGCACTCACCTCGGCCAGGCGGGTGAGTGAGCTTCAGGCCCTGGACTCGGATAGGCCGTATAACAGGTTCTATAGGAACAGGGTAGTCTTGCGGACTCATCCTATGTTCCTTCCAAAGGTAGTGTCCTCCTTCCACCTCAATCAGGAGGTGGTACTTCCGACGTTCTTTCCCTGGCCGCACGCCAGTAGGGCCGAAACTGTCTTGCATACCCTGGATTGTAGAAGGGCACTGTCCTTTTACATAGAACGTACGCAGGGGCATAGAAGGGCTTCTCAGCTCTTCATTTCCTTTGACCCTAATAAATTGGGGTTGCTTGTCACTAAGCATACGTTGTCCATCTGGGTGGCAGACTGTTTCGTCTGGGCGTACAGGGCAGCTGCCCTCTCCCTAGAGGGTCGAGTCACGGCCCACCGGGTCAGGGCGAAGGCCGCATCAGTAGCTCACTTCCGTTCTGTTCCGTTGGCAGACATCTGCCGGGCCACTACTTGGTCTTCAAGCCAGAGTTTTGCGGACCACTACTGCCTCGAGAGGGAGTCCTGTAGGGATAGTGCTTTCGGGCAAGCGGTACTCCGTAATCTCTTTGAGGTTTAGGCAACTCCTACCCTCCGGCCCTGGTGTTGGGCTACCGTTCAGGTGTGGTCTCAGAGAAGATTCTCTCACTGTTGCTGGGGCTCTAGAGGGAGCTCTATTTTTCAGCCTGGGTTCCTGGTAGCCCAGAGCTAGGGAGTCACCTATATGTGAGGACTGACTTCCTGCTTGGTCCTGGAGAAAGAGTAGTTACTCACCTGTAACAGGTGTTCTCCAGGAGCAGCAGGAATCAGTCCTCAGAACCCTCCCTCCTCCCCTTGGAGTTGCAGTTGTATATAGTTCATTTTCTTTTTGTGCTGTCTTTAAGCTATGTCATCAGACTGAGCAAGATGGCACCTTTGGGCGGGAAGGGGACCGCGCATGCGTGCCTGCATTCCCAAAGGCTTTCTTTGAAAGCTGGGGAAATGCTCCGCATGGGGGCTCCGTCGATGCCGACATCACCCATATGTGAGGACTGATTCCTGCTGCTCCTGGAGAACACCTGTTACAGGTGAGTAACTACTCTATCTCTCCCTGCTCTGTCCCCAGAACCTGCTGCGTTTTAAACTTTTTTTCCTGCTCTAGCCTACCTGAGGGACTAACCCCCTCCCCCCTGCTGAGGGTACAGGACAGGGTACCTTGTAACAGCCTTATTTTAATAGGTCTTATTTCCCTCCCTCCCTCCCCAACACCCACCCGCCCCTGGGGTAATTGTAGCTTTATAGGTACTTACACGTCTTAGAGGAAAGGGGCTGCTCTCAGGTGCAGCTCTTTATCCAAATCAGTCATACATTGAGGACCTGAGATTAATTAAGCTTCAGGTGAACAAGGTATATTAGAGGTATTAGATACACTTTTATTAGTATAAGCATCTACACCAACCCTTAGTAAATATAGATTTTAAAGACCTAAACACAATCTTTAAACTAAGATGCAGACAACAGTCCAGCAGCAAGATAGGGGCTTTCCAGTCTTTTGCATTGAGTGTCACATGTATGAATTTCTCCCATTTGGTGAGAGGTCTTACGTATGCACTAAGACAGAGCACTCTCCATGGCTGCTCCAACAATATGGAACAAACTACCGGACGATTTGAGGGCAACTACAGACCTCAAAGACTTTAGGAAACAGCTGAAAACCATGCTGTTCATAGAACACTATGGACACATCACATAACCTAAGTGACTGTATAGCAGCACATGTTACCGCCTAACACTGTATGTATATAAAATAGCACCACTGTATATAGCCCACATTGTACATAGCTCAAACAAATCTAGCACACAATTCAACACGCACTCAACTAAATTTTCACTCTCACTGCATGTATAACACACTCACACTACCAGATTGTTTGCTGTGATACCACCTTGATTATTATGATAAGGCGGTTTAGAAATACTGTTAAATAAATAAATAAATAAATAAGGAGCTCTTTGCTCTCAGGGAACAAGTCCATTCTCTAGAGGCTAGAGTAGCAGACCTGGAAGACATAAGAAAGACAGAGAAGTACATGGACGAGACCTACAGGGATATAGTCCTGAAGTCCCACCTCCAGTCTGGCAGCATCCCTGTTGCCATGGAGGAGAGAGGTTATGTGACAGGAGAGCATCACCCTGGTGTGGCAGGACGTGATCCTGTAACTAGGACCTGTCCTCCAGGTGATGTAAAACCCTCTCACACCGAGGACGTTCTCCAAGGCCATGTGCCCATGAGGGGAGGGTTAGGACAGCTGTTATAGTTGGTGATTCAATCATTAAGCATGTAGATAGCTGGGTGGCTCATGGACGTGAGGATCGCCTGGTAACATGCCTGCCGGGTGCGAAGGTAGAGGACCTCACGCTCAGCCTAGATAGGATTTTAGATAGTGCTGGGGAGGAGTCTGCTGTCTTGGTACATGTCGGTTCCAATAACATAGGAAAATGTGGTAGGGAAGTTCTGGAGGCTAAATTTAAGCTTTTAGGTAGGAAGTTGAAATCCAGGACTTCCAGGGTAGCGTTCTCCGAAATGCTTCCTGTTCCACGTGCAGGACCCAAAAGGCAGGCAGAGCTCCGGAGTCTCAATGCATGGATGAGACGATGGTGCAAGGATGAGGGTTTTGGATTTGTTAGGAACTGGGGAACATTCTGGGGAAAGGAGGGGCTCTTCCGAAGGGATGGGCTTCACCTTAACCAGGATGGAACCAGACTGCTGGCATTAACCTTTAAAAAGGAGGTAGAGAAGCTTTTAAACTAGAAAATAGGGGAAAGCCGACAGTCGCCTAAGAGCGCATGGTTCAGAAGAAGGTATCCTTGAAGGATACTACCAAAAGCAGTGAGGTTCCAAAAAAGAGTAAAGTAGCCCAAATGCCCTTCAGTATGGTGCAGACAGAGCGTAAAGATTCTAAATTACCCATGCCTACCAATAGCCAGATTAATATTAATAAAATAGAGTCTCTAAAATGCTTGTATGCAAATGCTAGAAGTCTAAACAATAAGATGGGAGAGTTAGAATATATAGCACTAAATGAGAGGTAAGATATGATTGCAATCTCAGAGATACGGTGGAAGGAGGATAACCAGTGGGACACTGTGATACTTGGATACAAACTATATCGTAATGATAGAACTGATCAAATTGGTGGAGGGGTTGCGCTCTATGTTAGAGAGGGCATTGAGTCAGAAAGGATTAAAGTTTTGCAGGAAACAAAATTTGCTGTAGAATCTCTATGGATTGAAATTCCATGTATGAAGGGGAAGGTGATGGCAGTGGGGGTGTACTATCGACCGCCTGGCCAGAATGAACAAATGGATGATGAAATGCTCAAAGAAATCAAGGAAGCTAACAAAAGTCACAGCAGAGTAGTAATAATGGGTAATTTAAATTACCCTGGTATTTGACTGGGTCAGTGTCACGGCAGTACATGCTAGGGAGATAAAGTTTCTAGATGAAATAAATGACTGCTTCTTGGAGCAGCTGGTTCATGAACCGACCAGAGGGGAAGCCATACTGGACCTAGTCCTTAGTGGAACACCAGATCTGGTGCAAGAAATAAGGGTGTTGGGACCACTTGGCAATAGTGATCATAGCATGATCATGTTTGATTTAATTAGTGGAGGAGGGATAGTAAAGAAATCCACAGTACTACCATTTAAATTTCGAAAGGGAGACTATGATAAAATGAGGAATATAGTTAAGAAAAAACTAAAAGAAGCGGTTGCAAAGGCTAAAGACTTACATCAAGCTTGCGTGTTGTTTAAAAATACTATCCTGGAAGCCCAGACCAGCTGTATTCCACACATTAAGAAAAGTGGAAGAAAGTCCAAAAAACTGCCAGCATGGTTTAAAGGTGAGGTCAGAGAGGCTGTTGCTGCCAAAAAAGCATCTTTCAGGAAATGGAAAAAAGAGCCAAACGACGAAAACTGGAAACAGCACAAGCACTGGCAAGTTAAATGCAAAGCATTGATAAGGCAGGCAAAGCGAGAATTTGAGAAGGAACTTGCTACGGAAGCAAAAACACAAAATAAAGACTTTTTCAAGTACATTTGTAGCAAAAGGCCTTGTGAGAGAGTCAATTGGACCATTAGATGATAGAGGGGTAAAAGGGGCAGTAAGAGGAGACAAGGCTATAGCGGAGAGACTGAATGAATTCTTTGCTTCAGTCTTTACTGAGGAAGATGTAGGGATGTTACCCAAGACTGAAGTGGTATTTAAAGGTGATACTGCAGAGGAATTGAGAGAAATATCGCTACACCGGGAAGACGTATTACAACTATTTGATAAACTGAATAGTAGTAAATCACCTGGACCGGATGGTATACATTCAAGAGTGTTGAAAGAACTGAAATATGAGATTGCAGACCTGCTATTAGTAATATGTTAACTTTCATTAAAATCATCTCTAATAACTGAAGATTGGAGGGTCGCCAAGGTAACGCCAATTTTTAAAAAGGGTTCCAGGGGTGATCCGGGAAATTACAGACCAGTGAGCCTGACGTCAGTACCGGGGAAAATGGTAGAAACCATCATAAAGAACAAAATTACACAGCATGTAGATAGTCATGGCCTAATGGGAGACAGCCAACATGGCTTTAGACCAGGAAGATCTTGTCTTACTAATCTGATGTGTTTTTTTGAAGGTGTGAATAAACAGGTAGACAAAGGTGAGTCGGTTGATATAGTGTATCTGGACTTTCAGAAAGCCTTTGACAAGGTCCCTCATCAGAGACTTTTGTCAAAACTAAAAAGTCATGGGATAGGAGGCAGTGTACTATTGTGGATCAGAAACTGGTTAAAAGATAGAAAGCAGAGGGTAGGGCTAAATGGCCAATTTTCCCAATGGAAAAAGGTGAATAGTGGAGTACCCCAGGGATCTGTACTGGGTCCGCTACTTTTTGACATATTCATAAATGACCTGGAAATGGGAATAACTGGTGAGGTTATCAACTTTGCAGACGACACAAAACCGTTTAAAGTTGTTAAAACCCAAGAGGACTGTGGAAAACTGCAGGAGGATCTGGATAAATTGGAAGACTGGGCATCCAAATGGCAGATTAAATTTAATGTGGACAAGTGCAAAGTTATGCACCTAGGAAAGAACAACCCACACTATGGTTACACAATGCAAGGTTCCACATTGGGAACCACCACCCAGGAAAAAGATTTAGGAGTCATCGTGGATAACATGTTAAAACCCTCGGCCCAGTGTGCAGCGGCGGCCAAGAAAGCAAATAGAATGCTAGGTATCATAAAGAAAGGAATGGAAAATAAAACAAAGGATATTATAATGCCTCTGTATCGTTCCATGGTATGACTGCACCTTGAATATTGTGTGCAATTCTGGTCTCTGTATCTTAAAAAGGATATAGCGTTATTAGAAAAGGTACAGAGAAGAGCCACCAAAATGGTAAAGGGGATGGAAGGCTACTCCTATGAAGAGAGGCTACAAAGGTTAGGGCTCTTCAACCTGGAAAAGAGACGGCTGAGGGGAGATATGATAGAGGTCTATAAATTAGTGAATGGAGTGGAAAGGGTAAACGTAGATCGATTGTTTACGCTATCAGAATATAGAAAGACTAGGGGACATGTAATGAAGCTACAGGGTAAACTATTTAAGACAAGAGAAAATATTTTTTCACTCAACATGTAATCAAACTCTGGAATTTGTCACCGGAGGATGTAGTAAGAGCTGTTAGTGTTGCTGGGTTTTAAAAAGGTTTGGACAAGTTCCTCGAGGAAAGGTCCATAAACCATTATTAAAAAGGGACCCAGGATATCAATGCTTGACCCAATACAAGCATTGTGGAACCTGTGTCTTTTGGGGGGATACTGCTAGGTACATATGACCTAGATTGGCCACTGTTGGAAGCAGGATACTGGGCTTGATGGACCTTGGTCTGACCCAGTATGGCATATCGTATGTTCTTATGTGAGGCTTGGGCTTCAGAAGCCATGATTTTATTCCATCCTTCAACCTGAGAGATAAGGTTGGGGGTTACTATTTTTGAGAAGATCTAGTTGGGGGATAACTTGTTTAAGGAACAGGTTGTTGTCAAGTTGTTTAAATTTTTGGATTGTCGGCAGTGGTGTAGGTATTAGCTTTCGGTGGTGTTGAGAAGGGATGGAGAATAGGATCAGTAAGTGATCTGACCATGGTAATGGGTGGATTGAGTGTGAGGTTTGACCATTAGCTATGAGAGCTAAAAAATCAGGTTGAGGGTATTTCCTTTGTTGTGAGTTGGGAATTTGAAGATCTGTGAGAAGTGTAGGGCTTCCTTGGCATCCAGGAAGGATAAAGTTTGTCTATATATGGTTGAGGAGAGGTTCAGGTCTCCTAGAAGGATGAGGGGTTGGTGGGAGGTTTGGGGGAAAACAAGCTACTTCAAGTATTGTAGAAAGTTCTAGAGCAATCACATTGCGGTGCTCTGTATATTAGGCACAGAGAGAGTGAGCTGTTGGAAACTTTAAGGTTGTCCATTCCTGAGGAGGAGGTTGAGTCAATAGTGTTGAATTTCAGATCTCTTTGTGCTATGATACAAACTCCTCCACCTCTACTGGTTATTCAGTTGCAGTTATGAATTGAATGGGAAGGAGGACAGAGCTGATTAATGAGTACAGTGTCTGTTTCATTAAACCATGTCTTGGTGAGGCAAAGTATATCTAATTTATGATCAGCTATTAAATAAGCTAGAAGGGGGATCTTATTTCTGGCAGATCAGACGTTGATCAGGGCACATTGGAAGGGGAGGTTGTTAGCACTCAAGGGGGTTGTGGGGATGGGAAAAGAGCTGGGGGTAATCCTGGATAGCTTGCATTTCCGAGGGTTTTGGTGGATATGAAGTTGGAGCATATGGTTGTAGATGAGTGAGGGTCTGTAGGTGTGGTTTATAGGAATTCTAATGTTTTGCTTTAATTCCAGTGAGTTAGTCAGTAGGGCTGATATGATGATGATCAGTAAAAGGTGTATAGATGTGTTTGGGAGCCATGACCTTGTTATATACTGTGATGGGGCCCGTGTGGTAGAGCCCTTTTAAACCCTGTTCTAGGCAATTGCCTAGGGTTGTTGAAGTTTACTCTGCTCTTGATATAAAAACAGAGTCTTGTGGTCAAGTGGTAAGGAAAAATTAAGTATGGGTTTTATTCCCCTTCCCGAACAGACATTCTTCAAGGAACAAAAATACAAACACAGCAATGAAAAATGGTAACAGAAAACTTCTTTCCTTTGTTATCTTCACAAAGCTCTTCTTTTCAAAAGGTCAACATAAAGAAGTGTGGTCACTTTTACAACATATAGTACAATCCATTGGCATGGGGTCTGAAGGGTGACTGTTATCCTCCCATAACATCCCTTCAGCTTCACTCCCAAAACCGTCTGAATCAGCCTCTTCAGATGTGCTAAAATCTGGCACAGCCTCCTGTGATAGTTCACTATCACTTCCTGCAAAAGTTCCTTTAACCCCAGGATTATATCTACCTGGCCTGAGGAATGCTTTCTGCTTGTTCCCCTCACGGAGTGAGAGCTCTGGATACCTTTCACTTATAACATTATATTCAGGGCCACACCCTTTGCAACAGTCATAGCTTTTAAACCTTTCTTCAAAAGTATAAGGCTCCCACCTTTTTATCTTGGTGCTAGCATTAGCTCTTGGGTTGTAGTGGACTCTCTCCCCAGCTTTCCGGTCAAGCTGTGAGTTAACAAACTCTGTTTCAGCTTCCCAGCTGTTTCTTAGTTTACAGCCACGTTTGAAGTTCCCTTCACCCGGTAAACTCCCTCTGGGCTGACCTGTGCTTACTGGCTGCACATACCGTCGTCCTGAGCTGCTGGCCCCTCCTGGCTTCTCTCCAGGTCTGCTTTCTGTAGCATAGTTTTTCCCAGCACTGCTCCTTCCAACCCTTCTCTCACGAGCACTGTTTCTGCTTTCACTTCCTGGTTCCTGGATTGCAGCTTCCTTTCCCAGCACTCCTCGGCTGTTCCTGCTCCTGTCTCCGTCTCTCCTCCCCTCTCTCTGACTAAAACTCTCCCTTATATGGTTCCTTGGCCTGCACGTTACGTGAGAGTTAGAACACAGGTGCTCCTGATGAGCTTTTGGCTTTGCTTGCACTAACAGCCTTTTCTGCTCAGCTGTTCTTTGTGCCTTGTGTCTTTTCCTACAGCTGAATCTGAGGTAAGCTCTTCACTTTCCTGAATTTCCATAGGCTCTATATTACCCACTGCATCACAATACATGTTGAGAATGGAAAGGGATGGGGGGGAGGCGCTGGAGGACTGCTAGATTAGGAAGTTACACTTTGGTAAATAGTGGTTAAGCACGTGGTTCTACACTTGGGTAGGGTGGCATGTATGGAAACAGTCTGGGATTGGAGGTTGGAGGTTGAACTGAAGCGGTTATCCAAAAAAGGGGGAACTTGAGTAACATGAAGGGCTCTGATTTAGCTGGAATCGATGAGAATATCATGTACTTATGGGATGGATGTGATAGCCTCAGGGGAGAGATAAAAGAATGGATTATTGATTGTAGGTCAGTTGAGCAGTTGTACAGTAGTTACAGTGCTACGACTGGTAATAGGCTGACATCACAGACATATGGTAGTAAATAGGATCAATGCAATAATGCAGTGATACATCTGATAGTAAGTAAATCTCAACCAGTTCAGCAGCCACAGCCTTTTCCTGGTTTTTGACTCTTTCCTAGAGAACATTGCTACCCTGCCCCTGGAGGGGCCCAACCCTCTCCACATAGCATGCAGACTGTATCACTATGCCCACAGATGGCACCTTATCACCTCAGAGCAGTGGACACTCACCATAGTTCAGGAGGGATACAGCCTTCATCTGCAAACTTTGCCCTCCTCCACATTCAGGGGGGAATATCAATCGCAACCCCCCTCACTGCTCTCCTACAAGACGAAGTTATAAAGCATATGAGGACAGATTTAAGGATCTTAATGTGTATACTTTAGAGGAAGGGCAGGATAGAGGTGATATGATAAAGACATTTAAATACCTCCATGGCATAAATGCCCAGGAGGGGAGAGCCTCTTTTGATGAAAGCAAGCTCTGCTACAAGGAGACATAGGATGAGGGTGAAAAGGGATAGACTCAGGAGTAATACGTGGAAATATTTCTTTACGGAAAGAGTGGTAGATGCATGGAATAGTCTCCCAGTGGAGGTGGTAGAGATGAGGACAATACCTGAATTCAAAAAAACATGGGACAAACACAGAGGATCTCTAAAGGAAAAAAGGGGACTGTTGTAGTGGTTGATATGGAAAGGCAGACTAGATAGGCCATGTGGTCTTTTTCTGCTGTCATGTTTCTATGTCCTCTCTTCTGTCTCAGGACATCATACAAGATATCCCAACATCCCAACAAGGAGTGGGCTTCTACTCTCTCTACTTTCTCATTCCAAAGAAAACTGGAAGGTACAGGCCCATTCTGGACCTCAGAAACCTAACAAGTTTCTAGTTCACGAAAAGTTCAAGATGATCTCTCTCGGGACTCTTCTTCCCTACCTCCAGAGTCAGGACTGGCTCTGTTCTCTACACCTAAAAAAAGTGTATAAACATATCCTCATCCATCCAGGACACAGGAAGTATCTATGCTTCAACTTCCAAGAAAATATTATCAATACAGAGTCCTTCCCTTAGGACTCACTTCTACCTCAAGAGTCTTCAGAAAGTGCATAGTGGTCATAGCAGTATATCTAAGAACTCTTGGAATATTTGTCTTCCCTTACTTAGATGATTGGCTAATAAAGGCAGTCACCTCCCAAAATGTACTGTTTTTCTTGCATCGTACCGTCACAGTACTTACAACATTTGGAATTTGTCATAAACTTTCCAAAATTCCAGCTCATTCCAACTCAAAGACTAGAGTTTATCTGAGCCCTACTAGATGCCCAACAGTCCAGGGCATCCCAGACACTCCTGTGAGACCATCTGACAATCCCAAGAGATGCTGCAACTCCTTGGGCACATGGCCTCTACAGTACATGTCATTCCACGTGTCCGATTACATATGCGAATAGCCCAATGGACTCTTACCTCCCAGTGGAAGCAGGCCTTGGGCCGTCTCCAGGACAGGATACAGGTCATTGCCCATCTAACCACATCCCTTCAGTGGTGATGTTCTCCAGAAAACCTGCTCATAGGATCACCTTTTTAGATGCCTCCACATCAATGCACCCTGATGACGGATGCCTCCAAACTGGGTTAGGGAGCCCATCTAGGTAACCTGACTACGCAGGGACTCTGGACAGCGCAGGAGTCACAACTCAAGATCAATCTCCTGGAACTTCAGGCTGTCTCCAATGTCCTCTGGGTGTTCCAAGACCACCTCAGAGCACAACAGGTCCTAGTCAGGACAGACAACCAGGTTGCCAAGTTCTTTCTGAACAAGCAGGGAGGAACAGGCTCTTGGGCCCTCTGTGAGGAGGCGATATACCTCTGGTCCTTTGCCATTGCTCATCAAATACACCTCCAAGCGGTGTACCTCCTGAGGGCATCCAATGTCTTGGCAGACAGACTGAATTGCACCTTTCTTCCCCACGAATGGTCTCTCCATCCAGACACAATGTCCTGCATCTTCCAGACATACAGTAGATCTGTTCACAACTCCGCAAAATGCCAAGCTTCCTCACTTCTGCACAAGAACTCCAACATCCACCAACAAACAGGTGGATGCCTTCTACCTGCACTGGGGTCAGGGTCTGCTTTATGCATTCCCTCCCATACCTCTCATTCCCAAGACGCTTTTCAAGCTTCAGTCTGACAGGGGTTCCATGATTCTCATAGCCCCACACTGTCCACGCCAACCATGGTTTCCACCGCTAACTACATCTGACTCAGACTCATCCTCTGCAATTGGGATATATGTGCCAGATCTCCTCTCCCAGGACAACAGCTCAGTACTCCATCCCAATCCACAGTCTCTCTGCCTCGCAGATTGGCTGCTGAGAGTACAGCTTTACAAGGATTTGACCTTACTCAAAAGGTTAAGGAGATTCTTTTGGCTTCTAGAAAGCCCTCCACCAGACATTCATACACTTTTAAATGGCATGGATTCTCGGATTTGTGCTTCCAGAAAGATACCAATCCTTTTTCTGCTCCAGTGGAGTTACTCCTCCAATATCGCCTCCACCTGCCCTTGACAGGACTAAAGATAAACTTGGTGAGAGTCCACTTTAGTGCCATTGCAGTCTCTCATCATCTGCTTAATGGAAAGCCCATCTCCTCACAACCGCTAGTAGCGTATTTCATGAGAGGTCTCCTGCTGTCCAAACCCCCCATTAAGCCACCTCTGGTAGCTTGGGACCTCCATGTCATTCCAGCACAGCTCCTCAAGCCGCCCTTTGAACCATTAGCCACAATCTCATTTAAATTCCTCTTGCGGAAAATGATCTTCCTAATTGCCCCCACTCCAGCTAGAGGAGCTGTGGGCAATTAGGCTTTGGTGGCAGATCCTCCCTATACTCCCATCATGACAACGTAGTCTACTGTGGCGCCGCGACCCCCTCCTAGACGGCTGCCTAGTGGTGGCGACCGGTCATCACACTTAATTCTATGCTTCAACGTAGTAGCTGAGGCCCTTATAGTGTAGTTGTGGGCTTATTATTAAAGCAGTCCGAGTGGATGAGGCTGACACAGGAAAATTTGTTATAAATTTTTTTTTATTTTTCTTTGCAGCGTCAGAATTGGCAACAGGCCTTGATAAAGGTTCCCAAAACAGCAAACAGAAAGAAGGATAATTTCTCCAACAAAAACTTTTCAAAAGAGACATTCAACTGCTCTAGCAAAGCAGTTTCTTCACTCTTTGCCTTTTAACTTAAATTCTTCTTCACTTAAGCAAAATACTTTAAACTCTGTTACATGCACAGTCCAGCAATCTTCTCAGCTTCTCCCAGCTGCTACAAACCAGCGTGTGATTATGTGCTGCCTCTTAGCTTAGAAACTAACAGCATTTTAACACAGCTCCAGCCTTAGTAAAAATGGTTGCTTAGTAAAAATGGCTGCTTTTAAAGCATGAGGTTTTCCACCTTTTTATCTGCCCTTCTCAATGGCTTTACTTAGCACCAGCACTTCTTATATTTTCACACCGCCTTCAATAAAACTTCTAAGCATTGCTTGTACAAAAACCACATTCCATAGATCCATCAGAGGACACTGGATTATCTTGATAAGACCCAATTTCCATCTCCTCCTCTGTGCTGTAAGGCTCAGGGCTTGGGACACGTTCTGGAATGTCTAGCTGTACTTTCTTTAAAAGTTTAAAAAGCTTTTCCCACTTGAGATTCCTTCTCCCCTTTGGAACTGGGTCAGAACCTCTTGCCCTTCTTCCCCTTACTGAATCAATTTCAGGAAATGTTTGGTTTACCTGGCTTGCAGAAACCCTTCCTTTACAAGGCTTTCTGTATTGTTTGGTTATGGGCTCAGAGCTTGAGCTGCTGTCTTCAGAGTCAGAAATGTAGTTCTGAATCTTTCCCCAGCTCCTTTCTTGCCTCTGGCCCTGCCACTTGCCTTGGCAGTTATGGCTGGTCCCTTTAGAATCACCAGGTCTCACAGCCCTGCAGTGCTGTCTCCTCTCCTGGCTTCTCTGGACTCCTGGAATTCCTTCAATTCTCTGCTTTCCTCTGCCTCTGTCCGTCTCTCTCTCTCACTTGCTGAGTGACGCAGTTTAAATGCTCTGTAGCCTGCTTCCTTCTCTGGCCCCACCCTCTCTCTCCCTGCAGCTGCTCTGGAGACTGGGTGTGGCTTCAGGCTAGCTCTACAAGAGTGTGTTTTAGTTTCACTTTCTCTCTGGGACCTATGCTTAGGTGAGCCCATCCCCCACTTATGGAAAAAAACCTCTTTTTTCTCTCTTTCAGAGGGCTGTGCTGCACCCGCATCACCACACTACCCACACTTTATGCCAAAGGTAGTATCTCCCTTCTATCTAAACCAGTCAATTTATCTTCCAGTTTTCTTTCCTAAGCTGCATGCGTCTAGAGCGGAAGTAACTCTGCATACTCTTCTTCAAGCATATGTTGGCATTTTACCTCCCAAGGACTCGGGGTCATCGTAAATCCTCGCAGTTGTTCATCTCATTTGATACCAGTCTCTTGGGATTACTTGTCTCTAAACATACGCTCTCCTGGTGGATAGCGGACTGCATTTCATTTGCCTATGACAAAGCAGGGCTCTCCCTAAAAGAGCATGTCACTGCTCACATGTTTGTGCCATGGCAACCTCAATAGCAAACCCACACTCAGTAGCCATCGACAAAATTTGCAAAACAGCAACTTGGTCTTCTGTCCATACCTTTGCTGCCCATTATTATCTGGATAAGGACTCATGTTGGGGTGCCATGTTTGGTCAGGCTGTACTCCAGAACCTCTTTCAGACTTAAATGCAACTCCTACCCTCCGTCCTGGACTTTGAAGATACCAGAAATCCATTTGGGATCCATGTCCTCATCATACCTACTCCGAGGTGAACCTCCACCGGTTCTGAGGTCACTTTATCTGGGAGTTGGGAAGACCCATATGTGAAGACTATATACCTGCTTGTTCCTGGAGATAGTGTAGTTACTCACCTGTAACAGGTGATCTCCGGGAACAACAGGAATTTAATCTTCACAACCCGCCTTCCTCCCCTAGGAGTTATACTTACCCTCTTTTCTCAGCTACAAACTTAACTGAAGAGAGGGAATTGGGAAGGCGGGAAGGCAGTTGCGCAGGCACAATGGAATGTTGCCAAAAGCTTTCCAATTGGACGCTGGGGAGCGTTACCACACGGACTCTGTCGATACCAGCGTCACTCATATGTGAAGACTAAATTCCTGCTGTTGCCGGAGATCACCTGTTACAGGTGAGTAACTACGCTTACTCCGTTCTGAACTAGTCAACTCCTCCATGTAGAGATTCTGGTAGACGTTTTTAAACACTGCCATGATTTTCCTACTGTCATTACATAAATTCCCCTCATCTTTGATGATGGAGACATGGCATGGCCCCACTCCCTCACTACCCGGGCTAGTAGTTTCCCTGATTTATTACCATACCATTAGAACCTATGTTTGTAGTAGTGCATAGTTGTAATTGTCCTCCACTGCAGAGGAGTGTTTAGCGCTGCCTGCTTTGAGAAGAATGCCTGACTCACTATGCACCCCCCCCCTCCCCGGATGCCACAGTGCCAGTTGTTTCTGTTTTAATAGGGATTTTTTCTATCTGAAAGATAATCTGATTGATATGCTTCTTGCATTTAGCCATAAGGCAATTATCTCTCTTCTAAGGACCACTTTGCCTGCCTCCCAAAACAACGTAAGGGTATCTTTATGCTCCTCATTAAATTGTTCATATTCTGCCCACTGTCTTTTTAAATGTTTTAAATACTTCATCTTCCAGCAGATAGGCAGGGAATCGCCTCGCTTTCTGCACCTCCATCTTCCCCTCCTAGTCCATCTATCCCCATCCTGTGGTCCAAGACAGCAGTGGGTTCAATTTCAGCCTGAAGGACCCGAGAAAACCCTCCCAAAGAAATTAACACATAGTCCAACTGGGACCATGTTCCGTGTGCCCCCAGGATAGATGTGGGTAGTCCCTCACCCCAGGGTGAAAGGCCCACCACATACCAACTAAACCTCTCATCCGACAGGGAAACGCTACTCCTTTGTTGGCCCACCTCATCCCGATCGGTTCGCCCCCCCCCCCCCCCCCCCCCGATCGGTCCGGCCCTGGATCACGGTGGGCAGTTAAAATTTCCTACCAAGATCATGTTGAATTGCGCAACCCTAGAGATTCGTTGCATTATCTTCGGAAAAAATAAATGATCATAATCATTGGGAGCAAAAATACTGCCTATCAAAAACTCCTCATTAAAGATCTTGGTATGGATAAACACATACTGCCCATTGGGGTCTGCCTCTCATTCGAGGACCTCAAAGGGCACCTCCCACATCACCAACATCACTATACCCCCCCTTCTGGGAGCCGGAGGAGGCGCCATACACTGAGGCAGCCCAATCTTATCATAGTTTTGCATGTTCCAGGGCACTGGAGTGTTGTTGTGTGCTTAATAGGGAAATTGATTCCTCCAACATTCCAGATGATCAATCTAAAGTTAAGTGACACCATGCTCTCCTTCTTGATATAAACAGCAGCACTGTGTCTCAGACCTCCCCCAGGGTCACCCGGCCTCGACCCCTAGGGACACTCTCTGCATCTTTATTTTGGGGAACAAATATAGGACCTATTCAGAACCTCGCTTCCAACCCTCATAACTCACTGCAGGACTTTCACCCCCCACCTAACCACACATTCCTGCACTCTTGCTCCCTTCACTCGGTGCCTACCCCTCCCTACCCTCCATCAATGCTCCCCACCCCATATCACATTCATACCCCAACCTTTTACCTCCCCTTGACATCCACCCCACACTCATCAATACCCCTTCTCCCAACAATATCCGCAAAAACCCATACTCCACAATCTGTGAAGTCAGTCGCATCTCTGACACAACGGTGCCATCCAAATCCCCACTGATATATTCATTCATTCAAAGCCCCTGCAACTTCTCCTTTCAATAGCTACAGCATAAAATAGTATAAAAGGGGAAGAGGCAGATATACCAGAGAAAGCTAATCTTGAGCCCGAATTGTCTAAATATACAGTCCCTTCAGCCACTAGCCACCTATACCGACTACCTTGAGCCAACTGGTCAGGTGCTGAGACTCACTGCCACTCTGGCAAGGAGCAAAGGAACTTCTTCGCTGCCACCACTGGGTTGAAGACATGGGCTTGTCCCTCATGCTGCACCTCAGCAGGGTTGTATAAGCTAGAGTAAATTTTATATTCCATTTAAACAGCTCTGCACATGGCGCAAATTCTTTCCACTTTGCTGCCACTGTCGCTGACTAATCTTGGAAAAGCAGTGTTTGCTGATTGTCCAAATGCACTTCTCCCTTTTTCCAGAACACTTCTAGCAGTTGCATTTATGCTGGAAATTCAGTCTTCGTGCAATGACCACTCTCGGCTTACTATGACCCTCCATTTTGGGCCTGATTCGGTGAGTGCGCTCCATGTGCATATGTCCCAGAAGAGTGTCCAGGCCCAGCTCTTTAGGAAGCCAAGATTCAATAAGTGAAGGTAAGGCTGAATCTGCCCAAGACTTTGGTGCTCCCACTAGATGCACGTTATTTATGCGGGTGTGGTTCTCCAGGTTGTCCACTTTAAGCAACAGGCCTTCGATTTGGGATCTGTGTGCCTTAATCTCTCGCTCATGCCAAACCTCTTGAGTCCTCCAGTGTAGAAACGTGCTGTTCCACTTCCTCAATCTTCCTCCCAATCTCCACCATTGCCTCTCACATATTTTCCAGCTTTTGTAGCACTTGATCAAACTTTGGCTCCAGCATTTTAGCTATATCCTGAGCCAATTCCTTGTAGGCAGAGTCCAGACTGTCTGCATTAGAAAAAGCTGGAGTAATGGCTGCCATCTTGCTGACCTTCCCAGCTCTGTCCCAGTCTTTTTTCAGCATGGGCATGGAACGCATTGCTCAAGCCCCACCGATACCAAATCCAGTTGCGCCAAGTCTTCAAGTGTTACTCAGTTGCAAGGCCAGCCAGTTTTATGGGGAAAAGATGCTGATAATTGTACGCTTAATGGAGACAGCCCCGGAGCAAGCAAAGGAACGTTTTTACTTGCTCATGCTGTCACTTAACTCTCCCAGAGGATTAAAACATTGAAAGGAGAGGAAGGGCAAAATGTGGAGAAAGATTTATTTTTTTATTTAGCAGTATTTATATACCGGTTTACATAGAACAAATCAACTTATGTACAATGAACAGGTAACCAATCAGGCCGAAGAGAACACCACCAACGAACTTTAAATTTAAAGTCCTGCAGGAGCGGGAAACAGCTCAGCCGTATCATTCACCGGCCCGATCAGCATCGGAGGAAGGGAGCAGGCAGGTAAGCTCCTCCCTGCTCCCCACCGCCAAGGCCAATCAGGCCGAAGAAAACACCACCAACGAACTTTAAATTTAAAGCCCTGCAGGTGCACCCCTGCCAAAGGGCCACACCAAAGGGCCCTTTGGCGGGGACTGAATGAGATAAAAGAGGCACCTAATTCCACCTTTCAAATGTAGGTCTTTAACCATCATACTCGCCATTTTCTCTCTATCTCACTACCTAATATGTTACTGTTAGTACTGTTAGTAATGTAATGTAGCTTACTGTTCTGTCATATCCTAAAACAATTGTTACCTTAAGGTCTCTCTTTAGAGTCTTGCTGGTAACACAGTGGAAGCCTCCATATACTAGCATATCTCATTGTAGCTGCTACAACTTACAAACTGTCATCCCCTCGGGGTATCAAACACTACTGCAAACACCAGTGCAACACATTGCAGATCAAGCACCAATTGCTATCATATCCCACTACTTTTCACACACTGATTTACCACCTGCACCTATAACACAAGTCCAACTACTTAGACACAACACACCACTTCCTATATTAGTTCATCTTTATCCCCCAGAACCCCCTCCAAACAATCTCTTTCAAATGCCACACTTTATCAGCTGGCTAGCCCTCCTATTCCTCTCCTCCCTCCTCACCTATGGCATTTCAACTCACTTCACCCTCCCCTCTCCCATTCCAATCATCCACTTTCCAAGACCTATCACACCCCCTGCCCTACTTCAGCAATGCACTCACAATACAAAAGACCACCTCGCCTCTATACATCCCTACTTCACCACAAACTGAGTTATCCAACCTCTCTTCCCCACCCACCATACAGCCTGTCCACACAATCAAATGCAGCCTGATAAATGCTCGCTCTGCCCACAGCAAACTACAAACTCTCTCTGACCACATCATTTATGATTCAATAGACCACCTCTTCATCACAGAAACTTGGTTTACTGAAACAGACAACGTCCTGCTTAACCAACTCAAAACCAGCACTCATAACATCCATAATTGCACACGATCCAACAACAGAGGTGGGGGAGTCTGCATTCTTTCCAACAAGCAACTAAACTTCACAACCATGAGCGCAACATCATCTAATGGTCTGGACACCATCATCATAAGCAATAAGCAATTTGTCATTTGCCTTGTATATAGGGCCCATCACAGTGCAGATCAACTTGACACGCTCTTCAAAGCTGCATGCTCTCACATTTCCCAACACCAGCACTTTATCCTTCTTGGTGACTTCAATCTTCCTTCAGCTAATGTCAACCAAAGCAGCGCTTTCCTTCACGCCATGGATGATTTGCAACTTACGCAACTAATCAATGCCTCAACTCATCTCAAAGGTGATGCCCTAGATCTCCTCGTCGCCTCCAACACATTTGCCTCATCACACCTCATCTCCCCCATATCTACTCCGGTCCCATAGTCCGACCATCACCTCATATCATACTCCCTACTCACCACCCTGTCCAAACATCTCCCTCCCCCCAAATCCCCTTCTGTGAGAAGATTTAGGATTTTCAATGAGACATCTTTCACGCAACAAATCACTCCCACTCTGAAGCAAGCATTTCTCCACTCCAACCTCAACACTCTTATGCACTTCTGGTACACCACCATCAATGCAGCAGCCAAAGCTCCACCTCGCAATCCACCTAAACCTCATCGCCCCTATGCACCCTGATATTCAACTCACCTCAGAGATCAAAAACGCTCCCTCTGAAAGCTTGAGAGATGTTGGAGAAAATCCAAAGATCCACAAGTTCATGCCATCTAGCTCAAACTCCGAACAGCATACTCCAACAACACCATCAAAGCCAAGCGTGAACATTATAAAAACATACTGCTGCGTTCTATAAACAAGCCAAGAGAACTTTTCAGCATTGTCAAATCCCTTACAAATGATCCATCCCAACCTCATCACACCGACACCATCCACCCTCAGCTAATAACCAATTTCCTGTTATTTAAGCACCAACCTCCTGGCTCCTCCACTATCATCATACCCCCTCCCACTCCCTCAGCTGCCAACACAACTCCTGGACAACATTCAAAGATGTTCCCCCTGAAGAAATATTAAACAAGATCAACCACATCAATGCTACCACCTTCCCCCTGGACCCCTGCCCAGTAACCTAGATCAAGCAAACAAAAATCGCTATGTTACCATTCATCTCCACTATCCTCCAAGCTTTACTCAACCAAGCATATCTCCCTCCTGCTCTCAAGCAAGCCTCTATGAGGCCCTTACTCAAGAAATCTAATCTTGATCCCAACTCTCCTGCATCCTACAGACCTATAGCCAGTGTTCCTCACTTTTCCAAAATTATTGAAAAGGCAGTCCAAATCCAACTTCAGGAGCATGTGGACTGATCTGCCCCACTTGACCTCAGGCAACATGGTTTTCATCCCTATCATAGCGCCGAAACTCTTCTTACCTCCCTACTAATTACACTTATCATTGGAACTGAAAAACCCTCTTCTGGCTTCATTCTGTTATTTCTGGATATTTCTGCTGCATTTGACAATGTATCCCATAAAATTCTGCTTAACCAACTCAACACTATCATAGTTCAAGGCACCCCCCTCAAATGGATCCATTACTACCTATCCAATCAAACCCAAAGCATCTGCACCTTACACCCTTCCTCAAAGAGTCCCTCAAGTTTCAGCCCTCTCCTCCCTCCTTTTCAGTATATACATCAGACCATAATGCTTCATCATACAGAAATTCAAGGTCAGCTACCAACTCTATGCTGTCGATATAATGATCTTCACTCCATTCCATACTTCCTCCCCTGACTATTCCTGCATCAATGAATGCTTCAATAAAATCATCCTATGGCTACAGCATCACAATCTTGCAATAAACTTCAACAAAACAGAGATCCTTCACATCTCCAAAGACCACAACTTCACACCCCCTCCAACTATCAAACTCGGAGATATGGACATACAAGTCAAATCCCAAACAAAATACCGCTGCATTACCCTGAATCAGTATCTAAGCTTCCAACATCACATCAAGAATGTCCCCAAAAACAAAAACGAATTCTCTGAAACCTTCGACCCCGCCTATCACCAGACAGTTTCCAGACAATCTGCCAAGCCTTCATCACTCTATTCCTTGAATCCTGTAACTCTGTTCTCCATGGGCTCCCTAAGTCTACCATTGCTCCTCTCCAGCTTGCTCAAAACACCGTAGCTCACATCATAGCCGGTGTTCCAAGACAGTCACACATCACCCCCACATTGAAATCCCTCCACTGGCTCCCTGTTACATCCCGCATTAAATTTAAGATACCCACCATCATCCACAGAGCTTATTTCAACACTTCGGCTGAACAGAATCAAGCAAGCTATTAACAACAGACTTCATTGACAAAATGCAGTCAATCTTCTCCTTCCGTCCACGCAATTCCGCAAGAAACCCCAACGCACTTGCACCAGAGCATTTTAATTTTAAACCCCTACCTTATGGAACCAACCCCCCCACCTTACACTGCATACAATGTCACATCATTTTCAAGAAGCATCTTAAAACATTCCTATTTGAAGAATACTATGATACATCCCCAGCATCGAACCCACATCAAGACCATACCACACTCTCTGACACTATCTCCCTTTGCCTCCCCAACATACCCTTTCCTTCTTCCCCTCCTCAGTATAAATCAACATATTCTCTTGACATGCTCCACACTACTTTCATCCACTATATCAACTCCATCAACCTAACACCAGCTATCTCCGCATAGCTGTCTGTATATAGTTTGCCAGAATTGGCCTTGTACATAGTTGACTGCACTGTTCTATAAAGTTAATCTGTACTGCTATCAACTTGTTCTACGTAAACCATTTTGTTCTGTTCTATGCAAACCATTATGCCTTGTAGAATAACAGTATATGAAATTTAGTTAATAAATAAATAAACTTATATACATGAGGATTAATTTACATTGGTGGGCTATATACAAGGTATGTGCAGGTGCTGAGTTGGAGCTTATTCTGATTGGTGTTTGTGGGGTTTTTGTGTGTTTGAGTGGGGTGGTCGTGCGAGGTGCTAAAGTGTTAAATGAAGAGGTGGGTTTTCAGGTGTTTTTGGAAGTTAGAGGTCTGGTATTTTTCGGGTTGGGTCTGGAAGGGTGTTCCACATAGATGAAGCATCTGGGAAGCACCACCAGAACACCAGCACGAAGGTTCCGACCTTTCAACAAAGAAATTATACTAACAAAAACCCACCCGCTCCTCGCCGCGACAGCACCCAACCTCGACGACTTGATCTCCAGCTGGAACACTAGCCTCAGTGCCATTGCAGAACGCCCACCATCGAACAAACCTCTGAGGAAACGAGCAACCGCACCCTGGTACTCCACGGAGCTACGGTCCTCACTCACCCACTTAAGGAAGCTGGAAAGACGATGGTGGCGATCACACTCCATGGAAGACCAAAGGGCATACAACCTGCATGTAGCAAACCACCGCGAGGCAATAACAGAGAAAATGAGACAATTCCACACAGACACCCTAAAACGATCACTAAACAAACACACGACTTGTTCAATCTAGTCAAGAACCTTACAAAGGAACCAGCCCCTGACCACCAAGATGGGATCCATCCGCAGGAATTCGCCAACTACTTACAATTAAAACTATGTCAGACAGATAAGTCTACAGCACCTGACATTGCACGTGAGTCAACCGATCTAACACCCCTGACCATCTTCACCACCCCATCCAAGAAGTACATTGAAGACACTATTGCTGCAATCAATACCACCATGGCACAAACCGACCCCTGCCCGGCCTTCTGGATAAAAGAACTATGCTGTGATGTTAGCCCGTTCATAGCAAGGCTTATGAATCTATCCTTCACAACAGGCTCGTTCTCCCAATCCCTCAAACAGACGTCCATCAGACCCTTGCTGAAAAACAGCAAGCTCGACCCCCAGAAGGTGGACTCATACAGACCTATAGCTAGTATACCACTACTGGCCAAGATAATTGAAAAAGAAGTCCAAAGACAAATACAAGGCCACATCGAAACCACAATTCCACTGGACTCTTGCCAACACGGTTTCAGGGAGTCCCACGGTGTTGAAACTCTCCTTACCACCCTCTTCAATAACATAATTGCTCGAATTGACAACATCCGTCAAGGGTTTGTTCTCATCTTCATGGACATTGCTGCTGCATTAGACTCAGTAAGCCACAAACTTCTCCTGGGGCGACTAAAGGAGAAGGGTATTTGTGACACAGCACTAGAATGGTGCAAATCATATCTGTCTAACAGGTGGCAGCACGTACGAGTCGGGGCCTCAACATCAGAACCATTCCACTAGAGGCAGGGCGTTTCGCAAGGATCCTCCCTCTCCGCCCTGATGTTCAACATATACATGCAGCCCATTTGTAATCTCATCCGATCTTTCAATGTCGACTGCTTGATATATGCTGATGATGTACTGCTCTACATGCCATTCTTAACAGAACAACTGGACCTCTCCCCACTGACAGACTGTTTCAATGCAGTATCCGACTGGCTCCAAACCCAAAACCTCCAGATTCAACACAAGAAAACTGAGGTCCTCTTCATTACGAGAAACCAAAACTTCACCCCGCCTCCTCATTTAAAAGTTAAGAAAGCAGAGCTACAAACCAAATCCTCAATCCGATACCTTGGTGTCACTTTAGACCAAAGCCTGGATATGAAGGAGCACATAAGCAACACGGTAAGAGCAGTCTACCACAAGATTCGAACACTCAGACATCTACGCTCCCTACTAGAGCTGGATGACTTCCGGACAATTTATCAAGCATTGATTATACTGCACTTCGACTATGCAAACGCAATCCTACAAGGGCTCCCACAATCCACCCTGAACCCGCTCCAGCTTGCGATGAATGCCGCGGCGAGAGTTCTACATGGGGCTTCAAGGAGCGACCATGTGACGTCCATCCTCAAACACCTCCATTGGCTCCCTATACAAGCCAGGCTCTCTTTCAAAACCCTACTACTGACATTCAAGGCCATCAATGGGCTCTCCTCCACCTCACTTACGGAGCTTATCCACACCGTCTCCCCAAATAGATCCAGAAGATCTGCAGCAGTCAATACCCTAGTAATCCCGAAGGCATTAACCCAATGTACCTAGGCAACAGCAAGCAGGGCCTTCAGACTCTGCGCACCGAGATGCTGGAATGCCCTCCCACCTGATATCCGGGCTATCCCTGAGCTAGCACAGTTTAGGAAGGCACTTAAGCACCACCTCTTCCTCAAATTCTACCCGGATGACAGTATGTCAAGCAACCACCCCCCAGCGAGTACAGCCACAGCAACACTCCCAGCAAGCTACCCATGACAAAGGATTACCAACTAACATGTCTTGACGTGATACCTGTATGTAAATAGTTACCCCAACATTATCCTAGTTTCTAGTACCTGTTCTGTGTAAACGCAGTACAGCTTGCTGCACTGTGTACTTCTCTGTTTCATGTAAACCGCACTGATGTTGAATAGCGCAGTATAAAAGAGAATGTAAATAAATAAAATACCGTTCAAAGGATCATGTACATGCTTGCTGGTTGGTTTTTGGTTGAGAGTATTCTTTGTTGATTGTCTTATGGGTCTGTTTTGTTGCAGAGTCTGGAGTAGAATCTGAAGGTGCAAGGTGGCGTGACAGTGGATTGCCTTGTGGGTGAGGAGGAGGGTCTTGTATTTGACCCGGCTTTCAAGGAGCAGCCAGTGTAGGTGCTTCAGGACGGGTGTGATATAGTCATATTTTGATGTTCTTCAAGTATGCATGTGGTGGTGTGCAAAGTGGTGCATAGGGGGAGTAAGGTGAACTGTGATAGGCCTTGGTAGATGGAGTTGCAGTAGGAGATGAGGTAGGATCGGGGCCTGGAGAGCAGAGCAGAAGTCTGTTGGTTTGAGAAGGGGACATAGTCATTGGAGGATCTTGGCTGTGAAGTAGATTGTGTGGGTGGTCTTGAGTATCTGCAGGATGAAGGATGATCCAGGATGATGCAGAGATATTTTCTCCAGGACCAAGCAGGAAGTCAGTCCTCACATATGCATGACGCCGGCGTCGACGGAGCCCCCATACGGAGCATTTCCCCAGCTTTCAAAGAAAGCCTTTGGGAATGCAGGCACGCATGCGCGGTCCACTTCCCGCCCAAAGGTGCCATCTTGCTCAGTCTGCTTTTTTACGCGGAGCCCTACAGACGCCTGTCCTTGTCACCCGTGAAAAAAGTTGATTTTTCCTGCGTTGGGTCGAGTTTTTCATCGGTTTGACATCGGTTCCTTTCCCGCCTGGACTCGATACACCGGTGCCGAGCCCGGATCTCTCTCTTTCGGTTTTTGTCCTTAGAGACTGTATTCGCGCCTTTTTTTCTTTTCCCTGGCAGCCCAATTTTTTGATCTTGCATGGGCCCTTCTTTCCCCGATGGCTGCCAGTGGCTTTAAGAAGTGTGATTGGTGCAAGAAACTGATGTCTCTCACCGACACACATGACTTCTGCCTCCGGTGCCTGGGTCCAGACCACGATTCTACGGTCTGCAGTCCCTGTGGCAAAATGTCTTCCAAGGCATTGCGGAGACGTCAGCACCAGCGTGAGAGGATCTTCTCCGAGTCTGCCTCTGGACGGGTCCGGACTTCGTCAGAGGCCTCGACGTCTCGGGAATCTGACCCCGAGCATCATCGGGGCTCCTCTGAAAGGGAGTCCCCCTCGAGGGAGCACCGAAGGAAGAAGAAACCCGCGAGGGCGGCATCGGTGGACGCTCCTGGCTCCTCAAGGGCCAGGTCGCGTAGCCCCGATCGCCGTCCCGGGTCTTCGGAGTCGGAGAGGCCTGCAAAGCATCCTCGTGTTGAGTCGGAGGCCCCGAGTCACGTGAGTACTATAGTCCTCGTGGACTCTCCTCCGGGGGAGCCGACATTGGGCCCGAGTCGGAGGCTGCTGGGTCTCCTGAGCTCAGACTCTGGTTGACGGCGTTGGAGAGCAGATTGTCTGCCTTCATGGAGCAGCAGCAGGTGCTGATCGCCGATCTCACCGGTGCATCTGCCCCGACCACCGGGACATCGACGTCCAAGTCGGCCCCGGAGGCCGAGTCAATCCTCGAGACCATGCGAACTCGAGTCGATCCTCGGCGCAGTCACCCTCGCCCTCCCGTTCGGGACCGAGGTCGTCGACGCCGATCCCCTTGGCGTCAGGGTGGATGGCGTCGGTGCCTGCCCACTCGGAGCCGCTCGATTCCTCCTCGGAAGAATCGGCGTGGGAGACGGAGGAGGAGGAGTCCCCTGACACCTTCCGGACTCGGTGCGTCCCTTCAGACTCACCGGGCTCCGAGCCTCGGACAAGTTCCCCCCAGGAGGATACTAGGTTCTCGGATTTCGTACGGGACATGGCCAAGACACTGGCATTCCCGGCAGACCCCGAGGAAGAGCCTCGAGCCGAGGAGCTCGAGGCTCTGCAGTATGACTCTCCTCCCAAGGGAGGCCTTTACTGTCCTGGTTCCTCCGATGCTGGAGCAGTTGCTCTTCCGCATGTGGGAGGCGCCGGCCTTGATGCCGGTTCTAAGCAAGCGGGTCGATTCCATCTATCGAGTCCGCAAGAGCCCCGGGTTTCAGAAGGCACAGCTACCGCACCATTCCATGGTGGTGGAATCGGCCATGCATCGCCTGAAGAGTCAGAAGATTCACTCCTCGGTGCCTCCCGGCAGGGAAGCCCAGAACCTGGATGCTCTCGGTAGAAAGTGCTTCCAGGGCTCTATGCTTGCCGCGTCAAGACCTACCAGCTGTGTATGGGCATGTACCTTCGAGACCTGGCAAAGGAGATTGCCGGGTTCTCTGCTGGTCTGTCCGAGGAACCTTTACAGAGGTTCAAGGCCTTGTCTTCCTGGTATTCGAGAGTGCTCAAAGTTTATTTCTCGAGCAGCCTACGATGGATTTGAGGCTTCTGCCCGAGTAGCAGGGGCCAGCATCGGTGCATGCCATCAGGCCTGGCTACAATCCTCGGACCTCGAGCCGTGGTTACAGGACAAGTTGGTCGATGTCCCTTGCCGAGGTGAAAACCTCTTTGGCAAGCCCATGGCCGAAAAGGCTGCAGAGCTCGAGACCGAGACTCTTACCTGGACAAGGCTGTCCAGGAAGACCTCTGCCCCTTCTCAGAAAAAGAAGGGCTTGGGGAAAAAGACCTTTTACCCAAGGAAGACCACTGCCTGTAAAACCTACCCTCACTACCAGGCCTCTGCAGCTCCCCAAGAGGGCCAGCAGGCCAAGGGGCAGGGTCATGGGCCCCGTAGGCAGAAGGCCCCCAAGCCTCCTACTCCGGCTCCTGCTCAGCAGGGAGGGGGTTTTTGACTATGCCAGCATAGCCTCTCCTCCTCTCCAGGGCACAGGAGTCTACGCAGACAGGTGGCCAGCCATCACAGGGGATACTTGGGTGTTACGTATCACCGAAAGGGGCTATCTGCTCCACTTCACCCAGATACCCCCTCCTACTTTCCAGGGGAGCCTCCAAGACCCCCTCTGCACAGAGACTTACTCCTTCAGGAGTTGGAAGGTTTACTAAGGGACCAGGCGGTGGAACCGGTGCCTCACCACCTGGAAGGGCAAGGCTTCTATTCCAGGTATTTCCTGGTACCAAAAAGAACAGGAGGCCTCAGACCCATCCTCGACCTTTGAAATCTCAACAAGTTTCTGGAGAGGGAAAAGTTCAATATGCTTACACTTGGAATCTTACTGCCCTACTTCCAGCAGGGAGATTGGCTATGCTCCTTAGACCTGAAGGATGCTTATACTCACATCCTCATCCATCCAAGCCACAGACAATTCCTCAGATTTGTGGTGGGAGGAAAGCACTTCCAGTACAGAGTGCTTCCTTTTGGCCTCTCCTCTGCCCCCAGGGTTTTTACAAAATGCCTGGCGGTGGTTGCGGCCTACCTCAGGAACCAGGGGATCTTTGTGTTCCCTTACCTGGACGACTGGCTCATCAGAGGCCAGTCTCCACAAGAGGCCAGGCAGGCCACCTGCAGAACCATATCCCTGCTTCAGCACCTGGGGTTCGTTATAAACTTCCCAAAGTCCACTTTGGTCCCCTCACAAGACGTGGAATTTATAGGGGCCAGGTTGGATACCCTCCAAGCAAAGGCCTTTTTGCCTGTGGACAGAGCTCACAGGCTGATAAAGTTGGCCGGTCAGTTTCGGGCGCACTCTCTGGTCTCGGCCAGAAACGTCCTCCGGCTCTTAGGTCACATGGCTTCCACAGTGCATGTCACCCCACATGCTCGGCTGCACATGAGGCCGGCTCAGTGGCACCTCAGGATGAAGTGGCTGCAGGCCACAGGGAAGTTGTCAGACAGAATAAAGGTGTCCAAACCCTTGGTGGACTCCTTACCCTGGTGGCGGCATCTCCCAAATCTGGTTAGGGGTGTTCCTTTTCAGGCCTTCCCACACACTCAAGTACTGACAACTGATGCTTCCCTGCAGGGCTGGGGGGCTCATAGCCAGGGAGCCTGCACCCAAGGCCTGTGGTCTGCATGGGAGGCCGCCCAGCAGATTAACCTGTTTGAGTTTAAGGGCTATTCGGCTGGCCTTGCGGACTTTCTCTCAGATCCTGTCTCACCAGTCTGTCCTAGTTCAGACGGACAACCAGGTGGCTATGTTTTACGTCAACAAGCAGGGAGGCACGGGATCCAGACTTCTCTGCCTGGAAGCACAAGCTCTCTGCTCCTGGGCTGTCACCCAGGGCATGACCCTCAAGGCAGTCTACCTCCCAGGCCAGGAAAACTACCTGGTGGACAGACTCAGTAGACTCCTGCAGCCTCACAAGTGGCAGTTGGATCCTCTGGTAGTGCAAAAGATCTTTCTGAAGTGGGGTCTTCCGACCATGGATCTTTTTGTCAGTCCGCTCAACAGGCAACTACCCCGGTTCTGTTCTAGCCAACCGCATCCCTTGAGAACAGCGCCAGATGCATTCCTGATCCCTTGGTCAGGGGGCCTGCTGTATGCCTTTCCTCCCACACCTCTGGTGGCCCGGACTCTATTCAAAATCCAGCAGAACCGAGCCACGTTGATCCTGATAGCCGCCAGGTGGTCCAGGTAACCATGGTTCCCTCTTCTTCTGCAGTTGGCGGTGGATACTCCACTTCCTCTGGGGTTGCAACCCGACCTTCTGACTCAGGACCAGGGGTCCGTCTTGCATCCCAACCTCAAATCCCTCAATTTTATGGCCTGGCTGCTAAAAGGCTAGTCCTTGCTCCCTTGCTCCTCTCAAGGGAGGTTGAAGAGGCGGTGTTGGCCTCCAGGAAACATTCCACCAGGAAGGCCTATGCTCTAAAGTGGTGTAGGTTCTCTATTTGGTGTTCTCAACAGCAAGAGGACCCTTTCTCCTGCTCTGTCCAGGTGGTGCTTCAATACCTGCTTCACCTTTCCAACCTAGGACTTCAGTCCAACTCTGTCCGGGTTCACCTCGGTACCCTCTCAGCTCACCACTTGCAGGTAGATAGACAATCTCTCTCAGGCCACCCTCTGGTGTCCCGCTTTCTAAGAGGCCTGCTTCTGTTTAAGCCTCCTATTCGTCCACCTGCTCCTGAGTGGGATCTCAATGTGGTCTTGCAGCAACTGACTCGACCACCTTTTGAGCCGCTGGCAACCTGCCATTTACATTTCCTCTCCTGGAAGGTATTGTTCCTTGTGGCACTCACCTCAGTTAGGCGGGTGAGTGAGCTTCAGGTCCTGGTCTCGGATAGGCCGTATACCAGGTTCTATAGGAACAGGGTAGTCTTGCGGACTCATCCTAAGTTCCTTCCAAAGGTAGTGTCCTCCTTCCACCTCAACCAGGAGGTGGTACTTCCAACGTTCTTTCCCAGGCTGCACGCCAGTAGAGCAGAGACTGTCTTGCATACCCTGGATTGTAGAAGGGCGCTGTCCTTTTACCTTGAACGTACACAGGGGCATAGAAGGGCTTCTCAGCTCTTCATTTCCTTTGACCCTAATAAATTGGGGTTGCCTGTCACTAAGTGTACGTTGTCCATCTGGGTGGCAGACTGTATCGCCTGGGCGTACAGGTCAGCCGGCCTCTCCCTGGAGGGTCGAGTCACGGCCCACCGGGTTAGGGCGAAGGCCGCATCAGTAGCTCACTTCCGCTCTGTTCCGTTGGCAGACATCTGCTGGGCCGCTACTTGGTCTTCATGCCAGACTTTTGCGGACCACTACTGCCTCGAGAGGAAGTCCCGTAGGGACAGTGCTTTCGGGCAAGCGGTACTCCGAAATCTCTTTGAGGTTTAGGCAACTTCTACCCTCCGGCCCTGGTGTTGGGCTACCGTTCAGGTGTGGTCTCATCTCAGAGAAGATTCTCTCACTGTTGCTGGGGCTCTAGAGGGAGCTCTATTTTTCAGCCTGGGTTCCTGATAGCCCAGAGCTAGGGAGTCACCCATATGTGAGGACTGACTTCCTGCTTGGTCCTGGAGAAAGAGTAGTTACTCACCTGTAACAGGTGTTCTCCAGGAGCAACAGGAATCAGTCCTCACGACCCTCCCTCCTCCCCTTGGAGTTGCAGTTGTATACAGTTCATTTTCTTTTTTGTGCTGTCTTTTAGCTATGTCATTTGACTGAGCAAAATGGCACCTTTGGGCGGGAAGGGGACCGCGCATGTGTGCCGGCATTCCCAAAGGCTTTCTTTGAAAGCTGGGAAAATGCTCCGTATGGGGGCTCCGTCGACGCCGACGTCACCCATATGTGAGGAATGATTCCTGCTGCTCCTGGAGAACACCTGTTACAGGTGAGTAACTACTCTTTATTTGACTTTGCACTTTTATTTGTATGTTGTTTATGGTAAGGGAGGTAGGGGGAATGAATGTAAGATTTTTTGTGATGAATAGGGCTTCCATTTTTTTGTACTTGATTGCCAGATTATTGCTTGTTAACCATTCTGAGATTTCATCGAAGCATCATAGGAGATTTGTGAAGCCAGATTTTTTTGTGTTGAATGTGCTGTATATCATGATGTTGTCGGCATAGAAATGGAAGTTGATGTGGGATCTGATGAGGAGAAAAATGTGGAGAAAAGCAGAAATGCTAAGCAAACACTTTTGTTTAATGTTTAGAAAAGTAGAATTTATTTACAGGTATTTGTTGGTTTATTTTATTTATTACACTTAATTACTTGCCTCATCAAAATACAGCTTGTACAAAACCACAATACAAAAATTAAAATCCGTAAAGCCTACCACCTCAATAACCAATTCCTTTTGATAACCCTTCTTGCTCTAAAAAGTAAAAAAAAACCCTCCTCCTTCTCAACACCATCTGATCATAATAATAGGGATTATTGGGAGAAGTGTACATATGTAATAGGCTGAATATTATATCATCTACTGAAGATTGCGTTTTGCATGTAACTAGCAAAACTGACAAAGCTATGGTGGGGTGCTGCCTAACACACTAAGAGAATTCTGAGAGAGGGCATGCAAGTCTGCTAAAGGGCCTTTTCAAGAAATCTTTGGAAATGATGCTAGTTCTGCATGCTGTTGGGATTGGTTCTGGATGTCCAATTTATAAAGGCATATGGCTGCCTATGTTGCCTTTATAAACCAAAATTTTTTTCCCACCCCTCACTCACTTCAACTAATTTATACCATCCAACGAGTGATTCAATAGTGACTGATGTAAACTAATAAATACCGTGTATTATTTTTTTTGTCGGAAGTTATTGCCTTGAGAGATTTCTCCCTCTTGAAGTGTGACTTCCCTTTTAATTACTTTTATGGTAACCAAACCACCGTATAAAACCTGTGAAGTAATTGCATTATCCAATGCTACAACACAACCAATTTTAAAATTTCTTAATTGTTGAACTTCAACCTTAGAAAATCATTAAATGCAGATCTTCAATGTTGCCTTTATAGCATAGGTGCCTTTTTGAACTTGACACATAGGCGTCCTGTAATAAAATCAGAGCCTTTGAGTCTACATGCATTATTTTCACGTTTATCCACAAAAGAGTAGGCACAAATGTCTGTAAATACATGGGGGAGCATTTTAAAAGGGATGTTCAGAGCAGAACGTCAAAAAATCAGACAGCAGTGCCTTCTGAAATTGTTCCTTCTCCATCCCAAAAAATGAACGTCTCAGTAACCAGTTCTGGAAACGGGCCCCATGTAGATGGCAAGACCTGGGTACTTGCACAATTGTAGGCCATTTTACAAATGTGGACATCCCCAAAGTGCATGCCTGCAGACCCAGGTACTTGGATGCCCTGCCCTAGATAGGTTATAGGGGAGGCGTCTGTTATGAGACTGTCACAGCGGTTCTCAACCTGTGGGTCGCGACCCCCACGGGAGTCACCACAGGATTTAGCGGGGATCGCCTCATCTCCGTCAAGTTAAAAAATATTTTTTAAACGCGCACAAGTTGCTGCCGCTGCCGAGTCCGCTTCTCGGCAGCGGCAAACTCACCCCCTTCCTTCTAATGCAGCCGTGGCTCCCTGCCTCAGAGAATCGCGGCTGTGCCTGTAAAACCGTTGCGGAGCCTTCCTGTCTCTCGACGGGCTCCGTGCAGCATTGTCCCGCCTCCAAAGGAAGAGGTAAAGAACTTCCTTTGGAGGCGGGACAATGCTGCACGGAGTCCATCGAGAGACAGGGAGGCTCCGCAACGATTTTACAGGCACAGCCGCGGCTGCATTAGAAGGGAGGCAGACATAGGGAGAGGGGATGAGGGGGCAGGGAACCTGCAACACGGCTGACATGGACAGAGGGGGGGCTGACATTGACAGGGGGGGGCTGACATGTTTGGATGGATGGAAGGAGGGAGGCTGACATGGACAGAGGGGGGCTGACATGGAGGGAGGGAGCTGATATGGATGGAGGGAGGGGGGCTGACATGGACAGAGGGAGAGAGGGGGCTGACATGGAGGAATGGAGGGAGAAGGGGCTGACATGGAGGGAGGAAGCTGATATGGATGGAGGGAGGGGGGCTGACATGGACAGAGGGAGGGAGGGGGCTGATATGGAGGGAGGGGGGCTGACATGGAGGGAGAGGGGCTGGCATGGACAAAGGGGAGAGACGGGGACATACTGGACAGACTGGATAAATGCTGGACAGAGGCAAGAGACAGTGTGGGTTAGGATTATAATGGGCTGATGGGGGAGCTAGCACTGGAAATGGGCAGATGGGGGGGGCTAGGACTGGTAATGGGTTGATTAGGGAAGGCTAGGACTGGGTATGGACTGATCAAGGGGGTGTTGGGACTGGTAATGGGCTGATAGGGGGGTAGGACTGATAATGGACTGATGGGGGGCTAGCATTGGAAATGAGCTGATCGGTGAGGTTAGGACTGGTAATGGGCTGATGGGGGGGTGTAGGACTGGTAATGGGCTGATTAGGGGAGCCTAGCACTGGTAATGGGGTTGAGGGGGGGACTAGCACTGGAAATGAGCTGATTAGGGGAGGTTAGGACTGGTAGTGGGCTGATGGGGTGGGGTAGGACTGGTAATGGACTGATGGGAGGCTAGCATTGGAAATGAGATGATCGGGGGGGGGGGGCTATGACTGGAAATGAGCTGATTAGTGGAGTCTGGGACTGGTAATGAGCTGATGGGGGGTAGGACTGGTATTGGGCTGATTAGGGGAGGCTAGCACTGGTAATGGGGTTGAGGGGGGATTAGCACTAGAAGTGAGCTGATTGGGGGGCTTTGACTGGGAATGGGCAGATTGTGGAGAGGGGCGGATAGAGCTGCTGGCCCTGGAAGAAAACTGGGGGCTAAGGCTACAAATGGGCTGATATGAGGGGATGGGAGAATGGAACTGGAAGGGAGTGGATCTGAGAGGGGCTGCCATGGTATTTGTACTGGAAGGGACTGGTCAGTGGGGAAGGAGGGGGACTGGAAGGGAATGCACACCAGTGGCAGTCATGGGAATGCAAGTTGACATTGGAAGGTACTGGGAGTGAGGACTGGAAAGGGGCCGATACTGGGGAGGGATACTGGGACTGGAAATAGGCTGATGGAAAGAAGTGAAGAAAACGAAAGAAAAGATAAGAAATGGCAGATGGACCATAGATCACAGAAAGAGAGCTAAGAGAAAAGACAGGAAAGCAGAAGCCTCAGATCAGGACCAGCATGATCAGAGAATAAATTGGTCAGACAACAAAGGTAGAAAAAATAATTTTATTTCATATTAGTGATTTCACTACAAAATCATAATAATTTTGAAATCAAATATTGTTACTTGTTATTCTGATTAATTATTGTGGTTTAAATAAGTAAATTTTATAAATAAAAACATATTGCAAAGGCCTATAATATATTAATAATTCAACAAATGATTACAGCGAGAATGCGTTAACGGTAAAGGAAGAGAGAGACATTTGATTTTATCATTGGGGGTCACCACAAGTTGACCAATGGTAAAAGGGGTCACGGTACAAAAAAGGTTGAGAACCACTGGACTAGCACATTCTGCCCTGCCATTTCAGATACTCAGATGTGCCATGGTGAGCAGTAATATGTTTGAAGTGTGTATTTATGGACAGGTTTCTTCAGCCAGGAAATATTAACCAAAGCAATCTAAGCACATTTTGCTCTTCCTCCTGGAAGCATTGCAGCCATGAAACAAGCACTTTTTTGCACCTTATTCGTGGTCAGAAGTAGGTAAAGGCATGGATGCCTCAACAACTAGGCCTGACTTGCTTGTTCCATTCAGAAATCTTACAGCAATGTGCATCTCTCTCGCTTCACTCAGGGCATGTCTCCTCCATGCCCCATACTACATGGATGTTCTCTCACTGGGGACGTCTATATACCCAGATTTCTAAAATGGCTCTGGGGATGTTTCCATGATTTGCATGTCTAAGTACCCATTTTCAGAATCCAACTCATGAACAGAACTTCAAAAATTACCTCCATAGAATCCACAGCAAGTTTCAAAGGGAAAACAAACATATACTTTCCCTTTGATACTTGATACAGAATCCACTGATAAAAAAGAATGTATTAATGGACTTTGTCCCAGGACAAATAGTTTGAAAATTACTCCCTATTTATTGAAGGAGTCAGATAGAATGGTGGATTTTTTTTTTGCTTTCTAGAAATATATTGCTTTCTAAATTTGCAGTAAAAAGTGATATTCAGTTTCTTTCTTAAATTTTAATCTTTTGTAGGATCTGGATAAGAATCTGAGCAGGCTCACAGTTTCATTTGAGAAAGCAACAGCAGAGAAGGTCCGGTGTCAAGAGGAGGTAAACCGGACCAACAGAACAATTGAATTGGCTAATAGACTCGTTAGAGGACTTGAGGTAAGTTGCTGCCACCTCCTGAGCCAGAATTTTAGGCTTTCTCCCATACTGAAATTCAGTGGAAAATTCCACATAGGAAAAAGGGACTGTTAGGTATGATTTCAAAAGGAAATCCAGTAAAATATCACTGTATACTAAGTTTAGAATTCATCAACTACAAAGGGCCCTCTTTTTCATTTTCAGTCTTTAGTACTTTGAAACAAAGCTGAATTGGAACTAGTTTGGAACTTTAGAGCTCTAGCCCTAATCATTTTAGTTAACACCTTCTGACAACTCTTTCATTAACATTCAGAATTCAACTGTCTTCACAAAGAGTTCCAAATTTTTGAAGAGCGGTGTAACAATTTAAGTGTATTTTGTTTTTTATTGAAATTGTCTGGGAGAAACTGTTCTTATAAGTGAGTCTGTCCCCTTTCACTTTTATCCTATGACCCCTTGCTCCAAAGCTCCTTTCAATTAAAAAGGCTTACATCCTGTTCATTTATGCCTTGGAAACATTTAAATCTCTCTTTCATATCTCCCTCTTCTGCCTTCCTTCCAAAGAATATATATTGAGATCTTTAAGTCTGTTCTCATATGCTTGATGACGAAGACCACTCACTATTTTAGTTGCCACCCTTTTCACAGACTTCATCCTGTTTACTCCTAATACAGAAACATTATCACCTTCTTTTTCTGAGGGCCATTCTTCTCCTTAAGCACCCAAGCATCCTTATCGCTTTAGCCATCACATTTTTTACCTGTTTGGCTCCCTTAAGATCATCAGATATGATCACTTCTTTGTCCTGCTCTACTTTCATGCACAGAAGTACCAAACTGTCCTGCTCTCTGGGATTTTTGCAGCCCAAATACATGACCTTTCCTGGCAAGAGCAACGGCTTAGTGGATCGCCTCAGCTGGGTTCTTCTGCCACACTAGTGGTCCCTCAAGAGGGGATGTGGTGGACCAATCTTTCGGGAGTGGAGCACCCCCTATGTTGACCTCTTTGCTACAGCACAGAATTCCCAGATAGCTCAGTTCTGCTCCCAGAAGCCGGCTAGTGATTGCCTGGCTCCAGATGCCTTCCTGATTCACTGGGGAAGAGGCCTGCTCTATACCTACCCCCCGATTCTGCTCATTGTGAAGATGCTCCTGAAGCTCCAGGCTGAGAGGGGATCCATGATTTTCATCGCTCCTTACTGGCCTCGACAGCCGTGGTTCCCGTTATTGCTGCAGCTCTCATGGAAGGGACCTCCTTGCTTAGGTTCCGACCCAGACCTCTTCTTTTAGGAGGGCGGCTCCTTGTTGCATCCCAACATCTGCTCCCTAGTACCCAAAATATGGATGCTGAGCAGGTAGCCTTCACGGAGCTTGCCCTCCCCGAGGGTGTCACCAAGATCCCGTTAGCATCTTGCAAGGAGTAAACGTGTGAAACCTATACGTTCAAATGTCGGCAGTTCGCCATCTGGTGCACTGGTCAGGTGTTCGACCCCTTTGCTCTGTGGACCAGCTGTTGGAATATGTCTTGAATCTTTTCAATTCTGGGCTCAAGTCCAACTTGGTGCGTGTTCACCTCAGCATGATAGGAGCGTTCTATCATGGCTGTGATGGGAAGCTTGTCTTGGCTCAGCCTCTGGTACGCTGATTCATGCGGGGCTTGTTTCTTTCAAAGCCTTCAGTTAAGCCCATTATGGTTGCTTGGGATCTGAACATGGTCCTCGGCCAGCTCATGTTAGCTTCTTTTGAGCCTCTGGACGCGTGTTCACTGAAGTTCTTGACCTGGAAGGTCTGTCACGTCAATCTGGAGAGTGAGCGAGCTCCAGGCTCTGCTCGCACACCCCTCCATACACCAAGTTCCAGCAGAACCGGGTGGTGATCCGCATACACCTGCCTTTTCTGCCAAAGGTGATCTTGGCTTTCCACCTCAACCAGTCTATTGTCCTTCTGTCATTTTTTCCCCGGCCTAACGCCAATAGTGGTGAGCCA
This sequence comes from Ichthyophis bannanicus, assembly GCA_033557465.1. Lineage (NCBI taxonomy): Eukaryota > Metazoa > Chordata > Amphibia > Gymnophiona > Ichthyophiidae > Ichthyophis > Ichthyophis bannanicus. The sequence continues at coordinate 545,952,737 of CM066031.1, forward strand.
GCATTGCATACCCTAGATTGCAAGCGTGCATTGGGCTTCTACTTGGAGCACACGAAGGTGCACCATCTATCCTCTCAGTTATTCATCTCCTTCAACCCTAATAGGCTGGGGATCGCTGTTTCGAAGTGTACGCTATCCCTCTGGCTCACTAATTGCATTGCCCATGTGTATTCTTTGGCTGGTCTGAGCCTTGAGGGTCATGTCATGGCTCACAATGTCCATACGATGGCTACATCAGTAGCCAACCTCCGTTCTGTCTCCACAGAAGATATCTGCAGGGCTGCAACCTGGTCTTCAGTCCATAACTTCGCAGCCCATTACTGTCTCGATGGGGATTCCTGACGGGACAGCAATTTTGGCCAGGCCATACTCCGGCATCTCTTTGGGTCTCGAGGGTCAACCCCTGCCCTTCTGTCTGTCCAGGCTAACTGCTCAAAATTCCCCTGGTCAATGTCGACTGTGGATACTGCATCAGATGAGTCCCTTGATAGGACTTCCTCTGTGGTCTTCCTGGCTTTTCCAGTTGGGCTATTCTTTCTCCTTGGATTCCAATAGCCTGGAGCTTTGGAGTCCCATACGTGAAGACTTATTCTCCAGGACCAAGCAGGAAGTCAGTCCTCACATATGGGTGTCATCGGCGCCGATGAAGCCCCAGCGGAGCATTTCCCCAGCTTTCTATGAAAGCCTTTGGGAATGCAGGCACGCATGCACGGTCTCCTTTCCGCCTAAAGGTGCCATCTTACCTCAGTCTTTTTTTTGCCATGAAGCCCACCGGACGTGTGTCCTGTTCTCCCGGTTAAAATTAGATTTTTTTCGGCGATTTTCGCTATTTTTTCTCCCGGTTTGACGCCGGTTCCCCTCCCGCCGGGTTCGGTACACCGGTATTGAGCCCGATTCTTCTTTTTTGGTTTTTGCCCTTCGTGGCTGGCGTTCAACCCCTTTTTTCCATTTTTCCCTGGAAGGCTGGTCCTTTGACCTCGCGGGGACTCTTTTTTTTCCCCCGATGGCTTCCAGCGATTTTAAAAAGTGTGATCGGTGTAAGAAACTGATGTCTCTCACCGACACACACGACTGCTGCCTTCGGTGCCTCGGCCCCGACCACGACCCTAAGTCGTGCGGGCCATGTGGTAAGATGTCTTCCAAGGCACTCTGAAGTCGCCAGCAGCAAAAAGAAAGGCTTTTCTCAGACTCAGCCTCCGGCCGGGCCCGGACCTCATCTGAGGCCTCGACATCTCAGGATTCCGATCCCGAGCGCCGTCAAAGCTCCTGGGACAGGGGGTCCCCCAACCGGGAATGCAAGAGGAAGAAGCGGCTCGCGAGGGCGTCGTCGGAGGAGGTCCCCGGCTCCTCGAGGGTCAGGTGTAAGACCCCCGACCGTCGCCCCGGGTCCGTTGAACTCGAGAAGCCTGCAAATGTTCCTCGCGTGGAGCCGGAGTCTGCTGGACACGTAAGCCCCGTAGTCCTCGAGGACTCTCCTCCCAGGGAGCCGACGTCAGGCCCGGTGCCGCCGGGGCCCGAGTCGGTGGCTGCTGCGTCTCCCGAGCTGAGTCTCAGGATGACAGCCTTGGAGAGCAGATTGTCTGCCTTCATGGAGCAGCAGCGGGCACTGATGGCCAACCTGTCTGGCTCATCTGCCCCGATCACCGGGACATCGTCTTCGAAGTCGACCCCGGAGACCGAGCCGATACTCGAGTCCATTGTGGCTCGGAGTCGACCTCGGTCGCGGTCTTCCTCAACCTCCCGTTCGGGACCGAGGGCGTCGACGTTGGTGCCTCCGGCATCGGGGCGGGTGCTCCTGGGCCCTGCGGGGTCGGACCCTGACTCCTCCTCGGATGAGTCAGCTTGGGAGACGGAGGACGAGGAGTCCCCTGATACCTTCAAGACTCGGTGCATCCCTTCGGACTCACCGCAGTCTGAGCCCCGGAGTAGGTCCCCCCCGGAGGATACTCGGTTCTCGGAGTTCGTCCGGGATATGGCTGCTGCCTTGGCTATTCCGGCGGACACCGAGGAGGAGCCTCGAGCTGAAGAGCTCGAGGCCCTACAGTATGACTCTCCTCCGAAGGAGGCCTTTACTGTTCCGGTACCTCCGATGCTGGAACGGCTCCTCTTCCGTATGTGGGAGGCACTGGCCTCGGCGCCGGTTCTCAGCAAGCGAGTTGATTCGATCTGTCGACTCAGGAAGAGCCCTGGCTTTCAAAAGGTACAGCTACCACACCATTCTATGGTTGTGGAATCGGCCATGCATCGTCTGAAGAGCCAGAAGATGCACTCCGCGATGCCCCCTGGCAGAGAGGCCCGGAGCCTCGATGGCGTCGGTAGAAAGTGCTTCCAGGGCTCGATGCTTGCTTGCCGTGTTCAGTCCTACCAGCTGTACATGGGCATGTACTTGCGGGATCTGGCCAAGGAATTGGCCGGGTTCTCTGCTGGTCTCTCTGGGGAACCCTTGCAGAGATTTAAGTCCTTGTCCTCGGGGATTCAGGACTGCTCGAAGTTCATGTCCCGCGCCGCCTACGATGGCTTCGAGGCTTCGGCCCGAGTTGTGGCAGCCGGCATCGCGGCTCGACGCCAGGCATGGCTGCAGTCATCGGACCTCGAGCCATGGGTTCAGGACAAGTTGGTCGATGTCCCTTGCCGAGGTGAAAACCTTTTTGGCAAGCCCATGACTGAGAAGGCCGCTCAGCTCGAAACTGAGCACCTCACACAGACAAGGCTCTCAAGGAAGACCTCTGCCCCTTCTCATAAAAAGAAGGGCTCGGGTAAAAAGCCCTTTTACCCGAGGAAGGGCACTGCCTCCAAACAGTACCCACAATATCAGGCTGCCCAAGCTACCCCCCAGGGTCAGCAAGCCAAGGGCCAGGGTAATGGGCCCCGTAGGCAGAGGACCCCCAAGCCTCAGGCCCCTGCTACCACTCAGCAGGGTGGGGGTTTTTGACTCCTTGAGCGTAGCCTCTCCTCCATTGCTCTCCCAACCCTGCACAGGAGGTCGCCTCGCCCTCTTTGCCCACCAGTGGCCCCTTGTCACCGGGGACAGTTGGGTGCTGAAGATAGTCCACAAGGGCTATGCCCTCCATTTTCACCAACAGCCTCCACCATATTTTCCAGGGGAGCCTCCAAGACCTCCCCTGCACACAGACCTTCTACAAGAGCTTCATGGTCTGTTGGTGGACAGAGCAGTGGAGCCAGTGCCTCCCCACTTCCAAGGTCACGGTTTCTACTCCAGGTATTTCCTGGTGCCCAAAAGAACCGGTGGCCTTCGACCCATTCTGGACCTCAGGAACCTCAACAAGTTCCTAGTGAAGGAGAAGTTCAAGATGCTTACTCTTGGGACTCTTCTGCCCTACCTCCAGCAGGGAGATTGGCTATGCTCCTTAGATATAAAGGATGCATACACTCACATCCTCATTCATCCAGACCACAGAAAGTACCTCAGGTTCATTGTGGGAGGAAACCATTATCAGTACAGAGTGCTGCCTTTCAGCCTCACCTCCGCCCCCAGAGTCTTTACAAAGTGCCTAGCAGTGGTGGTGGCCTACCTGAGAAATCAGGGAATCTTTGTCTTCCCCTATCTAGACTAGCTCATCAGGGGTCAGATGTGCCAAGAGGCCAATCAAGCCACCCTCAGGACTATTGCTCTTCTACAAAGCCTGGGGTTTGTCATAAACTTCGCAAAGTCCACTTTGCTCCCCTCCCAGAACTTAGAGTTCATAGGAGCAAGGCTGGACTCTCTGCTGGCAAAGGCTTTCTTGCAAGCTGGCAGGGCCCAAAGGTTGATGGCCTTGGCAAATCAGTTTCTCAGCAGGTCCCTGGTCTCCGCCAGACTCTGCCTGAGGCTTCTAGGCCACATGGCTTCGACAGTACATGTGACCCCCAATGCCAGGCTCCATATGAGGCCTTTACAGTGGTGCCTTCGGGCTCAGTGGTCACAGGCCACAGGCAGCCTCAGAGACAGGATAAGGGTGTCCAGACCATTTCTGCACTCCCTCAACTGGTGGCTGCACCCACCCAATCTACTGAAAGGGGTGACTTTTCAGATTCCAGGGTACACAGTAGTGATGACAACAGATGCCTCCCTGCAAGGCTGGGGAGCTCATTGTCTGGGCAAATGCACCCAGGGCCTCTGGTCTCCCTGGGAAGCTGCACAGCAGATCAGTCTCCTCGAACTCAGAGCTATTCGATTAGCACTCAAAGCTTTCACTCCTACCCTGGCTCACCAGTCTGTCCTGATTCAGACAGACAACCAAGTTGCCATGTTTTATGTGAACAAACAGGGTGGAACTGGGTCCAGGATCCTTTGTCAGGAGGCTCAGGACCTTTGTTCTTTTGCCCTCAAGCACAACATGCTCCTCAAGGCTGTGTACCTTCCAGGCCAGGACAACTATCTGGCAGACAGATTAAGCAGAATACTGCAGCCCCACGAGTGGCAGCTGCATCCTTCAGTAGTTCAGAAGATCTTCCTGAAATGGGGTCTCCCTTTGATAGATCTCTTTGCCAGCCCAAAGAACAAGCAACTGCCAAAGTTCTGCTCCAGGCAATCACATCTTCTGCGGATAGCAGCGGATGCTTTTCTGATATCCTGGTCTCAGGGCCTCCTCTATGCGTTTCCTCCCACGCCCTTGGTGGCCCGAACTCTCTTCAAGATTCTTCAGGACAAGGCCTCGGTCCTGCTGGTGGCTCCCAGGTGGCTGAGACAGCCTTGGTTTCCTCTTCTGCTTCAACTGGCGGTGGATCCTCCACTACCTCTGGGGTTGCAACCCGACCTTCTCTCACAGGAGCAGGGTTCCCTTCTGCACCCCAATCTCAAAGCTCTCAATTTGATGGCCTGGAGGCTGCAAGGGTAGTCTTGGCTCCCTGGGGCCTGCCTCAGGAGGTTGAGGAGGTTGTCCTAGCCTCTAGGAAACAGTCCACTAGGAAAACCTATGCTTTCAAATGGAAGAGTTTTTCTGTGTGGTGTCAGCTACGTACAGAAGATCCTTTCTCCTGTACTGTGCCAGTAGTCCTTCAGTACTTACTGCACTTGTCAAATCAAGGTCTTAAATCCAATTCTGTTCGGGTCCACCTCTCAGCTCTAGCAGCTCACCACTCACTGGTGGAGGGACATTCTCTGTCTGGTCACCCCTTGGTGTCTCGCTTTCTTAGGGGCTTGCTTTTGCTCAAGCCTCCTATCCGTCCTCCTGCCCCTGAGTGGGAGCTGAATGTGGTCTTACAGCAACTGACTCGCCCACCTTTTGAGTCGATGGCTACTTGTCCACTACGCTTCCTCTCCTGGAAGACACTCTTCCTGATAGCCCTTACCTCGGCAAGGCGAGTAAGTGAGCTTCAGGCCCTGGTCTGTGATAGGCCTTACACCAGGATTTATAGGAACAGGGTAGTCCTTAGGACTCATCCAAAGTTCCTCCCTAAGGTTGTCTCCTCTTTCCACCTCAACCAGGAGGTGGTTCCTCCAACATTCTTCCCTAGGCCTCATGCAAGCCAGGCTGAAGCAGTACTGCATACCCTGGACTGTAGGAGGGCCTTATCCTTCTACCTTGACCGTACGCAGGGGCATAGAAGGGCTACCCAGCTCTTTGTCTCCTTTGACCACAATAAGTTGGGGTTGCCTGTGTCCAAGCGTACCTTGTCCATCTGGGTAGCTGACTGTATCACCTGAGCTTATAAGACGGCTGACCTTCCTTTGCAGGGTCGGGTTACGGCCCACCAAGTCACGGCAATGGCTGCCTCAGTGGCTCATCTCCGCTCTGTGCCCTTGGTGGACATCTGCAGGGCTGCAACTTGGTCTTCAAGCCAGACATTTGCGGCCCATTACTGCCTGGAGAGGGAGTCCCGTAGGGACAGTGCTTTTGGCCAAGCAGTACTCCGGAATCTCTTTGAGGTTCAGGCAACTCCTGCCCTCCTGCCCTCTGTTGGGCTACCGGTGGAGGTTGTGTCCTTGAAAAGCCTTTCTTTGCTGCTGAGACTAGAGAGAGTTCTCTTGTTCAGCCTGGGTTCCTCGGTAGCCCAGAGCTGGGGAGTCACCCATATGTGAGGACTGACTTCCTGCTTGGTCCTGGAGAAGGAGTAGTTACTCACCTGTAACAGGTGTTCTCCAGGAGCAGCAGGAATCAGTCCTCACAACTCTCCCTCCTCCCCTTGGAGTTGCAGTTGTACATAGTTTATTTTTCATTTTTGTGTGCTGTTCTTGGCTATGTCATTTGACTGAGGTAAGATGGCACCTTTAGGTGGGAAGGGAACCGCGCATGCGTGCCTGCATTCCCAAAGGCTTTCATAGAAAGCTGGGGAAATGCTCCGCTGGGGCTTCATCGGCGCCGATGACACCCATATGTGAGGATTCATTCCTGCTGCTCCTGGAGAACACCTGTTACAGGTGAGTAACTACTCTTTTCTTGCTTGTTCACAGAGAAAGCATAGTTACTCATAGCAGGTGTTCTCAATGAATAGCAGGAATAAGTCCTCACAACTCTCCAACCTCCCCAGAGAGTTGCCTTTTGACTCCTGCTGTGTTATCATACTAGAGAATATGACGCGGCGGCGGGTGGGGAAGGCAAACGCGTATCTGTGGAATACCTACCCAAAGCTTCCTTTGGAAGCTGGGGAGCATCCCATGTGGGGCTTCATCGGTGATGTCATCCATACGTGTGTACTTATTCCTGCAATTTACAGAGAACACCTGCTACAGGTGAGTAACACTACTTTTCCAGATGGTCAGACTCCGCTACTTCGGCACACTCCTCGGGAGACTCCATGTCGTCAAAGTCATCGCATACTTCCCATTCATCTTTCCCTTCTAAACACAAGAAGAAGCATCAAGTGGGTTCTCCAGCACATAAGTCAGCAAGAGCCTCAGAATCGCATCAAAGGGTTCCTGTTCCCTGGCATCAGCATCGACATTCATTGATAGATCCTGATTCAGGCCATCCGGCCAAACAGCCCTGGCTGAAGGATGCCTCCTCCAAAGCCATAAAGGGGCTTGGGGATGCCCCCAGGACTATGTCCTCTGTGGAGCCCCCGATACTGTGCTCGGGGATAATAGCTCAGGCCTCAGGGTCCGATGTCAAGCAGTCCTCTTCAGCCACCCTTGATTACCTCATGTAGGCCATCGAGCGAAGTCTGGCAGTGATCCTGGCAGCTATTGTGCCTGGGCCCTCGAGGCCCTTGGGTACCACCTCTGAGCTCAGTGCCCCAATACCACATCTCAAGGTTGATGCACCTGGTACCTCGTAAGCATCCCTCGCAGCACCAGTTCCACTGTGCCCCGAGTGTCCACAAACTTTGGTGCACTCTGGAGTATTGTGCCCTGCGCAGTCTGGCTCCAAGGCTTCTCACCATAGTCATCGGCCTGAGGCATCAGGGCATCATCGGTCCAAGGTACTGAGAGGCATTATTTTGATTTTCTTCCTGATTTGGATTCCAATTCCTTTATTTCCAAATAGGGATTTCGGAGCCCCACAAGGACGTCCTATCAGACCCTTCACCACAGTATGAGCAGTGTCGTTCTCCACCCGAGGACATGTCCTTACATGGCTTTATCAAGAATATGGCAGCAGCCCTCACAGTCTCAGTGTCATTGGAGGCTGAACCGAAGACTGAGTAGTTGGATATCCTGCAGTATCCCTCGGCACCAAAGGAGGCATCTAACCTTCCCATACACAACATCCTCTTGAACTTAATGTTCCGGATGTGGAAAGCACCTCTTTCTACTCCTCCCATCAGTAAAAGGTTAGACACCTTATACAGGGTTCCTCCTTGCCCAGACTTTCAAAAGCCACAGATACCACACCACTCCATGGAATCTGCTATGAGGAGGATAAAGAGTACTAAGGACCACTTATCAGTTCCTCTGGGCAGGGATGCTAAAACCATCGATGCTTTTGATAGAAAAGCTTTTCAGGCAGTCATGTTGGGGTCCAGAATTAATTCATACATGCTTTACATGGGCATGTTTTTGAGGGATGTTTCCAGAGACCTGGCTCTATTCACCTCCCTTCTCCCAGCAGAGAAGCAGACCCCCTCATCACGTTCTTGTTTCCCATGCCCAAAACACCTCAAAGTTCCTCACCAAAGCAGCTTTTGATGCTACAAGTAGGACAGCAGTGGCCTGTATTGGTGAAAGGAGAATAGCATGGCTGCAGTTCTCTGATCTAGAGAAGTGGGTGCAAGATAAGTTCATCAACATCCCCTGCAATGGAGAAAATCTATTTGGAAAGGAATGGCATGAGAAGGCAGGTGAGATCAAGAGACGATCTCACTATGAAGGGTTTGTCTAGGAAAACAACTGATTCAGCCAAAAATAAGGCTTCTACAAAGAAGCCCTTCTACCCTAAAAAGAGACTGTATTATCCATCATACCCTTCCTACTCTTCCTACCATCCTCAACAATCACAACAAAAACAACAGGGTACCCTTCAGCTAGGAAACCTAAAACTCCTAAGGCCCAACCAACTCCACAGCCTCCGGCGAGCTTTTGACTCCTTCCTGGAGGGCATAGCCAGTCAACCTCTTAAAACTCCCCTACCCTCTTACATTCCAGGAAGATTGGCCCTCTTTGCCTGCAGATGGTCCTTAGTAAATTTGAAGCCCTGGATTTGCACCTGGTTAGTGCAGGCTATCAACTCAACTTCAAAACTCTACCTCCCACTTACTTTGTGGGAGAGGCCCATATGGCTCTCCACCACTCTGCTTTTTTACAGCAGAAGATCCTGAATTTGACTTCTCAAGGAGCTGTCAAAGTCCCTCCACCTCAATAAGGCGTACGGTTCTACTCCTGTTACTTCCTCATTCCAAAAGGTCAGAAGGTTTCAGACCAATCCTCAACCTGAGAAGCCTCAACAGATTCCTAGTGAATGAGAAATTCAAGATGATTTCACTGGGCATGTTTTTCCCCTATCTTAAGAGAAACTACTGGCTCTGCTCTTTGGACCTAAGGGATGCTTACACGCACATCTTGATCCATCCCCTCTGCAGAAAATATCTCAGATTTGTCTTCCAAGGATGCCACTATCAGTATCGTGTCCTACCCTTCGGCTTTGCCTCGACTCCAAGAGTCTTCACAAAGTGTCTTGCAGTCATGCAGCCTACCTATGCACCTTGGGAATCTTTCTCTTCCCCTACTTGGATGATTGACTTGTCAAGGGGCTATACTCCTCAAGTAGTTGCCATGTCACTTCATCAAACCATCCTGGTCCTGCAGAATCTGGTTTTGTGGTAAATTATCCAAAATCACACCTCATTCCTACACGAACTCTGGAGTTTATAGGAGTGCATCTAGACATGACACAGGCTCGAGCCTACTTGCCAGGAGAACACCTTCATCACCTCATCTTCCTGGCCACCCACTGCCAACATCAGACAAGCATAACTGCCCGAGACATGCTACGTCTCCTAGGCCACATGGTCTCTATAGTCCATGTGGTTCCGTATGCCGGTCTCAACATACACGTCGGAAAATGGCCCCTGTCAGAACAGTGGGCACAATCCACAGGTTATCTCACAGACAGGATCACTATCTCTTCTCAACTGGTGACATCCCTTCAGTGGTGGTGCACGTTCCAAAACCACCTCGTAGGGTTACCTTTTCAAAGGTCTATACTGCAGTGTATCCTGACCACAGATGCCTCCAAGCACGGTTGGAGTGCACATCTCCACGACCTCACCAAACAGGGGCAATGGACCCATTCAGAGGCCTTGCATCACATAAATTTCTTGGAACTGAGGGCAATTGCAAATGCCCTCTGAATCTTCTGCTCTCAGTTATTGAGGCAAACTGTTTTTTCTCCAGGACCAAGCAGGAAGTCAGTCCTCACATATGGGTGTCATCGGCGCCGATGAAGCCCCAGCGGAGCATTTCCCCAGCTTTCTATGAAAGCCTTTGGGAATGCAGGCACGCATGCGCGGTTCCCTTCCCGCCTAAAGTTGCCATCTTACCTCAGTCTCTTTTTTTCCGAGAAGCCCACCGGACGTGTGTCCTGTCATCCCGGATAAAAGTTGATTTTTTTCGGCGATACTCGCTGTTTTTTCTCCCGGTTCAATGCCGGTTCCCCTTCCGCCGGGTTCGGTACACCGGTATCAAGCCCGATTCTTCTTTTTCAGTTTTTGCCCTTCGTGGATGGCGTTCGCGCCCTTTTTTGCTTTTTCCCTGGAAGGCCGGTCCTTTGACCTCACGGGGACTCTTTTTTCCCCAATGGCTTCCAGCGATTTCAAGAAGTGTGATCGGTGTAAGAAATTAATGTCTCTCACCGACACACACGACTGCTGCCTTCAGTGCCTCGGTCCTGATCACGACCCTAAGTCATGTGGACCCTGTGGAAAGATGTCTTCCAAGGCACTACGAAGTCGCCAGCAGCAAAAGGAAAGGCTTTTCTCGGACTCAGCCTCCGGCCGGGCTCGGACCTCATCTGAGGCCTCGACATCTCTGGATTCGGATCCCGAGCGCCGTCGGAGCTCCTCGGACAGGGGGTCCCCCAACCGGGAACGCAAGAGGAAGAAGCGGCTCGCGAGGCCATCGTCGTAGGAGGTCCCTGGCTCCTCGAGGGCCAGGTCTAAGACCCCCGACCGTCGCCCTGGGCCCGTGGACCAAGAGAAGCCTGCCAAAGTTCCTCGTGTGGAGCCGGAGTCTGCTGGATGCGTAAGCCCTGTAGTCCTTGAGGACTCTCCTCCCAGGGAGCCGATGTCGGGCCCGGCACCGCCGGGGCCCGAGTCGGTGGCTGCTGCGTCTCCCGAGCTGAGTCTCAGGATGACAGCCTTGGAGAGCAGATTGTCTGCCTTCATGGAGCAGCAGCGGGCACTGATGGCCAGCCTGTCTGGCGCACCTGCCCCGACCACCGGGACATCGACTTCGAAGTCGACCCCGGAGACCGAACCGATACTCGAGTCCATCATGGCTCGAAGTCGACCTCGGTCGCGGTCTCCCTCGACCTCCCGCGGGGTCGGACTCTGACTCCTCGTCGGACGAGTCCGCCTGGGAGACGGAGGATGAGGAGTCCCCCGATACGTTCAAGACTCGGTGCGTCCCATCGGACTCACCGCAGTCGGAGCCCCGGAGTAGATCCCCTCCGGAGGATACTCGGTTCTCGGAGTTTGTCCGGGATATGGCCACTGCCTTGGCTATTCCGGCGGACACTGAGGAAGAGCCTCGAGCTGAAGAGCTCGAGGCCCTGCAGTATGACTCTCCTCCGAAGGAGGCCTTTACTGTCCCAGTTCCTCCGATGCTGGAACGGCTCCTCTTCCGGATGTGGGAGGCAGTGGCCTCGGCGCCGGTTTTGAGCAAGCGAGTCAACTCGATCTATCGACTCAGGAAGAGCCCTGGCTTTCAGAAAGCACAGCTACCACACCATTCCATGGTTGTGGAATCGGCCATGCATCGTCTGAAGAGCCAGAAGATGCACTCTGTGGTGCCCCCCGGCAGGGAGGCCCGGAACCTCGATAGCATCGGTAGAAAGTGCTTCCAGGGCTCGATGCTTGCTTGCCGTGTCCAGTCTTACCAGCTGTACATGGGCATGTACTTGCGGGACCTGGCCAAGGAGTTGGCCGGGTTCTCTGCTGGACTCTCCAGGGAACCCTTGCAGAGATTCAAGTCCTTGTCCTCGGGGATTCGGGACTGCTCCAAGTTCATGTCCCGCGCCGCCTACGATGGCTTCGAGGCTTCGGCCCGAGTTGCGGCAGCCGGCATCGCGGCTCGACGCCAAGTGTGGCTGCAGTCATCGGACCTCGAGCCATGGGTTCAGGACAAGTTGGTCGATGTCCCTTGCCGAGGTGAAAAACATTTTGGCAAGCCCATGACCGAGAAGGCCGCCCAGCTCGAAACAGAGCACCTTACATGGACAAGGCTGTCTAGGAAGACCTCTGCCCCTTCTCATAAGAAGGGGGGCTCGGTTAAAAAGCCCTTTTACCCGAGGAATAGCACTGACTACAAACAGTACCCTCAATATCAGGCTACCCAAGCTGCACCCCAGGGTCAGCAAGCCAAGGGGCAGGGTAATGGGCCCCGGAGGCAGAGGACCCCCAAGCCTCCGGCCCCTGCTCCCACTCAGCAGGGTGGGGGGTTTTGACTCCTTGAGCGTAGCCTCTCTGTCCCTGCTATCCCAACCCTGCACAGGAGGTCGCCTCGCCCTATTTGCCCACCAGTGGCCCCTCATTACCGGGGACAGTTGGGTGTTGGACATAGTCCACAAAGGCTATGCCCTACATTTTCACCAACTGCCTCCACCATACTTTCCAGGGGAGCCCCTGAGGCCTTCCCTGCACACAGACCTTCTCCTTCAGGAACTTCAAGGTCTGTTGGTGGACAGGGCGGTGGAGCCTGTACCTCCCCACTTGCAAGGTCACGGATTCTACTCCAGGTATTTCCTGGTGCCCAAAAGAACCGGTGGCCTTCGGCCCATTCTGGACCTCAGGAACCTCAAAAAAATTCCTAGAGAAGGAAAAGTTCAAGATGCTTACTCTTGGAACACTTCTGCCTTACCTCCAGCAGGGAGATTGGCTATGCTCCTTAGATCTTAAGGATGCGTACACTCACATCCTCATTCATCCAGACCACAGAAAGTACCTCAGGTTCATTGTGGGAGGAAATCATTATCAGTACAGAGTACTGCCTTTTGTCCTCACCTCTGCTCCCAGGGTCTTTACCAAATGCCTGGCAGTGGTGGCGGCCTACCTGAGAAATCAGGGAATCTTTGTCTTCCCCTATCTGGACAACTGGCTCATCAGGGGTCAGATGTGCCAGGAGGCCAGACAAGCCACCCTCACAACTATTGCTCTTCTTCAAAGCCTGGGGTTTGTCATAAACTTCGCAAAGTCCACTTTTCTCCCCTCCGAGAACTTGGAGTTTATAGGAGCAAGGCTGGACTCTCTGCTGGCAAAGGCTTTCTTGCCAGAGGACAGAGCGCAAAGACTGATGGCCTTGGCAAACCAGTTTCTCAACAGGTCACTGGTCTCCGCCAGACTCTGCCTGAGGCTTCTGGGCCACATGGCTTCGACAGTACATGTGACCCACAATGCCAGGCTCTATATGAGGCCTGCACAATGGTGCCTTCGGACTCAGTGGTCACAGGCCACAGGCAGCCTCAGAGACAGGATAAGGGTGTCCAGACAATTTCTGAACTCCCTCAGCTGGTGGTTGCACCCACCCAATCTACTAAAAGGGGTGCCCTTTCAAATTCCTGGATACACAGTGGTACTGACCACAGACGCCTCCCTGCAGGGCTGGGGAGCTCATTGCCTGAACAAGTGCACCCAGGGCCTGTGGTCGCCTTGGGAGGCTGCACAGCAGATCAATCTCCTAGAACTCAGAGCTATTCGATTAGTATTCAAAGCTTTCTCTCCTGCCCTGGCTCATCAATCTGTCCTGGTTCAGACAGACAACCAAGTAGCCATGTTTTATGTGAACAAACAGGGCGGCACTGGGTCCAGACTCCTCTGTCGGGAGGCTAAGGACCTTTGTTCATTTGCCCTCAAGCACAGCATGCTACTCAAGGCTGTGTACCTTCCAGGCCAGGACAACTACCTGTCCGACAGGTTGAGCAGGATTCTGCAGCCCCACGAGTGGCAGCTGCATCCTTTAGTAGTTCAGAAGATCTTCCTAAAATGGGGTCTCCCTTTGATAGATCTCTTTGCCAGCCCACTGAACAAGCAACTGCCAAAGTTCTGCTCCAGGCAACCGCATCCTCTGAGAATAGCAGCGGATGCTTTTCTGATTCCCTGGTCTCAGGGCCTCCTGTATGCATTTCCTCCCACGCCCTTGGTGGCCCGAACTCTCTTCAAGGTTCTTCAGGACAAGGCCTCGGTCCTGCTGGTGGCTCCCTTGGTTTCCACTTCTGCTTCAACTGGCGGTGGATCCCCCACTGCCTCTGGGGTTGCAACCCGACCTTCTCTCACAGGAGCAGGGTTCTCTTCTGCACCCCAATCTCAAAGCTCTCAATTTGATGGCCTGGAGGCTGCAAGGATAGTTTTGGCTCCCTGGGGCCTATCTCAGGAAGTTGAGGAGGTTGTCCTAGCCTCTAGGAAACAGTCCACAAGGAAAACCTATGCTCTCAAATGGAAAAGGTTTTCTGTGTGGTGTCAGCTATGTACAGAGGATCCTTTCTCCTGTACTGTACCAGTAGTGCTTCAGTACTTACTGCACTTGTCCAATCAGGGACTTAAGTCCAATTCTGTTCGGGTCCACCTCTCAGCTCTAGCAGCTCACCACTCACTGGTGGAATGACATTCTCTGTCGGTTCACCCCTTGGTGTCCCGCTTTCTCAGGGGCTTGGTTTTGCTCAAGCCTCCAATACGTCCTCCTGCTCCTGAGTGGGAGCTGAATGTGGTCTTGCAGCAGCTGACTTACCCACCCTTTCAGCCGATGGCTACTTGCCCTCTACGCTTCCTGTCCTGGAAGACACTCTTCTTGGTAGCCCTTACCTCGGCTAGGCGAGTGAGTGAGCTTCAGGCCCTGGTCTGTAATAAGCCTTACACTCGCTTCTATAGGAACAGGTTAGTCCTTAGGACTCATCCAAAGTTCCTCCCCAAAGTTGTCTCCTCCTTCCACCTTAACCAAGAGGTGGTTCTTCCAACATTCTTCCCTAGGCCTCATGCAAGCCAGGCTGAAGCAGTTCTGCTTATCCTGGACTGTAGGAGGGCCTTATCCTTCTATCTTGACCGTACGCAGGGATATAGAAGGGCTACTCAGCTCTTCGTATCTTTTGACCCTAATAAGTTGGGGTTGGCTGTGTCCAAGCGTACCTTGTCCATCTGGGTTGCTGACTGTATCTCCTGGGCTTATAGGGTGGCTGACCTTCTTTTGCAGGGTCGGGTCACGGCCCACCGTGTCAGGGCAATGGCTGCCTCAGTGGCTCATCTCCGCTCTGTACCCTTGGTAGACATCTGCAGGGCTGCAACTTGGTCTTCAAGCCAGACATTTGCGGCCCATTACTATCTGGAGAGGGAGTCCAGCAGGGACAGTGCTTTTGGCCAAGCAGTACTCCGGAATCTCTTTGAGGTTTAGGCAACTCCTGCCCTCTGTTGGGCTACCGGTGGAGGTTGTGTCAGTGAAAAGCCTTTCTTTGCAGCTGGGACTAGAGGGAGTCCTCTTGTTCAGCCTGGGTTCCTTGGTAGCCCAGAGCTAGGGAGTCACCCATATGTGAGGACTGACTTCCTGCTTGGTCCTGGAGAAAGAGTAGTTACTCACCTGTAACAGGTGTTCTCCAGGAGCAGCAGGAATCAGTCCTCACAACCCTCCCTCCTCCCCTAGGAGTTGCAGTTGTACATAGTTTATTTTTCATTTTTGTGTGCTGTTCTTAGCTATGTCATTTGACTGAGGTAAGATGGCACCTTTAGGCGGGAAGGGAACCGCGCATGCATGCCTGCATTCCCAAAGGCTTTCATAGAAAGCTGGGGAAATGCTCCACTGGGGCGTCATCGGTGCCGATGACACCCATATGTGAGGACTGATTCCTGCTGCTCCTGGAGAACACCTGTTACAGGTGAGTAACTACTCTAATTCAAACAGACAATCAAGTTGCAATGTTCTGTGTCAATAAACAGGGAGGAACAGGCTTTCACCTCCTCTGCAACAAGGTGATCCATCTTTGGAATTTTGCGATAGCTCATCACAATCATCTCTAGGTGCTCTATCTTCCAGGGGAGGAAAATCACTTAGCTGACAGGCTCAACTGGGTCTTTTGTCCTCATGAGTGGACGCTTCATCAACAGACAGCACGATGCTTATTTCACTTATGGGGAACACCCGTAATCGACCTCTTTGCTGCTCCGGGGAATGCCCAGCTGACGTGGTTCTATTCAAGGATACCCTCACCACACAGCGAGAGCTCGGATGCGTTCCTTCTTCATTGGGGACAGGATCTGCTATATGCATTCCTGCTAGTTCCCCTCATTCCCAAAATGCTCTTCAAGCTTCAAATGGTCAGGGGGAAAATGATTCTGGTCACCTCATTCTGGCCCTGTCACCATGGTTTCCACTTCTTCTTCGTCTTACTCGGAGCCATCCTCTCCAGTTGGGCTGTGCACCCAATCTGCTCTCGCAGGACAATGGGATTCTGCTTCATCCCAACCTCAAGACCTTGTGCTTGATGGCGTGGCTGCTGAAAGCTTCATCCTCTCTGACCTGGGACTCCCAGAGGACATTACTCGGGTCTTGCTGGCTTCCAGGAAGGACTCTACTAGATGCACTTATGCCTTTAAATGGTGCAGATTTTCTCTCTGGTGTTCCCTTAGGGCTCTCAGTCCATTCACTTGTGTGGTGGAGCACTCGCTCCAGTACCTTCTCCATCTGTCTTTATCTGATCTCAAGACTAATTCCGTCTGAGTCCACTTGTGCGATTTCAGCATCTCATCGCCCAATTTCTTCTTATCTTCTAGTTGCGTGCTTCATGTGGTGGCTTCTGCTCACAAAGCCACCTCTACTCTCCCCAGCCATAGCATGGGACCTTAATGTTGTTCTAGCACACCTCTTAAGATCTCTTTTTGAGCCATTAATTATGGCACCACTCAAGTTTCTAACCTGGAAGGTTCTTTTTCTCATTACTCTAATCTCAGCCCGTAAGGTCAGTGAGTTACAAGCTTTGGTGGACTACGCCCCTTACACTCATTTCCACCATGATAAGGTCATCCTCTGGACTCATCCTAAATTCCTTCCAAAGGTGGTTACTCCTTTCCATCTCCCTTACGAACTTTTTCTCTAGCCCTCACGCATCTAAGGCGGAAGCATAATTGCACACTTGCATTCTATCTTGACCGCACTAAGGATCATTCTTCTTTATCTTTATTAAAACACTTGATAGACCACCCAGGCCGGAGCATCAGGGCAGTGTACAATAGCAAAAATGACAGCCGCTGGAAATGAAGAAAGAAAGGAACGCCAAAAATAATAGGACAGGGAGAGACAGTCATACAGATAGAGAACAGAGAGGGCCCAAGGAAGGGCAAGAGGGGGAGGGAGGGGAGGAGGGGGAAGGAACAAGGGAAAATCAAGGGGGATGGAGGGCACGACTGGGGGACCAGGCACCATCAGCAGGGAGGGGAAGATCAAAAGCCTGGCAGAAGAGGTGTGTCTTGAGGAGGGCTTTGAAACGAGTGTAGGACAGTTCGGTGCAGAGTGGGAGGGGAAGAGACAATCCCCACAGCTTTTTGTCTCTTTTGACCCAAGTCACCTTGGCCTCCCAGTTTCCAAGAGGACCCTTTCCAACTGGATTGCTGACTGCATTTCTTTTGTATATGCTTAAGCTGGTCTCTCCCTGTAGAGATGTGTCACGGCACACAATGTTCGAGCAATGGCTGCCACTGTGACCAACCTTCATTCTGTCTCTATTTCCAAGATTTGCCAAGCATACTTTCATTGCCCATTATTGCCTTGATAAAGTCTCCGGTTGAGATGCTTAATTTGGACAAGTCGTCTTACGGAATCTTTTTCAGGTTTAGAGCAACTCCACCCACTGTTCATCTTAGACTACCCCACGAGGAGTGTACCCAACGGGCTGAATCTGTCTGATCTCTGCTTTAACCTGTTGTAGTATTCTCCCTCACACTGGGTAGTCGTGGGCTAGGGAGTCCCAAATATGAAGACTGCATTCCTGCTTGTTCCTGGAGATAATGTAGTTACTCACCTGTAACAGGTGATCTCCAGGAACAACAGGAATCTGTCTTCACAACCCGCCCACCTCCCCTCAGAGTTTTCCTTACACAATTTCTTTTTTTTTCTTCTGTCTTACGTCTTTTTTTCTGTCTGCTATATACCTGACTTGAGGGAGTGTTGCTGCGCCAGGCTCCATCGATGCCAACATCGCCCATATGTGAAGACTGATTCCTGCTATTCCCAGAGATCATCTGTTACAGGTAAGTATGCTTTCTGTAAGCAAACACATAAGTCCTATTGCTCATAATTTCAGTGTGGATGTGCATGGGGTGGAGTTTGGGCAGAGCATAGTATAATACATGCATTCTGAAAAAATCTAGGGCATTACACTTGCCCTAAAGCAGGCATAAGTGCTGGCACTTAGATTTTTACACCATTTACACCCGTATTTTATAAAGTAAAGTACTTATGTACTCAAATTTATAAAAAGGGCTCAAATATGCGCATTCTTACATGCGTTAAGTCCACAGACGTTTACAAAATTAGCCTCCACATGCACAGCCATGCATTCATTTCCAGGATGCAAGCTGCTCTGCCTCAGTCTTTACCCTCGACCTATGCACTTAGAGCCATGGAGTCACTTTTGATACTTTTGGAGGGATACCTAGCAGTATCATTTGTGCCAACAGGGATGAACAGCAACAGTTAATAGTCAGTATACTTGATGGGACTCAGCAAACCTTCTGTAACATCTTAGATTTTTGCATCCAGCAG
This sequence comes from Ichthyophis bannanicus, assembly GCA_033557465.1. Taxonomy (NCBI): domain Eukaryota; kingdom Metazoa; phylum Chordata; class Amphibia; order Gymnophiona; family Ichthyophiidae; genus Ichthyophis; species Ichthyophis bannanicus. The sequence continues at coordinate 545,971,071 of CM066031.1, forward strand.
GTAGCATACCTCTTGGGACATACTGTCTTGCCAGCAGATGGATGCCTCTGTACCCCTCAGAAGGCAGTCAGCAACTACCACCATCTTTTGCTTTCTAGTGGTCACTGATTCAATATTTTGGAGGCTGTTAAGCTCTGACTCCTCCTGTTCCCAGGATGTTCTCGCACCACCACTTCCAGGACTACATACTGGTTCTTCAATTCCAAGGAGGGTGGAGTCTGTGTATTGATTCTGTAGGCTCTGGTGATCTGTGTCCATTGTCCTCTTCTGTTCCATTTCATATCCAGGAACAAGCAAGAATTGTAGTCCACATATGGGTATCGTCGGCACCGACGGAGCCTGCGTGGGAACGCTCCCCAGCATCCAATTAGGAAGCTTTTGGGAGCACCCCACAGCGCCTGCGTGCTGCCTTCCCGCCTTTCCCAACTGCCTCTCTCCAGTTCTTCGTTTTCCGCGGAGCAGGCAGGTCACACTTCCTGTCACCGCAGAAAATATCCCATTTATTCTTCTTTTTTGTGGTCGCGTCTGCCTTCCTTTGACGCTACACCGGTACCGCCGGTTCTTTCTTTCTTTTTCTTAAAAAAAAAAAAAAATACTTTTCCTGGAGTCTTCCAGCTTTTCTCTCCTCTGGTGCCACACGCCATTTTGGGCACTAGGCCCAACTTTCCTCTACAATGGAAAAACCCGCTTCAGGTTTTAAAAAGTGTTCCAAGTGTGGCGATACCATCTCCGTCACCGACAACCATGAGTGGTGCCTCAAATGTTTAAGTCCTGACCACTCTATCTCCGAGTGTGTTGCCTGTGGGATGAAGTCGAAGAGGGGTCGGCAAAACCGAGCTGCTAAACTTAGCACCCTTTTTCCCTCCGATGCAGCATCTGTGGTATCAACATCTTCCAGGGCTTCGTCTTCCTCCCATGGATCTCAGGTAACTAAATATAAGTCTAGCCGGTCCTCAAAGGGTAGATCTTGTTCTGAGTATCGAGATGCCTCTGGCGTTGCCCTTGAGGGACTCACACCGGCAAAATTGCCCCGGCGGGAGGCTTCGGCTTCCAAAGCATCATCGGGGCTCCAGGATGTTCTCAAGGCCCCAACCTTGGCAGAACTACTGGTGCCATGCTCTGGGGTACCGGCCGCTTTGTCTGGTACCGATACCCAGGCATCGGTAGCATTGATAGACCAGAGATTCTTGGCTATTGAACGCAGTCTGGCGGCTCTTCTCTCGGCATCGATGCCCCCGAAACCGCTTCAGACAATTCAACCGGTACCGGTACCTACATCGGTACTGGGGCCAATTGCATCGACGTCGGCAGGTGCACTACCGGTACCGACGCATGCTGTGCCTTCCGGTACTGACAAGTCGATACCGAACCCTGTCGATACCGACTTCGATCGGTACCGGTATCATGCGCTGCACGATTACCAGGACAGGAGATACTTTGAATCCTCCGACGAGTCTGAAGACTCTTGACAGCTCTGTCGATGCCAGAGTATTTCTTCCTGAGGATTCTTCCTCTCCTAAACATAGGATGTCTCCTCCAGAGGATATATCCTTCCAGGATTTTATCCGGGATGAGGCTCGAGGTCTTTCCATCACAGTGGCTTCTGAAACTGAGCCTAGGGCGAAGGAATTGGAGATTTTATAGTATCCTAAAGCTCCCAAAGAGGCAGCTACTTTGCCTGTTCATGAGATCTTGCATGATCTCATGCTAAGGATGTGGGAAACACCTCTCACAACTTCTCCTCATTCTCGTAGGCTCGATACCATGTATCAAGTTCCTCCTTGTTTCAAAAAACTCAGCTGCCCCACCATTCCATGGTGGTGGAATCAGCTATGAGAAGGATCAAGAGTGCAAAGAAACATGCATCTAATCCTCCAGGACATGAATGTAGAACTCTTGATGCCTTTGGGCGTCGAACTTTCCAGGCCTCTATGCTTTCTGCCAGGATTAGTTCCTACATTTTATATATGGGAATGTTCCTTAAGGAAGTTACAGGAGATCTAGAGCTTATGAGCCCTCTCCTTCCTGATGATGAGAGACAAGATTATCTTGCACTTATCAAACATGCTCAGGATGTTTCAAAATTCATAAATCGTGCAGCTTTTGATTGTTTTGAGTGCATAAGCAGAACTTCTGCTATTGCCATAGGCACACGTAGGATTGCCTGGCTCCAGGCATCTTACTTGGAACTTTGGGTACAGGACAAACTGGGGAATATTCCTTGCACAGGAGAGAATCTCTTTGGCAAAAATTGGCAAGCGAAAGCTAATGAGCTAGATGCTGATAATCTTACTTTGCATAGATTATCAAAATCTACAGCTGATCCTGCAAGGAAAAAGTCCTACAAAAAAACATTCTTCACTAGAAAGAAGAAGTTCTACTCCTCCTATACCCAGCAAGGGCATCGTTCAGGTCAGTCTGCCCAAAAGGGTCAGCAGCAACCTAAACAAAGGCTGCTACGCCTCAACCAGCTCAGCAGTCTCAACCTCCACAGGGGTTTTGACTCCCATCTAGAGAATTTGGTCTTCCTGGCCCTGAACGGGCCAGAGCCTTCCACCATTCCAGGAAGGTTACGTTATTTTGCCCCCAGATGGGGGCAGATAACAGCAGAAAGTTGGACTCTGTCCATTGTAAGAGAGGGATACAAGCTTCATTTCCTCAGCGTGTCCCCCTCCTACATTTATTTATTAACATTTCTTATATACCGCACTATTCGACATCAGCGCGGTTTACATGGAACAGAAAACATCTGACAAGTTACATATGTCTGGTCTTACAATTAACAGGAAGTAGAAACCTGGATAACGGGGGAAACTATTTACAAGTTGTCAGACGGCTGCCTGGGTGAGAATGTTCACAGTCTTGGCAAGTGCATATATCAATATGATTTGCAAGGGATTGTGGGAAATGCAGTCCATTCACACCAGACACAGCTGCTCACAATAATTAGTTGTGCTTGAGTGTAAAACCAATAAGATATTTATATATGGGGTTATTTCTCCCAACACAGATATGCTTGGTAGCACATAAAACAGGATACTTGCTTTCAGTGTTAAACTTAGAAAAACAAAATCAGGAAAACAACAGCTGAACTTGTCAGGCAATCAAAGTAAAAGAATAAAGACCTGGTTGGTAACAAATTGGTCTTTTCTGTAGGCTTTAGCTAATATTTTCTTAGCAGTGTTTCAAACAACAAGCAAAACCCACAAAGAAGGGAAAAACTGTTCTTTTCAGGTTAACTTCTTATATCTTCACACATAGACTTAGAAGTGATTCCCTCAGAGCTCACAGGCAATTAGGTAAGGCTCAATTGCTAGCAGTTATCCAGCTGAAACCCCTTAGCTGGCTTGCTTTTTACTGCGTGGCCCAAAATCCTACGCAGGAGCTTTTCTGAGTAGATTAAAGAACAAGTTTGTATTTCTTTGTGATGGTCGTTGTACTTTGTAACAGTAAATTACCAAAGGAGTTTAGACAGAGAGCAATCCATATATTCACAGCCTGTATCTAAGACCGCTCCTTCCCCTTCTTCAACAATCATGGGTTCAATATCAGGGATTGGCACAGAGGAATTTCTCAATGGAGCACTTTCAGGAGAATACTTGTTTCCCTGCTGTCTTTCAAGGTTATAGCTAGGGCACAGATCAGTGTTCATACCTGAGCTTCCATTGCTGTTAGAGTTCCTCTCTAAATAGCCTGGCCAGTATGTAGTCCAGTTCTTATGTCCAGCCTTCCAATCCAGATCCCTGGACACTGGATCTCTCTTCACATACCTTCTGGCACGGGTCTTAGGGTCCCTTCCACGTGCAGCCGTCTCCCTCACAGGTACCGTCTGGAGATTCCTAGCCCTGCAGCACCATTCCTCTGGCTTTCCCCAGTCCAATGGTGTATGCTGGCCCTTGGAATGCCTTCCAGTATACGTACTGCTCTGGACTCCTTTAGACCTCCCAAAGGCTTTTCTCTTCTTTCTTCCAAAGGGTTTCTTGCCCTCTCTGTCCGTTCGGTTTGGCTTCTGCTTCTGATGATCCTCCAGATGATGAAGCTGTCCAAGATGAGGATCTCCAAGCTGATCCTGAGGATGAGGATAATGCTCTGTAGAATAAACTCTGCCTTTATTCTGCTTTGATGAGTGCTCCACCTTAGCACAGCACAGCTGTGCTGAATCAGGCCCTGCCCTTTGAGATGAGTGCTTAGGGATTACCTCATAGCCCTCCTGATTGAACACACGTTTCCCCACTTCAGCTCCTCTAATGGCTGTTGGAAACCTGGTGCATTCTGGGACTGGTAGTCTTTTATGGGAAAATTCTGTTTTCTTATTTCTACCAGAACTGACAGGTTGCTTGTTCAGAGTCACTTCACCTTTTCTATAGCTCCTTCCTGAGCTATGATAAGCTTCCTTATCACAAAGTACATTGGTAAGACAGTTCAATTCTCAGACCTCTCTCAACTCCCAGTTAGATCATGAGGTCAGTCTGCTTCTTGCCCAAGGGGCAATAGAAGAAGTACCTATTTATCATCAAGGTGCAGGGTTCTATTCCCCCTTTTTCCTTATTCCAAAGAAAACAGGAGGGCACAGACCCATTTTGGACCTCAGAGAATTGAACAAATTCCTGTTCAAAGAGAAATTCAAAATGATTTCTCTGGGAACTCTACTGCCATACCTTCAGAGTCAGGACTGGCTTTGTTCTCTAGATCTCAAGGATGCATACACTCATGTTCTCATCCATCCAACTCACCGAAGGTTTCCTCGCTTTCTATTTCAAGGGAAGCACTACCAATACAGAGTTCTTTCTTTTGGCCTGGCCTCGGCACCAAGGGTGTTCACAAAATGCATGGCTGTGGTGGCAACATTTCTCCGCACCCTAAAAATATTCGTCTTCCCTTACTTGGACGATTGGCTCATTCGAGCCCCATCAAAGCCAGAGGCCAGGATTTCTCTATCTCGCACAATGCGTATCCTTCAATATTTGGGACTTGTCATAAACTTTCCAAAATCAAACCTAGCTCCCACTCAGTCTCTAGAGTTCATAGAAGCCCTACTGGATACCAGACAGACAAGGGCCTGTCTTCCACAGTCCCGCTGTCTTTGCATTGTGCAGTTAGCTTCCCAAGCAATGCTAAAGTCTCACCTCACTGCTCGGGAAATGTTACAACTGCTAGGCCACATGGCATCCACCGTGCATGTGGTCCCTTATGCCCGCCTCCATATGAGGGCAGCTCAGTGGACTCAGGCGTCAGGTTGCCTGTCAGACAAAATAGCAACCTCAGATCATCTTATTTTGTCTCTCCAATGGTGGCAGTCACCCCAGAATCTGTTGGTGGGGTCCCCTTTTCAGCAACCCCCACCTCAACTAACTCTGACAACATATGCCTCACAGGTGGGTTGGGGAGCCAATTTGCAAGGCCTCGCTACCCAGGGTACCTGGACTCCACAGGAGACCGATCTACACATCAATCTCCTAGAGCTCAGAGCAATCTTCCTTGCTCTTGGAGTGTTTCACACCCAGCTCAGCTACAAAACTGTCCTAATCCAAACGGACAACCAGGTAGCCATATTCTATGTGAACAAGCAGGGCGGAACAGGCTCTCTGTTGCTCTGCAACGAAGCTTTGCGACTTTGGGCCCTCGCCAGAGAGCATCAGATTCATCTCCTTGCAGTGTATCTTCCAGGCATTCAAAACTCTTGGGCAGACAGACTCAGTCGAGTTCTGCTTCCACACGAATGGTCTCTCCATGCAGACCAGGTGGCCATATTTTCCAATTTTGGGGAACCCCGGACATAGACCTCTTTGCAATTCCGCTGAATGCCAAACTTCCCCGGTTCTGTTCCAGAATTCCAGCTCAGAGTTGTCAGGCCACGGATGCCTTCCTCCTCCATTGGGGTCGGGACTTTCTGTATGCTTTCCCACCCATTCCCCTAATTCCCAGAACCCTATTCAAGCTTCAGAGAGACAGAGGCCATATGATTCTCATAGCCCCACACTGGCCATGACAAGTGTGGTACCCTCTGCTCCTACATCTCTCTCAAGCTCCATCTCTGGAGCTAGGATCTGCTCCAGATCTTCTATCCCAGGAGGACGGGATGCTGTGGCATCCCAATCCCCAGTCTCTACATCTCAGGCAATGTTCCCTCTAATTTTCTGTAGGCTGTGTGCGCATAAAATATCAGCTGTGTGCAGCTTTTGAAGGAAGGTTAAATTTTTGTGCGCCACATAACGATACTCGGAGTTATATACTTTAAAATTTGACTGCACGTCAGAATACAGTATGTACACTACATTGATTTTAATCAAATTAAATGAAAATAGACGATTACTAAATGAAACGGGAAATTTCTAGTAATTACAATCATAACTTTTAAATTTTAAGACGTCTGTGTTGTTTTCTATCAGAATCAGAGCCGTAATTTTTGTGCGCTCTATTGTAAAGTATGTGCGCTCTCTCGGCGAGGTATGTGCGCGCGCACACGCGCACAGCTTAGAGGGAACAGTGATCTCAGGGCCTGGTTGCTGAAAGCCTAGAACTTCATGGTCTTAGCCTTTCTCAGCAAGTAAAGGATATCCTTTATGCTTCCAGGAAACCATCCACAAGACACTCTTATGCTTTCAAGTGGGAAAGGTTTACCATATGGTGTTCGCAGAAGAGTCTTAACCCTCTTGCAATACCTCTGGAATCATTACTGGACTATCTCCTTCATTTGTCTAATGCAGGGCTTAAGACCAATTCAGTGAGAGTTCATTTGAGTGCTATTGCAGCTTCTCTCAAACCTTTAAATGGGCAACCTATTTCCTCTCATCCTATCATAGCGAGATTTATGAGAGGCCTTCTTCTAACTAAGCCTCCCATTAAGCCACCACCGGTGGCATGGGATTTAAATCTGTTTCTTGGCCAGCTTATGAAGCTGCCTTTTGAACCATTAACTACTACCTCTTTAAAATTCCTTTCCTGGAAGGTTATTTTTCTTATTGCAATCACATCAGCACGTCGCATTAGTGAGTTGCAAGCATTGGTGGCTGATCCTCCTTATACAAGGTTCCATCATGATAAGGTAGTCCTTAGGACTCATTCTCACTTTATGCCAAAGGTGGTTTCACCTTTTCATTTAAACCAAGCAGTTTACCTTCCTGTTTTTTTCCCAAGGCCTCATGCCTCTAATGCAGAAAGGAATCTTCATACTTTGGACTGTAAAAGAACTTTGGCCTTTTACTTGCAAAGGACGCAGCAACATAGAAAGTCCTCCCAACTCTTTGTTGCTTTTGATCCTAGTCATTTAGGGCTTCCAGTCTCCAAAAGGACACTGTCCAACTGGATTGCACAGTGCATATCTTTTGCCTATCGGAGTAAGAACCTTCCTCTTGAAGGCCATGTCACAGTGCACAATGTGAGAGCCATGGCAGCCTCAATGGCTCATCTTTACCCTGTGTCTATCGACGACATCTGTCGAGCAGCTACCTGGGCCTCTGTTCATACCTTCACCGCCCATTACTGCTTGGACTAGGACTCCCGCCGGGATGCCTTGTTTGGTCAGGCTGTTCTCCAACACCTGTTCCATACTTAATCAACTCCTACCCACCATCCCTGGTAGGATGCCAGAGATCCATGTGGGGAAGTGGAGCCCTTTTGAAAGGGCACACAACTTCTGGGGTTTCTCCCTGGCATCTGTAGCTAGGGAGTCCCCATATGTGAAGACTACATTCCTGCTTGTTCCTGGAGATAGCATAGTTACTCACCTGTAACAGGTGATCTCTGGAAACAGCAGGAATTTAGTCTTCACAAGCCACCCACCTCCCCTAGGAGTTGTATCTCTCTATCTCTTTTTTTCTCTTTCCCTCTCTCTCTCTCTCTTTGTCTCAGCTTTAAATTCAACTGGAGAGTGGCAGTTGGGAAAGGCGGGAAGGCAGCACGCAGGCGCTGTGGGGAGCTCCCAAAAGCTTCCTAATTGGACGCTGGGGAGCGTTCCCGCACAGGCTCTGTCGGTGCCGACGATACCCATATGTGAAGACTAAATTCCTGCTGTTCCCGGAGATCACCTGTTACAGGTGAGTAACTATGCTATCTTCTCCTCTGTCGGAGATCTTTGTTATCTCTAACAGCATTTCATCAATGTAGTTCTCAATGTCATGGGTAGTTCTCAGCCTCACCAGCTCCTTTCTGAGTTCCTTGACTTGTTTCATAAGGGATTCAACCTGCAAGCATTTTGCCTTGGAATGGGCTGTCCATCTGGATGGAGGCAGAAGCTGTAGTGGGGCAACAGATTTGCTGATACAATTTTTCCCAGCCATTCTTCAGTTGTAGGAGATTTGGTACCTGTTAAAAGACATGAGAAAAAAACCTACCAAGGTGTCTACCTTTTCCTCAGCTGCCCTGTAAATAATAAAAAAAAACCAACAAAAACAAAACAGCTGGCCTCTTTTATGTGAGATCTAATACCCCTGTTCTGTTTCACAGTGTGTAGCCCTACTTGTTTGTTCACCTGCTGTTGGGGTATGCAGCAGTTTATCTAATCTCTTCAGAATATAAAAATATGTTTTATGTATCTGAGGTGCATAAGTTTAGTGTGTTCCCTTTGTAGAACTGTGTCCAAAATTTAATAATCAAAGACTAATCAAAGCCCCCTAAAGTATACTTAATTTGACCTATCTACTTCCTTAATTTTCTCTTTCAAGCGATACCAAACACTTCTATCTAATTCAACCAGCTAATTGGTATGTGAGTCTATATAACCATTTTGACACAATGTGGAAATGGTTTTCGGATGAATCTCCATGGGTAAATGGGGGACTACTTATGGAAACGCTTCCACCTTTTAAAAGTGTCCCAGGCCCTAGGTGGAGAAAAGCATGTGCGCTACTGACAGTGTACATATTCTACCCTTTAAATACCATGGATGGTGATGAGAAAGGGACTGGGGCTACAGCAGGATAGTGAAAGTGTACATGAGGAGTTTCCTTTGTACATTTATAGCTGAAAAGTATGTGGAGAAAAGGCCCTCTGGCAACAACAGCCAGGTGATTTTTGAAAAAGAAAAACTGTATGGAGTTCCCTTTCATAATCTTCTTGCAGGTTTGTTGTTACTAAGTACCTGTGGACTGAAAATTTCCCTCACTGTGAGTGAGATGTGAAATCTGTTTTCAAGCAGACATCACAAACACTTCTAAAAGCATTGTGAAAAGCATGGAGCTATGTCTTTCAGTGAAATGAGATCATGCCTATTTAAATGGCCATTCTGACCTTTTTATCATAGTTTACATTCTGACATTCTTTTCTATTTATTTATTTTATTTATTTAACTAGGCTTATATACCGCTTTTCTACCAGTCAAAGCGGTGTACATTCAGGTACTATATATATTTTTTCCCTTGTCCCCGAAGGGCTCACAATCTGTGTTTTTGTACCTGAGGCAATGGAAGGTTAAGTGGCTTGCCCAGGCCATAAGGAGCACCTGCAGGACTAGAAACTCCAGTCCTTCTGGCCCACGGTTGGTGTTCTCTAGCGGGATTTGAACCCCTTCTGGCCTGAGGTAACTTGCCCCAACCACTAGGCCACTCCTCCCTCATTTAAGCCTCATCTATAATTTAAGATGTACATTTTCTAATTCTCTGAGGAAACTATACTGAGAGATCTCTTTTGGCTTAAGACAAAATCAGTGAGGTCTAAAGACTGAAGTCAGAATACTTAACTTTATCGTTTCCTGAGACCATGTGTTTAAGCAAAGAAAGAAAGAAACAAAATAACAGTTTATGTAAGGGTTTTCCTTAGTGGTGGCAGTCTGTTGGCTAGGAAGAAAACACATTTGATAAAATTAATTGAGCGTCAATCCTTTTCCTTGGAGAATAAATATTTTTTAACTAGAAGAGGAGACAGTTAACTTCTGAAAAGCTTCAAGACTGATGATTTTGCCTATGAAGCATTGACCTGAAAGCTCATGTGTTAAGATTAATAAATCAGGCAGTTTATATTTAATCATTAAATAACTCCGAGCTGAACAGCTGTTCAAAATTAGAAACTGGTCACCCCAACTAGGATGATATTACAGGCAATCTATAATACATTAGAATAAAATTATAGTGATTTTTAACTGTTTGGAAATTTATTACACTTCATGTTCTGACTCTTAAACCCTTGTTAGCCAGTGTCACTGGTGATTTATAGTGCTTAGGTGATATGGTGAAATTATTGAATATTTAAATTAATGATTATTCCAAGATTAGTAAATCTTCAAATTTCAAAGCTATTTTGGAGAGTGAGTCTGGTGTCCTTTATTGTTTATGACTTACCAACTGAAGACAAGGATAAAGAATACATAAATCAAATGAGGCTTGTATAAGTTAATGGATTTGTTGTTTACCTGACTTCAGTTAATGATTTAAGAGATAATCTAGTGGGTTTCATGTAAGCTACTAGATATTTACAGTGTTGTGTGCCTGCTTATTTTTACTATTAAAAAAAGTCATCATTTCTGCTGACGACCCTTTCAAAAATAGGGTGTTTACAGTAAATCAGATCAGGTTTAGTTACATCTTGATGATAGCGGTACCTCAGAGGTCTTGTGCATTCCAGTATCATCACAGTAATAGTGTCCATTTGTCTCCTTGATCGCGTGTGCATTTGTGAGCCTGGCTAATCAATTTTAATGAGGGACTTGCTGCTTGGTACTTCTGCGCATACAGAGGGTAATTTTCTAAGAGTTATCTACATTCACATGTATCGTTACACATGTAAATGATTGTATTTTAGTGATTTATGCATGTAAGTGACCACTTATGTGCATAATGTAGTCTATTGTTGTTTTATATATATGTGCATCAGACAGAGCCTATTTTTACTCTGGGCTTGCACATGAGTGGAGTATGGGTAGAATGCAGATTTATACACGTAAGTTACAATGTACTGGGATATGTTTACTAAAGCACGGTAGCCCAAGAGCATTTGATTTAGTGTGGGAATAACATGCATCTTGGACTTGTGGTAGCTGGGAGCGCACGGTAAAAATCCATCGGTGCTAAAAATCCCACACTACACGATTACCATGTGAATAGTTGGGGTTAGGGCAAAGAGCGGGTGGAAACAGTTCTGACCACAAAAGAGACTGCTAGCACAGGCACAGATAACACCTGCCTCCAACCAAGCGCTAGTTTCACCCTCGTTGCAGGTGCGATCCCCATACTGCCAACTGCACATGGCCATCCCACACACGTCAGCCCATACAACCAGAGCAGGCCCAACTGGGTGGCAGACTAGGCAGTTGCATAGAGCATCATCTTCTGAGAAGTAACAAGAGCTGCAGCAGTGAATGCAAAACAACAAATCCTGACAGCCACAAAAACTTAGAGCTATCAGTGAATACACATATATATATTAAGCAAAATTAATATCTAAAAGTATGATGTCCACTTACTCATTTGTACAGGATTGTCTTGGGAGGGCTGCTGCTGTTTTCCAGATCTGAGAAGGGGGCATAAGGCTGAAAGTTTGCCTAGGGTGCCCAATACCCTTGCACTGGCCATGCATACAACGGAGGCAGGGCTGCACCTTTGGACCCAGCCCCCATGCCATCATCTCCAAAAGGGCAGATGAAGGCTCAGGTTTGGGTGGCAAACAGTGGGGAGGGCTCTCCAGCAGAATCAGCAGTGGGCTGGTGAATGCATGTGAATTGGCAAAGCTCCACCTCCACATGGAAATCGGTGTGGCTGGCGGATAGCATATGTCATTGGCTTTGTGTCTGGGGGTAAATTGTCCCTCACTCTGACTGTAGAAGGGCAAGTCTGTGGCCCACTGGCTCAGAACACCTGCTTACATTTAAACCACTGAAGGAGGGCTAGTTCAGTTGTAGCTCTCTGGTCAATGCCCTTGTATGTTGCTAGGGGATGAGATGTTATTCAAACTTGGGGAGCATTTGCTGGCTCCCTAGAGCTTGGAGGCCCTCAGCTTCCTGAAAACTGATATGCTGAAGCTAGGGACTGATTGGGGGTGCCGTTCTCCATTGTGGTGTGTAGGGTGTAGTGTGGTGTGCCCCCAGAGCTCTCTATATGGTGAGGAGCATGGGTAGCTATTGTGGATTGCCTCCCAAACCCAGTAAGTTGTTTGGTCACAAGGGTGGGCATCCACCTCCTGGAACACTAATTGGCAGGAGGGGTTGATGACTGAGAGCACCAGCCTTTTTTCTCCCATTTCTGAATAGTCTCTGTTTGGGACTAGCAGATCTTCACACAGGTCACTACACCCCCCTCACCCATGTGAAGAGGGTCCATACGCCTCACTAGCAAGGGCACAGTGCCAGACAAATGGGGGAGAGGGGTTAAACGGAAGGGACTGAAACCACACACATATATCAGAGGCCTGTAAACCGATCTGTTGCATCTTAGGTTTTAAGATACCCGGGTTGACTCAGGGTGAGGTTTCATACTCCAGTGCTCACATTTTAGGCAGTACGAATACACTGCCTTCACCAAACTGGCCCCCCTACTCATGAAAATTCCGTGTTCTTACTCTGACACCCGCAGACACTGGTGCAGTACAGTCTCTATCCATGTATTTGGAGCACTAATTTGCATGCCTCGCCCCCTTGCATTTTACTCCTTGTATCTCCTCCAGTCAGCCTTCTCAGGTCTTCACTGGATACTTGTGCTATGTTCTGTTGGTGTGATTGGTGACCATGTATTGTTGCCTGTTCTTTCTACTGAGATGTGGTGGACTGTTACTATGTATTTCAACTGGGTGACCCTTCAGTGTTTCTGAGCCCTGAACCACTCACAGCCATGCTTCAGGGGGAAAGAGGATTGCTATACATGCACTTCTTACTCCATTGATTGTGTGTCTTCTCCTTGTCATATAGACAGCATATCTGCTGTCGGGACAATTGGGTTTCATGACGTGGACACTCGGGTTCCATGACATGTGTCCACTCTTGTCCTGCATCAGCCATGTGTTCCACCTTTCACAGAGCACAGAGCTGTGGCCCCAGTACCATACACCTATCTAGGGAGTTTACATTGGTATGAGCACACAAGTGCAGGAGGCATGTAGTGAGTGCCTTCACAGCGCACTTGCGCACCTGACACATGGTCGCTACTATCGTACCACTCCTGCCATGGTAGCGATGCACACTAATGCATCAGTCCCATGCTACTGACAGCACTTTAATAAATATGCCCCACTATAACTTATGCATATTCTTGAAAAATCTAGGCACAGGCATTTACACAAGCCATAGAGCAGGAGTAAGTACGCACGCCTAGCCTGACATGCATTTTACACCACTTACTCCCCTATTTTATAAGAAAAATAGGCACATACCCTACTTTATAAAATATGTGCATTGAAATGCATGCTAATCTAGACAACTCCCATAAATTACTCTCATAGTGCTATTACTACTTCATGTTGAAGGAAGAATCTTTGGTTGCTTCAAGCTTTATAGGGGAATATTTTTGAGTCGTTTCTACTAATAGAACTTTAATTGTTTTATACTGTCATTTTTCAGAGTATTACCCTCCCTATTTCCTTATCACTTCTCCGGGCCAGTCCAGGGAAAGGTAGGGTTGTCAATCCTCTATAGCAACTGAGGACTGAAGACTTCAAGCTTTCTTGAGAGGTGAAGCCACTCCCCCTGAGGGTAATCCAGCAGTCTTTCAGTCCTCAGCAGCTAAAGAGGATCGAATCTCTATTTCTCCCTCATCTACAAACATACTGGTTATATTTCTTTCTTTGTTTTTTCAGGAAAATATATTGGCTCTAGCAGGGCTGATCTCTTCTATAGTCCTTGTGGTAATTTTTTGGGTACGCTACTACTTTAAGGACATTTGAGACGTCGAGTAAGTCATTCTCTTGCGGTGTGAGGTAGAGCCTGCCTCTTTCACCGTCTCCGTCTCTGTCGGCAGAGTGATTCTGGGAGCCCCAGTTATTCCTCTGCCGTGAACGCTGCCAGTTTTGAGTACTTCCCGCTAGCAGCGGGACTGCCTTGTGTGCTCAGGGGTTGCTCCTCTTCTCTTCGGTGAGTCTCTGATTGTTTTGCTTATTTTTTCTGTTCCGATCCGGTTCTGCACGCCCGTTCCTCGATCAGCGTCGTCAGTTTTTTCCCGCTCCGGTTTTTTCCTTTTCAGATACTTTTTTTCAGAATGGCAGACAAGCCGGTGAATAAAATAGAAGAGCCGTCTTTGCCCGCCGAAAAGGCGGGAAAGGTGGCCATTTTGTCGGCGCCGGTCAGTTCGCCTGCAGAGCAGCCCCGGCCGCACAAAAGGAAGGCTAAATCTTCTAAGGACGCCGTTCCTCCAGATAAGCCTTCGCGTTCACTTTCAGAGGCTCAGGAAGGCATGGCATCCTTTTTTTCGCCCGAATTTATCTTAGCGATGCACAGGGCTTTTTTACTTAAGTCTTCACAGCCTGATCAGTCTGCAGCGCTTTCCAGTCCTGTAGCACTGCCAATTAATTTGCAGGGGACACAGGATCCTGGTGAGGGATCTTCTCAGGCTAAGGACTTTATTAAAGATCCTTTGGATCCTTTTGTTTCCCAAGCTTCTGTACTCCTGGGTCAGGGAGACACAGAAGTTCTGACAGAGACAGGCTTAGATCAGGATCCAGAGGAATTGGAGGAAGGAGAAATTGCTCCTGGAGAAGATCCAAATGTTTTCAGGGTCTTCCGTAAAGAGGAGCTGGCGGCTCTCATTTCTCAATCTTTGGCGGCGCTGCACCTGCTTCTTCCTTCTTCCTCTCAGGAGCCTTTGGAAGATCCTTTGTTGCAGGGGTTTAAGGCCCAGCAACGCTGTTTCCCGATGCATCGGGTGATTAGGCAAATGATTGATTCTGAATGGGAGTGTCCGGAAGCTACCCTGCGCGGAGGCCGCGCCTTAGCTCGCCTGTACCCCCTTCCGCAGGAGGAAAAGGACTTATTACGCATGCCAAAGGTGGATGCCTTGGTATCTGCGGTGACTAAAAAGACTACCATCCCTGTAGAGGGAGCGGCAGCGCTTAAGGACCTCCAGGATAGAAAATTGGAAATTCTTCTCAAGCAAGCTTTTGATTCTAGCGCTTTGGCGCTACAAGCTGCAGTTTGTGGAGCTTATGTTTCTCGTGCGTCCATTAGATGGTTGCAGGGGGACCCGCTTCTGAAGTTCCAGACAATGCGAAGTTGGAATCTGCCGCTGCTTATACGGCGGATGCCTTTTATGATTTGCTGCGAATTGCGGCTAAGACCATGGCCTCTATGGTAGCTGCCAGGCGTTTCCTCTGGTTGCGTAACTGGTCTGCAGATGTTTCCTCGAAGGTGCGCCTTAGTAAACTGCCCTTTAAGGGGAAGTTGCTCTTTGGAGAAGCCTTGGAAAAAATTGTGAAAGATTTAGGCGACTCAAAAGGGGGTCGTTTGCCTGAGGATAGACCTAAGCCGGTGAGAGGTACTGGTAGTCTTCGAGGCTCCGCACGGGACTCCCGTAGATTTCGCGGAGCGCGCTTTGCACCCTATTCTAGGGGACGGTCTGGTTTTCGTGGTCAGTCCTTTCGGGGAGCCAGAGGTTTTGGCAGGTCCTACTTCAGTGCGTCACAACCTTCAGTTAAAAAGCCGCAATGAAGGTCTGCTGGTCCAGGCGTTAGTTCCTGTAGAAGGGCGCCTACAGAATTTTCTGGCAGCCTGGACCGAAATCACGTCAGACAAATGGGTTTTGGAAATAATTCAGAAGGGGTATGCTCTAGACTTCGCCTGCCCTTTGCCACCCGCCTTTGTCATGTCTCCTTGTGCGCCCGGTCTGAAAATGCAGGCCATTTCGGACACGCTCTTACGTCTCTTACATCTGCGAGCGATCGTTCCTGTGCCTCTAGACCAATACGGTTGCGGTCGATACTCGATCTATTTTGTGGTTCCCAAAAAGGAGGGTTATTTTCGTCCCGTGCTAGATCTCAAAGGCGTAAACCGTACTTTGCGGGTGCCTCACTTTCGCATGGAAACGTTGTGAACAGTGATTCGGGCGGTTCATCCGGGAGAGTTTCTCTCGTCCATAGATCTCACAGAGGCCTATCTTCATATTCCCATCAGACAATCTCATCAACGTTATTTACGTTTTGCCCTTCCGATGGGGCATTTCCAGTTTCGCGCATTGCCGTTCGGTCTCGCTACAGCTCCGCGGACTTTCACAAAGCTGATGGTGGTTGTGGCAGCGGCGCTTCGAAGGGAAGGTATCCGAGTTCATCCGTATCTCGATGATTGGTTGATCAGGGCCGATTCTCGGTTGGCTTCAGTGACGGCGACAGCTCGAGTAGTGCAGCTTCTCGAACAGCTCGGTTGGGTGATCAATCAGTCCAAAAGTCACTTAGTGCCATTGCGACAGCTGACTTATCTCGGAGCTTTTTTCGACACAGAGCGAGGGGCGGTCTTTTTACCCGAACTGCGGGTGGAGAAGCTTTTGCAGCAGGTACAAGCTTTTCTGCGCCTAACAGCTCCGTCGGCGTGGACGTATTTGCAGCTCTTGGGGTCCATGGCGGCGGCACTGGATCTAGTCCCATGGGCCAAGGCTCACATGCGGCCCTTGCAACAAGCGCTGCTTTCCCGATGGTCGCCACAACTTCATCCACTCTCGCAGCGCCTCTCCTGTCCGGAACATGTGCGACACAGTCTGGAGTGGTGGTTAGTTCCGGAACATCTAACGGCGGGGATTCCCGTACAGGAACCCTCGTGGGTGTTGGTCACCACAGATGCCAGTCTCACGGGCTGGGGAGCTCATTGTCAGGCGCACATCGCTCAGGGTTCTTGGTCCCCCGAGGAGAGTTCATGGTCAATCAACCGGCTAGAGCTTCAGGCAGCTCGTCTTGCCCTGCTGCACTTCGCGGACTTGCTCAAGGGGACTGCGGTCAAGATATTCTCCGACAATGCAGTGACAGTCGCTTATATCAATCGTCAAGGCGGCACCAAGTCTCTCTCCCTCCTTTCCGAATGTCAGGAATTGATGGTTTGGGCAGAATCCAATCTCCTTGCGTTATCAGCAGCACATGTAGCTGGCAAGGAGAATGTGCAAGCCGATTATCTCAGCCGCAATGTCCTCGATCCCAGGGAATGGGAGTTGAACGCGGCAATTTATCACGAGCTGACCTTGCGTTGGGGGCAGCCGGTGATGGATCTGATGGCAACGTGAAGCAATGCCAAGGCCAGCCGGTTCTTCAGCAGGCGCAGAGAACACATGTCGGAGGGTCTCGATGCTCTCGTTCAGCCGTGGCCACTGGACTCTCTCTTGTACGTTTTCCCTCCTTGGCCAATGTTGAGTCGAGTCATCCAGCGGATAGCGCACCACCGGGGGGTGGTGATTCTCATTGCGCCGGATTGGCCTCGTCGTCCCTGGTATGCCGATCTAGTTCGGCTTCTAATAGCTCTGCCTTGGCCTCTTCCGGTACGCATCAATCTGTTGCATCAGGGACCGATTCTCATGCCCCGGGTGGATCGCTTCTTACTTACGGCTTGGCTCTTGAGAGGGCTCGCTTAAAGCGCAAAGGCTATGCGAATTCCGTTGTAGACACCTTACTTCAGTCTAAAAGGCCGACGACTTCTCTAGCATATGTGTGGGTATGGCGTCTTTTCGAATCATGGTGTGAACAGCGCAATATTCCTCCTATGTCGTCTACCTTGCCTCAGCTCCTCCTTTTTCTCCAGCATGGCTTGGACAAAGGCTTGGCTCTTAGTACCCTTAAGGTTCATATTGCCGCGCTTGCCTGTTTTAGAGGGTCAGTGCAGCATCGCCGTCTTTCGGCGCTTCCGGATGTGCAACGATTTTTACGGGCAGCAAAAATCCTCCGTCCTCCAGTGCGCCCAACCGTGCCTCCCTGGGATTTGAATGTAGTTTTGGAAGCTTTTTCCCAGTCGTCCTTAGCTTCCCTCTGCTCTCGAGATATCCGAGAGTGTTCCTGGATAACGGCTTTTTTGGTGGCTTTGTGTTCAGCTCGCCGGATTTCCGACTTACAGGCTTTGTCTTGCCGGGAGCCTTATCTTCAATTTCTTCCGGAACGGGTGTTGCTACGAACAGTACCTTCCTATTTACCTAAAGTACTGTCTGTTTTTCATGTTAATCAATCGGTAGCCTTGCCCGTGTTTTCTGACACTTCCAGTTCTCCCATAGACCGTGCGCTCAAACGGTTGGATCTTGGCCGGGTCTTACGGACGTACCTTCGGGTTTCGCAGCCCTTTCGGAAAACAGACAGACTCTTTGTCCAGTATGCAGGGTCTCGTAAAGGACAACCAGCGTCAAAGTCCACCATAGCTCGTTGGGTTCGCTGTGCTATTGTGGCAGCTTACACTGCCCGAGGAATCTCGCCGCCGGTTGGTTTGAGGGCTCATTCTACTCGAGCTCTAGCAACTTCCTGGGCGGAGTTTGCCTTTGTGCCGCCGATAGATATCTGCAGAGCTGCAACGTGGTCTTCGTTGCATACTTTTACAAAACATTACCGGTTGGATGTTAAAGCCAGAGACGATGCGAAATTGGGGGCCTCGGCTCTTATCGCAGGTCTGGCGGGTCCCTCCCGTATTTAGGTGCTGCTTTAGTACTGCCCTACCTTTCCCTGGACTGGCCCGGAGAAGTGATAAGGAAGATGAAATTAGGTCTTACCTGCTAATTATATTTCCTTGAGCTTTCTCCGGGCCAGTCCAGGGTCCCACCTCTTTCGGTTTGGAGTCCTTTTCGGAACCAACAGAATTTCACCATATTAGAGTGTTCGTCCGAGAGAGAGGAAATGATTGGGGCTTTCAGATTTCATTCAATGCAGACCAATGTTATGCTAGTTTAAAAAAAAAAAAAAAATCCAGACTCGATAGGAGCACGTTTGATGGCTTCCGCGTTTTTTTCAGGGACTATGGAACATTATCAGTTTTTAAAGGGTTAATCTAGTGTTTTCAGTTCTTTCTTTTAGTTGCTTTGTCATAAGAAGACTGCTGGATTACCCTCAGGGGGAGTGACTTCACCTCTCAAGAAAGCTTGAAGTCTTCAGTCCTCAGTTGCTATAGAGGATTGACAACCCTACCTTTCCCTGGACTGGCCCGGAGAAAGCTCAAGGAAAGATAATTAGCAGGTAAGACCTAATTTCATCTTATTGGTTACTTAGAAGTAATTTTCATCCTTATATTATTGAAAGCTGTATGTAACACTTCTTCGGTGTGGGGTTTTTTGGGGGGGTTTTGCATTTTAAAGCACACTTGTTTTTTGTCTCTCTTTATCTTCGTCTCTGTTCAAGGTCTTTATGCCAATATACAAGGAATTGAAAATTTAGTACAAAGTGTTTACTATGAACTGTTTATTCCCTTTCCCCTTTTTTCTTTTATTGCCTTATCTTCAATTCCTCCATTTCTCTCTCTGATTCGGAAGGCACCACCTCCTTGGTGAACTCAGGACTAACCGGCCCCAACATATGGAGGATCCAAACCAGGATTTCCAATGTTGCAGTGCTGAGCACTGTGACCTTAGCCACAGAAGCAAACCCCATTTCTTACAAACTTAAATCCTTTTGTTTCCAGCTCCAAAATTAACTTAAGTTCTGTTTTTCTAGAATCCTTCTTGCTGTTCTTTCAGTTACCTTGCTTAATTGTTTTTTTTAACAGCAAAAATAAGCAGACACACAATACTGTGAATATCTAGTGAAACCCACTATATTTTGTTAATCATTAATAAAATCTTTTCCCTCCATCTTCCAACCTCTTATACTTCCAGCTTCTTCAACCTCTTTCACTGGTTTGAGAGCTGGAGGGACATCTTTTTTGAGGTGCATATTTAGCATTACTTGTTGATTAGCAGGGCCATCATAGTCTGTTTTTGGTTGGAGGGACTAAAAAAACCCCCACTTTAAAACAGTGAGTTTCCATAGTTTCATGGCATGTTCTCTGGAAGAAGTTTGAAGATGGAGAATGATATATTGGAATTCACACATTTAGTTCCTCTCTGAGCTATTTCCTAAAATACAATGCTGGATTTCTGACTAAAATGGATAGCCTTAGTCTAAACCAACAGTTTAGAATAATTTTGTGGCAAAATATCTACCATAGGAGACATACAGGAAATATTTAGAATTCTCCGGGAACAAGCATTAATATGGGTGACGTCGGCACTGATGGAGCTCTTGTGGAAGCATCCCCCCAGCTTTCAAAGAAAGCCTTTGGGAGATGCCACCACACATGCCTGGTCCCCTTCCCGCCCAAGGATGCCATCTTGCTCAGTCTCTTTTTTTTTCGCGGAGCCCTTCAGACGTTCATCTGGCTTCTCCCCGGAAAAAGTTGATTTTTCTCTCCGAGTTTCATACTCACCTCCGGTATTGCACTGGTACGCTTCCTGCCTGCCGACCTAGTTGCCTCAGCGTCGAGTTCGGTCCCTTTTTGTAGTCTTTCATTCTTTCCTTTCCTGGCGTCTTCGCGCTTTTGTTCCCCACTGGCAGCCTGGAAAGTCTTAGAGCTCGCAGGGGTACTTTTTTCCCCCATGGCTACCAGTGGCTTTAAGAAGTGTGATTGGTGCTCTAAAATCATGTTTTTGACCGACACAGTTGCTGTCTCCGCTGCCTTGGCCAGACCACGACCCAGCGGCCTGCAGTCTCTGCAAGAGGATGTCCAGAAAGGCCCTAAAGAGCCCCCAGCAGCAGCATGATAAGTTTTCCCCGAGTCCCCCGGTGACTCCAAAGGCCAGGGCCTCATCTGAGGCCCTGACATCTCGGACAGAACCTTCCGAGCCTGAGCCTCATCATGGGTCCTCAGAAAGGGGGTCTCCCTTGAGGGAACCCAGGAAGAAGAAGAAACCTTTGAAGGCGGCGTCCTTGGATGGTTCCGACTGGCTGGGTGCACCCCGGGCCCGGTCCCGCAGTTCGAGCTTCGGAGAAGGAGCGATCTGTGAAGGCCCCCTGAAAGATCCAACTGTGGACCAGGCTCGGTCCCCAGACACTATCCTAATTGAGGATTCTCCTTTGGGGGAGCCAACGTCGGTCACAAGTCCCTCAGTGCCTGCGCCGAAGGCTGCAGAGCCTTCTGGTCTGGAGTCCAGAATGGCGGCCCTGCAGCACAGTTTGTCTGCCTTCATGGACCAGCAGCAGGCGCTGTTGTCCAGCATGACCAGTTTATCCGCCCAACCACAGGGCCCTCGATGTCCAAGATGTTCCTGGAAGTCAAGCTGATCCTCGGCTGAGGTCGTGATCCGAGTCCTGCTCAATGGGACCGCAGTCATCCCTGGCAAGTTTGCCTGGCACCGGCCACAGGGCATCAGGGGCCCCAAGGCCTGCAGAGCAGCCCTCGTACGAGTCCTCAATGGACTACTCCGAGTGGGAGGCGGAGAACGAGGAGTCCCCCGATACTCATTGCCACCGCGATGTCCCATCAGACTCTCCCGTCTCGGAGCCTCGTCTGCATTCCTCACCTGAGAACATGGGCTTCCTTGATTTTGTTGAGGACATGTCTAAGGCCCTGGTGTTTCCGACTGAGTCGGAGGAGGATCCTCAGGCGGATGAGTTGGAAATCATCCAGTACGAGGCCCCTCTGTGGGAATCGCTCATGGTGCCCATCCCTCCCATCCTGCAATGGCTGATGCTCCAAATGTGGGAGACACCGGCTTCGGTGCTGGTGGTGAGCAAATGGCTCGACTCGATGTATCGAGTCCGCCGTAGCCCAGGCTTCCAAATGTCATAGCTGCCGCACAACTCTATGGTGGTGGAGTCGGCCATGCATCAGCTGAAAAGCCAGAAGATGCACTCTTTGGTGCCCCACCCCCCCGGCAGGGAGGCTCGCACCCTGGACACCCTTGGCAGAAAGTGCTACCAGGGCTCAATGCTCATCGGTTGCATCCAGGCCTACCAGCTGTACATGGACATGTACTTGAGAGACCTGGCGAAGGAACTCACCGGGTTCTCGGCTGGTCTCTCTGAGGAACCCTTGCAGCGGTTCAAGAACCTCGCCAAAGCTGTCCGTTAATGCTCCAAATTCATTTCTCGAGCGGCCTATGACAGGTTCGAATTGGCAGCTCGAGTAGCATCGGCAGACATCTGTGCATGCCACCAACCTTGGCTACAGTCGTCCGACCTCGACCAGTGGGTTGAGGACAAATTGGTCGATGTCCCCTGCCAAGGAGAAAACCTATTTGGCAAATCCATGACCGACAAGGCTGCTGAGCTGGAGACCGAATTTGTGACAAGGACCAGGCTCTCTAAAAAGACCGCTGCCCCCCCTCCCACATGTCCCCCTCGGTAAAAAGTCGTTCTTCCCGAGGAAGGGAGCTGCTTACAGAAACTACCCACCTTATCAGGCCTTCCCAGCTCCCCAACAGGGTCAGCAGGCCAAGGGACATGGGCATGGCCCTTGTAAGCAGAAGGCTCCAAAACCCCAGGCACCACCTCCGGCCCAGCCAGGGGGGAGTTTTTGACTCCTATCAACTTGTACATCAGGGTTAACCTATGCAAGTTGTTGGGACAGCATTTAAAAGGGCCAAATATATACATCGAGAATGGCTTTTGGATTCGGCTAGTATCAATTCTTCAGAAAAGTCCTCTGCTAGGGTGGATAAGATTGTTGGAATATTACCGTATATGATTGGATCCTCGCAAGTTGTTAACATCCTACATAAACATTGGCACGTTCTAGCTCTCCATGCTTGTTTTCGCAAAGATCTCATGATCGCTTTTCAAAGAGGTAATAATGTTAGAGATCTGGTAGTACATTCTACTATGCTGGGTGACTGTCTGTCTACATCACATGAGAATCCTGGACATTTTTCTTGTGATTCTTCACAGTGTATTTTTTGTAAACAGTCCCAGATTGGAACTCATTGGCAACATTTTTTGACAGGTCACATTTTTTCCATCAAATGGCATACCACATGCACTTCTGTGTTTGTGGTATATCTACTCACCTGTCCCTGTGGTTTACAATATGTTGGACACACAACACGTGCTATTAAGAAACGTTTATCGGAACATAAGTCTAGAATCCATACAAAAACTCTATCAGCCCCTTTGGTTCCTCACTGTATTGAATTAAATCATTATTTTTTGGACTTTAAATAGTGTATTATAGATTATGTTCTTCCTGATCCCAGAGGGGGCAATCGTGAGCATTGCCTCCAGGTTTTAGAACAATGTTGGATTTTTCTATTAAACACTGTTGATTCGGGGGGGGGGGGGGGGTCTGAATTCTGAAATAGACTGGTGGAGTACCCTTGGATCGTGACTTCTTTGTTCCTTTGTTCATATCTGCATATTTGACATCTCCAATGTGACAGGTTGATTGTGACTATTTTTGTTCTTTTTTTTTTGTACCTGCTGTCTTTCCGTAGCTGCTTACTCTGTATTTAAGTCCTACCTCCTTTCAGTGACGTCAGAAACCATCCTTGAGGAAGGAACTGCTGAACTTTGTGAAAAGACTCTGTGCTGTTTTCTGGAAGAACTTTTTAACGGCTGGTTCAACTTGTTCTTCTATTTAACAGACTGCTTGATACAGGGTCTTTTGGACCCGAAACATGGTGCTGTGTCTAATACTAACACTGTTGTGGGTTAATGAATTTTGAGCTTTGGCATTTATTCTTGGCACATTGGCTTCGGGTTGCTATTGCAAAAGTTCATTTTGCACACTTATAAAAGATTAAAAAGGAGTATTTCACTATTCGAGGGGCTTTTCCCTTTTTTCCTACAAAGTGAACTTTCCAACATAAGAAAATATTTTGCTAGTGTTTTTTCCTTTTTTTCTATAGAGATCAGCTTTTTTGTATGATCTTGATTTTGGCTCTGATCTATACTTATGTTTTTTGTACTATCACTTCTGCTCCTGGCAACCCCACCCCTCCAGGGTGGCTGTGGACACGTTCCTGGTCTCATGGGTGGGAGATCTCATGTACGCCTTCCCTCCTACACCGCTGATCGCCAAGACCTTGTTCAGGGCCCTCTGCGACAGGTCTTCGCTCATCCTGATAGTAGTGGTCCAGGCAACCATGGTTCCTGCAGCTTCTGCAGTTGACGGTGAAGAACCCCATTCCCCTGGGATCCGCCTTGGGACTGCAGGAGGGGGGCTCTCTCCTGCATCCCAACCTGGAGGCCCTGTCACTGAGTGACAATGTGGCTGCTGAGAGGGTGATTCAGGCCCATTTCAACCTTTTGGTTGAAGTGGAAGACATTCTGCTGACCTCTCGCAAGGCCTCTACAAGGAGGGCGTACACCCTCAAATGGCGCCAGTATTCGGTTTAGTGCGCCGAACATGCAGCTGATCCTTTCTCCTGCCCGGTAGCTCTGGTGCTACAGTACCATCTCCACTTCTCTTAGTCCTGGCTCGTCTAACTCCGTCCAAGTGCATCTTAGTGCCCTGGTGGCGCATCACTATCAGATGGATGGCAAGCCCCTCTCGGCCCAACCATGGGTGACCTGCTTCTTCGGGGCCTACTCTTATCGAAGCCCTTTGTTCATTCTCCAGCAACCGAATAGGTCCTCAACATGGTGTTGGGGCAGCTCACTCGCCCGCCCTTTGAACCTCTGGCTACCTGTCACCTACGTTACCTCTTGTGGAAGGTGGTTTTCCTGGTCGCGCTCACCTCTGCTCGCAGAGTTAGCAAGCTTCAGGCCCCGGTGGCGGAGGCACTCTATACCAAGTTTTACAAGAACAGAGTGATGCTTCGCATGCACCCCAAATTTCTGCCGAAGGTGGTGTCACCCTTCCTTCCTTAACCAGGAAGTGGTGCTCCCCACCTTCTTTCCAAGATCTCACTCCAATCAGGCGGAGATGGTCCTCCGCACCTTGGACTGTAAGAGAGCTTTGTCCTTCTACATCCAATGCATTCAGTGCCACCGCAAAGCCTCTCAGCTTTTCATCTCCTATGACCCCTGTATGCTGGGGGAGGCGCTGTCCACATGGGTGACGGACTGTATCGCCCTCAGGCCCTCACTTATGAGCAGGCGAGGCTCCAACTGGAAGGCCACGTCACGGCGCACCATGTCAGGGCCATGGCAGCTTCGATGGCAAACTTGCACTCTGTCCCGATGGTAGACATCTGCCGGACCGCCACCTGGTCTTCAGTCCATATCTTTGCAGCCCATTACTGCCTGGAAAGAGAGTCCCAGCGGCAGAGTGCCCCATATCCTTGTTGGGGTTTAGGCAACCTATACCCTCCGACTCTTTTGTGTTCAGGCTACCAGAGTGCTGGTTCATCAGACACTGGGGTCCTACTGTGGTCTATGTACACAGACTAAATTGCTGCTGCTTGCTGCTCCCTGTGAGGGAGCCCCTATTTTTTGCTATGGGCTTTCAATGGAGGAGTCGCATATGTGAGGACTGACTTCCTGCTTGTTCCCGGAGAAAGCGTAGTTGCTCACCTGTAACAGGTGTTCTCTGGGGACAGCAGGAAAGTCTTCATAACCCTCCCTCCTCCCCTTGGAGTTGCTCCTTTACTATCTTTTATTTTTGCCGTCTTTTAGCTATGTCATCTGACTGAACAAGATGGCACCATTGGGCCAGAAGGGGACCACGCATGCATCTCCCAAAGGCTTTCTTTGAAAGCTGGGGGGATGCTTCCACGAGGGCTCCGTTGGTGCCGATGGCACCCATATGCATGGTCTGATTCCTGCTGTCCCGGAGAACACTTGTTACAGATGAGTAACTACGCTATCTGGCTTCTGAGGCACTAGCATACGTCTGCATATTTTGTTAAAGGCAGCTGTCAGTAGTCCATGATCTTGGGTTATTTCCTCCAAAGTTTTTAAACAAAAAAATGTGTCTTTGAAGCATGCACTGCAAAGAATAAGAAGCCTCAAATTTTTCTTTTTTTAAAAGAAAGGACCAAAGGACTGGAGAGAGGTTCATGTGGTGCCTTTACACAAAAGCGGAAGTAAGGATGTGGTTGAAAACTACAGGCCGGTTAGTTTAACTTCGGTGGTGAGTAAATTATTGGAAAAGCTGCTGAAAGAGAAAATAGTGAGGTTTCTGGAGTCCAGCAGATTACAGGATCCGAGGCAGCATGGATTCACCAGAGGCAGGTCTTGTCAGACATATCTGATTGATTTCTTTGACTGGGTGACCAGGGAGTTGGACCGAGGGAGAGCTCTAGATGTGGTGTATTTAGATTTCAGTAAAGCCTTTGACACTGTTCCTCACAGGCGACTTATAAACAAACTGAGCACCCTAGGGATGGACCCTAAAGTTACTGCTTGGGTTAGAAATTGGTTGGGTGGGAGGCGACAAAGAGTACAAGTAAATGGAGCTCACTCTAAGGAGAAGGATGTTACCAGTGGTGTGCCCCAGGGATCTGTCCTTGGTCCGATTCTTTTTAACATCTTTGTTAGTGATATAGCGGAAGGGCTGTCGGGTAAGGTTTGCCTCTTTGCAGATGATACCAAAATCTGCAATAGAGTAGACACCCAGGAAGGTGTAGATAACATGAGGAGGGATCTAGCTAAGCTTGATGAATGGTCTAGAATTTGGCAGCTGGGATTTAATGTTAAAAAATGTAAGGTCATGCATTTGGGCTGCAGCAATCCAAGGGAGCAATACAGTATAGGAGGTGAAGTACTTTTGTCCACTGAAGAAGAGCGGGACCTAGGCGTGGTTGTGTCTGATGATCTTAAAGTAGCTAAACAGGTAGAAAAGGCGACGGCAAAAGCTAGAAGGATGCTTGGGTGCATACGGAGAGGAATGGCTAGCAGAAAAAAGGAGGTGATAATGCCTCTGTATAAGTCTTTGGTGCGACCTCATTTGGAGTATGGTGTGCAATTCTGGAGACCGCACCTTCAAAAGGATGTGAACAGGATGGAGTCGGTGTAGAGGGTGGCTACTAAAATGATTAATGGGCTTCATTATAAAGCATATGAGGACAGACTTAAGGATCTTAATATGTACACCTTAGAGGAAAGGCGGGATAGAGGTGATATGATTGAGATGTTTAAATACCTCCGTGGCATAAATGTTCAGGGAGAGATCCTCTTTCAATTGAAAGCAAGTTCTGCTACGAGGGGACATGGGATGAGGGTGAAGGGAGATAGATTCAGGAGTGATATGCGGAAATATTTCTTTGCAGAAAGAGTAGTGGATCCATGGAATAGTCTCCCAGTGGAGGTGGTAGAGATGAGGACAGTAACTGAATTCAAAAAAGCATGGGACCAACACAGAGGATCTCTAAAGGTAAAAAGTGGACTGTTGTAGTTGTTGTTATGGAAGGACAGACTAGATAGGCCATGTGGTCTTTTTCTTTCATCATGTTTCTATGTTTCTAAAAGTTTTTTATGTTGTATATTTTACCACATATTATTTCACATTGCTAGTTAAGACTCTCTGCTACTCATAGGCCCAGTACTATATTTTAGGTACGGTAACATGCTTAGATCAGTCCCCAGCTGAATACTTAAATGGCTAATTTTATTTCTTGCCCACCTAAATGGAAAATCAACTCGCCAGGTGGTTCTACCAAATGTTGGTCAGAAGACCGCACAGCTGAAACTGACACATACGGCATCACAGGATGAACTAAACTCAACTTCATCAGCCCATGCTTAATTTTAAAGACCAACATTAATGATTGTTGCTAGAAAAATGGAGTTAAGAGGAGTGAACTTGTGAATTCTAATATATTGCTTATTAGTGCATAATTGAATGCAGTTTATATTGAAGGCTTGACTGATACAAAAGTTGCGATAACCCTATCTGATGATTTTATGAACCTTTATGGTATTTTTAGGCACAGCAAACACTGTATAATAGCATATCTATGTATTAGTCATTTATGCAAACATGATATTTGTATTTTAGTCTGAAAAAATACGTTGGGGCGAGTCAATTAAGTATCTTGAAGCACAGGAAAAGAAGTTATGTGGTGATGTCCTCTTGACCGCTGCTTTTGTGTCTTATGTTGGATCTTTTACAAAACCATATCGCCAGGAACTGGTAGAATGCATGTGGATTCCTTTCCTAAAATCTCAAAAGGTAAATTTTCAAATTACTGCCTATATTGAGGAATAATATAGAAATGAAAATTCTTATGTCTGTCTGTATCACCTTGGGCAAAGAATAAATAATGGTCCTGCAGCAGATGATAAGCCTTTTCTGAGGACAAGCAGAATACTAAGTCCTTACAGATCAGCAATTTCATCCAACAAAGTCTGCAGAGGTCCCTCGAATTAGAAATGTTCTGGAAGCCTTTGAGAGACCAACTGCGCATGCTTACTAATTCCAACCTTTTATTGTATGGGTCCTCCTCAGTCTTACTTTTTCCATGGAGTCAGTATGATATGTTGCCATTTTCTCCCTGCTATCTATTTTCTGTAAGTTGAATTTTCTTTCTTTCTTTCGCATTTTATGATGAATGGACCTTTCTCTTGCTCCTCTTGGTATCCTAATTTAGGATTTTTAGACATTTTCAGGTTTTCTTTACTTTTTTTGCATTTGCCCTCTGTTTCCTTCATCTGGGAGCTGAATGTCTCCATGAACAAGCAGGAAATAAGTCCTCATGTATGGATAACATCACTGATGGAGCCCCGCACAGAACGCTCTCCGGGGAGGTACAACATGCATGCACTCACGGCTGCCTTCCCGCCCACTGTGGCGCTATATTCTCCAGTCTTCTTTTTTCTGTGGAACCCCTAGGGACGTGTTCCTGCAGTCCAGAAAAAAAGTTTTCTTTCTGGCCTTCGTGGACGGGATTTTTCGCGTTGTCAGCTGGTTTTTTTCCCCTTTTTAGGGTTTGTTTTTGTGTTTTTCAATGCTTTTGCATGCTGCTTCCCCCTTCGGAGTGGTTTTCCCCATGACAGTTTTTCAGTTTGACTTTGCCGATGTGATCTTTTTCTACAAGTCTAAGCCAACCAGTGACTTTAAGATATGCACCAAGCGTAACAAAACTATCTCTGTAACAGACCATCATAATTGGTGCTTGCAATGCCTTGGTCCTGACCACGAGCCAGCATGCATCTTGTGAACTCTGCTTGCAGATGAAGTGCAGAAGGCTTGAAAGGTCAGGAAAAGCAGGAGTCCCTCTTCAGCTCATCTGATTCAGCATCCTCAGTCCTGACCCCCTTATCTACGCCTGCAGAAAGTTTGGAGGCTGCCAAGAGGAAGGAGCAGCGTGCTTAGTCAGAGCTGAGGGATCTGAATGGTGAAGGGAGGCTCCCTGCAGAGACCCCATAGACGTTGAAGGGTGAGCACTGGGAAAATTTCTGCCTTCAGTGCCTCCGCAGCCCTTCTTGATGAGATACAGAGAGCGACAGCCAGGAGAGGACAGCCAAGCTTCTCCAGTGGAAGGACCCAACCAGTATGGCAGAGTCCACTCCCAGTGCCCAGAAGGGCAGCTGGATGCTCCTACCATCATAGAGTCCCCACCTGAGGTGGCATTGCTGATGTCTGCAGCTGTAGCATCAGCCCCCTCACAGGTGGCAGTTCTGCAGGAATGCCTTCGAGCCTTGGAAGCTCACTTGGTGGTGGAAGCCTTGCAGAATGCAGGCTTCGCTGCATGGAATGCATCACCACCGCACTCCTTCCAGCCTATCCTAGAGACCCTTGCCCTGCCTGCGGAGGATGGAACATTGGGTGGGAGATCCATATCAACCTTGGTTGCCAAAGCCATCTCCTTCTCCAGTGTGTCGAAGTCAGAGGCCCAAGGGCATCGTCATTGGCATGCTGGGTGGCGTGAGGGTCATAGACACCCTCCCCCTCTCAAACCGTGGAGCTGGCAGAACAAGGAGATTCAACACTATTTTGACTTCCTCTCGAAATCAGAATCAGAATAGGGGACTGAGGTGGAATCGAAAGCATCAGACCTTCGGTCCGATCCGTTACCTCCACCTAAGAGGCGCAAGTTGCCCCTGGAAGGCATGTCCGTTCAGGACTTCATACGGGATATGGCCAAGGACATTTCATTTTCCCTGGAGTCGGAGGAGGAACCGAGGGTGGAGGAACTTGTGCTCTTCCAATACCCCTTGGCACCCCAGGAGGCAGTGATGGTTCCTGTCCACCATGTCCTACAGCTGCTGTGGCTCTGGGAAGCACTACTCACACTGCTTGTATTCAGCCGTCTGCTCGATTCCTTATACTGGGTCCAGAAGGTCCCAGAGTTTGAAAAGTCACAGTTACCCCACAATTCCATTGTGGTTGAGTCAGCCCTGAAGCATGCAAAGAGTGCTAAAATGCACTCCTTGATCCCATCGAGTTGCGAGGCTTGGACTCTGTGGCTCATGCCAAGGACTGCTCAAGGTGCTGTTCATGGTGCTGCTCGTGGTGCGTTGTTCCTATGATACCTTTGAATCTGCTGGCAGAGTGGTGGCAGTGGGCATGGATGCCTGCCAGATGGTGTGGTTACAGTCTTTAGACCTGGAGCAGTGGGTCCAGAACAAGATCGCTAGTGTTTCTTGCTGGGGAGAGAACCTCCAGCAAGCCCATGGAGGTGAAAGCCAAGGAGCTGGAGAAAGAGCAGCTAACTCTCACTAGGCTTTCCACGAATACCACAGACCTAGAATAAAAAAAACATTACACCAAGAAAGCCTTCTATCCATGTCCATGCTGGTAGTTCATGGCCCCAGCCGCAGGTGTAGCCTAAAGTGAAGATCCCCCACCCCCAGTGGAGGGAGGAGACCCTGAAGGCCCACCCTGCCCCCCCCCTCCCAGCCCCAGCCCAAGCCGGGTGTGGGATTTTTTGATTGGTTCTTCAGGAGCATAGCCAACCGCTCATTGCCTGTGAGGTGCCCGCATAGGTCAGGGCAGCTCGTACACTTTGCCCACCAGTGGCCTCTCATCACCTTGGACACTGCAGATTGTCCAAAGCAGATATCAGCTGCACTTCACCAAGCTGCCGCCTCCATACAATCCCAGAGAGTACCCCATGGATCCAATGCACCGGAGCCTCCTGCAGACCGAGGTCAAGGCCCTACTCTCTGACCTTACCATCGAGTTGGTTCCCCCAGCTCATATTGGGCAGGGCTTCTACTCAAGATACTTCCTGGTACCCAAGAAGACCGACTGGTTTCTTCTGATTCTGGATCTGTGAAACCTCAACTAGTTTCTGGTGTGTGAAAAGTTCAAAATGGTCTCATTAGGGACACTGCTCCCATATCTCACACAAGACAATTGGCTATGCTCCTTCGATCTGAAGAATGCATACATGAATATTCTGATCCACCCACATCACAGGCAATACCTTCGTACTGGGCAGCCAGCACTACCAGTACCATGTACTTCCTTTTGGGCTGACCACAGCCTCAGCCCCCTGGGGGATCTTTGTCTTCCCGTATCGAGATGATTGTTTGATCAAGGTTACTATGCTTGCCAGTGTTCGGCATTCTGCTGCGCTCACAATTCAGGTGCTTGAGGGTCTCGGCTGCTTGGTCAACTACCCAAAGTTCCCATCTCCATCTGACGCAGCAACTAGAGTTCATTGGGGCCCTCCTTGATACCTCTTGGGTGCAAGTCTTTCTGCCAGCAGACCCCCTGCAGCACCTCATCGAGATGGTGGGTGCGCTGCAGTGCCAGCACCATACTTTGGCCCGCAGGCTGTTGAGGGCCCTCAGACATATGCCCACCATGGTGCATGTCACTCCTCAGGCTCGACTTTCCATGCAGTAGCCCAGTGGACCCTGTCCATGCAATGGAAGCAAGTGTCAGGCTGTCTGCGAGACAGAATAGTGGTCACCATACCACTGGCATAGTCCCTGACATGGTGGCTTGAACCAGACAACCTGCTGCGGGGCCTTCCATTTCAGCCGGTAGGCCCTTGTAAACTGCTTATGACGGACGCATTGAAGTTTGGCTGGGATACATACCTGGATGGTCTCAGCATGTAGGGACTGTGGTCTGTGCAGGACAGTCTCCATTAAATCAACTTCATTGAGCTTCAGGCCATCACAAATGCCCTCTGCGCTTTTTGTGTGCACTTGGAGAATCAGGTGGTCCTGATTCAAACACAACCAGGTGGTGGTGTTCTATGTGAACAAGCAGGAGGGCACGGATAGTACCTCTTGTGCTGGGAGGCAGTTCACCTCTGGAAGTTCGCCCTGCTCCACGGTATGGACCGCAGGGCAACTTATCTGACCAGTGAGCTCAAAAGCCTGGCAGATCACCTCAGCCAGGTGCTCCAGCCTCACAAGTGGGGAAGAGGGAAGTGGTGGATCAGATCTTCTGGGTGTGGGCAACTCCGGTGGTGGACCTCTTAGTCACGGAGCAGAATGCCCAGGTGGCTCAGTTCTGCTCTTGGATGCCAGCCAGCAGTTGCTTGGCTGTGGATGCCGTTCTCCTCCACTAGGATAACGGCCTGCTGTATGTCTACCCCCCCCCCCCCAGATACCGCTTGTCGTGAAAACTCTTCTGAAGCTTGAGGCCGAGGGGAGCTCCATGATACTTGTCACCCCATACTGGCTTCGACAGCCCTGGTTCCCTTTGCTGTTGCAGCTTTAGCTGAGAGAGCCTCTTCACCTGGGCACCAACCCAGACCTCATCTCGCAGGAGGACAGCTCCCTGTTGCACCTCAATGTCTGCTCCTTGGCGCTCATGGCATGGATACTGAGAGGGTGTCCACGCAGAGCTTGATATCCCCAAAGGCGCTATCTACATCTTGCTGGCGTCCTACAGGGATTCAACGTGCAAGGTCTAAGTGCTCAGGTGGCGGTGGTTTGCCAACTGATGTGCGAGTATGGCCATAGATCCCTTCTCCTTTCTGCTGGAGCAGCTGCTGGAGTACCTCCTGCATCTCTCCAACTCTGGGTTGAAGTCTAACTCTTTGTGAGTCCACCTCAGCACAATTGGGGCTTCCCATCATGTCTGTAGACGAAAGTCTGTTTCAGTCCAGCCACTGGTGGCCCAGTTCATTAGGGGCCTACTCCTCTTGAAACCTACTACTACTACTAAGAATAAGAATTTAAATAGCGCTACAAGGCGAATGCAGCGCTGTACAGACAGTCTAGGGTGGTCCATAAAAATGAATTCCTGAATTCCTTTGCTCCCTGGCCTGATTCTGGTTCCATTTAGGTAGAAAACACTGTGTACAAAGTTTGAAGCCAATCAAATAATATTTGGGGGTGGCTCAACAAGTCTTGAGATTTCCCCCTGGGAGCAGATGACGAAATGTTGCATCATCTTGTATCATCCACTCAGTTCCACGCTGATTACATTTGATTGCATCATATTTGAACTAATCTCATCTCTGAGAGGTGGCAAAGACATTGTACTATTATCTTTGTATCTTTATTCTTTTCAGATGGCGAAAAAACGTGGTTTTTATCTCATTGAAGAAATGTCCACCACAATTCTGGGGGCCAAGCTCCCCAGCAAGGAGCAAGTGTTAAGTGTATTTTTACATCACCATATGACATTAAACAAAGGCGTTAGTGAAAGTGCATCTATTGTAACAAGTGAAGTAGAAGCTTACTGGGAAAAGGCCAGGCTTCCTGTTCAAAGAAATGACAAAATTCAAGAAAAAGTAAAGAAATTGTTCAATCAGTGGAAACGTTTGAAGAAAAACAAAGGGAGAGGAGGGAAACAAGAGGCAAATGAAAAAGAATTCCAGGTTGCAATGAAAAACCTATTTGATGTGGCGCATGCCAATGCAATGTCTTTAATTCATATTCAAGAAGACAAAGAATTCTTAATAGTGCAACGAGAAACAGGACGCCGCGGCTCAATGTGCGCGATGGACAAGAAACTGGCCAACACGGAAGCAAGATCACAACAGCGAGAAGAACTGAAAAGGCGCAGACAAAAACATGTTGCCGAAGCCGAGGCAACTACAAGCCAAGTTCAGCTGGAAGGATCTTCTTCCTCAGCAGAGTCAGGTGAAGACTCGTCGACATCTGTGGATTCAGATAACGGACAGAAGAAAGCAACTCCACAAACGAAGCAGTATCGACCTAACAATGTCTGGACCCCAGAGCTTACAGCAGCCCTGGATCGGACAGGGACAACGGATCGCAATGCTTTGTTTGTGGTAGCTGAAACCGCCAGAAGTCTGGGACATTATCCTGGGGAGCTCAATATCAGCCGCTCCAGCGTCAAGCGCCATAGAGAAAAGCACCATCAGCAACAATGGACGGACCTGCACAACGCATTCAAAGCCGAAGGCAAAACATGCATTGTGCATTGGGATAGCAAGTTATTGCCATCTCTCCTCTGTTCAACCACATCCGTTGACCGCCTTCCAGTTTTGATAACGGTGGCTGTCTCCACTGGAGAAACACAACTTCTTGGTGTACCAAAACTGACATCAGGAACGGGCGAGAATCAAGCTGCAGCAGTTTATGAACTGTTACAGGAATGGTGTTTGGATGAAAAGGTTGCAGACTTCTGCTTTGATACAACTGCATCGAACACGGGACGTCGATCAGGAGCGTGCATTCTTCTAGAACAGAGACTCCGTCACACAGTCCTTCATTTGGCATGCCGCCATCACATTTACGAAATAATTCTTGGTGCAGTATTCTCTACATGCTCTGGAGCTTCATCGGGTCCCGATGTCCAACTCTTTCGCCGGTTCCAAAAGAATTGGGGCTACCTTGACAAGTCCAACTATCAAACTGGAAAAGACTTGGAGGTGCTGCAACCTGACAGGGATCGCATCATGAAGTTTGCGGAATCCAAGTTGGCACAGGGCAATCACCGAGATGATTACCTGCAATTCTTGGAGTCAACGATTGTCTTCCTTGGAGGTAATCTTCCTAGTTTCAATTTCAAGAAAACCGGAGCTTTCCATCATGCCAGATGGATGGCAAAAGTCTTGTACTGTCTCAAGATTTGGATGTTCCGAGGACAACTCAAAGATCTTACCCAACGGGAGGAGTCCTGTGTTCGTGATGTGAGCATTTTCTCCATCCTGATTCATTTGGAAGCCTGGTTTTCTGCCCCTGATGCCGCAGTTGCTCCTCGAACAGATTTGGAGATGCTGAAGAAACTACACTCTTACCACAATGACCGTGTTGGAAGAGCGTCCAGAGACAAACTGCAACAGCATCTGTGGTATGTGTCAGAGGAGCTTGTGGCACTGTCACTGTTCGATGAAGCTGTTTCAGCACCGACAAAGCGGGCCATAGTGTCGGCATGATCCCGGCAGAATCAGATGAAAGCGATGAGGATGATGACGAAGACGAAGATCCCCCAAAGCGGGTCGAATTGAAAAGTTCCATGATTCCACCACTTGAATCTTTTGCAACTCGCAAGTCAATCCGTTTCCTGAAACACCTCGACATCAACAGTGATTTTCTTAATGCAGACCCAGAAGACTGGGAAGAGACTGCATCATTCAAAGACGGTCTGAAGAAAGTAAAAAATCTTCCAATGATCAACGATGTGGCTGAGCGAGGGGTCAAACTCATTGAGGAGTTCAACGGCCGACACACCACAAAAGAAGAGCAACTCCAGTTCCTTCTGGGTGTTGTCTCGCAACACCATAAGATGTTCCCCACATCGTCAAAGTCCTTACTAGCATCTGGACCACATTGAGTGCTTGGCAAGCATGATACCCCCGTCTATGAGCGGATAATACCCAGTGGTCTGATGAACCCTGGGAGGGATCCAGGGGCCTGATAGATAGGGACCTTGAGCCACCCCTAAATATTATTTGATTGGCTTCAAACTTTGCACGTATTGTTTTCTACATAAATGGAACCAGAATCAGGCCAGGGAGCAAAGAAATTCCTACTTTTATTTTTTCCCCTATGGCAGTGGACCACCCTAACAGACACCTATAAGAGACGGTCTCTGCTCATTAGAGCTAACAATCTAATCAAGATGGACAATACAATAGATGAGAATAGGGTAAAAAGGAAGGTAAGAAAGACAAGATATCAGGATCCAAAAGCAGCATTAAAGAGGTAAGCTTTTAGCATGGATTTGAAAAGGGGGAGAGATGAAGCCTGATATGCTTGGAACAAACTACCCAAATCTGTACAAGGAGCAGCGAGGTGTAAGGAATGGAACCTAGAGTTGGTAATAGAAGAAAAGGGCATAGTGAGAAGCAGGCCAGTAGAAGAGTGGAGTTCATGAGGAAGGGTTTAAGGAGAGAGGAAAAGTAATGAGGAGCAGTAGAATGAATACATTTATAGGTTTGAAGGAGAAGTTTGAATTGGATAAGGAAACAGAAGGGAAACCAATGAAGT
The DNA here is from genome assembly GCA_033557465.1 of Ichthyophis bannanicus. NCBI lineage: Eukaryota > Metazoa > Chordata > Amphibia > Gymnophiona > Ichthyophiidae > Ichthyophis > Ichthyophis bannanicus. The sequence continues at coordinate 546,007,095 of CM066031.1, forward strand.
GACTTAAGAAGAGGGGTTATATGAGTATATTGGGGATGGCAGAAGATTAGCCACACAGCAGAGTTCTGAATAGATTGAAATGGAAAGAAGTGATTCAAAGAGAGACCAACAAGGAGGAGGTTGCAATAGTCAAGCCAGGAGTTGACTAGTGGATCAGTGTTTTAGTAATGGGTTCAGAAAGAAAGGGGTGAACTTTGTTAATGTTGTAGAGAAAAAAAACGACAGATTTTAGCTATCTGTTGGATATGTGCAGAGAAGGAGAGGGAGGAGTCAAAGATGGCCTCAAGGTTGCGGGCTGAGGAAACAGGAAGTAGAAGGGTGTTATCTATAGAGATAGAGAAAGGAGGAAGAGGGAGGAGGATTTAGGGGAAAAATAAGTTTGGTTTTGGCCATGTTCAGTTTCAAATGGTGGCGAGACATCCAGTCAGTGATGTCAGATGGGCAGGCAGAGATGCGAGACTGGAGTGTCAGAAAAATATCAGGTGTAGATAGATAAATATGTGAGTCATCGGCATAAAAATGATATTGAAAGCCATGGGAGGATATGAGAGCACCAAGGAACTGGGTATAGAGAGAGAAAAGGAGAAGGCCCAGAACAGAGCCTTGGGCTATGCCAACTGAGAGTGGGATAGCAGAAGAGGATGAACCACTAGAACAAGCACTGAAAGAGTGATGGGAGAGAGAAGAAGAGAACCAGTACAGTACAGAGTCCCTAAAACCAAGTGAGGACAATTTGTCGAGGAGAAGGTGATGGTCAACAGTGTCAAAAGCAGCAGAAAGGTCAAGAAGAATGAGGATTGAGTACAGGTCTTTGGATTTAGCCAGAAACAAATCACTGGAGACTTTGGCAAGAGCTGTCTCAGTAGAGTGTAAAGGATGAAAGCCAGATTGAAGTGGATCTAACAGGGCTTGAGAGGTGAGAAATTCAAGGCAATGGCAGAGGAATGCATGTTCAAGAAGTGTGGAAATGAAGGGAGATAAGTTTATAATTAGAAGGACAAGTAGGGTCAAGTGTAAGTTTCTTGAGGATAAGTGTGACCACAGCATGCTGGAAGGCAGCAAGGACAGTTGCAGTGGAGACCGAAAGGTCGAGAATATATGACATGGAAGGGGATGACAGAGGAGGAGATGGAATTAGAGACAGGTGGGGATAGGATCAGAGGAACAGGTAGTACGTTTAGAGAAGGAAAGAAGCTGAGAGGTTTCCTCTACGGAGATCTTAGAAAAGGATGAAAGGGTAACAGAATGGAAAAGTTGATAATGAAGAGGGGGAAGAGAAGATGAAACTGATTTAAAGAGGAATTGGAGTGTAATCTTGTGGACTTTGTAATAGAAATAGTCAACAAGAGTTTGGACAGAAAGAGAAGGAGGCGTCGGAGGTGGAGATGCCTTGAGGAGAGAGTTGAAAGTTCAGAAGAGATGGCAGGGGTTAAGAGGCAAGAGAACTAGTCAGATGCAGATAGTAGTTTTGCTCGGCGAGTGATTTTACTGACTGGAAGGAGGCAAATCCGACAGAGAGCAGGATTTGAGCAACGTGCAGAGGAGTGTAAATAGCAGGTAGTTGAAGATAGCCAGGGTTGAGGTATAGTGTGCCTCACGGGACGTGGGATGGGCGGAGCAAAAGCATCCAAAGTAGAGGAGAGAACAGTATTATAGTAGACTATAGCCTCATCAGACTTAGAAGACAAGGTGGAGGAAAGAGATGATGAGACAATAGCCTCTGCTCAAGCCCCCTATGGTCGCTTGGGACCTCAGTGTGGTCCTCAGCCAGATGACGTGGACCCACTTCAAGCCCCTAGGCTAGTGCTTGCTGAAGTTCTTGACCTGGAAGATCCTCTTCCTGGTGCCATCATGCCGGCACGATGAATCGGTCCAAGCTGTGGTTGCTCACCCTCCGTATACCAGGTTTCAGCAGAACTGGGTGGTGCTCCGCACGCATCCCCACTTTCTGTCCAAGGTGGTCTCAGTGTTCCATCTTAACCAATCCATTGTCCTGACTTTCTTTCCCCGGCCTCATGTGAACCACGATGAAGCGGCCTTGCACACTCTGGACTATAAGCGTGTGTTGGCCGTTATCTGGAGCGCATGAATGTGCACCATCAATCCACCCAGCTGTTCGTTGCCTTCGACCCCAGTAGGCTGGGTATTGTCATCTCAAAGCATGCGCTATTTCTCTGGTTAGCAGATTGCATCGCTGATGAATACTCTCTGGCTGGCTTGAGCTTTGAGAGCCACTTAACCCTCCATTGCCCATGTTCCCTGTAAGTAAGTATTAGTGTATGTGTCTCATATCCCTTTGTGTTAAATGTATCCCCCAATTGTAACCGCTTTGACCCGGAGAAAGGCGGTATATAAATATGGCTAAATAAATAAATAAATAAATAAATAAATAAACAATCTCTGTGATTGTCCAATTTCCATTCGATATCTGCAGTGCTGCGACGTGGTCTTCGGTCTATTCCTTCACAGTACACTACTGTCTGGATGGGGATTCCCAGCAAGACAGCAATTTTGGCCAGGCCGTGCTCTGGCATCTCTTTGGGTCTTAGAGTCAACTCCTACCCACCGGCCCTTCTATCCGTGCAGGCTACCTGCTAAAAAATACCCTCAGGTCATTGTCAGCAGAGGATCCTGAATCAGATGAGTCCCTCAACAGGACTTCCCCTCTGGTCTTCCTGACTTCTCCAGTTCTCATTGCTCGATTGGGCTACTCATCTTCTCGGGTTCCATTAGCCTATAGCTTGGGAGTCCCATATGTGAGGACTCATTTCTTGCTTGTTCACGGAGAAAGTGTAGTTACTCACCTGTAGCAGGTGTTCTTCGTGAACAGCAGGAATAAGTCCTCGCAGTCGTCCCACCTCCCAGGGACGTTGCCTGTGGCTTCTGCTATGATATTTTACTGGAGAATATGGAACCATGGCTGGCAGGAAGGCAGGTGCGCATGCGTGGTGTACTTCCCAAAAGCTGGGGAGCGTTCCATGAGGGGCTCTGTCGATGACATCACCCATGCGCGAGGACTTATTTCTGCTGTTCGCGAAGAACACCTACAGGTGAGTAACTACGTTATCCTGGCTGGGGTTTTTTCCATAATTAAGTCATATATTTTCACTGTGGTTATATTTTTTGGCGATAGCTCCCAAAAGGAAGTTCCCAGCAACTTTAAATTGTGTGAGCGGTGCATCAAGACCATATTCATTGTGGGATACCCCCAATTAACGCTTGCAGTGCCTGAGGCCTAATCACAAATTTACTCAGTCATTTGCATCTGCAGATGACAAAAATAGAGACTTATAGCTGTGAACAGCAGTGTGAAAAGCTCTTCGGTTCTTCAGAGTCCAGTCTATTGACATCAGCATCAAAGACATTGGTCTTAAAGGTTCTATAAGTTGCACCCATTGCCGGAGATGCATAGTTTTAAGAATGCACCAATACTCATCAACAGTGAGTGTTGACTGAGGCCATTGGGATTGGACAACAACTGATTACCATCCAAAAAGGAAGGATTTGTCCTTTTATTCATTGATGCCAAGGGCTCCCAACATCCGAAGTACTGATGTCAGACACCATTGGAGCACGGCGTCAAGGGTATCGAGGTACTAGTTGCTGCCATATTGTGTAGCATCACCACATAGTGCTTTGATCAACCTTCTCAACATCAGAAGGGTTGCACCAGACTTCAAGGACCCAAGACACTTCAGTTGATCCTGGAGGACTTGGCCTTGCATACTGCTCCCCTCATTGGCAGTTTTCAAGGAGAAGCATAATTGGAGAAATTGAAGAGAGACTGGAATGGATCCTTGCTTGATACAGTGCCTCAGCTTCAACTCAGCTCATAAAGCCAATGCTCAAAATCCATGCTTTTCCTGGAGGTGGTTCATGGATGCTAAGGCATCGAAACCTTTGGCATCGCTATCAGATCTTCCAATTTCCTTATTCAGTGCATTAGGAGAGGAAGCTTTGCCAAGATGTAGGAAAGCATTGGAGTCTCGAAACCTTAGTCAAGGGATGTTTTCACAGAGGAATTGGAGTCTAGCCAGGCTCAGACTGAGATTTCTCTCCCTAGGAGTACTTCACTGGGCCTCAGAGTATTCATGGGATTCACCTTATAAGCCAATGGAATTCTTTGAAGAGGAGTATTCTACTGGATTACGATCAGATACCATTCCCCCAATGAAAAGAAAAAGTTTCCACCAGACCTCTTCATTGACTTTATCAGGGAAATAGCAGTTGCCATTCAGTTTAAGCCAGAGATGGAGGAAGAATCCAAGACACAGCCGTTAGACATGGTCCAGTTCAGCAACTGTCCTAAGGAAACTGTGACAGTGCCAGTTCACAGAATCCTAAAGGATGTCCAGATGAGAATGTGTAAGACACCCCCAACCCCTCTCTGTACATTCATAAGAACATGGGTCAGATCAGTGTTCCATCAAGCCCAGTAACCTGTTTCCAACAATGACCAATCAAGGTCACAAAATGCCTGGTACACTTCCAAAACGTAGCAAGATTCAATACAACCTTTCTCCAGGGATAAGCAGTAGCTTTCCCAAGACTACTTTAATAATGGTGTATGGACGTTTCCTCCAGGAACTTGTCCAAACTTTTTTTAAACTTAGTTATGCTAACTGCTTTTACCACATTCTCTGGCAATGAATTCCAAAGCTTAATTATGCATTGAATGAAAAAATATTTTCTCCTATTTGTTTTAAATATGTTAGTTTGTTGTCGTGGTGTGAACTAATCTTTGTACTTTTTGAAAAGGTGAAAAATCTATTCATGTTTACCATTTCCACTCCATTGAGGATTTTGTAGACCTCTGTCATATGTCCCCCCTCAGCTGTCTCTTCTCCAAGCCGAAGAACTCTAACTTCTCTATCTCTATTTATTATTTTGGCTGCCTTTCCCTTCAACTTTTCCAGTTTTGCTTTAACTTTTTTGTATGCAATTCTTGTCTCCGCATCTCAACCCACATACGATTTAACAACTTTGAATAATTTGATGTAATCTGCAAATTTGATCACCTCACTCATTCCCAGTTCCAAATCATTTTTATAGATATGTTTTTTAAAAAGTTCAAATTCATTATAAGGTAGATTTCAGATAGGATATGGAAAGGGGAATTCCCATATCTAGGTCAGGATGGGGAGAATTCCCTTAGCCTTTTACAAGAGGCTCTTAAAAAATAGGTGCAGAACTGCATTTATATGTTTCTCCATGTCCAGTGGATGCAGCAATTTTAAAACCTCTCCTTTGCTTATTCCCAAGCAGGCTTGATCCTAGAGATTCATGTCAAGGCTCATAATGTCAATGCCATGACTGTCAATGCCAGAAGAAGAGATTTACAGAACTGTGACATGAATTTCAGTCTTATGAATTCACATTGTATTATTACTTGGACAGGAATTCCTAATGAGTTAAAATATTTGGTCAGTCTATCCTTTAGAGTTTCTTTGATGATTAGAATCCAACTCCATTTCCCCTAAGTCCTATTGTGTTTATTTTCAGGCTGCCTTCCAAAAAAATCTAAAACAAAACTGAAAAGACCTGCTGCCATCAAAAAATAGTTAAGGTATCTGCCCGCTAGCAACACATTATTTATCTCCAGGAACAAGCAGGAATGAGTCTTCACATATGGGTACGTCGGTACCGACGGAGCCTGCGCGGGAACGCTCCCCAGCTTCCCAAAAAGGAAAGCTTTTGGGAGCATCCCACAGTGCCTGCGCGCTGCCTTCCCGCCTTTCCTAACCGCCTCTCTTCAGTTCTTCTTTTCCGCGGAGCCAGCAGGTTGTGTTCCTGTCACCGCTGAAGAAGTTCTTTATTTTATTTTATTTCTTTGGTCGCGCGTCTGCCTTCTTCGACGTCGGACCGGTACCGCCGGTCTTTTCTTTCTTTTTCTTCAAAAAAAAAAAGAATATTTTCCGTTCCACATAAGTGTATTTTTTTTTTCTTCGTTGGGCCTTAGGCCTAACAGAAAATTCCTCATGGAAAAGCCCGCCTCCGGGTTTAAAAAATGCACTAAGTGCAGCGGTACCATCTCTGTTACCAACACCCATGACTGGTGTCTTAAGTGTTTGGGTCCTGACAATTCCATCACGGATTATCCGTCCTGCTCCATGATGTCTAAAAGAGGTTTACAGAACCGAGCAGCCAAGCTCAGTACACTGTTTCCCTCTGATGCAGCTTCGGTGGCATCGACGTCTTCCAGGGCTGCTTCTTCCTCCTATGGATCTCAGGTAACCAAACATAAGTCCAGCCGGTCCTCGAAGGGTAGATCTCCCTCTAAGCATCAAGATGCCTCCGGGCTTGCCCTCGAGGATCCTGCACCGGCAAAAGTACCCCGGCGGGAAGCTCCGGCTTCCAAAGCTCCTCCTATGGGTTCACAGGTTGACATCGATGGCACGGCCTCGACCGATCACCTGTTGCAATGTTCTGGGGTACCGGTGGAATCCGCCGGTACCGACCTCCAGACATTCATGGCGTCGATGGATCAGAATGTTCTGACCATGCAGCATGCCATTACGGCATTCATACAAGCTGCGACGCCGCTGGTACCGCAACAAGCTTCGTTGTCGGTACCGGCTCCGACATCGGTTCCGGTGCCGGTACCGGTTGCATCGACATCGGCTTCGGTGTCGACTGCAGCGGTACCCTGTCCGATGATGCCTATCAGTACCGATCCGGTACCGATGACTCCCGATGTCGATACCACCCGGTATGCGTATCGGGCTTTACAAGAGCATCCAGACAGGCAATACTTTGATTCCTCCGAAGACTCTGATGCATCGGAGGCCTCTGTCGAAGCATCGGTACTTCTTCCTCAGGAGCCTTCTTCTCCAAAAAGAAGAATGTCCCCTCCAGAAGACTTGTCTTTTCAAGACTTCATAAGGGAAGTGGCCAAGGGGCTTTCTATCTCAGTAGCCCCTGAGACAGAGACTAGAGCCAAAAAATTGGATATTTTGCAATATCCTAAGGCTCCTAAAGAAGCAGCCACTTTGCCAGTTCATGAGATCCTTTATGACCACATGATAGGCATATGGGAGACTCCTCTCACCATCTCTTCTCATTCTTATAGGTTGGATACCATGTATCGTGTCCCTCCTTGTCCTGGATTTCATAAAACTCAGCCACCATTCTATTGTGGTGAAGTCTGCTATGAAAAAGTTAAAGAGTGCAAAGAGGCACTCATCTGCTCCTCCAGGAAGAGAATGTAGAACCTTAGATGCTTTTCGCAGGAAATTTTTCAAGCCAGTATGCTTGTTGCCAGAATCAACTCCTATAGTCTCTATATGGGGATGTTTCTGAAGGAAGTTACAGATCATCTGCAATCTTTCCTCCCTTTTCTTCCAGAAGATAAAAGGGAAGACTTTCTTACCTGGCTTAAGCATGCCCAGGATGTTTCCAAATTTTCTAACCGTGCAGCCTTTGACTCTTTTGAGGCAAGCAAAGGCCACTCAGATGGATGCAGAAAATTCTGCTTTGGATAGGCTTTCAAAGTCTACCTCTAATCCTGTCCAGAAGAGGTTGTTCAAAAAGACATATTTTCCCAAGTAGGGAAGATATTATCCTGCTTATGGTCAGCAGACATCTTCTGCAGGTCGTTTTGCTGCAAAGCGTCAACAACCTAAACAGGCCAAGTCTAAGGCTGCAAGGCCTACTGTAGCCCAACAGCCTCAGCCTCCTCAGGGCCTTTGACTTGCACCTAGAGAACTTAGCCTTTCTGGCTCTAAAAGAACCAGAGCCTCTCACCATTCCAGGAAGGTTAGCTCACTTTGCTCCCAGATGGGAGCAAATCACAGCAGAGCAGTGGACCCTTTCCATCATAAGGGAAGGGTATAAACTTCATTTCTTAAACCTTCCTCCTCACACCATGGTGAGACAGTTCAATTCTCTAACATCTCTCCTCGACCTTCTGGGTCAAGAGATTTCCACCCTTCTTGCCCAAGGGGAAATAGAAGAAGTACCTCTTCTTCAACAGGGCTCAGGGTTCTACTCCCCCTACTTTCTAATTCCAAAGAAAACAGGGGGTTACAGACCCATATTAGATCTCAGAGAATTGAACAAATTCCTATGCAAGGAGAAATTCAAGATGATTTCTCTGGGTACTCTTCTTCCATTCCTTCAGAGTCAGGATTGGCTTTGTTCTCTAGATCTCAAGGATGCGTATATCCATATACTCATCCATCCAGCACACAGAAGGTTCCTTCGGTTCCTTTATCAGGGAAAGAACTATCAATACAGGGTGCTTCCCTTTGGTCTGGCCTCTGCTCCAAGAGTGTTCACAAAATGCATGGCAGTAATAGCTGCATTTCTACGCACTCTGGGAATATTCGATGCAGGCCTCAAGACGAATTCAGTAAGGGTCCATTTGAGTGCTATTGCAGCATCCCTCAAGCCTCTCAATGGACAACCTGTCTCCTCTCATCCTCTTATTGCAAGATTCATGAGAGGCCTTCTTTTAACTAAACCTCCCATTAGACCACCTCCAGTGGCATGGGATTTGAATCTGGTTCTTGGTCAGCTCATGAAGCCACCCTTTGAACCCTTAGCCACTACCTCCTTGAAATTTCTTTCCTGGAAGGTTATCTTTCTTATTGCAGTCACCTCAGCTCACCGCATCAGTGAACTGCAGGCCTTAGTGGCTAATCCACCTTATACAAGGTTCCATCATGATAAGGTAGTCCTTAGGACCAATCCACACTTTATGCCTAAAGTGGTCTCACCTTTTCATCTTAATCAAGAGGTGTATTTACCTGTCTTTTTTCAAGGTCCTCATGCATCGAGTGCAGAGAAGAATCTTCATACCCTGGATTGTAAGAGAGCTCTTGCTTTTTACTTACAAAGGACACAGCAACATAGAAAGTCTTCTCAACTCTTTGTTGCTTTTGATCCCTCTCATTTGGGACTTCCAGTCTCTAAGAGGACACTGTCCAATTGGATTGCTCAGTGTATTTCTTACGCCTACCAGAGTAAGAACCTTTCTCTGGAGGGCCATGTCACAGCTCATAATGTGAGGGCCATGGCCACCTCTATGGCTCATCTAAATTCTGTGTCTATCGACCAGATCTGTCGAGCAGCCACCTGGGCCTTGGTTCATACCTTCACAGCCCATTACTGTTTGGACAAGGACTCCCGCCGGGATGCCTTGTTTGGTCAGGCTGTTCTCAAACACCTGTTCCATGCTTAATCAACTCCTACCCTCCATCCCTGGTTGGATGCCTGAGATCCATGGGAGGAGGTAGAGCCCTTCTCAGGGTCTCACAACCATGGGGATCTCCCGGGCATCTCTAGCTGGGGAGTCCCCATATGTGAAGACTCATTCCTGCTTGTTACTGGAGATAGCACAGTTACTTACCTGTAACAGGTGATCTCTGGGAACAGCAGGAATAAGTCTTCACAACCCACCCACCTCCCCTAGGAGTTGTATCTCTCTATCTATCTTTCCTTTCCTCTCTCTCTTTGTCTCAGCTTTAAAACTCGAACTGAACACACTTTCCTTTTTGGGAAGCTGGGGAGCGTTCCCGCGCAGGCTCCGTCGGTACCGACGTACCCATATGTGAAGACTTATTCCTGCTGTTCCCAGAGATCACCTGTTACAGGTAAGTAACTGTGCTTTCTTTCCTCATTTTCTGTTGAAAATAGCCTGTAGCTAAAGAGTCCCATCTGTGAGAACCAAGTATCCTGTTTGTCCTTGAAGATAACCAAGTTATGTATCTCTGGCAAATGTTCTCTGTGGACAGCAGAATACAAGTCCTCACATTCCCACCCACCACCCCTTGAAGTTGTCCTAAATTGGCTTTTCATAGACTGAAGACATCCAGCATGGCTGTACACGGGAACTGACATGCATGCACAATTGGTTTCTCAAAGGCTTCCAGAACTTTTCTAGTTGATGAAGACTTGTATCCCGCTATCCATGAAGAACACTACTACTATTGCTACTACTACTATCATCACTGATGATTTGTGTAATGCTACAAGGCGTATGCAGCGCTGTACAGATACATGTAAAAGATGATCCCTGCTCATCAGGGCTTACAATCTAGTCAAGACAGACAACACAAGCAGCTGAGGACAAGGATACATCTAGGGGAATGGTAAGGAAACACATAGGAGAGTAAGTGGATCAGGATGCAAAAACAGCCTTGAATAGTTGAGTTTTCAGCCTGGATTTGAAAAGGGCCAAAGATGAAGCCTGATGTACAGACTCAGGTAGTATGTTCCAGGCATGAGAAGCAGTAAGATGAAAGGATCGAAGTTTGAAATTGGCAGTAGACGAGAAGGGCAGATAGAGGTGATCTGCCAGAAGAGCAGACTTTCCGAGGAGAGGTGTAGGGAGAGATAAGAGAAGTAAGGTAGTGAGAAGCAGCGGAATGAGTGCACTTATAGGTCAGTAGGAGAAGTTTGAACTGGATACAGAAACAGATAGGGGGCCAGTGAAGCAACTTGAGAAGAAGTGTTATATGAGCATTTCGAGGCTGGTGGAAGATTAGCCATGCAGCTGAGTTTTGAACAGATTGAAGAGGAGAGAAATGATTCAGAGGGAGATGACTAAAGAGTGGATAAGTGTCTTAGTATTGTGTTCAGAAAGGAAGGGGCAAATTTTGCTGATGTTACAGAGAAAGAAACGACAGGTTTTAGCTATCAGTTGGATGTGTGTGGAGAAGGAGAGGAAGGAGTCAAAGACAACCCCAAATCCTGCTACAGGAAAGTAATATGGTTTTATTCTTACTAATGAAAGATGAATGAAGAGAAAGTGTTCTATTACTAATAAGTAGAAAAAACAAAAGTTATTTATAAAGTTTCTCCTCTCACAAATGAGCAGTTAAAATAAATTCTCAGTCTAGATGCAATCATAATTATATAATTTCTGCGTAATTCCGGGAGACACTTGAACAGTTCTCTTTGTCACACCCCACCAGTGCCGTACCTAGTCCTGTGCGAGTGGTGCAGCCGCACAGGATGCAAAAGCTTAGGGGCGCATTTCAGCTGCCTGCTGTTGCCCTGCTGCTGTCACTTTTTGTTCTCTCAGTGGCGGCGGCAGCAGCACCAGCAATAGCTGAGCAGATCTAAAATAAAAAACCCAAATCTCGCGGGTCTTTCTGCAGGTCTGGTCCCTCCCTCCTCTGATGCGACATCAGAGCAGGGAGGGGTTAGATTGTTTTTATTTATGATTTTACAATATAAAAGGAAAAGAAAATATACAAATGCAATAATACATTCATACATAATAAACAGTCCACATCAACGGTGAGCCTCAAATTTTAACCAGAATCATCCCGACACCATAACTACTTAACCCCTTTTGTCATATCCTGAGCAGCTAAGAAAATAAAATCCAACAAAGCCAAATTATACTGATTCAATCCTTACCCTGCAGAAAAATCTGCAATTGAGAAGGTTAAAAAAAACATACCTCTCTCCTTGATAAACCAAATTACATTTTCAGGGAAACTTTAAATAAAAAGATGCCCCCAGAGCCAAGACCCGAGGTCGCAGCTCCAGGAAGGCCATCCTACGCTTCTCAGTAACCCGTGATACATCCGGAAATACCTGCATGGTCTGTCCAAAGTATTTCTCCTGCTTCTTTTTTTTTAAATAGAGCTTTAAGACCAAGTCTTTGTCTGACTCCATCAGGAAAGTCACCAAAAGAGTTGCTTTTGAGGAAATTTCCTCCATTGACGTCTCTAAATAAGCAGACCAATCTAGGCTTGGCCCACTTAATTGATCCATCTCCTGCCTATCCAAACAAACCCCCTTAAGTGTCTCCTTCATACCCTTAGGCAGATAATACATTTTTGATATTTTAATTGAGTCAGGATCAGGGTGCAATATGATATCCTTAAGGTATTTGAAAAACAAAATCCCAGATGACAAGAAATGGGTATAAGGAAAATTCACAAACCTCAAATTTTTTGAACGAAAAGCATTTTCACAAAATTCACTCTGACGATGCAAAGCAAGAGAATCTTGTACTGAGGAGGCAAGGGCAGACTGGAACAATGAGGTTTGAGTATCAAGTTTAGAACATCGATTATCACAAAAAGAAAATTTAACCTCATGATCATCAAGAGCAGCCACCACCTCCTCAGAAAAAGTAGAAATACGAGAAAGAAGGTTGCGGCGATAATTCAGTCAATTTCACTACTTCCCAAATATCTTTAAGTGAAATATCTTGCGGAGGCACAGGTTTCTCTGAAACTTCTAAAAAAACTAACTGGTTTAGGCAACACAAATTTAGTCAGAGAGAGATTCAAAACGTAGGAAAGAATCCAGCGGGGGGGGGGGGGGGGTGGGGAGGTGTAATGCACCCCCACTCTTCTTGTCTAGAGCAAGGAAAGCGTTAACAGAACTGCTACTCAGGTTGGGAGGAGTAAAACCCAGCGGAGTCAAAGAGGAGGAAGAGACAGTACTCACAGTTGGAGACTCCTTCCCAATAGCGGAAGTTGCAGGAGCTTTTTCCATAAATCCAAAATGAGTATCAAGGGGGCCAACAACTTTAACAGTTTTCACTGTCGGAGGAGCAGAAGCTTTCTTTTTTTGTTTCCCCATACCGAATGCAGCCAACTTCCTTAATCCTCCTACGTACTCCAAAGGGGCAAGCGCTGACCCTTTGGACACGCCCCTTCGGAGCACACACCCACAGCCATGTGGCCGCGTCCCGCGCTGGGGCTGGATGAAATAGCCGTTACAGCCACACGTCACACACTGCTGCGAGTCAGCTGAAACCGGGGTCCAATCAGAAAGGTAAATGCAGCAAACAGGATCAGAGCACTCACAATGTCCTGCGGTGGGGCTGGATGAAATAGCCCTTACTGCCACATGTCACAAACTGGTGCGAGTCAGCTGTAACCGGGGTCCAATCAGAAAGGTAAATGCAGGAAACATGATCAGAGCACTCACTGCAGGGATTAGATCTGTTTAAAGCGCAGAGTTAAAAAAGATCCGTGTGTTTTGGGGGAGGGGGTTTCTTTTCATTTTAAAGTTAGGTCTGTTCTGCTGCTGTCGGCGCCACCATGGAGAAAACCAGGCAACAGCAGCAGCGCAAGAGCAGGCAGCGGCTGGACGGAACCACGGAGGTATGGGTGGGGGGGCACACCCGATGTACAAGTCACACAGGGTGCAATTTTGGCTCGGTGCGGCCCTGCTCCCCACCAATAATGTTTTTCATTCGAGAGGGGTGCGTTGCTAGTTAGATGGATCAGTGGATCCCCTTACGCTCCCATGCTCTTCTTGGGATGTTCATTGAGAAGCACAGGAATATAGGTTTCACATAGCTTGAAGCAACTGAGAACTACACAGAGCTGGAGTTTCTGTGATGCTGTTCCTGAGCGCCCTCCAATTTCTGTCTCTTAAAGGGGCACTGCCCTCAATATATAATGAAAAATAACTTTAGCTCCAGACTACATTTGGAGGGGAGGGAGCATGAGAAAAATGGGATTTGGGGTAAGAAAATTGCCTAAAGGGACTGGGGAATGGCCTGCTCCTTTATTCATAGAAAATAAATCAACTCCAGATAGCATTTCCTTTGCTATCTTGACAGTATTTGGGCATAATTTTGTGATGGTGATAGGTTCTCTTATAGGGGGCAATATGCCAATTTCTATTTTAGTGCTTTTTTGACAGACAACATAGATTAGTGTGTCAAAGATGCTGCAGTATATCATGTCGGCGGTGCACCAGAAAATTTGCAAAATAGAATAAATTAGACTACACAGAAACTAAAATCTAATAGAATGCTTTTCTGGCACATATGCAGTACACAGATCCTCATCAAATACAAAATAAGTGAACACAAATTGAACATAGAAAATGAATGAATTCACCTGTGCTCTCTTGTCTGCTCCTAAACCAGCACCATAAGTATTAGGCATGTGCAGGACCAAGATTTTCATTTGTATCAAAAACGAACATTTTTTTTTTGTTTTGTTTTCATCATGATTGCATGCCTACTGTGCCTACATATTGCTTGTGCGTGCATAAACCTATGAAATAATACTGGCACAATCAATATATGTGTGCACAAGCGATTTTCATGCATGCTTAAATTTTAGACGTGCAAATGAATGCTCAAACAAACCCAAAATATCAAGCCTAGTAAGTATTCCCATCTTTGTCCTGACTGCTACAGAGTGAAAGCGAGGTTACTTACCTGTAACGGGGGTTCTCCGTGGACAGCAGGATAAGTCAGCCACACCTGGTGACATCCTCCGGTGGCGCCAGTTCGGAAGTGCTCTCTAGAGATCAGATTACCTGCTCAGGTAGCCCACCTCCCAGGACCGCCCTAAGCCTGGCCAGTTGTTTCCCAAGCTAGGATTTTCCCGGCTAGGCGGTCCATCATGCGGACCTCCTCCAGGGGAGGTGGGAGGGATTGTGTGGCTGACTTATCCTGCTGTCCACGGAGAACCCCCGTTACAGGTAAGTAACCTCGCTTTCTCCATGGACTGCAGGATTGCATCAGCCACACCTGGTGACTCCCTAGCTGCGCGAAGCGCGCTGAGGTAGAGGAGGGAGGCGTGAAAGAAGGCTACAGGAGCATGAGTTAAGAACTTTACTCGACAGTGCAACATGAGTGCAAAACAGTTACGAACTTTACACGCAACATGAGTGCAAAAACAGTGCATATAGTGTAATCACAGTGCAAGGTGCAACATGGGTGCAAAATAGTGCAATCACAAACGTGGGTGCAACAGCAAACATAGTGTCATGAATAACCATCAATCACAACATGAGTGCATAACATGCCAACAGTGTAGTGGCAAGCGTTACAATGAGGGCAGAAACAGTCTCGAGCTGAGAGGCTGCTATTTATGGCCCAGCCTGGCGGTGCTCCAGGGCCGTAGCGAGGACAGCGTTTCCGAACGCGCAGCTCTCTTGTGACCTGAGGTCGAGGCAGTAGTGTTTCTGAAAGGTATGCGGGGAGGACCACGTAGCTGCCTTACAGATGTCGGTTAAGGGCACCGACCGTAGGTTGGCTATTGAGGCGGCCAACGCTCGCAGCTGGTGCGGGCCCACTCTTGGACCTGGGAGTAGTCCGGTAGGGTCAAGACAGTAGGAGACGCAGGAGGTGACCCAATGGGAAAGAGTTCTCTTGGTGACCGGTTGCCCGGGCCTGTTTGGGTCGAAGGAGATAAACAGCTGCTCAGCCTTCTGCGCGGGCAGCGTCCTGTTAAGGTAGATCCGGAGACAGTCTAAGGTGTGTAGACGGCGCTCCTCCTCCGAGTGGTGTGGTTCCAGAAAAAAAGAAGGCAGTTCAATGGACTGGTTTAGATGGAACGCTGATGGTACCTTAGGGACGAACTTGGGGTGCGTCCTCAAAGAGGCCCGGTTGAGATGGAGCTGGGTGTATGGCGGGTGCGACACCAGCGCTTGGAGCTCACTCATTCTCTGGGCGGAAGTGATAGCCACCAGGAACAATGCCTTCCAGGAGACGTACTTCATGTCTGCAGTTTCCATGGGCTCGAAGGGGGCCTGTGTAAGACTATGCAGGACAACGCCGAGATCCCAAGGAGGTATCGGAGGTCTGATTGGGGGTTTAAGATTTGTAAGTCCCTTCATGAAGCGCGCCGTGAGGGGTAGCGCAGCGATGGAATCGGCCCCGTCCACGGGGGCATGGAGGGGCCGCCATGGCGGAAAGGTGCAGCCGGATGGACTGTGTTTGGAGGCCACTGTCGGAGAGGGAGCTGAGGTACTGCAAGACGCAGGGAACTGGGCATGAGACAGGGTCCAGGCCTTGTCTCCCGCACCAGATGCTGAACCTCTTCCATTTGAGGCCATAGGATTTCCTGGTAGAAGGTCTCCGGGCCGCCAGGACGACATCCTGCACCGCCGTAGGGAGTTGTAGGGCGGCCAGGTTCATCCGTTCAGCCTCCAGGCAGTGAACGATAGGGCCTTGAGATTGGGGTGTCTCGTGTAGCCCTCGTTCTGCGTTAGGAGGTCGGGGCGGAGCGGTAGGTGTACTGGGCCGTCCTGCGCGAGGCGCTTCAGGAGCGCGAACCACATCTGTCAGGGCCAAAGGGGGACTACCAGGATGACTTGTGCTTTGTCCTGGATGATGCGCTGCAGCGTCGCTGGGATAAGGGGGGTTGGTAGAAAGGCATACACCAGAGACCCCCCCCCCCCCTGTACACGTCAAATGCATCCCCTGATATTCTCTTGTCGGACGGGTGCCTCGAGCAGAATTGCGGGCACTTGGTGTTCTGCTCCGTGGCAAAAAGGTTGACCTCCGGGACTCCCCACCTCCGGAAGAGAGTGCTGGCGACCTCTGGTAGGAGAGTCCATTCGTGGGGCTGTAGCTGTTTGCTCAGCTTGTCGGCGAGGATGTTCAGGTGACCAGGAAGGTAAGAGGCGCGTAGCCAGCAGTTGTTTTGCAGGGCCAGCACCTATATCTCCAGTGACTCTTTGCAGAGGGAGCGGGAACTGGTGCCTCCCTGCTTGTTGATGTAAAACATGGCTACTTGATTGTCTGTCTGGATGAGGATGGACAAGCCTCGAAGGTGGGGAAGGAACGCCTTGAGGGCGTATTTGACCGCCCGCAACTCGAGGAGGTTGATGTGCAACTGTCGCTCTTTCGGTGACCAAGGAGCTTGCGTGCTTAAGTGGTGGAAGTGCGCTCCCCAATCGGAGCATGACGCGTCAGTGGTGAGGACCGCTTGGTGTCGCAGTTGATGGATCTCCTTGCCTACAGACAGGTTCGTCTGCATAGTCCACCAGCGAATCTGTGCCTGGACTTTGGGCATCATCGGGATGCGGGAAGACAGGGACTGAGTTTGTTGATTCCAGTGGGTCCGAAGGTGCCACTGGAGTCCGCGCATCTTCATCCGTGCCACTGGGATGACCGAGGTTGTGGCAGCCAGGTGGCCTAGCAGGCGTAGGAAAGACCGAGCTGGCGTATCTGAAGATGTTATTAGGCTGGACGCCAATGATGTGATGGTTAGCATCCTGCGGTGTGGAAGGTAGGCCTTGGAGGATTGCGTATCGATGACAGCTCCGATGAACTCCAGTCGCTGGGTGGGGCGGAGTTGTGACTTGTAATTGATCACGAATCCCAGGGAGGAGATAAGGGTAGTCGTCGTGTGGAGAGAGAGCAGCAGCTGTTGAATAGAGGGTGCAGCGATGAGCCAGTCGTCCAGGTAGGGAAAAACTGCAATGTCCTGTTTGCGGAGGTGAGCCGCTATTGTGGCTACACACTTCGTGAAGACACATGGTGCCAGAGATAATCCGAATGGGAGGACTCTGTACTGGTAATGACGTCCCAGAACATGGAATCGAAGGTACTTCCGGTGCGCTTTGTGGATGCGGATGTGTGTATAGGCTTCCTGCAGGTCCAGAGATGCTAGCCAGTCCCCGCTCTGGATCAGGGGTAGGATGGTGTTGAGGGAGTACATCCTGAATTTCTCTTTGGTGATAAACCTGTTCAATTTGCGCAGGTCCAGGATGGGGCGTACCCCGCCCGATCTCTTCGGAATGAGGAAGTACCTCGAGTAGAACCCCGCGTGGATCTCGGATGGGGGAACCTCCTCTATAGCGTGTGAGGCCAGCAGGTATAACAGCTCCGTCGCCATGGCATGTTGGAGTTGAGGGGGAGTTTCGCTGATGGGTTTGTTGCGTTGACAGGGTGGCGCAGAGAACCGGATGCGGTATCCCTTGCGGATGATTCGTAACACCCAGGAGTCCGAGGTAAGGTTTTCCCATTCTGGCAGGAAGAAGGAGAGGCGTCCCCCAATCTGGGAGGGGGCCCTTCTAGGACTGTCAAAAAGATGGACCACCCTTGGCGGGCTGCGAGTTGCCGCTCTTTTTCGGTCTGCGGTCACGTTGGGACTGATATTGTTGCGGAGGTCCTTGGTAGGAGTTAGATTTGTATCTGTGTCCTTGCCATTTCCTGTTTGAGGAATACTTCTTGCTGTAAGAATAGTACGGTTTCCGCTGGTAGCTGTTCTTCGAAGAGCTGCCGGCTCGTTCCAGGCCATCCTCTGCCAGGGCCTGCAGGGTAGTGCAGTCCTCTTTCATGTTGTTCACGGTATCTGTGACCTTGTCACCAAAAAGCGATTCACCCGTGCAGGGGGCATCAGCAATCTTGTCGTGGGCGTCGTCTCTGAGTCCAGATGCCATCAGCCATGCCCATCTCCTAGCGGATATGGCTGTACCCGCCGTCCTTGCAGACGTATCGAAGGCGTCGAAGGCAGTACTTGCTAGGTGCTTGTTGCATTCAGACATGTCGGCGAGGGCGGAAGACAAGGTGGCTTGCGCCTCTTTCGGCAGAGAGGAGACGGCAGTCTTTATGGATGCCATCCAGGCGTCCTGGAAAAAGACATGCTGGAATTGGTGGGCAGCGATACGTGCGCTGAGCATAGCCCCTTGGTAGACTTTCTTCCCAATGTCATCAAGGAGCTTCTGGTCCGGTCCAGGCGGATTGTTGGTGTGGGTGCGTGTAGATTTAACCCTCTTCAAGGCGGAGGAGACTACTATCGACTGGTGTGGTAGCTGTACCTTCTGGAACCCTGGAGTGGGTTGGAGTTGGTACTTGGAATCCAGCCTTCTGGAGGTCGCACGGCCAGATGCCGGTGTAGACCAGAGTCTCATATGGCTGTCACGCAACTTCTGATGTAGCGGTAGCGCAAATGGGGTCTTTGGGACTGCCAGGTACTTCAGGACCTCTGGTTCCACCTCCTCGGGAGCGCCAGGAGAGGACAGTGCGAGTGCCGTAGCCACCTTGCTGAGGAACTTGGAGTATGTTAAATCCTCTTGGGGTGGCGGAGGGCCATCAGGCTCGGGAGAGTGTCTATTCTCTGATGCTGAGCGATCCGCAGCTGCGGAGCCTACTACCGCAGCTTCATCCCCCTGATCCTCGGTGGCGCTGTCTGGGGATGGAGCCCCCAGAGGCAGTAGCGGCGGCTCGTGGTGCACGATTACTTCTGCCACTTTAGCTGCTGCCCTTTGTGGGGCAGGTGTCAAGTTTGGCTCTGCCACATTAACTGCTGTCTCTTGCGTAGGTGGCAAGTTCACCTCTACAGCGGTGGCGATGCACGGTGGCGCCGTGGCGGTGGAGGGGGCTGTTTGCCGGACAAGTTGAGCCAGTAGGTGCAAGATGGCCGAGGAGTTGGAGGGATCAGACGACCTGGAGGGGCTTCTCCAGGATCTGTAGCTCCTGGAGGAGGATTGCTGTGAGCGGTGCTTTTTGCGATGTCCATGGCTCCTGCGGTGATAATAGCTGGATCCGGAGGAGTCGCTGCTGCTGGAGCGCTCAGAGGTGTGCTTTCTGCGCTTGTTCGAGCTCCGGGAACCGCTGCGGTGAAGATAAGTGTCTCCCTCCCATTTCCGGCTTCTCTGTCTCTTGCGGGAGCTGTGCCGATGCCTGCTGAAGCCCTCTGAGTCAGTTTCAGCGCTGACTATGGTTGCAGGATGATGACCTGCAGATGCTGGGGTTGCTGACTGATGACGTTGCGAGTGGGAGGGGCCAGCGTTCTGAGCGTCCTGGAAGGTGGAGGGTTCACCGGGGGCGCCATCTTGACGTACCTCGTGGTTGTGGAGGGTCGCGTGGCCCGAAGAGGGGAGGCAAGCCCCCACTGCCGGTTCTTCCGCTGCAAGAGGCATCCTGGCAGCAGCTTGAGGAGTCGTCGTCTCGGGAGCCGGGCCGGAGGTGGAGGCCTCGACAGGCACACCTCGGGCCTTGGCGGCGGCAGCAGCAGCAGCAGCGGCGGCAACATGCTGAATCGGGACCTCATAGAGGTGTGTAGTGCTTAAGCAGCGTACACATAACTCTTGCCGGTCCGCGCTGCTTAATTTCCTGCCACAGGGGCATTTCTTGAGGCCCGGCTTGGGCATAGTGGTGAGTTCAATCTTCTTTTCTTCTAGATGAATGTGGAGAGCAGGGTTCCATCTTGCCGGCAAGGCGGAAGGAAGTAAACTGGCCAGGCTTAGGGCGGTCCTGGGAGGTGGGCTACCTTAGCAGGTAATCTGATCTCTAGAGAGCACTTCCGAACTGGCGCCGCCGGAGGACGTCACCAGGTGTGGCTGACTTATCCTGCAGTCCATGGAGAACCTTCTGTACCCCTTCACTCTGAGGATGCTGGCCTGGGGAAGGCGGGTGGGAGAAAGGAACACTGAGCCAGTATATCCACCACCTGCCCAACCTAAGAATAGTCTTTTCCAGCCCCCTCCCCTAGGTTAGTACCTTCAGTATCGCCTTATCTCCAGGAACAAGCAGGAATGAGTCTTCACATATGGGTACATCGGCACCGACGGAGCCTGCACGGGAATGCTGCCCAGCTTTCAATTAGAAAGCCTTTGGCAGCATCCCTCGCGCCTGCGCAGTGACTTCCCGCCTTCTCCACAGCCTCTCTTCAGTTTTCGTTTTTCCGCGGAGCCGGCAGGACGTCCTCCTGTCACCGCAGAAATTTTTCCTTTTAATTGCTTTAATTATTTTAATTTTTTTGTTTTCTTGTGGTAGCGGCTGTTTTTCCCGCTACCACCGGTACCGCCGGTGGTTTTTAGGCTAAAGTCTGTACAACTTTTCTTCAGTTTTTTTTGCCTTAACTTCTTAGGCCTACTAGGCCTTTTTCATTATGGAGCCTTCTTTTCCTAAGAAGTGCATCCGCTGTGGAAACACCTGTTTCTTTTTAGACACCCATAGTTGGTGTCTCAACTGTGTGGGTCCTGACCCTTTTTCCCCTGACTTGTCAGGAGATAATTTTGTGAGAAAACCTTCAGTATTTAGAGTTTCCCTCGATACCGTTTTTTCTTCGGCAGTGAGGGTACCCGGTTTCTCTACTTCACAAGATCAGGTAACCCAAAAACAGTCTGTTAAGACTAGTCAATGCTTGAGTGGTATGTCCCATGCCCAGCATGGTGACGGCTCCGGCCTTACCCTCAAGAATCCATTGGCATTACCCCTGCGGGAGTCTTCGGGCTCCAAAGCGTTAAAGGGGTTTCAGGATGTTCCTGGGGCTCACCCCTCACAGAACATACCTGAGCCATGCGCGGGGGTGGTATCCGCTTCGAGCGGTACCGAGCCTCCGACACCGGTGTCGAGTACTCCACTCTTCACCAGGGATCGTCATCGGGCATCCTCGGTACCTTCGGGACCGATCGATACGCACCGCATTGACTTCCCTCAATCTCAGCCATGCTCCGGGACGGTGCCGACGTCGTTCGGTTCCGATACCCTAGCATCGGCATCGTGGATGGGTGCTCATCGGGTATCCTCGGTACCGTCGGTATCGATCGATGTCACCCAGGCTGCCTTAGTGGTATCGGCATCGCCGATACTACCACTGGCGTCGGAACTGTCGAGACATGCATCGCTAGTCTCGCTCTCTTCGATGCCGAGTCTTGAGTCGATATCGAGTCTCGAAGACTACGTACCGACGCGTCCCGGAACCGACTCCTGTCGTTTCCCAATAGGTAGTTCCGAAGACCATAGCTCCCTCATGATCTCAGTACCACTACAGCAGTTCCCGATGACTACTTCACCTGCTAGTCCCTTATCAGTAGCGAGGTTGATGCCTGTTCTTGCACCGCTGCCTAGTTTAGAACCGATACCTGGCATTGGTGCAGTACCTTGTACGTCCTCTGATACTCAGGCTCTTTCTTTAGCCTCACCAGGAATAGTTCCCATAGGAGATCAGTCTTTTCAGACTTTTCTCCTGGATATGGCAACCTTTCTTAATATTTCTATCCCTGGTTGTGATCCTACCCATGGCTCACCGGCACAAATGCAACATATACAGTTTCCTTTACATCCTGCTCTGCAGGATCTCCTTCTTAGGGTATGGAAATCACCCTTACGACTTCCTCAAGTTTCTACTGACATTGAGGTTAGGTACCGTGTGCCACCCTCTCCAGGGTTCCAAAAACCTCAACTTTCTCATCGTTCCCTTGTAGTGGAATCAGCACTGAGGAAGGTTAAGAGCAAGAAGAAGCATTCTTCTTTTCCGCCAGGTCGTTCTTCAAGAACACTTGATGCTTTTGGCCGTCAGGCCTTCCAAAACTCTATGCTGGCTTCCAGAGTTCTCTCATATATTTTTCACATGAGTCTAACACTCCAGGAAATCACAGAGAAATTGTCTCTTTTGACCCCTTTTTTACCAGAGCCCAGGGCTACTGATTATACCTTGCTCATCAATCACAGCCGGAATATATCCTGGTTTCTGTCTCGTGCTTCTATAGATTCTTTTGAGTCCATTAGCAGATCCTCTGCTATTGCCATTGCAGCACGTCGCAGAGCCTGGCTTGAGGCTTCAGACTTGAGCAAATGGGCACAAACTATACTAGCTCCATTCTCCTTGTACAGGGGAAGGTCTTTTTAATAAGGAGGCTTTACGTCAGGTTGCTCAATGCTCCCCTGACTCTTCTTCCACTAGAAACCATTCTAAGCCACCTCCTTCTTCAAATAGTAGGAAATGTCCTACCAAACCTTCTTTTCCTAAGAAAAGAAAGTTTCATTCCTCTCCTGCCCATCATTCGGCTGTACCTAAACAAGAGACGCCTCAGCCTAGTCTGAAGTCCTCCAGTTCTGGCCAGTCTCAACATTCCCAGCAACCATAGGGGCCGGGAATTGTAACTTACATATTAAAAGATTATTCACTGTGCTTTTCTTTTTCAGTGTACTGACCTGTCAAAAAATTATTTTGTTCAGGTACTACACACTTTTCCTCTTCTTACTCTCCAGAAGAGTAGTTGCAACTATCACCTGATAGTTTCTTTCACAACTGAACATTTTTCCTTCAGTTGACTTACCCCATGGGTACGTCACCCTCCAACTACTTGAGGGCTACCATACTGAACTACTTCTCTGGTCGTTCCCCAGACAGTGAGAAGAGATATCCCCTCTCTTTTCTTGTCTGTTTTTCTTGATTCAGCACAGGACAATCTCTCTGCTGTTTCTCTCAGCAGCTCTGCCGGCAGGAGTTATAGTAATTGTATTACTGGGACTTTCCAAGTTCCAGTCCCTTGTTCAAAATTTGTGTGTAGCCTCAGTAGTGATTCCAAACTATCTTGGTTCCTCCTACTCGTTAGGCTTTCTCACATTACTCTACCCATCTCCTTTTCTAGGATATGGCAACATAACTGACTTTCAGTCACTTTATCTCATAGCTCTCCTGCACAATGCTCTCTGCAGTCTTCAGAGAAGCTTTCTACTATGAGGGCTTTGCTATAGAGCATTGTCCTTGTCTCTGAAGTTCCTCTATTATTAGAGAGAAACTTATCAACCCTTCCTATACCTGTAAGGGTTCTCCACACCCCCTCTAGCCTGGGGTGTTAACACGAGATAGCAGTTCTTCTGCGTGAAAATCCAAGGCATCTACCATGTCAGTGTTCTGTAGAACTCCCTGCCTTGTTCCCTACAGATTCATATCTTCATCTGTTCTCATGCGAACATCACAGTCATCTCACTGGATTGCTTTCCTGCATCCCTCAACCCACGAAAATAGATTCTCTATGCATATCCCAAGTGGGCTCGCCCTCTTGTAGAACGCAGAATCTTTTTCTTTTATATTCCCCATCTACAATTATGGGGCTGGGTGGTAGACATGTATCTCAATCTGTTGTCTTGTATGTAGCATCTCCATATATGTCTACATACGTATATCATTACTCTGGTGGTGCTAAACCATGCCCCACAAATTTCCATATATATATTTAATATATTTCACCACCCATATCCTAATATACAAATCTGGACATATGCATATTTCTATATCTATATTTATATATGAATATATACATATCTATTCCAGCCACATATATATATGTCTCCCCATATGTATGTTGTTGATGGGGGGCTTCTTAAGGGTTGGTCAATCTTATTCACTATCACCCTTACTGTCTATACTACATGATTTACCTCTTAGAGGATTTAGACAGATTGTTGCCCTACGTCCCATACCAAATTATGATACAGGACCTGTTCAGCACCAACAACCACTTTGATGCTAACATCTTCTGTTTTTTCTTTATGTCCTTGAAGCATCCAGCTCCAATATTTTTCCTATCTCTCGCCAGCTAGGAAAAACAGTGTACATCTTTATCTTCGAGTACACAACTGTTTTCCGTAGGAATAGGGGTTTTCCATTCCCCCTTTCCTGCCAGGACTGGGCTAGTTCTTCAACTCCGTCAGTCTTCTTCCTTTAGTCCTCAACGTTCATGATGCCTAAAGGACTTTTCAGCTTTTCCCATAAAGCTTTCCATTGAAAACCAGACATCTACTCCTACCCAGTTGACACCTGGCTCATCTACTACCTCCACGTCTGGACCTTCCTCCTCACTACTGAGAGGTCACCTTGAAGATTCCGCCACTGCTTATCCAGTAGACTCCATCATGCTTTCTACTTCCTACAATACAGTAGGTAAGCTGCATATTTTAAGTGTACATTAAATGTGTTTTAATGCTACTCATCATATCCACCAAGGACTCCTGTAGTCTGTAGAACACCTAGTCCTTGGCTATGCTGTTTCTTTCCTCACAGCTCCTTTATTGTCAACTCCTACCCTCCATCCCACATTGGATGCCGGGGATTCCTGGAGACAAAATGCACTCCTGACCCGGGCACTTGCATTTTTATGGGATCTCCCCCTGGCATCTCCAGCTAGGGAGTCCCCATATGTGAAGACTCATTCCTGCTTGTTCCTGGAGATAGCACAGTTACTTACCTGTAACAGGTGATCTCTGGGAACAGCAGGAATTAGTCTTCACAACCCTCCCACCTCCCCTGGGAGTTGCATCTTTTTTATTTTTTCCCTTTTCTCTCCTCGCCTTTGTCTCAGCTCTGAAACTCAACTGAAGAGAGGCTGTGGAGAAGGCGGGAAGTCACTGCGCAGGCGCGAGGGATGCTGCCAAAGGCTTTCTAATTGAAAGCTGGGCAGCATTCCCGTGCAGGCTCCGTCGGTGCCGACGTACCCATATGTGAAGACTAATTCCTGCTGTTCCCAGAGATCACCTGTTACAGGTAAGTAACTGTGCTTTCTCACCCATCCTCCAGGATAGCACATTCGGTATCCCCTTTTCTTATACCTAACACAAGGTTAGCACCTTCAGTGTCATCTTTTCACACACCCCTCCCCCAGTATCCTTTTGTTCTGCACCCCCATCTCCCCAGGTAAGCAGTATTTACCTTGCGGTGGCAGTTATTAACACTTGTAGCTGTGGCAGGGTGACATTTATCAGGCAGGTAGCAGAGCCCAGTCTTTGTAGCATTAACGACAAAGGGCACAGCAGGCAGTAGTAGTACTGTCAGTGGGCTGGCAGTGGCCACATTATAAGTTACAGTTGAAGAATTAGCTTCAAAGTATGATTTCCGCTTGTTAGAGACTTACACACCTCCAGTAATTTTCTGTGGGTAACAAATGTGAGAGTGCATACCCAATTAACTTTCAAAAACCACTATTGCGCATTAATATTAATATTTCTCCAGGACCAAGCAGGAAGTCAGTCCTCACATATGGGTGACATCGACGTCGATGAAATCCTTTGGGAATACTGCACACATGCGCGGTCCCCTTCCCGCCTAAAGGTGCCATCTTGCTCAGTCTCTCTTTTTCCGTGGAGCCCGTCGGACGTCTGTCCTAGTTCACCCTTTAAAACAGTTAGATTTTTTCTTGTTATTCCTGCGATTCCTTCACGGTTTTTTCTCCAGTTCGACGCCGGTTCCCCTTCTCGCCGGGTTCGGTACACATTTATCGAGCCCGATCTTATTTTTTCGTTTTTTGCCCTTCGTGGCTGGCGTTCGCGCCCTTTTTTTCTTTTTCCCTGGAAGGCCGGTCCTTTGACCTCACGGGGGCTCTTTTTTTCCCCGATGGCTTCCAGTGGTTTTAAGAAGTGTGATCGGTGCAAGAAACTAATGTCTCTCACCGACACACACGACTGCTGCCTTCGGTGCCGCGGTCCTGATCATGATCCTAACATCTGTGGACCATGTGGCAAAATGTCCACTAAGGCACTGCGAAGTCGTCAGCACCAAAAGGAAAGGCTTTTCTCGGATTCGGCCTCAGGCCGGGCCCGGACCTCATTTGAGGCCTCGACGTCTCGGGAGTCTGACCTCGAGCATCGTTGGGGTTCCTCGGACAGGGGGTCCCCTGAGCGGGAGCGAAAGAGGAAGAAGCGGCTCACGAGGGCGGTGTCGGAGGAGGTCCCTGGCTCCTCGAGGGCTAGGTCTCAGATCCCTGACCGCCGTCCCGGGCCCGTGGAACAGGAGAAACCATCAAAAGTGCCTCGTGTGGAGCCGGAGTCTGCTGGACACGTAAGTCCTGTTGTCCTCGAGGACTCTCCTCCCAGGGAGCCGACGTCGGGCCCGGCACCACCGGGGCCCGAGTCGGTGGCTGCTGAGTCTCCTGAGCTGGGTCTCAGGCTGACAGCCTTGGAGTGCAGACTGTCTGCCTTCATGGATCAGCAGCAGGTGCTGATGGCCAGCCTCGCTGACGCATCTGCCCCGACCACTGGGACATCGACATTGAAGTCGACCCCGGAGACCGAGCCGATACTCGAGACCATGAAGGCTCGAGGTCGTCCTCGGTCGCGGTCACCCTCGACCTCCCGCGTGGTCGGAGCCCGACTGCTCTTCGGATGAGTCCGCCTGGGAGATGGAGGACGAGGAGTCCCCCGATACCTTCAAGACTCAGTGCGTTCCGTCAGACTCACCGCAGTCTGAGCCCCGGAGTAGATCCCCTCCGGAGGATACCCGGTTCTCGGAGTTCATTCGGGATACGGCCACTGCTATGGCGATCCCTGCGGACCCCGAGGAGGAGCCTCGAGCCGAAGAGCTCAAGGCCCTCCAGTATGACTCTCCTCCGAAGGAGGCCTTTACTGTGGCGGTTTTCCGATGCTGGAACGGCTCCTCTTCCGGATGTGGGAGGCAACAGCCTCAGCGCCGGTTCTAAGCAAGCGGGTCGATTCCATTTATCGACTCCGTAAGAGCCCTGGTTTTCAGAAGGCGCAGCTACCACACCATTCCATGGTGGTGGAATCGGCCATGCATCGTCTGAAAAGCCAGAAGATGCACTCTGCGGTGCCCCCCGGCCGGGAGGCCCGGAACCTGGATGCAGTTGGTAGAAAGTGCTTCCAGGGCTCGATGCTTGCTTGCCGTGTCCAGTCTTACCAGCTGTACATGGGCATGTACTTGCAGGACCTGGTGAAGGAGCTTGCCGGGTTCTCTGCTGGTCTCTCCGGGGAACCTTTGCAGAGATTCAAGTCCTTGTCTTCGGGGATCTGGGAATGCTTTAAGTTCATGTCCCGAGCAGCCTACGATGGCTTCGAGGCCTCGGCCCGTGTTGCGGCAGCCGGCATCGCGGCTCGACGCCAGGCATGGCTGCAGTCATCGGATCTCGAGCCATGGGTGCAAGACAAGTTGGTTGATGTCCCTTGCCGAGGTGAGAATCTTTTTGGCAAGCCCATGGCCGAGAAGGCTGCACAGCTTGAAACCGAGCACCTCAAGAGGACAAGGCTGTCTAGAAAAACTTCTGCCCCTTCTCATAAAAAGAAGGGCTCAGGTAAGAAGTCCTTTTACCCGAGGAAGGTGACTGCCTACAAACAGTTCCCACCTTACCAGGCCTCCCCCGCTCCCCCACAGGGTCAGCAGGCCAAGGGGCAGGGACATGGGCCCCGTAGGCAGAAGGCCCCCAAGCCTTCGGCTCCTGCTCCCACTCAGCAGGGTGGGGGTTTTTGACTCCCAAGGCATAGCTTCTCCGTCTCTGCTGTCCCATCCCTGTACAGGAGGTTGACTAGCCCTGTTTTTCCACCGGTGGCTACCCATTACAGGAGACAATTGGGTCTTAAGCATAGTCCACAAGGGCTAAATGCTTCATTTTCATCAGTTGCCTCCTCCCTACTTCCCAGGAGAGCCTCCAAGACCTCCTCTCCATACAGTCCTCCTCCTGCAGGAGCTTCAGGGTCTGTTGCGAGACAAGGCGGTGGAGCCTGTGCCTCCCCACCTACAAGGTCACGGTTTCTACTCCAGGTACTTCCTCGTACCAAAGAGAACAGGGGGCCTCAGGCCTATTCTCGACCTCAGAAATCTCAACAAGTTCTTAGAGAAAGAGAAGTTAAAGATGCTTACTCTTGGAACACTTCTGCCCTACCTCCAGCAGGGAGATTGGCTATGCTCTTTAGATCTAAAGGATGCATACACTCACATCCTCATTCATCCAGACCACAGAAAGTACCTCAGGTTCATTGTGGGAGGAAACCATTATCAGTACAGAGTGCTGCCCTTCGGCCTCACCTCCGCTCCCAGGGTCTTTACCAAATGCCTGGCAGTGGTGGCGGCCTACTTAAGGAATCAGGGTATCTTTGTCTTCCCCTATCTGGACGACTGGCTCATCAGGGGTCAGACGTGCCAGGAGGCCAGGCAAGCCACCCTCCGAACTATTTCTCTACTTCAACACCTGGGGTTTGTCATAAACTTCGCAAAGTCCACTTTGCTCCCCTCCCAGAACTTGGAGTTCATAGGGGCAAGGCTAGACTCTCTGCAGGCAAAGGCTTTCTTGCCAGAGGACAGAGCCCAAAGACTGATAAGCTTGGCAAACCAGTTTCTCAGCAGGTCACTGGTCTCCGCCAGGCTCTGCCTGAGGCTTCTCCGCCACATGGCTTCGACAGTACATGTGACTCCCAATGCCAGGCTTCATATGAGGCCTGCGCAGTGGTGCCTCAGAACTCAGTGGACACAGGCCACAGGGAGCCTCAGAGACAGAGTAAGGGTGTCCAGACCATTCCTGAACTCCCTACGTTGGTGGCTGTATCCCCCCAACTTACTGAAAGGGGTACCCTTTCAGACACCTGGGTTCACAGTGGTGTTGACCACCGATGCCTCCCTGCAGGGCTGGGGAGCACACTGTCTGGGCAAGTGCACCCAGGGCCTGTGGTCTCCCTGGGAAGCCATGCAGCAAATCAACCTACTGGAACTAATGGCTATTCGCTTAGCCCTCAAGACTTTCTCTCAAACCCTGGCCCACCAGTCTGTCTTAGTACAAACAGACAATCAGGTAGCCATGTTTTATGTGAACAGACAGGGTGGCACTGGGTCCAGGCTCCTTTGTCAGGAGGCACAGGACCTTTGCTTGTTTGCACTCAGGCACAACATGTTTCTCAAGGCTGTTTATCTTCCTGGCCAGGAAAATTACCTGGCAGACAGATTGAGCAGGATTCTGCAACCGCACGAGTGGCAGCTCCACCCACTTCCTGTTTGGCTGTCGTGGTGAGAGGACCTGTTATGCAGAGCTCCTGCTAGGGAGGATTTCCTGCTCCCTACCTGTGTTTGGATGTCGGGCCCTGGGCCACCTCCAGCAGGAGAGGCCCAGGCCCAGAGGCCTGCCAAGCCTGGTGGGCCTCCTTCACTGAACCTGGATGGGGGAACAAGCAGTATGGAACAGCCGGCGCCCCGGGTGGGGGACCCCCCAGGTAGGACTGGGCCTGGCCAGGGAGGAGGGACCCACAGGTATGGAGGTTTGGGCCCGTTACCCCAGGGAGGAGGCTCCTGTCTCCTCCCCAGGCAGGGTGTGGAGGCTGGGTGGAGGCAGGGAGAGGCCCTAGGGAGGCCTTGGAGGTATGCCTCGTGCGATGCTGGAGGAGGTGGGTTCCCCCCTCCACCTCGGGTCCTGGAGGAGGTGGAGGCCTCCTCTAGTGAGTGAGGATGAGGATGGGGGGTCGGGCCTGCCGTCCTTCCAGCAGCCAGCTAGGGCCCCAGAGGAAATCGTGGCGGCGGTACGGCAGCTCCGGGGTCTCCAGGAGGAGGCGGCCCAGCTGCAAGCCCAGCTCTCCCACCTGGAGAGCCTGCAGGCCACCGTTCCAGGTGAGGAATGGGTGGCCTACAACACCTATCGGAAGGGGGTAAAGCGGGCCCTGAAGGGCAAATATCACCAAATCACCTCTATCAAGAGCCAGGGGTGTGGGTCCCTCTCGGAGCTTTTCCAACACTATGATCGATGGGCAGTTACATATGGTATGTCTGCAGTCCAGGGGGGGCCCCCGGGGGTAGGTAGAAAGGGTGGATATCCCCCATCCCGCAGCCTGCCCGTCCCCTATCCGAATCCTGTGCGGGGAAAAGAAGCTTTCCTACCATTCCCTAATGTGTCCTCATGGTCCGAAGACCCTTACCTGCAGGAAACTGGTGTTGGTGGTAGTAGGGCTGTCTCGTTCCAGGAGATTGGGCCGGCGATTCCTGATTCCCTTGATCCAGTCTCCCGTGTTGGCGTTTTGCCTTTTTCAAGGGACGGTATTATAACTCCCCAGAGTGTACCGGCTTCTGCAATGGTACCTGTGTTGCTTCCTGCTTCAGGCACTGACGGTCCGGTACTGAAGGGGGGGTCCGGAGGCGTCGATCCCCCCCATACGCGGGTGTTTTTGGCCGGTTGCCCTGCGTCCCGAACAACAGCACTTACAGCTGAATCTTCCTCTTCTGTTCGCCGGGGAATGCTTCCTGATGGTGTCCGGGTTCCGGAGAGGGCTACCCCGCTGCTGGATGACGCGGTAGGGCTTCCCTCTACTCCATCGTGCTCTAAAGATGGCCGCCGCGATGAAACTGATGTCACTTCCGGGTCCTCCCGGAAGTATGAAGCCGACCGTCCTCGACTCTCTGCCCCGCCGAAAGAACACCAGCGGCGATCGGCGGTGACAGTCCAGGACCGTTCCCGTGGCCCCTCTATCGGAGGGGCTCCTGCAGCTCATGAAGTTTTCCCGGATTCGGTTCTTCGACGTCGGGGGTCTGCGGCTGCTTCATTGGATTGTCAGCTACCTGCCGGTTCAGCCTTTGCCGGGGATGAGCGCCTTGAGTTAGTGCAGGGGGCTGCTGGAGGTGCTGCTTCCCCTTTTCAGGATCCTCGGCAGCTGCGGATTGGTCGGCCCCAGTCCTCTGGGGGGGCTGTCCGGCGCCAGAAGGGTGCTGAAAAGGGGAAGGAACAGGGTGGGGGCTGCTTTTTCTTTTCTGCAGCCCCTGAGGGGGGCCGAGGGAAGAAGAATGCTGGTCGGCTGTCATTGCAGTGTGAGGCAGTGGAGCGGGATGTGCAACTGTCTGTCCCATTTGTTGATGTGGCCGAGGGAGGTCTGGCTCGGAAGGGGGCATCCGCCCTCCTTGCTGGAGCCTTGGCCACCGGCCGAGAGGTTCTGGAACCTTGTGCCACGTCTGGCACCAACAATAAGGTAGGATCTGGGAGTTACAAGGGGCAGGGGGGTGGAGGTTTGGGGGATTTAGTTCTGGGGGAACCTGCCCTATTGTCCCGGGATGATCCTGCCTTATTGTTGGTAGCCGTACAGGGGGTAGCGGACGGTGGGCCGATGGAGGGTTTGGCGGAGGGAAAGGGGGAGCGGACGATTGGTTCTGAAGGGGGGACGGCGGGCGGGGTTGGCCCTGATCGGGGGACGGGTCCCTTCCCGGTGGGGTTCGAGGGTGGGGTGGTCCCCCTGGATCCCGGGAAAGGAGGGGAGCGGGGTCTGTCCCCGGTAGTGGTGGCCGAGACCCAGGAGCCTTGCGCTGGGTCAGGAACACGGGAAGGAGGGGTGAGGGGGCTTTCCGGTCGCCTGGGTGTCACTGAGAACCAGGTCCGTGATGCCCTTCAATTAGCCTTGGAAGCCCCGACAGGCCCTCCCGGGGCCTTTTCTGCCTTTCGGCAGCTGGAGGTGGAAGCAGGGGGTGATCCGGGGGTTCTCGGTGGCACCCAGGGATCCGGGGGGGATAGCATCCCTGATTCCGTGTTGGCAGAACTGACCTGGCCCAGTTCTCAGGTCATCCCATGTGCGGAGATTGTGGATCCTGCAGACCAGCAGCAGGATCCCCCGCAGGTGGCAGCAGGGGAAGATCAAGGAGGGCAGGGGTTGGGAGCCGGGAGGTCGGCTCCCCCCCCCGTACCTTTGCGGAGGCTCTAAGGGGGTCGGGCACCACTCCAGGGACATCGGGTGGGGCTGGGGGGAGGGGGGGTTCCCAGGGGAATGGTCCCGTAGGAGGGGGAGGAGGTGGGGGAGGTTTCCGAGGGGTAGGGGGTGAGGTCAGACGACGCAACGTGGCGCAGATCCGGTGGGCTGGGGAGGGGCCCCCTCCAGCCAGGGAACAGGTCTTGAGGATGGTCCTTGGGCTGGGGTTTCTCCCGGGAGATCTCTATGCCTTCATCCACATGAACAACACCATTGAATATGATGTTAGTTTCATGTTGAGACGGGGGCTGGAGATTTTCTGGGACCGATACCAGCAGCAGAGGGGGCAGGGAGGGTGGGCCGACTTTCGTGTTTTGCCTATCTCTCGCCAGGGGACGGTACCTGTGACCATACTATCCCGGAATGAGTCGCTCCCAGGGCAGGACATCCAGTTTTGGTTGTCGCGCCATGCGGTGCTCCTCGCACCCCTGGTTAAGGGCGCTGGGCCCCTAGGGGTGTGGGACGGGTCGTGGAAAGGTAAGATCCATTTGCGTGAGGTGGGAAATGTGGTGCAGCACGTGCCCTCGGCCGGTTTCCTCGGTCGGGATCGCATCTTGTGCTATTACCCCGGGCAACCCCGCGAGTGTCACCGCTGTGGCTCATTCCGCCATTTGAGCATGAACTGTCCCGAGCAGGTCTGCACCCGTTGTGGTGGACGGGGTCATGCCTCGGCCGGGTGTTTGCTTATCCGGTGTAACCTTTGCGGGGAGTTGGGCCACCCCTTCGCCCGCTGCCCCTCCGCGTCACACAATGGACCGGGGGGGGATGCCATCACTCCACCTCGGGCTCCTGTGCGGGAGGAGGTCATGGAGGCCCCTCTCCCTCAGGAGGAGTCCGAGGGCCCTAGGGTGGAGGAGTCCATCGAGCCGAGGGAGCCACCAGGGGGAGGGGATTCGGGTAGGAAGGAGGAGAGAGTTGATGTGGTGGAGGTTAATGTCTCACGACAGGATAGTAGGTTGCGGGTGGTGCCACCTGAGGAATGGACTACGGTCCCTTCCAAGGGTGGCAAGTCCAAAAGGAAGAAACGGGAGACATCCCCGTTGCCGGATGCAGAGCCCGTGTTGGACATCAACCGTTTCGTCTTTTTGGCTGCTGATGCGGATGAGGGCTTGCCTGTGGAGGCAGGGCTTCCTGTGCGGCGCTCGGAGCGGTTAGCGGCGGGGGCGGCCCCTCTTCCTCAGCGGCGACCTTCAAAGATGCCGAAGGCGCGCCGCAGTCGGGGTCCTCCAATCAAGGGGGATACTGGCGCCCGACGGGTGAGGGAGGATGGGTTTGTACCCCCGCAGTTGGGTTCGGGGCCTTCGCAGGAGCCCCCTGCTGACCCGGCCGCCCTGGCCTCCCCCGCGGGGGTGGGCACTGTCGTATTGTCTCAGTCTTTGTCCGGGGAGGGGGGGGCTGCACAGGTGGTGGACCCCACGGAGGAGGTCATTCCTCCGACCCCTGACCCGTTTGTACCTCCTCCTCCGGTGGGGGCTGGGCCTGCCCTCGCGACAGCTTTGCCTGGTGGTCCCGGGGGCGCCAGCACCTCCTGGGGTGACAGGGTCGAGCGGGAGGAGGAGGAGATCCTCGAGGTGGTCGACGTGGACCAGGAGGAGTTGTTCCAGCTCGCGGGCTTGTCCTGCAAGCGGGATTCTGGGGATCCCGGGGTTGGTGAGAAGAGGAGGAAAGGGTCACTGCACTCGAAATAGGCATGGCGTGCACTCCTGCGTTCTCGTGCGCCACCATCAACGTGGCCAGCATTTACTCAGACCAGGCGCGGGCTATGGCCTATGATTTTCTTTCTACGAGTGGGCTGGATGTCATCTTCTTGCAGGAGACCAGGCTCACCTCGCTCGCTAGCCTTCATCGGGCGAAGCGAGAGTGGAGGTGGGCCCTTCGTACTGGTCACTTGCGGCACAGCCCTACGCAGGAGTGGCGGTTTTGTTCACGTCTAACCGATTTCAGGTGCAGTACGTGTGGGAACTGGAGCAGGGCCGGTGTCTGCTCTTAGACGGCTACTGTGGGCCTCATCGGTTTCGTTTCGTGGTGGTCTACGGCCCCCAGTCTAAGTTGGCGCGGAAGACCCTGTTTGGGGTCATCCGCCCCTACCTACACACCTCCCGTTTGGTGGTCCTCGCCGGGGATTTCAACACCACCACCTTTTTGCAGGACCGAGGGGGGGAGCGTTGCCCACCTAGTTACGAGGGCCTCTTTTTGGCCGAGATGACCCGGACGGCTGACCTGGTGGATGTTTTCCACCGGGCCTTTCCAAGGTCGCAGGGTTTCACCTACTACCATGGGACCTGCAGGAGTCGTATCGATCGGATATATGTGAGTGCCCGGGTGGAGTGTTCCCCTCCGCAGTTGCAGGCGGTTGACTTTTCGGACCACCGCGTCCTCTCCGTGTCCTTCCTGGCTAACCACGAGGAGCTTAGCAGGGGTCCTGGCCTGTGGCGACTGAATGTGCAGTTGTTGGCAACATCAGAGGTGGTCCAGGAGTTCTTGGCCTTTCTCGCAGACCAGGAGACCCTGTTGGGTGTTTTTCCTTCCCGTGGCGCGTGGTGGGATGAGGTGAAGACGCGTGCCCGACAACTCTTCCGTTCCAGGGGTACCTCCATGGCTCGATCCCGCTACCTCACCTACACTGTCCTCCGGAGGTCGCTGGATCGTTTGGTATCCCGAGGGGCAGCGCGGGAGGAGGTTGAAGAGGTGCGCGTCCAGCTCCGTGGCCTGCTTTACGATCGCCATGCCTCCCTATGCTTCGAGGGGGCGGCCGGTGGGGGCGCCACTCCAGACCCTTTCCGGACTTGCAGGGAGAGGGTTCAGCGTCGGGAGGTCATGGCCCTGCGGGGCGAGGACGGTACCATTCATACCTCCCAGGAGGACCTTTTGCGGATGGTGGGGGAATACTTCTCGGACCTGTTTGGGGATCGCCCCGTGGACCTCACCCATATCCGAGAGTACTTGGGCCTTCCCCCGGTGTATTCGGCTGTGGTCCAGGCACAGGTTGATGCACTCGCTGCACCAATTCAGCAGGTGGAGGTGGAGAGGGCGATTCGTGCCATGCCGTTGGGGAAGGTGCCTGGGCGCGATGGGCTCCCGGTGGAGTTCTATCGCACGTTCATCGCCCAGCTGGCCCCCTTCCTGACCTCCCTATTTCAGGAGATCATGGACACGGGGTATCTCCCGCGGTCATTTCGCGAGTCTGTCCTGCTGCTGCTCTCCAAGGGGAAGGACGATAGCTCCTTGGACTTCTGGCGGCCACTCTCTCTTCTGAACGCGGACCGGAAGATCCTGGCCAAGTGTTTGGCCAACCGACTGGTGGAGGTGTCGGGCGATTTGCTGTCCCCTTCCCAGTATTGTTCCGTTCGGGGGAGAGGGGTTCTGGACGCTGTCGCCACAGTCCGGGAGGTGGTGGAGAGAGGCCGGTCGCTCCAACGGGACCACTGGTTGGTCTCCTTGGATCAGTCCAAAGCCTTCGATCGAGTCAGTCACCGGTACCTGTGGGTGGTGCTCCAGCACTTCGGCCTCCCCGCAGGTTTCCTCTTCGTCGTGCAGGCGCTGTACCGAGGGGGGGTGAGCTTCCCATTTATTAACGGGTGGCTCGGACGGCCGTTTGGTGTCGCCTCGGGGGTGCGGCAGGGGTGCCCTTTGAGCCCCCT
The DNA here is from genome assembly GCA_033557465.1 of Ichthyophis bannanicus. Classification (NCBI taxonomy): domain Eukaryota; kingdom Metazoa; phylum Chordata; class Amphibia; order Gymnophiona; family Ichthyophiidae; genus Ichthyophis; species Ichthyophis bannanicus. The sequence goes on from CM066031.1 coordinate 546,042,624, forward strand.
GCTGTATGTCTTCTCCCTCGACCCCTTCCTCCGGAGATTGTCCTCAGGTGGGTTGCGGGGCCTGGAGGCGCCTGGTGCGCCCCCGGTGTCCGTCGTTGCCTACGCTGACGACATCTCAGTTTATGTGGACGGCGCTGAGGGGGTGGAGGCCCTGCGGGAGGCCGTGGAGGAGTACTCGGAGGTAGCCCACTCTGTTGTCAACCACAGCAAGTGCCAGACGCTGTGGTTGGGCCCCTCGGAGGCCTCCCCGCCTTCCTGCGCCCCCTTTCCTCCTCCCGTGGGGGAGGTCCGCGTTTTGGGCCTCGTCTTCGGGTCGGAGGACTGTGCGGAGGCTAATTGGGACCGTTGTCTTGAGACTGCATGGTGTAGGGTGCTGCGGTGGAGGGGGTGGAGGTGTACGTACGAGGAGAAGATCAAACTCCTCGGGACGTTTCTGCTTCCTCTCTTTCTGCACGTGGCCACGGTCTTCGTCCTTCTGTTGTCCCGTCAGGCGTCTGTCTGTGCCGTCTTTTTCTGTTTCCTGTGGGGTAACCGCCTGAACCCCGTCCAGCGCAACATCGTTTGCCTGGATCGGGCAGAGGGCGGTTTGGGTATGTTGCACCCCCTTGTCTTCCTGTCAGTCTTGTCTATGGCGTTCCACTTGGGTAGGATGCGGGAAGGGGGTGGGGTCTGGTGGGTGGCCTCCTATCGGGAATGGTTCTCCCGCTTCTGGGAGCAGTGGGAGGGGGTGTCCTCGGTCCCACGTGTGCGCCGGAGCGGGGAACAGGCCCCATCGTACGTGTTTGTGATGGTGGGGCTCATTCGGCGGTGGGGGGTGACCGACCCGCTCGCCCAGTCCTTGGGGCGGAAAGGCTTATACCGGATGGTTCTCACCTCTCACTATCAACCACGGTGGGCCCTGCGGGACTGTCCGGCGGATGTGATGCAGCGGGGCCTTCGGTTGTTGAACTCCCCTCGGCTACCGAAGAAGGTTCGGGATGTGGCCTGGTTGTCTTTCCACGGGCGTTTGTACGTGAGGGACAACCTCAAGTACAGGTCACAGGCCGAGCGGGTCTGTCCGAGGGCCGGGTGTGAGGGGCAGACGGAGACCATGGACCATTTCCTCCGGCAGTGCCCCTTCAACGTGGAGGCCTGCCGGTTGGTGTCCGCTGCTCTTCACCTGCGTGACCTTTCTCTCCTCACGTATGCGGAGTGGGTGTACGGGGCCTGGTCCTTTCCTCTAAGGCAGGACTCCGGGACCCTCTACCTCGTCACGGCCGTAGTGCGCTACCACCTGTGGCAAGCGCACTACCACCTGTGGCAAGCGCGCTGTCATGTCTCGACCCGGGGGTTGGTCCTGCCCCTTGACGAGGTGGTGCGGCACATTCTAGAGGAAGTGTCCAGCATGGCGCAACGTGAAAGGAGGGTGGTGGAGGCTCATCGTTGGGAGCGTCTGTGGCATCACCTCACCCTTCGCCCCCCGTGAGGGGGAGGGGTTCCCTGGGGTTCTCGTCCCTGTAGGACTGTGCGGTTTGTTTTGTTGTTCCCTGGGGGGAGGGGTGTGATAGGAGGGGTTAGTTTCCCTTCCCTGGGGTTTACCTCTCGTTATGATTTCGGGGTGTTTTCCTCCCGGGAGGGGAGGGGGGGTGAGCTGGTGCTCCATAAGGGGTTTGACCGGTTGTCCGCTTTCCCTTTTCTCCTTAGAGGGTGGCCGTCCCAATATTTTTGCTTTTCGTGTTTGTTTGTTCTTTTTGTGTCTTGGGCATCCCGCTCCGTTGGGCAACACAAGGGTTATGTTTTCTCTTGTGTTGTGCTTTTTGATGTATATGATTAATTATGATTTGTTTTGGTGGGACTGTGTTGGGGATGGGCTAAAGGGGCCCTTATGTTTTCATTTGATTTGGGGGGAAGGGGTGGGGAGGTTTGTTTTTGAGGTGTTTGTTTGGACGGGATGGGTCTGAAGGGGGAGGGATGGGGATAGGGGGATTTGTTTTCTGGATGGGTGGGGAGAGGGAGTCTGAGAGTCAGACAGAATGGACATTTGGACTGGTGGGGGGTTTTGTGCGGGGCAGGGGTTCAGGGATTGCACGATGACCAATGTGTGGACTATGCTGGGGTGTTCTTGCAGGGGGGGGTTGGGTCGGGCATGGACATTGGACTGAAGGGGGGGAGGGGACATGGACATTGACAAGGACGTTTTGGGGGTTGTTGTTGGGAGGAGGGCACGTGTTTTGATTGATGGGGTTGGTGATGGGTTCGGGAGGTGGGTCACGGGGGGTTATGTGATACCTGTTTTGTGCTATGTCGGGGGGGTGGGGGTTTTTGGGGGGTGTGGGACTTGGTTGGGGTGATTGTTTTTACTTTTTGTTTGTTTTTCTGTTGCATGTGTTAATAAACAAAATTTCCATCCCTTGGTAGTTCAGAAGATTTTCCTGAAATGGGGACTTCCATCCATAGATCTGTTTGCCAGTCCCCTGAACAGACAGCTGCCCAGGTTCTGCTCCAGGCAACCGCATCCTCTGCGGCTAGCGGCAGATGCTTTTCTGATTTCCTGGTCCCAGGGCCTCCTGTATGCGTTTCCTCCCACGCCTCTGGTGGCCCGAACCCTGTTCAAGAGTCTACAGGACAGGGCCTCGGTCCTTCTGGTAGCTCCCAGGTGGCCGAGGCAGCCTTGGTTCCCACTTCTGCTTCAACTGGCAGGGGACACCCCACTACCTCTGGGGTTGCAGCCCGACCTTCTCTCTCAGGATCAAGGGTCTCTTCTGCACTCCAATCTCAAATCTCTCAATTTGATGGCCTGGAGGCTGCAAGGGTAGTTTTGGCTCCCTGGGGCCTCCCTCAGGAAGTTGAGGAGGTCGTCATGGCCTCTAGGAAGCAGTCCACTAGAAAAACCTATGCCCTGAAATGGAAAAGGTTTTCTGTGTGGTGTCAGCTGCGTACAGAAGATCCTTTCTCCTGTGCTGTACCAGTGGTGCTTCAGTACCTGCTGCACTTATCCAATCAGGGACTTAAGTCCAATTCTGTTCGGGTCCACCTCTCAGCTCTAGAAGCTCACCACTCACTGGTAGAAGGACACTTTCTATTGGTTCACCCCTTGGTGTCCCGGTTCATCAGGGGTTTGCTCCTGCTCAAGCCTCCTGTCCGTCCTCCAGCCCCTGAGTGAGAGTTGAATGTGGTCTTGCAGCAACTGACTCGCCCACCTTTTGAGCCGATGGCTACTTGTCCTCTCCGCTTCCTGTCCTGGAAGACACTCTTTCTGGTAGCCCTAACCTCGGCCAGGCGAGTGAGTGAGCGTCAGGCCCTGGTCTGTGACAGGCCTTACACTCGCTTCTATAGGAACAGGGTAGTCCTTAGGACTCATCCAAAGTTCCTTCCAAAGGTTGTCTCCTCTTTCCACCTCAACCAGAAGGTGGTTCTTCCAACATTCTTCCCTAGGCCTCATGCAAACCAGGCTGAAGAAGTCCTGCATACCCTGGACTGTAGAAGGGCCTTATCCTTCTACCTTGATCGTACGCAGGGGCATAGAAGGGCTACTCAGCTCTTCATATCTTTTGACCCTAATAATTTGGGGTTAGCTGTGTCCAAGCGTACCTTGTCCATTTGGGTGGCTGACTGTATCACCTGGGCTTACAGGGTGGCTGACCTTCCCTTGCAGGGTTGGGTCACGGCCCATCGTGTCAGGGCAATGGCTGCCTCAGTAGCTCATCTCCGCTCTGTACCGTTGGCAGACATCTGCAGGGCTGCAACTTGGTCCTAAAGCCAGACTTTTGCGGCCCATTACTGCCTGGAGAGGGAGTCCCGTAGGGACAGTGCTTTTGGCCAGGCAGTACTCCGGAATCTCTTTGAGGTTTAGGCAACTCCTGCCCTCCAGCCCTCCGTTGGGCTACCGGTGGAGGTTCTTTCAGTGAAAAGCCTTTCTTTGATGCTGGGACTAGAGGGAGTTCTCTTGTTCAGCCTGGGTTCCTGGTAGCCCAGAGCTAGGGAGTCACCCATATGTGAGGACTGACTTCCTGCTTGGTCCTGGAGAAAGAGTAGTTACTCACCTATAACAGGTGTTCTCCAGGAGCAGCAGGAATCAGTCCTCACAACCCTCCCTCCTCCCCTGGGAGTTGCAGTTGTATATAGTTCAATTTTTACTTTTTGTGTGCTGTTTTTTAGCTATATCATTCAACTGAGCTAGATGGCACCTTTAGGCGGGAAGGGGACCGCGCATGCGTGCAGTATTCCCAAAGGCTTTCATAGAAAGCTGGGTAAATGCTCCGCAGGGGCTCCATCGACGTCGATGTCACCCATATGTGAGGACTGATTCCTGCTGCTCCTGGAGAACACCTGTTACAGGTGAGTAACTACTCTATATTCAACATGTATACAGATAGCTTATTTTACAAGAACAAGCAGAATATAAGTGCATATTTAAAATTATAGCATACAAAAAATTAAGTACAATCTTTTTTCAGACAGAGCAGATATCATTTACGTGTGGTGCCAACACAAACATTTCAGAACCTTTATAGCAAACCTGACATACCAAACTGAGACTAACTTCCAGAACTCAAAAGGCCATAGAACACTAATACATTTCCTGCTGGGAAAACAAAGCAAGCATAATACCTCACCATGGTCACATAAGCATACCACAGATAGGACCCACCAAATATAGAGTAAGAAACCGTATATTAGAAATAGAAATCATCAGGCCAGTGTTGCCATTTCCATGGTTTGCCCACCCAGTTGGGTGACTTTTTTTGCCTGGGCCACAGGAAACATTTCTAGGTGCCATTTTGGATGAGAAAACTGCGGAAATGGATCAAGGAAAAAACAAAGTCCAGCCACCATCTCCCATGTTCATTTTTCCCTGGGGCAGACTCAAAGAAAGTTTACAGTGTGATGTCAGCCTTTGGCTGCATCTCATTGGTGAAGTCAGCATGCTGGACAGTGAAATGCTGAAGAACCTCTCATCTCCTCCCGTGTGCATTGTGACATTACTCTCAGGTGTGCCTGCTTTACAGGGAGCCATGACATCATCTGCTGACATCCGGGGGCATGGCCAAAGGGGACCAATACTTTGGGCTAGTTTTTGGCCAGCATTGAGGTAGAAATTTCAGAATTATCTGGCAACTCTGCTACAGGCAAATGCTGAATTAAAACTCTGAGAAGCAAGATCCTACACATAACGCAGCTTCAAGAAATAGAAACAAATTAATTTCCTCCTTTATGGTGGAAGATAAAAAGCTGGAAGCAATACACGTTTCCAAAACTAACATAAACCTAAAATGTGGGGGAAACGTTTTATCTTTTTACCCACATAAAAAGCATATTTGGAAATTCTCCCTTTCCAAATGCAGGTAAAAGGTAATCCATATGTATACTTTTACATACATACTTTGCAGCTACTCAAAACTCTCAAAGGAAAACTCTGTGGTTAAGTTTTTCAGGCGATGGCCCTTCTGCGCCTTGACCACTGCAACATTGTCTTCCAAGGCTTACCAAGATATGCCCTATAACCACTGCAGATGGCACAAAACACTACTGCCTGAATCCTGCAAGGAACATCAAGATTGAAACATGTAACACCCATACCAAGGCATTTGAACTGGCTACCTATAGCGAGCCATATGAAATATAAGGTCTTCATAATGATATTTAACATATCCAACAAATTTCCTCGATCCACCTACAAACCACCTTGAGCAAAACACCAGATAACAGATCAAGGAGACCAACACAGACCTAACAAGTTTTCATAACAAGCTAAAAACTTACCTATTCCAGCAACACTTTGGAAACATAACTTAGCCTACACAGAGATTACAATTGAATGTTTTAGCAACACATCTGCTAACAGTCTCATTTAACTATAAATGTTAATAACCCGCATGCCTGCTACCCTAGTTTTCCTACAAGCCTCCATTTATAATAACCCACACTACCCTGTTGAATCATACATGTTTTAACACATTCGGTGTAACTGCATAACCAATTTTTGTCATCTGTAAACTACTCTGACTTTAAGATAGAACAGTATATAAAAATGGTTAAATAAATAAATTTCCCATTGAAAATTTGCTTGCTAGCCCACAGGTGCAATTAGTTTGCAAACTCTGTAAACATTTTCAGAATTTCCCCCAAATCCTACTTTTCTACATTTGGTGTTCGAGCATTTTCTTTTTCTACTTGCCTTGGTACCAGTCTTTGTTCCATATTCTCCTTGTTGGTCTTCTAGCTTTTTTTAGACTTTCCTTCCTAGTTCCCTTTTCTTCTCTCTGTTCCTGTCTTCTTCACTTCTCTCCTACAGTATATCTGTCTCTGACACTGATCTTCCCTTTCATCTTATTTTTCTCTTCTCTGCCTCTCTATCCACCTATAAGTACATTTTATCCATCCTTCTCTAATCCTCTAGTTCTCCCTGAGCCAACCCTTCATTTTCCCAACTGTGTCTCCCCAGCTCCCGCTCATTGAGTTTCTCACCTTACCAGTTTTTAGCTATCTGGCCTCCTTATCCTTCTCCCCCCTAAATACCACTTCCTTTCTGAGTCTCTCAAACCATCCCCTTCCAAGCTCTCCCATCTCTCGTCATACCCTGGTCTCCCATTATAATGCCTTTACATCCTCCTCCTTTCCACTTTCCACATCTTTATTTGCCTTGCACCCTCTCTATGTTCAGTCTTGTGCCTTCACCTCTCCAATTTCACCTCTCTGACCCTTATTCTCCCCCTTAGCCTCTTTTTACTGTTTGTCTACTTATTGTCTTTCCAACTCCTACACTTACTTTTCCATTTCCTTTGATTCTCACTCATTCCTCCTCTTTAATTCTCCTCCACTCTCTATCTCTTATCCACATCTCACATCCCCAGTCCTGCCTTCAATTCCTCACTTCTGATACTCCAATTGCTAAGTGCACATGGTTTCTTCCCCACTTTCCTTTCGCCAGACCAACACAATCTCTGAGTCCATGTTTTATCTTTCAATCCCTGCTCTGTTACGTTCCCTTTCAATTTCCCAGTCTCTATTAAACCCCAAATCCTTGAATTACCATGCTCCCCAACCTGAAGTTCCCACTTTCTTCCTTCCTCTGAGTTTTTGCTTTTCCAAGTCCTTTCTTATTATATCCCTAGCATTCTTACTTATATCCCCAACCCAGTCTAAGTCCCTGCTCTTCCCCTTCTATATAAATACATGCCTCCCTATTTTATAGAGTGTTTGCTGTCACAAGTGCCAGCTGAAATCCTCTAGCCTTGCTCTCCATCCCAGTTAATACCTTTGTTTCCATTCTTTTCCCCTCCCCGTGGTTCCAAACACTGTTTCCACACTTCTCCCCTATGGCTTCAGTCTCTATCACTATTCTGTTCCCCTCTCCAAAGTCACAATCCTTATCTATATTTTCTCCCCATCTCCATTCTCAGCACTCTCCTGTTCCCCCATCTTCCCGGTTTCTGAGTCTGTACTCTCCTGTAGGGATTTACGGTCATTCTCTGCTTACCTCCTGGAATTAGGCAGTATGCATCCCGCACATGGCTCATCAGGAAAACAGGACTGAATCTGATGGCCTTATATTTCTAAAACTATGGCCCCTCCTTCAGCCAGTACATCTCGCCTCTCTCCCATGTACTACTGAACATTTGTATAATGCTACAAGGTGTACGCAGCGCTGCACAGACACATGTAAAAGACTGTCCCTGCTCATCAGAGCTTACACTCTAGTCAAGACAAACAGAATAGCTGTAGACATGGGATACATCTAGGGGGAATAGTAAGGAAACACAGAGGAGATAAGGTGAGTCAGGTTCCGAAAGCAGCAGCGAAAAGTTAAGTTTTCAGCCTGGACTTCAAAAGGGTCAGAGAAGGCACCTGACGTACAGACTCAGGTAGTTTGTTCCAGGCATAAGGACAGTTTGTTACAGGCATGTAATACAGATAAGCTGACTAGGCCGCAGAGAAGGAAGAAAAGAGACTATGGCTGGACCTGCTTATCCTTGGCCACTGAGGGAAGGAGGGAGGTGATACTACGTGCCTTTTCTTCATTGATTACAGCGTCAATAAAAGTTCAGCATGGCAGCGGGGAGAGGGGCAGTGGACCAGCAGCAGAAGGCAGAGCAGTAATGCTGGTAGATATGCTGGCTCTGGAGAACCTTGAAAGCAGCAGTGGAGTGAGAGCGGTGTTAACTTGGAGGCAGAGGCGGAAGGTGAGCAGTAGTGATCAACTGCAGCATTTTGGCAATAAAGCAGCAATGGAGGCAGTCTCTGCAAAAGTGCTAGTGATGAGTGACTACATCAATGTTGTCAGCAAAGACTATAGCTACCAATGAAAGCAGCAACAGGTAGCGGTAGCATGGAGGGGTACAGCAGGCTGAATAACATCCATTGGTGCGGACATATGCTGAACCTCCTCACACTGTTCCCATTCCCAAGTCAGCAGACACTGCACCTGCAGGAACCAGTCTCATAGGTTCAAAGTCTTCCCTGATTGGTAGTGCATGGCATGATTTCTATTGCAATTGGTGGTGCACATAAAACATCATGCACTATTGATGCTGTGCCCATGCAGTATCTTAGAATGATTTGGGTTAAGACATGTTTGAATGTACAGTACATCTTTTTGCAAGTGCATTCATGTCCTACAGATATGACAGGTGCTTATCATGCATGAATACTTACATACAGCATAGTATTGCTGTGTTATATAAAATCCCTGCACAATTTAATTTTTAGAAGTCAAATTTGCCAATTAAAGACTTGTTGAAAGAGATGATCCTCACCACTAGACTGAGGTGACTAGCAAGGTCACATTCAAGCAAGGCATATTGCATTGCAGTTTAGCAGTCCAGAGGGAACATGGAAAAAATACCTGCTACATGACTTCATGTTACCTTGTACATCATGTTGATTCGTGTCTTGCTCTTTCCTAAGCTTGCTGGGTTATTATATTCCTCCCTATCACACAGGTTCCAATCCCAATCAGTGAGGACCTGGACTTGATTGCTATGTTGACGGATGATGCTACAGTAGCAGCCTGGAATAACGAAGGACTACCCAGTGATAGAATGTCAACAGAAAATGCCACTATTCTCACAGCCTGTGAGCGCTGGCCTATGATGATAGATCCACAGCAGCAGGGCATTAAATGGATAAAGAATAAATATGGAGCTGACCTTAAAGTCATCCATCTAGGACAGAAGGGGTATGTGAATCTAAAGCTCATTCTTCAAATCTGAAGCTTTAAAGTTATTCTGGATTTGTTGAAATCTGTGTGATACATGCACTTTGAGGATTGGAGTATCACAATATTGTTAGCTGTTCATCATTTATATCATTTTGAGCTAAAAAGATAGCAGGAGCTTAGGTAACATTGTTTTGATGAACTGGCTGTATTGCGATGCCACTCGTTTCAGAGTGTAATAGAATGACTTTGCTTAGCTTTAGGTCACTATTTGTGGAGACAAAGTAATTTTCCACAGCCACCAGAGTGTTCATGTAAGATTGTTATGTATTGTGCTCCATGCTTTGTTACTGCTTTCAGGAGATTTTCCACATATTTGCATCTTCATTTTAAATATTAACTTGCTGCTAGGATCTGTACTCTGTGTATTTTGGTCCTCATATCACAGTTAATTATGCAATTCTTCAGGAACAAGCAGGAAGTCAGTCCTCAAATATGGGTGACGTAGGCACCAAAAGAGCCCGGATGGATTCACTCCCCAGCTTTCAAAGAAAGCCTTTGGGAATTAGACCGTGCATGCGTGGTTACCTTACTGCCCAAGGGTGCCATCTTACCTCATCTTCTTTTTTCTGTGAAGCCTTGCAGATATCCCGTCTCTTTCCCTGGTAGAAGTTGACTTTTCCTCTAGCTTCTGCATCCGTTTTTTTTGCACCTTTTTGCCTGTTTGGTTCCTCAATCACCTTCCCATCGCCTGATTGCACCCTCGCCTCAGTGTCATGTTTTTTCAGGTACTTTTTCTACTTTTTCTCTTGTGGGCGCGGGAGTTCCCTCGCGTCCTCCCTGAGCGATATGTGTGAGTTTGACCTCGTGGGCACCGTGTTCCCCACTATGTCTGCGGTCAGTGGATTCAAGCACTATGGCAGGTGCTCCCACACTATGTCTATCATCGACCACCACAGTTGCTGCCTCTGTTTCATGTGGCCTGACCATGACAACAACTCCTGTCCATTCTGTCTGAAGATGTCAGCCAAGAGCCAGAAGAAGTGGGATCAGCAGCGTAAGGACATGTTTGCTTCGAAGACCTCGGCTGTGGGACCATCCTCGAGCACGGAGTCTGTGCCCTCGGGGTCTGTGTTGCGGGTGAGCTTGATCCAAGCCCCAAGGTCACAGAGTTTCGGACCAGGGATTGTCCTTCAAGGACTTCCCCTGCAGGCTTATGTCGTCATCCCAGCCACAGTCGAAGACGCAGTCTGACCCCGGCACCAGAGGTAAGTACTTGGGTATTTGGGCTCGGAGCCCTCGACCCGACACCAAGGGGGATGGCTAGGAGTGGCCCTCAAAGCTGCCCCGTTGGGAGGAGACTCCCACCACATTGGGGGGGACATGGTCGGTCCACTGGCACGATCACTATACATGATTCCCCTCTGAGGGACCCGGCTCCAGACTTGATGATGTCAAGACCCGAGCCGGTGGCTGCGAAGCCAACAGGCCTCGAGGTCAGAATGGTGACCCTGAAGTGCAGCCTGGCTGCCTTCCTTGAGATGCAGCGTGGACCAGCACCCGGTACCTCCGGTTCGTCTGCACCGACCTTGGGCCCCAACTCTGCTGAAACCTCTTCAGAGGACGTCTAGCCTGTTTTGGAGCAGTTCTCTGCTCAGTCTCGAGGCCATTGGCCTCGCACCCAAGGCGTGACTCTCCCCCGAGTGCATTGGGGTCAGTGCATTGAGCACTGCATTCCTCGATACCTCTGGCTCATCAACTCGATGACCACTCGGGGTTCGAGGTCTCCTCTGACTCAGAGTCGAGATGGGAGACTGAGGAGGCATCCCATGACACTGCGCTCCATAGAGATGTGCCTTCAGAGCCATCTCCCCCACAAGGGTGCTGGCAGTCCTCGCCCAAGGACTATAGGCGTTCCTCAATTTCATTCAAGGGATGGTGCAGGCCCTGGTCTTCATGGCGGAGCTGGAGGGACGAGCCTTGTGCTGAGGACCTGGAGATCCTCCAGTATGAGGCCTCTCCAAAAGAGACACTGACAGTGCCAATCTCCTCCATCCTCAGATGCTTATTGTTCAGGATGTGGGAAAGCCCGGTGACTTTGTCTGTGGTGAGCCACCAACTCTATTCCCAATATCAAGTTGGCAAGAACCCAGGATTCCAGATAGCACAGCTACCTCACAACTCCATGGTGGTGGAGTCGGCCATGCATTGAATGAAGAGCCAAAAGATGCACTCCTTGGTGCCCCGTGGCAGAGAGGCCCGCACCATGGATGGCTTTGGCAGGTGGTGCTTCCAAGGCTCGATGCTCACTGCCTGGATCCAGGCATACCAGCTGCACATAGTCATGTCCCTCCGGGATCTGGCAAAGGAGCTTGCCAGGTTCTCGGCTGGTCTGGTAAGAGAACCCCTCGAGCTCTTCTGGACCTGTATCTCCATAGTTAAGTAATGCTCCAAGTTTCAGACTCTGGCAACCTTTGACGGCTTCGAGTCCATGGCCCATGTGGCTGTGGTGGGCAATAATGCCCACTGCCTGGCCTGGCTACAGTCCTCTTACTTGGAGCAGTGGATACATGACAAGCTGGCCAGTCCCATGCCAGGGAAAAAACATCTTCGGCAAGCCCATGACAGACAAGGCAACCGAGCTGGAGACAGAATTCCTGACCAGGATGAGACTGTCCAGGAAGACTGCTGACCCTTCCCTGTGGAAGGCTTCATGTAAAAAGACCTTCCACCTGAAGCAGAAGAAGGCCTACAGGAAATATTCCCAGTTTCTAGCCTACCAAGCTCCCCAACAGGGTCAGCAGGCCAAGGGCCAGGGGCCCGGCCTCTGTAAGCCAAACGCCCCCAAGCCTCAAACAGCGCCGCAGCCTTGAGGTGGGGAGGGGTTGATTCCTTGGGCATAGCTTCCCTTCCATCCAAGGGCCTAAAGCACATGGGAGGATGTCTGGTCCATCTTGCCCATCCCTGGCCCAGCATCACCTCCAATGCCTGGGTGCACGTAGGGCACCACTGCAAATACAGGGTGCTCCCCTTTAGCCTCTCCTCAGCCCCCAGGGTGTTCACCAAGTGCCTGGCGGTCATCGCCACCCACCTCCATTTGCTGGGAATGTCGTCTTCCTCTACCTGAATAACTGGCTTATAAAGGCAAGCTCGCCAGAGGAGGAAAGCGCTGCGGCGCACCGCACCATCAAGGCACTGCAGACTCTGGGGTTCATAGTCTACCAAGCCCTAGTAATCCCACATTTTGATTATGCTAACGCAATACTCCACGGACTCCCGAAGAGCACACTCAATCCTCTGCAGCTGGCAATGAATGCAGCCGCCAGATTCCTGCACGGAGCCTCCAGGAGAGAACACATAACCCCAGTTCTGAAACATCTGCACTGGCTGCGGTCCACTGTAGACTCTCCTTCAAGGTTCTTCTGATGACCTACAAAGCCATCAACAAGCGCTCCTCCACCTCCCTCACAGATCTCATCCAGGCCACCCCCCTCAACAGAGCTAGGAGAGCAGCTGCCACCAACACTCTGTTACTCCCAAAGGTGATTACAAAGTGTTCACAGGCAACAAGAAACAGAGCCCTTCGCATTGTATGCGCCCACATGCTGGAACACCCTGCCTCCGGCCATCCATGCCATCACTGACCTCGTCCAATTTAGGAAGTCACTAAAGCACCACCTGTTCCTCCAGCACTTTATAGACTCAGATGCCGTCTCACAGCCAGTCACACTCTGGAACCAAGCTGACACCCCCAATGCAGCTGCTATGCACATCTGCAGCCCCGCCCTCTAGATCCCAAACAATGCATACATATCAAGCTGCCAATCTGTATATAGTTAGGCCAACCTATAAATAGTTGAGCTGCTCACGTAGCCGATGACAGCCAGTTTTTGTCTGTACATAGTTACCCCTGTTAGCCTTGTTAGAGACCCCTGTTCATTGTAAGTCCAGTGTAGGTTCTGCATGCACTGCACAAATTTTGTTATATGTAAACCGCACTGATCCTAAAGAGCACGGTATATAAGAAACACTAAATAAATTAAATAAATAAATAAATAATCGACTAACCCCAAGTCGCACCTACTCCCTACTCAGCACCTGGAGTTCATCAGTGCCCTCCTGGACTCAGTGCAGGCCAGGGCCTTCCTCCCTCCGGGCAGGGCACAGTGCCTTGTGGCTCTGGCAGGTGAGGTGCAGTCACACTGAACGGTATCAGCACGGCTTCTGTTATGCTTACTGGGCCTCAATGGTGCATGTAAACCTGCATGCCCATCTCCAGATGTGATGCTCTCAGTAGACTCAGTCCACGGGCCATCTGGAGGATCGGATCAAAATTACCCAGCTGCTGGCAGTCTATTTCACCTGGTGGCTGAGCCAGCCGAACCTCATGACTTTCCAGGCCCCGCCGGTGCACTGCATTCTCATGACGGACGCCTTCAAGCTAGGTTGGGGAGCACACTGTGATGGTCTGCTGTCACAGGGTGCCTGGACTCGGGAGGAGAGTGCCCTCCAGATCAATCTTCTGGAGCTCTGGGCGGTGACAAACGCCCTCAGGGTATTCCGCACCTACCTACTGGATGAAGTGGTGCTCGTCTAGATGGACAACCAAGTAGCTATGTTCTACAACAGCAAGCAGGGAGGCACGGGCTCCCACCTCCTCTTCCTGGAGGCAGTCCGCCTGTAGAGGTTCGCCAAGGTGAATGGCATGACCCTCTGGGCAGTCTGCCTGCCAGGCCAGGACAATCTGCTTGCAGACCAGCTCAGTGAAGACTCCACCCGGGGGTAGCCAACTCCATCTTCCAGCATCGGGGGACCCCAACGTTGGACCTGTTTGCCAGCCCCGAGAACATGCAGCTGCTATGTTTCTGTTCACAGTGGCCGTCCAAGGGCCGAGTGGCAGCAGATGCCTTTCTCCTTCATTGGTCCGGGAGCTTCCTGTATGCCTACTTGCTGACTCCATTGGTCCCCAAGATCTTGCTCAAGTTCCAGTCGAATGTGGCCTCAGTAATCTTCATTTCCCCCAGGTGGCCCCAACAGCCATGGTTCCCTCTGCTTCTGTAGCTGTCCCAAGCGGCCCTGATACCTCTGGGCCAGGACCCAGACCTGCTGTCACAGGAGAATGGGACCCTTCTCCATCCCAATCTCTGGTCCCTTGCCCTGACGGCAGGGCTTTTGAGAGGCTAGCCATAGCGTACCTCCGCCTCTCCAGGGAGATGGGTGACATTCCACTGACTATGCGCTATGTGTACACCTTCAAGTGGCACCAATTCTCTGTCTGGTGCTTCAACAAGAATCTCAACCCTTTCTCCTGCTCAGTACATGACATCCTGTAATACTTCCTGCACCTTTCTTGGACTGGGCTGAAGTCCAACTCTGGGTGCACCTCTGTGCCATAGGGGTGCATCCTCACCTTGTCAACTGCCAATCTGTCTCTGCGTACCTGCTAGTGAGGCACTTCATGAGGGGGCTGCTCCTCCTGTGGACCCCCCCTCGCGCCAGTGGCGTGGGACCTGAACGTTTTTCTGGGGAAGCTAATAGATCCCCCTTTTGAACATCTGGCTACATGCCATCTAAAGTACTTATCATGGAAAGTAGTGTTCTTGGTAGCACTCGCTTCCTCCAGGTGAGCTAGCTAGCTGCAGGCACTGGTGGCTCATGCCCCCTATATACCAGGTTCGACAGAAACAGGGTCGTTCTCTGGATACACCAAATATTCCTACCCAAGGAGGTAGTTCTTCCCACCTTTTTTTCCCAGACTACTTGCCTCCCAGGCGGAGGCCTTGTTACACACCCTGGATTGCAAGAGGGCACTGTCCTCCTTCCTTCAGAAGACAGCACCATCGCCACTCATCACAGCTGTTCATCTCTTATGACGTTAACAGGCTCAGAGTTGCAGTCTCCAAGTGGACCTTGTCATCCTGGGTGACAGACTGCATCTCCTTCACCTACAAGCAGGCTGGATTCTCTCTGGAGCATCATATTATCATGCACCTCATTGGCCGACCTGCGCTTGGTTCCCCTGCTGGACATCTGCCGGGCCGCCACCTGGTCTTCCTTCCATATGTTCGCTGCGCATTACTGCTTGGAAGAAAGCTCACGGCGTGACAGCACCTTTGGCCAGGCAGTACTTTGTCACCTCTTTGGGAAATAGTTCAACGCCTTCCCTCCAGATCGTTGTTTTCAGCTACCGATGAGGTGATTTCATGCTCAGTGGTGCAGCTGTGTTCTTGGCCTTCGAGCCATTCGCGCTCCTTACTGCCCTACTCGTTTCACTTTTGGAGTCATCGGGGCTTCCTGCAGAGTTTTTTCCGTTGCCTGTAGCTGGGGAGTCCCATATGTGAGGACTGACTTCCTGCTTGTTCTTGGAGATAGCGTAGTTACGCACCTGTAACAGGTGTTCTCCGGGGACAGCAGGAATCAGTCCTCACAACCTTCTCTCCTCCCTGTGGAGGTTTTTCCTTTTTTATGCTCGATTGTGCTATGTCATCATACTGAGGTAAGATGACACCGGCAGAGGTTCGGATCAAATACAAAGCACTGGTACTGATCCACAAAGCATTTCTTCAACAGCAACTATCACAGCTACATACACTTCTGACAAAACCGCACTCAGGAAGAACTACCCGACAGCTTGCAAAGAACACACTGATTGTACCACATGAAAGAACCAAATTCAACCAGCAAATCTGCAACCGAGCATTCAACCTACAGTATATGCTCCTTCCTTATGGAACTCTCTGCCAACTAAAATCCGATGCACCATGGAGCTCTCAACATTTAGAAGGCAGCTAAAAACCCACCTATTCAAGGAACATCTGGGAGCCAAGCAGAACATGACCCACTGAAAATGAAATTGGGGTAAAACTGGACAAACAGGATTGTAAATATGTTAGATATGTAAAACCAATGTGATTCTAGTGTTTTAACCCCCCCCCCCCCGGTGATGGATTCCCCCCCCCCCCCAAAAAAAATTATGCCGCACCTTATTATTTGTTGTAAATAACTTTGTTGAATTGTAAACCACTTTGACCAGGGGAAAAGTGGTATATAAGCACAGCTAAATAAATAAATAAGGTGACCACACATGTGTGGTCTAACTTCCAAAGGCTTTCTTCGAAAGCTGGGGAATGAATCCATGTGGGCTCCATCAGTGCCTATGTCGTTCATTTTGTGAGGACTGATTCCTGCTATTCCTGGAAAGCACCTGTAACAGGTAA
The DNA here is from genome assembly GCA_033557465.1 of Ichthyophis bannanicus. Classification (NCBI taxonomy): domain Eukaryota; kingdom Metazoa; phylum Chordata; class Amphibia; order Gymnophiona; family Ichthyophiidae; genus Ichthyophis; species Ichthyophis bannanicus. The sequence goes on from CM066031.1 coordinate 546,058,977, forward strand.
CTGCACTTTATATGTAGTAATGGATCACCATTCCAGATGTTCCTACAATATATACCAAAAGTGTATCACATTCTGAGTCCTTCAGATCTCCGGACTTCCACACAAGTAAGAAACACCATCATTCCATATTGTCCTGCTAGACCGGTCCAGACAAGTGGTTTGTGTTCCCCTACCAGCAGATTGGTGGAGGCAAAGAATCAATGAAACGCCCAGGTTTCAATGACATCTCTCTCATGCCCCTATTCGCCTCTGCCACCAGAGGTCCCTCAGTATTTCTTTTTCTCTGACAGATGGTGGTGGATGCTTGGAATGCCCTCCCGATGGAAGTGGTGGGGGGCACACACAGTGACGGAATTCAAAATGGCATGGGACAGACATAGTGGATCATTTTACAGCAACAGGATAAAATCAAAATAAACTGAATACTGGGCAGACTAGATGGACCACACTGGTCTTTATCTGCCGTCATTTACTATGTTACTATGTTAGATGGTGTATGGATTTTCTCCTCTGTAGGAAATCTGAAGATTGAGAGGAAAAGAGGTTAATGAAACGCTTGTGAACGACCGCCTTGAGTCTTAAAAAGGTGACTCTCTCACTTAAGTGTGACGTTGGAGGCTCCACTAGATTGCGGTCTTTTCGGAAGTCATAGGAGGGAAAAGTTTTTCAGCTCCACACACTTATCATAATAAGAGCCTGTTGAGCAGCCACATATTGGAAGGATTTGGAAAAATCTGGAAGAGTACAGCAACATCACACAACCTCTGCACCCCTTCCCTCCTCCTTCATTCTCCTTTGCTCTCTCCCAAAGATTGCAGAAGGCTCTCAGAGGGATCTGCCTGCCAGCCACCTTACACACACAGTGCTGTAAAACATAAACCCAGCCAGTGAAGCAGTTTCAGGGGAGTAGACCTGAGCCTGTCACAGATCCTACACCTGAGACTCTCAGCGCGTGAGTACCAAGGCTTGACCTCATCATTGTCCTGTCGGGGGCTCCCAGTTCTGTTTCTGAGGGACGCGATTTGAGATGGACTGCTAGTGACCTTTGGTTCTGTGTGAGGGTTTCCCGCCATTTTCTGCATGCATTGGTAATGTTTTTGCCTATTGTGTGCCTGGGGGTCGCACAATCCTAATGTACGTTCTGCCCGAGCGACTCCAATGAGTATTCTACCCTAGTGCCTTTAACATGCATTACATAAAAATGCAGTTAACTCACACTTGCAGGCCGATACAGCCTTAGCGCATGCTCTTTTTATACTTACCCTAACTCTCTGTCTTCTTCCAGGAAACGTTGTTTGAGCTATTGCAAATGAGGAGCCTTTCTCAGATGGGGCTCTGATGACAGTGTCATGGCATTGAATTTGGCTCCAGCACTGGGCAGCATACATATCCTCCAAAGCCTGGTTGGCTCAACTGGCCTTTAAGGGGAAGCTTCTCTTTGGTATTGATTTGGAGAAGCTGGTGAAGGACGTAGGCGAGATAAAATCTTACCACCTCCTGGAGGACAGGTCCAAGGGGCCTGTAAAGAGGGCTGGTGCCCCTTCTTCATCAGCCTCTGCCCATCCTTCAAGAGCATGCTGGCTGTATTCCCAGGGGTCTTGGGACTATCACCCTTACTAACCTGGAAAACCTTTCTTCCGCTCTGCTTTCAACTTCAGGCTCATTCCCAGCTCTTTTGTGGAGCACATGGGCTCAGGGATTTGGTCCCTCTAATGCAAAGGTTTACCGCTTCTTCAATCACCACATGGAGACAGGGTCCAAGGGCGTTGATGTCCTGACCCAGACTTGGTCAATTTAGTGACTGCTGTACATGTTTCCTTCATGGCCCCTGGTGGGGAGTGTGATTCAGTATATAGAGTGCCACCTGGGCAGGATTGTTCTGATAGCACTGGATTGGCCGAAGAGAGTGTGGTTCAGAGACCAGATGCAACTTCTGCAGGCGACTCCTCTTCCACTGTGGGGGCTCTGTGCTATCTTGGTTCTCTTCTTATCTCTCCCATCATACTTTCGGTGTTTGTTTTGGTGGATCCTCCTCTACTGCTATCGCGTTCTCAGTTTGTGTACCCCAAGGGTCTGTCTTGGACCCACTCCTTTACTCTCTCTATACCCAGTCACTTGGTACATTTATCTCCTCTCATGGTTTTCAGTACCATTTTTACGCTGATGACTCTCAGATCTTCCTCCTTACACTTACAGTCTGTCTCCCAAGCAATCCAGTCCTGGATCTCTGCCTGCCTATTTGACATTGCTGCTTAGATGTCTCCCTACCATTTGAAATTGAACATGGCCAAAACCGAGCTTCTTATTTTCCCCCTAAATCCTCCTCCCTCCTAACTCCTTTCTCAATCTCTGTGGATAACACTCTTTACTCCCTGTTTCCTCAGCTTGCAACCTTGGGGTTGTCTTTAACTCCTCCTTCTCCGCAGACATCCAACTGATAGCTAAAATGTCATTTCTTTCTCTATAACATCAGCAAAATTCGCCCCTTCATTTCTGAACACACTTTTAAAACATTCATACACTCTTTAGTTACCTCCCATCTAGACTATTGCAACCTCCTCCTTGCCTGGTCTCCCTCTGAATCATCTCTCTCCTCCTCAATCTGTTCAAAACTCAGCTGTGCAGCTAATCTTCTGCGAGCCTCAATATGCTCATATAATCCCTCTTCTCAAGTTGCTTTACTGGCTCCCTATCCGTTTCCATATCCAGTTCAAACTTCTTTTACTGACCTATAAGTGCACTCAATCTGCTGCTCCTCACTACCTTTCCTTTCTTATCTCTCCCTACACCCCTCCTCAGGAACTCTGCTCCTCTGGCAGATTGCTTCTATCTGTGCCCTTCTCTTCTGCTAACTCCAGACTTTAATCCTTTCGCCTTGCTGCTCCTTATGCCTGGAACAAACTCCCTGAGTCTATACATCAGGCTTCATCTTTGGCTCTTTTCAAATCCAGTTCATTTTGCAAAGCATGGTAATGTGGTGGTTCCTACGTTTACAAGCATATTCATTCTTAATTTTTCACATGAGAGTCTCCTGATCTAGTGTACTTTAGTAGTAAGACTAAGTATTTTTATCCGCCTTGCCCTTCAGCATCGGGGGTATTTGGAACTGTTTTGCACTGTAGGGTGTATTCTTCTACAAACACGGTTTTTTCTTCAAATCAAGAAGTGTTCACTTCCTACTGTTGATTTTTATTATCGTCATTCCCCCTTCTCAGCCGTGTTGAATTTCGCTGTACCGCTATATCGTCGCTGCAACCCTGCATGTAAGATTGTGGCGACTACAATAAAGACCCAACTTGGGGCTGTGAGTACCGTCTCATTCAGTTGTTCTCAGTAACGAATTCGAGAGGTTAGGCTACACAGTATACATGACAACACTCTTCTCTAATCTGTTTGTTTGGGCGGGCTTGTTTCCAGGTTATTTATTTCTTTAGTAACATACAAGTTATCAACAAGTCCTGCCAGTACAGCATTAATATTACAATCATTCATTCTAAATTCTTGCTTTGATTGACCTTTTGTATATACAATAGTGCACAGCTCATCACCTACATTAGTTTCATTCTCCTCGGTACTTAATACTATGGTAGCACCCATCATTTTCCAGCCCAGTGCGGCCCTGTAACCCAGTGTAGTTTTTAAAGATTTTTCAAGTGCACATCGAGTCTATTTCTCTCCTCATTTTCCATTTGATTTATTGTATTTCTATCTGGACATTTCGCAGCTGAGGGTTTAATCAAGTGCCCCTTTTATCCCATCAGCTGAAGACTTGCTGTTTGTATGCGCTGAGTGAGTATGATTACACTTTACGATTCACGTAACTTAGTTTATTGTTGAACACTTTCGTGTGGATTAGACTGCACATTTGTCGGAATCATTTATAGGTTTCACTTTTGCTTCTGCCCCCGCGATGTTTATAATGCTATTTTAGGATGTTGGTTGCACAGTATCCACTATATATATATTTTTTATTTATGTTATAAATGTTTTTACCATTATGTTCCAAATATCTTAGCCTATACTTGTTTATCAGTCAGTGCATTACAATGCAATGTTAAATGCTTATTAACATATTTGTACATATGATTTTAATTATTTATTATTTTATTATGTATTATGTATTCTTAGATCTCTACATTATTTATTCATTATACGATGTTTATAATGCTGTTCTAGGATGTTGTCTGCACAGTATCCACCGTATTTTATATTCATGTTATACATGTTTTACCATCATGTTCCACATATCTTAGCCCATACTTGTTTGTCAGTAAGTATATTACAATGCAATGCCAAATGCTTATTAACATATTTGTACATATACTTTTAATTATTTATTATTTTATTATTTATTTATTATGTATGTTTTGTTCTCTACATTATTACACATTTTTTTAAAAAATTTCTTTAATCAATTATCTATTTATTTATTCAGAGTATTGTAAGATTAGGATATGTCATTACCATTATTATCATCTCGTTTATCATGCCCGGTCAGCTCCCATTTGTTTTTATTTCTTTGGTTTATTATTGTTATTAGCATTTTTATGATGATTATAATCTTGATTATGATTATTATTTTTATTTTTATTTTTAATTGATACATTTTTATGATTGTTATTAATATGTTGTGTTTATTTTATGTTTGTAAGTGATTTTAACCCCCTGAGGAAGGCAACCTGCCGAAACGCGTTGGGGATCCCAATAAAAGCGCTTGTGTCATCACTACTCTTGCTCTGTGTGTTTCCTGCTTGGCCCTGCAAGAGCTGCTGCTCTCTCTGTGCCTCTATACATCAGGCTTCATCTTTGGCTCTTTTCAAATCCAGGCTGAAGACTCACCCCTTCGAGACTGCTTTTGTATCCTGATCCACTTAGTCTCCTATATGTTTCCTTGCCATTCCCCTAGATGTATCCTTGTCCTCAATTGTTGTGTTGTTTGTCTTGACTAGATTGTAAGCTCTAGTGAGCAGGGATCATCTTTCACGTGTCTGTACAGCACTGCATACGCCTTGTAGCGCTTTACAAATGATCAGTAGTAGTAGTAGTAATTTATCTCTATCTTTTTTCAGGCAGTTGATTGACAGCCCAGGCAAAAGCATCACCCCATCCCAGCCCAACTAACCCTTACCTCTCAGTAAGCCAGTCAGCTATACCCCCACTTGCTTCTACAACCACAAGCCAGTTAAGCCATTCCCCTCAGCCCCTATCTTCATGAGCCAGTCAACCATTCCTCCAGCCCTAATCACCATCTGACTGAGCTAGTCAGCCACCCTTTCAGCTCCTACCCCATAACCCAGCAAGCTAGTCATCTGCCCCAGCCCCTATCCTGTCCTCTCCCCCTTGCAAGTCAGCCAGCCAGCCATTCCCCAGCCCCTTCCCCCCTTTAGCCCTAATTCATGAGCCAGTCAGCCACCCCCAGCCCCTATCTTTTGTATCTTCATTTTGCAGACTGTTTTTTCAAAGAAAGGGTTGTAAACAGCATAAAAAAACTAACTTAAAAAAGAAATATCTATAGTGATTATTGTAAGAATTCATCTTAATATGAGCAATTCAGTACAGTATAATACCTAATTGGGCACGTACAAGCTTCTTATGCCATCATCAGTATCATCCTGGCATCACTAGAAATGTGAAATACTTTTCACAGACTCAATTTATGCTGTTGTCTTATTTAATTAGTTGTTATATATAGACCTTTGATTATTCTAATTCAGAGTTTTCTTTTTCCTCTTTCCTTTCCAGTAAATAAACTCTCTATCTCCAGGAACAAGCAGGAATGTAGTCTTCACATATGGGGTGACATCGGTACCGACAGAGCCCGCGAGGCAATGCTCCACAACGTCCAATAGGAAAGCTTTTTGGAGCATCCCACTGTGCCTGCGTAGCTGTCTTCCTGCCTTTCCAGCTCTCCGTCATCAGTTCTTCGTTTTCCGCCGAGCCGACAAGAAGCAATTCCTGTCACCACAGAAAATTCATCCTTTCTTATTTTTTGTGGTCGCATCTGCCTTCCCGTCGACACTGGTACCGACCCCCATCAGTGCTTGCTTTCTTTCTTTCTAAAAAAAAAAAAAAAAAAAAAAAAACCTTCTGTGAGGGAAAGAATTATCTCTTTCCTTCAGGGTGCATTGACGCCATCTCAGGCTTAGGCCTCCCCTTTTGTCATAGACAAAATGGAAAAACCATCCAGTGGTTTTAAGAAGTGTTCCAAATGTGGCAGTACCATTTCGGCCACAGACACCCATGACTGGTGTCTAAAATGCTTAGGACCGGACCATCAACCATCAGCATGTTCTCTTTGTAGGAAGATGACAACAAGAGGACTACAGAATCGAGCTGCAAAGCTAGGCACCTTATTTGCCTCTGATGCGGTATCTTTGGCATCAATGTCATCAAGAGCTTCATCTTCCTTCAAAGGATCTCAGGTATTGAAACCTAAGTCTTCACTGAAGACTGATCGGTCCTCCAAGGGTAGATCTCCTTCTAAGAATCGAGATGCCTCGGGCATTGCCCTGAAGGGGGGGGGGGGGACACACTGGCCAGATAACCCCAGCAGGAGGACCTTTCTTCCAAAGCCTTAGTGGGGTCCCAGGATGCTCCTGAGGCCTCCACCTCTGGAGAGCTCCTGGTGCCGTGCTCAGGGATCGTGGCCTGCAATTCCGGTACCGATACCCAAGCATCGGCAAGCTCCATGGATCAACGTATCCTGGCCATTGAGCGGAGCTTAGCGGCTTACTGGCACCTTGGTACCAGTAAAACCTTTACAGTCGATTCCGCAGGCATCCATACTGGCTTCGGTACCAACACAACCTGCATTGACTTTTTTGCCACTTTCCACGCTACTGACCATGCTGGTCCTCAAATCCATTTCCAGTACGGAGGTGCCAGAACCGCAAGCCTCAGCTATTGGTTTTGATTGGTACAGAGTACGTGCAGAGCGGGAACACCCTGCCCATCGATACTTTGAGTCTTCGGATTCCGATTTGTCGGATGATGAATCAGCCGATACCCGGGACATAAGAATTATCCCGGAAGACCCATCTCCATTCCACAATGTCACATGTCCCCTCCAGAGGACATGTCTTTTCAAGACTTTATTTGCGATGTTGCTCGGGGTCTGTCTATAAAAGTGACATTGGAGAAAGAGCCTAGTGCCGAAGAAATCAAAATTCTTCGGTACCCTACAGCCCTGAAAGAGGCTGCTACACTCCCTATCTATCGCATACTTCACAACCTTACACTTCGTATGTGGGAGGACGCCCTTTACTATCTTTCCACATACCTGATGACTCGATACCATGTACCGGGTACCAGAGTGTGTCCCGGTTTTCAAAAATGCAATTGTCGCACCATTCCATGGTGGTGGAATCGGCAATGCGTCGAATAAAGAGTGCTAAGAAACATTCCTTGAATCTTCCTGGTAGGGAATCGAGAACCCTCGACACCTTTCGTCAATGTTGTTTCCAGGCCTCCATATTATCAGCCAGGATCAGTTCCTACATACTCTATATGGGTATGTTCCTTAGAGAGGTGGCTAAGGATTTGGAGTTAATGGCTCCTCTTCTCCCCAATGACGAGAGCAGATTATCTCATCCTTGTAAAGCATGCTCAGAATGTTTCAAAGTTTATTAATAGAGCAACTTTTGACTGTTTTGAGTGCATCAGTAGAACTTCATCCATCTGCATCGGTGCACGCAGGATTGCTTGGCTTCAAGCATTGGATCTTGAGCAATAGGTTCCAGATAAGCTGGGTAATCCTTGCACCGGTGAAAACCTTTTTGGCAAGGATTGGCAAGACAAAGTCTCTCAGAATCTGAGAATACTACCCTCAATAGGCTATCTAGATCTACTGCCAACCCAGCTAGGAAAAAAGCAGCAAAGAAAGCCTTTTTCAATAATAAGAAGTACTATCCTTCTTAAACCCCTGCTGTTCAGTGTCAGCATCATGCTTCTCATAAGGGGCAGCAACCACCAAAGCAGCAAAAAAAGGCTAGACTCCTAAGTCACAGCCACCTCAGCAGACCCGGCCTCCTCAGGGTCTTTGACTCCTTTCTAGAGACCATAGCAGCTCTGGCTCTGGAGATTTCAGATCCCGTCCATATCCCCGGTGGACTCTGTCACTTTGCCCACAGGTGGCATCTTATAACATCAAACTAGTGGACTTTGTCCATAGTACGGGAGAGGTGCAAGCTTCATCTACAAAGTCTACCCCCTCCCCCTCCGGACTCCTGCAAGAGAGTTCCGCTCTCAACCTCCCCTCACTGCTTTGTTGCTCCAAGAGGTCACCTCCCTTCTCTTGCAGGGTGCAATAGAGGAGATTCCACCATCCCAACAGGGAATGGGCTTTTATTCTCCATACTTCCTCATTTCAAAGAAAACAGGAGGGTACAGGCCAATTCTGGACCTCAGAGAACTGAACAAGTACCTACTATGAGAGAAGTTCAGAATGATCTCCCTAGGAACCCTTTTTCCCTATCTCCAGAGTCAGGATTGGCTCTGTTCTCTAGATCTAAAGGAAGCATACACTCACATACTTATTCATGCACAGCACAGAAAGCTCCTGCGCTTCATGTTTCAGAGGAGGCATTATCAATACAGAGTCCTGCCTTTTGGCCTCGCCTCTGCCCCAAGAGCCTTCACAAAATGCATGGCGGTAGTGGCTGCATTCCTAAGGACTCTAGGGGATATTTGTCTTCCCTTACTTAGATGACTGGCTCATTTGAGCAAGCACCTCTCTAGAGGCCAGTCTATCCCACTTGCGTACCATGCAGGTGCTACAGCACTTGAGATTTGTAATAAGTCTTCCAAAGTCCCAACTTGTCCCCTCTCAAACCTTAGAGTTTATAGGGGCTTTCCTAGATACTCAGCAATCAAGAGCATTTCTTCCCCAACTCCGCTGTGCTCATCTCAATCAGTTAGCATCTAGAGGCATGCCTAAAAACTTTCTCACTGCTTGAAAAATGCTACAGCTTCTGGGCCATATGGCATCAACGGTGCATGTTGTTCCATATGCTCGTCTACATATGCGCACAGCACAATGGACACTGGCATCCCAGTGGTGTCAGGTTGTGGGTCACCTGGGAGACAAAATAGCGGTCTCTACCCTCCTAATCTCATCGCTCTAGTGGTGGCAATCCCCAGAAAACCTCCTGGTAGGATTACCTTTTCAGTTGCCAGCACATCAGTGTACCCTGACGATGGATGCATCCAGATTGGGCTGGGGAGCCCATCTGGATACTCTCTCCATTCAGGGACTCTGGCCTTGTCAGGAGTCACAACTCCACATAAATCTGCTGGAACTCAGAGCCATTCACAATGCTCTCAGTGTTCCAGGACCATCTTCGAGACTGCACAGTTCTAGTCCAGATGGACAATGAGGTAGCCATATTCTAGTGGAACAAGCAGGGAAGAAAAGGCTCTTGGACCCTATGCAGCGAGGCTCTACATCTGTGGTCCTTTGCCATACAGCATCGCATTCACCTGCATGCGGTGTATCTTCCAGGCAAGGACAAACTAAGCCAAGTCCTTCTCCCCCACGAGTGGTCTCTTCATGCAGACAAAGTCTCTCACATTTTTCAAATCTGGGGGACTCCAGAGATAGACCTGTTCGCAAATCCTCAGAATGCCAAGCTCCCTCATTTCTGCACCAGGAATCCTGCACTGCACAGCCAGCAAATGGATGCTTTTCACCTCCACTGGGGTCAGGGCTTCCTATGTGCCTCCCCTTCCATTCCCCTAATTCCCAAGACTCTTTTCAAACTCCAGAGAGATAAGGGCTGCATGATACTCATAGTTCCACACTGGCCACATCAACCATGGTACCCTCTCCTTCTACGTCTGTCTCGGGCTCAACCCATAGATCTGCGGTCTGCTCCAGATCTCCTCTCTCAGGAGGAGAGGACGCTGCTCCATCCCAATACGCAGTCCCTCCATCTCACAGTATGGCTGCTGAGGGTATAGCTTTCCAGGACATTAACCTTACCCAGGAGGTTAAGGACATCCTCTTAGCTTCTAGGAAGCCATCCACCAGGTGCTCCTATGCTTTCAAGTGGCGTAGATTTTCTCTCTGGAGTTCTCAGAGGGATCTTAACCCCTTCTCAGTTCCAGTGGCAGCATTGCTTGAGTATCTCCTCCACCTTTCTTCTTCTGGACTCAAAACCAATTCAGTAAGAGTACATCTGAATGCAATTGCGGCCTCTTATATGGCCAGCCCATCTCTTCTCAGTCACTAGTAGCACGCTTCATGAGGGGTCTTCTATTAACTAAACCTCCCGTTAAGCCCCCTCCAGTGGCATGAGACCTTAATGTTGTTCTAGGACAGCTTCTCAAGCTGGCCTTTGAACCGCTAGCCACTACTTCACTGATGTTTCTCACATGGAAGGTCATCGTCCTTATTGCCCTCACTTCAGCTAGATGCATTAGTAGCTCCAGACTGTGGTGACTGACCCTCCTTATACACGATTCCACCATGATAAGATTGTCCTTAGGACACATCCTCACTTTATGCCAAAGGTGTTTTCGCCCTTCCATTTAAACCAGTCAGTCTACCTTCCTGTCTTTTTCCCTAGACATCATTCCTCTAGGGCAGAGGCAACCCTTCACACTCTGGACTGTAAACGTGCCTTAGCTTTTTATCTCCAGAGAACTCAAGAACACCGAAAAGCCTCCCAGCTTTTCATTTTCCTTGACTCAAGTCATCTTGGCTTGCCAGTATCCAAACAAACTCTCTCCAAGTAGATAGTTGACTGTATCACTTTTGCCTATGAAAAGGCAGGACTTTCTCTCGAGGATCACGTCACTGCCCATTATGTTTGAGCCATGGCTGCCTCTATGGCAAATCTACGCTCTGTAGCTATTGACAAGATATTCAAAGCAGCAACTTGGTCTTTGGTCCACACTTTTGCTGCTCACTACTGCCTGGAGAAGGACTCCCACCAGGATGCTTTGTTTGGCCAAGCTGTTCTCCAGCATCTCTTTCAAACTTAGAGCAACTCCTACCCTCTATCCTGGGTTTCGATACCAGACATCTTTGGAGGACACGTGACCTCTCTAGGCATACCTGTGCGTTCCACAGCCCTCCCTGAGGTCATCTCTCTGGGATCTCCTAGCTAGGGAGTCCCATATGTGAAGACAACAGGCAGTAAAGCATAGTTACTCACCTGTAACAGGTGATATCCTGGAACAGCAGGAATTGTAGCTCTCTTCTCTTTCTCTCCTTTTATCTCGGCTACAAACTCAACTGAGGAGGGAGAGCTCGAAAGGCAGGAAGACAGCTATGCAGGCGCAGTGGAATGCTCCCAAAGGCTTTTCTGTTGGACAGTGGGGAGCATTCCCGTGCAGGCTCCGTCGGTACTGACATCAACTCATATGTGAAGACTAAATTCCTGCTGTTCCCGGAGGTCAGCTGTTACAGGTGAGTAACTATGCTTTACTGCCTGTTGGAAACTGCCGCTCCTCCCACAGCTACTCAGCCAGGATGCTCCGGCAATGGGCGGTATATCAAATGTTTTTGAATAAAGATAAAGAAAGCTATCCACTTTCAGCAGCAAGCGGGATGGTTTCTGCCACTGCTGCTCTTCCCTTTCCAGGTTCCCTTTCCCATGTCAGCAGCGAGCAGGATGGTCATTACCAATACATTCTTGTCCTAAGCACTATTTAGGATGGGATCTACTGGTTGTTACTCTTGCAGCAGGTTATCCATCAGCTTGAATGACCTGTTGAAGCTGATCATGATACCCTATTCATAGGTCATCCTAGTGAATTTTTGCAGTTTGGTTCAGTAATGACATAGTGGAAGCATGAATAATTAATTCCTCCATTGTAGATGGCCATGGTCTGTCTTTTTGCATAATTATTAAATAACACATTTAGTATTCTCAGATTGTAAAACTTAAAATATTTGGTCAGTTTATAAGTTTTGAGCCTGAGAAATAGGCAACTCTTGATTGTGGCAGTCCAGTTTAGTTTAAACATTCCTGGGCTTATTTGAGAATGGACAAAGCCTAATTTGTATTTTACACCGAGTTAATGAAATTAAACTAGACATTGACAGCATATTTAATTTTGTGGTAGGCTGGTGTTCATACTTTTTACACAGTTTGTGAAAATACTGATTTATTGTGTTCACAGAATGCAGTAGATTTTGTGTTTTGTTTCTTTATGAAGGTTTTTAAGAACCATTGAAAGTGCTTTGGCCTGTGGAGATACTGTCCTAATTGAAAACTTGGAAGAAATGGTGGACCCAGTTCTTGATCCCTTGCTTGGAAGGAATACAATTAAAAGAGGGAAGTAAGTATTTTTGGGGGAGAATCAGATGATTGTGTCATAATGTTACTGATAATAAAGGTGAGGTATGAATTTGAGGTTTCCTAGTCCACCTGGGAGTAGCCCCAAACTTATGGAATTTCCTTCCTCTCTACCTCAGAAGAGAACCTTCACTCAGAAGATTAAAAAAAAAGATCTAAAATCTTACTACTTTGAGGCTGTCTTTTGTCAGCCTGAGTAATCACTATGAGAGCATAGATATGTGTATTCCCCTCCCCTTCCTTACTTTCCCTCTCCATTGTATTGTAATTCTTACCTACTCTTTTCTTTTTTTCACTTATTTCCTTTTCTTTGAACTCTGTGTTGACATTGTTTTTTTTTTTTAAATTTCAATCATTTTTATTGAATTTTCCACATAAAATGTTTTTATACTGTAAACCACTCTGATACGTTGCAATATAGTGGTATATTAAATTGAAAATAAACTATAAATTCCAGGTCATTTCTCAGTTTATAGTTCAATTCTATATTTTGTTTATTTAGGGGAGTAGTTACTGACTGCAGTTAAACATCACATTTTAGAATCACTTAATTTACAATGCAAATTACTAACCTGAGGAAACTTAGTGCCCTAGGTTAGTAACTCCTGTGATTATATGAATAATGCAATTTGTGATCAAACTCACAAGCAGCATTGATGTTCTCCCTGGGGCATCGGGACACTAATATATGACCTGATGAACCTGGAGGGACTTCCTAAAGGAGCCAGCGCTTAAGAAATTTAAGCATAGACTGTCCTCCCTCCTACTCCTCAGCAAAGATGTCTTCCTCCCAGAACAGACCCTCGCATGGATGACCCCCCCCCCCCCCCCCCGGACCTACCAGGGGGTTTCCTGGAGCGATCCCCAGTTGCTCCTGCCCCATCTGGCTCTGGTGACCCCTAGCTGTATTCTTGCAGTACTACCACTAGGTGTCTAACTGCCTATAATTGCTTTTTACTTTTACATATGATTTTTCCATTTAATGCACATTAAGTGGCAAATATCATGCATTATTCCCTCATTTCACGTTAGTAACGTACCTTCTTAATGTACATTGAAGATGTGCTGAAAAGCTCAGTACAGGTATTTATAAGTGATATCACCAGACAATAGGAAACTAAGTTAACGAGGTTACTTACCTGTAACAGGAGTTCTCCGTGGACAGCAGGATAAGTCAGCCACACTTGGTGACGTCCTCCGGGCGGAGCCAGCATACGGAAGTGCTCTCTAGAGCTCAGAAAGGAGGGCCTTTCTGAGCCCACCTAGGTAGCCCATCCTACCGGTCCGCCCCCTAGTCCAGCCAGTGTGTTCCTAGCTAGCTAGTTCCCGGACAGGGAGCGGATACGGCAGGCTGACCACCTCCAGGGGAGGCGGGCGGGATTGTGTGGCTGACTTATCCTGCTGTCCACGGAGAACTCCTGATCTCTAGGAACAAGCAGGAATAAGTCATCACATATGGGTACGTCGGTACCGACGGAGCCTGCGCGGGAAAGCTCCCCAGCTTTTCAAATGAAAAGCTTTTGGGGCCTCCCACTGCACATGCGCGCTGCCTTCCCGCCTTCCTGACCAGCTCTCCTCAGTTCTTCTTTTTCCGCGGAGCCAGCAGGTCGTGTTCCTGTCACCGCTGAAGAATTTGTTACTTTTGTTTGTTTCTTTAGACCGCGTACCTGCCTTCCCCATACCGATACCGGTATCGCCGGTCTTTCTTTCTTTCTATATACAAAAAAAAAAAAAAAAAAAAACACTTTTTTTTTTTTTTTTTTTTCTTCAGCACAGCTTGGTACCCGGCGTTAGGCCTTAAGGCCTACACAATTTCTCCTCATGGAGAAGCCAGTCCCTGGTTTCAAAAAATGTACCAAATGCAGTGTTGTCATTTCTGTCACAGACACCCATGAATGGTGTCTCAAATGTTTGGGACCTGAGCACTCCATACCGGACTGCCCATCCTGCACCCAGATGTCTAAACGCGGTTTGCAGAACCGGGCTAACAAGCTCCATGTGCTGTTTCCTTCAGAAGCATCACAGTCGTCCAGGTCTTCCTCTCCGGATGGATCTCAGGTAACCAAAACTTCTGTGGGCAAATCCTCTAAAAGCAAATCTCTTTCTAAAGATCGAGAGGCTCTCAGTTCTGAGTTCGAGGATTCTGCCCAGGCCAAAAAACCCCGGCGGGAGGTTCCGGCCTCCAAAGCAATCATGGGTTCACAGGTTGACATCGATGGCACGGCCTCGACAGATCACCTGTTGGACTGCTCTGGGGTACCGGCCCATACCGGTACCGACATCCAGGCAGTAGTGGCGTCTATGGGCAGTACTGTCCAGACCATGCAGCAGGCCGTACTGGCCTTCATTAAGGCTGCGACGCCCTCGGTACCGATTTCATCGGTACCGACCCCGGTTCCGGTATCTACACCGGAACCGAGACCATCGACTTCTAAACGTCGATCGGTTTCGCATACCGGATTCCGGCTTTCGCCCGGTACCGATCCCATGCCCGATACGCCCGATGTCGATACCGATCGGTATGCGTATCGTACATTGGAAGCACAGAAAGAGTACTCAGATTCTTCTGATGAATTTAATTCCTCTGATGACTCTGTTGAGCTTACTCTTCCTGAGGAGCCCTCTTCTCCCAAGAGGAGGATGTCTCCTCCAGAGGATTTATCCTTTCAGGATTTCATTGTTGATGTAGCTAAAGCACTTTCTATTACTACATCTTCTGAAAGAGAACCCAGATCAAAAAAATTGGACATTTTAGGATACTCAAAAGCTCCTAAAGAGGCAGTCACTCTGCCTGTCCATGAAATCCTTCAAGAATACTTGATGGATTTGTGGGAGACTCCTTTAACACTGTCTCCCCATTCCCGCAGGTTGGACACCATGTATCGGGTCCCTCCTTCGCCTGGGTTCCAAAAAACTCAGCTGCCTCACCACTCCATTGTGGTGAAGTCTGCTATGAAGAAAATAAAGAGTCCTAAGAGGCATTCTTCTACCCCTCCAGGGCGTGAATGTAAGAACCTAGACTCTTTTGGAAGAAAGATGTTCCAGGCTAGTATGCTTATAGCCAGGATCAACTCTTATAGCCTTTATATGGGCATGTATCTTGGGCAACCTGCCCTAAAAATACAGAATTTTGCCCCCTTTATCCCTGATGATCAAAGGGCGGACTTCTTTTCTATGGTGACACAACTTTCAGAGGTCTCCAAGTTCTCCAACAGGGCAGCCTTTGATTCTTTCGAGGTTGCAGGCAGAGCTTCGGGAATTGCTATTGCAGCCCGACGTCTCGCTTGGCTCCAGGCTTCTAACCTAGAACCCTGGGTTGTAGAAGGCCTCAGGAATCTGCCCTGTACCGGTGAGAACTTATTTGGGGAAGACTGGCAGATTAAAGCTGCTCAAATGGATGCAGAAAATGCCACTCTAGATAGACTTTCCAAGTCTACTTCTACCCCTACCAAAAAGAAGCCTTTTAAAAGGCCTTACTATAAAAAGACCAGATTTCCCACAAATACTGGCCAGCAATCTGCTCAGCCTCGCCTTGCGGCTAAGCGTCAACAATCTAAGCAGGTAAAGTCAAAGCCTGCAGTGTCTGCTACATCCCAGCAGGCTCAACCCCCTCAGGGGTTTTGACTTCCCTCTAGAGAACTTGCCGTTTCTGGCTCTAGCACAGCCAGAGCCCCTAACCATTCCTGGAAGGCTAGCTCACTTTGCTCCCAGATGGGAGCAAATAACATCAGAGCAATGGACCCTCTCTATTATCCGAGAAGGCTACAAACTTCATTTCTCCAGCCTTCCTCCCCATACCATGGTGAGGCAATTCAGTTCTCCCCCATCTCTTCTGACCCTGTTGGGTCAGGAAGTCTCTTCTCTTCTTGCCCAAGGGGCAATAGAGGAGGTTCCTCCTCCACAACAGGGGTTAGGTTTCTACTCCCCTTACTTTCTCATAACAAAGAAGACAGGGGGCTTCAGACCTATCCTAGATCTGAGAGAATTGAACAGGTTTCTATTCAAGGAGAAATTCAAAATGCTCTCTCTGGGCCTTCTCCTTCCATACCTTCAGAGTCAAGATTGGCTTTGTTCTCTAGATCTCAAGGATGCGTACACTCATATACTCATCCATCCATCCCACAGAAAGTATCTTAGATTTCTGTTCCAGGGAAAACATTTCCAGTACAGAGTACTACCCTTCGGTCTGGCCTCTGCTCCAAGAGTCTTCACAAAATGCATGGCAGTCGTAGCCGCATTTCTCAGAGGCATGGGAATCTTTGTCTTCCCATATCTGGACGACTGGCTCATCCGAGCTCCATCTCAGTCAGAAGCCCAGATTTCTCTGGACCGCACAAGGCGTATTCTTCAATATCTGGGACTTGTGGTAAACATTCCCAAATCCCAACTCATCCCTACTCAGTCTCTGGAATTCATAGGGGCCCAATTGGACTCCACCACTGCAAGGGCCTACCTCCCTCTGGTCCGAGGCCAAAGGCTAATAAGCTTGGCCTCCCAAGCTCAGTCCAGAAGTCACTTGTCAGCCAGAGAAATGCTGCAACTTCTGGGCCACATGGCCTCCACGGTTCATGTGGTGCCCTATGCTCGTCTCCATATGAGAGCAGCTCAATGGACATTGGCCACCCAGTGGTCTCAAGCATCGGGACTGCTGTCAGACCAGGTACTCACCTCAAAACGTCTGTTTTGGTCTCTCCAGTGGTGGACATCCTCCAAAAATCTGTTGTTGGGGACCCCCTTCCAACCTTCGTTGCCCCAAGCAACCCTCACAACAGATGCCTCCCAAACAGGTTGGGGAGCTCATCTTCAACATCTCTCCACTCAGGGAATCTGGTCTCCCCAAGAGACCACCCTTCATATCAATCTTCTGGAACTGCGAGCAATCTTCCTTGCCCTCACAGTCTTCCATACCCTCCTTGCCAACCTGACTGTCCTAGTTCAGACAGACAATCAGGTGGCCATGTTTTATATCAACAAACAAGGAGGGACGGGCTCTCTGTCGCTTTGCAACGAAGCTCTCAGATTATGGGCCTTCGCCAGAGAGCACCAAATTCATCTTCTGGCAGTATATCTTCCAGGAGTTTAAAACTCTCGGGCAGACAGACTCAGTCGAGTTCTGCTCCCACACGAATGGTCCCTTCATATGGACCAGATATGCAGAATCTTTCAGGAATGGGGGACCCCGGACATAGACCTCTTTGCAAGTCCGTGGAATGCCAAACTTCCCCGGTTCTGTTCCAGGACTCCGTGTCAGGGAGCTCAGGCCAACGATGCCTTTCTCCTGCATTGGGGTCAGGAATTCCTGTACGCTTTTCCACCCATTCCTTTGATTCCCAAGACTCTGTTCAAACTTCAGAGGGATCACGGATCCATGATCCTCATTGCTCCACGCTGGCCACGCCAAGTGTGGTTCCCTCTCCTTCTACAGCTCTCCCAGGGCTCCTCCCTGGACCTCGGAGCTGCACCAGACCTTCTGTCTCAGGAGCAGGGGACTTTGTGGCATCCAAACCCCAAGTCCCTACATCTCCGAGCTTGGTTACTGAAGGCTTAAGCCTTCAAGAGTTTAATCTTTCTCAACCAGTGAAAGATATCCTTTATGCCTCTAGGAAACCCTCTACCAGGCGTTCCTATGCTTTCAAATGGAAACGTTTTTCCATTTGGTGTGCCCAACAGGGTCTTGACCCTCTGGCACTTCCATTGAATTCTCTACTAGACTATCTCCTGCATCTCTCCAATGCAGGCCTCAAGACGAATTCAGTACGAGTCCATTTAAGTGCTATTACAGCATCCTTAAAACCTATAAATGGACAATCTGTTAACTCTCATCCTCTTATTGCAAGATTCATGAGAGGCCTAACCCTCACTAAGCCTCCCATCCGGCCTCCTCCGGTAGCATGGGACTTGAATTTAGTTCTGGGTCAACTTATGAAGCCACCTTTTGAACCGTTGGTATCTACCTCCCTGAAATGTCTTTCTTGGAAGGTCCTTTTCCTTATTGCAGTCACTTCGGCTCGCCGCATCAGTGAACTGCAGGCTTTGGTGGCAAATCCACCTTATACCAGATTTCATCATGATAAGGTGGTCCTTAGGACGAATCCTCACTTTATGCCTAAAGTGGTCTCGCCTTTTCATCTTAATCAAGAGGTATATCTACCTGTCTTTTTTCCGGCTCCTCATGCATCCAGTGCAGAGAGGAACCTTCATACTCTTGACTGTAAAAGAGCTCTCGCCTTTTACCTCAATAGAACTCAGCCACATCGAAAGTCTTCTCAGCTTTTCGTGGCTTTTGATCCTTCTCATTTGGGACTTCCAGTCGCCAAACGCACACTTTCCAACTGGATTGCTCAGTGTATTTCCTTTGCTTACCAGAGTAAGAACATTTCTCTGGAAGGCCATGTCACAGCTCACAATGTGAGAGCCATGGCCACTTCTATGGCTCATCTTCACTCTGTATCCATAGATCAGATCTGTCGAGCAGCCACTTGGGCCTTGGTGCATACCTTCACAGCCCATTACTGCTTGGACAAGGACTCCCGCCGGGATGCCTTGTTTGGTCAGGCTGTCCTCAAACACCTGTTCCATACTTAAACAACTCCTGCCCACCTTCCCAGAATGGATGCCTGAGATCCATCCGAAGATGGTTACCCTTGGAGGGGGATCTCCCAGGCATCTCAGCTAGGGAGTCCCCATATGTGATGACTTATTCCTGCTTGTTCCTAGAGATAGCACAGTTACTTACCTGTAACAGGTGATCTCTGGGAACAGCAGGAATTAGTCATCACAACCCACCCACCCACCTCCCCTAGGAGTTGTCTCTCTATTCCTCTATCTTCCTGTCCTCTCTCTCTATTGTCTCAGCTTTAAACTCGAACTGAGGAGAGCTGGTCAGGAAGGCGGGAAGGCAGCGCGCATGTGCAGTGGGAGGCCCCAAAAGCTTTTCATTTGAAAAGCTGGGGAGCTTTCCCGCGCAGGCTCCGTAGGTACCGACGTACCCATATGTGATGACTAATTCCTGCTGTTCCCAGAGATCACCTGTTACAGGTAAGTAACTGTGCTTTACAGGTAAGTAACCTCGTTTTCTCCATGGACCAGCAGGATTGCGTCAGCCACACTTGGTGCCTCCCTAGCTGTGGAGAACGCTGAGGTGGAGGAGGAGCTTAGTTACTAATGAGGCTCTGAGCCGCAATAGGATGAACATCTTTATTGCAGTAATAGGTGAAGTTGCATACAAGATCGTGCAGTTGTGCAAACAGCAGTTGTGCAACGGGCAACTAGTGCTAACAGTGTACGAACAACAGTGGCTGAGTAACAGTGCAACTAACAGTGCTGACTAACAACAGTGCCTGTAACAGTGCAACTAACAGTGCTGACTAACAACAGTGACTGTGCAACAGTGCAGTTAACAGTGCTGACATGCTACAGGAGGAGCAGGTATGGGCGGCCCGGCTACTGGGCCAATGCCTATCTGCCATCCCTTGCAGTGGAAAGGACGGCAGTCCCAAGGGCGCAGTCTTCCTGGGCCCTGAGGTCCAGGCAGTAGTGCTTCTGGAACGTGTGCGGGGAGGACCAGGTGGCCGCTCTGCAGACGTCCGTCAGAGGAACAGAACGAAGGTTGGCAATTGTGGTTGCAAGTGCTTTAAGCTTGTGAGGGCCCGCTCTTGGCAAATTCTGAGTGCCTGTGGGGTCTAGGCAGTGGGAGACGCAGGAGGCGACCCAGTGAGAGAGGGTTCTCTTGTTGACCGGCCTGCCCGGCCGGCTAGGGTCGAAGGATACGAACAGCTGTTCGCCTTTGCGAATGGGTTGAGTTCACAGCAGATAGATCCGAAGGGCCCGGAGACAGTCCAGCGTGTGTAGGCGACTTTCTTCTTCGGAGGCATGGGGCTCTGGGAAGAAAGACGGGAGTTCAATGGACTGATTGACGTGGAAGGCGGATGCCACCTTGGGCACGAACTTCGGGTTGGTTCGTAAGGATGCTCTATCCTGGTGTAGCTGTGTATAAGGGGGATAGGACACTAGTGCCTGCAGCTCGCTGATTCTCCTGGCGGACGTTATGGCAACCAGAAACAGGGTTTTCCAGGAGACAAACTTCATCTCCACCGACTGTAGTGGCTCGAAGGGGTCCTCGGTCAGGCGGCAGAGGACAGTGTTGAGGTCCCATGACGGAACGGGTTGCCTGATTGGGGGTTTCAAATTAGCCAGTCCCTTCATGAAGCGGTTTGTCAAAGGTAGTGCTGCAATGGAAGTTGCCCCTTCAGGCTGGGTGTGAAACGCTGCAATTGCCGAAAGGTGCACTCTGATGGACTGAGTCTTAAGGCCAAGGTTAGACAGAGAAGCAAGGTACTTCAGGACACTGGGAAGAGGACACGTGGTGGGCTCCAGTCCTTGCGCAGCGCACCAAATGCTGAATCTCTTCCATTTGAGGCCATAAGATTTCCTGGTAGAGGGGCGTCTGGCTGCTAGGACCACGTCTTGCACCTCAGATGATAGCTGGAGTGTAGAAAGGCTCATCCGCTCAATCTCCAGGCAGTGAGAGCCAGGGCTTTGAGGTCGGGGTGCCTCATTTTGCCTCCGTCCTGCGTGAGTAGGTCCGGCCGGAGTGGCAGGCGCTTCGGTTTCCCTTGCGCTAGGCGTTGGAGCCGCGCGAACCACATCTGTCGGGGCCAAAAGGGAACCACTAGGATGGCGCGAGCCTTGTCGCGGACCAACCGCTGGAGTGTCGCCGGGATGAGGGGGGTCGGGGGAAAGGCGTACACGAGAGACCACTCCCCCCAGCACACGTCGAATGCATCCGCCGCCAGTCTCTTGTTGGAAGGGTTCCTGGAGCAAAACAGGGGGCATTTTGCGTTCTGTTCCGTAGCGAACAGGTCGATGTTCGGGCGCCCCCACTGACGGAAGAGGCTGTCGGTGACCTCCGGGAGTAGTGTCCATTCATAAGGTTGCAGTTGCCTGCTGAGCTTGTCGGCTAAGGTGTTCTGGTCGCCCGGCAGATAGGAGGCTCGGATGTTGCACCCGTGAGTCAGGGCAAGGGACCAGATCTGCAGGGCTTCCTTGCAGAGGGGCCGAGATGCTGTGCCCACTTGCTTGTTGATGTAGAACATGGCCAATTGATTGTCCGTCTGGATGAGGACGGTTTTCTTCTGCACATGCGTTAGGAAGGCTTTAAGAGCGTACTTGATGGCCCTTAGCTCTAGGAGGTTGATGTGCAGGAGTCTCTCCTGCGGTGACCAGGCCCCTTGTGTGCTGAACTTCAGAATGTGGGCACCCCAGCCCAAGTTGGAGGCATCCGTGGTCAGGGTGACTTGGTGCTCGGGTGGGTGCATGTCCTTTCCCCCCGAAAGGTTCTCTGGAGTAGTCCACCAGAGTAGTTGAGTCTTGATCTTGGAGGTCATAGGGATGCGGGTGGAGAGAGGCTGCGAGTGCTGGTTCCAGTGCGTACGTAGATGCCACTGCAGCGGCCACATCTGTAACCTGGCGATGTGGACCACAGACGTGGTAGCGGACATGTGGCCTAGAAGGCGTAGGATGGATCTCGCTGAAGAGGATTCCGCCGAGGCCAATCTGGTCGTGAGCGAGGTCAGGGCGAGCAGCCTGCATTTGGGAAGGTATGCCTTCGAGAGTGTGGTGTCGATCTCGGCTCCGATGAATTCCAGTCTCTGAGAGGGGGTGCGCTGGGACTTGTTGTAATTGATGACGAACCCCAGGGAGGAGATCAGGGACTCGGTAGTCCTTAGAGCTTCCTGAAGTTCCATTGCTGAGGGGGCTGTGATGAGCCAGTCGTCGAGGTAGGGAAAAATGGAAACGTTCCGTTTGCGTAGATGTGATGCGGGAACTGCCACGCATTTCGTGAACACCCGTGGGGCCGGCGATAGGCCAAAAGGGAGGACTTTGTACTGGAAGTGCTGGCCCAATACATGAAAACGAAGATACTGTCTGTGTGACTTGTGGATGCGGATGTGGGTGTAGGCATCCTGCAGGTCCAGGGACGCCATCCAGTCGCCGGGTTGAATCAAGGGCAGGATGCAGTTGAGAGAATACATCCTGAACTTCTCTTTGATGATGAACTTGTTGAGTTTGCGGAGGTCGAGGATGGGGCAGACTCCGCCTGTCCTTTTGGGAACGAGGAAGTACCTGGAGTAGAAGCCAGAGTTTATCTCGTCCGATGGTACTTGCTCTATAGCATCGGAGGACAGCAGGTGTATCAGCTCCTCGGCCATGGCTCAGCACAGGTGCGGTGGGGTTTTGCTGATGGGTTGGGTGTTTTGGCGAGGGGTTGAGCTGAAACGCATCCGGTAACCCTCTCGGATGATCTCGAGAACCCAGGAGTCGGAGGAGATGTCTTTCCACTTGTTTAAAAAGTAGGTCAGGCGACCCCCGGTCGGGGTGAGCACTGGAGAGTAGGCGTCAAAAGGACGGTCCACTCTTTGCAGGGGGTGGATTGTTCTTCTTCTAGTGCTAGCTCCTGATGCTATTGTGTGCAAGATTCGATACGTTGGTCTTTTGGAATCTTCCCATTTGGTTATATTCTATGTTCACATTTGCCTGCCTCAACAGTAAGTACGTTGCATATTTATACCTTTGGTTTGTTTTAAGTTCGGGTCCTGCCGAGTCAGCTTTTATTTCGCTCATACTATCTTTATCTTTTAGCTCAATATTTTCACTCCGTCCCGAATACTCCGATTCACTCTGTTCCTACTCATCAGGTCGTGTTCTTTATTATGTTATTATTCTCACTTATGTGCTTACAACACAAGGTATATCATTTACTGACTATCCACTACCCGCGCCAATACTTTTCTTTACATCCATTTGTGAAAATCAGTTTAGCGATCACATTATTATATATTTTATGCATCAGCATATAGAAGACCTCCTTGTGCACATTCCTTTGTTTGCCAATGTATATATCACGGCAATATATGTTATCACGTTAGTTTATTGTTCCAACTTATGCTAAACATTCAGCATTTCAATGACATTTTGTATGGTTGAATTATTTTGCAATAATCTCTTCTCCCTCTGGATTTTCCCCTCCGCAGTGAAAGCGCATTGATACCATCTAACTTCCCTTTTCCTTTTACGAATTATAAAGTTGTCGACTCACTACATATTTGCAGCTTATTTCATTATGTTCTGTAGTTTCCCTTGCAGTTTTAATTGACATAATATATGAATGTTTTTTATAGATCGGTTTATTCATAGTTCCCTTTTATTTAATATTATTTTTTATTTATTCATTCATTTATTTTTTATTATATTATAGTTCCACTCTATTTTATTATTATATTATATACAACATTTTTACTTAGTTTATTATGAGACTATAATCTTGTAAAGGTAGGGATATTCCTCAATAAGCCGTCTGGTTAAATGTCAACTGCATTTAATAAATACGCGCAAAATCAGTTCAACAATCACATTTAATATATTGATGTAACTAGCATATAGAACACTTCCTCATGCATACCCTTTAACTCACACAAGCACACACAATAATAGAATATGTCGCTATGGTAATTTATTGCTCTAAACTCATTTTCAACATTCAGCACTTTTATCTTTTTTTGACAGAATATATCTCCTCTCCGTGCCTCCCTCTCATGGTGATACTTTCATTTTGATCATTGAAATCCTTCCTTTCCTCCCTTTTGATAGCATAAGACTCATATTCACTATATATTCGCAGCTGATTATACCATCATCTTGGTCCTCTTTGCAGGATACATGTTCTGTTTATAGATTCACTCATTTAGAGTTCTTTTTCTTCTTTTTCATTTTACATTTAATATTAATATATATATATTTATTATTATTTCATTATTTCCCTGTATTCATTGTTGTATATTTTTAATATATTTTTAATATATTATTGTTTTACAAGTATTTTATTTTGGTTGTATGTCTTAAGTTTGTTCAACATCTCATGATTTACAAACTTATGTGCAAGTATTCAAATATTATCTTATTTACAGATACATTTATTATTATTATCATTATTTTTATTATTATTATTAATTTTATTCCCCATTTTATCTATTTTTATGTATCATTTAATTATTTATTATTTTCGGTACATTTGATGTTTTGTTTTTCATGTATTATTTGTTCTAATGAGTGATTATATAGTTTTTTCCTTTTATAGCCATCACATAGTGCTACGACTCAATTGTCTTTAAGAGACAACCTCATCAATTACGGCGCTATCAATACATAGTGCTTTTTTACCCAATTGTCTTTATGAGACATCTCAACCTGTACAACACTGGTATGTCACCATTTATTATATTTATTTGTATATATATATATTTTTATATATTTTATATATTTATTTAATTGCTTCATTACTATTATTATTTTTATTTCTATTTTTATATTTATATTTATTTGTTCAATACATATTTTTACTTCTGTTATTTATATGTATACATGTACAGAATTGTATTCATGTGGATTATCAATTTGTTTTAATTTAATTTGCTTTTCACAATATCTTAGTCCTCTGTCTCGGCCCTCGTTTATTTAATTTATTTAGTCAGATGTAGTTCAATTGATTTTAACTCTATTGTTATTATATTTTGTTTTATTGATTTTTTACCCTCTGTTCGGTCCTCTGGTTGGTTTAAATGTAACATTTTTTTCACACATAATATATTAGTCATTCTATTGTCCTAATATATTTTTTATATATTTATTCATTTGTTTTTAATTTTAATTCATACCTCATATTATTTATTGGATTTGTATGTTATATATATCCATTATTATAACATTGTTTGTTTTATCCATGGTAGCTGTATGTCCCCCGAAGAAGGCGTAAGCCGAAACGCGTAGGGATATTCTTCAATAAAGCAGTCTGGTCCAAACCTACTTTCGTCTCTTGCTCCGTTTGTTCCCCTGTGCATCTGCAAGAGTTACGCTCCTCCTCTGTCTCTGGTCAGTTTTGAATGGCATGTATATGAGGATGTCATCTGCATATGCCAGGCATTGCACGTTGAAGGATCGGATCAGTTCACATATCGGCTGCATATATATATTGAACATTAGTGCCGATAGGGAAGATCCTTGTGGTACACCTTGAGACTGTAGGAATGGTTCGGAGGAGTCCTGGCATGTTTTAACTTGTTGCCACCTATTGGAAAGGTAGGATTTACACCATTCCAGTGCTGTGCTTCGAATCCCCTTCTCTATCAGACGTTGCAGAAGTATATCGTGGTTCACAGAGTCAAAGGCGGCGGAAATGTCAAGAAAGATGAGGACAAATCCTTGTTTGATGCTGTTTATTTCCTGTGATCAGATCATTGAATAGGGTTGTAAGGATTGTGTCGACTCCATGTGCTTCTCTGAATCCATGTTGTGATTTGTCCAGTGGAGCTTCAGTGTCAATATGATGTTGGATCTGTTGTTGGGCAGCTTTCTCGATGATTTTTGCAAGCTGGGGGATGCTCGAGATTGGTCTAAATGAATCAACTTTGGATGGATCAAGTTTACTGTTTTTCAGTAGGGGCTTGATAGAGGTGTGTTTCAAACTCTGGGGGAATGAGCCTGTTAGAAACGACTGGTTCAGACTTCCGGTGACGTCGGGGAGCATGGTGGCTGCTCTCTGAGGGAGCTCCGGGGCGCTGGTAAAATACGCTAAAATTTGAGAGACCCCTACCCGGTCTGCAGAATCCCCCGATAGAGCGTCATATTCCCGGCCCAAGAAGAGATGTCGGTGAAAGCTCGGCTGTCTGAATTCCGCTCCCCATACGAAATTCTGGGGGAGAAAGAGGAGGGGGGGCCCGCAGACCGCATGGCGGGCGCGGAGAAGGAGAGGCCTGACATGGCCGGCGATTCCGCTGACGGCCCCGACTCGGTAGAGAGTCTGAAAATGTGGCTCACAGCCTTCAAAGCTGAGTTTAAGGGTGAGATGAAGGCGGAAATGGGCTATTTTACGAAAGAGTTGAGGGAGACGCTGCAGGCGCTTAAACAGGATGTGCGGGAGATGGGGGCCCGCGTGGAGGTGGTGGAGGAGCGCTTAGAGCAGCAGGAGGAGATGGTGCATGAACTGCAGAGCGGCTGGGAGGAGCTGCGGCAGGCACAGGAGACGCTACGGGTGAAGACAGAAGACCTGGAGGACCGATCGCGTCGGAGCAATGTGCGGGTGCGGGGTCTCCCGGAGGAGCAGCGCTTTCAAGATTGCGAAGGGACACTGTCGAGGCTGTTCTCGGCCATTTTAACGGAGGCAGACCCCGATGGGGGGGGAGTGAGTGACCCGGTGCTCATGGACAGGGCTCATCGGAGCCTAGGCCCCCCGAGGGACAACAAACCACGAGATGTGATTGCCTGCCTGAGCTCTTATAAGTTGAAAGAGAAGCTCTTAGCGGCGGCGCGGAAGCTGGGCCCATACCAATGGGAGGGAGCCAAAATCGAAATTTATCAGGACCTCTCGGCTGGCACATTGCAGCGGCGGTGGGAGCTCCGGGAAGTTACCTCAGTGTTGCGCCGGGAGGGGTGGCGATATAGATGGCTCTTCCCCTTTGGCCTGCTGGTGACTGTCAAAGGTACCACCCGCCGCATCCAGAGCGTGGAGGGGGCCTGGCAAACCCTGCGCGAAATGGGGGTGGACAACCTCCCTGAGACACGGCTGCAGGGCCCATCGAGGGGTCAACGCCCGCAAGAGCGTCCCGCAACGACGAAATGGCAGAGGGTGGAGAGCAAGAGTAAAAGTCGGCGGCTCACCAGACTGTCCGGAGGCAAAGAGCGCCCTTTGGGAGGAGATGATAAAGGGGCCTGATTTGCTCCTGGGCGAACCTTATTGTTCCTGTTTTCGCTGGGGATTTGACCCAGGGTCCCCGTAGTGGCTGGTGGAAAAGGGGAGATTGGGAATGAAACGGGGACTTTGGGAGCCTTGGCCCGTGTGCTCAGTAACCCCGGGGCCTTGTGACCATTATTGAGCGGACAGAGACTTTGTTGCTCTCAGTGCCTGTGGATATTGTAATGCCTGCTCACACAGTTTTATGGCTTTATCCCCCAGTGATGGACGGCGTCTGGACGGGAGGCTGTGAGTGATGCCATGCTCTGTATGGGGACACGTGGGACCTTATCTCTGGAGTTGTGCTCAGCTCTGGGGCATGGGCAGGACATGCATGGAGTGGAGCAAGCTCAGTGCTGCCCCAGCTCTGTCTGGGGTGCTCAGGGGGGCGGGGGGAGTGCGGGGGGGGGGCCTGTGAAGTGTAAAATGTTTGTTATGTTGTTGATTATGCTGTTTCTCTGTTTGCTGTACAATAGTTCTTAATGTAGATGTAATATATGCGGGAAGGGGCTGCGGGGAGGGGAAGGGCGCTGGGATAGGCGGGAGGTGAGGGATGGGAGAAGGGAGGGGGATGGGTAGAGGGTAGGGGAAATGTGACAGCGCCCGGGGCGGTTGCTGGGAGGGGTGGTAGATACTCCGGAGGGAGTGGTTATGCAGGGTGGGATGAGGGGGAAAGGGGGTGGGGGGGGGGTTGGGGGTGGGGAGGGGGGGGAAGGGGGAGGGGGGGGGGGGGGGGTTGGGGGTGGGGGGGGGGGGGAAGGGGGAGGGTCGGCAAAAGAGAGTGAAGGATACTGGGTGGGGTGGAAGGGGGGGTGTACGATAAGTTAACATGGGGAGGATAGGTTCCATCAATGTCAAGGGACTTAATAGCCCCCAGAAGCGGCGGCAACTTTATAGAGAGGTCGCAAGGCTTGATTGGGAAGTGATCTTGCTCCAGGAAACACACTTGCTCAGGAAACATGAGAGCCTGATGAAAAATGCCCGTTACCCCCATCAATACTTTGGGTGCGCGAGGGGGGCCAAGGCAGGCAAAAAGGGGGGGGTAGCGGTCCTGCTCCGCCGGGACAGTACACTCAAGGTTGATAGGGTAGAGCGGGATGAGGCAGGCCGGGTGTTGGTACTGGGGGGGGAGTGGCAGGGTGAGCGGGTTACCCTGGTAAATATCTATGCTCCTAATACGCAGCAAGCGGAATTCTGGGGAGAGGTGCGGGGTTTCTTATCTAGGCATGTCCAAGGGAAGTTAATTATGGGGGGGGGGACTTCAATATTGCTTTACATCCTCGGTGGGATAGACAGGCGGGGGGGGGGGATGGGAAGGGGAAGGCCCGGAAGATTCTCAAACGTATTATAGCTACACACTGTCTCAGTGATGTGTGGCGACAGCTACATGGTGGAAGTCGGGAGTCTACTTTTTACTCTACTCCCCACGATAGCTATAGCAGGATTGACTATGTCCTGTTACCGGAAGGGTGGCAGCCCCGGGTCCAAGAGGCGCAAATAGGGAATATCACGTGGTCAGATCATGCCCCGACCTGGGTGAGTGTGGGGAGCTCTCGGGAAGGGGGGGGGTCCGTTTTTTGGAGACTTAATGAGAGCTTGCTCCGGAATGCGGAGGTGGTGCAGGACGTGAAGGGGTGCTTGCGGGAGTACTGGGAGCTCAATGATACGGGGGATGTGGAGAGGTGGGTCTGTGGGAGGGGATGAAAGCAGTGGTGAGAGGGAGGCTGGTGATGTGGTCCTCTCATCTTAAAAAACGGAGACTGGCGAAAGAGGAGGCGCTCCAAGCTGAGATCCACCGGGTGACAGAACTATACCAAAGGCAGGGGATTAAGAGGGACCTTCGGCACCTTAATCAGTTGCGGACGGAGCTGAGTAAGTTGCAGGTTGACGAGATCGGGTTCCAGCTGACGCGGTTACGGCAGCGATATTACGAATGGGGGGATAGAGCAGGGCGCTTACTGGCTAATAAATTACGGAAGCGGGAGGCTCAAACCTCGATCGGGGGGCTGGTTGGGGAGGCGGGGGAGATGTTGAAGACGGAGCGCCAGATCGGGGAGCGCTTTTGTCAGTTCTACCGGGCCCTCTATAAGAAACCGGAGGGGGGAGCGAGAAGGGGCTAGAGAGGCTTATCTGGATGGGGTGGAGTTGCGGTCCTTGGCTGAGGAGGCGACTCAAGCCTTAGAGTGCGACATTACCAGGGAAGAGGTGGTGCGGGTCCTGAAGGAGCTGCCGACAGGGAAAGCTCCGGGGTTGGATGGATTGACGGGGGCCTTTTATAAAGTTTTCCGAGAGGAGCTTTTAGACCGGCTGCTTCGGGTGGTTAATGGGGTGCAGAGGGATGGCGGAGGTCTGTCAGCGGATATGCTCACCGCGGGAATCACGGTGCTGCCTAAAGCAGGCCGAGACCCGCTATACTGTGAGTCGTATCGGCCCATCTCCTTACTGAATGTAGATGTTAAGATAATTGCTAAAGTACTGGCCAATCGATTGGCGCCGTTGATGCCTGGGTTAATTGGGCTGGACCAAACCGGATTTATCCAGGGGCGGCAAGCATCGGACAATATCAAGAGGGCGCTAGAGGTTGTCTGGGGACTGCAGGCTCAGGGGGTAGAGGCCATGCTGCTGTCGGTCGACGCCGAAAAGGCCTTTGACAGGGTGGATTGGGGCTTCCTCTTTCTTACAATGACGCGGATGGGTATAGGTCCCAAGTTCTTGCGATGGGTGCAGGCTTTATATAGGGGTCCTCTAGCTAGGGTTAAAATTAATGGGCGATACACGGGGACCCTGGCACTGGAGCGGGGGACTCGACAGGGCTGCCCGATGTCCCCTCTCCTTTTTGCTATTGCTATCGAACCCTTAGCATGCGCCATCCGGGCCAATGGTCGGGTGCAGGGACTTCAACAGGGGGATGAACATCATAAGATCTCACTCTTTGCGGATGATGTCCTTTTGGCAGTTACACAGCCCGAGGCCTCTTTACCCGTCATCCTGGAACTGCTGGGGCAATATGGGGAGGTGTCTGGGTTCAAAATGAACCCCGACAAGACGGAGGCCCTGAACTTAACACTGACGGAGGCCCGCCTGGCGGGGATCAAGAGGGCATACCCATTTCGGTGGAAGGAGGGGGCTATTCGCTACTTGGGGGTCAATATTACCCCGAAGCCCAGCGGGCTCTATCTCGCTAATTATAGTAAACTATGGAAGGAGATAGAGCGGGACCTTCAGTTGTGGGTAGGGTATGAGGTCTCCTGGCTAGGCCGGATAGCTGTTGTAAAAATGAATATTCTCCCGCGCATACTCTACTATTTTCAGGCGTTGCCAGTGGCAATTCCTGGAACACACATGCGGCGTCTACAGCGGCAGGTGAATCAGTATATCTGGCGGAGGCGCCCCCCCCGGATTGCGAGTGCCGTCCTTTATCGGCGGCGGGAGGAAGGGGGTCTGGGAGTCCCCAACTTACAGGCTTACTACTGGGCCGCCCAGGCACGGCATGTGATGGATTGGAGGGGTGGGGGGGAGGGAAAGACTTTTGTTGCCCTGGAACGGCACAGTAGCCGGGGTGGGTCCTTAGAGGGGCTCCCTTGGATGGGTCAGGGGGAGCGGGGGTTAGGGGACGGTGATAGCCCGTATGTGCGCCATGTGCTCCGGGAGTGGGACAAGGCTAGGAAGGGGGTTGGGGAGGTTGGGGGGAGGGGTTTCTCGCTGATGCGGGAATTGTGCCAAACGGCGGACTTCCACCCGGGGAGGGAGGGGGGTTGCTATCGGCGGTGGGCGAAGGGGGGCCTGCGCTGTTTCTACCAGTTTCTAGATGGGGGCGAGTGGGTACCGTTTGTGTCCTTGCAAGAACAATATGGGCTAAGAGAAGGGGACCGATTTTATTATGGGCAGGTAGTTTCCTTCCTCCGGCAGAAGCTTGGGAAGGAGGGGATGGTCCGGGACTATACCCCCTTAGAGACGGTTTGGTATGGGAAGCGGACGTCCCCGGGCTTACCTCGGCCCTCTATCGGGCGCTGCAGGGGCCCTTGAGGGGGAAACATCGGTACCAAAAAGAGTGGGAAAGGGACTTGGGAGCGGAGCTGGACGAGGGGCAATGGAAGCAGGTGTACGACCAGTTGCGGCTAATGCCCTGGTCGATAGCCATTAGGGAGAACTGGTGCAAGGTGACCATGCGGTGGTACTACACTCCGGACCGCTTGCATAGGATGTTCCCTGGGGTGTCGAACCTGTGCTGGCGGGGATGTGGGGAAGTGGGCACGTTTTATCATATATGGTGGACATGCCCGACCATTCAGCTTTATTGGGGGCAGATCCGGCGGTGGGTTGCAGAGGTGGTGGGTCGGGAGGTATGGCTTGACCCGGGGGGGTTTTTGCTAGGGTGGTGGAGGGAGGGGGGGCCTGAAGGGGACCAGAGACAGATACAGGCATGCTTGAGTGCGGCCCGCTGTGAGCTGGCTTATCGCTGGCGACAGAGGGAAGCGCCTCAGGTGGGGTCTTGTGTGGAGCGCTTGCGACAGGTGTATTTGATGGAAAAGTTGACCGCAGCGCGGCGACACCGGGTGGACACTTTTGACCAAAGGTGGGCAAAGGTATGGAGCTATCTCAGCAAAGATACCCAGTAATTGGAGGGGGGCAAGGTGGGGAGGGGGGTCCGGGCTGGCTAGGGGAGGAGGGGGTGGGGGGGGTTCGGGGGGGGGCGGAGGCGCTGGGGGTAGGGTGGGGGGGGGAGGGGGGTGGGGGGGGAAAGGGGGGGGGACCTGAGCTGTGGGTAACTAGGATGGCTAACGGTTAAAATCTTTCACAATAAGGTGCTGGTCCTGCAGGGGAGTGGGGGCTCACTAGTTGGCGGCTCACTGTATTGAATTTTGTATATGTATTGAACTTTGTCTATATTTTCCTGCAGAGTGCTTGTTGTTTGTTTTCTATTTATTGTGAATAAAAACTTTAAAAAAAAAAAAAAAAAAAAGAAAGGACTGGTTCAGTATCTTGCACAAGATTTGGCTTAGATCATGTCGCAGATCTTTGATCCAGCTGGCTGGGCAAGGGTCATTAGGTGCAGTGCTAGGATTGATGGAAGCAATGATGTTCTCAATCTCATTAGTTGATATTGTATTGAAATTGCAAAATGGAGTTATTTGAGATGCCTTATTTATTTATTTATTTATTTATTTAATTGGATTTCTATACCGCCTTATCATACAATCAAAGCGGTCTTACAAACAAAGATATTAAGAGTATTAGTGAGAAAATGTAAAGAAATAAAAGTTAAAGTTATGGTATAATGTGTTAGAGTGAGTTGCATTATCTACATAGTGAGCTATACTATAATGTGAGCTATTATACAATATGTATATGATTTACATTCCAGACAAATTAAGTTAGTTAATTGCATGACCGTAGTGTTCTATAAACAAAGATGTTTTCAGTTGCTTTCTAAAGTCATTGATGTCCTGAGCTGCTCTCAGCTCATTAGGTAGAGAGTTCCAGATGGAAGGTGCAGCAAAAGAGAAAGCCCTTTCAGAGGTGTCTTTACGTGTTTTTCTGACATCATTTGATAAGCTGATTCTGTTGTCAGATCCTCTTCTTCTAGGTCTGTTGCTAATATCTGACTGTATGAGATATGTCAGGCTTTCTGCAGAATATTGTTGTTTTATCTTGAAAATATAAATTATAGTTTTATATTTTACACGTGAAGCTATAGGTAACCAGTGAAGCTCTTTCAAGATGGGAGTTATATGTTCTCTACTTGATAGACCAAAAATTATACGTGCAGCAGTATTCTGCGCCAGTTGTAAAGGCTTAAGTGCTTGCTTAGATAAACCCAGATATATTGGATTACAGAAGTCAAGTAATGGAGTAATCAATGCTTGACAAACATTTCTGAAGTGAACAGTATCAAGAAGCGGCCTTAGTCTTTTGATGAGCTTCATTTTGTAATAAGCGCTTTTAATTGTCTTATTTATGTGTGATCTGAGATTCAACTCATTATCCAGAGTAACTCCAAGATATTTCACTTCTGATTTAATAGGAATAGTTGAGTTATCTATTTTGATGTCAGGAGGATGCGCAAAATTATGGTTACGAGAAATAAATAACGCCTCTGTTTTGCTAAAATTAATTTCCATGTTGTTTGTTTTACACCAGTTGGACATTTCTGAGAGACATTCTGTAATGCCCGAGAAATCAGGGTTCTCAATAGTGATAGTTGTGAAAATCATAATATCATCAGCATAGATTGTATACTTAATTCCACTTTTCAAAGGAATTTTGCATATTGGTTGCATATAAATATTGAAAAGGAGCGATGAAAGTGCAGATCCTTGTGGTACACCTTGTATTACTCTTATGGGCATAGAGGTTTTTTTCCCCTATCTTTACTTGTAAAAATCTCTCTGTCAAATAGGAATGGAACCATTTTAAAGTGACCCCATGTAGACCAATCTCCTCTAATCTATTTAATAATCTATTGTGATTTACTGAGTCGAATGCTGCAGAGATGTCTATAAAAATCATTATAATACCTTTCTTAATGTCATCAATGGTGCGGAGTATGCAGTCAAAAAGATAAATCATTAAAGTTTCAACTTCATGGTTTGGGCGAAAACCATGTTGGTTAATATCTAGGGGTGCATGAACATCAATGTGTTCTTGAAGTTGAAGTTGCACTATTTTCTCTATGATCTTTGCTAAAAAGGGTATGCTGGAAATTGGCCGGTAGGCTGCTGGATTATTCTTGTCTAGCGTTGTTTTCTTCGGAATTGGTCTAACAGTTGCAAGCTTAAGTTGCTCTGGTAAAATACCTTGAGAGAGGGAATTTTGCACAATGTTTTGTATGATGTGAATAAAATTTGACTTTGTAGACTTGATCCACGATACAGGACATGGGTCAGTGGGAGAAGTGCATGTGTTTATAGAAGAAATAATGTGCAAGAGTTGCTCCTTTGATGGAAAGGAGAATTTTTCCCAAACCCTGGAATTTGAGACTGATTTTAAGTTAAGTCTTTCTGTAGCTTTTGTCTTAGAGTGGAATTTTTCCTTAATATAGTCCGCATACTTTTGCGGTTCAATTTGAGCTTCCCCTTCTGTTTTTTGCTCCTTTGTTAAAGATTTTACAATTTCAAACAGTTCTCTAGGTTTGTTGATGGAATTATTTATTATATTTGTATGGTATTCTTTCTTAGAGTTTTTAATATGCTCATCGTATATTTTTTGTTTATTTAAGTAAAGCAGCCTTAATTCTGTCACCTTATTCCTTCTCCACTTACGCTCAATTCTTCTGAGCTCTCTTTTCATCAAACGTATAGCTGTAGAATACCATGGCTTGTGATGTTGCTTATTAATCCTTGCTTCCCTTGGTCTCATGTCTGTCATTCTGGCTGCATTAGAAATTATGTGATACCATTCTGTTACTTGTGTCTCTAATTTCACTGAATCTGCAGATAGATGAGGTAAAGTATCTTGTATAAAAGAATCTTTGTTAAATTTTTTGAACCGTCTGTGATAGCATTTGTGGTCTAGGTTCATATCATTTTTTGTTTGTAATAAAATTTCTATTCTAACTATGTAGTGATCTGTCCAAGGAACTGGGGTGATGGTAGGAGTTGAAATTAGACCATCTAAGGTTAATTCATTTGAAACAAAGATGAGGTCAGGCGAGTAGCCATATGTGTGTGTAGGTGCATTAACTATTTGTGTGAAATGTAGTGAGTCCATTGCTTGAAGGAATGACTCAGAGTCTCTACGGTTAATTGATTTAAGGTTGAAGTCACCTAGCACTATTGAGGGTTTGTATGGGGAAGTGATTGAACAGATAGTGTCCAGCGTTGAGGCAAGTTCATCAGAAGATGCTTTTGGTGCTCTATAATGCAAACTAATTGCCTTAGGTGATACAGAAGGATTGTTGGTAATTGCGCTCGTGCTGGCCTTAATCATTTTTGATTGCAGGTAGTTTGCATAGTCCTGTGGTTGGGGCATTGCAGGTTGGGCTGAAACTGGCTCTCTTGTTATGGATTTTACTAATTTGAACAGTGTATGTGGTTTATTGATGGAGCGTTTCAATAGGTTTGTGTGGTAGAGCTTCTTACTCAGTGTTATCTTCTCACGGTGGGTAGTTCAGTGTGAGTTATATGTTTCAAGGGCCTCTGGAGAGTGGGTTCTTCGCCACTGTCTTTCAAGTTTGCGTAAGTGGATGAGAGATTGGATGAGGGTTGGAAGCAGAACCTGAGTCCGAGCGTAGATCGGGATTCGCGGGCATAGAGGTCCCGCCCCCAAGGAGTTGGAGGACTGCAGCAGAGGCTGGGAGGACCGCAGCACGTCGCCATCTTGGGAAGCATGGACGAGTGCTGTGGGGACCCGATCCTGGAAGCTGACTGCAGGGCGAGCTGAGAGGAGTCCAGGAGGATGAAAACAGGAGAGACTGCAGCAGTAGGGGCAGGGCTTACCTCCGTGCCTCCGCGGGTGACGGTGTTGGGTCCCGGAGCAGCAAGCAGGTCAGTCGGGTGCACCGGGCTGGGGACGGAGGCTCCATGCAGCACGTCCCGCCGGGAAAGGGCACTCTCTGCAGCAACGGAGGCTCGGCTAGGGATGGAGGCCTGTACAGGCACATCCGAGGCCGGCAGAGGATCAGGCAGTGGAGGGCCAGAGCCGGAGGCCGGGCACATCACTTGGTATCCTTTCTTCATTGCCCCACAGTAAGAGCATCCATGTTAAGTCTTGTTCTTGTTGCCACAATAGGGGCATTTCTTTGAAAGATACTTGGGCATAGTTGTAAAAAACGCAAAACAAAGAAATAAACAAATGGAGAGAGAGAGCAGGGTCCATCTTGCTGGCAAGGCGGAAGAACGAAAACTGGCCGGGCTAGGGGGCAGGCCGGTAAGATGGGCTACCTAGGTGGGCTCAGAAAGGCCCTCCTTTCTGAGCTCTAGAGAGCACTTCCGTATGCTGGCTCCGCCCGGAGGACGTCACCAAGTGTGGCTGACGCAATCCTGCTGGTCCATGGAGAATATGTATTTATAAATGATATCAGCAGAACTCTTCCCAGGTTTTATATTCTATTTTCTTTGTGGAAAATCTGAAGATGTGTAAAAAGTTAAACTTTAAACTGAACAGATGCCGACATAGAGTAGCCATGTTTGCAGTTGGGATTGATCAGGAGAGGCAAGGTGGATAAGGCCTGACTTGCTAATTCACAGTTTCAAGAACTATTAAGTGGAGGGGGTGCTAGAAGGAGAGTTCCTTGTGCCCCACCATCAGGTGGAGGAGGGTGGTGACTGGCAGGGTATCTTGGGCTGTGCCAACAAAAGAGATGGACATGTGATGTCAGTGGGAAGGATGAAAGCAGGTGCTAGACAGGCTCACAGGAAAAGAGTAAGAGAGACAGGTGAGAGAGAGTGTGTGGGAGTATCAATTTATTCCTCCCCCCCTCTCATTTCACTGTCTACCCAGTTTAATAACACACCAACTATCCCAGCATATTCAGGAAATTGGAGTGGATTTGGGCTTAGCTCACACCTTTCTCAGAGTTTAAGGTGAGTTACATTCAGGTACAGTAGGTATTTCCCTGAGGCAGTGGAGGGCTTACCCAAGGTCAGAACGGACAGCAAATCTTTTTTGCACATGGTTTTACTTCAGCGAAGGACTTTTTATATCTTAAATCTATTTGTAATGATGTAATTTAGAGTATTCCAAAAATTAGAATCACTGGTTTTATGGGGAAACCTGTTATGTGGCTAAAATTTCTTAATTGTCATTCTTATAAATTCTTTGTAGAGAGTGCAATATGTAAAACTCATTCTATTTATTTAAACATCCAGTGCATTTTGTAATGCATATGAGAGATAGCTAATTTTTATATCAAACTGGTCAAATTGGATATGACAATTGGTCTTTCTCTGCAATCAACCACTATGTTACTGTGATATATTTTTCATAACTCACTTTGGGTTTAATCAGGACGGCGAGTCATTAAATTATTTATTTATTTTATTTATTTGGCTGTTTTTTCTATACCACTTTTCACTGAGGCAAAGCGGTATACATTTCAACAACAGATTGTTACAATGAACAGTGGAACTTATATACATAATTACTCATGCAAGTGACAGGTATTTTTACATGATAATTAACTATGATAACTTATGTACATAAACACTTGTTATCTACATTATTCAGTAGGAGGGGAATAAGGGAGAGTTTGATAGAAGGGAAGAAGGATTATGTGATGGAACCAAAGGTTTCATTAAATAGGTAAGTTTTGAGAAGTTTCCTAAATGTGGGTAGGTCATTGGTCATTCGGAAGTTTCAAGATATAGAATTCCAGTGAGTTGGAGCATAAAATTTGAATGCTCTAGGGCATGCATACTGAGTGCTTTTAATTTTCTCATGCGGTATGGTCAGCATTTTTTTTGTATTCTCTCTTCAACTTGTCCTGCTTGGGTTGGTGGTACTTAGTAGTGTTTGTAGGTAGTGTGAGGATTGGTTGTTGATGATTTTTGAAGGTCAGGAATAATGTTTTGTACCTTAAGCAGCTGAGAAGTGGCAGCCAATGTAGCTGTCCTAGGATAGGGGTCATAATTTGATGCTTCTTGAATTATTAGTGCAGCGGTGTACAAGGCAGTGTGTAGGGATTTTATTTTATAAAATAAAATAAATAATAAATATTGCATTTCTGGTTAACATTTCTCCTAAAACTCCTGATCATTTGCAATCTTAATGCCGTAGTTCCTGTCTCCTAAGCAGGTGAGGGTAACTCTGGAAGTGTGTATATTTAAAAAAAAAAAAGGGGGGGCGGCAGTGGCACTTTAAAATAGAGGGGAAATAGCAGGAAATTTGAGCTCAACAAAGTAGAGGGTCCTGGTGAGATGGAGGAGCAAAGCCTCAAGTCCTTAAGCTGATGTAAATAAAGTATAGTTACTCACCTGTAACGTGATCTCCAGGAACATGTGATAAGGAAGCTTATCAGGACCCCAGAGACAGGGATAAAGAGAAGGAATTTACCCTTATAAAAGGACCTATTTTACCAGGTCAGAGACACAAAACTCCCTTTACACCTAGAAAGCAGGTAATTCCTACCTACAATTCCCCAATTAATCAGCTGCCACGAGGCAGTTTGATCTCCAACACCAGAAGGGAGAGGCAGGAGAGGAAGAAGAAGAGGAAAGGAGAGAGAACGTGAGAGCAGTAGGAGTGCCTACTGGAAGAGGAATGGAACTGGATCAGTGAGAACAGCAGGAACCAGGAACACAAGTTGGAGAACAGGACGTGGAAGCACCGGTGAATGGTGGCCAGAGCATTAGAGAGAAGAAGCTGCTACAAGCTTTGACCCAGGTATGAGCATTAGAAGCTTGCCTAATTCTGAGCACTACAGAATTGCCAGAGACAGCCTTAGCCCTAACGGAAGGCAGTCAGCTAAGACCACTGAGCCAGAAACAGAGGAAGTGCCAATGCAACTGGGTGAACCAGACATAGCTTTAGAAGAAGAAGTCTCATACATGGATTGCTCTTTATGCCAGTCTTCCAATGCAGAGGGGTTGAAAGGGAGTCAACCGTAAGGAAAACCTCCAGTGTCCGGTAGCCCTTAGAGCCTGTGGTTAACTTGTGAAGGTCCTGAGTTAAAGGCAAAATACCTTTTTTTTTTACTGTGCAAGCCGAAGCTGCCTAATTAAGTTGGTGAATCAGCTGTGAGCCAGAGCAGTGCTCAGCCGGAGGCCGTACTAACGGTAAAAGTAAGGAAAGTTTTTGTTTGGCTGTTTATAAGAAAACCTTGCATAGAGAATTGCTTGCCTGTGAAGAGTTTAACTGCCTTGTTGAAAGTTTTTCTATGTTTAAGAAGACAAACAGAGTTCTGGACTGAGAGAAAAAGAAACCTGCTTTAGGAAAAGCTGTTTTCTGTTTGTTTGATCAGCACTGCAAGCCATGCCTGATAGCATGGGCTGTTAAAGTATTTATGTTTATACTGGAGAACATTGCAAGCTGTTTGGTTTGGAATTCATTTGTATCCTGATGTTCATTTACAAGTATCCTGAAGAAATAATCCAAAGGTGGAATTTGTGAACCTTAGCATGTTTTTTTCAGTTAATAAACTGTCATTACCTTATTACTCAAGGCAACTACAAAGGTGTTTTTTTTTTTACCTGAGGTTGAATACTTTCTGACTGAACTACCTTTCCCATAAGGCATTACAAGACAATCAGTCAGTTAAAGACCAAAAGGTGAATCTCTCTAATGACAACCACGCCCCTCCATACTGCATGTAAGGGGCTATGGGCGTGACAAACAGCAGGAATTTAGTCTTCACATATGGGCGACATCAGGGACTGATGGAGCCCGCACAAAAAGCTCTCCAGCTACCAATAGAAAAGCCTTTGAGAGCACTCTACTGCACCCATGCTACTGCCTTCCCACTCTTCCAGCTCCTAGCAGGAATGTAGTCTTCACATATGAGACTCCCTAGCTCCCAGATCTCTGAAGAGTTACACTGGATCAGAAAGTTGGACAAGGTCAGGTTAGCCTAGATGTCCCTGCCATGGAGATCTGGTAGGAATATTCAGCGGGGGGTAGGAGTTGTCTTTATGTTCCAAAGAGATGTTGAAGGACCGCCTGGCCAAAAGCTGCATCCCGGCGGGAGTCCCTGTCCAAGCACTTGTGGGCGGCAAACGTGTGGATGGAGGACCATGTTGCAGTCCGGCAGATCTCGTCGATAGCTACTGAACGTAGGTTCGCCACCGATGTTGTCATGGCTTGGAAATTATAAGCATTAAGTTGCCCAGTGAGAGTAAGTCCTGCTTTGTCGTATGTCAGTGATATACAGTCTGCTATCCATCTGGAGAGCGTGCATTTCGTTATCGAGAGACCCAGGCGGTTAGAATCAAAGGTCACAAATAATTGAGAGGATATTCTGATATCCTGTGTCCTTTGGAGATAGAAGGCTAGAACCTTTTTGCAGTCAAGTGTGTGCAGGGTTGCCTCTTTGGGAGATGGAGGAGGCCTCGGGAAGAAGACTGGAAGGATTACTGATTGATTGATATGGAAAGGTGACACTATTTTTGGCAAAAAGTGGGGATGTGTCCGAAGGACGACTTTGTCATGATGAAATCTGGTATATGATGGATGCATCACTAAGGCATGCAGCTCACTGATGTGCCTGGCTGAGGTCAGGACGATGAAGAATAAAACTTTCCAAGATAAGTATCACAGGTGTGTAGTTACTAAGGGCTCAAACGGAGGCTTGAGGAGTTGAGCCAATACCACATTAAGATCCCACGCTACTGGGGGTGGTCAAAAGGTTGGCTTGGTGAGGAGGAGGCCTCTCATGAAATGTGCAACTAGAGGAATTGTGGAGATGGGTCAACCATCTACAGGTTAATGAAAAGCTGAAATAACACTGAGGTGCACATGTACTGAATTCATTTTGAGTCCTAGAGAGGACAAATGCAAAAGGTATTGAAGAAGCGTGGGTACTGATGCTTCAAAGGGGTTGTGATTATTTTGAGAGTACCATGAAGTGCATCTACACCATTTGAAAGAGTACTTCCTCCTGGTGGAGGGCTTTCTGGAAGAAAAGAGGACATCTTTCATGGCTTTTGATAGTGGTAGATGTTAAAACATCATGCTCTCAGCATCCACGCTGTCAGTCGAAGAGACTGCAGAGTGGGATACAGGACTGTTCCGTTGTCTTGGGACAGAAGACCCAGCTTGGATCCCATTGGAATAGGAATTAGTCTGTGCTAGCCGAAGCAGGAGGGGAAACCAAGGCTGACACGGCTAGCGAGGGGCTATGAGGATCATAGATCCCTTGCCTGCTTGGAGTTTGAGGAGGGTCTTCAGGATCAGGGGTATGGGGGGAAACGCATAAAGCAGTCCCCGAACCCAGTGAATCATGAAGACATCTGATGCCAGACTGAATTTGGATGATATCTTGGAACAGAACTGTGGAAGTTGTGGGTTCTGTGGAGTGGCAGAGAGATCTATTACTACGGTTTCCCAGGCTTGGAAGACTTGTGCTACTGTCTTCGGATCTAGGGTCCACTCGTGTGGCTATAAGATCCAACTCAGTTTGTCCGCCAAGTGACTGATTTCTCTTGGAATATAAACTGCATGAAAGTACATGTGGTGGAGAATGGCAAAATTCCAAAGGCAGCAGGCTTCCTGGCAGAGAAGAAGAGAGCCCGTCCCTCCTTGCTTATTTACGTAAAACGCTGCCACCTGATTGTCTGTCCTGACCAGGATCTGGCTGTTGGAGAGGTGGTGCTGGAAAACTTGGAGGGCATTCGTGATTGCTTGAAGCTCGACGAGGTTGATTTATTGGGTTGATTCCTGGGCTGTCCATAGTCCTTGTGTGGAGACGGAATCTAGACGGGCTCCCCAACCGAGCTTGGATGCATCTGTAGTCAGAGTATGTTGAGGTTGGGGCATCCGAAAAGGTGACCCTATGAGAAGATTTGTTGGGGTGCACCACCAGAGGAGTGAGTCAGCCAGAGGATGTGTTACTTGTATGATATCCTGTAGATTCCCAGTGGCTTGGGTCCACTGGGTTGAGAGGCTTCATTGTGTTAGTCACATGTTCAGTCTCGCATAAGGTTCTACATGTACTGTGGATGCCATGTGGCCCAAGAGGCACAAGAAGGCTCGAGCCATTGCTGTCTGCTGTTGGCGCATGTGGGTGGCTAGGTCCACCAATCTGTTCATGCAGTCCATAGGAAGGAAGGCTCTGGATTTTTGAGTGTCCAGTATGGCTCCTATGAACTCCAATCTTTGGGATGGAGTGAGCTGGGACTTTGGGAAGTTTATTACAAATCCCAGATGCTGCAACAATGCAAGAGTTTGCTGAAGAGATGAGCAGAGTTCTTCAGGAGAATCTGCCTTTATTAGCCAGTCATCTAAGTAAGGGAAGACAAAGACTTTGTTGTTTCAAAGACATGCTGCCTCTACGGCCATGCACTTTGTGAAGACTCTGGGTGCAGATTGTCAGACGGCTGCCTGGGTGAGAATGTTCACAGTCTTGGCAAGTGCATATATCAATATGATTTGCAAGGGATTGTGGGAAATGCAGTCCATTCACACCAGACACAGACACTCACAATAATTAGTTGTGCTTGAGTGTAAAGCCAATAAGATATTTATTTATGGGGTTATTTCTCCCAACACAGATAGGCTTGGTAGCACATAAAACAGGATACTTGCTTTCAGTGTTAAACTTGGAAAAACAAAATCAGGAAAACAACAGTTGAACTTGTCAGGCAATCAAAGCAAAAGAATAAAGACCTGGTTGGTAACAAACTGGTCTTTTCTGTAGGCTTTAGCTAATATTTTCTTAGCAGTGTTTCAAACAACAAGCAAAACCCACAAAGAAGGGAAAAACTGTTCTTTTCAGGTTAACTTCTTATATCTTCACACATAGACTCAGAAGTGATTTCCTCAGAGCTCACAAGCAATTAGGTAAGGCTCAATTGCTAGCAGTTACCCAGCTGAAACCCCTTAGCTGGCCTGCTTTCTACTGCGTGGCTCAAAATCCTACTCAGGAGCTTTTCTGAGTAGATTAAAGAACAAGTTTGTATTTCTTTGTGATGGTTGTTGTACTTTGTAACAGTAAATTACCAAAGGAGTTTAGACAGAGAGCAATCCATGTATTCACAGCCTGTATCTATAACCGCTCCCCCTTCTTCAACAATCATGGGTTCAATATCATGGATTGGCACAGAGGAATTTCTCAATGGAGCACTCTCAGGAGAATACTTGTTTCCCTGCTGTCTTTCAAGGGTATAGCTAGGGCATAGATCAGGGTTCATACCTGAGCTTCCATTGCTGTTAAAGTTCCTCTCTAAATAGCCTGGCCAGTATGTAGTCCAGTTCTTATGTCCAGCCTTCCAATCCAGATCCCTGGACACTGGATCTCTCTTCACATACCTTCTGGCACGGGTCTTAGGGTCCCTTCCACGTGCAGCCGTCTCCCTCACAGGTACCGTCTGGAGATTCCTAGCTCTGCAGCACCATTCCTCTGGCTTTCCCCAGTCCAATGGTGTAAGCTTGCCTTTGGAATGCCTTCCAGTATACGTACTGCTCTGGACTCCTTTAGACCTCCCAAAAGTTTTTCTCTTCTTTCTTCCAAAGGGTGTCTTGCCCTCTGTGTCCATCCGCTCTGGCTTCTGCTTCTGATGATCCTCCAGATGATGAAGATGTCCAAGCTGAGGATCTCCAAGATGAATCTGAGGATGTCCAAGATCAAGAAGAAACTGAGGATCTCCCAGATGAAACTGAGGATGAGGATAATTCTCTGTAGAATAAACTCTACCTTTATTCTGCTTTGATGAGTGCTCCACCCTAGCACAGCGCAGCTGTGCTGAATCAGGCCCTGCCCTTTGAGATGAGTGCTTAGGGATTACCTCATAGCCCTCCTGATTGAACACACGTTTCCCCACTTCAGCTCCTCTAATGGCTGTTGGAAACCTGGTGCATTCTGGGACTGGTAGTCTTTTATGGGAAAATTCTGTTTTCTTATTCCTACCAGAACTGACAGG
Organism: Ichthyophis bannanicus; assembly: GCA_033557465.1. Taxonomy (NCBI): domain Eukaryota; kingdom Metazoa; phylum Chordata; class Amphibia; order Gymnophiona; family Ichthyophiidae; genus Ichthyophis; species Ichthyophis bannanicus. The sequence goes on from CM066031.1 coordinate 546,102,575, forward strand.
TTGCTTGTTCAGAGTCACTTCACCTTTACTATAGCTCCTTCCTGAGCTATGATAAGCTTCCTTATCACAAGATGCAAGGCCGAAGGGAAGGACCCTGTATTGATAAAGGGTGCCCTGACAGATGAAGCGAAGATACTGCATGTAGTCTGCATGAATCAAAATGTGAGTGTAGGCCTCTTTGAGGTCTAGGGAACAGAGCCAGTCATGTATTAGGTAGGAAAGGAAGGTTCCCAGAGAGAGCATTTTGAATTTTTCCTTGATGAGGAACTTGTTTAGCTCTCTGAGGTCGAGAATGGGTCTGTAGCTCCCTGATTTTGGTTCTGAGGAACTGCGTAAATGGCTCCTTGAGAAAGGAGATTGTTGACCTCCTGCTTGAGTAGGGTGTTGAGGGGAGGCTGGGTGTGTAAATCTCCCCTGAAGTGGTGAGGAGGAAGTTTCTGAAAATTTAGCTGGTAATCCTTCTGAACTATGGATAGGGTCCATTGTTCTGTGGTGATGGAGTAAGGACAGAAGCGGAACATCAAAAACCAGGCCTAACACAGATAAATGTACAGGGGAACGTTATTAGTAGACACAACTTAAAATGTTTCGGCCTGAGGCCTTCTTCAGGGGTCTAAAACAAAACATAAAACATAAATAATGCAACCATATATTATCAAGGACATAAAACTGTACAGTTATGTACATACTAATAGTGTAAGTAATGTTGACACATATATATAAAAAACTCATTAAAAATACATATTTGTAAATGCGTGTATGTGTGTAAAAATACTTGACTTAAAAGAAAAATACATTACCACAAACGAAAAAACAAAGTTTAAAAGGGAACAAGCCACTCTTCCCAATCTGCATAAAAGAGAAGAAAGTATAAGACCTTATTATTAGAAAAGCTATAACAAGGTCCCAATGAAGGGTAAAAACTTGAGAGACAATACATAATTTAACAGAATTACATAAAACCAACAAACAAAAAAGTATATAGAGTGATTCAAATCAGTGTGTGTAAAATATACATGTAAACATCTAAAAAACGACATTGCTTACAATTTAAAAAAAAAACAATTTTAAATATTCACACGAATGTGATATACTTGGAACTCTACAACTTGCTATAAGCTCTACAGATAACTAAACCACTCATCTAAGAAAAATCGTCATAAAAAAAGCAGACAGAAAGATAAGCAAAAAAGGTTACAACGCAGAGACAGAGAGTCTAAAAGAGCTGTTTTCTGATAGCTCCATTGTCCAAATAACTCAATAAATATGTGCAAACTGCTTAAATAGAGGACATAATTTAGCCGACAAATTGGTTTCCTCATATATGCCCTCTTATCCAAATTTCATCCCTAGAGAGAAAGGACATTTCAGATACAATAAATGCTCGGTTTGCAAGCATGCTATTACAATGTCAGTTTTTTTACATCCCATCACTCATGTACAATACAAATTGCACACTAGGACTGATTGCACCTCTACACATGTAGTGTATGTTATTATTTGCCCTTGTCCTTTGTTATATGTTGGTAAAACCATCCGACCAATTAAGACACGCATTCAAGAACACAAAAGCTTGTGATAAGGAAGCTTATCATAGCTCAGGAAGGAGCTATAGAAAAGGTGAAGTGACTCTGAACAAGCAACCTGTCAGTTCTGGTAGAAATAAGAAAACAGAATTTTCCCATAAAAGACTACCAGTCCCAGAATGCACCAGGTTTCCAACAGCCATTAGAGGAGCTGAAGTGGGGAAACGTGTGTTCAATCAGGAGGGCTATGAGGTAATCCCTAAGCACTCATCTAAAAGGGCAGGGCCTGATTCAGCACAGCTGCGCTGTATTAGGGAGGAGCACTCATCTAAGCAGAATAAAGGTAGAGTTTATTCTACAGAGAATTATCCTTATCCTGAGAATCAGCTTGAGCTTGATCATCTTCATCATCAGAAGGATCATCAGAAGCAGAAGCCAAATCGGATGGACAGAGAGGGAAAGAAACCCTTTGGAAGAAGGAAGAGAAAAGCCTTTGAGAGGTCTAGAAGAGTCCAGAGCAGTACGTATATTGGGAGGCATTCCAAGGGCCAGCATACACCATTGGACTGGGGAAAGCCAGAGGAATGGTGCTGCAGAGCTAGGAATCTCCAGACGCTACCTGTGAGGGAGACGGCTGCACGTGGAAGGGACCCTAAGACCCGTGCCAGAAGGTATGTGAAGAGAGATCCAGTGTCCAGGGATCTGGATTGGAAGGCTGGACATAAGAACTGGACTACATACTGGCCAGGTTATATAGAGAGGAACTCTAACAGCAATGGAAGCTCAGGTATGAACACTGATCTATGCCCTAGCTATAACCTTGAAAGACAGCAGGGAAACAAGTATTCTCCTGAAAGTGCTCCATTGGGAGATACATCTGTGCCAATCCATGATTTTGAACCCATGCTTGTTGAAGAAGAGGGGGTGATAGCAGATGAAGAATCTGTTTACATGGACTGCTCTCTGTCTAAACTCCTTTGGTGATTTTCTGTTATAAAGTACAGCAACCATCACAAAGAAATGCAAACTTGTTCTTTAATCTACTCAGAAAAGCTCCTGTGCAGGTTTTCTAGCCACGCAGCAGAAAGCAAGCCAGCTAAGGGGTTTCAGCTGGATAACTGATAGCAATTGAGCCTTACCTAATTGCTTGTGAGCTAGGAGAGAATCACTTCTGAATCTATGTGGGAAGATAAGAAGTTAACCTGAAAAGAACAGGTTTTTTTTCTTTCTTTGTGGCTTTTGGTTTTGTTGTTTGATATATGCTAAGAAAACATTAGCTAATGCCTACAGAAAAAGACCAGTTTGTACCAACCAGGTCTTATTTCTTTTGCTTTAATTGCCTGACAAGTTTAAAGGTTGTTTTCCTGATTTTTGTTTTTTTCAAGTTTAACACTGAAAGCAAGTAACCTAATTTATTTGCTACCAAGCATATCTGTGTTGGGAGAAATAACCCCATAAATAAATATCTTATTGGCTTTAACACTTGAGCACAACTAAATTATTGTCAGCAGCTGTGTCTGGTGTGAATGAACTGCATTGCCCACAATCCCTTGCAAATCATATAGATATATGCACTTGCCAAGACTGTGAAGATTCTCACCCAGGCAGCCGTCTGACAAGCTGCATTAAAAGGAAAATTATTACAGCCCCTTTAGTGGAACATTGGTCCTCATTCCAACATACTCTTGACGATATAAAGGTTTTTGTTATTAAACGAGTCAATGCCCCCCCTCGGGGTGGTGACCTTGACCGCAGGCTGGTTCAAGAGGAACAGAGGTACATTTTCTTATTTGATACAGTTGTTCCAAAGGGGTTAAATAAAGAGATTGAATACCATGTCTTTCTGTAAATTGTTTATGCCTTTTTTAACTTCTCTTTTTAACTACCTTTTGTGTGTTACTTGGTTTTATCATTATGTTAATATTTTTTGTATCTGAAATGAAGATACACATTTTCCTTTTTGTTTTTAATTTTCTGTTTAATCTTTGTCTTGGCTAACATTTTCTTTGGACAAAATTGGTATTTTATATGGACTTCCTCCCCTTTCTCCCTTTTCCCCCTCTCCCCTCCCCCCTCCTGCCCCCCTTTCCTTCCCCCTACCCAATTCCTCCCCCCTCCTTCTCTGCCCTCCCCTCCCCCTCCCCCTTCCCTCCTTTCCCCTCCCCTCCCCCCTCCCTTTTTCCCTTCCTCCCCCTCCTCCCCCTCTTCCCTTGCGTTTGTGTCTGTTTTAGGGTTTTATGGTATTATGCTATTTATATTCGCAGCCTATTTTGTTATAACTTATTTTATTCTTTTTAAGCGTGCACATGACGTTTATATCTCTTTTGTTTTTATATTGGATCAGTTTTCCTTCTTTATTGATGCTGTAACAATATGCAATTTGCTGTTATATTTAATCTGTAATTTTTAGTTATGCTTACAAGTACATAACTCTGTTTGCTCTACCACTCACTATTCTTGTCCTTTCCTTCCTTCTTTTCCCTTGCTTCCCTTTCCCCCCCTTTTTCCCTACCCTCTTTCCTTCCCCCTCCCCCCCCTTTCCGTTCCCCTTCCTCCTATGTTTTTGTTATCTGTCCCTCAATTTTGTTTTTGTTTTGTTTTTTTTTTCCTGGTCTTCGGTATCGTTCCTTTACTTCATGTCCATCAATGTACATCGTCAAGTGGGAGGTATCTCAATGCACTTTATAAATTCCCTTCTGCTCTTGCGCGGCGTTTTTCCCGCCTACAGCAGTAACGCTGGTAATCCCTGCTTCTTTTATATTTATTTTTAATTTATCAGTAGTGATTAACTTATTTGCACTTTTTAGTCACAAAGTTGGCAGTTTTAACTTGTGTGTGATTGTTTTTCTATTTATAGCCTTTCTTTGATCATCGTGCTTTTAGCGGTATTGTCTTTTGTCTTTTGATACGAGCGGCATATAAGTGCAATCGTGTTTGCCTAGTATTAAGCATGCTCTTACTGTCTTAAAGAGGTGGCTTTTTCAAATCGTTTTATGCGTGTGGAATGTAGTTCACAATTATGTTTGCCCACATTTAAATACGCACCAATTGTTAGTAAACATTGTGATAAGTTTAGCATTCTCAAGATTTTTTCTTTGCCGGATTACATTGTTCCTTTGCCGGGTTACATTGCTTACGGCCCCTGCATTTTTTGTGCCGTTTTTTGTTCGGTTTCATTTTTTGCTTCCCCCTCGGTCAAATTAATGCTTTTACTTACATTTAGTATTTTTTATGGTGTCTTTTGGTGACATTTTTATTTAAGCAGTTTGCACATATTTATTGAGTTATTTGGACAATGGAGCTATCAGAAAACAGCTCTTTTAGACTCTTTGTCTCTGCGTTGTAACCTTTTTTGCTTATCTTTCTGTCTGCTTTTTTTATGACGATTTTTCTTAGTTGAGTGGTTTAGTTATCTGTAGAGCTTATAGCAAGTTGTAGAGTTCCAAGTATATCACATTCGGGTGAATATTTTTTAATTTTTTTTTTAAATTGTAAGCAATGTTGTCTTTTAGATGTTGTGGGACCCTAGCCTGGGCCCTAGGGTTTACAGGTATAGGGCTGCCTTGTAATGTCCTTAAATAAAGCTTTTCTGACTGTCCCCAGTGGAATTCTGGGACTTGTAGTTAGGCTTTTCTTGAGCAAGGACAAAATGTAGTGTGAGACCGTTGGTAAGGCATACAAGAATATTTATTTTTCTATGGGGATTTCCAAGGCATTAAAATTCAAACACAAGGCATTAGGATACTTCTCCAACACAAAGGATAACAGAAGATAACTGGCAACTGAGGTAAACTGAAACCAAAAGTCCTGCTAACCTTAGCAACTGTTTTTCATTAAACAAAACAGTACTCAGCACAGCTTCTTGTATCTCTTTCAAACAAAAGGTAAACTTTCTTCTTGGCACCACTGTTGTTTTCCCTTTTAAACAAACTTCTGATAACACACAGCTTTTTGCACAACCGTTGTTTTCCCAGTTCAAACAAACTTCTGGTAACACACAGCTTCTTTGCTTTAGAAGAAAATTCTCACTTAGTAAAACACATCCTTGGCTTTAGAAGACTATTAGCAGTTACAGAGTTATGCACAATACAGCTTCTTATTCTTTCTCAGCTCTGCTTAGTAAGGCTCAGTCTTCTTTTAAACAGAATGAGCAATCCATTGGAGAGATTCCTAGGTCAGACTCTGGCACATAAGAATTGACCTGCATTTCCTCCTGGGCTAAAGAATGCTCATTGCCTTCTACAGTCTTAAAAGCTTCCTCAGCTTCTCTGTCTTGTAGGAACTTTTGAAACTGGCTCCACAGCAAATCTTTCTGATTGGGCACAGTTACTTTGGGAGAATAAGCCTTTCTCTCAGGGAACACTTGTGCTAAGGTTTCTAGTGTTTTTTAGCTCAGCTGCTCTGCTCACTGCTGGGGTTTGGCTTTTTCCACTCTCAAGCGTCTCCACCCACCTTCTGGCAGTTGTAGGGCTCAGGTCTGGCTCTTGTACACTAGCTGTTGCAAACTGTTCCTGTTCATCTGTAAGCTGTTCATCTATACATCTGTTGGCTTCACTTCTAGGAGCATTTCTCAGACATCCACTGCTTCCTTTTCTACTGACCTCTTTCAGCTTCTGGAAGTCAGACTTCTTGTGCCTTTCTCCACTCCTTCTCTCATGAGATCTCTCCTGAAAGCCTTTCTGGAATCCTTCTTCCTCTCCAGGATCTCCCAGGGCTCTGGGATATCTCTTCCCACTGGAATCCCCTTGCTCCAGGATCTCTCCTTCTCCAGTGGAAGTGACTCTCCCTCCCTTCCTCTCTGGTCAGAGTGAGGTTTTAAAAACCGTTTCTTCCCTGCCACACCCTGGCCTTCGCACAGGCCTTTCCAATCAGTATCTAAGCCTGCCCCCACTTCAGAGTCTGGGCGTGGCTTAGCCTCAGCAGAGACAGGATTTTTTTTCTTTCCTGCTCTGCATGTTCTGTGCACAGCTTGTCTGTCACTTATTTTAAAGGCAGAAACATGGTTTTCTTCTATCTCCATCTGTTCTTGGCCACTCTCCTCATCACAATGTTTACATTATATTTTACACACACTGATTTGAATCACTCTATATACTTTTTTGTTTGTTGGTTTTATGTAATTCTGTTAAATTATGTATTGTCTCTCAAGTTTTTACCCTTCATTGCGACCCTGTTTTAGCTTTTCTAATAATAAGGTCTTATGCTTTCTTCTCTTTTATGCAGATTGGGAAGAGTGGCTTGTTCCCTTTTAAACTTTGTTTTTTCGTTTGTGGTAATGTATTTTTCTTTTAAGTCAAGTATTTTTACACACATACACGCATTTACAAATATGTATTTTTAATGAGTTTTTTATATATATGTGTCAACATTACTTACACTAATAGTATGTACATAATTGTACAGTTTTATGTCATTGTTAATATATGGTTGTATTATTTATGTTAATTTTATTTTTATTTTTTGTTTTAGACCCCTGAAGAAGGCCTCAGGCCGAAACATTTTAAGTTGGGTCTACTAATAAAGTTCCCCTGTACATTTATCTGTGTTAGGCCTGGTTTTTGGTGTTCCGCTTCTGTCCTTCCTGTGTTTTTTGCGGATACCCTCTTCTCCTTTGGTTGGGCTGTGGTGATGGAGTGCCATCGATGTGAAAAATGGCAGAGTCTCCCTGGAATAGTGGTGTGTTCCTGAGTGTGTAGGAATGGATTGATTGTGCTCCCTAGATGGGACTCAGCAACTAGGTGCTACCAGCGGCTGAGTTATCCTGGGCTTTTTTGCTTGTTTTAGGACCCTGTTGTTTTTGCTGGGGCTGATAAGCCATCTGAGAATAGGAGTGGTAGAACCTTCTCCTCTTTAGGTAGAAGGGCCTTTTAGCTGCTGCCTTCATCTTTGTTTGGTCAGCAGTCTTTCTGGAGAGCCATTTCAGCATTGTGTAATCTGTTTCCAACTCTCCAGCCTTCTCCCTCCATTTTTACTGAAGAGGTTCTCTCCTGTACAAGGGATATTTCCAAGCTTGTCCTGGACCCTTTGTTCCAGTCTGATGTTTGGATCCAAGCTAACCGGCGTGCACCAATGGCAATAGATGAGGCTCTACTAGTGGATTTAAAAGCATCGAATGCTGCCCTATTCACACATTTTGACACATTTTGGTTGTGTGCAAGTACAGCTTGAAAAGCAGGTCTCTTTTCCTCAGGAAGGAATCGAAAGAAACCCTCCCAGTCCTTAAGTTCTTTGAGGAACATCCCTCTATAAAGAATATAAGAGTTAATTCTGCTGGCTAGCATCGATGCTTGAAAGGATCAGCGGCAAAGGAAATTCAAAATACGAATGGGAGAGCACAAAAGTCGATTGAAATGCAAAGTGAGGGAAGCCCCCCTGGTACAGCACTGCCTTGGGAAAGGACATCATTTCGACGATTTCAGGTGTTTTGCCATAGAGCAAGCACTTTTGGGAAAAGCAGGAAAATCGCGAGAACAGACTTTAATTATACAAGAACAAAGATGGATATTTAACTTACAATCAATAAGCCCTAAAGGACTCAACAGTCAAATAGATTGGGGAGCATGTTTATGATGATCGCTGGGAGTGCTATATGGAGTTGGCAGTGTGTAATTCAGGAGTAAGTAATACGTCACCGTAGGACGAGAATGGAGCTATAAGAATATGGGTTTAGGGAGTAATCCGCATGCGCAGCGTTTTTTCAAACCAGTTGTTTATAAGTTTTCTATGAGGAAGGCGTCTGCAGCATCAATTCTTCTGGTATGTGAATTTTTCAAATTTTTCATCATTTAATGGATAACATTAAGGGTTATACATAAGTTTAATGTGTTAAGGAAAGTACTTGATCACAATATTTTATTTTTATAGAATATTCTTCTGAATTTTGCATTACAAACCCCTGAAGAAACTCGAAAGAGTGAAATGCAAAAGAGGCGCCGATAAGAGGCGTTGGGAAAAAGAATCATTAAGATAAGCACATTTTCAAAATATAAAAATTCAAGAAAGATTACAGCATTCTTTTGTATTGGGTTGGTCATTGATGCAAGTAGGCACTAAAAGCTTTGATAAGACACAAGTCTGAAAATTAGTGCCGATAAGTCTGAGACCTCCTTTACAATTTAATAGTTTTATATTTTGAAGTGAATAGAAGTTATAATAACACAAAGTGTAGAAGTACTTATCAGCACGAAACACTTTATTATAGAGTGAATTAATAGTTAATATTGACAGTCCCTTAATCCCTGCAGAGCTCCCAAGGAACCGGAGCAAGAATGCCCTCGGAAGGTGTCCAGGTCCGAAATGGTGGCCTCTGGCAATGGATCGCAGTCTCCCAAGGCCTATCCCATCGAGGACCCCTTCTCTTCCTCGACGCCTGATCCCGGTTACTCCGGTGTCGGTGTCTGCAACCCTTGAGTGGGAAACATGCATGTTGGCCTTAGATCGCAGCATGTCGGTGTTCCTCGCATTACAACAGGCGCCGACCCCTGGGCCCACCGAGACCGCAGGGACCTTGACCTCGAGGACTCCCCGAGCTGCCGCTGCGATCGCCGAGAGCCAGATACCTCGGGTGGATCTTTTGGCGAGGGTCTCGTTCTCCCTCCCAATCCTCGGGAGCGAGATCTAAACAGGTGAGTGCCTCTGGTCCAGCCATGTCCCCACCTCAAAGCATCTGGGATTGGAGTTACTGGCCCTCCTGCAGCCAGAGGACCAAGAGTCCTCCTTGTCCTCTCAGATTAGGAGTCGAGAGGTCCCCAGAGTCTCGGGCCCACCAAGACCTCCCCTCTGACCCGTCTCCCCTAGCTGCTAAGTGCCATTCTCTGAGAACAAGCAGGAAGTCAATCCTCACATATGGGTGATGTTGGCACCGATGGAGCCCTCCCGGGAGCATCTCCTCAGCTTTCAAAGAAAGCCTTTAGGAGATGCCACCACGCATGCGTGGTCCCCTTCCCGCCCAAGGGTGCCATCTTGCTCAGTCTCCTTTTTTCCACGGAGCCCTTCAGATGTTGTCTGTCTTATCCCCGGAAAAAGTTGATTTTTCTTCTCGAGTTCTTAATTTGTCTCCAGTATCGCACCTGTACTCTTCCCGTCTACTGATCTTGGTGCCTTGGTGTTGAGTTCAGTTCCTTTTTGTGTTTTGTTATTTTTTGGCGCTTTCGCGCTCCTTTTTTCCCGCTGGAAGCTCGAAGGGTCTTCGACCCCACAGGGGTTCTTTTTTCCCCCGATGGCTACCAGTGGTTTCAAAAAGTGTGATCGGTGTGCTAAGCTCATGTCCTTAACCGACACACATGACTGCTGTCTCTGTTGCCTTGGGCCGGACCATGATCCGGCAGCCTGCAACTTATGCAAACGGATGTCTACTAAGGCCCTCCACTCTTCCCAGGAAGAAGCCACAGGGGAAAAATCCCCCTTCCTCCGGAACAGTCAACACTATCGGGGCTACCCTGCCTACCCAGCTGCCCAGATCCCTCAGCAAGGTCCCCAAGGCAAAGGCATAGGCCAGGGACTGGGCAAGCCCAAGGATCAGAAAACTCAGTCACCGGCCCCACCCCAGCCTGTGTCAGGGTTTTGATGCCATCAGCATAGCTCCTCTCCCTCTGGAGGACCAGCACCCCACATGGGGACGCCTGGTCCGCTTTGCCCACCGGTGGGCCCACATTACCACTGACTCCTGGGCTCTCCAGGTCATCGGGGAAGGCTACCTTCTGCACCTGGAATGGACTCCTCTGTCATTTTTTCCCGGTGAACCCCCTCGGTCTCCCCTACACCAGGCCGTGCTACTGCAGGAACTCGTGGATCTCCTCAAGGATGGGACGGTGGAACCTGTACCTGAAGTGGGAAGGGTTTCTATTCCAGGTACTTCCTGGTCCCAAAAAGGACAAGGGGCCTAAGGCCCATCCTGGACCTGAGGAACCTCAACAAGTTCCTGGTGCGTGAGAAGTTCAAGATGCTCTCCCTTGGAACACTGATGCCTTACCTCCAGCAGGGAGATTGGCTATGTTCCTTGGATTTAAAGGATGCTTATACCCACATCGAGCGATACCGGTGCGGAGAGGCAGAAGCGTGTTTTGAAGAAAGTTTTTAAGTTCTTTTCTCTGGTGACAGGGTTTTGACCCATTGGCTCCATGGAAAAAGAAGAACTGAGGAGAAGGAGTTGGAAGAGCATGAAGGCAGTAGCGCAGGCACAGTAGAGTGCTCTCAAGGCTTTCCCATTGGTAGCTGGTGAGCTTCCCGCACGGGCTCCGTCAGTATCCGATGTCACCCATATGTGAAGACTACATTCCTGCTTGTTCCTGGAGATAATAAAAAAAATCATTCAGAAAAGCAAGTGGACTGTAGAATAAAACATCTCTATTGGTAATCCACTAATATTAAGTATTTACATGGCAAAATAGGACAAAAGCAAATACGAAAAATCAAAGAAGTAAATTTACTCAAAGTGCCTTAGAATCATTAGCTGAAGGCTTGAGACATGAAACATTTCCTCTGTTTTTTGATATTCCTCTTGCCTTTTTTGGGTCCCCAGGGCTGGGCTCCTGACACTCCTCCTGTAGGGGCCCTTTTACTAATGTGTATTGGATTTTGCACCTATTATACATATAGCATAAATACTAAGGTACATTAAATGTAAAGTCTCTGCAGTAACTGTTGGCAGCATGGCCAGCATGTTCCTAACGGTTAACATGTGGATGTATAACCTAACACCACTTATTGCAGTGTGCTTACCACTCCTACTCCACCCGTTCTGCACCCAACATGAAAGTGGCAGTTGGCAAATGAGTCTGCATGAGGGGTGTCTAATAGGAGAAGAGGCCTCTGTGGGCAAGTAAGCGCATCTTTTCTTGTAAATTTTGGTGACTTAAAGCTTGGGACAAAAGGAGCTATCAGTAAAGTCTGAGGTCAAATACCTTGCAGTAATACTGGACCAAAAGATGAACCTACAAGCACAAATAAAACAAACAACAAAATCAGTATATTACAAACTCAGACTCCGAAAGAACCTGTGTCCACTACTACATGCACTAGATTTCCGAATAGTATGCAAGGCCATCATAATTCCCATCTCTCATACACAGTTATACTGTTGTTTGCAAATCAATAGTCACTATACTGTTGCCAGTACTATTTAGCCTTTATACTGCTGCCAGTAATAATTAGTCATTATACTGTTGCCAGTAATTAGTTCTCATAACCATCTTTCATACACTGTACTACCGTTGTTTGTAACCCTTATACTGTTGCCAGTAATAATTAGTCACTGTACTGTTGCCAGTAATTTCATACACTGTTATATTGTTGTTTGTAACCCAGTAGTCATTGTACTGTTGCCAGTAGCCACCCAGACCATTAGGAACTGTTGCAGACAGCTATATATTAATTCTCATACTCATCCCTCATACACTATTATACTGTTGTCTGTACCATACTGCTATTAATCTAGAATGTACAAAGTCCTGTTCTCACTCATTACCCTCCTTACCCTTGGTCTCCCCTGCGTCTCAAACGCCCTCAACCATGATACCAACTACATACCAATACTACATACATTTGGAAGGAGATGGTATGAATTCCCCCACCACACAACGGCAAATAACAACCATACATCACACTCCCATCTACTTAACATTCCTCTACAAGTCATCAACAAGACACAAGCTGAGAAGCACCATCGCCAACGCCTACTGAAATGTGCGTTGATAAATGCCAGATCAGTACGATCAAAATGGCCTGCAGCTATTGACCTGATTCCACTATACAATCTTGACATCCTGATGGTCACGGAAACATGGCTATCTGATTGTGACAACGTCCTCCTGAATCAGATGCTGCCACCAGGATTTGATCTTTACACATGCCACAGGTCCACTCAGAAAGGAGGCGGGACGCTCATCCTCGCCAAAGCAGATCTAAATTTCAAGCTATGCAACTCCTCCAGCTCAACCCACCTTGACTCCCTCACCATATCTAATGAACTCTGCACAATCAACCTTCTCTATCGAGCACCCTCCCCATTACCAGATGACCTTCCAACAATAATTGAACTTGCGTGCACAACATCCACTTCACGCTCTCCAATTTGGTTAGTTGGTGATTTCAACCTCCCATCTTCTCTCCATGACAGCCACTCAGCAGCATTTCTAGATGCACTAGAGGATCTAGGCTACAAACAATACGTCGACTCACCCACTCACACTAAGGGAGGTAAACTAGACCTCATTTTCGCACCTCATTTCAAAACCTTAACACACCAAGCCCTTGCACTGTCGGTTACATCAGTGCCATGGTCAGATCACAATCTTATCCGATTCAATATACCCACCTATACTTCTCACAAGAGCCAAATACCATATAACACACCCGGAACCCACACAGCCCGCTTTCAACCTCTCAACCGTGACACTGTCCTAGAAAATCTTCAACCACTTATGACCAACACCTCCCTCAACTTAGACGACCTTATATCCAAATGGGACGAGAACCTCAGAGCCGCCTCATGTCCATTGCACAATGTTAAGAAAATAAGAAAACGAGAACACGCGCCATGGTTCTCTATGGACCTTCGTACATCTCTCAACCACCTACGCAAACTTGAGAAACAGTGGCGAAGAACCCACTCCCCAGAAGCCCTTGCAGCATATAATTCACACTTAACTACCCACCGTGGAAAGATAACACAGAGTAGGAAACTCTACCACACAAACTTATTGAAACGCTCCATCAATAAACCAATGTTAAAAAATGTAAGGTCATGCATTTGGGCTGCAGCAATCCAAGGGAGCAATACAGTATAGGAGGTGAAGTACTTTTGTCCACTAAAGAAGAGCGGGACCTAGGCGTGGTTGTGTCTGATGATCTTAAAGTAGCTAAACAGGTAGAAAAGGCGACGGCAAAAGCTAGAAGGATGCTTGGGTGCATACGGAGAGGAATGGCTAGCAGAAAAAAGGAGGTGATAATACCTCTGTATAAGTCTTTGGTGCGACCTCATTTGGAGTATGGTGTGCAATTCTGGAGACCGCACCTTCAAAAGGATGTGAACAGGATGGAGTTGGTGCAGAGGGTTGCTACTAAAATGATTAATGGGCTTCATTATAAAGCATATGAGGACAGACTTAAGGATCTTAATATGTACACCTTAGAGGAAAGGCGGGATAGAGGTGATATGATTGAGATGTTTAAATACCTCCGTGGCATAAATGTTCAGGGAGAGAGCCTCTTTCAATTGAAAGCAAGTTCTGCTACGAGGGGACATGGGATGAGGGTGAAGGGAGATAGATTCAGGAGTGATATGCGGAAATATTTCTTTACGGAAAGAGTAGTGGATCCGTGGAATAGTCTCCCAGTGGAGGTGGTAGAGATGAGGACAGTAACTGAATTCAAAAAAGCATGGGACCAACACAGAGGATCTCTAAAGGTAGAAAGTGGACTGTTGTAGTTGTTGTTATGGAAGGACAGACTAGATGGGCCTTGTGGTCTTTTTCTGTCATCATGTTTCTATGTTTCTATGCACTGTTCAGGTTAGTAAAATCCATAACAGGAGAGCCGGTTTCAGCCCAACCTGCAATGCCTCAGCCACAGGACTACGCAAACTACCTGCAATCAAAAATGATTAAGACCAGCACGAACATAAATATCAGCAACCCCTCTGTATCACCTAAGGCATCCCAAATAACACCATTATGCAATTTCAATACGGCATCCCAAATAACACCATTATGCAATTTCAATACGGTATCAACTAGTGAGATTGAGAACATCATCGCTTCCATCAATCCTAGCATGGCACCTAACGACCCATGCCCAGCCAGCTGGATCAAAGATCTGCGACATGATCTAAGCCAAATCTTGTGCAAGATACTGAACCAATCCTTTCTAACAGGCTCATTCCCCCAGAGTCTGAAACACACCTCTATCAGGCCCCTACTGAAAAACAGTAAACTTGACCCATCCAAAGTTGAATCATTTAGGCCAGTCTCGAGCATCCCCCAGCTCGCAAAAATCATCGAGAAAGCTGCTCAACAACAGATCCAGCATCATATCGACACGGAAGTACCACTAGACCAATCACAACATGGCTTCAGAGAAGCACATGGAGTCGACACAATCCTTACAACCCTATTCAATGATCTGGTCACAGGAATAAACAGCATCCAACAAGGATTTGTCCTCATCTTCCTAGACATCTCCGCCGCCTTCGACTCTGTGAATCATGATATACTTCTGCAAAGCCTGATAGAAAAGGGGATTCGAAGCACAGCACTAGAATGGTGTAAATCCTACCTTTCCAATAGGTGGCAACAAGTCAAAACAGGCCATGAATCCTCGGAACCATTCCTACAGTCTCAAGGTGTACCCCAAGGATCTTCCTTATCGGCACTGATGTTCAATATATATATGCAGCCGATATGTGAATTGATCCGATCTTTCAACGTACAATGCCTGGCATACGCAGATGACATCCTCCTATACATGCCGTTCAAAATTGACCAACCAGTGTTTTCCCCAATAATCAATTGTTTCGGAGCAGTAGCTGAATGGCTGCTGACACAAAACCTACGAATCAATCATAGCAAAACTGATGTTCTTTTTGTTACAAGGAATCGTAAATTCGTACCTCCTCCATCGCTACTGGTCAACAACATAGAATTGAAGTCCAAACCCACAATCCGATATCTCGGCATCACACTGGACCAGCACCTGGATATGTCAACGCATGTGAAGAATGTGACAAAGACTATATATCATAAGATCAGAACACTACGCCACCTCCGCCCCCTACTTGATTATACTGACTACCGATCAACCTTCCAGGCATTAGTCCTCCCACACCTAGATTTTGCAAACATCATCCTCCACGGGATCTCGCAATCAACTTTAAATCCGCTTCGCCTGGCTATGAATGCAGCTGCAAGAGTCCTCTCTGGGTCACCAAGATCTGCACACATAATGCCTATCATGAAAGATCTGCACTGGCTACCTCTACAAGCCAGACTCCACTATAAGTCACTAGTCCTGACCTTCAAAGCCATGAACAACTACCCACCTACACCAATCAGCAAGCTAATTCACAGCACCCTCGAAAATAGAAACAGGAGGACTACTGCTTTGAACACCTTAATAGTTCCTAAGATGATGACATTGTGTACTAAGGCTACGTCAAACAGAGCTTTCTCAATATTCGCTCCTATAAACTGGAATACACTTCCCTATGAAATCCGTGGCATCAAAAGCCTAATACTATTCCGAAAAGCCGTGAAACACCATCTGTTCACAAAATGTTACCCAGATGTTATCCCGGACACTCACACATCTAGCAAGCTTCCCACATACACCAGACGCCTTAGCACCCTAATACAATCAGAAAATGGTTAGCTTACACAACAGCCCACATGATAACCATTTACCTGCACCATCCACATGAATTCACGCACAATATCCAAACGAGTTTAAAATATTTGTATATAGTTAAAGTATATATAGTATAAAATTAACCTGTACATAGTTCTCCCGGTTATCCCATGTGTTATTTTCCCTGTTCTTTGTAAACTCAATGTTGCCTGTAATGTTTTTGTTCAATGTACACCGCGCTGATATTAATAGCGCGGTATAGAAGAAATGTTAAATAATAATAATAATAATAATCATCACCCCTATACTAGATTACTGTAATTCTATCTACCATGGTCTACCAAAGCATAGCATAGCATATACCCACTACAACTGCTGCTACACTCATCCACAGAACATCTGCTTGACATACCCACTCAAAAATACCATGAAGAGCCAAAGGACATACAACAGGGTTTTCTCCTTTTATGTCCCAACTGCATGGAATGAATTATCACCTCAACTAAGAATATTCGAAACATTAGAGGAATTCTGAAAAAAACTAAAACCTGAACTTTTCCTTGAATATTATGGAGTGGACTCTCATTAATATGTTATCTCAACACCAAAACACCCACACTACAATGTCTGTATATAGTTACAACCTAACTCCTCAGTTACTCCCTATCCCTCCTGTTATATTAAATTCTCCAGGACCAAGCAGGAAGTCAGTCCTCACACATATGGGTGACGTCGGTGCTGACAGAGCCTCCATGCGGAGTATTTCCCCAGCTTTCAAAGAAAGCCTTTGGGACTGCAGCATGCATGTGCGGTCCCCTTCCCACCCAAGGGTGCCATCTTGCTCAGTCTTCTTTTTTCCGCAGAGCCCAACGGACGTGTTTCGTGTTCACCCGAGAAAAAAGTTGATTTTGCTAGTGGAAATGTTTTTTCTTTGGTTCGACGCCGGTTTCCCTTTCCCGCCTGGGCCCGGTACACAGGTATCGAGCCTGGACTTCTTTTTTCGGTTTTTGTCCTTCGTGACTAGCGTTTGCGCCATTTTTCTGTTTTTCCCTGGCAGCCCTATCTTTTGACCTAGCAGGGGCCCTTTTTCCCCCGATGGCTGCCAGTGGGTTCAAAAAGTGTGATTGGTGTAAGAAACTTATGTCTCTCACCGACACACATGACTGCTGCCTCCGCTGCCTCGGGCCCGATCATGACCCGATGATCTGTGGCCCATGTGGGAAAATGTCCTAAAAGGCATTGAGGAGTCAGCAGCACCAAAAGGAAAGAATCTTCTCTGACTCCGCGTCCGGTCAGGCCCGGACTTCGTCAGAGGCCTCGACGTCTCAGGATTCCGATCCCGAGCATCACCGGAGTTCCTCTGAGAGGTGGTCTCCCTCATGGGAGCATCACAGGAAAAAGAAACCCGCGAGGGCGGCGTCGGTGGACGCACTTGGCTCTTCGGGGGCCAGGTCGCATAGCCCCAACCACCGTCCCGGGTCTTCGGAGTCAGAGAGGCCTGCTAAACAACCTCGTGTGGAGCCGGAGTCCCCGGGTCACGTGAGTACTGTAGTCCTTGTGGACTCTCATCCGGGGGAGCAGACATCGGGCCCGACGCCGTCGGGGCCCGAGTTGGGGGCTGCTGAGTCTCCTGAGCTCAGACTCAGGTTGACGGCCTTGGAGAGCAGCTTGGCTGCCTTCATGGAACAGCAGCGGGCACTGATCGCCGGTCTCACCGGTGCATCTGCCCCGACCACCGGGACATCGACATCCAAGTCGACCCCGGAGGCCGAGCCGATACTCGAGTCCATGCGTGCTTGAGTCGATCCTCGGCCGAGGTCTCCCTCGGCCTCCCGTTCGGGACCGAGGTCGTCGACGCCGGTACCCTCAGCGTCGGGGCGGATAGCATTGGTGCCTGCCCGACCGGAGCCACTCGATTCCTCCTCCGAGGGGTCGGGCTGGGAAATGGAGGATGAGGAGTCCCCGGACACCTTTCGGACCCGGTGTGTCCCTTCGGACTCACTGGAATCCAAACCTCAGAGACAGTCCCCCCCCCGGAGGACACCCAGTTCTCGGACTTCGTGTGGGACATGGCCAAGGCTTTGGCCTTCCCCGCGGACCCAGAGGAGGAGCCTCGAGCCGAGGAGCTCGAGGTCCTGCAGTATGACTCTCCTCCCAAGGAGGCCTTTACTGTACCGGTTCCTCCGATGCTGGAACGGTTGCTCTTCCGCATGTGGGAGGCGCCGGCCTCGATGCTGGTTCTGAGCAAGCGGGTCGATTCCATCTATCGAGTCCGCAAGAGCCCCAGGTTCCAAAAAGCACAGCTACTGCACCACTCCATGGTTGTGGAATCGGCCATGCATCATCTGAAGAGTCAGAAGATGCACTCCTCGGTGCCTCCTGGCCAGGAGGCCCGGAACCTGAATGCCCTCGGTAGAAAGTGCTTCCAGGGCTCTATGCTTGCTTGCCGTGTCCAGACCTACCAGCTGTACATGGGCATGTACCTTCGAGACCTGGCAAAGGAGATTGCCGGGTTCTCTGCTGGTTTCTCCGAGGAACCTTTGCAGAGGTTCAAGGCCCTGTCATCGGGGATCTGAGAATGCTCGAAGTTTATTTCTCGAGCAGCCTATGATGGCTTTGAGGCTTCGGCCTGAGTAGCCGGGGCCGGCATCGGTGCACGCTGTCAGGCCTGGCTACAGTCATCGGACCTCAAGCCATGGGTGCAGGACAAGTTGGTCGATGTCCCCTGCCGAGGTGAAAACCTCTTTGGCAAGCCCATGGCTGAAAAGGCTGCAGAACTCGAGTCTGAGACTCTCACCCGGACAAGGCTGTCCAGAAAAACCTCTGCCCCTTCTCAGAAGAAGAAGGGCTCGGGAAAAAAGACCTTTTACCCAAGGAAGTCGTCTGCCTACAAATCATACCCTCACTTTCAGGCCTCCACAGCTCCCCAGCAGGGTCAGCAGGCCAAGGGGCAGGGACATGGGCCCCGTAGGCAGAAAACCCCGAAGCCACCAGCTCCGGCTCCTGCACAGCAGGGAGCGGGGTTTTGACTCCAGTGGCATAGCCTCTCCTCCTCAGCTGGGCCCCCTAAACACAGGAGGCCGGCTGACCCTGTATGCCCACAGGTGGTCAGCCGTGACAAGGGATACCTGGGTGCTTAGCATAGTCCACAGGGGCTATCTTCTCCACTTCCACCAGGTACCTCCCTCCTACTTTCCTGGGGAGCCTCCAAGACTCCCTCTACACAGGGACTTACTCCTGCAGGAGTTAGCAAGTCTTCTAAAGGAACAGGCGGTGGAACCGGTGCCCCACCACCTGAGAAGTCAAGGCTTCTATTCCAGGTACTTTCTAGTACCAAAGAGGACAGGAGGCCTAAGGCCCATCCTAGACTTGCGGAATCTCAACAAGTTCCTGGAGAGGGAAAAGTTCAAGATGCTTACCCTTGGAATCCTGCTGCCCTACCCCCAGCAGGGAGATTGGCTATGCTCCTTAGACCTAAAGGATGCTTATACTCACATCCTTATTTATCCAGACCACAGAAAATATCTTCGATTTGTCATGGGAGGAAACCATTACCAGTACAGGGTACTCCCTTTTGGCCTAGCCTCCGCCCCCAGGGTTTTCACCAAGTGCCTGGCGGTGGTGGCGGCCTGTCTCAGGGTTCAAGGACTCTTTGTGTTTCCCTACCTGGACGACTGGCTCATCAGGGGTCAGTCTCCACAGGAGACCAATCAAGCCACATTCCGCACTGTCTCTCTTCTCCAGCATCTGGGGTTTGTCATACACTTCGCAAAGTCCGCTTTGCGCCCCTCACAGAACATGGAGTTCATCGGAGCAAGACTAGACACCCTTCAGGCAAAGGCCTTTTTACCTGTGGACAGGGCCCACAGACTGATGGATCTGGCCAGACTGTTCCACAGCAATTCTCTGGTCTCCGCCAGACAATTCCTGAGGCTCTTAGGCCACATGGCATCCACGGTCCATGTAACTCCAAATGCCCGTCTGCACACGAGGCCAGCCCAGTGGGGCCTCAGAACTCAGTGGCTGCAAGCCACAGGAAACCTGACGGACAAGATCAGAGTGTCCAAGCTATTAGCCTCTTCTCTACAGTGGTGGCTTCATCTTCCGAATTTGCTGCAAGGGGTGCCTTTTCAAGCACCTACACACTCTCAAGTGCTGACAACCGATGCTTTTCTTAAAGGTTGGGGTGCGCATTGCCAAGGAGCACGCACTCATAAGAACATAAGATATGCCATACTGGGTCAGACCAAGGTCCATCAAGTCCAGTATTCTGTTTCCAACAGTGGCCAATCTAGGTCATATGTACCTAGCAGTTTCCCCAAGGGACACAGTTTCCACAATGCTTGTATTGGTTCAATCATTGATATCCTGGGTCCCTTCTTAATAATGGTTTATGGACCTTTCCTCCAGGAACTTGTCCAAACCTTTTTTAAACCCAGCTACACTGACAGCCTTTACTGCATCCTCCGGTAACAAATTCCAGAGTTTGATTATACGTTGAGTGAAAAAATATTTTCTTTTATTAGTCTTAAATAGTTTACCCTGTAGCTTCATTGCATGTCCCCTAGTCTTTCTATATTCTGATAAGGTAAACAATCGATCTACGTTTACCCGTTCCACTCCGTTCATTAATTTATAGACTTCTATCATATCTCTCCTCAGCCGTCTCTTTTCCAGGTTAAAGAGCCCTAACCTTTTTAGCCTTTCTTCATAGGAGTATCCTTCCATCCCCTTTACCATTTTGGTGGCTCTTCTCTGAACCTTTTCTAAAATCGCTATATCCTTTTTAAGATATGGCGACCAGAATTGCACACAATATTCAAGGTGCGGTCTCACCATGGAACGATATAGAGGCATTATAATATCTTTTGTTTTATTTTCCATTCCTTTCCTTATCATAAGTAGCATTCTATTTGCTCTCTTGGCCGCTGCTGCACACTGGGCCGAGGGTTTTAACATGGTATCCACAATGACGCCTAAATCTTTTTCCTGGGTGGTAGTTCCTAATGTGGAACCTTGCATCGTGTAACCATAGTTTGGGTTGTTCTTCCCTAGGTGCATAACTTTGCACTTGTCCACATTAAATTTCATCTGCCATTTTGATGCCCAGTCTTCCAATTTATCAAGATCCTCTTGCAATTTTCCACAATCCTCTTGGGTTTTAACAACTTTAAATAGTTTTGTGTCATCTGCAAATTTGATAACCTCACTCGTTATTCCACTTTCCAGGTCATTTATGAATATGTCATAAAGCAGCGGACCCAGCACAGATCCCTGGGGTACACCACTATTCACCTTTCTCCATTGGGAAAATTGGCCATTTAGCCCTACCCTTTGCTTTCTATCTTTTAACCAGTTCCTGATCCACAATAGTACACTGCCTCCTATCCCATGACTCTTTAGTTTTGCCAAAAGACTCTCATGAGGGACCTTGTCAAAGGCTTTCTGAAAGTCCAGATATACAATATCAACCGACTCACCTTTGTCCACCTGATTATTCACTCCTTCAAAAAAACATAACAGATTAGTAAGACAAGATCTTCCTTGTCTAAAGCCATGATGGCTGTCTCCCATTAGGTCATGACTATCTACATGCTGAGTAATTTTATTCTTTATGATGGTTTCTACCATTTTTCTCGGTACTGACGTCAGGCTCACCGGTCTGTAGTTTCCTGGATCACCCCTGGAACCCTTTTTAAAAATTGGTGTTACATTGGCGATCCTCCAATCTTCAGGTATTAGAGATGATTTTAATGATAGTTCACAGATTACTAATAGCAGGTCTGCAATCTCATATTTCAGTTCTTTCAACACCCTTGGATGTATACCATCCGGCCCAGGTGATTTGCTACTCTTCAGTTTATCTAATAGTTGTAATACATCTTCCCGATGTATCGATATTTCCTTCAATTCTTCCGCACCTTTAAATACCACTTCAGTCATGGGTAACATCCCTACATCTTCCTCAGTATGTTTTATGTTTATGTTTGTTTTATTTCATTTGATAAAAACCGCCTTTCAATGGCAAGCAAAGCGGTGTACAATAAAACCAAATTTAAAAGAAGGCCAAAGCCAATGAAGTGGAAAAGAATTACAATTTCTTGATAGAAAAGCAATAAAAACAAGAGAGACAAGACCAAAACATAAATGAGAGCAAGACACGAGGAAAGCAGAGGATAGGGCAAGTGGGATTCACACGAAAGGGGAGGGGACATCAAACGCCAGGGAAAAGAGGTGGGTTTTCAAATTTTGTTTGAATGTGGGGTGGTGAGGTTCCAGGCGGAGTGAAGAGGGGAGGGAATTCCAGAGGGCGGGGCCAGCAAAAAAGAAAGCAGAGGAACGAGTAGATTGTAAGTGGGCACGGGAAGGGGAGGGAAGGGTGAGGCGGTTAAGGTGGAAGGAGCGAGGGGTGTACCTAGGAGAGTGAAAAGAAAGAAGGTCTGTTAAGTATTGAGGGGTGCATGTATGGAGAGCTTTATGAACCAGGATAAGAAGCTTGAAATGAGCACGGTGGGGAAAGGGCAACCAGTGGAGACGAAATAGTAGGGGTGTTATGTGATCACAGGGGGAAGAATGGGTGACAAGACGAGCAGCAGTATTCTGAATCCGTTGTAACCGGGACTGTTGGGATTTGGAAAGGCCGACGAAGATTGAGTTCGCGAAATCCACCCATGACATAACCAGAGATAGCAACAAAGTGGTGAGAGCTGAAGGGGATAAGAAAGGGCGGACTGCACGGATTTGTCGGAGGAAGAAGAAGGAGGATTTGGTGACATGAGATATATGAGCATGGAAAGATAAGTCAGAATCAAAGTGAACCCCAAGATAACGAAAGGAGGAGACTAGGGGAACAGGAGAGCCAGAGAAAGAGGGGGCCAGTGTAGGGGGTGGATTGTTGTGAGAAAACTAGATAGCAATAGTCTTAGTGAGATTAAGGTGAAGGCAATTAAGTGTCAACCAATCAGCCACAGTGGAAAGACAGGAGTTTAACGCGGAGAGGTCTGGACAGGATGGGGAGGTGTGATAAAGCAGAACAATGTCGTCAGCATAGAGAAAGGCAGATATTCCGGACTGTTGGATTAAGAGGGCTAAGGGGGCTAAGAAAAGGTTGAAAAGAAGGGGAGCCAGGACGGAACCCTGAGGAACCCCACAGGGAAGAGGGAAGGAGTCCGAGGGAGGGGCAGACGAGGAAGGTGACAGGACTGCACACGAACGAGAGGAAAGAAAGGAGTGAAACCAGCGGTGGACAGTACTACAGAGACCCGCTTCCCGTAGGCGAAGAAGAAGGAGGGAGTGGTCAACTAGATCAAATGCAGCGGAAAGATCAAGTGCAACCGCCACCGAGATATCACCACGATCATGAGCTACATGTAGTGCATTAGTAAAGGCAAGGAGAATAGTTTCAACACTGTGACCCTGACGGAAACCCGATTGACGAGGGTGAAGAAAATTAGTGGAATCAAGGTGATGTGAAAGTTGTGCAAAGACGAATTTCTCTAAGAGCTTCGAGAGAAAGGGAAGGTTAGAAACAGGACGGTAGTGGGCGGGAACCAAGGGATCAAGTGAGGGGTTTTTAAGGAGGGGGCGAATTAAGGCATGTTTCCAGGAGCGGGGGAAGTACCCTGTAGAAAGACTGGAGTTAAACATAGTAAGAATATGGGGAAGGAGACCTAGTGAGGATTCCAGGAGCCAAGAGGAAGGGATGGGGTCTAGAGAGCAGGAAGTCTTCTTTGAGGAGGAGATGAGATGGTGAAGTTCGGGGGGAGTGATCAACGAGAAGGATGCCCAACAGTGAGAAGTTTGAGAGATGGGCGGGGGGGAGGCAGTGGGGGGAGGGGAAAGAATCGGAGCGGGGCAAGAAGGTAAAGAAGCTCTCAAAGAAGAGATCTTATTGCTGAAACAGGCAGCTAGAAGGGAAGGCTGAGGACAGGGAAGGGCCGGAGGAGCGGAGGTAAGAGACCGGAGGGTGGAATAGAGGTGCCGAGTCTGATTTGGGACATTCAGAATGGCATTGGAGAAATAAGTGCGTTTGGCGAGATGGACGGAAGAGCGGTAGTGGGAGTGACTGGATTTAAAGAATGCAAGTGAGGTCGGTGAGGGGCTCTTCCGCCACAGTCGCTCTGCTCTGCGAAGCTGCGTGCGTAGGAGCCGGAGACCCCCATGGTACCAGGGATGCATGGGGCGATGGCGGGACATTTGAGGACGCAAAGGAGCAATACGGTCAAGAGCAGACGAGAGGGCTGATGACCAAAGGGCAGCTTGAGAGTTGGGAGAGAGGAGGGGAAAGTCAGAGGGTAGAAGCTCGGTTGCTGTAGGAAATTGGTGGATAGTGAGAGATGAAAGGGCACGGGAGAGCCGCGAAGAAGGGGGGGGGGGGGTAGAGGGAAGAGAAGGAGGAGGAGGAAGAATGAGACCCCTGTGAGTGGGAGCACAAGACAGAGAGGCAGACATGGTCTGTCCAAGGGAGAGGCGTAGAGGAAAGATTATAAAGTGTAAGAGAGGAAGAGGATGATGTTAGGAACAGGTCCAGGGTGTGTCTGGCCTGATGGGTGGGGAAAGGAACATGCTGCACGAGGGATAGATCCTGTAGGAGAGAAATAAAGGAGAGATCCCTGGTTGAAGTGGGCGAGTCCAAGTGTAGGTTGAAATCCCCGGCAATGAGTAGATGGGGGAAAGCGAGAGAAAGATCAGTGATAGTCAAAAGAAGGGAATCCCAAAGCTCAGAGCGAAGAGCAGGGGGGGAGTAGATAAGAAGCACATGCTATGGCCGCGCCCCGTCCGTCTAGGCGGTTGCCTAGTGGGGTGCGCTGGTCATCACTCTTCTTTTGTGTAGTTGTGGGTTTGCTTTGTAAGCAAAGCGAGTGGAAGAGGATCACAGGACAATTTGTTAACATAAATTGCTTTTTATTTATTTCTTTCTGGAACCAATTTGACAAATGACCTTGCTGAGGCAAATGACCTTGATAAGACAAACAAAAATAGCAAACTGAAAATACAGGATATTTTCTCCATTAAGCTTCTCAGCAATTATTCTCCAAGTAGTTTCTTCACTCTTGCTACCTTTTAGCTTCTTCCATTTAACAAAAGCAGTATAACACTGTTAAATGCACAGTTTCACAAAAACTTCAGTAAGACAGTTTTTGACTTTACATTCTCAGCTGCTGCAGATTAGGACATATCTCCTGTGCTGCCTCTTGGTTTAAAACCACTAGCCTTCTTAACCTGGCTTTTTCAGAGGTAAAACTGGCTGCTTTTAAACACCGAGGTTTTTGTCTTCTTGTCTGCTCTTCTCCTGGCACACATTAACACCAGCACAGATTATCTTCTTAACCTGTTACCTACAGCCTTCTTATAAAAGCATTAAACACGGCTTATGCAAATCCCACACTCCATGGATTCTGCAGAGGACATTGGACTGTCTGAATACAGCTCCACTTCCATTTCTTCCGGGGTGCTATAACACTCAGGGCTTGGGGCACGTTCTGGAACGCTCTGCTGTACTTCTTTTAAAAGTTTAAAAAGCTTTCCCCATTTTAACTTCTGGCTCCCCCTTTTAACCGGGTCAGAAGCTCTCACCCTTCTTTCTCTTAGCCACTCCTGTTCAGGACATACATGAGTTGCTTTACTGGCAGAAACCCTCTTTTTAACTGGTTTTCTGTACTGTCTGTTCAAAGACCCAGGACTTGAGCTGCTACTTTCAGAATCAGTCATATAATCCTGACTTCTTCCCCAGCTCCTCTCTTGCCCACAACCTTTGCACTTGCCTTGGGAGGTGTGGCTGGTCCCCTTTGAACCACCAGGTCTCACAGCCTTGTAATGCTGTTTCTTCCCTTGGTCTCTCTGGACTCTTGGCCTCTCCTCCTGGCTTTTAGCATGCAGTTTTTCCTGAGCACGTCCTGCTTGTTCTGCAACTTTCCTTCCTTGTCCTCGTCCTCTCTCTCTTTCTCTCTCTCTTCCTCTTTCTGCCTCTGCTTCTGCCTCTGCTTCACTTCCTGAGTGACGCAGCTTAAATATCCTGTAGCTTGTTTCCTTCCCTGGCCCCACCCCCTCTCTGCCTGCACGAGCTCTAGAGGCTGGGTGTGGCTTCAAGCTATCCCTGTTAGTGTGTGTTCTAGTTTCTCTTTCTGCCTGGGAGCTATGCTTTAGTGGGCCCATCCCCCGCTCATGAAAAAAAGACTCTTTTTTTTCAATTTTAAAGGGCTCTGTTACCTGCACATCACCACAATGCATAGGGGGAGAAGTGTGAAGGTGGAGCAGAAGGGCTTCTGGGTAGTGGAGCGATGGGGAAAAGAGCTGAGTAAAGGAGAGGGTGGGCCGTATCAGAGCAGCCACACCACCACCAGACCGAAAGACCGAAGCAAAGAATTCATTCAGTCTCTCCGCTATCGCCTTGTCGCCTCTTAGTGCTCCTTTAACCCCTTTATCATCTAATGGACCAACTGACTCTCTCACAGGTTTTTTGCTACGAATGTACTTGAAAAGTCTTTACTTCGCGTTTTTGCTTCCGCAGCAAGCTTCTTTTCAGGGCCTCTGGTCCCCTTGGGAGGCCACACAGCAGATAAATTTCCTAGAACTCAGAGCAATCCGCTTAGCCCTGCGGACTTTCTCTCATGTCCTCTCTCACCAGTCCATCTTGGTTCAGACGGACAATCAAGTTGCTATGTTCTGTGTGAACCAGCAGGGGGGCACAGGGTCCCGACCTCTCTGTCAGGAAGCACAGGACCTGTGCTCCTGGGCAGTCAATCATGGCATACTTCTCAGGGTGGTCTATCTCCCTGGACAAGAGAATTACCTGGCAGACAGATTAAGCAGGATTCTACATCCACACGAATGGCAGTTGAATCCTCTGGTGGTTCAACAGATCTTCCTAAGATGCGGTCTTCCCACCATAGATCTCTTTGCCAGTCCACTGAACCGTCAACTGCCCAGGTTCTGCTCCAGACAACCGCATCCTCTTAGAGTAGCAGCGGATGCGTTTCTCATTCCATGGTCTACAGGCCTCCTATATGCGTTTCCTCTCACGCCTCTAGTGCCCAAGACACTGTTCAAGGTGATTCGGGACGAGGCCTCGGTGATTCTGGTGGCCCCCAGGTGGCCAAGGCAACCCTGGTTCCCGCTTCTTTTGCAACTGGCGGTGGATACTCCTCTTCCTCTGGGGATGCAACACGATCTCCAGTCTCAGGAGCAGGGATCCCTCTTGCACCCCAATCTCCAGTCCCTCAATTTGATGGCCTGGCTGCTGAAAGGGTAGTTCTAGCACCCTTACTGCCGCCTAGGGAAGTGGAGGACGTGGTCTTGGCCTCCAGGAGGCAGTCCACCCGGACGTCTAATGCCCTCAAGTGGCGTAGGTTCTCCACCTGGTGTGCTCAACACAAGCAGGATCCTTTCTCCTGCCTGGTACCAGTGGTGCTGCAATATTTGCTGCACCTGTCCAATCTGGGCCTTAAATCCAACTCTGTTAGGGTCCATCTCAGTGCTCTCTCTGCACACCATTCACCGGTGGAGGGTCAGTCTCTCTCAAGCCACCCCTTGGTGGCTCGCTTCCTCAGAGGCCTACTTTTGCTTAAGCCTCCAGTTTGTCCACCTGCCCCTGAGTGGGATTTGAATGTGGTCTTGCAGCAGCTTACTTGCCCACCATTTGAGCCTATGGCTACTTGTCCTTTGCACTTTCTCTCCTGGAAAGCGTTGTTTTAGGTAGCTCTTACCTCAGCAAGGCGAGTGAGCGAGCTTCAAGCCCTGGTGTCAGAGGCACCATACACTAGGTTCTATAGGAACAGGGTAGACTTACGGACTCACCCTAAATTCCTTCCCAAGGTTGTCTCCTCCTTCCACCTCAATCAGGAGGTGGTTCTTCCGACTTTCTTTCCCAGGCCGCATGCCAGCCGGGCAGAGATGGTCTTGCATACCCTGGACTGTAGGAGGGCGTTGTCCAGCTCTTCATCTCTTTTGACCCTAATAAGTTGGGGTTACCTGTCTCCAAGCGTACCCTGTCCATCTGGGTAGCAGACTGTATGGCCTGGGCGTACAGGGCAGCCAGCCTCTCATTGCAGGGTCGAGTCACGGCTCACAGTGTCAGGGCGAAGGCTGCATCAGTGGCTCATCTCCGCTCTGTTTCGTTGGCAGACATTTGCCGGGCCGCTACTTGGTTTTCAAGCCAGACTTTTGTGGCCCACTACTGCCTCGAGAGGGAGTCCCGCAGGGACAATGCTTTCGGACAGGCGGTACTCCGTAATCTCTTTGAGGTATAGGCAACTCCTACCCTCCGGCCCTGGTGTTGGGCTACCGTATGGGGGCGTTCTCAGAGAAGATTCTTTTCGTACATGCTGAGGCTCTAGAGAGAGCTTATTTTTCAGCTTTGGGTTCTCGGTAGCCTAGAGCTGGGGAGTCCCATATGTGAGGACTGACTTCCTGCTTGGTCCTGGAGAAAGAGTAGTTACTCACCTGTAACAGGTGTTCTCCAGGAGCAGCAGGAATCAGTCCTCACAACCCTCCCTCCTCCCCTTGGAGTTGCAGTCATATGATTTATTTTTGTTTTTTGCTGTCTTTTAGCTATGTCATCTGACTGAGCAAGATGGCACCCTTGGGCGGGAAGGGAACTGCACATGCGTGCTGCAATCCCAAAGGCTTTCTTTGAAAGCTGGGGAAATGCTCCGCATGGGGGCTCCGTCGGCGCCGACGTCACCCATATGTGTGAGGACTGATTCCTGCTGCTCCTGGAGAACACCTGTTACAGGTGAGTAGCTACTCTTTATATGATGTTATATGTAATGAGCAGAGTTGTTTTTTCATTGTTATATGGCACAATGTTGTATGTAAACAGTCTTAACTTGTAGAAAAATGGTATAAAATATTAAATAAAGAAATAAAATAAAAAGATTATAGACTTATTTGAAAAATTCTATATTTTAAATTATTTAAAAGCATAAATTAGTTATTAGCTTGGCTTAAAAATTAATATGCCCTCATTTGTAGTTTTAAAACAAAACAGACAGTAAGAGATGGAATGAATTCTTTAAACTTTCAAAAGGGAGACTATGATAAAATGAGGAAAATAGTTAAGAAAAAAGTAACAGGAGCAGCTGAAAAGGTAAAAGATTTACATCAAGCATGGACATTGTTTAAAAATATTCTCTTGGAAGCGCATGGCAGATGTATTCCACGTTTTAAGAAAAGTGGAAGGAAGGCCAAAAAACTGCCAGCATGATTTAAAGGAGAGGTCAGAGAGGCTATTGTAGCCAAAAAAGCATCTTTCAGGAAATGGAAAAAGCAGCCAAATGACAAAAACAGGAAACAACATAAGCACTGGAAAGTTAGATGCAAGGTATTGATAAGGCAGGCAAAGAATTTCACAAAAAGCTTGTCGTGGAAGCAAAAACACATAATAAAAACCTTTCTCCAGTACCAAGCAGGAAGTCAGTCCTCACATATGGGTGTCATCGACGCCGATGAAGCCCCAGCGGAGCATTTCCCCAGCTTTCTATGAAAGCCTTTGGGAATGCAGGCATGCATGCGCGGTTCCCTTCCCGCCTAAAGGTGCCATCTTACCTCAGTCTCTCTTTTTCCGAGAAGCCCATCGGACGTGCGTCCTGTGATCCCGGATAGAAGTTAGATTTTTTCGGCGATTCTCGCTATTTTTCTCCCGGTTCGATGCCGGTTCCCCTCCAGCCGGGTTCGGTACACCGGTATCGAGCCCGATTCTTCTTTTTTGGTTTTTGCCCTTCGTGGCTGGCGTTCGCGCCCTTTTTTGATTTTTCCCCGGAAGGCCGGTCCTTTGACCTCGCGGGAACTCTTTTTTCCCCGATGGCTTCCAGCGGTTTCAAGAAGTGTGATCGGTGTAAGAAGTTAATGTCTCTCACCGACAAACACGACTGCTGCCTTCGGTGCCTCGGTCCTGATCACGACCCTAAGACGTGTGGACCATGTGGGAAGATGTCTTCCAAGGCACTACGAAGTCGCCAGCAGCAGAAAGAAAAGCTTTTCTCGGACTCAGCCTCCGGCCGGGCCCGGACCTCGCTTCGACATCTCGGGATTCGGATCCCGAGCGCCGTCGGAGGTCCTCGGACAGGGGGTTCCCCCGACCGGGAGCGCAAGAGGAAGAAGCGGCTCATGAGGGCGGCGGCGTCGGAGGTCCCTGGCTCCTCGAGGGCCAGGTCTAAGACCCCCGACCGTCGCCCAGGGCCCGTGGAACAAGAGAAGCCTGCCAAAGTTCCTCACGTGGAGCCGGAGTCTGCTAGACACGTAAGCCCTGTGGTCCTCGAGGACTCTCCTCCCAGAGAGCTGACGTCGGGCCCGGCGCCGTCGGGGCCTGAGTCGGTGGCTGCTGCATCTCCCGAGCTGAGTCTCAGGATGACAGCCTTGGAGAGCAGACTGTCTGCCTTCATGGAGCAGCAGCGGGCACTGATGGCCAGCCTGTCTGGCGCATCTGCCCCGACCACCAGGACATCGACATCGAAGTCGACCCCGGAGACCGAGCCGATTCTCAAGTCCATCATGGCTCGAAGTCGACCTTGGTCGTGGTCTCCCTCGACCTCCCGTTTGGGACCGAGGGCGTTGACGCCGGTGCCTCCGGCATCGGGGCGGGTGCTCCAGGACCCCGCGGGGTCGGATCCTGACTCCTCGTCAGACGAGTCTGCCTGGGAGACGGAGGATGAGGAGTCCCCCGACACATTCAAGACTCGGTGCGTCCCTTCGGACTCACCGCAGTCTGAGCCCCGGAGTAGATCCCCTCCAGAGGACACCCGGTTCCCAGAGTTTGTCCGGGATATGGCCACCGCGTTCGCTATTCCGGCGGACCCCGAGGAAGAGCCTCGAGCCAAAGAGCTCGAGGCCCTGAAGTATGACTCTCCTCCGGAGGAGGCCTTTACTGTCCCAGTTCCTCCGATGCTGGAATGGCTCCTCTTCCGGATGTGGGAGGCACCGGCCTCGGCGCCAGTTCTAAGCAAGCGAGTCGATTCGATTTATCGACTCTGGAAGAGCCCTGGCTTTCATAAGGCGCAGCTCCCACACCATTCCATGGTGGTGGAATCGGCCATGCATTGTCTGAAAAGCCAGAAGATGCACTCTGCGGTGCCCCCCGACAGAGAGGCCCGGAACCTCGATGGTGTGGGTAGAAAATGCTTCCAGGGCTCGATGCTTGCTTGCCATGTCCAGTCTTACCAGCTGTACATGGGCATGTACTTGCGAGACCTGGCCAAGGAGTTGGCCGGGTTCTCTGCTGGTCTCTCCAGGGAGCCCTTGCAGAGATTCAAGTCCTTGTTCTCGGGGATTCGGGACTGCTCGAAGTTTATGTCCCGCGCCGTCTACGATGGCTTCGAGGCTTCGGCCCGAGTTGCGGCAGCCGGCATCGCGGCTCGACGCCAGGCATGGCTGCAGTCATCGGACCTCGAGCCATGGGTTCAGGACAAGTTGGTCGATGTCCCTTGCCGAGCACCTTACAAGGACAAGGCTGTCTAGGAAGACCTCTGCCCCTTCTCACAAAAAGGCCTCGGGTAAGAAGCCCTTTTACCCGAGGAAGGGCACTGCCTACAAACGGTACCCTCACTATCAGGCTGCCCAAGCTGCACCCCAGGATCAGCAAGCCAAGGGGCAGGGTAATGGGCCCCGTAGGCAGAGGACCCCCAAGCCTATGGCCTCTGCTCCCACTCAGCAGGGTGGGAGGTTTTGACTCCTTGAGCATAGCCTCTCAGTTCCTGCTCTCCCCAACCCCCTGCACAGGAGGTCGCCTCACCCTCTTTGCCCACCAGTGGCCCCATATCACTGGGGACAGTTGGGTGTTAAACATAGTCCACAAGGGCTATGCACTGCATTTTCACCAACTGCCTCCGCCATACTTTCCAGGGCAACCTCCAAGGCCTCCCCTGCATACAGACCTTCTCCTTCAAGAGCTTCAAGGTCTGTTGGTAGAAAGGGCGGTGGAGCCTGTGCCTCTCCACTTGCAAGGTCACGGATTCTACTCCAGGTATTTCCTGGTGCCCAAAAGAACCGGTAGCCTTCGACCCATTCTGGACCTCAGGAACCTCAACAAGTTCCTAGAGAAAGAAAAGTTCAAGATGCTTACTCTTGGAACACTTCTGCCCTACCTCCAGCAGGGAGATTGGCTATGCTCCTTAGATCTAAAGCATGCGTACACTCACATCCTCATTCATCCAGACCACAGAAAGTACCTCAGATTCATTTTGGGAGGAAACCATTATCAGTACAGAGGTACTGCCTTTTGGCCTCACCTCCGCTCCCAGGGTCTTTAGCAGTGGTGGTGGCCTACCTGAGAAATCAGGGAATCTTTGTCTTCCCCTATCTGGACGACTGGCTCATCAGGGGTCAGACGTACCAGGAAGCCAGACAAGCCACCCTCACAACTATTGTTCTTCTTCAAAGCCTGGGGTTTGTAATAAACTTCGCAAAGTCCACTTTGCTCCCCTCCCAGAACTTGGAGTTCATAGGAGCAAGGCTGGACTCTCTGCTGGCAAAGGCTTTCTTGCCAGAAGACAGAGCACAAAGATTGATAGCCTTGGCAAACCAGTTTCTCAGCAGGTCACTGGTCTCCGCCAGACTCTGCCTGAGGCTTCTGGGCCACATGGCTTCGACGGTACATGTGACCCCCAATGCCAGGCTCCATATGAGGCCTGCACAGAGGTGCCTTCGGACTCAGTGGTCCCAGGCCACAGGCAGCCTCAGGGACAGGATAAGGGTGTCCAGACAATTTCTGAACTCCCTCAGCTGGTGGTTGCACCCACCCAATCTACTAAAAGGGGTTCCCTTTCAAACTCCTGTTTACACAGTGGTACTGACCACAGACGCCTCCCTGCAGGGCTGGGGAGCTCATTGTCTGAACAAGTGCACCCAGGGCCTGTGGTCTCCTTGGGAGGCTGCACAGCAGATCAATCTCCTAGAACTCAGTGCTATTCAATTAGCACTCAAAGCTTTCTCTCCTACCCTGGCCCATCAATCTGTCCTGGTTCAGACGGACAACCAAGTAGCCATGTTTTATGTGAACAAACAGGGCGGGACTGGGTCCAGACTCCTCTGTCGGGAGGCTCAGGACCTTTGTTCATTTGCCCTCAAGCACAACATGCTCCTCAAGGCTGTGTACCTTCCAGGCCAGGACAACTACCTGGCAGACAGGTTGAGCAGGATTCTACAGCCCCACGAGTGGCAGCTGCATCCTTTAGTGGTTCAGAAGATCTTCCTAAAATGGGGTCTCCCTTTGATAGATCTCTTTGCTAGTCCACTGAACAAGCAACTGCCAAAGTTCTGCTCCAGGCAACCGCATCCTCTGAGAATAGCAGCGGATGCTTTTCTGATTCCCTGGTCTCAGGGCCTCCTGTATGCGTTTCCTCCCACGCCCTTGGTGGCCCGAACTCTCTTCAAGATTCTTCAGGACAAGGCCTCGGTCCTGCTGGTGGCTCTCAGGTGGCCGAGACATCCTTGGTTTCCACTTCTGCTTCAACTGGCGGTGGATCCCCCACTGCCTCTGGGGTTGCAACCCAACCTTCTTTCACAGGAGCAGGGTTCCCTTCTGCACCCCAATCTCAAAGCTCTCAATTTGATGGCCTGGAGGCTGCAAGGTAGTTTTGGCTCCTTGGGGCCTACCTCAGGAAGTTGAGGAGGTTGTCCTAGCCTCTAGGAAACAGTCCACTAGGAAAACCTATGCTCTCAAATGGAAAAGGTTTTCTGTGTGGTGTCAGCTACGTACAGAGGATCCTTTCTCCTGTACTGTGCCAGTAGTGCTTCAGTACTTACTGCACTTGTCCAATCAGGGACTTAAGTCCAATTCTGTTCGGGTCCACCTCTCAGCTCTAGCAGCTCACCACTCACTGGTGGAAAGACATTCTCTGCTGGTTCACCCCTTGGTGTCCCGCTTTCTCAGGGGCTTGCTTTTGCTCAAGCCTCCAATCCGTTCTCCTGCTCCTGAGTGGGAGTTGAATGTGGTCTTGCAGCAGCTGACTAGCCCACCCTTTGAGCCGATGGCTACTTGCTCTCTATGCTTCCTGTCCTGGAAGACACTCTTCTTGGTAGCCCTTACCTCGGCTAGGCGAGTGAGTGAGCTTCAGGCCCTGGTCTGTGATAGGCCTTACACTCGCTTCTATAGGAACAGGGTAGTCCTTAGGACTCATCCAAAGTTCCTCCCCAAAGTTGTCTCCTCCTTCCACCTTAACCAAGAGGTGGTTCTTCCAACATTCTTCCCTAGGCCTCATGCAAGCCAGGCTGAAGCAGTTCTGCATACCCTGGACTGTAGGAGGGCCTTATCCTTCTACCTTGACCATACGCAGGGGCATAGAAGGGCTACTCAGCTCTTCGTATCTTTTGACCCTAATAAGTTGGGGTTGGCTGTGTCCAAGCGTACCTTGTCCATCTGGATTGCTTACTGTATCACCTGGGCTTATAGGGCGGCTGACCTTCCTTTGCAGGGTCGAGTCACGGCCCACCGTGTCAGGGCAATGGCTGCCTCAGTTGCTCATCTCCGCTCTGTGCCCTTGGTAGACATCTGCAGGGCTGCAACTTGGTCTTCAAACCAGACTTTTGCGGCCCATTACTGTCTGGAGAGGGAGTCCCGTAGGGACAGTGCTTTTGGCCAAGCAGTACTCCGGAATCTCTTGGAGGTTTAGACAACTCCTGCCCTCTGTTGGGCTACCGGTGGAGGTTGTGTCAGTGAAAAGCCTTTCTTTGCAGCTGGTACTAGAGGGAGTCCTCTTGTTCAGCCTGGGTTCCTTGGTAGCCCAGAGCTAGGGAGTCACCCATATGTGAGGACTGATTTCCTGCTTGGTCCTGGAGAAAGAGTAGTTACTCACCTGTAACAGGTGTTCTCCAGGAGCAGCAGGAATCAGTCCTCACAACCCTCCCTCCTCCCCTTGGAGTTGCAGTTGTACATAGTTTATTTTTCATTTTTGTGTGCTGTTCTTAGCTATGTCATTTGACTGAGGTAAGATGGCACCTTTAGGCGGGAAGGGAACCGCGCATGCGTGCCTGCATTCTTCATAGAAAGCTGGGGAAATGCTCTGCTGGGGCTTCATCGGCGTCGATGACACCCATATGTGAGGACTGATTCCTGATGCTCCTGGAGAACACCTGTTACAGGTAAGAAACTACTCTTTTCAAGTACATTTGTAGCAAAAAACCTATGAGAAAGTCATTTGGACCATTAGATGATAGGGGGTAAAAGGGGCGCTAAGGGAGGACAAGGCCATAGTGAAGAGATGGAATGAATTCTTTGCTTTGGTCTTTACTAAAGATGTATGGACGTTACCCTTGCCTGAAATGGTATTTAAAGGTGATGTATCTGAAAAATTGAAAGAATTTTTGATAAACCAAGAAGATGTATTACAACTATTTCATAAACTGAAGAGTAGCAAATCACCCAGACCAGATGGTATACATTTAAGAACTGAAATATGAGATTGCAGACCTACTATTAGCAGTCTCTGAACTATCATTAAAATCATTTGTAGTACCTGAAGACTGGAGAATGACCAATGTAACAGCAATCTTTAAAAAAGGTTCCCAGGGGGGATCCAGGAAACTACAGAACGATGAGCCTGATGTCAGTACCGGGCAAAATGGTAGAAACCATTATAAAGAATGAAATTATTAAACATGTAGAGAGTCATGATTTAATGGGAGAAAACACGCTTGCTTCAATGGGGGTACCCCTCTACGGTGGTTTCCAAAGCATATAAGAGAGTGCGATATCTTCACCGCGAGTGGCTTTATGCTCCATCAACATCAAAATCACCTGATTCTGTAATAACGGGTGTTCTCCCTTATACTAGGCACATTACACAAGTCACTGGACTTCTCCATCGGTTTTGGCCGATATTAGGGATACACACTTGCTTTCGCAACAAGACCTTGCAAGTTGCGTATTCGCATACAGCAAACCTTCGGGATCTATTAATGAAGACCACTTCGTTTGAAGATCGTCCTTTTAAGTCACATGCCGATAAAGGCCATTTTGCTTGTGGAAATTGTACATATTGTTCATTGACTCTCGAGGGTCCTGAATGGGTGGATGAACATACGTCCCGTAGGTATTTAACCAGGTGGCATACGGATTGTTCCTCGACGTATGTAGTCTATTTGATTA
Source organism: Ichthyophis bannanicus (assembly GCA_033557465.1). NCBI lineage: Eukaryota > Metazoa > Chordata > Amphibia > Gymnophiona > Ichthyophiidae > Ichthyophis > Ichthyophis bannanicus. The sequence goes on from CM066031.1 coordinate 546,138,521, forward strand.
TATATCCTTGTTCCCTCTATTATATTTGGCCGTACTAAGCGGGGCATACAAATTCGGCTCTCAGAACATGCTTCCCGGTTGAGGACAAAATCTCTTTCGGCTCCTATGGTCGAACATTGTTTGATGATGGGCCATGCCTTTGATTCTATGCGTTGGAGAGTGTTGGATTTTATCCCTGTGGACCCTAGAGGAGGTGATCATGAGCAGAAGCTGCAATGGCATGAACAGCGTTGGATTCATCTCTTAAATTCTGTGGTCCCGAGAGGTTTGAATCTTCAAATAGACTGGCATACCATTATCTGATGTGGATCCCCATCTTTACTTTGTGATTCCATCGGGGGATTTTCTGTGCAGTGGGAGTCCCCCTATGATCACAGTGCAGGTAGAATATGATTGGTTTGAATGCTCCTCATGTCGTCATGACATCAGACGCCGTCGACTATAAGGTATGTTACATTCCCATTTGGTTGTTAGCTGGAGATCTGTCAACTGCCGATTATTTGGACCTGAAGCAGGGTTTCTTAAAAAATTGGAAGAAAACCTGAAACGTGAGCCACGTCGTCTGTCTTTCTGGCGCTTTGGCAGTGCTTTGGCAAAAGCTAAGTTTAAAAAATTCGCCTTTTATAAGGTTATTTAATAAAAGGAGAGGTCACGGTGGTGCTATGAACATTTTCTCAGCACTGTGTTGACCAGCTCCGACAAAAAAAAGAGGATTTAAGGTTCCAGGGGATTCTTTTGATATTCAGAATTTTTTGTGGTTTGATAGTTTGCATGACTGGTGCAAAGGTGACAGACCTCTTGCATCACCCTGATAGGATTTTAGATAGAGCTGGGAAGAAGCACTGGAGGAAAGCAGACAGTCGCCCAAACGTGCATGGTTCAGGATGATGTATCTTTGAAGGATTCTAGCAAGACAGAGAAGTTAAGGCATCCTGATAGAGAGGTTCCAATAATGGTAAAAGTAACCCAGGTGCCCTTTAAGTAAAAATCAGACATAGTTAAAAGATTTCAAATTAACCCTGTCATTAAATAACTAGACTGTTCATATGAGCAAAACGCAAACTTTGAAATGCCTGTATGCAAATTCAAAAAGTCTAAAAAAAAAAAAAAAATAATAATAATAATATTGGGAGAGTTAGAATATATAGCACTAAATGAAAGGTTAAATATAATTGGCATGTCAAAGACCTGGTGGAGGATAACCAATGGGGCACTGTGATACTGGGCTACAAACCATATAGCAATGATAAGATAGATCACATTGGTAGAGTGGTGGCTCTATATGTTAAATAGGGCATTGAGTCAAACAGGATAAAGGTTTTGCAGGAAGAGAATATACTGTAGAATCTCTATGGATAAAAGGGGGAAGGGAATGACAGTGGAGGTGTACTCCCGTCTGCCTGGCCAGAATGAACACAGATGATGAAATGCTAACAGAAATTATAGAAGATAGCAAAGTTTCCAACACAGTAATAATGGGAGATTTCAATTACCCCAGTATTGACTGGGTAATGATCACATCAGGACATGCTAGGGAGATAAAAATTCTAGATGAAATAAATAATTCACTATCTTTCCTCTATCTCTCTCTACACCCCTCCTCTGGAACGCCACTCTTCTGGCAGATCCCTTCTATCTGTGCCTTTCTGTTCCACTGCCAACTCCAAACTTCAATCTTTCTACCTATGCTATTCCTTATGCCGGAAATAAACTATGTGAGTCGGCACATCATGCTCCATCTCTGGCCCTGTTCAAATCCAGGCTTAAAACTAATTTCTTTGAGACTGCTTTTTGATCCTGATCCCTCTAGTCACCCGGTCACCACCTATGGTGTTTCCTTACCATTTCCCTAGATATATTATAATCCCCAGTTATATTGACTGTCTTAACTAGACTGTAAGCTCTTATGAGAAGAGACTGTCTCTTATATGTCTCTGTACAGCACTGCTTATGCCCTGTAGTGCTGTATAAATGATATTTAGCAGTAGTAGTAGACTGCTTCATGGAGCAGCTGGTTCAGGAACTGACACAAGGGGAAGCTATTTTAGACCAAGTCCGCAGTGAAACGCGGGATCTAGTGCAGGAGGCAACACACTGGAGGCTGCTTGGTAATAGCGATCATAACATGATCAATTTGATTTAATAAATGGAGGGATGATAGCAATTAAATTCACTGTGCTAGCACTTAACTTTCAAAAAGGGGACTATGGTAAAATGAGGAAAATGGTTAAGAAAAAAACTAAAAGGAGCAACATCAAAGGTTAAGAGTTTACATCAATCTTGGCATTATTTAAAAATACTATCTTGGAAGTCCAGATTAGATGTATTCCATGCTTTAAAAAAGGTGACAGGAAGGCCAAACGACAGCCAGCAAGGCTTAAAGGTAAGGTTAGAGAGACTGTTATAGCTAAGAGAGAATTTTTTAGAAAATAAAAAAAAAGCCAAATGACAAAAACAGGAAGCAGCATAAGTACTGGCAAGTTAAATGCAAGACATTGATAAGGTAGGCAAAGAAAATTTGAAAAGAAGCTTGCCATGGAAGCAAAAGTGCATAATAAAGCCTTTTTCAAGTACATTTGTAGCAAAAAGTGCATAATAAAGCCTTTTTCAAGTACATTTGTAGCAAAACATCTATGAGAGAGTCAGTTGGAGCATAAGATGATGGAAGGTAAAAGGTACACTACTAACAAATGACAAGGCCATAGCAGAGAGACTGAAATTTTTTGCTTCAGTCTTTACCGAAGAAGATGTAGGAAACTTACCCATGCCAGAAATGTTATTTAAAGGTGATGTATCAGAGGAATTGAAACAAATCTCAATAAATCAGGAAGGTGTAATACAGCTTGTTTGATAAACTAAAGAGTAGCAAATCACCTTGACCAGATGACATACATCCCAGGATGCTAAAAGAAAGGAAATATGAGATTATAGAACTACTTTTAATAATCTGTGAGCTATCATTTTAATCATCTATGGTACCTGAAGAGTGGAGAGTGTTCAATTTAGCAGACCTGATTCACCTCCACACTCCATCGTCTCCTTAGGTCCATCCATGCTAACCACTTATATCTCCCCTCTCCATCCCAGGCTCATCTTGAATCAACACGCTCTTCTGCCTTTTTCTTTCTGGGTCCCCGGCTCTGGAATTCGCTCCCCCTTGCCCTCCGCCTAGAGCCCTCGCACAAAATATTTAAAACAAGGCTCAAAACTCACCTATTCTGTAACGCCTATGACCTCCCTCCCCCCCACTTCTCCCGTCTCCCCGCCCCCTCGTTGATACTTGCTGTCTCTCCTCCGCCTTGGTTCCCTAAATTTCTCCATCTGTCTGTGCTCTTACTTTCCTGTCTATTTTATTTGGCATTCCTTTCTATTTCCCAGCAGACTCATAATTTGTTTGTAAACCACTCTATTGCCTACGGTAAGAGCGGTATATTAAATCCTCAATAAGATAAAGAATGTAATGCCAATTTTTAAGAAGGGTTTCAAGGGTGATCCAGGAAACTACAGATCAGTGAGCCTGACGTTGGTACTGGGCATTCTCCAGGACCAAGCAGGAAGTCAGTCCTCACATATGGGTGACGTCGGCGCCGACGGAGCCCTCGCGGAGCAATTTTCCCCAGCTTTCAAAGAAAGCCTTTGGGAATTGCAGCGCGCATGCGCGGTCCCCTTCCCGCCCAAAGGTGCCATCTTGGCCAGTCTTCTTTTTTCCGCGGAGCCCTACAGACGTTGTCTAACAGTCACCGCTGAAAAGTTGATTTTCTTTCTTATTTTAAGTATTTCTTCGGTTCTCGGACTTCGTGAGGGATATGGCCAAGGCCTTGGCCTTCCCTGCGGATCCCGAGGAGGAGCCTCGAGCCGAAGAGCTCGATGCCCTCCAGTATGACTCTCCTGCAAAGGAGCATTTTACTGTACCGGTTCCTCCGATGCTGGAACGACTTCTCTTCCGCATGTGGGAGAGTCCGGCGTCGTCGCCAGTGTTAAGCAAGCGGGTCGATGCCATCTATCGAGTCCGCAAGAGCCCTGGCTTCCAAAAAGCACAGCTGCCACACCATTCCATGGTGGTGGAATCGGCCATGCATCGGCTCAAGAGCCAGAAGATGCACTCCTCGGTGCCTCCCGGCAGGGAAGCCCGCAGCCTGGATGGCATCGGTAAGAAGTGTTTTCAGGGCTCTATGCTTGCTTGTCGGGTCCAGACTTACCAGCTCTACATGGGCATGTATCTCCGGGACCTGGCTAAAGAAATAGCCGGATTCTCTGCTGGTCTCTCCGAGGAACCTTTGCGGAGGTTCCTGGCCTTGTCCACCGGTATTCGGGAGTGCTCCAAGTTTATCTCTCGAGCAGCCTATGATGGCTTTGAGGCATCGGCTCGGGTAGCCGCAGCTGGCATCGGGGCCCGCTGACAGGCTTGGCTTCAGTCATCCGACCTCGAGCCCTGGGTGCAGGACAAGTTGGTCGATGTCCCCTGCAGAGGTGAAAACCTCTTTGGCAAACCTATGGACGAGAAGGCTGCACAGCTCGAGACAGAGACTCTCACCAGGACTCGGCTCTCCAGGAAAACCTCTGCCCCTTCCCAGAAGAAGAAGGGCTCGGGGAAAAAGCCCTTTTACCCGAGGAAGGCGGCTGCCTATAAACACTACCCTCATTATCAGGCCTCAGCAGCTCCCCAACAGGGTCAGCAGGCCAAGGGACGGGGTAACGGGTCCCGTAGACAGCAAGCCCCCAAGCCTGCGCCACCGGCCCCTGCTCAGCAGGGTGGGGGTTTTTGACTTTTTCAGCATAGCCTCTCCCCCTCCGCTGGTGTCTCTCAGCACGGGAGGCCGGCTGGTCCACTTTGCCCACAGGTGGTCCAACATCACGTCCGATACCTGGGTGCTTCACATAGTCCGAGAGGGCTATCTTCTACACTTCCACCAGGTACCTCCCCCCTACTTTCCAGGGGAGCCTCTGCGACCCCCTCTCCACCGGGACTTACTCCTTCAAGAGTTGGCAAGTCTTCTTCGGGAAAAGGCGGTGGAACCAGTGCCCCACCACCTGAGAGGTCAAGGCTTTTATTCCAGGTACTTCCTGGTACCAAAGCGAACTGGGGGCCTCAGACCCATCCTGGACTTGCGGAACCTCAACAAGTTCCTGGAAAGGGAAAAGTTCAAGATGCTTACCCTTGGAATCCTGCTGCCCTACCTCCGGCAGGGAGATTGGCTATGCTCCTTGGATCTAAAGGATGCCTACACTCACATCCTCATCCACCCAAGCCACCGACAATACCTAAGGTTTGTGGTGGCAGGCAATCATTACCAGTACAGAGTACTGCCCTTTGGCCTATCCTCCGCACCACGAGTCTTCACAAAATGTCTCGCAGTGGTAGCGGCTTATCTCCGGCTTCAAGCCTCTTTGTCTTCCCTTACCTAGACGACTGGCTCATCAGAGCACCGTCCTCCACGGAGGCCACTCACGCCACGCAACGTACTGTGACTCTACTCCAGTACTTGGGCTTTGTCATAAACTTCGAAAAGTCCACTTTGCTCCCCTCTCAGGATCTCGAGTTCATCGGCGCCAGGTTAAACACGCTTCAAGCGCGTGCCTTTCTGCCGCTCGACAGGGCACAACGGCTCATGGCTCTCGCCAGCCGCTTTCGCAGCCATTCCCGGGTCTCGGCCAGGCACTTTCTGCAACTGCTCGGCCATATGGCTTCCACGGTCCATGTGACCCCCAATGCCTGCCTGAATATGCGGCCTGCTCAATGGTGCCTTCGCTCACAATGGCGTCAGGCCTCGGGGAGACTAGCGGACTCAGTACGAATCTCCAGCCCGCTGGTCTCTTCTCTACGGTGGTGGCTTCATCTGCCCAACCTAGTGCTCGGAATGCCTTTTCAGTCTCCCCCGCCGGCTCAGGTACTGACGACCGATGCTTCTCTCCTGGGTTGGGGAGCACATTGCCAAGGGGCATGTACTCAGGGTCTCTGGACCCCGTGGGAATCTGCCCAGCAGATCAACTTCCTGGAGCTCAGAGCGATCCGCCTGGCTCTCCGGGCCTTCTCCCACCTTACCACTCGCCAGTCCGTCCTCGTCCAGACGGACAATCAAGTGGCCATGTTCTACGTGAACAAACGGGGGGGCACAGGCTCCTTCCTTCTCTGTCGGGAAGCGCAAAAGCTCTGCGCTTGGGCCGTCAGCCGAGGGATCCTCCTCAAAGCTGTCTACCTCCCAGGTCAAGAAAATGACCTGGCAGACAAACTGAGCAGAATCATCCAACCACACGAGTGGCGATTGGACCTGTTGGTGATTCAAAGGGTCTTTCTCCAGTGGGGCCTCCCCACGCTGGATCTATTTGCCAGTCCTCTGAACAGGCAACTTCCTCGGTTCTGCTCTCGGGAACCGCATCCCCTCCGAGTAGCGGCGGATGCTTTTCTGCTCTCATGGTCCACGGGTCTTCTGTATGCCTTTCCTCCCATGCCGCTGGTGTCTCGAACACTTTTCAAGGTTCTCCAGGACAAGGCTTCGATGATCCTGATAGCGCCCCGGTGGCCCAGGCAACCGTGGTTCCCGCTTCTGATGCAACTGGCGGTAGATACTCCGTTGCCTCTGGGGTTTCAACCAGATCTCCTGACCCAGGATCAGGGGTCTCTCCTACACCCCAACCTCAGATCTCTCCATCTGATGGCCTGGCTGCTGAAAGGGTAGTCCTTGCTCCCCTCCTGCTGCCTCCGGAGGTGGAAGAGGTCGTGCTGGCTTCCAGGCGACCCTCTACCCGGAAATCCTACGCCCTTAAATGGCGTCGCTTCTCCACCTGGTGTACTCAACAGTCTCAAGACCCCTTCTCCTGCTCGGTGTCGGTGGTCTTGCAGTACTTGCTTTCCCTCTCCAATCTTGGACTTAAGTCCAACTCGGTCTAGGTTCACCTCAGTGCTATTTCTGCACATCATGTGCCGGTGGAAGGCAGGCCTCTTTCCGGCCACCCTCTTGTGGCACGGTTCTCCCGAGGTCTCCTTCTCCTTAAACCACCTTTGCGCCCCCCAGCCCCCGACTGGGACCTGAACGTGGTTTTACAACGGATTACCTGTCCGCCTTTTGAACCCATGGCTACCTGTCCTCTCCATTTTCTTTCTTGGAAAACCTTATTCCTGGTAGCCCTCACCTCCGCTAGATGCGTTAGTGAACTGCAGGCCCTAGTGTCTGATCCCCCTTACACTAGGTTCTACAAGAACAGGGTGGTCCTGCGGACTCACCCTAAGTTTCTTCCAAAAGTGGTCTCCCCTTTTCACATCAATCAGGAGGTGGTGCTTCCGACCTTCTTTCCCAGGCCACACTCCAGCCGAGCTGAGATGGTCTTGCATTCCCTGGACTGTAGAAGGGCGCTGAACTTCTACCTTGATCGTACGCGGGAGCACCGTAAGACTGTCCAGCTCTTCCTGTCTTACGACCCTAATAAATTAGGGCTCCCTGTCTCCAAGCGTACTCTGTCCATCTGGGTAGCTGACTGTATCGCTTGGACTTATGGGGCGGCAGGCCTCTCGTTGGAGAGTCGAGTCACGGCTCATCGGGTTTGGGCGAAGGCTGTGTCAGTGGCTTACCTCCGCTCTGTTCCGTTGGCAGACATTTGCCGGGCCGCTACTTGGTCTTCGAGCCAGACTTTTGCAACCCATTACTGCCTCGAGAGGGAGTCCCGCAGGGACAGTGCTTTCGGACAGGCAGTCCTCCGTAATCTCTTCGAGGTTTAAGCAACTCCTACCCTCCATCCCGGATGTTGGGCTACCGGTTGGAGATTAGTCAGAGAAGATTCCTTCCTTCTGTGCTGCTGAGCTAGAGGGAGCTCCTTTTTGTGCTTGGGGTCTCCGGTAGCCTTGAGCTTTGGAGTCCCATATGTGAGGACTGACTTCCTGCTTGGTCCTGGAGAAAGCGTAGTTACTCACCTGTAACAGGTGTTCTCCAGGAGCAGCAGGAATCAGTCCTCACAACCCTCCCTCCTCCCCGTGGAGTTGCAGTCATATGATTTAGTTTTTGCAAATTTTTTGATGTCTTTTCGCTATGTCATCAGACTGGCCAAGATGGCACCTTTGGGCGGGAAGGGGACCGCGCATGTGCGCTGCAATTCCCAAAGGCTTTCTTTGAAAGCTGGGGAAAATTGCTCCGCGAGGGCTCCGTCGGCGCCGACGTCACCTATATGTGAGGACTGATTCCTGCTGCTCCTGGAGAACACCTGTTACAGGTGAGTAACTACGCTAAATGATAGAAACCATTATAAAGAAGAAAATTGCTGAACATGTAGACAGTCATGGTTTAATGGCAGAAAGTCAACATGGAGTTAGCTAAGGAAGTCTTGTCTTACTAATCTGTTATATTTTTTTGAATGTGTGAATAAATAGGTAGATAAAGGTAAGCCAGTTGATATAGTACATCTGAATTTTCAGAAAGCCTTTGACAAAGTCCCTCATGAGACACACTTTTATTTATTTATTTAGACAGATTTGTATGCCACCTTATCCTTCAATCAAGGTGGTCACGTCACATCACAATTGGAGGGTTATATTTAACATTAGGTTACATGTAAACATTTGGATAGTACACTTAACAGTATTTAGATAGTACATTTGAGGGTTAACATTTAATAGAAGGATATTTAATAACTTGGTATGATTAACTTGTGTGTATGGATAGGATGCGTGCGAGTTTAGGTGGCGGAGAAAGTAGTGTATCTGTTTAGGTAGGGGATGTTGCCTAAATGCTCATATGTTTCTATAAATAAGAATGTTTTGAGGTCTTTGCGGAAGTCTGTAAGGTCATCTAATTCCCTTAGGCTCGTTGGGAGGGAGTTCCATAGTGTGGATGCCAGTAGTGATTGTGCTCTTTTTGAAGTTGTTTGTTTGGTTTTTGTGATAGCTTGCAGGTGTGCCGATTATGTTGTTGTGATTGGTTCTTCTTGGTCTATTGCTGATATCCCTTGTTATAATGTTTTGGAGTACATCTGCTGAGAGATGGTGAATAATTTTGAAGATGATCATGAGTGTGTTTTTTATTTGGCTCTTGCCATCATTGGGAGCAAGTATAGCTGTTGTAGAACGGGAGTGATGTGCTCAGTCCTTGGAGTGTCTGTAATGATTGCTGCTGTGGTGTTTTGTACCATCTGTAGTGGGTGGAGTATCTGCTGAGGAAGACCTTGATATAGTGAGTTTCCGTAATCAAGCAGTAGTGTAATGAGTGCTTGGCACACTGTGTGGAAGTGGTCTTGACGGAGCATTGGTTTGATTTGTCTGATTGCCCTCAGTTGTTGATAGGCCTTGTTTGCGGTTTTGGTGATTTGGGATTTCGGGTTCAGAGCTCTGTCTAGTGTGATGCTCAGATACTTAACTTCTTCTTTGACTACTATGTATTTGTCTAGGATGTTGATGGTTTGTGGAGGTATGAAGGTGGGGTTCCTGGTGACGAACATTGCCTCACTTTTATCGTAATTGACAGTTAAGTTGTTGGCTGTGAGCCAGTCATTCATGTCTTCGAGGCATTTGGTTATTGTTGTGGTGTTTAGTGCTAGTAGGTTGATTGGAGCATACACCATGATGTCGTCAGCATAAATGTGGTAGTGAAGATTGTGGTTCTTGATGATGTTGCATATGGGCTGTATGTAGATGTTAAAGAGCATTGATGATAGGGCTGAACCTTGGGGTATTCCCTGCGTGACAGGGAATTGTATTGATTTCTTTTGGTCGCATTTGACTTGTTGCGTTCGCCCTTCCAAGTATGACGTGAACCAGTTCAGGGTATTCTTGCGTAGTCCTACCTGTTGTAAGCGTTGCAGTAGCTTGGTGTGGGACACAGTGTCGAAGGCTGCCGAGATGTCCATGAACACTAGCAGGAAACCATTTTTTATGTTGTCTATTCCTCTTAGGAGCTTGTCGAAGAGGGAGGTGAGTAGTGTTTCCACGCCGTGTTGGGGCTTAAATCCATGCTGATGGGAAATTAAAAACTCATGGGATAGGAGGCAATGTACTATTGTGAATTAGGAACTGGTTAAAGACAGAGTGGGGCTAAATGGCCAAGTTTCTCAATGGAGAAAGATGAATAGTGGAGTAGCACTATACAAATAATAAATAGTAGTAATAGAAGTAGTAGTAACTCAGGGATCTGTGCTGGGCCCGGTGCTTTTTAACATATTTATAAATGACCTGGAAATGGGAAAAACAAGTGAGGTGATCAAATTTGCAGATGACACAAAAGTATTCAAAGTTGTTAAAACACAACAGGATTGTGCAAAATTGCAAGAGGACCTTGCAGAATTGGCAGATGAAATTTAATGTGGACAAGTGCAGAGTTATGCAGTTAGGGCCTGATTCCATCCCACACGTAGATCCCCTCTGTGCGTCCGGTCTGAACCAGATGCACAGAGGGGATCGCAGTTCTGATCCCGCAGGGCACATCTAGCCCTGTGGGATCAGAATTGCGAACAGTCCTACACAATCAGGCTGGGACAGCGATCAGTCCAGCCTACACGTGCAGGACTGCTCCCGGCTAACTCAGTCAAGGCTCCTCAATGGAGCTGCAGCACCATGGCGTCATGGTGCCATGGCATCGTGGCTCCATTGAAGAGCCGCAATGCCGGCCGCCAGAAAAAGGGGTTTATTCCCTGCAGTCCAACCCCCGATTTGGCCTCCTAAGGCCAGGGTCAAGTGGCGGGGAATAAACTCTGGCCCCCCTGCCCCATCCGTGCCGTGGGCTGCTCAAAAAGTCATGTCCAGGGAAGTTATTCCACTTCTGAGGTAGAATAACTTCCCTGGATATTTCGCTGACCCTGGACATACAGGGCCGACATTAGAATCGGCCCTGTATGTCCAGGGCTGGCGACCGCCTACTGCCCGCCTAAATTCTGCCCCCGGGCATCCCCTTCCCCAAACCCTCTAACTTCCATGCACAACCGGTGCGGAAGTTAGTCGGGGGCAGGAGCCAGCACAAATAGCGGGGATGGACGTCCCATTGTGCCAACCATCCCCGCTGTTCGTAGCACAGAATAACTACCTTAGGGAAGAAGAACCCAAACTATATTTACACGATGCAAGGTTTCACCTTGGGAATCACCACCCAAGAAAAAGATTTGGGTATCATCATGGATAATACATTGAACCACTCTTCCCAGTGTGCAGCCACAGCCAAGAAAGCAAATAGAATGCTAGGAATCATAAGGGAAGGAATGGAGAATAAAATTAAAAAAATTATGAAAGACCCCATATCACTCCATGGTGCGAACACACCTTAAATATTTTGTGCAATTCTGGTCACCATATCTTAAAAAGGATATAGCAGAATTAGAAAAGATAGAAGAGAGCGACCAGAATGGTAAAGGGGATGGAGGGATATCCCTACGAGGAAAGGCTTAAGAGGCTAGGGCTCTTCAACCTGGAAAAGAGATGGCTGAGGGGAGATATGATAGAGGTCTATAAAATAATGAATAGATTGAAATGGGTAAGTGTAGATTGGTTATTTACTCCTTCAAAAAGTAGAAAGATTAGCGGCCATACAAAGAAGCTACAGTGTAGCACATTTAAGACTAATCAGAGAAAATATTTTTTTGCTCAACGCATAATCAAACTCTGGAATTTGTTACTAGAGAAACATAGAAATATGACAACAGAAAAAGACCACATGGCCTATCTAGTCTGTCCTTCCATATCAACAACTACAACAGTCCCCTTTTTACTTTTAGAGATCCTCTGTGTTTGTCCCATGCTTTTTTGAATTCAGTTATTGTCCTCATCTCTACCACCTCCACTGGGAGACTATTCCACGGATCCACTACTCTTTCCGTAAAGAAATATTTCTGCATATCACTCCTGAATCTATCTCCCTTCACCCTCATCCCATGTCCCCTCGTAGCAGAACTTGCTTTCAATTGTAAGAGGCTCTCTCCCTGAACATTTATGCCACGGACGTATTTAAACATCTCAATAATATCACCTCTATCCCGCCTTTCCTCTAAGGTGTACATATTAAGATCCTTAAGTCTGTCCTCATATGCTTTATAATGAAGACCACTAATCATTTTAGTAGCCAACCTCTGCACCGACTCCATCCTGTTCACATCCTTTTGAAGGTGCGGTCTCCAGAATTGCACACTATACTCCAAATGAGGTCGCACCAAAGACTTGTACAGAGGCATTATCACCTCCTTTTTTCTACTAGCCATTCCTCTTCGTATGCACCCAAGCATCCTTCTAGCTTTTGCCATCGCCTTTTCTACCTGTTTAGCTACTTTAAGATCATCAGATACAACCATGCCTAGGTCCCGCTCTTCTTTAGTGGACAAAAGTACTTCACCCCCTATACTATATTGCTCCCTTGGATTGCTGCAGCCCAAATGCATGACCTTACATTTTTTAACATTAAATCCCAGCTGCCAAATTCTAGACCATTCTTCAATCTTAGCTTGATCCCTCCTCATGTTATCTACACCTACTCTACTCAATTGCAGATTGTCTACTCCATTGCAGATTTTGGTATCATCCGCAAAGAGACAAACCTTACCCGACAGCCCTTCCACTATATCACCAACAAAGATGTTAAAAAGAATCGGACCAAGGACAGATCCATGGGGCACACCACTGGTAACATCCTTCTTCTCAGAGTGAGCTCCATTTACCTGTACTCTTTGTCGCCTCCCACCCAACCAATTTCTAACCCAAGCAGTAACTTTAGGGTCCATCCCTAGGGTGCTCAGTTTGTTTATAAGTCGCCTGTGAGGAACAGTGTCAAAGGCTTTAATGAAATCTAAATACCACATCTAGGACTCTCCCTCTGTCCAACTCCCTGGTCACCCAGTCAAAGAAATCAATCAGATTTGTCTGACAAGACCTGCCTCTGGTGAATCCATGCTGCCTTGGATCCTGTAATCCGCTAGACTCCAGAAACCTCACTATTTTCTCTTTCAGCAGCGTTTCCAATAATTTACTCACCACCAGAGTTAAACTAACCGGCCTGTAGTTTTCAACCACATCCTTACTTCCGCTTTTGTGTAAAGGCACCACAGGAGCCTCTCTCCAGTCCTTTGGCACCACTCCCGAGGATGTAATAAAAGCTGTTAACGTAGTTGGATTTAAAAGAGGTTTGGAAGAGATCCTGGAGGAAAAAGTCCATAAACCATTATTAAATAAGACCATAGAAATCCACTGCTTGTCAGACGGCTGCCTAGGGTGAGAACTTACACAATCTTGACGATGCATATATTCATATGATTCTTGCAAGGTATTGTGGGTATTGTAGTTCATTCACTCCCAAACACAGCTGATGACAATAATTTGAGTTGTGAAACCAAGTGGTAAGATCAATAAAATACTTCTTTTATTGATGGGGTTTAATTCACCAAGCACATGTATGCTTGATAGCACTATAAATGAGGTTACTTGCTTGCAGTGTTTAAAATGGATAACAAAAAGTCACAAAGTAAACCCAGAAAACAACCTTCAGCTTGTCAGGCAATTAGCTAATGTTTTCTTAGCAAATAATTACCAAATACAAAGGCACAAAGTAAAGAATAAACTTTGCTGGTTAGGTTAACTTCTGCTTATTTTCCACGCCGATCTCAGCAGTGATTCTCCCTTGCTCCCACACACAATCAGGTGCAGCCCTAATTACTATCAATGGACCAGCTGAAAGCCTTTAGCTGGCTGGCTGCTACTGTGTGAGCCCAAATCCTGCTTTAAGAGCTGTTTGCAGTGGAAATAAAGAACAAAGTTAGGTTTCTTTGTGATGGCTGATGTGTTTGCTCATAGAAAACTAGCAATAGCATTTAGATAAAGAACAGTCCATGTAAATAGTTTCATCTGCTGTATTTCCCCCTGCATCAACAATCATAGGGTCAATATCATACATTGGCACAGATGAGTCTTTCATTAAGGCACTATCATGAGAATGCTTATTCCCTTGCTGCCATTCTCTTTTATAGATAGGGTCTGGATCAGTGTTCATACCTGAGCCTCTCCTGCTATCATTATTCCTCTCTGTATAGCCTGGCCAATATGTAATCCAATTCTGATGTCCAGCCTTCCAATCTTGATCCCTGGACACTGGATCTCCTCTCACATACCTTCTGGCCTTGGTCTGAAAGTCCCTTCCACATGCAGTCTTCTCTCTTCCAGGTAGCCACTGGTGATTCCTATCTCTGCCAATCCATTCCTCTGGCTGAATCCAGTCCAATGGACTCTGCTGGCATTTGGAATACCTCCCAGTATGGGTACTGCCTTGGAATCTCCCAGACCTTCCAATGGCCTTCCTTCTCTTCCTTCCAGAGAGTTTCCTTCTCTCTCTATCTGCTTGGCTTGGCTTCTGTTTCTCCAGGTGATACTGGTGCTTGTAGCCGTTGCTGAAGCTCTCCCTCAAGCTCTTTCTGTGGCTTTTGCTGAAGCTGTTCTTGAAGCTGGGCTGGAGCTTGTAGTAACTGTTATCTGAAGAAAAAGCTCTATTCTTATCCTGTTCTAATGTGTGCTGCTCCCTAACACAGCGCAGCTGTCTTGAATCAGGCCCTGCCCTTTGAGATGAGTGCTTAGGGATTACCTCATAGCTCTCTTGATTGCACACACATTTCCTCACTTCAGCCCCTCTCATGGCTGCTGGAAACCTGGTGCATTCTGGGACTGGTAGTCTTTTATGTGAAAACTCTGTTTTCTTGCTTCTACCAGAACTGACAGGTTGCTTGTTCAGAGTCACATCATCTTTTCTATAGCTCCTACCTGAGCTATGATAAGCTTCCTTATCACATACCCCCCTGCTTAAGTTATTACGGACTGGTTTTACTGGTAAAACTTCTTCTCTACAGTCCGTAATTTGGGAAAGTGCATCCGCATTCTTGTGTAACTTCCCGGCACGATGTTCAACCTGAAAATCAAACGCCTGTAAGGCCATGTACCAGCGTGTCAACCTGGCATTGTGGTTCTTCATTTGCTGCAACCACTTAAGTGGGGCATGGTCCGTGACCAACTGGAACTTTCTCCCTGTAAGGTAAAACCTTAACGCCTTCACTGACCACTTGATAGCCAAACACTCTTTTTCTATCGTGGAATACTTTTGTTCAGCCAGTGACAACTTCCTGCTCAGGTACATCACAGGATGCTCCTCCCCATCATGGCACTGGGATAGGACTGCTCCTAGCCCTACATCCGATGCATCGGTTTGAACCAGAAAGGGTTTCTTGAAGTTTACTCCTTTCAGTACCGGTCCTGTACACAATTTTTCTTTTAATACTGAAAACGCTTTTTCAGCTTCTGGTGTCCACTTTATCTGGTTTGGACAATTCTTTCGCAGCATATCCGTGAAAATGGCACTTTTCTCTGCGAATTGCGGTATAAACCGGCGGTAGTATCCAATAAGTCCTAAGAAACTTCTTAGTTGTTTCTTGGTTGTTGGAGGAGGAAAATTCCTGATGCTATCTATTTTGCTTAATAGAGGTTTAATTTTTCCTCTTCCCACTAGGTGGCCTAGGTATTTTACCTCCCTATTTGCAAAGGCACACTTCTTCGGGTTTAAAGTGATTCCCGCTTGCTTCATAGAGCACAAGACTGCCCTGATCCTCTTCAAATGCTCCGCCCAGGTGTTACTATGGATTATGACATCATCCATGTATGCAAAAGCATAACTTTGGTGGGGTCGAAGTACCTGATCCACTAACCTTTGGCAGGTAGCTGCTGCTCCATGCAGTCCGAAAGGCATCCTCTTGAACTGGAAAAGGCCAACGGGGGTGCTGAACGCAGTTTTCGGCTTCGACTCCCTGGTGAGCGGGATTTGCCAATATCCTTTTGTCATATCAAGGGTGGTTAAGTATTGAGCCTGTCCCAGCTGGTCTAGCAGCTCCTCAATTCTTGGCATTGGATATGCATCAAAAACTGATATGGCGTTTACCTGCCGGAAGTCAATACAAAATCTTAAGGATCCATCAGGCTTCGGCACCAGGACTATGGGGCTATTCCAGGGACTCTTTGACTTCTCTATTACCCCCATGTCCAACATCTCCTGGACTTGTGCCACTACCTCCTGTCTTTTGGCTTCAGGCAAGCGGTATGGCCTTTGACGAACCAATTTCCCAGGTGGAGTTATTATTTCATGGGCCACCAAATGGGTCTCCCCAGGTATGGGTGTCAACACATCTGGGAATTCCTTAAGCAACTTCCTAATTTCTTCCTGTTGTACCATTGTCAGGTCCTCACCTATTTGGGGCTCTGATTTTTCTTTACAATCAGATACCTGGGGTCCCAAATCTTCATCTTCACTCACTTCCCTCTCTCGGGGACAGGTGGCAGCTAAGCTTTTAACCCCTTTGACATCAGTAGAACCAAAGCCTTTGGCTCCACGTTCAGAATTCTCTAGGGATGTGACCTCCTCCACAGGTGGAAAACCCAGCCTCTCACAGATCAATTGGGCAATTTTGTCTCCTGTCTTCACATGATACTCATTCTGTCCAAAGTTAAACAACAGAACTTTAATATTGCCCCTGTAATCGGGATCAATTACTCCCGCACCCACATCGATGAAATATTTAAGGGCTAATCCGGACCTTGGGGCTACTCTCCCATAACATCCAATTGGTATTTCCACTTGGAGACCGGTGTCAACCAGGGCTCTCCCTTGGCTAGGTACAGTCACATTTTCTATGCTGCATAGGTCAAACCCAGCAGACTGAGGGGTTGCCCGCTTAGGAGCTTGGGCCTTCTCAGAGACCTTATGGTACTTTAGGATGAATATCTGCTTCGGGGTAGCTTGGTCTTCTGGACGCTTAACCATCTTTTTAGCTGGGGTCTGAGGACTTCCAAATAAAGGCCCGGGAGCTACTACCATTAAACCTTCTCCCTCCTTCTTTCCTAGTCCTTCCACTAGACCCTGCTTAAATCTTGGCCAGTCTCTTCCTAGAACCAAATCAAAGGGTAGCCTAGGCACCACTGCTAATAGGACTTCCTCTTGTTTCCCTAGGCACTTAACCTTTAGCCTATAGGTGGGATATGATGATGCAGCACCATGAATGCATCTGATGTGAACTTGGCTTTCAGGGGTTCTAGGCACAAATCTTTCTTGGGCCTCTATCCTCTTCCAAAGCCTTTTTGACATCATACTCTGGTCTGCCCCAGAGTCTAATAATGCATTTGTGGTAATTCCTTGCACATCAACCATCAAAAGAAATCCTTCCTTGGGCTGTTTTAAATCCAGACCCACTAAACTTTTCTATAGCTCCTACCTGAGCTATGATAAGCTTCCTTATCACATGCTTACCCATGGGACAAGCAGCATGGAGTCTGCATACCTTTTGAGAACCTGACAGGTAGTAGGTGTTACCTGTATTGGCCACTATTAGAAGCAGGAATACTGGGCTTGATGCACCCTAGGTCTTGACCCAGCATGGCATATCTTATGTTAGATAAGAACATAAGATATGCCATACTGGGTCAGACCAAGGTCCATCAAGCCCAGTATCCTGTTTCCAACAGTGGCCAATCTAGGTCATACGTACCCAGCAGTTTCCCCAAAAGACACAGGTTCACATCTTTTTCAGAGTTCAAGGTGAGTTACCTTCAGGTACAGTAGGTATTTTTCTATCTCCGGAGGGTATTCAATCTAAGTTGGTACCTGAAGCAATAGAAAGTTATGTGACTTACCCTGGATTGGAAGGAGCAGCAGTGGGATTCAAACCTGGTTTCTTAGTACTCTAACCATTAAGCAAAGCTGTATGTAGGATTTTTTATTTTTATTTTGTATTTCTAAAGTTTTTCAATAATTCACAAGCAAAATACACTTGTTACAGAAATTAGCGTGGTTTAGGAAAAAAGAATATCAAGGTAAGGTAAATAAAATTCCAGAAAATAAATAATTAAACACCTTATATAGTCTACTAGTGAAAGGAGAACCCTTAACGCAAATCAAAGGAAATTATCTTCCCAATGAAAAATCAGTTCACAAGTGATGGAAATTACATATGAAAGCCTCTATATCTCTCCATGGTGCGACCACACCTTAAATATTTTGTGCAATTCTGGTCGCCATATCTTAAAAAGGATATAGCAGAATTGGAAAAGATAGAGGAGAGCGACCAAAATGGTAAAGGGGATGGAAGGAACAGCAAGATATTAATCACTCAGATGACATTGGTGAACTAGCAGCAGAAGCTAGGGTTGGCTTCAGCCGCCTTCGCACTTAAAAATGCAGACAATTGCTGGGGCTTAAAAAAAAAAAATATCTAGCCACTTGGGTACCATAAGAAAAAGAGCCCCCTACTCCCTAATTTAAGCACTGCTTGCTTCAAGAAAAGGAATTGCTTCCTCCTCTTTTGCATCATGTTGGCAACATCAGGAAAGATATGAACCAGAAAGCCCAGAAATTGGGTATCTCTTTTGCTCTAAAAAAACCCATTCTCATTAACTAGCCCCTATTGGGGTCTAGAGCCATATGTATTCAGTAAAGTGGCAGTATAAATTTAACTGTATTCCAGTCTCTCTAAAAAGGCCTATCAACCCTAAACTTATCTACTGTCAATTGTAGTGGCTGTCCCATTTCTTTGGACATTTTTCTCTTGAAGGCAGGTGAATAAAAAGCTTTAGCCAATGGGGGACTGACTCAAGTGGAATCTTGAAAACATTGGTGTATCCTTGTTATACCAACCTTAATTTAGCTTATGTACTCTTGTTTTCCCTCCCCTTCTCCCCAGCACACTGGTTATTTGTTACATATAGCTCCTTGTAAACCGCATAACAGCTTTATTAATGCGACAGCTGTGTTGATTGTAAACCACTATGACTGGTCGATATAGCAGTATAAAATAAATTTGTGGCATACTTATGAAAATGAATATATTACACAAGTATCCACTTGCTTATAGTAATGCAAATGCAAATTGCAATTTTAATCTTAGTAGTAACAGAGAGAAACAAACATTAAAAAAGCCCCTCGGGGAGGAAGTGACATCACCGACTATGATGGCTGCTTGAGCAGTGAGCTCCGGGGCCATCCCAATGGAGAGTGCATCAATATTCCCCTGAGAGGTGGTTTGCTGTTCCCCAAATTGGCTGGGAAGGAGTGGAGAGGCGGTGAAGCATGGCGATGTGGAAAAAAGCGGCGGACATTAAGGATTTCACATATGTGGACCATACTGGTCTTTATCTGCCGTCATTTGCTATGTTACTATATATGTTACTATGTGCGGCCGAACGCTGGAGCGGGAGAAAAAAAGATGGCACCTGCAGACCCCTGCAGAACAAGCACGCGGAAAAGGCAGGCAAGGTGGGCAGAGGATTAGCGGCAGAGAGAGGAGATGGTCCTAGTGGCACGGTGGCACAAGCGGAGCTCCGGGAGTGGTTTGAGGAGCTTAAGGCTGAGGTGCAAACTGCAAAGAATGAGCTGGGGGGAAATAATGACAGACATGAAGGAGGAGGTGGAGGAGCTGACTTATTGAATGGGAGATCATGAAAATCATCTGGAGGCACTGGAGCTGCAGCAAGAGGAGCTGGAGAAGAAAGCAAATAAGGAGGGAAACTGGAAGGAGCAGATGCAGTTAAAATTAGAGGAATTAGAGAATAGGTTGCGAAGAAATAATCTGCTTGGAGGCCCTGCACCAGGGGGGAGTGGAGTCTCCACAAAGCTAAGAGCACAACTTTCTATCTTATCTCTGCTGGTTTCTAGCTACAAATATAGACTCTTAACTGTTGGTTTTGGGGATATTGCTAATATAGCTTTTAACTGTGGTTATACATTAAGCTTGTGGACAGTCAGACTGTATGCTTTCCTTGTATAGACGTAAATCAGATATCTGTGTGTGCCCACAGTTCAGGAACAGCCTACTGGCCAGAGACACTTAGGTTCCTGCCCACCCTACCCCTCACCCCACCCACCCCAGGGGCTACATTGCCTATATAGTGGACGCATACATGCCATCTATCCTTCTTAACTTGGGTTAAAGCCCACATCATCTTCATATTTTCTTCTTCTTCTTCTTCCTCTTCTCCTTCTGAGACTGTTTAATCAACACGTCATGTATTCAGTGCAATAACTGTGGTACTTCCATTCCAAGATGAATCATTTGGAGCCTAAGAGCTTGTCCTATGTGCCTCAAGTCAGCTGCCATGCATAAAGAATTGACTCTACTAAGGAAAGACCTAGCTGCCCTGCATAAAGAAGTGACTCTACTGAGGGAGGAACTGGCTGTAATGAAGTGGACCTCTTCTAGGATACAAACTGAACAAAGTGCACCACCGCTCCCACAAAGAATCAAACACCCCAGGAAAAAATGGATCACAGTGGGTTCTGGTAGATTGCGACCTGTAACGCAGAGACATCCTATACATCAAGAGATATCCCTGCATAATGCCTTCTCTGCCTTGGCTAATGAGGATGCACAATCCAAAGAAACTGAAGGGCCCTTAAATGAGTCAGACAATGCCCAATCTCCTGCTAAGGCACCAAATATGAAGAAAACCTCACCAAACAGAAAACTACTACTACTTGGAGATTCCATCATCAGAGGCACCAACTTGGGAGCACAGTTCAAAGGAGAGAAGATAGTTAACTGCCTACCAGGCTCTTCAGCCAGCAGGAATACAAACTAAGTTGTTGAAGTACTTAGCGCAGAAAGTGAACACTCCAAACTTGATGTTATCCACTTGGGCACAAATGACCTGGCTAGAAACCGTGCCTCTACAGTCCAAAAGGACTTCCAATCTCTGGGAGAGAAACTCAAGCCCATTCTTAACACTATTGTATTCTCAGACATTCTACCTGTTCTTGGTAAGGGGGCAAAAAGGCTGCATCGCATTAACAGCTTTAATACATGGCTCCAGACCTGGTGCAAACAAGAAGGATTCAGATTTATTGGCGACTGAGGAAACAGATGGACCAACAAGAGACTATACTGTGCCGATGGACTACATCTCTCTGTCGCAGGGAAATGAATCCTAAGTGAAAAATTCAGGCAGTATGTGGATATTTATTTATTTAAACGTTTTTCTATACCGCCTTCTCCTTTAAGCAAGGCGATTTTCACAGCAAACAGTCATGAGTGGTTCAAGTGTGTTCATGCAGTAATACAGATTGTGTGTTTGTGTTGGTGTATATTAGATTCTTTTGGGCTATTTACATTATGAGCTATATACATTCTTATGTACAGGGGAGGGGGGTTGGTCTTTTGTTCTTGCTTGTTGAGTAGATCATGTGATATTTCCATAGTGTTCAATGAATAGTGTTGTCTTAAGCTGCTTCCGAAATCTTATGCATTTAAACTAGAAAAAGGGGGTGACGGGTGTGGAAGGTCAAGCTATGGACGCCACCCCCTGCAAAAGCAGAATAACATCAGAAACAGCCACACTTTTAAACCACACATCAAAAGCAAGTGGGAAGAAGTGGGCAGAACAAAATCAATGCAAAATACACACAAGCCAGGTAAATGCTGGAAAACAATGAGCACAAATGCTCGAAGCTTAGCCAACAAAGTTCCTGACCTGGAAGCCCTAATGGTGGAAATGGATTTGGACATTGTGGCCATCACAGAAACATGGTTTAATGAATCACATGATTGGGATATAGCCATAGCTGACTATAATCTATTCAGAAGAGACAGAGAAAATGGAAAAGGAGGAGGATGAGGAGTAGCCTTGTATGTCAAAAGCAATATTAACCTCCAATTAATGTCTAGGCTATGAAGCTTCTCTATTGCAACATCATGTTATATCTTACTCTTACATAGCAGCATTTCACCGCAGATATTAGGGAATGCAGAGGTCTCAGACTTCTTATGGCAACAGCTTTATCGGACTAAGTCCTTAAACACTGTGCCCTTTTGCATCAACGACCTCTATCGTACTCTTCCCTTCTTTATCTACAGTTAATCACTATAAGCATATCTCAAATTCTTATGATCTTGTACTTCTGGAATTAGTTGTGAGCTTATCTTGTCTTGTTTTATTGCCCCGACGCCACCATCCGGCTCCGTTTGTGCGTTTCACA
Source organism: Ichthyophis bannanicus (assembly GCA_033557465.1). Classification (NCBI taxonomy): domain Eukaryota; kingdom Metazoa; phylum Chordata; class Amphibia; order Gymnophiona; family Ichthyophiidae; genus Ichthyophis; species Ichthyophis bannanicus. The sequence goes on from CM066031.1 coordinate 546,160,468, forward strand.
GACGTGGGTTTCTTCAGGGGGAAGTTGTATATCACAGCACTCAATATGGTATTGCCTTCTCTGATCATACGGCGTGTTCATTAATTTCTCCAATGTAGCACTACCAGTAAAATGGTCACAATTAATTCAGTTATGCCTGTCATTTCGCCAGATTATTTCTAGCCAATTCTTACAAAATCCCGTTCACTAACCTCTAAGGTTCTCACTGCTTGAATCGTGGCTCAAAACCAACCGGTCTCAAAAAAACGCCGTGCATGCGGAACTGTGTCTCTACCGGCTTTTAAATGCCACGTAGTTACGTATTTCATTAACCACATTTAAAGGTCCATTAGAAAACCTTTATTTTGTAATGCTTTATTCCTGGGTCATAGATCTTATTCAGTGTACGTAGGTGGCATGTCCTACTTCACAATGTATATTGTTCCTGATGATTCATACATTGTAGGGATATATTTCTGATCACCGCCCTTTTATACAGTTACGTCAGATACAGTGAATGCATTCTAAGTGCAAGCTCCCCATTCAATGGTATTGTTCAAACCCTCAGGATATACTGTATTTAATTTGTAGATCCACCGCTGTTCACAAATTAGCAGGGAGGAGTAGCCTAGTGGTTGGGGCAAGGTACTTCAGGCCGGAAGGTCGGGGTTTCAAATCCCACTAGAGGATAGCAACCTTGGGCCGGAAGGACTGGGGTTTCTAGTCCCACAGATGCTCCTTGTGGTCTTGGGCAAGCCACTTAACCCTCCATTGCCCATGTTCCCTGTAAGTATTAGTGTATGGGTCTCATATCCCCGCGTGTTAAATGTATCCCCCAATTGTGCTGTGACCACTTTGATTGAAGGATAAGGCGGTATATAAAACTGTCTAAATAAATAAAATAAAATAAATAAGGTCTGTTCACGTGATTTACTTTCTCTACCCACCAGTATTTGTTCAAGACAGAAGCATCAAAGTTCTTCAAATTTGTGTAGCTGTTGTATACAATGTGAAACTATGGGGGCTTCTACAACTTTACATTTCAATCTACTACGGTGCTCATTTATCCGAGTTTTAAGGGATCTAATGGTTTTCCCAATATACCGTAAACCACAAGGACAGGTGATGCAGTAGACTACATAACTAGAAATACAGGAAGTTTGGCTCTTTAACTTGTATGTCCTTCCACGGTGTTCAAATTCTGTTCTCTCATCTGAGATCATACATGCATTACAGTTACCACATTTACTGTGTCCCTTCAGTACAATCTTGGATGGATCCGGTATGGATCTTAATACTGCAGGATTAAGTCTTTCTTTCAAATTTCGTTGCCGTGTCCACACACATCGAATTTGAAATTGTGCTAATCCAGGTACAGTAGCCAAAACATTCCTATGTTTGATAATAATTCTTTTTATGTAATCACTGTATGGTGAAAATTTTGTGATTATATTCACCGTGGTGTTATCCACTTCTCTATTCATACGGGATTGCAAAAGCAACCCACGGTTGGTATACAATGCTCTTTTGTATGCTGTTTTGACCGCATATTCCGGGTATCCCCTCTGTTTAAAATCATTCATCAGCCGTCTTGCTTGTCTTTTAAACTCTGCCTGATCAGAACAATTTCTGATGAATTGTGATAGGGGCAAACTATCCCTCAATTGCTTTGGATGACTGCTACTATAGTGCAGAAATGTATTCCTATCGGTTTGTTTCTTATATATTGATGTATTCCATCCATCATTGCTTTTCTTAACTAACATGTCAAGAAAAACTATACTTTCGTTATGGTAGGCGTGAGTGAACTGTATGTTAGGATCTAGAGTGTTAAGCCAAATGAGAAATTCCTCTAGAATGGTTATAGATCTCTTCCAAAGCATAAATATATCATCAATGTATCTACGCCATAAAATTATTTGTTCTTTATAGGGAGATGTAAAAACCCATGTATCTTCATATGTCGCCATGAACAGGTTCGCCACCGAAGGGGCACACGTTGCTCCCATGGCTACCCCTAATAACTGCTGGTATATGTTGTGCTCAAACTCAAAAACGTTTTGAAAAATCATTAGTTTGGCTAATTGTGCCATGAACTTCAGATGTTCGGATGTCAAATCTCCTCTACTACATAAAGACGCCATTATAACTCCATATGCTGCCGTTTGCGGTATACTGGTATACAGTGCCGAAACATCCAGCGTAACCAACACAATTTTGTCACTGGATGCCCATGTTGAATATTCAATTAAGATTTGCAAAAGGTGTGTCGTATCTTTAATATAGGCTGGAATATCCACTGGTAGTGCTACATTGGAGAAATTAATGAACACGCCGCATGATCAGAGAAGGCAATACCATATTGAGTGCTGTGATATTTCCACTTTCCCCTGAAGAAACCCACGTCTGTGAAACGCACAAACGGAGCCGGATGGTGGCGTCAGGCAATAAAACAAGACAAGATAAGCACACAACTAATCCCAGAAGTACAAGATCATAAGAATTTGAGATATGCTTATAGTGATTAACTGTAGATAAAGAAGGGAAGAGTACGATAGAAGTCGTTGATGCAAAAGGGCACAGTGTTTAAGGACTTAGTCCGATAAAGCTGTTGCCATAAGAAGTCTGAGACCTCTGCATTCCCTAATATCTGCGGTGAAATGTTGCTATATAAGAGTAAGATATAACGTGATGTTGCAATAGAGAAGCTTCATAGCCTAGACATTAATTGGAGGGAAATATATATTGCATTGATCAACAGTTACCCTCTGTAAGTGGACACTTCATCTTTAGTGATTAAAAGCAATATTAAAGCTACTGAAATGCAGGGGGCATGGGGAAACGAAGAAGCACTCTGGATTGCATTGGAAAGAGGAGATGGCACTGTTATCCATACTGCTGTAGTCTACAGACCTCCGACTCAAATTGAAGAGATAGATAACGAATTGATTATAGATATTGCCAAGATAGCCACAGTGGGGGAAGCAATCATATTGGGTGACTTTAATGTACCTGATGTGGATTGGATTACTCCTTCGGCACATCTGGAAAGAAGCAAAAAAATTGTGGATGCTCTCCAAGATGCATTACTTAGACAAATGGTGATGGAACCAACCAGGGAAAGCCCAACGCTGGATTTAGTGCTCACCAACAGTGATAGCGTGTCGAATGTCTGCGTGAGTGCCCCTGTGAGCAACAGCGATCATCACACGGTGTGGTTTGAGATAAAAGCCATGGTACAGACCAGTCATAGCAAGCTCAAAGTCCTAAACCTCAAAAACACTGACTTCAATAAAATAGCTGAGTACCTAAAAGAGGAGCTGACAGGGCGGAAGGAGATAAGGGAAGTGGAATTGCAATGGACAATAAAAGGGGCAACAGATAAAGATGTAAGAAAAGTAAATGAAAACAAGAGGAGAAGGAAACCTATTTGGTTTTCCAAAGAAGTGGCTGCTCAAATAAAGGTAAAAAACACATCTTTTGCAAAATTCAAAAGCTTGCAAACAGAAGAACACAGAAATGAATACAGGATCAAACTCAAAGAGTCAAAAAGAGAAATAAGGATAGCAAAATCAAAGGCAGAGGAAAAGATGGCTAAAGATGTTAAGGGTGGCGACAAAACTTTCTTCAGGTATATTCGGGAAAGGAAGAAGATCAGAGTTGGAATTGCAGGACTCAGAAGTGCTGGGAACGGACTCGTGGAAAGTGACATTGAAAAAGCGAAATTGCTTAATAAATACTTCTGCTCTGTTTTTACTAAAGAAAATCCTGGAGATGGACCAGCTGTGACTCCCAAATATAAAAATGGGAATGAAGTAGATACCGCACCATTCACAGAAGATGAGGTGTTAGAACAACTTGCTAAACTGAAAGTGGACAAAACCATGGGACCGGATGGGATACATCCCAGGATACTGAAAGAGCTCAGAGAGGTTCTTTCAGGGCCGTTAAAAGATGTCTTCAACAGATCCTTGGGAACAGGAGAGGTACCTCAGTACTGGAGAATGGCTGATGTCGTACCTCTACACAAAAGTGGTGACAGGGAAGAAGTGTCAAACTACAGGCCCGTGAGCCTTACCTCGGTGGCGGGAAAAGTAATGGAGGTGCTCCTGAAAGAGCGAATAATGAACTTTCTCAAAACCAACAGGTTGCAAGATCCAAGGCAACATGGTTTTACCGAAGGACGGTGTTGCCAAACAAATCTGATTGAGTTCTTTGACTGGGTGACCAAGGAATTAGATCAGGAGCATGTGATGGATGTCATCTACCTGGATTTCAGCAAAGCCTTTGATACTGTTCCTCATAGGAGGCTTGTCAATAAACTCAGTAGCTTGGGGATGGCTCCCAAGATAGTAAACTGGATTAGAAATTGGTTGACTGACAGACAACAGAAGGTGATGGTACATGGAGCTCACTCGGATGAAAGGAAGGTGATTAACGGGGTGCCCCAGGGTTCGGTCCCGGGCCCGGCACTGTTCAATGTATTTGTGAGTGATATTGCTGAAGGACTGAATGGAAAAGTCTGTCTTTTTGCAGATGACACAAAAATTTGCAACAGAGTGGACTCCCCCGTGGGAGTGGTTAACATGAGGAAAGATCTACAAAAGCTGGAAGAATGGCCTAATGCTTGGCAATTAAGATTTAATGCAAAAAAGTGCAGTATCATGCACTTAGGTAGCAGAAATCCAAGGGAAATGTATGAGATAGGGGGCGAGAGATTGGTGTGCACGGTTCAGGAGAAAGACCTTGGTATGATTATCGCTGATGATCTCAAGGTGACAAAACAGTGCGACAAGGCGGTGGCAAAAGCCAGGAGGATGTTGGGCTGCATGCAAAGAGGGATTACCAGCAGAAAGGAAGAGGTACCTATGCCACTGTACAAGTCACTGGTGAGGCCTCACTTGGAATACTGTGTTCAGTTTTGGAGACCATATCTTGCAAAAGATGTAAAAAGACTGGAAACTGTTCAGAGGAAGGCGACCAAAATGATTTGGAGCCTGCGTCAGAAGCCTTATGACCTAAATATGTGCAATAGCTTTGAAGACCTAAATATGTGCACTTTAGAGGAGAGGAGGGACAGGGGAGATATGATTCAGACCTTTATATACTTAAAGAGAAATGATGAACAAACAAACCTCTTCCAAAGACAGGGAAGCTGTAAAACTAGAGGGCATAACATGAAGCTGCAAGGTGGTAAATTGAAAGGCAATGTCAGGAAATATTTTTTCACTGAAAGGGTGGTGGATGCTTGGAATGCCCTCCCGATGGAAATAATGGGGGCAAACACGGTGACGGAATTCAAAATGGCATGGGACAGACACAGTGGATCCCTTTACAGCAACAGGATAAAAACAAAATGAACTATCTAACTTCTCAACAAATAGGGGTGTCCTACATGGAGTGGTAGGTTCTCCCCTAAGTAAAGACATGGGGAGGGGTGGCCTGCACAGAGCGGCAGGTGCACCTACTCTTGCCATCTTACTGGGCAGACTAGATGGACCATACTGGTCTTTATCTGCCGTCATTTACTATGTTACTATGTTACTTCGCTAACCTATTGAGATTGAAGAGCGCATCGTGCACTGGGCTTGCTCAGGGCTAATAGACCCAGAAATTATATTATCTGCTTGAAGGACTATAGAAAAAAGGAACGCATAGCAGTCAAAATGCGGAGTCTGAGCACCTTTCAGTGGCAGGGATACCCAGTGGCTATCTATGCGGACTTATCTCTGGGCGCTCTACAAAGAAGGAGAGTGCTGGGCCCCGTAACTAAAGCTCTAAGGGTTGAGGTGGGTGCGTTACTGATGGTTGCACCCCTTTGGATTAGCCTTTACTAGAGGAGAGAAAACCTGGTGAGTGCATGCATGGAGGCGCAGGAGGTGGAGGCTCGGCAGGCATGTGAGTGGAGGGAGCAGGAGGGCCGGCAGAAGAACCAGTTGGAATGCCGACAGAGAGGACAGCAGTCAGAGAAGGAAAGCAATTCCAGGAAGTCGCAGTGCAGGGGCGGAAAGAGATGACTGTGTCCAGATATGTGGGGGGCGATGGAGGGAGAGGGGGATAGGTCCCTCTTCAGTGTAACCAAGGACACAATTCAGTGGGACTAAAGGGGAGGTTTGGATTAAAGGGGGTGATATGGATATGTTTGTTAATGATTGTGGGCATAGGAACTCCTATCAAGAATACTTGAATTGGTGAGATTGGAGTAGGGGGAAGGGGGGGGCGGTGGAGGGGGGAGGGAGGAGAGTGGGATTGTATTGTGGGATATGGTATGGTGGTAAAGGGGTTTATGTGGGAAGGGGGGTATGTCGGCAGTCGGGGCTAGGGTGGAGGGTGGCGTGAGCAGCAGAGGGGGGAGGATGGTGGGAAATGATTGAGGATGGTGGGTGTAGCACTACTCCATGAATAACCTCTGGAGTCAGAGGCAGGGGGGGAAAGAGGTGGGAGGGGGGAGGGAATGGGGGGAAGTGATGGTAACAGGGGTAGACTGAGTTAGGAGGTAGAGAAAAAGTGGGAAAGCAGCAATTGGTAGTAGCCACAGTTAATGCAAAGGGATTGCGAACGTTGCATAAAAGATTCTTTCTGAAGCGGGAGGGCATAAGAATGAAAGCCGACATACTGTACATACAGGAGACATATTTGCGGGTGGGACAGAAGAGATTGGTGCACTCAAGGCAGTACCCAAGGGTTTCATTGGCAGGACAGAAGGCGCAACCACGGAGAGGTGAGGTAGGAATATTAGTTAGTGGGACATATCAGGATGCAGTGATGGAGGAGCATAGAGATAAACAGGGGAGGTGGATGGGGGTGAAGCTAAGGATTAAAGGAGAGGATGTGTGAATAGTGAGTGTGTATGGCCCCAATACGATGAGGGCAGAGTTTTATGAACGTCTGATGACTGAGTTAGAGTTTTGGGGAGCGATACCGATTATTTTGGGGGGTGATTTCAAGCCTGACAATCAATCCAAGGTTAGATAACAGTGGGAGAATGCAAGGAGGAGGGTAGAAAGAAAGGTGAAGCCTCTTAAGGCTTAAAGAACGCTTTGGACTGTTGGATGTGAGGAGATGTTGGCACCCAAGGGTGCGGAGATATACATTTTACTCCCCTGTGCACTGTACATACAGCAGGTTAGACATGATATGGGCTAATGGAAAATGGGCATCCCGGGCTAGGGAGACAGAGCAGGGGAATATAACATGGTCAGATTATGCCCTGGTAAGTGTTAGTTTTGAGGTGGGGGAGAAAGATGAAGGGGTTAGGTTTTGGCGCCTAAATGATGCCCTGTTGAAGGAGAGGTATGTAAGTCGTATAAAGGGAGTTGTGCAAGAATATTTGGATTGGTGAGGTAACGGTGGGGACTGTATGGGATGGTTTGAAGGCGGTGGTAAGGGGACACCTGATAAGCATAAAAGCACAGGAGAAGAAGGAAAAGGGGTGGGTGGAGAGGCAGCTGCTGCAGAGGATAGAGATACTGGAAAGGAATCACCAGAGTGATCATAATCCGCAGGTAATAGTGGAATTGGTGAAGCTACAGGGGGAGTTCAGTCAGTTAAGAGCAGCGGAAATAGCACACAAATTGGCTATGTTGCAGCAGGTTCATTTTGAAGGGGGGAACTGAATGGGGAAAGTGCTGGCCAGTAGGCTGAAGGCTAAACAACAGTGGTCCTGGATAGGGGGGATCCGCAATCATAAGGGGCCGTTGACACAGAAGTCATCTGAAATCTGGGCTGTTTTTAAGGAGTACTTTGAGAGGTTATATACCAATGAGGTAAGGGAGGGGGAGAGGGATGGGGAGTTTTTGTTAAATGAGTGTCAGCTGTTGAAGGTAACGGAGGCAGAAGAGGAGGAGTTGGGAAGGGCGATTAGCAAGGAGGAGGTGGAGGTTGCCATAAGATCCCTAAAGATCGGAAAGGCTCCAGGGTTAGATGGATTCACGGCTGTCCAACACAGGGCAATTTATCACGTGATACAGGCACACAGTCCAAAACGTGATAAGGTGGAAAAACACTTTATTGATTTTTCAGACCTAGCAACCCAATGATGGATTCACGTCCAAGTTTTATAAGCTGCTGCTTGATCAAGTTCATGGTATATTAACAAAGGTGTTCAATGGTAGTCTGTAAGGGGAGGCGCTGCCAAGGACTATGGAGGAAGCAGGGATCACGATATTGCCGAAGCCTGGGAAAGATGGTAATACGTGCACAGCCTATAGGCTGATCTCTATGATTAACCTGGATGCGAAGAGTTTAGCAAAGGTGTTGGCCACTAGGCTGCAGAAGGTAACACTGAAGTTAGTTTATAAGGATCAAACCGGTTTTATAAAGGGGAGGCAAGGGGGGGACAACATAAGGAAAGTTTTAAATGCAATTTGGCATATGCAGGGAGGGGGACAAGAAGCAGTGTTTGTAACTGTAGATGCCGAGAAAGCATTTGACAGCGTTGAGTGGCAGTTCACAATCTAGGTATTGTACAGAATGGGTTTGGGGGAACGGTTTGTGAGTTGGATTAGAGCCTTATATGCGAGGCCGACAGCAAGAATAAAAATTAATGGAGGTTGCTCTGAGAGTTTTGTATTAGGAAGGGGGACGCGACAGGGGTGTCCCTTGTCACCCCTACTTTTCGCTCTGGTGATAGAGCCATTAGCGGAATATGTGCGAAGGAAGATAGATATTAGGGGATTGGGGTAGGGGGGCAACAGACTAAGATTGTTTTGTTTGCGGATGATGTGATCTTTACTGAAAGTGTACTCTGCACCCCCCCTCACCTGCAACAGGCAGGGCTCTTGGGTTACAGAAATCCGCACACAAAACAAGGAGAAGGTTAATTGATCACAATTCTTTGAATAATATACAAATCTGTAAATAATACACAACGCACTTTTATTATAAAATCAACCAAAGCTTTGGGAGAGCAAGCTAGGCCTTTGCCTATGTTTACTCTGATATCATAGCTTTAGGCCACTTTATTTATAGGTAAAGATTCCATTACACAGCATAATTTCACTTTATTATTCTACGTCTCACATCACGTATATTCATAATATACATATTCTATTCTACGTCTAGTGTTACATATATTCATAACATACTTTTCTATAGGCATGCACATCATAGACAATCATGAAAAGACATACATATATTCTCAGACATGACTATGTAGGCCTTAATTCTAATTAATTCTAACACTGACAGTTTGATATCTCTGACCAGAGACTGAGAGACTGCGAAGCTGGGTAAACAACTTGCCTTTTACTTATCTTTCTAATAACAAGACTAATGTTTGTTATCTAAAACCTTTCACCCAGTTTCTTCTACATAATTTTCAAGGATGGTATTAAATAAGGAGCTACGAATGATATTAACTCTTTCTTGGGGCTTATAGTAATATAATGTTATACACAGGGCCTGACTGTGTATCCAACCCGGTACAATCAAGCTTTCTTTCAGTCCTTCCTCTGATTCTGTAAAGAATCATTTCACAGATAAGGAAACTCAGACATCGGTATTAAAAATGGATCGTAGCTAGCTTCTGGGTCAATCTGTAACATCATTTTAGGGGTCAGTGTCTCTACTGATTTCTTACAGCAAGCAGTTATTACACAAAGAATTAATGCTCCTAAAATGATAATCCCTAATAAGCCAAATAATGAAGCTAATATGCCTTGCAGGGGCCTAGATAATAAACACCAGAAAGAAGAAACAGAATAAAAAAAAATCAGAAAAAGAACTTACATAACTACTACTTGATACAAATGTACGATTCCTAACCTTATCTAGTAGGCCTTTCACTATTTTTCCTTCATCATCAAGCAAACAATAATTAATAATAATAATAATAAATAAATAAATAAATAATCCATATATGCCATTTTCCTTCGCTAGGAGATAGTCTAAAACCGTGCGATTCTGAGCTGCATAAGTGTAGAGTTGAGAGCCAAACAGAACCTGTAAATGCATCTATCTGAGATTTAGTTAAAGGACTTGTAGAGTCTACCAACTGTTGTGCTGCTATTATGGCTTCATCCTGAGGGGAAACATCCCTTTTTCTTCTTAAGGAATTATTCAAGGTTGATAATAAAGTAGCATTCTGGTAAGGTAAAAACCGCCACGGGGTATCTAACTGAGCAACATAGCAAGTACCTGACCAACCTCTGGGAAGTTCTGTATATGCGAGATTACCACACACAAAATAGTCTCCCTTTAAAGCCACTAATCCATTTTCCCAAATTGTCAAGTTGCGGGGACAGACTGGATTCTGTGTACAATTATTCAAAGCCCACTGAGTAATGTTCATTTCCTTAATTCCTACAGATAGATTACATTCCCAGGGATGGTAATATCCTAATAAGGGGCAACTCCAGTTAGGTATGTCTCGGACTGAGTCATTCAAAAGGTAGCCAGAACTATTATACTGTAACAAGTCATAATCATGCACCTGATTCCCTTGAACTTGCATTAATTGTACTACGGAAATATAAGGTTTCTGTACGTGGGATTTCTTATACCAGATGGAAGAATTATGTAGCATTATTATTCTACAAACATTCCATGGGGTGTCCCCTATCTTTTTCCCTGTACCTTGAGCCATAAAACATATTGGAGGGGACTTTAAAGGCATAGAACTAACTACTCTAGGTTCTGTGTTTGTATGAGACCATCGTACAGTAGTTAGATTAAAAGCTGTAGCATGGAACTCTTCAAAGGCTTTGGGCCTAACTTGTGGTAAAAACCCATGTTGAGTGGCCGTCACAGATGGAAGGCAGACTGCACAACGTGACAGATTAAAATGTTTTGTAACTGAGTGTAACTGTGACTCAAAAATATTTGGATATTCCCCATAACTTTCCCAGGATTCTAAATGCAGTACTGCTTCATTAACAATAATATGCCATAGCACAACTAAGACCAAACACGGAAACATTCTTAGCAAACCTCTAAACATCTGAAACTATAATTATTCCAAAAATAAACGTTCTAAGACAAAATAAAAATACACCTACTCTTCTTAAGATGATGAAGATATATATTATAGCTATAACTACCCCTTAATTCTCAATTACATCATGAAGTAGAGGTTAAGTGCCAAAAAGGTCATTGCATATATATCAGTAAAATACTAATTCAAACTAACTTTATCCACCTAATCAGTAGTGTAAATGCTGGACAAAGGTCTTTTGCAGAATTAGTCCATTCAAAAAGCACATAAATCCTGATGATCTTTTCTGTAATATTAATGTAATGTTCAATAAGTCTCTGTGTTATATTTTCTTGATTCACTGAAGAAGGGAGCCACCGTCTGGAGTCTGTGAAGCAGCCTTTTTACACTGTGTAAGGTGTATCCAACGAGAATGTCCTTCCACTTTACAAGCCGAGTATCCCACCAGGAGCACACGAAATGAACCTAGAAACTTGGGAGCCAGAAGCGTCTTTGGATGCAAATTCTTAATCAGGACCCAATCTGGTGACTTCACTTCTGGATATAATGATTCTGATGATTCTGGATATGATGATTCTGTCATCTCGTTGAGGATTCACTTGCAATAAAGGGGAAACAGACAGAACTGAGTGCAACCGTGAGCAATAAGTCAAAATATCGCTGCACAACAATTGGGGATCTGGGATAACTGCCAATTCATGTGGAGAGGTAGCTGGATGTCCAGTAACTATTTCATATGGTGTCAGGCTGGGGGAATACCCAACCTCAAATCAATGACCTACTAAATTCAATATTTTTGTCGGAGCTAGCCGTAGGAAGGTCGAAAGAGAAAACGACCTACACCAAGCGGGTAGCTACTTTTTATTTATTAAGGTTCTTCACCAAAATTAAAGTTCAGATAGCCAATGAAAAAATTGTAAAACTTATCTCAGTCCAGAAACGCTGGTTATGATGATTCCAACGCACGACGTGCACGTTTCGGGCACTTTTGCCCTGTATCAAGTGCAGTAGCCAGAATTTCACATCTTCAACAGCCGTCTTCCAAACGCTGTCAATGCAGCTCAGGTCAAACTTACAATGGCTGAACTATCACTTTTTAAAAGAGAACCAACCAATCAGTATCGGGAAAAAACCCCACATGACGGGGAACCCCTGATCTGATTGGTACAAACCGAGTCATGACGACAGCTCATTCAGATAAGGCTTTGCCAATCAATTTCTCTATTCAAGCCTCCCGGCTCGATCGTACCGAGGTGGAATATCCAACGCTGTTCTAAATATTGAAGACTCTCCTCTCTCTGCCCTCCACGAGGATTGGCTGGAACATGGTCAAGTATAGACCAATGAAGTTGTTCAAATTTGTGGGAGCGCTCTATACAGTGGGAAACCATAGGTGCAGAAAGCACTGCACAGCGGTGTCGAGATGCATGTTCAGTCAAACGGCGTTTCATAGGGCGAGTGGTTCTACCTAGATAAATAAGGGAACATGGGCATTGAATTAAATATACAACATAAGTAGAATCACAGGTTGTATCCCATCGGCGCCGATAAACCTGTTGTGTAATTGGATGAGTCCATTCTATGCCAGTAAGTGTAGAATCACAGTATCCACAATTTTGACATGCTAAATGACCACATATAGGCTCCTGATACACGAAACGATCCCCCATCATAGATGTTTTCACAAGATTATCACCCAAATTTCGACCTCTGGAGAATGCAATCTGCAGAGGGACATTAAAACAATCGTGAAGCTGAAGAATCGACCAATGTGTTTTCAAAATTTGTAACACATCCTTACTTCGGGCAGTATAGGGTAATACCCCAGTAATTTTAGACACATCTGATGATTTTGAAGCAGCATATGAAGGATCCAATAGCCATTCCCTGTGGGTATAACATACTCTTTTATATGCTTGGCTAACTATAGAATCTGGATATCCCCGGAATTTTAAACGGCTGCAAAGATCTTGAGCATGAAGTTTAAACACCTCAAGTGAATGACATAAACGTCGTAATCGGAGAAATTGCCCATAAGGAAGCCCACGTCGAAGAGGGCCCGGATGGAAACTGCGGTAGTGCAGTAAACTATTCCTTTGTACAGATTTCCGATACAAAGATGTGTATAGTCGCCCATTTATATGAGAAATTTGAAGATCCAGAAATTCAATCTTATCTAATTCAATATGCGCAGTAAAAGCAATATTCGGTTTCAACATATTCAGCCAATTTATAAAATCATGTAAAGATCCAGTATCGGAAGTCCAAATGAAGAATATATCATCTAAGAAACGCTTCCATATCAGCACATGTTGATACATGGCTGATTGTTCAATCAAGGAAACCTCCATATCTGCTAAATATAGGGTAGCAATAGAGGGCGCCATTGTAGCCCCCATAGCTATACCCAAAAGCTGTTGGTAGTAAATCCCTTCGGATAAAAAATAATTTTGAGTAAGGACCAGTTCCACTAGCTGAAGCAGGAACTGTTAAGGTATACGTTCTGGCGCAAAAGAAAATTTTTGCTGCAAAAGATCCAAAGCCTCCATTTGATCGATATTAGTATAGAGGGAAACTACATCCAGGGTAACCAATGAAGCTCCAGGTGGAATATCCAAATGAGAAATCAATTGCAAAAAATGAGTGGAATCCCTAATATAGGAATTTACCAAACACGCTTCTTGCTTCAAAAATTCATCACAAAAAATTGACAATGGTTCTAAAATAGAATTACGGCAAGAAACTATAGGCCGTCCAGGAGGGGCAGTAAGAGATTTATGTACCTTTGGAAGCAAATACAGGACAGGGCATATCGGATGCATCCGAAATAGAAATAAGTGCTCACGTTTAGTTATCCAGCCATTACTTAAAGCTGATCCCAGTATAATTTTTATTTCTTGCAACAGAGAAGCAGTAGGGTCCCCGGATAAACGTTTGTAAACAACAGCATCATTCAGATGTTCTCGGAGAGTCCGTTCATATTCAGATAAATCTTGTAGAACTAATGCTCCCCCCTTGTCCGCTCTCCGAATTATAAATGAGGGGTCATCACTTAATTCCTTCAAGGCAGAACGTTCGTCCCGTGTCAAATTAGGAAATGATCTAGTAGGACGCTGTTCTATGAGAGACAGGTCACGTAAAACTAAAGATTGAAAGGTGGCCAACACACAGTCCTCGTGGAGGGCAGAGAGAGGAGAGTCTTCAATATTTAGAACAGCGTTGGATATTCCGCCTCGGTACGATCGAGCCGGGAGGCTTGAATAGAGAAATTGATTGGCAAAGCCTTATCTGAATGAGCTGTCGTCATGACTCGGTTTTGTACCAATCAGATCAGGGGTTCCCCGTCATGTGGGGGTTTTTCCCGATACTGATTGGTTGGTTCTCTTTTAAAAAGTGATAGTTCAGCCATTGTAAGTTTGACCTGAGCTGCATTGACAGCGTTTGGAAGACGGCTGTTGAAGATGTGAAATTCTGGCTACTGCACTTGATACAGGGCAAAAGTGCCCGAAACGTGCACGTCGTGCGTTGGAATCATCATAACCAGCTTTTCTGGACTGAGATAAGTTTTACAATTTTTTCATTGGCTATCTGAACTTTAATTTTGGTGAAGAACCTTAATAAATAAAAAGTAGCTACCCGCTTGGTGTAGGTCGTTTTCTCTTTCGACCTTCCTACGGCTAGCTCCGACAAAAATATTGAATTTAGTAGGTCATTGATTTGAGGTTGGGTATTCCTGTTTGACTGTTGATTAGCCCTTACCTGTAGGTTTTTTTCGGTTCAGGCTTGGGGAATGACACACTGCCATAAGGGCAAAAGGAAGGGCTTCCGTCCAATTTGAAGCTCAATCCTGTGTCAGAGTGCGTAAGTGACCTTTGAGTGTCCTAGTCATCCGTTCCACTCGGCCAGAGCTTTGCGGATGATAAGGAGTGTGCAGTTGTCTCTTAATACCAAACCAAATTTTCAATACCCTCCCAGACACTCGCAACAAAGGCTGGACCCAGACAAGAAGAAAGAACAAAAAGTACACCCCAAACAGGAATAAACTCAGAGAAAAGACAAGCGACCACCAGACAAATACCACCTCCCTCCTCTGGCACAGGGCAGATCTGCAAAACAGGCTGCAAAATAAAAAAGAGTTCGGAAGGCAGAAATCTTAATAACTGACCCTAAGCTGACCCTACAGTGCCAGTCTTGAAACAGTGCAGACAAGCTGTGCCAAAGAAAAAATAACAGAAGTTCAGGTGATACCGGAGAACCAAAAAGACATAATTCATAGCCACAGCGGTAAAGCTTATAATGCAGGAACAGGGCAAGTAGAAACAAAAGACTGTCAGGACAAATAAGCAGATGATCCTCTTTCCAGCAGCCCTGAGCATCACAGGTGCACCCCACGACGTCAGAGTCTGGGTTTCAAAGGAAGTATCTTGCTATTGCTGCAAGAAAGATGAAAGGGAAAACAAAGTCATATTAAACGGTGTTAAATACAGCAATGTCAGTGACACTGATGCCCGAAGAGCGGCTTGCCGTGCTGCTTGGTTTGCAAAATGGTTGTCCTTTGCAAACACTTCTGCTAGCTGTGCACTGGCAAACGGCAAAGAAGCTGTTTTCACTACATCATTAACTGTTGTGAATGCATAGCCCATCTTGTAGAGAAAATGTCAAAATAGTTTGGAAACAATCATGAGACCCATCCTCCTCCACAGGTGTTGAAGGGTTGCATATTGATGTAGTACATACTGAAACATGAAGCGGAGAAATGACTAATTCCAAAGTTAATAAAACGTGTGGAGGACAAAGGCTGAGTCTTGGTTAGATGGAACAAAAAAAGGGCGCTGTAGAACCAGAAAATCAGTAAGTTTCAATTGCAAAAGCCAATGCTACTAAACTACGTAGACATAGTGGGAGTCCCAAAGTCACTGCATCAAATCGCTTTGAGAAATAGCCTACCGGCTTGCAACCAGTTGGGAAAGCTTGTAAAAGCGCACAGGTAGCAGAGGGATCAAAAATAGCCACATACAATTTGAATGGTAAAGAATAATCATATACAATAAACATGGTGCATTTCCCAGTGCAATTTTTACATTTAAAACAAACCTCCCACTGTGATAATGTGGGTACAATGAGGCCTTCAGATCCTTCTTTCCAAGATGAGAGCATAAAGCGGAGCAGTAAGATCTGAGAAATTCGCTAGCTATTATTTACAGAAAATTAATAAACTCAGGAAGCTACGCAATAACACTGGTGTCGCTGGAAAAAGGCAATGATAGAATAGGTTTCAATCTAGCAGAGGTAATTGCACGACCAGATGGTGTTAGAACAACACCCAGGAAAGTAACATTTTGAGATCCAAATTGCAGTTTAGACAGATTAACCTTCAAACCTAAATTAGTAATATGAGCTAATAGAGAAAAAGAATCTGACAAACAAACTCATAACATGGTGAACATAAAAGCAAATCATCCACATATTGAACTAAAAAGGAATGGTCAAGTCTTACATCAAATAATGCAGTTCTCAGGGCCTGTGAAAATATGCAGGACTATCAGTGTACCCTTGATACAAAGTGGTCCAAATATTTTGTTTATCTTCAAAATGGAAAGCAAATAAAAAAATTGGTTGTCTTTGCAAATTCTCACTGAAAACTAAGCAGAACTCAAATCTACAACAGAAAACCAGGTAGTCCCTGAAGGTATCTGTGTCCAGATATCATGTGGATTAGGCACCAAGGGAAAAATGACAAAATCACATTATTTACTGCTCGCAAGTCTTGCACAAATCTATAAGTCTTACCGTCAGGCTTTAGTACAGGAAGAATTGGAGTCTTACATAATGAAGTTGTAGAATAAATGACACCTTGTTTCTGAAGATCTTCAATCATAGGACGAATTCCTTCAATGGCAGCTGCTGACAGTGGATACTGCTTGAGTCTAGGAAGCTGAACTCCAGGTTTCACGGTGATCTTCACAGGCGGGATAGAAAGGCATCTGATATTTGATCCTGGCACTGCCCACAAGGTAGACGGAAATTCTCCAAGAGCAGGATGAATGGTACTGGCATCTGCAGGAGACGGCACTTCAGAGAGAGAGTACAGTTGGAAATATAACTTCCCACTCAGCTAGGATAGAGTGAATTCAGCTGTTACCGGAGGGGGAGGAGGGAAATCAGCTCTCTGACCATCAAGATTCCACAAGTATCTCTGGACTGTCCACGCCCTCGCTGAGGATTCCCATAACCACCTCTGTTTTTACCTCTCCCCCCTGCCCATGGGTGACTGTATAGATTGAGCAATTTAGTCTTTTCACATCTATTTTAGTTCGCTCTTCTTGCTGATCCTTGATAAATTTCAAATCACTGTATCAAGCTCCTTCCAGAATTGCATCAGCTGTTCTAGCTGGCCAGTCTATTATTGAAGTTTCTAAAATTTCTTTTATTCTCGGGATTAAACCATTTACAAAAATATTAGTGAATCCTGAAGGTGTGTCTTCTGCTTCACCAGAATAGTCTTTAAAAGCTAGCATGCACCTAGTGTGAAAATCTGTAACCTTTTCACCCCTATCCTGCCTTAGAGATGTTAATCTCGACCAATCCTTTACAAGTTTGCATACTACTGTAAGGAATTCTAACAATTTTTTCTTTACACAAAAACAAAATTCTCTCTTTGAGTCTTCTCTTGGAAATCTATCACAGGGTCTGTCACGAACTGAATGAGTGACCCTATGAAAATCAGCTGGATTATAAAAACACGGTTCTGAGCAAATTATCTAGAGCTGTCCAAATGGGATTATAACTGTTAGTTATTTGAGACCATAAAGATACAAATTTACCAGGATTATCCCTGTAGTTAGGAAAAGTTTTAGCCAAATCAAACACTTCTTTAAGTAGTCACAATATCACTTCCCACTGCTGCTTCAGTTTAACAGTGGCAGAACATAAATTATGTTGCTGGTGTAGAACATCCTGAATAGAGCCTAGATCATAATATAATTGATCACACTCCTCTTTGTAAGTTTCATAATGTCTAAATCTCTCTCAATTTTATCAATAAGTTCATCAGAAACACTTAATTCTTTTGCAACAGAAACACTATGACCTATTGCCATTCTTAAAATTTTTATTACAAGTACAACACTTTCCGTTTCTTGGTTCAAACGTGCTCTCAATTCTTTGAGCTGGGAGACATTCCAAATATCCAAAATACACAATTCTACTCCCCCTAACTGCTGTTGCTCTTTAAGCATTTTCTTTATCTCCAGGAACAAGCAGGAATGAGTCTTCACATATGGGTATCGTCGGTACCGACGGAGCCTGCGCGGGAACGCTCCCCAGCGTCCAATAAGAAAGCTTTTGGGAGCATCCCACAGCGCCTGCGTGCTGCCTTCCCGCCTTTCCCAACCGCCTCTCTCCAGTTCTTCTTTTCCGCGGAGCCAGCAGGTCGTGTTCCTGTCACCGCAGAAGAAGTTCTTTATTTTTTCTTTATTCTTTTGTGTCGCGTCTGCCTTCTTCGATGTCGGACCGGTACCGCCAGTCTTTCTTTTCTTTCTTTCAAAAAAAAACAAAACGCTTTATTTCTACTGTGCATTTTCAGTTTTTGGGCCCTAGGCCTAAAAATACTTTCCTCATGGAGAAGCCCGCTTCTGGGTTTAAAAAATGCACAAAATGTGGCGGTACTATTTCTGTCACCAACACCCATGACTGGTGTCTAAAGTGTTTGAGACCTGACCATTCCATCACGGATTGTATGTCCTGTACCATGATGTCTAAGAGAGGTCGGCAGAACCGAGCAGCCAAGCTCAGTACCCTGTTTCCCTCTGATGCAGCTTCGGTAGCATCGACGTCTTCCAGGGCCTCCTCTTCCTCCCATGGATCTCAGGTAACCAAGCATAAATCTGGCCGGTCCCCGAAGGGCAGATCTCCCTCCAAGCATCGAGATGCCTCCGGGCTTGCCCTCGAGGATTCCGCACCAGCAAAATTACCCCGGCGGGAAGCTCCAGCTTCCAAAGCATTATCTATGGTGTCACAGGTTGACATCGATGGCTCGGCCTCGACAGATCACCTGTTGCTGTGTTCTGGGGTACCGGTGGCTCCCACTGGTACCGACATCCAGACTCTGGTGGCATCGATGGATCAGAAAATTCTGACCATGCAGCGCACCTTAACGGCTTTCATACAAGCTGCGACGCCTCCGGTACCGCAACAATCCCCGTTGCTGGTACCGGCTCCGGTACCGGCATCACTCCCAGTACCGGTACCGATTGCATCGACATCGGCTTCGGTGTCGACTGCAACGGTACCCTGTCCTATGATGCCCATCAGTACCGAACCGGTACCGATTACTCCCAATGTCGATCCCACTCGATACGGTTATCGGGCTTTACAGGAGCATCCGGACAGGCGATACTTCAATTCCTGAGGACTCTGATGAGTCTGAGGGTTCTATAGAAGCATTGATACTTCTTCCTCAGGAGTCTTCACCTAAACGAAGAATGTCTCCTCCAGAAGACTTGTCTTTTCAAGACTTTGTTAGGGAAGTGGCTAGGGGCCCCTCTATCACAGTGGCCCCTGAGTCAGAACCCAGAGACAAGGAGTTGGATATTTTACAATATCCTAAAGCTCCTAAAGAGGCAGCTACTTTACCTGTTCATGAGATTCTTTATGATCTCATGTTGAGGATTTGGGAGACACCTCTCACCACCTCTCCTCATTCTCGCAGGTTAGACACCATGTATCGTGTCCCTCCTTGTCCTGGCTTCCACAAGACTCAGCTTCCTCACCACTCTATTGTGGTAGAGTCTGCCATGAAGAAGATAAAGAGTGCAAAAAGACACTCATCTAATCCTCCAGGGCGTGAATGCAGGACCCTGGATGCTTTTGGCCGAAGGGTTTTCCAAGCTGCTATGCTAGCTGCTAGGATCAATTCCTATAGTCTCTATATAGGAATGTTTCTAAAAGAAGTCACAGATCATCTGCAGACTTTAACCCCTTTTCAGAGGATAAAAGAGAGGAGTTTCTCACTTGGCTCAAACATGCCCAAGATGTCTCCAAATTTTCCAACCGTGCAGCCTTTGACTCTTTTGAGTGTGTAAGCAGAGCTTCAGCTATTGCCATAGGGGCACGCAGAATTGCTTGGCTACAAGCGTCTGATTTGGAGCTCTGGGTCCAAGATCAATTGGGAAATCTCCCTTGTACATGTGAAAACCTTTTTGGTAAGGATTGGCAAGCAAAGGCCACTCAGATGGATGCTGAAAACTCTGCTTTGGATCGACTTTCAAAGTCTACCTCTGCTCCTGTTAAGAAAAGATTGTTTAAAAAGACATCTTTTTCCAAAAAGGGAAGATACTATCCTGCTTATGGTCAGCAGGCATCTTCTGCAGGTCATTTTGCTGCAAAGCGTCAGCAACCACCTAAACAGGCCAAGTCAAAGGCAGCTAGACCTTCCACGGCCCAGCAGCCTCAGCCTCCTCAGGGCCTTTGACTCGCTGCTAGAGAACTTAGCCTTTCTAGCTCTGGAAGGACCAGAGCCCCTTACCATCCCAGGAAGGTTGACTTACTTTGCTCCCAGATGGGAGCAAATCACAGCAGAGCAATGGACACTCTCCATCATAAGGGAAGGGTACAAGCTTCATTTCTTAAGCCTTCCCCCCACACCATGGTGAAACAGTTCAATTCTCCAACATCTCTCTTCAACCTTCTAGGTCAGGAGATTGCCATCCTTCTTGCCCAAGGGGCACTAGAAGAAGTACCTCTTCTTCAACAAGGCACAGGGTTCTACTCCCCTTATTTTCTTATTCCAAAGAAAACAGGGGGCTACAGACCCATCTTAGATCTCAGAGAATTGAACAAATTTCTATTCAAGGAGAAATTCAAGATGATTTCTCTCGGTGCTCTGCTTCCATACCTTCAGAGTCAGGACTGGCTTTGTTCTCTAGATCTCAAGGATGCGTACACCCATATCCTCATCCATCCAACTCACAGAAGGTTCCTTCGGTTCCTTTTTCAAGGAAAGCACTACCAATACAGGGTGCTTCCTTTTGGTCTGGCCTCTGCACCAAGGGTGTTCACGAAATGCATGGCAGTAGTAGCAGCATTTCTACGCACTCTAGGAATATTCGTCTTCCCATATCTGGACAACTGGCTCATTCGAGCTCCATCTCAAGCAGAGGCCAAGACTTGTCTAACCTGCACAATGCGTGTTCTTCAGTATTTGGGACTAGTAATAAACATCCCAAAATCCAGTCTCACCCCTACTCAGTCCCTCGAGTTTATAGGGGCTTGGTTGGATACCATAACTGCAAGGGCCTATCTTCCTCAGGCCCATTGCCTACGCTTGGTGCAGTTAGCCTCCCAAATACAGTTAAAGCCCCTTTTAACTGCTCAAGAAATGCTACAACTCTTAGGCCACATGGCATCCACCGTGCATGTGGTTCCATATGCTCGCCTTCACATGAGGGCAGCTCAATGGACTTTGTCCACCCAATGGACTCAGGCATCAGGTTGCCTGTCAGACAAAATAGCAAACTCCAGTCGCCTTTTTTTGGTCTCTCCAGTGGTGGAAGTCCTCTCAAAACCTATTGCTGGGGTCCCCTTTTCAACAGTCATTTCCCCAAGCAACCCTTACAACAGATGCCTCTCCAAGAGGTAGCGGAGCTCATCTGCAAGATCTCTCCACCCAGGGCATCTGGTCTCCACAGGAGACTTCACTACACATAAATCTCTTGGGACTCAGAGCAATTTTCTTAGCTCTCAGTGTGTTCCACTCCCTGCTCAGCTACAGGACAGTCCTCATCCACACAGACAATCAAGTAGCCATGTTCTATGTAAACAAGCAGGGAGGGACTGGCTCTCTGTCGCTTTGCAATGAAGCTTTGCCAGAGAGCATCAGATTCATCTTATGGCAGTATATCTTCCAGGCGTTCAAAACTCTTGGGCAGACAGACTCAGTCGAGTTCTGCTTCCACATGAATGGTCCCTCCACAGGGACCAGGTAGCCAGGATTTTTCGAATTTGGGAAACCCCGGACATAGACCTATTTGCAAGTCCGTGGAATGCCAAACTTCCCCGGTTCTGTTCCAGGATTCCGTGTCAGGGTTGTCAGGCCAAGGATGCCTTCCTCCTTCACTGGGGTCAAGACTTCCTTTATGCCTTTCCACCCATTCCCCTAATTCCCAAAACACTGTTCAAGCTTCAGAGAGACCGAGGTTCTATGGGCCTCATAGCACCACATTGGCCACGCCAAGTGTGGTACCCTCTACTTCTGCATCTCTCTCAAGCTCCGTCCCTGGAGTTGGGCTCTGCTCCAGATCTTCTCTCCCAGGAAGACGGAACGTTGTGGCACCCAAACCCCCAGTCTCTCCATCTGAGGGCCTGGTTGCTGAAGGCCTAGACCTTCAAGTTTTCCATCTCTCTCAGCAAGTCAAAGATTCATTCTTCTAGAAAGCCTTCCACTAGACATTCCTATGCTTTCAAAAGGAAAAGATTTACCATTTGGTGTTCAGAGAAGGGTCTTAACCCTCTTGCAATACCTTTTAATTCTTTACTAGAGTATCTTCTGCATCTTTCCCATGCAGGCCTCAAAACAAATTCGGTAAGAGTCCATTTGAGTGCTATTGCAGCGTCCCTCAAGCCGCTCAATGGACAGCCTGTTTCCTCTCATCCTCTTATAGCAAGATTCATGAGAGGCCTTCTTTTAACTAAACCTTCCATTAGACCACCTCCAGTGGCATGGGACTTAAATCTGGTTCTTGGCCAGCTTATGAAGCCACCCTTTGAACCTTTAGCCACCACCTCCTTGAAATTTCTTTCTTGGAAGGTTATCTTTCTCATTGCAGTCACCTCAGCACGTCGCATCAGTGAGTTGCAAGCCTTGGTGGCTAATCCTCCTTATACAAGGTTCCATCATGATAAGGTAGTCCTCAGGACCAATCCACACTTTATGCCCAAAGTGGTCTCGCCTTTTCATCTGAACCAGGAGGTATACTTACCTGTCTTTTTTCCAGGACCTCATGCATCAAGTGCAGAGAGGAATCTTCATACTTTGGATTGTAAGAGAGCTCTTGCTTTTTACTTACAAAGAACACAGCAACATAGAAAATCTTCTCAACTCTTTGTTGCTTTTGATCCTTCCCATTTAGGACTTCCAGTTTGTAAGAGAACACTGTCCAACTGGATTGCTCAGTGTATTTCTTTCGCCTACCAAAGTAGGAACCTTTCTCTGGAAGGCCATGTCACAGCTCACAATGTGAGGGCCATGGCAGCCTCAATGGCTCACCTAAACTCTGTGTCCATCGACCAAATCTGTCGAGCGGCCACCTGGGCCTCGGTTCATACCTTCTGTGGTGAGGAGGACGCTGCAGAGGAAATGGAATGGCAAGGAGAGGAGCCCTGTTGCTTTAAATCTAGAGAGAAAAGCAGTTCCCATAGAAACCACAAGCCTCCAGGGCAGAGTATTCCGAGTGCTAAGCCCCGCCCACCTAGTGACGTCAGGGCTAGGTTGAGCACTGATGAGCTGCACATGGGCAGGAAGAAAGGCGTGGTGTCTGAAAGGCAGCAGTTTAAAAGTGTTTCAGTTTTAGAACAAACAAAAATGCAGCAGAGAGAAACGCAGCAGAGAGGAACAGAAACGAAGCAGCAGCAAGATGAGCAGGCAGTGTTTGGAGTCCGTGGAGTTCCAGGAGCAGTTCAAGTAAGGGGAGCTGATTCTGAAGGGAACAAGCCTGGAATCAGAAACTTGCTGGGTTTTGAAGCAGGTACTTTAGTTCCATTGAAAAGAGGAGCTTCAGGAAGAGACCTGGTTGATTCACATGCAAGAGTAAAGGAGAAACAGAGGGTGTCTGGAACCCAGGGCAGGCAACAGTTTCCAGGACAAAGGAGTGTTTCCAGGTGGGGAAGTAGTTCAAGACAGCATTTAAACCCTGAAGGTAATGAAAATGTCTTTTCTGTAATTCCTAACCAAAGCCAGGCTGAAGGCATTGTTAAAGAATTAAGAGACAGTGCTAAACGCTGTGTGCCCCTGAACTCTGGAAAGCAAACCTTTATTAAGCCTAGAACTTATGCCAGTGACTGCCAAACCTCCACTCTAACAGAGCTTGCTAAGTTGTTGAAAGGGAGAGAAACTCCGTTGCAAGAGCCTGTGGCTGGAGACCATAGGGAACAGCTGTTGTTAAGATTGCAGGAGCTGATAAGGCAGGAGAATAACCAGTCAGCTGATATTCAGGATAGACACAGCGAATCTGGAAATGAAATGGATATAGATTTGCTGGAGGATCCTAATGGTTCAGATATAGAAGAAATGCAGTGTTCTCTGTGTCTGGCCAAGAACATGAATAGCTGCTGATTCTTTGCCTATGTAAAAGACTGTATCAGGAAAGCCATTTAAGGACTTGTGCTATGCATGGCTTGGAGAAAGGAAGCTGTTGAAAAGAATGACAAGTGTTGGTCTTCCAACTTGTACAAAGTAAAAATCCTGTTTTGAAAGTGAATAACAAGAAGCCAATCTGGAGAACAGATTGAGCTTTAGAAGCTTGTTCCTCACGGGAAGTGGAAAGCTGATGTTTTAAAAGGAAATCCTGTATTTTTGTGGTCAACCTGTTTTCACATTCTTGTTTGCCTTATTGGAGAGTTTATCCAATTTCAGTTGAGGTTTTTGAATTCAATGCGGAGGGGAAACCCCGAAATAAAATTCTCTGTTTTGCCTATTTACCGTGTGGTCACACTCCTTGCTCTAAAAACTACATTACCCAACAGCCTTCCTTGGCGGCCATCTTGGACAGTAATTGTAGAGAGTAAGACAGGCATGTTCACCTGCTCCTAGGCTACCGCCTGGATGAGTAGGTGTGACACTTCATAGCCCATTACTATTTGGACAAGGACTCCCGCCGGGATGCCTCGTTTGGTCAGGCTGTTCTCAAACACCTGTTCCATTCCTAATCAACTCCTACCCACCTACCCTGGTTGGATGCCAGAGATCCATGGGGGGAGGTGGAGCCCTTTTCAAGGATACACAACTCTGGGGTCTCTCCCTGGCATCAGCAGCTAGGGAGTCCCCATATGTGAGTCCTGCTTGTTCCTGGAGATAGCACAGTTACTTACCTGTAACAGGTGATCTCTGGGAACAGCAGGAATAAGTCTTCACAACCCACCCACCTCCCTTAGGAGTTGTATCGCTCTATCTATCTTTCCTTCCCTCTCTTTCTCTTTGTCTCAGCTTTAAAACTCGAACTGGAGAGAGGCGGTTGGGAAAGGTGGGAAGGCAGCACGCAGGCGCTGTGGGATGCTCCCAAAAGCTTTCTTATTGGACGCTGGGGAGCGTTCCCGTGCAGGCTTCGTCGGTACCGACGATACCCATATGTGAAGACTTATTCCTGCTGTTCCCAGAGATCACGTGTTACAGGTAAGTAACTGTGCTTTCTCTTAGCTCTGCTACACGAGTGACCCGCACTTGCTCAGCTGGTCATTAATTACATTTCTTAACACAAACATCTTTTGTTTCAAAACATAAACATTCCAGTGTTTTGCATCATGTACCATTCGTTCCCTCCATGTAAGCACAATTGCACTGTTTACCTTCAACCGCTAACTCATATCTCAGGCAATGGACCTTATCCACAGAGAAACTTCCCTCCAAAGGAAACTACAAATTCACATTACCTTTCATTTGTCACTGAATCCCTATGTGCTACGGAATCGATGGCTACATCACCATGCTTCTCACACATACAATAGAAGCATACAATAAGGGCTACCTTTCCTAAACACTAAAGCCCTAGCTCTGTCATGCCACTCATGCATCTGAGACGGAGCCTTTCTACTTAACAGATTACCCATCACTGGTAATACTCACAAATCTTCAGGCACCTTCTGCCCTTGCCTTGAATACAGAAATCTGTAATCCGAGTCACGGCACAAACTGAAAGTGTACTCTGCACCCCCCCTCACCTGCAACAGGCAAGGCTTTTGGGTTACAGAAATCCGTACACAAAACAAGGAGAAGGTTAATTGATCACAATTCTTTGAATAATATACAAATCTGTAAATACACAACACACTTGTATTATAAAATCAACCAAAGCTTTGGGAGAGCAAGCTAGGCCTTTGCCTATGTTTACTCTGATATCCATAGCTTTAGGCCACTTTATTTATAGGTAAAGATTCCATTACACAGCATAATTTCACTTTATTATTCTACGTCTCACATCACGTATATTCATAATATACATATTCTATTCTACGTCTAGTGTTACGTATATTCATAACATACTTTTCTATAGGCATGCACGTCATAGACAGTCATGAAAAGACATACATATATTCTCAGACATGACTATGTAGGCCTTAATTCTAATTAATTCTAACACTGACAGTTTGATATCTCTGACCAGAGACTGAGAGACTGTGAAGCTGGGTAAACAACTTGCCTTTTACTTATCTTTCTAATAACAAGACTAATGTTTGTTATCTAAAACCTTTCACCCAGTTTCTTCTACAGAATTTTCAAGGATGGTATTAAATAAGGAGCTGCGAATGATATTAACTCTTTCTTAGGGCTTATAGTAATATAATGTTATACACAGGGCCTGACTGTGTATCCAACCCGGTACAATCAAGCTTTCTTTCATTTACTTTAAGTCAACCACTAATTAGTTTACCAAATTTAATGATGGCGATTAGGAGATACAGTTGGGTGGCTGGCTATAAAATGAATATGGGTATGTTGGAAGTATTAGGTTTTAATTTATCAAAAGACTTGGAGGAGAGGTTGAGAGAAGGGTTTGCATTTAAATGGGTACAGTCGACCTTTAGGTATTTGGGAATACAGTTGGAACACCTTGGAAAATATACAGGAGTGGAATTATAAACCCTTGTTAGAGAATTTAAGGAATGATCTCTCAAGGTGGAGAGGAATGCACCTGTTGTGGTTAGGCCGAATAGCTATGATTAAGATGAATGTGCTGCCGGAGCACGTGATGCGGTGAACTCGGCGGACGGCTTCCGTTTGAGCTCCGGTCTCCTCCACCCCGAATCGGGTCATTAAAGCCGGCTTGAGGACAGATCCAACATAAAGTGCTTACCTTCACGCAGGGGAACGGCACCCGAAGCAGATCCTGTGGCTGCGGAGCCGTTTTGGCAATGGCGGCGACTGTTAAAGCCGCGAGGAAGGAGAGGGAGCGAAGAGCCCCAGCACCCAAAATGGCAGATGCCACGGGCCCGACGAAGTTGCCGAAGTCGCCGGCTTCAACAGCGTTCCTGGAGGAGGTGTCCGCCGCAGTGGCCGATGCCCTAGCCCTGCAATTCACAACCCTGCAGGAAAAAATGGACAGTTTGCACGCTTCCTTCGGAGCTTTGGGCAACCGCATGCAAGAGGTTGAAAACCGCATCGGGCTTACAGAGGATGGCCTGGCCTCCCTGACTCAGGAAGTGGAGACCCTTAAATCGGTCACGCCGCAATAACTTGCGGCTGATGGGTATTCCGGATTCCGTTGCAGATAAAGATCTGAAGTCCTACCTGGAAAACATGCTCCCTAAGATATTGGAGGGTGTTGAAGACGGCGGGAAACTGCTTATCGAGAGAGCGCACCGCGTGGGACGCAGACAACCCCAAGAGCACAGGCCGAGGATATTGCTTGTCAAGTTTCTCTACTTTCCCCAGAAGGAGGCCATTCTGCAAGCTGCCAGGAAGAGGGGAGTGCTGGAATATGAGAACTTGCGCATAAGAGTGGCACAGGACTATTCCGTTGCTCTCAGCCAGCGGCGCAGAGCATATGCTCCAATCTGCCAGCAATTAATTGATGCCCGAATTAAATTCTCAGTGCAATATCCTTCCCGCCTGCATGTTTTTCATGAGGGAGCACATAAAACCTTTGATTCAGTGGCTGATGCCAAAGGATATGTGGCGCAGATTGTGGGAGAGGAGAGAAGACCCCCATCGCAAAGGCAATCCCCGTGAACCTTCCGCAGGACTGCTACTCTTCAACACGGACTCAGAGGGGCCTAATTAGACGAGGCCTCAGTTTTCACCCTCTTCATAGGGGAAGTTCTGTTCAGGGAGCCGTCCTGCGGTGGGAGGGGGGTGACCTCCTTTGCTGAGCCCAGCGAAGAGGTAATGGGGGTGGGATAGTGGGTAGGGTGAGTTGGGTCTGCTGGGGATGGGCCCTGGGTCCCTGCTGTCCCTCATGGGACTTGGGCTTATAATACTAGGGCTGAATTTTGGATGGAGAAGATGGTTGAATGTGTGCAATTGTGGTTTGTATGCAGCTGGGTGAGGGGATTGAATGTGGGCAGAGGGGGCTACTATCTGATTGAGTGCGCTGGGGTTTTCCTTTCTTCTTTCCCCCCTTTTTTTTCTCTTTCTTTATCTGCGAGGATTGGATGTGTCGGGGGGGGGGGGGGTTCTAGCCTCGGGCCTTTGGGGCCCACGGGTGGGTTCACTGGTTCAGGTCCAGGGGAGATAGAGCTCGGTGGGGGTTGGATTGCTCCCTATATATGGATGCCCATTGTTTTTTTAGGCAGTTTAAAAGTGTTCTAGGCTACTGTTTGCTGTACTGTGCAGTAACTGTGTATCCATATTGCTAAGCTGTTACACTGAATGGTTACTGTGTAGCCTTGCACTCCTCCAACGTTAGGGGGTGCAGTTATCCTAGGTAAGCTGCTTACAAGGAGCTGAGGCGGAGATTGCTGGTGGCCTGGCTCCCTTTCCCCTTTACATGGCGGTTCGAGGAGTTTGGTTCCCTTTGTTCTCTGGAAGGGAAGCTAAAGGCCTAGTTCCTGAGGTTGCCGGTTTTAGTGCCTCGGCTTGATGCCCCCTAGTGGTTCTCCTAGTTGAGCTACAGTAAAGGAGAAATGCAGGGCTACAGTGGGTGCCATGCTTGTTTCGAGGTTTATTATTGAATTACTTACAGTCAGGTTTTGTCATTCATTACTGTATATTTCATGGGGGGGTGGGGGGACTTGATAAGGGCGGGTACCTCTTAGGGGGCAGGTGGGCTACAGGTGGTGGAGGATGCCTAGGACATTCTTAGAGGGGGAGGAAACCGCACGCATTACACTTGCTCGCTACCTAATAGAGGTAGTAGATGGAGAAGCAAGTGGAAGGGGGGATATGGTCGCATCCCACCAAGAGGACCTGGATATTGGGGGAACCATTAAGGGATGGCGGGGGGGAGCCCCAGGCTGGGGGGGTTCTTCCCGGAATATGGTTGAGCACCTTTCTGAGATATTGGAGTGATATCAATCTAGATTGAAGATCCTGTCATGGAATGTTTGTGGCCTGGGGAGCCCATTTAAAAGAGCAAAGGTATTGCAAGCCTTGGCGAGGCAAAAAGCTGATATGGTTTTCCTTCAAGAAACCCACCAGACAGCAGCCGAGCATGCTAAACTGCGTAGGTCTTGGGTGGGACAGGTCTGGGGGGTGCCAGCCCAGAATAAAAAAGGGGGGTGGCCATTCTACTGCACAAGCGGATCCGCTTTGAGGTTACCAAAGAAATAGCGGATTCGACTGGGCGGTTCCTTCTGCTACAAGGCCTGCTAGAGGGGAAACCTATTATCCTTGGTAATGTTTATAGTCCCAATGTGCTCGACTGAGACTTATATGCTCGACTGGCCTCCCAAGTAGAGCAGCTCCCGGAGCTCCCACTGATCTTGGGGGGGGATTTTAATGGTGTGATGGATGTGGCGATGGACACATCTCGGGGTGAGGGGACCCGGGAGCGCTCCCAGGGGGCTCGAGCCTTAAATGGTTTGAGGACCAGGTTGGGGTTGGTGGACCCTTGGAGACTGTTACACCCTGCTGAAAGGGACTACACCCACCAGTCTCGTGCACATAGTTCTAGCGCACACATAGATTATTTGCTGACCTCACAGGGCCTGTTTGTTCTAGTAGAGGAGGTGCAGATCGGACCCGCGGAAATTTCCGACCACGCATTTGTCTGGCTCCAACTGCGGTGGGGTGCGAGTCGTCCTCCAACGGGATTGTGGCGGTTTCCGTTGGATCTCTATCGAGACTCTCAATTTCATCAGTTCTTACAAAGGCGTTGGTGTGAATTTGAAGCGGATCACAGTGGGCATTCTGCGGATCCTGAGCTGGTCTGGGAGACAGCGAAAGTGGTTCTGCGTGGAGATATAATTGGCTTTATGGCGCGCAAACATCGACTCATGGCGGAGCGTATTATCCACCTGGAACGCTTAGTCACAGTACAACGGCGGAGGTGGGCGAGTAATCCGAGTGTGGCTGCAAAGAAGCGGCTATGGGAGTTACAGACGATGTTGAACGATCTCCTACACCAGTGGGCCAAAAAGTCGGTTATGTACTATAGATACCAGCTTTACTGCTACAAGGATAAACCAGGGAAGTTATTGGCCCGGTGCCTACGCAGTTCTCGGGGTTCCACGCTGGTGCATGCGCTGAAGGACGATAAAGGGGTCCTCCGTAGGGAAAATCCGGAGATAGTGCGAGTTTTTCGCTCGTTCTTTCAGAACCTCTATACTGCGGCGCCCGGCTCGCAGGCGCAAATTTCCGACTATCTAGAGGGGCTGGACCTGCCCCAGCTCTCTGACCAGCAGCGGTTGCATATGGATCAACCGATTTCTGTCCAGGAGGTGCAGAATGTTATTGCCAAGGCGAGTTGTTATAAATCCCCTGGGGCAGATGGATTGGGGGCCGCGTTCTACAAGATCTTGGCTGGCTTCGTCTCCCCGCTGTTGGTGGCGGTCCATACTAGGAGATCCGAGCAGGGCACGTTTTGCTGGGTTAGTAATTTGGCTCATATGATCTTGCTCCCGAAGCCAGGGAAAGACCCGTTGTGCGCTGCCTCCTACCGGCCCATATCTCTCCTTAACTTTGACCTTAAAATTTTAGCTAAAATTCTTGCCGATCGACTGGCGACTGTGTTGGGGCACTTGGTTCACGATTCCCAAGTGGGCTTTGTGAAAGGAAGGTACGCGGTTTGCAACCTGCGGAAGATTCTAGCTTCTTTAGAATGGGTCCACAATCGGGGTCTCTCGTCTCTGTTAATTAGCTTCGATGCAGAGAAAGCTTTTGACAGAGTTGATTGGCACTATTTATGGGACTTGCTGCCCCGATACGGGCTTGGGAACTCTTTTTGTGCTATGGTTAGAAGTCTTTATCATGACCCGGTCGCAGCGATTTGCTGTAATGGAGTGCTTTCTGATACATTTTCTTTGCATAGGGGGACTAGACAGGGCTGCCCTCTTTCCCCGTTGCTTTTTGTTCTCTCCTTGGACCCGTTTATTAGACGGGTGGAGGCCTCACGGGAAATACGGGGGGTGCGTATCCGCACAACCGGCTTTAAATTATCGGCTTTTGCCGACGACCTCCTTGTGCATTTACTTCGGCCCCATGACTCGCTCCCCTGCTTAATGCGAGAGTTTGAGATTTTCGGTCAATTCGCCGGGTTAAATATCAATAGGGATAAGTCTGAGGCACTGGATATATCGGGCACTGTGAGGGGTAGCTGGCAAGGGCCATTCCCCCTTAAGTGGGCGGCTAATCATTTTAAATATCTCGGTATAGTCTTAACTGGTCAGCCCTCACAACTCTATGAGAGTAATCTTTCAAAAATTTTTCAAAGCCTCCAAGTGCAGTTGCAGGCTTAGCGTCCTCTCCCCTTGTCTCTGTCTGGGAGGATTGCCGCGGTCAAAATGGTAATTTTACCGAGGATCTTATACTGGCTACAGACGCTGCCCGTCTGGCTCCTGCGAAAGGACTTGAAGCGGTTGGAGGGAATCATCGGCGGATTTCTGTGGGGGGGGCGCGTGCACGTTTTCGGTACTCCCGCTTGGTGGGGAATTGGAGGTGTGGGGGGTTGGGACTCCCTGATTTAGGGGCTTATGCTTTGGCCTGTCAGGCTCGGCACCTGGGAGACTGGTTGGGTGGGACCGAAGTCTTTACTCCCCGGGGATTAGAGGAGGCCTTCGCAGCTCCAGTATCTGTTCTCTCCCTCTTACACTTGGATTACCGTCTCTTTCCTGCTCACTTAGCTGGGAGTGTGCTTCTTGTCCCGGTTTGTCGAACTTGGCGACAGCTAAATACCTACTGGAATACGAATTGGAGGGTGTCTAGTTGGCTGCCGATTCAGGGTAATGTATTGTTTACTCCGGGCATGGAACACGCGCCTTTTCGTGTGTGGGCGGAGAAAGGTCTCCATAATTTAGGCCATGTGGTCGACCCTTCAGGGTGCTGCAAGAAGTTCCGGTCCCTCTGTACCGAATACGCTCTCGAGGCCGGTCACCAATTCGCCTATATGCAGCTATCGCACTATATTGCCTCCTTGCTGGCAGCAGAGCTGCGGGCAGAGCGCTCTGCTCAGATTTTAGAATTCTTTGACTTGGGTGGGGGATCCCAACTGTCCATCCGATTGTTGAAGGCACGCTTGGCTCCATATCGGCCGTCTCCGGATTATCGTTCTGTGGAGATGGGGTGGGGGTTGGAGCTGGGAAGGGAGATCGGCCCGGGTACACTTTTGAAGGCCCTGCAGCGGGTAGGGGAGCTGGCGGTGGGAGCCCGCTGGAGAGAGGTGCAATACAAATCTCTCACTAGGGTACATTTCTCTCCTCGACGGGCCCTCCGCTCCCATCTCGCTTCGGACGGCTGTTGCCCGAGGTGTTCGGAGCCCTTGGCGCACCTGGTGCACATGTGGTGGGGGTGCAGATTCATTCGGCCGTACTGGACAAGAATAGGCTCATTTATGGAGCGAATATTGGGACAGCAGATATGTTGGGATAGCTCCTTGGTTCTTCTTGACCACCTGCGCCTCACACAGCCCAAGGGTAGATGGGAGAGACTGTTGGTGCGCAAGGCCTGTCTGGTGGGTAAGGGCCCCATATTGCACAATTGGCGGGAACGACATGCGCCCTTGTTTTCGGCGTGGCGAAATGCCTTCCACCAGATGCTGCTTATGGAAGCTAGATATGCCCGGGGTAATGTTAAACGCTGGCCACATTTTCAGCTGCTCTGGGACCCCTACCTTCAGAGCCTGAGCTCCCGCACTAGGAATGAAGTGTTACAACTAGGCCTTTAAATGACTGGGATGCATTGAGGTGCTAATGATAGAACGTGACGTCCCGGGTCCTCGGGGTGTGGATGCGACCAACGACGGGGGTGGGGGGGGGGGGGCGGGGGGGGTGGGGGCGGTGGTTAGGGGTTTATATACTGGAAAACTGTACAACGCACATGTGTTTCTTTCTGTTCTCCTGGGGGGGAATAAGAGTTGCCCCCCTCCAGGAGTTTGCTTGTTGTATTGCCTATTCTTGTTACATGGTGTTGTTAAATAAAGTATATAAAAAAAAAAAAAAGATGAATGTGCTGCCCCGGATACTCTTTGTGTATTTGGTGCTACTGTGCCGCATCTCAAAGGGTTTAATATGGAAAATGCAGGTTTGATTATGACCTTCATCTGGGAAGGGAAGAGCCCCAGGGTGGTGAGGAGTACTATGTATAGGGATAGAGAGGAAGGGGGCCTGGGAGTACCCTGTTTAGCACACAGGGGCGGCCCAAGGGGGGTGCGGGGCCATGTGCAGAGACTCAGCGTGGGGCCTCATTTGCATAATGGTGGTGTGGTGAACCAGATGGTGTGGATTCTAACAGCCCTAGTCCTAATACTGAACCAGATGGTGTGGTTCAGTATTAGGACTAGGGCTGTTAGAATCCATTCCAAGGTGAGGATCTTAGACTTTAGGAAGACTAACTTTGCGAAGATGGGCCAATACCTCAGGGAGTCGTTAGTGGGATGGGAACAGCTGGGGGATGTAGAAAAACAGTGGGCAAAACTGAAAGGGAGTATTTTAAGGGCAACCAACCTTTTTGTTAAAATGGTAAATAAAGGCAAAAGGAAAAGGAGACTGCTATGGTTTTCGAAGGAAGTAGCTGAAAAAGTGAAGAAAAAGAGGGAGGCCTTCATGAAATACAACAGATCACAGAGAGAGGAAGACAGGCATCTGTATTTGGAAAAACTTAGAGAAGCTAGCAAAGTAGTCAAGAAGGCAAAGATTCAAAATGAGGAGGAAATAGCCAATGCAATAAAATTGGGGGATAAGACATTTTTCAGATATATTAGTGAGAAGAGGAAGGGCAAAAGTGGTATTGTCAGACTCAAGGGTGCAGGGGGGGAATATGTAGAAGCTGATAAGGATAAAGCGGAATTGCTTAACAAATATTTTTGTTCTGTGTTCACAGATGAAGAACCAGGAGCAGGACCTCAGAAAACACCCACAAATAGGAACAGAAGCGAGGGACATCTTAAACAATTTTCAGAAGACTGTGTTCGTGAGAAACTAGCTCAACTTAAAGTAGACAAAGCGATGGGACCGGATGGGATACACCCTAGAATACTGAGGGAACTTGGGGACGTTCTAGCAACTCCACTGACTGACCTTTTCAATGCCTCGTTGGAGTCGGGAGTGGTGCCAAAGGACTGAAGAGAGGCTCATGTGGTACCTTTACACAAAAGCGGAAGTAAGGATGTGGTTGAAAACTACAGGCCGCTTAGTTTAACTTCGGTGGTGAGTTAATTATTGGAAACGCTGCTGAAAGAGAAAATAGTGAGGTTTCTGGAGTCCAGCGGTTTACAGGATCCGAGGCAGCATGGATTCACCAGAGGCAGGTCTTGTCAGACAAATCTGATTGATTTCTTTGACTGGGTGACCAGGAAGTTGGACCGAGGGAGAGATCTAGATGTGGTGTATTTAGATTTCAGTAAAGCCTTTGACAGTGTTCCTCACAGGCGACTTATAAACAAACTGAGCACCCTAGGGATGGACCCTAAAGTTACTGCTTGGGTTAGAAATTGGTTGGGTGGGAGGCAACAAAGAGTACAAGTAAATGGAGCTCACTCTGAGGAGAAGGATGTTACCAGTGGTGTGCCCCAGGGATCTGTCCTTGGTCCGATTCTTTTTAACATCTTTGTTAGTGATATAGCAGAAGGGCTGTCGGGTAAGGTTTGCCTCTCTGCAGATGATACCAAAATCTGCAATAGAGTAGACACCCAGGAAGGTGTAGATAACATGAGGAGGGATCTAGCTAAGCTTGAAGAATGGTCTAGAACAGCGATGGCGAACCTATGGCACGCGTGGCAGCTGTGGCACGCGAAGGCCTTGCAGCTGGCACGCGTGAAGGTCCGCAAAAAAAGAAAAAGCGGGCTCTGGCTGCTGCCGCGGACGCGGCAGCATGCAGTGTCCCGCGGGGCCCCCTCCGCCCGCTAAGCCCCTCTGCAAGGGCTTTCAGATTCGCGAGGGAGACAGCGTCTCCCTCGCGTCTCTGTTAAGCCCGCAGGGGTTAATGGGAAATTTCCCATCAGCCCCTTTAGACGCGAGGGACTGATGGGAAATTTCCCATTAGCCCCTGCGGGCTTACCAGAGACGCGAGGGAGACGCTGTCTCCCTCGCGAATCTGAAAGCCCTTGCAGAGGGGCTTAGCGGGCGGAGGGGGCCCCGCGGGACACTGCATGCTGCCGCGTCCGCGGCAGCAGCCAGAGCCCGCTTTTTCTGTTTTTAAATTTGCCGGGGGGGGGGGGTAGGACTGCGAATGGGCTAGGGGGGGGGGTTTGGACTGCTTATGGGCTGGGGGGGGGTTTGGACTGCTAATGGGCTAGGAGGGGGGGGTTTGGACTGCTAATGGGCTAGGAGGGGGGGGTTTGGACTGCTAATGGGGAGGGGGGGGGTTAGGACTGCTAATGGGCTTGGAGGGGGTGGGTTAGTACTGCTAATGGGCTAGGAGGGGGGGGGGTTAGGACTGCTAATGGGCTAGGAGGGGGGGGTTAGGACTGCTAATGGGCTAGGGGGGGTTAGGACTGCTAATGGGCTGTGGGCTGATGGGGGCTGTCTGGAAATGGGGTGATGGGGGGTTAGGACTGCTAATGGGCTGGGGGGGTTTGGACTGCTAATGGGCTGGGGGGGGTTAGGACTGCTAATGGGCTAGGAGGGGGGGGGTTAGGACTGCTAATGGGCTCGGGGGGGTTAGGACTGCTAATGGGCTGTGGGCTGATGGGGGCTGTCTGGAAATGGGGTGATGGGGGGTTAGGACTGGTAATGGGCTATGGGGGGGGGGTTAGGACTGCTAATGGGCTAGAGAGGGGGGGGGTTAGGACTGATAATGGGCTAGGGGGGGGTTAGGACTGCTAATGGGCTGGGGGGTGGTTAAGACTGCTAATGGGATGGGGGGGGGTTAGGACTGCTAATGGGCTAGGAGGGGGGGGGTTAGGACTGCTAATGGGCTAGGGGGGGGTTAGGACTGCTAATGGGCTGGGGGGGGGTTAGGACTGCTAATGGGCTAGGAGGGGGGGTTAGGACTGCTAATGGGCTAGGGGGGGTTAGGACTGCTAAAAAGCGAGGAGGGGGGGTTAGGACTGCTAATGGGCTAGGGGGGGTTAGGACTGCTAATGGGCTGTGGGCTGATGGGGGCTGTCTGGAAATGGGGTGATGGGGGTTAGGACTGGTAATGGGCTATGGGGGGGGGTTAGGACTGCTAATGGGCTAGAGAGGGGGGGTTAGGACTGCTAATGGGCTAGGGGGGGGGTTAGGACTGCTAATGGGCTGATGGGGAGGGGTTAGGACTTGAGGTGGGCTGTTGGGTGGGGTTAGGTCTGGAAATGGGCTGATGGGGGGTTAACACTGGAGGTGGTCTGATGGGGTTAGGACTGGTAATGGGCTATGGGGGGGTTTAGGACTGATAATGGGCTATGGGGGGGCTGGGACAAGAAATGGGCTGATGGGGAGGGGTTAGGACTTGAGGTGGGCTGATGGGGTTAGGACTGGTAATGGACTGTGGGCTGATGGGGGGGTTAGGACTGGCAATGGGCTATGGGGGGCTGACTGGAAGAGGGGGGATAGGACTGGTAATGGGGTTATAGGGGGGGGGGGCTTAAACTGAAAATGGGGTGATGGGGGTTAGGACTGGAAGTGGGTTGATGAGGGGGGGATAGGACTGGTATTGGGTTGGGGGGCTGCTAGGACTGGAAATGGGCTGATGCAGGGACTAGAAGGGAATGGATGCTGGGTGAGGCTGGAACTAGAAGGGAGCTGGTGTTGGGGGAGGATTAGAATGGGATGGGGCTGGGAGAGTAAAATGGAGAGGGGAAAAAATATTTTGTGTGGGAGGGAAGAAAAATCTACGATTGGTCAGGTATTGGGAGAATAAGTGGGGATTGAGGATGTAGGGTTAAAGTTTGAGTAGATGAAATAGGAATGAGGAAAGAGCAAAAGGAGAAAGATTAGTATGTTTAAAGCAGATGTAGAGAGAGAATGGAAAAAAAAAAACAAGAAGACAGAAGAAAGGACAAATGGACAGCAGATGGAGAGTTAGCAGAAGACACGAAGAAGAAACCAGAAGAAAGTGGCTGGAACAATTGCAACTGAAAAAAATGCACAAAAGGTAGAAAAATATCTCTTTATTTTGAATTTATTAACTGGAATATGTCAGCTCTGGGAAATGTGCATCATTAATTTTTGCGCTTTGTTTAGTACAAGAGGAAATTAATATATAGTTTTATTTCTACAGTGTTGTTGTATATTCCAAGTTTGGCTTTTGGGGTTCCCAGTTTAATTATTGTCTTCCTGTTTCTAAATTGTGATTCCTTGTTTGGTGATGGTCTGTTCTGCATGTGTAACTGAGCTGAGGTATTCTGTTTATATAATTCCTATTTGACATTGCCACTTGTTCTTTCCCCAGTAGGTCATGTATTGTTGTTCTCTGAGATGTATTGGTTTAATATTTGCAGTGTTGCCTTTTGATAGGTAGAGTATGGTGCTTTGTGAGTCCTGGTAGTGCTGTTAGGATACGGCGGGTTTGCTATGGGTTCTAAATGGGCAGCGTTTGTAGTAGTTCCTAATGTGCCTGGCGGTTGGTACTGGATTATAGTAATGTAGAAACCTTTTAGTCTTTCTTTATCCATATACTCATTAAGAGGCATGTTTACTAAAAGTTAGTGTATGGTAACATTATGCAAATATTTATGCAAATGAAGCACCTTATGCAAATGGGGCTTTAATTGACGTGCTGGCACTTTGAGGAAATTCTTTGGTTTTGTGCGGCAGTTTGGGCACTCGGGCTCAAAAAGGTTAGCCATCACTGGTCTAGAATTTGGCAGCTGGGATTTAATGTTAAAAAATGTAAGGTCATGCATTTGGGCTGCAGCAATCCAAGGGAGCAATACAGTATAGGAGGTGAAGTACTTTTGTCCACTAAAGAAGAGCATGACCTAGGCGTGGTTGTGTCTGATGATCTTAAAGTAGCTAAACAGGTAGAAAAGGCGACGGCAAAAGCTAGAAGGATGCTTGGGTGCATACGGAGAGGAATGGCTAGCAGAAAAAAGGAGGTGATAATGCCTCAGTATAAGTCTTTGGTGCGACCTCATTTGGAGTATGGTGTGCAATTCTGGAGACCGCACCTTCAAAAGGATGTGAACAGGATGGAGTCGGTGCAGAGGGTGGCTACTAAAATGATTAGTGGGCTTCATTATAAAGCATATGAGGACAGACTTAAGGATCTTAATATGTACACCTTAGAGGAAAGGCGGGATAGAGGTGATATGATTGAGGTGTTTAAATACCTCCGTGGCATAAATGTTCAGGGAGAGAGCCTCTTTCAATTGAAAGCAAGTTCTGCTACGAGGGGACATGGGATGAGGGTGAAGGGAGATTGATTCAGGAGTGATATGCGGAAATATTTCTTTACGGAAAGAGCAGTGGATCGATGGAATAGTCTCCCAGTGGAGGTGGTAGAGATGAGGACAGTAA
Organism: Ichthyophis bannanicus; assembly: GCA_033557465.1. Classification (NCBI taxonomy): domain Eukaryota; kingdom Metazoa; phylum Chordata; class Amphibia; order Gymnophiona; family Ichthyophiidae; genus Ichthyophis; species Ichthyophis bannanicus. The sequence continues at coordinate 546,199,118 of CM066031.1, forward strand.
CTAAATTCAAAAAAGCATGGGACCAACACAGAGGATCTGTAAAGGTAAAAAGTGGACTGTTGTAGTTGTTGATATGGAAGGACAGACTAGATAGGCCATGTGGTCTTTTTCTGTCATCATGTTTCTATGTTTCTATAAATATTTGCATAATGTTACCATACACTAACTTTTAGTAAACATGCCTCTTCATGAGTGTATGGATAAAGAAAGACTAAAAGATTTCTATATTACTATAATCCAGTGCCAACTGCCAGGCACATTAGGAACTACTACAAACACTGCCCATTTAGAACCCATAGCAAACCCGCTGTATCATAACAGCACTACCAGGACTCACAAAGCACTATACCCTACCTATCAAAAGGCAACACTGCAAATATTAAACCAATACATTTCAGAGAATAACAATACATGACCTACTGGGGAAAGAGAACAAGTGGCAATGTCAAATAGGAATTACATAAACAGAATACCTCAGCTCAGTTACACATGCAGAACACAGACCATCACCAAACAAGGAATCACAATTTAGAAACAGGAAGACAATAATTAAACTGGAACCCTAGAAAGCCAAACTTGGAATGTACAACAACAATGTAGAAATAAAACTATAAATTAATTTCCTCTTGTACTAAACAAAGCACAGACGTTAATGATGCACATTTCCCAGAGCTGTCATATTCCTGTTAATAAATTCAAAATAAGGAGATATCTTTGTACCTTTTGTGCATTTTTTTTCAGTTGCAATTTCTCCAGACACTTTCTTCTGGTTTCTTTGTGTCTTCTGCTAACTCTCCATCGTCTGCTGTCCATTTGTCCTTTCTTCTCTTTTCTAGTTTTTTTCCATTCTCTTACATCTGCTTTAACATACTAATCTTTCTCCTTTTGCTCTTTCCTCATTTCTTTTTCATCCACTCAAATTTTACTCCTCCATCCTCAATCCCCACTTACTCTCTCAATACCCGGCCAATTGTCGATTTTTCTTCCCTCCCACACAAAATATTTTTCCCCTCTCCATTTCACTCTCCTAGCCCCATCCCATTCTAATCTCCCCCAACATCAGCTCCCTTCTAGTTCCAGCCCCACCCAGTATCCAATCCCTTCTAGTCCCCGCATCAGCCCATTTCCAGTCCTAGCCCTCCCATCAGCCCATTTCCAGTCCTATCCAAGTCCCTCCATCAGCTCATTTCCAATACCAGCCTCCCATCAGCCCATTTCTAGTCCTTTGCTAGCCCCACCATCAGCCCATGTCAAATCCTAGCTCTCCTCCACTCAGCCCATTTCCAATCCAAGCCCCCCATGAGCCTACTTCCAGTTTCAGCCCCTTCATGAGTCCATTTCAATTCAAGCCCCCACCACAGCCCATTTCCAATCTTAGCTCCCCCCAACACCCAATTCCCAGTCCTATTCTAGCCCCTTCATCAGCCCATTTCCTGTCCTAGCTCCCTCCCCTCACAGCCCATTTCCATTCCAATCCCCCTCCCCATCAGCTATTTGCAGTTCAAGCCCCCCTTCCACTCAGCCCATTTCCATTCCAAGCCCCCTCCCCATCAGCTATTTGCAGTTCAAGGACCCCCTACCCCTCAGCCCATTTCCATTCCAAGCCCCCGTCCTCATCAGTTATTTGCAGTTCAAGCCTTCCCTTCCACTCAGCCCATTTCCAGTCCTAGCAACCCCCCAACCCATTACCAGTCCTAGCCATCCCATAGCCTATTACCTGTCCTAAACCCCCATCAGCCCACTTCCAGTCCTAATCCCATCAGCCCATTTCCAGTCCTAACCGCCATCACCCAATTTTCAGTTTAAGCCCCCCCATAGCCCATTACCAGTCCTAACCCCCCATCAGCCCACTCCCAGTCCTAATCCAATCAGCCCATTTCCAGTCCTAACCCCCATCACCCAGTTTTCAGTTTAAGCCCCCCCAGCCCATTACCAGTCCTAACCCCCCCATCAGCCCACTTCCATTCCAAGCCCCCATCCCCCATCAGCTATTTGCAGTTCAAGCCTTCCCTTCCACTCAGCCCATTACAGTCCTAGCCCCACCCATAGCCTATTACCAGTCCTAAACCTCCATCAGCCCACTCCAATCCTAATCCCATCAGCCCATTTCCAGTCCTAACCCCCATCACCCAATTTTCAGTTTAAGCCCCCCCAGCCCATTACCAGTCCTAATCCCCATCAGCCCACTTCCAGCCCTAATCCCATCAGCCCATTTCCAGACTTAGCCTCCCCATAGCCCATTACCAGTCCTAACCCCCCCCATCACCCCATTTCCAGACTTAGCCCCCCCATAGCCCATTACCAGTCCTAAGCCCCCATCAGCCACCTTCCAGTCTTAACCCCCTTAGCCCATTTCCAGCCCTAACCCCCCCCCTCCCCCCAGCCTAGGGAAAATTTAAAATAATAAAAAAGCTGTCTGCTGCCGGCCTGCCACTGCCACCGCAGCAGATTCGAGTGTCCCGCGGGGCCCCCCTGCCTGGCAGAGCCTGCCCCCCCTGCATCAGCTCCCTCTCCGCAGTCGAAACTGGCTTTCAGAGCGCGAAAGTTCCCATCAGCCCCTGTGGTCTTAACAGAGCCGCGAAAGGGAAACTCTCCCTTCGCGCTCTGAAAGCCGGTTTCGACTGCGGAGAGGGAGCTGATGCAGGGAGGGCAGGCTCTGCCGGGCATGGGGGGCCCCGCGGGACACTCGAATCTGCCGTGGCGGCAGCGGCAGGCCGGCAGCAGACAGCTTTTTAAAAAAAAAATGTAAAATTTACTTTTAAGCAGAATGTTCTTTGCGCAGGGCCCCCTGAAACGCAGGGCCCTGTGCAAAAACATTCTTGCTGAATGGACGGGCCGGCCCTGTTAGCACATTATTATGAGGCGGCACAATTAAGGGAACTATTTGCATGGCGAGAGAGAGGTGAAACCCCTCAGTGGGTTTATATGGAACAAGCAAATGAGGGTAGCTTGGAGGCAGCGATATGGGACGAGGGGGGGGGGGAAATCCCATGAGAGCGCTAACCATGCGGATTTGGCAGAAGTGGAGACAGTATCTATTAGGAGGCAAGCAGGTGTCAAGGTTGACTTATATTCAGCGAATGGGGGGGGAGGAGTCTTTAGGGACTGAGCTAGTAAGGGGCTGTGTAGGATAGGGCAAATGGTGGTATCTGGGGGGAAACATAAGAATTTTGGAGAGATCAAAGAAGCATTCCTGTTCATACTGCTAGACCAGTCCAGACAAACGGGTTATGCACCCCTGCCAGCAGATCTTGGAGACAGAGAATTCTACCAGAGCTCTGATAGGCTGGAGCCTGGTGATATAATCCTACCCCTAGGGGTCTCCCTCAGTTTTTCTCTGTCTCCAGCAGATCTGGATGCTTTTTTTTTTGCTCCTTCAAAAAAATTTAAGATGCTTTATTTCTTTGTGATTTCTCTGGGAGAGATTATACCCTGTAGTTGCCAGTGTACTTATCTGGGCACCAGGATGAATTCCAGCTGAGCTCCTGTGTCCTGCGGGTCACAGTAGAGCTCGCTGATGTGCAGACTTCCCAGCACTAGTCAAGAAGACTATTTAGCTGGATGGTAAGCCTCCTAAAATCCAGTCCCTGGGGCTGATTTTAGTGGTGAGGCAGCTGGCAGTGCTCTCAGCAGCGGTCCGTGGATTCTCTGCACTTTCGTTACTGTGAGTACAAAACCTGTCTTTCTCCCACTGCTGTTTGCAACTCTGTGGTGACTGGATTTATTTTTCTTGATTTTTCAGCGATTTTAGGCATTTCTCTCATGCCTGCAAACCCCCCCCCCCCCCCCCACACCTTGTCATTTGACTTTTTAAGTTAATTCCTTAGCTTTTGGGGGTTTTAATTCACTCTTTTTGAGATTTATTTTTGCCGGCGGCCATTTTGAATAGCTAATGAGCCCTGGATTTTGGCGGGAAGCCAGATTCCTTCTCTCTTTGCTGGCTTCTAGCACCAAAAAAATAAAATTGCTGTTTAAATTTTTCCACAACACTGGCTAGCTATGAGTTGTGTGGGGGTTCCTTTTTCTCTGCCTATGTATTAACATAATGAATAAAAAGTACGGAAGGCATGATTAGAGAACCGGATGCAATTCAGAGCCACAGTACAATGCTAAGACACTGACCACTGGTGCAGGGCTCATGGGTTCCATCCCCCACTGTGCCCAACAAAGAAGGCTGGCTGAGGCATTGCATAGTATGGGGAATATTGTTAAATGTCTGTTCCTCCGGGGCAGAGTTATTATTTTTTTTAGTTCTCCCTATGCCTTATTCAGGTCTATGCTGCATAAGCTGTCAGAAGACACACAGGGACCTCAGAAATCAACTGTGCTCTTCCCCCAGCATCTTGATTCCCCAGATAAACTTGGGATCTCCTGAGCCTGGCTTCAGTGGAGCTCTCCATTGGCTTTACGCTGCGCTGAGTCTTTGCCACGGACATCCCCGGGAAGTTCAGGTATCAATTCCTGAAAGGAAACTGTGAGTAGCCTGTTTTTTTTTTCTCACTTGCCTCAGCTACTGCTCCCGGACTGGCTGCCTCTGAGTTTTGAAGTTCCTACTTTAAAATTTTTATTCCACATACTGCAGCCGTGTTACTTTGTACGTCTTACTGGAATATTGTACCTGTCTTTTTCAATATACCATTTGATTGGAATTTTAAGTCAGTGTTTTGGATCCTGACTGTTTTGGGCTCTACCTAATTAAACATACTCACTGTCATCTTCCGTACGGCTGGGTTTGAGCTTCTACATCCCTCCCCAGAAACACCTTTCAGCCCCTACCATGGAGGTCTGAGTTGCTGCGTAGGAATCAAACTCTAATTTCCCTACTTTCAGTCACTGTAATGGCCTTACCCTGACTTTGAAAGTTTCTCTGTACCAGCACAGTGAATGACTGACAGTTCCCTTCTCAGCTCAGTGAATACCTGACAGTTTTTCTGTGCCAGCGGCCATTTTGTTTTTCTCTTCAGTGTTTCTTTTTGGAGGGAACAGCTCTAGACAGCAGTTTCCACACATTTAAACATGCTGTGGAGGCACGGAGAGTTTCAAAATCCTTTTCTTTGAAGAGTCTTCGGTTTCCCTGAGCCTACCTTGATTTTTGTTTTAAATGCAAAAAAAAAAAAAAAAAGGGAAAAAAAAAAGGAAAGGTGGTTTAAGTCTCTACAATGCTTGTTTCTCTGGCTGTATTATATGTAATAAGTAATCAGCCGAATGGGGAATTAAGAGATTGCTTGTGTTCCACCTGCACGCTGCATCCCGGAGACTCTTTCCCCATTCCCACTGCGCTGCTAGATGGGTTCATCAGCACCTTATCTCCTCCCTCCTCAGAGCCCCTGCTGCAGGATCTTCCTGCAGGAAACGATTCAGTCAGCTCCCATGTCGCTTCCACAGCCGCTGGAGGCCACAGCAGCCTTGACTGACAGTACCTTCCTCACACTCTTCCATCTGGCATGACGCCTGTGACTTTTGGAGTCTTTTGGAATATCTCCTACACCTGCCCAGTAGCAGGCAAGCATATGGCGTGGTCTCGCAAGTGGTCCCATAAGTCCTCAGACCTTAGAGCAGTACGTCCTCCTTGGAGCGTTGCATGTGCCTTGCGGGGTACTATGGATATTCAAGAAGACTTTAAATCTTCGGAGGTCAGCCCTGACTCGTTGGAGTACGGAGATGGGGAATATTCTCCGTCTGTTTTCTTCACTGATGGTTCTCAGCCTTTTTCGGAAAGAGGAGTTGCCGGCTCTAATCACACAGGTGATGGAGTCGCTCCCCCTGGCCGACACGCCTGATCCTCCGGATTCTCAAATCCGGTTGCAGCCGGATCCCATTTTCCAGGGCATTCGTACGGTACGCGGTATTGGTCAGTTATACCCTTGGTCTCCCTTTCACTTGGACCGTTGGCTGACATACCCGATATTTTATGTATTCTGACCAGGGTCATCAGGCATACCACACTTCAGGTTGAGGGCGGAGTGGCGCTCCGCGACCAGCAAGACCTAAAGAGTTGGGAGGCTGCTGAAGACGGGTTTTCCTTCGCCCGCTATTTCCTTCTTGCAGGGGTGTGCAGAGGTCTAGCAGCTCGGGCCTCCCTTCGCTGGATTCAGCAGCTTCCAGGTGTTCCCGAGTTGGTTCATTTTGAATCCATCGCTGCATTCCGGGCAGAGGCATTCTGTGATCTCTTGCGGCTCAGCTCGCTTCCTAGCACCGGTGTCGGTAGCTCGGAGATGGCTCAGCCTGCGGCAATGGGCAGCGGATGTTGTTTCATTTCCAGGCTCCAGCGTTTAGATGCCATTCGTCCCGGTCCACCGTTGGAAGGAGGACTGGGCCGTTACTCTGTCTATTTTGGGATGCTTCAGGTCCTGGATTTTCTAGGGGCTGGGTGCGACACTCGTCGGGGGCGGGTGTTTCTACCTCAGGAACGTTTTCAGAAGATCTCTCTTCAGCTCCGCCGCTGCTTGGATCAAGCGGCACCTCGGCCTTGGGGGCTACCTTCAACTTTTGGGGTCCTTGGCAGCAACGATAGCCCTCGTTCCGTGGGCGGAAGCGCACATGCGCTGCTTGCCGACGGCGCTTCTATCTCATTGGTTGCCGGTGTCGGACAGTTATCTAATCCGGTTACCTTTGCTTCTGCCGGTGCACCGCAGCCTCCGCTGGTGGCTTCAGGCACACAATCTTCTACGGGGGGTCCCTCTGGAGTCTCTGCGCTGGATCTTGGTGACGCCAGTCGCCGACCTCTCCGGTTGGGGAGCGCCTTGCGGCTTGGCCTCGGCGCAGGGGAGTTGGTCACCTCGCGCAGCCCAAGGGTCTATCAATCGTCTTGAGACGCGGAAAGTGCGCTTCGCCCTTCTTCAGTTTCAGCCTCTTCTGCGGCGGCATGCGGTTCGGTTCCTGTCCGACGCCACGACGGTTGCTTACCTAAGCCGCCTAGGCGGCACACAATGTCCAGATGTCTCACAGGAGAGGCGTTTGCTCCTCCCGTGGGCGGAGGACCATCTTCAGGCTATAGGCGCAGCACATCGCAGGCGTGAACAATGTGTAAGCCAATTTTCTCAGCCGGCACTCTCTGGAGCCCGGGGGCTGGGCTCTGCAGCCGGATGCGTTCCGGTCCATTGTTCACCTGTGGGCACTGCCGACCATGGATCTAATGGCTACGGCGCAGACTGCCAAGGCTTCGCTGTACTTCGGCCATTGGAGGGACGAGGGAGCGCACGGCATAGATGCTCTCTCTCAACCGGGGCTGGCTCATCTTCTCCTGTGTGTTTTCCCTCCCTGATCCGTGATATGCATAGTTCTCCGGCGGCTCAGAGACCGTCGCGGCCCTGTACTCCTGCTGGCTCCGAATTGGGCTCGCGGACCATGGTATGCGGATCTCTTCCATCTGTCTGGGGCGTGGCTGCTCCACCTCGAGGCGTTTCTCGGCCTTCTGATTCACGGACCGGTGGAGATGGAAGACCCGGCTCCTTACTCGCTTTCGGCCTGGCTATTAACCGCCGCCGGTTTGCTCGCTACGGCTCTTCGCCTAGCGTGGTCGTGGCGCTTCTCACGGCGCGGCGGTCTTCCACGACGCTGACTTACGCTCGGGTTTGGCGTCTCTTGATGGTTAGTGTTCGCGAAATAACCTCACACCCTGGCGTTGCGGTATTCCGGACATCCTGTCCTTTTTACAGGCCGGAGTGGATAAGGGATTAGCATTCAATTCCTTGCGAGTACAAATGGTCGCTTTAACTTGTTTTCGGGGTCCTATACCGGGGCGATCGATAGCTTCGTATTCGGACGTGTCTCGGTTTCTCCGCAGAGTTGGGCCTTCCGGCCTCCTCTGCGTTTGCCTGTGCCGGCGTGGGCTCTCGTGCTTGTCCTCTGTGCCCTCATTGCTCCTCCCTTTGAGCCTCTGAGGGCCTGTTCTCTTCTAGATTGGACTCTGAAGGCAGTCTTCTTGGTGGCCATAACTTCGGCACGCTGTGTTTCTGAGCTCCAGACTCTCTGTGTCGAGATCCCTATCTCTCGTTTTCCTCCGAAGGCGTTTCTCTGAGAACTGTCCCTTCCTTTGTTGCCCAAAGTGCTGACGCCGTTCGCTGTTGACCAGCCTCTTTCCTTTCTGTCTTTTCCAAAGACGCAGTGTGACAGTGGTCGGTCTCCGTTGCGGGCGGTGGACCTTAAGAAGGTTCTTTTTCGGTATCTGGGGGTCGCCAGACCCTTCCATATGACTGTTCCTCTTTTGTCTTGTTCGCGGGTTCTTGTTGGGGATCCGCAGCCTCCGAATCTACCATTTCTAGATGGGTTACGGAGGCCATTGAGGCGGCGTACCTTCTTCAAGGAGAACAAGCTCCACCGGGACTCCGTGCTCACTCCTCTCGGGCGCAAGCAACTTTGTAGGCCGGGAGGTCTCATGTAGTTCCTCTCAATATTCGCCGGGCGGAAACTTGGTCGTCGCTGTCCACCTTTGTCGGTCATTATAGGTTGGACGTTCATGCCCGTCAGGAAGTCCATTTTGGAGTTGCTGAGCTGTCGGCGGCCTTGCCCCCCCTTGAAAGCAGGTAGCTTGGGTACTGCCCATTTGTCTGGACTGGTCTAGCAGTATGAACTGGAAAGAGAAATTTCACTTACCGTTAATTTCCTTTCCTGGAATACTGCTAGACCAGTCCAGGACCCGCCCTGCTGTTGGTTGGAGTGCCGCTGGTGCGGTGCAGCCGCTGACCGCGGTTCTTCTCTTTGCCGGTATGCCTCGCCCTGGGCAGTCCATGGGTTCGTAGGTGGATACTGTTTTCAGCTCTAGGGAGTTCTTCGGCTCCCTTGTATATAGTTCACTTGGGACCCTCTGGGGTGATGTTACAGTTCATGTTGCATTAGCTTGTGGACGTAACTGAGGGAGAGACCCCTAGGGGTAGGATTATATCACCAGGCTCCAGCCTATCAGAGCTCTGGTAGAATTCTCTGTCTCCAAGATCTGCTGGCAGGGGTGCATAACCCATTTGTCTGGACTGGTCTAGCAGTATTCCAGGAAAGGAAATTAACGGTAAGTGAAATTTCTCCTATGGCTTGAAGGAGGGGGATCAGTATGGGTATACACAATTATGGTACTACCTACAGCAGGGAGAGGTGAGAAAGCGATTACAGGCCCGTAGCACACCCTTTGAGGAGTTAATGGAAAAGAGAAATACACTAAAGGGGTTGATATTGAGTCTTCATTGGTTGCTGAATGGGAAGCAGGGGAGCAAACCGAGGTGGCAGGAAAGGTGGGAAGCAGAGTTGGCTGGGCCTTGGGATGAGGGGAAATATATATGCGCACAAGAGGTGTCTAGGAGGGGGGAATCCACTCTTGGAGAATATCTTAAAAATGCATCTAAGAATGGTGTGGACCCCGGCTAGGATGCAGGCTATCTGCCGGGACAAGTCTGATGAGTGCTGGAAGGGCTGTGGGGGGAGAGGTGATTTGCTTCATACGGTTTGGGATGCGCTAAGGTGCAAGCGCTCTGGAGGGAGGTGGTTATGGTATTTAAGGAGATCACACAGGTGTGGATCTCTGTGACTGCAGCGATGGTGACACTCCTGGAGATGGGGGAGGGAGGGAGCAGTTGGATATTTTTTTGAGGTATTGGGTAGTGGCAGCATGGGTGACATTGTTGAATAGGTGGAAGGATAAAGAAGTGCCCTCTATGCAGGAGGTAATAATGCAACTAGAGTATGTGAAGAGTATGTGCCTGGTGGGGGCATACCGGCACAGCCAGAAGCTGAGATATCAGGCAGTTTGGCATTGGTATGAGGAATGGCGGGAGGGAGGGCTGCTGAAGTGGCTGGCAGACTAATGGAGCAAGTGGAGGGGGGGAGGGAGGGGGGAAGGAAGGAAAGGAGTGGAAGGGGGGTGTTCTGGAGAGGCAGGTATAGTACATAAACAAGCACTCTTTCTGGAATGGCAATTAAATATTGTATTAAAGGTTTTATGGGGTGGGGGTAGGGGTGGGTCGGAGGGACGTTGTAGTACATGGATGTAAATTACTGTATTTGCTGAAGAAGAGGGTGGTGTTACTAGGACTAGGGGGAGTGTACTCGGGGAGGAGGGGGCAGAGAATGTTTGGTTCATGGAATATTGTTGCCAGTGTTTTGTGGATCTTGTTTAATGTAGACGAGGTGTGTTAATAAAAATCTAAAATCTAAAAAAAAAAAAGCCCCTCAAAATCACTCTCATTAGACCACAATAAAAAATATGGGGGGTGGAGAAAGGAAAAAAGGATGGGATGAGAAAAAGAAAAGAACAAAAATAAAAGTAAAATAAATGGACTTAAGTGCTAATGCTACTGAAAAATTAACTTTCAATACATCTGCCACCCTAAATTACCCCCACTAAACAGCCATGAGATCACTGTAAAGATATCTTTTTAAGATCCAGAAAAGTGTGAAGTTGCTTTGGAGAGAAAAGAACATTCAAATAGGAAACTAAACATTTGCAAGGATATTGCAAGCGAAAAATCGCTCCCAAAATTAATGTCTCATGGATAGAAAAAGAGGTCATCTCTCTTAGGTGAGACGGCTAACATCTAGATAAATCCTAATTGTTTGATCCAAAAATGGCATATCCAGCTTCTTAAAATAAAGTGATAGTATTCTAGACAAATCAGCATCAAAGACAAATTTAATCAACAGTCATTCTCTCCTTGATCTCAGCTGCTGAGGTTTCCAGAAAGTTACTGAAATCCTAAAGACCAATAGAATCTTTAGGTGATGGTAAAAAGATATATTTTGTTCACAGACGGAAAAACACTTTTTGGTATTTGTAGAACTTCCAAGGGACAAAAGAAGGAGGCCTTCCGCAGATTGACATAATAAGAGTACAGCGGAGGGCAAAATACCACGGCCAACCAGACGATAATAGGTAAAATCAACTTTATTGGAGACCCAACTTTACAAGTTTCGGCCGGAGGCCTTCTTCAGGGGTCTAAAAAACAGACATATAAATAAAACATGGCTATGATACATGAATACAAAATATAAATAAGTAAATATGTAAATGAATAATTAAAAATGTAAATAAATTATTAAAAAACGTTACCAGATTACCACATAGATAGTGTGTGCAACACGTCTATGGGGTGGAAAAACCACTCTTCCAAATCTAAAACATAGTAAAAATACATACATATATAATTAGATATCTAAAAATATACAAGGTATATAACATAAAACAAGTGTACGTAGCAAAAAAAGGGGAGAAAAGAATTAATAATATAAAAGAGATAATAATATAAAAGATAAGTCAATAACACTAGCACAGTTAGAAAAATTTTGGTCTATATGTGTCTCCAAAGTGGAACTACATTGGCATAGAAATACACATAAAAACATATGTATTGTACTATAAAATATCGCGCAGAGAACTGCAACAGTGTATGTATCTAAAAATATATAAAAGGTATATAACATAAAACAAGTACACGTAGCAAAAAAGAGAAAGGAATTAATAATATAAAGATAAGTCGATAATACTAACATAAGTAGAAAGCTTTGTCTATATGTGTGGCAAGACAGGGTAAGGCTGCATTGGCAAAGAAATACACATAAAAGACATATACATTGCACTATAAAATATCGCGCAGAAAGAACTGCAACAGTGTATGAAAAAAGGGGGGAAATAAAACAAGTGGCAGCCTACAAGTATCTCAACAGCCGTATGTGGTATATATATAAAAAAAATTTTTTTGATAGTTAATTGATTAATAAATTGATTACAAAAAAAGATAATCAACATGTCTGAGGCACGACGTATACAAATAGCTGAGACAGCTCTGAGGGTAGGTGTTGTCTGTATGTGTAAGTATGTATTCCAGACAAGATAGTATGTGATGATTATCAAGTATCGAAAAACACTTATTGCATTTAAATGTGAGGTGGTGGAAGAAATGCGCTAACAAGTAAAACTGTCTAATGCCGTGTGGACAAAAGAAAAGAGAGCCAGTAACACAAATTGGATAAAGGAAGATTAGTTACCACTTAAAGTTAAAAAATTAAAACATATCACTTGCAGAAATTGTAAAGGGCGAGAATTGCCACATAGAAACATAAATATAACCGGGTTTGGTCACTACATGAAAGAGAGCACTGTACCTGCAGAAACTGTCAGAGGCGGGAAAACACCGCGCAGGGGCATAGAGACCAAACTTAAAGAGGGGGAGCTCCTCCCACTCGTGATGTGAACTGTCAAGGCGGACCCGCCACATAGAGGCGTGAATATCACAAAAAAGGGGGAAATCATTACATACAAAATGAGATAGAACGGGATTACCCACTGCATGAAAGAAAGCACTGTACCTGCAGAGACTATCAGAGGCGGGAAAACACCGCGCAGAGTCATAGGTAACAAACATAAAGAGGGGAGAACTCCTCACACTCATAATGCAAGCGGGGATGGACAGAACTACTCTACCTACTATAGTGTGACATGTGTGTGAACAATAAGACTAAAAAGGCTATCAACGAAACCATCTAAGAGATTAGAATAATGTAAAAAGAGCAGCTGCAAGGGCGTAGACATACACACGTTCTTTATGGGTAGATTTCAAATAACCAACCTTAAGCTATATCAAGGGGGGGAGGGAGGGGGAGAGGGAAAAGGGGGGGAGGGAAGGAAGGGCATTGGGAAAGGAGAGGAACCCCTTCTAACTAAAGCGTGAGGGCCAAAACAACTGTGGACGGGAACAGAGTGAATGAACTAAAAGCAACGTCATGGTGCAAAACAAGCTTAAATAAACAAATTGTGTGTGGCACCACTCCTCACGCTTAACCTATAGATATGATGGACATTAGAAAACCAAAAGAGGACAAACACATGTAAACTAAAAACATCTTATTTAAAAACATAAATGTAATAAAGGAAGTGATATCTAAATATGTCTAAATCACATATAGCCTACACCTAAAGTGAAGCAATTAAAGTATTAGATAAAAAATATGTATATATCGAAAAGTGAAAGTAATACCGATTGTAAAAAAGGAAGAAATACAAATGGTGTAAAAACCGGGGGTAGAAGGGTTCAAAGAAAGATATTATATTCAATTTCCTTGTTTAGCCCTCCTGGGAAGACTGTTTAATAAAAATATAAACCTTTGTTCTTCTTGGGTCAGCCTACGGTTCAAATTTCCCCACAGGGGGAAGGAAAAAGCTTCTTGATGACAAAAAACTTTGTCATCTGGTTTATGCTGTAATTGAATCCAATGTTCCACAAGTGGAGCTGTAATAATTCGTCTTGTAATACAACTTTTATGTTCCTGGATACGCATTCTAACAGCACGAATGGTTTTTCCAACGTACAGAAAGGAACAGGGGCAAATAATAACGTACACGACATGTGTTGACAAACAGTTAGTATAAGTGTATAATTGATACTGTGAGGGTTCCAGAAAGTTATTGAAATCCTAAAGACCAATAGCATCTTTAGGTGATGGTAAAAAATATATTTTGTTCACAGGCAGAAAAACACTTTTTGGTATTTGTAGAACTTCCTGCAGATATTTTATAAACGTCTCTAATGGTGTCATATTTATAACTCTAGGAAAGTTTAAAATCCTCATATTTAAACTTTGTTCCAACTACTGATGTGTTAGAATCGTATCTTTCACTGATTGAACAATCACATCCTTAGAATCTTTGACTTCTTTCCCCATGGACAGTAGTATCTCCAGGAACAAGCAGGAATGAGTCCTCACATATGGGTACGTCGGAACCGACGGAGCCTGCGCGGGAAAGCTCCCCAGCTTCCCAGAAAGGAAGCTTTTGGGGCCTCCCACAGCGCATGCGCGCTGCCTTCCCGCCTTCCTAACCAACTCTCTTCAGTTCTTCTTTTTCCGCGGAGCCAGCAGGTCGTGTTCCTGTCACCGCTGAAGAAATTGTTATTTTAATTTGTTTCTTTGACCACGTGTCTGCCTTCCCCGATTCCAGACCGGTACCGCCGGTCCTTTTTTCGTTTATTTTAAAAAAAAATAATAATATATATATATATATACCATTACTTCTACACTTGGTGTATTTTTTCTGTGAGGCCTCTAGGCCTTCTCAGGTCTCCCTCATGGAAAAACCAGCTTCTGGTTTTAAAAAATGCACTAAGTGTACCGGTACTATTTCAGTTACAGACACCCATGAGTGGTGTCTTAAATGTTTGGGGCCTCACCATTCCATTCCAGATTGTCCATCCTGCTCTCTGATGTCCAAAAGGTGCTTACAGAACAGAGCAGCTAAATTTCATATGCTGTTTTCTACCGATACTCCAGCATCAACATCCTCCAGGTCTTCTTCTCCTGATGGATCTCAGGTAACCAAACATTCTTCGGGCAAGTCCTCAAAAGGCAAATCTCCCTCTAAGCAGCGAGAGGCCCTTGCAATTGATCCTGAGGACTCTGCCCCAGCCAAACAACCCCGGCGGGAAGCTCCGGCTTCCAAAGCTCCTCCTATGGGGTTACAGGTAGACATCGATGGCACGGCCTCGACCGATCTCCTGTTAGACTGCTCTGGGGTACCGGCTAACACCGGTACTGACTTCCAGGCAGTTGTGGCGGCTATGGGTACTACGGTACAATCCATGCAGCAGGCCTTACTAACTTTCATTAATGCTGCACCGCCATCGGTACCGCGACAATTGGTTCCGACTCCGATTCCGGTACCGCAACCGATACCGGTACCCAGAGCATCTACTTCCAGTAGCATGCCGGTTCCGGTCTCTGGTTCCGGAGCTTTCTTCGATACTGTTCCGATACCCGGTACGCCCGATGTCGGTACCGATCGGTACGCATATCGATCTCTGGAAGCAAATAGACGATACTTTGAATCCTCTGAAGATTCTGATACATCAGATGATTCTGCTGACGTCTCTTTTACTCTTCCTGAGGAGCCCTCTTCTCCAAAAAGGAGAATGTCTCCTCCAGAGGATTTGTCCTTTCAAGACTTCATTATTGAAGTAGCTAAAGGACTCTCCATATCTGTATCCTCAGAAAAGGAACCTAGAGCAAAAAAATTAGATATTTTAGGATACTCTAAGGTTCCCAAAGAGGCAGCCACCTTACCCATACATGAAATTCTTCAAGAACACATGATGGATTTGTGGGAGGCTCCTCTTACCCTATCTCCACATTCTCGACGTTTGGACACCATGTATCGGGTTCCTCCTTCTCCTGGTTTTCAAAAAACTCAGCTTCCTCACCACTCTATTGTGGTGAAGTCTGCTATGAAAAAGATAAATAGTACCAAAAGACACTCTTCTACCCCTCCAGGAAGAGAATGTAGGACTCTGGATGCTTTTGGGAGAAAAATCTTCCAAGCTAGTATGCTTATTGCCAGAATCAATTCATACAGCCTTTATATGGGCATGTTTTTGAAAGAGATTGCATTAAAGATACGTCAGTTTCTCCCCTTTATCCCAGAGGATAAACAGGAGGAATTCCTTCTTTTGCTAAAGCACACTCAAGATGTTTCAAAGTTCTCCAACAGAGCAGCCTTTGACTCTTTTGAGGGGGCAAACAGAGCCTCTGGCATAGCCATAGCTGCTCGCAGACTGGCTTGGCTCCAGGCCTCTGATTTGGAACCCTGGGTACAAGAAGGCTTGGGCAATCTGCCCTGTACAGGTGAAAATCTGTTTGGCAAAGAGTGGCAAATCAAAGCCACTCAAATGGATGCAGAGAATGCTGCTTTAGATAGACTTTCTAAGTCTACCTCTACCCCTGCTATTTCGCCTGTTCATCACCAGCAGAATTGGACAACGAGATGGCAGAGATTTGGCTCAGATCAGACTGATCTGAGACCAGCGTGGATCCATTCAGTTGTGCCCCTGGCAACATAGATGGCATTTTTCCAAACGCAGGCATCTCCCCACTAGAAGCCCATGAAACAAGGAGTTCTTCACTGCTATTGCTGTCCCAGTTAGCCTTCAAGAGCTGAGCCTCAATCCTTTGCTGTCCGCTGACTGAAGTAGCAGCCTTGACTGGTTTGGCCTGGCCTTTCCTCAGGCGCTTAGGTGCCATGGGTAATAGAAAAAGGTAAAGTCAAATGAAGCAGCTCAGAAGAGAGCCTCCTGAGATGCATACTTTTTAAACATTCCAATAGAGAAATTGAGAGAATTCTGAGAAAATCTAACAACTGTAGATTTTTCCTGCTATTGGCATTATCTTCTAAAGCCTTGAGCTTTCTATGTTTGTCACCAGAGTATCGAATAAATGTTTCTTCCCTAGTTTTAGACCGACATCTTTTCTTCCATATTGAGATCCATTGCTTAACATCTACTATATCATGTTGCAACTCCACAGCTGTAGCTGTGAGACCATCAGATTTCAGACAATTCTTGAAATTGTTGAGATAAAGAACTCTCCAAATTTACAAGACTTTTCCTTAAGGATTTGAATTCAAAATGATTCAGTCTTGCCAACAGAGATCTTGGAAATGCAGAGTCCTCAATATTCCTTGTTCCCACCAAAGGAGTTTTGACATCCACTCCAGGGCTTCTCCCTGCTGTTGTTGATCTTCCCCCATCTATACTAGGCAACATTCTCCCTCCCAGGTAGGGGTGGATGTCATCAAAGCAACTTCCTCCTCCACAAAGGAAGCTGCTCATGCTGTCCCAGCATTCTTCATGCCCTTTGACTTCTCGGGGAGAGAGGCTTGGTCCTCTGGATTAAGAGTAATATCCAATTCAAGGGTAAGCAAGGAACCTCCTTCCACCCCAGCTATCCCAAGCTGGCCCCTTCAAGGACCTTCTTCCATTTCAGAGGTCTGAAAAATAAAAGCATCTCTCGAGACTTTTGCAGGTAGGGCCAGTATCATTTTTTTAGGCTGCTTCTTCTCCTTCAATTTGCACCCCATTGAACAGGTAATCAAAGAACTAGCTTTGGAGAAATGAAGCATAGTACACCACACTAGTCACATGCAATGTTATGTTGAACCCCCCGTGCTTATATTTTAATTTCTCAAATTTAGGATTTTAGATAGAAAGTTGAAATCCAGAAGTTTCAGGATAGCTTTCTCAAAAATGCTCCCCATTCTTCACACAGAATTCCAAAAGCAGACAGAGCTCTGGAGTCTAAGTGTGTGGATGAGACGATGGTGCAGGGATTTAGGTTGTTAGGAATTGGGCAACATTTTGGAAAAAGGGCAGTATTTTCAAAAGGATAGGCTCCAGCTTAACCAGATGGAACCAGATTACTGGCATTAACTTTATAAATAAAATAAAAAAGGAGATAGAGTAGCTTTTAAACTAAATCATGAGTAAAGCCGACAGTCACTCAGGAAAGCATAGTTTGGAATTATATATCTTTGAAGGATACTAACAAAACAGGAATGTTAGGGCATCCCAGTAGAGAGGTTACAATAAAAGCAAAAGTATCCCACTTGCTCTTAAGTAAATACCACAGTTGAAAGATTCCAGATTACCCCTCTTTACTGATAAGCAAGTTGTAAATACAAACAAAAAACATACAACGAAATGTTTGTATACAAATGCTTGAAGTCTAAAAAGTAAGATGGGGAGCACTGGTGAGCTCGATGAATATGGGCCACACAGCAAAGGAGCTGTGAGGAAGAAACCATAAAAGAACTCTGTCCAACCCTTCAATGTGAACTTTGACAAGTGTTTTTGTGCCCCAACTGTGGCTAAAGATAACCCCTTTTAGAATGAACAGTGGAACCAGGGCGCTGGGAGTCAAGCATCAGTTTGGCCTATTACGTCTTCCTGGTTCACTGAGATTTGTTTTGGTTCCTCCAAGTAATCACCTCTGGCATAGGTATCTCCCCTTACGTCTTCCTCAGTAAAGAGCAAAGCAAAGAACGGGGCCAGCCTGTTGACTGGGTGGTTGCCTAGAGTGGCAGACACTGGTAGCTGGCATGACTCTGTTTTGAAAGTGGTGGCACAAATCTGCTGCTTTCAAAATAGAGTCCTGCTGTTGCCTCCCCCCCGTATCCATCCTGCCCTCTTGTGGCGGTGGAGGGGGAGACGGATATGACTCCATTTTGAAAGTAACTGCCATCCCACCACCACCGCAAGATGAGAAGATGGATTTGGGAGGAGCAGTGGTGGCAGGGGGGAGGCACCATGGGGGCTTCTGCCTTGGGCAGCAGAAACCCTTGGGCCAGCCCTTGCAAAGAATTCAGTTAGTTTTTCTGTTATGGCTTTGTCTTATGAGCGTCTCTTTTGCCTCTCGATCATCTAGAGGCTCAACTGACTTCCTCACTGGCTTCTTTCTTTGAATGTACCTGAAAAAGGTTTTTTTTGCTTTTACAGAAAGCTTCCTTCCAAGTTCTCTTTTTGATTGCTTTATCGGTGCTTTGCATTTAACTTGCCAGGGTTTATGCTGTTTCCTATCTTCTTCATTTTCTTTGTTTTTTTGGCTAAAATAGCCTATTCTCCAGGACCAAGCAGGAAGTCAGTCCTCACATATGGGTGACGTCGGCGCCGACGGAGCCCTCGCGGAGCAATTTTCCCCAGCTTTCAAAGAAAGCCTTTGGGAATTGCAGCGCGCATGCGCGGTCCCCTTCCCGCCCAAGGGTGCCATCTTAGCCAGTCTTCTTTTTTCCGCGGAGCCCTACAGACGTGGTCTTCTTGTCCCCGCAGAAAAAGTTGATTTTCGTCGTTTATTTCTCTTTTTTTCTTCGGTTCGACGCCGGTCTCTTTCCTGCCCGGACTCGCGACGCCGTTGCGCGTCCTTCTCTTATTTTTCGGTTTTTCTGATTTTTCTTGTCAGTTTCATTTTTCGGTTTTTCGCTGGCAGCCCGGTCCTTTGACCTTGCAGGGGCCCTTTTTCCCCCGATGGCTGCCAGTGGCTTCAAAAGGTGTGTTCAGTGTGACAGAAATATGTCACTCACTGACACACACGATCATTGCCTCCGCTGCCTTGACCCAGATCACGAGGAACTGATCTGTGGGGCCTGCAGCAAAATGTCCTCCAAAGCTTTACGGAGTCGGCGGCATCAGCGGGAAAGAATCTTCGCAGAATCCCACCCGTACCCGGACCTCGTCGGAGGCCTCGGCGTCCAGAGGCTCCAGCTCTGAGCATCGCCGGAGTTCCTCCGACAGAGGTTCTCCCTCCGGGGATCATCATCGGAAGGCGAAACCCGCGAGGGCGGCGTCGGTGGACGCTCCTGGTTCCGCGAGGGCCAGGTCGCATAGCCCCGATAGCCGTCCCGGGTCTTTGGAGCAGGAACGTCTCCCGAAGCGACCTCGTTTGGAATCGGAATTGCCTGCTCGGGTAAGTCCTGTAGTCCTCCTGGACTCGCCTCCGAGGGGTCCGACGTCGGGGCCCGAGTCGGGGGCTGCTGGGTCACCTGAGGTCGGACTCAGGTTGACGGCCTTGGAGAGCAGACTGTCTGCCTTCATGGACCAGCAGCGGGCACTGATCACTAGCCTCGCTGGCGCCTCTGCCCCGACCGCCGGGACGTCGATGTCTAAGTCGACCCCGGAGACCGAGTCGATCCTCGGTCGAGGTCTCCCACGGCCTCCCGTTCGGGACCGAGGTCGTCGACGCCGACTCCCTCGGCGTCGGGGCGGCCGACGCCTCCGCCCGCCCGAACCGACCCCACCGATTCCTCCTCGGAGTCGGCCTGGGAATCTGAAGTGGAAGAGTCACCTGATTCTTTTCGGACTCGGTGTGTCCCCTCGGACTCCCCTGAGTCCGAACCTCGGAAACAGTCCCCCCCGGAGGATGCCCGGTTCTCGGACTTCGTCAGGGATATGGCCAAGGCTTTGGCCTTCCCTGCGGATCCCGAGGAGGAGCCTCGAGCCGAAGAGCTCGACGCCCTTCAGTACGACTCTCCAGCAAGGGAGCACTTTACTGTACCGGTTCCTCCCATGCTGGAACGACTACTCTTCCGCATGTGGGAGAGTCCGGCATCGTCGCCGGTATTAAGCAAGCGGGTCGATTCCATCTATCGAGTCCGCAAGAGCCCTGGCTTCCAAAAAGCACAGCTACCGCACCATTCCATGGTGGTGGAATCGGCCATGCAGAGGCTCAAGAGCCAGAAGATGCACTCCTCGGTGCCTCCCGGCAGGGAGGCCCGCAACCTGGATGGCCTCGGTAAGAAGTGTTTCCAAGGCTCTATGCTTGCTTGTCGGGTCCAGACCTACCAGCTCTACATGGGCATGTACCTTAGAGACCTGGCTAAAGAGATAGCCGGATTCTCTGCTGGGCTGTCCGAGGAACCTTTGCGGAGGTTCCTAGCCTTGTCCACTGGTATTCGAGAATGCTCCAAATTCATTTCTCAAGCAGCCTATGATGGCTTTGAAGCATCGGCTCGAGTGGCCGCAGCCGGCATCGGTGCCCGCCGACAGGCTTGGCTTCAGTCGTCTGACCTTGAACCCTGGGTGCAGGACAAGTTGGTCGATGTCCCCTGCCGAGGTGAGAACCTCTTTGGCAAGCCCATGGCTGAGAAGGCTGCGCAAATCGAGACGGAGACTCTCACCAGAACTAGGCTCTCTAGGAAGACCTCTGCCCCTTCCCAGAAGAAGAAGGGCTCGGGAAAGAAGTCCTTTTACCCGAGAAAGGCGGCTGCCTATAAACACTACCCTCAATATCAGGCCTCCGCAGCTCCCCAACAGGGTCAGCAGGCCAAGGGACGGGGTAACGGGTCCCGTAGGCAGCAAGCCCCCAAGCCTGCACCACCGGCCCCTGCTCAGCAGGGTGGGGGTTTTTGACTTCATCGGCATAGCCTCTCCCCCTCAGCTGGTTTCTCCCAGCACAGGAGGCCGGCTGGTCCACTTTGCCCACAGGTGGTCCAACATCACATCAGATGCCTGGGTGCTTCATGTTGTGAGAGAAGGCTATCTTCTCCACTTCCACCAGGTCCCTCCCTCCTATTTCCCGGGAGAGCCTCCACGACTCCCTCTGCACAGGGACTTACTCCTTCAGGAGTTAGCAAGTCTTCTTCAGGAACAGGCTGTGGAACCGGTGCCCCACCACCTGAGAGGTCAAGGCTTCTATTCCAGGTATTTCCTAATACCAAAAAGAACGGGAGGCCTCAGACCTATCCTGGACTTGCGCAACCTCAACAAGTTCCTCGTGCGGGAGAAGTTCAAGATGCTTACCCTTGGAATCCTTCTGCCCTACCTCCAGCAGGGAGATTGGCTGTGATCCTTGGATCTAAAGGATGCCTACACGCACATCCTCATCCACCCAAGCCACCGCCAATACCTAAGGTTTGTGGTGGCAGGAAATCATTACCAGTACAGAGTACTGCCCTTTGGCCTATCCTCCGCACCACGAGTCTTCACAAAATGCCTCGCGGTGGTGGCGGCTTATCTCCGGCTTCAGGGCCTCTATGTCTTTCCTTACCTAGACGACTGGCTCATCAGAGCATCGTCCTCTCCAGAAGTCACCAAAGCCACACACCGCACTGTGACTCTTCTCCAGTACTTGGGCTTTGTCATAAACTTCGCAAAGTCCACTTTGCTCCCCTCGCAAGATCTCGAGTTCATCGGCGCAAGATTGCACACTCTTCAGGCGCGAGCTTTCCTGCCTCTCGACAGGGCTCAACGGCTCATGGACCTAGCCGGCCGTTTTCGCAGCCAGTCCCTGGTCTCGGCCAGGCGCTTCCTGAGACTACTCGGCCATATGGCTTCCACCGTCCACGTGACCCCCAATGCCCGCCTGAATATGCGGCCTGCTCAGTGGTGCCTTCGCAAGCAGTGGCAACAGGCCACGGGCGGCCTAGCCGACTTAGTGTGGATCTCCGGCCCGCTGGCCTCTTCTCTACAGTGGTGGCTTCATCGGCCGAACCTGGTACTCGGAATGCCTTTTCAGTCTCCTCCGCCTGCTCAAGTGCTGACGACCGATGCTTCTCTCCTAGGATGGGAGCGCATTGCCAAGGGGCATGTACTCAAGGTCTCTGGACCACGTGGGAGTCTGCGCAGCAGATCAACTTCCTAGAGCTCAGAGCGATCCGTCTGGCTCTCAAGGCTTTCTCCCACCTGACTTCTCACCGGTCCGTCCTTGTCCAGACGGACAATCAAGTTGCCATGTTCTACGTGAACAAACAAGGGGGCATGGGCTCCTTCCTTCTCTGTCGAGAAGCACAGAGGCTCTGCTCTTGGGCCGTCAGCCACGGCATTCTTCTCAAGGCAGTTTATCTCCCAGGCCAAGAAAATTGCCTGGCGGACAAACTCAGCAGAATCCTCCAGCCGCACGAGTGGCGACTGGATCCCTTGGTAGTTCAGAAACTTTTTCTGAAGTGGGGCCTCCCCACGATGGATCTCTTTGCCAGTCCTCTCAACCGGCAACTTCCTCGCTTCTGCTCTCGGCAGCCGCATCCCCTTCGAGTAGCGGCGGATGCTTTTCTGCTCTCATGGTCGAAAAGCCTTCTGTATGCCTTTCCTCCCATACCGCTAATCTCTCGAACTCTTTTCAAGGTTCTCCGAGACAAAGCTTCCATGATCCTGATAGCTCCTCGGTGGCCCAGACAGCCGTGGTTTCCACTCCTGCTGCAACTAGCGGTGGAGGCTCCGTTCCCTCTGGGGTTTCAACCAGATCTCCTAACACAGGATCAGGGGTCCCTGCTACACCCCAACCTCAGATCTCTACATCTGATGGCCTGGCTGCTGAACGGGTAGTCCTTGCTCCCCTTCTACTGCCGGCAGAGGTGGAAGAGGTCGTTCTAGCTTCCCGTCGACCTTCTACCCGCAAATGCTACGCCCTTAAATGGCGTCGTTTTTCCGTTTGGTGTACCCAGCAGTCTCAGGATCCCTTCTCCTGCTCGGTGTCGGTGATCTTGCAGTACTTGCTCTACCTCTCTAATCTGGGACTTAAGTCCAACTCCGTCAAAGTTCACCTCAGTGCTCTTTCAGCACATCATGTGCCGGTGGACGGCAGACCTCTTTCCAGCGACCCTCTCGTGGCAAGGTTTCTCCGAGGTCTCCTTCTACTTAAACCACCTCTGCGCCCGCCAGCACCTGACTGGGATCTGAATGTGGTTTTACAGCGGATCACCTGTCCGCCTTTTGAACCTATGGCTACCTGTTCTCTCCGTTTTCTTTCTTGGAAAACCTTATTCCTGATAGCCCTCACTTCCGCTAGACGCGTAAGTGAATTGCAGGCCCTCGTGTCTGATCCCCCTTACACTCGGTTCTACAAAAATAGGGTAGTCCTACGGACTCACCCTAAATTTCTTCCAAAAGTGATCTCCCCTTTTCACATCAATCAGGAGGTGGTACTTCCGACCTTCTTTCCCAGGCCACACTCCAGCCGAGCTGAAATGGTCCTGCATACCCTGGACTGTAGAAGGGCGTTGGACTTCTACCTTGACCGTACGCGGGAGCACCGTAAAGCTGCTCAGCTTTTCGTGTCTTTTGACCCCAATAAATTGGGGCTCCCTGTCTCCAAGCGTACTCTGTCCATCTGGGTTGCTGACTGTATCGCTTGGGCTTATGGGGCAGCCGGACTCTCGCTAGATAGTCGGGTCACGGCTCATTGTGTTCGGGCGAAGGCTACGTCAGTGGCTTACCTCCGCTCTGTTCCATTGGCAGACATCTGCCGGGCCGCTACTTGGTCTTCGAGCCAGACTTTTGCAGTCCATTACTGCCTCGAGAGGGAGTCCCGCAGGGACAGTGCTTTCGGACAAGCAGTCCTCCGAAATCTCTTCGAGGTTTGAGCAACTCCTACCCTCCATCCCGGATGTTGGGCTAATTGTGGCTAATGTGGGTAATAATTCAGTGAAGATTCCTTCCTTCTGTGCTGCTGAGCTAGAGGGAGCTCATTTTTGTGCTTAGGGTCTCTGGTAGCCTTAAGCTTGGGAGTCCCATATGTGAGGACTGACTTCCTGCTTGGTCCTGGAGAAAGCGTAGTTACTCACCTGTAACAGGTGTTCTCCAGGAGCAGCAGGAATCAGTCCTCACAACCCTCCCTCCTCCCCTTGGATTTGCAATCATCTGCTTTAGTTTTTTTTGCAAATTTTTATGCTGTCTTTTAGCTATGTCATCTGACTGGCTAAGATGGCACCCTTGGGCGGGAAGGGGACCGCGCATGCGCGCTGCAATTCCCAAAGGCTTTCTTTGAAAGCTGGGGAAAATTGCTCCGCGAGGACTCCGTCGGCGCCGACGTCACCCATATGTGAGGACTGATTCCTGCTGCTCCTGGAGAACACCTGTTACAGGTGAGTAACTACGCTTTTCAGCTCACCTTTTAAACATGCTGTCAGTGATATGCCGTCCTTCCACGTTTTCAATGTGTGGAATACATCTGATCTGGCTGCCAAGATGGCATTTCTGAACAAAGTCCATGCCTGATGTATAACTCTTATTCTTTGTTGCTGCTACTATTTTTCTAATCATTTTCATCATTGTATCATAGTTTCCCTTTTGAAAGTTAAATATCAGTGCAGTAGATTTCCTTGGTGTCTTCATTCCAGTTATTAACTCAAATTTGCTCATGTTATGATCATTATTGACAAATGGTCCCAACACTGCTATTTTCACACCAAATCCTACATTCCACCAAGAATCAGGTCTAAAATAACATCCCATCTTGTCAGTTCCTGAACCTGCAGGTGTATGAAGTAGTCTTTTATATCATCTAGAAACTTTGCCTTCCTTCATATCCCTATGTAAGATTTACTCAGTCAATACTGGGGTAATTGAAATCACCCATTATTGTGTTGTCAACTTTGTTAGCGTCTCTTAATTTCTGTTAGTATTTCATTGTCCATTCTGGCCATGCAGATGGTTGTTTATCCCCAATGCTATTTTCTTCTCCTTCTCAAATAGAATTTCTATCTATAAAGATTCTACAGATCATTTTACTTCTTGCAGAATTTTTATCCTGTTTGACTCAATGACTTCTTTAACATATAGCATCGAACCTCCACTATTTTGATCCATCTTATCACTGCAATATAATTTATGCCTGATATCAGTGTCCTATTGGTTCCTCCTTCCACCAGGTCTTCGAGATGCTAATTTTATCTCTCTCTTCATTCAATGTTATGCATTCTAATGTTCTAATTTTATATTTTATTGTTCCAATCTCTTTATTAATTTATATAAGAAAAGAAATGCATAACAGAAAATCCAACATAACACCAAAGATAATGATCATGCTGTATCAGAATTCAAATACTTAGCCAAAGAGGCCCACATATGCTTGCACTTTAATGAGCAAAGCCATTTATCCATGGCCACAGTCTCATAGCAATAGATGAGGCAACACAAGAGGTGGAAATAATATTATTTACATAAAGGTGAGCCATGGGGCACCTGTACAACAAATGAAACAACCACAAAAAAGCTTCACTGAACCTAAACCCAAACCACTTAAGAATAAATAATAAATAATGCCATTCTATACTATTGAAGGCTTTCTTAACACCGAAGGACAAGGTTATACAAGGCTGGTCCCTAGAGTGTTGGCAGCAGGGGCAGCCCAAGGATGATGCGGGGCCATTTGTGGAGACTTATTGTGTAGTCTCATTTGCATAAATGTCATTTATTTTATTTTAAAATGTATATGTTGCCCATCTAAAATTTTAGGCAGCTTTCAAATGAGCCCTTCACAAGTCTCTTTTTTTCCTCCTGGCAATAACTTAGGAGCAGGTTTAGTAAATATTAATGTGCGTTAAGTGCCACTGCGCCAATAGAAATAAATGGGTGTTCCTACCCTTAATGTACATTAACATTTGTAAATGCACATTAACTTTTAGTAAACATGCCTCTTAATGAGCATCTGAATATCATTTGCATGAGCAGTGAGGATAATGATCTTCCCCCTTTTTCTCTTTCTTCCATTTCTTTCTTTATTCCTTTTTCATCCACTCAAATTTCACCCTTCCATCCTCAATTCCGACTTACTCTCCCAATACCCAGCCAATCGTAGATTTTTCTTCCCTCCCACACTAAATATCTTCCCCTCTCCATCATCACTCTCCCAGCTTCTTTTTTTCTCCACCAGCCCCATCCCCTAGTCCTCCCTTCTAATTCCAGCCCCTCTCAGCATCCGCTCCCTTCCAATCCCATTCTCCCATGCCCCCACATCAGCCCATTTGCAATCCTAGCCTCCAGTCTTCTTCCAAGGCCAGCAGCTCTCTCCTCCCCTCACCTATCAGCCCATTTGTAGCCCTAGCCCTGAGTTTTCTTTCTGGGACAGCTGCTCTCTCCTCCCTCCCCCCATCAGACAATTTCCAGTCCTAGCCTATTTCCAGTCCTAACCCCCCCATCAGACCATTTCCAGTTCTAACCCCCCCATCAGCCCATTTCCAGTCCTAGCCCCCCGTCAGCCCATTTCCAGTCCTAGCCCCCTTTATTCAGCCCATTTCCAGACCTAGCTCATTTCTAATCCTAGCCACCCCCAATTAGCCATTTCCACTGCTAGCCCCCATCAGCCCATTACCAGTCCTAACCCCCTCCCCCGATCAGCCCATTTTCCAGTCCTAGCCCACGGAAGAGCCTCGTGCCTGCCTGACTAGCTTCATAGGGAGCCAGAGAGGCCCAGCACCCCAAGCCCAGCGCTCCCGCTTACCTCTGCAGAGCCATGAGAAAAAACTGTTTTCCTTCTTTCCCGCAGCTCTGTTAAAGTTGAGCCCGCCATCAAGCTTAGTGTCAGGAGCTTAAACTGGAGCATTTCCTGTCTCACATGAGACAGTTGGGGCAAATAAGTCACCAGGTCCACTCCCTCAGGCTCCTGGGTTGTTGAGAATGTGAATATTAATTCTTTGGCTCCTGTTATTTCTGTTTTCTCCTGCCCGGTCCAGTACGGTGATTACCTTTACTCATACTGCTGTTCCACATTATGTTCCACAGATTCCACCTGCTCAGAGGCAGCACTCAGTTGTGTTCGAAGATCAGGCAGCTCTTGCTTCATTTCAGTTACTGTGGTGCAATTTTCCATCTATGGTTGCGTTACTTGAAACATTTCCTGCATTAGAGCCTGCATGGATATATCTCCCTCTTTGGCAGCTGCTATCTTTGTAGGTGAAGGGGGATCAAGCAAGTTGATATTGAGTCCCTTTGGTTGACTGGATTGATTCATGTCTGATGCAAGAGATTAAATTCAATGAATTAAAAAAGATGATTAGCAGTATATTTAGCCAGCACTCTATCTCCTGTTGCGCAATTATCACTTTTTATATATGTCAGATCATATGTTTTGTTAGAGATTTTTGTAACTTTATTTCTATTAAATTTTAGCATATCTCATCCAACAATAAACAATAGCCTTGGTGTATACTTTTTGTAACAAATCTACCATGTACATAAATGGGTTTTATAACCGCAGCTGAAAATATCATTATAAAATATTGTATATTTTCATTGGAAGAATGATGTCTGAAATTGTAATTCCGTATACTTAAATGAATCCAACAAGTTCTTGACACATTCTGTAGTAAGTCAGGCAGGTATTTATTTTTCTTCACATAATAAAGAAAGACTGCAGTGATACTGCAGATAGATATAGTGCAGTCCAACAGTTGAAGTTCATTAATAATTGGAATGTTGTAGAGTATGAAGTAATGAATACTAATTACTCCTTTCATGTCTGACAGCACCCTGTGGACCAATCCATCAGCCTAGACTTTAATTTGGTTCTAGTAATGGTTCTATCAATAGTACATTAATTCTGTGTCGAAGATATACAGTTGAACCTGACCCACACAGTAGATACCACTGTCATAAAATGGCCACATACTGACAACAACTAGGTAATTACAAATAATTAAATCCACTGAGTTTTAGACAATCCTAATTTTCAATAAAATATATCTTATGATATCAATCGATGAAAGCAGGCATAACTGTGAAAGACTCTGACTTGCACCCATTGAAAGCAAATTTACTGGCTTATTTATTAGAACTTGCTGTTCTGTGAAGCATCTTCATAAAATTATATCACCCTGTGGTTTGAGTTTATTGTTGATCTTAAATCTTCTGCTGTTAGATGGAAAATTTCCTGAAAGCTTGTATACTCATTGCTTAGTACCCATTTAAGGCCATACATTTATCTTGGAGCATCTCTCGATCCATGTTTTTATTCTTAAAAATACATCTTAAGCCAGAATGCTTTATGTCATATTACCAACCACCATGCACAAAAACAGCAATTGAAGTCTATTCTAAATATAGAATTGCCTATGAAAGAATATATGTTACAGTATTACTATAGGTTGAAACATATCAGAACTATTAGCAAAAAGATGAATATTTCTAGGTCAAGTCAAGCTATTCAATAAGATGCGGATACCATAATATGCATGTCCGGTCTGCGAACGTGTTGAAATGGAAAACTGGCCCCGTTTGAACCTAATTCCACATGTCTAGATGTGTCCGTTGGTCCAGAATCAGGGAAGTAGAAGTGCTATTCAGCCGGACTGTGCATGCATCCAGTATGCAACCTGCGCATAGGTCTTGCGATATAATGGAGAAACACGTCCCCCCATCAATATTATGGGACACGAGTAAACGTTTTGGACATCCCCGCACCCACCATATTCTGTAAAGTTGCACGTTTCAGATCATGCCCGTCTCTGGGATGTACCCACGGATGCCATGCCTCCTCGGTAAAATCGTGCATCTCCTAAGCTGCTCTTCACACTGACAGTAGTTTGCTGATGCAAACTAGACATAAATACCAATGATAAATGACTGCTGCTGCAACCTCGACCATATTCCAGTCCTCTTCATGTCCTGAAAAGTGCTACGTAATCCCAGTGCACCTTAATATGATGTAAGAGAATGTAAATATGAACATGTATGTCATGATATACCTTTCATCAAATGATACTTGGCATTATAAAATGGTCCCAGTGATTCCTGCCTTGGTTATTGCTACAAACATGCTTTAAACTGCTAAGAATGGGCCCTTACCAAGTGCACAAAACCCGAAACTAACATTGCAGTTCCCCGAAGGTGCATAATATTGCTGAGCAACAATTGTATGCCCTTTTCGTGCCTATGGCTTATAAATGCACTCATTCTGCTGCTCCACACTACCTTTCTTCTCTTATCTCTCCCTGCATCCCTCCTCAGGAACTCCACTCTTCTGACAGATCATTTCTATCTGTGCCCTTCTCTTCTGCTGCCAACTCCAGACTTTGCTCCTTTCACCTTGCTGCTCCTTATGCCTGGAACAAACTACCTGAGTCTGTACGTTAGGCTTCTTCTCTGGCCCTTCGCAAATCCAGGCTGAACACTCATCTCTTTGTTGCCGCTTTAGGATCTGATCTGCCTAATCTTCCTTGTGTTTCCTTACCGTTCACATGAGATGTAAAATGTTCCCAGCTTCCGGGTCATCTGTCTTGACTAGATTGTTACCTCTGCTGAGTAGGGACCATCTTTTATGTGTGTCTGTGCAGCGCTACGTACTCCTTGTAGTGCTATACAAATGATCAATAGTAGTTGTATGGCCTTCTGGCTATGGCATCTGATTCCCACATGTCTTGGTACTGGTATTTCTCACAGCAGCTATGCCTGTCCCATCGTGGTGAATGTCGGTCTGCATACATTTGCTATCTGTGGGGCAACCCTGTCAGACACTGCAATGGTGATGTCATCTACCACATCGATACTCTGCCTCACAATGGTCATGCACAGAGGCCTGAGACTTGCCCTATCTGCACATCCCGATTACAGTGACATATGAGTGGCCAGCCTGACATTTCCCACTAACCTGCAGGTGGTGATAATATTGGCAAATCTCCATGAATGATAATGAAGGGACTGCCATGAGCCCTGTCTGAACACATCTGGAGCAGATGTGCAGTACAGCCAGAGACCGGAGCGGATAGGCCAGTAGAAGTGTAGATGCAGTCAGACCTGGGAAAGGAAGCAGAATATGAGTGTATAGAGGAGATGGTGCTGCATAAAGAGACGCATACCCCCACTGTCACACTTAACCCACCTGGGGAGGAGGCATTACTGGATATACCCATGGAGGGTCAGCAGCACAGATGCTGCAGACACCAGCTCATTTGATATGGGCAGCACCTCTTATGGCAGAGTGAAGACCACCTGGTGATGGAGAGGGAGTGAACCACCATATTTAACGACATTCTACTGGTGCTGCAGGAGAGGAACGAGAAAGAAGACCGTACCATGCAGAGGCTCAATCACATCAGCCAGTTCCTTGCTAGCCTGGTCTTGCATGTCAGTGTTTTGGTGTCACATCTTACCCAGATGTTGGAGGTTCCTGCCAATGTGCCTCCTGCCCCAGCGTCTCCATCTGATGCCTCCATACCAACCCATACAGATGGCAAGGGTACAAAGGCCGGGACTCATGGAAACCATGACCCAGCACAAAGTAGTTTTCTAGGTGCTCCACCAAGGGGCACAGGCTTCCCACTGAGATTCCCCAACTTCCATTCTGCTATTGCACAGGATGCTGAGGGGTTGGGAATGAGGAAGACAGCATGTCTGAGTCACCCACATCCACACAATTTGTAGCTATTCCTGTCTATATTGTAATTACTACATATACCTCTAGAGGTTTTGAAGAAACAGCTTAATAAACATGTAAAAATTAGTGGCTGTCATATGCAGAAGAAAAAAGTTTGTATACAGTTGCATTTCCATTTCTCAGATATGAAGAAGGAATTAAATATATCACTTGTAGGTTCCTATGCATTTTTGTCTTTCATAAGTGTTATCCATGCAAGTGAATATAATTAGCTAATGCAGTAAACTGTCAAAATTAGATTCAAGGGGCATGTTTACTAAGCTGGGCTAACAACACGGTCTATGTGCAACTAGATTCCATTGAATAACATGGGGCCTGGTTACAAATAGCCTGTGCTAACCATTAGCCCAGCTTAGTAAATATACCCCAGACATTGTAATCCATATTTCAGTTTTGTTGCAGTCTCTTTTTTTTTAATTTATGAATTTTGCAATTATACAAGCCATAGAAGAACTTGCAAAGGAATAAGGATAACTAGTAGATACATAATAAAGGAAACATAAAGCACAAAGGCACTATAGAGGTAATAATTTCAACCAGCCCCTTCTCTAGCCCACAGTAAAAGGGCGGATTACAATAGTAAGACAAAAGAAACCATACCATTAAAGAAATTAAGGCAGAACCATAGTTGACCATCTAAATCATGGTGGCGGGAGATGCACTAGAGTGGAGACAGATGACAGGCATTCAAAAAAGATATCAACTGAGAAGGGTATAAAAAATCATAAGAAATAGACTGATATTTAATTAAACATTTGCAGGGGTATTTAAGAAAAAATAAAGCACCGAGCTGGGAGACCCTAGGTTGATAGAGAAGAAATTTCCTTCTGCGGCGTTGGGTCTCAAAGGCAAGGTCAGAAAAAACCTGATTCAGAAGCCCCTTAAACCGCACATTTATTTTGTGGAAAACATCCTCAAGAACCAGTCACAGTCAGATGATGATGCAAATGTTACCAAGCAGGTAGCTGGACAAAAGAGTCGGAAGCCGAACTCTCCAAAATTGCAGAAGCGTTAAGTAAATCAGCTTGTTGTAAAGCAAAATCTTTTGTACCAGCAGGAACCTTTTTCCCAAGAGGTAGATAATAAATGTTTACAATCGGCGGATGGGTTTCAGGGGAACCCATAAAACCTCAACCAAATAATTCTTAAATATTTCTTTATGTAGAAATAAACTGAGATTTAGGAAAATTAATTAATCACAGGTTATCCTGCTTAGATACATTCTCCAAGTATTAAAATCTTGCTTTCAAATGGTTTGAATCCTTTACCAGAGCTTTCACATAGTTCTCCATCTGCTCAGTAGGAGTACCCAAATTAATCACAGTTACCTGTAAATTGGACATTTCTTCAGCGTTTTTCAAACATTTTGCCTGCACGTCCTGAACCTGAGAGTTCAAAGAGTATACCCTGGGGTAAAAGAGCCTCAACCAGCTTCTTAATTGCTGACCATATGGATTCCAAGGTTATCTGGACTGGTTGCTGAAGCAGAAATTCAAATGAAGCACCTCTTGCAGTTCCCTCCAGAGAAGAAGAAAGTGTATCAGCCATTGTCAGCTGCCAATCGACCAGCTCCATAAGTTCCCACACTCTGAACTAACGCTGCCTGCTTGTTGTCCCGATGATGTCTCCAGACTACTCCTGTCACTTCTGGGAGCCGACCCCCACACTCCTGCCAACAAACGAACTTCGGGCATGTTGGCTGGGCTCAGGCAACTCGGAGTCTCAGCAGCAGTAGCGATCTTCAGAGGATGCCTTACCACCGCGGGGGGGGGGGGGGGGGAGATCTATGCCCAAAGATGATGCCAAGCTCTCCAACTCAGAAGCCACAACAGCCGGGCTAAACACCTCTCCCACACTAGTCGACTGCTGTTCATGAAGAACAAAGAAAACATACAGAGGACCTTTAAGAGAAGATAATCCAGTGGTAGGCTCACAGGCAGCTGCTTTCCTGATTTAGCTTTGCGCTTCTTCATAAAATTCTCGTCAGAGCAAAAACGCTCTGCCTGATGCCATCTTGGAAATCCCCCCTTGTAGCAGTCTTTACTTTAGCATGGAAATGTGCACAGGGCACAAACCTCTGATTGACTTAAAAAAATGTTCTTTCTTTAGATTAGTTCAGATAAAGAAGCAATTTTTCTCCTTTAATTAAGTCTGCTTAAAGTTTAATTGGTGAACTATTTAAAAATGAAGGTATTTTTTTGTGTTAATGTAGTTTAGAGATTTAAAACCCCTAACTAATAATACCTCCTATCTGAAATAGATTAGTTTGCATTATCTTGAGGAATGTTGTATCTATATAACAAGTGATCTCCAGGAACAAGCAGGAATGTAGTCTTCATATAAGGGTATCGTTGGTACCGACGGAGCCTGCGTGGGAACGCTCCCCAGCGTCCAATAGGAACGCTTTTGGGAACATCCCTCAGCACATGCGCTCTGCCTTCCCACCTTTCCAACTGTCCCTCTTCAGTTCTTCGTTTTCCGCGGAGCCAACAGGATTTATTCCCTGTCACCGCAGAAAATTCTGTCTTTAAAGTTCTTTTCTTGTGGCCGCGTTTGCCTACCGCACAACGCCTACCGGTACCGCCGGTTCTTTTCATACAAAAAAAAACAAAAAACCCTTAGGCTTAGACTGTTTTTCAGAAACTTTTCTCTTTGGTGCTAGGCGCCATTTTGGGCACTAGGCCCCATATTCCTAAATCATGGAAAAGCCAACTAGTGGTTGTAGTTCAAATCATTTTTATTGACTTTTCAAATAACAGGAACAAACAACTGCATGAACAATTGCAGACAATTACAGAGCTAACCATATATCAAGAAAAGAACAAAAGTGCTGCCGTCTGGCACAAAGGAACCAAACACCCACCTCAATGTAGGCATCCATAGTGCCTCAGTAAAACAATCCCGGTTCTTAGGCACTCACAACCCCGCTCCCACCCCCCCAACCCTCCTCCCCCCCACCCACCCAGCAAGCACACAGGGGATACAGGGAGCATGGGGAGTACAACAGATGGGTAAATCACAGGGGCAGAGATACAAAGTGAGAACGAGGAATACAAGACGTCACAGTCCTAGGGAGGGGAAACCACCATCCCAGATCAAAGACACCCACTCATTTGCACACCCTACCACCTCAGGTGCCCCCCTACAAGAGTCGCGTTAGACATTCAGTACCACACTGCGCTCTCTCGGTGCAAGGCTATGGATGACAGGAGACCATAAATCTAGGTACCTATCCCAGTGCTGGCCCCCTTGCTGCTTCGCTGTTAACTTTTCCATATACATCAACTCCACCAAGGTCTGCTCCCACACCAACGCCCCTGGAGGTGCAGGTTCCATCCAGCGACTCAATAAGGCCTTCTTAACCAGCATAAAGCCCCTTTCCAAGAGTCTCCGCTGGACCGGGGTCAGGAGGAGGGTGGAAAAGCCCCACTCATGAAATAAACACACCGTCCGCTTCCAGACTCCCTTTATGCCCAACCAGCCCTCCATCTTTGCACAAGCTTTGGCCCAGAGAGTGCGCACTGGGGGGCATTCCCAAAAGCGATGCAAGAGGGTACCTACTTCCCTCTGACACCACACACACAGGGGGGATGGCTGTATGCCTAATTGGTGATCCCGTTTATCAGTAATGTAAGCTCTCCAGAGAAATTTATATTGCATTTCCTGTAGATAAATCCAGAGGGAGCCCTGTTTAATCCGCCCAAACGCATCCTTCAAAAGGTCCACTGTCAGCTCTTTCACCCCATCGCTGCGCCAGCGACTCACATGTGCCACGAGGGGGGAGTCATCAACCCTCGGGTAAATGAGCTGCCAGTACTCCTGCCTCCCCCTGTCTCTCTCCAGCAGGATCTGCAAGGATTCCCGAGTGGTCCCAACTGCGGCTCCTAGCTCAGCCAGCTCAGGCCCCCAAAGACTACTGAAATAATGTCGCACCTGCAAGTATCCATAGAACTGGTGTTTGGGAAGCTGATAGTGTATTGACAAGGCCTAGAAACTGTCAAGAGATGACTTCCCCGGAATGCACAGGTCCCCCAAGCACAGCAACCCCCGGTCCGCCCAAAATTGAAATACATTATGCTCAGTCCACCCCGGGGGGAAGTCAGGATTCCCCGCCAGGGGGAGCAGAAGCGACCTCTTCGAATTCCAGCCCAGGTGAGAACATAACGCTCGCCAAGCTACCCGAAGGGCACCCATATACACCCCCCCCTCCACTCATTTGTAACCCGGACAGGCGCTCCATATGTAACACATAAAGACTGTGATAGGGAGCACAAAGCCAAGCCAACTGTCGTACCGGGGCGCACCCCCCACTTTCCCCTAAAAGACCCCAGAGGTGACGAAGCATGTACCGGAGATTAAATTGTCGGAGGGATGGAAATCCTAACCCCTCTTCACCCACCCGCCGCCAAAGAACTTTGAGCGGGATCCGCGCACGTCTACCGCCCCATAAGAAGCCCCGGAGATGGCCCTCCAATCGCTTCCAATCCCGAGCGAGTACCCAGATAGGCAGCATCCGTAGTACATACAACCATCTGGGGAACTCAACCATAGTAAATAAGGCTACCCTCCCCTTCAGGGATAGGGGCAACCCCCGCCAGTTCCCGAGCACTTCTTTGGATCTATCAAGCATTCTAGGGATATTGGCCTGGTAGAGGTTTTCGGGTCGCTCCGGCAGCCAGATTCCCAAGTATTTTAATGAACCTTCAGCCCACACCAGCGGGAAGGCTCCATTCCAAGACGGCCTTACACGTCCGCCCACATCCAGTACCAGTGACTTGGAAGTGTTAATCTTGAGGCCCGAAAAACTGCCAAAGTCTTCTATGACCTGCAGCCCACGCGCCAGGGAATGCTGCGGTTGAGTCAGACATAAAAGCATATCATCCGCAAAGGCACTGACTTTGAGAGCAATCCCCCCCCCATGTCGACCCCGCCAATCTGCGAGTCGCTCTGAATTGCCCGTAAGAGAGGTTCCAGGGCCAACACAAACAAAAGGGGAGATAGGGGGCACCCCTGACGTGTACCTCTCTCCAACACAAAAGTTTCAGAGAAAACACCATTTACACCTACCCGAGCCATGGGGTGAGCATACAAGACTTGAAGCCACTGCAGAAACTCCCCATTGAATCCGAAGCCACGCAGCACATCCCACAAGAAAATCCATGCTACTCTGTCGAATGCCTTTTCCGCGTCTAGACTCACCAAAAGTAGATCTGTTCCCTTGTGCAAGCAGTACTCCATCCCCAGAAGTAACTTAGCAATATTTGTGGCCGCCTCCCTTCCTGGCACAAAGCCCACCTGCCGAGGATCGATAAGCAGCGGTAGTATGGGATTGAGCCTCGCCGCCAAGACCGATGCCAAGATCTTCATATCACAATCGATAAGAGAAATCGGTCGGTACGAGGCCGGATCTGTCAGGTCCTTCCCTGGCTTCGGGAGCACCGTAATGTTGGCACCCCGCATATCTCTAGGAAATTCACCCAGCTTCCGGACCTCAAACATGACTACCATAGAGGGGGCAAGCCAAGCGGTCAAAATCTTATAATACTCATAACTGAACCCATCAGGGCCCGGGGCCTTATGAGTCTTCCCTCGTTTAATCACCTGCTGAATTTCTTTCACCGTCAACGGCGCATTCAACCGCCGCAAGTCCTCCTCCGCCAAAGCGGGAAGAGGCAGCGAGTCCAGGAAGGCGCGTCCGCTCGCGTAGTCCCGCGGCTCCTCAGTGTATAGACCAGCGTAAAACTGACGAAAAAGTTGCGCTATCTGCGTTGGCTGATGGTGGATAGCGCCCTGAGCATCCCGAAGAACAGGGATAAAACGCGTGCCTCCTGGATCCTTAATCAACTTAGCCAGCAATCTGCCAGAACGATTACCATACCGAAAGAATAGGTGCCGGTAGCAGTGTTGGGAATACACCGCTCGCCTCTGAAGTAACTCATTTAGCGCCGCCTGGGCCCCAACACACTCTAACTGTGACTTCCTATCCGCCGTCCTGCTCGACCTGCGTTGTAAGTCCCGCACTCTACGCTCCAACAGCAACAAGCTATGGTCTAAGTGTTTACGCCGCTTCATATAGTAAGAAATAATGGCCCCCCCCATGACCGCCTTGCTGGTTTCCCACAGAAGAACCGGCGGGCACTGGGGCGTATCATTGAAAGAGAGGAATTCATCCCATTGATCCGCTAGGTATTTCTGAAAGTCTAAATCTTCCCACAAGTAGGCCGGGAATCTCCACTGCCTACACGGGACCCCTTGACCTTCACAAGTAATCCACACCAACCCATGGTCTGAGATCACCACAGGTTCAATCCCTGCCTGCTGCACCTTAGAAACCGCCCCTTCGCTCACCAGGATATAGTCAATGCGCGACCAGGATAGGTGAGCTCTAGATTGGTGGGTATATTCACGGGTCCCGGGGTTGAGAAGACGCCAGATGTCGACCATATCCCCCATCCTACAGAGATAACCCACCCCCCGCTTCCGCCAGGCCTCAGACCCACTACACCGGGATTTGTCCAAGAGCGGTTCATGAGGGCAGTTAAAATCCCCAGCCAAAATCAATTTCTGTCATTCCGCCCCTCGGACAAACCCCAGCAATTTACGAAAGAAGGCATGGTCATATATATTTGGGGCATAGATGTTGGCGAGCCATATGTCCTCGTTATAGAGCTTAGCATGTAGCAAGACATATCTCCCCCCCTGGATCAGCCTCTAGCTTTTGGACCTCAAAGGGGATCCCCCGCTTCACCAGGACCACAACCCCTGCCCGTCTAGTGCCCGAAGAAGCTCCATAGGCGGCCGCCACCCAATCTCTAATCAACTTCTGATGCTGCAGGGCGCTTAGATGCGTTTCCTGTAACAACGCTATGTGGACCCCTTTGCGTTTGAGGGATTGTAGGATTTTAGTGCGCTTAATGGGAGAGCCTATACCCCCCACATTCCAGGAAGCTATTTTGACACTAGCCATACACTAGTAGTGGGGTTACTCCAAGGACAAAGCGAAACAAGCATTCCAGGAGTCGCCCAGCCTCGACTCCTGGACTTTGTGGATCCCCACCTCCCAGGACAGGATACCGCCTAATGTAACAACTGCAGCCCGTACCCAATAGTCCCGTAGAAACTACCCTCAGCCCCCCTGTAGAAGTGTGCAACCTATCCCCCCTCCCGCACCCCTCATGTGCCCACCATCTCGTCCCAGCCCACTCCCTCCCCCTCCCCTCCCCCCCCCTCCAACCCGGGGCCCATGCACCACACCAGACTCAATCGTACAAGCCAGTACAGACCCACATACACCCTCACACTCAGCCATGCCGCCACTGCACCTCTTCTCAATCATCCCCCCATACATCCAAATCCCTCCCTAACAGCAACAACCCTTGCTAATGCAAGGCAACCCCAACCAGGGATGAGATCACTGTCCATGCGCCTCCAGGCCCCCTTAGATGACGAGTGTCCTGAGGCAATATAATGTCCCAAGTAATGTTCCAAGAGCGCAAGCACCAAAGATACAGGC
Organism: Ichthyophis bannanicus; assembly: GCA_033557465.1. Taxonomy (NCBI): domain Eukaryota; kingdom Metazoa; phylum Chordata; class Amphibia; order Gymnophiona; family Ichthyophiidae; genus Ichthyophis; species Ichthyophis bannanicus. The sequence goes on from CM066031.1 coordinate 546,237,012, forward strand.
TGAGCAGCCTAAGCGCCAGCCTCAAGTGACCCTACTATGGGAAGGCCCACTGCCAGGCAGCCCATCTCCAAACTGAAGGCCTCACGAGGCAACAAGCGCGGTTCCAGATAAGATGGTAGTAAGGAACTTCCGCGCTGCTACTACTTGCTCAAAGGAGTGAGTCTCGCCTTTATGGAAGACTCTCAGAGTCGCAGGATAGCTGAGCGCAAATCGGATGCCGCCGTTGATAAGATCGCTGCAAAGCGGCGAGAACTCCTTGTGCTTCGCAGCCAATGCCGCCAAGTAGTCCTGGAAGAGAAATATTGGGGCATTGTCCAACTTCAAGTCACGTTTCTTTCTATAGGCCTGTAAGAGCAAAGTCTTTTGATGAAAATCCAGCAAGCGGGCTAAAACTGGTCTGGGTCTGGCCCGATCCTCTCGTAACTGCTCAAGCCGATGCGCTCTCTCCACCTTGATCTGGCCTTGCAGCTCCACGAGACCCAGCTCTTTCGGCAGCCAGGTTTCAAATAAAGAGAAGAGTTGGGGGGCCATCCAAGATTCCGGCACCCCGATGAGGCGCAAGTTGTTTCTGCGAGAGCGGTTCTCTAAATCATCTACTTTAAGCAGAAAAGCATCAATTTGTTTCTGCTGCTGATGAGTGCAACGCTCCAACGCTAATTCGCCATCTTCAAGCACCGTCACCCTTTGCTCAACTTCTTCGACTCGCTTTGTGAGCTCGCCAAATGTATCGCTCATCTCTGCCAACTTTTGCAATACGGCGTCAAATTTGGGCTCCAGAAGTTTGGCTACTTCGAGCGCCAACTCCTCCGGGCCGGAGTCCACGCTGTCTTTCCCCGGGGCCGCCATCTTAGGGTCTCGGGCGGCCGCTGTCTTTTCCCGCCTCGTCGCCGCTTTCATGGCCCCTCCGCACCGCGCAACTCAGGGTAGGTCAGGCAAGCACTATCTACCAGACAAGATAGTTAAATTCCAAAGCACCCCACACAATAGATTGCCGAATAAAGCACAAGATTCTTAGGGTGGCCTGGGAGCACGATGAGGAGCGTCCTCACCCGCTCATGCGCTCACGTGATCTCATCCAACTAGTGGTTTTAAAAAATGTACTAAGTGTGGTGGTACCATTTCCGTCACTGACACCCATGATTGGTGTCTGAAATGTTTAGGACCTGAACATTCTCCAACTGAATGTCTCTCCTGCATGGGGATGACTAAAAGAGGAAGACAGAATTGGGCTGCAAAGCTCGGTACCCTCTTTTCTTCAGATGCCAGATCCATTGCATCAACATCGTCAAGGGCCTCTTCTTCCTCCCATGAATCTCAGGTAACTAAACATAAAAGCCGGTCCTCAAAGGGTAGCTCTCCTGCTAAGCATCGAGAGGCCATTGGCATTGCCCTTGAGGGAACCACACTGGCAAAACAGCCCCGGCGGGAGGCTTCGGCTTCCAAAGCATCGATGGGGCTTCAGGATGTTCTCAAGGCCTCAACCTCGCAAGAACTACCTGTGCCATGCTCAGGGGTTCCGGCCGTCCTTACCAGTACCGACACCCAGGCATCGGCAGCGTCGATAGACCAGAGGTTCCTCGCTATCGAGCGCAGCATCCCAGCTCTCCTTTCAGCTGCGGTACCGGTGGTCCAAAGAGCACTGGTACTGATATCGACACCGATGCCGGTACCAACACCGGTACTGACACCGATGATACCGGTACCGATGGTACCGGCCCCGGTGGGAACTCTTCCCATGCCATCTCTGGCTGGAATTGACAAAGCGTTACCGGGTCAGTTCGGTACCGACTTCGATCGGTACCGGGATCATGCTTTGCAAGAGCATCGGGGTCAGGAATACTTCGATTATTCCGATTCCGAAGACGCTGACAATTCTGCTGGCACTAGAGGGTTTCTCCTAGAAGATCCCTCTTCTCCCCAACACAGAATGTCACCTCCAGAGGACATGTCATTTCAGGATTTCATCCGTGATATGGCCAAAGGTCTTTCAATCATAGTAGCTCCTGAAGACGAACCCAGAGCAAGGGAATTGGAAATTCTCCAATATCCTAAAGCTCCTAAGGAGGCAGCCACTCTGCCTATCCATGAAATTCTGCATAGCTTGATGCTCAGAATGTGGGAGACACCTCTGACTACTTCTCCTCACTCTAGGAGACTTGATACTATGTATCGAGTTCCGCCATGTCCTGGATTTCAGAAAACTCAGCTGCCACACTATTTAATGGTAGTGGAATCAGCCATGCGTAGGATGAAGAGTGCAAAGAGACATGCATCCATTCCTCCAGGTCGTGAATGCAGGAATCTGAATGCTTTTGGACGCAGGACTTTTCAAGCTTCTATGCTTTCAGCTAGGATAAGTTCATATATCCTATATATGGGAATGTTCCTCAAGGAAGTCACAGGAGACTTGGAACTTATGAGCCCATTTCTCCCAGATGATAAGAGACAAGATTTTCTTGCTCTAGTTAAGCATGCTCAAGATGTCTCCAAGTTTGTCAATCGTGCAGCCTTTGACTGCTTCGAATGCATCAGCAGAACCTCTGCTGTTGCCATTGGCGCACGATGGATTGCCTGGCTACAGGTATCAGACTTGGAGATTTGGGTACAGGACAAGTTAGGCAACATTCTTTGCACAGGGGAAAATCTCTTCGTCAAGAATTGGCAGGAAAAGGCTAACGAGTTAGATGCTGACAATTCTGCCTTAGATAGATTGTCAAAGTCTACAGCCACTCCAGCCAAAATGAAGCCTTATAAAAAACCCTCTTTTAGCAAAAAGAGGAAGTTTTATCCTTCCTATACCCAGCAGAGTCAAACTCCAGGTCAGGTTGCCCAAAGGGGACAACCTAGACAGCAAAAGACGACAAAAGGCCCGAGAGCCCAACCAGCTCTCCAGGTTCAGCCCCCTCAAGGGCTTTGACTCCTTCCTAGAGAGATTTGCCTCCCTGCCTCTGAGGGGTCCCCAACCCCCCAATATTTCGGGCAGGTTATGCCACTTTGTCAACAGATGGCATCAGATAACAGCAGAAGATTGGACTTTGTCCATTGTAGGAGAGGGGTACAAGCTTTATTTTCACAGCATGTCCCCTCCTACAATTCTAAAGCAATTCAATTCACAAACCTCTGCAGACAATCTGCTAGAACACAAGGTCTCCACACTTCTTGCCCAAGGGGCAAAAGAGGAAGTACCCATTCTTCAACAGGGTGCAAGGATCTACTCCCCCTATTTTCTTATTCCAAAGAAAACAGGAGGACACAGACCCATTCTAGACCTCAGAGAATTGAACAAATATCTGTTTCAAGAGAAATTCAAAATGATTTCTCTAGGAACTCTTCTGCCATCCCTTCAAAACCAGGATTGGCTTTGCTCTCTAGACTTAAAGGATGCATACACTCACATTCTCATCCATCCAGATCACAGGAAATTTTTACGTTTCCTTTTCAGGGCAAAACATTTCCAGTACAGGGTTCTTCCTTTTGGTCTGGCTTCAGCACCAAGGGTATTCACGAAATGCATGGCAGTAGTAGCTGCATTTCTACGAACCCTGGGGATTTTCGTCTTCCCCTACTTAGACGACTGGCTCATTTGAGCCCCTACAGTTGCAGAGGCCAGCACTGCACTGTCCAATACAATGCAAATCCTCCAATACTTGGGATTGGTAATAAACCTCCCAAAATCTCAACTAGTTCCTTCCCAATGCCTAGAATTCATAGGAGCCTGTCTGGATACCAGACAGGCAAGGGCTTTCCTTCCACAAGCCCGGTGTCTTCGCATAATGCAACTAGCTTCTCAAGCAGCAGGCAAATCCTCCCTCACTGCTCGGGAGCTACTGCAGTTGCTGGGACATATGGCATCCACAGTTCATGTAGTCCCATATGCTCACCTCCACATGCGAGCAGCTCAGTGGACCCTCTCCACACAGTGGACACAGGCCACGGGTCATTTGTCGGACAAAATAACAATCTCTCAATGACTTTTTTTGTCCCTCCAATGGTGGCAATCACTAAAAAATCTTACAGTGGGGTCTCCTTTCCATCAACCCCTCTTTCAGGCCACCCTAACAACAGATGCATGACAGGTGGGGAGCACACCTGAATCATCTCTCTACCCAGGGCACCTGGACTCCACAGGAGGTTGGTTTACACATAAACCTCCTGGAATTAAGAACAATCTATTTAGCTCTTTGAGTGTTCCACGCCCAGCTCAGCTACAAGACAGTCCTAGTCCAGACGGACAATCAAGTAGCCATGTTCTATGTGAACAAACAGGGCGGAACAGGCTCTCTGTCCTTATGCAACGAAGCTTTAAGACTGTGGGACCTCACCAGAGAGCATCAAATTCACCTTCTAGTGGTATATCTTCCAGGCATTCAAAACCTTTGGGCAGACAAACTCAGTCGAGTACTGCTGCCTCACGAGTGGTCCCTCCACCTAGACCAGGTGGGAAAAATATTTCATCTCTGGGGCACTCCAGACATAGACCTCTTTGCAAGTCCACTGAATGCCAGACTTCCCCGGTTCTGTTCCAGGATTCCGGCTCACAACTGTCAGGCAAGGGATGCCTTCCTCCTTCACTGGGGTCAGGACTTCCTTTATGCCTTCCCACCCATTCCCCTCATCCCCAAAACACTCTTCAAGCTTCAGAGAGACAGGGGTCGCATGATTCTCATGGCACCACGATGACCACGCCAAATGTGGTATTCCCTGCTTCTACATCTCTCTCAAGCTGCACCTCTGGAGTTAAGGCATGCTCCAGATCTCCTTTCCCAGGAGAACGGGATGCTATGGCATCCGAATCCCCAGTCCCTGCGCCTCATGGCCTGGTTGCTGAAGGCTTAGACCTCCAAGATTTCAACCTGTCCCAGCAGGTAAAGGATATCCTTCAGGCTTCTAGGAAACTTTCCACAAGAAGATCTTATGCCTTCAAGTGGAAACGTTTTACTATATGATGCTCCAAGAAGGGATTAAACCCCCTGGTCATACCCTTAGAATCGATACTAGAGTATCTCCTTCACTTATCGAATTCTGGTTTAAAGACCAATTCGGTAAGAGTCCATCTTAGTGCAATTGCAGCTTCTTATAATCCTCTAAATGGACAACCAATTTCCTCTCATCCACTCCTCTCAAGATTTATGAGCGGCCTTTTATTAACTAAACCTCCCATCAAGCCACCACTGGTGGCATGGGATCTAAATCTAGTTCTTGGGCAGCTCATGAAGCCGCCTTTTGAACCTTTGGCCACTACAGCCCTTAAGCTTTTGACCTGGAAGGTCATCTTCCTAATTGCAATCACCTCTGCCTGTTGCATTAGTGAATTGCAAGCTTTAGTGGCTGATCCTCCTTATACTAGGTTTCATCATGATAAGGTTCTCTTCGGACTCATCCACACTTTATGCCAAAGGTGGTTTCGCCTTTTCATTTAAACCAATCGATTTATCTTCCTGTATTTTTTCCGAGGCCTCACGCCTCTAATGCAGAAAGAAACCTTCATACTTTGGATTGTAAAAGGGCTTTAGCCTTTTACATACAAAGAACACAACAACATAGAAAGTCCTCACAACGTTTCAGTCTCCAAAAGAGCTTTATCTAAATGGATTGCCCAATGCATATCCTTTACTTATGAGAGTAAGGGTCTTCCTCTTCAGGACCATGTCACAGCTCATAAAGTGAGAGCCATGGCAGTTTCTATGGCTAATCTCCACTCTGTGTCTATCGATGACATTTGTCAAGCAGCCACTTGGGCTTCGGTACACACCTTCACAGCCCACTACTGCCTGGATAAAGCCTCCCGTCGGGATGCCTTCTTTGGCCACGCTGTTCTTCAAAATCTCTTTCAGACCTAATTCAACTCCTACCCACCAACCCTGGTGGAGTGCCAGAGATCCATGGGAGGAAGGATGCCTATCTTTTTAGGGTGGCACCTTCCTGGGGGCTATCTCCCTGGCATCTTCAGCTAGGGAGTCCCCATATGTGAAGACTACATACCTGCTTGTTCCTGGAGATAGCATAGTTACGCACCTGTAACAGGTGATCTCCGGGAACAGCAGGAATTTAGTCTTCACAACCCACCCACTTCCCCTAGGAATTGTCTCTCTCTCTCTCTTTGTCTCTTTCCTCTCTCCCTCTATCCTTTCACTCAGCTACAAACTTAACTGAAGAGGGACAGTTGGAAAGGGGGGAAGGCAGTGCACATGTGCTGAGGGATGCTCCCAAAAGTGTTCCTATTGGACGCTGGGGAGCGTTCTCGCGCAGGCTCTGTCGGTACCGACGATACCCATATGTGAAGATTAAATTCCTGCTGTTCCCGGAGATCACCTGTTACAGGTGAGTAACTACGCTTTACAGTATATGTTGTGATATCTTCCCTACTTATTTTTGGGCTTGCGTGATCTAGCTGTACATATTGCATATTTTATGAAATCATGGCATTCAAGACAGTGGCAGACTGAGAATAGCTACAAACAGGAGAGTTATTTCTTTACAGGATATCTCTTTGTGAAATATAGTACTTGAGTTTTTTGGGTGTTCATTCTGTAAGCAGTTAGCAGACTTGTCAATGGTTAATTTGCATATTCAAGAAGTATGAATAATTTGAGTTGCTGTTCATTGTAAATTTAGATTTTGAGAAGCTATTGCTTTTTATTGCACAATTTTGATCTTGCATTAATTATCACTGTCGCTTTGATTCTGGTGTCCATCAAAATTCTAACTTTAGTGATTACTGGTTGACACAGTCCTTGTGCTGAAACCTTAAGATTTATGCCAATGAACATGCTTAATTTCTAATGAATCATCCATTTGCAAAATTAATTATGTTCTAGAAAATTTTAAGCTCCAGTCTTTGGCTTATATTTATTTTCTAACTTATATACCACCCTCTCCAAAGAGGCTACAGATCATCCTATTATAAAACATACTGTTAGAGTATTGTTTCATGATTGGAGAATTTTTATTAGATTGAAAGAGGCATAGTAAGAACATAAAATTTTACCATACTTAGTCAAACCAAAGGTCCATTAAGCCCATTATCCTTTTTCCAACATTGGCCAATGCAGGTCACAAGTACCTGGCAAGATCCCAAAAAGGGGACAGATTCCATGCTGCTTATCCCAGGAATAAGCTATGGATTTCCCCCTAATCCACTTGAATACTGATTTATAAACATTTCTTCCAGAAATTTGTCCAAACATTTTTTTAACCCAGCTGTACTAACAACTTTTACTATGTCCTCCACAACAAATTCCAGAGCTTGCTTATATTTTGCGTCAAAAAAGTATTTTCTCTGATTAGTCTTTAATATTTTACTTTGTAACTTCATTGCATGTCCCCTAGTCTTCGTACTTTGAGAAGTAAGCATTGATTCACATTACTTCATTCCACTCCATTCATTATTTTATAGATCTCTATCATATCTTCCCTTAACCATCTCTTCTCCAAGCTGAAGAGCCCTAACCTTTTAAGCCTTTCCTCATAAGGGGTATTATTCCATGAAGCCCCAGTGGAGCATTTCCCCAGCTTTCCATGAAAGCCTTTGGGAATGCTGGCACGCATGCGCGGTTCCCTTCCCGCCTAAAGGTGCCATCTTACCTCAGTCTCTTTTTTTCCGAGATGCCCATCGGATGTGTGTCCTGTTCTCCCGGATAAAAGTGATTTTTTTCTTCGGCGATTTTCGCTATTTTTCTCCGGTTCGATGCCGGTTCCCCTCCCGCCGGGTTCGGTACACCGGTATCGAGCCCGTTTTCATTTTTCAGTTTTTACCCTTCGTGGCTGGCGTTCGCGCCCTTTTTTCATTTTTTCGCTGGAAGGCCAGTCTTTTGACCTTGCTGGGGCTATTTTTTCCCCGATGGCTTCCAGTGGTTTCAAAAAGTGTGATTCTAAAGGAAGTTTGGAGGCGGGACAATGCTGCACGGAGCCCGTCAAGACAGGAAGGGCTCCGAGATGATTTTAAAAGCACAGCCGCGGTTCCGTAAGAGGCAGGGAGCCGCGGCTGCAGAAGAAGGGAGGGGAGCTGACATGGAGGGAGGGGGGCTGACATGGAGGCTGTCATGGAGGGAGGGGGGCTGACATGGTGGAGCTGATATGGATGGATGGAGGGAGGGGGGCTGTCATGGAGGGAGGGAGCTGATATGGATGGAGGGAGGGGGGCTGACATGGAGGGGGCTGACATGGAGGGAGGGGGGCTGTCATGGAGGGAGGGAGCTGATATGGATGGAGGGAGGGAGCTGATATGGATGGAGGGAGGGGGGCGGACTTGGAGGGCGGGCGGGAGGAGGGGCTGACATGGAGGGAGGGAGCTGCTAAGGATGGAGGGAGGGGGGCTGACATGGAGGGAGCTGATATGGATGGATGGAGGGAGGGGGGCTGACATGGAGGGAGGGAGCAGATATGGATGGAGGGAGCGGATATGGATGGATGGAGGGAGGGGGCTGACATGGAGGGAGGGAGCTGATATGGATGGAGGGAGGGGGGCTGACATGGAGGGAGGGAGCAGATATGGATGGAGGGAGGAGGGGGGCTGACATGGAGGGAGGGAGCAGATATGGATGGATGGAGGGAGGGGGGCTGACATGGAGGGAGGGGGGCTGACATGGAGGGAGGGATCAGATATGGATGGATGGAGGGAGGGGGGCTGACATGGAGGGAGGGAGGGAGCTGATATGGATGGAGGGAGGGGCTGACATGGAGGGAGGGAGCAGATATGGATGGATGGAGGGAGGGGGGCTGACATGGAGGGAGGGGGGCTGACATGGAGGGAGGGAGCAGATATGGATGGATGGAGGGAGGGGGGCTGCCCTTGAGGGAGGGAGGGAGCTGATATGGATGGAGGGAGGGGCTGACATGGAGGGAGGGAGCAGATATGGATGGAGGGAGGGAGGGGGGCTGACATGGAGGGAGGGGGGCTGACATGGAGGGAGGGAGCAGATATGGAGGGAGGGAGCTGATATGGATGGATGGAGGGGGGATGACATGGAGGGAGGGAGCTGAAATTGATGGAGGGAGGGAGGGAGGCTGACTTGGTGGGAGGGAGCTGTTATGGATGGAGGGTGGGGGGCTGACATGGAGGGATGGTGGGGGCTGACATGGAGGGAGGGAGCTGATATGGATGGAGGGAGGGGCTGACATGGAGGGAGGGAGCAGATATGGATGGATGGAGGGAGGGGGGCTGACATGGAGGGATGGAGGGGGCTGACATGGAGGGAGGGAGCTGATATGGATGGATGGAGGGAGGGGGGCTGACATGGAGGGAGGGAGCTGATATGGAGGGCGGGAGGGGCTGACATGGACGGAGGGAGCTGATATGGATGGATGGAGGGAGGGGGGCTGACATGGAGGGAGGGAGCAGATATGGATGGATGGAGGGAGGGGGGCTGACATGGAGGGAGGGAGCTGATATGGATGGATGGAGGGAGGGGGGCTGACATGGAGGGAGGGAGCTGATATGGATGGAGGGAGGGGGGCTGACATGGAGGGATGGAGGGGGCTGACATGGAGGGAGGGAGCTGATATGGATGGAGGGAGGGGGGCTGACATGGAGGGAGGGAGCTGATATGGATGGAGGGAGGGAGGGGGCTGACATGGAGGGATGGAGGGGGCTGACATGGAGGGAGGGAGCTGATATGGAGGGATGGAGGGGGCTGACATGGAGGGAGGGAGCTGATATGGATGGAGGGAGGGAGGGGGCTGACATGGAGGGATGGAGCACTGGTAATGGGGTTGAGGGGACGAGCACTGGAAATGAGCTGATTAGGGGAGGCTAGGACTGGTAATGAGCTGATGGGGGGTAGGACTGGTATTGGGCTGATTAGGGGAGGCTAGCACTGGTAATGGGGTTGAGGGGGGATTAGCACTGGAAGGTACTGGGAGTGAGGACTGGAAAGGGGCTGATATTGGGGAGGGTTACTGGGACTGGAAATAGGCTGATGGAAAGAAGTGAAGAAAACGAAAGAAGAGATAAGAAATGGCAGATGGACCATAGACCACAGAAAGAGAGCTAAGAGAAGACAGGAAAGCAGAAGCCTCAGATCGGGACCAGCATGATCAAAGAATAAATTGGTCAGACAACAAAGGTAGAAAAAATAATTTTATTTCATATTAGTGATTTGACTACAAAATCATCATAATTTTGAAATCAAATATTGTTACTTGTTGTTGTGATATTTTCTGGCGTTTTTTTTTTTTGGTGTGTGAAGGAAGAGGGGTAGTCTTATACGGCGAGTATAGGCCAAACACCTATATTTTAACAGGAAAAGTAGGGGGTCGTATATAGCATTAAGGTAAGAAACAATATATGCAGTGTTAGATTTGTTTTAAATGTCGCAATGGTTTTGCGTCTCCCAGTTTTCTTTTTCCCTTCGGAAACGGGTCCAAGTGGCTCTTTACGTCTTAAAGGTTGCAGACCCCTGGCCTAGGGAAAGCTCAGGCTTAGCAGACACCATATCTGAGCAAGAGGATATGCAAACAGACCTTGTAGAATCAGAATCATTGCTACCTGAATATCCTATGGACTGTACTCTCTGTGTAGCTGAGAGTATAGAATCTCTCACAGAGTCATAGCATAAGACATGCTCTAAAATATCATTGCTTTGTTGAGCTGAAAAGAAGAAGTTTTTGTGTTTATTTAACTTGTTGATATTGAAAAATCCTGCTTGAATGGAAAAGACTGTGAAGCTCTTATAACAGTTTTGGACTTTGTAAATACTTTGGTAGAAACCCTGAATCAAGGTAAATTCTGATGTCTTCTTGGAGAACCTTAGCGCATCAAGGGAATAAAACCTTATATTTAACCCAGCACAAGGCTCACACAACTATTCTTTATAAAGAAGGGAACTACAAGGACCATAATGCACCTGGTCTAAGGTAGAGTTCCCGGCTTCAAAAAACAATAAATGTCCGCCCTGACCCTTCAGCATGCTGCCACCGGGAGGGGCTGTGACAATACATTTCAACCATGGGGGCCACACCAGGTCCTGCACTATTTTGTAAAATTCCACCGTGAAACCATTGGGATCTGGAGCTTTACAACACTGTGCCTTGCTAATACCCTGGAAGACCTCACTGGCCGTGATTGGTGCCCCTAACTGTTCTGCCTCCTGTGCAGTGAGCCTGGGTAGTGAGATTTCCCATAGATATATATTAATCTGAGAGGGTGAAACCCTCTCCTCTCTATATAGATCCTGATAGAAGACCCTGAATAGATGTGCTACCTGGCAGTATTTTTATATAAGTTCCTGGCCCCCTCTTGCAAGGCAGGGACCATATTGGACCCTTTTGCACCTTTAAGACACCATGTTAGGAGCTTCTCTGTTTTGTTTCCATATTTATAAAGCTGAAACTTATAATACTACAATTATTTTTTAGCTCGTTGATGTAAGACCTCATTCAACGCTGCCTGGATCTCCAGGAGCCATTTTCAAGTCCCTGTTGTGGGGTGGCATGCATGACAGTGTCTTGCAATCATGACCTGTCACTCCAAGTGCACCACTAGGGCTTTAAGGAGGTGGTGATGATGTACTGAATGCGCTATAATGTCGTCTCGAAGCACCACCTTTGCCGTCTCCCAAAATAAATCTGTAGTCACCCGGTGTTGCGAATTGTGGGTCGCATATGACTACCACCTTTTTCTGGTGTAAGCTCTAAAGCATTCATCCCTATATAGGTCTAAAGGAAGCCAACACAGTTGGGGGCCATCGCGCCAAACCTGCCAATCAAGATCAACCCAAACCATGGCATGATCAGATATCTCTCCTGGTCCTATCTTGGCGTCCTCTATCCTGGTGAAGAGGCATTCTGAAGTAAGCAGATAATCAATGTGCCGCTTTGATTCAAAGATAAAGCGGGACATAAATCCTTTTAAATAAATAAAATAAATAAATGTGGGTATATGTGCTGTGTACATGTGATAAATGAATATAATCCCTGTCTAATGGCTGCAGGAGCTGCCAAGGGTCTACTAATCGCTTCCAACAAAGGAACCGTTGCAAAATACAAGTGTTCTGTCCCGAGTCCCAGTCTCCTGGCAAGAAGTGCCTAACTGGGGGTCCAATACCCCATTTAGGTCACCGCCCACCACCAGACCATCCTCTGAGTGTCACTGCAAGGAGGAGGCCAGCCATGCATAGAAGAGGGCATCAAGCACTCCAGGGCTGTACATGTTACATAGAACCACATGTTGGCCTTCCAGGTCCCCCTCCAGAATCACATACTGGCCAAGTAGATCCATGAGTTCAACATTTTGAGCAAAATTGACACGTTTATGTATCAAAATAACAACTCCACCTTTCCTGCGCTGATGCTCCATACACTTGGTCCACCCAATCATGGCACAGCTTGGCATGTTCTACCACCATTTGGTGCGTCTCCTAGAGAAAGGCTATGTCACAGTCTTGGCAGGCTAACACACACAAAATTTTGTAACATTTATGCGGAGTAACCAGACCACAGACCTTCTATGAGGCAATTCTCAACCTGCTCCCTGAACTGCCAGGCCCTGGAGAAAGAATTCCTGTCCTAAGCACTTGAGGATTCCCCCCTCCCAGCCTAGGGTCTCCTTTTCCTGACTCCCATATCTGGTGCCTACGGAGCATGTGACGACGTTCATGCAACAGTAAACACCTCCCTTCATCTCCCCCCTCCATTCCGCCAAAGCCCACCTCTCTCGCTCTTTCACTTTAGCCGACCTATCTCCCCCCAACAAACAGACCCTAGGAGAGTAAACAGAGAGGAAAAGAAAACCCTTGCCATTCGAAACCACAGAGCTCATCTGTCCCCTTCCCTGAACAACCCCCCCGTCCTGTCTCCTTTCCCCCTTCCAACTCTTCCACAGCACTCACCCTCATACCACCAACCTCCACAACTCCATACCCCATACAGAGATCTTCAGGATTCATAGGGCCCCCCTCCAAACCCCCCTCCCATTGCTCCCAAATGACTACCTCCTAAACCACAGAAACAGGCAGATATACATACATACCTTCCCGTCCCATTGTGATCAATCATGAACCCTATTCCCCCTACCCCCCCTGCATACTCCATACTCCCCAGACCCTGCAATCTATTAGCATAAAGATATTCATACTCATATCTCCCTCACCTTTGTGCAAGCACCCCATCATCCTCGCAAACATCCAATGACCCCTCCCCCTTCGTGCACCCGCAGTCCCCTCCATCCCCCCTCCCACAACCACCCTTCAAACCCACTGGCAGCCCTGCCAGGGAACAAATCCTCATGTACAGAAACATGCAAAGCAGTACCTGTACCGAAGAGCCTGTGCTTCCCACGCTTCCCACCACAGAATAGAATAGCCCTTGTGCAGACACCCAGATGGCGATAGCTACCCATAGAGGGATCGCCAATCAGCTTTGATGTAAAAGGGGCTGAAGAGACAGTTATTGATTGCGGCCACCCCCTATATGCTCTCCAGTGTATACACAGCCGATGTTAGAGAGTCTAGTCCCCCCATTCAAGGTGTCCAGAAGGAGAAAGTTAACAGTAATAAATGAGAACAAGTGGGGGATGAGTGAGAAAGATAAAGGGAGTTCCAAAATCAGAAACAAAATGAAAAACATTTTTATAACAATTAAAAAAACGAAAAATGGGTCCACAGGGTCAAGGACTCCCCTCCAATAGCAAGAAGCAAGCAAAGGCTGCCAGTCCCCCTCGTGAATATGGAGGGCTCGCTCCAAAGGTTAGGCCAGTAAGCCCTCACCAGTCTATCAGCCAAATTAAGTAAAGTCCCTCGTGATGGGGTCTTCAAACCTAGGAAGTTAGTGCATAGAGTGGCGGTCAAAAGCAACTTTATTGTTAAATCACAATGCATTTCGGCCAACGGCCGCCTTCAGGGGGTGCAAGCCTCATAAAAAACATAAAAGTAATAAATAATATAGCTTAAAACATAATGGCTGATGCACATAAAAATATAAAATCATAAGAAAAACAAAACATTCAATGTATAAAAGACCATAAAGATTCGTAACCATACATAAGAAATTATAAATAAATATAAAAAGAGGGGCAATGCGCACGTGAAGGTTGTGATGTCTAAACATAAAATGTCCAAAATAGTAAACCTCAAAATGAACTGATGACACTAACATACACTGTCACCAGTTGCCCGCCCTGGGTCCTAGGGCTAGCAGAGAGGGTTCAGCTGATGACTATCCTAAGCCAGGAAGTGGGGGTAGTGCAGGCATAGTAGTACACTGGCCCTCTGGGTAATGGAGTCCCAAACACCTCACAGGCAAAGGAATTGAGGTAGCAGAGTGGTAAGGTCAAAATAAGGTTTTATTTCTCCGTCCCGGGGTTTTGGTAAACACAAATGAACTCAGGACAAAACCATACGTCTGGTATAAAGAAATAGTAACTCAGGAACTGCAGAAAAATGACATCTTTTTCTTCCAGCTTTTAAATACACAGTCCTTTACATAGGAAACAATAAAGGCTTCTTTTCCAATGGCAGTAATGCTCACTTTGCTTTCTCCAGCTATACCATTAGCTTCAAACATTCAATTCAGCAAAGTGTTTCAATATTATCTGCAATGGTTAACGTACAATCCATGGGTACATCGTTTATGCCTTCATCTGTGTATTCAACCTGCATATCCTCCAGCCCATCCCCCGCTGGATACATAGGAAAGCATTCACACAGGGTTCTCAAAACATTCTCTTTAGCCTTAAGAGAATTCTGGAAAGCTCTATTGTCCCAGAGAAAACTATTAGGCTTAGTTTTCTCTCTGTTCCTTTTATAGAAACTACCTTCTGGCTTCTGCCTGCAAGGCTTACTGAGCAGTGCTCTTTCACTATTAGGAAAGTTCAGAGGTTTGTACCTTTCTCTCTCATGAGCTTCTGGACACACCCAAGCTGGCTCCCTGCGTGGCTTCTCCCTCCAGCTGCCTTCCTCCCAAGGCTTTAACTGAGAGAAGCTTTCCTGCAGACTGTGGGATTTAACCCTCGGTACCTTTTCAGCTTGAGCTTTCTTTGTTCCTCTGTCTGTTCCAATGTTAGCTCCTGTTCTAGCTCTGCTGCAGGAATTCACAGCTGCTCCGTCAGAACTCCTCCTGGATCCTAATCCAGATCCTGAGCTTGCTCCCCAGCTTGAACTTCCTCTCCAGCCTGAACTCGAATCAGCACCTGAACCAGAGCCTGAGCTTGAGCTACAGCTTGTGCTCCCTCCTGAGCTAACTCTGCTTTCTAATGAGTGCTTTTTATCTTCCACAGTGCTTAGCTTCGCCCCTCCTCCACCCAGGTGAATCCTATTACACTCAGGGCATGGGGCTTGTTTGCAGCTTGGGCGGGGCTGCTGCACTCGTGGCTGGGTTTGTTTACATCTCCCTTGGCAACCTGTAGCCATGTGCATTGCCTGGCTGTCAGAATCTGACCTGTTTTCTTCAGTTTCCTCTGACTGCACAGTAAGGGACGGATCTTCCCCATCACAACACTAACAAAAAATAGTCATCAGTGATAATGTCCACTGATACCCAATTCATGTTTAAATGTCAGGCAAAACATACTGGAACAACGAAAATTGTAACCCCCTGCTCAAAGGTATGTGACACCCTTTTTTTTTGAAAAATAATTTTTTTTTGTGTAAATAAATCTTTAAATGCCTTATCTTAATCCTCAATCAAAATCTCTGAAGCAACCCCCAGTGAACCACTTATTTTTTCTTGTCGGATCACACCGAGGGAGGATAAGAAAGGTGTCTTAACCCCACCAAACAGATGAAATCCATTTTATTCGTATAAAAGTTCTTTGGTTAATTGATTAACTTATCTCAAACAGTGTAGAAGAAAACCGAACTCATTCCCGTATAACAAACATCTGAGTCCTGAAGCACGACGTGCACGTTTTGGGACCCCAATCCCTGTATCAAGTGCTCCGACGTAAATCAAATGAAAGGCATTCGTCTTCTTCCAGCAACAATCAAGTGAATGGCGTTCCTCCGTTTTCAACTGCCGGTTATTCGCCGGCATGCAATCACTGGAAAGGACCAGTTAACTTACAATTGGCCAGTGAAAAACTGTCCGTCAATGAGGATAACCACTCACAGGCAAGGGGCAGTCCCATGTCAAATCCCCTCGCTGGTTGGATGAAGTCAAAGACTCTCCGTGATGTAATGACCAAACAAATAAGGAAAACTAACTCCCACCTGCCAAAGAACAGCCAATCATAAAGGGGATATCCCACTGAAATGGGAAACCCCTTACCCGATTAGCTCCCCTTACAGTAAACTTGACCACTCATTCTCATGGTTCAAGCCCATTGGATGTACAGCACCCAATTCATAGATCCATCTCTGCTCACACCACTGTAGACGAGCCGCCCGATTGCCCCCTCTAGGATCATTAGGAATGTGATCAATGACTGTCCAACATAGATCCTCAAGAGCTGTTTTGGTTATTCCATGTAATCTTTATGTTTTTTTGATGCGCTGAATCCGAAAATGACCTCCATTTAGTCATAGGACATCACGTTTCCTGACAATTTAGGTAACTATGTTAAATAAGGCAATACCTCAAAAATAAATGGAAATAGACTTATAAAATGAAAGTTTTATTACAATATTTTCATGAAAATCCTTTTTTGAACTGAAATGAGCTCACCTACACACACTAAACTCGATTCTTCTTCCTTGTGAGGCTCCTCTTGGTGCATTTACGCTTGTGAGTAGCATCTGGAATGTCTCTCTGAAGCATCCAACAGTAGTCTGCCATCATTGTAATGCTCCATTTTCCCTGGTATCTCCTTTCCATCTCTGTAATGTCTTGGTGGAATCGTTCACCTTGTTCCTCACTCACAGCTCCCAATTTTTCAGGAAAGTAGTCAAGGTGGGACTGGAGGAAATGCACTTTCAAACTCATCAGGCAACCTAAAACTTGAAATGCTTTCAGCATTCGTCCGACGATCTTTTTGTAGTGAGGATCTTTGTTATTGCCTAAAAATTTCTGTACGAATTCTTTAAATGCAATCCACCCTTCTTTTTGAGGATCCGTCATGGTATTGACAAACTCTTGATCAACTATAAGCCTTCTAATGTCTGGTCCGACGAACACACTTTCCTTCAATTTTGCCTCCGACAAGCCTGGAAACTTGGTGACCAAGTATTTGAAGCATTCTCCATCTCTTGGAAGTGATTTTACGAATTGCTTCATCAATCCCAATTTTATGTGGAGAGGTGGTAGAAGAACTTTATGGGAAGGTACCAAAGTTTCTCAGAGGACATTTTTTTCACCGACTGTTAGCACCCTCGGCTGCCAACTCTTCTTGGTCCAGTGATTTTGTCGGTCTCGACTGTCCCATAGACACAGAAAACAAGGATATTTGGTATACCCAGCTTGTTGCCCGAGCAGCATGCACAAGACCTTCAAGTCCCCACACACTTGCCAAACATGGTCTTCATATTTAAGTTTATGAAGAACCAATTCCAAGTTCTCGTAGGTTTCCT
This sequence comes from Ichthyophis bannanicus, assembly GCA_033557465.1. Classification (NCBI taxonomy): domain Eukaryota; kingdom Metazoa; phylum Chordata; class Amphibia; order Gymnophiona; family Ichthyophiidae; genus Ichthyophis; species Ichthyophis bannanicus. The sequence continues at coordinate 546,254,450 of CM066031.1, forward strand.
TCAAGTGTACGGAATGACCTACAGGTATGGAAGCGAAAAAACCGTTGTGGAGTAAAACTGCTTTGAGACTTCTTTTTGAAGAATCTATAAAAAGACGCCATTGCTCTGAATCATATTGGATTTTAAATTGACCAATCAGACCTTTGACATTGATGCAATAAACCAACTTGTCTTCCTGGGCGAAGTAAGGAATGAACTCCTTTTCACGATGTCTGAACCATGAAGATAACACTCCTGGCAACAATAAATTCCTGCTTTTCAGCCTTGATCCGAGTAACTCAGCGGCATCTTTGGGAAGATTCAAGTCTCTTACCAAATCATTCATCTCCTCCTGAGAAAACAATTTTGGTCTTGTATCATCTTTAAAGTCAGAACTTGATTCGTCATCTGGTTCAGGTATAACTTCACCTTCATCGGAGCTAGGTATCTCTTCCAAGGTAGCAGGGGGCTTGGGTACTGGTATATCTGTGCCATGGGGGATGGGACGAATTGCCGAGTGAAGATTGGGGTATGAAATGGAATGCTTCCATTTGGAATTAAACCCTTTCACATCGCATGAAGTCGTCACTATGGTTCTTTTGCTCTCGCCATACCATAGGAATCCCATAACGGAAAGTTCTCCAGGACCAAGCAGGAAGTCAGTCCTCACATATGGGTGACGTCGGCGCCGACGGAGCCCTCGCAGAGCAATTTTCCCCAGCTTTCAAAGAAAGCCTTTGGGAATTGCAGCGCGCATGCGCGGTCCTCTTCCCGCCCAAGGGTGCCATCTTGCTCAGTCTTCTTTTTTCCGCGGAGCCCTACAGACGTTGTTTGTAATTCCACGCTAGAAAAGTTGATTTTATTTGTTTTTCTCGAATTCGATGCCGGTTCTTTTCCCGCCCGGACCCGCGACGCCGGTTGCAAGTCCGTTCTTTATTTTTCGTTTTTTTGTCCTTCGTGACAGATTTCGCGCCTTTTTTTCTTTTTCACTGGCAGCCCGGTCTTTTGACCTCGCAGGGGCCCTTTTTCCCCCGATGGCTGCCAGTGGGTTTAAAAAGTGTGATCGGTGTAAGAAACTCATGTCTCTTACCAACACACACGACTACTGCCTCTGCTGCCTCAGACCCGATCATGACCCGATGATCTGTGGTCCCTGTGGCAAAATGTCCTCAAAAGCGTTGAGGAGTCGGCAGCATCAGCGGGAACGTATCTTCTCTGACTCCGGCCGGGCTCGGACCTCGTCAGAGGCTTCGACGTCTCGGGACTCTGTTCCTGAGCATCGTCGAAGTTCCTCTGAACGGGGGTCTCCTACCCGGGAACATCATCGGAAGAAGAAACCCGCGAGGGCGGCGTCGGTGGATGCCCCTGGTTCCTCGAGGGCCAGGTCGCATAGCCCCAATAGCCGTCCCGGGTCCTCGGAGATGGAGAGGCCTTCCAAACATCCTCGTCTCGAGATGGACTCGCCCGCTCACGTGAGTACTGTTGTCCTCGTGGACTCGCCTCCGAAGGAGCCGACGTCAGGCCCGACGCCGTCGGGGCCCGAGTCGGGGACTGGTGGGTCTCCTGAGCTCGGACTCAGGTTGACGGCCTTGGAGAGCAGTTTCGCTGCCTTCATGGACCAGCAGCGGGCATTGATCGCTGGCCTCGCCGGTGCTTCTGCCCTGACCACCGGGACGTCGACGTCCAAGTCGACCCCGGAGACCGAGCCGATCCTCGAGTCCATGAGGGCTTGAGTCGATCCTCGGTCGTGGTCTCCTTCGGCCTCCCGTTCGGGACCGCGGTCGTCGACGCCGACTCCCTCGGCGTCGGGGCGAATGGCATCAATGCCCGCCCGCCCGACCGGAGCCGCTCGACGACGACTCCGAGGAGTCAGCCTGGGAATCCGAAGACGAAGAGTCACCTGGTTCTTTTCGGACTCGATGTGTCCCATCGGACTCCCCCGAGTCCGAACCTCGGAGACGGTCCCCCCCGGAGGATACCCGGTTCTCGGACTTCGTGCGGGATATGGCCAAGGCCTTGGCATTCCCCGCGGATCCCGAGGAGGAGCCTCGAGTCGAAGAGCTCGATGCCCTCCAATATGACTCTCCCCCAAAGGAGGCCTTTATTGTACCGGTTCCTCCGATGCTGGAACGACTTCTCTTTCGCATGTGGGAGAGCCCGGCGTCGTCGCCGGTGTTAAGCAAGCGGGTCGATTCCATTTATCGAGTCCGCAAGAGCCCCGGGTTCCAAAAGGCACAACTGCCGCACCATTCCATGGTGGTGGAATCGGCCATGCATACACTTCAGAGTCAGAAAATGCACTCCTCGGTGCCTCCCGGTCGGGAGGCTCGAAGCCTGGATGCCCTCGGTAGGAAGTGTTTCCAGGGCTCTATGCTTGCTTGTCGAATCCAGACCTACCAGCTCTATATGGGCATGTATCTCCGAGACCTGGCTAAAGAAATAGCCGGGTTCTCTGCTGGTCTCTCCGAAGAACCTTTGCAGAGGTTCCAAGCCTTGTCAACTGGTATTCGGGAGTGCTCAAAGTTTATCTCTCGAGCAGCCTACGATGGCTTTGAAGCATCGGCTCGAGTAGCCGCAGCCGGCATCGGTGGCCGTCGACAGGCTTGGCTTCAGTCATCCGACCTCGAGCCATGGGTGCAGGACAAGTTGGTCGATGTCCCCTGCAGAGGTGAAAACCTCTTTGGCAAACCCATGGATGAGAAGGCTGCACAGATCGAGACCGAGACTCTCACCAGGACTCGTCTCTCAAGGAAGACCTCTGCCCCTTCTCAGAAGAAGAAGGGCTCGGGGAAAAAGCCCTTTTACCCGAGGAAGGTGGCTGCCTATCACCACTACCCTCATTATCAGGCCTCGGCAGCTCCCCCACAGGGTAAGCAAGCCAAGGGACGGGATAATGGGTCCCGTAGGCAGCAAGCCCCCAAGCCTGCACCACCGGCCCCTGCTCAGCAGGGTGGGGGTTTTTGACTTCATCAGCATAGCCTCTCCCCCTCAGCTGGTTTCTCTCAGCACAGGAGGCCGGCTGGTCCACTTTGCCCACAGGTTGTCCAACATCACTACAGATACCTGGGTGCTTCACATAGTCCAAGAGGGCTATCTTCTGCACTTCCACCAGGTACCTCCCTCCTACTTTCCGGGGGAGCCTCTCAGACTCCCTCTGCACAGGGACTTACTCCTTCAGGAGTTAGCAAGTCTACTTCAGGAACAGGCTGTGGAACCGGTGCCCCACCACCTGAGAGGTCAAGGCTTTTACTCCAGGTACTTTCTGATACCAAAAAGAACAGGAGGCCTCAGATCCATCCTGGACTTGCGGAACCTCAACAAGTTCCTCGCAAAGGAAAAGTTCAAGACTATGCTCCTTGGATCTAAAGGATGCCTACACTCACATCCTCATCCACCCCAGTCACAGACAATATCTCAGGTTTGTGGTGGGGGGCAATCATTACCAGTACAGAGTACTGCCCTTTGGCCTATCCTCCGCACCAAGGGTGTTCACCAAATGTCTAGCAGTGGTGGCGGCTTATCTAAGACTTCAAGGCCTCTTTGTATTTCCATACCTGGACGACTGGCTCATCAGAGCACAGTCTTCCCAAGAGGCCATTCACGCCACGCACCGCACAGTGGCTCAGCTCCAGTACTTGGGCTTTGTCATAAACTTCGCAAAGTCCACTTTGCTCCCCTCTCAGGATCTCGAGTTCATCGGCGCAAGATTAAACACGCTTCAGGCGCGAGCTTTTCTGCCTCTCGACAGGGCAAATAGGCTCATGGATCTTGCCAGCCACTTTCGCAGCAATTCCCTGGTCTCTGCCAGGCAATTTCTGAGACTGCTCGGCCATATGGCTTCCACAGTCCATGTGACCCCCAATGCCCGCCTGAACATGCGGCCTGCTCAATGGTGCCTTCGCGCACAATGGCATCAGGCCACTGGGAGCCTAGCGGACTCCGTACAGATCTCCGACCCGCTGGTCTCTTCTCTGCAATGGTGGCTTCATCTGCCAAACCTAGTGCTCAGAATGGCTTTTCAGCCTCCTCCGCCTACTCAGGTCCTAACGACCGATGCTTCTCTCCTGGGTTGGGGAGCACATTGCCAAGGGACCTGTACGCAAGGCCTCTGGACTCCTTGGGAGTCTGCTCAGCAGATAAACTTCCTGGAGCTCAGAGCCATCCGCCTAGCTCTCAGAGCCTTCTCCCACCTCACTTCTCACCAGTCTGTGCTGGTCCAGACGGACAATCAAGTTGCAATGTTCTACGTGAACAAACAAGGCGGAACAGGCTCCTTCCTTCTCTGTCAGGAGGCACAAAAACTATGCTCTTGGGCCGTCCACCACGGCATCCTCCTCAAAGCTGTCTATCTCCCAGGTCAGGAAAATTACCTGGCAGACAAGCTAAGCAGGATCCTCCAACCACACGAGTGGAGATTGGATCCCTTGGTGGTTCAGCGGATCTTTCTCAAGTGGGGCCTCCCCACCATGGATCTGTTTGCCAGTCCTCTGAACCGGCAACTTCCCAGATTCTGCTCTCGACAACCGCATCCTCTCAGAGTAGCGGCGGATGCTTTTCTGATTCCATGGTCCACAGGCCTATTGTATGCCTTCCCTCCCATGCCGCTGGTGTCTCGGACACTCTTCAAAGTTCTCAGAGACAAAGCCTCGATGATCCTAGTGGCTCCACGGTGGCCGAGACAACCTTGGTTCCCGCTTCTGATGCAGCTGGCGGTGGACACTCCTCTTCCTCTGGGGTTTCAACCCGACCTCCTGTCACAGGATCAGGGGACTCTCCTGCACCCCAACCTCCGGTCCCTTCATCTGATGGCCTGGCTGCTGAGAGGGTAGTCCTTGCTCCCCTCCTGCTGCCTCCAGATGTGGAGGAAGTCATCTTGGCCTCCAGGCGACCCTCCACCCGGAAGTCCTACGCTCTTAAGTGGCGACGGTTCTCCATCTGGTGTGCTCAGCAGTCTCAAGATCCCTTCTCCTGTTCGGTATCAGTGGTCTTGCAGTACTTGCTTTGCCTCTCCGATCTTGGACTTAAGTCCAACTCGGTCAGAGTCCACCTCAGTGCTCTTTCTGCGCATCACATGCCGGTGGATGGCAGGCCTCTTTCCAGCCACCCTCTTGTGGCTCGTTTTCTCAGAGGCCTCCTTCTCCTTAAACCACCTTTGCGCCCACCAGCCCCTGACTGGGATCTGAATGTGGTTTTGCAGCGGATTACCTGTCCGCCTTTTAAACCTATGGCTACCTGTCATCTTCGTTTTCTTTCTTGGAAAACCTTATTCTTGGTAGCCCTCACTTCTGCTAGATGTGTTAGTGAGCTACAGGCCCTAGTATCGGATCCTCCTTACACTAGGTTCTACAAGAATAGGGTAGTCCTACGGACTCACCCTAAGTTTCTTCCTAAAGTGGTTTCCCCTTTTCACATCAACCAGGAGGTGGTACTTCCGATCTTTTTTCCCAGGCCACACTCCAGCCGAGCTGAAATGGTCCTGCATACCCTGGACTGTAGGAGGGTGTTAACCTTCTACCTTGACCGTACGCGGGAGCACCGAAGGGCTGTTCAGCTCTTCGTGTCTTATGACCCCAATAAGTTGGGGCTCCCTGTCTCCAAGCATACTCTGTCCATCTGGATTGCTGACTCTATCGCTTGGGCTTATGGGGCAGCCGGCCTCTCGTTGGAAAGTCGAGTCACGGCTCATCGTGTTAGGGCGAAGGCTGCGTCAGTGGCTTACCTCCGCTCTGTTCCATTGGCAGACATCTGCCGGGCCGCTACTTGGTCTTCAAGCCAGACTTTTGCAGCCCATTACTGCCTGGAGAGGGAGTCCCGCAGGGACAATGCTTTCGGACAGGCAGTCCTCCGTAATCTCTTTGAGGTATAGGCAACTCCTGCCCTCCGTCCCGGATGTTGGGCTACCGGTTGGGGGCGTACTCAGAGAAGATTCCTTCCTTCTGTGCTACTGAGCTTGAGGGAGCTCCTTTTTTGTGCTTGGGGTCTCCGGTAGCCTTAAGCTTGGGAGTCCCATATGTGAGGACTGACTTCCTGCTTGGTCCTGGAGAAAGAGTAGTTACTCACCTGTAACAGGTGTTCTCCAGGAGCAGCAGGAATCAGTCCTCACAATCCTCCCTCCTCCCCTTGGAGTTGCAGTTCTATGCTTTCGTTTTTTGCTAATTTTTTGCTGTCTTTTAGCTATGTCATCAGACTGAGCAAGATGGCACCCTTGGGCGGGAAGAGGACCGCGCATGCGCGCTGCAATTCCCAAAGGCTTTCTTTGAAAGCTGGGGAAAATTGCTCCGCGAGGGCTCCGTCGGCGCCGACGTCACCCATATGTGAGGACTGATTCCTGCTGCTCCTGGAGAACACCTGTTACAGGTGAGTAACTACTCTATTTTCTCTTACCCTTCAACCAGTTTCGGAGGTCCTCAACACACCGTTTGCACACTTTATGAGGCGCCCAGACTTTATCTTGATCTCCAATTTTTAGTCCAAAGTATGCAAAGTACACTTTTTTCACAAAGTCTGTAATATTCTGCTGTTGCTTCAACACTGTATATTCACCACAGATGAAACAGAAACTGTCTGGCGAATTAATACACTTTTGCGGAGTCATAACATAACGGTTGAAGAATGACGAGCTAACACGAATTGCGATGAAAAAGTGTGAACAGCCTAGAACCAAGAACCTGATGATGATTCGTGCACAAGTGTGGCATGCAGGAGAGAGCAGCTCTGTGTCTGTACATGAGATGTCACAGTGCTATCTGCCCTGTGTCTCCCTCCCACTGGATTCTTCAGGAAAGATTAACCCCTTCTACCATTAGAAGCACGGACTTAAAACTTGCTTAGCTTATGTATATATTGCTGACCATCAAATTTACAGTGCTATATTTTTTTTTACATAACTCGGACATCCCCTTTAAGATTTTTTTGGCATTTTATATCTTAAATGCACTTATGTGAATTAATTAATAGTAATTTGAAAAACATTGATAAATTTGAAGACAATTTTGCATGTTGTGGCAAATCATGACGTCTAGGAGTTTTTTCAATATTTTATTTGTTTTCAGCACACCAAAATACATGGAAATTAGATGAAAATAATCAAACAGCTTTTTAGTCGCAGACCTGTGGGGGAGTCAGAGGGCATTCCCTGCTTCCACGTGCTGTTTCTTGCTGGCCGTAATGAGCACTTTCCTAATGCTTATTCGTGCCCAGGAGCAGGTTATAAACATAGACGTGTCCACTGGGGGTCGTATTCGTGTGATGCTGTTCTAAAATCAGCTAAATATATGGATCTTTTGCAGACTGCCCTGGACACGGCTCCACCACGCTCCCATGCAACACAGACATGATCTGGCCATTTTCTGGCATGCAGATCATGAACAGAGCTTTTAAAATGACCCCCTTAGGATTAATAGCTAGCAATATCGCGATTCATTGGGTGGGATTAGATCTAAGGGGACCAGTTGCTGCTAACCTTGATTCATGCAATGATGTAGCATCTATGATTATCCTTATTTATTTTATCTAGGTAGCAATGGCATCAGATTGTAAAGGTATCAAGCTGATTTTGACTTTGGAGGAATTATGTGAACATGAAGAGATGTAGAGCTGTGGAAAAAGAGGGTGAACTGGAAAATTGCTAATTTGATTTCTACTCCTGGAAGCTCAGCAGATCAGTGCCTAGGGTTGTACAGAAAAACAGAGTTCACCGGTCTAAGGTTAGGTTGGACATAGAGAGGATAATTTTATAGCAGGCTGCCTACATGCAAAGGCTAAGTAAAAGCCTACTTTAAGCCTAAGACACACAAGTGTTTGCTTTTGTCCTAATATTTCATAAAGACACAACAGAAATCACTCCTAGAATAAAAACTAGAAACATTTACGCCTGCCAGGGAGTATCACGATGGCTTCCTTTTCCTCTTACTATTATTTACTTTCCTAACAAAATGGTTCACTGCCCATAAAATATCCCCTTTCAGTTTTGCCCACTGTTTTTCTACATCCCCCAGATGTTCTCTTCCAACTAATGACTTCTTTTGGTATTCCCCCATCTTGACAAAGTTTTCCTTAAAGTATAAGACACTCAGTTTTGAATGAACCATCTCGGCATGTGTCCTAATAGTGAACCAAACTATCTGGTAATCATTATATGACAGATGATCAACCACTATAACATCAAATACTCTCTCCCCATTTGCCAGCACTTCTCTCATGTGAGTTCCATTACCAGTTGCAGGAATAATTGGCATTGACAGTATTGCAATGAGAGGAGAAGTGTTATTGAAAAGTGATTTCAATATGCCAGATATTGATTGGAACATCCCAATTGTGGTGTCATCTAGAAGTAGGGAGAATCCCTGAAAGGTGCAGTGAGAAAAATATGAACAGCATATGAGAAGCCCCATGTTAAGCTAAGTTTAAAATTTCTGAGCAATAGCGACATTGTTGGCTGAACAGGGCCACCCCAGAAATTAGGAAAACTAGGCTGTTGCCTAGGGCAACAACTTTTGGGAAGCAACAAAAAGCAGACCATTCAAAGCTAAACAATTGATTTTGACAGCCAGGGAGGGTTATAAAGCTTAGGTTTGCCTAGGGTGCCAACACCTTGGACCAAGTCACAAAAATAAGTGTAGTAATGAATTGTGTCTGCAGCTATTCTATAAAATAAATCAACAGGACTTGAGTTTATCAAGGCAAATGATAAAATGGGTGTATATGGTTCTAAGCCAAGTGAGCATCTGCCCACACGATGGTTTGATGGCTCTCTCTTATAAATATATCTATATATATAAAATAGCGGATAAACATATACGTTTAAAGTTGGGGTGTTTCCATTCACTAAAATGATATGGTATTGCCTATATAAGCATAAAATAGACAACTTTTTGGATATTTCACATAGGTGCCCTATTATAAAATTTGTCCTTTAGGTGTAATTTTATAATTGAGTGTCTAGGTAGGAAAGGCATATATGTTTCACCTGTGCCTTATAAAATATCCTACCGAAAAGTTAAATCAGGCAGGAGTAGCTCTTTTCATGTATACTGTATATCAGTAAGAACCAGCGCATATGTGCACATATTTTATAAAGTACTTGTCTAAGTGCTGATCCTGCCCCTGCTTCACCCATTCTCTACTCCTCAGGAATGCCAGTGCATATGTCACTTAAATGTAAGCATATACTGCCATGAAATTATAAGTGTCTTCCTGAGCACGCAAAATGGTGTTCTACATGCTCAAGATGCTTATAAAGTTACCCTCTTTGGAAGAGCTGTGAGTCATCCTCTCTTTTAGTAGATAAAAAGGGTCATCCGAGGGTTTAACATGATGCTAGGCTATATGTGCTAAAGCAAGCAAATGTGAAGCTGATGGTAAATTATAGGGTAGATAAGATAAGAGATCCTGAGAACATACAGTAAGTCCTAGCAGCAAATCAGGAAAGCAAATATCTGGATTTACAGCCCAGTAAACCATGTAAATGCCTTATATTGGGATATTCAACAGCACTTACATGGTTAGTGCCATTGAAAATCCCCTTCTAATTCCCCTACACGCCCAGATGCTATCCGGTTAGCATCGGGGCATGTCGGGGGCATTCCGGGGCAGAGTATAGGTGACAACAAGCGTTAACCAGGCAGCAGCAATATTGCATGCTGCCCGGTTAGCGATATGCACTGAAAAGATAGACGAGGAAAACCTTTGCCTATCTTTAAGACATAGGAACTAACCAGGCAGCATGCAATATTGCTGCTGGCCAGTTAGCTTTGGGAGCTTTTGGTATGTTCGGCAATCCCTGGATTTTCAATGCTGTCGCCGTGGCATTGAATATCCGGGTTAGAGGTCAGTGAGGAGGGATATGCGTCGATGCGGTACATAGTCCTTTGAAAATGAGCCTAGCTTAATATCTGGCCCTATATGTTTAGCTTAGGTCTGCTGTATAGATTTAGATTCCCTTTGCCTTTTATGTTCAGGGTTTTATTTTATTTCAGCAGCTATCAGAAATACCATTTTGAAAGAACATCATTTTTTTTTCTTTTTAATGAATTTACAATACAGTGGTGTGCAAATGTCTGGAATCACTTGTGAGTTTTGGGTTTTTCATACTTTCTAACATTTTTTTTTTAAATTTTGCATTAGCCCAGCATATTCATCTTTCTACCACGTTAAAAGGGATAGATTTGGCTATTAGAGTTGACTTTTTTACATTCCTTGCTTCCAATTTAAATACTTTACAGACACTGAGAGATAGCTACTGCGATTTTTGTGGATCCTGCGTCAAAACTGGATTGAGAATATCCAATATGCACACGTTATTTCTGACCAATCAGGAAGCTGGTTTCACTAACCAATCACAATGCAGACATCTAGCCAACAGTGCAGCTATAAAAACACGCGGAATTTTTGAATTTCATACGCTTTCTGGATCGACCATGAAGATGACTCGGACCCTGATGTTGGAAGAGTGTGTTCGTGTGTCCTTTATGAGCGAGGAAGGATTTTCAAGCCATCAGATAGCCAGGAAAGTTGGCTGCAGTCAGAGTGCTGTTGTTAAGATTGTACAGAAAAAGAAAGAAACGGGTTCAATGGTGGACAAGCCTCATTCAGGTCATCCACGTGCATCAACATCACGTGGACGACCTGCACTATGACACATTTCACTGACTAATCGCAAGTTGACTTCTCCTCAGCTACGTCAAGAGTGGTCAGACAAGAGTGAGGTCAGTGTCAGCTCATCAATAGTTCATCGCCGTTGCCTGCAGTTTCGTTTCCGGGGCTGCAAAGCACGGAATAAGCCACTGATGACTGACATACAAAGGTGCAACCGGATCGTGTGGGTGAGAAAGCACTCAACCTGGTCGACTGAAATGTGGGAAAAGGTGCTATTCAGCGATGAAAGTACCTTCTGCCTGTTTGGTAACCAGGCCCACACCTATGTGAGAAGATTTCCTTAAGAGGAATTCAAGCCTGAGTGTCTCAACCTCACTATGAGGCATCCTTTGAAGGTCATGGTCTAGGGCTGCATGGCTGCCAGTGGCGTTGGATGTCTTCACATCGATGGAATGGTCAACGGGGCCAAGTACATCACCATACTGCAAAAGCGCATGGTGCCATCAGCACACCAGCTGTTTCCTGGCCAGTTCCTGTTCCAAGATGACAATGCACCCTGCCATCGCTCCAGACAGGTGATCAGCTGGAAGCAGCGGAACAACATCAAGTCAATGTACTGGCCTTCCCAGTCTCCAGATCTGAATCCAATCGAGAACCTGTGGCACAAGGTGGCCTTGGAAATATTCAAGAGACATCTGACATCAAAGCGTGAGCTGATTGAATCACTCATTGCAGCTTGGAACCGCGTTGTCACCAACGATCACCTTGTCAGACTGGTTCATTCAATGCCGACAAGGTGCAGTCAGGTGATCAAGAACAAAGGGTGGCCCATCAAATACTGAGCCATCACTGACACACAAAAACGGCCTTTTTCAAGGCCACATACATTAATTTGAAGGAAACCTGGCGTGCATCTATAATATTTTAAAGCATACTTACAATAATATATCGTTTGCCAACGATGTACATTACGCGATTTTCACAGAAAATCTATCAACAGGACAACTATGGGGAACAAACTCAGAAAGTAAGGGCCAAACCAATACTAAAGGTTGGTCCTAATAGCCAGATCTATCACTTACCATGAGATACACAGAAAAAGCCACTGGGAGGAAAAAGAAATTAAGATATAAGGTCACAAAGTTGAAAAAATGTCATATTTACAAGTGATTCCAGACTTTTGCACACCACTGTATGTATCCAAGCATATCCACTTGTACAGAAAAAGAAATAAACAGAACATAATGTAAGAAGAATCATTGAAAGAAAGAAATGGCATCTGTTCATTTCACACCAGCCTTCAACCAAACAAAGAGGAGATCAAATTGAAAATTACATTTTACTGTAACACGAGAGGGAAAAGGCGAAGAATCAAACAGCCAGAAAAACAACTATAATAGCGGATTTCTGAGACCCAGGAATTGAAAGACAAAGGGGCATGTGAGAAGTAATAGATAATTATGCTTTTTTTTTTAGACTTCTCAATTTGTATTAACTTAATGAAATGTTTGCAGTGAAATTTCTAGAAAAAATAGATCTTCCAACTGTAAAACCCCAGGCCTAAGCAGGAGGAACTCTTTCCCCTTCTTTTGCTTTTCCCTGACTAAATCCAGGAAAATCCTTACAATTAAAACTTTAAAGGTAACATTTCTTTTTTTAAAGTATATTTTAAGTAACCACTCTTGTCTGAGCATAAAGCAAAAGTAAGCGTGGAGAAGTATCCTAGTGGTTGGGGCTGCAACCTGGGATCAGAAATAGCAGGGTTCAAATCCCACTGACTCTCCTTGTGGCAAGTCACTTAACCCTCTATTGGCTCAGGTGCAATCTTAGATTGTAAGCCCTCCAGGGACAGGGAAATACCTACAGTACCTGATTGCAACTCACTTTGATCTGCTTCTGGAAAAGCATGAGATTAAAAATAAATAAATAAGTAACAAGTAATATAGAAAGAGTCACTGTTTCCAAATCAGAGTTCTAAAGAATTCCCGATATATTTAATACATCCATTTGTTGCTGACCTAATTGTTGAGGACCACCAGAGTCTTTCTTAGCAGTAGGCAGATAGTAAGCTTTGATTAAAGGTGGAAACGTTTCTTCTGGTATATTCAGTACCTCTCCAACATATTTTCTAAACATATCTCTAGCAGAAATTAAAGAAAATCTAGGAACATTTTCTTAAATAAAGATCAGAAGACCTAATTTGATTCTCCGTCAACTCCAACTTAAATTGAACCAAAGAAAAATTCTTTATAAATGCATTGTCACATCCATCCAGCTGCTGGATCTTAGTTCTCACTTCCTCCATTGCAACTTTAGTAGACAGTATCTCCTTAGCATTTTTTTGTATAGAAGAAATGTTACCTTGTACATGCAATTAGAGTGCCTGAAACTGGGGTTCTAGATCTGCACCCAGCTTGGATATGCCATTGCATGGGGGTAGAGGGAAGATGCTGGACATGGGGAAATAGGACACAGGATGGGGGGAGGGGATTCTGGATAATTTTTAATGATTTGTAAACACTTTGATGCTTTTTGCTTTAAATGGTATATCAAGTACAATAATAGACCATAAAACATGAAGGAAATAAGATGAGAATAAAGGGGAGAGGTGCTAGATGGTGAGAGAGGGGGAGACACAAGACAGGGCCGGAGAGAAGGGGCGAGATGCTGCTCATAGGGTGTAAGAGAGAAAGAGAAAGACGAGAGTTAATTAAAGACTGGGGAATAAGTGGCTGGGGAAGGATAGAGAGATGGGGAGTAAGAGGACTGTGTTAAAGGTTGGAAAGTGGTAGGAAGATGCAGTTGAATGTTGGAAATTGAGAACTGGATAGTAAGAAGGAGAAATTAAATCTGAGTTGATAGAGAAGAATGGAAGAAAGCTGAAAGGAAAAGATCAGTGTCAGAGATGAAAGGCAATGAAGAAGACAGGTGGGGAGAGAAGTGGCAGATGGACCAGAGACCCTAGGGGGTAAGTTAAAAGAAGACGAGGAAAGCAGAAACCAGAGACAAGGGATCAATATGATTAGAGAATAAAATAACCAGACAGCAGAAAGTAGAAAAATTAATTTTATTGTCAGTTTAGTGATTGGAGTATGTCTGTCTTTGAACTTCACAGGCCTGATATTCAACTTACGACTGTCAGAATTTTAAAAGCGCCTGACCGCCACAGGCAAAAGTGAAACCAGATATTCAGCACCAAAATCTGGATATCTTCTGGCATTGAATATCCAGTTTCAGCGCTGACTGGCACAGATATTCAGGCAGTAGCAATATTCAACTGCTATCTGGATAGCTGAACTGCATAAAATTAGGACAGCTATTGAGATGACTTGACTTTATACGTACACGTTGTTTAGAGGGGATGTTCTGCAGCACTGGCTGGTTAGTGCTACTGAATATCCCTCTCAGTGGGATTTATCTGGTTAGCAGATTCTGCAAACCATATAAACCCCTTTGAATATTGGGCTGTATGTACACATTTTATCTTTATATGCTGCACAGTTTAGGGGTATTTGCGGTTCTTTCTGTTTCTCTAGTGTTGTATTGCATGCAGAGTCTGTTTTTGGGGGTGTTTCAGTTTAATTTTTGTCTACATAATTTTATTTTTAGTTTGTGTTAATTTATTTTATGTTTGGTGAGGATCTATTTATGTTCTCAGTGTGTGATCAGTGCCAGATATTCTGTTAGCATGGCGTTTCTATTTAAGGATTTATAGTAATCTGGCTTGTATGGTTTTCTGACTAGATGTATGGATGTTCTAGAACACACTGCAATAAAAGGATATCTACTAAGCTGGGTTAATTGTTAACACGGCAGATTGTGCGTGCTATCTGGGTGCATTAGTAAATAATGCAGCAATTTTCTGCACTATTTGCAGAACTGCTACTACTACTAATCATTTGTATAGCGCTACAAGGCATACACAGCACTATATATATAGATGTAAGACACAGTCCCTCCTCATCAGAGTTTACAATCTAATCAAGTCAAAGCACATAACAAAACTGGGGACTAGAGTATGCTAAGATACACATAAGTAGTGGACAAGAGAATAAAGAGCATCAGAAACCGTATTATCTACAAGTGGGTGGGATATGAGTGAAGAGTGGCTGTCTGTGCAGTGCGTGGCAACCATTAAAGCATACAGCATAGGTGTTCATAAAGCCACCTTGGTGGATGGCGTCATGTGCATCCATAGTGCTGCCGGGGCATGCTTTCTGCTGTTTTGGTGCGTTAGCTGCTGGGGAAATATTTTGCATACTCCCAACAGATAATGCACAGCTTTTGCAGCCAAGGCTGTGCTATCTGCTCTTTTTTAAAAACCAAAACACCTTCACCCTGAGCTAAATTGCAAACCAAATAACCCCAAAACTCAGTGAAAGAAACCAGAAAAATTCTTAAATCTTTTTGTCGGACTGGCCAACCAAGTAGAGAGAAACTGCACCCTCCACCGCCGTGGCCCTTCCTTTTTAATCACAGTATAACTTTAAAAAACAGCTCTTCAAAAATGGCTGATACTTAGCTTTGAATAACAGGCTTTTTTACAGCAGGTCCGAATTATCAGTCGACGTGCCACGTTTCGAGGGTATTCCGATAGACCCCCTGCTTCAGGTCAAAGGCTAAGTTTTCTGCTAACAGCGGTTTGACCTGAAGCAGGGGGTCTATCGGAATACCCCCGAAACGTGGCACGTCGACTGATAATTCAGACCTGCTGTAAAAAAGCCTGTTATTCAAAGCTAAGTATCAGCCATTTTTGAAGAGCTGTTTTTTAAAGTTATACTGTGATTAAAAAGGAAGGGCCACGGCGGTGGAGGGTGCAGTTTCTCTCTACTTGGTTGGCCAGTCCGACAAAAAGATTTAAGAATTTTTCTGGTTTCTTTCACTGAGTTTTGGGGTTATTTGATCTGCTCTTTTTTGCCATGCCAGCTGCAAAGCCTAACATGCTTTAATAAACAGATCTCCTTAGAGCAGCGATTTTCAAGCGCTGTGCCGTGGCACTTTGGTGTGCCGTGAATAGTACACAGGTATGTCGTGGGAGTTTAGGAGAGGGTTATTTATTAGTAGGGCCATTGGGGGAGTTTGAGGACAGAACCAGTGTCATTCTTTAGTCAGCTGTTGTTCAGATCAGGTGTGTTATTCCATATATTTCCCATCACAATGTATCTTCCTTAGACTGGGTGAGAGATCCATTTGTGTTAAGTGTGTGCAAGTCATCAGAATTAACTGTTGCAGAAGAAGATGAGCTGATGGAAATCAGAAATAAGAAGACTGAAACTGAAACACTCAACAGATATTGTTTCATTCTGGTCCTCTCTCTGAGAGGAATACCCCATCATTACAAAGATGGCGGTTGGAGCATTTCTTCCTTTCGCGACATCTTATCTGTGTGAAGCTGGTTTCTCTGCTATGAACACAATCAAGAGCAAGAACAGGTGGCTCCTCGCACCTTCACCAAGGTTATGATAGTGGTGGCGGCAGCTCTCCGAAAGGAGGGGATCTTGGTGCATCCGTACCTGGACGACTGGTTGATCCGTGCAAAGTCCAGGTCGGAGAGTGTCTCGGCCACGGCTCGCGTAGTGGCCTTTTTGGAGGAGCTCGGTTGAGTTGTCAATCTGGCGAAGAGTCACTTGGTTCCCTCTCAGATTCTGGAGTATCTTGATGCTCGTTTCGACACCTATGTGGGCAAGTTGTTTCTGACGGAGGTAAGGGCAATGGGTCTTCGGAAGCTGGTTGCCCGTTTTCTTCGGTTCAAGGCACCTTCGGCGTGGCATTATCTTCAATTGCTGGGCACGATGGCTGCGGCGATAGAGACCGTCCCCTGGGCGAGGGCTCACATGAGACCTCTGCAGAGAGCGTTACTGCGCCACTGGTCGCACCAACAGGATCCTCTGTCCAGGAAGTTGCCCTGTCCGGAGGATGCTCGTCAGTCCCTGCAGTGGTGGTTGCTTCCCGAGTCCCTGGCGAGGGGCCGGGAGCTGATTACTCCGGCCTTGGTGCCCGTAGTGACCGACGCCAGTCTCTTCGGCTGGGGCGCTCACTGTCTCAGAGTGTTTGCGCAGGGCCAATGGATGACTCCAGAGTCGGCATGGTCCATCAACCGGCTGGAGTTGCGGGCGGTCACGTTAGCGCTGCGGGAGTTTCCACAGCTGATTCAGGGCAAGGCGGTCCGCGTGTTTTCCGACAATGCCACGGCGGTGTCGTATGTCAACCGACAGGGAGGCACCAGCAGTGCGACGCTGGAACTCGAGGCAGAAGTCTTGTTCGAGTGGGCCGAGGCGCACCTCCTGGACCTGTCAGCAGCGCATGTCGCCGGAGTGGACAACGTGCAGGCGGATTTTCTCAGTCGGGTTCGGGTGGATCCGGGGGAGTGGGTCCTCCATCCCGAAGTCTTCTAGATGATAGTGCGCCATTGGGGAGTGCCGGTCATGGACCTCATGGCGACCTTTGCCTCGGCGAAGGCCAGCCGTTTTTTCAGCAGGCACAGAGACAGGATGTCCGAAGGCTTGGATGCGCTCGTCCAGCGGTGGCCCATAGGACAGTTGCTGTATGTGTTTCCCCCGTGGGTTCTCATCGGCAGAGTTCTGCAGCGGATCGAACGGTTCAGGGGTCAGGTCATCCTGATCGCTCCGGACTGGCCTCAGCGGCCGTGGTACGGGGATCTGATGCGATTGGTGGTGGCGAAGCCCTGGCGGCTCCCGTCGCATCCAGATCTTCTGTCGCAGGGTCCTCTGTTCATGCCGCACGTGGATCGATTCTCGCTTACGGCCTGGCTCTTGAAAGGGCAAGGATGAAGGCACGGGGCTATTCATCGGCGGTTATCTCTACCCTTTTGAGGGCTCGGAAGAGCTCCACCTCGCTAGCATATGTCCGGGTCTGGAGGGTTTTCGAAGCCTGGTGCCTAGACTGGAAGCTCGAGGCTTTGAGATCCTCCGTTCCGCAGATCTTAGATTTTTTGCAGGATGGTTTTGCTAAGGGTCTCGCAGCGGCGTCGTTGCGAGTCCAGGTTGCGGCCTTATCATGTTACCGAGGTAAGATAGGGGGCCAGACGCTTGGCTGCCATGCAGATGTTAAACGTTTCTTGCGGGCGGGAACCTTACTGCGCCCGCCGGTGCGGCCGATCGTCCCGAAATGGCATCTCCCGTCAGTTTTGAACGCGCTGGAGCGCGAGCCTTTTGAACCTCTGTCCCGAACATCGCTTAAGGACCTCACTTTGAAGGTTGTGTTTCTGGTGCCCATCTGCTCGGTGCGGAGGGTCTCCGAGTTGCAGGCGCTTTCCTGTAGGGAGCCTTATCTCTTGTTTTATCCGTCGAAGGTGGTGTTGCGAACGGTGCCAGCCTTCCTTCCTAAGGTAGTCTCGCCTTTCCATGTGAAGCAGGAAATTACTTTACCGGTTTTTTCGCAGTCTTCGGATTCTCCGGGTCAGCGGAGTTTGCATTTATTGGATGCTCGGAGAGCGCTTAAACGGTATCTTCGGCGCACGGCCAATTTTCGCAAGTCCGACAGGCTTTTTGTCCTTTTCGCGGGGCCCGGGAAAGGGGAGGCGGCGTCCAAAGGGTCCATCACTCGGTGGATCAAGGAGGCAGTTGCCTCGGCCTATATCTTGAGAGGTCGCCCGGTTCCGGAAGGGCTGCGGGCTCATTCCACTAGGGCGCAAGCATCCTCCTGGGCCGAGGTGCGTCTCGTGTCTCCGGTAGAGATTTGTAGGGCGGTGACTTGGTCGTCTCTGAATTCTTTTGCGAGGCATTACCGTCTGGATGTGCAGAGGGCGGAGGAGACCGCTTTTGGATCAGCAGTACTTCAGGCTGGTCTTCCGAGGCCCTCCCGGATTTGAATTTCTCACTGCTCTGGTACTTACCCAGAGGTCCGGGACTAGACCGGTTACACGATCAGGAAGGTGAAATTAGACTTACCTGCTAATTGTAGTTCCTGGAGTGTAGCCGGTCTAGTCCCGTATCCCTCCCCTAGGGTTGCAATTCTGCAGGGGCTTGCAGTGCTCCGGATCTTTACAGGTAAGGGTCTCTTTTCCTGTTTTTTCGATGGCCAGTTGTTCTGTTCATTGCGGAAAGGACCAGCCTGCGTAAGTTTAAGTCACAGTTCTGATCAGACAATTTAGTTCAAAGGGGGTGTTCCTCTAGCATAAGTGCGGGGGGTTGGCATTTGGTTGCATTTCGTTGTATTTTTGCTAATTTCTCCGGTGAGGCTGCTTTGTCAATAGGTTACTGGTGGCAAGAGGCGGATCCCGGGAAGATATACCTGTGACATCATAAAAAGGACGAGTTTCTCAGTCTCCAAAGCTGCTGGATGAGATAGGGAACCCAGAGGTCCGGGACTAGACCGGCTACACTCCAGGAACTACATTTAGCAGGTAAGTCTAATTTCACCTTATTTTTTTAAATAACACAATGATTACAATTTTAGTTATTGAACTTTAAACCCAATGTAATACTTGTTTTTCAAATGATAAAATATATCCTTAAAAAATTGAATGTATGCCTTGACAATTTTAGCATCTTGTCAGCGTGTCGCGAGATGAAAAAGATTGAAAATCACTGCCTTAGAGTTCTACTCTTTTCCGAGTAGGCTCCTTGTGTGAGTTTTGGAAGCTCATGCTGTTATAGTATGGTAGATTTTCTCTAGAGGTCCTGAGTGATTTTTGTAAGGTTTTGTATTACTTCACAATGGGCCCAATCCATGAAGGTGAATAGCATTCCACCTTCACCCTATTCTGCCTCTTGCCCTGCTGCATGTACAGAGCCACTGTGCGTGCTGCATGGGACGAGGGCAGAGCATGGGAGGGCCTGACCCCTGGACGTACAGGGCCAATTCCAGTGACGGCCCTGTACATTCAGGGAGCATCAGGGTGATGCCTTGCTTATTCCACCTCTAAGGTGGAATAAGCATGGGGTGCCCCTCCAATCCTGTCTGGCAGCCCCCCAGCCCGGAGCCCGGCAGCCCCCCACACCAGAGCAACAGGGCACCCATGGTGGGTCCCCGCTGCCCAATCCCAGGCCCTGGCAGCCCCGGTCAGGGGTGAGGTGACCGGGACAACACTGTGGCAGGCAGGCCGAGCAGTGGGAAGGACGTCCCCACAGGTATGCAGGGGCATGCCGGGCCATCTCAGGGCCCGATCCTGCACCCGTGAGAACATCTGGCTCCCATGGTACAGAATATGGTCCTGATAGGCCCGTCCTACTTGGGGCCGTCCAAACAGCCCAGACATTCCCCTAGTGGAATTGGGCTCAATATGTTCATGGTTATGGTTACTTTTACTTGATATACCACAGAACTGCTCACAATCTATGTGGTTTACAATAAATAAAAAATAAGGAAATTAGAAAAGAATGTCAATTTTTTATATAGGACAGAAGACAACCAAAAAAGAGAGGAAAGTAGGGTAGAGACAAATCCTGCTAAACCCAAGGCAACAAAAAGCAACCTCAGAAATGAGAAGGCTGGATATCGAAGGCGGACTTGAAAAGGAAGGTTTTAAAACTTAAAACTTAGTTCTATATGGAGGGGAGTGGGTAAACTGTTCCAGAGGACTGGGGTAGCAGCTAAAAAAGGCAGTTCTTCGTGTAGATTCATATTTAAGCACTGCAGGGGAGGGGAAGTGCAGATGAAATCCGTGCAGCAATCAAAGGGACCTTGCTGGAGCATATAATGCAAATAATGAAGGAGAGAAGTCTGGGGCTGCATCATGAATAGCCTTGTGAGTGAGGGTCATGGTCTTGAACATATCCAAGAATGCCAGTGATGCTGAATGAATAACAGGGTAACAGGATCAAACACTGTGCACGTGTAAGTATGTGGATGGCTGTATTGTGAATCGACTGAAGACGTTTAAGTTGGTACTGAGGGAGGCCGTGATGTGAGGTATTACAGTAACCTAAACCAGCATTCACAGTATGGAATAGCGCAGTAGTTTGGGCAGGTTTATCAAGAAATGACATATGGCATGGAAGCAACGCAAAGCATGAAAGGATGCTTTAGTCAATTGCGCCAACTGAGGGGAGGAGCATAATGCTGAGATACTGGAGGGAAAGATGCAATGACAGTGGGATATCTTCCAGAATAGGGGCCTGAGAGGGATTAGCTCGGGATCCTGTAAATCAAGTAGCTGTGGACTTTGATGGGTTAAGCTTTAACAAGTTGTTCTGTAGCCACACCGGAATATTAGCCAAACAGGCATTGATAGGAGATAAATCCAGGGAGTCCTCATATGTAGGGAACAGGATGACTGGTAAGGGTTTATATTGCTAATATTGAGATAACACCAGAATCAGAAATTAATTTGTGACAGTGTTATCTCCAGGACCTTTTGACTGAGCTGGCTGATTTTACTGATTGTCCGGCTAACATAATCTGATAAATCAACATGGCAAATTAATAAGCAGGAATGGAAAAATGAAAGACAACTAGTTGTGTGGTCTGCTGCCAGCCAGCTTATAATGCGGCCCACCCGGCTACTCCTTCATGCCACCTGGCTGGCAAAACCTCTGGGGAAAGCATTGGTTAAGTTCTATTGGGAAATGTCCTCTGCACTCATTGTTGGGAGAAGTGTTTCTTTGGATGTAGAATATATGTTCAAAAATAAAAAGCGAGAAGTACAGCACAATTTATAACTGAAATAAAATTAGCTATGGTTCTTGATTTTTCATTTTGCTATTTGGTTTGTGATCACCTGGCATTTCCTTTGTTTTTGCAGACTACATAGTTAAATTTAATAGTATGCCAATCCAGTGTGCAGTGTCAGGGATCAGTACATTTACATTAGATTCCCAGGTGATATAATTAGTATGCTACAATTTTCCCTGCATAAAAATAGCATAATAAAGGTTTAAAAAAAAAAACTTTATATAGCCTGGGAATATATTGCTTTCTTTATTTGTGGAAAACAACCAAAGCCTATTGCAAAGGTACAATATCAAAAATAAGCAAACCCAACCTCCACGTTATAATTAATATCTCTACAAAAGGAGCATTATTATTAGAAAAAATCCAAGACAAGTTCTCAAAATAACAGAGCTTAAACCGGTTAATCTTGACCTTCCAGCCCCAAAAAGCTTGTACTGAATTGCTCTCATATCATCATTGAACTTGTTGGGCATACAGCCATAGTAATGAAGCATACATAACAAAATGTTATATAAAACGTATCCCTAGTAATGAGACATACATAGCATAATGTTATACAAAACAATCCCAACACAATATTAAGTTCGAGAAGCATAAATCCACTTATCTGCATCAGGAGAAACATTACATTCTCCAGGGCCAAGCAGGAAGTCAGTCCTCACATATGGGTGTCATCGACGCCGATGAAGCCCCAGCGGAGCATTTCCCCAGCTTTCTATGAAAGCCTTTGGGAATGCAGGCACGCATGCGCGGTTCCCTTCCCGCCTAAAGGTGCCATCTTACCCCAGTCTCTCTTTTTCCGAGAAGCCCACCAGACGTGCGTCCTGTCATCCCGGATAAAAGTTAGATTTTTTCGGCGATTCTCGCTATTTTTTTCTCCCGGTTCGACGCCGGTTCCCCTCCCGCCAGGTTCGGCACACTGGTATCGAGCCCGATTCTTCTTTTTCGGTTTTTGCCCTTCGTGGCTGGCGTTCGTGCCCTTTTTTGATTTTTCCCTGGAAAGCCGGTCCTTTGACCTCGCGGGGACTCTCTTTTCCCCGATGGCTTCCAGCGGTTTCAAGAAGTGTGATCGGTGTAAGAAGTTAATGTCTCTCACCGACACACACGACTGCTGCCTTCGGTGCCTCGGTCCTGATCATGACCTTAAGATGTGTGGACCATGTGGGAAGATGTCTTCCAAGGCACTACGAAGTCGCCAGCAGCAGAAAGAAAGGCTTTTCTCGGACTCAGCCTCCGGCCGGGCCCGGACCTCTTCTGAGGCCTCGACATCTCGGGATTCGGATCCCGAGCGCCGTCGGAGCTCCTCGGACAGGGGCTCCCCCGAGCGGGAACACAAGAGGAAGAAGCGGCTTGTGAGGGCGTCGGAGGAGGAGGTCCCTGGCTCCTCGAGGGCCAGGTCTAAGACCCCCGACCGTTGCCCCGGGCCCGTGGAACAAGAGAAGCCTGCCAAAGTTCCTCGCATGGAGCCGGAGTCTGCTGGACACGTAAGCCCTGTGGTCCTCGAGGACTCTCCTCCCAGAGAGCCGACGTCAGGCCCGGCGCCGCCGGGGCCCGAGTCGGTGGCTGCTGCGTCTCCCGAGCTGAGTCTCAGGATGACAGCCTTGGAGAGCAGACTGTCTGCCTTCATGGAGCAGCAGCAGGCACTGATGGCCAGCCTGTCTGGCGCATCTACCCCAACCACCGGGACATCGAAGTCGACCCCGGAGACCAAGCCGATACTCGAGTCCATCATGGCTCGAAGTCGACCTCGGTCGCAGTCTCCCTCGACCTCCCGTTCGGGACCAAGGGTGTCGACGCCGGTGCCTCCGGCGTCGGGGCGAGTGCTCCAGGGCCCCGTGGGGTCGGATCCTGACTCCTCATCGGACGAGTCTGCCTGGGAGATGGAGGATGAGGAGTCCCCCAACACATTCAAGACTCGGTGTGTCCCTTCGGACTCACCGCAGTCTGAGCCCCGGAGTAGATCCCCTCCGTAGGACACCCGGTTCTCAGAGTTTGTCCGGGATATGGCCAACGCGTTGGCTATTCCGGCGGACCCCGAGGAAGAGCCTCGAGCTGAAGAGCTCGAGGCCCTGTAGTATGACTCTCCTCCGAAGGAGGCCTTTACTGTCCCGGTTCCTCCGATGCTGGAACGGCTCCTCTTCCGGATGTGGGAGGGTCCGGCCTCGGCGCCGGTTCTAAGCAAGCGAGTCGATTCAATTTATCGACTCCGGAAGAGCCCTGGCTTTCAGAAGGCGCAGCTCCCACACCATTCCATGGTGGTGGAATCGGCCATGCATCGTCTGAAAAGCCAGAAGATGCACTCCGCGGTGCCCCCCGGCAGGGAGGCCCAGAACCTCGTTGGTGTGGGTAGAAAGTGCTTCCAGGGCTCGATGCTTGCTTGCCGTGTCAAGTCTTACCAGCTGTACATGGGCATGTACTTGCGAGACCTGGCCAAGGAGTTGGCCGGGTTCTCTGCTGGTCTCTCCGGGGAGCCCTTGCAGAGATTCAAGTCCTTGTCCTTGGGGATTCGGGACTGCTCGAAGTTTATGTCCCGCGCCGCCTACGATGGCTTCGAGGCTTCGGCCCGAGTTGCGGCAGCCGGCATCGCGGCTCGACGCCAGGCATGGCTGCAGTCATCAGACCTCGAGCCATGGGTTCAGGACAAGTTGGTCGATGTCCCTTGCCGAGGTGAAAACCTTTTTGGCAAACCCATGGCCGAGAAGGCCGCACAGCTCGAGACCGAGCACCTCACAAGGACAAGGCTGTCTCGGAAGACCTCTGCCCCTTCTCTCAAGAAGAAGGCCTCGGGTAAGAAGCCCTTTTACCCGAGGAAGGGCACTACCTACAAACATTACCCTCAGTATCAGGCTGCCCAAGCTGCACCCCAGGGTCAGCAAGCCAAGGGGCAGGGTAATGGGCCCCGTAGGCAGAGGACCCCCAAGCCTCCGGCCCCTGCTCCCACTCAGCAGGGTGGGGGTTTTTGACTCCTTGAGCGTAGCCTCTCAGTCCCTGCTCTCCCAACCCTGCACAGGAGGTTGTCTCGCCCTCTTTGCCCACCAGTGGCCCCACATCACTGGAGACAGTTGGGTGTTAAACATAGTCCACAAGGGCTATGCCATACACTTTCACCAATGGCCTCCGCCATACTTTCCAGGGGAACCTCCAAGGCCTCCCCTGCACACAGACCTTCTCCTTCAAGAGCTTCACGGTCTGTTGGTGGACAGGGCGGTGGAGCCTGTGCCTCCCCACTTGCAAGGTCACGGATTCTACTCCAGGTATTTCCTGGTGCCCAAAAGAACCGGTGGCCTTCGACCCATTCTGGACCTCAGGAACCTCAACAAGTTCCTAGAAAAAGAAAAGTTCAAGATGCTTACTCTTGGAACACTTCTGCCCTACCTCCAGCAGGGAGATTGGCTATGCTCCTTAGATCTAAAGGATGCGTACACTCACATCCTCATTCATCCAGACCACAGAATATACCTCAGGTTCATTGTGGGAGGAAACCATTATCAGTACAGAGTACTGCCTTTTGGCCTCACCTCTGCTCCCAGGGTCTTTACCAAATGCCTGGCAGTGGTGGCAGCCTACCTGAGAAATCAGGGAATCGTTGACTTCCCCTATCTGGACGACTGGCTCATCAGGGGTCAGACGTGCCAGGAGGCCAGACAAGCCACCCTCAGAACTATTGCTCTTCTTCAAAGTCTAGGGTTTGTAATAAACTTCGCAAAGTCCACTTTGCTCCCCTCCCAGAACTTGGAATTCATAGGAGCAAGGCTGGACTCTCTGCTGGCAAAGGCTTTCTTGCCAGAAGACAGAGCACAAAGATTGATAGCCTTGGCAAACCAGTTTCTCAGCAGGTCACTAGTCTCTGCCAGACTCTGCCTGAGGCTTCTGGGCCACATGGCTTCGACAGTACATGTGACCCCCAATGCCAGGCTCCATATGAGGCCTGCACAGTGGTGCCTTCGGACTCAGTGGTCCCAGGCCACAGGCAGCCTCAGGGACAGGATAAGGGTGTCCAGACAATTTCTGAACTCCCTCAGCTGATGGTTGCACCCACCCAATCTACTAAAAGGGATGCCCTTTCAAATTCCTGGGTAGACAGTGGTACTGACCACAGACGCCTCCCTGCAGGGCTGGGGAGCTCGTTGTCTGAACAAGTGCACACAGGGCCTGTGGTCTCCTTGGGAGGCTGCACAGCAGATCAATCTCCTAGAACTCAGGGCTATTCGATTAGCACTCAAAGCTTTCTCTCCTACCCTGGCCCATCAATCTGTCCTGGTTCAGACGGACAACCAAGTAGCCATGTTTTATGTGAACAAACAGGGCGGGACTGGGTCCAGACTCCTCTGTCGGGAGGCTCAGGACCTTTGTTCATTTGCCCTCAAGCACGACATGCTCCTCAAGGCTGTGTACCTTCCAGGCCAGGACAACTACCTGGCCGACAGGTTGAGCAGGATTCTACAGCCCCACGAGTGGCAGCTGCATCCTTTAGTAGTTCAGAAGATCTTCCTAAAATGGGGTCTCCCTTTGATAGATCTCTTTGCCAGTCCACTGAACAAGCAACTGCCAAAGTTCTGCTCCAGGCAACCGCATCCTCTGAGAATAGCAGCGGATGCTTTTCTGATTCCCTGGTCTCAGGGCCTCCTGTATGCGTTTCCTCCCACGCCCTTGGTGGCCCGAACTCTCTTCAAGATTCTTCAGGACAAGGCCTCGGTCCTGCAGAGGCTCCCAGGTGGCCGAGACAGCCTTGGTTTCCACTTCTGCTTCAACTGGCGGTGGATCCCCCACTGCCTCTGGGGTTGCAACCCGACCTTCTTTCACAGGAGCAGGGTTCCCTTCTGCACCCCAATCTCAAAGCTCTCAATTTGATGGCCTGGAGGCTGCAAGGGTTGTTTTGGCTCCCTGGGGCCTACCTCAGGAAGTTGAGGAGGTTCTCCTAGCCTCTAGGAAACAGTCCACTAGGAAAACCTATGCTTTCAAATGGAAAAGGTTTTCTGTGTGGTGTCAGCTACGTACAGAGGATCCTTTCTCCTGTACTGTGCCAGTAGTGCTTCAGTACTTACTGCACTTGTCCAATCAGGGACTTAAGTCCAATTCTGTTCGGGTCCACCTCTCAGCTCTAGCAACTCACCACTCACTGGTGGAAGGATATTCTCTGTCGGTTCACCCCTTGGTGTCCCGCTTTCTCAGGGGCTTGCTTTTGCTCAAGCCTCCAATCCGTCCTCCTGCTCCTGAGTGGAAGTTGATTGTAGTCTTGCAGCAGCTGACTCGCCCACCCTTTGAGCCGATGGCTACTTGCCCTCTACGCTTCCTGTCCTGGAAGACACTCTTCTTGGTAGCCCTTACCTCGGCTAGGCGAGTGAGTGAGCTTCAAGCCCTGGTCTGTGATAGGCCTTACACTCGCTTCTATAGGAACAGGGTAGTCCTTTGGACTCATCCAAAGTTCCTCCCCAAAGTTGTCTCCTCCTTCCACCTTAACCAAGAGGTGGTTTTTCCAACATTCTTCCCTAGGCCTCATGCAAGCCAGGCTGAAGCAGTTCTGCATACCCTGGACTGTAGGAGGGCCTTATCCTTCTACCTTGATCGTACGCAGGGGCATAGAAGGGCTACTCAGCTCTTCGTATCTTTTGATCCTAATAAGTTGGGGTTGGCTGTGTCCAAGCGTACCTTGTCCATCTGGGTTGCTGACTGTATCACCTGGGCTTATAGGGCGGCTGACCTTCCTTTGCAGGGTCGGGTCACGGCCCACCGTGTCAGGGCAATGGCTGCCTCAATGGCTCATCTCTGCTCTGTGCCCTTTGTAGACATCTGCAGGGCTGCAACTTGGTCTTCAAGCCAGACCTTTGCGGCCCATTACTGTCTGGAGAGGGAGTCCCGTAGGATCAGTGCTTTTGGCCAAGCAGTACTCCGGAATCTCTTTGAGGTTTAGGCAACTCCTGCCCTCTGTTGGGCTACTGGTGGAGGTTGTGTCAGTGAAAAGCCTTTCTTTGCAGCTGGGACTAGAGGGAGTCCTCTTGTTCAGCCTGGTTTCCTTGGTATCCCAGAGCTAGGGAGTCACCCATATGTGAGGACTGACTTCCTGCTTGGTCCTGGAGAAAGAGTAGTTACTCACCTGTAACAGGTGTTCTCCAGGAGCAGCAAGAATCAGTCCTCACAACCCTCCCTCCTCCCCTTGGAGTTGCAGTTGTACATAGTTTATTTTTCATTTTTGTGTGCTGTTCTTAGCTATCTCATTTGACTGGGGTAAGATGGCACCTTTAGGCGGGAAGGGAACCGCGCATGCGTGCCTGCATTCCCAAAGGCTTTCATAGAAAGCTGGGGAAATGCTCCGCTGGGGCTTCATCGGTGTCCATGACACCCATATGTGAGGACTGATTCCTGCTGCTCCTGGAGAACACCTGTTACAGGTGAGTAACTACTCTTTATGCTATATATGTCTCATTACTAGGGATAAGTTTTGTATAACATTTTGTTATGTATGTTTCATTACTATGGCTGTGTGATGTGGGCAAAGGAGCTTCAGGGGTCTGGGTGGTCGGCCACATCAGAAGGGAGGTGGGGAGGGTTCCGGTTGGGGATGCAGTTGTTTGTAGTGTTGAGCCAGTTGATGATGGGTGTGTAAGATGTCCTAGCTTTCATTGGTTAGCGTTTTGTCAGCCGTTTTACGATGTCAGAGTTCTCTTGGTCGGCTGATTACAGAGTTGAGTAGTTTAGAATGGTATTCTCTTTTTGCCATGTTGGTTGTGGTGCGATGGTCATTCTGAAGTCAT
Source organism: Ichthyophis bannanicus (assembly GCA_033557465.1). NCBI lineage: Eukaryota > Metazoa > Chordata > Amphibia > Gymnophiona > Ichthyophiidae > Ichthyophis > Ichthyophis bannanicus. The sequence continues at coordinate 546,282,412 of CM066031.1, forward strand.
AGGTAATGGTGTCTGTCTTCATTGCTTTTTGTTTTACGCCATTTCCATTCGTGCTTTTGGAGTTGTTGTTTCAAGTTGCTAAGGGCTGGTGTGTACCACTCAGTTTTGGGTTGTTTCTTGTGTGGGGTGGTGTTGGTGTTGACTGTGCTGATCGTGATGGCTGCAGTCCTCATGACATTATTCCAGTTTTTGATGAGGACTTGGAGGGCTGTTAAGTCTTCGAGAAGTTGTGGGAGGTGTCGAGAATGAAATTGTCCCTGAAAAGGTAATCTTCTGATTGCTGGATGCTGATTGTGGCTTTTGCTGCAGATGTTCTATGGGAGGGAAAAGCTGATGAGTTTATGATCTGACCACGGTACTGGATGTGCATGAATGGAATGTGGGAGGCCTGACTGGGCTGTATTGTCATTGAAGAAAATTAGATCTAGGGTGTTGCCTTTATCGTGGGTGGAAATCTTTACAAGTTGTGCTAAGTCCACTGTGTTTAGGATAGCTGATAAATCGTTGGCATCGGTGGTTGGTGTCCTGTAGATGAGGCAGATGGTTAACAGTTTGTTAGTTATGATGATGGTGTCGGATTCATAGGTACTCTCACCTTCATGGCATCGGAACTTTAGTTCATTCTTGGCAATGATCATTACTCCACCACCCCTGCATTATGATCGTGGACATTGGTAGATGGCATATCCGCTAGGTACTAGTTGGTTTAGCAGCACGTTGTCTCGGAGATCCATGTTTCCATAATGTATAGGACGTCTTAAATTTTGGATGATAAGGAGGTCTCTTATGATCAGGATTTTGTTTTGGATTGAGCGTGAGTTTGTGTGCGAGTTTGAGTGCATAATGTAGTGTGTGTGAGTGTCTGTGTGTGGAGTTTTGAGTGAGATTGTGGCTGTGTGTGTGGGGGAGTTCTGAATGTATATTAAGCGGCAGGTATTCCTGTGTGTGCTGTGTGGGTGCCACATATATGTTATTAAGCTAGAGTGAGTATTGAGCCATGGTTGGGGTGTAGTGGTCGCTTGCTGTCTGTCTGCTATGGAGAGCAGCAGGATTTCTAAGAGCATGTAGAGCAGCGGGTATATTGTAAACATGGTTGTGCAGTTGCGGCACCCTAAGGCCTGGGAGTGTGGTGTTAGGTGAGATGGGGAGTACCGTTCCATTGCTGGTTTTGGCTGGAGCTCTGTCTGATGAGGCTCCTCTGGGGGGGCTTGTTCCGGGTGGCTTGGTTCTACGGAGATGCTTGTTGCAGTGATTTCTAGCTGTTGTGAGTTACCAGGGGTCCAGCAATTTGTTGCTTGCAGCATTTGGAGGGAGAGTCTGGTGGCAATATCAGTCTTCGCCCACAGTCCTTGCCTATGGGCCACGCCAAAGGGCTCTCTGGTGAGGCCCTCAGGTGCGGGCACGCTTAAGCATGCTGGTGTCTTTTAAAGTAATAAAAAAAATGAAAGAAAATGTCCGGTCCTTATTGCTGGCAGGCCCTGATTGGCCTTTGTGGTGGGGAGCAGGAGGATGTTGCTTTCCCGCTTCTTGCTGCCGATGCCAATCGGGACTGTGTGCAGGGGCGCCTAAGCATGCTGGTGTGTTTTAAAGTTGTAAAAAACGTACTCTTACTTGCTAACCCCCCCCCTTCATGCTTTAATACTAATATGGAAATTGTAGTTTAAAAGAGTTGGCATTAATACTACTTAGAAAAGATCTACTAAAAAGGCCCTGAAATCTTGACATTTCCTGTTCTAAGGAAATATATCATTAACTTTCTATCCCTTATTTTCAGGTATATTAAAATTGGTGACAAAGAATGTGAATTTAACAAGAATTTCCGTCTCATTCTTCATACAAAGCTGGCTAACCCTCACTACAAACCAGAACTGCAGGCCCAGACTACCCTCATTAATTTTACTGTCACTACAGATGGGCTAGAAGACCAGCTACTGGCTGAGGTGGTCAGCACTGAGAGACCAGATTTAGAAAATTTGAAGGTAAAAGAACTACATAAAAAGTAATTTAGTTCCTTAAGGATTTAGACGTAGATCTACAATTTGCTAGCTTCTCTTTCATCAGGAGATAGGATTTTTTAGAAAAACAATTCCATTTTCTGCCTACAGCATTCTAAACATTCACTAATATTTAGGGCCCCTTTTACTAACACTTCGCTCGAGCTATCTGTCACACAGCCCATAGGAATAAAATGGGTCATGCGGCAGACAGCTTGAGGTAAGTGTTAGTAAAAAGGGCCCTTACTGCATAATAATGTTGTTATCATGTGCTATCTGCCACTTGTAGATAGGACCATTATTGTACGCTAAGCATTAGTGAATAGGGGCCATATTGTCATATACGTATGGTTTATGTATATCTCCATAGGTTGTTGTTGTTAAGTGCCGTCGAGCCGGAGTCGACCCATGGCGACCCTCTGGATAGCTATCCTAAATTGTGTTCGGTCTTCAGTCAGGCGGCTCATTGTTGACAGACTGGTACCCGTAGCTGCTGTTATTGTATCGATCCATCTCATTGCTGGCCTTCCTCTTTTGCGTTGACCTGCTATCTTGCCAAGCATAATGTCTTTCTCTAATGATCTCTCTCTTCGTATGATGTGTCCAAAGTATGAAAGTCGAAGTCTTGTCATCTGAGCTTCTAAAGAAAGCTTAGGTTTGATCTCCTCTAGTACCGACTGGTTTGTTCTTCGGGCAGTCCATGGTATACACAGTATTCGCCACCAGCACCATAATTCAAAGGCATCAATTTTCTTCCTGTCTATCTTTTTCACTGTCCAGCTTTCATATCCATATGATGTTATTGAAAATACCATGGCTTGAACAAGTCGAATCTTTGTATGGAGAGAGACATCTCTGCTCTGCTCTCCATAGGTACATGGCGCTAAAACTTAACATTCTCCAGGACCAAGCAGGAAGTCAGTCCTCACATATGGGTGACATCGGTGCCGATGGAGCCCTCGTGCTGAGCATTTCCCCAGCTTTCATAGAAAGCCTTTGGGAATGCAGCGCACATGCGCGGTCCCCTTCCCGCCCAAGGGTGCCATCTTGCTCAGTCTTCTTTTTTCCACGGAGCCTGACGGACGTGTTTCGTTTTCACCCGAGAAAAAAGTTGATTTTCTGCGTGAATCCGTGTTTTTCTTCGGTTCGACGCCAGTTTCCCCTTTCCCGCCTGGGCCCGGTACACCGGTATCGAGCCCGGACTGCATTTTTCGGGTTTTGTCCTTTGTGACTAGCGTTCGCGCCATTTTTCTATTTTTCCCTGGCAGCCCTGTCTTAGCAGGGGTCCTTTTTCCCCCGATGGCTGCCAGCGGGTTTAAAAAGTGTGATCGGTGTAAGAAACTTATGTCTCTCACCGACACACATGACTGCTGCCTCCGCTGCCTCGGACCCGATCATGACACGATGATCTGTGGTCCGTGTGGGAAAATGTCCTCGAAGGCGTTGAGGAGCCATCAGTACCAGAAGGAAAGAATCTTCTCTGACTCCGCTTCCGGCCGGGCCCGGACTTCGTCAGAGGCCTCGACGTCTCGGGACTCCGGTCCTGAGCAGCGCCGGAGTTCCTCTGAGAGGGGGGTCTCCCTCACGGGAGCACCGCAGGAAGAAGAAACCCGTGAGGGCGGCGTCGGTGGACGCACTTGGCTCCTCAAGGGCCAGGTCGCATAGCCCCGACCGCCGTCCTAGGTTTTCGGAGTCGGAGAGGCCTGCTAAACAACTTCGTGTAGAGACAGAGTCCCTGAGTCACGTGAGTACTGTTGTCCTCATGGACTCTCCTCCGGAGGAGCCGACATCGGGCCCGACGCCATCGGGGCCCGAGTCGGGGGCTGCTGAGTCTCCTGAGCTCGGACTCAAGTTGACGGCCTTAGAGAGCAGCTTGGCTGCCTTCATGGAAAAGCAGCGGGCACTGATCGCCGGTCTCACCGGTGCATCTGCCCTGACCACCGGGACATCGACGTCCAAGTCGACCCCGGAGGCCGAGTCGATCCTCGAGTCCATGCGATCTCGAGTCGATCCTCGAGTCCATGCGATCTCGAGTCAATCCTCGGCCAAGATCTCCCTCGGCCTCCCGTTCGGGACCGAGGTCGTTGACGCCGGTACCCTCGGCGTCGGGGCGGATGGCATCGGTGCCTGCTTGACCGGAGCTGCTTGATTCCTCCTCCAAGGGGTCAGGCTGGGAAACGGAGGACGAGGAGTCCCCGGACACTTTTCGGACCCAGTGTGTCCCTTCGGACTCACTGGAGTCTGAACCTCGGAAACGCTCCCCCCCGGAGGATACCCGGTTCTCGGACTTCGTGAGGGACATGGCCAAGACCTTGGCTTTCCCCGTGGACCCCGAGGAGGAGCCTCGAGCCGAGGAGCTCGAGGCCCTTCAGTATGACTCTCCTCCCAAGGAGGCCTTTACTGTACCGGTTCCTCCAATGCTGGAACGGTTGCTCGTCCGCATGTGGGAGGCACCGGCCTCGACGCCGGTTTTGAGCAAGGGGGTCGATTCCATCTATCGAGTCCGCAAGAGCCCAGGGTTCCAGAAGGCACAGCTACCGCACCATTCCATGCTTGTGGAATCGGCCATGCATCGGCTGAAGAGTCAGAAGATGCACTCCTTGGTGCCTCCCGGCCGGGAGGCCCAGAACCTGGATGCCCTCAGTAGAAAGTGTTTCCAGGGCTCTATGCTTGCTTGCCGTGTCCAGACCTACCAGCTGTACATGGGCATGTACCTTCGAGACCTGGCAAAGGAGATTGCTGGGTTCTCTGCTGGTCTCTCCGAGGAACCTTTGCAGAGGTTCACAGCCTTGTCAACTGGAATCCGAGAATGCTCGAAGTTTATGTCTCGAGCAGCTTGTGATGGCTTCGAGGCTTCGGCCCGAGTAGCTGCGGCCGGCATCGGTGCACGCCGTCAGGCCTGGTTACAGTCATCGGACCTCGAGCCATGGGTGCAAGACAAGTTGGTTGATGTCCCCTGCCGAGGTGAAAACCTCTTTGGCAAGCCCATGGCTGAAAAAGCTGCAGAACTCGAGTCCAAGACTCTCACCAGGACAAGGCTGTCCAGGAAAACCTCTGCCCCTTCTCAAAAGAAGAAGGGCTTGGGGAAAAAGTCATTTTACCCGAGGAAGTCATCTGCCTACAAAACTTACCCTCAGTACCAGGCCTCCACAGCTCCCCAACAGGGTCAGCAGGCTAAGGGGTAGGGTCATGGGCCCCGTAGGCAGAAAACCCCCAAGCCACCAGCTCCGGCTCCTGCACAGCAGGGAGCGGGGTTTTGACTCCAATGGCATAGCCTCTCCTCCTCAGCTGGCCGCTCTCAGCACAGGAGGCCAGTTGACCCTGTACGCCCACAGGTGGTCGGCCATAACAAGGGATACCTGGGTGTTAAGCATAGTCCAAAAGGGCTATCTGCTCCATTTTCACCAGGTACCCCCCTCCTACTTTCCAGGGGAGCCTCTAAGACTCCCCCTCCACAGGAACCTACTCCTGCAGGAGTTAGCAAGTCTTCTAAAGGAGCAGGCGGTGGAACCGGTGCCCCAACACCTGAGAGGTCAAGGCTTCTATTCCAGGTACTTCCTGGTACCAAAAAGGACAGGAGGCCTCCGGCCCATCCTAGACTTGCGGAATTTAAACAAGTTCCTGGAGAGGGAAAAGTTTAAGATGCTTACCCTTGGAATCCTGCTGCCCTACCTCCAGCAGGGAGATTGGCTATGCTCCTTAGACCTAAAGGATGCTTATACTCACATCCTTAATCATCCAGCCCACAGACAATATCTCAGATTTGTGGTGGGAGGAAACCATTTTCAGTACAGGGTACTCCCTTTTGGCCTAACCTCCGCCCCCAGGGTTTTCACCAAGTGCCTGGCAGCGGTGGCGACCTACCTCAGGGTTCAAGGGATCTTTGTCTTTCCATACCTGGACGACTGGCTCATCAGAGGTCAGTCTCCACAGGAGACCAATCAAGCCACCCTCCGCACTATCTCTCTTCTCCAGCATCTGGGGTTTGTCATAAACTTCGCAAAGTCCACTTTGCACTCCTCACAGAGCCTGGAGTTCATAGGAGCAAAATTGTACACCCTACAGGCAAAGGCTTTTTTACCTGTGGACAGGGCCCACAGGCTAATGGATTTGGCTAGACAATTCCGCAGCAATTCTCTGGTCTCCGCCAGACAATTCCTGAGGCTCTTAGGCCACATGGCATCCATGGTTCATGTAACTCCAAATGCCCGTCTGCACATGAGACCAGCTCAGTGGGGCTTCAGAACTCAATGGCTGCAGGCCACAGGGAGCTTAAGGGACAAAGTGAGGGTGTCCAAACTACTAGCGTCTTCTCTGCAATGGTGGCTTCATCTTCCGAATCTGGTGCAAGGAGTGCTTTTCCAGGCCCCTCCACACTCCCAGGTGCTCACAACCGATGCTTCTCTTCAGTGTTGGGGGGCACATTGTCAGGGAGCCTGCACTCAGGGCCTGTGGTCTCCTTGGGAGGCCGTACAGTAGATCAATCTCTTGGAGCTGAGAGCTATCCGCTTAGCACTGCGGACTTTCTCTCATGTCCTCTCTCACCAGTCCGTCTTAGTTCAGACAGACAATCAAGTTCCTATGTTCTATGTCAACAAACAGGGGGGCACAGGGTCCCGCCCTCTCTGTCAGGAAGCACAGGACCTCTGCTCCTGGGCAGTCCATCATGGCATAGTTCTCAGGGCGGTCTATCTCCCTGGGCGGGAGAATTGCCTGGCAGACAGATTGAGCAGGATCCTACAGCCACACGAATGGCAGTTGAATCCTCTGGTGCTTCAACAAATCTTCCTAAGATGGGGTCTTCCAAACATAGATCTTTTTGCCAGTCCACTGAACCTTCAACTGCCCAGGTTCTGCTCCAGACAACCGCATCCTCTCAGAGTAGCAGCGGATGCATTTCTCATTCCGTGGACCACCGGCCTCCTATATGCATTTCCTCCCACGCCTCTAGTGCCCAAGACACTGTTCAAAGTGATCCGGGACAAGGCCTCGGTGATCCTGGTGGCCCCCAGATGGCCAAGGCAACCATGGTTCCCACTTGTTTTGCAACTAGCGGTGGACACTCCTCTTCCTCTGGGGATGCAACCAGATCTCCTGTCTCAGGAGCAGGGATCTCTCTTACACCCCAACCTCCAGTCCCTCAATCTGATGGCCTGGCTGCTGAAAGGGTAGTTCTAGCACCCTTACTGCTGCCTAGGGAAGTGGAGGACGTGGTCTTGGATTCCAGGAGGCACTCCACCTGGAAATCTTATTCCTTTAAGTGGCGGAGGTTCTCCACCTGGTGTGCTCAACATTAGGAGGATCCTTTTTCATGCCTGGTACCAGTGGTGCTGCAATACTTGCTTCACCTTTCCAACCTGGGCCTTAAATCCAACTCTGTTAGGGTCCATCTCAGTGCTCTCTCAGCGCACCATTCACCAGTAGAGGGCCAGTCTCTCTCAAGCCACCCTTTGGTGACTCGCTTCCTCAGAGGCCTGCTTTTGCTTAAGCCTCCGGTTCGTCCACCTGCCCCTGAGTGGGATTTGAATGTGGTCTTGCAACAGCTTACTTGCCCACCTTTTGAGCCTATGGCTACTTGCCCGTTGCGCTTTCTCTCCTGGAAAGCGTTGTTTTTGATGGTTCTTACCTCAGCAAGGCGAGTGAGTGAGCTTCAAGCTCTGGTGTCAGATGCACCATACACTAGGTTCTATAGGAACAGAGTAGTCTTGCGGACTCACCCTAAGTTCCTTCCAAAGGTCGTCTCCTCTTTCCACCTCAATCAGGAGGTGGTTCTTCCGACTTTCTTTCCCAGGCCGCATGCCAGCCGGGCTGAGATGGTCTTGCATACCCTGGACTGCAGGAGGGTGTTTTTCTTCTACCTTGATCGTACGCAGGGACACCGAAGGGCCGTACAGCTCTTCGTCTCTTTTGACCCTAATAAGTTGGGGTTGCCTGTCTCCAAGCGTGCCTTGTCCATCTGGGTGGCAGACTGTATCGCCTGGGCGTACAGGGCAGCCGGCCTCTCATTGCAGGGTCGAGTCACAGCCCACCGGGTCAGGGCGAAGGCTGCGTCAGTGGCTCATCTCCACTCTGTTCCATTGGCAGACATCTGCAGGGCCGCTACTTGGTCTTCAAGCCAGACGTTTGCGGCCCACTACTGTCTCGAGAGGGAGTCCTGCGGGGACAGTGCTTTTGGGCAGGTGGTACTCCGTAATCTCTTTGAAGTATAGGCAACTCCTACCCTCCGGCCCTGGTGTTGGGCTACTGTACGGGGGCGATATCAGAGAAGATTCCTTTTGCACATGCTGGGGCTCTAGAGGGAGCTCATTTTTCAGCTTTGGGTCCCCAGTAGCCTTAAGCTGGGGAGTCCCATATGTGAGGACTGACTTCCTGCTTGGTCCTGGAGAAAGCTTAGTTACTCACCTGTAACAGGTGTTCTCCAGGAGCAGCAGGAATCAGTCCTCACAACCCTCCCTCCTCCCCTTGGAGTTGTGGTCATATCTGTATTTCATTTTTGTTTTTTGCTGTCTTAGCTATGTTATCAGACTGCTATTATACTAATGAAAATTACTCCACTCTAACTTATGTCAATAATAATGGTTACTAGCAATATTTTTCAAATCCCCATGTGTAGTCTCAGACCTGTAAAGCGCAATTAACCTCCTCTCAAAAGAGAAACAAGTAGCGCTTATGTTGCATCAATGACTACTGGGTAATAAAACCTTTTTTTGATTGTTTGAATGAATATCACCAGTATTCCCCCACCTGTGCGTATCAAAATGTTATTGGCAATCCCAAAAGCTGTAAAACAAGCTTATCTTTGTTCTCTGCTTTTCTTCAATTCTTTGTGAAGTTTCTTAATTTTCCTCTGGTATTTAAGACTGTTCTCTACGCCTCCTAGGGCACCTCGTTGAGCGTTTCTCTCTCTTCGGAGTTTCATCAGGAGGATCTACGAGCGAGAGAAAAATAGAACAATGGCGCCAATCTTCCTTCTCATTCCCTATTGCACATTGATTATGGCTTAAATTAAACACTATTCTTAACTTCTAAAAATCATCTACCAGGCATACAGTTTATTCAGTTTTACTGCTTACTCTTTACTTGCTGCTGCCCACGTCTCTTCGTGTCTTCTCTTTGATCAAAAAAGGAGTGAAACTAAAAATGTCTTTCCAGCCAGCTTGACCTTCCATGTGTAGAATTACAAAAATCTCTTTGGTCTTTTCGGAGTATGGTAAGCTATTATACTAATGAAAATTACTCCACTCTAACTTATGTCAATAATGGTTACTAGCAATATTTTTCAAATCCCCATGTGTAGTCTGTGATAAGGAAGCTTATCATAGCTCAGGAAGGAGCTATAGGAAAGGTGAAGTGACTCAGAACAAGCAACCTGTCAGTTCTGGTAGAAATAAGAAAACAGAATTTTCCCATAAAAGACTACCAGTCCCAGAATGCACCAGGTTTCCAGCAGCCATTAGAGGAGCTGAAGTGGGGAAACGTGTGTTCAATCAGGAGGGCTATGAGGTAATCCCTAAGCACTCATCTCAAAGGGCAGGGCCTGATTCAGCACAGCTGCGCTGTGTTAGGGAGGAGCACTCATCTAAGCAGAATAAAGGTAGAGTTTATTCTACTGAGAATTATCCTGAGAATCAGCTGGAGCTTGATCATCTTCATCATCAGGAGGATCATCAGAAGCAGAAGCCAAACCGGACGGACAGAGAGGGAAAGAAACCCTTTGGAAGAAGGAGGAGAAAAGCCTTTGAGAGGTCTAGAAGAGTCCAGAGCAGTACGTATACTGGGAGGTATTCCAAGGGCCAGCAAACACCATTGGACTGGGGAAAGTCAGAGGAATGGTGCTGCAGAGCTAGGAATCTCCAGACAGTACCTGTGAGGGAGACGGCTGCACGTGGAAGGGACCCTAAGACCCGTGCCAGAAGGTATGTGAAGAGAGATCCAGTGTCCAGGGATCTGGATTGGAAGGCTGGACATAAGAACTGGACTACATACTGGCCAGGCTATATAGAGAGGAACTCTAACAGCAATGGAAGCTCAGGTATGAACACTGATCTATGCCCTAGCTATAACCTTGAAAGACAGCAGGGGAACAAGTATTCTCCTGAAAGTGCTCCATTGGGAGATTCATCTGTGCCAATCCATGATATTGAGCCCATGCTTGTTGAAGAAGAGGGGGTGATAGCAGATGAAGAATCTGTTTACATGGACTGCTCTCTGTCTAAACTCCTTTGGTGATTTTCTGTTATAAAGTACAGCAACCATCACAAAGAAATACAAACTTGTTCTTCAATCTACTCAGAAAAGCTCCTTAATAGGATTTCTAGCCACGCAGTAGAAGGCAAGCCAGCTAAGGGGTTTCAGCTGGTAACTGCTAGCAATTGAGCCTTACCTAATTGCTTGTGTGCTCTGAGAGAATCACTTCTGAATCTATGTGGGAAGATATAAGAAGTTAACCTGAAAAGAACAGTTTTTCCTTTCTTTGTGGCTTTTGGTTTGTTGTTTGATACAGTGCTAAGAGAATATTAACTAAAGCCTACAGAAAAGACCAGTTTGTTGCCAACCAGGTCTTATTTTCTTTTGCTTTGATTGCCTGATAAGTTAAAATGTTGTTTTCCTGATTTTGTTTTTTCAAGTTTAACACTGAAAGCAAGTAACCTGATTTATGTGCTAGCAAGCATATCTGTGTTGGGAGAAATAACCCCATAAATAAATATCTTATTGGCTTTACCCAAAAGCACAACTAATTATTGTGAGCAGCTGTGTCTGGTGTGAATGAATTGCATTGCCCACAATCCCTTGAAAATCATATAGATATATGCACTTGCCAAGACTGTGATTGTTTGAATGAATATCACCAGTATTCCACCACCTGTGCGTATCAAAATGTTATTGGCAATCCCAAAAGCTGTAAAACAAGCTTATCTTTGTTCTCTGCTTTTCTTCAATTCTTTGTGAAGTTTCTTAATTTTCCTCTGGTATTTAAGACTGTTCTCTACGCCTCCTAGGGCACCTCATTGAGCGTTTCTCTCCTCTTCGGAGTTTCATCAGGAGGATCTACGAGCGAGAGAAAAATAGAACAATGGCGCCAATCTTCCTTCTCATTCCCTATTGCACATTGATTATGGCTTAAATTAAACACTATTCTTAACTTCAAAAAATCATCTACCAGGCATACAGTTTATTCAGTGTTACTGCTTACTCTTTACTTGCTGCTGCCCACGTCCATGTTATCAGACTGAGCAAGATGGCACCCTTGGGCAGGAAGGGGACCGTGCATGCGCGTTGCATTCCCAAAGGCTTTCTATGAAAGCTGGGGAAATGCTTCGCACGAGGGCTCCGTCGCCACCGACGTCACCCATATGTGAGGACTGATTCCTGCTGCTCCTGGAGAACACCTGTTACAGGTGAGTAACTACGCTTTCCCCACTTTTTAATGGCCTTGTAGTTCTGTCCTGTTCCTTTCAACTTCCAGCTTGATATGAATGGGGTCTGCTGTCCATTACCATGAACATTCATTTACACATTCACATGTACCCAGGGATTTTTTTCACCTTGTTTTCTATCCCATCCCTGTTCCCTTAACTCAGTCTTTGCAGTGACAGTTCTTATTCAAGGACTGTGCACCAGGACTGCTTCCAGAACTCCAGGAGTTGGGAATGCTGCCTCTACAGCACCTTCATTTTACACCTGTAAAATAATTTTCTAATATATGAGGAGAGCTACAGAGCACTACCCTCGAACAGTCCAGACTAAAATGTGGCATTTTACTTGCCAGATAATGTCCTTTCCTTTCCTACTAGACCAGTCCATACAAGTGGGTTATGTCCCCCTACCAACAGATGCGGAGACAGAGGAAATTTCCATAGGCTTCTTTATGACATCATCATGCCATATGAGACACAACCACTAGAGGAAGCCTTCAGTAATAGTCGCATCAAAGCATATGGTGAGGAACCTCAAAATTTACACAGCCTCGATGAAGGCAACATGGTTCAACAGAACAATAACTTATACAATCTTACTGTCAAAGGGTAATTCTAAAAATATCCACACAAAACAAATACCCTTTATACCACCAAAAATACAAATACTAAAACAATTACAAACCTAACTTCAAAAAATTATTCAAATTACATTAGGGTATAAAGAGACCTCAGGAAAGCTCTTTCCCTACATCTGGCGAACTAAATCATCATAGGTTTGAGCAGTAAATCTACACATCATATGTCTCACCCTTTTAATTTCAAAATGTCACAAAGCCAATTACCCTAATAAATTGCTATATCCAAAAAAAGTACTTTTAAGGGATTCTACTAATTTTTTTTTTAAAATTACTTAATAATTTATTCTTCACATTCACAAACTAAAGTTGAACATTTTCAACAATTAATATACTACTTAATAATTCATTCTTTATATTCACAAACTAATGTTGAAAGTCTCCAACAACTGATTTACTTCCTGAAAAGAAGAGAAACAAAATACGTTCAGGAAGGGTTAACACACACCATTCAAATAGTATCCGATTACTTATCTGAAGGTTTAACAGCAGTCACACAGCCTCCATAGAAGTCCCAAACTGCTCACAGCAATTAGCTTCTGTTTCCTGCAAACACCAGTCTGAACGTTAAACAGCAATTGTTTCACTCAGTCATAATGCCTCCATGGAAGTCACAAACAGTTCACAGCAAAGCACTTTGAGTTCTTACTTCTTACAAATACAAATGTCTATACCCCTATAGGCCTATAGGCATTTGTATTTGTAAGAAGTAAGAACTCAAAGTGCTTTTTCACTCAAAGTGTAATCAAACTCTGGAATTTGCTACTGGAGGATGTAGTAAAAACTGTTATTGTAGCCAGATTTAAAAAAGGTTGGGACAAGTTCCTGGAGGAAAGGTCCATAAACCAATATTAAAGGGGACCCAGAATATCCCTGCTTGTCCCAATATAAGCATTGTGGAACCTGTGGCTTTTGGGGAAACTGGTAGGTACTTGTGACCTAGATTAGCCACTGTTTGAAACAGGATACTGGACTTGATGGACCTTGGTCTGACCCAGTATGGCATATCTTATGTTCTTATGAGTATCCCGTATGCGCTAAGAGGTGGCTTTCAAGAGTCAAGCCGTAAATGAGAATTGAGCCGGGTCATTAGAAAAACCGGTCCTTTCCGTAATGGCCCACCAGCTGGAACTAGTTGCAGAGGAAGAACTTGGAGAAGCCTCATCAGTTTCCCAAACCATGATGTCTGTGGCCAATCCGGTGCCACCAGGAACACTTGCTTCATGTGTCAAAGCACACAATCCACCAGCGAGCATGGAGGAAACACCCAGGAAGGCTACACATCAGCCAGGACTGAACTAGAACGTCGACAATCTCAGATTCTGTCTTTGCAACAATTTAAGAAGCGGTCAGCTTTGGCATCGGATCCATCTTGGTACCACCCCAGCTGTGCAGAATCTGTCAGTGGGCCGTTTAACTTAGTTCCTGCTCTCCGGAATTGAGAGTGTGTCGCCTGAGAAAATTGCTTCCATGTGGTCGACTCTGGCATTGAGATGTGCTGATAGAATTATCAGGTGCCTTTCCATCCATCCTTCCCTTTCTGCCCTGACCTTGTCATGGAAATAGCCAGTCTACAAGATTATACTTGAACTCTCCACGAGGTCATCTCCATCCCTCCTTCCCCCTCCTCACTCCCAGCTCTTTCCCTCAACCTCTGTCACCCTTTCTTCCTTCTCTGAGATCACTGAGGAGGAAACCACACATCATCTTTGCTCCTCCAAACATGCTGTTCCCACACATATATTGAATACCATGTTCCCCGCTGACATTCCTTACATTTGTCATATCCTCAACCTATCGCTTTCCACTGCAACTGTTCCTGCAGCCTTGAAGCATGTTGTGGCTACGCTTTTCCTCAGGAAAGCTTCACTAGGCCCTACATTTCCTAATAAATGACCCATCTCCCTCCTCGTCTTTATTTCTAAACTACTTGAATGTGTGGTTCGCCACCGTCGTCTTGCTTTCTCTCCTCTAAAACCCTTCTGCAGCCATTGCAATCTGGCTTTTACTCTCTGCATTCTGCTGAAATGACTCTTGACAAAGTCTCCACTTACTTGTTCCTAGCCATATCCAAAGGCCTTTACTCGATCCTCATCCTTCTTGACCTTTCTGCTGCTTTTGACACTGTTGACCACCACCTTCTCCTTAATACCTTGTCCTCGCTTGCTTTTAATGTCTCTGTTCTGTCCTGGTTCTCTTCTTATCTCTCCCACCGCATTTATAGCATATGTTCTGGTGGATCCTCCTCTACTGCCATTCCGCTCTCAGTTGGTGTACCCCAAGAGTCTGTCTTGGGACCTCTGCTCCTCTCTCTCTCTCTCTCTAATGGGTTCCTTGGTACACGTATCCTCTCCCATGGTTTCAGTTCCATCTTTATGTTGTTGACTTTCAGATCTACCTCTCTACACCTGAAATCTCTCCAGGAATCCAGGTCCATATCTCTGCCGGCTTATCAGACATTGCTGTTTGGATCCCTCACCCCATTTGAAACTAAACATGGCCAAAACTGAACTTCTTATCTTTATCCCTAAACTCACCCCTCCCCTTTCTCTATTTCTGTGGATAACACTCTACTCCTCCCTTTTTCCTCAGCATGCAACCTTAAGGTCATCTTTGACTCCTACTTCTCCTTCTCAACACATATTTCTTTCTCTGCAACATTTTTTTCTCTACAACATCAGCAAATTTTGCCCCTTCCTTTCAGAACACACTACTAAGACCCTTCTCCACCCTCTAGTCACCTCCACCTAGACTATTACCACCTCCTTCTTGCTAGTCTCCCTCTGACTTATCTTTCTCCCCTTCAGTCTGTTCAGATTTCAGCTGCATGGCTAATCTTCCACCAGTCTTGCAATGCTCATTTAACCCCTCTTCTCAGATCGCTTCGTTGGCTCCCTATCCATTTCCATATCCAGTTCAAACTTCTCCTAATGACCTTTAAGTGCATTGATTATGCTGCTCCTCACTACCTTTCCTTTATTATCTCTCCTTACACCCCTCCTTGGGAACTCCACTCTTCTGGCAGATCCCTTCTATCTGTGCCTTTCTCTTCTACTTGTCAACTCCAGACTTTGATCCTTTCACCTTGCTGCCCCTTATGCCTGGAACAAACTATGTGGGATGTTAAGTCAGGCTTCATCTCTGGTCCTTTTCATATCCAGGCTAAAAAGCCGCCTCCTGATCTTCAACTATGTGTTTCCTTACCATTCCCCTAGACATATCCTAGTCCCCACCTGTTGTGTTGTCTTTCTTGACTAAATTGTAAGCTCTAATGGGCAGTGACCACCTCTTACATGTCTCTCTACAGTGCTACATACACCTTGTAGTGCTATAGAAATGATTAGTAGTTGAATAGGAGAGCCATCTCCTGGGCCACTCTGGCACTCTTTGTGCCCACTCACTGATTGGTGTACGCTACTGCTGTGGCTTCATCCAAGACAAACCCAAACCACTTTGACTTTGACCAGGGTCAGACAGTGGCCCTTGCCTTGAGAATGCAGATGGGCCATGCTGGCTCATGGCTGTCCGAATGGCTCTGGCTCATGTGTGGTTTCGGTCTCACAACTGCTACCCAGCCAAACCAGCTGGCATTCAATGACAAAAGACACCACAAGTGATCATCCAATAGCATACCGTTCCTCAGGAGCTGCAGCAGTTGCCACCCCTGCAGCCTGTTGACCACCTCCGGCTGGAGGGCCATCTGACCTCGAACTCTAGAGAGCTGGAAGAACACTGAGAAAGCAGGGACTTCAGAAGTGTTCTCATATGAGCTTGTTCCCAAAGCTGCAGGTCTATCGCTGCTGTCATCAAGCCAAGAAGCTAGAGAAAACACGACTCTGAGAGCTTGCTGAGACTGGGACATTGCTAACTGGCCAGCAACTTGTTTAGCCTTTCTTCAGGCAAGAAGACTGTGCCTAACCTAGTGGTGAAGACTCTTCCAAGCATTCCAGAGAATGGAAGAGACACCGTATGGCTCTAACTTGATGAAGCACCCAATCAAGATTCTCTGAGAACTGCACCAATTGGGCTGAACTTCAAGCTGCTTCAGACTGTGAGTTCATTCAGATAAGTCAGTCTTCTGGAGAGGGGTGGCACAGATACCCTGGTTGCTAAGTTTGGAGGCTGCCACAGTCATCACTTTCAAACACCCTTGAGGCGGTGGAGAGGCCAAAGGGGAGAGCAGTGAATTAAAATGAGCCAGGAACAGTGAAACAAAGACAGTACAGTCAGTTCTTCCAATTAGGGAGATAGAAATATGCCTTATCTAAGACCAGAGGTGCAAGGAACTGTCCGTGGAGTACTGTCTGAAACAGTGACGGAAAGGACTCCCACAGAAGTGAAAAGGTGCACAGGCGAGTGTTGAGGCCTTGAGGTTGAAAACCTGCCAAAATAGCCTTCTCTGTAGGCAGCACAAAGAAATGGCACATTCACCCTAGCCCTGGTCAGCTGGGGGAAAACCCAGCAGCTCTTGTTCAGCTACCAGAGGGTCAGACAAACTCAGGGTAGAAGACACCTGAGCAGTCAGGGCCACCAACCCGACCTTCCTGAACAGGTAAATAACTCTGGACTCTTCACACACTGCATAGCGAGATGACCACTCGTTCACCAGACAGAATGTGTGCCCACTACATCAGGACTGAGCTTCCGGTCCTGACCAAGGCCAGCCAATCTGAAATTCCAATTCCAACTGGCATAGAGTGCACTTAGATGATGGATATCAAGCCGGACTCATCTGCTGTCCTTCCTCCCAGCAGGCAAAAGAACTGGAGATGACCTAGAAGCAGGGCCGGCTCGTCCACTAGGCGAGCTAATCGGCCACCTAGGGAGGCTGGTCCAGGTGAGTGGCGGTAGCAGCTCACATGGACGGATGCGCCACCCCCACCCCACCAGCTGCTGCCGATTCCATTTGGGGGGAGGCGAGCAATGGCAGTATTTCCAAACGCAGAGGCAGCTGGGAGGGGGTGGCAGACTCTCTTGGGCCAGCTCTGGTCAGAGGTCCAAGCTTGCTGTAGAAAATGGAACTCTGAGGAGTACAGCCGAGAACCCGGGTGCTCCCCACTGGCTAGATGACCCCCGTAACCGGGGTGGGGGGACCCATAGACAATTCCTTCCACAAAGGGGAGCATCCAGAGGAGAGTGCACTAAAACTGTCAAGGCCGACAATCATCCTTCTCCAGAGCCATGCTCACTGTTGGTGACAGTGCAGAAGATAAGGTTGGGGCACTTCATCTACCACTAGCACAGGGAGGTGTGAACCTTCCGAGAGTGTGCCCAAAGCATCCATGTAAGCAGAGCAGATACTAGAATCCAGCCATGAGGCTCTCCACCTTCCGTGGACCAGGTAACGCTTCTTCAAAGGCAGCATAAGCACTCTCCACTGCCAAGCAGTTAGGCAACACAGGCTGAAGGCATGCTTAGGCAGCATGTTGCATTGCACATCCAATCTGCATAGGGCTATACGTGTTATCTCTGTGCAATGGCTGTTGGAAACCTGGTGCATTCTGGGACTGGTAGTCTTTTATGGGAAAATTCTGTTTTCTTATTTCTACCAGAACTGACAGGTTGCTTGTTCAGAGTCACTTCACCTTTTCTATAGCTCCTTCCTGAGCTATGATAAGCTTCCTTATCACACCCTAGTGGAGCCTCTTGCATCGTGCTCTGGTAAGAAATCCATCAACAAGGATGGCTGCTCATGAGCAAAATCAATCTTTCCTCTTAATCTTCCTTAAATTGTTTAAGATTCTCACAGAGCTGAGAGCATGTATTCACCATCTGCTGGAGGCAGAGAATTATTGAAGGCTCCTTCTGGTGGTTTTAACTGATATGGCATGATGATGTCATAAAGATGCCTATGGAAGTTTCTTCTGTCTCCACATCTGCTGAACTGGTCTATCAGGACCATATGGAGAAGCATTGTTTTGCTTAATGCATAGGTTTATTTGTTAATATTGTAGGGCCCAATATTTGAAAAGCATTTACACGGTTAGTGCCGCTAAATATCCCTGATCGTCTCCCCTAAGAAGTTAGCATCAGGGCGTGTCATGGGTGTTCCGGGGCTTGTCATGGGTGGCAACAGAGAGTAACCGGGTAGTGATGATATTGCACCACTACCTGATTAGCTTCTACAGGTGAAAGATAGGCACTGCAAAAGCTGGCCTGTCTTTACCTGTAGAAGCTAATCGGGCAGAGGTGCAATATTGTCGTTACCCGGTTAGCCTCTGCGGCTTCCGGGCATGTGCAGCAACCCCGAATATTCAATGCCGAGTCCGTATATGACCCTGGTATTGAATATCTGGGGTTAGAGGATGGCGATGATGGCTAGGTGCCATACTCACGTCTAGCCGTCCTAACTCAATATCCGGCCCATAGGATCTAAGTACCTCTCAGATGTCACCGATGAAGTCAGCTAAATTAGATTTTGCAGCATCAGTGACATCTGGAGCCAAGCGATCTAAGCCGGTGTTGCCATTACCATTTAAAACTTCACAGGAAGGCAAGGCCAAGATTCCCATTACCTCTTTATTGTCTTTTAGCAGCTCTTTGACATGTAGCAGTTCTTGCATAAGAGATCTCATGAATAATAGAAGCGAACGGAATAACATTCACCTGATCGACATTCCAGAGGGTGATGAGGGTTAACATACGCTAAAATATATTCAGGATCGCATGCCGTCACTGCTTGGCCTGCAGTTTGAACATCCATGGGGCCGCAGCTCTGATATCGCACGGAAGCCGCTACCGCAGATTAGTAAACATACCCCTTTGTTTTTTCTTATTTCCTATGATGGTGCTGGTAATTGTAATTTAGGATTTTGTCACTCTAAGGCATGTTTATTTAGTGTGTGTAAGGCATGTCACCTATTTGATAATTAGCATGGTCATGCAAGGTATGCGTGTGTATTTGGGATAAGGGAAACAGTAAATTCAGGTATGAAAAAGATGCCAGGTGGTGAGATTGGGTTTATATGTATTAAAAGTCAAAGGGGTTACTGAGTGGTTGATGCAAATATAGTAGATATTAGCTGGTTTGGGTCTGTTCAGGGCCAGACATGAAGAGTATGATGGTTGAATAGCACAGCTTGTAGCTATTGGATATGGTGTGTGGATGTTGTGGGATATCATTTGTAGATTGTACAGTGATGATATCTGGCTAGCTGATTCCAGGAGGGTTAATTTAGTGGGGTATGAATGATTCATGGTGGTTTGATAGGTGAGAATGTACTTAATGCTCCTAGTGGAATAGATTATTGGAAGCTGTGGCATGGGGTATGTAGGTTGGGACTGATAGGCATGGATGTTGAATGTGGGCAGGTTTTTGTTAACTGGTTGGTTGTTAGGTTGTACTTATTTTGTGATCTTATTGCACTACTATATCTGTGTCAAATTTGTCACTTCTATTGTTATTGCACAAACTAATTATATCAAAGGTGGATATTTCACTGTTATGATGGTGGAAACTGTGATACTGTCCATAAATGTTAAAGGCCTCAACAGTGTTGTTAAGAGGTGAACGTTTTTCACATATTTTCGGCAGCGAAATTGCAGAAATTATCATGCTGCAGTAAACTCATCTAAATTATACAGAATCAAATTAGGGGATAAATGGTATAAAATTGCAACTTTCTCCCCAGCAAAAGGACAGTAAGTAGGAGTGGACATCTTAATAAGTCCTTAAATGTAGCTATTCAATATCAGAAGTCAGATGATATGCAGAGGTGAATTTTGCTTGCACATAACTTTCTCAGGTTTGACACACTATATGCCACCACTCAATTTTTTTCATAATGTGGCTCAATTATTTTTGGAAAGGCCCAATGGGCCTTTGGTTTGGGTGAAGATTTCAACATGCTCTTAGACTTAATTCTGGGCAGGTGGTCCAAGAATAAACTATAGTTCGCTAAGACATGGCAAGCTCTTCAATCTGCATCAGGGCAGCTGGAATGCTGGATCCTTGGCATGCTTTGAACCTTAAAGGTAAAGATATTACTTTTTACTCCCTACTATGTCAAACATATGCTAGAATAGATTACTTTTTAGTCCTCTTTAGCTTTATGTTGAAGGTCATGAAGGAAGGCATTTTGCCAATTACAATCTCTGATCATGTGTAATAGTGTTACGGATGGATCTTTCTGGAGCCTGACAGGTACTTGTGACCTGGATCGGCCGCTATTGGAAACAGGATACTGGGCTTGATGGTTTGACCCAGTATGGCATATCTTATGTTCTTGTTGTTATGTAGTTCTTATGTTCTTTTCTGCTCGGTGGTTTGATGATAGCTTGAAAAGAGACATTGTTAGATGACTTTCTATAGAATAAGCACTGGCTGCCTCCTATTCCCTTACTGTCTTGCCATCTTAGAGAAAGCATGCTATCCAGCCTGATGCCAAAATTTTAAAAGTAACCATTCATGTGATAAATCACTTTTTCAAGCAGTTGGCTATGGCATGGACAGAATCTTGCTTAATGTCCATTTGGTTCAATCTTATGCTCAAAATTCAGAACATTGTGATAATCTGGTTGCATGGCAGGAAAAGATAATCTAGTCAACTGCTGTCAATATGATTTGGAGGCTCTATTATCGAAACGATTATTCATTATTATAGAAACGATCTATTCATCTCAAGCACCCTTTTCCAACAACACCAGTGGCGACTGTACACATGAACTTCACCCAATGGATTGTACAGAAATCAAATTGATATATCTGTGGAAGTCAACAGTGGAAAAGCTCAATAACATCAACAAAGACAAAACCTGGAGCGGACTGTAATACAGATCACCAACTACTAGTATGCCAAGTCAAGCTAAAGCTGAAATAGAGCAAGCCACTCATGAATGTAACAAAATATGACCTTGAGAATATTCCACCAGACTTTAAAGACTGCTTGCAAAATTGATTTGCTGCTTTGGTTACAAATGACAGAGCACCAGAAGAGTTATGGGATGACATCAAGAAAGTTGTGCTCAAAGAAAGTGAGGCATCTCTAAGGTGAAAAAGCAAAAATGGCCAAAATGGATAACTGAAGAAACTCTGAAAATTGCCCAGAAATTTAGAGAAGCTAAAGCCAGAGGAGAAAGAGAGGCAATCACAGAACTCAACAGATTTCCAACGTGCAGAAAGATGAGACAAGGAAAAGTACTACAATGACACATGTAAGGAAATAGAATCAGAAACTATTAAAGGAAGAACAGGATCGGCTTTCCTAGAGCTATGAGTGTTAAAGAGAAGATTCCAGCCTCGAATTGGAATGCTACAAGATGCTCAAGGATCCATGTTGAATGATGTTGTGAAGATCAAAAGAGATGATATACTATAAAGACCAAGTGGACCAACAGCCGTTTCACCCTGTACCTTATGATCAAAAACCACTGGTGATGAAAGAAGTCATCGAAGCAGCATTGAAAGCATTATCAAAGAACAAAGCACTGGGTACTGATGACATTCCCATTGAAGTATTACAGTAATCAGATTACCATACTTACAAGGCTCAGCCAGGAAATTTGGAAGACCATAGAAGATCGTGGCCAACTGACTGGAAAAGATCTGTGTTTATACCAATATTGAAGAAAGATGATCCTACTGACACTGGAAATTATCGCACAATTGCTTTGATCCCACATGCCAGGAAGATTCTAGTCAAGATCATTCAGCAGGGACTACAACCATATATGGAACAAGAATTGCCTGAAGTGCAAGTGGAGTTCAGGAAAGGGCAAGGAACATGAGATGACATCGCGGACGTGAGATGGATCCTTGAAAAGACAAAAGAATACCAAAGGATATCTGTATGTATTTTATTGACTACAGCAAGGCTTTTGACTGTATAAACCATGAGATACTCTGGGCCACATTAAGAAGCATGAATAGGGGTGATCTACAAGGAGCGGTAGGTACACCCCTAAACAAAGGCATGGGGAGGAGTGACCTGCACGGAGCAGCAGATGTACCTACTCTTGCTGCCTTGCTGGGCAGACTAGATGGACCATACTGGTCTTTATCTGCCGTCATATATTATGTTACTATACATAACAGAACACCTGATAGTTCTCATGCAAAATCTTTACATTGATCAAGAAGCAACAGTTTGGACAGAACAAGAAGAAACAGAATGGTTTAAATTCAGCAAAGGTGTATGACAAGGATGCATACTTTCACCCTACCTTTTTAATTTATCTGCAGAACAAATCATCAGAGAAGCAGGATTGTATGAAGAGAGCCAAGGTGTGAAGATTGATGGAATACTCATCAATCGACTTCTCTGTACTGATGACACCACAATACTGGCTGAAGGTGAAGATGATCTGAAACATTTGTTTCTCAAGATTAAGGAACATAGTCTTAAAATGGGCCTGCACCTTAACGTAAAGAAGACAAAGATCCTGACAGCTGGCAAAATCAATAAATTCATTGTTGGAGAAAAAATTGAAATAGTGGACAACTTTAACCTGCTTGGATCAATAATCAATAAAAAAAATGACAGGCAATTAAAAAATCCGATGACACATTGCTCTCGGCAGAATGGCTATGAAGAACCTAGACAAGATTCTCAAGAGCAAAGATATCTTTCTCCATACAAAGATTTGATTTGTCCAAACCATGATATTTTCAATAACATCATATGAATGCGAAAGTTGGACAGTGAAAAGGATAGACAAGAAGAAAATCAGTGCCTTTGAATTATGGTGCTGGCAAAGAATACTTTATATACCATGGACTGCCTGAAGAAAAAAACAATCAGTAGTAGAGGAGAACAAACCTAAGCTTTCTTTAGAAGCTCAGATGACAAGACTTAGACTTTCATATTTTGGAAACATCATGCGAAGACAGAGATCGTTAGAGAAAGATGACATACTTGGCAAGTTTGAAGGTCAACATCCCTAATTATTCAGCTCTAGAAATAAAAGCAAATAACTTTTTCTTATTGAAAATTAATTTTATCAGAATTTATTAGAATTTGTGGATGCAGATCTATAAATAGTGATCTTTATGTGCATATACAATACCATCAGAAATCTCATGCATTTTCATGCACTTGAATTAAATTATATTGGATTGTTCAGAGTTATAACTGAGAGGTGAAAATGTGTCTATAGAAGCAAAAGTAGTATTTTCTGTATTCCCCAAGGATAGCAAATATGGATGTGCACAAAACATTTGGGGGGATATTTCCCCAATTTTCAGATGTTTTTTCACTTCTTTTCATACCGCTAGGAGTCAAATCTGCTATTTTGAATCCAGGGGGACAGGGCTAGATTTACCAAGTCCAAATGGCAGATAACTTCTCTCTTCCCCATTTTTTGGAATTTGCTATCAGAAGTTCCAAAAAAATTGGAGAGTGAGGACAGAGGATGGCCATGGTGTCACAGTGGTGCCTCTTTGAAGCAGCACATGCATATAACTCTAAAGAAAGATATAGCAGCCTTGTCTTTGGCCTGGGTATTTGGCACATCCAAATTTGGCACCCAAGGCAGTTGCCTATATTGCCTAGGCCTAAATATGGGCCTGAAAGGGGGGTATCGCTCCTGCAGGACCGTACCAAGGGTTGTGAGAGTAGTGCAACTGCAGAGGGCTCAGGTATGGAAGGGGCACTAATGTCATCACTGGACTTCCAGAAAGTCCAACAAGAGCAAGTTTCTGCACATGGCTGGTTGGGGGTAGTGGGTGGGGGAGTGTGCCACGTTCATGAGTCGCACAGGACGTATTTCTACCTTGTTATGGTCTTGCATTCTGCCCCATCCATTAGACACTAGGGAGACTGTTTTGGTAAGTGATAAGCAGTCGGAAGAGGGGAAAGGGGGAGACTTGTTGAAGGAGACATTTGATAGGGGTACTGATACAGAGGAGTTGTCATGCGGAGGAGGGGATCAAATCAGCTGTGGGAGGGTTTGTTTGACAGCTTTGGGTTGGGAATGGGCGGTGGGTGAGAGAGTTTGCTTGACAGCTCTGCTTGCCGCAGAAGCTCTTTTTTTGGAGGGGGCATTGGGGCAGTGGTTGCATTACCAGACTGCTGGTTATGCGGCTGTACTTAACCCCAGCTCAAAAGGTAGCTAGCTGAAAGTGCAACTGTGCTATTGGCATGCATGAAAGCTAGTGCAAGGTAACCTCCCATGCTCTAGCTATCACCAGCTGCCTCACCCATTCTCTGCCCCTAACTTGCCCCATCCCACTTAGTATGTTTGTTTTTTTAACTGTGGCAGGGATAGAGTTTCTTACCATGTGGTAGCCATTTGTATGGACCTGAACTAAGGGTTAATTTGATGTAAAACACACATGGGAGGTGGGTCTTTTACTGAACACCACAAACATCTTGCATTTAACGAGATTTACTATGCATCTTAAGTGCAAAGCCTTTGTGTTAGCTCTCAGGGGTGTGACTTGGTATCATAACGAGCATCAATGTGGCTTAGAGGTGCTGTTAGGTGAATAAGTGCCAAGTGCCACATTATGTTCACTCTCGTGGTGTGTTCTCCATACCAACGCTCCACCTCTAACTCCACCTACTGTCCACATTAGTACATGAGTACCAGTTAATGGGCTTTTTAGCATTCAGTAGCTGGCATTCTGGTGCATTAGGGTTCACTGCAGTAAGCTACCGCTTGCTAATATACATGTTTACTGGTAAGCGGCATTTAGTAAAAGGGCCCCTAAGTGCTTAGTGCACTTAAGTAAATATGTCCCTAGGTGTCCCCAGCCCTCCTTAAGAGAGGAAAGCCTGGGCCACCTTGTCAGAAGGAGAGCAGGGAAGCTGAAAGGAAATAGTGAGGTCCAGGCAGAAAAACTTAAAGCCCCGAGTCCAGAGGTAGGAGAAGAGGCCTGGAAGAGAGAGAGGAAACTGTGAGCATTATCCGTGTATTTACAGCCTAGCTGATTTAATTATTTCTCAAGCCTGCATTGGGCATTGTTTTGGTTGTAAGACTTAAAGGACCTTTTGTTTGCACCTTTGTTATGAAACTTATCACAGGCCCAGAACAACCATTTGCCCATGCTATTACAAAGTCCAATAAAAAAAGATTAAGTGCATCAGTATAGTCCAGCGATGGCGAACCTATGGCACGCGTGCCAGCTGTGGCACGCGAAGGCCTTGCAGCTGGCACGCGGGAAGGTCCGCCATCGAAAAAAAAACAACAACCCTGTCTGCTGCCGTTGTTGGGGCCGCCGCGGCAGAATCGAGCGTGCCGCGGGGCCCCCCTGTACCCGGCACAGCCTCTCCTCCCTGTAGCAGCTCTCTCGTTGGAGCTGAAGTCAGACGCGCCGGCTTGCAGAGCGCGAAGGGAAGAGTTTCCCTTTCGCGACTCTGTTAAGCCCGCGGGGGCTGATGGGAACTTCCCATCAGCCCCCGCGGGCTTAACAGAGCAGCGAGGGAAAAACTCTTCCCTCGCGCTCTGCAAGCCGGCGCGTCTGACTTCAGCTCCAACGAGAGAGCTGCTACAGGGAGGAGAGGCTGTGCCGGGTACAGGGGGGCCCCGCGGCACGCTCGATTCTGCCGCGGCGGCCCCGACAGCGGCAGCAGACAGGTTTTCTTTTTTTTTTTAATTTTCCCTGGGCTGGGCTGGGGGGGGTTAGGAGTGGTGATTGGCTGGGCTGGGCTGGGGGGGGTTAGGAGTAGTGATGGGCTGGGGTGGGCGGGGGGGGGTTAGGAGTAGTGATGGGCTGGGGTGGGGGGGTTAGGAGTGGTGATGGGCACTGGGCTGGGGGGTTAGGAGTGGTGATGGACACTGGGCTGGCTGGGGGGGGTTAGGAGTGGTGATGGGCACTGGGCTGGCTGGGGGGGGTAGGAGTGGTGATGGGCGCTGGGCTGGGGGGGTAGGAGTGGTGATGGGCGCTGGGGGGGGGTTAGGAGTGGTGATAGGCGCTGGGGGGGCTTAAACTAAAAATTGAGTGATGGGGGATTAGGACTGGGAGTGGGCTGATGGGGAGGTTAGGACTGGAAATGGGCTGGTGGGATTAGGACTGGGAGTGGGCTATGGGGGGCTAGGACTGGTAATGGGTTGGGGGGGTTGCTAGGACTGGAAATGGGCTGAGTGGAAGGGGGCTTGAACTGCAAATAGCTGTTGGGGATGGGGCTTGGAATGGAAATGGGCTGAGGGGAAGTGGGGGGCTTGAACTGCAAATAGCTGATGGGGACGGGGCTTGGAATGGAAATGGGCTGAGGGGAAGTGGGGGGCTTGAAGAAGGGAATGGATGCTGGGTGAGACTGGAACTAGAAGGGAGCTGATGTTGGGGGAGGATTAGAATGGGATGGGGCTGGGAGAGTAAAATGGAGAGGGGAAAAATATTTTGTGTAGGAGGGATGAAAAATCTACAATTGGCCAGGTATTGGGAGAGTAATTGGGGATTGAGGATGGAGGGGTAAAATTTGTGTGGATGAAATAGGAATGAGGAAAGAGCAAAAGGAGAAAGATTAGTATGTTAAAGCAGATGTAGAGAGAGAGAGAATGGAAAAAAAAACTAGAAGAGAGAAGAAAGGACAAATGGACAGCAGACGATGGAGAGTTAGCAGAAAACATGAAGAAACCAGAAGAAAATGGCTGGACCAATTGCAACTGAAAAAAAATGCACAAAAGGTAGAACGATATCTCTTTATTTTGAATTTATTAACTGGAATATGTCAGCTCTGGGAAATGTGCATCATTAACATCTGCGCTTTGTTTGGTACAAGAGGAAATTCCTATTTGACGTTGCCACTTGTTCTCTTTCCCCAGTATTCACTGAAATGTATTGGTTTAATATTTGCAGTGTTGCCTTTTGATAGGTAGGGTATGGTGCTTTGTGAGTCCTGGTAATGCTGTCAGGATACGGCGGGTTTGCTATGGGTTCTAAATGGGCAGCGTTTGTAGTAGTTCCTAATGTGCCTGGCGGTTGGCACTGGATTATAGTAATGTAGAAATCTTTTAGTCTTTCTTTATCCATACACTCATTAAGAGACATGTTTACTAAAAGTTAGTGTATGGTAACATTATGCAAATATTTATGCAAATAAGACCACTTATGCAAATGACGTGCTGGCACTTTGAGGAAATTCTTTGGTTTTGTGCGGCAGTTTGGGCACTCGGGCTCAAAAAGGTTAGCCATCACTGGTATAGTCTATGGTTCTTTGTCTAGGAGGATGTGGTGTTTGTTTATTTGGGTATTCATCCCATCCTAACATAAGTCCCAAGGGTAGGTTACAGTCCACACACACAATAATGAAATATAATTAACATAAAATGGCATAGAACCCATCCAGGAATAGAGACACTCCTCCCTCCTTAAAAGAACCACAGGCTAACAACAGCAAGTTGTTATACTACCCCCTACTAAGGGGGTTATATTACAAGCTCTATTCATGATATCTCCAGGAACAAGCAGGAATGTAGTCTTCACATATGGGTATCGTCGGTACCGACAGAGCCTGCGCGGGAATGCTCCCTAGCGTCCAATAGGAAAGCTTTTGGGAGCATCCCACAGCGCCTGCGTGCTGCTTTTCCACCTTTCCCAAATGTCCCTCTCCAGTTCTTAATTTTCCGTGGTGCCAACAGGTCGCACATCCTGTCACCGCAGAAAAAAATCCCTTCTATTCTTTTTTGTGGTCGCGTCTGCCTTCCCTCGACGTTACACCGATACCATCGGTTCTTCTTTCTTTTCTTCTTAAAAAAAAAACAACTTTCTTCTGGAGTCTTTCCAGTAATTTTCTCCTCAGGTGCCATGCGCCATTTTGGGCACTAGGCCCAACTTTTTCCTTCAAAATGGAAAAACCCGCTTCGGGTTTTAAAAAGTGTTCTAAGTGTGGCGGTACCATCTCTGTCACCGACACCCATGAGTGGTGCCTCAAATGTTTAGGTCCTGACCACTCTATTTCCGAGTGTGTTGCCTGTGGGATGATGTCGAAAAGGGGCCAGCAAAACTGAGCTGCTAAACTTAGCACCCTTTTTCCTTCCGATGCAGCTTCCGTGGCATCGATGTCTTCCAGGGCTTCGTCATCCTCCCATGGATCTCAGGTAACTAAACATAAATTTAGCCGGTCCTCAAAGGGTAGATCTCCTTCTAGACATCGAGATGCCTCTGGTGTTGCCTTTGAGGGACTTTCACCGGCAAAATTGCCCCAGCGGGAGGCTTCGGCTTCCAAAGCACTAATGGGGCTCCAGAATGTTCTCGAGGCTTCAACCTTGGCAGAACGACTGGTGCCATGCCCTTGAGTACTGGCCGCTTCATCCGGTACCGCTACCCAAGCATCAGTAGCGTCGATAGACCAGAGATTCTTGGCTATTGAACGCAGTCTGGCGGCTCTTCTCACGGCCTCGATGCCCCTGAAACCGCTTCAGACAATTCAACCGGTACTGGCACCGACTGCATCAACATCGGCAGGTATTCTACCGGGACCGGGTCATGCGTGTCTATCCGGCATGAACAAGTCGGTACCGGACCACTCCAATGCCGACTTCAATCGGTACCGGTACCGTGCCTTGCACGATCACCCAGATCGGAGATACTTCGAGTCCCCGGATGAGTCTGAAGACTCTGAAAGCTCTGCCGATACCAGAGTACTTCTTCCTGAGGATTCCTCTTCTCCTCAGTATAGAATGTCTCCACCAGAGGATATGTCCTTTCAGGATTTTATCCGAGATGTGGCCCGAGGTCTTTCCATCACAGTGACTCCTGAAAAAGAGCCTAGGGCAAAGGAATTAGAAATCCTGCAATACCCTAAAGCTCCCAAGGAGGCAGCCACCTTACCTATTCATGAGATCTTCCATGATCTCATGTTAAGGATGTGGGAAACACCTCTAACTACATCTCCTCACTCTCAAAGACTTGACACCATGTATCGAGTTCCTCCTTGTCCTGGGTTTCAGAAGACTCAATTACCACACCATTCCATGGTGGTGGAATCAGCTATGAGAAGGATAAAGAGTGCAAAAAGGCATGCATCTAATCCTCCAGGACGTGAGTGTAGGACTCTTGACGCCTTTGGACGTCGAACTTTCCAGGCTTCCATGCTTTCTGCAAGGATCAGTTCCTATATCTTATATATGGGAATGTTCCTTAAGGAGTTCACAGGAGATTTAGAGTTTATGAGTCCTCTCCTTCCTGATGATAAGAGGCAAGATTACCTCGCCCTTGTCAAACATGCCCAGGATGTTTCCAAGTTTGTGAATCGTGCAGCCTTTGAGTGCATAAGCAGAACCTCTGCCATTGCCATAGGTGCATGTAGGATTGCCTGGCTCCAGGCATCTGACTTGGAAATTTGGGTACAGGATAAACTAGGGAATATTTCTTGCACAGGAGAGATTCTCTTTGGCAAGAATTGGCAGGAAAAAAGCTAATGAGATAGATGCTGACAATATCACTTTAGATAGATTGTCTAAATCTACAGCTGATCCTGCGAGGAAAAAATCCTCTAAGAAACCATTCTTCAGTAAGAAGAAGTAGTTGTATCCCTCCTATACCCAGCAGGGGCATCGTTTAGGTCAGTCTGCCCAAAAGGGACAGCAGCAACAACCTAGACAAAGAAAGACAAAAGCAGCTAAGCCTCAACCGGCTCAGTAGACTCAGCCTCCACAGGGGCTTTGACTACTATCTAGAGAACTTTGCCTTCCTGGCCCTGAACGGCCCAGAACCCTCCACCATCCCAGGAAGGTTATGTCATTTTGCCCCCAGATGGGGTCAGATAACAGCAGAAAATTGGACTCTGTCTATTGTAAGACAGGGGTACAAGCTTCATTTCCTCAGCATGCCCCTTCCTACAATCGTAAGACAGTTCAATTCTCAGACCTCTCTCAGTGACCAGTTAGGGCAAGAGGTCGCTGTGCTCCTTGCTCAAGGGGCAATAGAAGAGGTACCCATTCCCCAACAGGGTACAGGGTTTACTCCCCCTATTTCCTTAGTCCAAAGAAAACAGGAGGAGACAGACCCATTTTAGACCTCAGAGAATTGAACAAATTCCTGTTCAAAGAGAAGTTAAAAATGATTTCTCTAGAAACTCTGCTGCCATACCTTCAGAGTCAGGATTGGCTTTGTTCTCTAGATCTCAAGGATGCGTACACTCATGTTCTCATCCATCCAACTCACCGAAAGTTCCTTCACTTTCTGTTTCAAGGGAAGCACTACCAATACAGGGTTCTTCCTTTTGGCCTGGCCTCTGCTCCAAAGGTGTTCACAAAATGCATGGCTGTGGTAGCAGCATTTCTCCGCACCCTAGGAATATTCGTCTTCCCTTACTTAGACAACTGGCTCATTCGAGCCCCTTCAGAGCCAGAGGGCAGAGTTGCCTTCTCTCGCACAATGCGCATTTGGGACTTGTCATAAACTTCCCAAAATCCATCCTTGCTCCCACTCAATCCCTAGAGTTTATAGGAGCTCTGCTGGATACCAGACAGACAAGGCCCTACCTTCCACAGCCTTCGCATTGTGCAGTTAGCTTCCCAAGCAGTGCTAAAACCTCACCTCACTGCTCGGGAAATGTTACAGTTGCTAGGCCACATGGCATCCACCGTGCATGTGGTTCCTTATGCTCGCCTCCATATGAGGGCAGCCCAGTGGACTTTATCCACTCAATGGACTCAGGCGTCAGGTTGCCTGTCAGACAAAATAGCAAACTCAGATCGCCTTATTTTGTCCCTCCAATGGTGGCAATCACCCCAAAACCTTTTGGTGGGGTCTCCTTTTCAGCAACCTCCACCCCAGGCCACTCTAACAACAGATGCTTCACAGGTGGGTTGGGGAGCCCACCTGCAGGGCCTCTCTACCCAGGGTACCTGGACTCCACAGGAGGCCTATATACACATCAACCTCCTAGAACTCAGAGCAATTTTCCTTGCTCTTTGAGTATTCCACACCCAGCTCAGCTACAAGACAGTCCTAGTTCAAACAGACAATCAAGTAGCCATGTTCTACGTGAACAAGCAGGGCGGAACAGGCTCTCTGTCACTTTGCAACGAAGCTTTGCGACTATGGGCCCTCGCTAGAGAGTATCAGATTCATCTCCTTGCTGTATCTTCCAGGCATTCAAAACTCTTGGGCAGATAGACTCAGTCGAGTTCTGCTTCCACACGAATGGTCTCTCCATGCAGACCAAGTGGCCAAAATTTTTCAAATTTGGGGAACCCGGACATAGACCTCTTTGCAAGTCCGCTGAATGCCAAACTTCCCCGGTTCTGTTCCAGAATTACGGCTCAGGGTTGTCAGGCCAGGGATGCTTTCCTCCTCCGTTGGGGTCAGGACTTCCTGTATGCCTTTCCACCCATTCCCCTAATTCCCAAAACCCTGTTCAAGCTTCAGAGAGACAGAGGTCATATGATCCTCATAGCTCCACATTGGCCATGGCAAATGTGATACCCTCTGCTCCTACATCTCTCTCAAGCTCCGCCTCTGGAGTTAGGATCTGCTCCAAATCTCCTTTCTCAAGAGGACGGGATGCTGTGGCATCCCATTCTCCAGTCTATGCATCTCAGGGCCTGGTTGTTGAAAGCCTAGAACTTCACGGTCTTATCCTTTCCCAGCAGGTAAAGGATATCCATTATGCTTCCAGGAAACCTTCCACAAGACACTCTTATGCATTTAAGTGGAAAAGGTTTACCTTATGGTGCTCGCAGAAGGGTCTTAACCCTCTTGCGATACCTCTGGAATCATTACTGGAGTATCTCCTTCATTTATCAAATGCAGGGCTTAAGACAATTTCAGTGAGAGTTCATTTGAGTGCTATTGCAGCTTCTTTCAAGCCTCTAAATGGACAACCTATTTCCTCTCATCCTGTCATAGCAAGATTTATGAGAGGCCTTCTTTTAACTAAGCCTCCGATTAAGCCACCACCGGTGGCATGGGACTTAAATCTGGTTCCTGGGCAGCTCATGAAACTGCCTTTGAACCATTAGCCACTACCTCTTTGAAATTCCTTTCCTGGAAGATCATCTTTCTTATTGCAATCACATCAGCATGTTGCATCAGTGAATTGCAAGCGCTGGTGGCTGATCCTCCTTATACAAGGTTCCATCATGATAAGGTAGTCCTTAGGACTCATCCACACTCAATGCCAAAGGTGGTGTCACCTTTTCATTTAAACCAGGTGGTTTACCTTCCTCTATTCTTCCCAAGGCCTCACGCCTCAAATGCAGAAAGGAATCTTCATACTTTGGACTGCAAAAGGGCTTTGGCCTTTTACTTGCAAAGGACACAGCAACATAGAAAGTCCTCTCAACTCTTTGTTACTTTTGATCCTAGCCATTTGGGACTTACAGTCTCCAAAAGAACACTGTCCAGCTGGATTGCACAGTGTATATCTTTTGCCTATGAGAGTAAAAACCTTCCTCTTGAAGGCCATGTCACAGCTCACAATGTGAGAGCCATGGCAGCCTCTATGGCTCATCTTCACTCTGTCTCTATCGACGACATCTGTCGAACAGCTACTTGGGCTTCGGTTCATACCTTCACAGCCAATTACTGCTTAGACAAGGACACCCGCCAGGATCCCTTGTTTGGTCATGCTGTTCTTCAACACCTGTTCCATACTTAATCAACTCCTACCCACCATCTCTGGTAGGATGCCAGAGATCCATGGGGGGAAGTGGAGCCCTTTCACAAGGGCACACAACTTGTGGGGCCTTCTCCCTGGCATCTGCAGCTAGGGAGTCCCCATATGTGAAGACTACATTCCTGCTTGTTCCTGGAGATAAGCATAGTTACTCACCTGTAACATGTGATCTCCGGGAACAGCAGGAATTTAGTCTTCACAACCCACCCACCTCCCCTAGGAGTTGTATCTGTCTATCTCTCTCTCTTTCTCTCTTTCCCTCTCTGTTTGTCTCAGCTTTAAACTCAACAGGAGAGGGACAGTTGGGAAAGGCGGGAAGGCAGCACGCAGGTGCTGTGGGATGCTCCCAAAAGCTTTCCTATTGGACGCTGGGGAGCGTTCCCACGCAGGCTCCGTCGGTACCGACGATACCCATATGTGAAGACTAAATTCCTGCTGTTCCCGGAGATCACCTGTTACAGGTGAGTAACTATGCTTTACATGTGTATAATCAGACATATACATGTGTAACTTGCATCTACGTGTAAATGGCCAGTTTACAAAGGCTCCAATTTACAGGTTGATGTCCTTCCTAGCCTACTGTTAGTAGGAGGAAATTTCGAGGGGATTTGGTTGGGCATGGCGTGGGCAGGACAAACGTTTACGTGCGTAATACGCATTTCATATAGGGAATGCATGTGTGAGTCCCAAATTCTTCACATCTGATTTACACCTACTCTCTGGCATATGTAGGTTTATAAAAAGTACTCATTTTGGCCAGCCTTTTGCAGGAGAGATTAAGGGGGTTATCCACCTTAGTCTCCCCTAATTTATTTCCCCCTCCAAATTGAAATAAAGTCAAGACAATATCCTCTGTAGTTAACTAGCAGCAACTGCTACACATCTAAATTTGTGAAATGGCCCACATGCACAAGTAAGTGCCAAAATTTGCATGTGAAAGTTGTAAAATACTGCACTTACACATGTAAGTTGCCAGGTTTTCTCCATTGATTTTTCCCATGTATAAATTTGTAAAATGACACCTCTCACTGTGCATAGTTTATTTATTTATTTATTCATGGTAAATTTCTATACTTTAGATTTGATCATCACTCCCTCTGCTTCCTCAGCTCAGCCCTTCTCTCTCTCTCACAAGTCCATTCCCTGGTCTGATCATTCCTGTCTGTCTTTTTCTTTACATTATGTTCAGTTTAGGTCAGGCTCCTCTTCATCACAGTCCACGGTTTCCTCATTACCTGCGCAGTTGGTTCGTTGTATCTCTCTTAGCCAGGTTCCCTTCTTCACACTCTCTTTTCCCCTCTGATTTCTCATCCCACTGTCCCACATCATAGGTCTCCTTTTGGAACTCTGAACTTTCTAATGCATTGGATCTAGTTGCCCAATTACAACCGCACCAGTGCCGTCCTAACAAACAGCGGCCCTGGTTCCACACTGGCCTCCAACTACAGCATTCCCATCTGCGCAGAGCTGAACACCTTTGGAGGAAGGGCCGGTCACCGGCTGCGTATCAACATTTCAAGGTCTGTCACAGCAATATCGCACTAGTTTTCATCAGGCAAAGCGCACTTTTTACTCTGACACTATAACATCTGCACCAAATAGGTTGCGCCAATTGTTCTCCACCCTCCAGTCTCTTTCCAATATACAATCAAACTCTGCTTCTACGACTTCTGCCTCCTCATTGATTCCAGATTCATCACAGCTTGCTTCCTTTTTCTTCTCGAAGACTCAGGATCTCCGTGCCTCTCTTCCTTTCTGTCCTCAACCACTGGCTTCCCCTCCCCCAATCTCTCCTTTGTCCCATTCCTGGGCTAACTTTCATCCTCTCACCTCAGCTGAGCTTCTCAAATTAGTATCCGCTACTCATAAGACTCACTCTCCACTGGACCCTATACCATCCACTTGGCTGTCTGAACCTGACCTTGGATTGCTCCCCCCATTGCTCACTATAATTAATTCTAGCCTCAGTACCGATATCTTCCCCCATCCGTGGAAACATGCTCTAGTCCGCACTCTATTGAAGAATCCTTCTCTGGACCCTCTGTTACCAGTACCATTATCGCCCTGTTTCAAATTTATCTTTTTCATCAAAACTTCTGGAAAAAGCTGTCTTTTATCAACTCTCCCATCACCTTGATTCAACTCATTTTCTGCACCCCTGTCAATCTGGATTTTGATCAGGACACAGCGTGGAGTCCATTATATCCACCGTTCTGAATGAAATACACTCTTCTCGCGACCGGGGTGATATTTCGGTGGCGGTATCTCTTGACTTATCTGCAGCATTTGATTTGGTGGACCACTCACTTTTACTTTCTAGATTACGGGATGTGGGTCTTCAGGGCACTGTATGCCATTGGTTCCATTCTTTCCTACACTCTAGGACATTCACAGTTACCTCTGGTTCCTCTGATTCTACTTCAGTCTCTTACCCTCTGCCGTGTGGGGTGCATCAGGGTTCCGTTTTATCACCCCTACTTTTCAATGTTTTCTTGGCACCACTAGCCTTTATGGTACAGCAGTCCGGCATATCGGCCTACTACTATGCGGACGATATCTTTCTTTTACACCACACCTCTTCTGTTTGTCCAGATATCTCCCTCCTTGATTCCTGTTTGACCCTGATTTCTTCATGGCTCTCGTCCAACTGTCTTGTTCTTAATGTCACTAAGACAGCTGCTATCTGGTTCCCACATAGTTCCCCCTGCCCTTCTTTAGTTACTTCTTTCGCGGGTGTCCCTATTGCTCTCGTTCCCAAACTTTGTTATCTGGGTGTCCTCCTGGACTCTAACCTGTCCTTTCATGGTCATATTTCCCTTGTATCACGGCGCTCTTTCTTCTACCTTCGGCGGGTATGTGCTATTAGACCGTTTCTCTCTCCACAGACTCTCACTACACTTTTGCTTTCACTGGTTATTTCCAGATTGGATTTCTGTAACCTCGTCCTCACTGGTGTCCCCAAATACCAGCGTCACCGATTACAATTGATTCAAAACACTGCGGCCCGTCTTATTTTTCCACGTGTCTTCTCGGGATCATATTAACCCCTCCCCTTTATCAGCTCCACTGGCTTCCGTTGGATTTTCGGATTAGATTCAAAGTTCTCACATTGGTACACCGTGCTATTTATTCACGTACTCCCCAGTATTTAGCTGATTTATTGGTTTTCCATACTCCCTCCCGTAGCCTCCATTCGGTGCATGTTAACCGCCTTCATCTACCCTCTCCGACCCAGGCTCATCTACAATCAACCAGACAATCTGCCTTTTTCTACCTTGGCCCATCCCTTTGGAATTCCCTTCCGACAGCCCTGCGTCTACCCTGAATTCCGCTCCCTCCTGAAAACTCACCTCTTTGCCTCTGCTTTTAACCTTCCCCCCTGATTCTCTGACCAGCCCGCAGACCTTCCTCCCCTTAGTATGTGTATCAGACTGATTGTTGCTTTTCTCCCCCTCTCCTATTTATGAATTGTAGTTCTTTTTCTTTTCTGTTTCCTTTTTGCTTTTTGTCACGTTGTAAACCGCCCCGATGTAATGGGGGACGGTATATCAAATGCTAAAATAAACATAAACATACCGCATTTTCTATGAGATCAAATGTGGTTTACATGAAAACAAAACTTTGGGTTGTACAGAATGGTACATATTCAGTTACATTGAAACAGTGAACTAATTACATCAGTCTAACAATAAGTAACAAAGTAACTATTTACATAAGTAGCACTGTTATTTGATGGTTTGCTTGGGGTATATCATCTTATGGTTCATACGTAGGAGCGAGAAGAGATGTGTTAGTGAGTTCAGGGTAATTGTCATCAGTCTTTATATCTTCGGTTGTTTTGTTTGTGTCCCCAAAGTTTATTGTAAACAGGTGGGTCTTGAGTTTCTTTTGGAAAGTGGAGAGGTCATTTATGGCTCTTACGTTGTCTGGGAGATTATTCCATAGGATGGGGGGGGAAGTGGGAAAATGCTCTATTGTTAGTCGTTTTTTTGGCTTTCCTGAAATCATGTGGGATTGTTAGTTTATTTTTGTTACATTCTCGTTGGTTTCTGATGTTGTCTTTAGAGAAGAGTGTGTCAAGGTGGGATGGGGTGATGCCATTGATAAGTTTGAAAGTGGTTAGAAGTACTTTGTATTGTATGCGGCTTCGTATTGGGAGCCAGTGGAGGTTGAGTTATATAGGTGTAATATATGCTCTGCTAGTTTGACGTTTGAGGTTATTCTGGCAGCAAGGTTCTGGGCAAGTTTGAGTTTTATGGATTGTTTGGGTAGGCCTTGGAGGGTGCTATTGCAGAAATTGAAGTGGGGTGTGATGATGGAGTTGATAATAGATTTAAAGTCATGTGGGTAGATAAGTGGGTGGAGCTACTTTAACATTCTGAGCTTGTAGAGGATTTTTTTTGTTGTTTGCTTAATATGCGGTAGAATGCTGAGTGAACTATCTAACATAACTCCAAGGTATTTTACCTCACTTTTGACAGTTATGTTGACATCCTGGAAAGGGATATGTGTTGGAGGGACAAGGTTTTGGGTTTTGGTAATGCAGAGTGCTTCTGTTTTGTTGAGGTTAATCTTAAGGTTTTGTGATGATAGCCAGCTTGCCGCTTCTGAGATACAGTTTTTTAGTTGATGAAATGTTGGGTTGGTGATGTTAAAAGGAAGATATATTAGAATATCATCTGCATAAATGTGGTAGTTCAGTTGGAATTTTTTGAAGATTGTACAGATGGGCTGGAGATAAATGTTAAACAGAAGGGCAGAGAGGGCAGAACCTTGTGGGAGGCCTTGTTCTTGATCATAGGTTTGAGATGAGCATGTTCCCATGCATACTTGTGTTCTGTGTGAGTGTTATGATGTAAACCACTGAAGAACTGTGTCTTTGATACTTATTTTGTGTAATCTGGTGAGCATTATGTGGTACTGTCAAAGGCAGCAGAGATGTCTAGAAAGAGGAGGAGAAATGCTTGTTTGGTATTATCGATACCCCATGAGAGTCGGTCAAGTAAAACAGTGAGGAGGGTTTCTATGCCGTGGTATGGGTGAAATCCATATTGATTTTCATCTAGTGGGGCAAAGGTATCTATATGGTCCTGGAGTTGGACTTGTACTGCTTTTTCGATCAGTTTAGAAAGGAAAGGGAGGCCGGAAATGGGTCTGTATGAGGTTTTTGTCTAGTGTGTTATTTATTAGTATGGGGCGTATTAGTGCATGCTTTAGGAGTGGGGGGGATGTAACCTTGTAAAGAGAGGTTCACAATTGGGAGAATGAAGGGAGTTAATTCAGCTTTCGTTGCCTTTATCCGGCTTACTGGAACAGGGGTCAAGGTATGAGGTGGTGGTGTTAAGTTTGGAGATGAGGTTTTCAAGTTATATCCAGAATTGGAGTATAGCCTCCTGAGGCTAATACAAGCCCCACTGGGTACTCCATTCTTCCCTCCCCTTATCTTCTCAGTCAAAAGAAGGCCTCTCCAAGCCAAAATCCCTTCCTCTCCCCTAGTAGATAAAGAAACCACGTGACTGCCAAAGCTTCCTTCCCACCGCCTTCCCTTCTCCCACTAAAGAACCGTGGCTTCTCAGGCCACCCCTGCGCCTATGAAGCACTCTTGGTAGATGTCAAATTGAAGTTGGAGATAAGAAATGGTACTTCTACTTTCTTGCTTGCAGATGCCAAGATGGAAAATAGTGCCTGATGAACTCCATGTAGACACAGGGTTTGGGCCATCAAAGAGTTTGTATGAATGGAGGGGCAGGTCATTTATCTGGACCCATAATGAAAGGCTTTGTGACTTTAGTACATATCCATTCACATGCTTCAATAATGCACATTTAAACCTTGCACTTTAGTAAATGGGCCCCTAATTTTAAAATAACTTGCCCACTGCTTTTCCTACTTGGGTGGGATATTAAGAATGTTTTATCTGATGACCTGTTTTTTATCTGCCAAGGAACCACTACTAGGGTTGCCAGATACCTTTGGACTAAAATCAGGACATTTTTTCAAAGAATAAACACTTTTCAAAAAAAATGTTTTATTAGACAACAAGCGCAATAATGTATTTACTTTTCGGTGATATTTGATTTAGAAGATTTTCATCAACCAAAATCTTTTTGTCTATATCACCACAAGATAATGAAACACCAAAAGGAACGTTTTTGGGCAAAAACACTGAGAATCATTCATACGTTTTATTTATTTATTTATAACTTTTCTATACCGTGCTATTTGTAATCAGTGCGGTTTACATTCAACAACATGACTACAGGGCAGGGGTAGATCTGCCCTGTGTTTACATAAAACAGGGATAGTAACATGGAAATGTAACTGGGAGAACTATATACAATTAAATACAGACAGGTGAAGTTACAGTGAGGTTATTTACAATGAGGCGATTCTACATGCTAGGTTTGAGGTCAATATACATATTCAAGTTATTATCTTGTGCAAACTTTATGACTGCTTAAATTTTGTAAGATGACTTTCATGATTTAGTATATAAATCTTTACTAGTTTACTAGATCTGTCCGGTTTGGTTTTGTCTGTGGTGTGTGAGGCAATGCTGGGTTGGGTTGGGGTGGATGGTGCTGTAATGTGGGGAAAAGTGCAGTAGGAATAAGTG
The DNA here is from genome assembly GCA_033557465.1 of Ichthyophis bannanicus. Classification (NCBI taxonomy): domain Eukaryota; kingdom Metazoa; phylum Chordata; class Amphibia; order Gymnophiona; family Ichthyophiidae; genus Ichthyophis; species Ichthyophis bannanicus. Next base: position 546,321,580 of record CM066031.1, read on the forward strand.
ATTCTTGATGGCCTTCCTAAATTGATTGAGGTCTCTGATGTAGGGAGGGAGGTTATTCCAACATCTAGGGGTGTAGAGAGCGAAGGCTCTATTACTAGTTGTTCGTGAACATTTTGTAGTTTCAGATGGGATTGTGTTGGCGGCTAGTGTCCTCCGTAATCTGTTGTTTGGTGTGTGTGTGAGCAGGGCAAAAATTGAAGGTGGGGAGATTTTGTTAATGGATTTGAATGTGATGAGGAGGGCCTTGTATGAGATCCTACAGTTTATAGGTAGCCAGTGTAGGTCTCTTAAGATTGGGGTTATGTGGTCTTTTCTGGACACTCCGCAGAGGACTCGGGCGGCAGCATTCATCGCTAACTGTAAAGGATTTAGGATGCTCTTGGGGAGACCGTGGAGAATTATGTTTGCATAGTCAAAGTGGGGTGTTACAATTGCTTGGAATATTGTACGTTGAAAAAGAAAAACTTATAATTAATGTTTTATTTCTCCATTTTATGTACAATGAGCGAATAAAAAGAACATCATTTGTATTATAATGTTCATTTTAATAATCTTTCAAAATTTTACAGAAATTCAGGACAAGTCAGGACAAAACGCCAAAATTCAGGACAATATCAGGACATTTTTCAAATCACGACAAGCTTCCAAAAATCAGTACACTTTTGATAAAATCAGGACATCTGGCAATCCTAACTACTACACTCACTAGTCACCAATGTTCTATCTAATTTTCAATGGGCTATGTTTGCAAAAGTTTTCTATTGTGCAACATTTTTATAAGCTGAGTTTAGATTTGTGCACTATGAGCCAAGTATACCCAGTAGGTGTAATTCAAGTATAGTAGTTAGTGATTGTGCCATCAAATTAACACGGAGGCCCATGCTAATGTTTGGGGGAGGTATGCATCAGTCCTGCTGACAGTGTGATGCTAATGCACAGCATTGTGTTAACTGGTGCACGAATGTACTTAACGCCACCCATCACAATAGTATTAAGTGTACCTACGCTAATGGCAACAGATGCGGTTAGCACATGCCCAAAATGCCCATGTTAACCGTGATCTGCTATCAACGCCCATGTAACTCGTCCAGTTCCTGCATGATAGTAGACTAACAGCCCTTTTAGTGTAGGGCCTCATGCTGTTGGCGTATGTTAGTAAACATGTCCCCTAATCAGGATTTCAAAAATGTTTTTTAATAATTGCTTTAATAAAAGTAATTCTGCTTTAAGTTATGTGGACATGTTTGTGTTAAATAATTATAAACCATCAAATAAATTTTATGTCACAATTTTTAGATAAACATAGCGGAATAGTCTAATGGTTAGAGCACTGGCTTGGTAACCAAGAGACCGCTAGCACTCCTTGTGGCATTGGATAAATCACAACCCTCCATTGCCTTGGAAGAAGGGCCTACAATCTACTTCCGGTCACACTGCCCAGAAAATAAAAGGAGCTGCTGGGTTGCCAGCAGTCAGCACTGACTCAAAGGCACACTTTGCATTTGCAAGCATAATTATATAGTAAAGATATAGATATGCTGTTATACTAGTTCATGTGGGTAACACCTAGGGACTTGTTTACTAAAAGTTAACCTGCATTAAATACTTCCACTTCCCATTCATTTCTGACGGCCATTACAGCACTTAACTTGTTAACTTTACTTAACGCGCGATAACCTTTAGTAAATATACCAGCAAACTGAAACAGCGCATGTACAAAAGAAGAATCTGTGTTTTAACTGTAATTATCTTTATTGTCATTTGATATACCGCCCTAGGCAGCAAGGCATCAGAGCGGTTTACAAAAATCTAAATTAAAAATAAGGAAAAGGAAAAGAACGCCAATCATATATAGGACAGGACAGAAAAGAAAGAGAATGAAGAAGAGAGCAATGGGCAGATGGGGAGGAGAGGAGAAGAACTTAGACTAAGGGAATAAGCTAAGGGGGAGACTGCTCAGAGGAAGGGGAGGGAAGGTCAGAAGCCAACTGAAACAGGTGTGTTTTGAGCTTAGATTTGAACTGTAGAAAGGAGGTCTCTGCACGTAGTGAGGCAGGTAGGGCATTCCATAAGGCAGGAGCAAGGAAAAAGAAAGCGGAATGACACATTTGTTCCAAATGTGCATGGGAAACTGAGGGGAGGGCCAAGCAGTGAGTGTGGAGGGATCTGAGGAGACGGTGGGGTGAGTGAAAATGAAGAAGGTCAGCCAAATATTGTGGTATGCCTGTGTGGATTGCCTGGTGAGCGGATAAGAGAATTTTGTAATTTATGCAAACTTTTATGGGAAGCCAGTGTGGGAGTGATGTGTTCACGGTGCGAGGTGTAAGTGATAATCCGGGCTGCTGTATTTTGGAGAAGTTGCAGTCGACAAAGTTGGTAGTTGGGAAGACTGGCAAGAGCAATAATCTATTCTATAAATTACTAGTGATAGAAGGAGGGGTAGTAAGAAAGTGCTGGTTGAGAGAAGAACAAAGAGCACGGATCCGACGGAGGAAGAAGAAAGACTGTTGGACAAGGGAGGAAATGTGGCCGTGAAATGACAGAGAGGAATTTAGAATGACCCCAAGATAGTGGAGGGAGTGAACAAGGGGGATTGGGGAGTTGGACAGAGAAGGGGCTATTGTGAGTCGTGGGATATTAAAGGTGAGCCATATTGTGGAACCTTTGGAGGGATTGAGAGAGAGAAGATTGGAATGAAGTCAGTCAGAAACAGAGGATAAACAAGCATTTAAGGGGGCTATATCCGGGGAGTGAGCATTTGTGTGAAAGAGAAGAAGGATATCGTCTGCATAAAAGTAGGCAGAGATACCAAGTTGCTGGGTTGGTAGTGCAAAGGGGGCTAAGAAAATGTTGAAGAGGAGGGGGGACAGAACTGAGCCAGAGGGGATGCCACAGGTTAGTGGGATAGGGGGAGATGAGGCAGAACCGCAAAGCACTGAGAAGGAACATGAGGACAGGAAAGACTAAACCAGTGAAGGATTATGTCCCAAAGTCCACAGTCAGAGAGACGAGAAAGTAGAAGAGGGTGATCTACCAAATAAAAGGCTGTGGAGAGATCCAAGGAAATTGCAAGAGAAATGTTGCCTTGTTCATGAGCAGTGTGTGTTTCGCTAGCAGGGAAAAAAAGATAGTGTCTATGCTATGGCCAGTGCGGAAACCAGATTGATGTGATGCAAGAAGTGAGTGGAATCCAAGTGTGAAGAGAGTTGAGAGAAGACTAGTTTCTCAAGGACTTTGGAAAGGAAGGGAAGATTAGAAATTGGACACCAGTTAGCCAGAGTGTCTAGGGCAGGTGAAGACTTTTTAAGGATGGGACGGACAAGGGCATGCTTCCATAGAGAGGGAAAGATACCCGAAGCGAGACTGGAATTAAAGATGGAGAGTACAAAAAAAAGGAGGGCAAGGAAAGGTTCCTTGATCCAAGGGGAAGGGATAGGGTCAGAAGGGCATGTAGTCTTATGGAATGAATTGATAACCTTGAGTAGGGTGGTGGCAGTGACGGGCTGGAAGGAAGACCAAAGATGAGGGAAGGTAGGGGTGGGGAAGGAAGGGGAAAATGGTGGTGAAGACGGAAGATGAAACTTCTGTTGCGGGGGGATGGAGAGGGGGAAACTTGGAACGTTGCACAGCAATCTTCTCAGAGAAGTAGCTGGCAAGACGAGAGGGGTCTAGCAGAGGGGGGTGGGCTGAGGGTGCTGAGCTGTTGGTGACCTCTGAAAGAGAGCGAAACACTGAAAGAGGTTACCTGGAGGAATTTGAGGCAGATGAAATGATGGTGGTGTACAGGGGCGGCTCAAGGCAATCTGCTGCCTGAGGCGAAGAATGAGATGGTGCACCCTCCCCCACCTTAGAGGGGGCAGAGCTTTTTCAGAAATCCAATCAGAGACTGAACCAAACCAAAAAGCCAATTAGATTATATGGAGGAAATGTAACATGTTTGCACACAGGGCCATATCGAGCTTAAATCACACCCTGTGCGACTTGCAGCTTGGGTGCACGCCCCCTCTTCCCCCCCCCCCCCCCATACCTCCATCCAGCGCTGCCTGCTCTTTCCCTGCTGCTGCCAACCTCTGTTTTTTCATGGTGGCGCCGGCAGCAGGGAAAGAGCAGGCAGCGCTGGACAGAGGTATGGGGAGTTGGAGGTAGGGCAGGCGCCCGATCTGAAAGGCGCCGGCACTTAAAACAGATCTGTCCCTCCCTGCTCTGATATCGCGTCGGAAGAGGGAGGGACCAGACCTGCTTAAAGTGCTGCGAAAAGGCTTGGGGACGCATTTTGGCTCCCTGCTATTGTCCTGCCAGCGGCAGCAGGGCAACAGCAGACAGCCGAAATGTGCCCCCCAAGCCTTTGCGCCCTGTGCGGCTGCACTGCTTGCACAGGGCTAGGTACGGTTCTGTTTGCACACCAAGGAACTAAAAGACAGCAAGAACCAACAGTACAGTTCATACAACTAAATTATAACTCATTTTTATTTTGTTATTATAAACTGCGTTATGGTTCTTGCTTTTTCTTTTTCAACATATATTTTGTATCCACAGTAGGTGCAGAGCAGAACCAGCACATTCACCTACAGAACTCAATATTTAAAATAAAAAATCTGATTCTTCTTATCTCACTAACAACAACAACCACCACTGTTCTCCAGTATCATGCATATTGTGAACTAATGAAAAACCCTACAACAAAGAGCAAACCTACCATACCATATCAGCACAAACTTCCAAAACTCACATAAGGAGCCTATCCAAAAAAAGCGTCACTGTAAATACTACAGTGGGCCCTGGAACATCCATACACCTATTTGAAAAGTTGAACAAGTCAAATTACTACAGTATGGTATAGATCTTTATATACAAACTCCACATTAACAGAACACCTGACCTCAGTCACACACGCACAATATCCACCCTCACCAAGTACAGAATAAGTAACCACAATCTAAAGTAAAAATAAAAATATGTAGACAAAATTTAAACTGAAACCCCAAGAAGCCAGAGTCCACATGCAGTGCAACATCAGATAAATAAGAGATGCAGTTCCCCAATACTGTGTAAAATATAAAAATAGCACAAAATCCAATTAAATAAAATTATTTTTTCTACCTTTGTTATCTGACCTTTTTATTCTCTGATCATGCTAGTCCCGATCGGAAGCTTCTGCTTTCCTGTCTTCTGTTAGCTCTCTTTCTGCGGTCCATGGTCCATCTGTCATTTCTTATCTCTTCTTTTGTTTTCTTCACTTCCTTCTATCAGCCCATGCCCATTTCCATTTCCAGTAACCCCCCAGTATCATCCCCCTTTCCAGTCCTCCCCTCCCAGTTCATTCCAATGTCAACCGCCTTGCATTCCCATGACTGCCACTGGTGTCCATTCCCTTCCAGTCCCCCTCCTTCCCCACTGTCCAGCCCCTTCTAGTCCAAATACCATCCCAGGTATCAGCTCAGATCCACTCTCAGTGCCACCCCACAGTCAGCTCCCTTCCAGCCGCCCTATCCTCTGTCCATCTCTCTTCCAGTGCCATTCGCATGTCAGCTCCCTTCCAGCCTCCTCCCCATTTGCCAGCCACCTACCACTCCCATCCCCAAGTGTCAGCTCCCTTCCAGTCCACCTTCAGTGCATCACAGGTGTCAGCTGCTTTCCGGCCCCCTCCTTCCCCCATGTCAGCCCCTTCCTGCCCACTCCTTCCCCTGGCAGACGCTCTCAGTATCCGCTCCCTTCCAGTCCTATTCTACCGTCCACCCGCATCAGCCCATTTGTAGGCCTAGCCCCTAGTTTTCTTCCAGGGCCAGCAGCACTCTCCTCCCCTCCCCCATTAGCCCATTTCCTGTCCCAGCCCATTTCCAGTCCTATCCCATTTATCAGCCCACTCCAGTCCTAGCCCCCCAAAAGCCCATAATCAGTCCTAACTCATTTCCAGTGCTAGCCCTCCATCTGCCCATTACCATTCGTAACCCTCCAATAAGTCCATTTTCAGTCCTAGCCCCCCCATAGCCCATTACCAGTCCTAACCCCCCATAGCCCATTACCAGTCCTAACCCCCATCAGCCCATTTCCAGTTCTAGCCCTCCCCCGATAGCCCATTACCAGTCCTAGCCCCCCTCCCGATCAGCCCATTTCCAGTTCTAACCCCCCAATAGCCCATTACCAGTCCTAGCCCCCCTCCTGATCAGCCCATTTCCAGTCCTAAACCCCCATCAGTCCATTTCCAGTCCTAACCCCTCCATCAGCCCAGTTCCAGTCCTAGCCCCCGCCCCCAACCCAGGGAAATTGAAAAAATAATTTTTAAAAACCCTCCGGCTTAAGAAGCAGCTGTTACTGCTGCTCCAGCGGCTGCAGCGGCAAAATGAAGAGCCCCGTGTCCGCGGCCCCCCATCTCACTGGAGAGCCGTGTCAGGCAGCGTTTCTCCTCTCCGCCAGCTCAGCTTTGCAGAGCCGTGTGAAGGGAGAGTGTTTCCCTTAACCGCGGCTTTGTTAAAGCTCAGCCCATGGCACTGATGGGAAACCCATGCATGTTTGTGTGGGGGACATGTAGCAAGGCACATGCTAGAGTGTATTTCGTTAGAGTGGCAGGGTCAGTGGGGCTGTGTGACTGGGGCTTTTTCTGGCATGTTTGTTAGTGGTATTGTGTGTTCTAACTTTGAGGGAGTATATGTGGGGAGGGAGGGTCAGTGGATGTGGGGGGAGGTAAGGGAGGGGAGTGACAGTATGTGAGTGAGTGGGGGGGTTGCAGACAGTCTGCAGGCACGAGAATCTCTTGTTGTATGTGCATGCTATCCCCCTCCCCTTGCATTCTCTCCTCCGTCCAATTATCCCTTACTCTCTATCCCCTCTGCCCTTCGTACATTCTCCTCCATTCCACCTCCCTCTTGCACTCTCTCCCCCCTTCTTCAATGCCATTCCCCTCCCCTTTCACTCTCTACTCCCTTTCATCCCATTCCTCTCTCTTTTTCATACTCCCCCCCCCCCCCAACTTTGCACTTCTCACCTCCTGGGCATACACCGCACCAGGTGAACTGTGGCTTTCTTCTTGTGTCGGCACACTTTGTGTGCTTCGCTGTGGCCACAGCTTTCTTCTGCCATCAGGACAGGGTCCTCACTGGCACACTTCATTTACTTCACCACAGTTGCAGCTTTCGTTTAGTTGCAGTGGCACAGTTCTTGCAACCAGCTGCCACTCCTAAACCACAGTGCTTGGGATTTCCGTCACGCACTCTGTATATGTTGGCTGACTCACGCAGGCCATTCTCTAACCATGCCCTTGACATGCCCCTTTGCAATTTCTTTGAAGTACGAACATCCATGTGTAAATTGAGCTCTTTCTAAAATAGCCTTTTCCACATGGATGCCATTACCACATGTAAATGCCTGATTTTACACACACAAATCATGAATATGGATTTAAAATAACCTCCAATGTGTTCTAAAGTGCCTTGATTTAAAGTGGTGTACTGTCAAAACAATCACCAAAATAACCCCCGTGGAAAATGTAATACAAACAACGTTCTTTTTGTCGGATGTTACAGGAAAGGAACATGTACAAATACTATGTCCACCACTCAGTTACATCCCTTTTATTAAATTTCTTATTAAAATCACGTCTACTTAGCTGAATAAGACGGTTGTCAAAAGTCCTTATCAAGCACGACATGCACGTTTCGGGTCTGTAGCCCTGTCTCAAGTGCTGCCAGTACTGTGTTTTCAACTGCCGTTAAACGCTGAAACCGGCTGTTTCCTCAAAAGGGTCAGGATCTTCAAAGAATGGCTATACTCTGTCGTCAATCACTCTTCACAACCAATGAAAACTCCAAGGATACCCCACTGAATAGGGGAAGCCCTGAGGTCATCAAAGCTACGTCAGCGTATGCTTAGCCAATCGATCTCCTTGTTGAGACCAGAAGGATGTACTGATTGAAGTTGGAAAATCCACCGCTGTTCACAGCTTTGCAAACTATTAATACGATCTCCCCCTCGAGGATTAGGAGGTATATAATCAATGACAGTCCAACGTAATTCTTGAAAATTATGGCCTAAGGCCAAACAATGATCCACCATTGGAGCTGTCTCAATCCGTTGTCGAAGGCGAGACGCATGTTCACCAAGCCGAAGTTTAATTTTACGTGTAGTTTGACCCACATATATCAACGGGCAGGGACAAAAAATCAAATACACAACAAAAGAAGAATTACAATCGGTTTCCCACCGTCTTTTGAAGTGTTTCCCCGTACCTGGATCCGTCCAATCTAGCCCTGTTTCTGCCAACGGGCAATATTTACAAGAGCCACAAACCCCGTGTCCATTATGTGAGAAAGTAGGTGAAGGAGGTCGGTCCTGACAAACTGTAGAGTTGGCCACCAAGTCCCCCAAATTTGCCCCGCGTGTAAAAGCCACTGATAAAGGTTTTTGAAAACAAGTATGTAGTCCCAATATCGGCCAATGTTTCTTAAGAATATGAATCACATCTTTACTAGATGTCATGTAAGGTAGTATACCTACCAAAGGTGGTGTAGATTGTTCTGAAGATTCACTCGGTCGTTGATCCGTCAGTAATCATTCGCGATGGGTGTAAAGAGCACGTCGGTAGGCCAATTTCACTACCTTAACTGGATAACCCCTATCCAAAAGACGCTTGCTCAAATCCTGAGCTTGTATTCGAAAATCCTCCGTAGAGGAACAAATACGGCGTAATCTCAGAAACTGGCCATACGGAAGACCTCTCCTCAATGGACCAGGATGAAAACTCTGAAATTTTAGCAAACTGTTACGTTGGATAGATTTCCGGTATAAGGTAGTTCTAAACTGGCCTTCTTCAAACAATACTGTAACATCAAGAAAGTCAATCTGGCGATCAGCTACTTGTGCCGTAAAGGTCAAATTTGGTTTAAGGCTGTTAAGCCATAACAGGAAACCCTGTAATGCATTCATCGATCCTGACCATAAAAAGAATATATCATCCAAATACCGTTGCCAAAACGGAATGTGTTGAAAATACAAAGAATGATATAAATAGGTCTCCTCAAAATCATACTTGTTTTCAAAAACCTTTATCAGTGGCTTTTACACGCGGGGAAAATTTGGGGGACTTGGTGGCCAACTCTACAGTTTGTCAGGACCGACCTCCTTCACCTACTTTCTCACATAATGGACACGGGGTTTGTGGCTCTTGTAAATACTGCCCGTTGGCAGAAACAGGGCTAGATTGGACGGATCCAGGTACGGGGAAACACTTCAAAAGACGGTGGGAAACTGATTGTAATTCTTCTTTTGTTGTGTATTTGATTTTTTGTCCCTGCCCGTTGATATATGTGGGTCGAACTACACGTAAAATTAAACTTCGGCTTGGTGAACATGCGTCTCGCCTTCGACAACGGATTGAGACAGCTCCAATGGTGGATCATTGTTTGGCCTTAGGCCATAATTTTCAAGAATTACGTTGGACTGTCATTGATTATATACCTCCTAATCCTCGAGGGGGAGATCGTATTAATAGTTTGCAAAGCTGTGAACAGCGGTGGATTTTCCAACTTCAATCAGTACATTCTTCTGGTCTCAACAAGGAGATCGATTGGCTAAGCATACGCTGACGTAGCTTTGATGACCTCAGGGCTTCCCCTATTCAGTGGGGTATCCTTGGAGTTTTCATTGGTTGTGAAGAGTGATTGACGACAGAGTATAGCCATTCTTTGAAGATCCTGACCCTTTTGAGGAAACAGCCGGTTTCGGCGTTTAACGGCAGTTGAAAACACAGTACTGGCAGCACTTGAGACAGGGCTACAGACCCGAAACGTGCACGTCGTCTTGATAAGGACTTTTGACAACCGTCTTATTCAGCTAAGTAGACGTGATTTTAATAAGAAATTTAATAAAAGGGATGTAACTGAGTGGTGGACATAGTATTTGTACATGTTCCTTTCCTGTAACATCCGACAAAAAGAACGTTGTTTGTATTACATTTTCCACGGGGGTTATTTTGGTGATTGTTTTGACAGTACAATATAGTATCACTGAATTGGGGATTGGTATTCGTTGATTTAAAGTGGTACAGAAATGCAGAAGTTCTGGGTTCTCTTCAGGGACTCATATGAACTGCTACATAGTTGGGACAAATATTTACTTACCTTCTTTCATAAACTGACTTTTCTTTTCCAGTTTGTACTGACCAAACAACAGAACACTTTTAAGATTGAGCTGAAGCATCTGGAGGATGAGCTCCTGATTCGCCTGTCAGCTGCTGAGGGCAGTTTCTTGGGTGACACGGAACTAGTGGAGAAACTTGAAACAACTAAGTCCACAGCAGCAGAAATAGAACGCAAGGTAAAACTACAGTTTTTCAAAACAAAGTGAATTGGAGTTTTAAACAATGTAAACTGTTCAAAGCTTTTATTGCTGTTATTTTTGCATTAGTCTCATGGGGTCAGTATTGACCCTAAAGACTTTTATAACCATCATTGGTTGTCTGCTCCTGCTTGTTATTCAGCATTGCAGTTACATTCTTTTTGGTGCTTTCGTTTAAAAGGAGAAATATTTTCTTTAGTGGGGTAGGTTTAAAACTCTGCTTTAGTAACTTTCTCAGCTCTTTGAAGCTACTGACACCTAATCAGGAGTTAGTGGGCCTGATTAGCCTGTGAAAGAACTGAGAGCAGCTGAGGCCTGCATAAAAGGCTTCAGAGCCCTGCACTGTTGAGGTATTCCTAACAGGGGCTGTACATTTCAAGCAAAGGACTGCTGGGAAACCAGCTGGTACTTTGGTAGATCTCTCTCTTTTGCTTTAACAGTTACCTAAGCTTCATGAACTGAACAATGGCTGAGAAAAATTGTATCGCTAAAGCTGTTGCCCCCGTTACAGCTTCTGGCCTCTGTCCAGACAGAGGTCCTAATGCCAGTTGAAGGACCGGGTCCATGTGCAGGGTGCCTGCATGCTGAAGCTCTCAGGAAATTTATTTTATTTATTTATTTACATTCTCTTATATACCGCACTATTCTGCATCAGTGCGGTTTACATTGAACAAACTGAAATTACATTGAACAGGGCATTATAACTTGGAGATAACTATTTTACAGGGAACATGGGCTATGGAGGGTTAAGTGGCTTGCCCAAGACCACAAGGAGCACCTGTGGGACTAGAAACCCCAGTCCTTCCGGCCCAAGGTTGCTGTCCTCTAGTGGGATTTGAACCCCCGACCTTCTGGCCTGAAGTACCTTGCCCCAACCACTAGATGATAGAATCAGAGTGGGAATGCCCTGAAGCTACCCTGAGAGGGGGTTGCGCCATTGTGCGCCTTTACCCGGTTCCCCAGGAGGAGGAGGAGTTGTTGCGAATACCTAAGGTGGATGCGCTAGTTTCAGCGGTCACCAAGAAGACGACGATTCCGGTAGAAGGGGGTACAGCCCTTAAGGATCTTCAGGATCGTAGGTTAGAGCCGCTTCTGAATCAGGCTTTTGATTCCAGTGCTCTAGCTCTACAGGCTTCTGTTTGTGGGGCGTATGTGTCAAGGGCCTCTATCCATTGGCTACAAGGGGATCCAGGCCCAGATAAGGAGGAGGAATCTTCCTCGGAAGGAGCAAAGCTGGAGTCGGCGGCAGCTTATCTGGCAGACACCTTCTGTGATTTGGTAAGGATATCAGCAAAGTCTATGGCATCAGTGATTGCCGCTAGATGATTTCTCTGGCTAAGAAATTGGGTGGCGGATGCATCTGATAAGTCTCGCCTCAGTAAGCTTCCCTACAAGGGTAAGTTGCTCTTTGGAGAGGCATTGAAGAAAATTGTGAAAGATTTGGGCGATTCCAAAGGGGGTCGGCTTCCCGAGGGCTGACCGAGAGCGGCAAAGATGGGATTGATGGAGAGAGGTCAAGGAAGAGATTTTCGCAGATTCTGAGGGCCTTGGTTTGCGCCTTATCAACGAGGCCGTTTTGTGGCCGGGGGCAGTCCTTTCGAGGAGCCAGGGGGTTCGGCAGGGGCTATTTTAACACCCAGCAGAACTCTGTTAAGAAACCTCAATGAAGGGTGGCTGGTCCAGGCGGAGATTCCGGTAGGGATTTCTCTCTGCCTGAGCCGCCATAATTATGGACCAGTGGGTACTAGAGATTATCCGCTAGAGTAGAGTAGGTATGCGCTAGTGTTTGCTCACCCGCTGGCGGAAGCTTTTGTGTTGTCTCCGTGCGGCCCTCAAGCAAAGAGGGCAGTGGTCAGCGACACGCTGATGCGCTTGTTGCGCCTTCAAGCGGTGGTGCCAGTACCTCAAGACCAGTATGGCTTAGGTCAGTACTCGGTTTATTTTGTAGTTCCCAAAAAAGAAGGATCTTTTCGGCCAATTCTGGATCTCAAGCACATGAACCGCTGCTTGAGGGTGCCTCATTTTCGGATGGAAACCCTAAGATCGGTTATCCAGGCGGTAAAGCCGGGAGAAGTGCTTTCATCCATAGATCTAACAGAAGCATATCTGCACATTCCGATCAGAAGGGATCATCAAAAGTTTCTAGCTTTGCAGTTCCCATGGGTCATTTTCAGTTCCGAGCATTGCTGTTCAGACTGGCTACAGCGCCTCAGACTTTCACCAAAGTAATGGTGGTGGCGGCAGCGGTGCTGCAGAAGGAAGGGATTCAGGTGCATCCCTACCTGGACGATTGGTAGGGTCTATAGTGGAGTCAATAGCAACAACCTCTCGAGTAGTGGAGTTCCTGGAACAGCTAAGTTGGGTCATCAACCGTGCAAAGAGTCATTTACAACCGATGAAGCAGTTGACATATCTCGGGGCCTTATTCGACACGGAGATAGGGTGGGTGTTCCTTCCTACGGACAGGGTGCAGACGATTTTGGTTCAGGTAGGGGCGTTCTTGCGAATGAAGACTCCAGCGGTTTGGAGGTACACTTACAGTTGTTGGGTTCAATGGCGGCGGCCTTGGACCTGGTTCCGTGGGCCAGAGCTCATATGCGTCCGCTTCAGCAGGCGTTACTTTCCAGACGGTCTCTGCAGGATCATCCTCTTTCCCAGAGAATGGTATGTCCGGGAGAAGTGCACGACAGTCTGCAGTGGTGGTTGGTCCCAGCACATCTTCAAGCGGGCGTACCTCTAGAGCACGCGGCGTGGGTGTTGCTCACAGTGGACGCCAGCCTTTCTGGTTGGGGGGTTCATTGTCTTTCATGAATAATGCAGGGGACCTGGTCTGCGGAGGAGAGCAGTTGGTCGATCAGTCGTTTAGAGCTGAGAGCGGTGCGTTTCGCCCTGCTGGATTTTGTCAGTCTGCTCAAAGGGCAAGCGGTTTGCGTATTCTTCGACAATTTGGTGATGGTTTCCTACATCAACAGGCAAGGGGGCACGGGCTGTGCGGTGTTGCTAGAAGAGAGACAACGGTTGTTACAGTGGGCGGAGGTCCATCTCTTAACTCTCTTGGCAGCACATGTAGGAGGAAAGGACAACATTCAGGCCGACTATCTCAGTCGAAATGTTCTGGATCCCGGAGAATGGGAGCTGAACTTAGCGGTCTTTCACGAAATCACAATACGATGGGGTCAGCCAGTCATGGATCTCATGGCTACCCTGGCCAATACCAAGACGGCCCGGTTTTACAGCAGGCGCAGAGAGCACATGTTGGAAGGATTTGACAGCCTGGTGCAGCCCTGGCCATCGGGAGAGCTGCTTTACGTGTTTCCCCCATGGCCACTGTTAGGGCGGGTCATTCGGAGAATAATGAGGTACAATGGGAAGGTTATTCTCAATCTCCAGGAACAAGCAGGAATGTAGACTTCACATATGGGTTTCGTCGGTACCGACGGAGCCTGCGCGGGAACGCTCCCCAGCGTCCAATTAGAAAGCTTTTGGGAGCATCCCACAGCGCCTGCGTGCTGCCTTCCCGCCTTTCCCAACTGCCTCTCTCCAGTTCTTCATTTTCCGCGGAGCCAGCAGGTCGTTTTCCTCTCACTGCAGAAATTATCCCGTATTTTTTTTCATTCTTTTTTGTGGTAGAGTCTGCCTTCCTCGATGCTATACCGGTACCGCCGGTTCTTTCTTTTTTAAAAAAAAAAATTTCTACTCTTTTCTCTGGATTTTCTAGCCTTTTTCCTCTCGAGCGCCACGCGCCATTTTGGGCACTAGGCCCAAATTTTTCCTCAACATGGAAAAACCCGCTTCGGGTTTCAAAAAGTGTTCAAAGTGTGGCGGTACCATCTCCGTCACCGACACTCACGAGTGATGCCTTAAATGTTTAGGTCCTGACCACTCCATCTCGGAGTGTGTTGCCTGTGGGATGATGTCGAAGAGGGGTCGGCAGAACTGAGCTGCTAAGCTTAGCATCCTTTTTCCCTCTGATGCAGCATCCGTGGCATCGACGTCTTCCAGGGCTTCGTCTTCCTCCCATGGATCTCAGGTAACCAAACATAAATCTGGCCGGTCCTCAAAGGGTAGATCTCCTTCCAAGTATTGAGATGCCTCTGGCATTGCCCTTGAGGAACTTGTACCGGCAAAATTAACCCGGCGGGAGGCTTCGGCTTCCAAAGCACTATCGGGGCTCCAGGATGTTCTCGAGGCCTCAACCTCGGCAGAACTACTGGTGCCATGCTCTGGTGTACCGGCCGCTTCGTCCGGTACCAACACCCAGGCATCGGCAATGTCAATTGACCAGAGATTCCTGGCTATTGAGCGCAGTCTGGCGGCTCTCCTTGCGGCATTGGTGCTTCAGGGCTGCTTCAGACAGTTCAACTGGTATCGACACCGGTTCCGGCACCGACATCGGTACCGGTGCCGACAGCATCGACATCGGCAAGTGTGCTTCCAACACCAAGTCATGCAATTTCCTCTGGTATCGACCGGCCGGTACCGGATCCTTCCGGTACCAACTTCGATCGGTACCGGTATCATGCTTTACAGGAGCACCCGAACAGAAGATATTTTGAATCCTCCGATGACTCTGAGGATTCTGACAGTTCTGTTGATGCCGGAGTACTTCTCTCTGAGGAGTCTTCTTCTCCTAAAAGAAGGATGTCTCCTCCAGAGGATATATCTTTTCAGGATTTCATCAGGGAGGTGGCTAGAGGTCTTTCCATCACAGTGGCTCCTGAAACTGAGCCCAGGGCAAAGGAGTTGGAGATTTTACAATATCCTAAAGCTCCCAAAGAAGCAGCTACTTTGCCTATTCATGAGATCTTGCATGATCTCATGTTAAGAATGTCGGAAACACCTCTTACCACCTCTCTTCATTCCCGTAGGCTGGATACCATGTATCGAGTGCCTCCTTGTCCTGGATTTCAAAAGACTCAGTTGCCACACCACTCCATAGTGGTGGAGTCAGCTATGAGAAGGATCAAGAGTGCAAAAAGACATGCATCTAATCCTCCAGGACGTGAATGTAGGACACTTGATGCCTTTGGGCGTCGAACATTCCAGGCCTCTATGCTTTCTGACAGGATTAGTTCCTACATCTTATATATGGGAATGTTACTTAAGGAGGTCACAGGAGATCTAGAGCTTATGAGCCCTCTCCTTCCTGATGATAAAAGGCAGGATTACCTTACACTTGTCATACATGCCCAGGATGTTTCCAAGTTTGTTAATCAGGCAGCTTTTGACTGCTTTGAGTGCATAAGCAGAACCTCTGCCATTGCCATAGGGGCTCGCAGAATTACCTGGCTCCAGGCATCTGACTTAGAACTCTGGGTACAGGACAACCTGGGCAGTATCCCTTGTACAGGCGAAAATCTCTTTGGCAAAAATTGGCAAGAGAAAGCTAATGAGCTGGATGCTGATAACACCACTTTGGATAGCCTATCCAAAGCTACAGTTGATCCTGCAAGGAGGAAATCCTACAAGAAACCATTCTTCTCTAAAAAGAAGAGGTTTTATCCCTCCTATACCCAGCAGGTGCATTCTGCAGGTCAGTCCACCCGAAAGGGACAGCAGCCCCCAAAGCAAAGGAAATCAAAAACTGTTAAGCCTCAACCGGCCCAACAGACTCAGCCTCCACAGGGGCTTTGACTCTCATCTAGAGAACATAAGAACATAAGATATGCCATACTGGGTCAGACCAAGGTCCATCAAGCCCAGTATTCTGTTTCCAACAGTGGCCAATCTAGGTCATATGTACCTAGCAGTTTCCCCAAGGGACACAGGTTCCACAATGCTTGTATTGGTTCAAGCATTGATATCCTGGGTCCCTTCTTAATAATGGTTTATGGACCTTTCCTCCAGGAACTTGTCCAAACCTTTTTTAAACCCAGCTACACTAACAGCCTTTACTACATCCTCCGGTAACAAATTCCAGAGTTTGATTACACGTTGAGTGAAAAAATATATTTTTTTATTAGTCTTAAATAATTTACCCTGTAGCTTCATTGCATGTCCCCTAGTCTTTCTATATTCTGATAAGGTAAACAATCGATCTACGTTTACCCGTTCCAATCCATTCATTAATTTATAGACTTCTATCATATCTCCCCTCCGCCATCTCTTTTCCACGTTAAAGAGCCCTAACCTTTTTAGCCTTTCTTCAAAGGAGTATCCTTCCATCCCCTTTACCATTTTGGTGGCTCTTCTCTGAACCTTTTCTAAAATCGCTATATCCTTTTTAAGATACGGCGACCAGAATTGCACACAATATTCAAGGTGCGGTCTCACCATGGAACGATATAGAGGCATTATAATATCTTTTGTTTTATTTTTCATTCCTTTCCTTATCATACCTAGCATTCTATTTGCTCTCTTGGCCGCTGCTGCACACTGGGCCGAGGGTTTTAACATGGTATCAACAATGACGCCTAAATCTTTTTCCTGGGTGGTGGTTCCTAATGTGGAACCTTGCATCGTGTAACCATAGTTTGGGTTGTTCTTCCCTAGGTGCATAACCTTGCACTTGTCCACATTAAATTTCATCTGCCATTTTGATGCCCAGTCTTCCAATTTATCAAGATCCTCTTGCAATTTTCCACAATCCTCTTGGGTTTTAATAACTTTAAATAGTTTTGTGTCATCTGCAAATTTGATAACTTCACTCGTCGTTCAACTTTCCAGGTCATTTATGAATATGTCAAAAAGCAGCGGACCCAGCACAGATCCTTGGGGTACACCACTATTCACCTTTCTCCATTGGGAAAATTGGCCATTTAGCCCTACCCTCTGCTTTCTATCTTTTAACCAGTTCCTGATCCACAATTGTACACTGCCTCCTATCCCATGACTCTTTAGTTTTGCCAAAAGTCTCTGATGAGGGACCTTGTCAAAGGCTTTCTGAAAGTCCAGATACACAATATCAACCGACTCACCTTTGTCCACCTGAGTATTCACTCCTTCAAAAAAACATAACAGATTAGTAAGACAAGATCTTCCTTGTCTAAAGCCATGTTGGCTGTCTCCCATTAGGTCATGACTATCTACATGCTGAGTAATTTTATTCTTTATGATGGTTTCTACCATTTTTCCCGGTACTGATGTCAGGCTCACCGGTCTGTAGTTTCCCGGATCACCCCTGGAACCCTTTTTAAAAATTGGTGTTACATTTGCGATCCTCCAATCTTCAGGTATTAGAGATGATTTTAATGATAGTTCACAGATTACTAATAGCAGGTCTGCAATCTCGTATTTCAGTTCTTTCAACACCCTTGGATGTATACCATCCGGCCCAGGTGATTTGCTACTTTTCAGTTTATCTAATAGTTGTGATACATCTTCCCGATGTATCGATATTTCCTTCAATTCTTCCGCACCTTTAAATACCACTTCAGTCATGGGTAACATCCCTACATCTTTCTCAGTAAAGACTGAAGCAAAGAATTCATTCAGTCTCTCCGCTATCGCCTTGTTGCCTCTTAGTGCTCCTTTAACCCCTTTATCATCTAATGGACCAACTGACTCACAGGTTTTTTGCTACGAATGTACTTGAAAAGGTCTTTACTTCGCGTTTTTGCTTCCGCAGCAAGCTTCTTCTCAAATTCTCCCTTTGCCTGCCTTATCAATACCTTGCATTTGACTTGCCAGTGCTTGTGCTGTTTCCAGATTTTGTCGTTTGGCTCTTTTTTCCATTTCCTGAAAGATGCTTTTTTGGCAACAACAGCCTCTCTGACCTCACCTTTAAACCATGCTGGCAGTTTTTTGGACTTCCTTCCACTTTTCTTAAAGCATGGAATACAGCTGGTCTGGGATTCCAAGATAGTATTTTTCAACAACAGCCAAGCCTGATGTACGTCTTTAACCTTTGCAACTGCTCCTTTTAGTTTTTTCTTAACTGTTTTCCTCATTTTATCATAGTCTCCCTTTCAAAAGTTAAAAGGTAGTACTGTGGATTTCCTTACTATCCCTCCTCCACTAATTAAATCAAAGGCGATCATGCTATGATCACTATTGCCAAGTGGCCCCAACAATCTTGTCTCTTGCACTAGATCTGGTGTTCCACTAAGGATTAGGTCTTCCACCATCCCAGGAAGGTTGTGTCATTTTACCCCAGATGGGGGCAGATAACAGCAGAAGAATGGACTCTTTCCATTGTAAGAGAGGGGTACAAGCTTCATTTCTTCAACATGCCCCCTCCTACAGTGGTAAGACAGTTCAATTCTCAGGCTTCTCTTAACACTCAGTTGAGTCAAGACTCGAGGTCAATTTATTCTTGCCCAGGGAGCAATAGAAGATGTACCCATTTCCCAACAGGGTTACGGGGTTTTACTCCCCTTATTTCCTTATTCCAAAGAAAACAGGGGGACACAGACCCATTTTAGACCTCAGAGAACTGAACAAATTCCTGTTCAAAGAGAAATTCAAGATGTTTTCTCTGGGAACTCTGCTGCCATACCTTCAGAGTCAGGATTGGCTTTGTTCTCTAGATCTCAAGGATGCATACACTCATGTTCTCATCCATCCAACTCACCAAAGGTTCCTTCGCTTCCTCTTTCAAGGAAAGCACTACCACTACAGGGTGCTTTCTTTTCGCCTGGCCTCAGCACCAAGGGTGTTTAGGAAATGCATGGCTGTAGTGGCAGCATTTCTTCGCACTCTAGGAATATTCGTCTTCCCTTACTTAGACGACTGGCTCATTCGAGCCCCATCAGAGTCAGAGGCCAGAATTTCCCTATCTTGCACAATGCGTATCCTTCAGCATTTGAGCCTGGTCATAAACATCCCAAAATCCAGCCTAACTCCCACTCAATCTCTAGAGTTTATAGGAGCTTTGCTGGACACCAGAAAAGCAAGGGCCTATCTTCCACAGACCCGCTGCCTTTGCATTGTGCAGTTAGCCTCCTAGGCAGTGTTAAATACTCATCTTACTGCTCGGGAAATGTTACAACTACTAGGCCACATGGAATCTACCGTGCACGTGGTTCTCTATGCTCGCCTCCGTATGAGAGCAGCCCAATGGACTCTATCCACTCAGTGGACTCAGGCATCAGGCTGCCTATCAGACAAAATAGCAAACACAAGTCGCTTTATTCTGTCTCTACAATGGTGGCAGTCAACCCAAAACCTGTTGGTGGGGTCCCCTTTCCAGCAACCCCTACCCCAGGTCACTCTAACAACAGATGCCTCACAAGTAGGTTGGGGAGCTCATCTGCAAGATCTCTCTACCCAAGGCACCTGGACTCCACAGGAGACCCACTTACACATCAATGTCCTGGAACTCAGAGCAATCTTCCTTGCTCTTCGAGTGTTCCATACCCAGCTCAGCTACAAGACAGTCCTAATTCAGACGGACAATCAGGTAGCTATGTTCTATCTGAACAAGCAGGGAGGAACAGGCTCTCTGTCGCTTTGCAATGAAGCTTTGCGACTATGGGCCCTCGCCAGAGAGCATCAAATTCATCTCCTGGCGGTGTATCTGCCAGGCATTCAAAACTCTTGGGCAGACAGACTCAGTCGAGTTCTGCTTCCACACGAATGGTATCTCCATGCAGACCAGGTAGCAAAAATTTTTCAAATTTGGGGAACTCCGGACATAGACCTCTTTGCAAGTCCGTTGAATGCTAATCTTCCCCGTTTCTGTTCCAGAATTCCGGCTCAGGGTTCTCAGGCCAGGGATGCTTTCCTCCTCCATTGGGGTCAGGACTTCCTATATGCCTTTCCACCCATTCCCCTAATTCCCAAGACCCTATTCAAGCTTCAGAGAGACAAAGGCCACATGATTCTCTTAGCTCCACATTGGCCACGGTAGGTGTGGTACCCTCTGCTCCTGCATCTCTCTCAAGCTCCATCTCTGGAGTTAGGATCTGCTCCAGATCTCCTGTCTCAGGAGGACGGGATGTTGTGGCATCCCAATCCCCACTCTCTGCATCTCAGGGCCTGGTTGCTGAGAGCCTAGACCTTCATGGTCTTAACCTTTCTCAACAAGTAAGGGATGTCCTTTGTGCTTCCAGGAAACCTTCCACAAGACGCTCTTATGCTTTCAAGTGGAAAAGGTTTTCCATATGGTGTTCGCAAAAGGGTCTTCACCCCTCTGCGATACCTCTGGAATCATTACTGGAGTATCTCCTGCATTTATCTAATGCAGGACTTAAGACTAACTCAGTAAGAGTCCATTTAAGTGCTATTTCAGCTTCTTTAAAGCCTTTAAATGGACAACCTATTTCCTCTCATCCTCTCATAGCGAGATTTATGAGGGGCCTTCTTCTAACTAAGCCTCCCATTAAGCCACCTCCAGTAGCGTGGGACCTGAATCTGGTTCTTGGGCAGCTCATGAAGCCGCCTTTTGAACCTTTAGCTATTACCTCCTTGAAATTCCTTTCCTGGAAAGTTATCTTTCTCATTGCAATCACATCAACACGTCGCATCAGTGAATTGCAAGCATTAGTTGCTGATCCTCCTTAGACGAGGTTCCATCATGATAAGGTAGTCCTTAGGACTCATCCACACTTTATGGCAAAGATGATCTCACCTTTTCATTTAAACCAGGCAGTTTACCTGCCTGTATTTTTTCCAAGGCCTCATGCTTCAAATGCAGAAAGGAATCTTCATACTTTGGACTGCAAAAGAGCACTTGCCTTTTACTTAGAGAGGACACAGCAACATAGAAAGTCCTCTCAACTTTTTGTTGCTTTCGATCCTTCTCATTTGGGGCTTCCAGTCTCCAAGAGAACATTGTCCAGTTGGATTGCACAGTGTATTTCTTTTGCCTATCAGAGTAAGAACCTTTCTCTGGAAGGC
Organism: Ichthyophis bannanicus; assembly: GCA_033557465.1. Taxonomy (NCBI): domain Eukaryota; kingdom Metazoa; phylum Chordata; class Amphibia; order Gymnophiona; family Ichthyophiidae; genus Ichthyophis; species Ichthyophis bannanicus. Next base: position 546,342,688 of record CM066031.1, read on the forward strand.
CATGTCACAGCTGACAATGTGAGAGCCATGGCAGCTTCAATGGCTCATCTACACTCTGTGTCTATTGACGACATCTGTCGAGCAGCTACTTGGGCCTCGGTTCATACCTTCACAGCCCATTACTGCTTGGACAAGGACTCCCACCGGGATGCCTTGTTTGGTCAGGCTGTTCTACGACACCTGTTCCATACTTAATCAACTCCTACCCACCATTCCCGGTAGGATGCCAGAGATCCATGGGTGGAAGTGGAGCCCTTTCACAGGGGCACACAACTTCTGGGGTCTCTCCCTGGCAAATGTAGCTAGGGAGTCCCCATATGTGAAGACTACATTCCTGCTTGTTCCTGGAGATAGCATAGTTACTCACCTGTAACAGGTGATCTCTGGGAACAGCAGGAATTTAGTCTTCACAACCCACCCACCTCCCCTAGGAGTTGTATCTCTCTTTCTTTTCTTTCCCTCTCTCTCTTTGTCTCAGCTTTAAAGCTCAACTGGAGAGAAGCAGTTGAAAAAGGCAGGAAGGCAGCACGCAGGTGCTGTGGGATGCTCCCAAAAGCTTTCTAATTGGACGCTGGGGAGCGTTCCCGCGCAGGCTCCGTCGGTACCGACGATACCCATATGTGAAGACTAAATTCCTGCTGTTCCCGGAGATCACCTGTTACAGGTGAGTAACTATGCTTTCTCCGGATTGGCCCAGACGGCCATGGTAGGCGGATCTGATGCGGCTTCTATGTGGTGCCTCCATGGAGGCTGCCCCACTCGAGTCAATCTCTTGAGCCAAGGTCCTGTGCTAATGCTGCAGGTGGATCGGTTCTTGCTTACAGCCTAGCTCTTGAAAGGGAACGGTTGCGACATCGGGGATATTCAGTGTCGGTAATAGCCACTATGTTAAGGTCCTTGGCGTATGTTCGGGTGTGGTGCATTTTTGAAGCATGGTGTGAAGAGCGTAAGGTTAAGCCTTGTTCTGTGAGGTTACCAGATATCCTCTCATTCCTTCAAGGGGGACTAGAAAAGGGACTAGCCCTCAGCACTCTCAAGGTGCACTTGGCGGCTCTAGCTTGTTATTGGGGAAGAGTGCAGGGGAACACTCTCTCGTCACACCCAGATGTTCAACGTTTCCTTAGGGCAGCCAGGAATATTGGGCCTCCGGTTAGACAGGTAGTGCCTTCTTGGGACTTGAACTTGGTGCTAGAGGCTTTGACGTGGCCTCCAAGGTTGGCAGGGAATCTGAGAGAATTGTCGTGGAAAACTGCCATCCTAGTGGCATTGTGTTCCACAAGGAGCATTTCGGATCTGCAAGCGCTCTCATGTAGGGAGCCGTACATTAAATTTACGGTGGAAAAAGTGGTGTTGTGGCCAGTGCCGTCCTTTCTTCCTAACGTGGTGTCCGGTTTTCACATGAATCAAGCAGTTTTGCTTCCCACTTTTGTCAGACAGGAGGGGAGTAAAGTGGATCGGTAACTTAGGAAGTTGGATTTGGGACGCGTGCTGCATAGGTACCTCAGGGAAACAGAGCCGTTTCAGAGGTCGGATAGGTTGTTCGTGCTCTTTAGTGGTCCGCGTAAAGGGAAGGCGGCTACCAAGGCTTCTGTCGCCCACTGGGTGAAACAGGCAATAGGGGCGGCTTATGAAGCAAAAGATAAGTCGACTCCAGAGAGGCTCAGAGCGTATTCTACTAGAGGCCAGGCAGCGTTTTGGGCTGAGTTTGCTTTGATTCCGCCGATGGATATCTGTCGAGCGGCGATGTGGTCTTCCCTTCATACGTTTGCGAAGCATTATAGGTTAGATGTTCAGGCAAGGGGAGATGCGAAGGTTGGGGCCTCGGCCATTGTGGCAGGCCTCGCAGGACCCTCCCGAGTTTAGGTACTGCTTTGGTACTGCCCTAATGTTCTGGACTGGCCCGGAGAGATGAATAGGAAGGAGAAATTAGACCTTACCTGCTAATTGTCTTTCCTTGAGTTCTCTCCGGGCCAGTCCAGGACCCACCCAGTTCATCTGAGAGTGATGGTCAAGCCTAGGAACTCGGTCATTAGTTCAGATATAGAGTTGTTTGATGCACTAGTGGCCGGAGCTGGAGAAGATTGGATGGCACGGTCAAAGTGGATTTTGAAAGTTCCTCTAGAGTTAAGAGGGCTTCTTCTGAGTCATACAAAAAAAAAAAAAGAAATCTAAGAGGATGCTTCTTAAAGATATAAGTGAGGTTCCTAGAGGCCTAGAGTAATTTTGTTGGTTTTTTTTCAAAGTTTATAGTTATAGTTCCGCTGCTTTGACAATAGTAGACTGACTCTCTGACACCAGAGGGAGCTGGATGGGCTGTCAGCAAGACTTTCATTATTCAGTCCTCAGCTGCTGGAGGAGGTTGACTACTCTAATGTCCTGGACTGGCCCAGAGAGAACTCAAGGAAAGACAATTAGCAGGTAAGGTCTAATTTCTCCTTCTCCAGGAACAAGCAGGAAGTCAGTCCTCACATATGGGTGACCTCAACACCAACGGAGTCCGCGCAGAGCATTTCCCCAGCTTTCAAAGAGAGATTTTGGGAATGCCACCACGCATTCGCGGTCCCCTTTCCGCCAAAGTGTGCCATCTTGCTCAGTCTCCCTTTTTCCGCGGAGTTCTTCGGACGTGTGTCTCGTTCCCGGAAAAAGTTTTTTTCTATCCTAAGTGCATTTCTCCAGGACCAAGCAGGAAGTCAGTTCTCACTTATGGGTGTCATCAACGCCGATGAAGCCCCAGCGGAGCATTTCCCCAGCTTTCCATGAAAGCCTTTGGGAATGCTGGCACGCATGCGCGGTTCCCTTCCCGCCTTAAGGTGCCATCTTACCTCAGTCTCTTTTTTTCCGTGAAGCCCATCGGACGTGTGTCCTTTTTTTCCCGGAAAAGAGAAGTTTTTTCTTGGCGTTTTTTCACTTTTTTCCTCGGATTCGACGTCGGTTCCCCTCCCGCCGGGTTCGGTACACTGGTATCGAATCCCTTTTTTCCTTTTTTGGTTTTTGCCCTTAGTGGCTAGGCGCTCGCGCCAAATCTTTTTCTTTTTCCCTGGAAGGCCGGTCCTTTGACCTTGCGGGGACCCTTTTCTCCCCGATGGCTTCCAGTGGTTTTAAAAAGTGTGATCGGTGTAAGAAGATAATGTCTCTCACCGACACACACGACTGCTGCCTTCAGTGCCTTGGCCCGGACCACAATTCTAAAACGTGCGGGCCATGTGGAAAAATGTCTTCCAAGGCCCTCCGAAGTCATCAGCAACAAAGTGAAAGGCTTTTCTCGGACTCGGCCTCTGCCCGGGCCCGGACCTCGTCTGAGGCCTCGACATCTCGGGATTCCGATCCTGAGAGGTGTCGGAGCTCCTCGGACAGGGGGTCCCCCGACCGGGAACGTAAGAGGAAGAAGCGGCTCATGAGGATGGTGTTGGAGGAGGTCCCTGAGCCCTCGAGGGCCAGGTCTAAGACCCCCGACCGTCGTCCCGGGCCCGTGGACCAGGAGAAGCCAACTAAAGTTCCTTGCATGGAGCCGGAGTCTGCTGGACACGTAAGTCCTGTTGTCCTCGTGGACTCGCCTCCCCGAGTACCGACATCGGGCCCGGTGCCACCGGGGCCCGAGTCGGGGGCTGCTGCGTCACCCGAGCTGAGTCTCAGGTTGACAGCCTTGGAGAGCAGAATGTCTGCCTTCATGGATCAGCAGCGGGCACTGATGGCCAGCCTGTCTGGTGCATCTGCCCCGACCACCGGGACATCAACTTCAAAGTCGACCCCGGAGACCGAGCCGATACTCGAGTCCCTTGCGGCTCGAAGTCGTCCTCGGTTGAGGTCTCCCTCGACCTCCCGTTCGGGACCGAGGGTTTCGACGCCGGTGTCACCAGCGTCGGGGCGGGTGTCTAGAGGCCCCGCGGGGTCGGGCCTCGACTCGACATCGGACGAGTCTGCTTGGGAGACCGAAGACGAGGAGTCTCCTGACACCTTCAAGACTCGGTGTGTCCCTTCGGACTCACCAGAGTCTAAGCCCCAGAGTAGATTCCCTCCAGAGGATACTAGGTTCTCGGAGTTTGTCCGCGATATGGCCGCTGCCCTGGCTATCTCGGCTGACCCCGAGGAGGAGCCTCGAGCCGAAGAGCTCCATGCTCCTGCAGTATGACTCTCCTCCGAAGGAGGCCTTTACTGTCCCGGTTCCTCCGATGCTGGAACGGCTCCTCTTCTGGATGTGGGAGGCGCCGGTTTTGAGCAAGCGAGTCGATTTCATCTATCAGCTCCGAAAGAGTCCTGGCTTCCAGAAAGCACAGCTACCACACCATTCCATGGTTGTGGAATCGGCCATGCATCGTCTGAAGAGTCAGAAGATCCACTCCGCGGTGCCTCCTGGAAGGGAAGCCCGAAGCCTTGATGGCGTCGGTAGAAAGTGCTTTCAGGGCTCGATGCTTGCTTGCCGTGTCCAGACTTACCAGCTGTACATGGGTATGTATTTACGAGACCTGGCCAAGGAGTTGGCCGGATTCTCTGCTGGTCTCTCCGGGGAACCCTTGCAGAGTTTTAAGTCCTTGTCTTCGAGGATCCGGGAATGCTCTAAGTTCATGTCCCGCGCCGCCTACGATGGCTTCGAGGCTTCGGCCCGAGTAGCAGCAGCTGGCATCGCGGCCCGACGCCAGGCATGGCTGCAGTCATCGGACCTCAAGCCATGGGTTCAGGACAAGTTGGTCGATGTCCCTTGCTGAAGTGAAAACCTTTTTGGCAAGCCTGTGGCCGAGAAGGCCGCTCAGCTCGAGACAGAGCACCTCACGAGGACAAGGCTGTCGAGGAAGACCTCTGCCCCTTCTCATAAGAAGAAGGGCTCGGGTAAAAAGTCCTTTTACCCGAGGAAGGGCACTGCCTACAAACAGTACCCACAATATCCGGCTGCCCCCCAGGGTCAGCAAGCCAAGTGCCAGGGTAATGGGCCCCGTAGGCAGAGGACCCCCAAGCCTGCAGCCCCTGCTCCCACTCAGCAGGGTGGGTTTTTTTGACTCCTTGAGCATAGCCATACCTCCCTTGCAGACCCAACCCTGCACAGGAGGCCGCCTGGCCTTGTTCGCCCACAAGTGGCTCTTGATAACCCAAGACGGTTGGGTGCTGGACACAGTCCATCGAGGCTATGCCCTGCACTTTCACCAACTGCCTCCACCACTCTTCCCAGGGGAACCTTTCCGGCCTCCCCTGCATACAGCCCTTCTCCTCCAGGAGCTAAAGGGTCTGTTGCTGGATAAGGTGGTGGAGCCTGTGCCTCCCCACTTCCAAGGTCACGGGTTTTACTCCAGGTATTTCCTGGTGCCAAAACGAACCGGTGGTCTTCGACCCATTTTGGATCTCAGAAACCTGAACAAGTTTCTAGTGAAAGAGAAGTTCAAGATGCTTACTCTTGGAACACTTCTGCCCTACCTCCAGCAGGGAGATTGGCTTTGCTCTTTAGATCTAAAGGATGCTTACACTCACATCCTTATTCATCCAGACCACAGAAAGTACCTCAGGTTCATTGTGGGAGGAAACCATTATCAGTACAGAGTACTGCCTTTTGGACTGACCTCTGCTCCCAGGGTGTTTACCAAGTGCCTGGCAGTGGTGGCAGCCTACCTGAGAAATCAGGGCATCTTTTTGTTTCCTTACCTAGACGACTGGCTCATCAGAGGCCAGACTTCCCTAGAAGTTCAACAGGCCACCAACAGGACCATAGAACTGCTCCAAAAGGTGGGCTTTGTCGTCAACTTCGCAAAGTCCATTTTGCTCCCCTCCCAAAACTTGGAGTTCATAGGAGCAAGGTTGTATTCTCAGCTGGCAAGAGCATTCTTACCAGTGGACTGAGCACAAAGGCTCATGGACCTCGCCAGCAAGTTTCTGCACAGGTCCCTGGTCTCCGCCAGACTCTGTCTCAGGCTTCTGGGCCACATGGCGTCGACAGTACAGGTGACCCCCAATGCCAGGCTCAATATGAGGCCTGCCCAGTGGTGCCTTCGGACTCAGTGGTCACAAGCCTCAGGCAGTCTCAGAGACAGGATCAGAGTGTCCCACCGATTCCTGGCCTCCCTCAACTGGTGGTTACACCCCCCCAATCTGCTGGTGGGGGTGCCCTTTCAGATCCCACCTCATATAGTGGTACTGACCGCCGATGCCTCTCTGCAGGGTTGGGGAGCACACTGCCTAGACAAGTGCACCCAGGGCCTGTGGTCTCATTGGGAGGCGTCCCAGCAGATCAATCTACTGGAACTCAGAGCTATCCGCTTGGCCCTCAAGGCCTTTACTGCTTCCCTGGCACAACAGTCTGTCTTGATCCAGACAGACAACCAGGTGGCCATGTTCTATGTAAACAAACAGGGCGTAACTGGTTCCCAGCCCCTTTGCCAGGAGGCCCAGGACCTCTGTTCCTTTGCCCTGAAGCACAACATGCTCCTCAAAGCAGCCTATCTTCCAGACCAGGAGAATTCCCTGGCTGACAGATTGAGCAGGATTCTGCAACCACACGAGTGGCAGCTACATCCTTTAGTGGTTCAAAAGATTTTCTTGAAATGGGGGCTTCCCTCCATAGACCTGTTTGCCAGTCCACTGAACAACCAGCTGCCAAGGTTCTGCTCCAGGCAACCGCATCCTCTGAGAGTAGCAGCAGATGCTTTTCTGATTCCCTGGACTCGGGGCCTATTCTATGCGTTTCCTCCCACCACTCTGGTGGCCCGAACACTGTTCAAGATTCTCAGAGACAGGGCCTCAGTCCTCCTGGTAGCTCCCAGGTGGCCAAGGCAGCCTTGGTTCCCCCTCCTGCTTCAACTGGCAGTGGATCTGCCTCTGCCTCTAGGATTGCAACCCGACCTTCTCTCTCAGAATCAGGGCTCCTTGCTGCATCCCAATCTCAAAGCTCTTAATCTGATGGCATGGAGGCTGCAAGGGTAGTGTTGGCTCCCTGGGATCTGCCTCCTGAGGTTGAGGAAGTTCTCCTAGCCTCCAGGAAACAATCCACTAGGAAGACCTATGCTCTCAAGTGGAAAAGGTTCTCTGTGTGGTGTCAGCTACGTGCTGAGGATCCTTTCTCCTTTACTGTGTCAGTAGTGCTTCAGTACCTGCTGCACTTGTCCAATCAGGGTCTCAAGTCCAACTCTGTTCGGGTCTACCTCTCTGCTTTAGCAGCTCACCACTCCCTAGTTGAGGGCCATTCCTTGTCTGTGCACCCTTTGGTGTCTAGGTTTCTCAGAGGCTTGCTTCTGCTCAAGCCTCCCATACGTCCTCCTGCTTTTGAGTGGGAGCTTAATGTGGTCTTGCAGCAGCTGACTCGCCCACCTTTTGAGCCTATGGCTACTTGCCCTCTACGCTTCCTTTCCTGGAAGGCTCTCTTTCTGATAGCCTTTACTTCGGCTAGGAGAGTGAGTGAGCTTCAGGCCTTGGTCTGTGATAGGCCTTACACCAGTTTCTATAAAAACAGGGTAGTCCTCAGGACTCACCCTAAGTTCCTTCCTAAGGTTGTCTCCTCTTTCCACCTCAACCAGGAGGTGGTTCTTCCTACTTTCTTCCCTAGGCCTCATGCAAGTCAGGCTGAAATGGTTCTCCATACCTTGGACTGTAGGAGGGCCTTATCCTTCTATCTTGAATGTACGCAAGGTCACAGGAAGGCTTCTCAGCTCTTCCTTTCTTTTGACCCCAATAACTTGGGGTGGTCTGTGTCCAAGCGTACCTTGTCCATCTGGGTGGCTGACTGTATCACCTGGGCTTACAAGGCAGCTGACCTTCCTTTGCAGGGTAGGGTCACGGCCCACCGTGTGAGGGCAATGGCTGCATCAGTGGCTCACCTCCGCTCTGTTCCATTGCAAGACATCTGCAGGGCTGCTACTTGGTCTTCAAGCCAGACATTTGCAGCCCACTACTGTCTGGAGAGGGAGTCCCGTAGGGACAGTGCTTTTGGCCAAGCAGTACTCCGGAATCTCTTTGAGGTCTAGGCAACTCCTGCCCTCCTGCCCTATGGTTGGGCTACCTGTGGAGAGTGTGTCCTTGCAAAGCCTTTACTGTGTTGCTGAGACTAGAGGGAGTTCTCTTGTTCAGCCTGGGTTCCTGGTAGCCCAGAGCTGGGGAGTCACCCATTTATTTATTTATTTATTATTTATTACATTTTCTTTTATACCGCGCTATTCAAGATCAGTGCGGTTTACAATAGACATTGAAACTACACATCTCAGTTTAGTGATTTGTGCTTACAATAAACATTTAAAATAACTCGGGTATACAATGAACAAGTTTCTTAACAGGGAGAACAGGGAGAACAATAACTATATACAGGCCAGTTAATGTAACTATATACATGGTTACGTGCACAGCACGAGCTTCTCAGAGTAAGTTAAGTATGGAGGCGGTTAAGGTGTGGTTGCAGGTATTCAGACTAGGAGTGTAAGATGCGTGGGCTTGAGGAGCTACCATGAGGTGTGGAAGTAGGTGACTGTGGTGGGGGGGCTGCGGCATCGTAGTGAAGGAGAAAAAGGTGATGCTTCAGTTCCTTCTTGAATTGGGAGAGATCGCTGATCGTTCTGATAGGCGCCGGAAGTGCGTTCCAGCAAGATGGTGCAAAAAAGGCAAAGGCTCTAGATCTAGTAGCTTGAGAGTACTTAGTACTTGCCTTAGGTAGAATGAGGGTGTTTGCAGCAGTGAGGACTGACTTCCTGCTTGGTCCTGGAGAAAGAGTAGTTACTCACCTGTAACAGGTGTTCTCCAGGAGCAGCAGGAATCAGTCCTCACTACCCTCCCTCCTCCCCTTGGAGTTGCAGTTGTACATAGTTTAATTTTTACATTTTTGTGTGCTGTTCTTAGATATGTCATTTGACTGAGGTAAGATGGCACCTTTAGGCGGGAAGGGAACTGCGCATGTGTGCCAGCATTCCCAAAGGCTTTCATGGAAAGCTGGGGAAATGCTCCGCTGGGGCTTCATCGGCGTCGATGACACCCATAAGTGAGGACTGATTCCTGCTGCTCCTGGAGAACACCTGTTACAGGTGAGTAACTACTCTTTTTGTCTTTCCAGATGGCGCCAGTTCCCTCTCCCACCTCTCGAGCACCACTGCCTCGGTGGACGGTCTCAGGACCCATTTTTCCCTTCTTTCCCCCCTTAGCGCTTTTCACGCCCTTTTGAACTGCTGGCCGCGTTGAGGATCTTCAACCTCGCAGGTGTCCTTTTTTCCCCAATGGCCTTCGGTTTTAAAAAATGTGATTGATGCTCCAAAAACATGTCACTTACAGACACCCATGACTTCTCTCTCAGATGTTTGGGTACTGATCACAACCCAGAGCAATGCTCCTTATGCCGAAAGATGTCCTCTAAGGCCATCCAGAGTCGCCAGCAGAAGCTCGATGATATCTTCCATAAGGCAGACTCAATCCTGGTATCCCCGGTAGCCTCGTGCTCCAAGGCCCTACAACCCTCAGAGCTGCCCAAGGTTCCCCCACAGACCTGCAGGCACTCTGACCAGGTGTCCCTCGTGCTTGAGTGGTAAAAGAAGAACGCCGCACAGACATCGTCTAGGGGGTCGGACAAGCGTGAGAAGTCACACGCCCGGTCCCTCAGCCTCTTACGACAGTCTGAAGAGTCGGAGAGGGAGCGGCCGAGAAAGGTACCTCAAACTGATGCAGAGGCCTCTGGCAATGGCGCCCGGTCTCCCGAGGGTCGTCCCGATGGGGACCCCCTCTCCTCCTTGATACCTGACCCGGTCACCCTGGCGTCACAGGGCCTCACTCCCAAGTGAGAAGCCCGAATACTGGCCTTGTAACGCAGTTTCTGTGTTCCTCGCCGCCCAGCAGGTGCAGATGCCTGGCTCCGCCAGCACATACCATGAGACCGTAGGGACCTCAACCTCGAGGACTCCCTGGGCCACCGCAGTGATCCCCGAGAGCCAGATGCCTCGTGAGGAACCTCAGCGAGGGTCTCGATCTCCATCCCATTCCTCGGGTGTGAGATCATCTCAGGTGAGCGTCTCTGGCTCTGGACAGGCTCTGGCCTCAGGAGCCCAGCGTGGGTTATCGACCCACCTGGAACCGCCTGACCTCGAGTCCTCCACAGACTATTCGGAGTGGGAATCCAATGGGGAAACCTCACCAGAGACTCGGGCTCATCGAGACCTCCCTTCGAACCTTTCCCTGCTGACCCAGAGGCAGTGATTCCCTCCTGAGGACATCTCTTTCCTTGAGTTGTCCATGATATGGCGCGGGCCCTCACACTTACCACTGAGTCAGAGGATGAACCTCGAGCAGAGGAACTCGATGTCCTCCAATATGAGGCATCACCAAGGGAAACCCTCATGGTCCCGGTCTCCTCCATCCTTAACTGGCTCCTTCTCTGCATGTGGGAGACCACGGTCTCTGTCCCGATCGTCAGTTGGCACCTGGACTCCATGTACAGGGTCCAGCTGAGCCCGTGTTTTAGGAAGGCACAACTTCCCTATACCTCCATGGTCGTCAAGTCAGCCATGCGCAAGCAGAAGAGCGCAAAGACTCACTCTTTAGTCCCCCTAGGCAGGGAGTCTCGCGCCCTTGATGCCCTCGGAGGCAAATGTTACCAGGGCTCCATTGCTAGCAAGCTGCATCCAGGTCTACCAACTTTACATTGTGAGGTTTCTCCGAGACCTCACTAAAGAACTCAGGGGATTTGCAGCAGGTCTCGATGGGGACCACCTCCGGTATTTCCACACGCTCTCGAGGTCAGTCAGTGAGTGCTCCAGATACCTCTCATGAGCCACCTACGATGGCTTCGAGTTCTCCACCTGAGGGGCGATGGCCAGCATCGGCACCCTCAGCAGGCTTGGCTGCAGTCCTCCGACTTGGAGCAGTGGGTCCAGGAGAAGCTCCTCGACATCCCTTGCCTTGGAAAGCAGCTTTTTGGTAAGCCCACGGAGGACAAAGTGGCCGAAATTGAGACAGAGTACGTCACCAGTACTCGGCACTCCAGGAGGACCTCCACCCTTCCTCGAAAAAAAAACACAAAAGGAAGAAACCCTTCTTCCTAAGGAAGGGCCAACACTACATGGGATACCCCCCCGTTCCCGACCACACCGACCCCGCCACAGAGCAGTCAGGGTAAGGGCTCTGGCCATGGGCCTTGCAAGCCTAAAGGACAAGAGACTCAGCCGCCAGCTCCAGCTCAGCTGGGCTCTGGATTTTGACGCCCCCAGCATAGCCTCTTGACTCCTGGACAACCAGCTGCCGATGGTGGGGGGAGGCTGGTCCACTTCGCCCAGAGGTGGAACTCCATCACCACCGACATGAGGGTCCTCCAGGTTGTCAGGGAGAGTTACCTCCTCCACCTGGATCAGCTGCCTTCCCCCTACTTCCCCGGGGAGCCACAGCGGCCTCCCCTGCACCAGGACTTACTAACTCAAGAGCTCGCAGGCCTCCTCAAAGATACTGCAGCAGAGCATGTGCCATTTCACCTATGAGGAAAGGGGTTCTACTCCAGATATTTCCTCATCCCGAAAAGAACAGGAGGTCTCAGGCCCATCCTCGACCTGAGGAACCTGAACAAATTCCTGGTGCGGGAGAAGTTCAAAATGCTCTCTCTTAAAACACTGCTACTCTACCTCCAGCAGGGTGATTGGCTATGCTCCTTGGACTTAAAGGATACTTACACCCACATCCTCATCCACCCCAACCACAGGCAATACCTGCGGTTTATGGTAGAAGGCAATCACTACTAGTACTGGGTGCTTCCCTTCGGCTTTGCCTCCACGCCATGGGTCTTCACCAAGTGTCTTGCAGTGGTAGCGGTCCACCTCAATCTCCAAGGCACCTTCGTCTACTCTTATCTAGATGACTGGCTCATAAAGGGGGACATGGCCTCAGAGGACCTGAAGGCCACAGGTCACACCGTCCAGCTTCTACAGCACTTGGGCTTCATGGTCAACCACCCAAAATCCCAACTTACTCCAGCGCAATCCCTGAAGTTCATAGGGGCTTGCCTGGATACACTCCAGGCCAAGGCCTTCCTTCCCCGAGACAGGGCAGTCCACCTCGTGTCCCTGGCGTCCAACGTGCAGAGTCGCAGCTCATTCTCAGCTCAATCGATGCTTTGCCTACTCGGCCACATGGCCTTCACGGTCCATGTTGCGCCAACTCCCGCCTCAACATGTGGGCAACACAGTGGTGCCTCCGCACACAGTGGACCCAGGCGACAGGCAGACTCCAGGACCCCATCTCAGTCTCGCCTCAGTTGGTAGAGTCCTTGATCTGGTGGCAGGACATACAACACCTGCTCCGGGGCTTGCCTTTCCAGACACTGGCCCCCCAGGCATTCCTTACGACAGACGCCTCCTGCTCGAGTTGGGGGGCCCATTGCAAGGAGCTGCGCACCCAGGGGGCCTGGTCCCCGAGGAGAGTTGGCAGCAGATCAACCTGCTGGAGCTCCGAGACGTTCTTCTCACAATGAAGGCATTCCGGCACCGACTTCAGCACCAATTGGTGCTCGTGCAGACGGACAACCAGGTCACTGTGTTCTACTTGAACAAACAGGGGGTACCATCTCCTACAGCCTCTGCCAGGAGGCGGTGACCCTGTGCTCGTATGTGCTGAGCCAGTATATTATCCTCCGACCCATCTATCTCTCGGGCCAGGAAAATGCCTTGGTGGACCGACTGAGCAGAGTCCTCCAGCTGCACAAGTGGTGCCTGAACCCCGCAACAGCTATTCCAGCTGTGGGGCACCCCGGATCTGGATCTCTTCACCAGTCCAGCCAACACTCGGCTCCCTCAGTTTTACGGTCCTTATCTGCTCCCGGGCTGGGTAGCTTCAGACGCTTTCCTCCTCTCATGGGCAAAGGGCCTACTATATGCTTTCTCTCCCACGCCACTGATAGCACGGACCCTTCTCAAGATCCAGCAGGACAGGGCCTCAGTGATCCTCACTGCCTATGCAAATGGTATTCAAACACTTATCAAGAGGCATGTTTAAAAGTTAATGTACATTCACAAATGTTAGTGTACGCTAAATGCAGAAACAGCTATTTATTTCTATTAGTGTAGTGGCACTTAACGTACATTAATATTTAGTAAACATGCCCCTAAGTCATTGCCAGGACAAAAAAGAGGCTTGTGAAGGGCTCCCTTGAAAGTTGCTTAAAATTTTAGTTAGCAGCATATACATTTTAAAATATAATAAATTAAATTTATGCAAATGAGGTCCAGTGATTATGCAAATGAGGCCCCACAATGAGGTGGCCCAGACAGCCATGTTTCCCCCTGCTGCTCCGTCTCTCGTCGGAACCCCCAGTCCCTCTCAGGAGGTCACCGTAGCTCCTAACACAGGAAGGAGGCTTGCTCCTCCTCCCCAGTCTTGGGTCTCTGTCCCTTACAGCTTGGCTTCTGAACGGGTTGCTTTAGCTTCCCTCCATCTCTCCAAGGAGGTCGACGACATCTTGTTGGCCTCTCGGAAGGACTCGACGAGATGGGCGTACGTCTTCAAGTGGCACAGGATTTTAGTGTGGTGCTTGGAGAACTGCGTGGACCTGTTTTCCTGTCCGATACACACGGTCCTGCAATACTTGCTCCATCTCTCGCAGTCGGGTCTAAAGTCTTACTCGGTCAGGGTTCACCTGAGTGCGATCTCGACGAACCATCATCCCATCGAGGGCAAACCCCTATCAGGGCAACCTTTCATCTCTCGCTTCATTCGGGGCCTGCTCCTCTCCAAGCCTGCTATCTGCCCACTCCCAGCAGAATGGGACCTCAGTATGGTCCCCGTGCTGCTGACCAAGCCACCTTTCCGAGCCCCTGGCTACTTGCTCCTTGCAGTACTTATCCTGGAAGGTGGCCTTCCTGGTGGCGCTCACCTACATTCGTAGAGTCAGTGAACTCCAAGCTCTGATGGCTGAGGTGCTTTACACCAGGTTCTACAAGAACAGGGTGCTTCTCTGCACCCACCCCATGTTCCTCCCTAAGGTTGTTTCAGACTTCCATCTCAACCAGAGGTGGTGTTGCCCACTTTTTTCCTGAGGCCCCACGCCGACCAGGCGTCGGCCATTCTCCATACTCTGGACTGCAAGAGGGCCCTATCCTTCTATCTGCAGTGGACTCAGGGCCACTGCAAAGCTGGGCAGCTCGTCATCTATTACAATCCCAGCCTGCATCGCTTTCTCCCAGGCCAGGCTGGGCTGCCAGCTCATGGTGCAGAACGTCCAAGCTATAGCCCTGCTGGGCCATCACCTGGTCTTCTGTTCATACCTTCACGACCCATTACTGCCTGGAGAGGGAGTCCCGTCAGAACTTGGCCTTCGGCCAGGCGGTACTCCGTAAACTACTTGGGGTTTAAGCAACTCCTGCCCTCCGACCCTTCTTGTTCAGGCTTATGGAGACATGGCTCAGGATCATTGGGTCTGTCTTCAGATTCACTTGTGGCTGCTCATAGCTCTGCTGTGATTTTTCCCTACAGGTTCTCGGTAGCCTGTAACTAGGGAGTCCCATATGTGAGGACTGACTTCCTGCTTGTTCCTGGAGAAAGCGTAGTTACTCACCTGTAACAGGTGTTCTCCAGGGACAGCAGGAACCAGTCCTCACAACCCTCCCACCTCCCCTTGGAGTTGCTGTCCACTTTTTGCCATCTTCTTGGTGGAGCTCTAGTTATGGCACCTGAATGAGCAAGATGGCACCCTTGGGCGGGAAGGGGACCATGCATGTGTAGTGACATTTCAAAGGCTTTCTTTGAAAGCTGGGGAAATGCTCCATGTGGGCTCCGTCGGTGCCAACATCACCCATATGTGAGGACTGATTCCTGATGTCCCTGGAGAATACCTATTACAGGTGAGTAACTACGCTTTATCCTCACTGCCCATGCAAATGATGATCAGACACTCATCAAGAGGCATGTTTAAAAGTTAATGTGCATTCACAAAGTTAATGTGCACTAAATGCAGAAACACCCATTTATTTCTATTGGTGCAGTGGCACTTAACGTACATTAATATTTAGTAAACATGCCCCTAAGTCATTGCCAGGACAAAAGAGAGGCTTGCAAAGGGCTCCCTTGAAAGTTGCCTACAATTTTAGTTGGCAGCATATACATTTTAAAATAAAATAAAATAAATTAAATTTATGCAAATTTGGTCCAGTGGATATGCAAATGAGGCCTCGCAATGAGTCTCCGCACCACCCTTGGGCCACCCTGCTCGAAGGCACACATTGCATTTGCATATATTCTACTTTTAATTAATAATTATGCTAATGCTGCTAACTTAACTAGGAGCACTGTGGTTAATGTTCATATAATTGTGATAATGTAGTAGTTCCTTATTTTATTTCTGTTACTATCATTCAGGTGACAGAAGCCAAGGAGAATGAAATAAAAATTAATGATGCCAGAGAACATTATAGACCAGCAGCTGCAAGAGCCTCGCTTCTTTATTTTGTTATTAATGATCTTAGAAAAATCAACCCCATCTATCAGTTCTCGCTGAAGGTAAGGCTACATTTGATAATCTACTGTTAAATCGAAGAGCCACAAGACTTAATTTCAGCAAATAAAAAAAAAAGAATGATTGAATGAAGCTGCACTGAAACATCAGATGTTAAAATTTATATGCAGATTTAGATGATTTTTGTAAATGCTAGAGTGCCTGGACTGAGTCCTGGTCACCACTGGTAATAGGGTACTGGGCTATGTCGTCCCTTACATTGGTCATATTGAAGGGAGGGTGCAAAGGAAGAGCAGAGAAAAGCGGGTTAGGGGTCACGGTCTTCAGGAAAGGTATTGTTTTTTTAATTTTAAAAGGCTGCATCTCTGCTTCTGATCGATCATCTATCCCACCGTACTAAAGGGAAGAGTCTTAGAGACAAATGTAATTGAAGAAATGTTACTCACCCTCCTTTACCTGCCATGCTGTTTAGAGCATAGTCTGCTAGTAAAGCTACATTTGGCTGACCAGTGGCATTGACTTGATTGGCTTGAGTATGGCTTATCATTTGTAAAGTTGAAGCTTAATTTTCCACTGAGCAAGAACATTTGGGTCATTATTGATGGGGATGGCAATAATGGTGGGTGTGGAGGGGCAGTTTCTGTCCTACTTTTTCTCTCTCTCAATATGTACAGATATAGATATATAGGGGCTTGTTTACAAAGCCGCGGTAGCGATTCGCGATCGTTATCGGAGCCGCGGCCCCATTGATTTCAATGGGGCCGCGGCTCCGATAACGATCGCGAATCGCTACCGTGGCTTTGTAAACAAGCCCCATAGTGTGTGTGTTTGTATATACATATCTATCTATAGATAAATCTCCCTATATATACAGAGATGTAATGGTTTACATAAATTAGCAGTTTCAATTAAAACAACATGATACATGGCCTAGGCCAGTGCCATTAATTAGCAATGTAGAGGCCATTTGTAATGGCAGACCTGGTTGAATAATGATTGTTCCTGCCTTACAATGGAATATAAATAAGGTAAGAGTCTCCTTGGAGGGTTTTTATTGTCAATATCAGCAGAGGTGGAGACAGAGAAAATCTTCCAGAGGTTTCCTATGATCTCATCTTGCCATAACCACAGATGCAATACAAAACAAGGATGTTCTTCAGGCCTTGGACCTGAGCTCTGGCTCTGCAGACTGCACCTCTTCACTTAGGAGCATGATGGCACACTGCCCCTGCTGATGGTGGGGCGCATGCTGATGAGGAGCTCCCAGTTCCCGGGTTGTCCCCCTCAGAATTTACTCTTCATTCTTCAGTGAGCTTGGTCTTTCTGGTGAGGCATTTCAGTCCCAAGTGTCTTCAGGTCCTTTTGCTTTCTCTTTCTTCTCAATCAGAAGAGGTCCTATATCACAGGGTGGTCAAAGTCTGGGCCAGGCTCCGTACCCTCGGAAATCTCAGTGGAGATTGGAGTCCTGAGGTTCAGGCAGTGTCTTCTGCACCAGAGGTCTAGAGGGCAACTCCGACACCTCTGGAGAGAACATTTTGAGGAAGGCATGTCCTCTCTTCTGAGGTTCAGGACGCTTCTGTATTTTCCACCTATTCAGGAAGGCCTGGCGGTATTGCTGCTCAGGTGTTTTCTGCTCTGCAGTTGCATGATCTTCTGGAGGCAAAACAGACACTGTAGTTATGCCTGGCACTCCCCCTTGCAAGGGGTGCGGAAATCTACGAGGGGTTTTACATTCCAGGGCCTCTCAGAGGATGGTTTGTGCAGAGTGGGGCTTTCCTGATTGCCTGCTGAAAGAGGTCAGGGTTAGGTAGAGGCTCTACTCCCAGCCACAAGAGGACTGCAGTGCATAGTTTGGCAGGTCTCCGGGGGATACATCTGTCCAGGTGGTCACGAGGTGGACTGTCATCCCTGCAGAGGGTGCTGCAGCCATAATAATAATAATAATAATAATAATAATAAAATACCATTTGGCTTGCAGAATGGAAGATCTTCTGAAGGTTCAGTTGATGACTTCCAGTTGGTGGTTGGAGCAAATCTGATGACTCGAGCTCTTCTTCAGTGGGTTCTGTCGCCCTCTCTGCATGGTACCTCTTTCCTCCTGAAATTAGCAGTGGCCTTCTGCCGAATGCTTTGTCTGCCTAAGTCCACTTGGCTGCTAAAGATATTGGCAGGTCCGGTGCTAGGGTTTCTAGTGCCTCCCTGCAACCTATAAATCGGCACCCGGAGGCCTATTATTATTAATGTTGGCTGCACCCTACCCTCCTTTTTCCCAAAACCACTTTAAAGAAAATCCTGGAGAAGGACCATCTGTGACTGCCAAATATAAAGATGGGAATGAAGTAGATACCACACCATTCACAGAAGATGATGTGTTAGAACAACTTGCAAAACTGAAAGTGGACAAGGCCGTGGGACCAGATGGGATACATCCTAGGATACTGAAAGAGCTTAGAGAGGATTTTTCAGGGCCATTAAAGGGTGTTTTCAACAGATCCTTGGAATCAGGAGAAGCTCCTCAGGACTGGAGAAGGGCTGATGTGGTATCTCTTCACAAAAGTGGTGACAGGGAAGAAGTGACAAACTAAAGGCCGGTGAACCTTACCTCAGTGGTGGGAAAAGTAATGGAGGTGCTCCTGAAAGAGCGAATAATGGACTTTCTCAAAACCAACAGGTTGCATGATCTGAGGCAACATGGTTTTACCAAAGGACGATCTTGCCAAACAAATCTAATTGAGTTCTTTGACTGGATGACCAGAGATCTAGATCAAGGGCATGCGATGGATGTCATCTGCCTGGATTTCAGCAAAGCCTTTGATACTGTTCCTCATAGGAGGCTTATCATTAAACTCAGTAGTTTGGGGATGGGTCCCAAGGTGGTGAACTGGATCAGAAATTGGTTGACTGACAGACGACAGAAGGTGATGGTAAATGGAGCTCACTCGGATGAAAGGAGGGTGATTAGCGAGGTGTCCCGGGGTTCAGTCCT
Organism: Ichthyophis bannanicus; assembly: GCA_033557465.1. Taxonomy (NCBI): domain Eukaryota; kingdom Metazoa; phylum Chordata; class Amphibia; order Gymnophiona; family Ichthyophiidae; genus Ichthyophis; species Ichthyophis bannanicus. Next base: position 546,361,053 of record CM066031.1, read on the forward strand.
GGGCCCGGCACTGTTCAATGTATTTGTGAGTGATATTGCTGAAGGACTGAATGGTAAAGTCTATCTTTTTGCAGGTGACACAAAAATTTGCAACAGAGTGGACTCCCCTGAGGGAGTGGATAACAGGAGAAAAGATCAACAAAAGCTGGAAGAATGGTCTAATGCTTGGCAGTTAGTGGAGTGAATAGTGGAGTACCCCAGGGATCTGTACTGGGTCCGCTACTTTTTGACACATTCATAAATGACCTGGAAAAGTGAATAACTAGTGAGGTTATCAAATTTGCAGACACAAAACTGTTTAAAGTTGTTAAAACCCAAGAGGACTGTGGAAAACTGCAGGAGGATCTGGATAAATTGGAAGACTGGGCATCCAAATGGCAGATGAAATTTAATGTGGACAAGTGCAAAGTTATGCACCTAGGAAAGAACAACCCACACTATGGTTACACGATGCAAGGTTCCACATTGGGAACCACCACCCAGGAAAAAGATTTAGGAGTCATCGTGGATAACATATTAAAACCCTCCGCCTAGTGTGCAGCGGCGGCCAAGAAAGCAAATAGAATGCTAGGTATCATAAGGAAAGGAATAGAAAATAAAACAAAGGATATTATAATGTCTCTGTATCATTCCATGGTACGACCACATCTTGAATATTGTGTGCAATTCTGGTCGCCGTATCTTAAAAAGGATATAGCGTTATTAGAAAAGGTACAGAGAAGAGCCACCAAAATGGTAAAGGGGATGGAAGGCTACTCCTATGAAGAGAGGCTACAAAGGTTAGGGCTCTTCAACCTGGAAAAGAGACAGTTGAGGGGAGATATGATAGAGGTCTATAAATTAATGAATGGAGTGGAACGGGTAAACGTAGATCGATTGTTTACACTATCAGAATATAGAAAGACTAGGGGACATGTAATGAAGCTACAGGGTAAACTATTTAAGACAAATAAGAGAAAATATTTTTTCACTCAACGTGTAATCAAACTCTGGAATTTGTTACCGGAGGATGTAGTAAGAGCTGTTAGTGTAGCTGGGTTTAAAAAAGGTTTGGACAAGTTCCTGGAGGAAAGGTCCATAAACCATTATTAAAAAGGGACCCAGGATATCAATGCTTGACCCAATACAAGCATTGTGGAACCTGTGTCTTTTGGGGATACTGCTAGGTACGTATGACCTAGATTGGCCACTGTTGGAAACAGGATACTGGGCTTGATGGACCTTGGTCTGACCCAGTATAGCATATCTTATGTTCTTAGTTAAGATTTAATGCGAAGAAGTGCAGTGTCATGCACTTGGGAAGCAAAAATCCAAGGGAAATGTACGCGATAGGGGGCGAGAGGTTGGTGTGCACGGACCAGGAGAAGGACATTGGTGTGATTATTTCTGAGGATCTCAAGGTGGCTAAACAGTGCGACAAGGCAGTGGCAAAAGCCAGAAGGATGTTGGGCTGCATACAAAGAGGAATTACCAGCAGAAAGGAAGAGGTACTAATGCCACTGTATAAGTCACTGGTGAGGCCTCACTTAGAATGCTGTGTTCAGGTTTGGAGACTATATCTCACAAAGGATATAAAAAGACTGGAAACAGTTCAGAGGAAGGCGACCAAATGATTTGGAGCCTGCATCAGAAGCCTTATGAGAAGAGACTTGAAGACCTAAATATGTACACTCTGGAAGAGAGGAGGGATAGGGGAGATATGATTCTGACATTTAAATATTTAAAGAGAATTAATGAACAAACAAATATCTTCCAAAGATGGGGAAGCTGTAAAACTAGAGGGCGTAACATGAAGCTGCAAGGGGGTAAATTGAAAGGCAATGTCAGGAAATACTTTTTCACTGAAAAGGTGGTTGGAATGCCCTCCCGATGGAAGTGGTGGGGGCAAATACAGTGACAGAATTCAAAATGGCATGGGATCCCTTTCCTGCAACAGGACAAAATCAAAATAAACTTAACTATCTAATTTTTCAACAAACAGGGGTGTCCTACACGGAGCGTTGGGTTCACTCCTAAACAAAGACATGGGGAGGGGTGTCCTGCACGGAACGACAGGTGCATCTATTGGGCAGACTAGATGGACCATACTAGTCTTTATCTGCTGTCGTTTGCTGTGTTACTATGTGAACTCATTTCAAGCGACATTAGTATTTCTCCTTCAAATCCAGTGTTGTAAGAAAATTGCAGCAAAAGAGTAAATGCATAATCAAAATAAAAATACTTAGCAGTAAATACTTAGCATCATACAAACAGGCTGAGATAGTCCAAAAAAAATAATAAAATCTGATTCTGGTCATCTCACTAACAACAACATAAACATTCTCCAGTGCCAGGCATATTGTGAACTAATATAAAACACTGCAAAAGTCACTGAAAAGCTACAAAATCAAATCTTTCATACTATACCGGTATACACTTCCAAAACTCATACAATAAGGGTCCTATCCAGAAAAAAGCAGCACTACAAATACTGGAATTTATTTATTTGGTTTTATATACCGCGCTATTTTAAATCAGTGTGGTTTACAGTATTACAACTCAGTACATAGAACAGGTTTACATTGAACAAGTAACAGAGCTTAACAATTAGAACAATACAACAGTAGAGTACATGGCAGTGTGATCATAGGACTAACGACTACCATAGCAGTAACTATTTACAATCAGCAAGGGGATAATGTTCTCAGGTAATGAAAATAGGTGAGGTAATAGTGGGTTATGTTACGTGGTCAAAGTATAGCTGGAAGAGATGTGTTTTTATTGCCTTTCTAAAGGTGGACAGGTCAGTAATAAGCCGGATTGGAGCAGGCAGGGAGTTCCAGAGCAGAGGGGCAAATAAGGTGAAGGCTGTATGCCTAGTGTATTGGGAGGATTTGTTAGCCAGAGAGGGAATGGCAAGGGTATTTGCCATGTTTGACCTCCTGATTCTGCTGTCAGATGTCCAATGTAGGAGATCTTCTAAGGCGGTTGGAGAGAGATGGTGGAGGATTTTGAACGACATAAGGAGGGCTTTGTACTTGAGGCGACAGGCTATAGGAAGCCAGTGAAGCTGTATTAGGAGAGGTGTCACATGCTCATTTCTCGAAATTCTGTAGATGGTTCGTGCAACAGTATTCATGGCCATTTGTAATGGATGAAGTGTGTAGACAGGTAGGCCGTGTAGAATGATGTTAGCATAGTCAAAATGAGGCATAATGAGAGCTTGGAAAACAGAACGAAAGTCAGTAGGTTCAAGTAGGGGTTGAAGCTGACGGAGGGAACGGATTTTGAGATAAACAGTTTTGGTGCTGTTGCTTATGTGTGCTTCCATATTCAGGTGCTGGTCTAAAGTGATGCCTAGATATCAAACCTCATGTTTAGTTTTCAGTTCAGTGTCCTTAACCTACATAAGAACATAAGATATGCCATACTGGGTCAGACCAAGGTCCATCAAGCCCAGTATCCTGTTTCCAACAGTGGTCAATCTAGGTCATACGAGCCTAGCAGTTTCCCCAAAAGACACAGGTTCCCCAATGCTTGTACTGGGTCAAACATTGATATCCTGGGTCCCTTCTTAATAATGGTTTATGGACCTTTCCTCCAGGAGCTTGTCCAAACCTTTTTTAAACCCAGCTACACTACATCCTCCGGTAACAAATTCCAGAGTTTGATTACACGTTGAGTGAAAAAATATTTTCTTTTATTAGTCTTAAATAGTTTACCCTGTAGCTTCATTGCATGTCCCCTAGTCTTTCTATATTCTGATAACGTAAACAATTGATCTACGTTTACCCGTTCCACTCCGTTCATTAATTTATAGACTTCTATCATATCTCCCCTCAGCTGACTCTTTTCCAAGTTAAAGAGGGGTGTAGGGTGGCTGGTGGTATGAAGGTTGGATCCTTTGAGATAAATAAAACTTCAGTCTTTTTGCAGTTCATGTTCAGGTTGTGTGAACTTAACCAGTCAGGGACTGTGTTAAAGCAATCAGCAAACCACAAAATCTCCATATACTTATTTGAAAATCTGTACAAGTCAAATTACTACAGTACAGATCCCTACGTACAAACTCCATGTTAACAAAATACCTGACCTTGGTCACACACTCACAACACAGATCCTCACCAAGTACAGATTAAGTGACCACAACCCAAAGTAAAAATAAAAATATGTAGACAAAAATTAAAACGAAACCCCAAGAAACCAGACTCCGCATTTGGTGCCGCACCAGATAAGAGAGGCAGTTCCCCATACTGTCTGAAATATAAAAATAACGCAAAGTCCAATCGCTAAATTGAAAATAAAAAATTATTTTTTCTGTCTTTGTTGTCTGATGATTTTTGATTATGCTGGTCCCGATCTGAGGTTTCTGTTTTCCTCTGTCTTCTCTTAGCTCTTTTTCTATGGTCTATAGTCCATCTGCCACTTCTTGTCTCTCCTTTTTGCTTTCTGCATTTTCTTCCATCAGCTTTTTTCCAGTCCCAGTAACCCTCCCAGTATCAGGCCCCTTTACAGCCCCTTTACAGCCCCTTTACAGTACCTTCCAGTGTCAACCCCCTTGCATTCCCAGCACCACCACTGGTGTCTATTCCCTTTTAGTCCCCTTCCTTCTCCATCGTCCAGCCCCTTCTAGTCCAAATACCATCCCAGGTATCAGCAAACTGCCAGTCCCAGTGCCCCCTCCCATGTCAGTTCCTTTCCACTCACCCTCTCCTCTGTCCATCTACCTTCCAGTGTCATCCCTGGGTGTCAGCTCCTTTCAAGCCCCCACCTTCTTCCCTCCAGCATCCTCCTTTCCCTCTTTTCTGCTCCCTTCCAACCCCTCATGTGAGCTCCCTTCTAGCCCCCACCTTCCCCCTTGTCAGTTCTCTTCCAACCCCCCTCCTATTACCCAGCCACCTTCCAGCCCCATCCCCAAGTGTCTGCTCCCTTCCAGCTCCCCCCGTGTCTGCTCCCTTCCAGCTCCCCCATGTCTGCTCCCTTCCAGCTCCCCCATGTCTGCTCCCTTCCAGCTCCCCCATGTCTGCTCTCTTGTAACCCCCGTATCTGCTCACTTGTAGCCCCCCCGTGTCTGCTCCCTTTCAGCCCCACCCCTTGTCTGCTCCCTTCCAGCTCCCCAGTATCTGCCCCCTTTCAGCTCCCCCCCCATGTCTGACCCCTTTCAGCCCCCCACCATGTCTGCTCCCTTCCAGCCCCCCACCATGTCTGCTCCCTTCCAGCCCCATGTCTGCTCCCTTTCAGCTCCCCAGTATCTGCTCCCTTCCAGCTCCCCTCCCCGTGTCTGCTCCCTTCCAACTTCCCCCCTCCCCCGGATCTGCTCCCTTCCAGCTCCCCTTTCCCCCGTGTTTGCTCCAATTCGTCCTTCGAAAAAGAAAGCAGCTGCAGGAACATTTCTCTGTTCCCGTGCCTCTGCTAACTTTTAAACTGCTGGGTCGCGGAGTTTCTAATAGCAAGAATAAGCATTTCTTGTTTCTCGTAAGAAACAGGATATGCTTATTCTTGCCTTTAGAAACTCCATGACTTAGCAGTTTAAAAGTTAGCAGAGCTGCGGGAACAGAGAAATGTTTCCGCAGCTGCTTTCTTTTTCTAAGCAGTGGGTGGCAGGTGGCTAGCAAAGGCGTCCTCCTGCCGCGCTTACCTGGTAGCGCCGGCCCTGGATATTGAGCCCAATATTCAAAGGCATTTACATCATTTACAGAATGTAGGCGTAGCCTAGTGGTTAGACCAACAGCCTACCCTAGAGATTTGGGTTTGATTTCCATTGGCACTCCTTGTAACCTTGGGCAAATCACTTTACCCTCCTTTGCCTTGCTAAGGAAAGCCAGGAGCTGCAGGCTTGCTAGGAGTCAGCATGGACTTGGAGGCACTTAAAAAAAAACACAACTGTATAAATGCCCCTAAGTGGGATATTTAGCAGCACTAAAATGGTTAGTGCCACTGAATATCCATGGGTACTGCAGCCACATGCCCCATTGCTACCAGTTAGCATCAGGGCGTTCTGGGAGTGTTCCATGGGCAGTATCCGGGAATAACCAGTCAGCAGTGATACTCAGCTGCTGTCCGGTTATCCCTTGGCGGTGAAATTAAGGCACAGCAAAGGCTGGCCTAACCTTTGCTACCAAGACTAACTGGGCAGCAGCTGAATATCACTGCTGCCTGCTTAGCTTCCTGCTTCTGTGGCTGACCCATATATTCAATGCCGGTGGCCAGATATGGCTCCAGCATTGAATATCCGGGTTTGGTGTTCAGTGGTGACAGCTGCTGTAATTGCACCTAGCCGCCACCGCTGAATATCAGGCCCATTGCCTTTTGATGGTCTGAGCAGCGAACTCTGCTTCTAATCCTGGTGGTTCCAGCTTGCTTAAGAAAGTCTTTGTTTGGGGAGGACTTGGAGAAGCTGGTTAAGGATTTGGGTAAGTCCAAACCTCACTGCCTTCCAGAAGATAAAGCCCAGGGACCTGGCAAATGTATGAAGCATCCTCTTCCTCAGCTTCCACCCAGTATCCTCTTTTCCATTTCCTGGATCATGGCAGTTCTTGGGATTCCTGTCTGTATTTTTCCAGAAAGCTCACCTTGCTGCTTCAGGTTTTTGATCCCAGAATCAGTCTTCTGTGAGGCTCATGGAACCCGAGGGCAGCCACTAGACGTTCCTCCTCCTGTCTAGCACCAGTACAGCTGGGACTCATTCTGAGGTGCCTCCAGTGGGCAGCAGGTTGCATCTCTTCTACTAGGAGTGGGCCCAGGTTTCTGAGGTTTGCAGTGTGCTAAATTCCATACAGCATGGCTTCATTCTAGAATGCAGAGAAACTATTCTGGATGCCTTCGTCAGCTTCCCGTGTGATTCTGCTAGCCAGAGGGTCGCCGTTCGATCTATGCTAGAAAGATTGTTCAGTCTACAGGCAGTTATATTGGTCCTCTCTGCTGAGTGGAGCAAGGGCTGGTGGTGTTGTGCAAAGTAAAATGGTTCGTTTCATTACATTTTCTTGTTCTCATGGGGGTCAACATCCACCTATAAACATTTCACTTCTGTATGGAGACCTTGCGTTCAGTGATCCAGGCTGTGCAACGCAGGGAGTCCTCTCAAGACCCTGGATCAGGCTAAGGCTCATTTCCACATTCCTATCCACAAGGATTAGCACCGCCTTCTCCAGTTTGCTGTTCTCAGCTTTCATCTTCAGGTTGCCGCTCTCTCCTTATTTATTTATTATTTATTTTATTTATATTCTCTTATATACCGCGCTATTCTGCATCAGTACGGTTTACATTGAACAAACTGAAATTACATTGAACAGGGCATTATAACTTGGCGATAACTATTTTACAGGGAACATGGGCTATGGAGGGTTAAGTGGCTTGCCCAAGACCACAAGGAGCACCTGTGGGACTAGAAACTCCAGTCCTTCCCGCCGAAGGTTGCTGTCCTCTAGTGGGATTTGAACCCCCGACCTTCCGGCCTGAAGTACCTTGCCCCAACCACTAGGCCACTCCTCCACTCCAGGGTCTTGCACTGCTCCAAGGATATTCTCGATGGTCATGGTGGCAGCTGCAGTACAGAGGTGCGAGGAAATCTGTGTTCACCCATATTTGGAAGGCTTGCTCATCCAGGCCATTTTGCGGTCAGACACATCTCTGGTTTTGGCCCAAGTGGTGCAATTCCTGGAGAGTCTCAGCTGGATGATCAGTCATGGGAAGAGTCCATTGCAGTCTATCCAGCTGTTGGAATTCCTGGGAGCATGAGTTGATGCTCACGTGGGCAGAGCTTCCTACCTGAAGAGACAGCAAAGGATTACCTATAGATTTTTGATGGCTAGCAGCATCAATCTAAATGGTTTCTGAACTTGTGCTCATATGAACTGCTACAAGGGTCCTTGCTATCCCACTCTGATGATTTCGTGGCTCCTTCTTCAACAGATGTCAGCTTGACTGACGGAGGAGCCCACTGCAGTGGCCGAGTGGCTCAGGGCTATTGGAACAGCTGGGAGGCAGCATGGCCCATCAACTGGCTCGAGGATACACATTCAGTCCTTGGTGACAAAATAATTGTGTCCCTTCTGAGGTCAGGTGGCATGATATTAACCTCCCATAGCATACAGGTTCTCGGTCTCAACCAAATGGCCAAGAAGAAACATCCTCAGCCTACGGCTCAGACCTTACATTTAATTTTAGTCAAAAAGAGTCTAAGTATGAAGAAAATTGGGGACCACTGAACAAGAAAGCAAAACACTTTCCAGGAATGCTTGTTCTTAGGTTAGTTAGTTTCTACATACACCAGTAGCCTGCAATGTATTTAAATATGTGAACATCTGATCTCTTTCTATTCTTTAGGACATAAGACCATTTATAGAAATAGGGGCCTAGTCACTAAGGTGCACTAATGTTAACATGCATTAATTCACTATTAACACATGTCATTTTAACACAGATCACTATGTTATTCAGTGGAACCCAGATCACTATGTTATTCAGTGGAACCCAGTTACTAATAATATGCTTTAAGGGTGAATTAACACGCGTTAACTTTAAGCTCACCTTAGTAACTATACCCCATGATATACAGCTGTCAGTCTCAAAGAGGCAGGTATCAAATGTGCACCTTAGAACTTTGAAATGTTATATTTCAATGGTTCTTGGTGCAGGTTCATACAATGTGCGATGGACTTAGTGAAGGATCTATACAGATAACCATACTCCACATACCCTGGCTTAGAAGTGAGGTTCATGACTGTCATGTTAGGTGCAAAACTACCCATTTGGAGAAACTGCCTCAAGATAACCAAGCTTAGAAGAACCAGTATTACAAGTACATATTTTAGCAAAATAGTAGACTAAATATGAAACTCTTCCAGACATGTTTCTGTGAATTCTAAAGACTGACATCATATTCTAAATTTTTCCAAGGCTTTCAGATTGGTTTTCCATAAAGCTATTGAACGGGCTGAGCAATCAGATGATGTCAATCAGCGAGTCTCCAATCTGACAGAATGTATTACTTATTCTGCTTTCCTATACACCAGTCGAGGACTTTTTGAAAAGGATAAGCTCATCTTTGTATCTCAGACAGCCTTTCAGGTAAAGAAAAGTATATGACTGACTTTTATTAAAAGATGGCAAAAAAATAACCCTTGACTTAAATATTTGCTCTTTTGATGATGATGATATAATTTCTCAACTATGTACATCCTTTTGATTGACTTCTTTGAAAGAAAGGTTAAACTTTTGTAAGTAAATAAATAAATACAAATAAATTAGGGGCCTATTTACTAAGCTGTGGCAGCTGTTAATGAGGTAATTAATGCAAGTGCCGTGCTAACAGTTAATGTGGCATCCTAGCAGTGAACGAGGACAAGGGTGAAAAATGGGTGGGGAGTGGGACAGAGTTAACATTGCAGATAAGGCAGTGCAGCTAATGCCACCTGAATAGGTACAACAGTGACAGCATCATATTATCTGCCATTCAGTTAACATATGGGATTCTCCTCTGCATTAACTGAATTGCAAAATATTAGGAACACTCCCAGCAGTTACCATGCACTAATTTTAGCTATTAACTCATGGTAACTACAACCCCTTAATCCACTTCACTAAATAGGTCCCTCAGTCATTTTTAGACCACCATTTTGGGTTACTTTAATCTCTCCAAGGCTGCATACTTTCCCCCTACCTTTTTAATTTATATGCAGAGCAAATCATCAAAGAAGTAGGATTGTATGAAGACAACCAAGATGTGAAGATTGGTGGAAGACCATTCAACAACCTTCACTATGCTGATGAAATCACATTGCTGGCTGAAAGTGAAGATGATCTGAAACATTTGCTTCTCAAGATCAAAGAACATAGTCTTAAAATGGGTCTGCACCTTAATGTTACAAAGACACAGATCTTCACAACTGGCAAAATCAATAAGTTCATCATTGATGAAGTAGAAATAAAAATAGTTGACAACTTTAACTTGGAACAACACTCAATAAAGAAAGGACTAGCAATCAAGAAATCTGACTACACAGTGCTCTTGGTAGAGTGGCTATGAGGGAGCTAGATAAGATTCTCAACAGCAGAGATGTCTCTCTCCATACAAATATTCGACTTCTCCAGGCCATGATATTTTCAATAACGTCATATGGATGTGAAAGTTGGACAGTGATGCGTGGATGAGACGATGGTGCAAGGATGAGGGTTTTGGATTTGTTAGGAACTAGGGAATGTACTGGGGAAAGGAGGGGCTCTTCCGAAGGGATGGGCTTCACCTTAACTGGGATGGAACCAGGCTGCTGGCATTAACCTTTAAAAAGGAGATAGAGCAGCTTTTAAACTAGAAAAAAGGGAGAGCTGACAGTCGCCCAAGAGCGCATGGTTCGAAACAATGTATCTTTGAAGGATACTACCAAAAGAATGAAGTTAGGGCATAAAAGCAGAGAGGTTCCAATAAAGACAAAAGTAGCCCAAATGCCCTTGAGTATGGAGCAGACAGAGCTTAAAGATTCCAAATTACCCCTGCCTACCGATAGCCAGATTAATATGAATAAAATACAGTCTCTTAACTGCTTGTATGCAAATGCTAGATGTCTAAAAAAATAAGATGGGTGAGTTAGAATATATAGCACTAAATGAGAGGTTAAATATGATTGGTATCTCAGAGACATGGTGGAAGGAGGACAACCAGTGGGACACTGTGATACCTGGGTACAAACTATATTGTAATGATAGAGCTGATCAAATTGGTGGAGGGGTTGCGCTCTATGTTAGAGAGGGCATTGAGTCACAAACTATTAAAGTTTTGCAGGAAACAAAATGTGCTGTAGAATCTCTATGGATTGAAATTCCATGTAAAAAGGGGAAGGTGATGGCAGTGGAGGTGTACTATCGACCGCCTGGTCAGAATGAACAAATGGATGGTGAAATGCTCAAAGAAATCAGAGAAACTAACAAAAGTTACAGCACAGTAATAATAATGGGTGATTTCAATTACCCCGGTATTGACTGGGTCAGTGTCACAGCAGGACATGCTAGGGAGATAAAGTTTCTAGATGAAATAAATGACTGCTTCTTGGAGCAGCTGGGTCATGAACCGGCAAGAGGGGAAGCCATTTTGGACCTAGTCCTTAGTAGAAATACAAAATCTGGTGCAACAGATAAGGTGTTGGGGCCACTTGGCAATAGTGATCATAGCATGGTCGTGTTTGATTTAATTAATGGAGGAGGGATGGTAAGGAAATCCACAGTACTACCTTTTAACTTTCAAAAGGGAGACTATGATAAAATGAGGAAAATAGTTTTGAAAAAACTAAAAGGAGCAGTTGCAAAGGTTGAAGACTTACATCAAGCTTGGGTGTTGTTTAAAAATACTATCTTGGAAGCCCAGACCAGCTGTATTCCATGCTTTAAGAAAAGTGGAAAAGTCCAAAAACTGCCAGCATGGTTTAAAGGTGAGGTCAGAGAGGCGGCTGTTGCCAAAAAAGCATCTTTCAGGATATGGAAAAAAAGAGCCAAATGATGAAAACTGGAAAAAGCACAAGCACTGGCAAGTTAAATATAAGGCATTGATAAGGCAGGCAAAGAGAGAATTTGAGAAGAAGCTTGCTGTGGAAGCAAAAACATATAATAAAGACTTTTATAAGTAGATTCATAGCAAAAAAACTGTGAGGCAGATGGACCATTAGATGATAGAGGGTTAAAAGGGGCATTGAGAAGGGGACAAGGCCATAGCGGAGAGACTGAATGAATTCTTTGCTTCGGTCTTTACTGAGGAAGATGTAGGGATGTTATCCATGACTGAAGTGGTATTTAAAGGTGATACTGCAGAAGAATTGAAATAAATATCGATACACCGAGAAGATGTATTACAACTATTTGATAAATTGAAGAGTAGCAAATCACCTGGACCAGATGGGTCCAAGGGTGTTGAAAGAACTGAAATATGAGATTGCAGACCTGCTATTAGTAATCTGTGAACTGTCATTAAAATGATCTGTTATACCTGAAGATTGGAGGATGGCCAATGCAACGCCAATTTTTAAAAGGAGTTCCAGGGGTGATCCGGGAAACTACAGACCCGTGAGTCTGATGTCAGTACCGGGTAAAATGGTAGAAACCATCATAAAGAACAAAATTGCTGAACATGTAGATAGTCATGGTTTAATGGGAGATAGTCAAAATTGCTTTAGACAAGGAAGATCTTGTCTTACAAATCTGTTATGTTTTTTTGAAGGTGTGAATAAAGATATAGATAAAGGTGAGTCCGTTGATATAGTGTATATCTGGACTTTCAGAAAGCCTTTGACAAGGTCCCTCATCAGAAACTTTTGGCAAAACTGAAAAGTCATGGGATAGGAGGCAGTGTACTATTGTGGATCAGGAACTGGTTAAAAGATAGAAAGCAGAGGGCAAGGCTAAATGGCCAATTTTCCCAATGGAGAAAGGTGAATAGTGGAGTATCCCAGGGATCTGTGCTGGGTCTGCTGCTTTTTGACATATTCATAAATGACCTGGAAAAGGGAATAACAAGTGAGGTTATCGAATTTGCAGATGACACAAAATTATTTAAAGTTGTTAAAACCCAAGAGGATTGTGGAAAATTGCAAGAGGATTTTGATAAATTGGAAGACTGGGCATCCAAATGGCAGATGAAATTTAATGTGGACAAGTGCAAAGATATGCATCTAGGGAAGAACAACCCAAACTATGGTTACCCGATGCAAGATTCCACATTAGGAAGCACCACCCAGGAAAATGATTTAGATGTTATCGTGGATAACATGTTAAAACCCTCTGCCCAGTGTGCAGTGGCGGCCAAGAGAGCAAATAGAATTCTAGGTATCATAAGGAAAGGAATGGAAAAGAAAACACAAGCTATTAATAATGCCTCTGTATCGTTCCATGGTGCGACCGCACCTTGAATATTGTGTGCAATTCTGGTCGCCATATCTTAAGAAGGATATAGCATTATTAGAAAAGGTACAGAGAAGAGCTACCAAAATGGTAAAGGAGGATGGAAGGATACCCCTATGAAGAGAGGCTAAAAAGGTTAGGGCTTTTCAACCTGGAAAAGAGACGGCTGAGGGGAGATATGATAGAGGTCTATAAATTAATGAATGGAGTGGAACAGGTAAATGTTGATCGATTGTTTATGTCATCAGACTATAGAAAGACTAGGGGACATGCAATGAAGCTACAGGGTAACCTATTTAAGACTAAGAGAGAATATTTTTTCACTCAACGTGTAATAAAACTCTGGAATTTGTTTCCGGAGGATGTAGTAAAAGCTGTTATTGTAGCTGGGTTTAAAAAAAGTTTGGACAAGTTCCTGGAGGAAAGATCCATAAACCATTATTAAAAGGGACCCAGGATATCACTGCTTGACCCAATACAAACATTGTGGAACCTGTGTCTTGGGGAAACTGCTTGGTACTTATGACCTAGATTGGCACTATTGGAAACAGGATACTGGGCTTGATGGACTTTGGTCTGACCCAGTGTGGCATATCTTATGTTCTTAAGAAAAAATCTGATGCCTTTGAATTATGGTGGCAACGATTACTGTGCATATCATGGACTGCCTGAAGAACAAACCAGTCACTACTAGAGGAGATCAAATCTAAACTTTCCTTAGACGCTCAGATGATAAGACTTCTACTTTCATACTTTGGACACATCATGCGAAGAGAGACATTATTGGAGAAAGACATAATGCTTGGCAAGGTAGAAAGTCACCATAAAAGAGGAAGGCTGGCAGTGAGATGGATTGATACAATAACAGCAGTTATAGATACCATTCTATCAACAATGAGCCGGTGTTGATCCTGGCAACTATCCAGAGGGTTGCCATGAGTCAACACCGACTCAACGGTACTTAACAACAATCTCTCCATAGTGGTGTACAACAATATACAACATTCAACACAATTGTCCGCATCACTAAAAGAACATCATTTTATACAAAAAGAAGCCCCATTGCCATAAATCAAATTGAAGGCATAAGTTAAATACTACTACTAATAATAGTCCCTTTAACCTAAGTCTGAAGTTGATACAGGATCTACAATAAGCCACCACCTCATTCATACGGATATGGAGATATGAAAAAAAATAGAAAGCAAAGAAATATCAAATTATTTAATCAGAATCCATGTCAATCTTCTGGGATGTGCAGAAAAATATCAGTACACTTATGAATTCATGAACTAAAGTTGAAATAGAAATGTTCTGTAGAAGCTGATATGAGAATCCTGTAGAGCACAACAGAGAAAGAGCATAGAAAAGGCAAACACAAAAATTTTGGAATGACCTGAAATAACAGCTATAGAATTGCAAACTAGATTGAGAAGAACCCCAAATTGGAAGAGCACTAGCCCCAGAGCTGGTCCATGGGTTCTGCCACCCTCCCCCCACATGCCAAGCTGCTTCTGCCAATTTCATCTTGGGGGAGAGGCAGGCAGCAGTATTTTAAAAGCAGCGGCTTTCTGCCACCGCTTTGTTTGCCCGTAGCAGGCCATGTGCTTTAGCACATATAGTCTGGCACTTTTGACCCCCTTCTAACACTAAGTTGCTTCGGAGGGGGATCAGAAGTGGCAGGTCATGTGTGCTGAAACACATAGCCTGCTGCCGGCAACAAAGTGACGGCACAAAGCCACCCACTCGGGTCAGCCGCCCTAGGCTGCCACTTAGCTCGCCTAGTAGACAGGCTGGCCCTGACACAATACCCAGATTTTGGCTCAAACACTTAACATCCCAGTACTAAGATTTGACAAACTGAAAATAATCCATTGTTTAGACAACCAGAATTAGCCTACAATGGTTAATAATGGGAAAACACTTCACCTTTCATAAGATCTAATTAACATCCCCAAAAGCTGCTGCACCATAACTTGCTTACCTGCAGTTTACAAGTTGTTCACTGTAATAGAGGCAGATTCTAATATTACTCTGGCACAGCACAGAAAGACAATAAAAGTGAGGTGTAGGGAAGCAATGACCAATTGATGTTGAATTAAGCTAAGAAAATTAGAAATCTCAATGTAGCATCAATTGATTATAAGAAACCTCTGGATTGCATTCCACACTCTAAGATAATAAATTGCTTTGAAATTCAGAGTGAACTCAAGATTGATTGAATACATGAAGTTAAGCATGAGCATGTGGCAAACCACACTTTATCTACATTATAAAGGGCAACTTATCATTCCTAACATCAAGATCCAGCAGAGAATATTTCAGAGAAATTCTCCTTCACCACTCGTGTCTTGTCTGGCACTAAATCCTCCTATTTAACTCACTTGGCTATGGATTTAACCTTAATCCCAGATATGTTGATGATCCTCAGATAACGTCATGCCTATTTTTTTTGTTGATGTAAAGCTGTGTGACTCCCGTGACCATCATTTGATGGAACAACGCAGAGTAATGAAGTTTCTGGGATGATATCAGGATGAATTTTGGGCTGGATAAATGTGCCAAGGCAATCTTCTGTAATGGAAAATTAAGGCAAACTGAAAACATCTCTCTGACAGAATACCGTACTATAAAAAAATCTTTGACTGGAAAGTATATATAAATATCTAGAAGCAGAAGAAGTTGCAATGATCCAGCACAAATTATTAAATGAAAAGATCAGTAAATAACATTACAGAAGACTGAGACTGATATTGAAAAGTAGCAAGGAATATGATACAAGCTATTGATTGGCTTGCAATCCCAGCACTCTTAGAACTTTGGAATTGCAGACTGGCCTCATACAGATCTTGAAAACTTGGATGGAAGAAGAAGAAAATGCCCTCATGCCTATGAAATAATCCAGTGTTTCTCAAGCCGATCCTGGTTTACCCCTAGCCAGTCTGGTTTTCGGTATATCCAGAACGAATATGCATGAGATAGATTGGCATGTACTGTATTGCTTGCAAATCCATTTCATGCATATTTAGTGTGGATGTCCTAAAAGCCAGACTAGCTAGGGGTGTACACCAGACCAGCCTGAGAAACACTGAATCAGTGTTTGCTCTAACTATGCATTCTATGAGCTGAAGGAAAAATAACCCTTAAAGAAATAGACTATATATGTGGAACTACTGTCATAGGTCTTCAGGTAGGTTTGACAGCATCAAGAGACTCAAATGCTCAGAAAGTGCTGAAGTATGAAAACAAATGGCCAGAGACCATCTCCATCCTTAAACTTGGATCTAAAGTTATTTCAGAAACCACAAATAACTCTAAACCTAATACATGAATGGTTAAGGAAGTGTGAAGTTAAATCTAAAGATGAGACTAATTGCAGCACAGGATAGTGGACTATTGACAAGGTGGTTCTCAGCCAGCATAGTTAAAGCTTGCAAAACAAACAAATGCAGATTTTGCTGCATTGAATTGGAAGAAGTCACATATCTTATCACTGTTTATGATTTGCTGATGTCAGAAATATTTTATACAGAAAAGCACAATAGGGTAGCACATCTCAGCCGCTGTAACATTGTTTGCCAGAAAATACTGGTATCACAACCTGGACAGAATTTATGGAACATAAACAAATTGTGCTTACTCAACTCAAACTTTTTAATTTGTTGCCCTTGGTCTGTGTGACTGGGGTTTCGGATCTGGTGATGTCTTTGGAAGTTGACAAGGCATTTGATTGGGTATGCAGGATTATAAATGAGTAAACTAGTTGAGGGTTTCAGATGCCAGGAGCATTTTTTTCACACAAAAATAATGCTGGCATTTAAGACCCCCTATCCATATAAGTTACAGAAAAACATTCCCTCTCGATATATACTTGTTGATTTTCTTTTCACTCCAGTTCAACCGTGCCTTTTACACAGCAAGTCCATTGTGTAAATACTGAATGTGCGTACTGCTAACCTTAATGACCTTTCCTTAATCTTCTGCCCTGTCAAGATTCTTCTGAGGAATAAAGAAATTACGCTGCATGAACTGGATTTCCTGCTGCGGTTCCCAGTTGAACATACTTACAAGAGCCCTGTTGACTTTTTGACTGCTCAGTCATGGAGTGCTGTCAAGGTAATTTTGAAGACTATGTTTCAGCAATTGCTTTGCCATTTTACAATCCAGCTTGGAAGAATGAGTGATTTTAAGACACATGCAGAAAATCTTTTAGGCAATTTAACTGTAGTAGTAATAAAATGTAATATACTATTGTGTTTTTGTATAAAAGCTAACTAGTCCCTTTCATAGATTTATTTTCTTGCAGTGTGTGAAAGCTGCTAATTTTGGGTTTGCCACAACTTGAATTTTAGCATATTAAAACTGTAACTATGAACCTTCAGAAAGCGTTACAATCCCTCATTAATTTAAAGGCAGATTTAAAAAATAATAAAATACCTTGTACTGCAATCCAGCATTGTGTTTCAGGCCAGTTTGGTAAATTAGAGAATGGATATAGTATTTAAAATTTGATGGGCTGAACATAAAGTTAGTTAAATGGTTTTACATTAAATTTTCTGTTCATCAAAATTTGGAATACATTTTCCTCTTTGATCTAAAGCTGTAGCACAATAGCTTGCTTTTCTCTCAAATGAGCCGAGTGGTCTAGTGTCTCAGACTGAATATTTGTTATAGTAATGTGACTATACTATGCAAGATTTACTTTGCAAAAGGAAACTTCAGTTTGTTTATGAAGAAGGCCCACAGCATGTCAGGTGGTGGCGATGTTAACATAGCTAATTAGCTAGTATGTGGTTCTCAGTTGTCCAATATGCTTACTGTACTCTTGCTGTAGCAAAGTGCAATCAATGAATAAGTCCAGGAGTCGATTGACAGGGTCCAAATCAGTTTATTGTGCACAAGGCCCAGTCAGTCAAAGCTTCAAAAGGTACTGAGCAAAGGTTTATACAGAGACATAACTTTTTATACCTCTTTTTCAGTTTGATACATGAGAATTTTCTATTGGTTCTAGCTCGATACATGCAAACTTCTCATTGGTTATACATTCCCTGCACCTGTCCAATTAGAAATCCCTCCGGAGCCTAGCAACCGGCCCCCTCCTTTGGGATTGCTTGAACAATGGTACGGTTCTGAATCTCGTTACTTTTCTACTGCAAGGTTAACTTCGGCTTCTGGAATGCATATACTGTTACATTTCTGTTCTTTCACACACAAGAGAATAATAGAAGACTTATGAATTCATGAAAACTTCTTATTAAGCATTTTAAAACAACTTTCTTATTTTTCACAGATTTTTGGTTCTTTTCTAGCTATAATGGGAGTTAGAACTTACAGGCCTTTCATAGTAGCAGGCCATGCTAGGCCATAGCCTACCTCATTCCCCCCTTTGATTATTCTCACCCGCAAGGGAGGAAGGGTGAGAATTAAATCACTCATTAGTCAATTAACACATTATACTGGTGTAATGGCATCATCTTCATGGGGTATAGGGTAATATCGCCACATAGCTAATACTTTCGCAGCTGCCTTCTGCTCTATAGTGTTATCAATTGATGATGTTATCATGCGTAAGCAAAGGGGTAGGAGACAAGGGAGCAATAAGCACATGGCTAATATGAATAGTACGATCAACATAAGGGATTTCAAACCACCAATCCAGGAAAATAATGAACCAAACCACCCATCCATCTTTAAACTGTGCCAGGTCTGGACAGGCACAAATGTCTGCTCTCTCATCTGGATGGCTAAATATTCAACTATATGCCCATTATTATCAATCTGTAAACAACAATTACTTAGATTCAACTTCCCACATACCCCACCTTCAGCTGCTAACAAATAATCTAAAGCTAAACGATTTTGATAAATGGCTGTACGCATTTGCGTTCTTTGCTTTGCTAGTAGGGTTAGTGCTTTACTAGTTTCATTGGTTATTATTTCAACAACAGCTTGCAAACGTATTATTCGATTAATCATATAAACAGGGGTACGATATCCCCAAGTCCCATCCTGCTCCCAAGTAGCAGGTCCATAGTATGAGATGATTCTTTCTGGTGGCCATTCTTCACCATCCCATTTGTCCCATTGGCCTATTTTTAAGGCCTCCTTCAGCTGTCGACTTCTGTACACTGGATATCCCAGCTGTTCTCCCTGGGATGTAGGCAGAAGGAAAAAGGAAGGTCGTATGGTTCCCAATACACATGCGCCTCCCCAATGGTGAGGAAGTCTGGCATATGCTTGGGTTCCGCAAATCCAATACAGTCCAGGTGGTGCTTGCCAAGAATTATATGCTGCTAGGTTAGTCCAGATGCTGGCAAGTCTGGGGAACTGGACTAGAGGATTGGAAGGTTCAGTAGCGTTGGCTCCTGACCACCCAGATATTTTCTTAGTGGTACTGTTGTAAAACTTCTGATTGAGACAGATCAGCTGCCCCACCTCCATATTAAACATTGGTCCATAGCGAGAAAAACATAAATTATCCACAATGGAGTGGGCCAATACCCATTCACTCGTGGTGTTGCGTATATTAGTCTGATTATATGGAACAGAATAGTTCAGTTCTTGTGCTTCCCAAGGCCATTGGTCTCCCATTTTTGTTCCTCCACAAAACAAACAGTCTGAAACATGGAGACTAGAAGCAACTGCTCCCGCTAATTCAAGAAATAAGTTCTGGGAGGCAGGAGGGATTTCAAACTCTGATTTCATGGCTTCATAGAAGGAGTGATGTATACGATAAGGTGAGGATACATGGGTGTTGGTGTTTACTCGCAAATATAAAATAGTTCCAGGATCTACACCTCCTCCTGCAATACGCAACCCAAACTTGTATCCTTGCTTCCAGTGGCTGGGGTTGGCTATGAAGAGTTGTAGAGGATTACAGGCACCTTTCTGGCATTTCTTGGGTTCTGGTAAGCTGATCTTTGTTAGGCTGCCTTTGCGATGATCACCGTCTTGTCCCGTCGGTGCATTCTTCCAGGTAGCAAAATATACACATTCCCATTTTGGGCAAAAGTAATCATGTTTAGATGCGGTGGTGTAAATAGTGGCTGCAGTACTCTTTCCTGTACACTTTCCCCATCCATAGGCTCCTTCTGGACACATGTATTTATCATCATGGTAGTAGGCTCGCTCCCATGACCCACATCTGTGGTAAGCATTTCTGTTGATGGCATCACAAGCATCAAAGTTCAAGGTAATAGGTTTGGTGGGGTCGGTAAGGGGTTTTGTCGCATTCAGGATGGCTCCATCTTCATCATTCCAGCGTATCTCAAATGTATAGTATGATGGGTTTTGTTGAGGGGTATAACAAGTCTTACTTCTTCCTTTTGTGCAAACATTCAGTTCGGTGCCCTTATAAACACACCGGCTGACTGTTCCAGTGCAAGTATAGTATGAATGATAGAGCAAAGTCTGAGTAACCTTTTGTCCTGTTCGGGTGGTGGTTATGCAAGCTATACAAGGGGGTAGAGCAAAAGTCTTTTCCAGGATCCCCAGGATCACCACTCCCACAAGGCAATAGTGGAAGAACATTGTGATTACAGTCTCTGGAGGTTAACTAGAAAGTTGAGGATAATGAACTGTGCTGAGTTTTCTTCTGTTTCTTTTTTTTTAAACTTTTATTTTCATTTTGGAACATCGAAACAAAAGGACATACAGAATAGAAGACATGAACAAATAATATTATACAATCACGGACAGTAAACCCCCACCACCCCCCTCCCCCCCTGCTTCTTCTCTGGGATACGTAACAATCCAGTATCGGGTGTATATACACATTACTATCTTTCGAGATAATATAATTATCTGCAACATAATGAGTGTAGCTATACGGCTATATTGGAGCATCTGGCAATCTGAACATAGTCATTAAGCATCTGCCACTTAGACAAGTGAGAGCAGTCCTGAACCTGGAATGCCATCCGACGAGGTATCTGCTCATATGTACTATATAAGCAGACAGAATTCCACCATTCGGTAAAAGTTAGGCGGGAGCCATTCTTCCAATTTTTCGTGACTAAGCATACAGCCATACCCAACATAAAATCCAGGAGGAAGCGGCCTGTCTTGGGAAGAGAGGGGATCCCCGCCACAGAGCGGAGTCCCACAATCTTCCAAGAAAGGGGCTCCCGGAAGTGTAGGATACTTTGTATCCGGTCCCAAACCCGCCCCCAATATTGCTGTAGTGCTGGACATTCATAAATAACATGGGCGAAGGTACCCACCGCTGTATGGCATGACCAACATCGATAGCTTGTATTGACATTCCATTTGGCCATCTTCTCAGGAGTATAAAAGCATCTGTGGGCAAAATAGAAGAGCGTTTGAGTGACAGAGGCGGATCTAGAGACCCGCACCACTTTGCTCCAGACTATCTTCCATTGCTGGGGAGTTAAAGTGATGTGCAATTCGCGCTCCCATGCCTGCTGGGCCCTAGGGGTGTCCCTGCCTGGACTATGAGTGAGTATTTTATAAAAGTTAGATGCCACCCCTGGTAGACTCCCGATACAACGAATCACCTCTGACAGCCCTTCCACGCTAGTATCAGAGCGCGGAATGACCCGAGCGCCTTTAAGGCAATGTTGGAGCTGCACCCATTGAAAGTAATATTTCGCTGGTAGACCAAATTCCGTTTGTAAAGCATTAAAGGTTTTCCAGCGATCCCCAGCAAACAGCTGCTTAGGTGTCCAAATCCCCCTGGAGTACCAGGGTCTCCATGCTATCGTTTTTTTGTTAATTTGAAATCGAGAGTTATGCCATATCGGGAGATGGTCCAGGGGGCACGCCTGCGGACCCAGAGATTGAATGAGGGCATTAAAGGCCACTAGAGTGTCTACAACCATTGGTGAATGGCGGGAGTCTGAATGATGGCACATTCCGGGGAAGTAGGCCAGCGGAACTGGTCCACTAAGCTCTTCTTCAATATCTAGCCACACCGGGCGGCCTGCTGCCGGGGTATCCAACCAACGGGCACCTTGCTTTAAGAGGAAGGCTTTATGATATTTGAGAAAATCTGGAAATCTAGCTCCTCCTCTCGCTTTATCAGATTGCAAGTGTTGTTTAGCTATCCTGGGTGTTTTACCCTGCCATAAATAACGGATAAGAAGGCCTTCTATATCTTTGTAGATGTGTCGGGGCAGTAAACATGGTAGCATTTCGAGAATGTAGTTCACTTTAGGAACTATCATCATTTTCACTGTTTCCAAGCGGCCCCACCATGTAAGGGTTAGTGGAGACCACCGATTGGTAAGTTCACGGACTTTGGAGATTATCTCCTTGGCGTTGAAACTAATAGTGTCCTCTAAAGGATAGCAATAATAGACCCCGAGATATTTCACCATACTATGCTGCCAGAGAAAGGGAAAGGCTTGCATGTCGGCCGCATGTACCCGGTGGTTAAGTGGGAAAGCAACCGATTTGGTCCAGTTGATCTTATAGCCCGAGAGCTGCGAATACCTGTCTAGTAATTCTAAGACTACTGGGACCGAGTCCAAAGTTATAAAAAGCATAAGATCATCTGCATAAGCGGAGAGTTTGATCTCTCTGTGTCTAAAGGGGGCACTTCGGATGTCTGCGGACTGCCTAAGTAACAGGGCTAGAGGTTCGAGCGCTAAGTCAAAGAGCAGAGGAGATAGGGGGCACCCTTGGCGTGTACCTCTTTGAAGGCTGAATGGCTGAGACTTGATAGCATTCACACATATACTGGCTGTGGGTTCGGCATACATGACTTGAAGAAACCGGAGAAAGCCCTCCCCAAAGCCGTACCAACGGAGAACAGCAAATAAGAAGGGCCATTCTAGACGGTCGAAGGCTTTCTCGGCGTCTAGGGAGAGGCCAACTAGTGGTAGATCTAGGCTTGCAGCATTAGTCAAAACATGACATAAAGTCCTAGCGTTGTCGGCAGTGGATCTTCCGGGTATAAAACCACATTGATCAGGGTGGATTAGTGTAGACATTTGGTCAGATAGTCGAGAGGCTAAGATAGTCGCAAAAATTTTATAGTCTGCGTTAAGAAGGGAGATTGGGCGGTAGTTAGCTGTTAACAGCGGATCCCTCCCTTCTTTTTCAAATACTACCACATTCGCCGCCGAAAAGGATCCCAAGCAAGATGTGTCTTCAGCCAGAGCAGTGAAATAAAGTTTTAGGTGGGGGGCTAGATCAGCACTGAACGTTTTATAAAATTCGGCCGGAAGACCGTCAGGGCCTGCGGCGCGTCCCGAGGCCACACGTTTAAGGGCAGAGTGAATTTCATTAGTAGAGAAGGGTTTATCCATCGCAACCCTATCCTCTTCAGAGAGGGTCGGCCGTTGGATTCCGGATAGTAATCGCTCAAAAGCCTCTGACGTGAAGTCACATTCTGATTTATAAAGACGAGTATAAAAATCCCGGAAAAGCTCTACTATCTCTGTATTATTTGTCACTATGTCCCCTCCTACCGGGTTTCGGAGAGCCGCTACCCGTTTGGCTTCTTTTTGACCTTTCAAGGCATTAGCTAAGAGTCTACCAGCACGGTTGCTTTCCCGATAGTACATCCCTTGCTGCGATGCGATATTTTTAGAAGCTGCAGCAGACAGGATTGAGTTATATTGAAAGCGTAGGCGTTGCAATCGTAACAACACACAAGGATCAGTGCGGGAAGTAAGAACCCGTTCCCCAGTTTTAATTTGTTGCTCTAATATTAATAACTGTTGCTTACGCTGTTTCCCCAAGCGAATTTGATAGCTAGTAATGGTTGCACGAATGGCAGCTTTAAAGCCCTCCCACCAAGCCCAGCCCATGGTATCATGTGGTAAGTTAAAATGGAAATAGTCCTGAATGGCGGCCCGAATGTCTAACTGAAACTCTTGTTGCTCTAGCAGGGTCCTATCAAAAAACCAATTTCCCGGATTCCCACTGGGCAGGTTAGCGTGCAACTGGAAGGAAATGGCAGCATGGTCTGAGATATGTAATGGGTGAATCATCGCTGTGTCTACCTGAGATACCAGCACTTTAGATATTAGGAAAAAATCTATTCTGGACTGTGATAGATGGGGGGGAGAATAGAAAGTAAATTCCAGTTCAGCAGGATGCAACAATCTCCAAAGATCCACTAAAGCGAGATCTTTGATCAAGGAGGTGAGTGTGAGGGAGCTCTTGGGCAGGCCACTCGTTCTAGGCGGTTGCCTGTCTATCAGAGGATCGACAACTTGATTAAAGTCGCCACCTATTATCAGTGAGGTGCTAGCAGAGGCCTGCGCAACCTGAGCAATGGTAGCAAAAAAGGCAGGATTATCCACATTGGGGGCATATATACATATACATGTTAGTTCAAGGTGTCCAATTTTAAGATGGACGCGGGACCATCTGCCCTCCGTGTCAGAGCTAGTGGCAATAATGGTGACAGGCAAGGATTTCCTCACCAGAATAGCTACCCCACATTTCTTAGAAACAGCCGGAGAGTAGGCAGCTACCATGTAAGGTTTAATATTGAGTTTCAGAGTTTCGGTAGAATTTAAGTGCGTTTCCTGAAGAAAAACCAGATCCGCCTTTTCATGACTCAAATAACTAAGGATTTTCTTTCTTTTAATCGGGTTGTTGATTCCCTTTACGTTCAATGAAAAAACCTTACATAGGGCCATAAGACGTTGTCATACATTTGAAGTAAAAGCGCAGGCGAGTATGGAATATATACCACATCTGTACATCTATATCATACACATCAATTAAGATACCAGATACACCCCATATAAGAAAACAAGCACCGAAGTGCCCCAGAGAAGAAGCATAACCCCAAATATAAATGGCGACCATATGTCTGCGGGAGGAGGCCCAAGAGAGTGCGATTGTAATATTTGAACCCTTCTGTTATTATAGTCTCCAATCTCCACCGAAGTAGCTGTGGGCATGATAGAGCAGGGCCATCAAGGCTAGTGAAAGCCAAGGCTGTGAATTGCCAAAGCAGTCTCTAAGGTAGAGAGCGTCCGAAAACAATATGGCGGGTTTTACAAATATAAGGTCAATTAGCTAAGTGTTCCTTGGATCAACGCATCTGATCTGCCTCTTTGGACTCCAAAAATTCCGCAAGTAATTCAGGATCATCAAATGTTCTGGTCTGGTTGTGCAGCGTTACCCTGAGTTTAGCCGGGTACATCAGGCCATAGCGAGCTTGCAGTTGTTGTAGCCTCGGTCGAAATTCCAGGAATCGCTTTCTACGATCAACCGTGGGCTTAGCCAAATCAGGAAAGAAGGATATCCGGTGGCCCTCAAACTCGATGGGGCCTTTTGCGCGAGCGGCATTCAGAATTTGCTCAACATGTTGGTATCTTAAGAGCCGAAAGATAATAGGCCGCGGGGTCTTCCGATTGAGCGCCATATTTGAGGGCACTCGATGAGCCCGGTCAATCTCCAGGTCTTTAGCAAATGTGATCCGAAGTAGGGAAGGAAGCGCCTTACAAAGAAACTCCTTCATGTCTCCAGACTCAGCTCCCTCCGGTATGCCCACGAGCCGTATGTTATTGCGGCGGGCCCGGTTGTTGCCATCTTCCACTTCTTTCTGAAGGGCCCGTATCTGGCGCTCTACTTTGTCAAGTTTCGCCAACCGGACCGTGTGTGAGTCCAGTATGCCTTCCATTTTGTCTTGTCGTAGAGAAAGCCCTTCAAGTTTGCTTTGCAGTATGCCGAAATCTTCACGCAGCGCTCGGAGTGACTCCCCGTTGGATTGCACAAGGTCTTTTACCCCTCGTATTTCAGTGAGGATCTCCTGCTGCATCTCGGGACCTTCCCGAGGTGCGGGCTGCTTCTGCGGAGACGGGGGCTCGGTTTTGGAGCGTTTACCATGGGAATTCGTTGGGGTCCCGAAATCTAGACGTGCTGGTTTGGTCCCCGCCATCACCCCAAGGTACCCCGGTAGAGTCAAAGCAATATTCAGAATTAAAACGGTTCAAAATTCAGGAGTCTTGGTAGGCCTCTCGGGAGCCTCAGCGCTATGCGACTATCCCGCTGGACATCAGGCTCCGCCCCCCGTTTTCTTCTGTTTCTGTAGTGATGGTCACTTTCGTGTGACGTAAGTGAACTCTGAAGATTCTCTATAAAGCTGGCTGTCTTCTCAAGGTGAGTCGCAATGGAGTCTCGGGATCATTCACTGATGTCCATTGGCCAGGATCAGGAGCAGCTGCCGGCTTCACTTGACTATGGTGGATCCAGGGTTCAAATTCTGCAACTTTCACTGCAGTGGGGGTTGATAAGATGACGACATAGGGTCCCTTCCAATGCGGCGCCAGCGGGGTCTTTCTCCACTCTTTCACCCACACGGACGTTCCTGGCTTGAAGGGATGCAGAGGCTCGTTCAGGTTGATGGGTAGTCGATCTTGCACCCACGTTTGGAGTTTCTGCAAAACAGAACCTAAAGCTAATAGTTCTTGTCTAGTTATTTCAGATCCTATCTGTCTCATGTCTCCCTTTATTCCCTGCACTATGGGTGGAGGTCGCTCATACAAAATCTCAAAAGGGGAAACACCTAAGGATCTGGTGGGAGCTGAACGTATCCTAAGAAGGGCTATAGGAAGAACTTGGAGCCACTTCAGGTGTGTTTCTTGGCAAAGCTTGGATAACTGAGTTTTCAAGGTTCTCTTCATACGCTCTACTTTCCCTGAGCTCTGGGGTCTGTAAGCAGTGTGCAACTTCCATTTTATTCGCAGAGCTTGTGCTAACTGTTGAGTCACTTGAGATACAAATGATGGACCATTGTCTGACCCTATAGTTGATGGTATTCCAAATCGGGGAATGATCTCATGGAGCAATACCCTAGTGACTTCTCGGGCTTTCTCAGTTCGGGTGGGGTAGGCTTCTACCCACCCTGAAAATGTGCAGACTAACACTAACATATAGTGATATCCATTTACACGGGGCATCTCAGCAAAGTCTATCTGTATATCGCTCATGGGGGTCACCCCTACTGACTGAACTCTTGGGGGTGGAACAGGACCTTGCTTGGCGTTATTTTTGGCACATATCAGGCATTGCTGTGCCACTGAGGTGGTCAGGGATCCTAGCAGTGAAATACAGAAATGGGGCCTCAGGGCTTTCTCCATGGCTGTTTTTCCATAATGTGTGGCTTGGTGGAAAGCTTGGACAAAGGCTGGCCCTAATGCTTCAGGGATGACGGTGGGACCTGGAGATGGACTACCTTCTGGGGGTGGTAGCACTATCCAACCTTGTTCTGTTAAGACTCCTCCCTCCTTTTCACAGTAATAGTCTAACTCTCTTGTAGTATATCGGGGTGCCCAGGAACTAAGGGGCACAGGGAATAGGGCTGCTTGCATTGCAGTATCTTGGGTCCTAACTCGTCCTGTGGTGGCTGCCTTTCGGGCTGTGGCATCTGCAAATCTATTCCCTCGTGCAACTTCTCCTGCTCCTGCCTGATGACCTCGGCAATGCATGACTGCCACTTGTTTGGGGGCCCACACAGCATCTAATAACATCAATATCTCGGGCCCATACCTAATGTCCTTACCCCCTGAGGTGATTAACCCTCGTTCTTTATACAAGGCTCCATGTGCGTGTGCAAAGTAGTGAAAGCATATTTGGAATCTGTGTACACATTTATGCAGAGTCCTTCTCCTAATGTCAAGGCTCTAGTGAGGGCTATCAATTCAGCTTTCTGTGCAGAAGTTCCTGGGGTCAGGGCTGAGGACTCAACTACCAGATCAAGGGTCACCACTGCATATCCAGCACAACGATGTCCATTGATGACCAGACTGCTTCCATCTACAAAGAAAGTCCGTTCTGGGTCCTCTAGAGGGACATCGGTCAAATCAGGGCGACTTGAGAATACAGTGTCCATGGTTTCTAAGCAATTATGATCAGGTGGCCCAGGACCAATTAGAAACAATGTAGCAGGGTTCAGAGCTTGACTAACTTTCAACTGTATCCGAGGGTTCTCACACAGCATGCTTTGATACTTCAACATTCGTGCATTGGTCAGCCAGAAGTTTCCTTTGTGTTCCATAAGGGTCAGAACAGAGTGTGGCACGGTGACTTGAAGAGTTTGTCCTAATGTAAGTTTGTCTGCTTCGCCCACTAGGAGGGGTGTTGCTGCGACAACCCTCAGGCAAGGGGGCCATCCTTTTGCAACTACATGCAATTGTTTTGACAGATAAGCTACTGGTCGTTGCCAGGAGCCAAGAGATTGGGTCAATACTCCCAGTGCGTTTCCTTGTGACTCATGGACAAAAAGATGGAAAGGCTTCTGAACATCTGGAAGACCTAAAGCTGGAGATGACATCACGGCCTTTTTCAAAGTTTGGAATGCTACATCTTGTTCAGGTCCCCAATCTAGTGGGGATTTTTCCATTCCTCTGGTGGCTTGGTATAGTGGTTTTGCAATCAGGGCAAAGTTGGGGATCCATATGCGACAATATCCCGCGGCCCCCAGGAAAGCTCTTACTTGCCTCCTAGTGGTTGGTGTGGGGATATTACACACAGCTTCTTTGCGTTCTGGTCCTAAATGTCGGGTCCCACTGGACAACTGGAATCCCAAATACTTTATTTATTTAGCACACATTTATATACCGCTCTTTCCCAAGTATCAAGTGCGGTTTACAGAGAACAGAAAAAAATTAAGGTACATGGATAATCATGTCCTAGTTGTTTTACAGGGAACAGATTTAACTTTTTACATTTAACAGTATAATTAAGGACATGCAATCAAAAGACATGCAAACAATGATTTCATCCAATTGTATTGAGTGGATGTAATCAAACTTTTTACATAATTACAACCTTTTTACATAAGAATAACCTTTTAATATCTGATTATGCGTTTAGTTTGGTTGAGTGGGTGTGTGTTTTGTAAAGATTATTATCCTGTGTCAGCTTGTGTGTTTTGGCAATCCAGAGGTGTATAATGTGAGGTAAATAGATGTGTTTTCAGTTTTTTTCTAAATTCTTTAATTTCAGTTAGGAGGCGAATATTGTCAGGTAGGTTATTCCAGAGAGACGGTGTATAGTGTGAGAAGGCTCTGTTATTAGTTAGTTTTCTAGATTTTTTATAATCTTTAGGTAGTGATATTGTGTTTATATGTCTACTTCTTTGAGACCTTTTATTTGGTTCTGTGTTGATTAGTTTATTAAGAATGGATGGTGCAAGTTTATTTATCAGTTTAAAGGTGGTGACTAGTATTTTGTAGTGTATTCTTTCATGAATAGGTAACCAATGGAGTTTAGCAAGAATTGGTGTAATGTGCTCTTTTGGACTTACTTTCGTTATAATTCTTGCTGCAATGTTTTGTGTTAATTGGATCTTTTTAATGTTTTGACGTGTGATTCCTTGGAGAATTAAGTTTGCAAAGTCAAAGTGTGGAGTGATGATTGCTTGTACTATTGATATGAAGTCATGCAAATGAATTAAAGGGCGTATTTGTTTCAGGGTCTTGATTTTGAAATGTATAGTTTTTGTCAGGTTTTTTATGTGCGAGTCCATATTAAGTTTATTGTCAATTATTGTTGTTGTTGTTAAGTGCCGTCGAGTCGGAGTCGACTCATGGCGACCCTCTGGATAGCTATCCTAAATTGTGTTCGGTCTTCAGTCAGGCGGCTCATTGTTGACAGGCTGGTACCCGTAGCTGCTGTTATTGTAGCGATCCATCTCATTGCTGGCCTTCCTCTTTTGCGTTGACCTTCTATCTTGCCAAGCATGATGTCTTTCTCTAATGATCTCTCTCTTCGCATGATGTGTCCGAAGTATGAAAGTCGAAGTCTTGTCATCTGAGCTTCTAAAGAAAGCTTAGGTTTGATCTCCTCTAGTACCGACTGGTTTGTTCTTCGGGCAGTCCATGGTATACACAGTATTCGCCGCCAGCACCATAATTCAAAGGCATCAATTTTCTTTCTTCCTGTCTGTCTTTTTCACTGTCCAGCTTTCACATCCATATGATGTTATTGAAAATACCATGGCTTGAACAAGTCGAATCTTTGTATGGAGAGAGACATCTCTGCTCTTGAGAATCTTATCTAGGTCTTTCATAGCCATTCTGCCAAGAGCAATGCGTCGTCTGATTTCTTGACTGCTTGTTGCTTCTTTATTGATAGTTGATCCAAGTAGGTTAAAGTTGTTCACGATTTCAATTTCTTCTCCTTCAACGATGAACCTGTTGATTTTGCCAGTTGTCATGATCTTTGTCTTCTTTACATTAAGGTGCAGGCCCATTTTGAGACTATGTTCTTTGATTGTAAGAAGCAAATGTTTCAGATCATCTTCACTTTCAGCCAGTAATGTGGTATCATCAGCATAGCGAAGGTTGTTGATGAGTCTTCCACCAATCTTCACACCTCTGTTGTCTTCATACAGTCCTGCTTCTCTGATGATTTGTTCTGCATATAAATTAAACAGGCAGGGGGAAAGTATGCAGCCTTGTCTTACACCCTTGCTTATTTTAAACCATTCTGTTTCTCCTTGTTCCGTTCGAACTATTGCTTCTTGATCAATGTACAGATTGCGCAAGAGAACGATCAGGTGTTCTGGTATACCCATTCTTCTTAATGTGGTCCAGAGTTTCTCATGGTTTACACAGTCAAAAGCCTTGCTATAGTCGATAAAGCACAAATAGATATCCTTTTGGTATTCTTTAGTCTTTTCAAGGATCCATCTCACATCCGCAATGATGTCTCTCGTTCCTCGCCCTTTCCTGAACCCTGCTTGCACTTCAGGTAGTTCTTGTTCTAGGTATGGCTGTAGTCTCTTTTGAATAATCTTCAGTAGAATCTTGCTGGCATGTGGGATCAGAGCGATTGTGCGATAATTTCCACAGTCAGTTGGATCACCTTTCTTTAGTATTGGTATAAACACAGATCTTTTCCAGTCAGTTGGCCATGATGTTGTCTTCCATATTTCTTGGCAGAGCCGTGTAAGTACGGTAACAGCTGCATCAGATTGCTGCAATACTTCTATGGGAATGCTATCAATGCCTGGTGCTTTGTTCTTTGATAAGGCTTTCAATGCTGCTTCAACTTCTTCTTTCATCACCAATGGTTCCTGATCATAAGGTATAGGTTGAAACGGCTGTTGGTCCACTTGATCTTTATCATATAAAAACTCTGTATACTCCTTCCACCTTTTCTTGATCTTCTCAGCATCATTCAACATAGAACCTTGAGCATCTTGTAACATTCCAATTCGAGGCTGGAACTTTTTCTTTAACTCTCGCAGCTTTAGGAAAGCCGATCTTGTTCTTCCTCTAATAGTTTCTGCTTCTATTTCCTTGCAAGTGTCATTGTAGTACTTTTCCTTGTCCTGTCTTGCTGCACGTTGGAAATCTCTGTTGAGTTCTGCAATTATTACGCCTAGGTATTTTATTTCTTTTTTTGCTTTAATCTCGTGGTTATTTAGGGTGATTGACATTGGAGGTGTATATGTTTGGTTTTTTGTGATATAGAGGATATCAGTTTTTGTAAAATTAATGTATAAGTTGTGGTCAATGAGCCATGATGTTAGGTCATTAAAGCAATCTTTTATTTGTTGTATTGGTGGGTGTGGGATTTTAAATGGTAGATAAAACATAATATCATCTGCATAAATGTGATATCCTACTCCATGATATTTAAAGATGTTGCAGACTGGTTGGAGGTAAATATTAAATAGGAGTGCGGATAGCGCAGATCCTTGTGGAAGGCCTTGGGTTTGGTTAAAAGTATTTGATGTTTGATTGTCGATCCTCACTGTTTGGGTTCTGTTTGTTAAGTAGGATTTAAACCAATTATATACAATGGATGTTATTCCAATTTGTTGGAGTCTGCTTAGCATTGTTTCGTGGTTGACACTGTCAAACGCTGCGGAGATGTCCAGAAAGATTAATATAAATGCTTGCTTTGAGTCATCAATTCCTCTTATTAGATTGTCAAAGAGTACTGTCAGTAGAGTTTCCACTCCGTGGTATGGGCGGAAACCATATTGATGTTCATTGAGGAGGTCTATTGTATCAATGAATTCTTGTAATTGGATTTGGATTATTTTTTCAATGAGTTTGGCCATGAATGGGATACTTGAGATGGGTCTGTAAGAGGTTGGGAATGTCTTGTCAAGGGTCTTATTTTTGAGAATTGGTCTTATTTGGACGTGCTTTAGGGAGGGAGGGAGGTATCCTTTTTCCAATGAGAAGTTGACTATGGGGAGAATGAAGGATGAGAGTGTAGGGAGAGTCTTTTTTATCCATTTCACTGGGCAAGGATCAAGATGGGAGGTTGTTGTATTTATATTAGTTATAATGGTTTTGAGAGTGGATTTTGATACTTGGTTGAAGTTTGACCAGGTGTCAGGGATGTTAGGGATCATCTCTGTGTATATTTTTGAGGGCGCCGTTTGTGGTTTGGTTTTGTTTATATAGTATTGTGCTAATTCTTGTGGGGAAATGTCAATCGATGTTTCATGGGAGTTGTGGGTTTTGTTGGTCAAATTTTGTACTATGCTAAATAGTTCTCTTGGACGATTCATTGAGTTAGCTAGTATGTTAGAGTAATGGTTTCTCTTCTCTGTGTCGATTGCTTTTCTGTAACAGTTGAGTGTGTTTAAGTATTTTTCATGGTTAGGTATCGTTTTGGATTTTCTCCATTCTCGTTCATACTTTCTCAATTTTCTTTTAATCTGTTTGATTTTGTCGTTATACCATGGTGCGTCGCTATTTTTGGTCATATTGTTTTTATTATTACGTTGTGTTACGGTTGGTTTACGTTCTGCTGCCTTAGAGATTATATTGTTCCAGTTATCCACTGATTCTTCAAGATTTGTTGTTGTTGTGGATAATTGAGGGATTATGTTGTCAAGAAATTCCTCTTCGTTAAATTTTCTAAATCTATTTATTAGTGGAGGATGTTGACTCTTTGTTTGGATGTTGTCAGTGTGTTTTATTTCAAATTTGAGAAGGTAATGGTCTGACCAAGGGACAGGTATGTATTTAAGAGTTGCGGAATCAAATATGTTGTAGAGGGAGGTTGGTAGGAAAACCAGGTCTAGTGTTTTACCTTTGGTATGTGTTTGATCCAATATGATTTGGTTGAAGTCCATGTTGGTAGCGGTGTCTAGGAAATGAGTTGAGTATGTGCTATGTGTAGAAGGAAGATTAAAGTCACCCATCAGAATTACAGGATTTGTGTCTGTAGATGATGACATAATTTCAATTAGAGTATCAGTGATATCTATGTTATGTTCTGGTGGTTTGTAAATTAGACAAATCCTCAGGTTTTTGATTTTTATTGTAAGGGTATCAATATTGTTAGAGTTGAAAGAATTTATTAGCTTTGCATTGAATTTTTTTTTTATTATTATGAGTACACCACCGCCTCTTTTGTGTGTTCTGTGTGTGTGGAAGGTCTCGTATTCATGTGTTTTTAGTTGATTAATGTAAACTGAATCTGAATCTGTAAGCCAGGTTTCTGTTATGCAGATTAGGTCTGGCTTCTGGTCGTTGAGGATGTCAGAGAATATAGGTAGTTTGTTTTTCATTGATCTTGCGTTAATAAGTTGACATGATAAGAGTTGTGAGTATTGATGTATTAAGTGGTTGAGGGATATTACATTGTGGTGTTATATTTATGTTAATGAGTCTGAAGTGCTTATGTCTAAGGTATGGTCCTACTTTATATGGTAATAAGAGTTTTTCAGTACGTATTTTACCTTGGATTATTGGAATGGGTTTATCATTGTTGCTCTTCAGGCATTTTGTTAGGTCTATTAAGACAGCGATTGTAATGCATATACATAAGTATTTAAGGACAGATTGTATTGGTAGAGACATTTTATATTTATGTAGTATAGTAGAGTTGTCTTTATGATTGGTTTTCAGTTAGTATTAGGATGGTCAGTCAGTACAACCAGTTAATTGAACAGTGTATCTTAGAGCTCCTCGTTGAGTGCTATACAATGTATCTTTTAACAAAGAATAGGATAGTCTAGTAGGATCTCTGGTATCTAAGACAATGTGTCCAAGTTTGTTACAATGAATCTTAATGTATCCTTGTAGAATGGGAGGTAATGTATCTTTTAACAAATAATATTATGAATTAATGGGTATTGAAAATTAAGATAATGTATCATAGGTAAATTACAGTGAGGTGATTCAGGTATTCTCCAGGACCAAGCAGGAAGTCAGTCCTCACATATGGGTGACGTCGGCGCCGACGGAGCCCTCGCGGAGCAATTTTCCCCAGCTTTCAAAGACAGCCTTTGGGAATTGCAGCGCGCATGCGCGGTCCCCTTCCCGCCCAAGGGTGCCATCTTAGCCAGTCTTCTTTTTTCCGCGGAGCCCTACAGACGTGGTCTTCCAGTCCCCGCAGAAAAGTTGATTTTCTTCATTTATTTTCTATTTTTTCTTCGGTTTGACGCCGGTCTCTTTCCTGCCCGGACTCGCGACGCCGTTGCGAGTCCTTCTCTTATTTTTCGGTTTTTCTGATTTTTCTTGTCAGTTTCGTTTTCGGTTTTTCGCTGGCAGCCCGGTCCTTTGACCTTGCAGGGGCCCTTTTTCCCCCGATGGCTGCCAGTGGCTTCAAAAGGTGTGTTCAGTGTGACAGAAACATGTCCCTCACTGACACACATGATCATTGCCTCCGCTGCCTCGGCCCAGATCACGAGGAACTGATCTGTGGGGTCTGCAGCAAAATGTCCTCCAAAGCCTTACGGAGTCGGCGGCATCAGCGGGAAAGAATCTTCGCAGATCCCACCCGTACCCGGACTTCGTCGGAGGCCTCGGCGTCCAGAGGCTCCAGCTCTGAGCATCGCCGGAGTTCCTCCGACAGAGGATCTCCCTCGGGGGACCATCATCGGAAGACGAAAACCGCGAGGACGGCGTCGGTGGACACTCCTGGTTCCGCGAGGGCCAGGTCGCATAGCCCCGATAGCCGTCCCGGGTCTTTGGAGCAGGATCGTCTCACGAAGCGACCTCATCTGGAATCGGAATCGCCTGCTCCGGTAAGTCCTGTAGTCCTCGTGGACTCGCCTCCGAGGGGTCCGACGTCGGGCCCGACGCCGTCGGGGCCCGAGTCGGGGGCTGCTGGATCTCCTGAGTTCGGACTCAGGTTGACGGCCTTGGAGAGCAGCCTGGCTGCCTTCATGGACCAGCAGCGGGCACTGATCGCTAGCCTCGCTGGCGCCTCTGCCCTGACCGCCGGGACGTCGACGTCTAAGTCGACCCCGGAGACCGAGCCGATCCTCGAGTCCATGCGGGCTCGAGTCGATCCTCGGTCGAGGTCTCCCTCGGCCTCCCGTTCGGGACCGAGGTCGTCGTCGCCGACTCCCTCGGCGTCGGGGCGGCCGACGCCTACGCCCGCCCGACACGACCCCAC
Organism: Ichthyophis bannanicus; assembly: GCA_033557465.1. Lineage (NCBI taxonomy): Eukaryota > Metazoa > Chordata > Amphibia > Gymnophiona > Ichthyophiidae > Ichthyophis > Ichthyophis bannanicus. The sequence goes on from CM066031.1 coordinate 546,396,222, forward strand.
CGATTCCTCCTCGGAGTCGGCCTGGGAATCTGAAGTGGAAGAGTCACCTGATTCCTTTCGGACTCGGTGTGTCCCCTCGGACTCCCCTGAGTCTGAACCTCGGAAGCAGTCCCCCCCGGAGGATGCCCGGTTCTCGGACTCCGTCAGGGATATGGCCAAGGCTTTGGCCTTCCCTGCGGATCCCGAGGAGGAGCCTCGAGCCGAAGAGCTTGACGCCCTCCAGTACGACTCTCCAGCAAAGGAGCACTTTACTGTACCGGTTCCTCCCATGCTGGAACGACTACTCTTCCGCATGTGGGAGAGTCCGGCATCGTCGCCGGTATTAAGCAAGCGGGTCGATTCCATCTATCGAGTCCGCAAGAGCCCTGGCTTCCAGAAAGCACAGCTACCGCACCATTCCATGGTGGTGGAATCAGCCATGCATAGGCTCAAGAGCCAGAAGATGCACTCCTCGGTGCCTCCCGGCAGGGAGGCCCGCAACCTGGATGGCCTCGGTAAGAAGTGTTTCCAAGGCTCTATGCTTTCTTGTCGGGTCCAGACCTACCAGCTCTACATGGGCATGTACCTTAGAGACCTGGCTAAGGAGATAGCCGGATTCTCTATTGGACTTTCCGAGGAACCTTTGCGGAGGTTCCTAGCCTTGTCCACTGGAATTCGAGAATGCTCCAAATTCATTTCTCGAGCAGCCTATGATGGCTTTGAAGCATCGGCTCATGTGGCCGCAGCCGGCATCAGTGCCCGCCAACAGGCTTGGCTTCAGTCGTCTGACCTTGAACCCTGGGTGCAGGACAAGTTGGTCGATGTCCCCTGCCGAGGGGAGAACCTATTTGGCAAGCCCATGGCTGAGAAGGCTGCGCAAATCGAGACGGAAACTCTCACCAGAACAAGGCTCTCTAGAAAGACCTCTGCCCCTTCCCAAAAGAAGAAGGGCTCGGGAAAAAAGTCCTTTTACCCGAGGAAGGCGGCTGCCTATAAACACTACCCTCAGTATCAGGCCTCCTCAGCTCCCCAACAGGGTCAGCAGGCCAAGGGACGGTGTAACGGGTCCCGTAGGCAGCAAGCCCCCAAGCCTGCACCACCGGCCCCTGCTCAGCAGGGTGGGGGGTTTTGACTTCATTGACATAGCCTCTCCCCCTCAGCTGGTTTCTCCCAGCACAGGAGGCCGGCTGGTCCACTTTGCCCACAGGTGGTCCAACATCACATCAGATGCCTGGGTGCTTCATGTTGTGCGAGAAGGCTATCTTCTCCACTTCCACCAGGTCCCTCCCTCCTATTTTCCGGGAGAGCCTCCACAACTCCCTCTGCACAGGGACTTACTTCTTCAGGAGTTAGCAAGTCTTCTTCAGGAACAGGCTGTGGAACCGGTGCCCCACCACCTGAGAGGTCAAGACTTTTATTCCAGGTATTTCCTAATACCAAAAAGAACAGGCGGCCTCAGACCCATCCTGGACTTGCGCAACCTCAACAAGTTCCTTGTGCGGGAGAAGTTCAAGATGCTTACCCTTGGAATCCTTCTGCCCTACCTCCAGCAGGGAGATTGGCTATGCTCCTTGGATCTAAAGGATGCCTACACGCACATCCTCATCCACCCAAGCCACCGCCAATACCTAAGGTTTGTGGTGGCAGGAAATCATTACCAGTACAGAGTACTGCCCTTTGGCCTATCCTCCGCACCACGAGTCTTCACAAAATGTCTCGCAGTGGTGGCGGCTTATCTCCGGCTTCAGGGCCTCTATGTCTTTCCTTACCTAGACGACTGGCTCATCAGGGCATCGTCCTCTCAAGAAGTCACACAAGCCACGCACCGCACTGTGACTCTTCTCCAGTACTTGGGCTTTGTAGTAAACTTCGCAAAGTCCACTTTGCTCCCCTCGCAGGATCTCGAGTTCATCGGCGCAAGATTGCACACTCTTCATGCGCGAGCTTTCCTGCCTCTCGACAGGACTCAGCGGCTCATGGACCTAGCCAGCCATTTTCGCAGCCAGTCCCTGGTCTCGCCCAGGCGCTTTCTGAGACTACTCGGCCATATGGCTTCCACCGTCCACGTGACCCCCAACGCCCGCCTGAATATGCGGCATGCTCAGTGGTGCCTTCGCAAGCAGTGGCAACAGGCCACGGGCGGCCTCGCCGACTTAGTGCAGATCTCCGGCCTGCTGGCCTCTTCTCTGCAGTGGTGGCTTCATCAGCCGAACCTGGTACTCGGAATGCCTTTTCAATCTCCTCCGCCTGCTCAAGTACTGACGACCGATGCTTCTCTCCTGGGATGGGGAGCGCATTGCCAAGGGGCATGTACTCAAGGTCTCTGGACCACGTGGGAGTCTGCGCAGCAGATCAACTTCCTGGAGCTCAGAGCAATCCGTCTGGCTCTCAAGGCTTTCTCCCACCTGACTTCTCACCGGTCCGTCCTTGTCCAGACGGACAATCAAGTTGCCATGTTCTACGTAAACAAACAGGGGGGCACGGGCTCCTTCCTTCTCTGTCGGGAAGCACAGAGGCTCTGCTCTTGGGCCGTCAGCCACGGCATTCTTCTCAAGGCAGTTTATCTCCCAGGCCAAGAAAATTGCCTGGCGGAGAAACTCAGCAGAATCCTCCAGCCGCACGAGTGGCGACTGGATCCCTTGGTAGTTCAGAAACTTTTTCTGAAGTGGGGCCTCCCCACTCTGGATCTTTTTGCCAGTCCTCTCAACCGGCAACTTCCTCGTTTCTGCTCTCGGCAGCCGCATCCCCTTCGAGTAGCGGCGGATGCTTTTCTGCTCTCATGGTCGAAAAGCCTTCTGTATGCCTTTCCTCCCATACCGCTAATCTCTCGTACTCTTTTCAAGGTTCTCCGAGACGAAGCTTCCATGATCTTGATAGCTCCTCGGTGGCCCAGACAGCCGTGGTTTCCACTCCTGCTGCAACTGGCGGTGGAGGCTCCGTTCCCTCTGGGGTTTCAACCAGACCTCCTAACACAGGATCAGGGGTCCATGCTACACCCCAACCTCAGATCTCTACATCTGATGGCCTGGCTGCTGAAAGGGTAGTCCTTGCTCCCCTTCTACTGCCGGCAGAAGTGGAAGAAGTCGTCCTCGCTTCCCGGCGACCTTCTACCCGCAAATGCTACGCCCTTAAATGGCGTCGTTTTTCCGTTTGGTGTACCCAGCAGTCTCTGGATCCCTTCTCCTGCTCGGTGTCGGTGGTCTTGCAGTATTTGCTCTACCTCTCTAATCTTGGACTTAAGTCCAACTCCGTCAAGGTTCACCTCAGTGCTCTTTCAGCACATCATGTGCCGGTGGACGGCAGACCTCTTTCCAACGACCCTCTCGTGGCAAGGTTTCTCTGAGGTCTCCTTCTCCTAAAACCACCTCTGCGCCTGCCAGCGCCTGACTGGGATCTGAATGTGGTTTTGCAGCGGATCACCTGTCCGCCTTTTGAACCTATGGCTACCTGTCCTCTCCGTTTTCTTTCTTGGAAAACCTTATTCTTGATAGCCCTCACTTCCGCTAGACGCGTAAGTGAACTACAGGCCCTCGTGTCTGATCCCCCTTACACTCGGTTCTACAAAAATAGGGTAGTCCTACGGACTCACCCTAAATTTCTTCCAAAAGTGGTCTCCCCTTTTCACATCAATCAGGAGGTGGTACTTCCGACCTTCTTTCCCAGGCCACACTCCAGCCGAGCTGAAATGGTCCTGCATACCCTGGACTGTAGAAGGGCGTTGAACTTCTACCTTGACCTTACGCGGGAGCACCGCAAAGCTGCTCAGCTCTTCGTGTCTTTTGACCCCAATAAATTGGGGCTCCCTGTCTCCAAGCGTACTCTGTCCATCTGGGTTGCTAACTGTATCGCTTGGGCTTATGGAGCAGCCGGACTCTCGTTAGAAAGTCGGGTCATGGCTCATTGTGTTCGGGCGAAGGCTACGTCAGTGGCTTACCTCCGCTCTGTTCCATTGGCAGACATCTGCCGGGCCGCTACTTGGTCTTCGAGCCAGACTTTTGCGGTCCATTACTGCCTCGAGAGGGAGTCCCGCAGGGACAGTGCTTTCAGACAGGCAGTCCTCCGAAATCTCTTCGAGGTTTGAGCAACTCCTACCCTCCATCCTGGATGGGGGCTACCGGTGGGTAATAATTCAGTGAAGATTCCTTCCTTCTGTGCTGCTGAGCTAGAGGGAGCTCATTTTTGTGCTTAGGGTCTCCGGTAGCCTTAAGCTTGGGAGTCCCATATGTGAGGACTGACTTCCTGCTTGGTCCTGGAGAAAACGTAGTTACTCACCTGTAACAGGTGTTCTCCAGGAGCAGCAGGAATCAGTCCTCACAACCCTCCCTCCTCCCCTTGGAGTTGCAATCATCTGCTTTAGTTTTTTGCAAATTTTTATGCTGTCTTTTAGCTATGTCATCTGACTGGCTAAGATGGCACCCTTGGGCGGGAAGGGGACCGCGCATGCGCGCTGCAATTCCCAAAGGCTTTCTTTGAAAGCTGGGGAAAATTGCTCCGCGAGGGCTCCGTCGGCGCCGACGTCACCCATATGTGAGGACTGATTCCTGCTGCTCCTGGAGAACACCTGTTACAGGTGAGTAACTACGTTAATTAAAACTGCAACACATATCAAAGGAAGAACACTAGATTTGGTTCTACTCCCCGAAATACTCTTCAAGCTAGTACACTCTAATTCCATTGAATGCACAGAGACACCTTGGTCTGATCATTCTATCATCAAAATAAATATCCCATATCCCATCCCCAGCATCAATAATTACATAAGGAGTACCCCCACTACAAAATTCAAAACGTTTAAGGAAACAGACTTCCTTGACTTAACAATCCCCTACTTCTTATCAACATCTAATTTGGATGATGCTGTTAACAACTGGAATGATACTATCAATAATGCAGCTAAAAATAATCAACCTAATAAAAAGACAATATACACCAAATCAAATAGTTCACCATGGTTTAATAGCACTCTAAGACAAATGAAAAAAAAACTAAGAAAACTTGAAACAAAATGGAGAAAATCCAAGCTGACTGTACACAAAGAAATATTCAATAACTATCTATCAAAATATAAGGAAACAATTGACAACACAAAGAAAAACTATTATGCAGCAATCTTAACAAAATCATACAATAGACCAAGAGAGTTATTTTCTATAGTCAGAAAATTAACTAATAACGAGCAAACTTCCAGCAAAGAAATCACAGACATCTCAGTTCAAACCCTAGCTAATCATTATCAAAACAAATCTAAGAAACCTTCCATGCACGCAGATAATATCAACATCACTTATCAACCTGTAGATGAATGGTCAGAATTTTACCCCATTTCAAAAGCATCATTAAAAACAATCATCTCCAACCTAAATACCACAACTTCATACTTGGATCCATGCCCAGTTTCATGGATAAAAAACACACTACAAACTCTAATATCCTATATTCTCCCAATAGTAAACCTCTCACTCACCCAAGGATACCTTCCATCCCCGCTCAAACATGCACAAATACGCCCAATTTTAAAGAACTGCAAACTAGACAAAACATTGCCAACATCATATAGGCCCATATCTAGCATACCATTCTTGGCCAAAGTAATTGAAAAGGTAGTGCAACTTCAGACACAGGAATTCATAGACTTATCTTACCCACTCGATGAACAACAATATGGTTTCCGACCTCGCCACGGAGTAGAAACACTCCTAGCAGTATTAATAGACACACTCCTAAAAGGAATTGACAATCACAAACAGGCATTCATTCTCCTTTTCATTGACATATCAGCAGCTTTTGATAGCGTGCATCACTCAATACTGCTCAACAACTTAAAACAGTTAGGCATAAATTCCACCGTACATAAATGGTTCACTTCATATTTACATAACAGAACACAAAATGTAAGAACAGGTAATCAAACATCAAACACATACAAACAAGAAATAGGTTTACCACAAGGTTCAGCACTGTCAGCCCTACTCTTTAATATCTATATAAAACCGGTTTGCAATATTTTTAAAAAATTTGGAGTACAATATCACCTTTATGCGGATGATATCATGATGTACATACCTTTCACAATTCCTAACCTACCGATTCAACTTCTATCTGACTGCTACAATGAAATTACATACTGGCTAAAAACCCAAAACCTCCATATAAACCATGCTAAAACTGAAGTCTTAATCGTAACAAAAAACCAAACGTTCACCCCGCCAACTCACATAATACTACAGAACCAAGAAATTAAAATAAAAAATGAAATAAGATATCTAGGTGTCATTTTAGATACACACCTTACTATGGAAACGCACATCAGAAATACCTTGAAGAAAATCTACTTCAAACTTAAAATCCTCAAACAATTACGCCCCCTTGTATTTATACAAGATTTTATCAATATAACACAGGCTACCATAACTCCACACTTCGATTTCGCCAACTTAATACTTATAGGCATTTCAAAACAAAACATCAAAAGGATCCAACTCGCGCAAAATGCTACAGCCAGAATCATATTAAAGATAAATTCACTCCAACACATTACACCGATACTAGCATCCCTTCACTGGTTACCAATACAAAGCAGGATAACATACAAAACAATAATAACTACATTTAAAGCCCTAAAAGACATGGCCCCGAAGACACTCTGTAATCTAATAAGCAAAGAACCACCTAAGCCCACTAATAGAAAAGGACAATCAAATAAACTTAAGATGCCAAAAGAATATATAAGAACTCACAAATTAACAAATAATAGAGCCTTTTCCCACGTAGCCCCAACAGTCTGGAACTCTTTACCAGAGGACTTACGATCACTAACAGAGATAACAGAATTCAGAAAAAAATTGAAAACCTATCTATTCACTAAACACTATAATACCATAGAAAACCCTCCACTCAACTTAGATAAAGGCTAAACAAGAACCTGCCTAAAATCAAGATTATACTCCCTATTACAATAAATACGTACAACTTAAATGAATAATCATTCCATTCCAATGCATTGATACCCCACTTGTATATAGTTACAACTGAGTTAGAGACAGTACTTCAGTTTAAATTGTTACACAATCTGTGTTAGTTGATTTATAGAACTATTCCGCATAGTTTTTACATACACTTTGTTGTTTCAAGTTAAGATGTTCATTGTAAAAAGTTATAACTGTTCTATGTAAAACAAGCTCTGCATTGTTAATTGTTGTTAAATGTACACCGCAACTGATCGCTGGAAGATGCGGTATATAAATAAGTGTTAAATAAATAAAAAATAAATAAATAAGTGAGAGATTGCTGTCTAAATCAGAACGGTAGGTGTGATGTGATCTTAGTGTAGCTAAGTGGATGTAAGGAAAGGGTTTCTCTGCATACTATGGAGTTAAATTAGTTTTGAGAGGGGTACAGTAATAGTACAGTGATGAGGTCTAATATATAAGGTTGCTGTCAAATACCATATATCAATTAATAAACCATATATCATAGCATATGATACTATATATCATACCATTAAATACCAAATATCAATTAACATAGGAATCCAACCATATATCACAGCATATGATACTATATATCATACCATTAAATACCATATATCAATTAACATAGGAATCTAACAATTAGTTTAGGTTAATACTGATACTTGCAGTTCGAGATGGCGGTACGGTAGTGTAGGGGAATCTTGATCCCTCCTGGGAGAGTACACGGTGAAGGTGAGAAACGTTTCGGGACAGAGTCTCAGATTAGTCAGCATGTAGTAATAGTCTCTTGTGTGTTTACCAAGACTCACAGCCTGAGAGTGTGGGTCTGAGTCCTTTGGTAGTTGGAAGATTTCTTTTTTAATGTTGGTGGGATCTGATTTGCAGGTAGACAAATCTAGATGTGGATCCTTCTGTAGATGTTGTTCGTGGTAACTGCAAAAGGAGGTGGTCAGGCGAGTAAGAGGGGGGAGCTCAACCTCTGCTGTTGTATTGTGTGTAGACAGCGATGTTTGGGCCGCCGCCTAAGGGCCGAGCCAAAGGGCCCTCTGGTGAGGCCCTTAGGCGCGGGCCCGGCAGGCGCGGACCAGCCGATAGCAGCTGCTTTTTCAAGCTGCTTGCAGCTCCTCCCACTCCCACAGCCCCGATTGGGCCGGAGTAACTGCTCGGGAGGGCAGGCCGGATCGCTGAGGTGCTCTCACCTGGTCGGTGAGAGTGAAGATGATGGCGGCGATCAAAGGGGCTTCGCGCCGGTAGCAGCTGCTTTTTCAAGCTGCTTGCAGCTCCTCCCACTCCCACAGCCCCGATTGGGCCGGAGTAACTGCTCGGGAGGGCAGGCCGGATCGCTGAGGTGCTCTCACCTGGTCGATGAGAGTGAAGATGATGGCGACGATCAAAGGGGCTTCGCGCCGGTAGCAGCTGCTTTTTCAAGCTGCTTGCAGCTCCTCCCACTCCCACAGCCCCGATTGGGCCGGAGTAACTGCTCGGGAGGGCAGGCCGGATCGCTGAGGTGCTCTCACCTGGTCGGTGAGAGTGAAGATGATGGCGGCGATCAAAGGGGCTTCGCGCCGGTAGCAGCTGCTTTTTCAAGCTGCTTGCAGCTCCTCCCACTCCCACAGTCCCGATTGGGCCGGAGTAACTGCTCGGGAGGGCAGGCCGGATCGCTGAGGTGCTCTCACCTGGTCGGTGAGAGTGAAGATGATGGCGGCGATCAAAGGGGCTTCGCGCCGGTAGCAGCTGCTTTTTCAAGCTGCTTGCAGCTCCTCCCACTCCCACAGCCCCGATTGGGCCGGAGTAACTGCTCGGGAGGGCAGGCCGGATCGCTGAGGTGCTCTCACCTGGTCGGTGAGAGTGAAGATGATGGCGGCGATCAAAGGGACTTCAGTTTGGCATAGTTGTGCTTTGGCTTTTGAGACTTTGTATCCAGCATCTTTAAGAAGGTACAAAAGTTCACTGGTAGCTTGTAGGCATTCACTTTCTGAGTTGGTGGCTATGAGCAAATCATCTACGTACTGAAAGAGAACCCTATTTCCTGGGTCCACTGGGTAACTTGAGAGATCTTGATTCAGGGCAGCACTGAAGAGAGTAGGTGAATTCTTGAATCCTTGGGGTAATCTGGTCCAGGTGAGCTGACCCCGTCTTTCCGTGGTGGGGTCTTGCCATTCAAAAGCGAATAAAAGTTGACTGGTGGGTGCTAGGCACACGCAGAAAAAGGCATCTTTCAGGTCCAGGACGGTGAAGTGAGTAGCCTCAGCAGGGATCAGTCCCAAGAGAGTATAAGGGTTTGGTACTACTGGGTGTATAGTTTCAACTGCATCATTTACTCGCCTTAGATCTTGTACTGGGCGATAGTTCCCTGTCCCAGGCTTCTTCACTGGGAGAAGGGGGGTGTTCCAAGGTGACTGGCATTCCTTGAGAAGTCCATACTTTAGCAGTTTCATCAAATAGCAATGAATCCCTTCTATGGCTGGTCGAGGGAGAGGATACTGCTTCACATGCACTGGTTCCATTCCTGGCTTGAGGGTGACAATGACAGGGGCTATGTTCTTTGCTAGGCCAGGTGGATTATCTTCTGCTCATACTTCAGGTGGGGCTATCAGGTTGGTAGGTATACAGGGACTAGTTGACTTTATTGGAGGTGCACTATAGAACCGCCACTCTTTTTCTCGGGGAACAGTAAGCACCATCAATCCAGCAGGCTTTGGGTTCACAGTCATTTTCATTTCTCCCCCTTCAGCAAAGGAGATTTGGGCCTGGAGCTTGGCAAGCATGTCTCGGCCCAGTAGTGGAATAGGGCACTCAGGCATATACAAGAACTGGTGCGTTATCTTCTGTCTTCCTAGTTCACACTTGCGGTTCTGCAAGAATGGTTTTGTGGCTTTATTTCCAGTGGCTCCCACAATGGTGACAGATCGTGAGGACAGAAGAGCTACTGGCTTGGCTACTACTGAATGTTCTGCTCCTATATCTACCATGAATTCCATGTATTGGTCCCCTACCTTTAAACTGACCATAGGCTCCTGTGGACCCAGGGTGAACTTGGAGCCCGGTCTGGCCTAGTCTTCATCTATGTCATCCAGGTCATAGCCCGTTGCTACTGCCACTCCCTCAAGGGCTTCTTCCCTCGCCTGCTAAAACTGTGTTCGATTCATTCCTCCTCTCCTTTGAAATCTTCCTCCGGGCCTCCAGGGACTCCCTCCTCCCCTTGCAGGGGCGGAGTCCAGATGCGGGCACTCATTTCTCCAATGTCCTTCTTCCTTGCAGTAGGCGCATTGATTTGCACCTAATGGAGGCCTGTCACTTCCGCGGCCTCGTCCACGTCCTCTGGTCCTTTGATTAAGAAAACCTCCTCCACGTCGTTTGGTTATAGCAGCAGCAAGAAGATCTGCCTTCTTCTTCATCTCACTGTCTCGTTCATTTTCACGATTCACAAATACTTTCTGAGCGACTTCCATTAACTGAGCTGTATTCATGCCTGCAAATCCATCCAATTTCTGTAATTTTCGCTTTATATCTCTCTGGGACTGACTAACAAAAGCCGCATTTACCATGCATAAATTTTCCTGAGCGGCAGGATCATATGGGGTATACAGTCTATAAACTTCAGACAACCGCTCATGAAAGGCCGCTGGGCTCTCATCTGGACCCTGGAGAACTTCCGATACTTTCCCGATATTCATGGCCCTCTGGCCTCCCTTCTTCAGGCCCTGCACTAAGGCCTGGCGAAATCTGGTTAAGGCCGCCGCCCCCCTTTCTTCATTCGGGTCCCACCCGGGATCTTCATTGGGATATTCCGCAGCAGCTGCTTGCGGGGGATTTATTCCCCGCCCTTCTACAGGGTTCTCTTCTAACCATTGGAGGGCTGCTTGCCCGATTCGGCCTCGCTCCTCAGTAGTGAAGAGGGTGGACAGGAGCTGGCGACAATCGGCCCAGGTAGGCTGATGGGTTTGCATAATGCTAGACATTAATTCTGTCAATTCCTGGGGCTTGGCTGTGTAGGAAGCATAATGCGTTTTCCAGTTTAATAAATCTGTGGTAGAAAAGGGTACATAAACTAAGCTGGTTGGTCCTGGTGCCATCTGGCCCTGATCATTTAAAACAGGTATTCCAGGCACTTGATGTAATGGCATTAGGTGCCCCGCCTTCTCCTTCTTCTTGGGAGTTACGCTTCTTAAATCATAAGGCTCCCGGGCACTAGTCTCCTTGGCGGGTGACCCTGAACTGGCAGGAGAGCTTCCACTTTCTATCTCATCAGAGGACTCGTGTCCCCCTGCTGTGCTTGGGCCTGACCCGGAACTCTCACTCGGGGTAGGGTGCTTCTTGGGCTGTTGCTTTGGTATTTTCTGGGGCTCCTCATCGGGCTCTACTTCAAGTTGCGGGGCTGTGGGGACTAATTTCTGTGGGTGCCGGGGTAAACTATCCAAAATATCTGAGGACTCTGGGTCAGAATACACAGGCGGCTTCGCTTCCTTAGCCTTTTTGGTTCCCCTAGTAATAGCTACAAATTTTTTACAGTGCTCCTCATTCTTCATCCATGAGGGTTGCTGTTCACATGCACTGAAACCAGGAATCTATATAGGGGAACTGGTCAGGATACACTCTTAATATAAGCTGATGCAGTCGTAAAACTGTCTCAAAATCAAAGGTGCCCCCTCGGGGCCATGAAGCAGCCAATGCGGGCCACTCCCTTTCACATAACATTTTTAATCTGGATGGAGTCATTTTTATACCATAATCGCCCGAAAATCCTTTACGGAAATTCTTGATCATACATTCCATACTCCACCCCTCCCATAATCTAAACGTACCTACGTACACTACCTATGTACTCAACGTACCTGTGTACGTTACGTACCCTACGTCCCTACGTACATGTAATGACGTACAAGACAACGAACAATAAGTATGGCTGCAGGTAAGGGGTCCGTACAGCCCACAGAACACTGGGGGGGGAACAAACACCACTCGCTTCCTCCTGTTCGCGATCTGGGCACGGTCGCCCGGCCAGGAACTGCGCTACTTAGGAGTCCGCTCTCGCTCGGTCTGTATTTCAAGACCTCTCACTCACACACGCAAGCATATTTCAACAAGATATCATATTTCAATGTTTCAAGTGCCCAGGTTTTCTGACTAACTGACTATTCCAAACAAGAAGGGTTGATGGCTTCAGCTTCCGCTTTCCTTACGCGGAGCTTACTATGACCGCCCTTATGGGAGGTGATCAGGCTCCCTTGTCTCGCGTATACTCATGCGAGATTTCCCAGTTAGTCTATACCAAATATACCATATCAGTCCTGCACACGCAAGACGCTGTCCCAGGCTGTTCTTTCTGACTATCAGATACTTTAAAAAGGTCTACTCACCGGATCCGGTCCCCGATACCATACCAGCCTCTGAGTTGGAACCTGGACTCCCCTGGGTCGGAGGTGTTGGCCAGCTGGACCCGATGGCCCGCCGAGGCAGGCGGAACCCTTTCCGGCACAAAAGGGCCGGCGGTGCCTGAGGTTTCCCCCGCGGTCGGACAGACACGGTTCCAACCGGGCCAAACCTCAAGGCGAATTACATGGATTATTCACTTGAATACCATTTACCACTCGCACTTCCCGGCCAACGCACCAAGAATATGCTGTAGCAAAGTGCAATCAATGAATAAGTCCAGGAGTCGATTGACAGGGTCCAAGTCAGTTTATTGTGCACAAGGCCCAGTCAGTCAAAGCTTCAAAAGGTACTGAGCAAAAGTTTATACAGAGACATAACTTTTTATACCTCTTTTTCAGTTTGATACATGAGAATTTTCTATTGGTTCTAGCTCGATACATGCAAACTTCTCATTGGTTATACATTCCCTGCACCTGTCCAATTAGAAATCCCTCCGGAGCCTAGCAACCGGCCCCTCCTTTGGGATTGCTTGAACAATGGTACAGTTCTGAATCTCATTACTTTTCTACTGCAAGGTTAACTTCGGCTTCTGGAATGCATATACTGTTACATTTCTGTTCTTTCACACACAAGAGAATAATAGAAGACTTATGAATTCATGAAAACTTCTTATTAAGCATTTTAAAACAACTTTCTTATTTTTCACAGATTTTTGGTTCTTTTCTAGCTATAATGGGAGTTAGGATCCAGGCCTAACTTACAGGCCTTTCATAGTAGCAGGCCATGCTAGGCCATAGCCTACCTCACCCTAAGAGTCATCTTAAAAAGCTCTACTCATGATTTCTATGTCTGAAAATGGCATTTCAGATGTGTCGATCAAAAAAATGTCCCAAGAACCATTTTAGAAAACCCACAGATTCATGTCTGCAGTGCGATCAAGTCCATGTCCAATGAGGGCATGGTGGAGGTGTGGCTGGTGCATACTGATAAAGATAAATGTGTCTGCACTATTTCAGAAAGGCCCCTGCATGTCTGCACTCAGTAGCTGACACGTCCATGCCTATACCTGCTCCAAGGCACAAATAGGCATCAGTAAATAGTATACAAAAGCATACACCCTGTAAATAGTTTTAACAACTTACTGTTCTGTTTTATGTAAAAAGTTAAAAAGTTATATGTAAAAAGTTAAAAAGTTCTTGTTCTATGTAATGTTATACGAATGTATACAATTGTTCCATGTAAACCGCCCCTGATCTCTGGAAGGGGCGGTATAGAAGAAATAGATAAATAAATAAATAAATAAATAAAGTACTTGCTTCAGCAAACCAAGAGAAAGTAGAGAGCAGAATGCTCTTTCACTTCCCAACTAATTTTCGCTTGGTCAAAGACACATTCAGAGTTTTCACTTTGATGCCGTGGTGTTTGCAAAATAGCAGGCTGGGACCTGCAAGAGCCATCACATCCACATTCTGAAATACTATTGCGGTCACATCTATGTTGCAGGAACTAGCAACATCTACATTGGCACGTGTATGTTTCTAAAACTGTATGGAAACTTCTACATGTCTGGGGCCTTACTCTGCACAGGCCCTTTTGCAGAAATATGTATCTGTTAAGGTAGAGGCAGCCCTTACCTTCACTGCTACCTCTCCCACTGAATTTCAGGCATGAATAAGAGAATATGTTTTTATTTATTTTATTTATTTATTTAAAGTCTCTTTTATACCGCGCTATTCAGCATCAGCGCGGTTTACAATAAACAGTGAACATACACATTTCCAATAGTACTTTGTGTTTACATATGAACAGGATAATCAACTTGGCTAACAGGGTAACTATGTACAACCATAAAATATACAATATATACAATTTGTAGGCTGATCATGTGTTTGTGTGGTTTTAGACAGTAGTGATTTGGGTGGATTCGGCAAATGGTGCTGAGTTTCTATTAGGTTCAGGGTAATGTATGAGGAAGAGGTAGTGTTTCACGGCCTTCCTGAATTGGAATATGTCTGGGATTGATCTGATGTTGTGAGGAAGGTTATTCCAGATCACCGGTGCATAAAGATTGAAAGTCCTGCTAGATGTTGACTTGGAGCATTTAGTTATAGATCTTGGGACTATCAAGGTGTTTTGAGCTACTGACCTTCTGTCTCTGTTGTGGGGTGTCATCTGGATTAGCTCAGTTAGTGAGGTTGACGAGAGACCTTTGGTGGCTTTAAAGGTGAGCAGCAAGGTCTTGAATGTAATTCTACCTTGAATCGGGAGCCAGTGGAGTTGTTTCATTATAGGTGTGACATGGTCTTTTCTGGATGCTCCGTGCAGTACTCTTGCTGCGGTGTTCATTGCCATTTGCAGTGGGTTTAGGGTGTTTTGGGGGAGACCTTGAAGTATTGCATTTGCATAATCGAAATGCGGGATAATTAGTGCTTGATAGATAGTCCTGAAATCATCAGGCTCCAGCAGAGATCTTAGGTATCTAAGGGATCTAATTTTATGATATACTGCCCTTACAGTATTACTTATATGAGCTTGCATATTTAGGTTCTGGTCTAGTGTGATGCCGAGGTATCTGATCGCGGATATGGATTTTATATTGTAAACCGCTCTGGTCTTTTTGGATGGGCGGTATATCAAATTTTAATAAACATAAACATAAACAGAATACCAAATCAGAGCCTGACATCCTTTCTAAAATGTACCTTTAAATGTTTATAAGGAACCTGCTATATGACCTGTTTGATTTATTCCCAGTACTACAATAAGCTTTTATAGCCTCTATCTGCACTTTTTCTGCAGCTTTCTGAAATAATGCCAATTTTAAGTCTTAAATATTTCAAATATGAGATGAGAAGTGTTAAGTCCTGAGGCATAGCATTCTTCAGCTGGGGACATCTCACTGAAACTGCACAGAAACTAGTAAACTTTAACCCTTTCCACTTGGATAAATTTTCTATGTCACTCATGCCAGATTGGAATAAATTTTAACAAGAAACTGCCCAAATTACAACCAATATGACATACATATTCTACAATAACAGTCATATTGTATTTTGGGCCATAATGCAGTGCAATGTGTGCCTTCGAGGCAATGTTGAATCCTGGCGACCCAGCTGCTCCTGGGCTTGTTTTTTTGGCAGTATGACCAGAAGTAGATTGCTAAGCCTTTCGTCTGAGACAATGGAGGGTTAAGTGACTTGCCCAAGGCCACAGGGAGTGCTAGTAGGAATTGAACTCTAGTCTCTTAGTTACCAAGCCAGTGCTCTAACCATTAGGCTACTCCTCTATAAACTAGCATACTATTCATATGTACTACAGGATGGGGCAAACAATCGGAATGGGAAAATTTAAATGTCCCACGGAATGGAACAGCTGAGTAGAAAAGGTTAATTATTCTACATCCAAAGATGGAATCTCACAACAAGCGATGGAAGAGTGAAAAGAACGGAAACAATTATGGTCCCCAAAAAGATCAACTAAATATCAAGTCACCACACTATTTTGAGTTCTAAAAATCAACATAAGGACATTAAACCAATTATGTTGCTGGATAGACAACCAGTGAAGACTTAGGGATATGTTTACCAAAGTGTACTAAGTAATTAGCAAATGAATTAGCATGCGCTGTTATCACACAAACACAGTAATTGTTACCACATTTGCATTACAGTTAGCAAGCACTGATTCAAGTGTGTTGTGAGGCAGGGAATGGATGGGTTACGTATTGCAGTTAGCATGTGGTACTTTATTGCACACCATCACTTGTGCAGTGAGTGTAAGTGACTTACCAGCTCCTAGGTGGTAGTAAGTGCAACCACACTAATTGTGAATATGCTTAATGCATGGTAAAGGACTTTTCTGTATGCTCTGTGGGAATACGCTGAGAATGCCCCCAACAGCTAGCGCACAGACTTTGCACATATTACATTTTAATTTTTGCATGTGGAGGCTAATTTTATAAAGTCACGCCTATATCTCCAGGAACAAGCAGGAATGAGTCCTCACATATGGGTACGTCGGAACCGACGGAGCCTGCGCGGGAAAGCTCCCCAGCTTTTCAGATGAAAAGCTTTTGGGGCTTCCCACAGCGCATGCGCGCTGCCTTCCCGCCTTCCTGACCAGCTCTCTTCAGTTTCTCTTTTTCCGCGGAGCCAGCAGGTCGTGTTCCTGTCACCGCTGAAGAAATTGTTATTTTAATTTGTTTCTTTTGACCGCGTACCTGCCTTAACCATACAAAAAACTGTAACGCCGGTCTCTCTTTCTTTATTTCTTAAAAAAAAAAAAAAAAATCTTTTTTTATTTTCAGCACAACGTGGTAACTTTTGCTAGGCCTTCAGGCCTACACAAATTCTCCTCATGGAGAGGCCAGCTCCTGGTTTTAAAAAGTGTACCAAGTGCAGTGCTGTTATTTCTCTCACAGACACCCATGAATGGTGTCTTAAATGTTTGGGACCTGACCACTCCATACCGGACTGCCCATTCTGCTCCCAGATGTCTAAACGTGGTATGCAGAACCGGGCCAACAAGTTCCATGTGCTGTTTGCTTCAGATAATCCAGCATCACAGTCATCCAGGTCTTCCTCTCCGGATGGATCTCAGGTAACCAAACTTTCTGTGGGCAAATCCTCTAAAAGCAAATCTCTTTCAAAAGATCGAGAGGCTCTCAATCTTGAGTTCGAGGATTCTGCCCAAGCCAAAAACCCCGGCGGGAGGCTCCGGTCTCCAAAGCACCATCTAGGGGGTTACAGGTTGACAACGATGGCCAGGCCTCGACCGATCCCCTGTTAGGCTGCTCTGGGGTACCGGCTGAGACCGGGACCGACATCCAGGCAGCAGTGGCGTCCATGGGCAATACTGTCCAGACCATGCAGCAGGCCGTTCTGGCTTTCATTAAGGCTGCGACGCCCTCGGTACCGATTCCATCGGTACCGACTCCGGTTCCGGTATCCACACCGGAACCGAGACCATCGACTTCCAAGCGTCGATCGGTTCCGCATGCCGGATTCAGGCTTTTGCCCGATACCGATCCCATGCCCGATACGCCCGATGTCGATATCGGTCGGTACGCGTATCGTGCATTGGAAGCACAGAGAGAATACTCAGATTCTTCTGATGAGTTCAATTCCTCTGATGACTCTGCTGAGCTTGATCTTCCTGAGGAGCCCTCTTCTCCAAAGAGGAGGATGTCTCCTCCAGAGGATTTATCCTTTCAGGATTTCATTGTTGATGTAGCTAAAGGGCTTTCTATTGCTACATCTTCTGGAACGGAACCAAGATCAAAGAAATTGGATATTTTAGGATACTCCAAAGCTCCTAAAGAGGCAGTTACCCTGCCTATCCATGAAATCCTTCAAGAACACTTGATGGATTTGTGGGAGACTCCTCTAACACTGTCTCCTCATTCCCATAGGTTGGACACCATGTACCGGGTCCCTCCTCCTCCTGGGTTTCGAAAGACTCAACTGCCTCACCACTCCATTGTGGTGAAGTCTGCCATGAAAAAGATAAAGAGTCCTAAAAGGCACTCTTCTACCCCTCCAGGGCGAGAATGTAAGACCCTTGACTCTTTTGGTAGAAAGATCTTCCAGGCTAGTATGCTTATAGCCAGGATCAATTCCTACAGTCTTTATATGGGCATGTTTCTCAGAGAACTTGCCCTGAAGGTACGGCATTTTGCCCCCTTTATCCCTGAGGATAGAAAGGAGGACTTCACTTCTGTGGTGACACAATTTTCAGAGGTCTCCAAGTTTTCCAACAGGGCAGCCTTTGATTCCTTTGAGGTTGCAGGCAGGGCTTCGGGAATTGCTATTGCAGCCCGACGTCTTGCTTGGCTCCAGGCTTCTGACCTAGAACCCTGGGTCGTGGATGGCTTAAGGAATCTGCCCTGTACAGGTGAGAACTTATTTGGTGAGGACTGGCAAATTAAAGCTGCTCAAATGGACGCAGAAAATG
Source organism: Ichthyophis bannanicus (assembly GCA_033557465.1). NCBI lineage: Eukaryota > Metazoa > Chordata > Amphibia > Gymnophiona > Ichthyophiidae > Ichthyophis > Ichthyophis bannanicus. The sequence continues at coordinate 546,414,500 of CM066031.1, forward strand.
CCACTCTAGATAGACTTTCTAAGTCTACTTCTACTCCTGCCAAAAAGAAGCCTTTTAAGAGGCCTTACTACAAGAAGGCCAGATTTTCCACAAATACTGGCCAACAATCTGCTCAGCCTCGCTTTGCTGCTAAACGTCAGCAATCTAAGCAAGTAAAGTCAAGGCCTGCAGTGTCTGCTACACCCCAGCAGGCTCAACCCCCTCAGGGGTTTTGACTTGCCCCTAGAGAACTTACCATTTCTGGCTCTAGAACAGGGGTCTCAAACTCAAATTGCTTTGAGGGCCGAATGAGGACTTCTAAAGTAACCCGGGGGCCGCATAAGACACGGGGGGCTCATTTGCATAAGGGGCCTCATTTGCATAAATATTTGCATAATGTTGCATAATGAGTGCATGGATAAAGAAAGACTAGAAAATTTCTATATTACTATAATCCAGTGCCAACCGCCAGGCACATTAGGAACTACTACTAACACTGCCCATTTAGAACCCATAGCAAACCCCCCGTATCATAACAGCACTACCAGGACTCACAAAGCACCAGACCCTACCTATCAAAAGGCAACACTGCAAAAATATATTTCAGAGAATACATGACCTACTGGGAAAAGAGAACAAGTAGCAATGTCAAATAGGAATTACACAGAATACCTCAGCACTGTAGAAATAAAACTATAAATTAATGGTAATGGTTCTGACCCCCCCCCCCCAGCCCACAGCACATTACCAGTTCTGACCCCCCAGCCCACAGCACATTACCAGCTCTAAACCCCCCAGCCCACAACCCCCCCCCTCCCTCCCTCCTTCCTTCCTTGGCAAAAATCACAGGCTCCCCCCCCTCCCTCCCTCCTTGGCAAAAATCACATCCCCCCCCCCTCCCTCCCACCCTCCTTCCTTCCTTCCCTCCTTGGCAAAAATCACAGGCTCCCCCCCCTCCCTCCCTCCCTCCTTGGCAAAAATCACCGGCTCCCCCCTCTCTCCCTCCTTGGCAAAAATCACAGGCTCCCCCCCCCCTCCCTCCCTGGCAAAAATCACAGGTCCCTCCCTGGCAAAAATCACAGCCCCCCCTCCCTCCCTCCTTGGCAAAAATCACAGGCTCCCCCTCCCTCCCTCCTTGGCAAAAATCACAGGCTCCCCCCCTCCCTCCCTGGCAAAAATCACAGGTCCCTCCCTGGCAAAAATCACAGGCCCCCCCCCTCCCTCCCTCCCTCCCTGCCTGGCAAAAATCACAGGCCCCCCCCTCCCTCCCTCCCTCCTTCCTTGGCAAAACTCACAGGCAGGCAGGCAGGCAGGCCCCCCTCCCTCCCTCCCTCCCTGCCTCAGTCCCTCTCCTCTTCGGCTTAGAACCGCGAAGGGAGAGTTCCTCCCTCGCGACTCTTTTAAGCCAGCTGAGGCTTATGGGAAATTTCCCCTCTGCCCCCTCGAGCTTAACAGAGTCGCGAGGGAGAAGCTCTCCCTTCGCGGCTCTGAAAGCCGAAGAGGAGAGGGACTGAGGGAGGCAGGGCTGGGCAGACTGCTTCCTTACCTGCCGTGGAGAGCTGTGCACCCTGGCGATCCTCCAAGCGATCCAAGCAGGCGATTCTTCAAGGCGCTGGTACCTCGTGGCTATTCAGACTGCTTCTGGGCCCGGGCCCCCCCCCCTCCTCCTTTTTCTCCTCCTCCTGCCTGTCGCTCATTGGTGGAGGGCAGGCGTGTGACGCGGACGTGAGAAACACCATGCAGCCCCGGGAATCACGCGAGGTAAAAAAAATATAGAAACAGCAGGAGGACAAAAATGCAATGTAAAGCAGGACAATACTCCGTGGCGTCGCGGGCCGCAGAAAATGCTCTCGCGGCCCGCGGGCCGCGTGTTTGAGACCCCTGCTCTAGAACAACCAGAGCCCCTCACCATTCCCGGAAGGTTAGCTCACTTTGCTCCCAGATGGGAGCAAATTACATCAGAGCAATGGACCCTCTCTATCATCCGAGAGGGTTACAAACTTCATTTCTCCAGCCTTCCTCCCCATACCATGGTGAGGCAATTCAGTTCTCCCCCATCTCTTCTGACCCTGTTGGGTCGGGAAGTCTCCTCTCTCCTTGCCCAAGGGGCAATAGAGGAGGTTCCTCTTCCTCAACAGGGGTTAGGGTTCTACTCCCCTTATTTTCTCATAACAAAGAAGACAGGGGGCTTCAGACCTATCCTAGATCTGAGAGAATTGAACAAGTTTCTATTCAAGGAGAAATTCAAAATGCTCTCTCTGGGCATTCTCCTTCCATACCTTCAGAGTCAGGATTGGCTTTGTTCTCTAGATCTCAAGGATGCGTACACTCATATACTTATCCATCCATCCCACAGAAAATATCTTCGATTTCTGTTCCAGGGAAAACATTTTCAATACAGAGTACTTCCCTTCGGTCTCGCCTCTGCTCCAAGAGTATTCACAAAATGCATGGCAGTCGTAGCCGCATTTCTAAGAGCCATGGGAGTCTTCGTGTTCCCATATCTGGACGACTGGCTCATCCGAGCTCCATCTCAGTCAGAAGCCCAGATTTCCTTGGACCGCACAAGGCGTATTCTTCAATATCTGGGACTTGTGGTAAACATTCCCAAGTCCCAACTTATCCCTATTCAGTCCCTGGAATTCATAGGGGCCCACTTGGACTCCACCACTGCAAGGGCCTATCTCCCTCTGGTCCGAGGCCAACGACTAATCAGCTTGGCCTCCCAGGCTCAGTCCAGAAGTCACTAGTCAGCCAGGGAACTGCTGCAACTTCTGGGCCACATGGCCTCCACGGTCCATGTGGTGCCCTACGCTCGTCTCCATATGAGGGCAGCTCAATGGACTTTGGCCACCCAGTGGTCTCAAGCATCAGGAGCGCTCTCAGACCAAGTACTCACCTCAAAAGTCTGTTTTGGTCTCTCCAGTGGTGGACATCCTCCAAAAATCTGTTGTTGGGGACCCCCTTCCAACCTTCGTTGCCCCAAGCAACCCTCACAACAGATGCCTCCCAAACAGGGTGGGGAGCTCATCTCCAACACCTCTCCACTCAGTGCACCTGGTCTCCCCAGGAGACCATCCTTCACATCAACCTTCTGGAACTGCGAGCAATCTTCCTTGCCCTCACAGTCTTCCACACCCTCCTTGTCAACCTGACTGTCCTAGTCCAGACAGACAATCAGGTAGCCATGTTCTATGTCAACAGACAAGGAGGGACGGGCTCTCTGTCGCTTTGCAACGAAGCTCTCAGATTATGGGCCTTCGCCAGAGAGCATCAAATTCATCTTCTGGCAGTATACCTTCCAGGAGTTCAAAACTCTCGGGCAGACAGACTCAGTCGAGTTCTGCTTCCACACGAATGGTCCCTGCATATGGACCAGATACGCAGAATCTTTCAGGAATGGGGGACCCCGGACATAGACCTCTTTGCAAGTCCGTGGAATGCCAAACTTCCCCGGTTCTGTTCCAGGACTCCGTGTCAGGGAGCTCAGGCCAACGACGCCTTTCTCCTGCATTGGGGTCAGGTATTCCTGTATGCTTTTCCACCCATTCCTTTGATTCCCAAGACTCTGTTCAAACTTCAGAGGGATCACGGGTCAATGATCCTCATAGCTCCACGCTGGCCACGCCAAGTGTGGTTCCCTCTACTTCTACAGCTCTCCCAGGGCTCCTCCCTGGACCTGGGAGCTGCGCCAGACCTTCTGTCTCAGGAGAAAGGGACTTTGTGGCACCCAAACCCCAAGTCCCTACATCTCCGAGCTTGGTTACTGAAGGCTTAAGCCTTCATGAGTTTATTCTTTCTCAACCAGTGAAAGATATCCTTCATGCCTCTAGGAAACCCTCTACCAGGCGTTCCTATGCTTTCAAATGGAAACGTTTTTCCATTTGGTGTGCTCAACAGGGTCTTGACCCTCTGGCACTTCCTTTGAATTCTCTACTAGACTATCTCCTGCATCTTTCCAATGCAGGCCTCAAGACGAATTCAGTACGAGTCCATTTAAGTGCTATTGCAGCATCCTTAAAACCTATAAATGGACAACCTGTCTCCTCTCATCCTCTTGTTGCAAGGTTCATGAGAGGCCTGACCTTAACTAAACCTCCCATCCGACCTCCGCCGGTAGCATGGGATTTGAACCTAGTTCTAGGTCAGCTTATGAAGCCACCTTTTGAGCCTTTGGACTCCACCTCCTTGAAATTTCTTTCATGGAAGGTAGTTTTCCTTATTGCAGTCACTTCAGCTCGCCGCATCAGTGAACTGCAGGCTTTAGTGGCTAATCCACCTTATACTAGGTTTCATCATGATAAGATGGTCCTTAGGACGAACCCCCACTTTATGCCCAAAGTGGTCTCGCTTTTTCATCTTAATCAAGAGGTATATCTACCTGTTTTTTTCCCGGCTCCTCATGCATCCAGTGCAGAGAGGAACCTTCATACCCTTGATTGTAAAAGAGCTCTCGCCTTTTACCTCAGCAGGACTGAGCCACATCGAAAGTCTTCCCAACTTTTTGTGGCTTTTGATCCTTCTCATTTGGGACTTCCAGTCTCCAAGCGTACACTTTCCAATTGGATTGCTCAGTGTATTTCTTTTGCTTACCAGAGTAAGAACATTTCTCTGGAAGGCCATGTCACAGCTCACAATGTGAGAGCCATGGCCACCTCTATGGCTCATCTTCACTCTGTTTCCATAGATCAGATCTGTCGAGCAGCCACTTGGGCCTCGGTTCATACCTTCACAGCCCATTACTGTTTGGACAAGGACTCCCGCCGGGATGCCTTGTTTGGTCCTCAAACACCTGTTCCATACTTAAACAACTCCTGCCCACCTTCCCTGGTTGGATGCCTGAGATCCATACGAAGATGGTTACCTTTGGAAGGGGATCTCCCAGGCATCTTAGCTAGGGAGTCCCCATATGTGAGGACTCATTCCTGCTTGTTCCTGGAGATAGCACAGTTACTTACCTGTAACAGGTGATCTCTGGGAACAGCAGGAATTAGTCCTCACAACCCACCCACCTCCCCTAGGAGTTGTATCTTCTATCTATCTACCTTCCTTTCCTCTCTCTATTGTCTCAGCTATAAACTCGAACTGAAGAGAGCTGGTCAGGAAGGCGGGAAGGCAGCGCGCATGCGCTGTGGGAAGCCCCAAAAGCTTTTCATCTGAAAAGCTGGGGAGCTTTCCCGCGCAGGCTCCGTCGGTTCCGACGTACCCATATGTGAGGACTAATTCCTGCTGTTCCCAGAGATCACCTGTTACAGGTAAGTAACTGTGCTTTACTGCATGTTTTTACGTACCTATTTTACACCTATTTTATAAAGTCAAGTACACACTGACTGGTCTTCATGAAATAATAGCATAAGCGCAAAAGAATGCATGTACATATAGACACTAGCACTTTTACCAACTCAAGGGCTGGTGTAAATGTTAACGCATACATTATGGAATTGTATAAGCCTTATGCAGACTCTGCCCAGCATCTGCCCAAACTTTGCCCCTGTGCACACCCATAGTAAAAGTACATGCTGTGAAGCATACACATGTATTTTACTCTATCTGGTGTTTTGTAAGAGATCATTCATGTATGTGTCTAAAATACTGGCATTTATGCATGTTCTTACTACCTAAACCAACTGGATCCTTATAAAAATAGGAATTACACTTACCTGGTAATTGTATTTCCTTGAGTGACTCCAGTTTAGTCCTCAACCTCTGGGTAGTGAACCTACTCCTGCAGCTTGGAGACTGGGCATGTCAAACTCATGACATCACTGGATATAGCCTGCTGGTCTCTCCCATCAGCCCCCAGTGAACTATTGACAAAGCAGACTCAAAGAAGCAAAAAATCAGTAACTTTTTTTTTAAACTTAACATTATATTCAAGGGCATGCAGAACATATAACCTATCTACCTACTACTTCCCTTCCAGAAGGAAAGGGGCTGTTTCCTGCATGCTCTCCTTTCCGTTGAATGCCTAGCCCTAAACAATCCAGAGCAATATAGCAATATATATAATATTATAATATAATATAGCGCAAAACAAATGGAAGCATCAAAATGACTGAACACCAGCGAAGGCCTATATCCACTTTTAACCTTGCACTTCCCCCAACAGAAAGACCACTGCTAAAACCCCATCTCCGGGCGGGAATGAGGACTAAACTGGAGTCACTCAAGGAACCACAATTACCAGATAAGTGTAATTCCTATTTCCTTATCGTTCCTCCAGTTTAATCCTCAACCTCTGGGATGTATCAGAGCAGTAATCACTGGGAGGGACCTTTCCAGCCAGATCTCAACACCGCCTCCCTGAAAACGGCATCCTTAGCCGCCAGAACATCTAGGCGGTAGTGCTTACTGAAAGTATGGAGAGACAACCAAGTGGCCTCCCTACAGATGTCCACTGGCGGAACCAAACTGTGCTCCGTCCAAGAAGACGCTTGCACTCTGGTAGAGTGAGCTCGTAAGCTCCCTGGGACTGTATGGTCCCATAGAAGATAAGCCGACGCACTCGCCACTCCAATCCATCCAGAAATGGACTCCTTCACTGCCGCTTCCCTGTGCGGGGCCCTCCGAACACCCCGAAGAGAGACGATCCGCCTTGCGAAAGTTTCTGAAACCTTTAAACACTGTTGCAGCACACTCTTGACGTCCAAACAGCGCAAGCTATGGTTCAATATGCTCCCCTCTGCCGCACCTAGAGCTGGAAGAGAGACCATTTTAGTTAGGTGAACGTAGAAACCACCCTTGGCAATAACGATGGAACCAGCCGCCAGGCCATCTTCTGTCTGGAGACAGACAAAAACCGATTCCTGACAGGTCAACACCTGCAACTCTGAAAATCGCTTTGCCGAACATATGACCATCAAACATACCGTCTTCAAGGCAAAACCTTTAACCTATACCTGTTGCAAGGGCCCCAATGGCACGCTAGCTAACGCTTCTAAAACCAACTTGAGCTTCCCCGGTGGAATTAATATCCTACGAGAGGGCTACAGTCTGGTAACCGCCTGAGAAAGTGTACCACATCGACCTGTGCATGAGAGCCACTCCCTGGCCTTTGCCCCTATAGCAAGACACAGCTGCTAACTGAACTCTCCAGGACCTACTTTACCAAACCCGTCCTGCAGAAAACTTAATACCAAGGGAACTGACACTGTTGTTGCGCGAGCGTGCCTCCGCGAGCACCCATCCTCAAAGATGCGCCATATACGCACATATGCAAGGGACGTAGCCTTTTTTCTTTTCTTTTTTTTTTTGCGGCAAGGTGGCAAAGACTGCTGCTGAGCAACTCTTTTTCCTTAAGCTTGCCCTTTCAATGGCCACCCCGTAAGCGAAAACCGATGCACCTGAGGCATTCGAAGGGAACTCCGTAGCAACAGAATCTCCAATGTCGGAAATCTCCAAGGATTCCCATCGAGCAACCGTATGAGGCAAGCATACCACGGGCGCCTCGGCCAGCCCGAGGCCCCCAACCACACATTTCCCTGAAGCACTTCAATACACAAAACCACTCGACCTATGAGTGCCCCCGGTGGAAAGACATAGAGAAGACCAGACGATGGCTGCCATTGAAACAGTGCACCTTCTTTCGCATCGTCTGCTGAAGAAGCGGCCCGTTTACGCAGAGTGAAACGCCGCCATGAGTTCCATTACTGGTTGTCCCCATATGCGACCGATCTGTGCGAACACCTCCGGATGCCACTCCCATTCTCCGTCATCTACTCGGACCCAGCTGAGGAAATCCGCCGTCACAATATCCTTACCTGCAACATGCGCCACTGAAAACACTGGCAGCCAAAGCTCTATCCACACACACAGACCCTCTGCCACGGCCTCTATGGCCACACTTCCGGTTCTGCCCTACCGATTGATGTAGGCCACCGCCGCGGAGTTGTCGGACAGTACTCGCACCGCTTGACCTGTCACCATAGCTTCGAACGCCTGCAACGCCCGGCGTATCGCTCACATTTCCAGTCGGTTGACTGACCACTGGGTCTCCTGTGTACACCAAGAGCCTTGTGCAAAACGATCTCCGAATGTAGCAGAGTTTAACAAAGTTTTTGGTCAAGCTCCCGGAAGAAAGGGCCATAACCTTTTATTAGAGAGAAGCTGGAAAGTTATTATTTTTTTTTTTTAATTTTATACCAACTTTCACCAATTCAAGATGTTCTACAAGGCACACAACCCAACAGAGCGTCACACCTGTTGTACATGCAACGGAACCCTTAAAATATGAGCATACATGAATCCACCGCTTGCCCCAATACAAGCATTGAGTAGCCTATTCGTCTTTTTGGAAACCAGCCAGGCCCTTAAGACCTAGATTGGCTACCCTAGGAAACAGGATACTGGACCTGAAAGAGCTTGGTCTGACCCAGTATGGCATTTCTCATATCCTTATGAACGGAACCTCCCCAAGGTCTCTGCCTTGGAAGTAACAGGCTGCGCCTGGCCCTATGGCTAGCTCACATGGAGCAGTGCGGCCTAGTGGTTGAGGCAAGTTGCCAGAGGACCAAGGGTTAGAATTCCAATCGAGACCATCAACCTTGGGCCATAAAAACTGAGGTTTCTGGTCCCACAGGTGGTCCTTCTGGCCTTTGTTAAGCGACTTAACCCTCTGCCTCAGGTAGCAAAACATAAATTGTGAGCCCTTCAGGGACAAGGGAAATAGAAATACCGTAATCAATTGTATGCCACCCTAACCTGTATCCAATCAGTATACGCAAATAAATAACTGACTGGGAATATGTGACCGTAGCAAACACTGGCAGTGGAGAGACATCAGAGCTGGTGCTGGTTCCTGGTCTTCCGTTCTCGCTCTCCCAGTCCTTCTGCCAGCATTGAGAAAAGGCTGAGAATAGATTGTCCAGTGGGCCGGGGACCTTGCGTCCTGGACATCAGAGAGAAAGAGGGGCTAGGATCTGGGAGCAAAGCCCAAAGAGAAAGGGAAACTGATGACTGACAATGTAGCTCCTCCGGATGGCTCACTCCACAGCAGATCCCACGACTGCATCTCCAACCCCATGTAACACCATGAGGACCTCACGCACTGTATTACAATCGACATCCCCCTATTAATGGAGAAATTACCTTAGCCTGATAATACAGTCTGAGCAAAGAAATGCAGTCTCACTCTGCAAAGAGTGCACCCAAAAATCATGCCTAAGCAATTGTGAGCACATACAAAATTCACATCTACATATACGGGTGACCCAACACCTGTCACCCAACACCTGTCACCCAAACACAGTGCAGTGAGTACGCTTGAACATAGGCTGAATGCATGGAGCATGCACAGAGTATTGACTTCCGCTATGAAACCTTCCAGTGCCCTGGAGCGCCAGGCCCCAGACTGTGCTACCTAGACGTCCTTCTCTTCACCCTCAGCACGGGCCCTTTAACAAGATGGCACGGACGGGTCAGTGCCCCTGCTAAGTGCTTAAAGCCCTGCTCTGACAGCACAGGCTCTAGAAATAAATGAGAATTTCCTGGGAAGGGCATGCTAAGTGGAGCTATGAAACACACAGGCACCCCCCCCCCCCCCAGCCTTCCTGCAGTCAGAGAAATAGCGGTGGGATACACCGACAACCTTGCAAGTGGAGGTCTTAGAGGTTGCTGCCTGTGTGAACCTAAAGAAGAATATGATTTCGTATTTTACAAACCCCCCAGGGATGGGGGCACTGAATACTATATGTGATTCATGAGCAGCGCTGCCATCCGGTGGCCTTTAGGGCACCAGAGCCCGACAAACGATACAGAAGTTAAGAGCTTTAAATCTTGGTCATATAATCTGGATTTGCAGAACATTACAGTTGCTTGTTTAGTCACTAACCCCTAAGTGCCCATGAGGTGGCCCTGTGGTTATTTCTTCCCTGACTTGCAGAGATCAATCTGATGATGGCTGCATATACAAGGTCACAGAAAGGCACTATTGAGTGTACCAGCTGCCCTCTGGTAGCACAGGCACTTCTTGGTTGACAGTTTAACTGTCATTATTATTATCCCGGGACTTAACAGATGTTCTTCAGAGACATGATTTGGAGGGAAAGAACATGTGGCATCAGATATCAATGCCAAAACTGCTGTCCTATAAAACTAAGAATAAACTTAAAAATAAAGAGGACTGACAACAGCCCCCTTAAGGCTGAGGAACCCCTGAGCCTCAAAAAACCTACAAACAAAAGAAAGAAACACTAGACCTAAAAATCTAGCTATTCTGCCTGTCGTCTTCCTCACCCAGGCAGCTCGCTGCAACTCCCGCCACGCGGTCCAAAAACCTAGAGAGAAAATGGCCACCCCTTTGCCAACAAATTTTGGCGCCAAGAACAACAGTCGCTGCAAAAACTAGGCCTCAGCAGACCGACAGAGCCCGAAGGCCTTACCTGCAGGGCCGAAAGCCATGCAGCCTGCTCCTACCACCTTGAATTCATCCAATCCTCAAGCCGCGCTGCCGCACCAAGGACCGCTCAGCCGGTTCCACAGAGTAAAATTAAAATCCCGCAGCAACGGAGAGGCTCCGTCTCACACAGCTTCAGTGTGGCTGTACGGGTTCCAGAGCTCTCTCCTGTACCATCAAGGGAGAGAGATCCGCACCGGCGAATGCCTGCAGTAAGTGAAAATAACTGACAAGGAGGGAAAGCGGGAGCTGCTACTAATTTAAAGAGCCAGGCTCAAATTTAAAATTACTGTAATTATAAGGAAATTTGCTCCTAACAACTAAAGGGAACTAATCCCTGATTGCCAATTAACCAAAGGTAACTGAATTAAAAGTAAAATTGAAAGTAAAATTAAAGGTAAAATCAGAATAGAATTTGTCACACTAAATGCTCCTTATCTGTTCCCCCAAGTGAGCCCAGAAGCTAGGCTCACTACGTCGTCCTGCTGCATGGAGACTGGACACACTGGGGGCTAAAGGGAGAGACCAGCAGGCTATATCCAGTGATGTCATGAGTTTGACATGCCCAGTCTCCAAGCTACAGGAGGAGGTTCACTACCCAGACGTTGAGGACTAAACTGGAGGAACAATAAGGAATTGTCCCTTCAACTTGTTTAACCTGTGCCAGTGGCATAAGTTACAGTGAGGGTCCCACAAACAAAATTTTGCTGAGGGCCCCCCATTGTCGTGACAGTGGCATGCCCCACCCATGCGAGTCCCCCTTTGTGTGGTGGCCTTCCCCTATGCCATGGTGACAGCAGTGTGCCAAACTTACTTTGTCATATTTGCCGTGCTGCTCCGCTCTTATAAGTTTGCTGCGGGCCTGGAAGCTGTTCCCCACAGGGCTGAAGTCTCGCAGTGTGGATGTTATCACGAGACCTCTGCCCAGCAAGGAACACCCACGAGGCCCATGGCAGACTTACAAGAATGGAGCAGCATGGCACACATGATAAAGTAAGTTGCCACGCTGCTGCTGCCGCCACTGCTGCCCAGGCCCCCCTGGGCAGAATTTATGCCAGTGACCACTGTTCCCTCTAAGCTGTGCGCGTGTGCGCACGCACACACCTCGCTGAGCGAGCGCACATACTTTACAACAGAGCGCACAAAAATTACGGTTCTGATTCTGATAGAAAACAACACAGATGTCTTAAAATTTAAAAGTTGTGATTGTAATTACTAGAAATTTTCCGCTTCATTTAGTAATCGTCTATTTTCATTTAATTTGATTAAAATCAATGTGGTGTACATACTGAATTCTGACATGTAGTCAAATTTTAAAGTATATAACTCCGAGTGTCATTATGTGGTGCACAAAAATTTAACCTTCCCTCAAAAGCTGCACAGCTGATATCTTATGCGCACACAGCCTACAGAAAATTAGAGGGAACATTGCCAGTGACCTGTGCTAAGTGCAAACCTTTACTGCCCTATAGTAATTAGGCCTCTTAGTGATGCTGAAGCTATGCATTCCTTATGGCTGCACCTGATAAACAGTCTCGCTGTAGCATTCTGCACCAACTGAAGTACTTTCAAAACTGAACTGGATAGACCAAAAAAGGTAGCAATGTAATAATCTAGTGAAGAAAATACAAATTCTTGTACTATAGTATGCAGATACCAAATATGTCAATTTACACAGATGGGCCACTGTTCTTATGGGCACTTTATTTTATTTATTTATTTATTTATCTGCATTTATATCCCGCTTTTCACCGGGTCAAAGCGGTTGGGGGATACATTTAACACGAGGGGATATGACACACATACACTAATACTTACAGGGAACATGGGCAATGAAGGGTTAAGTGGCTTGCCCAAGACCACAAGGAGCACCTGTGGGACTAGAAACCCCAGTCCTTCCGGCCCAAGGTTGCTGTCCTCTAGTGGGATTTGAACCACCTACCTTCCGGCCTGTGGTACCTTGCCCCAACCACTAGGCTACGCCTCCCTACTTTAAAACTTAATAGGAACTGAAGCATAGCTCGCAAAATTCCTAACCTTCCCCCTTAGATGAGAGAATTAAATCCTCATTCTGCTAAGGGATCCAGTCCACAGATCTTTTTTCCAGAGTGTCAGACTATTTCTGTCTTTTTCAAATTCAGTAACCTATTAGTGCACAATAAGTTTTATGGCACAAGTAAACATAGATAACTACATCATTTTTATGTCTTCCCTTTCAAAAGTAATGAGACTGACATTATCTCTGCCATCTATTGCACTATAAGGCACATTTTAGCCTAAACGTCTCTAAAATTGGCAAGCTCTTTGAAGTTTGGGCACGATTTCACAAACGTGGATGTGCCCAATATTTACATCTGCAGGGACATCTACATAGACATACCAAGTATAGTATTTAATACCAGGGATGTCTTCAAGAAATGCAGTGATGGTGCAAACCTAAAACAAGTTTCTCAAATATACACAACACAGCAGTGTCATTGTGAAGACTTCAAAGAGTAGTGCAGTACCAACTTCTCAACATAGTCCAGAGGTTTTGATGCTGAAATGAGCACTTTTTCAGTGCTTATTCATACCTAGAGCATGACTAAGTTTAGATGTGAGCACAGTGGTCCTCGAGAGATCCAAGATCGATCAGGGACGTCTATGTCCGTAGCTCCACCCTGGACATGCTGCCGTCCTACCACCCCTGCCTATTTGAGTTTCCTCACCTCAATTCCACTTTATCCTCATCAGCTTCTACATATTCCTCCCCTTCAACCTGCCAATACTGCTTTTGCACTTCTTTCACTCACTGACATATTTGAAAAATGTTTTGTTTCCCCCATTTTACTGCATTGGCTATTTTGTCTTCCATCTTTATCTTTGCTTTCCTGACTACTTTCCTAGTTTCTCTTAGCTTTTCCAAATATTGATGCTTGTTTTCCTCTTTCTCTGATCTCTAGTATTTTATGAAGGCCACCCTCTCTTTCTTTACCTTTTCATCTACTTCTATTGAGAACAATAGTGGCCTCCTTTTCTTTTACATATGTTTACTTTCCTAAGAAAAACATTTATTGCCCTTAAAATATCCCCCTTCAGTTTCACCCACTGCTTTTCTTCATCCTCCAGTTGTTCCCGTCCTGCTAACGACTCCTTGAGGTATTGTCCCATCTTAGCAAAGTTAGTTTTCCTAAAGTCTATGACCCTCACTTTTAAATGGAGTTTATCAGCTCTTGTCTTAATACTGAACCACACCATCAGATGATCAGTGGATGTGAGGTGATCATCCAGAAACACTCTCCCTATTTGTAAGCATCAGGTCCAGTATGGTCCCTCATGTTACCAGTTGTTGGAATAGTTCTCCCTGTAGAGAATCCAGGATCTCCTTACTTCAAGACAGCACCATAGTAGGGATGACTCAGTCAACATCCAGCATATTGAAATACTTATTAGCAGCACTTCTCCTTTCATAGTGATATTGTGAATGTCTTCAATTAAATCTCTGTACACTTCTTCTGCCAGTGACTGTATATCATACCATTGACTTCTGCCAGTGTATATCATACCAGTGACTGTATATCATACCATTGACTTCTGCCATTGACTTCTGCCAGTGACTGTATATCATACCATTTGCTCTTTTCAGTTTAATCCACAGTGCCTCATCCTTCTCTCATAAGCCTGCAATTCTGTAGCGTTAATATTATTTTTTACATATAATATAGTGCCACTCCTCTTCCTACCCTGTCCTTCCTGAAAAAATTATATCCCAGTATTCTTTGGGAACAAGCAGAAAGTCACTCCTCACATATGGGTGATGTTGGCACTGATGGAGTCCTTGTGGAAGCATCTCCCCAGCTTTCAAAGAAAGCCTTTGGGAGATGCCACCACACATTTGTGGTGCCCTTCCCGCCCAAGGGTGCCATCTTGCTCAGTCTCCTTTTTTTCCACGGAGTCCTTCAGACGTCCGTCTGTTTTCATACTCTCCTCCAGTTGTGCACCGGTACTCTTCCTGCCACCCAAGGCCGCTGCCCTGGCATCGAGTCTCGGATCCATTTACATTTTTCTCCTTGGCGCCTTCGCACCTTTTTTCCAACTAGCAGTACCACATGTTCTCGACCTAGTTGGGGTCCTTTTTTCCCCCATGGCTACCAGTGGCTTTAAGAAGTGTGATCGGTGTACAAAAAGCATGTCCCTCACAAACACACACGACTGCTGCCTACGCTGTCTAGGGCTGGACCATGACCCAGCATCCTGCGGTCTCTGTAAAAAGATGTCTTCCAAGGCCCTTAAGAGCCGCCAGCAGTAGTATCACAATTTTTTCCCCAGAGTCCCCAGTGCCTCCAAAGACCATTGTCCCATCTGAAGCCTCGGAATCCCGCTGCACCCCCGTGGACCCAAGTCGATGCTGTGGGCCTTCAGAAAGGGGTCTCACTTGAGGGAGCACAAGAAGGACAAGAAACCCTCAAAGGCAGTGTCCCTGGATGGTTCCGGCAGGTCGGGTAAGCCCAAGCCAGGTCCCGCAGTCCACAAGCTCATCCTAGGGCTCAGAGTGGGAGCAGCCCACCAAGGTTGCCTGGAAGGAATCGCACGAAGATCGGCCTTGGATGTCCAAGCGCATCCTAGTTGAGGACTCCACCGCGGGGAACTGCACCGGGTCAGATTTCCTTGCTGCCTGTGCCAAGAGCTGCGGAGCCTTCTGGACTGGAAACCAGAATGGTGGCCCTGGAGCATAGCATGTCTTCCTTCATGGACCAGCAGCAGGCGTTGCAGTCCAGTACAACCAGTTCCTCTGCCCAGACCACTGGGCCCTCGATGTCGAGGACATCCCTGGAGGCCAAGCCGATCCTCGAGACAATACAGCCTCAAGTTGATCCTCGGCCGAGGTCTAGATCTGAGTCCCGTTCCACAGGACCGAGGTTTTCCCCAGCTAACACACATGGCACCAGCCACGGGGCCGCTGAGGAATGCGGGCAGTACTTAGGCCTGGAGCCCACGAGTCACCTTTCCCTCAAGTTTACGACCGACTACTCAGAATGGGAGACCAAGGACAAGGAGTCCGCGGACACCCATTGCCGCCGCGACGTTCCCTCGGACTCACCAACCTCCGAGCCCTGGCTTCAGTCCCCACCCAAGGATATGGCGTTCCTTGACTTTGTGCAGGACATGTCAAAGGCTCTAGTATTCCCAGTGGAATTGAAGGAGGACCCTTGGACGGAGGAACTAGAAATCCTCCAATACGATGTCCCACTGAGGGAATCGCTTACGGTGCCCATTCCACCCATCCTGGAACAGCTAATGCTCCATATGTGAGGAAACACCGGTGGTTTGCCGAAGCCCTGGCTTCCAGAAGGCACAGTTGCCGCATAACTCCATGGTGGTGGAGTCTGGCATACTTCGGCTGAAGAGCCAGAAGACGCACTCCTTGGTGCCCCCAGATAGGGAGGCCCGCACCTTGGATGCCCTTAGCAGAAAGTGCTACCAGGCTTCGATGCTCCTCGACCAGATCCAGACCTACCAGCTGTACATGGGCATGTACCTCTGCAGCAATTCAAGAACCTGTCCAGAGCAGTTCATGAGTGCTCCAAGCCCGTGACTCGAGCAGCCTATGACAGCTTCAAGTCGTCATCTAGAGTAGCTGCAGCAGGCATTGGTGCCCAATGCCAGGCTTGGCTACAGTCTTCCGACCTCAAGCAATGGGTTCATGAGAAACTGGTCGATGTCCCATGTCAAGGGAGAATCTCTTTGGCAAACCCATGATGGAAAAGGCTGCCAAGTTTGTGAGGACCAGGTTCTCCAAAAAGACCCCTGACCCTCCCCAATGGAAGGGCTCAGGCAAAAAGTCCTTTTACCTGAGGAAGGGGGCTGCTTACAAAAACTACCCACAATTTCAGGCCTCCCCAACAGGATCAGCAGGCCAAGGGACATGGGCAAAGCTCCCATAAACAGAAGGCTCCTAAGCCCCAAGCGTCTGCTCCAGCCCAGCCTGGGGGGAGTTTTTGACTCCTTGAGCATAGCCTTTCTACCCCAAATAGGACAGCAGCCCACAGGGAGATGTCTGACCCACTATGCCCACTGGTGGTCAACCATCACCATCAATGCCTGGGCACTTCAGGTGGTCAAGGAGGGCTACCTTCTCCACCTAGTACAGATGCCTCTCACTTTCTTTCCGGGAGAGCCCCCAAGGTCTCCCCGTTACTGGGACCTCCTATTGCAGGAACTTGCAGGCCTTTTCAAGGACAGTGGTAGAACCAGTACCCCAAAATCTCAGAAGCAAGGGATTCTACTCCAGGTATTTCCTCATGCCAAAAAGAATAGGGGGCCTAAGGCCCATCCTCGACCTGTACAACCTGAACAAGTTCCTGGTGAGGGAAAAGTTCAAGATGCTCTCCCTTGGAACATTGCTGTCTTACCTCCAGCAGGGAGATTGGCTATGCTCCTTGGATCTGAAGGATGCTTATACCCACATCCTCATTCATCCCAACCACAGGCGGTATCTTTGCTTCATGGTGAGAGGAAACCACTACTAGTACCATGTACTACCCTTCGGCCTGGCATCCGCCCCCAAGGTCTTCACCAAATGCCTGGCAGTAGTAGCCACCTACCTCTGTCTCCAAGGGGTATTTGTCTTCCCCTATTTGGATGGCTGACTTATAAAAGGAGGCACAGCCACCAAGGTGCAGCAAAGTACAGTACGTACCATCTATGTCCTGCAACATCTGGGGTTCATGATAAACTACCCCAAGTCCCACCTCCTTCTGACACAAGGTCTGGAGTTCATAGGAGCAAAGCTGGACACCATTCAGGCAAGGGCCTTCCTTCCCCTGAATCAGACTGACTGTCTCAGGGAATTGGCCGCAGACATGCAGCACTGTCTCTCGGTGTTGGCCCGGCTTCTGTTGCACCTAGTCGGTCACATGGCGTCCACGGTCCATGTCACCCCAGATGTCTGTCTGTACATAAGGGTTGCTTAGTGGTGCCTTCAAGACCCAGTGGACACAAGCCACCAGCCGCCTCCAGGACAGAGTCTCAGTGACCCACCAGTTGGCGGAATCTCTGACTTGGTGGCAAAACCCACAACACCTCCAAGCAGAGATGCCCTTCCAAACTTCAAGTCCCTGAAGGGTCCTTACTACGGATGCCTCCCTGCTGGGATGGGGAGCTCACTGTGAGGAACTTCGCACCCAGGGCAGCTGGTCATAAGCTGAAGGCAACCAGCAGATCAACCTCTTCGAGCTTTGGGCAATATATCTAGCCCTCCAAGCATTTTGCCACCACCTGAGGCACCAGTCGAGGCTGATCCAAACAAACAATCAAGTGGCAATGTTCTACATGAACAAGCAGGAAGCATGTGGTCTCACATCCTCTGCCGCAAAGCGATGACACTCTACTCCTACAGGGAATACTCCTACGGGCTGTATACCTACAAGGCCAGGACAAAACGCTGGTGGACACACTGAGCAGGGTCCTCCAACTGCACGAGTGGCAGCTGGGCCCCAGAGTGGCTGCCTGGCTCTTCCGACTCTGGGGAACCCCATGGGTGGACCTTTTCCCCAGCACGGACAACTACCAGTTGCCCCACTTCTGCTCCCATCAGCCTCTCCCATCCCAGGTAGCGGCAGATGCATTTCTCATTCCATGGTCAGAAGGCCTCATGTATACCTTCCCGCCCGCACCATTGATTGCCAAGACCCTTTTCAAAGCTCTTCGCGACAAAGCGTCGCTGATCCTGGTGGCTCCATGGTGGCCCAGGCAGCTGTAGTTCCCACTGCTCCTCTGATTGTCAGTGGAGGCTCCAATCCCCCTGAGGAATTCCCTGGGGCTCCTGTCTCAGGAGGAGGCCTCTCTCCTGTACCCCAACCTGGGTTCTCTATCACTGACAATGTGACTGCTGAAAGGGTAACCTTAGCCCATTTCAACCTCTCGGGAGAGGTGGAAGAAATCCTGCTGGCCTCCCATAAGACCTCCACCAAGAGAGCTTATGCCTTCAAATGGCGCAGATTCTTGGTGTGGAGCAGTAGCTAAACCCGTTCTCCTGCCTGGTACAGATGGTTCTGCAGTACCTTCTTCATCTCTCACAATCTGGGCTCAAGTCAAACTCAGTCAGAGTACACCTCAGTGCCCTAGCGGCGTACCGTTACCCTAACGGCGTACCGTTACCCTAACGAGAGCAAGTCCCCCTCTGTCCAGCTTCTGGTGACCTACTTCTTGAGGGGACTCCTACTGTCCAAACCCCCTGTCCGCCCTCCGGTGACAGAGTGGGACCTCAACGTAGTGTTGGCGCAGCTCACCCGCCCACCATTTGAGCCCCTGGCTACCTGCCTCTGAGATACCTCTCATGGAAAGTCGTGTTCCTGGTGGTGCTCACCTCCACTCACAGGGTCAGCAAGCTCCAAGCCCTAGTGGCAGAGGTGCTGTATACCAGATTCTACAAGAATAGGGTCATGCTACACACGCACCCTAAATTCCTTCCGAAGGTGGTATCTTCCTTTCACCTTCTTCCCAAAGCCTCATTCCAGTAGGGCAAAGACCATCCTTCACACCTTGGACTGTAAGAGGGCCCTGTCCTTCTATATTCAACATAGTCAGGGCCACTGCAAAGCTTCTTAGCTTTTTGTTTCTTTTGACCCCAGTTGACTGAGGGAAGCAGTGACCAAGCGAACACTGTCTACCTGGATGGCGGACTGCATCGCCCTCGCCTATAAGCAAGCTGGGCTCACGCTGGATGGCCATGTCACAGCACACAGTATCAGGGCCATGGTGGTCTCTCTGGCAAGCCTGCGCACCACCCTGATGCTGGACATCTGCCGGGCTGCCATCTGGTCTTCAGTCCATATCTTCGCAGCTCATTACTGCCTGGAGAGAGAGTTCCAATGGGACAACACCATCAGCCATGCAATGCTCCATAATCTTTTTGGGGTCTAGGCAACTCCTAGTCTCTGACCCTTCTGTGTTTAGGCTACCAGAACATTGGTTCCCATCGGACACACAGGTCCTACTGTAGTCTGTATCTGCAGACTTGATTGCTGCTGCTCACGGCTCCCCTGGAGGGTGACCGTGTTTTTTCGTTATGGGCTTTAGGTAGCCTGTAGCTAGGGAGTCCCATATGTAAGGACTGACTTCCTACTTGTTTCCGAAGAAAACATAGTTACTCACCTATAACAGGTGTTCTCCGAGGGCAGCAGGAATCAGTCCTCACAACCTCCTCCCCTTGGAGTTGCTTCTTTACCATCTTTTCTTTTTGCAGTCTTTTAGCTGTCATCTGACTGAGCAAGATGGCACCCTTTGGTGGGAAGGGCACCACACATGCATGGTCGCATCTCCCAAAGGCTTTCTTTGAAAGCTGGGGGGGATGCTTCTGCAAGGGCTTCATCTGTGCCGACATTGTCCCCAGAGAACACCTGTTACAGGTGAGTAACTATGCTTAATTGCATCCCAGTCATGGTTCTCTGTGAACCATTTCTCTGTAACCACCAATAAATCCAAATAAACCTCTTCCATTAAAGCCTCAATATGTGGTATCTTCTTTCCCATACTTCGGGCATTAATACACACTGCTTTCCAGATGTTGCCCATGTCTACAGAGGTATTTAATGTTTTACTTATCTTGTGGCTTTCTTCACCAACCCCCAACAAATCTAGTTAAAGCCATCTTTAGTAGGTTAGCTAGTCTGCTGTGGAAGACATTTTGACCCTTCTTGGATAGCTGGACACCATCTCTGCTCAGCAACCCTTGGAAAATCATCTAATGGTCCAGGAAACCACAGTGCTTTTGATGCCACCATCCACACAACCATGCATTCATCTCTAGGATGCGAGCTTCTCTACTTCAGCCTTTGCCCTCAACAGGGAAAATACTACATGGGCACCTATCTGCTTCACCCTCTCTCCTAGAGCCAGGGAGTCACTTTTGATACTTTTGGAGGGATACCTAGTAGTATCATTTGTGCCACCATGAATGAGCAACATTGCATAATAGTCAGTAGGCTTGGTGAGTCATCAAAATCTCTAACATCTCAGATTTTGAACCCAGCAATCAGCACACCTCTCGGGACATCAAGTCTGGGGTCAGATGGATGCCTCAGTACTCCTCAGAAGACAGTCACCAACCACCACTATCCTTTGCTTTCTTGTGGTCACTGATTCTGCAACTTTGGGGTGTTTGAGTTCTTGTTCTTCTTGTTCCTCTTGTTCCTGTGATGTTTTTGTCTCCTCCACTTTCAGAGTTGCATACTAATTCTTCAGTTTGAGGGATGGGTGGAGTTGGAGTATTGATTCTGCAGGCTTTAGTGACCCATATTTAATTCTCTCCTTTCTGTAGCATACCAACTTCACCTCTGTTGGAGAGCTTGGATATACTTCTCAGGGCCATGGATGCTTCTCAGCCTCACCACTTTTTCTCTCAACTCCTCCATTTGTTTCATAAGGGATCCAGTTGTCAGGCATCTTGCACATGGAACCAGTCCCTCATTAGGAGCTCTGAAGCTACTTTGCTTATTGCTTTATTCTGGCACTTTGGTTTGGCTTCTTAGTACTTACAGTAAAATTTGCATTTGACACTACAAAGCAGCAATGCCATGAGCTGTCATTAACGGGTATTTTCCTCTAATTTTTAAGCAGATGCACAAAGGTGCCTTTATTATTAGGTGAACTAAGCCGGTCACCCCAGGTGGCAAATTTTGGGGCAGGGCAGCCCCTAAAATGCTCCAGCAGTGGTAGCCTCACTTTGCTCTTAGTCAAGGGGGGGGAGCTCCAGTATTGTATTTTGCTTCCAAAATCCTTCTCCCCCCCCATCTAACGTACCCCTTCTGACATCATCTTCGAACCCACTTCCCTCCATGGCTGCCATTGCCATCACCACCACATCTTCCCAGGGCCTGTATCAGCAGCATTAAAACTAAGAAATCATTGACTCTTTGAGCCCATGTGCTCTAGGAAAGCTTGCTGTGTCCCAACCCCTTCAAACCGTACTTCTGTGTTAGTGAAGACAGGACTGGGAGGAGACTATCAATGTATTATCCACCATGATGCCTAAATCCTTTTCCTTGGTGGTGGTTCCTAATGTGGAACCTTGGACTTAGAGGCCCTGCACTTAGTATCTATTTCATCGATTTTGCTACAGGTCCTGGGGATATGTGGTTGTGGCAGTAATGGCAGTCAACATAGAGGGTGTAGAAAGGAAGATGCTGGACAGGGGGAAGGGGGTGCTAGAAAAGGCATGATGGATAGGGGGAGAGAGTGGTGGAAGGAAAATGCTGGACCAGCGAGTGAGGGTGTTGGAAGAGAGATATTAAACCAGGGAAGAGTGTTTAAAGGAGGATGCTGACCTGGTGGAGGGGAGGGGGGGGGGAGATGTTTGAAGGTAGATGGTGGATCATGGAAAGAATCTTGGAAGGGGGATGCTGAACCAGATATAGGAAGGAAGGTGCTGGACTGGTGGGGGGGGGGGGGGGAAGGCTGAACCAGGAGGTGGAGCACTGGAAGAGAGAGACTGGACTGGGGATGGGTGTTGGGAGGTTCAGGACTGGGGAGAGGTTAGAGGGGAGGAAGCAAGACAGTATTTCTTAGAATCCCAACTTACATAATTAAACTGCTACAATTTTTGCAGAGTGTAACCAGCATTGCAAGAGGGTTTTTTTTATTATGTTCTGGGAATATGAGTTGCTTTTTTTCTTGAGCAACTGCTTGACTTGTGTCCTGAGTGAGAGGGTCCCCCTGCTCTCTGACCAGAGCTCTGAGAAGGCCCAATCCCTTTCTGGATGACATATGGGGTCATCTTAGGAGACTGTGACTCTCATCAACTCCTATTTAGACTATTGCAACCTGCTTTATGCTGTTCTGCTATTGAATTGTCTCTCTCCCCTTCAATCTATTCAAAACTCAGCTGCACAGCTAATATTTTTCCAGTGTCATTACGGTCCCATAACTGATCTTCTCAAGTCACTTCATTGGCTCCCTATCTGAACATAAGAACATAAAAAATGCCATACTGGGTCAGACCATCAAACCCAGTATCCTGTTTTCAACAGTGGCCAATCCATTGCCAGGTTCCCAAAAAGGTACATAGGTTCCATGGTACTTATCCCACAGTAAGCAGTGGATTCCCCTACTCTTTAATAATAGTTTATGCACCTTTCCTCCAGGAACATGTCCAAACCATTTTTAAACCCAGCTTTTACTACATCCTTTGGTAAGAAATTCCAGAGTTTGATTATGCGTTGAGTGAAAAAAAATATTTTCTCTGATTAGTCTTAAATGAGTTACATTGTAGCTTCTTTGCTTGTCCCCTAGTCTTTCTACGACATTTTAATTGAGTAAGCAACCAATTTGCATTTACCAGTTCCACTCCATTCATTAATTTATAGACCTCTATCATATCTCCCCTCAGCTTTCTTTTTTCCAAGTTGAAAAGCCCTAACCTTTTAAACCTTTCCTCATAGGGGTATCCTTCCATCCCCTTTACCATTTTGGTGGCTTTTTCTGTACCTTTTCTAATTCTGCTATATCCTTTTTAAAATACTGTATGGTGACCAGAATTGCACACAATATTCAAGGTGTGGGTCGCACCTGGAATGATACCAGGGCATTATAATATCCTTTGTTTTATTCTCCATTCCTTTCCTTATCATTCTTAGCATTCTGTTTGCTTTATTTGCTGCCTTTGCACACTGGGAGGAGAGTATCAACGTATTATCAACCATGATGCCTAAATCCTTTTCCTTGGTGGTGGTTCCTAATGTGGAACCTTGCATTGTGTAACCGTAGTTTATGTTCCGTAAGTGCATTACTTTGCACTTGTCCACATTAAATTTCATCTGCCATTTGGACGTCCAATCTTCCAATTTATCAATCTTCTTGTGTTTTAACAACTTTGAATAATTTTGTGTCATCTGCAAACTTGATCACCTCACTCATTATTCCAATTTCCAGGTCATTTATGATACATTAAAAAGCAGTGAGCTCAGGACAGATCACTGAGTTACTCCACCTTTCTACACTGAGAAAATTAGCCATTTAGCCTTACTCTTGCTTTCTATATTTTAACGAGTTCATTATTCACAATAGTGCACTGCCTCCTATCCCCTGACTTTTTAATTTCCTCATGAGGGACCTTGTTAAAGACTTTCTGAAAATCCAGATACACTATAACAACCGGCTCACCTTTATCTGTTTATTTACACCTTCTAAAAAAAGTATAACAGATTTGTAAGACAAGACCTTCTTTGGCTAAATCCATGTTGGCTTTCTCCCATTAAACCATGACTACATGCTCAGTAATTTTATTCTTTATAATGTTTCTACCATTTTGCCAAGTACTGATGTTAGGCTCACTGGTCTGTAGTTTCCGGATCACCCCTGGAACCTTTCTTAAAAATTGGTGTTATATTGGCTATTCTCCAGTCTTCAGATACTACAGTCTCATATTTCAGTCCTTTCAGCACCCTTGGATATATGGTCCAGATGATTTGCAGCTCTTTAGTTTATCAAATAGTTGTAATACATCTACCCGATTTATCAATATTTGTTTCAATTTTTCTGATACATCACCTTTTAAATACCACTTCAGGCACGGGTATCTTCCCTATATCTTTATTCATTTTATTTATTTATTTATTTAATGTTTCTTTTATACCGCCTTTCAGATTATCAAGGTGCTTTACATAGAACATAAACCTTACGTATACATTGATCTGTAATACAATAAACTAAAGTTACAAGTTTGGGTACACTTGAATAGTGGTTCTGGTAGACAGGATGCAGAAACTGGGTTTGAACTATATACAAATAAGTATCATTACACTCAACGAGTGGGTGTGGTTATTGGTTACTTTGGGGAAGGGGCCGTGAGGATCTGAAGTTAGTAGAGAGGTGTTGAGTATTTGGTGTCGGATCCAAAATATTTTTGGAATAAATAGGTCTTTAGCTTTTTACAGAAGTCCTCACAATTTTTGGTGTCTCATTGTATACTTGGGAGGGAGTTCCAAAATGTGGGACTGTATACAGAGAAGGATCTCTGGCAAGTTGCTTGGGTCCTTGCTGTCTTGTGTGCTGGGATGCTTTACATGTTCTGGTTTTGTTGTCCTTTTGATCTTGTGTTTGGGTGCTTCTGAAGTAGGTTGTGGAGGCAGCCTGGAGCTTGGTTATGGATGGTCTGATGAACAATCATAATTGCTCTGTATTTGATTTGTATCTGTATAAGGAGCCAGTGAAGTTTTTTGAGGAGTGGGGTGATGTGTTCATGTCTTGATGTTGCTGTTATCAGCCTAGCTGCGGTGTTTTGTGCCAGCTGGAGTGGGTGGAAGGCCTGTTTTGTAAGACCTTGGAGGATGGAATTATAGTAGTCAAGTTGTACAGTGTGGCAGTGATTGACATCCAAGAGTTGAGCGAAGGTTATGTAGTATCTTCATCTTGTATGCAGAGGATGTGATATTATTTATGTGGGCCTGCATGTTGAGTTGTTGGCCAAGGTGACTCTGAGATATTTAATTTTTGGTTTGATCAAAAGGGTTTTCTTGTTTATTATGATTTCTTCTGGGGGAGATGAATATGGCTTTGGTCTTTTTGTAGTTTATCGAGAGATTATTTTTTACATCATCTTCAATAAAGACCAAAGCAAAGAATTCATTCAGTTTGTCTGCTATGGCCTTGTCCTCCCTTAGCGCCCCTTTTTGCCCCATCATCTAATGGTCCAACTGACACTCTCACGGGTTTTTTGCTACGAATGTACTTGAAAAAGTTTTTATTGTGCGTTTTTGCTTCCACAGCAAGCTTTTTTTCAAATTCTTTCTTTGCCTGCCTTATCAATGCCTTGCATCTAACGTGCCAGTAGTTATGTTGTTTCCTGTTTTCGTCATTTAGGTCCTTTTTCCATTTCCTGAAAGATGTTTTTTGGCTACAACAGTCTCTGACCTCACCTTTAAACCATACTAGCAGCTTTTTGGCCTTCCTTCCACCCTTCTTAAAGAGTGGAATACATGTGGTCTGGGCTTCCAAGATAGTATTTTTAAACAACACCCATGCTTCATATAAACCTTTAACCTTTGCAGCTGCTCCTTGTAGTTTTTCTTTCCTCTTTTTATCATAGTCTCCCTTTTGAAAGTTAAAAGTTGCTACTGTGGAATTCCTTGCCGTCTTCCCTCCATTTATTAAATCAAATGCAATTATACTATGATCACTATTGCCAAGTGGCCCCAACACCATTATCTCTTGCACCAGATCTTGTGTTCCACTAAGGACGAGGGCCAAAATAGCTTCCCCTCTTGTTGGTTCATGAGCCAGCTGCTCCAAGAAGCAGTAATTTATTTCATCTAGAAACTATTTCCCTAGCATGTCCTGTTGTGTCATTGACCCAGTCAATACCAGGGTAATCGAAATCGCTCATTATTACCGTGTAACAATTGTTAGCTTCCCTGATTTCTATTAGCATTTCATCATCCATCCGTTCATTCTGGCCAGGTGGATGGTAGTACACCCCCACTGCCATTGCCTTCCCCTTTTTACGTGGAATTTCTATCCATAGAGATTCTACAGTATATTTTGTTTCCTGCACAGAATTTATCCTGTGTGACTCAATGCCCTCTCTAACATAGAGCACAATCCCTCCACCAATTTGATCCACCATATTATTGCTATATAGTTTGTACCCAGGTATCACAGTGTCCCATTGGTTGTCCTCCTTCCACCAGGTCTCTGAGATGCTAATTATATCTATCCTTTCATTTAATGCTATGTATTCTAGTTCTCAGTCTTATTTTTTAGACTTCTGCATTTGCATACAGGAATTTTAGAGGGTGTATTTTATTCATATTAACAATCTGGCAGAGGTAATATTGAATCTTTCAGCTCTCTCTGCTCTGTACTTACAGGCATTTGGGTTACTTTTATCTTTATTGGAACCTCCTATCAGGAGGCCCTAACTTCCTTCTTTTGCTAGTATCCTTCAAGGATTGATCCTTCTGAACCATGCACTCTTGGGCGACTGTCAGCTTTCCCCTATTATCTAGCTTAAAAGCTGCTCTTTCTCCTTTTTAAAGGTTAATGCCAGCAGCCTGGTTCATCCTTTTGGATAAGCCCCACCCCCCTTTCCCCAGAATGTTCCAACTCTAGGTTACAAGCAAGTTGTACAACAATCCACACATACAAAAGGCAACATACTTGACCTCATATTTGCCCCACTATCCGCTCTCAATCTACTTCAAAATATTCTACTAGCAATTACAGATGTCCCATGGTCAGATCATAATCTCATTATGTTCCAGATTCCCATTCAAAAGAAACAATATTCTAATGACAAAGACCTAAACAAATATGCAAATACCACTTCCAGAAGCTTCCAACCTTTTAACAGGGAACAGATCCTCGATGAAACTGACGCACTCTTTAAAGACTCTACTCTAAACCTTGAAGAGATTATCACTTCTTGGAATAACAGACTCAACCACATTTCATCTCGTCCACCCAGAAACAAGGACTCAAAAAAAAAAAGCTACGGCACCTTGGTTTACATCAGATCTGAGAGAATCCCTAAAACGTTTGCGAAAGCTCGAGAAGAAATGGAGGAGGTCACGCAGCAACACCAATCAGATTGCGTACATGCAACATCTTGACACCCACCGTAAAGCCATTTCAGAAAAAATGAAACTATATCATACAGACACCCTGAAACGTGCTATAAATAAACCCCACGACCTATTTACTCTTGTCAAGAAATTAGCCAAGGAACTTCACCGGAACACCAGTGTGAAATCAACCCACAAGAATATGCTCTCTACATACAATCTAAGATGTGCTGTACAAACAAAATTACAATACCCCCTGTCCCGATTATTCATGGGCTCCCAGCTCCTTTAGCTTCATTCTCCACCCCTTCTTTGAAGCTAATTGAAGATATAATCTCATCTCTCAACTTATCCACAGCACATACTGATCCTTGTCCAGCCTTTTGGATAAAGAACCTTCGAAAAGAGCTTGCTCCAATAATATCCAAGATCATAAGGCTATCATTCAACACCGGCGTATTCCCTGCTGCTCTCAAACAGACTTCTATCAGACCCCTACTAAAAAACCTCAAGTTAGATCCACAAAAAACAGACTCTTACCGACCCATCTCTAGCATACCCACTCTTGCGAAAATAATTGAAAAAATAGCCTACAGACAACTACAAGACCATATCGACACTGAAGCGCCTTTGGATACCTGTCAACATGGATTCAGGGAATCACACGGGGTCGAGACGCTCCTCACCTCACTTCTCAACAGCCTAAACTCTGGTATCGATAACATCAAACAGGGTTTTGTTCTCATCTTTTTAGATATTGCGGCTCTTAGCAGCCTATTTCTTCATGTTGGCTTCTGGGAAGTGTAGTACTACTAAAATATGTTGGTGCTTTTAAGTAGAAGGTTTGTAGTTGAGGTAACCGAGGGTAAGGCTTGTAACAGTAAGTTTATTTCCATAACACAAAACACAGCAGGTTCAAGGTATCATTTACAGGATTATAACTGTAGGATTTGCTTAAGGTACAGCAAATAATGGCAAACAAACCAAAAGAACTCAGAAATGGCTTTTTAAAGTCCTCTTACTTGCAGAAGCAATTGCCTTTAGAAACTAGGCTGCCACTTTCCTTTTTAGTCCTTGTTAATCAGAGCATAAAGAAAAATTCAAGTTTAATTCTTCTACAGCAGTTTGGTTTTTGCCAGCCTCAAAAACCTTTCTAGGCTGCATTTCTACGTGAAACCAAACTCAGAACAAAACATTCCGAGCTGTTATCAAAACTCTTAGCAGGCTTTTCATATAGGAGAGGAGCAAGCAAAAACTTATAGCAGCTAACTTGACTTTTCTTGCCGTTGCACAGTTCAAACACAGGTGACAAACAAGCATGAATCAGAGCTTCCTGATCATGCTTACGTTGCAGTAAATTTCCCTTTTAAAACAGACAGGAATTTACCTCCATACTGCTTGTGCCATATGGTTAACTTCCAAGGAGAATTACTTCTTCTTTCAGGGCTAGCTTTTCCTCAAGACCTCCTGTCTAGAGCTTGGCATAGAGAGCAATCCATAAAGCAAACTTCTTCCCCCAACTCTGACACTGGTTCTCCCAACTGCATGGGTTCTGACTCACCGAGCTGGTCAGACCGCTCAGCTGACAACCTCTCTGGTGGTCTGAAAGCTTCTCCACTTCCTGGTCCCCATCTCTGTTGCCAACCTGTTGCAGGGAATTCAGCTCTCTCAGCTCTGGGTAGCTCAGCTCTTCTCCAAGAATCAACTCCTTCTCTCTGCTTCTGTCTCAGCTGCTCTCCCGGCTGCTCTCCTTCTTGTCTCCTTCCTCCCTCTGCATAATCTAACCCAGGCTTATACCTCCAGGGTTCTAACCCCACTTCTTTCTTTCCCAGGTGTTGGTAATCCCCCTGTCTTCTGATATTAGAATAATCAGTGCACTTGTTAAAGTAAGGGCTTTGGTCCTCGTGCTTGCAATCCCTCTTTCTTACTTTATCAGTCATTGTGTGAAACTTGTTCCAGCTGGGGTTTTTCTATCTTTGAAACCTGGCTGTGGCTTTCTCTCCCTGCACTCCTAGAAGGGGACCCTTAACTAGGGTAAATTAGTTATGCTTCTCACCTCCCCCACTCTCAGGATAGCTGACCTTGCCACATTAAAAATTACCCTAGTCTTCTATTTGTTGTTTTGTCTGTCTTGAATAGATTGTGAGCTCTGTGGCGCACAGACTGTCTCATGTGTGAGTACAGCGCTGCATATGCCTAGTAGCGCTATACAAATAAGTAGTAGTAATAGAAGTAGTAATCTTATCCTTTACTTCAGGCAGAAGATTGCCTTGATCTGCTCCTGCAGACACACAAAAGTATATGGTATGCTTTGTTAGCCCACACATTGCAATAACAATCTTGTGGGGCCACAGAACCTGATAAACATCTGTACCCCAAGCCCGATCAGAGCTGGAATAAGATATCAACACCCATAGGTGGTATCCATAGGTGGTGGGGAGGGTAAAACCCCCACATCCCCTTGGAGGTCATACAGCACAGTCCTAAAGCATGAGGAATCAGACTCCTCTTTAACCCAGATATTTAGCACCTTCAAAATTTGGTACTCTTGCCAGCTGTCTGTGCCTAAATCTGGACCCAAGCCCAACATTAGAGAATCTCTGAAGTTAATTGCATTCTGGACCTGTTAGTTCTGAAGTGGTACTTCTGATGATAGTAATAGACTCTCAGGGCTCAATATTATATAGGTTTTCAAGGCCTCAGTCACTTTTCTTTGTGTAGAGACCACTGTTCCCTCTAAGCTGTGCACGTGTGCGTGCGCACACACCTCACCGAGCGAGCGCACATACTTTACAACAGAGCGCACAAAAATTACGGCTCTGATTCTGATAGAAAACAACACAGATGTCTTAAAATTTAAAAGTTATGATTGTAATTACTAGAAATTTCCTGCTTTATTTAGTAATCATCTAGTTTCATTTAATTTGATTAAAATCGATGTGGTGTGCATACTGTATTCTGATGTGTAGTCAAATTTTAAAGTATATAACTCCGAGTGTCATTATGTGGCGCACAAAAATGTAACCTTCCTTCAAAAGCTGCACACAGCTGATATTTTATGCGCACACAGCCTACAGAAAATTAGAGGAAATATTGGTAGAGACCTCTTAGGCTATGTTCCTCTGAATGGCAGAGAGCTGTAATGGTTCTACAAGTGTATAGTACTTTGACCAATAAGTGATCTGTTAATTTTCCAGAACAGGGGATGTTACTCTTTCTCAGTGTCATTGTGCTGGGAGGAGACTCCTCTGGGAGGGCAATATTAAACCGTTATAAAAACCCCACCCAAAGGCAGGTAATTGTCTTTGGCTAGTTTAGCCATTGTACAATCAAAATGGATCCACCTGGCTAATTAAAGCATCAGAGGGGGGCTGTGAGGTAGAAGGTGACATGGGTTGCTTAGGCCTCTGCACCCGATATCCAAAGTATCCTGATGAACCCCACCAGCACACTCCCTGCTCAGGAGGAGAAGAGTCAGCCAGGTCAACGAAAAGGAATGAATGTAGTAATGGAATGTGGAGGGGCCACTGACCCAAAGGAAAGGATCCAGAAGAGTATCCCTTAACCAAATGACACCCAGAGCCAGAAGCTATCAAGATGCTGCACCAGGGACCGCATCTACGGCAGCCTCTTGCTCAGAAGGTACATTGAAATAAGGTAGCGCAGGAGGAGGGTTTCCCAAGTCTGAAATAAGTCTCAGTAAGGTGAAAGATGCTGGCAGAGGCAAGCAGTTAAAATCCTATCTTTTTTATAATGTTTTTAGTGAGCTCTAAATGTATTTTTTTAACTAAACCCTTTGGTTCAGAACACCAGTTTCTGGCATGGATTCAGTTACTGAGAGAAAGGGGATTAGAGAGAGTGGTACAAAGGTACCATTTTCCTTCATATTTACTGGTCCTTTCCAGGCACCCTGAATCATCCCAAGAATTGAGCCTGAAAAAATAGTATTTTATCTTGGAAGTTGTGCCCCTAGTTTGCCAGACAACTGGCCCAGCAACTGAAAGGGACTCCCAGATTGGCAATTATTACATTTGGATCCTTGGAAGATTGCACCAGGGCTTTGACAGCCTTGATGCCTCCTTTAAAGTTCACTAGGCTAGTTTCTAGAATACATATCCTTAACTATTCATTTTCTTCAGCTCTCTATATTGGCCTTTATTTAAACAATTTTGGTTGCCCGGTTTTAAAACATATATTGCACTGGGTACCACACACTAATTTTAAAATAAGCTTAAGTGTGCTGTCTTAAAAAGTTGTCAATGAATCCATGGAAATGGGTAGCTATTAATCATAATGGTGGGAGAAACCAAAAGAATGTACCAACTCCTCAGAAGATGATCATATGCAAGAGGAGTGGAGATTGACCATGGGTTGACGACACAGCCACTTCTCTCATTTATTAAGACTGGTGCACATGTAAGTGACTGTATCATTAATCCATGGTCAATCTCTGCTTCTCTTGCATATAATCACAATGGCGGTGGCAACATCCTTTGTCTGTCTTATTTCCTGTCCTGTAAGCACCAGTGGAAAACAGGATATACATTCTGGCAGTCGAAGTTGACTGCAGTGGTGACTGTCAGCTACCCAAACACTGGCACCCCTTTATTACTGTGCAGCCACTTAAACAAAAATAGCCACTTTCAGCTGATAGAATAATTATTGTGCAGCATCTGACTGTCAAGCAGCAAATTTTGAGTTGCTTAGAGTTTCAAGCTTGGTTAAATAAAGTCATGCATATCAGTCTCTAAAATGCTTTACATCCAATCATTTTGTGCTTCCCTGGTGTCTTAAAGGCTCTAACTGCGATGGATGAATTCCGTGGGTTAGACAAAGACATAGAAGGATCTTCAAAGCGATGGAAAAAACTGGTTGAATCAGAGTGCCCAGAAAAGGAGATGTTTCCACAAGAATGGAAAAACAAAACTTCTCTTGAAAAGCTCATTATACTGAGAGCCCTACGTCCAGACAGAATGACATACGCTGTCGGGTATTGTTCTCTAGATTTGCTAAATTAGTTGTAGGCAAAGTATTGTGCCATTTAGAAATGCATCACCATAGGATTGTTTACATAAAGCATAAATACCAGTGTGAAGAATAAAGTTCAGATCATGACTTAGGTTCTTCCTGCAATGAGTTTAAGCTATGTTCTTGTGCAACCATGACAAAATTCCCCTGTGCTCTAATATGCTATGCATTTCCTGATCCATAAATGTGACCAGTTTTGGGTCTACTCCAGCAGTTGGCTGTTATGCCATTAGTTCTTTAGAATTTTAGATTCCTGCTACATATTTCAAGAGATTTGATAAAGGT
The DNA here is from genome assembly GCA_033557465.1 of Ichthyophis bannanicus. NCBI lineage: Eukaryota > Metazoa > Chordata > Amphibia > Gymnophiona > Ichthyophiidae > Ichthyophis > Ichthyophis bannanicus. The sequence continues at coordinate 546,446,723 of CM066031.1, forward strand.
GAAGATCATTCTAGTATGAATTAGGAGAAAGAAAAATAAAACTTTTTTTGTTTTGTTTTTGCTATTCAGAAATGTTCCATAAAAGGAAATTTAATTTGCAACCTGCATACAGCAATCAACCAATTTTGGGTGATGTAAATATAATTTGTTCAAGAATAATAATCTTAATTATTTCTAATACACCATTAATCTATACTGTTCTGTACAAGATAAGCACCATGGTTTCTCAAGAAGCTCAACCATCTTTATTAGAATACCGAGAGCTTACTTATGTGGAGAAGGTCCCATAGCGTATACCTGGGGCAGAACTTTAATATTCTCAGTTGTGTCTTTTAGCACTTTCATGAAATAGAGACTTATTTAAAATTACTGCTGTAAAGTTAAAATTATAGTAAACAATTACTATGTACATTCTCAATTTACACAGAAATTTTGTTGAGGAGAAACTAGGTTCAAAGTATGTTGATGGCAATCGGATGGACTTTGCCAAATCATATGAGGAGAGCAGTGCAGCCACACCAGTGTTTTTCATCCTTTCCCCTGGAGTAGACCCTCTCAAAGAGATGGAGGCACTTGGTAAGTCTCTGAACTGCGGGTCAGTTCCTGACACAAAAAAAATGTTATATAAAAAATAAAAATGTATAAGACATGATCAGCTTTGAGAGTTTTGTTTAATTTTTCTCTACATTTTGCAGCAAAAGATAAATGAGATTATATAAAAGTCTATAAAGCTATTAAATTTGCAGTCTTTATGGGTCATTTTGTAAAGGCTTTTTTTATGCACATAAAATGCTTAATCAAATTATTTCCTGCATAAAAGTAAATGCAATGATAAGAATGTGTATACTTTTATATGACTTGGGTGCAGGTGTGTTCAGGATGGACTTTGGGCAGAGTGCAAGCACAGTCTTGATTAACGCATGTTTCTAAAATACTTACATATATTTACACGTATTCCTGAGCAGTGAAATGTACATAGGTTCATTTGTGCTGGTATTTTATGAAGATACATTAAGAAACATTTTACAAATGACATCCAAGTTCAATCTGTGATATCCAAGCCAGAACGTCTGGAAAAAAAAAAAAGCAGGCACGTCTAAATTCAGGCATGATTTTACAAATGTGGATAGGCCCAATATGGACATCTATGGGGCTATCTACATAGACATCTCCGGAATAACATTTAAGACAAGAGACATCGAATAGCCTAATGGGCAGAGTAGCGGGCAAGGACCAGAGAAGCCAGGATTCAAATACCACTCTACTCCTTGTGACGTTAGGCAAGTCACTTAACCCTCCATCTTCTTTATACCCTCTGGATGTTTTACAGCCAAAACAAGCACTTTCCAGATGCCTATTCTTGCCTGGAGCAGGACTAAACTTTTATGGAGTCACAGATGTCCCCAACATTTCTGAAATTGAGTGGGGACTAAGTCCATTGCAGCATCCCAAATACACCCCCTGCCTACTTGGCCTCCTCTGCACCAGAGATGTTTTGAAAGCCATTTGTGAAATGGCTCTGGGGCATCTGGTTTGGATATCTGCATACTTGTTTTCAGATGTCCAAATCACAGCTAAGGCTTTTAAAATGTCCTCCCCAGGCACCCTGTTACAAAATTACCCTCAATTTGTACATTTTTTAAGGGGCATTAGCAGTGGGTTTGCAAGCCAATATTCAAAGGGAAAATTCCTGTAGAGATTTCTGTTGAATATCTTTCTGTGGGCAGGACTGGTGCAAGGATATTGGATACCCTACATGAACCTTCAGTCTTAATTCCCCTCCCTGAGATTTTGAAAATTAAATTTAATAATCATGATCCTTCGAACACCACCCTTCCCACAACAGTCCTGTAAAAATGCGTACTTGGGCATCATACTTTAAAATATGAAACTTTGCTTTGTAATGTATGTGTGGGCCCACTCTCCCTGCAGGTAAAATAATGTGCTGATGTTTTTTTGAGTGAGTGTGGTGGTCAGAACATAGTTTGCTTTAACTGCTGCTGCTTTTTGCTGCCCCTCAGAAGCTACTGCCCTGTGACTATGGCTTGTAGGACTGTTCTGAAGTCATTGTGGCTTAGGAGGGGCTTTAATTTCCTGATGATTTTCAATTTTCAGCCATCCTGAGACTTCGGTGAGGCATTTGGTTATAGTTGTGTAATCAGGGGTTTCGACATCAAAAGATGTGTACAGCATGATGTCATCAGCGTACATTTTGTAGTGGATGTTATGTTTCCATATGACCTCACAAGCTGACTGAATGTATAGGATAGAAACATAGAAATATGACGACAGAAAAAGACCACATGGCCTATCTAGTCTGTCCTTCCATATCAACAACTACAACAGTCCCCTTTTTTCCTTTAGAGATCCTCTGTGTTTGTCCCATGCTTTTTTGAATTCAGATACTGTCCTCATCTCTACCACCTCCACTGGGAGACTATTCCACGGATCCACCACTCTTTCCGTAAATAAATATTTCCACATATCACTCCTGAATCTATCCTCCTTCACCCTCATCCCATGTCCCCTCGTAGCAGAACTTGCTTTCAATTGAAACAGGCTCTCCCCCTGAACATTTATGCCACGGAGGTAATTATACATCTCAGTCATATCATCTCTATCCCACCTTTCTCCAGGACCAAGCAGGAAGTCAGTCCTCACTTATGGGTGACATCGACATCGATGGAGCCCCCGTGCGGAGCATTTCCCCAGCTTTCTAAGAAAGCCTTTGGGAATACTGCACGCATGCGCGGTCCCCTTCCTGCCTAAAGGTGCCATCTTGCTCAGTCTTTCTTTGTCCGTGGAGCCCACCGGACGTCTGTTCGTGTCACCCGGAAAAGTTTACTTTTTTTCTTGTGATTTCATCGTGCTTTTTTCTCCGGTTCGACACCGGTACCCCTTCCCACCGGGTTCGGTACACCGGTATCGAGCCCGTCTTCTATTTTTCGGTTTTTGCCCTTTGTGGCTGGTGTTTGCGCCCTTTTTGTCTTTTTCCCTGGACAGCCGGTCCTTTGACCTCGCGGGGGTCCTTTTTTCCCTGATGGCTTCCAGTGGTTTCAAAAAGTGTGATCGGTGCAAGAAACTGATGTCTGTCACCGACACGCACGACTGCTGCCTTCGATGCCTCGGACCGGATCATGATCCTAAGGTCTGTGTCCCGTGTGGCAAAATGTCCACCAAGGCACTACGAAGCAGCCAGCATCAAAAAGAACGGATTTTTTCTGACTCTGCCTCCGGCCGGGCCCGGACCTCATCCAAGGCCTCGACGTCTCGGGAGTCTGACCCCGAGTATCGCCGGGGTTCCTCGGACAGGGGGTCCCCCGATCGGGAACGTAAGAGGAAGAAACTGCTTGTGAGGGCGGCATAGGAGGAGGTCCGTGGTTCCTCGAGGGCCAGGTCTCGGACCCCCGACCGCCGTCCCGGGCCTTTGGAGCAGGAGAAGCCGTCCAAGGTACCTCGTGTGGAGACGGAGCCCGCTGGACACGTAAGTCCTGTTGTCCTCGTGGACTCTCCTCCTAGGGAGCCGACGTCGGGCCCGGTGCCGCCGGGGCCCGAGTCGGTGGCTGCTGAGTCTCCTGAGCTTGGACTCAGGCTGACAGCCTTGGAGTGCAGATTGTCTGCCTTCATGGATCAGCAGTGGGTACTGATGGCCAGCCTTGCTGGTGCATCTGCCACGACCACCGGGACATCGACGTCTAAGTCGACCCCGGAGACCGAGCCGATACTCGAGACCATGAAGGTTCGAGGTCGTCCTCGGTCACGGTCACCCTCGACCTCCTGCTCGGAACCGAGGGCGTCGACACCGGTGCCTTTGGCGTCGGGGCGGGTGCCACCGAGGCCCGCGCGTTCGGAGCCCCCCGACTCCTCTTCGGATGAGTCCGCGTGGGAGACGGAGGACGAGGAGTCCCCCGATACTTTTCGGACTCGGTGCATCCCTTTGGACTCACCGCGGTCCAAGCCCCGGAGTAGGTCCCCTCCAGAGGACACCAGGTTCTCGGAGTTCGTCAGGGACATGGCCAAGGCTTTGGCGATTCCCGCGGACCCCGAGGAGGAGCCTCGAGCCGAAGAGCTCGAGGCCCTCCAGTATGACTCTCCTCCGAAGGAGTCCTTTACTGTGCCTGTTCCTCCGATGCTGGAACAGCTCCTTTTCCGGATGTGGGAGGCACCGCCTCGGTGCCGGTTTTGAGCAAGCAGGTCGATTCCATTTATCGACTCCGTAAGAGCCCTGGTTTCCAGAAGGCGCAGCTGCCGCACCATTCCATGGTGGTGGAATCGGCCATGCATCGTCTGAAAAGCCAGAAGATGCACTCTGCGGTGCCTCCCAGCAGGGAGGCCCAGAACCTGGATGCTTTCGGCAGAAAGTGCTTCCAGGGCTCGATGCTTGCTTGCCGTGTCCAGTCTTACCAGCTGCACATGGGCATGTACCTACGGGACCTGGCGAAGGAACTTGCCGGGTTCTCTGTTGGCCTCTCCGGGGAACCTTTGCAGAGGTTCAAGACTTTGTCCTCGGGAATCCGGGAATTCTCAAAGTTCATGTCCCGAGCGGCCTACGATGGCTTCGAGGCTTCGGCCCGTGTAGCGGCAGCCGGCATCGGGGCCCGACGCCAGGCATGGTTGCAGTCATCAGACCTCGAGCCCTGGGTGCAGGACAAGTTGGTCGATGTCCCTTGCCGAGGTGAAAAACCTTTTGACAAACCCATGGCCGAGAAGGCGGCTGAACTCGAAACCAAGCACCTGACTAGGACAAGGCTGTCCAGAAAAACTTCTGCCCCTTCTCAGAGGAAGAAGGGCTCGGGTAAGAAGTCCTTTTACCCGAGGAAGGCGGCTGCCTACAAACCTTTCCCTCAGTACCAGGCCTCCCCAGCAGGGTCAGCAGGCCAAGGGGCAGGGACATGGGCACCGTAGGCAGAAGACCCCCAAGCCTCCGGCTCTTGCTCCCACTCAGCAGGGAGGGGGTTTTTGACTCCCACTCCATCTCTGCACAGGAGGTCGTCTAGTCCTGTTTGCCCACAGGTGGCCACCCATTACAGGAGATGCTTGGGTATTAAGCATAGTCCGCAAGGGCTATATGCTCCATTTCCAGCAGTCGCCTCCAACCTACTTCCTAGGAGAGCCTCCAAGACCTCCTCTGCACACAGACCTCCTCCTTCAAGAACTTCAAGGTCTGCTTCTAGACCAGGCAGTGGAGCCGGTACCTCCCCACCTGAAAGGTCACGGGTTCTACTCCAGGTATTTCCTCATACCAAAGAGAACCGGGGGCCTCAGGCCTATTCTCGACCTCAGGAATCTCAACAAGTTCTTGGAGAAAGAAAGGTTCAAGATGCTTACTCTTGGAACACTTCTGCCCTACCTCCAGCAGGGAGATTGGCTATGCTCCTTAGATCTAAAGGATGCGTGTAATCTTCTGAATATGTAATCTTCTGGTCTAGTCTCTGCTTGGTCCTGGGTTCATTTCACTCCACAGACGCAGGAGGGCTTGTAATAAGACCAGCAAACAGGTGTGGCTTGGAGAAAGGTTTTTATGTAAAAATAGGCTTAATACATAGGTATTGAACAGAGGTATATAGTGATTGTTACAGAGCTGTTTCAGTGTGCATCAGTGAATCTGTGTGTGCAGGTGTGCATGTGTGAAGTGTGAGAGAGATAGAGGCCAGAACCTGTGGGTCAGAGCCGCATGGTAGGCCAGAACATGTGGGTAGAGAGAGAGAGAGAGAGAGAGAGGGGGAGGGGTGAAGGGAGTTGAGTATCAGAGCCTCATGGTAGTATCCAAACCTGTCCGATGAAGGAGAGAGAGAGACAGGAAGTGTGTCTGTCCTTTATAGTGCCTCTCCAGCAGTTCCCCTTGAGGTCTGCTATTGTCTTTGGCCATTCCCTTTAAGGTCTACCCATCTTGATTTAGCAAGGAGGGGCTGCAGCCAGGTCCTAGAGACTGACGTCACCCAGGGGTCAGAGTTTAGACTGAATTAAACAGAGTCCATAGCTGCATGAAAGGTATGCTGACAATGCGTACTCTCACATCCTCATTCATCCAGACCACAGAAAGTACCTCAGGTTCCTTGTGGGAGGAAACCATTGCCAGTACAGAGTACTGCCCTTTGGCCTGACCTCCGCCCCAAGGGTCTTTACAAAGTGCCTGGTGGTGGTGGCGGCCTACTTAAGGAATCAGGGTGTTTTTGTCTTCTCCTACCTGGACGACTGGCTCATCAGGGGTCAGACTTCCCAAGAGGCCTGGCAAGCCACCCTCAGAACTGTCTCCCTCCTTCAACACCTAGGGTTTGTCATAAACTTCGCAAAGTCCACTTTGCTCCCCTCCCAGAACCTAGAGTTCATAGGGGCAAGGTTGGACTCCCTGCAAGCAAAGGCTTACTTGCCAAGGGACAGGGCTCAAAGACTCATAGACTTGGCAAACCAGTTTCTGAGCAGGCCACAGGTCTCCGCCAGACTCTGTCTAAAGCTCCTGGGCCACATGGCATCGACAGTGCATGTGACCCCCAATGCCCGCCTCCACATGAGACCTGCACAATGGTGTCTGCGAACTCAGTGGAAACAAGCCACAGGAAGCCTCACAGACAAAGTGCGGGTGTCCAAACCATTTCTGGACTCCCTGCAGTGGTGGCTACACCCCCCCCAGCTTATTACAGGGGGTGCCTTTTCAGGTGCCTGTTTCCACAGTGGTGTTGACCACCGATGCCTCTTTGCAGGGCTGGGGTGCACATTGCTTGGACAGGTGCACCCAGGGCCTGTGGTCTCCATGGGAGACCACATAGCAAATCAACCTTCTGGAACTCCGGGCTATTCGCTTAGCCCTCAACACCTTCTCTCACACCTTGGCTCACCAGTCTGTTCTGGTACAGATGGACAATCAAGTGGCCATGTTCTATGTGAACAAGCAGGGAGGCACGGGGTCCAGGCTCCTGTGTCGAGAAGCACAGGCCCTTTGCTCTTTTGCTGTCAAACACAACATGTATCTCAAGGCTGTTTATCTCCCTGGCCAGGAAAACGTCCTGGCAGACAGGTTGAGCAGGATTCTGCAACGAGTGGCAACTACACCCCTTGGTGGTTCAGAAAATTTTCCTGAGATGGGGACTTCCATCCATAGATCTCTTTGCCAGTCCCCTGAACCGGCAGCTGCCCAGGTTCTGTTCCAGGCAACCACATCCCCTGAGGTTAGCGGCGGAAGCCTTCCTGATCTCTTGGTCCCAGGGCCTCCTGTATGCGTTTCCTCCCACGCCTCTGGTGGCCCGAACCTTGTTCAAGATCCTAAGGGACAAGGCCTCGGTAGTGCTGATAGCTCCCATGTGGCCGAGGCAGCCCTGGTTCCCACTTCTCCTTCAGCTAGCCGTGGAAACACCACTACCTCTGGGGTTGCAACCCGATCTTCTCTCACAGGATCAGGGTTCCCTTCTGCACCTCAATCTCAAATCTCTCAATTTGATGGCCTGGAGGCTGCAAGGGTAGTGTTGGCTCCCTGGGGCCTACCCCGGGAAGTGGAAGAGGTGGTATTGGCCTCTAGAAAGCAATCCACCAGGAAAACCTATGCCCTGAAGTGGAGAAGTTTCTCCATGTGGTGTCAGCAGCGCAAGGAGGATCCTTTCGCCTGCACTGTACCAGTAGTGCTTCAGTATCTACTGCACTTGTCCAATCAAGGCCTTAAGTCCAATTCGGTTCAGGTCCACCTCTCTGCTCTAGCAGCTCACCACTCACTGGTGGAAGGACACTCTGTCGGTTCACCCCTTGGTGTCCAGGTTTCTCAGAGGCTTGCTCTTGCTCAAGCCTCCTCTCCGTCCACCGGCCCCTAAGTGGGAGTTGAATGTGGTCTTGCAGAAACAGACTCGCCCACCTTTTGAGCCGATGGCTACCTGTCCTCTCCACTTCCTTTCTTGGAAGGCTCTATTCCTTGTGGCCCTAACCTCGGCCAGGCAAGTGAGTGAGCTTCAAGCCCTGGTCTGTGACAGGCCTTACACTCACTTCTATAGGAACAGGGTAGACCTTAGGACACATCCTAAGTTCCTCCCAAAGGTTGTCTCCTCTTTCCATCTCAACCAGAAGGTGGTTCTTCCAACGTTCTTCCCTAGGCCCCATGCCAGCCGGGCTGAAACAGTCCTGCATACCCTGGACTGTAGGAGGGCCTTATCCTTCTACATTTAATGTACGCAGGGGCATAGGAGGGCTACTCAGCTCTTCGTATCTTTTGACCCTAATAACTTGGGGTTACCTGTCTCCAAGCGTACCTTGTCCATCTGGGTGGCTGACCTTCACCTGGGCTTCCAGGGCAGCTGACCTTCCCTTGCAGGGTCGGGTCACGGCCCACCGTGTCAGGGCTATGGCTGCCTCAGTAGCTCATCTCCGCTCTGTACCGTTGGCAGACATCTGCAGGGCTGCAACTTGGTCCTCAAGCCAGACTTTTGCGGCCCATTACTGCCTGGAGAGGGAGTCCCGTAGGGACAGTGCTTTCGGTCAGGCAGTGCTCCGGAATCTCTTTGAGGTTTAAGCAACTCCTACCCTCCAGCCCTCTGGTTGGGCTACCAGTGGGGGTATGTTTTCAGTGAAATCTTTTCTCTGATGCTGTGGCTAGAAGGGAGCTCATTTTTCAGCTCTGGGTCCCCGGTAGCCTGAAGCTGGGGAGTCACATAAGTGAGGACTGACTTCCTGCTTGGTCCTGGAGAAAGAGTAGTTACTCACCTGTAACAGGTGTTCTCCAGGAGCAGCAGGAATCAGTCCTCACAACCCTCCCTCCTCCCCTGGCAGCTGCAGTTGTATATAGTTCATATTTACATTTTTGTGTGCTGTTTTTAGCTATGTCATTGGACTGAGCAAGATGGCACCTTTAGGCGGGAAGGGGACCGCGCATGCATGCAGTATTCCCAAAGGCTTTCTTAGAAAGCTGGGGAAATAATCTGCACGGCGGCTCCATCGACGTCGATGTCACCCATAAGTGAGGACTGATTCCTGCTGCTCCTGGAGAACACCTGTTACAGGTGAGTAACTACTCTTTCCTCTAAGGTGTACATATTAAGATCCTTCAGTCTGTCCTCATATGCTTTATAATGAAGACCACTAACCATTTTAGTAGCCACCCTCTGTACTGACTCCTTCCTGTTTATATCCTTTTGAAGGTGCGGTCTCCAGAATTGCACACTATACTCCAAATGAGGTTGCACCAAAGACTTATACAGAGGCACTATCACCTCCTTTTTTCTGCTAGCCATTCCTCTCTGTATGCACCCAAGCATCCTTCTAGCTTTTGCTGTCGCCTTTTCTACCTGTTTAGCTACTTTAAGATCATCAGACACAACCATGCCTAGGTCCCACTCTTTTTTAGTGGACAAAAGTACTTCACCCCCTATACTATATTGCTCCCTTGGATTGCTGCAGCCCAAATGCATGACCTTACATTTTTTAACATTAAATCCCAGCTGCCAAATTCTACATTGTGAGTAGGCAAGGTGCAGATGTCCTAGACATCAAAAGGGTAGATAGAATTTGTCATATTCTATCTACCCTTTTGATGTCTAGGACATCTGCACCTTGCCCACTCCCAATCTTAAATGACAGAGTTGTAAGGCAGGGGTCTCCAAATCCAGTCCTAGAGGGCCACAAACCAGTCAGGTTGGCAGGACATCTCTAATGCATATATATCTCATGCAAATTCATTAGGGCTATCCCGAAAACCTGACAGGGTTGCGGCCCTCCAGGACAGGGTTGGACACCCCTGTTCTAGACCATTCTTCAAGTTTAGCTAGATCCCTCCTCATGTTATCTACACCTTCCCAGGTGTCTATTGCAGATTTTGGTATCATCCGCAAAGAGGCAAACCTTACCCGACAGCCCTTCCGCTATATCACTAACAAAGATGTTAAAAAGAATTGGACCAAGGACAGATCCCTGGGGCACACCACTGGTAACATCCTTCTCCTCAGAGTGAGCTCCATTTACCTGTGCTGTTTGTCACCTCCCACCCACCAATTTCTAACCCAAGCAGTAACTTTAGGGTCCATCCCTAGGGTGCTCAGTTTGTTTATAAGTTGTCTGTGAGGAACAGTGTCAAAGGCTATCTCCAGGAACAAGCAGGAATGAGTCTTCACATATGGGGTATGTCGGTACCGACGGAGCCTGCGCGGGAACGCTCCCCAGCTTCCCAAAAAGGAAAGCTTCTGGGAGCATACCACAGCGCCTGCGCGCTGCCTTCCCGCCTTTCCTAACCAGCTCTCCTCAGTTCTTCTTTGCCGCGGAGCCAGCAGGTCGAGCCCTGTCACCGCGGACGAAGTTCTTTATTTTATTTTATTTCTTTGGTCGCGTGTCTGCCTTCCCCGACTCCGGACCGGTACCGCCGGTCTTTTTCTCTTCTTTCTTCAAAAAAAAACAAAAAAATATCTATTTTTCTTCACTTAGTGTATTTTTCCTCTTGGGCCTCAGGGCCTACAAGAAAATTTCCCTCATGGAAAAACCAGCCTCCGGGTTCAAAAAATGCACTAAGTGTAGCGGTACTATTTCTGTTACAGATACCCATGAATGGTGTCTTAAATGTTTGGGTCCTGAACACTCCATTCCGGATTGTCCGTCCTGCTCTCTAATGTCTAAACGGGGTTTACAGAACCGAGCAGCTAAGCTCCATGTGCTGTTTCCCGCTGATGCAGCGTCGGTAGCATCGACATCTTCCAGGTCTTCTTCTCCTGATGGATCTCAGGTAACCAAACATGTACCTAGCAGGTCCTCGAAGGGTAGATCTCCCTCTAAGCATCGAGATGCCTCCGGGCTTGCCCTTGAGGATCCTGCACCAGCAAAACAACCCCGGCGGGAAGCTCCGGCTTCCAAAGCTCCTCCTATGGGGTTACAGGTTGACATCGATGGCACGGCCTCGACCGATCACCTGTTAGAATGCTCCGGGGTACCGGCACAATCTCCCGTACCGACTTCCAGGCATTCATGGCGTCGATGGATCACAATGTTCTGTCCATGCAGCAGGCTATTACGGCCTTCATTCAAGCTGCGACACCGCTGGTACCGAAACAAGCTCCGTTGTCGGTATCGGCTCCGGTACCGGCACCAGCGCCGATACCGGTACCGACTGCATCGATATCGACTAAGATACCGGCTACAGCGGTTCCTTGTCCAGGGCTTACCGGTACCAATCCGGTACCGGGGACGCCCGATGTCGATACTGCTCGATACGCGTATCGAGCGTTGGAAGAGCACCCTGACAGGCGATACTTCAATTCCTCTGATGATTCTGATACATCAGACGAGTCTCCTGAAGTATCCATAGCCCTTCCTGAAGAGCCTTCTTCTCCAAAAAGAAGAATGTCTCCTCCAGAGGACTTGTCCTTTCAAGACTTCATAAGAGAAGTAGCTAAAGGACTTTCTATTTCAGTAACTTCTGAATCAGAGCCTAGAGCTAAAAAATTGGATATTTTAGGCTATTCTAGAGCTCCTAAAGAGGCAGTCACCTTACCAATTCATGAGATTCTTTATGAACACATGATTGATCTATGGGAGACTCCTCTCACTCTCTCTCCTCATTCTCGCAGATTGGACACTATGTATCGTGTCCCTCATTGTCCTGGATTTCAAAAAACTCAGCTTCCTCACCATTCCATTGTGGTGCAGTCAGCTATGAAGAGGATAAAGAGTACTAAGAGACACTCTTCTGCTCCTCCAGGAAGAGAATGCAGGACCTTGGATGCTTTTGGTAGGAAAATCTTCCAAGCCAGTATGCTTATTGCCAGAATCAACTCATATAGCCTTTACATGGGTATGTTTCTAAAAGAAGTTGCACAAAAACTGCAGACTTTCCTCCCTTTTCTTCCAGAGGATAAAAGGGAGGAATTCCTCATTTGGCTTAAGCATACTCAAGACATTTCAAAGTTTTCCAACAGGGCAGCTTTTGACTCCTTTGAAGGTGCCAGCAGAGCCTCAGGCATTGCCATAGCTGCTCGCAGAATTGCTTGGCTCCAGGCTTCTGATTTAGAACCCTGGGTTCAAGATGGCTTAGGAAATCTTCCCTGTACAGGTGAAAACCTATTTGGCAAAGAGTGGCAAATAAAAGCCACTCAAATGGATGCAGAAAACTCTGCTCTGGATAGACTTTCAAAGTCAACCTCCATTCCTGCCAAGAAAAAGCCTTTTAAAAAGTCTTTCTTTAAAAAGGGCAGATTTCCTTCTACTTCTGGCCAACAATCTTCTACAGGTCGCTTTTCCACTAAGCGTCAGCAACCTAAACAGGCCAGACCTAAGCCTACAGGGGCTGCTGCAACTCAGCAAGCCCAACCTCCTCAGGGTTTTTGACTTGATGCTAGAGAACTTAGCCTTTCTGGCTCTAAAGCAGCCAGAGCCTCTCGCCATTCCGGGAAGGTTGGCTCATTTTGCTCCCAGATGGGAGCAGATAACATCAGAGCAGTGGACCCTCTCCATCATAAGAGAGGGCTACAAGCTTCATTTCTCAGACCTTCCTCCCCACACTATGGTGAGACACTTCAATTCTCCCACATCTCTTCTCGACCTTCTAGGTCAAGAGGTAGTTACCCTTCTTGCCCAAGGGGCGATAGAAGAAGTTCCTCTTCTTCATCAAGGGTCAGGGTTCTACTCCCCCTATTTTCTCATCCCAAAGAAGACAGGGGGATACAGGCACATCTTAGATCTCAGAGAATTGAACAAGTTTCTATGCAAGGAGAAGTCAAGATGCTTTCTCTGGGCACTCTCCTTCCATACCTTCAAAGTCAGGATTGGCTTTGTTCTCTAGATCTCAAGGATGCGTACACACATGTCCTCATCCATCCCTCTCACAGAAGATTCCTGCGGTTTCTTTTCCAAGGAAAACATTACCAATACAGAGTCCTTCCTTTCGGTCTGGCCTCTGCTCCAAGAGTGTTCACCAAATGCATGGCAATAGTTGCTGCATTTCTATGCACTCTGGGAATATTTGTCTTCCCATACCTGGACGACTGGCTCATTCGAGCTCCATCTCAGTCAGAGGCCCAGATTTCCTTGGACCGCACAAGGCGCATTCTGCAGTATCTGGGACTTGTGGTAAACCTCCCAAAGTCTCAGCTCACCCCTACTCAGTCCCTAGAATTCATAGGGGCCTGGTTGGATACCACTACTGCAAGGGCCTACCTTCCCCAGGCCCGTTGCCAACGTCTAGTGCAGTTAGCCTCCCAGATTCAGTCAAAGAGCCACTTAACTGCCAGGGAGATGCTACAACTGCTAGGCCACATGGCTTCCACAGTGCATGTGGTACCCTATGCTCGCCTACACATGAGAGCAGCTCAATGGACTTTGTCCACCCAGTGGACTCAAGCTTCAGGAGCTCTCTCAGACCAAACAGCAACCACCAAACGTCTCTTTTGGTCTCTCCAATGGTGGATGTCCACTCAAAATTTGTTGCAGGGGTCCCCCTTCCAACAGTTGTTGCCCCAAGCAACCCTCACAACAGATGCCTCCCAAACAGGTTGGGGAGCCCATCTACAGGACCTCTCCACTCAAGGCACTTGGTCCCCACAGGAGACCTCTCTTCATATCAACCGAGCAGTTTTTCTAGCTCTCAAGGTCTTTCATACCCTCCTCAGCTACAAGACAGTCCTCATTCATACGGACAATCAAGTAACCATGTTTTACATAAACAAGCAAGGAGGAACTGGCTCTCTGTCGCTTTGCAACGAAGTTTTAAGATTGTGGGCCTTCGCCAGAGAGCATCAAATCCATCTCCTGGCAGTATACCTCCCAGGAGTCCAAAACTCTTGGGCAGACAGACTCAGTCGAGTTCTGCTTCCACACGAATGGTCCCTGCACATGGATCAGGTACTCAGAATCTTCCAAGAATGGGGAACCCCGGACATAGACCTCTTTGCAAGTCCGTGGAATGCCAAACTTCCCCGGTTCTGTTCCAGAATTCTGTGTCAGGGAGTTCAGGCCAAGGATGCCTTCCTCCTTCATTGGGGTCAGGGCCTCCTGTATGCATTTCCACCCATTCCCTTGATTCCCAAGACTCTGTTCAAACTCCAGAGGGATCAAGGATCTATGATCCTCATAGCTCCATGCTGGCCACGCCAAGTGTGGTACCCTCTACTTCTACATCTCTCCCAAGCCCCCTCCCTGGACTTGGGAGCTGCTCCAGACCTTCTGTCCCAGGAGGAAGGGACTTTGTGGCACCCAAACCCCAAGTCCCTACACCTCAGAGCTTGGTTACTGAAGGCCTAGACCTTCAAGACTGGAATCTTTCTCAACAAGTGAAGGATATCCTCCATGCTTCCAGAAAACCTTCCACCTGGTGTTCTTATGCTTTTAAATGGAAGAGGTTTTCCATTTGGTGTGCTGAAAAGGGTCTTAACCCTCTAGCACTACCTTTGAATTCTCTGTTAGACTATCTCCTGCATCTTTCCAATGCAGGCCTTAAAACGAATTCAGTAAGAGTCCATTTGAGTGCTATTGCAGCATCCCTTAAGCCCATCAATGGACAACCTATTTCCTCTCATCCTCTCATTGCAAGATTCATGAGAGGCCTAACTTTAACTAAACCTCCCATTAGGCCTCCTCCGGTGGCATGGGACTTAAATTTGGTTCTTGGTCAGCTTATGAAGCCACCTTTTGAACCCTTAGCCACTACCTCCTTGAAGTTTCTTTCCTGGAAGGTTATTTTCCTCATTGCAGTCACTTCAGCTCGCCGCATCAGTGAACTGCAGGCATTAGTGGCTAATCCACCTTATACAAGGTTCCATCATGATAAGGTAGTCCTTAGGACAAATCCACACTTTATGCCTAAAGTGGTCTCACCTTTTCATCTTAATCAAGAGGTATATTTACCTGTCTTTTTTCCAGCTCCTCATGCATCCAATGCAGAGAGGAATCTTCATACTCTGGATTGTAAAAGAGCTCTTGCTTTTTACTTACACAGGACACAGCAACATAGAAAGTCTTCCCAGCTTTTTGTTGCTTTTGATCCTTCTCGTTTGGGACTTCCAGTCTCCAAGAGAACACTGTCCAATTGGATTGCTCAGTGTGTTTCTTTCGCCTACCAGAGTAAGAACCTTTCTCTGGAGAGCCATGTCACAGCTCATAATGTGAGGGCCATGGCCACCTCTATGGCTCATCTAAATTCTGTGTCCATCGACCAGATCTGTCGAGCAGCCACCTGGGCCTCGGTTCATACCTTCACAGCCCATTACTGCTTGGACAAGGACTCCCGCCGGGATGCCTTGTTTGGTCAGGCTGTCCTCAAACACCTGTTCCATTCTTAAACAACTCCTACTCTCCTTCCCTGGATGGATGCCTGAGATCCATAAGAGGAAGTAGACCCCTTCCCAGGGTCTCATATCCTTGGGGATCTCCCAGGCATCTTAGCTAGGGAGTCCCCATATGTGAAGACTCATTCCTGCTTGTTCCTGGAGATAGCACAGTTACTTACCTGTAACAGGTGATCTCTGGGAACAGCAGGAATAAGTCTTCACAACCCACCCACCTCCCCTAGGAGTTGTATCTCTTTTTCTATCTTTCCTTTCCTCTCTCTCTGTATTGTCTCAGCTTTAAACTCGAACTGAGGGAGAGCTGGTTAGGAAAGGCGGGAAGGCAGCGTGCAGGCGCTGTGGGATGCTCCCAAAAGCTTTCCTTTTTGGGAAGCTGGGGAGCGTTCCCGCGCAGGCTCCGTCGGTACCGACGTACCCCATATGTGAAGACTTATTCCTGCTGTTCCCAGAGATCACCTGTTACAGGTAAGTAACTGTGCTTTACTGAAATCTAAATACACCACATCTAGGGCTCTCCCTCAGTTCAACTCCCTGGTCACCCAGTCAAAGAAATCAATAAGATGTGTCTGACAAGACCTTCCCTGGTGAATCCATGCTGCCTCGGATCCTGTAATCTGCTGGACTCCAGAAATCTCACTATTTTCTCTTTCAGCAGCGTTTCCAATAATTTACTCACCACCGAAGTTAAACTAACCGGTCTGTAGTTTTCAACCACATCCTTACTTCCGCTTTTGTGTAAAGGCACCACATGAGCCTCTCTCCAGTCCTTTGGCACCACTCACGACTCCAAGGAGGCATTGAAAAGGTCAGTCAGTGGAGCTGCTAGAACGTCCCCAAGTTCCCTCAGTATTCTAGAGTATCCCATCCGTTCCCATCGCTTTGTGTACTTTAAGTTGAGCTAGTTTCTCACGAACACAGTCTTCTGAAAATTGTTCGAGATGTCCCTCGCTTCTGTTCCTGTTTGTGGGTGTTTTCTGAGGTCCTGCTCCTGGTTCTTCATCTGTGAGCACAGAACAGAAATATTTGTTAAGCAATTCCGCTTTATCCTCATCAGCTTCTTACATATTCCTCCCCTTCACTCTTGAGTCTGACAATACCACTTTTGCCCTTCCTCTTCTCACTAACATATCTGAAAAATGTCTTATCCCCCATTTTATTGCATTGGCTATTTCCTTCTCTTTTTGAATCTTTGCTTTCCTGACTACTTTGCTAGCTTCTCTAAGTTTTTCCAAATATAGATGCCTGTCTTCCTCTCTCTGTGATTTCTTGTATTTCATGAAGGCCTCCCTCTTTTTCTTCACCTTTTCAGCTACTTCTTTCAAAAGCCATAGCGGTCTCCTTTTCCTTTTACCTTTATTTACCATTTTAACAAAAAGGTTGGTTGAGGTTAAATAGCAGGACTGATATTGCTGACCCCTGTGGGACACTTTGCTTTAATGTGAAGGGAGAGAATGTGTTTCCACCACACTGATGTACTGTTGTCTGTCTTGTAAGTATGATTTGAACTATTTTAATATGTTGTTGTAGAGACCAATCTCCTCTAGGCATGTGAGCAGGATGGCATGTGATACAGAGTTGAAAGCTGCTGATATGTCAAGAAATATTAGAATCATGCCCTTTTTTGTATTGTCTATTCCTCTGATAATGTGATCAAAGAGTGCTGTTAGCAGTGTTTCCACCCCATGGTTTTGTTTGAATCCACCATGATTGTTGTTGATGTAGATCCAAGGGTGTGTGTGAGTTGATATGGTCCTGCAGTTGTAATTGTGCTGTCTTCTCCAGGATTTTCGTCATGAAAGATAAGCTTGAAATTGGTCAGTATGATGTGGGGTCTACCTTGTCAGTTTTCAGGTTTTTTAAGATGGGCCATATTGATGACAGTTTAAGGGTTGCAGGCATATGCCCCTGTGTGAGGGATGTGTGTATGATTTTGTGAATGAAAGGGATTAGCTCTTCCTTAGCCGCCTTTATCCATGAAACTGGACAGGGGTCGCTTGGTGAGGTTGTAGTGTTTAGTGTTGCTATTGTGTATGCTACTTGTTTGATTGTTGGGATACTGAATTTTCCCCATTTTCTGGTGTGATTAAGTTGGCATTAGGTCCAGATGCTTTTGTTTCTGGCTGTGTTACATTCTGTTTCATCATGAGGTAGTCTGCTATTCTTTGCGGGTATGTCAGTTGAGTTTTCCTGTGAGGGTTTCCTTTGTTAGCTTGCGGACTATTCTAAAGAGTTCTCTTGGTTTGTTTACTGCCTTCATAACCAGATTTGTGTTGTATTCCTGTTTGCATCTTTTGATTGTGGTGTTGAATTCATTCTGCATGGTTCTGAATTCTTGTACCTTGGTCTTTATTCGTCTGTATTTTCCTAAGATTCCTTTTGGTTTCTCTCATTTCCTTTGAGTACCAAGGAGTAGGTTGCCGTTTTTGTACTGTAGCTGTTCTGTGATGGGGTGTAACTGCAGCTTCCGAAATGGTATGATTCCAGTTGTCCAAGGTACTGTCAAGCTCGTTGTTGGCATTGATCATTTGGGTAAAACCTCCTTCAGGAATTGCTCTTTATTATAGGCCTTCAGTCTCCTCCCATAATGTTGCTCTTGGTGTCATTGTCTGGAGTAGGGACTGTTATATGGAATGTTATTGTATATTGATCAGACCAGGGAGTTGGTGTTATCACTGGTGGAGTTATGTGTTGGTGCTTTATCAGTGTAGATGGATAAAGATGAGATCTGGGGTGGAGCCCTGCCTATATATGGGCTCATGTATATTTGCATGAGGTTCATGGTCTCCATTGTCCAAAGGAATGACCTAGCCTCTTTTTGGGATGCCAAGTTGAGGTTGAAATCTCCCAGAGTCAGCAGGGGTTTGTGAGGTGAAAGAGCATACTGCTTTCAAGATTAATGATAGCTCTTCAGCTTTGGAGTTGGGAGCTCTGTAGGTGAGGCAAAGTGTGATATATTTGTTAGCAATTATTATTGTGTTACATTCCTCTGTGCTGGTTGCTGATATTATTTTGAATTTAAAGTGAGTCTTGGCAAGTATCATCACTTCTCCTCCTCTTTTGTTAGTCTGCCGACAGTTAAAGGCAGTGTACGTATGTGGTGTGAGCTGCTTAAGTAGTACCTGGTCAATATCTGAGAGCCGCGTTTGTTATGCAGATATTGTCTGTGTTTTGGTCCTGAATAAAATCAAGTATGGTGTTTATCTTGTTTCTCACAGATCTAGCATTAATTAACATGCAGTTAATCATGATGTCGAGTACTGGGTACTTGTTATTGGGCTGTGTTCGGTTGGTGCAACTGATGGGTATAAATCTTTGTAAGCACCTTGTTGAATGTTTAGTTGAGTGTTGCCATAGTGCACTCCCTTGTGTGACTGCTGGGTGTGGTATAAGAGGAGTACTGCAATGTCTTGGGAAGGCCCCTGTCTGATTTAGTAGAAGGTGTATGCACCAAATGATTAGCAAAAGAATGGAGCTGTGTTTGAGTCCCATGTCTTCCCTGTTTCTTGATAATGGCTATTTGGGTCCCTGAGGTGGTGTTATCAGTAGTCTTTATACTTCTGGTTTCCCCTGCTGAATATCACCTCCTATATCCCAGCGCACTCACACTCACCTCGATGCTGTTGATGAGTAGCGTGAGGCGGTTCTGGGTGCAGGCAGAGATTTTCCTTTCCTGGCTGGAACCTCTTGGTAATCTTCAAGCTCCATGTCTGACTGTTCCTATTGTTCTGCGTTGCCGATTGAAGGTGGTAGGGGATGTGTTGGGGGGGGGGGGGGGGTTTGGTTGTTTTTGTTTTTGCTTAGTTTGTGCTGCTCCCCACCTTGATCTCCACCTAAGGGCCATGCCAACCTGGCAAGACCCTCAGGCATGGGCATGCCTGAGGCGCTGCTGTCTTTAAGTTATTAAAGTTCCAGCAATCTTCGGCCCGATTGGCCTTGGTGGGGGGGGAGGGAGGGCTTTTTAATTTTGGCCGTTTTCAACCTTATAATGAGCCATACGGCCCCTTTAAGGCTGGCCCTACCTCTTTGCAAAGGCCTACAATAGGCCTGAAGCTACCCCGAACTGGCTTGGGCCCTTCTCTTGGCCTGATTTCAATTCCCCATTCTTGGGCCATACAGCCCATCTCACTTCTGGGCCTCCCTGGCAGCCCGATGCATTTTCGGGGCAACCCCAGCCCCAAATGCCACTCCAAGGACCCTCCCAGCACAGCCCATGCCATTCAGGCCGTCTGATAAAAAAAATTAAAAAAAAAATTCCAAGGCCTCCTAGCCCATTTTCCCAGGCCTCCGGACCCCTCTTCCATCTCTGCAGGCCCCCCTCCCCTCCTAGCATCAGGACAGCCACTTCCCTTGTGATTGGAGGCCTCTGTGAACATTTTGGCTGTCCCTGGTCAATTCAATCAGCCTCTGTAGCCCTCCAGAGCTCGGGCCAGGCCCCAGAACATGTTGCAGGGGCACAGCCTACCCGTGCCGGCAGCTCCCCCCCTCACTTTCTTTTTTTTTTTTTTTAAACAAATGCCATTGCCAGCTCATCGCTGCAACCCCTGAATTAAAAAAAAATGGCTTCAACTAGAAGCCCCCAAGATGGCCCCGAAGCAGGTCCCGAGTCCCGGACTAAAATAAAAAAACAACCTGGCTGCCATGAGCAGCCCAGCACCCACTCAGGGCACAGAAAAAGTAAGTTTAACCCGTTGTGTTACATTAATATTGTTAGTACTGCTTTTTCATAGGTAGGACTGGTG
This sequence comes from Ichthyophis bannanicus, assembly GCA_033557465.1. NCBI lineage: Eukaryota > Metazoa > Chordata > Amphibia > Gymnophiona > Ichthyophiidae > Ichthyophis > Ichthyophis bannanicus. The sequence goes on from CM066031.1 coordinate 546,466,701, forward strand.
TGTGAGTCCTCGTATTATGTTATGGCAGGTTTGCTTTCAACTCTGACTGGTCTATTTGCAGGATTTTATAATTCCTCCTCATGTATGATAGCGCTGGAGGGAACTTGTTTAGAAGAAATCTGGTAGCCTTTCTCTAACTCCGCTGCACATGTAAATGATGTTCAGACACTCATCAACTTATTAAGTTATTGTTGACACAAAGTGACACAGACATATGGCACCTTATAGACTAAACTAAATTATTCAGTCTATGAGGTGCCACGTGCCTCTGTCATTTTTGCTACTCCAGACTGAGACAACTATCCCTCAGAAAATGTTCATCATGTTGGGACTAAAGAAAGACTTGCGAAGAGCTTCATTGGAATCCACTGGAGCAGGCATGGGAGGGGGGGGGGGGCAGCACAGTAATCATTTGCACAGGGCAGCAAAAAAGGTAGCACTGGCCCTGTAAGGAAAGGAATGGTAAATGAAACAGAGAATATCATAATGGTGAATATTGTCTGCAGTTCTGGTCACCATATCAAAACTGCTACAATTCGTCCTATTTCTAAGAAGACAACTCTAAGCAACAATGATCTGACTGCATATCACCCTATATCATCACGTCCTTTCCTTACAAAGATCATAGAGAAAGTAGAACAACTTAAACTACAAGACCATCTTGACATACATGCTTCTCTTGACCCTCACCAGCATGGTTTTCGACCAAATCATAGTGTTGAAACACTCCTCATTAACCTGTTTGACAACCTTAGAAAAGGAATAGACAATAACAAGAATGGGTTTCTTCTAATCTTCTTAGATATATCCTCAGCTTTTGACACAGTATCACATAACATCTTACTAAGCAGACTAAATGACTTAGGGCTTCTTGGAAATACAGTAAAATGGTTCCACTCCTACCTTAACAACAGACACCAAATGGTAAAATCTGGAAATAATTCTTCATCACCATTCCTGTCTAGTCAAGGTGTTCCACAAGGTTCTTCACTGTCAGCACTTCTATTTAATATCTACATTCAGCCTATCTGCAATATTATCAAAAAACACAAAATCCTCTACAATCTTTATGCTGATGATATAATGGTCTACACTCCTATAAACCAATCTGGACTGTTCATTAATTACTTCATGTCTGGATGACATTACTACTTGGTTATCGGATAACAACCTAAATATTAACTACAGTAAGACTGAAGCTCTCTTTGTGACTCGCAATACACGTTTTTCTCCCCCAAGGTCAATACTTATGAATAACATCACTATACCTGTAAAACCTGAGGTGAAATATCTTGGAATTATGCATCTCCAGGAACAAGCAGGAATGAGTCTTCACACATGGGAGACGTCGCCGACGGAGCCCGCACGGGAATGCTCCCCAGCATCCAATCAGAAGGCCTTTGGGAGCATACCCCGTGCCTGCGCGGTGGCTTCCCGCCCTTCCTACTGCTTCTCCCCAGTTTTTCATTTTCCGCGGAGGAGGCAGGACGTCCCTCCTGCCACCGCAGAAATTTTTTTCCGTTTTTCTGTAGTCGCGGCTTTCCCGCCGACGGTGGCACCTCCGTGCCCCCCCCCCCTTTCTTTATTTTCCTTTAAATTTCGTCACCCCCTCCGGGCGCTGAGGACCGGGGCATGGAGCCTTCTTCCCCCCAGCCTCATGGCGGGGACTCCATTTTCCACGTGGACTCCAATGCCTGGTGCCTCTCCTGTGTGGGGACTGACCCCTCTCTCCCGGATTCCCCGGGCTGCAGTGTCGGCAGAAGACACTCCCTCTTTCGGGTATCCCTCGACGACGTCTTCGCGCCCAGGGTGCGGTCGTCGGGTTGTTCTTCTCTCCAGGATCAGGTAACCACACAACAGTCTGTTAAGACTAGCTGAGTCTTGAGGGGCAAGTCTCATGCGAGGCATGGCGACGGCTCCGGCCAACCCCTCAAGTCCTTCTTGGCTGATATACCCCGGCGGGAGTCCTCGGGCTCCAAAGCATTTACGGGGTTTCGGGATGTTCCTGAGGTTCGTTCCTCACAGAACATTCCCGAGCCATGCCCGAGGGAGGTACCCGCCTCGAGCGGTGCCGATTCCCCGGCATCGGCGTCGGCGTCGAGTGTTCCACTCTTCGCCAGGGATCGTCAGCCGGTGTCCTCGGCGCCTTCGGGGCCGACTGGCTCGACCGGGTCTGACATCCCTACATCCAAGCCATGCTCGGGCGTGGTAGCCGCTTCGGGCGGTACTGAGCCCCCGGCATCGGCGTCGGTGTCGAGCGCTCCGCTCCTCACCGAGGATTGTCGGCTGCTGTCCTCGGCGCCTCCGGGGCCGATCGACTTGGTCCAGTCTGGCGTTCCTCCATCCCTGGCTAAAACCACGGACATCAATGAATGCATACTAAAACAGTTTTAAATGTAAAAATAATAACAAGTTAAAACCATTTTTCTAATAAATGGTTGTATCAATATAAATATATAAATATAAATATAAATATAAATGGTGGAACAAATAAGTACGGCTAACAGCAGAACAGCACAAAAAACAAAAAGACACCTAAACAGTACAATTAAAAATAAATAAAAGTATATAAATATATATAAGAAAATATAAATATGTAAATATAAATTTGTAAATAAATAATAAATGTTTCAACGGACGATAAACATTTCATAGTATAATCAAAAAATTAATATTGTATCTAAAAAACATATAAATTACACGTACCTGAATCAACAGACTATATCAATTAACCAAAAAGAACTACAAATAAATAATGTATTTAAAAAACATATAAATTACACATACCTGAATCTCCCATTTTATTACTCTTTTTAAATATCAATTTACATGGGTTGTCTTCATCTCTCTTTAAATCAGGCCGATTTCTATTTATATTTTTCGAAATTAATAATTTATTATTATTTTTTATAATTTTTTTATAATTTTTAATATTTTTTATATATATGTATGGATTTCATGATGTTAATTTTTCTATTTAAGAGTAATTTATTTATAAGTTTTCAATCTAAATGCTTGTTTTTTGTTATAGCACAATTTTGAAGACACACACTGTTTTAGTCCTTTTTGGTTAATTTATACAGTCTGTTGATTCAGGTATGTGTAATTTATATGTTTTTTAAATACATTATTTATTTTTATGCTATATTATGAAATATTTATCGTTCGTTGAAATATTTACTATTCATCTACATATTTATATTTACACATTTACATTTTTTATATATATTTATATGTTTTAACAATTGTACTGTTTAGGTGTTATATTTGTTATAGTACACTTTTGAAGACACACATTGTTTTAGTTCTTTTTGGTTAATTGATATAGTCTGTTGATTCAGGTACGTGTAATTTATATGTTTTTTAGATACAATATTAATTTTTTGATTATACTATGAAATGTTTATCGTCCGTTGAAACATTTATTATTTATTTACAAATTTATATTTACATATTTATATTTTCTTATATATATTTATATACTTTTATTTATTTTTAATTGTACTGTTTAGGTGTCTTTTTGTTTTTTGTGCTGTTCTGCTGTTAGCCGTACTTATTTGTTCCACCATTTATATTTATATTTATATTTATATATTTATATTGATACAACCGTTTATTAGAAAAATAGTTTTAATTTGTTATTATTTTTACATTTAAAACTGTTTTAGTATTCATTCATTGATGTCCGTGGTTTTAGCCAGTTTTATTTTATTGTTTTTAAATAACTATTTTTGTTGTTTATTTTAATTCGTGTATTTGTCTTTAGCCATTTAGCCCCTGAAGAAGGGAATTCCGAAACACGGCCTGTGTCGGGCCTTTGGCTGATTTGACCAATAAAGATTTTCACACGTCCTCCTTTGCTATCCACGTTTCTTTGTTGGACTGCTTTTGCACGTGGTGTTGTGCCCTTTGTTGGACCCGTTCCTCCATCCCTGACATGCGCGTGGGCGGTGCCCGCTTCGGGCAGTACTGACCCCTCGGCGTCGGCATCGAGCGTTCCGCTCCTCACCGGGGATTGGCGGCTGAGGTCCTCGGCGCCTCCGGGGCCGACCGACTCGCGCCAGTATGGCCTTCCTAGGGGGCCGGTATCCGCCTTGGGCGGTGCCGACCCGTCGGTGTCAAGTGACCCGCTCCCCACCGGGGATCGCCGGCCGCTGTCCTCCCTACCTTGGGGGCCGATCGACTCGACACGGTCTGACGGCCCTACGTGCAGGTCATGCGCGGGGGTAGTACCTGCTTCGAGCGCGCGTGCGTCGGTGGTTCCGCCCCGCGCCGGGGATGGTCATCGGGCCTCCCTCCCCTCGGGGCCGCTCGCTTCGACCCACGCTGGGTCGCTGTTTTCCCAGCCCTGCGCAAGGGTGGTACCGGGTTCGAGCAGCGCCGCTCCGCCGGCGACGGCAGGGGCGTCGAGCACGAGGGTCCGCCATCGACCTTCCCCGGGGACCTCGGGATGTGCCGGCCAGCGCTCGGACGACTCCCCGGCATCGACGCGGCCGTCGAGGGCCCCGTTTTTTCCTAGAGAAGGGGCCTCGGGGCCTTCGACCGCTTCGATCCGATCTGGATCTGCGCCGCCCTGCAACGGTACACCGACGTTGGCGCAGGGGCTTTGCACCCCCGCAGGGACTCGTCGTCGGGTGACCGGGGTCCCCTCGGGGACGGGCCGTATGCCCCGGGAGGGTTTCTCTCCGGGTCGAACGGGTGCGAGAGGGAGCCTGGCTTCGGGCAGTGCCCGCACATCGGCGCCGGCGTCGGATGACCCCCTCTCCACCGAGCTCCGCCCTTGGGGACCCGTGATGCTCGCGGCACCGATCGGTGCGGTTCCAATCCGCGCTCCGGGTTTTCCACCACCGGCGCGGTCGCCCCCGCCGGGGCCCTCTGGTAGGGAGTCGCTCTCCTCGCTCGGTTCGATGCCCAGCCTGGAGTCGGTATCCAGCCTTGAAAGCTTGGACACTACACGTCTCGGGATCGGTCCCTGTCCCCTCCCGCGACGCAGAGCGGAGACCGCTGGCCCCTGCCCTCCGGCGGCCGCGGAACCGCTTCGATCGCAGGGAGCAGCGCCACCCCCGGGTTCGGGGCCGAGGCCGATTCCTGCGGTGCTGTCGGTGCCATCGACCCCCTTCGATGCCTAGTTTGGAATCAATCCCAGGAGCCGACGACGCCATGGGGACTGCCCCGATCCGGGGCGGTTGGTCCCCTCCTATGCCTAGCGAGCGTCGAGCCGAGCAGCCTCTGTGTGCCCTGGCAGCCTCCCCCGCCATAACTCCTCCGGCAGAGCCACCTTTTCAGGATTTCCTCCTTGACATGGCGGACTTGCTGGCCATCCCTACCCCGGGCCCGAGCCCAGGCCCTGAGGAATAGGCAGCCATGATGCTTCCTCTGCATCCCTCCCTGCAGGATCTCCTGCTGGGGGCTTGGCGGTCGCCTTTGAGGGTTCCGGCACCGTCGACTGCGATGCAGGCTCTATACCGGGTGCCTCCGTCCCCGGGTTTTCGGCAGCACCAGCTTCCACATCGGTCCATTGTGGTGGAATCGGCACTGAGGAAGGCCGGAAGCAAGGAGAAGCATGCTTCTCGCCCCCCAGGCCGCGCCTCAAAGACGCTAGATACTCTAGGACGTCAAGCTTTCCAGACGTCTATGCTGACGGCCAGAATTATCTCATATATATTTTATATGAGTCTGTCGCTGCGGGAGGTCACCGAGAGGTTGTCTCGGTTATCCCTCTTCGTATCGGCGACCAAGGCCTTTGAATATTCCCTGCTCCTTTATCACTGCAGGAATATCTCCGGGTTCCTTTCTCGTGCTTCGCTGGACTCCTTCCAGTCGGTCAGCAGAGCTTCTGCTGTGGCCATTAGAGCACGCTGTACAGCATGGCTGCAGGCGTCCGAGTTGTGTAGACGGGCACAGCACAACCTGGGTAATTCTCCCTGCGACGGAAATCACCTCTTCAACAGCGAAGCCTTGCGTCAGGTCGCACAGTGCTTCGCTAACCTTCCCAGGGTTAGCAGCCGGCCTAGGGCCCGGCCCCACGGCGGCGGTAAACGCCTCTCTAGGAAGAGGAAATATCAGACCTCCGCCCACCCTCCAGGCGCGCCCAGGCAAGGGGCCTCTCACCCCGGGTTGATGCCCCCGGGCCCGCGCCAGGACTCTCCTTCTAAGCATTTTTAGGCTCAGGCAGGCGGCTGCCTGCACTTAACCCTCTTAGCGGACGTTTAAAAATTGAGCTCTGCTCGGGGGCTCGTTCAGTTGCAAATGGTTCGGAGGCTTATCTAGGGGTTCGGGTATTCTCCTTCCGTTGGTAGGGAGACCACCTCTATTCCGTGATAGCTATGGCCAACGGCCAACTTATTACCCTTCGGTACATCTCCGAACCCTTCTCAGCCGGTATCCCCCTGCTGATTGCTTCCGTACCGGAATTACCTTCCTGTCCCCCATCTGTGCGGGGGGGGGGGGCGAGTTCTGCGTGCAGGTCCTGGGGACACATATAGGGCCTCCAGCCCCTGTGGCGTTCTACCAGACTGATGCTATCCCCTGTCCCCCACGCTACCGCGCTGTTGGTTCGCCGATCTGCCCTTGTCCTCTGGAATAGATCCCTCTACTGACGGATCTTGCTGCCACCTTCCAGGTGGACGCTCTGTGGATCGATGGCAGATCCGCCTTACCAGGGTGATGCGCAGGGAGGTAGGCCCCTCGACATACCTGCATTAGTACCAGAGTGGGCACCCTCATGCCCACTGGCTTAGATATACTAAATATCTCCTGCGCGATAGGCGCATATTGGGGGGATGCCCGCAGTACCTGTGCTATACCGCCTTTTTCCCTATGGCCGGTACTCACGCCCCCCCCCCCCCGGGGTCCGGCCAGTCCTATTCCTCGATCGGGCCGCGGACTGGTGGTACTCTACCGCTGTGGAGTCTACAGCTCCTTTCAGTTAGGTCCTCCTCCCGGGGGTTCGGACCCTTGTCTCCCTATCTCTCGCTAGGGTAGCCTGTGTACTCCTTCTGCTCCGGGGTGCACCCCTACTCTTCTCCGGAATGGGCTCTCTGGTTCGGCCAGTCTTCTACTGTTAGTCCTCTGAGTTCTGGACTCTACTTGCACTAAGCCTCCTGGAAGACCTGCCGTTTTTGCTCCTGACCCAGCTGACACCTGGATCTCCTAGCCTTCCGGATTTGGAGCTTCCTCCTCGCTGCGGCGAAGTTTCCTTGACGACTTCGCTACTGCGTCTATGGTGCCTTCACCACAGGTCTGCTTCCGGCAACCCGGTAGGTAAGCCCTACGGGGTTCCACACCATTACTTCATTAAAACTTAGTGGCCGATAAGCTCTACATGGTACTAGGGCATTTACTCATTAAATGCTTACTGATACTATTTGTGCATCCCTCTGGCTACTCTTCCCGTAGCCTGGGTTTTTTTTGCTGTATCTTAATGTTACCTGTTCTGCACTCTAAAGACTCCCTCTGTAGTCTGTAGATTCGCTGTTCCTCTATTCAACTCCTGCCCTCCATCCCTCAGGGGATGCCGGGGATTTAGGCTGGGAGAATGCCATCCCATCCTGGGCTGCGCTTATGGGACCTCCCCGGGCATCCTAAGCTAGGGAGTCCCCATGTGTGAAGACTCATTCCTGCTTGTTCCTGGAGATAGCACAGTTACTTACCTGTAACAGGTGATCTCCGGAACAGCAGGAATTAGTCTTCACAACCCGCCCACCTCCCCTAGGAGTTGTATCTCTTTTTTTCTCTATTCCTTCCTCTCCTCTCCTTCTGGCTCAGCTATGAAACTCAACTGGGGAGAGGCAGTAGGAAGGGTGGGAAGCCACCGCGCAGGTGCGGGGTATGCTCCCAAAGGCCTTCTGATTGGATGCTGGGGAGCATTCCCGTGCGGGCTCCGTCGGCGACGTCTCCCATGTGTGAAGACTAATTCCTGCTGTTCCGGAGATCACCTGTTACAGGGAAGTAACTGTGCTTTGCTGGTAAACTAAACTTACGTGCTCATATCAATAAAATAGCCAAATCAGCCTATTATAAAATATGTATCCTCAGAAGATTGAAACCTCTGCTTAACTATGATCACTTCCGTACTGTTTTCCAGACAATAATTACACCATCTTTCGACTACTGTAACTTTATATCTCCAGGAACAAGCAGGAATGAGTCTTCACATATGGGTATGTCGGTACCGACGGAGCATGCATGGGAATGCTCCCCAGCATCCAATCAGAAAGCTTTTGGGAGCATCCCTCGCGCCTGCGCGCTGACTTCCCGCCTTTCCCACTGCCTCTCCTCAGTTTTCGTTTTTCCGCGGAGCCAACAGGACGACCTCCTGTCACCGCAGAAACTTTTTTCTTTAAAATTCTTATTTCTTTTTTTTATTTTATTTTATATTTATGAATTTTACAATAAATCCAAGCAAATACATTAACTTGAATGGAAATAAGAAAGCTTTCTTATTTCCATTCAAGTTAATGTATTTGCTTGGATTTATTGTAAAATTCATAAATATAAAATAAAAAAAAAATAAAATAAAATTCTTATTTCTTGTGGTCGCGGCTGTCTTTCCCGCCGATACCGGTACCGCCGGTGCTTTATTCTTTTCTTTTCTAAACTTAGAGATATTTTTTCTCCTCAGTTTTTGTCTTAACTTTTTTGGGCCTACCAGGCCTCTCCAACATGGAGCCTTCTTCCCCTAAGAAGTGCTTTCACTGTGGAAACATAGTTTTCTTTTTAGACTCCAATGCTTGGTGTCTAACCTGTTTGGGTCCTGACCCTTTTTTCCCTGATCCATCAGGCTGTATTATTGGGAGAAGACCTTCCCTTTTTCGAGTTTCCCTCGATGCCGTTTTTCCTCCTGAGGTGAGGACACCGGTTTATTCTTCTCTCCAGGATCAGGTAACCCACAAACAGTCTGTTAAGACTAGCCAATTCTTGAAGGGTAAGTCTCATGCCCAGCATGATGACGGCTCCGGCCTTGCCCTCAAGACCCCATTGGCAATAAAACCCCGGTGGGAGTCTTCGGGCTCCAAAGCATTTACGGGGTTTCAGGTTGTTCTGGGGCTCACCCCTCACAGAACATACCTGAGCCGTGCTCAGGGGTGGTATCCGCTTCGAGCAGTACCAATAACCCGGCACCGGTGTCGAGTGTTCCACTCTTCACCAGGGATCGTCATCTGGTGTCCTCGGTACCTTCGGGGCCGATCGATACGACCCAGATTGGCTTTCCTGTATCTCCGCCATGCTCGGGGTTGGTACCGACTTCGAGCGGTACCGATACCCTGGCATCGGCATCGGTGTCGAGTGTTCCACTCTTCACCTGGGATCGTCATCTGGTATCCTCGGTACCTTCGGGGCCGATCGATACGACTCAGATTGACTTTCCTGTATCTTCGCCATGCTCGGGGTTGGTACCGGCTTCGAGCGGTACCGATACCCCGACATCGGCGCCGGTGTCGAGTGTTCCTCTCTTCACCAGGCATCGTCGTCGGACGTCCTCGGTACCTTCGGAACCGATCGATACGACTCCGATTGACTTTCCTGTATCGGCATCGCCGATACCACCACCAACGTCGGTACTTTCTAGACATGCATCGATAGACTCGCTCCCTTCGATGCCGAGTCTAGAATCGATATCGAGTCTAGATGACTTGGTACCGACGCGTTTCGGAACCGATCCATATCGTTTCCGACTACGCAGTACCGGGGATATTCACTAAGGCTCTCGGGCTACCTCGGTACCGCTTCAGCAGCCCCCGATTACTGCTTCGATGACATTACCGTCTCCGATACCGGTATCGGTATCGATGTCGATTCCTGCAGTTCCATCGGTGCCATCGATCCTTTCTATGCCTAGCTTGGAATCGATACTGGGCACTGACGATGCAGTATTAGCTGCCTCGAATCAGAACTGTCAGTATCACTGCATGGCAACCTTTCTTGCCATTCCTATTCCTGGCTCTACTCTTAACCAAGATCCTGCAGAAAAGGAAAATATAATGCTTCCTTTACATCATTCTTTGCAGGATCTTCTTCTGAGGATGTGGGAATCACCTTTAAAGGTTCCTTCGCCTTCTACAGCCATTAATGTTCTGTATCAGGTGCCTCCCTCTCCGGGGTTTCAAAAAAACCAACTTCCACATCATTCCATTGTAGTGGAATCAGCAATGAGGAAGGTAAGAAGCAAGAAGAAGCATTCTTCTTATCCGCCAGGTCGTGCATCTAAAGCACTTGATGCCTTTGGACGTCAAACCTTCCAAACTTCTATGCTGGCTTCAAGAATTATTTCATATATTTTTTATGTGAGTCTGACACTTCAGGAGGTCACAGAGAAATTATCTCTTTTGTCCCCTTTTTTGTCAGAGCCTAAGGCCACTGACTATTCCTTGCTTCTTAATCATAGCAGGAATATCTCTTGGTTTCTTTCTCGTGCTTCTCTAGACTCTTTTGAGTCTGTTAGCAGATCCTCTGCTATTGCCATTGGAGCACGTCGTAAAGCCTGGCTGCAAGCTTCAGACTTGAGCAGATGGGCACAACATACATAATTCTCCTTGTACTGGAGAAAATCTCTTCAATAAAGAGGCTTTATGTCAGGTTGCTCATTGCTCCACTGACTTCCCTGGTTCTGGAAACCATCCTAAGCCTTCTTTTTCCCCAGGACGTAGGAAATGTCCTACCAAACCTTCTTTCCCTAAGAAAAGAAGGTTTCAACCTTCTCCTGCCCATCCTCCAGATGTACCCAAGCAAGGGACATCTCATCCTAGTCTGAAGTCTCCAGACTCTAACCAGTCTAATCATAACCAGCAACCATAGGTTCCTGTATGTTGCAATCTACAGTTAACTTCTTCTTAGCAGAGGTTTATTATTCAAACTCTACACTGGTTTCAGTATGCTAAACTGTTAGGATTCTTTTGTCCATGGGTTACAGAATTCTCCCCTTCTTACTACTACGAAGGGAGGTTACAACTATACCATGATAGTTTCTGTCCCCACATGGACATCTTTTCCTTCAGCTGACTTACCATATGGTAAGTCACCTTCCAACCCCCTCTCTTCCAGGGTTTTTCCCCTGCTTGAGTTGGTACCATACTGAAACACTTCTCTTTCTTTACAGTGTAGACTTTTTCTTATCCTTCAATGCATGCTCTGAACAACTCATCAGACAGGGACGGTCATATCTCCGCTCCCTTTGTCTGTTTTCTCTCTGTTTTTATACAGGAGAATCCCCTCTGTTGTTTTGTTCAGTTGCTGTGCATGCAGGAGTTCCAGTGATTACTTTAATACTCATTGCAAGCTACTTTCAGCTATCTTGCATAATACTACTCACTGCAGGTTATCTTCTTCTAGCCATATCCTTTCCTAGGATGTGGCAACACACCTGACTTCAGTCAGTTTTATCTCATAATTCTCCTGCACAATGCTCTCTGCAATCTTCAGAGAAGCTTTCTACTATGGGCCCTTGCTACAGAGCATTGAACTTTGTCTCTGAGGGTTTTTTCCATATAGTAGAAAAAGCTTATATAATCATTCCATGACTATATGGGTTCTTTATACCCTCTTGTCTCCTGTTGTGATACAGAAGACAAGCTTTTTCTGCGTGAATGTCCAAGGAGTTCCCAATCTTGCAGGAATCTACTCCTTTTTTCCTTACAGCTTGGCATTATGCTTTTCTGCTCCACTTGGACTACGCATACTCTTTTAGTGTACATGATACCCCTGTGTCCCTTGGCTGGGTCATCCTGGTGTCTTAGTCTATGCGTTTTTTTGTCCTTTGGACATGTCAGAGTCCTAAAGTACTCCTGACGTGCTCTTGCCAGACTGCTATTATCCTCTGTTTTTTCACGCAACCATACTGGTTATTCCACTGAACTACATTCCTGCACCGCAGAAATAGATTCTCTATATATCTTCAGGTGGTTTTCACCCACTTATTATTAGATGAATCTTTTCCCATCACATTCCCCATGTGAATGTTTTGTGGGACTCAGTTGCAGGCATGTATCCTCAGACATATATTCATGTATGTATATGTCCTATACATACATATTTCTGTAATCTGTGTGGGCATAAGTCATGCCCATCTATATATATATATATATATATATATATATATCACACATATCTAGACATATATGCACATATATATAGATATGTATGTATCTCCATATATATATATATATATATATATGTGCCCATTGGGAGATGTCCATAGGACGCTATGTATTACCTACTATCTCCCTAACTGTCTCTGCTATAAAGCTTTTACCTTCTTAAGTGGTCCAGACAGTCAACTTGCCTATTCTCATACAGCTCAGTAAGTGGGAGCGGTTATACACACAATTACTGCTGTGATGTCAACAGCTTCTATTTTTGTTATAGATCTCCCTATCTATGAAGTATCAAACTTCAATGTCTTCCTATCTCTTACCAGCTAGGAAAGACAGTGTACATCTTCAGTACTTCTGAGTATACTTCTGTTCTCCTTGGGAATAAGGGCTTTTTTCCATACCCCCTCTTCCCTTCAGGACTGGGCTAATTCTCCAGATCGGTCAGTCTTCTTCTTTTAGTCCTCAATGTTAATAACTCTGTACCTAAAAGAGTTTCAGCTTTTTCCCATAAAGCTTTCCATTGAAGACCTGCCATTCTTCTCCTACCCCAGTTGACATCTGGGTCACCTGCCCATTCCAGGTTTGGAACTTCATCCTCACTGCTGTGAAGTTACCTTGAGGATTTCGCTACTGCATCTACAGTACACTCCATCACAGTTCTACTTCCTACAATCCAGTAGGTAAGCTCTATATTGTACTAGTTCATTAAATATTTTAATGATACTTGACATACCTTCTAAAGACTCATTTTTCCCTGTAGTCTTTAGATTCGCTGTTCCTCTACAGCTCTTCTCTATTCAACTCCTACCCCCCATCCCTCAGGGGATGCCGGGGATCCAAGTTTGGGAAATGCCGTCCTGTTCCAGGGATACGCATTTTATGGGATCTCCCCTGGCACCCACAGCTAGGGAGTCCCCATATGTGAATACTCATTCCTGCTTGTTCCTGGAGATAGCACAGTTACTTACCTGTAACAGGTGATCTCTGGGAACAGCAGGAATTAGTCTTCACAACCCACCCACCTCCCCTAGGAGTTGTATCTATCTATCTCCTTTCCTCTTTCTCTCCTTCTGTCTCAGCTATGAAACTCAACTGAGGAGAGGCAGTAGGAAAGGCGGGAAGTCAGCGCACAGGCGCGAGGGATGCTCCCAAAAGCTTTCTGATTGGATGCTGGGGAGCATTCCCGTGCAGGCTCCGTCGGTACCGACGTACCCATATGTGAAGACTAATTCCTGCTGTTCCCAGAGATCACCTGTTACAGGTAAGTAACTGTGCTTTACCTTGGACTATCCAAACAATCAATCCGCCCTCTGCAAATGGTACAGAATACTGCAGCATGCATCTTAACTGGCACTTCTAGAGGAGACCATGTCACCCCCCCTTCTGAACCAACTTCACTGGCTGCCTATCATCTCCCGTATTAAATATAAGTCTATTCTGATCATCTTTAAAATCATACATGACTCTACTGCAACTATTCTTAAATCTGTCATCACTATTGATTCAAATAACCAATCTAGAAGACAATCCAAAAGTTACATTTTAGCAATCCCTAATGATTATATAAAAGCCAAGCAAATAACATCAAGAGGAGCTATTTCATTAGCTGCTCCTTCCCTTTGGAATTTACTCCCTGACTATCTCAGAGTCATCGCTGATGCTAAGGATTTTAAAAAGAATATGAAGGCAACACTCTACTCTGAACTTTTTGGTGATATCACATGATTACCCATTTTATTACTACTTTTGTTGTTCTCCCCTTTTATTTCCTTTTATGTTCATATACTTAGTTTTGTAAATAAGTTTATTTAATTTAATCCCTGTTTTCTTCTTCCCTGTTTATTGTAAGATTTTGAACTTCTTTGTGAACCACTTTGGTTTTAGGAAAAAGCAGTATATAAGTTCTGTTATATCTTTTTTTAGATATTTATTTATTTATTTAACGGAATAAGAAAACATATGGAGAAAGACAATCAAAATGATAAAGGGGATGGAACTATACCCCTATGAGGAAAAGCTAAAAATGTTAGGGCTCTTCTCCGGATACAACCAGAGGGATGCAGGAATGCTCTAGGTGCTGTCTGCCAACAGCGCCTGTGGGCCTGACTCTCCCCATGCGTGCCGCTTCCCACCTTGCCACCCCACTCTGAACTCCTCAATCTGTGTTTACCACTCAGCGAGTGCTCACAGCTCTCCCCTCCTTCATCATTCATCGCGCTTCGTTTTCTTTTCTTTCTTTCTTTTCACTTTCAATTTCTCCATGTTCGTGTCTCATGTTCCCCAAGGGTTTCTTTTTTAATTTTTTAAAAAAAGAGTGTTTTTGAGCTGCTTGTGGAGGATTTCCTTATTCTCCACCGCTCTTTAAAAAAAAAAAAAGTAATTAGTATTGAAGGAGCAGGCAACAGGCTGCAACAAAAAAAAATGGTAAAGAAACCAGGAACCAAGAAAGAACAACTTCTATGCTGACAGCCCTCCATCCACCTGCTGCACCTTGACTTTTGCTCCTGTCTGATCTCCTCTCCCATCGAGCCAAGACAAGGCACGATCGGGACCTGAAGAGGCAATTGTGCATCCGGAGGCAGACCCCTGCTGGCACCAGTGTTGAAAAAAATCTGCCCAGAGCCTAAAAACTCAGGCCAGAGGCCAGACTCCATCTCCTGCTAGCCCAGCCTCCCCTAGTCACCCTGCAAGGCCAGATACACCAGTAAGTCAAAGACATGTCTAAGTCGAAACATAGCTGCAAGAGCGACCCCACCAATGTTCTCAGTTCCAAGGCATCGCGGCCTCACAAACGTAAGTCAGAGAGTGAGTCATCAGAGACCTCCTTCCTCCCTCACTACCAAGAAACCAAGACGTCACTCTGATACCATTCCAACCCTGTCTCCTGTACCTCATATACTGGAGGACGCATACTTCAATAGGAACCTTCTCCTTCAGTCGCTACGCAGTTTTGTCCAGGACAGTGCTGCCCTTCTGGGAGCTGCATCTCCGACTGAAAGCTCACGATCTACAGATTCCTTCTTCCATCCTCTTGCCTCCTCACAGCCACCCTCCTTGTGGACTGCTAAAATCCTGCTCCCTTGGGGTGGGGGGGGACTACTCAGCAGTAAGTCCATCATGTTCCCACTAGTGGGATACGGAGCCCTCCCTTTTAGGAGATATTGAAAATTCATCATCTCCAGTAATGGAGCCTGAACCTCCTGAGGATTTCTGTTACCCAAAATTCCTCTGAAAGCTATCTAGGGCACTGGCTCTTAGTGACTTTCAGACCCCCACTAACAAGGAAGACTTTCAATCCATCTTGCGGGCTTGTAGTGCACCAAAGGAGGTCCTCATTATGCCGGTCCCTCAGGTCTTGCAGGATCTTACGTCTGCCTGGAGCACACTGGCATCAGGGCACGCCACTTCTTGTCGCCTTGATCTTAAGTACAGAATGCTGCCTGCACCAGCATTCCAACATCAGCAGGTTCCTCATCAGTTTGTCATCTCAGAGGCGGTCCTCAAGATGGCTAAGTCCATCGAGGCTTCTACCCAAACTCTGCCAGGAAAAAATCAGCAAATTTTAGACTCATTTGGGAGGAACATTTTTCAGAGTGGGATGCTAACCATGAAGAGACTGGATCCTGCTCCTTAGCCAGCTCCGGAGTGTCAGACTCTTCAAGACAATCTGCAGGAGTCCCTCTATTACATAATTTGCTCTACCTATGACACTTTTGCCTCAGCTGCCCAAACCACAGCTACATCCACAGCTACAACCACAGCTCTTCACATGGCATGGCAGTTTCTGTTCTCAGGGAAGGTCTTCATGACCGGTTGGCTGAAGCTCATTGTCAGAGACATAATCTATTCAGCTTTAAAGTGCAGGAAGCTGTTTCAGAGGTGAAAGAGCTTTCAACCCAACCACTGAAACAAACTCAACAATCCCGCTATCTTCCATACCATCAGTATAGGAGACCTTACCATTACCAATATTTTCAGCAGTATTACCCTCGACAGCATTTTCAGCCTTATTCTAGGCCTCTACCACAATGTCATCCTGCATCTGATTATTCTCAACGCCCCAAGCAGAGAGAGGAAATAGCTGGCCATTGCTTCAGCGCAACCTTCCAAGGCGACTCCCAGTTTTTGACTATCTTCCTGTAGGAGAACGAGTCCAGCACTTCCTGAGCACCTGGCACTCCATCTCAGCAGATCGCTGGGTCCTCAGCATCATTTCTTCCAGTTACAAACTCAATTTCACAGTCGCCCCTTCTCAAGCATTACCCCCACCAAACAGAATTCCTCCTCTCCACCTACCTATCCTGGAAGAGGAGATATCGGCTTTGCTCTCCAGCCATGCAAGCGAGACTGTTCCAGAATTGGAATGCAACCAGGGCTTCTACTCCCGGTTCTTCCTTATTCCCAAAAGGTCCCGAGACCTTCATCCTATTCTCAACCTCAGCAACCTCACACTTTCTCTTAAAAAAAAAAAAGTTCAAGATGGCTTCCCTAGCCACCATCCTTACCCCTCTTGTGACAAGACGACTGGCTCATCTCTGTAGACCTCAAGGATGCCTACACTCTTATTCCCATTCATCATCGTCATTAGAAGTACCTTCGCTTCCACTTCAAGTCAGATCATTACCAGTACAGGGTTCTACCCTTCAGACTCTCTTCAGCTCCAAGAGTCTTCACAAAGTGCCTGGCAGTTACCGCAGCACACCTGCACAAATAAGAACATAAGAACATAAGATATGCCATACTGGGTCAGACCAAGGTCCATCAAGCCCAGTATCCTGTTTCCAACAGTGGCCAATCTAGGTCATACGTACTGTCGTGCCCTTCCCCCGCCTAGGCGGCCGCCTGACGAGGTGAAGGGGGAGCGAATGCTACTTTCAAGTAACTTCCAAAGCAAAGGCTTCTGGGAGTTGTAGTGTTCAGAGCATGTGTAGTTGTAAAGCAAAAGCTGAGCCGAGATTTGAAAGCAAACGCAGGAATATTTTTATTAGCCTCCCTTAGTAGCGGGAACTTCACAATGAAGCTTGGTATAACACGGGTACACTTATTCACAGGAAACTCAGGTAAGAAAAAAAACTAATTGCTTACTTCAGCAAACAAAACTTTCCATTCAATATAAAGCTTCTCTTCATAGTGCTTCAAACAAAAATGTTCATTGAAATCTTCAATGCAATCAATTCCAGCAGTTAAACTTTTCTCCTTTTGTTTCAGAGCTTTTACTGGTTTTAATCAGTTGTTCTGAGACTTCTAACAGCACTCCTGATCAAGTCTCATTCATGGCAGCAAGCATACTAATTAAAACTGGTTAGTTCTGTAACTCATTAGGCATAACAAAGAAATGGAGCTTTTCTTCCACATATATATTCTCACACTATTATTTTACTATCTGGGATAACTCACATTCCATTGGCTCCTCCAGCTCACTTAAAAGAATGTTTTCCCCGATATCCATAGATTCGCAGTCTGAGCAAGAGTGTTCTGTGACGTCGTCAACAAACAGTTGTGCTTTCCCTCGGTACACAGAATTCTTCTCTCTGTTAATTACTTCCTGGTCCCTCAGCATACGCTGAACCAGTTTCAAAACATTTAACCCTTCCTTACTGAGAGGCTTTCTGTAACCTTGCTTCTGGTTAAACTCTGGGAGCTGGCAGTCTGGGAACTCTTCCTGAGACCTCTGGCTAATAGCTTTATCAGCATTACATTTTGGGAGTTTCCTTAGCAGGGGTTCCTTGCTCTTTCCCTGGCCATGCTGTCTCTGGATTAAAGCAGCCTTCTCGTCTCTCTTTCTCCTGGAGACATGAACCTCGTGTCCTGAGTAAGGCTCCCTTTCAGACTCCTCCTCTGAAACAGAGTCAGCTCTCTTCCTCTCGTGTCCTGGCAATCTCCTTGCCTCTCTTTGGATCCTTGTTAATCTTCCTTCCTCTCCCGGGAAGCTTGAGAATCTTTCTGATCCTGTGAGTCTCTCTCTCTCTGTTCTCTGGGGCTTATAACCATGTGACTGGCCGGTATCTTTCCACCCCGCCCCCAGCTGTGCTGCATCACCACCCTCAGTTGCTATGGAGCTGGGGCGTGGCTTTTGGTCAACAACTTTTGACAGGTTCTTTTTTCAACCTTAGCTGCACTTTTAAACTGAGCATTTTTTTCCCTTTCGCTCTGCCTAGGGGAAATTGCCTGTACTTTTCCCACTTCCATAGGGCTTTGGCTGTCTTCGCCATCACAGTACCTAGCAGTTTCCCCAAAAGACACAGGTTTGTATGTTTACCCCTATCTGGACAACTGGCTCATCACAAGTCCCGACAAGGTCAATCTAGCTGACATGTACCTAGTTTCCCCAAAAGACATAGGTTCCAAAATGCTTGTATTGCGGCAAGCAGTAGATTTCCCGAATCCCCTTTAATATGGTTTATGTACATTTCCTCCAGGAATTTGTCCAAACCTTTTTTTAAACCCAGCTACATTAACAGCTTTTACTACATCCTCCGGTAAGGAATTACAGAGTTTGATTACACGTTGAGTGAAAAAATAAGTATATTTTCTCTTATTAGTCTTAAATAGGTTATACTGTAGCTTCTCCAGGACCAAGCAGGAAGTCAGTCCTCACATATGGGTGTCATCGGCACCGATGAAGCCCCAGCGGAGCATTTCCCCAGCTTTCTATGAAAGCCTTTGGGAATGCAGGCACGCATGCGCGGTTCCCTTCCCGCCTAAAGGTGCCATCTTACCTCAGTCTCTTTTTTTCCGTGAAGCCCACTGGACGTGTGTCCAGTTTTCCCGGTTAAAATTAGATTTTTCAGCGATTTTTTGCTCTTTTTCTAACTGTTCGACGCCGGTTCCCCTCCCGCTGGGTTCGGTACACTGGTATCGAGCCCGATTCCACTTTTTCGTTTTTTGTCCTTCGTGGCTGGCGTTCGCGCCCTTTTTTCTCTTTTTCCCTGGAAGGCCGGTCTTTTGACCTCGCGGGGACTCTTTTTTTTCCCCGATGGCTTCCAGTGGTTTTAAGAAGTGTGATCGGTGTAAGAAACTAATGTCTCTCACCGACACACACGACTGCTGCCTTCGGTGCCTGGGCCCCGATCACGATCCTAAGTCATAAGGAGCCTGTGGAAAAATGTCTTCCAAGGCACTACGAAGTCGCCAGCAGCAAAAGGAAAGGCTTTTCTCGGACTCAGCCTCCGGCCGGGCCCGGACCTCGTCTGAGGCCTCGACATCTCGGGATTCAGATCCCGAGCGCCGTCGAAGCTCCTCGGACAGGGGGTCCCCCGACCGGGAATACAAGAGGAAGAAACAGCTCGCGAGGGCGTCGTCGGAAGAGGTCCCTGGCTCCTCAAGGGCCAGGTCTAAGACCCCCGACCGTCGCCTCAGGCCTGTGGAACCAGAGAAGTCTGCCAAAGTTCCTCATGTGGAGCCGGAGTCTGCTGGACACGTAAGCCCCGTAGTCCTCGTGGACTCTCCTCCCAGGGAGCCGACGTCAGGCCCGGCGCCGCCGGGGCCCGAATCGGTGGCTGCTGCGTCTCCTGAGCTGAGTCTCAGGATGACAGCCTTGGAGAGCAGAATGTCTGCTTTCATGGAGCAGCAGCAGGCACTGATGGCCAGCCTGTCTGGCGCATCTGCCCCGACCACCGGGACATCGACGTCGAAGTCGACCCCGGAGACCGAGCCGATACTCGAGTCCATCGTGGCTCAGAGTCGACCTCGGTCACGGTTCCCCTCGACCTCCCGTTCGGGACCGAGGGCGTCGACGCCGGTGCTTCCGGTGTCGGGGCGGGTGCTCCAGGGCCCCGCGGGGTCGGACCCCGACTCTTCCTCGGATGAGTCGGCTTGGGAGAAGGAGGACGAGGAGTCTCCTGACACCTTTAAGACTCGGTGCGTCCCTTCGGACTCACCGCAGTCTGAGCCCCGGAGTAGGTCCCCCCCGGAGGACACCCGGTTCTCGGAGTTCGTCCGGGATATGGCCACTGCCTTGGCTATTCCGGCGGATCCCGAGGAAGAGCCTCCAGCTGAAGAGCTCGAGGCGCTGCAGTATGACTCTCCTCCGAAGGAGGCCTTTACTGTCCCGATTCCTCCGATGCTGGAACGGCTCCTCTTCCGTATGTGGGAGGCACCGGCCTCGGCGCCGGTTCTTAGCAAGCGAGTCGATTCGATCTATCGGCTCCGTAAGAGCCCTGGTTTTCAGAAGGCACAGCTACCACACCATTCCATGGTTGTGGAATCAGCCATGCATCGTCTGAAGAGTCAGAAGATGCACTCCGCGGTGCCTCCGGGCAGGGAGGCCCGAAACCTAGATGGCATCGGTAGAAAGTGTTTTCAGGGCTCAATGCTTGCTTGCCGTGTCCAGTCTTACCAGCTGTACATGGGCATGTACTTGCGGGATCTGGCCAAGGAGTTGGCCGGATTCTCTGCTGGTCTCTCCGGGGAACCCTTGCAGAGATTTAAGTCCTTGTCCTCGGGGATTCGGGACTGCTCGAAGTTCATGTCCCGCGCCGCCTACGATGGCTTCGAGGCTTCGGCCCGAGTTGCGGCTGCCGGCATCGCGGCTCGACGCCAGGCATGGCTGCAGTCATCAGACCTCGAGCCATGGGTTCAGGACAAGTTGGTCGATGTCCCTTGCCGAGGTGAAAACCTTTTTGCCAAGCCCATGACCGAGAAGGCCGCTCAGCTCGAGACCGAGCACCTCACCCGGACAAGGCTGTCGAGGAAGACCTCTGCCCCTTCTCATAAAAAGAAGGGCTCGGGTAAAAAGCCCTTTTACCCGAGGAAGGGCACTGCCTACAAAGAGTACCCACAATATCAGGCTGCCCAAGCTGCCCCCCAGGGTCAGCAAGCCAAGGGCCAGGGTAATGGGCCCCGTAGGCAGAGGGTCCCCAAGCCTCAGGCCCCTGCTACCACTCAGCAGGGTGGGGGCTTTTGACTCCTTGAGCATAGCCTCTCCTCCTCTGCTCTACCAAACCTGCACAGGAGGTCGTCTCACCCTCTTTGCCCACCAGTGGCCCCTTATCACCGGGGACAGTTGGGTGCTGGAGATAATCCACAAGGTATATGCCCTCCATTTCCACCAAATGCCACCCCCATATTTTCCAGGGGAGCCTCCAAGGCCTCCTCTGCACACAGAACGTCTCCGTCAGGAGCTTCAGGGTCTGTTGGTGGACAGGGCGGTGGAGCCTGTGCCTCCCCATTTGCAAGGTCACGGATTCTACTCCAGGTATTTCCTGGTGCCCAAAAGGACCGGTGGCCTTCGTCCCATTCTGGACCTCAGAAACCTCAACAAGTTCCTAGTGAAAGAAAAGTTCAAGATGCTTACTCTTGGAACCCTTCTGCCCTACCTCCAGCAGGGAGATTGGCTATGCTCCTTAGATCTAAAGGATGCGTACACTCACATCCTCATTCATCCAGACCACAGAAAGTGCCTCAAGTTCATCGTGGGAGGAAACCATTATCAGTACAGAGTGCTGCCTTTCAGCCTCACCTCCGCCCCCAGAGTCTTTACAAAGTGCTTAGCAGTAGTGGCGGCCTACCTGAGGAATCAGGGCATCTTTGTCTTCCCCTATCTGGATGACTGGCTCATCAGGTGTCAGACTGGTCAGGAGGCCAATCAAGCCACCCTCAGGACCATTGCTCTTCTACAACGCCTGGGGTTTGTCATAAACTTCGCAAAGTCCACTTTGCTCCCTTCCCAGAACTTGGAGTTCATAGGGGTAAGGTTGGACTCTCTCCTGGCAAAGGCATTCTTGCCAGAAAACAGAGCCCGAAGGTTGATGGCCTTGGCAAGTCAGTTTCTCAGCAGGTCCCTGGTCTCCGCCAGACTCTGCCTGCGGCTTCTCAGCCACATGGCTTCGACAGTACATGTGACCCCCAATGCCAGGCTCCATATGAGGCCTGCACAGTGGTGCCTTCGGACTCAGTGATCACAGGCCACAGGCAGCCTCAGAGACAGGATAAGGGTGTCCAGACCATTTCTGCACTCCCTCAACTGGTGGCTACACCCACCCAATCTGCTGAAAGGGGTGCCCTTTCAGATTCCAGGTTACACAGTGATGCTAACAACAGATGCCTCCCTGCAAGGCTGGGGAGCGCATTGTCTGGGCAAGTGCACCCAGGGCCTCTGGTCTCCCTGCGAAGCTGCACAGCAGATCAATCTCCTCGAACTCAGAGCTATTCGATTAGCACTCAAAGCTTTCACTCCTACCCTGGCTCAACAGTCTGTCCTGATTCAGACAAACAAACCAAGTTGCCATGTTTTATGTGAACAAACAGGGCGGAACTGGGTCCAGGATCCTTTGTCAGGAAGCTTTGTTCTTTCGCCCTCAAGCACAACATGCTCCTCAGGGCTGTGTACCTTCCAGGACAACTACCTGGCAGACCGGTTAAGCAGAATATTGCAGCCCCACGAGTGGCAGCTGCATCCTTCAGTAGTTCAGAAGATCTTCCTGAAATGGGGTCTCCCTTTGATGGATCTCTTTGCCAGCCCCATGAACAAGCAACTGCCAAAGTTCTGCTCCAGGCAACCACATCCTCTGCGGATAGCAGCGGATGCTTTTCTGATATCTTGGTCTCAGGGCCTCCTCTATGCGTTTCCTCCCACGTCCTTGGTGGCCTGAACCCTCTTCAAGATTCTCCAGGACAAGGCCTCGGTCCTGCTGGTAGCTCCCAGGTGGCCGAGACAGCCTTGGTTTCCTCTTCTGCTTCAACTGGCGGTAGATCTTCCACTGCCTCTGGGGTTGCAACCCGACCTTCTCACACAGGACCAGGGTTCCCTTCTGCACCCCAATCTCAAATCTCTCAATTTGATGGCCTGGAGGCTGCAAGGGTAGTTTTGGCTCCCTGGGGCCTACCTCAGGAAGTTGAAGAGGTTGTCCTAGCCTCCAGGAAACAGTCCACTAGGAAAACCTATGCTCTCAAGTGGAAGAGGTTTTCTGTGTGGTGTCATCTACGTACAGAGGATCCTTTCTCCTGTACTGTGCCAGTAGTTCTTCAGTACTTACTGCACTTATCCAATCAGGGACTTAAGTCCAATTCTGTTCGGGTCCACCTCTCAGCTCTAGCAGCTCACCACTCATTGGTAGAGGGGCAATCTCTATCTGGTCACCCCTTGGTGTCCCGCTTTCTCAGGGGCTTGCTTTTGCTCAAGCCTCCCATCCGTCCTCCGGCCCCTGAGTGGGAGCTGAATGTGGTCTTGCAGCAACTGACTCACCCAACTTTTGAGCCGATGGCTACTTGTCCACTACGCTTCCTCTCCTGGAAGACACACTTCCTAATAGCCCTTACCTCGGCTAAGTGAGCTTCAGGCCCTGGTCTGTGACAGGCCTTACACCAGGATTTATAGGAACAGGGTAGTCCTCAGGACTCATCCAAAGTTCCTCCCAAAGGTTGTCTCCTCTTTCCACCTCAATCAGGAGGTGGTTCTTCCAACATTCTTCCCTAGGCCTCATGCTAGCCAGGCTGAAGCAGTCCTCCATACCCTGGACTGTAGGAGGGCCTTATCCTTCTACCTTGACTGTACGCAGGGGCATAGAAGGGCTACTCAACTCTTCGTATCCTTTGACCCCAATAAGTTGGGGTTGGCTGTGTCCAAGCGTACCTTGTCCATTTGGGTGGCTGACTGTATCACCTGGGCTTACAAGGCGGCTGACCTTCCTTTGCAGGGTAGGGTCACGGCCCATCGTGTCAGGGCAATGGCTGCCTCAGTGGCTCATCTCCGCTCTGTGCCCTTAGTAGACATCTGCAGGGCTGCAACTTGGTCTTCAAGCCAGACTTTTGCGGCCCATTACTGCCTGGAGAGGGAGTCCCGTAGGGACAGTGCTTTTGGCCAGGCAGTACTCCAGAATCTCTTTGAGGTTTAGGCATCTCCTGCCCTCCTGCCCTCTGTTGGGCTACCGGTGGAGGTTGTGTCCTTGAAAAGCCTTTCTTTGCTGCTGAGACTAGAGGGAGTTCTCTTGTTCAGCCTGGGTTCCTCGGTAGCCCAGAGCTAGGGAGTCACCCATATGTGAGGACTGACTTCCTGCTTGGTCCTGGAGAAAGAGTAGTTACTCACCTATAACAGGTGTTCTCCAGGTGCAGCAGGAATCAGTCCTCACAACCCTCCCTCCTCCCCTTGGAGTTGCAGTTGTACATAGTTTATTTTTATATTTTTGTGTGCTGTTCTTAGCTATGTCATTTGACTGAGGTAAGATGGCACCTTTAGGCGGGAAGGGAACTGTGCATGCATGCCTGCATTCCCAAAGGCTTTCATAGAAAGCTGGGGAAATGCTCTGCTGGGGCTTCATCGGCGCCGATGACACCCATATGTGAGGACTGATTCCTGCTGCTCTTGGAGAACACCTGTTACAGGTGAGTAACTACTCTTTCATTGCATGTCTCCTAGTCTTTCTATATTTTGATGGTGTAAATAATCAATCTATGTTTACCCGTTCCACTCTATTCATTAATTTATAGACCTCTATCATTTCTCTCCTCAGCCATCTCTTTTTCAGGTTGAAGAGCCCTAACCTTTTTATCCTCTCTTCATAGGTGTATCCTTCCCATCCCCTTTACCATTTTGGTGGCTCTTCTCTGTACCTTTTCTAATTATGCTGTATCCTTTTTAAGATACGCGACCAGAATTGCACACAATATTCAAGGTGCGGTCGCACCATGGAGCACAGAGGCATTATAATATCCTTTGTTTTATTCTCCATTCCTTTCCTTATGATTCTTAGCATTCTATTTGTTTTCTTGGCCACCGCTGCACACAGGGCGGATGGTTTCAACATGTTATCCACGATGACGAGTAAATCTTTTTCCTGGGTGGTGGATTCTAATGTGAAACCTTGCATTGTGTAACCATAGTTTAGGTTGTTCTTTCCGACAGTGCCTTGCAAAATTATTCATCCCCTTGGTTTATGTCCTGTTTTGATTCATTACGTACAACCTGGACTGAAAATGAAGGATCATTTGGATGTTAGGTAATGGCCCTAACAATATAGACTAAATTGGTGAGGTGGAATGACAATAAAACACCTTGTATATAACATTAAAAAAGGTTTATACTGAAAAGTTTAGAGTGCATATGTATTCAACTCTTTTGCTATGAAATCCCTACATAAGATCTGGGCCGACCAATTAACCACAAAACTCACATAATTCATTGATTTAGGTCCCCCTTTATCCAATCTGTGTCACATAATCAGTCACATGATGCCTGTATAAATATACCTGTTCTGAATAGCCCCTGACTCTGCAACACCACTAAGCAAGCAACATGAAAACCAAGGAGTACTCCAAACGGATCAGAGACAAAGTTGTGGAGACGTATAGATTAGAGTTCGGTTATAAAAAACATGTAATATAACAGTTTTAGAGGTAACAGTCACCAAGCAGCCCTGTCGCCACTCCACTTCTGTTGACCCGACTGCTTAGCCTGTATATAGTTACTTAATAGTTACCCTCACCCCGCCCATGGACTGCCTCAACACTGTCCTGTTTGTGCTACTGAATATCCCTCTCAGCAGGATTTATTCGGTTAGCAGGACCTGCTAACCCCTTTGAATATCAGGCTCAATATTATCAATATGCTTTGATAGGAATTCTGAAACATTCTAATGTGTTATATTTATAAATGTCTAAAATCTTTACCCAATTATAGGTTTGTACTATCATAAAACTGTGTGATCTGTTCCAGGAGCGGCTCTATAATGAGGCGAAGTGAGGCAGCTGCCTCAAGCGGCAAAGTTTTGAGGGCGGCAAATGCCCCCAAAACAGCCACCTCACTTCACCTTCAAATTAAAAAACTTTTTTTTTAAAAGCGCACAAGTTGTTGCGGCTGCCGAATCCACTTCTCGGCAGCGGCAAACTCACTGCCTCCCTTCTTCTGCAGCTGCAGCTCCCTGCCTCTTAGGGAACCGTGGCTGTGCCGGTGAAGCTGTTGCGAAGCTTTCCCGTCTCTCGACGGGCTCTGTGCAGCATTTGGAGGCGGGACAATGCTGCATGGAGCCTGTCGAGAGAGGCAGGGAACCGCGGCTGCAGAAGAAGGAGGCACAGGGCGGTAGCAGGCAGACATGGGGAGAGGGGAGGAGGGGGCAGGGAATCTGGAGGGGGGCTGACATGGATGGATGGATTGAGGGAGGGAGGGACAGGGCTGACATGGATGGAGGGAGGGGGCTGACATGGATGAAGGGAGGGAGGGAGGGAGGGGACTGACATGGATGGATGGAGGGAGGGAGGGGGCTGACATGGAGGCAGGGAGGAGCAGCTGACATGGATGGAGGGGGGAGGGGGGCTGGCATGGAAGGATGGATGGATGGAGGGGGGCTGACATGGGAGAGGGAGGGGGCTGGATGGAGCAAAGAGCAGGCAGGAACAATCAGCATCGAACAAGGGTTCCCTCTCATCCAGCAGGAACAACCAGCATCGAACAAATCAGCCTGATCGCTGCAAGTGATCAGGCTAATTTGTGCAGCGATGGCACTCCGGTTGTTTTACGTTTAGATTTTGCCGCCTCTGCCCTGCCTCTGCCTTCCTGATGCTTTTTTTTTTTTTTTTTTGCTGCAAGCATTCTTGAGGAAAAAACGCAGCGAGAAGGCAGAGGCAGGGCAAAGACGGCAAAATCTAAAATTAAAACAGCCAGAGTGCCCCCGCCACCGCCGGATGAGAGGTGCAGATGGAGGGAGGGGAGACAGGAGGAGGACAAGGAGAGACAAAGGTGAGAGATGGGGGCAAAGAGATTTGGGGACAAGTACTAGACAAAGAGGAGAGACGCGGGACATACTGGACAGACAAGGGATAAATGCTGGACAGAGGGGGAGACAGTGCAGGTTAGGATTATAATGGGCTGATGGGGGGCTAGCACTGGTAATGGGCAGATTGGGGGGCTAGGACTGGTAATGGGTTGATTAGGGAAGGCTAGGACTGGGAATGGACTGATCAAGGGGGGTTGGGACTGGTAATGGGCTGATTAGGGGGCTAGCACTGATAATGGACTGAGGGGGGACTAGCAATGGAAATGGGCTGATTAGGGAAGGCTAGCACTGGAAATGAGCTGATTAGGGGAGACTAGGACTGGTAATGGGCTGATTAGGGGAGGCTAGCCCTGGTAATGGGGTTGAGGGGGGACTAGCACTGGAAGTGAGCTGATTGGGGGGCTTCAACTGGAAATGGGCTGATGGTGGGGAGGGGAGGATAGAGCTGCTGGCCTTGGAAGGAAACTGGGGGCTAGGGCTACAAATGGGCTGATCGAGGGGATGGGAGAATGGGACCGAAAGGGAGTGGATGCTGAGAGGGGCTGCTATGGTATTTGGAGTAGAAGGAGCTGAACAGTGGGGAAGGAGGGGGACTGCAAGGGAATGGACACCAGTGGCAGTCATGGGAATGCAAGTTGACATTGGAAGGTACCAGGAGGGAGGACTGGAAAGGGGCTGATACTGGGAAGGGTTACGGGGACTGGAAATAGGCTGATGGAAAGAAGTGAAGAAAACAAAAGAAGAGATAATAAATAGCAGATGGACCATAGACCGCAGAGAGAGCTAAGAGAAGACAAGAAAGCAGAAGCCTCAGATCGGGACCAGCATGATCAGAGAATAAAATGATCAGACAACAAAGGTAGAAAAAATAATTGTATTTAATTTTAGTGATTGGACTTTGTGCTATTTTTATATTTTACACAGTATTGGGGAACTGCATCTCTTATTTATCTGATGTTGCACTGCATGTGGGCTCTGGCTTCTTGGGGTTTCAGTTTAAATTGTATCTACATATTTTTATTTTTACTTTAGATTATGGTTACTTATTCTGTACTTGGTGAGGGTCGATGTTGTGAGTGTGTGACTAAGGCCAGGTGTTCTGATAACATGGAGTTTGTACATAAAGATCTATCTCCAGGAACAAGCAGGAATAAGTCCTCACATATGGGTACGTCGGTACCGACGGAGCCTGCGCGGGAAAGCTCCCCAGCTTCCTAGAATGGAAGCTTTTGGGACCTCCCACTGCACATGCGCACTGCCTTCCCGCCTTCCTGAACAGCTCTCCTCAGTTTCTCTTTTTCCGCGGAGCCAGCAGGTCGTGTATCCTGTCACCGCTGAAGAAATTGTAGTTTTTTGTTTTGTTTCTTTAGACCGCGTACCTGCCTTCCCATACCGATACCGGTATCGCCGGTCTTCCTTTTTCTTCATCTCCGGATGGATCTCAGGTAACCAAACCTTCTGTGGGCAAGTCCTCAAAGGGCAAATCTCCTTCAAAGCATCGAGAGGCTCTTAGTTTTGAGGACCCTGCCCCAGCCAAACAGCCCCGGCGGGAAGCTCTGCCTTCCAAAACGCCAATTCAGGGCTACAGGTTGACATCGATGGCACGGCCTCGACAGATCACCTGTTGGACTGCTCTGGGGTACCGGCCCATACCGGTACCGACATCCAGGCAGCCGTGGCGTCTATGGGCAATACTGTCCAATCCATGCAGCAGGCCGTCATGGCTTTCATTAAAGCTGCAACGTCATCGGTACCGCCTCCAGCGGTTCCGGGCCCGGTTCCGGTATCGTCCGCCATGCCGGAACCCAGGCCTTCCTCTTCTAAACGCAAATCGGTACCGTATGGGCTTTCGCTCCATACCGCTTCCATACCCGGTACGCCCGATGTCGATACCGATCGGTATGCGTATCGTGCGTTGGAGGAAACTAGAGAATACACCGATTCCTCTGAGGATTTTGGCTCCTCTGATGAGTCTGCAGAGCTCTCCCTTGACCTTCCTGAGGAACCTTCTTCTCCAAAAAGGAGAATGTCTCCTCCAGAGGATTTGTCCTTTCAGGACTTTATTTTAGAAATGGCTAAAGGCCTTTCTATCACTACCTCCTCTGAAAGGGATCCAAGGTCAAAAAGATTGGATATTTTAGGATACTCTAAGTCTCCTAAAGAAGCAGTTACCCTGCCTATCCATGAAATCCTTCAGGAACAATTGATGGATTTCTGGGAGAACCCTTTAACTCTGTCTCCTTATTCCCGTAGGTTGGACACCATGTATCGGGTCCCTCCTTCTCTTGGTTTTCAGAAAACTCAATTGCCTCACCACTCCATTGTGGTAAAGTCTGCAATGAAAAAGATCAAGAGTACTAAAAGGCACTCTTCTACACCTCCAGGAAGGGAATGTAAGACACTGGACTCTTTTGGTAGGAAAATCTTCCAGGCTAGTATGCTTATAGCCAGGATTAATTCCTACAGCCTCTATATGGGCATGTTCCTAGGGGAACTTGCCAAGAAAGTGCGGCATTTTGCCCCCTTTATCCCTGAGGATAAACAGGAGGACTTCCTTTCTGTAGTGAAACAACTTTCAGATGTTTCTAAGTTCTCCAACAGAGCTGCCTTTGATTCCTTCGAGGGAGCCAGCAGAGCTTCTGGCATTGCTATTGCAGCCAGACGTCTGGCTTGGCTCCAGGCTTCTGATCTGGAACCCTGGGTTCTAGATGGCTTACGGAATCTGCCCTGTACAGGTGAGAACTTATTCGGTGCAGAGTGGCAAGTTAAGGCCACTCAAATGGACGCTGAAAATGCCACCTTAGAGAGACTTTCTAAGTCCACTTCTACTCCCACTAAGAAGAAGTCTTTCAAGAGGCCTTATTATAAGAAGGCCAGATATGCTTCCAATACTGGCCAGCAATCTTCTCAACCTCGTTTTGCGGCTAAACGTCAGCAAACGAAACAAGCAAGAGCAAAGCCTGCAGCAGCTACTGCAGCTCAACAGGCTACACCCCCTCAGGGGTTTTGACTTGCCCCTAGAGAACTTGCCCTTCCTGGTTCTGGACCAACCAGAACCTCTCACCATACCTGGAAGGTTAGCTCACTTTGCTCCCAGATGGGAACAAATCACAACAGAGCAATGGACCCTCTCTATCATCCGAGAGGGTTACAAACTTCATTTCTCCAACCTTCCTCCTCATCACATGGTGAGACCCTTCAATTCTCCATCTCCTCTCCTAGCCCTGTTGGGTCGGGAGATCTCTTCTCTGCTTGCCCAAGGGGCCATAGAAGAGGTTCCTCTTCATCAACAAGGGTCAGGTTTCTACTCCCCCTATTTTCTCATTCCAAAGAAGACAGGGGGATTCAGACCAATCCTAGATCTGAGAGAATTGAACAAATTTCTGTACAAGGAGAAATTCAAAATGCTCTCTTTGGGCATTCTCCTTCCATACCTTCAGAGTCAGGACTGGCTTTGTTCTCTAGACCTGCAGGATGCGTATACACATCTACTCATCCATCCATCCCACAGAAAATATCTTCGCTTTCTGTTCAGGGGAAGTCATTACCAATACAGAGTACTTCCCTTCGGTCTCGCCTCTGCCCCAAGAGTCTTTACCAAATGCATGGCAGTCGTAGCCGCATTTCTCAGAAGCATGGGGATTTTCGTATTCCCATATCTGGACGACTGGCTCATTCGAGCTCCAACTCAGTCGCAGGCCCAGATTTCCCTAGACCGCACAAGGAGCCTTCTGCAGTATCTGGGACTGGTGGTAAACCTTCCCAAGTCTCAACTCAGCCCTACTCAGTCTCTAGAATTCATAGGGGCCCAGTTGGACACCACCACTGCAAGAGCCTACCTTCCACTGGTTCGGGGTCAGCGTCTGCTGAGCTTGGCCTCCCAAGCCCAGTCCAGTACTCACTTGACAGCCAGGGAAATGCTACGCCTCCTGGGCCATATGGCCTCCACAGTACATGTGGTGCCCTATGCTCGTCTTCATATGAGAGCAGCTCAATGGACCCTGGCCACCCAGTGGACTCAGGCGTCGGGAGCACTCTCAGACCAAATACAAACCTCAAACCGTCTGTCTTGGTCCCTCCATTGGTGGATATCCACCAAGAATCTGTTGTTGGGGGCTCCCTTTCAGCCCTTGCTACCCCAAGCAACCCTCACAACAGATGCCTCCCAATTGGGGTGGGGAGCCCATCTGCTAACTCTCTCCACTCAGGGCACTTGGTCTCCACAGGAGGCCACCCTTCATATCAACCTCCTGGAACTGCGAGCAATTTACCTTGCCCTCAAGGTCTTCCATACCCTCCTTGCCAACCTGACTGTCCTGGTTCAGACAGACAATCAGGTGGCCATGTTTTACATAAACAAACAAGGAGGAACGGGCTCTCTGTCGCTTTGCAACGAAGCTCTCAGATTATGGGCCTTCGCCAGAGAGCACCAAATTCATCTGCTAGCAGTGTACCTTCCAGGAGTTCAAAACTCTCGAGCAGACAGGCTCAGTCGAGTTCTGCTGCCACACGAGTGGTCCCTACACGTGGACCAGATAACCAGAATCTTTCAGGAATGGGGGACCCCGGACATAGACCTCTTTGCAAGTCCGTGGAATGCCAAACTTCCCCGGTTCTGTTCCAGGACTCCGTGTCAGGAAGCTCAGGCCACGGACGCCTTTCTCCTCCATTGGGGTCAGGCGTTCCTATATGCCTTTCCACCCATTCCGCTGATTCCCAAGACTCTGTTCAAACTCCAGAGAGATCACGGCTCTATGATCCTCATAGCTCCACGCTGGCCACGCCAAGTGTGGTTCCCTCTGCTTCTACAGCTCTCCCAGGGATCCTCCCTGGACTTAGGAGCTGCACCAGACCTTCTGTCTCAGGAGGACGGGACTTTGTGGCACCCAAACCCCAAATCCCTACATCTCCGAGCTTGGTTACTGAAGGCTTAAGTCTTCAAGACTTTAATCTTTCTCAACCTGTGAAAGATATCCTTCATGCCTCTAGGAAACCTTCCACGAGGCGGTCTTATGCTTTCAAATGGAAACGTTTTTCCATTTGGTGTGCTCAGCAGGGCCTTGACCCTCTGGCACTTCCTTTGAATTCCCTCTTAGACTATCTCCTGCATCTTTCCAATGCAGGCCTTAAGACGAATTCTGTAAGAGTCCATTTAAGTGCTATTTCAGCATCCCTGAAACCTGTACATGGACAACCTATCTCCTCTCATCCTCTTGTTGCAAGATTCATGAGAGGCCTGACCCTCACTAAACCTCCCATCAGACCCCCCCCGGTCGCATGGGATTTGAATCTAGTGCTTGGTCAGCTTATGAAGCCACCCTTTGAGCCGTTATTTTCTACCTCCTTGAAATTTCTTTCCTGGAAGGTATTATTCCTAATTGCAGTCACTTCCGCTCGTCGCATCAGCGAACTGCAGGCTCTAGTGGCTAATCCACCTTATACAAGATTTCATCATGACAAGGTGGTCCTTAGGACGAATCCCCACTTTATGCCTAAAGTGGTCTCGCCTTTTCATCTTAATCAAGAGGTATATCTACCTGTCTTTTTTCCGGCTCCTCATGCCTCCAGTGCAGAGAGGAACCTTCATACTCTGGATTGTAAAAGAGCTCTAGCCTTTTACCTTAATAGGACTCAGCCACATCGAAAGTCTTCTCAACTTTTCGTGGCTTTTGATCCTTCACATTTGGGACTTCCAGTCTCCAAGCGTACACTTTCCAATTGGATTGCTCAGTGTATTTCCTTTGCTTACCAGAGTAAAAACATTTCTCTGGAAGGCCATGTCACAGCTCACAATGTGAGAGCCATGGCAACTTCTATGGCTCATCTGCACTCTGTTTCCATTGATCAGATCTGTCGAGCCGCTACCTGGGCCTCGGTTCATACCTTCACAGCCCATTACTGTTTGGACAAGGACTCCCGCCGGGATGCCTTGTTTGGCCAGGCTGTCCTCAAACACCTGTTCCATTCTTAGACAACTCCTGCCCACCTTCCCAGGATGGATGCCTGAGATCCATACGAAGATGGCGAACCTTGACAGGGGATCCCACGCATCTAAGCTAGGGAGTCCCCATATGTGAGGACTTATTCCTGCTTGTTCCTGGAGATAGCACAGTTACTTACCTGTAACAGGTGATCTCTGGGAACAGCAGGAATTAGTCCTCACAACCCACCCACCTCCCCTAGGAGTTGTATCTTTTATCTATCTATCTTCTTGTCCTCTCTCTATTGACTCAGCTATAAACTCGAAACTGAGGAGAGCTGTTCAGGAAGGCGGGAAGGCAGTGCGCATGTGCAGTGGGAGGTCCCAAAAGCTTCCATTCTAGGAAGCTGGGGAGCTTTCCCGCGCAGGCTCCGTCGGTACCGACGTACCCATATGTGAGGACTAATTCCTGCTGTTCCCAGAGATCACCTGTTACAGGTAAGTAACTGTGCTATACTGTACTGTAGTAATTTGACTTGTACAGCTTTTCAGATAGGTGTATAGATGTTCCAGGGCCCACTGTAGTATTTGCAGTGCCACTTTTTTTGGATGGGCTCCTTATGTGAGTTTTGGAAGTTTGTGCTGATATGGTATGGTATGGTATGTTAGCTCTTTGTTGTAGGGTTTTGTATTAGTTCACAGTACAGTACAGTATTAGTTGACAATTTGCCTGGTACTGGAGAATAGTGGTTGTTGTTGTTAGTGAGATGATCAGAATCAGATTTTTTTATTTTTTTTTAAATATTGAGTTCTGTGGGTGAATGTCCTGGTTCTGCTCTGCACCCACTGTGGATGCAAAAAATATGTTGAAAAAGAAAAAGCAAGAACCATAACACAGTTTATAACAACAAAATAAAAATGAGTTATAATTTAGTTTTATAAACTGTGCTGTTGATTCTTGCTCTCTTTTAGTTCCTTGGTGTGCAAACAGGACCGTACGTACCCCTGTGCAAGTGGTGCAGCTGCACAGGGCGCAAAGGCTTGGGGGGCGCATTTTGGCTGTCTGTTGTTGCCCTGCTGCTGCTGATAGGACAATAGCAGGCAGCCGAAATATGCCCCCAAGCCTTTTTGCAGCACTTTTAGCAGGTCTGGTCCCTCCCTCCTCTGACACAATGTCAGAGCAGGGAGGGACACATCTGCTTAAAGTGCCGGCGCCTTTCAGATCGGGCGCATGCCCCCTCCTCCTTCCCATACCTCCATCCAGCGCTGCCTGCTCTTTCCCTGTTGCCGGTGCCGCTATGAAAAAAATAGGGCGCGATTGCAGCTTGGTACGGTCCTGTGTGCAAACATCTTGCATTCCCTCCATATAATCTAATTGGCTTTTTGGTTTGGTTCAGTCCCTGATTGGAGTTCTGAAAAAGCCCCGCTCCCCTCTAAGGGGGGGGCACCATCTCATTCTTCACCTCAGGCAGCAGATTGCCTTGAGCCGCCCCTGATCACGCATTATGGGTGCCCATAACTGACTTGTATCAAGATGATTTTTAATGCTATTTTATCAAAAATATGTATATAAATATTGATAGATATGTTCATATATGTTAGAAAAGTGTTTTTGTGCTCTGGAAAAAGTTAAGATGCAGGATTATAATAGTTGGGCAGAAAAGTTCCTGTTGGCCTGTTGAGTCTACCCTACATCATGATGCCCTACTCAGCTTCCAGTCAAGTCTGCATTTCATGTCAATTCAACATAACAATATATTTATAAAAAAAAAGTCAAGCAAGAGATTTCAGTGTGCTTTTTAGTACTCTCAATTAGACTGCTGTGTGATAATGTTGGAGAAAAATCCTAATAGAAAGTGTAGGAACATTGTATAATTATATATATTTGACATAATTCTTGTCATCCTTCTAGGCGAAAAACTTGGGTTTACTATTGATTCTGGAAAATTCCATAATATATCTCTGGGACAAGGCCAAGAGATGGTAGCTCAAGAAGCACTGGAGAAAGCTGCGAGACAGGGTCATTGGGTCATTCTCCAAGTAAGTATGAAGCCAGAGAGGAAGTTTTGGAATCACAATTTAAAGTTGTGTATGTCTTTCATACTTACAAATGACAATTACTCATGGGTAGTGAAAATAAACACATAGAAAACTCATTTAAAACTGATTAAACTGGTGAATGCATTTTACTATGGAGTCATTTTAGAAGCTGTATTTGTGAGTTGGACATCTGAAAACGGGCATTCAGATGTGCAAATTACAGAGATGTCCCTGGACCCATTTTAGAAGCCAGGTATGTGAACATCCCTGGCGCAAGCACGTGCATGTAGCACAGGGATGTGGCTTGGGTGGAAAAGTGGAAATGCACATTGCGGTGCAATTTCAGAATGGCACAAGCACGTCTGGCACTGGTTGTTGAGGCGTCCATGCGTACATCTGCTCCTGAAGGGGATTTGTTTCCCTTGGACAGATCATTTTTAAATTGCTGCAGTGGTGAGTTGGGATGAGCCTCATAGTGTTGCAGTGAGTTCTTCGGTAGAAAAAAAGGAGGCTATGGAAGACTTTTTCCATAGATTTGGTGGGTGCTATGGGACTTTCTGATTCAGCTTTTGTAGGATCACATTATTAGGCACAAGTGCAGCTGTGGCAGCAAGGTTGAATGAAACAGCTGATTGACTCGCTCCACTGCAGTCTTTAAACAGTATGTGGATCAATGTGAGAATTGGGGCTTGGTATCAATATGGGCTGAGCCTGCTTAAGAAGCACAGTCATCAGTTGGAGCATAAATGGAAGAGACATAAGACAGTGGAAGCTTTGGATTGTTTTTTTTTTGTTTGGGTTTTTTTTTAGTGCCATCAAGTCAGTGTTGACTCATAGCGACCCAGCTACCTCTGGGTTTTCTTGGCAATGTATCACTGGAAGTAGATTGCCAGCCTTTTCTTTCAAGGCAGTGGAGGGTAAAGTGACTTGCCCAAGGTCACAAGGAGTGCCAGTGGGAATTGAACCCTTGATCTTCTGGGTTCTCCAGGACCAAGCAGGAAGTCAGTCCTCACATATGGGTGTCATCGGCGCCGATGAAGCCCCAGCAGAGCATTTCCCCAGCTTTCCATGAAAGCCTTTGGGAATGCTGGCACACATGCGCGGTTCCCTTCCCGCCTAAAGGTGCCATCTTACCTCAGTCTCTTTTTTCCGAGAAGCCCACCGGACATGTGTCCTGTTCTCCCGGATAAAAGTAATTTTTTCTTCGGCGATTTTTTGCTATTTTTCTCCGGGTTCGACGCCGGTTCCCCTCCCGCCGGGTTCGGTACACCGGTATCGAGCCCGTTTATTTCTTTTTCGGTTTTTGCCCTTCGTGGCTGGCGTTCGCACCCTTTTTTCATTTTTTCCCTGGAAGGCCGGTCTTTTGACCTCGCAGGGGCTCTTTTTTTCCCCGATGGCTTCCAGTGGTTTCAAAAAGTGTGATCGGTGTAAGAAACTTATGTCTCTCACCGACACACACGACTGCTGCCTTCGGTGCCTCGGCCCTGACCACGACCCCAAGTCGTGTGTGCCATGTGGGAAGATGTCTTCCAAGGCACTCAAAAGTCGACAGCATTAGAGACGGAGGACGAGGAGTCTCCCGATACTTTTAAGACTCGGTGCGTCCCGTCGGACTCACCGCAGTCTGAGCCCTGGAGTAGATCCCCTCCGGAGGACACTAGGTTCTCGGAGTTCGTCCGGGATATGGCCGCTGCCTTGGCTATCCCTGCCCATCCCGAGGAAGAGCCTCAAGCCGAGGAGCTCGATGCTCTACAGTACGACTCTCCTCCGAAGGAGGCCTTTACTGTCCCGGTTCCTCCGATGCTTGAACGGCTCCTCTTCCGGATGTGGAAGGCACCGGCCTCGGCGCCGGTTCTGAGCAAGCAAGTCGATTCCATCTATCGACTCTGCAAAAGCCCTGGTTTCCAGAAAGCACAGCTACCACACCATTCCATGGTTGTGGAATCGGCCATGCATCGTCTGAAGAGCCAGAAGATGCACTCTGTGGTGCCCCCCGGCAGGGAGGCCCGCAACCTCGATGGCGTCGGTAGGAAGTGCTTCCAGGGATCTATGCTTGCTTGCCGTGTCCACTCTTACCAGCTGTACATGGGCATGTACTTGCGAGACCTGGCCAAAGAGTTGGCCGGATTCTCTGCTGGTCTCTCCGGGGAACCCTTGCAGAGATTTAAGACCTTGTCCTCGGGGATTCGGGAATGCTCAAAGTTCATTTCCCGCGCCGCCTACCATGGCTTCGAGGCTTCGGCCCGAGTAGCGGCTGCCGGCATCGCGACTCGACGCCAGGCGTGGCTGCAGTCATCAGACCTCGAGCCATGGGTTCAGGACAAGTTGGTCGATGTCCCCTGCCGAGGTGAGAACCTTTTTGGCAAACCAGTGACCGAGAAGGCCGCTCAGCTCGAGACTGAGCACCTTACCCGGACAAGGCTGTCGAGGAAGACCTCTGCCCCTTCACATAAAAAGAAGGGCTCGGGTAAAAAGTCCTTTTACCCGAGGAAGGGCACTGCCTACAAACAGTACCCTCAGTATCAGGCTGCCCAAGCTGCCCCCCAGGGTCAGCAAGCCAAGGGCCAGGGTAATGGGCCCCATAGGCAGAGGACCCCCAAGTCTCAGGCCCCTGCTACCACTCAGCAGGGTGGGGGTTTTTGACTCCTTGAGCGTAGCCTCTCCTCCACTGCTCCCCCAACCCTGCACAGGAGGTCGCCTCACCCTCTTTGCCCACCAGTGGCCCCTTATCACCGGGGACAGTTGGGTGCTAGAGATAGTCCATAAGGGCTATGGCCTCCATTTTCACCAACTGCCTCCACCATATTTTCCAGGGGAGCCTCCAAGGCCTCCCCTGCACACAGACCTTCTTCTGCAAGAGCTTCATGGTCTGTTGGTGGACAGGGCGGTGGAGCCTGTGCCTCCCCACTTGCAAGGTCACGGATTCTACTCCAGGTATTTCCTGGTACCCAAACGGACTGGTGGCCTTCGACCCATTCTGGACCTCAGGAACCTCAACAAGTTCCCAGAGAAAGAGACGTTCAAGATGCTTACTCTTGGGACACTTCTGCCCTACCTCCAGCAGGGAGATTGGCAATGCTCCTTAGATCTAAAGGATGCATACACTCACATCCTCATTCATCCAGAAGAAAGTACCTCAGGTTCATTGTGGGAGGAAACCATTATCAGTACAGAGTACTACCTTTTGGCCTGACCTCCGCTCCCAGGGTCCTTACCAAGTGCCTGGCAGTTGTTGCGGCCTACCTGAGAAATCAAGGCATCTTTGTCTTCCCCTATCTGGACGACTGGCTCATCAGGGGTCAGACATTCCTGGAGGCCAGACAAGCCACCCTCAGAACCATTGCTCTACTTCAAAACGTGGGCTTTGTCATAAACTTCGCAAAGTCCACTTTGCTCCCCTCCCAGAACTTGGAGTTCATAGGGGCAAGGTTGGATTCTCAACTGGCAAAGGCATTCTTGCCAGAAGACAGGGCCCACAGGCTGATGGACGTGGCCAAACAGTTTCTAAACAAACCCCTGGTCTCCGCCAGACTCTGCCTCAGACGTCTGGGCCACATGGCTTCGACAGTGCATGTGACTCCCAATGCCAGGCTCCATATGAGGCCTGCACAGTGGTGCCTTAGGACTCAGTGGTCTCAAGCCACAGGCCGCCTAAGAGACAGGATAAAGGTGTCCAGACCCCTTTTGGCCTCCCTCAGCTGGTGGCTACATCCACCCAATCTGCTGAAGGGGATGCCGTTCCAAATGCCAGAATACTCGGTGGTCCTCACCACCGATGCCTCTCTGAAAGGCTGGGGTGCTCATTGTCTAGACAAGTGCACTCAGGGCCTCTGGTCTCCCTGGGAAGCAGCCCAACAAATCAATCTCCTGGAACTTCGAGCTATCCGCTTGGCTCTCAAGGCTTTTTCTCCGGCCCTGGCTCACCGCTCAGTCTTGATTCAAACAGACAACCAGGTAGCCATGTTTTATGTGAACAAGCAGGGCGGGACTGGGTCCAAGCTCCTTTGTCGAGAGACTCAGGACCTTTGTTCCTTTGCCCTGAAGCACAACATGCTTCTCAAGGCGGTGTACCTTCCGGGCCAGGAGAATTGCCCGGCCGACCGGTTGAGCAGAATTCTACAGCCCCACGAGTGGCAGCTGCATCCCTTGGTCGTTCAAAAGATCTTCCTGAAGTGGGGTCTCCCTTGGATAGATCTCTTTGCCAGTCCACTGAACAAGCAACTGCCCAAGTTCTGCTCCAGGCAACCGCATCCTTTGAGGATAGCACCAGATGCTTTTCTGATATCCTGGTCTCAGGGCCTCCTGTATGCGTTTCCTCCCACGCCCTTGGTGGCCCGAACTCTTT
This sequence comes from Ichthyophis bannanicus, assembly GCA_033557465.1. Taxonomy (NCBI): domain Eukaryota; kingdom Metazoa; phylum Chordata; class Amphibia; order Gymnophiona; family Ichthyophiidae; genus Ichthyophis; species Ichthyophis bannanicus. The sequence continues at coordinate 546,505,806 of CM066031.1, forward strand.
TCAAGACTCTTCAGGACAAGGCTTCGGTCCTGCTGGTAGCTCCCAGGTGGCCGAGGCAGCCTTGGTTTCCACTTCTGCTTCAGCTGGCAGTGGATTCCCCACTACCTCTGGGGTTACAACCGGACCTTCTCTCACAGGAGCAGGGTTCCCTTCTGCACCCCAATCTCAAAGCTCTCAATTTAAGAACATAAGATATGCCATACTGGGTCAGACCAAGGTCCATCAAGCCCAGTATTCTGTTTCCAACAGTGGCCAATCTAGGTCATATGTACCTAGCAGTTTCCCCCAAGGGACACAGGTTCCACAATGCTTGTATTGGTTCAAGCATTGATATCCTGGGTCCCTTCTTAATAATGGTTTATGGACCTTTCCTCCAGGAACTTGTCCAAACCTTTTTTAAACCAAGCTACACTAACAGCCTTTACTACATCCTCCGGTAACAAATTCCAGAGTTTGATTACACGTTGAGTGAAAAAATATTTTCTTTTATTAGTCTTAAATAGTTTACCCTGTAGCTTCATTGCATGTCCCCTAGTCTTTCTATATTCTGATAAGGTAAACAATCGATCTACGTTTACCCATTCCACTCCGTTCATTAATTTATAGACTTCTATCATATCTCCCCTCAGCCGTCTCTTTTCCAGGTTAAAGAGCCCTAACCTTTTTAGCCTTTCTTCATAGGAGTATCCTTCCACCCCCTTTACCATTTTGGTGGCTCTTCTCTGAACCATTTCTAAAATCGCTATATCCTTTTTAAGATACGGCGACCAGAATTGCACACAATATTCAAGGTGCGGTCTCACCATGGAACGATATAGAGGCATTATAATATCTTTTGTTTTATTTTCCATTCCTTTCCTTATCATATCTAGTATTCTATTTTCTCTCTTGGTTGCTGCTGCACACTGGGCCGAGGGTTTTAACATGGTATCCACAATAACGCCTAAATCTTTTTCCTGGGTGGTAGTTCCTAATGTGGAACCTTGCATCGTGTAACCATAGTTTGGGTTGTTCTTCCCTAGGTGCATAACCTTGCACTTGTCCACATTAAATTTCATCTGCCATTTTGATGCCCAGTCTTCCAATTTATCAAGATCCTCTTGCAATTTTCCACAATCCTCTTGGGTTTTAACAACTTTAAATAGTTTTTGTCATCTGCAAATTTGATAACCTCACTCGTTATTCCACTTTCCAGGTCATTTATGAATATGTCAAAAAGCAGCGCACCCAGCACAGATCCCTGGGGTACACCACTATTCACCTTTCTCCATTGGGAAAACTGGCCATTTAGCCCTACCCTCTGCTTTCTATCTTTTAACCAGTTCCTGATCCACAATAGTACACTGCCTCCTATCCCATGACTCTTTAGTTTTGCCAAAAGTCTCTCATGAGGGACCTTGTCAAAGGCTTTCTGAAAGTCCAGATACACAATATCAACCGACTCACCTTTGTCCACCTGATTATTCACTCCTTCAAAAAAACATAACAGATTAGTAAGACAAGATCTTCCTTGTCTAAAGCCATGTTGGCTGTCTCCCATTAGGTCATCAAATATCAAAATAATACCTCATTCAATTATTCACCAAAAGCTATCGAATTCAGTGATACTTAAAAAACACAACGTTAGCCTCAGAAACAACCGTAGGCACTAATAAACTCTGGGCTGATTCTTGTTCTATTCCCAGACATGTGCCGGTTTAACATCAATGGCTATGCGTTGTGCAATAAATTTTTCAAAGTGTAACATGAGCAATATAAATATCAATAAAAATTACTTAGCTCATGTGAAGGCGTGATGTTGTGCAAAGTGCTCCATGATTTTTTGAAATTTCTCTTGAAGGTTTTTTAGTGGAATACAATTCCTTCCACTTGTAAAGACTTCTCCCAACGCCAAATTTTATGAGGCGCCCATGCGTTTCGCCATGCAGGGTTTATCAAGGGACTACAATCATGAAGTCATGTGTCCTAAAACAATATTAAAATATAAAAATGACTGAACTGTGCTGTCATATATTTAACACATATACCGCAACTGTTATTTTACCAAAAAAATGAAACAGAGATGTGACTGAAAATTAGCAAGACAAGATCGTGGTAAGAACCTGGCAATGCAGCAGCTGAACAGAGTTGTGAGACGTACTCCTTCAAATGCATCGGAGGATCCAAAAAACGCCGTGCATGCGAACTAAAGTCAATGTCAGCTGGAATTAAATGCCTCCTGGGACTGAACCCCATTGGTCTAAACCTCATGCACATGCTGCCCAATCAATGCCCTGATTTAAGCCTCCAGGCTGCACCGTGGCAAGCAGGTAGATCCACCTCTGTTCTCTGTAAAGTAACCATTGATCCCGGGTTTTTCCCAAAACTGGTCCCGATACTGTTTCAATGCACCAGCAACGAAGCTGGGAAAATGAGTGGTTGTAAGATATGCAATTTTGGACCATGGGAGCTTCCCTGCGAGCACATCGGAGCCGGCTGGCATGTTCCTGCATCCGAACACGGAACTGGCGAATCGTTTTGCCAATGTATAACAAAGCACAAGGACATCGTATGGCATAAACTTGCGTGGAGTCACAAGTTGTGGCATTTCTTAATTAATTACTGCCCCGAAACCTCAGGAAACACGGTGCATTGCTGACCACCACATCAACTTCATTACTGCTTATTCTCCAGTAAGTCTAAGTATACAACGTACGATTCGGAAATATAGTCACATTCTCGCAACTGTACCGGGGATACAAGACAAGTCAATCCGCTGTGTGTGGAAACGAAGCCGAAATCTAAAGGAATACCTGAGTCCCACACGGTTGAGAGTTCCATCACCATTATCGTTGGGTACTTTGGAATCAGGTCACCGCAAATGCGGAAGTTGTGCCATCTGTGAAATTACGTTTGAAGGAAAGAGTTTTGTCCATGGTGTCCCGCCCAAGGGTGCCATCTTGCTCAGTCTTCTTTTTTCCGCGGAGCCCTACAGACGCTGTTTGTGATTGCCGCAGAAAAAGTTGATTTTATTTCATATTTCTTATTCTTTCTCGGTTCAACGCCGGATCCTTTTCCCGCCTGGATCTGCTACGCCGGTAACGGGTCCGTTCTTTATTTTTCGGTTTTTTGTCCTTCGTGACAAGCGTTCGCGCCATTTTTTTATTTTTCCCTGGCAGCCCTGTCTTTTGACCTCGCAGGGGCCCTTTTTCCCTCGATGGCTGCCAGCGGGTTTAAAAAGTGTGATCGGTGTAAGAAACTTATGTCTCTTACCGACACACATGACTGCTGCCTCCGCTGCCTGGGACCCGATCATGACCCGATGATCTGTGGTCCGTGTAGCAAGATGTCCTCAAAGGCGTTGAGGAGTCGGCAGCATCAAAGGGAACGAATCTTCTCTGACTCCGCGTCCCGGCTGGGCCCGGACCTCATCAGAGGCTTCGACGTCCCGGGACTCCGGTCCTGAGCATCATCAGAGTTCCTCTGAGCGGGGGTCTCCTACCCGGGAACATCATCGGAAGAAAAAACCCGCGAGGGCAGCGTCGGTGGACGCTCCTGGTTCCTCGAGGGCCAGGTCGCATAGCCCCGATAGCCATCCCGGGTCCTCGGAGTCGGAGAGGCCTTCGAAACATCCTCGTCTCGAAATGGAGTCGCCTGGACACGTGAGTACTGTAGTCCTCGTGGACGCGCCTCCGAAGGAGCCGCCGTCGGGGCCCGAGTCGGGGGCTGCTGGGTCTCCTGAGCTTGGACTCAGGTTGACGGCCTTGGAGAGCAGTTTGGCTGCCTTCATGGACCAGCAGCGGGCATTGATCGCTGGCCTCGCCAATGCATCTGCCCCGGCCACCAGGACGTCGACGTCCAAGTCGACCCCGGAGACCGAGCCGATCCTCGAGTCCATACGAGCTCGAGTCGATCCTCTGTCGCGGTCTCCCTCGGCCTCCTGTTCGGGACCGAGGTCGTCGACGCCAGCACCCTCGGCGTCGGGGTGGAGGGCATCGGTGCCCGCCCGACCGGAGCCGCTCGATTCCTCCTCCGAGGAGTCAGACTGGGAAACGGAAGACGAAGAGTCACCTGGTACTTTTCGGACTCGGTGTGTCCCATCGGACTCACCCGAGTCCGAACCTCGGAGACGGACCCCCCCGGAGGACACCCGGTTCTCGGACTTCGTGCGGGATATGGCCAAGGCCTTGGCATTCCCCGCGGATCCCGAGGAGGAGCCTCGAGCTGAAGAGCTCGTTGCCCTCCAGTATGACTCTCCCCCAAAGGAGGCCTTTACTGTACCGGTTCCTCCAATGCTGGAACGACTTCTCTTCCGCATGTGGGAGAGCCCGGCATCGGCGCCGGTGTTAAGCAAGCGGGTCGATTCCATTTATCGAGTCCGCAAGAGCCCCGGGTTCCAAAAGGCACAACTGCCGCACCATTCCATGGTGGTGGAATCGGCCATGCATCGACTCAAGAGTCAGAAGATGCACTCCTCAGTGCCTCCCGGCCGGGAGGCCCAGAACCTGGATGCCCTCGGTAGAAAGTGCTTCCAGGGCTCTATGCTTGCTTGTCGAGTCCAGACCTACCAGCTCTATATGGGCATGTATCTCCAAGATCTGGCAAAAGAAATTGCCGGGTTCTCTGCTGGTCTCTCCGAGGAACCTTTGCAGAGGTTCCAAGCCTTGTCCACTGGTATTCGAGAGTGCTTGAAGTTTATCCGTCTCCAAGAGGCAGGCCTCTGTCACACGGTTTTTCACTGGTTCCATTCTTTTCTCTCTTCGCGTTCTTGTTCAGTTCTTTCCTCTTCCTCCTCCGCCCCTCCTTCTGATCCTTTCCCTCTGCTATGTGGTGTTCCACAGGGTTCTGTACTTGGCCCTCTCCGTTTAATCTTTTTCTTGCCCCTCTCACCCTTCAGATCCAACAAACCGGGATTAGTGCTTTCTACTATGCTGACGATATTGTCCTTCTTCACCACACTTCCCAATTTCATCCTGATCTTTCTCCACTCAATTCCTGTCTCACCATGGTCGCTAACTGGTTATCACAAAACTGTCTACATCTTAATCTTGCAAAAACCTCAGCTATCTGGTTCTCTCGTAATGGTTCTCTTCCCTCCCTAGCCCCTTCTTTTTTGGGTTCCCCTGTTCCACTGGTTTCTTCTTTCCGTTACCTCGGGGTTATTTTCGACTCTCACCTCTCTTTCCATGATCATATTTCTCATGTTGCCAAAACATCTTTCTTTTTCTTACGTCAAATTCGTGCTGTTCGTCCTTTTCTCACTCCCCCTGCACTTGCTACCTTACTTCTTTCTTTGGTTATGTCCCGTGTTGATTTCGCAAATTCTCTTTTTCTTGGTCTTCCTAAGTCCCAATTGCACCGTCTCCAACGTATTCAGTATACTGCTGCCCGCATCGTTACCCATTCTTCCTCTCGTGACCATGTTTCACCCCTTCTTTTCCGCCTCCACTGGTTGCCCTTACCGTTCCGCTCCCATTACAAATTGTTAACTTTGGTCCATCGAGCTTTTCATGCTAGCACCCCGCAATATCTGGCTGATCTCCTCACTTACCACACTCCTAGACGTACACCTCGATCATTCCACCTCAACCGCCTCACTCTTCCTTCCCCTTCTCTGGCGCATCTCCAATCTACCCGTTCCTCAGCCTTCTATTTCACAGCTCCTGCCCTCTGGAATTCCCTACCTCCCTCCCTTCGACTTGAACCTCACCATCTTACCTTTAAATGTAACCTCAAAACTCACCTCTTCTCCCTTGCCTTTGACCTTCCCTCCCCCTTTGTATAAGCTATTTATTGCAGTCTATGTCGTGTTCTTTTAATTCCCTTTTTCCTATTAAGATTGTATTTCGCTTCTCTTTTTCTGGCTATGTTTTAAACCTGTTTTTAATTGTTTTTATTTTTGAGTGTTTTATGTGATTTTATATTGTAAACCGTTCTGATCTTTCTGGATGGGCGGTATATCAAATTTTAATAAACATAAACATAAACATAAACATCTCTTGAGCAGCCTACGATGGCTTCGAAGCATCAGCTCGAGTAGCCGGGGCCGGCATCTGTGCCCGCCGACAGGCTTGGCTTCAGTCATCCGACCTCGAGCCATGGGTACAGGACAAGTTGGTCGATGTCCCCTGCAGAGGTGAAAACCTCTTTGGCAAACCCATGGCTGAAAAGGCTGCACAGATCGAGACCGAGACTCTGACCAGAACTAGGCTGTCCAGAAAAACCTCTGCCCCTTCTCAGAAGAAGAAGGGCTCGGGGAAAAAGCCCTTTTACCCGAGGAAGGCGGCTGCCTATAAACACTATCCTCAGTATCAGGCCTCAGCAGCTCCCCAAAAGGGTCAGCAGGCCAAGGGACGGGGTAATGGGTCCCGTAGGCAGCAGGCCCCCAAGCCCACAACACTGGCCCCTGCTCAGCAGGGTGGGGGTTTTTGACTCCATCAGCATAGCCTCTTCCCCTCAGCTGGTTTCTCTCAGCACAGGGGGCCGGCTGGTCTACTTTGCCCACAGGTGGTCAGCCATCACCTCAGATACCTGGGTGCTTCATATAGTTCAGAAAGGCTATCTTCTACACTTTCACCAGGTACCTCCCTCCTACTTTCCAGGGGAGCCTCCAAGACTCCCTCTGCACAGGGACTTACTCCTTCAGGAGTTAGCAAGTCTTCTTCAGGAACAGGCTGTGGAACCGGTGCCCCACAACCTGAGAGGTCACGGCTTTTATTCCAGGTACTTTCTGATACCAAAAAGAACAGGAGACTTCAGACCCATCCTGGACTTGCGAAACCTCAACAAGTTCCTGGCGAGGGAAAAGTTCAAGATGCTTACCCTTGGAATCCTGCTGCCCTACCTCCAGCAGGGAGACTGGCTATGCTCCTTAGATCTGAAGGATGCCTATACTCACATCCTTATTCATCCAGACCACAGACAATATCTCAGGTTTGTTGTGGGAGGAAATCATTACCAGTACAGAGTACTGCCCTTTGGCCTATCCTCCGCCCCCAGGGTGTTCACCAAATGCCTAGCAGTGGTGGTGGCCTATCTAAGACTTCAAGGCCTTTTTGTGTTTCCATACCTGGACGACTGGCTAATCAGGGCCCAGTCTTCCCAAGAGGCCACTCAGGCTACTCATCGCACTGTGTCTCTGCTCCAGCACTTGGGCTTTGTCATAAACTTCGCAAAGTCCACTTTGCTCCCCTCTCAAGATCTCGAATTCATCGGCGCAAGGTTAAGCACACTTCAGGCGCAGGCCTTCCTGCCTCTAGACAGAGCACACAGGCTCATGGATCTCGCCAGACACTTTCACAGCAATTCCCTGGTCTCTGCCAGGCACTTTCTGAGACTGCTCGGCCATATGGCTTCCACGGTCCATGTGACCCCCAATGCCCGCCTGAAGATGCGAACTGCTCAGTGGTGCCTTCGCAGTGAATGGCATCAGGCCACGGGGAGCCTGACGGACTCAGTACAGGTCTCCGACCTGCTGGTCTCTTCTCTGCGGTGGTGGCTTCATCTGCCAAACCTGCTACTGGGGGTGGATTTTCAATCTCCTCCGCCTTCTCAGGTTCTCACAACCGATGCTTCTCTCCTGGGTTGGGGAGCACATTGCCAAGGGACGTGTACTCAAGGCCTCTGGACTCCTTGGGAGTCTGCGCAGCAGATAAACTTCCTGGAGCTCAGAGCCATCCGCCTAGCTCTGAGAGCCTTCTCCCACCTCACTTCTCACCAGTCTGTGCTGGTACAGATGGACAATCAAGTTGCAATGTTCTACGTGAACAAACAAGGAGGCACAGGCTCCTTCCTTCTCTGTCAGGAGGCACAAAGACTGTGCTCTTGGGCCGTCCATCACGGCATCCTCCTCAAAGCGGTCTATCTCCCAGGTCAGGAAAATTACCTGGCAGACAAGCTAAGCAGGATCCTCCAACCACACGAATGGAGATTAGATCCATTGGTGGTTCAGCGGATCTTTCTCAAGTGGGGCCTCCCCACCATGGATCTGTTTGCCAGTCCTCTGAACCGGCAACTTCCCAGATTCTGCTCTCGACAACCGCATCCTCTCAGAGTAGCGGCGGATGCTTTTCTGATTCCATGGTCCACGGGCCTCTTGTATGCCTTTCCTCCCATGCCGCTGGTGTCTCGAACACTCTTCAAAGTTCTCAGAGAAAAAGCCTCGCTGATCCTAGTGGCTCCTCGGTGGCCGAGACAACCTTGGTTCCCGCTTCTACTGCAGCTGGGGGTGGACACTCCTCTTCCTCTGGGGTTTCAACCCGATCTCCTGACACAGGATCAAGGGTCTCTCCTACACCCCAACCTCCGGTCCCTTCATCTGATGGCCTGGCTGCTGAAAGGGTAGTCCTGGCTCCCCTCCAGCTGCCTCGGGAGGTGGAAGAGGTTGTCTTGGCCTCGAGGAGGCCTTCCACCCGGAGGTCCTACGCTCTTAAGTGGCGTCGGTTCTCCATTTGGTGTGCTCAGCAGTCTGAGGATCCCTTCTCCTGCTTGGTAGCAGTGGTCTTGCAATACTTGCTTTACCTCTCCAATCTGGGCCTTAAGTCCAACTCTGTCAGGGTTCACCTCAGTGCTCTCTCTGTGCATCACGCACCGGTGGATGGCAGGCCTCTTTCCAACCACCCTTTGGTGGTTCATTTTCTCCGAGGCCTCCTCCTACTTAAGCCTCCTTTACGCCCACCAGCCCCGGAGTGGGATCTGAATGTGGTCTTACAGCGGATTACCTGTCCGACTTTTGAGCCTATGGCTACCTGCCCTCTTCGTTTTCTTTCCTGGAAAACTTTGTTTTTGGTAGCCCTTACTTCTGTTAGGCGCGTTAGTGAACTGCAGGCCCTAGTGTCTGATCCTCCTTACAATAGGTTCTACAGGAATAGGGTAGTCTTACGGACTCACCCTAAGTTTCTTCCAAAAGTGGTTTCTACTTTTCATCTCAACCAGGAGGTGGTTCTTCCGACCTTCTTTCCCAGGCCGCACACCTGCCGGGCTGAAATGGTCCTGCATACCCTGGACTGTAGGAGGGCCTTATCCTTCTACCTTGACCGTACGCGAGAGCATAGAAGAGCTGTTCAGCTCTTCGTTTCTTTTGACCCCAATAAGTTGGGGCTACCTCTCTCCAAGCGTACTTTGTCCATATGGGTTGCTGACTGTATCGCCTGGGCTTATGGGGCAGCCGGCCTCTCGTTGGAGGGTCGAGTCACGGCTCATCGTGTCAGGGCGAAGGCTGCATCAGTGGCTCATCTCCGCTCTGTTCCGTTGGCAGACATCTGCCGGGCCGCTACTTGGTCTTCAAGCCAGACTTTTGCGGCCCATTACTGCCTAGAGAGGGAGTCCCGCAGGGACAGTGCTTTCGGACAGGCAGTCCTCCATAATCTCTTTGAGGTTTAGGCAACTCCTACCCTCCGGCCCTGGTGTTGGGCTACCGGTCGGGGGCGTTTTCAGAGAAGATTCCTTCCTTCTGTGCTACTGAGCTAGAGGGAGCTCATTTTTCTGCTTGAGGTCTCCGGTAGCCTTAAGCTAGGGAGTCCCATATGTGAGGAATGACTTCCTGCTTGGTCCTGGAGAAAGTGTAGTTACTCACCTGTAACAGGTGTTCTCCAGGAGAATCAGTCCTCACAACCCTCACTCCTCCCCTTGGAGTTGCAGTCCTATCATTTCGTTTTGCTGATTTATTTTTGCTGTCTTTTAGCTATGTCATCAGACTGAGCAAGATGGCACCCTTGGGCGGGAAGGGGACCGCGCATGCGTGCTGCAATTCCCAAGGCTTTCTTTGAAAGCTGGGGAAATTGCTCCGCGAGGGCTCCGTCGGCGCCGACGTCACCCATATGTGAGGACTGATTCCTGCTGCTCCTGGAGAACACCTGTTACAGGTGAGTAACTACACTTTTTTCCTGGTACTGTCAACAGTCGCCCAAGAGCGGATGGTTCGGAAGAATGTATCTTTGAAGGATACTACCAAAAACAGAGAGGTTCCGGAGGCGGAGCCAGCTACCGAGGGAGATGGCTGCTTAGCCCGTTTGCTCCCCACTGAATCCATCACAAATCCTGCCTCCTCGCCTCCCTCCTGCTTATTGTGTCTTTATTTCCCCTTCCTAATTGACTTTGAGTAGCACAGGCATGGCGGTCAGCAAGCAAACTCGGCTCGAATTTGGGGCAGGCTCGAATTCTGGAACGAAAAGACCAAAGCCCGACCCTCCATCCCCTCTCAAAATGGCGCCTAACCGGGAGAACGTGGAGAGCCTACAAGAACTCCTGAAAGAGATCAGGGCCGTTCGAGAAATGGTTGCTACAAACGGTGAGACGCTGGCTGGAGTCCAAAATGATCTGTTGGAATTAAAGGAATTAAAAGAGCAGTTGCTGGCGATCGCGCCTCGAATGGATGCGTTAGAGACTCGGGTTGCTACATACGATGAGAAGCTGAGGGTGGTAGCAAAGCATGGCAAAAGAATTGAGGCCCTAGAGCGTAGCCTGGAAGACTTAAACAATCGCACGCGCAGAAATAACATTCGGGTGCTCGGCATCCCGGAGGGCGCGGAGGGCGTTAATACAGTAGCTTTCATGGAAAAGTGGATTCCCAAAATACTTCGCCTAAATTTTAGCCCAGCCTTTGAAATAGACAGAGCTCACAGGGTGCCATTTCAACCTAACCCCAACTCAAATCATCCAAGGCCTATCATTGTCCGGGCACTCCGTTACTCACAAGTGGTCCAGATTATGGCTGCGGCAAAATCCTGTGCTCCGGTGAAATTTGAAGATCACACAGTGGCTTTTTTCCCGGACTTCCACAAGGCCACGGTGGAGAGGCGCAAGCAATTCCTCGCCCTCCGCCCTCGACTCCAAAGACTTCAGGCTAGGTATGGCCTCTTCTTTCCCGCGCGGATGCGGGTCACGCTATTCAACCAGACGAGGTCCTTTGAAGACCCCTTGGCCCTTCAAGCTTTTCTAGAGGAGAAAGAAGCTGATGTGATGCGCTGAAGGATGTCGGGGCTGCCTGCTCACGGGCCCCGGCCCTTGTGGGGCCGGCGTCGCCAGTAGTATGTTCAGAATACTGGCTGGCTACCTGGACGCTCTGCTGAGTGTTACTGTTTTGTAGACTGAGTATCTCAATTTGTTTATATTGTTGCTGTGGACATTCATACTGTGACCCATATACGGGAATTGGGGCTGTTTGACTCCTCTCCCCGTCTCTTCTCGGGCCTTCCCGCTCCCACCCCTCCTAATATGTTGACGCCTGCACTTAAGTTTAATTTTGTTTCTTGCCTTACTATTTTAGTTAGGTACTGGGGGCTTAGACTCGAGGGTTATTATGCAACTGTGTCTCTCTCCCAAGGCACGCTCCCGTGGCCTGGCGGGTTGATGTTTTTGGGGGGCTCTTATTTCCTTTGTTATAGTCGCCTCGGCTGGGGGGGGGCAGGGATTGCTCCGAGCCATAACAAAATCTTTGGGCTCAGGCGCCTTCCCTCCCGGGTGTCGATGTTATTGTTCGATGATTTCTTATATGAAGCCCAGCCAATTGTGCGGGTGTGGGGGACTTGGGGCGGGGGGCGGGGGGGGATCATTCCAGGTCATTCCAAGGGGTTTGGGGATTTACATTGCTACATGGGTTGTCCTTTAAGTTAAAACTAATCACTGGTAGTAGGGGATCTTTGGTCTGTTATCTCCCCGCTGATCAGGAGGGAGGGAGGTGGGTTCCTGTTCTCTTCTGTATCAGTTTTGGGGGGCGGGGCTGGGTGGTTTATTTCTTTGCCTGGGTACTGGCTCACCCATTTGTGCTCCCCTGGAGGAAGGGGCTTGGCACCGGGGTGCTTTTTCTGTTGATAATGGGGTTAATATTGGGGTTTTGGGTTTCTCCATGTGAAAGGGTTTATTATTTGTTAGAGATTGCATCTAGCATGGGTTGTATAACATGCCCTGTTCTGTTCCTCATAGCGCTGATGTTTATAGATGGGAACACTTAATGTCCTATCTTTGAACGTGAAGGGAGTCAATAATCCTATGAAGCGTAAAAAGATTCTTCTTTATTGCAAGAAAAAGGGGGCTGACGTTATCATGTTGCAAGAGACCCGTCTGAACCTGGGAGAAGCGCAGAAGCTGGGTGGAGGTTATTTTATCTTAGTAGGAGCTGCTGCGGCCTTCCATAAACGAAATGGGGTGATTATCCTGGCACGGAAGGCGTTGCAGCCAGTCATTGAGATGTCTCGGGCAGATCCGGGTGGGAGGTGGGTGAAAGTTCGCCTTCGAATTGGGAACCGGTCATTTAGTTTCATAAATGTCTACGGTCCAAATGTAGATGATGTGTCCTTCTTTCATAGGCTCGCTGAGGAGGTGCAGGAAGAGGCCCAGTGTGATATCGTTCTGGGCGGAGACTTCAACTTAGTGTTGGAGCCCCTAATCGATCGTCAGCCATACCGGTCTCTTCGCCCCAGTCGGGCTAGCATGGTGTTGGTGGGGTTGATTCAGACGTTGAATTTGGTAGATATCTGGCGGCTCTTGAACCCTTCTCAGAAGGAGTTCACCTTCTACTCTCCTCCGCACGGGTCACACTCGCGGATTGATTTTTTCCTTCTCTCACAGTCTTTGGTTTCTCAGGTATTAGATGCGCAAATTGGGGCCTGCACCGTTTCGGACCATGCTGATATTTCTCTATCCTTAGGGTTACTTTCGGATTCCGAGAGGAATGCTGGGTGGTTTTTTCCACGAACATTGTTAGCAGATCCGGCTTTTTGCGAATGTATGCGGGCTGCGATTAAGGAATACTTTGCGGTGAATCTTCCGGGAGCCACATCAGGGTGGGCGTGGTGGGAGGCTTTTAAGGCCTCCCTACGAGCTAAAATCACCGGCTTCTCTATAAGGGCCGCGAGACAGAGGAAGTTAGTGCTGAAAGAATTGGAGGACCAGATTAAGGCAGGAGAGCGGCTCTTAAGAGCGCGCTCGGAGCCCTGTATATTACTGCGCTTGCAAAAACTTAGATATCAATACAATACAATTCTTAGTGAAGAAGCGGAAAAGCTCTCACATGCGGCGAAGGCCAAATTCTATAGGGAACAAAATAGGGCGGGCAGATTGCTGGCCATGACTCTGAACCCTAGAGCTGAGCGGGTTAAGATTACTGCTGTTTCATCCACTACTCAACCTTTGCTTACCAAGACCCCGGATATTGCTGAGGAGTTCAGGACTTTCTATGCAGGCCTGTATTCCTCTGAGTGCGGGGACGACGGGACAGAGAGTGAGGCCTTCTTGGATTCCATAGTGCGCCCTACCCTCTCTCCACAACAGGTCTTCGAACTGGACGCCCCCTTGTCCTTGGGCGAACTCCGGGTAGCGTTAAAAGCTGCTAAGAAAGGAAAAGCAGCAGGGCCAGATGGGATACCCAGTGAGTTTTACCAAGTGTTTCAAGAGGAGCTTTTACCATTTATCCTTAAATACTATGAGTTATTATATGAGCAGGCTCCTAGAGTGGGTGGCTTCAGTGAGGCTACTGTCGTTGTCTTACCTAAGCCTGGGAGAGACCCTCTTAAGGTGGAAAACTACCGTCCGATCTCACTGTTAAATGCCGATTATAAACTCTTAGCATCTGTGCTGGCGAGCCGTCTGTCGAAGGTCTCGTCAGACTTGATTCATCCCGACCAATGTGGCTTTATGCCTGGTAGGGCGACGTCGGATAATGCACGTTTGTTGTTGAATCTCTTGTCGGTCTCGGAACAACTTCATACCCCCATGGTCGGGATCTCCTTAGATGCTGAAAAGGCCTTCGACAAGCTCGAGTGGGCCTTTCTCCTGAAGGTTTTGGAGTGGTTCGGTTTTGGGGAGGGGTTTATCAAGTCGATACGGGTCTTATATACCGCCCCCCAGGCGCGTATCTTGGTGGACGGCCTGCTGTCGGCTCCCTTTTCGCTTCACCGTGGGACTAGACAGGGGTGCCCCCTTTCCCCGATTCTCTTCAATTTAGCGTTGGAACCCTTGGGACTTTTAATCCGTCAGTCAGATAGGATCCGCGGTATCAGGGTGGGTGACTTACAGATCAAACTGTCGGCCTATGCCGATGATTTACTGCTTTTTTCACACCCAGACTCCTTGGCAGAGATATTTCAGGTCATTACTAAATACTCGCGGGTCTCCGGGTACAAGATCAACTGGACCAAATCTGTGGCTTTTCCCATGAATAGGGATACTTTTTCGGCACATGTTGGTGATTTCCCCTTTGTATGGGAGGGGAATGCGATCAAGTATCTCGGGGTCCGCTTCTGTGGTTCCATTGCGGAGACTGTTTCTCTTAATTGTGGACATATCAGTGAACTGATCCGATCTTTTACCGTTAAATGGTCCCCTTTGCATTTATCCTGGTGGGGGCGCTTGGAATCTATTAAGATGACTCTCGTCCCAAAGATAAACTACATCCTTGAGATGTTGCCGCTCTCCTTCCCGCAGAGAGTCTATAAAGACTGGGAGAGGTTAGTTACGGCCTTCTTGTGGCAGGGAAAGCCCTCTAGGATCGCGGTTAACAAACTTAAAGCGTCCAAAGAAGAGGGTGGGGTGCGCTTCCCCGATTTTCGTAAGTATCATTTGGCTTTCCTGCTCAAGCAAGGAGCGCTGTGGTGCTTTAGAGACAGTAGGGGCTCCTCGCCGGTTTGGGTTGAGGTGGAGAAACGTCTGGTTGATCCAATCCCATTACACTTACTGCTTGGTATGAAATGTCGAGCATCCTCTGCAGCTTTGGACGTTGTCATGGCCACGCAAGAGGCTTTCCATATTTTGGCGGGCGCTATGGACCCCGTCAGCCCTGTATCTCTCTCATTGCCAATTTGGTATAATCCTTTGTTCAAGATTGGACAAAAAACCGTCGCTTGGAGACAATGGCAGCAACGCGGCATCTGGACTGTCGGCCAATTGTGTCAGGACGGGGCCTGGAAACCCTGGGCCCGTCTGCAACAGGAGTTCTCACTACCTGCAACTAGTTTTTTCCAGTGGCTCCAGTTAATTAGTTGCCTCTCAGCGGCGGGAGTGTCCCACCTGGATATCTCGCAGACCTGGGGCGTGCAGGAGTTGGCTCTTACTTACTCCCGCAAACCCGGCGCTGCGTCCAAATTTTACGCTTTTTTGGGGGAGGGAGACACAATCCCTAGTGGCAGCCGCAGGGGTTGGGAGATTGATCTTGGTGTTTTTATTTCTCCCCAGGACTGGTCACGCATCTGCTCTAAGGTCACTAGGGTCTCTAAAGCTGCAGGTATGACTCAAACCTTATATTTCTTGCTACACCGTGCATATATTTCTCCTGCTCGGCTAGCTAGGTGGCAGCCGGGAACGGGTAATCTATGCTGGTCTTGTAACCTATGCCCCGGTACTTATAAGCATATGTTCTTTGATTGCCTTCATGTTCATTCTTTCTGGATCTCTGTTTGGGAAAGGATACAGAAGATCCTGGGCTTTCGGGCTCCTCTCACTTGGCAGGTGGTGATACTGCGCTCTTCCCTGAGCGACTTCTCTGGCATGAAAGGAAAACATTTCTTGTTGGACTTTTTAGTGGCCATAGCTTTGAAACTCATTCTAGTTTGCTGGAAAGATTCCGGCAAGCTAGATTTCCATCAATGGTGGAACATGGTCTGTTTGTATGCCAGTTTCGAGAAGGCGCAGGATCACTCTGGTAATCTTATGAAGTGGGGGAGCGCTGAGGAACAGTTCACTTCCTCAGACAAGTGGTACTGGTTAGATAGTTATACTGCATCCGCCAAAATCCGAGTATAGTTGTTTGGGGAAGCCCACTGGATGCTTGTCCCTTGTCTCTTTTTCTTCTTTCAGCTTATTTCCCTACTTTTGTGTAGATTTGGGCTTTGTAGTCTAAACTTGTATGCCTTCTTTTTGCCTATTCACATGGAGATGGGGGGTTTGGGGTGGGGGGTGGATGGGGTGGGTGTTTGTTGTAAGTATTGTGTGGTTGTCTTTTGCTGTATTAAAAGTTAAATAAATAATTTAAAAAAAAACAAAAAAAAAAACAGAGAGGTTCCACAAAAGAGTAAAGTAGACCAAATGCCCTCAAGTATGGAGCAGACAGAGCTTAAAGATGGCCTGGAGGCTGCAAGGATGGTCTTGGCTCCCTGGGGCCTACCTCAGGAAGTTGAGGAGGTTGTCCTAGCCTCTAGGAAACAGTCCACTAGGAAAACCTATGCCCTCAAATGGAAGAGGTTTTCTGTGTGGTGTCAGCTACGTACAGAGGATCCTTTCTCCTGTACTGTGCCAGTAGTGCTTCAGTACTTACTGCACTTGTCCAATCAGGGACTTAAGTCCAATTCTGTTCGAGTCCACCTCTCAGCTCTAGCAGCTCACCACTCACTGGTGGAGGACATTCTCTGTCCGGTCACCCTTTGGTGTCCCGCTTTCTCAGGGGCTTGGTTTTGCTCAAGCCTCCCATCCGTCCTCCTGCTCCTGAGTGGGAGCTGAATGTGGTCTTGCAGCAACTGACTCGCCCACCCTTTGAGCCGATGGCTACTTTCCCTCTACGCTTCCTCACCTGGAAGACTCTCTTCCTGATAGCCCTCACCTCGGCTAGGCGAGTGAGTGAGCTTCAGGCTCTGGTCTGTGATAGGCCTTACACCAGGATTTATAGGAACAGGGTAGTCCTTAGGACTCATCCAAAGTTCCTCCCTAAGGTTGTCTCCTCCTTCCACCTCAACCAGGAGGTGGTTCTTCCAACATTCTTCCCTAGGCCTCATGCAAGCCAGGCTGAAGCAGTCCTGCATACCCTGGACTGTAGGAGGGCCTTATCCTTCTACCTTGACCGTACGCAGGGGCATAGAAGGGCTACTCAGCTCTTCGTCTCCTTTGACCCCAATAAGTTGGGGTTGGCTGTCTCCAAGCGTACCTTGTCCATATGGGTGGCTGACTGTATCACCTGGGATTACAAGGCGGCTGACCTTCCTTTGCAGGGTAGGGTCACGGCCCATCGTGTCAGAGCAATGGCTGCCTCAGTGGCTCATCTCCGCTGTGTGCCCTTGGTAGACATCTGCAGGACTGCAACTTGGTCTTCAAGCCAGAGTTTTGCGGCCCATTACTGCCTGGAGAGGGAGTCCCGTAGGGACAGTGCTTTTGGCCAAGCAGTACTCCGGAATCTCTTTGAGGTTTAGGCAACTCCTGCCCTCTTTTGGGCTACCGGTGGAGGTTGTGTCCTTGAAAGGCCTTTCTTTGATGCTGTAACTAGAGGGAGTTCTCTTGTTCAGCCTGGGTTTCTGGTAGCCCAGAGCTAGGGAGTCACCCATATGTGAGGACTGACTTCCTGCTTGGTCCTGGAGAAAGAGTAGTTACTCACCTGTAACAGGTGTTCTCGAGGAGCAGCAGGAATCAGTCCTCACAACCCTCCCTCCTCCCCTTGGAGTTGCAGTTGTACATAGTTTGTTTTTACATTTTTATGTGCTGTTCTTAGCTATGTCATTTGACTGAGGTAAGATGGCACCTTTAGGCGGGAAGTGAACCGCGCATGCGTGCCAGCATTCCCAAAGGCTTTCATGGAAAGCTGGGGAAATGCTCCGCTGGGGCTTCATCGGCGCCGATGACACCCATATGTGAGGACTGATTCCTGCTGCTCCTGGAGAACACCTGTTACAGGTGAGTAACTACTCTTACTAGGCAGTTGTGCTAACCACTAGGCTACTCCTCCCTTGGATTGTTATAGAGCACATATGTGGTTTTATATGCATGAGGTACTTCAGGCTTAGAAGAAAAAGAGGATTGTAGAGCTTCATATCTGTTTTCTGCCCTGACTTTGCTTTGTCGGCCCTCGGTGCTACATCAGAGTGACTGCTCTAATCTGACCACTTTGCAGTTTTGTTCCCTAAGGTTTCAGGATGATCCTGGGGGGTTGGAGCTTGGGAAAGCTTCTGAGGGTCTTGGGAATGATAGTGCTCCAATATTGGATTCTTTTGCTTCTGCATCTATTGATTAATTGATTATTGTGATCTCCAGGAACAAGCAGGAATGTAGTCTTCACATATGGGTATCGTCAGTACCGATGGAGCCTGTGCGGGAACGCTCCCCAGCGTCCAATAGGAAAGCTTTTGGGGGGCATCCCACAGTGCCTGCGTGCTGCTTTCCCGCCTTTCCCAACTGTTCCTCTCTAGTTCTTCATTTTCCGCGGAGCCAACAGGTCGCACATCCTGTCACCGCAGAAAAAAAATCCCTTCTATTCTTCTTTTTTGTGGTCGCGTCTGCCTTCCCTCAACGCTACACTGGTACCGCCAGTTCTTCTTTCTTTTCTTCTTTAAAAAAACAAACAAACCTTTCTTCTGGGGTCTTTCCAGTAATTTTTCTCCTCAGGTGCCACGCGCCATTTTGGGCACTAGGCCCAACTTTTTCCTTCAAAATGGGAAAACCCGCTTTGGGTTTTAAAAAGTGTTCTAAGTGTGGCGGTACCATCTCCGTCACCGACACCCATGAGTGGTGCCTCAAATGTTTAGGTCCTGACCACTCTATTTCTGAGTGTGTCGCCTGTGGGATGATGTCGAAAAGGGGCCGGCAAAACCGAGTTACTAAATTTAGCACCCTTTTTCCCTCCGATGCAGCTTCCGTGGCATCAACGTCTTCCAGGGCTTCGTCTTCCTCCCATGGATCTCAGGTAACTAAACATAAATCTATCCGGTCCTCAAAGGGTAGATCTCCTTCTAGACATCGAGATGCCTCTGGCGTTGCCCTTGAGGGACTTTCACCGGCAAAATTGCCCCGGCGGGAGGCTTCGGCTTCCAAAGCACTAACGGGGCTCCAGGATGTTCTCGAGGCTTCAACCTCGGCAGAACTACTGATGCCATGCTCTGGGGTACTGGCCGCTTCATCCGGTACTGATACCCAAGCATCAGCAGCGTCGATAGACCAGAGATTCTTGGCTATTGAACGCAGTCTGGCGGCTCTTCTCATGTCCTCGATGCCCCTGAAACTGCTTCAGACAATTCAACCGGTACCGGCACCGACTGCATTGACATCGGCAGGTATTCTACCTGGACCAAGTCATGCGTGTCTATCCGGTATTGACAAGTTGGTACCGAACCACTCCGATGCCGACTTCGATCGGTACCGGTACCGTGCCTTGCACGATCACCCGGATCGCAGATACTTTGAAGGCTCTGAAAGCTCTGCCGATACCAGAGTACTTTTTCCTGAGGATTCCTCTTCTCCTCAGCGTAGGATATCTCCACCAGAGGATATGTCCTTTCAGGATTTTATCCGAAATGTGGCCCGAGGTCTTTCCATCACCGTGGCTCCTGAAAAAGAGCCTAGGGCAAAGGAATTAGAAATCCTGCAATACCCTAAAGCTCCCAAGGAGGCAGCTACCTTACCTGTTCATGAGATCTTGCATGATCTCATCTTAAGGATGTGGGAAACACCTCTAACCTCCTCTCCTCACTCTCGAAGACTCGACACCATGTATCGAGTTCTTCCTTGTCCTGGGTTTCAAAAGACTCAATTACCACACCATTCCATGGTGGTGGAATCAGCTATGAGAAGGATAAAGAGTGCAAAAAGGCATGCATCTAATCCTCCAGGACGTGAGTGTAGGACTCTTGATGCCTTTGGACGTCGGACCATCCAGGCTTCCATGCTTTCTGCTAGGATCAGTTCCTATATCTTATATATGGGAATGTTGTTTAAGGAGGTCACAGAAGATTTAGAGCTTATGAGCCCTCTGCTTCCTGATGATAAGAGGCAAAATTACCTCGCCCTTGTCAAACATGCCCAGGATGTTTCCAAGTTTGTGAATCGTGCAGCCTTTGACTGCTTTGAGTGCATAAGCAGGACCTCTGCCATTGCCATAGGTGCACGTGGGATTGCCTGGATCCAGGCATCTGACTTGGAAATTTGGGTACAGGATAAACTAGGGAATATTGTTGCACAGGAGAGAATCTCTTTGACAAGAATTGGCAGGAAAAAGCTAATGAGATAGATGCTGACAATATCACTTTGGATAGATTGTCTAAATCTACAGCTGATCCTGCGAGGAAAAAATCCTATAAGAAACCATTCTTCAGTAAGAAGAAGAAGTTTTATCCCTCCTATACCCAGCAGGGGCATCGTTTAGGTCAGTCTGCCCAAAAGGGACAGCAGCAACAACCGTCCTAGACAAAGAAAGACAAAAGCAGCGAAGCCTCAACCGGCTCAGCAGAATCAGCCTCCACAGTGGCTTTGACTCCTATCTAGAGAACTTTGCCTTCCTGGCCCTAAATGGTCCAGAACCCTCCACCATCCCAGGAAGGTTATGTCATTTTGCCCCCAGATGGGGTCAGATAACAGCAGAAAATTGGACTCTGTCTATTGTAAGACAGGGGTACAAGCTTCATTTCCTCAGCATGCCCCCTCCTACAATCGTAAGACAGTTCAATTCTCAGACCTCTCTCAGTGACCAGTTAGGGCAAGAGGTCGCTGTGCTCCTTGCTCAAGGGGCAATAGAAAGAGGTACCCATTCCCCAATGGGGTACAGGGTTTTACTTCCCCTATTTCCTTATTCCAAAGAAAACAGGAGGACACAGACCCATTTTAGACCTCAGAGAATTGAACAAATTCCTGTTCAAAGAGAAGTTAAAAATGATTTCTCTAGGAACTCTGCTGCCATACCTTCAGAGTCAGGATTGGCTTTGTTCTCTAGATCTCAAGGATGTGTACACTCATGTTCTCATCCATCCTACTCACCGAAAGTTCCTTCGCTTTCTGTTTCAAGGGAAGCACTACCAATACAGGGTTCTTCCTTTTGGCCTGGCTTCTGCTCCAAAGGTGTTCACAAAATGCATTGCTGTGGTACCAGCATTTCTCCGCACCCTAGGAATATTCATCTTCCCTTTCTCCAGGACCAAGCAGGAAGTCAGTCCTCACATATGGGTGACGTCGGCGCCGACGGAGCCCCCGGGCGGAGCATTTACCCAGCTTTCAAAGAAAGCCTTTGGGAATGCAGCAAGCATGCGCGGTCCCCTTCCTGCCCAAGGGTGCCATCTTGCTCAGTCTTCTTTTGTCCGCGGAGCCC
Source organism: Ichthyophis bannanicus (assembly GCA_033557465.1). Taxonomy (NCBI): domain Eukaryota; kingdom Metazoa; phylum Chordata; class Amphibia; order Gymnophiona; family Ichthyophiidae; genus Ichthyophis; species Ichthyophis bannanicus. The sequence continues at coordinate 546,526,771 of CM066031.1, forward strand.
GACGGACGTGTTTCGTTTTCACCCGAGGAAAAAGTGGATTTTGTTCTGTGTTTGACCCGTTTCTTCGGTTCGACGCTGGTTTCCCTTTCCCGCCTGGGCCCGATACATCGGTATCGAGCCCGGTCTTCTTTTTTCGGTTTTTGTCCTTAGTGACTATAGTACGCACCATTTTTCTATTTTTCACTGGCAGCCCTGTCTTTTGATCTTGCAGGGGCCCTTTTTCCCCCGATGGCTGCCAGCAGGTTTAAAAAGTGTGATCGGTGTAAGAAGCTTATGCCTCTCACCGACACACATGACTGCTGCCTCCGGTGCCTCGGACCCGATCATGACCCGATGATCTGTGGTCCGTGTGGGAAAATGTCCTCGAAGGCATTGAGGAGTCAGCAGCACCAAAAGGAAAGAATCTTCTCTGACTCCGCGTCCGGATGGGCCCGGACTTCGTCATAGGCCTCGACGTCTTGGGACAACAGCCCTGAGCAGCGCCGAGGTTCCTCTGAGAGGGGGTCTCCCTCGCGGGAGCATCACAGGAAGAAGAATCCCGTGAGGGTGGCGTCAATGGACGCACTTGGCTCCTCGAGGGCCAAGTCGCATAGCCCCGAGCGTCGTCCTGGGTCTTCGGAGTCGGAGAGGCCTGCAAAACAACCTCGTATGGAGATGGAGTCCCTGGGTCATGTGAGTACTGTAGTCCTTGTGGACTCTCCTCCAGGGGAGCCGACTTCGGGCGGGTCCGAGTTGGGGGCTGCTGAGTCTCCTGAACTCGGACTCAGGTTGACAGCCTTGGAGAGCAGCTTGGCTGCCTTCATGGAACAGCAGCAGGCACTGATCGCCGGTCTCACAGGTGCATCTGCCCCGACCACCGGGACATCGACGTCCAAGTCGACCCCGGAGGCCGAGCCGATCCTCGAGTCCATGCGCGCTCGAGTCGATCCTCGGCCAAGGTCCCCCTCGGCCTCCAGTTCGGGACCGAGGTCATCGACGCCGGTACCCTCGGCGACAGGGTGGATGGCATTGGTGCCTGCCCAACCAGAGCCACTTGATTCCTCTTCCGAGGAGTCCGGCTGGGAAACGGAGGATGAGGAGTCACCCGACACCTTTCGGACTCGGTGTGTCCCATCGGACTCACCGGAGTCTGAGCCTCGGAGACGGTCCCCACCGGAGGACAACCGGTTCTCGGACTTCGTGCGGGATATGGCCAAGGCTTTGGCCTTCCCCGGGGATCCCGAGGAGCCCCGGGAATCCCGAGGAGGAGCCTCGAGCCGAGGAGCTCAAGGCCCTGCAGTATGACTCTCCCCCAAAGGAGGCCTTTACTGTACCAGATCCTCCGATGCTGGAACGGCTGCTCTTCCACATGTGGGAGGCGCCGGCCTCGACGCCGGTTTTGAGCTAGCGGGTCAATTCCATCTATCGAGTCCGCAAGAGCCCCGGGTTCCAAAAGGCACAATTACCGCACCACTCCATGGTTGTGGAATCGGCCATGCATCGTCTGAAGAGTCAGAAGATGCACTCCTTGGTGCCTCCCGGCCAGGAGGCCCGGAACCTGGATGCCCTGGTAAGAAGTGCTTCCAGGGCTCTATGCTTGCTTACCGTGTCCAGACCTACCAGCTGTACATGGGCATGTACCTTCGAGACCTGGCAAAGGAGATTGCCGGGTTCTCTGCTGGTCTCTCCGAGGAACCTTTGCAGAGGTTCAATGCTCTGTCATCGGGTATTCGTGAGTGCTCGAAGTTTATCTCTTGAGCAGCCTATGATGGCTTCGAGGCTTCGGCCCGGGTAGCCGCGGCCGTCATCGGTGCACGCTGTCAGGCCTGGCTACATTCATCGGACCTTGAGCCATGGGTGCAGGACAAGTTGGTCGATGTCCCCTGCCGAGGTGAAAACCTCTTTGGCAAGCCCATGGCTTACAAGGCTGCAGAATTCGAGACCGAGACTCTTACCCGGACAAAGCTGTCCAGGAAAACCTCTGCCCCTTCTCAGAAGAAGAAGGGTTCGGGGAAAAAGACCTTTTACCCGAGAAAGTCATCTGCCTATAAACAGTACCCTCATTTTCAGGCCTCTGTAGCTCCCCAACAGGGTCAGCTGGCCAAGGGGCAGGGACATGGGCCCCGTAGGCAGAAAGCCCCCAAGCCACCAGCTCCGGCTCCTGCCCAGCAGGGAGCGGGGTTTTGACTCCAGTGGCATAGCCTCTCCTCCTCAGCTGGCCCCTATCAGCACGGGAGGCCGGCTGGCCCTGTACGCCCACAGGTGGTCAGCCGTCACAAGGGATACCTGAGTACTAAGTATAGTCCAGAAGGGCTATCTCCTCCACTTCCACCAGGTACCCCCCCTCCTATTTTCCAGGGGAGCCTCCAAGTCTTCCTCTACACAGGGACTGACTCCTGCAGGAGTTAGCAAGTCTTGTAAAGGAACAGGCAGTGGAACCGGTGCCCCACCATCTGAGAGGTCAAGGCTTCTTTTCCAGGTACTTTCTGGTACCAAAAAGAACAGGAGGCCTCAGACCCATCCTAGACTTATGAAATCTGAACAAGTTCCTGGAGAGGGAAAAGTTCAAGATGCTTACCCTTGGAATCCTGCTGCCCTACCTCCAGCAGGGGGATTGGCTATGCTCCTTAGACCTAAAGGATGCTTATACTCACATCCTCATTCATCCAGACCACAGACAATATCTCAGATTTGTAGTGGGAGGAAACCACTATCAGTACAGAGTACTGCCTTTTGGCCTTATATCCGCCCCAGGGTATTCACCAAGTGCCTGGCAGTGGTGGCGGCCTACCTCAGGGTTCAAGGCCTCTTTGTCTTTCCATACCTGGACAATTGGCTCATCAGGGGTCATTCCCCGCAAGAGGCCAATCAAGCCACCCTTCGCACTGTCGCTCTGCTTCAGCACCTGGGGTTTGTTATAAACTTCGCAAAGTCCACTTTGCACCCCTCACAGAACATGGAGTTCATAGGAGCAAGACTGGACACCTTTCAGGCAGAGGCCTTTCTACCAGTGGACAGAGCCCACAGATTGATGGATCTAGCCAGGCAGTTCCACAGCAATTCTCTGGTCCCCGCCAGACAATTCCTGAGGCTCTTAGGCCACATGGCTTCCACGGTTCATGTAACTCCAAATGCCCATCTACACATGAGGCCAGCTCAATGGGGCCTCAGGACTCAGTGGCACCAAGCCCACAGGAAGCCTCACGGACAAAGTGAGGGTGTCCAACCTACTACAGTCTTCTCTGCAGTGGTGGCTTCATCTTCCGAATCTCGGGCAAGGGGTGCCTTTTCAAGCACCTCCACACTCTCAGGTGCTGACAACCGATGCTTCTCGTCAAGGTTGGGGTGCACATTGCCAAGGAGCGTGTACTCAGGGCCTGTGGTCTCCTTGGGAGGCCGCACAGCAGATCAGTCTCTTAGAACTGAGAGCTATCTGCTTAGCCCTGAGAACTTTCTCCCATCTCATCTCTCACCAGTCCGTCTTGATTCAGACGGACAATCAAGTGGCTATGTTCTATGTGAACAAACAAGGGGCACAACACAACCTTCTATGTTAGGAAGCGCAGAAACTGTGCTCCTGGGCAGTCAATCATGGCATTCTTCTCAAAGCGGTCTATCTCCGCTTTGGAATGAAGATAGGAATGGAGGAGTGGCCTAGTGGTTGGGGCAAGGTACTTCAGGCCGGAAGGTCGGGGGTTCAAATCTCACTAGAGGACAGCAACCTTGGGCTGGAAGGGCTGGGGTTTCTAGTCCCACAGTTGCTCCTTGTGGTCTTGGGCAAGCCACTTAACCCTCCATAGCCCATGTTCCCTGTAAAATAGTTATCTCCAAGTTATAATGCCCTGTTCAAAGTAATTTCAGTTTGTTCAATGTAAACCGCACTGATGCGGAATAGCGCGGTATATAAGAGAATGTAAATAAATAAATAAATCTCCCAGGTCAGGAGAATTACCTGGCAGACAGATTGAGCAGGATCCTGCAGCCGCACGAGTGGCAGTTGAATCCTCTAGTGGTTCAACAGATCTTCCTGAGATGGGGTCTTCCAACCATGGATCTCTTTGCCAGTCCTCTGAACTGTCAACTTCCCAGGTTCTGCTCCAGGCAACCGCATCCTCTCAGAGTTGCAGTGGATGTGTTTCTCATTCCATGGTCTACAGGCCTCCTATAGGTGTTTCCTCCCACGCTTCTAGTGTCCAAGACACTGTTCAAGGTGATCAGGGACAAGGCCTCGCTGATTCTGGTGGCCCCCAGGTGGCCAAGGCAGCCCTGGTTCCCACTTCGTTTGCAACTAGCGGTGGACACTCCTCTTCCTCTGGGGATGCAACCCAATCTCCTATCTCAGGAGCAGGGATCTCTCTTACACCCCAATCAACAGTCCCTCAATTTGATGGCCTGGCTGCTGAAAGGGTAGTTCTAGTGCCCTTACTATTGCCTAAGGAAGTGGAGGATGTGGTCTTGGCCTCTAGGAGGCAGTCCACCCGAAGGTCTTATGCCCTTAAGTGGCGTAGATTCTCTACCTGGTGTACTCAACACAACGAGAATCCTTTCTCATGTCTGGTACCAGTGGTGCTGCAATATTTGCTTCACCTGTCCAACCTAGGCCTTAAGTCCAATTCTGTGAGAGTTCATCTTAATGCTCTTTCCGCACACCACTCCCCAGTAGAGGGTCAGTCTCTCTCAAGCCATCTTTTGGTGGCTCGCTTCCTCAGAGGCCTGCTTTTGCTTAAGCCTCCAGTGCATCCACCTGCCCCTGAATGGGATTTAAATGTGGTTTTACATCGGCTTACTTGCCCACCGTTTGAACCTATGGCTACTTGCCCTCTGCGTTTTCTCTCCTGGAAAGCGTTGTTTCTGGTAGCCCTTACCTCAGCGAGGCGAGTGAGTGAGCTTCAGACCCTAGTATCAGATGCACCTTATACTAGGTTCTATAGGAACAGAGTAGTCTTACAGACTCACCCTAAGTTCCTTCCTAAAGTTGTCTCCTCCTTGCACCTCAATCAGGAGGTGGTTCTTCCAACTTTCTTTCCCAGGCCGCATGCCAGCCGGGCTGAGATGGTCTTTGCATACCCTGGACTGTAGGAGGGCGTTGTTCTTCTACCTTGACCGTACATGGGAGCACTGGAGGGCTGTTCAGCTCTTCGTCTCTTTTGACCCCAATAAGTTGGGGTTGGCTATCTCCAAGCATACTTTGTCCATTTGGGTAGCCGACTGTATCGCCTGGGCTTACAGGGCAGCCGGCCTCTCGTTACAGGGTCGAGTTACGGCTCACCGTGTCAGGGCAAAGGCTGCAGCAGTGGCTCATTTCCGCTCTGTTCCGTTGGCAGACATCTGCCGGACCGCTACTTGGTCTTCAAGCCAGACTTTTGTGGCCCACTACAGCCTTGAGAGGGAGTCCCGCAGGGACAGTGCTTTCGGGCAGGCGGTACTCCATAATCTCTTTGGGGTTTAGGCAACTCCTACCCTCCGGCCCTGGTGTTGGGCTACCGTTCGGGGTCGTTATCAGAGAAGATTCTTTTCTTGCATGCTGAGGCTCTAGAGGGAGCTCATTTTTCAGCTTTGGGTCTCCGGTAGCCTTAAGCTGGGGAGTCCCATATGTGAGGACTGACTTCCTGCTTGGTCCTGGAGAAAGAGTAGTTACTCACCTGTAACAGGTGTTTTCTAGGAGCAGCAGGAATCAGTCCTCACAACCCTCCCTCCTCCCCTTGGAGTTGCAGTCCTATGCTTTATTTTCTTATTTTTGCTGTCTTTTAGCTATGTCATCAGACTGAGAAAGATGGCACCCTTAGGCGGGAAGCGGACCGCGCATGTGTGCTGCATTCCCAAAGGCTTTCTTTGAAAGCTTGGGAAATGCTCCGCACGTGGGCTCCGTCGGCGCCGGCGTCACCCATATGTGAGGACTGATTCCTGGTGCTCCTGGAGAACACCTGTTACAGGTGAGTAACTACTCTTACTTAGACGACTGGCTCATTCGAGCCCCTTCAGAGCCAGAGGCCAGGGTAGCCCTCTCTCACACAATGCACATCCTTCAGTATTTGGGACTTGTCATAAACTTCCCAAAATCCATCCTTGCTCCCACTCAGTCCCTAGAGTTTATAGGAGCTCTGCTGGATACCAGACAGACAAGGGCCTACCTTCCACAGCCTCGCTGCCTTTGCATTGTGCAGTTAGCTTCCCAAGCAGAGCTAAAACCTCACCTCACTGCTCGGGAAATGTTACAGTTGCTAGGCCACATGGCATCCACCGTGCATGTGGATCCTTATGCTCGCCTCCATATGAGGGCAGCCCAGTGGACTTTATCCACTCAGTGGACTCAGGCGTCAAGTTGCCTGTCAGACAAAATAGCAAACTCAGACTGCCACCATTGGAGTGACAAAATAAGGCGATCACCCCAAAACCTTTTGGTGGGGTCTCCTTTTCAGAAACCCCCACCCCAGGCCACTCTAACAACAGATGCTTCACAGGTGGGTTGGGGAGACCCACCTGCTAGGCCTCTCTACCCAAGGTACCTGGACTCCACAGGAGGCCTATTTGCACATCAACCTCCTAGAACTCAGATCAATTTTCCTTGCTCTTCGAGTATTCCACACCCAGCTCAGCTACAAGACAGTCCTAGTTCAAACGGACATTCAAGTAGCCATGTTCTGCATGAACAAGCAGGGAGGAACAGGTTCTCTGTCGCTTTGCAACGAAGCTTTGCGACTATGGGCCCTTGCCAGAGTGCATCAGATTCATCTCCTTGCGGTGTATCTTCCAGGCATTCAAAACTCTTGGGCAGACAGACTCAGTCGAGTTCTGCTTCCACACGAATGGTCTCTCCATGCAGACTAGGTGGCCAAAATTTTCAAATTTGGGGAACCCTGGACATAAACCTCTTTGCAAGTCCGCTAAATGCCAAACTTCCCCGGTTCTGTTCCAGAATTCCGGCTCAGGGTTGTTAGGCCAGGGATGCTTTCCTCCTCCATTGGGGTTAGGACTTCCTGTATGCCTTTCCACCCATTCCCCTAATTCCCAAAACCCTGTTCAAGCTTCAGAGAGACAGAGGTCATATGATCCTCATAGCTCCACATTGGCCACGGCAAATGTGGTAACCTCTGCTCCTACATCTCTCTCAAGCTCTGCCTCTGGAGTTAGGATCTGCTCCAAATCTCCTTTCTCAAGAAGACAGGATGCTGTGGCATCCCAATCCCCAGTCTATGCATCTCAGGGCCTGGTTGCTGAAAGCCTAGAACTTCACGGTCTTAACCTTTCCCAGCAGGTAAAGGATATCCTTTATGCTTCCAGGAAATCTTCCACAAGACGCTCTTATGCATTTAAGTGGAAAACGTTTACCATATGGTGCTCGCAGAAGGGTCTTAACCCTCTTGCGATACCTCTGGAATCATTACTGAAGTATCTCCTTCATTTATCAAATGCAGGGCTTAAGACCAATTTAGTGAGAGTTCATTTGAGTGCTATTGCAGCTTCTCTCAAGCCTCTAAATGGACAACCTATTTCCTCTCATCCTCTCATAGCAAGATTTATGAGAGGCCTTCTTTTAACTAAGCCTCCCATTAAGCCACCACCGATGGCATGGGACTTAAATCTGGTTCTTGGGCAGCTCATGAAACCACCTTTTGAACCATTAGCCACTACCTCTTTGATATTCCTTTCCTGGAAGGTCATCTTTCTTATTGCAATCACATCAGCACGTCACATCAGTGAATTGCAAGCGTTTTTGGCTGATCCTCCTTATACAAGGTTCCATCATGATAAGGTAGTCCTTAGGACTCATCCACACTTTATGCCAAAGGTGGTGTCACCTTTTCATTTAAACCAGGCGGTTTACCTTCCTGTATTCTTCCCAAGGCCTCACGTCTCAAATGCAGAAAGGAATCTTCATTCTTTGGACTGCAAAAGGGCTTTGGCCTTTTATGAAAATGATTTTTATTGTTTCCATATTAACCACATCAGACAGATCACATCAGCTGTACATTATACACAATCACCCTCCCCAACCTTCACGCCCAGTGCAACTCTAAACATTTGCTCTAAACATTTTTGCTCTAAACAGTTGCTCTCTAAACATGTTAAGAATCCCCGCATAACTGCAACCATAAAGTTCAACTTAGCACCATGTATTGTATATGCTCCAACCTCCCAGCAATTCCTATAAATACCAGAAACTCCTATAAATCCTATAAATGCCAGCATGGAACTTTATAAAGCCTTTACACCACTGCTGATAATATTCTTGTCGAGTAATCCCACCATTCCCATCCCTTCCCTTGTCTCCTCCCTCCCCTTCCCTTCCCCCCATCTCCCCTCTCTCCAAACCCCCCTCCCCCCCACCCCCTCCCCCCTCTCCCCCCACCCCCTCCCCCCTCTCCCCTCTCCCCCCACCCCCTCCCCCCTCAGCCTAACAGCCTACTGCCTACTGCAAGGTGTGTGTTAAGCCACAATACTGTCCACTGTGTATAGACACTCGCCTACCACGAAAGTACCTATCCAACCCCCTCCCAAATCCCGTCTACCTCTTCCACCTTTCTTCCCCCCCAATAGGTGTGCCGTTTTCCGCTCCATACATTGTAACTCCTTCATACCCTGGTCCCACCCACAGACAAGCGGGGGTTTGTCGTCGATCCAATGTCTTAAAATACATTGCTTTGCTATTAAAAAACCGCGCTCATACAGGTTCCTACAATCCTTCTCCATCAGCTCCTTCCCCTGATACACACCAAAAAGACACCATTCCGGCGAGAGCTGTCCCCCCTGTGGCCTCCAGCTCCTCAGCTTAGCGTCCACTGCCGCCCAAAAGCTACAGATTTTAGTACACCGCCAGAATTGATGTGCCAACATCCCCTTTTCCGCAGAGCACAACTTGCAGACATCTCTCGTAGCCAATCCCATCTTAGCCGCCTGCACATTAGATACGAAAGCTCTCCATAAAAATTTATACTGAAGCTCCTGCAACCTTATAGATTCGGAACTACACTTAATCTTGGAGAACGCTTCCAGGAGCATCTCCACCGTTACCCGTATCATACCATCCCGGACCCACCTTTGCACCAACCCATCCAATATTCCCAGTTGCCCCCCTGGCCAGAGCCCTTGTCTAATACTCCGTACCAAAATGCTGTCCCCCAACGAGTCCAGATACTTCCACAGGGTATCCTGCCTCAACTGCAGTCCCAAGCCTCTCTGAAGACCTCGGACATAGTGACGGGCCTGCAGATAAAAATAAAAAGTCTTATACTCTAAATTATATCTCCGCATTAGAGACTGGAAAGAGTCCAACTCCATGTCTCCCTCCATCCGCAACTGTCCAAGATACACTAACCCTCCATCGGCCCAAGTTTTTGAGACAAGCCCTTGTCTTCCTGGCGCAAAGTCTGCATTCCCCCCTAGGGGAAGACAATCAGTGCACTTCCAATTGAGGCCTCGCAACTGACACAGTACTTTCCATGCTTGTCTGATAGCTGCCATATATACCGACTCTCTCCAAGGTTTAGTTAAGCTCCCTTTAGCAACATGTAACAAATATACTCTGTGGAACGGCGCCGCCATCTCGTCTATCAACTCTAAAGGGCAGAGATCCTGCGTGGCCATCACCAGATCCGCGAGAGGCCTGAGGAGGCAAGCCAGATTGTAATACCGCAAAGAAGGCAAATCAACCCCTCCCTCCTCTCTAGACCTCATAAGCGCCTTAAGGGCTATCCGAGAACGCCTACCCCGCCATAGGAACTTGGCTATATGCTGTTGTACAATCTCCACATCTCTACGCGCCAACCAAATAGGAAGGTGACGCAATAGATATAACCATCTTGGCAGCTCAACCATCTTAATAAGAGCTACTCGGCCCATAAGCGTTAGCGGGAGGTCCCTCCATTTCAGAAGCCTACCAGCCATTTTATCAATTATTAATCTAACATTCACCTCATATAACTGCGCTGTGTGGTCTGGAATAAGGACACCTAAGTAGCGGAAGTGGCCCTGCGCCCAAATCAACAGAAAGCTCCCTAACCATTGCCCTCTAACCCGCCCTCCCACATCTAAGGCTGAAGATTTATCTCGGTTAATACGTAAGCCTGAAAAGGATCCAAACATCTCCATGATCTTCAAAGCAGCCCCTAAGGACCTCTGTGGGTCACAAAGACACAGCAACATGTCGTCTGCAAACACACTTAGCTTGATACCCCCTCCCCTCCATGCTATCCCCTTCACCCGTGTCTCATTGAGAATGGCCAACAAAAGAGGTTCCAGTTGTAAAACAAAAAGCAGGGGGGACAACGGGCATCCCTGCCTCGTACCTCTCTGCAACAGGAACGGCTGGGAAAGTCGACCCCCGCTGGTGACACAAGCCATCGGCTTCATGTACAGTGCTTTAATCCAGTCAAAGAAGGTACCCTCAAACCCAAAACGGGTCAGCACCTCAAACATGTAGGTCCACGAGACCCGATCAAAAGCTTTTTCAGCGTCTAGACTTACAAGCAACAGCGGGGTCTCCTGTCTCAAGCATTGCTCCATTCCCAATAAGACTCTGGTGATGTTGGCAAAGGCAGCACGGCCCTTAACAAACCCCGACTGATGATCACCTATCAGCCTAGGCAAGATGCTTTGCAGCCTGTGTGCCATTACCGACGCAATGATCTTCATGTCGTAATTGATTAGAGAAATAGGCCTATATGAGGCAGGATTTTCCGGGTCCCGTCCCGCCTTCGGTATGATTGTTATCGCTGCGGTCCGCATATCTCTCGGAAACGAGCCCACTTCCCGCGCCTCCTCATAAAGAGCCATTAATGTGGGGGTAATCGAGTCCAGTAGCATTTTGTAGAACTCCGTTCCATAACCATCAGGTCCAGGAGCTTTGTGAGGCTTCCCCTTAACAACAACTCTCCGTATCTCTTCCGCTGTAATGTTCGCATTTAACTGCTGTCTATCCCCATCTGTAAGCTTAGGGAGTTGGACTTTCTCCAAGAACTCCAACTCACTGGTCCTACTCTCCTTCTCTGGGGTATACAAGTCCCGATAGTACTGCACAAACACTTGCATTATGGCCTCACCATCCCTCTGCCTCCCGCCAGCCTGATCTCTAATGACCGTGACACCCTGTAAGCCCCCCTTACGCCTGATCAATCTTGCCAACATTTTCCCCGCTCTATCACCATGTCGGAATAACTGATGTCGATAGTATTGATCCGAGTACACCGCCCTCTCCTGTAGCGCAGCATTTAAAGCTCTCTGTGTGGCTATATAGGCCCCCAACTTCCCAGGATGTGCTATTGCAGCCCTCTTGTCTTCCTGGAGGGCACGTGCCAACTCCAAGATGTTAGCATTGACTCTCTTCCTTTCCTTCGCTACGTAAGCTATAATGTGACCACGTAAGACTGCCTTCCCAGCCTCCCAGAAGGTGGCCACACTGATCTCCTGGGATTCATTAAAATTCAAATATTCTTCCCAATGCTGGGCTAAGTACAATCGAAACTGTTCATTCTTCCATAAGTGCCTGGGGAAGGACCATCTATTCCCTGGAGGGGATCTCCCTTTCAAATCTACGGTGACTTTCGCATGATCAGAAGCAACTATCGGCTCAATCTCTGCCCGTAGCACTTTATCAAATAAGCCCTTTGAAACTAGTATATAATCTATCCGGGACCAAGTCTGATGGGTGTAGTCCCTTTCCTCTTCATGCAGAACCCTTCACACATCCAACAAATCTCCCCACTTGCAAAGAAAATCCACCCCTTTATTATCCCACTCCTTTCCCTTCCCCTCTCGCAATCTTTGTGACCTATCAAGAATTGGGTCGTGTGGACAATTGAAATCTCCTGCAATTATCAACGGTATCTTAGGTGCCCCCATAATCTTTTGCAGGACCAGCTTGAAGAACCTATGATCATAAACATTGGGGGCATAGATATTCCCAAGAAACAATTCCTCCCCATTGACTTTGGCATGCAGAAAGATGAACCGCCCCTGAGGGTCCTGTTCCTCGGATATAACCTCCATATTCACTCCCTTCTTTACTAACACCGCTACTCCCTGTTTCCTCCCCCCGGAGGAGGCTGAAAAAAGTTGCCCCACCCAATCTTTACACAATTTGCCATGCTCTATGGGGGTCAAGTGAGTTTCCTGCAGCAAGGCTATTTGCGCCTTTGCTTTTTTTAAAGCCTGCAGAATTTTCGTTCTTTTTACAGGCGTCCCTATTCCCCCCACATTCCAGGTAGTGATTCTCAAACTATGTTCCAGCATGGCATATGGTGGTCTCTTGATAATAGCGTCTCCGGAGCTGTACCGTTCCGGGCCACCCAGCCTCAGCCCCGAACGTAAGTTTCCATATCCACCTCATAACTCTGGTCTCCTGTGCCCCAGCAGGACTAGAAAGCAAATAGAAAGTATGGCATTGAACAACACACAGACTTTTCTTCCCCTCCCTCCCCTCCCCTCTCCTTCTCCCCTCCCCTCTCCTTCTCCCCCTCCCTCTCCCACTCCCCCTCCCCTCTCCTTCTCCCCCTCCCTCTCTGTTACATCCTCTTCCAACCCTCAGCCTCCCCCACTGAGCGTCGATCCCCTAGACCATGCAGCAGGACTGCCCCAAGTTTCTACTATCCACACCATTGCAAAGTCAAATTACAGTGTATATAAAACAAACAGATATATAATATTCTCCCCTGCACGTTTCTCTACCGCTACCCTTTCCCAAGACCTATTACGCAGTTCAAGTGATCAGTAGCTAGTCTCACGTCCATTACTTCCCCGGAGCTTCTTCACCGCCTCCAGCAGTTCAGCAATGGCAGACGTCACCCATCTCTCTCTTCATTTTTCCCCGGCATATCATCCAAAAAGCGTTGTGCTTCAATCGGGGTCTGAAAGGAAAAAGTCTTGCCCTGGTGCCATACTCTTAAAGTTGCCGGGAAGGCCAGCATGAAACGAATTTGTCTTTTAAACAGCGCAGCACAGACCGGGGAAAATTCTTTCCTCTGCTCTGTAACCATCACCGAGTAGTCTTGGAACAGCAAGAGTTTTTGATTCTCCAGCTTCAATTCTCCCTTTTCACGGTAAGCACGTAAAAGTTGCACTTTATGCTGAAAGTTCAATAGCTTCATGATCACCACTCTTGGCCTCTGTTGTTCTTCACGCCTTCTGCCAATACGATGCGCACGCTCAACTTTAAGCTCTCCTACCAAAGATGGAAGGCCCAGCTTTTTAGGTAGCCATTCCTCCAGCAGCGGCAAAAGCATTCGATCCGTCGTGGACTCCGGCACCCCAACCACTCTCAAGTTGTTACACCTAGATCTGTTCTCTAGGTCGTCGGCTTTGAGTCGCAGGGTTTCTATCTGTTTTTTCTGCTCAGCCAACTCTCTCTCTTGCCGTCCTCCATCCTCAACACTCGAGACTCGGTGTTCCAGTTCTTCTACTTTTTTTCCAATCTCCGTAAGGGAGTCCCCAAGAGTGCCCAACTTCTTGATAACTTGATCAAATTTCGGCTCCAACAAACTCGCAACTTCCTTAGCCAGCTCTTCCGTCATGGAGTCTGTGCTCACGGCACTCGGGGAGGCCGGCTGCGCCATTGTTGGGGCCTGAGCTCCCACCTTGCTCGCCTTCTTCTTGTCTTTTTTTGCCGGATTAGGCATGGGTCAGTCCACTTTGAACCCCCTTTCATCAGCCCGTATGTAAGCACCGATCACTTCTTCTCAGCGGTCGTTAGTTTGCGGAAAACAGCAAGTTTATTTCTCGGGGCAGCCCTGGAGCAAGCAAGAAGCTGTCTTGCTCACTCACGCATCACGTAGGATCCCGGGCTTTAGCCTTTTACTTGCAAAGGACACAGCAACATAGAAAATCCTCTCAACTCTTTGTTGCTTTTGATCCTAGTCATTTGGGACTTCCAGTCTCCAAAAGAACACTGTCCAGCTGGATTGCACAGTGTATATCTTTTGCCTATGAGAGTAAGAACCTTCCTCTTGAAGTCCATGTCACAGCTCACAATGTGAGAGCCATGGCAGCCTCTATGGCTCATCTTCACTCTGTGTCTATCGACGACATCTGTCGAGCAGCTACTTGGGCTTCGGTTCATACCTTCACAGCCCAGTACTGCTTAGACAAGGACTCCCACCGGGATGCCTTGTTTGGTCAGGCTGTTCTTCAACACCTGTTCCATACTTAACCAACTCCTACCCACCATCCCTGGTGGGATGCCAGAGATCCATGGGGGAAGTGGAGCCCTTTCACAAGGGCACACAACTTCTGGGGCCTTCTCCCTGGCATCTTCAGCTAGGGAGTCCCCATATGTGAAGACTACATTCCTGCTTGTTCCTGGAGATAGCATAGTTACTCACCCGTAACAGGTGATCTCCAGGAACATCAGGAATTTAGTCTTCACAACCCACCCACCTCCCCTAGGAGTTGTATCTCTCTCTCTCTCTCTCTCTCTCTCTCTTTCCCTCTCTCTTTGTCTCAGCTTTAAACTCAACTGGAGAGGGACAGTTGGTAAAGGCGGGAAGGCAGCACGCAGGCGCTGTGGGATGCTCCTAAAAGCTTTCCTATTGGACGCTGGGGAGCGTTCCCGCGCAGGCTCCGTCGGTATCGACGATACCCATATGTGAAGACTAAATTCCTGCTGTTCCTGGAGATCACCTGTTACAGGTGAGTAACTATGCTTTATCTGGGAACAAGCAGGAAGTCAGTTTTCACATATGGGTGACGGTGCCGACAGAGCCCATGCAGTAGCTTATCCTCAGTTTTCAAAGAAAGCCTCTGGGAGATGCGCCACACAATCGTGGCCCTCTTCCCTTCCAAGGGTGCCATCTTGGCTCATTCTCCTATTTTTCCCAGAAAAAGTGTTTGTTTTTTCACTTGAATTTCCCTGGTCGTGTACCGGTTCCCTTTTCTCTGGTTGTATACCGGTTCCCTTTCCCATCCCCGAACTCGCTTGCCTCGGCATTTCGTCTCGGGTCCATTTTTGTTCTTTTTCGAGTTTTTCTCAAGTGGCTACATGCCTTTTTTCCTTGGCTAGGCCTGAGGCTTCTGACCTCGCCAGGGACATCTTCTCCACCATGGCTTCTGCCAGTGATTTTAAACACTGTGACCGATGCACCCATACCATGTTGCACACCGATCCACATGACTGCTGCCTCGGGCCAGATCATGACCCCTTGGACTGTGGTCTCTGCAAGAAGATGACCACCAAGGCCATCGAACCATCAGCAGCAGAAAGGAGTCCTTCTTTCACAAGATGGACTCTGCACCGGAGTTTCTAGTGACACTGCGCTCCGGGTCCCCCTGGAATCCTAGAGAGACCGTGCTGCCTCTGAGGAGGAAGAGCCCAAGAAGAACCAGAAACACTTGAAGACCCATTGGTTGACTAGTCTGGGAAAGTGGGCAAGCCCCATGGGCCACAGACCTGCAGCCCCCATCATGAGACCGAGAAGGAGCAGGAGCGGCTGACCCAAAATACCCCAATGGGAATCATTGGTATCCAGTGACCAGCCTTGGACCCCCGGGGCCATCCTGCTCAAGGACTTCCTCTTGACAGAGATGGTGTCCGGCCCAAGTCCCTCAGTGCCCACACCAAAGGCTCCAGAGCCATCTGGCCTCGAGACCAGGATGGCGGCTTTGGAGTGCAATTTGTGTGCCTTCATGGCCCAGATTCCCAACTAACTGGCCCTCAACATCAAGGACTTCCCTGAATGTCAGGCCAGTCCTCGAGTGCCACCAGCCTTGATGTTCCTCGACTCCAGTCCTGATCGTTAGGATCTAGATCATCCCTGATAAGTGCCTGTGGCTCCGACCGCAGTGCTTCCAGGGGTGCAGGGGCCATCGGACTTGGGGCCTGACCCTGGATCTGGACCGCTCTCAACACCTCCAGCAACTATGAGCTGGACTGGGAGACCGAGGACGTGGAAACCCTGGACACCCATCATCACCGGACTGTGCCGTCCAACCCCAGTGCCTGGCATTGGTCCCCCCATCCGATGATTCGCCTTTCCTCAACTTCGTGCAGGAAATGGTCAAGGCACTAGCTTTCGATACAGAGTCTGAGGAGGATCCATAGTCCGAGGAACTCGAATACAAGGCCCCTTCGAAGGAGGCACTCACAGTACCCATTCCTCCAATCCTGGAAAGACTCCATAGTGAGCAGATGGCTGGACTTGATGTACCGGGTCTGCTGGAGCCCTGGCTTCCAAAAAGCACAGCTGCCACACAACTCCATGGTGATGGAGTCGCCATACGTTACCTCAGGAGCCAAAAGACGCATTCCTCAGTGGCCCCGGGTAGGGAGGTACGCCCCTTAGACGCCCTGGGCAGGAAGTGCTAGCAGGGCTCGATGCTCATTTGCTGAATCCAGGCATACCAGCTGTACATGGGCATGTACTTTGAGGGACCTGGTGAAGGAATTCGTCAGGTTCTCGGCTGGTCTCTCCGAGGACCTCCTCCAGCAGTTCCAGACCCTGGCCTCAGATGTCAGAGAGTGCTCCAAATTTATGACTTGGGCAGCCTATGACAGCTTCGAGTCAGCAGCTTGAGTAGCTGCGGTGGGCATTGGTGCCCGATGCCAGGCCTGGCTACAGTCCTCCGACCTATAGTAGTGGGTTCAGGACAAGCTGATCAATGTCCTTTGCTGGGGAGAAAATATTTTTTGGCAAACCCCTGTCAGATAAGACTGCAGAGCTGGAGTCCTAGTTGCTGACGAGGACCTAGCTGTCCAAGAAGACCGCTGACCCTTCCCAACGGTAGCCTTTGGGTAAAAAGGCTTATGGAAACTACCCTCAGTACCAGGCCTTCCCAGTTCCCCAACAGGGGCAGCAGGCCAAGGGACAAGGGCATGGCCCTCATAAGCCTAAGGCTCCCAAGGCCCAGCCTGGCAGGAGTTTTTGACTCCTTGGACATAGCCTCTCTTCCCCCAGGAGACACAGCCCACAGGAGGGCGTTTGGTTCTCTATGCCCACCGGTGGCCATCCATTACTACCAACTCCTGGGCACTGCAGGGGTGAGGGAGGGTTACCTCCTCCATCTGGCACAGGCGTCCCCTCCATTTTTTCTGGGAGAGCCCTCCAGGACTCCCCTCCACTGGACCTTACTACTGTAGGAGCTCACAGGCCTTCTCAAGGATAGGGCAGTGGAACCGGTGCCTGCACACCTCAGAGGCAAAGGATTCTACTCCCAGTATTTCCTTGTACCCAAGAAGACCGGAGGCTTCCGGCCCATTCTGAACCTGCAGGGTCTAAACAAGTTCCTGGTGAAGGAGAAGTTCAAAATGCTCTTCCTTGGAACTCTGCTGCCATACCTACAGCCGGGAGAGCGGCTATGCTTTTTGGACCTAAAGAATGCATGTACACACATCCTCATCCATCCCAACCATAGAAGATACCTCAGATTCATGGTGGGAGGCAGCCACTACCAGTACAGGGTGCTACCCTTCAAACTGGTCTCCGCACCGAGGGTATTCACCAAGTTCCTAACAGTAGTCATTGCCTACCTTCTTCTCCAGGTGGCCTTTGTTTTCCCCTACCTGGACGACTGGCTCATAAGAGGGCACACAGCCACCGAGGTGCAACACGCAACGGTGCACACTATCCTCATCCTGCAGCACTTGGGGTTCGTGATATACCACCCAAAGTCCCATCTCCTCCTGACATAGTGTCTGGAGTTTATAGGGGCAAGGCTGGACAACGTTCAGGCCAGAGCCTTTCTCCCTCAGGACAGGGCCAATAGCCTCAGGGCACTAGCTGCTGTGGTGCAGCGCTGACACTGTGTCTGCCTGCCTCCTGCTCTGCCTGTTAGGTCACATGGCATCCACAGTTCATATTACTCCGGACACTCACCTTCACATGAGAGTGGCTCAATGGGGCCTCTGCCTCCAGTTGACCAAGGCCACAGGCCAACCTTGGGACAGGGTGATGGTGATCCACCAACTGGCCAACTCTCTCACCTGATGCCAAGACCCCCAGCACCTTCAGGTTGGGATGCCCTTCCAGACCCCCGTAACCCAGAAGGTCCTCACTACGGATGCCTCCCTTTTAGTAAAACAAGTCCTAAAAATAACCCTCTACTTAATCAAAAACATTGATGGTATGGACGTACTGATTATTGAAAATAAAAACATCTCTATCTGCCTAATATACAGGCCATTTTTCCCCATACCGGACAATCTCACATCCATATTAGAAACCGCAGGCACTGCTTCATCAAACAAACTACACAATATTCTAGGCGACGTCAGCTTGCTATCCCTTCACTGCGCATATGCATCTCATTTCATCAATTCCATGTCAGATACAAGTAGTACAAATGCCAACCCACGTAAAAGGAAATACCTTAGACCTAATATTACTTTCTAATAAGATCTTGCAAGACAAATTTTACTCACCCCTCAAATCTCTTCTCCTCCCATAGACAGATCACTTCTTGTTGGAATGCATCCTACCTGCAACTCCTCCTTCACTTTCTACTAACAAAGCAGTCCCAAATAAAAGGAAATTCAGATCATTTGACAAGGAGACATTCTTAAATGTTACCTTCCCCCACCTAGACTTCACCCTTGTAGATCTAGATGATATATTACTAAATTGGAACCCCACCATTTTTAAGGCAGCCCTAGCTCTACCTCCAAACCACAGAACAAGACATAAGTCTTCTAAAATATGGTACACAAATGACCTAAGAAAATTAAACAAAAATTGAGAAAAATAGAACACAGATGGAGGTACACAAATTCTGAAAACAATAAAAGACTATACATGAACACACTGCTTTCTTATAAGAAAGCTACAAACAACTTAAAGAAAGAATATCACACTACTCTTCTCACCAAATCCCTCAACAGACCAAGGGAACGTTTCTCAGTTGTCAAATCACTAACTCAATCCCCCAACCCAGAAGAAAATCAAATAATCATAAAACTGCAGACTCTAGCCAACCATTATATGAAAAAACTTAAACTCCAGCATAGAGAAGATGTCATCCCCAACACAACTAACTTCCCAACCAATGACTCTAACCTACAAAACCATTAACAAATGGAATACACTCCACATAATTGACCAAAAACATAATCACCAACTTCAATACAACTATTTCACCCACTGATCCTTGTCCGGTCAGATGGTTAGAAGCATCTAAAGCTGAAATTGTTCCATGCATATTATCAGTTGTCAACCAATCCTTAATACAAGGACACATGCCCAATGCACTAAAACAGGCAATCATCCGCCCAGTATTAAAATGAAATTCAAATGACAAAGATCACCCTAACTCTTACAGACCAATCTCTAGTCTACTGTTCATGGCCAAGGTTATTGAAAAAGTCGTACAGATCCAACTACAGGACTTCATTGAGTTAAATGCTCCTCTAGATGAACAACAACACGGATTCAGACCTTTCCATAGTGTAGAGACACTTATGTTAGCCTTTATTGGCAAACTCATACATGGTTTGAACAACAACAGACAAGCATTTTTCTTAATATTCCTTGATATTGTCTCAGCCTTTGACAGTATAAATCATAAAATACTTATTGCAAGACTTCAGCAGATTGGTCTACATGGCACAGTAATACACAAGTTCAGATTGGACAAACAACATCTTCAACCTTCTAACAGGAACAAGGCATTCCACAAGGTTCCTCCCGCTCTGCTTTACTTTTTAATCTATATATCCAACCAATCTGTAACATCTTTAAAAAGCACAAAGTAAATTATACTATCTATGCAGATGATATTATGATGTATCTTCCCACAGATATAATCAACACAATGTATCATCAAATAACATCCTGCCTAGATGATGTCACAGAATGGTTGACTTTACACAACCTAAAAATAAACTTTAATAAAACCGAAGTACTGTATGTAACCCAAAACCAAAATTTTTTCTATCGTCAAAATTCCACATCCAGAGAACTGAGCTGGATGTCAGAAAAGAAGTGAAATACCTTGGGATCATTAGATCTGTTCTCCAAGCTTTAATCATATCACATTTTGATTTTTGTAACAGTATCCTACAAGAACTGCCTAAGAAAAGGATCCAGCAACGCCCTTGCCGCACGTATAATTTATAAAGCTCACCATTCAGACCATATCACAAGCTACATTGATTGCCCATTTCAAGCAGAATACAATATAAATACATGAAAGTCTTTAAACTCCTCAAAAACATAGCCCCATCATATCTATCCCCCTCCTCATTATGCCCTCTAATACAAGAACTAGAAGGAGCTGTTCTCAAAACACTATTGAAATACGCCATCACATCCGCAACACCAATCACTCCACAAGTAATAGGGCATTCACCTACATTGCCACAGTACTTTGGAATGCGCTTCCAGAAAAATTAAGAGCCATAAAGAATCTCCAGTTGTTCCGCAAGGAGCTCAAAACATTCCTGTTCATGGAATATTATGGCAACCTGACTGACAACCCTCAAATACAACCGACATAGATATTGTCCTTCACACTGACTCCTTAGCCCCTACCCTACTTAGACTTTCCACTTTCCCAATCCCCCCTCATATAACTGCATTCTAAAACAGCAACCTCATTAACATACATAGGGCCATGATCATCATTCCTACCAGGATAATATCTACCTATTAACATACATAGGGCCCTGATCATCATTCCTCTCAGAATACTATCTCCCTATGTATACCCACCGATAACGGCGTATCAAGAAAATTCCTTACTGCTATATTGTACATAAGTTGATTATAATATGTTCTCCAGGACCAAGCAGGAAGTCAGTCCTCACTTATGGGTGACGTCGGCGCCGACGGAGCCCTCGCGGAGCAATTTTCCCCAGCTTTCAAAGAAAGCCTTTGGGAATTGCAGCGCGCATGCGCGGTCCTCTTCCCGCCCAAGGGTGCCATCTTAGCCAGTCTTCTTTTTTCCGCGGAGCCCTACAGACGTACCCGTCGTGTCCCCGCGAAAAAGTTGATTTTTACTCATATTTTCTCTTTTTTCCTTCGGTTCGACGCCGGTCTTTTTCCCGCCCGGACTCGCGACGCCGGTCACGAGTCCTCTTCTTCTTTTTCGGTTTTTCTGACTTAGTCAGTTTCGTTTTCGGTTTTTCCCTGGCAGCCCGGTCCTTTGACCTCGCCGGGGCCCTTTTTCCCCCGATGGCTGCCAGTGGTTTCAAACGGTGTGGTCAGTGTGACCGAAATATGTCACTAACTGACACACACGACAATTGCCTCCGCTGCCTGGGCCCGGATCATGAAGAAATGATCTGTGGGCCCTGCGGCAAAATGTCCTCCAAAGCGTTGAGAAGTCGGCGGCATCAGCGGGATAGGATCTTCGCTGACCCCAGCCATACCCGGACCTCGTCGGAGGCCTCCGCGTCCAGAGGTTCCAGCTCGGACCGTCGCCGGAGTTCCTCCGACAGGGGTTCTCCCTCCGGGGACCATCGACGAAAGGTGAAACCCGCGAGGGCGGCGTCGGTGGATGCTCCTGGCTCCGCGAGGGCCAGGTCGCATAGCCCCGATAGCCGTCCCGGGTCCTTGGAGAAGGAGCACCTCTCGAAGCGACCTCGCCTGGAGTCGGAGCTGCCTGCTCGGGTAAGTCCTGTGGTCCTCCTGGACTCGCCTCCGAGACCGCCGACGTCGGGCCCGACGCCATCGGGGCCCGAGTCGCGGGCTGCTGGGTCACCTGAGCTCGGACTCAGGTTGACGGCCTTGGAGAGCAGACTGTCTGCCTTCATGGACCAGCAGCGGGCACTGCTCGCTGGCTTCGCTGGCGCCGCTGCCCCGACCGCCAGGACGTCGACGTCTAAGTCGACCCCGGAGACCGAGCCGATCCTCGAGTCGATGCGAACTCGAGTCGATCCTCGGTCGAGGTCACCCTCGGCCTCCCGTTCGGGACCGAGGTCGCCGACGCCGACTCCCTCGGCGTCGGGGCGGCAGGCGCCGCGCCCTGCCCGGGCCGACCCCACCGAGTCCTCGTCGGAGTCGGTCTGGGAGTCTGAAGAGGAAGAGTCGCCTGATTCTTTTCGGACTCGGTGTGTCCCCTCGGACTCACCTGAGTCCGAACCTCGGAAGCAGTCCCCCCCGGAGGATGCCCGGTTCTCGGACTTCGTCAGGGATATGGCCAAGGCTTTGGCCTTCCCTGCGGATCCCGAGGAGGAGCCTTGAGCCGAAGAGCTCGACGCCCTCCAGTATGACTCTCCCGCCAGGGAACACTTTACTGTACCGGTTCCTCCCATGCTGGAACGACTACTCTTCCGCATGTGGGAGAGTCCGGCCACCTCGCCGGTCCTGAGCAAGCGGGTCGATTCTATCTATCGAGTCCGCAAGAGCCCTGGCTTCCAAAAAGCACAGTTACCACACCATTCCATGGTAGTGGAATCGGCCATGCATCGTCTTAAGAGCCAGAAGATGCACTCCTCGGTGCCTCCTGGCAGGGAGGCCCGTAACCTGGATGGCCTTGGTAAGAAGTGTTTCCAGGGCTCTATGCTTGCGTGTCGTGTCCAGACCTACCAGCTATACATGGGCATGTATCTCCGAGACCTGGCTAAAGAGCTAGCCGGATTCTCCGCTGGTTTGTCCGAGGAACCCTTGCGGAGGTTCCTGGCCTTGTCCACTGGCATTTGGGAATGCTCAAAATTCATATCCCGAGCAGCCTATGATGGCTTTGAAGCATCGGCTCGAGTGGCCGCAGCCGGCATCGGTGCCCGCCGACAGGCTTGGCTTCAGTCGTCTGACCTTGAGCCCTGGGTGCAGGACAAGTTGGTCGATGTCCCCTGCCGAGGCGAAAACCTCTTTGGCAAGCCCATGGCTGAAAAGGCTGCACAAATTGAGACGAAGACTCTCACCAGGGCTAGGCTTTCTAGGAAGACCTTCGCCCCTTCCCAGAAAAAGAAGGGCTCGGGAAAGAAGTCCTTTTACCCGAGGAAGGCGGCTGCCTACAAACAATACCCCCAATATCAGGCCCCTGCAGCTCCCCAACAGGGCCAGCAGGCCAAGGGACGGGGTAACGGGTCCCGTAGGCAGCAAGCCCCCAAGCCTGCACCACCAGCCCCTGCTCAGCAGGGTGGGGGCTTTTGACTCCTTAAGCATAGCCTCTCCCCCCCCGCTGGTTCCTCCCAGCACCGGAGGCCGGCTGGTTCACTTCGCCCACAGGTGGTCCAGCATCACCTCAGATGCCTGGGTGCTTCAAGTCATGCGAGAAGGCTATCGTCTCCACTTCCACCAGGTCCCTCCCTCCTATTTTCCGGGAGAACCTCCACAACCCCCTCTGCACAGGGACTTACTCCTTCAGGAGTTAGCAGGTCTTCTACAGGAACAGGCGGTGGAACCGGTGCCCCACCACCTGAAAGGTCAAGGCTTTTATTCCAGGTATTTTCTAGTACCAAAAAGGACAGGAGGCTTCAGACCCATCCTGGACTTGCGCAACCTCAACGAATTCCTCGTGCGGGAAACGTTCAAGATGCTTACCCTTGGAATCCTTCTGCCCTACCTCCATCAGGGAGATTGGCTATGCTCCTTGGATCTAAAGGATGCCTACACGCACATCCTTATCCACCCAAGCCACCGCCAGTAGCTAAGGTTTGTGGTGGCCGGAAATCATTACCAGTACAGAGTACTACCCTTTGGCCTGTCCTCCGCTCCGCGCGTCTTCACAAAATGTCTCGCGGTGGCGGCGGCCCATCTCCGGCTTCACGGCCTCTATGTCTTTCCGTACCTCGACGACTGGCTCATCAGGGCAGCGTCCGCTCCGGAGGTCACCAACGCCACACGCCGCACGGTGACTCTTCTGCAGTACTTGGGCTTTGTTATAAACTTCGCAAAGTCCACTTTGCTCCCCTCACAGGATCTCGAGTTCATCGGCGCAAGGCTGCACACTCCTCAGGCACGAGCGTTCCTACCGCTCGACAGAGCTCAACGGCTCATGGACCTAGCCGACCGTTTTCGCAGCCAGCCCCTGGTCTCCGCCAGGCGCTTCCTGAGACTACTCAGCCATATGGCTTCCACCGTCCATGTGACCCCCAATGCCCGCCTGAATATGCGGCCTGCTCAATGGTGTCTCCGCCAGCAGTGGCAACAAGCCACAGGCGGCCTAGCAGACCTAGTGCGCGTCTCCGAGCCGCTGATCTCCTCTCTCCAGTGGTGGCTTCATCGGCCGAACCTGGTACTCGGCATGCCTTTCCAGTCACCTCAGCCGGCCCGGGTGCTGACAACAGATGCATCCCTCCTGGGCTGGGGAGCACATTGCCAAGGGGCCCGTACTCAGGGCCTCTGGACCACGTGGGAGTCTGCTCAGCAGATCAACTTCCTGGAGCTCAGAGCGATCCGCCTGGCTCTCAAGGCCTTCTCCCACCTGACCTCTCACCAGTCCGTCCTTGTCCAGACGGACAATCAAGTTGCCATGTTCTACGTGAACAAGCAGGGGGGCACGGGCTCCTTCCCTCTCTGTCGGGAGGCACAGAAGCTCTGCTCTTGGGCCGTCAGTCACGGCGTTCTTCTCAAGGCAGTTTATCTCCCAGGCCAAGAAAATTGCCTGGCGGACAAACTCAGCAGGATCCTCCAGCCGCACGAGTGGCGCCTGGATCCCTTGGTAGTTCAGAAGCTCTTTCTAAAGTGGGGCCTCCCCACGATGGATCTCTTTGCCAGCCCTCTCAACCGGCAACTTCCTCGCTTCTGCTCTCGTCAGCCGCATCCCCTTCGAGTTGCGGCAGACGCTTTTCTACTCTCATGGGCGGAGAACCTTCTGTATGCTTTTCCTCCCATCCCGCTAGTCTCTCGAACTCTTTTCAAGGTTCTCCGAGACAAAGCTTCCATGATCCTGATCGCTCCTCGCTGGCCCAGACAGCCGTGGTTTCCACTCCTGCTGCAATTAGCGGTGGAGGATCCATTCCCTCTGGGGTTTCAACCGGATCTCCTCACTCAAGATCAGGGGTCTCTGCTACACCCCAACCTCCGATCTCTCAATCTAATGGCCTGGCTGCTGAGAGGGTAGTCCTTGCTCCCCTTCTCCTGCCGGCAGAGGTGGAAGAGGTCGTCTTAGCTTCTCGGCGACCTTCTACCCGCAAATGCTACGCCCTTAAATGGCGTCGCTTTTCCGTTTGGTGTACCCAGCAGTCTCAGGATCCCTTCTCCTGCTCGGTGTCGGTGATCTTGCAGTACTTGCTCTACCTCTCTAATCTGGGACTTAAGTCCAACTCCGTCAAAGTTCACCTCAGTGCTCTTTCAGCACATCATGTACCGGTGGACGGCAGACCTCTTTCCAGCGACCCTCTCGTAGCGAGATTTCTCCGAGGTCTCCTTCTACTTAAACCACCTCTCCGCCCGCCAGCGCCTGACTGGGATCTGAATGTGGTTTTGCAGCGGATCACCTGTCCGCCTTTTGAACCTATGGCTACCTGTTCTCTCCGTTTTCTTTCTTGGAAAACATTGTTCTTGATAGCCCTCGTGTCTGATCCCCCTTACACTCGGTTCTACAAAAATAGGGTAGTCCTACGGACGCACCCAAAATTTCTTCCAAAAGTGGTCTCCCCCTTTCACATCAATCAGGAGGTGGTACTTCCGACCTTCTTTCCCAGACCACACTCCAGCCGAGCTGAAACGGTCCTCCATACCCTGGACTGTAGAAGGGCATTGAACTTCTACCTTGACCGTACGCGGGAGCACCGTAAAGCTGCTCAGCTTTTTGTGTCTTTTGACCCCAATAAATTGGGGCTCCCGGTCTCCAAGCGTACTCTGTCCATCTGGGTTGCGGACTGTATCACTTGGGCTTATGGGGCAGCCGGACTCTCCTTGGAAGGTCGAGTCACGGCTCATTGCGTTCGGGCAAAGGCTACGACAGTGGCTTACCTCCGCTCTGTTCCGCTGGCAGACATCTGCCGGGCCGCTACTTGGTCTTCGAGCCAGACCTTTGCGGTCCATTACTGTCTCGAGAGGGAGTCCCGCAGGGACAGTGCTTTCGGACAGGCAGTCCTCCGTAATCTCTTTGAGGTTTGAGCAACTCTTACCCTCCATCCCAGATGTGGGCTACCGGTGGGTAATAATTCAGCGAAGATTCCTTCCTTCTGTGCTGCTGAGCTAGAGGGAGCTCATTTTTGTGCTTAGGGTCTCCGGTAGCCTTAAGCTTGGGAGTCCCATAAGTGAGGACTGACTTCCTGCTTGGTCCTGGAGAAAGCGTAGTTACTCACCTGTAACAGGTGTTCTCCAGGAGCAGCAGGAATCAGTCCTCACAACCCTCCCTCCTCCCCTTGGAGTTGCAATCATCTGCTTTAGTTTTTTTTGCAAATTTTTATGCTGTCTTTTTTAGCTATGTCATCTGACTGGCTAAGATGGCACCCTTGGGCGGGAAGAGGACCGCGCATGCGCGCTGCAATTCCCAAAGGCTTTCTTTGAAAGCTGGGGAAAATTGCTCCGCGAGGGCTCCGTCGGCGCTGACGTCACCCATAAGTGAGGACTGATTCCTGCTGCTCCTGGAGAACACCTGTTACAGGTGAGTAACTACGCTTTATCTCTGATTTGTTAACCAGATGTTAACTAGCATTTTCTATGTTTTAATGTAACGTTACTGTGTTATGTTCAATGTAAACCACCCTTGATCTTTGGAAGGGGCGGTATAGAAAAGCTAATAAATAAAAATAAATAGGCTGGGGAGCCTACTATGACAGTCTCTGCACTCAGGGCAGTTGGTCACAGACGGACAGTCTGCAGCAGATCAATCTCTTGGAGCTTCGGGCTATAGCCCTGGCCCTCCGAGCCTTCCCTTACCACCTGCAGCACCAAGCAGTGCTGGTCCAGACAGCAATCAAGTGGCGATGTTCTACATCAACAAGCAGGGGGACCACGGGGTCTACACCCTCTGCCAAGAGGCAGTAGCTCCTCTCGTATGCGAACCACCAGGGAATGCTTCTGCAGTGGGTGTATCTGCTGAGCCAGAACAATGTCCTGGTGGACAGGCTGAGCAGGGTCCTCCAGCTGTCTCCATTCCACCCCAGAGTGGCCTATCAGCTGTTCCAGTTTTGGGGTACCTCACGGATGGACCTTTTCGCCATTCCGGCCAACACCCAGCTGCCCTGCTCAGGCAGTCACACCCATCCCAGGTAGCAGCGGATGCATTTCTCATCCTGTGGATGGAGGGCCTTCTCTATGCC
The DNA here is from genome assembly GCA_033557465.1 of Ichthyophis bannanicus. Lineage (NCBI taxonomy): Eukaryota > Metazoa > Chordata > Amphibia > Gymnophiona > Ichthyophiidae > Ichthyophis > Ichthyophis bannanicus. The sequence continues at coordinate 546,553,826 of CM066031.1, forward strand.
TTCCTGCCCATGCTGCTGATTGCTAAGACCTTGTTCAAGGTTCAGCATGACAGGGCATTGCTGATACTATTAGCCCCTCGGTGGCCCAGGCAACCATGGTTCCCACTGCTCCTTCGCTTATCTACAGCACCCCCAGTCACTCTGGGGAGTGCCCTGGGGCTGCTGTCGCAGGAGGCGGACTCCCTTCTATTTCCCAGCTTGAGGTCTCTGATGCTAATGACCTGGATGATGAAAGGATAGCCTTGGCCCCTTTCAGCCTTTCATGGGAGGTGGAGGAGGTCCTCCTGGCCTCACGAAGTACCTCCTCAAGAAGGGATTATGCCTTCAAATGGCGCAGATTCTCAGTGTGATGCACAGACTGACTGGTCAACCCGTTCTCATGCTCTGTGCAGCTTGTGCTGCAATATTTGCTTCACCTGTCTCAGGCAGGAATGAAGTCCAACTTTGTCAGGGTCCACCTGAGTGCACTCGTGGTGCACCATCACCACCTTATCGAGAGCAAGTCCCTCTCTATCCAACCTCTTGTGACCCGTTTCCTGCGGTGTCTCTTGTCCAAGCCTCCTGTCCACCCACCGGCGGCGGAGTGGAACCTCAACATGGTGCTGTTGCAACTCACTGGCCCACTGTTTGAGCCCCTGGCTACCTGCCACCTATGGTACCTTTCCTGGAAGGTCGTGTTCTTGGTGGCACTCATGTCAGCTCGCAGGGTTAGCAAGCTCCAGGCATTGGTGATCCTATAAGAACAGGTCGTGCACTGCACACACTCCAAGTTCCTTCCCAAGGTGGTGTCCCCTTTCCACCTCAATCAGGAAGTGGTGTTCCCCACCTTCTTTCCGCAGCCTCATGTCAGCAGGGCAGAGACCGTACTTCATACTCTGGCAGCTGGTCATAAGCAGAAAGCCAACAGCAGATCAACCTCTTAGAGCTTCGAGCCATATCTCTTGCTCTCCTAGCCTACCGCCACTGTCTGCATCACCAATTGTTGCTGATCCAAATAGACAGTCAGGTTGCAATGTTCTACGTCAACGAGCAGGGGGTAACAGGGTCATGCACCCTCTGCCAGGAGGTAGTAGTCCTCAGCTTGTATGCGAACCGCAATGGGATGCTCCTGCAGGTGTTATATCTGCCGGACCAGGACAATATACTGGCAGACAGGCTGAGCAGGGTCCTCCAGCTTCACGAGTGGCAGCTGGACCCCAGAATGACCTCTCAGCTCTTCCAACTCTGGGGAACTCCATGGCTGGACCTTTTTGCCAGCCCGGCCAACTCTCAGTTTCCCCCCCTTTTGCTCCCACCAGCCACACCTGTCCCAGGTGGCAGTGGATGCCTTCCTCATCCTGTGGACAGAGGGCCTTCTGTATGCCTTCCCGCCCATGCCGCTGATAGCCAAGACTCTCTTCAAGGCTCAGCGGGATGGGCATCTCTGATATTGGTGTGCCCCGGTGGCCCAGGCATCTGTGATTCCCGCTGCTCCTACATATGTCCGTAGTGCCCCTAGTCTCTCTGGGGAGTGACCCGGAACAGCTGTTGCAGGAGGAGGGATCCCTCCTGCAGATGTTACCTGGGGTCTCTTGCGCTAACAGCTTGGCTGCTAAAAGGGTAGCCTTGGCCCCTTTCAACCTTTCAGAGGAGGTTGAGTAGGTCCTCCTGGCCTCCTGCAAGACCTCCACAAGACGGTCTTATGCCTTCAAATGGCGCAGATTCTCTGTGTGGAGCGATGGGTAAACCTGTCCTCGTACTCTGTGCAGCTTGTGCTGCAATATTTGCTTCACTTGTCCCAGGTAGGACTCAAGTCTAACAGTCATAGTTCACCCGAGTGCTCTTGCAGCGCACCACCACCTCATCGAGGGCAAGCCTCTCTGTCCAGCCCCTCGTAACCCACTTCCTGCAGTGGCCTCCTGTTATCCAAACTCCCCGTCTGCCCTCCAGTGTCAGAGTGGGACCTCAACGTAGTGCTTTCACGGCTCATGGGCCCACTGTTCGAGCCTCTGGCTACCTGCCACCTGTGCTACCTCTCATGGAAGGTTGTCTTCCTGGTAGCACTCACGTCCACTCACAGGGTCAGCGAGTTTCAGACCTTGGTGGCAGATCTGCCTTATATGAGGTTTTTTAGGAACAGGGTCATACTTCGCACATACCCTAAATTTCTTCCCAAGGTGGTGTCCTCATTCCACCTCAATTAAGAGGTAGTTCTCCCCACCTTCTTTCAGTGGCCTCACGCCAACAGGATGGAGACTATTCTTCGTACCCTGGACTGTAAGAGGGCCCTGTCCTTCTACCTCTAATGTACCCGGGGCCACCGCAAAGACTCTTTGGTGACGGACTACATTGCTGTCGCCTACAAACAGGCTGAGCTCTCGCTGGAGCTTCAGGTCACAGGTCACAGCGCACAGCATCAGGGCCATGGCAGCATCCATAGCAAACCTGCATTCCATCCCTTTGTCAGAAATCTGTTGGGCTGCCACCTGGTCCTCGGTCCATTCCTTCTCAGCTCATTACTGTCTGGAGAGGGAGTCCCACCAGGACAGTGCCTTCGGCCAGGCAGTACTCCATCATCTATTCGGGATGTAGGCAACTCCTGCCCTCCAACCCTTCTGTGTTCTGGCTACCGGAGTGCTGGTTCCTCACTGGACACTTGGGTCTTTTGAGGGTCTATTAACTTAGGACTCTGTTGTCCCTGCTCAAGGCTCACCTTTTCTGTCACCCATGGCTTTTTACAGGTTTTCAGTAGCCTGTAGCTAGGGAGTCCCATGTGTGAGGACTGACTTCCTGCTTGTTCCCAGAGAAAGCGTAGTTTATCCAGGACCAAGCAGGAAGTCAGTCCTCACATATGGGTGACGTCGATGCCGACGGAGCCCCCTTGCGGTGCATTTCCCCAGCTTTCAAAGAAAGCCTTTGGGAATGCAGGCACGCATGTGCGGTCCCCTTCCCGCCCAAAGGTGCCATCTTGCTCAGTCTTCTTTTTCCCGCGGAGCCCTACGGACGTGTGTCCTTGTCACCCGTGGAAAAAGTCGATTTTCCTGCGTTGAGACGAGTATTTTTCTTCGGTTTGACGTCGGTTCCCTTTCCTGCCTGGACTTGGTACACCGGTGCCAAGCCCGGATCTCTTTTTTTGGTTTTTGTCCTTAGAGACTGCGTTCGCGCCAATTTTTCTTTTCCCTGGCAGCCAGATTTTTTGATCTTGCAGGGGCCCTTTTTCCCCCGATGGCTGCCAGTGGCTTTAAGAAGTGGATCGGTGCAAGAAACTGATGTCTCTCACCGACACACATGACTGCTGCCTCCGGTGCCTGGGGCCTGACCACGATCCTAAGGTCTGTAGTCCCTGTGGCAAAATGTCCTCGAAGGCATTGAGGAGCCGTCAGCACCAGCGTGAGAGGATCTTCTCTGACTCGGCATCTGGACGGGTCCGGACTTCGTTAGAGGCCTCGACGTCTCGGCAGTCTGACCCCGAGCATCGTTGGGGCTCCTCTGAGAGGGAGTCCCCCTCAAGGGAGCACCGAAGGAAGAAGAAACCCGCGAGGGCGGCATCGGTGGACGCTCTTGGCTCCTTGAGGGCCAGGTCGCATAGCCCCGATCGCCGTCCCGGGTCTTCGGAGTCGGAGAGGCCTGCAAAGCATCCTCATGTAGAGTCGGAGGCCCCGAGTCACGTGAGTACTGTAGTCCTCGTGGACTCTCCTCCGGGGGAGCCGACGTCGGGACCGATGCCGTCGGGGCCCGAGTCGGAGGCTGCTGGGTCTCCTGAGCTTGGACTCAGGTTGACGGCCTTGGAGAGCAGATTGTCTGCCTTCATGGAGCAGCAGCAGGTGCTGATCACCGGCATCACCGGCGCATCTGCCCCGACCACCGGGACCTCGACGTCCAAGTTGGCCTGGAGGCCGAGCCGATCCTCGAGACCATGCAAACTCGAGTCAATCCTCGGCCGAGGTCACCCTCGGCCTCCCGCTCAGGACCGAGGTCGTCGACGCCGGTACCCTCGGTGTCGGTGCGGATGGCGTCGGTGCCCACCCACTCATTGCTGCTCGATTCCTCCTCGGAGGAATCGGCATGGGAGACTAAGGAAGAGGAGTCCCCGGACACCTTCCGGACTCGGTGCGTCCCTTAGGACTCACCGGGATCCGAGCCTCGGACAAGGTCCCCCCCGGAGGATACCCGGTTCCCGGATTTCATACGGGACATGGCCAAAGCCTTGGCCTTCCCGGCGGACCCTGAGGAGGATTCTCGAGCCTAGGAGCTCGAGGCCCTGCAGTATGACTCTCCCCAAAGGAGGCCTTTACTGTGCCGGATCCTCCAATGCTGGAGCGGTTGCTCTTCCACATGTGGGAGGCGCTGGCCTCGATGCCGGTTCTAAGCAAGCGGGTCGATTCCATCTATTGAGTCCGCAAGAGCCCCGGGTTCCAAAAGGCACAGCTATCGCACCACTCCATGGTTGTGGAATCGGCCATGCATCGCCTGAAGAGTCAGAAGATGCACTCCTCGGTGCCTCTCGGTAGGGAAGCCCAGAACCTGGATGCCCTCAGTAGAAAGTGCTTCCAGGGCTATATGCTTGCTTGCCACGTCCAGACCTACCAGCTGTACATGGGCATGTACTTTCGAGACCTAGCAAAGGAGATTGCCGGGTTCTCTGCTGGTCTGTCCAAGGAACCTTTGCAGAGGTTCAAGGCCTTGTCGTCTGGTATTCGAGAGTGCTCGAAGTTTATCTCTCGAGCAGCCTATGATGGATTTAAGGCTTCAGCCCGAGTAGCAGGGGCCGGCATCGGTGCACGCTGCCAGGCCTGGCTACAATCCTCGGACCTCGAGCCATGGGTACAGGACAAGTTGGTCGATGTCCCTTGTCGGGTGAAAACCTTTTTGGCAAGCCCATGGCTGAAAAGGCTGCGGAACTCGAGACCGAGACTCTTACCCGGACAAGGCTGTCCAGGAAAACCTCTGCCCCTTCTCAGAAGAAGAAGGGCTCGGGGAAAAAGGCCTTTTACCCAAGGAGGACCACTGCCTACAAAACCTACCCTCACTACCAGGCCTCTGCAGCTCCCCAACAGGGCCAGCAGGGCAAGGGGCAGGGTCATGGGCCCCTTAGGCAGAAGGCTCCCAAGCCTCCTACTCCGGCTCTTGCTCAACAGGGAGGGAGTTTTTGACTATGGCAGCATAGCCTCTCCTCCTCTCCAGGGCTCAGGAGGTCGACTGACCATGTACGCAGACAGGTGGCCAGCCATCACAGGGGATACTTGGGTGTTAAGCATCATCGAGAGGGGTTATCTGCTCCACTTCACCCAGTTACCCCCCTCCTACTTTCCAGGGGAGCCTCCAAGACCCCCTCTGCACAGAGACTTACTCCTTCAGGAGTTGAAAGGCCTGCTACAGGACCAGGCGGTGGAACCAGTGCCTCACCACCTGGAAGGGCAAGGCTTCTACTCGAGGTACTTCCTCGTACCAAAGAGGACAGGAGGCCTCAGACCCATCCTAGACCTGAGAAATCTGAACAAGTTTCTGGAGAGGGAAAAGTTCAAGATGCTTACCCTTGGAATCTTACTGCCCTATCTCCAGCAGGGAGATTGGCTATGCTCCTTAGACCTAAAGGATGCTTATACTCACATCCTCATCCATCCAAATCACAGGCAATATCTCAGATTTGTGGTGGGAGGGAACCACTTCCAGTACAGAGTGCTTCCCTTTGGCCTCACCTCTGCCTCCAGGGTTTTTACAAAGTGCCTGGCCGTGATTGCGGCCTGCCTCAGGAACCAGGGGATCTTTGTGCTCCCTTACCTAGACAACTGGCTTATCAGGGGCCAGTCTCCACAAGAGGCCAGACAGGCCACCTTAAGAACCATATCCCTGCTTCAGCACCTGGGGTTCATTATAAACTTCCCAAAGTCCATTTTGGTCCCCTCACAAGATCTGGAGTTCATAGGGGCGAGGTTGGATACCATCCAAGCAAAGGCCTATTTGCTTGTGGACAGAGCTCACAGGCTGATGAAGTTGGCCGGCCAGTTTCAGGCAAACTCTCTGATCTCTGCCAGACATTTCCTTCGGCTCTTAGGTCACATGGCTTCCACAGTGCATGTCACCCCAAATGCTCCCCTGCACATGAGGCCGGCTCAGTGGTACCTCAGGGCACAGGCCACAGGGAAGTTATCAGACAGGATAAAGGTGTCCAAACCCTTAGTGGACTCCCTACGATGGTGGAGACATCTCCCAAACCTGGTCGGGGGAGTTCCTTTTCGACCCTCCCCACACACTCAGATTCTGACGACCGATGCTTCCCTGTAAGGCTGGGGGGCACATTGCCAGGGGACCTGCACCCAAGGCCTGTGGTCTCCATGGGAGGCCACCTAGCAGATCAACCTGTTGGAGTTGAGAGCCATTCGGCTAGCCTTATGGACTTTCTCTCGAGTCCTCTCTCACCAGTCTGTCCTAGTTCAGACGGACAACCAGGTGGCTATGTTGTACGTGAACAAGCAGGTAGGCAGAGGATCCCGACTCCTGTGCCTGGAAGCACAAGCTCTCTGCTCCTGGGCTGTCAATCAGGGCATGGCCCTCAGGGCGGTCTACCTCCCAGGCCAGGAAAACTACCTGGTGGACAGGCTAAGCAGACTCCTGCAGCCTCACGAGTGACAGTTGGATCCTCGAGTAGTCCAACAGATCTTTCTGAAGTGGGGCTTCCAACCATGGATCTTTTTGCCAGTCCGCTGAACAGGCAACTATCCCAGTTCTGTTCCAGACAACCGCATCCTCTGAGAGCAGCGGCAGATGCATTCCTGATCTCCTGGTCAGAAGGCCTGCTGTATGTGTTTCCTCCCACACCACTGGTGGCCCAGACTCTATTCAAAACCCAGCAGGACCGAGCCATGATGATTCTGATAGCCCCCTGGTGGCCCAGGCTGCTGTGGTTCCCTCTTCTTCTGCAGTTGGCGGTGGATGCTCTACTTCCTCTGGGGCTGCAACCCGACCTTCTGACTCAGGATCAGGGGTCTCTCTTGCATCCCAACCTAAAATCCCTCAATTTGATGGCCTGGCTGCTGAAAGGCTAGTCCTTGCTCCCTTGCTCCTACCAAAGGAGGTTGAAGAGGTGGTGTTGGCCTCCAGGAAGCATTCCACTCAGAAGGCCTATGCTCTGAAGTGGCATAGGTTTTCCACTTGGTGTTCTCAACAGCAGGAGGATCCCTTCTCCTGCTCGGTACCGGTGGTCCTGCAATACCTGCTCCACCTGTCCAACTTGGGACTTCAGTCCAACTCTGTCCGGGTCCACCTCAATGCCCTCTCTGCTCTCCACTCGCCGGTGGATGGACAATCCCTTTCGGGCCACCCTCTGATGTCTCGCTTCCTCAGAGGCCTGCTTCTGCTCAAGCCTCCTGTTTGTCCACCGGCCACTGAGTGGGATCTCAGTGTGGTCTTGCAGCAACTGACTCGCCCACCTTTTGAGCCGATGGCTACCTGTCACTTACATTTCCTATCCTGGAAAGTGTTGTTTCTTGTGGCACTCACCTCGGCTAGGCGTGTGAGTGAGCTTCAGGCCCTGGTCTCGGATAGGCCGTATACCAGGTTCTATAAGAACAGGGTAGTCTTGAGGACTCATCCTAAGTTCCTTCCCAAGGTAGTGTCCTCTTTCCACCTCAACCAGGAGGTGATACCTCTGACATTCTTTCCTAGGCCGCATGCCAGTAGGGCCGAGACTGTCTTGCATACCCTGGATTGTAGAAGGGCGCTGTCCTTTTACCTAGAACGTACGCAGGGGCATAGAAGGGCTTCTCAGCTCTTCATTTCCTTTGACCCTAATAAATAGGGGTTGCCTGTCACTAAGTGTACGTTGTCCATCTGGGTGGCAGACTGTATCGCCTGGGCATACAGGGCAGCCGGCCTCTCCCTGGAGGGTCGAGTCACGGCCCACCAGGTCAGGGCGAAGGCCACATCAGTAGCTCACTTCCGCTCTGTTCCGTTGGCAGACATCTGCCGGGCCGCTACTTGGTCTTCAAGCCAGACCTTTGCAGACCATTACTGCCTCGAGAGGGAGTCCCGTAGGGACAGTGCTTTCGGGCAAGCGGTACTCCATAATCTCTTTGAGGTTTAGGCAAATCCTACCCTCCGGCCCTGGTGTTGGGCTACCGTTCAGGTGTGGTCTCAGAGAAGATTCTCTCACAGTTGCTGAGGCTCTAGAGGGAGCTCTGTTTTTCAGCCTGGGTTCCTGGTAGCCCAGAGCTAGGGAGTCACCCATATGTGAGGACTGACTTCCTGCTTGGTCCTGGAGAAAGAGTAGTTACTCACCTGTAACAGGTGTTCCCCAGGAGCAGCAGGAATCAGTCCTCACGACCCTCCCTCCTCCCCTTGGAGTTGCAGTTGTATATAGTTCATTTTCTTTTTTCATGCTGTCTTTTTAGCTATGTCACTAGACTGAGCAAGATGGCACCTTTGGGCGGGAAGGGGACCGCGCATGGGTGCCTGCATTCCCAAAGGCTTTCTTTGAAAGCTGGGGAAATGCTCCGCATGGGGGCTCCGTCGGCGTCAACGTCACCCATATGTGAGGACTGATTCCTGCTGCTCCTGGAGAACACCTGTTACAGGTGAGCAACTACTCTTACTCACCTGTAACAGGTGTTCTCTGGGGACAGCAAGAATCAGTCCTCACAACCCTCCTTCCTCCCCATGGAGTTGCTTCTTTGTCATTTTTTGCCATCTTTAGCTTTGTCATTTAACTGAGGCAAGTTGGCACCTTTGGGCAGGAAGGGGACCACGCATGCATAGTGCATCTACTAAAGGCTTTCTTTGAAAGCTGGGGAGAAGCTTCCATGCGGGTTCTGTCAGCACCGATGTCACCCATATGTGAGAACTGATTCCTGCTGTCCCCAGAGAACACCTTACAGGTGAGTAACTACGCTTTTGATGATGATGTTCAATTGGGGGTGGTGGTTGATGAAAATCAAGGGCCCACTTTAGGTTGGTTGATGGCCTGTTTACATGCTACTGCAGCCTGACTGCAGGCCTCTAGGTTGAAGTTGAATATTTAAAAGTCTGAATATCTTTGGATTAGTCACTTGAATAGGCCCTTATCATTTGTGCCTGAGATTGGGGGGAATCAATTGCTTCGTCAACAGAAGGTATGGAATTTGAGTGTGATTATTTAAGAAGGATTGATATTTCATGATCACATCTCCTCGGTGGTCTGGGCTTTTTATCCTAATTTACGGTTGCTAAGGCCATTGTTGGAGCCACATGATCTGGCTATCCTAGTTACATGTGTTTGTTATGATGTAATTGGATTATTGCAATGCTGTTTATGCTGGGCTTCCAAAGTACCAACTTCGTTGTTTACAGTTGAACAGAATACAGTCATCCATTAATGTTTAAAAAGGTGTAGGATCATGTTACTCCAATTTTGGTGGCTCTTCATTGGCTGCCTGTGGAGGCTCATATTCAGTTGTTTGTTTGTTTATTTATGCAGAATTTCTATCCAGCTAAAGTGTGAACATCATAGCGGTTTACAATGGAAAAAAAAATCAGAGGAACAGATGAACATATAGCAACAAGTGAGGCGGGAGGAAAGAGTACAGGGGAAAGACAGGACCAAGAAACAAGAAGGGAACAGATTGTTTGTTGGACAACAATATTTACCAGGACAAGGAAACACATTGCAGGAAGAGACATAAGGGGGGAAATGGGCAACTAGCACCTCCAAGGGTTAGTGTTGTAAAAAAAAAATAACAGTTAAAAAAAAAATTCGACCTGCTAAAAGGAGCAAGTCACTTGAAGACTTCTTCAAAGAGCCAGGTTTTCAGGCCTGCCTTGAATTTTGCGTAGGATGGTTCCAGACAGAGATTTATGGGAAGGATGTTCCAAAGGGAGGGGGCGGAAAAACAGGTCATGGATTTGTATGTTTCAAGGTGAAAGTTAGATTTTGAGAGGACAACTAATAGGTTCTGATTGGCAGACTGAAGGACACGAATGGGGCAGTAGGGGGGCATGTTGAGAGTGGAGATAGTGGGGAGAGACTGGTATAGAAGGCACAATGGGCTAGTAAAAGGGTTCTATACTGAATACGGAAGGAGACTGAGAGCCAATGTTGTTTGTATGGTAAAAGTGTGACATGATCTGACTTTTTTGCTTTATATATGAGTTTAGCTGCTGTGTTTTGGATTAACTGAATTTTTTTTAGTTGTGATTGTGAAGAGTCAGCCAATAGGGATTTGCAATAGTCTAATTTGTTGATAGCCAGTGCATGTATTACTGTTTTAAGTGCTCTGTTGTCAAGGAAAGGTTTGATGGATTTTATCCTGCATAGGAAGAAAAAGCAGCTTTTTACTATTTTCAAAAGGTAAGATTTAAAGGCGAGCTGATCATCAGTGATGACACCTAAGGAACAGATGGACTTTTGAATAAGAAGAGGGTGAGAAAGGATATTCAAATGGAGGTGGTGTGGTCTGTGATTGTGGGAGAGCCATAGGGCTTCCATTTTTGCTGGGTTTAGCACCATTTTGTGATGGTGAAGCCAGTCTGTGATAGAATCTAGTTTTGCTTGGAGGTTAGATTGAAAGGCAGAGTCCCAATTGTCATAGGTGATAACGAGCTGAATATCATCAGCATAGAAGTAGGAGCTGATATTAAGATCCTGGATCACAAGGTCTAGTGGTGAGCTAAAGAGATTAAAAAGGGTAGGGGATAGGAGGGAGCCCTATGGGATACCTGAGCTCTGGAGATGAGGGCATGAGCAAGAGTCATCAATGGATACCTGAAAGGATCGAAGTGAAAGATAAGAACAGAATGAGTTCAGGGCAGAGTTGTGGATACTGGAGTTGGAGATACAGTTTAGAAGGAGGGAGTGATGGATTACATCAAATGCAGTGCTGAGATCCAGTTGGAGTATTAGTACATCTCTAAGACTGTCTAGGGAAAGGGAAACCTCATTTAACAGGGCGTCAAGAGTGGTCTCAGTGCTGTGGCAGGGCAAAAATCTGGATTGGCAGGGACAGAAACATAGAAATATGATGACAGAAAAAGACCACATGGCCTATCTAGTCTGTCCTTCCATATCAACAATTACAACAGTCCCCTTTTTATCTTTAGAGATCCTCTGTGTTTGTCCCATGCTTTTTTGAATTCAGTTACTGTCCTCATCTCTACCACCTCCACTGGGAGACTATTCCACGGATCCACTACTCTTTCCGTAAAGAAATATTTCCGCATATCACTCCTGAATCTACCTCCCTTCACCCTCATCCCATGTCCCCTCGTAACAGAACTTGCTTTCAATTGAAAGAGGCTCTCTCCCTGAACATTTATGCCACGGAGGTATAGCTGGTAACTTTATACATTTGGGCCTATGCTAATGCATGAAGAATTTTAAAGTGTGGCCCCCCTTATGCAGGGCCAGTGAAAATTAAGGGGCCCTCTGACTTGTATTGAAGGTCCTCCTGAACACTTACTCCCAAGAGAACTTCTCCTGATGGTCATGTGGGCCCTTCGCCCCCTTCCATGCCCCATTGTGGGGCTAAAACATGTTAAATCTCTTGCCTCCTGGAATCTCTGCCCCTTCATAAACTGAAAGGGCCAGCTTGCCTCCCCCGCCAGCACTCTGATTTCACCCCAAAGGGTCAGGGTACTGTTGTGGACAGAAGCTATCCTACTTGCTCCTGTCCTGCTGGCTGTGAAATGGTGTGGACTGATTCTTAGAGGTAGTCTTGCAGTACTACCGCTAAGAGTCAAATTGCCAAATAAAGTTGTGTGCTCATTATTTGGCAGTTTGAGCCTTAGCAGTAGTACCATGAGACTACTGCTAGGAGTCAGTCCATGCCATTTTAGAGCTGGAAGCCTATGGGGCAGTAGTGAGTGGGGATCATGCTTTCCACCAATGCCCCACAGACCACTTGGGGAGAGTCGAGATGAATTGGAGATGGGGGCAGGGCTTCGGTGACAGGAGAGATAATGTTTAGCCTTGCATTGGGGTAAAGAAACAGGAGGTCGCTGGCCCACTGGGTCTGCAGGGAGCTGATGTCCCCTTGGAGGAGAGAATCCAGGGAGACCTCCAATTAAGATCCTGTAATTTTCGCTAGCTCTTGCATGAAGGTGATACTTTACCTATTCTTTTTGGCAGTTTGGGAAAATAACATCCGCTCTCAAGCTGTAGTTATTTTCCATTCAAAACAGGGCCAGTGAAATCTTTTTTTACATCACTGATTTTGCATTTCAGCAGCTCATTAATGCAAAATTTACATAGAATTTTACGTGAAGTATGCTTCATATTGAAAACTTACTGCAGTGAAGTATACTTTTGTTAAATGATTTCAAAAGTGCACGTTATGCAAAAAATAGCACAAAATGCCTACATTTATGTTTTTGGGGCATGTTAAACTGTGCAAACGGTTAATGCACATTTTAGTGCAGGCCTGCAGGAATGGCTACCGCACGCTAAAAGCAGCCAGCATTGTAAAGATTATGCAGTAACTGCTTAGCGCATGACAAGGCAGGTTAGAGGTGCAGAGTGGATGTGGACTGCACATTTCATTAGTGTGGGGGGAATTACCACGCATTAATTGTCAATGTTGCTGTTAGCATGGATGCACTTAATGCCACCTCAATGGGCACCCATGTTAATTGTGAATGATGTTACCATGCATTAAGGAACGTTTCTGTGTCGTAACTGCAGGAGACATGCTGGACATGCAGTTAGCATACAGCCCTTGCCCCTATCATACTCTAATATTTGCTCTTAGTATGTCGTAAGTGCAAAAACGTATCGCACCTTAATAAACATGCCCCTTTATGTGTTTCCAGATGTTTTGCGCTATTTTTCGCACAAAGTGCAAGTTGCCTTGGACTTCAGTACGTAGAGCCCAAAGAAAGAAAGAGAGAGCCGTGGCATAAATTCCACCCAAGCAGCCCTCGCAATGCTGGGGGGGGCGCCCAGGAAGAAACAAGGCCCACACAGAGGTGGCAGCAGCAGTGCGGCAAACTTGCTTTATCATGTTTGCTGCTCTGTCTCTGCTCTTGTAAGTCTGCCGTGGGCCTGGCAACTGTTCCTCGCCAGGTTGAAGTCTCATGATAACAGCCTCACCGTGAGACTTCAGCCCGGCAGGGAACAGCCTCCAGGACTGCAGCAACCTTACAAGAGGAGAGGCAGCGCAGCAAACACAATGAGGTAAGTTTTCCACTGCCGCTGCCACATTTGGGGACCCGTTGCACTGAAGGAGCATGCCACCACTATAGCAATGGGGACCCTCAGCAAAATTTTGCTTCGGGGCCCCTCATTGTAACTTACAGTATACCACTGGAGAGAACATAAAAGTGGTAGAGTTGATAAGTTGGATCTGATCATGAATTAACCAAGTGCTTAGTAAATCCGGTAGTAGTGAATATGATCAAATAAATCTACCAAATATCTTCACTTTAGGGTTATGATAAAAGTTCAAAAATAACAAGTAATTTAACCTCTCCTCGGACTTTGTTTTTAGGCTCATTTTGCATTAGCAATTGCAGCTATTGGGGAGGGACAATCTGTTCGTATGTATAGATTTGTTATCACTTGCACAAGCAAACCTATATGTGGGGATTAAGACAGTCAGACAGGGACTTCATCCTTATGGAAGTGTCAAGTTTATAGTGCTGGTGGTGGAGCCCATCTCCCACCGGCAGAAGAGGAGAGAGAGCCCACGACTGTTGCCTCCACGACTGTTGCCCCAAGAAAGAAGTTTGCAAGTGGGGACCCCAGCACCTGCCATCAGAGCTGTTGAAACAGGCTACAACAAGCCACATGCTTGAAAAGTCTCCTGTCTGTCATGGGAAGTTCAGGGGGTGCGCGTGTGTCATGAGGAGTGACACAAGGGATATGTGCATGCATGTGTATATCATGGAGAATATCAGGGGGGTGCATGCATGTGTATGTATGTCATCGGAAGTGTCAGGGGCTGCAAGTGTGCGATAGGGTCTGTTTGGGCACGTGTGCATGTGTGTTGGCATGTGTTTATGCATGCAAGCCTTGGGTCTGTGTGTGTGGAAGGGGACAGTATGTATGTACTGCATCAGTGGCTCTGTATGTACACATGTGGCAGAAACTGTGTGTGTGAGAGGGTGGAAGGTAGCTGTTTGGGTGATAGGTGTGTGTGTGTCCAGAGGGTGCCTGTGTGTTGGGGTGGTGGGCATGTCTGCATTTTCCATTGTCCTCTTGTCCCCGTTCCTTGTCCCTCCCACCTTCTTGTACTATTCCCGCTTCCTATACTTCACTGCCCTCTTGTACTCTCCCTCTTTTCCCTCCACCCATCCATTTACTCTCCCTCCCCTACTACCCAATCTTGCACTGTCTGAGGCCTTTCACTTCCTCTCTCCCTCCCTGACCTTCTCATGGTCTCTTATCCTTATGCATGCACAAACAGACATGCATATGGACAGACAAAAATTAACCTAGCCGCTGGACCCTCGACAATAGGCACTATACGTATATGAAACACACCTGAAAATGTTTGGACAAATTCCTGCAGAAAAAGTCCATAAATTATTATTAAGATAAACCAAGCAAAAAGCACTACTTATCCCTGGGGATGGAACTGACTACTTTTGGGATATGTCAGGTACTTAGGACCTGGATTGGCCACTGTTGGATACAGTACACTGGACTTGACGGAACATTGGTCTGACAGTTCTCGTGTTTTATCAGGCCTCTCAGAATGATCCTGTAAACAAACTTAATTAGACATCATGGGCCTGACATCTAAAGCGATTAGCAGGTCTGCTAGCCCCATTAATTGAGTTAATCACGCTGACTGGGATTTTCAGCGGCACTAATACGGTTAGTGCTACCGCACTACACGCTCCGATGCTAGCTAGCGAGTATTGGGGCATTCCAGTGGTGGAGCGGGGATGACACCTGTGGATAAACAGGCAGAAGCAATATGCAGCCACTGCCCAGTTATCCTAAAGCATCAAAAGTTAGGCACAGTAAAGGCACAGTAAAGGTCCTAACGTTTGCCGCTGAAGCTGACCAGGCTGAATATTGCCACTGCCTGTTTAGCTTTTGTACTGTCCGACTAATTCAGATATTCAATGCCAGTGGCTGGATATGGCACTGGCATTGAATATCTGGGTCTAAGGTTCAACAGCAGTAGCTAGTTGCTGAATATCAGTCCCCATATATTTTAATATCAAATACTTAAAAGCACAAGTTGATGGTTCTCTGCATTAGTGTGGCTATCCAGATCTATTTTGCTTTGACTGCTGCTACTCTTTGTTGCCTCCTAGAAGTTGCTACCCTAGACAACCACCTAACTTGTGGAATGGTTAAACCAGCCCTTACCGGTTATGTTTGTTATGAGACTTGGAAATTTTACCATCTATAGATTAAAACAACTAAGAATATTTACTTAGGAGAGAATATTGAAGTATGTAGTTTGATTAGTACAAATGAAAGGTCAGTATTTAGATAAGTTAGATAATATTTTTCTTGAACTTTAAGATACAGTTCTGATAAACAGGATAGAGAATTTTTCCAGGAACATGCAGGAAGTAGTCCTCGCATATGGGGGACGTCGGCACCACCGCATCCCGTGTGGGGCATTTCCCCAGATTTCAAAGAAAACCTTTGGAATATGTTACCACGCATGCATGGTCCCCTTCCCGCCCAAGGGTGCCATATTGCTCAGTCTCCTTTTTTCTGAGGAGCCCAAAGGACGTCTGCCCAGTTTCACCAGAAAAAAATCCTTGCTATGTCCTTAAAAATTAGCTGTTCCCGGTTTGCGTACCAGTACCAGCAACCCGATCGGCGTCGGGGAAGGGAGCAGGCAGGTGAGCTCCTCCCTGCTCCCCACCGCAAGGCCTATCAGGCCGAAGGGACCAGCCTTAAATTCTTCAGTGCCTCTAGGCGCCCCGCAGCAACCCGATCGGCATCGGGAAAGGGAGCAGGCAGGTGAGCTCCATCCTGCTCCCCACCGCGAGGCCTATCAGGCCGAAGAGACCAGCCTTAAATTCTTCAGTGCCTCTAGGCGCCCCGCAGCAACCTGATCGGCGTCGGGAAAGGGAGCAGGCATGCGAGCTCCACCCTGCTCCCCACCGCGAGGCCTATCAGGCCGAAGAGACCAGCCTTAAATTCTTCAGCGCCTCTAGGCGCGCCCGCGTCTAGCTAGCCCGTGCCTGAGGGCCCATTTTGTAGAACAGTACATTAGTTAAAACTGTACAGAGCAATAGTCAGTTCTACGCAAGGTACGGTGTGGTACAGTTTGGACTGTAGTTTGGTCATAAACGTTGATGGGGGTTAGGGTGAGATGAGGAAGGAGTCAGGACCTGAATGCAACGGTGAAGAGGTGGGTCTTCAACCTGGATTTGAAGAGGGCTAGGGAGGATGCCTGGCGCACAGGCGCAGGTAGGCTGTTCCATGCGTAAGGTGCAGCAAGGTGAAAGGAGCGCAGTCGGGAGTTCGCGGTGCGGGTGAAAGGCACTGATAGAAGTGATTTGTTAGCGGAGCGAAAATTTCGAGAGGGGACGTAGGGAGAGATAAGACATAAGAGGTATTGAGGGGCCATAGAGTGAATGCATTTATAGGTCAGCAGGAGAAACTTGAATTGGATGCGGAACTGGACAGGGAGCCAGTGAAACGACTTGAGAAGAGGAGTAATATGGGCATGGCGAGGCTGGCAGAAGATTAGTCGAGCAGCGTGATTTTGTATAGATTGAAGGGGAAGGAGGTGGCTCACGGGAAGACCAGCAAGGAGTAGGTTGCAGTAATCGAGGCGAGAGGAGATTAAGGAGTGGATAAGCATTTTGGTAGTATGTTCAGAGAGGAAGGGGCGGATTTTGCTGATGTTGTAGAGAAAGAAGTGGCAAGTCTTAGCTACAAGCTGGATATGAGCGGAGAAGGAGAGAGAAGTGTCAAAGATAACCCCTAGATTGCGGGCTGAGAGAACAGGGAGGATAGTAGACCCATCCGCATGGATTGAGAGAGGGGGAAGTGGGGAAGAGGAGTTAGGTGGAAAGACAAGGAGTTCAGTCTTGGCCATGTTCAATTTCAATGGTCGATGAGACATCCAGGCAGCGATGTCCGAAAGACAGGCAGAGATCTTGGACTGGGTTGCCGGAGAAATATTAGGTGTAGAGAGGTAGATTTGTGAGTCATCGGCATAGAGATGGTACTGAAAGCCATGGGAGGAGATAAGTGCACCCCGCCTTGGGTATAGAGAGAGAAGAGGAGGGGGCCCAAGACAGATCTCTGGGGTACACCTACATGGAGCGGGGTAGGGGAAGAGGAGGAGCCACCAGAGCATACGCTGAATGAACGATGGGAGAGGTAGGAGGAGAACCAGGATAGTACGGAGTCCTTGAAGCCAAGCGAGGAGAGGGTGATGAGGAGAAGGTCATGGTCCACAGTGTCAAAGGCAGCAGAAAGGTCAAGAAGGATGAGGATAGAATAGAGGCCCTTGGATTTAGCCAGGAACAGGTCATTTGTGACTTTTGTGAGTACCATTTCAGTGGAGTGTAGGGGACGGAAGCCAGATTGAAGTGGGTCGAGGAGGGCCTGGGAGATGAGGAAGTCGAGGCAGCGATGATGGACTGCTCATTCTAGTAGTTTGGATATGAAGGGAAGGAGGGAGATGCGTTGATAGTTAGAAGGGCATGTGGGATCAAGTGAGAGTTTCTTGAGGAGGGGTGTGACAACAGCATGTTTGAAGTCAACAGGGACATTTGCAGTGGCGAGTGAGAGGTTGAGGATATGAGTGATGGAGGGGGCAATGGTGAGGGGGATGGAACGTAGGAGATGGGTGGGGATAAGGTCTGATGAACAGGTGGTGGGTTTGGAGGAGGACAGAAGGAGTGCAGTTTCTTCCTCAGAGATCGGAGGGAAGGAGGAGAGGGTGGCAGAGGGAGTATGGATGGGGGAGGAGAATTGGGGAGGAGGGGAGGTAGATGGGAGATAGGGAATTGGAGGGTAATCTTGTGGATTTTGTCATGGAAGTAATCGACTAGGGTTTGGGCAGAAAGGGAGGGCAGGATCATGGGCGGGGGGACCTTGAGAAGAGAATTGAGGGTATTAAAGAGACGGCGAGGATCAGAGGCAAGGGAGTTGGTCAGATGGATGTAGTAATCTTGTTTGGCAAGTGCTAAGGCTGACTGGAAGGAGCCAAGCTTGAATTTGAAGTGTAGGTGGTCTTCCGGGGAGCGGGATTTGGACCAAGCTCGTTCGTCAGAACGGGCACAGATGCGTAGGTAACGGATTGTGGGTGAAAGCCAGGGTTGGGCAGATGAAATTTAATGTGGACAAGTGCAAGGTTATGCACCTAGGGAAGAACAACCCAAACTATGGTTACACGATGCAAGGTTCCACATTAGGAACCACCACCCAGGAAAAAGATTTAGGCGTCATTGTGGATACCATGTTAAAACCCTCGGCCCAGTGTGTAGCGGCGGCCAAGAGAGCAAATAGAATGCTAGGTATGATAAGGAAAGGAATGGAAAATAAAACAAAAGATATTATAATGCCTCTATATCGTTCCATGGTGAAGACCGCACCTTGAATATTGTGTGCAATTCTGCTCGCCGTATCTTAAAAAGGATATAGCGATTTTAGAAAAGGTTCAGAGAAGAGCCACCAAAATGGTAAAGGGGATGGAAGGATACTCTTATGAAGAAAGGCTAAAAAGGTTAGGGCTCTTTAACCTGGAAAAGAGACGGCTGAGAGGAGATATGATAGAAGTCTATAAATTAATGAACGGAGTGGAACGGGTAAACATAGATCGACTGTTTACGTTATCAGAATATAGAAAGACTAGGGGACATGCAATGAAGCTACAGGGTAAACTATTTAAGACTAATAAAAGAAAATATTTTTTCACTCAACGTGTAATCAAACTCTGGAATTTGTTACCGGAGGATGTAGTAAAAGCTGTTAGTGTAGCTGGGTTTAAAAAAGGTTTGGACAAGTTCCTGGAGGAAAGGTCCATAAACCATTATTAAGAAGTGACCGAAGATATCAATGCTTGACCCAGTACAAGCATTGTGGAACATGTGTCTCTTGGAGAAACTGCTAGGTACATATGACCTAGATTGGCCACTGTTGGAAACAGAATACTGGGCTTGATGGACCTTGGTCTGACCCAGTATGGCATATCTTATGTTCTTATGTTCTTAACTAGATTGCAAGCTCAGATGAGCATGACTCTGATGGGCAGGGACTGTCTCTTGTATGTTGGCTACCTCTTGTAGGTTAGCTGTGCAGCGCTGCGTGCATGGCGCTCTAGAAGTGCTGAATAGTAGTAGTAGTAGTAGTTCCTCTTCCTTCCTCGAGCTGGCGCTGGTCCCGACGCTGTTCTCGGTTCCTTTCCCCTTTTTTTTTCATTGAGGCTTGCCTCGACCTGCTTTCGCGCCCTTTTTCGCATGGGGGTCATTGACCCCAGCTGGGTATTTCCCACCATGTCCCTCGGTGGGTTCAAAAATGTGACCGCTGCAGTCAAACTATGGCTATCACCGGCATCCATGACTGCTGCTTACGCTGCCTGGGACTGGTCCATGATTGCACCTACTGCGACCTGTGTCAGGTTATGATGGCTAAAACCAATAAAAAACGGTTAAGAGTTGCAAGAGAAACTGTTCCTAAGGTCTGACTGGTACTGGCCTCCCGACGCCGAGCTCGAAGCCCAGCACTTCCCGTGAGGCCCAAGCATCCTCGGAATCCCACGGTAGTGGCTTCTCCAAGAAGACCTCGGACCCCAAGTGAAAGAAGAAAAAATCCTTGAAGTCAATCAAGGTTCCACCAGAGAAACCCAGTAAGACAGCTCGGAGGGTCACGAGCGACTCCAAGAAGCGTCCCACCAAGGTCCTCAAAAAGGATGCCTCGGCTGGCGGAGACCATGCGAGGTTCCTTGAGACCATAGTCCTCATCGAGGACACACTTATGAGAGTGCTGGCACCGGGCCCGAAATCCTCCGTGCTCATGCTGAGAGCTGTGGAACCTTCTGCCTTGGAATCCAGAATGGCAGCCATAGAGCAGAACATCACTGCTATCCTGGCCATGTAGCAGGCAATGATGGCTGGTTCATCCACATCATCTTCCCCAATGACTGGGCCTCCGACTGCGGGGGAGTCACCAGTCATCGAGCCGAGCTCCAAGCACCTCCGGCCTCGAGTAAGTCCTTGGCCCTGGTCGAAGGCCCAGTCCCATTCCTCAGGCATTCGGTCCTCCCCAGCCAGTTTCTGAGACTCGGACTCCAGGTCCTCGGGAGGTCCCCCAGCCCTTTGGCGCGGGCCTCGAGCCAAGGAGTCGCAGGGTCTCAGACTTGTCGTCCCTCCTCAATTCCAAGTGGGAGACCGACGATGAGGCTTCCCTGGTAAATAGATGGCACCAAGATGTCCCTTCGGACCCATCTCCACTGGAACCCTGGCATCATTCTCTGTCAGACGACGTGGCCTTCCACAACTTTGTCAGGGATATGGCCAGAGCCCTCTCGGTGCAAACTGAGGCAGAGGAGGACTTGTGCACCGAGGAACTGGAGATCCTCCAGTTCGAGTCTCCACCCAAGGAAATTCTCACGGTGCCAATGCAGCTGATCTTCGAGCAGTTACTGCTACAAATGTGGGAGACCCTGGCATTGGTGCCAGTGGTCAGCCGACTCCTTTATGCCATATACCATGTCAGGAAAGGGATGGGGTTTCACAAGCCCCATCTCCCACATAACGTCATGGTTGTCGAGTCAACCATGCAAAAACTCAAATCCAGAAGACTTACTCTGGAAGGGATGCTAGAGCCCTTGATGCCCTTGGATGCAAGTGCTACCAGGGCTCGATGCTGGGGTGCCGAATCCAGGCCTATGAGCTATACCTGGGCATGTATCTGAAGGCCCTGACCCAGGAGTTGTCTGGATTCTCTGCGGGGCTGGCCGGGGAACCTCTCTAACAGTTCCAAGCTCTGACCTCCGGGATCAAGGACTGCTCGAAATTTCTCTCTCAGGCGGCCTACGACTGATTCGAATCAGCAGTTCGAGTAGCAACTGCTGGCATCTGGGCTCGATGCCATTTATTTATTTAATTCGCTTATATACCGCGCTCTTCAGCATCAGTGCAGTTTACATGGAACATGGGGTATTTTACGGTGGGGGTTAACACCGTAATTACATATAACAGGTAGCTCAACTTGGATAACAGTATTAACTATTTACATTTGTAAGGATAACAGAATGATATTCACACCTATATACAATACATGGAGGGTGCCTGGCTATAGTCTTCTGACCTCAAGCAATAGTTCAGGACAAGCAGCTCGACATCCCCTGTACTGGTGAGAACCAGTTCGGCAAACCCATGGCCAGAGGCTCTCAAAGAAGACCTCTTCCTTCTCCCACAAAAAAATTCCTTGGGGGAAAGGCCCTATTCCATGAGAAAAAGGGGCACTTCCAACAGAGTTGCTGCTACCAGTCCTTCTCGGGCCAGCAACAGGGTTCTCACCCTAAAAGGCAGGGCCAAGGAACTCAGAAGCACAAGACTCAGAAGCCCCAGGCCCTGGCTTCAGCCCAACCAGGGGGAGCTTTTGACTCCCATGGCAGGGCCTCCCCCGGGAGACCTTCACCAGCCCACAGGGGGATGCCTGGCACTCTGCCCACGAGTGGCCCAAGGTCACCTCAGACCAGTGGGTACTGCAGGTCATAAAGGAGGGATAACTCCTCCACTTGCAACAAGTACCTCCCAGGTTCTTTCCAGGAGAGCCAGTGCAACCTCTCCTTCACCAGACCCTCCTGCTCTCAGAGTCCCAACATCTGTGGGGAAAGAGCTTCTACTCAAGGTACTTCCTTGTCCCCAAAAGAACAGGGGGTCTCAGGCCCATACTAGACCTGCAAAACCTGAACAAGTAAGTAGAAAGACACTTACTGCCTTACCTCCACCAGGGAGATTGGCTGTGCTCCTTGGACCTAAAGGATGCATACACTTATATCCTGATCCATCCCTCCCACAGCAGTACCTATGATTGTAGTGGGTGGAGGGCCCTATCAGTACAAAATGCTCCCCTTCAGCCTAGCCTCCTTGCCAAGGGTCTTTACCAAGTGTTTGGTGGTGGTAGCTGCCTACCTGTGCCTACAAGGGACTTTCGTCTTTCCCTACCTGGATGACTGGCTCATCAGGGGTAGCATGGCCTCAGAGGTAAGTCAAGCCGCAGAGCGGGCAACCCGCCTACTGCAGCACCTGGGGTTCATCATCAACTACCCAAATCCCATCTCTCTCCAGCACAAAGCCTGGAGTTCAACGGTGCTCAGTTGGATATGTTGCAAGCCAAGGCCATCCTCCCAAGAGAAAGGACAACTTGCCTCATGAAACTGGCAGGAGAGGTACAACATCACCGGTCCATACTGGCCCACCTCCTTCTCTGGCTGCTAGGCCACCTAGCCTCAGTGGTCCACGTCACACCATTAGCCCACCTACACATGTGGACAGCCCAATGGTGCCTCTGTTCGCAGTGGACTCAAGCCACAGGCAGGCTATGGGACAGTGTCAGAGTTACCTGCTAACTGATGGAGACCCTCACCTGGTGGCAAAACTTGCACCATCTCCAGGCGGGAATGCCATTCCAGGCACCCGCACCACAGAGGACCCTGACAATAGACGGCTCTCTCCTGGGTTGGGGACGCATTGTGGGGACCACTGCACGCAAGGCAGCTGATCCCAGCAGGAGTCACTCTTGCAGATTAATCTCATGGAACTCAGGGCAATCGTCTTGGCCCTGCGAGCATTCTGCCACCGCCTGTGGCACTGACCGGTCCTAATCCAGACAGACAACCAGGTTGCCATGTTTTATATTAACAAGCAGGGGGATATCGGCTCGTACACCCTCTGCCAGGAGGTGGTGGCCCTCCTGTCCTTCGCAGTGTGCAGCAACATGCTCCTGTGAGCGGTATGTCTACCCAGACAGAACAACTTTGCTGTCCAACCACCTCCTTAAAAACCTGGGGCAAATTCAGCACCCCATCCACAGAGCAGCTCTCACACATCATCACCACACTCAACACAAGCACGGCACCAACAGACCCATGCCCAGTGACATGGATTAAAGCAACAAAGACAAACTTCATCCATACCATACACAACATGGTGCACAGTTCACTGACCCAAGGAATCATGCCAAACCAGCTAAAGCTAGCTACAATAAGACCAATCCCGAAGAAATCCCCACTGGACAAGAGCAACCCAGCTGCTTATAGACCCATCTCAAGCATACCACTACTGGCAAAAATTATTGAAAAAGCGGTACAGCATCAGCTCCAAGACCACATTGACAACCATGCACCACTGGACATCAACCAACATGGTTTCCGCCCCAACCATGGAGTCGAAACACTCCTGTTATACCTCTTTAACAACATAATACACCTCACAGACAACTGCAAGAATGGAATACTTATGATCTTCATAGACATCTCATCAGCGTTCGACACAGTGGATCACAGAACTCTACTAGCAAGACTACAGAACATTGGACTTCACGGATCCACCCTGAGGTGATTTGACTTATACCTAACAGACAGACAAATACAGGTCAAGGTCGGCCCCAACACATCCTGACCCATAAAAGTCAAGCAAGGCGTCCCACAAGGATCCACCCTATCGGCGCTATTATAAAGTAGACTGTATTTATTCATCGTGTCTCCTTGTTAAGGGACTGGTTATTTATATCCTATTTTACCTGTTATACCTGCTTAATGCATACCCAAGTTTAATTTTCCTGTTTAATGTATACCCAAGTTATTATACCTGTTTCACTGTAAGCACAAATCACGAAATTGAGATGTGCAACTCTTATGTTCATTGTAAACTGCACTGATGTCGAATAGCGCGGTATAAAGGAGACTGCAAATAAATAAATAAATAAATAAATAAATATTATTTAATCTCTACATTCAACCGATCTGCAACATCATGAAAGAACACAAAATACAATACACAATCTATGCCGACGACATCATGATATACACACTAGTCACCCTCGACAACCCAGACGACACCAAAATAACAGACTGTCTCATGCATATGACCAATTGGTTTCAAGACAACAACCTGACCATAAACTACAGCAAGACCAAGGCACTTATCATCACCCGAAACATCAACTTTGTCCCTCCACCCACCATCAAGATCAACAACACAACAATACCCATAAAACTGGAAGTGAAATACCTCAGAGTGACTCTCGACAAAGAACTGAACCTACAATCACACATCAGCAGAACCACCAAAAATGCGTACCACAAGACGAGACTAACCCAACGCCTCAAGCCCCTCCTCTCTCAGGAGCATTTCGCACAGTCTGTCAGGCACTAATAACTCCAGTCCTTGACTTTTGCAACCCAATCTATCTCGGCCTAACAAATCAGACACTCAGGCCACTGCAAATGGCTCAAAACACAGCAGCACGCATAATATCTGGCTCATCAAGACAAGATCACATCGCCCCCATTCTAAAAAATCTCCACTGCCTCCCAATCAGCTCCAGCATCAGATATAAGACAGTCATAAACATATTCAAAATCAAACAGACCTCAGCACTCAGCCTACAACCACTCATACAATCCGACAGCAGCACAAGACCAAGGAGGATAGGCACCTCCAACCTCATCAATACACCAAAAGACATCACCAAGGTATGCAAGGACACAGCAAAAAGAGCTCTATTGCTGGCTGCACCTGCAATTTGGAACACCCTCCCTGATGACCTACGATCGACAACTGACATCAAGGACTTTCGGAAACAGCTCAAGACGACCCTCTTCATCGAACACTATGGGGACGTCACATAACCTGCCCGCCAACCAGGCAGGTTATGTGACTACGGTGACATCACATAACCTGCCTGCCAACCAGAACTACAGACCAACCGCCCTCCCTTCTCATTCATGTACATAGTATTGTAAAATAGTGCACGCTGTAAATAGCCCACCACGAATCAACGACACCCTACACACACGCGCATTCACCAGTTATCACTGCATGCACACACAAAAAGTCAGTATTCTTCAATGGTTTGCTGTGTAGACCGCCTTGATTACAGGAGAAGGCGGTATAGAAATCCTTTTTAATAAATAAACTGCCTAGTGGACAGACTAAGCAGCGTCCTTCACCCACACAAGTGGCCCTTGAACCCCATGGTGGCCAGGAGGCTCTTCCACCTCTGAGGCAAGCCCATGTTGGACCTTTTTGCCTCCCTGGACAATGCACAGCTGTACCCAGGGAGAGTGGTGGCGGATGCTTTCCTGATCTTGTGATCCAAGAGCCTGCTCTGTGCATGCCCACTGACCCCCCTGGTTGCCAAGACCTTATTCGAGGTCCAGAGCAAGAAGGCAGCCGTTATACTGATTGCCCCCAGGTGGCCCAGGCTACTGTGGTTCCCCGTGTTGCTCTCCCTCTTGGTAGTGCTCCCAGTCCCACTGGGTCAAGCTACGGACCTACTGTCCCAGGAAGAGGGCTGCCTCCTGCACCCCAATCTGGGGTCGCTAACAGTGTGGCTGCTGAAAGGTAGCATTGGTTCCTTTCAGCCTCCTGGGAGAAGTCAAGGAGGTCCTACTGGCCTCCCGAAAACCCTCCACCAGACGGGAGTATGCCTTTAAGTGGAGAAGGTTCTCCATCTAGTGGTGGAGAAGGAGGAGAATCCCTTCTTCTGCCAGGTACAACCCGTACTTCAGTTCCTACTATACCTGTCGCACCTTGAGGGTGCATCTGGTGAAATCAATCTCTGTGAGGGTGCATCTGAGTGCCATAGCCATGTACCACCACTCTATTGAGGGAAAACCCCTCTCAAGCCAGCCGCTGGTCTCTAGGTTCCTCTGGGGCCTCCTATTATCAAAGTCCCCCTTCTGCCCTCTGGCAGCAGAATGGGACCTCTATGTGGTGCTTTCCCAGCTCACTAAATCGCATTTGAGCCCCCAGCCACTTGCCACCTGAGATACATGTCTTGGAAAGTGGCCTTCCTGGTGGCCCTCACATCTGTCCGAAGGGTGAGCGAATTCCAGGCCCTGGTGGCGGATCCACCATATATCCATACACACCCCAAATTCCTCTTAAAGGCGGTATCTCCTTTCCACCTGAACCAAGTGGTGCTCGTCGCCACCTTCTTTCCACGGCCTCACACCGGCAGTGAGGAATTGATACTTCATACACTAGATTGCAAGTGGGCCCT
Source organism: Ichthyophis bannanicus (assembly GCA_033557465.1). Lineage (NCBI taxonomy): Eukaryota > Metazoa > Chordata > Amphibia > Gymnophiona > Ichthyophiidae > Ichthyophis > Ichthyophis bannanicus. The sequence continues at coordinate 546,579,939 of CM066031.1, forward strand.
GTCTTTCTACTTACAGCAGACTCAGGCCCATCGGAAAGCTCCTCAGCTTTTCGTGTCTTATGACCCCAGTAGACTGGGGCTCCCCGTGACGAAGCAAACTCTGTCCACTTGGGTGGTGGACTGTATTACCCTCACCTATCAACGAGCTGGCCTCTCCCTCCAGCACCAGATCACAGCGCATCGCGTGAGGGCGATGGCCACGTTGGTGGCCAACGTCCGCTCATTGCCGATGACGGAAATCTGCAAGGCCACATGGTCTTCAATTCATACGTTCGCAGCTCACTACTGCTTGGAGAGCGAGTCCCGCAGAGACAGTGCTTTTGGCCAAGCAGTACTCCGTAATATTCTCGGGCTGTAGGCAACTCCTCCCCTTCAACCCTTCTGTGTTCAGGCTACCGGAGTGATAGTATCTCTGGAGGATAGGGTTTTGCACAGTCTCTCAGGGGGGACTCGCCTTCTGCAACTCACAGATACCGGTTGGTCGCTGTTGGTGCTATCTTGGTTCAGTTCTTGGCAGCCTGGAGCTAGGGATTCCCATATGTGAGGACTGACTTCCTGCTTGTTCCTGGAGAAAGCGTAGTTACTCACCTGTAACAGATGTCCTCCAGGAACAGTAGGAATCGGTCCTCACAACCCTCCCGCCTCCCCTGGGAGTTGCCTCCCTATCTTGTGTTAGTTTTTTAGTGCCGTCCTAGCTATGTCATCTAACTGAGCAAGATGGCACCCTTGGGCAGAAAGGGGACCATGTATGCATGGTAGCATGTCCCAAAGGCGTTCTTTGAAAGCTAGGGATCTGCTCCACATCGACATCATTCATATATGAGGACTAATTCTTGCTGTTCCCAGAGAACACCTGTTATAGGTGAGTAACTATGCTTTTTGGCCCGCTGAGGTTGCATATGCGAAAGGTCATTAGATATTACTAATAGATAATTGAAATCATGCTAATAATTTTTGAATTCTCGAGACCTGAGGGACATGATACACAGTTTTGCTACGTATTTTTTGGGATTTAGCTCAGGCAAGATACATTCAGGGAAAGCATATATTTCCTTGTCCCAATAGGGCTTACAATCTAAGGACTAGATTTACTATTGTGTTTTAATATACATAAATGCATGTTAATGCAAATTATGCCCATGGAGGGGAATTTTAGAACATGTCTAAGTCAGAACATCTAAAAAAAAAATGCAGGCATGTCCAGGTGCAGACGGAATTTCACAAACCTGAATATGCCCGATATAGACTCTTGTGGGGGCATCTACCTAGATGTCCCAAGTACAGTATTACAAAAGCCAGACATCTAGGATAACCTAATGATTAGAATAGTTAGCTAGGAACAGGGCAGCGAGGGTTCAAATCCCACTGCTGCTGCATTGACATTGTGATGAGTACTGGGGATGAGTGAGTGCATTCTTTTCTACACCTTCTGGATGTTGTTCAGCTACTGTACTATAAAACAGGCACTTTTCAAATGCTTGTTCATCGCAATTTCTGCCTCGGAGCAGGTCTAGGGTTAGACATGTGATGACGGAGGTCCATGACATTTCTGTGATCAGGCGGGGATGTCCCAGCTCCTAGGAATGCCCTAAACATAACTCTAGGTGCCTGGGAACACCCCGGCAACGCCTCTTTAACATCCCCATTCAGATTTGGATGTCCTCATGCTGGGGGCATCCCCAGAGCCAGCTTCTAAAATGACTCTGGAGACGTCTCTGTGCTTTGCAATCTCTAAGCCTGTTTTCGGATGTCCAAAGCATGAATAAGACTTCTAAAATGATCCCCTTAGTAAATAGGTGCCAGTAACAACAATGGGACTTTTGTTACATGTGAAGGCAAATTTTAGATAGTTTGCGAAGATCAAAATAGAGACAGGATCAATACCTACACTATTCTGGCAATCAGGACCATACCAAGCTAGAAATTCACTCTTTTTGAGCTTCTTGGAAGTCCAGTGATTATATCAGCGCCCTTTCTGTACTTTCTGCCCTGTGTGGCTGCACCATTCTCACAGCCCTTGGCACGACCTTGCTGACAATATTTTGCAAACAATTCTGCCAAACATGAAGCCTTTTCTAAAATAGGTGTGTAGGCGTGAACATATACTTGCTGATGTGTAGAGCTGGAGAAGCCATTTTATACATCTACATGTGAGAAAAATCAAAGGAAGCCACTCAGCAACCTACACGTAGAAGGGCAACACTTGCTTGTGTAAGTTTGTCATTTACACATGTAAGTTGGTATTTTGCAAATCTATGCATTTAAGTGCTGCCAATTAATTACAGAGACTTGTTTTAGGGGGGAAATAAACAATGGGGATTAAGGAGGATAACCCCCTTATGTAATGGGCTGACCGAAACAAGCACTTTTTAAAAACCTTTACGTACCAGGGAGTAGCTGTAAATTCTGACATGGACAATTTTGGTCATTCTTGCGCATCCCTTGTATGAATGGGAAATACATCTGTAGATTTTTGACCCTTTCAGGCCATGTCCTGAACTATGCCCCTGACACATCCCCTTGCAGTTTCTAAGTATTAGGGACATCCACATGTAAATTTAGCCCTTTCTGACATCATCTATACATGTGAATGCCATTTCCACATCTAAATGCCAGATGTTCCACATGCGAATAATGAATTAAGGCTTCTAAAATAATTCCCAAAATGTGTTAAATCAAATTAACCCATGCATGTATGTTTATTTCAACTTAGATACCGCAGATCTGTTCCGCTCCCTGCGGTGAACAACAAAGTAAAACAATGGAACTAATATCTAATACAAAAACAGCACAAATAGAATCAAAATATAATAATGTGCATTAATGTGTGTAACGCATTGACACACATTAGTAAATCTAGCCCTAAGTTTGAACTTGAGACAGTGAAGGATGAACGGACTTGCCCAAGGTCACAAGGAGTCCCAGTGAGATTTCAACTATGGTTACCCCAGTTCTGAGTCCTGCTGCTCTAACCACTAGGCTACCCCCCCCCCACCCCCATTGGATATTATATAATACTTACTTGAATATTTTGTGAATGCAAAATTAAATAGTACTAAAATTAGGTAATGTAACAAAAATTGCCATACTGAAAATTTGTGTATGATTCTATAATATACATGGATTCTAAGTTCCTGTAACTGCATCCTCCATACAAGACATAGAAAATATCCAATTTCCAGATTTTTCTGTTGTGATTGCTACTTCCATAATGTATTGATTTGTTCCAATAGAATATACATCTAGTGGCCAAGTGGCTTGGAACCTTGGAGAAATTGCTGGAAGAATACAGCAAAGAGAGTCATCCAGACTACAGGGCTTTCATCAGTGCTGAACCAGCTCCCTCTTCTGATGAACATATTATTCCTCAAGGAATACTAGAAAATTCTATTAAAATTACTAATGAACCTCCTACTGGCATGCTGGCTAATTTGCATGCTGCTCTTTCTAATTTTGACCAGGTGAGAAAAGCATTCTGTATGCTGTTCTTGGAAATAAGGAGTTAAGAGTTATTGAAAAACCTATTTTAGTTGGATTTAGTACTTCAAGGCTACATCTGAGGACTTACAATCTAAGTGGTAGGTTTACTAAGCGGTGTTAGCGGTGCATGCATAGTATGTGTGCCAAGATCTCACATGGGATCTTGGTGTACATACTGTGCATGAACCGCTTAGTAAACCTACCCCTAAGTTTGTTCCTGAGGCAGTGGAAATTTAAGTGACTTGATCAAGGCATCAAAGAGTATCAGTGGCATTTCAACCCTGGCTTCCATGGTTGCCAGTCCACAGCTCTAACCACAAGGGCTACTTTTCCACTGGTTAAGTACTTGAATAAACAGTAAATACTGGGATCCATCTGAACTGCCTACCTCATTACTTTGATAGGGAATATTAATGAGATCACATAGAGTTGAAAATGTTCCTCATTGAGTGTCATGCAGCATTTTTTTTATCCCCATGATTTTTCCTTAATGAATTTGATCAGCATGTACCTATGTGAATGCCACTACTGTAGTTGTGCTCGGTTACTCTTGTATATTTATTTGAACTAATTCTCTCTTCTGCTTCTTTAGGATACACTTGAGATGTGTGCTAGAGAACAAGAGTTCAAAAATATTCTCTTCTCTCTATGCTATTTCCATGCTTGTGTTGCTGGGAGATTGAAATTTGGACCTCAAGGTTGGAATCGAAGATACCCTTTTAACACGGGAGACCTCACTATCTGTGTCAGTGTTCTCTATAACTATTTGGAGGCAAACACTAAAGTAAGAATTTTTGTTCAGCCCTTTCTTTAGACCTGTTCTTAACTTTGGGGTCTAAGAAAGTAATACAAAAATATAGGATATGAAACAGCCAATCACCACAAGGCCTTTCTGATCTGTGCATTTTTTCTTCCTTTTGTAATATAACAGACTTTTGCTTTACCTCCTTTTTCCTTCTGCGAAGATCATATTTGCTTGTTTCATGCATTCAAGAATTCTGGTATTATTTTTATCTCCATATAAATTTGTTCTGAAACTGTTGTTCAGTTAATTGACGATATACGCATCAACTGCTAAGTGTAACATGAACCAAATGTAAGCTTTAATGATAACTTAAATTGACAACTTCACTTTTGGCATCCCCCAAACCAGTTCCACATTAGCAGCTTAGCAAAAAGAATGTCCTTCATTATGTTAACAAAAACAGTAGTTTACATGTGCATATATGCCAAATTCATTAGGCAGGTAATGAAGCATTTGCACAAATGTAATTACATACAGCAATTCTGACAGTTCATAACATTGCATTAATAATCACTACAATTTGTTATGATGATGGAAGCAATTTACAGCACGTCACACACATAAATAATGGTGCTGTTCCTGCATGAGTCATTATTATGTATTAAGGATGTCCACCTTGTTGTGACTTTCCTTGCAGTATTCCCCTTGAATTGAAATTAGGGTGTACAGTGCATGTGGTTTAAATGCACTGAAGGTTATTTTTCTGATAAATGAACATATAGCCTAAACATCAGAAATGGTGATGCAGTATTAAATATCCTGCAATAACAACACTTTTATCGCTCGTTTTTATGATTCAAATGTTCAGATTGAGCACTTTGGGGCCTCTTTCCTCAGCTGTGTTAGGTGTTTAAGGCAGCTTTTAACACATGCAGAACAAAAGAAGCAACAAAGTATCTGTAGGATACGTAGGAAACAAAGGAATAGATACCAAGACTGGCAGATATTCAGGTTTAAACAAACCCCTTTTATTGACCCCTACGCGTTTCAGCCATAGGCCTTCTTCAGGGGGATATCAAATGAGGAAACAAACCTCAAGAAAACAAATACAAAGTTAAAACAAATACACTGAAAACATAAGAACACCGTCAAAAGACAAATCTATAAATGAATAAATAAATAATTAAAATTTATATAATTAAAAAATATATAATTTAAAAAGGAGAGATAAGTTCAAATATAGACATACAAGTTGTTATACATTAACAGGAACATTATAACAACCAAACTGATTGTGAAATAAAACCACCAACAAAATAAAAATATATAAACGTGTATAATAAAACACTTATATATATATATATATACATAAAAACATTAAATACCAAGCGTATTGTGTATAAAGAGATGAGGAGGATAAATTATGACAGGTAGATCTAAACTCTAAAATAATGATAATAACCATAGAAAATAAATAAATACATTAATTAAAATATAATAATGTAAAACACCAATACCTTTTGATCAAATCTTTCTTGCAAATAAAGGACATTAACCACTGAAATAAATAATTAAAACCCCATTGTCATTGGCTTAATGACTTAAATAGTAAAACACATATTAAAACACTTATATTGCAATTATATTTGTGTTGACACCAACATGAAAGTTTCCATAAAAACATAAAAATATCAAATAAAAACTAAGGGCAGAAATACTAAAAAGCCTCTACTGGAGAGGAGAGGAGAATAAGTACAACCTGAGCCAGACAAAGGAGGAGCTTAAATTATAACAGAGTCTGACTGATTGTTAACAAATGATGAAGAAAGTGAGGGTTTAAGAGCTTGTCCTTAAAAGCTTTCAATTAGAACCACTGAATATTGTTAGTATGATACTCATTTCTCGAAACAATACAGAAACACTTTGTCATTAAAATAAAAGAAGAAGAAAATCCAACGTAAACCATCTTGTGCCGACACTACGAAAACAATCAAGTTTTGATTTTATTATATGTCAGTAAATAGGTCAAAAAATATTGTACCTATATTCCTTATTTGTTACATGTGAATTTGTTAATTTTTCAATCAAATATAAAGATGCAGAAAAAATGAAAATTTGTATATCACAACGGCATGAGCCATTGTATACAAGCCGTGCTGGTTAAAAATATATATATACCATGGATCTTTGTGCCGGCGTTTTTCTGCCAAATTAAAATGAAACTGCAAAAAGCCATTTTTGTACAAGCAGTACCGGTTAAAAAGAATAATAAACCTTTTTTGCCGGCGTTTTTCCACCAAATTAATGTAAAACAAAAGCCCAATTTTATTATATCATATATGATTACATCAAGTTATGTATTCTATCATAAGACTATAGCATGTTGTATCAACACGTTATGCTAAAACTAACAATTCAGGGATTCTATATCACGGCGGCATAAAACCATCCTGTGCAAACAGTGTTAAATGAAATGAAAAAAACTGAAAAAACTGCTATGAATCTTTCTACCAGCATTTGTACGGGTTTATTATATTGTATATGTGTGACAGTTTACTACTTTCATTGCATTAAATTGTATTTTGAATAATTCTGTACCATGACCTTTTACCTTAATCCGGTGGGAAAACGCCGATAAAAAGAACCACGGTAGCCACTCTTTCTTTCTCACTTTTCTACACAAGGTTTGTCACTCTGAAGCGGTAAGAAAATCTTTCCTTTTTAAATTCCCTTAGTCCGAACAGTATTCGTTGGCACACTATGCTATAGTTTTATGGCAGAAAAGAAGAAGGCCTATGGCCGAAACGCATAGGGGTCAATAAAAGGGGTTTGTTTAAACCTGAATATCTGCCAGTCTTGGTATCTGTTCCTTTGTTCCCCCAGCTTTTAACACATGGTCATAGCATGGCACTGTGTTAACTGCACTTAACACCTAATGCAGAAATTCTTATTCGAGCATGTGGTATGGGTAGAGAGTTCTTTGCAATTAACACAAAGGTTATTACTGCGCATTAATTGATAGAATAGCAGAAAATCTGGCTCCGTGAACTACTGTGTGTACCTCTGGAGGTGTAGCTAACTGCATTCCATGTTTCCCAAGCAGGATATCGTAAAGATGAGTGATGTCATCTGACAGACCCTATATAGGAAACGCCTTTCCAGATAGAAAATTCTGGAAACCTTTGAAAGACCACCTACAAATATGGGCAACTAGCATTTCCTTCTTTATTTTTCCACTGAGCTGGGAAGATGTATTCTTTCTCATTTCAGAGAAACTTTTTATTGGTTATTGTTGCACGTGGATTTCTTTGTTTCTCTTTAATATCTCTAGGGAGTAGAGGAGAAGCCTTATGGTTAGAGCACTGGCTTGGTAACCAAGAGACCAGGGTTTGATTCTCTCTAGCACTCCTTGTGGCATTGGGCAAGTTACTTAACCCTCCATTGCCTCGGAAGAAAGGCTTGGCAGTCTACTTCCAGTCACACTGCCAAGAAAACCCAGGAGCTGCTGGGTCACCAGGTGTCAGCACTGACTCGAAGGCATACATTCCATTGCATTTTGCAGTATCTCTAGATAGGGCTTTTTGGGCTATTTGTGGTTTTCTTTATTTGTTTTGCATGGTGGTATCTCCAGGAACAAGCAGGAATGTAGTCTTCACATATGGGTATCGTCCGTACCGACGGAGCCCGCGCGGGAACGCTCCCCAGCGTCCAATAGGAAAGCTTTTGGGAGCATCCCACTGTGCCTGCGCCACTGCCTTCCCTCCTTTCCAACTCTCCCTCTTCAGTTTTATATTTTCCGCGGAGCCGACAGGCAGCAAACCCTGTCACTGCAGAAAATCTTTTTTGTGGTCGCGTCTGCCTTCCCGTTGACGCATATACCGGTACCACCGGTGCCTTCTTTATTTTGTTATTTCTTTTCTTCTAAAAAAAAAGGAATAACTTCTTTTTTGAGGGTCTGTCCTCTCTCGGTACCAGGCGCCATTTTGGGCACTAGGCCCTCTTTTCTTCCAAAATGGAGAAACCATCTAGTGGTTTCAACAAATGTTCAAAATGTAGCGTTACCTTTTCTGCTACCGACACCCATGATTGGTGTCTTAAATGTTTAGGTCCTGACCATTTGCCATCGGAGTGTGTCCTTTGTAGAAAGATGACCAAGAGAGGCCTGCAGAACAGCGCTGCAAAACTCGGCGCCCCTCTTTGCCTCGGATGCAATGTCCATTGCATCGACATCATCCAGGGCATCATCTTCCTCCCATGGATCTCGGGTAACTAAACCAAGGTCTTCCAAGTCTGGCCAGTCCTCAAAGGGTAGATCTCCTTCTAAGCATCAAGATGCTACTAGCATTGCCCTCGAGGAAAACACACCAGCCAAACAGCCCCGGCGGGAGACCCCTGCCTCCAAAGCATTAACGGGGTTCCAGGATGTTCCCGAAGCTTCCACCTCTGGAGAACTCTTGGTGCCATGTTCTGGTGTCGTGGCCTGCTCCGGCAGTACCGACACCCAGATGTTGGCAGGCTCCATGGATCAACGTATCTTGGCCATTGAGCGCGGTCTTGGTACTGCTAAAACCGCTACAATTGACGCAGTTGTCCGTACCGATATCGGTACCGAACGTACCTGCATCAATCGATGCACCTCTCTCCATGCTTCCTCCTATGCCGGCCATGGAATCGGTCTCCGGCATCGAGGCATTCCGATGCCGACTTTGATCAATACCGCCGACAAGCAATATGAGAGCATCCGGCCAGACAATACTTCAAATCCTCTGATTCCTCTGATTCCGAGGACTCTGTCGGTACTGGAGTGGTTCTTCTGGAGTATCCCTCTCCTTCACCACAGCATCGGATGTCTCCTCTGGAGGATATGTCCTTTCAGGACTTCATACGTGATGTAGCATGGGGACTCTCGATCATCATGACCCCTGAGAAGGAACCGAGAGCTGAAGAATTGGAAATTCTACAGTATCTAGCAGTCCCTAAGGAGGCTGCTACCCTTCCCATTCACTGAATCTTGCATGATCTCATGCTTAGGATGTGAGAAACACCCCTGATGGTGTCTCCACATACTAGGAGACTCGATACCATGTACCGGGTACCACAATGTCCCAGTTTCCAAAAAACACAATTACTACACCATTCCATGGTGGTGGAATTGGCAATGCGTAGGATCAAGAGTGCTAAGATGCATTCATCCAACCCTCCCGGTCGTTAATCGAGAATGCTCGATGCCTTTGGGCATCGATGTTTTCAGTCCTCGATGCTATCGGCTAGAATAAGCTCTTACATACTTTATATGGGTATGTTTCTTCAAGAGGTTACAAGAGATTTGGAACTCATGGCTCCACTTCTTTCCGATGACAAGAGGGCCAACTTTCTCACTCTGGTCAAATATGCCCAGAATCTATCTAAGTTCATGAACCGTGCAACCTTTGATTGCTTTGAGTGCATTAGCAATACCTCTGCTATCTCCATCGGTGCATGTCGCATTGCCTGGTTACAAGCATCTGATTTAGAACAATGGGTGCAAGACAAGCTGGAAAATATTCTTTGCACAGAAGAAAACCTCTTTGGTAAGGATTGGCAGGACAAAACTTCTCAGCTTGAGTCCAAAAATACCACCTTTAACAGATTATCAAGGACCACAGCCAACCCAGTTAAGAAAATGACAGCTAAGAAACCCTTTTTCAAAAAGAAAAAGAAACTCTATCCATCTTACACCTAGGCTGTCCACTACCCAGTTCATGCTCCCCAAAAGGGGCAGCAGCAACCCAAACAGCAGAGGAAGGTCCAAGTCCCCAGAGCTCAACCTGCTCAGAAGACACAGCCTCCTCAGGGGCTTTGACTCCTTCCTAGAGAACTTAGTCATCCTCCCCCTAAAGGGTCCAGAGCCTCCCACCATTCCAGACAGACTCTGTCATTTTGTCGAAAGATGGCAACAGATAACATCAGAGCAGTGGACTCTCTCCATTGTAACAGATGGGTACAAACTCCATTTCCACAGTATGCCCTCTCCCACCATTACAAGACAGTTCAATTCTTGGGGTCCCTTCACCACTCTCTTGTGTCAAGAGGTCACCTCATTACTTGCTCAAGGAGCAATAGAAGCAGTACCTATGTCCCAAAAGGGCATGGGTTTCTACTCCCCCTACTGCCTCATTCCAAAGAAGACAGGGGGATAAAGGCCCATACTGGACCTCAGAGAGTTGAACAGATATCTGTTCTGAGAAAAATTCAAGATGATCTCTCTCGGAACACTTCTTCCTTACATTCAGAGTCAGGATTGGCTATGTTCTCTAGATCTAAAAGATGCATAGACACATATCCTCATTCATACAGATCACAGGAGGTTTCTTCGATTCCCCTTTCAAGGAAGACATTACCAGTACAGGGTTCTATCCTTTGGACTGGCTTCTGCCCCAAGAGTCTTCACAAAATGCATGGCAGTAGTAGCAGCATTCCTGAGAACTCTGGGAATATTCATCTTCCCCTACTTAGACGACTGGCTCATCAGAGCATCAACAGCTTCAGAAGCCAATTCTGCTCTCTCCTGTACAATGCAAATCCTGCAGTACCTGAGACTGGTCATAAACCTTCCAAAATCTCATTTCACCCCTTCTCAGTCTCTAGAATTCATAGGGGCTCTTCTAGACAAAAGGCAGTCAAAGGCTTTCCTGCCACAACCACGTTGTGTTCGAATACTCCAGCTGGCCTCTAAAGAAGCTATGAAAACTTTTCTAACTGCTCGAAAAATGCTTCAGCTGCTGGGGCATATGGCATCCACTGTCCATGTGGTTCCCTATGCTTGCCTACACATGCGAGCAGCCCAGTGGACCCTAGCCTCTCAGTGGACACAGGTGTCGGGCCGCCTGGGGGTCAAAATTAGAACCTCTACATGCCTCATTTTGTCCCTACAATGGTGGCAATCGCTGAAAATCCTTCTCGTAGGGTCTCTCTTTCAGCAGCCACTACACCAAGCCACCTTGACGACAGATGCGTCCAAGTTAGGTTGGGGGGCTCACTTGGACAATCTCTTCACTCAGGGTCTCTGGACCGAGCAGGAGGCTTGCTTCACATAAACCTTCTGGAACTCAGAGCCATCTTCTATGCTCTTCAAGTATTTCAGGACCGCCTGAGCTATAAGACGGTTCTTGTCCAGACCGACAATCAAGTAGCCATGTTCTGTGTGAACAAGCAGGGTGGGACGGGTTCTCAGGCGCTGTGCAAAGAAGCTCTATGCCTCTGGGCCTTCGCCAGAGATCTTCAAATCCACCTACTAGTGGTGTATCTTCTAAGCACACAAAATCTCTTGGCGGACAAACTCAGTCAAGTACTGCTTCCACACGAGTGGTCTCTTCATCCAGAACAAATTGCTCAAATTTTTCAGATCTGGGGAACTCCAGATATAGACCTCTTTGCAAGTCCTCAGAATGCCAAACTTCCCCGGTTCTGTTCCAGAATTCCAGCTCAGAACTGTCAGGCAAGGGATGCCTTCCACCTCCACTGTGGTCAGGACTTCCTGTATGCCTACCCACCCATTCCCCTCATTCCCAAAACTCTATTCAAGCTTCAGAGAGACAGGGGCCATATGATCCTCATAGCCCCACGCTGGCCACAACAGACGTGGTATCCACTGCTTCTACGTCTCTCTCAAGCCAAGCCTCTGGAGTTGGGATGTGCTCCAGATCTTCTTTCCCAGGAGAACAGGACACTATTGCACCCAAATCCTCAGTCTCTACATCTCAGGGCGTGGCTGCTGAGAACCTAGAATTCCAGGATATCAACCTTTCTCAACAGGTTAAGGATATATCCTTTTGGCTTCAAGAAAACCTTCCACAAGGCGGGCCTACGCCTTTAAGTGGAGAAGGTTCTCTATCTGGTGTTCAAAAAAGGAAATTACTCCAGTAATGCCTCCACTGGAACTGAAAAGGGATTATCTCCTCCATTTATCATCCTCTGGTCTTAAGAACAACTCAGTAAGGGTCCACCTTAGTGCCATTGTGGCTTTCCACAAGCCCTTGGATGGACAACCTGTCTCCTCTCAACGACTTGTAGCACGGTTTATGAGAGGTCTACTCTTAACTAAACCTCCTATTAAGCCACCATCTGTGGCATGGGATTTGAATCTTGTCCTTGGGCAGCTTATGAAACCGCCCTTCGAACCCTTAGCCACTACATCTCTGAAATTTCTTTCTTGGAAGGTAATCTTCCTAATTGCCCTCACTTCTGCAAGACGTATCAGTGAGCTACAAGCTTTAGTGGCTGATCCTCCTTATAGAAGGTTCCACCATGATAAAGTAGTTCTTTGGACTCACCCTCGCTTTATGCCAAAGGTGGTTTCGCCTTTCCATTTAAACCAGTCTGTTTACCTTCCTGTATTCTTCCCTAGGCCTCATGCCTCTAATGCAAAAAGGAATCTTCATACTCTGGATTGTAAAAGAGCTTTAGCTTTATCTCCAGGAACAAGCAGGAATGAGTCTTCACATATGGGTACGTCTGTACCAACGGAGCCTGCGTGGGAACGCTCCCCAGCATCCAAAAGAAAGCTTTGGGAGCATCCCATGCGCATATGCGCTGCCTTCCCGCCCATTTACTTCCCTCTCATCAGTTTTCCGTTTTCCGCGGAGCCGGCAGGACATACTCCTGTCACCGCAGAAAATTCTTCTTTTTATTCTTAGTTTTTTGTGGTTGCCTCTGCCTTCCCTCGACGCCACCTGTACCACCGGTGCTTTTCTTTCTTTTTCCTGAAGAATTTCTTTTTTTTCTTAGAAATATTTTCCTGTTTAGTGCCTAACGGTTCCTAGGCCACTAGGCCTCTACCCTTCCATTATGGAAAAGCCAGCCACTATCCTTAAGAAATGCTCAAAGTGTAACGGTACAGATATATTTTCAGACACTCATACTTGGTGTTTAAAATGTTTAGGTCCTGACCATTGCCCTCTGGAGTGTCCTTCTTGCTGGAGCTCAAACAGAAGAAGTCTTCAGAATCGAGCACAACTCGATACCCGGTTCACATCGCCCTCAATGTCACCAGTTAGAATATATTCTTCTTCACAGGATCAGGTAACCAAACAAAAGTCTGTAAATACTAGCCAGTCCTCAAGTGGTAGATCTCCCTCTCAGCATCGAGATGGCTTCGGCCTTGCCCTCGAGGACATCTTGGCAATAAAGCCCCGGCGGGAGTCTTCGGGCTCCAAAGCATTAACGGGGCTCCAGGTTGCTCCCGGGGTTCTTACCTCGATGAACATACCTGGGCCATGCTCGGTGGTTGTGGCCGCTTCGAGCGGTACCGACACCCCGGCATCGGCTATGGTGATGGATGAAACACTCCTCACCGATGAACGTAGTCTAGCACTCTCGGCTACTTCGGTACCGCTAGAGTTGCTGCAGACCGTTCCTCGAGTATCGGTATCGGCTTCAGTACCGGTACCGGTATCGGCATCGGTGTCGGTACTGTCCATGCTTGCTTCGACAGAATTGCTTCCCTCAATGCCGAGCCTGGAATCGATCTCTAGCGTGGAGGATTCGGTACTGACTCGTCTCGGTACCGACCTCGGGCGGTACCAAAGACATCGCTTTAAAGAAAATCCGATGCTTCATCCTTTCAGGTCTTCCGATCCCGATGACTGGGATGAATCCATCGGTACCAAGGCTGATTTTTCTACAAATCTAGCCTTTACCCCTCATTTTAGAGGGTCCTCCTCGGGGGAGATTTCTTTTCAAGCTTTTCTACTTGATATGGCAAAGTTACTTGCCATTTCTATACCTGGTAAAGAATCCCTACCGGGGAATTCAGAGACACTGCAATTCTCCTGCATTCCAAAGGAGGTGATCATGCTTCCTTTGCATCAGATCTTACAAGATCTACTATTAAGAATGTGGGAAACTCCTTTAACAGTATCCCCACATTCTAAGACACTTGACACTATGTACAAGGTGCCACCACCTCCAGGTTTTCAAAAGACTCAACTTCCTCATCATTCTATTCTTGTAGAATCAGCAATGAGGCGTATTAAGAGTGCAAAGAAGCACTCTTCTTATCCGCCAGGTCATGAGTCTAGGACTTTAGATGCCTTTGGACGTCGATGCTTCCAGGCATCCATGCTTTCAGCAAGAATTATCTCATATATTTTCTATATGGGATTATCTCTTGAAGAGGTCACAAAGAACTTAAAGTTTTTGAACCCTTTTCTTCCAGAGCATAAAAGAGCAGACTATTCCTTATTAGTCAATCATGCTCAAAATATCTCTAGGTTCCTTAATCTTGCTTCTCTGGACTGTTTTCAGTCTATTAGCAGAACTTCTGCTATAGCCATAGGAGCACAACGCATTGCCTGGCTCCAAGCTTCAGACTTGGACAGATGGGTTCAGGACAGGCTGGGAAATACTCCTTGTACTGGTGAAAATCTCTTCAACAAGGAGGCTTTGTTTCAAGCTATTCAGTTGAGCACTGATGCTGTTACTTTCAGAGGATTCTCAAAACTTTCCTCTATCCCAGATAATAAAAAATCTCCTAAAAAGCTTTATTCCCCCAAGGGAAAAAAGTTTTATCCATCTTCTACCCATTCTGCAGATGTTTCCTAAGATGGGCAACATCACACCAGGCTAAGAAAATCAAAACCTCCACAGGCTCAGCAAACCCAGCAATCGCAGGGTTTCTGATATTTTCTTCATTTTTTCTGTGTGAGGTTTAAAACTTTTGAGTCTACTTATTTTCAACAGAAGCATCTAAAAATTATCTCATCCATGCTGAGATATCAGTCATACATTGACTCAATCCTCGACTCTGGGCATGAATCTTGCTACAAGAGAAATCTATCCTTCTAGCTCCAAGAGCTATTAAGGACTATCATACCCCAGAGATAACAGGTTCCTCCTTTTAAAACAAAAGGAGGTCTAACAACTAACAACAGGGTGAGCTAATACCCTTCACCTTGTCAGTTTACTGTAGGAGTATATCTCATACTTTAACTGCAAGGGGACCTCTCTCTTCAAAGACTTACCAAATTGTAAGTCTTCTCAACTCTGTATTACTTTCTATCCCTCTTAGCCCAGACATTAGTCTCTAAGAGTACTACTACTCAACTGGAGGGCTTATTCTCTAAGCCATAGGTTTTTCTTCAATACCTACTCCAGGAAGTAGTTTCCATACAGAGTTTTCTCCCCCTTTGCGGTTCATCTTCTTCTCAGATATCTTTATAAGGTAGCTTTTCGGACAGAACTTGGGTATCACTACTCCAAATTGTGTCTCTCGGTCCTCTCCAATCCATAGGACCTAACTTTTTATGCTGCCTTAATAACAGATAATTCCAAAAGAGGTCCAGAGAGCATGTTGCAGGTTGTTTAGAACTGGCTGTTGAATTGCCAGTGTACAACCTAATCTATTCTGTTGAAGCCAAGAGAATTGAAGGTGACTAAGAATAGTAGACAGGCCTGAAGCCTGCAACAATAAACTTGTGTCTCTCGGTCCTCTCCAATCCATAGGACCTAACTTCTTATGCTGCCTTAATAACAGATAATTCCAAAAGAGGTCCAGAACTGGTCTGGACCTCTTTTGGAATTATCTGTTATTAAGGCAGCATAAAAAGTAATAAATAAAATAAATAAATAAATAAATAAGTTCAATTTTTTGGACTTTACAGAAGCTTTAGCTATTTCTCAAAAGTCCAACCTCATTGAACTCCCCCATTCTCCAGGACCAAGCAGGAAGTCAGTCCTCACATATGGGTGACGTCGGCGCCGACGGAGACCTCGTGCGGAGCATTTCCCCAGCTTTCAAAGAAAACCTTTGGGAATTGCAGCGCGCATGCGCGGTCCCCTTCCCGCCCAAGGGTGCCATCTTGCTCAGTCTTCTTTTTTCCGCGGAGCCCGACAGACGTAGTTCGTTTTTCCCCGAGGAAAGAGTTGATTTTCCCTGTTTTTCTCTTTTTTCTCCGGTTCGATGCCGGATCCTTTTCCCGCTCGGACCGATATGCCGGTATCGAGTCCTTTTCTCTCTTTTTCGGTTTTTGTCCTTTGTGACTGGCGTTCTCGCCTTTTTTCTTTTTTCCCTGGCAGCCCGGTCTTTTGACCTAGCAGGGGCCCTTTTTCCCCCGATGGCTACCAGCGGGTTTAAGAAATGTGATCGGTGTAAGAAACTTATGTCTCTTACCGACACACATGACTGCTGCCTCCGTTGCCTCGGACCCGATCATGAACCGATGATCTGTGGTCCATGTGGCAAAATGTCCTCGAAGGCGTTGAGGAGTCGGCAGCACCAAAAGGATAGGATTTTTTCTGACTCCGCGTCCGGCCGGGCCCGGACCTCGTCAGAGGCCTCGACGTCTCAGGACTCCGGCCCCGAGCAGCATCGGGGTTCCTCTGAGCAGGGGTCTCCTTCACGGGAACATCGCAGGAAGAAAAAACCCGCGAGGGTGGCATCGGTGGACGCTCCTGGTTCCTCGAGGGCCAGGTCGCATAGCCTCGATAGCCATCCCGGGTCTTCGGAGTCGGAGAGGCCTGCCAAGCATCCTCGTGTCGAGATGGAGTCTTCTGGACACGTAAGTGCTGTTGTCCTCGTGGACTCTCCTCCAAGGGAGCCGACGTCGGGCCCGACGCTGTCGGGGCCCGAGTCGGGGCCTGCTGGGTCTCCTGAGCTCGGACTCAGGTTGATGGCCTTGGAGAGCAGCTTCGCTGCCTTCATGGAACAGCAGCGGGCATTGATCGCCGGTCTCACCGGTGCATCTGCCCCGACCACCGGGACCTCGACATCCAAGTCGACCCTGGAGGCCGAGCCGATCCTCGAGTCCATGCGGGCTTGAGTCGATCCTCGGCCGTGGTCTCCCTCGACCTCCCGTTCGGGACCGAGGTCGTCGATGCCGATACCCTCGGCGTCGGGGCGGAGGGCATCGGTGCCCACCCGACTGGAGCCGCTCGATTCCTCCTCCGAGGAGTCGGGCTGGGAGACGGAGGACGAAGAGTCACCCGACACTCATCGGACTCGGTGTGTCCCATCGGACTCACCCGAGTCCGAACCTCGGAGACGGTCCCCACCGGAGGATACCCAGTTCTCGGACTTCGTACGGGATATGACCAAGACCTTGGCCTTCCCCACGGATCCCAAGGAGGAGCCTCGAGCCGAGGAGCTCGAGGCCCTCCAGTATGACTCTCCCCCGAAGAAGGCCTTTACTGTTCCGGATCCCCCGGTGCTGGAGCGGCTGCTCTTCCGCATGTGGGAGACCCCGACCTCGACGCCGGTGTTAAGCAAGTGGGTCGATACCATCTATCGAGTCCGCAAGAGCCCCGGGTTCCAAAAGGCACAGTTACCGCACCATTCCATGGTTGTGGAATCGGCCATGCATCGGCTGAAAAGTCAGAAGATGCACTCCTCGGTGCCTCCCGGCCGGGAGGCCCGGAACCTGGATGCCCTCGGTAAAAAGTGCTTCCAGGGCTCTATGCTTTCTTGCCGTGTCCAGACTTACCAGCTCTACATGGGCATGTACCTCCGAGACCTGGCAAAGGAGATTGCCGGGTTCTCTGCTGGTCTCTCCGAGGAACCTTTGCAGAGGTTCCAGGCCTTGTCCACCGGTATTCGAGAGTGCTCGAAATTTATATCTCGAGCAGCCTACGATGGCTTCGAGGCTTCGGCCCGAGTAGCCGGGGCCGGCATCGGTGCCTGCCGACAGGCTTGGCTACAGTCATCCGACCTCGAGCCATGGGTGCAGGACAAGTTGGTCGATGTCCCCTGCCGAGGTGAAAACCTCTTTGGCAAGCCCATGGCTGAAAAGGCTACAGAACTCGAGACCGAGACTCTGACCAGGACTAGGCTTTCCAGGAAAACCTCTGCCCCTTCTCAGAAAAAGAAGGGCTCGGGAAAAAAGACCTTTTACCCGAGGAAGTCATCTGCCTATAAACAATACCCTCATTATCAGGCCTCTGCAGCTCCCCAACAGGGTCAGCAGGCCAAGGGGCAGGGTCAAGGGCCCCGTAGGCAGAAGTCCCCCAAGCCACCAACTCCGGCCCCTGCTCAGCAGGGTGGGGGTTTTTGACTCAGAAAGCATAGCCTCTTCTCCTCAGCTGGCTTCTCTCAGCACAGGAGGCCGGCTGGCCCACTTTGCCCACAGGTGGTCAGCCGTCACATCCGATACCTGGGTTCTTCATATAGTCCAAAAGGGCTATCTTCTCCATTTTCACCAGGTACCTCCCTCCTATTTTCCAGGGGAACCTCCAAGACTCTCTTTGCACAGGGACCTACTTCTTCAGGAGTTAGCAAGTCTGCTAAAGGATCAGGCTGTGGTACCGGTGCCCCACCACCTGAGAGATCACGGCTTTTATTCCAGGTACTTTCTGGTACCAAAAAGAACAGGAGGCCTCAGACCCATCCTAGACTTGCGCAACCTCAACAAGTTCCTGGAGAGGGAAAAGTTCAAGATGCTTACCCTTGGAATCCTGCTGTCCTACCTCCAGTAGGGAGACGGGCTATGCTCCTTAGATCTAAAGGATGCGTATACTCACATCCTTATTCATCCAGACCACAGACAATATCTCAGGTTTGTTGTGGGGGGGAAACCACTATCAGTACAGAGTACTACCCTTTGGCCTGTCCTCCGCTCCCAGGGTGTTCACCAAGTGCCTGGCAGTGGTGGCCGCCTACCTGAGACTTCAGGGTCTTTTTGTGTTTCCATACCTGGACGACTGGCTCATAAGGGGCCAATCTTCCCAGGAGGCCAATCAGGCCACCCTTCGCACTATGGCTCTGCTTCAGCACTTGGGGTTTGTCATAAACTTCGCAAAGTCCACTTTGCTCCCGTCCCAAAACTTGGAATTCATAGGGGCCAGGCTAGACACTCTTCAAGCAAAGGCTTTTCTGCCTCTGGACAGAGCTCACAGGCTGATGGATCTGGCCAGGCAGTTTCGCAGCAATTCCCTGGTCTCTGCCAGGCAATTCCTGAGGCTACTCGGCCATATGGCTTCCACGGTTCATGTCACCCCCAATGCCCGCCTGCACATACGGCCTGCTCAGTGGAGCCTTCGCACTCAGTGGCATCAGGCCACGGGGAGCCTAGCGGACTCAGTGAAGATATCCGACCTCCTAGTCTCCTCTCTGCAATGGTGGCTTCATCTTCCGAATCTGGTACTCGGAGTGGATTTTCAGTCCCCTCCGCATTCTCAAGTGCTGACAACAGATGCTTCTCTTCTCGGTTGGGGAGCGCATTGCCAAGGGGCATGTACTCAGGGTCTCTGGACCCCTTGGGAGGCTGCTCAACAGATAAACTTCCTGGAGCTACGGGCGATATGCCTAGCTCTGAGAGCCTTCTCCCACCTCGCCTCTCACCAGTCTGTACTGGTCCAGACGGACAATCAGGTTGCCATGTTCTATGTCAACAAACAAGGAGGCACAGGCTCCTTCCTTCTATGTCAGGAGGCACAACGGCTGTGCTCTTGGGCTGTCAATCACGGAATCCTTCTCAAGGCTGTCTACCTCCTAGGTCAGGAAAATTACCTGGCAGACAGACTGAGCAGGATCCTACAACCACACGAATGGAGATTGAACCCGTCGGTAGTTCAGCAGATCTTTCTCAGGTGGGGCCTCCCCACCATGGATCTTTTCGCCAGTCCTCTGAACCGGCAACTCCCGAGATTTTGCTCCAGACAACCGCATCCTCTCAGAGTAGCGGCGGATGCGTTTCTGATCTCGTGGTCCACAGGCCTACTGTATGCGTTTCCTCCCACACCACTAGTGTCCAGAACGCTGTTCAAGGTCCTCAAGGACGGGGCTTCATTGATTCTCATAGCCCCCAGGTGGCCGAGGTAACCGTGGTTCCCGCTTCTGCTACAGCTAGCGGTGGACACCCCTCTTCCTCTGGGGTTTCAACACGATCTCCTGTCTCAGGACCAGGGGACTCTCTTGCACCCCAACCTCCAGTCCCTTCATCTGATGGCCTGGCTGCTGAAAGGGTAGTCCTGGCTCCCCTACTACTGCCTCGAGAGGTGGAAGATGTGGTCTTGGCCTCTCAGTGTCAATCCACAAGGAAATCCTATGCTCTTAAGTGGTGTAGATTCTCCGCATGGTGTGTTCAGCATGGCGAGAATCCCTTCTCATGCTTGGTAGCGGTAGTATTGCAATATTTGCTTTACCTCTCCAATCTGGGCCTTAAGTCTAACTCTGTCAGAGTTCACCTTAGTGCTCTCTCAGCACACCACTCGCCGGTGGACGGTAGGCCTCTTTCCAACCACCCTTTGGTGGCTCGTTTCCTCAGAGGCGGCCTCCTCCTTAAGCCTCCTTTGCGTCCACTGGCCCCTGAATGGGATCTGAATGTGATCTTGCAGCGGATTACTTGTCCGCCTTTTGAACCTATGGCTACCTGCCCTCTCCGTTTTCTCTCCTGGAAAACTTTATTTCTGGTAGCTCTCACCTCTGCTAGGCGAGTGAGTGAACTGGAGGCACTAGTGTCTGATCCTCCTTACACTAGGTTCTACAGGAATAGGGTAGTCTTACGGACTCACCCTAAGTTTCTTCCTAAGGTTGTCTCACCTTTTCACCTCAATCAGGAGGTGGTTCTTCCGACCTACTTTCCCAGGCCGCATGCCAACCGGGCTGAGATGATCTTGTATACCCTGGACTGTAGGAGGGCGTTGTCCTTCTACCTTGACCGTACGCGGGAGCATCGGAGGGCTGTTCAGCTCTTCGTTTCTTTTGACCCCAATAAGTTGGGACTCCCTGTCTCCAAGCGTACTTTGTCCATATGGGTCGCTGACTGTATCCCCTGGGCTTATGGGGCAGCCGGCCTCTCGTTGGAGGGTCGAGTCATAGCTCATCGTGTCAGGGCGAAGGCTGTGTCAGTGGCTCATCTCCGCTCTGTTCCGTTGGCAGACATCTGCCGGGCCGCTACTTGGTCTTCAAGCCAGACTTTTGCGGCCCATTACTGCCTTGAGAGGGAGTCCCGCAGGGACAGTGCTTTCGGACAGGCAGTACTCCATAATCTCTTTGGGGTTTAGGCAACTCCTACCCTCCGGCCCTGGTGTTGGGCTACCGGTCGGGGGCGTTCTCAGAGAAGATTCCTTCCTTACATGCTGACGAGCTAGAGGGAGCTCATTTTTTCCGCTTGAGGTCTCCGGTAGCCTTAAGCTTGGGAGTCCCATATGTGAGGACTGACTTCCTGCTTGGTCCTGGAGAAAGAGTAGTTACTCACCTGTAACAGGTGTTCTCCAGGAGCAGCAGGAATTAGTCCTCACAACCCTCCCTCCTCTCCTTGGAGTTGCAGTCATATGATTTATTTTGCTAATTTTTTTGCTGTCTTTTAGCTATGTCATCAGACTGAGCAAGATGGCACCCTTGGGCGGGAAGGGGACCGCGCATGCGCGCTGCAATTCCCAAGGCTTTCTTTGAAAGCTGGGGAAATGCTCCGCACGAGGGCTCCGTCAGCGCCGACGTCACCCATATGTGAGGACTGATTCCTGCTGCTCCTGGAGAACACCTGTTACAGGTGAGTAACTACTCTGTACTTCTTCTGGGGTTAGTACTGGCCATGAGGGCTTTTCATCACTTCCTGTATTGCAAAAATTTATGTTTTTCCCTGTACTTCTCATTGAGGGAATTTCTTTGAGGATAATGTACTGGCTCTCAACCACAGATCCATATTACCCTCAACAACTATTTTTGCAATATTTTTGATTGACATCCACATTAGAAAATTTGATTTCAATATTTTTCTAATATTTATGATTACACAAGGACTCCCCTCTGGATACCTTGTTTAGTCAAGCTGTTCCACAGCACCTCTTTTAATTCTCTTCTACTTCAACTCCTACCCTCCATCCCTTGGATGCCTGAGGTTTTGCGGGATAAGCATGGCCCATCTTTAGATTTGCAACATGCTGGGGCCTCCTCCAGGCATCTTAGCTTGGGAGTCCCCATATGTGAAGACTCATTCCTGCTTGTTCCTGGAGATAGCACAGTTACTTACCTGTAACAAGTGATCTCTGGGAACAGCAGGAATAAGTCTTCACAACCCACCCACCTCCCCTAGGAGTTGCTCTCTCTCTCTCTCTTTTTTCTCTCTAATTTGTCTACTTCCCTCCTTCGGTCTCAGCTACAAACCCAACTGATGAGAGGGAAGTAAATGGGCGGGAAGGCAGCGCGCATGCGCGTGGGATGCTCCCAAAAGCTTTCTTTTGGACGCTGGGGAGCGTTCCCGCACAGGCTCGGTCTGTACCGACGTACCCATATGTGAAGACTTATTCCTGCTGTTCCCAGAGATCATCTGTTACAGGTAAGTAACTGTGCTTTACCTTCAGAGAACTAAACAACATAGAAAGGTTTCTCAGCTTTTTGTTGCCTTTGACTCCAGTCAACTTGGATTACCAGTTTCCAAGCGAACTCTTTCTAACTGGATTTCAGATTGCATATCCTTTGTCTATGAGAGCAAGGGACTTTCTCTCGAAGGTCATGTCAAGGCTCACAATGTGAGAGCAATGGCAGCCTCTATGGCTAACCTTCGCTCAGTGTCCATTGACGACATTTGCAGAGCAGTCACTTGGGCTTCGGTACACACCTTTGAAGCCCACTACTGCTAAGACAAGGACTCCCGTCGGGATGCCTCGTTTGGCCAGGCTGTTCTCCAGCATCTCTTTCAGACTTAGAACAACTCCTACCCACCGTCCCAGGTTTCAATGCCAGAGATCCATGGGAGGATGCATGACCCATCTCAACCTGAGTTTCGCAGCTTTCTGGGGTCATCTCCCTGGCATCTTTCAGGTGGGGTGTCCCCATATGCGAAGACTACATTCCTGCTTGTTCCTGGAGATAGCGTACTTACTCACCTGTAACAGGTGATCTCCGGGAACAGCAGGAATTGAGTCTTCACAACCCACCCACCTCCCCTAGGAGTTGTATCTCTATCTCTCTCTCTCTTTCTCTCTCCTTCTCTCCTTTGTCTCAGCTATAAACTCAACTGAAGAGGGGGAGTTGGAAAGGCAGGAAGGCAGTGGCACAGGCGCAGTGGGATGCTCCCAAAAGCTTTCCTATTGGATACTGGGGAGCGTTTCCGCATAGGCTCCGTCAGTACCGATGATACCCATATATGAAGGCTCAATTCTTGCTGTTCCCGGAGATCACCTGTTACAGGTGAGTAACTACGCTTTGCTGCTTCTCCCTTTTGGGAACTTGGTAACCTGTTTTGTTGTTTGATTTTGAGTTATTTGATTTTGCAGTGGCTATCTTTTTAGGTGGCATGTCCCATAAAAAGGTCCTTGGAGGCTTTACAATATATGGGTGGTATGGCAAGACCAGTTGTCTCCGCACTCAGGGCATCTGGTCACCAGACGAGAGCACTCAGTAGATCAACCTTCTGGAGCTCCAAGCCATCTACCTGGCCCCGAGGGTCTTTCGTCACCACCTGTGTCACCAGCCAGTGCTGGTCCAGACAGACAACCAGGTGGTGATGTTCTGTATGAACAAACAGCGGGGGCACGGGGTCTCAAACCCTTTGCCAGGAGGCACTGGTCCTCTGCTCATACGCAATCCAACAGGGTATCCTCCTGTGGGCAGTATACCTGCCAGGCCAGGACAACCTGATGGCCGACAGGCTCAGCAGAGTTCTCCAGCTGCACAAATGGCAGCTGGACCCCAGGGTAGCGAATCAGCTTTTCCGGCTCTGGGGAGAACCCATGATGGACCTGTTCGCCAACCTGGACAACTTTCAGTTGCCCCACTTCTGTTCCCCCAGGCCCATCCCTCCAGGGTGGCAGCGGAAGCGTTTCTAGTTTCACAGTCGGAAGGCCTCATGTATGCCTTTCTCCCATGCTGCTGATCGCCAAGACCTTGTTCAGGACCCTCCGCGACAGGGCCTCGCTCATCCTGATAGCTCCTCAGTAGCCAAAACAGCCGTGGTTCCCGCTGCTTCTACAGTTGACAGTGGAGGCCCCCATCCCCTTGGGGACTGCCCCGGGACTCCTATCTCAGGAGGGGGGCTCTTTCCTGCACCCCAACATGGGGTCCGTGTCGCTGACAGCATAGCTGCTGAGAGGGTGACTCTGGCCCCTTTCAACCTTCATGTTGAGGTGGAGGACATTCTCCTGGCCTCTCGCAACGCCTCTACTAGGGAGACTTACACCCTCAAATGGCACAGGTTCTCTGCTTAGTGTGCTGAACATGGGACTAATCCTTTCTCCTACCTGGTGGCTCTGGTATTACAGTAGCTCCTCTACCTCTCGCAGTCTGGGCTGACGTCTAACTCCATCCGAGTGCATCTAAGTGCCCTGGTGGCGCACCACCATCTTGTGGATGGTAAGCCGCTCTCAGTCCAACCGTTGGTGACCCGTTTCCTTCAGGGTCTACTCTTATCGAGGCCCCCGGTTCGCCCACCCGGCAGCCGGGAGCTCACTTGCCCTCCCTTCGAGCCTCTGGCTACTTGCCACCTTTGCTACTTCTCTTGGAAGGTGGTTTTCCTGGTTGCGCTCACCTCCGCTCACAGAATCAGCGAGCTCCAGGCCCTGGTGGCGGAAGCGCCTTATACCAGGTTCTACAAGAACAGAGTGGTGCTTCGCACGAACCCCAAATTCCTGCCGAAAGTGGTGTCGCCTTTCCATCTCAACCAGGAAGTGGTGCTTCCAACCTTCTTTCCAAGTCCTCACTCCAGTCGGGCGGAGACAGTCCTTCATACCTTGGACTGTAAGAGGGCCTTGTCCTTCTATATCCAACACACTCAGGGAAACTGCAAATCTTCCCAACTTTTCATCTCCTATGACCCCAGTAGGCTGGGGGAGGCGGTGACCAAGCGTACGCTGTCAACATGGGTGATGGACTGTATCACCCTCGCTTATGAGCAGGCGAGGTTCCCACTGGAAGGCTACGTCACGGTGCACCGTGTCAAGGCCATGGCAGCCTCAGTGGCAAACTTGCGCTCTGTCCCGATGGTGGACATCTGCTAGGCTGCCACCTGGTCTTCAGTCCATACCTTTGCAGCCCATTACTGCCTGGAAAGAGAGTCCTGATGGAACAGTGCCTTAGGCCAGGCTGTGCTCCGTAATTTTCCGGATTTAGGCAACTCCTACTCTCCGACCCTTCTGTGTTCAGGCTACCAGAGTACTGGTTCATCAGACACAAGGGTCTTACTGTGGTCTGTGTACATGGGATAATTGCTTCTGCTTGCGGCTCCCCGTGAGGGAGCCCCTATTTTTGTTACTGGCTTTTGATAGCCTGTAGCTGGGGAGTCCCATGTGTGAAGACTGACTTCCTGCTTGTTCCCAGAGAAAGCGTAGTTACTCACCTGTAACAGGTGTTCTCCGGGGACATCAAGAATCAGTCCTCATAACCCTCCCTTCTCCCCTTGGAGTTGATTCTTTACCATCTTTTATTTTTGCCATCTTTTAGCTATGTCATCTGACTGAGCAAGATGGCACCCTTGGGTGGGAAGTGGACCACGCATGTGTGGTGGCATCTCCCAAAGGCTTTCTTGAAAGCTGGGGGGATGCTTCCGCGAGGGCTCCGTAGGTGCCGAAGTCACCCATATGTGAGGACTGATTCCTGCTGACCCTGGAGAATACCTGTTACAGGTGAGTAACTACGCTATATCTTTGGAGGCACACATTGAGGTCGAGCAGTCTGGCACAGTGACTGTATTTTGTCGCCCTTTCAGCTGTGTGGTCCCCTTTACAAATGTTCAGGACTGGTCTGCGGAATTCCAGTATATGGTGGCACTGCTGGGAGCATCGTCGGTACATTGACGCATATGATATTTGAGTGTCAATGCATAAAGCCTTCTGGGATGGGGTCTGGGGGTTTATGTGTGACATTTTCAAATTTGACTTAACTATTTATTTATTTATTTATTTAACAGGGTTTTTTTAAACAATTATCAGTTTACTTTCATTATCATTACATTATCAGGCTTTCTTAACAGGGGCTCTACAGGACAACCAACAGTAAGGATTTGAGGGTTTATTTTTATTAAATTGCTAGCTCTCTGACTGGGAGCTCTTAAAAGGTTTTTGTATATTTTTAAAGCAAGGCTACTTTCTTTTTGGTGCTTTAGTGGAAATTTCCTTGAGCAGAGTAGGTTGTTGAACTCTAGTAACCTCCTCAGCTTTGAGAACTGCTAACACCTAATCAGGAGTTAGTGTGCCTGATTACCTGAGAGCAGCTGAGGCCTGCATAAAAGGCTCCAGTGCCCTGCTCTGTTGAGGCTTTCCTAACAGGGGCTCTACAGGACAACCAACAGTAAGGATTTGAGGGTTTATTTTTATTAAATTGCTAGCTTTCTGACTGAGAGGTCTTAAAAGGGTTTTGTATATTTTTTAAAGCAAAGCTACTTTCTTTTTGGTGCTTTAGTGGAAATTTCCTTGAGCAGAGTAGGTTATTGAACTCTAGTAACCTCCTCAGCTTTGTGAACTGCTAACACCTAATCAGGTGTTAGTTCCCTCCCTACACACCCCGACCCCCACCCACCCCTAGTGAGCAGTCTTGCTTTATAGGGCACCTCCCCATTTAACAAAGCACAGAGACTTGGACCAGCACATTTTGAATATAATTAAAGAGATTTAACTGCTTTTTATCTGAAAGGACAGCTGGGAAACCGGCTGGAACTTGGTAGATCTCTCTCTTTTTGCTTTAACAGATGCCTAAGCTCCACGAATAGAACAATGGCTGCGAAAAATCGTATCGCTAAAGCTGTTGCCCCCGTTACAGCTTCTGCCTCGGTCCAGACAGATGTTCTAATGCCAGCTGAAGGACCAGTTCCATGTGCAGGGTGCCTGCATGCTGAAGCTCTGAGGAAACAAGTGGAGGAACTCAGAGAGGAAGTGGCAAGGCTGAGGAGCATTCAAGACAGTGAGAAGTACATTGATGAGATGCTTCTTGCAGCAACCAAGCCCTCCAGCAGAGGAGAAGATGGGTGCCAACAGGATGTAGATGGTTGGACACAAGTCACCAGGGCCTGCAAAATCACCAATCCAACTTCTCCAGCCCTTGAATTGAAGAACCATTATGCAGCCCTGGAAGTGGAGAAGGTGAAAGCATCCCTGGAAAGGGATGAACCAGAGCACAAGTATCCCAAAGTTGCAGAATCAGTGACCACAAGGAAACAAAGGGTAGTGGTGGTTGGAGACTCTCTTCTGAGGGGTACTGAGGCGTCCATCTGCCGACCAGACTTGATGTCCAGAGAGGTATGCTGTCTGCCTGGTGCCAAAATCCAAGATGTTACGGAGAGTTTGCCGAGACTCATCAAGCCCACTGACTATTACCCAATGTTGCTAATCCATGTTGGAACAAATGATACTGCCAGGTATACCTAGGAACGTATCAAAAGTGACTTCATGGCTCTGGGACAGAGGGTGAAGCAGTTAGGTGCACAGATGGTGTTTTCTTCAATCCTCCCTGTTGAGGGTAGAGGCCAATGTAGAGAGGCTTGCATCCTGGAGATGAATGCATGGCTGCATGGATGGTGTCATTGAGAGCGTTTTGGTTTCCTAGACCATGGGATGCTGTTCCAAGGGTTGCAGAACAGAGATGGCATCCATCTGTCCAAGAAAGGTTGACGCGTTTTCAGTAGTAGACTGGCTAATCTACTGAAGAGGGCTTTTAACTAGATTCGTTGGGGATGGGTGAAGAAAGCTCCTAGGTAGTTGAAAGCCCCAGGTAGGTGATACATTAAATACCTTTATGGAAATGGGTAACAGGGGTAACATATGGAAAGCAGTGTGTATAAATGCCCGTAGCATGGGAAATAAGATCCCTGATGTTGAAGCTTTGGTGGGAGTGGCTGACTTGGATTTAGTGGCAGTTACAGAAACATGGTTCACAGAAAACCATGATTGGGATGTAACTATAACTGGCTATACTTTATTCAGAAAGGACAGGGTAGGAAGAAGGGGAGGAGGAGTGGCACTATATGTAAAAACTACTTTTAAAGCTTTGGAATTACAGAGCTTAAAAGGGAGAGAGGAGGCATTGTGGGTTAAACTCGAAAGAGGGAAACAGAAATCTATTTGCATTGGTGTGATATACAGACCTCCCTCACAAGAGGAACAGGTAAACAGAGAGTTAATTGAAGACATATGCAGCATTGCTAGGAAAAGGGAAGTGCTACTGATTGGAGATTTCAATATGCCAGATGTTGATTGGCACATTCCTGCTGCAGTATCATCTAGAAGTAAGGAGATCCTGGATTCTCTACAGGGAGAACTATTCAGTCAATTGGTAACAGACCCCTCACGTGAAGGGGCCATACTGGACTTGGTGCTTACCAATGGTGAAAGTGTTTCTGATATTGTAGAGGGAGATCATTTTGCATCCAGTGATCACCAGATGGTGTGGTTCAATATTAGGACTAGGGCTGTTAGAATCCATTCAAAGGTGAGGATCTTAGACTTAAGGAAGACTAACTTTGCCAAGATGGGCCAGTACCTCAGGGAGTCGTTAGTGGGATGGGAACAGCTGGGGGATGTAGAAAAACAGTGGGCAAAACTGAAAGGGGATATTTTAAGGGCAACCAACCTTTTTGTTAAAATGGTAAATAAAGGTAAAAGGAAAAGGAGACCGCTATGGTTTTCGAAAGAAGTAGCTGAAAAAGTGAAGAAAAAGAGGGAGGCCTTCATGAAATACAAGAGATCACAGAGAGAGGAAGACAGGCATCTGTATTTGGAAAAACTTAGAGAAGCTAGCAAAGTAGTCAGGAAGGCAAAGATTCAAAAGGAAGAGGAAATAGCCAATACAATAAAATGGGGGGATAAGACATTTTCAGATATATTAGTGAGAAGAGGAAGGGCAAAAGTGGTATTGTCAGACTCAAGGGTGCAGGGGAGGAATATGTAGAAGCTGATAAGGATAAAGCGGAATTGCTTAACAAATATTTGTGTTCTGTGTTCACAGATGAAGAACCAGGAGCAGGACCTCAGAAAACACCCACAAACAGGAACAGAAGCGAGGGACATCTTGAACAATTTTCAGAAGACTGTGTTCGTGAGACACCAGCTCAACTTAAAGTAGACAAAGCGATGGGACCGGATGGGATACACCCTAGAATATTGAGGGAACTTGGGGACGTTCTAACTGCTCCACTGACTGACCTTTTCAATGCCTCGTTGGAGTCGGGAGTGGTGCGAAAGGACTGGAGAGAGGCTCATGTGGTGCCTTTACACAAAAGCGGAAGTAAGGATGTGGTTGAAAACTACAGGCCGGTTAGTTTAACTTCGGTGGTGAGTAAATTATTGGAAACGCTGCGGAAAGAGAAAATAGTGAGGTTTCTGGAGTCCAGCGGATTACAGGATCCGAGGCAGCATGGATTCACCAGAGGCAGGTCTTGTCAGACAAATCTGATTGATTTCTTTGACTGGGTGACCAGTTTGTTGGACAGAGGGAGAGCTCTAGATATGGTGTATTTAGATTTCAGTAAAGCCTTTGACACTGTTCCTCACAGGCGACATATAAACAAACTGAGCACCCTAGGGATAGACCCTAAAGTTACTGCTTGGGTTAGAAATTGGTGGGTGGGAGGTGACAAAGAGCACAGGTAAATGGAGCTCACTCTGAGGAGAAGGATGTTACCAGTGGTGTGCCCCAGGGATCTGTCCTTGGTTTGATTCTTTTTAACATCTTTGTTAGTGATATAGCGGAAGGGCTGTCGGGTAAGGTTTGCCTCTTTGCGGATGATACCAAAATCTGCAATAGAGTAGACACCCAGGAAGGGGTAGATAACATGAGGAGGGATCTAGTTAAGCTTGAAGAATGGTCTAGAATCTGAGCTGGGATTTAATGTTAAAAAATGTAAGGTCATGCATTTGGGCTGCAGCAATCAAGGGAGCCATATAGTATAGGGGGAGAAGTACTTTTGTCCACTAAAGAAGAGCAGGACCTAGGTGTGGTTGTGTCTGATGATCTTAAAGTAGCTAAACAGGTAGAAAAGGTGACGGCAAAAGCTAGAAGGATGCTTGGGTGCATACAGAGAGGAATGGCTAGCAGAAAAAAGGAGGTGATAATGCCTCTGTATAAGTCTTTGGTGCGACCTCATTTGGAGTATAGTGTGCAATTCTGGAGACTGCACCTTCAAAAGGATGTGAACAGGATGGAGTCGGTGCAGAGGGTGGCTACTAAAATGATTAGTGGTCTTCATTATAAAGCATATGAGGACAGACTGAAGGATCTTAATATGTACACCTTAGAGGAAAGGCGGGACAGAGGTGATATGATTGAGATGTTTAAATACCTCCGTGGCATAAATGTTCAGGGAGAGAGCCTCTTTCAGTTGAAAGCAAGTTCTGCTACGAGGGGACATGGGATGAGGGTGAAGGGAGATAGATTCAGAAGTGATATGCGGAAATATTTCTTTACAGAAAGAGTGGGGGATCCGTGGAATAGTCTCCCAGTGGAGGTGGTAGAGATGAGGACAGTAACTGAATTTAAAAAAGCATGGGACAAACACAGAGGATCAATAAAGGTGAAAAGGGGACTGTTTTAGTTGTTGATATGGAAGGACAGACTACATAGGCCATGTGGTCTTTTTCTGTCGTCATATTTCTATGTTTCTATGTTACATTTTAACTTAAACTTGGTAATGTTCATTAAACAAGGACATTGATAACTTGGATTTTTCTGAGGCAATAGAGGGTTAAGTGACTTGCCCAAAGCCACAAGGAGTGGGAATTGAACCCAGGTTACTTGTTTCGCAAGCCACTGCTCTATTAGGCCACTCCTCCACCCCATTAACATTTACATTGCATAAGGATCTAAAACGATCTGTAATCGGGTGGTTCTGGAAAGGTATAACGAAGCTATTTGATTTCTGTAGCAGTACAACATATTCTTCATAACTGGAAAGACTTTTCTTCCTTAAGTATTACCTTCTGGTAGCAATTTGCGTCATCAGGAGATTGTAAGGTACTGCATTTGTGTCCCTTCATTGTATTGACAAAGTAGAGAGAGTATGGAGAACTCTGGATGTGTATTTAGCTAATATCTAAACCCTTTTCTATAGATAATATTTATCATTTTATTATTAAATAGACCTCTGTAGGGTTTATTTGTTTTTTAAATTTTGTTATTTATATTGTGAAGATTTGGTGTTCCTCTTATTTATACTATTGTTATTGTCCTTTTTAATTTGAAAATAAACTTGGAAAAAAAAGTACTGTAACTCGAATCTGACCAGTCTTTGGTTAGAATATTATAGATGGTGCAAAATTCAGCTGCTCGGTTATTCATTGGAACACCATATAGAGAGCATATTACTCCCACATTGATCTCTTTACCTTGATTACTAATGCATCAGCACATTGAGCTTTAAAACACTGAAGGTGATCTGGCCTGTGCCTTAATAAGAACCGTTGAGTTTCTACCACCCCACAATAGCTTTGCAATCCCAGGATTGGGAATTATTAAAAATTCCTTTGTTATAGGTGGCAAGAAAGTGTACTACTAGAAATCATGCTCTTTCAATACTGTCCCCAAGGTTGTAGAATGCATTCCCAAATTATGTGAGACTAGAAAGGATCTTAAGCAAAAAACCTTAAGATCTTACTTTTTCATCAAGCTTATTCAGTATGAGAATATTCAGCCCTTAGTCAATTTTTATCCATTCTAATATCTGATAAATCTTAAAGGAAAAAGATATGCGTGTTTTCTCCAGGACCAAGCAGGAAGTCAGTCCTCACTTATGGGTGACATCGACGTCGATGGAGCCCCCATGCAGAGCAATTCCCCAGCTTTCTAAGAAAGCCTTTGGGAATACTGCGCGCATGCGCGGTCCCCTTCCCGCCTAAAGGTGCCATCTTGCTCAGTCTTTCTTTTTCCGTGGAGCCTATCGGACGTCCATCCGTGTCACCCGGAAAAGTTGACGTTTTTTTCAGCGATTACTTCGTCTTTTTCTTCGGTTCGACGCCGGCTCCCCTTCCCGCTGGGTTCGGTACACCGGTATCGAGCCCGTTTTCTCTTTTTTGTTTTTTGCCCTTCGTGCCTGGCTTTCGCGCCTTTTTTCTGTTTTTCCTGGATAGCCGGTCCTTTGACCTCGCGGGGGCCCTTTTTTCCCCGATGGCTTCCAGTGGTTTCAAGAAGTGTGATCGTTGCAAGAAACTAATGTCTCTCACAGACACACACGACTGCTGCCTTCGGTGCCTCGGCCCAGATCATGATCCAAAAATCTGTGGCCCATGTGGCAAAATGTCCACCAAGGCACTTCGAAGCCATCAGCACCAGAAAGAAAGGATTTTCTCAGATTCTGCCTCCGGCCGGGCCCGGACCTCATCTGAGGCCTCGACGTCTCGGGAGTCTGATCCCGAGCATCGCCGGGGTTCCTCGGACAGGGGGTCCCCCGATCGGGAACGCAAGAGGAAGAAATGGCTCATGAGGGCGGCGTCGGAAGAGGTCCCTGGTTCCTCGAGGGTAAGGTCTAAGACCCACGACCGCCATCCCGGGCCCTTGGAACAGGAGAAGCTGTCCAAGATGCCTCGTGTGGAGCCGGAGACCGTCGAACACAGAAGTCCTGTAGTCCTCGTGGACTCTCCTCCGAGGGAGCCGACGTCAGGCCCGGTGCCGCCGGGGCCCAAGTCGGTGGCTGCTGAGTCTCCTGAGCTTGGACTCAGGCTGACAGCCTTGGAGTGCAGACTGTCTGCCTTCATGGATCAGCAGCGGGTACTGATGGCCAGCCTCGCTGGTGCATCTGCCCCGACCACCGGGACATCGACATCGAAGTCGACTCCGGAGACCGAGCCGATACTCGAGACCATGAAGGCTCGAAGTCGTCCTCGGTCGCGGTCACCCTCGACCTTCCGCTCGGAACCGAGGGCGTCAATGCCGGTGCCTTCGGCGTCGGGGCAGGTGCCACCTCGACCCGCGCAGTCGGAGCCCCTCGACTCCTCTTTGGATGAGTCAGCGTGCGAGACGGAGGGCGAGGAGTCCTCCGATACCTTCCGGACTCGGTGCGTCCCTTCAGACTCACCGCAGTCCGAACCCCAGAGTAGGTCCCCCCCGGAAGACACCCGGTTCTTGGAGTTCTTCAGGACATGGCCAAGGCATTGGCGATTCCTGCGGACCCTGAGGAGGAGCCTCGAGCCGAGGATCTCGAGTTCTTCCGACGCTGGAACGGCTCCTCTTCCTGATGTGGGAGGCAACGGCCTCGGCGCAGGCTTTGAGCAAGCGGGTTGATTCCATCTATTGACTCCGTAAGAGCCCTGGATTCCAGAAGGCGCAGCTGCCGCACCATTCCATGGTGGTAAAATCGGCCATGCATCGTCTGAAGAGTCAGAAGATGCACTCTGCGGTGCCTCCCGGCAGGGAGGCCCAGAACCTGGATGCTTTCGGCAGAAAGTGCTTCCAGGGCTCGATGCTTGCTTGACGTGTCTAGTCCTACCAGCTGTACATGGGCATGTACTTACGAGACCTGGCGAAAGAGATTGCCGGGTTCTCTGCTGGCCTCTCCGGGGAACCTTTGCAGAGGTTCCAGACTTTGTCCTCAGGAATACGGACTGCTCAAAGTTCATGTCCCGAGCGGCCTATGATGGCTTCGAGGCTTCGGCTCGTGTGGCGGCAGCCGGCATCGGAGCCCGATGCCAAGCATGGCTGCAGTCATCGGACCTCGAGCTCTGGGTGCAGGACAAGTTGGTCGATGTCCCTTGCCGAGGTGAAAAAACCTTTTTGGCAAACCCATGGCCGAGAAGGCGGCTGAGCTCTAAATCGAGCACCTGACCAGGACAAGGCTGTCCAGAAAGACTTCTGCCCCTTCTCACAAAAAGAAGGGCTCGGGTAAAAAGCCCTTTTACCCGAGAAAGGCAGCTGTCTACAAACCTTTCCCTCAGTACCAGGCCTCCCCAGCAGGGGCAGCAGGCCAAGGGGCAGGGACATGGGCCCCGTAGGCAGAAGACCCCCAATCCTCCTGCTCCTACCCAGCAGGGAGGGGGTTTTGACTCCCACAGCATAGCCTTTCCATCTCTGCTACCCCATTCCTGCACAGGAGGTCGTCTAACCCTGTTTGCCCACAGTTGGCCACCCATTACAGGGGATGCTTTGGTATTAAGCATAGTCCGCAAGGGCTATATGCTTCATTTCCAGCAGTTACCCCCTGCCTACTTCCCAGGAGAGCCTCTAAGGACTCTCCTGCACACAGACCTCCTACTTCAAGAACTTCAAAGTCTGCTTCTGGACAAGGCAGTGGAGCCTGTACCTCCTCGCCTTCAGGGGCACGGTTTCTACTCCAGGTACCTTCTAGTGCCAAAGAGAACCGGGGGCCTAAGGCCTATTCTAGACCTCAGGAACCTCAACAAGTTCTTGGAGAAAGAAAAGTTCAAGATGCTTACTCTTGGAACACTTCTGCCCTACCTCCAGCAGGGAGATTGGCTATGCTCCTTAGATTTAAAGGATGCGTACACCCACATCCTTATTCATCCAGACCACAGAAAGTACCTCAGGTTCATGGTGGGAGGAAACCATTACCAGTACAGAGTACTGCCTTTTGGCCTAACCTCCGCCCCAAGAGTCTTTACAAAGTGCCTTGCTGTGGTGGCGGCCTACTTGAGGACTCAAGGTGTTTTTGTCTTCCCCTATCTGGACGACTGGCTCATCAGGGGTCAGACTTACCAGGAGGCCAGGCAGGCCACCTTCCAAATGGTATCACTCCTTCAAGACCTAGCCTTTGTCATAAACTTCGCAAATTCCACTTTGCTCCCCTCCCAGAACCTAGAGTTCATAGGAGCGCGACTGGACTCTCTGCAAGCAAGGGCTTACTTGCCAGAGGACAGAGCTCAAAGACTAATGGAGTTGGCATCCCGGTTTCTTAGCATGCCAAAGGTTTCTGCCAGGCTCTGTCTGCAGCTCCTAGGACACATGGCATCGACTGTACATGTGACCCCCAATGCCCGCCTCCACATGAGGCCTGCACAGTGGTGCCTCAGAACTCAGTGGAAGCAAGCCACAGGGAGCCTAGCAGACAAAGTCAGGGTGTCAAAACCATTCCTGACTTCTCTTCAGTGGTGGCTACACCCCCCCAACTTGCTCCAGGGGGTGCCTTTTCAGGTGCCTGTCCCCACAGTGGTATTGACGACAGATGCCTCCTTGCAGGGCTGGGGTGCACACTGTCAGGAGAGCTGCACTCAGGGCCTATGGTCTCCATGGGAAGCCACGCAACAGATCAACCTTCTAGAACTTCGGGTTATTCGGTTAGCCCTCAAGGCTTTTTCTCACACTTTGACTCACCAGTCTGTTCTAGTTCAGACGGACAATCAAGTGGCCATGTTCTTTGTGAACAGACAGGGAGGCACTGGGTCCAAGCCCCTGTGTCTGGAAGCACAGGCCCTTTGCACAAAATGTTTCTGAGAGCTGTTTATCTCCCTGGCCAGGAGAACTCCCTGGCAGACAGGTTAAGCAGAATCCTGCAGCCCCACGAGTGGCAGCTGCACCCGTTAGTGGTTCAAAAGATTTTCCTGAAATGGGGACTTCCATACATAGATCTCTTTGCCAGTCCCCTGAACCGGCAGCTACCCAGGTTCTGTTCCAGGCAACCGCATCCCCTGATGTTAGCAGCGGATGCCTTCCTGATTTCCTGGTCCCAGGGCCTACTGTATGCGTTTCCTCTCACGCCTCTGGTGGCCCGAACCTTGTTCAAGATTCTAAGGGACAAGGCCTCGGTCCTCCTGGTAGCTCCCAGGTGGCCGAGGCAGCACTGGTTCCCACGTCTGCCTCTGGGGTTCCAACCCGATCTTCTCTCTCAGGATCAGGGTTCCCTTCTGCACCCCAATCTCAAATCTCTCAATTTGATGGCCTGGAGGCTGCAAGGGTAGTCTTAGCTCCTTGGGGCCTGCCTCAGGAAGTGGAAGAGGTGGTCTTGGCCTCTAGAAAGCAATCCACCAGAAAAACATATGCCCTGAAGTGGAGGAGGTTCTCCTTGTGGTGTCAACAGCGCCAGGAGGATCCTTTCACCTGCACTGTGCCAGTAGTGCTCCAGTACGTACTGCACTTGTCCAATCAGGGCCTTAAGTCCAATTCTGTTCGGGTCCACCTCTCTGCTCTGGCAGCTCACCACTCACTGGTGGAGGGACACTCTTTGTCAGTTCACTCCTTGGTGTCCAGATTTCTCAGAGGCTTACTATTGCTCAAGCC
Source organism: Ichthyophis bannanicus (assembly GCA_033557465.1). Classification (NCBI taxonomy): domain Eukaryota; kingdom Metazoa; phylum Chordata; class Amphibia; order Gymnophiona; family Ichthyophiidae; genus Ichthyophis; species Ichthyophis bannanicus. The sequence continues at coordinate 546,616,220 of CM066031.1, forward strand.
TCCTCTCCGTCCACCAGCCCCTGAGTGGGAGTTGAATGTGGTCTTGCAGCAATTGACTCGCCCACCTTTTGAGCCGATGGCTACATGTCCTCTCCGCTTCCTTTCTTGGAAGACTCTATTCCTAGTGGCCCTGACCTCGGCCAGGCGAGTGAGTGAACTTCAAGCCCTGGTCTGTGACAGGCCATACACTCATTTCTATAGGAATAGGGTAGTCCTTAGGACTCATCCTAAGTTCCTCCCAAAGGTTCTCTCCTCTTTCCATCTCAACCAGGAGGTGGTTCTGCCAACATTCTTCCCTAGGCCCCATGCCAGCTGGGCTGAGACAGTCCTGCATACCCTGGACTGTCAAAGAAATCAAGGAAGCTAACAAAAGTTATACTGCAGTAATAATAATGGGTGATTTCAATTACCCCGGTATCGACTGGGTCAGTGTCACAGCAGGACATGCCAGGGAGATAAAGTTCCTAGATGACATAAATGACTGCTTCTTGGAGCAGCTGGCTCATGAACCGACCAGAGGGGAAGCCATATTAGACATAGTCCTTAGTGGAACACCAGATCTAGTGCAAGAGATAAAGGTGTTGGGGCCACTTGGCAATAGTGATCATAGCATGATCACCTTTGATTTAATTAGTGGAGGAGGGATAGTAAGAAAATCCACAGTACTACCTTTTAACTTTCGAAAGGGAGACTATGATAAAATGAGGAAAATAGTTAAGAAAAAACTAAAAGGAGCAGTTGCAAAGGTTAAAGACTTACATCAAGCTTGGGTGTTGTTGAAAAAATACTATCTTGGAAGCACAGACCAGCTGTATTCCATGCTTTAAGAAAAGTGGAAGGAAGTCCAAAAAACTGCCAGCATGGTTTAAAGGGGAGGTCAGAGAGGCTGTTGTTGCCAAAAAAGCATCTTTCAGGAAATGGAAAAAAGAGCCAAACGACGAAACCTGGAAACAGCACAAGCACTGGCAAGTCAAATGCAAGGCATTGATAAAGCGAGCAAAGGGAGAATTTGAGAAGAAGCTTGCTGCGGAAGCAAAAACGCGAAATAAAGATTTTTTCAAGTACATTCATAGCAAAAAACTTGTGAGAGAGTCAGTTGGTCCATTAGATGATAGAGGAGTTAAAGGGGCACTAAGAGGCGACAAGGCGATAGCGGAGAGACTGAATGAATTCTTTTCTTCGGTCTTTACTGAGGAAGATGTAGGGATGTTACCCATGACTGAAGTGGTATTTAAAGGTGCGGAAGAATTGAAGGAAATATCGATACATCGGGAAGATGTATTACAACTATTAGATAAACTGAAGAGTAGCAAATCACCTGGGCCGGATGGTATACATCCAAGGGTTTTGAAAGAACTGAAATATGAGATTGCAGACCTGCTATTAGTAATCTGTGAATTTTCATTAAAATCATCTGTAATACCTGAAGATTGGAGGATCGTCAATGTAACGCCAATTTTTAAAAAGGGTTCCAGGGGTGATCCGCGAAACTACAGACCAGTGAGCCTCACGTCAGTACCGGGAAAAATGGTAGAAACCATCATAAAGAATAAAATTACTCAGCATGTAGATAGTCATGGCCTAATGGGAGACAGCCAACATGGTTTTAGACAAGAAAGATCTTGTCTTACTAATCTATTATGTTTTTTTGAAAGTGTGAATAAACAGGTGGACAAAGGTGAGTCGGTTGATATAGTGTATCTGGACTTTCAGAAAGCCTTTGACAAGGTCCCTCATCAGAGACTTTTGGCAAAACTAAAGAGTCATGGGATAGGAGGCAGTGTACTACTGTGGATCAAGAACTGGTTAAAAGATAGAAAGCAGAGGGTTGGGCTAAATGGCCAATTTTCCCAATGGAGAAAAGTGAATAGTGGTGTACCCCAGGGATCTGTGCTGGATCCGCTGCTTTTTGACATATTCATAAATGACCTGGAAAGTGAGGTTATCAAATTTGCAGATGAGACAAAACTATTTAAAGTTGTTAAAACCCAAGAGGATTGTGGAAAATTGCAAGAGGATCTTGATAAATTGGAAGACTGGGCATCAAAATGGCAGATGAAATTTAATGTGGATAAGTGCAAAGTTATGCACCTAGGGAAGAACAACCCAAACTATGGTTACACGATGCAAGGTTCCACATTAGGAACCACCACCCAGGAAAAAGATTTAGGCGTCATACCATGTTAAAACCCTCAGCCCAGTGTGCAGCGGCAGCCAAGAGAGCAAATAGAATGCTAGGTATCATAAGGAAAGGAATGGAAAATAAAAAAAAAAGATATTATAATGCCTCTATATCGTTCCATGGTGAGACTGCACCTTGAATATTGTGTGCAATTCTGGTCACCGTATCTTAAAAAGGATATAGCGTTATTAGAAAAGGTTCAGAGAAGAGCCACCAAAATGGTAAAGGAGATGGAAGGATACTCCTATGAAGAAAGGCTAAAAAGGTTAGGGCTCTTTAACCTGGAAAAGAGACGGCTGAGGGGAGATATGATAGAAGTCTGTAAATTAATGAACGGAGTGGAACGGGTAAACGTAGATCAATTGTTTACGTTATCAGAATATAGAAAGACTAGGGGACATGCAATGAAGCTACAGGGTAAACTATTTAAAACTAATAAAAGAAAATATTTTGTCACTCAACGTGTAATCAAACTCTGGAGTTTGTTACCGGAGGATGTAGTAAAGGCTGTTAGTGTAGCTTGGTTTAAAAAAGGTTTGGACAAGTTCCTGGAGGAAAGGTCCATAAACCATTATTAAGAAGGTGTGATAGGCGATGGCCTAGTTCATCCTGTAGGTAGCCGAGGCCCGTATATTAGGCCTGAGTCCCCCTCCCTTACTTTAGAATATTATAACTGACTTTGGAATATTATAGCAGAACCAGACAGACAGAAAATACCAGTAGCTGTTAGAAACTGCCTTGCTCTGCCTTTGATAAAGAAGGCTTCTGATAAACAAAAGTAAAACTTTTCCACTGTTATGATAATCGCAGCTGTGCTTCCACTGTATCTCTGCCGGCTAAATGACCTTGCAAGAGTAGCGAAATGTACTGTAGCAGAAGTATTATGTCTAGAGATTTGAGCCTTAGTTAGAAAAGCCTGCACAGAATAAAAACAGGTACAAGCCAGATCAGAGATGGCTATTGGGAGAGAGAGGGGGGGGGGGGCCACCAAGACCAATGAGGAGTTTTGCCTGTATTAGACTGGAGAAGAACAGTATATAAACTGTCGTTTTTCTGAGCTCAGGGCTCAGACATTTTGTATGTGACATTGGCCTGAGTCTGTGCACATTAAACTGGTTTGAATTCTAGTCAATAGACTCCTGGTTTTATTCGTTGCGAGCCCTTCGCTATTACAAAGGGACCCAGGATATCAGTGCTTGACCCAGTACAAGCATTGCGGAACCTGTGTCTTTTGGGGAAACTGCTAGGTACGTATGACCTAGATTGGCCACTGTTGGAAACAGGATACTGGGCTTGATGGACCTTGGTCTGACCCAGTATGGCATATCTTATGTTCTTATTTATTTATTTACAGTCTCTTATATACCGCACTATTCAGCATCAGCGCGGTTTACATGGAACAAAAATGCTCAGTACAATTAGCATGTATGAGTTTACAGATAACAGGGCAAATAACTTGGATAACAGGGGTAAACTATTTACAAATCTTGCTACATAGAGTCATATGAACATGAATTTCATAGAAACATATGCACCACTAAGGGTTAGAGTATCTTTCTTGGCATGTTGTTGGGATACCATATATTTGCTTAGTGGATTGCATCTCTGGTCTCAATGGGGTGCCGTTGGGCTCTATGAGGTACTTATTGAAAAGGTGGAATTTGAGGGCTTTCCTAAACTGTGTTAGGCTCTTAATAGCCTGGATATCTGGAGGTAATGCGTTCCAGCATCTTGGCGCACTGAGACTAAACGCCCTGTTGGCTGTGGATGCAGTACAATCTGTTAATGCTTTCGGGACTTTTAGGGAGTTTATAGCCATGGATCTTCTTGCTCTATTTGGAGATGTGGTATGGATGAGGGCAGTTATTGATTCAGAGGAGAGCTTGTTAATGGCTTTAAAAGTGAGTAACAAGGTCTTGAAAACGATTCTAGCCTGGATGGGTAGCCAATGTAACTGTATCAGCAGAGGTGTCACGTGGTCACTTCTGGAGGCTCCATGGATGACCCTTGCTGCCGCGTTCATGGCGAGCTGCAGCAGGTTCAAGGTGGATAGGGGCAGGCCTTGTAGGATGGCATTGGCGTAGTCAAAATGAGGTATGATCAACGCCTGGTAAATTGCCCTGAAGTCATTTGGTTCCAGCATGGATCGTAAATGCCTAAGTGAGCGGATCTTGTAGTATACTGCTCTGACTGTGTTCCCTATGTGGGCTTTCATGTCCAGGCGTTGATCCAAGGTGACTCCCAGGTAGCGTATTGATGGTTTAGATTGTAACTCAGCTTCTTTTACTTTAAGGAATTGTGGTGGGGTGAAGTTAGGGTTCCTCGTAATGAAGAGTACTTCCGTTTTCTTATGTTGTATTCGGAGGTTTTGGGAGAGAAGCCAGTCAGATATTGCATTGAAACAGCTCGTCAGTGGAGAGAGGTCCAGATGTTCCGTAGAGAAGGATATGTACAACAGGACATCGTCAGCGTATAACATGCAGTCAACATTGAAGGATCGGATGATCTTGCAAATTGGCTGCATGTAAATGTTGAACAGGAGGGCAGAAAGGGAGGAACCTTGTGGGACTCCCTGGCTTTGGTGGAAAGGTTCGGAAGTTATCCCTCCAGAACGAACATGCTGCCATCTTCCGGACAGGTAAGATCTGCACCATTCAAGCGCTCTTCCATTAATGCCTTTCTCAATTAGTCATCCTAAGAGAAGCTCATGACTTACTGAATCAAAAGCTGCAGCGATGTCCAGAAAGATGAGAGCAAATCCTTGATGGATGTCATCAATGCCAGTGATTATCTTGCAGAAGAGGGTGGTAAGAAGAGTTTCCACTCCGTGGAATTCCCTAAAACCATGTTGGCAGGGGTCTAATGGTGCAGCGGCGTCGATGTGATCCTGTAGTTGTCGTTGGACCTCTTTTTCAATGATCTTCGCGAGTAGTGGTATACTGGATATAGGTCTGTATGAATCTACTTTTTGGGGATCGAGCTTGCAGTTTTTTAGAAGAGGTCTGATAGAGGTATGCTTAAGAGCTGAGGGGAAAGAGCCTGTTGTGAAGGAGAGGTTCATTATTTTGGATAATATTAGGCTGAAGTGGCTGCGGAGCTCCTTAATCCAGAAGGCTGGGCATGGATCGGACTGGGATGTGGTGGTGTTAAGGGCCATAATAGTGTCTTCAATTCCTTTCTTGGTAGGGGTAGAGAATACGGTTAGAGCTGTAGGGCAATCTTGTTTTGGGGTGGTGGTTGTAGTCAAGGTTTTGATAGTCCGGCATATCTTGGATTGTGCGAAGGTAGCGAAATCCTGTGGGTGAATCTCAAATTGAGGCCCAGGGTTGGTTCCTTTGATAGAGTCTTGACTAGGTCAAAAAGATCGTGAGGTTTATTAAGTGATCTCTTTAAGGTCTCTGAGTAGTATTGTTTCATTGCTTCAGTGGTTGCCTTGCGGTGTGCAGCCAGATGACCGTTGTACGCTGTCTGGTCATTTAAAGAATGAGATCGGCGCCAGCATTTCTCAAGTTTCCGTAATTGGGTAAGAGAAACTCTAAGATCGGCTGTGTACTATGGAGCGCTCATTCTTTTCCCTGGGGGCTTGTTGTTTGGTGTGTGTAGGGCGATTGCGCTGAGGCAGTTGTTCCAGTGAGAAATTAGGTCGTCAAGGTTCGAGGTGGTTTCACTGATGAGTTGTTGCGTTTCCGTGAGGATAAGGTCTCTGTTGAAAGGCTGGAAACATCTGGAGTGCGGTCTTGCGGTGTTCGGTATCTTGTTGAACTTTGAATCGACTTTGTGCGATGGAATCTGGAGGATGATCAGTTGTGATCTGACCAAGGAACAGAAGTTATGGATGTTATGGGATCCTGCGATGGGTTAAGAGATATCTGAGGGGCGAATACTAAGTCCAGAATATTTCCCTTAGTATGGGTGGGTTCCTTTACTAATTGTTTGAAGCCGAGATTTGTAAGGGCATCAAGGAAGGATGACACTTGATTGTCCTGTAGCGTAGGCAGGTTGAAATCGCCTAGGATTCAGTTTGGGATGCTTGGGTTATGCGTGTTGGAGGCGAGATCAATGATTGCAGCAAGATCATCCGGAGAAGCTGAGGGTGCTCTGTAAAGCAAGTTGATTGAGCAGCGTTTGTTGGAAATGGTGACGGTTTCAAGGTGATTTGTGTTGGTGGAGTCCACCGTCTGGAAATGGAGGTCTGTCCTGGTGAGGATGAGCACTCCTCCTCCTCTTTTATCTTGTCTATGACTTGTATGAGCTGTGAAGTTCGGACTTATGGACTGTAGGAGGGCCTTATCCTTCTACCTCGAACGTACGCAGGGTCATAGGAGGGCTACTCAGCTCTTGGTATCTTTTGACCCTAATAACTTGGGGGTACCTGTCTCCAAGCGTACCTTAGGGATCAGGTCCACCAAAGGAGCACCACACCACGTTGCTCAAAAGATACCCAGTCAGTAGTACGTGGTTTAAAATTGGAAGGATACTTTTATTAATCAATAATTCAACAACCTGATAGCCCATTTTTTGACACAGGCCGTGTTTCGTTTTCACTTCCTCAGGGGATTCAGGCGTGCTGCATGCATACAAACATAAATATCATGACAGATACAAATAAAAATAAACATGCATATAAAAATATTCTAAAATTGTCTCAATATATAAAACACTCATTTAGAAACTGATAAAAATTAAATTAAAAACATAACTTAGAAATGTATAAACGAATAACTCTATCTTGACATAAGTTAAATTTCACAAGGGTGTGTAAACTACATGTTTATACTTTCACTTACTACGCTCATATGTGTAAACCACCATTCAAATGTTAAAATGCCACATTTCTGATGAGCAATAGGAGCAGGAGTGAGTGTGTTACAACACTATATCTTAACATTATCATCACAATTAAATCAATCAAAATTAGCATATGATGAAATAATGTGTGAATCGCTAAAATTTATGAACTTTAAGACCATAAATACATAAACACTTAAAAACCATGCCTAATTAATTCTAAACAATAAATTGTCAATAATCCTTAATTCAAACAGGCTCATACCCGTTCTTACATTCGGTATGGACGGCTCAACCTTGATTTATTTATTTATTTATTTATACATCTTTTCTATACCGCCACTTCCAGAGATCAGTGGCGGTTTACAGGTAACATAAACTTTAATAATGGAGTACTATTATTTTACATAGAACAGATTTAGAACAATGAACATTCAACTATTAATTGTAACTTATAGATACCAGGAGATAGTAGGAGAGGTAGGAACATTTGAACTGGGTAAGAATTAGATAAAGTTTCAAAAATACTACCAACAGTATATCAACAGTAAAGGGATATATTTACATTATATTACAGTTATTCACATTAGCGACAAGTAATTGCTTTCAAAGAGTAAGCTTAAACTAGGTGAGCAATGTGAAATGTGTGGGAAAGATTTTATGCTTGTCTAGGTAGGGTCATTGAGTGACTGATGATCGGTGTTTTTCTCAGTGTTAGGATTATCTTCAATGTGAAGGTTATTGTAGTGCAGAGTGAATAGATGGGTTTTTAGGTTTTTTCTAAATAATTGAAGGTCCTTGATTTCTCTGATTTCAGTCGGGAGGTTGTTCCATAATGTAGGAGCGAAGTATGAGAAAGCTGTGTTGCTTGTCTTCTGACTTGTCTTTCGGATAGAATCAGGGACTTGTAACGTGTGAAGGTTTATTTTTCGTCTTGATCTATTTTCATGTGGGATGTTGATGAGTGTAGATAAGAAGGATGGAGCTATGTTATTAAAGATCTTAAATGTATTGACTAAGGTCTTGTAGATGATTCTGCATGAGACGGGTAACCAATGGAGAGTGTAGAGAATCGGAGATATATGATCCGAAAGTTTCGCTTTATGGATAATCCTTGCGGTGACATTTTGGGCTAATTGAAGTGTGTGAATATTTTTCTTAGAGGTCCCTTGAAGAATACCATTACAGTAGTCTAAATGTGGTGTAATAAGTGTTTGTACTATGGTTCTGAAATCAGTGTTATCTATCAATGGTCTAAGTTGTTGGATCGTCCTTAATTTGAAATATATTGTTTTTACAGATTGTTTTATATGTTTAGTGAGGCTGAGGGTCTTATCCAGCGTGACTCCTAAATATTTGATCTCATCTTTGACTGGGAGAGAGTTATTTCCAATGTTGATTTCAAGTGGGGGAGTGAAGCTTGTGTTTCTTGTTATGAATAGAACTTCTGTTTTTTTAAAATTAATATTCATATTCATTGATTTCAGCCACAGCTCAGCTTCAGAGAGGCAACGACAGATGTTGCTATAATCCGGGTTGGACACATCAAATGGCGAGTATAACATGATGTCATCCGCGTAGATGTGGTAGTTGATTTTGAAGCGTTTAAATATGGAACAGATGGGTTGAAGATAAAGATTAAACAATAGAGCCGAAAGGGCAGAGCCTTGTGGGATGCCCTGTTCTTGTGGAAATGGGGATGAGGCATCTCGATCTATTTGCACATATTGGGTCCGGTTAGTAAAATAGGATATGAACCATTCAAGGGTTTTATCTTTGATGCCTAGTTGTGAGAGTCTTGAAATGAGCGTGATATGATTTACAGTGTCAAAGGCCGAGGAAATATCAATGAATATGAGAATGAAGGCTCGCTTGGTATTATCAATACCTCTGATGATTGTATCAAATAGTGCTGTTAGGAGTGTTTCTACACCATGAAATGGGCGAAATCCATATTGATGATCATCTAATGGAGCTGATGAGTCTATATAATCTTGCAGCTGCGTTTGCACAATCTTTTCAATAATCTTGGCAAGGAATGGAATACTTGCAATAGGACGATATGACGTTGGGTCGTTGCTGTCTAGTGCTTTGTTTTTTAACAGCGGTCGGATTGCTGACCTTTTGAGGACATCTGCTATACGTCCTTGTTGAAGAGATCGGTTTACTATGTTCAGTAAGTCTGAAGCAAGTTCTGTTTTTGTTGATTTTATCCAAGACACTGGACAAGGATCAAGAAGAGAGGTTGTAGTATTTAGGTTGGAGATTGTCTGAAGAAGGAGCTTGTTGGTAATAGGATGGAAGGCTTTCCATTCCAGTTGGTTATTATCTGAATGAGATAGGCTAGGTGGGGTGAAATGGCTGTTAAGTTTGAGTTTATTTGCAAAGTGATCAGCAAGTATTTGCGGGTTAATACAGATTTTATGAGAATTATTAGATGGGGATTTGGTTAATGATTTGACAATCTCAAATAGTTCTCTAGGACGATTAATAGCTTTAGATAAGGTTTTCGAGTGATATTGTTTTTTAGCGATATTAATCGCATCCTTGTAATCTTTGAGTAGTGAGAAATATTGTATTCTGAGTTCGTGAGTTTTTTCCTTCTCCAAGTAGATTCCATTTTTCTAAGACCTTTTTTCAGAGTTGCAAGTTCAATAGTGTACCATTTTTCATTTTTTCTCGTTTTATGGCGCATTTTTGTTGAATATGGTTCTGATGCGGATCCAATGATGGAATTCCAGCTTGATATTGCGGCATCAAGGTTATGGATATGAGGATCCAATCTAGGGAGTACTGATTCAAGAAACTCTTCTCTGTTGAATGGTCGAAATCTTTGACCTTGTTGTAGATTGACAAGGGGTGCTTTGATGTGTTGAGGGAGGTGGAAAGAGAACCTAATCAAGTAGTGGTCAGACCAAGGGACTTGAGATGTGGAAGGTGAGACATAATGAGATGTGGTGGTAAAGTGGGTAGGAATGAATATTAGGTCGAGAGTGTTTCCTTTAGTATGAGTTGGTTGGTTAACTGTTTGCTTGAAGCCCATCTCTTCCATCGCTTCTAAGAAAGATGTTTCTTGATTGTTAGAGAGAGATGGCAGATTGAAATCACCTAACAAGATGAGGGGTTTTCTTAATGTAGAATTGCAAGCCGATTCTAGTATGGTATCAATATTTTGATTATTTGCAGTTGGAGGTCTGTATATCAAGCAGATTGCTATTTCCTTATTTTCAATTTTAAGTATATTTGTGTCATCAGGGCTTTCACATAAAGTAGAGGATAATCCGAGATTAGATTTAGCTAACATAAGAACACCTCCTCCTCTTATATGTTTCCTATTGCAGGTGAAGATGGAGTATCCTTGCACTTTTAATTGATTTAACAGGACTGAGTCGGATTCAGTTAACCATGTCTCAGTAATGCATAATAGGTCTGGGTTTTCTGTATTAATTAGATCTGTTATGATAGGTGTTTTATTTCTAACTGACCTAGCATTAATGAAGATGAAGGATAATTGTGTGAAAGCATTGTCTGCATTTATGTGGTTGGATCTAGAATGTGTCTTTATCTGAATCAGTCTGTGGTGATTTATCTTAGAATTTCCTAAGAATAGTTGATGAGTGTTATGTCTCTGACAATGAGGGATAACATGAATGTAAGAGAACTCTGGGAGGTTTAAAGGTGGGCTGAAGGCGTTAGCAGGGAGGGGGGGGAGAGAGAGTAGTAGGCTGACAATGTATAAGGTGAGATTCAAAGTAAACAATAGCATTCTTTTATAGTTCATGTTGGAACTTTTGCTGACTGTAAAATGTAGGTTACTGACAGCAATATAAGAATCAAGTAGTAAAATTAGGTACTGAAAACAGAATATGGAATCAAATATAGATTAGCTACTGACAACAGTATATGGAATCAAGTAGTATTAATATTTTATCATGGAAGGCCCTAGATAATGTGTTGTAATAGCTATAATTCTAGTAATAATTGGTGGTAGCTATAATTCTAGAAAGATAGAGTATGGATTAAAATACAGCAGAAGTGTGCGGTTTTGAGGAGATTTTCAGCTTAGGTAGGGTAATTGAGGGACTGCTACTGGCAACAGTATTACAAATGAGACAGCTACTGGAAACAGTATTACAAATGAGACAGCTACTGGCAACAGTATTGCTACAGTATTACAAATGTAATGGTTACTGGCAACAGTAATATGAGAATGTTACTGACAACAGTAATGTAGGAAAGTTATTGACATCATTAATTGGTATATTCAGTGTCTGGGTTCTGGTATATATTGTAAGGGGAAAAATCAGCTGGATAAAGTTTGTAAAGGGTATACTTGCTGCGATTGAAGTTCTGTGGAGGAGGTGAAGTACGCGATCTCAACCCTCTAGGGGAGCTCAGCTGTACTTGGGAGTAGATGCTGGACTCTGCGTTGATTGTTTCTTCATTGTATCGAAAGTATTGGAGTCTTAGGTGCCTTAGCCTAAGGGCCGTGCCCCGATAGCACGGTGGTGAAAGATGCTAGTCGTGTCTACACAGGAGCTCTTTTGTGAATGGACGTGACCTCCGCGTCTGCTGCTTCAGCGGTTGGTCTTGGTGCAGGGAGAGGGATTCACATTCGATGAGCTCTTTTGTGAATGCAGGTTTTCTGAGTGGCTGCTGCTTCGGTTGCTTGTCTCCGGGCGGGGAGAGGGCTCTCCTTCAATGACTTTGTTAGGATATAGCTTTTCTCGCTTGTCGTGCCCCGCCTAAGGGCCACGCCAAAGGGCCCTCTTGCGAGGCCCTCAGGCGCGGGCCCGCAAGGCGCGGGCGCCGCTTGCCAGCGGCGCTTCTTATGTGAGCCGCTGTGACCTCCCACAGCCCCCGATTGGGCTGGAGTGCAGGAGCGGGAAATCGCTGCTCGTGCTGGGCTCGACCCCGACCGGGGAGCTTCCCAAGATGGCTGCAGTAGCTGAAGAGGCTGTCTCCTGCCGGCGGCGCTTCTTATGTGAGCCGCTGTGACCTCCCACAGCCCCCGATTGGGCTGGAGTGCAGGAGCAGGAAATCGCTGCTCGTGCTGGGCTCGACCCCGACCGAGGAGCTTCCCAAGATGGCTGCAGTAGCTGAAGAGGCTGTCTCCTGCCGGCGGCGCTTCTTATGTGAGCCGCTGTGACCTCCCACAGCCCCCGATTGATTATCTATAAAAGCCGAAAAGGCATACTTCTCTATAAATAACTTTAAAAAAAACCTTCATAATTACATCTTTTCAGGGCTCTTATATGAATTTCCTCATAGAGCATTTCAACTTTATAACTATCCTACATTTTAAGGTAAAATATAATCTATAACATCTAAAATTGCAAATATATCATCTATCTTTTTAAAGTTCCTGATCACTTGTGATTATTTAGTCTATAACCCACAAATTGAACCAAAATGAACTACTGTTCTGTAATTTAAAACTATAGAATATAAAGGATTATCATTTCTTAAAAAAACTTTGTTAAAACTAGTTTATTTAAAATTACTTAGAATCAGCATGCCGTGCTTAATCATTATCATAATTTCTTTCTCCGTGCGTGAAACTGCCATTCCTATTGGTTAAATTCTTAAAAAACCTTTATTTACTAGAGGCTACCCATATGTATATTGCACATGATACAGTGCATGAAAAAAGAAAAAGAAATAGAAATATCTATTATCATCACCGGAGGATTTCTTGACTGCAACCAAACCTTCCATGTCGGCATATCATTCATTTAATATCTAACAGCCAGAAATATGGACAATCAATTTCATTGCACTTACATTTTTAGACATCGGGAGATCTTCTCACTCAAAGGCTATCAACAACTCGCAGAAAGGACTTTTACCAACATCAGAAACGCCCGCACTTGCGCTATGCTTAAACGCGGGAAAAATGACGTCTCTATTCAAGAAATTGCTTGGGTCAGTCATTGTTGAAATAAAGTTTAATGTCACCTCTCTAATTTCAACAATTTGTGCATTATACAGATTATTTAAACGCCTTTATTTGTTGAAAACTACCCATATGTATCAGCTAGAGACTACCCATATGTATTTTGCACCAGAAGAAAGAAGAAAAGAATATAAAAATACTCTGCAAAGACTCATTGCTTACAGGAACACTGATAAATCCCTCTCCAAATTCAAACTATTCGGAGACATGGAGTCCAACTGGAAAATGTAGCGTTGTTCTAACCTCTTTATCGTTTTATCAACATCTCCTCCTCTCCAATAAAGCTTCACTTTTTTAATTACAAAAAACTTCAACTCACTGATCCGGTGTGCCTTTTCTTGCCAATGCGCCACAAGCGGTTTTTCTACTATACCCCTCTTAATACAGCTTTTATGTTCTATTATCCAAACTCTCACACTTCTAATTGTCTTCCCCACATATAATTTTTTACAGGGGCACTGTATGACATATACTATATGAGTAGTATCACAATTCGAGAAATCTTCTATCCTAAATTCTTGTTGCGTCATAGGATGTATGAATCTATCTCTTACTGGCATTACATGGGGGCATATAGAACATCGCCCACATTGGAATTGACCTTTGTGTCTAGACAGGAATTTCCGTTCGGTTAATGCTGATGGTACTAGCATATTCTTTAGATTAATGTTGCGTTTATGAGCAACAGTGATTGCAGTATCTTGAAAACCTGGCAAGGCTTGGATAAGGTGCCATTCTTTCTTTAAGATTTTTGCAATTTGTTTAGAATAAACTGAATATAACAAGGGGCATACTAATCCCACATCTTTCTTTTTTCTTTCTTGCTGCAGCAAATTATCACGAGGTATATCTTTCGCCCTCTGGTACGCTTGATCAATATATTGCATAGGATATTTTCTTGTTATAAATCTCTCTTTCATCAATTTAGCATGGACTTCAATTTCCTGTATCATAGTGCAAGTTCTCCTAGCTCTAAAGAACTGTCCTACTGGCAAATTCTTCTTCAAGGTCGGGTTATGGAAACTATCAAAATGCAATAATTGATTACGATCTGTTGGTTTTCTGTACAATGTTGTAGTAAACTGCTCACCTTCTTTTCTAATAAGTAAGTCCAAATATGGGATTTGTTGGGCATGATAGGTAATCTGAAACTTTAAATTCATGTCCAAACTATTTATCCATATATTGAATTCAGCAAGACTATCCATGTCTCCCTCCCAAATGATCAATATATCATTGATATAGCGAATCCACAATTTGATGTTTGTTTCATATCTATGTTTCTTCAAAAATTTCTCTTTGAATTCGGAACATGTACAAATTAGCGATATCAGGCGCCATCGATGACCCCATAGCTACCCCTTTGACCTGCTTGAAAAAAATCTCTCTAAAACAAAAGTAGTTTTCACACAATGCAAACCTTGCTATAGCCATGAGGAAGGCAGTGGGGATACGTTTAGGGCCAGTTCTTTTCAATAGACATTCTTCTATAATCTCCAAGGACTCTACTTGTGGGATGTTGGTGTATAACGACTCCACATCTAGTGTGACCAGTAGAATATTAGAACTAAGGTCTCGAAAATTGGATAAAATTTCAATAACATGAGTCGAGTCCCTATCAGGCTATCAGGTTGTTGAATTATTGATTAATAAAAGTATCCTTCCAATTTTAAGCCACGTACTATTGACTGGGTATCCAAGCGTACCTTGTCCATCTGGGTGGCTGACAGTATCAGCTGACCTTCCTTTGCAGGGTCGGGTCACGGCCCACCGTGTCAGGGCAATGGCTGCCTCAGTAGCTCATCTCCGCTCTGTACCATTGGCAGACATATGCAGGGCTGCAACTTGGTCCTCAAGCCAGACTTTTGTGGCCAATTTCTGCCTGGAGAGGGAGTCCCGTAGGGACAGTGCTTTCGGTCAGGCAGTGCTCCGGAATCTCTTTGAGGTTTAGGCAACTCCTACTCTCCAGCCCTCTGGTTGGGCTACCGGTAGAGGTATGTTTCAGTGAAATCCTTTCTCTGATGCTGAGGCTAGAGGGAGCTCATTTTTCAGCTCTGAGTCCCCGGTAGCCTGAAGCTGGGGAGTCCCATAAGTGAGGACTGACTTCCTGCTTGGTCCTGGAGAAAGAGTAGTTACTCACCTGTAACAGGTGTTCTCCAGGAGCAGCAGGAATCAGTCTTCACAACCCTCCCTCCTCCCCTAGGAGTTGCAGTTGTACATAGTTTATTTTTACATTTTTGTGTGCTGTTTTTTAGCTATGTCATTGGACTGAGCAAGATGGCACCTTTAGGCGGGAAGGGGACCGCGCAGTATTCCCAAAGGCTTTCTTAGAAAGCTGGGGAATTGCTCCGCATGGGGGCTCCATCGACGTCGATGTCACCCATAAGTGAGGACTGATTCTCCAGGACCAAGCAGGAAGTCAGTCCTCACATATGGGTGACGTCGGCGCCGACGGAGCCCTCGCGGAGCAATTTTCCCCAGCTTTCAAAGAAAGCCTTTGGGAATTGCAGCGCGCATGCGCGGTCGCCTTCCCGCCCAAGGGTGCCATCTTAGCCAGTCTTCTTTTTTCCGCGGAGCCCTACAGACGTACCCGTCGTGTCCCCGCGAAAAAGTTGATTTTACTCATAATTTTCTCTTTTTTCCTTCGGTTCGACGCCGGTCTTTTTCCCGCCCGGACTCGCGACGCCGGTCACGAGTCCTCTTCTTCTTTTTCGGTTTTTCTGACTTAGTCAGTTTCGTTTTCGGTTTTTCCCTGGCAGCCCGGTCCTTTGACCTCGCAGGGGCCCTTTTTCCCCCGATGGCTGCCAGTGGTTTCAAGCGGTGTGGTCAGTGTGACCGAAATATGTCACTAACTGACACACACGACAATTGCCTCCGCTGCCTGGGCCCAGATCATGAAGAAATGATCTGTGGGGCCTGCGGCAAAATGTCCTCCAAAGCGTTGAGAAGTCGGCGGCATCAGCGGGATAGGATCTTCGCTGACCCCAGCCGTACCCGGACCTCGTCGGAGGCCTCCGCGTCCAGCTCGGACCGTCGACGGAGTTCCTCCGACAGGGGTTCTCCCTCCGGGGACCATCGACGGAAGGTGAAACCCGCGAGGGCGGCGTCGGTGGACGCTCCTGGCTCCGCGAGGGCCAGGTCGCATAGCCCCGATAGCCATCCCGGGTCCTTGGAGAAGGAGCACCTCTCGAAGCGACCTCGCCTGGAGTCGGAGCTGCCTGCTCGGGTAAGTCCTGTGGTCCTCCTGGACTCGCCTCCGAGACCGCCGACGTTGGGCCCGACGCCATCGGGGCCCGAGTCGGGGGCTGCTGGGTCACCTGAGCTCGGACTCAGGTTGACGGCCTTGGAGAGCAGACTGTCTGCCTTCATGGACCAGCAGCGGGCACTGCTCGCTGGCGCCGCTGCCCCGACCGCCGGGACGTCGACGTCTAAGTCGACCCCGGAGACCGAGCCGATCCTCGAGTCCATGCGAACTCGAGTCGATCCTCGGTCGAGGTCACCCTCGGCCTCCCGTTCGGGACCGAGGTCGCCGACGCCGACTACCTCGGCGTCGGGGCGGCAGGCGCCGCGCCCTGCCCGGGCCGACCCCACCGATTCCTCGTCGGAGTCGGTCTGGGAGTCTGAAGAGGAAGAGTCACCTGATTCTTTTCGGACTCGGTGTGTCCCCTCGGACTCACCTGAGTCCGAACCTCGGAAGCAGTCCCCCCCCGGAGGATGCCCGGTTCTCGGACTTCGTCAGGGATATGGCCAAGGCTTTGGCCTTCCCTGCGGATCCCGAGGAGGAGCCTCGAGCCGAAGAGCTCGACGCCCTCCAGTATGACTCTCCCGCCAGGGAACACTTTACTGTACCGGTTCCTCCCATGCTGGAACGACTACTCTTCCGCATGTGGGAGAGTCCGGCCTCCTCGCCGGTCCTGAGCAAGCGGGTCGATTCTATCTATCGAGTCCGCAAGAGCCCTGGCTTCCAAAAAGCACAGCTACCACACCATTCCATGGTAGTGGAATCGGCCATGCATCGTCTTAAGAGCCAGAAGATGCACTCCTCGGTGCCTCCTGGCAGGGAGGCCCGTAACCTGGATGGCCTTGGTAAGAAGTGTTTCCAGGGCTCTATGCTTGCGTGTCGTGTCCAGACCTACCAGCTTTACATGGGCATGTATCTCCGAGACCTGGCTAAAGAGCTAGCCGGATTCTCCGCTGGTTTGTCCGAGGAACCCTTGCGGAGGTTCCTGGCCTTGTCCACTGGCATTCGGGAATGCTCAAAATTCATATCCCGAGCAGCCTATGATGGCTTTGAAGCATCGGCTCGAGTGGCCGCAGCCGGCATCGGTGCCCGCCGACAGGCTTGGCTTCAGTCGTCTGACCTTGAGCCCTGGGTGCAGGACAAGTTGGTCGATGTCCCCTGCCGAGGCAAAAACCTCTTTGGCAAGCCCATGGCTGAAAAGGCTGCACAAATCGAGACGGAGACTCTCACCAGGACTAGGCTTTCTAGGAAGACCTCCGCCCCTTCCCAGAAAAAGAAGGGCTCGGGAAAGAAGTCCTTTTACCCGAGAAAGGCGGCTGCCTACAAACACTATCCCCAATATCAGGCCCCTGCAGCTCCCCAACAGGGCCAGCAGGCCAAGGGACGGGGTAACGGGTCCCGTAGGCAGCAAGCCCCCAAGCCTGCACCACCAGCCCCTGCTCAGCAGGGTGGGGGCTTTTGACTCCTTAAGCATAGCCTCTCCCCCTCCGCTGGCTCCTCCCAGCACCGGAGGCCGGCTGGTTCACTTCGCCCACAGGTGGTCCAGCATCACTTCAGATGCCTGGGTGCTTCAAGTCGTAAGAGAAGGCTATCTTCTCCACTTCCACCAGGTCCCTCCCTCCTATTTTCCGGGAGAACCTCCACGACTCCCTCTGCACAGGGAATTACTCCTTCAGGAGTTAGCAGGTCTTCTACAGGAATGGGCGGTGGAACCGGTGCCCCACCACCTGAGAGGTCAAGGCTTTTATTCCAGGTATTTTCTAGTACCAAAAAGGACGGGAGGCCTCCGACCCATCCTGGACTTGCGCAACCTCAACAAGTTCCTTGTGCGGGAAAAGTTCAAAATGCTTACCCTTGGAATCCTTCTGCCCTACCTCCAGCAGGGAGATTGGCTATGCTCCTTGGATCTAAAGGATGCCTACACGCACATCCTCATCCACCCAAGCCACCGCCAATACCTAAGGTTTGTGGTGGCAGGAAATCATTACCAGTACAGAGTATTGCCCTTTGGCCTGTCCTCCGCACCGCGAGTCTTCACAAAATGTCTCGCGGTGGTGGCGGCCCATCTCCGGTTTCACGGCCTCTATGTCTTTCCGTACCTCGACGACTGGCTCATCAGAGCAGCGTCCGCTCCGGAGGTCACCAACGCCACACGCCGCACGGTGACTCTTCTGCAGTACTTGGGCTTTGTTATAAACTTCGCAAAGTCCACTTTGCTCCCCTCACAGGATCTCGAGTTCATCGGCGCAAGGCTGCACACTCCTCAGGCACGAGCGTTCCTACCGCTCGACAGGGCTCAACGGCTCATGGACCTAGCCGACCGTTTTCGCAGCCAGCCCCTGGTCTCCGCCAGGCGCTTCCTGAGACTACTCGGCCATATGGCTTCCACCGTCCATGTGACCCCCAATGCCCGCCGCCTGAATATGCGGCCTGCTCAATGGTGTCTCCGCAAGCAGTGGCAACAAGCCACAGGCGGCCTAGCAGACCTAGTGCGCGTCTCCGAGCCGCTGGCCTCGTCTCTCCAGTGGTGGCTTCATCGGCCGAACCTGGTACTCGGCATGCCTTTTCAGTCACCTCAGCCGGCCCGGGTGCTGACGACAGATGCATCCCTCCTGGGCTGGGGAGCACATTGCCAAGGGGCACGTACTCAGGGCCTCTGGACCACGTGGGAGTCTGCTCAGCAGATCAACTTCCTGGAGCTCAGAGCGATCCGCCTGGCTCTCAAGGCCTTCTCCCACCTGACCTCTCACCAGTCCGTCCTTGTCCAGACGGACAATCAAGTTGCCATGTTCTACGTGAACAAGCAGGGGGGCACGGGCTCCTTCCTTCTCTGTCGGGAAGCACAGAAGCTCTGCTCTTGGGCCGTCAGTCACGGCGTTCTTCTCAAGGCAGTTTATCTCCCAGGCCAAGAAAATTGCCTGGCGGACAAACTCAGCAGGATCCTCCAGCCGCACGAGTGGCGCCTGGATCCCTTGGTAGTTCAGAAGCTCTTTCTAAAGTGGGGCCTCCCCACGATGGATCTCTTTGCCAGCCCTCTCAACCGGCAACTTCCTCGCTTCTGCTCTCGTCAGCCACATCCCCTTCGAGTTGCGGCAGACGCTTTTCTACTCTCATGGTCGGAGAGCCTTCTGTATGCCTTTCCTCCCATCCCGCTAGTCTCTCGGACTCTTTTCAAGGTTCTCCGAGACAAAGCTTTCATGATCCTGGTGGCCCCTCGCTGGCCCAGACAGCCGTGGTTTCCACTCATGCTGCAATTAGTGGTAGAGGATCCATTCCCTCTGGGGTTACAACCGGATCTCCTCACTCAGGATCAGGGGTCTCTGCTACACCCCAACCTCAGGTCTCTCAATCTAATGGCCTGGCTGCTGAGAGGGTAGTCCTTGCTCCCCTTCTCCTGCCGGCAGAGGTGGAAGAGGTCGTCCTAGCTTCTCGGCGACCTTCTACCCGCAAATGCTACGCCCTTAAATGGCGTCGCTTTTCCGTTTGGTGTACCCAACAGTCTCAGGATCCCTTCTCCTGCCCGGTGACGGTGATCCTGCAGTACTTGCTATACCTCTCTAATCTGGGACTTAAGTCCAACTCCGTCAAAGTTCACCTTAGTGCTCTTTCAGCACATCATGTGCCGGTGGACGGCAGACCTCTTTCCAGTGACCCTCTTGTAGCGAGGTTTCTCCGAGGTCTCCTTCTGCTTAAACCACCTCTGCGCCCGCCAGCGCCTGACTGGGATCTGAATGTGGTTTTACAGCGGATCACCTGTCCGCCTTTTGAACCTATGGCTTCCTGTTCTCTCCGTTTTCTTTCTTGGAAAACATTGTTCTTGATAGCCCTCACTTCCGCTAGACGCGTGAGGGAATTGCAGGCCCTCGTGTCTGATCCCCCTTACACTCGGTTCTACAAAAATAGGGTAGTCCTACGGACTCACCCAAAATTTCTTCCAAAAGTGGTCTCCCCTTTTCACATCAATCAGGAGGTGGTACTTCCAACCTTCTTTCCCAGACCGCACTCCAGCCGAGCTGAAACGGTCCTCCATACCCTGGACTGTAGAAGGGCATTGAACTTCTACCTTGACCGTACGTGGGAGCACCGTAAAGCTGCTCAGCTTTTTGTGTCTTTTGACCCCAATAAATTGGGGCTCCCGGTCTCCAAGCGTACTCTGTCCATCTGGGTTGCGGACTGTATCACTTGGGCTTATGGGGCAGCCGGACTCTCCTTGGAAGGTCGAGTCACGGCTCATTGCGTTCGGGCAAAGGCTACGTCAGTGGCTTACCTCCGCTCTGTTCCGCTGGCAGACATCTGCCGGGCCGCTACTTGGTCTTCGAGCCAGACTTTTGCGGTCCATTACTGTCTCGAGAGGGAGTCCCGCAGGGACAGTGCTTTCGGACAGGCAGTCCTCCGTAATCTCTTTGAGGTTTGAGCAACTCCTACCCTCCATCCCGGATGTGGGCTACCGGTGGGTAATAATTCAGCGAAGATTCCTTCCTTCTGTGCTGCTGAGCTAGAGGGAGCTCATTTTTGTGCTTAGGGTCTCCGGTAGCCTTAAGCTTGGGAGTCCCATATGTGAGGACTGACTTCCTGCTTGGTCCTGGAGAAGGCGTGGTTACTCACCTGTAACAGGTGTTCTCCAGGAGCAGCAGGAATCAGTCCTCACAACCCTCCCTCCTCCCCGTGGAGTTGCAATCATCTGCTTAAGTTTTTTTGCAAATTTTTATGCTGTCTTTTTTAGCTATGTCATCTGACTGGCTAAGATGGCACCCTTGGGCGGGAAGGCGACCGCGCATGCACGCTGCATTTCCCAAAGGCTTTCTTTGAAAGCTGGGGAAAATTGCTCCGCGAGGGCTCCGTCGGCGCCGACGTCACCCATATGTGAGGACTGATTCCTGCTGCTCCTGGAGAACACCTGTTACAGGTGAGTAACCACGCCTTCCTGCTGCTCCTGGAGAACACCTTTTACAGGTGAGTAACTACTCTAACTGATTTTATTATTTTTTTAAATTTCCTAGTTAGTGTGATTGTTATATGTTGAATGCGATTTGCAGTTGATGGGACATATTTACTAACTCGTTAGCTGTTCATGCGGCGATAATGCGGGTAAAGTGTGCCACGGTAACAGCTAATGCAGGCCATTTGCAGATAGCACAGAGAATTCCCTGTGCTATCTGCATACCGCACATTAGCATGGGGGTGGAGGTGGAGAGTGGATGTATCTGCAACAAGCGGTTACCGCACGTTTTGCAGACATCGCGAGTGCAATAAAGCCATCTCAATGGGTGGCGTTAGCTGCATCCACTGTGCTGCCACACCACGATCTCTGCATGTATGCCTTGTTATGTGCTAGGGAAATGCTGTGCATTCTCAACAGATAATGCATGGCTCTTGCAGCTAACACAACGCTATCTGCACTAACCCACTGCGTTCGCTGCAAAAGCCTATTGCACCTTAATAAAAATTTATTTATTTTATTTATTTTCTGAATTTCTATACTGCCTTTTCCAGAGATCAAGGGCAGATTATAGTGAACAAAACAAAACCTTTTACATAGAATATGGGCGTTACATAGGGTTTAAAAGCAATAACAGTGATCAATGATGTGATCTTCAGTGATCTGTATTTGATCCAGCTTAAGACTGGCAACCAGTGCAAACTGTAAAGTATGGGCGTGATGTGATCTGTGATGTGGGCCTTCCACTTGATACGAACAGCTACATTCTCCAGGAACAAGCAGAAAGTCAGTCCTCACATATGTGTGATGTCAGCGCCGACGGAGCCCGTGCGGAGCATTTCCCCAGCTTTCAAAAAAGTCTTTGGGAATGCTACCACATATGCGTGATCCCTTTCCCGCCAAATGGTGCCATCTTGCTCAGTCTCCTTTTTTCCATGGAGCCCAATGGACGCATGTCCTGTTTCCCCAGAAAAATCCTCTAAAAATTATCCTCTTCCCGCCTCTAGTCGGCGCTGTTCCCGCCATCCTTGGCTCTCCCTTCTTTTTTGACGAGGCTTGCCTCGACCGGCATTCACACCCTTTTTCGCCTGGAGGTCATCGACCCCGGCCAGGTGTCCCCCACAATGTCACCCAGTGGGTTCAAAAAGTGTGACCGCTGTGGTCAAACCATGTCTATTACAGACACCCATGACTGCTGCTTGCTCTGCCTCGGACTGGACCATGACAGTGCTACCTGCGACCTGTGCCAGGCCATGACTTCGAGAACCAACAGGAAATGGTCAGAGATGCAAGAGAAACTGTTCCCAAGGTCCGACTCGGCACCAGCTTCCCTGATGCTGAGCCCCAAGCCGAGCACATCCCATGAGGCCCGGGCTTCTTTGGAGTCCCGCAGCGGCAGCTCCTCTGTAAAGACGCCGGACCCTGTAAAGAAAAAGAAAAAATCCTTGAAGCTGGTCGATGTTCCACCAGTGAAACCTAGTAAGGTCCCGCGGAGGGACTCGGGCAACTCCGATCAGCGCCCCCTGAAGGTCTCTAAGAGGGAGTCCTCGGCCGGCGGTGACCGTGTGAGGCTCCCCAAGGCCGTGGTCCTTGTCGAGGATGCACTTCCAAGAGTGCCGGCATTGGACCTGGGTGCCCACACCGAAAGCTGCAGAAACTCCTGGTATCGAGACCAGGTTAACGGCCTTGGAGCAGAATATATTTTCCATCCTGGCCTTGCAGCAGGCAATGATGTCAGGTTTGTCCGCATCACCTGTCCTGACAACCGGGCCCCTAACTGTGAGGGAGTACCTGGGCGTTGAACTAGACCTGAGCGCCATCGGCCTCAGGCAAGCCTTTGGCACCTATCGAGGTCCCGGTCCTGGTCTTTGGGTGTCCAGTCTGCCCCAGCCAGTTTCCAGGAGTCCAACCCAAGACCCGGTTCCTCGGGGCCGGTCTCGAGGCATAGGAGCCCTGAGCCTCAGAATCCTCAACGCCCTCTGGCTCCAACTGGGAGACAGATGCCAAGGCTTCCCCCGAGACTTCTAGATACCGGGATGTCCCCTCAGAGCCGTCCCCTCCGGAACCCCGGTACCACTTCCCACCCAAGGATGTGGCCTTCCTTGACTTCGTATGGGATATGGCCCAAGCCCTCTCGGTCACAACTGAGTTAGAGGAGGACCTGCACACCGAAGAACTGGTCCAGTACTCCCTCTGCCAGGAAGCGGTGACTCTCCTCTCCCTTGCAGTACACCATGGAATGCTCCTGCGAGCAGTATACCTTCCAGGCCAGGGCGATTGCTTGGCGGACAAACTCAGCAGAGTCCTCCGCCCACACGAATGGCGTCTGCACCCCAAGGTGGCACAAAGACTCTTCCGCCTCTGGGGCAGGCCCGAGATGGACTTGTTCGCCTCCCCAGACAACACGCAGCTTTCCTGCTTCTGCTTACACCAGCCACACCTGGAGATAATAGCAGCAGATGCCTTCCTGATCCCATGGTCCAAAGGCCTCCTCTATGCCTTCCCACTGACTTGACTGGTGGCCAAGACCTCTTCAAGGTCCAGAGCGAGCGGGCATCAGTAATCCTGATTGCCCCCAGATGGGCCTGGCAGCCCTGGTTCCCTCTGTTGCTCTTCCTGTCAGTGGCACTCCTGTCCCGCTGGATCAGGACCCAGATCTTCTGTTCCAGGAAGAGAGCTCCCTACTACACCCCAGTCTGGAGTCGCTAGCATTGATGGCGTGGCTGCTGAAAGGGTAGCTTTGGCTCCTTTCAGTCTCCCAGGGGAGGTCGAGGAGATCCTGCTGGCCTCCCGGAAACCCTCCACCAGACATGCGTACACCTTCAAATGGAGAAGATTCTCCGTCTAATGTACAGAGAGAAGGGAGAACCCTTTCTCCTGCCGCATGCAACTAGTGCTACAATACTTACTGCACCTCTCGCACACTGGCCTAAAGTCGAATTCAATGAGGATTCACCCGAGCACCATAGCCGCTCATCACCACCCTGTAGAGGAGAAATCCCTCTCAAACCAGCCCCTGGTCTCGAGGTTCCTCCGGGGCCTTTTACTCTCAAAGCTCCCCCTCCAGCGGTGGAATGAGATCTTAATGTGGTGCTCTCCCAACTCACTAAGCTGCCGTTCAAGCCCCTCACCACATGCCATCTAAGACACCTCTCCTGGAAAGTGGTTTTCCTGGTGGTCATCACGTCCGCTCGGAGAGTGAGTGAACTCCAGATCTTGGTGACTGATCTGTCATATACAAGGTTCTATAAGAACAGGGTAGTGCTCCGCACACACCCTAAATTCCTCCCCAAGGTGGTATCTCCTTCCACCTCAATCAGGTGCTGGTCCTACTACTACTACTACTGAGCATTTGTATAGCGCTACAAGTCCTATGCAGCACTGCACAGACATGTAAGAGACAGTCCCTGCTCATCAGAGCTTACAATCTAGACAAACACAGAAGGTGTAGGCAGGGATAAAATAAGGGGAAAGAAAAAGGAGATCAGGTGAGTCAAGATCTAAAAGCAGCAGCGAAGAGGTGAGTTTTCAGCCTGGATTTGAAGAGGGTTAGAGAAGGTGCCTGGCGTACAGACACAGGTAGTTTGTTCCAGGCATAAGGCACAGCAAGATGAAAGGAGCAAAGTCTGGAGTTAGCAGTAGAAGAGAAGGGCACAGATAGAAGCAGTTTGCTAGAACAGCGGAGTTCCCGAGGGGGGTTGTAAGGAGAGATAAGAGAAGAAAGGTAGTGAGGAGCCACAGAGTGAATGCATTTATAGCAGGGGTCACCAACCTCCAGAGGGCCGCGGGCCGCACAGCCAACTACCGGCAGACTCGCGGGCCGCACACCCCCCCCCCCCCGCGAAAAAAAAACTGCTCATACCTGTACTTTTATTCCATGTCAGCTCCCTCCCTTCTTCTGCAGCCGCGGCTCCCTGCCTCTTAGGGAACCGCGGCTGTGCTTGTAAAATCATCGCAGAGCCCTTCCTGTCTTGACGGGCTCCATGCAGCATTGTCCCGCCTCTAAAGGAAGTTGTTTACCACTTCCTTTGGAGGCGGGACAATGCTGCACGGAGCCCGTCAAGACAGGAAGGGCTCCGCGATGATTTTACAAGCACAGCCGCGGTTCCCTAAGAGGCAGGGAGCCGCGGCTGCAGAAGAAGGAGTCGATGAATTTGCCGGTACTTTCAGCAGCATCCTTGGCGGGCCGCACCGGGGTAGAGCCTCGCGGGCCACACCAAGGGACCTCGTGGGCCGCAGGTTGGTGACCCCTGATTTATAGGTTAGCAGGAGAAGTTTGAACTGGATACGGAAATGGATAGGGAGCCAGTGAAGTGACTTGAGAAGAGGAGTAATATGGGCATGACGAGGCTGGCGGAAGATTAGCCGCGCAGCAGAGTGTTGAACAGACCCCACCTTTTTCCCACGGCCTCATGCCAGCAAGGAGGAACTCATCACCGGATCACTGCACATCGCGTGTGGGCTATGGCCATGTCGGTAACCAACCTCCGCTCAGTGCCGGTGACAGAAATCTGCAGGGCCACCACATGGTCTTTGATCCATATGTTTGTAGCTCATTACTGCCTGGACAGCAAGCCTTCAGGCAGGCAGTACTCTGCAATATTTTCGATGTGTAGGCAACTCCTGCCCTCTGACCCTTCTGTGTTCAGGCTACCAGAGTGATAGTGTCGCTGGATGCTGAAACTGGGGAAATGCTCCTTGCGGGCTCCATCGGCACCGATGTCACCCATATGTGAGGACTGATTCCTGCTGTCCCTGGAGAAATCTTGTTACAGATGATTAGTTATGCTTTTTGGGCCATTTGTAAGTGTTTTAGTGTTTGCTTAGGGAGGCCCTTTAGAATACTATTACAAAAATCAAAGTGTGGAATGATCATTGCCTGGAGCACAGATCAGAAGTCTTAATTTGAGAGCAATTGTCTTAGTTCCTGAATCATCCTAAGTTTATAATAGATGGTAGAGGTTGTTATCTTTATGTGTGTGGCTACTTAGAGAAAATCTAGGAACTTACCTGTAGCAGTTGTTTTCTGTGGTCAGTGGGATACAAGTCCTCACATATACACAGGGCTGGCCCAATCATTAGACAAACTAGGCAGTCACCTAGGGCAGCAGCAGCTTCTTTGGGGAGGGGGGAGGACAGCCAAGAGGAGGGCTGTCAAAGCTAAACAACAGATCCTTGGAGTTGTCTCCTAATTAAGATTTTACAAAGACGGGGCCAAGGCTCCATTCTACCACATGAAGCAGGTAGTTATACACATGAATGGTAGGCCTTTCAAAGGCTTTTCCTGAGTGGTCTCCACCAGATGACATTACCCATCTATGAGAAGAATTCTGCTGTCCATGGAAAATATCCACTACAAATAAGTAACTTGGTTTTATCTGACATGTTAATGCGCATTAGTGATCATTGCTGTGCATTAACTGCATGACTGTCTTCTCCAAAGTGTAGGAAATGGAACGGTTAAACATCTAAGTTACATGGAACAGATAAACATCTTAGTTAATAGCTAACAGGGTTTCGTTAACAAATAACGTACTAATTATATATTTGCAATCATTGAACTATATACAATTAGGATAGCTATACTCAATGGTATATGTTTTAATTACTTACAGGTGTAGGTTATGTCTAATATGAGTCTGTCTAGTTTATATCATATCAGAGGGCAGGTTAGCTGGTGGGTCCAAAGTGGTCAGAGAATAAGTGAGTTTTCAAGTGTTTGCGGAAGGCAGGAAGGTCGGTGATGTTCCTTATTGTGTCTGGCAAAGAGTTCCAAAGGGATGGTGCAGAGTTAACTGTTGAAGCCATATAACTAATGCGTTGTTCAATGTAAACTGCTTTGACCCAGTGAAAAGCGGTATATAAGGATAGCTAAATAAATAAATAAACTAAGAGGTTAACTCTGGTTATTAACTTATGTTAGGTGCAAAACCTTGGCGCATCATATTAAATAGGTCCCTCTGTGCGCACGTTGGTGTGTCTGTGTGCTGTGCAGGTAGTGGGGCAGCTTACGTCACCTTTGCACACTGGAATGCTATTACTACCACCCCTTTATAAGATATTATATGCATGCTTATTTAAGAAAGTAACATTGATGGTTTATTATAACTGTGTTAAAGGATACACTGGGTAAAGAAGAATAAGAGTAGACAGTTTTTACCTTGACTTATTCATTCAATATTAAAGCAGGAACCGTACTATTTCATTCTACATTCAAGTTTATAGACCGTCTTTCTTCAAAGAACTCATCTTTAACACAGATCTTAAATACTGATTATTTTTAACCTTATTGTCTTTTCATATAATTATACTTTCTGTAAAACATTTTTGATAAAGATAGTACATGGGAACCCTAATGTTGTTAATAATGCAAATTATAAAATAATGATGAAATTCCAAAATAAAAGAAACTTGTGAAATTACCAGCACACATTGAGTAAGACCCAGGTTTTCAATATACTGTCTGTTTCTAATTTGGCTTTAAACACAGAAGTGGAACATGTTTTATTTAAAACGGGCAATTTGTGGACCCTAAAGAGTTTCAATATTATATAAGCAATAAAACTCAACAGAGCAGGCATGAGCTTGTGGGGAAATAGTCATTAAAGAGTTCATTAAGAGCATGTGATATCATAGGTTATTATCGTGGCCACCCATCTGAAGAATAATTCCACTGGTATAGAAAGCCATAACATTTCATGAAAAAAATATTTAAAATTAAATTACTGCCAAAATAATTCTAAACAAATAGTATATCCAAAATCTGAAATTAAAGAAAAAATATTTCAATAAAAAAGAAACTTACAAAAATAGTCATCCAGTGAATATTAGTACAAAGAAGATTTGTTGTTTGGGGGTTCAGTCTTAAAACTCTCCCCCCCCCCCCACCCCCCACGACAGAGATTGAGAACATTTTTTTCTTCTTGAAATGCAAATTATTTGTAGATGCTCACTTTAACTGTATGAGCTGTTATATGCAATATTTAAATCAGAAACCTGCTCAGTTAAAACCAGTATAAGAGAAAATGCATTAGGGGTTTAGTTATTCAGATTTAAATAAACTTGTAACAAGTACATTGGAATAGCTAAGCTCTTTGTCTTGTTCTTTTCTGTCACATGCAACATAAGACTGTAATTAAGATTTTTACAGAGCTTTTGGGAGGCCCAAGCTGCCCCTGAGGGCATGAAGGGTCCTGTCTTGAAAGGCATTATCAGAAGCTGGCATGTTTTGCAACTGAGAAAAAGCAAAATGGGTAGCAAAGAGAGGTTTCAGATATTTCTGAGCCAAATAGGAAGGAGATAGAGGGGATCCTTGGGTGAAACATGTTAGAAGTCATTAACCATAACTTTCAACAAATGCCTTCCTGACCTTAGCAGCACAATGAACACAAAACATGGTAATTCCATGGTGAAGGAACTAATCGTCATAGTTTTTCTTTGCTGTGAGTTCTGTTTGTCTCCACATATTTATTTATTTATTTATTTGTCATTATTTGTGTGTTCCCTTACCTTACTGCTCCCTTTAATTTGCATTCTGTTCAGCTCTTCTCAGCTGAATTACTTATACCCCACCCCCTCCCCTCTAAACACACACACCGTGACTGGCTGTCTTTTATAACTGTTATCTGCTCATTATCTAATTTATGCACAGGTGCACCTAATCCCTTGATTCTCCTACCTTCTATATTCTCTGGCCTTTGTTCTCCTCTCTATTCTTCTTCTATGGCTCCTCATCACATTGTCTTCCTCTTCTTCATACTCCCTAACTGTTTCCCCTCTTACCAGCACCTTCACTCCTCCCCTCTTTATCTCCCCTTTACTGTCCTCACTTCCCCCTCCATTCTGACTTCTACCCTATCATCAGCTCTTGAGCTTCATCACTTTCTCCCACTCATTCAACCATCTCCTCTCTCTCTAAGTCAACCTCACCCTCGTTTCCGCCGTACCATCTCCTCTCTACCCCGTACTCTGCTACTCCTTCTCCTTCTCTCATCCGGAGATATCAACCCCAATCCTGGCCCCCCTAGACTTCTGTCTCACTCTGAGAAGAGATCTTCACGCAACATCTCTAATCTTATCCATATCCCTCTCCTTTCCCCTTCCACTCTCCCTTTCTCATGTGCCTTGTGGAACGCACTCTCTGTCTCTAATAAACTTGCTTTTGCTCATGATCTCTTTATCTCTAATGCTCTACATCTTCTTGCTCTAACTGAGACCTGGATCCTCCCAGATGATACTGCATCTACTGCTGCTCTCTGTCATGGAGGCTATCAGTTTTCCCACACGCCTCGTCCCACTGGCCGTGGTGGTGTTGGGCTTCTACTTTCTCCCTCTTGCCAATTCCAACCCCTCCTGCTGCCTCAATCTCACTCCTTTCTCTCTTTTGAAGTCCACTCCATCCGCCTTTTCATTCCAGTTCCTCTCCGGGTAGCTGTTATTTATCGACCTCCTGACAAGTCTGCTTCTACCTTTCTCACTGACTTTGACTCATGGCTTTCCTTCTTTCTGGATTCCTCTTCCCTCACTCTTATTCTTGGGGATTTTAACATTCATGTCGATAACCCCTCTGATCCTTATGCTTTAAAGCTCCTCTCCCTTACCTCCTCGTTTGACTTCCAACTTTGTTCCACTGCCCCCACTCACCAGCATGGCCACTGCCTTGACTTGATATTTTTCTCTAGTTGCTTACCCTCGCACCTCTGTAGCTCAGTTCTTCCCTTATCTGACCATCCCCTTTTAAGCTTTAATCTTCATCACCCGCTGCATCAGCCTCGTCCTATCTCTTCCAACCTATTTAGAAATCTTCATGCTATTGATCCCTTGGCTCTCTCTTCCACTATTTCTTCATCTCTTTCTTCCACTATGTCATCTAAATCTGTTGACAAGGCAGTAACTTCTTATAATGCTGCACTCTCCTGGGCTCTGGATGCTCTCGCTCCGCCCATGCCACGTCCTGTGAGACGTTCTGCACCCCAGCCCTGGCTTTCATCCACTACCCGCTATCTGCGTTCCTGTGCCTGTTCTGCTGAGCATGCTTGGCTCAAATCCCACTCCCCTGCAGACTTTCTACACTTCAAATTCATGCTTGTCTCTTTCCAGTCAGCCATAGCTCTTGCCAAACAAGACTACTATGTCCATCTGACTAACTCTCTTGCCTCTGATCCTCGCCGTCTCTTTACCACTCTCAGCTCTCTTCTCAAAGTGCCTCCGCCTCTGATCCCTCCCTCCCTTTCTGCCCAAACCCTGGATGACTATTTCTATGACAAAATCCACAAAATCACCCTCCAATTCCCCATAAAGTCAGTTACTTCCCCTTCTCCTCTTCACTCCCAACTCTCCCCCCCTCCCCCCACCTCTGCTACCCTCTCTTCCTTTCCTGTGATCTCTGAAGAGGAAACTGCACACCTTCTTTCTTCCTCCAAACTCACCACCTGCTCCTCTGATCCTATCCCCACCCGTCTCCTAAGCCCCATCTTCTCCACCGTTGTCCCTTCCATCTCTCATATTCTCAGCCTATTGCTCTCCACTGCAACAGTCCCTGCAGACTTCAAGCATGATGTGGTCACACCTCTCCTCAAGAAACACTCACTTGATCCCACCTGTTCTTCTAATTATCGACCCATCTCTCTCCTTCCCTTCATTTCTAAACTACTTGAACGTGTGGTTCACCGCCACTGTCTCGACTTCCTCACCTCACATGCCCTCCTGGATCCCTTACAGTCTGGCTTTCGTCCTTTACAATCTACTGAAACGGCTCTTGCCAAAGTCTCCAGTGACTTGTTCCTGGCAAAATCCAAGGGCCTTTACTCTGTCCTCATCCTTCTTGACCTCTCTGCTGCTTTTGACCCTGTTGACCACAACCTTCTCCTCGATACCCTGTCCTTACTTGGTTTTAGGGGCTCTGTACTATCCTGGTTCTCGTCCTATCTCTCCCATCGCTCTTTCAGTGTGTGTTATGGTTGCTCCTCCTCCTCTGCTACCCCGCTCCCAGTTGGTGTACCCCAAGGATCTGTCTTGGGTCCGCTCCTTTTCTCTCTCTACACCAAGTCCCTTGGTGCGCTTATCTCTTCCCATGGCTTTCAGTACCATCTGTATGCTGATGACTCCCAGATCTACCTCTCTACGCCTGAAATCTCTCTGGCAATCCAGACCCAGATCTCTGCCTGCCTTTCTGACCTTGCTGCCTAGATGTCTCACCGCCGCTTGAAACTGAACATGGCCAAGACTGAACTTCTTATCTTTCACCCTAAAACCTCCCCTCCTCTTCCTCCTTTCTCAGTCTCTGTGGATAACTCTGTACTCCTTCCTGTTTCCTCAGCCCGCAATCTGGGTGTTGTCTTTGATTCCTCTCTCTCTTTCTCCACACATATCCATCTGATAGCTAAGACCTGCCGTTTCTTTCTCTATAACATCAGCAAAATCCGCCCTTTCCTTTCTGAACACACTACTAAAATGCTTATCCACTCCTTAATCACCTTCCGTCTTGACTACTGTAACCTACTCCTTACTGATCTCCCTTTGAATCATCTCTCTCCCCTTCAATCTGTTCAACACTCTGCTGTGCGGCTAATCTTCCGCCAGCCTCGTCATGCCCATATTACTCCTCTTCTCAAGTCACTTCACTGGCTCCCTATCTGTTTCCGCATCCAGTTCAAACTTCTCCTGCTAACCTATAAATGCATTCACTCTGCGGCTCCTCACTACCTTTCTTCTCTTATCTCTCCTTACAACCCCCTCGGGAACTCCGCTGTTCTAGCAAACTGCTTCTATCTGTGCCCTTCTCTTCTACTACTAACTCCAGACTTCACTCCTTTCACCTTGCTGCGCCTTACGCCTGGAACAAACTACCTGTGTCTGTACGCCAGGCACCTTCTCTAACCCTCTTCAAATCCAGGCTGAAAACTCATCTCTTCGCTGCTGCTTTTGGATCTTGACTCACTTGATCTCCTTTTTCTTTCCCCTTGCTATATCCCTGCCTACACCTTCTGTGTTTGTCTTGACTAGATTGTAAATTCTGATGAGCAGGGACTGTCTCTTACATGTCTGTGCAGCGCTGCGTATGACTTGTAGCACTATATAAATGCTTAATAGTAGTAATAGTAGTAGTTTTATTCAACATATTTTTAAAGATCTCAGCAAATACGAGTACTAATATTACAACCTTAAATATAAGTAAATAGTTGTCATAATTTGTCTTGGGTACAAGGGATTAAATAGAGTGTATGAAAGTTTAATCTAGCTTCTCTCTTCAGTTCTTATACAGAAGCAATTAATTACAAATGGTGCTCTAACTTCAGTACTGGCCCACTTTGGACATTGTGATGGGGGAAGGGGCATTTCTACCCCCGAGGAATAAATAGGAAGGCTTAACATTCTGTAGAAGTCACTGAACTTCATTTTTTGCTCCTTTATTATAACCACAACTGCCTATAAAAAATAAATGATACTGCTTTATTTTCCCAGTTTCACAACTAAATTTGCAGATGATAAATACACTCAATGCAGTCATTTACAAGCAACAAATTGCAGTAGCTTTGTCTCTCAAAATATTTTCCCCTCTATAAAAAAAATTATGCCTGCAGAGACATGTAGACACCTCCAGTCCTGGCTCGCCAGAATAGCATGGCAAGAGGACAATAAGAAATATTCATACCAAATTACACAGGCAGGAATTTTGTGCTGGAAGGAGGAGAATGCTGGAACGAGCAACAACGATCAGCCTGAAATGTCACAGTACTTTTTCAGCTAAAATACTCAAATAGAATCAGTGACTTCATCTGTGCTAACATTCCCTCAGAAACTAACAGCAAAGAAGACCAAAGGATATTTTTAATTCAGTAGGGAATCAAGACTACAAGTGAAAATTAAAACTGGTTGGATAGTCCTATGCACCACTTACCAAAACTTGTATACCAAAAATGGCAGATGTCGCAGGCAGGGGTGTCATTAGGCATGGTCACGGGGGCCCATGCCCTGAGTCTCTGCAGCAAAGATGGCAATTGGCAGCATTGTGGAGAAGAAGAAGGGAGGGGGCCAAGCTGGGATTGACACAGCAAACAAACCATTTTGCTCCATTACCCCCCTCCCCCCATCCACATTCCTGGCCTGCTCTTCCTATCTACCCCCGTTTCCCAACTGCTGCCTGGAATAAAGGTCTCTGCTTTGCTGGTTTAGCTTTGCCCTTTCCTGCCAAACTGGAGAAGACAATGCTTCATGCCTTCAAATCTCTATGCTGCTGTGACTTGGGATTCAGCTGAAAGCAGAGAGAAGGATTAGCTCTATTCAGAATGACTTGTGGGGAGGTAAAAATGTGAATGCTGAAAGGAAAGTGAAAGGAGGAGGTGGTGAATGCTAGTCAAGGTAATGCTTTAGAAGGCAGTGCAAGAGAGGGAGCATGCCTTGGGGGAGGGGGAAGTTTGAATGAACAGGAATGAATTTTGAAGGAGTATAGGAAAGGGTTGATTGCTAGGAAATAGCACAAGGAGAAGATCAATGTTGGTGAAAAGTGAGGTGAGGGTGAATGCGGTCTTCTTCCCTTTATCTCTGAAGTCAACCTTGCAACTTAGGCTTTCTGGCACCTTTTGTCCTCCCTAAGGTCTGTACAGTTTGTCATGTGTTCTGCAGCAGATGTGAGGGAAACAGACGAAGTGGGGGAAAGTTAGTATACAGTCGTCCCTCACCACTTCGCACTTCGACTTTCGCGGCTTCACGGTTTTTTCAAATGTATTCATATATTTATTTATTTATTTAACAGCTCTTATATACCGCGCTATTTGACATCAGTGCGGTTTACATTAAACAAAATACACTCAGATTTAGAGAACTTGTCCAAGTTACAGGTAACGGGAATAAAACAAGGATTAACTGGGGAATAGCATATAAAAAATTAAATAAAAGCAATTACATAAGACTAGAGATCTTGAGTGGGTATAGAGACATATATATATATATATATATATATATATATATATATATATATGACTAAAGGGGTGTTATTTCATGTCTAGAGGGCTCTAATAATGTTAAAAAAACGTATTTAGAAGGTCGTAAACAGGTTTTCTATCCTTTAACTATGAAAATATTTGATTTATAAATAAAGAATCCTCCTTTTCGGAAATTCACTTATCGTGGTAGAGTCTGGAATTGATTAACTACGATAAACGAGGGATGACTGTATGGGGTTTCCTGAAAACTATGTTGGGAGGAGGAACAAGGAGTAGAGTAGGTTTGAGAGATCTGGAGAAATGACAGTGTAGCAGTGAAGTGCAAACAACGAATAACACCAGGAGTCAATTGCAGGGTCCAAGCCAATTTATTGTGCACAGGCTCAGACAGGAGCGTGTCCAAAAGAGACTGAGCAATGGAGTACAGGAGCAGATTCCTTATATATAATTTGATAGAGGCAACCTTTCTATTGGTCCCAATGCCCCTCGCACCTATCCAATCGGTGACCCTCTCTGGGCCCCATTCCTTGTTCCTCCTTCTCAAACTGTTCTAACAAAGGCACAGCCTTAAGCATGGATACATTTCTACTTCAAGGACATTTCTAGCTCAACAAATGAAAGAACATTTCTATCATAAGCATAAAATAATTGTACAAACTTAATGAAGGGAGACAGGGGACTTTCAAAAGCAGTTTCTTAAACTCTGGTTCTTCTCAACACTAATTTCAGGTGGGGGTTGGGACGATCTAGGCCTAGTTTACAGGCCATAGCCTACCACATTCCCCCCTTTGATTATCCTCACCCCTCCTTATAAAGGGGGTGAGGAAAGAATCACAATTCATGTTTCCTTCAAACTGTCGCTTCCTCCTGAGGCAAGGCCTGATACGTCCACATAGCTAGTACCCTAGCCGCTGTCTTACGCTCGACTGTACTGTCAATGATTGAGGTAAACATACGTAGGCATAAGAGCAAGAAACAGGGGAGGAGCAGACACATAGCTATCATTAGTAAAACAGCAAAGACAATAGTCTTCAAACCTCCTAGCCCTGAGAACAGAGAACCAAACCATCCACTGAGCTCTAGCCCATGCCAGGTCTGAACAGGTACATGTGCTAGCCTGCGCATATGGTCAGCTATTTCTTCAATGACTTGACCCTGATCATCAATTTGCAGACAACAGTTTGTCAAATTGAATTTTCCACATACTCCTCCTTCAGAGGCTGACAAGTAATCAAGGGCTAACCGGTTTTGATAAATGGCAGTGTGCATTTGAGTACTTTGTTTTGCTAAGAGGGTTAGTGCTTTACTCGTTTCGTTAGTTATTTCTACAACAGCTTGCAAGCGTATAATACGATTCAACATATAAACAGGAGTGCGGTATCCCCAAGTCCCATCCTCCGCCCAGGTGGCTGGCCCATAGTATGTAATTATCCTCTCAGGTGGCCACTCTTCACCATACCATTTATTCCATTGACCTATCTTTAGGGCCTCCCGCTTCTGTCGACCACTGTAGACTGGAAAACCTAACTGTTCTCCTTGGGAAATGGGAATAAGGAAGAAGGATGGGCGAATCATTCCCAGGACACATGCCCTTCCCCAGTTGATAGGGAGTTGAGCGTATGCCCGCGTACCACAAATCCAGTAGAGCTAAAGTGGGGCTTCCCAGGCATTGGTAGCAGTAAGATCAGTCCATACCTTAGCAAGACTAGGGAAATTAATTAAAGGGTTGGATGGCTCAGTAACATTTATAACTGACCACCAGGATGTCCTCTTAGTGGTAATATTGTAAAATCGTTGGCTCAGACATACTAACTGTCCAACTTGAATGGTGAACTGTGGTCCTATCCGGACGAAACAGATACGGCCAACGATTGTGTTGGCCAATACCCATTCACTAGTGGTCCGGTTCAGAGCAGTCAGATTATACGGGATAGAGTAATCCAATTCTCTCGCTTCCCATGGCCATTGGTCTCCAACCCTAGTTCCCCCGCAGAAGAAACAATTAGAGATTTGGAGACTAGAAGCTACAGTTTCAGCTAATTCAATAAACAAATTCCGAACGGTCTGGGGGATCTGCACCTCTTTCTGCATGGCCTCATAAAAGGAGTGGTGTATTCGGAAAGGTGAAGAGATGCGGGTCTTGGTAATAAGCTGAATGTATACATGAGTTCCAGGGTCTATCCCCCGGCCCTGTATTCGTAATCCAAATCTAAATCCTTTTATCCACTGGCTGGGGTTAAGCACAAGTAACTTTAAGGGGTTACAGGTACCCTTCTGATAACTACGTGGTTCAAGCACTGGTAATCTTTCTAAAATGGCCTTGCGCTCATCTCCATCTCGACCTTGCGGTCCTTTGGGCCAGGTGGCGAAGTATACACATTCCCACCGGGGACAGGAGTATGCTCCCTCGGATGCCTTGATGAAGGTAGCTGGAGCATGTATCCCAGTGCACACACCCCAATAATTATGCTGCGCCAGGGCACATATACTTTTCATTTCGGTAGTAAATTCGCTCTTCATTAACAGATCCACAGCTGTAGTAGCCATTTCTGTTGATGGCACCACAAGCATCGAAGTAAAGTGGAGCAGGTGTTGTGGGATCTAAGAGTTGTCGTGTAGCATTTAGGAGGGCTCCATCCCCATCATTCCATCGGAGCTCTAAAACATAATAGGTAGGACTCTGACGGGGGTTAAAACAGGTCCTGACCTTCCCTTTTGTACAGATACTTAATTCTGTACCATTATATACACACTGGCTAACAGTTCCAGTACAACTATAATAGGAGTGATACAGCAGAGTTTGGGTAACTTTTGTCCTGGTTCGGGTAGTGGTAACACAGACAGTACAAGGAGGTATGGCAAGAGTCATTCTAAGGGGCCCCAGGGCTACCGCAAATACAGCAGAAATGCATAGATATATCATGATTACAAAATCTTAATAAACTTGTCTAGAAATTGCAAATCCTGTACTTAAGTTTTCTTCTTTCACAGCTTCCACCGTACGTTGACCTGTCAGCTTCCGGTAAGTGACAGGAGTAGGGTTTTCTCCAGGACCAAGCAGGAAGTCAGTCCTCACAGATGGGTGATGTTGGCGCTGACGGAGCCCCCGTGCGGAGCATTTCTCCAGCTTTCATAGAAAGCCTTTGGGAATGTAGCGCGCATGCGCGGTCCCCTTCCCACCCAAGGGTGCCATCTTGCTCAGTCTTCTTTTTTCCGTGGAGCCCGACGGATGTATATTCGTTTCACCCGAGGAAGAAGTTGATTTTCTCTGCGTTAACCTGTTTTTCTTCGGTTCGACGCCGGTTTCCCTTTCCCGCCTGGGCCCGATACGTCGGTATCGAGCCCGGATCTCTTTTTCGTTTTTTGTTCTTAGTGACTAGCGTTCGCGCCATTTTTTCTTTTTTCACTGGCAGCCCTGTCTTTTGACCTTGCAGGGGCCCTTTTTCCCCCGATGGCTGCCAGCGGGTTTAAAAAGTGTGATCGGTATAAGAAACTTATGTCTCTCACTGACACACATGACTGCTGCCTCCGGTGCCTCGGACCCGATCATGACCCGATGATCTGTGGTCCATGTGGGAAGATGTCCTCTAAGGCGTTAAGGAGTCGGCAGCATCAAAAGGAAAGAATCTTCTCTGACTCCGCGTCCGGTAGGGCCCGGACCTCGTCAGAGGCCTCGACATCTCGAGACTCCGGCCCCGAGCAGCGTCGAGGCTCCTCTGAAAGGGGGTCTCCCTTGCGGGAGCATCATAAGAAGAAAAAACCCGCGAGGGTGGCGTCGGTGGACGCACTTGGCTCCTCGAGGGCCAAGTCGCATATCCCCGAGCGCCGTCCTGGGTCTTAGGAGTCAGAGAGGCCTGCAAAACAACCTCATGTGGAGATGGAGTCCCCGGGTCACGTGAGTACCGTAGTCCTCGTGGATTCACCTCCAGGAGAGCCGACGTCGGGCCCGACGCTGCCACGGCCCGAGTCAGGGGCTGCTGAGTCTCCTGAGCTCAAACTCAGATTGACGGCCTAGGAGAGCAGCTTGGCTGCCTTCATGGAACAGCAGCGGGCACTAACCTCTGCCTCTGCCCCGACCACTGGGACATTGACGTCCAAGTCGACCCCGGAGGCCGAGCCGATTCTCGAGTCCATGCGAACTCGAGTCGATCCTCGGCCAAGGTCCCCCTCGGCCTACCGTTCGGGACCGAGGTCATCGACGCCGGTACCGTCAGCGTCGGGGCAGATGACATCGATGCCTGCCCGACCGGAGCCGCTCAATTCCTCCTCCGAGGAGTTCGGCTGGGAGACGGAGGATGAGGAGTCGCCCGACACCTTTCGGACTCGGTGCATTCCTTCGGATTCGCCCGAGTCTGAACCTCGGAGAAGGTCCCCTCCGGAGGATACCTGGTTCTTGGACTTCGTGCGGGACATGGCCAAGGCTTTGGCATTCCCCGCGGATCCCGAGGAGGAGCCTCAAGCCAAAGAGCTCGAGGTCCTACCATATGACTCTCTTCCGAAGGAGGCCTTTACTGTTCCGGTACCTCCAGTGCTGGAACAGTTGCTGTTCCGCATGAGGGAGGCGCCGGCATCGACGCCGGTTTTAAGCAAGCGGGTCGATTCCATCTATCAAGTCCGCAAGAGCCCCGGGTTCCAAAAGGCACAATTACCGCACCACTCCATGGTTGTGGAATCGGCCATTCATCGTTTGAAGAGTCAGAAGATGCACTCCTTGGTGCCTCCCGGCCGGGAGGCCCAGAACCCGGATGCCCTCGGTAAGAAGTGCTTCCAGGGCTCTATGCTTGCTTGCCATGTCCAGACCTACCAGCTGTACATGGGCATGTACCTTTGAGACCTGGCAAAGGAGATTTCTGGGTTCTCTGCTGGTCTCTTCAAGGAACCGTTGCAGAGGTTCAATGCTCTGTCCTCGGGTATTCGTGAGTGCTCGAAGTTTATATCTCGAGCAGCCTATGATGGCTTCGAGGCTTCGGCCCGAGTAGCCGCGCCCGGCATCGGTGCACGCCGTCAGGCTTGGCTACAGTCATCGGACCTTGAGCCATGGGTGCAGGACAAGTTGGTCAATGTCCCCTGCTGAGGTGAAAACCTCTTTGGCAAGCCCATGGCTGACAAGGCTGCCGAACTCGAGACTGAGACTCTTACCCGGACAAGGCTGTCCAGAAAAACCTCTGCCCCTTCTCAGAAGAAGAAGGGCTCGGGAAAAAAGACCTTTTACCCGAGGAAGTCATCTGCCTATAAACAGTACCCTCATTTTCTCCAGGACCAAGCAGGAAGTCAGTCCTCACATATGGGTGACGTCGGCGCCGACGGAGCCCTCGCGGAGCAATTTTCCCCAGCTTTCAAAGAAAGCCTTTGGGAATTGCAGCGCGCATGCGCGGTCCCCTTCCCGCCCAAGGGTGCCATCTTAGCCAGTCTTCTTTTTTCCGCGGAGCCCTACAGACGTGCCCGTCTTGTCCCCGCTGAAAAAGTTGATTTTCTCGTGATTTATCTCATTTTTCTCTATCGGTTCGACGCCGGTCCTTTTCCTGCCCGGACTCGCGACGCCGT
Source organism: Ichthyophis bannanicus (assembly GCA_033557465.1). Taxonomy (NCBI): domain Eukaryota; kingdom Metazoa; phylum Chordata; class Amphibia; order Gymnophiona; family Ichthyophiidae; genus Ichthyophis; species Ichthyophis bannanicus. The sequence continues at coordinate 546,655,814 of CM066031.1, forward strand.
TGCGAGTCCTTCTGTTATTTTTCGGTTTTTCTGATTTCTGTCAGTTTCGTTTTCGGTTTTTTTCGCTGGCAGCCCGGTCCTTTGACCTTGCAGGGGCCCTTTTTCCCCCATGGCTGCCAGTGGTTTCAAGCGGTGTGTTCAGTGTGACAGAAATATGTCACTCACTGACACACATGATATTTGCCTCCGCTGCCTTGGCCCGGATCACGAGGAACTGATCTGTGGGGCCTGCAGCAAGATGTCCTCCAAAGCGTTAAGGAGTCGGCGGCATCAGCGGGAACGAATCTTCGCTGATCCCGCCCGTACCCGGACCTCGTCGGAGGCCTCGGCGTCCAGAGGTTCCAGCTCTGACCGTCGCCGGAGTTCCTCCGACAGGGGTTCTCCGTCCGGGGACCATCATCGGAAGGTGAAACCCGCGAGGGCGGCGTCGGTGGACGCACCTGGTTCCGCGAGGGCCAGGTCGCATAGCCCCGATAGCCGTCCCAGGTCTTTGGAGAAGGAGCATCTGCCGAAGCGACCTCGTCTGGAGTCGGAGTTGCCTGCTCGGGTAAGTCCTGTAGTCCTCCTGGACTCGCCTCCGAGGGGTCCGACGTCGGGCCCGACGCCGTCGGGGCCCGAGTCGGGGGCTGCTGGGTCACCTGAGGTCGGACTCAGGTTGACGGCCTTGGAGAGCAGACTCTCTGCCTTCATGGAACAGCAGCGGGCACTGATCGCTAGCCTCGCTGGCGCCGCTGCCCCGACCGCCGGGACGTCGACGTCTAAGTCGACCCCGGAGACCGAGCCGATCCTCGAGTCCATGCGGGCTCGAGTCGATCCTCGGTCGAGGTCACCCTCGGCCTCCCGTTCGGGACCGAGGTCGTCAACGCCGACTCCCTCGGCGTCGGGGCGGCGGACGCCTCCGCCCGCCCGGACCGACCCCACCGATTCCTCCTCGGAGTCGGCCTGGGAGTCTGAAGAGGAAGAGTCACCTGATTCTTTTCGGACTCGGTGTGTCCCCTCGGACTCGCCTGAGTCCGAACCTCGGAAACAGTCCCCTCCGGAGGACGCCCGGTTCTCGGACTTCGTCAAGGATATGGCCAAGGCTTTGGCCTTCCCTGCGGATCCCGAAGAGGAGCCCCGAGCCGAAGAACTCGATGCCCTTCAGTACGACTCTCCCGCCAGGGAGCACTTTACTGTACCGGTTCCTCCCATGCTGGAACGACTACTCTTCCGCATGTGGGAGAGTCCGGCATCGTCGCCGGTATTAAGCAAGCGGGTCGATTCCATTTATCGAGTCCGCAAGAGCCCTGGCTTCCAAAAAGCACAGCTACCGCACCATTCCATGGTGGTGGAATCGGCCATGCATAGGCTTAAGAGCCAGAAGATGCACTCCTCGGTGCCTCCTGGCAGGGAGGCCCGCAACCTGGATGGCCTAGGTAAAAAGTGTTTCCAGGGCTCTATGCTTGCTTGTCGTGTCCAGACCTACCAGCTCTACATGGGCATGTATCTCAGAGACCTGGCTAAAGAGATAGCCGGATTCTCCGCTGGGCTGTCCGAGGAACCTTTGCGGAGGTTCCTAGCCTTGACAACTGGTATTCGAGACTGCTCCAAATTCATGTCTCGAGCAGCCTATGATGGCTTTGAAGCATCGGCACGAGTGGCCGCAGCCGGCATCAGTGCCCGCCGACAGGCTTGGCTTCAGTCGTCTGACCTTGAACCCTGGGTGCAGGACAAGTTGGTCGATGTCCCCTGCCGAGGTGAGAACCTCATTGGCAAGCCCATGGCTGAAAAGGCTGCACAAATCGAGACGGAGACTCTCACCAGAACTAGGCTTTCTAGGAAGACCTCCGCCCCTTCCCAGAAGAAGAAGGGCTCGGGAAAGAAGTCCTTTTATCCGAGAAAGGCAGCTGCCTATAAACACTACCTTCAATATCAGGCCTCCGCAGCTCCCCAACAGGGTCAGCAGGCCAAGGGACGGGGTAACGGGTCCCGTAGGCAGCAAGCCCCCAAGCCTGCACCACCGGCCCCTGCTCAGCAGGGTGGGGGTTTTTGACTTCATCAGCATAGCCTCTCCCCCTCAGCTGGTTCCTCCCAGCACAGGAGGCCGGCTGGTTCACTTTGCCCACAGGTGGTCCAACATCACCTCAGATGCCTGGGTGCTTCAGGTGGTGAGAGAAGGCTATCTTCTCCACTTCCACCAGGTCCCTCCCTCCTATTTCCCGGGAGAACCTCCACGACTCCCTCTGCACAGGGACTTACTCCTTCAGGAGTTAGCAAGTCTTCTTCAGGAACAGGCTGTGGAACCGGTGCCCCACCACCTGAGGGGTCAAGGCTTCTATTCTAGGTATTTCCTAATACCAAAAAGAACAGGAGGCCTCAGACCCATCCTGGACTTGCGCAACCTCAACAAGTTCCTCGTCAGGGAGAAGTTCAAGATGCTTACCCTTGGAATCCTTCTGCCCTACCTCCAGCAGGGAGATTGGCTATGCTCCTTGGATCTAAAGGATGCCTACACGCACATCCTCATCCACCCCAGCCACCGCCAATACCTAAGGTTTGTGGTGGCAGGAAATCATTACCAGTACAGAGTACTGCCCTTTGGCCTATCCTCCGCACCACGAGTCTTCACAAAATGTCTCGCGGTGGTGGCAGCTTATCTCCGGCTTCACGGCCTCAATGTCTTTCCGTACCTGGACGACTGGCTCATCAGAGCATCGTCCTCTCCAGAAGTCACCACAGCCGCACACCGCACTGTGACTCTTCTGCAGTACTTAGGCTTTGTCATAAACTTCGCAAAGTCTACTTTGCTCCCCTCGCAGGATCTCGAGTTCATCGGCGCAAGATTGCACACTCTTCAGGCACGAGCTTTCCTGCCTCTCGACAGGGCTCAACGGCTCATGGACCTAGCCGGCCGCTTTTGCAGCCAGTCCCTGGTCTCCGCCAGGCGCTGCCTGAGACTACTCGGCCATATGGCTTCCACCGTCCACGTGACCCCCAATGCCCGCCTGAATATGCGGCCTGCTCAGTGGTGCCTTCGCAAGCAGTGGCAACAGGCCACAGGCGGCCTAGCCGACTTAGTGCGCATCTCCGTCCCGCTGGCCTCCTCTCTACAGTGGTGGCTTCATCGGCCGAACCTGGTGCTCGGAATGCCTTTTCAGTCTCCTCCGCCGGCTCAAGTGCTGACGACCGATGCATCTCTCCTGGGATGGGGAGCGCATTGCCAAGGGGCATGTACTCAAGGTCTCTGGACCGCGTGGGAGTCTGCGCAGCAGATCAACTTCCTGGAGCTCAGAGCAATCCGCCTGGCTCTCAAGACTTTCTCCCACCTGACTTCTCACCAGTCCGTCCTTGTCCAGACGGACAATCAAGTTGCCATGTTCTACGTGAACAAACAGGGAGGCACGGGCTCCTTCCTTCTCTGTCGAGAAGCACAGAGGCTCTGCTCTTGGGCAGTCAGCCACGACATTCTTCTCAAGGCAGTTTATCTCCCAGGCCAAGAAAATTGCCTGGCGGACAAACTCAGCAGGATCCTCCAGCCGCACGAGTGGCGCCTGGATCCCTTGGTAGTTCAGAAGCTTTTTCTGAAGTGGGACCTCCCCACGATGGATCTCTTTGCCAATCCTCTCAACCGGCAACTTCCTCGCTTCTGCTCTCGGCAGCCGCATCCCCTTCGAGTAGCAGCGGATGCTTTTCTGCTCTCCTGGTCGAAAAGCCTTCTGTATGCCTTTCCTCCCATACTGCTAGTCTCCCAAACTCTTTTCAAGGTTCGCCGAGACAAAGCTTCCATGATCCTGATAGCTCCTCGCTGGCCCCGACAGCCGTGGTTTCCACTCCTGCTGCAGTTAGCGGTGGAGGATCCGTTTCCTCTGGGGTTTCAACCAGATCTCCTAACACAAGATCAGGGGTCCCTGCTACACCCCAACCTCAGATCTCTACATCTGATGGCCTGGCTGCTGAGAGGGTAGTCCTTGTTCCCTTTCTCTTGCCGGCAGAGGTGGAGGAGGTCGTCCTAGCTTCCCGGCGACCTTCTACCCGTAAATGCTACGCCCTTAAATGGCGTCGCTTTTCCGCTTGGTGTGCCCAGCAGTCTCAGGATCCCTTCTCCTGCTCGGTGTCGGTGATCTTGCAGTACTTGCTCTACCTCTCTAATCTGGGACTTAAGTCCAACTCCGTCAAAGTTCACCTCAGTGCTCTCTCAGCACATCATGTGCCGGTGGAAGGCAGACCTCTTTCCAGCGACCCTCTCGTGACGAGGTTTCTCCGAGGTCTCCTTCTACTTAAACCACCTCTGCGCCCGCCAGCACCTGTCCGCCTTTTGAACCTATGGCTACCTGTTCTCTACGTTTTCTTTCTTGGAAAACCTTATTCCTGATAGCCCTCACTTCCGCTAGACGCGTAAGTGAATTGCAGGCCCTCGTGTCTGATCCCCCTTACACTCGGTTCTACAAAAATAGGGTAGTCCTACGGACTCACCCAAAATTTCTTCCAAAAGTGGTCTCCCCTTTTCACATCAATCAGGAGGTGGTACTTCCGACCTTCTTTCCCAGGCCACACTCCAGCCGAGCTGAAATGGTGCTGCATACCCTGGACTGTAGAAGGGCACTGAACTTCTACCTTGACCGTACGCGGGAGCACCGTAAAGCTGCTCAGCTTTTTGTGTCTTTTGACCCCAATAAATTGGGGCTCCCGGTCTCCAAGCGTACTCTGTCCATCTGGGTTGCTGACTGTATCGCTTGGGCTTACGGGGCTGCCGGACTCTCCTTAGAAAGTCGAGTCACGGCTCATTGTGTTCGGGCGAAGGCTATGTCTGTGGCTTACCTCCGCTCTGTTCCATTGGCAGATATCTGCCGGGCCGCTACTTGGTCTTCGAGCCAGACTTTTGTGGTCCATTACTGTCTCGAGAGGGAGTCCCGCAGGGATAGTGCTTTCGGACAGGCAGTCCTCCGAAATCTCTTTGAGGTTTGAGCAACTCCTACCCTCCATCCCGGTTGGGGGCTACCGGTGGGTAATGATTCAGCGAAGATTCCTTCCTTCTGTACTGCTGAGCTAGAGGGAGCTCATTTTTGTGCTTAGGGTCTCCGGTAGCCTTAAGCTTGGGAGTCCCATATGTGAGGACTGACTTCCTGCTTGGTCCTGGAGAAAGCGTAGTTACTCACCTGTAACAGGTGTTCTCCAGGAGCAGCAGGAATCAGTCCTCACAACCCTCCCTCCTCCCCTTGGAGTTGCAATTACAGTATCTGCTTTAGTTTTTTTGCAAATTTTTATGCTGTCTTTTAGCTATGTCATCTGACTGGCTAAGATGGCACCCTTGGGCGGGAAGGGGACCGCGCATGCGCGCTGCAATTCCCAAAGGCTTTCTTTGAAAGCTGGGGAAAATTGCTCCGCGAGGGCTCCGTCGGCGCCGACGTCACCCATATGTGAGGACTGATTCCTGCTGCTCCTGGAGAACACCTGTTACAGGTGAGTAACTACGCTATCAGGCCTCTGTAGCTCCCCAACAGGGTCAGCAGGCTAAGGGGCAGGGTCATGGGCCCCGTAGGCAGAAAGCCCCCAAGCCTCCTACTCCAGCTCCTGCTCAGCAGGGAGGGTTTTTTTTGACTGCATTGGCATAGCCTCTCAGCTGGCCCCCATCAGCACTGGAGGCAGGCTGGCCCTGTTCGCCCACAGGTGGTCAGCCATCACAAGGGATACCTGGGTTCTCAGTATAGTCCAAAAGGGCTATCTCCTCCACTTCCACTTCCCCTCCTATTTTCCAGGGGAGCCTCCCAGACTCCCTCTGCATAGGGACTTACTCCTGCAGGAGTTGGCAGGTCTTCTACAGGAACAGGCAGTGGAACCGGTGCCCCACCACCTGAGAGGTCACGGCTTCTATTCCAGGTACTTCCTGGTACCAAAGAGAACAGGAGACCTCAGACCCATCCTCGACTTGCGAAACCTGAACAAGTTTCTGGAGAGGGAAAAGTTCAAGATGCTTACCCTTGGAATCCTGCTGCCCTACCTCCAGCAGGGAGATTGGCTATGCTCCTTAGATCTAAAGGATGCTTATACTCACATCCTTATTCATCCAGACCACAGACAATATCTCAGATTTGTAGTGGGAGGAAACCATTATCAGTACAGAGTACTGCCCTTCGGCCTTACATCCACCCCCAGGGTATTCACCAAGTGCCTGGCGGTGGTAGCAGCCAACCTCAGAGTTCAAGGCCTCTTTGTCTTTCCATATCTGGACGATTGGCTCATCAGGGGTCAATTCCCGCAAGAGGCCAATCAAGCCACCCTTTGCACTGTTGATCTGCTTCAGCACCTGGGGTTTGTCATAAACTTCGCAAAGTCCAGTTTGCAACCCTCCCAGAACATGGAGTTCATAGGAGCTCGACTGGACACCTTTCAGGCAAAGGCCTTTCTACCAGTGGACAGGGCCCACAGATTGATGGCTCTAGCCAGGCTATTCCACAGCAATTCTCTGGTCTCTGCCAGACAATTCCTGAGGCTCTTAGGCCACATGGCATCTACAGTCCATGTGACTCCAAATGCCCGTCTACACATGAGGCCAGCTCAATGGGGCCTCAGGACTCAGTGGCACCAGGCCACAGGAAGCCTCACGGACAAAGTGCAGATGTCCAGCCTACTGCAGTCTTCTCTGCAATGGTGGCTTCATCTTCCAAATCTAGTGCAAGGGGTGCCTTTTCAGGCACCTCCACACTCTCAGGTGCTGACAACCGATGCTTCTCTTCAAGGTTGGGGTGCACATTGCCAAGGGGCATGTACTCAAGGCCTGTGGACTCCTTGGGAGGCCGCACAGCAGATCAATCTATTAGAACTGAGAGCTATCCGCTTAGCCCTGAGAACTTTCTCTCATCTCTCACCAGTCCATCTTGGTTCAGACGGACAATCAAGTGGCTATGTTCTATATGAACAAACAAGGGGGCACAGGGTCCCGCCTTCTCTGTCAGGAAGCGCAGAAACTGTGCTCCTGGGCAGTCCATCATGGCATTCTTCTCAAAGCAGTCTACCTCTCAGGTCAGGAGAATTACCTGGCGGACAGATTGAGCAGGAACCTGCAGCCGCACGAATGGCAGTTGAACCCTTTAGTGGTGCAACAGATCTTCCTGAGATGGGGTCTTCCAACCATAGATCTCTATGCCAGTCCTCTGAACCGTCAACTACCCAGGTTCTATTCCAGACAACCGCATCCTCTCAGATTAGCAGCGGATGCGTTTCTCATTCCATGGTCTACAGGCCTACTATATGCGTTTCCTCCCATGCCTCTAGTGTCCAAGACACTATTCAAGGTGACCCGGGACAAGGCCTCAGTGATTCTGGTGGCCCCCAGGTGGCCAAGGCAACCCTGGTTCCCACTACTGTTGCAACTGGCAGTAGACACTCCTCTTCCTCTGGGGATGCAACCCGATCTCCTGTCTCAGGAGCAGGGATCCCTCTTGCACCCTAATCTCCAGTCCCTCAATTTGATGGCCTGGCTGCTGAAAGGGTAGTCCTAGCACCTTTACTACTGCCTAGGGAAGTGGAGGACGTAGTCTTGGCTTCTAGGAGGCAGTCCACCAGAAAGTCTTATGCCCTTAAGTGGCGTAGATTTTCTACCTGGTGTACTCAACACAACGAGAATCCCTTCTCATGCCTGGTACCTGTGGTGCTCACAGTAAGAAAGCATCTACCACGCAAAAGCAAAAGAAACCAGTCCAGAGCGTGACAGAAGTGGAAAGACAAAGCCTTTATTAATTCCTTGACAACCCGACACAGGCCGTGTTTCGTTACCCTTCGTCAGGGGTTTGTCAGGTATAAGCTAAAAAATAAACATATAAATGCTTAAAATCGTAAAAACAGACTGCAAAAAACACTATCTATGAAAACAACAAATAGGTAAAAGCAGTTAAAATAATAAATAATTAAATAAACACAATACAACATTTCGTATACAGGTAATAGAAAACCAACTGAAAACATGTGCTCGAAGAATAAAAACATAAATACCTTTGTTGAAGACCATGAAAAACAGTCCAATGCTGTATTGTACTAAGGCAATAATGAGAAAACAGTCGCACTAAAAAAAATATATTGAATAGGTTAAAAAACAAATAAAATTCAAAACAAAAGGAATATACATTGCAATGATCATTATATCAGCTGTAAATGTGGTAAGTAGTGGAGTGGAGGAGTAGCCTAGTGGTTGGGGCAAGGTACTTCAGGCCGGAAGGTCGGGGGTTCAAATCCCACTAGAGGACAGCAAACTTGGGCCGGAAGGACTGGGGTTTCTAGTCCCACAGGTGCTCCTTGTGGTCTTGGGCAAGCCACTTAACCCTCCATAACCCATGTTCCCTGTAAAATAGTTATCTCCAAGTTATAATACCCTGTTCAATGTAATTTCAGTTTGTTCAATGTAAACCGCACTGATGCAGAATAGCGCGGTATATAAGAGAATGTGAATAATAATAATAAGTACTAATGCGAGACGTACAAGATGTATCCTAACCAGATTGAGAACTGGCAATGCCTTGCTATATCAAAAAGATGGGGGAGATCTTTCATAAAGTAAAGATATGGAACCCATTTCAATCTAAAGAAACGGCAGGAGTGAGTCAGCGAGAGTAGGGGACAAAAAGAAGCAAACTCTTGACCGTGAGCAATCATAACTAGAAACCAGGACTTGAAACTAAAAACCTAATTAACAAATGAGACGTGATATGTGTAAACTGCATAATAAATGTTCAAACAAGTGATCATCTGAACATCGCACGTGTCTAACCCGTGGTTGCAGAGAATATTGTCATTAAGCAGTATAGTTAACAAAAGTATTTAAATTGGAAGTCTGCTACAGAAAAGAAATAATGTGTTCATGTTAAAGGACTCCGTACATTAAAGAACAACCTGTTCTGATGCGAAGGGATATTGTAACTGTACATCATCTCACTTGTATGAAATGCACTTGGAAAGAATGTGATTGATAACCAATAATGTCGAGAAGACAATTAAAAACTAAGGGACTACTGCAGAGGTATTGCACGGAAACTTCATAAATTAAAATATCAAATAATTTTAAAATAACGAAATAAACATGGTGGGAATTATGATCCCAGCTATTTCAGTGCACTAATTGTCATAATAGATGAGAAATCGACATACCTTTCCTTACAAAATAACCGCAACTTGATCTGATGCGAAAGTATACTATAACTGTACATCATCTTACATGTATGAAATGCACTTGCAAAGGATATGGTTAACGATCAATAATGTTAAAATGGCTATTAAAAACTGAGAGACCACTGTAGGGATGTTGCACGGGACTGCATAAATTAAAAAACACTACCCATCGTAATGTAAAATGATTATGTAAAAACGGAGCAGAATAAACATGGTGGGGATTGTGATCGCAGCTGTATTAGTGCGCTAAATGTCATACTATATAAAAAATTGTCATACCTTTCCTTGCAGAGTAATCACATGTGGATCGCAAAAAGAATCACTGTTTTCAGTTGGTTTTCTATTACCTGTATATGAAATGTTGTATTGTGTTTATTTAATTATTTATTATTTTAACTGCTTTTACCTATTTATTGTTTTCATAGATAGTGTTTTTTGCAGTCTGTTTTTATGATTTTAAGTATTTATATGTTTATTTTTTAGCTTATACCTGACAAACCCCTGACGAAGAGTAACGAAACACAGCCTGTGTTGGGTTGTCAAGGAATTAATAAAGGCTTTGTCTTTCCACTTCTGTCACGCTCTGGACTGGTTTCTCTGTTACCTGTGGTGCTGCAGTATTTGCTTCACCTCTCCAACCTAGGCCTTAAGTCCAATTCTGTTAGAGTTCATCTTAGTGCTCTTTCAGCACACCACTCACAGATGGAGGGTCAGTCTCTCTCCAGTCATCCTTTGGTAGCTCGCTTCCTCAGAGGCCTGCTTTTGCTTAAGCCTCCAGTGCGTCCACCTGCCACTGAATGGGATTTAAATGTGGTCTTGCAACGGCTTACTTGCCCACCATTTGAACCTATGGCTACTTGCCTTCTGCGTTTTCTGTCCTGGAAAACGCTATTTCTGGTAGCCCTTACCTCAGCAAGGCGAGTGAGTGAGCTTCAGGCCCTGGTATCAGAAGCACCTTATACTAGGTTCTATAGGAACAGGGTAGTCTTACGGACTCACCCTAAGTTCCTTCCAAAGGTTGTCTCCTCCTTCCACCTCAATCAGGAGGTGGTTCTTCCGACTTTCTTTCCCAGGCCTCATGCTAGCCGGGCTGAGATGGTCTTGCATACCCTGGACTGTAGGAGGGCGTTGTCCTTCTACCTTGATCGTATGCGGGAGCACCGGAGGGCGGTTCAGCTCTTCGTCTCTTATGACCCCAATAGGTTGGGGTTAGCTGTCTCCAAGCGTACTTTGTCCATATGGGTAGCTGACTGCATCGCCTGGGCTTGCAGGGTCGAGTTACGGCTCACTGTGATAGGGCGAAGGCTGCGTCAGTGGCTCATCTCCGCTCTGTTCCGTTGGCAGACATCTGCCAGGCTGCTACTTGGTCTTCAAGCCAGACTTTTGCGGCCCACTACTGCCTTGAGAGGGAGTCCCGCAGGGACAGTGCTTTCGGGCAAGCGGTACTCCATAATTTCTTTGGAGTCTAGGCAACTCCTACCCTCCGGCCCTGATGTTGGGCTACCGTACGGGGGCGTTCTCAGAGAAGATTCTGTTCTTGCATGCTGAGGCTCTAGAGGGAGCTCATTTTTTTCAGTTTGGGGCCTCTGGTAGCCCTAAGCTAGGGAGTCTCATCTGTGAGGACTGATTTCCTGCTTGGTCCTGGAGAAAGAGTAGTTACTCACCTGTAACAGGTGTTCTCCAGGAGCAGCAGGAATCAGTCCTCACAACCCTCCCTCCTCCCCTTGGAGTTGCAGTCATATGATTTATTTTTGCTATTTTTGCTGTCTTTTAGCTATGTCATTAGACTGAGCAAGATGGCACCCTTGGGCGGGAAGGGGACTGCGCATACGTGCTGCATTCCCAAAGGCTTTCTATGAAAGCTAGGGAAATGCTCCACACGGGGGCTCCGTCGGCGCCGATGTCACCCATCTGTGAGGACTGATTCCTGCTGCTCCTGGAGAACACCTGTTACAGGTGAGGAACTACTCTGTAGATTCCTCAAGCTTCTGCCGTACATGGACCTGCCAGCTTCCGGTAGGTCACTCAGAAATAAATCCCCATGTGAGAGATATAAGTAAATGCCCTACCAAAAAATCTCCCAAAGACTCCCTAATGAAACCCTGAGATATCTTTTCGTCGGGCTGCAGTGAGGGAGGTTTAGATGAACTTCAAAACCACACCAGACTACTGCAAACCATTTTAATCACCAAACTGTTCTTTAGTGAATTATATAAGGAAAGTGAAAACTTATCTTGAAACATGAAGAGAAGAAGCTCAAATTTTGTAGAATATCCAAATTCAAAATCGCAGTTCAAAATCACACGACGTGCACATTTCGGGGCGAAGCAGCCCCTGTATCAAGTGCTCTCACACAAGTCAGAAAGGTTTGGTTCTTCTCTTGTACAGATTCAAAATGGTATTCTCTCTCCATTTAAAAAGCCCCGGTTCACACCGGGCAACCAATCACAAAAAGGAATCAATCCTATTGGTTGGCCAAAATGTCATTTTTCAAGGGAACCAAAGATAGGTGAGGGATTCCCCACAACGATCCCCTAACCTATTAGATGAACGCAGGAAATTGTGTATCACCATATCGCTCATCGCTAAATTCAACAGGTACCAAAGAACAGCTCGGGATGAAGGGAATTCCCACCACATCAGGGAAACCCTTGATCCCTGAGCTTGATTAAAGAACACTCAACCACTCAATTTCGCGATTTAAACCACCCGGATATACACTGGCCAGATCGTAAATCCACCGTTGTTCACAGCGTTAAAGTCGAAGTGTCCTATCGCCTCCTCTGGGGTCCCCCGGAATGTAGTCGATCACAGTCCACTGTAAACCATCGAAGGTATGCCCCTGCTCAACGCAGTGAGATACTATGGGAGCTGACAAAACCTGCTGCTGTAGGCAAGATGCATGTTCACCAATTCTGGTTTTTATAGATCTTGTGGTACGACCCACATAGATAAAGGGACAACTACATTGGATCAGGTAGACCACAAAAGACGAAGAACAGGTAGTGGACCAGCGTCGTGTATAAGTGCGGCCAGTATGTGGATGAACCCACGTAAGCCCAGACATTGTATTGAAACAAAATTTGCAATGTTGACAAGGAGAATTTTATTTATTTATTTATTTATTTAACAGTATTTCTAAACCGCCTTATCTTAATAATCAAGGTGGTATCACAGCAAGCAATCAGGTAAAGTGTGTGTGTTGTACATGCAGTGAGGATAAAACTTAGTTGTGTGAGGGATGTGTTGGGTGCTTGATTTGTTTGAGCTATATACAGGGTGGGCTATTTACAGTGGTGCTAGAATCATATTTTATATATATTCAGTTGTTTGGGAGGATTGGAGTGCTGTTATCCATTCTCTTAGGTTATGTGATGTGACCATAGTGCTCTATGAACAGCATGGTTTTCAGTTGTTTTCTGAAGTCTTTGAGGTCTGGAGTTGCCCTTAGATCGTCCGGTAGATTGTTCCATATTGTTGGAGCAGCCATGGAGAGAGCTCTGTCTGTTGTGTCCTTGCGTGTGTGCTTGTACTCATTTGGGGTGCTGACTCGGAGAATGGCCATCTAGTGTAATAGAACCGGGTGGTTTATCCATTGTGGAGGTGGAACTCACCAAAATGTCCCGAAGACAAGTGGCCTTGCTGAAAGCTGGCATGAATGGATGAGCTAAACTGGGATGCACCGAAAGAATCGACCAGTGTTTACGGAGGATCCCCACTGTTGCGTTACTGTGCACCATGTAGGGAAAAACCCCCACGATCTTCTTATCAGAATCACTCGAGGAAATGCTGGGAAAATGCATAAGCCAATCAACGGTGCGTGTAACGCGCACGTTTGTAAGCCCGCTCTATTATCGAATGGGGGTAGCCACTTAGAAGCAATCGTTGTTTCAGCTCCCGGGCATGATGCTGAAAATCCCCTATCAAAGAGCAAATCCTGCGCAAGCGCAGGAATTGTCCATAAGGTAAACCCCTCTTCAATGAGGCTGGATGAAAGCTGTCATAATTCAGGAGACTATTCTTTTGAACAGGCTTTCAAAACAAAGTGGTTTGTAAAGAGGTATCTGCTCTAAAAATGAGCATATCCAAAAATTCAATACGCTGCAAATCCGTGTGAGCTGTAAATTTAATATTAGGTTTTAGGCCATTCAGCCAGGTAATAAATGATTGTAATTCAACAGCAGTAGATGTCCCAAACAAAGAAAATGTCATCGAGGAACCTCTTCCACATGAGCACATGAGTAAACAAAGGGGAAACATAGATCAAACTTTCCTCCATTTGGGCAAGGTATATAAAGTGGCGATTGAAGGAGCCACAGTAGCGCCCATTGCAATTCCAAAAATCTGCTGATAAAATGTCCCTTCAAAAAGAAAATAATTTCTCGTGAGCACTAAAGCAATCAAATCCAATAAAAATTGTTTAGGTATTCTTGGTGGAGCGGTGGTGAATGAAGTACTAAGAAGATCTAACGCTTCACCTTGATGGATGTTAGTGTAAAGTGCTGCCACATCAAGGGTCACCAAAAAAATTGGAGAGTGAGGCAAAATTAAGGTTGATAGTTGAATCATGAAATGAGTGGAGTCCTTTATAAAAGAACGAACGGAAGCAGCCTCCTCTTTAAGAAAGACGTCGCAGAATTTTGACAGAGGTTCAAGAATAGAACCCCTGCAGGAGACTATGGGTCGCCCTGGAGGTGAAGTTACTGATTTGTGGATTTTCGGCACTGTATATATGGTAGGGATTTTAGGATGAAGAATTCTAAGAAAAATGCCTTCTCTCTTCGTTATCCAACCGTGATCTGTGCCAGTAGAAATCAAAGCCGAAATGGTCAATAAGGACAAATCACGATGAACACTTGAACACTTGAAGGCGTTTAAATTAGATAAATTTCATCGTGATAAAACTGATTATGATTCTGGCAAGGTGTACAGATGGATGTATGAGGATGAAGGAGATGTTCAGTCTAAACGGGTTACTTTTGACACGTCCTCGGATGAAACAGATGATAGTTCTGGCACTTCCTCTAGTTCTAAGAAGTCCACTACTCGTAGCCAACAGGATTTTCAAAGGGGCCAGGGCCGAGGGAGAAGGGGGCGGGGCTTTCGTCAAAACGATCGATGGGACCCCCCGGCCACCCGACAACGAACCAAACAGTTTCCACCTCAATCGTTGTAAATTTGACGGGAAAAACACTCGATCCATCCTGGGATAGGCTGTTAAATTTGGGCCTTTCATTTGCCCCTACAGCATTTTATGATGGGTTTTGGATGCAGGTGCATCTTTATAAATTTTTCCGAAAGTTGCAGGTCATTCAATTTTTTGAATCACGTCCATCTACACCGGACGCTTCAGTGATATCGTCTCCCTCTAGATGGTCACCATCTGGCCCCCTTGATCCTATTATTGCCACTTATCAGGCATTAGTTCTACGTGATTTGTCCTTATTAGAATCGGAAAAACCAAAATGGGTCTCGAATGTTACCAAGGATGATCGCAGGTCTCTTCGTCAACTAGCTTCTGACACTTCAATTACTATACGAAATGCCGATAAGGGTGGTGCTATCGTTTTACAAGCGACGGCGGATTATTTGAATGGTCTTCGAACCCAGTTATCTGATTCCAGTGTTTATCAGCGGTTGCCTTGTGATCCTACTCCGGTTTTACAAATGACCATTTCGGCTTTGATTTCTACTGGCACAGATCACGGTTGGATAACGAAGAGAGAAGGGATTTTTCTTAGAATTCTTCCTCCTAAAATCCCTACCATATATATAGTGCCGAAAATCCACAAATCAGTAACTTCACCTCCAGGGCGACCCATAGTCTCCTGCAGGGGTTCTATTCTTGAACCTCTGTCAAAATTCTGCGACGTCTTTCTTAAAGAGGAGGCTGCTTCCGTTCGTTCTTTTATAAAGGACTCCACTCATTTCATGATTCAACTATCAACCTTAATTTTGCCTCACTCTCCAATTTTTTTGGTGACCCTTGACGTGGCAGCACTTTACACTAACATCCATCAAGGTGAAGCGTTAGATCTTTTTAGTACTTCATTCACCACCGCTCCACCAAGAATACCTAAACAATTTTTATTGGATTTGATTGCTTTAGTGCTCACGAGAAATTATTTTCTTTTTGAAGGGACATTTTATCAGCAGATTTTTGGAATTGCAATGGGCGCTACTGTGGCTCCTTCAATCGCCACTTTATATACCTTGCCCAAATGGAGGAAAGTTTGATCTATGTTTCCCCTTTGTTTACTCATGTGCTCATGTGGAAGAGGTTCCTCGATGACATTTTCTTTGTTTGGACATCTACTGCTGTTGAATTACAATCATTTATTACCTGGCTGAATGGCCTAAAACCTAATATTAAATTTACAGCTCACACGGATTTGCAGCGTATTGAATTTTTGGATATGCTCATTTTTAGAGCAGATACCTCTTTACAAACCACTTTGTTTCGAAAGTCTGTTCAAAAGAATAGTCTCCTGAATTATGACAGCTTTCATCCAGCCTCATTTAAGAGGGGTTTACCTTATGGACAATTCCTGCGCTTGCGCAGGATTTGCTCTTTGATAGGGGATTTTCAGCATCATGCCCGGGAGCTGAAACAACGATTGCTTCTAAGTGGCTACCCCCATTCGATAATAGAGCGGGCTTACAAAGGTGCGCGTTACACGCACCGTGATTGGCTTATGCATTTTCCCAGCATTTCCTCGAGTGATTCTGATAAGAAGATCGTGGGGGGTTTTCCCTACATGGTGCACAGTAACGCAATAGTGGGGATCCTCCGTAAACACTGGTCGATTCTTTCGGTGCATCCCAGTTTAGCTCATCCATTCATGCCAGCTTTCAGCAAGGCCACTTGTCTTCGGGACATTTTGGTGAGTTCCACCTCCACAATGGATAAACCACCTGGTTCTATTACACTAGATGGCCATTCTCCTTGTCAACATTGCAAATTTTGTTTCAATACAATGTCTGGGCTTACGTGGGTTCATCCACATACTGGCCGCACTTATACATGACGCTGGTCCACTACCTGTTCTTCGTCTTTTGTGGTCTACCTGATCCAATGTAGTTGTCCCTTTATCTATGTGGGTCGTACCACAAGATCTATAAAAACCAGAATTGGTGAACATGCATCTCGCCTACAGCAGCAGGTTTTGTCAGCTCCCATAGTATCTCACTGCGTTGAGCAGGGGCATACCTTCGATGGTTTACAGTGGACTGTGATCGACTAGGGAGATTTTTTGGTAGAGCTTCCAGTAGGTGGCAGGAGTAGTGCTGTAGATTCTTACGGTAGCCATTGTTGCCGCAGCGTGAGTCGCAACGGGGATCCTGGGTGATCGGTTGACGTCCAGAGACAGGATTCGGTGGTCGCTGCTGGCTTCACCCGACTTTGATGGATCCAATGTTCGACCTCGGCAACCTTAACTGCTGTAGGGGTTGACAGTATGACAACGTAGGGTCCTCTCCAGTGCGGTGCTAGTGGTTCATTCCTCTACTCCTTGATCCACACCGCACTACCAGGCTTGAAGGGATGCAGTGGTTCCGTCAGATTGATGGGCAGTTGGTCTTGTACCCAGGCATGGAGACCTTGCAAGACAGAACCTAGAGCCAACAGCTCTTGTCTAGTGATTTCAGACCCAATCTGGTTCATATCCCCCTTTATTCCTTGGACAATGGGCGGAGGTCGCCCATACAAAATCTTGAATGGGGAAACTCCTAAGGACTTAGTGGGGGCTGAACGTATCCTGAGAAGGGCTATAGGAAGGACCTGAGGCCACTTCAGGTGAGTTTCCTGGCAGAGTTTAGACAACTGGGACTTCAAGGTGCGGTTCATGCGCTCTACCTTTCCTGAGCTCTGGGGTCTGTATGCGTAATGTAATTTCCATGGTACTTGTAGAGCTTGGGCCAATTGCTGGGTCATTTGAGATACAAATGAGGGACCATTGTCTGATCCCACAACTAAAGGCATACCAAACCGGGGAATGATTTCATGAAGCAGAACCTTGGTGACTTCCCTGGCTTTTTCAGTCCTGGTGGGGAAAGCTTCCACCCACCCTGAAAATATACAAACCAGGACCAACAAGTAACGATATCCATTTGCACGTGGCATTTCAGTAAAATCCACCTGGATATTTCCCATGGGGGTAACTCCTACTGATTGGACTCTCGGGGGCAGGTTAGGACGCTGCCGGGCATTGTTCTTTGCACAAGTTAAGCACCGACGGGCTGCTGACGCTGACAAGGGCCCTAATAACGGGATACAGAAATGAGGTCTAAGGGCTTTTTCCATCGCCGTTTTCCCATAATGTGTGGCTTGATGGAAAGCATGGACAAAGGCTGGACCTATGGCTTCAGGGATTACAGTTGGACCTGGCGGCTGACCACCTACTGGCGGTGGTAGCACTATCCATCTGGTCTCTGTTAACACTCCTCCTTCTTTCTGACAAAAATAGTCTAATTCTTTAGTGGTATATCGGGGAGCCCATGCACTGAGAGGTACCGGAAATAAGGCTGCTTGTACCGGGGTATTGGGGGCAGGAGCTTGTCCCGTCATGGCTATTTTTCGGGCAGAAGCGTCAGCAAACCTATTTCCTCGTGAAACTTCCCCTTCCCCTGCCTGATGATCTTGGCAGTGCATTACTGCAACTTGTTTGGGGATCCATAAAGCATCTAGTAGTGTCAATATCTCTGGACCGTATTTAACAGACTTGCCTCCTGAAGTTATTAGTCCACGTTCCTTGTACAGGGCTCCATGAGCATGTAAGGTAGTGAAGGCATACTTAGAGTCTGTATATACGTTCAGGTGGAGCCCTGTACCTATCATCAAGGCCCTAGTGAGGGCTATCAGCTCAGCCTTTTGCGCTGAGGTTCCTGGGACTAGAGTGGCTGATTCAATTACCGTATCCAGGGTCACTACTGCATAGCCAGCGCAACGCCGTCCATTGATGACAAGACTGCTTCCGTCCACAAAGAAAGTCTGTTCAGGGTTATTCAGCGGAAGATCGGTTAGATCAGGATGACTGGAGAACACAGTGTCCATAATTTCCAGACAGTCATGGTCAGGGGGGCCGGGACCAACCAGCAACAACGTGGCAGGATTCAGAGCCTGACTGACGATCAACTGTAACCGGGGGTTTTCACATAACATGCTTTGGTATTTCAACATTTGGGAAATGGTGAACCAGTAATTCTCTTTGTGTTCCATGAGGGTCAGGACAGAACGTGGTACCGTTACTTGGAGATTCTGACCCAAGGTAAGCTTGTCGGCTTCTCCCACCAGGAGGGCTGTAGCTGCAACGGCTCTCAAGCAAGGCATCCCTTTGCGACGGTATCCAGTTGTTTTGATAAATAAGCTACAGGTCTCTCTCTGCCAGGATCCAAGAGGTTGAGTCAGTACACCCAGAGCATTTCCACTTGACTCATGGACATATAGATGAAAGGGCTTCTGTACATCTGGCAGACCCAAAGCTGGTGAGGACATTAATGCTGCCTTCAAGGATCGGAAAGCTACATCCTGTTCAGGTCCCCATTCCAGGGGAGATCGCTCCATTCCTTTGGTGGCCTGATATAGTGGTTTTGCCATCAGCGCAAAGTTGGGTATCCATATTCGGCAATAGCCCGCAGCTCCCAGGAAAGCCCTCATCTGTTTTCTGGTGGTTGGGGTAGGGATCCGACATACAGGTTCCTTACGCTCTGGTCCTAGCCGCCGAATCCCGCTAGACAGATGGAATCCCAGATATTTAACCTCAGTTTGGCACAACTGAGCCTTGGCCCTTGAGACCTTGTATCCGGTTTCATTCAGGAGGTGCAAGAGATCACTGGTGGCTTGCACGCATTCATTTCTTGAGTCAGTGGCTATCAACAGGTCATCCACATACTGGAGAAGTACTCTTTTTCCTGGAGCAACTGAGTAACTTGAAAGGTCCTGATTAAGGGCAGCACTGAAGAGGGTAGGCGAGTTCTTGAATCCTTGGGGTAGCCGAGTCCAGGCGAGTTGGCCTCGCCTTCCTGTAGTAGTGTCCTCCCACTCAACCGCAAACAGCAATTGGCTAGCTGGTGCTAAACGTATACAGAAGAAAGCATCCTTCAAATCCAGGACGGTAAAGTGAGTAGCCTCCGCGGGGATCAGTCCCAGGAGAGTGTAGGGGTTTGGTACCACTGGATGTATGGGTACAACGGCATCATTTACTCGTCTCAAATCCTGCACTGGGTGGTAATCATCTGCCCCAGGCTTCTTGACTGGGAGGAGGGGGGTATTCCAGGGTGATTGGCACTTCCTTAGAAATCCATACTTCAATAATTTCATTAGATGGCGATGAATACCTTCAATTGCTGGTTGTGGAAGAGGGTATTGTCTCACATGCACTGGTTCTGCTCCTGATTTGAGGGTGACAAGAACAGGGGCTACATTTTTCGCTAGGCCCGGAGGATTATCCTCCGCCCATACCTCGGGCGGAGCCAGAATATTGGCAGGTATACGGGGACTGACTGACTTCGGCGGAACTGTACTATAGAGCCGCCATTCTTCTTCACGGGGGACAGTCAACACCATTAGGCCAGCAGATCTTGAGTTCAGAGTCGTTTCCATTTTTCCCCCTTCAGCAAAGGATATCTGCGCCTGGAGCTTAGCAAGCATATCTCGGCCCAAGAGGGGGATCAGGCATTCAGGCATATACAGGAACTGGTGTGTTATCTTCCGTCCCCCTAATTCACAGGTGCGGTTCTGCAAGAAAGGTTTGGTGGCCCGAGTACCAGTGGCTCCGACAATAGTAATTGATCGAGAAGACAGAGGGGCCACCGGTTTTGCCACTACAGAGTGTTCAGCCCCCGTATCCACCATAAAATCCATACATTGGTCCCCAATTTTCAAACTGACCATAGGCTCCTGGGGACCCAGAGGAAACTTGGAGCCCGGTCTGGCCTAGCACTCATCTGAATTGTAGCCCTCTCCGGCCGCCACTCCCTCCATAGCTACTTCCTCCTCTCGTTGAAATTGGGCATGGCGCGTTTCTCCATACTTCTGGAATCGTCCCCCTGCTCTCCCAGCGCTCCCCCCTCCCCTTTGGGAGGCGGAGTCACGATATGGGCATTCATTTCTCCAATGTCTTTCTTCCTTGCAGTAGGCAAAACTGATTCGGGCCTACCAGGGGCTGGCCATTTCCTCGGCCCCTTCCACGTCCTCGAGTCCTTTTATTAGGAAAACCTCCTCCTCTTCATTCAACTAAAGCTGCCGCAAGGAAATCAGCTTTCTTCCTCATCTTACGTTCACCTTCCTTCTGGCGCTCTCGATCACGATTCACAAACACTTTTTGTGCAACTTCCATCAGCTGGGCTGCGTTCATGCCCGCAAATCCTTCCAGCTTCTGCAATTTCCATTTGATGTCTCCCTGGGACTGACTCACAAAAGCCGCATTTACCATGCGCAGATTTTCCGGGGCTGCTGGATCATATGGGGTATATAGTCGATAGGCTTTGGTTAATTGAAAATACCATGGCTTGAACAAGTCGAATCTTTGTATGGAGAGAGACATCTCTGCTCTTGAGAATGTTATCTAGGTCTTTCATAGCCATTCTGCCAAGAGCAATGCGTCGTCTGATTTCTTGACTGCTTGTTACTTCTTTATTGATAGTTGATCCAAGTAGGTTAAAGTTATTCACGATTTCAATTTCTTCTCCTTCGACGATGAACCTGTTGATTATGCCAGTTGTCATGATCTTTGTCTTCTTTACATTAAGGTGCAGGCCCATTTTGAGACTATGTTCTTTGATTGTGAGAAGCAAATGTTTCAGATCATCTTCACTTTCCGCCAGTAATGTGGTATCATCAGCATAGTGAAGGTTGTTGATGAGTCTTCCACCAATCTTCACACCTCTGTTGTCTTCATACAATCCTGCTTCTCTGATGATTTGTTCTGCATATAAATTAAACAGGTAGGGGGAAAGTATGCAGCCTTGCCTTACACCTTTGATTATTTTAAACCATTCTGTTTCTCCTTGTTCCGTTCGAACTGTTGCTTCTTGTTCAATGTACAGATTGTGCAAGAGAACGATCAGGTGTTCTGGTATACCCATGCTTCTTAATATGGCCCAGAGTTTCTCATGGTTTACACAGTCAAAAACTTTGCTGTAGTCGGTAAAGCACAAATAGATATCCTTACTTGAAAAGCTCTTTATTTCGCGTTTTTGCTTCCGCAGCAAGCTTCTTCTCAAATTCTCCCTTTGCCAGCCTTATCAATGCCTTGCATTTGACTTGCCAGTGCTTGTGCCGTTTCCAGGTTTCGTCGTTTGGCTGTTTTTTCCATTTCCTGAAAGATGCTTTTTTGGCAACAACAGCCTCTCTGACCTCACCTTTAGTGAAAATCATTTTTATTAACAGTATTAGTATTATACATAACACAACAATGACACGCATATACCATACAGCTACAGCTGCATATGATAGGGCATAAATAACCTACATCACCAAACTGGCATACATCTGAGGAATAACAACTGGAAATAACAATAGACAAACCCGCCCTCAGTAAGCTGCACCAAGCCCGCAATATCAGAAAGAACTCATAAGAGAAAGGGAGGCTATCCGCCCCCTCTACCAAAGAGAATGTGGTGCAGGCAGAGGAAAAGAAAACCAGAATGCATTGTACATTCCCCCCCTCCACCCCCTCCCATCCCACCCCACTACCCCCCCTTCCCCCCCCACCCCTCCCTCCCACCCCACTACCCCTTCCATCCCACTCATCCTCCCCTCCCACCCCCACAGGCCAGGGCCAACTCAAATCCCCCTAGGGAGAAGAAAGATGACATGACACTCATCTCCAACCCCAACAGCCCGCTATATAGCCCAGCGACCCCCACTACAGATCCCCCACAACCCCTGACATAGACTAAGAGCTATCCTCGGCCAGCAGCGGGGCCCAGAGTGCCGTGAATTGATCCAGCCTCCGCTGGCCCATCTGCTGCGCCGTACAGCGTTCCATGCCTAACAAATCCCGCATCCTCCCCTCCCACTCTTGTACACTGGGCGTTGTGAACGCTACCCAGTGACGGAGAATAGTCTGCTTGGCCACCAGAAAGCCCTTTTCACAAAGCTGTCGGTGGCACACACTGAGCGGTGAACCCCCTTCCAGATAGCCGAATAGACACCAAGCAGGATTAAGGCTGACCACCCGACCAGTCCAGCCCTGCAGCCGCACCCCCACATCCTTCCCAAAGGATTGTATCACAGAACAGAACCAGAATTTATGGGCAAGGGTGCCTCTTTCCACCCTACAGCGAGGACATTGTTCGGTGTCTGAAAGACCCATCCGGTACGCCCACACATCGGGCACGTAGGCGCGCCACAAAAATTTATACTGCACCTCCTGCATCTGTATCGAGTCGGAAAGACGAGGGATAGTTCGAAAGGCGTATGTAAGGCACTCCACTGTTCCCACCCCTACCCCATCTCCCTGCCAGCTCCCGGCAAGACGCATGATTCCGGACATATCTTCTCCCTTCAAAAGGACCTCCCGTAAGCGCCGCACCGTGAGTTTACCCTCCAAGGCGCGGAAGAGACCAAGCATCCCGTTGGCACCCCGCCACATATTCGTCCCCTCGCCTTTATCTAAGGCGCGCAGAAAGTGCCGAACCTGCAAATAAAAGAAAAAATCGTATTTTGACAGCTGGTAACGCCGACACAGGGAATCATAAGAGTCCATCTGCGCCTCCTGCTCCATCCGCAGGTGGCCCACATATTCTACACCACACTGTGCCCATCGTTTCGCTACCCCACCCTGGCACCCGGGAGAAAAATCGCCATTCCCCACTAAGGGAAGACAATCCGAGCAGCGCCACGAATGTCCACGCAGGCCACAAAGATGCCTCCAGGCCTGGCGCAGTGTACTCAAGTATGGGGACTGCTGCCAACATTGGGGCAGTCCTTTATGCGAACGGTGCAGCCAGTACATTCTATGGTAAGGCAACGAGATAGCATCCACCAACCCCGGAGGGAGAATCTCTACCGTCCCCATTATCAAATCGCGAAGCGGGCGCAATAAACTAACCAAGTTGTACTCTCGTAGCGAACAGAAGCCAACCCCACCTACACTAGCTGGCTTCAGTAATGTCGCATAGGCAATGCGGGCTCTTCTCCCCCTCCATAAGAAAAGGGAGAGATGCCTCTCCAGCTCCTTCAAGTCCCTCCGCAAAAGCCACAGCGGAGCATTCCGCATAAGATATATCCATCTAGGTAGTTCCACCATCTTAAAGAGCGCCATACGCCCCTTCAAAGACAACGGGAGCTCACGCCACTGCCGTAAGCGTTGGATCGTTTTACCCAGCAAAGGCCGCACATTCACTTCGTAAAGTCGACTCGGGTCGCAAGGAAGCTGTATCCCTAGGTATCGGATAGAGTCCACTGCCCAGACCAACGGGAAGGCCCCCTGCCAGCGACCACGAAGCCGCCGACCAATGTCAAGTCCCATCGACTTAGACCTATTGATTCGCATACCCGAAAACACACCAAACCATTCGATAATAGCTAGAGCCTCTTCCAATGAGCGTTGCGGATCCGTCAGGCACAAGAGCAAGTCGTCAGCGAAGGCACTCAGTTTGACCCCACCCCCTGGCCACACTATC
Source organism: Ichthyophis bannanicus (assembly GCA_033557465.1). Classification (NCBI taxonomy): domain Eukaryota; kingdom Metazoa; phylum Chordata; class Amphibia; order Gymnophiona; family Ichthyophiidae; genus Ichthyophis; species Ichthyophis bannanicus. The sequence continues at coordinate 546,679,580 of CM066031.1, forward strand.
CCCTGAATCTCCGTCCTCTGTTCCAGCGTACGCAACAAAGGGTCCATCTGCAGAATAAACAAAAGGGGAGAGAGCAGGCATCCCTGCCGCGTCCCCCTCCGTAATTCAAAAGGTGTCGAGTGCAGGCCCCCCACCACTACAAAGGCCAAGGGTGCCGTATAGAACGCTTGCAGCCAGGTCAAACAAGCTCCATCAAAGCCGAAGCGCCTTAAGGTCTCAAACATATAATCCCATTCTACCCTATCAAAGGCCTTCTCTGCATCCAGACTTACCAACAGCAGTGGATCCCCGGACGCTGCACTCCAATCCGCCCCTAGTAACACCTTGCTGATATTAGCGAATGCGTCCCGGCCCTGAACAAATCCAGCCTGACACTGGCTGATAAGCCTGGGCAGAATTCCTTGCAGCCTCCGAGCCAAGACACTAGCTAAAACTTTCATGTCGTAGTTAATGAGTGAGATCGGCCGATATGAGGCCGGATCCTCCGCCTCCTTCCCCGGTTTAGGTATCACCGTAATCGCCGCCGTACGCATATCGCGGGGGAACCCCCTCCCCTCCAGGACATCGTTATAAACTGCCACCAAAGTTGGAGTAACCTGCAACTCCAACATTTTGTAAAATTCAGAGCTGTAACCGTCTGGCCCCGGAGCCTTGTGTAGCTTCCCCTGCCTTATCACTTGCTGGATTTCAGCCCCCTCAATTCGCCTATTGAGCGTCTCTCGCTCTGCCTCTGAGAGCTGTGGTAAGGGCATCGCATCTAAAAATGCCCGGGCTGCCTCTTTGTTGCCCGGCTCCGCTGTGTAAAGCCGCTCATAGAACTGGCGGAACACATCCACGATACCGCAGGGGTCAGAAATTCGCACCCCCCAGCTATCCTTAATCGCAGCCACAACCTTAGACCCCCTCCCATCCCGCACTAGCCGCGCCAAAAGAGTACCAGCCTTATTGCCGAACCGGAACAGCTGATGTCGGTAATAGTGCATGGTGTAGACAGCCCGCTCGCTCAAGACGGCATTGAGCTGCCGTTGAGTATCAAGATACAACGGTATATGTTCGGATCCCCTGCTCCTCGCCACTAATTCCTGGAGCCGTCGCAGCTCCTTGGTGAGCGTCAGCACCTTCCCATTGATGCGACGCTTCTCCCGCGCGACATACGCTATGATGAAGCCACGCAGTACAGCCTTCCCAGCCTCCCAACACATACCGGCCGAACTGGCAGTGGAGTCGTTAAAGTACAAATACTCTTCCCATTTCTGCACTAGGTATTGTTTAAAAGCAGGGTTCTGCCCCATCTGCCTAGGGAAGGCCCAACGGGATTCGCCGCTCTCACGTCCCTGCCAATCCATCCGCACCATAGCATGATCGGAGACCACCATCGGTTCGATCTCGGCATTGAGGACTCTGCCAAATTCGCGCTCCGCGACCAGAATATAGTCAAGTCGGGACCAGGTATGGTGTACCCGAGACAGATGTGTAAAGCCTCTTTCCCCCCGTGCAGCGCCCGCCAGGTGTCCACCAGCCCACCAACAAGACACAAATAACCCACTCCTTTTCTACGCCCATCTCCCTGCCCAAGGCCCCCCGACTTATCTACCCGGGAATCATGGGGACAATTGAAATCACCCGTGACAATCATCGGGATCCTCGGGGCTGCAGTGATCTTCCTACCAATTCTTTGAAAAAAAGAATGATCATATGTGTTAGGGGCGTAGACATTACCCAAAAAGAATTCCTCTCCATTTATTTTAACATGCACAAACAAGTATCTGCCCGTTATGTCTCCATCCTCACTCAACACCTCCACTTGCAGGTCTTTACCAAACAAAATGGCGACTCCTCGCTTCCGCCCCCCCCGAGGAGGCCGCCACTACTTGGCCCACCCATCCTCTTTTCAATTTAGCATGCTCCTTCTCGGAGAGGTGCATTTCTTGCAGAAATGCAATCTGTGCCTGGGCCTTCCGCAAGGCCTGGATGATCTTGGTCCTCTTGACAGGAGATTTAATCCCTCCCACGTTCCAGGACAGGAATCGCAAGTGGCTCCGCATTACCCCACATCTATCACAGGCCACAGGAAACGATTCTGCTCCAGTGTCACCCAGGGTTGCCCAGCCTCAACCCTCGGGTCCTCCCTTTCGAGGATAGAAAGAGACCCTGCTAGCACCTTCCCCCAATCCTCCCTCCGCCCAGAAAAACTCCCCTCAGCCTGTGTTCTTACCCAACCCCTCCCATCGCCCTCATCCGCTACTCCCCCCCAACCCCCACCCCACTCCTCCCCGCCCCCCCATTCCCCCCCATTCCCTGTCCCCTCTCCCCCTCTCCCCCCACTACTACCCTTCCCCCACTCCCTACCCCTCCCCACCCCCAACCGTCCCCGGATAAAAAATATACTATCCCATCCTCAGCTGCCATAGCTGATGGAGGAGTCCCTGCCGCACGCGGCGGGGCCGCCTCAAGTCTCCCCCTGCGGGGCAATGTTACACCACAGTTCCCCAGTATACCACGATGCTTCAGAACAGCTGCCCCACTCGTTGCCAACAATATTACATTAAATGCCCAACACATCCGAACAGAAAAAAACCACCCCCTCCCAGACTTCTCCAATCCAGCCCCCCTCGCACAAGCCATGCACGCTATGCAACATAGTTAAAATTATTTAGAGCCAATGCAAAGCACAATACAAAAGGGGCATAGTTAACAATGGGCATACAACCTCGGTGAGATCGAATAGATGCCACGGAACTAGTACCCAAATAGATTGTAAAGAGAAAGTCAGGATACAAAAAGTAGAAGATAGCTGGGTGGCACCGAGTAGAAAAAGAAGAAAGGTAAGAGGAGGGAAGAGTTACAAAGCTAAAGGGAAACAAAGACACAATCCAAAAGGAGGTAAGAAGGGACCACCGAAGGGAAAAACAAAAAATAAAAATAAAAACACAGTGGGATATTAGTGCACAAGAAAGAAAAACCCCCATCCAAGCAAGACCATAGCAAAGGTATTAAGAGTATGCGAGAGATTGCTAGGCCAAAGTCAGTAGCTATGCACAATGCTGCTGCCATCATGATGACTGCAAGCCCACAGTCAAGGTACCGCGAGTCCAGGAGCGAGCCGCTGCCAGCCTAACATATCAGGCTCCGTGCACCCGAACAGTTAATGAGGCTCCAGCGCGCCAAAAGCACAGTCACTGTCCCTGCCCCGAAACCGGGGCCGAGGCGCTCGCGGTCACCAGCAGAAGATCAAACAGGTATCAAGGCGGTCCGTCTCACCGGCCAGAGGCCGGACTCTGCTCTTGTTCCCCCGCCTGCGGCGGCGGTCTACTCCTCTCCAGCTCCTTCAGGAAGGCCTGGGCTGCTTTCACCGTCTCAAAGGTCTGGGTCTTTCCCATGCTATAGACCCGTAGGACAGCAGGAAATGCCAAGGCAAACCGCACATTGCGCTGGAACAAGGCCGCACATATCGGAGTGAACTCCCACCTTTTCGTGGTGACTAGTGCGGAGTAGTCTTGAAACAGGAGGAGCTGGTGGTTATCTAAGGTAAGCTGTCGGTGCTGGCGGAAAGCCTGGAGTAGACGCTCTTTGTGGGCAAAATTAAGAATTCGGGCAATCACCACCCGGGGCCGAGGGCGATTCGCCATTTTTCCTCCAACACGATGGGCCCTTTCCACTTTAATATCGCCCACCAACGTATCAAGTCCCAAAGCCTTGGGGAGCCACTGCTCGATCAGAGGCACCAGTTGTTGGTCAGTAGTATTCTCCGGAATTCCTACCAGGAGGGCTGCAGGGCCGGCATGGCCTGCGTGCTAGGTCTCGACCCCTTCTCTTTTTCTTTCTCCTTGTGAGTCGGAGATGGCATCTTGCAGATCTAAACAGCCGCCCGCCGGAGACAGAGGTTCCCCTCTGTACAGTGCAGTTACTGGGGCAAAAAAGTAAGTATTTCAAGCTAGAATCTTAAGGCGGCCCCGGAGCGAGCAAAGAAACGTCTTCACCCGCTCATGCGTCACGTGGACTCTCCTGACCTCACCTTTAAACCATGCTGGCAGTTTTTTGGACTTCCTTCCACTTTTCTTAAAGCGTGGAATACAGCTGGTCTGGGCTTCCAAGATAGTATTTTTCAACAACAGCCAAGCCTGATGTACGTCTTTAACCTTTGCAACTGCTCCTTTTAGTTTTTTCTTAACTGTTTTCCTCATTTTATCATAGTCTCTCTTTCGAAAGTTAAAAGGTAGTACTGTGGATTTCCTTACTATCCCTCCACCACTAATTAAATCAAAGGCGATCATGCTATGATCACTATTGCCAAATGGCCCCAACAACCTTATCTCTTGCACTAGATCTGGTGTTCCACTAAGGATTAGGTCTAATATGGCTTCCCCTCTGGTCGGTTCATGAACCAGCTGCTCCAAGAAGCAATCATTTATTTCATCTAGGAACTTTATCTCCCTAGCATGTCCTGACGTGATACTGACCCAGTCGATACCGGGGTAGTTGAAATCACCCATTATTATTACTGTGCTGTAACTTTTGTTAGCTTCCTTGATTTCTTTGAGCATTTCATCATCCATTTGGTCATTCTGGCCAGGCGCTCGATAGTACACCCCCACTGCCATTGCCTTCCCCCTTTTACATGGAATTTCAATCCATATAGATTCTACAGCAGATTTTGTTTCCTGCAAAACTTTAATCCTTTCTGACTCAATGCCCTCTCTAACATAGAGAGCAACCCCTCCACCAATTCGATCAGCTCTATCATTACGATATAATTTGTACCCAGGTATCACAGTGTCCCACTGGTTGTCCTCCTTCCACCATGTCTCTGAAATTCCAATCATATCTAACCTTTCATTTAGTGCTATATATTCTAACTCTCCCATCTTATTTTTTAGACTTCTAGCATTTGCATATAAGCATTTTAGAAAATGTATTTTATTCATATTAATTTGGCTATTGTTAGACATGGGTAATTTGGGATCTTTAAGCTCTGTCTGCTCCATACTTGAGGGCATTTGGGCTACTTTTACTCTTTTGTGGAACCTCTCTGCTTTTGGTAGTATCCTTCAAAGATACATTCTTCCGAACCATTCGCTCTTGGGTGACTGTCGGCTTTCCCCTAATATCTAGTTTAAAAGCTGCTCTATCTCCTTTTTAAAGGTTAATGCCAGCAGCCTGGTTCCATCCCGGTTAAGGTGAAGCCCATCCCTTCAGAAGAGCCCCTCCTTTCCCCAGAAAGTTCCCCAGTTCCTAACAAATCCAAAACCCTCATCTCTGCACCATTGTCTCATCCACGCATTGAGACTCTGGAGCTCTGCCTGCCTTTTGGGTCCTCCACGTGGAACAGGAAGCATTTCGGAGAATGCTACCCTGGAAGTTCTGGATTTTAACTTCCTACCTAAAAGCCTAAATTTAGCCTCCAGAACCTCCATACCACATTTTCCTATGTCATTGGTACCGACATGTACCAAGACAGCAGACTCCTCCCCAGCACTATCTAAGACCTTATCTTGGTGGCGCATGAGGTCCGCTACCTTTACACCAGGCAGGCATGTTACCAGGCGATCCTCACGTCCACCAGCCACCCAGCTATCTACATGCCTAATGATCGAATCACCAACTATAACGGCTGTCCTAACCCTTCTCTCATGGGCACATGGCCCTGGAGAAACGTCCTTGGTGCGAGAGGGTTTTACATCACCTGGAGGACAGGTCCTAGTTACAGGATCACTTCCTGCCACACCAGGGTGATGCTCTCCTGTCACGTGACCTCTCTCCTCCATGGCAACAGGGATGCTGCCAGACTGGAGATGGGACTTCAGGACTATATCCCTGTAGGTCTCGTCTATGTACTTCTCTGTCTGTCTTATGATTTCCAAGTCTGCTACTTTAGCCTCTAGAGAACGGACTCGTTCCCTGAGAGCAAAGAGCTCCTTGCACCTAGTGCACACGTAAGACATCTCACCAACTGGGAGAAATCATACATGTGACACTCAGTGCAAAAGACTGGAAAGCCCCCATCCCGCTGCTGGACTGCTGTCTGCATCTTAGTTTTAAGTTTATGTTTAGATCTAAGTTCTTTACTTACTAAGGGTTGCTATGGATATTTATACTAATAAAACTGTACCTAATACGTGTAATATACCTTGTTCACCTGAAGCTTAACTAATCTCAGGTCCTTAGTGTATGACTGATTTGGGTAATGAGCTTCACCTGAGAGCACCTCCTGACTTTTAAGATGTGTAAGTATCTATAAAGCTACGATTATCCCAGGGGTGGGTGGGTGTGGGGAGGGAGGGAGGGAAATAACACTTATTAAAAGAGGGCTGCTACACAGTACCCTGTCTTGTGCTGCTGAGGTAAGCTATATTCTGATTTGATTTAAATTATAGCTCTTAGCTGCTGCTAGGCTCTAACTTCTTATGAAATTTAAACTACAAGCTCTCTGCTAGGTTTTAAATTTAAACTAAAAGTACTTTGCTGTTACTAGGCCCTGAGTGACTATTAAATTTAAACTACAAGCTCTCTTCTGTGTTTTAAATTTAAACTAAAAGTACTTTGCTGTTACTAGGCCCTGAGTGACTATTAAAATTTAAACTACAAGCTCTCTGCTGGGTATGAAATGTAACCAGAAAGTTCTCCTCTGTGTTTTAAATTTAAACTTAAACTGCTGCTACTAGACCCTGACTGATTTAACAAAAATAGTGGGTTCACAGATTAATTAGCTTTAATACAAAGAATTCATTTTAGAAAATTACCAGAAGTATATACTCACAGTTGCAGATCTCTCTCCAGAAGTAACAGTCCCTTTTTCCAGTCCTTCAAGACAGCATTATCAGAATAATGTTGGGATGGAGTTAGGGCAGGGCTACTATCTAGAGAACAAGCTTAAGGAAAACCACATGGATACACTTAGTAATGGCTGAATGTCACTGCTTATCTGTATAGTACTAATGAATGGATGTGCTGTTTTTAAATGCTACAGGTGGTGTTTAAAAAAATGTGATAACCTCCTGGTTCAAATATTGACCCATAGTCTTTACTGAGTGATTAAAATCACTCAGGAGGGAGGAGTGGCCTAGTGGTTGGGGCAAGGTCAGGGGTTTAAATCCCACTTGAGGACAGCAACCTTGGGCCGGAAGGACTGGGGTTTCTAGTCCCACAGGTGCTCCTTGTGATCTTGGGCAAGCCACTTAACCCTCCATTGCCCATGTTCCCTGTAAAATAGTTATCTCCAAGTTATAATGCCCTGTTCAATGTAATTTCAGTTTGTTCAATGTAAATCACCTCGATATCATGAAAAGTGGTATATAAGAAATGTTAAATAAATACATAAATAAAAATCAAAATAAATACTCTGTTTCATTCACAAAATTAAAATAAAAAGGACAAAAATTGGAGGTCATGGGATATTGCTTCACTTCCTCTATTGGCCTTGTATATCTCATCTCTTCACTTCAAAATGTTTTGTTTCTTTGATCAGGGCTCTTCTTTACTTATCTCTTCTGGTGGGTGAATCCTCTTGGAACCTGCAAAACTCTTCAGAATAATTGTTGCTCTCAAGTTTATTTGAACCAAAAGGGGACTGAGAACAGGCAATCTCTCAACATTTCTCTTATCTTACAGCCAGGAATTTCGCCATTGGCCTGTAGGACACTTCCCAAACTGGGATTCCCTTCCTCCAGGCACTCTCAGCCTTGGATGCTCCGTGCTGCCTACCCCAGTGGACTCCAATCACCATTCCCAACCCCCTTCCCCCAACTTTTATTTGAAGTGAAATAGATCTAAAAGACGACAACACCTCTACTTTCCATTGTCCAGGGACTAGGCCAGTATCCAGGACCCAGCAACCTCAGGAGCTCTGTGGTCCCCACAGACAACTTGACAGAAAGGAGGCAAACATTACCCTTCTAAACTTCTCCTTTTTAAAATTTTAATCACATCTCATACTTCTCCCCTGGCCACTCCCAGGGAAGAGAATGATCTATATGATTACTCCCTTACCATTATACTGTGGGGGTTAATTTAGAAACCTTATTCGTGATTTGCATCTGTAGCTACAACCACTTAAGTGTTTAATTTGCATCTGTGTAAAGGCCATTTTAGAAAGATCCTATTTTACACTTGGATGCCAATATCACATCTGTGTTGCATGGGGACATGTCAGGAGTGTGTTCATGGTGGCACCAAAATGTACATGTTTAACCCTGATTTTATATAGAGGATGCCCATCTAAGAGTAAAATTATCCACATCTAAATTTACACCTGCTCCCCGACACGGATGGGAAAAAAGTGCTTCTCTTTACAGGAGAGATTAAAGCGGATATCCCCCTTCATCCTCAATGATTACTTCCCTCTCTTAATCACAACAAGGGAAAGGGAGACTATGATAAAATGAGGACTATAGTTAAGAAAAAACTAAAAGGAGCGGTTGCAAATGTTAAAGACTTACATCAAGCTTGGGTGTTGTTTAAAAATGCTATCCTGGAAGCCCAGACCAGCTGTATTCCACGCATTAAGAAAAGTGGAAGAAAGTCCAAAAAACTGCCAGCATGGTTTAAAGGTGAGGTCAGAGAGGCTGTTGCTGCCAAAAAAGCATCTTTCAGGAAATGGAAAAAAGAGCCAAACGACGAAAACTGGAAACAGCACAAGCACTGGCAAGTTAAATGCAAAGCATTGATAAGGCAGGCAAAGCGAGAATTTGAGAAGGAACTTGCTACAGAAGCAAAAACATAAAATAAAGACTTTTTCAAGTACATTCATAGCAAAAGGCCTGTGAGAGAGTCAATTGGACCATTAGATGATAGAGGGGTAAAAGGGGCAGTAAAAGGAGACAAGGCTATAGCGGAGAGACTGAATGAATTCTTTGCTTTAGTCTTTACTGAGGAAGATGTAGGGATGTTACCCAAGACTGAAGTGGTTTTTAAAGGTGATACTGCAGAGGAATTGAGAGAAATATCGCTACACTGGGAAGATGTATTAGAACTATTTGATAAACTGAATAGTAGCAAATCACCTGGACCGGATGGTATACATCCAAGAGTGTTGAAAGAACTGAAATATGAGATTGCAGACCTGCTATTAGTAATCTGTGAACTTTCATTACAATCATCTGTAATACCTAAAGATGGGAGGATCGCCAATGTAACGCCAATTTTTAAAAAGGGTTCCAGAGGTGATCCGGTAAATTACAGACCAGTGAGCCTGACATCAGTACCGGGGAAAATGGTAGAAACCATCATAAAGAACAAAATTACACAGCATGTAGAATTTGTAGATAGTCATGGCCTAATGGGAGACAGCCAACATGGCTTTAGACAAGGAAGATCTTGTCTTACTAATCTGATATGTTTTTTTGAAGGTGTGAATAAACAGGTAGACAAAGGTGAGTCAGTTGATATAGTGTATCTAGACTTTCAGAAAGCCTTTGACAAGGTCCCTCATCAGAGACTTTTGGCAAAACTAAAAAGTCATGGGATAGGAGGCAGTGTACTATTGTGGATCGGGAACTGGTTAAAAGATAGAAAGCAGAGGGTAGGGCTAAATGGCCAATTTTCCCAATGGAAAAAGGTGAATAATAGAGTACCCCAGGGATCTGTACTGGGTCCACTACTTTTTGACATATTCATAAATGACCTGGAAAAGGTAATAACTAGTGAGGTTATCAAATTTGCAGATGACACAAAACTATTTAAAGTTGTTAAAACCCAAGAGGACTGTGGAAAACTGCAGGAGGATCTGGATAAATTGAAAGACTGGGCATCAAAATGGCAGATGAAATTTAATGTGGACAAGTGCAAAGTTATGCACCTAGGAAAGAACAACCCACACTATGGTTACACGATGCAAGGTTCCACATTGGGAACCACCACCCAGGAAAAAGATTTAGGAGTCATCGTGGATAACATGTTAAAACCCTCTGCCCAGTGTGCAGCAGCGGCCAAGAAAGCAAATAGAATGCTAGGTATCATAAGGAAAGGAATGGAAAATAAAACAAAGTATATTATAATGCCTCTGTATCGTTCCATAGTACGACCGCACCTTGAATATTGTGTGCAGTTCTGGTCGCTGTATCTTAAAAAGGATATAGCGTTATTAGAAAAGGTACAGAGAAGAGCCACCAAAATGGTAAAGGGGATGGAAGGCTACTCCTATGAAGAGAGGCTACAAAGGTTAGGGCTCTTCAACCTGGAAAAGAAATGGCTGAGGGGAGATATGATAGAGGTCTATAAATTAATGAATGGAGTGGAACGGGTAAACGTAGATCAATTGTTTACGCTATCAGAATATAGAAAGACTAGGGGACATGTAATGAAACTACAGGTTAAACTATTTAAGACAAATAAGAGAAAAAAGTTTTTCACTCAATGTGTAATCAAACTCTGGAATTTGTTACTGGAGGATGTACTAAGAGCTGTTAGTGTAGCTGGGTTTAAAAAAGGTTTGGACAAGTTCCTGGAGGAAAGGTCCATAAACCATTATTAAAAAGGGACCCAGGAGGGAGGAGTTAATTCAAGATGGCTGCGGTGTGTTCTTTCCACTGAGACTCTATGCCTAAGAGGAAGGGGAAGTTGAGGGTTCTTCCCTCAGAGCCGCAACTACCCAGTGTTGGTCCAATGGACCGTTTTGTCACCTTATCCACGGAGAAAAAGCAGGAGATTCGAGCCGGCTTGGCTGCGCCGGTTGTCGAGGCCACGTCGCTGCCGTCGGAAGGTGAGATTTCTCTCTTTCCTGCAGCGAGGACTCCTCCATCACGCCCGACTGCGATGAAGCCTACCTCTGACCCTGTGACGTCTGTGTCTCCCGAGGTGGGGGCACCGAGTGTGGAGAGGGCGCAGGTTGAGGAGATGAGCTCATTGACCCCCGATAGTCTCGGGGAGGTATCGGGTGGAAGTTTGGAGCCGTGTACCTCGGAGGACTTTTCTCCCCCGTTGTCTGTGTCAACGCCGTTGCTTCCTTTACCAGTATTGAGTCGTCCTCCCGTGTTTACTTTGGAGACCATATGGGAAGCTATTTCTTCGCTTTCTTCTTCAATTAATGCACAATCTTCAGCTATGATGACCCATGTCCGTGAAAACGCGGCTAACATACAGAAGAATGCTGTTAATGTTGATTTGGCGTTATCTGCTTGTGAGCAACTTAAGGTGCAGAACACTGCTTTCAGTTCTCAGCTGGCTACAGTTTCTGATGCTTCGTCTGCTTTGATGAAAGATAATGGATTACTTCGGTATAAGCTGGAGGTATTGGAAAACGCTTCTAGGGCAGCAAATTTGAGAATTCTGAATTTTCCATGTATGCCTGGGGTGACGGCCCTTGATATGTTTAAACGCTACCTGAACGAAGTTTTGAAAGTTCCTGTGGAGTTGATACCACCTCTTACTAAGGTCTATTATTTACCACGTTTAAAGAAGAAGGCTGAAACTGGTGAGATGTTATCCCAAGTGAACTTTAACGTTCTAGATGTGACCGGTTTACTCGAGGACACTGGGGGAGGGGTTTCCTCTATTGTCTCTTCGACTTTATTTGTTCAGTGTGCTTTAATTTCTGATAAAAATTGGCTTCTGAAGATGTTCTTTAAGAAACGATTGGAAAACTTCCTAGGGTTTAAACTTTCAATGTTTCCAGATTTGGTTAAGGAAACTCAAAAAAGGAGGAAACAGTTTCTATTGTATAAGTCTGGTGTATCACAAATCGGGGGAACGTTTTTCTTGAGATACCCATGTAGATGTTTGGTGTTATATAAGGATTTGAAATATGTATTTACTGATCCTAATGATCTTAATGCCTTTATTAATGCTAGACTCTCTGAGGTTGTTCCATCTGAGTAACACTGCTTACCATATTGTAAGTCCTCCTAGATGTAATTCCGTGGTCCCCGCAGCCACCTTGTATTTTTATTGTTGTTTTTTGCCTTTATTGATGTTTTCAGTCAAAGGCTTCGATTTGGCTGAATGTTTTCCTTTCTCTTCCCCCGATTTAACGAACTGCAACAGTTTATGTAATTTATTGTTTCCTAGTTTATTTATTTTCCTGTATTTGATGATTCTTCATACTCTGTAATCTGGTAAGGAATTTGTATTCTTTGCTGTATAATTGAAACCTTATATAAATAAAAAATTAAAAAAAAAAAAAAAGGGACCCAGGATATCAATGCTTGACCCAATACAAGCATTGTGGAACCTGTGTCTTTTGGGGATACTGCTAGGTACGTATGACCTAGATTGGCCACTGTTGGAAACAGGATACTGAGCTTGATGGACCTTGGTCTGACCCAGTATGGCATATCTTATGTTCTTATAGAGGCCTCTGTAGTTAATTAGCGGCCTCTCCATTTCAAATAGCAAAGATACATGTATAAATACCAGCATTTACACATGCCAATTATATAATGCTCCCAAACAAATCGAGTCACCTTATATAAAAATTGTTAATGTAATATGATACCCAAGCAACCATTTACAACACCAATATTGCATAAGATATATATAGAGAGAGGTGAATGGATGACTTCAGTTAAGAAAGCCCTGCCTATTATAGCAGTATTGCAATGGCTGCAGGCATTATACTAATTTTATTTGCTTGTGGGGACCGATGAATGAGAAAGGTGGGACTTTTATAATGCCCGCAGCTGATGCAACATTACTATAAGAGGTGGGGCTTTCCCAACTATGGTCCTCCATTCACCTTTATATATATTTTTTGTGCAATATTGGTGTTGTCAGTGGTTGCCTGGGTATTATATAGCGTTAACAATGTTTTAGATAAGGTGACTCTGCATGGGTGGATTTATTTCACTGAGCACCTATATCTTGGGAGCTTTTGAGTTAGTGAGTTATAAAATGCTGACACTTACACTGCATTCCAGATATCCATCACCTTTTCCATGAAAAAGTATTTTTCATGGAAAAGGTATTTCTTTTAAGTTTACCTCCTTGCAGCTTTGTTTCATGTCCTCTAGTTCTACCGCTTCTCCTTTGTAAAAAAGTTAGTTTGTTCATTATTACCTTTCAAGTATTTATGAGGGTAATTTTATAAGGGTCGCCTGGTTTAATGTGCCTTGTCACATGCATATTGTACATCTATCTAATAAAGTAAGGTACACATGTACTTTATAGAAAAGGGCACACAAAAATGCGTGCAAACTTTGTGTAAATGCCCATGCCTAGATTTTCCAGACATATATGTAAATGAAACTATTTTATAACTTATGCATAAAAATTTTCACTCTGCCCAAACTCTACCCCTCTACGTGCCTACACCAAAAGTGCACACAATCAAATTTACATATGTACTTATAGAATAACGATCATCTAAAGTGTGCACATAAGTCACAGAAAGTGTATGACTTAACATGCATTGATGGCACATAACGTTATGCAGATCATCATAAAATTACCTCCCAAATGTCTATAACATATCTCCACTGTCCCTCTTTTCTTCTAGAGTATCCATATTCAGGTCTTCAAGTCTCTTCTCATATGTCTTCTAGCACAGACTCCATAGCATTTTGGTCATTCTGAACAGTTTCAGGTCTTTTTAAATACTTGGTGAGATACAGCCAACAAAACTGAATACAGCACGCCAAGTGAAGCTTGACCAGTGACTTGTACAGAGAAATTTTCATCTTCCCTTTTCTTCTGGTTAAGTCCCTCTATATGCAGCCTAGTATCCTTTTGTCTTTGGCCATTGCCTTGTCACATTGTTTTGCCACCTTGAGATCTTCAGACACCATCACCTAGAAGTCTCTCTCCTGGTCCATGCATATCACCCTCTAAGGCAAACAGCTCCTTTGCATTTCTGCACCCCTGGTGCATCACTCTGCACTTCTTTTAATTAAATCTTACCTGCCAAGCATTAAATCAGAGTGCACCACAATCCAGCCTGGTTTTCAGGATGTCCTGATGAATATTCATAAGATATATTTGCATACAATAGGAGGCAGTGGATGAAAATATACCTCATGAAGATCCATTAGGGACATCTTGAAAGTCAGGCTGGATTGTGGTGCACTAGGACTGGAGTTGGCCACCCCTGCATTAAACCATTTTTCTACTTTTTGTAGGAGTGGCCTAGTGGTTGGGGCAAGTTACCTCAGGCTGGAAGGCCAGGGGTTTGAATCCCATTAGAGGACAGCAAACTTGGGCCGGAAGGACTGGAGTTTCTAGTCACACAGGGGCTCCTTATGGCCTTGGGCAATCCACTTAACCTCAGGTATAAAAACATAGATTGTGAGCCTTTTGGGGACAAGGAAAAAATATATATTAACCGGGTAAGGCGGACGTGGCACTCAAAAACCGCCCTACCCTCATCTGTCACCCCCCCTTTACCCCCCCCCCCCAAAATAACCACACAACACAATTATTGGCATTCAACTGGTCGCAGCTTTTATTTAACCATAAACATTATCAAACCATCTAACAACAACCAACTCCTGACATAACGGTTCTGGCAGCGGGGCGACCCTCACCAGCCATGTAAATACTGCTTTGCCGCTTCTTTTCGCCCCTCCCCCACCTCCCCTGAATTGCGGGTCGGGGCCACGCACCACGCCGCCCCCCCCCCCCCGGTTAACCGCGGCCTGCCGGTACGTGGCCCTGTGGCCTTCTCGATACAGTACCTGAATGTACACCGCTTTGACTGATAGAAAAGCGATATATAAGCCTAGTTAAATAACTTCTTATGTAGTCTATTCCCTCCAGAGTATTGCAAATCCTCATGTCATCTGCAGAAGAGCAAACATTTCTTTAACTTTTTGTCAGTATTGCTCATAAAGTTATTGAACAGAATCAACTCTGGGAACAATCCTTGAGATATTCCATTAATACCCATCCTTTCCTTCATTCCATTTAGCACCACCATCTGTCAGTCAACCAGTTTATAATCCATTTCACCACTTTTGAGTCCTAACTTCAGGCTTCTCAGTTTATTCATGAGCCTCTTATGAGCAATCCCAGTAGACCACATCCATTGCATACCCTCGATCTACTTGTTGTCATAATTATCCATTGCTTTCCTAAAACAAGAGTTCTACCCAAGATGATATACAGAAATAGAACTAGAATTATTTAGACTCATCCCAAATAGTATCTACAGCCCTAAGTGTGATGAACACTCTGAGCTGTGATACATAATCACTTTTTACTGCAGTGAAATTTCCCATCCGAATTAGTGCAGTAAAGGGCATGTTTACTATTTATTTTATTTATTTATTTACAGTCTCTTATATACCGCACTATTCATCATCAGCGCGGTTCACATGGAACAAAATGCTCAGTACATTCAACACGTATGAGTTTACAGGTAACAGGGCATAAATAACTTGGATAACCGGGGTAACTATATACAAGACATACTACATGGAATCATATGCACAGAGGTTTCATAGGAAATCACCAGCCCACTACCTGGTAGGTATGCGTTGGAGTGGAGAAAGGGCGGGATAAGAGCATTCCCAGTACATCGTGGCTAGTATGGCCCATGATAACCGTGCTTGATGCTGGTAGCACAGGTGCAACTAACGCCACCTCAGTGGGCGGTGTTAGTTTCATCTGTGGCCAGTTTGCAGTGTTAAAGTGTGGTGTTCCTGTGCTAATGGCAGGGGGATGGATATACATGCCCCCCTGCAGTTAACTCGAAGCTCCATGCTGGTAAGACAGCCCAGATGCACCTTACCAGCATGGGGCTAGTAAAAATGCTACTAAATTATTCACATGGTACATTTCATTTTGCATTGCTTCATTCAGGAACATTGTGCATTCCTGACCACAGCAACGCAAAGATTATGTACCCAAACTTGGTCTTGCTATCTTTAAAGGAGCCAGTGGCATAGGAAAGAAGCTTCTCCCCCCATCAGGACTGCCTGATGAGATCCCTCCATCCCGTTCCACCCTGGCAGTTGCAGGGGTCTCCTTAATGTCTAGTGAGGGGGCAGGGGCAATCCCAAGTTGCTCCTGCTCCATCAGCACCTGGGTTCTAAGTGGTGCTGTTGGGACAGGAGTGACTACCAATCACTCCTGTGCACCTCTTGGGGGATCGGAAGGGTTGTTTGCCTAATACTGGCCCCTTTAAGAGGGCCCCTAAGTTCATCAGGCCTCATGTTAATAGTCTATTGTCCCTGGGAAGGAAAGATAATGCAAGTTCCATGTTGGTGTTATCTTTTCATGAATAATGCAGTTTGTGAGGTCAAGCGCATTATTCATTTTGCATATTAATGAATTTGCATGATTTGCAGCTCGTTATTATTTAATTTATATTGCCTTAAAAAACATGGGTTAAGGCAAATAATGCATGATGTTGCCATTTAATAAATGTTATTTGATTTAAAAAAAATCCCTTAACACAGATTAGTAACTACCCCCCTCCTAGTGGTGAGTGGTACATATCTAGAAATGATGAAATGTAACAAGTTAAAAATTGCACACTTACTGTGTGACAAAATGACATGTTTCCCTGTAGTCATCAGTATTTGTGGCATGTGGTCTTCGCTGGCAACAGCACTTCACTTGATTGTGATCACTGCCAGCGGATCTCAGTCCATCAGTAAGGGATGGGCTCCCCCCCCCCGCCGGTAGCAGTTCTCCTCTTGGCCACGATTGCAGCCCATGGATCTTCTTCCCCTGGTGGGGGATAGGGTTCCTGCTGGTGGTGGCTCTCCAGCATTGCTGCTCAAAGGAGCATATGCATGCACAAACAAACAAATGCATATGGGCAGACATGCCAGAAAACAAAAAACCCTCCTCAATAGGTGCTATCGGTTATGCAAAACACACCTAAAAATGATGCAGGTAACAATCATACAAACTTATACAATAGCGTCAGAAGAAGTCTAATCATCAATCATGTTAAAATATCCAGATTAATGGTAGGTAAATGTTAGGTACTGTTTTCTTAAGGATCTTAATTGGACTACCTCTATTGTTTTCATCAAGTGTCATTGAATCTTTAAAGTTTTACCACAGAATTTATAACAGTATTTTTGTGTCTCATCTCTGTGCATTTCTAAAGATTTTTAAACTTGTCCAAGATATACATGTTTTCTTCTTGCATACCAAATTTAGTGGATTTCTATCCTTTTTTGGAAAAGTTACTGTGCCAACAGTCAGATGGATATTGATCCCTTTTACATACTTCTTTCCAACATTCCATTTGTTGGAAAGCATAATAAACAACTTACTGAAGGACAGTTCCATTATTATTTATTAGCCGGATACAGTAGGCTTGGGTATCTTCACTAGGAATGTACATAACCAAAAAACAGTTCTGTGCTTGCTCATTTTAAATGAGTTTCCTGATTTTCAGTCATGTTTTCATGTTCATTTCACCTAGTATCGCTTTATTTATGCATTCTCTGGATGCCAGAACCCTCTTAAGGGGTCACATTGAATATATGCATGTTAATTCATAGATATATGTGCGTGCACGCACGTCAAATTTGTAGGCACCCAAACAAACTGAATGCTTGCTCGCAAATGTACACCCATAGTCTCCTCCCCTTACTTCTGGAACTGAGCAATGTAAAATAAACTTTCTTATTAGGATTTGCCAGATTGTCCATTGTCACAGACAGGATACTGGTCTTGATGAACTATTAATCAGACCCGGCATGGCATTTCTTATTTCTTACAATGAGAATTTTGAGTTCATTATGAGTAGAACTTAAGTAGAAATTAGATACCTAGTCAGGTCTAGCCATTTATGTTAACGGTGCATTTTGTTTGTGTTCTATAATGCATATAGTTAATCCACATTAAGAGAAAAGAAGTTCATGAGGCAAATGACCTTAATGAAGTAAGATGGAAAAATGAAAAGGCATCAAAAGAGGGGAAGGTAAAAGGCTCAAGCTAACCACAAGACTTTATGGGGATACCGAACTGAGCTGTACACACTGCTTTCTAACATCTTCTGTAATCTACCTCCAAAAATGAGATTGCCATCTCCCAAATGCTGTTGACTAAGATCTCCTGTGATTTACACTTCTAATGAAAGCTCCCTAATCACATAATAAGAAGTCTCAGTTGTCAGTTTGATGTATACAACAAACAGCTTCTTCCATGTTCTGTGGGAATAAATGTCTCGTTTTCTCCCAATGGGGCATAACATAGTAAAGCATAGTAGCATAATAGATGATGGCAGAAAAAGACCAGTTGAGCTAGCTGCCTGGTTACTTCAAACCAATTGGCCCTTATGGTGCAATATTCTTACTTTGAATGCTGTTTTTAACCTCACTGTTTCTCTTATGAAAGTATTTTTGGATACGTTATATATTACATTACAGCAAATATCACAGGTTGAAAAGTGTGCATGTCCAGCATGACTCAATATTTAGTGAGTTATTTATTTAACTGGTCTTGTATGCCACTCTATTTTGTAGGCAGAATGGTTTACAGGAAACATTACAACAGAACATTTTACAGGAATGTTAAACTTGGATCAATTTACAGAAAACATTAAATATTACATAATAGCACAACTTTGTTCACATAGAAGTTAATTTGGGTGGTTTATAGCGCATTTCCCCCATTAGCAGAATCACGAATGTTGGGGGGGGGGGCGTACATGTATGTGTCATGGGGAGTGTCGAGAGGACAGTGGATGGTTTATGTGTGTGTATGTGTTGGAGTGATGGGTGGTTGTGTCCACTTTCTCCTGCCCTGCATCTGCTTCTTGTCCCTCCGCTTGCGCTATTTCACCTTCCCATCTTTCACTGCCCTCTCATGCACTCTCCCTCTTTTCCCTCTACCCACCCATGCACTCTCCCTCCCCTGCTACCCAACCTTGCACTCTCAAGCCTTTCACTCCCTCCTCTCCTTTCCCTTCTTTTCCCTTAATATACTCGATATATTTTCCTTTTCCCCCTCTAACCCTGCCCCTTCCCTTATGCTCCACCCCTCTTCTAGCACAGCCCCTTTCTTTCCTCCTAACACTGCCCCTTCTCAAGCGCTACCCCTTCACCCACCACTTCTTTCAGTGCCCTCCTGCTGCTCCTCCAGGTCACCACCCTGCTCTTCTGGCTCGTGGGACATGAGACTCCTGCCGACTCTTCATTCTATTTGGTAGGGGCAGAGCATATGCATGTTTTTTTGCACATGCTTATGCTTATACATGTGTACAGACAGACAAAAATCTTTGTGGCCAGCTGCGCTCTCAACAATAGGCACTATATTAAGCAAAATGCGCTTAACGATGGTATCAATTGAAAAGAATGGACTACTTGTGCGAGTCATGGATACCTGTTCATTTATGAAGGTGAAAGGGATATACTCAGGAGTGATCTAAGGAAATATTTCTTTATGGAAAGAGTGGTGGTAGTGTTAAATGCTGTCAAGTTGGTATTGACTCATGGCGACCCTCTGGATAGTTATCCTAAACTGTGTTTGGTCTTCAGTCTGACAGCTCATTGTTGACAGAGTGGCATCCATAGCTGCTGTTATTGTATCTCATTGCTGACCTTCCTCTTTTGCGTTGACCTTCTACCTTGCCACACAAAGCTCTAATGGCCCTTACTTCTTGAACGATATTATATAGCGTATAAAGAAAAAAGTCGTTCACTGTAACCTTATACTGGACTAGAGAACTTAATGAAAGAATTGTCCTCAAAAAATGCTTGGAAAATAGACAGATATTTTCTTCGAGGTCTCAGTAACAACTGAAGCAAGGCCTTTTAGACTCACGTCAACTAAAAGCTACTTGCACGTTCACATCAATGACCTCGTTAAGCATGGAGTCAGAACCTTAAATAACTACGGGCTTCTTTTCTATTAACTCTTCTTAAAATGTGAGCCTTCTCAAAATACAATCAAAACGGTGTCAACAAGAAGATAATGAGATCTATTTCTCCGAAAAACTAAAGGTCTGCACTCTTTTTGCTTCTGTCTTGCTGCTTCGGATCCCAACGTCAATCCCCATCACCTCTAAGACGTTTCACAATACTGTTTCCTCAGGGGATCGTAAAGAATATCTAAAAACAAAAAAATGAAAAACCGAATAAATCTCCAATCCTACCCTTTAAAATGCTATGTCCCTCACTCATAAAATCTCCCTAACTAACATCGATATGGAACTTACCAAAGATGCTGCCCGCGTCTTCACTCACGCAAGTGTAACTTCAAAGATTGCATTCCGCTTCACAAAAACGCCGCGCATGTCAACTAACCCTCAAGGCGCCATTTTTAAAGGCCCCAACGCCATCCTATCGGAGGCAGACAGCTGTGAATTCTACCGCTAATTCCATCTTTAAAGAGATACCGCCTTCATCTGGAACCGAATAACTGAATAACCAAGCACACATTACAAATCTCCTGTGTATCCTAAAATCCACGTCTACCCATAAGGTCTACGTGGTCCCCCCCAGGCCCTTGTCACCCGGCTATTGACGTTTTTAAACAATTAGTACTGTCAGAGGTTAGCCACCTTGAACGTATGCAGAGAAAACGATGTACAGCACTAACGATGACGGAACGTCAAGCCTTACATGATCTACATTCTCGTACCGATATCGTCATTCGAAGGGCGGACAAGGGCGGAGCCATTGTGATTTTGACAAGAGACGATTATATTACTGAAGCCCTATCTCAACTACAGGATATTCAAGTCTATTCCGTTTTAGAGCAGGATCCAGTGATAGAACTACAACAAATTATACATCATCTCACGCTAGATGCGCTAGAAAGAAAATTGATTACGAGACAAGAATTTCGATACTTGAATGTCAAGAACCCAGAGACAGCTAAATTCTATCTCGTCCCAAAAATCCATAAGAACATTACTAGGCCTCCTGGTCGACCGATTGTGTCCACCCGAGGCAGTATATTGGAGCCTCTATCTACTTTTGTAGATTCTTTTTTGCGACCACTTTTAATTACCATACCCTCCTACCTTAAGGATACCACCCATTTTCTTAATGTTTTACATGAGGCCTCTGGTTTGTCTATGCAGCCAGATGTTATTCTCGCCACATTGGACGTGGTCTCATTGTACACTAACGTCCCACAATTAGCGGCGTTACAGGTAGTTGGGCGGGTTTTAGAACAGCGTGAGGATGTATCAGCAGCTCTGAAGTCCTTCCTTCTTGATATAGCGCAGCTGGCCATATGTAGAAATTATTTTCAGTTTGAGGGCACCTTATACCAACAGAAAGCAGGAGTGGCCATGGGAGCCACCTGCGCCCCCAGTATTGCTAATTTCTACATGGGATTTTTTGAGGAGAGGTGGGTAGTTCCTACACAATACCCTCCTCAGATTGCAGTATGGAAGCGATATATAGATGACATTTTTTTGGTATGGAAAGGTACAGAGGAGTCGTTGCTCGCTTTCATAATTTGGCTTAATAGCTGTGATAGTAATATCAAATTTACTTACACTTACCATAAGAACACATTGACGTATTTGGATGTCAAAGTGGATAGGGGAAGAAGTGCTTGGGAGACGGCGATTTATAAAAAACCTACTGACAGAGTCACTTTTCTTCGATATGATAGTATGCATCCTAGGCGACTGAAGGAGGGATTACCCTTTTCCCAATTCTTACGTTTTCATCGGAATTGTTCCAATAAAGCTGATTTTAAGATCAAGTCTAAGCAGCTTTTTAGAGATTTTGAGAAAAGGGGTTACCCTAGGCAGAGCCTTAAACGGGCCTACTCTCGAGCTTTATTTAATCACAGGGCGGCGTTATTGACAGTGAGACCCCCTGGTTTAACATACGAATCTGATGAAACGAACATAAATTTTGTTTCGAAATTTTCCCCATTAAGCACTGGCATCCAAAAAATTCTTAAAAAGCATAGTAATATTTTGGCGGTGGTGCCAGGACTTCAAGATAAAAAGGTGCGATGTGTGTGGCAACGACATCGAAATTTAAAAGAGTGGTTGAGCCCCGCAGTTTTGCCTGAGATCAGAGGAGACAATGTGGGGTTGCAACAAACCGGTCATCAGGCCTGTGGAGGTTGTGATATATGTGATGTCACCATCACAACTTCGCTTTTTGAATATCAGGGAATTGCATTCCCGTTGAAACAGGTCACGACCTGTGCCTCTCCCAATGTAGTTTATGCAATAATATGCCCGTGTGGATTATGTTATATAGGGAAGACAACAAGGCCTTTCAGGGTGCGAATGAGGGAACATCGTAGCCGCTTAAATTGTAAGGTATTAGCGGCACCGCTAGTGACACACTGTATACAACAGAATCATATTTTTGAGCAATTACGATGTCTCTGTTTGACTCAAATTCTGCGGGGAAGGGCAGGCAAATCCTTAGATCAAATTTTAATTATGCAGGAGCAGCGCTTAATTTACACCTTTAATACTTTGGAGCCAAGGGGTTTAAATAATGTCATAGAGTGGGCAGCATGCGTTTAGCTTCTTGGAGAACTGTAAGGTCCACATGAATTGAGATGAGCAGCATGCGTGGCGTGTAGTAGACAAACACTGTTAATGTTTAGATAGTATGGATCAGCTCTGAAATGCCGTCTAAAAAACTATAGTGAAGAATTCAGTCTTTTTAGGATACACAGGAGATTGTAATGTGTGCTTGGTTATTCGGTTATTTGGTTCCAGATGAAGGCGGTATCTCTTTAAAGATGGAATTAGCGGTAGAATTCACAGCTGTCTGCCTCCGATAGGATGGCGTTGGGGCCTTTAAAAATGGCGCCTTGAGGGTTAGTTGACATGCGCGGCGTTTTTGTGAAGCGGAATGCAATCTTTGAAGTTACACTTGCGTGAGTGAAGACGCGGGCAGCATCTTTGGTAAGTTCCGTATCGATGTTAGTTAGGGAGATTTTATGAGTGAGGGACATAGCATTTTAAAGGGTAGGATTGGAGATTTATTCGGTTTTTCATTTTTTTGTTTTTAGATATTCTTTACGATCCCCTGAGGAAACAGTATTGTGAAACGTCTTAGAGGTGCCGGGGATTGACGTTGGGATCCGAAGCAGCAAGACAGAAGCAAAAAGAGTGCAGACCTTTAGTTTTTCGGAGAAATAGATCTCATTATCTTCTTGTTGACACCGTTTTGATTGTATTTTGAGAAGGCTCACATTTTAAGAAGAGTTAATAGAAAAGAAGCCCGTAGTTATTTAAGGTTCTGACTCCATGCTTAACAAGGTCATTGATGTGAACGTGCAAGTAGCCTTTAGTTGACGTGAGTCTAAAAGGCCTTGCTTCAGTTGTTACTGAGACCTCGAAGAAAATATCTGTCTATTTTCCAAGCATTTTTTGAGGACAATTCTTTCATTAAGTTCTCTAGTCCAGTATAAGGTTACAGTGAACGACTTTTTTCTTTATACGCTATACTTCTACCTTGCCAAGCATGATGTCTTTCTCTAATGATCTCTCTCTTCGCATGATATGTCCAAAGTATGAAAGTCAAAGTCTTGTCAATAGCCTCTCAGCGAAAGTGGCAGAGATGAGAACTATCTCTGAATTCAAGAAAGCATGGGGAAGCACAGGAAGGGAAGGGGTTATAGAACTTACTATTTTGAATGGATGTACAGACTGGATAGGCCATATGGTATTTATCTGCCATCATTTTCACTGTTTCTGTTTCCATCAAACACCACTCTTTGGCAAGCTAACAGAAAGTACCTAAGGAAATGTGTTAAATATTTATTTAACTAATATATTTATTTATTTAATTCGCTTATATACCGCGCTCTTCAACATCAGTGCGGTTTACATGGAACATGGGGTATTTTACGGTGGGGGTTAACACCGTAATACATATAACAGGTAGCTCAACTTGGATAACAGTATTAACTATTTACATTTACAATAGTTATTTATTTAACTATTATATTTTCTCTGTGTTTGTTATGGTTTATTTTTTACTTTTATATGAATGATTTTCAAACCAGTACCTGTTCATTTGAAGCATTCAATTCCTAAGAGCTCTAAGATCTCAGAAACAAAATTCTATAAAATTTGGATATGCTGATATTTCACTTTATTCTTGTTTTCTTCAGTGGAAATAAATTCATTTAATCGTGTCATCTGCAGGTTCCTTGGGAAGACTTGCGCTATCTCTTTGGTGAAATTATGTATGGTGGACACATTACTGATGACTGGGACAGAAAACTGTGCCATACGTATTTAGAAGAGTTTATGAATCCAGCAATGGTAAATATGCCCAAGAAATAACAAAATAACTATATTGCTTCCATTTATTGCAACTAGTCATGAGAGGATAAGGGATTTTAAAGCTTATTTAAAATCATATTTTCTGAAGGTTGTGTGCACAGAGCAAATTGTACACTGTGAGGCACATTTCAAATGGGACATCCAAGTGCAATCTGGGACGTCAAAGCCAAAACCTCTGAAATGAAAGGCAGGCATGCGCAAGTCCAGGCACAATTTCATTTCATTTATTTAAGATTTGACATACCGCTTAATGTGGATACAGCAAAGCGGTTTACAGTAGAATACAATAAAAACTGCAGCAGAAAATGAAAAGAACGCTAGTATGTATAGGACAGACGGGAAAATGAGATATGACAAGGCAGGGTTGGAGGAGGGTGGTGAGAGAGGAGGAGGGGGGTGAGTAGGAAACATAAGGAAATCAACTGAGGGAGTCCAGTGGGAGGGCAAAAACTGCAGAAAAGGTGGGTTTTAAGTTGGGCTTTGAACTTTGTTAAAGAAGGCTCTAACCGGAGATGTGGAGGAAGATTATTCCAAAGGGAGGGTCTGAGGAAATGCTGAATGGCGAGTAGATTGAATATGGGTCAGCAAGGGAGAGGGTAGGAGAAGACGGTTCATATGAATTGCATGGAGAGAACATTGTGGGGCAAGCGGAATAAGGGAGGAAGCTAAGTAATCCAGGGAACCAGTGTTAAGTGTTTTATGGACCTGGATGAGAATCAAGTGTTTTATGGACCTGGATGAGAATCTTGTAATGAATTCCAGAAATGTGAATGTGCCTGATATGTACATGTATCAAATAGCTATATAGGCATCCCCAGGACAGCATTTCCAAACCAAGATGTCTAGTAGCATAATGGTTAGAGTAGTGGCTTAAGAGCTGGGTGACCAGGGTTCAAATCCCAATGTGGGACTTTGAAATCTAAAGCTGGTTGCTTAATTCTCCATCTTTTCTACACTCTCTGGATGTTTTAAGGTGAAAACAAATACTTTCCTGATGCCTATTCGTGCCTGGAGCAGGAATAAACATACACATGCCTGGGATCAAACGGGGATGTGCAAGTCCATTGTCCCTCCCCAGACACACCTCCATGAATTCTTTTTTTTTTTTTTTTTTTTATTGAAACTTTTTTACAACTTAGAAAGCAAGCATAAGGAAACTTACAGATGATGCATTCAAAAGAAATACACAAAACTACAGAAAAAGAAAAATGTAGAAAGTAACAATACATCTGAACCTAGCCCACAATACGGGGAGAGTAAAACATAATAACAATCATAGAGAAATAACCAGGAAACTAAACTCCTGAATTCCTAGGCAGCTACTATTAATACCACCTATCCCAATCCCTTCGTGCCAAGCCCCTCTTTATCACAAAGAAATAATTCAAGTTGAGTAGGATCAAGGAAAACAAACCTAGAACCCTCCATGAATTCTTGAATGTTCCCGTACTAGAGACATCTGCGAATGGCATTTGTAGAATGGTTACAGAAATGTGTCCGTGATTTCGACGTCCACATGCATGTCTGCAGACGTCCAAACCTTTATGAGGGTAATTTTATAATAGGGCACCTAGGATAAGAGGGTAAGCAGGCACTTATTTTAAGCCTGTTTTATAATGACACTTAAGCATCTGTTCATCTTTATAAAAATACTAGTCTAGGTTGCATCTTAAAAGCAAGCATGGACATTTGTACCCTCTCTGTAGCAGATGTAAATGAATGCATAAAGTAGAGAAGAACACATATAAATTAAAGCATTTTATAATCAACACATGCACTTGTGAACTCTAACTGTGTTCCATCCAGACTGCGCCCCCGGCTGTGCCTATTGGCAAAGTACACTTGTTCATGCTAACATGCATACTTTTAAGCCAGTTGGTATTTTATAAGAGGCCATTAACAAGTACAAATGAGTTTATTAAATTACACCATTGTATACTGTACATTTGCATGTTGTTGTTTTTGTTAAGTGCCGTCGAGTCAGAGTCGACTCATGGCAACCCTCTGGATAGCTATCCTAAATTGTGTTCGGTCTTCAGTCAGGCGGCTCATTGTTGACAGACTGGTACCCGTAGCTGCTGTTATTGTATCGACCCATCTCATTGCTGGCCTTCCTCTTTTGTGTTGGCCTTCTATCTTGCCAAGCATGATGTCTTTCTCTAGTGATCTCTCTCTTGAAGGACTAGAAAAAGGGACTGTTACTTCTGGAGAGAGATCTGCAACTGTGAGTATACACTTCTGGTAATTTTCTAAAAGGAATTCTTTGTATTAAAGCTAATTAATCTGTGAATCCACTATTTTTGTTAAATCAGTCAGGGCCTAGTAGCAGCAGTTTAAGTTTAAATTTAAAACACAGAGGAGAACTTTATGGTTACATTTCATACCCAGCAGAGAGCTTGTAGTTTAAATTTAATAGTCACTCAGGACCTAGTAACAGCAAAGTACTTTTAGCTTATTTATTTATTATTTATTTATTTATTTATTTATTACAGGCTCTTATATACCGCTCTATTCAGAATCAGCGCGGTTCACAATGTAACAACATACCATAACAACAAACTGTTAGGTTTTACAGAGAACAAGGTCAGAGAACTTGGATAAAACATGGGACGTCATTACTGCAACTATTTACAAGAGTATTTACAAGAGTATTTACAAGTAAACATAAAAGGATTTGTTCTTAGTTTGGGTAGTGATTAAGATTGGTTAGTTGGTCAAGTAATATTGGGGGAAGAGGTGGGATTTGAGTGCCTTTCTGAAAAGGGATAGATCAGTGATAGCACGAATCTCTGGGGGTAGAGCGTTCCAGTATTTAGGGGCGTAGAATTTGAAGGCCCTGTTAGATGTCACTGATAGGCATTTTGTCGCTGCTTTAGGGATGATTAGAGTATTTGTTGATATCGTTCTCCTGGATCTGTTGGGTGGGACGGCTTGAATGAGGTCTATTAGAGAGGAGGAGGTGATGCTTTTAGTGGCCTTGAAGGTTAGTAGTAATGTTTTGAATAATATTCTGCCATGTATGGGGAGCCAGTGGAGTTGCTCTAGGATGGGTGTTATATGGTCCCTTCTTGATGCTCCGTAGAGGACTCTAGCAGCGGTATTCATGGCGAGTTGCAAAGGGTTTAATGTGGAGTGTGGGAGGCCTTGGAGAATGGCATTGGCATAGTCAAGGTGTGGTAAGGTTAAGGCTTGAAATATAGTTCTGAAGTCATCAGGATCAAGCAGGGGGCGAAGATGTCGAAGAGTCCGGATCTTGAGGTAGATTGCTCTGACTACGTTGGTTATGTGTAGTTTCAGATCCATGCGTTGGTCAAAAGTGACTCCAAGGTAGCGAATGGAAGGTTTTGATTGGAGCTCAGCTTCTTTCACCTTTATATGGGATGGGGGGGTGAAAAGTGGGTCCCTGGTGATGAAGAGAACCTCGGTCTTTTTGTGTTGAATTCGGAGGTTCTGGGATTGAAGCCATTCAGATACTGCATCAAAACATTTAGCTAGCGGGGAAAGGTCCATATGAACTGTGGAGAAAGGCATATATAGGAGGATGTCATCTGCGTATATCAAGCATTCAACCTTGAAGGACCTGATGATATTGCAAACCGGTTGTATGTATATATTGAAAAAGAGTGAGGATAGGGATGATCCTTGTGGTACGCCTTGCTTTTGGTGGTAAGGTGTGGATGTTGTGGTCCCTGAGGTAACGTACTGCCATCTCTGATCAAGGTATGACTTGCACCACTCCAGGGCAGTGTTATTGATGCCTTTTTCTTTTAGTCGCCCTATTAACAGATCGTGATGTACAGAGTCAAAAGCCGCAGCAATGTCTAAGAAGATGAGAGCAAAGCCTTGGCGGATGTTATCAATGCCTGTGATGATGTTGTTGCAGAGAGTGGTGAGGAGGGTTTCAACGCCGTGGAACTCTCTGAAGCCATGTTGGCAGTGGTCCAGAGGGGAGACGGTGTCAATGTGGTCCTATAACTGTCTTTGAGCTTCCTTTTCAATTATTTTCGCTAGTAGGGGTATGCTAGCTATGGGTCTATAAGATTCAACCTTTTGTGGGTCGAGTTTGTGGTTTTTCAAGAGGGGTCTTATGGATGTTCTCTTGAGGGCTGGTGGGAAGGAGCCGGTTGTAAAGGATAAGTTCATCATTTTAGTGATAATGGGGCTGAGATCTTGGCGTAGTTCCTTTATCCAGTGGGCTGGGCAAGGGTCAGTTTGTGCAGTAGTCGTGTTAAGAGCAGCGATGGTGTCTTCAACATGTTTTCTGGATGGTGTGGAGAACATGGATGGGTTTGATATGCATATGGTGACTTGAGAGGAGATTGTTGCAATGTTGTTGGTTTGAAGCAATTTGGATTGCAGGAAATCGGCGAATGCTTGGGGATGGATGGGTTCAGGATGTTTTGGTGAAGGTTCTTTAGATAAGGTTTTGACTAAGTTGAAAAGATCGCGTGGTTTATTTAGTGATCTTTTCAGCGTATCGGTATGGAATTTAAATTTAAAACACAGAAAAGAGCTTTCTGGTTAAATTTAGAACCCAGCAGAGAGCTTGTAGTTTAAATTTCATAAGAAATTAGAGCCTAGCAGCAGCTAAGAGCTATAATTTAAATAAAATCAGAATTTAGCTTACCTCAGCAGCACAAGACAGGGTACTGTGTAGCAGCCCTCTTTTAATAAGTGTTATTTCCCTCCCTCCCTCCCCTGGGATAATCGTAGCTTTATAGGTACTTACACATCTTAAAAGAAAGGAGGTGCTCTCAGGTGAAGCTCATTACCCAAATCAATCATACACTAAGGACCTGAGATTTGTTAAGCTTCAGGTGAACAAGGTATATTACACGTATTAGGTATAGTTTTATTAGTATAAATATCCATAGCAACCCTTAGTAAGTAAAGAACTTAGATCTAAACACAAACTTAAAACTAAGATGCAGACAGCAGTCCAGCAGCGGGATGGGGGCTTTCCAGTCTTTTGCATTGAGTGTCACATGTATGATTTTCTCCCAGTTGGTGTGAGGTCTTACGTGTGCACTAGGTGCAAGGAGCTCTTTGCTCTCAGGGAACGAGTCCGTTCTCTAGAGGCTAAAGTAGCAGACTTGGAAAGCATAAGACAGACAGAGAGGTACATAGACGAGACCTACAGGGATATAGTCCTGAAGTCCCACCTCCAGTCTGGCAGCATCCCTGTTGCCATGGAGGAGAGAGGTCACGTGACAGGAGAGCATCACCCTGGTGTAGCAGGAAGTGAACCTGTAACTAGGACCTGTCCTCCAGGTGATGTAAAACCCTCTCGCACCGAGGAAGTTTCTCCTGGGCCATTTGCCCATGAGGGAAGGGTTAGGACAGCTGTTATAGTTAGTGATTCGATCATTAGGCATGTAGATAGCTGGGTGGCTGGTGGACGTGAGGATCGCCTGGTAACATGCCTGCCTGGTGCAAAAGTAGCGGACCTCACGCGCCACCTAGATAAGGTCTTAGATAGTGCTGGGGAGGAGTCTGCTGTCTTGGTACATGTCGGTACCAATGACATAGAAAAATGTGGTAGGGAGGTTCTGGAGGCTAAATTTAGGCTTTTAGGTAGGAAGTTGAAATCCAGAACTTCCAGGGTAGCATTCTCCGAAATGCTTCCTGTTCCACGCGCAGGACCCAAAAGGCAGGCAGAGCTCCGGAGTCTCAATGCGTGGATGAGACAATGGTGCAGAGATGAGGGTTTTGGATTTGTTAGGAACTGGGGAACATTCTGGGGAAAGGAGGGGCTCTTCTGAAGGGATGGGCTTCACCTTAACCGGGATGGAACCAGGCTGCTGGCATTAACCTTTAAAAAGGAGATAGAGCAGCTTTTAAACTAGATATTAGGGGAAAGCCGACAGTCGCCCAAGAGCGGATGGTTCGGAAGAATGTATCTTTGAAGGATACTACCAAAAGCAGAGAGGCTCCACAAAAGAGTAAAGTAGCCCAAATGCCCTCAAGTATGGAGCAGACAGAGCTTAAAGATCCCAAATTACCCATGTCTAACAATAACCAAATTAATATGAATAAAATATATTCTCTAAAATGCTTATATGCAAATGCTAGAAGTCTAAAAAATAAGATGGGAGAGTTGGAATATATAGCACTAAATGAAAGGTTAGATATGATTGGAATATCAGAGACATGGTGGAAGGACGACAACCAGTGGGACACTGTGATACCTGGGTACAAACTATATCGTAATGATAGAGCTGATCAAATTGGTGGAGGGGTTGCTCTCTATGTTAGAGAGGGCATTGAGTCAGAAAGGATTAAAGTTTTGCAGGAAACAAAATCTGCTGTAGAATCTATATGGATTGAAATTCCATGTAAATGGGGGAAGGCAATGGCAGTGGGGGTGTACTATCGAGCGCCTGGCCAGAATGACCAAATGGATGATGAAATGCTCAAAGAAATCAAGGAAGCTAACAAAAGTTACAGCACAGTAATAATAATGGGTGATTTCAACTACCCCGGTATCGACTGGGTCAGTATCACGTCAGGACATGCTAGGGAGATAAAGTTCCTAGATGAAATAAATGACTGCTTCTTGGAGCAGCTGGTTCATGAACCGACCAGAGGGGAAGCCATATTAGACCTAATCCTTAGTGGAACACCAGATCTAGTGCAAGAGATAAGGTTGTTGGGGCCACTTGGCAATAGTGATCATAGCATGATCGCCTTTGATTTAATTAGTGGAGGAGGGATAGTAGGGAAATCCACAGTACGACCTTTTAACTTTTGAAAGGGAGACTATGATAAAATGAGGAAAACAGTTAAGAAAAAACTAAAAGGAGCAGTTGCAAAGGTTAAAAACGTACATCAGGCTTGGCTGTTGTTGAAAAATACTATCTTGGAAGCCCAGACCAGCTGTATTCCACGCTTTAAGAAAAGTGGAAGGAAGTCCAAACAACTGCCAGCATGGTTTAAAGGTGAGGTCAGAGAGGCTGTTGTTGCCAAAAAAGCATCTTTCAGGAAATGGAAAAAAGAGCCAAACAACGAAACCTGGAAACAGCACAAGCACTGGCAAGTCAAATGCAAGGCATTGATAAGGCAGGCAAAGGGAGAATTCGAGAAGAAGCTTGCTGCGGAAGCAAAAACGCGAAGTAAAGACCTTTTCAAGTACATTCGTAGCAAAAAACCTGTGAGAGAGTCAGTTGGTCCATTAGATGATAAAGGGGTTAAAGGAGCACTAAGAGGCGACAAGGCAATAGCGGAGAGACTGAATGAATTCTTTGCTTCAGTCTTTACTGAGGAAGATGTAGGGATGTTACCCATGACTGAAGTGGTATTTAAAGGTGCGGAAGAATTGAAGGAAATATCGATACATCGGGAAGATGTATTAGAACTATTAGATAAGCTGAAGAGTAGCAAATCACCTGGGCCGGATGGTATACATCCAAGGGTGTTGAAAGAACTGAAATACGAGATTGCAGACCTGCTATTAGTAATCTGTGAACTATCATTAAAATCATCTCTCATACCTGAAGATTGGAGGATCGCCAATGTAACACCAATTTTTAAAAAGGGTTCCAGGGGTGATCCGGGAAACTACAGACCGGTGAGCCTGACATCAGTACCGGGAAAAATGGTAGAAACCATCATAAAGAATAAAATTACTCAGCATGTAGATAGTCATGACCTAATGGGAGACAGCCAACATGGCTTTAGACAAGGAAGATCTTGTCTTACTAATCTGTTATGTTTTTTTGAAGGAGTGAATAATCAGGTGGACAAAGGTGAGTCGGTTGATATTGTGTATCTGGACTTTCAGAAAGCCTTTGACAAGGTCCCTCATGAGAGACTTTTGGCAAAACTAAAGAGTCATGGGATAGGAGGCAGTGTACTATTGTGGATCAGGAACTGGTTAAAAGATAGAAAGCAGAGGGTAGGGCTAAATGGCCAATTTTCCCAATGGAGAAAGGTGAATAGTGGTGTACCCCAAGGATCTGTGCTGGGTCCGCTGCTTTTTGACATATTCATAAATGACCTGGAAAGTGGAATAACGAGTGAGGTTATCAAATTTGCAGATGACACAAAACTATTTAAAGTTGTTAAAACCCAAGAGGATTGTGGAAAATTGCAAGAGGATCTTGATAAATTGGAAGACTGGGCATCAAAATGGCAGATGAAATTTAATGTGGACAAGTGCAAGGTTATGCACCTAGGGAAGAACAACCCAAACTATGGTTACACCATGCAAGGTTCCACATTAGGAACCACCACCCAGGAAAAAGATTTAGGCATCATTGTGGATACCATGTTAAAACCCTCCGCCCAGTGTGCAGCGGCGGCCAAGAGAGCAAATAGAATGCTAGGTATGATAAGGAAAGGAATGGAAAATAAAACAAAAGATATTATAATGCCTCTATATCGTTCCATGGTGAGACCACACCTTGAATATTGTGTGCAATTCTGGTCGTCGTATCTTAAAAAGGATATAGCGATTTTAGAAAAGGTTCAGAGAAGAGCCACCAAAATGGTAAAGGGGATGGAAGGATACTTCTATGAAGAAAGGCTAAAAAGGTTAGGGCTCTTTAACCTGGAAAAGAGACGGCTAAGGGGAGATATGATAGAAGTCTATAAATTAATGAACAGAGTGGAACGGGTAAACGTAGATCGATTGTTTACCTTATCAGAATATAGAAAGACTGGGGGACATGCAATGAAGCTACAGGGTAAACTATTTAAGACTAATAAAAGAAAATATTTTTTCACTCAACGTGTAATCAAACTCTGGAATTTGTTACCGGAGGATGTAGTTAAGGCTGTTAGTGTAGCTTGGTTTAAAAAAGGTTTGGACAAGTTCCTGGAGGAAAGGTCCATAAACCATTATTAAGAAGGGACCCAGGATATCAATGCTTGAACCAATACAAGCATTGTGGAACTTGTGTCCCTTGGGGAAACTGCTAGGTACATATGACCTAGATTGGCCACTGTTGGAAACAGAATACTGGGCTTGATGGACCTTGGTCTGACCCAGTATGGCATATTTTATGTTCTTATGTTCTTTGCATGATGTGTCCAAAGTATGAAAGTCAAAGTCTTGTCATCTGAGCTTCTAAAGAAAGCTTAGGTTTGATCTCCTCTAGTACCGACTGGTTTGTTCTTCGGGCAGTCCATGGTATACACAGTATTCGCCGCCAGCACCATAATTCAAAGGCATCAATTTTCTTCCTGTCTGTCTTTTTCACTGTCCAGCTTTCACATCCATATGATGTTATTGAAAATATCATGGCTTGAACAAGTCGAATCTTTGTATGGAGAGAGACATCTCAGCTCTTGAGAATCTTATCTAGGTCTTTCATAGCCTTTCTGCCAAGAGCAATACGTTGTTTGATTTCTTGACTGCTTGTTGCTTCTTTATTGATAGTTGATCCAAGTAGGTTAAAGTTGTTCACAATTTCAATTTTTTCTCCTTCAATGATGAACCTGTTGATTATTTTATTTATTTATTTAACAACTTTTATATACCGCGCTATTTGTTATTAGTGCGGTTTACATAAAACAAAGGTTGCACAGTCAGAAGATCGTTCTGTGCTTACATAGAACAGGAGTTTAAACTTGTAGCAACAGGGTAACTATAAACATATGTACAAAAGCACCATTAGATTAGGTTGGACTATTCAAGAAGGGCTAAGGCGAGCTCAAAGATCATGCCAGTTGTCATGATCTTTGTCTTCTTTACATTAAGGTGCAGGCCCATTTTGAGACTATGTTCTTTGATTGTGAGAAGCAAATGTTTCAGATCATCTTCACGTTCAGCCACTAATGTAGTATCATCAGCATAGCTAAGGTTGTTGATGAGTCTTCCACCAATCTTCATACCTCTGTTGTCTTCATACAATTCTGCTTCTCTGATGATTTGTTCTGCATATAAATTAAACAGGAAGGGGGAAAGTATGCAGCCTTGTCTTACACCTTTGCTTATTTTAAACTATTCTGTTTCTCCTTGTTCTGTTCGAACTGTTGCTTCTTGATCAATGTACAGATTGCGCAAGAGAACGATCAGGTGTTATGGTATACCCATGCTTCTTAATGTGGCCCAGAGTTTCTCATGGTTTACACAGTCAAAAGCCTTGCTATAGTCGATAAAGCACAAATAGATATCCTTTTGGTATTCTTTAGTCTTTTCAAGGATCCATCTCACATCTGCAATGATGTCTCTCGTTCCTCGCCCTTTCCTGAACCCTGCTTGCACTTCAGGTAGTTCTTGTTCCAGGTATGGTTGTAGTCTCTTTTGAATAATCTTCAGTAGAATCTTGCTGGCATGTGGGATCAGAGCGATTGTTCAATAATTTCCACAGTCAGTTGGATCACCTTTCTTTAGTATTGGTATAAACACAGATCTTTTCCAGTCAGTTGGCCATGGTGTTGTCTTCCATATTTCTTGGCAGAGCCTTGTAAGTATGGTAACAGCTGCATCAGATTGCTGCAATACTTCTATAGGAATGCTATCAATGCCTGGTGCTTTGTTCTTTGATAAGGCTTTCAATGCTGCTTCAACTTCTTCTTTCATCACCAATGGTTCTCGATCATAAGGTACAGGTTGAAACGGCTGTTGGTCCACTTGATCTTTATCATATAAAAACTCTGTATATTCCTTCCACCTTTTCTTGATCTTCTCACCATCATTCAACATAGAACCTTGAGCATCTTGTAACATTCCAATTCGAGGCTGGAACATTTTCTTTAACTCTCGTAGCTTTAGGAAAGCTGATCTTGTTCTTCCTCTAATAGTTTCTGCTTCTATTTCCTTGCAAGTGTCATTGTAGTACTTTTCCTTGTCCTGTCTTGCTGCACGTTGGAAATCTCTGTTTAGTTCTGCGATTGTCTTTCTTTCTCCTCTGGCTTTAGCTTCTCTGCGTTTCTGGGCAATTTTCAGAGTTTCTTCCGTCATCCATTTTGGCCGTTTTTGTTTTTTCACCTTTTGTAGAGACTTCTCGCTTTCTTCCAACACAACCTTCTTGATGTCATTCCATAACTCTTCCGGAGCTCTGTCATTTGTATCTAAAGCAGCAAATCGATTTTGCAGGCAGTCTTTAAATTCCAGTGGTATATTCTCAAGGTCATATTTTGCTGCATTCATGAGTGGTTTGCTCTTTTTCAACTTTAGCTTGAGTTTGCATACTAGTAGTTGATGATCTGTACCACAGTCAGCTCCAGGTTTTGTCTTTGTTGATGTTATAGAACCTTTCCATCGTTGACTTCCACAGATGTAGTCAATTTGATTTTTATACAATCCATTGGGTGAAGTCCATGTGTACAGTCGCTGCTTGTGTTGCTGGAAGAAGGTGTTTGAGATGAATAGATCATTGGTCTTGCAGAAATCAGTCTTTCTCCAGCTTCATTTCTGTTGC
The DNA here is from genome assembly GCA_033557465.1 of Ichthyophis bannanicus. Lineage (NCBI taxonomy): Eukaryota > Metazoa > Chordata > Amphibia > Gymnophiona > Ichthyophiidae > Ichthyophis > Ichthyophis bannanicus. The sequence continues at coordinate 546,715,061 of CM066031.1, forward strand.
CAAGTCCATATTTTCCAACTACTTTGCCTTCTTCTTTGTTGCCAACCTTTGCGTTCCAGTCACCCATGACTATCAGGATATCCTGTTTGCATGTTCTGTCAATTTCAGCTTGTACTTGTTCATAGAACTCTTCAATTTCATTCTCTTCTGCAGCTGTTGTTGGGGCATATACTTGAATTATAGTTGTGTTGATAGGCAATCCTCGTAGACGAATAGAGATTAAGCGTTCGCTGACTGCATTGTATTTCATTACAGTTCTTGCAAGTTTCTTCTTTATTATAAATGCAACACCATTTCTTCTTTGTCTTTCATTTCCAGCATAGTAGACCATGTGATCATCTGATGCAAAGTGCCCGATGCCAGTCCATTTCAGTTTGCTGACACCCAACAGATCAAGTTGTACATGTTCCATTTCATTCTTGACCACCTCCAACTTCCCTTGGTTCATGCTTCGTACGTTCCATGTTCCAATGTGTAAGACATCTTTACAGCTTCTGACTTTCATTTTATGCGCAGCTACATCAGCAGTCAGACTTCCCGAGGGCTTTGATCCAACCACATCATAAATGCTGGTTTTACTCTGAAAAGTCTTCAGCTCTTCCCCAGTAGCTAGTTGAGTACCTTCCGACCTGGGGGTCTCATCTTCCAGCACCATAGCACAATTTGTTTTGTTGTAACTATCCATTGGGTTTTCTTGGCAAGATACAGAAGTAGATTGCCGGGCCTTTCTTCAACGCAGTTTAAGTTTGGTGTTGTTGCCGTTGTCACAAAAATGTGATCCTCCGCCATCAACACTATCCCATTCTGCTGCTGCCCAGATGGGTGGTTTGTCTTGGTCTGGCACCTCAGCTGAGACCTGTCCATCTTGGGAGACTCTGCCAGTAGTTAAACTACCGATAGTTTAGCTCTCATCATCAATGATGCACGCAAGCCCTCACAGCACGACAAGCTGCAAACCAAGTGAGAGTATACATTTATACAAGTATACATTTGCATACATGTAATTTAAGGTTTGAGGAACTTTTATTTATACTGAATAAAAAGAAACCACAACTGTAGATAACGACTAACAAAGGTTTTGTTTTGTTTTTTTTAATACTTGGTGCTATGTTTTATTTTAGCTTTATCAAGTGTCTATATCGACAGAAATGAGTCAAGCGCATGAGACATCATCTGATAGCACTGGGACAGAACAGCTCTGCCAGAGCTTAGAAATAGTTTTAAGTTCTGAGCATGTGCAGACATTCCTGTATACTATGTCCCCTCAGTCTACACGGCTTTGATTTTTCCATTTTGCTGAAATAAAGCTCTCCCAAAATATTATTGGAAAAGTCTTTTCTTAGTGTTTTTGGGGGCATGTTTACTAAAATGTGCTCCCTACACCCCTCCTGAGGAACTCCACTCTTCTGGCAGATCCCTTCCAATCTGTGCCCTTCTCTTCTACTGCCAACTCCAGACTTTGATCCTTTCACCTTGCTGCTCCTTATGCCTGGAACAAACTTCCTGAGTTTGTGCATCAGGCTTCATTTCTGACCCTTTTCAAATCCAGGCTGAAAACTCACCTCTTCGAGGCCACTTTTGGATCCTGAACCACTTAGTCTATGTGCTTCCTTACCATTCCCCTAGATATATCCAGCTCTGATGAGACGGGGACCATCTTTTACATGTGTCTGTACAGCGTTGCATATGCCTTGTAGCGCTATACAAATGATCAGTAGTAGTAACATTTACCGAGCAATAAAGCCCATACTAAAGAGTGCGGGCCATGGTAATTGCTGCCATGCAGTAAAGTAGCCAGCACAGTAAAAATCCCACACTAACTGCTTAAAGGCACATTTAACAATGGGATATCCAAGTGCACTCTGGGACATCAAAGCCAGAACATCTGAAAAAGAAAAAAAAGTAGGCACGTGCAAGTTCAGGTACAATTTCAGACACGTCAATGTGCTTGATAATGGACGTCTATAGAGATGTCTACCTAGACGACCCCAGAATATCATCTCAGACCATAGACTTCTAATAGCATAATGGTTAAAGTAGTGGGTTGGGAGCAGAGTGGCCAGGATTCAAATCCCAGTGTGGGTCTTTGTGATCTTAGACTAGCCACTTAACTCTCCATCTTCTGTATGCTCTCTGGATGTTTTAAGGCCAAAATAAGCACTTTTCTGATTTATGCCTGCAGCAGGTCTAAATATGGACATGCCTGTAGACGTCCCCCGTCATTTCTGAAATTGAATGGTTACTTGCAAGTCCATTGCACTTCCCAAAACACACCTCACCACATCCCTTTGCCAACTTGGACGTCCCTGCATCAGAGACATTTGTAAACATCATATGTGGAATTGCTTCGGAGACGTCTCCGTGATTTTGACATCCATGGGCAAGTCTTCAGTCATCCTAAATCAAGATTAATGGGGACATGCCAGGATCCGTTTCACCTCTGGTCCTAAACCTGGTACCAGACCTTAGTGCACTTTAGTAAACATGCCCCCAGATGTCTTATGTACCTTTTGTACCTTATGTACCTTTTCCAAATCTGAGCTCAAGACAAGTTACATTCAGATGCACAAGTTATTTCCCTTCTCAAGTGGACTTACAATATAAATTGTGCTTGAGGCAATGGAGGGTGAAGTTTACTTGCCAAAGGTCACGTGGAGGGTAATTTGATTAAAGGGCACCATGGGTAGTGCCTATGTAGGTGCTGTTTTATAAAGACAACTGGTGCCTACTTGTCTTTATAAAATACTAGCATATGTGGCAGACAATGTGCCTTGAATGTGGGCACGATCACTTACACCTACTTGAAAGCAGGTTTAAATGAAAGAAAGTGTGTACATTATTATAGTACAGTTTAATTACACCCCAGTCATGATTCTCCATGAGCCATGTCTCTGTAACCACCTTAAATCCAAGTCAGCCTCTTCCATTAAAGACTCAACTGGAAACTTATTTCCCATTCTATGAGCATTAATACACCCTGCTTAACAGATGCCGCCCGTTTTGGCCATGTCTACAGAAATTTTTAATGTTTTACTTAACTGAGGGCTTTTACATTCTCTGGGTCTTTCTTCACCCATCCCCAACAAATCTAGTTTAAAGCCCTCTTTAGTAGGTTAGCCAGTCTGCTGCAGAAGACACTTTGACACTTCCACCACTACTTTTCACTTCCTTGTGGTCACTGATTCTGCAACTTTGGGGTGTATGAGCTCCTGTTATTCCTGTTCTTGGGATGTTTTCACCTTCTCCACCCCCAGGGCTGCATACTGGTTCTTCAGTTCAAGAGATGGTGGAGTTGAAGTTGGAGTGTTGATTTTGAAGGCTCCGGTGACCCATGTCCAGATCTCATAGAAACATAGAAATATGACGACAGAAAAAGACCACATGGCCTATCCAGTCTGTCCTTCCATAACAACTACAACAGTCCCCTTTTTACCTTTAGAGATCCTCTGTGTTTGTCCCATGCTTTTTTGAATTCAGTTACTGTCCTCATCTCTACCATCTCCACTGGGAGACTATTCCACGGATCCACTACTCTTTCCGTAAAGAAATATTTCTGCATATCACTCCTGAATCTATCTCCCTTCACTCTCATCCCATGTCCCCTTGTAACAGAACTTGCTTTCAATTGAAAGAGGCTCTCTCCCTGAACATTTATGCCACGGAGGTATTTAAACATCTCAATCATATCACCTCTATCCCGCCTTTCCTCTAAGGTGAACATATTAAGATCCTTAAGTCTGTCCTCATATGCTTTATAATGAAGACCACTAATCATTTTAGTAGCCACCCTCTGCACCGACTCCATCCTGTTCACATCCTTTTGAAGGTGCAGTCTCCAGAATTGCACACTATACTCCAAATGAGGTCGCACCAAAGACTTATACAGAGGCATTATCACCTCTTTTTTCTGCTAGCCATTCCTCTCTGTATGCACCCAAGCATCCTTCTAGCTTTTGCCGCCGCCTTTTCTACCTGCTTAGCTACTTTAAGATCATCAGACACAACCACGCCTAGGTCCCGCTCTTCTTTAGTGGACAAAAGTACTTCACCCCCTATACTATATTGCTCCCTTGGATTGCTGCAGCCCAAATGCATGACCTTACATTTTTTAACATTAAATCCCAGCTGCCAAATTCTAGACCATTCTTCAAGCTTAGCTAGATCCCTCCTCATGTTATCTACCCCTTCCTGGGTGTCTACTCTATTGCAGATTTTGGTATCATCCGCAAAGAGGCAAACCTTACCTGAAAGCCCTTCCACTATATCACTAACAAAGATGTTAAAAAGAATTGGACCAAGGATAGATCCCTGGGGCACACCACTGATAACATCCTTCTCCTCAGAGTGAGCTCCATTTACTTGTACTCTTTGTCGCCTCCCACCCAACCAATTTCTAACCCAAGCAGTAACTTTAGGGTCCATCCCTAGGGTGCTCAGTTTGTTTATAAGTCGCCTGTGAGGAACAGTGTCAAAGGCTTTACTGAAATCTAAATACACCACATCTAGGGCTCTTCCTCGGTCCAACTCCCTGGTCACCCAGTCAAAGAAATCAATCAGATTTGTCTGACAAGATCTGCCTCTGGTGAATCCATGCTGCCTCGGATCCTGTAATCCGCTGGACTCCAGAAACCTCACTATTTTCTCTTTCCGCAGCGTTTCCAATAGTTTACTCACCACCGAAGTTAAACTAACCAGCCTGTAGTTTTCAACCACATCCTTACTTCCGCTTTTGTGTAAAGGCACCACATGAGCCTCTCTCCAGTCCTTTGGCACCACTCCAGAATCCAACGAGGCATTGAAAAGGTCAGTCAGTGGAGCTACTAGAACGTCCCCAAGTTCCCTCAGTATTCTCGGGTGTATCCCATTCGGTCCCATCGCTTTGTCTACTTTAAGTTGAGATGGTTTCTCACGAACACAGTCTTTTGAAAATTGTTCAAGATGTCCTTTGCTTCTGTTCCTATTTGTGGGGGTTTTCTGAGGTCCTGTTCCTGGTTCTTCATCTGTGAACACAGAACAAAAATATTTGTTAAGCAATTCTGCTTTATCCTTATCAGCTTCTACGTATTCCTCCCCTGCACCCTTGAGTCTGACAATACCACTCTTGCCCTTCCTCTTCTCACTAATATATCTGAAAAATGTCTTATCCCCCATTTTATTGCATTGGCTATTTCCTCCTCCTTTTGAATCTTTGCCTTCTTGACTACTTTGCTAGCTTCTCTAAGTTTTTCCAAATACAGATGCCTGTCTTCCTCTCTCTGTGATCTCTTGTATTTCATGAAGGCCTCCCTCTTTTTCTTCACTTTTTCAGCTACTTCTTTCGAAAACCATAGCGGTTTCCTTTTCCTTTTACCTTTATTTACCATTTTAACAAAAAGGTTGGTTGCCCTTAAAATATCCCCTTTCAGTTTTTCCCACTGTTTTTCTACATCCCTCAGCTGTTCCCATCCAACTAACGACTCCCTGAGGTATTGGGCCATCTTCGCAAAGTTAGTCTTCCTAAAGTCTAAGATCCTCGCCTTTGAATGGATTCTAACAGTCCTAGTCCTAATACTGAACCACACCATCAGGTGATCACTGGATGCAAAATGATCTCCCACTACAACATTAGAAACACTTTCACCATTGGTAAGCACCAAGTCCAGTATGGCCCCTTCACGTGTGGGGTCTGTTACCAATTGCCTGAATAGTTCTCCCGGTAGAGAATCCAGGATCTCCTTACTTCTAGATGATAGTGCAGCAGGAATGTGCCAAACAACATCTGGCATATTGAAATCTCCTATCAGTAGCACTTCCCCTTTCCTAGCAATGCTGCGCATGTCTTCAATTAACTCTGTCCACCTCTTCCTCTTGTGAGGGAACTCTGTATATCACACCAATGTAAATAGATTTCTCTTTCCCTCTTTCTAGTTTAACCCACAATGCCTCCCCTCTCCCTTTTAAGCTCTGTAATTCCAAAGCTTTAATAGTAGTTTTTACATATAGTGCCACTACTCCTCCCCTACTTCCTACCCTGTCCTTTTTGAATAAAGTATAGCCAGGTATAGTTACATCCGAATCATGGTTTTCTGTGAACCATGTTTTTGTAACTGCCACTAAATCCAGGTCAGCCACTCCCACCAAAGCTTCAACATCAGGGATCTTATTTCCCATGCTATGGGCATTTATACACACCGCTTTCCATATGTTACCCCGGTTACCCATTTCCATAAAGTTATTTAATGTATCACTTACCTGGGGGCTTTCTTCACCCATCCCCAACGAATCTAGTTTAAAGCCCTCTTCAGTAGATTAGCAAGTCTACTACTGAAGACGCTTGACCTTTCTTGGACAGATGGATGCCATCTCTGCTCTGCAACCCTTGGAACAGCATCCCATGGTCTAGGAAACCAAAACGCTCTCGATGACACCATCCATGCAGCCATGCATTCATCTCCAGAATGCGAGCCTCTCTGCCTTGGCCTTTACCCTCAACAGGGAGGATTGAAGAGAACACCACCTGTGCACCTAACTGCTTCACCCTCTGTCCCAGAGCCATGAAGTCACTTTTGATACGTTCCTAGGTATACCTGGCAGTATCATTTGTTCCAACATGGATTAGCAACATTGGGTAATAGTCAGTGGGCTTGATGAGTCTCGGCAAACTCTCTGTAACATCTTGGATTTTGGCACCAGGCAGACAGCATACCTCTCTGGACATCAAGTCTGGTCGGCAGATGGACGCCTCAGTACCCCTCAGAAGAGAGTCTCCAACCACCACTACCCTTCGTTTCCTTGTGGTCACTGATTCTGAAACTTTGGGGTACTTGAGCTCTGGTTTTTCCCTTTCCAGGAATGCTTTCACCTCCTCCACTTCCAGGGTTGCATAATGGTTCTTCAATTCAAGGGCTGGAGAAGTTGGATTGGTGATTTTGCAGGCCCTGGTGACTTGTGTCCAACCATTGACATTCTGTTGGCACCCATCTTCTCCTCTGCCGGAGAGCTTGGTTGCTGCAGGAAGCATCTCATCAATGTACTTCTCACTGTCTTGAATGCTTCTCAGCCTTGCCAGCTCCTCTCTGAGTTCCTCCACTTGTTTCCTCAGAGCTTCAGCATGCAGACACCCTGCACATGGAACCAGTCCTTCAACTGGCATTAGGACCTCTGTCTGGACCGAGGTAGAAGCTGTAACGGGGGCAGCAGCTTTAGCGATATGATTTTTCCCAGCCATTGTTCTGTTCGTGGAGCTTAGATAGCTGTTAAAGCAAAAGAGAGAGATCTACCAAGTACCAGACGGTTTCCCAGCTGTCCTTTCAGAGAAAAAGCAGTTAAATCTCCTTAATTATGTTCAAAATGTGCTGGTCCAATTCTCTGTGCTTTGTCAAATGGGGAGGTGCCCTATAAAGCAAGACTACTCACTAGGGGTGGGTGGGAGTTGGGCTGGGTAGGGAGGGAGTGGGAGTTGGGCTGGGTAGGGAGGGAACTAACACCTGATTAGGTGTTAGCAGTTCTCAAAGCTGAAGAGGTTACTGGAGTTCAACCACCTACTGTGCTCAAGGAAAGTCCCACTAAAGCACCAAAAAGAAAGTAACCTTGCTTTAAAAATGTACAAAAAAACCTTTTAAGAGCTCCCAGTCAGAGAGCTAACAATTTAATATAATAAAACAAACCCTTAAATCCTTACTGTTGGTTGATCTGGAGAGCTCCTGTAGGAAAGCTCTCCAGATCTCTTCTTCATATCATCTTCATCTCTGTAGAAGAGCTTGATGTCTCAAGAAGCATTGCATCAAGATACTTCTTGTTGTCACACATTCTTCTCTGCCTCGCCATCTCTTCTCTAAGCTCCTCCACTTGATTTATGAGGGCGTTAGCTTGCGGGCATCTTGCACATGGAACCAGTCCCTCGCCTGGGATCAGGCTGTCCATCTGGACAGAGGCAAAAGTTGTAATGGGGGCAACAGCTTTGGCAACCCAAGTTTTCCTGACCATAGTTCATTTGTTGGAGTTTGGTACCTGTTAAAGGAAATAAGAAAGACCTACCAAAGTCCCTATCTTTTCCTTGGCTGTCCTTTAAAACAAAAAAGAGCTATCCTCTTTTATGTGAGATCTAACAGCTCTGATCTTTGTTCCTGTGTGTAATCCTGCTTGCTTGCTAAATAGTTATTTTGGTATGGAACAGTTTCCTATTACTTTTAAGCTACTAAAATCTAATATATGTGTCTGAGGTTTATGGTCTACTGTGTTCCCTTTATAAAATTACCTAATCAAAGCTCCTTCAAATATATCAAACTGTTTACTTTTAAGCAGATATCTAAATGTGGATTTACTTCCTAGATTTTTCCTTCCAACCATTAACAAAATCTGTTATCTTTGTCAACAAGCTAAATTGGTGATTTGCCTTATATAGCAAGATTGCTCAAATGGAGTGGGTAGGAACTGGGATGGAAAGGGAGAGATCTAACATCTTAGGAGTGCAGCGACATCCTAGAGCTTGCCTTCCTCTTTGAACCTGAAAGTTAAAGGAGAAAAAGAATAGCAGCAGAAGCAAAACTTTGCCTAAGAACTCAAAAAAAAAATCCCTTTCTCCAGGACCAAGCAGGAAGTCAATCCTCACATATGGGTGATATCGGCGCCGACGGAGACCTCGTGCGGAGCATTTCCTCAGCTTTCATAGAAAGCCTTTGGGAATGCAGCGCGCATGCATGGTCCCCTTCCCGCCCATGGGTGCCATCTTGCTCAGTCTTCTTTTTTCCGCGGAGCCCGATGGACGTGCTTCATTTTCACCAGAGAAAAAAGTTGATTTTCTGCGTGGATCCGTGTTTTTCTTAGGTTCGACGCCGGTTTCCCTTTCCTGCCTGGGCCCAGTACACCGGTATCAAGCCCGGACTGTATTTTTCAGTTTTTGTCCTTTGTGAATAGCGTTCACGCCATTTTTCTATTTTTCCCTGGCAGCCCTGTCTTTTGACCTAGCAGGGGTCCTTTTTCCCCCGATGGCTGCCAGCGGGTTTAAAAAGTGTGATCGGTGTAAGAAACTTATGTCTTTCACCGACACACATGACTGCTGCCTCCGCTGCCTCGGACCCGATCATGACCCGATGATCTGTGGTCCGTGTGGGAAAATGTCCTCGAAGGCGTTGAGGAGCCATCAGCACCAGAAGGAAAGAATCTTCTCTGACTCTGCGTCCGGCCGGGCACGGACTTCGTCAGAGGCCTCGATGTCTCGGGACTCCGGTCCCGAGCAGCGCCGGGGTTCCTCTGAGAGGGGGTCTCCCTCGCGGGAGCACCGCAGGAAGATAAAACCCGCGAGAGTGGCGTCGGTGGACGCACTTGGCTCCTCGAGGGCCAGGTCGCATAGCCCCGAACGCCGTCCCGGGTCTTCGGAGTCGGAGAGGCCTGCTAAACAACCTCGTGTAGAGACGGAGTCCCCAAGTCACGTGAGTACTGTTGTCCTCGTGGACTCTCCTCCAGGGGAGCCGACGTCGGGCCCGATTCGGGGGCTGCTGAGTCTCCTGAGCTCGGACTCAGGTTGACGGCCTTGGAGAGCAGCGTGGCTGCCTTCATGGAACAGCAGCGGGCACTGATCGCCGGTCTCACCGGTGCATCTGCCCCGACCACCGGGACATCGACGTCCAATTCGACCCCGGAGGCTGAGCCAATCCTCGAGTCCATGCGATCTCAAGTCGATCCTCGGCCAAGATCTCTCTCGGCCTCCCGTTCGGGACCGAGGTCTTCGACGCCGGTACCCTCGGCATCGGGGCAGATGGCATCGGTGCCTGCCCGACCAGAGCCACTCGATTCCTCCTCCGAGGGGTTGGGCTGGGAAACGGAGAACGAGGAGTCCCCGGACACTTTTCGGACCCGGTGTGTCCCTTCGGACTCACTGGAGTCTGAACCTCAGAGATGCTCCTCCCCGGAGGATACATGGCCAAGGCCTTGGCCTTCCCCGTGGACCCCGAGGAGGAGCCTCGAGCCGAGGAGCTCGAGGCCCTGCAGTATGACTCTCCTCCCAAGGGGGGAGGCCTTTACTGTACCGGTTCCTCCGATGCTGGAACGGTTGCTCTTCCACATGTGGGAGGCGCCGGCCTCGACGCCGGTTTTGAGCAAGCGGGTCTATTCCATCTATCGAGTCCGCAAGAGCCCAGGGTTCCAGAAGGCACAGCTACCGCACCATTCCATGGTTGTGGAATCGGCCATGCATCGGCCGAAGAGTCAGAAGATGCACTCCTCGGTGCCTCCCGGCCGGGAGGCCAGAACCTGGATGCCCTCGGTAGAAAGTGCTTCCAGGGCTCTATGCTTGCTTGTCGTGTCCAGACTTACCAACTGTACATGGGCATGTACCTTCGAGACCTGTCAAAGGAGATTGCCGGGTTCTCTGCTGGTCTTTCCGAGGAACCTTTGCAGAGGTTCACAGCCTTGTCAACTGGGATCCGAGAATGCTCGAAGTTTATGTCTTGAGTGGCTTATGATGGCTTCGAGGCTTCGGCCCGAGTAGCCGCAGCCAGCATCGGTGCACGCCGTCAGGCCTGGCTACCTTCATCGGACCTCGAGCCATGAGTGCAAGACAAGTTGGTCGATGTCCCCTGCCGAGGTGATAAAGCTGCAGAACTCGAGGCCGAGACTCTCACCAGGACAAGGCTGTCCAGGAAAACCTCTGCCCCTTCTCAAAAGAACCCCCTTCTTTTGAGAAGGGGCAGAGGTTTTCCTGGACAGCCTGGACAGTTTACCCGAGGAAGTCATCTACCTACAAAACTTACCCTCAGTACCAGGCCTCCATAGCTCCCCAACAGGGTCAGCAGGCCAAGGGGCAGGGTCATGGGCCCCGTAGGCAGAAACCCCCCAATCCACCAGCTCTGGCTCCTGCACAGCAGAGAGCGGGGTTTTGACTCCAATGGCATAGCCTCCTCCTCAGCTGGCCCCTCTCAGCACAGGAGGCCGGTTGACCCTGTACGCCCACAGGTGGTCGGCCATAACAAGGGATACCTGGGTGTTAAGCATAGTCCAGAAGGGCTATCTGCTCCATTTTCACCAGGTACCCCCCCTCCTACTTTCCAGGGGAGCCTCTAAGACTCCCCCTCCACAGGAACCTACTCCTGCAGAAGTTAGCAAGTCTTCTAAAGGAGCAGGCGGTGGAACCGGTGCCCCAACACCTGAGAAGTCAAGGCTTCTATTCCAGGTACTTCCTGGTACCAAAAAGGACAGGAGGCCTCCGGCCCATCCTACACTTGCAGAATTTAAACAAGTTCCTGGAGAGGGAAAAGTTCAAGATGCTTACCCTTGGAATACTGCTGCCCTACCTCCAGCAGGGAGATTGGCTATGCTCCTTAGACCTAAAGGATGCTTATATTCACATGCTTATTCATCCAGACCACAGACAATATCTCAGATTTGTGGTGGGAGGAAACCATTTTCAGTACAGGGTACTCCCTTTTCGCCTAACCTCCGCCTCCAGGGTTTTCACCAAGTGCCTGGCAGTGGTAGCGGCCTACCTCAGGGTTCAAGGGATCTTTGTCTTTCCATACCTGGACGACTGGCTCATCAGGGGTCAGTCTCCACAGGAGACCAATCAAGCCACCCTCCGCACTATCTCTCTTCTCCAGCATCTGGGATTTGTCATAAACTTCGCAAAGTCCACTTTGCGCCCCTCACAGAGCCTGGAGTTCATAGGAGCAAAATTGGACTTCCTGCAGGCAAAGGCTTTTTTGCCTGTGGACAGGGCCCACAGACTAATGGATTTGGCCAGACAATTCCGCAGCAATTCTCTGGTCTCTGCCAGACAATTCCTGAGGCTCTTAGGCCACATGGCATCCACGGTTCATGTAACTCCAAATGCCCGTCTGCACATGAGACCAGCTCAGTGGGGTCTCAGAACTCAATGGCTGCAGGCCAAAGGAAGCTTAAGGGACAAAGTGAGGGTGTCTTCTCTGCAGTGGTGGCTTCATCTTCCGAATCTGGTGCGAGGCGTGCCTTTCCAGGCCCCTCCACACTCCCAGGTGCTAACAACCGATGCTTCTCTTCAGGGTTGGGGTGCACATTGTCAGAGAGCCTGCACTCAGGGCCTGTGCTCTCCTTGGGAGGCTGCACAGCAGATCAATCTCTTGGAGCTGACAGCTATCTGCTTAGCCCTGCGGACTTTCTCTTATGTCCTCTCTCACCAGTCCGTCTTAGTTCAGACAGACAATCAAGTTGCTATGTTCTATGTTAACAAACAGGGGGGCACAGGGTCCCGCCCTTTCTGTCAGGAAGCACAGGACCTGTGCTCCTGGGCAGTCCATCATGGCATAGTTCTCAGGGCGGTCTATCTCCCTGGCCAGGAGAATTGCCTGGCAGACAGATTGAGCAGGATCCTACAGCCACATGAATGGCTGTTGAATCCTCTGGTGGTTCAACAAATCTTCCTAAGATGGGGACTTCCAAACATAGATCTTTTTGCCAGCCCACTGAACTGTCAACTGCCCAGGTTCTGCTCTAGACAACCGCATCCTCTCAGAGTAGCAGCGGATGCGTTTCTCATTCCGTGGTCTACCGGCCTCCTATATGCGTTTCCTCCCTCGCCTCTATTGCCCAAGACACTGTTCAAAGTGATTCGGGACAAGGCCTCGGTGATCCTGGTGGCCCCCAGATGGCCAAGGCAACCGTGGTTCCCACTTCTTCTGCAACTGGCGGTGGACACTCCTCTTCCTCTGGGGATGCAACCAGATCTCCTGTCTCAGGAGCAGGGATCTCTCTTACACCCCAGCCTCCAGTCCCTCAATCTGATGGCCTGGCTGCTGAAAGGGTAGTTCTAGCACCCTTACTGCTGCCTAGGGAAGTGGAGGACGTGGTCTTGGCCTCCAGGAGGCAGTCCACCCTGAAATCTTATGCCTTCAAGTGGCGTAGGTTCTCCACCTGGTGTGCTCAACACAAGGAGGATCCTTTGTCATGCCTGGTACCAGTGGTGCTGCAATATTTGCTTCACCTTTCCAACCTGGGCCTTAAATCCAACTCTGTTAGGGTCCATCTCAGTGCTCTCTCAACGCACCACTCACCAGTGGAGAGCCAGTCTCTCTCAAGCCACCCTGTGGTGACTCGCTTCCTCAGAGGCCTGCTTTTACTTAAGCCTCTGGTTCGTCTGCCTGCCCCTGAGTGGGGTTTGAATTTAGTCTTGCAGCAGCTTACTTGCCCACCATTGGAGCCTATGGCTACTTGCCCGTTGCGGTTTCTCTCCTGGAAAGTGTTGTTTTTGGTGGCTCTTACCTCAGCAAGGCGAGTGAGCGAGCTTCAAGCTCTGGTGTCAGATGCACCATACACTAGGTTCTACAGGAACAGAGTAGTCTTGCGGAGTCACCCTAAGTTCCTTCCAAAGGTTGTCTCCTCTTTCCACCTCAATCAGGAGGTGGTTCTTCTGACCTTCTTTCCCAGGCCGCATGCCAGCCGGGCTGAGATGGTCTTGCATACCCTGTACTGTAGGAGGGCGTTGTCCTTCTACCTTGATCGTACGCAGGGACACCGAAGGGCTGTACAGCTCTTCGTCTCTTTTGACCCTAATAAGTTGGGTTACCTGTCTCCAAGCGTACCTTGTCCATCTGGGTGACAGACTGTATCGCCTGGGCGTACAGGGCAGCCGGCCTCTCGTTGCAGGGTCAAGTCACGGCCCACCGTCACGGCCCACCGTGTCAGGGCGAAGGCTGCGTCAGTGGCTCATCTCTGCTCTGTTCCGTTGGCAGAAATCTGCAGGGCCGCTACTTGGTCTTCAAGCCAGACTTTTGCGGCCCACTACTGCCTCGAGAGGGAGTCCCGCATGGAAAGTGCTTTTGGACAGGCGGTACTCCATAATCTCTTTGAAGTATAGGCAACTCCTACCCTCTGACCCTGGTGTTGGGCTACCGCACGGGGGCGATATCAGAGAAGATTCTTTTTGCACATGCTGGGGCTCTATAGGGAGCTCATTTTTCAGCTTTGGGTCCCCGGTAGCCTTAAGCTGGGGAGTCGCATATGTGAGGAGTGACTTCCTGCTTGGTCCTGGAGAAAGCGTAGTTACTCACCTGTAACAGGTGTTCTCCAGGAGCAGCAGGAATCAGTTCTCACAACCCTCCCTCCTCCCCTTGGAGTTGCGGTCATATCTATATTTCATTTTTGTTTTTTGTTGTCTTAGCTATGTCATCAGACTGAGCAAGATGGCACCCTTGGGCGGGAAGGGGACCGCGCATGCACGCTGCATTCCCAAAGGCTTTCTATGAAAGCTGGGGAAATGCTCCGCTTGAGGGCTCCGTCGGCGCCGACGTCACCCATATGTGAGGACTGATTCCTGCTGCTCCTGGAGAACACCTGTTACAGGTGAGTAACTACTCTTTCTGCAATACAGCTTCAAAAATAATCAGTAGGCAAAGCAGCAAAAAAAGTTAGCTATTTAAAATAAAAATAACCTCTTTTAAGAACTCTCAGGCAGAGAATTTGTATCTACAGCTACAGAATTACCTTGCTTGCAATAAAATCCCTCTAGGAAAGTTCTTTGACTAGTTTAATAGGATAAAAGATAAATAATAAATGAATATCTCTATGGATAGGTCCATTAGAAAGGGTGGGAAAGACAGTCAGCCAGTCGGAAAGGTACCAGTGTGCCATGCTCCTGCTGTCAAAACAGTAATGAAATTAAGTTCTATGAGGCACTGGAGAGTTTCTTCACCCCACCTCAAGCTAGTCATGGGAAGGGGATTGCTTTATGTGGTGGTGATGTTTCTCAGGCTTATTAGGGAAAAAAATTCTAAAGATTTGTGTTAACTGCAAAATACATTGATGTATAAATATGTATTTATCATTTTATGTGTGTATTCTGATTATTGCATATATATGTATATATAGTATACTGTGCGTCACCCCACTTCTACACATATATGAATAGCAGAAATTGCCTCTGCTAGTAGTTGAGGAGGACCTGTGAGGTTTGGCCTGCTGGGAAATTGAGTGTTTGAAAGTCTGAAAGGGAATAAAGATCTTTCAAAAGTAGAACGACTAGGGGATGCAATGAAACTACAATGTAACCCATTTGGACTAATAAGAGAAAATATTTTTTCACTCAATGAGTAATCAAACTCTGGAACTCATTACCGGAGGGTGTAGTAAAAGCTGCTAGTGAAGCTGGGTTTAAAAAATGTTTGGAAAAGTCCATAAGCCATTATTAAAGAGGACCAGGGAAATCCACAGTTTACCCCAGGATAAGCATTGTGGAACCTGTGTACCTTTTTGGGAACCTGATAGGCACTTGTGACCTGGATTGGCCACTATTGGAAGCAGGATACTGGGCTTGAGGGATCTTTGGTCTGACCCAGTATGGCATTTCTTAGGTTCTTATGTTATCATCTTAAAGCTTGTAAAATAAAATTAATTCTGTATATATAGAATGATAAAACATTTGCTGAGTGAAGCAATGTTTTAAGAATAAGAGTTTATAGAATGGTATATTTTTCTGAGAGAAGACATGAGAGACTGATGGTGTTTGATTTGAAACATGCTGTTCCTATAAGTTAGTAATCAGTGGTGTTTCATTTTTAGCTCCCACCCACCAGGCATATTCTTTGATATATACAGTAAATTGTTACCCTAATTAAGAGGTTAAGAGAGAACATTTTTACAAGAGTCAATTAAGGATTTATTTCAACAAGTAAGTAACCCCCACCTTAGCACTGTAGTATTTTGGCAGATCATTTGCATTCTGACATAAAATACACCTAATAAATTTATAGAACATTAAACTAAATTTTAACCATCCCTACTCCATAAACATCTTTAAATAACTAACAATTCAGCCACTAAGGACTTTTTAGGCAGGTGGTATAAAACTGAAAAGAGAGATAAACTGAAGATATAAATAAGATGTAGATAGCAGCCAAACAGTGGGACAGGAGCTTTCTAGTCTTTTGTATTGAGCGCCACGTTTATGATTATCTGACAGCTGGTGAAAGCTTGTATGTGTAAGTGCACCTGGCGCAAAAGGCTCCTTGCTGTAAGAGAATGAGTCCACTTTCTGGAGGGTAGAGTTGCCAGACTTTGAGGAACTGAGGTAGACAGAGAACTTTATACGGGAGACTTTCAGAAAATAGTAGCCTTGTCCCACTTCCATTTTGGCAGTACTATGCTGCCTTGGAAGTGTATAGTCACCTAGAGGAATAGTACCACCATGGTATGGCGGGATGGATGGATCCTGCACCTAGCACCTTTCCTCTTATACTGAGTTAGGGGTGTGTGTTCATGAGTGTGCCTTAGGTTTGCATGGGTGTCTAAAAATGTTTTTTTTTTTATTTACGCAGTTTTTACATTCTCCATTAAAAAAGAAAACTAGGAAAAATACCTAAGCCCACAAAATATTGGGAGCAAGATATAGGAAATAACAAACACCCACAAGCAGAATATAATTTTAACAGTAAGACACATAAGAAGCTTTACCATGTCTTGGCCAGCAACATCATCAGGCTTACCGCCCTCCCTAAGTACGATAAATTGTAATAATTGCTTAGGTTCATAAAAGAGGTCACCTTTAGAATGAAAGGAAATAATACAGCAGCAAGGACATTTCAAAATTAATTAAGCTGCTAGCGCAAGAGCCCTTGGTTTTAAAGCCAAGAACTCCTGTCATACCGTAACTGTGTCTCCCGAGAGAAGTCAGAAGAAACCTGAACTTTTGAACCTAAGAACAATATGTCCATATTATAAAAATATAGACAAAGGGCCATGTTCCTGTCCAGCTCCAGTGCAAAAGTCATGTTGATCTCTCTGTCACCAGCTCCAAGGAACTTTCAAGAAAATCTGTTAAATCCAGCGACTCCGTAAATCCGCCGGTTCACTGGCTGCTTAGCCATAGCCTTCAAAGATAAATGCTGTGCATGACCCACTGGAGGCAAGGACTTCTGAGGAATCTTTAAAACCTCCATGCAATATCTGCACAGCATGTCACCAGATGCTAGAACTGGAGATTTTGAGAAATTGAGGAAGCGCAAGTTATTGCGCCTATTCTGATTCTCCAACCTCTCCAGCTTAATAGTTACCAGCATCTTTTCTTTAGCAACAATAGCATTAAAGCATTAATAGCATTAAAGTCCACTTCTTCCACACACCAGATCTCCAAGAGATCCAGCCTTGCTCCTTGCTGGTTCTGCTCCCAAGCAAGATCCTCCACAGTCGCAGAAAGAAGCCCAGTATCCTCTTTAATTTTGCCAACAGCCAAATTAAGAGAAGAGGTTAAACCAGTGATGGCATCCCATGATAAGTCTAGGGTTACAACTGCAGGTATCTCACCAATACCGCAAACAAGAATGCCAATATCTCAATCTCCAGGCAGTTACCACCTCACGACCTCCAGAAGCAGCTCTGCAGTTCTTGCAGCTCCAACAACACCATCTTTTGGAGACGAGGCAGCAGTGAGGACTCCCTCAGCACACGCTGGGCACTCTCCTCTGGAGTTAACTCAGAACTGCTTTATGCCCCCCCCTCCCCTTGTAGGCGTTTCCAGGGTGTGACGTGGCAGCTCGTTCTTCAGGACTCAAAGAAACCCCCTCACTGCTCAGGTCTGGTGTTCTGGAGCAGCTGAAAAGACGCTCACACCTCCCTGCAGCACAAAAGCATCAAGGGATGACTGGCAGACTGAAGCGAAGAAGCAGATGATGCCAAGGTAAGCTGCTTCGGCTTTCACTTCCTTGATGGCATGTCATGTAGCGCCCCATTGCAGGCTCAAAAGTTGACCAGGTGCAGGAGCGTCTCACCACGATGCCAACTTACCCTCCCACCTACTCCCTCAATTTCTGGGTGCCTAAAAATTTAAAGTGCATACAAATCACTTGTATGTCTGCATACCTATAAATTGACAGGTGTACAATCATTTGCACACTTAAAAACATTCCAGCATGCATACAATGTGTCTGCAAAGAATGAATAGATGAAATTAAAATAAAAATGCCCCAAAACTGGGAGACATTGATTTAAAACAAGCATGAATTTATTTTGGTCACATTCCTAATATTGAGGAAGTATTTCCAGTGACATGTGCCCTGGAGAGAAGGGTCAGGATAATCATTGTAGCTGGCAATTTGATCATTAAAGAATATAGATAGCTGGGAGGCAGGTAGGCATGAAGATGGCTTGATAACTTGCCTTCCCAGTGCAAAAGATGTGGGCCTTACATGTCACGTAGATAGGATTTTAGACAGTGCTGGGGAGGAGTTGGATGTCAGGGTATCAACAAGGTAGGAAGATATGGGACAGAGGTTCTGGAAGTCAAATTTAGAATTTTAGATTAAAAATTGAAATCCAGAACCTCTAGAGTATCATTCTCAAAAATGCTCCCCATTCCATGCACAGAACCCCACAAGCAGACTGAGCGTTGGTGTCTCAATGCATGGATGAGACAGTGGTGCAGAAAAAAGGACTTAATATTTGTTAGGAACTGGGAAACATTTGGGAGAAGGGAGAGCCTGTTCCAAAAGGATATTTCCTCCTTAACCAGGGTAGAACCTGGCTGCTGGTGCTGGCATCTAAAAAGAAGATAGAGCAGCTTATAAAGATGATCATGTAGGAAAGCCACAGTTACTCAAGAGAAACTGGTTGTGAGTGAGTTATTTTCAAAGGATATTGGCAAAATAGAAAACCTGTAATATTCTGATAGCCTGTAGTAAAGGTTGAAGCAGCCCAGCTGCATTTAAATAACAGCAGAAAATATGAATGATTCCAAATTACCAGTATCAACTGCCAAGCACGTTATACTGTAAATAACAACAAAAAAGCAAACCTTCAGTTCTTTCTAGGTAAAATTTCAGAAATCTAAAACTGGCAAGTTAGAATATAGGCTACTAATGAAGATATAGACTAACCACTGGGACATTGTGATACCAGGGTACAAAGTGTATTGAAATGACAAGGCTGATCTATTTGGAGGAGGTATGGTACTATATGTTAAAGATGGCATAGATTCAAGTAGGATAGAAGTCCTGCAGGAAAGAAAATGCACTTTGGAATCTTTATGGATAGAAATTTCATGCCCAAGAGGGAAGCGTATAGCAGTGGGTAATGCTGCTGCCCACCTGGCCAGGATGAAGAAACAGATAGTGAAATGCTAACAGAAATTAGGAAAGCTAATAAAATTGGAAACACAATAGTAATGTTAGATGTAAATTACCTCAGTATTGATTGGGTAAATGTTCGATATGCTAGGGTGGTAAAGTTTGCATATGTTGTAAATGACTGCTTCATGGAGCAGTTGGTCCAGGAACTAAGAAGAAGGGGAACTACTTCAAGTTTAGTCCTCATTGGAATCCAGAACCTTGTATAAGGGGAATGGTGTTAGGCTGCTTGGCAATAGTGATCACAACACAATCAAATTTGACATACACTGGAGGGAGAATATTAAAGAAAATCACTGCAGTAGTACTTAATGTCATAAAAAGAAGCTATTAATAAAATGATGAAATTGGTTATAAAAAATTCTAAAAAGAGCAGTTGCAAAGATTAAACATTTGCATGATATATGAGTACTCTTTTTAAAACTTCCATCTTAGCAACTCATAGAAACATAGAAATATGACGACAGAAAAAGACCACATGGCCTATCTAGTCTGTCCTTCCATGACAACTACAACAGTCCCCTTTTTACCTTTAGAGATCCTCTGTGTTTGTCCCATGCTTTTTTGAATTCAGTTACTGTCCTCATCTCTACCACCTCCACTGGGAGACTATTCCACGGATCCACTACTCTTTCCGTAAAGAAATATTTCTGCATATCACTCCTGAATCTATCTCCCTTCACCCTCATCCCATGTCCCCTCGTAGCAGAACTTGCTTACAATTGAAAGAGGCTCTCTCCCTGAACATTTATGCCACAGAGGTATTTAAACATCTCAATCATATCACCTCTATCCCGCCTTTCCTCTAAGGTGTACATATTAAGATCCTTCAGTCTGTCCTCATATGCTTTATAATGAAGACCACTAATCATTTTAGTAGCCGCCCTCTGCACCGACTCCATCCTGTTCACATCCTTTTGAAGGTGCGGTCTCCAGAATTGCACACTATACTCCAAATGAGGTCGCACCAAAGACTTATACAGAGGCATTATCACCTCCTTTTTTCTGCTAGCCATTCCTCTCTGTATGCACCCAAGCATCCTTCTAGCTTTTGCCGTCGCCTTTTCTACCTGCTTAGCTACTTTAAGATCATCAGACACAACCACGCCTAGGTCCCGCTCTTCTTTAGTGGACAAAAGTACTTCACCCCCTATACTATATTGCTCCCTTGGATTGCTGCAGCCCAAATGCATGACCTTACATTTTTTAACATTAAATCCCAGCTGCCAAATTCTAGACCATTCTTCAAGCTTAGCTAGATCCCTCCTCATGTTATCTACCCCTTCCTGGGTGTCTACTCTATTGCAGATTTTGGTATCATCCGCAAAGAGGCAAACCTTACCTGAAAGCCCTTCCGCTATATCACCAACAAAGATGTTAAAAAGAATAGGACCAAGGACAGATCCCTGGGGCACATCACTGATAACATCCTTCTCCTCAGAATGAGCTCCATTTACTTGTACTCTTTGTCGCCTCCCACCCAACCAATTTCTAACCCAAGCAGTAACTTTAGGGTCCATCCCTAGGGTGCTCAGTTTGTTTATAAGTCGCCTGTGAGGAACAGTGTCAAAGGCTTTACTGAAATCTAAATACACCACATCTAGGGCTCTCCCTCGGTCCAGCTCCCTGGTCACCCAGTCAAAGAAATCAATCAGATTTGTCTGACAAGACCTGCCTCTGGTGAATCCATGCTGCCTCGGATCCTGTAATCCGCTGGACTCCAGAAACCTCACTATTTTCTCTTTCAGCAGCGTTTCCAATAATTTACTCACCACCGAAGTTAAACTAACCGGCCTGTAGTTTTCAACCACATCCTTACTTCCGCTTTTGTGTAAAGGCACCACATGAGCCTCTCTCCAGTCCTTTGGCACAACTCCCGACTCCAACGAGGCATTGAAAAGGTCAGTTAGTAGAGCTGTTAGAATGTCCCCAAGTTCCCTCAGTATTCTCGGGTGTATCCCATCTGGTCCCATCGCTTTGTCTACTTTAAGTTGAGATAATTTCTCACGAACACAGTCTTTTGAAAATTGTTCAAGATGTCCTTTGCTTCTGTTCCTATTTGTGGGTGTTTTCTGAGGTCCTGCTCCTGGTTCTTCATCTGTGAACACAGAACAAAAATATTTGTTAAGTAATTCCGCTTTATCCTTATCAGCTTCTACATATTCCTCCCCTGCACCCTTGAGTCTGACAATACCACTCTTGCCCTTCCTCTTCTCACTAATATATCTGAAAAAAGTCTTATCCCCCCATTTTATTGCATTGGCTGTTTCCTCCTCCTTTTGAATCTTTGCCTTCTTGACTACTTTGCTATCTTCTCTAAGTTTTCTAGCTTGCTTTCTAAGTTTGCTAGCTTCTCTAAGTCTTCCTCTCTCTGTGATCTCTTGTATTTCATGAAGGCCTCCCTCTTTTTCTTCACTTTTTCAGCTACTTCTTTCGAAAACCATAGCGGTCTCCTTTTCCTTTTACCTTTATTTACCATTTTAACAAAAAGGTTGGTTGCCCTTAAAATATCCCCTTTCAGTTTTTCCCACTGTTTTTCTACATCCCTCAGCTGTTCCCATCCAACTAATGACTCCCTGAGGTATTGGCCCATCTTCGCAAAGTTAGTCTTCCTAAAGTCTAAGATCCTCGCCTTTGAATGGATTCTAACAGCCCTAGTCCTAACACTGAACCACACCATCTGGTGATCACTGGATGCAAAATGATCTCTCACTACAACATCAGAAACACTTTCACCATTGGTAAGCACCAAGTCCAGTATGGCCCCTTCACGTGTGGGGTCTGTTACAAATTGCCTGAATAGTTCTCCCGGTAGAGAATCCAGGATCTCCTTACTTCTAGATGATACTGCAGCAGGAATGTGCCAATCAACATCTGGCATATTGGAATCTCCTATCAGTAGCACTTCCCCTTTCCTAGCAATGCTGCGCATGTCTTCAATTATCTCTCTGTCCACCTCTTCCTCTTGTGAGGGAGGTCTGTATATCACACCAATGTAAATAGATTTCTCTTTCCCTCTTTCTAGTTTAACCCACAATGCCTCCCCTCTCCCTTTTAAGCTCTGTAATTCCAAAGCTTTAATAGTAGTTTTTACATATAGTGCCACTCCTCCTCCCCTACTTCCTACCCTGTCTTTTCTGAATAAAGTATAGCTAGGTATAGTTACATCCCAATCATGGTTTTCTGTGAGCCATGTTTCTGTAACTGCCACTAAATCCAAGTCAGCCACTCCCACCAAAGCTTCAACATCAGGGATCTTAATTCCCATGCTACAGGCATTTATACACACTGCTTTCCATATGTTACCCCTGTTACCCATTTCCATAAAGTTATTTAATGTATCACCTACCTGGGGGCTTTCACTTACCTGGGGGCTTTCACCCCCCATCCCCAACGAATCTAGTTTAAAGCCCTCTTCAGTAGATTAGCCTGTCTACTACTGAAGACGCGTTGACCTTTCTTGAACAGATGAATGCCTGCTCTGCTACCCTTGGAACAGCATCCCATGGTCTAGGAAACCAAAACGCTCTCGATGACACCATCCACGCAGCCATGCATTCATCTCCAGGATGCGAGCCTCTCTGCCTTGGCCTTTACCCTCAACAGGGAGGATTAAAGAGAACACCACCTGTGCACCTAACTGCTTCACCCTCTGTCCCAGAGCCATGAAGTCACTTTTGATACATTCCGAGGTATACCTGGCAGTATCATTTGTTCCAACATGGATTAGCAACATTGGGTAATAGTCAGTGGGCTTGATGAGTCTCGGCAAACTCTCCGTAACATCTTGGATTT
Organism: Ichthyophis bannanicus; assembly: GCA_033557465.1. Taxonomy (NCBI): domain Eukaryota; kingdom Metazoa; phylum Chordata; class Amphibia; order Gymnophiona; family Ichthyophiidae; genus Ichthyophis; species Ichthyophis bannanicus. The sequence continues at coordinate 546,737,917 of CM066031.1, forward strand.
TGGTACCAGGCAGACAGCATACCTCTCTGGACATCAAGTCTGGTCGGCAGATGGACGCCTCAGTACCCCTCAGAAGAGAGTCTCCAACCACCACTACCCTTCGTTTCCTTGTGGTCACTGATTCTGCAACTTTGGAGTACTTGAGCTCTGGTTCTTCCCTTTCCAGGGATGCTTTCACCTCCTCCAATTCCAGGGCTGCATAATGGTTCTTCAATTCAAGGGCTGGAGAAGTTGGATTGGTGATTTTGCAGGCCCTGGTGACTTGTGTCCAACCATCGACATTCTGTTGGCACCCATCTTCTCCTCTGCTGGAGAGCTTGGTTGCTGCAAGAAGCATCTCATCAATGTACTTCTCACTGTCTTGAATGCTCCTCAGCCTTGCCACCTCCTCTCTGAGTTCCTCCACTTGTTTCCTCAGAGCTTCAGCATGCAGGCACCCTGCACATGGAGCCGGTCCTTCAACTGGCATTAGGACCTCTGTCTGGACTGAGGCAGAAGCTGTAACGGGGCAACAGTTTAGCAATATGATTTTTCCCATTCATTGTTCTGTTCGTGGAGCTTAGGTATCTAGAGAGAGATCTACCAAGTACCAGACGGTTTCCCAGCTGTCCTTTCAGAGAAAAAGCAGTTAAATCTCCTTAATTATATTCAAAATGTGCTGGTCCAATTCTCTGTGTTTTGTCAAATGGGGAGGTGCCCTATAAAGCAAGACTACTCGCTAGGGGTGGGTGGGAGTCGGGGTGGGTAGGGAGGGAACTAACACCTGATTAGGTGTTAGCAGTTCCCAAAGCTGAAGAGGTTACTGGAGTTAAACCACCTACTGTGCTCAAGGAAAGTCCCACTAAAGCACCAAAAAGAAAGTCACCTTGCTTTAAAAATGTACAAAAAACCCTTTTAAGAGCTCCCAGTCAGAGAGCTAACAATTTAATATAATAAAACAAACCCTTAAATCCTTACTGTTGGTTGATCTGGAGAGCTCCTGTAGGAAAGCCTGAACAGGGCAGGGCAGGGCACTGGAGCCTTTTATGCAGGCCCTCAGCTGCTCTCAGGTAATCAGGCCCACTAACTCCTGATTAGGTGTTAGCAGTTCCCAAAGCTGAAGAGGTTACTGGAGTTCAACCACCTACTGTGCTCAAGGAAAGTCCCACTAAAGCACCAAAAAGAAAGTCACCTTGCTTTAAAAATGTACAAAAAAACCCTTTTAAGAGTTCCCAGTCAGAGAGCTAACAATTTAATATAATAAAACAAACCCTTAAATCCTTACTGTTGGTTGATCTGGAGAGCTCCTCAGGTCAAATTTATTCCATGCACTAAGAAGATTTAGGGAAGGCCAAAATATTAATTGTTAATTGGTGAGGTAAAAGAGGTTAGTAAAGCCAAAGGATATTTTAAAAAAATGGAAGGCAGATCCAAATGAAAAAAAGTAGGAGAGATCATAAGTACTGGCAAGTTAAATGTAGAGCCATTAATAAAGCAGGCCAAAAATGATTTGTAACGAAGCTTGCAAAAACTCAAAATAAAATCTTTTTCAAATACACTTGAAGCAAAGAAGAGTGTGAGGGAGTTGATTGGATCACTAGATGACCAAGGGATAAAAGAGGCATTCAGGGAAAAACCAAGCCTTATAAGAATAACTAAGTGAATTCTTTGGTCGTCACCGAGGTGGATGTTGGAGTCACACCCACACCAGAAATTTTTTCTGAAGGGGTGATTTGGAGCAACTCAAGCAAATCAGTGCAAATCTAAAAGATATGGTAGAGCAAACTGGCAGACTAAAGAGTAACAAATCACCAGGACTGAATGGTATACACTTGAGTTCTGGAAAAACTCAAAAAAAATATAGACCTATCGTTCTCATTTGTAGTCTAGCACTACAATCATATTCAGTACCTGAAGACGAGGTGGTGGGGAGGGAGTGATGCAGGAATCTTTCTGACCAGTAAGCCTGACATCAGTGCCAGGCAAAATGGTAGAAACTCCTCCTCCTCCTCCTCCTGCTCTGGTACTATGATGACAGAAGCAGCAGCTGGTGCACAGATAAATGATTAGAGCCAATATAGTGTTGTAGAAAATGGGAATGGTTATGGAGATCATATGGGATAGAAATGTATTTAGGAAACGATTGAAAGCTTGGTTATTTGCTTCTTGAATGTTGTTGTATTTTTTTCTTTTTTTTACTGCTTTTTTATGTTTATCATGTTGTAGACCACACTGATCCAACTTGTTGGGAGTGCTGTGGTATAGAAATTGGTTACATAAATAAATAAGGAGGAATAGAAAAATGTAGATGAAATGTTATAAAAAGTGACTGTGGAGCAAAAAAGAAAAGAAAATTATTACTCCAAATAAATTATGTTCGGGAGAGATGCTATGAGAGGATTATTTGAAGTATCCAATCAGCTATTGCAGACCCCCATGGTGTTATATGTTGGTATATCTGACTCCCACTGTCCAACATTTAGCTTCTTATTTCTAAAGTAAAATCAATTATTTAAAGAGCTGAGATGTTGGGGGAGTGATTTAACAGAATCGGGTTGACTATAGGAAAGGTGTTAGAAGTTAAATTGAGAAAAGAGATGAGACCTCTAAGAGGGAATTAAGTACAATACTGAAGATGGATAAAGTGACTGAGATAAAGGGACTCTGTGGGGCAAATTTGAAGAAGTTACTTTATTCAACCTTGATTACACAGGTCTGCAAAAAATATTTTTTCGAGAGCTGTTTTGGTTATTCCATGTAATCTTTATGTTTTTTGGGGCGCTGAATCTGAAAATGACCTCCATTTTGTCATAGGACATCACGTTTCCTGACAATTTAGGTAACTATGTTAAATAAGGCAATACTTCAAAATAAATGGAAATAGACTTATAAAATTAAAGTTTTATTACAATATTTTCATGAAAATCCTTTTTTGAACTGAAATGAGCTCACCTACACACACTAAACTCGATTCTTCTTCCTTGTGAGGCTCCTCTTTATGCATTTACGCTTGTAAGTAGCATCTGGAATGTCTCTCTGAAGCATCCAACAGTAGTCTGCCATCATTGTAATGCTCCATTTTCCCTGGTATCTCCTTTCCATCTCTTTAATGTCTTGGTGGAATCGTTCACCTTGTCCCTCACTCACAGCTCCCAAATCTTCAGGAAAGTAGTCAAGGTGGGACTGGAGGAAATGCACTTTCAAACTCATCAGGCAACCTAAAGCTTGAAATGCTTTCAGCATTCGTCCGACGATCTTTTTGTAGTGAGGATCTTTGTTATTGCCTAAAAGTTTCTGTACGACTTCTTTAAATGCAATCCACCCTTCTTTTTGAGGATCCGTCATGGTATTGACAAACTCTTGATCAACTATAAGCCTTCTAATGTCTGGTCCGACGAACACACCTTCCTTCAATTTTGCCTCCGACAGGCCTGGAAACTTGGTGACCAAGTATTTGAAGCATTCTCCATCTCTTGGAAGCAATTTTACGAATTGCTTCATCAATCCCAATTTTATGTGGAGAGGTGGTAGAAACTTTGGTACTTTCCCATAAAGTTCTTCTCGGAGGACATTTTTTTCACCGACTCTTAGCACCCTCGGCTGCCAACTCTTCTTGGTCCAGTCATTTTGTCGGTCTCGACTGTCCCATAGACACAGAAAACAAGGATATTTGGTATACCCAGCTTGTTGCCCGAGCAGCATGCACAAGACCTTCAAGTCCCCACACACTTGCCAACCATGGTCTTCATATTTAAGTTTATGAAGAACCAATTCCAAGTTCTCGTAGGTTTCCTTCAAGTGTACGGAATGACCTACAGGTATGGAAGCGTAAAAACCGTTGTGGAGTAAAACTGCTTTGAGACTTCTTTTTGAAGAATCTATAAAAAGACGCCATTGCTCTGAATCATATTGGATTTTAAATTGACCCATCAGTCCTTCGACATCGATGCAATAAACCAACTTGTCTTCCTGGGCGAAGTAAGGAACAAACTCCTTTTCACGATATCTGAACCATGAAGATGACACTCCTGGCAACAATAAATTCCTGCTTTTCAGTCTTGATCCGAATAACTCAGTGGCATCTTTGGGAAGATTCAAGTCTCTTACCAAATCATTCATCTCCTCCTAAGAAAACAATTTTGGTCTTGTATCATCTTCAAAGTCAGAACTTGATTCGTCATCTGGTTCAGGTATGACTTCACCTTCATCGGAGCTAGGTATCTCTTCCAAGGTAGCAGGGGGCTTGGGTACTGGTATATCTGTGCCATGGGGGATGGGACGAATTGCCGAGTGAAGATTGGGGTATGAAATGGAATGATTCCATTTGAAATTAAACCCTTTCACATCGCATGAACAAAAGTAACAGTCGTCAGTATGGTTCTTTTGCTCTCGCCATACTATAGGAATTCCATAATGGAAAGATTTTTTCTTACCCTTGAACCAGTTTCGGAGGTCCTCAACACACCGTTTGCACACTTTATGAGGCGCCCAGACTTTATCTTGATCTCCAATTTTTAGTCCAAAGTATGCAAAGTATACTTTTTTCACAAAGTCTGTAATATTCTGCTGTTGCTTCAACACTGTATATTCACCACAGATGAAACAGAAACTGTCTGGCGAATTAATATACTTTCGCAGAGCCATAACATAACGGTTGAAGAATGACGAGCTAACACGAATTGCGATGAAAAAGTGTGAACAGCCTAGAACCAAGAACCTGATGATTCGTGCACAAGTGTGGCATGCAGGACAGAGCAGCTCTGTGTCTGTACACCAGACGTCACAGTGCTGGCCACGCCCCTCTGCACTGACCGGAGCTGCTGCTATCTGCCCTGTGTCTCCCTCCCACTGGATTCTTCAGAAAAGATTAACCCCTTCTACCATTAGAAGCACGGACTTAAAACTTGCTTAGCTTATGTATATATTGCTGACCATCAGATTTACAGTGCTATATTTTTTTATATAACTCGGACAACCCCTTTAAGGTTTTTTTGGCATTTTATATCTTAAAACCACGTATGTGAATTAATTAATAGTAATTCAAATTAATTAATAGTAATTTGAAAAATGTTGATAAATTTGAAGACAATTTTGCATGTTGTGGTAAATCATGACGTCTAGGAGTTTTTTCAAAATTTTATTTGTTTTCAGCACACCAAAATACATGGAAATTAGATGAAAATAATTAAACAGCTTTTTCCTTCTCGTCTCTCCGGGCCAGTCCAGGAACAGGAGGGTTGTCAACCTTCTCCAGCAGCTGAGGACTGAATTCAGAGGTTTTGCTGAACTGATAGCTGGCTCCCCCTGCTGGCCACGTCAGTCTTTCAGTCCTCAGCAGCTGGAAGGGACAGGTTCCTGGCTGGCTCCCGACGAATTATTTTCAAGTGTATTTATTGACTTTTTGGAGCACCGCGGTGTGAGCCCTAGCAGGGTTTTTACCTCCGCGGTGAATTCCGCTGTTATTTGATTTATTTGTTTTATACCTTTAAAGTGCAGGGAGGCAGAGCCTGTCTCAGACTGCAGCTCCGTTTGCCGGGGGGAAGAAACAGTGAGGTACTGGGAGCCCCAGCGACCATCCTGACACCCCCGGGGCAGGGTTTCTTCTCCCGCTAGCAGCGGGGTGAGTGCCTTGCAGGAAAAGCTCAACTAGCACAGTACCAGGTTGGTGGAGTACATATTCGGGTGATTCGCAACGGCTTTGAGCTCCGTGCCGGCTATCGCGTGGCAGCGCGTTCCCGGCTCGATTCTTGCTTTTTTCTTTTAGCCGCGGTTTTGCGATCTCGGCGGTTTTCTTAGTATTCTTGCTTTGCCTTGGGAGTGTTTGGTTTTTTTTGGCGATCGTTTGCTGAACGAGCATGGAGGGCAAGTCAGATTCGGGCAGTGCTTTGGGAGGCCCTCATATTGCCTCAGATTTGGCGGGAGCGGCAGCCATGACAGCTTCAGCTCCGGTGCTGGGGTCTGTGCAGGAAAAGCCCGCCAAGAAAAAATCGAAGTCTAAAAGACCTGTGCAGGTGGAAGAAGCTCTTCCTCAGCCCCTGCCTGAAGTTCAAAAGCATTTAGAGTCTGTTTTTTCTGCAGATTTTATTTTAGCCTTGCACCAGGCTTACTGTATAAAGTGGCAGCAATCTCAAGTTAAGGTGGCTGCTCCTAAGACTGGGCACAGTTCTGGCATTCAGTCTTCTTTGTTGGATCCCGGTGAGGGTCCTTCTCAGTTGTCTCACGCAGTGGAGTTGAGCACCGATAGCGTCGGTCAGAACTTCTCAGGGCTCCAGGGTGTTGAGGAAGGAGAAATCTTGTCAGATTCTGGCCTGGAGTGGGCCATGGATTTAGATGAGAGCGATCTTTCTGCCTCCGACGATCCTAATATGTTCAGGGTATTTAGAAAGGAGGAGTTGGGGGCGCTTATCGCTCAGACTTTGTCTGCCCTAAATATTGCCTTGCCTACAGCTCAGTCGGAGCCCTTGGAAGATCCCCTTCTTCAGGGGTTTAAGGTAGAGCAGCGCTGTTTTCCGGTGCATAGGGTTATGAAACAGATGGTTGAATCTGAATGGGAATGCCCGGAAGCTACTTTGCGTGGGGCGAAGTCTATCAGCCGCTTGTACCCTCTACCTCAGGAGGAGCAGGAGTTATTTAAGATGCCTAAGGTGGATGCCTTGGTTTCGGCGGTAACCAAGAAAACGACTATTCCTGTCGAGGGAGGTGCGGCCTTGAAGGATTTGCAGGATAGGAAACTGGAGGTTTTGTTGAAACAAACCTTCGAGTCCTGTGCTCTCTCGCTACGAGAGGCTATCTGTGGCGCGTATGTCTCCCGTGCCTCTATTCATTGGATCCAAGGAGGAGCGCACTCCCATAAGGAAGATGATGAAGGGGAAAAGCTGGAATCTGCAGCGGCTTATTTAGCGGATTCCTTTTATGATTTGGTTAGAATTTCAGCGAAGTCTATGGCTACAGTGATTGCGGCCCGAAGGTTTCTTTGGTTGCGGAATTGGGCGGCGGACGCCTCTTCCAAAGCTCGTCTAAGCAAGCTTCCATACAAGGGCACCCTGCTGTTTGGGGCGGCCTTGGAAAAGATTGTTAAAGATCTCAGGGATTCCAAGGGGGGGCGCCTCCCTGAGGACCGTCCGAAGGTTCAGAAGCCTAGCAATTTGCACAGGGGTCCCTCTCGCGATTTTCGTAGGTTTCAGGGGTCCCAGTTCACTCTGTATCAGAGGGGTCATTTTGGGGCCCAAAATCAGTCCTTTCGGGGTGCTTGAGGATTTGGTAGAGGTTATTTCGGATCCCAGCTCAATACCCCTAAAAAGTCACAATGAAACGAGGCTGGTCCAGGCGGAGTTCCCGGTGGGAAGGCGGCTTACCAGCTTCCTTTCGTCCTGGGCCACCATTACGTCCGACCAATGGGTCCTGGAAATTATTCGAGAGGGATACTCACTAGAGTTCGCTCGTCCGTTGTCAGAGGCTTTCGTGGTGTCTCCGTGTGGTTCGGCGGAAAAGCAGGCGGCGGTTTCAGAGACGCTTCGGCGTCTGGTTCGGCTGCGGGCTGTTCCGGTTCCTCCAGATCAGTTAGGATTAGGTCGATACTCGATTTATTTTGTAGTCCCCAAAAAAGAGGGATCGTTTCGGCCTATTTTGGATCTCAAGCACGTCAATCGGTGCTTGAGGGTTCCGCATTTCCGCATGGAGACGCTTCGATCGGTCATCAGCTCAGTGCAGCCGGGGGAAGTGTTGACTTCCATAGACCTCACGGAGGCCTATCTTCACATTCCCGTCAGGCCAGAGCATCAGAAGTTCCTGCGCTTTGCGGTGCACATGGGACACTTTCAGTTCCGAGCTTTGCCATTTGGGTTAGCCACGGCGCCACGAACCTTCACAAAAGTGATGGTAGTGGTCGCGGCGGCCTTGCGAAAGCAGGGAATCCTGGTGCATCCATACCTTGACGACTGGCTGATTCGGGCGCCATCCGTGTCAGATTCGCGGGTGGCGACGGCGAGAGTGGTGAGCCTTCTGGAGCAACTTGGTTGGGTGATCAATCAATCCAAGAGCCAACTGCAGCCGGTGTTCCGCCTCCAGTACTTGGGGCGATTTTCGACACGGAAATGGGTGCGGTCTTTCTGCCCGAAGCTCGGGTACAGAAGATCTTAAAGCAGGTGACAGCGTTTTTGAGGTTCAAGGCACCAATGGCGTGGCGATATCTGCAGCTTCTCGGCTCCATGGCGGCTGCCATAGATCTGGTTCCATGGGCGAGAGCCCATATGCGCCCGTTGCAACAGGCGTTGCTGTCCCAGTGGTCGCCGCAGGATCATCCTTTGGACCGCAAATTGCCCCAGTTACAGTCTGTCAGTGACAGTCTGCAGTGGTGGTTGGAGCCCGGCCATCTTCGAGCGGGAATGCCCTTACGTCAGCCGGACTGGGTGCTAGTCACTACCGATGCCAGTCTGTCGGGCTGGGGCGCCCACTGTCAGGGGTGCATAACTCAAGGTTGTTGGCCGTCGGAGATGGGGGGCTGTTCCATAAATCTTTTAGAGCTCCGGGCGGTGTTTCTGGCTCTTCGGGACTTTCTTCATTTGGTGGAGCACAAAGCGGTACGAGTGTTCTCCGACAACGCGACAGCGGTGTCTTATATCAATCGGCAAGGGGGAACAGGAAGCGCTGTGTTGTTAGAGGAGAGTCAACGGTTGATGTTCTGGGCGGAGGTCCATCTGCAAGGCCTGTCGGCAGCACATGTGGCCGGTCAGGACAATGTGCAGGCAGATTATCTCAGCCGTCATGTCGTGGATCCCGGGGAGTGGGAACTGAACGCCGCAGTGTTTCGTGATCTGGTCCGGCAGTGGGGGCAGCCGGTGATGGATCTGATGGCGTCCTTCGCCAACGCCAAGGCACCTCGGTTCTTCAGCAGATGCAGGGAACGGATGTCGGAGGGGCTCGACGGTCTAGCTCAGCTGTGGCCGGCCCAGGGGCTCCTTTACGTCTTTCCACCTTGGCCCATGATAGGGAGAGTCATCCGGAGAGTGGCGAGTCACCGGGGTCGGGTGATTCTCATTGGGCCAGATTGGCCCCGGAGAGCGTGGTATGCGGATCTAGTTCGTCTGCTCATCGATCATCCCTGGAAGCTTCCCGCTCGGACGGATCTCTTGGTTCAGGGGCCTCTGCGCATGCCCAATGTGGATCGCTTCTCGCTTATGGCTTGGCTCTTGAGAGGGCAGGAAAAGGAGCGAAACTCTTGCAGACACAAGGAGGAACAAGCGGAGCAAGAAAAGGAGGTAGGTTTGGAACAGACTGCTTTATTGATGAAGGTCCCTATGCGTTTCGGCTTGCGCCTTCCTCGGGGGACATACAGCTACCATAGGATTAAACAAACAATGTTAGAATAAAATATGCATATAAAAAAAATTTAAAAACAGAAACATAATATAATATAAAATGTATATTATAATAAATAAATAAATAGAAAATAATAATAATATTAAGAATAATAAAATAATAAATGAATAATAACAATAAACAATGTTTTCAAAAAGGGTACAAAGAATCTTACAATATGTAAAAATACACACATATCCCAAAGGAACAGGACAAAGAACAAACAAGGGCCGAGACAAACCTAAATTGGTGAAAAAACTGTAGAGGACTATAAAGTCAATTAGAGATAACCAAAGTGATTACAAAATCAATAGATTGATAAGAATAAAAATAAAAATAATAATAATAAAAATAAAATTAAACATAAAATATATGAATATGTTAATAAGATCAGAGTAAGAAATAAATAATAAATAAAATAAAATAAATGGATAAATTAATATACAGAAATATTTTATAAAACATACCAGTGTTGTATGAGATGAGGTGTCTCATAAAGACAGTTTGGTTAAAGCACTATACAATGATAGTGTCGTATCAGATGAATTGTCTCGTAAAGACAGTTTGGTCGAAGCACTATATAATAGCTATAAAAAGAAAAAACTGTATAATAACATATATAAACATTTGATAATATAAGATAAAACGATTAGATTACTAGATAACAATACATAAATGAATATAAATATAGAGATAAATAAAAACAAAGGAATAAAAATAGATTATAAATATAATATAAATACATGATAATAGAATCCAAAGACAATGGCAATTGTATGTTAATATAAATAAAATAAAATCTAATAAAAAATAAATGTATAAAAATATATAAAATTAATATAAAAAATTATGTACAAACACAATGATAAAAATATATAAATATATGTACAATTCTCATGTCCTTTAAGAGATGTATATACATATAAAAAGAAATATAAATAAATAAATATAAGGATTATATATATCTCTAAGACATTAAATGTTTAATAAGACAACGAATAAGGGAGAAAAAGCATGAACCTAATGTAGAGGACTATAAACAGAACCATGCACGTATTAAATGAACTGCAAATGAGCCCGCAGAGTTAATGTGGTAAGCAACTAATATAAAACATATGGAAATCTTGTACTACACAATAGAGGGGGAAAAAATGAGAGAACACTTGGACAGTGTAAATACACAACAACAAAGTGAGTGGTAAACTAACAAGACCGGGAATAATGTTATCACTGTTTTGTGAATCTTGGAAGATGACAGTGAAAATAAAACTAAATGGAAGATGAAAAGTAAAAATACGACCCCTCAATAGTGAGCATAATAGCAAGGTTGATATATATATAAAAAGAGTGCAATTATGAAAATATATTAAAGGACTCAAAGTGGACTGGGTAAAAAAATCGGAAAACAAAGATATGGTGTATAAAAAGAAGTGAATTGGGCATGAGGCGACCATGTTTTGTCTGCCCAAAGGACCGCGGCATAGTGAAAAAGGTAAAATACCTATAGGGGTGCAATCAAAAAGGTGAACCTAACGGAGGTAATGCAGAGAAAAAAAATATATATATATACATGTAAAATCACTTATGACCAAAATTCAAAACATGTTAGTGTACGTGAACCAAAGATTTTGTTGTCAAAAATTGCACTTGTACAATGTACAGGGAAAACTGGTGCAAGTATCGACAGCTGATTAAAGGGTAAACTTGTAAAAAACATGTGAAATTGAAGAACATAAGAAGGGGTTATAATAAACGCAATGATGTGCAAAAAAAGGGTGAAAAAAAGTGAATATCACCGGCTCTTTGTGAGATAAAAACTAATCATGTGTGCAATTTAAAAGAGTATGTTGAATCCTTAAAAGGTCAGACCTGCAATGGAGTGAAAACAAAAGTGAAAACAGACTTACTGGAATCAACGGGCGAGTATACTTCAATGATGCAGAAATGCAAATAGTGCCAGTATCCAGGTTAGTAGAACGAAGCTGTGGCAATAAAAGGAGACCATCTCGAAAAGGTCATTTTTGCAATGATGTGCAGTATAAAGAGGGAAATTAAGTGAGTATCACTGGCTTTTTGTGAGATTAAAACTAAACATGTGTGCAATTTAAAAGAGTATGTTGAATACTTGAAAGGTCAAGACTGCAATGGAGTGAAAACGAGAGTGAAAACAAACTTACTAGAATCGACGGGCGAGTATACATCAATGATGTAGAAATGCAGATAGTGCCAGTATCCAGATTAGTAGAACGAAGCTGTGGCAATAAAAGGAGACCGTCTCGAAAAGGTCATTTTTATAGACGCCGTTTTTCGCGCCTTTTAGAAATTATGTCAGAAAATGGGCGGAGTCGAAATCGGAGCTCAATAAAGACAATGCCTCAAATTGTATATATATTAAAACACTATGTAAAAGAAAAGGTGGTCAGAGAATAAACAACCATTTAAAAAGATCGCTTAAAAAAATGTATACATATATCATTAAAAATGAAGTTGCTTGATTTGGAAACGATATCATGTGAATTGTTTAAAGACTGTTATTATGCTAAAAAGAATTGAAGATGATGCACATTTAAAAGGAATGAGAAATGAATAAACATATGGAATAAACCTGCTACCTAGAGTATATTATGAACAATAGACTGTGATAAGATGATATCGTAAATCATTGTAAAAAGACAGAGAGATCGCTTTCTTGATTAAGGCCAAATGGATGCAAACTGTTAAAATCATAAATAAAACGTTGTTCCAACTTAAGTAGAGTATGGTTAATATCACCACCACGCCAGTGTGGGATAGCAGTCTTGATGACCAAAAACTTTAGGTCGCTGATAGTGTGGTCCTTCTCTACCCAATGTGAGACCAATGTTTTTTCAACAAGTTGTCTTTGAATATTACTCCTGTGCTCAATGATGCGTGTCCTTATCTGACGCAAAGTTTTCCCTATATAAATCATGTCACAGGGGCATTGGATTAGATAAATCACATTAATAGTTTTACAGTTAGAATAGTGATTAATGGTAATTTTATGACCCGTAAAATTATGTGTAAAACTATTTTTAACTGTGATAGCATGAAGGCAGACGGAGCAGTTGCCGCAACTATAGTGACCTCTGACTTTAGGAGTAGGCCGAGGGGCAGTAAGGGCAGAGGGGACGAGAAAATGTCTAAGGTTGGGGGCCCGTTTGTAAGATACCATGAGCTGTTTAGATTGAAAAGCAGGTAAAGAAGCAATCAAGTCCCATTCTTGTTTTAAAATGTCTGTAATGGGTTTGGAATACGATGAGAAGGTCAGGGGACAAGTGATTCTATCAAATTGTGTACGTACTGTATTCTGTAAAAGTGTGAAGCGATCTGTACCAGATGCTCTCTGATATGCTTTATAAATGCACTTGTTAGGATATCCCCGCTGCTCAAACCGCCGATACAAATCAGTGGCATGTTTTTCAAAGTCAGTATTGTTGGTGCACAAACGTTTGATTCTGAGGAATTGACTGACTGGTAAATTCTGCTTAAAGGAAGTGTTATGGCAACTATCATAGGTGAGAAAAGTATTCCTGTCAGTTGATTTTCTGTATAAATCAGTTGTAAAACCTTTATCTGACTTCTTGATCATGATGTCAAGATATGGTATGGAATCTAAGCTGTAAGTTCCCTCAAATTGCAGATTTGTGTCTAATGTATTGAGCCAAAGATGGAAAGATTGTAAAGTATCTTCAGGACCATCCCAAATTACAAGCACGTCATTGATGTAACGTTTCCAGAGGAGAATGTGTTTTTTGTATGGATGAAAGGATAAAACATTTTTCTCAAACTCAGCCACATAAAGATTTGCTACATCCGGGGCCATGGGCGAGCCCATGGCCACTCCTTTAACCTGTTTGTAAAACAGGCCTTTAAAAATGAAGAAATTTTCTGACATGACTAGAGAGGCCAACTGTGTAAGAAAGAAGGTGGGGACGCGAACTGGTTTTGGTCTTTGAATTAGTATGTTTGCTAGTACTTCTAAAGCTGCTTCCTGTGGGACATTTGTGTATAAGGAATTTATGTCTAATGTCAATAGAGTAAGACCATCATGGTATCCTTTGAAATCGTTGAGAATATTGATAATGTGAGTAGAATCCTTAACGTAAGAAGGTACTAATGGTACAAATGGACGCAAAAACAAATCTAAGAATTTTGAAAGGGGTTCGAGAAGTGAACCATTAGCTGAAACAATTGGTCGGCCGGGAGGATTTTGCATGGATTTATGTATTTTTGGAAGCATGTAAATTGTAGGTGTGATGGGATGAGTAACAGTGAGAAACGAGATTTCCTTAGGTGTTAAGTAACCAGCTTCTTTCCCAATATATAACAGATGATCTATTTTTTGTTGTAATATGCTTGTGGGATCATTAAAATTTTTTAGATAAAATGTAGTGTCATTCAATTGGCGATTAACTTCTGCGATATATGCATTTTTGTCCTGTACTACAATAGCCCCACCTTTGTCTGCAGGTTTAATAATTATAGACTGATTTGATTGGAGACTTCTTAGTGCTGATTTCAATGGGGCTGAAAGATTATAATATGATTTTTTTTGTTTAGTTTTGTATAATGCACTGACTCTAGCGAGTACCATATTCTCATATGCCGTAATCATGTAATCTGGGAGGGACGGAGGGAACCAGGTTGATGGTTTCTTAACAACTGAAGAATCTGAGGAAAGACCAGGGTTTTTGTCGAAATAATCTATGATTTTGAGCTTGCGAAAGAACTTATATAGTTCCACATGTGTTGAAAAATTATCATGACGTTTGGTGGGAACAAATGATAGGCCCTTGTTAAGGACCTGAAGTTCGAGATCTGACAATGTGTATGTAGATAAATTTATGACCGAATTTATAGGTCCCAATCCAAATTCCTTTTGGCCATCATGCCCTGACTGTGTCTTCTTTCCCGCGGTGAGAACTGTCTTGATTGTTGATATCTGTGTCGCGGTGGACGTGGTGGTGGTGATCTTGGGGATGCATCTCTTCTTCCTTTTGCCCAAAGGGAGTCCATATGAAAATCCCGCTTATGGTTTGGCTTAGAATGGTGTGCAACCGGAGAGCGTGGTTGTGTGGGAAAAAGGGGAGCAGATGCTTCTATATTGTCTTTTGAGTGATGGCGTGACCGTTTATTACTCCTTTCTATTTCTGGAATAGCTGATACGGATCTACGTCTAATTGGGTGTTTTTCTTTTATATTAGCCTTTGAAATATTACGAGGTGATCTGGAAGTGTAATATGGTCTGGGTGATCTGTATGGTCTTCTAAAAGACGTACTGCTTTTCCTATCCTTGTGGTCAGATTTGCTATAAGTCCAGTAATATACAGTGTTTTGTTTATAGTCCTCATCATCTCTTTTAAGTTTTTTAATTTTGGCTTCTTTAATAGATTGTCTATATTCCAGGTTATTTTTGTCGAACTTACTTTTCTCTAAATCAAACTGTGAGTCTTTTTTCTTAAGGTTATCAATCTTGGAATCTATTTGTGGTTTGAGTGTCTCGGCCCTTCGTTTGGAAGTATTAATTAAAAGGATCATGAGATCCAAAGAACATTTATTTAAAATTTTTATCCAGTTAGTCATAAAAACACTATCGTCTTTAAACATTCCGGGTGCTTTCTGCACCCTAAGTCCTCTGGGAATGGTCTTTCTTCTGCAGTATTCAAGTAAGGAAGCTGCATGTAATTCTTCTCTTACATACTTTTGCGTCAACCAAACCAGTTCTCTCCATTCATCTTCTAAATTCGGGACCGCTTCTTCTTCTGTGTAGAAGGGGTCCTCAGAAAGCAATCCTTTTAAGTCATCTTCTTTATAGCTCAAAACTTCTTGCCACAGAGAGAACATGGCTCCACAGGATATGAGAGCAGGAAAAGGAGCGAAACTCTTGCAGGCACAAGGAGGAACAAACGGAGCAAGAGAAGGAGGTAGGTTTGGAACAGACTGCTTTATTGATGAAGGTCCCTACGCGTTTCGGCTTGTGCCTTCCTCGGGGGACATACAGCTACCACAGGATTAGATAAATGCCCTTTAACCTCTCCTGGCATTCGCAGCTTCATTGAAACAGCCGCCAGCGTGAAGGTAAAGGCTCTTCACGCTGGCGGGCTGTGCAGAGGGAGCCGGGGCCTCGCGTGGGCTTCCCCGGCTCCCTCTGCAGCCGTCCATTGAGCGAGAATGTGGTTCGCGCAGGGCCCTGGGCGAACAACATTCTCGCTCAATGGACGGGCCGGCCCTGTGCATATGCAGTGTAGCATGGCTGTAGCACACCTGTACTTTTTTAATCACGTGATGTTTAGTATCATATAAAAGCAGTTCGTCAGAGTTATGATGAGTGAAACAATTGAACAGCAAATTTGCATTAAATTCTGCCAGAAACTTGGAGATTCGGGCAGAGAGACTTATGACAAGTTACAGCAAGTGTATGGCGATGAATGCACGAATCGTGCTCAAGTTTATGACTGGTACAAATGTTTCCAAGAGGGCCGCCAAAGTACTGACAGTGATGAACATTCTGGAAGGTCATCCACGAGCAGGAGTGAAGACAAAGTTGAAGCAGTGCATGCCACAATATGCTCAAATCATCGGTTGACTATAGGGAGCTAGCTGAGGACATGGACATCAGTTTCTGATCAGTACAGTCCATTCTTACAGTTGATTTGGGGCTGAGACATGTGTCTACAAAATTTGTGCATTGAAAATGACTCAGATTTCATCAAAAAGATTATTACTGGTGATGAATCATGGGTTTATGGTTATCACCCAGAAACTAAGGCTAAGTCCTCACAATGGAAGACTCCAGTCTCTCACAGGCCCAAGAAAGCCTGTCAGGTGAGGAGCAATGTCAAGGTCATGCTCATAGTTTTCTTTGATTACCAGGGTATTGTTCATCATAAGTATGCTCCAAAAGGCCAAGCCATCAATAAGGAGTACTACGTCCAAGTTCTGACTCGTTTGAGAGATGCAGTTCGTCATAAGAGACATGAGTTGCACAAGAATGGTGAATGGTTGCTTCATCATGATAGCGCCCAACTCATGCATCACATCTTATCCAGCAGTTCTTGATCAAACACTAAATTGAGCAAGTCCATCAGCCTCTCTACTCACCTGACCTCGCACCCTGTGACTTTTTCTTGTTTCCAAAACTGAAATTACCACTGAAAGGAAGGAGATTCGACAACTTGGAGACTATTAAGCAAAATCCGATATAGCAGCTTCGCAGCATAATGAAAGAGGCATTTAAAAATTGTTTCCAGCAGTGGCAGCTGCCTTCCCGCCTTTCTACCTCTCTCACTTCAGTTCTTCATTTTCCGCGGAGCCGACAGGACGTGTACCCTGTCACCGCAGAAAATTTATTCTTATTCTTTTGTTTTTTTGTGGTTGCTTCTGCCTTCATTCAACGCTTACCGGTACCGCCGGTTCTCTTTTCTTCTTTTTAAAAAAAAACAAACAAGCTTTCTAAAAGATTTTTTCTTTCAGGGGCCTCTCCCCTTTCAATGCTAGGCGCCATTTTGGGCACTAGGCCCACTTTTCTTCAAACATGGAGAAGCCAGCTAGTGGTTTCAAGAAATGTTCTAACTGTGGCAGTACTATATCCGTCATGGACACCCATGATTGGTATCTTAAATGTTTAGGTCCTGAACATTGTCCATTGGCGTGTGTCTCCTGCAGAAAGATGACCAAAAGGGACCTGCAGAATAGAGCTGCAAAGCTCAGTACCCGAGTCTATCTCAGGCATCGAAGGGCCGGTACATAGACACCCCAATACCGACTTCGAGCGGTACCAGTACCAAGCATTGCACGAACACCAGTCACCGAGATACTTTGAATCTTCTGATTCCAATGATTCTGATGACTCTACCGGTACTAGAGCCATCCTACCAGAGGATCCAACTCCTTTTCCTCAACGCAGAATGTCTCCTCCAGAAGACACGTCCTTCCAGGATTTCATACGTGATTTAGCCAAAGGTCTTTCAATCACGGTGATTCCAGAAAAGGAACCTAGGGCAGAAGAATTAAGAATTCTACAATATCCTTTGGCTCCTAAGGAAGCAACTACGCTTCCCATTCACAAGATCTTACATGATCTTATGTTAAGGATGTGGGAAACTCCTTTAACGGTGTCTCCACATTCCCGACGCCTCGATACTATGTACTGAGTGCCAAGCTGTCCTGGCTTTCAGAAGACTCAGTTACCACACCATTCAATGGTAGTGGAATTGGCCATGAGTAGAATTAAGAATGCTAAAACGCATTCTTCTAATCCTCCAGGCCAGGAATTGAGGACACTCGATGCCTTTGGGCGTCGATGCTTCCAATCCTCCATATTATCAGCCAAGATCAGTTCCTACATTCTTTATATGGATATGTTCCTGGAAGAAGTCGCACGTGACTTAGAGCTCATGAGCCCTAATATGTCTGAGGACAAAAGGGAAGTTTTCCTTACCCTGGTCAAGCATGCCCAGAATGTCTCTAAATTCATGAACCGTGCAACCTTTGATTGCTTTGAATGCATAAGCAGAACCTCTGCTATCTCCATAGGTGCACGTCGTATTGCCTGGCTTCAGGCATCAGACTTAGAGCAGTGGCTACAAGACAAGCTGGGAAACATTCCTTGTACAGGAGAAAATCTCTTTGGCAAGGATTGGCAGGACAAGGCTAATCAGCTTGAATCTGAAAATACTATCTTGAACAGACTATCAAAGTCTACAGCCAACCCAGCAAAGAAAAAGTCATTCAAGAAACCCTTTTTCAAAAAGAAAAAGAGGGTTTACCAATCATACCCCCATTTGGGTCACTGTCCAGTTCATGTTCCCCAAAAGGGACAACAACAGAACACACAACAAAGAAAGCCGCAAGCTCAAAGAGCTCAACCGGCCCAGTAGACTCGGCCTCCTCAGGGGTTTTGACTCTTACCTAGAGAACTTAGTCATTCTGCCCCTGAAAGGAGCAGAACCCTTAACCATTCCAGGCAGGTTATGCCATTTTGCCAAAAGATGGCAACAAATAACATCAGAAAACTGGACTCTGTCCATTGTACGACTGGGGTGCAAGCTTCACTTTCTCAACATGCCCCCGCCTACAATAATCAAACAGTTCAATTTTTAGGTCCCTGCCACTGGCCTCTTGTGGCAGGAGGTCACATCACTTCTCGCTCAAGGAGCAATAGAAGAAGTACCCATATCCCAATAGGGTACGGGGTTCTACTCCCTCTATTTTCTTATTCCAAAGAAAACAGGGGGACACAGACCTATACTGGACCTCAGAGAATTAAACAAATATCTGTTCCAAGAAAAGTTCAAAATGATCTCCCTCAGAACACTCCTGCCATACCTTCAGAGTCAGGACTGGCTATGTTCTCTAGATCTAAAAGATGTGTACATGCATATTTTCATCCACGCAAATCACAGGATGTTTCTTCGATTCCTGGTCCACGGAAGACACTTCCAGTACAGAGTTCTTCCTTTTGGTCTGGCTTCTGCCCCAAGAGTCTTCACAAAATGCATGGCAGTGGTAGCAGCATTTCTGAGAACTCTAGGAATATTCGTCTTCCCTTACTTAGACGATTGGCTCATTCGAGCATCAACAGCTCCAGAGGCCAGCTTCGCTCTTTCTCGAACAATGAGAATACTTCAGTACTTGGGATTGGTCATAAACCTCCCAAAATCTCATCTCACCCCTCTCAATCTCTCGAGTTCATAGGGGCTCGTCTAGACACATGGCAGTCAAAAGCTTTCCTGCCACAGCCGCGCTGTCTATGTATGATACAGCTGGCATCCCAAGCAGCCATGAAGGTCTTCCTGACTGCTCGGGAGATGCTTCAGCTTCTGGGGCATATGGCATCCACTGTCCATGTGGTTCCCTATGCTCGCCTTCATATGCGAGCAGCCCAGTGGACCCTATCATCTCAGTGGACACAGGCCTTGGGTCGGCTAACGGATGAAATCAGAAACTCCACACCTCTAATTTCATCCCTGCAATGGTGGCAATCACTGGAAAACCTCCTCATAGGCTCTCCTTTCCAGCAGCCTCTGTGCTAAGCCACCCTAACAACAGATGCGTCCAAGTTGGGTTGGGGGCCCACTTGCACAATCTCTCAACTCAGGGTCTCTGGACCCTACAGGAGACTTCTCTTCACATAAACCTCCTAGAGCTGAGAGCCATTTTCAATGCTATTCGAGTATTTCAGGCTCATCTCAGCCACAAGACAGTTCTGGTCCAAACTGACAATCAGGTAGCTATGTTCTATCTGAACAAGCAAGGTGGAGCGGGCTCTCTGTCACTATGCAACGAAGCTTTGCGACTATGGGCCTTCACCAGAGAGCTTCAAATCCACCTTCTTGCGGTATACCTTCCAGACATTCAAAATTCATGGGCAGACAAACTCAGTCGAATACTGCTGCCACACAAGTGGTCTATCCACTCAGACCACCTTGCTCGAGTGTTTCAAATCTGGGGAACACCAGATATAGACCTCTTTGCAAGTCCACAGAATGCCAAACTTCCCCGATTCTGTTCCAGAATCCCGGCGCACAACTTTCAGGCAAAGGATGCCTTCCTACTTCACTGGGGAATTGACTTCCTCTATGCCTTCCCACAACTTTATTCAAGCTTCAGAGAGACAGAGGTCGTATGATATTTATCACTCCTCTGCTTCTGCCTCTCTCTCAAACCACTCCTCTGGAGTTGGGAAATGCTCCAGATCTCCTTTCCCAGGAGAACGGATCCTTACTGCACCTGAATCCCCAGCCCCTGCATCTCAGGGCCTGGTTACTGAAAGCCTAGATTTCTTGGATATCAACCTCTCTCAGCAGGTAAAAGATATCCTTCTGGCTTCCAGAAAAGCTTCCACGAGGCGTTCCTACACTTTTAAGTGGAAAAGCTTCTCTGTCTGGTGTTCACAAAAGGGACTTAACCCCCTTTTGGTACCTGTGGAGTCGCTACTGGAGTATCTCCTCCAACTATCCACTTCTGGTCTTAAGACCAAGTCAGTGAGAGTCCATTTTAGTGCTATTGCTGCTTTTCACAAACCTTTTGATGGACAGCCTATTTCCTCTCATCCACTTGTGTCAAGGTTCATGAGAGGCCTACTCTTAACAAAACCTCCCATTAAACCACCACCGGTGGCATGGGATCTAAATCTTGTTCTCGGGCAGCTCATGAAACCGCCTTTTGAACCCTTAGCCACTACAACCCTAAAGTTTCTTTCATGGAAAGTGATTTTCCTAATTGCTATCACTTCGGCAAGACGCATTAGTGAACTGCAGGCTTTAGTTGCTGACCCTCCTTATACAAGGTTCCACCATGATAAAGTAGTCCTCAGGACTCACCCTCACTTTATGCCAAAGGTGGTTTCGCCTTTTCATCTAAACCAGTTGGTTTATCTTCCTATATTCTTCCCTAGGCCTCATGCCTCCAATGCAGAAAGGAATCTTCACACTTTGGATTGTAAAAAGGCCTTAGCCTTTTATCTTCAAAGAACCAAGCAACATAGAAAATCTTCTCAGCTTTTTGTTGCTTTTGACTCTAGTCATTTGGGACTTCCAGTTTCCAAAAGAACTTTATCTAAATGGATTGCAGATTGCATATCCTTTACATATGAGAGTAAAGGACTTTCTCTCGAGGGCCATGTCACAGCTCACAATGTGAGAGCCATGGCAGCCTCAATGGCTAATCTTCGTTCTGTGTCTATTGATGACATCTGTAGAGCAGCTACTTGGGGTTCGGTGCATACCTTCACAGCCCACTACTGCTTAGACAAAGACTCCTGTCGGGATGCCTCGTTTGGCCAAGCTGTTCTTCAGCATCTCTTTCATACTTAATACAACTCCTACCCGCTGGTCCCGAGTTTGATGCCAGAGGTCCATGGGAGGAAGCATGACCCATCTCACCTGGGTTCGCAGCTTGCTGGGGTCATTCCCTTGGCTTCTATAAGCTGGGGAATCCCCCATATGTGAAGACTACATTCCTGCTTGTTCCTGGATATAGCATAGTTACTACTCACCTGTAACAGGTGATCTCTGGGAACAGCAGGAATTTAGTCTTCACAACCCACCCACCTCCCCTAGGAGTTATCTCTATCTATCTATCTCTCTTTCTCTACTCCTCTCCTTTGGTCTCGGCTATAAACTCAACTGAAGTGAGAGAGGTAGAAAGGCGGGAAGGCAGCATGCAGGCGCTGTGGGATGCTCCCAAAAGCTTTCCTATTGGACGCTGGGGAGTGTTCCCGCCAGGCTCCGTCGGTACCGACAATACCCATATGTGAAAACTAAATTCCTGCTGTTCCCAGAGAACACCTGTTACAGGTGAGTAACTATGCTTTATCGGAAGGGGATTACTTTGAAGGAGACTGAGTGCAATAACTGTCAGTGTTACATTTCTTGTGTTATTGTACAAGTCTCGATAGTTTTTGATCGCACCTCGTACCCTATCCAGACTTCCGTCCATTCCACCTGTTAAGCTCTATAATCCCTTCCTCTTCCTCAGAGATCCTGTGTGCTTGTCCCATGCTTTCTTGAATTCAGATCAGAACATAAGAACTACCACACTGTCCATCAAGCCAAGTGTCTTTTTCTAACATTGGCCAATCCAGGTCCCAATTACCTGGCATATCCCAAAAGTAGCCAGTTCTATGCTATTTATCCCCAAAGATATGCAATGATTATCTTTTGGCTTACCTTAATAAAGGTTTATAGTCTTTTCCTACAGGAATTTGCTCAAACCCTTTTTAAATACGTCTACACTACCTGCTTTTGCCATATCCTTCAGCAATGAGTTCCAAAGCTTAATTATACGTTGAGAGAAAAAGTATTTTCTCCTATTTGTTTTAAATATACCACTTTGTAAATTCATGGTGTTTCCCCTAATCTTTGTACTTTTTGAAACAGTAAACCATCAATTTTGTCCCACTCCACTCATGATTTTATAGACCTCTATTATGGCGCCATTTTTTAAAATGAAATCTCTCTTTTTAGGTTATTTTAAAGTGCCTTTGGATGTGAACATTGCCATTTGACCAACTCAATGCTAATCTGTCAATCACCAGCATTAGCAGGATTTGCATAGCATTTTAAAGCACATCAGCTTGCCGACTGAGCTCCCTGATCGAAGTTGAGTGCCCGAGTGGGAGCACCACCATCTCCCGCCCGAAAGCTCCAACCCAGTCGGGGCTGTGGGAGGAGCAGAGGAGCAGCATATAACACCGCCGCCATCGAGCAGGCCCAGGGCACCGAGGCAGGCACAAAAGAGCTTCGAAATCCGGGCTCAGACTAAGCAGTCTGCAAGCCACGATCTTCTAGAGTAGCAATTGCAGCAGCACAAACAGCCGACAGCTCAACAGCCACCCCAGGAACGGACGGACAAAGGGAGCCAGCGAGTTCAGATCTAAGGGAGAAGGATCAAGCACCCACCACCACTGGGCCACTGTTCAAGCTGATCCCAGGTCAGTAACCCGCAAACATGCACCCCACTCTCCACTACCTCATTGCCTACCTTACACTCCTCCACACGTTGGCACCCTACACACAGGGCATCGGGCCCAACGCACAAACCACCTTGCTCCACCTACATACCACCCAACCTGCATGGGCACCATGGTCGTCCTCCTCCAAAGGGCCCCAGCACACTAAGCCAGCAGTTCGCAAAACGCACATTACAGATCATACTGCTAGACCAGTCCAGACAAGCGGGTTATGCACCCCTGCCAGCAGATAGGGAGACAGAGAAAAAATCTCCAGAGCTGTGATTGGTCAGGCTCTGGGTGACATAGGCATACCCCTAGGGGTCCTATTCAATATTTTCTCTGTCTCAGCAGATGAGGGTGTTCTTCAAGCTTGTTCTACAATTTGTTTTTTCCTTTTTCACTGTATCTTGAGGCTCCTGGATGCACCCAGATTACACAAGAGGTGTTACTCTGGGTTTCCCTGTATCTTGAGGCTCCTGGATGCACCCAGATTTCACAAGAGGTGTTACTCTGGGTTTCCCAGCAACTTGATTCCCCAGATAAACTTGGGAAGCTCCTGAGCCTGGCTTCAGTAGAGCTCCCAATTTTCTTTAAGCAGCGCTGCGTCTTTGCTACGTGGGCTTAGACAGCAGGAGGATCAGGTATCAATTTCTGAGAGAAACTGTAAGTAAACTGTTTTCTTACTTGCCTCAGCTGCCCTGGGTTGATTTCAACTGCATCGGGACCGGCTGTCTCTGACCTGATTCCTTCACTTCCAGTTTCGTCAGGGTCTGTTAAACTGGGTTTTGAAGTTCCTATTTTCTTTCCTTCATTTTTATTTCCTGGATGCACCCAGAGCACACAAGAGGTGTTTCTCTGGGTTTCCCAGGCTTCCCTCTTGAAGGCCTACTTTAAATTTTTAATCCACATTCTGCAGCCGGGTTAATTTGTACATATTTCAGGAAAATTGTACCCGTCTTATTCAATATGTTCTAATAGTGATGTTCCTTCTGCTATGGTCATGTATTATATACCATTTGATAGGAATATTTAGTCAGCATTTTGGATCCTGACAGTTTTGGGCTCGGCCTGGAAAGGGTTAATAACTATTTTCTGTAATCAGCAATGCAGCAGGGTTTGAGCTTCTGATTTCACTGTCAGTGCAGCTCCCCAGAAACACCTTCCAGCCCCTGCCATGAGGGTCTAAGTGGATGCAGAGGGATCAAATTCTAATTTCCCTACTTTTCAGTCACTGTAATTACCTTACACTGACTTTGAAAGTTTTTCTTCTGCTCCATGGGATCTCAGCTCCTCTGTACCAGCACAGTGAATAACTGACAGTTTCCTTCTCCCCTCTGTTTCTGGTGATTTCTGGGTCTATCAGGATTTGAATTTTTAAGTTGCTAGCAGCACTCCTTGCCTCTTCTCCAGCAATTTTGCTGCATTTTTAGGGGTTTTAGAGCTTAGGAAACTTTTATTTTGCAGTTTTTCTGTGCCAGCGGCCATTTTGAAAATCAGGAGGGATTTCTCTTCAGTGTTGTTTTTTGGAGGGAACAGCTCTGGGCAGCCATTTTAAAACATTTAAACATGCTGTGAAGGCACAGGGAGTTCCAAAATCCTCTTTAAAGAGTCTTCCGTTTCCCTAAGCCTACCTTGATTTTTGTTTAAAAAAAAAAAAAAGGTGGTTTAAGCCTCTGCAATGCCTGTTTCTCTGCACAGCTGTATTATATGTAATAAGCAGAAGGAGTTAATAGATTGCTTGTGTTCCATCTGCATGCTGCATCCAGGAGACTCTTCCTCCATTCCCTCTGCGCTGCCAGCTGGGGACATCAGCGCCTTAACTCCTCTCTCCTTAGAGCCCCTGCAGCAGGATCTTCCTGCAGACAGGACTCAGTCAGCTCCCATTTTCCTTCCACAGCCGCTAGAAGCCACAGCAGTCTTGGCTGACAGTAAGTTCCTCATGCTCTTCCGTCAGGCATGGCACCTGAGGCGTTCGGAGGTTTTTGGTATACCTCCAGCACCCGCCCGGTAGCAGACAAGGATATGGCGGGGTCTCGCAAGCAGTCCCAAAAGTCCTCAGACCTTAAAGCAGTACGTCCTCCCAGGAACGTTGCATGTGGCTTGCGGGACACTACGGATATTCAAGAAGATTTTAAATCTTCGGAGGTGAGCCCTGACTCGTTGGAGAAAGAAGATGGGGAATTTTCTCCTTCTGCTTCTTCGCTGACAGTTCACGAGGACTCTCCAGATATCCGATTTTTTCGGAAAGAGGAGTTGCCGGTCCTAGTCACACAGGTGATGGAGTCGCTACGCCTAGCCGACATGCCTGGTCCTCAGAGTTTTCAAACCCTGTTGCAGCCGGATCCAATTTTACAGGGCATTCGTAAGTCTTCCAAAGCTTTTCCTTTCCAGCCCAGTTACAGCAATTGGTATCTCGAGAGTGGGACTCTCCAGAGTGCTCTCTACGTATGGCACGCGGTATTGGTCAGTTATACCCTTGGTCTCCCTCTGACTTGGACCGTTGACTGCAATACCCGGAAGTTGATGCGTTAGTGACCGGGGTCACCAAGCATACCACAATTCCGGTTGAGGGCAGAGCAGTACTCCGTGACCAGCAAGACCTAAAAAGTTGAGAGTCTGCTAAAGATGGGTTTTTCGTCGTCTGCTCTTTCCCTTCAAGCAGGGGTGTGTGGAGGTCTAGCAGCACGGGCCTCCCTTCGATGGATTCAGCAGCTTCCAGGTGATCCCGAGTTGGCTCATTTAGAATCCATCGCTGCATTCCTGGCAGAGGCCTTCTGTGATCTCTTGCGGCTGTCAGCTCGCTCCCTAGCACCGGTGACAGTAGCTCGGAGATGGCTCTGGCTGCGTCAATGGGCAACGGATGTTGCTTCGTTCAAAAACTCCAGCGTTTAGATGCCATTCGTCCAGTTCCACCGTTGGAAAGTGGACTAGGCCGCTACTCTGTCTATTTCGTGGTGCCGGAAAAAAAAAAAAAAAGACGGCTCCTTTCGTCCTATCTCGAATGGAGACTCTGCGATCCGTTATTCAAGCGGTACGCTAGGGGGAATTCTAGCTTCCCTCGATCTCGCGGAAGCATTCTTTCACATCCCATTCGAGAGGGGCATCACCGATTACTTTGATTCGCGGTACTCAGTCAACATTTCCAATTTCGTGCGATGCCCTTCGGTCTAGCTTCGGCGCCTCGAACCTTCTCCAAGGTAATGGTGGTAGTAGCTGCGGCCTTATGCAGCCGCGACATCAGAGTTCATCCTTATCTGGACGACTGGCTCATTCGCGCAGACTCTCTCCCCGAGGCTTGCTGCACAGTCTCAGTAGTTGTTGCCTTCTCGAGAACCTCAGCTGGGTAATCAACTGCAACAAGAGTTGTCTTCAGCCGTCCCAGGAGATCGAATTTTTGGGGGCTCGATTCAAATCAGCCTTAGGTCAGGTCCTTTTGTCAATGCCTTGATTCCTCAAGTTAACTTCTCAAGTTCGCAGTCTCCTAGCACAGGTCTTGCCTCGAGCAGGGGGTTCCTTTCGAGACTCCGTGTTGGATCATTCTAACAACGGATGCCTGTCTGTCCGGTTTGGGCGCGCACTGTCGATCTCACACTGCGCAGGGCACTTGGACAGCACGCGATTCCCGCTGGATGATCAATCGACTAGAGGCACGCGCAGTACGTCTGGCTCTACTGAGGTTTCACACTCTTCTGCATGGCAAAGCGGTTTGGATACTATCTGACAACGCGACCACAGTTTCCTACATAGACCATCATGGAGGGACCAAGTGCACTGGAGTGTCGAACGAGATGGCTCTTCTTCTTCTTCCTTGGGCAGAGAGAATTCTCCAAGCCCTCTCCACCCAACACATTGCAGGAACCAGCAATGTGAAGGCGGACTTTCTGAATCGCAGTACCCTCGACCCCGGCGAGTGGGAACTGGCCCCGCTAGCCTTCCAGAGGATAGTTCAAAAATGGGGGTCGCCGGCAATAGATCTCATGGCGTCGGCAGCGAATGCCTAAGTTCCGAGTTTCTTCAGCCGTTGGAGAGAACGCAGGACTCTCGGCATCGATGCGTTGGCTCAGACCTGGCTGGAAATCCAGCTTCTTTATGTTTTTCCACCCTGGTCCATGATCGGCAGGATCTGGCAGCGAATTCGGTCGCACAGGGGGCCGGTAGTCCTCGTGGCCCCGGATTGGCCAAGAAGACCATAGTATGCCGATCTCATAAGGCTTTCACGGGGTTCGCCATTGCAGCTGGCAGCTCCCTCCAGACTCCTCAGACAGGGACCGATCTTCATGGAAAATACAGCTCCCTACTCGCTTACGGCTTGGCTCCTGAATGCCGCCGTTTGACCCGTAAGGGATATCCGCCTGAGATGGTGGCTACCCTCCTTAGCGCACGACGGTCTTCAACATCCACTACTGCTGGGAGAGTGTGGTGCGTCTTCAAGGCTTGGTGTTCACGTCATCACCTTACCTCAATTCCTGATATTCTTGCCTTTTTACAGGACGGTTTTGATAAAGGGTTGGCGCTCGGTTCGCTTCGAGTGCACATATCTGCCTTGACATGTTATCGGGGTCCGGTGCTCGGTAGATCCCTTGCTTCCCACGCTGATGTGTCTCGGTTTCTGCAAGGTGTCAAACTGCTTCATCCTCTGCCCCGTCCGGTAGTTCCTCCTTGGGATCTTGCACTAGTTCTCAGGGTGCTCGGAAATCCGCCCTTTGAGCCTTTGAAGGAAGTGTCTCTTCTAGATTTGACGCTCAAAACGCTGTTTTTGGTAGCAATCACGTCGGCTCGAAGAATCGCGGAGCTTCAGGCTCTCTCGTGCAGGGATCCGTGTCTTTCTTCTCTCCTGAGGGGGTAACTCTTCGAACGCTGCATTCCTTCCTGCCCAAAGTGGTTACTCCTTTGCATTGTCAATCAGCCCCTGCTATTGCCTGCCTTCTCTAACGAACAGTGTGCGGGTAGATGCAAAAGTCTTCCCTTCCTCAACCTTAAGCGAGTTCTCCTTCGCTATTTGAAAGTTACCAATTCCTTTCACAAGACTGACCATCGTTTTGTTCTCCTTTAGGGGGCCGCGCAAGGTTTTGGCTGCTTCCAAGCCTTCAATCGCTACATTCTCCAAGGCCAGCTGGTTCCAGAAAGGCTTCGAGCTCATTCCACTCGAGCCTAATCCACGTCATGGGCCGAGAGGTCCCACGTCCTTCCTCTCGATATTTGTCGAGTGGGCACCTGGTCGTCCTTGTCCTCTTTTGTTCAGCACTATCGGTTGGATATACAGGCCCGAGAGGACAGTTGTTGCGGAGTTGCGGTGCTGTCGGCGGCGCTATCTGCCCACCCTGAGGGTAATTAGCTTGGGCACTTCCCGCTTGTCTGGACTGGTCTAGCAGTATGATCTGGAAGGAGAAATTTCACTTACCGTTAATTTCCTTTCCTGGAATACTGCTAGACCAGTCCAGAACCCACCCAGCTTGTCAGAGGCACTGGTACTTGTGCAGAGCAGCCAACAGTCATAGGCTCCGCGAGCACATCCGGACTTTGTTTCCTGGGAATGTGTCAAAGCAGTCAATTCAGGCTTCTTCCCTTGGAAATGATATTTGATCCTCCTCTTCCGTTTTTCGTTCGCGTCGAGGGGTTGAGTTGGTTCCTTTTGTTTAAGGGTTCATAGTTGCGTTTTGTCTCTGAGATGTTGCCTTTTTGGCTTGTTACATTGTTACTGAATAGGACCCCTAGGGGTATGCCTATGTCACCCAGAGCCTGACCAATCACAGCTCTGGAGATTTTTTCTCTGTCTCCCTATCTGCTGGCAGGGGTGCATAACCCGCTTGTCTGGACTGGTCTAGCAGTATTCCAGGAAAGGAAATTAACGGTAAGTGAAATTTCTCCGTGTCACACGTACTACGCCCACTCACCTCACAAACAATGCACACACCAACCCAATCATAACGACCAACATCAAGTTTGTACAACTGAACGCCAGATCAATCAGGAACAAACCGAATACTGTCCTCAACCTCATTCTGGACAAAAAACTGGACATAATCTGCATCACCGAGACCTGGCGAAATGAATCAGACCAGGTCATCCTAAACCAAGTAACCCCAACAGACTACTCAGCATTCAATTGCATTAGAGCACAAAAGAGAAGAGGAGGTGTGCTGATACTAGCTAGAAAGGAATACAGATTTAAAACAATCTCTACCAGTAATTCAATTGAATCCAGCACTGTCACCATAGCTAACAAGTACCTCAGCATCTCCCTCACCTACAGGCCACCTAGAGCCACAGTTGAACATCTCTCCACAGTACTTGAAGCAATATGTGCACACAGCAAAAAGCACAAACCCCTCATCGCACTAGGAGACTATAATCTAACTTCCACCCCCACCAAGGAAGCTGCAGCATTCCTGAAAGCCATGGCATTGCTAAAATATTGCCAGATAATCAATGCCCCAACACACCAGCATGGTACCACTCCAGATATGGTCCTTATTCCAACACACTTGGTGGAACAGGGCAAGGCCACAGCACCAGCAATCACACCGGTCCCTTGGTCAGATCATCATGTGATTGCCTTCACATTGACCCTGAATAACTCCACTCAAGACATGGAAGATGAGACCACAGTCAGACGTTTTAGAGCCTTCGACAAAGACACATTCATAAACAAGACCATTCCTCCACTCCAGCAGGAATACGACACCCTCGACCTAGGGATTGAGAAATGGAATTGCATATTATCGAAGGCAGCATTAGCTCCCATTAGAACAGGACCAAACGTACGCAGGAGATCCAATGCCCCTTGGTACTCAAATGATATCAGGGAGGTAAAGTACACTCTCCGAAGGCTGGAGAGAAAATGGAGGCTGGACAAGTCGCATGACTCTCTGGCGCAATTCACAGCCAAACAACTGGAATATAACAACCTGATAAACGAGTGTAAACAGCAGCACCACACCAACCTAATCATGAAATCTGTCAACAGACCGAGAGAACTCTTTAACATTGTACAGAAGCTCACTAAAGACACCATGCAGCACTGTGCCCACCATCTTGACCCACAGGAATTTGCAGACTACATAATATCAAAAAGCTCCACCCATACATGCTCCCCCCCACCTCTGACAGAGGGCCATGAAATAGAAGAGCTACACCAAATCTGGGAGGACTTCAGCATACCAGCAACACATCAAATAGAGGACATATTGAATGGACTCAAAACAACAACTTCACCGTCAGACCCATGCCCAGTGGCATGGCTCAAAGCTACCAGAAGCCAACTCTCTCATCACATCCACAAAATCGTCAAGGAAACCCTCCAGCAAGGATATATCCGACCATCCTTAAAAAAGCAAAACCTGGATCCCCTAGACCCAGCATCCTACAGACCGATAGCAAGCCTACCATTCACCGCCAAGATAATCGAGAAGATCGTCCAGCAGCAGCTTCAAGAACACCTGGACATCAACAACATACTGGACCCGCAACAACACGACTTCCGCCCACTACATGGAGTCGAGACCCTCATGACCACACTGATGAACACCCTTATCATAGGAACACAAGAAAAACACTCTGGATATGCCATGATCTTCCTTGATATATCAGCAGCTTTCGACACCATCTCCCACAACATCCTCATACGCAGACTGCGGACAATTGGGATCAAAGACACCGTACTTAAATGGTTTCAATCCTACCTAACTAATAGACAACAACTAATCTGTACCAGCACCTCGACCTCGCCCCCCTTCCAGCAACACCAAGGAGTACCTCAAGGATCCACGCTGTCAGCCATGCTCTTCAACATCTACCTTCAACCACTCTGTTCAGTCATACGTACTCACAACATCAACTTCCACATATATGCTGATGATATCATGCTCTACGCCCCTATTACAACCACAAACCCAACAAATATACATCTGTCAGCATGCTTCTCTGAAGTGTCCGACTGGTTACAAGAAAACAACCTATCCATCAACATAAAGAAAACTGAAGCCCTCATAGTGACAAAAGAGCCAGACTTCACACCACCTACACACCTCAACATAGGAACCACATGCATTCAAATACAACCACAAATAAGATATCTGGGCATTATCATTGACCAAGCCCTAACCCTCAAGCAACAAATTACTAAAACCTCCAGAATTATATTCCACAAAGCGAAAACAGTGCAACGTCTCAGACCCCTCCTCGAACCTCAAGACTTCAGGATGGTAATGCAAGCTATGACACTCCCACATCTGGATTACTGCAACATAATCTACCATGGACTTCCAGCCACACAGACCAACCCCCTCCGAACAGCATTGAACACCACAGCAAGAATCATTCAGAGAGCACAGAAAACCGACCACATCACCCCAATTCTAAGAGACCTACACATACTTCCCTTCGAAGCAAGAACTAAATGCAAATCCATCCTATTCACCCACAATGCCATCTACCAAACGCAGAACACCCAGCTTCGCACCCTGCTGTCTCGTCCAGCCCACGGCAAAACTACCAGACAGGCCTCCAGCAACTCCCTCACCGTCCCTCACAAAAGAACCAAATGCTCTCAACGGACATGCAATCGAGCCTTTGAACTTTATGCTCCATCCCTATGGAATTCTCTACCGAACTGACTCAGAAACAATGACGATCTACTGTCTTTCAGAAAACAGCTAAAAAACATCCTATTCCAAGAATACTTCAAAACAACTCCCACCAAAAAGTGCACTAACCCCTGATGTCACCCACCATGAACCTCTGATCAAAAAATGCACTAAACTGTCCATGTCCAAAGTCTGTCTCATGTCGAAATCGTCAGTGTTGCCTCCCTGGTGATGGCCCTTCCCTCATACTTAATCTCCCCCCTTGTATGTAACGCCGCTTTGACCCGGTGAAAAGCGGGATATAAATACAGTTAAATAAATAAATAAAATAAATAAATAAATAAATATGCCACAATCCCTGAAGCAAGCCATGATACGACCAATACTTAGCAGCGCGCTAAGCCCCTCTGAACCTCATACCGTCCCATCTCCAGCCTACCACTCCTTGCGAAGATCATTGAAAAGACAGTTCAAAGGCAACTTCAGGACCACATTGACATGAATGCCCCACTGGACATCCACCAGCATGGCTTTAAACCCCAACACAATGTGGAAACACTACTCACCTCCCTCTTTGACAATCTCCTAAGAGGCATAGATAGCATAAAAAACGAATTCCTGCTAGTGTTCATGGACATCACGGCAGCCTTTGACACCATGTCCCACACCAGGCTACTGCAACGCCTGCAGCAGATAGGAGTATGCAAGAATACCCTGAAGTGGTTTACCTCCTACTTAGAAGACCAAACGCAACAAGTCAAATGTGCCCAAAAGAAATCTCTCCAGTTCCCCTTTATGCAAGGAATACCACAAGGCTCAGCTCTGTCATCAATACTCTTTAACATATACATCCAGCCCATATGCAACATCATCAAACGCCACAAATTTCACTATCACATCTATGCTGATGACATCATGGTGTATGCTCCAATCAACCTACAAACACCTGACACCACAACAATAGCCAGATGCATTGAAGACATGGGTGCCTGGCTTGCAGCTAATAACTCGACGGTCAACTATAATAAAACAGTGGCAATGTTCCTCACCAGGAACCCTACTTTCATTCCACCACAATCTATGAGCATCCTAGACAAACCAATAGCAGTCAAAGATGAAGTTAAGTACCTGGGCATCACAATGGACAGAGCTCTGAACCTGAAATCTCACATCGCCAAAACTGCAAATAGAGCATATCTATGTTTGAGGACCATCAGAAAGCTCAAACCAGTACTCCACCATCACCACTTCCATACAGTGTGCCAAGCACTCATCACACCTCTGCTTGATTATGGAAACTTGCTGTATCAGGGCCTCCCCCAGCAGACCTTACACCCACTCCAAATGGTGCAAAACACTGCAGCACACATCATTACGAACACTGCAAGAACTGAGCACATCACCCCCATCTTACTGCAGGTGCACTGGCTCCCAGTGATTGCCAGGGCAAAATACAAATCAATCCTGATCATCTTTAAAATTTTGCAATATCTCTCGGCAGATGCACTCTAAGACATCATAACAAGGGATATCAGCAATAGATCAAGAAGGACAAACAATGATAACAGGATTGGCACACCTGCAGGATATCACAAGACTAAACAAGCAACCTCAAAAAGAGCTACTTCGCTACTGGCGCCCACACTTTGGAACTCCCTTCCAACAGAATTGAGGGCCATGAATGATACCAAAGACTTAGATGATAAAGGGGTTAAAGGAGCACTAAGAGGCGACAAGGCGATAGCGGAGAGACTGAATGAATTCTTTGCTTCAGTCTCTACTGAGGAAGATGTAGGGATGTTACCCATGACTGAAGTGGTATTTAAAGGTGCGGAAGAATTGAAGGAAATATCGATACATTGTGAAGATGTCTTACAACTATTAGATAAACTGAAGAGTAGCAAGTCACCTGGGCCGGATGGTATACATCCAAGGGTGTTGAAAGAACTGAAATACGAGATTGCAGACCTGCTATTAGTAATCTGTGAACTATCATTAAAATCATCTCTAATACCTGAAGATTGGAGGATCGCCAATGTAACACCAATTTTTAAAAAGGGTTCCAGGGGTGATCCGGGAAACTACAGACCGGTGAGCCTGACATCAGTACCGGGAAAAATGGTAGAAACCATCATAAAGAAGAAAATTACTCAGCATGTAGATAGTCATGACCTAATGGGAGACAGCCAACATGGCTTTAGACAAGGAAGATCTTGTCTTACTAATCTATGTTTTTTTGAAGGAGTGAATAATCAGGTGGACAAAGGTGAGTCGGTTGATATTGTGTATCTGGACTTTCAGAAAGCCTTTGACAAGGTCCCTCATGAGAGACTTTTGGCAAAACTAAAGAGTCATGGGATAGGAGGCAGTGTACTATTGTGGATCAGGAACTGGTTAAAAGATAGAAAGCAGAGGGTAGGGCTAAATGGCCAATTTTCCCAATGGAGAAAGGTGAATAGTGGTGTACCCCAAGGATCTGTGCTGGGTCCGCTGCTTTCTGACATATTCATAAATGACCTGGAAAGTGGAATAACGAGTGAAGTTATCAAATTTGCAGATGACACAAAACTATTTAAAGTTGTTAAAACCCAAGCGGATTGTGGAAAATTGCAAGAGGATCTTGATAAATTGGAAGACTGGGCATCAAAATGGCAGATGAAATTCAATGTGGACAAGTGCAAGGTTATGCACCTAGGGAAGAACAGCCCAAACTATGGTTACACGATGCAAGATTCCACATTAGGAACTACCACCCTGGAAAAAGATTTAGGCGTCATTGTGGATACCATGTTAAAACCCTCGGCCCAGTGTGCAGCAGCGGCCAAGAGAGCAAATAGAATGCTAGGTATGATAAGGAAAGGAATGGAAAATAAAACAAAAGATATTATAATGCCTCTATATCGTTCCATGGTGAGACCGCACCTTGAATATTGTGTGCAATTCTGGTCGCCGTATCTTAAAAAGGATATAGCGATTTTAGAAAAGGTTCAGAGAAGAGCCACCAAAATGGTAAAGGGGATGGAAGGATACTCCTATGAAGAAAGGCTAAAAAGGTTAGGGCTCTTTAACCTGGAAAAGAGACGGCTGAGGGGAGATATGATAGAAGTCTATAAATTAATGAACGGAGTGGAACGGGTAAACATAGATTGATTGTTTACCTTATCAGAATATAGAAAGACTAGGGGACATGCAATGAAGCTACAGGGTAAACTAAGAAAATATTTTTTCACTCAATGTGTAATCAAACTCTGGAATTTGTTACCGGAGGATGTAGTAAAGGCTGTTAGTGTAGCTGGGTTTTAAAAAGGTTTGGACAAGTTCCTGGAGGAAAGGTCCATAAACCATTATTAAGAAGGGACCCAGGATATCAATGCTTGAACCAATACAAGCATTGTGGAACCTGTGTCCCTTGGGGAAACTGCTAGGTACATATGACCTAGATTGGCCACTGTTGGAAACAAAATACTGGGCTTGATGGACCTTGGTCTGACCCAGTATGGCATATCTTATGTTCTTATGTTCTTATGACTTCCGCAAGGCCCTCAAAACCCTCCTCTTCACAGAAACATATGGACAACCAATAGTCTCCACCCGAACAGTAATGCAACCACCTTCACTAACTCGATCCCCACCCGTCCAAACTAGACGTCTGAGTTTAATGTATATTGTTGTTAAGTACCCTCTTGTTAAATGTAACCCTCCAATTGTGATGTGACCACGTTGATTATAGGGTAAGGTGGTATACAAGTCTGTCTAAATAAATACAATAAGTAAATAAAATTGTGCTGAAAATGGTACACAGAGTCTGTTATATGTGCATGAATGCTGTTGGCATAGGTTGAGTAAGTTTTGCTGGTTTCATGTTTTCAACGTTTTTGTTTTATTTTCTCTTGGTTAGTTTCACTTTTTCTTATTGGCCATTTCCATGACTTGGTTTGCTTCAAAAGTGATTTTTTCTGGTGGTTTCTATTGAGTACGTTTTTATTAATTTTTTGTGGAATTAAGATGGTATATGGGAGGTTTTTAAAAATGCATTTTCACCATTGCACTGCTTTTTTTTCCCCCTTGTTTGGCTAATATGCTTTATATATTGTTTCCTCTCCAGTCTTAGCTACTAAATAATTATTTTCAGCAGTCTTGTGTTTGGTATTAATAAGGATCTATAGTGCTGGTTAAGGTACTTTTAAGGTAAATTTTAATTTGGTTTTTGGTTCTCACTTGTATGAGTTTAACGGGTGACTTTTCCAGATATGATAGGTGAAGGATTTTTTTGTGCTCACGAAGTGCTCCATTCCTTTTCAGTTACTTTTCTTTCCTTTTTTCTTGCTTTTTGATCATCATCATCTCTTTTCTTTTTTGTTTGGCCTGTTTTTTAAAAAAAATTTCTTTGCTTTTGAGGATTTTTTTTTTAATCCTAGGCTTTCCTCAAATAAGCCGTCATTCATTCCCCAGTGCTCTGGTGCTCAGAGTTTTACATCAGCCCTTGACACAGGCATCTTTGCTGCAACGTGTCCGGTTCTGCTAAGTAATTCAAGTACACTGACCTTGTGACTGAACTCTCTTAGTTAGGACTGACCTGAGTTTTAAAGGGTTTAAATTGTGAAATTGATTAAAGGCTATTGTTGACATTCCTTGCTGGTCTAGTGCTGCATTTTGGCATCTTATTTGCAGTGGGTTTGACTCTTTTATAGTGACATGGGTAGCTTCCTCAGTAAAGACCGAAGCAAGGAATATATGTAGTCTCTCAGCTATGGCCTTGTCCTTTGAGTTCTCCCTTTACCTGCTTATCATCTAATGGTCCAATTGATTCCTTTACCGGCTTCTTGCTTCAAAAAGTTCTTGTTGTGAGTTTTTTGTATCTATGGCAAATTTCTTTTCAAATTCATTTTTTGCCTTCCTTATCATTTTGTTGCATTCAGCTTGCAAATGCCTATGCTATTTCCTGGTTTTTATTCATTTGGTTCCTTTTTTCATTTTTTGAAAGATTTTTTTAAATTCTACTACCCCCCCCCCAACATCTGTAATTTTTTCACCTTGCATTTTAACCATGCTGGCTGTTAGGCTTCCTTCTGCCTTTCTTAATCCATTGGATATATCTGGTCTGGGCTTCCAAGATTGTTTTTTGTTTAAACAAATTGATTTTTGCAACTGTTCCTTTTATTTTTTTCTAACCATTTTCCTCATTTTATCATATTCTCCCTTTTGAAAATTAAATGTTGACAAACAGATTTCCTTGGTGTACTTACCCCAGTTATTAAGTCAAATATAATTATTTTATGATCACTGGTGTCAAGTGGTCCCAAACAGTTAGCTCTTGCACCATATCCTGTGTTCCACAAAAGACTAAGGGGCTTGTTTACAAAGCCACGGTAGCGGTTCGCGATCGTTATCGGAGCCGCGGCCCCATTGATTTCAATGGGGCCGCGGCTCCGATAGCGATCGCGAACCGCTACCGCGGCTTTGTAAACAAGCCCCTTAGTCAGAAATAGCTCCTTCCATATCATCCTGCTGGACCAGTCCAGACAAGTGGGTTGTGTTCCCCTACCAGCAGATTGGTGGAGACAAAAAAACAATGAAAAGCCCAGGTTTCAGTGACATCACTCCCATGCCTCTATTCACCTCAGCCACTAGAGGTCTCTTTAGTATTTCTTTGTCTCCAGTAGATGGTGGATGGATTTTCTCCTCTCTAAAGATAATTCCAAGGATTTAAGAGGAAGAGTGATTTAAATGCTCATGAATGGCAGCCTGGGGGTTGATCTCTCACTAGAGAATGACATGGGAGGCTCCACTAGACTGCAATCTTTTCAGGAGCCATAGGAGGAGGGAAAATTGGTTCAGCTCCACTTTCTTACCCTGGATAAGAGCTTGTTGAGCTGCCAGAAATGGGAAGGATCTGGAAGAGTATGATTGCCTCATACAACTTCAACACCCCCTCCCTCCCTCTGTCCCCCCTTCTCTCTTGCAAAAATTGCAGAAGGCTCTCAAAGGGATCTGCCTGCCAGCCATCTTACACACATTGCTGCAAAGCCAGCCAAACAGTTCCAGGTGAGTAGAGCTGAGCCTGCCAAGGATTCTCTGCCTAGTGTTCTTAGGGGCTGAGTACCAAGGCTTCACCTCATCATTATCCTTGTTGGGGGCTCCCAGTTCCGTCTGTGGGGGACCGCTGGTGACAGCTGACACTAGGTAGGGGTTTCCTGCCATTTTCTGCACATGTTAATAGCATTTTCTCTATTGTGCACCTGGTGGTCGCGTGATCCTTGCATGTGTTCTGCCCATATGGCTCCAGCACATGCTACTACCCCCATAGCACCTGTAACGTGCACTGTAGTACAAGCGTAGTTCCTGTTCGGTAATCCAGTTTAGTCCTCCAACATCGGGTAGTGCCCCTCCTCCTGCAGCCTGGAGACTGGACCAATCAAGTCTTCTGTAGTATATATGCAGACGGAGCTCCCAGAAGCCCCCAGTGTGTCCAGTCTCCTTGCAGCTTGCAGACTTCTGTGCCCTTTCTGGGCACACTAAGTGACACTTGAAGGAGCAACACTAGTTAGTTAGTTCTTTTGGGGTTTTATTTTGGGTCCTTTATTTACCATTTCTTTGCTAGGTAGCTGTATCTTTAAAAACAAAAAAGGAGCATTGCCACAGGGGACATCCTGGGGGAAGCCAGACCTGCATTGGGCTCCTGCCTTCCTGCCTGGGAATATCTGAAACCTGGGTTGAGCTCTCCCCAAGACTGTTCGGGGAAGAGCCATACCTGCTACAGCATTGCCTGTCACTTGGAGGAGTTGGCTGAGTTCCTTGCTGTTCCCTGAGCTGGTAGGAATTTTCCTTGCTTTATCTTTTCAGCTCTGTTGTTTTTTGCATTGTCAGAGGCTCTGTCGGCTCCCCTGGCTTCCGAATTGCACTTTTTCCTGATTTTTTTTCGCTTGCCCTGTATTAGAGGGTCGTTTTCTTTCTTTTCCATATTATTTGGTTACCTTTGTATTTTCGCGCCTTTTTTTATTGTGGGTGAAAAAGTGCGGCGGCCATTTTGGATTTCTAAAGTGTGCTTTTTAAGGGCACTTTTTAACACTTGTGCACGGGTTCCCCTGGCATTTTTGGGGTTTCTTTTGCTGGCGATTTTGCTCAGGGCACCCCTAGGATTCTGGGGAGTATTTTGTTTTCTGTAAAAAAAAAAAAAAAAAAGTTTTAAATTTAAAGCTGTACTGATTTGAATACAGTTAGTCCCTTTGCTGTGGGCTTCCCTGTTCCTGTTTCCTTCTTTCCCCCTGGAAGCAGGTTGCCTTAGCATGGCTGCCAAACCTCAATGTGTGATTTGTGGGTCCCGCAGAGGTACAATGACTGACTCTGGCATCTGCAAGAGCTGTGCTGCAGTTTCTTTAGACCTGGAATGTCTTCTCCCACTGCTGTTTGCAGCTCTGTGGTAACTCGATTGATTTTTCTTGATTTTTCAGCGATTTTAGGCATTTCTCTCATGCCTGCAACCCTCCCACCTTCTTCTGTGACTTTTTAAGTTAATTCCTTAGCTTTTGGGGGTTTTAATTCACTCTTTTGGTGTTTTATTTTTGCTGGTGGCCATTTTGAATAGCTAATGAGCCTTGGTTTTTGGCGGGAAGCCAGATTACTTCTCTGCTGGCTTCTAAAAGCTATATTGTTGTTTCAGTTTTTTTCCACAACACTTGCTAGATGTCAGTTGTGCAGAGGTTACTTTATTCTCTGCCTATGTATGAACATAATGGATAAAAAGTACAGAAGGCATGGATAGAGAACAGTATGCAATTCAGAGCCACAGTACAATGCTGAGTCACTGACGAAGGGTGCAGGGCTCATGGGTTCCATTCCCCACTGTGCCCAACAAAGAAGGCTGGCTGAGGCATTACCTATTATGGGGAATATTGTTAAATGCCTGTTCCTGCGGGACGCAGTTATTTCTTTTTAGTTCTCCCTGTGCCTTATTCAGGTTTACGCTGCATAGGCTGTCAGAAGAAACACAGGGACCTCAGGCATCAGCTCTGCTCTTCCCCCAGCATCTTGCTTCCCCTGAGGAACTTGGGAACTCCGGAGCTTGGCTTCGGGGGAGCTCTCCATTGGCTTTACGCTGCACTGAGTCTTTACCACGAGAGTTTGGATACCTCCAGGAAATTCAGGTATCATTTTCTGTAAGAAAACTGTGAGTACTCTGTTTTTGTTTTTTCTTCCTTGCCTCAGCTGCTCTGCGATGCTTTCAGCTGTATCCGGCCGGCTGCCCCTGAGTTTGGAAGTGCCTACTTTGACTTTTTAGTCCACAAACTGCAGCCGGGTTACTTTGTACGTCCTA
This sequence comes from Ichthyophis bannanicus, assembly GCA_033557465.1. Taxonomy (NCBI): domain Eukaryota; kingdom Metazoa; phylum Chordata; class Amphibia; order Gymnophiona; family Ichthyophiidae; genus Ichthyophis; species Ichthyophis bannanicus. The sequence goes on from CM066031.1 coordinate 546,777,629, forward strand.
CTGATTATTGTACCTGTCTTATTCAATATACCATTTGGTTGAGGTTTTAAGTCAGGGTTTTGGATCCTGACTGTTTTGGGCTCGGCCTAATTAAGCATGCTCACTGTAATTTTCCTATGGCTGGATTGAGCTTCTACATCCCTCCCCAGAAACACCTTTCAGCCCCTACCATGGAGGTCTGAATGGCTGCGGAGGGATCCCACTCTAATTTCCCTACTTTCAGTCACTGTAATTGCCTTACCCTGACCTTGAAAGTTTCTCTATGCCAGCACAGTGAATGACTGACAGTTCCCTTCTCAGTTCTGCGAATACCTGACAGTTTTTCGGTGCCAGCGGCTGTTTTGTTTTTCTCTTCAGTGTTTCTTTTTAGAGGAAACAGCTCTAAACAGCAGTTTCCACACACTTAATCATGCTGTGGAGGCACGTGGAGTTTCAAAATCCTTTTCTTAAACAGTCTTGGGTTTCCCTGAGCCTTCCTTGCTTTTTGTTTTAAATGCAAAAAAAAAAATATATAAATAAATAAATAAATAAATAAATGAAACCCCACACAAGAAGAGGAAAGGTGGTTTAAGTCTCTACAATGCTTTTTTCTCTGGCTGTATTATATGTGAAATGTAATCAGCCGAAGGGTACATTAATAGCTTGCTTGTGTTACACCTGCACGCTGCATCCCGGAGGCTTTCCCCATACCCACTGCGTTGCTAGCTGGGTCCCTCAGCACCTTATCTCCCCCCTCCTCAGAGCCCCTGCTGCAGGATCTTCCACAGCCGCTGCAGACCACATTACACATTCCCATCCGGCCGTCTCATCAACGGTTTCTCCACTTCGCTCTTCCGTGGGGCCACTTCCAATTTCCGGCCATGCCGTTTGGTCTCGCCACGGCCCCCCGCACCTTCACAAACGTGATGGTAGTGGTCGCGGCGGCCTTGTGCAAAGAGGGCATCCTGGTCCATCCGTATCTCGACAACTGGTGGATTCGGGCAAAGTCCAGTCGGGAGTGTGTGCACGTCACGAGCAGGGTGGTGGCTCTGCTGCGGTCCCTCGGCTGGGTGGTGAAAGAATGCAAGAGTTGTCTGTGCCCGACTCAGGATCTCGAGTATCTGGGAGTGAGCCTCGACACAGCACGGGGCTTGGTGTGCCTACCGGAGCGCCGCATTCGGTCTCTTGTCCGACTCTTCAGGGGGATGCCCGCTCCGTCTGCATGGTGATAGCTACAGCTCCTCGGTACGATGGCAGCAACCTTGGAGGTGGTGCCCTGGGCGCGCTTCCACATGCGCCCGCGGCAGAGTGCTCTGCTGCGCCGTTGGTCCAACCAATTCGACTCGTTGAACAGGAGATTGACTTGCCCAAGGGCGGTTCGCCGATCACTCCGGTGGTGGCTCTCCTCCGAGAACCTGGCGTGGGGGATTCCCTGGAGCCTCCACTTTGGGTTCCGTTCACAACGGATGCCAGCTTAACCGGCTGGGGGGGCTCACTGCGAGATCTGCTTCGCTCAAGGGGAATGGTCTCCCCTGGAGACTTCTTGGTCGATCAACCGCCTCGAATTGCGGGCGGTGCGGCTAGCCCTCTTGGCCTCAAAGCCCTAGTTCTCGACCGGCCAGTGCGAGTCCTCTCGGACATTGCGACCACCGTAGCTTACATCAATCGCCAAGGGGGCACCGGCAGCATGGCCCTGGAATCAGAAGCGATGGCCTTGGTCAATTGGGTGCAGTCTCGTCTTCCGACCATCTCGGCAGCGCCTATTGCAGGCGCAGACAATGTTCAGGCCGATTTTCTCTGCAGAGTGCGGGTGGACCCCGGAGAGTGGGAGCTAAACCCGCAAGTTTACGCACAAATAGTTCGTCGGGGGGGGGTCGCCCTTCATGGATCTCATGGCGACATTTCAATCGGCCGAGACAGGACGCTTCTTCAGCAGGCAAAGGGAGCGCATGTCCGAGGGGCTCGACGCTCTCATTCAGCCGTGGCCAACGTCCGGCCTTCTTTATGTCTTTCCTCCGTGGGTTCTGATTGGCCGGGTCGTTCAGCGCATCGAGGGCCATCGGGGTCGAGTGTTACTGGTGGCCCCGGACTGGCCTGGGTGGCCCTGGTATGCCGATCTGGTCCGGCTGAGCGACGGCATTCCTTGGCTCCTATCCACGCTGCCGAATCTTCTTTTTCAGGGACCCTTGCGGATGCCCCAAGTGGGTCAATTCTCGCTTACGGTTTGGCCATGGAGAGGGCTCGGCTGAAAAAGAAAGGTTACTCCCCCCGCGGTGATTTCTACCCTACTGCGGGCGGGGAAAACGTCCACTTCTCTTACTTACGTTCGGATTTGGGGGATCTTTGAAGACTGGTGCTCCCGGCGTGGAGTCCGGGCGGCGACGGTTTCCGTTTCCGTCGTTTTAAGTTTCTTCAGGTTGCTTTTGATAAGGGCCTTGCGGCTAGTTCCCTGAAAGTCCAGTTGGCGGCTATCTCGTTATCGAGGCAAAGTTTTAGGCCGTCTCCGCGGTTCTTATCCGGACGTACGTCGTTTTCTTACGACTGTTTTTCATTTGCAGCCCTCCCGCAGGATTTTCGTTCCTCCGGGGGACTTGAATCTAGTGATGCGGGCCCTGGTTCGTGAACCTTTTGAACCCCTGAGTAGGGCGTTTCTGAAAGATTTTACGCTGAAGACGGTTTTTCTTGTAGCCATCGGTTCGGCACGGCGTATTTCAGATCTACATGCATTGTCCTGCCGAGAACCTTTTTTGTCTTTTTTGTCTTTTTCCCCGGTCCCTTCCTTTTTGCCGAAGGTGGTTTCCCCTATTCATGTGAATCAGGCAGTGTTTCTTCCAGTTCTTTCTTCCCACTCTGTCGGGTCGGCGGACAGAAGTCTTCACCGTCTCGATGTGGGTCGTGCACTTCGTCGTTATTTGAAGGCTACCGAATCTTTTCGGAAGACTGACCGGCTATTCGTGCTCTTCGGTGGTGCACGTAAAGGGGAAGCGGCGGCTAAGGCCTCCGTTGCAAGATGGCTCAAGGAAGCGTTCGCGTCTGCGTATCTGTTGCAGCAGCGGTCTGTTCCGGAGGGGCTACTGGATCATTCCACTAGGGCTCAGGCGACCGCTTGGGCGGAGTATAGCCTAGTTCCGCCAGCAGATATCTGTAAGGCGGCCACCTGGTCGTCTCTGCATGCTTTCAGTACACACTATCGTTTAGATGTGTCAGCGGCTCGGGATTCCTCTTTTGTTCGGCGGTTCTGCGCGCCGGATGGCAAGGTCCCGCCCGGTCTTAACTGCTCTGTTACATCCCGATGTTGGAGGACTAAACTGGATTACCGAACAGGAAATGGAAATTACACTAACCTGGTAATTGTAGTTCCTGGAGGGTCCAGTTTAGTCCTCCTTCCCTCCCGACTATCTGTTATAAAAATGCGGCGCGCTTTCCGAACGGTGGATCATAAGACGGTTCCTCTTGCCGTTCGAACCTTTTTTGCAGCCGCGTTTTTGGCTATGGCTCTTTCTTTCTCAGGTGTTCAGTCAGCTCCTGAGATTTCTGATACGGAGCTGTATTTTGATTTCTGGGGCGTTGGTTCCAGCGCAATACAGTGTTCTGACTTCCTCGTTTGGGGAGAAAGTTGGATATTTTTGTGGGGGGGAAACAAATTGTTCTTTAATTATGTCATTTTCATTATGTCATTTTGTATATTAATCTAATGTGTTGCTTCGTTAAGTATGCTTTGTTACTAGTACACTGGGGCTTCTGGGAGCTCCGTCTGCATATATACTACAGAAGACTTGATTGGTCCAGTCTCCAGGCTGCAGGAGGAGGGGCACTACCCGATGTTGGAGGACTAAACTGGACCCTCCAGGAACTACAATTACCAGGTTAGTGTAATTTCCATTTAATGTGTGCCCTTTGGGCCACTGCGGCCTTAGCACACACTGTTGTGACTCTTGCCTTAACTCTTATGTCTTCTTCCATGTGACGTTTGGTCTGTGGCAAGCATAGTGCCTCATCTCCAACTTCTAGATTCTTCTTCTGCATTGTCCCTGGAGGGCCTACTCTCCCATTCTCAGCCGGGGATGCTCTTAGCCAAACCTTGCCTGCCTCAGGGAAGGAAGTGGTGGATGGCGCTATGGGTAAGAATATTCAGCTGGCTGGAGGATTCAGCATCCATGCTGTGGGCCTCTCCCCATCCTCTAGGGGATCAATGGTGATTTTGCCCCCCTGTAGTGGGGGTCATTCAATGAGAGCTTCCGAATGTCCTCCCCAGAATTCTTTCCCTTTGCAGTAGACCTGGTTATTCTGGCACCTTTTGTTTTCCCCCTGTGTGGTGTCATGGGGCAGGTGGAGAGTGGAAGCTGCCTTTGATTGATGGCGAAGCGTCCCTCGCAATGGCGCCCCTCACCCCAGGGGATGGAGTCAGCTGTGGCTTGGATTGAGATGTGTGATGTGGAGGAGGACGTATTCTTGCCTTCAGAGGATTGTGAGGAGATTGAAGTTATTTGCCTGTTCCAGGAGTAAGAACTGGAGGTGTTGATCCCAGGGTCTTATCCATGTCAGACTTGGCGGAGGCTCCAGCAACAGAGCAGGAACCAAAGAGGCATCTTCTCCTGCAAGGAGTTCAGAAATCCACTACTGTCTTCCAGGAGGTGCTCAAAGGCCTGTTCCAGCCAAGTGAGATTACCACAACTCCCCGCCTAAGGAGCTAAGGGTTTATAAGAAAGATGCATGCTCTCCTGGAGAGGAAGTGCGTTGTGTGGTTGATATTTCCAAGGTGGATACGCAGGTCATGGTGGTTACCAGACAGACCACCATTCCTGAGAAAGGTGGATTGGCCTTGAAGGATACTCTGGATTCGTGTTGAAGAACCAGTTTGCTGCAGCAGCTGCTTTTCTTTGGTTGCAGTATGTGCTGGCCTGACATCTCGAGTCCTGCTCCAGTGGATTCAGTCTCTTCTGCCAGATGTTTCTTCCCCTCTTTTGGGATCTGCTGCGGCCTTCCTTTATGATGCCATGCATGACCTGGTACTTTTGATAGCCAGGAATGGTGCCCTGACAACGGTGCCATGGTACTGGATTTGACTTCGACTGGGCAGCAGAGATACATTTTCCAAAGTCCAGTTGACACACTTGGATTTTAAGGCAAGGTTTCTTTTGGAGTCAATTTGGAGAAGCTGGCGAAGGACCTGGGTGGGACAAAATCTTACCTGGAAGACAGGTCCAAGGGGCCCCTCTCTCTCATCAGCCTCTGCCCGTCAACCAAGAGCACGCTGGCTTCTTCTCAGTCCTTTCGTGAAGCGTGTGAACCCAGGGACTTTGTCCCACCCAGAGGAGGACCCTCCCAGGCTGTGAAATGAAGGTTTGGGAGCCCTTTCCCTGGTTCCTCCAGTTGGAGGCAGGCTTCCACTTTTCTTTCAGTAATGGGCCCAGGTTTCCAAGGATTGCTGGGTGCAAGACACTGTTCAGTTTGGCTATGTCCTGGGATGCAAGGAGTCGATTCCGGATGCCTTCATTATCTCTACTTGTGGGTCTGAGATCGAAGGTGCTGTTGTGCGAACCACCATGGACAAATTGCTGCACTTAAAGGTGGTAATGCCCATTCCACCAGATGAGCAAGGCAAAGGCAGATACTCCATCTATTTTGTGGTGCCAGAAAAAATAAGGATTGATCCTTCCAGCCCATTCTGTACTTCAAAAGAGTCAATGAGCACTTGTGCGTCCTGTGCTTTTGGATGGAGACCTTGCGCTCCATTATTCAAACAGTGTTCCAAGGGGAGTAGTTGGCTTCTCTGGATCTGGCTAAGGCGTATTTTCATGTCCCGATCCATACATATCAGCAAAGTGTCTGGGTTTTGCCATGCTTTGCTCTCGCTGTCAGTTCGCCACCCTCCCTGTCAGGCTATCCAACGCCCCAAGGACGTTTTCCAAGGTCACAGTGGTGGCAGCTGCAGTGCTGAAGGATCTGTGTCCATCCCTATCTAGACTGGCCCATCTGGGCCCTTTTCCTTTCGAAGGCACCTTGGGTGGCGTCCCAAGCGGTGTTCTTTTTGGAAAGCCTCAGCTGGGTAATGAATCAGGGAAAAAAAAACAGCTGTTGCCTTCCTAGTCCCTGGGATTTCTGGGAACATGTTTCATCACTCGAGTGGGCAAACTTTTCCTGCCAGAGGAGAAAGACTGTTGGATGACCTTGCGCTGTTCATTGCGCAGCGGGCTCCCACAGTTTGGGGTTATCGTCAGCTCCTCGGATTGATGGTGGTGACCAATAGAGATGGTGCCGTAGGCATGTCCTCACATGCGACCACTCCAGTGGTCCTTGCTGGCTTGGTGGTCCCTAAATTCTCAGGAGTTTGAGCGCAGGCTCCCGCTCTCATTGATGGTGAAGTCCAGCCTGCAGTGGTGGGCAGCAGCCCCATCATCTGAGGAATGGACAATTTCTCCTGGATCCTCCTGCCGACAGATGTCAGTCTCTCGGGTTGGAAAGCCCATTGCCAAAACCATATGGCCCAGGACCACTGGGAACTGCAGGGAAGTGGTGTGGTCAATCAACCACCTTGAGGCAAGGGTCATCAGGTTGGCTCTTCTGTGTTTCTGGCCTCTGCTTAAAGGCCGGGTGGTTTGAGTGTGTTCAGACAATAGCATGGCGGTGGCTTATGTCAATTGGTAAGGCGGCATGAGGAGTGCCAGAGAAGCTCTGGAGATGGCTCTCCTATTTTCCTGAGTGCAGAAAAACCTCCTAGCCTTTTCGGCTCAGCACATTGCCAGGGTGAACAATGTGGAAACGAGCTTCCTCGGCCGGCATTTTCTGGATCCTGGACAGCGGGAGTTGAGTCAGGAGGTGTTTCAGTTGATTCTTCACCATTGGGGTCACCCCAAAATAGATCTGATAGCAACCCACCAATGCGAATATTTGCTGCTGCTTCAGTCACCGCAGGGAGATGGGGTCCGAGGGCATCAACGCCCTGACTCAGCCTTGGCCGAGTCAGCATCTGCTGTCCTTGTTTCCTCCTTGGCACCTGTTGAGGGCATGTGTTTTGGCATATAAAATGCCACTCAAGCAGGATTGTTCTGGTGATGCCAGAATGGCTGAGAAGAGCATGATTTGAAGACCTGATAGAGCTTCTGCAGGCGCCTCCTTTTTGGTTGCCTCTGTCTCAATGCCTGTTGTACTAAACAAATAACTTAGTCTGGTCTATTAGAAGAGTGAACAACAATCAATCAAAAACAATAAAATTCACTCAAATATATTCTTAAATTCAACCTCTTTCTTTTGCCAACGGTCTCAGATAAACGATATCTTGTTACACTTGTTTATGGGTGAATCTCCCAAAAAAGTGTTCGTTTACATCAATGACCAAGGCTTTTTCTATTTACTTATTTTTTCGTATTTTTAATTTTTTAACAGTTGTGTTGCAAATTTCTCTTTCATTCACTTTTCTTTGAAATATTGATAGAAAAAAGCATCTCTCCACTTATCTTAGGTAGAACGATGCCACTCAACGTCCCTTCAACATTGTAAAAAGAAAGCACCCCAACGCCACAATAATCCAAGCGCTCTAGCGTTTCTCCTGTCGGGTTTATCAAGGGGATAAATGGCTTCTCACGCTAGCCAATCAACGCTAACGTTTAGTCCCTCTGGTTGAACTGATTTTAAACGATGAATCCACCATTGCTCACGATACAATAGTGTATGATTTTGTGATTTACCATTTGATCCATGTAGCGTGTATTTGACAGATCCCATCAAATGAAGTTCAAGGAAGGGTATTTAAACTTAAACCTTGGATGCATGCGTGGCGTCCTTTGCTTTGATTAATATAACGGATAACAGCGCTGAAGGCCGGCGATAAGGAGTGAGAGCTGGATTGTTCACAGAAGTCTTTTGGTAACGTACACAAATTGTGATGTATTAAAAAAATGGGTTGGAAAATGATGTCTTCTTCAACCAAGTAACACTGCTGCTTTTGTTTGTGTTGCTAGAGAAATATTAATAATGACATCGAAGAAAATGAGTATTTAAACAGTCCCGATGAGAAGCCATTTATCCCCTTGATAAACCCGACAGGAGAAACGCTAGAGCGCTTGGATTATTGTGGCGTTGGGGTGCTTTCTTTTTACAATGTTTTACAATGTTACAATGTTGAAGGGACGTTGAGTGGCATCGTTCTACCTAAGATAAGTGGAGAGATGCTTTTTTCTATCAATATTTCAAAGAAAAGTGAATGAAAGAGAAATTTGCAACACAACTGTTAAAAAATTAAAAATACGAAAAAATAAGTAAATAGAAAAAGCCTTGGTCATTGATGTAAACGAACACTTTATTGGGAGATTCACCCATAAACAAGTGTAACAAGATATCGTTTATCTGAGACCGTTGGCAAAAGAAAGAGGTTGAACTTAAGAATATATTTGAGTGAATTTTATTGTTTTTGATTCAATGCCTGTTGTGGCAAGGACTGATCATTTGGAGGACCTGGTTCACTTCTTGCTTACAGCTTCACTCTTGGAAGGAGAGGGCTAGCGCGAAATGGCTACTTTCCAGTGGTGGTCTCTACTCTGCTTGGAGCCTGGAGGTAGTCTACCAAGATAGTGTGGCAAAGTCAGCTATCCTGAGAGTGGGGAAGGTGAGAAGCATAAGGAATTCACCCTAGTTAAGGGTCCCCTTCTAGGCGTGCAGGGAGAGAAAGCCACAGCCAGGTTTCAAAGACAGAAAAACCCCAGCTGGAACAGGTTTCAGCCAATGACTGATAAAGTAAGAAAGAGGGATTGCAAGCACGAGGACCAAAGCCCTTACTTTAACAAGTGCACTCATTATTCTAATATCAGGAGGCAGGGGGATTACCAACACCTAGAAACATAGAAATATGACGACAGAAAAAGACCACATGGCCTATCTAGTCTGTCCTTCCATAACAACTACAACAGTCCCCTTTTTACCTTTAGAGATCCTCTGTGTTTGTCCCATGCTTTTTTGAATTCAGTTACTATCCTCATCTCTACCACCTCCACTGTGAAACTATTCCACGGATCCACTACTCTTTCAGTAAAGAAATATTTCCGCATATCACTCCTGAATCTATCTCCCTTCACCCTAATCCCATGTCCCCTCGTAGCAGAACTTGCTTTCAATTGAAAGAGGCTCTCTCCCTGAACATTTATGCCACGGAGGTATTTAAACATCTCAATCATATCACCTCTATCCCACCTTTCCTCTAAGGTGTACATATTAAGATCCTTCAGTCTGTCCTCATATGCTTTATAATGAAGACCACTCATCATTTTAGTAGCCACCCTCTGCACCGACTCCATCCTGTTCACATCCTTTTGAAGGTGCGGTCTCCAGAATTGCACCCTATACTCCAAATGAGGTTGCACCAAAGACTTATACAGAGGCATTATCACCTCCTTTTTTCTGCTAGCCATTCCTCTCCGTATGCACCCAGGCATCCTTCTAGCTTTTGCCGTCGCCTTTTCTACCTGTTTAGCTACTTTAAGATCATCAGACACTACCACGCCTAGGTCCCGCTCTTTAGTGGACAAAAGTACTTCACCCCCTATACTATATTGCTCCCTTGGATTGCTGCAGCCCAAATGCATGACCTTACATTTTTTAACACTAAATCCCAGCTGCCAAATTCTAGACCATTCTTCAAGCTTAGCTAGATCCCTCCTCATGTTATCTACCCCTTCCTGGGTGTCTACTCTATTGCAGATTTTGGTATCATCTGCAAAGAGGCAAACCTTACCTGAAAGCCTTCTGCTATATCACTAACAAAGATGTTAAAAAGAATCGGACCAAGGACAGATCCCTGGGGCACACCACTGATAACATCCGTCTCCTCAGAGTGAGCTTCATTTACTTGTACTCTTTGTCACCTCCCACCCAACCAATTTCTAACCCAAGAAGTAACTTTAGGGTCCATCCCTAGGGTTCTCAGTTTGTTTATAAGTCGCCTGTGAGGAACAGTGTCAAGGCTTTACTGAAATCTAAATACACCACATCTAGAGCTCTCCCTCGGTCCAACTCCCTGGTCACCCAGTCAAAGAAATCAATCAGATTTCTCTGACAAGACCTGCCTCTGGTGAATCCATGCTGCCTCGGATCCTGTAATCCGCTGGACTCCAGAAACCTCACTATTTTCTCTTTCAGCAGCGTTTCCAATAATTTACTCACCACCAAAGTTAAATTAACCGGCCTGTAGTTTTCAACCACATCCTTACTTCTGCTTTTGTGTAAAGGCACTACATGAACCTCTCTCCAGTCCTTTGGCACCACTCCCGACTCCAACGAGGCATTGAAAAGATCAGTCAGTGGAGCTGCTAGAACGTCCCCAAGTTCCCTCAGTATTCTCGAGTGTATCCCATCCGGTCCCATCGCTTTGTCTACTTTAAGTTGAGATAGTTTTTCACGAACCCAGTCTTTTGAAAATTGTTCAAGCTGTCCTTTGCTTCTGTTCCTATTTGTGGGTGTTTTCTGAGGTCCTGCTCCTGGTTCTTCATCTGTGAACACAGAACAAAAATATTTGTTAAGCAATTCCCCTTTATCCTTATCAGCTTCTACATATTCCTCCCTTGTACCCTTGAGTCTGACAATACCACTCTTGCCCTTCCTCTTCTCACTAATATATCTGAAAAATGTCTTATCCCCCCCATTTTATTGCATTGGCTATTTCCTCCTCCTTTTGAATCTCTGCCTTCTTGACTACTTTGCTAGCTTCTCTAAGTTTTTCCAAATGCAGATGCCTGTCTTCCTCTCTCTGTGATCTCTTGTATTTCACTTTTTCAGCTACTTCTTTCGAAAACCATAGCGGTCTCCTTTTCCTTTTACCTTTATTTACCATTTTAACAAAAAGTTTGGTTGCCCTTAAAATATCCCCTTTCAGTTTTTCCCACTGTTTTTCTACATCCTTCAGCTGTTCCCATCCAACTAACGACTCCCTGAGGTATTGGCCCATCTTCGCAAAGTTAGTCTTCCTAAAGTCTAAGATCCTCGCCTTTGAATGGATTCTAACAGCCCTAGTCCTAATACTGAACCACACCATCTGGTGATCACTGGATGTAAAATGATCTCCCACTACAACATCAGAAACACTTTCACCATTGGTAAGCACCAAGTCCAGTATGGCCCCTTCACGTGTGGGGTCTGTTACCAATTGCCTGAATAGTTCTCCCTGTAGAGAATCCAGGATCTCCTTACTTCTAGATGATACTGCAGCAGGAATGTGCCAATCAACATCTGGCATATTGAAATCTCCTATCAGTAGCACTTCCCCTTTCCTAGCAATGCTGTGCATGTCTTCAATTAACTCTCTGTCCACCTCTTCCTCTTGTGAGGGAGGTCTGTATATCACACCAATGTAAATAGATTTCTCTTTCCCTCTTTCTAGTTTAACCCACAATGCCTCCCCTCTCCCTTTTAAGCTCTGTAATTCCAAAGCTTTAATAGTAGTTTTTACATATAGTTCCACTCCTCCTCCCCTATTTCCTACCCTGTCCTTTCTGAATAAAGTATAGCCAGGTATAGTTACATCCCAATCATGGTTTTCTGTGAACCATGTTTCTGTAACTGCCACTAAATCCAAGTCAGCCACTCCCACCAAAGCTTCAACATCAGGGATCTTATTTCCCATGCTACGGGCATTTATACACACTGCTTTCCATATGTTACCCCTGTTACCCATTTCCATAAAGTTATTTAATGTATCACCTACCTGGGGGCTTTCACTTACCTGGGGGCTTTCTTCTCCCATCCCCAACGAATCTAGTTTAAAGCCCTCTTCAGTAGATTAGCCAGTCTACTACTGAAGACGCGTTGAACTTTCTTGGACAGATGGATGCCATCTCTGCTCTGCAACCCTTGGAACAGCATCCCATGGTCTAGGAAACCAAAATGCTCTCGATGACACCATCCACGCAGCCATGCATTCATCTCCAGGATGCGAGCCTCTCTGCCTTGGCCTTTACCCTCAACAGGGAGGATTAAAGAGAACACCACCTGTGCACCTAACTGCTTCACCCTCTATCCCAGAGCCATGAAGTCACTTTTGATACGTTCCGAGGTATACCTGGCAGTATCATTTGTTCCAACATGGATTAGCAACATTGGGTAATAGTCAGTGGGCTTGATGAGTCTGGGCAAACTCTCCATAACATCTTGGATTTTGGCACCAGGCAGACAGCATACCTCTCTGGACATCAAGTCTGGTCGGCAGATGGACGCCTCAGTACCCCTCAGAAGAGAGTCTCCAACCACCACTACCCTTTGTTTCCTTGTGGTCACTGATTCTGAAACTTTGGGGTACTTGAGCTCTGGTTCTTCCCTTTCCAGGGATGCTTTCACCTCCTCCACTTCCAGGGCCGCATAATGGTTCTTCAATTCAAGGGCTGGAGAAGTTGGATTGGTGATTTTGCAGGCCCTGGTGACTTGTGTCCAACCATCGACATTCTGTTGGCACCCATCTTCTCTTGTGCTGGAGAGCTTGGTTGTTGCAAGAAGCATCTCATCAATGTACTTCTCATTGTCTTGAATGCTCCTCAGCCTTGCCCCCTCCTCTCTGAGTTCCTCCACTTGTTTCCTCAGAGCTTCAGCATGCAGGCACCCTGCACATGGAACCGGTCCTTCAACTGGCATTAGGACCTCTGTCTGGACCGAGGCAGAAGCTGGGCAACAGCTTTAGCGATACGATATTTTCCAGCCATTGTTCTGTTCGTGGAGCTTAGGTATCCTTAAATCCTTACTGTTGGTTGATCTGGAGAGCTCCTGTAGGAAAGCACCTGGGAAAGAAAGAGGTGGGGTTAGAACCCTGGAGGTATAAGCCTGGGTTAGATTATGCAGAGGGGGAGAGACGAGAAGGTGGGAGATGAGAAGGAGAGCAGCCGGGAGAGCAGCTGAGACAGAAGCAGAGAGGAGGAGTTGATTCTTGGAGAAGAGCTGAGCTACCCAGAGCTGAGAAAGCTGAATTCCCTGCAACAGGTTGGCAACAGAGGTGGGGACCAGGAAGTGGAGAAACTTTCAGACCACCAGAGAGATTGTCACCTGAGCAGTCTGACCAGGTCGGTGAGTCAGAACCCATGCAGTTGGGAGAACCATTGTCAGAGTTGGGGGAAGAAGATTGCTTTATGGATTGCTCTCTATTGCAAGCTCTAGACAGGAGGTCTTGAGGAAAAGCTAGTCCTGAAAGAAGTAATTCTCCTTGGAAGTTAACCATATGGCAGAAGCAATGTGGAGATAAATTCCTGTCTGTTTTAAAAGGGAAATTTACTGCAATGTAAGTCTGATCAGGAAGCTCTGATTCATGCTTGTTTTGTCACCTGTGTTTGAACTGTGCAACGGCAAGAAAAGTCAAGTTAGCTGCTATAAGAGTTTTTGCTTGCTCCTCTCCTATATGAAAAGCCTGCTAAGAGTTTTGGAATGTTTGTTTTGTTCTAAGTTTGGTTTCACATAGAAATGCAGCCTAGAGAGGTTTTGAGGCTGGCAGAAAGCAAACTGCTGTAGAAGAATTAAGCCTGAATTTTTCTTTATGCTCTGATTAACAAGGATTAAAAAGGAAAGTGGCAGCCTAGTTTCTAAAGGCAATTGCTTCTGCAAGTAAGAGGACTTTAAAAAGCCATTTCTGAGTTCTTTTGGTTTGTTTGCCATTATTTGCTGTACCTTAAGCAAATCCTACAGTTATAATCCTGTAAATGATACCTTGAACCTGCTGTGTTTTGTGTTATGGAAATAAACTTTTCTGTTACAAGCCTTACCCTCGGTTACCTCAACTACAAACCTTCTACTTAAGGCACCAACATATTTTAGCAGTACTACACTTCCCAGAAGCCAACACGAAGAAATAGGCTGCTAGGAGCTGATAGAAGAAGGAATCCTCAACCACCACGCCCCTCAACCACTAGAGGCAAGTGGCTTCGGGCGTTGTGCTTGTGACAATAGCATACATGGTGGATCTGGTGCCTCTTTGAGGGATGGTGCAGCACTTGGCAGTTGGTTCCTGAGGTGACCAAGGTGCCCTCTCTGTGGCCTTTTTACAGGATGGCCTAGAGAAAGGGCCCTTTCTTTAGCTCCCTGAAAGTTCAGATGGCAGCTTTGACTTGTTTCCGTAGTCCGGTGGCTGGTAAGTCTCTAGTCTTGCACCTGAACATCACATGCTTTCTCCAGGTGGTTCAGCATCTGCATCCTCCCCTTTAATCTGTGATCCCTTCTGGGATCTGCGTCTGGTGCTCAGGGCCCTGATGGCGGCACCTTTTAAGCCGTTGAAGCAAGCTACCTTCAAGGATTTCAATTCAAGACAGTCATCTTGGTTATGATTTGTGCCACAAGGCGGATTTCCAAGCTGCAGGCTCTGTCTTCCCGAGATCCTTACCTGTCTTTTCTAAGGAGGCCATTTCCATTTGGCCTGTGCCGTTCTGCTTGCCTAAGGTGATTTCTTCCCTTCATATGAACCAGATGGTCTGCCATACCCCCTTCTCTAAGGAGCAGTGTCAGTGGAAGGATAAGGATTTTCACCTTGTGAATATCCGGAGGTTCTTCTCCGATACGTGGAGGTTACAAATTCCTTTGTAAGTCTGACTGTCTTTTTGTGTTGTTTACTGGCCCATAGAAGGGTGAGGCGGTGGCCTAGCCAGCTTTAGGGTGCTAGAGTAAGGAGGCCATGATGGCTATGTGCTTTTGGAGTGCTGGATTGAGGAGGCCATGGCCTTGGCATATCTGTTGCAGAACCAGCCAGTTCTGGAGGGTTTTCGTGCCCATTCTACCCGAGCACAAGCGTCTTCTTGGGCGGAGTTGCGCTCTGTAGCCCCTGCAGGTTTTGTCAGGCAACAATTTGGGCAACACTTTCCACTTTTGTCAAGCATTACCATTTGGATGTTTACGCATGGATGGACATGGCCTTTGGCTGTGGGGTTTTGCGAGCTGCTATGTCTTCTTCCCGCACAGTGGAATTGTAGCTTTGTTATATCCCACTTGTCTGGACTGGTCTAGCAGGACGATATGGAAGATGATGTTTTACTTACCAGTTAATGTCCTTTCCTTGAGTCCTGCTAGACCAGTCCAGGGCCCACCACTGAAACTGTATTTGCTTTGTTCTTCTGCTGCTGTTCCCTTCAGTCTGCTATGATTTTTATAGTTGACTCTGCAGGTTCATCTTCTATGGACAGATTTCTGTTTATGCTTTCCTGTACATAGTTCTCTACTGTTGCTTACTCCTTGTTGTCCACGATTAAGGATGTGTGAGGCTTGCCATGTTTCTCCCGTATGCTTTGGGGTGAATACTAAAGGGACTTCTAGTGGTTGAGACAAATAGAGGCAAGGGAGTGATGTTGTTGAAACCTGGGCTTTTCATTGGTTCTTTGTCTCCACCAATCTGTTGGTAGGGGAACATAACCCACTTGTCCGGATGGGTAAGTAACATGTCACCTTCTTTAGTTGGTTCCAGAACCAGCTGCTTCATGAGGCAGTCATTTATTTCATCTAGGGACTTTACCTCCTTAGATGTCCTGACATGACATTTATCCAATCACTATTGTGGCAATTGAAATCACCCATTCTCAGTGGCATACCCAGCACCCTCAGCACCCTGTGCTGCTAGCATCCTCCTGCTCTGCGTGCCACAATGAAAAACACCGCCACCCCTGTCTAGACCCACAGAGGCCGCATGGCAAATTTACCAAAAAGCTGGCTAGCTGCAGAACCTTGTGCTCCATGGCTCGGCTGCCTTCTCACAATTCACAAAACTTCAGCTGGGAGAGAAGAGCACCGTGGCAAGCCAACGTTTTGGTAAGTTTGCCATGCTACCTCCATGGCCCTGGTGGGGGTGCATCCCCCTCCCGGCCGGCACTCAAGGCAGCTTGCAACCACTACCCTGCCCTTTGTACACCACTGCCCATTCTTGTTATGTTTCCATATTTGTTAGCTTCTCTAATTTCTGATAACATTTTATCGTCTGTCTGCTGATTCCGGCCAGCTGGACGGTAGTATGCCTCAACACTATTTTCTTCTTCTTCACACATGGAATTTATATCCATTTTGTTTCCTGCTGAACTTTTATTCTCTTTGGCTCAATGCTCTCTTTAACATATAATGCCATCCCTCCACCAATTTGATCCATCTTATCATTGTGATATAATTTGTGCCCTGATATCAGAGTGTGTCCCATTGGTTGTCTGCATCCACCAGGTCTCTGAGGATCCTAATATAACTATCTCTTCATTTAGTGCTATGTAATCTAATTCTCCCATCTGAGAGATATTTCAAGGTATGTTTGAATATACAATCTTCTTAGCAGCTGACAGGGATCATTCAAATCTTTCAACTCTTTATTTATAGGCACCTGGGCTACTTTAGCCTTTATTGCAGCCTCTTTATTGGGATGCCTTCCCTTCCCTATTTTTATGGTATCTTTCAAAGATACCTTACTCCGAACTATGTGCGCCTGAGCGATGAGCTTCCCCCCAGGTTCTAGTTTAAAAGCTGCTCTATCTCCTTTTTAAATATTAGCACCATCAGCCTAGTACCACCCTGGTTAAGATGAAACCCATCTTTGTAGGATAGGCTCCCCCTTCCCCAGAATATAGCCCAGTTTCTAACAAATCTAAATCCTTCCTTCCTGCACCATCATCATTCATTCATTGAGATGCTGGAGCTTGCCTGTCTCTTTGAACAGGAAACATTTCTAAGAATATTACCCTGGAAGTCCTGGATTTCAACTTTCTGTCTTAAAGACTGAAATTTGACTTTCAGAACCTCCAGCCCACATTTTGGCACCAACATGTTACCAGGACTGCAGCTCCTCCCCAGCACTGTCTAAAATCCTATCTAGGTTACACATGAGGACTTCCACTTTTGCACCAGGAAAGCAAGTGACCAAGTGATTCTCACGCTTGCTAGCCACCTAGCTATCTACATGCGTGATGATCGAATCACCAGCTAGAATAGCCATCCTATCTCTTCTCTTCTGGGCAGAAGCCCCTGGAGACGCATCTTTGCCCTGGATGGCAGATCCTAATTACAGGATCACTTCCTGCCACACCAAGGTTATGCTGTCCTTCCAGGTGACCTCTCTCCTCCAAGTCAGCACAGAGGATACCAGACTGGAGGTGCAACTTCTCTACTATGTCCCTATAGGTTTTCTCTGTCTGCCTCAGCTCCTCCAAGGCTGCTATTCTAACCTCCAGAGATCAGACTCATTCTCTGAGAGACAGGAGCATACGACCTCTCACCAATTGAGAGATAATCATATATATGCAAAAGATTGGATAGCCCCCATCTCGCTATTGGACTGCAATCTGCATCTTTGTACTGCTGAGTTTCTTAGAAATACAAATGGAGTACCTAAACTAAAATGGAAGTCTTCAGGACTTTTTGGTATATTATATATTAATATTTTGTGTTTGCTTTCAAGTGAACTGCGAATAACACAGGTACACTAAAAAAATTTTTTTTTAAACTGCCTCTAATGTTTTGATTGATTTTTACGTTTTTTGGTGCGCTGAATCCAAATCTGGTAACCAATTTGTTCCATCACGTACAGATTTTTTGCTACATTGGGTTAGCAGTTTGAGGTGAACGTTTCAGATTGAGTGCGATCGAGATAAAAGTTTCTTGGATGAATTCTTTATACTAATTGTTTAGTAGTTATTCAAATAAGAATAAAGAAAATTGTAACAAGGCAGCACATAAGAATAGAGTAATGTCAACAAAACACACTGTGATGGTAGCAAAATTGTCTGCACTTAAAACAGCCACATACATGTGCACAAACATTGAGCATATAAGAGCGAGGTTAGACACAAAGCAAAGCAAAGAAATGTGCAAAAAATGTTGTACAGGTATGTATGTAAGAATAGAAAACGCAAACCGCACCATTGCAATACATGAAGACAAACACCCGATGGTGTGAAAATAAAATTCTAATAAATGAGATCCGACACTGTGGTAATAACTAGCAAATTTTTATTTCAAAGTTTAGTAAAAACACGATATTTGTCAACACAGTTTAGATTTTAAAGTCATTCTTGGGTCAATCAATCTCCTGGTGGGCCCGTTTCTTCTTCCCCCGAATGCTTCTCTTGGTGCGCTGCTTGGCGTATTTTTCATCTGGGGTTTCCCGCAGCAGCAACCAGCAGAAATCAGCCATCATAGTGGTGTTCCATCTTCCTTGGTACCTTCTCTCTGCGTCCTTGATGTCCTGGTGAAACCTTTCACCTTGTTCTTCACTGTACGCCCCCACGTTTTCGGGAAAGTAGTTCACATGGGAGTGCAAGAAATGGACTTTCAGGCTCATGTTACAGCCTTGTTCTTTGAAGGCATTGAGCATCCTGGCAACAATATCCTTATAGTTCTCATCCCGCCTGTTCCCCAAGAATTTGAGAACAACATCCTTGAAGGAATCCCAGGCTTCTTTTTCCTTCTCAGATATCGTTTCAGCGAATGCTCCATCTGAAATGAGTTTCCTTATATCAGGGCCAACAAACACTCCTTCCTTTAGCTTTGCTTCAGAAAGTCGGGGGAACTTTGAGCAAAGGTACCGAAAGCACTCACCATCTTTTGGAAGGGACTTGATGAATTGCTTAATGAGACCCAACTTAATGTGGAGAGGTGGTAATAGAATTTTATCACGAGGTACCAAGCTCTCATGAAGAACATTTTTCTCACCGGGTCTCAAATACTCCCGAATTGGCCAGTCTTTTTTCCCCCAGTGTAGGTCGCGGGCCCGGCTATCCCACAAGCAAAGGAAGCAGGGATATTTGGTGAAACCGGATTGCTGCCCTAATAGCATGGATAGAATTTTAAAGTCTCCACAAATCATCCACTTATGCTCATCATAACGAATCTTCTGAAGAATCAGGGCCAAATTCTCGTATTTTTCTTGGAGAATAACAGAGTGAGCAATAGGAACTGAAGCGAATGTGTTGCCATTATGAAGAAGAACACCTTTTATGCTGTCTTTTGACGAATCAATGAACAGCCGCCATTCAGCAGGATCATACTTGAGTTTAAACTTTTCCATCACTCCGTATATATCGTTGCAAAATACCAAATCTTCCTCTTTGCTGAAATACTTCAAAAATTGTGTCTCGTGGTTGCGGTACCAATAAAAAGTTGTTCCTGGTGACAATAGATTTTTCTGTTTAAGCCGAGAACCTAGCAGTTGGGCAGCATCTTTTGGGAGTCCTAAATCCCGGACTAAATCATTCAATTCAGCTTGAGAGAAAAGTTCAGGTTTCGGATCTGGTTCAGTTTCAAACTCGGAAGTACTGGACTCATCGGGAAAAGCCATCTGATGAGTCTCATCATGATCAGAACCGTCCACACAAATATGATCCAAAGATTTTGGTGGTTCAGGCACAGGTACTTCGTTGCTATGAGGCATAGGCCTAATTGCTGAGGGAAGGTTGGGGTAACTTATTACGTTCTTATTTTTTAAGTTGTATCCCTTCACAATGCAAGAGCAAAAATAGCAGTCACTGCTGTGGTCTCTTTGTTCACGCCACATCATAGGTATTCCGAAACGAAATGCTTGTTTTTTACCTTTCATCCATAAGCGTAGATCTTCCTCACATGTCTTGCACACTTTGTGAGGAGCCCACGGTTTGTCTTGATCGCCTAACTTCAAACCGAAATAGGCGAAATATACTTTTTTAATAAATGCAGAAATGTTCCTCTGCCGCTTTTTCACGGTATATTCCCCACAAATAAAACAAAAACTGTCCGGAGAGTTGACGCAACCTCTGGCTCTGTGAGCCATCACAAATACACAGCACTGCAAACTACAACTGTAGTGAACCACTTCGGAATAAAGCTGGATTACGACTGAGCAAACAAAAGGTAATAATGAACTTGCAAGAAACTGAAATTTGACAGGAACGTTCATGTCGCAACCACCGTGTTTGAGCGAGCGAACGAGGCGAGGCGAACAGGAAAGAACATGCGCCAGCGCGAGTACTGGATTTAGCCCCCCGCCTCCCAATTGTCCTGTTAATGTATAAAATGAATACAAAACACTCTAAAATATCATGAGGGAGTGTTTCTAGTTAGTTAACCATTACAACCTCTATTTTGGGCCAAGAAAATAAACTGCAGTCGGCTAAAAAGAAATTATGTGAACATTCCTTATATGGGTAAGAAATCTAATTTTGCAAGAAAACGTGACGTGATGGAACATTTTGGCTATTTTTCCTGGATTCAGCACCCCAAAATCTATAGGAATCAGTTGCAAAACTGGAGGCAGTTTTTTGGTAGTGTACCTGTGTAATCTATTAAGGATTAATCATTTGCTAATGAAAATATCCTATGATGGCAAATTTCACTCTTAATTGGGAAAACTGACTATAAATTAAGGGATGTGCCTGGGGTTGGTGGGAGTTGGGGAGGGGTTGGAAAAAGATTAAATATCTGTTTGTATTAGGAGTCTAAAAGGCCTAAGAAACCCTTTTACTAAAGTGTAGAAAGTTTTTGAACTTACCATGCATTTTGAATAAAAATTAGTGCTTGGTAAGTGCAGATGTCGTGCAGTAACTATCAGTAGCATGCCTAGCATGTTCCCTGCAGGTACCATCCCAAAAGGTCCCTTAGCACACATTAAGGTCATTCACAATTACTCTGGGTGCACTTAATGCCATCTATTGAGGTGACATTAAGTGCAGCTGCATTAATCACAACATTGACAGCTAGCATGCAGTTAAGTATTGTCCACTAACTTCAATGTGCAGTCCATACCCACTTTCCGCCCATAAGGTGTCCATTCTCTGCCCCATTGAGCGATGAGCAATTAATGTGGAAATTAGCATGTTTCCACATTATGGAAACATGCCAGAGCGGTAATAGTTACTGCTGCTAAAATGCACATAAACCACTTAGCACACTTTGGTAAAAGTGCCCCTTAAACTAAGACAAATTAATTCTAGACCTTTATTTCAAGCAAGGTATAGCTTTCATGTCCATCACCTCCTCTGGGAGGCTGTTCCATGCATCCACCACCCTTTCCATAAAAACATATATTTCCATAGATTACTCTTGCGTCTATTCCCTTTCATCTTCATCCTATGATCCCTTGTTCCAGAGCTTCCTTTCAACTGAAAGAGTCCCTCCTTGCATTTATATCATGGAGGTATGTTTCTCCAGGACCAAGCAGGAAGTCAGTCCTCACATATGGGTGACGTCGGCGCCGATGGAGCCCTCGCGGAGCAATTTTCCCCAGCTTTCAAAGAAAGCCTTTGGGAATTGCAGCGCGCATGCGCGGTCCCCTTCCCGCCCAAAGGTGCCATCTTGGCCAGTCTTCTTTTTTCCGTGGAGCCCTACAGACGCTGTCTACAAGTCACCGCTGAAAAGTTGATTATCTTTATTATTTTATTATTTTCTTCGGTTCGACGCCGGTCCCTTTTCCGTCCGGCCTCGCGATGCCGGTTGCGAGGCCTCCCCTTCTTTTCGTTTTTTTCTGTCCTTAGTGACAAATTTGCGCTTTTTTCACTTTTCCCTGGTGGCACGAACGTTCGACCTCGCAGGGGCCCTTTTTCCCCCGATGGCCGCCAGTGGCTTTAAAAAGTGTGTTAAGTGTAAGAAACTTATGTCTCTTACTGACACACACGATTGCTGCCTCCGTTGCCTGGGCCCAGATCATGAAGAAATGATCTGTGGAGCCTGTGGCAAGATGTCCGCCAAATCCTTGCGGAGTCAGCAGCATCAGAGGGAGAGAATCTTCTCTGACCCCAGCCGTACCCGGACCTCGTCAGAGGCGTCGGTGTCCAGGGAATCTGGCTCTGAACACCGTCGGAGCTCCTCTGAGAGGGGGTCTCCTACCCAGGGGCATCATCGGAGGAAGAAACCCGCGAGGACTGCGTCGGTGGACGCTCCTGGCTCCGCGAGGGCCAGGTCGCATAGCCCCGATAGCCGTCCCGGGTCTTTGGAGCTGGAGCGGCCGTCTAAACAGCCTCGTCTGGAGATGGACTCGTCTGCTCACGTAAGTCCTGTTGTCCTCGTGGACTCGCCTCCGAGGGGTCCGATGTCGGGCCCGACGCTGTCGGGGCCCGAGTCGGGGGCTGCTGGGTCTCCTGAGTTCGGACTCAGGTTGACGGCCTTGGAGAGCAGCCTGGCTGCCTTCATGGACCAGCAGCGGGCATTGATCGCTGGCCTCGCTGGCGCTTCTGCCCTGACCACCGGGACGTCGACGTCTAAGTCGACCCCGGAGACCGAGCCGATCCTTGAGTCCATGCGGGCTCGAGTCGATCCTCGGTCGAGGTCCCCTTCGGCCTCCCGTTCGGGGCCGAGGTCGTCGACGCCGACTCCCTCGGCGTCGGGGCGGACGGCGTCTGTGCCCGCCCGGCCTGAGCCGCTCGACTCCTCCTCCGAGGAGTCCGCCTGGGAATCCGAGGTGGAAGAGTCACCTGATTCTTTTCGGACTCGGTGTATCCCTTCGGACTCCCCCGAGTCCGAACCTCGGAGACAGTCCCCCCCGGAGGATGCACGGTTCTCGGACTTCGTGAGGGATATGGCCAAGGCCTTGGCCTTCCCTGCGGATCCCGAGGAGGAGCCTCGAGCCGAAGAGCTCGATGCCCTCCAGTATGACTCTCCTGCAAAGGAGCATTTTACTGTACCGGTTCCTCCGATGCTGGGACGACTTCTCTTCCGCATGTGGGAGAGCCCGGCGTCGTCGCCGGTATTAAGCAAGCGGGTCGATGCCATATATCGAGTCCGCAAGAGCCCTGGCTTCCAAAAAGCACAGCTGCCGCACCATTCCATGGTGGTGGAATCGGCCATGCATAGGCTCAAGAGCCAGAAGATGCACTCCTCGGTGCCTCCCGGCAGGGAAGCCCGCAGCCTGGATGGCATCGGTAAGAAGTGTTTTCAGGGCTCTATGCTTGCTTGTCGGGTCCAGACTTACCAGCTCTACATGGGCATGTATCTCAGGGACCTGGCTAAAGAAATAGCCGGATTCTCTGCTGGTCTCTCCGAGGAACCTTTGCGGAGGTTCCTGGCCCTGTCCACCGGTATTCGGGAGTGCTCAAAGTTTATCTCTCGAGCAGCCTATGATGGCTTTGAGGCATCGGCTCGGGTAGCCGCAGCCGGCATCGGGGCCCGCCGACAGGCTTGGCTTCAGTCCTCCGACCTCGAGCCCTGGGTGCAGGACAAGTTGGTCGATGTCCCCTGCAGAGGTGAAAACCTCTTTGGCAAACCTATGGACGAGAAGGCTGCACAACTCGAGACAGAGACTCTCACCAGGACTCGGCTCTCCAGGAAAACCTCTGCCCCTTCCCAGAAGAAGAAGGGCTCGGGGAAAAAGCCCTTTTACCCGAGGAAGGCGGCTGCCTATAAACACTACCCTCATTATCAGGCCTCAGCAGCTCCCCAACAGGGTCAGCAGGCCAAGGGACGGGGTAACGGGTCCCGTAGGCAGAAACCCCCCAAGCCTGCGCCACCGGCCCCTGCTCCGCAGGGTGGGGTTTTTTGACTCTTTCAGCATAGCCTCTCCCCCTCCGCTGGTGTCTCTCAGCACGGGAGGCCGGCTGGTCCACTTTGCCCACAGGTGGTCCAACATCACGTCAGATACCTGGGTGCTCCACATAGTCTGAGAGGGCTATCTTCTACACTTCCACCAGGTACCTCCCCCCTACTTTCCAGGGGAGCCTCTGCGACCCCCTCTTCACCGGGACTTACTCCTTCAAGAGTTGGCAAGTCTTCTTCAGGAACAGGCGGTGGAGCCGGTGCCCCACCACCTGAGAGGTCAAGGCTTCTATTCCAGGTACTTCCTGATACCAATGCGTACTGGAGGCCTCAGACCCATCCTGGACTTGCGGAACCTCAACAAGTTCCTGGAAAGAGAAAAGTTCAAGATGCTTACCCTTGGAATCCTGCTGCCCTACCTCCAGCAGGGAGATTGGCTATGCTCCTTGGATCTAAAGGATGCCTATACTCACATCCTCATCCACCCAAGCCACCGACAATACCTAAGGTTTGTGGTGGCCGGCAATCATTACCAGTACAGAGTACTGCCCTTTGGCCTATCCTCCGCACCATGAGTCTTCACAAAATGTCTCGCAGTGGTGGCGGCTTATCTCCGGCTTCAAGGCCTCTTTGTCTTCCCTTACCTAGACGACTGGCTCATCAGAGCTCCGTCCTCCACGGAGGCCACTCACGCCACGCAACGTACTGTGACTCTGCTCCAGTACCTGGGCTTTGTCATAAACTTCGAAAAGTCCACTTTGCTCCCCTCTCAGGATCTCGAGTTCATCGGCGCCAGGTTAAACACGCTTCAAGGGCGCGCTTTTCTGCCGCTCGACAGGGCGCAACGGCTCATGGCTCTAGCCAGCCGCTTCTGCAGCCATTCCCGGGTCTCGGCCAGGCACTTTCCGAAACTGCTCGGCCATATGGCTTCCACGGTCCATGTGACCCCCAATGCCCGCCTGAATATGCGGCCTGCTCAATGGTGCCTTCGCTCACAATGGCGTCAGGCCTCGGGGAGACTGGCAGACTCCGTACGAATCTCCAGCCCGCTGGTCTCTTCTCTACGGTGGTGGCTTCATCTGCCCAACCTAGTGCTCGGCATGCCTTTTCAGTCTCCTCCGCCTGTTCCGGTACTGACGACCGACGCTTCTCTCCTGGGTTGGGGAGCACATTGCCAAGGGACATGTACTCAGGGTCTCTGGACCCCGTGGGAATCTGCCCAACAGATCAACTTCCTGGAGCTCAGAGCGATCCGCCTGGCTCTCCGGGCCTTCTCCCACCTTACCTACCGCTCGCCAGTCCGTCCTCGTCCAGACGGACAATCAAGTGGCCATGTTCTACGTGAACAAACAGGGGGGCACGGGCTCCTTCCTTCTCTGTCGGGAAGCACAAAAGCTCTGCACTTGGGCCGTCAGCCGAGGAATCCTCCTCAAAGCTGTCTATCTCCCAGGTCAAGAAAACTACCTGGCCGACAAACTGAGCAGAATCCTCCAACCACACGAGTGGAGATTGGACCCGTTGGTGGTTCAAAGGATCTTTCTCCGGTGGGGTCTCCCCACGCTGGATCTCTTTGCCAGTCCTCTGAACAGGCAACTTCCTCGGTTCTGCTCTCGGGAACCGCATCCCCTCCGAGTAGCGGCGGATGCTTTTCTGCTCTCATGGTCCACGGGCCTTCTGTATGCCTTTCCTCCCATGCCGCTGGTGTCTCGAACACTTTTCAAGGTTCTCCAGGACAATGCTTCGCTGAACCTGATAGCTCCCCGGTGGCCCAGGCAACCGTGGTTCCCGCTTCTGATGCAACTGGCGGTAGATACTCCGTTGCCTCTGGGGTTTCAACCTGATCTCCTGACCCAGGATCAGGGGTCTCTCCTACACCCCAACCTCACATCTCTTCATCTGATGGCCTGGCTGCTGAAAGGGTAGTCCTTGCTCCCCTCCTGCTGCCTCCAGAGGTGGAAGAGGTCGTGCTAGCTTCCAGGCGACCCTCTACCCGGAAATCCTACACCCTTAAATGGCGTCGCTTCTCCACCTGGTGTACTCAACAGTCTCAAGACCCCTTCTCCTGCTCGGTGTCGGTGGTCTTGCAGTACTTGCTTTCCCTCTCCAATCTTGGACTAAAGTCCAACTCGGTCAAAGTTCACCTCAGTACTATTTCTGCACATCATGTGCCAGTGGAAGGCAGGCCTCTTTCCGGCCATCCTCTCGTGGCACGGTTCTCCCGAGGTCTCCTTCTCCTTAAACCACCTTTGCGCCCCCCAGCCCCCGACTGGGACCTGAACGTGGTTTTACAGCGGATCACCTGTCTGCCTTTTGAACCCATGGCTACCTGTCCTCTCCGTTTTCTTTCTTGGAAAACCTTATTCCTGGTAGCCCTCACTTCCGCTAGACGCGTTAGTGAACTGCAGGCCCTAGTGTCTGATCCCCCTTACACTAGGTTCTACAAGAACAGGGTAGTCCTGCGGACTCACCCTAAGTTTCTTCCAAAAGTGGTCTCCCCTTTTCACATCAATCAGGAGGTGGTGCTTCCGACCTTCTTTCCCAGGCCACACTCCAGCCGAGCTGAGATGGTCTTGCATACCCTGGATTGTAGAAGGGCGCTTAACTTCTACGTTGATCGTACGCGGGAGCACCGTAAGACTGTTCAGCTCTTCCTGTCTTACGACCCTAATAAATTAGGGCTCCCTGTCTCCAAGCATACTCTGTCCATCTGGGTAGCTGACTGTATCGCTTGGACTTATGGGGCAGCAGGCCTCTCGTTGGAAAGTCGAGTCACGGCTCATCGGGTTAGGGCGAAGGCTGCGTCAGTGGCTTACCTCCGCTCTGTTCAATTGGCAGACATCTGCCGGGCCGCTACTTGGTCTTCGAGCCAGACTTTTGCAACCCATTACTGCCTCGAGAGGGAGTCCCGCAGGGACAGTGCTTTCGGACAGGCAGTCCTCCGTAATCTCTTCGAGGTTTAAGCAACTCCTACCCTCCATCCCGGATGTTGGGCTACCGGTTGGAGATTAGTCAGAGAAGATTCCTTCCTTCTCCAGGACCAAGCAGGAAGTCAGTCCTCACTTATGGGTGACGTCGGCGCCGACGGAGCCCTCGCGGAGCAATTTTCCCCAGCTTTCAAAGAAAGCCTTTGGGAATTGCAGCGCGCATGCGCGGTCCTCTTCCCGCCCAAGGGTGCCATCTTAGCCAGTCTTCTTTTTTCCGCGGAGCCCTACAGACATACCCGTCGTGTCCCCGCGAAAAAGTTGATTTTTCTTCAGAATTTCTCTTTTTTTCCATTCGGTTCGACGCCGGTCTTTTTCCCGCCGGACTCGCGATGCCGGTCTCGAGTCCTCTTCTTATTTTTCGGTTTTTCTGACTTAGTCAGTTTTTCGTTTCGATTTTTCCCTGGCAGCCCGGTCCTTTGACCTCGCCGGGGCCCCTTTTTCCCCCGATGGCTGCCAGTGGTTTCAAGCGGTGTGGTCAGTGTGACCGAAATATGTCACTAACTGACACACACGACTTTTGCCTCCGCTGCCTGGGCCCGGATCATGAAGAACTGATCTGTGGGCCCTGTGGCAAAATGTCCTCCAAAGCGTTGAGAAGTCGGCGGCATCAGCGGGATAGGATCTTCGCTGACCCCAGCCGTACCCGGACCTCGTCGGAGGCCTCCGCGTCCAAAGGTTCCAGCTCGGACCGTCGCCGGAGTTCCTCCGACAGGGGTTCTCCCTCCGGGGACCATCGTCGTAAGGTGAAACCCGCGAGGGCGGCGTCGGTGGACGCTCCTGGCTCCGCGAGGGCCAGGTCGCATAGCCCCGATAGCCGTCCTGGGTCCTTGGAGAAGGAGCATCTCACGAAGCGACCTCGCCTGGAGTCGGAGCTGCCTGCTCGGGTAAGTCCTGTGGTCCTCCTGGACTCGCCTCCGAGACAGCCGACGTCGGGCCCGACGCCGTCGGGGCCCGAGTCGGGGGCTGCTGGGTCACCTGAGCTCAGACTCAGGTTGACGGCCTTGGAGAGCAGATTGTCTGCCTTCATGGACCAGCAGCGGGCACTGCTCGCTGGCTTCGTTGGCGCCGCTGCCCCGACCGCCGGGACGTCGACGTCCAAGTCGACCCCGGAGACCGAGCCGATCCTCGAGTCGATGCGAACTCGAGTCGATCCTCGGTCGAGGTCACCCTCGGCCTCCCGTTCGGGACCGAGGTCGCCGACGCCGACTCCCTCGGCGTCGGGGCGGCAGGCGCCGCGCCCTGCCCGGGCCGACCCCACCGAGTCCTCGTCGGAGTCGGTCTGGGAGTCTGAAGAGGAAGAGTCACCTGATTCTTTCCGGACTCGGTGTGTCCCCTCGGACTCACCGGAGTCCGAGCCTCGGAAGCAGTCCCCCCCGGAGGATGCCCGGTTCTCGGACTTCGTCAGGGATATGGCCAAGGCTTTGGCCTTCCCTGCGGACCCCGAGGAGGAGCCTCGAGCCGAAGAGCTCGACGCCCTCCAGTATGACTCTCCCGCAAGGGAACACTTTACTGTACCGGTTCCTCCCATGCTGGAACGACTACTCTTCCGCATGTGGGAGAGTCCGGCCACCTCGCCGGTCCTGAGCAAGCGGGTCGATTCTATCTATCGAGTCCGCAAGAGCCCTGGCATCCAAAAAGCACAGCTGCCACACCATTCCATGGTAGTGGAATCGGCCATGCATCGTCTTAAGAGCCAGAAGATGCACTCCTCGGTGCCTCCGGGCAGGGAGGCCCGTAACCTGGATGGCCTTGGCAAGAAGTGTTTCCAGGGCTCTATGCTTGCGTGTCGTGTCCAGACCTACCAGCTATACATGGGCATGTATCTCCGAGACCTGGCTAAAGAGCTAGCCGGCTTCTCCGCTGGTTTGTCCGAGGAACCCTTGCGGAGGTTCCTGGCCTTGTCCACTGGTATTCGGGAATGCTCAAAATTCATATCCCGAGCAGCCTACGATGGCTTTGAAGCATCGGCTCGAGTGGCCGCAGCCGGCATCGGTGCCCGCCGACAGGCTTGGCTTCAGTCATCTGACCTCGAGCCCTGGGTGCAGGACAAGTTGGTCGATGTCCCCTGCCGAGGCGAAAACCTCTTTGGCAAGCCCATGGCTGAAAAGGCTGCACAAATTGAGACGGAGACTCTCACCAGGACTAGGCTTTCTAGGAAGACCTCCGCCCCTTCCCAGAAAAAGAAGGGCTCGGGAAAGAAGTCCTTTTACCCGAGGAAGGCGGCTGCCTACAAACAATACCCCCATTATCAGGCCCCTGCAGCTCCCCAACAGGGCCAGCAGGCCAAGGGACGGGGTAACGGGTCCCGTAGGCAGCAAGCCCCCAAGCCTGCACCACCAGCCCCTGCTCAGCAGGGTGGGGGTTTTTGACTCACTAAGCATAGCCTCTCCCCCCCCGCTGGTTCCTCCCAGCACCGGAGGCCGGCTGGTTCACTTCGCCCACAGGTGGTCCAGCATCACCTCAGATGCCTGGGTGCTTCAAGTCGTGCGAGAAGGCTATCTTCTCCACTTCCACCAGGTCCCTCCCTCCTTTTTTCCGGGGGAACCTCCACGATCCCCTCTGCACAGGGAATTACTCCTTCAGGAGTTAGCAGGTCTTCTACAGGAACAGGCGGTGGAACCGGTGCCCCACCACCTGAAAGGTCAAGGCTTTTACTCCAGGTATTTTCTGATACCAAAGAGAACAGGAGGCCTCAGACCCATCCTGGACCTGCGCAACCTCAAGTTCCTCGTGCAAGAGAAGTTCAAGATGCTTACCCTTGGAATCCTTCTGCCCTACCTCCAGCAGGGAGATTGGCTATGCTCCTTGGATCTAAAGGATGCCTACACGCACATCCTCATCCACCCAAGCCACCGACAATACCTAAGGTTTGTGGTGGCCGGAAATCATTACCAGTACAGAGTACTGCCCTTTGGCCTGTCCTCCGCACCGCGAGTCTTCACAAAATGTCTCGCGGTGGTGGCAGCCCATCTCCGGCTTCACGGCCTCTATGTCTTTCCGTACCTCGACGACTGGCTCATCAGAGCAGCGTCTGCTCTGGAGGTCACCAACGCCACGCGCCGCACGGTGACTCTTCTGCAGCACTTGTGCTTTGTTATAAACTTCGCAAAGTCCACTTTGCTCCCCTCACAGGATCTCGAGTTCATCGGCGCAAGGCTGCACACTCCTCAGGCACGAGCGTACCTACCGCTCGACAGGGCTCTACGGCTCATGGACCTAGCCGACCTTTTTCGCAGCCAGCCCCTGGTCTCCGCCAGGCGCTTCCTGAGACTACTCGGCCATATGGCTTCCACCGTCCATGTGACCCCCAATGCCCGCCTGCATATGCGGCCTGCTCAATGGTGTCTCCGCCAGCAGTGGCGACAAGCCACAGGCGGCCTAGCAGACCTAGTGCGCGTCTCCGAGCCGCTGATCTCGTCTCTCCGGTGGTGGCTTCATCGGCCGAACCTGGTACTCGGCATGCCGTTTCAGTCACCTCAGCCGGCCCAGGTGCTGACGACAGATGCATCCCTCCTGGGCTGGGGAGCACATTGCCAAGGGGCACGTACTCAGGGCCTCTGGTCCACGTGGGAGTCTGCTCAGCAGATCAACTTCCTGGAGCTCAGGGCGATCCGCCTGGCTCTCAAGGCCTTCTCCCACCTGACTTCTCACCAGTCCGTCCTTGTCCAGACGGACAATCAAGTTGCCATGTTCTACGTGAACAAGCAGGGGGGCACGGGCTCCTTCCTCCTCTGCCGGGAGGCACAGAAGCTCTGCTCTTGGGCCGTCAGTCACGGCATTCTCCTCAAGGCAGTTTATCTCCCAGGCCAAGAGAATTACCTGGCGGACAAACTCAGCAGGATCCTTCAGCCGCACGAGTGGCGTCTGGATCCCTTGGTAGTTCAGAAGCTCTTTCTAAAGTGGGGCCTCCCCACGATGGATCTCTTTGCCAGTCCTCACAACCGGCAACTTCCTCGCTTCTGCTCTCGTCAGCCACACCCCCTTCGGGTTGCGGCGGACGCTTTTCTACTCTCCTGGTCGGAGAGCCTTCTGTACGCTTTCCCTCCCATCCCGCTAGTCTCCCGGACTCTTTTCAAGGTTCTCCGAGACAAAGCCCTCATGATCCTGGTGGCCCCTCGCTGGCCCAGACAGCCGTGGTTTCCGCTCCTGCTGCAATTAGCGGTGGAGGATCCATTCCCTCTGGGGTTACAACCAGATCTCCTCACTCAGGATCAGGGGTCTCTGCTACAGCCCAACCTCAGGTCTCTCAACCTGATGGCCTGGCTGCTGAGAGGGTAGTCCTCGCTCCCCTTCTCCTGCCGGCAGAAGTGGAGGAGGTCGTCCTAGCTTCTCGGCGACCTTCTACCCGCAAATGCTACGCCCTTAAATGGTGTCGCTTTTCCGTTTGGTGTGGCCAACAGTCTCAGGATCCCTTCTCCTGCCCGGTGTCGGTGATCCTGCAGTACTTGCTCTACCTCTCTAATCTAGGACTTAAGTCCAACTCCGTCAAAGTTCACCTCAGTGCTCTTTCAGCACATCATGTGCCGGTGGACGGCAGACCTCTTTCCAGCGACCCTCTTGTAGCGAGGTTTCTCCGAGGTCTTCTTCTACTTAAACCACCTCTGCGCCCGCCAGCGCCTGACTGGGACCTGAATGTGGTTTTGCAGCGGATCACCTGTCCGCCTTTTGAACCTATGGCTACCTGTCCTCTCCGTTTTCTTTCTTGGAAAACACTATTCTTGATAGCCCTCACTTCCGCTAGACGCGTAAGTGAATTGCAGGCCCTCGTGTCTGATCCCCCTTACACTCGGTTCTACAAAAATAGGGTAGTCCTACGGACTCACCCAAAATTTCTTCCAAAGGTGGTCTCCCCTTTTCATATCAATCAGGAGGTGGTACTTCCAACCTTCTTTCCCAGACCACACTCCAGCCGAGCTGAAACGGTCCTCCATACCCTGGACTGTAGAAGGGCTCTGAACTTCTACCTTGACCGTACGCGGGAGCACCGTAAAGCTGCTCAGCTTTTTGTATCTTTCGACCCCAATAAATTGGGGCTCCCGGTCTCCAAGCGTACTCTGTCCATCTGGGTTGCGGACTGTATCACTTGGGCTTATGGGGCAGCCGGACTCTCCTTGGAAGGTCGAGTCACGGCTCACTGCGTTCGGGCAAAGGCCACGTCAGTGGCTTACCTCCGCTCTGTTCCGCTGGCAGACATCTGCCGGGCCGCTACTTGGTCTTCGAGCTAGACTTTTGCGGTCCATTACTGTCTCGAGAGGGAGTCCCGCAGGGACAGTGCTTTCGGACAGGCAGTCCTCCGTAATCTCTTTGAGGTCTGAGCAACTCCTACCCTCCATCCCGGATGTGGGCTACCGGTGGGTAATTATTCAGCGAAGATCCTTCCTTCTGTGCTGCTGAGCTAGAGGGAGCTCATTTTTGTGCTTAGGGTCTCCGGTAGCCTTGAGCTTGGGAGTCCCATAAGTGAGGACTGACTTCCTGCTTGGTCCTGGAGAAAGCGTAGTTACTCACCTGTAACAGGTGTTCTCCAGGAGCAGCAGGAATCAGTCCTCACAACCCTCCCTCCTCCCCTTGGAGTTGCAATCGTCTGCTTTACTTTTTTGCAAATTTTTATGCTGTCTTTTTTAGCTATGTCATCTGACTGGCTAAGATGGCACCCTTGGGCGGGAAGAGGACCGCGCATGCGCGCTGCAATTCCCAAAGGCTTTCTTTGAAAGCTGGGGAAAATTGCTCCGCGAGGGCTCCGTCGGCGCCGACGTCACCCATAAGTGAGGACTGATTCCTGCTGCTCCTGGAGAACACCTGTTACAGGTGAGTAACTACGCTTTCTGTGCTGCTGAGCTAGAGGGAGCTCGTTTTTGTGCTTAGGGTCCCCGGTAGCCTTAAGCTTGGGAGTCCCATATGTGAGGACTGACTTCCTGCTTGGTCCTGGAGAAAGCGTAGTTACTCACCTGTAACAGGTGTTCTCCAGGAGCAGCAGGAATCAGTCCTCACAACCCTCCCTCCTCCCCGTGGAGTTGCAATCATATGATTTAGTTTTTGCACATTTTTTTGATGTCTTTTCGCTATGTCATCAGACTGGCCAAGATGGCACCTTTGGGCGGGAAGGGGACCGCGCATGCGCGCTGCAATTCCCAAAGGCTTTCTTTGAAAGCTGGGGAAAATTGCTCCGCGAGGGCTCCGTCGGCGCCGACGTCACCCATATGTGAGGACTGATTCCTGCTGCTCCTGGAGAACACCTGTTACAGGTGAGTAACTACGCTAAATGTCACTGTCACCTCTCCCTTCCCCTGCCTTTCTTCTTCTAAAATATACATATTTAGATCTTTAAACCTATCCCCATGTGCTTTATGATGAAGAATACTGATCATTTTAGCAGCTGCCTTTTGGACTGAATCCATCCTATTTATATCCTTTTGAAGTTGTGGTCTCTAGAATTATAATGATCAAACTTTATTTTTTATTATACTTTCTATATCCCCTTCCCTCATAACCATCACCATCACACAGTATTGCAAGTAAAAAGGGAAACAGATGACAAACATAAAAATCATAACTAACCCCAAGGTACAGTAGGGGACATTAATCTTGAAAGATGGAGAACCAGTTAGAAGCCAGACTCTTTACCACCATGGTACCACTTATGGCCCAAATCTGCCTTGGCCATTGAAGGCCAATTCAAATAAGTTTTAAGGTCAGACTTAAACGTCTTATAAACTGTCTCTAACCACAGGTAAATGGGTAGAGAATTCCATTGTGTGGCAGTCTGAAAGAAAAATACTACACAGCTGTTTGAGTTCAGGGAGTGAAGGATTAGCCTAGTGGTTAGAGTGCTGGCTTAGTAACCAAGAGACTAGGGTTTGATTCTCTCTAGGACTCCTTGTGGCCTTGGGCAAGTCACTTAACCCTCCATTGCCTCGGAAGAAAGGCCCATCAATCCACTTCTAGTCACATTGGCAAGAAAACCCAGGAGATGCTGGGTTGCTAGGAGTCAGCACTAACTCAAAGGCCCACATTACATTACATTGCATTGCATTTTGGGATGGTAAGGAGGTTCTCCTGCTGGGAATGGAAAAGAAGCAAAGATGTGTTGGCTTATAAGGAGTTAGCAAGGGTGATAATGAAAGAATGCTTTATGAGTGAGGAGTAGTACCTTAAATTTTACCCAGCGGTAACAGGCAGCCACTGTTGCTGAATCAATAAAGGAATGGCATGGTTACTTTACTACTTTTTGGGGGAGGTAAATTCATAATACAGAAATGCAATGTAATAGCCAAATAAAGCTTAAATTAACCATTTTTTTGTTGTTAAAGCTTGAAGGAGAACTCATACTGGCTCCAGGATTTGCAGCACCACCTAATTTGGATTATGTTGGCTACCACAAGTACATTGATGATATGCTGCCCCCTGAAAGTCCTGCATTATATGGACTGCACCCTAATGCGGAGATGGAATTCTTGACAGTGACTTCAGATAATCTTTTCCAAACTATTTTGGAAATGCAGCCCAGAAATTCATTTGTTACAGAGGGATCAGCTCAGACCACAGAGGAAAAGGTAAGGTTTCTCTACCATCTTGCAAATGGTACTGTAGGAAAAGGTACGGTTTCTCTACCATCTTGTAAATGGTACTGTGGAAGAGTATTCATAAGAAATATGTATCCTTAGAGCTGAAAGTCATTCCACAGTGACGTGATACTGCTTCCACACTCAGTGATATTTTGCTGTAAATGTCACGGTCATACTACATTATGGCAAAGGCAACCAGAAATTTCAGTTGAATCTCAGTGGTGTTTTCCATTATACGGTGGACATAGACTAATCCCATTATCTAGGGACTTAAACAGTTTCATAAATATATCATATTATCCAGAGAAAGACTTAATTTGATTGAGCATGCTGTATTGCAAAAACTGAAACCAATCAATAGAGCTCCAGAATAAAAGAATCAGCAGATTACCTACACACACTAGTCTAAAAAGTCCCAAATAACAGATCAAGAAGGCAACCCAGTCAACACCTACTAAACATACCAGCACACAAAGCAAAAAGTATACACAGGCAACATGCAGCAGAACATTCTCCATATACGGCACATCAATCTGGACACACTACCGGACAATTTAAGATACATCAATGAAATAGCGGAGTTCCGCAAGATACTGAAAACACATCTCTTCCAGGAATTCTTCAGAACTGACACTTAACAAGCCTACCACCGCCACAAACCACCCTCCTAAAAAATCACCGCCCTTCGAACTTTCCCCCCCCACCAAGTATAACAACACAACATCCCCAGAAAAATCCCCATCTCCTCCCCAATCCCATTATCCCCACCCACAATGATGGATGACAAACAACCCACCTCACCTAAAACTACAAACAGAATAAGGACACTCACTGCTGTTCAAGTTATGTGCACCAACTGTTTATTATAAGTTCTTAAAGTTCAACCTGTTTTCCCCTCTCCTAAAGTTCGCTGTAAATACAGAATCCATGTTTCTCCAGGACCAAGCAGGAAGTCAGTCCTCACATATGGGTGACGTCGGCGCCGACGGAGCCCTCGCGGAGCAATTTTCCCCAGCTTTCAAAGAAAGCCTTTGGGAATTGCAGCGCGCATGCGCGGTCTCCTTCCCGCCCAAGGGTGCCATCTTAGCCAGTCTTCTTTTTTCCGCGGAGCCCTACAGACGTACCCGTCGTGTCCCCGCTGAAAAAGTTGATTTTAGTGATTTATTTCTATTTCTTTCTTCGGTTAGACGCCGGTCTTTTTCCTGCCCGGACTCGCGACGCCGTTGCGAGTCCTTCTGTTATTTTTCGGTTTTTCTGATTTTTGGTCAGTTTTGTTTTTCGGTTTTTCACTGGCAGCCCGGTCCTTTGACCTTGCAGGGGCCCTTTTTCCCCCGATGGCTGCCAGTGGTTTCAAGCGGTGTGTTCAGTGTGACAGAAATATGTCACTCACTGACACACATGATAATTGCCTCCGCTGCCTCGGCCCGGATCACGAAGAACTGATCTGTGGGGCCTGCAGCAAAATGTCCTCCAAAGCGTTAAGGAGTCGGCGGCACCAGCGGGAACGAATCTTCGCTGACCCCGGCCGTACCCGGACCTCGTCGGAGGCCTCGGCGTCCAGAGGTTCCAGCTCTGACCATCGCCGAAGTTCCTCCGACAGGGGTTCTCCCTCCGGGGACCATCGACGGAAGGTAAAACCCGCGAGGGCGGCGTCGGTGGACACTCCTGGCTCCGCGAGGGCCAGGTCGCATAGCCCCGATAGCCATCCCGGGTCTTTGGAGAAGGAGCACCTCCCGAAGCGACCTCGTCTGGAGTCGGAGTTGCCTGCTCGGGTAAGTCCTGTAGTCCTCCTGGACTCGCCTCCGAGGGGTCCGACGTCGGGCCCGACGCCGTCGGGGCCCGAGTCGGGGGCTGCTGGGTCAGCTGAGGTTGGACTCAGGTTGACGGCCTTGGAGAGCAGACTATCTGCCTTCATGGACCAGCAGCGGGCACTGATCGCTAGCCTCGCTAGCGCCGCTGCCCCGACCGCTGGGACGTCGACGTCTAAGTCGACCCCGGAGACCGAGCCGATCCTCAAGTCCATGCGAACTCGAGTCGATCCTCGGTTGAGGTCACCCTCGGCCTCCCGTTCGGGACCGAGGTCGTCGACGCCGACTCCCTCGGTGTCGGGGCAGCCGACGCCTCCGCCTGCCCGAGCCGACCCCACCGATTCCTCCTCGGAGTCGGCCTGGGAGTCTGAAGAGGAAGAGTCACCTGATTCGTTTCGGACTCGGTGTGTCCCTCGGACTCACCTGAGTCCGAACCTCGGAAGCAGTCCCCTCCGGAGGATGCCCGGTTCTCGGACTTCGTCAGGGATATGGCCAAGGCTTTGGCCTTCCCTGCGGATCCCGAGGAGGAGCCTCGAGCCGAAGAGCTCGACGCCCTTCAGTATGACTCTCCCGCCAGGGAACACTTTACTGTACCGGTTCCTCCCATGCTGGAACGACTACTCTTCCGCATCTGGGAGAGTCCGGCATCGTCGCCGGTATTAAGCAAGCGGGTCGATTCCATCTATCGAGTCCGCAAGAGTCCCGGCTTCCAAAAAGCACAGCTACCGCACCATTCCATGGTAGTGGAATCGGCCATGCATAGGCTTAAGAGCCAGAAGATGCACTCCTCGGTGCCTCCTGGCAGGGAGGCCCGTAACCTGGATGGCCTCGGTAAGAAGTGTTTCCAGGGCTCTATGCTTGCTTGTCGGGTCCAGACCTACCAGCTCTACATGGGCATGTATCTCAGAGACCTGGCTAAAGAGGTAGCCGGATTCTCCGCTGGGCTGTCCGAGGAACCTTTGCGGAGGTTCCTGGCCTTGACAACTGGTATTCGGGAATGCTCCAAATTCATGTCCCGAGCAGCCTATGATGGCTTTGAAGCATCGGCTCGTGTGGCCGCAGCTGGCATCGGTGCCCGCCGACAGGCTTGGCTTCAGTCGTCTGACCTTGAACCCTGGGTGCAGGACAAGTTGGTCGATGTCCCCTGCCGAGGTGAAAACCTCTTTGGCAAGCCCATGGCTGAAAAGGCTGCACAAATCGAGACGGAGACTCTCACCAGAACTAGGCTTTCTAGGAAGACCTCCGCCCCTTCCCAGAAAAAGAAGGGCTCGGGAAAGAAGTCCTTTTACCCGAGAAAGGCGGCTGCCTATAAACACTACCCTCAATATCAGGCCTCCGCAGCTCCCCAACAGGGTCAGCAGGCCAAGGGACGGGGTAACGGGTCCCGAAGGCAGCAAGCCCCCAAGCCTGCACCACCGGCCCCTGCTCAGCAGGGTGGGGGTTTTTGACTTCATCAGCATAGCCTCTCCCCCTCAGCTGTTTCCTCCCAGCACCGGAGGCCGGCTGGTTCACTTCGCCCACAGGTGGTCCAACATCACTTCAGATGCCTGGGTGCTTCAAGTCGTAAGAGAAGGCTATCTTCTCCACTTCCACCAGGTCCCTCCCTCCTATTTCCCGGGAGAACCTCCACGACTCCCTCTGCACAGAGACTTACTCCTTCAGGAGTTAGCAAGTCTTCTTCAGGAACAGGCTGTGGAACCAGTGCCCCACCACCTGAGAGGTCAAGGCTTTTATTCCAGGTATTTCCTGATACCAAAAAGAACAGGAGGCCTCAGACCCATCCTGGACTTGCGCAACCTCAACAAGTTCCTCGTGACGGAGAAGTTCAAGATGCTTACCCTTGGAATCCTTCTGCCCTACCTCCAGCAGGGAGATTGGCTATGCTCCTTGGATCTAAAAGATGCCTACACGCACATCCTCATCCACCCAAGCCACTGCCAATACCTAAGGTTTGTGGTGGCAAGAAATCATTACCAGTACAGAGTACTACCCTTTGGCCTATCCTCCGCACCGCGAGTCTTCACAAAATATCTCGCGGTGGTGGCGGCTTATCTCCGGCTTCACGGCCTCTATGTCTTTCCGTACCTAGACGACTGGCTCATCAGAGCATCGTCCTCTCCGGAAGTCACCAATGCCACACACCGCACTGTGACTCTTCTGCAGTACTTGGGCTTTGTCATAAACTTCGCAAAGTCCACTTTGCTCCCCTCACAGGATCTCGAATTCATCGGCGCAAGACTGCACACTCCTCAGGCACGAGCTTTCCTGCCTCTCGACAGGGCTCAACGGCTCATGGACCTAGCCGGCCGTTTTCGCAACCAGTCCCTGGTCTCAGCCAGGCGCTTCCTGAGACTACTCGGCCATATGGCTTCCACCGTCCACGTGACCCCCAATGCCCGCCTGAATATGCGGCCTGCTCAATGGTGCCTTCGCAAGCAGTGGCAACAAGCCACGGGCGGCCTAGCCGACTTAGTGCGCGTCTCCGGACCGCTGGCCTCTTCTCTACAGTGGTGGCTTCATCGGCCGAACCTGGTGCTCGGAATGCCTTTTCAGTCACCTCAGCCGGCTCAAGTGCTGACGACCGATGCTTCTCTCCTAGGATGGGGAGCGCATTGCCAAGGGGCATGTACTCAAGGTCTCTGGACCACGTGGGAGTCTGCTCAGCAGATCAACTTCCTGGAGCTCAGAGCAATCCGTCTGGCTCTCAAGGCTTTCTCCCACCTGACTTCTCACCAGTCCGTCCTTGTCCAGACAGACAATCAGGTTGCCATGTTCTACGTGAACAAACAGGGAGGCACGGGCTCCTTCCTTCTCTGTCGAGAAGCACAGAAGCTCTGCTCTTGGGCCGTCAGCCACGGCATTCTTCTCAAGGCAGTTTATCTCCCAGGCGAAGAAAATTGCCTGGCCGACAAACTCAGCAGGATCCTCCAGCCGTACGAGTGGCGCCTGGATCCCTTGGTAGTTCAGAAACTTTTCCTGAAGTGCGGCCTCCCCACGATGGATCTCTTTGCCAGTCCTCTCAACCGGCAACTTCCTCGCTTCTGCTCTCGTCAGCCGCATCCACTTCGAGTAGCGGCGGATGCTTTTCTGCTCTCATGGTCGAAGAGCCTTCTGTATGCCTTTCCTCCCCTCCCGCTAGTCTCTCGAACTCTTTTCAAGGTTCTCCGAGACAAAGCTTCCATGATCCTGATAGCTCCTCGCTGGCCCAGACAGCCGTGGTTTCCACTCCTGCTGCAATTAGCGGTGGAGGATCCGTTCCCTCTGGGGTTTCAACCGGATCTCCTAACACAGGATCAGGGGTCCCTGCTACACCCCAACCTCAGATCTCTACATCTGATGGCCTGGCTGCTGAAAGGGTAGTCCTTGCCCCCCTTCTACTGCCGGCAGAGGTGGAAGAGGTCGTCCTAGCTTCTCGGCGACCTTCTACCCGCAAATGCTACGCCCTTAAATGGCGTCGCTTTTCCACTTGGTGTACCCAGCAGTCTCAGGATCCCTTCTCCTGCTCGGTGTCGGTGATCTTGCAGTACTTGCTCTACCTCTCTAATCTGGGACTTAAGTCCAACTCCGTCAAAGTTCACCTCAGTGCTCTTTCAGCACATCATGTGCCGGTGGACGGCAGACCTCTTTCCAGCGACCCTCTCGTAGCGAGGTTTCTCCGAGGTCTCATTCTACTTAAACCACCTCTACGCCCGCCAGCACCTGACTGGGATCTGAATGTGGTGTTACAGCGGATCACCTGTCCGCCTTTTGAACCTATGGCTACCTGTTCTCTCCGTTTTCTTTCTTGGAAAAACTTTATTCCTGATAGCCCTCACTTCCGCTAGACGCGTAAGTGAATTGCAGGCCCTCGTGTCTGATCCCCCTTACACTCGGTTCTACAAAAATAGGGTAGTCCTACGGACTCACCCAAAGTTTCTTCCAAAAGTGGTCTCCCCTTTTCACATCACTCAGGAGGTGGTACTTCCGACCTTCTTTCCCAGGCCACACTCCAGCCGAGCTGAAATGGTCCTGCATACCCTGGACTGTAGAAGGGCATTGAACTTCTACCTTGACCGTACGCGGGAGCACCGTGAAGCTGCTCAGCTTTTTGTGTCTTTTGACCCCAATAAAGTGGGGCTCCCGGTCTCCAAGCGTACTCTGTCCATCTGGGTTGCTGACTGCATCGCTTGGGCTTATGGGGCAGCCGGACTCTCGTTAGAAAGTCAAGTCACGGCTCATTGTGTTCGGGCGAAGGCTACGTCAGTGGCTTACCTCCGCTCTGTTCCGCTGGCAGACATCTGCCGGGCCGCTACTTGGTCTTCGAGCCAGACTTTTGCGGTCCATTACTGCCTCGAGAGGGAGTCCCGCAGGGACAGTGCTTTCGGACAGGCAGTCCTCCGAAATCTCTTCGAGGTTTGAGCAACTCCTACCCTCCATCCCGGATGGGGGCTACCGGTGGGTAATAATTCAGTGAAGATTCCTTCCTTCTGTGCCGCTGAGCTAGAGGGAGCTCATTTTTGTGCTTAGGGTCTCCGGTAGCCTTAAGCTTGGGAGTCCCATATGTGAGGACTGACTTCCTGCTTGGTCCTGGAGAAAGCGTAGTTACTCACCTGTAACAGGTGTTCTCGAGGAGCAGCAGGAATCAGTCCTCACAACCCTCCCTCCTCCCCTTGGAGTTGCAATCATCTGCTTAAGTTTTTTTGCAAATTTTTATGCTGTCTTTTAGCTATGTCATCAGACTGGCTAAGATGGCACCCTTGGGTGGGAAGGAGACCGCGCATGCGCGCTGCAATTCCCAAAGGCTTTCTTTGAAAGCTGGGGAAAATTGCTCCGCGAGGGCTCCGTCGGCGCCGACGTCACCCATATGTGAGGACTGATTCCTGCTGCTCCTGGAGAACACCTGTTACAGGTGAGTAACTACGCTTTATTGTAAACTGCTTTGACACCATGAAAAGCAGTATAGAAGATATGCTAAATAAAAAAATACAATAGCAGGAAACGTGACAGACAGAGGCATGCCACATTCAGTTCTTTAAGTGCTTTGTGAATGAAGCTTTGAGTGGAGTGTCTAGCTTCATCTGCATTTTGTTGCTGTTCTACAGGAGGTGTATAAACCCACTTTATGGTCCAAAATGTTTTGTGTTCCCTTTAAGATTCAGATGGTAGAGTGGTAACACCACCTTTGCCCTCCATGTTAAACATCTTGATTTTAGCCAGAAGAACAAAAAACTCTCTTCAGCTCATTATTCAGATATTATAGTAGATCTTAGCCAGAAAGTGCCTAAACATTTCTTTTTGAATGGAAGAATTGGTCTTTCTTTGATCAGGGTCCAGAAGGTTGCTTATGCCCCTGTAAGGTCAGATCCTAAGGTTTCATCTCCCATATTGTACAGGCCAAAAATAAACTATCTTCTGCTCATGGCTTAGATCTGCCAGAACAGAAAGTCATTGAAAAACCATAAAGGATTCTCCCAAAACTTTCAATGAACTTGCCTGAATACTTTTTTTGTTGGGATCAACCGACAAGAGAGGGGAGAAGGAAACTCCCGCCTCAGCGTCGGGAGGGCCCTTTTATTCAGCAAGATCAAAAATCAAAGAATGGTGATGTGAAAAAATAGTGTAACAAACACTTATCTGAAAGGATAGGCGATGAAATCTTCATAGTGGAGTAGCACGACATGCATGTTTTGGGCTTGAAAAAGCCCTGTATCAAGTGTTCCCCTTGGTCTAACTAGAAGATCTAGAGTTTAGACCAAGGGGAACACTTGATACAGGGCTGGGATCTGTTTAACACCAGTTGTTTAAACCTAAAGTATTTCTCCTGTAAACAAGTACTGGACTTTGTATTTCAACATATGGGGAAGAAGGGTGCAAATAACTGAAATCTCCAGGAACAAACAGGAATGCAGTCTTCACATATGGGTGACATCAGTTCTGACGGAGCCACGCGGGAATACTCCCCAGCATCCAATTGGAAAGCCTTTCATAGCACTCCACTGTGCCTGCACATCTACCTTCCCGCCTTCCCAACTTCTCTCCTTTGTTTTCCGCAGAGCCAGCAGGTTATTTTCTTCCTGACACTACTGAAAAATATTCTTTTTGGTGTTTATCTGTGCTCTGCCTTTCCATCAATGCCGGCCCTGTCATTTTCTTAATTTGTTTTCTAATCTTTTCTTTTATTTTACTTCTCTAATTGGTGGTTTCTCCAACAATTTAGGCC
Organism: Ichthyophis bannanicus; assembly: GCA_033557465.1. Lineage (NCBI taxonomy): Eukaryota > Metazoa > Chordata > Amphibia > Gymnophiona > Ichthyophiidae > Ichthyophis > Ichthyophis bannanicus. Next base: position 546,819,576 of record CM066031.1, read on the forward strand.
TCAGCCTATTTTTCTTGCCACAATGGAAAAAATTTTCAAAATGTTCTGGTACTATTTCAGTCACCGATAAACATGACTGTGTTTAACCCTGGAATTACCGAGATTTTTTGCACACACTGAATACCGTTGGGGTCACAAATGACCCCACAATGAATTTTAATTGTTAACCATGAAAATTTTAAACTAAACAGACAAAATATTATTCTGAATTAATTATTTATTATATGAAGGTTAAATGTTTTGAAATTTAATGCTTTGCCATGAGTTGCCATGAAAGCAAATTTAATGCTTTGCCAAGAGTTGCCATGAAAGCAGTTTTTGCATGCAGTTGATGAACACAGTATAGTACTACAGTCATTTGCATGAGACACAGACAATTTCTGAATGTTCTTTGCAAACATTTCGCTTACAGGAGGTGCAAACTATGTTGCTTTTCTTGTCTTTTTCTCTGGAACAGCAGTGACACCTTGCCCTTTTCTTTGGGCTCCTGACATTGCAAACAGCATCAGTGTCTTCTTCAATGCTGGAAGAAGTCTCGCTGCAATTATTCTGAAGCAGCTGCTTTCCTAATTCCAAGAGGAATAGACGACGTCTGTGCTTTGACTTGGACTGCCATTCTGGATTTAGTGACATCCAAACAATGAAGGCGTTCAAAGCACTGATGTCCAACATGTTGTAGAAGATTGTCACTGGCCAGCGTCTTGTCATTCGTTTTGTGGTATACATGCGCAACATTTGATCTGCCGTATATACTCCAACTTTACTAGAATTATAGTCCAAGATCATGCGTGGTTTTTTGTCTGGACGTGTGTTATCTAGTTCTTCCTGATCATGCAAACTGCTCAGAAGAACAACCACTTTTCCTTTCTTCGGGCAATAGGAAACCAGAATGGCGTCATCGCGAAAGGCAAACAGTGAAGTGAATACCTCTCAGCCCTTTGCTGTTACAAATTCTGGAGGTAATTCTTTTCTGTTCTTTCAAATTGTCCCCAAAAGTGTCATTTGTTTTTCTAGCAATTTCTGTGACAGGGATAAACTGCAGAAGAAATTGTCAACAGTAACATTTCTGCCAGATCGCGTCAATCCTTCAGTGAGTTGCAGCACAACCCTTTCACCCTGATTCTGTTCCCTGTTTTGTCCGAGTTCCCTTCCTGTATATACTTGAAGACGCAGAACATATGACGTTGCACTGTCACACAACATCCATAGCTTTATGCCATATTTCCCAGGTTTGCTGGGAATATATTGTCTGAACGGAACACGGCCACAAAATGTAAGCAGTTGCTCATCCACGGAAACATTTTCACCAGGAACAAAGGCATCACTTAGAGTTGCTTCCCAGTTATCAAAAACGTATCTGATTGGAGCAAGCTTATCCACGCCTCATTCACGTCTGTTGGTTGCATCATCAAATCTGAGAGCACAAGAAATTTGCTGAAAACTGTTACGGGCCATATTTTTGCCGAAAACAGAACGACCATCTTCAAGGTTCCACAACTGAACTATGGATTCATTTCGTGACTTGTACATGCCTGAGAGGATCAGAAGTCCAAGAAAACGTTGAAATTCTCCGTCTGTCAAATCTTTCCAGGTGTCGTCATAAATGTGTCTTCCTTGTTTGCTCGTCCACATCATGATTTCATTCAATAAGTTCTTCCTCATGAACAAGTGGAATGCTGCGAGAGGGCCATCAACATTTCGTACAGCATACCTTGTAGGACCTTGTTGTACGGGCATGACATTAGCTCTGGCGTATCTTCCAACAGCTTGCTTTATAGGTTTCCTGTTCCATGATGTGGCATCCTTAGATACATAGGCTTCAATGGCAACATTTGTGCTTATAGTTGATGACCTCTTTGCTCCTCTACGACCACAACTAAGATTCCTCACAAATGATACTGACACCGAGAACTCCTGCCTTCTTCCCCGTCCAGCACAGCCTCGACCTGTAACTTGACTCTTTGCTGCAGGCGATGTTACCGGCTCAACATCAGTCTCACATTCACTTGGCGACCAACTGCTGTCGCCATCTGAATCATGACTGTCATCATCAGATTTATCGCCCGAACTTGGCTGATATGCTTCTTCGCTTGCTGAATATGCTGCATCATCAGATGACTCAGAGCCATCACTGTCAGCATCTCATTGCAATATTTCTCTTACTTGGGCAGCTGAATACTTTTGTTTTGACATAAACAATAACCTAAAATAAATAAACAAAGATAAAGTTGAATAAAACACACAGCAGTTTTACCAAAGGTGTACAATAATTGTGATGAACAAGCTGAAAGCCTTTAGATTTCATCGGAAATAATGAGAGAACATATGATATCAATTACAGAAAATGTGTAATTTTCATAAAATAAGAGTACAAAAAATAAATGATACATAATTAATGATAAATACCTTTGTCAGATCAAAAAATTCACAAAACTGTAAATTGTATCACGATCCAAACCGGATGTAAGCAACTGGGGTCAAAAATGACCCCACTGGTACTCTGTGCTGCAATTCATCACTAGCGTCACCTAGCGGATGAAAATTATTCCTCTCATGGCGCAATAAAAAGAGAATATTGACATGTGAAAAGTCATAAAAAGATTGCATTCTTGAACAACTAGTTTCCGAGATACATGTTGTGAAACTTGCAATGGGGTCACTTTTGACCACATCGGTATTCCCAGGGTTAAAATGTTTGGGCCAGACCAACTACCAAAAGAATATCTTGTGCCAACAAATGAGGAAATGAGGCCTAAAGAATAGGGTCTGTAAGTATGATTCTCTGTTCGCTCCAGAATAGACTTCCATTGCTTCTGCATCGTCAAGGACGGTAGCCTCTTCTCTTGGTTCTCAAGTCTCTTCAAAGTCCAAACATAAGTCTTAAAACTAAAGAATCGACATCGACGTCCGATACCGATCGAGGTAAGTCCCTACATCGTCATTGAGATTCATTAAAAGTGTCACATGCCCCCTCTGCACACCTGTAGGTTAAGCAGGGTACTGCACTGGGGCCTTTATATAACTGGCCTTCTGGTAGTTGTAGTTGTGCTGCCAGTTAAAATCAATCGTGGAATCGATGGTAAGGTTATAAGGGCTTTATTTCCCTTTCCCAAAAGGACTTCTTATCATGTACAAAAATGAAATAAACATACCCTTCTTGGGCATATAACAAAAGGAAGAACTGTAACCAAAAATAGCTTCCTTTCAGCTTCTTAACCAAAAACAAATGTATTCAAAACACAGACTTGCAGAGATAGGAATAAGCCTTCCTTTCACACTGTCAGGCTTCTTACTTCTTTTTACCTTAGTGAGAATATGTTGTCAGCCACAGAAATACTACAGTCCATCTGCTCAACATTATTCTCTACTTCAGACGGTTCACATTGCATGAATTCTTCAGCAGGGATTAACACATCTTTACCTTCCTCATGTGGGAGCTTTTCAAACAGTCCGTCTTGGCTGCGACGTACTTTCCTTTCTCTGAGAGTAAACTGATTGCTATTACCACATTCACTGGGGTTCTGTTGGTAAGAGCCTCTCCCTTGCTGGTGCCTGGTAGGTAAGCTAAAATATTCTCTTGCACTCTTATTAGAAGGAATTGATTCACCTCTAGCCTCTGCTTGGCTCAGGACCCTGTGGATAGCTGGAGCTTTGAACGGCAGCCTTTCTGAGATTCTGTTCCTTACGTTTCTCTCAGAATGATTAACTTCTGCAGGTAAAAAGCCTTTAACTTTCTCTTGCTTATAACAGGGGTAGTGAAGCTTCTCTGCTTCCCTTAAGCTGGCTTCATATGGATTTGGTACTTCAATGAACTGTTTCCTATAGCCAAGCCCTGTGCTTCCCCTCTTAGGATAAGAGTAAAACTTCTCGGCTTGTACCTTTCTCCTTCTGGCTCCGTTTCAACCTGGGCTGTTATACTCAATCTCACTCTCTGCGTCTAGCTGTCTTTGCCTCTCACTCAAGCACTCATTGGACTCACTCAGACCTCCGTTCAGGCTTCCAAAGTGGTAGTCAGACACGCTTTCTTCACAGCTATCTCTCCAGCTTCTCTCGTCCTCTCTGTTCACCCAGTTCCTTCTGTTTCTGCTTTCGTTCTGAGTCTTAGGCTGCCTCTGAGACTTAGCCTGCCTCTGAGACTTTGACTCAATACTAGACTGACTAATTGTTTGTGAGCTGTGCTTATCTAAGTATCTCCGGGCAGCACCTCCCCCCAGCTGATTTGTATCAGGTGAGAATCTCCTAGCTTCTCTGCTGGCTGGGTGTGTCTCCCTAGCTCGTGACCTCATTTGCTTTCGTTGCTCATGGCAACTTTCTAACATGTGCTCTCCCCAAACGTCAGTGTCTTCCTGATCTGCTATTTCATCTATCTCCATAGGGTCCGCTAGTGAGTCTGCTCTGTGACAAAAGGTGCACCTAATGCCTGCCAAACAGCCCTGGTGGGAAGACCAATCCTCCAAAGCACCACAGGGGCTCCAGGATGCTCCCAAGGCTTTGACCTCTGGAGAGCTACTGGTACCATGCTTGGGGATGGTGGCTTGAAGCCCCATACGTGATTCCACCTAAGTATCAGTCTCCTCCCTTGATCAGTGTATCCTTGCTATCGAGAGGAGTTTGGAAGCACTCCTGGCAGCCTCGGTATCAGTAGTATTGACAGCTCCAGTGACACAAGCACCGGTTCTCACTTTGAGACTGGTAGTTCCTAGTCCCATGCCAGCCCTCGAGCCTGTTTTGGCAGATCCTCTCCCTCCAATGCCAGCATTGGAACCAACCAGCATCGTCTGTTCAGTTCCCATTATCGATGCATCAACATCAGGCCTCAACATCAGCATGGGATCGTCGATACTTTGACTCTTTCAGAATCAGATTCTTCCTCATCCGATTCTGAGGATACATTGGAGGATTCCAGGGCCACCCGGGACATCCCTTCCAACCATTACCCTCCTCATGAATAGTGCCAGTCCCCGCCAGAGGACATGTTCTTTCAGGACTTCATTAGGGATATGGCGACAGGTCTCCAGATAACTGTGACATCGGAGACGGAACCGAGGGCAGAGGAATTGAAAATCCTCCAATACCCCTTGGCACCCAAGGAGGCAGCCACTTTATTGGTGCATCGAATCCTACAGGATTTAATGCTACATATGTGGGAGGCCCCGTTAACAGTTCTGCCTATCAGCAAACAGCTGAATACCATGTACCGAGTTCCGCCATCTCCTTGCTTTCAAAAGCCTCAGTTACCACACCATTCCATGGTAGTGGAATTGGCCATGTGATGCATCAAGAGTTTGAAGACTCATTCCTCCATGCCTCCAGGCAAAGATGCTAGAGCTCTCGATGCCTTTGGGCATCACTGTTTTCAGGCATACATGCTCATGTTCAGGATCACTTCATACATAGTAACATAGTAAATGATGGCAGATAAAGACCAGTATGGTTCATCTAGTCTGCCCAGTAAGATGGCAAGAATAGATGCACCTGCTGCTCCGTGCAGGCCACCCCTCCCCATGTCTTGGTTTTAGGGGTGAACCCACCGCTCCGTGTAGGACACCCCTGTATATTGAGAAATTAGATAGTTAAGTTTATTTTGATTTTATCCTGTTGCTGTAAAGGGATCCACTGTGTCTATCCCATGCCATTTTGAATTCTGTCACTGTATTTTCCCCCACCACTTCCAACGGGAGGGCATTCCAAGCATCCACCACCCTTTCAGTGAAAATGTATTTTTTGACATTGCCTTTCAATTTACCCCCTTGCAGCTTCATGTTATGCCCTCTAGTTTTACAGCTTCCTCATCTTTGTTTGTTCATTATTTCTCTTTAGGTATTTAAAGCTCTGAATCATATACTCTGTATGGGCATGGATTTCAAGGATATCTCCATAGATCTGGAGAATCTTGCTCCTCTCCTTCCAGATGACAAACAAGATGTATTCCTGGCCTTAGTCAAGCAAAATCAGAATACATCCAAGTTCCTTACAAAGGCATCTTTTGATGTCTTTGATTCTTCCAGCAGAGCCTCAGCAATCTGCATTGGTGCTCGTAGGATGGTCTGACTCTAGGCATCAGACCTCGAGCAATGAGTTCAGGATATTTTTGTTCTGTGTTCACAGATGAAGAACCAGGAGCAGGACCTCAGAAAACACCCACAAATAAGAACAGAAGCGAGGGACATCTTGAACAATTTTCAGAAGACTGTGTTCGTGAGAAACTAGCTCAACTTAAAGTAGACAAAGCGATGGGACAGGATGGGATACACCCTAGAATACTGAGGGAACTTGGGGACGTTCTAGCAGCTCCACTGACTGACCTTTTCAATGCCTCGTTGGAGTCGGGAATGGTGCCAAAGGACTGGAGAGAGGCTCATGTGGTGCCTTTACACAAAAGCGGAAGTAAGGATGTGGTTGAAAACTACAGGCCGGTTAGTTTAACTTCGGTGGTGTGTAAATTATTGGAAACGCTGCTGAAAGAGAAAATAGTGAGGTTTCTGGAGTCCAGCGGATTACAGGATCCGAGGCAGCATGGATTCACCAGAGGCAGGTCTTGTCAGACAAATCTGATTGATTTCTTTGACTGGGTGACCAGGGAGTTGGACCGAGGGAGAGCTCTAGATGTGGTGTATTTAGATTTCAGTAAAGCCTTTGACACTGTTCCTCACAGGCGACTTATAAACAAACTGAGCACCCTAGGGATGGACCCTAAAGTTACTGCTTGGGTTAAAAATTGGTTGGGTGGGAGGCGACAAAGAGTACAAGTAAATGGAGCTCACTCTGAGGAGAAGGATGTTACCAGTGGTGTGCCCCAGGGATCTGTCCTTGGTCCGATTCTCTTTTTAACATCTTTGTTAGTGATATATAGCGGAAGGGCTGTCGGGTAAGGTTTGCCTCTTTGCAGATGATACCAAAATCTGCAATAGAGTAGACACCCAGGAAGGTGTAGATAACATGAGGAGGGATCTAGCTAAGCTTGAAGAATGGTCTAGAATTTGGCAGCTGGGATTTAATGTTAAAAAATGTAAAGTCATGCATTTGGGCTGCAGCAATCCAAGGGAGCAATACAGTATAGGAGGTGAAGTACTTTTGTCCACTAAAGAAGAGCGGGACCTAGGCGTGGTTGTGTCTGATGATCTTAAAGTAGCTAAACAGGTAGAAAAGGCGACGGCAAAAGCTAGAAGGATGCTTGGGTGCATACGGAGAGGAATGACTAGCAGAAGAAAGGAGGTGATAATGCCTCTGTATAGGTCTTTGGTGCGACCTCATTTGGAGTATGGTGTGCAATTCTGGAGACCGCACCTTCAAAAGGATGTGAACAGGATGGAGTCGGTGCAGAGGGTTGCTACTAAAATGATTAATGGGCTTCATTATAAAGCATATGAGGACAGACTTAAGGATCATAATATGTACACCTTAGAGGAAAGGCGGGATAGAGGTGATATGATTGAGATGTTTAAATACCTCCGTGGCATAAATGTTCAGGGAGAGAGCCTCTTTCAATTGAAAGCAAGTTCTGCTACGAGGGGACATGGGATGAGGGTGAAGGGAGATAGATTCAGGAGTGATATGCGGAAATATTTCTTTACAGAAAGAGTAGTGGATCCATGGAATAGTCTCCCAGTGGAGGTGGTAGAGATGAGGACAGTAACTGAATTCAAAAAAGCATGGGACCAACACAGAGGATCTCTAAAGGTAAAAAGTGGACTGTTGTCATTGTTGTTATGGAAGGACAGACTAGATAGGCCATGTGGTCTTTTTCTGTCATCATGTTTCTATGTTTCTAGGATGAATTAGCCAATATTCCCTGCTCTGGAGAAAACCTATTTGGAAAGGGATGGAGAGAGAAGGCAGGTGAGCTTGAGGCGGATGATCTCACCCTCAAAAGGCTCTCCCAAAAGACTTCTGACCCCTCCAGAAAGAAGGCCAATTCCAAGAAATCTTTCTTTTCTAAAAAGAAGAGAGATTACCCTTCTTTTCCACCTCAAGCTGCTTACCAATCCCAATAACAACAGAGGCAACAGGGCCCTCATCAGCCTAAGAAGCCATGGGCACTTAAGCCATAATGAGCTGCTCCACCACAGTCAGCACCTGGATTTTGACGCCTTTCTAGAGAGCATAGCCACTCTGCCTCTGCAGGGTCCCCAGCCCCTTCACATAACAGGCAGACTTTGTTCTTACGCCCACAGGTGGCATCTCATCACATCAGAACAATGGACTCTCCAAAGGGGTTATCTGCTGCATTTCCAAAGCTTCCCCCGCCACTTTCATGAAGGATTATCCGGCCAACCCCTTACAGGCCAACCTCTATTCAATGGAAGTGGCCATCCTGTTAACTTAGGGTGTTGTCGAAATAGTTCCTCCTGACAAAGAGAGCAAGGGCTTCTATTCTCCTTACTTCCTAATTCCCAAGAAGATAGGAGGGTTCAGGCCCATTCGAGATCTCACCAAGTTCCTTGTTCAAGAAACATTCAAGATTGATTTCCCTAGGAACTCTTCTGCCTCACCTTCAGAGGAATGATTGGCTAAGTTCTCTAGACCTCATGGTGGCATATACTCATTTGCTGATCCACCCTCTACACAGACATTATCTGCAGTTCCGGGTTCAGCAAACCCACTGTCAGTATTGGATGCTTCCCTTCAAGCTTTCACACACACCCCAAGTATTCACAATGCACATGGCAGTGGTCGCAGGCTACCTTTATACTTTGGGGATCTTTGTCTTCCTCTTCTTAGATTGGTTAATGAGGGGAGAATCCACAGAAGAGGTAAAACTAGCTCTTTATTGCACCATCTTAGTGCTCCAAAGTCTGGAATTTTTGTTTTAAACTTCCCCAAATCCTACCTAGTACCATCCCAGCAGCTCAAATTCATCGGGGTGCTTCTAGACACTCATTAGGCCCAAGCTTTTCTCCCACAGAATCACTCTGTCTTTCTCATCAAGCTGGTCCACGCTATAAGAAGCCGCACAGTGGTCACCGCTCAAGAGAAGCATGGAAATAGCATAGAGAGAAGAGAATACTTTTGAACTCTTGTCCTCTAGCACACATCTCAAGTGTATCCTAAAGAAGCAGAAGAGAGAACAGTTCAAATAAATACACAGGGTAACCGAGCACAACTACAGTAGTGGCATTGACATAGGTACATGCCGATCAAATTCATTAAGGAAAAATCATGGGGATAAAAAAAATGCTGCATGACACTCAATGAGGAACATTTTCAACTCTAAGTGATCCTATTAATATTCCCTATCAAAGTAATGATGTAGGCAGTTCAGATGGATCCCAGTGTTTACTGTCTATTCAAGTACTTAACCAGTGGAAAAGTACCCCTTATGGTTAGTACTGTGGACTGGCAACCATGGAAGCCAGGGTTGAAATGCCACTGATACTCTTCGATGCCTTGATCAAGTCACTTAAATTTCCACTGCCTCAGGAACAAACTTAGGGGTAGGTTTACTAAGCGGTGCATGCACAGTATGTACGCCAAGATCCCATGTGAGATCTTGGCACACATACTATACATGCACCGCTAACACCTCTTAGTAAACCTACCACTTAGATTGTAAGTCCTCAGATGTAGCCGTGAAGTACTAAATCCAACTAAAATAGGTTTTTCAATAACTCTTAACTCCGTATTTCCAAGAACAGCATACAGAATGTTTTTCTCACCTGGTCAAAATTAGAAAGAGCAGCATGCAAATTAGCCAGCATGCCAGTAGGAGGTTCATTAGTAATTTTAATAGAATTTTCTAGTATTCCTTGAGGAATAATATGTTCATCAGAAGAGGGAGCTGGTTCAGCACTGATGAAAGCCCTGTAGTCTGGATGACTCTCTTTGCTGTATTCTTCCAGCAATTTCTCCAAGGTTCCAAGCCACATGGCCACTAGAAGTATATTCTATTGGAACAAATCAATACATTATGGAAGTAGCAATCACAACAGAAAAATCTGGAAATTGGATATTTTCTATGACTTGTATGGAGGATGCAGTTACAGGAACTTAGAATCCATGTATATTATAGAATCACACACAAATTTTCAGTATGGCAATTTTTGTTACATTACCTAATTTTAGTACTATTTAATTTTGTTCTTTATAATAGTTTCTACCATTTATTTATTTATTTTTTATTTTATTTATGTGCTTTTCTATACCGCCCCTTCCAGAGATCAAGGGCGGTTTACAAGGAACTTAAAACAACAATACAGCAGAACAGTGCAATATTGCATTACATTAAACATTAAGTATTACATAAGAACTATGATACATGGAAAACAGTGTGTAAGCTATTAATAAAAGGAACATAACTATGTTACAAGGAACCAAAAATGGCAAGTTATTTACATGGTTAGCAAGAGTTATTTGCAGTCATAAGTACAATATTGGGAGGATGCTGACTTGAGGGGATATTCAAATGAAGTCTGGATTTAGGTGGGGTAAACTTGTGTTTGGTTAGTTGTATGTTCTTGTGTAGTAAATTTGATTTCAGGTTGTAGGTTGCTATAGTGTTGAGTAAAGAGGTAGGTTTTTAGTTCCTTCCTGAAAGATGTGAGATCCTTAACCTCTCTTAGGTTTAGGGGCAGTTTATTCCATTGGCTGGGAGCATAAAATGAAAAGGCAGTGTTGGAGGTTATTTGTTTTGATTTTGTCACGGCAATGGGAATTAGTAGCATGTTGAGGTTAGTTTTTCTTCTAGTTCTGTTTTCTTGTGGGGTTTGAAGTAGAGTTGCCAACTGTGATGGGGCTAGGTCATTAATGAGTTTAAAAGTTGTGACAAGTGTTTTATATTGAATCCTACTATAAATGGGTAGCCAGTGAAGAGCGTGTAGGATAGGAGAAATATGATCGAATATTTTAGCTTTAACAATGATTCGAGCAGTGACATTCTGAGCTCTTTGAAGGATGTGTAAATTCTTTTTGGATGTTCCTTGGAGGATGCCATTGCAGAAGTCTAAGTGTGGCATTATGAGAGCCTGGACAACTGTTCTGAAATCGTTGATGTCAATGAGGGGTCGGAGTTGCTGTATGGTTCTCAGTTTGAAAAATATAGTTTTGGCAGTCTGCTTTATGTGGTTAGTCATGCTTAGGGTTTTGTCTAGTGTCACTCCAAGGTATTTAATTTCAGATTTGACTGGTAGAGTAATGTTCAGAATGTTGATGGAAGTTGGGGGGGTGAAGGTGGTATTTCTTGTTACGAAGAGTGCTTCAGTCTTTTTGTAATTAATATCCATATGGATAGAGTGGAGCCATTTTTCAGCTTCAGAGAGGCAGGAGGCGATATTGAGGAAATTAAGGTTAGTTATGTCTAAAGGAGCGAACAGCATGATGTCGTCCGCATAGATAAAATATCTTAGATTGTGACGTTGGAAGATTGCACAAATAGGTTGTATATAGAGGTTAAAAAGTAATGCAGAGAGTGAGGATCCTTGTGGGATACCACGTTCTTGTGGGAATGGTAGTGAGGGGGAATGGTCTAAATGGACATATTGGAAGCGATTAGAAATGTAGGACTTAAACCAGTTCAAAGTGGTATCTTTCAAACCTAGTTGTGATAGCCTAGATAAGAGGGTATTATGGTCAACACTGTCAAAAGCTGAGGAAATGTCGAGGAATATGAGTAAGAAGGTCTGCTTTGTGTTATCAATACCTCGGATAAGTGAATCAAGAAGGGATATGAGTAAGGTTTCTACTCCGTGATAAGAGCGGAAACCATACTGGTACTCATCCAAAGGGAAGTTGGTATCAATATGATCTTGGAGTTGTATCTGGGCTACCTTTTCAATGATTTTGGCTAAAAAAGGTATGCTGGCAATGGGGCGGTATGAGGATGGGTCTGAACTGTTAAGGGTTTTATTTTTTAGTAAAGGGCGAATCGCCGAGTATTTCAGATCATCTGGCATGTAACCTTGAAGTAGGGATTGATTTACCAGTTTCAAGATGTATGGAGCTAGTTCGGATTTTGTTGCTTTAACCCAAGATACCGGGCATGGGTCCAGTAGTGAAGTGGTAGTATTGAGGTTTGATATAATCTCAAGCAGTTGTTTGTTGGAGATTGTATGGAATGAGCTCCACTCAGTGATGGAATTTGGTGTGGGAGAGGTTAGGATAATGCTTGGACGGGCGCTTAGTTTGAGCTTATTGGCAAAATGGTTTGCAAGGAGTTGTGGATCTATTGGTGTTTTATTAGGGGTGTTATCGGGAACCTTAGTTAGAGATTTAATAATCTCAAAAAGTTCCCTAGGTCTGTTGATGGACTTAGATAATGTTTTGGTGTAGAATAGCCTTTTTGTGTTGTTAATGGCTTCCTTGTATGTTTTAAGGCTTGAGAAATATTGAACCCTGAGTTCAGATGTTTTTTCTCTCTCCATTTAGTCTCTAATTTTCGAAGGTTTTTCTTTAGAGTAGCAAGTTCAGAGGTGTACCATTTCTCGGACAAGCTAGATCTAGATTTTCTTTTATTAGAGGTTGAATATTTAGCTTCTGATTCAATAATAGAGTTCCAGGTAGAAACAAATTCGTTAAGATTATTTGACGTACTGTCTAATTTTGGAGAAATAGATTCTAAAAAACTTTCTTTGTTGAACTGGCGAAAACTTTGTTTTGCACAGTACTGATGTCATCCAATTTTGCACAGTACTGATGCCATCCAATTTTGCACAGTACTGATGTCATCCAAAGCAAAAACTTCATCTTACAACTAAACACAATTGGTGCTTCATATCTACTTCCACAGATCCAGGTCTAAAACATTAGCCTCGGACCAAGCTCAAGTACATCTAGGATCCAAAAAACTCCCTCCCATTAGGCTTTTATTAAAAAAATAAAACTCATTCAAAAATCACAAAATTATCAGTATTCCATTCATTGCAACAATATAATTCCACAAAATCCAACAGTGTAGACATTGTTCACACAACCTGCAACATGATTTTTCACAGCTTGCCAAAAATCTAGCATAATAGCAGGGGATACTGTACGGGGCGCAGGGTTAGCTGGACTGTTGGCCAGACAGTTTACAAGCAGACACCTTCCTCCGTCCAGAAGGGGAACCACTCAGGGAGGACATATCACTTCCCAATAAAAGAAACATCACAGAGAGGACCTACATTTCCCAATAAAATCTCACCTTATGTAGAACAAAATCTCACCTTATGCAGGACAACACACTTGTACATGGTAATAACTATCTCAGAGATTTTTCTTCCAAAAGGATCTTATTATTCCCTATCTTACAGAAACAGAAAGCTAAGAACAAAGGAAAACAGTCCAAAGGAATTACAGATCTTGCCACCTCTCACAGCAAGCAAACAGGGTCATTCTGTCTTATCTCTGATGCAGATTTCTAAACAATTACAAGTCAGAATGTCTGGTCCTGCCTGCATGATTCTGTCTTACTTCCTGACTCAACAGCGAGTGAGAGAATGTATGACAGGCCTTCCTGGACACAAGAGATCAGTGTAACAAGACAAAACAGCATACACACAAAACTCTCAGACACGACAACAGGGATACTGGTGCCATAGAGAACCCAGGGAATCCATACTTCCCTACAGCCTCCACTGCGAAGCAGACGGATTCATTGTGTATCTGGTCCTGTCACATTATATACCCTTGCTCAGGACCATTCTTACTATTCAGGCATTCTTCTCTAGCTAATTCTTGTTCCAGCTGTCTGGGGCCCCACTTGTGTGATGTTATTCTACTCATGTCTATACCCCTCTCCATTGACCTTTCTTGGGCCCATGTCTGCAATTATCAGTCTGGGCCTTGTCAGATTTATATTGTTATCTGACCTCTGCCCCCTCACTCAGTTCTTTACCTGGTTATCTTGCTTGGTTCTCTCCCACCCCTCAGTTCCCAAGAAATATATCTCTTCAACTCCCCATGTTCTGACAACTATACTGGGGGCCATATGTTCTTCTTCATGCTAAGCTGGCATGTTTATATCTAATGATTGCCTTTCTACCCTCTCTCTGTCCACCATTTACTGATAAGTGTGTTTTCACATCTTTTCCATATGATGTCATATACCTCTGAAAGCTCACGAACGCACCTCAGTACAATTCCAGCATTCAGACATTTCAATGATTTTTCTTGTATTATTGTGTTAACTCCTTCCCTTCTGGCTCTCACAATACTAATCAGCAAACATAACTTATATTTCATTCTCCCCAACACCACTCCAAATGCCTATTTCATTCTCCCCAACACCACTCCAAATGCCCACTTTAGCTTCATCAGGGGGGTAGAATGTATCTACAAAACTTTGTCTAATAAACCAAATAAGGTCACTGTTAATGTATAGCCTGATAGTGTATCCTAAGTAAACTGCACCAAAAAACACTGCTTGCTACTTAACCATTCTCAGACAGTCCATCAACCAAACAAAAAGAAAAGAACTTACCACCAAACAACCAGTCACCCACTTGCTGCAGTTCATGCTTGTATCCAATTTGAACACCCAGCATGCCTTCCTTTATATATATCCACCAACTGCAGCCATACACTTGACACCTTCAATTACACAGTCAATTGTTACAAAAGTACCCACTTAAACTAAACTCATAATAAGTTTGATAAAACCCCATACACCTAGATTTACTAATCACCCTCACCTTACAAAGAATCTATTCACCGTGTACAAAACAGCTGAGACCCAACTCAAATCTAATCAATCTCACCCCATCAGATGTGAAATACTATCAGACAAACCACTTCAATAGGGATGCAAAAACAAGCTATCTTCCCACCCTTCAGCAGAAGAAATCACATACAGGTAACCCATTTGCGCATTCAAACCCAGAGGAGCAACAGAGTTAAAGCCTGTAGATCATCTCTGTTCACATTGAGATAAACATGTCATACGATCCCTAGACTTAATGCCCACACAATTTATGCAAAACAATTTTAACTCATCAAACTTGTTACCCAGTAATATACAGTGGGACACCATCGGGGCTTCCCGACACTCCCGCTGTAAACAACTCCTGTGCTCACCCATTCTAACTTTGAACGAGCGAGTAGTTTTACCAACATATATGAGCCCACGGGGACAGCATACCAAATAATCAATAAACAATGATGTGCATGTTGTGTGATGTTGCAGCTGAAACACATGCCCCTGATACTCAAATTCCTTAATCGGACTAGCTCCCTCACACAGTGAACATGAGCCACATGGAAAATGCCCACCCTCATCCTTCACACCATCCCCCAATATATCAAACGAGAGGGGCAAAGAATGTCTTTTAAATTGCGTCCCCTAGTCCAAACCATATGTGTCTGCTTATCCTGTAATTCAGGAATGGTCTGGATAACTGGAAAATATTTTCTTATAAACCTCTGGATCTTATTGGTCAGTGGCGAATAGGGGTCACAAAATGTATAAATTCAGATACATCCTTTCTTCCATCCCTCTTCCTGGGTTTCAAGAGCTAGGAACGATCATTATATCTAGCTCTAATGTAAGGCTGTCATACCACTGAACTGGGATAACCCCTACCCAGAAATTTCCCATAGGCATCATCTGAGTAGGGGTTATCTCAGTTCAGTGGTTCAATGATCACTATTGCCAAGTGGCCCCAACACTCTTATCTCTTGCATCAAATCTTGTGTTCCACTAAGGACTAGGTCCAAAATGGCTTCCCCTCTTGTCAGTTCATGAACCAGCTGCTCCAAGACGCAGTCATTTATTTCATCTAGAAACTTTATCTTCCTAGCATGTCTTGCTGTGACACTGACTCAGTCGATACCAGGGTAATTGAAATCACCCATTATTATTACTGTATTGTAACTTTTATTAGCTTCCCTGATTTCTTTGAGCATTTCATCATCCATTTGTTCATTCTGGCCAGGCGGTCGGTAGCACACCCCCATTGCCATCGCCTTCCCCTTTCTGTCCATAGAGATTCTACCGTGTATTTTGTTTCCTGTGACACTTTAATCCTGTGTGAGTCAATGCCCTCTCTAACATAGAGCGCAACCCTCCACCAATTTGATCTACTCTATCATTGCGATATAATTTGTATCCAAGTATCAATGTCCCACTGGTTGTCCTCCTTCCACCATGTCTCTGAGATACCAATCATATCTAACCTCTCATTTAGTGCTATATATTCTAACTCTCCCATCTTATTTTTTAGACATCTAGCATTTGCATACAAGCATTTTAGAGGTTGTATTTTATTCATATTAATCTGGTTATTTGGAATCTTTAAGCTCTGTCTGCTCTGTACTTAAGGCAATTGGATTACTTTTGTCTTTATTGGAACCTCTCTGTTGATATGCCCTAACTTCAATCTTTTGCTAGTATCCTTCACAGATACATCGTTCCGAGCCATGCGCTCTTGGGCAACTGTCAGCTTTCCCCATTATCTAGTTTAAAAGCTGCTCTATCTCCTTTTTAAAGGTTAATGCCAGCAGCCTGGTTCCATTCTGGTTAAGATAGAGCCCATCCCTTTGTAAAAGCCCATCCTTTCCCTATAATGTTCCCCAGTTCCTAATAAATCCAAACCCCTCTTCTTTGCACCATTGTCTCATCCCCGGATTGAGACTCCAGAGCTCTGCCTGCCTTTTGGGTCCTACGCATGGAAGGGAAGCATTTCTGAGAATGCTATCCTGGAAGTTTGGATTTCAACTTCCTACCTAAAAGCCTAAATTTGGCCTCCAGAACCTCCCTACCACACTTTCCTATGTCGTTGGTACCAATATGTACTAAGACAGCAGATTCCTCCCCAGCACTATCTAATACCTTGTCTAGGTGGCGCGTGAGGTCCGCTACCTTCGCACCAGGCAGGCATGTTACCAGGAAATCCTCACGTCCACCAGCCAACCAGCTATCTACATGCCTAATGATTGAATCACCAACTATAACGGCCCTCCTAACCCTTTCTTCATGGGCATATGCCCCTGGAGAAACCTCGTCGGTGCAAGAGGGTTTTACATCACCTAGAGGACAGGTCCTAGCTACAGGATCACTTCCTGGCACACCAGCATGATACTGTCCTGTCACATGACCTCTCTCCTCCATGGCAACAGGGAAGCTGCCAGACTGGAGGTGGGACATCAGCACTATGTCCCTGTAGGTCTCATTTATATACTTCTCTGTCTTCCTTATGTCCTCCAAGTCTGCTACTCTAGCCTTCAAAGATCGGACTCCTTGCACCTAGTGCTCCTTGCTCCTAGTGCCTATATCTGTCTGGCTTTGGCATCTGTTTCCCACATTTTTAGGTACTGGCATTTCTCACAGCATCTCCCTACATGTTTGTCCCATGCTTTTTTGAATTCAGATACTGTGCTCATCTTTGATTAAACAATGGATGGTACAGAATAGGCTGTAGATTAATCCTTCAAAAGCTTAAGGTATTGTGGATTCATCGTAACAGTTCTTCTCCTATCCCAAACGTTTTTTGGGAGGGGAGTGCGGTACAAAACCAAATGAAATGAATAGTGATCATGAATAGTGTGGTATAAAACCAAATGAAATGAAATAAATAAATGTAGAGATAGATAGGTGTGTGTATGTATATGTATATTTATGTATGTATGTATATATCTATGCATACATGTTTATCAACATTTCATTCCAAAATGTGTGTTCACATAGCAGCAGCACTGTATAAATGCTATTAACTTTTGTATCTGAGTATTCCAGTGTAACAAATGCACACAGCTAGCTAAAAAGATATTTTTATTTGAGTGTGCCGCTCGGTGTTCCATTCAACATTATAGGCTAAGAACAAGCCAAAGCCCTCTCATTTCCCAAGCTTCTTCTTTACCCCCTCCCTCCAGCTGTTCTTGTATGCTATATCAGAAGAAATTTTATTTATTTAGTTATTTATTTAAAAGTTTTTACATACCGTCTTTCAAGACGGTTTACAGAGAACACAACATGGCAGTATATTTCAACTGTTTACAATGAATATAGAAATGTATATAGATATAACAATGAACTTTTTACAATAACCAACTTTTTAAATGGGTTTGTATATTTACAAAATCCAACTGTTTACATAGGTTTGTACAGGTCGGGGGTTCAAATCCCACTAGAGGACAGCAACCTTGGGCCAGAAGGACTGGGGTTTCTAGTCCCACAGGTGCTCCTTGTGATCTTGGGCAAGCCACTTAACCCTCCATAGCCCATGTTCCCTGTAAACTAGTTATCTCTCAAGTTATAATGTCCTGTTCAATGTAATTTCAGTTTGTTCAATGTAAACCGCCTTGATATCATGAAAGGCGGTATATAAGAAATGTTAAATAAATAAAATAAAATAAAATTGTTTGCTAGTGGTTCCCTCTTGCAAACATTTTCATCTTGAATGTGCACATCATAATGCTTATTCATGCTCTCTGCCATTACTGTGGAATGGAATATCAAAACTTCACTGTTCACTGTTCTTTGGACAATCTGTTATATTTTCGGAAGGCGGTAAAAACATACCTTTTTCCTGAGCCGTGATGGACATTTTGTAGGATTTTGGAAATCAATTGCCTTGAAGGTGTTTTTCTTTTTTTTTTAATTTTATGAAGAATAGATATTGTGTTATGATGAGGTATTGTCAATTTGTGCTATGTTACTTGTTATTATTATGTATGCAATTTGTAACTTGCGCTGAGCAATTTGAGAGGATAGAATAAAAATTGAATAAATAAATTAATTAATTGAAAATAAGTAGATATTTCCTCCTCCGGGGGGCTTATAATCTAGGTTTGTATATGAGGCAATGGAGGGTTAAGTGAGTTGCCCAACTTCACAACGAGTAGCAGTTGAATTTGTACTCTGGCTTCCCTCGTTCTAGCCCACTGCTCTAGCCATTAGGCAGCTACTCTGCTTTTTACATTTACAACCCCAGAGATAAACCCACACATGCAAAACAGAGAGATCTACACAAACACATACTGTACAAACAATATACAGACTCACATACATACTAAATGGTTTGGAAATAGTTCCATGAGGCATGCTCCACATGCTTTCCCCACCGAGCACCTCCCACCGCCCCCGCCCCCCGCCATAGTACTATCTTGCTAAGTGAGCTCTTAATGATTGAGATATGTATTTGGTGCAAATTTTACTGTGAAATCTAGCGATTGGACCTTCCATATAGTCTTCTTAAAGGTCGCTATGTATGGTGAGACCTAGTGACTAAACTATGCAGTTTGCTACTGTTTGCTCTGCGTACAGCCTCTTTGTGGTAAAGCATGGCAATATCTATTGCCTTGAGGCAGACGTACCCTGTGATAAACTAATTCATCTTTTGAAATCTGTTGATAATATATCAAACCATTAGATGTCACTATCATGCATTTTCATTTCATTATTATTTCCAAACTAACAGAATGTTTAAATACTGCTCCATTCAGACTGTCCAACCCCTCTCTCCTCCAGGTCAGAAATACATGCACGAACAAAGGAAAAGAATTACCTGAGCCATGCTCTCCAGGCTTTATCCACTTTTTTTATTCTGTTATGCTGCTGAGAATGACCATGGCCACACCAGAAATGCAAAATCTGTCCAAGTTTTTCTCTTTTGAATGCCATCTGCTGTTATTTTTAGGTGTTTCATTATATAGGATATTCCTTATCACTTCTCCGGGCCAGTCCAGGGAAAGGTAGGGTTGTCAATCCCCTATAGCAACTGAGGACTGAATGCTTCAAGTTTTCCTGAGAGGTGAAGCCACTCCCCCTTAGGGCTAACCATCAGTCTTTCAGTCCTCAGCAGCTATAGAGGATCGAATTATTTTTTCTCCCTCTTACCTTTCTTTTATTAAGTAATTTAGCTCTGGCAGAGCTGATTTCTATGGTTCTTGGGTAAAATTGTGCACCTCTAAATTAAAAGCGCTGTTGCTTTAAGAGCATCGAGACGTGAGTAAAGAAGTCTTGCAGTGCGAGGTAGAGCCTGCCTCATTGCCTGCCTCCGTCTCCGTCTACAGAGTGATCCTGGGGGCCCCAGTTCTTCCTCTGCTATAGCGCTGTCATCCTTGCTATCATTGCCGCTGGCAGCGGTTCGGCGGGACCGGTTCTGTTTGTCTTTAGTTCGTCGGGAGAGTTCCTTGTGGCTTTCTTTTCCCTGTCTGCCGCCCGCGGCGCTTCTTCGGGCCACTTTGGTTTCTTTTTCCCTCTCGGGATTTCGGCGGTCAGTTTTTCTTTTTTCGGCTCTTCACTTTGCGGGTCTCTTTTTGTTTTTCTTCATGGCGGAAACATCTTTACAAGGCGCACAGGAGCCGTCTTTGCCGGCCGAAAAGGCGGGAAAGGCGGCCATTTTGTCAGCGCCGGTGGCTGCCGTATCAGAGCAGTCTCGGCCTCATAAGAGCAAGGCTAAGACTTCTAAAGAGGCCAGACGCCAGGCAAAGCCTGCCGAGGCCGTTTCTGCGCCTCCAGAGAGGGTCCCTTCCTTTTTTTCGCCTGAGTTTATTCTGGCTATGCACACAGCTTTTTTAATGAAATCATCACAGCCAGCTTCACTCTCTGCAGTTTCCTCTCCTATGACTATGCCTCTGCGGGCTCCCGAGCCTGGTGATCCTGGAGAGGGATCATCTCAGGCTAAAGGGTTTCTTTCAGAGCCTATTGATTTTTTTTTTCTCCTCAGGTCCCTGACGTTTCCCTAGTTCAAGGGGATTCAGAGGTAGGAGCTGATCCAACTTTAGATATGGAGGCGGAGGAGTTGGAGGAAGGGGAGATTGCTCCTGGTGAGGATCCCAATGTTTTCCGCGTCTTCCTTAAGGAGGAACTTTCAGCGCTCATTTCTCAGTCTTTGACAGCGCTGCACCTGGTGCTCCCTTCCTCTTCTCAGGAGCCCTTGGAAGATCCCTTATTACAGGGAGTTAAAACCGAACAACGCTGTTTCCCTCTTCACCGGGTGATCAGGCAAATGATTGATTCGGAATGGGAATGTCCAGAGGCTTCCCTGCGTGGTAGCCGTGCCTTGGCACGCTTATACCCCCTTCCCCAGGAGGTGAAGGCTTTGTTGCACATGCCAAAGGTAGATGCTATCATATCCGCAGTCACCAAAAAGACTACCATTCCTGTCGAGGGAGCAGCGGCTCTCAAGGACCTGCAGGATAGGAAGTTGGAGGTTCTGCTCAAGCAGGCCTTCGATTCCAGCGCACTGGCGTTGCAAGCGGCAATTTGTGGAGCATACGTTTCTCGGGCGTCCATTCGCTGGTTACAAGGAGACGGCTCAGGGGAGCAGCCTTCTGAGGTGCCCGACACGGCGAAATTAGAATCAGCCGTGGCGTATATGGCAGATGCCTTCTATGATTTGTTGCGGATTGCGGCTAAGACTATGGCCTCTCTCGTGGCGGCTAGGCGCTTTCTTTGGCTGCGCAACTGGTCGGCGGATGTTTCGTCCAAGCTGCGTCTCAGTAAATTACCCTATAAGGGGCAGTTACTATTCGGGGAAGCCTTGGAAAAGATTGTTAAGGATTTAGGTGACTCCAAGGGCGGCCGGTTACCTGAGGATAGGCCTAGATCGGGGCGCTCGGGGTCGGTCTCCCGGGGCGCTGGTAGAGACTCCCGTCGTTTTCGTGGTGCCCGTTTTTCCTCCTATGCCAGGGGCCGTTCCAGCTTTCGTGGCCAGTCCTTTCGGGGTGCCAGAGGTTTTAGCAAATCCTACTTTGGATCGCCCCAGCCCACCGTTAAAAAGTCACAATGAAGGTCGGCTGGTCCAGCCGTTGGTTCCGGTAGGCGGGCGACTACAGGGTTTCCTGACGGCTTGGACCACCATCACCTCCGACAGATGGGTGTTGGAGATCATTCAGAAGGGCTATGCTCTCGATTTTGCGTGTCCCTTAACCCCCGCATTTGTAATGTCTCCCGGCGGCTCGAATCGGAAGGCGGAAGCCATAGCGGAAACGCTCTCGCGCCTCTTACAGTTGCAGGCGATCGTTCCTGTTCCTTTAGACCAATACGGTTGCGGTCGATACTCGATTTATTTTGTAGTGCCCAAAAAGGACGATTCTTTTCGTCCGGTGCTCGATCTCAAAGCCGTAAACCGTACCCTGCGGGTACCACACTTTCGCATGGAGACTCTTCGTACCGTAATTCGGGCGGTACAGCCGGGAGAATTTCTCGCCTCAATAGATCTTACAGAGGCCTATCTTCATATTCCCATCAGGCCATCGCATCAGCGTTTTCTGCGCTTTGCCCTTCCCGTGGGACATTTCCAGTTTCAAGCGTTGCCGTTCGGGCTAGCTATGGCTCCGCGTACGTTCACGAAGCTCATGGTGGTGGTTGCAGCGGCACTTCGGAAAGACGGAATCCGCGTTCATCCTTATCTCGACGATTGGTTGATCCGGGCCGATTCTCGGGTCGATTCCGTCGTAGCGACAGCTCGGGTGGTGCAGCTTCTAGAGCGGCTTGGTTGGGTAATCAATCAAACCAAGAGCCTCTTGGTACCATCGCAGTGGATGGTTTATCTGGGCGCTCTTTTCGACACCGAGCGGGGGAGAGTCTCTTTACCCGAGGTGCGCATAGACAAGCTGGTACGGCAGGTTCAAGCGTTTCTGCGGCTGACGACTCCGTCGGCGTGGACTTACTTACAACTCTTGGGGTCCATGGCGGCGGCGCTGGATCTGGTTCCGTGGTCCAAAGCGCACATGCGGCCTTTACAACAGGCCTTGCTGTCCCGTTGGTCTCCACAGCTTCACCCTCTCTCGCAGCGCCTGCCCTATTCAATTCTTGTAAGGCGCAGTCTCGAGTGGTGGTTAGTTCGGGATCATCTATCTGTGGGAGTGCCCTTGCTAGAACCCTCCTGGATATTGGTCACCACGGATGCCAGTCTTGTCGGCTGGGGAGCTCACTGTCAGACACATATTGCTCAGGGTGCTTGGTCCCCCGAAGAGAGCTCCTGGTCGATCAACCTCTTGGAGCTGCGAGCAGCTCGTCTTGCCCTCCTACACTTTGCTTCCTTTCTCAGAGGATCGGCGGTAAAGGTTTTTTCCGACAATGCAGTGACGGTGGCGTATATCAATCGTCAAGGGGGAACCAAAATTCCTTCTCTCCTATCCGAATGTCACGCGATGATGACTTGGGCGGAGGACAATCTGTTGACGCTCTCGGCGGCTCATGTTGCGGGCACGGAGAACGTGCAAGCGGATTATCTCAGCCGTCATCTTCTCGATCCCGGAGAGTGGGAGTTGAATGCGGCGGTATTTCACGATCTCACCTTGCGTTGGGGGCAGCCAATAATGGATTTGATGGCGACATGCAGCAATGCCAAAGCGAATCGTTTCTTCAGCAGGCGCCGAGAGCACATGTCCGAGGGGCTCGATGCTCTCGTTCAGCCCTGGGCTCCAGATTCTCTGCTGTACGTGTTTCCTCCTTGGCCGATGTTGAGTCGGGTTCTCCAGCGCATTGCGCGGCACCGGGGGTTGGTGATTCTCATAGCTCCGGATTTGCCGCGCAGGCCTTGGTATGCCGATCTCGTTCGACTCCTGGTGGATCAGCCATGGCCTCTTCCAGTCCGCAGCAATCTCTTGCATCAGGGTCCGATACTCATGCCACGAGTGGATCGCTTCTTGCTTACGGCTTGGCTCTTGAAAGGACGCGCTTGACACGCAAAGGTTACGCAAACTCAGTAGTGTCTACTTTGCTGCGGTCTAAAAGGCCAGTGACGTCTCTAGCATATGTGCGAGTTTGGCGCCTTTTTGAAAATTGGTGTACTCAGCACGATGTTCTGCCTATGTCTTCTACATTGCCGCAGCTTCTCCCTTTCTTACAGCATGGCTTGGACAAGGGACTGGCTCTTAGTACTCTTAAAGTTCACATAGCAGCGCTTGCCTGTTTTCGAGGTCCGGTGCAACGTCGCCGTCTTTCCGCGCATCCAGATGTGCATCGTTTTTTACGGGCGGCAAAGATTATCCGTCCCCCGGTTCGTTCTATTATGCCTCCTTGGGACTTAAATGTGGTTTTGGAAGCGTTTTCTCGTTCTCCTTTGACGTCCCTCTGCTCGCGACAGATCCGACAGTGTTCTTGGAAGACGGCCTTCCTGGTCGCCTTGTGTTCAGCGCGCCGGATTGCGGATTTGCAAGCCTTGTCTTGTCGGGAACCTTATTTGCAGTTTCTTCCTGAGCGGGTTTTGCTCCGCACTGTTCCCTCTTTTTTGCCGAAAGTGCTGTCGTCTTTTCATGTTAATCAATCTGTGGCGTTGCCTGTTTTTTCGGGTTCCTCCACTTCTCCTATGGACCGAGCGCTTCGGCATTTGGATCTCGCTCGGGTTCTCAAAACTTACCTTCGGGTTTCGCAATCTATTTGGAAGACGGATAGGCTTTTTGTCCAGTTCAGTGGTCCTCGAAAGGGTCTTGCGGCCTCTAAGTCCACAATTGCCAGATGGGTCCGCAAAGCCATTGCCGAAGCATATACTATCCGCGGTCTGTCGCTGCCGCTACCACTGCGAGCGCATTCCACTCGGGCTCAGTCAACTTCCTGGGCGGAGTTCGCCTTCGTTCCGCCGGTGGATATTTGCAGAGCAGCAACGTGGTCTTCTTTGCACACGTTTGCAAAGCATTACCGCTTAGATGTTCAAGCACGAGACGATGCTAGGATGGGGGCTGCGGCTCTTATCTCAGGTTTGGCGGGCCCCTCCCGGACTTAGGTACTGCTTTGGTACTGCCCTACCTTTCCCTGGACTGGCCCGGAGAAGTGATAAGGAAAACGAAATTAGGTCTTACCTGCTAATTGTCTTTCCTTGAACTTTCTCTGGGCCAGTCCAGGGTCCCACCCGGATGTTCAGCCTTTTGCCAGCGATATGTTTGGTAGCATGTTCGAAGCATTTCATCTTCTCGGCGTTTTAGCTCCGGAAGCACATCTTGGGGCTGGGCGCATGCACTCCATGCCACGCACGGATCACTCTGTAGTAACTCTTATATATGTTTTGAGCATGGCAAAACAAAAACAAAAAAAAAAAACTTTAAACTTACAGGGGAAGTGTGTTTTTTTTGCTTCCTCGTGGTTCAAGAACTATAGATTGTTATCAGTTTTTCAAGGGTTAATCTACTTTTTTCAGTTTTTTCTCTTTAGTTGCTTTGTCAGAAGGAGACTGATGGTTAGCCCTAAGGGGGAGTGGCTTCACCTCTCAGGAAAACTTGAAGCATTCAGTCCTCAGTTGCTATAGGGGATTGACAACCCTACCTTTCCCTGGACTGGCCCGGAGAAAGTTCAAGGAAAGACAATTAGCAGGTAAGACCTAATTTTGTTTTGTTTGCACTCTTTGTCAAGCCAAAGGTAAAGAGGATACATCTCACTGGTAACCTGTCTATATTTTACTTTTATTACTTTTATGATTTTTT
Source organism: Ichthyophis bannanicus (assembly GCA_033557465.1). Taxonomy (NCBI): domain Eukaryota; kingdom Metazoa; phylum Chordata; class Amphibia; order Gymnophiona; family Ichthyophiidae; genus Ichthyophis; species Ichthyophis bannanicus. The sequence continues at coordinate 546,844,851 of CM066031.1, forward strand.
AAATTTCATTTGTGGGTAATGCATGTGTTATTGATGACTTTTTTAACTTTTATTCTTTTACTTTTGTTTCTACATCTAATTTTTTATGGAATATTTTATGTATATGTATGTATATACTTTTATGTTTTTCTTTTTGTTTAATTATTTTAGACCCCTGATCACAGGCATTTGTGCTGAAACTTGACTTAAGTCGGGTTTTGAATAAAATACTTTTTACATTTGTGAAAACATCATTGGCATGGCCATGGTCATTCTCCGCGCGCCTGATGTGCTGTTTGTTGTCTGCGGAGGACATCCTCTCTTCCGTTGTTCTGTTATGCTTTCAGGTAGCATGATCTTTCTTCTGGCCTAAAGCTCTCCCTCACATTTGAAAATAGTGCCACAGTCTATTCTCTTGTTCTACTTTTGCTAATTATTTTGCATCAGATTCTACTTTTCTGTGATTGTGAAACATATTTGGATACATCTATATGAAGGAGGCTATAGTAAAGTTGCATTGTATTCCGTGTCTTTATTTCCCATTCTAAGATTAAAAACAATCTGGATGGCATTTTGGAGAAGCTTCCGGAAGAGTTCAGCATGACAGAGATAATGCAGAAGACAACAGATCATAGTCCTTATATTCTTGTTTGTTTCCAAGAATGTGAAAGGATGAATACTCTAATCCGAGAGATAAGCAGATCACTTAAAGAACTAAACCTTGGCTTGAAAGTAAGATGTTTATTATTATGTCCAAATGTTCCAAGCTAAAGCCTGTTGAAATTTACTTACATAAATATCTGTTTTTATGAACTAGGGAGAGCTGACTATTTCTCCTGAAATGGAAGCACTGCAATCTGCTCTTTACTATGACAGTGTTCCAAATGCATGGGCCAGACTTGCATATCCATCAACGTATGGATTAGCACAGTGGTAAGTTTATACTAACCAACACTATATATTTATTTAAGATTTTGAAGTATTCATGAATTGTTGCATACTGACACTTTTTAATACTTTCTGAAGTCCTCAAAAAATCAACTCAAATGTTTCTTGGTGCTACTCTGTTTTCTTTCTTAAACTCAGGTTTCCTTTTTCTTTTGCTCCAATTTTTAGAGGTAGATATCAGTACAAAGTTATGTGCTTGCCATTCCTCTGAATAATAGGGTTGCCTTAAGGGGGAGCCAGGGAGGAATTGCTGAAACATTAAGGGCATCTAAATGCTGCCTCACAGGCTAGCCCTTTCAAAGCAGCAGGAGCATGTTGCTCTGCTGCTGCCACGGTGCTGCTCCTCTCTGCTGCTTCTGCTGGGCAGGCTTGAAACATGAGACGAGGCACTTCCTGTTTATAGCTAGAAACAGGAAGTACCACTTTTTGTGTTTCAATCTGCCACACAGAGAAAATTGAAAGGAACGTCACAGCTGCAGGAACAAAGCAACATGCTCCTGTCTCTGTGTCCATGGTTACTGGAGATGCTGGGACAGGTAGGAGAAGGGGCTGGGAGCAGGAAAGCAGTGCTGGAAGAAGAGAGCTGATGGATGAGGCTGGGGACCAGGAGAAGGTGCCTGAGGTTGAGGATTGATGCTGGGGGCTGGGAGAAGGTGCCTGAGGTTGTCAACTGATGCTGGGGGCTGGGAGAAGGTGCCTGAGGTTGAGGGCTGATGCAGGGGGCTGGGAAAAAGGGGCTAAGACTTATACTGGGGATCTTGGATAAGGGAATTGATACTGCTGCTGGCGTACTGGAAGAAGGGGACAAGAGGCTGAGAAGGGGGCTGGATGCTAGTGCATGGGCTGGTTTTGGATGCTGCTAGGGTCTGAGGCTGATGTTTGGAGAGCTGGGATCTAATGCTTGGAGAAGGGAAAGGAGGACAGATACTGAGAGGGGGAGAAGTAAGGACATATGCAGGGAAAGGTGTAGAAAGGCTGAGGAATGTGTGGGAAAAGGCATGTACAATGGATGTTTAGGAAATGGGAGAAAGAGGCAGGAGGGACAGATATTGTGGATTAGAGGGATGCAAAAAAGCAGGGACTCAAATTAGGCAGAGAATCTAGGATCAGGTGGGAGATCAGAAAAAGACATACTCTATGGGACTTGTTTCCTAAGCAGCGGTAGCCCCTACGAATGACTGGGGAGTGTAACTGAGGACTAAGGGCTTAGATGGGATTGTGAGTGAAAACTCTGGGATTGGATAGGATGGAAGAATGGAGCTTGGGGATTTAGTGGGGACTAGAACTGAGTAGGGATTAAGAAGGATAATGGGGAATAGGTAATTGGATGAGGGGTATGAATAGTGCTGAGACTGAGTGCAGAAAAATGGGGAGGGGAAATGGTTGGAAGGAGCTAAAAGGTTGGGGAGGTGTTTGGATGCAGTTGAAAGGGACAGAGGGCTATGAAAAGTGTGAGAGACAAAGAAAGGGGACAGGTCTTGGTGGAGGTGAGAGAGGAGGAATGGGAGTTTGGATAAGGGGATAAGATATATGAAAGGGACTAGAGATGGAGAGGGGGTGAGTAACGGAAGGAGCTGGAGCTGATAAGGAGATGAGAACCAGAGGAATGTACACAAGGTTGGGGAGGAGATGAGTAAAGAAGATAGAAAATGGTGGTCTATTAAGTGGATGAAAAATGGAGTTATATGAGGCTGAGACAGAGGTGGAGAATGGGAGGACTAGGGAAATAATAATAGGGAATGGAAAGCTGGTGGTAAGTAGCTGAAAAGTGAAGAGAGGAAGACCAAACATCACTAGCAAAACAGAGAAGTCAGGGCATCCCGATAGATAGGTTCCAATAAAGGTAAAAGTAACCCAGGTGCCTTTAAGTAAAAATCAGAGTTGAAAGATTCAAAATTAACCCTGCTATCAAATAACCAGACTGCTAATATTAATTTAAAAAAACAAACTTTGAAATACCTTTATGCAAATTCTAGAAGTCTAAAAAATAAGATGGGAGAGTTAGAATATATAGCAATGAATGAAAGGTTAGGAATAATTGGCATTTCAGAGAACTGGTGGAAGGAGAATAACAAATGGACACTGTGATACCAGGCAGCAAACTATATCGCAAGGATAGGATAGCTTCTCCGGAGACAAGCAGGGGGATGCAGTCACTGTCAATGGTGAAGTCCCCGGACTGAGCCATGAGAGGATCTCCCACAGCTCAGAGAAGCTTTGTTGTTTCACTGAGCATGCGTGCCTGCTTTCCTCTTGCTTGTGCTGAGAGAACCTGTTTTTTTCTCTACCATGCAGAAGCCTTCATGGGTCTCCCTCTCTCTTAAGAACATAAGAACATAAGTTATGCCATACTGGGTCAGACCAAGGTCCATCAAGCCCAGTATCCTGTTTCCAACAGCGGCCAATAGGTCATATGTACCTAGCAGTTTCCCCAAAAGACACAGGTTCCGCAATGCTTGTACTGGGTCAAGCATTGATATCCTGGGTCCCTTCTTAATAATGGTTTATGGATCTTTCCTCCAGGAATTTGTCCAAACCTTTTTAAACCCAGCTACACTAACAGCCTTTACTACATCCTCCGGTAACAAATTCCAGAGTTTGATTACACGTTGAGTGAAAAAATATTTTCTTTTATTAGTCTTAAATAGTTTACCCTGTAGCTTCATTGCATGTCCCCTAGTCTTTCTATATTCTGATAACGTAAACAATCGATCGGGCTGCTCAGTGGTGCCTCAGAGCTCAGTGGGCGCAAGCCACAGGCGACCTCCGAGACAGAGTAAAGGTGTCCAAACCACTCTTGGACTCCTTCCAGTGGTGACTATATCTCCCAAACCTTCTCAGGGGGGTACCCTTTCAGGCCCCAGCACACACAAGGGTGCTGACGACCGATGTTTACTTGAAGGGCTGGGGTGCACATTGCCAGGGCACGTGCACTCAAGGCCTCTGGTCTCCTCGGGAGGCCACAGAGCAGATCAGTCTTTTGGAGCTGCGAGCGATCCGCTTGGCTCTACAGACATTTTCTCATGCCCTCTCACCAGTCTGTCTTAGTTCAGACAATCAGGTAGCAATGTTCTATGTGAACAAGCAAGGGGGCACAGGGTCCAGACTCCTATGTCAGGAGGCGCAGGCCTTTTGCTCCTTTGCAGTCAAATAAGGCATGTTTCTCAAAGCAGTTTATCTACCTGGTCAGGAGAACTTCTTGCCAGACAAGCTAAGCAGGATTCTCCAGCCTCACGAATGGCAGTTGAATCCACTGGTGGTCCAGCAGATCTTTCTACAATGGGGACTTCCATCCATCGATCTCTTTGCAAGTCCACTGAATCGTCAGCTGCCCAGAGTTTGCTCCAGACAGCCGCATCCCCTGAGAATGGCAGCAGATGCGTTTCTGATCTCTTGGTCTACGGGCCTCCTGTATGCATTTCCTCCCACGCCCCTGGTGGCTCGAACTCTGTTCAAGATTCTACGGGACAAGGCCTCGGTGATTCTAGTAGCCCCCAGATGGCCGAGGCAACCGTGGTTTCCACTTCTGCAGCTGGCGGTAGAAACTCCATTCCCTCTAGGGTTGCAACCTGATCTCCTGTCTCAGGATCAGGGTTCCCTTCTGCACCCCAATCTCAGATCCCTCAATCTGATGACCTGGCTGCTGAAAGGATAGCGCTAGCTCCCTTACTTCTACCTAGGGAAGTTGAGGAGGTTGTCTTGGCCTCTACGAGGCAGTCCACCAGAAAGTCCTATGCCCTCAAGTGGCATAGGTTCTCAGTATGGTGTGCTCAGCGCAGTGAAGATCCTTTCTCCTGCCTTGTACCAGTAGTACTACAATACCTACTTCACCTGTCAGACATAGGCCTTAAGTCCAACTCTGTTCGGGTCCACCTCAGTGCTCTATCAGCACACCACTCAACGGTGGAGGGTCAGTCTCTGTTGGTTCACCCCTTGATGTCTCGCTTCCTCAGAGGCCTGCTTCTGCTCAAGCCTCCGATTCGTCCACCAGCCACTGAGTGAGATTTGAACGTGGTCTTGCAGCAGCTTACTCACCCACCGTTTGAGCTGATGGCTACTTGCCATTTACGCTTCCTTTCTTGGAAGGCGCTGTTCCTGGTAGCTCTTACCTCGGCCAGACGTGTGAGTGAACTGCAAGTTCTGGTTTCTGATAGACCTTACACACGGTTCTATAGGAACAGGGTGGTCCTACAGACCCATCCGAAGTTCCTTCCAAAAGTTGTCTCCTCCTTCCACCTCAACCAGGAGGTGGTTCTTCTGACATTCTTTCCCAGGCTTCATACCAGCCGGGCTGAAACAGTCTTGCATACCCTGGACTGTAAGAGGGCATTGTCCTTTTACATAGAACGTACATGGGGGCACCGAAGGGCTACTCAGCTCTTCGTCTCCTTTGACCCTAATAAACTGGGGTTGCCTGTCTCCAAACATACCTCGTCCACTTGGGTAGCAGACTGTATTGCCTGGGTGTACAAGGCAGCCGGCCTCTCCTTGCAGGGTTGAGTCACGGCCCACCGTGTCAGGACAAAAGCCGCGTCAGTAGCTCATCTCCACTCTGTTCCGTTGGCAGACATCTGCCAGGCCACTACTTGGTCTTCAAGCCAGACTTTTGCAGCCCACTACTGCCTCGAGAGAGAGTCCCGAAGGGACAGTGCTTTCGGACAGGCAGTACTCCGCAATCTCTTTGAGGTTTAGGCAACTCCTACCCTCCGGGCCTTGTGTTGGGCTACCATGTGGGGGCGTTCTCATAGGATATTCTTATCACGGATGCTAAGGCTCTTCAGATGGAGCCATTTTTTCAGCTTTGGGTTCCCGGTAGCCTAAAGCTGGGGAGTCCCATATGTCAGGACTGACTTCTTGCTTGGTCCTGGAGAAAGAGTAGTTACTCACCTGTAACAGGTGTTCTCCAGGACGAAGCAGGAAATCAGTCCTCACATATGGGTGTCATCGGCGCCGATGAAGCCCCAGCGGAGCATTTCCCCAACTTTCTATGAAAGCCTTTGGGAATGCAGGCACGCATGCGCGGTTCCCTTCCCACCTAAAGGTGCCATCTTACCTCAGTCTCTTTTTTTCCGTGAAGTCCACCGGACGTGTGTCCAGTTTTCACGGTTAAAATTAGATTTTTCAGCGATTTTTTGCTCTTTTTCTACCGGTTCGACGCCGGTTCCCCTCCCGCCGGATTCGGTACACCGGTATCGAGCCCGATTCCTCTTTTTCGGTTTTTGCCCTTCGTGGCTGGCATTCGCGCCCTTTTTTCTCTTTCTCCCTGGAAGGCCGGTCTTTTGACCTCGCGGGGACTCTTTTTTCCCCGATGGCTTCCAGTGGTTTTAAGAAGTGTGATCGGTGTAAGATGTCTCTCACCGACACACACGACTGCTGCTTTCGGTGCCTGGGCCCCGATCACGATCCTAAGTCATGCGGGGCCTGTGGAAAAATGTCTTCCAAGGCACTACGAAGTCGCCAGCAGCAAAAGGAAAGGCTTTTCTCGGACTCAGCCTCCGGCCGGGCCCGGACCTCGTCTGAGGCCTCGACATCTCGGGATTCCGATCCCGAGCGCCGTCGAAGCTCCTCGGACAGGGGGTCCCCCGACCGGGAACGCAAGAGGAAGAAACGGCTCGCGAGGGCGTCATCAGAAGAGGTCCCTGGCTCCTCGAGGGCCAGGTCTAAGACCCCCGACCGTCGCCCTGGGCCTGTGGAACCGGAGAAGCCTGCCAAAGTTCCTCGTGTGGAGCTGGAGTCTGCTGGACACGTAAGCCCCGTAGTCCTCATGGACTCTCCTCCCAGGGAGCCGACGTCGGGCCCGGCGCTGCCGGGGCCCGAGTCGGTGGCTGCTGCGTCTCCCGAGCTGAGTCTTAGGATGACAGCCTTGGAGAGCAGAATGTCTGCCTTCATGGAGCAGCAGCGGGCACTGATGGCCAGCCTGTCTGGCGCATCTGCCCCGACCACCGGGACATCGACGTCAAAGTCGACCCCGGAGACCGAGCCGATACTCGAGTCCATCGTGGCTCTGTGTCGACCTCGGTCGCGGTCCCCCTCGACCTCCCGTTCGGGACCGAGGGCGTCGACGCCGGTGCTTCCGTCGTCGGGGTGGGTGCTCGAGGGCCCCGCGGGGTCGGACCCCGACTCTTCCCCGGATGAGTCAGCTTGGGAGATGGAGGACGAGGAGTCTCCTGCCTGACACCTTTAAGACTCGGTGCGTCCCTTCGGACTCACCGCAGTCTGAGCCCCGGAGTAGGTCCCCCCCCAGAGGACACCCGGTTCTGGGAGTTCGTCCAGGATATGGCCACTGCCTTGGCTATTCCGGCGGATCCCAAGGAAGAGCCTCGAGCAGAAGAGCTCGAGGCGCTGCACTATGACTCTCCTCCGAAGGAGGCCTTTACTGTCCCGGTTCCTCCGATGCTGGAACGGCTCCTCTTCCGTATGTGGGAGGCACCGGCCTTGGCGCCAGTTCTTAGCAAGCGAGTCGATTCGATCTATCGGCTCCGTAAGAGCCCTGGTTTTCAGAAGGCACAGCTACCACACCATTCCATGGTTGTGGAATCGGCCATGCATCGTCTAAAGAGTCAGAAGATGCACTCCGCGGTGCCTCCTGGCAGGGAGGCCCGAAACCTAGATGGCGTCGGTAGAAAGTGTTTTCAGGGCTCGATGCTTGCTTGCCGTGTCCAGTCTTACCAGCTGTACATGGGCATGTACTTGCGGGATCTGGCCAAGGAGTTGGCCGGATTCTCTGCTGGTCTCTCCGGGGAACCCTTGCAGAGATTTAAGTCCTTGTCCTAGGGGATTCGGGACTGCTCGAAGTTCATGTCCCACGCTGCCTACGATGGCTTCGAGGCTTTGGCCTGAGTTGCGGCAGCCGGCATCGCGGCTCGACGCCAGGCATGGCTGCAGTCATCGGACCTCGAGCCATGGGTTCAGGACAAGTTGGTCGATGTCCCTTGCCGAGGTGAAAACCTTTTTGGCAAGCCCATGACCGAGAAGGCCGCTCAGCTCGAGACCGAGCACCTCACCCGGACAAGGCTGTCGAGGAAGACCTCTGCCCCTTCTCATAAAAAGAAGGGCTCGGGTAAAAAGCCCTTTTACCCGAGGTAGGGCACTGCCTACAAACAGTACCCACAATATCAGGCTGCCCAAGCTGCCCCCAGGGTCAGCAAGCCAAGGGCCAGGATAATGGGCCCCGTAGGCAGAGGGCCCCCAAGCCTCAGGCCCCTGCTACCACTCAGCAGGGTGGGGGCTTTTGACTCCTTGAGCATAGCCTCTCCTCCACTGCTCTCCCAACCCTGCACAGGAGGTCGTCTCGCCCTCTTTGCCCACCAGTGGCCCCTTATCACCGGGGACAGTTGGGTGCTGGAGATAATCCACAAGGGATATGCCCTCCATTTCCACCAACTGCCACCCCCATATTTTCCAGGGGAACCTCCAAGACCTCCTCTGCACACAGACCTTCTCCGTCAGGAGCTTCAGGGTCTGTTGGTGGACAGGGCGGTGGAGCCTGTGCCTCCCCCCTTGCAAGGTCACAGATTCTACTCCAGGTATTTCCTAGTGCCCAAAAGGACCAGTGGCCTTCGTCCCATTCTGGACCTCAGGAACCTCAACAAGTTCCTAGTGAAAGAAAAGTTCAAGATGCTTACTCTTGGAACACTTCTGCCCTACCTCCAGCAGGGAGATTGGCTATGCTCCCTAGATCTAAAGGATGCGTACACTCACATTTATTTATTTATTTGCAGTCTCTTTTATACCACGCTATTCGACATCAGTGCGGTTTACAATGAACATAAGAGTTGCACATCTCAATTTCGTGATTTGTGCTTACAGTGAAACAGGTATAATAACTTGGGTATACATTAAACAGGAAAATTAAACTTGGGTATGCATTAAGCAGGTATAACAGGTAAAATAGGGTATAAATAACCAGTCCTTTAACAAGGAGACACGATGAATAAATACAGTCTACTTTATGCAACAATATAATGAGTTATGCGGCACTGCATAAGTTTCTCATGGTGGTTGGAGGGGAAGGTGTGATTGCGAGTGATCAGTCTGGGAATGTGACGTGCATGAGTTTGAGGTGCTGCATTGAGATGTGAGAGTGGGTGAGTGTGGGGAGAAGACTGCATCATCGTAGTGATGAAGAAAGAGGTGCCGTTTCAGTGCCTTCCTAAATTGGGAGAATTCACTGATGGTTCTGATAATTGCTGGTAGTGCGTTCCAGCAGGATGGAGCAAAGAAGGAGAAGGCTCTGGATCTAGTGAATTGAGAACACTTTGTGCTTGCCTTAGGTAATATGAGAGTATTTGCGGCATTCGATCTCCTTGCTCGATTGGGAGGTGTGATTGAAATTAGATCAGTAATGGCAGTAGCAGAGTATTTATTGATGGCTTTATGGGTCATAATTAGGATCTTGAATGAGATCCTGGCTTGTATGGGTAGCCAGTGCAATTGTTTTAGTATTGGGGTAATATGAGAACTTCTTGAGGCTCCATGAAGGATTCTTGCAGCTGAATTCATTGCAAGTTGTAAGGGGTTAGTCGTGCACTTAGGTAGACCATACAAGATCGCATTGGCATAGTCAAAGTGAGGCATTATTAGGGCCTGAAAGACAGTTCGGAAGTCATCAGGTTCTAACAGTTGATGCAAATTGCGGAGGGTCCGGATTTTATGGTACACCGACTTTGTTATGTTTTTGATATGAGCCTTCAAATTAAGTTGCTGATCAAGCGTTACACCTAGGTATCTTACTGTAGTCTTGCATATGATCTCTGCGTCGCGAACCTTGATAGACAGGGGTGGAGTAAAAGCCAGATTCCTGGTTACGAAGAGGGCTTCTGTCTTTTTGAAATTTAACTTAAGCATTTGTGCATTTAGCCAGTCTGTGACAGCGTCAAAGCACCTGATAAGTTGGGATAGTTCAAGATGTTCTGTCGAAATTGGCATGTACATCAAGACGTCGTCAGCATAGACCAGGAAGTTGATATTAAATGATTGGATGAGATCACAAATGGGTTGCATGTAGACATTGAATAGCAAGGCGGATAGAGATGAGCCCTGTGGAACACCTTTAGTTTGGGGGAAGGAATCGGAGTTGGAGGGGCCAGAACGGACATGTTGCCAGCGATCAGTGAGGTATGAAGCGCACCATGACAAAGCTGAAGCTTGAACTCCCTTCTCTCTGAGGCGTAGCAGGAGAACTTCGTGGTCTACGGTGTCGAATGCGGCAGCAGTGTCCATGAAGATCAGTGCAAAGCCTTGTCTGATGTTATCGAGACCTAAGGTTATGGTGTTGAATAAGGTTGTGAATAATGTTTCAACACCATGTGCTTCGCGAAATCCATGATGGCAGGGATGCAGGGGTGCATTAGTATCTATGTGATCTTGTAATTGGCGTTGGGTAATCTTTTCAATGATTTTCGATAGGAGAGATATGCTGGAGATAGGCCTGTAGGATTCCATCATCGAAGGGTCCAACTTACTGTTTTTTAGGAGTGGTCTGATAGCCGTCTGTTTCAAGCTTCGAGGAAATGTTCCAGTAGAGAACGATACATCAGTCAATTTGGATAGGAATGGGCTGAGCTCGGCACGCAGGGCCTTTATCCAGGGAGCTGGACACGGATCGGAGGGTGCTGTTGTAGTGTTTATGTTTAGGATAGTGTCTTGAATGACTCTGTCAGATGGAGTAGAAAATGATGTGATAGTGTGTTGGGACCCACTCAAGAAATGACCAAGAGGAGGTTGTGGGATGGAGAAAGGTAGGCTGGCTGGTATGGGGGGCTTAGCAGTGTGGGCAAGCTGATTACTTTTCTTACGCAAGTAATAAGCATATTCTTGTGAGTCTGGGTAGGGTAAGTTCTCTTGAGATGGCTCCTTTGCTAGAGATTTCACAATTTGGAAAAGCTCGTGGGGTTTGTTCAAGGAGCGTTGTAGTCTTTTTGCATGATATAGTTTCATACTTGATGCTACAGATAACCGATGTTTTCCTAATTGTGCTGTGAATGCCTCATGGCTCTCAGCTGTTCTTGATCGTCGCCAGCGTCTCTCAAGTCGTCTGAGTTGAAGGAGCGAATTACGTAGTTCTTGGGAGTACCATGGGGCATTCTTTTCTTATGTGGTGCTTTGTTCGTGGTAGGTGAGTGGATCACGGCATCTAGGCTTGAGTTCCAAGCGGCGACCATGTCATCGAGGCTTTGAAGAGGAGGGTCAAATAGATTGTGTGTCCTCTTTAGAATATCTTCTCTGTTAAAAGGGTGGAAGCGCTTTAAATGTTCTGATATGGGTTTATCTTCAGGTATGGATTTGGAGGAGTTGGTGCAAATTGGAATCTGGAATCTTATCAGGAAGTGATCCGACCAGGGAACCGCACTTACGTTTAGGTGAGACTGGTGCAAATGTGTGAGAGCTGTTTGTGGTGCAAAGATAAGATCAAGTGAGTTGCCTTTTATATGGGTAGGGGTATCAACAAGTTGAACATAGCCTAGATCACTGAGATCAATAAAGGCATTGGTGTGGCTGTCCTGAATGACTGGGAGGTTGAGGTCACCTAATATCCAGTTTAGAGTATGCAAATTCGTGGTGTTGCAAGCAAGATCAATTATTGTTGCTAAGTCATCTGGAGATGAAGATGGAGTTCTATAGAGCAAGTTAATAGTGATTTGCTTATTTGTAATGGTAACAGAGTCAAGGGTAGAGGTGCTGCTTGAGGTGGCAAGCCGAAATTTGAGGTTGGCTTTCGTTAGGATAAGTACTCCTCCGCCACGACGGTCAGCTCTGTGACAAGAGTGGACTGAGAAATTAGGCGGGACACACTGGTGAAGGATCACGGCGTCAGCGGCTGAAAGCCATGTCTCGGTGACACATAGGATATCAAGGTTATGAGCTGAGAGCATATCAGTTAGTGCTGGCCATTTTTTCCTTATTGATCATGCATTTATTAGTGCACATTTAAGGTCAGGGGGATGGTGGGACTGTAATCATTGAGATAGATTTTGCTGCTGAAGGTCCACATAGATAACATGTGGGCCTGGTGTGCGCCGAAGTGTTTCGTATTGATGGTTGGCGGAGTCAGGAAATCTCCAACAAGATCTATGGAGGACTAGTATAGTGTTCTGAGGTGAAGTAAGGGCTAGGGTGTAAAAGGTCAGGGCTATTAAAATGTAGCACATAGCAAGGGTAAGGGGGTATGGGAATACCCAATGAGATAACATGATGACTAATGTATATAGTAGATCCAGGAATGTTGTTAGCTAGTGAAATGTGCACAGTGTGGTGGTACTGGAAATCTGTTAAGCATCTGTGTAATAAGGCAATATGTACTCAGAGTAATTCACAATAAGGTAGTGGTATCTGTACAGAGTGGAGGTAAAGGATATCTGTTAAGAACTGTGTGGTTAGGCAATATTCACATCAGAGTAATTCACAATAAGGTAATGAAATATGCACAGTGTGGTATGTACGGATATCTGCTAGGCAACAGTGTGGTAGGTAATATGAACATCAGAGTAATTCAATAAGATAGGCCCAAAGGCCAGATGGCAAGTAGTTTGCAAGCAATTGGTTGAAGAAGAGCATAGATTAATATATACGTTGTATAACTAAATTGTTGGGGTGAGAGTCATGTGGAAGGGGTAGCAAGACGCTGTGGAGTTGTTACCAACTTGATTGATGGAGATGTGTAGACTGATGGTGGTTCATTCCTTCTCATGGTATTTAGGGAACTGGAGCTCTTCTCTTTTCGCTGAAGATAAAGTGACGGATGTGGAACCACAGTGGCCACGGACCACAGCCTAAGGGCCACGCCAAAGGGCCCTCTGGCGAGGCCCTCAGGCGCAGGCCCGCCTGAAGGCAGCTGCTTTTCAAATGGAGCTGACTCCTCCCCCTCTCAGACAGCCCCAATTAGGCTGGAGTTCAATTAGCAGGACAGATGGATTTCTGCTGGGCTGTGTAACCCCAATCAGGGAGCAGAAGCTGATGACAGTTAGCTCTTTACTTGCCTGAAGGCAGCTGCTTTTCAAATGGAGCTGACTCCTCCCCCTCTCAGACAGCCCCAATTAGGCTGGAGTTCAATTAGCAGGACAGATGGATTTCTGCTGGGCTGTGTAACCCCAATCAGGGAGCAGAAGCTGATGACAGTTAGCTCTTTACTTGCCTGAAGGCAGCTGCTTTTCAAATGGAGCTGACTCCTCCCCCTCTCAGACAGCCCCAATTCATTCATCCAGACCACAGAAAGTACCTCAGGTTCATCGTGGGAGGAAACCATTATCAGTACAGAGTGCTGCCTTTCGGCCTCACCTCCGCCCCCAGAGTCTTTACAAAGTGCTTAGCAATGGTGGCGGCTTACCTGAGGAATCAGGGCGTCTTTGTCTTCCCCTATCTGGACAACTGGCTCATCAGGGGTCAGACTGGTCAGGAGGCCAATCAAGCCACCCTAAGGACCATTGCTCTTCTACAATGCCTGGGGTTTGTCATAAACTTCGCAAAGTCCACTTTGCTCCCTTCCCAGAACTTGGAGTTTCTAGGGGCAAGGTTGGACTCTCTCCTGGCAAAGGCATTCTTGCCAGAAAACAGAGCCCGAAGGTTGATGGCCTTGGCAAGTCAGTTTCTCAGCAGGTCCCTGGTCTCCGCCAGACTCTGCATGCCGCTTCTCGGCCACATGGGTTTGACAGTACATGTGACCCCCAATGCCAGGCTCCATATGAGGCCTGCACAGTGGTGCCTTCGGACTCAGTGGTCACAGGCCACGGGCAGCCTCAGAGACGGGATAAGGGTGTCCAGACCATTTCTGCACTCCCTCAACTGGTGGCTACACCCACCCAATCTGCTGAAAGGGGTGCCCTTTCAGATTCCAGGTTACACAGTGATGCTAACAACAGATGCCTCCCTGCAAAGCTGGGGAGCGCATTGTCTGGGAAAGTGCACCCAGGGCCTCTGGTCTCCCTGGGAAGCTGCACAGCAGATCAATCTCCTCAAACTCAGAGCTATTCGATTAGCACTCAAAGCTTTCACTCCTACCCTGGCTCAACAGTCTGTCCTGATTCAGACAGACAACCAAGTTGCCATGTTTTATGTGAACAAACAGGGCGGAACTGGGTCCAGGATCCTTTGTCGGGAAGCTCAGGACCTTTGTTCTTTTGCCCTCAAGCACAACATGCTCCTCAGGACTGTGTACCTTCCAGGCCAGGACAACTACCTGGCAGACCAGTTAAGCAGGATATTGCAGCCCCACGAGTGGCAGCTGCATCCTTCAGTAGTTCAGAAGATCTTCCTGAAATGGGGTCTCCCTTTGATGGATCTCTTTGCCAGCCCCATGAACAAGCAACTGCCAAAGTTCTGCTCCAGGCAACCACATCCTCTGCGGATAGCAGCGGATGCTTTTCTGATATCTTGGTCTCAGGGCCTCCTCTATGCATTTCCTCCCACGCCCTTGGTGGCCCAAACCCTCTTCAAGATTCTCCAGGACAAGGCCTCGGTCCTGCTGGTAGCTCCCAGGTGGCCGAGACAGCCTTGGTTTCCTCTTCTGCTTCAACTGGCGGTAGATTCTCCACTGCCTCTGGGTTGCAACCCGACCTTCTCGCACAGGACCAGGGTTCCCTTCTGCACCCCAATCTCAAATCTCTCAGTTTGATGGCCTGGAGGCTGCAAGGGTAGTTTTGGCTCCCTGGGGCCTACCTCAGGAAGTAGAGGAGGTTGTCCTAGCCTCTAGGAAACAGTTCACTAGGAAAACCTATGCTCTCAAGTGGAAGAGGTTTTCTGTGTGGTGTCACCTACGTACAGAGGACCCTTTCTCCTGTACTGTGCCAGTAGTGCTTCAGTACTTACTGCACTTATCCAATCAGGGACTTAAGTCCAATTCTGTTCGGGTCCACCTTTCAGCTCTAGCAGCTCACCACTCATTGGTAGAGGGGCAGTCTCTCTCTGGTCACCCCTTGGTGTCCCGCTTTTTCAGGGGCTTGCTTTTGCTCAAGCCTCCCATCCATCCTCCTGCCCCTGAGTGGGAGCTGAATGTGGTCTTGCAGCAACTGACTCGCCCACCTTTTGAGCCGATGGCTACTTGTCCTCTACGCTTCCTGTCCTGGAAGACACTCTTCTTGGTAGCCCTAACCTCGGCTAGGCGAGTGGGTGAGCTTCAGGCACTGGTCTGTGTCAGGCCTTACACCAGATTCTATAGAAACAGGGTAGTCCTCAGGACTCATCCAAAGTTCCTCCCTAAGGTTGTCTCCTCTTTCCACCTCAATCAGGAGGTGTTTCTTCCAACATTCTTCCCTAGGCCTCATGCTAGCCAGGCTGAAGCAGTCCTGCATACCCTGGACTGTAGGAGGGCCTTATCCTTCTACCTTGACCGTACGCAGGGGCATCGAAGGGCTACTCAGCTCTTCGTATCCTTTGACCCCAATAAGTTGGGGTTAGCTGTGTCCAAGCGTACCTTGTCCATCTGGGTGGCTGACTGTATCACCTGGGCTTACAAGGCGGCTGACCTTCCTTTGCAGGATAGGGTCACGGCCCATCGTGTCAGGGCAATGGCTGCCTCAGTGGCTCATCTCCGCTCTGTGCCCTTGGTAGACATCTGCAGGGCTGCAACTTGGTCTTCAAGCCAGACTTTTGCAGCCCATTACTGCCTGGAGAGGGAGTCCCGTAGGGACAGTGCTTTTGGCCAAGCAGTACTCCGGAATCTATTTGAGGTTTAGGCAACTCCTACCCTCCTGCCCTCTGTTGGGCTACCGGTGGAGGTTGTGTCCTTGAAAAGCCTTTCTTTGCTGCAGGGACTAGAGGGAGGCCTCTTGTTCAGCCTGGGTTCCTCGGTAGCCCAGAGCTTGGGAGTCACCCATATGTGAGGACTGACTTCCTGCTTGGTCCTGGAGAAAGAGTAGTTACTCACCTGTAACAGGTGTTCTCCAGGAGCAGCAGGAATCAGTCCTCACAACCCTTCCTCCTCCCCTGGGAGTTGCAGTTGTACATAGTTTATTTTTCATTTTTGTGTGCTGTTCTTAGCTATGTCATTTGACTGAGGTAAGATGGCACCTTTAGGCGGGAAGGGAACCGCGCATGCGTGCCTGTGTTCCCAAAGGCTTTCATAGAAAGCTGGGGAAATGCTCCGCTGGGGCTTCATCGGCGCCGATGACACCCATATGTGAGGACTGATTCCTGCTGCTCCTGGAGAACACCTGTTACAGGTGAGTAACTACTCTTTCTGGTCGCCGTATCTTAAAAAGGATATAGCGTTATTAGAAAAGGTTCCGAGAAGAGCCACCAAAATGGTAAAGGGGATGGAAGGATACTCCTATGAAGAAAGGCTAAAGATGTTAGGGCTCTTTAACCTGGAAAAGAGACGGCTGAGGGGAGATATGATAGAAGTCTATAAATTAATGAACGGAGTGGAATGGGTAAACGTAGATCGATTTTTTACATTATCAGAATATAGAAAGACTAGGGGACATGCAATGAAGCTACAGGGTAAACTATTTAAAAGTAATAAAAGAAAATATTTCTTCACTCAACGTGTAATCAAACTCTGGAATTTGTTACTGGAGGATGTAGTAAAGGCTGTTAGTGTAGCTGCGTTTAAAAAAGGTTTGGACAAGTTCCTGGAGGAAAGGTCCATAAACCATTATTAAGAAAGGACCCAGGATATCAATGCTTGACCCAGTACAAGCATTGCGGAACCTGTGTCTTTTGGGGAAACTGCTAGGTACGTATGACCTAGATTGGCCACTGTTGGAGACAGGATACTGGGCTTGATGGACCTTGGTCTGACCCAGTATGGCATATATTATGATCTTATGTTCTTAGCCAGCTTCCCTCACTGTGAACTTGCATGAATCCCTTTATCACATAATTTGTGCTACATATGACATTTATGACTCCGTAGCCCAGTCCGAGGCTACAGCCATTTCAACCCAGAGTACTGCCTGGCTTTGTGTGTCTGGTCTGCATAAGGACCTACACAACTGCTTGGCTGATGCTCCCTGTCAAGGTGATAGTTTCTGAAGCTCCACAGTCCAAGAGGCGGTCTTGTAGTCAAGAAACATTCCTTCATGGTCCATGGACTCTCAGCCCAGCCGGCAGAGGCAGCTGCTTCTTCTTGCCATCCTCCTCTGCCATCTTACCACTGTCCTTTCCATTACAGTTATTTTCAACAGTTTTACCCACGGACCAACCTTATCCATGGCAGTCCCTTTAGCTCAAGACTACCCTTCCCAAACCCTCCCCTGGCTTTGGATTATCTGCCAGTGGGGAGTCACATCCAGCACTTCGCAGAGGCTTGCTGGGTTCTCTCCATTGTTCAGTTCGGGTGCAAGCTACATTTCTACATGGTACCCCTGCTCGGGCCCCGGTCCCATCTGACCGTACCCTGACACAACATGTGACCCATGTGGCACAGGAGATATCCCAGCTCCTTTTCAACGCTGTCATCGAGCTCATCCCACTTCCCAAGAGAGGTCAGTGGTTTTACTCCCGGTTCTTCTTGATACCCAAAAAGACCAGCAGCCTTTGGCCAATCCTCGACCTCCATCATCTCAACCTTTTCATCAAGCAGGAAAAGTTCAAGATGCACTCTTTGAACACAATCCTTGCTCAGCCACGGGGATTGGCTCGCTTCCCTAGACTTTAAAAATGGCTACCTACACTGGAAGTTCCTTTGTTTCACCTTCCTGGACCACCCTTATCAGTACAAAGTTCTCCCGTTCGGGCTCTCCTCCACCCCTTGCATTTTCACCAAGTGTCTTGTGGTACTCACAACCTACCTTCGGTGTCAGGGCCTCTGTGTTTACCCCTACCTAGATGATCGGCTAATCTCGGGTACTACCAAAGACATAAAAACTTGAGTTGTCTGGGACACTGCCGTCACTTTGCAGACCCTCGGCTTCGTCCTAAATGCTGAGAAATCCAAGCCCATTCCTCAGCAAACTCTAGATTTCATTAGAGCGCATCTGGAGACTCGCCAAGCCAAAACCTTCTTTCCCATCAAGAGAGTTCAAGCCTTTACAATCCCTCAGTATCACTGTCAATATGACAATCAGCCCCTGCCTGCCTGCTCCTTTGTCTCCTGAGGCACATGGCGACATCTGTACATATAGTGCCATTCACCAGACTGCACATGTGCCTCCTGCAATGGCACTTCAGAATAAACTAGTGTCAACACTCCCATTCCCTCTGGGCCAGGATTTCCCTCGAAGGCCTGCAGCGAATTGTTCTTATTAACAACCTCCAGTGGTGGACAACTCCAGCCAATCTAGACTAAGGTGCCCATTCTAATTACCGCCACATCACATCATCCTTTTCACTGATGCCTCCATCTACTCAGCCCATCTACTCAGTCCACTCAGAGTGCATGGTCCCCCCAGGAACAGGCCTTGCATATCAATATGCTCGAACTTTGAGTTGTCTACTATGCCCTCAAGGTTTTCGCAGACTGGGTGCATCACAAGATTGTCCTGATATGCACAGACAGCCAGGTTTCCATGTCTTACATCAATATGCAGAGTGGTACAGGCTCGCTTTATCTTTGTTGCAAAGCCATGCAACTATGGACTCTTGCCTTTCCTTAACTGTCACGCTATGAGCTACTACCTTCCAGGGACTCACAATCAACTAGCCAACAAGTTGAGCTGCCATCTGGACCTGCACAAATGGTCCCTCGATCCTGCTGTCATTCAGAGAATTTTTACTCTTTGGGGACAGCTGGAGGTAGACCTATTTGCCTCTGTGGACAACGCCAAGTGTCCTCTCTCCTGCTCAATCTGGCCTTGCCTCCAATGGCAAGCATCCTATGCTTTTGCATTGGTGTCTCATGATGTTCTGTATGCATTTCCTCCATTCCTGCTCATCACGCAGGTCCTGCTCAAAATCAAACAAGACAAAGTGTCAGTTATTCTAATAGCGCCTCAATTGTCCTGCCAGATCTGGTATCCCCATCTACTGGCATTACCTCAGGATTCTCATATGCCTCTGGGGAATCAACCAAGCCATCTGACTTAGCATCAGGACTGCCTTCTACATCCCAACCTCCAATCCCAATCCCTCACAGCATGGCAGCTTCAGGGCACCAAGCATTGATTTCTTCGCTGCCACAGGATGTGTCCTTTGTTCTCGCTGCTTCAAACCATCTACGCAGTGTTCCTATCAGCGCAAGTGGGCCCATTTCGCCCACTGGTCTACAGTGAATGGACAGAATCCAGTCACCTGTCTCATTCAGGAGTACAGACTAATTCTGTACATTTTCATCTTTTGGCTATTGCCATTTTGCATGACCCCATCAATGGTAAGCCCATTTCTATCCATCCAGTGGTTTCCGATTCATGAGAGGTCTCATAAACACTAATCCTCCCATCCGACTGCCTACACTGCCTGGACCTTTATGTTGTATTGTCTCAGCTGATGGAACCACCATTTTTTTATGTATCTTCATCATACAGCTTTGATGAAGCCGATTTTACGGCGAAACCAGCAATGGCCCTGGTCAGCTTGAGCTTGTTTTGTATGGCCTAGCTCAGTAGGTGATAGCTGCAGCTCAGTTCTGCTTGCAGCTTCTACGGAGTTTTCCTGGCTGCTAATTTGCTGCTGCAGAGATTTATAGAATGAATTGTACTATATTGCCTGTGTTTACTTGTTAATATTGGGAGAGTCAAAGTTAAGTATGATCGTTATCAATTTTTATTATAATAATTGACTGTGGACTCTATTTTTGGATGTTCTGTGCTGTGAATGCTTTTTGTTTGTGTTTTTTGGAGCGATGATGATAGGTAAGGAGTGGTTGGACATTAACATTTGGGTCCTATAATTCCACCCGTCAAGCCCTTCACACTCTATTTGTCTGTACTTTGATCTAGAAAGAATGTGAATATATTTGAGAGAGAATATTTTGGATGTCATTTTGTGAATATGATTATGACTCTTAAGTTTGTAAGCCTGTTTATGGACGCTCTTTTTTGTTTTTGGAACAGTCCTTGCCATCGCCCATCAAGGTCTGAAATGCCTCACGGCAGTCCTCAGGGACATGGTCTGCCAGGTCCAGCATGATGTCTTTCAGGAACATACTTATGTAGTTCTAGTAGGCCAGGATCCTGGCCACCAGAATGGAACCCTGATAGCATTTTCTCCCAAAGGAGTCCAGGGGTCCCGAAAAATGGGTCTTGGTGCTCTTAACCCACTTCAAGGCCGATGTGACCATGATGGAGTTGTGTGACAATTGAGGCTTCTCGAAGCCCAGGGTCCTCTGGACTCAGTGCAGAGAATCAAGCCTCCGGTTAATGACGGGAACCTTAAGAGGATGTGCTGCATGGGTACTATCACTGCCTTCCTGGGGACCGAGAAGGAGTGGAGAAGCTTCAGCTTCTCTGCCCTCGGTTCCTCCGATTCCAGGGAGAACGGGAGGGTCTTGGCCATGTCTCTGACAAAGTCTTGGATTTACATGTCCTCTGGAGGCGACTTATGCCACTCAGGGGGAGGTGACAGTTCAGATGGGAAGTCAGGGGACCAGAGGTCTGAAGCCGTCAATTCTTCCTTGGTCTCCTACTCTGATTTGGATTCAGAGAAGAAGTCGAAGTAGTGCCAGGTCTCCTCCCCCGCTGACTCCACGATGGGAGAGAGTGGATGCTGATGACCCCCGTATCATCCCGTGTGCACGCACCTGTGACCTTGGGCATCAGATTTCAACATGTTGGACAAGGAGATAGCGGTTGGAACAGGTGTAGATTCCAGCCTCCCACCCGATGCGTTGGAGAGTAGGCTTTGATTTATCCTCAGAAAGTCCATTATCTAGTGACGATGATCATAGGCATTTTTTAGGCAAAAAAGAACATACCAAAGAGCAGAATTGGTATGCTTGGGATCTGTCACAAGGAAGTAGGCAAGGTCCATTCATATGAATACAACATCGACAATATCAGCATCAATGACATCAGTAGTAATAAATTTATCTCCTATTACTTTATCTGAAGTTGAATGTTCTTTACTTTCAAAAGGCTTATTGTATGTTCCTGGCTCTTTTTATAGTGTTTTTAAAAAGTAATATTGCCATAGAAAAATGTATTAGGACATATTTTGCAGATAAAGAAAATACTATAGATACCTGCGCAGTTCAGCTAAAATCCTCTTGGGTACCTCCTAGTCCATTATATCCGGTCTTGCAGACTTTTATAAATCTAATATTGCATGACATTACAGAGTTGGAGAAGCATATACCTAAACCCAAGCATAATCTCTCTAAGGCTTAACGAAACCTTCACCCTTAAGAAAATTGCCTCTAGAGGAGGAGGATCGCCCTATGAGTTTTATCCTCTGCTACCCAGGACACTTTTGAATCTCCAAACCCTTTAACTAGTTTCTCCAGGTCACCTGCAAGAAACAAAATTTGCTGTAGAATCTCTATGGATTGAAATTCCATTTAAAAAGGGGAAGGCGATGGCAGTGGGGGTGTACTATCGTCCGCCTGGCCAGAATGAACAAATGGATGATGAAATGCTCAAAGAAATCAAGGAAGCTAGCAAACGTTACAGTGCAGTAATAATAATGGGTGATTTCAATTACCCCGGCATCGACTGGGTCAGTGTCACAGCAGGACATGCTAGGGAGATAAAGTTCCTAGATGAAATAAATGACTGCTTCTTGGAGCAGCTGGTTCATGAACCGACCAGAGGGGAAGCCATATTAGACCTAGTCCTTAGTGGAACATCAGATCTAGTGCAAGAGATAAGGGTGTTGGGGCCACTTGGCAATAGTGATAATAGCATGATCGCCTTTGATTTAATTAGTGGAGGAGGGATAGTAAGGAAATCCACAGTACTACCCTTTAACTTTCGAAAGGGAGACTATGATAAAATGAGGAAAACAGTTAAGAAAAAACTAAAAGGAGCAGTTGCAAAGGTTAAAGACGTACATCAAGCTTGGATGTTGCTGAAAAATACTATCTTGGAAGCCCAGACCAGCTGTATTCCACGCTTTAAGAAAAGTGGAAGGAAGTCCAAAAAACGGCCAGCATGGTTTAAAGGTGAGGTCAGAGAGGCTGTTGTTGCCAAAAAAGCATCTTTCAGGAAATGGAAAAAAGAGCCAAATGACGAAACCTGGAAACAGCACAAGCACTGGCAAGTCAAATGCAAGGCATGATAAGGCAGGCAAAGAGAGAATTTGAGAAGAAGCTTGCTGCGGAAGCAAAAACACGAAATAAAGACCTTTTCAAGTACATTCGTAGCAAAAACCTGTGAGAGAGTCAGTTGGTCCATTAGATGATAAAGGGGTTAAAGGAGCACTAAGAGGCGACAAGGCGATAGCGGAGAGACTGAATGAATTCTTTGCTTCGGTCTTTACTGAGGAAGATGTAGGGATGTTACCCATGACTGAAGTGGTATTTAAAGGTGCGGAAGAATTGAAGGAAATATCGATACATCGGGAAGATGTCTTACAACTATTAGATAAACTGAAGAGTAGCAAATCACCTGGGCCGGATGGTATACATCCAAGGGTGTTGAAAGAACTGAAATATGAGATTGCAGACCTGCTATTAGTAATCTCTAAACTATCATTAAAATCATCTCTAATACCTGAAGATTGGAGGATCGCCAATGTAACACCAATTTTTAAAAAGGGTTCCAGGGGTGATCCGGGAAACTACAGACCGGTGAGCCTGACGTCAGTACCGGGAAAAATGGTAGAAACCATCATAAAGAATAAAATTACTCAGCATGTAGATAGTCACGACCTAATGGGAGACAGCCAACATGGCTTTAGACAAGGAAGATCTTGTCTTACTAATCTGTTATGTTTTTTTGAAGGAGTGAATAAACAGGTGGACAAAGGTGAGTCGGTTGATATTGTGTATCTGGACTTTCAGAAAGCCTTTGACAAGGTCCCTCATCAGAGACATTTGGCAAAACTAAAGAGTCATGGGATAGGAGGCAGTGTACTATTGTGGATCAGGAACTGGTTAAAAGATAGAAAGCAGAGGGTAGGGCTAAATGGCCAATTTTCCCAATGGAGAAAGGTGAATAGTGGTGTACCCCAGGGATCTGTGCTGGGTCCGCTGCTTTTTGACATATTCATAAATGACCTGGAAAGTGGAATAACGAGTGAGGTTATCAAATTTGCAGATGACACAAAACTATTTAAAGTTGTTAAAACCCAAGAGGATTGTGAAAAATTGCAAGAGGATCTTGATAAATTGGAAGACTGGGCATCAAAATGGCAGATTAAATTTAATGTGGACAAGTGCAAGGTTATGCACCTAGGGAAGAACAACCCAAACTATGGTTACACGATGCAAGGTTCCACATTAGGAACCACCACCCAGGAAAAAGTTTTAGGCATCATTGTGGATACCATGTTAAACCCTCGGCCCAGTGTGCAGCGGTGGCCAAGAGAGCAAATAGAATGCTAGGTATGATAAGGAAAGGAATGGAAAATAAAACAAAAGATATTATAATGCCTCTATATCGTTCCATGGTGAGACCGCACCTTGAATATTGTGTGCAATTCTGGTCGCCGTATCTTAAAAAGGATATAGCGATTTTAGAAAAGGTTCAGAGAAGAGCCACCAAAATGGTAAAGGGGATGGAAGGATACTCCTATGAGGAAAGGCTAAAAAGGTTAGGGCTCTTTAACCTGGAAAAGAGACGGCTGAGGGGAGATATGATAGAAGTCTATAAATTAATGAACGGAGTGGAACGGGTAAACGTAGATCGATTGTTTACGTTATCAGAATATAGAAAGACTAGGGGACATGCAATGAAGCTACAGGGTAAACTATTTAAGACTAATAAAAGAAAATATTTTTTCACTCAACGTGTAATCAAACTCTGGAATTTGTTACCGGAGGATGTAGTAAAGGCTGTTAGTGTAGCTGGGTTTAAAAAAGGTTTGGACAAGTTCCTGGAGGAAAGGTCCATAAACCATTATTAAGAAGTGACCGAAGATATCAATGCTTGACCCAGTTACAAGCATTGTGGAACTTGTGTCTCTTGGGGAAACTGCTAGGTACATATGACCTAGATTGGCCACTGTTGGAAACAGAATACTGGGCTTGATGGACCTTGGTCTGACCCAGTATGGCATATCTTATGTTCTTATGTTCTTACCTCCCAAATAGCAAGCTTCCTTTGAGCAACCTTCCTTTGAGCAACCTTCCACTAAGCAAGCTAGGCGATTACCTATGGTAGCAGCTTCTGGGGGGAAGCAAAGAGCAAGGCATTTGAAGATAAACAATAGATTTTGACGGCCAGGTGGGGGCATAAGGCTAAGGTTTGCCTAGGGCGCCAACAACTAAAACCAACTCTGGGGCCAGCCCTGCTTCCTTTAAAAGAGAACTGGCTGAGGCATGCTTTCGAAGCCATATCTGCTGACCAATTTCTCAGCCATATCAGTGCAGCGTCATCAGCATACTCTTTGCGGACATCTGGATCAGTTCGTACAGAGCATCCTCCAAAAACGCTAAGCCTGACTTGAGGCACACTACCTCTGTCATGACACCCACTTCCGACAGTGTGTTTCGAGCAATTTCTGCGACCAGTGCAAACAAGCCCTGGCCACATAGGCCCCACAGATGGCAGTCTCAAAAAAACTGCTTCAACACTGACTCCATCCTCCGATCCTGTGGGTCCTTAAGAGCAGCACCCCCTTCCACAGGGATGGCAGTCTTCTTTATCGCTGCTAAAACCAGCACACCCACTTTTGGCAGGCACAAATGTTCGTTTTCGTTTGGTGAAAGAGGGATATAACTTTATCAAAGTGGTTCTCCCCACTTTGAATTTTTTTTTATTTTTTTATTTGTATTGAAAAATTTCCATTATATGTTGTTGTTGTTAAGTGCCATCAACTCATGGCGACCCTCTGGATAGTTGTCCCAAACTGTGTTCGATCTTCAGTCAGGCGGCTCATTGTTAACAGACTGGCACCCATAGCTGCTGTTATTGTATCGATCCATCTCATTGCTGGCCTTCCTCTTTTGCATTGACCTTCCACCTTGCCAAGCATGATGTCCTTCTCTAATGATCTCTCTCTTCGCATGATGTGTCCAAAGTATGAAAGTTGAAGTCTTGTCATCTGAGCTTCTAAAGAAAGCTTAGGTTTGATCTCCTCTAATACTGACTGGTTTGTTCTTCGGGCAGTCCATGGTATACGCAGTATTTGTCACCGGCACCATAATTCAAAGGCATCAATTTTCTTCCTGTCTTTCTTTTTCACTGTCCAACTTTCACATCCATCTGATGTCACTGAAAATGCCATGGCTTGAACAAGTCAAATCTTGTATGGAGAGAAACATCTCTGCTCTTGAGAATCTTGTCTAGATCTTTCATAGCCATTCTGCCAAGAGCAATGCATAGTCAGATTTCTTGAAGGCTTGTTGCTTTTTTATTGATATTTGATCCAAGTAGGTTAAAGTTGTCAACTATTTCAATTTCTTCTCCATCAATGATGAACTTATTCATTTTGCCAGTTGTCAGGATCTTTGTCTTCTTAACATTAAGGTGCAGACCCATTTTAAGACTATATTCCTTGATCTTGAGAAGCAAATGTTTCAAATCATCTTCACTTTCAGCCAGTAATGTGGTATCATCAGCATAGTAAAGGTTGTTGAGTCTTTCACCAATCTTCACACTTCTGTTGTCTTCATACAGTCCTGCTTTTCTGATGATTTGTTCTGCATATAAATTAAATAGGTAGGGGGAAAGTATGCAGCCTTGTCATACATCTTTGCTGATTCTAAACCATTCTGTTTCTCCTAGTTCCATTTGAACTGTTGCTTCTTGATCAGTGTAAAGGTTGTGCAAGAGAACGATCAGGTATTCTGGTATACCTATGCTTCTTAATGTGGCCCAGAGTTTCTCATGGTTTACACAGTCAAAAGCCTTGCTGTAGTCAATAAAACACATATAGATATCCTTTTGGTATTCTTTTGTCTTCTCAAGGAGCCATCTCACATCCACGATAATGTCTCCCGTTCCTCTCCCTTTCCTGAACCCTGCTTGCACTTCAGGCAGTTCTCGTTCCACGTATGGTTGTAGTCTCTGCTGAATGATCTTGAGTAGAATCTTGCTGGCATGTGGGATCAGAGCAATTGTGCAATAATTTCCACAGTCAGTCTGGTCACCTTTCTTCAGTATTGGTATAAACACAGATCTTTTCCAGTCAGTTGACCAAGAATTTGTCTTCCAAATTTCCTGGCAGAGCCTTGTAAATATGGTAACAGCTTGATCTGATTGCTGTAATAACTCAATGGGAATGCCATCAATGCCTGGTGCTTTGTTCTTTGATAAGGTTTTCAATGCTGCTTCGACGTCTTCTTTCATCACCAGTGGTTCCTGATCATAAGGTATAGGTTGAAACGGCTGTTGGTCCAATTGATCTTTATGGTATAATGACTCTGAATATTCTTTCCACCTTTTCTTGATCTTCTCAGCATCATTCAACATGAATCCTTGAGCATCTTGTAGTATTCCAATTCGAGGCTGGAATTTTTTCTTTAACTCTCTTAGCTTTAGAAAAGCCGATCTTGTTCTTCCTCTAATAGCTTCTGATTCTCTTTCCTTGCATGTGTCATTGTAGTACTTCTCCTTGTCTTGTCTTGCCTTGCTGCACATTGGAAATCTCTCTTGAGTTCTGCGATTGCCTTTCTTTCTCTTCTGGCTTTAGCTTCTCTGCATTTCTGGGCAATTTTCAGAGTTTCTTCAGTCATCCATTTTGGCCGTTTTTGCTTTTTCACCTTATGTAGAAACTTATCGCTTTCTTCCAATACAACCTTCTTGATGTCATCCCATAACTCTGTCATTTGTATCTAAAGCAGCAAATCAATTTCTCAGGCAGTCTTTGAATTCCAGTGGTATATACTCAAGGTCATATTTTGCTACATTCATGAATGGCTTGCTCTTTTTCAACTTTAGCTTGAGTTTGCATACTAGTAGTTGGTGATCTGTACCACAGTCAGCTCCATGTTTTGTCTTTGTTGAAGTTATCGAGCTTTTCCATCGTTGTCTTCCACAGATGTAGTCAATTTGATTTCTGTACAATCTATTGGGTGAAGTCCACGTGTACAGTCGGCACTTGTGTTGCTGGAAGGTGGTGTTTGAGATGAATAGATCATTGGTCTTGCAGAATTCTATCTGTCTTTCTCCAGCTTCATTTTTGTTGCCAAGTCCATATTTTCCAACCACTTTGCCGCCTTCTTTGTAGCCAACTTTTGCGTTCCATTCACTCATGACTATCAGTATATCCTTTTTGCATGTTCTGTCAATTTCAGCTTGTACTTGTTCATAGAACTCATCAATGTCTTCCTCTTCTGCAGCTATTGTTGGGGCATATACCTGAATTATAGTTGTGTTGATGGGCTTTCCTCGTAGATGAATAGAAATTAAGCGTTCACTGACTCAATTGTATTTCATTACAGTTCTTGCAAGTTTCTTCTTAACTATAAATGCAACACCATTTCTTCTTTCTTTCATTTCCAGTATAGTAAACCATATGATCATCAGATGCAAAGTGCCCAAAGCCAGTCCATTTCAGTTCACTGACACCCAACAGGTCAAGTTGTACACGTTCCATTTCATTCTTGACCACCTCCAACTTCCCTTGGTTCATGCTTCGTGCGTTCCATGTCCCAATATATAAGATATCTTTGCAACCTCTGACTCTCTTTTCATGCACAGCTACATGAGCAGATCCAACCACATCATAAATGCTGGCTTTACTCTGAGAAGTCATCAGTTCATCCCCAGGAGCCATTTGAGTGCCTTCCAACCTAGAGGTCTCATCTTCCAGCACTATCGTGCAATCTGTTTTGTAACTATCCATTGGGTTTTCGAGGCAAGATACAGAAGTAGATTTGCCAAACCTTTTCTTTCATTATATATACAACAGAAAAAGAAAAGCAACCAGCAGTAATAGATGCAAATACATCTACCATAAGGAAAAAAAAATATACACATATATAATCGCCATTAGATCATGTCCAGGTGAGAGAAGATATACAACTACCCAAGAGCCCAAATTCAAAAGTTAACATGCATATCCCATACCCACATCAAAACAGGAATACTTAACACATAAATAAACTACCCTTCAGCATTGCTGGGGACAAAACCACCTCTAGCCCTAATAAATTCTTAAGGCTGCAAGGGATCCATATAAACATATTGGATACCCTGCAGTTCAAACAAACATTTACCTGAGAAACAAAAAAGAACGTAGCTCCCATCACTAACACCCTAGGTTTAAATTGAAGGAAATCTTCACGTCGTAATTGAGTAATCCTGGCAACATCTGGAAAAACTAAAACCCTTTGTCCATAAAAGGGAGTTAGCTTATTCCTAAACTACAATTTCATAATCAATGAATTATCTAAATCAGCAACAAATGAAGCAACCAAAGTAGCTCTACTAAAATTATATCTGCTGATTGCTCCAAAAACTGGGACAAATCGAGGGAATTCTGGGGATACTCAGCAGCTACTAAAGACTGCAACCTCTCTGGTAAGTAATACATACTAGTACTCGGTATCCCATCAGCATCTTCCAATCTCAGAGTGTCTTTAAAATATCTCCTCAACAATATTAATGTGGAGAAAGATAATGGGTTTTAAGGAAGTTTAAGAAACGCAAATTTTTACTACGTGCAGAGTTCTCCATTCTCGCTAGCTGACTATGGAGCGGCAGGCTATCACGTATACCTGCTGCGCCCGTAGTTTGAAGACTGGAGAGTTGATGCTCCATCTTAGCCACCCCTGAACCCACTTGTACTAGTACAGAATCTTGTTCAAACTTAGCTACTACCTCCTTAGAAAATGAGGTAGTCTGCTCAATAACAGATTTCAAATACACATTCCTTTGTGCAACCATTAGAGCTAATTGGGAAGGAGTCCATTGAGGGATTTGATGTAGAACTACCCAACTCCAAGGGCTGCCCACCCTCACTCAACAATGCGGGAGAAGTTACTGGTTGGGGTGGAGGAGTTCGCACAGTGGGACTTAAAGTAGCCCCAAATTCTGAAGAGAATGACAATATAGGGGTACTGACCAAATCATAGCAGGTACGGAGGTCACATGTCTGTCAATAGGTCACAGTTGTTGCACCTCCCATGGCTCCTTGTCGTTGAACCTTGTTTTTTCTCTTATGAGGCATTCTACCACCGATCTTCCAAGGGCACTGAATTAGCAATGAAGGGACAACAAAGGAGACATGCCCCTTTATTCCATGCCCCTTTGTTCAATACCCATGGCCGCGCATCTGTGACCGCACAGGGAAGCCCCTGCGTTTTAAGCATGAGTCGCGCTGATGACCCGGCAGTGTGAGTGGTGCCAAACCCCTGAGCAGTTCACCACGCTCCAAGAGTTACAGCCGGGGTTCCATATACCACTAGCAGCAACTCTCCGTCTGGCTCCAGGCAAGTACCTCCACTTCTGCCCCACTTTTAGACCTGTATGCGGAGCATCCTACTCAGCAGCAATCATCTCCTTGAAGAGGCTTGCAAATCCCTTTCAACAGCGTGTCCTCTAGAGACCCTGTAGATGGAGAATTCTCTTACACAGTATTTAGGGCCCAGGGACCCACTGCAGTCTTTGTTCTCCAGCTCTTCTTTGTATGCCAATTCCTCAAACCCTGGCCTTCTTCCAGAGATTGGGGAGAAGGACAGAAAGAGCTACCCTGAAACCTGAAGACCAGGATTCTGGAAAAATGAAGGAGTGGGGCAAACAGGATGGGGGAGAGATCCAGAACCACTGTATTCTACAACCTGGACAAGTCCAAAAACCTTCTAGGCCTGAATGAGAACACCCAAAGCCTTCGGAAGCCTTCATTAAAATCTCTGAAGATCAGTTCAGGCTGCACAGGAGCTACACACTTCCATCCACTGGAGACTAAGAAATACAGCTGTGGTCAACATTATTGGCACCCTTGTATTTTAGGTATGTTGTGTACGATATCTTGAGAAATAATTGGAAATATTCCAACTGTATGTCATCATAATATTTTAATAGTATCTTTAAAGTTATACAACAAAAAAAGACGTCTGTGCAACTTAAATATGGTAATTTCTGAGAAAAAAAACATAATATGACATGGATAGGATTAAATAGCACCCTTCACTAATATTTGGTTGCACATCCCTTGGCAGTAATGACAGCCTCCAAACATTTCTTGTAGCCATCTCTAAGTTTCGTACATCTGTCTGCTGCTAATTTCTCCCACTCTTCAACTGCAATTTGTCCAGCTCATGAATGTTTTCAGGATTTCTTTTACCAATGGAAGGTTTCAGTTCTTTCCAAAGGTTCTTGATTGGCTTGAGATCAGTACTCATTGCTGGCCAGTTTAAAACAGTCCATTTTTTCTTTTTTAAACATTCTTTTGTACTTTTGGATGTATGTTTTGGGTCATTGTCCTACTGGAGGACCCATGACCTTCAACCCACACCTAGTTTTCTGACCCTAGGTAGCACATTTTGCTTCAGAATACCTTGGTAGTTCTCTGACTTCATGATTCCTGTAATATATTCCAGGTCTGCAGTTCCTGAGGCAGCAAAACAACCCCACAACATTATGGAACCTCCACCATATTTAGCTATAGGAAGGGTGTTTCTTTTCCTTATAAGCTTCATTTCTTTGCCTGTAAATGTATCGCTGGTCTGCATTGCCAAAGAGCTCATTTGGTTTCATCTGTCCACAGAACATTTCCCCAGAAGGATTGTGGTTTCTTAAGGTGGGTTTGGGCAAAGATCAGGCATGCCTTTTTATGTCAGTCTTTGAGCAGTGGGGTCCTCCTTGGTCTTCTCCCACGAAGTCCTTCTTTGTTTAGCATGTGATGTATGCTGTGGGTTGAAACCACCACTCCAGATTGTTCCAGGTCAGTCTTAAGCTCTTTGGATGTTGTATGTGGTGTTTTTACAACAGTTTGCATTAACCTTCAAAGACTTCCTGGATTCATTTTCTCTTCCCACCATGTCCTGGGAGGCTCTTGACAGTTCTATAAGAAGAAAATTTCTTAATAACATTGTGAACTCTAGATACAGGAATCCCAAGGTCTTTGGAGATGGCCTTGTACCCCTTTGACGTTTGATGTGTGGTGATAGTGGTATTTCTGCTGGTCTCAGGCAGCTCTCTTTTCTTCATCATTGTGAAAATGGAACAGGCAGTAAATGTGGCCATTTTGAACATTAGAGCCATCATTCATTGGTTGATTCAAGTTATGTAAGTACTGATAATAGATCACCACAAGTGCGTCTAATTTTACTGCATTGGGAATATGCTGCTGCTGTTCATAAGGGTGTCAATAATCATGTCCTGACAATGTCCCAGTTTTTATATTATTTCCTTTTTTAACTGGTCTTGTTTTATTTGAGTCTTTTATGTGTCAAATATGTGTGCATATATAGACCAAAGCCATTTCACTGGCCACTATTTTTTAGGCGATAATGGACATTAACGGGTTGAACTGCAAGGGTGCCAATAATGTTGACCACAACTGTTCTAGCTGGTTAGGAGCTGCATTGGAAATTTATAGGGTGATGTCCTTAAACCAGTGGTTCTCAGTTTCCATCTGCTCGCAGGAATGCATAAACCCAAGAGTTTGGACCAGACTGCAGGGACGATAAGGAAATGAAATCTAAGCATAGGTAAATAAAAAGTCAGATGAGAGAAATGGAGAAAAAAGTTGAAGCAGAAGGATCACTGTTAAAGGTAGATGTAAGGGAGAAAGGGAAGAAGACAGGGGAGAGTAAATAATCAAAATGGGAATAAGATCCTGGAACAGGACTTAGAAAACCAGCAAAAGGAATTGGTAAAGAGAGACTAGGACCGACCCTACTGCAAAAATAAAATGATCAGACAAGAAAGGTATCTCATAGTATGAGTCCTGACATCTGCATGGTTCATACCACAAGATTGGTCCCCAGATGGAGGGGTCACAAAAGCAAAACTTGGCTCAGGGCACCACAGTCCCTTGAGCTGTCCCTGCTGGATATTTATTAATTTATTTCTTTTTTTTTATACCACGCTCTTTTAGAATCAGTGCGGTTTACATGTATACTAACAGGTACTTTTTATTCCCTTGTCCCCGAAGGGCTCACAATCTAAGTGTACCTGAGGCAATGGAGGGTTAGGTGGCTTGCCCAAGGCCACAAGGAGTGGCCATGGGACTAGAGACCCCAGTCCCTCTGGCCTGAGGTTGCTTGTCCCCATGTGGGAATTGAACCCCCAGCCTTCTGGCCTGAGGTAACCTGTCCCAACCACCGAGCCACTCCTCCCTCAAGTTGGATAGATATTCAGGAGTCTTTATCGTTAAGACGCTGTTTGTGATCGCCGCAGAAAAAGTAGTTTTATTTATTATTCTTTTCTCGGTTCAACGCCGGATCCTTTTCCCGCCCGGACCCGCTACACCGGTATTGGGTCCGTTCTTTATTTTTCGTTTTTTTGTCCTTCGTGACAAGCGTTCGCGCCATTTTTTCTTTTTCACTGGCAGCCCTGTCTTTTGACCTCGCAGGGGCCCTTTTTCCCCCGATGGCTGCCAGCGGGTTTAAAAAGTGTGATCGGTGTAAGAAACTTATGTCTCTTACCGACACACACGACTGCTGCCTCGGACCCGATCATGACCTGATGATCTGTGGTCCGTGTGGCAAGATGTCCTCAAAAGCGTTGAGGAGTCGGCAGCATCAAAGAGAACGAATCTTCTCTGACTCCGCGTCCGGCCGGGCCCGGACCTCGTCAGAGGCTTCGACGTCCCGGGACTCCGGTCCTGAGCATCGTCGGGGTTCCTCTGAGCGGGGGTCTCCTGCCCGGGAACATCATAGGAAGAAAAAACCCGCGAGGGCGGCATCGGTGGACACTCCTGGTTCCTTGAGGGCCAGGTCGCATAGCCCCGATAGCCGTCCCGGGTCCTCGGAGTCGGAGAGGCCTTCGAAACATCCTCGTCTCGAGATGGAGTCTCCTGGACACGTGAGTACTGTAGTCCTCGTGGACTCGCCTCCGAAGGAGCCGACGTCGGGCCCGACGCCGTCGGGGCCCGAGTCGGGGGCTGCTGTGTCTCCTGAGCTCGGACTCAGGTTGACGGCCTTGGAGAGCAGTTTGGCTGCCTTCATGGACCAGCAGCGGGCATTGATCGCTGGCCTCGCCGGTACATCTGCCCCGGCCACCGGGACGTCGACATCCAAGTCGACCCCGGAGACCGAGCCGATCCTCGAGTCCATGCGAGCTCGAGTCGATCCTCGGTCGCAGTCTCCCTCGGCCTCCCGTTCGGGACCGAGGTCGTCGACGCCGACACCCTCGGCGTCGGGGTGGAGGGCATCGGTGCCCGCCCGACCGGAGCCGCTCGATTCCTCCTCCGAGGAGTCAGCCTGGGAAACGGAGGACGAAGAATCACCTGGTACTTTTCGGACTCGGTGCGTCCCATTGGACTCGCCCGAGTCCGAACCTCGGAGACGGTCACCCCCGGAGGACACCCGGTTCTCGGACTTCATGCGGGATATGGCAAAGGCCTTGGCATTCCCCGTGGATCCGGAGAAGGAGCCTCGAGCCGAAGAGCTCGATGCCCTCCAGTATGACTCTTCCCCCGAAGGAGGCCTTTACTGTACCGATTCCTCCGATGCTAGAGCGACTTCTCTTCCGCATGTGGGAGAGCCCGGCGTCGGCGCCGGTGTTAAGCAAGCGGGTCGATTCCATTTATCGAGTCCGCAAGAGCCCCGGGTTCCAAAAGGCACAACTACCACACCATTCCATGGTGGTGGAATCGGCCATGCATCGACTCAAGAGTCAGAAGATGCAGTCCTCGGTGCCTCCCAGCCGGGAGGCCCGGAACCTGGATGCCCTCGGTAGGAAGTGCTTCCAGGGCTCTATGCTTGCTTGTCAAGTCCAAACCTACCAGCTCTATATGGGCATGTATCTCCGAGATCTGGCAAAAGAAATTGCCGGGTTCTCTGCTGGTCTCTCCGAGGAACCTTTGCAGAGGTTCCAGGCCTTGTCCACTGGTATTCGAGAGTGCTCGAAGTTTATCTCTCGAGCAGCCTACGATGGCTTCGAAGCATTGGCTAGAGTAGCCGGAGCCGGCATCGGTGCCCGCCGACAGCCTTGGCTTCAGTCATCCGACCTCGAGCCATGGGTACAGGACAAGTTGGTCGATGTCCCCTGCAGAGGTGAAAACCTCTTTGACAAGCCCATGGCTGAAAAGGCTGCACAAATCGAGACCAAGACTCTGACCAGGACTAGGCTGTCCAGAAAGACCTCTGCCCCTTCTCAGAAGAAGAAGGGCTCGGGGAAAAAGCCCTTTTACCCGAGGAAGGCGGCTGCCTATTAGCAATACCCTCATTATCAGGCCTCAGTAGCTCCCCAAAAGGGTCAGCAGGCCAAGGGACGGGGTAATGGGTCCCGTAGGCAGCAGGCCCCCAAGCCCACAACACCGGCCCCTGCTCAGCAGGGTGGGGGTTTTTGACTCCATCAGCATAGCCTCTTCCCCTCCGCTGGTTTCTCTCAGCACAGGAGGCCGGCTGGTCCACTTTGCCCACAGGTGGTCAGCCATCACATCAGATACCTGGGTGCTTCATATAGTTCAAAAAGGCTATCTTCTATACTTTCACCAGGTACCTCCCTCCTACTTTCCAGGGGAGCCTCCAAGACTCCCTCTGCACAGGGACTTACTCCTTCAGGAGTTAGCAAGTCTTCTTCAGGAACAGGCTGTGGAACCGGTGCCCCACCACCTGAGGGGTCAAGGCTTTTATTCCAGGTACTTTCTGATACCAAAACAAACAGGAGGCCTCAGCCCATCCTGGACTTGCGAAACCTCAACAAATTCCTGGCAAGGGAAAGGTTCAAGATGCTTACCCTTGGAATCCTGCTGCCCTACCTCCAGCAGGGAGACTGGCTATGCTCCTTAGATCTGAAGGATGCCTATACTCACAGCCTTATTCATCCAGACCACAGACAATATCTCAGGTTTGTTGTGGGAGGAAATCATTACCAGTACAGAGTACTGCCCTTTGGCCTATCCTCCGCCCCCAGGGTGTTCACCAAATGCCTAGCAGTGGTGGCGGCCTATCTAAGACTTCAAGGCCTTTTTGTGTTTCCATACCTGGACGACTGGCTCATCCGGGCCCACTCTTCCCAAGAGGCCACTCAGGCCACTCATCGCACTGTGACTCTGCTCCAGCACTGGGGCTTTGTCATAAACAGTCCACCTTAGATCCTTCTGTTTTGTCTAATTGGCGGCCAGTCTCCAACCTCCCGTTCTTGGCGAAACTTTTGGAGCGCTTTGTTTTTGAGCAATTGAACTCACATGTTAAGGCTACACATACTCTTCACCCCCGTCAAGCAGGTTTTCGTCATGGGCATAGCACTGAAACTGTTCTTTTGGCACTTCTTAATGAAATTCACGTTGCTCACGATCGTGGTGATCTTACTTGTCTCTTTGGATCTTTCTGCGGCTTTCGACCTGATTGATCACCGGACGCTTCTCTCTCGTCTTTTCGACATTAGGTTGCGGGGCTCTGTTCTTCAATGGTTCCGTTCTTTTCTCACTGCTCGCTCGTTCACTGTACACTCGGGTAATCACTCCTCTTCCTCTCTCCCCCTTATCTGTGGTGTTCCGCAGGGTTCTGTTCTATCGCCTCTATTATTTAATATTTTTCTTGCCCCTTTGCCTCTTGCCATTCAGCAGTTTCCGGTGTCTCCGTACATCTATGCGGATGACATTATTCTTCTATGCCATGTCTCTCCCCTCACTTTGGATATTACCCCACTAAATGACTGTCTGTCCCACATTGCATCTTGGCTCTCGCAGAACTTTCTTCACTTAAACCCCTCAAAATCCACGGCTATGTGGGTATCTCTTAGCGGTTCCTGTCCTACGGTCTCTCCTATGATTGATTCAGTTTCTATTCCTCTTGTTTCTTCTTTCCGTTACCTGGGGGTTATACTTGATTCCACACTTTCTTTTCATGAGCACATTTCTTCACTCACTCGGCGGTCCTTTGTGACCCTTCGGCAGATTCGGGCTACTCGTTCTCTCTTTTCCCCTGACTCTTTGGTCACTTTGGTTCTGGCTTTGGTGGTTAGTAGACTTGACTATTGTAATGTTTTCCTAGCCAACCTCCCTAAATATCAGCTTCAACGATTACAATCCATTCAAAACACTGCAGCTTGCCTTATCACTTTTTCCTTCCTGGCCGTTTGATCATGTCACTCCCCTCTTTCTCCGTTTGCACTGGCTACCACTCCGTTTTCGCTATCAATATAAGTTTCTGATTCTGATTCACCGTGCTATTCATACTGGTCATCCTTTGTATCTTGCGGATCTGTTTTTTCTTCACACTCCTTACCGTCAACTCCGGTCTTTTCACGCCAATCGTTTATCACTACCTTCTCCGTCACAAGCCCGTTTAGAGCAGACTCGACATTCCGCCTTTTTCTTGCTTGGTCCATTTCTCTGGAATTCTCTACCACCTTCCCTCAGATTAGAATCCTCTTATCCTCAATTCAAGTCACTACTCAAAACACATCTGTTCACACAGGCTTTTGACCTTCCTGCCAGTTCCCCCCCCTGACCAAAGAGTTGTCTCCCCATGTTGTGCTGTTTGTTTGTTGGTGTTTTGCTTCCTTTTGTTTTTAGATTTAGCTTTCTTTATTTTAAATTTAACTATTTAGTTATTTGCTTTTATTGCTGTGTGCTGTGCTTTACTTTCCTTTCATTTTATGGCGTTCTTTTCTATGATTTGCAGTGTAGACCTTTTATTGTACACCGTTCTATGCTTCGGCAGTAGCGGTTTATCAAATGTTTTAATAAAGATAAAGATAAAGAAACTTCGCAAAGTCCACTTTGCTCCCCTCTCAAAATCTCGAATTCATCGGCGCAAGGTTGAGCACACTTCAGGCGCGGGCCTTCCTGCCTCTAGACAGAGCACACAGGCTCATGGATCTCGCCAGCCACTTTCACAGCAATTCCCTGGTCTCTGCCAGGCAATTTCTGAGACTGCTTGGCCATATGGCTTCCATGGTCCATGTGACCCCCAATGCCCGCCTGAACATGCGACCTGCTCAGTGGTGCCTTCGCACTCAATGGCATCAGGCCATGGGGAGCCTGGCGGACTCAGTACAGGTATCCGACCTGCTGGTCTCTTCTCTGCGGTGGTGGCTTCATCTGCCAAACCTGCTGCTGGGAGTGGATTTTCAATCTTCTCAGCCTTCTCAGGTGCTAACAACCGATGCTTCTCTCCTGGGTTGGGGAGCACATTGCCAAGGGACATGTACTCAAGGCCTCTGGACTCCTTGGGAGTCTGCTCAGCAGATAAACTTCCTGGAGCTCAGAGCCATCCGCCTAGCTCTGAGAGCCTTCTCCCACCTCACTTCTCACCAGTCTGTGCTGGTCCAGACGGACAATCAAGTTGCAGTGTTCTACGTGAACAAACAAGGAGGAACAGGCTCCTTCCTTCTCTGTCAGGAGGCACAAAAACTGTGCTCTTGGGCCGTCCACCACGGCATTCTCCTCAAAGCTGTCTATCTCCCAGGTCAGTAAAATTACCTGGCAGACAAGCTAAGCAGGATCCTCCAACCACACGAGTGGAGATTGGATCCATTGGTGGTTCAGCGGATCTTTCTCAAGTGGGGCCTACCCACCATGGATCTGTTTGCCATTCCTCTGAACCGGCAACTTCCCAGATTCTGCTCTCGACAACCGCATCCTCTCAGAGTAGCGGCGGATGCTTTTCTGATTCCATGGTCCACAGGACTCTTGTATGCCTTTCCTCCCATGCCACTGGTGTCTCGCACGCTCTTCAAGGTTCTCAGAGACAGAGCCTCGATGATCCTAGTGGCTCCCAGGTGGCCAAGACAGCCCTGGTTCCTGCTTCTGATGCAGTTGGCGGTGGACACTCCTCTTCCTCTGGGGTTTCAACCCGATCTCCTGTCACAGGATCAGGGGACTCTCCTACACCCCAACCTCCGGTCCCTTCATCTGATGGCCTGGCTGCTGAAAGGGTAGTCCTTGCTCCCCTCCTGCTGCCTCGGGAGGTGGAGGAGGTCGTCTTGGCCTCCAGGCGGCCCTCCACCCGGAAGTCCTACGCTCTTAAGTGGCGTAGGTTCTCCGTGTGGTGTGCTCAGCAGTCTGAGAATCCATTCTCCTGCTTGGTGTCAGTGGTCTTGCAATATTTGCTTTACCTCTCCAATCTGGGCCTTAAGTCCAACTCTGTCAGGGTCCACCTCAGTGCTCTCTCTGCGCATCACGCACCGGTGGATGGCCGGCCTCTTTCCAACCACCCTTTGGTGGCTCGTTTTCTACGAGGCCTCCTTCTCCTTAAGCCTCCTTTGCGCCCACCAGCCCCTGAATGGGATCTGAATGTCTTGCAGCGGATTACCTGTCCGCCCTTTGAACCTATGGCTACCTGCCCTCTTCGTTTTCTTTCCTGGAAAACCTTGTTTTTGATAGCCCTTACCTCTGCTAGGCGCGTTAGTGAACTGCAGGCCCTAGTGTCTGATCCTCCTTACACTAGGTTCTACAGGAATAGGGTAGTCTTACGGACTCACCCTAAGTTTTTCCAAAAGTGGTTTCTCCTTTTCATCTCAACCAGGAGGTGGTTCTTCCGACCTTCTTTCCCAGGCCGCACGCCAACCGGGCTGAAATGGTCTTGCATACCCTGGACTGTAGGAGGGCCTTATCCTTCTACCTTGACCGTACGCGGGAGCATAGGAGGGCTGTTCAGCTCTTCGTTTCTTTTGACCCCAATAAGTTGGGGCTACCTGTCTCCAAGCGTACTTTGTCCATATGGGTTGCTGACTGTATCGCTTGGGCTTATGGGGCAGCCGGCCTCTCGTTGGAGGGTCGTATCACGGCTCATCGTGTTAGGGCGAAGGCTGCGTCAGTGGCTCATCTCCGCTCTGTTCCGTTGGCAGACATCTGCCGGGCCGCTACTTGGTCTTCAAGCCGGACGTTTGCGGCCCATTACTGCCTGGAGAGGGAGTCCCGCAGGGACAGTGCTTTCGGACAGGCAGTCCTCCATAATCTCTTTGAGGTTTAGGCAACTCCTACCCTCCGGCCCTGGTGTTGGGCTACCGGTCGGGGGCGTTTTCAGAGAAGATTCCTTCCTTCTGTGCTACTGAACTAGAGGGAGCTCATTTTTCCGCTTGAGGTCTCCGGTAGCCTTAAGCTAGGGAGTCCCATATGTGAGGACTGACTTCCTGCTTGGTCCTGGAGAAAGAGTAGTTACTCACCTGTAACAGGTGTTCTCCAGGAGCAGCAGGAATCAGTCCTCACAACCCTCCCTCCTCCCCTTGGAGTTGCAGTCCTCTCATTTCGTTTTTGCTAATTTTTTTGCTGTCTTTTAGCTATGTCATCAGACTGAGCAAGATGGCACCCTTGGGCGGGAAGGGAACCGCGCATGCGTGCTGCAATTCCCAAAGGCTTTCTTTGAAAGCTGGGGAAATTGCTCCGCGAGGGCTCCGTCGGCGCCGACGTCACCCATATGTGAGGACTGATTCCTGCTGCTCCTGGAGAACACCTGTTACAGGTGAGTAACTGCTCTTTCAACCATGTGTACAGAAGGGTGTTTTGAAGGGTCAGAGTGGTTAGAAGGTGGTCTGTGCAGAGGTAGTTTGCCATTTCTTGGGGGCATATTCGATCTAGTGAAATCTGCTTACAAGGTTCCCTTAGAAGTGCTTTTGCAATTTAGAAGAGTTCTTTTGGCTTATTTATCTAGCGCATGATAGTATTGTAGTAGTCTTTTTTTGCATCTTAGAGTTTCCTCGCAGTATATTCTTTGTTTCTCCATATAGATGGCTTGGGAGAGTGGGTCTTTGGAATGTCACCATTTAAGTTCAAGACACTGTAGGTCACTCTTGTTTCTGTAGCATTGCTGAGAACCAGGGGATGGTGTTGTGTCACTTGAGTGAGCTTCTCCTTCGTGGTGTGAGAGCAGCAGCAGCTATGTCGTCGTTCCATCCTTTCATCTTTTCTTCTAAGCTTTCTTTGGGCTTGATGAGCTTAAGTTGCGGGATTGCTGTCTTAAGGAAATTTTCATTGTTAAATTGTCAAAATCTGCAATTCTTGGCTGATGTACTGGATGTTGGTGTACAGTAGCGGTTGCGAGGGATGGAGAAGGATATAGATGCATGATCAGGCCAGGCTACTGGAAGGATTGTATGGGGAGTATGATTGGAGTCAGTTATGATGTCATCAGGGATGAATACCAGGTCCAGCATGTTCTCTTTACTATAGGTCAGATTGGTAACAAGTTGGGTGTAGTGGAGGGCTTCCATGACTTCCAGGAAGAAAGCTGATTGCTTTGTGGGAGCAGACATAAGGTTCAGGTCCCCAAGTAGGGTAAGGGGTTGATGGTTCGTTGGGAGCAAACAGATTGTTTCAGGTAAGGTGGATATTTCTGAGGCATTGCCATGTGGCGCCCTGTATATTAGGCACATTAAAAATGATTTGTTCGATACTATTAGAATGTCGATGTTGTCAGTGGAACTAGTGTCAATGGTGTCGAAATCTAGATTGCATCTAGCTATTATACAAACACCCCCACTTCTGCTAGTTGTTCTATTACAGTTATGGATTGTATACAAGGGAAGACACAACTGGTGGAGAAGAAGAGTCCGTCTCAGTAAACCATGTCTTGGTTATGCACAGGATGTCTAGCTCATAGTCCTGGATGAAGTCCGCTAATGTAGGAATTATATTTCGGGAAGAGCATGCATTGATGAGGGTGCATCTTATTGGTGTATTCAACATTTTTTGGTTGCTTGGCACATATATAGGATCGTTGTGTAGGTTCATCTTAACTAGAGTGTAGTTTCTTTTGTGTTGTTGCTTGTGAGTCTGAAGTGCCTGAGTGATATCTGAGGATATCTGTGCTTGTGAATTATGGGGATCTGTATATTATGTGATCCATTTAAGCAGTATCTGTAAGGAGTACAGCTATAATTATTAAAAGGAGACTGTGAACAATTAAGATGTAGTACCTTTTCCTTGTTCCTGCCATACTGTCCAGGATGATTTTAGTTTTTCTAGTCAGGTGCAGTACCATGGAGATTCTGAGATGGTTCAGTACTACTGTTGGACCGTGTATAGTTCGTGTGTTGGTCAATGTTTCCGGGGTATTCATTAATCCTGTCCTTTTTGTTTCACCAGGG
The DNA here is from genome assembly GCA_033557465.1 of Ichthyophis bannanicus. Classification (NCBI taxonomy): domain Eukaryota; kingdom Metazoa; phylum Chordata; class Amphibia; order Gymnophiona; family Ichthyophiidae; genus Ichthyophis; species Ichthyophis bannanicus. The sequence continues at coordinate 546,885,842 of CM066031.1, forward strand.
TTTTGTGCCCTCTATAGTGTGGTAGGCTATGGCCTGTAAACTAGGCCTAGACCCCAACCTCCACCTGAGACTAGTGTTGAAGAGAACCAGAGTTTGAGAAACTGCTTTAAACTGCTTTTGAAAAGTTTGTATAATGGGCCGGGAAGTGCGAGTAGTGGATGATATTCAAGTGAATATACCATGTTTTACCGCCTCAAGGTTTGGTCCGGCTAGAACCGTGTCTGGCTGACCGCAGGGGAAGCCTCAGGCGCCACCAGTCCTCTTGCATTGGAGAGGATTCTTCCTTGCCTCGGCGGATTACTGGATCCAGCCGGCCAACAGATTCAACCCAAGAACTGGTTTTGCATCGGGTACCGGATCCGGTGAGTAGCAATCTCCTTGCTCCTCAGTCAGTTAGGTTTGGGTACGTCTTGCATGAGTATACGCGAGACTGAATTGGTATGGGAATAAGGTACCGAGAGCCTGATCACCTCTCAGGGCACGTCCGAGTAAGCCTTGCATGAGAATGCGCGAGGCTGAAACTACTGCCCTTGGTTAGTAAGGTAGGCCTGGGAATTTGGGAAAACGTTGCTAGCATGTCTGTGTCTCCCTCTGTTTCTAGGGCTGCCCGGACCCCTTACCGGCAGTCCAATCACCCGCACCCTCTGTCGTCTAACCGCGGGTTTCACTTCTGGTATAATGTATGGTTATTAATTAAGGAACAGTACTGAGAAAAGGGGAAAAAAAAACACTCCGGAGTCACTTTAAGGAATCGAGTCTATTTATTTTTCCGCACAGCGTGAGAGACAGTATCTCTAGCAAGCAGAGGGAGAAGGGGTGTGTCTTTCACACAGCCTGCAGAAAGGAGTGTTTCAGTTCCTATTAACCCCTTCGGATCTCCTCAACTGTTTTAGTTATATCTCTGCCTTGCCTGTATTGTTACTTCACCTGTACCTGTAATATTAGTTTGCTGGTTATATCTCAGCCCTGCCTGTATTTCTACGTCAACTGTTCCTGTTATCTTATTATTTTTATTTATTTATTTGTTTATTGTCTGATTTATGGGGGAAACCTGAACGGCTTAGAGGTCCGAGTACGGACCAAGGGAGGAGGAAAGTGTTAATTTTCCAGTTGCTGGAGAGTGAGAGAGTGATTTCTGTGGGATTTGATAGAGAGAAACCTGAATGAGTGAGAGAGAGACAAAGGTTTTGAACAGCATGGGCGGGGGTGTATCTATACTGAGCCTTCTGCAGTGTTTCCTTAAGAACTTTAAGAGGGGTTTCTCTGGTGATTATGTAATTGTAATGACCCCAGGTCGATGGGAAGTTTATGTGAACAGGAATGCCCCCCCCCCCCTGTCTTTATAGAGTGCACCCAGAGGAGGAACACTGCCATATAGTTCTGTCACGCTGGAAATGTTGGATTTTGCTGGCATGTCTGTTTGTGTGTGTGTGAATGAGAGGTCTTGAAGCACAGACCAAGCGAGTGCGGACTCCTGATTAGCGCAGTTCCTGGCCGGGCGACCGCGCCCAGGTCGCGAAAAGGAGGAAGCGTTTGGTGTTTGTCTACCTATTTGTTCCTAGAGCTGTATGGACCCCTTACCTGCAGCCCGACTACCCGCCCCTACTGTCTGTTGTTGTGTACATCATTATGGGGGGGTCGGAGTTCATGCAAACTCCATTGAAATGTATGATCAAGAATTTTATGTATCAATAATGAATAGCACGTTCATTCAAAACATTGTAGAGGTAGAATCAATCATTCTTATTGCAACACTAAAATAAGGTCTCAGACTTGTATCGCACTTAAATCCAGACTTACGTCTATTCATATAGTGCTATATTTTGCATCAATGACCTTATAAATTATTATCTTCTGTTATTACTATTACACCGTGCTGACTCTTTAATAGTGAGCTAAAACTTAACTTAGTTGCTCCTGCAAGTCTTGCCCAGTGAACTGAACGGATCCCGACGCTCAAATTTGGCGCCGTTAAGGCGTTTCAATATAATGTTTTCATCAGGAGATCCTCTCATGTAATCTACAAAACAAGAATACTTTTTTACTCTGTATGAAACTACTTACTATAAGTGTCACCTTTTGTTCACTATCTTCTAAAATGTTAAAATCTCTTCTACTTACTGATACTTCTGCTGCCCGCGCCCCCTTTCACTTTTCATCCATATGTGAGACTGCTTCCGTCTCTCCTTAGGACGCCGTCATCTTTTAAAACCCCTCACCGGAATTACCTCACTCCCTTCAGCTGTTCCTTTGGCTGTTTTTCTTACTCGTACTTATCCATGACATTCATACTCTAAAACCTTTGCCTCTAAGACCAGTTAAAGCCTAAAATTAAGGGAGCTAGATATTATTTATTTATTTATTTTATTTATTTAGCTGTATTTATATTCCGCTTTTCACCGGGTCAAAGCGGTCAATTGGGGGATACATTTAACACGAGGGGATATGACACACATACGTTAATACTTACAGGGAACATGGGCAATGGAGGGTTAAGTGGCTTGCCCAAGACCACAAGGAGTGCCTATAGGACTAGAAATCCCAGTCCCTCCGGCCTGAGATTGCTGTCCCCAGGTGGGACTTGAACCCCCGGCCCTCCGGCCTGAAGTACCTTGTCCTAACCACTAGACCACTCCTCCCTCACTATTATAAAACCTACTTATATCTGACGTTCAACCACTGGTCTCATTTGCACTTCTACTGTCATAAAGTACATTCAAGCTCTGTTTTCACTAGATATCTATAAGTCGATCCAAATAACTCTGACCTTTCTATTGATCATAAACCATTTGTATACAATTCACTAGGGATGCCGCTGAAACCCCAATGGCTATCTTTACGTTATTGTTTGCGGCTATTGCCTTCATAACTTGACATATTGGAAACTTGATTAAAGAATTATGTTCATTGGTCAGGAGAAGTATATCCCATCAAACTGGACTTTTTAGATGCATACCACCCTATCATTAACTATATCATTTCTATTGATCATAATCCATTTATACACAATTCAATGGAAATGCCGCCAAAACCTCAATAGCTATCCTTGCATTGGTGTTTACGGCTATTGCCTACTTAACTTAACATATGGAAAACACAACTGAAGAACTATGCTCATGATTGAGAGATGTATGTCTAATACACAACTGAGATTATAGCAGCCGTCTTTACATTGTTGTTTAAGGCTTTTGCCTATACAACTTGATGTTTTAAAGACACAACTAAAAAACCATGTTCTTGGTCAAAATATGCGTATCTAATGTAGGATTGGACTTTTTAAGGACAAGCCGTCCAATCGATAGCTATGTTTAAGCCGTCCGGAGAAACCGTGCCTAATTTATATATCCACCCTTGCTCCTTCAATAAGAGCGTCTCATCCAGAGTTTTGCCCCCCATAGCATGACATACTTGTTCTATGGCAAGACTACGAAGTTGCCCAAACTTATGTCCTTGTGATAGACAATGTGTTACAATCGGTGCCTCCTCTCTCCGGCACTTCAATCGGCTCCTATGTTCTCGTAGTCTAATTTTCAAAGGACGTGTTGTCTTACCAATATACATCAGTCCACATGGACATAAAATGCTGTAAACCACCGCCTCTGAACTACAGGTGGTGTGCGAGCGAAGGTGAACAATGGCCCCTCGATAACTAAACTGTGAGGTCTCTATCATAATTTCACAAACGTCGCAATCGCCACATTTCTTATGGCTGCCACCCTCTCTGTGTCGTCCCACTAATGGAAGCACTGTCGGGCTAAGGTATTCTTTTAAATTTCGGCCACGTTGCCAAACACACCTTATTCGCTTGGTCTCTAGACCCGGAACCACTGTGAGAACATTCTTATGTTTACGTAAAAGCTTCTGTATGCTAAAACTCATCGGTGAATAAGCCGTAATGAAATTAACTTTTTCTGAGTCAGATTGCGCTGCTATGGATGGCGGTTTCTTTTTTATTAGCCCTGATCTATGATTGTATAAAGCTCTCCGATAGGCTTGCTGTACTATTCTTCTAGGATAACCCCTATCCAAAAAATCTTTTTTCAAAATTTGTGCTCATTGTTTAAAATCCTGTACATCTGAGCAGTTTCGTCTAAATCGCAAAAATTGCGAAAAGGGAAGAGATTCCTTCAGCTGTTTAGGATGTTTGCTAGTAAAATGAAGGAACGTGTTCCTATCTGTGGGTTTCCTAAAAACAGATGTGTGCCAGCCATGAACGCCCCTAGTGACCTGTACATCTAAATATGTGATTGTTTCTTTATGATATACATGAGTACATTTGATGTTATCGTCCTGATGGTTGATCCATTCCAAAAACTCCAGCAATAGATCTAGAGACCCTTTCCACAATACAAAAATGTCATCTATGTATCTACGCCATGTTATTAAATTAGGTCGGAACGGGGACTGAGGCAAGCAACATGCTTCGAAGTCTTTCATGTAGAAATTCGCTATGGAGGGGGCACAGGTGGCGCCCATCGCCACCCCAGCTACTTGTTGTTATAAAATCCCTTCAAATATAAAATAGTTCTGATGAATCGCCAAGCGTGCCACCTCCAACAGAAAATCCACATGGATTGCTGAGAGATCTCCCCTAGAAAGTAATGTTTGCTGAACTACCTCTACTGCTGCTTCCTGCGGTATATTCGTGTAAAGGGACGTTACGTCCAGGGTAACAAGCCAAGTGTCACTCTGTTCCGCCCACCCTGCCATATCTTCCAGTATGTTCAAAAAATGAGTGGTGTCTTTCAAATAAGAGGGTATTGTAGAGAGTAACGGACGTAAAAAAGAATCAAGGTATGTGGATAAAGGTTCCAGAATACTGCCTCTAGTCGACACTATTGGTCTCCCTGGTGGATTTTGAAAACTTTTATGGATTTTGGGAACTGTGTAGAATTTTGCTGTAGTTGGAGAGATAACATTCAAATATTAATGATAGGGTGGTATGCATCTAAAAAGTCCAGTTTGATGGGATATACTTCTCCTGACCAATGAACATAATTCTTTAATCGAGTTTCCAATATGTCAAGTTATGAAGGCAATAGCCGCAAACAATAACGTAAAGATAGCCATTGGGGTTTCAGCGGCATCCCTAGTGAATTGTATACAAATGGTTTATGATCAGTAGAAAGGTCAGAGTTATTTGGATCGACTTATAGGTATCTAGTGAAAACAGAGCTTGAATGTACTTTATGACAGTAGAAGTGCAAATGAGACCAGTGGTTGAACATCAGATATAAGTAGGTTTTATAATATCTAGCTCCCTTAATTTTAGGCTTTAACTGGTCTTAGAGGCAAAGGTTCTAGAGTATGAATGTCATGGATAAGTACGAGTAAGGAAAACAGCCAAAGGAACAGCTGAAGGGAGTGAGGTAATTCCGGTGAGGGGTTTTAAAAGATGACGGTTAGTTCTATCCCGCATGCGCGGCGTCCTAAGGAGAGACGGAAGCAGTCTCACATATGGATGAAAAGTGAAAGGGGGCGCGGGAAACAGAAGTATCAGTAAGTAGAAGAGTTTTTAACATTTTAGAAGATAGTGAACAAAAGGTGACACTTATAGTAAGTAGTTTCATACAGAGTAAAAAAGTATTCTTGTTTTGTAGATTACATGAGAGGATCTCCTGATGAAAACATTATATTGAAACGCCTTAACGGCGCCAAATTTGAGCGTTGGGATCCGTTCAGTTCGCTGGGCAAGACTCGCAGGAGCAACTAAGTTAAGTTTTAGCTCACTATTAAAGAGTCAGCAAGGTGTAATAGTAATAACAGAAGATAATAATTTATAAGGTCATTGATGCAAAATATAGCACTATATGAATAGACGTAAGTCTGGATTTAAGTGCGATACAAGTCTGAGACCTTATTTTAGTGTTGCAATAAGAATGATTGATTCTACCTCTACAATGTTTTGAATGAACGTGCTATTCATTATTGATACACATTATAACGTTCGGGAACAGACCACACAGGGTTGTGTGATCAAGAATTTTAGCAAGGGATTTGCCGGAGACTATGGAATAAAAATGTCTCTGTCCCGATTAGAAATGCTTTGTGAGAGGGAGTGGCCTGTACTGGTCACTTCGTGGATCCCTGTGGGTACTTTTGATGTTAGGATCATATCCCGAGTACATCAGATTGTACGTAGAGAACACCCTGACCAGTTCCCCTATATAGATTCCTGGTTAAATATTTGTGAAAAAGAGCCCTCTTGGATGAAGCGTTGCCACGAGGAACAGTGTAGGATAATGGTAGCGACCACAAGGAGGGCCCGGAAGTCTGGAGAAGGGAAGCTGCCCGTATATTCTGTCCCGGAATCTCCAGATATTCTGACCCATTCGCCCCAGTTCCTTTATAGGCCAGTCCCCTCAGCTCCATCACCACACCGAGCAGAGCCTGGCGCAGGAGGACCCCCTCCTGCCGACTTACCCTTAGTCCTCCAACTGCCTCCGCAGCAGGAGGAAGCACACCCCCTCCTGCCCACGAGCCCCAGCTCCGTCCAGAGTGCCTTGGGAGGGCCGCAGTCCACCGATGACACTGCAAGCAGGGATTCATTTGCCAGTTCGGGGTCACCTACTGCCAAAGATCAAAGCAGGGGAACTGAATTCCAACAGGCCAGACTACATTACGCTCTCAGGAGTACAACGGCAAGTTAGAGGGATGGTCACGTCATGCCATTGCGCCAGGTCCCGGGACTACCTATCCTTAATGAACGGGACCAGGTTGTGGTGGGGCCAACCAGTCTTGTTTATGTGCCTTTCTCTACCACAGATTTACTGAACTGGAAGATGCATTATGCGTCCTATACTGAGAAGCCCCAAGAACTGACAGAATTAATGTCTAGTATTATGCAGACCCATCAGCCTACCTGGTCTGATTGCCGCCAGCTCCTATCTACCCTCTTCACTACTGAAGAGCGAGCACGGATCGTGCAAGCATCCACACGATGGTTAGAGGAAAATCCCGTGGAAGAAGCAGGCCTAGATCCCCGACAAGCGGCCGCCGCAGATTTTCCAAATGACGATCCCAGGTGGGATCCAAACAGTGCAACCGGGGCGACGGCCCTCACTAGGTTCCGCCAGGCCCTACTGCAGGGCCTGAAGAGAGGAGGCCAGAAGGCCATGAATATCGGAAAGGTAATGGAAGTCATCCAGCATCCAGACGAGAGTTCAGCAGCCTTTTATGAACGCTTATCTGAAGCTTACAGACTTTATACCCCATATGATCCAGCGGCCCAGGAAAATTTGCGCATGGTGAATGCAGCCTTTGTGAGTCAGTCCCAGGGAGACATAAAACGGAAACTGCAAACGTTGGAAGGATTTGCGGGCATGAATGCGGCCCAGTTAATGGAAGTTGCTCAGAAAGTGTTTGTGAATCATGATCAAGAACGTCAGAAGGAAAGTGAACGTAAAATGAAGAAGAAAGCTGATTTCCTTGCTACAGCTTTAGTTGAACGACGCGGAGGAAGTTACTCTAACAGAAGGACTCGAGAACGTGGAAGGGGCCGAGGAGATGATCTGTCCCCATTGGGCGCAAATCAGTGTGCCCACTGTAGAGAAGAAGGACATTGGAAAAATGAATGCCCGAACGTTGACTCTGCCTCCATGCTGTAGCCCTCTTCGGCTGCCATTCCCTCCATAGCTGCTTCATCCTGTCAGAACTATGTGCGGTACATTCCTTTCCGATTCTGGCAGCTATGTGTTTACTCCTTCCATGTTTTCTGCCTCTTTGTTTACATATGGTTACCTCCATAGTTGACAGTACCGTTCAACATAAGACAGCAGCACGGGTACTAGCCATGTGGAAGTATCAAGCTATACCCCGAGAAGAAGCATCAGTTTGCACAGGGTTTGATATGTGATTATTTTCTCACCCTCTTTTATTCGGGCTGAGAATAATCAAAGGGGGGAATGTGGTAGGCTATGGCCTGTAAACTAGGCCTAGACCCCAACCCCCACCTGAGACTAGTGTTGAAGAGAACCAGAGTTTGAGAAACTGCTTTAAACTGCTTTTGAAAAGTTTGTATAATTCCTTTATGCTGATGATAGACATGTTCCTGCATTCCTTGAGCTAGAAATGGCCTTGAAGTAGAAATGTATCAGTGTCTAAGACTATGCCTTTGTTAGAATAGCCTGAGAAGGGGGAACAGGGAGCTAGACCCAGAGAGGGTCCCCGATTGGACAGGTGCAAGGGGAGTTGGTACCAATAGAAAGTTTGCCTGTATCAAACTGTAAAAATTGTGTATAAGGAATTTGCTCCTGTACTCCATTGCTCAGTCACTTTTGGACACATACCTGTCTGAGCCTGTGCACAATAAATTGGCTTGGACCCTGCACTGACTCCTGGTTTTATTCATTGCATGCACTTCTCTACTACAATAGTCCATGCCTAAAGGCCCTTTAGCGAGGCCCTTAGGTGCAGTCCCAACTTTAGGTACCTTTATTTAAAGGACCTGTGCCCCATGTGACTGTTCCTCGGCCGGCTTCCACCCTGCTCCCTTGTTCCTTTTCGGGAGGATTGCTGGTGTGCTGCAATGATCTGGGCCGGCAGTGTGAGGGAGAGTCGATCAGGTGAAAGAGAGAGATTTTCTCCAGGTACATTTATTTGAAAGGCCTGTGCGCCCATGTGACTGTTTCTTGGCCGGCTTCTCCCTATTCCCTTGTCCCTTTTCAGGGATATCGCTGGTGAAGATCTGGGCCAACAGTGTGAAGGAGAGCCAATTGTGCTCTCACTCGCACCAAACCATGCTTAACCACTTTGCCCCAAAGAAAGCCACAGTATGGTGGCTGAAGTGTCTATTCCAGTTACAAAGACATAGCAGTACCCGGAAAACTGCAAGGATCATTATACTAGCTACGGAAGTGCAAGAGAACATATACATGTCTAACTTTATACAGATGCATTACCCGAATAAAGGTATACCTGCTATTTATGCATTCAAATTTAGACATATATGTTTTATGGACAGCAGCTGATTTACTGCTCTTTCTACGAGCTTTCTATAACCTAAAACCCTTCTCTGGAATTCTCTTGACTCACCTTCTGTTCATATGCGCAAATTTTGACTGTATACTGACTTATGTGGGCAGAATTTGTTTACCTGTGGCCTGACAAATTTGTTTAAACCTATGGTTTTCTTAGCTATTTTATAATTAAAGTTCATGCTCCTTTCATTGGTCCATGTTTTTTCAAATCTCCTCCTATGACTCCACTCTTTGTTGCCTTCATGCTGTAGAAAGATGTGGATGAGGATGTGATTAGGGTCAGCACAACAGCTCTGCTTTTGTTTATATGAAGATCAAACTTTCAAAATCTCTGCAGTTATGTTATTTATTTATTTATTTATTTAATAGTTTCTTCTATACTGCCCCTTCCAGAGATCAAGGGCGGTTTACATTGAACAGTTAACAAATTTTGTATACTAGTGTATACTTTACATGGAACATTGTATTAACTATATGGAACATGGTTTTAACTATATACAGGTAGTAAAGCATAAAACATAACGGAACTTAATTACAAAGCATAACGGAACTTAATTACAAAAGGTTATTTACAAGAGTAGTAATAACAACAGATTGGATAAGACTTTTGTGTGTTGGGTAAAGTATGTAAGTAATGTAATGGAAGGTTTTCTTGTATTAGTCGTTTGTCCTATCTTGGGTGCTGTGGATGTGTTTCTGTGATTGTTGGGGAGAGGTTCTCTGTTGATAGGGGATTTCAAAATGGTTTGTGAAAAGGTAGGTTTTAAGTTCTTTTTTGAATTGATAAAGGTCTTTTATCATGCGAATGGTTAGTGGGAGATCATTCCAGAGAGTGGGGGCAGCGAAGGAGAAGGCCCTGTCACTTGTAGTTGCTTTAGTTTTTCTGATGGTTGTTTTTATGTTGAGGGAATGAATTGCGTTTTGTCTGCGCATTCTAGTTTCTGATGGAGGGTGTATTAGGGTAGTCAAATGTGAGGGAGAGATGTTATTAAGGAGTTTGAAGGTAGTTAGGAGGAGTTTGTATTTTATTCTGCTACTTATAGGGAGCCAATGCAAGTCTAACAGTATTGGGGTGACATGATCTGTTATTTTAGCTTTAATGATCATCTTGGCGCATATGTTTTGGGCTCTTTGAAGTAGGTAGATGCTTTTTAGCGGTAAACCAACTAGGAGACTATTACAATAGTCGAAGTGGGGGGTGATGAGGGTATTGACTACTGATCTAAAATCTTGTGTGTCAAGTAGGGGTCTTAGGTGTTGTATTGTCTTGAGTTTGTAGAATATCGTTTTTACTGTCTGTTTTATGTGGGGAAGCATGGTGAGGGAGTGATCTAGTATTAGTCCCAGGTACTTTACCTCCTTTATTTCACTTCTGAGGAAAAATTGAATCTGACCAAAAATAATTTAGTTTGCTTTATCTGTCATCTCTACATGATTTTAAAACAATTTTGATACTAATTTGTTATCGTGTATCACTCAGAATGGTCTGAAATTTGTGTGGCCTTTAGGGTGTAGTCTTTAAGGTGTTATTTTAGTTTGGTTACCTAAAAAATGATTTACCAAATTTAAATATACAATTAGAGATAATGTAAACTGATATATTAAAAAAAACTGGTATTCCTTCTCCATCCATAGTATGATAAAAGAACATACGTTACAGATCTTCCTTTACAAATAATTTAAGGTAGTGTTCAATGAAAAGTAGAGCTACTAGTGCAGTCTTGACTTATATAGTAGAAATATTCTTCTGATTCCCTAACTATTCATCTATAGATGTAAGATGTTCTTGACAGCAAGAGAATTTACAGTTGTGCTGTGGGAGGGGGCAAAGAAAACGGTACTGTCCTATCATACTTCCTCCATACCTTTAGGTTTCCTGTTTCGTTTCCCTTGTAGCCCATACAGGAGACACATCAGGCAGCCCAGGCGGAATTAAAGCTGGAACACCAGTTAAACTATACTAAAATAAGCCCAACGCTTTTCCCCAGAGACTAATAGGAGTGGCTAGGATCACAGCTTTTCTTTCTTTCTTTAATTTCTTGATATACCGCCCAGGCTGCTTGCTGTAGTTTTCACAATCTTGGCATGTTTCACTGCATATTGAAAGCAGAGGCTATTTACTGGTAAAATTCATGTGAAGAGGAGGTGGAGTGGTATCATCTCAAAAACTGTACCTAATTTTTGGCTGCATGTTCAGTCAGTGTGATTTTTCAGGTTCTAAGTAAACCACCAAGTTTTCTTGACACAGGGTTAATGACCTTCTTTTAAGATGTCGGGAACTTGACACGTGGACACAAGATCTGGTGCTTCCAGCAGTAGTATGGCTTCCTGGCTTCTTTAACCCTCAGTCCTTCTTAACAGGTGGGTAAAATGTCCTACGTAGTTGTCATTTGCATTTCTACAGGAATGAGTTCCCTTTTTATTTATTTTATTTAAAATTATTTACTAACTGATTTACTGAAAACTTTGATCAAAGCGATATGCAGATAAAAACAATAATATATAACATAGCAGCACCCTCAACAGTCATAATTCTTTCCACACTTTTCCAGCCTTACCCAGCAATCTCCTCATCACAGCTAGTCCTCTAATCCATAGGGAAAAGAGAAGTCTTCAGTTTTTCCTGGGCAATAGCAAACTTTGGAGAAAAGTTCAATTGATGACTGGTTCAGCAAACAAGAAGGTCTGAGCTCAAAGACAAGCCTTCCAGAGTACCCTAATACTGTAGAAGGAACTTCTATAAAAAAAATTGATGGTAATGTAAATCCCTACTTGGTGCATACCACTTCAGGCACTCTAACAAATATGGCAAGCAACTATAATATAACCTACAAAAGGCTAATACCAGTAAATGTAATTTTTGCTACCACAGATAACCAATGAAGAGATTTTAGTAATAAAGCAGCTGTTATCTTCTTGCTCCCAGTTGCCAATTATGACACAATATTCTGGACTAGGTGAAGTCGCCTCACTAATTTCCCTTTCCATAATCTAATGAATTTAAAACTAGCACATACATATATAACAGAATGTACAGACCTCCCATCCAAAAATGGTTTCCACTCTCTGGCCAGCCGTAATTTACAGTATGCATTACCTACCTTTGAGATATGAGATTCCAAAATTATTTCAAAACTGAACAACATTCCCAGATCAGATACCTTTCCCCTACAAGCTATTATTCCCACCCACTCCTCTTTAAAACAGGGCCTATCCTCCAACTTCTGCCAATAAACCTCTCCAATATGCAAATTTCATTTTTTGTTCACTATCAAACAATTCTCCTGCATCACAGTAACTAGACAATGGTTTAATATTACCATCGTCTCTACCATATTTTTCCCCAGTGGAACCAGTATCTGAGTATTATCTGTATACAACAGAAAATTAAGCCCAAAAGACTGAATTATCCCAACCAAAGTGCATAAAATATTGAAAGCAAAAGGGAGGAGCCATGGGAGACCCTTAATGGGCTTCCCAACTCTCTCTGACAATCTGTTGCCCAATTTTGTTTGCCATAAACGCCCCAACAGAAAGGATTGAAGCCATGACAAAATAGATGCAGACAAATCCAGACATCTTAACAGTAAGATTATAATCAACTAGATCAAAAGCATTATTAGATAGATCAAGCAAAATAATCATCACCACCTGTTTTTGTCTACACTCCGATGCATGCTGTCCAGTACTGTTACCAATACCAATTCTGTTTCTGAACCACAGGAACCCGGCTTGACTCATATTCAATAATTTATACTGCTGATGAAACTACCTAATTTCTCATTCACCACTTTCTCTAAATGTTTTGTTTAAAAAAAGCAGACTAGCAATCAACATAATGCCGTATCCAAATTGTCTTGTTTTAAAATTCGAGTAATCACAGATTTCCTCAGTCTGGGAGATATCATTGACATAGCAATTTTTTAAAAATTGTGAAGAGACATAATCCAAGATAGAGGTTGATGAATGGAACTTCCCCAAAATCTTCTGTAACCCATAGAAAGTCAATGGAACAACAGATGCCATAAAAGTTTTCAATTTCAAACTTCTTTGTCTCTACTCCCTCAACTCCTATATCTGTTAGAAGTAATATGAAATCACTTGGGGTAACCTGGGATACAGACTTAAGTTTTCATTCTCAGATCTCCCACAACAAGCCTGTAGTTCTCAATGCCATCCTTACGTCCACTTTTGTGTAAAGGGACTACATGTGCCTTTCTCCAGTCCTCTGGCACCACTCCCGACTCCAAAGACACATTGAAAAGGTCAGTCAGTGGAACTGCTAGAATGTCCCCCAGTTCTCTCAGTATTCTTGGATGTATCCCATCTGGACCGATAGCTTTGTCTACTTTTAGTTTAGCTAGTTCCTCACAAACACAGTCTTCTGAAAATCGTTCGAGATCCCCATCATTTCTGTTCCTATTTATGGGTGTTTTCTGAGGTTCTGCTCCTGGCCCTTCATCTGTGAACACAGAACAGAAATATTTGTTAAGCAAGTCTGCTTTATCCTCCTCAGTTTCTACATATTCCTCCCCTTCACCCTTGAGTCTGACAATACCACTTTTCTCCTTCCTCCTCTCACTGACATATCTGAAAAATGTCTTATCCCCACATTTTATTGCATTGGATATTTCTTCTTCTTTTTGTACCTTTGCTTTCCTGACTACTTGGCTAGCTTCTCTAAATTTTTCCAAATATACATGCCTGTCTTCCTCTCTCTGTGATCTCTTGTATTTCATGAAGGCTTCCCTCTTTTTGTTCGCCTTTTCAGCTACTTCTTTTGAGAACCATAGCGGCCTCCTTTTCCTTTTACATTTATTTACCTTTCTAACAAAAAGGTTTGTCGCTCTTAAAATATCCCCTTTCAGTTTGGCCACTGTTTTTTTACATCCCCCAGCTGTTCCCATCCCACTAATGATTCTTTGAGGTATTGTCCCATATTGGCAAAGTTAGTTTTCCTAAAGTCTAAGACCCTTGCTTTTGAATGGATTTTATCAGCCCTAGTCCTAATACTGAACCACATCATCTGGTGATCACTGGCTGTGAGATGATCTCTCACTGTAACATCAGAAACACTTTCCCCATTGGTAAGCACTAAGTCCAGTATGGCCCCATCACATGTGGATTCTGTTACCAGTTGCCTGAATCGTTCTCCCTGTAGAGAATCCAGGATCTCCTTACTTCTAGATGACACCGCAGCAGGGATGTGCCAGTCCACATCCGGCATATTGAAATCACCTATCAGTAGCGCCGCTTCTTTCATGGCAATACTGTGTATGTCTGCTATTAAATCTCCATCCACTTCTATGTCCTGTGAGGGGGGATCTGTATATAACTCCATTACAAATGGATTTCCCTTTCCCTCTTTTTAGTTTAACCCACAGTGCCTCTTCTCTTCCTTTTAAGCCCTGCAATTCTATAGCTTTAATATTATTTTTTATATATAGTGCCACTCCACCTCCCCTTCTTCCTACTCTGTCATTCCTGAGTAAAGTATAGCCTGGTTTAATTACAACCCATTCATAGTTTTCCGTGAACCATGTCTCCATAACCACCACTAAATCCAAGTCAGCTTCTTCCATTAAAGCCTCAAAATCTGAGATCTTATTTCCCATGCTACAGTCATTTATGCACACTGCTTTCCAGATGTTGCCCTATTACCCATTTCTGCAGACATAGCCTAGTGGAAGCCTAATGGTTAGACCAAATGCCTAGTACCCAAAAGATCAAGGGTTTGATTCCCACTGGCACTCCTTGTGACCTTGTGCAAGTCACTTTACCCTCCATTGCCTCGGAAGAAAAGGCCTGGCAATCTACTTCAGAGACAGCTGGGTTGCTAGGAATCAGCACTGACTTGACGGCACTAAAAAAAAAAAAAAAGAGGTATTTAATGTTTCACTTACCTGGGGACTCTCTTCACCCAACCCCAATGAATCTAATTTAAAACCCTCTTCAGTAGGTTAGCCAGTCTGCTGCTGAAGACACTTTGACCCTTCTTGGACAGATGGACACCATTTCTGCTCTGCAGCCCTTGGAATATCATCCCATGATGCAGGAAACCAAAATTCTCTCGATGACACCATCCATGCAGCCATGCATTCATCTCCAAGATGCGAGCTTCTCTGCCTCAGCCTTTACCCTCAACAGGGAGGACTGAAGAGAACACCACCTGCACACCTATCTGCTTCACCCTCTCTCTGAGAGCCATGAAGGCACTTTTGATGTGCTCAGAGGGATACCTAACAGTATCATTTGTGCCAACATGGATGAGCAGCATCGGATAATAGTCAGTAGGCTTGATGAATCTTGGCAAACTCTCCATAACATCTCAGATTTTGGTACCTGGCAGACAGCACACTTCTCTGGACATCAAATATGGTTGTCAGATGGACACCTCAGTACCCCTCAGAAGAGAGTCACCAACCACGACTACCCTTCGCTTCCTTGTGTGACTGATTCTACAACTTTGGGATGCTTGAGCTGTGGTTCTTCCCTTTCCTCGGATGTGTCCACCACCTCCACTTTCAGGGCTGCCTACTGGTTCTTCAATTCAAGGGCTGGAGGAGTTGGAGTGTTGATACTGCAGGCTCTGGTGATTCGTATCCAATTTTCTTCCTTCTGTAGCCTCCCATCTTCATCTCTGTCGGAGAGCTTGGATTTTTCAAGAAGCATCTCATCAATATACTTCTCACTATGTTGAATGCTTCTCAGCCTCACCACCTCTTCCCTGAGCTCCTCCATTTCTTTCCTGAGAGCCTCAGCATGCAGGCATCCTGCACATGGAATTGGTCTGGACAGAGGCAGAAGCTGTAACAGGGGCAACAGCTTTAGCAATATGATTTTTTCCAGCCGATGTTTAGTTCATGGAGCTTTGGTACCTGTTGAAGTAAAAGAGATAGACCTAACAAAGTCTCAACCTGTTCCTCCGCTGTCCTTTAAGAGAAAAAGCAGTTAACCTCTTTTAAGTGTGTTCTAACAGTGCTGTTCTATGTCCCTATGTGTAGCTAATTGGGGAGTTGCACTATAAAGCAAGAATGCTCACATGAGGTGGGTGGGGAGAGACCTAACACCTGATGAGGTCAGTGGCTTCAAAATGTTAGCTGTGAATGGGTATCAGGAACAAAGACAATGAACTCTTAACTGACTTAGCCTTTCCCAGTCTTAAATAAACTCGTCAGCAACATCGGAACATTTCTAAATTCCCAGTGGACATACTAAGGTGCATGTCCTTTGGCCATGTCCCTTACTTTAGACCCACCTAGGGAGTCGGCCTTAAAATCAGGTGGGGAGACACCCTCTAATGACATCACAGGCACCAAGAAGGGCATCAGAACACCACCACAGTCAGAATTTCTGGTAGTCTCAAGTCCTGTATCAACCCCCTTACCACATCAACGCAAAGATGGCATCAGTCCTCTGACTGCAGCTGCTCAAGAGGAAAATGAACAGTGCATTCAATTTAATTTACAAATACAGCTTTGTGCAAAAGAATAGGCACCCCCCTGGTCAAACTTTGTTTCAATGAATCCCTAAATGAACTGAAGCTGACACAATCGCTATATGGTTCAGAGTTAAACACATGGGGCCCGATTTTCGAAGGCATTTACATGGGTAACAACCCATGTTACCCATGTAAATGCCTTAACCAGGATTTTCCAAAGGCATCTACATGGGTAGTGCCTTTGGAAAATCCCAATTAAGTCCCTAACATACCCAGATGCTATCCACTTAGCATCTGGGCGTGTTGGGGGCATTCTGGGGCAGAGAAAGTGGCTAACCAGGTAGCAGTGATTTTTGATGCTATCTGGTTAGCCCTTGGCGCCTTAATGATAGGCAATGGAGCAAACCATGTAGCATCGATAATTGGTGCTACCCAGCTAGCTCCTGTGGCTTCTGGGTTGTGCGGAGATAACCGGATTTTCAATACCAGGGACGCATATGTCCCCCGGCATTGAAAATACGGGTTAGACAGACAGCGGGCAGGCTGACTATGTGCCAACCCAGCACATAGCACCGCCAAACTGAATATCTGGCCCATGGTCAGTATTTAGCTGCATGAAGTACATACAATGCAAAATGTCTTAGTTGCAGTTTATACATACATGCATTAGTGCTCTCTCTTTCAGTAGCAGCACTAAATATTCTTGTATATGAAACATCAAATTAGATGTTCCAAGTTATACCTACTTGTGTGGCCTACTTGGCTCAATCTTTAATATATTTAGAGGCTGAATATCACTGCTTAGACCTATAAGTAGGACTTCTGATTTCTGGTTTTAATTGAAAACCCCGACTGAAGAGGAAGTTGGAGTTTTTGGTTATAATTCAAAAACTCTGAAAAATCACTCCATTCTCAGCATTCTGATGATGTCACCCGGCAGCTTATTATCGAAGGCAGCCACTACTGTGGAGTCCATTGTCATTTGGCTCCTGCTTTTGCTCCAGCCACTCTTATGTTGCCTGGCTGGCACTAGAAGGGGTTTATAACCTGAGAAGAGGCAATTCCAGTTCTTGTGTTTCAAAGTCTACCACAGTGCAGGCAGCAGAGTTGACCAAACAGCAGAGAATGAGAGGAGCAGAAAGCATCAGTTCCTGCCACACTGTACAGATGGGGGGGTTGCTGGGAAGAGGGGAATGCTGCTGTTGCTGAGCCTTGAAGCGGAGGTGGCTGATACTGGTGCTTGGAGAAGGGTCTGGTGCTGGAAAATTGTGTTGGGTTGCTGACTGGAAGCCACCTAAAAGGCCAATAAAATTTTTTTTTTCTTGATGCAAATATACCAACAAATTTTCTGACCGTGGGAAAATACCTAATTGCCTCAAAAATAAACATCTAAAATTCCAGACAATTACTATAATACCTAGAATCAGAAGCCCTACCTGTAAGTTAGATGTTTAAGTGTCAGCCCTTCTCTCACCTAGGAATGCCCCAAAATGCTGCCCCAAAATCCAGCAGCATTTTAAGATAATATTGTCTGTATACTGACTTATATATCCAAAATTATCTATTCAACCCCAGTAATCTTTTTAAAAGCATTTAGGTAGCTAATGCTTCTGTCTACTGTGTAGGTGTTTCTGAATATTGACCTTGACATCTTTCTGCAAATTTTAATGCGTAATTATTATTTACAGATTTTTACAGATTCAAATTAAGAAACAGCAAATATGGCAGGTAAAATAGTTTGTGCACTTTTCAGTCAGTACTTTAACACCTTTGTCAGAAATAGCTGGCTACAGGAAATGTTTGAAAAGTGTTAAGTCTTTCTATTCTTATTTTGGGGGTTCCCCCCACTCTAACTTTTCCTTATATAATTCTTTTAGTTCAGACATATTCTTATGTCTCTTTCTATGCACTGCATGATAGAGATTTCCTCCACCAATTTGCAATAATATTCAAGTCTGGGGACTGTGAATGTCATTTCAAACCTTCATCTTTCTTTTCTGTAAGTACTTCATTGTCAATTTTGAAGAATGTCTTGCTGAAATATTCAGTCTATTTTCAACTTCAATTTCTTCACTGACTGTGGGACATTAGTTTCCAGGATATGGAAAACTTTTACATACCTGCTAATTTCCTTTTCTTGATTCCAGACAAGTGGATTATGCTCCTCAGCCAGCAGGTGGAGGAAGACTAGAACAGCTTTCAGTGATATCATTACTAGTACATAGTCAGCTGCAGCGCTGAGAGAAGCCAGTATGACACTCCCAACCAGAAGGAAGACTGAAAAACTCTAACTCAGAAAAGTATTAATCAACAAGAACTTTTCTACAAACACTTTTTGGCTCTCTTATTACACTTGACTCTGCATCAAGCACTAATACTGATAATGCAGTTAAAAGGCAGCAGGGTCCCAAACCTGTAAGACTAGTTTTCCCAGCAGGTTCTGGACTGGTCTAGCGGGATTCAAGGAAAGGAAGTTAGCAGGTATGTAAAATTTCTCCCTTCTTATCTTGCTAGACCAGTCCAGATTAATGAGACATACCTAAGCAGTCAGGATCCAGAGTTGGAGGAAGATGGTGCTCAGGACAGAACTGCTCTGCCAAAGGTGCCATGTAGGTGCTCAGAGATGACAAGGTAGCTGCTTTACAGATGTCTTTCAGAGATCCCAAGGCAGACTCAGCTCATGAGGCGGCTTGTGCCCTAGTGAAGTGAGATCTGACTCCCTCTGCTACATGTTTTCTACTCAGGAGGTCGTCTGAAATAATAGCTTCTTTAAGCCAGCGGGAAATCGACTTGGCCTCTGCCTGTCCTTTCCTTGGGCCATGAAGAAGACCAAGAGATTGTCTGACTACCGGACGTAATTAGTAGTCTCCAGATACTTCGCAATGCCCTCCTTACAACTAACAAGTGCAGCAAAGGTCCTCTCCCAAGAAAGACAGGAACACAGATGATTAAGATGAAAATGAGATCGTATTTTGGAGAAAAAGGATGACATGGCTCTCAGGAAGACAGATGTTGATGAGATGACCAAAAAAGGGCTCCCCACGGGACAATGCCTGTAGTTCTGACACCCATTTGGCAAAAGCAATAGCCACCAGAAATGCCACCTTCAGGGTCATATCCTTGAGTGAGGCCTTCCAAAAGGCTCGAAAGGGGAAACTTTCATTGCCTTCAACTCCAGAGAAAGGTTCCACCACGGCACCACTGGCCACATGGGGGGACAGATCTGCTTCACCCTCTTGAGGAACTGTGACACATCCGGGTATGCTGCCAAGGACACACCTTGACGTTGCCCCAGGTAGCATGCAAGAGCCACCAAGTGAACCCCGATAGAGATCAGAGTTAAAACCAGGTCCAAACTGAATGGTAAGAAGGATAAAATGGCCAATATGGCTGCCTTCTTTTCATCCAGGGCCTCAGAGGAACACCCCTCTTTAAGACCCACTAGAATAACATCGGCCAAGGACTTAGAAGCCCTCCAGGCCTTAAGAAGGGTGCCAACTATTGCCCCAGAGTATCATTTTTTAGACAGCTTGTGCCTCTCAAAGGGCCAGGCTCCTCCATGGCCAGGGGATCTTCCCACAACAGTTCCCTCTCCTGATCAGTCTAGTGCCATCAGAATAACCAAATCCAAGTGAGACTGAATCCTGTGTAGAAGCCTGGTCACCAAGGGCCATGGAAAGAAATTACAGGAGCCCATCTTGGGGGCCATGCTTGCAGAAAGTCATCCAAGCCAACCACTGCCTGTGGGTCTTTCCTGCAGCTGAAAAATCTCTTCCCTTTGGCATTATCCTGGGTAGCCATCACATCCAATGCTGGCAGGCCCCATCACCACATGAGGCTGAATGCACAAGAGCTTAGCTCCCATTCTCTGTAATCCATGATTTTCTGGCTAAAGAAGTTAGCTTGTGCATTATCCACTCCCCAATGTGTGCTGCTGACAGATCCACCAGCTGAGCCTCTGCCCAATGACAGAGCTCTGTAGTCACAATGGCACTGCAAGTGCTGCATTGCTTGCTGACATATACTACTGCCATGGCATTGTCAGAAAACACACTGACCACCTTGCTTCAGGGGGGTCTGGACCCTCTCCAGTGCTAGGCAAACAGCCCTGGCCCCTAGTCAGTTGATTGACCAGGAGGCTTCCTGCAGGGAACAGCGTCCCTGTGCAAACTTACCCAATGAGCTCTCCAGGCCAAATGCTGGCATCCATGGTGACTATTACTCAGTACAGTGTCTCCAGGTGCATTCCATCCATCAGAATTACATAGTATATGACTGCAAATAAAAACCGGTATGGTCCATCTAGCCTGCCCAATAAGGTGGCTAGAGGTACCCGCTGCTCCGTGCAAGTCCCCCCCCCCTTTGTTGAAGTATAAAAGATAAGTTTATTTTGATTTTATCCTCTTGATATAAAGGGATCCACTGTTTCTCCAGGACCAAGCAGGAAGTCAGTCCTCACATATGGGTGACGTCGGCGCCGACGGAGCCCTCGCGGAGCAATTTTCCCCAGCTTTCAAAGAAAGCCTTTGGGAATTGCAGCGCGCATGCGCGGTCGCCTTCCCGCCCAAGGGTGCCATCTTAGCCAGTCTTCTTTTTTCCGCGGAGCCCTACAGACGTACCCGTCGTGTCCCCGCTGAAAAAGTTGATTTTTGTGAGTTTTTCTCTTTTTTCACTTCGGTTCGACGCCGGTCGTTTTCCTGCCCGGACTCGCGACGCCGTTGCGAGTCCTTCTCTTATTTTTCGGTTTTTCTGATTTTGGTCAGTTTCGTTTTTGGGTTTTTTCGCTGGCAGCCCGGTCCTTTGACCTTGCAGGGGCCCTTTTTCCCCCGATGGCTGCCAGTGGTTTCAAGCGGTGTGGTCAGTGTGACAGAAATATGTCACTCACTGACACACATGATAATTGCCTCCGCTGCCTGGGCCCGGATCATGAAGAACTGATCTGTGGAGCCTGTGGCAAAATGTCCTCCAAAGCGTTAAGGAGTCGGCGGCACCAGCGGGATAGAATCTTCGCTGACCCCGGCCGTACCCGGACCTTGTCGGAGGCCTCGGCATCCAGAGGCTCCAGCTCTGACCATCGCCGAAGCTCCTCCGACAGGGGTTCTCCCTCCGGGGACCATCGACGGAAGGCAAAACCTGCGAGGGCGGCGTCGGTGGATGCTCCTGGCTCCGCGAGGGCCAGGTCGCATAGCCCCGATAGCCGTCCCGGGTCCTTGGAGAAGGAGCACCTCCCGAAGCGACCTCGCCTGGAGTCGGAGTTGCCTGCTCGGGTAAGTCCTGTAGTCCTTCTGGACTCGCCTCCGAGATGTCCGACGTCGGGCCCGACGCCGTCGGGGCCCGAGTCGGGGGCTGCTGGGTCACCTGAGGTCGGACTCAGGTTGACAGCCTTGGAGAGCAGACTATCTGCCTTCATGGACCAGCAGCGGGCACTGATCGCTAGCCTCGCTGGCGCCACTGCCCCGACCGCCGGGACGTCGACGTCTAAGTCGACCCCGGAGACCGAGCCGATCCTCGAGTCCATGCGAACTCGAGTCGATCCTCGGTCGAGGTCACCCTCGGCCTCCCGTTCGGGACCGAGGTCGTCGCCGCCGACTCCCTCGGCGTCGGGGCGGCCGACGCCTCCGCCTGCCCGAGCCGACCCCACCGATTCCTCCTCGGAGTCGGCCTGGGAGTCTGAAGAGGAAGAGTCACCTGATTCGTTTCGGACTCGGTGTGTCCCCTCGGACTCACCTGAGTCCGAACCTCGGAAGCAGTCCCCTCCGGAGGATGCACGGTTCTCGGACTTCGTCAGGGATATGGCCATGGCTTTGGCCTTCCCTGCGGATCGCGAGGAGGAGCCTCGAGCCGAAGAGCTCGACGCCCTTCAGTACGACTCTCCCGCCCGGGAGCACTTTACTGTACCGGTTCCTCCCATGCTGGAACGACTACTCTTCCGCATGTGGGAGAGTCCGGCCTCGTCGCCGGTATTAAGCAAGCGGGTCGATTCCATCTATCGAGTCCGCAAGAGTCCTGGCTTCCAAAAAGCACAGCTGCCACACCATTCCATGGTAGTGGAATCGGCCATGCATAGGCTTAAGAGCCAAAAGATGCACTCCTCGGTGCCTCCGGGCAGGGAGGCCCGTAACCTGGATGGCCTTGGTAAGAAGTGTTTCCAGGGCTCTATGCTGGCTTGTCGGGTCCAGACCTACCAGCTCTACATGGGCATGTATCTCCGAGACCTGGCTAAAGAGATAGCCGGATTCTCCGCTGGGCTGTCCGAGGAACCTTTGCGGAGGTTCCTGGCCTTGACAACTGGTATTCGGGAATGCTCCAAATTCATGTCCCAAGCAGCCTATGATGGCTTTGAAGCATCGGCTCGAGTGGCCGCAGCCGGCATCGGTGCCCGCCGACAGGCTTGGCTTCAGTCGTCTGACCTTGAACCCTGGGTGCAGGACAAGTTGGTCGATGTCCCCTGCCGAGGTGAGAACCTCTTTGGCAAGCCCATGGCTGAAAAGGCTGCACAAATCGAGACGGAGACTCTCACCAGAACTAGGCTTTCTAGGAAGACCTCCGCCCCTTCCCAGAAAAAGAAGGGCTCGGGAAAGAAGTCCTTTTACCCGAGAAAGGCGGCTGCCTATAAACACTACCCTCAATATCAGGCCTCCGCAGCTCCCCAACAGGGCCAGCAGGCCAAGGGACGGGGTAACGGGTCCCGTAAGCAGCAAGCCCCCAAGCCTGCACCACCAGCCCCTGCTCAGCAGGGTGGGGGTTTTTGACTTCATCAGCATAGCCTCTCCCCCTCAGCTGGCCCCTCCCAGCACCGGAGGCCGGCTGGTTCACTTCGCCCACAGGTGGTCTAACATCACTTCAGATGCCTGGGTGCTTTAAGTCGTAAGAGAAGGCTATCTTCTCCACTTCCACCAGGTCCCTCCCTCCTATTTCCCGGGAGAACCTCCACGACTCCCTCTGCACAGGGACTTACTCCTTCAGGAGTTAGCAAGTCTTCTTCAGGAACAGGCTGTGGAACCGGTGCCCCACCACCTGAGAGGTCAAGGCTTTTATTCCAGGTATTTCCTAATACCAAAAAGGACAGGAGGCCTCAGACCCATCCTGGACTTGCGCAACCTCAACAAGTTCCTCGTGCGGGAAAAGTTCAAGATGCTTACCCTTGGAATCCTTCTGCCCTACCTCCAGCAGGGAGATTGGCTATGCTCCTTGGATCTAAAGGATGCCTACACGCACATCCTCATCCACCCAAGCCACCGCCAATACCTAAGGTTTGTGGTGGCAGGAAATCATTACCAGTACAGAGTACTGCCCTTTGGCCTATCCTCCGCACCGCGAGTCTTCACAAAATGTCTCGCGGTGGTGGCGGCTTATCTCTGGCTTCACGGCCTCTATGTCTTTCCGTACCTCGACGACTGGCTCATCAGAGCATCGTCCTCTCCGGCAGTCACCAATGCCACACACTGCACGGTGACTCTTCTGCAGTACTTGGGCTTTGTCATAAACTTCGCAAAGTCCACTTTGCTCCCCTCACAGGATCCCGAGTTCATCGGCGCAAGACTGCACACTCCTCAGGCACGAGCTTTCCTGCCTCTCGGCAGGGCTCAACGGCTCATGGACCTAGCCGGCAGTTTTCGCAGCCAGCCCCTGGTCTCCGCCAGGCGCTTCCTGAGACTACTCGGCCATATGGCTTCCACCGTCCACGTGACCCCCAATGCTCGCCTGAATATGCGGCCTGCTCAATGGTGCCTTCGCAAGCAGTGGCAACAAGCCACCGGCGCACTAGCCGACTTAGTGCGCATCTCCGGGCCGCTGGCCTCTTCCCTACAGTGGTGGCTTCATCGGCCGAACCTGGTGCTCGGAATGCCGTTTCAGTCGCCTCAGCCGGCTCAAGTGCTGACGACCGATGCTTCCCTCCTGGGTTGGGGAGCACATTGCCAGGGGGCATGTACTCAAGGTCTCTGGACCGCGTGGGAGTCTGCTCAACAGTTCAACTTCCTGGAGCTCAGAGCAATCCGTCTGGCGCTCAAGGCTTTCTCCCACCTGACTTCTCACCGGTCCGTCCTTGTCCAGACGGACAATCAAGTTGCCATGTTCTACGTGAACAAGCAGGGGGCACGGGCTCCTTCCTTCTCTGCCGAGAAGCTCAGAAGCTCTGCTCTTGGGCCGTCAGTCACGGCATTCTTCTCAAGGCAGTTTATCTCCCAGGCCAAGAGAATTGCCTGGCGGACAAACTCAGCAGGATACTCCAGCCGCACGAGTGGCGTCTGGATCCCTTGGTAGTTCAGAAACTTTTTCTGAAGTGGGGCCTCCCCACGATGGATCTCTTTGCCAGTCCTCTCAACCGGCAACTTCCTCGCTTCTGCTCTCGTCAGCCACATCCCCTTCGGGTAGCGGCAGATGCTTTTCTACTCTCATGGTCGGAAAGCCTTCTCTATGCTTTTCCTCCCATCCCGCTAGTCTCTCGAACTCTATTCAAGGTTCTCCGGGACAAAGCTTTCATGATCCTGGTGGCTCCTCGCTGGCCCAGACAGCCGTGGTTTCCACTCCTGTTGCAATTGGCGGTAGAGGATCCGTTCCCTCTGGGGTTTCAACCGGATCTCCTAACGCAGGATCAGGGGTCTCTGCTACACCCCAACCTCAGATCTCTCAATCTAATGGCCTGGCGGCTGAAAGGGTAGTCCTTGCTCCCCTTCTCCTGCCGGCAGAGGTGGAAGAGGTCGTCCTAGCGTCTCGGCGACCTTCTACCCGCAAATGCTACGCCCTTAAATGGCGTCGCTTTTCCGTTTGGTGTGTACAGCAGTCTCAGGATCCCTTCTCCTGCTCGGTGTCGGTGGTCTTGCAGTACCTGCTCTAGCTCTCTAATCTGGGACTTAAGTCCAACTCCGTCAAAGTCCACCTCAGTGCTCTTTCAGCACACCATGTGCCGGTGGACGGCAGACCTCTTTCCAGCGACCCTCTCGTAGCACGGTTTCTCCGAGGTCTCCTTCTACTTAAACCACCTCTGCGCCCGCCAGCACCTGACTGGGATCTGAATGTGGTTTTACAGCGGATCACCTGTCCGCCTTATGAAACGATGGCTACCTGTTCTCTGCGTTTTCTTTCGTGGAAAACCTTATTCCTGATAGCCCTCACTTCCGCTAGACGCGTAAGTGAATTGCAGGCCCTCGTGTCTGATCCCCTTTTCACTCTGTTCTACAAAAATAGGGTAGTCCTACGGACTCACCCAAAATTTCTTCCAAAAGTTGTCTCCCCTTTTCACATCAATCAGGAGGTGGTACTTCCAACCTTCTTTCCCAGGCCTCACTCCAGCCGAGCTGAAAGGGTCCTGCATACCCTGGACTGTAGAAGGGCATTGAACTTCTACCTTGATCGTACGCGGGAGCACCGTAAAGCTGCTCAGCTTTTTGTGTCTTTTGACCCCAATAAATTGGGGCTCCCGGTCTCCAAGCGTACTCTGTCCATCTGGGTTGCTGACTGTATCGCTTGGGCTTATGGGGCAGCCGGACTCTCCTTAGAAAGTCGAGTCACGGCTCATTGTGTTCGGGCGAAGGCTACGTCAGTGGCTTACCTCCGCTCTGTTCCACTGGCAGACATCTGCCGGGCCGCTACTTGGTCTTCGAGCCAGACTTTTGCGGTCCATTACTGTCTCGAGAGGGAGTCCTGCAGGGACAGTGCTTTCGGACAGGCAGTCCTCCGAAATCTCTTCGAGGTTTGAGCAACTCCTACCCTCCATCCCGGATAGGGGCTACCGGTGGGTGATAATTCAGTGAAGATTCCTTCCTTCTGTGCCGCTGAGCTAGAGGGAGCTCATTTTTGTGCTTAGGGTCTCCGGTAGCCTTAAGCTTGGGAGTCCCATATGTGAGGACTGACTTCCTGCTTGGTCCTGGAGAAAGCGTAGTTACTCACCTGTAACAGGTGTTCTCCAGGAGCAGCAGGAATCAGTCCTCACAACCCTCCCTCCTCCCCGTGGAGTTGCAATCATCTGCTTAAGTTTTTTTGCAAATTTTTATGCTGTCTTTTAGCTATGTCATCAGACTGGCTAAGATGGCACCCTTGGGCGGGAAGGCGACCGCGCATGCGCACTGCAATTCCCAAAGGCTTTCTTTGAAAGCTGGGGAAAATTGCTCCGCGAGGGCTCCGTCGGCGCCGACGTCACCCATATGTGAGGACTGATTCCTGCTGCTCCTGGAGAACACCTGTTACAGGTGAGTAACTACGCTTTCTGTCCCATGCCATTTTGAATTCCATCACTGTATTTGCCCCCACCACCTCCATCAGGAGGGCATTCCAAGCACCCACCATCCTGTCAGTAAAAAAATATTTCCTGACATTGCTTTTAAGTTTTCCTCCTTGAAGCTTCATTTTATGCCCTGTAGTTTTCAAGCTTCCCCTTCTTTAAGTATTTAAACATCTGTATCATATCTCCCCTGTCCCACCTGTCCTTTAGCGTATACATATTTAGGTCTTCAAGTCTCTTCTCATAAGTCCTCTGGTGCAGGCTTCAAATCACTTTGGTCGCCTTTCTCTGAACCGTTACGAGTCTTTTTATATCCTTTGTGAGATATGGTCTCCAAAACTGAACACAATACTCCAAGTGAGGCCTCACTAGAGACTTGTACAGGAGCATTACCACCTCCTCCTTTCTACTGTTTTTTTCTTCTGTCTATGTAACACAGCATCCTTCTGGCTTTGGCTACTGCCTTGTCACATTATTTCGCCACCTTGAGATTCTCAGATGCTATAACTCTGAGTTCCTTCTCCTAGTCCGTGCACACCAACCTCTCACCCTCTATCTCATACAGTTCCTTTGGATTTCTGCATTCCAAGTGCATGACTCTGCACATCTTACATTAAATCTTAACTGCCAAACATAGACCATTCTTCCAATTCTTTTAGATTTTATTTATTTATTTACTTCTCTTATATACCGCGCTATTAAAATCAGTGCGGTTTACAATTGAACAAAAAACATACTGCAATGTCACACGACAATTGAGTTTTTACATTGAACATGGACGAGATAACCTGGAGGTAACAGGGGTAACTAATTACAGAGTAATTATTCATGTTGTAATTTCCTCATGTTGTCCACTCCCTCAGAGGAGTCCACTCTGTTGCAAATTTTCATGTCACCTGCAAAAAGGCAGAGTTTTATTTATTTATTATCTTGCTTTATTTATCTATATGCTTTTTATACCACTTAATCAATGAATCAAAGCGATTTACAGGAACCAAGATTCAAGTAACATAGGTAACATAAAATGAGTGGTCATTACAGACACAGGAGTAACATAAATAAATGTGGAATAAACAACTAAATTAAAGTATCGAACAATATAAAGATATTGGAAAAAACTATATCATCATCCAGGTATGAATATCAGTGCTATGTGATGTGATATAATCATTGGGATATGGTTAATAGTAGATATTGACTGTTAACTGTATACCGCACTGATTTGAAGGAGTGTGGTATAGAAAAGACATTAAATAAATAAATAATTATGAAATGAGCTGGGTTGCAGATAGTTAGGCTAGTATTTGGGCAGTCTAGATTATTTCAAAAGTGCTCTGAAAATCAGTGTGTCTTGACTTTTCCCTTCAGTTCTTCCACAATATTACTCACAAATATATTGAACAGTACCGATCCCTCTTGATCTTCCAGGGAAGAGGGAGACACTCATTGAACAACTAGGAGCAGGGAGACCAGTGAGTCAAAAGGTGCCTCTTTGTGAGGGGAACATATGTGCTCTAACCCAAGGCACCAGCTCTAGAGTCGAAGCCATCAATCCCAGGAATTGCAGGTAATCCCACACCCTAGGAAATACCTGAGAGCAAAAACCACTGAGCTGCATATGCAAGCTTACAAATTTCTCTGGGGTGAGAAACTCTTCGCCGAGGCGTCAAATCAGGCACCCAGATACTCCAAGTCCTGAGAGGGAGTTAAGCTGCACTTGAGATTGTTGATCACTCAACCCAGTTTTTCCAGCCACTGGATTATCTGGGACTTGTCCGCTGTGGATCTCTCCCAAGAGTTGGACTGAACCAGCCAGTTATCCAGGCCACCACAACTACCATGACTGTTAAGAAGGTGTGAGAAACTATGGCAAGGCCAAAGGGCAGAGTCCAGAACTGGAAATCGCAGCCCAGGACACAGAAGTGGAGAAATCACTCTTGTTGATCTCAGACAGAAATATGAAGTATGCTTCAGAAAGGTCCAGCTAGGTTGGAAACTTCCCTTGCTAGCTTGAAACAATGACCAACCTGAGGGTCTCCATGCAGAAATGGAGCACTCTGAGCTTGGCACTGACTGCTTCAAATCCAGAAGGGGACTGAAGGACCCACCTTTCTTTGCTACCATAAAGTATTGTAAATGGAATACTGTCCTTGACTGCTCTGTGAAGGGCTTTAGTACAATGGCCTGTAACTGCAGGGGCATTAAAGAGCTTCCTCTATCGATGCTCAGTTAGCCAGAGAGTGACAAGCAGACTCCAAGGAAATTCCAGTGCATACCCGTGGGCTGATGCAATGTGCATCCATTTCTAACAAAACAGCAGGAGCTCCGCTCCCCCCCCCTCCCCCCCCTCCTCCCCCTCCCCTCCCCTCCCCCCCCCTCCCCCCCTCCCCTCCCTTGAATGCAGAATCAGCACACCAATTACGAGCCAGAGCAAACCCCAGGTTACCACAGCCACGGCCATGGCCTTAGAAGATATCCTAATCAAGGCCCTACAGGGCAATGATGCTCCAAATTCCAATCTCGTGCCCTCCAAGCTGTCTGGCAATTTTTGATTCAGTGCAAGAGTGCTCAGGCAGCCAGTCCTGGATTTCTGACAATCTTAACCTGATGCCCTATGGGACCTGCAGCACTGATTTCAATGGGTAAAATATTCTACTACTACAAATACTGATTATTTGGGATGAAAATCTTTTTAGGTGTCTTTTGTGCTGATCCCTCTCAAAGAATGGGCCCTGTGTACCTGGTGTTTAGTAAGGGTTTTATTGATATATATACGCCCTTAACAGAGATCCTAATTTATTTGTGGAAAAGTTCCTCCCGTTTTATTGATTGTTACATCCTGATCGTTATTCATTCTTTTTTGCTTACGGTTTATTTTTAGCTTACACATAATTTCCTCGATAAGTTCTTCAGTTGCTTTTTGTAACATTAGCATTTTTAAAGATCATTTACATATGATGTTTGCATGCTAATTATCGCCCTTACAAATTCACACAGCGCGCATGCGCTGGCGTTTTATTGTAATGTATGAGGAAACAGTACATTCGCCGCGTTTACTTTGCTGTGGTTGACGTGTTCAGTGTTGTACACACACTTCGGGTAAGTGCAATTCAATCCCTCGGTCATATATATTTTTTAAGAATATTATTTTTAGCTCACACACGTGAGGAGACTACCTCCTTTCCATTAGAATTTCTAGGGATCATTTATATATGCCGTTTGTATCCTAATTATCGCTAGTACAAATTCACACAGCGCGCACGCGCTGGCGTTTTATTATAATGAATGAGGAAAGAGTACTTTTGCCGCGTCTATTTTGTTACAGTTGACATGTTCTGTGTTATACACACACCTCGGGTAAGTGCAATTTAATCCCTTGGCCATATTTTTAAGAGCGTTATGTTTAGCTTAGTGCATAAAATTTGGTTATGAGTCATGAGATGGTTCCATTGCAACACCCTTTCTCTTAGGAGAAAATACTTCTAAAGAAAAAATAGGTATCAAAGCTTTTTTGATGAACCCTTCTTTATATGGTCTAGTTAAAGTGCAGTGATAGCCTTAGACATATAGTCGTGTACTCAATCGACTACCTACTCTTAGCTGTTTATCGCCCTTTTAAACAATTGTGTATTCAACACTTATTAATTTTTGTTTTTTTATGGGACACTTATATAAGACTGAGGACAGTTAAGTTATAGATTTCTTATGTCCTAGTTCAGATCATGGAACATAATTATGGTGTTACATAATGTTTAAAGTCTCATCACTACTTTTTAAGAGGGATTCTTGTCCCGTCATGGTATTTGAAAAAATTTTTTTACAAGTGTGATTTCATTTACTACGGGTTTTTCACCAGTAACCCCCCTGGAAGCATCAGCGGCCAAAGGCATTGAGGGTACGTGTTTTCCTTCCAGGAGGAACTGAAGGGTGGTTCTTGGTACTCTTGAGCTGGCATATGTCCAACACAACCACCATAGAATGGTGAGGGAGTTGAGACTTTTGGATGCTCGGGGAATCGGGAACCCTGTACGTGTTGTTTAGCCTCTTACTGACAAAGGGAACCAAGAGAAGGGTCTCCCACATCCGAAACATGAGGTCCTGTAAAATACGATGGATTGGAAGAGTGGCAGCTTCCTTAGGAGTGGAAGAATCCTGTAGCATCTCCAGTTCCTCGGCCCTCGGTTCCGCCTCAGTGCCCATGGAAACATAGAAAAATGACGACAGAAAAAGACCACATTGCCTATCTGGTCTGTCCTTCCATAACAACTACAACAGTCTCCTGAGAAAGCCTTGGCCATGTTCCGGATAAAGTCCTGGAAGGACATGTCTTCCAATGGGGATTGGTGGTGTTCGTGAGGCAGTGAAGGGTCCAACGGCACATCATGGTGCCTCTGTGAAACAGGGGACTCAGGCTCCGATTCCCAGGCATCAGAATCAGAAAAGGAAGTCAAAATAGCAATGGTCACCACTACCAATCCGATGTCAATGAACAATCTCCATGCCTGTTCCTCCTGCAACCGATGGGGCTTGGCTAGTTACAGGCTTGGCATGGACCCCGAGGGCCCCGATGACAGTAGTTCCAGGCTCCATTATTAAGACCTGAACTCCTGGGGTCCTTGAAGCCACCAGCATGGATGTTACCAGGAGCGCAGCCAAACTCCTCTCGATGGACAGCATATGCTGCCCAAGGGAGATGGAGGATGTCTGTGTGGACTCTGGTGCAGGAATCCAGACCACCATCCCAGACAGCGGAACCAAAAGCTCTCCAGAGTTTGAAGCCTTGATAGCACTCCAGACCCCCTCTTTTGCTTTGGAGGTGAATTCCTCCCACTGAGGCTGTTTAGCTGGCTGCTCTTGGTTCTAAGAATCAGAGTCCCACCGAGGGGAATTTCAGTGTTGATGTCCAAGGGATCACCATTGGTCCTCGATATCAAAGGCTGAGATGCCAATGTAGTATCAGTGGTTGGCTGTTTCTTACCACAGCCTCTTGGTTCTGTGGGAGCACAAGAACCGCGTGAAGAACAGGAGCCCCGAGAGGGTGTCAACATCGAAGAAGAGTGTGCTGAGGCTGCCGAGTCAGATCCAAAAAGACTCTTGCGTTGCTTTTCCTGTTTTTTTTTTTTAATCCTTTCCTTGTCAGTTGCTGACACAAATTACAAGGGTCAAGGTTATGGTCAGGCCCTAAGCACTGTAAGCACCAATTGTGCTTGTTGGTGACTGAAATAGTGCAGTTGCAATTAGTACACTTTTGAAACTGCTGGCTAGCTTCTCAGTGTCAGGAAACATAGTCTTTGCCAAGTCAAAAGACTCAATGGCAGCCTGTACCGACAGGAAAACACACGGGAACCGTAAGGTAAAAAAGAGAAAATAAAAGTTAGTGCCAAAAAAGGCGCCAGTGTCGATGAGCAATGGTACCGAAGAAGACGGGAAGACAAAATAGAAAAATAAGCACCCCAAAGGGCACAGAGAAACGTTTTTAACTGCTGTGACAGAAGACGCATCCGTAGGGCTCCGTGGAAAAACTAAGACTGATGAGAATCAATGGAAAGGTGTGAAGGCATGCACGAATGCACAGAGGGATGCTCCCAAATGTTTCCTATTGGGTGCTGGTGAGTGTTCCCACACAGGTTCTGTTGTGGGATGTCACCCATATGTGAAAACTGCATTCCTTCTTCTTCCTAGAGATTAACTGATGCCAAGATTAAGGAAGGCATTTTTGTGGGTTCACAAGTCAGACACATCATCAAGTGCTTCCAAGATCTGCTAGTGGGGCCTGAGAAAATTGCATGGAAGGCAGTCAGGGATGTTGTTGAGAATTTTCTTGGCAATTACAGGGCACCAAACTACATCCAGCTGGTTGACAACATGCTTCAAGCATACAAAATCATGAAATACAACATGTCACTGAAGATTCATTTTCTGCATTCACACTTGGACTTCTTCCCTGCTAATCTTGTTTCAGTTAGCGATGAACATGGTGAAAGGTTTCACCAGGATATTGCAATGATGGAAAAGCGGTTATCAGGGCAACTGGAACCCATCAATACTGGCCGTTATTGTTGGACACTGAGATGAGAAGCATCAGATGCTAAGTACAAACGAAAATCAGGAACAAAACATTTTTAGCTCAGGTGAACTAGTGCAATATGTCAGCATCATTGTGCAATTAAACATGCTAAATTCAGTCAATATTTAATTTCTCCAAATTCCTACGTGATACAGTCAGACTGAAATGATATTTGTGTTAAGCTTGACGCTATCATAATCACCAAAGTTTTTCAGGAAGCAAAACCTTTGAACAAATTTGTTGTCCCGTGTATTTAGTTTAATTCTTTCTTTCTTTCAACCATGCAATATTTCCTGTGCCACTGGCTGCCACAGAGCCCCAAGTCATAGTAGATCCAACCCCCTGCATAATGGCTGCAAAGCATGGGTGTAGTTAGTGCTGGAAAGAGAGGTCACATGAGGTCTAGGCCATCTAAACTTTAAAGCCCTTCTGTTGCTGCTGTTGCCACTTTCTATTCCCTACTACCCCTCCTAACCCCATGATCCAGCATCTCTACCTCAAACCTTCCTTCCTGCCAGGGCTCTTCCTTGGCAGGGCAGTAATGAGTAGCACTGAGCCTTCATGTCACTGAAGTCTCTGCCTCATCCTGCCCTGTACCTCAACAGGAGGATGTGCATGTCAGAGGGGGCAGGATGCAGTAGAGCTTTAACAACACAGGGGTGAGAGGGGAGTGGAAAAGTAGAAAAACATAAAATGAATTAATAAAGAAAGGGTACGAAAATGAAAATAAATCTAAATAAAGGAAGACGATAAGAATATAGTAAGAAATACAAAGGTTTGAAAATATGTAGTTATATCATCCTGCTGCAACTACAGCTGCACAGATGGGAAGATTGAAGCTGGTGGCTGAGAGCATGAGTGATGGTGTGTGTTTGTGTGGGAGAGAAGGGTGAGTGATGGCGGGAAGCAGGACAGAAAGCTAATAGCTGCCAATCTGAGGGGAAGGGAAACTTCCACCTCTTGCTCCTCCCTACAAAGCAGGAAACCTATGTCTATAGCTACAACTGAGCAACTGGAAAAGTTGGGGCCGCCAGCTGGAAGCCTGAGGGATGAGGCATGAGTGATACAGTATGCTTATGTGTGTGAGAGAAAGCTAATGGTTGTCAGCTTGAAGAAAGGAAGTTCTTCCTCTGCCATTAATCTGAGTTCCTTAGCGCCAACCAAAAAAAGCAGGTAAATTATGCCTGTGCTGCATGGTGTACTTTTTTTCATATGTTTCATGCTTTTTTCCCCCAAATTTATCTTGATTGGTTTGGGCCAGAGCGTTTAATTTTTGTTTCATCAGTCCAAAGCCCTTGCTCCCAAACGTTTCAGGTTTTCTTTGTGTGCTTTAGATGATGACTTTTGTGTTGAGGTTATAGAAAACATATTGGGTCAGATGAAAGATCCAGCATCTTGTCTCTGTCAGTAGCTGATCCAGGTCACGAGTAACTGACAGTATCCTAAGGAGAAGATTCTTTCTTTAGTGCTCACACCATGTAGAGCACTGTTGTATAATCCACATTTTAATATGGATCACTACTCCAGCACCTGCTGAACTTTTCAGCAGATTGTTTTGCAATAATCCATGGTCTGTTTTGTAGATCTGACCAGTTTTTGGACAGTATTTTCTTTGTTTTCCAGAAATGTTTTTTACGTCAACTTTTCCATATAACTTCTATTTCTTACAACTGAAATCACCAATGGGTTTTTTTGTTTGTTTTTTTTTAAGTCTTCCCTACTTTGTGAAAATGAACCATTTTCATTTTTAGATGCTCAGTTGCTTAAAAGAGGCCATGGTTATTGAAAGTAGAATAATCATAAGCAGAGAGATTAGCCAGTTCACAGTATTTGTTCAACCATGGAATTGTGTTCACTTAACTGAAGGCTTAACAAGTTGCTAAACTTCAGTCTTATTAATGACTTTTTAAGAAAAAAAAGAACTAAGGATGTCAACAAATTTTTTATTTGCCATGTTCACATTTCATCTTATTTCTAATCTGTTAAAATTGGAACATATTTATAACATTATAATTTGCAGAAAAACATTGTGTAACTTTATCATGTAGAGCTAGTGTCAGCTTCTGCTCACTTGGGGATTCATTGAAACATACAATTTGACTAATAGTGCCTAACATTTGTATAACATGTAGTGTCCAGAGGTAAAATACTAAGACAGCGTAGTTACTCACCTGTAACAGGTGTTCTCCGGGGACAGCAGTAATCAGTCCTCACAAATGAGTTACGTAGGCACTGACGGAGCCTGCGCATGCATGGTCCCCTTCCCGCCCAAGGGTGCCATCTTACTCAGATAATATAGCTAAAAGATGGCAAAAAAAAAAAAAAAAGATGGTAAGGAGCAACTCCAAGGGGAGGAGGGAGGGTTGTGAGGATTGATTCCTGCTGTCCCCGGAGAATACCTGTTACAGGTGAGTAACTACGCTTTCTCTGGGAACAAGCAGGAAGTCAGTCCTCACATATGGGACTCCCCAGCTACAGGCTACCGAAAAGCCCATTGCAAAAAAGGGGGCTCCCACACAGGGAGCCGCAAGCAGCAGCAATTGAATCTATGCCCAGAGACCACAGTAGGACCCATGTGTCCGATGAACCATCACCCCGGTAGCCTGAACACAAAAGGGTCAGAGGGTAGGAGTTGCCTAAACCCCGAAAAGGTTACGGAGCACAGCCTGGCCGAAGGCACTGTCCCATCGGGACTCCCTTTCCAGGCTGTAATGGGCTGTGAAGGTATGGACTGAAGACCAGGTAGCAGCCTGGCAGATGTCCCCCATTGGGACGGAGCACAAGTGTGCCACCGAAGCCGCCATGGCCCTGACACAGTGCGCCGTGACGCGGCCGTCCAGTGGGAGCCTCGCCTGCTCGTACGTGAAAGCGATACAGTCCGTCACCCAAGTGGCTAGCGTACACTTGGTCACCACCTCCCCCAGCCTACTAGGGTCATAGATGAAAAGCTTTGTGGTGGTCCTGAGTGCGTTGGAAGTAGAAGGACAAAGCCCTCCTACAGTCCAAGGTGTGGAGGACCGTCTCTGCTGATTGAGGTGGAAAGGTGACACTACCTTTGTAGGAATTTGGTGTCATGCAAATCACCACTCTGTTCTTGTAGAACCTGGTATAGGGCGCCTCCGCCACAAGGGCCTGGAGCTCGCTAACTCTGTGAGCAGAGGTAAGTGTGAGTAGTGGAGGTGGCAGGTAGCTAGAGGTTCAAAGGACTAGCGAGTGAGCTACCCCAGCACCACATTGAGGTCCCATTCGGTTGCCGGAGGGTGAACCGGGGGCTTTGATAAAAGCAGGCCACAAAGAAAATGGGTCACCAATGGCTGGACCGAGAGGGGCTTACCATCCATCGGATGGTGGTGCGCCGCCAAGGCACTGAGGTGCACCTGGAGAGAGGTGGAGAAAGTACTGGTACACAGAGCCATCGGGCAGGAGAAAGGGTCAACTCTGTGATCGGCGCACCAAAAAGAGAACCTGCACCATTTGAGGGCATAAGCCTTCTTAGTAGAGGCCTTGCGAGAGGCCAGCAAGATGTCTTACACTTCAACCAGGAGGTTCAAGGGGGCCAGAGTCACCCTCTCAGCAGCCATGCTGTCAGTGACAGGGATCCCAGATTAGGGTGGAGAGAGCCTCTATCCTGAGACAGGAATCGCGGGGCAGTCCCCAAGGGGATGGTGGTGTCCACCATCAACTGTAGAAGCAGCGGGAACCACGGCTGCCTGGACCACCGAGGAGCTATCAGGATGAGAGAGGCCCTGTCGCGGAGGGTCCTGAACAAGGTCTTGGCGATCAACGGAGTAGGAGAGAAGGAGTACATGAGACCAGGAATGCGTCCACTGCCACCCTGGAGGGATGGGTCTGTCAGGAGCCAGAAGCAGGGCAACTGAAAGTTGTCCGAGCTGGCAAACAGGTCCATCACGGGTTCTCCCCAGAGCCGGAAGAGCCGACTGGCTACCCTGGGGTCCATCTGCCACTCGTGCAGCTTGAGAACTCTGCTGAGCCAGTCGGCCAGCTGGTTGTCCTGACCGGGCACATACACTGCCCGCAGGAAGATGCCCTGTCGGACTGCGTATGAGCAGAGGGCTAGAGCCTCCTGGCAAAGAGCATGAGACCCCATGTCCCCTTGTTTATTCACGCAGTACATCGCCACCTGGTTGTCCATCTGGACCAGAACTGGCTGGAGACGCAGGTGGGTACGGAAGGCCCTTAGGGCTAGGTATATGGCCCGGAGCTCCAGGAGGTTGATCTGCTGGGTGCTCTCGACTGGTGACCAGTTTCCCTGAGTGTGGAGATCTCCACAGTGGGCTCCCCAGCCGAGCAGGGAGGCGTCCATGGTGAGGACCCTCGAGGGACTTGGGGCCTGAAAAGGCATGCCCGCCTCAAGATGCTGGGGCAACTGCCACCAGACCAAGGACTTTGCCAATTGGCAGGTCACGGAAACTCTGTTTTGGAGGCGGCCTGTGGCCTGGACCACTGGTTCAGGAGACACCACTGCGCCCCCTCATGTGGAGGTGAACATCTGGGGTGACGTGGACCGTGGAGGCCATATGCCCGAAGAGGCGCAGGAGAATCCGAGCGGGCACCGAGGGATGGTGCTTCATGTCCCGAGCTAGAGACCTGAGATGGACGGCTCAGTCCCTGGGCAAGAAAGCCTTCGACTGAAGAGTGTCGATCTTTACTCCAATGAACTCCAGCCACTGTGTCGGGAGGAAGTGAGACTTGGGGTAGTTTATGACAAAGCCCAGGTGTTGCAGAACCTTGATTATGCATGTGGTGGCCTGATGCACCTCTGAGGCTGTGCCTCCCTTTATGAGCCAGTCGTCCAGGTAGGGGAAGATGAAGTCCCCCTGGAGCCGGAGGGAGGCGGCCACGACTGCCAGGCATTTTGTGAAGACTCTTGGGGCAGAGGCTAGGCCAAAGGGGAGCACCCTGTACTAAAAGTGCCTGCCGGCCCCCCCCCTCCCCCCCCACGAACTGCAGGAACTGCCTGTGGTTGGGATGGATGAGGATGAGGCTATAAGCATCCTTGAGGTCTAAGGAGCATAGCCAGTCTCCCTGCTGGAGGTATGGCAGCAAGGTTCCAAGGGAGAGCATTTTGAACTTCTCCCTCACCAGGAATTTGTTGAGGTTGCGCATGTCGAGGATAGGCCTTCGGCCCTCTGTCCTCTTTGGTACGAGGAAATACCTGGGGTAGAAACCCTTGCCCTGGAGGTGGTGGGGCACCAGTTCCACCACTTTGTCCTTGAGAAGACCTGCCAACTCCTTCAGAACAAGGTCCCGGTGGAGGGAGGACCTGACGGGCTCTCCCAGGAAAGAAGGGGGAGGTGTCTGATTCAGATGGAGGAGGTAACCCTCCCTGACCAGAAGAGCCCATGAATCGGTGGTGATGGACATCCAACTCTGGGCATAGAGGCCAAGATGTCCCCTTGTGGGCTACTGATCTCCTTGGGGTGAGCAAGGGGCTTTGGAGCCTTCTGCTTACGTGGGCCATGCCCATGTTCCTTGGCCTGCTGACCCTGTTGGGGAGCTGGGGAGGCCTGATAAGGCGGGTAGTTTCGGTAAGCAGTTCCCTTCCTTGGGTAAAAGGGCTTCTTCCCTGAGCTCTTCCATCAGGGAGGGGCAGCAGTCTTCTTAGAGAGCCTGGTCCTCGTCATGAACTCGGTCTCCAGCTTGGCAGCCTTGTCGGACATGGGCTTGCCAAAGAGGTTCTCTCCTTGACATGGGACATCGACCAATTTGTCCTGAACCCACTGCTCGATGTCAGACGACTGAAATCGAGCTTGGCAACGTGTACCGATGCCTGCCGCAGCTACCCAGGCCGCTGACTCAAACACGATATAGGCTGCTTGAGACATGAATTTGGAGCACTCACTGACTGCCTTGGCCAGGTTCTTGAACCGCTGCAAAGGTTCCTCGGAGAGACCAGCCCAGAACCCCAGCTAGTTCCTTCGCAAAGTCTCTCAGGTACATGCCCATGTACAGCTGGTAAGCCTGGATGCGGCAGATGAGCATTAAGCCCTGGTAGCACTTTCTGCCGAGGGCGTCCAAGGTGCAGGCCTCCCTGCCGGTGGGCACCAAGGAGTGCATCTTCTGGCTTTTCAGCCGATGCATGGCCGACTCCCCGACCATGGAGTTATGCGTCAGCTGTGACTTCTGGAAGCCTGGGCTCCGGTGGACTCGATACATCGAGTCGAGCCATTTGCTCACCACCGGCACAGATACCGGTGTCTCCCATATTCACATTCCAGGATGGGAGGAATGGGCACCGTGATCGATTCATGTGGAGGGGTCTTGTATTGGAGGATTTCCAACTCATCCGCCCGAAGGTCCTCCTCTGACTTGGTTGGGAATGCCAGGGCCTTTGTCAAGGACATGTCTAAGTCCAGGAAGCCCATATCCTTGGGCGAGGACAGCCGCTGAGGCTCCGAGACGGGAGAGTCAGAAGGTACATTGCGGTGGTGACGAGTGTCAGGGACTCCTCGTACTCTGTCTCCCACTCGTAGGAGGGCTACTCCATGGGCCTCGGGGCCCCTGACAAACTTGCAGGGGATCACCGCGGTCCCGTCGAGTGGGACTCGGAGTGCAACCGTGGCCGAGGCTCAACTCAAGGCCAAAGGACGAGGATCGGCTTGGCCTCCGAGGACATCTTGGATGTCGAGGGCCCGGTGATCGGGATGGATGAACTGGTCATGCCGGACAACAGCACCCGCTGCTGGTCCATGAAGGCAGACAAACTGTGCTCCAGGGCCGCCATTCTGGACTCCAGACCAGAAGGCTCCGCAGCCTTTGGCACAGGCACCGAGGGACTCGGGCCAGATGCCGGCTTCCCCAAAGGGGAATCCTTGACAAGGATAGTGTCTGGGGACCAAGGCAGGTCTGCAGTCAGATCCTTCCGGGGGACCTTCGCAGGCCGCTTCTTCTCCGACGCCTCAGACGAGCGTCTCGGACTGCAGGGCCAGGTCCGGGGAGGCCCCGGCCAGTCGGAACCATCCAAGGATGCCACCTTCAAGAGTTTCTTCTTCCTGGGTTCCCTCGAGGGAGACCCTCTTTCCAAGGACCCACGATGAGGTTTGAGCTCGTAGTGTTCCGCCCGAGATGTCAGACGAGGCCCTGGCCTTCAGAGGCATTGGGGACTTGGGAGAAAACTTATCGTGCTGCTGCTGGCGGCTCGAGGGCCTTGCTGGACATCCTTTTGCAGAGACCGCAGGCTGCTGGGTCGTAGTCTGGCCCAAGGCAGCGAAGACAGCAGTTGTGTGTGTCGGTCAAAGACATGATTTTGGAGCACCGATCACATTTCTTAAAGCCACTGGTATCCATGGGGGGAAAAAGTACCCCTGCGAAGTCGAAGACTCTCTAGGCTGCCAGCAGGAGAAAAAAGGCACGAAGATGCCAGAAAAGAAAACAACGAAAGATTACAAAAATAATCCGAACTCGATGCCGACGCACTGAGGTCGGTAGGCAGGAAGAGTACCGGTGCGATACCAGAGGCGAGTGTGAAACTCAGAGAGAGAAAAAAATCAACTTTTTCTGGGGACAAGCCTGACAACGTCTGAAGAGCTCCGCAGAAAAAAGGAGACTGAGCAAGATGGCATCCTTGGGCGGGAAGGGGACCACGCATGCGTGGTAGCATTCCCAAAGGCTTTCTTAGAAAGCTGGGGAAATGCTCTGCGCTGGCTCCGTTGGTGCCGATGTCACTCATATATGAGGACTGACTTCCTGTTTGTTCCCGGAGAAAGGGACATTTTGTAATATGGCCAGTAACTTGAGTAGATTTACAAGATATACAACCCTTGCAAGTATTAATGCAACATTTTAATTTGGTCTTATTGATGTCAGCAGCATCATGAATGGCTTTCTTTTATAGTTCAGACACTTAAAAAAATCTTTATAACTAATACTTAATTTGTGGCATAGGGACGAATCTATGTATTGCCTTGTGGAAAACAGCAAAGAATCTCAACCGCTGTCCCACAGAATAATAAAAACATTTACATAGAGTGAAGTACTTACAATACACAACTCTTGTGGCAGTTTCAAAGTCCATAAGTCTCCTTTCTTGAAGCCCTTCTTAAGTGTTCATTCTTCTATCTCTTAACATACCAAAGTCCAATTTAGAGAAGGACCCTTTTACTGATCTAAAGTGTGTGACATGCAAAGCTTCCACAGTAACTGCTTGGAGGTGTGACCAGCATGTTCCCAAAAGTCAACATGCGGATGAGTACCCTAACGCATGGCATTTCAACCATGGGTGCACTTACCTTCACCTGTTGAAGTGGTGTAGATGCATCCACACTAACGGCACATTGACAGCATGCGATATGTCCCTCCATTCACCACTCCACTCTCTACCCATATGCCACCTATTCAGTACCTCAATGTGTGGGTGGCAGCATGTGAATCAGCATGCAGTTAACTGTCATGCCCTAAGGTAGCAGTTACTGTGCATGAAACATGCGTTAACTGCTTAGTGCACTTTAGCAAAAGAGCCCCATAGTGTTGCTGCAGCAAAACAAAAAGGAGAGGTCTTTCATTAGAGTCGGGTTCAAGCCATGCTAGAGAGTTATCTTTGTGTGCTTAAAAAACCCTCTCACTCAGTGTTTAGCATGAAAGGCTCTGTATACTGTACCTTTTTTTTTTAATTCTAAGCATTATGATAGTGGTGCATTGGCATACTGTACATTTATAATTAACCACACTTTGTGCAAAATCTCAGTTTCCATTAGTTGACAACGTCTCAGAAAGGTCCTATTTCCCTAAAAATTAATGCACATTTTCTTACAACGCCATGTCACTTCAGTGGTGATTTTCATAAAATAAAGGCACTGGATCAGAGCTAGCAGCAGCCTCTACCGTCCACTCCAGTTACAATGAGGAAATGGAAGGAAATTTAGAAAGGTTCTAGGTTGGTGAACTATCAAAAATGTCACCACTATCATTGCACCAAATTTAATAAAAACTGAGTTCTGTGGTTTCATGAAATGGCAATGTGTAAAATATTTATTCAAGTGAAAATAAATTCTGATGCTTCTCTGATCTTTGTCAGAAACCCTTCTGAATTTTAGCCCAACTTAGAACTATGTATGCCCATTTTAGGGTTTTTGATAAAATCTAGCTTCAAGATTCATTTGACCTACTGACAGTAAGCAATGAGTTTGTATTGCCATAATCTGTTAAAATTTTCTATTGAAAACCAAACTGAACTCATACTATAGAAAAAGTGACCAAAAATTGTGTTTTTTTTCAGCTTTGAGGCACTGTTCATGTTATGCAGGCTGTATCTGTGAGTTTTCTAATTATTTGCTAGTTTGTGGTAGTACAAATATAATAAATGGAGGTTTTGGTCTTTTTATTAGCAATCATGCAAAGCATTGCACGCAAGAATGAGTGGCCTTTGGATAAGATGTGTTTGACTGTTGATGTTACCAAAAAGACAAAAGAAGATTATGGTCACCCTCCAAGAGAAGGTGCATACATCTATGGACTATTTATGGAAGGTAAGTGCTGTTTCCACCACAGACAGCAGAATGGGGTGGGCCATGGCCTGGCCAATATTTTTCCTAAGAAGACATCAGCAACTAGAGAGCTTGGGGTGGGGCTAGAGATTGATTTGTTGGCCTTCTCCAACCAAAATCATGTTCAACTGCTCCTGGTTGCCACAACCCAGGTAGGTACCAAAAACGCACAGCCCAGTTTTTATACATGATCCTTAACCACTTCTCCCTGACCCTCATGAAATAAATCAGCAGCCACACATCATACAAGACTACCTTTATGTTTATTATTAAGAGCATTTGAAATGTAAACAGTCTGACAACAACTAAATAACTATTCCTGGTGGAATTCTGTGCAACTACACAACACAGAAAGGGCGCAGAATTCTGTATAGGTATCGGCAGACAGTGAGGTAGGATTGGCCACACAAGCTTTAAAAGCATCCAATCCTGCCTCACCGTTAGCAACAATAGAGCCACAGGAGCATTTTGGTTTGCTCTTGCAGCTTTGCTGGCTTCCGATGCTGGCACCATGCTCTGAAAAGATCAACAGAAGTGCTTCTGTTGACTTTTCCAAAGACCATGATGCTAGCACAGCCATGGGAGCAAACCAAAATGCTCCTGGGGTTGTGTGCTGCAATCTGCAAAAAGGGCTGCTGGTGAGTCAATCGGGGGAGGGGGGGCTGGCGACAGGCTGCAGTTTTGGGGGTTGGCTGGGAGCAGGAAAAGGGCTGTTGATGAGTTGTAGGGGTTGCTAGGGCTGGAGATGGGTTGCTGGTGAGTCGAGGGTGGCTGTGGGCAGGAGATGGACTGCTGGTGACTTGTGAGGTGGCTGAGGGCAGGAGAAGGGCTGCTGGTGTTTTGGGGGTGGGTGGGGGCAGGAGAAGGGCTGCTGATATTGGGTGGTTGCTGGTGAGTTTTGGGGCCCCCTCCCTAGTTCTCCCTTGGGCCCAAACATGTCAAATTCCACTCCTGCTGGCACAGGGCTGTCATCCTCATCTTATTCAGAACACCACTTAATATGCAGGGGCATCAGCTGTTAAAACTGATCCCCTTTTCTTGTCCATTGGTTTTGATAGCGAAACCATTGAAGCTTTGTGTCTCACATTGCCTTTCAATTAAACTAAGCCTGACAGTCTGAGGCAATGGCTTGGCAACAAAGTTGTGGGGTAAAGTATCTCTCACCTGCCTGTAAAACTGATTTGCTAGTAAATTATCCAGATCATAAAAGCCTACATTTATGTTGCCTTTCAGTGAAAGAAAGACACCATTTTGTTTTGTCTCTGGCACGTGTTAGCTCAGTATATCACTTTTCTCTATCCTCAGACATGGCCACTCCTGCCCTATAATGCTACAATGGAACAATATCCACCCATGTTTTGTCCTCGTCCCAAGAGTACAGCGGAGGGCAAATTACCAAAGCCTACCAGGATAGTGGGTAAAATCAACTTTATTGGAGACCCAACTGTACATGTTTCGGCAAAAGGCCTTCATCAGGGGTCTAAAAAAACACACATAAATAAAACATAATATCACATAATTAAAAAATTAAAAGGACATGCATAAATAATTATGTAAATAAATATTTGAAAACATTACCAAATAACCACATAGAAGGTGTATAGGACACATCTATGGGGTGGAGCAACCACTCTTCCCAATCTAAAATACAGTAAAAGTACAGACATGAGTAATTATAGCTTTAAAAATGTGAAAAAACGTGTACATGGCTAAAGAGAGGGGAGGAAACAATAAGTAACAAAGAGATAAACAGGTAATTAAAAGTACATAATCAAAAGTATATATAAAAACATAAGTGAAAAAATTTATATCTCTATATATGTATAGAAGATAAGAAAGCACAGTTACTTACCTGTAACAGGTGATCTCTGGGAACAGCAGGAATTAGTCCTCACATATGGGTAAGTCGGAACTATTGGCTGGAGCAGCTATAACATTATTGCATGTTTATATGATGTTCTATAACATAACACACGTTTTTTTGTGCATCTTCATGTCCATGGTATTATCTCCAGGAACAAGCAGGAATAAGTCCTCACATATGGGTAAGTCGGAACCGACGGAGCCCGCGCGGGAAAGCTCCCCAGCTTTTCAGATGAAAAGCTTTTGGG
The DNA here is from genome assembly GCA_033557465.1 of Ichthyophis bannanicus. Taxonomy (NCBI): domain Eukaryota; kingdom Metazoa; phylum Chordata; class Amphibia; order Gymnophiona; family Ichthyophiidae; genus Ichthyophis; species Ichthyophis bannanicus. Next base: position 546,930,164 of record CM066031.1, read on the forward strand.
TCTTCCCACAGCGCATGCGCGCTGCCTTCCCGCCTTCCTTACCAGCTCTCTTCAGTTCGAGTTTATAGCTGAGACAATAGAGAGAGGAAAGGAAGGTAGATAGATAGAAGATACAACTCCTAGGGGAGGTGGGTGGGTTGTGAGGACTAATTCCTGCTGTTCCCAGAGATCACCTGTTACAGGTAAGTAACTGTGCTATCTCCAGGAACAAGCAGGAATAAGTCCTCACATATGGGGACTCCCTAGCTAAGATGCCTGGGAGATCCCCCTCCAAGGGTAAACCATCTTCGTATGGATCTCAGGCATCCATTCAGGGAAGGTGGGCAGGAGTTGCTTAAGTATGGAACAGGTGTTTGAGGACAGCCTGACCAAACAAGGCATCCCAGCGGGAGTCCTTGTCCAAACAGTAATGGGCTGTGAAGGTATGAACCGAGGCCCAAGTGGATGCTCGACAGATCTGATCTATGGATACAGAGTGAAGATGAGCCATAGAAGTAGCCATGGCTCTCACATTGTGAGCTGTGACATGGCCTTCCAGAGAAATGTTCTTACTCTGGTAAGCAAAAGAAATACACTGAGCAATCCAATTGGAAAGTGTACGTTTGGAGACTGGAAGTCCCAAATGAGAAGGATCAAAAGCCACAAAAAGTTGGGAAGACTTTCGATGTGGCTGAGTCCTGTTGAGGTAAAAGGCGAGAGCTCTTTTACAGTCAAGAGTATGAAGGTTCCTCTCTGCACTGGATGCATGAGGAGCCGGGAAAAAAACAGGTAGATATACCTCTTGATTAAGATGAAAAGGCGAGACCACTTTGGGCATAAAGTGGGGATTCGTCCTAAGGACCACCTTATCATGATGAAATCTGGTATAAGGTGGATTAGCCACCAAAGCCTGCAGTTCACTGATGCGGCGAGCCGAAGTGACTGCAATAAGGAAAAGAACCTTCCAGGAAAGAAATTTCAAGGAGGTAGAGTCCAAAGGCTCAAAAGGTGGTTTCATAAGCTGACCTAGAACTAGGTTCAAATCCCATGCTACCGGCGGAGGTCGGATGGGAGGTTTAGTTAGGGTCAGGCCTCTCATGAACCTTGCAACGAGAGGATGAGAGGAGACAGGTTGTCCATTTATAGGTTTTAAGGATGCTGCAATAGCACTTAAATGGACTCGTACTGAATTCGTCTTGAGGCCTGCATTGGAAAGATGCAGGAGATAGTCTAGTAGAGAATTCAAAGGAAGTGCCAGAGGGTCAAGACCCTGTTGAGCACACCAAATGGAAAAACGTTTCCATTTGAAAGCATAGGAACGCCTGGTAGAGGGTTTCCTAGAGGCATGAAGGATATCTTTCACTGGTTGAGAAAGATTAAACTCATGAAGGCTTAAGCCTTCAGTAACCAAGCTCGGAGATGTAGGGACTTGGGGTTTGGGTGCCACAAAGTCCCTTTCTCCTGAGACAGAAGGTCTGGCGCAGCTCCCAGGTCCAGGGAGGAGCCCTGGGAGAGCTGTAGAAGTAGAGGGAACCACACTTGGCGTGGCCAGCGTGGAGCTATAAGGATCATCGACCCGTGATCCCTCTGAAGTTTGAACAGAGTCTTGGGAATCAAAGGAATGGGTGGAAAAGCATACAGGAATTCCTGACCCCAATGCAGGAGAAAGGCGTCGTTGGCCTGAGCTCCCTGACACGGAGTCCTGGAACAGAACCGGGGAAGTTTGGCATTCCACGGACTTGCAAAGAGGTCTATGTCCGTGGTCCCCCATTCCTGGAAGATTCTGTGTATCTGGTCCATATGCAGGGACCACTCGTGTGGAAGCAGAACTCGACTGAGTCTGTCTGCCCGAGAGTTTTGAACTCCTGGAAGATACACTGCCAGAAGATGAATTTGATGCTCTCTGGCGAAAGCCCATAATCTGAGAGCTTCGTTGCAAAGCGACAGAGAGCCCGTCCCTCCTTGCTTGTTGACATAGAACATGGCCACCTGATTGTCTGTCTGAACTAGGACAGTCAGGTTGGCAAGGAGGGTATGGAAGACTGTGAGGGCAAGGAAGATTGCTCGCAGTTCCAGAAGGTTGATATGAAGGGTGGTCTCTTGGGGAGACCAGGTTTCCTGAGTGGAGAGATGTTGAAGATGAGCTCCCCACCCTGTTTGGGAGGCATCTGTTGTGAGGGTTGCTTGGGGCAACGAAGGTTGGAAGGGGGTCCCCAACAACAGATTTTTGGAGGATGTCCACCACTGGAGAGACCAAAACAGACGTTTTGAGGTGAGTACCTGGTCTGACAGCAGTCCCGATGCTTGAGACCACTGGGTGGCCAATGTCCATTGAGCTGCTCTCATATGGAGATGAGCATAGGGCACCACATGAACCGTGGAGGCCATGTGGCCCAGAAGTTGCAGCATTTCTCTGGCTGACAAGTGACTTCTGGACTGAGCCTGGGAGGCCAAGCTTATTAGCCATTGGCCTCGGACCAGAGGAAGGTAGGCCCTTGCAGTGGTGGAATCCAGATAAGCCCCTATGAATTCCAGGGACTGAGTAGGGATGAGTTGGGACTTGGGAATGTTTACCACAAGTCCCAGATATTGAAGAATACGCTTTGTGCGGTCCAAGGAAATCTGGACTTCTGACTGAGATGGAGCTCGGATGAGCCAGTCGTCCAGATATGGGAACACGAAGATTCCCATGCCTCTTAGAAATGCGGCTACGACTGCCATGCATTTTGTGAATACTCTTGGAGCAGAGGCGAGACCGAAGGGAAGTACTCTGTATTGGAAATGTTTTCCCTGGAACAGAAATCGAAGATATTTTCTGTGGGATGGATGGATGAGTATATGAGTGTACGCATCCTTGAGATCTAGAGAACAAAGCCAATCCTGACTCTGAAGGTATGGAAGGAGAATGCCCAGAGAGAGCATTTTGAATTTCTCCTTGAATAGAAACTTGTTCAATTCTCTCAGATCTAGGATAGGTCTGAAGCCCCCTGTCTTCTTTGTTATGAGAAAATAAGGGGAGTAGAACCCTAACCCCTGTTGAGGAAGAGGAACCTCCTCTATTGCCCCTTGGGCAAGGAGAGAGGAGACTTCCTGACCCAACAGGGTCAGAAGAGATGGGGGAGAACTGAATTGCCTCACCATGGTATGGGGAGGAAGGCTGGAGAAATGAAGTTTGTAGCCCTCTCTGATGATAGAGAGGGTCCATTGCTCTGATGTTATTTGCTCCCATCTGGGAGCAAAGTGAGCTAACCTTCCCGGTATGGTGAGAGGCTCTGGTTGTTCCAGAGCCAGAAATGGTAAGTTCTCTAGGGGCAAGTCAAAACCCCTGAGGGGGTTGAGCCTGCTGGGGTGTAGCAGACACTGCAGACTTTGACTTTACTTGCTTAGATTGCTGACGTTTAGCAGCAAAGCGAGGCTGAGAAGATTGTTGGCCAGTATTTGTGGAAAATCTGGCCTTCTTGTAGTACGGCCTTTTCTAAGGTTTCTTTTTGGCAGGAGTAGAAGTAGACTTAGAAAGTCTATCTAGAGTGGCATTTTCTGCGTCCATTTGAGCAGCTTTAATTTGCCAGTCCTCACCAAATAAGTTCTCTCCTGTACAGGGCAGATTCCTTAAGCCAGTGATGGCTAACCTTTTTGAGCCCGAGTGCCCAAACTGCCGCACAAAACCAAAGAATTTCCTCAAAGTGCCAGCACGTCAATTAAACCTTAACAACAAGATTTTAGTATCTAAAAACTCTTTATAAAGTTGCCTGAACTATGTAACATCATTTGTAAAGTTTGGAATCTTTGTATTGTCAGAGAATCAATTTGATTCACAATCCTTTGGTTTTCATTTCAATTTATTGGCAATTTATAATGTTTTAATAATTTCATTCAATTTAGAAACAGGAAGGCAATAATTAAACTGGGAACCCCAAAAGCCAAACTTGGAATGTACAACAACACTGTAGAAATAAAACTATAAATTAATTTCCTCTTGTACTAAACAAAGCACAGACACTAATGATGCACATTTCCCAGAGCTGACATATTCCAGTTAATAAATTCAAAATAAAGAGATATCTTTGTACCTTTTGTGCATTTTTTTCAGTTGCAATTGTTCCAGCCACTTTCTTCTAGTTTATTTGTGTCTTCTGCTATCTCTCCATCGTCTGCTGTCCATTTCTCCTTTCTTCTCTTCTAGTTTTTTTCCATTCTCTCTCTTCATCTGCTTTAACATAATAATCTTTCTCCTTTTTTAGTCTCCCAATACCCGGCCAATTGTACATTTTTCTTCCCTCCCACACAATATTTTTCCCCTCTCCATTTCACTCTCCCAGCCCCATCCCCTTCTAATCTCCCCCAACATCAGCCCATTTCCAGTCCTGGCCCCCCATCAGTCCATTTCCAATCCTATCCGAGTCCCTTCATCAGCTCATTTCCAATACCAGCCTCCCATCAGCCCATTTCCAATCCTATCCGAGTCCCTTCATCAGCTCATTTCCAATACCAGCCTCCCATCAGCCCATTTCTAGTCCTTTCCTAGCCCCACCATCACTCAGCCCATTTCTAATCCAAGCCCCCCATGAGCCTACTTCCAGTTCTAGCCCCTCCATGAGTTCATTTCAATCCAAGCCCCCACCACAGCCCATTTCCAAACTTAGCTCCCCCAACACCCAATTCCCAGTCCTATCCTAGCCCCTCCATCAGCCCATTTCCTGTCCTAGCTCCCTCCCCTAAGAGCCCATTCCAAGCCCCCCTTCCCATCAGCTATTTGCAGTTCAAGCCCCCTTCCACTCAGCCCATTTCCATTCCAAGTCCCCCTCCCCATCAGCTATTTGCAGTTCAAGCCCCCCACTTCCCCTCAGCCCATTTCCATTCCAAGCCCCGTCCCCCATCAGCTATTTGCAATTCAAGCCCCCTTCCACTCAGCCCATTTCCAGTCCTAGCAACCCCCCCAACCCATTACCAGTCCTAGCCCCCCATAGCCCACTCCCAGTCCTAATCCCACCAGCCCATTTCCAGTCCTAATCCCCCATCACCCAATTTTTAGTTTAAGCCCCCCATAGCCCATTACCAGTCCTAACCTCCCCATCAGCCCACTCCCAGTCCTAATCCCACCAGCCCATTTCCAGTCCTAATCCCCCATCACCCAATTTTTAGTTTAAGCCCCCCATAGCCCATTATCAGTCCTAACCCCCATCAACCCACTTCCAGTCCTAATCCCACCAGCCCATTTCCAGTCCTAATCCATCACCCAATTTTTAGTTTAAGCCCCCCCCCATAGCCCATCACCACTCCTAAACCCCCCCAGCACCCAGCACCACTCCTACCCCCCCAGTGCCCATCACCACTCCTAACCCCCCCCCCAGCGCCCATCACCACTCCTAATCCCCCCGCAGCGCCCATCACCACTCCTAACCCCCCCAGCCCAGCCCAGCCAAAATTTAAAATAAAAAAAAGCTGTCTTCTGCCGCTTCCGGGGCCGCCGCGGCAGAATCGAGTGTGCCGCGGGGCCCCCCCTGTGCCTGGCAGAGCCTGCCCTCCAGATCCTGCCTTCCCCGGTATCAGTCCGTTTCCAGCTTGTCACACGCGCCGGCTTTCAGAGCGCGAAGGGAACTAGTTTCCCTTTCGCGGCTCTGTTAAGCCCGCGGGGGCTGATGGGAACTTAACAGAGCAGCGAGGGAGAAACTCTCCCCTCGCGCTCTGAAAGCCGGCGCGTATGACAAGCTGGAAACGGACTGATACCGGGGAAGGCAGGATCTGGAGGGCAGGCTCTGCCAGGCACAGGGGGGGCCCCGCGGCACACTCGATTCTGCCGCGGCGGCCCCGGAAGCGGCAGAAGACAGCTTTTTTTTATTTTTTTAAATGCGGACCTTCCCGCGTGCCAGCTGCAAGGCCTTCGCGTGCCACAGCTGGCACGCGTGCCATAGGTTCGCCATCGCTGCCTTAAGCCATCCATGACCCAGGGTTCTAGGTCAGAAGCCTGGAGCCAAGCAAGACGTCGGGCTGCAATAGCGATTCCTGAAGCCCTGCCAGCAATCTCAAAGGAATCAAAGGCTGCCCTGTTGGAAAACATGGAGACCTCTGAAAGTTGTGTCACCAGAGTAGTGAAGTCCTCCTTTTTATCCTCAGGGATAAAGGGGGCTAAATGCCGTACCTTTAGGGCAAGTTCTCTGAGAAACATGCCCATATAAAGGCTGTAAGAATTGATCCTGGCTATAAGCATACTAGCCTGAAAGATCTTTCTACCAAAAGAGTGAAGGGTCTTACGTTCTCGCCCTGGAGGGGTAGAGGAATGCCTTTTAGGACTCTTTATCTTCTTCATAGCAGACTTCACCACAATGGAGTGGTGAGGCAGCTGAGTCTTTTGAAACCCAGGAGAAGGAGGGACCCGGTACATGGTGTCCAACCTACGGGAATGAGGAGACAGGGTTAGAGGAGTCTCCCACAAATCTATCAAGTGTTCTTGAAGGATTTCATGGATAGGCAGAGTAACTGCCTCTTTAGGAGGTTTAGAGTATCCTAAAATATCCAATTTTTTTGATCTGGGTTCCTTTTCAGCAGATGTAGCAATAGAAAGTGCTTTAGCTATATCAACAATGAAATCCTGAAAGGATAAATCCTCTGGAGGAGACATCCTCCTCTTTAGAGAAGAGGGCTCCTCAGGAAGATCAAACTCAGCAGAGTCATCAGAGGAATTGAACTCATCAGAAGAATCTGAGTATTCTCTCTGTGCTTGCAATGCACGATACGCGTACCGATCGATATCGACATCGGGCGTATCGGGCATGGGATTGGTATCGGGCAAAAGCCTGAATCCAGCAAGCGGAACCGATCGATGCTTGGAAGTCGATGGTCTCTGTTCCGGTGTGGATACCGGAACCGGGGTCGGTACCGATGGAATCGGTACCGAGGGCGTCGCAGCCTTAATGAAAGCCAAAACGGCCTGCTGCATGGTCTGGACAGTATTGCCCATGGACGCCACTGCTGCCTGGATGTCGGTACCGGTATCGACCGGTACCCCAGAGCAGTCTAACAGGTGATCAGTCGAGGCCGTGCCATCGATGTCAACCTGTAACCCCATAGGTGATGCTTTGGAGGCCAGAGCCTCCCGCCGGGGTTTTCTGGTCTGGGCAGAATCCTCGAACTCAAGATTGAGAGCCTCTCGATCTTTTGAAAGAGATTTGCTTTTAGAGGATTTGCCCACAGAAAGTTTGGTTACCTGAGATCCATCTGGAGAGGAAGACCTGGATGACTGTGATGCTGGATTATCTGAAGCAAACAGCACATGGAACTTGTTGGCCCGGTTCTGCATACCACGTTTAGACATCTGGGAGCAGAATGGGCAGTCCGGTATGGAGTGGTCAGGTCCTAAACATTTAAGACACCATTCATGGGTGTCTGTGAGAGAAATAACAGCATTGCACTTGGTACACTTTTTAAAACCAGGAGCTGGTTTCTCCATGAGGAGAATTTGTGTAGGCCTGAAGGCCTAACAAAAGTTACCAAGCTGTGCTGAGAAAATAAAAAAAGATTTTTTTTTTTTTTTTTTTTAAAAAGAAAGAAAGAGAGACCGGCAGTACCAGTTTTGGTATGGGGAAGGCAGGTACGCGGTCAAAAGAAACAAATTAAAATAACAATTTCTTCAGCGGTGACAGGAACACGACCTGCTGGCTCCGCGGAAAAAGAGAAACTGAAGAGAGCTGGTAAGGAAGGCGGGAAGGCAGCGCGCATGCGCTGTGGGAAGCCCCAAAAGCTTTTCATCTGAAAAGCTGGGGAGCTTTCCCGCGCGGGCTCCGTCGGTTCCGACTTACCCATATGTGAGGACTTATTCCTGCTTGTTCCTGGAGATAATACCATGGACATGAAGATGCACAAAAAAACGTGTGTTATGTTATAGAACATCATATAAACATGCAATAATGTTATAGCTGCTCCAGCCAATAGTATACGTAATGTTTTACACATATTGTTTCTTATTTCTTGTTTGTTTCTTCTTTTCTGCACTCGGATCATCCATCAATATCCTTGTATATACCTTTGATGTTGTATCTGCCTATTGAGACAGTCTTAGGTTACTATAAGTTTTCTTCTTTTATTGCATGTTTCTCTATATGATCTATAATATAACACATATGTTTTTTTGTGCATCTTCAAGTCTATGGTATTTTATCTTATCTTCTAAATATTTATTTATTTATTTAACAGTTATTTATATACCGCTCTTTCCCTTGTTTCAAGTGCGGTTTACATGTAACAGTAGGTTAAATTGGTATGAGATATACCAGGACATTTTACATAGAACAGATAATTATAATTTACAAGGAAAATTGTAACATTACAAGTATAACATATTAGAACATATATACATTGCTAGTTAAATTATTAATCATCATGTAAATGAGTGTGTAGTATGGTTAAATTAGTGTATTAGTGTCATTTATTTTTGAAAATAGGGTATATAATATTAAAAATAAATGTTAGCCTGTATCCCTTTGAGAATTCTGTTTTGGGAGTGTATTATAGTGTAATGTAAATAAGTGAGTTTTTAATTTTTTTTAAAATTCTTTTATGTCAGACAGTAGGCGAATGTTGTCAGGTAAATTGTTCCAGAGTATTGGAGCAGAGTGTGAGAAAGCTCTCTTATTGGTTTGTTTTCTGGCTTTTGTAAAATCTTTTGGTATTGTTAAAGTATTTATGTTTCTGCTCCTTTGAGATCGTTTATCAATGTCAATGTTAATCAGTGTATTTAGTGCAGATGGTGCAAGTTTATTTATAAGTTTAAATGTAGTGACAAGAATTTTATATTTGATTCGGGAGTAAATTGGTAGCCAATGAAGTTCAGCTAAAATTGGTGTAATGTGTTCAAGTGGGCTTATATTCATAATCGTTCTAGCAGCTAAGTTCTGAGTTATTTGTATCTTTTTAATATTTTGTTTCGAAATACCATTAAGTATTGTATTTGCAAAATCGAAATTTGGGGTAATAATAGCATGAATTATGTTAATAAAATCTTGTAGAAGAATCAAAGGTCTTAGTTGTTTTAGTGTTTTGAGTTTGTAATGTATATTTTTAGTTAAATATTTTATATGTGAATCCATATTTAGATTATTGTCAAGTATCACACCTAAATATTTTACTTCTTTTTTTATATTAATTTCATGAGTATCTAGTGTAATCGTGTTTGGGGGTATATATGTTTGATTTTTAGTGATAAATAAAATATCTGTTTTAGTAAAGTTGATAAGTAGATTTTGTTCTTTGAGCCACTCAGTTAGTTCATTAAAACATTCTGTTATTTTTTGGAGAGGTGGGTGTGGGATTTCAAATGGGAGGTAGAACATTATATCATCGGCGTAAATATGATAAAAGACATTGTGGCGTTTAAAGATGTTACAAACTGGTTGTAAGTAAATGTTAAATAATAGTGCAGATAAAGCAGATCCCTGCGGAAGATATATATATATATATATATATATATATATATATATATTTATATATATATATATATATTTATATATATATATTTATATATATATATATATTTATTTATATATATATATATTTATATATATATATATTTATATATATTTATTTAGGGTATGGAGGAGTGGAGGAGTGGCCTAGTGGTTGGGGCAAGGTACTTCGGGCCGGAAGGTCGGGGGTTCAAATCCCACTAGAGGACAGCAACCTTGGGCCGGAAGGACTGGGGCTTCTAGTCCCACAGGTGCTCCTTGTGGTCTTGGGCAAGCCACTTAACCCTCCATAGCCCATGTTCCCTGTAAAATAGTTCTCTGTGTGCTGTGCTTTCCTGTCTAATCAATGTGTTTATACCTCAAAAATTTCCTGTCATGATTTGACAATTTCCAATCTGTAATCAAACCGCTGCTGATCGCTGGAAGTAGCGGTATACAAATGTATACTAAATAAATAAATAAATAAATATATATATTTATATATATATATTTATATATATAGATATAAATTTTTTTACTTTTGTTTTTATATATACTTTTATGTACACTTTTGATTATATACTTTTAATTACCTGTTTATCTCTTTGTTACTTATTGTTTCCAACCCTCTCTTTAGCCATGTACACGTGTTTTACATTTTTAAAGCTATAATTACTCACGTCTGTACTTTTACTTATTTTAGATTGGGAAGAGTGGTTGCTCCACTCCATAGATGTGTCCTATACACCTTCTATGTGGTTATTTGGTAATGTTTTCAAATATTTATTTACATAATTATTTATGCATGTACTTTTAATTTTTTAATTATGTGATATTATGTTTTATTTATGTGTCTGTTTTTTTTAGACCACTGATGAAGGCCTTTGGCCGAAACTTGTACAGTTGGGTCTCCAATAAAGTTGATTTTACCCACTATCCTGGTAGGCCGTGGTAATTTGCCCTCTGCTGTTTCCTTTTCAGTGTTTTTTTGTGGAAGGCCTCCTTCTTTTGTTTCTCGTCCCAAGAGTCACTTGTAAATCCTGCTGATGGGAAACTCATCAACTAAAGATTAGGGGAGGGGAGAGGTCTGGCAGACTTGAGAAAATGAGTGTAACGCAGCTCCCCACTTCACCCCTGAGCACCCTATTTGTGCCTCAAATGCAGCAGCAGGAGGCTGCGGTCTTTCTGTCACTAACCCACATTATGTCCCTTGTAACACTCCATGAAACTGATTGCCTTGTGTGCCCTGATTGCCCTGCTATAACAGCCCTGTGTGGCCCATTCCCTTAGTTCAAGTATAATCAGTATTATGAGGTATATAGGAAATGCAGAGCTATTCTTTCAGCCCAGTCTTTTCATACCCCTAAATACAAATTAAGTAACATAGGTTCCATGTTACAAGAAATATATGAAATGACTTAGAGGGTGCCAGGATCAAACCCATTTAATACTTTGGTGATATGTTTGCTCTTATGATGGCTGCTGGATTGCTTATAAGAGGACTTTCTTCTGTAAATATCTGATGTGTTTGTCATCTAAGCCTTTAAAACTAAAATGTTATAATATAACAAGTTAACTAGGTAAAAACTGGAAAAACCAAAATTGCTTACTTGTAACAGCAATTTTCCATAGAAGGCAAGATTAATCAAGCTCAATTTTAATTGTTTATTTTAACTATAAACCCCTTTGTTGTTTCCGAAAGGCAGTAGATCAAATTTTAATAAACTAAAGTACTGGGTGACACATTTGCATGGCACTTGTAGTCACCTGGGATACTCACTAATGGATGGCACATCTGCCAATCTGGAACATGTGTCTTTGCATAAATCTGACGCTTATAGCCACACAAGTTGCCAACAGCAATGGCAGAAGCTTAGATTTCAAAAGAGGTGATGATTACATGCTAAGCAGTTAATATGGGTTTCTCATTTATTTGCCTTAGAGAGAATGCGTCACAGGCACACAAAAAGAGCAGGACACAAAATCACCATGGAAGGACCAAGTTATTTAATCAAATGAAGTTGAACCGACACGTGTTTCAGCCTGGGGCCTTCTTCAGGTGGCTATGACCTCTATAAATAAATAACAAATCATTAAAATAAAGATAAAAACTAATAAATAATATGTATTAAAACATTAATGGCATAATGCATGAAACCAGAACGACAACTTAAAAACATGCTAAACATAAAAAGCAGATGTGAATGCATAATGCATACATGAAAGCCAAATAGCAAATGAAAATCTCATAAAAAGCTAAGACAGAAATACATGTGCAGGATTATGATAGCCAAGTAACAGTTATCCAAAAACCAAAAGTGTAGGCGGAGAAACAAGAAATACAAATACACTCACCGAATGGGAGTATCATAAAATTTGAAACACCTGGACATAAAATAAATGATCAAAGAGCTTCCATACTGAAACTGTAACCAAATAAACAAACAAACATATATGTTTGCCTTACACAACTGAAGCCATTCTGTGTGCCTGGTGATGCTGCAGGAGGAGTATTTCTCTCTGGTCTCAGAGAGAATACGTGCCAGCTTAGACTAACTGAAGAGACAGGCTAAATGAAAACCATTGCGGTCTTTGAAAACATGGTATGTATATACTGAACCATGTGGAGTTGATGAGCTGTAGTCCTTGCAGGTGGTATGGCATCTTATGACCTTTCCCAAAAGATCCAGTAATCTGGGGGTTTTTGCTAGCTATCTTATTAGAAAATTATTTGCTTTTTCATTGCTAACTAAACTACTTCAGAGGCAGGAGAAAGCAGATCCATGTTGAATATGGGAGTTGGTTTGACATCATATTTTAGGTCCATCTCTTTAGACACAAACTGAATTACAAGTTGGGTTTGCAACAGATGAAGCTGTTCGTCATGTAACAGGACATGTACCACAAAGGCCATTGTAGCCTTTTCTACTGCTTCAAGACCAAAAAAAGCAGACCTATGTTCTCCAAGACCAAGCAGGAAGTCAGTCCTCACATATGGGTGACGTCGGCGCCCTCGCGGAGCAATTTTCCCCAGCTTTCAAAGAAAACCTTTGGGAATTGCAGCGCGCATGCACGGTCCTCTTCCCGCCCAAGGGTGCCATCTTGCTCAGTCTTCTTTTTTCCGCGGAGCCCTGCAGACGTTGTCTGTGATTCCCCGCCGAAAAGTTGATTTTTTTCTCTTTATTTCTCTTTTTTCTTTGGTTCGACGCCGGTTCTTTTCCCGCCCGGACTCGCGATGCCGGTTGCGAGTCCGTTCCTTATTTTTCGGTTTTTTGTCCTTCGTGACAGATTTCGGGCCTTTTTCCTTTTTCCCTGGCAGCCCGGTCTTTCGACCTCGCAGAGGCCCTTTTTCCCCCGATGGCTGCCAGCGGCTTTAAAAAGTGTGACCTCTGTAAGAAACTCATGTCTCTTACAGACACTCATGACTTCTGCCTCCGCTGCCTCGGACCCGATCATGACTCCATGATCTGTGGTCCGTGTGGCAAAATGTCCTCAAAAGCGTTGAGTCGGCAGCATCAGCGGGAGCGTATCTTCTCTGACTCCGGCCGGGCTCGGACCTCGTCAGAGGCTTCGACGTCTCGGGACTTTGGTCCTGAGCATCGTCGGAGTTCCTCTGAAAGGTGGTCTCCTACCCGGGAACATCATCGGAAGAAGAAACCCGCGAGGGTGGGATTGGTGGACGCTCCTGGTCCCTCGAGGGCCAGGTCGCATAGCCCCGATTCCCGTCCCGGGTCCTCGGAGGTGGAGAGGCCGTCAAAACATCCTCGACTCAAGGTGGACTTGCCCGCTCACGTGAGTACTGTTGTCCTCGTTGACTCACCTCCGAAGGACCCGTCGGGCCCGATGCCGTCGGGGCCCGAGTCGGGGGCTGCTGGGTCTCCTGAGCTCGGACTCAGGTTCACGGCCTTGGAGAGCAGTCTGACTGCCTTCATGGACCAGCAGAGGGTGTTGATCGCTGGCCTCGCCGGTTTTTCTGCCCTGACCGCCGGGACGTCGACCTCCAAGTCGACCCCGGAGACCGAGCTGATCCTCGAGTCCATGAGGGCTCGAGTCGATCCTCGGTCGAGGTCTCCTTCAGCCTCCCGTTCGGGACCGAGGTCGTCGACGCCGACTCCCTCGGCGTCGGAGCGGATAGCATCGGTGCCCGCCCGACCGGAGCCGCTCGACTCCTCCTCCGAGGAGTCGGCCTGGGAATCCGAGGACGAAGAGTCACCTGGTTCCTTTCGGACTCGGTGCGTCCCTTCGGACTCCCCTGAGTCCGAACCTCGGAGATGGTCCCCCCCGGAGGATACCCGGTTCTCAGACTTCGTGAAGGATATGGCCAAGGCTTTGGCCTTCCCCGCGGATCCCGAGGAGGAACCTCGAGTCTAAGAACTCGATGCCCTCCAATATGACTCTCCCCCGAAGGAGGCCTTTATTGTACCGGTTCCTCCGATGCTGGAACGACTTCTCTTCCGCATGTGGGAGAGCCCGGCGTCGTCGCCGGTGTTAAGCAAGCGGGTCGATTCCATTTATCGAGTCCGCAAGAGCCCCGGCTTCCAAAAGGCACAACTACCGCACCATTCCATGGTGGTGGAATCGGCCATGCATAGACTTAAGAGTCAGAAAATGCACTCCTCGGTGCCCCCTGGTAGGGAGGCCCGAAGCCTGGATGCCCTCGGTAGGAAGTGCTTCCAGGGCTCTATGCTTGCTTGTCGAGTCCAGACCTACCAGCTCTACATGGGCATGTATCTCCGAGACCTGGCTAAAGAAATAGCCGGGTTATCTGCTGGTCTGTCCGACGAACCTTTGCAGAGGTTCCAAACCTTGTCAACTGGTATTCGAGAGTGCTCCAAGTTTATATCTCGAGCAGCCTATGATGGTTTTGAGGCATCGGCTCGAGTAGCTGCGGCCGGCATCGGTGGACGCCGCCAGGCTTGGCTTCAGATGTCCGACCTCGAGCCCTGGGTGCAGGACAAGTTGGTCGATGTCCCCTGCCGAGGTGATAACCTCTTTGGCAAGCCCATGGATGAGAAGGCTGCACAAATCGAGACGGAGACTCTCACCAGGACTCGTCTCTGAAGGAAGACCTCTGCCCCTTCTCAAAAGAAGAAGGGCTCGGGGAAAAAGCCCTTTTACCCGAGGAAGGCGGCTGCCTATAAATACTACCCTCAGTATCAGGCCTCAGCAGCTCCTCCACAGGGAAAGCAGGCCAAGGGACGGGGTAATGGGTCCCGTAGGCAGCAAGCCCCCAAGCCTGCACCACCGGCCCCTGCTCAGCAGGGTAGGGGTTTTTGACTTCATCAGCATAGCCTCTCCCCCTCAGCTGGTTTCTCTCAGCACAGGAGGCCGGCTGGTCCACTTTGCCCACAGGTGGTCCAACATTACCACAGATACCTGGGTACTTCACATAGTTCAGAAGGGCTATTTTCTTCACTTTCACCAGGTGCCTCCCTCCTTCTTTCCAGGGGAGCCTCCCAGACTCCCTTTGCACAGGGACTTACTCCTTCAGGAGTTAGCAAGTCTCGTTCAGGAACAAGCCGTGGAACCGGTGCCCCACCACCTGAAGGGTCAAGGGTTTTACTCCAGGTACTTCCTGATTCCGAAGAGGACAGGAGGCCTCAGACCCATCCTGGACTTGCGAAACCTCAACAAGTTCCTTGCAAAGGAGAAGTTCAAGATGCTTACCCTTGGAATCCTGCTGCCCTACCTCCAGCAGGGAGACTGGCTATGCTCCTTGGATCTAAAGGATGCGTATACTCATATCCTCATTCATCCAGACCACAGACAATATCTCAGATTTGTTGTGGGAGGAAATCATTACCAGTACAGAGTACTGCCCTTTGGCCTATCCTCCGCCCCCAGGGTGTTCACCAAATGCCTAGCAGTGGTGGCGGCCTATCTAAGACTTCAAGGTCTTTTTGTATTCCCATACCTGGACGACTGGCTAATCAGAGCCCCGTCTTCTCCAGAGGCCGCTTAGGCCACTCATCGCACTATGGCTCTGCTCCAGCACTTGGGTTTTGTCATAAACTTCGCAAAGTCCACTTTGCTCCCCTCTCAAAATCTCGAGTTCATAGGCGCCAGGTTGGACACACTTCAGGCGCGGGCCTTCCTCCCTCTGGACAGGGCCCAGCGGCTCATGGATCTCGCCAGCCACTTTCACAGCAATGCGCTGGTCTCCGCCAGGCACTTTCTGCGACTGCTCGGCCATATGGCTTCCACGGTCCATGTGACCCCCAATGCCCGACTGAATATGTGTCCTGCTCAGTGGTGCCTTCGCACTCAATGGCATCAGGCCACGGGGAGCCTTGCGGACTCAGTACAGATCTCCGACCAGCTGGTCTCATCTCTGCGATGGTGGCTTCATCTGCCAAACCTAGTGCTAGGGGTGGCTTTTCAGCCCACTCCGCATTCTCAGGTCCTGACGACCGATGCTTCCCTCCTGGGTTGGGGAGCACATTGCCAAGGGTCATATACTCAAGGCCTCTGGAATCCTTGGGAGTCTGCTCAACAGATAAACTTCCTGGAGCTCAGAGCCATCCGCCTAGCGCTCAGAGCCTTCTCTCACCTGGTGTCCCACCAGTCACTGCTGATACAGACGGACAACCAGGTTGCCATGTACTACGTAAACAAACAAGGCGGAACAGGCTCCTTCCTCCTCTGTCAGGAGGCGCAACAGCTATGCTCTTGGGCAGTCCGCCACGGCATCCTCCTCAGGGCTGTCTATCTCCCAGGTCAAGAAAATTGCCTGGCCGACAAGCTCAGCAGGATCCTCCAGCCGCACGAGTGGAGGCTGGATCCGATGGTGGTCCAGCAAATCTTTCTCAAGTGGGGTCTCCCCACCATGGATCTGTTTGCCAGTCCTCTGAACCGGCAGCTGCCCAGATTCTGCTCTCGACAGCCGCATCCTCTCTGAGTAGCGGCAGATGCTTTTCTGATTCCATGGTCCACCGGCCTCTTGTATTCCTTTCCTCCCATGCCACTGGTGTCTCGGACGCTCTTCAAGGTTCTCAGAGACAAAGCATCGATGATCCTGGTGGCTCCCTGGTGGCCGAGACAACCTTGGTTCCCGCTTCTAATGCAGCTGGCGGTGGACACTCCTCTTCCTCTGGGGTTTCAGCCCGACCTCCTGTCGCAGGATCAGGGGACTCTCCTACACCCCAACCTCCGGTCCCTTCATCTGATGGCCTGGCTGCTGAAAGGGTAGTCCTTGCTCCTCTGCAGCTACCTCCAGATGTGGAGGAGGTCGTCTTGGCCTCCCGGAGGCCCTCCACCCAGAAGTCCTACGCTCTTAAGTGGCGTCGGTTCTCCGTCTGGTGTACTCAGCAGTCTCAAGATCCCTTCTCCTGTTCAGCATCAGTGGTCTTGCAGTACTTGCTCTCTCTCTCTAACCTTGGACTTAAGTCCAACTCGGTCAAGGTCCACCTCAGTGCTCTTTCTGCGCATCACCTGCAGGTGGATGGTAGACCTCTTTCCAGCCACCCTCTGGTGGCTCGTTTCCTCAGAGGCCTCCTTCTCCTTAAGCCACCTTTGCGCCCGCCAGCCCCGGACTGGGATCTCAATGTGGTTTTGCAGCGGATTACCTGTCCGTCTTTTGAGCCTATGGCTACCTGCCCACTTCATTTTCTTTTGTGGAAAACCTTGTTCTTGGTGGCCCTCACTTCTGCTAGACGCGTTAGTGAGTTGCAGGCCCTCGTATCTGATCCTCCTTACACTAGGTTCTACAAGAACCGGGTAGTCCTACGGACTCACCCTAAGTTTCTTCCCAAAGTGGTATCCCCTTTTCACATCAACCAGGAGGTGGTACTTCCGACCTACTTTCCCAGGCCACACTCCAGCCGAGCTGAAATGGTCCTGCATACCCTGGACTGTAGAAGGGCGTTGACCTTCTACCTTGACCGTACGCGGGAGCACCGCAGAACTGTTCAGCTCTTCGTGTCTTATGACCCCAACAAGTTGGGGCTCCCTGTCTCCAAGCGTACTCTGTCCATCTGGATTGCTGACTGTATCGCTTGGGCTTACAAGGCAGCCGGCCTCGTGTTGGAAGGTAGAGTCACAGCTCATCGTGTTCGGGCGAAGGCTACGTCGGTGGCTTACCTCCGCTCTGTTCCATTGACAGACATCTGCCGGGCCGCTACTTGGTCTTCAAGCCAGACTTTTGCAGCCCATTACTGCCTGGAGAGGGAGTCCCGCAGGGAAAGTGCTTTCGGACAGGCAGTCCTCCGTAACCTCTTTGAGGTATAGGCAACTCCTACCCTCCATCCCGGATGTTGGGCTACCGGTTGGAGACATGTTCAGAGAAGATTCCTTCCTTCTGTGCTACTGAGCTAGAGGGAGCTCATTTTTGGGCTTAGGGTCTCCGGTAGCCTTAAGCTTGGGAGTCCCATATGTGAGGACTGACTTCCTGCTTGGTCCTGGAGAAAGCGTAGTTACTCACCTGTAACAGGTGTTCTCCAGGAGCAGCAGGAATCAGTCCTCACAACCCTCCCTCCTCCCCTTGGAGTTGCAGTTCTATGCTTTCGTTTTTGCTAATTTTTTGCTGTCTTTTAGCTATGTCATCTGACTGAGCAAGATGACACCCTTGGGCGGGAAGAGGACCGCGCATGCGCGCTGCAATTCCCAAAGGCTTTCTTTGAAAGCTGGGGAAAATTGCTCCGCGAGGGCTCTGTCGGCGCCGACATCACCCATATGTGAGGACTGATTCCTGCTGCTCCTGGAGAACACCTGTTACAGGTGAGTAACTACGCTTTCTTGCTGTTGCCATAGAGGAAACAACCAGTCAGTGGTGCAGGCTCTGCATAATATGGCCTATAAGGTCTTAAAAGCACTACCTGAGGAAGACTCTGAAGAAGAAATTGTGATGGAGAATGGTGCAGGTGATAGAGCAGTCAAGAAAAACAATATTCTGAACTCCATGGTGAAATTGCCTTGGTAAAGAGTAAAATAAAAGAGGCAGTCAAAGAAATTAAAGCTGAACTAGCGGAGTTGGGCTTGAAGATAGATGATACGGAGCAACACTTGGAGGACCTTGAAGATCACCTTATAGAGGATCTCCAGGCAGAAAATCTAGACTTAAGATCAATGACTAAGAAAACTGTACCCAACGTAACAACATGCGAAAATCAGAGGTATCCTGGAAATGGAAGAATGTTAAAAGTTTTATGAAAACATTGTAAAAATATCTGTAATAGCCTCCTGGAGCAACCAGAGGACTTTAGAGTTCCTCTAAATAGAGCATACAGGGCCTTGCCTGCCCCCCCCCCCTACACATGGGAGGAGCATTCGAAGAACATTATTCTTTGCCTCCACTACCACTGGCGCAGTCCCTGGCATGGTGGCTCGAGGTGGACAACCTGCTTCAGTGTCTCCCATTCCAGCCGGCGGCCCCCTGCAAGGTGCTCACAATGGATGCGTCTAAGCTTGGCTGGGGTGTGCACCTGGATAGCCTGCACACTCAGGGTCTGTGGCCGAGCGGGAGAGTCTCCATCAAATCAACTTCAAGCTTCGGGCCATAGCGAATGCCCTCCATGCATACTTGGCGAATCGGGTGATCCTGATTCAAAACAGACAACCAGGTGGTGATGTTCTCTGTGAACAAGCAGGGGGGGCACAGGATCGTACCTCCTGTACTGGGAGGCTGTTCATCTTTGGAAGCTCACCCTGCTCTATGTTTCTATTAAATACCTCCGTGGCATAAATGTTCAGGGAGAGAGCCTCTTTCAATTGAAAGCAAGTTCTTCTACGAGGGGACATGGGATGAGGGTGAAGGGAGATAGATTCAGGAGTGATATGCGGAAATATTTCTTTACGGAAAGAGTAGTGGATCCGTGGAATAGTCTCCCAGTGGAGGTGGTAGAGATGAGGACAGTAACTGAATTAAAAAAAGCATGGGACAAACACAGAGGATCTCTAAAGGTAAAAAGGGGACTGTTGTTGTTATGGAAGAACAGACTAGATAGGCCATGTGGTCTTTTTCTGTCATCATCGTTCTATGTTTTTATGCTCCATGGCATGGACATCAGGGTGACTTATCTGCCCAGTGAGTTCAACAGCCTGGCAAATCACCTCAGCTGGGTATTTCAACTGCATCAGTGAACCCTCAAGAAGGGAGGTGGCATACCAGATGGTGGCCCTCTTCACACCTCTACAACTCTGGCCTGAAGTCTAATTTGGTGCAAGTTCACCTCAGCGCAATAGGGGTGTCCCATCTCGGCTCAGCCTTTTCTGGCTCAATTCATGAGGTGTCTGCTCCTCTGGAAGCCCCCACTCAAGTACCCTATGGTGGCTTAGTATCTCAACGTGTTACTCGCCAGCTGATGAGGCCTCCATTTGAGTCACTGAACTCGTGCCTCCTGACATTCCTGACCTGGACAGTCCTCTTTCTGGTGTTGTAATGTCAATCTGACGCATCAGCAAGCTGCAGGTTCTGGTTGCTCACCTTCTGTATACCAAGTTTCACAAGAACAGGGTGGTGCTCCTCACACCCTCACTTTCTGCCAAAGGTGGTCTCTTTGTTCCACCTCAGCCAATCAATAATCTTGCAGACTTTTCTCCCCTAGTCTCACATTAACCAGGGAGAGGCAGCATTGTATATGTTGGACTGCAAGCAAGCACTAACCTTCTACCTGGATTGCATGAAGGCGCACCGCCAGTCCACCCAGCTGTTCATTTCCTTTGACCCCAGTAAGCTGGGTGCCACTATCTCAAAGCGCACACTATCCCTTTGGCTAGTAGACTACATTGCTCACGCCTACTCCCAGGCTGGGTTCAGCCTTGAAGGTCATATCATAGCCCACAATGTCCGTGCGATGGCGGCATTGGAAGCAAACCTCCGCTCTTGTCTCCACAGAGGAAATCTGCAAGGCTGCTACATGGAATTCGGTCCATACCTTCACAGTCCATTACTATAGCAAATATTCTCTGTGAACTGGAATAAGTTCTCACAACCCTCCCAACACCCCTGGGAGTTGCCTTTTTCGCTCCTTCTATGTTATCAGACTGGAGAAGATGGCACCGCAGCAAGCAGAAAGGCAGGCATGTATGCGCAGTGTACTTCTCAAAGGCTTCTTTTGGAAGCTGGGGAGCTTTCGATGTGGGGCTCCGTCGGTGACATCACCATATGTGAAGGCTTATTTCTGCTGTTCATGGAGAACACCTGCTACACGTGAGTAACTATGCTTTCTCTCCCTGAGTCAGTAAGGTAATATGGCAGTGAGTGTCACTCTTCCTTACTGATTACTTGGGCTTAGTTAGTTTGGCTGCCCCTGGTTTCATTTTCAGCCCTTGATTGCCTTTAGCTAATTTTATTGGTGGGTTGGTTCCAGACAGAAGATTCTTGTGTCTGGTGAGTTAACAGTGCATGGATAAGATCTTAGTCTGTTAACTGTGCATTACTCACAACCTAACTGTTCCTTTCCATACAATCACTGTAGAGCACAATTGCAGACAACAGACTAACAGCATTACCATTAAGAGAAACAGTCAATAAGTATGTACTGCAAATAAAGCCTCCCCCACCCCCCCAGGGCAGTAACCTACTGTACCACCCTATGATAAGTTCATTAACAAATGCATTCTCCCATCCATAAAAATGACACTGAGGAACCACTACTCAAGTGGTCAATGGGAATTGGTAAGGGTGCCATATAGCTTAGAATCCTTAACCACAACCGCTGTAGCCTACTCCTGGGACCATCTGTTTTTGGATAATAACTTTCTTCTCGAGGGTTTTCCCTTTCCAGCATTTTCTTTGCAGGCCTTACTCAGGTCATTTATTCCACAATGGTCAGTGTAACTAACCGTAGGACCAGAAAAATGCAGATCCTACGGTTAGTTACACTGACCATTATGGAATAAATGACCTGAGTAAGGCCTGCAAAGAAAATCCTGGAAGGGGAAAACCCTTGAGAAGAAAGTTATTATCCAAAAACAGTAACCCCAACCAATTTGGCAAGACCCAAGAAAGCGCAACAAACTCTGGAAATGTATTACCTGAAGATGTAGTAAGGGGTGTTGAATAAGTCCCTAGAAGAAACGCTTAGGCAGTCCACTGCTTACCCCAGGACAAGCATTTTGAAATCTATATTGCTAAACACTTGCACCCTGGATTTACCACTGTTGGAAACAAGATCCTGCTCTTGCTGGAGCCAGGAGGCATATCTCATGTTCCTCTCCTTCTGCTCATCACTTGCAATGGTATCTACCAAAGACCTATTGTCAAGCAGACCATGCCTCTGTTGTACCCAAGAGTCATGCCCTTTGAAGCTACTGTGGCCATGGCCATGGCCATTTGCCCTCTACATCACAAATGGCTGTTACACCACCATACCCAACAACTGACCAGGGTTGCAGTGCAAATCCAAATACTTTACTTGCCACAATACTGGCTACCATGGCCTCCAACCTGGAACCCCCAGATAAGCTGTCATCCAGTCCCTGAGAGCGAATGGCTTTAATCCCCATGGAGTAGCCACACCAAGGAGCCAGGGGCATAATGAGAAGCATCTAGAGAAGCCTGCTGCCAAGGGCTCTGTGCCACCCAACACATTAGCCTCTGAAGGCAATTAGAAATACTCGTACCGGCCCCTGCTAGGACTATGAAGGAGCTCTGAAGAAACAGCCTCAGATAAGGCTTACAAATACACAAACTGCAGCGCACAAAACTTTTCAGGGAATCTCCTCCCTACCAGAGGTACCCCAGAGGATGAATGTAGGCTTCAGGTCTTGAGGCAATTCAGGTCCACACAGAAAAATACAGGTCACCATGCAGACCCCCGAGAAAGCTGTTGCCCAATGTGCCTTGGCAGCCCTTATAGCCATTCATATATTATGAATATTAGGGCTGCTCCAAGCCCCCCTACAACTACTAAGTCAAACGCCTTCCCCATTGGCAAAGACTAAGAGGCAGGCTGAAGGAAAATGGCAGCATTCCCACCAAAAATCTCCCTACACTGACTGAGGTACCAGCCTGGCCCTAGGACCTTAGTGTTGGTGGTGCTCTGATGGTGATTTTTGTTGTTTAAAATGCAGACACCAAAAACCATGGAAGAACAGCTAGGTTCAGGAAAAAAGAGACAAAGCCTGTTATTAAAGAATCGATGCTGACTAATCCCATGTGGCGTAAACGCTGTGAGGATTCAGAACACCTTAACAGATGCTTCTGGTGAAAATGGTGCTTAGTTCAGTCGTGTCTGTTGCTGTTGCTGTCACTGCCCCTGCTTGCCACAGTCTTGGTAGTCTCAATGGGTATGATTCTACCTGATGGAGAAGGTAGCAGGGTCCCCTCTTCTAACGTGAATTAGAATGTTTTAGTGATGTTGCTAGTTTGCTATAATGCAACAATCAACAGTCAAAACATAAATGTAACCCGTGAGTCCGTTTACAAAAGGAACACCTTTTTCACACAAACATTTTTCTGTCAGGATCCGCTGACCTGAGACGGGGAGAGGAAAAGCTCCCCTCTCTGTGTTGGTAGAAGCCTTTTTTTCTTTTAAATTAAGAAACAAAAAATTTTTGAAACAGCGAAAACCACTTAGCTGATGGGAGACCAAATTCATTCAGCAAAAAGGGCAGCAAAATTTCAGACAGCCAGCGACATGCATGTTTTGAGCCCAAGAGGGCCCTGTGTCAAGCGGATTCCTTAAGTTTAGCGCCTTAAACAGATTCCGGTCCTGATCCATCAGCAGGAAAAGCCTCAACATCACTCTGGAGCCCTTGAGCACTGCCTTGGGCATATCCCACTCTTCCTGAATCATTTCTTTAAACACCCTATGTACTGGGAATGCCCTCTGCGTCTTACGGAAGGCCTGCAGCAAGGAATCCTCCAGGGTGGCATCCTCTGCAGGCCCTGCCATTGGCATATTTAGGGTCTTAAGGGACTCTGAAATGAGAGCTGGCAGCTTCTCTCTACGGAAGACCCTAACCACTCTCGCTTGATCCTCCTGATCCTTAATCTCACCTTCCTCTAAGTCCTCATCCAGGCCCTCTTCAAGGTCCGCTTCGTCTGTGCGCAAATCCTCAGACAGCACCGACTGCTCTAATCTATCTCTGTCCAAACGGGCCCTCTTTGCCACAGTGCTAGAGCTGTCCCCTAGCACTGGAGAACCGGACCTCTCTCCCCTGAAGGTCCCGCTACCAGGGCCTCCTGGGAAGAGCCCAAGGCCCTATGAATCAAGGACAAAAACTCCGTGGAAAAAATAGCCACCAAGCTTCCTGACACCGGCAGCTTTGATTGCAGGGAATCCTGTCCAGACACCACAGTGACCCCCGATTCAGGAGGGGGCAGAGGGAACGGAACCGGGTCTCCCCCCTCCATGGAGCCCTCTGCACCCCCCTCAGCAGGTAGCTCACCAACACCAGCCTCAAGGCTACAGCCCTTACAGACTCCTTCCGGAGTAACTGAACTCCTTCTAGCCCCGCATAGTAAGCAAAGCTGCTTGGCTGGCATGCTGCCCACTAGCCAGAACAAAGAGGATTTCCTGGTCAAGCTTTTTCAAATAACCTAAAGAGACTGCCTCCTCAGAGCAAAATGAATAAAACAGGGCAAACCGCGGTTCTCTAATGGCTCTACGGGTCTCAGGGAAGGAAACAGACCCCCCCGCTGGCTTTCCCGTGCAGAGCGCACGCGGTGCGGCCTGACTCCCTCCGTCAGGCCGATTGCCGCGCAATAAACTGCCTTACCTCTCAGGCCTCCGTTCACCACAAGAATTGCCAAAGCCCCGCGATCTGAGTGCCCCTGCAGCTCCGGAGCCTCAGTATCGCTGAAAAACGCGGGCACTGCGATCCTGTCTCGATCGCGCCGGGAACAGGGAGGGCGGCTCAAGCGCTAGCAGGCAGACCTTCTGCGCACTGAGTCCAGTCCTGTGGTGATGCCTGATGTCTGTTGCGAAGGCCAGGGACCGAAGCGCGGGCCCCCCCCCCTGCACAGTGCAGAAGTACCCCGCAGGCTCCCAACTCTTCCCCCCAAAAGGAACGCTAACTAGAGAAAGGGAAGAGGAGAAAAGAACCTCAAGGCAGCCGCCGACTAGATTCACAGCACTTAAGAAATGCCCAGAATCAGCCAATTAACCCGAAATAACCAGGGACCCTTTCCTTCTTTTTTTTTTTTTTTTTTTAAAGAAAGTCTGCCTAATTGTTCCTCAAGTGAGCCCTGTAATCCCTGGGCTCACAACCCCTCAAGCTGCTTTGGAGACTGATAACTGGGAAGAGGAGGTGGTGCCAGCGTTTATATGCCAGTGACATCACAGCCCTAACGTTTCTCAGTCTCCAAAGCTGCTGGTAGAGGTTGAGAACCCAAGGATTCCGGGACTAGACTGGAGGTGCGAACAGGAATCAACATTAGAAAAATCCATAACTCTTTTTTTATATCATATTGAGGGCATGGTTAGGAATTTGACTTCCATGACATTATGCTGGGGAAAAAGAAAATAGTAAACAAAATATGTTTCTTTGAAAGAAACAAATATTGAAAGACTAATGAAAAGAAAATCCCTTTCAGGAGAGCTTTGTTTTTGCATGATGTGCTGCCAATGACAGGAAGGGACAGTTCTAAGTTCTGGAAGAGCTGTTGCATCCAGGCGCTGTGTGCTGATGTTACCACTTGGGTTCCTGCTTATATCCAGTTTTTTGATGGAAAATTTGTTTTTATCCTGAGCTTTGCAACATTATGCTTCTAATTCCCAGCAGCAGGACTCTCAGACTCTATGCATATTCAGTATTGGGTGGGTACAGCCATTCTTTAACACTCTCTGGCTTTTAACAACATGCCAATGAAAAATAATGTACTAATAAGTTAATGTAGATGGAAATGGAAGCTTTTATTGGAATCTTGTTTCATTCAAAAGTCATCATCCTATTTTTACATGCATATTTTTGTGTTGCAGGGGCAAGATGGGATATCCAGTCTGGTTTTATCACTGAAGCACGCCTACAGAATCTAGCTCCAGTAATGCCCGTCATGTTTGTGCGAGCTATTCCAGTAGACAAACAGGAAACAAAAAACATATATGCTTGCCCAGTTTATAAAACCAAAAACAGAGGGCCTACATATGTTTGGACATTTAACCTGAAGAGCAGAGATAAGCCAGCTAGGTGGATACTTGCAGGTGTAGCCCTTCTGTTTACGGTTTAGCATCCACACATTACAATTATTTTTACTACCTCAGATATACTGATTCCCCATTTCAGATCACTGTCAGCAGATGTACACTTTTACAACTCTTATATATCCAAGTCCATTTTGGAACACAATTATGTTTCTCTTCCACTCACACTACCTGCTGCCTTATATATGCTCTGGTTTAATGTAATTAACAATGTCCTCATATGCATTAATAATAGTAGTATCAATTTGAATAAAGTACCTTGTACCAAAAAAAAAAACCCCAAAGGAAAAAAGGAAACTACTAAGCAAAAATCAGGTGGTGTTATGTTCAGGGGCAGAAGCACCATTAAGCAAACACTGCATGAACAGCCTAAGACCTTGTGGGTCTCCATTTTATAAAATAAAACAAAATTGCCAGTCTCTTGTTTGCAAGAAAATTAACTAAAAATGGCTAAGTCTGGCAGTCAGAAAAGCTTCTGAATTTTGATGTTAACTAATTGCTAGACATTTTTTCCTTAAAGATTTTGTTATTTATATAAAGGATGATGCAACAAAAATAATAAAACTCTTTCTGTTTTCAGAGGTTTACTGTGCTTTGTGATATAAACTGTGTGTGCGTGTGTTTATAATGTCCGATGCAGTCCAAATCCATACTTTGCTTTTTGCTCAACTGTCCCAGATGATTATATCCCCAGCAAAACTGACCAAATAGTATCTTTTTATTTCAACTTCTGTGAGCTTAGGAACTATCAGCTGAATGTTTTGAAGGTACAATTCAAGGAATTTTCCTGGAAGCACAAAAGTGAGCATTCTGAACAAAGGCCCATGTGTAGCCAACAAACCATGTGATGACAAATGGATCTTAATCAGGACCAAATTTTTACCTAAAGCTACTTAACCTTTCCCTCCCCACCCCCACCCACTGAGAACCTTCTCATCTTATACTTTTTTTTAGGTGAGTGCAGTATATGCCAAGCAGTACCTGCAGTTGAGGGGGCCCACTTATAGCCACTACTGTATGCCCCTGTTCTGGAGCCCTTACTTTACAGTTTCAAGAGCAATAGCAGACATTCAAAGTAACTACACTAAAAGAGCAACTTGTATTTAAAATATTAAATAGGATGTATGAGAAAATAAGCCACACCAAGGTACTTCAAAATTTTTTATATTTCAGATTCTACAATGTTGATTAATAAACTGCCAAGTTAGTATGATTAACATGCTTCCTACTTTGTACTGCTTTTAAATGTACCTGATATAAGATTTTCTATTAACAGACATTTGAATGATTTTCTCAGGCTGAAGATAAAGGCAGCAAACCCCTGTGGCACAGGCTGTTCAGATGAATGCATATATACATTTACCTCATCAGTACAGGAAGGTTTCAGCTCATACATCTTTTGAGCATATGATGACTAAAATCATTTTGTACAGAGTGGGACTGTAGCATATACAGACAATATACGGTAGACGCCTCCTTTATTCTTTTTCCCAAGGAATTACCTGTATAAATTTAGAATCTAGCCATGGTCAATGGAAAGAACAAATTACATTGATGTAAATGTCTCATTTATCCACTTACTTAAAAAAAAAAAAAGTACAAGATATTGTTTTAAAAATGTTTAACTTGTCTATGTTATCCATGGATGTGGACAAATGACTTCAGTCTTCTACCAGCTGCTTCTGTAAGCTAAAGAACAAAAAGGGACATGTTAGGACTAGGTCCATTATTACACCATAGTTAACACATGGCAAATAAAGTCTTCTGGGGTCAAGACAAGTGAAAAGGTCATCAATGACAATCATGATATTCCCTACATAAATTAAACCAAGATTTTAGAAATAAACTTTGAAAATACTGTATATTTACTTTCCTCCAATTGATTGATGAGCAGTCTAATGCATTAGTTCATACTAAACGGAACAGTTTTTAAAATACATTCTGCAATTATATTTACTTCCAAATTTTAAGCAGTAAGCTTTTCACTCTCAAATGTTGCCTGTACAACTATCTACAGGTTCATCAGGAATCAGCATCAACTCAACAGCACACCACAACCACCACCAAACAAACCCAAGTACAGACATTTCCAACTTGATTTCTTTTCAAAGATAAACAGCCACTGAAATATGTTTTTCAGCAGGTGTCTAGGCAAAACCTTCCAAGGAACTTATATAACCTGACCTACCACACCTATGTGCCAACATTAGATTTCTCCAGGAACAAGCAGGAAATCTTTCCCCGCTGATGTCGCCAAGCCCGTTCCTTTGGCTGTGGTTTGTTTGATAGTAGGTAGGGACAGTGAGAATCTCATTCATTCATTCATGCGCATCACTAATTAGAAGATGAGGCATTTGGCTACCTTAAGAGAGTCATTAGTTACTCCTGCTGTTTACCCGGGCTTCGTTGAATTTCTTCACTTTGACATTCAGAGCACTGGGCAGAAATCGTATCACATCAACATCCACCATGAGCCTTCATGATGCTTTGTTTTAATTAAACAGTTGGGATTCCCCCAGTTTGCACCAGTTCTAAGTCAGCTGCTAGCTGAGACAGGACACCAGCCCGCCCATGGCGCCTCCCCGGGGAGGGGGAGAGATGCCCGCCACAGCTAGGGCAATCCACAGGAAGGAACCAGCTCGCATCCAGAGTTGCTGTCTCTGCCATGCCCCACGAGGGGAGGGGTTCGGTGACATGCCTCATCCAGCCACGCTTCGTGCACTAGCCCAACCTACCCAGCCCTTGGAGCCAATCTTTATCCCAAAGTTACAAATCTGACTTGCTGACTTCCCTTACCTACATTGTTCTAACATGCCAGAGGTGGTTCATCCTTGGAGACCTACAGAAATGTGGATATGGGTACAGCCTGGCGCGAGATTTACATCCTCTCCCCCGGATTTTCAAGGACCAGTGAGAGCTCACCAGAACCGCAAGGCCCAGGCCCCTCTCTCAGGGTGAACCCATTCCAGGGCACCCTGCCCTTCACAAAACATAGGCCATGTGGTCTCTTTCTGTCGTCATGTTTCTATCTAGTCTGTCCTTCCATATCAACAACTACAACAGTCCCCTATTTTCCTTTAGAGAGCCTCTGTGTTTGTCCCATGCTTTTTTGAATTCAGTTACTGTCCTCATCTCTACCATTTCCACTGGGAGACTATTCCACAGATCCACCACTCTTTCCATAAAGAAATATTTCCGCATATCACTCCTGAATCTATCCCCCTTCACCCTCATCCCATGTCCCCTCGTAGCAGAACTTGCTTTCAATTGAAAGAGGCTCTCCCCCTGAACATTTATGCCACGGAGGTATTTAAACATCTCAATCATATCGCCTCTATCCCACCTTTCCTCTAAGGTGTACATATTAAGATCCTTAAGTCTATCTTCATATGCTTTATAATGAAGACCACTAACCATTTTAGTAGCCACCCTCTGCACTGACTCCATCCTGTTCACATCCTTTTGAAGGTGCGGTCTCCAGAATTGCACACTATACTCCAAATGAGGTCACACCAAAGACTTATACAGAGGCACCATCACCTCCTTTTTTCTGCTAACCATTCCTCTTCGTATGCACCCAAGCATCCTCCTAGCTTTTGCCGTCGCCTTTTCTACCTGTTTAGCTACTTTAAGATCATCAGACACAACCACACCTAGGTCCCGCTCTTCTTTAGTGGACAAAAGTACTTCACCCCCATACTATATTGCTCCCTTGGATTGCTGCAGCCCATTTTTTAACATTAAATCCCAGCTGCCAAATTCTAGACCATTCTTCAAGCTTAGCTAGATCCCTCCTCATCTTATCTACACCTTCCTAGGTGTCTACTCTATTGCAGATTTTGGTATCATCCGCAAAGAGGCAAACCTTACCCGACAGCCCTTCCACTATATCACTAACAAAGATGTTAAAAAGAATCGGACCAAGGACAGAACCCTGGGGCACACCACTGGTAACATCCTTCTCCTTAGAGTGAGCTCCATTTACCTGTACTCTTTGTCACCTCCCACTCAACCAATTTCTAACCCAAGCAATAACTTTAGGGTCCATCCCTAGGGTGCTCAGTTTGTTTATAAGTCGCCTGTGAGGAACAGTGTCAAAGGTTTTCTCCAGGAGCAAGCAGGAAGTCAGTCCTCAAATGGGTGACATCGGCACCGACGGAGCCCTCGTGCAGAGCAATTCCCCAGCTTTCAAAGAAAGCCTTTGGGATTGCATCGTGCATGCGTAGTCCCCTTCCCGCCCAAGGGTGCCATCTTGCTCAGTCTTCTTTTTTCCATATAGCCCAAAGGACATGGTCCTGTTTTCACCGTGGAAAAAGTAGAAAAGTTGAATTATTTCTTCAGCTTCCCGGTTCAACACAGTTTCCCCTTCCCGCCTTCGGCTCGGCACACCGGTATCGAGTCCGGTCATATTTTTCATTTTTGTCCTTCATGACTAGCGTTCGCGCTCTTTTTTTTTTTTCACTGGCAGCCCGGTCGTTTGACCTCACAGGGGCCCTTTTTCCCCCCCGATGGCTACCAGCAGGTTTAAAAAGTGTGATCGGTGTAAGAAGCTGATGTCTCTCACCGACACACACGACTGCTGCCTCCGATGCCTCGACCCTAACCATGACAGGATTTTTCCTGAGTCCACAGCCACCCGGGCCCGGACCGCGTCAGAAGCCTCGACATCTTGGGACTTGGAGCCCGAACACCATCGTGTGTCTGAGTAGGGGTCTCCCTCCAGGAAGAAAAGCCCGTGAAGGCGTCGTCACTGGATGCCTCTGATCGGCTTGGGCCCTCGTGTTCCAGGCCACGGAGCACGGACCGCCACCCGGGTCCTCGGAGTCGAAGCAGCCGGCTAAACAACCTCACAAGGAGCCGGAGACGTCGGACAAGGTAACTTCTGTTGTCCTCATGGACTCTCCTCCGGGAGAGCTGACATCGGGACCTAAGCTGTGCAGCCTTCTGAACTCAGTTCTCAGGTTGGCGGCCCTGGACAGCAGCATGGCTGCCTTCATGGAGCAGCAGCAGGCGCTGATGGCCAGTCTTACCAGTCCATCTGCCCCGACTACTGGGACTTCGACGTCAAAGTCGACAACGGAGGCCAAGCCGATCCTCGAGTCAATCAGGTCTCGAGTCGATCCTCGGCCAAGGTCCCCCTCGACCTCCCGTTCGTGACTGAGGTCGTCGATGCCGGTGCCCTCGGCATCAGAGCGGTCAGGCTCGAAGACCTCAAGGCCGGAGCCCATCGAGTCCTCCTCGGAGGACTTGCCGTGGGAGACAGAGGAGGAAGACTTCCCAGACACCTACCAAACCTGGTGTAGCCCATCGGACTCACTCGGTTCTCGGACTTTGTCAGGGACATAGCCAAGGCTTTGGCATTCCCTGCGGATGCCAAGGAGGAGCCTCGAGCCGAGGAGCTCAATGCCCTCCAGTATGACTCTCCCCCGAAGGAGACCCTTACTGTACCGGTGCCTCCAATGTTGGAACGACTGATGCTCCGCATGTGGGAGTCCCCAACCTCGATGCCGGTGCTCAGCAAGCGGGTCAATTCCATTTATCAAGTCTGTAAGAGTCCTGGGTTCCAGAAAGCGCAGCTGCCGCACAACTCCATGGTTGTGGAATCGGCCATGCAACGACTGAAAAGCCAAAAGATGCATTCCTCGGTGCCTCCTGGCCGGGAGGCCCGGAACCTGGACACCCTCGGCAGAAAGTGCTACCAGGGCTCAATGCTGTCACGCCGTGTCCAAACCTACCAGCTGTACATGGGCATTTACTTGTGGGACCTGGCAAAGGAGATTGCCGGGTTCTCAGCTGGTCTCTCTGAGGAACCCTTGCAGTGCTTCAAAGCCTTGTCCACGGGGATCAGAGAGTGCTCGAAGTTCATGTCTCAAG
Source organism: Ichthyophis bannanicus (assembly GCA_033557465.1). Classification (NCBI taxonomy): domain Eukaryota; kingdom Metazoa; phylum Chordata; class Amphibia; order Gymnophiona; family Ichthyophiidae; genus Ichthyophis; species Ichthyophis bannanicus. Next base: position 546,961,539 of record CM066031.1, read on the forward strand.
CAGCTTACGACGGCTTTGAGGCTTCGGCCTGAGTAGCCACGGCCGGCTTCGGTGCACGCCGTCAGGCCTGGCTCATGTCGTCGAACCTGGAGCCATGGGTTCAGGACAATGTCCCGTACCGAGGAGACAACCTCTTCGGCAACCTCATGACTGAAAAAGCTGCAGAAATCGAGTCCAAGTACTTGACCCGGACAAGGTTGTCGAAGAAGACATCTACACCTTCTCACAAGAAGACGGCCTCGGGGAAAAAGCCCTTTTTCCCGAGGAAGGGTGCAGCTTACAGAAACTACCCCACTTACCAGGCCACCCCAGCTCCCCAACAGGGGCAGGAGGCCAGGGGGACAGGGGCACGGCCCACGTAAGACGAAGACTCCCAAGCCTCCGGCTCCTACCCAGATGGGAGGGTTTTTTTTTTTGACTCCCAGTGCATAGCTCCTCTCCCACCAGTGGTTTGGCCTTGCACAGGAGGAAGGCAGGCCTTGTACACTCACAGGTGGCCAGCCATTGTTACCGACGCCTGGGTTTTGAAAATAGTCCAGCAGGGCTATTTACTTCATTTCAACTAGGTACCCACCTCCTTTTTCCCAGGAGAGCCTCTCAGGCCCCCTCTTCACAGGAACCTCCTCCTGCAGGAGTTGACAGGTCTGGTAAAGGATCAGGTGGTGGAACTTGTGCCCCGCCACCTGCAAGGGCAAGGCTTCTACTCCAGGTATTTCCTCATACCAAAAAGAAAAGGAGGCCTTCGCCCCATCCTAGACTTACGAAATCTGAACAAGTTCTTGGTGAGGGAGAAGTTCAAGATGCTTTCCCTTGGGACTCTATTGCCTTACCTCCACCAGGGAGACTGGCTATGCTCCTTAGACTTAAAGGATGCTTATACTCACATCCTCATACACCCAGACCACAGATAATATCTCAGGTTTGTGGTCGGGGGAAACCACTTCCAGTACAAGGTGCTTCCCTTTGGCCTAGCTTCCGCTCCCAGAGTATTTACCAAATGCCTAGCAGTGGTTGTGGCCTTCCTCAGAAGCCAGGGTGTCTTCATCTATCCATACCTAGATGACTGGCTCATCAGGGGCCAATCGGCGCAGGAGGCACAGCAGGCCACTGCTCGCACAGTCACCCTGCTCCAGCACCTAGCGTTTGTTATAAATCATGAAAAGTCCACTTTACTCCCCACTCACAACTTGGAGTTCATAGGGGCAAGGCTAGACACAATTCAGACAAGGGCTTACCTACCACTGGACAGGGCAAGGCGCTTGCTGGACTTGGTCCAGCACAGACCGCAAGGCTCTTCCTACGCCTCCTGGGCCACATGGCCTCCACGGTGCATGTGACTCCATATGCTCGATTCCACATGCGCACAGCTCAATGGAGCCTCAGAGACCAGTGGACGCCACTGGCCGCCTCAGAGACAGGGTAGCAATTTCCAAGCTGCTGGTGACAGCCTTACAATGGTGGCTTAACCCCCCCCCCCCCCCAACTTGCTTCAGAGAGTACCATTCCAACCTCCCTCTCACACCAGAGTGCTGACGACAGATGCCTCCTTGCTGGGCTGGGGAGCCCATTGTCAGAGTTCATGCACTCAGTCTGTGGTCCTCGTGAGAGGCCGGACTTCAAATCAATCTGCTAGAGCTTCGAAAGTGAAGATGATCTGAAACATTTGCTTCTCACAATCAAAGAACAGTCTCAAAATGGGCCTGCACCTTAATGTAAAGAAGACAAAGATCATGACAACTGGCATAATCAACAGTTTTCATCGTTGAAGGAGAAGAAATTGAAATTGTGAACAACTTTAACCTACTTGGATCAACTATCAATAAAGAAGCAACAAGCAGTCAAGAAATCAGACGATGCATTGCTCTTGGCAGAATGGCTATGAAAGACCTAGATAGATAAATAAATAAATAAAATAAATAAATCCTATCTATATTTTTCTATACCGCCCCTTCCAGCGATCAAGGGCGGTTTACAAGAAACATTTTAACAATTGTACACAGATGTATACATTTACATTGAACAATCGGATTCAACTATTTACAATGAACGGTTAAGTTTAACTATTTACATTGAACAAAACTTCAACTTCATGATATATTAATACAAACAACCATTAAATTATTTACATTGGATATTTACAGTGGTTGTGTATATTTTGGAATTTATTTCCTTTTATGACATATATCGGGGGGGGGAGTTATTTAGTTTTGAGTAAGGGGGTTTGTGAGTGTAATACCATGGTTATGGAGGTGTTTTGGGGGAATATGGGATTTCAAAGTGTTCAGTAAAGAGGTAAGTTTTTAGCTCTTTCCTGAACTGATAGAGGTCATTTATGATGCAAAGGTCTATTGGGAGGTCATTCCAGAGCGTAGGGTCAGTGAATGTGAATGCTCTGGAGCTAGTGGTTTTCTTTGTCTTCCTGAAGGCTTTTGGTGTGATAAGGGAGTGGGCTTCGTTTTGTCTGTGTGATCTAGTTTTGTTTGGTGATTGCAGTAGTGTGGATAGGTGTGAGGGGGCTATGTCTTTTATGAGTTTAAAGGTTGTTAGGATAGTTTTGTATCTGATTCAGCTATTGATTGGGAGCCAGTGTAGTTCTAGCAGTATTGGGGTTACGTGGTCTGTTAGACGTGCTTTAGCTATTACTTTTGCACAGATGTTCTGAGCTCTTTGAAGGAGGTATGTGTTTTTTTTGAGGGAGGCCTATTAATAGACTGTTGCAGTAGTCAAAGTGGGGGGTGATTAGTGTATTTACTACAGATCTGAAATCTTGAGTTTCTAGGAGTGGCCTTAGGTGCTGAATAGTTTTTAGTTTGTAGTAGATGGTTTTTACAGTTTGTTTTATGTCTCTCTCCATACAAAGATTCGACTTGTTCAAGCCATGGTATTTTCAATAACATATGGATGTGAAAGCTGGACAGTGAAAAAGATAGACAGGAAGAAAATTGATGCTTTTGAATTATGGTGCTGGCGGCGAATACTGTGAATACCATGGACTGCCCGAAGAAAAAAACCAGTCGGTACTAGAGGAGATCAAACCTAAGCTTTCTTTAGAAGCTCAGATGACAAGACTTCGACTTTCATACTTTGGACACATCATGCGAAGACAGAGATCATTAGAGAAAGACATCATGCTTGGCAAGATAGAAGGTAAACGCAAAAGAGGAAGGCCAGCAATGAGATGGATTGATACAATAACAGCAGCTACGGGTACCAGTCTGTCAACAATGAGCTGCCTGACTCAAGACCGAACACAATTTAGGATAGCTATCCAGAGGGTCACCATGAGTCGACTCCGACTTGACGGCACTTAACAACAACAACAACAGAGCTTCGAACCATCCGCCACTGTTCCCTCTAAGCTGTGCGCGCGCACACACCTCGCCGAGCGAGCGCACATACTTTACAACAGAGCGCACAAAAATTATGGTTCTGATTCTGATAGAAAACACAGACATCTTAAAATTTAAAAGTTGTGATTGTAATTACTAGAAATGTTCCTCTTCATTTAGTAATCGTCTATTTTCATTTAATTTGATTAAAATCAATGTGGTGTACATACTGTATTCTGACGTGTAGTCAAATTTTAAAGTATATAACTCCGAGCGTCGTTATGTGGCACACAAAAATTTAACCTTCCTTCAAAAGCTGCACAGCTGATATTTTATGCGCACACAGCCTACAGAAAATTAGAGGGAACATTGCCATCCGCCTAGCTCTTCAAGCCTTCTGTCATCTTCTTTCACATCAGTCGGTGCTGATACAGACAATCAGGTAGCAATGTTCTACATCAACAAACAGGGGGGCACAGGTTCTCACATCCTCTGCCAGAAAACTCTGGACCTCTGCTCTTTTGCAGTGGCGCATCACATGTCCCTAAAGGCAGTTTATCTGCCAGGTTAGGAGAACCTCCTGGCCGACAAGTCGAGCAGGATTCTTCAGCCTCACGAATGGGAACAGAACCGGGATGTAGCCCAGCAGATCTTCAACCGCTGGGGTCTCCCATCCATGGCTCTCTTTGCCAGTCCACAAAACCATCATTTGCCCCATTTCTGCTCAAGGCAGCCGCATCCACTGAGCGTGGTGGCAGATGTTTTCCTGATTTCGTGGGCACAGGGCCTTCTCTATGCATTCCCGCCCACGCCCCTGGTGGCACGCACTCTGTTCAAGATTCTTCAGGATAAGGCCTCTGTCATCCTGGTAGCCCCCAGGTGGCCCCGACAGCCTTGGTTCCCTCTTCTCCTTCAACTGGTGGTCGAGACTCCACTTCCACTGGGGGTGCAGCCTGATCTCTTGACCCAGGAACAGGGTTCCTTGCTACACCCCAATCTCAGGTCCCTCAACTTAATGGCCTGGCTGCTGAGAGGGTAGTATTTGCTCCTTTACGCCTTCCCAAGGAGGTTGAGGAGGTGCTGCTGGCCTCTAAGAGGCAATCCACTAGAAAATCCTACGCTTTCAAGTGGCATAGATTTGAAGGGTGGTGTGCCCAAAATAAGGAGAACCCGTTCACTTGTCAAGTACCTCAAGTATTGCAGTACTTGCTCCACCTCTCGGACTTAGGCCTCAAGTCTAACTCTATCTGGGTCCACCTGAGTGCGCTATCAGCTAACCACTCTCCAGTGGACGGGCAACCTCTTTCAGCTCACCCTTTGGTATCCCGATTTCTCAGAGGTCTCCTACTTTTGAACCCTCCGGTTCGCCCACCGGCTACAGAGTGGGACTTAAATGTGATCTTGCAGTGGCTTACTTGCCCACCTTTTGAACCAATGTCCACCTGTCATCTCCACTTCCTTTCCTGGAAAGCACTCTTTTTGGTGGGACTCAGTCTGCTCGACGTGTGAGCGAGCTGCAGGCTTTAGTATCGGATAGGCCGTATACACGGTTTTACAAAAACAGGGTGGTCCTATGTACTCAGCCCAAGTTCCTCCCAAAAGTGGTTTCCTCGTTTCACCTTAACCAAGAGGTGGTTCTTCCAACCTTCTTCCCCAGGCCACATACCAGCAGGACAGAAGCAGTTCTGCATACCCTGGACTGTAAGAGGATGCTCGCCTTCTACCTGGAACGTACGCGGGGACATCGGAGGGCTTCCCAGCTCTTCGTTTCTTATGACCCTAGTAAACTGGGTCTACCTGTCTCCAAGCGCACGTTATCTACCTGGGTGGCAGACTGCATTGCCTGGGCGTACAGGGCAGCTGACCTCAAGCTGCAGGGCCGAATCACGGCCCACTTGGTCAGGGGGCTAAAGCTGCATCAGTGGCTAACCACCGCTCTGTTCCATTGGCAGACATCTGCCTGGCCGCAACTTGGTCTTCAAGCCAGACTTTTGCAGCCCACTACTGCCTGGAGAGAGAGTCCCGGCGGGACAGTGTTTTCGGTCAGGCGGTACTCCGGAACCTATTTGAGGTTACCCTCCGACCCTTTGCTGTCAGGCTATCGGGGGGGGGGGTTGCGTTCTCGAAGAAAAATCCTATCACTGCTGCTGCGGCTCTTCTAGAGGGAGCCATTTTCAGCTATGGGTTCACGGTAGCCTATAGCTAGGGAGTCCCATATGTGAGGACTGACTTCCTGCTTGTTCCTGGAGAAAGGGTAGTTACTCACCTGTAACAGGTGTTCTCCAGAGACAGCAGGAATCAGTCCTCACGACCCTCCCTCCTCCCCTGGAGTTGCAGTCCTTTGATTAATGTTTTCTCATTTTTTCCATATTTTTAGCTATGTCATCTGACTGAGCAAGATGGCACCCTTGGGCGGGAAGGGAACTGCGCATGCGTGATGCAATCCCGAAGGCTTTCTTTGTAAGCTGGGGAATTACTCCGCGCGAGGGCTCCGTCGGCGCCGACATCACCCATATGTGAGGACTGATTCCTGCTGTCCCTGGAGAACACTTGTTACAGGTGAGTAACTACGCTTTACTGAAATCTAAATACACCACATCTCGGGCTCTCCCTCGGTCCAACTCCCTGGTCACCCAGTCAAAGAAATCAATCAGATTTGTCTGACAAGACCTGCCTCTGGCGAATCCATGCTGCCTCGGATCCTGTAATCTTCTGGACTCCAGAAACCTCACTATTTTCTCTTTCAGCAGCATTTCCAATAATTTACTCACCACCGAAGTTAAACTAACCGGCCTGTAGTTTTCAACCACATCCTTACTTCCGCTTTTGTGTAAAGGCACCACATGAGCCTCTTTCCAGTCCTTTGACACCACTCCCGACTCTGAGGCATTGAAAAGGTCAGTCGGTGGAGCTGCAAGAACATCCCCAAGTTCCCTCAGTATTCTAGGGTGTATCCCATTCGGTCCCATCGCTTTGTCTACTTTAAGTTGAGCTAGTTTCTCACGAACACAGTCTTCTGAAAATTGTTCAAGATGTCTCTAGCTTCTGTTCCTGTTTGTGGGTGTTTTCTGAGGTCCTGCTCCTGGTTCTTCATCTGTAAACACAGAACAGAAATATTTGTTAAGCAATTCTGCTTTATCCTCATCAGCTTCTAAATATTCCTCCTCTTCACCCTTCAGTCTGACAATACCACTTTTGCCCTTCCTCTTCTCACTAACATATCTGAAAAATGTATTATCCCCCCCCCCCCCCCCATCCCATTTTATTGCATTGGCTATTTCCTCCTCTTTTTGAGCCTTTGCTTGCCTGACTACTTTGCTAGATTCTCTAAGTTTTTCCAAATATAGATGCCTGTCTTCCTCTCTCTCTGATCTCTTGGTATTTCATGAAGGCCTCCCTCTTTTTCTTCACTTTTTCAGCTACTTCTTTCGAAAGCCATAGCAGTCTCCTTTTCCTTACCATTTTAACAAAAAGGTTGGTTGCCCTTAAAATATCCCCTTTCAGTTTTGCCCACTGTTTTTCTATATCCCCCAGCTGTTCCCATTCCGCTAACAACTCCCTGAGGTATTGGCCCATCTTGACAAAGTTAGTGTTCCTAAAATCTAAGATCCTCACCTTTGAATGGATTCTAACAGCCCTAGTCCTAATACTGAACCACACCATCTGGTGATCACTGGATGCAAAATGATCTCCCACTATAACATCAGAAACACCTTCATCATTGGTAAGCACGAAGTCCAGTATAGCCCCTTCACATGTGGGGTCTGTTAAGAATTGCTTGAATAGTTCTCCCTGTAGAGAATCCAGGATCTCTTTACCTCTAGATACTGCAGCAGGAATGTGCCAATCAACATCTGGCATATTGAAATTCCATATCAGTAGCACTTCGCCTTTCCTAGCAATGCTGCGTATGTCTTCAATTAACTCTTTGTCCACCTCTTCCTCTTGTGAGGGAGGTCAGTATATCACGCCAATTCAAATATATTTCTCTTTCCTAATTTCTGGTTTAACCCACAATGCCGCGCCTCTCCCTTTTAAGCTCTGTAATTCCAAAGCTTTAATAGTATTTTTTTTACATATAGTGCCACTCCTCTTCCTACCCTGTCCTTTCTGAATAAAGTATAGCCAGGTATAGTTACATCCCAGTCATGGTTTTCTGTGAACCATGTTTCTGTAACTGCCACTAAATCCAAGTCGGCCACTCCCACCAAAGCTTCAACATCAGGGATCTTATTTCCCATGCTACAAGCATTTATACACACTGCTTTCAATATGTTACCCATTTCCATAAAGGTATTTAATGTATCACTTACCTGTGGGTTTTCTTCACCCATCCCCAACGAATCTAGTTTAAAGCCCTCTTCAGTAGATTAGCCAGTCTACTACTGAAGACGTGTTTACCTTTCTTGGACAGATGGATACCATCTCTGCTCTGCAACTGTTGGAACAGCATCCCATGGTCTAGGAAACCAAAACGCTCTCGATTACACCATCCACGCAGCCATGCATTCATCTCCAGGATGCGAGCCTCTCTGCCTTGGCTTTTACCCTCAACAGGGAGGATTGAAGAGAACACCACCTGTGCACCTAACTGCTTCACCCTCTGTCCCAGAGCCATGAAGTCACTTTTGATATGCTCAGAAGGATACCTGGCAGTATCATTTGTTCCGACATGGATTAGCAACACTGGGTAATAGTCAGTGGGCTTAATGAGTCTCGGCAAACTCTCTGTAACATCTTGGATTTTGGCACCAGGCAGATAGCATACCTCTCTGGACATCAAGTCTGGTCGGCAGATGGACGCCTCAGTACCCCTCAGAAGAGAGAGTCACCAACCACCACTACCCTTCGCTTCCTTGTGGTCACTGATTCTGCAACTTTGGGGTACTTGAGCTCTGATTCTTCCCTTTCCAGGGATGCTTTCACCTCCTCCACTTCCAGGGCTGCATAATGGTTCTCCAATTCAAGGGCTGGAGAAGTTGGATTGGTGATTCTGCAGGCCCTTGTAACTTGTGTCCAACCTTTGTCATTCTGTTGGCATCCATCTTCTCCTCTGCTGGAGAGCTTGGTTGCTGCAAGAAGCATCTCATCAATGTACTTCTCACTGTCTTGAATGCTCCTCAGCCTCGCCACCTCCTCTGAGTTCCTCCACTTGTTTCCTCAGATCCTCAGCATGCAGGCACCCTGCACATGGAACCGGTCCAACTGGCATTGGGACCTCTGTCTGGACAGAGGCAGAAGCTGTAACGGGGGCAACAGCTTTAGCGATATGATTTTTCCCAGCCATTGTTCTGTTTGTGGAGCTTAGATATCATTGGTTGACCTGTAAAAGCCCCTGTTAGGAATGTTAGGAACTCTTCCCAGGGCTCCCACTGGCTTCTATGGGATCGGTAGCATTACTACACTGGATGCCTCACGGGGCACATCGCCATCACTCTGGGTTCAGGAATCTGAACCAGATTCCCTTTCGATCGGCGGAGGGCAACAGAAGCCATCGCCCATCCCTTCCGAACGGCGCTCACCCATCTCTTAGGACCGACTGACCCATGTTTAGCTGCTATTCACATGGAACCCTCCTCCAAAGTTGTTGTTTGAATATTTGCTGCTACCACCACCACCAGGATCTGCACCTGCAATGGCTCCACCCAGGCCCTCACCCCGGTTTTTAGTGCCCACTGCAATGGCCCTCCTACTCATTGCGGCTTAGCCCCTGTGGCTCTCTTCCTATGGGCCCAACCCTCCAGCGCCATCCATTTTCAGGGTTAGTTGATTTGGAAGATGAGTTGTTACACACTCCTTTGTAGGTTCTGACTTCATGGCCACTATCCTGCTGTCTATATCAACCAACATCTTTTCTGAGTCTGATGAGCATCAGCATTGGGCGCTTTAACCAGGTGTTTGGTTCATCCCATGGTGCCAGTTCTGTTTATCAAAAGTGGCCCACTGGGCAATCACGTTCCATGCCCAGCTCCACACCAGCGAGCTGGGCGTCTTACCCATTTAAAGTTTGAGAATGGGTTGAGATTGTTTCGGCCCCAAGACATCTAATCATTTGCTTTACCAGATAAAACCGCCAGAGAGTGCCAGCTATCCTGAGGGAAAAATCAGAGGGAGCCAGCTACTAGATGGCTCTATTAGTCTTTTGTCCCTATACCCACCCAGATCAGATAACAGATTTGTACATCCAGATCACAGTAGACCTCCACCAGAGTTTCCTTCAGCTTCGCCCTGCCCAGGCATAGTTCACCATCTTTCAGGTCCTATCACACGCACTTATGCTCCACCTCCCCACCGGGGCAGGTGAGACAGATCGGTGGTTCACCCGCTGCTCTTGGAGGGGCAGCGGGATCCCACCTCAACCAGTGCACACCAGCCCTCATCTTCATTGTGGCAGGGTTTTGAGTGGAGACTCTCCGACTAGCATGCATGTTAAGACTTCTTGGTCTGTGTTTTAAGACAGATCAGGTGGGTCACTGACATCACTGCAGACCCCTGGCTCCCCACCCAGTGGCATGACGCAGTCGGGGCGCACTGAGCACAGTCCACCCCGATTGACAGTCACGCTAGGGACAGGGGCCCCCTTCCCACAGCAGGGATGTGGTTGCAGAGGAGGGCACAGCAGCGGTCATCTCCCTCGGCTCAGAGGGAAATGGTAATGCTGCTGCCGGTGGGGGGGCTATAATATGCACCGCTGTGGGCTGGTGCCATCCAGGAGGTACTCTCCACCTGACTGCCTTTTGAGGGATGGCGAGAGAAGATGTCTACCAGGACTCCAGAACGGCCGACCAAACACAGGGTTGAATCCTCCGGGCAGACTGCACAGACCCAACCCTTTTACTTCTTAATGGTTTCACACCCTCTTGAACTCTCTTTTCAAAGTTCTTTTCAACTTTCCCTTATGGTACTTATCCGCTCTCAGTCTCGTGCTGGTATTTAGCCTTAGATGGAGTTTACCACCTGCTTTGGGCTGCATTCCCAAACAACCTGACTCTGGGGCAGCTACTGGCCTAACACTATCCGCAAGCTGGGTCTCAATCAGAAGGACTTGGACCCCGACCAGTGCCGGGGAGGCAGTTTTCCATATGCCACAGTTCACGCACCCACCGCACAGGTGGAGATTCGGTGCTAGGCTCTTCCTTCACTATTACTTTTTTTTTTTTTATTAGAATTTACTCAAATACAATAACCAAATATGGAACAGGACAACTGTAAGCTCCCATACACAGTATAAACAATTAATAAAGCAATTAACAGAAGAAAATAAGATACCATGGGAGGCAAACAATATAGACCACATCAAGAGAGCATGACTGCATTACAAACTATAGACGAAAACAAGCATCCTTAATAATCAGAAAACAAGTCCATATGTACCACATTAATGGAGGCAATTCAAACAAACATTACCATCTCCCTCTAAACCCTGCCTATCCAACAGGAATTTCTCCAGGTGTGATACGTCCATGAAAATATATGAAGCACTATCAAAGTTAATGATGCACTTACAGGGAAACCGTAAGAAGAAAGAGGCTCCCAAAGCTAAAACCCGGGGCTTAAGATTTAGAAAATTGCCTCCGGCGCATTTGGGTAGCACGTGACACAGCTGGAAAAATATTTATGGTCTGTCCACAAAACTTAGCTGACTTAACTTTAAAAAAAGCTTTTAGAATCCGTTGCTTCACCAATATTGAAGAAAAGGTCACCAGCAAAGTGGAACGCAAGGAGATTATATCTAGGGAGTCCTCCAAAAACGCAGTAAGATTAGTCATAAGGGAAACTATCTCATCCAGATCACCCTCTACAGTTAACCTTTTTAGAGCCAGAGGAGACATAATAAATCTGCAAAACATCAATAGGATCTGATATGGCTAATATTTCCTTAAGATATTTATCTAAAAGAATCTTAGCTGACAATAATGAAGACTGAGGAAAATTTAAAAAATGTAAATTTCAAGCCCGCATAGAATTCTCAAGACCTTCCAATTTAGAATGCAGAAATAAAGAATCTTTAATTCCAACCTCATTAGTAGACTGAAGAGGAAGGACCTGGGATTCTAATTTAGAAACAGCCACATCAATCAAAGAAACTTTCTCGTCAAGCTGCCATACGGATACAGCTGCTTCCTGAGAAAATTTACATGAAGAGTTAACAGCTAGGGATACCTTAGTGTCAATACATTTCAAAGCCCCCCCTAGATCTTTTAAGATAATTTCTGCATCTGGGAGCAAGACTGGAAGTTCAGAAGAACCCCCCAGTGTTGCTAAATGAACTGGCTTTGGCAAATGTATTAATTTATCTTTCCTGCCGAGCTCAGGTATAATCCCTAAACTAACATCTTCCCCCAAAATAGGACAGGGTGGAGGGGCTCTCCCACCGGGGCTTAAAGAAGCTCCCTCAGGGGAAGACTGTGCCAAAGGTACTGGGGCAAAATGCTTGTCCAGAGGGCCGACCGGTTTGGAAACACCGGAAACAGCATCCTGGGGCTTGGGCTGAGCCTTAGCCTTCCTTTTACCCATACTAAAATATCAAGACACACCAAAAAACTATAATTTAAAGCATCGGAGGGCAACGAGCAGCCACAACCCTAAACACTCAGCCCACAATCCTACACTGTACTTGCCAAAACGCCACTTAACGTCAAAGGGACTGGATCCTGCCCCTTTAGACACGCCCCTTCAAATACACCCCGCAATCATGCTCCGAAATCGCGGAGAGAAAAGGAAACCAATTTATAGCAAGAAAAGACCCACAAGCAGCAGGCTCTCCCAGGCGCGTCTGCCCGATCGAAGCAGGGCAGTAGCAGAGTCAGCCACACAGGTACAGCAGCGGTATTCTGATGGCCCGATGTGCAGAGCCAAAACCTCCTCACACTCCTGCAATCAGCTCCCCTTCCCTCACTATTACTGAAAGAATACTAGTTAGTTTTTCCCCCGCTTAGTAATATGCCTGAAGTCAGTAGGTCGCCACATCTGATCTGAGGTTGAACTCCAAGGAGGAGCAGAGGTGGTGAAAGGATGGGGCAAAGCAGGTGTGCCACTGGAGGAAGGACAGCATCCTTCACCATGGGGGAAGGTCCGTCCTAGTGTGGCAGCTCTGTCTGTGCGTCACCATAGACAGCAACGTGGGAAAGGCAGATCAGTTGATGCTTCTCCGGGTTCTGGGGCTATGCATCTCTGTTATCACCGCCACCACGGTCTGAACTTGAGGGGACAAAGGGTCAGGTGTGGAGCATCCCAACCGTGGCCCTGCGGTCGGCCCCAGATAGGCTATTGGCAGAGAGCACCGAGGCAACTGATGCTCGGATGACCCTTAAACATGTATAGCCCTGGAAGGAACCCGGCGCTGCAAGGTGCGTTTGAAGAGTCTATGATCCATGTGTCTTGCAATTCACACTAATTCTCGTAGCTAGCTGTGTTCTTCATCGACACATGAGCTGAGTAATCCACCACTAAGTGTTGCAACTTCATCAGAAGCATTTCATATGCTCACCCCCCTCTCTGCGCAGAGCGAGGCCGTGGACTGTGCCGCCCATACCACACCTGGGGCAAGGGGTAGGTATGAAGCACTCAGCCACCGTTGAGGTTAGCGGACCACCAGTGTAATGAGTCCAGGCGCTTGGCCCAGGAGACCCTCCATAGGGCAGAGAGCGTTCACCAGTGTGAGAGGGGCAGACCTCCCACTGACCCAAGCCATGGCAGCACAAGGGCACTGGGGCCCTTCGGCGCACCTCACAAGACCACCAATTTTGGGGCAAAAAGACCTCATGGTGTGCCCGTGGTAGCTCCTAGAGTGGACCTGGAGGTGGCACTCCACCTATCCATGTGCAAAGAGGGGGTAGGCGGATATTACCATGACTTGGTCCCGGTCGGAGCTCCGGAGGGGGAAGGCCTCCTTTCAGGGCCCATATCCTGTGGGGCCGTGGGGATGGGTCCAGGCCCAGAGCCGTAGAACTCTACCAGGTCAAGGCACTCAGGGTGTCCGACCTCCTGGAACTCGAACCCGGCCACAGTCCAGACTTGGTCCAACTCAGAGCTCCAAAGGGGAGGAGGCCTCCTTTTGGGAAAGATATCTCCATTCCCCTTTGGGCCACAGGGATGGGACAGATTCGTTTCAAAGACTACTAACACTACTACTATTATTATTATTATTAATATTTATATAGCACTACAAGATGTATTCAGGACTGTACAAAAACACATATAATAAGACTGTCCCTGCTCATGTGCTGTGTGCTCTCCATCAGGCCGCTGCAGAAAGCTGGTGCTAGACTCACACTAAAGCGACTTTTTACGTTCCCGACAATTCACATGTTTTAGAGTGGGATACAGGAAGGATAGGGTATGCAAATGACTGCTGCAATAACTGCACATGCAAATGCGCCACTGCAGTGTTAAACTGGAAGAGCAAGCCAAACACATGTGCACAAGCAGCCTGTGTTAGTTTGGCTTGCTCTCTAGGCACCGTGTGGCTAATGTGCATATCAGCCCTAACAGTATATTGATGGCACTGGGGATGATCGCTGCATTAGAAAAGGCCCCTGATGCCCCGACAGAAAATAAGTACCTGGTGGTCTAGTGGCCCCCTGTACCCCCATCCCCAAGTAAAATTATCTGGTGGTCTATTGGCCCCTAAATCCAAACCCCCTGGTACCTTAAAGTAGGTGGGAGTGCTGCCTACACGCTCCTGCTCTGGTCCGCCATATTGTAAAATGGCAACACCTGGTTCCACACAGTGCATCTTGGGAACCGGATGATGGCAGACTGTCATATAAGTTAGACTATGCCTTTTATGGCAGTCTAACCCTGCCCAGTGCATCACACACCATTTTACAAGATGGCTGACCAGATTGGGAGCATGTAAGCAGCGCTCCTGCCTAATTTTAAGGTACCGGGGGGGGGGGTTGGATTTAAGGGCCACTAGACCACTAGGTACTTACTTTCTGTCGGGGCATCGGGGGCTTTTCCTGCTAGAGCACCAGGTAATTTTTATTTTATTTTACTTGAGGGTGGGGGGGGGGGGGGGGTATAGGGGCCATTAGACCATCAGGTACTTACTTTTTGTCGGGCACCAGCCCCCTACAGTGTTTTGATGGCAATCATCTGAGGAGAAGATGATCTAGGCACCGGGAAAAGCACCCAGTGCCATCAAAATACCATCAGAGACACGCGTTAAGAGGTTTATGTAACCTCGAACACTGCAGTAAACATGTTGGCGCTCTGGCTGGTTGTAAAATCTTCTATGCCTGTCTCTGCATCGGGCATAGTCACGATTTGCATACCAGACCATTATGTGCATCTGATTAAAACAGATTTAAATACACGTGGCGTGAATTGGGTGCTAGTTTTTCCGTAGGCGCTTATGGCTGTTTTCTGCATTTAAAAGGTTCGTAAAGTGTGCTTAAACTTGGCATTATGGGTTCTTAAAGGCCACATTAGCTTTCTACATTGGCCTGCACATGCTATGTATGTGTTGTGTCTGGATGGGGTAGATGAGGTAGGTGGGGCATTTCTGAGTTAGATTTGAAGGGAGAGGTTAGACTAAAGGAGATAGTTTTTGGAGTGGGTTTAGTTTTCAAGCTGGTGGGGGAGTAGATTTGGGGGCATTTTCAAGGGTGATAGGGCAATTACAGCACCAGCTACAAGACCACATTGACAACCACACACCACTAGACATCAACCAACACGGTTTCCGCCTCAACCACGGGGTTGAAACACTCCTGCTATACCTCTTCAATAACATTCTCCACATCATAGACAACTCCAAGAAAGGAATACTAATGATCTTCATCGACATTTCATCAGCATTCGACACAGTGGATCACAGAACTCTACTGGAAAGACTACAGAACATTGGGCTACATGGATCCACACTGAAATGGTTCCACTCATACCTGACTGACAGACAGATACAGGTCAAGGTAGGCCCCAACACTTCCCGACCCATAAAAGTCCTACAAGGAGTACCACAAGGATCAGCCTTATCAGCACGTTTGTTCAACTTCTACATCCAGCCACTATGCGACATCATGAAAGAACACAATATACAATACACAATCTACGCCGATGACATCATGATATACACACCTATCACAGTCGACAACCCGGACTACTCCAAAATAACAAACTGTCTCATACACATCACCAGCTGGTTTCAAAACAACCTCACCATAAACTACAGCAAGACTGAGGCACTAATCATCACTCGAAAAACTAACTTCGTCCCTCCACCCAACATCAAGATAAAAGACACAACCATACCCATAAAACCGGAAAGCATAGTTACTCACCTGTAACAGGTGATCTCCGGGAAAGCACAGTTACTTACCTGTAACAGGTGATCTCTGGGAACAGCAGGAATAAGTCTTCACATATGGGTACGTCGGTACCGACGGAGCCTGCGCGGGAACGCTCCCCAGCTTCCCAAAAAGGAAAGCTTTTGGGAGCATCCCACAGCGCCTGAGCACTGCCTTCCCGCCTTTCCTAACCGCCTCTCTCCAGTTCGAGTTTTAAAGCTGAGACAGAGAGAGAGAGAGGAAAGGAAAGATAGATAGAGAGATACAACTCCTAGGGGAGGTGGGTGGGTTGTGAAGACTTATTCCTGCTGTTCCCAGAGATCACCTGTTACAGGTAAGTAACTGTGCTATCTCCAGGAACAAGCAGGAATGAGTCTTCACATATGGGGACTCCCCAGTTAGAGATGCCCGGGAGATCCCCAAGGTTGTGAGACCCTGAGAAGGGCTCTACCTCCTCCCATGGATCTCAGGCATCCAAACCAGGGATGGAGTGTAGGAGTTGATTAAGCATGGAACAGGTGTTTGAGAACAGCCTGACCAAACAAGGCATCCCGGCGGGAGTCCTTGTCCAAACAGTAATGGGCTGTGAAGGTATGAACCGAGGCCCAGGTGGCTGCTCGACAGATCTGGACGATAGACACAGAATTTAGATGAGCCATAGAGGTGGCCATGGCCCTCACATTATGAGCTGTGACATGGCCCTCCAGAGAAAGGTTCTTACTCTGGTAGGCGAAAGAAATACACTGAGCAATCCAATTGGACAGTGTCCTCTTAGAGACTGGAGCAATGGCTGAAAGGGGGCCCCCAACAACAGATTTTGAGTGGATATCCACCATTGGAGAGACCAAAAGAGACGATTGGAGTTTGCTATTTGGTCTGAGAGAGCTCCTGATGCTTGAGTCCACTGGGTGGATAAAGTCCATTGAGCTGCTCTCATATGTAGGCGAGCATAAGGCACCACATGCACTGTGGAGGCCATGTGGCCTAATAGTTGTAGCATCTCTCTGGCAGTCAAGTGGCTTCTGGACTGAGTCTGAGAGGCTAAGTGCACTAGACGTTGGCAACGGGCCTGAGGTAGATAGGCCCTTGCAGTGGTGGTATCCAACCAGGCCCCTATGAACTCCAGGGATTGCGTAGGGGTGAGTTGAGACTTTGGCAGATTGATCACAAGTCCCAGATACTGCAGGATGCGTCTGGTGCGATCCAGGGAAGTCTGAGCCTCGGACTGAGATGGAGCTCGGATGAGCCAGTCGTCCAGGTATGGGAAGACAAAAATTCCCAGGGCGCGTAGAAATGCAGCTACTATTGCCATGCATTTGGTAAATACCCTTGGAGCAGAGGCTAGACCGAAGGGAAGTACTCTGTATTGGAAATGTTTTCCCTGGAACAGAAACCGTAGGAATTTTCTGTGGGATGGATGGATGAGTATATGAGTGTACGCATCCTTGAGATCTAGAGAACAAAGCCAATCCTGACTCTGTAGGTATGGAAGGAGAGTACCTAGAGAAAGCATCTTGAATTTCTCCTTGTATAGAAATTTGTTCAGTTCTCTGAGATCCAGAATGGGTCTGTACCCCCCTGTTTTCTTGGGAATGAGAAAATAAGGGGAGTAAAAACCTGATCCCTGTTGAGGAAGAGGAACCTCTTCTATTGCCTTTTGGGCAAGAAGAGTGGTCACCTCCTGACTTAACAGGTCTAGGAGAGATAGGGGAGAATTGAAACTTCTCACCATGGTATGGGGAGGAAGGTTGGAAAAATGTAGTTTGTAGCCCTCTCTGATGATAGAGAGGGTCCATTGTTCTGATGTAATTTGCTCCCATCTGGGAGCAAAATGAGTTAACCTTCCTGGGATGGTGAGAGGTTCTGGTTTTAGAGCCAGAAAGGTTAAGTTCTCTAGATTTAAGTCAAAAACCCTGAGGGGGTTGGGACTGTTGGGCTGTAGCAGCCCCTGCAGGTTTTGCCCTGGCTGACGCTTAGGAGTAAAGCGAGCTGCAGAAGATTGTTGTCCAGTGTTTGAGGCAAATCTGGTCCTCTTGTAGAAAGGCTTTTTGAAAGATTTTTTCTTGACAGGGGTAGAGGTAGACTTAGAAAGTCTAACGCAGCATTTTCTGCATCCATTTGAGTGGCTTTGATTTGCTACTCCTTACCAAACAGATTCTCGCCTGTACAGGGCAAATTTCCCAACCCATCTTGGACCCAGGGTTCTAGGTCAGAGGCCTGGAGCCAAGCAATTCTGCGAGCCGCTATGGCAATACCTGAGGCTCTGCTAGCACCCTCAAAGTAGTCAAAGGCTGCTCTGTTGGAGAACTTTGAAATATCTTGGGTATGCTTCAGCAAAAGAAGGAACGCCTCCTTTCTATCCTCTGGGATAAATGGGAGAAAATGGCGTATCTTTAATGCAATTTCCTTCAAAAACATGCCCATATAGAGGCTGTATGAGTTGATTCTGCCAATAAGCATACTTGCTTGGAAGATTTTTCTTCCAAAAGCATCCAGAGTCCTACATTCTCTTCCTGGGAGAGTAGAAGAGTGTCTTTTAGTACTCTTTATCCTTTTCATAGCTGACTGCACCACGATGGAGTGGTGAGGGAGCTGAGTTTTTTGAAACCCAGGAGAAGGGGGGACACGATACATGGTGTCCAGACGAAGAGAATGTGGAGATAGGGTGAGAGGAGTCTCCCATAAGTCCATCATGTGTTCTTGAAGAATTTCATGGATGGGCAAGGTTCTTTTTCAGAGGATACAGAAATAGAAAGACCTTTAGCTACTTCAATGATGAAGTCTTGAAAGGATAAATCCTCTGGAGGAGACATTCTCCTCTTTGGAGAAGAGGGCTCCTCAGGCAGAGTAAGGGATATTTCAGCAGAGTCATCTGATGAATCAGAATCATCAGAAGACTCAAAGTATCGTCTGTTTGCTTCCAGGGATCGATAAGCGTATCGACCGGTATCGACATCGGGGGTACCCGGAACCGGATCGGTATCGGGAAAAACCCGGGAACCGGAATCGGTATCCTGGTCGATGTGGATGGCCTGGTTACCGGTATTGGTTGTGGAACCAGAACAGGAGTCGGTACCGCAGGGTGCGGTACCGAGGGCGTCGCAGCCTTAATGAAAGCGAAAATGGCCTGCTACATGGACTGAATTGTATGATCCATGGACGCCACGACTGTTTGGATGTCGGTACCGGAAGAATGAGCCGGTACCCTCAGAACAGTCTAACAGGTGATCGGTCGAGGCCGTGCCATCGATGTCAACCTGTAACCCCATAGGAGGAGCTTTGGAAGCCGGAGCTTCCCGCCGGGGTTGTTTGGCTGGGGCAGGGTCCTCAGGGTCAAGCCCAGGGGTATCTCGATACTTAGAGGGAGATTTGCCCTTTGAGGACCTGCCAGAGGAATGTTTGGTTACCTGAGATCCATCAGGAGAGGAAGACCTGGAAGATGTCGATGCTGGAGTATCTCTAGAAAACAGCATGTGAAACTTGGCTGCCCGGTTTTGTAACCCACGTTTAGACATCAAAGAACAGGATGGGCAATCCGGAATGGAATGGTCAGGCCCCAAACATTTAAGACACCATTCATGAGTGTCTGTGACTGAAATAGTACCGCTGCACTTGGTGCATTTTTTAAACCCAGAGGCTTGTTTCTCCATGAGGGAGAATTTGTGAAGGCCTAAAGGCCTCACACAACAAATACACCAAGTGAGGAAAAAAGAAGATTTTTTTTTTTTTAAGAAATAAAAGAAAAAAGACCGGCGGTACCGGTCTGGAATCGGGGAAGGCAGACACGCGGCCAAAGAAATAAATTAAAATAACAACTTCTTCAGTGGTGACAGGAACACGACCTGCTGGCTCCGCGGAAAAAGAAGAACTGAGGAGAGTTGGTCAGGAAGGCGGGAAGGCAGCGCGCATGCACAGTGGGAGGCCCCAAAAGCTTTCCTTCTGGGAAGCTGGGGAGCTTTCCCGCTCAGGCTCCGTCGGTATCGACGAACCCATATGTGAGGACTTATTCCTGCTTGTTCCTGGAGATAGATGCAGAAGTAGAGGGTACCACACTTGGCGTGGCCAACGTGGAGCTATGAGAATCATAGTCCCTTGATCTCTCTGAAGATTGAACAGGGTCTTGGGAATTAGGGGGATGGGTGGAAAAGCGTACAGGAAGTCTTGACCCCAATGAAGGAGGAAGGCATCCCTGGCCTGAACTCCCTGACACGGAATTCTGGAACAGAATCGGGGAAGTTTGGCATTCCACGGACTTGCAAAGAGATCTATGTCCGGGGTTCTCCAAATTCGAAAGATTCTGACTATCTGGTCCATATGAAGGGACCATTCGTGTGGAAGCAGAACTCGACTGAGTCTGTCTGCCCAAGAGTTTTGAACTCCTGGAAGGTATACTGCCAGAAGATGAATTTGATGCTCTCTGGCAAAGGCCCACAATCTCAGAGCTTCGTTGCAAAGCGACAGAGAGCCAGTTCCTCCCTGCTTGTTCACATAGAACATGGCTACTTGGTTGTCCATGTGAATGAGGACTGTCTTGTAGGTGAGCAGGGTATGGAAGACGCTGAGAGCCAAGAAGATTGCTCTGAGCTCTAAGAAGTTGATATGTAGGGAGGTCTCCTGTGAGGACCAAATGCCCTGGGTGGAGAGGTCTTGAAGATGAGCTCCCCAACCCTTTTGAGAGGCATCTGTTGTAAGGATTGCTTGGGGTAACAACTTTTGGAAGGAGGACCCCAGCAACAGATTTTGAGTGGACTTCCACCACTGGAGAGACCAAAAGAGGCGCCTGGAGGTTGCTATTTTGTCTGACAGACTTCCAGATGCCTGGGTCCACTGGGTGGACAAAGTCCATTGAGCTGCCCTCATGTGAAGGCGAGCATAAGGGACCACATGCACCATGGATGCCATGTGGCCTAGCAGTTGTAACATCTCTCGAGCAGTTAGGTGGGTTTTTAACTGAATCTGAGAGGCTAACTGCACTAAGCGTAGGCAACGGGCCTGGGGAAGATAGGCCCTTGCAGTTGTGGTATCCAGCAAGGCCCCTATGAACTCTAGAGACTGAGTAGGGATGAGTTGGGACTTTGGAATGTTTATAACCAGTCCCAAATACTGCAGGACACGCATTGTGCAGGCTAGGGAAGTCTGGACCTCTGACTGGGATGGAGCTCGGATGAGCCAGTCGTCCAGATATGGGAATACGAATATTCCCAGAGTGCGTAGAAATGCAGCTATTACTGCCATGCATTTTGTGAACACTCTTGGAGCAGAGGCCAGACCAAAGGGAAGCACCCGGTATTGATAGTGCTTTCCCTGATAAAGGAACCGAAGGAACCTTCTGTGTGCTGGATGGATGAGTATATGGGTATACGAAATCCTTGAGATCTAGAGAACAAAGCCAATCCTGACTCTGAAGGAATGGAAAGAGAGTACCCAGAGAAATCATCTTGAATTTCTCCTTGCATAGGAATTTGTTCAATTCTCTGAGATCTAATATGGGTCTGTAATCCCGTGTTTTCTTTGGAATTAGAAAGTAGGGGGAGTAGAACCCTGAGCCCTGTTGAAGAAGCGGTACTTTTTCTATTGCCCCTTGGGCAAGAAGGGTGGAAATCTCTTGACCCAGATGGTCGAGGAGAGATGTTGGAGAATTGAACTGTCTCACCATGGTGTGAGGAGGAAGGTTTAAGAAATGAAGTTTGTACCCTTCCCTTATGATGGAAAGGGTCCACTGCTCTGCTGTGATTTGCTCCCATCTGGGAGCAAAATGAGCTAACCTTCCTGGAATGGTGAGAGGCTCTGGTTCTTTTAGAGCCAGAAAGGCTAAGTTCTCTAGGTGCAAGTCAAAGGCCCTGAGGAGGCTGAGGCTGTTGGGCTACAGTAGGCCTTGCAGCCTTAGACTTGGCCTGTTTAGGTTGTTGACGCTTTGCAGCAAAACGACCTGCAGAAGATGTCTGCTGACCATAAGCAGGATAATATCTTCCCTTCTTGGGAAAATATGTCTTTTTGAACAACCTCTTCTGGACAGGATTAGAGGTAGACTTTGAAAGCCTATCTAAAGCAGAATTTTTTGCATCCATCTGAGTGGCCTTTGCTTGCCAATCTTTGCCAAACAGGTTTTCACCTGTACAAGGAAGATTTCCTAATCCATCTTGGACCCAGGGTTCCAAATCAGAAGCTTGTAACCAAGCAATTCTGCGTGCACCTATGGAAATGGCCGAGGCTCTGCTGGCCCCCTCAAAAGAGTCAAAGGCTGCACGGTTAGAAAATTTGGAAACATCCTGGGCATGCTTAAGCCAGGTAAGAAAGTCTTCCCTTTTATCTTCTGGAAGAAAAGGGAGGAAAGTTTGCAGATGATCTGTAACTTCCTTCAGAAACATCCCCATATAGAGACTATAGGAGTTGATTCTGGCAACAAGCATACTGGCTTGAAAAGTTTTCCTGCCAAAGGCATCTAAGGTTCTACATTCTCTTCCTGGAGGAGAAGATGAGTGCCTCTTTGCACTCTAACTTTTTCATAGCAGACTCCACCACAATAGAATGGTGAGGAAGCTGAGTTTTATGAAATCCAGGACAAGGAGGGACACGATACATGATATCCAACCTACGAGAATGAGAAGAGATGGTGAGAGGAGTCTCCCATATGCCTAAAATGTGGTCATAAAGGATCTCATGAACTGGCAAAGTGGCTGCTTCTTTAGGAGCCTTGGGATATTGCAAAATATCCATTTTTTTGGCTCTAGGCTCTGTCTCAGGGCTACTGAGATAGAAAGCCCCTTGGCCACTTCCCTTATGAAGTCTTGAAAAGACAAGTCTTCTGGAGGGGACATTCTTCTTTTTGGAGAAGAAGGCTCCTGAGGAAGAAGTACCGATGCTTCGACAGAGGCCTCCGATGCATCAGAGTCTTCGGAGGAATCAAAGTATTGCCTGTCTGGATGCTCTTGTAAAGCCCGATACGCATACGAGGTGGTATCGACATCGGGAGTCATCGGTACCGATAGGCATCATCGGACAGGGTACCGCTGCAGTCGACACCGAAGCCGATGTCGATGCAACCAGTACTGGCACTGGAACCGATATCGGAGCCGGTACCGACAACGAAGCTTGTTGCGGTACCAGCGGCGTCGCAGCTTGTATGAATGCCGTAATGGCATGCTGCATGGTCAGAACATTCTGATCCATCAACGCCATGAATGTTTGGAGGTCGGTACCGGCGGATTCCACCGGTACCCCAGAACATTGCAACAGGTGATCGGTCGAGGCTGTGCCATCGATGTCAACCTGTGACCCCATAGGAGCAGCTTTGGAAGCCGGAGCTTCCCGCCGGGGTACTTTTGCCGGTGCAGGATCCTTGAGGGCAAGCCCGGAGGCATCTCGATGCTTAGAGGGAGATCTACCCTTCGAGGACCGGCTGGACTTATGTTTGGTTACCTGAGATCCATAGGAGGAAGAAGCAGCCCTGGAAGACGTCGATGCTACCGAAGCTGCATCAGAGGGAAACAGTGTACTGAGCTTGGCTGCTCCGTTCTGTAAACCTCTTTTAGACATCATGGAGCAGGACGGACAATCCATGATGGAATGGTCAGGACCCAAACACTTAAGACACCAGTCATGGGTGTCGGTAACAGAGATGGTACCGCTGCACTTAGTGCATTTTTTAAACCCGGAGGCGGGCTTTTCCATGAGGAATTTTCTGTTAGGCCTAAGGCCCAACGAAGAAAAAATACACTGAAGTGGAACGGAAAGTATTCTTTTTTTTTTTTTGAAGAAAAAGAAAGAAAAGACCGGCGGTACCGGTCCGACGTCGAAGAAGGCAGACACGCGACCAAAGAAATAAAATAAAATAAAGAACTTCTTCAGCGGTGACAGGAACACGATCTGCTGGCTCCGCGGAAAAGAAGAACTGGAGAGAGGCGGTTAGGAAAGGCGGGAAGGCAGCACGCATGCGCTGTGGAATGCTCCCAAAAGCTTTCCTTTTTGGGAAGCTGGGGAGCGTTCTCACGCAGGCTCCGTCGGTACAGACGTACCCATATGTGAAGACTCATTCCTGCTTGTTCCTGGAGATCAGTAGGAATTTATTCTTCACATATGGGTATCGTCGGTACTGACAGAGCCTGCGCGGGAACGTGCCCCAGTGTCCAATTAGGAAGCTTTTGGAGCATCCCACAGCGCCTGCGTGCTGCCTTCCCGCCTTTCCCAACTGCCTCTCTCCAGTTGAGTTTAAAGCTGAGACAAAGAGAGAGAAAGGGAAAAGGGAAAGAGATAGAAAGAGAGATACAACTCCTAGGGGAGGTGGGTGAGTTGTGAAGACTAAATTCCTGCTGTTCCCGGAGATCACCTGTTACAGGTGAGTAACTATGCTATCCCCAGGAACAAGCAGGAATGTAGTCTTCACATATGGGGACTCCCTAGCTTTAGATGCCAGGGAGAGACCCCAGACGTTTTGTGTCCCTGTTAAGGGGTCCACTTCCCCCCATGGATCTCTGGCATCCAACCAGGGATGGTGGGTAGGAGTTGATTAGGTATGGAACAGGTGTTGGAGAACAGCCTGACCAAACAAGGCATCCCGGCGGGAGTCCTTGTCCAAGCAGTAATGGACTGTGAAGGTATGAACCGAGGCCCAAGTGGCTGCTCGACAGATGTCGTCGATAGACACAGAGTGTAGATGAGCCATTGAAGCTGCCATGGCTCTCACATTGTGAGCTGTGACATGGCCCTCCAGAGGAAGGTTCTTACTCTGATAGGCAAAGGAAGTACACTGTGCAATCCAGTTGGACAGTGTTCTCTTGGAGACTGGAAATCCCAAATGAGAAGGATCAAAAGCAACAGAGTTGAGAGGACATTCTATGTTGCAGTGTTCTTTGCAAGTAAAAGGCTAAAGCTCTTTTACAGTCCAAAGTATGAAGATTCCTTTCTGCATTTGATGCATGAGGTCTTGGAAAGAACACACACAGGCAGGTAGACCGTTTGATTAAGATGAAAAGGCGAAACCACCTTTGGCATAAAGTGTGGATGAGTCCTAAGGACTACCTTGTCATGATCGAACCTTCTATAAGGTGGATCAGCTACTAGTGTCTGCAACTCACTGATGCGGCGTGCTGATGTGATTGCAATGAGAAAGATAACTTTCCAAGAAAGGAATTTCAATGAGGTAGTAGCTAAGGGTTCGAAATGTGGCTTCATGAGCTGACCAAGAACCAGGTTTAAGTCCCATACCACTTGTGGTGGCCTAATGGGAGGCTTACCTAGAAGAAGGCCTCTCATAAATCTTGCTATAAGAGGATGGGAGGAGATAGGTTGTCCATTTAGAGGCTTGAGAGAAGCTGAAATAGCACTCAAATGGACTCTTACTGAGTTAGTTTTATGTCCTGCATTGGATAAATGAAGGAAATACTCCAGTAATGATTCCAGAGGTATTGCAAGGGGGTTAAGACCCTTCTGCGAACACCATATAGTAAAACTTTTTCACTTAAAGCATAAGAGCATCTTGTAGAAGGCTTCCTGGAAACATAAAGGACATCCTTTACTTGCTGAGGGAGGTTAAGATCATGAAGATCTAAGCCTTCAGCAACCAAGCTCTGAGATGCAGAGATTGGGGATTGGGATGCCATAACATTCCATCCTCCTGAGACAGGAGATCTGGAGCAGATCCTAACTCCAGGGAGGGAGCTTGAGAGAGATGTAGAAGCAGAGGGTACCACACTTGCCGTGGCCAATGTGGAGCTATGAGAATCATATGGCCTCTGTCTCTCTGAAGCTTGAATAGGGTTTTGGGAATTAGGGGAATGGGTGGAAAGGCATAAAGGAAGTCTTGACCCCAGTGAAGGAGGAAAGCATCCTTGGCCTGAGAGCCATGAGCCGGAATTCTGGAACAGAACCGGGGAAGTTTGGCATTCAACGGACTTGCAAAGTGGTCTATGTCCGGGGTTCCCCAAATTTGAAAACTCTTGGCCACCTGGTCTGCATGTAGAGACCATTCGTGTGGAAGCAGAACTCGACTGAGTCTGTCTGCCCAAGAGTTTTGTATGCCTGGGAGATACACTCCCAGGAGATGAATCTGATGCTCTCTGGCGAGGGCTCATAGTCGCAAAGCTTCGTTGCAAAGCGACAGAGAGCCTGTTCCCCCCTGCTTGTTCACGTAGAACATGGCTACCTGATTGTCCGTATGAATGAGGACTGTCTTGTAGCTGAGCAGGGTATGGAACACTCGAAGAGCAAGGAAGATTGCTCTGAGCTCTAAGAGATTGATATGTAGATGAGTCTCCTGTGGAGTCCAGGTGCCTTGGGTGGAGAGGTCTTGCAGATGAGCTCCCCAACCCACTGGTGAAGCATCTGTTGTGAGAGTTGCCTGGGGTAAAGGCTGTTGAAAAGGGGATCCCAGCAACAGGTTCTGAGTGGACTGCCACCATTGGAGGGACAAAATAAGGCGATTTGTGTTTGCTATTTTGTCTGACAGGCACCCTGATGCCTGGGTCCATTGAGTGGATAAGGTCCACTGGGCTGCTCTCATATGGAGGCGAGCATAAGAAACCACATGCACTGTAGATGCCATGTAGCCTAGTAGTTGTAGCATTTCTCGGGCAGTGAGATGAGAGCCTCCAGACCAGTAACTCTGCTATCCTGTCAGTCTCTATGTTCATCCCAAAATCATCAATGTTGACCCCCCCGGTGATGGGCCACCCACCACTTTTGATCCCCCCCCCCCCCCCCCGTTATACGTCCCACCGCTTTGACCCGGTGAAAAGCGGGATATAAATACAGTTAAATAAATAAATAAATAAATGAGGTTTTAGCACTGCTTGAGAAGCTAACTGCACCATGCGAAGGCAACGGGCCTGGGAGAGATAGGCCCTTGCCTTTTTGGTATCCAGAAAAGCTCCTATGAACTCTAGAGACTGAGTGGGAGTTAGACTGGATTTTGGGATGTTTATGACCAGACCAAAATACTGAAGGATACGCATTGTGCAAGATAGAGAAGTCCTGGCCTCTGACTCTGATGGGGCTCGAATGAGCCAGTCGTCTAAGTAGGGGAAGACGAATATGCCTAGAGTGTGGAGAAATGCTGCTACCACAGCATGCATTTCGTGAACACTCTTGGAGCTAAGGCCAGGCCAAAATGAAGCACCCTGTATTGGTAGTGCTTTCCTTAAAAAAGGAACCGAAGGAACTTTCTGTGAGTTGGATGGATGAGAACATGGGTGTACGCATCCTTGAGATCTAGAGAACAAAGCGAATCCTCACTCTGAAGGTATGGCAGCAGAGTTCCTAGAGAAATCATCTTGAATTTCTCTTTGAACAGGAATTTGTTCAATTCTCTGAGGTCCAAAATAGGTCTGTATCGCCCTGTTTTCTTTGGGATAAGGAAATAGGGGGAGTAAAACCCTGTACCCTGTTGATGAATGGGTACTTCTTCTATTGCCCCTTGGGCAAGACGTATAGTGACCTCTTGATCTAACAGGTTGATGAGAGAGGTCTGAGAATTGAACTGTCTTACCATTGTGTGAGGGGGCATGCACAGAAAGTGCAGTTTGTACCCCTCTCTTATAATGGAGAGTGTCCAATGCTCTGCTGTTATCTGCTCCCACCTGGGGGCAAAGTGATATAACCTTCCTGGAAAGGTGGGAGGCTCTGGTCCATTGAAGCCAGGAAGGCTAAGTTCTCTAGATGAAAGTCAAAGGCCTTGTGGCGGCTGAGACTGCTGAGATGGTTGAGGCTTAGCAGTCTTTGCTTTCCTTTGTTTAGTTGGTTGCTGACCCTTCTGGGCAGGCTGACCTGCAGAACGTCCCTGCTGGGAATAAGAGGGATAAAACCTCTTCTTTTTTGAGAAGAAAGAAATCTTTCAAGAAGCCTTTCTCGCAGGATCAGCTGTGGC
This sequence comes from Ichthyophis bannanicus, assembly GCA_033557465.1. NCBI lineage: Eukaryota > Metazoa > Chordata > Amphibia > Gymnophiona > Ichthyophiidae > Ichthyophis > Ichthyophis bannanicus. The sequence continues at coordinate 546,989,021 of CM066031.1, forward strand.
TTTGGAAAGCCTATCCAAAGTGGAGTTGTCAGCATCTAATTCATTGGCTTTTTCTTGCCAATTTTTGCCAAATAGATTCTCACCTGTACAAGGGATATTGCAGTTTGTCCTGCACCCAGAGCTCCAAATCGGATGCCTGGAGCCAGGCAATTCTACGTGCACCTATGGCAATGGCAGAGGTTCTGCTTATGCACTCAAAACAGTCAAAAGCTGCACGGTTGACAAACTTAGACACATCCTGGGCATGTCTGACCAGTGTGAGAAAATCCTGCCTTCTATCCTCAGGAAGAAGATGGCTCAAAACCTCTAAATCACCTGTGATTTCTTTAAGGAACATTCCCACATATAAAATATAGGAACTGATCCTGGCAGAAAGCATGGAAGCCTGGAAAGTATGATGTCCAAAGGCATCCAAAGTTCTACACTCATGTCCTGGAGGATTAGAGGCATGCCTCTTTGCACTCCTGATCCTTCTCATAGCTGATTCCACTACAATAGAGTGGTGAGGAAGCTGAGTTTTCTGGAATCCAGGACAAGGAGGGACTCGATACATGGTATCCAGTCTGCGAGAGTGAGGAGAGGTGGTGAGAGGTGTCTCCCACATTCTCAACATGAGATCATGTAAGATCTCATGGATAGGCAAGGTAGCTGCCTCCTTAGAAGCTTTGGGATACTTTAAAATCTCCAACTCCTTAGCTCTGGGCTCTGTCTCAGGAGTCACAGTAATGGACAACCCACGAGCTACCTCCCTGATGAAATCTTGAAAGGAGATATCTTCTGGAGGAGACATCCTTCGTTTATGAGAGGAAGGCTCCTCCGGGAGAAGTATCCCGGTACCGGCAGAGCTATCAGAATCCTCGGATTCCTCCGAGGATTCGAAGTATCGTCTGTCCGGATGCTCTTGAAGAGCCCGGATACCCGTACCGACAGAAGTCGGTACCGGGGGTAATCGGTACCGGTGTATCGGCACCAGAAGGCATTGTATGACTGGGTGCCGGCAAAGCCGATACCGATGTCATCGGTGCTGGTACCGGTTGAATTGTCTGACGTGATTCTGAGGGCATCGATGCCGCAAGGAGAGCTGCCAGACTGCGTTCAATAGCCAGGAACCTCTGGTCTATTGACACTGCCGATGCCTGGTGTCGGTACCGGAAACAGCCGGTACCCCAGAGCATGGCACCAGTAGTTCTGCCGAGGTCGAGGCCTCGAGAACATCCTGGATCCCCGATAATGCTTTGGAAGCCGAAGCCTCCCGCCGGGGCAATTTTGCCAGTATGGATCCCCCAAGGGCAACACCAGAGGCATCTCGATGCTTGGAAGGAGATCTACCCTTTGAGGACCGGCTGGACTTATGTTTAGTTACCTGAGATCCATGGGAGGAAGACGAAGCCCTGGAAGACGTCGATGCCACCGAAGCTGCATCGGAGGGAAAAAGGGCATTGAGCTTGGCAGCTCGGTTCTGTCGACCCCTTTTGGACATCATGGCACAAGCCATGCACTCAGAGATGGAGTGGTCAGGACCTAAACATTTAAGACACCACTCGTGGGTGTTGGTGACGGAGATGGTACCGCCACACTTGGTGCATTTTTTAAAACCCAAGGCGGGTTTCTCCATAGTGGAGGAAATTTTGGGCCTAAGGCCCAAAATGGCACGTGCACCTGGAAAGAAAAGTTTGGAAAAAAAAAAGACTACTATTTTTTTTTTTTTTTTGAAAAAGAAAGAAAGAACCACCGGCGGTACTGGTATAGCGTCGAGGAAGGCAGACGCGACCACAAAAAAGAATAAGAAAAATAATTTTCTATGGTGACAGGAACACGACCTGCTGGCTCCGCGGAAAACGAAGAACTGGAGAGAGGCAGTTGAGAAAGGCGGGAAGGCAGCACGCAGGCGCTGTGGGATGCTCCCAAAAGCTTCCTAATTGGATGCTGGGGAGCGTTCCCGCGCAGGCTCCGTCGGTACAGAAGATACCCCATATGTGAAGACTACATTCCTGCTTGTTCCTGGAGATGTAAAGTACCTCAGAGTAACCCTGGACAAGGAACTGAATCTACAATCACACAAACAGAACCATCAAAAGCACATACCACAGGATGAGACTTATCCAACGCCTCAAGCCCCTCCTCGCCCCAGAGCACTTCCGTACAGTCTGCCAGGCACTAATAACCCCACTACTAGACTTATGCAACCCAATCTGCCTTGGTCTATCAAAACAAACTCTCAGAACGCTGCAATTGGCACAAAACACAGCGGCTCGCATAATTTCTGGCACAACAAGACATGAACACATCACACCCATACTGAAAGATCTCCACTGGCTCCCAATCAGCTCACGCATCAAATATAGGACAGTCATAAACATCTTCAAGATCAAACAACAGTCATCAGCCCTCAGCCTACAAACACTCATACAACCTGACAGAAGCACACGACCAAGGAGGAGAATCACTTCCAATCGTGTTAACACCCCAAAAGACCTCACCACGGTCCGCAAGGACACAGCAGAACGAGCCCTTTCCCTGGCTGCACCGGCAATTTGGAACACCCTTCCAGATGAACTAAGACTAACAACAGACCTCAAAGACTTTCGGAAGCAGCTTAAGACAACACTATTCATTGAACACGATGGACACATCACATGATCTACTCAACAAACAAGAACAAAAGACCAAACCCCCTCCCCATCTCTTGTACATAAGAATGTATATAGCTCATAATGTAAATAGCCCAAAAGAATCTAATATACATCAACACAAACATACAATCTGTATCACTGCATGAACACACTTGAACCACTCTTATGACTGTTTGCTGTGGAAACCGCCTTGATTAAAGGAGAAGGCGGTATAGAAAAACTTTTAAATAAATACATTTTGGGATAGTAGATTTTTAGGGTAGGGAGGTTTTGGGGGGGGGGGGGGGTGGACAAATGCAGAGGACAATGGAAGGGGCATCCTGCACGCTATGCCTGGCCCTCTTGGGGCATTCCAGGGTGTCCGACCTCCTGGACGTCATACCCAGCCTCAGTGCAGGCCAGGTCCCGTTGGGGGCGGGGGAAGGGAGACCCCCATTCAGCTTCCCACATCTCTGCTACCTGTGGGGCCATGCTCATTTCAAAGTCCATGGAAGAGTCTTCATATATAGGACACCCAAGCTACAGGCTACCGAGAAAGCATGAAGGGCAGCAAGAAGTGCTGAATGGCTTGAAGTCCAGTAATGCAACCCCAACACTGATGCTGGACTCACCTCTCCAGTAGCCTGGACATAAAGGGCTGGAGGGAAGGAGCTACACTATTTCCAAAAAAGGTGACAAAGTACTGCATGGCAGAAGGCGCTGTCACACTGTGAGCTCTCCTCCAAGCAGTAATGCACTGTGAAAGAGTGGACCGAAGACCAGGTGGCATCCCAGCAGATGTCCTGCAGGGGGACAGAGCGCAGATGAGCCACCTAGGCTGCCATGGCACGCACATTATGTGCAGTAACAATGTTCCAGAGAGAAAACAGCCTGCTCATAGGCGAAAGAGATGCAGTCTATCACCCAGGTAGACAGGGTACGCTTAGAGACCGCAACCCTGAGCCTGTTGATGTCATAGGAGACTAACAGTCATGACGAGCAGCGAGGGACCTTTGTCCTCTCAAGGTAGAATGCCAGTGCCCTTTTGCAATCCAAGGTGTGAAGCGAGGCCTCTGCTCAGGATATGTGAGGCCTGGGGAGGAAGGTGGGATAGACCACCTTTTGGTTGATATCAAAAGCGGACACCACCTTAGACAGGAATTTTGGGCAAGTCCACAGTTTTTGTGTACCTGGTGTAGTGGGCGTGGGCCCCAGAGCCTGCAACTCATTAAGTCTTCTGGCCTAAGCGAGAGCTACCAGGAACACTACTTTCCATGACAAGAACTTGAGATGGCACAAAGCCGATGGCTCAAAGGGGGGGGGGGGGAGCCATCAGCTTCCTGAGGACAACGTTCAGGTCCCATGCAACTGACAGTAGGCTGCAAGAAGAGAAGCCCCCTCATAAAATGGCCCACAAGTGGGTGCACAGAGACAGGCTGGCTGTCAATGAGGTGTTGATGTGCTGCCAGGTGCTAAGGTGCACCCTGATGGAACTGAACTTTAGACCAGCCCAGGAGAGATGCAGCAGATACTGTAGGATGTCCTGCACCGAGCAAGAGAAAGAGTTGAGATTCCTATCTGTGCACCAGACCGAAAATCTACACCATTAGAAGGCATACACCTGTCATGTTGAGTCCTTGGACGATGCCAGCAGGACACCCTCCATGTCACCGGAGAGGTGGAAGTGTGCTAGGGCTAACCGTTTAGCAGCCACACAGTCAGGACAAGGAACTGGGGTTGGGATGAAGAAGGGTCCCATCCTCCTGCAAGAGCAAGTCCGGGGCATGGCCCAAGGGTATTTGGGTTGCCCACAACAGCTGCAGGAGTAGAGGAAACCACGGCTGCTGGTGCCACTGAGGAGCAATGAGAGACCCAGTCTGACTGAACCTTGTGCAAGGTTTTGAGAACCAGGGGAGTAGACAGTTATACATACAGCAGAATCCCAGACCAAGGTGTCTACTGCCACCTGTTCCAGAGTCAGCCTCCAGGAGCAGAAGCGCAGCAACTGCGCATTTGCGGGGCTGGCAAAGAGGTCCAAAATCAGGGTCCCCCCAACATTGAAAAAGGGAGCTGGCCACCGCTGGGTTGAGGCACCACTTGTGGGGCTGAAGGACTCTGCTGAGTCTATCTGCAAACAGATTGTCCTCACTGAGTAGGTAGACTGCCTGGAGGATCATGTTCTTCTCCACGGCGAAGGTCCAGAGGTGGACCACCTCCCAACAGAGGAGGTATGAGCCCATTTCCCCTGCTTGTTGATGTAAAACACACAAACGTCGCTACCTGGTTTTCCATCTGGACAAAGACAACCTGGCCTACCAGGTGGGCCTGGAACACCCAAAGGGTGTTTATCACAGTTTTGAGTTCCAGGAGGTTGATCTGGAGGGTGCTTTCCTCCCAAGTCCAAGCACCCTGTGACTGGAGACCGTCGCACTGGGCTCCCCAGCTGAGCTTGCAGGCATCCGTGGTCAGAACACATTGGCCCTGCAGAGCCTGGAAGGGTAGGCTGGCTCTTGCTCAACATCTGCAGGCAGAGCATTAGCCGCACAGAGGCATTTGATACAGCAACTATGGCAGTCTGTAATGAACATGGTACAGGGGCATTTGCCACATGGCTTAAATCCACTGACTGAAGCCATAGAAAAATGCCTCAGAAAAATCCAAGTTATCAATGTCCCTGTTTAATGTATATTACCAAGTTTAAGTTATAATGTAAAACACTTTGATTGAAATGATAAAGCGGTATAAAAAAAAACTGTTAATTAAATAAATAAATAAATAGTGGGGGGAAGACTGCACCCATGAGGTCAAACTCAGACATCTCGGTCAGGGAGGGCATAAGAAAAGACCCACACCCCGAAAAAGGACCCAAGAAAAAACGCAATGCAGAAGCGAGGGTGAAATAGGTGATCAGGAACCAACCAGCAAAAAGAGTGAAACACTAAGAAAAAAAATCAACTTTTACCAGGGACGACAGATAACACATCTGCAAGGCTCCGTGGAAAAAAGAAGACTGAGGTAAGATGGCACATTTGGGCGGAAAGGTGACCACACCTGCACAGCCTAGCTCCCAAAGGCTTGCAGTTGCTGTCTCTAAGTCTTTCCTGTTTACCAGGGTGGCAGACTCTCTTTCACCTATGAACAAGCTGAACTCTCTCTGGAGTGTCATGTTACCACACATAATATGCGCTCCATGGCAGCCTGTGAGGACTGACTTCCTGTAACAGGTAACTACGCTTAATGTCATTTCACTGTTCCAATAAGCACTTCAGGGCAAGTGCATCCTCTATCTCCTCAGCACCAAATAAAATCTCAGGTTGAGATTCTAGCACTTCAACTCTATCTGCTGAAGTACTACTTACAGGTAAAGCAGTAGTCCATATAACGTCTATGTCTGGGTTGGTTGCAACAAACCATTGGTATCTACCAGACCACTGCTGTCTGATGCTGATGCCTGGGGTGCTGGTTTGATGGCTTTTTGCAGTAATGGTCAATCTATCTCCAGAGACCCAGAGTGTTTTTCCTCCAAGCTTACTGTCACTGCTAATATGGACTGGCCCTTACTCCTAGCATTGTTCAAAACCGACCTCTTCCCCATTCTTTCGGTTGCATAGCCCCAAAACAACACAGCCAGATGGGGAAAGAAAAGCATCAACAAATGCATACAAAGACAATTAGGGAGAACACTAATAGACCTGGATCATTTTCTTTCCTTGAATTCTACTACATCAGATCAGATAAGTGGGTTATGCTCCCAAGCCAACAGGTGGATGCAGACTTGAGCATCTTTCAATGATATCATCACTTGGTATATCCATTGGTGCAGCACTGAGAGAAACCAGCAGGACACTTCCTAAGGAGTACACTAGACTGGAAAAGCTCAATTTCAACCAACAAAGCATAACCCAGAATCATTATTTGCAACAAGTATTTGGCTCTTTTACCACAAATAACTCTGTCAGGTACTAGAGAAGGCAATGCAAACAAGTGGCAGCACAGCTCCCACCTGTAGGAAAAGTCTTCCAGGGTGGGTCCTGGACTGGTCTAGCAGGATTCAAAGAATGAAAATGATCAGGTATGTTAAATTTCTCCTACATTATCCTGACAGACCTGCCCAAATATGTGGTATGTACCCAAGCAGTGAGAACCCAGTGTGGGAAGATGATGCTGCTCTGGACAGAACAGCAGGGAGGAGTGACCTAGTGGTTGGGGCAAGGGGCAGGGGTTCAGATCCTGCTAGGAGGACAGCAACCTTGTGCTGGAAGGACTGGGGTTTCTAGTCCCATAGGTACACGCCTTGTGGCCTTGGGCAAGCCATTTAACACTCCGTTGCCTCAGGTAAAAAAAAAACAAAAAACAAAACACCAGATTGTGAACCCTTCAGGGACAAGGGAAAGCATAGTTACTCACCTGTAACAGGTGATCTCCGGGAACAGCAGGAATTTAGTCTTCACATATGGGTATCGTCGGTACCAATGGAGCCTGTGCGGGAACGCTCACCAGCATCCAATTAGAAAGCTTTTGGGAGCATCCCACAGCACCTGCATGCTGCCTTCCCGCCTTTCCCAACTGCCTCTCTCCAGTTGAGTTTTAAAGCTGAGACAAAGAGAGAGAGAGGGAAAGAGAAAGAGATAGAGAGATACAACTCCTAGGGGAGGTGGGTGGGTTGTGAAGACTAAATTCCTGCTGTTCCCGGAGATCACCTGTTACAGGTGAGTAACTATGCTATTCTCCAGGAACAAGCAGGAATGTAGTCTTCACATATGGGGACTCCCTAGCTTTAGATGCCAGGGAGAGACCCCAGAAGTTGTGTGTCCCTGTGAAAGGGCTCCACTTCCCCTCATGGATTTCTGGCATCCAACCAGGGATGGTGGGTAGGAGTTGATTAGGTATGGAACAGGTGTTGAAGAACAGCCTGACCAAACAAGGCATCTCGGCGGGAGTCCTTGTCCAAGCAGTAATGGGCTGTGAAGGTGTGGCTGCTCGACAGATGTTATCGATAGACACAGAGTGCAGATGAGCCATTGAAGCTGCCATGGCTCTCACATTGTGAGCTGTGACATGGCCCTCCAGAGGAAGATTCTTACTCTGATAGGCAAAGGAAATACACTGAGCAATCTAGTTGGACAGTGCTCTCTTGGAGACTGGAAGTCCTAAATGAGAAGGATCAAAAGCAACAAAGAGTTGAGAGGACTTTCTATGTTGCTGTGTTCTTTGAAAGTAAAAGGCTAAAGCTCTTTTACAGTCCAAAGTATGAAGATTCCTTTCTGCATTTGATGCATGAGGTCTTGGAAAGAACACAGGCAGGTAGACCGTTTGATTAAGATGAAAAGGCGAAACCACCTTTGGCATAAAGTGTGGATGAGTCCTAAGGACTACCTTGTCATGATGGAACCTTGTATAAGGTGGATCAGCTACTAATGCTTGCAATTCACTGATGCGGCGTGCTGATGTGATTGCAATGAGAAAGATAACCTTCCAAGAAAGGAATTTCAATGAGGTAGTGGCTAAGGGTTCGAAAGGTGGCTTTATAAGCTGACCAAGAACAACGTTTAAGTCCCATGCCACCGGTGGTGGCCTAATGGGAGGCTTAGTTAGAAGAAGGCCTCTCATAAATCTTGCTATAAGAGGATGGGAGGAAATAGGTTGTCCATTTAGAGGCTTGAAAGAAGCTGCAATAGCACTCAAATGGACTCTTACTGAGTTAGTTTTAAGTCCTGCATTGGATAAATGAAGGAGATACTCCAGTAATGATTCCAGAGGTATTGCAAGGGGGTTAAGACCCTTCTGCGAACACCATATGGAAAACCTTTTATTTGTTTATTTATTTAACATGTTTTGTATACCGCCTGTTCCTTCAATCAAAGCGGTTCACAACATACTACAAAGATCAAACAAAGGCAGTGAGGACATGCACCACTTTATCATTACATCCAAGTGGTTGGAAGTGAGACTACATAGCACAGGGAATGACAATACATACATTACAATATAACTAACATAGTCATACCTTCAAACAGAGTTACCAACTATATAGCAAGGAGCAGAAGTTTCTTTTGCCTCGCACGGTCCAACGCCTAAGGGCCACGCCAAAGGGTCCTCAGGCGCGGGCCCGCAAGGCACGGGCATGCCCCCGCAGTGAGTTTAAAAGTTCTTCCCTCGCGATCCACTTAGCAGGGGGCGGGAGCATTTACAAACAGCTGCTCTTGATGGCTTCTGCTCTCCTTAAAGCACTTGAAAGCATAAGAGCGTCTTGTGGAAGGCTTCCTAAAAGCATAAAGGATATCCTTTACTTGCTGAGGGAGGTTAAGACCATGGAGATCTAGGCCTTCAGCAACCAAGCCCTAAGATGCAGAGACTGGGAATTGGGATGCCATAACATTCCGTCCTCCTGGGACAGGAGATCTGGAGCAGACCCTAACTCCAGAGAGGGAGCTTACGAGAGATGTAGAAGCAGAGGGTACCACACTTGCCGTGGCCAATGTGGAGCTATGAGAATCATACGACCTCTGTATCTCTGAAGCTTGAATAGGGTTTTGGGAATTAGGGGAATGGGTGGAAAGGCATAAAGGAAGTCTTGACCCCACTGAAGGAGGAAAGCATCCCTGGCCTGAGAGCCCTGAGCCGGAATTCTGGAACAGAACCGGGGAAGTTTGGCATTCAACGGACTTGCAAAAAGGTCTATGTCCGGGGCTCCCCAAATTTGAAAAATCTTGGCCACCTGGTCTGCATGTAGAGACCATTCGTGCGGAAGCAGAACTTGACTGAGTCTGTCTGCCCAAGAGTTTTGTATGCCTCGAAGATACACTGCCAGGAGATGAATCTGATGCTCTCTGGTGAGGACCCATAGTCGCAAAGCTTCGTTGCAAAGTGACAGAGAGCCTGGTCCCCCCTGCTTGTTCACCTAGAACATGGCTACTTGATTGTCCGTCTGAATGAGGACTGTCTTGTAGCTGAGCAGGGTGTGGAACACTCGAACATCAAGGAAGATTGCTCTGAGTTCTAAGAGACTGATATGTAGATGCGTCTCCTGTGGAGTCCAAGTCCCTTGGGTGGAGAGGTGTTGCAGATGAGCTCCCCAACCCATTGGTGAAGCATCTGTTGTGAGAGTTGCCTGGGGTAACGTTTGTTGAAAAGGGGACCCCAGCAACAGGTTGTGAGTGGACTGCCACCATTGGAGAGACAAAATAAGGCGATTTGTGTTTGCTATTTTGTCTGACAGGCACCCTGATGCCTGGGTCCATTGAGTGGATAGAGTCCACTGGGCTGCTCTCATATGGAGGCGAGCATAAGGAACCACATGCACTGTAGATGCCATGTGGCCTAGTAGTTGTAACATTTCTCGGGCAGTGAGATGAGATTTTAGCACTGCTTGAGAAGCTAACTGCACCATGCGAAAGCAACAGGCCTGGGGAAGATAGGCCCTTGCTTTCCTGATATCCAGCAAAGCTCCTATGAACTCTAGAGACTGAGTAGGAGTTAGACTGGATTTTGGGATGTTTATGACCAGACCCAAATACTGAAGGATATGCATTGTGCAAGATAGAGAAATCCTGGCCTCTGACTCTGATGGGGCTCGAATGAGCCAATCGTCTAAGTAAGGGAAGATAAATATTCCTAGAGTGCGAAGAAATGCTACTACCACAGCCATGCATTTCGTAAACACCCTTGGTGCAGAGGCCAGGCCAAAAGGAAGCACCCTGTATTGGTAGTGCTTTCCCTGAAAAAGGAACCGAAGGAACTTTCTATGAGATGGATGGATGAGAACATGAGTGTACGCATCCTTGAGATCTAGAGAACATAGCCAATCCTGACTCTGAAGGTATGGCAGCAGAGTTCCTAGAGAAACCATCTTGAATTTCTCCTTGAACAGGAATTTGTTCAATTCTCTGAGGTCTAAAATAGGTCTGTGTCCTCCTGTTTTCTTTGGGATAAGGAATTAGGGGGAGTAAAACCCTGTACCCTGTTGAGGAATGGGTACTTCTTCTATTGCCCCTTGGGCAAGAAGCATAGTGACCTCTTGATCTAATAGGTTGATAAGAGAGGTCTGAGAATTGAACTCTCTTACTACTGTGGGAGGGGGCATGCTCGAAAAATGGAGCTTGTACCCCTCTTTGATGATGGAGAGTGTCCAATGCTCTGCTGTGATCTGCCCCCACCTGGGGGCAAAGTGACACAACCTTCCTGGAATGGTGGAGGGCTCTGATCCATTGAGAGCCAGGAAGGCTAAGTTCTCTAGATGAAAGTCAAAGGCCTTGTGGAGGCTGAGACTGCTGAGACGGTTGAGGCTTAGCAGTCTTTGCTTTAATTTGTTTGGGTGGTTGCTGACCTTTCCGGACAGGTTGACCTGCAGAGCGTCCCTGCTGGAAATAAGCAGGATAAAACCTTTTCTTTTTGGAAAAGAATGGTTTTTTGAAAGATTTATTTCTTGCAGGATCAGCTTGGATAATCCAAGATGGAGTTGTCAGCATCCAACTCATTGGCTTTTTCTTGCCAATCTTTGCCAAACAGATTCTCACCAGTATAAGGAATATTGCCCAGTTTGTCTTGTACCCAGAGCTCCAAATCAGATGCCTGGAGCAAGGCAATTCTACGTGCACCTATGGCAATGGCAGAGGTTCTGCTTATGCACTCAAAACAGTCAAAAGCTGCACGGTTGACAAATTTAGAAACATCCTGGGCGTTTTTGACCAATGTGAGAAAATCCTGCCTTCTATCCTCAGGAAGAAGAGGGCTCAAAATCTCTAAATCTCCTGTGATTTCCTTCAGGAACATTCCCATATATAAAATATAGGAACTGATCCTGGCAGAAAGCATGGAAGTTTGGAAAGTACGACGTCCAAAAGCATCCAAAGTTCTGCACTCACGTCCTGGAGGATTAGAGGCATGGCTCTTTGCACTCCTGATCCTTCTCACAGCTGATTCCACTACAATAGAGTGGTGAGGAAGCTGAGTCTTTTGGAAACCAGAACAAGGAGGGACTCGATACATAGTATCCAGTCTACGAGAGTGAGGAGAGGTGGTAAGAGGCGTCTCCCACATTCTTAGCATGAGATCATGCAAAATCTCATGGATGGGTAGAGTAGCTGCCTCTTTAGGAGCTTTGGGATATTGCGAAATTTCCAACTCCTTTGCTCTAGGTTCTGTTTCAGGAGCCACAGTAATGGACAGACTTCGAGCCACCTCCCTGATGAAGTCCTAAAAGGAAATACCCTCTGGAGGAGACATCCTGCATTTAGGGGAGGAAGGCTCCTCTGGGAGAAGTATTCCCGTACCGACAGAACTGTCAGATTCCTCTGAGGACTCGAAGTATCTTCTGTCTGGATGCTCTTGAAGAGCCCGATACCCGCACCGACCGAAGTCGGTACCGGGGGGAATCGGTATGGGTGTATCGGTACCGGAGGGCATCGCATGACTGGGTGCCGGCAATGCGGACACCGATGCCGATGCTGTCGGTACCGGTACCGATACTGGTGCTGGAGTTGGTGCCGGTACCGATTGAACTGTCTGACGCGGTTCCGAGGGTGTCGATTCCGCAAGGAGTGCCGCCAGACAGCGTTCAATAGCCAGGAACCTCTGGTCTATCGACGCTGCCGATGCCTGGATGTCGGTACCGGAGAAAATAGCTGGTACCCCAGAGCATGGCACCAGTAGTTCTGCCGAGGTCGAGGCCTCGAGAATGTCCTGGAGCCCCGATAATGCTTTGGAAGCCGAAGCCTCCCGCCGGGGCAATTTTGCCGGTGCAGAATCCTCAAGGGCAACGCTAGAGGCATCTCGATGCTTAGAAGGAGATCTACCCTTTGAGGACCGGCTAGTCTTTGTTTAGTTACCTGAGATCCACGGGAGGAAGAGGAAGCCCTGGAAGACGTCGATGCCACCAAGGCTGCATCAGAGGGAAACAGGGTACTGAGCTTAGCAGCTCGGTTCTGCCGATCTCGTTTGGACATCATGGCACAGGCCATACATTCCGTGATGGAGTAGTCAGGACCTAAACATTTAAGACACCACTCATGGGTGTCGTTGACGGAGATGGTACCGCCACACTTAGTGCACTTTTTGAAACCCGAAGCGGGTTTTTCCATTGTGGAGGAATTTGGGGCCTAGGGAAAACTTTTGGATATATATTATATATATTTAGGTTTTTTTTTATAAAGAAAAGAAAGAAAGAAAGAACCGGCGGTACCGGTAAAGCGTCGAGGAAGGCAGACGCGACCACAAAAAAGGGCAATAAGGAAAATTTTCTGCGGTGACAGGAACGACGACCTGCTGGCTCCGTGGAAAACGAAGAACTGGAGAGAGGCAGTTGGGAAAGGCGGGAAGGCAGCACGCAGGCGCTGTGGGATGCTCCCAAAAGCTTTCTAATTGGACGCTGGGGAGTGTTCCCGCGCAGGCTCCGTCGGTACCGACGATACCCATATGTGAAGACTACATTCCTGCTTGTTCCTGGAGACTGTGTATGTGTGTGTGTGTATATATATATATATATACTGTGATAAGGAAGCTTATCATAGCTCAGGTAGGAGCTATAGAAAAGATGATGTGACTCTGAACAAGCAACCTGTCAGTTCTGGTAGAAGTAAGAAAACAGAGTTTTCACATAAAAGACTACCAGTCCCAGAATGCACCAGGTTTCCAGCAGCCATGAGGGGGGCTGAAGTGAGAAAACGTGTGTGCAATCAAGAGAGCTATGAGGTAATCCCTAAGCACTCATCTCAAAGGGCAGGGCCTGATTCAACACAGCTGCGCTGTGTTAGGGAGGAGCACACATTAGGACAGAATAAGAATAGAGCTTATTCTACAGATAACAGCTTCAGGAAAAGATACAGCAACAGCTTCAAGCTCAAGCACCAACATCACTTGGAGAAACAGAAGCCAAGCCAAGCGGATAGAGAGAGAAGGAAACTCTCTGGAAGGAAAAGAAGAAAGGCCATTGGAAGGTCTGGGAGAGTCCAAGGCAGTACCCATACTGGGAGGTATTCCAAGTGCCAGCAGAGTCCATTGGACTGGAGTCAGCCAGAGGAATGGAATGGCAGAGATAGGAATCACCAGTGGCTACCTGGGAGAGAGAAGACTACACGTGGAAGGGACTTTCAGACCTATGCCAGAAGGTATGAGAAGAAAGATCCAGTGTCCAGGGATCAAGATTGGAAGGCTGGACATCATAACTGGATTACATACTGGCCAGGCTATACAGAGATGAATTATGATAGCAGGAGAGGCTCAGGTATGAACACTGATCCAGACCCTATCTATAATAGTGAATGGCAGCAAGGGAAAGCGTAGTTACTCACCTGTAACAGGTGTTCTCCAGGAGCAGCAGGAATCAGTCCTCACTTATGGGTGACGTCGGCGCCGACGGAGCCCTCGCGGAGCAATTTTCCCCAGCTTTCAAAGAAAGCCTTTGGGAATTGCAGCGCGCATGCGCGGTCGTCTTCCCGCCCGAGGGTGCCATCTTAGCCAGTCAGATGACATAGCTAAAAAAGACAGCATAAAAATTTGCAAAAGAACATAAGCAGACGATTGCAACTCCAAGGGGAGGAGGGAGGGTAGTGAGGACTGATTCCTGCTGCTCCTGGAGAACACCTGTTACAGGTGAGTAACTACGCTTTCTCCAGGACCAAGCAGGAAGTCAGTCCTCACTTATGGGACTCCCAAGCTCAAGGCTACCGGAGACCCTAAGCACAAAAATGAGCTCCCTCTAGCTCAGCAGCACAGAAGGATAGAATCTTCGCTGAATTATCACCCACCGGTAGCCCACATCCGGGATGGAGGGTAGGAGTTGCTCAGACCTCAAAGAGATTACGGAGGACTGCCTGTCCGAAAGCACTGTCCCTACGGGACTCCCTCTCGAGACAGTAATGGACCGCAAAAGTCTGGCTCGAAGACCAAGTAGCGGCCCGGCAGATGTCTGCCAGCGGAACAGAGCGGAGGTAAGCCACTGACGTGGCCTTTGCCCGAACGCAATGAGCCGTGACTCGACTTTCTAAGGAGAGTCCGGCTGCCCCATAAGCCCAAGAGATACAGTCCGCAACCCAGATGGACAGAGTACGCTTGGAGACCGGGAGCCCCAATTTATTGGGGTCAAAAGACACAAAAAGCTGAGCAGCTTTACGGTGCTCCCGCGTACGGTCAAGGTAGAAGTTCAAAGCCCTTCTACAGTCCAGGGTATGGAGGACCGTCTCAGCTCGGCTGGAGTGTGGCCTGGGAAAGAAGGTTGGAAGCACCACCTCCTGATTGATGTGAAAAGGGGAGACCACTTTAGGCAGAAACTTTGGGTGCGTCCGTAGAACTACCCTATTCTTGTAGAACCGAGTGTAGGGGGGATCAGACACGAGGGCCTGCAATTCACTTACGCGCCTAGTGGAAGTGAGGGCTATCAAGAACAGTGTTTTCCAAGACAGAAAACGGAGAGAACATGTAGCCATAGGTTCAAAAGGCGGACAGGTGATCCGCTGCAAAACCACATTCAGGTCCCAGTCCGGCGCTGGCGGGCGCAGAGGTGGTTTAAGTAGAAGGAGACCTCGGAGAAACCTCGCTACGAGAGGGTCGCAGGAGAGAGGTCTACCGTCCACCGGCACATGATGTGCCGAAAGAGCACTGAGGTGAACTTTGACGGAGTTGGACTTAAGTCCCAGATTAGAGAGGTGTAGCAAGTACTGCAAGATCACCGACACCGGGCAGGAGAAGGGATCCTGCGACTGTTGGGTACACCAGACTGCAAAGCGACGCCATTTAAGGGCGTAGCATTTGCGGGTAGAAGGGCGTCGCGAAGCCAGGATGACCTCCTCCACCTCCGCCGGCAGGAGAAGGGGAGCAAGGACTACCCTCTCAGCAGCCAGGCCATGAGGTTGAGAGACCTGAGGTTGGGGTGCAGTAGGGACCCCTGATCCTGAGTGAGGAGATCCGGTTGTACCCCCAGAGGGATCGGACCCTCCACCGCCAGTTGCAGCAGGAGCGGAAACCACGGCTGTCTGGGCCAGCGAGGGGCCACCAGGATCATAAAGGCTTTGTCTCGGAGAACCTTGAAAAGAGTCCGAGAGACCAGCGGGATGGGAGGGAAAGCGTACAGAAGGCTCCCTGACCATGAGATCAGAAAAGCGTCCGCCGCAACCCGAAGGGGGTGTGGCTGACGAGAGCAGAAGCGAGGAAGCTGCCGGTTGTGAGGACTGGCAAAGAGATCCATCGTGGGGAGGCCCCACTTGAGGAAGAGCTTCTGAACTACGAAGGGATCCAGACGCCACTCGTGCGGCTGGAGGACCCTGCTGAGTTTGTCCGCAAGGCAATTGTCTTGGCCCGGGAGATAAACTGCCTTGAGGAGAATGCCGTGACTGACGGCCCAAGAGCAGAGCTTCTGAGCCTCCCGGCAGAGGAGAAAGGAGCCCGTGCCCCCCTGTTTGTTCACGTAGAACATGGCAACTTGATTGTCCGTCTGGACAAGGACGGACTGTTGGGAAGTCAGGTGGGAGAAGGCCTTGAGAGCTAGGCGGATCGCCCGGAGCTCCAGGAAGTTGATCTGCTGAGCAGACTCCCACGTGGTCCAGAGGCCCTGAGTACGCGCCTCTTGGCAATGCGCTCCCCAGCCCAGGAGGGATGCATCGGTGGTCAGCACCCGGGTCGGCTGAGGTGACTGGAAAGGCATACCGAATATCAGGTTGGGCTGCCGGAGCCACCACCGGAGAGACGAGATCAGCGGCTCGGAAACGCGCACTAGGTCTGCGAGGCCGCCCGTGGCTTGTCGCCACTGCCGGCGGAGACACCATTGAGCAGACCGCATGTTCAGGCGGGCATTGGGGGTCACATGGACGGTGGAAGCCATATGGCCGAGCAGTCTCAGGAAGCGCCTGGCGGAGACCAGGGGCTGGCTGCGAAAGCGGTCGGCTAGGTCCATGAGCCGCTGAGCCCTGTCGAGCGGTAGGTACGCTCGCGCCTGAGGAGTGTGCAGCCTTGCGCTGATGAACTCGAGATCCTGTGAGGGGAGCAAAGTGGACTTTGCGAAGTTTATGACAAAGCCCAAGTGCTGCAGCAGAGTCACCGTGCGGCACGTGGCGTTGGTGACCTCCTGAGCGGACGCTGCTCTGATGAGCCAGTCGTCGAGGTACGGAAAGACATAGAGGCCGTGAAGCCGAAGATGGGCCGCCACGACCGCGAGACATTTTGTGAAGACTCGCGGTGCGGAGGACAGGCCAAAGGGCAGTACTCTGTACTGGTAATGATTTCCTGCCACCACAAACCTTAGGTATTGGCGGTGGCTTGGGTGGATGAGGATGTGCGTGTAGGCATCCTTTAGATCCAAGGAGCATAGCCAATCTCCCTGCTGGAGGTAGGGCAGAAGGATTCCAAGGGTAAGCATTTTGAACTTCTCCCGCACAAGGAACTTGTTGAGGTTGCGCAAGTCCAGGATGGGTCTGAGGCCCCCTGTTCTCTTTGGTATCAGAAAATACCTTGAATAGAAGCCTTGACCTCTCAGGTGGTGTGGCACCGGTTCCACCGCCTGTTCCTGCAGAAGACCTGCTAACTCCTGAAGGAGCAACTCCCTGTGCAGAGGGGGGCGCGGAGGCTCTCCCGGAAAATAGGAGGGAGGGACCTGATGGAAGTGGAGAAGGTAGCCTTCTCGCACGACCTGAAGCACCCAGGCATCTGCGGTGATGCTGGACCCCCTGTGGGCGAAGTGAACCAGCCGGCCTCCGGTGCTGGGGGGAACCAGCGGGGGGGGGGAGAGGCTATGCTGAGCGAGTCAAAAGCCCCCACCCTGCTGAGCAGGGGCTGGTGGTGCAGGCTTGGGGGCTTGCTGCCTACGGGACCCGTTACCCCGTCCCTTGGCCTGCTGGCCCTGTTGGGGAGCTGCAGGGGCCTGATAATGGGGGTATTGTTTGTAGGCAGCCGCCTTCCTCGGGTAAAAGGACTTTTTCCCCGAGCCCTTCTTTTTCTGGGAAGGGGCGGAGGTCTTCCTAGAAAGCCTGGTCCTGGTGAGAGTCTCAGTCTCAATTTGTGCAGCCTTTTCCGCCATGGGCTTGCCAAAGAGGTTTTCGCCTCGGCAGGGGACATCGACCAACTTGTCCTGAACCCAGGGCTCAAGGTCGGACGACTGAAGCCAAGCCTGTCGGCGGGCACCGATGCCGGCTGCGGCTACTCGAGCCGAGGCTTCAAAGCCATCATAGGCTGCTCGGGACATGAACTTTGAGCATTCCCGAATGCCCGTGGACAAGGCTAGGAACCTCCGCAAGGGCTCCTCGGAGAGACCAGCGGAGAATCCGGCTAGTTCTTTAGCCAGATCCCGGAGATACATGCCCATGTATAGCTGGTAAGTCTGGACACGACATGCGAGCATAGAGCCCTGGAAGCACTTCTTGCCAAGGCCATCCAGGTTACGGGCCTCCCTTCCAGGAGGCACCGAGGAGTGCATCTTCTGGCTCTTAAGACGATGCATGGCCGATTCCACTACCATGGAATGGTGTGGCAGCTGTGCCTTTTGAAAGCCAGGGCTCTTGCGGACCCGATAGATAGAATCGACCCGCTTGCTCAGGACCGGCGAGGAGGCCGGACTCTCCCACATGCGGAAGAGCAGTCGTTCCAGCATAGGAGGAACCGGCACAGTAAAGTGTTCCCTCGCGGGAGAGTCATACTGGAGGGCGTCGAGCTCTTCGGCTCGAGGCTCCTCCTCGGGATCCGCAGGGAAGGCCAAAGCCTTGGCCATATCCCTAACGAAGTCCGAGAACCGGGCATCCTCCGGGGGGGACTGCTTCCGAGGCTCGGACTCCGGTGAGTCCGATGGGACACACCGAGTCCGGAAAGAATCAGGTGACTCTTCCTCCTCAGACTCCCAGACCGACTCCGACGAGGACTCGGTGGGGTCGGCCCGGGCAGGGTGCGGCGCCAGCCGCCCCGACGCCGAGGGAGTCGGCGTCGGCGACCTCGGTCCCGAACGGGAGGCCGAGGGTGACCTCGACCGAGGATCGACTCGAGTTCTCATCGACTCGAGGATCGGCTCGGTCTCCGGGGTCGACTTGGACGTCGACGTCCCGGCGGTCGGGGCAGCGAAGCCAGCGAGCAGTGCCCTCTGCTGGTCCATGAAGGCAGACAGTCTGCTCTCCAAGGCCGTCAACCTGAGTCCGAGCTCAGGTGACCCAGCAGCCCCCGACTCGGGCCCCGACGGCGTCGGGCCCGACGTCGGCTGTCGCGGAGGCGAGTCCAGAAGGACCACAGGACTTACCCGGGCAGGCATCTCCGACTCCAGGCGAGGTCGCTTCGGGATGTGTTCCTTCTCCAAGGACCCGGGGCGGCTGTCGGGGCTATGCGACCTGGCCCTCGCGGAGCCAGGAGCGTCCACCGACGCCGCCCTCGCGGGTTTTTCCTTCCGACGATGGTCCCCGGAGGGAGAACCCCGGTCGGAGGAGCTCCGGCGACGGTCCGAGCTGGAGCCTTTCGACACGGAGGCCTCCGACGAGGTCCGGGTACGGCTGGGGTCAGCGAAGATCCTCTCACGCTGATGCCGCCGACTTCTCAACGCCTTTGAGGACAGTTTGCTGCAGGGCCCACAGATCAGTTCCTCATGATCCGGGCCCAGGCAGCGGAGGCAAAAGTCGTGTGTGTCGGTTAGTGACATATTTCGGTCACACCGACCACACCGCTTAAACCCACTGGCAGCCATCGGGGGAAAAAGGGCCCCTGCGAGGTCAAAGGACCGGGCTGCCAGGGAAAACGAAAACGAAAGCTGACTAAGTCAGAAAAAACCGAAAAAAGTAAGAGGACTCGAGACCGGCGTCGCGAGTCCGGGCGGGAAAACGATCGGCGTCGAACCGAAAGAAAAAAGGATAAAATAAAGAAGAAAATCAACTTTTTCGCGGGGACAAGACGGGGACGTCTGTAGGGCTCCGCGGAAAAAAAAGACTGGCTAAGATGGCACCCTCGGGCGGGAAGACGACCGCGCATGCGCGCTGCAATTCCCAAAGGCTTTCTTTGAAAGCTGGGGAAAATTGCTCCGCGAGGGCTCCGTCGGCGCCGACGTCACCCATAAGTGAGGACTGACTTCCTGCTTGGTCCTGGAGAATAAGCATTCTCATGATAGTGCCTTATGGAAAGACTCGTCTGTGCCAATGTATGATAGTGACCCTATGCTGATTGATGAAGGGGGAGATACAGCAGATGAAACTATTGATTACATGGACTGTTCTCTATCTAAATGCTATTGCTAGCTTTCTGTAAGCAAACACATCAGCCATCACAAAGAAACCTAACTTTGTTCTTATTTCCACTGCAAACAGCTCTTAAAGCAGGATTTGGGTTCACACAGTAGCAGCCAGCCAGCTAAAGGGTTTCAGCTGGACAATTGATAGTAATTAAAGCTGCACCTGATTGTGTGTGTGTGAGCAAGAGAGAATCACTGCAGGATCTGCGTGGAAAATAGGCAGAAGTTAACCTAACAAGCAAAGTTTTATTCATTTCTTTGTGCCTTTTTTATTTGGTAATTATTTGCTAAGAAAACATTAGCTAATTGCCTGACAAGCTGAAGGTTGTTTTCTGATTTGCTTTGTGACTTTATGTTATCCATTTAAACACTGCAAGCAAGTAACCTCATTTATATTTGCTACCAAGCATACTTGTGCTGGGTGAATTAAACCCCATCAATAAAAGAAGTATTTTATTGGCTTTACCACTGGTTACACAACTCAATTATTGTCTTCAGCTGTGTTTGGGAGTGAATGAACTACATTACCCACAATACCTTGCAAGAATCATATGAATATATGCATCGTCAAGATTGTGTAAGTTCTCACCCTAGGCAGCCGTCTGACAAATGGCGTAGTTTTTCGGATTGCTTTTGCACCAAGAGGATTTACTTGCTGTGGATTACAAATAAAATTCAAGTTTGAAGCTGAAAGAAGATTTTTTTCCCCTCATCTGCACTTTGGAGGAGAAGTGGTTGTTCCAGGAAGCTGTCCCAGATGAAAAGACCCTGTGCAAAGCTGGATTCATCACTGAGACAAGGTAATATGTACCTGGGCATGTCTAGTGGTGGATGTGTGTAAGCACAGGGGGTAATTGAAAAAAAAAAAAAAAAGTTGAAAAAAACATACCTGGTTGGAAGGTGCTGCTCTTTGGGGTTTTTTTCTTTTCTTGCAGGGGTCAGGATGGATCCGAGGGAGATGGCTCAGTGGATGGCAGCCCAATTCAGCAGGCAGCAGGAGCTATCACAGCAGGCCCAGGACACTGCTATGAAGGCCTTAATGGAACAGCAGAAACCAGTGCTTGATCTGGTGCAAGCTCTAGTTCAACTGCAGAGCCAAAGTGGAACAGATGCAAGACCAGCAGTTAGTACTGGTACACCACATGTGAACAATGTGGGACTCAATCAAGGGATTGGGGCATTTAATTTTGGGAAATTAACTCCAGATGATAATGTTGATGATTTTCTAGAGTCTTTTGAAAGAGTGGCACAGGCTTTAGCATGGCCAGAGACCCAGTGGGCAGTAAGGCTGGCAGCCTCATTAACTGGAGAGGCACTTGCAGCCTACAGAGCAATGTCAGCAGCCCAGGCCTTGATTTATAAGGATGTAAAGGCAGCTATTAGAGATCGCCTAGGGTTGTCTATTTCAGAGTATAGGCGAATGTTTAGAGCTGTTACATTGAAAGTGGGTGAGACACCCAGGGCTCTGAGTCAGAGAATCAGAAGTTTAGCTGTAAAATGGTTGGAGCCTGAGCAAAAGACAGTAGAAATGTTATTAGATATTATAATGCTGGAACAATTTATGCTTGGGGTACCTAAAGATTTGAATGTTTTTCTTATACAGCAAAATTGCCAAAATCTTGGAGAGGCAACCATGCTAGCAGAGAGATTCTTGGAAGCCACGCAGGCTTGCCATAGAATGGGTGGCCCTCTAAAGATGGATGCTGAGGCTAGAGATGCTGTATCAGAAAAGGGAATAATTAAGAATGTTTCTGAAAATGAATGTACTGTATCAAACCAGATGACACAGTGGAATAGAAAGAAATGTTTCAAGTGTGGAAAATTGGGACATTTAGAGAAGAGATGCCAGACACACACTAGTTTAATGGGTCTGGATTTAAAACAGCCCAAGGAAGGATTTCTTTTGATGGTTGATGTGCAGGGAATTACCACAAATGCATTATTAGACTCTGGGGCAGACCAGAGTATGATGTCAAAAAGGCTTTGGAAGAGGATAGAGGCCCAAGAAAGATTTGTGCCTAGAACCCCTGAAAGCCAAGTTCACATCAGATGCATTCATGGTGCTGCATCATCATATCCCACCTATAGGCTAAAGGTTAAGTGCCTAGGGAAACAAGAGGAAGTCCTATTAGCAGTAGTGCCTAGGCTACCCTTTGATTTGGTTCTAGGAAAGGACTGGCCAAGATTTAAGCAGGAACTAGTGAAAGGGCTAGGAAAGAAGGAGGGAGAAGGTTTAATAATGGAAACAGCTCCCGGGCCTTTATTTGGAAGTCCTCAGTCCCTAGCTAAAAAGATGGTTAAGCTTCCAGAAGGCCAAACCATAGGTAATAAGAGGGGCCTTGTATCCACTCGCTCGCAGGCTAAGTTAGAGAGCCAGCGGAAGGAGGAGGGGGAGCAGGCAGAGTTATTAGGAGACTTACCCTCTCATGATGATTTAATAACCCCATCATCTGGTAAAGTAAGAAAGTTGAAAGCACAAAAGAGGCGTGAGAGACTTTGCAGAGCACAGGGTAGGGCTGAGATGTTAGCTGGTCAAAGTTTACCCTGGGTGCCAGCTGAGTTGGTGGCAAAGTTTCCTAACTTTCCACAAGAGCAGCGAGCTGATCAAGCTCTCACCCGAGCTTTTAAGTATGCTCAGGAGGTCAGGGAGGAATTGCCCAGATTCAGACTAGATAATGACATATTATATAGAGAGAGTCAGGACCCCAGAAATGGCGCCATACGTAAACAATTGGTGGTACCCACAACTTTCAAAGGACTAGTACTTAGACTAGCACATGATCATCCAGTGGGAGGTCATAAAGGTATGCAAGGAACGCTGGATCAAATACTTGTGCGTTTTTACTGGCCAGGTATCTTCAAAGAAACTGCCCAGTTTTGTGCTGCATGTCCAGCGTGTCAGCGAGTTACAGCGGCTCACCCACCGGTGGTGCCATTGATCCCCATGCCAATCATCACAGACCCAATTGGTCGCATTGCCATGGATATTGTAGGCCCATTAGTCAAAACGCCCCGAAGTTTCCAATACATCCTAGTTATGGTAGATCAGGCAACAAGGTTTCCCTGGGCCATACCATTGAGGAATGTTTCTGCAAAAACAATAGCTTTAGAGCTAGTAAAATTGTTTTGTGAAGTGGGATTCCCAAGAGAGGTGTTGACTGACCGAGGGTCCAATTTTGTATCCAAATATTTGGCCCAGGTCTGGGATGCCTTTGGCATTCGTCACGTGAAAACCTCAGCCTACCATCCACAATCAAATGGTTTGGTGGAGAGATTCAACCAAACTCTCAAACAAATGTTGAGAAGGGGGTTAGCAGGAGAGGTAAAAGAATGGGATATGTTATTACCCTTTGCCTTATATGCCTGCAGGGAAAGAATTCAAGTGTCCCTAGGTGTAACTCCGTATGAGTTGATGTATGGTAGGGCTCCACGGGGTTTGTTGGATATTTTGAGGGAACAATGGATTGATCCTGAACCAGGAAGTCAGGAGGTGCCACTGTTTCTACGTGACTTGAGAGCACGTTTGAAAAGGACGTCGCAGGTTGCTGAAAGGAACCTGCAGGACAGTCAAGTTCGCCAGAAAGGGTGGTATGATAGAAAGGCCAAAAGCCGCCAATTAAGCATTGGTGAAAAGGTTTTGGTTCAGGTAGCAGGAACTGCTCCAAAATTTGAGGTACAGTGGAAAGGGCCATGGAAGGTTGTTGAACAAGTGAGCCCCGTGTCTTATATGGTAGAAAATGCAAGAGGGCGTAGGCAGACCTACCATATTAATGTACTTAAGTCTTGGAAGGAGAGGCCTGTAAATAATGACCCTGAACCCAGTCAGGAAGTAAGTGAGCTTCAAGAAGAGAACACTCTCGTAGGTATTACGGACTGTAGGAAAGCAGTTTCACCAGTAAAACCAGTCCGTAATAACTTTAGCAGGGGGGTATGTGATAAGGAAGCTTATCATAGCTCAGGTAGGAGCTATAGAAAAGATGATGTGACTCTGAACAAGCAACCTGTCAGTTCTGGTAGAAGTAAGAAAACAGAGTTTTCACATAAAAGACTACCAGTCCCAGAATGCACCAGGTTTCCAGCAGCCATGAGGGGGGCTGAAGTGAGAAAATGTGTGTGCAATCAAGAGAGCTATGAGGTAATCCCTAAGCACTCATCTCAAAGGGCAGGGCCTGATTCAACACAGCTGCGCTGTGTTAGGGAGGAGCACACATTAGGACAGAATAAGAATAGAGCTTATTCTACAGATAACAGCTTCAGGAAAAGATACAGCAACAGCTTCAAGCTCAAGCACCAACATCACTTGGAGAAACAGAAGCCAAGCCAAGCGGATAGAGAGAGAAGGAAACTCTCTGGAAGGAAGAGAAGAAAGGCCATTGGAAGGTCTGGGAGAGTCCAAGGCAGTACCCATACTGGGAGGTATTCCAAGTGCCAGCAGAGTCCATTGGACTGGAGTCAGCCAGAGGAATGGAATGGCAGAGATAGGAATCACCAGTGGCTACCTGGGAGAGAGAAGACTACACGTGGAAGGGACTTTCAGACCTATGCCAGAAGGTATGTGAGGAAAGATCCAGTGTCCAGGGATCAAGATTGGAAGGCTGGACATCATAACTGGATTACATACTGGCCAGGCTATACAGAGAGGAATTATGATAGCAGGAGAGGCTCAGGTATGAACACTGATCCAGACCCTATCTATAATAGTGAATGGCAGCAAGGGAATAAGCATTCTCATGATAGTGCCTTATGGAAAGACTCGTCTGTGCCAATGTATGATAGTGACCCTATGCTGATTGATGAAGGGGGAGATACAGCAGATGAAACTATTGATTACATGGACTGTTCTCTATCTAAATGCTATTGCTAGCTTTCTGTAAGCAAACACATCAGCCATCACAAAGAAACCTAACTTTGTTCTTATTTCCACTGCAAACAGCTCTTAAAGCAGGATTTGGGTTCACACAGTAGCAGCCAGCCAGCTAAAGGGTTTCAGCTGGACAATTGATAGTAATTAAAGCTGCACCTGATTGTGTGTGTGTGAGCAAGAGAGAATCACTGCAAGATCTGCGTGGAAAATAGGCAGAAGTTAACCTAACAAGCAAAGTTTTATTCATTTCTTTGTGCCTTTTTTATTTGGTAATTATTTGCTAAGAAAACATTAGCTAATTGCCTGACAAGCTGAAGGTTGTTTTCTGATTTGCTTTGTGACTTTATGTTATCCATTTAAACACTGCAAGCAAGTAACCTCATTTATATTTGCTACCAAGCATACTTGTGCTGGGTGAATTAAACCCCATCAATAAAAGAAGTATTTTATTGGCTTTACCACTGGTTACACAACTCAATTATTGTCTTCAGCTGTGTTTGGGAGTGAATGAACTACATTACCCACAATACCTTGCAAGAATCATATGAATATATGCATCGTCAAGATTGTGTAAGTTCTCACCCTAGGCAGCCGTCTGACAATACACACACACACACACACACATTTAGAAAAGCAGTATATAAGCCTAGTTAAATAAACTTTGGTGCCAAAGGTGGCATCTGCTTTGGCTCCCACATGCAACCTGTAGTGCTTTATAAAAGTGGTTTGAGGCAACCAGGTAAGCACCTTACAACTATCCTTTGGTGACACCAAGGTGGACTCCACCAATGAGGAGGCCCGTGCCCTAGTAGAATGAACTCAGACTCCCTCCTGCATGCACTTTCCAGCCAGGAAGTATGTTGACCTATTAGCTTCTTTAATTCAAATGAGAAATGGAGGACATGGCCACTACCTGTCTTTTCCTCAGATCACTGAAGAGGACAAAGAAATAATCCGACAGACCGAAGGGACTAGAGCCTACAGATGCAGAGAGGGGTCCATACAAAGGTGGTCCTCTGATAAGGAGGCCAGGATAAGTCTGGCTAAGGAGAAAGAGAGACAGCATCTTTGGGAGAAAGGATAGGAACGTTCAAAAGGAGACCAAAATAGTTGAGATAACCGAAAAAGGCTCCCTTCAGGAAAAAGCTTACAGCTCTTGATAACTGCTTGGTGGACACTATAGCCACCAGGAACACGACCTTGAGGGTCAAATCCTTGAGGCGCCTTATGCATAGGACTCAAAAGGAGGCCCTTTAAGGGCTTTTAACACCAGATAAAGACTCCATTTGAGGAATCACTAGTCCAGCTGGATTTTATGGCTCTTTTTTTTTCCTTCCTATAGTCTGGTTTGGAGTAGCGGTTGGCCCTGAACTCTCTCAAGGCCCAAGTGGCTGCTCTAGCTTGCTTCCAGTTGGGCTAAGGTTTCTTCAAAGAGTATCGAGCAGCTCCATCCTCCAATGTGACTAGTGCTTCCTCAATGGAGTCTTTATCTGGAGCCCCTATTCTCAAACAACCTTCCACATAGGCTAAGGAAGTTGAGGTCCTATAGACCTTGAGCAGATTGTCCACTATTGCTCTAGAGTAGCCCCTTCCTGGAAAACCTGTGCCTCTCAAGAGACAGGCAATAACCAAGAAAGGAATGGGGTCCTCCTTGCAATAGGAGAGAGGACTCCACCAACAGTTTTAAGAGACCTGCATACCATGGCTGTTACAGCCAGTCAGGGCCATTAGAATCACAAGCTAGGTGCAACTGAATTCTGTACAGAAGGTGGCTTGCCAAGTGACAGCAAAAGACATGCAGAAGCCCCTCCTGGGGCTAAATCCAAGCCTGCTGCCCACAGGTCCTTCTGCGGTTGAAAAAATTCTCCACTTTGGCATTCACCTAACTGGCCATCAAGCTGAATGTTGGAAGCCCCCCACCTCTACATGATGAGGTCAAATACGTGAGGGCTTAGCTTCCATTCTGTGGCATTCATAGTATTCTGACTCAAGAAGTCTGCCTGCAAGTTGTTGACATCTATGTAGGCTGCCGACACAGCAGTCAACTGCTTCTCTGCCCAGCGACATAGCTCCAGCAATTCGAGAGCCACTCTGGTACTGTGAATCCCGCCTTGCTTGTTGATGTACACCACAGCTGTGGCACTGTCTGAGCAAACTTGTTCTGTCCTCTCCTGGAAGGCAAGGCAGTTTCTTTCCAAAGCCAGGCAGACTGCTCTGGCCTCTGACCTGTTGATTAGACAGGAGGCTTCCTGAGGGGACCAGAGATCCCAGACAACTGACCTAGATATTGGGCTCCCCAGCACTTCGAGCTGGCATCCAAGGAGACTATCACCCATAGTCTGGCACTTCCAGTACCATCCTAACCATTAGATGGCAAAGTTGCAACCATCAGACTAGCTGCTCCTCTATCTCTCAGGGATGAGGCAGGGTCTGCTCGAACTGAGAGCAGGGAGACCAGCAGATCTCTCTGAAGGGGTGCTTGCACATCCTGGCCAAGCAACCAGCTCCATGGTCAATGGCATGGACCCTAACAGTTGGAGTGGTCCCAGTCCTGAGAAGGCTGAGTGAGCACAAAACTCCCTGAGTTGGCTCTGAAGTTTGAGTGACTGCTGCTCCCTGAGGAACACTCGATTCAGGAGCATGTTTAACTGAGTTCCGAGATCCTCAAAAGAGAACAGACTGTGCTTGGGATAGTTTAATCACCAGACACACAGTCATTCCAGCCAGCAGCTCACTAAAGCCGGGTCAGCCTGGACTTCTGCAGGGAGTCTGAATGAAACAGCCAGTCATCCTTGCTTGTGTAGAAATGCTGCAGCACCACCATTACCTTCAAAACGTTGCAAGGCACTATAGCCAGGCCAAAAGGTAGAGCCCTGAACTGGAAATGGTAGCCCAGGACACAGAAATGGAGAAACTGCTGCCGATACTCCCAGATAGGAATATGAAAAACCTCCCTAGATCTGGCCAAGGAATAGAGGAATTCTCCCTGCTAGACTGTGTGATAAGGAAGCTTATCATAGCTCAGGAAGGAGCTATAGAAAAGGTGAAGTGACTCTGAACAAGCAACCTGTCAGTTCTGGTAGAAATAAGAAAACAGAATTTTCCCATAAAAGACTACCAGTCCCAGAATGCACCAGGTTTCCAACAGCCATTAGAGGAGCTGAAGTGGGGAAACGTGTGTTCAATCAGGAGGGCTATGAGGTAATCCCTAAGCACTCACCTCAAAGGGCAGGGCCTGATTCAGCACAGCTGCGCTGTATTAGGGGGGAGCACTCATCTGGGCAGAATAAAGGTGGAGTTTATTCTACAGAGAATCATCCTCATTATCCTGAGAAGCAGTTTGAGCTTGATCATCTTCATCATCAGGAGGATCATCAGAAGCAGAAGCCAAACCGGACAGACAGAGAGGGAAAGAAACCCTTTGGAAGAAGGAAGAGAAAAGCCTTTGAGAGGTCTAGAAGAGTCCAGAGCAGTACGTATACTGGGAGGCATTCCAAGGGCCAGCATACACCATTGGACTGGGGAAAGCCAGAGGAATGGTGCTGCAGAGCTAGGAATCTCCAGATGCTACCTGTGAGGGAGACGGCTGCACGTGGAAGGGACCCTAAGACCTGTGCCAGAAGGTATGTGAAGAGAGATCCAGTGTCCAGGGATCTGGATTGGAAGGCTGGACATAAGAACTGGACTACATACTGGCCAGGCTATATAGAGAGGAACTCTAACAGCAATGGAAGCTCAGGTATGAACACTGATCTATGCCCTAGCTATAACCTTGAAAGACAGCAGGGAAACAAGTATTCTCCTGAAAGTGCTCCATTGAGAGATTCATCTGTGCCAATCCATGATATTGAACCCATGCTTGTTGAAGAAGGGGGAATGATTGCAGATGAAGAATGTGTTTATATGGACTGCTCTCTGTCCAAACTCCTTTGGTGATTTTCTGTTATAAAGTACAGCAACCATCACAAAGAAATACAAACTTGTTCTTTAATCTACTCAGAAAAGGTCCTGAGTAAGATTTCTAGCCACGCAGTAGAAAGCAAACCAGCTAAGGGGTTTCAGCTGGATAACTGCTAGCAATTGAGCCTTACCTAATTGCTTGTGAGCTAGGAGAGAATCACTTCTGAATCTATGTGGGAAGATATAAGAAGTTAACCTGAAAAGAACAGTTTTTTTCTCTTTGTAGCTTTTGGTTTGTTGTTTGATATATGCTAAGAAAACATTAGCTAATGCCTGACAAGTTTGAATGTTGTTTTCCTGATTTTGATTTTGTTTTTCCAAGTTAAACACTGGAAACAAGTAACCTGATTTATGTGCTACCAAGCATATCTGTGTTGGGAGAAATAACCCCATAAATAAATATCTTATTGGCTTTAACACTTGAGCACAACTAAATTATTGTCAGCAGCTGTGTCTGGTGTGAATGAACTACATTGCCCACAATCCCTTGCAAATCATATAGATATATGCACTTGCCAAGACTGTGAAGATTCTCATCCAGGCAGCCGTCTGACAACTGACACAATGACTAACCTGATGGCCTTCATCCAGAAGAGACTGGAAGGAACTACTCTTCTTGGGCAGCACAAAGTAGATGGAATAACATGCCTGACACTACTTTGTAGAGGGTATGGGTAGAATAGCCTGCAGTTGCAGGAGGTGTGGTAGAGTTTCCTCAACCACCACCCATTTGAGTGCAGAGCTGCAGCAGATTCCACAAAAGGTATCACATTATCAGCTCTGCAAACCCCAACATTGTAGTCCCCAACTGAACCCATTGGTCTGAGGTGATCTGGGTCCACTCAGAGAAACAGCTGGAGCCATCCCCAACCAAATACACCCTTGAGGTGACCCACTGGATCTCGCTGCAGGAATCTACTGCTTCCAGAGAAAGCAGTTAGCTAGTCTCTGGAATGCTGAGAACTCTGAAAGGGCTGACTCTTCTTGGGCTTAGACCCATAGGATAAATAGGTCCTTCCCAGCCTCAGCAATCCAAGGGCATCTCCATGCCCCACAAGAGGCCCTATGAGAGCTACTCCTAACACCCCTGGGCCAGGAGTCTCCGAGGGAGAATCTCACCAAGGTATTTCAACAACTTCTCCAAGTCCTCCCCAAAAAACAACCTGCCTTTAAAGGGGAGCTTGCTCAGCTGTAACTTGGAGGCAACATCAACTGACCAAATGCAGAGCCAAAGCCACCATCTAGCCACTACTACTGTCATGGACTTGGAGAAGAGCCTGACCAAATCATACAAGGCATCAGCCATATAAGCAGCTCAGGACTCCAGTGTAAGACAGCCTGGGCACCTGAAAGCCTAATGTCGTTGCCACAAAGGCATTCTTAAGAGGGTCTTAATCTTTCTATCATAAGACTCCTTGAGCACAGAACTTTCCACCAGGATGGTCATGCAGCGTCACTCCATGGTTAGACTATCAACCTGAGGGAACCCAAAAAGCTGATCTCACTCACACTACACAGGGGGTACAGCTGAGAAAGGATATTAGGGCCCAGCTTGGAGGCTTCCCACTGGAAGACTATGAGCTACTACGTCAGCTCAGGCAGCGGGAAAAAAATCCAGGATACCTTCCAAAACTGGTATAGGAGCAGACTCTACAATATGCAAAGCTGCCATAGTGTCCTGGATAAGGATATGAACATCCTCTTTGTGAAATAAGTGAATCACAGAAGGATCATTGCCTTCTCCTAGAGGAATCTCCCAGTCTTCCTCAGACTCACATTCTGAAAAGGAGGATTCTTCTTCATCCCATACTACCCCTGCAAGAGATAAGGCTGGGTACCCAGAGGCATGGACATGCAAGAGGGCAAGGCAGGGATGCTTAGCACGCTTTCCATCAGTGGCAGAGACACTTGAAGGCCCAGGGTCCCCTGTAGGGAAAGCCTGGGCCTTGGACCCCCAAGTAGCTAACAAGTTCTGAAAACAGCCCATGAGCTGTTTCAGAGGCCACTTTTCAAAGATAGCCAAAAAAGGACCCTGTGGGACCCAAGGGGGATTGCTGGCTAGAGCCCTGAGCCTCCTCAAAACAGTATCCCTCTGCAGAGATCGTGCAGCCATCCAAAATGGCTGCCTGTCCTATAGGCAAGAAAACCATGAGGCAAACAGTGTGTGGGTGATGGAGTCCTGACAATGCTGAAAAATCATGCCCAAGGTGTCCCCTGTCACATATAGGGCAAAAAGAGCTTGCTGCTGAACTGGCCCAATGACAGCCAGACAAAGCACAGGATCAAGCTCCTAGCAGCACACCAAGTGACAAATATACAAAGAGCATGAAAAGAAATACACCAAAAAACAAAACAAAACACCATACCACACAACAAGGCTGCAGTGAAAAAGAAATTCCAAGGAAGACATCCCAGCACCAGTCAGACCAACTGAGAAAACTTGAGAAGGAAAGCTCCAGCCTCCCCCACAACTCAGAGAGACTCAGCTGCCAAAGCAAGCTTTTTTTAAAATCTGAAACTGCTTCATTCAATGCTCTCCATCCTGCACTCCTCTCTGAGCCCTGCAGCAATAGCAATAGCACCCAAACTGCAATGCAGGACTTACTAACACTCTGGCACGGCTTCGTGGTTTCCTACTTTTCACAATGTCTCATTTCCGCCCCCTCTCTGAAACCGGAAGCAGCGTCAGAGAGTGGCAGAAACAGCACATTATGTACAAAAGGAAACGCAAAGGCATGCCAGAGTGTGTGTTAGTGCTGCATGCCCTGCAGGCACTGGGCACCCTAGGTGACTGCCTAGTTTGCCTGGTGGTAGCCCCAACCCTGCCTAGGCCTGAAAGCGTAGTTACTCACCTGTAACAGGTGTTCTCCAGGAGCAGCAGGAATCAGTCCTCACTTATGGGTGACGTCGGCGCCGACGGAGCCCTCGCGGAGCAATTTTCCCCAGCTTTCAAAGAAAGCCTTTGGGAATTGCAGCGCGCATGCGCGGTCGTCTTCCCGCCCGAAGGTGCCATCTTAGCCAGTCAGATGACATAGCTAAAAAGACAGCATAAAAATTTGCAAAAAGAACATAAGCAGACGATTGCAACTCCAAGGGGAGGAGGGAGGGTAGTGAGGACTGATTCCTGCTGCTCCTGGAGAACACCTGTTACAGGTGAGTAACTACGCTTTCTCCAGGACCAAGCAGGAAGTCAGTCCTCACTTATGGGACTCCCAAGCTCAAGGCTACCGGAGACCCTAAGCACAAAAATGAGCTCCCTCTAGCTCAGCAGCACAGAAGGATAGAATCTTCGCTGAATTATCACCCACCGGTAGCCCACATCCGGGATGGAGGGTAGGAGTTGCTCAGACCTCAAAGAGATTACGGAGGACTGCCTGTCCGAAAGCACTGTCCCTACGGGACTCCCTCTCGAGACAGTAATGGACCGCAAAAGTCTGGCTCGAAGACCAAGTAGCGGCCCGGCAGATGTCTGCCAGCGGAACAGAGCGGAGGTAAGCCACTGACGTGGCCTTCGCCCGAACGCAATGAGCCGTGACTCGACTTTCTAAGGCGAGTCCGGCTGCCCCATAAGCCCAAGAGATACAGTCCGCAACCCAGATGGACAGAGTACGCTTGGAGACCGGGAGTCCCAATTTATTGGGGTCAAAAGACACAAAAAGCTGAGCAGCTTTGCGGTGCTCCCGCGTACGGTCAAGGTAGAAGTTCAATGCCCTTCTACAGTCCAGGGTATGGAGGACCGTCTCAGCTCGGCTGGAGTGTGGTCTGGGAAAGAAGGTTGGAAGTACCACCTCCTGATTCATGTGAAAAGGGGAGACCACTTTAGGCAGAAACTTTGGGTGAGTCCGTAGGACTACCCTATTCTTGTAGAATCGAGTGTAGGGGGGATCAGACACGAGGGCCTGCAATTCACTTACGCGCCTAGCGGAAGTGAGGGCTATCAAGAACAGTGTTTTCCAAGACAGAAAACGGAGAGAACATGTAGCCATAGGTTCAAAAGGCGGACAGGTGATCCGCTGCAAAACCACATTCAGGTCCCAGTCCGGCGCTGGCGGGCGCAGAGGTGGTTTAAGTAGAAGGAGACCTCGGAGAAACCTCGCTACGAGAGGGTCGTTGGAGAGAGGTCTGCCGTCCACCGGCACATGATGTGCTGAAAGAGCACTGAGGTGAACTTTGACGGAGTTGGACTTAAGTCCCAGATTAGAGAGGTGTAACAAGTATTGTAGGATCACCGACACCGGGCAGGAGAAGGGATCCTGAGACTGTTGGGAACACCAGATTGCAAAGCGACGCCATTTAAGGGCGTAGCATTTGCGGGTAGAAGGCCGTCGCGAAGCCAAGACGACCTCCTCCACCTCCGCCGGCAAGAGAAGAGGAGCAAGGACTACTCTTTCAGCAGCCAGGCCATGAGGTTGAGAGACCTGAGGTTGGGGTGCAGTAGGGACCCCTGATCCTGAGTGAGGAGATCCGGTTGTACCCCCAGAGGGATTGGATCCTCCACCGCCAGTTGCAGCAGGAGCGGAAACCACGGCTGCCTGGGCCAGCGAGGGGCCACCAGGATCATGAAGGCTTTGTCTCGGAGAACCTTGAAAAGAGTCCGAGAGACTAACGGAATGGGAGGGAAAGCGTACAGAAGGCTCCCCGACCATGAGATCAGAAAGGCGTCCGCCGCAACCCGAAGGGGGTGTGGCTGACGAGAGCAGAAGCGAGGAAGCTGCCGGTTGTGAGGACTGGCAAAGAGATCCACCGTGGGGAGGCCCCACCTGAGGAAGAGCTTCTGAACGATCAAGGGATCCAGACGCCACTCGTGCGGCTGGAGGACCCTGCTGAGCTTGTCCGCCAGGCAATTTTCTTGGCCCGGGAGATAAACTGCCTTGAGGAGAATGCCGTGACTGACGGCCCAAGAGCAGAGCTTCTGTGCCTCCCGGCAGAGGAGGAAGGAGCCCGTGCCCCCCTGCTTGTTCACGTAGAACATGGCAACTTGATTGTCCGTCTGGACAAGGACGGACTGTTGGGAGGTCAGGTGGGAGAAGGCCTTGAGAGCTAGGCGGATCGCCCTGAGCTCCAGGAAGTTGATCTGCTGAGCAGACTCCCACTTGGTCCAGAGGCCCTGAGTACGTGCCTCTTGGCAATGTGCTCCCCAGCCCAGGAGGGATGCATCGGTGGTCAGCACCCGGGTCGGCTGAGGTGACTGGAAAGGCATTCCTAATATCAGGTTCGGCTGCCGGAGCCACCACCGGATAGACGAGACCAGCGGCTCGGAGACGCGCACTAGGTCTGCTAGGCCGCCTGTGGCTTGTCGCCACTGCCGGCGGAGACACCATTGAGCAGACCGCATATTCAGGCGGGCATTGGGGGTCACATGGACGGTGGAAGCCATATGGCCGAGCAGTCTCAGGAAGCGCCTGGCGGAGACCAGGGGCTGGCTGCGAAAGCGGTCGGCTAGGTCCATGAGCCGCTGAGCCCTGTCGAGCGGTAGGTACGCTCGCGCCTGAGGAGTGTGCAGCCTTGCGCCGATGAACTCGAGATCCTGTGAGGGGAGCAAAGTGGACTTTGCGAAGTTTATGACAAAGCCCAAGTGCTGCAGCAGAGTCACCGTGCGGCACGTGGCGTTGGTGACCTCCTGAGCGGACGCTGTGTTGATGAGCCAGTCGTCGAGGTACGGAAAGACATAGAGGCCGTGAAGCCGGAGATGGGCCGCCACGACCGCGAGACATTTTGTGAAGACTCGCGGTGCGGAGGACAGGCCAAAGGGGAGTACTCTGTACTGGTAATGAGGTCAAAGGACCGGGCTGCCAGGGAAAACGAAAACGAAAGCTGACTAAGTCAGAAAAACCGAAAAAAAAAGGAAGAGGACTCGAGACCGGCGTCGCGAGTCCGGAGAGGAAAATCAACTTTTTCGCGGGGACAAGACGGGGACGTCTGTAGGGCTCCGCGGAAAAAAGAAGACTAGCTAAGATGGCACCTTCGGGCGGGAAGACGACCGCGCATGCGCGCTGCAATTCCCAAAGGCTTTCTTTGAAAGCTGGGGAAAATTGCTCCGCGAGGGCTCCGTCGGCGCCGACGTCACCCATAAGTGAGGACTGACTTCCTGCTTGGTCCTGGAGAATTTACCACTCCCCCTCAGGCCCACCAAGTACTAGGAACCCATGGATAGCAGCAATGGACACAGGGCAAATCACTGGCTAAAGTAGACTGGAGAGTACCTGACCTCCAATCAAACACTGAGCCTTTTAGTCTCTGCACACAGGCCTATGCCAAATAATGATATCACTGAAAGATGTTCATCTGTCTCTACCTACTGGCTTGGGAGCATAACCCACATTTATGGGCTGGTCTGGCAGGATAAGGAACCTGCATACACAACCCATCCCTCACCTCTACCTCTGTTCTTAACAGAAAACATTAATTTCAGAGGGCGAAGAGAAATACCTAGAGAGTCTGCACATATAGCATAGTTACTCACCTGTAACAGGTGATCTCCGGGAACAGCAGGAATTTAGTCTTCACATATGGGTATCGTTGGTACCGACGGAGCCTGCGTGGGAACGCTCCCCAGCGTCCAATTAGAAAGCTTTTGGGAGCATCCCACAGCGCCTGTGTGCTGCCTTCCCGCCTTTCCCAACTGCCTCTCTCCAGTTGAGTTTTAAAGCTGAGACAAAGAGAGAGGGAAAGAGAAAGATAGAGAGATAGAACTCCTAGGGGAGGTGGGAGGGTTGTGAAGACTAAATTCCTGCTGTTCCCGGAGATCACCTGTTACAGGTGAGTAACTATGCTATCTCCAGGAACAAGCAGGAATGTAGTCCTTGAAAGTAAGCTAGTCTGTACAGGGCTGTGTATACGGCCAGGGTACTGAACAATATAGTACTAGCCCTAAGAAAGAGTTAATACCATTCAGAGCTTTTTACTCAGTAACATCCTTGAAAGACTCTGCTAGGATAATTAGGTGAAGGGTTCCTAGTAATATAAACACTAGTCTATGTTTATATAAGATAAGTAAAGGGAAAGTTGTCTCCCAGTCTCGGGTTAGAGATATCAAACTGTCAGTATTAGAATTAATGCCTACATAGTTATGTCTGGGAATGTGTATGTCTTCTCATGATGACCTATGCTAATTTATTTATTTATTTACATTCTCTTATATACCGCGCTATTCTGCATCAGTGCGGTTTACATTGAACAAACTGAAATTACATTGAACAGGGCATTATAACTTGGAGATAACTATTTTACAGGGAACATGGGCTATGGAGGGTTAAGTGGCTTGCCCAAGATCACAAGGAGCACCTGTGGGACTAGAAACCCCAGTCCTTCCGGCCCAAGGTTGCTGTCCTCTAGTGGGATTTGAACCCCTGACCTTCCAGCCTGAAGTACCTTGCCCCAACCACTAGGCCACTCCTCCACTCCAGAACTGAATGAGAACTGAACTATGATGATATGGATACGTGATGTTAGACGCAGAACAATAAAGTGAGAATTATGCTGTATAATCAAATATTTACCTATAAATAAAGTGGCCTAAAGCTATGGCAGAGTAAACAAAGGCAGTAGCTTAGTTTGCTCTCCCAAATCTTTGGTTGTTTTTATAATACAAGTGTGTTGTGTATTATTTACTAAGTTTTACAGATTCCCTTCTCATTGCTTTGTGTGTGGATTTCCGTTACCCAAGAACCTGGTGTGTTGCCGGTGAGGGGAGGTGCAGAGTACACTTTCAGTTTGTGCCGTAACTCGGATACGGATCTCTGCATTCAAGGCAAGGGCAGAAGGTGCCTGAAGATTTGTATTACCAGTGATGGGTAATCTGTTAAGTAGACAGGCTGTGTCTCAGATGCGTGAATGGCATGTCAGGGCTAGGGCTTTAGTGTTTAAGAAAGGTAGCCCTTCTTATTGTATGCTTCTATTGTATGTATGAGAAGCATGGTGATGTAGCCATCGATTCCGTAGCACATAGGGATTCAGTGACAAAAGGTAATGTGAATTTGCAGTTTCCTTTGGAGGGAACTTTCTCTGTAGATCAGGTCCATTGCCTGAGATATGAGTTAGCGGTTAAAGGTAAACCGTGCAATTGTGCTTACATGGTGGGAACGGATGGTACATGATGAAAAACATAGGAATGTTTATGTTTTGAAACAAAAGATGTTTGTGTTAGGAAATGTGACTAATGACCAGATGAGCGAGTGCGGGTCACTCGTGTAGCAGTACTAAGAGAAAAAAAAATGCTTAAAGAGAAACAGAAGTTAGGGGGAGTAGGATTGTGTATTTTGGATATTTGGAATGTCTCCCAGCTCAAAGAATTGAGAGCATGTTTGTATCAAGAAACGGAAAGTGTTGTACTTGTAATAAGACTATTAAAAGTAGCAATAGGTCATAGTGTTTCTGTTGCGTAAGAATTAAGTGTTTCTGATGAACTTATTGATAAAATTGAGAGAGATTTGGACAGACATTATGAAACTTATAAAGAGGAGTGTGATCAATTATATTATGATCTAGGCTCTATTCAGGACGTTCTACACCAGCAACATAATTTATGTTCTGGCACTGTTAAACTGAAGCAGCTGTGGGAAATGATATTGTGACTACTTAAAGAAGTGTTTGATTTGACTAAAACTTTTCCGAATTACAGGGATAACCCTGGTAGATTTGTGTCTTTATGGTCTCAAATAATTAACAGTTATAATCCTACTTGGGCAGATCTAGATAATTTGCTCAGATCTGTTTTCTTTAATCCAGCTGATTTTCATAGGGTTACTCATCCAATTAGGGATGATAACTGGCAATGGCCACTGACAGACCCTGTGACAGATTTTCAAGAAAAGGCACAAAGAGATGATTTTGTTTTATGTAGAGAAAAATTGTTAGAATCTCTTCAAGAAGTATGCAAACCTGTAAAGGATTGGTCGAGATTAACATCTCTAAGGCAGGATAGGGGTGAAAAGGTTACAGATTTTCACACTAGGTGTATGCTAGCTTTTAAAGACTATTCTGGTGAGGCAGAAGACACACCTTCAGGATTCACTAATATGTTTGTAAATGGTTTAAATCCCGAGAATAAAAGAAATTTTAGAAACTTCAATAATAGATTGGCCAGCTAGAACAGCTGATGCAATTCTGGAAGGAGCTCGATACAGTGAGTTGAAATTTCTCAAGGAGCAGCAAGAGCAACAAACCAGAATAGATGTGAAAAAGAATAAATTGCTCAACTTGCAGATTGCTTCTATGCAACCACCCATAGGCAGGGGGAAGAGGTAGAAACAGAGCCAGAGGTCGTCATGGGAATCCTCAGCGAGGGCGTGGAGAGTCCAGAGAAATGTGTACTTGTTATACTTGTGGTGAGATTGGGCATTTGCAGCGAGACTGTCCCCGGAATTGAAATCTGGATGGCCAGAGAGCTGATTTCCCTCCTCCCCCTCCGGTAACAGCTGAATTCACTCCCGTATATCAGTGCTTCTCTAACCCAGAAGATTATGGAGATGGTACATGGGATGCATGACTATTGTTAAGTTTGAATGTAACTCCTCAGGGTGAGTTGGAAGCTAAGCTGGGAGGATCTACTTTCAAGTTTGTTATTGATACTGGAGCTACAACATCAGCACTGCGTTTACAGGATTTGCCTGCCATTTATCACACTCAACTAGCACAAGCTCCGATAGTACATTGTGAAGGCATTGAGGGTAAGATAATACCTCATCGTAAACTTGAATTTTTACCTTTGCAGATTGGAGAGACTGTATATCCTACTTTTCTTGTAGGAGACACTTTACCAGTGAATCTTTTAGGTTGGGATTTTTTGGCTTCACATCATGCTACTCTATCCTGGATGAGTGGAAAGCTATATTTCCAGCTGTATTCTCTCTCTGAAGTGCCGTCTCCTGCAGATGCCAGTACCATTCATCCTGCTCTTGGACAACTTCCATCTACTTTATGGGCAGTGCCAGGATCTAATGTCGGATGCCTTTCTATCCCTCCTGTGAAAATCACCGTGAAACCTGGAGTTCAGCTTCCTAGAATCAAGCAGTATCCATTGCCAGCAGCTGCCATTGATGGAATTCGTCCTGTGACTGAAGATCTTCAGAAACAAGATGTCATTTATTCTACAACTTCATCATGTAAGACTCCAATTCTTCCTGTACTAAAGGCTGACGGTAAGACTTATAGATTTGTGCAAGACCTGCAAGCAGTAAATAATGTGATTTTTGCCAATTTTTCCCTTGGTGCCTAATCCACATGATATCTGGACACAGATACCTTCAGGGACTACCTGGTTTTCTGTTGTAGATTTGAGTTCTGCTTATTTTTCAGTAAGAATTAGCAAAGAAAACCAATTTTTATTAGCTTTCCATTTTGACAATAAGCAGTATACTTGGACCACTTTGTGTCAAGGGTACACCGACAGTCCTGCATATTTTACGCAGGCCCTAAGAACTGTACTGCTGGATGTAAAGCTCGACCATTCCTCTTTAGTTCAATATGTGGATGATTTGCTTTTATGTTCACCAAGTTATGAGAGTTGTTTGTCAGATTCCTTGTCTCTATTAGCTCATATTGCTAATTTAGGTTTAAAGGTTAATTTGTCTAAACTGCAATTTGTATCTCAAAGTGTTACCTTCCTTGGTGTTGTTCTAACACCATCTGGTCGTGCAATTACCTCTGCTAGATTGAAACCTATTCTGTCATTGCCTTTTCCAGCGACACCAGTGTTATTGCGTAGATTCCTGGGTTTATTAATCTTCTGTAAACAATGGCTAGCAAATTTCTCAGACCTTACTGCTCCGCTTTATGCTCTTATTGGGAAAGGAGGACCTGAAGGTCTCATTGTACCCACATTAGCACAGTGAGAAGCTTTTGTAAATATAAAGCCTGCACTGGGCAATGCGCTATGTTTATCATTGCCCGACTACTCGTTACCATTCAAACTGTATGTTGCTATTTCTACTTCCTCTGCTACCTGTGTACTTTTACAAGCTTTCCCAACCGGTCGCAAGCCAGTAGGCTATTTCTCAAAGTGATTTGATTCAGTGACTTTGGGACTCCCACCATGTTTACACAGTTTGGTAGCAGTGGTTTTTGCAATTGAAATTACTGATTTTCTGGTTTTACAGCACCCTCTTGAAGTGTATGTTTATGTTAATTTTATTTGATAAACCGCCTTTCTGAAACAAGCAAGGCGGTGCACAATATACAAGCAAACAGGAAAGGCTCAAAGGCCAGTGAAATGGAAAGGAAATTTTACAATGGTTACAGGAGAGAAGAGAGAGGAGAAAGACAGGACAGGACAAGGAAGGGACAGTCTCAGGGAGGAGATAGAGCTTAAGGCGGGTCACACAGAGGGGAGGGAAGGTAGAAGGCTGTGGAGAAGAGGTGAGTTTTTAGGTCTTTTTTGAAGGTGTTGTGATTGGACTCCAGACGAAGGGATGAGGGAAGGGAATTCCATAGGGCAGGTCCTATGAAAAAGAAGGCGGAGGAACGCGTGGATTGCAGATGGGCAAGGGAGGGCGAGGGAAGAGTGAGACGACTGAGGTGAAAAGAGTGGGGAGTGTGCCTGGGAGAGTGGAAAGAAATGAGATCTGCTAGATACTGTGGAGTATTAGTGTGGAGGATTTTATGTACAAGAGAAAGCAGCTTATACTGGGTGCGGAAAGAGACAGGTAGCCAGTGAAGGTGGAGGAGCAGAGGTGTTATGTGGTCCCGGGGGGAAGAGTGAGTGAGAAGGCGGGCAGCGGTGTTTTGGATCCTCTGGAGATGGGTTAGCTGGAATTTAGATAGACCTATGAGAACTGAATTGGAGAAGTCCACCCGTGACATGACCAGGGACAGTAATAGGGTAGTGAGGGCCGATGGGGAGAGGAAGGGGCGTATTGCTTGGATTTGGAGTTTCTAGGTTGCTCCATTTAACCAAGACTCAGCCTTTGTCCTCCACACATTTGTTAACATTGGAATTAATAATTTCTCAGCCTCATGTTAAAGTATGTACTACGTCAATATGCAACCCTTCAGCACTTCTAGCTCCATTGACAGATCTTGTAGAAGAGGATGGGTCTCATGATTGTTTCCAGAGTATTTTAACATTTTCCCAGGCTAGGCCTGATCTTTCCACTATACCTTTACCAGGCCCGGATGTGACTTTATTTGTGGATGGTTCTGCTTTCAGAGATGAAAAGGGAAATATTTGTGCAAGCTATGCAGTCACTACAGTTGATGATGTAGTGGAATCAGCTTCTTTGCCGTTTACTACTGCACAATTAGCAGAAGTGTTTGCATTGACACGTGCACTTGAACTCTCCAGGTATCTTCTGGCAAATGTCTATACAGATAGCTCCTATGCATTAAGCATTTTATGGGATTTTGGAAATATTTGGCAGCAACGAGTGTTTTTGACTTCTGCTAATAAACCAATTAAGCATGCTGAATACATTCACTGTTTACTACAGGCTGTTCTCTTGCCAGCATAAGTTGCAGTTTTAAAATATAAAGGACATTCCTCTGCTGGAGATTTCATGACAAAGGGCAACCATTTTGCAGACCAAAAAGCACGGCAAGCTGTTCTTCGAGCATCGGTGTCACAGACATTGCTGTATTTAACACCATCTAATATGACTTTGTTTTCCCTTTCACCTCTTTTACAGCAATATCAAGATACTTCCCTTGAAACCCAAACTCTATGGACTTCGTGGGGTGCATCCCGTAATACACAGGGCTTCTGGAAAAAGGACTATCTTCTCATCTGCCCTGACACTCTATTGTTCCCACTTGCTCTGTTCTTGCATCATAGACTTCACTTGTCAGCTGCAGCTATGCAACACGCCTTCTCAGTTCTGTGGTATCACCCGAAATTTATTACTGTGGCACAGGCTGTCTATGCTGCTTGTTTGGATTGTTTGAAGGCTGGCAAGGTGGGGTCCCTCCTGAAGATTGCTGCTGCCCTTCCCAGGCCTTCTGGACCCTTTTTGATTTTGCAGCTTGATTTTACTGATCTCCCCTGTGCCAGAGGAGGAAGGCGGTATTTGTTGGTGGTCACTTGTCTTTTCTCTGGATGGGTAGAAGCTTACCCCACTACCAGTATGACTGCTGGGGTTGCCATCAAATTATTGCTCACCCAGTTTATTCCTGTTTGGGGTATTCCTTTTATTCTGTCTTCTGATCAGGGTCCGGCCTTCATTGCGATTGTCTGGGAGGGTATTGAAAATTGGTTTGGTATAAAGAGACAACTGCACACTCCTTATCATCCGCAAAGCTCTGGCCAGGTGGAACGGATGAATAGGACAATCAAAGGTCACTTGCGCACTATGACACAGGATTGGGCTACAGATTGGACAGAAGCCCTTCCTTTTGCCCTTATGGCAGTGCGTAATTCCCCCCAGCGTACTCAGGGAGGCCTGACACCATATGAAATAGTTACTGGACGTCCAGCTACTTCTCCACATGAATTGGCAGTTATCCCGGATCCTCAATTGTTGCGCAGCGATATTTTGACTTATTGCTCACGGTTGCACTCAGTCCTGTCTGTTTCCCCTTTATTGCAGGTGAATCCTCAACGAGATGACAGAATCATCATATCCAGAAGTGAAGCCAGGGGACTGGGTCCTGATTAAGAATTTGCATCCAAAGACACTTCTGGCTCCCAAGTTCCTAGATCCATTCCGTGTGCTCCTGGTGGGATACTCAGCTT
The DNA here is from genome assembly GCA_033557465.1 of Ichthyophis bannanicus. NCBI lineage: Eukaryota > Metazoa > Chordata > Amphibia > Gymnophiona > Ichthyophiidae > Ichthyophis > Ichthyophis bannanicus. The sequence goes on from CM066031.1 coordinate 547,031,302, forward strand.
GTAAAGTGGAAGGACATTCTTGTTGGATACACCTTACACAGTGTAAAAAGGCTCCTTCACAGGATCCAGAAGGTGGTTCCCTGCATCAGTGAATCAAGAGATTGCAACGCAGAGACTCATTGGACAACAGTGATATTACAGAAAAAGACTATCAAGATTGAATGAACTAATTATACAAAACACCTTTGTCCAGCATTTATACTGCTGATTAGGTGGAATTAGTTAGTTTGAATTAGTATTTTACTGATATATAAGCAATGACCTTTGGGCACTTAACCTCTACTTTATGAAAAGTTTGAGAATTAGGGGGTAGTTATAGCTATAGTATATAGCTTCATCATATTAAGAAGTAGGTGTATTTTCATTTTGTTTTAGAACGTTTATTTTTTGAGTAATTATAGTTACAGATATTTCAAGGTTTGCTAAGAATGTTTCCTTATCTGGTCTTAGTTGTGCTGTGGCATATTATTGTTAATGAAGCAGTACTGCATTTAGAATCTTGGGAATGTTATGGGGAATATCCAAATATTTTTGAGTCACATTTACACTCAGTTACAAAACATTTTAATCTATCAAATTGTGCGGTTTGCCTTCCAACTGTGACAGCCACTCAGCATGGGTTTCTACCACGAGCTAGGCCTAAAGCCTTTAAAGAGTTTCGTGATATAGCTTTTAATCTAACTACTGTACAATGGTCACATACAAACACAGAACCTAGAGTAATTAGCTCTATGCCTTTAAAGTCCCCTCCAATATGTTTTATGGCTCAAGGTACAGGGAAAAAGGTAGGGGACACTCCATGGAACATGTGTAGCATAGTAATGCTACATAATTCTTCTATCTGATGTAAGAAATCCCACATAAGAAAATCCTATATTTCAGTAGTACAATTAATGCAAGTTCAAGGGAACCAAGTGCATGATTATGACTTGTTACAGTATAATAGTTCTGGCTACCCTTTGAATGCCTCTAGTTCAGACCTAAACATACCTAACTGGAGTTTCCCTTTGTTAGGGTATTACCATCCCTGGGAACGTAATTTATCTGTTGGAATTAAAGAAATGAACATTACTCAGTGGCTTTGAATAATTGTACACAGAATATATCTTGTCCCCACAACTTGACAATTTGGGAAAATGGATTAGTGGCTTTAAAAGGAGATTATTTTGTGTGTGGTAATCTTGCATATACGGATTTTCCCAGAGGTTGGTCAGGTACTTGCTATGTTGCCCAGTCAGACACCCCGTGGCGTTTTTTTACCTTACCAAAATATTACTTTATTATCAACCCTGAATAATTCTTTAAGAAGAAAAAGGGATGTTTCCCCTCATGATACATCCATAGCGGCTGCTCAGCAGCTGGTAGACTCTACAAGTCCTTTAACTAAATCTCAGATAGATGTATTTACAGGTACTGTTTGGCTCAACTTTTTGGAGCCATAGCATCCACCAGAGAATATTTATTTATTTATTTATTTACATTTTCTTATATACCGCGCTATTTTCCATCAGTGCGGTTTACATGGAACATTTTACATACACATTTCAAATGACTTGATTTGTGTTTACAAATAACAGGAATAGGAACTTGGAAAGAAACAGGGGTAACTATTTACATCTGTACAATGCAAAATGATTGGACATTTGCGTAGATTTGCCTAGCTGGATGGTGAGTGATCAATGATGCTGTCATCCGGGTAATGTAAGAGGAAGAGGTAATGTTTCACGGCTTTTCTGAACTAGGTTAGATTGGTGATATCACGGATACTGTGTGGAAGGGTGTTCCAGCATTTAGGTGCGGCGAGCTTAAAAGCCCTGTTCGTTGTGCTTTGGCAACATTTGGTCGTTTCTTTTGGGACTACTAGTTTATTGGCGGCATGAGATCTTCTAGATCTATTAGGGGGAATTATCAGTATGAGATCGGATAAGGAAGATGGGGCGAGTCCGTTTATGATCTTGAAGGTCATTAGTATGGTCTTGAATGTGATCCTGCCTTTTTATAGGGAGCCAGTGTAATTGTTTCAGGATGGGTGTCATGTGTTCCCTCATGGCAGCGCCCTGGAGAACTCGTGCTGCTGAGTTCATTGCTAGCTGAAATGGAAGCAAAGTGGATTGTGGTAGACCATGGAGTATTGCGTTGGCATAGTTGATATGTGGTAAGACTAGAGCTTGATACACTGTCCGGAAGTCATCCGGTTCAAGTAGGGAGCGTAGGTGTCTGAGGGATCATATTTTATGGTATACGGCTCTTGCTACATTGCTTATATGGGTCTTCATGTCTAGTAGCTGGTCAAGTGTGACTCCCAGGTATCTGATGGAGGGTTTGGTCAGACGTTCTGCATCTTGGACCTTCAAGTAAGGAGGCGTGATGAAATTTGGGTTCCTTGTAATGAAAAGGACTTTGGTTTTCTTATGTTGTATCTCAAGATTTTGTATTTGGAGCCAGCTGGATACTGCATCGAAACAGTCTGTCAGTGGGGAAAGGTCGGGGTTCTCAGTAGTGAATGGCATATACAGGAGAACATCGTCAGCGTACAACAGACAGCTCACCTTGAAGGACCGGATGATCTCGCAGGTAGGTTGCATATATATATTAAACATGAGTGCAGAGAGAGATGATCCTTGCGGGACCCCTTGACTCTGGTGGAAAGGTTCTGATGTTGTTTCTCCTGATCTTACGTGTTGCCATCTATCGGAGAGATACAACTTGCACCATTTAAGTGCAGAGTCACATAACCAGAGTATGCGATTACAGGCAGTTGTTGAACTTACAGCCCTGGATCTCACTGAGGCAATTAGTGTGTTACAAGGTGCAGTGGACAAGGTGTCTGCTTATGCAGCCCAGAATCGCATGGCTTTAGATCCGGGGTCTCAAACACGCGGCCCGCGGGCCGCGAGAGAACTTTGTGCGGCCCGCGACGGAGGGAAACAAAAAACCCTGGCTTCTGCTGCTGCCGCCGTGACAGTGGCAGAATCAACTGTCAAATTTTTTAAAAAAAACTGGCTTCTGCTGCTCAAGCAGCAAAATCAGCTGTCCTGCGGCCCCTTCCCCTCTGCCCGGAGATCCCTGAGTCTGCTCCATCAGCGGCGTGCTTTTCAAGCCGCGAAGAGAGTATTTCCCTCTCGCGCGGCTTGAAAAGTGAATAGGCTTAAGCCGCGCGAGAGGGAAATACTCTCTTCGCGGCTTAAAAAGCCCGCCGCTGATGAAGCAGACTCAGGGCTCTCCGGGCAGAGGGGAAGGGGCCGCGGGACAGCTGATTTTCTGCTGCAGCAGCAGAAGCCAGTTTTTTAAAAAATTTGACAGTTGATTCTGCCGCTGCCACGGCTGCAGCAGCAGAAGTCAGGGTTTTTTGTTTCCCTCCATCGCGGGCCGTGTGTTTGAGACCCCGGTTCTATATGATGTGGCTCGGTAGCACTTCACTTGTCAGCAGCAGAAGCCAGGTTTTTTTTTTTTTTTTTATTTACCTGGGCTGATGGGTGGGAGGGAGGGGGGGGTGAAGGACTGGACATGGGGTGATGGGGTTTCGGACGGACTGGGGGGGGGTTGACGGGGGTAGTTAGGAGGGGTACTGCGCTTGGGCGGGGCTGACTGTATTGGGGTATTGGGGGTTAGGACTGGAAGTGGGCTAATGGCAGGGGGGTTATGACTGGTAATGGGCTATGGTGGGGGCTAGGACTGGAAATGGGCAGATGGGGGTTAGGACTGGAGGTGGGCTGATTGGGGGTTAGGACTGGAGGTGGGCTGATTGGGGGGTTAGGACTGGTAATGGCCTATGAGGGGAGGTAAGACTGAAAATGGGGTGATGGGGGATAAGACTGCAAGTGGGCTATGGGGGCGACTAGGACTGGTAATGGGCTATGGGGGGTAAGACTGAAAATGGGGTGATGGGGGGTAAGACTGGAAGTGCGCTATGGGGAGGTTAGGACTGGTAACGGGCTATGGGGGGTCTAGGACTGGTAATGGGCTGGGGGGGTTGCTAGGACTGGAAATGGGCTGAGTGGAAGGGGGGCTTGAACTGCAAATGGCTGATGGGGAGGGGGGCTTGGAATGGAAATGGGCTGTGAGGGGAGGGAGCTAGCACTGGAAATGGGCTGAGTGGGGGGGAGCTAGGATTGGAAATGGGCTGATGGGGGGCTAGGATTGGAAATGGGCTGATGGTGAGGCTAGGATAGGACTGGAAATGGACTGATGCAGGGACTAGAAAGGAGCAGATGCTGGGTGGGGCTGGAACTAGAAGGGAGCTGATGTTGGGGGAGGATTAGAATGGGATGGAGCTGGGAAAGTGAAATGGAGAGGGGAAAAATATTTTGTCTGGGAGAGAAGACAAATCTACAGTTGGCCAGGTATTGGGAGAGTAAGTGGGGATTGAGGATGGAGGGGTAAAATTTCAGTGGATGAAATAGGAATGAGGAAAGAGCAAAAGGAGAAAGATTAGTATGTTAAAGCAGATGTAGAGAGAGAATGGAAAAAAAACTAGGAGAGAGAAGAAAGGACAAATGGACAGCAGACGATGGAGAGTTAGCAGAAGACATGAAGAAACCAGAAGAAAGTGGCTGGAACAATTGCAACTGAAAAAAAATGCACAAAAGGTAGAAAAATATCTCTTTATTTTGAATTTATTAACTGGAATATGTCAGCTCTGGGAAATGTGCATCATTAAATGTTTGCGCTTTGTTTAGTACAAGAGGAAATTAATTTATAGTTTTATTTCTACAGTGTTGTTGTACAATCCAAGTTTGGCTTTTGGGGTTCCCAGTTTAATTATTGTCTTCCTGTTTCTAAATCTTTTAGTCTTTCTTTATCCATACTCATTAAGAGGCATGCTTACTAAAAGTTAGTGTATGGTAACATTATGCAAATATTTATGCAAATGAGGCCCCGCGTCTTATGCGGCCCCCGGGTTACTTTACAAGTCCTCATTTGGCCCTCAAAGCAATTTGAGTTTGAGACCCCTGCTTTAGATTATCTCCTAGCGAAGGGGAATGGCGTGTATGGATTAATTTTTGATCATTGTTGCAGTATGCTTGACGATGAAGGAAAAATAGTGAGAGGCCTACTAGATAAGGTTAGAAATCATACTTTTTTATCAAGTAGTAGTTATGTAAGTTCTTTTTCTGATTTTTTGATTCTGTTCCTTCTTTCTGGAGTTCATTATCTAGGCCGTTGCAAGGCACGTTAGCATCATTGTTTGGTTTTTTGGGCACTCATTTTAGGAGCATTAATTCTCTGTGTAATATCTGCTTGCTGTAAGAAATCAGTGGAGGCACTAACCCCTAAGATAATGTTACAGATAGACCCAGAATCTAGTTACAATCCTTCTTTGATATCAATGCCTGAGTTGCCTTACCTTTGAAATGATTCTTTACATAATCAGAGGAGGGACTGAAAGTAAGCTAGTCTGTACAGGGCTGTGTATACGGCCAGGGTACTCAACAATATAGTACTAGCCCTAAGAAAGAGTTAATACCATTCAGAGCTTTTTACTCAGTAACATCCTTGAAAGACTCTGTTAGGATAATTATGTGAAAGGTTCCTAGTAATATAAACACTAGTCTATGTTTATATAAGATAAGTAAAGGGCAAGTTGTCTCCCAGTCTCGGGTTAGAGATATCAAACTGTCAGTATTAGAATTAATTAGAATTAATGCCTACATAGTTATGTCTGGGAATATGTGTATATCGTCTCATGATGACCTATGCTAATGAGAACTGAACTATGATGATATGGATACGTGATGTTATACGTAGAACAATAAAGTGAGAATTATGCTGTATAATCAAAATATTTACCTATAAATAAAGTGGCCTAAAGCTATGATGACAGAGTAAACAAAGGCAGTAGCTTAATTTGCTCTCCCAAAGCTTTGGTTGTTTTTATAATACAAGTGTGTTGTGTATTATTTACTAAGTTTTACAGATTCCCTTCTCATTGCTTTGTGTGTGGATTTCCGAAACCCAAGAACCTGGTGTGTTGCCGGTGAGGGGAGGTGCAGAATACACTTTCAGTCTTCACATATTGGGACTCCCTAGCTACAGATGCCAGGGAGAGACCCTAGAAGTTGTGTGTGGGCTCCACTTCCCCCCATGGATCTCTGGCATCCTACCGGGCTCCACTTCCCTCAATGGCTCTCTGGCATCCTACCGGGAATGGTAGGTAGGAGTTGATTAAGTATGGAACAGGTGTCGTAGAACAGCCTGACCAAACAAGGCATCCCAGCAGGAGTCCTTGTTTAAGCAGTAATGGGCTGTGAAGGTATGAACTGAGGCTCAAGTAGCTGCTCGACAGATGTTGTCAATAGACAGAGTGTAGATGAGCCATTGAGGCTGCCATGGCTCTCACATTGTGAGCTGTGACATGGCCTTCCAGAGAAAGCACAGTTACTTACCTGTAACAGGTGATCTCTGGGAACAGCAGGAATAAGTCTTCACATATGGGTACGTCGGTACCGACGGAGTCTGCGCGGGAACGCTTCCCAGCGTCCAATCAAAGAGCTTTTGGAAGCATCCCACCACGCCTGCGCGCTGCCTTCCCGCCTTTCCCAACTGCCTCTCCTCAGTTAAGTTTTAAAGCTGAGACAAAGAGAGAGAGAGGAAAGGAAAGATAGATAGAGATACAACTCCTGGGGAGGTGGGTGGGTTGTGAAGACTTATTCCTGCTGTTCCCAGAGATCACCTGTTACAGGTAAGTAACTGTGCTATCTCCAGGAACAAGTAGGAATGAGTCTTCACATATGGGGACTCCCAAGCTGAGATGCCTGGAGTCCCAGCATGTCATAGGTTGGAACATGCTATCCCCCACAACACCAGGCATCCTGAGGATGGAGGGTAGGAGTTGAAGAAAGAAAGGTGCTGTGGAACAGCTAACCTAGCATAGGATTGCAGACAAGGAGTCCATGTGTGGATGATAATTATCATCAATGATATTGCAAAGAAAAAATAGTGGAATATGGACCTCCCCTAACAGGACTTCAGAGAAGTATGGAGGTTCATGGGATCTACTGGGGAACCCAGTAGAAGAACCTCGAGAAGGACCTCACTGTAAGTGGAGGTAGTAAACCTGTAGGAAAAGCAATGGAGGTCAGAATCCTGAAAGGTAACAGGTAACCCCAGTAGGAAAAACTGGGGTAGTACAAAAACGGTGGGCCTTCAGCGGAAGGCTTTATGATAAAAGCCGAACTCCTTTGGCGGCAGAGTGGCTCACTCTTAGGAACAAAAAGAGAAAGGCTAACCGATTTGGACAAACAGGCCCAGTCCTTGTGGGGAGAAAGGGTATGGGAACCCCTTGTATCCCAAAAGAAAGGACAAACGCCGGAGGTGTTAGAGCCTGTGATTAGCTGAAGATCCGCAATGTCTCTCCTAACTGAAGTCAGCTGGGAGAGATATTGGAACATGGAGAGCTTCAGAGGTACCTAACCTTAAGGTTATGGTAGGTGTTAACTACCAAAGTGGTTGTGAGTGTAGGACCCCAAAACATGCTGGATAGCATAAGTATGTGTAAAGCCCATCTGTCAGAATCATATAGCGATATGAGTCTCGACAGTCAGGTAGATAAAGCAGAATACATATCTACCGATAGTAAAATATCTTGATTTGATATATATATATATATATATATATATACATATACATATACATACACATACATCTACAGAATATATCTACAGTGAGATATGAAGGGCATAAAATACACACAAATGATAGACATAGACATCTGTAAGATGTGTGCTATAGGTATGAATATATAGGCCTCTATATGGAAGTCTGCAATGAAGCAGACAGAGATATGCCTATAAAAAGGTATTCACATAGGATAATGTGGAGAGGAAAGATTCATCTAACAAGAAGGTGGAACCTACTTGAGAAGATATATAGAGAATCAATTCCCACTGGTTATGGCTACAGGGATGCTAGGTAGTAGAATAACCAGGATGGTTACGTGAAAAGCAGAGGATGATATCAGTCTGCAGCCAGCAAGTCCCAAGTATTCTAGAACTCTAGCATGGTAAGTGAACAGAAGACGCATAGGAATGAGATACCATGCTGACCTGCATAAGGGCAAAAAGGTATTATACGTTCTTACCATGAGGACGAGCTGGAAGGAGAAAACATATTCCCGATTGGAAATACTATGGACCAAAGCAGGGAATTAGCAACTCCTTAGGGCCTCCTCTTGCGTGAAAGCTTATGTCCTTTATATTAAAAAGGAGAACTTTTCTAGTCATGGGAGACATGACTGAAAAAGCCTTTTTCAACCATCTAGTATACCTGTTGGAGAAAAAGCCCCCAATGCTCTCTAGCAAGGGCCCATAGTGGAGAGTTTCTCTGTAGAATTGCAGAGAGCATGATGCAGGAGAATGAGGAGATAGGTACTGGCTCTCCTGCAGCCAGTTCTATGTCAACTATGCTGCCAAACCCAGGGGAATGGAGATGGCAGAAAGAGAAGACAATCCAACAAGCTTGTAGTGAAAAGATTTCCAAGACAGATGACAGCACTGACTTGGAGCCACTACTAAGACCAGACAGAATGTTAGTGGAGGACAAATCTGGTTGCTGGTGGACAAGAACCAGTGGTCCAAACATTAAGGCTCCTGCATTGGCAGCTGCTTGCCAGACAGCAGAAAGAATGGTACTGTTTAAAAACAGAAAGAACAGACAAAACAAGAGGAGAAAACTCTGGACGTGTCTGATGAACTGCTTCAAAGCAAGATTGAAAAAGAGGAGTCAACTCAGAGAAGAGAACTCCGCACTGGAAAAGTAAGAAAACTAGAGAGGCTGAAGAAAAAGCCCTCCAGTGAAGCAATACCGCTCTTACAGAGGAAAAACCTGGTAAGAGGGTAAAGAGAATGGAGCTGAAGAAAACTTACAAAGTAGTAAGTTTATTGAAAGGAAAAAAAGACATGCTGGCACAGGAAACTATCGTTTGATAGTGGATAGACCTCTTTCCCTAGCAGGAAGAAGAGGAGAACCCTGTGACCTAGAAGCATGAACATCCTGACAGCTCATAGAACACAGAAAGAATGGATGTCTTTCGGGAATTTAGAATGGCAGCAGTGGATTGCCTCTATTGAGAAGAAGCAACTGCAGATTCTAATCCCAAATCACAAGCATCTGATGGATTGATCAGAAACCCTGTGGTTGCTGGGTTTGCTGAGCCTGGTGAGAGGTTGAACTCTGCAGACCAGGACGATGCTTCCCCTGTTTGGGAACATCTATATGATGGGCAGATGATGCATAAAACCTTATTCTCCTATGGGAAGAAAGTTTGGCAGGACATTTCCTACCTACTGGGACAGAAGGTGCAGAACAACCCCTAGGAACAGGTAAGTCAGTGGACAACTGAGTAACCTGACGTAAAGACTCCTTGTTGAAAAGATTGTCTCCAGTGCAAGGAGTATGTCCCAGTCTGTGCTGTGCCCATTTGTCCAAGTCTGAAGCTTGGAGCCAGGCTCTACGTCGTGCCCCTATAGTTAGAGCAGAAGTCCTGCTAACAGACTCAAAAGAGTCTAGGGAAGCACGAGTAAGAAACCAACAGATATTCTGGAGATGATTGAGCAGTGAAGAATAGTCTGCACTCTTGGACTCTGGAAGGGAAGGAGTCAAAAGATGTAATTGCTTTGTGACCTCCTCAAGAGATGGACTCTTATATATTTTCTATATGACTCTAGATGCCTTTGGACGTCAAACCTTCCAGACATCTATGCTTTCTGCAAGAATTCTCTCAGACTCACGACCTGGCGGATAAGAAGAGTGCTTTTTCTTACTCTTTACCCGCCACATTGCTGATTCCACTACTATGGAATGATGAGGAAGTTGAGTCTTTTGAAACCCTGGAGAGGGGGGCACCTGATATAAGAGATCAGTTGCTCTGGAAGGTGGGGGTACCCTTAAAGGTGTTTCCCACATTCCTAGAAGGAGATCCTGCAAGGAATGATGCAAAGGAAGCATTATGTTCTCCTTTGCTTTGGTAGAAACAGAGCCTTGTGCAGGATCATGTCCTGGGATAGGAATGGCAAGAGATCTTGCTATATCCAGGAGGAAACTCTGAAAAGAGGGATCCCCAACAGGACTCTCCCTTGGACAGGTTAGATCTGAAGAACTAGCCTGAGCACCGACAGAGCTATCCAAATATATAGGAATAGAAGATCCTGCAGAGTGCAGTGTGGAATGCTTAAAGGATGGTCGCCGGTACTGGCTGTCAGGAGCAGCGACCGTCATTACCACATTGTCCATGCCAGGTATCGACTCCAAGCTTGGTATAGAAGGGAGCGATCCTGTTGAAAAAAGCATGGCAGGAGTTGGCCACGATGCTACTGTGGATACCGGTACCGATGCCAATACCGGTACCGATGTCGGTCGAGCCCGACAGACATCGGAGCCGTCATCAGTGACCTTTCAATCGGTACCAAGGTAACCGAAAACCTCTGGGCGCTATCCTCGGTACCGAGCCACCGGTATCGATCAGTGTCGGTACCAAAGCGTATTGGTACCCAGTCGCCCAGACTAGAGATCGATTCCAAACTCGGCATCGAGGGCAGCTCAATCGGCCTCGAGGGAACCGAGAGTTGCGGATCCGAATCATCGGAACCGAGCCTTCGGTACCGCCGAGAGCCGGTACCAAGGCGAGTCGGTACGCAATCCTCCAGACTGGAGTTCGATTCGAGACTCGGCATCGAAAGAAGCGAGGCTGTCGATGCATGTCTGGAGGGTACCGACGTCGGTGGTAGTATCGGTGCTGGTACCGATAATGGAAAGTCAGTCTGGAGTGTATCCACCAGTCCTGAAGGCACCGAGGACGCCAGATGACCATCCATGGTGAGGAGTGTCTCATCCAACACCAGTGCCGATGCCAGGGTATCGGTACCGCTGGAAGCGGCTGCCACCACCGGATACGGCTCAGGTATGTTCTGTGAGGGGTGAACCCCAGGAACAACCTGAAACCCCTGAAAGGCTTTGGAGACCGAAGACTCCCGCCGGGGTTTTGAAGCCAGTGGGCCCTCGAGGGCAAGGCCGGAGCCGTCTACATGTTGTACATGAGACCTACCACTCGAGGGCTGGCTAGTCTTAACAGACTGTTTGTGGGTTACCTGATCCTGTGTGGAAGAAGAAGGGGACGGTGCCCCGAAGTTGGAGGGAAACCGTGTATCGAGGGAACCTCGATGTTGAAAACCTCTTCTCACCAAACTGTTGTCAGGACCCAAGCAGGTTAGACACCGACTTCGAGGGTCTAAAAATAAAGTTGTACCGCCACAGTCTGAACATTTCTTGGAGAAAGTGGCTGGCGGTTCCATGAAGGAAAAGAAGAGGCCTGAAGGCCTAAGAAACCGCGGGACACTATGAAGAAAAAATATCCCGTGAAAAAGGAAGATTTTACAAGAAAAGAAAAGAAAACACCAGCGGTACCGGTGGCGCGGGAAGACAGCCGCAACCACAAGAAAACTAAAGAAATAAAACAAGAATTTTCTGCGGTGACAGGAGGACGTCCTGCCGGCTCCGCGGAAAACGAAAACTGAGGAGAGGCAGTTGGGAAAGGCGGGAAGGCAGCACGCAGGCGTGGTGGGATGCTTCCAAAAGCTCTTTGATTGGACGCTGGGAAGCGTTCCCGCGCAGACTCCGTCGGTACCGACGTACCCATATGTGAAGACTCATTCCTGCTTGTTCCTGGAGATAGGTTTTTACTCTGATAGGTAAAAGAAATACACTGTGCAATCCAACTGGACAATGTTCTCTTGGAGACTGGAAGTCCCAAATGAGAAGGATCAAAAGCAACAAAGAGTTGGCAGGATTGTATGTTGCTGTGTCCTCTGTAAGAAAAAAGCAAGTGCTCTTTTACAGTCCAAAGTATGAAGATTCCTTTCTGCATTTGAAGCATGAGGCCTTGGAAAAATACAGGCAGGTAAACTGCTTGGTTTAAATGAAAAGGTGAGACCACCTTTGGCATAAAGTGTGGATGAGTCCTAAGGACTACCTTATCATGATGGAACCTTGTATAAGGAGGATCAGCCACTAATGCTTGCAACTCACTAATGCGACGGGCTGATGTGATTGCAATGAGAAAGACAACCTTCCAGGAAAGGAATTTCAAGGAGGTAGTAGCTAGAGGTTCAAAAGGCAGTCTCATGAGCTCTCCAAGAACCAGATTTAGGTCCCATGCTACCGGTGGTGGCCTAATGGGAGGCTTAGTTAGAAGGAGGCCCCTCAAATCTCGCTATGAGAGGATGAGGAGGAGGAGTAGCCTAGTGGTTGGGGCAAGGTACTTCAGGCCGGAAGGTCGGTGGTTCAAATCCCACTAGAGGACAGCAACCTTGGGCCGGAAGGACTTGGGTTTCTAGTCCCACAGGTGCTCCTTGTGGTCTTGGGCAAGCCACTTAACCCTCCATAGCCCATGTTCCCTGTAAAATAGTTATCTCCAAGTTATAATACCCTGTTCAATGTAATTTCAGTTTGTTCAATGTAAACCGCACTGATGCAGAATAGCGCGGTATATAAGAGAATGTAAATAAATAAATAAAAATAAATAAATGAGGGGAAATAGGTTGTCCATTTAAAGGCTTGAAAGAAGCTGAAATAGCACTTAAATGGACTTGTACTGAGTTAGTCTTAAGCCCTGCATTAGATAAATGAAGGAGATACTCCAATAATGATTCCAGAGGTATCGCCAGGGGGTCAAGACCCTTCTGCGAACACCATATGGAAAACCTTTTCCATTTCAAAGCATAAGAGCGTCTTGTGGAAGGCTTTCTAGAAGCACAAAGGATATCCTTTACTTGTTGAGAAAGGTTAAGACCATGAAGGTCTAGGCCCTCAGCAACCAGGCCCTGAGATGCAGAGAGTGGGGATCGGGATGCCACAACATCCTGTCCTCCTGAGACAGGAGATCTGGAGCAGATCCTAACTCCAGAGATGGAGCTTGAGAGAGATGTAAGAGCAGAGGGTACCACATCTGCCGTGGCCAATGTGGAGCTATGAGAATCATATGGCCTCTGTCTCTCTGAAACTTGAACAGGGTTTTGGGAATTAGGGGAATGGGTGGAAAGGCATATAGGAAGTCCTGATCCCAATGGAGGAAGAAAGCATCCCTGGCCTGAGAACCCTGAGCTGGAATTCTGGAACAGAATCGGGGAAGTTTGGCATTCAATGGACTTGCAAAGAGGTCTATGTCCAGAGTTCCCCAAATTTTAAACATTTTTGCTACCTGGTCTGCACAAAGAGACCACTCATGTGGAAGCAGAACTCGACTGAGTCTGCCTGCCCAGGAGTTTTGAATGCCTGGCAGATACACCGCAAGGAGATGAATCTGATGCTCTCTGGCGAGGGCCCATAGTCGCAAAGCTTCGTTGCAAAGAGACAGAGAGCCTGTTCCTCCCTGCTTGTTCAGATAGAACATAGCTACTTGATTGTCCGTCTGAATTAGGACTGTCTTGCAGCTCAGCTGGGTGTGGAACACTCGAAGAGCAAGGAAGATTGCTCTGAGTTCCAAGAGATTGATGTGTAGATGGGTCTCCTGTGGAGTCCAGGTGCCTTGGGTAGAGAGATCTTGCAGGTGAGCTCCCCAACCCACCTGTGAGGCGTCTGTTAGAGTGACCTGGCGTGGGGGCTGTTGGAAAGGGGACCCCCACCAACAGGTTTTGGGTTGATTGCCACCATTGTAGGGACAAAATAAGGCAACTTGAGTTTGCTATTTTGTCTGATAGGCAGCCTGATGCTTGAGTCCACTGAGTGGACAGAGTCCATTGGGCTGCTCTCATATGGAGGTGAGCATAGGGAACCACATGCACGGTAGATGCCATGTGACCTAGCAATTGTAACATTTCCCGAGCAGCGAGATGAGTTTTTAACACTGCTTGGGAAGCTAACTGCACAATGCGAAGACAGCGGGGCCGTGGAAAATAGGCCCTTGCTTTCCTGGTATCCAGCATACCTCCTATAAACTCTAGAGACTGAGTGGGAGTTAGGTTGGATTTTGGGATGTTTATGACAAGGCCCAAATACTGAAGTATACGCATTGTGCAAGATAGGGAAATTCTGGCCTCTGATTCTGATGGGGCTCGAATGAGCCAGTCGTCTAAGTAGGGGAAGACGAATATTCCTAGAGTGCGAAGAAATGCTGCCACTACAGCCATGCATTTCGTAAACACCCTTGGTGCTGAGGCCAGGTCAAAAGGAAGAACCCTGTACTGGTAGTGCTTCCCCTGAAATAGAAACCGAAGAAATCTTCGGTGAGTTGGATGGATGAGAACATGGGTGTACGCATCCTTATTTATTTATTTATTTATTTATTTAACAGCTTTTATATACCGCACTTTTGATATCAGCGCGGTTTACATTTTAACAAATTTTGTACTTAAACATAAAACAAATGTTAAGTTTACAGAGAACAGGGAGTAAAAACATGGATAACAGGGATTAACAATTAACAGATATTTTTAATTATTTACAATAGGTTCTTAAATGCTCGAGCTCTAAAGGTAGGGTTTGTGAGGCTTGGTCTAGATCGAGTGGTAAGGTTTCGGGAGCTTATTTGACTAGCCGTGATCAAAGGTCTGTGTGGGAGGGGGGTCAGTATATTGTGAGAAGTGTTGTAGGAAGAGGTGTGTTTTTATGGATTTTCTGAACTGGGACAGGTCTTTTTGTGATCTAATACTAGGTGGAAGCGTGTTCCAGCATCTAGAGATCTAGAGAACAAAGCCAATCCTGACTCTGAAGGTATGGCAGAAGAGTTCCCAGAGAAATCATCTTGAACTTCTCCTTGAACAGGAATTTGTTCAATTCTCTGAGGTCTAAAATGGGTCTGTGTCCCCCTGTTTTCTTTGGAATAAGGAAACAGGGGGAGTAAAACCCTGTACCCTGTTGGGAAATGGGTACATCTTCTATTGCCCCTTGGGCAAGAAGTAAATTGACCTCTTGACCCAACTGATTTTCGAGTGAAGTCTGAGAAGAGTGAAGTCTGAGAATTGAACCGTCTTACAACTGTAGGAGGGGGCATGTTGAGGAAATGAAGCTTGTACCCCTCCTTTACAATGGAGAGAGTCCATTCTTCTGCTGTTATCTGCTCCCATCTGGGGGCAAAATGACACAACCTTCCTGGAATGGTGAAGGGCTCTGGCCCGTTGAGGGCCAGGAAGGCCAAGTTCTCTAGATGGGAGTCAAAGCCCCTGTCGAGGCTGAGTTTGCTGGGCCGGTTGAGGCTTAGCAGACTTTGTTTTTCTTTGTTTTGGTGGCTGCTGTCCCTTTCGGGCAGATTGACCTGTAGAATGCCCCTGCTGGGTATCGGAGGGGTAAAACCTCTTCTTTTTAGAGAAGAATGGTTTCTTGTAGGATTTTCTCCTTGCAGGATCAGCTGTAGCCTTGGATAGTCTATCCAAAGTGGTGTTATCAACATCCAGCTCATTAGCTTTCTCTTGCCAATTTATGCCGAAGAGATTTTCGCCTGTGCAAGGGATATTCCCCAGTTTGTCCTGTACCCAGAGTTCTAAGTCAGATGTCTGGAGCCAGGCAATCCTATGAGCACCTATGGCAATGGCAGAGGTTCTGCTTATGCACTCAAAGCAGTCAAAAGCTGCACAATTAACAACCTTGGAAACATCTTGGGCATGTTTGACAAGTGTAAGATAATCTTGCCTCTTATCATCAGGAAGGAGAGGGCTCATAAGCTCTAGATCTCCTGTAACCTCCTTAAGGAACATTCCCATATATAAAATGTAGGAACTAATCCTGGCAGAAAGCATGGAGGCCTGGAAAGTTCGACGCCCAAATGCATCAAGAGTCCTACATTCATGTCCTGGCGGATTAGATGCATGTCTTTTTGCACTCTTGATCCTTCTCATAGCTGATTCCACTACCATGGAGTGGTGTGGTAACTGGGTTTTTGAAACCCAGGACAAGGAGGTACTCGATACATGGTATCTTTATCTTTATTGACACATTTAATATACCGCACTTTACCAGTGGCACCAGAGCGGTGTACAATAACAAAATAGATAGGCTGCTGAAAAAGAAAAGGAACGCCAAAATAATGAAGAAACAGGAAAGAGAGTAAAGTGACAGGTAAACAATGAGGGCGACAAAGTAAAATGTTATAGATATACAGGATCAGCGGGGTGGGGGGGAGAGGGGAGCAGGGGGGGGGGGAAAGGTTAAAGGTGGTGCAAAAAAGGTGAGTCTTCAGCCTAACCTTAAAAGTTTTATAGGAGGGTTCTAGGCGTAGGGTAGTGGGGAGCGAGTTCCAGAGACGCGGGCCCAGAAAGAAAAATGCTGAGGAGCGGGTGGACTCAAGGTGGGCCTGTGACGGGGATGGGAGGGACATGCGATTCAAGTGGACCGATCTAAGGGAGCGGTGAGACAAGTGGAGATGTATTAGATTGGCGAGGTAGAGGGGAATGCCGGTGTGGATGGTTTTGTGCACATATATAAGAATTTTGAACTGTATACGGTAAGCCACAGGGAGCCAGTGGAGGTGAATCAAGATAGGGGTGATGGGAAGCATGAGTGAGAATACGTGCAGCTGTGTGGTAGACTAATTGTAGTCTTCGCAATTGGGTTTGGGGGAGGCCGGCCAGGACCACATTACAGTAGTCCAGGCGGGATACCACCAGGGACAATAGTAGTGTAGTCAGAGAAGAAACAGATATGAAAGGACGAATGGCATTAGTTGACGTAAAGTGTGAAAAGACCGCTGTACAACAGAAGAAACGTGTTCTTTATAGGTACCGTAGGGAGGAGACTACTGGCAGAGGAGAACCGGACAAGACAGGGACGAGAGGGGGAATTGGGGCACCAGAAGTGAACCAGATGGCAAATGATTTTGAGAGGTTCACATGCAATAAGTTGGTGGAGAACCAGGAGGACACTGAAGCCAGGCAGGAGTTGAGAGGGGCAAGATCTGGGGCAAAAGGGTCTGTGTAGTGAAGAAGGATGATGTCGTCTGCGTAATAGTGGGCTGAAATGCTATGCTGCTGAACTAAAAGTGCGAGGGGGGCCAAGACGACATTAAACAGCAGAGGGGCGAGGACAGAGCCCTGGGGAACACCACATGGGAGAGGGGTGGGGGGAGAGGAGGAGGGGCCTGAGGAGACGGAAAAGGACCGTTGGGAGAGAAAGGAGTGAAACCAAGAGAAAACAGAGCCAGAGAGCCCAATATTGTGTAAACGATTCAGAAGGGTAGGGTGATCCACAAGATCGAATGCAGCGGATAAGTCTAATGAAATGGCAATAGAGATACGGCCTTGGTCGCGTGCGGTATAGACTTCGTTAAGAAAGGAAAGCAAAATAGACTCAGTACTGTGGTTGGGACGAAAACCGGATTGGCGGGGGTGAAGTGTGAAGGTGGCCTCAAGATGAGCGGAAAGTTGAGCATAAACCAGTTTCTCAAGGAGCTTAGAGAGGAAGGGAAGATTTGAGATGGGGCGCCAGTTAGCTGGGGAGGACGGGTCGAGGGAAGCCTTTTTTAAAATAGGACGGATAATAGCATGCTTCCAGACAAGGGGGAACGAACCAGATGTTAAACTAGAGTTGAGAATGGAGAGTATGTAGGGGGAGAGGGCCAGGGAAGGGTCCAGGAGCCATTGGGAAGGAATGGGGTCTGAGAAACAAGTGGTCTTCCGGATTGAAGAATATACCCTGGAGAGATCTGTCAGTCACGGATTGAAAAGAGGACCATTTATGGGAAAAAGAAGGAAGATGAGAAGAGGGGAGGGAAGGGGGGGGGAGTCAGGAGGGAGAAAAGAGGTAGACAGGGGGGGGGAGGGCAAGAAGGAAAGAGTGACCGAAGATTTTGGATTTTAGTAGCAAAGTATGAGGCCATGAGAGCAGGATCGTGGGGAGGGGGCAGGGGAGGTGAGGGAATGAAAGGCAGAGAGGGAACGAAGGAAAGAGTAAAGCAGTCGGGAAGAGTTAGCTGAACTGGAGATGCGGGAGGAAAAATAGGTTCGTTTAGCGGAGTGCAATAGAGATCGGTAATGTGAGTGGCAATGACGAAAATGCGTGAGGGAGGTGGGGGAGGGATGCCTACGCCAACGCCGTTCAGCGCGGCGCAGGTAGGAGTGATGGAGAAAAAGGCCTGCGTGGAACCAAGGATACCGATGCTGAGGGGAAGGAGAGGAGAGAGGCTGACATGGGGCAAGCTAATCCAGAGAAGCTGTAAGGGTGGTATTCCAGGACTGGGCCTGGAGATAAACAGGAAGCAAATGAAAATCTGGGGAGAAGAGAGAATCGGAAGGTGGGAATTGTGAGAAAGTGGTGGGCGAAATGCGACGGACAAAACGAGGGGCAGAGGAAGTCCCGTCTTGGGCAGGAGGGAGAGGGGAAGAGGGAATGGAAAAAAACAAACAGAAATGGTCAGACCAGGGAACAGGCAGAGTATGAAGGGAAGTGGGGGTCACAGAGGAGGAGGAATGAGATATGACTAGGTCCAAGGAGTGACCAGCGGAGTGGGTAGGCATAGTGGTGTGTTGTAGAAGGGAGAGGTCAGAAAGAAGAGAAAGAAAGGAAGAGTCGCGAGAAGAAGAAGGGGAGTCAATATGAATATTAAAGTCCCCTAGGACCAGGAGATGCTGATAGCTGAGGGAGAGTTCAGAGAGGGTCTGCACAAGAGAGTCCCATCCAGGCCCAGATAGGGCAGGGGGGGGGGGTAGACCAGAAGGAAATATAACGGGGGGGAGGAAGCAGAGCGAAGGAGAATAGACTCGGGGTAGTGAAGGACAGGGGAGGAAATTTCTTGGAGAGCCAGCGAGGAGCGAAAAAGGACGGCAATCCCCCCACCGCTTCGGCCCCGACGACAGGTAGCGAGAGCAGAATAGCCGGGAGGAAGACATCGATTCAAGAGAGGCTCCTCGCCTTCTCCTCGCCACGTCTCAGTCAGAAATAGAGCATCGACTGAATGCTCTGTGATAAGATCTTGAATGAGAGAACACTTCGAACGAAGGGAACGGCAGTTCAGGAGAGCTAATTGTAGCAGGATGAACGCTGGAACGGAAGGCGAAGGGGGAGCAGAGGGAAGACAGGGGATAAGATTGGAAAGGTTTCTGGAGAGAGCACCTGAGGGAGCAAGGGGAGGGGGAGGCCTCCAGCTCCAGTAGGCAGGAATTGTGGACATGGCAGACGAGAAGACGGGGGTTGACAGGACTGAAAAGGCGGATAAGAAGGGCAGAAATATTTAGTTATTTATTTAAACGGACTTGGTATACCGCTTTATCATGAAATCAAAGTGGTTGGCACAGCAAACAATCAATGAAGGGTGAGTTGTCATTAGCATGCAGTGGGAGAATTGTCACAGTGTGCTGAGTGAGTGAGTGTGGTCGATTTTGATGTGAGCTATATACATTGTGCGCTTAAGATACATATTTACAGGGATGGCTTCGTTAGCTTAATGTTTGTTTAAGAGTCATTCTGTGAGGTCCTTGAAATGGTCTATGAATAGTTCAGTTTTAAGCAGCTTTCTGAATTCTTTGATGTTGTTTGTTGCTCTGAGGTGGTCAGGGAGAGAGTTCCATATGGCGGGGGCTGCTAGGGTGAAAGCTCGTTTTGATGTGGTTTGGTTTGTTCTGGTGAAGTCCTTTGGGGTTCTGATGTTGTTCGATGTTCCCTTTCTTCTTGGTCTTTTGCTGATGTCAGTTGTTATGAGTTGTTGTAGGCTGTCTGCAGATAGGTTGTTTAATATTTTGAATGTGGTTAGGAGAACTTTGTAGCGGACTCGTGAACTGATTGGGAGCCAGTGAAGGTGGTATAGTATGGGGGTGATGTGTTCGTGGGTTGTACTGTCTGTTATGAGTCTTGCGGCTGTGTTTTGTGCTAGTTGAAGTAGAAAGAGTGCACAATGAAAGAGGGCCTTACCTGGAAAAGTAAGAAGGCGAGCAGGCCGGGTAGACATGCAACAGCCAGCAGAACTGAGAGGGAGGCCACCTGGAAGTGAACAGTCAAACAGTGGATTCTGGACTCGCCCCCCCGGACTCGCCCCAAGGAGCTCACCCAAGGAGCAGGCCTGCTCCTTGGACGCGCTCCTTCGGCGTGCGCCCGCGGCGCAAAACGCCGCGCTGAGATGGAATTTATGCAGAAGGGGCACCTTGAGATCACGCGGTCGCGTCACGTCCAGATGGAGGAGCTGAATGGATTAGCGTTTGCAGGCAGGTTAAGCACCAGAAAGGCACCGAAGATTGCACTTGAGAAGGGAGGAGATGGGTTAACACAAAAATAATACACAGTTATAAACTAAAGCAGAGAGGACAACGAGAGAACAACAGGGATAAGGAAACACAAACAAAGGCACAAAACAGGACAACGAGAGAACAGGAATAAGGTAACACGAACAAAGGCACAAACGGAAGGTGTGTAATCAACTACGAAAACAAAATTACACCACGATCAGGTGAGGTGGAGAAAAGGGTACGCTTATGGGAGAGTCCAACAACAATTATAATTATGGTATAACAGCAGACAGGTAGCAGCTGGTTGAAACGCCACGCTGAGATGGAATTTATGCAGAAGGGGCACCTTGAGATCACGTGGTTGCGTGTAGCGCGGCCGCGTCATGTCCGGTTGGAGGAGCTGAATGGATTAGCGTTTGCAGGCAGGTTAAGCACCAGAACGGCACCGAAGATTGCACACCACGATCAGGTGAGGTGGAGAAAAGGGTACGCTTATGGGAGAGCCCAACAACAATTATAATTATGGTATAACAGCAGGCAGGTAGCAGCTGTCTCAAGTCTACGAGAATGAGGAGAGGTGGTAAGAGGTGTTTCCCACATTCTTAGCATGAGATCATGCAAGATCTCATGAATAGGCAAAGTAGCTGCCTCCTTGGGAGCTTTAGGATATTGTAAAATCTCCAATTCCTTTGCTCTGGGCTCTGTTTCAGGAGCCACTGTGATGGAAAGACCTCTAGCCACCTCCCGAATGAAATCCTGAAAGGATATATCTTCAGGAGGAGACATCCTATGTTTAGGAGAGGAAGGCTCTTCAGAAGTACTCCGGTACCGACAGAGCTGTCAGAATCCTCAGACTCATCGGAGGATTCAAAATATCTCCTGTCTGGGTGCTCTTGCAAAGCACGATACCGGTACCGATCGAAGTCGGTACCGGAGGGTTCCAGTATCGGCCTGTCGATACCGGAGGAAGCAGCATGACTTGGTGTCGGTAACACAGTCGCCGATGTCAATACCGGTTGAACCTTCTGAAGCGGTACCGAAGGCACCGAAGCCGTAAGGAGAGCCGCCAGACTGCGTTAAATAGCCAAGAACCTCTGGTCTATTGATGCTGCTGATGCCTGGGTATCGGTACCGGACGAAGCGGCCAGAACCCCACAGCATGGCACCAGTAGTTCTGTTGAGGTTGAGGCCTCGAGAACATCCTGGAGCCCCGATAGTGCTTTGGAAGCTGAAGCCTCCCGCCGGGGCAATTTTACTGGTACAAGTCCCTCAAGGGCAATGCCAGAGGCATCTCGATGCTTGGAAGGAGATCTACCTTTTGAGGACTGGCCAGATTTATGTTTGGTTACCTGAGATCCATGGGAGGAAGACGAAGCCCTGGAAGACGTCGATGCCATGGATGCTGCATCGGAGGGAAAAAGGGTGCTAAGCTTAGCAGCTCGGTTTTGCCGACCCCTCTTCGACATCATCCCACAGGCAACACACTCCGAGATGGAGTGGTCAGGACCTAAACATTTAAGGCACCACTCGTGAGTGTCGGTGACAGAGATGGAACCGCCATACTTGTAACACTTTTTAAAACCAGAGGCGGGTTTTTCCATTCTGAAGGAAAAGTTGGGCCTACTGCCCAAAATGGCACGTAGCACGACAGAAAAAAGACTGGAAAAAAAGATTACAAATTTATTTTTTTTTTAAGAAAGAAAGAAAGAACCAGCGGTACTGGTATAGTGTCGAGGAAGGCAGACGCTACCACAAAAAATAATGAAATGGGATAATTTCTGCGGTGACAGGAAAAACGACCTGCTGGCTCCGCAGAAAATGAAGAACTGGAGAGAGGCAGTTGGGAAAGACGGGAAGGCAGCACGCAGGCGCTGTGGGATGCTCCCAAAAGCTTTCTAATTGGACGCTGGGGAGCGTTCCCGCGCAGGCTCAGTCGGTACCAACAATACCCATATGTGAAGACTACATTCCTGCTTGATCCTGGAGATTACTCCTTCCCTGTTGAGGGGAGGAGGAGATATGTTGGTTTGGGGCTTCAATGATGCATGACTTGTGAACATGAGAGGGGGAATATGGGTGGTAAGAGCTGGGATAGCAGAGAGAAGAAAACATAAGACATGGAAAGCGTAGTTACTTACCTGTAATAGTGATCTCCGGGAACAGCAGGAATTTAGTCTTCACATATGGGTGATGTCGGTACTGATGGAGCCCGCATAGGAATGCTCCCCAGCGTCCAATAGGAAAGCTTTTGGAAGCAATCCACTGCATCAGCGTAACTGCCTTCCCGCCTTTCCAGCTCTCCTTCCTCAGCTGAGTTTGTAGCTGAGATAAAAGGAGAGAAAGAAAAGATGACCTGCAACTCCTAGGGGAGGAGGGTGGGTTGTGAAGACTAAATTCCTTCAATTCCCGGCAATCACCTGTTACAGGTGAGTAACTACGCTATCTCCAGGAACAAACAGGAATGTAGTCTTCACATATGGGACTCCCTAGCTAGAAGATGCCAGAGAGATGACTTTCGAGTCGGCTGTGGGTTTCACAGGTATGCCTAAAGAGGTCACGTATCCCCCATGGATGTCTGGTATTGAAACCCAGGACGGAGGGTAGGCGTTGATCTAAGTCTGAAAGAGATGCTGGAGAACAGCTTGGCCAAATCCTTGTCCAGGCAATAGTGAGCAGCAAAAGGGTGGACTGAAGACCAAGTTGCTGCTTTGCAGATCTTGTCAATAGCTACAGAGCATAGATTTGCCATCGAGGTAGTCATGGCTCGAACATTATGGGCAGTGACGTAACCCTCGAGAGAGAGTCCCTGCCTTCTCATAAGCAAAGGTGATGCAGTCAGCTATCCACTTGGAAAGAGTTTGTTTGGATACTGGCAAGTCAAGGTGACCGGATTCAAAGGAAATGAAAAGCTGGGAGGCTTTTGGTGCTCTCGAGTTCTCTGGAGATAAAAAGCTAAGGCACGTTTTCAATCCATAGTGTGGAGAGTTGCTTCTGCCCTAGACGAATGTAGTATAGGGAAAAAGACAGGAAGGTAGACTGGTTCAAATGGAAGGGCGAGACCACCTAAGGACAACCTTATCATGGTGCAACTGTGTGTAAGGGGGATCAGCCACCAAGGCCCTGAGCTCACTAATGCACCTTGCTGAAGTGAGGGCAATAAGGAAGATGACCTTCCATGTGAGAAACATAAGCGAAGTATTGGCTAGAGGTTCAAAGGGTGGCTTGAGAAGCTGTCCTAGAACAACATTAAGGTCCCATGCCACTGGAGGCGGCTTAATGGGAGGCTTTGTTAATAGAAGACCCCTCATGAAGCATGCTACAAGCGTCAGAGAAGAGATGGGTTGGCCATCTAAGGGCATGTGAGAGGCCACTTAAGCGTACTCTTACCGAATTGGTTTTGAGTCCAGAAGAAGATAGGTGGAGGAGATGGTCAAGAAGTGCCTCCACCAGAGCTGAGAAGGGATTAAGATTCTTCTGAGAACAGCAGAAAGAAAACCTACGCCACTTGAAAGCACAGGACAATCTAGTGGCTGGCTTCCTAGAAGTTAAAAGGATGTCCTTAACCTCCTGTGGAAGGTTAATGTCCTGGAAGGCTAAGCCGTCAGCAGCCATGCCGTTAGATGGAGAGACTGCGGATTGGGATGGAGCAGCATCCCCTCCTCCTGAGAGAGGAGATCTAGAGTTTACCTCAGATCTATGGGTTGAGCCTGAGACAGATGTAGAAGGAGAGGGTACCACGTTTGGCCAGCGTGAGTATCATGGAGCCCTTGTCTCTCTGGCATTTGAAAAGAGTCTTGGGAATTAGAGGAATGGGAGGGAAGGCATATAGAAACCTTGACCCCAGTGGAGATGAAAAGCATCCACTTGATGGCTGTTTGGTGCAGGAGTCCTGGTGCAGAAGTGGGGAAGCTTGGCATTCTGAGGACTTGCGAAGAGGTCTATCTCTGGAGTCCCCAAGATTTGAAAGGATTCAACTTAGCCTATCCGCTAAGACATTGTGTCTGCCCGGAAGATAAATCGTATTCACCTCCATGCGGTGTATGGCAAAGGACCAGAGATGTAGAGCCTCACTGCAGAGGGTCCAAGAGCCTGTTCCACCCTGCTTGTTCACGTAGAACATGGCTACTTGATTGTTGGTTTGGACTAGGACTCTGCGGCAACGAAGATGGTCCTGGAAGACTCAGAGCATTGAGAATGGCTCTGATTTCCAGCAGATTTATGTGGAATTGTGGCTCCTGCTGAGACCAGAGTCCCTGAGTGGAGCGAGATTCCAGATGAGCTCCCCAGACCAATCTGGATGCATCCATCGTCAGGGTACATTGATGTGCTGGCATCTGAAAAGGTGACCCTACAAAGAGGTTTCCTGGAGATCACCACCACTGGAGAAACGAGATCAAGAGGGTAGAGACTTATCTTGTCCCCAGGTGACCTGATGCCTGAGACCACTGGGATGGCAGTGTCCATTGAGCTGTGCACATGTGTAAGCGGGCATATGGAATAACATGCACCATTGATATCATATGACCCAGAAGCTATAGCATTTCTCGAGCAGTAAGAAAATTCTTGAGGCATGCTTGAGATGCTAACTGACTGAGTTGAGCACTGCGGAGCTGGGGCAGAAAAGCGTAGTTACTCACCTGTAACAGGTGATCTCCGGGAACAGCAGGAATTTAGTCCTCACATATGGGTATCGTCGGTACCGACGGAGCCTGCGCGGGAACGCTCCCCAGCGTCCAATAAAAACGCTTTTGGGAGAATCCCTCAGCACATGCGCGCTGCCTTCCCGCCTTTCCAACTGTCCCTCTTCAGTTAAGTTTGTAGCTGAGTGAAAGGATAGAGGGAGAGAGGAAAGAGTCAAAGAGAGAGAGAGAGACAACTCCTAGGGGAGGTGGGTGGGTTGTGAGAACTAAATCCCTACTCTTCCCGGAGATCACCTGTTACAGGTGGGTAACTACGCTATCTCCAGGAACAAGCAGGAATGTAGTCCTCACATATGGGGACTCCCTAACTGAAGATGCCAGGGAGATAGCCCCAGGAAGGTGTCACCGTCAGAGGTGAGGATCCTTCCTCCCATGGATCTCTGGCATCCCACCAGCGTTGGTGGGTAGGAGTTGGTTTATGTATGAAAGAGGTTTTGAAGAACAGCTTGGCCAAAGAAGGCATCCCGACGGGAGGCTATATCTAGGCAGTAGTGGGCTGTGAAGGTGTTTACCGAAGCCCAGGTGGTTGCTCGACAAATGTCATCGATAGACACAGAGTGGAGATTAGCCATAGCCCTGACATTATGAGCTGTGACATGGTCCTGAAGAGGAAGACCCTTACTCTCATAAGTAAAGGATATGAATTGGGCAATCCATTTAGATAAAGTTCTTTTGGAGACTGGAAGTCCCAAATGACTAGGGTCAAAAGCTATAAAAAGTTGTGAAGACTATCTATGTTGCTGTGTTCTTTGTATGTGAAAGGCCAAGGCCCTTTTGCAATCCAAAGTATGAAGGTTCCTTTCTGCATTAGAGGCGTGAGTCCTCGGAAAAAATACAGGAAGGTAAATTGATTGATTTAAATGAAAAGACGAAATCATCTTTGGCATAAAATGTGGGTGAGTTCGAAGAACAACCTTATGATGAAACCTAGTATAAGGAGGATCAGCCACTAAAGCTTGCAATTCACTGATGCGACGCGCAGAGGTGATTGCAATTAGGAAGATGACCTTCCAGGTCAAAAACGTAAGGGCTGCAGTGGCTAAAGGCTCAAAAAGCAGCTTCATGAGCTGCCAGAGAACTAGATTTAGATCCCATGCCACCGGTGGTGGCTTGATGAGAGGTTTGGTTAATAGAAGGCCTCTCATAAATCTTGATACGAGTGGATGAGAGGAAATTGGTTGTCCATTCAGAGGCTTATAAGAAGCTGCAATTGCACTAAGATGGACTCTTACCGAATTGGTCTTTAACCCAGAATTCGATAAGTGAAGGAGATACTCTAATATTGATTCTAAGGATACGACCAGGGGGTTTAATCCCCTCCTGGAGCACCATATAGTAAAACGTTTCTACTTGAAGACATAAGATCTTCTTGTGGAAAGTTTCCTAGAAGTTCGAAAGATATCTTTTACCTGCTGAGACAGGTTGAGATCCTGGAGGTCTAAGCCTTCAGCAACCAGGCCATGAGGTGCAGGGACTGGGGATTTGGGTGCCATAGCGTCCCGTTCTCCTGAGAAAGGAGATCTGGAGCGTGCCCTAACTCCAGAGGTGCCGCTTGAGAGAGATGCAGAAGCAGGGAATACCACGTTTGGCATGGCCATCGTGGTGCGATGAGAATCATGCGACCCCTGTTTCTCTGAAGCTTGAAGAGTGTTTTGGGAATGAGGGGAATGGGTGGGAAAGCATAAAGGAAGTCCTGACCCCAGTGAAGGAGGAAGGCATCCCTTGCCTGACAGTGGTGTGCCGGTATCCTGGAACAGAACTGGGGAAGTTTGGCATTCAGTGGACTTGCAAAGAGGTCTATGTCTAGAATGCCCCAGAGATGAAATATCTTTGCCACCTGGTCTAGGTGGAGTGACCACTCGTGAGGTAGCAGTACTTGACTGAGTTTGCCTGCCCAAAGATTTTGAATGCCTGGAAGATATACCACTAGAAGGTGAATTTGGTGCTCTCTGGCAAGGGCCCATAGTCAAAGATTCGTTGCATAACGACAGAGAGCCCGTTCCGCCCTGCTTGTTCACATAGAACATGGCTACCCGATTGTCCGTCTGGACTAGGACTGTCTTGTAGTTGAGTTGGGCGTGGAACACTCGAAGAGCTAAATAAATTGCTCTTAATTCCAGGAGGTTTATGTGTAAATGTACCTCCTGTGGAGTCCAGGTGCCCTGGGTAGAGAGATGATCCAGGTGTGCTCCCCAACCAACCTGTGATGCATCTGTTGTTAGGGTGGCCTGAAAGAGGGGTTGATGGAAAGGAGACCCCACTGTCAGATTTTCTAGTGATTGCCACCATTGGAGGGACAAAATTAGTCTTTGAGAGACTGTTATTTTGTCCGACAAATGGCCTGTGGCCTGTGTCCACTGTGTGGAGAGGGTCCACTGAGCTGCTCGCATGTGGAGGCGAGCATATGGGACTACATGAACTGTGGATGCCATGTGTCCCAGTAACTGTAGTAGTTTCCGAGCCTTGAGGGAGGATTTGCCTGCTGCTTGGGAAGCTAGCTGCATAATGCGAAGACACCGGGCTTGTGGAAGGAAAGCCCTTGCCTGCCTGGTATCCAGACAGGCTCCTATGAATTCTAGGCATTGGGAAGGAACTAGTTGAGACTTTGGGAAGTTGATTTCCAATCCCAAGTATTGGAGGATTCGCATTGTAAGAGACAGTGCCATGCTGGCCCCTGCAACTGTGGAGGCTCGAATGAGCCAGTCGTCTAAGTAAGGGAAGACAAAAATTCCCAGAGTTCGTAGAAATGCTGCTACTACTGCCATGCATTTCATGAACACCCTTGATGCTGAAGCCAGACCAAAAGGAAGAACCCTGTACTGGAAATGTCTTCCCCTGAAAAGGAAACATAAGAATTTCCTGTGATCTGGATGGATGAGAATGTGAGTGTATGCATCCTTTAAGTCTAGAGAGCAAAGCCAGTCCTGGCTTTGAAGGTATGGCAGAAGAGTTCCTAGAGAAATCATTTTGAATTTCTCTCGAAACAGATATTTGTTCAATTCTCTGAGGTCTAGAATGGGTCTGTGTCCCCCTGTTTTCTTTGGGATAAGAAAATAGGGGGAGTAGAACCCTGTTCCCTGTTGAAAAATGGGTACTTCCTCTATTGCCCCTTGGGCAAGAAGTGTGGAGACCCCGTAATCTAGCAGATTGTCTGCAGAGGTTTGTGAATTGAACTGCTTTAGAATTGTAGGAGGGGGTATGCTGTGAAAATGAAGTTTGTACCCCTCTCCTACAATGGACAAAGTCCAATCTTCTGCTGTTATTTAATGCCATCTGTTGAAAAAGTGGCATAACCTGCCCGGAATATTGTGGGGTTGGGGACCCCTCAGAGCAGGAAGGTGAAGCTCTCTGGGAAGGAGTCAAAGCCCTTGAGGGGGCTGAACCTGGAGAGCTGATTGGGTTCTCGGTCCCTTTGGTTTCTTTTGCTGTCTAGGTTGTCCCTTTTGGGCAACCTGACCTGAAGTCTGACTCTGTTGGGTATAGGAAGGATAAAGCTTCCTCTTTTTGCTACAAGAGGGTTTTTTATAAGGTTTCCTTTTGGCTGGAGTGGCTGTAGAGTTTGACAATCTATCTAGGGTAGAATTCTCAACATCTAACTCATTAGCCTTTTCCTGCCAGTTCTTGCCGAAGAGATTCTCCCCCGTGCAAGGAATGTTGCCTAATTAGTCCTGTACCCAAGTCTCCAAGTCTGATGCATGTAGCCAGGCAATCCGTCGTGCACCAATGGCAATAGCAGAAGTTCTGCTGATGCATTCAAAGCAGTCAAAAGCTGCATGATTGACAAATTTGGAGACATTTTGAGCATGCTTAACTAGAGCAAGAAAATCTTGTCTCTTATCATCTGGGAGAAAAGGGCTCATAAGTTCCAAGTCTCCGGTGACTTCCTTAAGGAACATTCCCATATATAGGATGTATGAATTGATCCTAGCTGAAAGCATGGAAGCTTGAAAAGTTCTGCGTCCAAAAGCATCCAGAATCCTGCATTCACGACCTGGAGGATTGGATGCATGTCTCTTTGCACTCTTCATCCTACACATGGCTGATTCCACTACCATTGAATGGTGTAGCAGCTGGGTTTTCTGAAAACCAGGACATGGTGGAACTCGATACATAGTATCAAGTCTCCTAGAGTGAGGAGAAGTGACCAGAGGTGTCTCCCACATTCTGAGCATCAAGCTATGCAGAATTTCATGGATAGGCAGAGTAGCCGCCTCCTTGGGAGCTTTAGGATATTGGAGGATTTCCAATTCCTTTGCTCTGGGTTCTTCCTCAGGAGCTACTGTGATTGAAAGACCTTTGGCCATATCATGGATGAAATCCTGAAAAGACATGTCCTCTGGAGGTGACATTCTGCATTGGGGAGAAGAGGGATCTTCTAGGAGAAACCCTCTAGTGCCAGCAGAACTGTCAGAGTCTTTGAAATCGGAAGAATCAAAGTATTCCTGATTCTGATGCTCTTGCAAAGCATGATCACGGTATCGATCGAAATCGGCACCGAGGTGACCCGGTACCGCTTTGTCCCCTCCAGCCAGAGATGGCATAGGAAGAGTTCCCACTGGGGCCGGCACCATCGGTACCGGCATCACCGGTGTCGGTACCGGTGTCTGTACCGGCATCAGTGTCGGCACCAGTGCTCTTGGGACCACTGGTACCACAGCTGAGAGAAGAGCTGCGATACTGCGCTCGATAGCGAGGAACCTCTGGTCTATCGACGCTGCCGATGCCTGGGTGTCGGTACCGGTAAAGACGGCCAGAACCCCTGAGCATGGCACAGGTAGTTCTTGCGAGGTTGAGGCCTCGAGAACATCCTGAAGCCCCATCGATGCTTTGGAAGCCGAAGCCTCCCGCCGGGGCTGTTTTGCCGGTGTGGTTCCCTCAAGAGCAATGCCAACGGCCTCTCGATGCTTAGCAGCAGAGCTACTCTTTGAGGACCGGCTCTTATGTTTAGTTACTTGAGATCCATGGGAGGAAGAAGAGGTCCTCGACGATGTCGATGCAATGGATCTGGCATCTGAAGAAAAAAGGGTACCGAGCTTTGCGGCCCGGTTCTGTCTTCCTCTTTTGGTCATCCCCATGCAGGAGAGACATTCAGTTGAGAACGATCAGGTCCTAAACATTTTAGACACCAATCATGGGTGTCAGTGACGGAAATGGTACCGCCACAATTAGTACATTTTTTAAAACCACTAGTTGGCTTTTCCATGATTTTGGAAAAATGAGGCCTAATGTCCAAAATGGCGCCTAGCACCAGAACAGGAAAGTTTCTGAAAAGAAACAGTCTCAGGGTTTTTTGTTTGTTTTTTTTTAGGAAAAAGAAAAGAAAGCACAGTTACTTACCTGTAACAGGTGATCTCTGGGAACAGCAGGAATTAGTCCTCACATATGGGGTACGTCGGTACCGACGGAGCCTGCGCGGGAAAGCTCCCCAGCTTCCCAGAAGGAAAGCTTTTGGGGCCTCCCACTGCGCATGCGCGCTGCCTTCCCGCCTTCCTGACCAACTCTCTTCAGTTCGAGTTTAAAGCTGAGACAATAGAGAGAGGAAAGGAAAGAGAGAGATAGATACAATTCCTAGGGGAGGTGGGTGGGTTGTGAGGACTAATTCCTGCTGTTCCCAGAGATCACCTGTTACAGGTAAGTAACTGTGCTATCTCCAGGAACAAACAGGAATAAGTCCTCACATATGGGGACTCCCTAGCTAAGATGCCCGGGAGATCCTCTGAAGGGTATGAGACCCTGAAAGGTTCCTCATCTTCCTATGGATCTCAGGCATCCATTCTGGGAAGGTGGGCTGGAGTTGTTCAAGAATGGAACAGGTGTCTGAGGACAGCCTGACCAAACAAGGAATCCCGGCGGGAGTCCTTGTCCAAACAGTAATGGGCTGTAAAGGTATGAACCGAGGCCCAGGTGGCTGCTCGACAAATCTGGTCAATGGACACAGAGTTTAGATGAGCCATTGAGGTGGCCATGGCCCTCACGTTGTGAGCGGTGACATGGCCCTCCAGAGAAAGGTTCTTACTCTGGTAAGCAAAAGAGATACACTGAGCAATCCAATTGGAGAGTGTTCTTTTGGAGACTGGAAGTCCTAAATGAGAAGGATCAAAAGCAACAAAAAGCTGAGAAGACTTTCGATGTTGCTGTGTCCTGTGGAGGTAAAAGGCAAGAGCTCTTTTACAGTCTAGAGTATGAAGGTTCCTCTCTGCACTGGATGCATGAGGAGCTGGAAAAAAGACAGGTAAATATACCTCTTGATTAAGATGAAAAGGGGAGACCACTTTAGGCATAAAGTGGGGATTGGTCCCAAGGACCACCTTGTCATGATGGAACCTTGTATAAGGTGGATTAGCCACTAGGGCTTGCAGTTCACCGATATGGCGAGCTGAGGTGACTGCAATAAGAAAAATAACCTTCCAGGAAAGAAATTTCAAGGAGGTAGTGGCTAGGGGTTCAAAAGGTGGCTTCATAAGCTGACCAAGAACCAAATTTAAGTCCCATGCCACCAGAGGAGGTCGAATGGGAGGTTTAGTTAAGGTTAGGCCTCTCATGAATCTTGCAATAAGAGGATGAGAGGAAACAGGTTGTCCATTGATGGGCTTAAGTGATGCCGCAATAGCACTCAAATGGACTCTTACTGAATTCGTTTTGAGTCCTGCATTGGAGAGATGCAGGAGATATTCCAAAAGAGAATTCAATGGGAGTGCTAGAGGGTTAAGACCCTTGTGAGCACACCAAATGGAAAACCTTTTCCATTTAAAGCGTAAGAACGCCTAGTGGAAGGTTTCCTAGAGGCGTGTAGGATATCCTTCACTTGCTGCGAAAGATTGAAGTCTTGAAGGTCTAGGCCTTCAGTAACCAAGCTCTGAGGTGAAGGGACTTGGGGTTTGGGTGCCACAAAGTCCCCTCCTCCTGAGACAGAAGGTCTGGAGCCGCTCCCAAGTCCAGGGAGGGGGCTTGGGAGAGATGCAGAAGTAGAGGGTACCACACTTGGCGTGGCCAGCGTGGAGCTATGAGGATCATGGACCCTTGATCCCTTTGAAGTTTGAACAGAGTCTTGGGAATCAAAGGAATGGGTGGAAAGGCATACAGGAAGTCCTGACCCCAATGAAGGAGGAAGGCATCCTTGGCCTGAACTCCCTGACACGGAATCCTGGAACAGAACCGGGGAAGTTTGGCATTCCACGGACTTTCAAAGAGGTCTATGTCCGGGGTTCCCCATTTCTGGAAGATTCTGAGTACCTGATCCATGTGCAGGGACCATTCGTGTGGAAGCAGAACTCGACTGAGTCTGTCTGCCCAAGAGTTTTGGATTCCTGGAAGATATACTGCCAGGAGATGGATTTGATGCTCTCTGGCGAAGGCCCATAATCCTAGAGCTTCGTTGCAAAGCGAAAGAGAGCCAGTCCCTCCTTGTTTATGTAAAACATGGCTACTTGATTGTCCGTGTGAATAAGGACTGTCATGTTGCTGAGGAGGGTATGAAAAACTTTGAGAGCTAGAAAGATTGCTCGAAGTTCCAAGTGGTTGATATGAAGGGTGGTCTCCTGTGGAGAACAAGTGCCCTGAGTGGAGAGATCTTGGAGATGAGCTCCCCAGCCTGTTTGGGAGGCATCTGTTGTGAGGGTTGCTTGGGGCAACAATGGTTGAAAGGGGGCCCCAACAACAGATTTTGAGTGGACATCCACCATTGGAGAGACCAAAAGAGACGTTTGGAGTTTGCTATTTGGTCAGAGAGCTCCTGATGCTTGAGTCCACTGGGTGGACAAAGTCCATTGAGCTGCTCTCATATGTAGGCGAGCATAAGGCACCACATGCACTGTGGAGGCCATGTGGCCTAATAGTTGTAGCATCTCTCTGGCAGTCAAGTGGCTTCTGGACTGAATCTGAGAGGCTAAGTGCACTAGACGTTGGCAACGGGCCTGAGGCAGATAGGCCCTTGCAGTGGTGGTATCCAACCAGGCCCCTATGAATTCTAGGGATTGAGTAGAGGTGAGTTGGGACTTTGGGAGATTGATCACAAGTCCCAGATATTGTAGAATGCGCCTGGTGCGATCCACAGAAGTCTGAGCCTCGGACTGAGATGGAGCTCGGATGAGCCAGTCGTCCAGGTATGGGAAGACAAAAATTCCCAGGGCGCGTAGAAATGCAGCTACTATTGCCATGCATTTGGTAAATACCCTTGGAGCAGAGGCTAGACCGAAGGGAAGTACTCTGTATTGGAAATGTTTTCCCTGGAACAGAAATCGTAGGAATTTTCTGTGGGGTGGATGGATGAGTATATGTGTGTACGCATCCCTGAGATCTAGAGAACAAAGCCAATCCTGACTCTGTAGGTATGGAAGGAGAGTACCTAGAGAAAGCATCTTGAATTTCTCCTTGTATAGAAATTTGTTCAATTCTCTGAGATCCAGAATGGGTCTGTACCCCCCTGTTTTCTTGGGAATGAGAAAATAAGGGGAGTAAAAACCTGACCACTGTTGAGGAAGAGGAACCTCTTCTATTGTCTTTTGGGCGAGAAGAGTGGTCACCTCCTGACCCAACAGGTCTAGGAGAGATGGGGGAGAATTGAAGCTTCTCACCATTGTATGGGGAGGAAGGTTGGAGAAATGTAGTTTGTAGCCCTCTCTGATGATAGAGAGGGTCCATTGTTCTGATGTGATTTGCTCCCATCTGGGAGCAAAATGAGCTAACCTTCCTGGAATGGTGAGAGGTTCTGGATGTTTTAGGTTAAGTTCTCTAGTTTTAAGTCAAAAACCCTGAGGGGGTTGGGACTGTTGGGCTGTAGCAGCCCCTGCAGGTTTCGCCCTGGCCTGTTTAGGCTGCTGACGCTTAGGAGTAAAGCGAGCCGCAGAAGATTGTTGGCCAGTATTGTGGCAAATCTGGCCTTCTTATAGAAAGGCTTTTTGAAAGATTTTTTCTTGACAGGGGTGGAGGTAAACTTAGAAAGTCTATCTAAAGCAGCATTTTCTGCATCCATTTGAGTGGCTTTGATTTGCCACTCTTTACCAAACAGATTTTCCCCTGTACAGGGCAAATTTCCCAACCCATCCTGGACCCAGGGTTCTAGGTCAGAGGCCTGGAGCCAAGCAATTCTGCGAGCCGCTATGGCAATACCTGAGGCTCTGCTAGCACCCTCAAAGGAGTCAAAGGCTGCTCTGTTGGAGAACTTTGAAATATCTTGGGTATGCTTTAGCAAAAGAAGGAACTCCTCCTTTCTATCCTCTGGGATAAAGGGGAGAAAATGGCGGATTTTTAATGCAATTTCCTTCAGAAACATGCCCATATAGAGGCTGTATGAGTTGATTCTGCCAATAAGCATACTTGCTTGGAAGATTTTTCTTCCAAAAGCATCCAGAGTCCTACATTCTCTTCCTGGGGGAGTAGAAGAGTGTCTTTTAGTACTCTTGATCTTTTTCATAGCTGACTGCACCACGATGGAGTGGTGAGGGAGCTGGGTATTTTGAAACCCAGGAGAAGGGGGGACACGATACATGGTGTCCAGACGACGAGAATGTGGAGATAGGGTGAGAGGAGTCTCCCATAAGTCCATCATGTGTTCTTGAAGAATTTCATGGATGGGCAAGGTGACTGCCTCTTTGGGAACCTTAGAGTATCCTAAAATGTCTAACTTTTTTGCTCTAGGTTCTTTTTCAGAGGATACTGAAATAGAAAGACCTTTAGCTACTTCAATGATGAAGTCTTGAAAGGATAAATCCTCTGGAGGAGACATTCTCCTCTTTGGAGAAGAGGGCTCCTCAGGTAGAGTAAGGGATACTTCAGCAGAGTCATCTGATGAATCAGAATCATCAGAAGACTCAAAGTATCGTCTGTTTGCTTCCAGGGATCGATAAGCGTATCGACCGGTATCGACATCGGGGGTACCCGGAACCGGATCGGTATCGGGAAAAACCCCGGAACCGGGAACCGGTATCCTGGTCGATGTGGATGGCCTGGGTACCGGTATCGGTTGTGGTACCGGAACCGGAGCCGGTACCGCAGGTCGCGGTACCGAGGGCGTCGTAGCCTTAATGAAAGCCAAAATGGCCTGCTGCATGGATTGAACTGTATGATCCATGGACGCCACGACTGTCTGGATGTCGGTACCGGATGAGTGAGCCGGTACCCCAGAGCAGTCTAACAGGTGATTGGTCGAGGCCGTGCCATCGATGTCAACCTGTAACCCCATAGGAGGAGCTTTGGAAGCCGGAGCTTCCCGCCGGGGTTGTTTGGCTGGGGCAGGGTCCTCAGGGTCAAGCCCAAGGGTATCTCGATACTTAGAGGGAGATTTGCCCTTTGAGGACCTGCCAGAGGAATGTTTGGTTACCTGAGATCCATCAGGAGAGGAAGACCTGGAAGATGTCGATGCTGGAGTATCTATAGAAAACAGCATGTGAAACTTGGCTGCCCGGTTCTGTAAGCCACGTTTAGACATCAAAGAACAGGATGGGCAATCCGGAATGGAATGGTCAGGCCCCAAACATTTAAGACACCATTCATGGGTGTCTGTGACTGAAATAGTACCGCTGCACTTGGTGCATTTTTTAAACCCGGAGGCTTGTTTCTCCATGAGGGAGAATTTGTGAAGGCCTAAAGGCCTCACCGAGAAATACACCAAGTGAGGAAAAAAGATGATTTTTTTTTTTTTTTTAGAATAAAGGAAAAAAAGACCGGCGGTACCGGTCTGGAATCGGGGAAGGCAGACACGCGGCCAAAGAAATAAATTAAAACAACAACTTCTTCAGAGGTGACAGGAACACGACCTGCTGGCTCCGCGGAAAAAGAAGAACTGAGGAGAGTTGGTCAGGAAGGCGGGAAGGCAGCGCGCATGCGCAGTGGGAGGCCCCAAAAGCTTTCCTTCTGGTAAGCTGGGGAGCTTTCCCGCACAGGCTCCGTCGGTACCGACGTACCCCATATGTGAGGACTTATTCCTGCTTGTTCCTGGAGATAAGAAAAGAACCGGCGGTACCGGTAGGCGTCGTGCGGTAGGCAAACGCGACCACAAGAAAAAATTTTAAAGACGGAATTTTCTGCGGTGACAGGGAATAGGGTCCTGTTGGCTCTGTGGAAAACGAAGAACTGAAGAGGGACAGTTGGAAAGGCATCGCACATGTGCTGAGGGATGCTCCCAAAAGCGTTTTTATTGGACGCTGGGGAGCGTTCCCGCGCAGGCTCCGTCGGTACCGACGAAACCCATATGTGAGGACTACATTCCTGCTTGTTCCTGGAGATTGCCCTTGATTGCTGAGTGTTTAAGAGGGTCCCTATGAACTCTAGAGTTTGAGAGTGAACCAATTGGGACTTTGGAAAATTTATGACAAATCCCAAGTGTTGTAACACCTGCATGGTGCATAAAAGGGATAGGCTGTCTTCTGGAGAATGCTTGCCCATATGAGCCAGTCGTCTAAGTAAGAGAAGACAAATATCCCTAGAGTCCTTAGAAATGCGGCTCCTACCGCCATGTATTTTGTGAAGACTCTTGGGGCAGAGGCGAGGCCAAAAGGCAGGACTCTGTATTGATAATGTCTTCCTTGGAACATGAAGCGCAGGAACTTTCTGTGCTCTGGCTGAATAAGAATGTGAGTGTACGCTTCCTTTAGATCTAGAGAAGAGAGCCAATTCTGACTCTGGAGATAGGGGAGAAAGGTCCTTAGCGAGATCATTTTGAATTTCTCCCGTAGGAGGTGCTTGTTTAGTTCTGAGGTCCAGAACGGGCCTGCATCCTCCTGTTTTCTTTGGGATGAGGAAGTATGAAGAATAAAAGCCCATTCCCTATTGAGATGGTGGAACCTCTTCTATTGCACCCTGCAAGAGAAGGGAGGCGACCTCTTGTAGCAACAGAGCAGTGAGAGGGGGTTGAGACCGGCACTCTCTTGGAGATGTCGGGGGGGGGGGGGGTAGACTTCGTAGATGAAGTTTGTATCCCTCCCGTACTATGGACAATGTCCACTGCTCCGAAGTGATGAGATGGCACCTATGGGCAAAGTGACAGTCTGCCGACAATGTGGACAGGATTGGGACACTCCAGAGGCAGGACAACTATGTTCTCTAGAAAGACGTCAAAAACCATGAACAGTCTGGGTCTGCTGAGGTGGCTGTGACTTGGGAGTCCGAGCCTTCTTTTGCTGTTTTGGAGGCAGTTCTCCCTTTTGAGGAGCATGATGCTGACACTGAACAGCAGGGGTATAAGAAGGATAGTACTTCTTATTGAAGAACACTTTCTTTGGTGCTTTTTCTTAGCTGGGTTGGCAGTAGATCTAGATAGCCTAGTGAGGGTAGTGTTCTCAGATTCCAACTGAGAGGCCTTGTCTTGCCAATCCTTGCCAAAAAGGTTTTCACCAGTGCAAGGAATATTACCCAGCTTATCTTGAACCCATTGTTCAAGATCCAATGCTTGGTGTCAAGCAATCCTGTGTGCACCGATGCAAATGGATGAAGTACTGCTGATACACTCAAAGCAATCGAAAGTTGCTCTGTTAAACTTTGAAGCATTCAGAGCATGCTTCACAAGGGTGAGATAATCTGCTGTCTTGTCATCGTGGAGAAGAGGAGCCATTAACTCCAAATCCTTAGCCACCTCTCTAAGGTGGCATACCCATACAGAGTATGTAGGAACTAATCCTGGCTGATAGCATGGAGGCCTGAAAACAATGACGACCAAAAGCGTTGAGGGTTCTCAATTCTCTACCCGAAGTGTTTGAGGAATGCGTTTTCACACTCTTGATCCGACGCACTGCCGATTCCACTACCATGGAATGGTGCAGCAATTGTGTCTTTTGGAAACCGGGAAACTCTGGTACTCGGTACATGATATCGAGCCATCGGGCATGGGGAGAAATGGTTAGAGGTATCTCCCACATACGAAGCATGAGGTTGTGAAGTATTCAATAGATAGGGAGCGTAGCTGCCTCCTTCGGAGCTGTGAGGTATTAAAGAATTTCCAATTCTTCAGCCCTAGGCTCTTTCTCCAAAGTCACTGTTATGGACAGACCCATAGCAACATTGCGAATAAAGTCTTGAAAAGACATGTCCTCCAGTGGGGTACATGCGATGTTGTGGGGATGGAGATGGGTCTTCTGGGATAGTTCGCATGTCTCGGGTATCAGCAGATTCATCATCCAATGAATTGGAATCCGAAGACTCAAAGTATCGATGGGCAGGGTGTTCCCATTCCGAACGAACTTGGTACCGTTCAAAACCGGTACCTGGAACCTGTGTGGTCGGAACCTTGATACTGGAAACGGATTCGAGGGACAGCATGGGCGGTAGCGTGGAAAGCGGCAAAAAAGTCAATGCAGGTTGTATCAGTACCGAAGCTGATAGAAACGCCTGTGAAACCAACTGTAAGGGTTTTTACTGGTACTGAGGCTGCCAGTAAGACCGCTAAGCTTCACTCGATGGCAAGGATATATTGATCCATGGAGCTTGCCGATGCCTGGGCATCGGTACCCGAATTGCAGGCCACGATCCCTGGACATGGTACCAGGAACTCTCCGGAGATGGAAGCCTCGGGAGCATCTTGGGACCCCACTAAGGCTTTGGAGGGAAGGTCCTCCTGCAGCAGTTTTTGGCCAGTGTGTCCCCCTCCAGGGCAACGCCTGAGGGATCTTGATGCTTAGAAGGAGATCTACCCTGGGGGGGGCAGCTTTCGATGAAGACTTAGGTTTCGATACC
Source organism: Ichthyophis bannanicus (assembly GCA_033557465.1). Taxonomy (NCBI): domain Eukaryota; kingdom Metazoa; phylum Chordata; class Amphibia; order Gymnophiona; family Ichthyophiidae; genus Ichthyophis; species Ichthyophis bannanicus. Next base: position 547,069,805 of record CM066031.1, read on the forward strand.
CGAGATCCTTGTGAGGAAGATAAAGCTCTCAATGATGTCAATGCTAAAGAGACGGCATCGGAGGCAAAGAGCGTACCCAGTTTTGCAGCTCAATTCTGTAGGCCTCTTTTCGTCATCTTCCTACAGAGAGCACATTCTGACAGCTGATGATCAGGTCCTAAGCATTTTAGACACCAGTGATGGGTGTCTGTGGCCGAGATGGTACCACCACACTTAGAACACTTCTTGAAACCACTAGATGTTTTTTTCATTGTGTCTGTGACAAAATGGAAAGCCTAGGCCTAAGATGGCATCGATGCGCCTGAAGGAAAGAAGAAATTCTCCTCTTCACAAATTTTTTTTTTGAAAAAGGAAGAAAGTACCAACAGAGGTCGGTACCAGTGTCGACGGGAAGGCAGACATGAACCACAAAAATATGAAAAGAGGAATTTTCTGCGGTGACTGGAATTGCTCCTTGTTGGCTCTGCAGAAAACGAAGAACTGAAGAGGGAGAGCTGGAAAGGCGGGAAGGCAGCTACGCAGGCGCAGTGGGATGCTCCCAAAAGCTTTACTATTTGATTATGGGGAGTGTTCCCGCACGGGCTCTGTCAGTACCGACATCACCCATATGTGAAGATTACATTCCTGCTTGTTCCTGGAGATCAACAACGCATCTGCCTCTGTAGCTAAATTTCACAGAAGTAAACCACTAACCCCTAGAAAATTAGGTGAGTTAGTACATCAGCCTCACCAGCACTCTTTAACATTCTTATGATAAGATTATGTTGAGGGAGAAACCAACCTATTGTTAAATCATACACTTATGCAGATGATCTCTCTATTCTGCTAACATTTACATCATTGTCAAGCAACTTCTACTCAAAAATTAATACTCTACAGTTACTTGAGAGATGGGCAAGGACTTTGTGATTACAGTTAAACACATCTAAAACAAAGGCCCTGTATTTTAATAATGCTAAACCGCTCCCTAATTCCTTAGTTGAGGCAACAAAACAATTAAATCTATCTTTTGACCCAGTACTCCGTGTTCTCGGAGTGTTACTGGATGAAAATATATCATTTGAGGCTCATATCAGTTCTGTTGTAGAGATCCTTTTTTAGATTGCATCAGTTACACAGACATCAGTTACACAGAATCAAACCTTTTTTCTCTGTAGATCACTTTCAGCTCTTAGTTCAAAGTACTATTCTTGCCTATTTGGACTATGCAAACCTTTTGTTGTTGAGCTGCTTGAAGAGACAGATAAGACGCTTGCAGCTCGGCCAAACTATTTCTAGATATGCCCCAAGGACTTGTTTCATGAATTACATTGGCTCAGGGTTCTGAATCAGGTGAAATTTAAATTCTACACAATTCTCTATACATTTTTCAGTGACTATGTACCCAAACTCCTCGATTCACTTTTGATCCCAAATCTAGCATCTAAATCCAAACGTTTACAATCTTCAAATGTTATCTCGTTTCCTTCATGTAAAGGCATTAGATTAAAATCTAGAATCAAACAGTGACATACATGGCAGCAGAATTATGGCCACGGCTGCCAAGAGATCAAATCGATCTTATCCTTCATATGCTTTTGTAAAAGTTTAAAATCTTGGTTATTTAATACACAAAAAAATTGTTTTTGTTTATTGCAGGTTGTAATGTGTGTTTCTCATGAAATTCTTCATGCTGTGTTAACCGCACTGAACCACTGGGTTTGGGAGCATAGCGGTATATAAGCATAGATTAGATTGGTATGTTCCACATAGTGGAGTTGCAACTCTGTGGACAACAGGAAGAAATTTTATTTACCATTAATTTCCTTTCCTGGAGTCCTGCTAGACCAGTCCAGACGAGTGGGTTATCTCCCCTTGCCAGCAGATGATGGAGACAGAGAGAAGAAAGCAAAACTATGCTGTGACATCACCAATGGCATAAACCTTAGCACAGCTAGAAGGAGCCCATGGGAGTTTGCAGGGCTTTTTAAACATCCGTCACTATAAATGCAGTAAGCAGCCTACAAGAAAGCTGTGGCCAATGCTAAAATTAGTGCCAAATAAACAAACTGTAAATATGAAAGGGCAATGTGCTTTCCTAAGTATGTCTTATTGTTCTCATTCCAGATATGACAATGCTCACTAATTCCTATAATATTGGACCACTTCCGTCTCTCTACTTTATATGATTTGCATTTAAAAACTAATAATTTGCTATAGTAACTTAATCTATCTATCTAGAGAGAGAAATGTTCATCATACAAACCTACCAAAAAATATACAGGATAAATTCTTCCAAAGTAGTAATTTAGGTGCCATCATTAACATCACTAATCTTAATGTCAGTGCAGAGACCACCTGAGTAGTTGTAAATAAATGGACAGCTGGCTACTGGAACCTTGGCTGAAAACAAGCGACAATAACCATGACTACCCAGTGATAACTCTACTCTCACCCATTCCATTCAAAAAACAGATCTGAAGCAACCTTGTAGAGATACAAACTTTCTTACACAGCTATTAATTCCATCCACTAATCATCTCTCTACAGAATGACTGTTTGGACCTGGCGGCTGTCTACTACTACTACTACTGAGCATTTATATAGCGCTACAAATCATACGCAGTGCTGCAAACACAACTAAGAGACAGTCCCTGCTCATCAGAGCTTGCAATCTAGTCAAGACAAACACAGAAGGTGTAGGCAGGGATAAAGCAAGAGAAGGAGACCAGGAGAGTCAAGATCCAAAAGCAGCAACGAAGAGGTGAGTTTTCAGCCTGGATTTGAAGAGGGTAAGGGAAGGTGCCTGGCATTTGTTCAGCTCATCCCGTTTCAGAGTTACAGGTTCTGTCCTGTCAGAGCCCATGTCGCTTCAGCCAGTACCTTCCTTTTTGCCCCAGCTAGTTTTTTTAATACCAATCAGGTGATTCTACTTCAAGCATTTTCCTCAAATAAGTGACAGGGAAGAAATAAGGAATTCCACCTGATAGATATTCGTAGGGTGTTGGCTCCATTATTTGAAGATGACCAATCACCTTCTCTTATTGGATAGGTCTTATTTTGTTTGGGGGTCTGCATAAGTGAGAGATGGCTTTCAAGCCCATCGTGTAGTGTTTTAGGGGCTAGTCTAGCAGGATTCCAGGAAATGAAGTTATGAGGTAAATACATTTCATCACATTATGTATAAAGAAAAAAGAAAAAAAGTGCCAACTAGAAACATAACAGAAAAAGACCATATGGCCTATTTAGTCTACCCTTTCATCAACTACGATAGTGCCCTTTTTTCCTTTAGAGATCCTCCACGTTTGTCCCATGCTTTTTTGAATTCAGATAGTGTCCTCATCTGTACCAGCTCAACTGGGAGACTAGTCCACTCATCTACCACTCTTTCCATAAAGAAATATTTTCACGTTACTCCTGAGTCTATCCCCTTTTACCCTCATCCTGTCCCTGTGTAGCAGAGCTTGCTTTCAATCATACGAGACTCTCCTCCTGTGCAGTTATGCCATGAAGGTATTTAAACATCTAGCATATCTCCCTTCTACAATATATTAAAATCTTTAAGTCTGTTCTCATATGCTTCATAACAAAGACCAACCATTGTAGTAGCCACCCTCTGCACAGATTCAAACTGGATTATATCCTTTTGAAGATATGGTCTCCAGAATTGCACACAATACTCCAATTGAAGTCACAGCAGAGACTTATAAAGAGGCATTATCACTTATTTCTACTGGCCATTCCTCAAACATCCTTCTAGCTCTCGCAGTCATCTTTTCTACCCATTAACTCTCACTAGGGAAAGAAGGGAGTGATGAGACTCTATTTCCGACACTGGCTCTAGGGGTGTTTGGTAGAGTGAGAAGTGTGTGCAGACACACCAAAGCAAGTCTGAGCCAACCTAGAGTAGTTGTGGGAAAAGCAGGCTACAATTCAAGGGCTATTGGAGGACCTCAGAGGGAAGGTGGCAGTCTTCAATGAACCAGCCTCATTGGAAGAGTGATTGCTGAGGCTCAAGGCAGGAAAAAGGGTAGTGGTGGTGGTGACTGCAGTAGGTGGGATGTAGATGGAAGGTGATAGCTGGGCCAGAAGTGGAGAAAATTAGAGGGTCCTCTGGGGAAGATCAGTCTTACAAACATTTAAAATTCTACAGTAATTTCAAGGCAGTGATTTTCAATGTCTTCTGTGGCTATTCAGTTTGGTTTGCGACTTTACCTTTCAAGATATTCTTTAACATTGTCATAACCATAAAACTTTGCCAAATGAATAAGCATTCCTGTGGCACAACGGCCATCCCGCTTACGGCAATAACTACAATTGCAGATACCACGGCAAGGAGGACATATCCAATCCTGAAAAAGAAATGGAAAATAGTTATGGGCCTTGTTGCTTGAAATTCCAGCTTTAATACTGCTCGTCAGCCTATTCCCATCTTCTCTGCAATGTGCAGATAGGTACTTATTTTGTTTATTCATAGAAGGTCACACCGTTCTACGCTTCTCTCTTAAAAGGTTTCTTCTGGCAGGAATAGCATTCTGGTGTACATGATGCATCCATTATTTCCCATACATCATCAAGGTGCCCACATACATTTTGTACAACCAGCAGTACAGCAGATCCCCATTTATAACCATAATTTGAAAGTTTCTAAACTGCTAGAGATTAGTAAATGTTGGGCTCACTCTTAGGGGCATGTTTATTACATTTGTCAACATTATTGGTACCCTTGCAGTTCAACTCCTTAATGTCCAGTATGGCCCTAAAAAATAAAAGTGGCCAGTGAAATGGCTTTGGACTATATATGCACACATATCTGACACACAAAATCATCAAATAAAACAGGACCAATTAAAAAAGGAAATAGTAGGAAATGCTATAAAAACTGGGACATTGCCAGGATATAATTATTGGTACCCTTATAAACAATTCTTTTTTTTTTGAGTTTGAAACAATCTTTATTCGAAAATAAAGTGAGGAAAACAAAGTCAAGTCCACATCTAAGAGACAATACCTAAATACAAATAGAAAGCAATATAACAGGTAACAAGGATCAAAAAGTTACAAAGCCCAATTTACATGGAAAGGGAGAAAACATTTCATGGCAGACTAGATGGACCATGCTGGTCTTTATCTGCCGTCATTTACTATGTTACTATGAGGATTCTTTACTTATCAGAAATGCCTCAAATTGCCCGACATCGAGAAAAACATACTTAATGCCTTCCACCACCACAATACATTTACAGGGATATTTGAGAAAGCACAGTTACTTACCTGTAACAGGTGATCTCTGGGAACAGCAGGAATTAGTCCTCACATATGGGTACGTCGGTACCGACGGAGCCTGCGCGGGAACGCTCCCCAGCTTCCCAAAAAGGAAAGCTTTTGGGAGCATCCCACAGCGCACGCGCGCTGCCTTCCTGCCTTTCCTAACCAACTCTCCTCAGTTCGAGTTTAAAGCTGAGACAATAGAGAGAGAGAGGAAAGGAAAGATAGAGAGAGATACAACTCCTAGGGGAGGTGGGAGGGTTGAGAGGACTAATTCTTGCTGTTCCCAGAGATCACCTGTTACAGGTAAGTAACTGTGCTATCTCCAGGAACAAGCAGGAATGAGTCCTCACATATGGGGACTCCCTAGCTAAGATGCCTGGGAGATCCCCAAGGGTATGAGACCCTGAAGGGTTCCTCGTCTTCCTATGGATCTCAGGCATCCATTCAGGGAAGGAGGGCAGGAGTTGTTCAAGAATGGAACAGGAGTCTGAGGACAGCCTGACCAAACAAGGCATCCCGGCGGGAGTCCTTGTCCAAACAGTAATGGGCTGTGAAGGTATGAACCGAGGCCCAGGTGGCTGCTCGACAGATCTGGTCGATGGACACAGAATGAAGATGAGCCATAGAGGTGGCCATGGCCCTCACATTGTGAGCTGTGACATGGCCCTCCAGAGAAAGGTTCTTACTCTGGTAAGCAAAAGAAATACACTGAGCAATCCAATTGGACAGTGTTCTCTTAGAGACTGGAAGTCCTAAATGAGAAGGATCAAAAGCAACAAAAAGCTGGGAAGACTTTCTATGTTGCTGTGTCCTGTGTAAGTAAAAAGCAAGAGCTCTTTTACAATCTAGAGTATGAAGGTTCCTCTCTGCACTGGATGCATGAGGAGCTGGAAAAAAGACAGGTAAATATACCTCTTGATTAAGATGAAAAGGTGAGACCACTTTAGGCATAAAGTGAGGATTTGTCCTAAGGACTACCTTATCATGATGGAACCTTGTATAAGGTGGATTAGCCACTAAGGCCTGCAATTCACTGATGCGGCGAGCAGAAGTGACTGCAATAAGGAAAATAACCTTCCAGGAAAGAAATTTCAAGGAGGTAGTGGCTAAGGGTTCAAAAGGTGGCTTCATAAGCTGACCAAGAACCAAGTTTAAGTCCCATGCCACCGGAGGAGGTCGAATGGGAGATTTTGTTAAAGTTAGGCCTCTCATGAATCGTGCAATAAGAGGATGAGAGGAAACAGGTTGTCCATTGAGAGGCTTAAGGGATGCTGCAAAAGCACTCAAATGGACCCTGATTGAATTCGTTTTAAGGCCTGCATTGGAGAGATGCAAGAGATATTCCAATAGAGAATTCACAGGAAGTGCCAGAGGGTCAAGACCCTTTTGAGCACACCAAATGGAAAATCTTTTCCACTTAAAAGCATAGGAACGCCTAGTGGAAGGTTTTCTGGAAGCATGGAGGATATCCTTCACTTGCTGAGAAAGATTGAAGTCTTGAAGGTCTAGGCCTTCAGTAACCAAGCTCTGAGGTGAAGGGACTTGGGATTTGGATGCCACAAAGTCCCTTCCTCCTGGGACAGAAAGTCTGGTGCAGCTCCCAAGTCCAGGGAGGGGGCTTGGGAGATATGCAGAAGTAGAGGGTACCACACTTGGCGTGGCCAGCGTGGAGCTATGAGGATCATAGATCCTTGATCCCTCTGGAGTTTGAACAGAGTCTTGGGAATCAAAGGAATGGGTGGAAAGGCATACAGGAAGCCCTGACCCCAATGAAGGAGGAAGGCATCCTTGGCCTGAGCTCCCTGACACGGAATTCTGGAACAGAACCGGGGAAGTTTGCCATTACACGGACTTGCAAAGAGGTCTATGTCCGGGGTTCCCCATTCCTGGAAGATTCTGAGTACCTGATCCATGTGCAGGGACCATTCGTGTGGAAGCAGAACTCGACTGAGTCTGTCTGCCCAAGAGTTTTGGATTCCTGGTAGGTATACTGCCAGGAGATGGATTTGATGCTCTCTGGCGAAGGCCCATAATCTTAGAGCTTCGTTGCAAAGCGACAGAGAGCCAGTTCCTCCTTGCTTATGTAAAACATGGCTACTTGATTGTCCGTATGAATGAGGACTGTCTTGTAGCTGAGGAGGGTATGAAAGACATTGAGAGCTAGGAATACTGCTCGAAGTTCCAAGAGGTTGATATGAAGAGAGGTCTCCTTTGGGGACCAAGTGCCTTATTTTTTGTTTTTAAAAGAACCGGCGGTACCACAAGAAAACAAGTTTAAAGAAGAAATTTTCTGCGGTGACAGGGTATGTGTCCTGTCGGCTCCACGGAAAATGAAAAACTGAAGAGGGACAGTTGGAAAGGCGAGAAGGCAGCGCGCATGTGCTGAGGGATGCTCCCAAAAGCGTTCCTACTGGATGCTGGGAAGCATTCCCGCACAGGCTCCGTCGGTGCCGACGATACCCATATGTGAAGACTACATTTCTGCTTGTTCCTGGAGATAAGCCATTATCACCAAACATCAAACTTCAAAGGGGTACAAGGCCATCTCCAAAGACTTTGGGATTCCTGTGTCTGCAGTTTGCAATGTTATGAAGAAGTTCTCTGCTCATGGAACTATCAAAAACAAGATGAAATTTATTCCAAGAAGTCTTTGAAGGTTAATGCTAACTGTTGGAAAAACACCATGTACAACATCCAAAGAGCTTAAGGCTGACCTGGAGCAATCTGAAGTGGTGGTTTCAACCCGTACCATACGCCACGCACTAAAAAAAGAAGGACTTCATGGAGAGAGGCCATGGAGAACTCCACTGCTCAAAGACAGACATAAAAAGATACACCTGATCTTTGCCCAAACTCACTTTGAGAAACCACAATCCTTTTCTGGGCAAGCAGACCAGCCATACATTTACAGGTGAAGAAATGAAGCTTATAAGGAAAATAAACCACCCTTCCTACAGTTAAATATGGTGGATGGTTCCATAATGTTGTGGAGCTGTTTTACTGCCTTAGCAACTGGAAGCCTGGAACGTATTAAAGGAATCATGAAGTTAGAAGACTACCAAGGTATTTGAGTGAAATTTGATACCTAGAGTCAGAAAGCTAGGTCTGGATTGAAGGTCATGGGTCCTCCAGCAGGACAATGACCCAAAACATACATCCAAAAGTGCAAAAGTACTGTTAAAAAAAGAACAAATGAACTATTTCAAATTGGCTTGATCTCAGTCCAAACGAGAACCTTTGGAAAGAGCTGAAATCTGCCATTGGTAAAAGGAATCCTGGAAACATTCATGATCTGGAACAAATCACAGTTGAAGAGTGGGAGAAACTACCAGCAGACAGATGTGTGAAACTTATAGATGGCTACAAGAATTGTTTGGAGACTGTCATTGCTGCCAAGGGATGTGCAACCAAATATTAGTAAAGGGTGCCATTCCAGGTCCAGGTCATATTTAGTTATTTTACTCAGAAATTATTACGTCTACGTTGCACAGACATCTTTTGTGTGTGGTATACCTTTGAACATGCTATTAAAATATCATGGCATATATTTATTTTTCAAGATATTGTACACAGCATACCTAAAATGCAAGGGTGCCAATAATGTTGACCACAACTGTAAGTTGGGCTAACAGTTAGCATGTGCTATTTATAACTAGAGGTCCCATATTATTCAATGGGACATAATTACAAATAGCACCTGCTAACCGTTAATCCATCTTAATAAACATGCCGCTTATCGTGCACTGAATTATCAGAACAATTTTATTAATAGCAATAAAGCCTTATCTTTATAATTCTTAAGTTAACTGGTGGTCAGAAGTAATAATTAATTTTCCCCAAAACACAAAAGGAAACAAATCCTTTAAATGAGCTCAATTACATGCCTAAAATGATAGATGGAGAAAACCTGAATACCTACAGCATCTAAAAGTGCTGCTTTGACATCTTCACCATAGCGATTGCGAAGGCAGGGTCCACAAAACTGTCCTCTAACCCCCCCGCAGCCTGCATTGCGACAGACTGTCTTGGTATCAATAGTCTTCTGCCGACACTGGTGACATGTACTACCCTAAAATTAGAAAGGGAACAGGAAAATATGAATATATATATTTGTAGCATTACATATAATGTATCTGAAGGGATTAATTAAATTCCAGTGATAGACATGTCCCCCCCTCCCCATTACCATAGTAATATACACTATTTGAGAGCAACACAGCACATAGTATTCTTATCCTTAAATTGAATCTCTGCCAAATTGCTAAGAATATGGAAGGCTTAAATGGTCCAAATTAGTAGTGTGCTTTTTACAAACTCTCAAGCAGATAGCCATCTGAATATCACATATTACAGCATGAAAACTGAGCAGTCCAGGTCTTGCACTACTGAAGAGAATACCATGATAGTTAGAGCATTAGAGTTACAAAATTAGGTGTAATTAGTGAAGAAAACTCCGTGATCTGACCACAATACCACGGCTCTTTAGTTCTCTGGTCCATCAGTAGTGAGAGACAGGCAGAGAGTAATACAGAACACAATCACACACACACACAAAGTGCTATTTTCTTTGAGCTCAGAGGGAAGACAATAAGCGGACTATGAACATGCATAATTCCAGGCTTATTGAATTCAAAGTTCTCCTTCTAAAAGCTCTCTTTTTATTAGAGAAAAAGAGGAAGTAGCAGTCATTTGTCTTCATATGGTAATCATCTAGAAGATGAAAAAACAGGTGACATTTTTACTTACCAGATAATGTCCTTTCCTAGAGTACTGCTAGACTAGTCCAGACAAATGGGTTTTGTCCCACTGCCAGCAGAGGTGGAGGCGGAGAACTAGAAACTTTCAGTGAAATCATCCTGCTACTTGAGCTAGGGGCATGCTTCAGAATTCGTACCCAAGCAAATGACCACACACAACCTTATTGAAGGTAACAAACCAAACTACATACAACTATTTACAGAACAGCCACCAAGACCAAACATCTGTCATGAAGGTTAAGACCTGTAAGGCCAATCCTCAGAGATAGAGCAATAATGGGTGGGTCCTGGACTGGTCTTACAGGACTCCAGGAAAGGACATCTGGTAAATAAAATGTCATCTTCCAGATCATCCTGCTGGATCAGTCCAGACAAGTGAGAAGTAGCAAAGCTATTACTCCACTGGACAGGAAGACAACAGTCTTCAAAATCTCTGCACTGACAACCGTATCCCTCCTAGCTTTATTATCCAAGTGGTATTGCTTGACAAAAGGTCAAGAGGGATGACCAAGTCAGCACCCTGCAAATGTCAATAGGGGCAACCAAACTGCGCTCTGTCCAGGAAGAGGCCCAAGCCTAAATGATTCTGCAATAGATAGGCTGAGGACACAGCCTCTTGTATCCAAACAAGCCAAGGTGGCCTTAGAAGCCACCTCGCCCTTACATGGACCTGCAAAGAGCACAAATAATGTATCTGACTTTCGGAGAGAATTAGTGATCTTCAGGTACCTGAAAAGTACTGTGCGAATCTCAAGAAAATGAAGACCCTTGTCCTTCCCCCTTACACTGTTCCACTGAAAGGATGGAAGGCTAAAACTAACTTGGGCAAGAAGAGGACCAGCTGGATAGATATGGCCTTCTCTGAGAAGGACAGGAAAGGATCACTGCATGAGAAAGCCTGTAACTCTGAAATTTGATATGCCAAACAGATGGAGACTAAAAATACTGTTTTGAGGGAAGGATCCTTAAGAGAAGCCCGCTTCAATGATTCGAAAGGGGCAGACAATTGGACCACTCACACTGTCATCTTGACCACTTCTGACTGCGATCTGGTGCAAATAAACCAGTTGTCAAAGTAAAGGTATACACAGATGCCCTCGCACTGCAGAGCCATAGCTACAAGTAACATGATCTTAGAGAAAATGCTGGGGCTATGGCAAACCCAAAGGGAAGAGCATGGAACAATAAGTGATCAGCCAGAATGGCTAAATGTAGAAAGCCTTGCTGGCCCTCCTGAATGGGAATGTGAAAAGTACACAAGAATCTCAGGAATCCCAGAACTGAAAGCAAGGAAAACAGAAGAGAAAGAGAGCACATGCCTCCAGGATTCCTTAGGCCTATGCTCTGGGAGGCGCCGAGGCTTGGAATCTGCCAGGTCCTTTACAAGTTTCTCAAGGTCCTCATCGAACAGGAGCTTTCCCTTGAAGGTGAGCTTGGCCAGACAGGACTTAGAGGCCATTCTGCAGTCAAAGCCACCTTTCTTTCAACCATGGCCACTGCAATGATCCTCTCTGCTAGTCAGAGAAGATTATACATGGTATCCACTAGATATGTTTCCGCTGACTCCAACCAAGCCAAGACATCATCCTCCAGAAGTATCTGCATCCACTGGAGAAGAGTCTGAGCTGTCAAGCCTTAACATATCACTACCTGAAAGATAAGAGACGGGGTCGAGAAACCTGTGTTGAGGAGTGCCTCCACCTTATGATCCAGCTGGTCCTTAAGGGCAGCGCTACCCTCAACCAAGATGGTGTTACGCCTTGTGACAACAGCAACAATTGCGTCTACCTTTGGAAAATGCAGCTCCTTTGCCAGGTCCTGCTGAAGGAGGGCATACAGCTTGTTCCAGACCCTTGATGCCTTTCACTGAGGTATCTGGGGAATTCCACTCTGCAGAGACCATATCCCGGAGAGCCTGCAGAAAAGGGAAGGCCTTGGCAAGCATACGGAGCCCTTGAAGGAGAGGGTGTCACTGCACTTCTGCACCACCCGCAGGAACATCTGAAATTTAGGGAAGATGCTACCTCAGATCAGGACTGCCAATTCATCTCTCCTGAAGAGATAGACAATGCACAAATCTTCTTGCTCTTCCAGAGGAGAATCCTCATCTACCAGTCCAGGTTCGTCTTCCAAACTAACTTCCAATTAAGGCTCCCGAGAGAGAAGCAAGCCAAAGGTCTCCTACGGATGAAGCCGCTTTCTTGGCATAGCCGCTACCTGGGTCCTGCTGTTCCTTGCCGAGGCATATGTACCCAACTGGGCTGCAGTTCGGAGGTCTTCTCATTCTGACTCCCATTGCTTTGCTAGAAGCACCAAACATGTTGAAAGGAGGAGAAGAAATCTGGCATCAAGGGGGCCTTAGCCACTCCCCTGTCCATTGACGACAGTCTCTTTCCCTGGCGCTGGCTGGAGAAACAGAGGTGGTGGGAAATATCGTCCAGGGCTGTTTATGAACTCCACACTAGCCTTCAGACCTTGAGGAGTGAGCTTTTGTGATTTCCACGTCCATCCTGCGGTGTTCACAAAGGGATCCATATTTCCGGCTTGGCAGTTACCAAAAACCAAACGGTGCTTCTTATGTGCTGATATGCAGAGCTGTCCATGTTCAGCACAGCCGTGATAACTGGACTTACATTTGTAGTTTTATACATGGACCTTTTGCATATGTAAATATACATGTGCTACTTTGCACCAGGAAAAGAAAGAATGAGCACTTAAAAACACACAAACACCGTACCAGACGAGACAGTGCATACAGATGGTTGGGCCACCCCCTATGGCTGTCGCTGACACATGCTGGCATACAAAATAAGTCAGAGACCCCCATGGCACCTAGGACCAAAGACAGTGCTGGGCTCAGGCCACATCAAGGTGCTCTGCTCTTTATCCTCACATACTTTTTCTCCTTCTCTAGAGGCCTGGGAGAGGGAGGCTCAAGTCTCTGTGAAAACAGGGTCTTGATCCAGATGAATATCAGACTCTCAACTAGTCAAGAGTACTGATGGGAAGGATGGCCCCTTTTCCCTCTCCTTGGCGAGAAACTCCAGCAGGTTACCTTGAGAGACGTCCACCGTCTATCTTTACTGTGTCCACAGCAACCCTTAGGATGGCGTCCTGCATCCACCATCTGCTGGAGACAGAGAAATGTCCCTATCTGCATTATCTCAAATAGCAGGGTGATGACACTAGAAGTTTCTAGTTGTTCTCAGTCTTAACCACTTTGATGGACTAGTCTAGTAGGACAATCTGGAACTAAACATAATGCATCTGTGGTCAATTTTGCAACAGGCTGAAAAAGGAAAAATTCACTTCCTATTAATTTACTTTCCTAGAAGGCTGCTAGACCAGTCCGGACAAGTGGGTAGTATCCCCCTGCCAGCAGATGTTGGAGACAGAGAAAGTACCAGAAGATTGCCTCAGCCCTAGTACCTGTAGCCTTACCCCTAGGGGTCGCATTCAGTATACGTTCAAAGCAGAAGCAGCCCACGAAGCCCATGCCAACAAAAAGCTAAGAAACGCCATGCACCCAATGTGCAACTATGGACAAGCACCCAAGTCGCAACTATATACAAAATGTCCCTCGAAGCAGGAAGCAAGCAGAGACACAAGCTAAGCTATAATTCTGTATGGCTCTGCCAAGAAGGCTGTCTGAGAGAGCATTGAATGGGGACAGTCCTGGACTGGCAGTCTTCCAGGAAAGGAAATTAACGGTAAGTGAAATTTCTCCCTCCTTGCCAGCCTGCTAGACCAGTCCAGACAAGTGGGAAGTACCATAGCTACTCCACCCCTGGGCTGGGCGGGACGAGACAGCTGCCTCCACAACTGTGGCCCCAAAGCATGCCACATTTCACACCTGGAGATCAAGGCAATAATGGTGTGCAAAGACAATCAAGGAGGACCAGGTGGCCGTCTGACAAATGTTATGGGGGGGATCGAAGAGACTGTTCTGCCCACGATGTTGAATGTGCATGCATGGAATGAGCCCAAAGCCCTTGGGGCACCGGTTTACCATTGAGAATGTACGCAGATTCAATGGTGGCCTGAATCTAGCATGCAATGGTAGCCTTAGAGGCCACAAGGCCCTTGCGAGGGCCTGTAAACAACACAAAAAGGTGATCTAACTTCCGAAAAGAATTAGTAACCTTCAGGTATCTGTAGAGCACCCTTTGAACATCCACTGCAAAGACCTCTGTTCACGCCCATGCACTGTTCCTGTGAGGAGGGGAGCGAGATTGCTTGATTCATCTGAAAGCATAGCTACTCACCTGTAACAGGTGATCTCTGGGAACAGCAGGAATTTAGTCTTCACATATGGGTATCGTCAGTACCGACGGAGCCTGCGCGGGAACGCTCCCCAGCGTCCAATAGGAAAGCTTTTGGGAGCATCCCACAGCACCTGCGTGCTGCCTTCCCGCCTTTCCCAACTGTCCCTCTCCAGATGAGTTTAAAGCTGAGACAAAAGAGAGAGAGAAAGAGAGCGATACAACTCCTGGGGGAGGTGGGTGGGTTGTGAAGACTAAATTCCTGCTGTTCCCAGAGATCACCTGTTACAGGTGAGTAACTATGCTATCTCCAGGAACAAGCAGGAATGTAGTCTTCACATATAGGGACTCCCTAGCTGCAGATACCAGGGAGATGGCCCCAGACAGTTGTGTGCCCTTGTGAAAGGGCTCCACTTCCCCCCATGGATCTCTGGCATCCTACCAGGGATGGTGGGTAGGAGTTGATTAAGTCTGGAACAGGTATTGAAGAACAGCATGGCCAAACAAGGCATTCCGGCGAGAGTCCTTGTCTAAGCAGTAATGGGCTGTGAAGGTATGTACCGAAGCCCAAGTAGCTGCTCGACAGATGTCGTCAATAGACACAGAGTGAAGATGAGCCATTCAGGCTGCCATGGCTCTCACATTGTGAGCTATGACATGGCCTTCAAGAGGAAGGTTCCTACTCTCATAGACAAAAGACATACACTGTGCAATCCAGCTGGACAGTGTCCTTTTGGAGACTGGAAGTCCCAAATGATTAGGATCAAAAGCAACAAAGAGTTGAGAGGATTTTCTATGTCGCTGTGTGCTTTGCAAGTAAAAGGCCAAAGCTCTTTTACAGTCCAAAGTATGAAGGTTCCTTTCTGCATTTGAGGCGTGAGGCCTTGGAAAGAATACAGGAAGGTAAACCGCTTGGTTTAAATGAAAGGGCGAAACCACCTTTGGCATAAAGTGTGGATGAGTCCTAAGGACTACCTTATCATGATGGAACCTTGTATAAGGAGGATTAGCCACCAACGCTTGCAATTCACTGATGCGACGTGCTGATGTGATTGCAATCTGAAAGATAACCTTCCAGGAAAGGAATTTCAAGAGGTAGTGGCTAATGGTTCAAAGGGCGGTTTCATGAGCTGCCCAAGAACCAGATTCAAGTCCCATGCCACCGGTGGTGGCTTAATGGGAGGCTTCATTAAAAGAAGGCCTCTCATAAATCTCGCTATGAGAGGATGAGAGGAAATAGGTTGTCCATTTAGAGGCTTGAAAGAAGCTGCAATAGCACTCAAATGGACTCTCACTGAATTGGTCTTAAGCCCTGCATTTGATAAATGAAGGAAGTACTCCAGTAATGATTCCAGAGGTATCGCAAAAGGGTTAAGACCCTTCTGCGAGAACCATATGGTAAACCTTTTCCACTTGAATGCATAAGAGCGTCTTGTGGAAGGTTTCCTGGAAGCATGAAGGATATCCTTTACCTGCTGGGAAAGGTTAAGACCGTGAAGTTCTAGGCTTTCAGCAACCAGGCCCTGAGATGCAGACACTGGGGAATGGGATGCCACTGCATCCCGTCCTCTTGAGATAGATAACTCAACACCTGCTTTAGACAAAGGTTAAACAGGTATCTGTCTGCATCAAGCAAAAACCCTTCAACCCACACAGATAACACACACTCATGATGACCTCACAGCTTAGGTCCTTTCACTTCCATGTATATATATACATATATAAAATTGTATATAGTTTATTCTGTTCTGTATTATCTCACATTGTTTAGACTGTATATTCTATATATAATATGATGTTCCTTGTAAATATGTTCTGTTATAATATGACGTTCCCTGTAAAACAAACTTGCTTTGTTAACTATTGTTCACTGTAAACCGCAACTGAACTTTGGAAGATGCGGTATATAAATGTGTATAAAATAAATAAATAAATAAATAAAGATCTGGAGCAGATCCTAACTCCAGAGGCGGAGCTTGAGAGAGATGTAGGAGCAGAGGGTACCACGGTTGCCGTGGTCAACATGGAGCTATGAGGATCATATGACCTCTGTCTCTCTGAAGCTTGAACAGGGTTTTGGGAATTAGGGGAATGGGTGGAAAGGCATACAGGAAGTTCTGACCCCAATGAAGGAGGAAAGCATCCCTGGTCTGACAACCTCGAGCCGGAATTCTGGAACAGAACCAGGGAAGTTTGGCATTCAGCGGACTTGCAAAGAGGTCTACGTCCGGGGTTCCCCAAATTTGAAAAGTTCTGGCCACCTGGTCTGCATGGAGAGACAATTCATGTGGAAGCAGAACTCGACAGTCTGTCTGCCCAAGAGTTTTGAATGTCTGGAAGATACACCGCAAGGAGATGAATATGATGCTCTCTGGCGAGGGCCCATAGTCACAAAGCTTCGTTGCACAGCGACAGAGAGCCTGTTCCACCCTGCTTGTTCACATAGAACATGGCTACCTGATTGTCTGTTTGAACGACTGTCTTGAAGCTTAGCTGGGTGTGAAATACTCGAAGAGCAAGGAAGATTGCTCTGAGCTCCAGGAGGTTGATATGGAGATAGGCCTCCTGCGGAGTCCAGGTACCCTGGGTATAGAGGCCGTGCAGGTGGACTCCCCAACCCACCTGTGAAGCATCTGTTGTTAGAGTGGCTTGGGGTGGGGGTTGCTGAAAAGGAGACCCCACCAGAAGGTTTTTGGGTGACTGCCACCATTGGAGGGAAAAAAATAAGGCGATCTGAGTTTGCTATTTTGTCTGACAAGCAACCTGACGCCTGAGTCCACTGAGTGGAAAGGTCCACTGGGCTGCCCTCATATGGAGGCGAGCATAAGGAACCACATGCACGGTGGATGCCATGTGGCCTAGCAACTGTAACATTTCCCGAGCAGTGAGGTGAGGTTTTAGCACTGCTTGGGAAGCTAACTGCACAATGCGAAGGCAACGGGGCTGTGGAAGGAAGGCCCTTGTCTGTCTGGTATCCAGAAGAGCTCCTATAAACTCTAGGGGTTGAGTGGGAGCAAGGTTGGACTTTGGGAAGTTTATGACAAGTCCCAAATACTGAAGGATGCGCATTGTGCGAGACAGAGCAACCCTGGCCTCCGGCTCTGAAGGGGCTCAAAAGAGCAAGTTGTCTAAGTAAGGGAAGACAAATATTCCCAGGGTGCGGAGAAATGCTGCTACCATAGCTATGCATTTTGTGAACACCCTTGGTGCAGAAGCCAGGCCAAAACAAAGAACCCTGTATTGGTAGCGTTTCCCTTGAAACAGGAATCGAAGGAACTTTTGGCAAGTTAGATGGACGAGAACATGAGTGTACGCATCCTTGAGATCTAGAGAACAAAGCCAATCCTGACTCCAAAGGTATGGCAGCAGAGTTCCTAGAGAAATCATTTAGAACTTCTCTCTGAACATGAATTTGTTCAATTCTCTGAGGTCTAGAATGGGTCTGTGTCCTCCTGTTTTCTTTGGAATAAGGATATAGGGGGAGTAAAACCCTGTACCCCATTGGGGAATAGGCACCTTTTCTATTACTCATTGAGCAAGGAGCATTGTGACTTCTTGACCTAACCGGTCATTGGTAGAGGTCTGAGAATTGAACCGTCTTACTATTGTAGGAGGGGGCATGCTGAGGAAATGAAGCTTGTACCCCTCTTGTACAATAGACATAGTCCAATTTTCTGCTGTTATCTGACACCATCTGGGGGCAAAATGACATAACCTTCCTGGGATGGTGGAGGGTTCTGGGCCGTAAAGGGCCAGGAAGGCAAAGTTCTCTAGACAGGAGTCAAAACACCTGTGGAGGCCGAGTCTGCTGAGCTGGTTGAGGCTTAGTTGCTTTTGGCTTCCTTTGTTGCCTAGGTTGTTGCTGCTGTCCCTTTTGGGCAGACTGACCTGAACGATGTCCCTGCTAGGTATAGGAGGGATAAAACTGCTTCTTACTGAAGAATGGTTTCTTAGAGGATCTTTTCCTCGCAGGATCAGCTGTAGATTTGGACAATCTATCCAAAGTGATATTGTCAGCATCTATCTCATTAGCTTTTTCCTGCCAATTCTTGCCAAAGAGATTCTCTCCTATGCAAGGTATATTCCCCAGTTTGTCCTGTACCCAGATTTCTAAGTCAGATGCCTGGAGCCAGGCAATTCTGCGCACACCTATGGCAATAGCAGAGATTCTGCTTATGCATTCAAAGCATTCAAAGACTGCACGATTCACAAACTTGGAAACATCCTGAGCATGTTTAACAAGAGAAAGATAATCTTGCCTTTTATCATCAGGAAGGAGAGGGCTCATAAGCTCTAAGTCTCCTGTGACTTCTTAAGGAACATTCCCATATACAAGATATAGGAACTGATCCTAGCAGAAAGCATGGAAGCCTGGAAGGACAGACATCCAAAGCGTCAAGAGTCCTACACTCACGTCCTGGAGGATTAGATGCATGCCTTTTTTCACTCTTCATCGGTCTCATGGATGATTCCACCACCATGGAATGGTATGGCAACTGAGTCTTCTGAAACCCAGGACAAGGAGGAACTCAATAAATGGTGTCAAGTTTTCGAGAATGAGAAGATGTGGTTAGAGGTGTTTCCCACATCCTTAACATAAGATCATGCAAGATCTCATGAATAGATAAGGTAGCTGCCTCCTTGGGAGCTTTAGGGTATTGTAGGATTTCTAATTCCTTTGCCCTAGGCTCTTTTTCAGGAGCCACTGTGATAGAAAGACCTTGGGCCACATCTCGGATAAAATCCTGAAAGGACATATCCTCTGGTGGAGACATCCTATGCTGAGGAGAAGAGGAATCCTCGGGAAGAAGTACTCTGGTATCGGCAGAGCCTTCGGAGTCTTCAGACTCATCCAAGGATTCGAAATATCTCCAATCCGGGTGATCGTGCAAGGCACGGAACCGGTACCGATCGAAGTCTGCATCGGAGTGGTCCGGTACAGACTTGTCTATGCCGAATAGAGACGCATGACTCGGTCCCAGTAGAATACCTGCCAATGTCGATGCCGATACCGGAGTCGGTGCCGGTTGAATTGTCTGAAGCGGTTTCAGGGGTATCGAGGCCGTGAGAAGAGCCGCCAGACTGCACGCAATAGCCAAGAATCTCTGGTCTATCGACGCTGCCGATGCTTGGATATCGGTGCCGGTTAAAGCGGCCGGAACCCCAGAGCATGGCACCAGTAGTTCTGCCGAGGTTGAAGCCTCGAGAACATCCTGGAGCCCAGTTAGTGCTTTGGAAGCTGAAGCCTCCCGCCAGGGTAATTTTGCGGGGAAAGTCCCTCAAGGGCAACGCCAGAGGCATCTCGATGTTTAGAAGGAGATCTACCCTTTGAGGACCAGCTAGATTTATGTTTAGTTACCTGAGATCCATGGAAGGAGGATGAAGCCCTGGAGGACGTTGATGCTACGGAGGCTGCATCGGAGGGAAAAAGGGTGCTGAGCTTAGCAGCTCGGTTTTGCCGGCCCCTTTTTGACATCATTCCACAGGCAACACACTCTGAATAGAGTGGTCAGGACCTAAACATTTGAGGCACCACTCATGGGTGTCGGTGACGGAGATGGTACCGCCACACTTAGAACACTTTTTAAAACCCGAAGCGGGTTTTTCCATTTTGAAGGAAAAAGGTTGGGCCTAGTGCCCAAAATGGCACGTGCCACCCGAGAAGAAAATCATTGGAGAAAGACTCCAGAAACAAAAGGTTTTGTTTTGTTTTTTTTTTAAGAAAAAAGAAAAGAAGAACTGGCGGTACCGGTATAGCATCGAGGGAAGGCAGACGCGACCACAAAAAAGAAGTATAATAAGGGAATTTTCTGTGGTGACAGAATGTGTGACCTGTCGGCTCCGCGGAAAACAAAGAACTGGAGAGGGACAGTTGGGAAAGGCGGGAAGGCAGCAGACAGGCACTGTGGGATGCTCCCAAAAGCTTTCCTGTTGGACGCTGGGGAGCGTTCCCGTGCAGGCTCCGTCGGTACCAACGATACCCATATGTGAAGACTACATTCCTGCTTGTTCCTGGAGATAAGCCATAAGCACTTTGGGCAAAAATGAGGGGACGACCCAAAAGACACCCCTTCTGGAGAAAAAGATAGAAAAAAATCCTGACAGGAAAGCACTTGTAGCTCTGAAACCCGCCGTGCCAATGTAATGGTCACAAGAAAAGTGGTCTGTAACGACAAGTCCTGAAGGGTTATCTGCTTCAAAGGCTCAAAGGGGAGACGCATAAGGCTCTTGAGTCCTAAGGAGAGGTCCCAGGTGGGGACTATCAGGCGCAGCAGCCCGCAGCCCCCAAAGGAAGCAACTGACATCCACGTGAGACGTGATCGAGCGGCCCGCTATGGGTCCCCAGAAACAGTTACATGCAGAAACCTGAACTCAAAGGGAGCCTAGGGCGAGGCCTTTGTCAAATCCATCCTGCAGAAAAGCAAAGACATCTGGAATCTGCATGCACCAGGGCAAAAGGTTCCGTTGGGAACACCAGGGCTCAAAATAGGCACCACACCTGCTATGGAGGTGAAGGATCTCCATGCTTTAAGCAGGATAACCACCACCCTACCGGAATAACCTTTTGAACTAGTCGTCACCTTTCAAGAGCCAGGCCATAAGTGAGTAAGGAGCTGGATCGGGCCTTGCCGGAGGAGACACCGATGGGTCCTGAGGGCTAAGGGTGTTGCCTGTAGGAACCATACTAGATCTGCATACCACAGGCACCACAGCCAGTCGGGCACGATCAGGACCACCAAGCCGAGATGAGCCTCGATACGTCGGAGAGTGTAGCTGATCAGCGGCCATGGTGGGAACAGATAACACAACCAGTTGGGAGGCCACTCCTGGCCCAAAACGTTCAAACTTTGGGAGCCGTGTTCTCTCCATCTGCTGAAGGTGGCGTGCATCTTGGCGTTTGCTGCTGTTGCCATCAAGTCTAGGCTGGGCTGGCCCCAAGTGGAGACAATCCTGTGGAATGCCCACAGTGCAAGCTCCCACTCCCCAGGATCGAGGGCATGACGACTGAGGAAGTCTGCTTGTATGTTGTCCACGCCCATAATATGCTGTGCAGAGAGCATTTGCAGGTGCTGCTCTGCCCTGGGAAACAGGAGGGCCATCTCTTTGGCCACCCCTGGACATTCCGTGCCACCCTGTCTGTTACGATAGGCCACTGTTGTGGCATTGTCACAGAGGATCCTGACTACCTAATTGCAAAGCCGTGGCAGAAAGGTCTACAGGGTGAGACGAACTGCCCGTGCTTTGAGGAAGTTGATCGGCCAGGCGGATTCTTGAGAATTCCAGGACTCCTGATCCATCTGCGTCAGGCAATGTGCCTCCCTCCCCAGCCTGAGAGGCTGGCATCAGTCATCACCTGAATCCAGTATGGGGTTTCCAAGGAGACGCCACACAAAAGGTGGTCCATGAACAACCACCAATGCAAGCTGGTGCGAAGGGAGCATGAAAGATAAAGTCAAATGTTGTACTGTTGTGAGACAAGAGTGTTGTAACTGCTGCATGTGTGTCCGAGCCCAGGGAACCACCTCTATCGTGGCTGCCATGGCTCCCAGGACCTGGAGAAAATCCCATACTGTGGGTCTGAGCTGCATGAGAAATACCTGCAGTTCAGAGGAGAACTTACGGACACGATCTGGAGTCAGGAAAACTTTCTCCTGCTGTGTGTCGAAGCGAGCCTTGAGAAAGTCTAAAGGACTAGGTGAGCTGGAGACAGCTCTTGGTGTGATTTACCACCCATGGCTTTTCAGGAAGGCAATTACTCGGGAGATGGACCGCTGGGCCTTCTCATGCGATTTTGTGTGGATGAGACAATTGTCTAAGTAGGGGTGAACCCAAATCCCTTGTCTCTGCAAGGTGGCTGCGACTACCACCATGACCTTTTAGAAGGTAAACGGGGTCTTTGTGAGGTCAAATGGAAGAGCGCGGAACTGGAAGTGTTGTCCTAGCACCTTGAACTGGAGAAGGCGCTGCTGGTCCTTGCAAATGGGGATATGAAGTAGGCCTCTGCCAGATCAGGGCGAGACTAGAAACTCCCCTTTCCGAGCTTCTTGAATGACTGACCATAATGTTTCCATAAGGAAATGCGGCACCCAACGGGATCGGTCAACTCCTTTGAGATCTAGGATGGGCCTGAAGGAGCCATCCTTTGAGAATGACGAAGTAGATGGAGTAGTGACCAGAACGCCATTCCGAAAGAACACCAGGCAAATGGCTTGCAACTGCAGAAGTCGCTAAAGGGTAGCATGTACAGCGGCCTGCCATTGATGGGACCCGCATGGAGAAATCAGGAAAATGTCTCTGATGTGCTCCCGGCATTCGAGGACATAGCCCATGCGAACAATGTTGAGCACCCATTGATGGGTGATTATTTGTGCCCACTCACAGTAAAACAGGGCTGGCCGGCCCCCCCCCCCCCCCCGTGATCCTGGAGTGGGGCCAAGGCCCTTCAGAGCGACGAACGATTAGGGCCAGAGAACTTGGCAGGCACCTGAGACTCCGAAAGGGCTGTGGTTCTGCACCTTGGTAACCTGCTGAAACTGGGCCAGAAGATCATAAAGGCGTATAGCGCCTGGAAGAAAAGTAGCAAACAATCTTTATTGGAACCCCAATGCGTTTCAGTGTTTCTGATATGGTCAAAACACGTTAGGGTTCCAATAAAGTCTTTTGACCGCCTTTCTTCACACCAGCTCTTTTGTTTCATCTAGCACCTTGCAGGTGTGGTTTGCTCCCTACTCGACTGCTGTAGAGCCCGGAGTCCCAGAAACGTGTTCAAGAGACAGAGGAAGTACATACATCCATACCGCTGAACCAGGTTTTAAGCTTGACCTCTGGCAAGCATTAGGGCTTGACCTCACCCAAATCCTTTACGAGCTTCTGAAGGTCCTCACCAAAGAGAAGCGTACCCTTAAACGGCAACTTTGCAAGAAGAGCTTTGAATGCCATATCCACTGACCACTGCCGAAGCCAGAGCCAGTGGCGAGCTTCTATTACTGCTGACATGGAACGGGAAGCCAGCTGGAGATCATAAAGAGCATTGGCCAGAAAGGCAGCGACTGATTCGAAACAGGCAGACACAGGATTGCCAGGGAGTAACTGGATCCTGCGCAGTAGAGTCCATGCTGCTAGGCCTCTGCAGGCGGACGCTTGTAAACCCAAAGAGGAGGAGGAAAACGCAGTCTTTAAAAGACCCTCCACTTTACGATTCTGTTGATTCTAGAGGGCTGCTCCGCCCTTCACAGGAATGGCTGTATGCTTAGTGACTCCTGTCACGAGAGCGTCAACCTTAGGATATTGCAGTCACCTGTCTAAGTCAGCTTGGGACCAGAGATAGCAACGGCAGAGGCGCCTGGCTGTATGGAGGGAGGCCTCGGAAGAATTCCATTCCAGGGAAACCATTTGCTGACGTTCAAGAGGGAAGGGACAGGCCTTAGAGGGCTTTTGGATGTCCACAAGGACAGGTCTGCCTGAGACTTGCCTTGGCCTGGATCTTGCTCAGGCTCAGAGAGGTGGAGAGCATTTACTACCTGCGCAATCAGAGAGGGCGGTTCTTCTTTGCGAAAGAGCCGAACATCCAAGACATCATCCTGGACCATGCTGAGATCCTCAGGAGACCATTCACCATCCTCCTAGTCAGAACTGACTGGACTCTCCTCAGCCGAAAGAGCAGCCCTCTCAGCAAGTAGAATCGAGTTCCAATCGCCGGAAGCCCAATTGATTTCCTTGGGGGGGGGGGGGGGGTTGCTCCTATCCCTAGCAGCCAGATCATCCTGTGGGCGCTTCCAGGCCATGGGAGGTCTGTCAGATGCCAAAGCCTATGGGGAGCAGATTGGGGCTGGCTCAGATTGCCACAGCTTCCAGGCCTGTGTAAAGAGAGCCATTAATTGACCTGAATTACTGCATCAGGTAGCCGGACAGCCGGGGACTCCGTCTGTTGAGGCAGTAGGAGCAGTGGGGCTGCGACATCTGCTGAGCGAGATAGAGGCATGGTGGTGTCCATGGATGGTACATGTGGAGCCAAATCTGGAGGAGAGGAACAGTCTGGTGCCACTGTAGCCAAAACTCTGCTAGAAGCTGTAGAAGACTCCCCAGGATGAAATGAACATGCGGAACACAGCCAGTCAATAAGAAACCTGCGTTTGCGGCTTCATGCTAAACACCGTTGCAAGGTGGAAGGCATGGCTGGTTTGGAGCACTGAACGCTGAAGCACCCACGGAGGCTCATGAAGAAAAGTAAAAGGAGCTGTGCTTTCAAAATGGCCACCGCAGTGCACAGAGAGGCTGGCTCAGTCTGCAGGAAAAAAGGCATGAACAGGCAAGATATGGGCCAGAGAGATCCTGGGGACCCGATCGCGCTGTCAGCTTCTGCCTGGTTCTTCCATTCAACGGAAACAATGGTCAGGTCCCGCTGTTGGTATTTGCAGCCCCGGGGGGGGGGGGGGGGGGGAATGGATGAGGAAAACCTTCAGGGAAGAGTCAGCTCATAGAAGAGTAACAACCACCATCAGGGAATTCTCCTGCCTATACTTTTACTTGAAAAACAACAAACCTGTTGAGCCTGTGAGGCTGTTGAGCATGTTGAGTTTTGGAAGGCTGGAAGGCTCCCCCTTCTACCGGGCTCTACTGACCAGGAATTGGTGCCGCCCCCTGCCTCCCCCCCCCCCCTCCAGTCAAGGGAAGCTAAACTGGTCCTCCTGACCAGAAGCTTCAATCTCACAAAGCAGTGGGGAACTCCCGAGGGGCACCTCCTGTGCGGAGACAGCCACTGGCAAAAACCAGAAACCTCAAAAGCAGGTCACCCTCAGAGTGTCTGCCATGAGGAACTGAAAAATACAACCATCATCTGCTGGAGAAAGAGGAATACTGAATACGATCCCTAGGGGTAAGGCTACAGGTACCAGGGCTGAGGCAGTAAATTTTCTGGTACTTTCTCTGTCTCCAACATCTGCTGGCAGGGGGACACTACCCACTTGTCTGGAATGTTCCAACAGGATGACCTGGAAAAGATTCCTTGTCAACCCCAAATACAGTGGTCAGCTTAAATCTATGCTTTTCTTTATAGTTTAATGCCATCATACCAGTCACCAGTCCTCTACCACATCATCCTTCCCCCCAGCCTGCTGCATGCTAACATCTCCCAGCTTCGACTTCTACTGCTGGGCTTTGCACACACATTTTAAGAACATACTGTAAGAACATAAGATATGCCATACTGGGTCAGACCAAGGTCCATCAAGCCCAGTATCCTGTTTCCAACAGTGGCCAATCTAGGTCATACGTACCTAGCAGTTTCCCCAAAAGACACAGGTTCCACAATGTTTGTATTAGGTCAAGCATGGATATCCTGGATCCCTTTTTAATAATGGTTTATGGACCTTACCTCCAGGAACTTGCTCAAACCTTTTTTAAACCCAGCTACACTAACAGCCTTTACTACATCCTCCGGTAACAAATTCCAGATTTTGATTACACGTTGAGTGAAAAAAATATTCTCTCTTGTCTTAAATAGTTTACCCTGTAGCTTCATTGCATGTCCCCTAGCCTTTCTATATTCTGATAACGGAAACAATCAATCTACGTTTACCCGTTCCACTCCGTTCATTAATTTATAGACCTCTATCATATCTTCCCTTCTCCTTTTCTTTCTGAAAGCCGACTCTTTTCCAGGTTAAAGAGCCCTAACCTTTTTAGCCTTTCTTCATAAGGGTATCCTTCCATCCCCTTTGCCATTTTGGTGGCTCTTTGAACCTTTTCTAATAATGCTATATCCTTTTTAAGATAAGGTGACCAGAATTTCACACAATATTCAAGGTGCAGTTGCACCATGGAACGATACAGAGGCATTATAATTTCCTTTGTTTTATTTTCCATTCCTTTCCTTATGATACCGAGCATTCTATTTGCTCTCTTAGCCGCCGCTGCACACTGGGTGGAGGGTTTTAAACATGTTGTCCACAATGACACCTAAATTGTTTTCCTGGGTGGTGGTTCCTAATGTGGAACCTTGCATCGTGTAATCATAGTTTGGGTTGTTCTTCACTAGATGCATAACTTTGCACTTGTCCACATTAAAATTCATCTGCCATTTTGATGCCCAGTCTTCCAATTTATCAAGATCCTCTTGCAATTTTCCACAATCCTCATGGGTTTTAACAACTTTAAATAGTTTTGAATCATCTGCAAATTTGATAAGCTCACTCGTTATACCCTTTTCCAGATCATTTATGAATATGTCAAAAAGCAGCAGACCCAGCACAGATCCCTGGGGTACGCCACTATTCACCTTTCTCCATTGGGAAAATTGGCCATTTAGCCCTACCCTCTGCTTTCTATCTTTTAACCAGTTCCTGATCCATAATAGTACACCGCCTCCTATCCCATGACTCTTTAGTTTTGCCAAATGTCTCTGATGAGGGACCTTGTCAAAGGCTTTCTGAAAGTCCAAATACACCATATCAACCGACACACCTTTTTCTACCTGTTTATTCACACCTTCAAAAAACATAACAGATTAGTAAGACAAGATCTTCCTTGTCTAAAGCCACGATGGCTGTCTCCCATTAAGCAATGACTATCTACATGTTCAGCAATTTTGTTCTTTATGATGGTTTCTACCATTTTTCCCGGTACTGATGTCAGGCTCACCGGTCTGTAGTTTCCCGGATCACTCCTGGAACCCTTTTTAAAAATTGGCATTACGTTGGCCATCCTGCAATGTTCAGGTATTACAGATGATTTTAATGATAGAGTTCACAGATTACTAATAGCAGGTCTGCAATCTCATATTTCAGTTCTTTCAACACCCTTGGATGTACAGTATATCATTCGGTCCAGGTGATTTGCTACTCTTCAGGTTATCAAATAGATGTAATACATCTTCCCGATGTATCGATATTTCCTTCAATTCTTCCGCACCTTTAAATACCACTTCAGTCATGGGTAACATCCCTACATCTTCCTCAGTAAAGACCGAAGCAAAGAATTCATTCAGTCTCTCCGCTATCTCCTTGTCGACTCTTAGTGCCCCTTTAACCCCTCTATCATCTAATGGACCAACTGACTCTCTCACAGGTTTTTTGCTTGAAAAAGTCGTTATTATGTGTTTTTGCTTCCGCAGCAAGCTTCTTCTCAAATTATCCCTTTGCCTGCCTTATCAATGCCTTGCATTTAACTTGCCAGTGCTTGTGCTTTTTCCAGTTTTCGTCATTTGGCTCTTTTTTCCATTTCCTGAAAGATGCTTTTTTTTTTTGCAACAGCCGCCTCTCTGACCTCACCTTTAAACCATGCTGGCAGCTTTTTGGACTTCCTTCCACTTTTCTTAAAGCATGTAATACAGCTGGTCTGGGCTTCCAATATAGTATTTATCAACACCCCCCCCCCCTCCCCAAGCTTGATGTAAGCCTTTAACCTTTGCAACTGCTCCTTTTAGTTTTTTCTTAACTATTTTCCTCATTTTATCATAGTCTCCCTTTCGAAAGTTAAAAGGTAGTACTGTGGATTTCCTTACCATCCCTCCTCCACTAATTAAATCCAACGCGATCATGCTATGATCACTATTGCCAAGTGGCTCCAACACCTTTATCTCTTGCACCAGATCTGGTGTTCCATTAAGGACTAGGTCCAATATGGCTTCCCCTCTGGTCGGTTCATGAACCAGCTGCTCCAAGAAGCAGTCATTTATTTCATCTAGGAACTTTTATCTCCCTAGCATGTCCTGCCGTGACACTGACCCAGTCGATACTGGGGTAATTGAAATCACCCATTATTATTACCGTGCTGTAACTTTTGTTAGCTTCCTTGATTTCTTTGAGCATTTCATCATCCATTTGTTCATTCTGGCCAGGCGGTCAACAGTACACCCCCACGGCCATCGTCTTCCCCTTTTTACATGGCATTTCAATCCATAGAGATTCTACAGCAAATTTTGTTTCCTGCAGGTTACTTATGCTAAAGGTTGTTTTCTGGTTAGTGTTGAGGAGCACTTCTCCATTCAAACTACTTATACTTTTCTGCCCAGAGGCATCCCACTAAATTTTATGGGCTCGGGATATCTACAGAGCGAGTTCAAGGATATAAAGAGGTTCTAGGCAAATCTCATTCCTAGTGCCCCCCCCCCCCCCCGGATGTACAGCAGCAGCAATCCTTTTAGAATGACACTGCAGCAATTACCATCACCTACGACACTGCCGTGCTATTCCTGCTCATGCCCTCCAATTCCACTTTCTCTGG
Organism: Ichthyophis bannanicus; assembly: GCA_033557465.1. Taxonomy (NCBI): domain Eukaryota; kingdom Metazoa; phylum Chordata; class Amphibia; order Gymnophiona; family Ichthyophiidae; genus Ichthyophis; species Ichthyophis bannanicus. The sequence continues at coordinate 547,098,297 of CM066031.1, forward strand.
CTTGAGGGATGCAGGTGGCTGGTAGGAAGTCAAATTGCAGGGGCAGAAGCAGGAACAGCATCACAGCGGAGGTGATGGTAAGCACTGTGGTGCCGTTTTTTTTTAAACTTTGCTTATTGAACCACAGGCAAAAAAACGACAAACAACTGTTTACAGACAAACATCTCTGAATGGAGTTTACTCTTCTCCACCACTCCAGCAATTATTCTTAAATATAACTATGGTAGAACTTTATCATTATCCCCCCCAACTCCTCCCTACCTCCTCTCCTCCTCTCTCCTCCCCCCTCCCATCCCCCACCCCTTCCTACCCAGGGACTCTCCCATACACCCATCACCCCACACATCAAGCGGCATTCCCCCGAATCGCCTCTTCTACACCCTTTCGCACATACCTACCCCATACAGAAAACTTCATTACGGGCATAGGGTCCCAGTTGTTGAATGTAATGTTCCCAGAGCAGTAAAAAGGAAGTCCAACGTTTAGCATTCCCCTTGGCTCCCCTTCTTTCAAACAGCATCAATTGATGGAAACTATTATGCCATTCCCAGAAGGTAGGAGGCGATTGCTCTCTCCACCTGTGAAGTATCGGTCCCTTCCCCACCAGGCATGCCTTCCGCACTAGCAAGCATTCCCATCTCCCCTTTGGGTGGAGTGGTCCCAGTTGATCCAACGCTACAAAAGCCCCGGTCTACTTGAGTTGTTGATGTAACAGGTTACCCATATAGGTTCTAATCCTCGTCCAATAGGGGTGAATCTTTGGACAGCCCCACCACATATGACCCAAGTCTGCGAGGTGACTCAGACATCTAGGGCAACTCCCGTCACACGCCAGACCACTCCGCAGTGCGCGTCTCGGGGAAAAATGCACCCGAGTGATACTTTTAAATTGCACTTCTCTTCATTTAGTCCCTTCTACCACTCAAACAATCTGGCTTAAGAGCCTTACTAATTGAACCCGGTGGCACCCCATGACCCAGTTCTACTGCCCACCTAACCTCCTCTCGGGAGTAATCCGGCCGTAGAGAGTAGGGCATCAATCTTTTCTTCAAAGCTGATATTGAGGGTGGGGACTCTGCTCCCAATACACAAAATTCTATTATCCGCGCAAAGCTTTCCGATGTTAGTTCACTTTTTGGGAGAGACGTCACATAATGAGAAATCTGTAAGTAAGCAAAATAGTGACTACCACTCAGTTCATAGGCCCTGCGGAGAGTCTCAAACGACTGACATTTCCCATTAAGATCCACCACATGCCCAACGTGACGAATACCATCTGCCCTCCATTTCTGAAAAACTGCCGTTGTGGAACCCGGGGTGAACCCAATATTGCCCTGCAGAGGCAACCAACTTGAAACAACCGGAGACCTACCCCAATAACGACACAACCGTATCCATGTCCGTTGCACCGGGTCCACTAGTATACTTCTATGTACCCGCCCAGGCAATTGCGAGCCGTCTAAATGCAGGGCTGCCAACAATGTCTGAGGGGCTACCAAAGCTTCCTCAAGAGCCCTAGGGGTATAGGTTTCCATATCCCCTAACCAATCTCCTAAGTGCCGGGCTTGACACGCCAGAGCGTATAGCCACAAATCTGGGATTCCCATCCCTCCAGCTCGCCAACTTCCACGCAGGTGGTGTATAGGGATCCGCGCCCTCACCCCTTTCCATAGGAAGCCCCGTATCTCTCGCTCTAAACATGCAATATCTCGTTGCAACAACCACACTGGGAGTGTCTGCATCTAACACTCGAGGCAAGATCACCATCCCCACCGCCGCCACTCTCCCCCCCCCCCCCCCGACAGGGGGAGAGGTCGCCAGGCCCGCAGCTGCACTCGAAGTCCACGAAAAATCCTTTCAAAATTCCACTTATATAACTCTTTCGGGTATCCAGTTAGGAGAATTCCCAGATAAAGAAAGGAGTGGAAAGGAATTTCCCCAACTCCCCCTCACATCACCCAGTACATCCAGGGCTTCCTATTTGTCCATATTAATTGTCACCACGCCCCCTGCTGGTTGCTTGTTGAAGGGACAAGGTGGACATTTTAATTATTTTGTAGAAGTAGGAAACCTTTTTGGACCAGAGGGATCATGGTCCTTGTAGTCCTTCTTAAAGAAATGAGTTGTGTACGCCTTGTGTAGGGTCAAACAAAAGGTTTTTATTCCCCTTTAGCACTAAGGTTCACTAAGAAACCAAAAAGTAGAATTTACCTTATTTTCAGGTTTATGCCAAAGTAATTACAGAGCAAGAAAACTGTTATGAGAGCTTCAAAGTTCCTTGTAAAAATACAAAGGGTTTTCAACACTGTAGTAAAACAGATAAACAGGCTCTTCTTTAGCTCAACACAGGCAAAAGATATTGTTAAAGCATGTTCTGGTAATTACAGCTCTGGGAGAGACTCTAGGCTTTCAGCCATACACATCGAACAGTCCATTAGTTCTTCATGCATCAACGGCTCTGGTTCCCCAAGTTCAATCTGCATGGGTTCCAGCTCAGCCGTGCTTTCTTCTATACCTGAGCTTTCCCTGGCTGAAATAGTTTGCAGTTCAGAAGTTCTCTTCCCTAGTTTCCAGCCTGGCAGTTCTGGGTTTTGCAAACAAGTGGTACGTCTTGTTCCTATGCCTCTTTGTAGTGGTTTCCAAAACTTCTGCCAGCTTTCTTTCCTCTCAGTATTGCTATCTGAATTATAAGTCTTTCTAGGACCTGGCTTCTTTGTGAGAAATAAAGTATCACTGTACCTTGGCTCCTTGAAGTCTGTGCCACTGGTATTCCCCCTACCAGGCACCCTCCTTCTGATACCGTCTTCTCTGAAGACTGTTTCTTGGAGTTCTCTGGGCTGGGCTTGTCCTCCCTGGAGCTTAGCTCTGACACGTAAGGATTCAAAGCTCCTCTGCCTTGCAGTATAGGAGGTTCCTCTATCAGGTCCTTTCTTCCCAGTATCCTTGGGTTCTGTTCCAGATCCTTTCTCAGAGCTTCTCTCTATGCGTAGGCCTCTCTAGGCATGGCTCTCTCTTTAGGCGTGGCTCTCTCTCTAGCCGCGGCTCTCCCTCAAGCCGAGTCTCTCTCTGCTGCTGTGGCTCTCCCTCAAGCCGTGTCTTTCCCTGCTTCCTTCCTGCAGAGCTCTGCTTATAAAGCCCTTTTTCCCTCGAGTTTTCTGACCCTCTCCTCAGGTGCACCTGATTAGCTTCTGCTTCATCAGTACCTGGGTGTGTCAGCTCAGCATCTGCAGGCTCGTGCCTGCTCCCTCTAGCTGTCCTGCTAGGTAATTGCACCCTCTGCAAGTCAGTTGCTTTATGAAAAACAGCGTTTTTTCCCAAGTTCATAGCTTCAGCTCTATCACATAATATGCAATCCCGCAAGTTTCCCAAATACTGAGAATTCCTCCAACAGCCTAGGTAGCGACTGCTGCGGTTGGTGTAAATGTACAAGAAAGTCATCCGCAAAAGCCGCTATCTTAAACCCATACCGTCCTATTCGTATCCCTCGTATTCCTTTAGAGAGCTCTATTTTATGTATAAAGGGATCTAGAGACAGCACAAATAAAGGCGAGAGCGGGCACCCCTGCCTTGTGCCTCTTTCCAATGGAAGCGCGTCGGACTACACACCGTTACAAAGCACACTCATGGTCGGACCCGTGTAAAGGAGTCGGATCATATTACAAAAGGCAGTCCCAAACCCATAGTAGGGCAAGAGAGCATGTAGATACCCCCAATCCCGCTTCCCTTTCTGTAAATTACCCTGGGCATCTCTTATTACCGCAACAGTCTTAGCCCCTCTACTACCCTGTAGGCAGCGCCAGTAACTTCCCCGGCTTATCTCCAAATCAATACAACTGGTAGCGGTAGTACATAAAGGATTTTTTGGCTCTCTTGTGAAGTAGCTCATTAAGGGTTGTCTGTGTTTCCCATAACAACTTTTTATTTTCTGTGCTAGGGCAACCCATGTATTTATGCCGGTCCTTGACCGACTGTTTCTCAAGGTGAATTATCTGTTCTGTTAACAATTTTTTTTTCCGTGTTGAGTATCTGATAATGTCTCCCCGTTGAACAACTTTAGCAGTTTCCCAAAAAGATTCGGGGTCAACCTTGTGACGCTCATTGTTACACTCGAAGTCTTGCCAACATTGTTTAAGATATAAATGAAATTCAACATCCCTATACAATTCCAGTGGGAACTGCCAAATTCTGGACTGTGGATCAGCGTGAACCCACTCTAATTCCACCCAGATCAGGGTATGATCCGATATCTCGGATGGGCCAATTTGTGCGTCCCCCACTTGTGCAAAGATTCCCTCTGAGACAAAAATATATAGTCAATCCAGGCGTTTGAGCCATGCGCCCGTGACTGGTGGGTATAATCTCTCTCCATTGGATGGAGCAAACGCCAGGCGTCAACCGCCCCTAATCGGTCTTGAAGATCTTGCAAAGCTTTAGCTGCAGATCGACGCGTTCGGTCCACTCCCCCTCTGGATGTGTCTCGCTCCAAATCGAGCACTCCATTAAAGTCCCCCCCCCCCCCCTAGAATCAAAGGGGCGTCAGGCAACTGTTCGATGTTGGAGGCCAAACGCGCATATAACTCACGATCCAATGTGTTGGGGCTGTAGATGTTACCCACCACTATCGATTTCCCCTCTAACATACCATATAGTAACACATACCTGCAATTGGGGTCTGAGTATTCCTTTTCCAAGACAAACCGTATGCGTTTATGAATCAAGGTGACCACTCCACCCTTTTTCCCATCTGCAGGAGCCCCCCAGCCCTGGCCCACCCACTCTCTCTGTAGTTTCAGGTGTTCCTCAGCAGATTGATGTGTTTCCCGTAATAGGACTACGTCACATTTTTGTCTAGCCAGGGCCTGTAAGATTTTAGATCTCTTAACTGGATTCCCAATCCCACATACATTCCATGAAATGATCTTCAGAATACCGCATATTATGTTGGCCCGTGATTCTCGATATTAAAGTGTTTCAAAAGGAGACCCCCCCCCCCCCCAGCACAGGGCTCCCCCCATGATTCTAGCCTAATTCCAGGTCCCACCATTCCAATCCAGAGTTGGCTGTGCTGTTCCTCCCCCCCTACTACCCTGCCCCCTCCCATGAACCCCCCCATCCCAGCTCCCTCCCTCTTCCTTCTCCTCACTCTCCTTACCCTACCTCTCCACTCCTTCATAGTCACTGAAATGTGTGCGTGTACCCCCTCTTCCCACCACTGCACAACATATAGCTACAACTCCCTCCCCAATGTTACTTCTCCTACTCATATCAACTTTAACCTTAAAACGTTACTTTTGTTTTTTCTTTTTCCTCCTACGCTACCCCTCATAACTACAAACACCAGTTCCCCATCTCACAAGATCCACCTCCAATGCAAGAAAACACATACAATAAGTTTCAAAGAACCCACATCCCACCACTCCAAACAGTCCAGCTAAGGTATTTCCTCCAATGTCCTCTCAGGCATACACATAGATACATCTTACCAAGTTAGTCATGAAGCCAACCTTACGCTTGCTACCCGCATAGCGTATCACAGCTCCCCAAACTGTCCTGGGTTGCTAGTCCAGTTCTCGCCCTCCTCAGGCCAAAAATCCTCTAAGCTCATAAAAATATTTATTCAAGGCCCATCTTCTGTCTCCTCAGTCTGGGAAGTCTGCTGCCGTGTTAGTTCCTCCACATATTTGGTTGCATCCGCTGCGGTGGCAAAGCTCCGTTGTGTCCCACCATGCATAATATGGAGCTGAGATGGATACTGCACAATGAATCTGATGTTTGCCCCCACTAACCTTTGGCAGAGGGGTGCATATGCCCTCCGTCGCTGGCTAAAAGCCGCTGAGTAGTCTTGTGTTCTCACTTTTACATTGTCTTTTACGAATCCCCCCGCTTTCCGAGCCATCTTCAACACTGCTTCCTTCTGGGGGAAGTGCAGAAATTTGGCCAATATCACTTGGGGCCTGGTATCTGTTGACCGCTTAGGTCCCACTCTATGCACTCTTTCCAACATAAGCTGCCCATGCTCCTCTCCATTGCCCAGCACCTGCATAAGTAAGGCCTCCGAATAAGCTTTTAAGTCTTTATCCAAGACACTGCTCGGGATACCCAAAAGATGAAGGTTGTTTCGGCGAGAGCGATTCTCTAGATCATCCATCTTAGCCTCGTGTAACTGCAACGTGGCCTGTAGCCTGTTCACCTCCTGCGTCAGTGTTTCCGCACTCTCTTCCACGGTCCCGATGTGAGCCTCAGCTTCCTGCATCCTGCTCCCCAAGGCCCCCATTGAGGTTTGCAGGGCATCTATCTTTCCATGCAGTGCTTCAAATTGACCCGATAGTGCACTAGACACCGCTGCCGATTTCTCCTCGATGACCACCGGCATGGAGGGCGCCAGGGGTGAGTCTGCCATTTTTGCTTGTCCCATCGGCCTTTCTTTCTCTCTCCTGCCGGTCTTCCCCGCTGTTGCTATGCCCCTGGTTCAGCGGACGCCGCCGCTCGGAAGGTCCGTTACTCCGTCTGAGGTGTTATTGAAGCCTTACAGCTTGAAAAAACGGCTTAATTTAGTGGCGGGAGAAGAGGGGACCCGGAGCTCGAGCAGTTCACGACCGCCCAGTCTCACCACATCACGTGACTCCCTGTAGTGCCATTTTAAAAGCACTGTCACCGCTGCAAGTTTCAGAGAGGGGGCGGCAGTGGCCCTCTACGACTATTGGTTCTCTAGGTAACCACCTAGCTTACCTAATGGTAGCGCTGGCCCCGATTATCTGTACCTTCCTATAAAATAAGTCCAACAGCAAATTTACAGCAATGGTTTGTTGCCAGCAAAATAAGCAACACTGCTGCTCATTTCAATTAGCACCTACCCCACAAAAGGTGACCCGCTGGAACATAGTCTCCATCATTCCTTACTTGTTCACAAAATACTATCACAGCTCTAAATGAGAAGTTCCCAACATTTTTTTTATTTTTTATTAAGGTGGACCCCTTAATAGTTTTCAAGCAGTTCAGGAATCTCCTATTCATCCCCAACTATTAGACCCACCCCCCTCTAGCCCTCTTTATCTTCCTTTTCCCCTGTCTCCACTAGTCTTTCTCTCCCTCCAGCAAGTCCCCACCAGCTTGTGTCTCTCTCTTTGTCCTTAGCTGGTCCCTACAGCCCCTTTCTCTCCCCCCCGCCCACCAGCCAGTCTCAGCAGTCTCTCTCTCGCCAGTACCCAGTCAGTCTCCTCCTTTCCTTCCGACTAGTTCCCATCATTAGTATTTCTTCCTCTCTTCACTCTGATCACATCCCCACTGCTAGTCACACCTCCATGAGCTCTTCTGCTTCCAGTCTGTGCAGCTACCTCTGATCCCGCCTTCACAGCTGCTGCTTCTTCCATCCCATGCAACTACTGATGCTACTACCTTCATCTCTGTGGCCACTGCTGATCCTACCTCTACATCAGTCTCAATATTCTGCTTGCATGAAGTCAAGCAGCATGCAAAGACTAACTCTTTGTCCTGTGGACATCCTCACAAACCCCCCAGGAGGCCCATGGACCAGAGATTGGGAATCACTGTTCATGTGTTTTCCAATTTGATACTGTACCCTTGTGAAAGGCTGATTAGTAAAAGCCGAGGAAATGCCAGTTAAAACAACTTACATCAATCTTAGCTTTGGTATTAAGTTTCAGGCTGCCCACTTCCAGCTGTGTGCTAAGGTCTGAATATGATCCTGCTCTGCAGAGCACTTTCCCATTCAGCAGTCTTAAGTACAGAAATGCTAGAAAAGGAAATGGCAAACCTGCTCACCATCAAAACAACTGCCCTTCTAGTGGCCCCTTGTGGAAAAATATTATCTACAGAATAATGTAAATCTCACAATGATTCTTTCAGGAGTTAATGTCTTCTAAATATTGGCACCTGATGCAGTCATCCCATAGCTAAATAAATTGCTCTAATTTGGAACAGAACATATAAGATATGGCGATGACCATGAATGGAGTATAAATGACCTATAATGAAAGCACAAACCTATAATCTGACTTATCACTATAGTTTTAAGGAGCAGCTTTCAAAGTTTACCTGTGGGGAGCAAGTCTTCAGAAAATTGCCCATCCCTTTAAGAAGAAAACCGGGGCAGGGCAAGTCTTATCAACTAGACGTGGTGGAATTAATTTTGAAATTCTTATAAATGCTTTTACCCCATGTCCACTGCACATGCAAACTGCAAGAGCAAAAGGATCCCAGTAACACTGCCCCCTTCCCAATTTTAAATGGGAATCGGTACCCATGCAGGTAGGATAAGAAGTGGCCTCAAAGGTCTTTTGTAAGGACTCACTAAAAAGAAAGTTTGCTTACTTGTAACAATGGTTCTCCTTGGACAGCATGATAAAAATCAGCCACACAGATGAGTGATGTCATCCGTGACGGCACAAGGTCAGACTTGCTCTCCCAGAGCCCAGAAGAGTCTAGAAACTCTGGGCATGTGCAAGTGACTCCTCCTGCATGTCTATTGCTCTTCCCCCTCAATCAGTCATTCACAAAGCTAAGGCCAACCTTTGGCAAGAAAGCGTAGTTACTCACCTGTAATAGGTGTTCTCCAGGGACAGCAGGAATCAGTCCTCACATATGGGTGACGTCGGCACCAACGGAGCCCTCATGCAGAGCAATCCCCAGCTTTCTAAGAAAGCCTTTGGGATTGCATTACGCATGCGCGGTCCCCTTCCCGCCCAAGGGTGCCAACTTGTTCAGTCGAATGACATAGCTAAAAAGAAGGCAAAATGAAGAAAATATAATACCAGGACTGCAACTCCAGGGGAGGAGGGAGGGTTGTGAGGACTGATTCCTGCTGTCCCTAGAGAACACCTGTTACAGGTGAGTAACTACGTTTTCTCCAGGAACAAGCAGGAAGTCAGTCCTCACATATGGGACTCCCTAGCTATAGACTACCGAGAACCCATAACTGAAAATAGGCTCCCTCTAGAAAAGCCGCAGCAGCCATAATAGGAGTTCAACTGAGAACGTAACTCTCCGGTAGCCTGACACCAAAGGGTCAGAGGGTAGGAGTTGCCTAAATCTCAAACAGGTTACGGAGTACCGCATGGCCGAAAGCACTGTCCCGTTGGGACTCCCTATCCAGGCAGTAATGGGCCGCAAAAGTCTGGCTTGAAGACCAGGTGGCGGCCTGGCAGATGGCGGTCCGGCAGATGGCGGCCAGCGGAAGTGAGCCACTGATGCCACCTTAGCCCTGACCTTTTGGGCCGTAACTCGACCCTGCAACGGAAGGTTGGCCGCCCTGTATGCCCAGGCAATACAGTCCACCACCCAAGTGGACAATGTACGCTTGGAGACCGGTATCCCCAGCTTACTGGGGTTATAAGAGATGAAGAGCTGAGAAGCCCTTCGATGTCCCCGCGTACGCTCCATGCAGAAGGCCAAAGCCCTTTTTACAGTCCAGGGTGTGCAGAACTGCTTCTGGTGGACTGGCATGAGGCCTGGGAAAGAACGTTGGAAGTACCACCTCCTGGCTGAGGTGGAAAGAGACCACTCTCAGAAGGAACTTGGGGTAAGTGCGAAGCACCACCCTGTTCCTATAGAACCGTGTGTACGGTCTATCGGTAACCAGAGCCTGCAGCTCACTCACTCGTCTGGCCGATGTGAGTGCCACCAAGAAAAGCACTTTCCAAGAGAGGAAGCGTAGATAGCAGGTAGCCATCGGCTCAAAAGGTGGGCGAGTAAGCTTCTCTAAGACCACATTCAAATCCCATTCGGTCGCCGGAGGGCAAACCAGGGGCTTCAGTAGAAGTAAACCTCTCAGGAACCTGGACACCAAAGGGTGTGCAGAAAGAGGTTGTCCCTCCACTGGAGAGTGGTGTGTTGATAAGGCACTAAGGTGAACCCGAACAGAGTTTGACTTGAGGCCTAAATCTGAGAGGTGTAGCAGGTACTGCAACACCACTGACACTTGGCAGGAGAAAGTTTTCACTCTGCTTGGCGCACCACACCTCAAACCTATGCCACTTAAACGCATAGGTTTTCCTAGTCGATTGCCTTCTCGAGGCTAGCAGTACATCCTGTATATTTTTAGGGAGGAGAAGTGGTACGAGGACTACTCTTTCAGCAGCCATGCCATCAGGTTGAGGACATAAGGTTGGGATGCAGGAGTGTGCCTCCCTCCTGCAACAGGAGATTGGGGTGTAATCCCAGAGGAAGTGGAGCCTCTGCCACCAGTTGAAGCAGCAACGGAAAACACGGCTGTCTCAGCCACCTGAGTGCTATCAGGATGACCGAGGCTTTGTCCTGAAGGATCTTGAACAGAGTTCGGGTCACCAGGGGCGTGGGAGGAAACGCATACAGGAGGCCCACAGACCATGATATTAGGAAAGCATCTGCAGCCACCCTGCATGGGTGTGACTGTCTGGAGCAGAAGCGGGGCAACTGGTAATTCTGTGGGCTCGCTAACAGATCTATGGATGGTCGCCCCCAAGACTGAAACAGCTGCTGGGCTATGTTGGGATCCAGTTGCCACTCGTGCGGCTGGGGAATTCTGCTTAGCTTGTTGGCTAAGAAGTTCTCCTGACTTGGCAAGTAAACTGCATATCCTGGTTGATGGCAAAGGAGTATAGGTCCAGGGTCTCTTGACAGGATGCGAGATCCTGTGCCCCCCTGCTTGTTCACACAGAACATCACCACTTAGTTGTCTGTCTGAATTAAGACAGGCTGATGAGCCAGGGTTTGACAGAAGGTGCGTAGAACTAGGCGGATAGCTCAAAACTCTAGGAAATTGATCTGTTGTGTGCTCTCCTGAGAAGACTACACACCCCGAGTGCACAATTCCTGGCAATGGGCTCCCCAGCCCAGCAAGGAGGCATCTGTAGTCAGCACTCTCATGTGCAGAGGTTGGAAAGGCACTCCCTCCAGTAAGTTGCATGGTTGAAGCCACCAGGTTAACGACTGCACCAGTCGTTTGGACACCTTGAACCTGTCTCCGAGTCTGCCTGTGGCCTGCGTCCACTGGTCCCTGAGGCACCACTGAGCTGTTCTCATGTGGAGGCGGGCGTTGGGTGTCACATGTACCGTAGAGGCCATGTGACCAAGGAGGCGCAGAAAGTGTCTTGCCGAGATCTGGGATCTGCAACTCGCTTGCTGCACTAGGGCCAAAAGTCTCTGTGCCCTGTCTTCTGGTAGATAAGCCCTTGCTTGAAGGGTGTCCAGCCTTGCTCCTATGAACTCTAGCCCTTGAGAGGGAACCGGAGTGGACTCTGTGTAATTGATCACAAACCCTAAGTGTTGTAGCAACTGAATAGTGCGAGACGTGGCCTGTTGGACTTCCAGGGCTGACTGTGCTCTGATGAGCCAGTCGCCTAAGTACGGGAAGACAAATACCCCCTGGTTTCTCAGGAAGGCCGCCACCACCGCTAGGCACTTTGTAAACACCCTGGGTGCGGAGGCGAGGCCAAATGGAAGTTACCTTGTAGTGAAAGTGGTTTCCTCCCACCACAAATCACAGATATTGTTTGTGGTCTGGATGAATGGGGATGTGTGTGTAAGCATCCTTCAGGTCTAAGGAGCATAGCCAGTCTCCCTGGCGGAGATAAGGCAGCAATATTCCAAGGGAAAGCATCTTGAACTTTCCCTCACCAGGAACTTATTTAAGTTGCGCAGGTCGAGGATGGGTCTTAGGCCTCCAGGTCTCTTTGGTATCAGGAAATACCTGGAGTAGAAGCCATTTCTCTGCAGGTGGTGGGGCACTGGTTCTACTGCCTGATCCTCGAGAAGACCTGCTAACTCCTTTAAGAGGAGGTCCCTGTGAAGAGGGGGTCTGAGAGGCTCCCCTGGAAAATAAGAGGGAGGCGCCTGGTTGAGATGTAGTCGATAGCCCATTTGGACTATCTGGAGAACCTGGGTATCTGTTGCGATAGCTGGCCACCTGTGGGCATACAGGGTCAGCCTTCCTCCTGTGCATGGCCTTGCTTCCTTGGGAGAGGGACTATGCTTTGGGAGTCAAAAACCCCATCCAGGCTGGGCCAGAGCAGGTGCCTGGGGCTTGGGGGCTTTTTGCTTATGCGGGCCATGTCCCTGTCCCTTGGCCTGCTGCCTCTGTTGGGGAGCCGGGGAGACCTAATATGTGGGGTAGTTGTGGTAAGCATTACCTTTCCTCGGGAAAAAGGGCTTCTTACCCGAGCCCTTCTTCTTAGAAGGGTCAGAAGTCTTCTTCGAGAGCCTTGTCCAGGTCAGGTACTCAGACTCGATCTCGGCAGCCTTCTCTGTCATGGGTTTGCCAAAGAGGTTTTCACCTTAGCAAGGGACATCGACCAACTTGTCTATGCCTGGCAGCGTGCATCAATGCCTGCTGCCGCTACCCGGGCCGACACCTCGAAACCATCATAAGCTGCTCGAGTCACAAACTTCGAGCACTCACGGAACCCAGTGGACAAAGTCTTGAAGTGCTGCAAAGGTCCCTCGGAGAGACCAGCTGAGAAACCGTCTATTTCCTTTGCCAGGTCTCGCAGGTACATGCCCAGGTACAGCTGGTATGTCTGGATTCGGCATGACAGCATTGAAGCTTGTTAGCAGTTCCTGCCAAGGGCATCCATGTTGCGGGCCTCCCGGCCAGGAGGCACCGAGAAGTGCGTCTTCTGGCTCTTGAGCCGGCGCATGGCCGATTCCACAACCATGGAGTTGTGCGGCAGTTGTGCTTTCTGGAATCCAGGGCTCTTGCGAACTAGGTAAATGGAATCGATTCGCCTGCCGAGTACTGGCATCGAGGCCGGTGTCTCCCACATGCGGAGCATCAGCCGTTCCAGAATTGGATGCACCGGTACAGTAAGGGCTTCCCGAGGGGAAAAGTCATACAGGAGAATCTCGAGCTCCTCGGCTCGAGGCTCCTCCTCAGCCTCCGCCAGGAATGACAAAGCCTTAGCCATGTCCCAGACGAAGTCCAAGAACCGAGTGTCCTCCGGGGAGGGGGGGGGGGACCTTCTTTGAGGTTCAGATCCCGGGGAATCCGAGGGGACGTACTTGGTCCGATGGGTATCCGGTGACTCTTCGTCTTCCGTTTTCCAACTGGACTTCTCTGAGGAGGAATCAAGTGGTTCCAGCTTCAAGGGCTTCGGCCTCGACGCCGGTGGAATCGGCGTCGACGACCTCGGTCCCGAACGGGAGGTCGAGGGGGACCTTGGCTGAGGATCGACTCGAGTTCTTAGTGTCTCAAGAATCGGCTCGGACTCCGGGGTCGACTTTGACATGGATGTCCTGGTGGTCGGGGCAGATGGACCGGTGAGCAGCACCTGCTGCTGGTCCATGAAGGCAGCCATGCTGCGCTCCAAGGCCACCCATCCTGAGAACGAGCTCAAGAGGCTCCGCAGCCACCGGTTCTCCTGGAGGAAAGTCCACAACGAGGACAGTGCTTACCTGCCTCGGTGTCTCCGGATCCTTACGGGGAAGTTAGGCTGGCCTCTCCGACTCCAAGGATCCGGGATGGTGGGCCAGGCTCCGCGACCAGGCCTGTGAGGGACCAGGCCACTCGGAGCCATCTAACGACACCGCCCTAACGAATTTCTTCTTCCTCCGGTGCTCCTGCGAGGGAGACCCCCTTTCGGAGGACACCCGATGCTGCTCGGGATCAGAGAGCTCCCGAGAGGTTGAGGCCTCCAATGAGGTCCGGGCCCGGGCGGGTGCGGACTCTGGAAAGATCCTATCATTTTGCTGCTGCCTGCTCCTCAAGGCCTTGGAAGACATTTTCTTACACGGGCCACAGACCTTAGGGTCGTGGATGGGCCCGAGGCAATGGAGACAGCAGTCATGTGTGTCGGTGAGGGACATTAATCTCATGCACCGATCACACTTTTTAAACCCGCTGGCAGCCATCAGGGGAAAAAGGGCCCCTGCGAGGTCAAAGGACAGGACTGCCAGTTAAAAATAAAAAAAAAAAAAAAAAAGAGCGCAAACGCTAGTCACTAAGGACAAAAAACAAAAATTTGAACCAGATTCGATACCAGTGTACCGAGCCGATGTGGGAAGGGGAACCAGCGTCGAACCGGCAGACAGAAAAGAATTTGCTGACTTTTAAACACTTTTTTCGGGGGGGGGGGGGGGGGGAGCTTGGACGACGTCCGTTGGGCTCCGCGGAAAAAAGGAGACTGAGCAAGATGGCACATTTGGGCAGGAAGGGGACCATGCATGCGTGATGCAATCCCAAAGGCTATCTTAGAAAGCTGGGGATTGATCCAATGAGGGCTCCATCGGCGCCGACGTCACCCATATGTGAGGACTGACTTACTGCTTGTTCCTGGAGAACACTGGCTTCAACCAAGAAGGGGAGGTGGGAGGGAATATATAACCGATTCTCTGCTGTCCAAGGAGAACCATCGTTACAGGTAAACAACCTTCTTTCTCAATGGACAGTCAAGATATAAATCAGCCACACAGATGGGTGAGGGTTCAAGAGACATGAAGCTTGGATAATAAGGAGCCAGGCTGGGGTAGGTCCCCAGGTACAGAAGTTTAATTAATGGAACAATAGTAGGCTCGAGCCTTCCAATGTGTTAAAGCAAGAGCGGGAACAGATAGGTATGCTCCCACGGCCCAGTGGCACCATGCATTGTGCTGAAATGGAGTGGGAAATGAAGGATACATGTAAAAAAAAAAAAAAAAAAAGAGTCAGGGAGGCTCTGAATTGTTCAGGAAGCCGAAGGATGGTCAGAATAGGGAAGCAGAGATAGACTTTGATGAAATTCTGTTTTTTTTTGTACACAGTTGTAATTCGTCCGTCCTCCAGGTGATGTAAAAACCTCACACCGAGGAAGTTTCTCCAGGGCCATGTGCCCATGAGGGAAGGGTTAGGAAAGCAGTTATAGTTGGTGATTCGATCATTAGGCATGTAGATAGCTGGGTGGCTGGTGGATGTGAGGATTGCCTGGTAACATGCCTGCCTGGTGCGAAGGTAGCGGACCTCACGCGCCACCTACATAGCATAGTTACTCACCTGTAACAGGTGATCTCCGGGAACAGCAGGAATTTAGTCTTCACATATGGGTATCGTTGGTACCGATGGAGCCTGCGCGGGAACGCTCCCCAGCATCCAATTAGAAAGCTTTTGGGAGCATCCCACAGCGCCTGCGTGCTGCCTTCCCGCCTTTCCCAGCTGCCTCTCTCCAGTTGAGTTTAAAGCTGAAACAAAGAGAGAGAGAGGGAAAGAGAAAGAGATAGAGAGATACAACTCCTAGGAGAGGTGGGTGGGTTGTGAAGACTAAATTCCTGCTGTTCCCGAAGATCACCCGTTACAGGTGCGTAACCATGCTATCTCCAGGAACAAGCAGGAATGTAGTCTTCACATATGGGGACTCCCTAGCTTCAGATGCCAGGGAGAGACCCCAGAAGTTGTGTCCCCCTGTGAAGGGCTCCACTTCCCCCCATGGATCTCTGGCATCCAACCAGGGATGGTGGGTAGGAGTTGATTAGGTATGGAACAGGTGTTGGAGAACAGCCTGACCAAACAAGGCATCCTGGCGGGAGTCCTTGTCCAAGCAGTAATGGGCTGTGAAGGTATGAACCGAGGCCCAAGTGGCTGCTCGACAGATGTCGTCGATAGACAGAGTGCAGGTGAGCCATTGAAGTTGACATGGTTCTCACATTGTGAGCTGTGACATGGCCCTCCAGAGGAAGATTCTTACTCTGATAGGCAAAGGAAATACACTGTGCAATCCAGCTGGACAGTGTTCTCTTGGAGACTGGAAGTCCCAAATGAGAAGGATCAAAAGCAACAAAGAGTTGAGAGGACTTTCTATGTTGCTGTGTTCTTTGCAAGTAAAAGGCTAAAGCTCTTTTACAGTCCAAAGTATGAAGATCCCTTTCTGCATTTGATGCATGAGGCCTTGGAAAGAACACAGGCAGGTAGATCGCTTGGTTAAGATGAAAAGGCGAGACCAACTTTGGAATAAAGTGTGGATGAGTCCTACGGACTATCTTGTCATGATGGAACCTTGTATAAGGTGGATCAGCCATTAGTGCTTGCAACTCACTGATTCGACGTGCTGATGTGATTGCAATGAGAAAGATAACTTTCAAAGAAAGCAATTTCAATGAGGTAGTAGCTAAGGGTTCGAAAGGTGGCTTCATGAGCTGACCAAGAACCAGGTTTAAGTCCCATGCCACCGGTGGTGGACTAATGGGAGGCTTAGTCAGAAGAAGGCCTCTCATAAATCTTGCTATAAGAGGATGGGAGGAAATAGGTTGTCCATTTAGAGGCTTGAAAGAAGCTGCAATAGCACTCAAATGGACTCTTACTGAGTTAGTCTTAAGTTCTGCATTGGATAAATGAAGGAGATACTCCAGTAATGATCCCAGAGGTATCACAAGGGGGTTAAGACCCTTCTGCGAACACCATATGGTAAACCTCTTCTACTTAAAAGCATAATAGCGTCTTGTGGAAAGCTTCCTGGAAGCATAAAGGATATCCGTTACTTGCTGAGGGAGGTTAAGATCATGAAGATCTAGGCCTTCAGCAACCAAGCTCTGAGATGCAGAGACTGGAGATTGGGATGTCATAACATTCCGTCCTCCTGTGACAGGAGATCTGGAGCAGATCCTAAATCCAGGGAGGGAGCTTGAGAGAGATGTAGAAGCAAAGGGTACCACACTTGCCGTGGCCAATGTGGAGCTATGAGAATCATACGCCCTCTGTCTCTCTGAAGCTTGAGCAGGGTTTTGGGAATTAGGGGAATGGGTGGGAAGGCATATAGGAAGTCTTGACCCCAGTAAAGGAGGAAAGCATCCCAGGCATGAGAGCCCTGAGCCGGAATTGTGGAACAGAACCGGAAAAGTTTGGCATTCAACGGACTTGCAAAGAGGTCTATGTCTGGGGTTCCCCAAATTTAAAAAATCTTGGCCACCTGGTCTACATGTAGAGACCATTCGTGTGGAAACAGAACTCGACCGAGTCTGTCTGCCCAAGAGTTTTGAATGCCTGGAAGTTACACTGCCAGGAGATGAATCTGAGGCTCTCTGGCGAGGGCCCATTGTCGCAAAACTTTGTTGCAAAGTGACAGAGAGCCTGTTCCCCCCTGCTTGTTCACCCCTGCTTGTTCACGTAGAACATGGCTACTTGATTGTCCATCTGAATGAGGACCGTCTTGTAGCTGAGCAGGGTGTGGAACACTCGAAGAGCAAGGAAGATTGCTCTGAGCTCTAAGAGATTGATATGTAGATGAGTCTCCTGTGGAGTCCAAGTGCCTTGGGTGGAGAGGTATTGCAGATGAGCTCCCCAATCCATTGGTGAAGCCTCTGTCGTGAGAGTTGCCTGGGGGGTAAAGGTTGTTGAAATGGGGACACCAGCAACAGGTTCTGAGTGGACTGCCACCATTGGAGAGACAAAATAAGGCGATTTGTATTTGCTATTTTGTCTGACAGGCAACCTGATGCCAGGGTCCATTGAGAGGATAAAGTCCACTGGGCCGCTCTCATATGGAGGCGAGCATAAGGAACCACATGCACTGTAGATGTCATGTGGCCTAGTAGTTGTAACATTTATCGGGCAGTGAGATGAAATTTTAGCACTGCTTGAAAAGCTAACTGCACCATGCGAAGGCAACAGGCCTGGGGAAGATAGGCCCTTGCTTTCCTGGTATCCAGCAAAGCTCCTTTGAACTCTAGAGACTGAGTGGGAGTTAGACTGGATTTTGGGATGTTTATGACCAGAACCAAATACTGAAGGATACGCAGTGTGCATAGGGAAGTCCTGGCCTCTGACTCTGATGGGGTTCGAATGAGCCAGTCGTCTAAGTAGGGGAAGACGAATATGCCTAGAGTGCGGAGAAATGCTGCTACCACAGCCATGCATTTCATGAACACTCTTGGTGCTGAGGCCAGGCCAAAAGGAAGCACCCTGTATTGATAGTGCTTTCCTTGAAAAAGGAACCGAAGGAACTTTCTGTGAGTTGGATGGATGAGAACATGAGTGTACGCATCCTTGAGATCTAGAGAACAAAGCCAATCCTGACTCTGAAGGTATGGCAGCAGAGTTCCCAGAGAAATCATCTTGAATTTCTCTTTGAACAGAAATTTGTTCAATTCTCTGATGTCTAAAATAGGTCTGTGTCCCCCTGTTTTCTTTGGGATAAGGAAATAGGTGGAGTAAAACCCTGTACCCTGTTGATGAATGGGTACCTCTTCTATTGCCCCTTGGGCAAGAAGCATAGTGACCTCTTGACCTAACAGGTTGATGAGAGAGGTCTGAGAATTGAACTGTCTTACCATTGTGGGAGGGGGCATGCACAGAAAGTGAAGCTTGTACCCCCTCTTTTATAATGGAGAGTGTCCAATGTTCTGCTCTTATTTGCCCCCATTTGGGGGCAAAGTGACACAACCTTCCTGGAATGGGGGAAGGCTCTAGTCCATTGAGGGCCAGGAAGGCTACGTTCTCTAGATGAAAGTCAAAGGCCTTGTGGAGGCTGAGACTGCTGAGACGGTTGAGGCTTAGCAGTCTTTGCTTTCCTTTGTTTAGGTGGTTGCTGACCTTTCCGGGCAGGCTGACCTGCAAAACGTCCCTGCTGGGAATAAGAGGGATAAAACCTCTTCTTTTTTGAAAAGAATGGTTTCTTGAAAGATTTCTTTTTTTGCAGGATCAGCTGTGGTTTTGGATAACCTATCCAAAGTGGAGTTGTCAGCATCCAACTCATTGGCTTTTTCTTGCCAATTTTTGCCGAATAGTTTCTCATCTGTACAAGGGATATTCCCCAGTTTGTCCTGCACCCAGAGCTCCAAATCGGATGCCTGGAGCCAGGCAATTCTACGTGCACCTATGGCAATAGCAGAGGTTCTGCTTATGCACTCAAAACAGTCAAAAGCTGCAAGAATGACAAACTTAGAAACATCCTGGGCATGTTTAACCAGTGTGAGAAAATCCTGCCTCTTGTCATCAGGAAGGAGAGGGCTTAAAATCTCCAAGTCTCCTGTGACTTCTTTAAGGAACATTCCCATATATAAAATATAAGAACTGATCCTGTCAGAAAGCATGGAAGCCTGGAAAGTACGACGTCCAAAGGCATCCAAAGTTCTACACTCGCGTCCTGGAGGATTAGAGGCATGCCTCTTTGCACTCCTCATCCTTCTCATAGCTGATTCCACTACAATAGAGTAGTGAGGAAGCTGAGTCTTCTGGAAACCAGGACAAGGAGGGACTCGATACATGGTATCCAGTCTGCGAGAGTGAGGAGAGGTGGTAAGAGGTGTCTCCCACATTCTCAACATGAGATCATGTAAGATCTCATGGATAGGCAGAGTAGCTGCCTCCTTAGGAGCTTTGGGATATTGTAAAATCTCCAACTCCTTAGCCCTGGGCTCTGTTTCAGGAGCCACAGTAATGGACAGACCTCGAGCCACCTCCCTGATAAAATCCTGAAAGGAGATATCTTCTGGAGACATCCTACGTTTAGGGGAGGAAGGCTCCTCCGGGAGAAGTATCCCGGTACCGGCAGAGCTGTCAGAATCCTCAGAGTCTTCCGAGGATTCGAAGTACCTCCTGTCCGGATGCTCTTGAAGAGCCCAATACCCGTACCGACCGAAGTTGGTACCGGGGGGAATCAGTACCAGTGTATCAGCACCGGAAGGCATCGCATGATTGGGTGCCGGCAAAGCAGACACCGATGTCTATGCCGATGCTAACGGTACCGGTTGAACTGTCTGACGCGGTTCCGAGGGTGTTGATGCCGCAAAGAGAGCCACCAGACTGCGTTCAATAGCCAGGAACCTTTGGTCTATCGACGCTGCCGATGCCTGGGTATTGGTACCGGAAGCAGCCGGTACCCCAGAGCATGGCACCAGTAGTTCTGCCGAGGTCAAGGCCTCGAGAACATCCTGGAGCCCCGATAATGCTTTGGAAGCCGAAGCCTCCCGCCGGGGCAATTTTGCCGGTACAGAACCCTCAAGGGCAACACCAGAGGCATCTTGATGCCTGGAAGGAGATCTACCCTTTGAGGACCGGCTGGACTTATGTTTAGTTACCTGAGATCCATGGGAGGAAGACGAAGCCCTGGAAGACGTCGATGCCACAGAAGCTGCATCGGAGGGAAAAAGGGCGCTGAGCTTAGCAGCTCGGTTTTGTTGACCCCTCTTGGACATCATGGCACAAGCCATACACTCGGAGACTGAGTGGTCAGGACATAAACATTTGAGACACCACTCATGGGTGTCGGTGACGGAGATGGTACCGCCACACTTGGTGCACTTTTTGAAACCCTAAGCAGCTTTTTCCATAGTGGAGGAAATTTTGGGCCTAAGGCCCAAAATGGCGCATGCACCCGGGAAGAAAAGTTTGGAAAAAAATAGAATTTGTTTTGTTTTTTTTTTAAACGAAAGAAAGAAAGAAAGAAAGAAAGAAAAGAGAACCGGCGATACCGGTATAGCGTCGAGGAAGGCAGACGCGACCACAAAAAAGGAATAAGGAAAAAGGTTTCTGCGGTGACGGGAACAATGACCTGCTGGCTCCGCGAAAAACGAAGAACTGGAGAGAGGCAGTTGGGAAAGGCGGGATTGCAGCACGCAGGCACAGTGGGATGCTCCCAAAAGCTTTCTAATTGGACGCTGGGGAGCATTCCCGCGCAGGCTCCGTCGGTATCGACGATACCCATATGTGAAGACTACATTCCTGTTTGTTCCTGGAGATAAGGTCTTAGATAGTGCTGGGGAGGAGTCTGCTGTCTTGGTACATGTCGGTACAAATGACATAGGAAAATGTGGTAAGGAGGTTCTGGAGGCTAAATTTAGCTTTTTAGGTAGGAAGTTGAAATCCAAACTTCCAGGGTAGCGTTCTCCGAAATGCTTCCTGTTCCACGCGCAGGACCCAAAAGGCAGGCAGAGCTCCGGAGTCTCAATGCGTGGAATAGACAATGGTGCAGAGATGAGGATTTTGGATTTGTTAGGAACTGGGGAACATTCTGGGGAAAGGAGGGGCTCTTCTGAAGGGTTGGGCTTCACCTTAACCGGGATGGAACCAGGCTACTGGCATTAACCTTTAAAAAGGAGATAGAGCAGCTTTCAAACTAGATAATAGGGGAAAGCCGACAGTCGCCTAAGAGCACATGTTTCGGAATAATGTATCCTTGAAGGATACTACCAAAAGCAGAGAGGTTCCAAAAAAGAGTAAAGTAGCCCAAATGCCCTCGAGTATGGAGCAGACAGAGTTTAAAGATCCCAAATTACCCATGTCTACCAATAGCCAGATTAATATGAATAAAATACATTCTCTAAAATGCTTGTATGCAAATGCTAGAAGTCTAAAAAATAAGATGGGAGAGTTAGAATATATAGCACTAAATGAGAGGTTAGATATGATTGGAATATCAGAGACATGGTGGAAGGAGGACAACCAGTGGGACACTGTGATACCTGGGTACAAAGTATATCGTAATGATAGAGCTGATCAAATTGGTGGAGGGGTTGCGCTCTATGTTAGAGAGGGCATTGAGTCACCAAGGATAAAAGTTTCGCAGGAAACAAAATTTGCTGTAGAATCTCTATGGATTGAAATTCCATGTAAAAAGGGGAAGGCAATGGCAGTGAGGGTGTACTATTGACCGCCTGGCCAGAATGAACAAATGGATGATGAAATGCTCAAGGAAATCAAGGAAGCTAACAAAAATTACAGCGCAGTGTGATTTCAATTACCCTGGTATCGACTGGGTCAGTGTCATGGCAGGACATGCTAGGGAGATAAAGCTACTAGATGAAATAAATGACTGCTTCTTGGAGAAGCTGGTTCATGAACCAACCAGAGGGGAAGCCATATTAGACTTAGTCCTTAGTGGAACACCAGATCTAGTGCAAGAGATAAGGGTGTTGGGGCCACTTGGCAATAGTGATCATAGCATGATCACATTTGATTTAATTAGTGGAGGAGGGATAGTAAGGAAATCCACAGTACTACCGTTTAACTTTCGAAAGGGAGACTATGATAAAATGAGGAAAATAGTTAAGAAAAAACTAAAAGGAGCAGTTGCAAAGGTTAAAGACTTACATCAAGCTTGGGTGTTGTTGAAAACTACTATCTTGGAAGCCCAGACCAGATGTATTCCACGCTTTAAGAAAAGTGGAAGGAAGTCCAAAAAACTGCCAGCATGGTTTAAAGGTGAGGTCAGAGAGACTGTTGCCAAGAAAGCATCTTTCAGGAAATGGAAAAAAGAGCCAAATGACGAAATCGGGAAACAGCACAAGCACTAGCAAGTCAAATGCAAGGCATTGATAAGGCAGGCAAAGGGAGAATTTGAGAAGCTTGCTGCGGAAGCAAAAACACGAAATAAAGACTTTTTCAAGTACATTCGTAGCAAAAAACCTGTGAGAGAGTCAGTTGGTCCATTAGATGATAGAGGGGTTAAAGGGGCCCTAAGAGGCGACAAGGCGATAGCGGAGAGACTGAATGAATTCTTTGCTTCAGTCTTTACTAAGGAAGATGTAGGGATGTTACCCATGACTGAAGTGGTATTTAAAGGTGCGGAAGAATTGAAGGAAATATCGATACATCAGGAAGATGTATTACAACTATTAGATAAACTGAAGAGTAGCAAAGCACCTGGGCCGGATGGTATACATTCAAGGGTGTTGAAAGAACTGAAATATGAGATTGCAGACCTGCTATTGGTAATCTGTGAATTTTCATTAAAATCATCTGTAATACCTGAACATTGGAGTATTGCCAATGTAACGCCAATTTTTAAAAAGGGTTCCAGGGGTGATCCGGGAAACTACAGACCGGTGAGCCTGACATCGGTACCGGGAAAAATGGTAGAAACCATCATAAAGAACAAAATTACTCAGCATGTAGATAGTCATGGCCTAATGGGAGACAGCCAGAATCTTGTCTTACTAATCTGTTATGTTTTTTTGAAGGTGTGAATAAACAGGGGGACAAAGGTGAGTCGGTTGATATAGTGTATCTGGACTTTCAGAAAGTCTTTGACAAGGTCCCTCATCAGAGACCTTTGGCAAAACTAAAGAATCATGGGATAGGAGGCAGTGTACTATTGTGGATCAGGAACTGGTTAAAAGATAGAAAGAAGAGGGTAGGGATAAATGGCCAATTTTCCCAATGGAGAAAGGTGAATAGTGGTGTATCCCAGAGATCTGTGCTGGGTCCGCTGCTTTTTGACATATTCATAAATGACCTGGAAAAGGGAATAACGAGTGAGGTTATCAAATTTGAAGATGACACAAAACTATTTAAAGTTGTTAAAACCCAAAAGGATTGTGGAAAATTGCAAGAGGATCTTGATAAATTGGAAGACTGGGCATCAAAATGGCAGATGAAATTTAATGTGGACAAGTGGAAAGTTATGCACCTAGGGAAGAACAACCCAAACTATGGTTACAAGATGCAAGGTTCCACATTAGCAACCACCACCCAGGAAAACGATTTAGGCATCATTGTGGATAACATGTTAAAACCCTCAGCCCAGTGTGCAGCGGCGGCCAAGAGAGCAAATAGAATGCTAGGTATCATAAGGAAAGGAATGGAAAATAAAACAAAAGATATTATAATGCCTCTATATTGTTCCACGGTGAGACCGCACCTTGAATATTGTGTGCAATTCTGGTCGCCGTATCTTAAAAAGGATATAGCGTTATTAGAATGCTTTTATGTATTGTAAACCGCCCAGATGCTATTTTGTATTGGGCGGTATATAAAGTTTTAATAAACATAAACATAAACATAGAAAAGGTTCAGAGAAGAGCCACCAAGATAGTAAAGGGGATGGAAGGATACTCCTATGAAGAAAGGCTAAAAAGGTTAGGGCTCTTTAACCTGGAAAAGAGACAGCTGAGGGGAGATATGATAGAAGTCTATAAATTAATGAACGGAGTGGAACGGGTAAATGTAGATTGATTGTTTATGTTATCAGAATATAGAAAGACTAGGGGACATGCAATGAAGCTACAGGGTAAACTATTTAAGACGAATAAAAGAAAATATTTTTTCACTCAACATGTAATCAAACTCTGGAATTTGTTACCGGAGGATGTAGTAAAGGCTGTTAGTGTAGCTGGGTTTAAAAAAGGTTTGGACAAGTTCCTGGAGGAAAGGTCCATAAACCATTATTAAGAAGGGACCCAGGATATCAATGCTTGACCCAGTACAAGCATTGTGGAACCTGTCTCTTTTGGGGAAACTGCTAGGTACGTATGACCTAGATTGGCCACTGTTGGAAACAGGATACTGGGCTTGATGGACCTTGGTCTGACCCAGTATGGCATATCTTATGTTCTTATGATAGCCAGACTCGGGCCCAACTATTATTTAGATTTGGGTTGGTCCAGGCTGGAGGCAATGCCTTGGGTCAAATGGGTAGAATTCTCAGCTGGGAATAGCCCTTGGCGGGAGGGGGGAAGATGGAAGGATCGCAGCTAGGCAGCTATCCAGCAGAGGCCGCCCTTCTGGTGATTTTCTGTCATCAGTCCCTCTTCTTCAAAGGATCCGGTTTTTTTTGGTTTTTTTTTTAATCGATATGCTTCCCTATACTGGGGCCTACTAGTAGGAAGAAACTGATGGCAAGCTATATGGGCCCAATGATCAAGGGATGAGCAGTGAGAGAGAATGCAGCATTTGATGTTGGAGAACATGGAGGTGGTAATGAGAGGAGGAACTTGGAGTCCCGGATAAAAAAAAAGGGGAGATGGTGTGAAACATGAGGGGAACATCTCTCTGTGTGGGAATATAAAATGCACCCCCCGCTACCAATATGCTTTCAGGTTCTGGATAACCCCTATATTTAGCCCTATGTAAATACCATCCCCCTGTACATAATTCTACTATACCACCCTTCTAATATGTTAACCCCCTATCCCCTAGTTCTTGCACTACATTCTATACTCACCGTCCCATGTATAACACGTTTACTGTTCTATGTAAATCACCTTGATAATCTGAAAGGCAGTATAAAAAAATGTTAAATAAACAAACGTGTCTGCGATCAAGCAATGGTGCGTCTGATTGGATAGCAAGTCGATGGGTTTCGGGAGAACTTGGTAGGAATAACGCATGTGTTTATTCTGACGACAACTGAGAACTAACAGAATTCCTTCACTCCTTTAATAGATCTTTGGAGTAATGTTCTTGTTGCTGGCAAACCTTGAATCAGTGTGCACAGAAATACTATGCACACTACGTTGTGTTGCAGTACCTGGTCAGGTGATATTTGGAACATTGGTGATCCTTGATATGAAGTTACTCTAATGCTGTTTACATGAAGACGAAGTCTGACCGCTCAAGACAAGGAATTTTAAATTGTCAAGCTGAGTTTATAAATGAAGTAGTTTTAAAATAATTCTGGCATGGAGAGTTAAGGATGCGCTACTTTTCAGTTAAAGGATAGCTGAGGGAGCGCATTCATGTGTCTTTCCTTGGAGTGCTTTTAGGCTATTTAGGGGCTTGTTTACAAAGCCGCGGTAGTGGTTCGCGATCGCGATCGCAGCCGCGGCCCCATTGAAATCAATGGGGCCGCGGCTCCGATTACGATCGCAAACCGCTACCGCGGCTTTGTAAACAAGCCCCTTAGTCTCTTATAAATTTGATTAAAAGGAGGGCCTACGACGGGATAGAGAGACCTCTCAAGTTAGGCGATCCGACAAAAAAATTAGAAATTGATAGATTGGTCTTATTTAGATAGGCAGACTATTAGTGAGTGGTTATAGGGTTTTCACCTGAATTTGAGAATAATCATGTCCTGGCAATGTCTTAGTTTTTATACTATTTCCTTTTTTAAATGGTCTTGTTTTATTTGATTCTTTTTGTGTGTGTCAAATGTGTGCGCATTTATAGTCCAAAGTCATTTCACTGGCTACCTATTTTTTTTATAACTTTATCTTTATTGAATTTTCAGTAGCATACATTCCACACGATATAAGAAACTTCAAAACACTACAATTGCAAACAAAGCTACCCCAAAGCTTAGACCTGTGCTGTGGTCTTTCCAAACACCATTAGCCACCAGGGGCTCGCCTAGCTTCCCACCAGTAGCCCCTCCTCTCCTCTATACCTCCACTCACCCCTCCTCTCCTCCCCCACAATCTGTATCCTCCTCGGGAGGGTATATAGGGGCCTTACATAAGCAGCTGGCCCCACTCAGCTAGCCCCCAGAAACATCAACCAGAACACCCAAAGCTAAACGACCCCCCCTCTCTAATCCCCCCCCCTCCTACCCCCCCCCCCGTCCCCCCCTTCCACTCCCCCGGGACCCCCCCCTGGCCGCCCCCTCCCCCCCCTCCCGTCTCCCACCCACCACCTGCTCCCACCACTACAACCCCTTGTTACCCTACCCATTATAGTTCCCCCCCTTCCATTTCAATAACCATCCATCAAACCCCTTCCACAGCTGCCGAAAACTCTGTACCTTATGTGCCCCAAAGGCTGCAATTTCACACATACCCCTCAATCCGGCTTTTACTCCACCCCTGTCTATCAAGGTTCGCGACGCAGAGATCATATGCAAGACTACAGTAAGATACCTAGGTGTAACTCTTGATCAGCAACTTAATATGAAGGCTCATATCAAAAACATAACAAAGTCGGTGTACCATAAAATCCGGACCCTCCGCAATTTGCGTCAACTGTTAGAACCTGATGACTTCCGAACTGTCTTTCAGGCCCTAATAATGCCTCACTTTGACTATGCCAATGCGATCTTGTATGGTCTACCAAAGTGCACGACTAACCCCTTACAACTTGCAATGAATTCAGCTGCAAGAATCCTTCATGGAGCCTCAAGAAGTTCTCATATTACCCCAATACTAAAACAACTGCACTGGCTACCCATACAAGCCAGGATCTCATTCAAGATCCTAATTATGACCCATAAAGCCATCAATAAATACCCTGCTACTGCCATTACTGATCTAATTTCAATCACACCTCCCAATCGAGCAAGGAGATCGAATGCCGCAAATACTCTCATATTACCTAAGGCAAGCACGAAGTGTTCTCAATTCACTAGATCCAGAGCCTTCTCCTTCTTTGCTCCATCCTGCTGGAACGCACTACCAGCAACTATCAGAACCATCAGTGAACTCTCCCAATTTAGGAAGGCACTGAAACGGCACCTCTTTCTTCATCACTACGATGATGCAGTCTTCTCCCCACACTCACCCACTCTCACATCTCAATGCAGCACCTCAAACTCATGCACGTCACATTCCCAGACTGATCATTCGCAATCACACCTTCCCCTCCAATCACCATGAGAAACTTATGCAGTGCCGCATAACTCATTATATTGTTGCATAAAGTAGACTGTATTTATTCATCGTGTCTCCTTGTTAAGGGACTGGTTATTTATACCCTATTTTACCTGTTATACCTGCTTAATGCATACCCAAGTTTAATTTTCCTGTTTAATGTATACCCAAGTTATTATACCTGTTTCACTGTAAGCACAAATCACGAAATTGAGATGTGCAACTCTTATGTTCATTGTAAACCGCACTGATGTCGAATAGCGCGGTATAAAAGAGACTGCAAATAAATAAATAAACCCACTCAGTCTTAAAACGATAGCTCGCCTAGGCGGGGCCTCAGCACACTTCCACCGCAATAGAATCTCCCCCCGCGCCGCTGCAATACAATATCCAATCATCATTTGCAATCCCCGCTCCCCCTCGTCCTCCAACTCATTCAACAATGCCATAGCAGGAGTCAGCACCACAGGAACGCCCGTCACCTCTCGAATGACTCCCTCCCAATCTTCCCACATGCTCCTCACCACAGGGCAATCCCACAAAAGATGATACAGGTCCCCCCGCCCCTTACACCCCCTCCAACAATCTCCCAATTCCTCCTTACGAAAGTTCCGCAATTTTCACTGTGTCCAATAAGCCTGATATCTAATCTTTAAACTAGTCTCCAAGTAGGGTGTACCCGGGGCCAACCATCGAGACCATCAATAAATATTCAGCCATCGCTCTCTAGTCCACTCCCCTCCTAAAACCTATTCCCATTCCACCTCCCCCCTAATTCTACCCCCCATCTCCCCCACCCCTCCCCCCTCTTGCTTAGTCAATTCTCCATACAGTTGAGCTATAGCCCCTTTCCTCCCCCCTCGCGCCATAAGTGTCTCCACCACCGTGGCTGCTTTTTCCAGATCTTCCTTCACCCCTCTTACCCAGAAAGGATGCTACTTGTAAATATGCAAAAAATCCTCCCCTCTCCAACCCATATTCACTCTGCAGATGCCCCCAGCTCTTCAACCCCCCCGTCGAGAGGAGCAACTGCCCCATAAACCGCAGCCCCTTCCCCCACCACTCCCCAAACACCCCCCCCCTCTCTCCCCGGGGCAAATTCCCTAACCCCCGTGATATACATACCCCTAGTATAACACTTCCCCCCTAATAACTGCTTCCGCGATCTCAACCAGACTTCTTTTGTCAGCGCCCTAAAAGGGTTACCCCCCTCCCGCCTTCCGCTACGGCCCTCGGGTCCCAAATCCACGCTGCCAGATCGCCCCCATGCCCCTGTTCCTGCTCCAGTTGCACCCACCGGGGAGTCTCCCCCTCCCCCTGCCAACTCTGTAAAGCTCGCAGCTGGGAGACCAGGTAATATTTCTCCATCCAAGGTACCCCCACCCCCCCTCCTTTCTATGTCTAAACAACGTATGCCGCGCCACCCTCTGGCGTTTCCCTGCCCATACAAACTCCAACATTACCCGCTGGACCCGCTTCAAGTACGACTGAGGCACCCTACAGGGTAGGGAACTAAATAGAAAAAGAAACCTCGGTAAAACATTCATTTTTAAAACAGCTATCCGACCCAACCACGTGAGATATAAACCCTTCCACTTTTGTAAATCCCGCCGCACGTCTTGTAACAACGCTCCATAATTTGCATCCACCAACCCAGCCAAATTCATCCCCATCTGGATCCCCAAATAACGATAATTACTTCCCACCCATTTAAACGCAAACGCCCCCTTCAACACGTCCATCATCTCCACACTGAGGTTAAACCCCAAAATCTCTGACTTACTGCTATTTATCTTATAACCCGCGACCTTGCTATAGTTTTCTATTTCCCTCATTAGAATCGGTAGGGATAACAACGGCTCCCGAATCGTGAAATTAACATCATCAGCAAATAACGTAATCTTAACCTCCTGCGCATTCATTAGGACCCCCTTAATATCCAGTGACCGCCTAACCTTCTCTGCCAACGGCTCTATCACCAGGGCAAAAAGCAAAGGGGACAAGGGACAGCCCTGCCTAGTACCCCTACCTAACCTAAATGGACCGGAGTAGCTGCCATTAACCCGCACCCTAGCTTGCGGAGAGCCCGCATACATCGCCTGGACCCACTGGACAAAATTGGGGCCCAACCCCACTTTCTCTAAGACACTAATCATAAACGGCCATTCCACCCTATCGAACGCTTTTTTCAGCGTCCACCGACGACAGAAAAACGGCCTTTTGCCCGGTGTGCTGCACTTCCCAGGTGAGATTACAGATTTTTCTGATATTGTCTCCCCCTTGCCGCCCTACTATAAAACCTGTTTGGTCAGGATGCACCAGAGCTGGCATCTTCACAGCCAATCTATTGGCCAGCACCTTTGCTAACAGTTTGGCATCGACATTCAACAATGAGATGGGCCGATATGACCCACACACCATGGGATCCTTACCCGGTTTAGGAATAAAGGTAATTCCTGCTTCCCCCATCGATCTGGGAATTTCACCCCCTTCTAACACCCCATTAAACACTTCAACCAGTAAAGGTCCAAGATGAGATCGAAACACTTGGTAAAACCTCCCCGTCAACCCATCCAACCCGGGCGCTTTGCCCCGTTTCAGTGTGCCTATCACCATATCTACCTCCCCCCCCCCCCCCCGTTATAGGCCTATCCAACCACTCCGCCTCCCCTTTTGACAGGGACGGCATAGTACACTCCTTCAGGTATTCCAAGCAAGGTGCTTTCCCCCCCACCACTTCACTACTATACAACTGGTTATAGTACTCTTTAAAAGTCGCCCGAATGGCATTGTTATCATGCACCAACCTCCCCCCCGCGCCCGACACTCGCAATGTTCTTCTGCACTACTTTGCTGCGCAATCTCTGCGCCAACCGACGCCCCACCCTGTTTCCCCCCTCAAACCAACCTTGCTTCAATACCCGCAGCCCATACGCTATTTCACTCGCTCACAACTGCTCGAGCTGTCCCCTCAACTCCTTCAGTTGCCCATGAACCTCCCCCCTCCGCCCCCGTTGAGATAACTTCTCCAACCTACCAATGTCATGTAACAGCCGTTGTTCCTTTTCTCCCTTCCTTTGCCGATCCCGGGCTGCCTCCTGAATCAGATGCCCTCGCACCACAGCCTTCAATCCATCCCACACCATCCCTAACCCCACCTCCCCGTTCAAGTTAAGATCTTGATATTCCTGCACCACCTTTCCCAATCGCTCAATCACCTCCGGTTCCTCTAGCAGGGCCTCATTAATCCTCCAAAATTTAACCCCATCATCCATATACCCCAAGCTAAACTTAACACTCACAGGCGCATGGTCCGTCCACGTGATGGAACCATGATCGGCCTCCACCACCCTGTTCAGCCATCCCCCCACCCGCCCACACCATATCGATCCGGCTATACGTACCATGTGGTGCTGAGTAATAAGTGTACTGTTTGCAACCGGGATTTTGACTCCTCCACACATCAACCACCCCCAATCGCTCCCTCAGATGCATCAATTTCATCCTATCCGCCCTCTTTCCCAGGCCACTCCCCCCTCCATTGTCCAACCTCGGGTTCACTGTCATATTGAAATCTCCCCCAATAATTAGAGGGGCTTCACTCAAACCTCCCAATTCATTCTGCATCCTTTCAAAGAATTCCCCCTGTTTCTCATTAGGGCCATACAAGCTCACAATCCACACCTGCTCCCTCCCGATTTGGACTTTAATTCCTACCGCTCTACCCGTTTTATCTCTGTATTCCCCCACCACCCTATCCACCCAGTCCGCCCCCACCATAATACCTACCCCCCCCCTTCCGAGCCTCCGCTCTCTGCCCCGCCAACACCACCCTGGGATACCTCTTTGTTTGCAACATCCTTTCCTGTCCCACCTTCATATGGGTCTCTTGGAGGCACATAAAATCAGCTCGCAACCGACCCCCTTCCCGTTCCACCATTCTGCGCTTCTTCCAGGTTCCCAATCCTCGTACATTCACCGTAACTGCTATCATATTCTGTGATCCCACTCGTCTCCCTCCCCCACCACGCCCCCGCCCCTCCTCCCTCGCCCGCCCCCTGCCCCGCCCCCTCCTCCCCCCTCCCCCTGCTCCTCCCCCTGCCCCCCCTCCCCCTGCCCCCTGCCCCGCCCCCTCCCCCTCCCCCCTCCCCCGCCCCCTCCCCCTCCCCCTGCCCCGCCCCCTCCCCCTCCCCCCCTCCTCCCCCTCCCCCCTCTCCTCCCCCCTCCCGCTCCCTCCGCCCTCCTCCCCCCTCCCCCCCCCTCCTCCCCCCCTCCCTCCTCCCCCCCCCTCCCTCTCCTCCCCCCCTCCCTCTCCTCCCCCCCCCTCCCTCTCCTCCCCCCTCTCTCCTCCCTCCTCCCCCTCTCCCTCCTCCCCCCTCCCCCTCTCCCTCCTCCCCCTCTCCCTCCAAGTCCCCCCTCCTCCCCCTGGAGGTCTCCTGCAAAGTAGTGCCCATCAACCAGAGGCAACTTCCTACCCCCTCCCCCATCCGACCCTTCTCCTCTCACACCTCCCTCCCGTTCCCCCCCGCCCCCCCGCACCCACCCCCCAAGATTCCCCTCTTCACCTTCTACTCTCCCGCTCCAGCTTTCCCAACATCCACCCTCAGCAACCTCCCCATTCCCCCGTCCCCTACAAACATACATCCCCACACTTCAAACAATTGGCATGCAACAATGTCCTGCACTTTAGATGTGTAGCAAGAAATGTCCCCCATCACTTCAGGTGTCCACACCCTTGCCGGTACTGCCACTCTGCTCCTCCACCATCTCCTCTGGGCTCCGGCAACGCTTCTCACCGCTCCTCCGTGCCTCCAGCTCGTCCTCTCCACGATTGCCCTCATTCGGGTCGCTCAGCAGGCCACTCCCCAGTCCCGCCATCTTCAATGCTGCCATGGCTTCCGCTACTGTCTGGACCTTCCAGTTTTTAAGCCCTACAGTGAAGAGAAGTCAAAAAGGATAGAGCCACTGATATCGAACATTCTCCTTCCGCAGGATAGTCGTGACCGGCTGCATTTCTCTCCGCCCCTGCAAAGTTCCCACAGCCAGGTCCGGATATATCTGAATAGGGTACCCCTGCCACACAAAGTCCTTACGGGTACGCATCAGAGTTGTAATCCTCTCTTTAAGTTTATAGTCCTCCATACACAGGACGACGTCCCGCGGTCGGTTGGGCCGGCTGGGCCCTAATGCACGATGGGCTCGCACCAACCTCAGCCCCACTATCTCAGTCTCATTCCCCACCTCAGTTAGTATACTCCGGAGCACCGCCTGTGCCACCTTCTCACTATCCATAAACTCCTTCTCTTCCGGCACTCCGCGAATGCACAAATTGTTCCACCGGGACCGATTTTCCAGGTCTTCTAATTTCAGTAGCACCTGGTCCTTCCAAGCCTCCAGCTCTTTGATTGAGCGTTCCACTCCGGTCTGTCGTGTGTCCAGCCGCCCCATCTGCTGTTCCTGCTCCTCCACGCGGCTCACCAACTCGCCCATCTCCTCTCTCAGTGCGGTGCACAGGTCGCCGACTTCGGTCTTAACCGCCAGCAATTCTGTTTTAATTTCTCCAAACCAACCACACAACTCTTCTCTGGTGACATTTTGGACCACCGTCTCCGCCAGCTCCTGGGCCTTGCTCCGCTGCCCCTTTCTACCTGGGGCCAGTCCATTTCCCGCGTTTAGCCCCGCCATCTTTTTCTCACCATAGCTCTTTTTCTCTATATGCAAATTCCTTCAAGTCCGCCGCCTTCTTTCTCGTCACCATAGCTCTCAGCAGACTCTCCACTACCTCCGCCGGCGTTTACTCTCCTTAGCCTGGGCTCGGACAAGGGGAAAACACTCCAACTCTTAAGCTGCCCTCCGGAGCTCACCGCCTAAGCTGCCATTCCAGCCGATGACGTCACTTCCTCCGGCTACCTATTTTTTAAGGAGATACTGGACATTGAGGGGTTAAACTGCAAGGGTGCCAATAATATTGACCACAGCTGTATACACATACACAGTAACATAGTACAACATATCTGGTGGTATATCAAATCCTGTCAATTAAATATGTATATATGGATGTAATAGGTATACTGTATGTTTATGCATCTGTTCACAACTAGAGTGGATTGCTTTATTCCCATTCTGCCTTAGTGGATTTAATTACTCACAAGCCAGTTTCATGGACAGTGTGAGGGTGTCCCTGGAGCACCGTTGTATGGTGTATGTGCCTCAAGGTTGATCAGTCAACCCTCAAGAGCAAAGATCGTGCACTGCTCCAGCTCCGAGAACATGGGGCATGGATTTTGGACTGCAAAGCTAATTATGCAGCAGGCACAATGCCAAAAAAAATGATGGCTATACCCACAATCATAACGTTATAGCAGCATCCATGGCCTAAGGGGAACTTCCTTTGCTCGGCATCACCTGTGTCAAGGCCCCCGCAATGAGGCCCCTCCCATGCCTCGAGGGAACTCGAAATGGCTGGGAGTGGATGCCTCTTGAAAAAAAGCCACAACGATTGCCTAAAGTTGGAAAGGCTTGGAGCCCACCCCGAGGCAGGTTCAGGGACCCAGCACCTACAGCAAGAAGAAGTCCCTAAAGTGCCGCAAGGCCTAAAAATTGAAGAATATCATAGTGAGAGAGAAACCAGTCGTGGTGTGAGGGGGGAGGGTATTAAATTGTAATTTTTCCCCTCTCCTCTCTCACTGCCAAGGGCAGATGCAATCATGCTACAGCCATGGCAGAGGACCACTTGGTCCACCCCGAGGCAGCTAAGTGGTAAGGTACATGAAGACCTCACACCCCTAACGTCCGGACACAACCAGAGCCCCTGCCTGCAACAGAGCCGTGCCCTCTTACAAACTCATGTTGAAGTGGCGGTGGGAGTACAACAGCATTCAGGAGTGCAGAATGGGACAACCATGTTGATACCGCATGGCTCAAGGTAGTGCCATGCCCTCCCGATATCTGCAGTTGCAGTCGCTTAGGCAGGTAAAAACCTCACCACTGGATTAATTGTTCCGGAGGTGTGAATTGTAGCTATGTGCTGAATGGTTACAAGCCACTTCCTTTCTTCTTCTCTGTTCTGTTTCTTCTTTTTTTTTTTTTTTTTTTTTGAGAAGAAAGAGTTTCTTCTTACTCCTGTCAGAAAAGTTACTGCCAGAGAAATCTGTTCTCAGGTCTAGACAAGCTGGCTACAGCTTCCAATAAGCCATAGTTTCCATGTCACCATAGCTGGAGAGGTCTGCTCTGGAAGGGGACGACATGAGGAGGAGTAGGACTTTAGTGCTGTCACTGCCGGAGAAGTCTGCTATGGACTGGGCTAGCACTGCCAGCAAATGTAGTAGGGGCCTGAGGAAAGGTAGGGCAAGAAATTTTTAAGAAAGAAAGGTTAAAAGAATTGAGTAGGGAGAGCTATGGCCATAGTTGGCCACGGATGAAGAAGACTGAAGGGGAGGAGCAACAAACATGCAGGAGTCGTCACTCGCACATGCCCATAGAGTTTCTAGACTCTTCTGGGTTCTGGGAGATCAAGTCCAACCTTTTGCAGTCATGGATGACATCACCCATCTATATGGCTGATTATATCCTGCTTGTCCATAGAGAACAGTATGACTCAGAACTCTACTGGCACCTCAGTACAACTACCACCATTACAGCACCTTGTGAACAGCATAATTTAACATGGAGCTGATAGCTGACGACCGTTCCAATTGCAAGAGGGTCCTGCAAGTCTTCACGTGCTGCAAAAACAAGTCTCAGGTTCTATAACACAATATTCTACTAAACCAAATTACAGCAGTGGGATCAAGAAAGATGCAACCATCTCCTCTTCTTAGAAGCTCTGTCACCAGACTTGTGGAGAGAGAAACAATGGCAGAATTAGATATGCCAACTTCTACCAGCATAAGGTCAGGAAAGTGTAGTTACTCACTTGTAACAGGTGTTCTCCAGGGACAGCAAGAATCAGTCCTCACATATGGGCGATGTTGGCGCCGACAGAGCCTTCGCAAAAGCAATCCCCCAGCTTTCAAAGAAAGCCTTTGGGAGATGCCACCACGCATGCGTGGTCCCCTTCCTGCCCAAGGGTGCCATCTTGCTCAGTCAGATGACATAGCTAAAAAAGGGCAAAAAATAAAATATAGTAATGTCATCTGACTGAGCATGCGTGGTGGCATCTCCCAAAGGCTCTATTTGAAAGCTGGGGGGATGGTTCCATGAGGGCTCCGTCGGCGTCAACATCACCAATATGTGAGGACTGACTTCCTGCTTGTTCCAGTTCCTGTCTGCCTTACAAAAGAAACAGTATCTCCAGTTCTGAAGTATAAACAAGACCATTCATAGGAAAAGCAAAGTTGCAACAGCAATATCCTTTGACATATCACTGCATTCTGCCTCATGCAGCAGTGTGCTTTATGAGATGGCTTTTCTGTAGTCAAGTCTTGCGATATATTGCAATAAACATCTGCTATATATCAAATATCTTGCTACATTCCCACAGCACCTTTTATTTTAACCAAAACTCATATCCCAACTCAACTTGTAAGCTATCCAGTGAAACAAAATATCTTTCATATTCTCTCTCCATTTCACAGCCTTTCTTGCATTATATAAATTCATATTCTTTAATAGCCCTGCCATAGTATCAAAAAATACTTGCCAATATTTTATCATATATTTTGTCTTTTACTGTAACTGCAATGTTTTCCAACTCCTCGTCAGTAATATCTTCCACAGGACGGGCATTAGAGTAATGGGATGACCTCCTCCTCCTGTGTTCCTCACGTTCATCCTGTCAATCAATCAGAGTTAAGTATGTATCAAAGCAGGTTACAAACACACACATTTTGTCATTGTTCATGTATAGCAGAAAACCAAAT
The DNA here is from genome assembly GCA_033557465.1 of Ichthyophis bannanicus. NCBI lineage: Eukaryota > Metazoa > Chordata > Amphibia > Gymnophiona > Ichthyophiidae > Ichthyophis > Ichthyophis bannanicus. The sequence continues at coordinate 547,134,350 of CM066031.1, forward strand.
GCGTTCTATAACTGTTTTTTCACTATATTAACAGTATTTTTTGTCCTAAATTTGTGCCTAATAAAACTAAGTTGATTATATGTAACAGAAATTCTCCAAAAACTGCAGCTAAAGAATCACCGAAGTGGGTCAAGTAATCACTGGAGGTGCTCAGCACTGCACATATTACAGACGTTTCTAGTCTAAAAGACTGCACATGTGGTGGGGGGAGGGGGATTTCTCTCAAGTTTCCTTTTAGCTAAACTTATAAAGGGAGGTTTTGTCTAACTGGTGAATTACTGAGAACACCTACAATTTTGTTTCAAGACAAGTAAGTTCACCAGTCACATACAAAAGAAACTCCTTAGCTAAGGATTGTCATAAAAAATAAACAAACACAAACACAGGGAAGGGACAGCACCTGTTTTTGTTGGAAAACCTTTTTTAAAAATGAACAGACTGGGGGAAAAATCAAAAACCGTAATAAAAATATTCGCTAAACGGGAAGCAATTGAGATATTACCTAACAATGAAACATGAATACGCAGACTTGTAAATCGCTTATGTTGTATACAGTACATCATCATTAAATAACCTTTATCTGATGTAACAATTCTTTTCACATGCAGAGCCTTTAGACCTGTGTTTATAGATGAATATTCTGAGGCTCCAGAAGGAGGTCAAGGCTCTTCTATTTCCAGCAAACTAATTTAAGCCATGCTTAGGATTTGTACTGTGGGTTGACAGTATTTTTTTTTTGTTTTTTTTTTAGTGCTATCAAGTCTGTGTTGACTCCTGGCGACCCATCTACCTCTGAGTTTTCTTGGCAATACATCACTGGAAGTAGATTGCCAGGCCTTTTCTTCCGAGACAACAGAGGATAAAGCATAGTTACTCACCTGTAACAGGTGATCTCCGGGAACAGCAGGAATTTAGTCCTCACATATGGGCATCGTCGGTACCGACGGAGCCTGCGTGGGAACGCTCCCCAGCATCCAATTAGAAACCCTTTGGGAGCATCCCACAGCGCCTGCGTGCTGCCTTCCCGCCTTTCCCAACTGCCTCTCTCCAGTTGAGTTTTAAAGCTGAGACAAAGAGAGAGAAAGAGATAGAGAGATACAACTCCTAGGGGAGGTGGATGGGTTGTGCGGACTAAATTCCTGCTGTTCACGGAGATCACCTGTTACAGGTGAGTAACTATGCTATCTCCAGGAACAAGAAGGAATATAGTCATCACATATGGGGACTCCCTAGCTCTAGATGCCAGGGAGAGACCCCAAAAGGTGTGCATCCCTGAGAAGGGCTCCACTTCCCCCCCATGGATCTCCGGCATCCTACCAGGGATGGTGGGTAGGAGTTGATTATGTATGGAACAGGTGTTGGAGAACAGCCTGACCAAACAAGGCATCCCGGAGAGAGTCCTTGTCCAAGTAGTAATGGGCTGTGAAGGTATGAACCGAGGCCCAAGTAGCTGCTCGACAGATGTCATCGATAGACACAGAGTGCAGATGAGCCATTGAAGCTGCCATGGCTCTCACATTGTGAGCTGTGACATGGCCCTCCAGAGGAAGATTCTTACTCTGACAGGCAAAGAATATACACTGAGCAATCCAGTTAGATAGTGTTCTCTTGGAGTCTGGAAGTCCCAAATGAGAAGGATCAAAAGCAACAAAGAGTTGAGAGGACTTTCTATGTTGCTGTGTTCTTTGTAAGTAGAAGGCTAAAGCTCTTTTACAGTCCAAAGTATGAAGGTTCCTTTCTGCATTTGATGCATGAGGCCTTAGAAAGAACACAGGTAGGTAGACCGCTTGGTTTTAATGAAAAGGCGAGACCACCTTTGGCATAAAGTGTGGATGAGTCCTAAGGACTACCTTGTCATGATGGAACTTTGTATAAGGTGAATCAGCTAATAATGCTTGCAACTCACTAATGCGACATGCTGATGTGATTGCAATGAGAAAGATAACCTTCCAAGAAAGGAATTTCAATGAGGTAGTAGCTAAGGGTTAGAAAGGTGGCTTCATGAGCTGACCAAGAACCAAATTTAAGTCCCATGCCACAGGTGGTGGCTTAATGGGAGGTTTAGTTAGCAGAAGGCCTCTCATAAATCTTGCTATAAGAGGATGGGAAGAAATAGGTTGTCCATTTAGGGGCTTGAAGGAAGCTGCAATAGCACTCAAATGGACCTTCACTGAGTTAGTCTTAAGTCCTGCATTGGATAAATGAAGGAGGTACTCCAGCAATGATTCCAGAGATATGGCAATGGGGTTAAGACCCTTCTGCGAACACCATATGGTAAACCTTTTCAACTTGAAAGCATAAGAGCGTCTTGTGGAAGGCTTCCTGGAAGCATAAAGGATATCCTTTATTTGCTGAGGGAGGTTAAGATCATGGGGATCTAGGCCTTCAGCAACCAAGCCCTGAGATGCAGAGACTGGGGATTGGGATGCCATAACATTCCGTCCTCCTGAGATAGGAGATCTGGAGCAGACCCTAACTCCAGGGAGGGAGCTTGAGAGAGATGTAGAAGCAGAGGGTACCACACTTGCCGTGGCCAATGTGGAGCTATGAGAATCATATGGCCTCTGTCTCTCTGAAGCTTGAACAGGGTTTTGGGAATTAGGGGAATGGGTGAAAAGGCATACAGGAAGTCTTGACCCCAGTAAAGGAGGAAAGCATCCCTGGCCTGAGCCCCTTGAGCCGGGGTTCTGGAACAGAACCGGGGAAGTTTGGCATTCCACGGACTTGCAAAGAGGTCTATGTCCGGGGTTCCACAAATTTGAATAACATTGGCTACCTGGTCTGCATGCAGAGACCACTCGTGTGGAAGCAGAACTCGACTGAGTCTGGCTGCCCAAGAGTTTTGTATGCCTGGAAGATACACTGCCAGGAGATGAATCTGATGCTCTCTGGCAAGGGCCCATAGTCGCAAAGCTTCATTGCAAAGCGACAGAGAGCCTGTTCCCCTCTGCTTGTTCACGTAGAACATGGCTACTTGATTGTCCATATGAATGAGGACTGTCTTGAAGCTGAGCAGGGTGCGGAACACTCAAAGAGCAAGGAAGATTGCTCTGAGCTCCAAGAGATTGATATGTAGATGAGTCTCCTGTGGAGACCAGGTGCCTTGGGTGGAGAGGTCTTGCAGATGAGCTCCCCAACCCATCGGAGAAGCATCTGTTGTGAGAGTTGCCTGGGGTAAGGGTTGTTGAAAAGGAGACCCCAGCAACAGGTTTTGAGTGGACTTCCACCACTGGAGGGACAAAATAAGGCGACTTGTGTTTGCCATTTTTGTCTGACAGGCATCCTGATGCCTGGGTCCACTGAGTGGATAAAGTCCACTGGGCTGCCCTCATATAGAGGCGAGCATAGGGAACCACATGCACAGTAGATGCCATGTGGCCTAGTAGTTGTAACATTTCCCGAGCAGTGAGGTGAGGTTTTAGCACTGCTTGAGAAGCTAACTGCACCATGCGAAGGCAACGGGCCTGTGGGAGATAGGCCCTTGCCTTTCTGGTATCCAGCAACGTTCCTATGAACTAAAGACTGAGTGGGAGTTAGACTGGATTTTGGGATGTTTATTACCAGACCCAAATACTGAAGGATACGCATTGTGCAGGATAGAGAAATTCTGGCCTCTGACTCTGTTGGGGCTCGAATCAGCCAGTCGTCTAAGTAGGGGAAGACGAATATCCCTAGAGTGCGGAGAAATGCTGCTACCACAGCCATGCATTTCGTGAACACTCTTGGTGCTGAGGCCAGGCCAAATGGAAGCACCCTGTATTGGTAGTGCTTTTCTTGAAAAAGGAACCGAAGGAACCTTCTGTGAGTTGGATGGATGAGAACATGAGTGTTCGCATCCTTGAGATCTAGAGAACAAAGCGAATCCTGACTCTGAAGGTATGGCAGCAGAGTTCCAAGAGAAATCATCTTGAATTTATCTTTGACAAGGAATTTGTTCAATTCTCTGAGGTCCAAGATAGGTCTGTATCGCCGTTTTCTTTGGGATAAGGAAATAGGGGGAGTAAAACCCCGTACCCTGCTGATGGATGGGTACTTCTTCTACTGCCCCTTGGGCAAGAAGCATAGTGACCTCCTGACCTAACAGGATGATGAGAGAGATCGGAGAATTGAACTGCCTTATCATTGTGGGAGGGGGCATGCTCGAAAAATGAAGCTTGTACCCCTCTTTTATGATGGAGAGTGTCCAATGCTCTGCTGTTATCTGCCCCCATCTGGGGGCAAAGTGACACAACCTTCCTGGAATGGTGGAAGGCTCTGGTCCAACGAGAGCCAGGAAGGCTAAGTTCTATAGATGAACGTCAAAGGCCTTGTGGAGGCTGAGACTGCTGGGACAGCTGAGGTTTAGCAGTCTTTGCTTTCCTTTGTTTGGGTGGTTGCTGACCTTTCCTGACAAGCTGACCTGCAGAACATCCCTGCTGAGAATAAGCAGGATAATATCTTTTCTTTTTAGAAAAGAATGGTTTCTTGAAAGATTTCTTTCTAGCAGGATCAGCTGTGGACTTGGATAATATGTCCAAGGTGGAGTTGTCAGCATCCAACTCATTGGCTTTTTCCTGCCAATCTTTACCAAGCAGGTTCTCACCAGTACAAGGGATATTTCCCAGTTTGTCTTATACCCAGAGCTCCAGATCAGATGCCTGGAGCCAAGCAATTCTACGTGCACCTATGGCAATGGCAGAGGTTCTGCTTATGCCCTCAAAACAGTCAAAAGCTGCACGGTTGACAAATTTAGAAACATCTTGGGCATGTTTGACCACCTTCTATCCTCAGGAAGAAGAGGACTCAAAGCCTCTAAATTACCTGTGACTTCCTTTAGGAACATTCCCATGTACAGACTATAGGAACTGATCCTGGCAGAAAGCATGGAAGCTTGGAAGCCACGACGTCCAAAAGCATCCAAAGTTCTGCACTCACGTCCTGGAGGATTAGAGGCATGCCTCTTTGCACTCTTGATCCTTCTCATAGCTGATTCCACTACAAGAATGGTGAGGAAGCTGAGGTTTTTGGAAACCAGGACAAGGAGGGACTCGATACAGTCTACGAGAATGAAGCGAGGTGGTAAGAGGTGTCTCCCACCTTCTTAACATAAGATCATGCAAGATCTCATGGATGGGCAAGGTAGCTGCCTCCTTAGGAGTTTTGGGATATTGTAAAATTTCCAACTCCTTTGCTCTGGGCTCTGTTTCAGGGGCCACAGTAATGGAGAGACCCCGAGCCACCTCCCTGATAAAATCCTGAAAGGAAATATCTTCTGGAGGAGACATCCTGCGCTTAGGGGAGGAGGGCTCCTCTGGGAGAAGCATTCCTGCATCGACAGAACTATCAAAATCTTCAGAGTCCTCTGAGGACTCGAAGTACCGCCAGTCCGGGTGCTCTTGAAAAGCCCGATACCTGTACTGACCGAAGTCAGTACCAGGAATAATCGGTACCGGAGTATCGGTACCGGAAGGCATCGGATGACTGGGTGCTGGCAATGCGGACACCGATGTCGATGCTATCGGTACCGATACCGGTGCCGGAGTCGGTGCCGGTACCGGTTGAAATGTCTGACGCGGTTCCGAGGGCGTCGATGCTGCAAGGAGAGCTGCCAGACTGCGCTCAATAGCCAGGACTCTCTGGTCTAGCGACGCTGCCGATGCCTGGATGTTGGTACCGGAGAAGATCGCCGGTACCCCAGAGCATGGCACCAGTAGTTCTGCCGAGGTTGAGGCCTCGAGAACGTCCTGGAGCCCCGATAATGCTTTGGAAGTGAAGCCTCCTGCCGGGGCAATTTTGCCGGTGAAGAATCCTCAAGGGCAACGCCAGAGGCATCTCGATGCTTAGAAGGAGATCTACCCTTTGAGGACCGGCTAGACTTGTGTTTAGTTACCTGAGATCCACGGGAGGAAGACGAAGCCCTGGAAGACGTCGATGCCACCGAAGCTGCATCAGAGGGAAACAGGGTACTGAGCTTGGCAGCTCGGTTCTGTCGACCTCTCTTGGACATAATGGCACAGGCCATACATTCTGAGATGGAATGGTCAGGACCTAAACATTTCAGACACCACTCATGGGTGTCGGTGACGGAGATGGTACCACCACACTTGGTGCACTTTTTAAAACCCGAAGAGGGTTTTTCCATTGTGGAAAAAATCTTGGGCCTAAGGCCCAAAAATGGTGCGTGCACCTGGAAAAAATGGGAAAAAGTACTAAGAATTTTTTTTTTTCAAAGAAAAGAAAGAAAGAAAGAAAAACCGGCGGTACCGGTAAAGCGTCGAGGAAGGCAGACGCGACCAGAAGAAGGAAAATTTTCTGCAGTGACAGGAACACGACCTGCTGGCTCCGCAGAAAACGAAGAACTGGAGAGAGGCAGTTGGGAAATGCGGGAAGGCAGCACGCAGGCGCTGTGGGATGCTCCCAAAGTCTTTCTAATTGGACGCTGGGGAGCGTTCCCGCGGAGGCTCCGTCGGTACCGACGATACCCATATGTGATGACTACATTCCTGCTTGTTCCTGGAGATAATGACTTATGTTTATGTTTATGTTTGTTGATTTAATATACCGCTCTACAAATATATATCAGAACGGTTTACATGGTACAAAAAACAAAGAAATCAAAGTGAAAAGAGGAAAGGAAATTACAATATTAACAGGAAAGCAAACCAGGCAGAACCAAATGACAGGACAAGAGAAGAAAAGAGGGGAAGTGGGAAGAGAAGGGGTGAGGGCTACACAGAGGGGTCAGGGAGATCGAAAGCAAGGGCAAAGAGATGGGTTTTGTGTTTGTTCTTGAAGGTAGTATGTGTCTGTTCGAGTCGGATGGAGGAGGGGAGAGAGTTCCATAGGGCAGGGCCAAGGAAAAAGAAAGCGGAGGAACGAGTGGACTGAAGGTGAGCCTGGGCAGGTGAAGGGAGATGAAGGCGGTTGAGGTGGAAGGACCGCAGGGAACGAGATGAGGTATGAAAATGGACAAGATCAGAGAGATACTGAGGGGAATGGGAGTAGAGGACACGATGCAGGATTGTCAGAACTTTGAAGTGGATGCGAGACTTGACAGGAAGCCAATGGAGGTGGATGAGCAAAGGTGTAACATGATCACGGGGGGAGGAGTGGAAAATGAGATGGGCAGCGGTGTTTTGGATGCGTTGAAGGCGGTGAAGTTGAGTGGTAGGGAGACCAGCTAGAACAGAGTTACAAAAATCAACACGAGACATGACCAGAGAAAGAAGAAGGGTGGTGAGTGCTTGTGCAGTGAGAAAAGGCCTGATGGCGCGAATCTGACGGAGGAAATAGAAAAAGGATTTTGACACGTGAGCAATGTGATCGCGGAAGGAAAGATGAGAGTCAAAGAAGACTCCCAGATAACGGAAGGAGGAGACCAATGGAACCGGGGAGCCGGAAAAAGAGGGGGCAATCTGGGGAGAAGTGTCACTGCGAGAGAACCAGATGGCAAGAGTATTAGTGAGGTTAAGGTGGAGGCAGTGCGTAGTGAGCCAGTTGGCAACAGCGGTGAGGCAGGTGTTCAGAGCGGAGAGGTCGGGAGAGTGAGGAGAAGTGTGATGGAGAAGAACCAAGTCATCGGCGTAGTAATATGCGGAGATCCCGTGCTGTTGAACAAGTAGGGCTAGGGGGGTGAGAAAGATGTTGAAAAGGAGGGGGGCCAAAATAGATCCCTGAGGAACACCACAGGGGAGAGGAACAGACTCAGAGGGAGAAGAGGAGGGAGATGAAGGAAGAACGGAGTAGGAACTGGAAGAAAGGAAAGAGTGAAACCAGTGGAGGATGGTGCTACAAAGGCCCGCTTCCCGAAGTCGAGCCAGAAGGAGGGAGTGATCGACAAGATCGAAGGCGGCAGAAAGATCGAGAGAGACCACCACCGACAGATCACCGTGATAATGAGCTGTGTGAAGCTCATTCAAAAAACAGAGGAGGACCGTCTCGACACTATGGCCGGGACGGAACCCAGACTGACGGGGGTGAAGGAAATGGGTGGAGTCCAGAAAAGTGGATAGCTGGGAGAAAACAGCTTTTTCTAGGATTTTAGAAAGAAAGGGAAGGTTGGAAACAGGACGGTTGTTGGCAGGGGTCATGGGGTCAAGGGAGGGCTTTTTTAGAATGGGACGGACCAGGGCATGCTTCCAGGGTTCGGGAAAGACACCGAGGGAGAGGCTGGTGTTGATGATGGAGAGAGCAGGAGGAATGAGGGCTAGTGAGGGAATGAGCAGCCAGGAGGGAATAGGATCAAGTGGGCAGGAGGTCTTTTTTGGAGGAAGAGAGTAGTGCAAGTACCTCAGAGGAGGTAAGCGGATGGAATGTGTGCCAAGTGTGAGAAAGCTGAGAGGAGGGAGGGGGAGAACAGGGAGGGGGACTGGAAATGGGAGGAGGACAATGGGGAAGAGATTGACGAAGATCAATTATCTTAAAGTAGGTTGCCAGCTGGGAGGGAGTGGGCGAAGGGGACGAGAGGGAAGACCTAGTGTCAGATTGAAGAGAAGTAAGGGACTGAAGGACTGAATAGAGGTGACGTGTTTGATTAGGGGCAGAAGAGATGGCGGAAGAGAAATAAGTCTGTTTGGCTTTATGAACTTGGGTTCGGTAGTATGCATGAGTAGACTTAAAGCGTGAGAGGGTGTCAGAACTTGCCCAAGGTCACAAGGAATGTCAATGGGAATCAAATCCTCAATCTTCTGGGTACTAGGCAGTTGCTCTATAGCCACTAAGCTACTCCTCCACTTAGAATCACAGTTAGGTAACAGTAAATTGAAAATAAAGCACAGGTAGCATGAAGATGGGTATTATAAGTTGGTTTGCCTGTCACTGATGCTGTTATGTTTTATCCTTTCGGAAACTGTAACCCACAATGGGTTTTACTGGATTAGCAGGCTATATTTTGTTTAATTAGGCCTCCTCAATGGAAGGAGACATGTGACAGGCAATTTTCTAACAGGAAAACTAGGTTGGGAAGGCACATGTTGAACCTATTTTGTAAAGACAACATAAGCACCTTTATAAAGTAGCCTATCCAAATGCTGCCACACAGATGCAGCGGCTCTAAAGCATAGGTAACTGTGTGAAGAAATATAGATGTAATAAAAAACAATCAAAATATTGCTATGAAAGGGGAGGTGCTACTGCTAGATTTCACTTTCTCCATTGTTGACTGGGACATGACTGCTGCAGTGTCCCTAGAAGTAATGAGATTCTAGACTTCCTACAGACAGAACTGTTAACTGGTAACAAAAACTAGATGGAAGGAGATGATATTGGACCTGGTACTTATGAATGGAGATTTTCTGATGCAGTAATGGGTGACCATCTAGTAAGCGTAGTTCCTCACCTATAACAGGTGTTCTCCAGGGAGAATAGGTGCCTGCGCGAAGCATTTCCCCAGCTTTCAAAGAAGGGGAATGCTATCACACATGTGTGGTCCCCTTCCCGCCCAAGGGTGCCATCTTGCTCAGTCAGATGACATAGCTTAGGCAAAAAGTGAAATAAGATAAAACAAGGTAAAGGAAGGCAACTCCCAGAGGAGGAGGGAGGGTTGTGAGGACTGATTCCTGCTATCCCTGGAGAACACCTGTTACAGGTGAGTACCTACGCTTTCTCCAGGAACAAGCAGGAAATCAGTTCTCACATATGGGACTCCCTGGCTCCAGGCTGCCAGGGACCGAACCACAACAGCACCAACGGCCACCAATAGGGAGGCCGGGGGTTGCAGGAGGGTGAGCAACTACCAAAGGACTCTGCAGACCCCAGTGTCCAGCATTGGAGTGGAGGAGTGGCCTAGTGGTTGGGGCAAGGTACTTCAGGCCAGAAGGTCAGGGGTTCAAATCCCACTAGAGGACAGCAGCCTTGGGCCGGAAGGACTGGGGTTTCTAGTCCCACAGGTGCTCCTTGTGGTCTTGGGCAAGCCACTTAACCCTCCATAGCCCATGTTCCCTGTAAAATAGTTATCTCAAAGTTATAATGCCCTGTTCAATGTAATTTCAGTTTGTTCAATGTAAACCGCACTGATGCAGAATAGCGCAGTATATAAGAGAATGTAAATAAATAAATAAATCACCATCGCTCTGGTAGCCTGAACACAGAAGGGTCGGAGGGCAAGAGTTGTCTACACGCCGAGAATGGTTTGGATTACTGCCTGACCAAAGGCACTGACCCTGCGGGACTCACTCTCTAGGCAGTAGTGGAGCTGTGAACATACGCACTAAAGACAATGTGGCGACTTTACAAATGTCTGTCATTGGCATTGAGCATAGGTTGGCCGCCAATGAGGCCATAGCCCTCATGCAATGAGCAGTAATCCAGTTCTCTAGGAAGAAGCCAGCTTGCTCATAAACGAGGGCAATACAGTCCACCACCCAAGTGGACAGAGTTTGTTTGGTCAAAGATAGCCCCAGCCTGCTGGGGTCATAGGAGACAAAATTTTAAGGGGCCTTGCGGTGGACTGAAGTCCTCTGTAGACAGGATAACAAATCCCTTTAACAATCCAACATATGCAGAACCGCCTCTGCCTTACTGGTATGAGGCCGTGGGAAGAAGGTGGGGAGGACCACCTCCTGACTGAGGTGGAATGCGGACACCACCTTTGGGAGGAACTCGGGGTGCGTGCGAAGCACAACTCTGTTCGTATAGAACATGGTATAAGGGGGATACGACACCAAGACCTGTAGCTCGCTCACTCAGAGCAGATGTCAAGGCCATCAGGAAGGCCACCTTCCATGAGAGAGACCTCAGGTGGCAAGTCGCCAAAAGGTTCAAATGGTGATCTGGTGAGCTGTGAGAGCACCACATTGAGATCCCACTCCAGTGCAGGGGGGTGGGGGGGCTTCAACAGCAGAAGACCTCTGATGAACCTGGAGACCAGGGGCAGAGATATGAGGGACCTCCTCTCCACAGGTTGGTGGTTGGCTGCTATGGCACTGAGATGCACCCTTAAATTCGATTTCAACCCTGAATAGGAGAGATGCAGCAGGTACTGCAGTATGAAGTGCAGATGGCATGAGAAAGGATTCTCATTCCTCTCCACACACCACAGAGAGAATCTCCTCCACTTGAAGGCATATGCCCTTCTGGTGGAGAGTTTCCAGGAGGCTGGAAGGATCTCTTGCACTTTGTCTGAGAGGTGAAAGAGGGTTAGTGCTACCCTTTCAGTATCCATGCAGTTAACATCAGGGATGCCAGGTTGGGATGGAGAAGGCAGCCCCCTTCCAGTGAAAGAAGAACTGGTTGTTGGCCCAGTGCCACCAGAGGTGCCACTGACAGCAACAGCAGCAGGGGGAACCAGGGCTGTCTGGGCCACCTGGGAGCAACCAGGATCACTGTGGCATGATCGCTCTGGATTTTGAAGGGGCATCTGGTTATCAGAGAGGTTGGTGGGAATGCATAGAGCAGGCCCTTCGACCATGAAACCAGGAAGGCATCCACTGCCACCCATTTGCGATGTGCTGAGGTGAGCAGATTTTGGGTAGCTGGGCATTGTCCAGGGAATCAAACAGGTCCAGCCAAGGTTTGCCCCAGAGGCGGAAGAGCATCTGCACCACCCTGGGATCCCGGCACCACTCGTGAGGGCAAAGGACCCTGCTGAGCTTGTCCACCAGGAGGTTGTCCTGGCCTGGCACGTACACCACTCTCAGGAGCATGTTAAGAACATAAAATATGCCATAATGGGTCAGACCAAGGTCCATCAAGCCCAGTATCCTATTTCCAACAGTGGCCAATCTAGGTCATACGTACCTAGCAGTTTCCCCAAAAGACACAGGTTCCACAATGCTTGAACTGGCAAACCTTACCCCAACAGCCCTTCTGCAATATCACTAACAAAGATTTTAAAAAGAATCAGACCAAGGACAGATCCCTGCGCCACAGCACTGGTAACCTCCCTATCCTCAGAGTGAGCTCCATTTACCTGTACCCTTTGTTGCCTCCCACTCAAGCAATTTCTAACCCATTCAGTAACTTTAGGGTCCATCCCTAAGGTGCTCGGTTTGTTGATAAGTTGCCTGTGTGGAATGGTGTCAAAGGTTTTACTGAAATCCAAGTACACCAGATCTAGGGCTCTCCCTCGGTCCAACTCCCTGGTCATCCAGTCAAAGAAAATCAATCAGATTTGTCTGATAACACCTGCCTCTGATGAATCCATGCTGCCACAGATCCTGTAATCCAATGGACTCCAGAAACCTCACTATTTTCTCTTTGAGCAGCATTTCCAATAATTTACTCACCACAGAGGTTAGACTAACCGGCCTGTAGTTTTCAACCACATCCTTACTTCCGCCTTTGTGTAAAAGGACCACATGTGCCTCTCTCTAGTCCTCTGGCACCACTCCTGACTCCAAAGAGATACTGAAAAGATCAATTGACGGTAAAGCAGAATTACTTAACAAATCTTTCTGTTCCGTGATCACAGATAAGGGTCAGGAGTAGTCCCACAGATAAAAGACAATTAGGAATGAAAATGAGATAGACTACAGAGTTCAGATTATAAAGCAATTACCTTTGCCTTTAAAGAAAGAAAATTAAACTTTTTAAGACCTTCTTATTCCTACATTTATTGAAAGGTAGTTCGTAGTGTTGTGCCCTTTAAAATTTAGGATATTTTTAGCTAGGAGATGTAAACTCTACTGCAGTTGATCAAATTGGATGGCTGTCTAAATAATGAGTTGAATAGGATAGGTAAAACTTTAGATCTGTTTAATTAAGAATATGAGTTTGGGTTGTATTGTTTATGTTTTGTTGATTTATGTTTCCTATTTATTTGCTGTTTTACATCTTTATTGGCTATTAAATTTTATTTTACTATTGTGCACCATTTTTAGGGTGTTATATTACTTTTCTTGATTTATCACTGAATATATTTTAGTTTTCATTTTATTTTGAATTGTCCACCACTTTGGGGTGACTGTGTACCTGCACAGCTGACAGCTTCAGAATCGGCGATCATGCCCCTCCCACTCATCAGCCATTTGCTACCTCAGGCTGCAACAGTCTTCTTAGTGAGAGTGCCATCGGGGGTGATCAGAGCTCCTATCTTTACCTGCACAGCTGACAGCTTCAGAATCGGCGCTCAAGCCCCTCCCACTCATCAGCCATTTGCTACCTCAGGCTGCAACTGTCTCTTAGAGAGAGCGACATCGGATGCCCCTGCGCCTGGGGGGCCCGCGCCTCAGGGCCTCGCCAGAGGGCCCTTAGGCGTGGCCCTTAAGTGTGGTCCTGCGACGATGAATTGTCAATCTCACTATTCATTTACTGTTAGTACTTTTCATCTCATCTTTGTATCCATTATTAAAGTATTTCACTTTTTAAGTTAGTCCTTTTATAGGTTTTAATTAGTGTGAATTTAATGTATTCTACTAATTATTCACCATTTTATTCTACATCTACGGGTTTTTCTTCTCCTTACGTCTTTCCTTTATCTATCGTTCATTCCTCACGCCGATATCACACTGAAGTTAAATTTTTTCATCCACTTTCTGAACATTTTGAATGTAAACAATGGCTCATTCAGATCAAACTCACTGAAGGAGATCATTCTAGACTCAAACCATTTATCTATCTACCTTGTTTACAGACACCATATATAGATAGATAGATATGGAATTCAATGGATAAAATGACGTCCATTACAGTGGACATACGGTCTGAAAGAGTTAAAATGTTCTCTCATCAATCCAAGATCAGTTAGAAGTAAATTACCTTTGATTAAATATCTTATTACTGACAATAAATTGGATATTCTTTTTATAACTGAATCATGGTTAACAGTTAACGATAAAGTTTTAATCAATTAAAGCCTTCAGGTTACGACATCTTTAACTATCAAAGATAAAATAAAAGAGGAAGAGAAGTAACTATTCTAACAAAGAAGGAATTGCAACTTTCTAAAGGTTCATGTGATTTTTCTCTAAATATGGATGTTCTTTTAGTTGAAAACAAGAATATGTTATTAATCTTAATTTATAGAACTCCTTCTTCAAATGGTAAAGATCTCTTTAATTTAATTGATTTTCTTTATAGAAACATTTTAGTTAATAGATTCATAATCATTCTCGGTGACTTAAATTTACCTTCTATTGCTTCACATTTATCTCAGAATTTTCTGGATTCAATGGATGCCATGGGTTTTAAACAGATAGTTCAACAACCAACTCATATTAAAGGAAACACCATAGATCTTATATTTATCTTTCAAGAGATGTCACGTAATATTTCTGATTCAAATTTACACATACTCCTTGGTCTGATCATCGTATTATCCAGTTTAACATTACCTTCCTTCCCAGTAAATCAAATACAAATCAATTTTTTTTATCAAAGTAGAAAGTTACGTAAATTTGACAAAGATCAATTTTTGAAAGAAATTCTTCCCCAACTTCAAATTGACTCTAGAGATACTGATTTTCTCATTAATAGATGGAATTATTCGTTGTTTCAAGCATCTTCAGTTTCTAATAACTTTTTAACTCATAAGCTTCATACAAGAGTTGGAGCAGTTTGGTATACAAAGGAAGTTCGTTTATTAAAAAGAAAACTTAGAAGATCAGAAAGGAAATGGAGGAAATATAAGAATTCCACAGATAAAAATATTAGAGGAATACAAAGCATTGTTAAATAGTAAAAAATGTGATTACCATACTAAATTAAATATGAATGCTTTAAATAAACCAAGAGAATTATTCGACATAGTGAAAAAGTTAACAATCATACCAAAGGAGGTAAATTCTACGCTCGCTCCAAATGCTTTTACAATGGCAACATTTTATAAAGAAAAGGTGGGCATTTCTACATCACCTTTTTATCAATACCATTCTTCTAGTTTTTCTATTATTCAAGAGTGGAATAAATTTATTACTATAACCATTAGACAACTAGATGATATAATTAAATCATTAAATACTACTACATCCGCTTTGGATCCTTGTCTATCCACTTGGATTTGTTTGTCTCGTGATTGTCTTGTTCTCTATATCTTGACTCTAATTAAGTCATCACTTGAACAAGGATTGTGATGATGAGAGCAGCCAAAAACAGAGGGAGATAGAAGAAAACCATGTTTCTGCCTTTAAAACAAGTGACAGACAAGCTGTGCACAGAGCTTGCAGAGCAGGAAAGAAAAAAAATCCTGTCTCTGCTGAGGCTAAGCCACGCCCAGACTCTGAAGTGGGGGCAGGCCTAGATACTGATTGGAAAGGCCTGTGCAAAGGCAAGGGTGTGGCAGGGAAGAAACGGTTTTTAAAACCTCACTCTGACTAGAGAGGAAGAAAGGAAGGGAGAGTCACTTCCACAGGAGAAGGAGAGATCCTGGAGCAAGGGGATTCCAGTGGGAAGAGATATCCCAGAGCCCAGGGAGATCCTGGAGAGGAAGAAGGATTCCAGGAAGACTTTCAGGAGAGATCTCATGAGAGAAGGAGTGGAGAAAGGCACAAGAAATCTGACTTCCAGAAGCTGAAAGAGGTCAGTAGAAAAGGAAGCAGTGGGTGTCTGAGAAATGCTCCTAGAAGTGAAGCCAACAGATGTATAACCGAACAGCTTACAGATGAACAGGAACAGTTTGCAACAGCTAGTGTACAAGAGCCAGACCTGAGCCCTACAACTGCCAGAAGGTGGGTGGAGACGCTTGAGAGTGGAAAAAGCCAAACCCCAGCAGTAAGCAGAGCAGCTGAGCTAAAAACATTAGAAACATTAGTACAAGTGTTCCCTGAGAGAAAGGTTTATTCTCCCAAAGTAAATGTGCCCAATCAGAAAGATTTGCTGTGGAGCCAGTTTCAAAAGTTCCTACAAGACAGAGAAGCTGAGGAAGCTTTTAAGACTGTAGAAGGCAATAAGCATTCTTTAGCCCAGGAAGAAATGCAGGTCAATTCTTATGTGCCAGAGTCTGACCTAGGAATCTCTTCAATGGATAGCTCATTCTGTTTAAAAGAAGACTGAGCCTTACTATGCAGAGCTGAGAAAGAGTGAGAAGCTGTATTGTGCATAACTCTGTAACTGCTAATAGTCTTCTAAAGCCAAGGATATGTTTTACCAAGTGAGAATTTTCTTCTAAAGCAAAGAAGCTGTGTGTTACCAGAAGTCTGTTTGAACTGGGAAAACCACAGTTGTGCAAAAGCTGTGCGTTATCAGAAGTTTGTTTAAAAGGGAAAACAACAGTTGTGCCAAGAAGAAAGTTTACCTTTTGTTTGAAAGAGATACAAGAAGCTGTGCTGAGTACTGTTTTGTTTAATGAAAAACAGCTGCTAAGGTTAGCAGGACTTTTGGTTTCCGTTTACCTCAGTTGCCAGTTATCTTCTGTTATCCTTTGTGTTGGAGAAGTATCCTAATGCCTTGTGTTTGGATTTTAATGCCTTGGAAATCCCCATAGAAAAATAAATATTCTTGTATGCCTTACCAGCGGTCTCACACTACATTTTGTCCTTGTTCAAGAAAAGCCTAACTACAAGACCCAGAATTCCACTGGGGACAGTCAGAAAAGCTTTATTTAAGGACATTACAAGGCAGCCCTAAGCCTGTAAGCCCTAGGGCCCAGGCTAGGGTCCCACAGGATACATTCCAGATGACTTAAAAAGTGCTTTTAGTCGCCCTTTTTTCAAAAGGTAAGAAGCTTGACATTTCCTAACCAAGCTCTTTCAGGCCAATTTCAAGTTTACCTTTCATGGCAAAAATATTAAAAAAGGCAGTTCAGCTACAACTTCAATCTCACGTTGACAGTTTTGCTCCACTTGATCCTCAACAGCATGGTTTTAGAATTGAACACAGAGTTGAAACTCTTCTTTTGTCATTAATGGATAGGCTCCTCAAAGGAATCGAAAAACCTAATTCTGGTTTTATATTAATATTTCTTGACATATCAGCGGCTTATGACTCCATTCTACATGATTTCCTTTTATTTAGATTACAAGAAACTGGTTTAAAAAATAAAGTTCTCTTGGTTTAAATCATATCTATCAAACCGTTCGATCCAGGTAAAGATGGGTAATATTATATCAAAGCCATTTATTTAAAAAAAGGCATTCCTCAAGGATCCGCGTTATCATCTATCCTTTTTAATTTATATATCCAACCTATTTGTAATTTAATCAAGAGCCATGGTATTTATTATCATCTTTATGCGGATGACATCATGCTATATACTCATTTCAATACTAATCAGTTACAACTAAATAAAATAAATGAATGTTTCTCCAATATCACTGCTTGGCTAGCAGATCGTAACATGTTTTTAAAATTTGGATAAAACAGAATGCCTTTTTATTTCAAGAGACAAATTTTTTGCTCCTCCGGATGTACTAATTTAAAAGGAAGCAAACATACAAGTTAACTCAGAAGTTAGATACTTGGGCGTAATATTAGATCAACATCTAAATTCTTCAAAGCATGTGAGTAATGTAACAAAAGCTATTTTCTCAAAATTAAAGATGTATCAACACCTAAGACCACTCTTATCTTCAAGTGACTTTAGAACAGTAATTCAAACAATGATTTCCCCTCATTTGGATTTCTGTAATGTTTTGTTTATGGGCCTTCCTAAACAAATTATTAATAAGCTCCAACTAGTTCAAAACACAGCAACAAGAATAATTTTACAATTACCAATTAAAGAACATATTACTCCAATCTTAAAACTTCTACATTGGCTCCCTATAGAGAGTAGGATTAAATTCAAAGCAATTCATACAATCTTTAAATCAATTCACTCAGAATCCTCCTCTTGCTTAAAAGAATTTATCCAAACTATCCCTAACAATAGAGCACGGAGAAGTACAGTGGAACCTTGGTTTTCGTGATTAATCCGTTCGAAAAAGTCTGACGAAAACTGAAGCAATATTTCCCATAAGAAATAATGTAAATCCAATTAATCCGTTCCAGACACCCAAAAATATTAACAAAAAATACATTTTATAGAGAATAACTATATTTTTATATACAGAAAACAATGAGAAATAAATATAAATGACTAATGAAATGGATAAATGAACATTTAACATCACTTTTACCTTTATTGAAGACTCTTGCTGGCATATGGAAGATAGTGAGGAGGGGAGAGGGAGGAGGAGAGATTGTTTGGAAGGGGAATCCCCCTCCATAAGGACTTCAGGTATCAAGGCCCTATCTGGGGTTACTTCCCTTCTTTGTCTTTTACTGGCACTAGGACCAGCTTGAGCGTCACTGGACCCGTGTCGCACAAAAAAATCTGTCCAGAGAGGTCTGTTTCTGGCGTCTCTGTAAGATTCGCCTAAAATGGAACAAGGCATTGTCATTGAACATGTTGCAGACACGGCTTGCAACAGCTTTGTTAGGGTGATATTTCTCCACAAAACTTTGCAACTCACTCCACTTTGCACACATGTCCTTAATCACCGAAGGCGGCACATTCTCCCCTCTCTCTTCCGAAGCAATTTCCTCAGCTGCCGTCTGTTGCTGTTCCAGTTGAAGGTCTTGCAGCTCTTCAGTGGTTAGCTCTTCCCTATGGTCGTCCACTACGTACCATTTTTAACTGTACAAAAACAGAGTGGATGTACGAAAACTGGGACAAAGTTTCGACAAAAAAAGTAGTCGAAAACTGAATCGTACGAAAACTAGGGCATACAAAAACCGAGGTTTGACTGTATCTCTAAGAATCTGCTGGTTTCACTCTCTGAACTCAAAGGTGTATCTACTTCAAAGAGGGCATTTTCTCTTTTCGCTCCTTCTCTATGGAATTCACTTCCTCTTAATTAGATCCACAGATGATCCAAAATCTTTTTGAAAGCTTTTAAAAACTTTTCTATTAAAGGAATATTTTGGCGATTTAATTCCTTGAATATAATTATAATAATTTAATTAGAATGTTTTACTTCTCTTTATGTATTAGTTCTTTAAGACCTTTTTTTAAATAATTGTATCTAACATACTCTGTATTTTTATTTTAATTGTTAATTGCATTTCTCTTTTATTTTCAAGTTTTACTGTAAACCGCTTTGATTCCCGAAAGGCGGTATATAAGTTCAATTAAATAAATAAATTTAAAAAAAAGTAGTTTATAAATGTATTAAAATTACAGAGTTACGTTTCTGTAGGGCTGTTGGGAAAAAAATCACCAAACTGCCTAAGAGGAGTCAACTAGTTAAAAGAGATCTAAGCCAGCTGCAACATAAAATAATGATGCTCCACAAGCCCTCCCCCTCCTTTTTCTTGTAAAAGGGCAATCTGCATCTCCAAACAGATATTTGAACTGAATGAATACCTCGCTTAGGGTTCTCTTTAAGAGGTTCCTTCTCCTGCACCTGTCCAGATGCTCAGCAAACCTGACAGCAGAGACAGTAAAATTTTCCAGGGCAAAGTTCTCCGGTGGGCGTGCACTCCTGGTGGGATTAGTGCGACGCTCAATCTGGACCCCTTCAGTGAACACCTTCCTCGGTGTCTTTTTCTGTTTCTAGAAAAACAAAAACATCAAATAGAAGTGTACACAGTGAACCCTCTTTTCCAGAAATGGTGAAGAACAGAGGAGGTTCCTTTCAGTTCATGCAACTTACAGAAGGCGCGGTGGTAGGAATTTTCATTGGGAAAAGCTCAGGCATGGAGTTCAGTTCTGCAAATAACTGGGCAAGCTGAGATTTAAAAAAAAAAAAAATGAATATGCATTGTATTCAAAAGACCTTCAATGTAGACATTTTATCTGGCTAAGAAATGCACTAAAGAAACTACCTCTTTCTTTTGAAAAATAATCCATTCCTCCATGAATGGGCATCATTTTCCATAATTTCACATCTTTGTCAAGAAAATATTTTTTAAAATATATAACTTGGATTTTTTAACAGATTTTCCACTAGACTGATAGTGTTATTTACTGTAATTAGAAGCAAAGGGACACAATGGCCTAGCTTTTGTTATGCTATGTATAATTTTAATATAGTGTAATGTATTAAAATATGAAAATATATACTGCTACATTCATTTTGGAACCTACTTTGTGCTAAAATGTGGAATGTCAACTGTGTGATTAAGTAAAGCTGAAGTGGCTTTGACTGCAGCTGTAAAATGGGTAAAAACATTTTCATACACTTAACATTTCTCTCAGCAAGCTTCTATCTTTTCCTTATTACAAAAGATGAAATTTTAACCGTTCGGACACAAAGTATCATATTAACACATAAAAAACGTTACACCCTCTTAGAGGATGGAAGAAAAAAAATCCTTCAGAGTCTGCAATACAGTTCCTTGCCCAATTTATTCCAAACCTATACTATGGTAGTTTAGAAAACGTTTATAAGTAGGTACTATATATTGGGGCCAAAATGTTGGAAGGGTTACCTAGGATGATCAGCAGGTCCCTCTACTGCCTTTCTTGAGAAGTTCAGAGAATAAGGGATTCAATACAAAGAAAAAAAAACTAGCCACAGGTATGACTACAACATCTAAAATATGCTGGGGTAGGTCTGCCCTCTTCCTGGCATATGAGCCTGTAGCACAATATAAAACAGTATTTTCTCATCATGCATGCCAAAGACTTACCATAGCTTTGTTTTCTTTGATATTCATTGCTCTTTTTAGCAAAGCGCTGGAGGTCTCTTTCCCCATCTCACTGTCCTCTTCATCCGAGTCAGATGCAAAGGACTCCATCATTTTCTTTCCCTTTTTGCTACTTTTCCTGCCTTCAAAGGTTGATGGCTTACTGGTTTTCTTCCCCAACTTGGAATATGATTCATCCATTTTAGTCATCCTCACTGTCTTACTGGGAAACCGAAAGGCCACCTGCAAACCAAAGTTGCTTCTCTTAGGGGGAACCTCGCTTTCCTCCTCTTCACTGCTTAGTAATGCATCATCTTTACTCTCTTCATCGCTAAGCTCTGACTCCATAAGCTAAACAAAAGAATGTAAAACACACAAATAAATCCACTGAAACTGCCTGAAAGGAGCATGAAGTACATTTTGGTATACATACTAAGCACTTATTAGGCATGTTTTGCTCCAGCAATAGCAATGGCTGTGGAGGATCTGTCCAACTGTATGAAGTTTTGATTTCAGAAGGCGATGATTGTGAGCTCCCCCAATGTTGAAGACGCCACTGCTGCCCAAGGTGGGAGTTCCTGGGGAGGTGAAGGCGACAGTGCTTCATGCCCTGGGAGACAGCAGGTGGGGGCAGGGTATGTCAGCATGCTTTGTGCTGCTGCAGTATAAACGGGTGTGATGCTGCTGCGTCAGACAGCTTTCAGCATATCCTGCACTTGTGCTCCTAGCCCTCATCCAAGGTGACATCTTACTTACCAGTTAATGTCCTTTCCTTGAGTCCTACTATACCAGTCCAGACAAGTGGGTTGTGATCCCCCACCAGCAGAATGATGGAGACAAAGAACCAATGAAAAGCACAGGTTTCAATAACATAACTCCTATGCCTCTATTGGGCTCAGCCACCAAAGGTCTCCTTGTATTCGTCTCAAAGCATATGGGAGAAACACAACCTTAACTGTGGGCAACAATGCGTAATTATCAGTAGATAACTATGTACAGGAAAGCTTAAACAGAAGACTGTCAGTAGAAGATGAACCTGCAAAGCCAAGTTTAAAAATCATAGACTCAAGGGTACCGCAGCAGAAAAACAGAGCAAATACAGTTTCAGAGGCGGGCCCTGGACTAATCTAGCAGGACTCAAGGAAAAGACATGAACTCGTAAGTAAAATGTCACCTTCCATATCGTCCTGCTAGACCAGTCCAGACAAGTGGGATGCATCAAAACTACAACTCCACTGGGCGGGAAGAACTACAGCAGCTTGCAAAGCCCTTGAGCCAAGGCTGTGTCCACTCATGCTTGAACATCCAAGTGGTAATGCTCAACAAAAAGTGGAAAGTTATGCCCACATTGCTGTCCGACAAATGTTTGTAGGGGCTACCGAGCTCCACTCCGCCCAAGAGGACGCTTGTGCTTGGGTAGAATGGGCACAAATCCTCAGGAACTGGCTTGTTCTGCAACAGATACGCCGAGGCCATGGTCAGCACCCCAAAAGTGACATAGCCACCATGTTAGAGAAGCGCCCTCCAGATATCCAAAAGGCGGAGTTCCTTATCCTTCCCATGATACTGCTTCTTCGAGAAGGAGGGCAGACAAACTACCTGGTTCATGTGAAAGGGAGAAGGCACCTTAGGTAACAAGGAAGGCACAGGCCAAATGGAAAACTGCCTCCTTTGAAAAGGCAGATGAGGAGCTCAGCAAGATAGAGCCTGCAGCTTGGAAACCCACCTTGCAGAACAAATCGCAACCAAGACCACCATCCTTTAAAGAAGCTCACTTCAACAGCTGCCACCAGGGTCCTAAGCACCAGACCCAGTGTGCTGCCACCAGGGTCCTAAGCACCAGACCCAGATCGGGATCAAAGATCAGAGGGAGGACGCAGATGCCGAAGCCAAACCCCCTAGAGAAACATAACATGTGCATTTCAGGGTCACTGAGATGCATTTACATTTGAACAGGGATTAGGAACTTGGATAACAGGGTAAATTAACAAGAGTTATACAATAAGTATCTACATTATATACATCATGAGGGTAATTTCTTGTCGGGACTAAGCTGGGAAGTATCTGGTGAATAGGTGATGTTTTAGGGCCTAAGTTGGGTTAGGTCTGTAATAGCTCTGATGTCAGGAGGGAGGGAGTTCCAGGCTTTCGGGGCATAGAAACAGAAGGCTCTGTTGGTTGTTGACTTTTTGCATCTTGTTGATTGTTTCGGGACTGTTAAAGTGTTTACTGCTACGGATCTTCTACTTCTAATAGGAGCTGAGGTATGTATCAATTCGGTGATGGTTATGGGGGACTGATTGTTTAGGGCTTTGAAGGTCATGATGATATTCTTATATAGGGTTCTAGCTTGGAGAGGTAGCCAGTGGAGCCTTTTCAGGACTGGTGTGATGTGATCAGTCTTCAATATTCCTTCTAGCACCCTGGCTGCTGTGTTCATTGCCAGTTGAAGAGGGTTTAGAGTTGCTTGTGGAAGACCGTATAGGATTGCGTTTGCAAAGTCAATGTGGGGCATCACCAAAGCTTGGTAGATTGTTCGGTAGTCTGTATGCTCAAGCAGTGGTCGTAAGTGACGAAGAGTCCTTATCTTGTGGTAGATTGATTTTGTTGTGTTTTTTATATGTGCCTTCATGTCCATTTTATTGTCGAGGGTGATGCCTGGGTATCTGATGGTAGATTTGGTTGTTAGTTCTGTGCCGTTTACCTTTAGTGTGGGTGGGGGTGCGAAGTCCTGGTTCTTCGTTATAAACATTACATCAGTCTTGCTGTGGTTGATTCTCAAGTTCTGTGTGAGGAGCCATTCCGCAACTGCGTTGAAGCAGTTTATCAGCGGTGTAAAATCAGGTTGGTCTGTCATGAAAGGCATATAAAGGAGAATGTCATCAGCATATGCTAAGCAGGATACATTGAAGGATCGAATTAGGTCACAGATGGGTTGAATGTAAATATTAAACAGTAGTGCGGATAGTGAAGAGCCTTGAGGTACTCCTTGGTGCTGTAGAAATAGGACAGATGTTACGGTTCCAAGTCTAATTTGTTGCCATCTGTCGGAAAGGTAGGATTTACACCAGCTGAGTGCTGATCCTTGGATACCTTTTTCTTCAAGGCGTTCAATAAGGATCTGGTGACTCACAGAGTCAAATGCAGCTGAGATGTCCATGAATATAAGGACAAAGCCTTGTCTGGTGATGTCTATGCCAGTAATTATGGTGTTGAAGAGGGTGACAAGTAGAGTCTTCACACTGTGCGCTTCTCTGAAACCATGTTGAGAAGGGTCCAGGAGGGCTTCAGTGTCAATGTGTTGCTGAATTTGGTGTTGCACTACTTTTTCAATTATTTTGGCTAGTAGGGGGATGCTGGATATTGGTCTGTATGATTCGACCTTTAGCGAATCCAGTTTATTGTTCTTCAGCAATGGTCTGATGGAGGTATGCTTTAGACTTTGTGGGAATGTTCCTTTTGTAAACGATTGTTCCAGGATTTTATTTAAGGAGGGGCTTAGTTCGCTGCGGAGCTCTCTGATCCAAGATGCTGGGCAAGGATCATTTGGTGCAGTGGTAGCATTGATGGAGGTGATGATGTTTTCAATCTCTTTGGGTGACAATGTGTTGAATTTGGTCAGTGGGGATGGATGCGGCGTCTTGGGTGCTTGGGAGAGTCTAGCTGGATTGGAGGATTTGGCCGTCTGTATCATTTTAGATTTTAGGTAATTAGCATAGTCCTGGGGTTGGATTGCATGTGTTTGTTCTGGGGTTGGTTCTTGTGCTAGCGTCTTTACTATGTTGAATAAGTTGTGGTGCTTGCTTATTGATCGCATCAGGAGGTCTGTGTGGAATTGCTTTCTTCTCTCCGCTATTTCTTGGTGATGCTTCTCTAAGTGTGAGCAGTATATTGTGTGTGCTTCAATGGAGCGGGACCGACACCAACGTCGCTCGAGTTTTCTTAGATGGAGAAGTGATGAGCGCAACTCATTTGAGTACCATGCCACATGTGTACGGTTCTTGGTTCTTCTGTTTGTGTCGGGGAGTTGTGAGCTAGTTCTGAGGGTGTCATTCCAGGTGTTGATCAGATTGTCGAGATCGGAGTCTGAGGAGCTTAGGTGAGGAAGGACTTTCTTTAGTATCTCATCTTTGTTGAAGGATCGAAATCTTCTCACTGGTGGCTTGGGAGGGATGGAGTTGGTATTTTGATTGTTAGGGTAGGTGGGTAATTGGAATCTGATCAAGCTGTGGTCAGACATGGTACTGGTGTTATAGTTATTGTGAAGTCGTAGTTTGCTTCAGTGATGGATCAAGGGGCGAATATTAGGTCCAGAGTATTTCTCTTCACATGTGTTGGTGCTCTGACTATCTGACCGAGTCCGAGGTCATCAAGTGCTTCGAGAAACGATGAGGTTTGTGAATCTTGTAGAGTTGGGAGATTGAAATCACCCATTAGCCAGCTTGGTGATCGAGATTTGTCCATGTTGCAAACGAGGTCTATTATGGTTGATAGGTCTTCTGTTGAAGTTGTCGGGGATCTGTAAACTAGATTGATTGAACAGGTGTCATTAGAGATGGATAAGATGTTGAGATGGGTTGTATTGGTGGTGGCGCTCAGCTGAAATTGAAGTTCATTTTTTACAAGGATGAGTGCTCCACCTCCTCTTTGGTTGGGTCTATGGCATGTATGGAGTGAGAAATTAGGGGGTAACATCTGGTTTATAATGACATTGTCACAGTCTGACAACCAGGTTTCTGTAACCAACAGGATGTCAAGGTTGTAGTGGTTTATTAGGTCGGTGATCACTGGCCAATTTTTGCGAATTGATCTGGCGTTGATGAGGGCGCATTTCAATGGTCTTCGGTGATGGTGTTTCGCTACCAGAGGCTTTTTGATGTGTTGGAGGGCAATATGGATCAGATGGGGGTGATTTGGGCGGATGGTGTCTGATGAAGATGTATGGGTCTTGTTTGTCCATTCCTTCCAGGTATTTCGCAGTATCGGTATGGAATTGGTACTTAGGTTGAAGGCGTTTGACCAGCTAGGCAATGTTGTAATGAGATATATGCTGGCTATAGCTAAGAGTGTATGCATCGTTCTATATAACAGTGTACTGGCTATAGTGGTTGGAGAGACACTTGCAAAGATACTGCTGGATAAAATGACAATGCTAGCAATTATCAGGCAGTGGTAGCAGTAAAGTAGAGTATGGGTAACAGAGTTACAAATAGTGGCAACAAATGTAACAAAGACTCATAAATGTGGTAACAGGACGCTACTGTTGGGAAAGTAACTGACTAATAGTCACAATTGGATATAGTTGGTATACTTGCAGCAAGTAGGCAGGTAGAAGACAATTAGTTGGAGAGTTGGGAGTTCGACTCACTGATGCAGTTTTCTTCTGGAATGGTGCGCATAGGGTCAATTTGTCGTGTCTGTCGTTAGCTGAGCAGGGTTTGCCGCAGAGGAACTTCACCACAGGGGCTGTATGTGAATACAGGACGTTTTTCGAAAGCAACAGTTTTTGGCGGTTGACTTAAGCTGGCCACTGCCTAAGGGCCACGCCAAAGGGCCCTCTGGCGAGGCCCTCAGGCGCGCCGTATGGCGCTTCTGTTTTTAAATGAGGAGTGCCTGCCCCGATTGGGCAGCACGCAGGGAGGCCGGGTTATTATTAGAAATCGGCCAGTGGCACGCCCTTTCTCAGATAAACAGGGCTGCTGCCACCACCGCAGGCTAGACCTCACCCCCAATGGGAGTGGGGAGTCTCTACTTGAGCTCATGAGAACTTGGGGGCTACCAAGTCAATAAGGAAGACTGTAGCAGTCGCATGTGAGCAGATGCCCACGGCACCAATTTTATGGTCGCCGCTATCAATCTCAGGAGCTGAAGATAAGCACAGTTACTTACCTGTAACAGGTGATCTCTGGGAACAGCAGGAATTAGTCCTCACATATGGGTACGTCGGTACCGACGGAGCCCGTGCGGGAAAGCTCCCCAGCTTCTTAGAATAGAAGCTTTTGGGACCTCCCACTGCACATGCGCACTGCCTTCCCGCCTTCCTGAACAGCTCTCCTCAGTTTCGAGTTTATAGCTGAGTCAACAGAGAGAGGACAGGAAGATAGATAGATAAAAGATACAACTCCTAGGGGAGGTGGGTGGGTTGTGAGGACTAATTCCTGCTGTTCCCAGAGATCACCTGTTACAGGTAAGTAACTGTGCTATCTCCAGGAACAAGCAGGAATAAGTCCTCACATATGGGGACTCCCTAGCTTAGATGCATGGGATCCCCTGTAAAGGTTCGCCATCTTCGTATGGATCTCAGGCATCCATTCTGGGAAGGTGGGCAGGAGTTGTTTAGGAATGGAACAGGTGCTTGAGGACAGCCTGGCCAAACAAGGCATCCCGGCGGGAGTCCTTGTCCAAACAGTAATGGGCTGTGAAGGTATGAACCGAGGCCCAGGTAGCGGCTCGACAGATCTGATCTATGGAAACAGAGTGCAGATGAGCCATAGAAGTTGCCATGGCCCTCACATTGTGAGCAGTGACATGGCCTTCCAGAGAAATGTTTTTGCTCTGGTAAGCAAAAGAAATACACTGAGCAATCCAATTGGAAAGTGTACGCTTGGAGACTGGAAGTCCCAAATGGGAAGGATCAAAGGCCACAAAAAGTTGAGAAGACTTTCGATGTGGCTGAGTCCTATTAAGGTAAAAAGCGAGAGCTCTTTTACAATCCAGAGTATGAAGGTTCCTCTCTGCATTGGATGCATGAGGAGCTGGAAAAAAGACAGGTAGATATACCTCTTGATTAAGATGAAAAGGCGAGACCACTTTAGGCATAAAGTGGGGATTCGTCCTAAGGACCACCTTATCATGATGAAATCTTGTGTAAGGTGGATTAGCCACTAAAGCCTGCAGCTCACTGATGCGGCGAGCCGAAGTGACTGCAATGAGGAAGATGACCTTCCAGGAAAGAAATTTCAAGGAGGTGGAAAACATTGGCTCAAAAGGTGGCTTCATAAGTTGACCGAGCACTAGATTCAAATCCCATGCGACCGGGGGTGGTCTGATGGGAGGTTTAGTGAGAGTCAGGCCTCTCATGAATCTTGCAACAAGAGGATGAGAGGAGATAGGTTGTCCGTTTATATGTTTCAAGGATGCTGCAATAGCACTTAAATGGACTCTTACCGAATTCGTCTTGAGGCCTGCATTGGATAGATGCAGGAGATAATCAAGAAGAGAATTCAAAGGAAGTGCCAGAGGGTCAAGACCCTGCTGAGCACACCAAATGGAAAAACGTTTCCATTTGAAAGCATAGGAACGCCTGGTAGAGGGTTTCCTAGAGGCAGAAAGGATATCTTTCACTGGTTGGGAAAGATGAAAGTCTTGAAGGCTTAAGCCTTCAGTAACCAAGCACTGAGGTGAAGGGATTTGGGGTTTGGGTGCCACAAAGTCCCCTCCTCCTGAGACAGGAGGTCTGGCGCAGCTCCCAGATCCAAGTAGGATCCCTGGGAGAGCTGTAGAAGTAGAGGGAACCACACTTGGCGTGGCCAGCGTGGAGCTATGAGGATCATAGTTCCATGATCCCTCTGGAGTTTGAACAGAGTCTTGGGAATCAAAGGAATGGGTGGAAAGGCATATAGGAATGCCTGATTCCAATTCAGGAGAAAGGCGTCCGTAGCCTGAGCTCCCTGACACGGAGTTCTGGAACAGAACCGGGGAAGTTTGGCATTCCACGGACTTGCAAAGAGGTCTATGTCCGGGGTCCCCCATTCCTGAAAGATTCGGTTTATTTGGTCCAAATGTAGGGACCATTCGTGTGGCAGCAGAACTCGACTGAGCCTGTCTGCCCGAGAGTTTTGAACTCCTGGAAGATACACTGCTAGCAGGTGAATCTGATGCTCTCTGGCGAAGGCCCATAGTCTTAGAGCTTCGTTGCAAAGCGACAGAGAGCCCGTCCCTCCTTGTTTGTTTATGTAAAACATGGCCACCTGATTGTCCGTCTGAACTAGGACAGTGAGGTTGGCTAGGAGGGAGTGGAAGACCTTGAGGGCAAGGTAAATTGCTCGCAGTTCCAGAAGATTGATATGAAGGGTGGTCTCCTGTAGAGACCAAGTGCCCTGAGTGGAGAGAGTTTGCAGATGAGCTCCCCACCCTGTTTGGGAGGCATCTGTTGTGAGGGTTGCTTGGGGTAGCAATGGTTGAAATGGAGCCCCCAACAACAGATTCTTGGTGGAAGTCCACCAGTGGAGGGACCAAAACAGACGATCGGAGGTTTGTATTTGGTCTGAGAGCGCTCCTGACGCCTGAGTCCACTGAGTGGCCAGGGTCCATTGAGCTGCTCTCATATGAAGACGAGCATAGGGCACCACATGCACTGTGGAGGCCATATGACCCAGTAGGCGTAGCATTTCCCTGGCTGTCAAGTGAGTGCTGGACTGAGCTTGGGAGGCCAAACTCAGGAGGCGCTGGCCTCGAACATGTGGAAGGTAGGCCCTTGCAGTGATGGTGTCCAACTGGGCCCCTATGAATTCTAGAGATTGAGTAGGGATGAGTTGGGACTTGGGAAGGTTTACTACCAGTCCCAGATACTGCAAAAGGCTCCTTGTGTGGTCCAGGGAAATCTGGGCCTGTGACTGAGTTGGAGCTCGGATGAGCCAGTCGTCCAGATATGGGAAGACAAAGATTCCCATGCCTCTTAGAAATGCGGCTACGACTGCCATGCATTTTGTGAATACTCTTGGAGCAGAGGCTAGACCGAAGGGGAGTACTCTGTATTGGAAATGTTTTCCCTGAAACAGAAAGCGAAGATACTTTCTGTGGGATGGATGGATGAGTATATGTGTATACGCATCCTGTAGGTCTAGAGAACAAAGCCAGTCCTGACCCTGGAGGTAAGGAAGGAGAATGCCGAGAGACAGCATTTTGAATTTCTCCTTGAAGAGAAATTTGTTCAATTCTCTCAGATCTAGGATTGGTCTGAATCCCCCTGTCTTCTTTGGAATGAGAAAATAAGGGGAGTAGAAACCGGACCCTTGTTGAGGAAGAGGAACCTCTTCTATGGCCCCTTGGGCAAGAAGAGAGGAAACCTCTTGACCCAACAGGGTTAGGAGAGATGGGGGAGAATTGAATGGTCTCACCATATGATGGGGAGGAAGGCTGGAGAAATGAAGTTTGTAACCCTCTCGAATGATAGAGAGGGTCCATTGTTCTGTTGTGATTTGTTCCCATCTGGGAGCAAAGTGAACCAACCTTCCGGGTATGGTGAGAGGTTCTGGTTGTGTTAGAACCAGAAGTGGCAAGTTCCCTAGGAGCAAGTCAAAACCCCTGAGGGGTTGGAGCCTGCTGAGCTACAGTAGCTGCTGCAGGCTTAGCTCGTGCTTGTTTGGATTGCTGACGCTTAGCAGTATAGCGAGGTTGAGAAGACTGCTGGCCAGTATTTGAAGCAACTCTGGCCTTCTTATAGTAAGGCCTTTTAAAAGACTTTTTCTTAGTAGGAATTGAAGTGGACTTTGAAAGTCTTTCCAAGGTGGCATTTTCAGCATCCATCTGGGTGGCTTTGATTTGCCACTCTTCCCCAAATAAGTTCTCACCTGTACAGGGCAGATTCCGTAAGCCATCTAGAACCCAAGGTTCCAGATCAGAGGCCTGGAGCCAAGCAAGACGTCGGGCTGCAATAGCAATGCCCGAAGCCCTACTGGCTCCCTCAAAGGAATCATATGCTGCCCTATTAGAGAACTTAGAAACCTCTAAGAGTTGTTTCACTAGGGAAAGGAATCCCTGCTTTTTATCCTCAGGGATAAAGGGGGCAAAATGCCGCACCTTTTTGGCAAGTTCCTCCAGGAACATGCCCATATAGAGACTGTAGGAATTAATCCTGGCTATAAGCATACTAGCCTGGAAAATTTTCCTACCAAAAGAGTCCAAAGTCTTACATTCCCGTCCTGGAGGGGTGGAAGAGTGCCTTTTGGTACTCCTAATCTTCTTCATTGCAGACTTCACCACAATAGAGTGGTGGGGCAATTGAGTCTTTTGGAAACCAGGAGAAGGAGGGACCCTATACATGGTGTCCAACCTACGGGAATAAGGAGACAAAGTCAAAGGATTTTCCCAGAAATCCATCAGTTGTTCTTGAAGGATTTCATGGATAGGCAGGGTAACTGCCTCCTTAGGGGCCTTTGAGTATCCCAAAATATCCAGTTTTTTGGATCTGGGTTCCTTTTCAGAGGATGTGGTAATAGAAAGGGCTGTAGCCATATCTAAAACAAAGTCCTGGAAGGACAAATCCTCTGGAGGGGACATTCTCCTTTTAGGAGAAGAGGGCTCCTCAGGTAAGTTGAGTGAAAACTCAGCAGAATCATCAGAGGCGTGAAAATCCTCAGAGGAATCGGTGCTTTCCTCTAACGCACGATACGCGTACCGATCGGTATCGATATCGGGCGTATCGGGTATGGAACCGGTATGGAGCGAAAGCCCATACGGTACCGACTTGCGTTTAGAGGTGGACGGCCTCGATACCGGCATGGCGGACGATACCGGTATCGGGCCCGGAACCGCTGAAAGCGGAACCGATGGCGTTGCAGCTTTAATGAAAGCCATGACGGCTTGCTGCATGGACTGTACAGTATCGCCCATGGACGCCATAGCTGCCTGGATGTCGGTACCGGAGTGACCCGGTACCCCAGAGCAGGCTAACAGGTGATCTGTCGAGGCCGTAGCATCGATATCAACCTGAGACCCCTGAATTGGCGTTTTTGGAAGTTGGACTTCCCGCCGGGGTTGTTTGGCTGGGGCAGGGTCCTCAAGTTCTAAGCTAAGAGCCTCTCGATGCTTTGAAGGAGATTTGCTCTTTGAGGACTTACCCACAGAAGGTTTGGTTACCTGAGATCCATCCGGAGAAGAAGACCTGGATGACTGTGATGCTGTATTCTCTGAAGTAAACAGCACATGGAATTTGTTGGCCCGGTTCTGCAGCCCACGTTTAGACATGTGGGAGCAAGATGGGCAGTCCGGTATGGAATGGTCAGGCCCCAAACATTTCAGACACCAGTCATGGGTGTCTGTGACTGAAATAACAGCATTACATTTGGTACACTTCTTAAATCCAGGGGCTGGCTTCTCCATGAGGAGAAATTGAGTAGGCCGAGAGGCCTCTCTGAAGTGACCAAAAAGCTAAAAAATAAGAAAAAAGAATTATAATTTTTTAAAGAAAGAAAGAAAAGACCGGCGATACCGGTATCGGTATGGGGAAGGCAGGTACGCGGTCTAAAGAAACAAATAAAATAACAATTTCTTCAGCGGTGACAGGAACACGACCTGCTGGCTCCGCGGAAAAAGAGAAACTGAGGAGAGCTGTTCAGGAAGGCGGGAAGGCAGTGCGCATGTGCAGTGGGAGGTCCCAAAAGCTTCTATTCTAAGAAGCTGGGGAGCTTTCCCGCACGGGCTCCGTCGGTACCGACGTACCCATATGTGAGGACTTATTCCTGCTTGTTCCTGGAGATAGTGCATTGCAAAAAGTATTCATCCCCTCTTTGTCCTGTTTTGTCACATTACAACCTGGAATTAAAATGGAGTTTTGGGGGTTAGCACCATATGATATTTACAACATGCCTACAACTTTGAAGGTGCAAAAAATCCTTTATTGTGACACAAACAATAAAGACAAAAAAAAACCCTGAAAGCAGCAATGTGCATATGTATTCACATCCCACTTTTTGGGTGTGTAGAGCCACCTTTTGCTGCAATTACAATTGCAAGTCTCTTGGGGTATGTCTCTATTAGTTTAGCACATCCAGCCACTGAGATTTTCAATCATTCCTTAAGGCATAGGTGTCAAACTCTGGCCCGCGGGCCAAATTTGGCCCGTAGTGTAATTATATTTGGCCCGCGAGGCTATACCAAATGACTACTAGAGCTAGCCCGCCGGTATTATACAGCGCATTCATTCATCGCTAATACTACAAATCCCATAATGCCTTGCTGTTGTTTTGGCGCGTCAATCAGGACAGGTCCCAGAAACGCCCTCTCCTGTGTGACAGAAGTCATAGCGATCTCAAGCTACAACTGTCACTGTGGAACCCCTTCCCAAAAATGGCAAAAAGAAAGGCAGACAACAGGAACTTTCTGGACAGGTGGGAGACAGAATATTTGTTTACATATGTAAAAGACAGACCTGTTTGTCTGATTTGTGGAGTCAACGTGGCTATAACTAAGGAGTATAACATTCGACGACACTATGAAACAAAACACCATGACAAGTACAAGAACCTGGACATGACTCAAAGGAGCCAGAAAGTGGAGGAGATGAAAAGAAGTTTGGTTTCACAACAGAATATGTTCAAAAAAGCCACATCACAAAGTGAGGCTGCTGTAAAGGCTAGTTATATTGTGGCAGCAGAGATCGCAAAATCAGCCAGGCCCTTTAATGAGGGAGAGTTTGTGAAAAAGTGCATGTTGAAAGTTTGTGACATTGTGTGCCCAGAGAAAAAGCAAGCCTTTTCAAACGTGAGCCTGAGCAGAAACACAGTAGCTGATCGCACATGTGATCTTGCCACCAATCTGTATGACCAGCTTTTGGAAAAGGGAAAAGATTTCGTTGCATTCTCCCTTGCTGTGGATGAGAGCAGCGACGCATCTGATACTGCTCAGCTGTCAGTCTTCATCCGTGGAGTGGACTCAAATATGTGTGTTACGGAGGAGCTATTGGGATTCAAATCAATGCATGGCACAACCACAGGAAAGGAAATTTTTGAGGTGGTTTCCAAATGCGTAACTGAAATAAAGCTGCTGTGGGATAAACTCGTGGGATTAACGACAGATGGTGCGCCAGCGATGTGCGGTAAAACAAGTGGACTGGTGGGCAGGGTCCGGGAGAAGATGCAGGAAGAGAACTGTGCAGGTGAACTAACTGTTTATCACTGCATCATACATCAGGAATCATTGTGTGGCAAAGCCCTAAAGATGGAACATGTTATGACCACAGTAACACAAGTAGTTAACTTTATAAGAGCCAAAGGTCTGAATCACCGCCAGTTTAAGTCTTTTCTGGAGGAGTGTGGTTCGGAATACGCAGACGTGCCGTATCACACAGAGGTGAGATGGTTAAGCCGAGGAAAAGTACTGAATAGATGTTTTGAGCTGCATGAGGAAATATGTCAATTTCTGGAAAGCAAAGGGAAGGACACAGCAGAGCTTCGGGAGAAAAAGTTTCTGTGTGAGCTGGCCTTTCTGTGTGACATCTCGAGCCATCTCGATGCGCTGAACCTGCAGCTTCAGGGGCGGGGGCGCATCATCACAGACATGTACGCTGCAGTGAGGGCTTTTAAAACTAAACTGTGCCTGTGGGAGAATCAGATGCTGCAAGGAAACCTTGGCCATTTTCCCTGCTGCCAAACCATGAAAACGCAGTTCTTTACCAACTTGTTCCCATGCGCACAGTTTGCTGAAAAACTCAGTGTACCCGGTGCTGAGTTTAGCCGGCGATTTGCCGACTTTGATGTCCAGAAATGTAGGTTTGAACTGCTCAGTAATCCCTTTGCAGTTAATGTGGAAAACGCACCAACCAACCTCCAAATGGAGCTAATTGAACTCCAGTGTAATGACACGCTGAAGTCAAAGTATGATGCTGTGGGCGCCGCCCAGTTTCCACAGTTCATCCCTGACACAATGCCTCAGCTCCGCACCCAAGCTGCTCAGATGCTCTCCATGTTCGGCAGCACTTATCTATGTGAGCAACTTTTCTCCTCGATGAAGATGACCAAAACATCTCACAGGAGACGTCTGACTGATGAACACCTTCGCTCGATACTGAGGATTTCCTCAGCTCAAAGCCTGAGCCCAGACATTGATGAACTATCATCCAAGAAGAGATGCCAAGTATCTGGCTTGGGCACATCAGATTAGATCAGTGTGCAGCAAACTGAGCAATAATTAACGTTTTCTTTATGCACTTTTTCTTGCTACTCCAAGACATGGGCTTGAATGGTTGATTAATTTTATTATTGTTATTTTATTTTAAAAATTATTATTTATTATTATTTAAATCTTATTTAATAAATGAATGTCTGATGTTTTTTTTTATTTGAAATTGGTTTTTGCATATCTGAACTATTAAGTTATAAATTGTATAGTAATAAGTGTTGCTTCATATTCAATGTTAAAGCAAATCTTGTTTGGGTCCATATTAAAAGGTTCATTTGTTCAATGCTGGCCCGCGACTTTGTTCAAGTTTTACATTTTGGCCCACTGTGTATTTGAGTTTGACACCCCTGCCTTAAGGCAAAACTGCTCCAACTCCGTCATGTTAGATGGGTTGCGTTGGTGTACATCAATCTTCAAGTAATGCCACAGATTCTCAATTGGATTGAGGTCTTGGCTTTGACTAGGCCATTCCAAGACATTTAAATGTTTCCCTTTAAACCAGCTTTAGCAGTATGTTTAGGGTCATTGTCCTGATGGAAGGTGAACCTTCGTCCCAATCTCAAATCTCTGGCAGGCAAACAGGTTTTTCTCAAGAATTGTCTTATATTTAGTGCCATCATTCCTTCAATCCTGATCAGTTTCCCTGTTCCTGCCAATAAAAAACATCCCCACAGGATGATGCTGCCACCACCATGTTTCACTGTAGGAATGGTGTTCTCAAGATGATGGGAAGTGCTAGATTTGCGACACACATGGCTTTTCCCATGATGGCCAAAAGTTAAATTTTTATCTCATCTGACCAGAGAACCTTCTTCCATGTGTTTGGGAGGTCCGCCACATGTTGTTGTGCAAACTCCAAACGTGCTTTATTATTTCTCTCTTTAAGCAGTGGCTTTTTTTCTGGCCACTCTTCCATAAAGCCCCACTCTGTGGAGTGTATGGCTTAAAGTAGTCCTATGGACAGAAAACTCCCATCTTCGCTGTGGATCTTTGCAGCTCCTTCAGTGTTATCCTTGGTGTCTTTGTAGCATCTCTGATTAATGCCCTCCTTGCCCGGTCTGTGAGTTTTGGTGGGTGTCTCTCTCTTGTCAGATTTGTAGTGGTACCTCATAACTTTAAAGAAAAGACTTCAGCAAATCTAAACATATTGCAACATTTTAAACACAGCCAGCGAGTGAGAGCCTCAGAATCAACTCACTGATAAAACCAAATCAGGAGTATGAATAACATCAACGGTTCTCACTCGCTATACACCCACCATCCAACTTCACGATATTATATTCATAAACAATTCTCCATTAAAGCATCATTTAACATCATCACATCTCCAAAATTTTTAGAATATCACCACAATCACAAATCGTGAGTAAAGATGGAATTGAGTGTCCCCAACGCCTTATGGGGATGTGGGAGACTGATAGTTTTGTGTATAATGGTCAGTTAATTCATTTGAGAGATAACACTTCGTGTAATTCAGATTTTGTGATCTATGGAATCTTTTGTCCATGTAGACTTCTCTATATAGGTAAGACAATTAGGTGCCTTCGTATCCGGTTACTTGAACATAAAAGTAAGCTTCATTGTCAGCGTAAGGAAGCACCAATAGTTGAACATTGTTTAACTCTTCAGCATAAATTTAGTGATCTTCAATGTTTTGTGATTCAACACATTCGGAATGGTTCGAAGGGTATGTCACGTGATCGGTTTCTCCTATATAGGGAACAATGGTGGATTTTTCATTTAAAAAACAGTTTCTCCTAATGGTTTAAATTCCTGTATTGAATGGGGAGTTTGTTTTTGATCTGTTTACTTAGAATGGAGAGTTTGGGTCTGGATCAACGGTGATTGTATATGATAGATAAGTTGAATGGGAAAGAGGTTTTTCTTTCTTTCAATTCAGTTCAATGAGAGATATTAGTTGCTTTGCTTGGTTGGGTAGTATTTCAGTTGATTGTGACAGCTGTGGGGGAGTTCTGGGTATATCTCATGTGTCCGGAAGTATACGCTATCTCGATACCAGCATTGATGTATGGTGGTGAATGGCGGTCTTTAAGTTCAGCTCTGATGAGAGATGATGAACCGTTTTTGAAATGTTTGCTGGTGTTTGAAGCAACTCTTGGTAAGTGTCTAGGATCATGGTGCAGTGTGTATAAGGAGTTTTTCATGGGTTGCGGCATTATTTTAAGCTTTTTTTTTTTTTTTTTTTTTTTTTTTTTTTTTTTAGAGTTGGATCCCCTTGAAACAGCTGTAGCGAAACGCTAACATAAGATGTCTTGAAAAGGCGTCAGGGACACTCAATTCCATCTTTACTCACGATTTGTGATTGTGGTGATATTCTAAAACTTTTGGAGATGTGATGATGTTAAATGATGCTTTAATGGAGAATTGTTTATGATTATAATATCGTGAAGTTGGATGGTGGGTGTATAGCGAGTGAGAACCGTTGATGTTATTCATACTCCTGATTTGGTTTTATCAGCGAGTTGATTCTGAGGCTCTCACTCGCTGGCTGTGTTTAAAATGTTGCAATATGTTTAGATTTGCTGAAGTCTTTTCTTTAAAGTTATGAGGTATCATTTGTAGGCTTCGATATAGGCTTTATAGTTTTGTTTTAGATTTGTAGTGGTGCCATATTCTTGCTATTTTGTTATAAAGGATTTAATGGTGCTCCGATGGATATTCAGAATTTGGGATTTTTTTTTATAACACAACCCTGATCTATACTCCACAACTTTTGTCTCTGACCTGTTTGGAGTGCTCCTTTGTCTTCATGTTGCTTGCTTAGTGGTGCTGCAGAGCCAGGGGCCTTTCAGAACAGGTATATTTATACAGGCATCATGTGACAATGACTGCATACAGATGGACCCTTATGTGACTTCTGTGGTTAATTGGTTGGACCAGATTTTATTTAAGTGTTTCATAGCAAAAAGGATGATACATATGCACACTCAACTTTTCAGTTTTTACTTTTTTTTTTTTTTTTTAATATATACAATGTATTTTATTGTCATAGCAATATAGTCCAAACTGGTAAAGTGAAAAGTCCATTACCTAACATCCAAATGAACCTCCATTTTTATTCCAGATTGCAAGTAATGCAACAGAACAAAGAGGGGATTAATACTTTTGCAATGCACTGTAACCCCAGACTCGGAGTCTGCTGCGCACAGTACAGCGCCAGGAAATCCAACAGTCTTGACATTCTCTTCTGGCAGGAAAACTCTGCCCACTCAAGAGTCAAAATGCACTCCCAGAAACTCCAGGAACTGAGAAGGCCACAGCTGGCTCATTCTCAGATTTAACACTTGGTCGAGGCTTTCTAAGACCACTACTCGGGACGCCACCCATGACGCTTCTGAAAGGGAACAGGCCCAGACGAGCCAGTCGTCCAGATAAGAATGGACAAAGATCCCTTGGCACCACAGCCACCACCCACCACCATGACCTTGAAGAACATCTTCGAGGCAGTGGACAGCCCAAAAGAGGGCAGTGAACTGACAGCAACAGCCAAACATGGCAACACGCAGATACTTTGCTGATCTGCCTGATCAGGATAAGAAAATA
This sequence comes from Ichthyophis bannanicus, assembly GCA_033557465.1. NCBI lineage: Eukaryota > Metazoa > Chordata > Amphibia > Gymnophiona > Ichthyophiidae > Ichthyophis > Ichthyophis bannanicus. The sequence goes on from CM066031.1 coordinate 547,172,276, forward strand.
TGCCTCAGCTAAATCCAGAGAAGCCAAGAACTCCCCTTGGCGCATTGCTTGAATCACCGAGAACGCTGGTGGCCCAGTGGCCCCAAACTCCCAACCCCCCTCCTGGTACCTTTATGATGGAGTGGGAGCGTTGCCCACATGCTCCCCCATCCTTGCACCGCCATCTTGAAAAATGGCAGTGCCTGGCCCCACGCGGTGCACTGGCAGTCTAACCCCACCTGGTGTATTCCAGGATGCACTGTGCGGGGTCAGGAGCACCATTTTTTAAGATGGCAGCGGATACCGTAAAGATACCGGGAGGGGGTTGGGGGGGTTTGGGGCTGGTGGGCCACCAGGTATTTGGTTTCTGTTGGGGGCACTGGTCCCCCGACAGTATTTTGATGGCATTATGGGCTTTCCTTGATGTCTGGATTATCGGAGGGGGAAGCATCAAACTCTCTCTGGGACAGCATGCCAAACTTGCTCAGACCTCTGTGCACATGTTTGGCTTGCTCTCCCAGTTTAAACCAAAATTAGCACCTCAGTTTAACATGTGGCTAATTTGCCTATGTGCCCCTTTCTGCATGCTGGCACTGAAGTTGCGCGCTGTGTGCTGAATAGAAGCGTACATAGCTAATAGCGTGTGATTTCAGCGCCGGCTTTCTGCATTGATCCAATACAGAGCTACACATCTGTGTGTCAAGCTTTCCACATGCACTTTTCAACTTGTTTATACTATGCACAGTGTTCACTGACTTCAGCGTGTATTGCAAAGATAACTAAATGGGCTACATTTTTCCTCCCCAGTCTTTTTAATTTATGACAGCTAATCCACTGGATTTGTAAAACAAATATCAGGTAAAAAAGATTTTTTTTTATATTTTATTTTTCTGACAAATTTTCAGTCAGATCAAACCTTGCTGCCCCGAGAACACATCACTCTAATAAACATACCTTCTTTGTACCTGTGCCCTTGTTCTCCTCTAAACATACTAGGGAGGAGTGACCTAGTGGTTGGGGCAAGGTACTTCAGGCCGGAAGGTCGGTGGTTCAAATCCCACAAGAGAATAGCAACCTTGGGCCAAAAGGACTGGGGTTTCTAGTCCCACAGGTGCTCCTTGTGGTCTTAGGCAAACCACTTAACCCTCCATTGCCCATGTTCCCTGTAAGTATTAGTGTATGTGTCTTATATTCCCTCGTGTTAAATGTATCCCCAATTGTGTTGTGACCACTTTGATTGAAGGATAAGGTGGTATACAAAACTGTCTAAATAAATAAATACTAATGCAACAGTAAGTTGCTCCCTAATTCACTTACATAAAGGTATATGCATGCAACTGGAAGAAATCAAGCATATAAAAAACTTTCCAAAGGCAGCATCCTCCTGCAGTAATATCATACACAAACTGCAAATTTTTAGCATTTCTTGTTGCTTCAGGCCATTGTCATACCCCAGCTAATCACCCCTTAGAAATATGTAGTTTTGTTTACTTGCTATGATGCACTACAAAGAAAACAAATATTTGTTTCTTCCTATAGTGCCAGAAACTGAAAGGCCTTACCCCCTTTAATACTTGCCAATTCTCTTGGTTGCTGTTTGTACAGTGAAAATCTTTTAACTAGCTCCCAGTATTTGGGGCAAATGCTGCGGGACTGTGGAGTAGACAGGTGTGAGGTAAGCAAAGGGCCAGGTATGAACTGTCATTTTCCAAAAAAATAAGCACATCCCATACACACATGCATGCTTCCTCCTCCTTATCCTCATCTGTTTAAATACTTTGTAGTAAGCAGTATATCGAATGGATTTCAATTTAACTTGTGCATTTCTCAGAAGTTCAAGGCGAGTTACATTCAGGCAGTTTAGGTATCTTCCTGTCCTCTGAAGGCTTACAATCTAGGTTTGTACCAGGCTGAGGCAATGGAGGGTTAAGTGACTTGCCCAAGATCACAAGGAGCAGCAATTGGATTCAAACCTAGATTCCCTCATTGCCAATTCAGTGCTTTGTCCGCGAGGCTACTCATTTTATAGAATGGAATGCTGGGAAAGATGTCTGGAGCCGAATACTGGTGACAGCTGATGAAGCGGCATCACTGGGGTAAGGAGGGGGAAGAGAATAGAGTCCCTCGTGATCCTGGTCCTCCATCACAAGCATTCCCCACGATTTCCCTAATAATCTTAGAACCCGTCTCAACATCCAGCCCTTGGGTGTCCTAGAGGCAGAAAGCAGATACACCAAGGAGTGGCAACAGCAGTAGAGCTGACCGGCTTTTATCCCTTGTCTCTTTTCCCTCACAGCCTCAACTGTACAGGGGACTTGGGGTTAAAAAAAAAAATTCAAGGCAAAGTATATATTCCCATCTCAGGGTAAGCAATTTCAGCACTTCCGGATCAGCCCTGGTCCCTCCAAGAGCTGAAAGGGCCGGAATGATCCATGCCCACGGGTAGCTCTGCTGCATTGCCATGAGGGAGCTGAAAATGATTTACACGTCCAACTCTGCTTCGTTTCCATAGAAAGCTGGCACCAATTTACACTGCTGCTTCTGCTCCATTTTCTCAGGGGCTGGGAGACAGGATTCTAGCAAGACAGCCACCGGGAGTAGCATCTACACACTCCACTGCAGCAACCGCTAGATGAATAAAATGGAGGCTCGGAACGCGTTTTCAGTTCGATAGCCCAGCAAGTATTCATTGAAAAAATGTTAGTAAGGCAAGTTCTTTGACTCTTTGCTTATTGTTCATTTGGGGACATTTTGTTACAACTTTTGGTTCAACAGCTTTAGACATTTGTCTCACTCTTAATCATTTATTCATCCGATGAGTTTTTTAAACTCCGGTTTTCTCCGATATTCAGGGCACATGCTACACAGTTTTGGAATACATTGGTATAGCTTTACACTTATATGTCTCTCCCCATTAGAAAGCTCAGTTTATACTGTTTTCCTGCAGAAAGGCCAATAGAGATGATAGCTTGGCCAGCTACCATTACTAAATCGCTCAGAAAGGCACCAGACCCGCACGTATGCCAGGTTGATATAGACCTTCTACAAGTTCTGAGCAGAGCAGAAACACCACCTGAGGGAGCCCTCGCGTGCTAGCCATCTCCTTTCAAGAGCCAAGCCATAAGTGAGAAGGGAGCTGACTCCTCCAGGATGATTGGTCCCCGACACAATAGACCCTGAGACGGAGGCAAATGAAAAGGGGGCCCTTAAAGGAGTTGCATCAGACATCCAAACCACGCTCTCCTCGGCCAATCCGGCACCACCAGAATATTCCTTCCTGAGTGGGGGATCTACAAGCCAAATCACACACCCCACCAGGGGCCAAGGAAGAAACACATACAGCAAGCGCTGACATGCCAAGGCTGAGCCTGGGTGCTGTTGACACCCTTGGACGCCATCTCTATGAGGTGACTGAAGAAGTGGCACACTTTGCATTGGAGCGGGTCGCCATCAGATTCATCTCGGGATGATCCCTGCAGCGCAGAATCAACTGACATGCTTCCTGACAACTCCCCCTCCTGGATCCAGAGAGTGCTGGCTGAGCAGTTCGCTTCCACACTGCCCACCCTGGCAATATGCTGAGCTGAGACAGCTAAGAGGTTCTTCTTTGCCCAGGCAAAATAGGAGAGCCATCTTCAGGGCTACCCTGACACCCCTTGTGCTGCCCTGCTGATTGACATAAGCCACTGCTGTGGCATTGTCCGAAACACTCGAACCGCATAGCATCGACCAGGGGCCAGAAACGCAGAAGAGCCAACCTGATGGCCCTTGCCTCCAGGCGGTTGATGAACCACACCACCTCCCTGTGGTTCCAATGGCTCTGAGCCATTCAGTCTTGGCAATGGGCTCCCCAGCCTGAAAGACTGGCATCTGTTGTCAGAAGGATCCATGAGTAATTGTCCAGCGGTATGCCCTTCTTAGACCACATCAGGAGTGTGAGTCTGAGCTCCAAGTCCTGAGAAGTCAGGGACCACCAAGTCAGCAAGGACCATTGAAGCAGCTGCATATGCCCACAGCACCATCTTGATTGTTGCTGCTATCAATTAGAGGAACCAAAGATAATCCCAGACTCTGGGAGCCTGCTGCGAACATAACAGCACCAGGAAATCCAATAACCTTTTAACCATCTCCTCAGGCAGAAAGACTCTCCCACTCAAGTATCGAAACGTACTCCTAGGAACTCCAGGGAATGGAAAGGCATCAACTGGTTCTTTCCCTGATTGATCACCCAGCCAAGACTTTCCAAGGAGGACACCACTCAGGTCGCTGTGACGCCTCTGAAAGACTAGGCTCAGACAAGCCAGTCGTCCAAATATGGATGCACACAAATCCCTTGGCGTAGCACCACAGCTACCACCATGACCTTTGAGAACGTCTTTGGGGCAGTGGAGAGTCCAAATGGGAGGACAAATTGAAAGTGAGAGCCAAACACAGCAAACACAGATACCTTGCTGATCCTCCCAGATCAGGATATGAAAATACACCTCTGTCAAATCCAGAGGTGCCAGGAACAACTCTTGAGGCACAGATCGCAAAATTCTATCTAGAAGCGCAGGACGCGCAAGTGCTCATTGACACACTCGAGATCCAGTATGGCCAGGAATGATCCGCCCTTTTTTGGCAACTCAAAATAGATGGAATACCTGCCATCACTTGGGGGAACAGGCACCACTGCCTTCAGGAGTAACAACTTATCCAAGGTGATACGCACAGTGGCTCTTTTGTTTGTAGAATCACAAGGGACGATGGGGAAAGCGTCCGGGATCAGCTCTTTGGACTCCAAGACATAGCCATACTGAATAGTATCTAGCACCCAGCTATCCTTGCTTACCCAGGCCCATTGCTGAAGAGGCAAAGCCTGCCCCTAACTGGACAAAGAAGGGAATGGGCCCCCAAACCTTCATTGCACAGCCAGGAGGGTCTTGCTCTGGAGAGGATAGAAGCCCTGGGCCCATGTGCTCCATAAACGGACTGAACACAAGCCAGGCGGTTTTCCAGGCTGGTAGTGATAGGAGTCTGACCAGTGCGCCCGTGAGGAGCGGGCGGAGACTGACGGAAAAGGGGGCTCCTGTCCGCTTTGCAGGCCCCCGGACTTGTCCTCCGAAAGGTGGTAAGATTTTGTCTTGCCCAGGTCCTTCACCAGCTTCTCCAAATCGGTCCCAAAAGAAGCTTCCTTTCAAAGGCCAGTTGGGTCAATCGGGCTTTGGAAGATGTGTTCGGTGCCCAGTATCTGAGCCAAATCTAATGCTCTGTCACCATCGACAGGGCACTATCTCTGGCCACTAGACATACCAAATTATACATTGCACCCGAAGGAAGGCCGTAGCAGACTCCAAAAGGAGGTTTGTATCATCCAGTGGAAGAGACTGAATCCACTGGAGCAGGGCTCAAGACATCAGGCCTGCACATTCCACCAACTGAAGAATAGCAGCCGCCACGGCAGTACAGAGTATCCTCTAAGGCTGATCTGCCTTCCACAGGAATGATGGTCCGTCTGTTAACCACCATGATCTGTGCATCCACCTTGGGAATATCAAGCCACACAACACACTTGGTCTCTGGGAGAGCATACATCTTCTTACAACACCCTTAGCCCTTTAGGCAGGGAGTCAGGGGAATCCCACTCTGTCTGGATCATGTCCTTGATCATCTCCAGGAGACCCTGGCAATCAATGTCGCCAGTTCCTTCTTCCAGAACAGCCTCTTCACAAACCTCCAAAGACGAGAGTACCTCTTCAGCCACATTAGAGCCCAGAACCAAGACATCTGAATCCAAGTCACAGTCCAAATCTTGGACAGATCCCAGCTAATCCCCATCTCCAGGGGGCACCCTCTTCTGGGGAAATTTAGCCATAGGCAATCAAACAGCACTTCCACTCACAGCTTGCCCCTCTCGAGACTGTGCTTGGAGGGGGACCCAGAGGCCACGGGGTCTGAATGTCGATGCCAGAATGACCAGGCCTGTCGTAAAAAGGAGCAGAATTCCAGGGAGGACAATCAGGATTCCAGAAGCTCTTCTCATGGAAATAACCCCCCAAACACCAGAGGACATAGCCGCTGGCGATCCACTAGAGGACGGGGAGCAGCCTACAGCACAGCTGTCAGAATCTCCGGCCAGCTGAGACAGGCAAGGCTGGACCAACTGCATGCTCCTGCTGAGAAAGGGGGGGGGGGGGGGGGGAGGTGAATCCAAAAATGGGCTCTTCAGAGACAATTCAGAAGCTGCCATGCAAGAAAAGCAGAGTCCAAAAGGCATACCTCACTTGCCACATTTCCTGGAAGAAGACAAAGAGTTAAGGCAAGTACAACAGCAGCATGCGCTAAGGCTGTGGCGGACATAAGACATGCATTAACAATGTGCCAAATAGGTGCTTGAGTAGAACATGCATTGAATCCACTCGAGCAGAACATACACTAGGACTACACGACTGACAGGCATACAATAGTAAAAAGCACTAGTAACGTGTGCAGAAAACGGTGGGAAATCCCCACAACGCACCAATGGTCCACTCCAAATTGAGCCCCAGACAGACTGAATTGGGAGCCCCCAACAAGGATGACAACATGGTTAAGCCTTGATACTCACCCCCTGAGAACCACAGGCAGAGAATCTGTGCTCAGTTCTAATCCTCTAACCATTTCTCTTGCTTTTCAGGCCCTATATTTTAAAGGTGGCTGGCAGGCAGATTCCTCAGAGAGCCTTCTGCGATGTGTGGGAGGGGGCGTTGAGTTATGGGAGGCTGCTGAACTTTTTCAATCCTTCCAATTTTCTGGCTCCTCAACAGGTTCTTATAAGGGCGCAGAACTAAACCAATCTTCTCTCCTCCAATGGCTACTGAAAAGACAGCAGTCGAGTGGAGCCTCTCATGTCACGCTCAAGTGAGAGTGTCACCCTCAAGGTGGTCATTCATGAGCGTTTAAATCAATCTTTTCCTCTCAATTATTCAGATTTTCTTCAGAGTGGAGAAAATCCATTCACAATCCGTTGGAGACAAAAGAATACTGAAGAGAACTCTGGTGGCTGAAATGGATAGAGGCATGGGAGTGATGTCACTGAAACCCGAACTCTTCATTGGTTCTTTGTCTCCCCCAATATGCTGGTAGAGAACACAATACCATTGTCTGGACTGGTCTAGCAGGACGACAAGGAAACAGCATTATTATTTTGGACAGAAATTCTGCTCAGAATAATATTGCTGTGTGTCAAACAGTAAATCCAGCATATGTACCCAGTGCTAACACGTCTCCCTGTGCGCATAAGCCTGCCTTTCTCCCTTGGTTTAGTGCAGACTTTATTTGGGCATCAAGTTGGGGTGCGGTTAGCAAGTTTCACTTATATACTGTACAGTGTTTTTGAATACTCACATTGTTAGAATGCCGATCTTGTTCTTTGTGAAACACAAAGCATTACAGAAAGTCATTGGATTGTGTTAGAAAGAGGCTGGAAAAACAATGCAATGGAAGCACTGCACCGATCAAGACAATACTTCAGCTTTGAAAACATGATCAGTATATATTGCTGTTTACCTCTGTTTCGCTTGACATAAATCCTTCAAAATCTTCACTGTCAGATTCCGTAAATATCTTCCGCAGCTCTTCAGTGATGTACCTGGACTGAAATCGAAGATTCTGCTGATTGAGCACAAAGAAGGAAAAAACAGCACATAAACCAACCACGATCAAGACAAATAGGACAAAACCGAGAAGAAGTTGGACATATTTTTTGGTGGCTAAGGCAATGGTAATGCACATGTATTACTTTTGGATGACAACTCCGCAATGGAAATATATCTTTCCCCATGAAAAAGCAGGAAATAAGTCCTCATGTATGGGTGACGTCACCGACAGAGCCCCGCACGGAATGCTCTCCAGCTTCCTAAGGAAACCTTTGGGAGGTACACCACGCATGCATGCCTACCTCTCCGCCTGTCATCTTCTCCAGTCTTTTCCCCGCAGAGCTCCTAGGCGTGTTCCTGCAGTCCACAAAAAGATTTTTCTGGCCCTTGTGAGTTGGCTTTTTTTGCCTTTTCTTGCCACCTGTCGTTGTCTTAATCTGCCTTGCCACTTAGATTTTCTTTTTGGTGTTTTTTCTCCTAGCTTTTTAGCATCTTTACCCCTTCAGAGTGATTTTCGCACCCATGGCTGCTCCCCGGTTTAACTTTCCCAAGGCGGTATTTTTCGGCATGTCTAAGCCAGCTAGGGGTTTTAAGAAATGCACCAAGTGTGGCAAGACTATTTTGGCCACCAACTTCCACAACTGGTTGGTTCAAAGGCATTGTAAGCACCATCAGCTGGCGTCCTGCAAGCTTTGCTTGCAGATGATGCGACGAGGATTGAAGGGTCGGGAAAACAGAAGGAGTCCCTCGGCTCATTGGATTCAACATCCTCACCCTGACCCCATCAAACACCTGCCAAGGTTATGGAGGCATCCAAGGGGAAGGAGCTACGTGCTCAGTCAGAGCAGAGGGGCCCAAGTAATGAGTGGAGAGGCTCTGACAAGCCATCGACAAAGTGCGAGCACTGGGAGAAAAATCTGGGTGAGTGGCATTGTAGCAGTGAGCACTGGGAGAAAAATCTGGGAGCACTGACATCTCAGCCCTTCTCAACGCGATGTGGAAAGTGATAGCTTGGAGCGACTAGCCAAGCTTGCCCGCTGGGAGGAATTGACCTGAAACAGCAGAGTTGACCCCATTGCCCAGGAGATCTGCTGGATGTCTCCTGATGCACTAATCATGGAGTCCTCACCCAAGGTGTCCACAGCTGCAGCATCAGCCCCTTCACAGCTGCTGGCTCTGGAGGGACACCTTTGAGCCCTCGAAACTCATTTGGTGGTGGTAGTAGCCTTGTGAAATGCAGGCTTCACGGCACCAAGAGCATCATCACCGCACTCTATCCAGCCCATTCTGGAGACCCATGCCCTGCCTACCGAGGTGAGGACATCAGGAAGGAGATCAGCTAGTGCCACATAACAGCCTTCAGGATGTCGAGCATCCTCGGCCATATGGCTGCCACGGTGCATGTCACCCCTAAGACCCATCTCTTCATGCACCAGGCCCAGTGGACCTTAAGCACACAGCATTAGTGGACCCTCAAGAGGATAGTGGCAAACCGGATCTTTCAGGAGTGTGGCACTCTGGTGGTGGACGTTTTCGCCATGACACACAATGCCCAGGTGGTTCAACCCTGTTCTTGGTGTCCAGCCAGCAACTGCCTGGCCTCTGACGCCTTCCTCCTCCACTGGGGCAAGGTCTTGCTGTATGCAAACTCCCTGATATCACTCATGGCAAAAACCCTCCTGGAACTCCCGGGCTTCATGATCCTTATTGCCCCCTAATGGCCTCAACAGCCGTGGTTCCCGCTGCGGCTGCAGCTCTCACAGACAGCCTTCCACCCCAGACCTTATCTCCTACGAGGGCAGAACCTTGCTACATCCTAATGTCCGCTTGTTTGCCCTTCAGGCATAGAAGCTGAGCAGGTAGTCCTCTCTGAGCTCAATCTTCCAGAAGGTGTCACCAGCATCCTTCTGGCATCCCTCAAGGACTCAACATGCAAAGTTGCAGAGATTTGCTGCTTGGTGCACGGGCAGTGCGCTGAACCCCTTCTCCTGCGCCATGGACCAGCTGCTGGAGCATCTTCTGCATCTTTACGACTCTGGCCTGAAGTCCAATTCGGTGCGAGTTCACCTCAATGCGACAAGGGCATATCATCGCAGCTCCAGCGGAGGGGGGAGCCCATCTCGGCCCAGTCTCTTATAGCTTGGTTCATGAGAGGTCTGCTCCTCTTGAAGCCCCTGCTCAAGCTCACTATAGTGGCTTGGGATCTCAACGTGGTACTCGTCCAGCTGATGCAGGCCCCATTTGAGCCGCTGGACTCATGCCACCTAAAGTTCCTAACCTGGAAAGTCCTCTTTCTGGTGGCAGTAAAAATCGGCACAGTGCATCAGTGAGCTCCAGGCCCTGGTTGCTCACCAACCCCCGTACACCAGATTTCACCAGAACAGGGTGGTTCTCCGCACGTACCCCCGCTTTATGCCAAAAGGTGGTCTTGACGTTCTACCTCAACCAGTCGATAGTCCTACTGACTCTCTTCCCCCAGCCTCACACTAACCAGGGAGAGGCAGCGTTGCATACGCTGGACTGCAATAGTCTAGGCTACCTGCTAAAACCCTCAAGTCTATGTCTGCTAAGGATGCTGAATCAGATGAGTCCCTCGGTGGGACTACCTTACTGTTCTTTCTAGCTTCTCCAGTTTCGTTTCCTGTTGGGCTGTTCTCCTCAGGTTCCGGTAACCTGTAGCTTGGGAGTCCCATACGCGAGGACTTATTTCCTGCTTGCTCATGGAGAAAGCAAAGTTACTCACCTGTAGCAGGTATTCTCCGTGAACAGCAGGAATAAGTCCTAACAACCCTCCCACCTTCCTGGGGAGTTGACTTTTTGGTTCCTGCTATGTTATTAGGCTGGAAATGACACTGCGGCAGGTGAGCATGCGCACTGTACCTCCCAAAGGCTTCCTTTGGAAGCTGGGGAGAATTCCGTGCGGGGTTCTGTTAGTGATGTCACCCATGCATAAGGACTTATTCCTGCTGTTCATGGAGAACACCTGCTACAGTTGAGTAACTACGCTGTCCCCTCCTCCAACATCTAAAACCTGTATTATGTAGAATGGGCTATATGCTCTAAGATCTTAAAAGAACTATTATCCTTTGTTACTGGTTGGCAAACATCTCTGTAAAATTGACCTAAAATGTTTTCCCTTTCTCCACATAAAAAAAACACAACTTCCCACTAACATTTCAAGGTTCTTGCTTGAAAGATGTGCTATATTAGACAGGCCTTAAATTTTCTTAGGATTTAGGAGTCAGAATTATAAACAACTGAAATATTTATTTATGCACACTCCCAACTGCTAACACACCCCAGAAACCTCAGCCTCTGGCCATCATTCAAGCAAACACCTGTCCATCCATCTCAAACTCCCTCCTCTAAGCTCCAGCATCAGACATCTCTTCTTCCCTGCCCCTTGTAGGCCCCCAGCCTCTGCTTCAGTCTTCTGCACAGAACCCCTTCTTCCACTCCCATCTCTTAGCATTTGACTTTTCTCCCATCCCATCCCCAGCCCCCATGTTAGCTCAGAGTCCTCTTCTCCCACCTGCCCCCAGCATAAGCCCCTTTCTGCCACCCCCACCATATGGCAGTGTGAGCTCCTTTCTCACATCTCCAGCCCTTAGCACATCGCACTAACGATAATTTTATAAGGAAGCACCTACTTTAAGCATGAAATCAGGCACTTATGTAGGTGCTATTTTATAAAAGACAAGCGCTTACTTGTCTTTATAAAATGCTAGCATAAATAGAAGAAATTGCACCTTAAGGCAGGGATATTTACACCAGCCCTAGAGCTGGTGACATGCCCACAAATAGCCCTAGTTTTGCAAGCAAGCATTGTCAATTTTAAAATCTACAGGTATATTTGCACTCTCCGCCCATGATCCACCAATGTGCCCACCCACCGGCACAGTACACACCATTAATCAATAAGCATACTTTTGCTCCGACTGCTATTTTTTTTAAACAAGCCATTTACGTGCGCATCTGGCCACATGCATGTGTAAATGACTAAAATAGCTCCTTTAAGGCACATATTTCACACCTCCCTCTAAAATTAGCCCCTAAAGGATCATTTTATGAAGGCTTTTTGCACATATATGCCAGTATATGTGTCTAAAAAGCTGCTTATATAGTATGTGCCCAAGAATGTTAATACTTCTATGTGATTCTGGTACAGGCAGGTTCAGGACTGAAGTTTGGGCGGTGCACAGGCAGAGTTGCTATTTACACATGTATTTTATAAAATCATGCATACTGTAGCTGATTGAGTCAGTGCTCTAAAACTAGCTAGAAAGGGGGGGGGGGCGGTTAACGTGATCAAATCTATTGGGCTAATGCAGAAACTTCACCACTGTGTTTAGTACAGTACATTTTGAAGTCCCTTAAGGCAATGCTTCTCAGCCTTTTATATTTTATGGCACACTTGTAGCACACCAAACCCAGTTTTGCATGATCCTCACTCTCAGTCCCTCCCACTAGCAGAGGGAGAGCAGCACTTGTATCCTGTTTGGGTCTCATTCTTCTGGGATCAGTCCAATGTGTGAATAGGTGCACTCTCCTTCTCCTAACAGGGGAGATAAGGGGGGGAGGGGTTGAATCTGGGACACTTGTACTCTGAAGTACTAGTATTTATTTATAGTCTCTTTTATACCGCGCTATTCAACATCAGTGCGGTTTACATGAAACAGAATGACTAGCACAGTGCAGCAAGCTGATCTGTGTTTACAAAGAACAGGTACTACAACTTGGATAAAACTGGGGTAACTATTTACATCTAGGCGACACGTTATGTCGTGTCAAAAGTAATCGTAGTCATGGATGGCTTGCAGGGTATGTTTGCTGTGGCTGTACTAGATGGGGGAGGGGGCTATTGGAGCGCTGTCTTCCGGGTAGTATTTGAGGAAGAGGTGGTGCTTCAATGCCTTCCTAAACTGGGTTAGGTCATGGATTGCCTGGATGCTGGGTGGTAGGGTGTTCCAGCATCTGGGTGCATAGAATCTGAAAGCCCTTTTTGCTGTTGCATGGGTGCATTGAGTTATTTCCTTCGGGATTACCAGTGTGTTGACTGCTGCAGATCTTCTGGACCTATTGGGGGACATGGTTTGGATAAGCTCTGCTAGTGATGTGGAGGAGAGCCCATTGATGGCCTTGAAAGTCAGCAGTAGGGTTTTGAAAGCGAGTCTGCCATGTATAGGGAGCCAGTGGAGGTGCTTCAGGATGGGTGTAACATGATCGCTCCTAGAAGCCCCGTGTAGAACTCTCGCCGCAGCATTCATCGCGAGTTGGATAGGGTTCAGGGTGGATTGTGGGAGCCCTTGTAGGATTGCATTAGCATAATCAAAGTGCAGTATAATCAACGCCTGATAGATTGTCCGGAAGTCGTCCGTCTCTAGTAGGAAACGTAAGTGCCTGAGTGTTCGGATTTTGTGGTAAATTGCTCTTGCTATGTTTATGTGCACCTTCATGTCCAGTCGTTGGTCTAAGGTGACTCCAAGGTATCGGATTGTGGATTTGGTTTGTAGCTCTGCTTCCTTAACCTTTAAGTGGGGTGGCGGGGTGAAGTTTTGGTTCCTCGTAATGAAAAGGACCTCTGTTTTCTTGTGCTGTATTCGGAGGTTTTGAGATTCGGGCCAGTTGGATACTGCGTCAAAGCAGTCTGTCAGTGGGGAGAGGTCCAGCTGCTCTGTTGAGAATGGCATGTAGAGCAGTACATCATCTGCATATATCAAGCAGTTGACATTGAATGATCGGATGAGGTTACAGATGGGCTGCATGTATATGTTGAACATCAGGGCAGAGAGGGAGGATCCTTGTGGCACGCCTTGCCTCTGGTGGAAAGGTTTTGATGTTGAGGCCCCGGATCGTACGTGCTGCCATCTGTCAGACAAGTATGACTTGCACCATTCTAGTGCTGTGTCACAGATACCCCTTCTCCTTGAGGTGTCCCAGGAGAAGCTCGTGGCTTACTGAGTCAAAAGCAGCAGCTATATCCATGAAGATGAGGACAAACCCTTGACGGATGTTATCAATTCCAACAATTAGGTTACTGTAGAGGGTGGCGAGGAGTGTTTCGACACCATGGGACTCTCTAAATCCGTGATGGCAGGGGTCCAGCGGAGCGGTGGTTTCGATGTGCTCTTTTATTTGTCTTTGGACTTCTTTTTCAATTATTTTGGCCAGAAGTGGTATACTGGATATAGGTCTGTACGAGTCCACCTTCTGGAGGTCGAGCTTGCTGTTTTTCAGCAGAGGCCTGATGGACGTATGTTTGAGGCATTGGGGGAACGAGCCTGTTGCGAAGGATAGGTCCATGAGTCTGGCTATGAAAGGGCTGAAATTGCAGCGTAGCTCTTTTATCCAGAAGGCGGGGCAGGGGTCGGTTTGTGCCGTAGTAGTGTTGATCGCAGCGATAGTGTCTTCGATGTACTTCTTGGGTGGAGTGGAGAAGATGGTCAGGGGAGTTAGGTAGGTTTGTTCGTGTACGGTGGTGGGTGCTGAGGGCTTATTGGTCTGGCATAGCTTTGATTGCAGGTAGTTTGCGAATTCTTGGGGGTGGACCTCGCTTGGTTGGTCAGGAGCTGGCTCCTTTGTTAGGTTCTTGACTAGATTAAACAAGTCATGCAGTTTGTTTAGTGATCGTTTTACGATGTCCGTGTGGAATTGTCTGATTTTCTCTGTTATTGCTTCACGGTGTTTTATCAGGTGAAGGTTATATGCCCTCTGATCTTCTGCGGAGTGAGATCGACGCCAGCGTCTTTCCAGCTTCCTTAGGAGGGTGAGTGATGATCGCAGATCAATGGAGTACCAGGCTGCGGTGGCTCGTTTCCTTGGAGGTTTGCTAGATGGTGGACGTTGGGCAATGGCACTGAGGTTATTATTCCAGTCGGAGACCAAAACATCGAGGTTGGGTGCTGTCGAGGCGAAGAGTGGGCAGGTTTTACTCAGAATAAAGTATTTGTCGAATGGTCGGAACCTTCGAGGTGGTGCCCTGGTGATGCTGCTCTGACTTCTGGCGTTCTTCTGGCGGTTGTTGGGTAAGGGTATTTGGAATATGATTAGTTTGTGGTCCGACCAGGGTACTGCAGTAATGGACAGCATGGGGACGTGGGTTGAGTCAAATTTTGTCTGTGGGGCGAATACCAGGTCTAATATGTTTCCTTTCACGTGGGTAGGTTCACTGACTACTTGTTTGTATCCTAGTTCCTTCAGGGCTTCGAGGAAGGCTGACGCCCGAGGATCTTGCAGGGCTGGCAGATTGAAGTCACCTAGTACCCAGCTTGGTATGTAAGGGCTCCAGACATTGGAGGTGAGATCAATTATTGTTGCGAGGTCATCAGGGGAGGTTGATGGGGCTCTGTAGAGAAGGTTGATGGAGCAGTGCTTGTTTGCTATAGTGACTGTATCGAGGTGTGTTGTGCTAGTGGCGATAATCAGATGGAAATGGAGGTCTGTCTTGGTGAGGACGAGTACTCCTCTCCCTCTTTTGTTGTCTCTATGGCAGGTATGTATGGAGAAATCAGTGGGTAGGAGCTAGTTGAGGAGGACATTGTCATCACTGGATAGTCATGTCTCTGTGATCAGGAGTATGTCGAGGTCATGGAGTGATATCAAGTCTGAGATAACTGGCCATTTCTTGCGGATTGAGCGAGCGTTTATGAGGGCACATTTTAGGTTTTGGGGGAGGGCGCTTTCTTCTTGTTTGGCTTTCTTAGTATGTTGAAGTGCAACGTGTAGTAAGTGGGGGTGGAGCGTGCGGGTATCTTCCTTTGTCTTGTAATAGGGAGCACTTGATCATCTCCCCCCATGGCTCAGTAGGATTGGAATGTGCTTGTGGGTAGGAGATAAGGCCGTAATGCTACTGAGCCATCCGGAGAGGAGGTAGCAGCCAATTATGGCAATGGGGGAGGGGGCCATTCTTGGTATTTATTTATTTTATTTATTTATTTTATTTGAACAGTTTTTATATACCGCTGTTTCCAAGGATCAGCAGCGGTTTACATTACAACCAAAGTTATACAGTTAAACAGAACTTTATGAACAATTTGAACAAATTACATTATAACATGAGTTGAAAAGAACAATATTGATTAATGTATTTACAATATAACAAAAACAATATTTGACTATGTTACAGTAAAACTGTTGTGTGTGGCCAAGGGATTCGTCTGGGCTGGCCGGTGAATAGAGAAGTAGTTTGAGCTATCACAGGCATGTACACAGGTGTGCAGTTATAACAGGCAGGCAGGCAGGCACACAGGCTGAGCTAACCACAGGCAGGTAACACAGGTATGTAGTTACAACAGGCACATCATATACTATCATAGCCAGGTATCACCGGTACGCATCTGCAATAAACAACGTTTGTACTATCCAGGACAAGTATTGTAGGCATGCACAGGTAGGTATTATGGGCAGAGACAGATAAGTTCACTGTTGGGTTCATTTAAGTATTGTCATTGGCTAGGTCCATGTGTTATATAAAGGCTTAGATTACCTATTTTGCTGAAGGAAGTTAAGCTCCGTTGAAGATTCATCTGCGTTGAGGGGTGGTGATGACGTCCTTGCATTACGTTTGTTCATGTCTCTGGAGCTCGTTCTGGTCGCGGGCTAAGCAGGCAGTTCAATTTAGAAAGCAGAGAACTTCCCAGACCCCTTGGCACCTGGGGAAGGTGCCCCCTCGCACGTCACAATGCGCCCCCCACCTCCCCAGCTGGGCCCATGGAGGCAGCATGGCAAACTTACTATTAAGCTGGCTTGCCACGGTGTCTCGTGTTACAGGGACAGCCACTCTTCTCTCCTGGCCGAAGTCTCGCAATTCATGAGACTTCAGCTGGGCGAGAAGAGCAGCCAGCCTTGGCACACACCTACTGCCCTACCCATTCACCCAATGCCCTGTCCTTGGTACACCACTGCTCTGGGGTACTGTCCAATAGAAACAGAGCAACACCCTCTTGAAACCATGCCCTATCAGTCACAGCAAAGATGTTCCAAAGGCACCCCAGTGTGTCACGGCACACTGGTTGAGAAGTACTGTCTTAAGGAATGTATGTTTCATTCCATTAAGAAAGATGCTCCCATAATACAAGCGTGAAGAGACTAACAAATGAGTAAAAATTCTCAGTGCATCAGCATCTAGGAGAGCGTGAATGGCATATTTTTGCTGTAGATAAGAAAGTAGGACTTAGTCAATAGTTAGTGGTGGTGTCGCAATTTTGTTTAGGGACTCCCTCCCCGTTTCTGAGCATGCAGGAGATGGCTGGGCTGGTCCAGGCCAAAGAAGCTTGTCAAAGTTAAGCTTCCTTCATCCATTTCACATTCTTCTGTTGTATTGCACCCCCTTTTTTCTTAGCTCACAATGGGACATTACTTTGGAAATGCTCCTTGACATGACTTTGGCCTTACCCAATCATTTAATTTTAGGTGACTTCAACATCCACTTTCATTCTCCCTCCCACCCTCATGACTTCACCTTCCGGCAATTCTTAGCAGACCATGATTTTGTTCAATTCATCAACAGTCCTACCCACACAGCAGGGCACACCCTTGATCTTTTAACCCAACGGGACTCTCAGCCTCTTTTCTGGTATTGCCATTAACCCCCTTCCTTGGTCAGATCACTTAATATGCTTTTCCCTTCAGGTCCCTATTGGCTGGTTGGGTTACTCTCAGGCCTCATTCTGTGCCCCCCCCCCCCACCCCACACAGACACCTCACACCAGAAGTTCTATTGAGATTCCCAGTTGTTTCTGATCTCCTCCCATCTGATTTTCTTGCTCTTCTGCTTGATCAGCAGGTCAAGATTTGGAATTCTTCTCTCCAAGACCAGTAGACCTGCTCGCCCCTCCAGCCTCATTTACCCCTTCTTCTTGTCTGTCCCCCCGGCTTGGTTTCATCCAGGGCGCCGCTTCTTCAAGCAGTAACTCTGAATTTCAGAGCGTGCCTGGCAGAAAGTTTTAGGGCTCATCACCAACACTATCGCTCCATGGTTTTGGCTGCCAAAAGAGACTCTACTCTTCTCTGGTCGTGGCTTCCACCCACAACCCCAAAGATCTCTTCCCTATTGCTACCTGACTATCCACTGTGTCTCCCCCTTCATCCCTACCTGATTCTACTGGCCTGTCACCAGACACCCTTGCTGATGCATTTACTTCCAAGATTCTATCAGCTCATTTGGGCCTCCCATTGCATGTCACCTTTGTCCTTCCCTAGTCTCCCTCTCCTCCTCCTGACTCACATACCTGGCACACCTTTTCTGCCCTTGATTCTGCCACTTTGACTCACACTCTTTCCACTATTAAGAAATCATTTTGCTCCCTGGACCCTATACCATTGGCCTGGTATGCAGAGCCTTCTCTAGGTCTCATCCTTACATACATACATCCCTCATACATACACACATTCATTCATCTATAGCTGGATTTGCTATCCCCCTTTTCTACTAGTCAAAGCGGTTTACAGCTAACAGAATACAAACGGGAAGCGTGCAGGTTGCATCTTGTAAAGTAGGGTGCATGCAGGATACTCCAACTTGAACAGTCAATAGTTTACAGCTAACAGTATACAATTGGGTTACATCTAACAGTATACATACAGGGGAAGAGGGGTCACATCAGTCTAGAACAGTGCATATACGGGAGCAGAGGGGTGTGTGTAGACTTTCATTATATGCTGTTTAAGACTGATGTAGAGTAGATGCTCCATGGGTGGTGGCTTATGGTGGAGAGGTGATGGGGATGTCTGTCACGGAGGAGGATGCTCTTGTTGATAGTCACTCTGTGGGCTCGTGCCATAGTGTTCTTCAAACAGGTATGTCTTCAGGTTCCTCTTGAAGGCTTGGTATGATTGAATGCCCCATAGGATAGGGTGTAAGGTGTTCCAGATGGTGGGAGCATAAAGTGAAAAGGCTCTTAGACGAGAGTACTGAGTGCTCTTGCGGATCTGGGGTGGCAGGTGAAGTAGGTTAAGTGTAATTTGTCGGCATGGCCTACTGATGTTGGGGCTGCTGATCAGTGTTTGGAGGTGCTCAGAGGTGGTATTGCTATGGGTCATTGTGAGGACTTTGTGCTTGAGTCTCGCAGCAATGGAAAACCAATGGAGGGACTTTAGGATGGGTGTAATGCAGGTGTTTCTGAGGGTTCCAACAATAGTACAAGCTGTGGTGTTTTGAGCTAGTTGTAACGGCATGATGGTGGCTTTGGGGAGTCCCTGATAGATGAAGTTGTAGTAATCAAGGAGGGGGGGGGGTGATGAAGGCTTGGTATACTGTATGGAAGTTTTTGGGAGAGAGGAGGGGGATGTAGGTTGCGCAGGGTTCTGAGTTTGTAATAGATAGACTTGGTTGTATTCCGGATGTGTGCCTGGAAGTTCAGCCGCTGTACATCTGTTCGATGCTTAACTTCTTTTTCTTCAGATTTTGTTCCCCTTCCCTGGAAAGCAGCCCTTATCCGCCTATGCTGAAAAGCCCCTCTCTTGACCCTGGAAATCCTGCTTACTAGAGACTGATTTCCAATCTCCCGTTTATTGCTAAACCTGCTGAGTGTCTGATTCTTCCCCAGCTGTCTGACCACCTGGAGCACACCCTTGCACTACACCCACATCAGTCAAGATTCCGATCACACCACAGTACCAAAGCCATCACCACCTCAATACTCAACGATATCTACACTCTCTTGGACCAAGGTTTCTACGCTTTAGCTATTTCTTTAGATCTCACATCTGCCTTCGATTTGGTTGATCATAACCTTCTCCTCTCTCTGCTCTTCGATGTGGGATTAAGGATTCTGTACTAAACTGGTTCATTTTTTTCAGGATCGCTCTATCAGGTTCACCGTTACGGTTACACCTCCCCATCTTTCTCCTTCCCATGTGGTGTCCCCCCAGGGTTCCTTCCTCTCCTCTCCTTTTCAATGTCTTCCTTAGTCCTCTCACCACTCATATCCAATCTCTAGGCATCAATTTTTATACTTATGTCAATGATATTCTTCTGCTAGCCTGCCTCGACAGTCTTTCTCCCGATCTGGCCGCCGTCAACACAGCTTTTGACTCTACTTCTGCCTGGCTCTGCTCTAACTCCCTAAACCTCAACCCAGCCAAGACCACTGCTACCTGGTTTATGGGTTCCTTGACTCTACCCCTAATGCACTACAATCTTCATTCAAATATCTTGGCGTCCACATTAACTCTGATCTCTCTTTTTCTACTTGCATCTCACATGTCGCCAGGTCTGCTTTCTCCTCATTGCGCAGGATCAGTCGACTAACTTTTTTTTTTTTTTTTTTTTACAAGCAGCCTTGCCTACTCTGCTTCTCAGCACAGTAATTTTCAGAATCAGTTACCAACATTTGCTTTGCTGGACTCCCACATCATCTCATTCAGCGCTGGCAATCCATCCAGAAAATAGCTATTTGCACGCTCATCCATGAACAAAAATATAATAATGTCACTCCCCTTCTTATTCAGCACCACTGGCTCCTGGTGCCTCAGAGGATTTCTTTTAGGATCCTTACCTTCACTCACAAGTCTCTCCACAATCTTTCACCTACTTCTCTCTCCTCATTTACTATCCCATACGTTCCTGCACGCTGTCTTAGGTATCCTCTTATTGTTCTGTTTGTGGGGTTTTTCTGGGGGGTTTTGTATTTAGGATTTGCTTTTGTTTTTATTGTAAACTGCTCTGATGGCTTGTCCAAGGGCGATATATCAAATCTAAGTAAACCATACCCTTGGATGTATCTCGTCCAGCCCTATTACTTTGTCTATTTTAGTAAGCAAGCTTAACTTTCATTTCTATTTGCGTTTATATTCTGACATCTAACTTCCAGCCCTCCATCTGTGAGCACAGAATATAATTGTCAAGCAATTTTGCTTTATCCTCATCAACTTCTCAATATTTTTCTTCTCCTTCGAGTCTCACAATGCCACTTTGCACTTCTTCCTGTTGTAGTTGTTAAGTGCTGTCAAGTCTGTCGACTCATGGCAACCCTCTGGATAGTTGTCCTAAACTGTGTTCGGTCTTCAGTCAGGCGGTCCATTGTTGACAGAGTGGCATCCATAGCTGGCCTTCCTCTTTTGCATTGACCTACCTTGCCATGCATGTTGTCTTTCTCTAATGATCTCTCTCTTCACATGATGTGTCCACAGTATGAGAGTGAAAGTCTTGTCATCTGAGCTTCTAAAGAAAGCTTAGGTTTGATCTCCTCTAATACTGACTGGTTTGTTCTTTGGGCAGTCCATAGTATTCACAGCATTCGTCACCAGCACCATAATTCAAAAGGTATTCATTTTCTTCCTGTTTCTTTTTCACTGTCCAACTTTCACATCCATATGACGTTATTGAAAATACCATGGCTTGAACAAGTCCGAATCTTTGAATGGACAGAGCCATCTCCGCTCTTGAGAATCTTGTCTAGGTCCTTCATAGCCATTCTGCCAAGAGCAATGTGTCGCCTGATTTCTTGACTGCTTGTTGTTGCTTTATTGATAGTTGATCCAAGAAGGTTAAAGCTGTCCACTACTTCAATTTCTTCTCCATCAATGATGGACTTATTGATTTTGCCAGCTGTCAGGATCTCTGTCTTCTTTACATTAAGGTGCAGACCCATTTTAAGAGTATGTTCCTTGATCTTGAGAAGCAAATGTTTTAGACTGTCTTCACTTTCAGCAAGTAATGTGGTATCATCAACATAGCAAAGGTTGTTGAGTCTTCCACCAATCTTCACACCTCAGTTGTCTTCATGCAGTCCTGTTTCTCTGATGATGTGTTCTGCATATAAATTAAACAGGTAGGGGGAAAGTATGCAGCCTTGTCATACACCTTTGCTTACTTTAAACCATTCTGTTTCTTCCTTGTTTCATTTGAACTGTTGCTTCTTGATCAAAGTAAAGGTTGTGCAAGGAAACAATCAGGTGTTCTGGTATACCCATGCTTCTTAATATGGCCCAGAGTTTCTCACAGTTTACACAGTCAAAAGAACATAAGAACATAAGATATGCCATACTGGGTCAGACCAAGGTCCATCAAGCCCAGTATTCTGTTTCCAACAGTGGCCAATCTAGGTCATACGTACCTAGCAGTTTCCCCAAGGGACACAGGTTCCACAATGCTTGTATTGGTTCAAGCATTGATATCCTGGGTCCCTTGTTGTAGTCAATAAAGCACAGTTACTTACCTGTAACAGATGATCTCTGGGAACAGCAGGAATAAGTCTTCACATATGGGTATCGTCGGTACTGATGGAGCCTGCGCGGGAACACTCCCCAGCGTCCAGAAAGAAAGCTTTTGGGAGCATCCCACAGCGCCTGCGCGCTGCCTTCCCGCCTTTCCCAACTGCCTCTCTCCAGTTCAAGTTTTAAGCTGAGACAAAGAGAGAGAGAGGAGAGAAAAGGAAAGATAGAGAGCTACAACGCCTAGGGGAGGTGGGTGGGTTGTGAAGACTTATGCCTGCTGTTCCCAGAGATCACCTGTTACAGGTAAGTAACTGTGCTATCTCCAGGAACAAGCAGGAATGAGCCTTCACATATGGGGACTCCCCAGCTAGAGATGCCAGGGAGATCTCCAAGGTTTTGAGTCCCTGAGAAGGGCTCTACCTGCCCCCATGGATCTCGGGCATCCAACCAGGGATGGGGGGTAAGAGTTGATTAGGTATGGAACAGGTGTTTGAGAACAGCCTGACCAAACAAGGCATCCCGGCGGGAGTCCTTGTCCAAGCAGTAATGGGCTGTAAAGGTATGAAACGAGGCCCAGGTGGCCGCTCAACAGATTTGGTCGATGGACACAGAGTTCAAATGAGCCATAGAGGCTGCCATGGCCCTCACATTGTGAGCTGTGACATGGCCCTCCAGCGAAAGGTTCTTACTCTGGTAGGCAAAATAAATACACTGAGCAATCCAATTGGACAGAGTTCTCTTAGAGACTGGAAGTCCCAAATGAGAGGGATCAAAAGCAACAAAGAGTTGAGAGGACTTTCTATGTTGCTGTGTCCATTAAATAAAAAGCGAGCACTCTCTTACAATCCAGGGTATGGAGATTCCTCTCTGCACTTGATGCATGAGGTCCTGGAAAAAAGACAGGTAAATACACCTCAAGGCTTGCAGCTCACTGATGCGGCGAGCTGAGGTGACTGCAATGAGAAAAGTAACCTTCCAGGAAAGAAATTTCAAGGAGGTAGTGGCTAAGGGTTCAAAGGGTGGCTTCATAAGCTGGCCAAGAACCAAATTCAAGTCCCATGACACTGGAGGTGGTCTAATGGGAGGTTTAGTTAAAAGAAGTCCTCTCATGAATCTTGCAATAAGAGGATGAGAGGAAATAGGCTGTCCATTGAAAGGCTTAAGGGATGCTGCAATAGCACTCAAATGGACTCTTACTGAATTCGTTTTAAGGCCTGCATGGGCTAAATGCAGCAAATACTCTAGTAAAGAATTCAGAGGTATTGCAAGTGGGTTAAGACCCTTCTGTGCACACCAAATGGTAAACCTTTTCCATTTAAAAGCATAGGAACATCTAGTGGAAGGCTTTCTGGAAGCATGAAGGATATCCTTCACCGGCTGAGAAAGATGCAAATCTTGAAGGTCTAGGCCTTCAGCAACCAGGCTCTGAGATGAAGAGACTGGGGATTTGGGTGCCACAATGTTCCCTCCTCCTGGGACAGGAGGTCTGGAGCAGATCCCAAGTCCAGGGAGGGAGCTTGAGAGAGATGCAGAAGTAGAGGGTACCACACCTGGCGTGGCCAATGTGGTGCTATGAGGATCATAGACCCCTTGTCTCTCTGATGTTTGAACAGTGTCTTGGGAATTAGGGGAATGGGTGGAAAGGCATAGAGGAAGTCTTGCCCCCAATGAAGGAGGAAGGCATCCCTGGCCTGAACTCCCTGACACGGAATCCTGGAACAGAACCGGGGAAGTTTGGCATTCCACGGACTTGCAAACAGGTCTATGTCTGGGGTTCCCCAAATTCGGAAGATCCTGGCTATCTGGTCCCCATGGAGGGACCATTTGTGTGGAAGCAGAACTCGACTGAGTCTGTCTGCCCAAGAGTTTTGAACCTCTGGAAGATACACTGCCATGAGATGAATTTGATGCTCTCTGGCGAAGGCCCACAATCTCAAAGCTTCGTTGCAAAGCGACAGAGAGCCAGTCCCGCCCTGCTTGTTCATGTAGAACATGGCTACTTGGTTGTCCGTGTGGATGAGGACTGTCTTGTAGCTGAGCAGGGTGTGGAAGACTCAGAGCTAGAAGAATTGCTCTGAGCTCCAAGAGGTTGATATGTAGAGATGTCTCTTGTGGAGACCAGATGCCCTGGGTGGAGAGATCTTGTAGATGAGCTCCCCAACCCTTTGGATAAGCATCTGTTGTAAGGGTTGCTTGGGGTAGGGACTGTTGAAAGGGGGACCCCAGCAACAGATTTTGAGTGGACCTCCACCACCGGAGAGACCAGAAGAGGCGACTGGAGGTTGCTATTTTGTCTGACAGGCACCCTGATGCCTGGGTCCATTGGGTGGACAGAGTCCACTGAGCTGCCCTCATGTGAAGGCGAGTGTAAGGAACCACATGCACGGTGGATGCCATGTGGCCTAACAGTTGTAACATTTCTCGAGCAGTTAAATGGGACTTTAACTGAATTTGTGAGGCTAACTGCACCAAGCGTAGGCAGCGGGCCTGGGGAAGATAGGCCCTTGCAGTTGTGGTATCCAACAAGGCCCCTATGAACTCTAAAGACTGAGTAGGGGTGAGATGGGATTTTGGGATGTTTATTACAAGTCCCAGATACTGAAGAACACGCCTTGTGAAGGCTAGGGAAGTCTGGGCCTCTGACTGGGACGGAGCTCGGATGAACCAGTCGTCCAGATATGGGAATACAAATATTCCTAGAGTGCGTACAAATGCAGCTACTACTGCCATGCATTTGGTGAACACTCTTGGAGCAGAGGCCAGACCAAAAGGAAGCACTCTGTATTGGTAGTGCTTTCCTTGATAAAGGAACCGAAGGAACCTTCTGTGTGTTGGATGGATGAGGATAAGGGTGTACACATCCTTGATATCTAGAGAACAAAGCCAATCCTGACTCTGAAGGTATGGAAGGAGAGCACCGAGAGAAATCATCTTGAATTTCTCCTTGCATAGAAACTTGTTCAATTCTCTGAGATCTAATATGGGTCTGTAGCCCCCTGTTTTCTTTGGGATAAGAAAATAGGGGGTTTAGAACCCTGAGCCCTGTTGAAGAAGGGGTACTTCTTCTATTGCCCTTTGGGCAAGAAGGGTAGCAATCTCCTGACCCAGAAGGTCGAGGAGAGATGTTGGAGAATTGAACTGTCTCACCAAGGTGTGAGGAGGAAGGTTTAAGAAATGAAGCCTGTACCCCTCCCTTATGATGGAGAGGGTCCATTGCTCTGCCGTGACTTGTTCCCATCTGGGAGCAAAATGGGCCAACCTTCCTGGAATGGTGAGAGGCTCTGGTTCTTCTAGAGCCAGAAAGGCTAAGTTCTCTAGATGTAAGTCAAAGGCCCTGAGGAGGCTGAGGCTGTTGGGCCGTAGCAGTCCTTGCAGCCTTAGGCTTGGCTTGTTTAGGTTGTTGCTGACGCTTTGCAGCAAAACGACCTACAGAAGATGCCTGCTGACCATAAACAGGATAATATTTCCCCTTTTTGGGAAAGAAAGCCTTTTTGAACAATCTTTTTCTAACAGGAGCAGAAGTAGACTTTGAAAGTCTATCTAAGGCAGAATTCTCAGCATCCATCTGAGTGGCCTTTGCTTGCCAATCCTTGCCAAAAAGGTTTTCACCTGTACAAGGAAGATTTCCTAATCCATCCTGGACCCAGGGTTCCAAATCAGAAGCTTGTAACCAAGCAACTCTGCGTGCACCTATGGCAATAGCCGCAGCTCTGCTGGCACACTCAAAAGAGTCAAAGGCTGCACGGTTGGAAAATTTGGAAACATCCTGGGCATGTTTAAGCCAGGTGAGAAACTCTTCCCTTTTATCATCTGAGATAAAAGGAGATAAAGTTTGCAGATGATCTGTAACTTCCTTTAGAAACATCCCCATATAGAGACTATAGGAGTTGATTCTGGCAGCAAGCATATTGGCCTAGAAAATTCTCCGGCCAAAAGCATCCAAGGTTCTGCATTCTCTTCCTGGAGGATTAGATGAGTGTCTTTTTGCACTCTTTATCTTCTTCATAGCAGACTCCACCACAATAGAATGGTGAGGAAGCTGAGTCTTATGAAAGCCAGGATAAGGAGGAACACGGTACATGGTGTTCAACCTACGAGAATGAGGGGAGATAGTGAGAGGTGTCTCCCATATGCCCAACATGTGATCATAAAGGATCTCATGAATTGGTAAAGTAGCTGCCTCTTTAGGAGCCTTAGCATATTGTAAAATATCCAATTTCTTGGCTCTAGGCTCTGATTCAGGGGCCACTGAAATGGAGAGGCCCCTGGCCAATTCCCTAATGAAGTCTTGAAAAGACAAGTCTTCTGGAGGAGACATTCTTCTTTTTGAAGAAGAGGGCTCCTGAGGAAGGAGTACCGATGCTTCGATAGAAGCCTCTGATTCATCAGAGTCTTCGGAGGAATCGAAGTATCGCCTGTCTGGATGCTCCTGCAGAGCCCGATACGCGTACCGAGTGGTATCGACATCGGGAGTGATCGGTACCGATGGGCATCACAGAACAGGGTACCGCTGCAGTCGACACCGAAGCCGATGTCGATGCAATCGGTATCGGCACCGGAACCGATATCGGTGCCGGTACTGACAAGTGAGTTTGTTGCGGTACTGGAGGCGTCGCAGCTTGTATGAATGCCGTAATGGCACGCTGCATGGTCAGAATATTTTGATCCATCGATGCAACCAATGTCTGGATGTCGGTACCAGTGGAAACCACTGGTACCCCAGAACATGGCAACAGGTGATCGGTCGAGGCCGAGCCATCGATGTCAACCTGTAACCCCATAGATGAAGCTTTGGAAGCCGGAGCTTCCGGCCGGGGTAATTTTGCCAGTGCGGGATCCTCGAAAGCAAGCCCGGAGGCATCTTGATACTTAGAGGGAGATCTACCCTTCAAGGACCGGCTCGACTTATGTTTGGTTACCTGAGATCCATGGGAGGAAGAAGCAGCCCTGGAAGATGTCAATGCCACCGAAGCTGCATCAGAGGGAAACAGGGTACTGAGCTTGGCCGCTCGATTCTGTCGACCTCTTTTAGACATCATGGAACAGGACTCACAATCGGTGATGGAGTGGTCAGGACCCAAACATTTTAGACACCAGTCATGGGTGTCGGTGATAGAAAGAGTACCGCTGCACTTTGTGCACTTTTTAAACCCGGAAGCGGGCTTTTCCATGAGGAAAATTTTTTTTTAGGCCTAAGGCCCAAAAGGAAAAAATGCACAGAAGTGGGAAACGGTAGGGTTTTTTTTTTTAAAGAAGAAAGAAGAAAAGACCGGCGGTACCGGTCCGACGTCGAAGAAGGCAGACGCGCGACCAAAGAAATAAAAGAAAATAAAGAACTTCTTTTCCGCGGAGCCAGCAGATAGTGTTCCTGTCACCGCTGAAGAAGAACTAGAACTGGAGAGAGGCGGTTGGGAAAGGCAGGAAGGCAGCGCGCAGGCGCTGTGGGATGCTCCCAAAAGCTTTCTTTCGATACCCATATGTGAAGACTCATATAGATATCCTTTTGTTATTATTTTGTCTTTTCAAGGATCCATCTCACATCTGTAATGATGTCTCTCGTTCCTCGCCTTTTCCTGAACCCTGCTTGCACTTCAAGCAGTTCTTGTTCCAGGTAAGGTTGTAGTCTGGGCTGAATAATCTTGAGTAGAGAGTCTTGCTGACATGTGGGATCAGAGCAATTGTATGATAATTTCCAAAGTCAGTTGAATCACCTTTCTTTAGTATTGGTATAAACACAGATCTTTTCTAGTCAGTTGGCCATGATGTTGTCTTCCAAATTTTCTGGCAGAGCTTTCTAAGTATGGAAACAGCTGCATCAGATTGCTGTAATGCTTTAATGGGAATGTCATCAATGCCCAGTGCTTTGTCCTTTGATAATGCGTTCAATTCTGCTTCAACAACTTTTCTTCACCAATGGTTCCTGATCATAAAGGTACAAATTGAAACAGCTGTTGATCCACTTGATCTTTATTGTATAATGACTCTGTATATTCTGTCCATCTTTTCTTGATCTTCTCAGCATCATTCAACATGGATCCTTGAGCACTTGTAACACTCCAATTCAAGGCTGGAATTTCTTCTTTAATTCTTGTAGCTTTAGGAAATCCGATCTTGTTCTTCTTCTAAACGTTTCTACTTCTATTTCCTTGCATGCTTCATTGTAGTACTTCTCCTTGTCTTGTCTTGCTGCATGTTGGAAATCTGTTGAGTTTTGTGATCGCCTCTTTCTCCTCTGGTTTTAGCTTCTCCGCATTTCTGGGCAAATTTTCAGAGTTTCTTCGGTCATCCATTTTGGCTGTTTTTGCTTTTTCACTTTTTGTAGAGACTTCCCACTTTCTTCCAATACAACCTTCTTGATGTCATCCCATAACTCTTCTGGAGCTCTGTCATTTGTATCTAAAGCAGCAAAGTGATTTTGCAGGCAGTCTTTAAATTCCGGTGGTATATTCTCAAAGTCATATTTTGCTACATTCATGAGTGGCTTGCTCTTTTTCAACTTTAGCTCGAGTTTGCACACTAGTAGTTGGTGATCTGTACCACAGTCAGCTCCAGGTTTTGTTTTTGTTGATTTTATAGAGCATTTCCGTCGTTAACTTCCACAGATGTCGTCAATTTGATTTTTGTACAATCCACTGGGTGAAGTCCATGTGTACAGTCACTGCTTGTGTTGCTGGAAGAAGTTATATGATATGAATAGATCGTTGGTCTTGCAGAATTCTATCAGTCTTTCTCCAACTTCATTTCTGTTGACAAATCCATATTTTCCAACCACTTCGCCACCTTCTTTGTTGCCAACTTTTGCGTTCCAGTTACCCATGACTATTAAGATATCCTGTTTGCATTTTCTGTCAATTTCAGCTTGTATTTTTTCATAGAACTCATCAACTTCATCCTCTTCTCCAGCTGTTGTTGGGGCATATACTTGGAATTATAGTTGTGTTGATGGGCATTCCTTGCAGACGAATAGAAATTAAGCGTTCACTGACTGCATTGTATTTCATTACAGTTCTTGCAAGTTTCTTCTTAACTATGAATGTAACATCATTTCTTTTTTGTCTTTCATTTTCAGCATAGTAGACCATGTGATCATCAGATGGAAAGCACAGTTACTTACCTGTAACAGGTGATCTCTGGGAACAGCAGGAATAAGTCTTCACATATGGGTACATCGGTACCGACGGAGCCTGCACGGGAATGCTCCCCAGCATCCAATCAGAAAGCTTTTGGGAGCATCCCTAGCGCCTGCGCACTGCCTTCCCGCCTTTTCCACTGCCTCTCCTCAGTTGAGTTTCATAGCTGAGACAAAAGGAGAGAAAGAGGAAAGGAAGATAGAAGATAAATACAACTCCTAGGGGAGGTGGGTGGGTTGTGAAGACTTATTCCTGCTGTTCCCAGAGATCACCTGTTACAGGTAAGTAACTGTGCTATCTCCAGGAACAAGCAGGAATGAGTCTTCACATATGGGGACTCCCAAGCTAAGATGCCTGGAGCCCTAACATGTTGAAGAAAGAAAACATGCTACACCTCATATGGCCAGGCATCCTGAGGATGGAGGGCAGGAGTTGAAAAGAGAGGAGCTGCTGAAAAAACAGCTAAGCTAAGAAAGGACTACCCGGAAGGAGTCCCTGTATGTATGATCATTATCAAAGATATATTGAAATGAACAATCACCATAATATTGGAATGAACAATCACCATATGATGCTCACCTACTGGATTGCAGGAAGTAGAGAGGCTGATGGAGTCTACTGGGGATCCAGTAGAATAATGTTCAAGGTGACCTCACTGGAGTGAAGGTGGAGGTCCACATCTGGAAGTGAGAGGTGACCCCAGGATTTAATTGGGGTAACACAAACACGGCAGGTCTTCAGTGGGAAGCTTCATGGAAAGCTGAAAAACTCTTTTGGCTACAGAAGTATTCAGAGGTAGGAGCAAAAGAGGAAGACTGACCGATCTTGACAAACAGACCTAGTCCTTGAGGGAGGAAAGGGTATGAGAAGAACCCCATACTCTCAGAAAAGGACAGATGTTTGAGGAATTGAATCTGAAATCCACTGAAGATCCACCATGTCTTTCCTAACTGGTGAGAGGGAGGAAGACATTGGGATATAGAGCTTCAGGGATATGTAAATCTAGGATACGGTAGGGCTGTCAGTTCCACAGCAGTGGTTGTGTGCAAAATATCTGAAACATACTGTGGAACAGTATGAAGCTGTGCAAGCCCACTGTCAGAAACATACAGGAAGGTAAAAACCTTTATGAGCATAGACAGTCAGAGAGATAAGTATGGAAATACATATCTACCTATAATAAGTATCTGGACAGATACACACATATATATAATAGATATATGTGTGTAGATATAGATATATATATATATAGATATAGATATAGATAGATATATGTGTGTAGATATAGATATATATATATCTATATATATATATATATATATATATATAATGAGATCTAAAGGGCATATGCCCACTTAGCTGACAGACAGATACATCTACCTGAATATATAGGTCTAAAGATAGATGCCTGCAATAAGCAGACAGAGTTATGCATATTAGGACATTCACATGGAGATGTGAAGGGAAAAGATTCATCCAAAAACAAGGAGGTGAAACCTACTTGAGAAATATATAGAGAATCTATTCCCCCAGGAATGATAAAGGAATGCTATCCAGTGAATTACCAGGATGGTTATGTGAAAAAACAGAGGATAATATTAGTCTGTAAACAGCAAGTCCGGAGTCCTGTGGAACTCCATCATGGTAAAATGACAGAAACGCATAGAATGAGATACCAGGTTGACCTATATGAGGGACAAAGGAGGTATCAGGCGTTTTTCAGAGTAATATGTGCTGTCCTTGAAGTAATAGGATACCATGAGGACAAGCTGCAAGAAAAAAAAAAAAAATAAAGTATATTCCCTAAGGAATGGAATAACTCTCAGATTTTCCTGTAGAGACGGCTTATGTCCTTCTCCGTCTTTTTTTTTTTTTTTTAAAGATAACAGGGTATGAAGAACCCTCACAGTCATAGGGGATGACTGAGGAAACATTTTTCAACCATGATGGATAGTCATTCAAGAAACTCTATGCTCTCTAGCAAGGGCCCATAGTGGAAAGCTTCTCAGTAGGATTGCAGAGAGCATTATGCAGGAGAACCGGGATGTAGAACTGGCTGATGGAGTAAACTGACAGCCACGTCCATTACGTGCCAAACCCAGGGATTGGAGATGGCAAGGGTAAAAGATAGTATAAGAAGCCTGTAGTGAAAAAGATTATCCAAGAAAGATGCAGAAAACTGTCTTGGAATCACTACTAAGGCCAGACAGGAGTGGTGGACAACAAGACTGGGACTTGTGGGAAAGTACCAGTAGGCAAGCACTGGAACTCCTGCATGGGCAGCTACTGAAAGGACAACAGAGAGAGTTGGTCTGAGTCAAACAGAGAGAACAGACTGACCAAAGAGAGCAAGCTGTCTGTCTGCAGAGCTGCCCAGATAAAGAAAGGAGTTAATTCAGAAGAAGAAACTCTACAGTGAAAAGACAGACAAGAAAAGTCTTTCAATGGTAGGGTACCACTCTTACAGGGGAAACCCTGGCGAAGAGGGTAGAGCTAGAAGCTAAAGAAGGACTTACCACATGGTAAGTCCATGGAAGGAAAAACTTCATGCTGGTACAGAGAAACTATCATATGATAGTTGCTATTAAACCTCTCTTCTAGTCAGGAAGAGGTGGAAAACTCTGTAACTTATAGACATGAATAACCTGACGGTTCAGCATAGTGAAGAGTAAATGGATTTCCTGAGAATAGGAATCCCTGAGCAGAGTTTTGAATGGAAAAACAGTGAAAAACTTCTGCTGAAAAGAAGTTAACTGTAGTTATAAAAAGATTAATCAGAAACCTATGGTTACTGTGTTTATTCAGCCTGGCTAGAGTTTGGATTCTTCAGACCAGGGCAAGACTTCCCCTGCTTGGGAACATCCGAATGATGGGCAGGAGAAGAGGAAAACCTCTTTCTTTTAGGGAAAGAAGGTTTGGTAGGGCATTTCCTACCTGCTGAGGAAGGAGAGGGCTTAGGATGGCCCTCAGAAACAGGAAAGTCAGTGGAGCAATGAGCAACCTGACGTAAGGACTACTTATTGAAGAGATTTTCTCCAGTACAAGGAGTATTACCCAGTCTGTGTTGTGCCCATCTATTCAAGTCTGATGCTTGGAGCCAGGCTTTACGACGTGCTCCTATGGCTATAGCAGAAGTTCTGCTAGCAGACTCAAAAGAGTCTAGGGAAGCACGAGAAAGAAACCAAGAGATATGTTGGCTATGACGAAGAAGTAAGGAATAGTCTGCAGCCTTGGGCTCTGATAGAAAAGGAGTCAAAAGAGATAATTTCTTTGTGACCTCCTGAAGGGATAGACTCATATAGAAAATATATGAGAGAATCCTTTTTGCCAGCATAGATGTTTGGAAGGTTTGACGTCCAAAGGCATCCAGTAATCTAGATGCACGCCCTGGCGGGAAAGAAGAATGTTTTTTCTTGCTTTTTACCTTCCTCGTTGCTGATTCCACTACAATGGAATGATGGGGAAGTTGAGGCTTTTGGAATCCTGGAGAGGGGGGCACCTGATACAGAAGATCAGTTGCTGTAGGAGGTGAAGAAACCCTTAAAGGTTTTTCCCATACCTTCAGAAGAAGATTCTGCAAAGAGTGATGTAAAGGAAGCATTACAGTTTCCTTTCCTGCAGAAAAACCCTGAGAAGACTCATAGCCAGGGATAGGAATATTAAGGAAGGTTGCCATGTCAAGGAGAAACTTCTGAA
Source organism: Ichthyophis bannanicus (assembly GCA_033557465.1). NCBI lineage: Eukaryota > Metazoa > Chordata > Amphibia > Gymnophiona > Ichthyophiidae > Ichthyophis > Ichthyophis bannanicus. Next base: position 547,204,854 of record CM066031.1, read on the forward strand.
AAGAAGGATCTCCGATGGGAACCATCCCTGGACGGGTTAAACCTGAAAAGGAAGCCTGGGCACCGGAGGATATACCTGTCCGGTGCAGACCAGGATTTGCAATGGATGGATACTGGAACTGGCAATTATGAGTTGAGACAGTCAGTAGTGCATCATCCATGCCAGGAATCGACTCTAAACTAGGCATAGAGAGGAGCGATCCAGGTGACAAAAGCATGGAAGGAGCTGGTTCCGATAATGCTGTAGGTACCGGCATCGATACCGATACCGGTAGCGAAGGCGCCGAAACAGACATCGGAGACAGCTCAAGTGGTACCGAGGTAAGTAAAACCCCTTGGCGATTGTCCTCGGTACCGTGTATGCGGAATCGGTAAACATCGGTTCCGAGACGCGTCGGTACCCAGTCATCTAGACTAGATAGCGATTCCAGACTCGGCATCGAAGGGAGTGAATCTATCGATGCATGTCTCGAGGGTACCGACGTCGGTGATGGTATCAGCAATGCTGCTGATACAGGAAAATCAATCTGGGTCGTAATGTTCGGTCCCGAAGGTACCGAGGACGCCAGATGACGATTCCTGGTGAAGAGTAGATCACTCAACACTGGAGCCGATGCCGGGGTATCGGTACCGCTAGAAGCGGATGCTACCCCCGAGCATAGCTCAGATATAGGAAAGTCAATCTGGGTCGTATCGATCGGTCCCGAAGGTACCAAGGACGCCCGATGACGATCCCTGGTGAAGAGTGGATCACTCAACACCGGTGCCGATGCTGGGGTATCGGTACCGCTCGAAGCGGATGCCACCACCGAGCATGGCTCAGGTATGTTCTGTGAGGGGTGAGCCCCAGGAACAACCTGAAACCCCTGAAATGCTTTGGAGCCCGAAGACTCCCGCCGGGGTTTTAATGCCAATGGGGTCTTGAGGGCAAGGCCGGAGCCGTCATCATGCTTGGCATGAGACCTACCACTCAAGAATTGGCTAGTCTTAACAGACTGTTTGAGGGTTACCTGATCCTGTAGAGAAGAAAAAAACGGTGCCCGCACTTCGGGAGGAAAAACGGTATCGAGGGAAACTCGAAAGAGGGAAGTTCTTCTCACAGTTTTGCAGCCTGAGTGTTCAGGGGAAAAAGGGTCAGGACCCGAACAATTTAGACACCAGGAATTGGAGTCTAAAAAGAAAACTGTGCTTCCACAGTGAAGGCACTTCTTAGGAGACGAAAGCTCCATGGTGGAGAGGCCTTGTAGGCCCAAAATATTTAAAGACAGAAACTGAGGGAAAAATCTCCCTGAGTGTAAGAAAAATCCACCGGCGGTACCGGTGGCGGCGGGAAAACAGCCGCGACCACAAGAAAACAAGAAATAAAGAATTTAAAGAAAAAAGTTTCTGCGGTGACAGGAGGAAAAACGAAAACTGAGGAGAGGCAGTGGAAAAGGCGGGAAGGCAGTGCGCAGGCGCGAGGGATGCTCCCAAAAGCTTTCTGATTGGATGCTGGGGAGCATTCCCGTGCAGGCTCCGTCGGTACTGACGTACCCATATGTGAAGACTCATTCCTGCTTGTTCCTGGAGATAGAGCCCAATGCCAGTCCATTTCAGTTCGCCCACACCCAACAGATGCTATGTGCACGTTCCATTTCATTCTTGACCAGCTCCAACTTCCCTTGGTTCCTGCTTCGTATGTTCCATGTCCCAATATGTAAGACATCTTGGCAGATTCAGACTTATTTCATGCACAGCTAAATCAGAAGTCAGACGTCCCGAGGGCTTTGATCCAACCACATGATAAATAATGGCTTTACTCTGAAAAAGCTTCAGCTCCTCCCCAGTAGCCAGTTGAGTGCCTTCCGACCTGGAGATCTCAATCTTCCATCACTATAGTGCAATTTGTTTTGTTGCAACTATCCATTGGGTTTTCGTGGCAAGATACGGAAGATTACCAAGACTTTCTTCCACGCAGGAAATTCTAGTGTTCTTGCCATTGGCACAGAAATGTGATCCACCACCATCCCATTCTACTGCTGCCCAGATGGGTGGTTTTGTCTTAGTCTGTCACCTTAAGAACATAAGATATGCCATACTGGGTCAGACCAAGTTCCATCAAGCACAGTATCCTGTTTCCAACAGTGGCCAATCTAGGTCATACATACCTAGCAGTATTCCCCAAAACACACAGGTTCCACAATGCTTGTATTGGGTCAAGCATTGATATCTTGGGTCCCTTTTTAATAATGGTTTATGGACCTTTCCTCCAGGAACTTGTCCAAACCCCTTTTAAACCCAGCTACATTAACAGCTCTTACTACATCCTCCGGTAACAAATTCCAGAGTTTGATTTCACGTTGAGTGAAAAAATATGTTCTATTTGTCTTAAATAGTTTACCCTGTAGCTTCATTACATGTTCCCTAGTCTTTCTATATTCTGATAGCGTAAACAATTGATCTAGGTTTACCCGCTCCACTCTGTTCATTAATTTATAGACCTCTATCATATCTCCCCTCAGCCTTCTCTTTTCCAGGTTGAAGAGCCCTAACCTTTGTAGCCTCTCTTCATAGGAGTAGCCTTCCATCCCCTTTACCATTTTGGTGGCTCTTCTCTGAACCTTTTCTAATAAAGCACAGTTACTTACCTGTAACAGGTGATCTCTGGGAACAGCAGGAATTAGTCCTCACATATGGGTACGTCGGAACCGACGGAGCCTGCGCGGGAAAGCTCCCCAGCTTCCCAGAAGGAAGCTTTTGGGGCCTCCCACTGCACATGCGCGCTGCCTTCCCGCCTTCCTGACCAGCTCTCCTCAGTTCGAGTTTATAGCTGAGACAATAGAGAGAGGAAAGGAAGATAGATAGAAGATACAACTCCTAGGGGAGGTGGGTGGGTTGTGAGGACTAATTCCTGCTGTTCCCAGAGATCACCTGTTACAGGTAAGTAACTGTGCTATCTCCAGGAACAAGCAGGAATAAGTCCTCACATATGGGGACTCCCAAGCTAAGATGCCTGGGGGATCCCCTTCCAAGGGTTCGCCATCTTCGTATGGATCTCAGGCATCCATCCTGGGAAGGTGGGCAGGAGTTGTTCAAGTATGGAACAGGTGTTTGAGGACAGCCTGACCAAACAAGGCATCCCGGCGGGAGTCCTTGTCCAAACAGTAATGGGCTGTGAAGGTATGAACCGAGGCCCATGTGGCGGCTCGACAGATCTGATCAATGGATACAGAGTGAAGATGAGCCATAGAAGTGGCCATGGCTCTCACATTGTGAGCTGTGACATGGCCTTCCAGAGAAATATTTTTGCTCTGGTAAGCAAAGGAAATACACTGAGCAATCCAATTGGAAAGTGTACGTTTGGAGACTGGAAGTCCCAAATGAGAAGGATCAAAAGCCACGAAAAGCTGGGAAGACTTTCGATGTGGCTGAGTCCTGTTGAGGTAAAAGGCAAGAGCTCTTTTACAATCTAAAGTATGAAGGTTCCTCTCTGCACTGGATGCATGAGGAGCTGGAAAAAAGACAGGTAGATATACCTCTTGATTAAGATGAAAAGGCGAGACCACTTTGGGCATAAAGTGGGGATTCGTCCTAAGGACCACCTTATCATGATGAAACCTGGTATAAGGTGGATGAGCCACTAAGGCCTGTAGTTCACTGATGCGGCGAGCCGAAGTGACTGCAATAAGGAAAAGGACCTTCCAGGAAAGAAATTTCAAGGAGGTAGAAACCAACGGTTCAAAAGGTGGCTTCATAAGCTGACCCAGAACTAGGTTCAAGTCCCATGCTACCGGAGGAGGTCGGATGGGAGGCTTAGTTAGAGTCAGGCCTCTCATGAACCTTGCAACAAGTGGATGAGAGGAGACAGGTTGTCCATTTATAGGTTTTAAGGATGCTGCAATAGCACTCAAATGGACTCTTACTGAATTTGTCTTAAGGCCTGCATTAGAAAGATGCAGGAGATAGTCTAGTAGAGAATTCAAAGGAAGTGCTAGAGGGTCAAGACCCTGTTGAGCACACCAAATGGAAAAGCGTTTCCATTTGAAAGCATAGGAACGCCTCGTGGAGGGTTTCCTAGAGGCATGAAGGATATCTTTCACTGGTTGAGAAAGATTGAAGTCATGAAGGCTTAGGCCTTCAGTAACCAAGCTCTGAGATGTAGGGACTTGGGGTTTGGGTGCCACAAAGTCCCTTCCTCCTGAGAGAGAAGGTCTGGCGCAGCTCCCAGGTCCAGGGAGGGTCCCTGGGAGAGATGCAGAAGTAGAGGGAACCTCACTTGGCGTGGCCAGCGTGGAGCTATGAGGATCATCGATCCGTGATCCCTCTGGAGTTTGAACAGAGTCTTGGGAATCAAAGGAATGGGTGGAAAGGCATATAGGAATTCCTGACCCCAATGCAGGAGAAAGGCGTCGTTGGCCTGAGCTCCCTGACACGGAGTCCTGGAACAGAACCGGGGAAGTTTGGCATTCCACGGACTTGCAAAGAGGTCTATGTCCGGGGTTCCCCATTCCTGAAAGATTCTGCCTATCTGGTCCATATGTAGGGACCATTCGTGTGGAAGCAGAACTCGACTGAGTCTGTCTGCCGGAGAGTTTTGAACCCCTGGAAGATAGACTGCCAGAAGATGAATTTGATGCTCTCTGGCGAAGGCCCATAATCTGAGAGCTTCGTTGCAAAGCGACAGAGAGCCTGTCCCTCCTTGTTTGTTTACGTAGAACATGACCACCTGATTGTCTGTCTGAACTAGGACGGTCAGGTTGACAAGGAGGGTATGGAAGACTTTGAGGGCAAAGAAGATTGCTCGCAGTTCCAGGAGGTTGATGTGAAGGGTGGTCTCCTGTGGAGACCAAGTACCCTGAGTGGAGAGGGATTGTAGATGTGCTCCCCACCCTGTTTGGGAGGCATCTGTTGTGAGGGTTGCTTGGGGCAACAAAGGTTGGAAGGGGGCCCCCAACAACAGATTCTTGGTGGACTTCCACCATTGGAGGGACCAAAATAGACGCTTTGAGGTGAGTATTTGGTCGGAGAGCGCTCCTGATGCTTGAGTCCACTGGGTGGCCAAGGTCAATTGAGCTGCTCTCATATGAAGACGAGCGTAGGGCACCACGTGTACTGTGGAGGCCATGTGGCCCAGAAGTCGCAGCATTTCTCTGGCTGTCAAGTGACTGCTGGACTGAGCTTGGGAGGCCAAGCACATCAGACGTTGGCCCCGGACTTGAGGTAGGTAGGCCCTTGCAGTGGTGGTGTCCAACTGGGCCCCTATGAATTCCAGAGACTGAGTAGGGATAAGTTGAGACTTGGGAAGGTTTATCACCAGTCCCAGATACTGCAGAATGTGTCTTGTGCGGTCCAGGGAAATCTGGGCCTCTGACTGAGATGGAGCTCGGATGAGCCACTCGTGGAAATGTTTTCCCTGAAACAGAAATCTTAGATATTTTCTGTGGGATGGGTGGATGAGTATATGTGTGTATGCATCCTTGAGATCTAGAGAACAAAGCCAATCCTGACTCTGAAGGTATAGAAGGAGAATGCCTAGAGAAAGCATTTTGAATTTCTCCTTGTACAGAAATTTGTTCAATTCTCTCAGATCTAGGATAGGTCTGAATCCCCCTGTCTTCTTTGTTATGAGAAAATAAGGGGAGTAGAATCCTGTCCCTTGTTGAAGAAGAGGAACCTCTTCTATTGCCCCTTGTGCAAGGAGAGAAGAGACTTCCTGATCCAACAGGCCCAGGAGAGATGGGGGAGAATTGAAGTGCCTCACCATGGTATATGGAGGAAGGTTGGAAAAATGAAGTTTGTAGCCCTCTCTGATGATAGAGAGGGTCCAGTGCTCTGATGTAATTTGCCCCCATCTGGGAGCAAAGTGAGCTAACCTTCCGGGAATGGTGAGGGGCTCTGGTTGTTCTAGAGCCAGAAAGGTTAAGTTCTCTAGGGGCAAGTCAAAACCCCTGAGGGGGTTGAGCCTGCTGAGGAGTGGCAGACGCTGCAGGCTTTGACCTTGCCTGTTTAGGTTGCTGACGTTTAGCAGCAAAGCGAGGCTGAGAAGATTGTTGACCAGTATTTGTGGAAAATCTGGCCTTCTTGTACTAAGGCCTCTTGAAAGACTTTTTCTTGGCAGGAGTAGAGGTAGACTTAGAAAGTCTATCTAATGTAGCATTCTCTGCGTCCATTTGAGTGGCTTTAATTTGCCAGTCCTTACTAAATAAGTTCTCACCTGTACAGGGCAGATTCCGTAAGCCATCCAGGACCCAGGGTTCTAGGTCAGAGGCCTGGAGCCAAGCAAGTCGTCGGGCTGCAATAGCAATGCCCGAAGCTCTACCGGCACCCTCAAAGGAATCAAAAGCTGCTCTGTTGGAGAACTTAGAAACATCTAGAAGCTGTTTCACCAGAGAAATGAACTCCTCCTTTCTATCCTCAGGGATAAAGGAGGCAAAATGCCGTACCTTTAGGGCAAGTTCCCTGAGAAACATGCCCATATACAGACTGTAAGAATTAATCCTGGCTATAAGCATACTAGCCTGGAAAGGTTTCCTGCCAAAAGAGTCTAGGGTTTTACATTCTCGCCCTGGAGGGGTAGAAGAGTGCCTTTTGGTGCTCTTAATCTTTTTCAGCGCAGACTTCACCACAATGGAATGGTGAGGCAGCTGAGTCTTTTGAAACCCAGGAGAAGGAGGGACCCGGTACATGGTGTCCAACCTACGAGAGTAAGGAGACAACATTAGAGGAGCCTCCCATAAGTCCATCAAGTGTTCTTGAAGGATTTCATGGATAGGCAGGGTGACTGCCTCTTTAGGAACCTTAGGGTATCCTAAAATATCCAATTTCTTTGACCTAGGTTCTTTTTCAGAGGATGTGGTAATAGAAAGTCCTTTAGCTAGCTCTATAATGAAGTCTTGAAAGGACAAATCCTCTGGTGGAGACATTCTCCTCTTTGGGGAAGAAGGGTCTTCATGAAGAACTAGAGACAGCTCAGAGTCCTCAGAGGAGTCAAAATCCTCAGAAGAATCAGAGTATTCTCTATTTGCTTCCAACGCACGATACGCATACCGATCGGTATCGACATCGGGCGTACCGGGTATGGGATCGGTATCGGGTGAAAACCCAGATCCGACATGCGGAACCGATCTGCGTTTGGAAGTCGATGGTCTCGGTTCCGGTATGGGAGACGATACCGGAACCGGACCCGGTACCGCTGAACACGGTACCGAGGGCGTCGCAGCTGTAATAAAAGCCAGCATGGCCTGCTGCATGGTCTGAACAGTATTGCTCATAGACGCCACTGCTGCCTGGATGTCGGTACCGGTATGGGCCGGAACCCCAGAGCAGTCTAACAGGTGATCAGTCGAGGCCGTGCCATCGATGTCAACCTGTAACCCCATAGATGGTGCTTTGGAAGCCAGAGCTTCCCGCCGGGGTTGTTTGGCTGGGGCAGGATCCTCAGATTCAAAAGTGAGAGCCTCTCGATGCTTTGAAGGAGATTTGCTCTTTGAGGACCTGCCCGAAGAAGGTTTGGTTACCTGAGATCCATCCGGAGAGGAAGACCTGGATGACTGTGATGCTGGATTATCTGAAGCAAACAGCACATGGAATTTGTTGGCCCGGTTCTGCAAACCACGTTTAGACATCTGGGAGCAGGATGGGCAGTCCGGAATGGAGTGGTCAGGTCCCAAACATTTAAGACACCATTCATGGGTGTCTGTGACAGAAACAACAGCACTACACTTGGTACACTTCTTAAAACCAGGGGCTGGTTTCTCCATGAGGAGAATTTGTGTAGGCCTGAGGCCTAACCGAAGTCACCAAGTTGTGCAAAGATAAATTTTTTTTTTTATTTATTTTTTTTTTTTAAAGAAAAGAAGAGACCGGCGGTACCGGTTTCGGTATGGGGAAGGCAGGTACGCGGTCTAAAGAAACAAACTAACTAAAACAATAATTTCTTCAGCGGTGACAGGAACACGACCTGCTGGCTCCGCGGAAAAAGAGAAACTGAGGAGAGCTGGTCAGGAAGGCGGGAAGGCAGCGCGCATGTGCAGTGGGAGGCCCCAAAAGCCTCCTTCTGGGAAGCTGGGGAGCTTTCCCGCGCAGGCTCAGTCGGTTCCGACGTACCCATATGTGAGGACTTATTCCTGCTTGTTCCTGGAGATCGCTATATCCTTTTTAAGATACGGCGACCAGAATTGCACACAATATTCAATGTGCGGTCGTACCATGGAACGATACAGAGGTATTATAATATCCTTTGTTTTATTTTCCATTCCTTTCCTTATGATACCTAGTATTCTATTTGCTTTCTTGGCCGCCGCTGCACACTGGGCGGAGGGTTTCAACATGTTATCCACGATGACTCCTAAATCTTTTTCCTGGGTGGGGGTTCCCAATGTGGAACCTTGCATCGTGTAACCATAGTGTGGGTTGTTCTTTCCTAGGTGCATAACTTTGCACTTGTCCACATTAAATTTCATCTGCCATTTGGATGCCCAGTCTTCCAATTTATCCGGATCCTCCTGCAGTTTTCCACAGTCCTCTTGGGTTTTAACAACTTTAAACAATTTTGTGTCGTCTGCAAATTTGATAACCTCACTAGTTATTCCCTTTTCCAGGTCATTTATGAATATGTCAAAAAGTAGCAGACCCAGTACAGATCCCTGTGGTACTCCACTATTCACCCTTTTCCACTGGGAAAATTGACCATTTAGCCCTACCCTCTGCTTTCTATCTTTTAACCAGTTCCCAATCCACAATAGTACACTGCCTCCTATTCCATGACTTTTTAGTTTTGCCAAAGGTCTCTGATGAGGGACCTTGTCAAAGGCTTTCTGAAAGTCCACATACACTATATCAATTGACTCACCTTTGTCTACCTGTTTATTCACACCTTCAAAAAAACATATCAGATTAGTAAGACAAGATCTTCCTTGTCTAAAGCCATGTTGGCTGTCTCCCATTAGACCATGACTATCTACATGCTGTGTAATTTTGTTCTTTATGATGGTTTCTACCATTTTTCCCGGTACTGATGTCAGGCTCACCGGTCTGTAATTTCCCGGATCACCCCTGGAACCCTTTTTAAAAATTGGTTTTACATTGGCAATCCTCCAATCTTCAGGTATTACAGATGATTGTAATGAAAGTTCACAGATTACTAATAGCAGGTCTGCAATCTCATTTCAGTTCTTTCAACACTCTTGGATGTATACCATCCGGTCCAGGTGATTTGCTACTATTCAGTTTATCAAATAGTTGTAATACATCTTCTGGTGTAGCGATATTTCTCTCAATTCCTCTGCATTATCACCTTTAAATACCACTTCAGTCTTGGTTAACATCCCTACATCTTCCTCAGTAAAGACTGAAGCAAAGAATTCATTCAGTCTCTCCACTATAGCCTTGTCTCCTTTTACTGCCCCTTTTACCCCTCTATCATCTAATGGTCCAATTGACTCTCACAGGCCTTTTACTACGAATGTACTTGAAAGTCTTTATTTCGTGTTTTTGCTTCCGTAGCAAGTTCCTTCTCAAATTCTCGCTTTGCCTGCCTTATCAATGCTTCGCATTCAACTTGGCAGTGCTTGTGCTGTTTCCAGTTTTCGTCATTTGGCTCTTTTTTTCCATTTCCTAAAAGATGCTTTTTTGGCAACAGCCGCCTCTCTGACCTCACCTTTAAACCATGCTGGCAGTTTTTTGGACTTTCTTCCACTTTTCTTAATGCGTGGAATACAGCTGGCCTGGGCTTCCAAGATAGTATTTTTAAACAACACCCAAGCTTGATGTAAGTCTTTAACCTTTGCAACCGCTCCTTTTAGTTTTTTCTTAACTATATTCCTCATTTTATCATAGTCTCCCTTTCGAAAGTTAAAAGGTAGTACTGTAGATTTCCTTACTATCCCTCCTCCACTAATTAAATCAAACACGATCATGCTATGATCACTATTGCCAAGTGGTCCCAACACCCTTATTTCTGCACCAGATCTGATGTCCCACTAAGGACTAGGTCCAGTATGGCTTCCACTCTGGTCGGTTCATGAACCAGCTGCTCCAAGAAGCAGTCATTTATGTCATCTAGAAACTTTATCTCCCTAGCATGTCCTGCCATGACACTGACCCAGTCGATAACGGGGTAACTGAAATCACCCATTATTACTACTCTGCTGTAACTTTTGTTAGCTTCCTTGATCTCTCTAAGCATTTCATCATCCATTTGTTCATTCTGGCCAGGCGGTCGATAGTACACCCCCACTGCCATCACCTTCCCCTTCATACATGGAATTTCAATCCATAGAGATTCTACAGCAAATTTTGTTTCCTGCAAAACTTTAATCCTTTCTGACTCAATGCCCTCTCTAACAGAGTGCAACCCCTCCTCCAATTTGATCAGTTCTATCATTACGATATAGTTTGTATCCAGGTATCACAGTGTCCCACTGGTTATCCTCCTTCCACCATGTCTCTGAGATTGCAATCATATCTAACCTCTCATTTAGTGCTATATATTCTAACTCTCCCATCTTATTATTTAGACTTCTAGCATTTGCATACAAGCATTTCAGAGACTGTATTTTATTAATATTAATCTGGCAATTGGTAGGCATGGGTAATTTGGAATCTTTATGCTCTGTCTGCACCATACTCAAGGGCATTTGGGCCACTTTAGTCTTTTTTGGAACCTCTCTGCTTTCGGTAGTATCCTTCAAGGATACCTTCTTCCGAACCATGCGCTCTTGGGCGACTGTCGGCTTTCCCCAATTTTCTAGTTTAAGCGCTTCTCTATCTCCTTTTTAAAGGTTAATGCCAGCAGTCTGGCTCCATCCTGGTTAAGGTGAAGCCCATCCCTTTGAAAGAGCCCCTCCTTTCCCCAGAATGTTCCCCAGTTCCTAACAAATCCAAAACCCTCATCCTTGCACCATCGTCTCATCCACGCATTGAGACTCCGGAGCTCTGCCTGCCTTTTGGGTCCTGCACGTGGAACGGGAAGCATTTCGGAGAACGCTACCCTGGAAGTTCTGGATTTCAACTTCCTACCTAAAAGCTTAAACTTAGCCTCTAGAACCTCCCTACCACATTTTCCTATGTCATTGGTACCGACATGTACCAAGACAGCAGACTCCTCCCCAGCACTATCTAAGATCTTATCTAGGCGGCTCGTGAGGTCCGCTACCTTCGCACCAGGCAGGCATGTTACCAGGCGATCCTCATGTCCACAAGCCACCTAGCTATCTACATGCCTAATGATCAAATCACCAACTATAACAGCTGTCCTAACCCTCCCCTCATGGGCACATGGCCCTGGAGAAACGTCCTCGGTGCAAGAGGGTTTTACATCACCTGGAGGACAGGTCCTAGTTACAGGATCATGTCCTACCACACCAGGGTAATGCTCTCCTGTCACGTGACCTCTCTCCTCCATGACAACAGGGATGCTGCCAGACTGGAGGTGGGACTTCAGGACTATATCCCTATAGGTCTCGTCCATGTACTTCTCTGTCTTTCTTATGTCTTCCAGGTCTGCTACTCTAGCCTCTAGAAAACAGACTTGTTCCCTGAGAGCAAAGAGCTCCTTGCACTTATTGCATACGTAAGACCTCTCACCAACTGGGAGAAAATCATACATGTGACACTCAATGCAAAAGACTGGAAAGCCCCCATCTCGCTGCTGGACTGTTGTCCGCATTTTAGTTTAAAGCTTGTGTTTAGGTCTTAAAATTCTGTATTCACTAAGAGTTGGTGTAGGTGCTTATACTAATAAAAGTGTATCTAATACCTCTAATGTACCTTGTTCACCTGAAGCTTAATTAATCTCAGGTCCTCAATGTATGACTGATTTGGATAAAGAGCTGCACCTGAGAGCAGCCCCTTTCCTCTAAGATGTGTAAGTACCTATAAAGCTACAATTACCCCAGGGGCGGGTGGGTGTTGGGGAGGGAGAGAGGGGAATAAGACCTATTAAAAGAAGAAGGCTGTTACAAGGTACCCTGTCCTGTAAACTAAGCAAGGGGGGAGGGCGGTAGTCCCTCAGGTAGGCTAGAGCAGGAAAAAAACGCAGCAGGTTCTGGGGACAGAGTAGGGAGAGATATTTAATTTAAAGTAGCAGTTAACCTGGCTACCACACAAAAGCCAGTTAGTTGAGAGAGGCAAGGTAAGTTATACAGCTGAGAAGCTGAAGTGCAAAACTAAAGGGAACAGGGAGATGAAGTAGCACACCAATAAGACAAAAATAAATAATCAAATAGACAGCTAGAACTCACAGCAAAGTTGTCACAGGAGTTAAATATCCACCTCTCTAGCAGAGCACTGTGAGGGCACTGCTCTTCCCAGAGCAGAGAGAGACAAACAGTCTCCCATGATGGACAGGCCTTAGTTGAGGCCTGTCCATCTTGGGAGACCCTGACAGTAGTTAAGCTAACAATAGCTTAGCCCTCAGCATCACTGATGCACACAAGCCATCACAGCAAGATAAGCTGCAAACTAATAATAAAAAAAAAAAAAAGTGTCTCATAGTAACATAGTAAATGACGGCAGATAAAGACAAGTATGGTCCATCTAGTCTGCCCAGTAAGATGACAGGAGTAGGTGCACCTTCCACTCTGTGCGGGCCGCCCCTCCCCATGTCTTTGTTTAGGGGTGAACCCACCGCTCTGTGTAGGACACCCTTATTTGTTGAGAAATTAGTGGTTCAGTTTATTTTGATTTTATCCTGTTGCTGTAAAGGGATCCACTGTGTCTGTCCCATGCCATTTTGAATTCCATCACTGTGTTTGCCTCCACCACTTCCATCGGGAGGGCATTCCAAACATCCACCACCCTTTCAGTGAAAAAGTATTTCCTGACATTGCCTTTCAATTTACCCACCTTGCAGCTTCATGTTATGCCCTCTAGGTTTTACAACTTCCGTCTTTGGAAAAGATTTGTTTGTTCATTATTTCTCTAAGTATTTAAAGGTCTGAATCATATCTCCCCTAACCCTCCTCCAGAGTGTACATATTTAGGTCTTCAAGTCTCTTCTCATAAGGCTTCTGACGCAGGCTCCAAATCATTTTGGTCACCTTCCTCTGAACAGTTTCCAGTCTTTTTACATCCTTTGCAAGATATGGTCTCCAAAACTGAACACGGTATTCCAAGTGAGGCCTCACCAGTGACTGATACAGTGGCATTAGCACCTCTTCCTTTCTGCTGGCAATTCCTCTTTGCATGCAGCCAAACATCCTCCTGGATTTTGCCACCGCCTTGTTAAACTGTTTTGCCACCTTGAGATCTTCAGAAATCACACGAAGGTCTTTCTCCTGAACCATGCACACCAACCTCTTGCCCCCTATCGCGTACATTTTCCTTGGATTTCTGCTACCCAAGTGCATGACACTGCACTTTTTCGCATGAAATCTTAATTGCCAAGCATTAGACCATTCTTCCAGCTTTTGTAGAGCTTTCCTCATGTTAACCACTTCCTCGGGGGAGTCCACTCTGTTGCAAATGTTTGTGTCATCTGCAAAAAAGAGAGACTTTTCCATTCAGTCTTTCAGCAATATCACTCACAAATACATTTAACAGTGCCGGGCCCAGGACTGAACCCTGGGGCACCCTGCTAATCACCTTCCTTTCATCTGAGTGAGCTCCATTTACCATCACCTTCTGTCGTCTGTCTGTCAGTCAACCAATTTCTGATCCAGTTTACCACCTTGGGACCCATCCCCAAATTACTGAGTTTATTGATAAGCCTCCTATGAGGAACAGTGTCAAAGGCTTTGCTGAAATCCAGGTAGATGACATCCATCACATGCCCCTGATCTAGTTCTCTGGTCACCCAGTCAAAGAACTCAAATCAGATTTGATTGGCAAGATCGTCCTTCGGTAAAACCATGTTGCCTCGGATCTTGCAACCTGTTGGTTTCGAGAAAGTCCACTATTCGCTCTTTCAGGAGTGCCTCCATTACTTTTCCCGCCACAGAGGTAAGGCTCACGGGCCTGTAGTTTGTCACTTCTTCCCTGTCACCACTTGTGTAGAGGTACCACATCAGCCATTCTCCAGTCCTGAGGAACGTCTCCTGTTTCCAAGGATCTGTTGAAAACATCCTTTAACAGCCCTGCAAGAACCTCTCTGAGCTCTTTTAGTATCCTGGGATGTATCCCATCCGGTCCCATGGCCACTTTCAGTTTTGCAAGTTGTTCTAACACATCTTCTGTGAATGGTGTGGTATCTACTTCAATCCCCATTTTTATATTTGGGAGTCACAGGTGGTCCTTCTCCAGAATTTTCTTTAGTAAAAACAGAGCAGAAGTATTTGTTTAGCAATTTTGCTTTTTCAATGTCGCTTTCCACGAGTCCGTTCCCAGCACTTCTGAGTCCTGCAATTTCACCTCTGATCTTCTCTCTTTCCCAAATATACCTGAAGAAAGTTATTGCCACACTTCACATCTTTAGCCATCTTTTCCTCTGCCTTTGATTTTGCTTTCCTTATTTCTCTTTTTGTCTCTTTGAGTTTGATCCTGTATTCATTTCTGTGTTCCTGTTTGCAAGCTTTTGAATTTTACGAAAGCTGTGTTTTTTGCCTTTGAGCAGCCACTTCTTTGGAAAACCAAATAGGTTTCCTTCTCCTCGTTTTTATTTACTTTTCTTACATATTTATCTATCTGTTGCCTCTTTTATTGCCACCTTTAGTTTAGCCCATTGCAATTCCACTTCCCTTATCCCCTTCCACCCTGCCAACTCCTCCTTTAGGTACTTGGCCATTTTACTGAAGTCAGTGTTTTTGAAGTTTAGGACTTTGAGCGTGCTATGATTAGACTGCACCTTGGCTTTTATCTCAAACCACACTGTGTGATGATCACTGCTGCTCATAGGGGCACCCACCCAGACATTCGACACGCTATCACCGTTGGTGAGCACTAAATCCAGTGTTGAGCTTTCCCTGGTTGGTTCCATCACCATTTGTCTAAGTAACGCATCTTGGAAAGCATCCACAATTTTTTTGCTTCTTTCCAGATTTGCAGAAGGAGTAATCCAATCCACATCGGGTAGATTAAAGTCACCCAATATGATCACTTCCCCCTTTGTGGCTATCTTGGCAATATCTATAATCAATTCGTTATCTATCTCTTCAATTCATTAGGGCTTCCAGGTCTGGAACTTTGTTGGCTAAGCTTCGAGCATTTGTGCTCATTACTTTCCAGCATTTAACTGGCTTGCATTGATTTTGTTCTGCCCACTTCTTCCCACTTGCTTTTGATATGTGGTTTAAAAGTGTGGCTGTTTCTGATGTTATTCTGCTTTTGTCCACATACTGCCTGAATTTTTCACTTAGGATTCTTTTCCCTGCGATAGAGATTTAGTCCATCAGCACAGTATAGTCTCGTGTTGGTCCGTCTGTTTCCCCAGTGGCCTATAAATCTGAATCCTTCTTTCCACCAGGTCTGGAGCCATGTATTAAAGCCGTTTATGCGATGCAGCCTTTCTACCCCCTTACCAAGAACAGGTAGAACTTCTGAGAATGCAACAGTGTTAACAATGAGCTTCAGTTTCTCACCCAGAGTTTGGAAGTCCCTTTGAACTGTAGTGGCACTGTTTCTAGCCAGGTCATTTGTACCCAAGTGGATGACAATATCAATTTTGGAGTGCTCACTTTTAGCGCTAAGTACATCATCAATTTGGTTTGTATTCCTGCTAGCTGAAGAGCCTGGGAGGCATTTGACTAACTTCTCGCCTTTGAATGTGATTTCAATTACCTCGGTATCAACTGGGTCAGTGTCACGGCAGGACATGCTAGGGAGATAAGGTTTCTAGATGACATAAATGACTGCTTCTTAGAGCAGCTGGTTCATGAACCGACCAGAGGGGAAGCCATACTGGACCTAGTCCTTAGTGGAACACCATATCTGGTGCAAGAAATAAGGGTGTTGGGACCATTTGGCAATAGTGATCATAGCATGATTGTGTTTGATTTAATTAGTGGAGGAGGGATAGTAAAGAAATCCACAGTACTACCTTTTAACTTTCGAAAGGGAGACTATGACAAAATGAGGAATATAGTTAAGAAAAAACTAAAAGGAGCGGTTGCAAAGGTTAAAGACTTACATCAAGCTTGGGTGTTTAAAAATACTATCCTGGAAGCCCAGACCAGCTGTATTCCATGCATTAAGAAAAGTGGAAGAAAGTCCAAAAAACTGCCAGCATGGTTTAAAGGTGAGGTCGGAGATGCTGTTGCTGCCAAAAAAGCATCTTTTAGGAAATGGAAAAAAAGAGCCAAACGACGAAAACTGGAAACAGCACAAGCACTAGCAAGTTAAATGCAAAGCATTGATAAGGCAGGCAAAGCGAGAATTTGAGAAGGAGCTTGCTACGGAAGCAAAAACACGAAATAAAGACTTTTTCAAGTACATTCGTAGCAAAAGGCCTGTGAGAGAATCAATTGGACCATTAGATAATAGAGGGGTAAAAGGGGCAGTAAGAGGAGACAAGGCTATAGCGGAGAGACTGAATGAATTCTTTGCTTCAGTCTTTACTGGGAAGATGTAGGGATGTTACCCAAGACTGAAGTGGTATTTAAAGATGATACTGCAGAGGAATTGAGAGAAATATCGCTACACCAGAAAGCACAGTTACTTACCTGTAACAGGTGATCTCCGGGAACAGCAGGAATTAGTCATCACATATGGGTACATCGGTACCAACGGAGCCTGTGCGGGAAAGCTCCCCAGCTTTTCAAATGAAAAGCTTTTGGGGCCTCCCACTGCACATGCGCGCTGCCTTCCCGCCTTCCTGACCAGCTCTCCTCAGTTCGAGTTTAAAGCTGAGACAATAGAGAGAGAGGACAGGAAGATAGAGGAATAGAGAGACAACTCCTAGGGGAGGTGGGTGGGTTGTGATGACTAATTCCTGCTGTTCCCAGAGATCACCTGTTACAGGTAAGTAACTGTGCTATCTCCAGGAACAAGCAGGAATAAGTCATCACATATGGGGACTCCCTAGCTGAGATGCCTGGGAGATCCCCTTCCAAGGGTAACCATCTTCGTATGGATCTCAGGCATCCATCCAGGGAAGGTGGGCAGGAGTTGTTTAAGTATGGAACAGGTGTTTGAGGACAGCCTGACCAAACAAGGCATCCCGGCGGGAGTCCTTGTCCAAGCAGTAATGGGCTGTGAAGGTATGAACCGAGGCCCAAGTGGCTGCTCGACAGATCTGATCTATGGATACAGAGTGAAGATGAGCCATAGAAGTGGCCATGGCTCTCACATTGTGAGCTGTGACATGGCCTTCCAGAGAAATGTTCTTACTCTGGTAAGCACAAAGGAAATACACTGAGCAATCCAGTTGGAAAGTGTGCGTTTGGTGACTGGAAGTCCCAAATGAGAAGGATCAAAAGCCACGAAAAGCTGAGAAGACTTTCGATGTGGCTGAGTTCTATTGAGGTAAAAGGCGAGAGCCCTTTTACAGTCAAGAGTATGAAGGTTCCTCTCTGCACTGGATGCATGAGGAGCCGGAAAAAAGACAGGTAGATATACCTCTTGATTAAGATGAAAAGGCGAGACCACTTTAGGCATAAAGTGGGGATTCGTCCTAAGGACCACCTTATCATGATGAAATCTGGTATAAGGTGGATTTGCCACCAAAGCCTGCAGTTCACTGATGCGGCGAGCCGAAGTGACTGCAATAAGGAAAAGGACCTTCCAGGAAAGAAGTTTCAGGGAGGTAGATACCAACGGTTCAAAAGGTGGCTTCATAAGTTGACCCAGAACTAAATTCAAGTCCCATGCTACCGGAGGAGGCCGGATGGGAGGTTTAGTGAGGGTTAGGCCTCTCATGAATCTTGCAATAAGAGGATGAGAGGAAACAGATTGTCCATTTATAGCAGGGGTCACCAACCTGCGGCCCGCATGCGGCCCACGAGGTCCCTTCGTGCGGCCCGCGAGGCTCTACCACTGTTAACATTGCGTGCGGCCCGCCACACACTGTAGATCAGGGGTCTCAAACACGCGGCCCGCGGGCCAGAGCATTTTGATTCCCGGGGCTGCGTGGTGTTGGTCTGCTCACATGACCGAGTCACGAGCCTGCCCTCCACCAATCAGCGACAGGCAGGAGGAGGTGAAGAAGGAGGGGGGGGGCCGGGCCCAAAAGCAGTTTGAGCAGCCACGAGGCACCACGCGCTTTGGAGGATCGCCTGTTTGGAGGATCGCCAGGGTGCACAGCTCTCCCCGGCAGGTAAGGAAGCAGTCTGCCCAGCACCCGGAATTAAGCCAGCCCTGCCTCCCTCAGTCCCTCTCCTCTTCGGCTTTCAGAGCCGCGAAGGGAGAGCTTCTCCCTCGCGACTCTGTTAAGCTCGAGGGGGCAGAGGGGAAATTTCCCATAAGCCTCAGCCGGCTTAACAGAGTCGCGAGGGAACTCTCCCTTCGCGGTTCTAAGCCGAAGAGGAGAGGGACTGAGGCAGGCAGGGAAGCAAACAGGCAGGGAGGGAGGGCTGGCTCTGCCGGGCAGGGGGGGGCCCTGCGGGACATGCGATTTTTGCCGCGGCTGATGATGATGGGGGGGGGTGTCCGAAATGGTAATGTGCTGTGGGCTGGGGGGTTTAGAACGGGTAATGTGCTGGGGGGGGGGGGTCAGAACTGGTAATGGTTCTGACCCCCCCCCCAGCCCACAGCACATTACCAGTTCTGACACCCCCAGCCCCCAGCACACTGGTAATGTGCTGGGGGGGTCAGAACTGGTAATGTGCTGTGGGCTGGGGGGTTTAGAACTGGTAATGTGCTGGGGGGGGTCAGAACTGGCAATGGTTCTGACCCCCCCCCAGCCCACAGCACATTACCAGTTCTGTGCTTTAGTACAAGAAATTAATTTATAGTTTTATTTCTACAGTGCTGAGGTATTCTGTGTAATTCCTATTTGACATTGCTACTTGTTCTCTTTTCCCAGTAGGTCATGTATTGTTCTCTGAAATGTATTGATTTAATATTTGCAGTGTTGCCTTTTGATAGATAGGGTCTGCTGCTTTGTGAGTCCTGGTAGTGCTGTTATGATATGCTATGGGTTCTAAATGGGCAGTGCTAGTAGTAGTTCCTAATGTGCCTGGCGGTTGGCACTGGATTATAGTAATATAGAAATTTTCTAGTCTTTCTTTATCCATGCACTCATTATGCAACATTATGCAAATATTTATGCAAATGAGGCCCCGTGTCTTATGCGGCCCGCGAGGCTCCCGGTAGTTGGCTGTGCGGCCCGCGGCCCTCTGGAGGTTGGTGACCCCTGATTTATAGGTTTTAAGGATGCTGTAATAGCACTTAAATGGACTCGTACTGAATTCGTCTTGAGGCCTGCATTGGAAAGATGCAGGAGATAGTCTAATAGAGAATTCAAAGGAAGTGCCAGAGGGTCAAGACCCTGTTGAGCACACCAAATGGAAAAACGTTTCCATTTGAAAGCATAGGAACGCCTGGTAGAGGGTTTCCTAGAGGCATAAAGGATATCTTTCACTGGTTGAGAAAGATTAAACTCCTGAAGGCTTAAGCCTTCAGTAACCAAGCTCGGAGATGTAGGGACTTGGGGTTTGGATGCCACAAAGTCCCCTGCTCCTGAGACAGAAGGTCTGGTGCAGCTCCCAGGTCCAGGGAGGAGCCCTGGGAGAGCTGTAGAGGGAGAGGGAACCACACTTGGCGTGGCCAGCGTGGAGCAATGAGGATCATGGATCCGTGATCCCTCTGAAGTTTGAACAGAGTCTTGGGAATCAAAGGAATGGGTGGAAAAGCGTACAGGAATTCCTGACCCCAATGCAGGAGAAAGGCATCGTTGGCCTCAGCTCCCTGACACGGAGTCCTGGAACAGAACCGGGGAAGTTTGGCATTCCACAGACTTGCAAAGAGGTCTATGTCCGGGGTCCCCCATTCCTGAAAGATTCTGCGTATCTGGTCCATATGTAGGGACCATTCGTGTGGAAGCAGAACTCGACTGAGTCTGTCTGCCCGAGAGTTTTGAACTCCTGGAAGATATACTGCCAGAAGATGAATTTGGTGCTTTCTGGCGAAGGCCCATAATCTGAGAGCTTCGTTGCAAAGCGACAGAGAGCCCGTCCCTCCTTGTTTGTTGACATATAAAACATGGCCATCTGATTGTCTGTCTGAACTAGGACAGTCAGGTTGGCAAGGAGGGTATGGAAGACTGAGGGCAAGGAAGATTGCTCGCAGTTCCAGAAGGTTGATATGAAGGGTGGTCTCTTGGGGAGACCAGGTGCCCTGAGTGGAGAGGTGCTGGAGATGAGCTCCCCACCCTGTTTGGGAGGCATCTGTTGTGAGGGTTGCTTGGGGCAACGAAGGTTGGAAGGGGGTCCCCAACAACAGATTTTTGGAGGATGTCCACCACTGGAGAGACCAAAACAGACGTTGTGAGGTGAGTACCTGGTCTGACAGCAGTCCCGATGCTTGAGACCACTGGGTGGCCAATGTCCATTGAGCTGCTCTCATATGGAGACGAGCATAGGGCACCACATGAACCGTGGAGGCCATGTGGCCCAGTAGTTGCAGCATTTCTCTGGCTGACAAGTGACTTCTGGACTGAGCCTGGGAGGCCAAGCTTATTAGCCTTTGGCCTCAGACCAGAGGGAGGTAGGCCCTTGCAGTGGTGGAGTCCAATTGGGCCCCTATGAATTCCAGGGACTGAGTAGGGATGAGTTGGGACTTGGGAATGTTTACCACAAGTCCCAGATATTGAAGAATACGCCTTGTGCGGTCCAGAGAAATCTGGGCTTCTGATTGAGATGGAGCTCGGATGAGCCAGTCGTCCAGATATGGGAAGACAAAGATTCCCATGCCTCTGAGAAATGCGGCTACGACTGCCATGCATTTTGTGAAGACTCTTGGAGCAGAGGCCAGACCGAAGGGTAGTACTCTGTACTGGAAATGTTTTCCCTGGAACAGAAATCTTAGATATTTTCTGTGGGATGGATGGATGAGTATATGAGTGTACGCATCCTTGAGATCTAGAGAACAAAGCCAATCCTGACTCTGAAGGTATGGAAGGAGAAGGCCTAGAGAGAGCATTTTGAATTTCTCCTTGAATAGAAACCTGTTCAATTCTCTCAGATCTAGGATAGGTCTGAAGCCCCCTGTCTTCTTTGTTATGAGAAAGTAAGGGGAGTAGAAACCTAACCCCTGTTGTGGAGGAGGAACCTCCTCTATTGCCCCTTGGGCAAGAAGAGAAGAGACTTCCTGACCCAACAGGGTCAGAAGAGATGGGGGAGAACTGAATTGCCTCACCATGGTATGGGGAGGAAGGCTGGAGAAATGAAGTTTGTAGCCCTCTCGGATAATAGAGAGGGTCCATTGCTCTGATGTGATTTGTTCCCATCTGTGAGCAAAATGAGCTAGCCTTCCAGGAATGGTGAGGGGCTCTGGTTGTTCTAGAGCCAGAAACGGCAAGTTCTCTAGAGGGAAGTCAAAACCCCTGAGGGGGTTGAGCCTGCTGGGGTGTAGCAGACACTGCAGGCTTTGACTTTACCTGCTTAGATTGTTGACGCTTAGCCGCAAGGCGAGGCTGAGCAGATTGCTGGCCAGTATTTGTGGGAAATCTGGTCTTTTTATAGTAAGGCCTTTTAAAAGGCTTCTTTTTGGTAGGGGTAGAAGTAGACTTGGAAAGTCTATCTAGAGTGGCATTTTCTGCATCCATTTGAGCAGCTTTAATCTGCCAGTCTTCCCCAAATAAGTTCTCACCGGTACAGGGCAGATTCCTGAGGCCATCTACAACCCAGGGTTCTAGGTTAGAAGCCTGGAGCCAAGCGAGACGTCGGGCTGCAATAGCAATTCCCGAAGCTCTGCCTGCAACTTCAAAGGAATCAAAGGCTGCCCTGTTGGAGAACTTGGAGACCTCTGAAAGTTGTGTCACCATAGAAAAGAAGTCCGCCCTTTGATCATCAGGGATAAAGGGGCAAAATTCTGTATTTTTAGGGCAAGTTGCCCAAGATACATGCCCATATAAAGGCTATAAGAGTTGATCCTGGCTATAAGCATACTAGCCTGGAACATCTTTCTTCCAAAAGAGTCTAGGTTCTTACATTCTCGCCCTGGAGGGGTAGAAGAATGCCTTTTAGGACTCTTTATTTTCTTCATGGCAGACTTCACCACAATGGAGTGGTGAGGCAGCTGAGTTTTCTGGAACCCAGGCGAAGGAGGGACCCGATACATGGTGTCCAACCTGCGGGAATGGGGAGACAGTGTTAAAGGAGTCTCCCACAAATCCATCAAGTGTTCTTGAAGGATTTCATGGACAGGCAGAGTGACTGCCTCTTTAGGAGCTTTTGAGTATCCTAAAATGTCCAATTTTTTTGATCTGGGTTCTCTTTCAGAAGATGTAGCAATAGAAAGTGCTTTAGCTACATCAACAATGAAATCCTGAAAGGATAAATCCTCTGGAGGAGACATCCTCCTCTTGGGAGAAGAGGGCTCCTCAGGAAGAGTAAGCTCAGCAGAGTCATCAGAGGAATTGAATTCATCAGAAGAATCTGAGTCTTCCCTCTGTACTGCCAATGTACGATACGCATACCGATCGGTATCGACATCGGGCGTATCGGGCATGGGATCGGTACCGGGCGAAAGCCGGAATCCGGCATGCGGAACCGATCGACGTTTAGAAGTCGATGGTCTCGGTTCCGGTGTAGATACCGGAACCGGGGTCAGTACCGATGAAATCGGTACCGAGGGCGTCGCAGCCTTAATGAATGCCAGAACGGCTTGCTGCATGGTCTGGACAGTACTGCCCATAGACGCCACTACTGCCTGGATGTCGGTACCGGTATGGGCCGGTACCCCAGAGCAGTCCAACAGGTGATCTGTCGAGGCTGTGCCATCGATGTCAACCTGTGACCCCATGATTGGTTTGGAGGCCGGAACCTCCCGCCGGGGTTTTTTTGGCCTGGGCAGAATCCTCGAACTCAGAATTGAGAGCCTCTCGATCTTTAGAAAGAGATTTGCTTTTAGAGGATTTGCCCACAGAAGTTTTGGTTACCTGAGATCCATCCGGAGAGGAAGACCTGGATGACTGTGATGCTTCTGAAGGAAACAGCACATGGAGCTTGTTAGCCCGGTTCTGCAAACCGCGTTTAGACATCTGGGTGCAGGATGGGCAGTCCGGTATGGAGTGTTCAGGTCCCAAACATTTGAGACACCATTCATGGGTGTCTGTGACAGAAATGACAGCACTGCATTTGGTACATTTTTTAAAACCAGGGACTGGCTTCTCCATGAGGAGAATTTGTGTAGGCCTTAAGGCCTAACAACGGGTACCAAGCTGTGCTGAAGAAAATAAAAAAGTCTTTTTTTTTATAAAGAAAGAAAGAGAGACCGGCGATACCGGTTTCGGTATGGGGAAGGCAGGTACGCGGTCTAAAGAAACAAACAAAAGTAACAAATTCTTCAGCGGTGACAGGAACACGACCTGCTGGCTCCGTGGAAAAAAGAAGAACTGAGGAGAGCTGGTCAGGAAGGCGGGAAGGCAGCGCGCATGTGCAGTGGGAGGCCCCAAAAGCTTTTCATCTGAAAAGCTGGGGAGCTTTCCCGCGCAGGCTCAGTCGGTACCGACGTACCCATATGTGATGACTTATTCCTGCTTGTTCCTGGAGATGATGTATTACAACTATTTGATAAACTGAATAGTAGCAAAGCACCTGGACCGGATGGTATACATCCAAGAGTGTTGAAAGAACTGAAATATGAGATTGCAGACCTGCTATTAGTAATCTGTGAACTTTCATTACAATCATCTGTAATACCTGAAGATTGGAGGATCGCCAATGTAACACCAATTTTTAAAAAGGGTTCCGGGGTGATCCGGGAAATTACAGACCGGTGAGCCTGACATCAGTACCGTGGAAAATGGTAGAAACCATCATAAAGAACAAAATTACACAGAATGTAGATAGTCATGGCCTAATGGGAGACAGCCAACATGGCTTTAGACAAGGAAGATCTTGTCTTACTAATCTGATATGTTTTTTTGAAGGTGTGAATAAACAGGTGGACAAAGGTGAGTCGGTTGATATAGTGTATGTAGACTTTCAGAAAGCCTTTGACAAGGTCCCTCATCAGAGACTTCTGGCAAAACTAAAAAGTCATGGGATAGGAGGCTGTGTACTATTGTGGATCGGGAACTGGTTAAAAGATAGAAGGAAGAGGGTAGGGCTAAATGGCCAATTTTCCCAATGGAAAAAGGTGAATAGTGGAGCACCCCAGGGATCTGTACTGGGTCCGCTACTTTTTGACATATTCATAAATGACCTGGAAAAGGGAATAACTAGTGAAGTTATCAAATTTGCAGACGACACAAAACTGTTTAAAGTTGTTAAAACCCAAGAGGACTGTGGAAAACTGCAGGAGGATCTGGATAAATTGGAAGAATGGCAGATGAAATTTAATGTGGACAAGTGCAAAGTTATGCACCTAGGAAAGAACAACCCACACTATGGTTACACAATGCAAGGTTCCACATTGGGAACCATCACCCAGGAAAAAGATTTAGGAGTCATCGTGGACAACATGTTAAAACCCGGAGGTCACGTGATGTGGTGAGCTTGGGGAAGACGTGTTTTTCTTGAGCTCCGGGCTCCCTAGCTCCATACCGGCGAATTAGTGCCTTTTTGAGAGGTACAACAGCGAAATTTCAAACTCCCCCAAGTGCCGAAGACAAGCGGCGCTTACCTCTGGAAGCTTGTGGAGGATGGCGGCCGCGGTGAAGGCCAGGAGGAGAGAAAAAGACCGTGTCGTGGGAGGCCAGAAAATAGCAGAGTCGCCCCCTCATCCTGGTGCACTGTCTGCGTCGGCCTCTGTGCTCTCAGTGGACGAGATATCGGCGGCGGTCTCGGGTGCACTCTCCATACAATTTGAAACACTGCGGAATAAAATGGATGCCTTGCAGACCTCCGTAGATGCGTTTGGAGCCCGCATGCAGGAGGCGGAGGCCCACATTGCTCACACAGAGGAGGAAGTGGAGAAGCTGGCGCAGGAGCTGACACAGGTACGGACTTGCCCTGAGGACCCAAGAGGAAAAATTGGAGGACCTCGAGAACCTCTCGAGACGCAGCAACCTCCGGTTTTTGGGCATCCCCGGCTCGATTGGGGATAAAGAACTGAGACCCTATTTAGAGTCTTTATCGGCCTTGCTGAGGGGGGAAGAAGGGGGGAGCCCTCAGGTTGTCATTGAGAGGGCTCACAGAGTAGGCCCCAAGACATCAAATGACCCGAGGCCACGGTTAGTGCTGGCTAAGGTTCTACAATTTCAGCAAAAGGAAACTGTTTTGCGGGAGGCCCGGAGACGCGGCATAATTGAAAGGGACAATACAAAGATTCAAATTACACAGGACTATTCAGCAGCAGTAAGTCAAATGCCGAAGGGCCTAAGCACCTTTATGCCAGAAACTGATAGCAGCCAACATTAGGTTTTCTGTACAGTACCCGGCGCGCCTACATGTGGTACACGAGGGTAAGCATCGGATGTTTGGATCAGAGGAAGCCACACCCTACGTGGAACAATTGGAGAGACAAGCTTTTCCCCAGGGATGTGCGCCGGCAAGAACACCGTGAGATCGTCGCAAGTGGGGGATGCCACGTTCGAGGATGGGGAGAGAGGGAGGGAGAAGGACGGTGGGCTGGAGTCCTGCGTATTGCTGCCTCCTCACTCTCTGACATTGTTTTCTGGCCCACAGGGTGCTAAGCCTGATGGGGGTCATCCGAACTTTGCTGTAGGGGACAGAAATGCTTTTCGATGTTATGTGATATTATTCAATTCACTGATATATGTCTGGAATACCCAGAAATGTGGTTAATACTTTGCTATGTTTGGTGTGGGATGAATAGAGTGGAGGGGGAAATAGCCTGAAGGGGAGCGGGGGGAGCCCGGTCACATCTAATGTGGCAGGGTAGAAGAGGCGAGCAAAGTGGCTGGGAGGAGGGTAGGAAGGGGAGGAAGAGGAGTAGGGGGAAGGGTAAAGGGGGTAGAATACGGAGGCGGGGGAGGGGAGGTGGGGAGGGGAAGTTCAGTAGATGGGTTCAGGAGGAAGGAGGTATTCAGGAATGGTGGGGGGGGGGGGGGAAGGACACAATTTAGAGGCCCGAGAGGGGGAACCTATAGATCCGAAGGGGGGGGGGCTCCCCTCTAGGAAGTCGAAGTTAATGCTGATGTTAAGGCCTGACACTGTATCAATATTCTGAAGATAATTTCATGGAATGTATGTGGACTGGGAAGCCCAGTGAAGCGATATAAAATTCTGAAGGCTCTAGCTAGACAGCAGTGTGATATTGCGTTGCTTCAAGAAACCCACCAGACGGCCGATGAGCACCGTAAACTATGCAGGGATTGGGTGGGCCAGATATGGGGAGCACTGGCGATGGGTAAGAAAGGTGGAGTGGCTATTTTATTCCACAAACGTGTGCGTTTTGTTTTAGAAAGAGAGGTTTCTGATCCAAATGAGCGTTTTGTGCTCTTGCAAGGAATGTTAGAGGATAGGGAGGTAATCTTGAGGGATTTATATAGCCCCAACATGTTAGACCAGGAGTTATATAATCATTTAGCAGCGACAATGGAACAACTAGCAGATGTCCCGTTGATCCTAGGTGGGGATTTCAACAGGGTCTTGGAAGTAGACATGGACACCTCTAGAGGGACCGGATCACGGGAGAGAAGCCAGACGGCTCGCGTGCTGCAAAGTTTCCGGGCTAGATTGGGTCTGGTAGACCCATGGAGGCTACTTCACCCGTCAGAAAAGGATTTTACTCATCAGTCTAGGGCGCACGGTACTAGTGCACGGATAGATTATCTGTTGATATCAGAGAGTCTCTTTGCTCATACCGGTGAGGCACAAATCGGCCCAACGGAGATTTCTGATCATGCACTGATATGGTTAGATCTGCAATGGGGAGAGGGAGGGGAGGGGTCTTAACTCCACCCGCATATGGCAATTCCCCTTGGAACTCTATAAAGACACTCAGTTCATCCAGTTTCTCCGCCAACGTTGGCAGGACTTTGAGGCGAATCATCAATGCCATCAAGATGACCCAGAATTGGTGTGGGAAACTGCTAAAGTAGTTTTGAGAGGTGACATAATTGGATTTGTGGCGAGGTGGCGGAGATTGCTAGCAAAGCAAATTATTAGGTTAGAACAGCGGGTAACGCAGGCGAGGCGGCTGAGTGGGCGCCATCCCACCACACAGAATAGGAAGAACCTGTGGGAAATCCAGGCGGTGTTGAATGAGGTGCTACATCAGAGAGCAAAGAAATCGTTATTGTACTACCGCTATAAGCTACACTGTTTTGGTGAAAAACCGGGTAAATTATTGGGGCATTGTCTGAAGGGCCCAAGGGGTGGGAAAATGGTGGCGGCCATCCGTGATGTCCAGGGGGTTCTTCGGAAGGACAGGGGGGAAATAGTAGCAGTGTTTAAAGACTTTTTCGAAAGTTGTATACCGCAGATGCGGAGGCCCCCAGCAAAATGCAGGAATACCTGCAGGACCTTGTTTTGCCTAAGTTGAGTATCGAACAAAGCACCCAACTGGGGCAGCCGGTCACTCTTCAGGAGGTGTTGCAGGTTATTTCGAAGGTGAGTTGTTATAAATCACAGGGCCCGGATGGATTTGGGGCCAAATTTTATAAACTTTTGTCAGTTGGGGGAATTGGTGCATGATTCGCAAGTAGATTTTGTTAGGGGAAGGTACGCGGTGCATAATCTGCACAAAATATTGGCCTCGTTGGAGTGGGTACATGATCAGAACCTGCAATCTCTTTTGGTCAGTTTTGACGCGGAAAAAGCGTTTGATCGGGTTAGCTGGAGCTACCTACAACATTTGCTGCCTCTTTATGGACTGGGGCTGTCCTTTTGTGAAATGGTGAAGACCCTCTATGTTAATCCAACGGCAAGAGTTCTTTGTAATGGGGTTTTGTCTGCGCCATTTCCTCTGAATAGAGGTACGAGACAAGGTTGTCCCCTGTCCCCGCTTTTGTTTGTTTTATCATTGGATCCCCTAATTCGTAGGATAGAGCTAGATAATAAAATTTGTGGATTACGGTTAGGCGCACAGGGGTTTAAAGTATCGGTCTTCGCGGACGATCTCTTGGTCCATTTGCTTGCCCCAAGGGAGTCTTTGCCTCGATTACTGACGGAGTTCATGTTTTTTTGGTAGTTTTGCAGGCCTCCGTATTAACGAGGATAAGTCAGTCAGAGGTGTTAGATGTCTCGGGACAACTCCAGGGTCGCTGGGGGGGGGGGGGGGATTTCCCGTTGAAATGGGCGGCAAACCAGTTTGTTTATTTAGGTATTGTTTTGACGAGGTTGCCTCAGGAGCTCTATGCGTGTAATTTTGAGAAAATGTTGTCTCGTTTGCGGAATCAGTTGAAAGCCTGGAACCCTCTCCCATTGTCTTTATTGGGGAGAGTGGCTGCTGTGAAAATGATGGTTCTGCCATGGATTTTATATTGGATGCAAACCCTACCGGTATGGTTGCTGCATAGGGATCTGCGTAGACTAGAGAAGGAATTACAGGGGTTCTTGTGGAAAGGGGCTAGAGCTCATATTCCCATAAACCGTTTGGTAGGTAAACGGAGTAAAGGCAGGATTGGGCTTCCAGATCTCTGGCTTTATGCACTGGCATGTCAGGCGAGGCACCTCAGAGACTGGCTAGGGGGGACAGAAACCTATACGCCTAGGGCATTGGAGGAGGCCCTGGTGGCCCCCCCATATGGTGCTAGCAGTTTTGCATATGGAGAGCGCTCAGCTTCCAATTAGAATTAAGTGGAGCGGAATGTTCAATTCCAAGCGCCGCACCTGGCGACAAATAAATGTGTATGGTCACGCCCATAGCCCCTTACAGCAGTGTGGAGGGGCGTGCTTGTTATAGCAGATTCCACCACTTCAGCAATGTGCCTGACTGACTGACTTTGAAGTGCACCATGGGAAAGGTAATCCAGTCAGGTTACACTTGACTTTTAGGCAGAAAAACACTCTTGTAGTTGGTCGAGAGTTAAGGCATTGACAGAATTTATTTATGAGGTAAACGCAAATAAGATTCACAAATTGTCACATATTGGATTTCTTCTCCAGGATAATATTTAGTACAACAGGATATAACTGAACTTAAGCACAAACAGCTTGTAATGTCTTTCAATGCAAAGCAGAAAGTCCTTTCCACAGCCACTGCTAGCAAAACGTGCCTAGCAGTGCTGTTTAAAACAAAACCAAAAATATCAGCTTCACATAAACAGCTCTCTTTTCTGTTCCAAAAGAAACTTCTTAAATCCATCGTGAGTACGGCATAAGCTCTGCACTGCACTGACTTCAGCTGGTCAATGAGCAAACAATTAAGCAGCTGCAGACATTCTCAGCACAAGTATTTTCCTTTTCAAAGAACGTTTTCACTTCACATACAGGCTCTCTAGGGTACTGGACTCTGGAAGGTTCCCTTATGATGTATTCCCTCTCAGGACTTCTTTGTGCTTGGCAGTTTGGCATAAAGAACAGTCCATGTAAGAATCATCCTCTTCCAGAACTAATTCCTGTTCTCCTAGCTGCATGGGTTCTACTTCTGGCTCAGAGGGCTTAGCTGACTGCCTCCCATCAGGACAAGCGCTGTCTCCAGCAAATCTGTAATGCTCCCCATCAGACAGGCTTCCAAAACTCATACCTGGGTCAAGGCTTGGTTCAGTGGTTCCTCCCTCATATTCTGGCCAGCATGTATCTGAGCTTCCCTGTCTTGTCCTCCAGCATGGGCTCTTGGTTCTCAGGGCTTCAGCTCCATTTCTCCTCCAGTAGGTATTCCTACTCCTTCTCCTCTCTTCTCCTGAATATTCTGTCCTAGCTTTAAACCTCCCAGGCTCTAACCCTGCCCTTTCTCCTCTCAGGTGTTGCAAATCAGTCTGCCTCTTGGCAGCTGAGTAATTTGGAAAGTCAGTGACGTAAGGGTTCCTTACTCTGAGCTTGCTTTCCCCCTCCTTCTCACCACTAGGGACACTCTGCAACCTATTGCAGCCTGGTACAATCTGGTTTCTAGGTACAATTGAGGTTTTGTATCTCTGACCTGGCAATAAATTCCCCCTCTTTATCCTTGTTTCCTGGGCCCTGATAAGCTTCCTTATCACAGTACTGGAAAAGGAACTGGATGGTATCAAGTTGGCTACCAATACAAGGTAATGTATGCTTTACCCCAGGATCAGAGACAAGTGCATTCCGAATATGGAATGAGAAGGGAGTCCGTAACATAGGACATGTAGTTGATCCGTCTGGGAAATGCAAGTCGTTTCCTTTGTTATGCAGAGAGTACGAGTTGCGGCCCAACCATTACTTTGCTTACATGCAGCTTTCTCATTATGTGGCTGGGTTGCCGGCGGAAGAGCTTAGTGTAGAACGATCGGCACAAATTCTAGAATTTTTTGATATGGGGGGGGGGGGGAGTGCCCCCGTCGATAGCTGGGCTGAAGGCAAGGCTTGAGTGCTATGGAGTAGTGGAGAGGGCATGGGCCCTGGAATTGCGACGGGAGGTGCCACCTGGCTCTATTAAGAAGGCTCTGGGGCGGATCACCGAGCTGGCGGAGGGTGTGCGTTGGAGAGAAATCCAATTTAAGTGTATAATTTGTGCACATTTTTCACCCAGAAGGGCTTTGCGTAGTCACATTACCTTAGACGGGAGCTGCCCTAGATGTTTGGAGCCTTTGGCTAATTTAATGCATATGTGGTGGGAGTGTAAGCACATTTGACTGTATTGGACTTGGATCAACAATTGACTGGCCGGGCTGATACAACAGAGGATTCCTTGGACCGGCTCCTTGGTGGCCCTGGATCAACTGAGCCGAAGTTTCCCCAAAGGGAGATGGTAGCGGCTGTGGGTGCGTAAGGCTTGTCTGGTGGGGAAAGGCCCGATACGCCACAGATGGCGAGATTCGAATCCGCCGTCCTTTTGGGAATGGTGCAATAGTTTTCATCAGCTGATGTTGGCAGAGCAGTGGAGGGCTAGGGGCAGTGTGCGTAGATGGTCCTCTTTTATGCCGATTTGGGAACCATACATTCAGAACCTGTGCCCACGCTGCTGAAATGAAGTATTGAATGTGGGACTCTAGGGGTGAGGGGTAGAGCTCCAAGGGATAATAAACAGTGAGGAAGATGAGGGGGGAGAGGCTGGGAGGGTTTAGGAGGGTTACTAAGTAAGGACGGGTTCCAAGATTGCGACTGGGAGGCGGGGAGGGTGGGAACGGAGAGGGGGTTAATAACAAAAAATGTAAAATCATAAAAGAATTGAGAAATCGTGTTATTTGTTATACAATGCCTGTACAGGTCATTTGCCTCTTGACGGGGATAAGAGTACACCTCGGTCAGATGCTTGTTGTTGGTTGTTGTTTGCATGTATTGGAAATTATTAAAATAAAGTATATTAAAAAAAAACATGTTAAAACCCTCCGTCCAGTGTGCAGCGGCGGCCAAAAAAGCAAATAGAATGCTAGGTATCATAAGGAAAGGAATGGAAAATAAAACAAAGGATATTATAATGCCTCTATCGTTCCATGGTATGACCGCACCTTGAATATTGTGTGCAATTCTGGTCACCGTATCTTAAAAAGGATATAGTGTTATTAGAAAAGGTACAGAGAAGAGCCACCAAAATGGTAAAGGGGATGGAAGGCTACTCCTATAAAGAGAGGCTACAAAGGTTAGGGCTCTTCAACCTGGAAAAGAGACGGCTGAGGGGAGATATGATAGAGGTCTATAAATTAATGAATGGAGTGGAACGGGTAAACGTAGATCGATTGTTTACGCTATCAGAATATAGAAAGACTAGGGGACATGTAATGAAGTTACAGGGTAAACTATTTAAGACAAATAAGAGAAAATATTTTTTCACTCAACGTGTAATCAAACTCTGGAATTTGTTACCGGAGGATGTAGTAAGAGCTGTTAGTGTAGCTGGGTTTAAAAAAGGTTTGGACAAGTTCCTGGAGGAAAGGGCCATAAACCATTATTAAAGAGGGACCCAGGATATCAATGCTTGACCCAATACAAGCATTGTGAAACCTGTGTCTTTTGGGGATACTGCTAGGTACATATGACCTAGATTGGCCACTGTTGGAAACAGGATACTGGGCTTGATGGACCTTGGTCTGACCCAGTATGGCATATCTTATGTTCTTAACTGTGTTCCCAAGTTGGTGCCTCGGATGATGGAATCACCAAGTAGTAGTAGTTTTCAGTTCCTTGAGTTTTTCTTCATATTTGGTGCTTTATCAGGAGATTGGGCATTGACTGTCTCATTTAAGGGCCTGTCAGTTTCCATGGATTGGGCATCCTCATTAACCAAAGCAGAGAAAGCATTATGCAGTGATATCTCATGATGTACAGGGTGATCCTGAGTTACAGGATGCAGTCTACCAGAACCCACTGTGATCCATTTGTTCCTGGGATGTTTGATTCTTTGTGGGAGCGGTGGACTTTGTTTGGTTTGTATCCTAGAAAAGGTGCGTTTCATTACAGCTACTTCTTCCCTTAATAGAGTCAATTCTTTATGCATGGCAGCTAACTTGAGGCATAAAGGGCAAGCTCTTAGGTTCCAGATGATTCTTCTCAGAATGAAGGCACCACAATTATTGCACTGAATACAAGACATGCTTGGTCCTAGAAGGAGAAGAGAAGGTGGACGTAACACCAAATTAAGAGGATAGATGTCAACGTATATGACTGTTATATAGGCAATGCAGCCCTGGGGTGGGCGGGAACCTAAGTGTCCTTGGCCAGTAGGCCTTACATGAACTGAGGGCACACTTAGGAGTATGTTTACTAAACCGTCTTAACATAGCAGCGCCGACGTTATCACGCAGTCACGTCACGTATTGCGCGTAACATCGGCAGCAGCATTAAGGCACACTAACACTGTGAAAGCCGGGTCTGAAAGGTGGAGTAAGGCTCCCCAGAGGGTGGAGATAGGGGTCAATGGGCGGAGAGTGGGCGGGGAGAGGCTTCATGCACACTAACGCCGTGAAATGAAGGTCTGAAAATTAGCGCCAGTGAAAACCTCGCGCTAGAGGCACATTTGCAGGAGAGAGAAACCATTTCAGTCAGCAATGTACAGCAAAGGCAGGGAAACCTAGAAAAGTGATAGTAGTGATACATGTGCAGGAACCAAAAAGGCAAATAAACATAGAAAATGACCAGAACCACATTTGAAATCCCAATAACCAAGCTGGCCAATAGTGATATTAATGATAAACATAAAGCAACACTACTAACAAAGCGTAAAAAGGAAGATATCATGTTTGAAGGGCCTATGCTCTGTCCCCCTACAAAGTGAATGATCCCACATTGAAATAGAGGTGATCAGGATTTTTGTCATTTATATTGGGCAGGTTTGTTATGGTGTGCACATGTGCAGCAACAACAGAGTGGGCACGTAGGAAAGGGCAACTGTACTGATGCTGGAAATGGGAAACAGGGGGCTGCAGGCGGCACATGCTGTGGTCCAGCTGGGGCACAGTGCGGACTAGGCAGATGCCTAGGTGGCACATAGGAATGCCGAAACTGTAAAGCAGCAAGACAGCAACTGACGAGGGTCCAACATGGGCATGAGTGTGTCCCCCACAGTGTCACAGGGGATATTACCCAGCAGGTACCCCCAAGGGCACATAACATTGGCAGGCGGTGCCAGGGGGGAAGCACGCATGTCCATGTAGGCACCCCTACCCGAGAACCCACACCATAGGCAGCTGCCTACTGGCACACTGGATGGCCTGGGACTGTGCACCACCAGCACCACCGACATAAGGGCATGTCAGCATGGTGGCAGAGGGGTGTTGGTGGCAGAGGGGGCAGTGGCATCTGCCCACAGCAGACCATGGCCAAGCCCCGTTTAGGTGGGTGCCGTGCACTGCAACAGACAAGGTCTGTCTAACAGTCATGGTATCCCCAGGGAATGATCTGCCCCTGTGGTAACAGTGTGGTGCAGTACACACAGCCAGTGTGTTCAGGAGCAGAAGGTCACAAGTTCAAGTCCCAGCTGTGGCTCCTGCCAACCCTGTCCCCATATTTTACCCAGTACTAAACCGTGGTAATAAAGGAGGAACCTTTATTGCAGATAAAATAAACATGCCTGAAATGCCTATATTTTACCCTACAGAGCAGACACCATAAACATGTGCAATCCCTAGAGCAGAGTTCCACAACTGCAGTCCTGGAGGGCCAAACACCATTCAGGTTTCATGCTGTCCCTAATAAATATGCCTGTGCTGCATTTGTATGCGCCGCCCCCATTGTATGCAAATGTATCTCATGCATATTCATTAGGGACAGCATGAAAACCTGAACAGTGTTTGGCCCACCAGGACCAGAGTTGGGAAATTCAGCCCTAGAGCAGAGGCCAACAGGGGCATAAACACCCACACCCACAGGTTCCACTATCCAATGCCTCATGGAGAGTCAGGCTTTTGGGCCCTGCGCAGAGCAGCATCTCCCAGTACTGGCACCTGCATACCTTAGCAATGCCGTCCTAAACTTGGGAACACGTTCCACATATATCAAAAGGTTGCTATGATTAATGTCCGATAACAAATCCTAAGTTAAACACGATTTGTTTATAGAGATTCATCATAGCAACCTTTCTGATATCTGTGGAGTGTGTTTCAGTTATTGATTCTGATAGTGTTTACCACCCCGGGGAGTGACCCCAACAGTTTTGCATACCATAGCAATGACTCCACTGTGCCCAGGACTGGTGTGGCGACCAGAGCTGCCACAAACCTCTATATTTGCACAATGCTGGCATAGGTGTGGGAGTGTGTGTCTGTCTGTCTATCCAGCATGTTGTGGCTGCCTATACCTTACTGAGCCCACACTGCTTGCACTGTTTCCAGTGTTAGCCTGCCAATGTGCATAATGAGGAGCAAGGTACTGTGGGTATGGCCTGGGCAGGATGTATCTGCACAGGGTATAGGGCAATGGCTGGGACATTGTAGTGCCCGACCACCACCTGCACGGACAGGGTGGCCACAGCATGTCATGCTGGGAGGTCACTCTCACCCTGACTGAGCAGTGACCACGGCATGGCTAGGTTCCCCCATAGTGCTATGCAGCATTTCTCTCAAGTGATATTTATGGGTTCTCTTTTCTGGGGCCCAATCACTGACATACCTGCTTGGTGTGTGTGCTCACATCCCATGTTTGGGTGCACACAGTTTCTCCATGCACTATGTACTAGCTAGCAGACTGTCTGCAGTTAGCATGTGTATGGCTGGAACACCTTGAGGGTGCAGCGGGTGGAGACTGACTGTGCCCTCTGCTGGTGAATGTCAGATAGTGGTGGGGGGGCAGCTCAGCTTCTCCAGCATTCTGCCTGTCTGTCATGCGTACAGATCTGCATCGACTGCCCTGTAGGGTGCCTGTTCCCCAGCAGGACTGGGGTTGATGGTCCTCTCTACTGCCACCATTGCAGAGATAACCACCACGAAAAAGGCAAATAATCACATGTAGCAACAGACCCAGTCCAAAATGTGATTATTGTGGAAAAGACAGAGTATAAATTTTATTTAGTAACCTAATACCAACCCGACACAGGCCGTGTTTCGCACCCTTCGGTTAGAGACCATTTTATTCACCCTACAACTAATCAGAAGTTTTACATTAATGACTTTTCAAATTGTGAGACCCATAACGTAATTTACGTTATACAGTGTCCCTGTAAGAAATTGTATGTCGGGAAGACTAGTCGCAACATTAGAATTAGAATTACAGAACACAACAGTTACATCAAAAAAAGAGGGATGGCTGATAAACCTTTAGTTGCCCATTGGCAGGATAATCAACATAGTGTTATGGATTTAAAGTTCTTCGTCATTAAAAAGGTGAAAACCAATTGGAGAGGTGGAGATATCAACAGGACCATGCTGAGACTAGAGCAGAGATTTATATTTTTACTAGACTCTCTTGTTCCCAAAGGCCTTAACTTAGATAGAGATTTTTCCATCTTTTTATGAAGAACAGTTAGTGTAATAGTAACCTTTGTGGCTCCTAAGATTCTTTCATTTAGGTTCCCTTTTCCCACTTTTTATAATTAATCTGTGTTTCAACAGAGGTATTGTCTCTTTATTTGTATCCCACTTTGATTTGAGTTGTTCATAATTTACCTTTGGGTTTAGTCATTTCTATACATTTTTTTTGTTTCATTGATTCTTAACTTAATATGAGACCTATTAAAAAGGTAAGTTAAAGTAGTATACATATACATGCTCTATATAATTGGTTCTATTTTAATTCAAGGTTTCCTTCCTAACCCACCCCCCACCTTTTCCCCCCTCCCACCCCCCTTTCTCCCTTCCCCTCCCCTCCCTCTTTCCCTCCTCCTCCCTTCTCTCCCCCCTCCCCCCTCCCCTCCTTCCCCTTCCCCCTCCCCCTTTCCCCCTCTTCCCTCCCCTTTCTCTCCTTCCCTCCCCCCTCTTTCCCTTCCCCTGTTTTTTCAATAGGTTACATGGTCTTCATTATTAAATTTTAGTTATTTATTACATAGAGATGTATGGACCCATCAGCCTATATAATCCTTTCTGAAAAAGGCTGTCATAATTGCTGGCATTACCTTTTATGTTCTTAATATAATATAATATAATTTAATTTTGTGGTTCATGCATACATCCTGAAGCTATATGCTGATTTGTGGCCCCTCCTTATGACCCTACACTTATCTTGCTAGAGTTTAATTTGATAGTTGGAAGTATGTTAGTCCCCCCGGTTTTGAGCAGCCCGTTTTTTATTGCAATTTTATTCTCTCCACGGCTCCATTCCGCCCCCTTTTGGTATTGCTCTCTTCCTTTTATGTATTTTAAGAGCACATGTACCGGCGTCTTTTCAGAAGCTGTTTAGCTGTAAACATACAAAGAAGGCGCCGATACAAACAGCAACTTGTAAGATTTCCCCCTTTTTTTGCTCACGTGCAGTATCTTTTGTTTTTTTAAAAGTTTAAATGGAGAGAGGATTTTTTAAGCACAGTGTGCCACAATGGGACGTTGAGCGTATTAGTCAGTTGGTCTAAGGTTTTTATCTTTATCTTTTATCTTTATTTAAAACTTATTATACCACCTGAACCAAAAGGTATACGGCGGTTTACAATAAAACAAAAGGATACTACTGGAGAAGAAGGAAAACAAGAAAGGAACGCCATTTGTTTACAGAAAAGGATAGCAGTAGTAGACAGTGCGATAGGATAGACAGTGGTAGAGGGATGGAACACCGTCAAAGGTCAGCAGAAGGAGGAGGGGGGGGGAAAGATCAAAAGCTGTGCAAAAGAGGTGAGTCTTAAGTTTGGCTTTGAAGGTGTGAAATGAGAGTTCCAGACGTAGAGCTGCTGGCAACGAGTTCCAGAGACAGGGACCGAAAAAGAAAAAGGCAGAAGAACGTGTGGATTCAAGATGAGCCTGTGAGGGAGGAGGAAGAAATAGGCGATTAGCATGAATCGATCTAAGAGCTCTGGAGAGGCAATGGAAGTGAACTAAATCAGAGAGACAGAGTGGGACACCGGTGTGCAGAGATCTGTGTACATAAATGAGGATCTTGTATTGAATGCGAAATGGAATAGGTAACCAGTGTAAGCGAATAAGAAGGGGGGGTGACATGAGCAAATCGGGAAGTGTGAGTCAGACGACGGGCAGCAGTGTGGTGAACTAACTGGAGTCGACGGAGATGAGTGAGAGGAAGACCAGCCAAAGATGCGTTATAGTAGTCCAAACGAGAAACGACAAGGGAAAGAGTCCTTCGTGGCGGACCCATAGCATTTGGGCACATTGATTTTATAGCTTAATTCAAACACCTTTAGATATGAGATTTTTTGGATTTTGAAAGGGTTTTTCTTTAGGTGACGCTCATAACATTGATTTTGTTTACTTTTTCTACTTCTCATGAGATTGCGGCTTTTATAAGTTGGATGAAGAGAGCATCTCTTAAGCACAAAGTGCCCAAGATGGGACGCCCAGAGTGTTGCTTCAAACGCTTCAATGTTTTTAATTTTAATTTTATTGTGTCTTCTCCTTGAAGACCCGTATTGCTAGCATAATTTCTTTAAAAATCTGTTAAGTGAGTCCATTTTCCCTTGATATGAGATTTATGGAATTTGTAAGGGTGTTTCTTTTGGCGACATTCCTTTTACTCATCACAATGTTTTTTATAAATATATATGTCCCCTGATTTATAACATTTTTTATTAAGTTTGTCCTAATTGCTGTATTAGATTAGCTTAGATATTCTCATTTGGTTAGTGTTTATGCAAGCCTAGTGTTAGTATCACTGGGTTTCTTTTTCGAAGGTACACATAAAGATAATAAACTCCTTCCTTTCTATTCACTCCTGCTACATATACAGGTCATGTTGTTTCCGGTTATTAAAACAATGTATATAAACTTTTTTTTTTATTTGTGCCATAGTTTTTAACAGCTATTTATATATTCTTATTTCAGTATTTCTAGCTGCACACAAATACAAAGGTTATTCAGAGATGTATCCTCAATAATCATAACAGAGGTATTTATTATTGTTTTTTTTATCTGTGATGTTGACACATCCTTTTAATTTTATGATGTTTTTATGTATGTCTTTTTATTGTTTTTATAATAATTGTTTTAAGTATTTATTGTGCTTATTATTTATCTTATGCTACACTTTTTTACCCTTATATTTGCAACTTGTTTTTATTAGAAGTAATTATATGTATTTGTATGTAATATTTATTTATAATATGACATCTGTTCTGTCCACGGTTTTATTACTTATAATGGTATTTAATTTGTAATTATGTTTTTTATGTTTTCATTTTACTCGCCTGATCAACCCCTGATGAAGGGTGCGAAACACGGCCTGTGTCGGGTTGGTAATAGGTTACTAAATAAAATTTATACTCTGTCTTTTCCACAATAATCACGTTTTGGAATGGGACTATTGCAGAGATATACAATGTGGATCTGTTGGTGGGAGGTCCTGTCCCCCCCACCATGAGCCACAGAGGGTGGGTTGGGTGGTGCTACATAATCCGCTTTTGGGTCCAAACACCCCCCCTTCACCTATAACATGTGACCACGGCACCCATACAGGATATGCACTATTCTGGGTGCATCATAGTCCACAAGGGCTAGACGTGACTGGGAAATACAGATGGATACAGGTGTATCCTAGTTGTGCCTGCAAGGACTACCTATCACACACCAGCACTGATGGGGACCTGCAGCATAGACTATCTCAGCCAAGCCAGGTGCTGCGGACCTAGTGCTGGGTGCCCCACGTCACCCTCAGGGTGAGCACAGGACCCGCACAATGTCACGGTCTGTAGCTACTCTGTGCCAGTAACACACACGGTCAGTTCCCCCTACCAGGCCTAGGTGCTGTGGGGGTGCATACCCCATTATGTGATCAGCTGTAGACTGCTGATCTGCATGTGCAGTGCATCATGGGCACGGGTGGGTTTACCCTATCCTGGTAACCACAGCAGACAGTTTGTGTGGTGACCTGCAGTCTTTCTGTAGCCAGCCAGCAGTGTGGTAGTAGCTATGGAGATGTAGCCTACTGGTTACTTCAATGACTGTGGAGGCAGAGATCATGGGTTCGATCCCGCAGTGGTGTAATCTAAAAAGGCTGTCTGAGGCATTTTCTTTTAATTTAAATCAGTGCTGCCAGCAGAAACACCCTCACAGTGCTGTAGCCTAAGGTGCCTCATAGGCGCCCTATAGGGCGCCCTGTAAAGCGCCCTATAAGGCACATTATAGGGTGCCTTGGCAGACAGGGCACTTTATAATGTGGCCTATGGAGCGCCTTATGAGGCACCTTAGGTTACTGCACTGTGAGGTTGTTTTTGCTGGCAGCACTGTTTCCTTTTAATTTAAATCAGTGCTGCCAGCAAAAACACCCTCACAATGGAAGCAGAAATAGTCAAACTGAACTTTTTACGTCTTTCTATCTGCCTACTGTGCAAAGGTTCATGTAACTTTAAATGATACCTTTGATCTGCAGGGACCTGGTCATACCTGAGTCTCCTATTTTAGAAGCAAAGTATTTCTATTCCAAGTAGCTTTATATCCTAAGTGTCCTTGGCCAGCAGGCCTTATATTTTTTTATTTATTTATTTTATTTATTTACATTCTCTTATATACCGCGCTATTCTGCATCAGTGCGGTTTACATTGAACAAACTGAAATTACATTGAACAGGGCATTATAACTTGGAGATAGCTATTTTACAGGGAACATGGGCTATGGAGGGTTAAGTGGTTTGCCCAAGACCACAAGGAGCACCTGTGGGACTAGAAACCCCAGTCCTTCAGGCCCAAGGTTGCTGTCCTCTAGTGGGATTTGAACCCCCGACCTTCCGGCCTGAAGTACCTTGCCCCAACCACTAGGCCACTCCTCCACTCCAACTATATGAACTGGGGGCACACTTAGATATCTGATTTAAGGGCTACACAAGGAATGTAGGCAGTCAGAATTTTCCCAGAAGTGAATGTAAAACCAGCAGTTAATTTTTATA
Source organism: Ichthyophis bannanicus (assembly GCA_033557465.1). Taxonomy (NCBI): domain Eukaryota; kingdom Metazoa; phylum Chordata; class Amphibia; order Gymnophiona; family Ichthyophiidae; genus Ichthyophis; species Ichthyophis bannanicus. The sequence goes on from CM066031.1 coordinate 547,245,307, forward strand.
TCAGCAGCAGCAGCAGCAACCACCAACAAGACAGGCAAAAGATACAAGGCTGAAAGCTTAGCTGTGTGCAGGCTCTGGCTTTACTATATTGGCTATTTTTTTTTCCATCCATTTGCATCTTAATCTTCCTGACTACCTGCTTCTCTTGGCTTTTCCAGATAATGTTGCTCGTCTTCATTTTTCTGCACACGTGCAATTTATTAACACTAAGGTAAAATTAGGCCTTACCTGCTAACTGACATTCCTTGAGCGAGTCCAGTCCCACACCTATGGGTAGTGTCACCTTACTATCAGCTTGGAGACCGAGCACGTCATGTTTGATGACATTAGGGTATACATACTGGTAGTGAGGCAGCCATGAGGTAGCTATAGGTAGCCCTTCCCCCAAGCCATGCTGCGAACTGTAGATAGCCCTTCCCCCAAGCCATGCTGCAAGCCATGAGGCTCTGATCAGCCTGACCCTTCCCCCGCAAGCCATGAGGTAATCAGCCTGCTAAGAGAGACATTGAGATTCCAGTAGGCACCCTTCCCCCACTCCAGGTCTGAGCACAGTATTTCCCTAGCCCTGAAACCAACAGACCAGAGCATACCGGTTTGGACAGGTCACCCAGGTACCTCCCCAGGGGCTGCTGATTGGTGGGCAGGAAATACCTGTGGCAAATGGGATTGTAGAATGAGTTTAAAACTGTACTGTATATAAGGCATTGTAGGCCGTCCCTCGGGGTTCAGACCCTTGTGGAGGTTGCTGGTATCTCTGTCTGATCCTGTGTGCACATTAAAGGTTCCTGTTTGCATTCCAGCCTGTCTGAGAGTCTTCCTTCTGTGGGTGAGTGATAGAATAAGAGCTTTTCACAGCGATTGCTGCCACAAATTGGTGCATTGGCCGGGAAATATTAAAAGAAAAGCCTCTCTCATCACACCCATGGTGGGAAGACTTCTGCTTTTGCAGCATCTGGGCCTCCACCAGTCAGGGACCGGCCCCTCCAGGTGATTAACTGTCCTTGGCGCCCCCGGGCCACTTTGTGCTCGGAAGGACACCTTGATTTGTCTGGACAGCTGGTCCCTGCGGTTGAATCCCCGATTGAAAAACCAGCTGGATAGACTGGCATCCAAACTTCCTGCCTGATCAGAGTTCTGGTGAGTACCGCTACCTTCTAGTTCTGTACTCTATCTGTGAGTCCTGGTAATTTCTGGGAACCTGTAGCAGCCTGATCAACTGCACGAGCAGTCCTAGTAGGGGCCTTAGTGGCCCTGAAGCCATTGCTCGTCCTGTATCTGAATCTGAATACCGGTAAAATCTGAATATCTGAAACTGCAGTAATCTGAGATCTTTTAAAAGCGCTGCCGAAAGAAAAAAATGTAACTAAATATAGCACTTGATAAGTTAAACATACCTGAGATAAAGAATAGATCGCTGCTTCTCTTCTTTCCGTTCTGCTTGTGGAGAGTTTTCTGAAGCGTGACTGCAAGGAGAGGGCTCTAATATGCTTCCGTTGTGTTCCGTTTCTAATTTGTGTTAATTTCTGCTCCGATGTTGAATTCTGCCCTCCATGTGCTCCGGTGTGGTTTTACTGCCTTTCTCTGAACCCCCGATGTAATTTCTGTGCTCCGATGTAAGTTTCTGTTCCCCCCATGCTGCTACTGTGTTAATTTCTGCTCCGATGTTGAATTCTGCCCTCCATGTGCTCCGGTGTGGATTTACTACTGCCTTTCTCTGAACCCCCGATGTAATTTCTGTGCTCCGATGTAAGTTTCTGTTCCCCCCATGCTGCTACTGTGTTAATTTCTGCTCCGATGTTGAATTCTGCCCTCCATGTGCTCCGGTGTGGATTTACTGCCTTTCTCTGAACCCCCGATGTAATTTCTGTGCTCCGATGTAAGTTTCTGTTCCCCCCATGCTGCTACTCTGTTAATTTCTGCTCCGATGTTGAATTCTGCCCTCCATGTGCTCCGGTGTGGATTTACTGCCTTTCCCTGAACCCCCGATGTAATTTCTGTGCTCCGATGTAAAATTTCTGTTCCCCCATGCTGCCGCTGTGTTAATTTCTGCTCCGATGTGAATTTCTCTCTCAGTTGTGCTCCGATGTTGGTTCTGCCCCCCCCCCCATGCTGTCCGATGTGAATCCATGCTCCCCATGTGCTCCCATGTAAATTGCTGCCTTCTCTTGGGCCTCCGCTGAGGTTTTGTGCCTCTCGGTGCTGTCCCGGTGCACGGCTGACCCCCGCTAGATTTTCCGGTGTTCCCTTGGGCCCCCGCTAGGGTTCCGGCCTTCCCTTGGGCCTCCGCTGAGGTTTTGTGCCTCCCGGTGCTGTCCCGGTGCACCGCTGACCTCCGCTGAGTTTGTCTGCCTTCCCTGGGCCCCCGCCAAGTTTCTCTGCCTTCCCTGGGCCCCCGCCAAGTTTCTCTGCCTTCCCTGGGCCCCCGCCGAGTTTGTCTGCCTTCCCTGGGCCCCCGCCGAGTTTGTCTGCCTTCCCTGGGCCCCCGCCGAGTTTGTCTGCCTTCCCTGGGCCCCCGCTGGGTTTTCTGCCTTTGGAACCATAAATAAATAAAATGCTAACCTTTTGGTTTTTTTTTTGGTTGATTGAAAGAGGGGTGATGCTTGGAAGTCCACCATTTCCCTTTTTTTCCATCTGTGGAGAGCCGGTGTGGAGGAGCACGAGGAGGTAGCAGCCATCTTGTGGACACCACGTGCGTTTCTCTGCACTGATCTAGTGCACAGCACGTGTATTTCCCTGTGCAGAGGTATTGGGCTGCCCTGGAGTGATCCTGGAGCTCCATCTAGTGGTCATTTAAAAACTAGCTGTATTTTTATCCTTATGGTTAAAGTGATCCTGGAGCTCCATCTAGTGGACATTAGAAAATAGCTAGCTATATTTCTCATATTTCTAATATCCTCATGGTAAAAGTTAAATCCTATGATACAGCTAGAGAGAGTGTGTGTGATGTATTTGTAACAAGCTGCTACTGAGGAAAGAGTGTATGAGTATTCGCTGCTGAGACGTCTCTGTTTTCTGTTTTCCCTCTTTCTTTTTTTCCCTTTGTGGTCCTGTGTGTTTTGTGCAACCAAACTCTGCCTGTTACCAGGATTATATTGTATATTGTATTCCCAGATGTGAGATTAGAAAATTTACACTGAACATTGTGATTTGTGAATTGTGATTAGAGCATGGGGTCCGGAGGCTAAATTATAGTGGAGGAGTATCCGGACCAGCTTCCCTATATAGATTCATGGCTGGCCCATATAGTTAATGTACTGGTATGTAAAAATTGCTAGTGGCTCTGTGTTTGTTAGTGGCTCTGTGTTTAGTTGTGACATTAGGGAAAGAAAGTTTTTGTCCAGACATTAGGTCTTTATATTTCAGGATTGATTTTGATACTCTATCAGTAAAAGGTGAAGTTATTGACGAGTCGCCCCTGTGTCCCCAAACAGTGAAAAACACCAGGTCTACTGATTGCAGGGAAGGGGACAGTTTGGAAAGGGGGGGGGGGGGGTTTGCTGTGTGTGGACTGTGGTACTGGTATATCAGTGAAGGAAGACAATTGCATTGTTTGATGCATATCCAATTTCATTGCTATGTTTCATGCATGATCAGTGGTCAGGGAACCAGGTGTTTTGGTCACACCTCTCAGCGGTGACTGGGGGATAGTTGGAACTGCTGAAATAGTTTGCATAGCTATAGAAAGATACTGGGAGGAGTTCCTTCTTCTAGCAGATGAATGGAGGCCCATTAGAGAGGACAAAAGAAAAAAAAAATCATCTAGGAGTCTTTCTCCTAGAGGACAAAGAACCCCAATTCACCTAGCCACACCTAGCCTGCAAACAATCCTCTTGTCATCAATTTTAATTGTAGAGTTTGAGCTTCTAGAACCATGAGGTGCCTCCTTTGAGCATCCTCAAATGTCTGCTGGAAGCAAACAAAGGCTGGAGAAAAATCCTTATAAGATCATGAAGAAATGAAGATTTTTTTACTTGTCCTTTAAAGCCTGGATTTTATCTCTGGTACATATATTTGGTTTTGACTGCACATACAAACTTAAGCAAGTAATACTTCTGCATGATATGCCATCTTTGGCAGTTTATTCTGCAGACAGTAAATGCTGTGCTGATGATTGCGTTCTTTCCTGCTTGGTACATTAAACTGCCTTGATCAACTGTATTCATTTTTCTGATACTACAATGATATTGCATTCCAGATATCCACCAACCTTCTTATAAAGTATCAGTTTCATGCCTGTTTTGAACTATAAGATACAAGGTAATCACTTTGCCTTGTTAAGCTCTGTGCTGATGAATGATGAACAGGACAGTAGCATCATAGGTGCTATTTAGAATAAATTCACCTGTCCTGCTGTATTTGAATTTTACATGTTGGTGTCCAGAGTTCAGGAGCACAATATATTATAGCACTGTGAGATACAAATCTTTTTAGTTTATACATTTGTACTTTGTTACCAAATATACTGGTAGGAATACATTATGTAGAGGTCCAGTATACACAGCAATAAGATGAGTAAATATTAAATTTTGGAAAGGGGCTGATCTGAAATCGCTTGGTTCCCAAGTATATAAAGCAAATTTAGTGGAAAGATGGAACTGTGATTCCCAGAAATATGGAAATATTTGTAAAAATATTATTTACAAATATAATGATAACATTAACTCGAGTTGATTGGATAAAACTAAATCTTACTTGTCAGCAATGATCCAGGAGAGCTTTGAGAAAATGAATGAGAGAGAGGGGCAGAAGGTGAGACGACAGCCTAGGAAAAAGGCAATAAAACGTGCTACTCCAAGTGTGATGATCTGGGCCACTGGAATTCTGACTGCTCTAAGACTCCTCGAGGACCCACAAGGCCTGAGAAAACACGAACCTTGTACATTTATGCCTCTGAAGAGACATGAATAGGCAGGGGGGAATAGGCCAAGAAGAACCCGAGGAAGTATTGCCATGAGGCCTATTCACAAATGCCTTGCAGGCCAAGAAGAACCAGAAGGAGTATCGCCATGAGGCCCAACCACCAATGCCTTGTACCCTCTTAGTCTCTCACCTCAAGAGGATCTCTTTTGACACCATAATTAATGGATAGCTTACATGAATCCTTGTGGACCACTGCATTTTCAAGATCAGTCCAAGTATTTTTTTAAGTTTCCTACAGTACTCTCACTGGGAACCAGGTGTACAATAGACTCTAGTCATACATGAGAGATATGTGGCTGTCATGTTAGGAGCCATATTTATTTCTATTGGAATTGATGTATCGTTTTATATTGAAGATTGTTTAGACAGTCGCTATTTAGAATGAGCACCCATGCCAAATCTAGAACTGCACCAATTAAGTTAGTGGGAAATGGACACTGTTTACAACAATACTATGTCTCTAACAATTGTTTTAGCAGCCTTGCCAGATAAGGATACATTAGTATGGTATAGAAAAAAAAAGAAAAAAAAATTGAAGGACCTATGTATGTAGTTGGTGGAAAGTGTTGTGAGGGGTAAAGTGATATATTAAGAAGAAGGACTCTGATGGACAGTAAACTGATGAAGGTAATTAATGATGTGGAAGGACTCTGATGGACAGTAAACTGGTGAAGGCAATTTAATGATGTGAAGTGATGTATCTGGCTAATGAATATAAAAAATGATGAGCATTTTATTCAACTATGCCATCTCCAGTATCTTCAATTCAGGAAGTCATCTAGGCCCCACCACAATACTCAAAGATTGTAAGTAGGCACCTGGAGACAGGCTGGGTGCACCTTGCATCCTGATGAGCTTTGGAAAAACCCCGCACTGACCATGTGGTACTTCCAGATGTTTTTTTTTGCCTTACTTTTCCTCTGTGTGTCCTGGCCAGGCATGCAGAGGCAAAGGGGGATAAATTGATGACAAATTCTCACAGGCAAAAAAAATTGGTGTGATTCTAAAACTTGTCAGAATTACAGAACACGCGCGTGCACTTGTCTGATCTGTAAACATGTGGAGATCAGTCAAGGGCATAATGGAATATTTCCTACCAGCAAAGGAACCTCCAGTGATAATGGATCCAGGAGTGGAAGCAGGATCTGCTGACTCCCCAGTGGCGAGACCCGTATACTGTTCTGCGGACCACCCCCACGGCTGTCAAGGTGGCTGAAGTTGCTCCGAGGATCCATCACTCTCGTGTCAAGGCCGCTGCACCAGAAATTGTTCCAGCCTGGACTTCTGTCACAGTTCCAAACCAGCCCCTACGCTTTGACACTTCTGCCCAGTACGGGGTTCTAACAGACTGCCGACGAACTCTGGACCACCGGAGAGACTGATTTACAGACACCTTTCCTGGAACCGGGATCAGACTGAGAAAAGGTGCCTTAGCTGATATAGACTTGCTTTCAAACAAGTGCAGAGACTACTAACACAGCAGTATTACTTGCCCAAACTGCTCTGAACATGCAGACCTTTGTATACGTAACTCTCTACCTTAACTTGTCCCATTGCTGTACCGTACATTTTAACCAGGTGCCTTTTTCCTTACAGGTTGTTTCCACCCTTGGCACCCTGGTAGAACGCAAGGCGGCTGCCACGGTCATGGCCCTGACCCAATATACTCCTCTGCGGCTTGCCTCCAGTAATACAGCCCTCAACCGCCTCTAGCGGTTGAGGTCTTACTTAAAAAGGGGGGAATGAGGCAGCCATGAGGTAGCTATAGGTAGCCCTTCCCCCAAGCCATGCTGCGAACTGTAGATAGCCCTTCCCCCAAGCCATGCTGCAAGCCATGAGGCTCTGATCAGCCTGACCCTTCCCCCGCAAGCCATGAGGTAATCAGCCTGCTAAGAGAGACATTGAGATTCCAGTAGGCACCCTTCCCCCACTCCAGGTCTGAGCACAGTATTTCCCTAGCCCTGAAACCAACAGACCAGAGCATACCGGTTTGGACAGGTCACCCAGGTACCTCCCCAGGGGCTGCTGATTGGTGGGCAGGAAATACCTGTGGCAAATGGGATTGTAGAATGAGTTTAAAACTGTACTGTATATAAGGCATTGTAGGCCGTCCCTCGGGGTTCAGACCCTTGTGGAGGTTGCTGGTATCTCTGTCTGATCCTGTGTGCACATTAAAGGTTCCTGTTTGCATTCCAGCCTGTCTGAGAGTCTTCCTTCTGTGGGTGAGTGATAGAATAAGAGCTTTTCACAGCGATTGCTGCCACAGTAGCACCTCCCTTCACAACCGGTATACTATGATATAGCAAACTAAAAAGCAACTTTATAATAATCAATTTAAACTATATAAAGTAAACCTGTCCTCAGACAGCAGAAAACCACCCCACTCCTGAGAGAGAATTAGCTTATGACCTTCGAGACCACCGCCCCTGGCCTCACCTGGACACTCCCAACTACGTAAAGTCATGCCGCTTCTTAAGTGTAATCACCACGCTTCCACTCCACGACTGCACCCCCGATTCTACTATGTGCTGAAATTCTTCAGGGCTGGAGACATCTATGGAGCCAAAAGGAAAACCACACTCCAGATGGATCGGGACTGGACTCGCTCAAGGAGCATCAATTAGCAGGTAAGACCTAATTTCACCTTCCTTATCGTTCCTCCAGTCCATTCCCGCCTGAAGAACGGCCGCTCCAAAACACACATCCCCCACACCTCTTGAACATCCAACCTATAATGCTTGACCAATTTATGCAGAGAAGACCAGGTTGCCACCCTACAAATGTCACCCGGCAGCACCAATCATGACTCCGCCCACCACTCAGCCTGTACTCATGTCAAATGTGCTCTCAAACCGACTGCTTGCGATGCAGCAAATAAGCCAAGGAGATGGGCCCCCTCACCCATCAGGAAATGGAGGCCTTCAATGCCGCGTCACCTTTTCATGCACCACCAAACACCACAAACAACTGGCCTGACTTCCTAAACCATTTGGTTGCCTTCAAATACCTTCATAACACTCAATGGACATCCAACCAATAAAGAAGCAGATCCTGTGGTGTTCCTCCTGCTCCTGAAAACACCAGGCGTGTTACCGACTGATTCAAATGAAAGGCTGACATGACTTAAGGCAAGGAGATTACTGGCCTCAGAAAAACCTTTTCTTTCGTCAAAACCAGGAAGGGCTCCCTGCATGACAATATCTGCAGCTCTGAAAATCAGTCTCATGGTACAGATTGCTGCCAGGAACACTGCCTTGAAATAAGATCCTTCAATGTACACGAAGTCAATGGTTCAAAAGGTGGCTCAGTTAACGCATACACCACCAGATTGAGGTCCCAAGAAAGAATGACATCCCTCAATGGTGGACGCTCTGTTTCACCGCTTGGAGAAACCCAACCACATCCGGATGTGCAGCTAGGGAACCGCCTTGCACTCTCCCCTGGTAGCAGGAGATGGCTGCAAGCTGCACCCGGAGAGTGCTATCGGACATCCCCTTTTCAAACCCTGCTTGTAGAAATGCCAGCACCTCTGGCACAGATGCGGACACTCTCCACATTCTCACATGAGTTAGCGATGGCTAATGCCGCTTAGCCCTCAGCAACATAGCGATTACTTGTGATGGGCAGCTGCGACAGAGCAATTGTGCCCACTCAATAGCCAAGCCGTAATCAAGAATCTATCCACCAGAGGCATCAGAATGGGACCCTAAGACAAGAGATCTGGCTGAGGCGGTAGCCTACACAGACGGTCCACCGCCAACTGCATCAAAATTGACATACCTCGGGTGATGAGGCCAGTCAGGCGCTATCAACAGTACGAGTCCCTGAGGCACCTCTGTCCGCTGTATGACCCGGCCTATGAGCAGCCATGGAGGAAACAGAGAAGCCCCTCTGTCGGCCACATCTGTACCAGGGCATCGAGTCATTCGGATATCTGCTCTCAGTATCTGATGAAAATCCATATCGCCCTGGCAGACTCCAGTGTCGCCATCAGATCCATAATCAGTTAATCCCACCACTGGATAAGGAGTACAAACACTGCGTTGTGGAGGGTCCATTCCCCCTGGTCCAGACGAACTCAGCTGAGATAATCACCGTGACATTGTCCTTGCTTGCTACATGCGCTGCCGACAAGGTCTGCAGATTCACACAGTTCATTCCACCCTGGCAACTGACATACACCACCACCGCATTGTCCGAGAACTCTCTCACCGCTCTGCCACGAAGAACATAACTGAACTGTTGCAATGCCAAGAATACCGCTCTCAAATCAAGACTCAAGCCACCTCCTGCACTGACCACCAACCTTGCACGATTTGACTGTTGCAGTGAGCTCCCCAGCCAATCAGACTGGCATCTGTAGTTAAGGAAACCCAGCTTGAATTTTCCAGCAGCATGCCCGCCTGCAAGTTGTTGCTCTGTAGCCACCACTGGAGCAATCTATGGGTGTTTGCCACCCACGACAGTGAAAGTGACAGGGGATAACTTTGTACGGACCACCTTCGCAATAAGCTCTTCTGCAGTGGCCACATGAGTGCCGTTCCCAGGGTAGGAGCTCGATGGTTGCCGCCATGAAGCCCAGTACCTGCAGATAAAACCAAACTGTTGGTGTCTGCATGCTGCAAAACTTCCAATCTGGCTTGCAATGCCAGCACCCAAGCTTGCATCAAGGACACTCATCCTGCCACTGTCTGAAACCAGGACCCTAGATACACCAAGTCCTGCATGGGCCTGAGCTGACTCTTTGCAAAATTTATCACCCATCCAAGACTCTGTAGATATGCAAATCACTCTCACTGCAACGCGTTCGCTCTCACTTTCTGGCTTTGCCCAGATGAGCCAATTGTCTAGGTATGGATGCACGAGAAGCCCAGGCCGGTTCATCCATCCATCCATTGTACGAGAATGTTGTATGCACAGGGTCCCGAACGAACTTCATTTCGCTGAGTGGGTTTGCAGTGCTGGCTTCAGAGGAGCCGGGGAGACCACAGGCCCCCAGTCCACCTCTGCACAGCGCTGTAATGAAGAGCAGCGTGTTCTCCTGAAGCGTGCAGAGTGCTGAGAAACAGGACATGTCCTTTAACCTTTCCCAGCACTCAGTAAACTTCACAAGAACACAGTGAGAGTGAAGGAATACTTTGCTCTTCACTCAAGCACTGTGCAGAGGTGACCCAGCCTCCCTGGCTCCCTCGGAAGCCACTCAGACAGGTGCAGGGATCTTCGGGGTGGGGGGGGGGCAGATTAGGACTGGAAATGGGCTGATGCGGGGGGATTGGAGAATGGGACTAGAAGGGAGTGGATGCTAGGTGGGGCTGGAAATAGAATGGAGCTGATGTTGGGGTGGGACTAGAAGGGGATGGGGCTCGGGGAGTGAGGATAGAGAGGGAAAAAGATATTAGCTGGGTATTGGGAAAGTAAGTGGGGATTGATGATGGGAGGGTGAAATTTGAGTGGATGAAAAAGTAATAAAAGAAATGGAGGAAACAGAAAAAAGGGGAAAGATCAGTATGTTAAATCAGATGTAGAGAGAGAATGGAAAAACAAGTTGAAAGGACAAATGGACAGCTGACAATGGAGAGTTAGCAGATGACACAAAGAAAACAGAAGAAAGTGAATGCAGCAATTGCATCTGAAAAATAAAATGCCCAAACAAAAAGGTAACAAATACTTTATTTTGAATTTATTAACTGCAATACGTCAGCTCTGGGAAATGTATTAAACAAAAACAGACCTTAACGATGCACAAGAGGAAATTAATTTATAATTTTATTTCTCCAGTGTTACACATTCCAAGTTTGGCTTTTGGGGTTTCCAGTTTAATTATTGTCTTCCTATTTCTAAATTGTTATTCCTTGTTCTTTGTTTGGTGACGGTCTATGTTCTGCATGTGTAACCGAGCTGAGGTATTCTGTTCATGTAGTTTCTATTTGACAGTCCCACTTGTTTTCTTTCCCCAGTAGGGGATGTATTGGTATTCTCTGAGATGTACTGAGTTAATATTTGCAGTGTTGCCTTTTGATAGGTAGGGTTTGGTGCTTTGTGAGTCCTGGTAGTGCTGTTATGATATGGCAGGTTTGCTATGGGTTCTAAATGGGCAGTGTTTATAGTACTTCCTAATGTGCCTGGCGGTTGGCACTGGAGTATAGTCATGTAGAAGTCTGGCAGTCTTTCTTTATCTAGACACTCATTAAGAGGCATATTTACTAAAAGTTAGTGCATGCTAATATTATGCAAATATTTATGAAAATGAGGCCCCGCAATGAGTCTCTGCACATGGCCCCAAACCCTCTTGGGCCCCTCTGCCGCAAGCCGTGCCACAATCACCACCATCATCTTTGTAAACGTACATGGCATGATGGCTAATCCGAAAGGCATCGCCTGAAACTGGCAGTGGCACATGGGCACCACAAACCGCAGAAACTGTTGGTGCTCCTCCCGGATCAGGATGTGTAAATAGGCTTCTGCGAGAGCCAGGGAAATCAAAAATTCTCCTTCCCCGATACCCACATTTCCGTTCGGCACCCTGCGTACTACCTGCAAGTCTAGTAGTCATCGCAATGTCTCCTGCACAGCCTCTTGCTTCCGTGTGGCCTTGCACAGTGAGAGGACAAAAGAATCTGTGAGAAGACTCTTCAACTCCAAGGCATAGCCCTCTCTGATGACCTCCAACACCTACTGATCAGACGTAATTTTCACCCACAGAAGATAAAAGTCCCGCAGCTGACTCCCTATGGGCAACACTCCTTCATTGTGACTTTTTAGGGGCTGTGGGGGTAGAAGAGAAAAACACTCTACCTCACCCCTGAACCCACAAAAGGATTGTCTCCTGGACAGGAATCTGCCTCTCTAAGGATACAAAGCAGACTGCTCGAAACCGCTGGAAGTTCGATGCTTGCTCTATCTGGGGCCTAGCAGCCTTGTCTTCTGTTTGTCCTCGGGAAGGCTACCGTCTTTGGATTCTCCAAAGCGCTTTACCAATTTCTCTAAATCTTCTCCGAACAAAAGCTTCCCCCTAAAGGGTAACTTACTGAGACGGGATTTGGATGAGATTTCTGCCGAACAATTTCACAACCAGAGATAGAGATGAGCTGCTACCACTGCAGCTATTCCCTTGGACAGCCCTCTGATCAGGTCATAAAAGGAATTGGTGAAATAAGCCACCCAGGACTCCAACTTGGCTGCCTCTGGCGGCAGTGGCTGGGACGTCCCCAGAGACGCAATGATCCCTTGCGTCCAACACAAACAAGCGCGTGCCACGAAAGCCCCACACACTGGTGCTTGCAATGAGAGGGCATTGATATCAAAGGCCTGTTTTAGGAGCGTCTTCACTTTCATATCCTGGACATCCTTAACAGCTGAACTCCCTTCAACTGGTATAGTAGATCTTCTTAGTCACCGCGGACACCGCTACATCGACCCTTGATGAACGAAGCAGGTCCTTATCCTTCTCCAGGAGTGGGTACAGCTGAGATATTGTGCGTGTCCCCTTCAATGCGGCCTCCAGCACATCCCATTCGTCCTGGATCATCTGTCTGATCACTCAGTGCATAGGAAACACCTGTGTCCTCCGGACCACCTGGAAGAGCAGATCCTCCAGTGGTTCCTCCAACGGAGCCTCTGCACCCATGTTGAGGGGCCTTCAATGAATGTATGATCAAGGCCAAAAAAACTCTTCCCTTCGAAAGATGCACATTATGCATGATTCTTCCTCCTGAGGAATCTCCCCTTCCTCAAACTCAATTTCCTTGGCCTGCTCCTCGCCATCCTCTTCTTCGTCTTCCTCTGTGGACTAGAAGGACCCTATCTCCCCCCAGAGGTCCTCATCCAGTCTGTCTACTAGGGCCTAGCTCATCCTGCACCCTGTCTGCCGCAAGAGCCGCCGGCTCGGCCCATTTAGGATCCTTGCCTTGCGCTCGCCCTGTCTGTTGCTTCATACAGAAGATCTTGTGCAAGAGCAGGACAAACTTTGGGGAAAAAAAACCCTTGCAACCCCCCTTGCTGGTCCTTTTCCAATAGGCCCTTAAGAGACCTTAGAGGATTTACCCTGCTTCTTCTTGGGCCTCGGCGCCTGTGAAGTTTGTGAACCTCCTTCAACTGCCTCAGCTTGCGCTGCAGGAATGGGCGTCACATGGACACTTGTAGAGTGCGAAGAGCCGGCATTCCATGAGGGACAAGCCCTACTGTCTCCCCAACCCTCCAGGAGGCCCTCTTCCGCAGACCTGGACTCTGCCTCACAAGTACGACAGAATTCTGCACTGGACACAGACCCCCTACATGAACCACACACTAGGCAGGTGGCCTTAGTGGTCATAATCTCTTGTTCTCTTTTGCCCACTATTGTTTTTAACACACCAATCCGTCAGGCAAAGATGATAACTTCTGCAGCAGCCAGACTCTCTGCACTGACACTACTGCCAACTTAAACAACATGCTCTTTGTCCACTGTCCTCTCTTTCTTCCCCCAACAGCCCAATAGCGCTGAAGTAAAAAAAAAAAAGCTGTTGCTTTCCCAGCATCCGTTTAACCCCACCTGGACTGCATTAGTGGAGGCGGCCAAAGAAAACACAAACGAAAATTAAAGAACTGAAAACCAAAATGAAAACAAAATGAAACTGCAGGCTCCCCAAGATGGCTGCTGCTCCCCTTGCAGTGTGGGAAAACCCCAGTGCCTGCAACTTGTGATGCCTATCTGGCCCCCCTACGCTGACGACTGACAGGCACTCACAACATGCATTTTTGCCACCACCAGACCAGATGCTCAGCTTCCCAGAGAGCTTCAGCATCATCGGGAGTGCCCTGAACTGAAGCTTACTATCCGTGGTCTCCCGTCCCCACACATCCTCCAATACTTATCCTCTCCCAGCCCCTAATCTTACTCAGGCATTGGGGAGTCAAATACCATCTACAACAGCATCTTAAGGCCATTTTTGTGCCACACTGAAAGTTATGAAGAGCTTCCAAATATTTAACAAAGACCCACTCCATCAGATCTAACATACAATTCAAATCCTGTTCTCATTGTTTCAAATGTCGAGGAAGTTCTTCTGAGCTCCACCATGCCTGATACAGTTTAGAGATAATCCCGATCCCTCCATCACTCCCCACACAAGGCCTCCAGCACTCGCCCTCCTCCGCCCTCTCCGTCTTCGTATGGTGTCTAACTTCAAAACATCCAAATCTGTTTGTCCACTTCAAGCTATATTTCTCCTGTAATGTTCAAAAGTAATGATTTCCTCCTGTACATTGCCTCAGAAAGATCCAAGTTATCAATGTCCCCTTTTAATGTACATTGCCAAGTTAAAATGTAAACTGCTTTGATTGAAATGATAAAGCAGCTAAAAACCTGCTAAATAAAGATGTCTTTTTTCCTTACAGAAAAAAAACACTCTTTCAAATTCTCCTATAACCACTATGAGCTGCATATCATGATTCCCAATCTTTACCACTAGGCCCTATTCAGAGGCAATCAAACCCATCTCCAAAACACCCCCCTCCCTGCCTTATTCTGTTCAATAATCAGCCCAGGCTTCTCTGCATTCCTTATCCTCTCTCAAATACCCTTTATCTGGGCTACCTGAAAGTATCTCTTCACATCAGGGATTGCCAGCCTCCCTTTCTACATGTTCTAGCTACAGTCGCTCATGCCCCCCTCGGAGGCCTCCCCTTCCATATACAACCAAAAGATCTTATTTAGTAGTCAAAACATTCCTTCAGGAATAAACACTGGCAGGGCTTGAAAAAGATATAGAAGCTGGGGTAGTAAGACCATTTTAATCGTTGATATATGACCCAGCCATGTTAGATTACAGCTTTACCACCTCTCCAATTCCATTTCTACATTGTCTCATATTTTCCTTAGTTGTCTTGGTAAAGGCTAGAGCTAAATGGTGCGAGTTGCACTCCTAAATACTTTACCTTATGACAAGACCACTTGAAAGCAAATCTACTCCTCAAGCACTGAGCCATTGGAGCTGGGATATTAACCGGCATTATCTCAGACTTATGAATGCTTACCTTAAGTCCTGCTAATCTCCCACATGCCACATTCCTCTAATTCCCAAACTATGAAAGAGAGCAAAATCTGGTGCCTACGTACTGTAAATATTAAATCATCAGCAAACAATGTAATATGATAGTCTTATCCTCCTTTAAGTCTTGTTCCCCTACCTCAATCCTCCTTTTAAGTCTATGCTCATTTTTATTCAGGCAGCAAGTGGCTCAATAGATAGTGCAAATAATAGTACGTACAATAGACACCCCTGGAGTGCTCCCCACCCCAGCTCAAAAAACTCCTCGGGGTTTCATCCCACTTTCAGGATCATGCAGATTCATAGAAACATAGAAACATGATGACAGAAAAAGACCACATGGCCTATCTAGTCTGTCCTTCCATAACAACTACAACAGTCCACTTTTTAGCTTTAGAGATCCTCTGTGTTGGTCCCATGCTTTTTTGAATTCAGTTACTGTCCTCATCTCTACCACCTCCACTGGGAGACTATTCCACGGATCCACTACTCTTTCCGTAAAGAAATATTTCCGCATATCACTCCTGAATCTATCTCCCTTCACCCTCATCCCATGTCCCCTCGTAGCAGAACTTGCTTTCAATTGAAAGAGGCTCTCTCCCTGAACATTTATGCCAAGGAGGTATTTAAACATCTCAATCATATCACCTCTATCCCGCCTTTCCTCTAAGGTGTACATATTAAGATCCTTAAGTCTGTCCTCATATGCTTTATAATGAAGCCCACTAATCATTTTAGTAGCCACCCTCTGCACCAACTCCATCCTGTTCACATCCTTTTGAAGGTGCGGTCTCCAGAATTGCACACCATACTCCAAATGAGGTCACACCAAAGACTTACAGAGGCATTATCACCTCCTTTTTTCTGCTAGCCATTCCTCTCCGTATGCACCCAAGCATCCTTCTAGCTTTTGCCGTCGCCTTTTCTACCCGTTTAGCTACTTTAAGATCATCAGACACAACCACACCTAGGTCCCGCTCTTCTTTAGTGGACAAAAGTACTTCACCTCCTATACTGTTATTGCTCCCTTGGACTGCTGCAGCCCAAATGCATGACCTTACATTTTTTAACATTAAATCCCAGCTGCCAAATTCTAGACCATTCTTCAAGCTTAGCTAGATCCCTCCTCATGTTATCTACACCTTCCTGGGTGTCTACTCTATTGCAGATTTTGGTATCATCTGCAAAGAGGCAAACCTTACCCGACAGCCCTTCCGCTATATCACTAACAAAGATGTTAAAAAGAATCGGGCCAAGGACAGATCCCTGGGGCACACCACTGGTAACATCCTTCTCCTCAGAGTGAGCTCCATTTACTTGTACTCTGTCGCCTCCCACCCAACCAATTTCTAACCCAAGCAGTAACTTTAGGGTCCACCCCTAGGGTGCTCAGTTTGTTTATAAGTCGCCTGTGAGGAACAGTGTCAAAGGCTTTACTGAAATCTAAATACACCACATCTAGAGCTCTCCCTCGGTCAAACTCCCTGGTCACCCAGTCAAAGAAATCAGATTTGTCTGACAAGACCTGCCTCTGGTGAATCCATGCTGCCTCAGATCCTGTAATCCGCTGGACTCCAGAAACCTCACTATTTTCTCTTTCAACAGCGTTTCCAATAATTTACTCACCACCGAAGTTAAACTAACCGGCCTGTAGCTTTCAACCACATCCTTACTTCCGCTTTTGTGTAAAGGCACTACATAAGCCTCTCTCCAGTCCTTCGGCACCACTCCTGACTCCAACGAGGCATTCAAAAGGTCAGTCAGTGGAGTTGCTAGAACGTCCCCAAGTTCCCTCAGTATTCTAGGGTGTATCCCATCCGGTCCCATCGCTTTGTCTACTTTAAGTTGAGCTACTTTCGCACGAACACAGTCTTCTGAAAATTGTTCAATATGTCCCTCGCTTCTGTTCTTATTTGTGGATGTTTTCTGAGGTCCTGCTCCTGATTCTTCATCTGTGAACACAGAACAAAAATATTTGTTAAGCAATTCCGCTTTATACTTATCAGCTTCTACATATTCCCCCCCTGCACCCTTGAGTCTGACAATACCACTTTTGCCCTTCCTCTTCTCACTAATATATCTGAAAAATGTCTTATCCCCCCATTTTATTGCATTGGCTATTTCCTCCTCCTTTTGAATCTTTGCCTTCTTGACTACTTTGCTAGCTTCTCTAAGTTTTTCCAAATACAGATGCCTGTCGTCCTCTCTCTGTGATCTCTTGTATTTCATGAAGGCCTCCCTCTTTTTCTTCACTTTTTCAGCTACTTCCTTCGAAAACCATAGCAGTCTCCTTTTCCTTTTGCTTTTATTTACCATTTTAACAAAAAGGTTGGTTGCCCTTAAAATACCCCCTTTCAATTTTGCCCACTGTTTTTCTACATCCCCCAGCTGTTCCCATCCCACTAACGACTCCCTCAGGTATTGGCCCGTCTTCGCAAAGTTAGTCTTCCTAAAGTCTAAGATCCTTACCTTGGAATGGATTCTAACAGCCCTAGTCCTAATACTGAACCACACCATCTGGTGATCACTGGATGCAAAATGATCTCTCACTACAACATCAGAAACACTTTCACCATTGGTAAGCACCAAGTCCAGTATGGCCCCTTCACGTGTGGGGTCTGTTACCAATTGCCTGAATAGTTCTCCCTGTAGAGAATCCAGGATCTCCTTACTTCTAGATGATACTGCAGCAGGAATGTGCCAATCAACATCTGGCATATTGAAATCTCCCATCAGTAACACTTCCCCTGTCCTAGCAATGCTGCGTATGTCTTCAATTAACTCTGTCCACCTCTTCCTCTTGTGAGGGAGGTCTGTATATCACACCAATGCAAATAGATTTCTCTTTCCCTCTTGCTAGTTTAACCCACAATGCCTCCTCTCTCCCTTTTAAGCTCTGTAATTCCAAAGCTTTAATAGTAGTTTTTACATATAGTGCCACTCCTCCCCTTCTTCCTACCCTGTCCTTTCTGA
Source organism: Ichthyophis bannanicus (assembly GCA_033557465.1). Classification (NCBI taxonomy): domain Eukaryota; kingdom Metazoa; phylum Chordata; class Amphibia; order Gymnophiona; family Ichthyophiidae; genus Ichthyophis; species Ichthyophis bannanicus. The sequence continues at coordinate 547,263,228 of CM066031.1, forward strand.
ATAAAAGTATAGCCAGGTATAGTTACATCCCAGTCATGGTTTTCTGTGAACTGTAACTGCCACTAAATCCAAGTCAGCCACTCCCACCAAAGCTTCAACTTCAGGGATCTTATTTCCCATGCTACGGGCATTAATACACACTGCTTTCCATATGTTACCCCTGTTACATTAAATACCTTTATGGAAATGGGTATCACCTACCTGGGGGCTTTCACTTACCTGGGGGCTTTCTTCACCCATCCCCAACGAATCTAGTTTAAAGCCCTCTTCAGTAGATTAGCCAGTCTACTACCGAAGATGCGTTGACCTTTCTTGGACAGATGGATGCCATCTCTGCTCTGCAACCCTTGGAACAGCATCCCATGGTCTAGGAAACCAAAACGCTCTCGATGACACCATCCACGCAGCCATGCATTCATCTCCAGGATGCGAGCCTCTCTGCCTTGGCCTTTACCCTCAACAGGGAGGATTGAAGAGAACACCACCTGTGCACCTAACTGCTTCACCCTCTGTCCCAGAGCCATGAAGTCACTTTTGATACGTTCCGAGGTATACCTGGCAGTATCATTCCTGCCCAACCTATTGTTCCCGCTAGCCCCTTCCCCTGTTTCAACCTATTAAACAATGCCAGAGGAGTTATTTATTTAACATCTTTTATATACCGCACTTTTATCATCAGCGCGGTTTACATTTTAACAACTTTGTACTTAAGCATAAAACATATGTCAAGTTTACAGGTAACAGGCTATGAAAACATGGATAACTGGGGTTAAAATAAATAACAGATATTCACAACTATTTACAATAGGTTCTCAAATGTTTTGCGTTCAAAAGTTGGGGGTCTGAGGTTTTGATCTAGAACAGGTAGTGAATTTTCAGGAACTTATTCGACTAGCCATGATCATTGGTTTGTGTTGGAGGGGTAGGGGAGCCAGTACATTGTGAGAAGTGTTGTATGAAGAGGTGTGTTTTTAGGGATTTTCTGAATTGAGATAGGTCTTCTTGTGATCTGATGCTAGGTGGCAGCGCGTTCCAGCATCTGGGGGCGAAGGATGAAAATGCTCTTGAAGTAGTTGTCTGGGTGAGTTTTGTGGACATGTGGACATGTTTTTTGGACATGAGTTTTGTGGACATGTCCCCACAAATCCAAATGAATGATCCCGTTAAGCCACTGAAGCCCTCAGACTTGCCCAGCTTTTTTTTTTTAATTTAATACAATTTTACCAATTCACATCCACATAAGTGAAAAAAGGAAATACACTCAAAAACTTAACAAGGAAAAACATCCCATATCTTAACAAATACCTATTATACTACAGCCCACAAAAACAAAGCACAATGAATCCAAGAAACACAATAAGTAAATAATCAAAGGAAAAAAAAAGATAACAGAATACTAGAGAGGGCAGCCCCCTGCCCCCCCCCCCATCCCATCCAAGCATAGGGAGAGGAATGGCCAGCAGAAGAAAGGAGGTGATAGCACCTCTGTATAAGTCTTTGGTGCGACCTCATTTGGAGTATTGTGTGCAATTCTGGAGACCGCACCTTCAAAGGGATATAAAACAGGCTGGAGACAGTACAGAGGGTGGCTACTAAAATAGTTAGTGGTCTTCGTTATAAAGCATATGAGAACAGACAAGGATCTTAATATGTACACCTTAGAGGAAAGGCGGGATAGAGGTGATGTGATCGAAACGTTTAAATATCTCTATGGCATAAATGTACAGGAGGAGAGTCTCTTTCAACTGAAAGCAAGCTCTACTATGAGGGGAGATTGGATGGGGGTGAAGGGGGATAGATTCAGGAGTGATATGCGGAAATATTTCTTTACGGAAAGAGTGGTGGATCCATGGAATAGTCCCCAAGTGGAAGTGGTAGAGATGAGGACAGTATCTAAAATTCAAAGAAGCATGGGACAAACACAGAAGATCTCTAAAGGAAAAAAGGGGACTGTTGTAGTGGTCGATATGGAAGGACAGACTAGATAGAAACATGACAACAGAAAAAAAGACCACATGGCCTATGTTCTCAGTGGTGCATTATGGAACCACCACATGTATCTTCTCCTCTTCTTTAACCACAAGAAAGCTCAATAATTGACTTGGTTCAAAGTAAACCACAGAGTTACCATTACATTGAACAATACATACACATGGAAATCTTAACATAAAGGAAAAGCCTAGGGCTATCGCTCTGGGGCGTAACGCCAGGAACTCCTGGCGATGCCCCTGGGTGAACCTGGAAAAATCAGGAAAAATTCTTATCCTTGAACCTAAGAACAATTTATCCATAAAGCGAAAATAAAGCTTTAAGGCAGCATTATGATCATACTCAACGGCAAAAGAAACAATCAGCGTGGACCTCTGTGTAATAACCTCCAGAGCGGATTTAAAAATCCCATAAGATCAGCTCCCAAGGGGTCTCCCAGCCAAAAAACCTCCTAGCTGGGGGGGGGGGATATACTGAGCCCTAACAATAGGAGGAAGAGAGAGAGAGAGAGAGAGAGAGAGAGAGAGAGAGAGAGAGAGAGTCCATCCCCAATACTTCAACTAAATATTTCTTCACCATAACAACAGGCGTTATAAGGGGAGACCTGGGAAAGCTTAAATGCCTAAGGTTGTTTCAGCACACTTGATTTTCCAGGCGCTCCAGTTGGTGAGAATTAATGGTACTATCCTTCACCAAAGCGTCCCCTATAACCTGAACAGCACTAGTTCTGTGGTCAATAGCATCCATCTTCATTTTAACAGAATCAATAGCCCGAGCCTGGTTGACAACTGTCTGAGCCACCACCACTAAATCACCCATATGTTTCTCTAAAACAAAAAAAAAAAAACAAAAAAAAAAAAAAAGGAGTGCAAAACAGTGGAGATACCCAGCTTTAAAGTCTTGATTACTTCTCGCACTTCCTCTTTTGTGATATCTCTCTCTAGCATATCCACCACCTCTCCTGTCAGTCCAAGAAGCTCAAAAGAGTCTAAGAAACTATCAATATCCCTCCTCAGTGCCTCCATACTGGATGTGTACAAAGCTGCATAAAATTGCTTAAAGCAATTCCTTACTGCTCTGCTTACAAACCTGAATTTCCCCCTTAATCCTATCTTGTTCTCTCTTCTCCTCAACCTATTGGCATCAATACCAATATAGAGTGGACCTATGTTTGGAAGACAACACAACACGATGATGTGCTGAGATTGAGAAGACTGTGAATGTAACTGTGTAGACTATATGGACACTTCCTGAGGTAGCCTGATCGGCAAAACAGGATCCTTTGAAGTGAGGTTTGAAGATAGTAAAAGTACCACGACTGACTAAAGAGAGTGTTAAATAAAATAAATAAATAAAAATAAATACCAGCACACAAAAGATAAGGATATTTTAAACAAATAATGGAACAGTGTTTCTTTTGATATTATGCACTATTTCCCATGCTAAAATTATAATTGAACTTTTGAATTTGGCCTTAGGGCTATAATGTAAGCCCTATATTTAGACCAGCCACTCGCTGCTTCATCGCTTTTTATTGAAACCGCTCAAGTTTATTCCATGTGGACATCACTCATCTCTCTTTGCGGCCTCATGGGGAATTCTGACAATCAATTGCTTATTGAACAGAAACTTAATGTGAAGCCCGGCTTTCAAGCTGCCAATCATGGGCATGATGTCACTTCCTCTCCTAAACGTAAATCTAAAACTATTTATTTAAAGCATTTATTGTCCGTTACACCTTACATTCTGAACTGATTACAAATAATTACTTAGATAAAAGATCAAGACAGATTCCACATCAAATCAGCAGCTACAGTCCAGTTCTCAACACAGGTGGCAAGGAATTCTAAAACTGAGGGATATAGAATGAAACATCCTTACCTTTTTCCCAGAATCCAAGGAGTTAAAACTATCACAGCTATCCTCTGAAGACATTATCTCTCTCTTAATGGGAACAGGGTCTTGAAAACCAAGAAATTCCTCATCATCACTGGGGGCATTAAAAACGTCAGCCACTTCTTTAGGGATCTGTCTCAGAAGAACCAAGCACAAAATAAGTCAAAACCTAACAAGTATTTTTTTTTAACACACCCTAGATGTGCCCAAGAAACAACTTAGAAGAATCAGAGCCTCAGAAAGGAAGCTGGAGTGATAAGCATAGTATGGTGAAAGTAGCGTTGGTTATTTGCCACCTACAGGGTGCTTTTTATAGAAAAGCCACGCACAGCTGGTTTTATACAGAGAATGGGGAAAAGTTCTTTCTGAATAAAGGTCCACCGTCCACGCTTAATCACTGCTGAAAATCTCTTTGGTTTGAATTGCAACATCCCATTCCAAGGGCTCATAATTCAAAGCAACAACTGGTTTGCCAAGCTGCACATTTCCAAAGGCCAAATTAAGAGATAGCATAGTTACTTACCTTTAACAGGTGATCTCTGGGAACAGCAGGAATAAGTCTTCACATATGGGTATGTCGGTACCGACGGAGTCTGCGCGGGAACGCTTCCCAGCGTCCAATCAAAGAGCTTTTGGAAGCATCCCACCACGCCTTCGTGCTGCCTTCCCGCCTTTCCCAACTGCCTCTCCTCAGTTAGTTTTAAAGCTGAGACAAAGAGAGAGAGAGAGGAAAGGAAAGATAGATAGAAATACAACTCCTGGGGAGGTGGGTGGGTTGTGAAGACTTATTCCTGATGTTCCCAGAGATCACCTGTTACAGGTAAGTAACTGTGCTATCTCCAGGAACAAGCAGGAAAGCGTAGTTACTCACCTGTAACAGGTGTTCTCCAGGAGCAGCAGGAATCAGTCCTCACATATGGGTGACGTCGGCGCCGACGGAGCCCTCGCGGAGCAATTTTCCCCCGCTTTCACAGAAAGCCTTTGGGAATTGCAGCGCGCATGCGCGGTCGCCTTCCCGCCCAAGGGTGCCATCTTAGCCAGTCTGATGACATAGCTAAAAGACAGCATAAAAATTTGCAAAAAAAAAACTTAAGCAGATGATTGCAACTCCACGGGGAGGAGGGAGGGTTGTGAGGACTGATTCCTGCTGCTCCTGGAGAACACCTGTTATAGGTGAGTAACTACGCTTTCTCCAGGACCAAGCAGGAAGTCAGTCCTCACATATGGGACTCCCAAGCTTAAGGCTACCAGAGACCCTAAGCACAAAAATGAGCTCCCTCTAGCTCAGCAGTACAGAAGGAAGGAATCTTCGCTGAATTATTACCCACCGGTAGCCCCCATCCGGGATGGAGGGTAGGAGTTGCTCAAACCTCGAAGAGATTTCGGAGGACTGCCTGTCCGAAAGCACTGTCCCTGCGGGACTCCCTCTCGAGACAGTAATGGACCGCAAAAGTCTGTCTCGAAGACCAAGTAGCGGCCCGGCAAATGTCTGCCAGCGGAACAGAGCGGAGGTAAGCCACTGACGTAGCCTTCGCCCGAACACAATGAGCCGTGACTCGACTTTCTAAGGAGAGTCCGGCTGCCCCATAAGCCCAAGCGATACAGTCAGCAACCCAGATGGACAGAGTACGCTTGGAGACCGGGAGCCCCAATTTATTGGGGTCAAAAGACACAAAAAGCTGAGCAGCTTTACGGTGCTCCCGCGTACGGTCAAGGTAGAAGTTCAATGCTCTTCTACAGTCCAGGGTATGCAGGACTCGTTCAGCTCGGCTGGAGTGAGGCCTGGGAAAGAAGGTTGGAAGTACCACCTCCTGATTGATGTGAAAAGGGGAGACAACTTTTGGAAGAAATTTTGGGTGAGTCTGTAGGACTACCCTATTTTTGTAGAACCGAGTGAAGGGAGGATCAGACACGAGGGCCTGCAATTCACTTACGCGTCTAGCGGAAGTGAGGGCTATCAGGAATAAGGTTTTCCACGAAAGAAAACGCAGAGAACAGGTAGCCATCGGTTCAAAAGGCGGACAGGTGATCCGCTGTAAAACCACATTCAGATCCCAGTCAGGTGCTGGCGGGCGCAGAGGTGGTTTAAGTAGAAGGAGACCTCGGAGAAACCGTGCTACGAGAGGGTCGCTGGAAAGAGGTCTGCCGTCCACCGGCACATGGTGTGCTGAAAGAGCACTGAGGTGGACTTTGACGGAGTTGGACTTAAGTCCCAGATTAGAGAGGTAGAGCAGGTACTGCAAGATCACCGACACCGAGCAGGAGAAGGGATCCTGAGACTGCTGTACACACCAAACGGAAAAGCGACGCCATTTAAGGCCGTAGCATTTGCGGGTAGAAGGTCGCCGAGAAGCTAGGACGACCTCTTCCACCTCTGCCGGCAGGAGAAGGGGAGCAAGGACTACCCTTTCAGCCGCCAGGCCATTAGGTTGAGAGATCTGAGGTTGGGGTGTAGCAGAGACCCCTGATCCTGTGTTAGGAGATCCGGTTGAAACCCCAGAGGGAACGGATCCTCTGCCGCTAATTGTAACAGGAGGGGGAACCACGGCTGTCTGGGCCAGCGAGGAGCTACCAGGATCATGGACGCTTTGTCCCGGAGAACCTTGAACAGAGTTCGGGAGACTAGCGGGATGGGAGGAAAAGCATAGAGAAGGCTTTCCGACCATGAGAGCAGAAAAGCATCTGCCGCTACTCGAAGGGGATGTGGCTGACGAGAGCAGAAGCGAGGAAGTTGCCGGTTGAGAGGACTGGCAAAGAGATCCATCGTGGGGAGGCCCCACTTCAGAAAGAGTTTCTGAACTACCAAGGGATCCAGACGCCACTCGTGCGGCTGGAGTATTCTGCTGAGTTTGTCCGCCAGGCAATTTTCCTGGCCTGGGAGATAAACTGCCTTGAGAAGAATGCCGTGACTGACGGCCCAAGAGCAGAGCTTCTGAGCTTCTCGGCAGAGAAGGAAGGAGCCCGTGCCCCCCTGCTTGTTCACGTAGAACATGGCAACTTGATTGTCCGTCTGGACGAGGACGGACTGGTGAGAAGTCAGGTGGGAGAAAGCCTTGAGCGCCAGACGAATAGCTCTGAGCTCCAGGAAGTTGATCTGTTGAGCAGACTCCCACGCGGTCCAGAGACCTTGAGTACATGCCCCCTGGCAATGTGCTCCCCAACCCAGGAGGGAAGCATCGGTCGTCAGCACTTGAGCCGGCTGAGGCGACTGAAACGGCATTCCGAGCACCAGGTTCGGCCGATGAAGCCACCACTGTAGGGAAGAGGCCAGCGGTCTGGAGAGGCGCACCAAGTCGGCTAGTCCGCCGGTGGCTTGTTGCCACTGCTTGCGAAGGCACCATTGAGCCGGCCGCATATTCAAGCGAGCATTGGGGGTCACGTGGACGGTGGAAGCCATATGGCAGAGTAGTCTCAGGAAGTGCCTGGCGGAGACCAGGGACTGGCTGCGAAAACGGCCGGCTAGGTCCATGAGCCGTTGAGCCCTGTCGAGAGGCAGGAAAGCTCGAGCCTGAGGAGTGTGCAGTCTTGCGCCGATGAACTCGAGATCCTGTGAGGGGAGCAAAGTGGACTTTGCGAAGTTTATGACAAAGCCCAAGTACTGCAGAAGAGTCACCGTGCGGTGTGTGGCATTGGCGACTGCCGGAGAGGACGACGCTCTGATGAGCCAGTCGTCGAGGTACGGAAAGACATAGAGGCCGTGAAGCCTGAGATAGGCCGCCACCACCGCAAGACATTTTGTGAAGACTCGCGGTGCGGAGGATAGGCCAAAGGGCAGTACTCTGTACTGGTAGTGATTTCCTGCCACCACAAACCTTAGGTATTGGCGGTGGCTTGGGTGGATGAGGATGTGCGTGTAGGCATCCTTTAGATCCAAGGAGCATAGCCAATCTCCCTGCTGGAGGTAGGGCAGAAGGATTCCAAGGGTAAGCATCTTGAACTTTTCCCGCACAAGGAACTTGTTGAGGTTGCGCAAGTCCAGGATGGGTCTGAGGCCTCCTGCCCTTTTTGGTATTAGGAAATACCTGGAATAAAAGCCCTGACCTCTCAGGTGGTGGGGCACCGGTTCCACAGCCTGTTCCTGAAGAAGACTTGCTAACTCCTGAAGGAGTAAGTCCCTGTGCAGAGGGAGTCGAGGAGGTTCTCCCGGAAAATAAGAGGGAGGGACCTGATGGAAGTGGAGAAGATATCCTTCTCGCACGACTTGAAGCACCCAGGCATCTGAAGTGATGTTGGACCACCTGTGGGCGAAGTGAACCAGCCGGCCTCCGGTGCTGGGAGGAACCAGCTGAGGGGGAGAGGCTATGCTGAGGAAGTCAAAAACCCCCACCCTGCTGAGCAGGGGCTGGTGGTGCAGGCTTGGGGGCTTGCTGCCTACGGGACCCGTTACCCCGTCCCTTGGCCTGCTGACCCTGTTGGGGAGCTGGAGGGGCCTGATATTGGGGGTAGTGTTTATAGGCAGCCGCCTTTCCCGGGTAAAAGGACTTCTTTCCCGAGCCCTTCTTTTTCTGGGAAGGGGCGGAGGTCTTCCTAGAAAGCCTGGTCCTGTTGAGAGTCTCCGTCTCGATTTGTGCAGCCTTTTCAGCCATGGGCTTGCCAAAGAGGTTCTCACCTCTGCAGGGGACATCGACCAACTTGTCCTGCACCCAAGGTTCAAGGTCAGACGACTGAAGCCAAGCCTGTCGGCGGGCACCGATGCCAGCTGCGGCCACACGAGCCGATGCTTCAAAGCCATCATAGGCTGCTCGGGACATGAATTTGGAGCATTCCCGAATACCAGTTGTCAAGGCTAGGAACCTCCGCAAAGGTTCCTCGGACAGTCCAGCGGAGAATCCGGCTAGCTCTTTAGCCAGGTCTCGGAGATACATGCCCATGTATAGCTGGTAGGTCTGGACACGACAAGCCAGCATAGAGCCCTGGAAACACTTCTTACCAAGGCCATCCAGGTTACGGGCCTCCCTGCCAGGAGGCACCGAGGAGTGCATTTTTTGGCTCTTAAGCCTATGCATGGCCGATTCCACTACCATGGAATGGTGTGGCAGCTGTGCTTTTTGGAAGCCAGGACTCTTGCGGACTCGATAGATGGAATCGACCCGCTTGCTCAATACCGGCGACGAGGCCGGACTCTCCCACATGCGGAAGAGTAGTCGTTCCAGCATGGGAGGCACCGGTACAGTAAAGTGCTCCCGGGTGGGAGAGTCGTACTGAAGGGCGTCGAGCTCTTCGGCTCGAGGCTCCTCCTCGGGATCCGCAGGGAAGGCCAAAGCCTTGGCCATATCCCTGACGAAGTCCGAGAACCGGGCATCCTCCGGAGGGGACTGTTTCTGAGGTTCGGACTCAGGTGAGTCCGAGGGGACACACCGAGTCCGAAAGGAATCAGGTGACTCCTCCTCTTCAGACTCCCAGACCGACTCCAAGGAGGAATCAGTGGGGTCGGCTCGGGCAGGCGGAGGCGTCGGCCGCCCCGACGCCGAGGGAGTCGGCGGCGACGACCTCGGTCCCGAACGGGAGGCCGAGGGTGACCTCGACCGAGGATCGACTCGAGTTCGCATGGACTCGAGGATCGGCTCGGTCTCCGGGGTCGACTTAGACGTCGACGTCCCGGCGGTCGGGGCAGCGGCGCCAGCGAGGCTAGCGATCAGTGCCCGCTGCTGGTCCATGAAGGCAGATAGTCTGCTCTCCAAGGCCGTCAACCTGAGTCCGACCTCAGGTGACCCAGCAGCCCCCGACTCGGGCCCCGACGGTGTCGGGCCCGACGTCGGACCTCTCGGAGGCGAGTCCAGAAGGACCACAGGACTTACCCGAGCAGGCAACTCCGACTCCAGGCGAGGTCGCTTCGGGAGGTGCTCCATCTCCAAAGACCCAGGACGGCTGTCGGGGCTATGCGACCTGGCCCTCGCGGAGCCAGGAGCGTCCACCGACGCCGCCCTCGCGGGTTTTGTCTTCCGTCGATGGTCTCCGGAGGGAGAACCCCTGTCGGAGGAGCTTCGGCGATGGTCAGAGCTGGAGCCTCTGGATGCCGAGGCCTCCGACGAGGTCCGGGTACGGCTGGGGTCAGCGAAGATTCTATCCCGCTGATGCCGCCGACTCCTCAACGCTTTGGAGGACATTTTGCCACAGGCTCCACAGATCATTTCTTCATGATCCGGGCCCAGGCAGCGGAGGCAATTATCATGTGTGTCAGTGAGTGACATATTTCTGTCACACTGACCACACCGCTTGAAACCACTGGCAGCCATCGGGGGAAAAAGGGCCCCTGCAAGGTCAAAGGACCGGGCTGCCAGCGAAAAAAACCGAAAACGAAACTGACCAAAAATCAGAAAAACCGAAAAATAAGAGAAGGACTCGCAACGGCGTCGCGAGTCCGGGCAGGAAAACGACCGGCGTCGAACCGAATTGAAAAAAAGAGAAAAACTCACGAAAATCAACTTTTTTAGCGGGGACACGACGGGTACGTCTGTAGGGCTCCGCGGAAAAAAGAAGACTGGCTAAGATGGCACCCTTGGGCGGGAAGGCAACCGCGCATGCGCGCTGCAATTCCCAAAGGCTTTCTGTGAAAGCGGGGGAAAATTGCTCCGCGAGGGCTCCGTCGGCGCCGACGTCACCCATATGTGAGGACTGACTTCCTGCTTGGTCCTGGAGAATGAGTCTTCACATATGGGGACTCCCAAGCTGAGATGCCTGGAGTCCGAGCATGTCATAGGTTGGAACATGCTATCCCCCACAACACCAGGCATCCTGAGGATGGAGGGTAGGAGTTGAAGAAAGAAGATGCTGTGGAACAGCTAACCTAGCACAGGACTGCAGAGAAAGAGTCCATGTGTGGATAATGATTGTTATCAATGATATTGCAAAGAATAGTGCAATATGGACCTCCGCTAACAGGATTTCATAGAAGTAAGGAGGTTCCTGGATCTACTGGGAAGCCAGTAGAGGAACCATAAAAAGGACCTCACTGAAAGGTGGAGGTAATAAACCTGTAGGAAAAACAGAGGAGGTCAGAATCCTGAAAGGTAACAGGCACCCCTGGTAGGAAAAACTGGGGTAATACAAAAACAGTGGGCCTTCAGCGAAAGCTGTATGGTAAAAACCAAACTCTTTTGGCGGCAGAGTAACTCACTCTTGGGAGCAAAAAGAGAAAGGCTAACCGATTTGGACAAACAGGCACAGTCCTTATAGGGAGAAGGGGTATGGGAACCCCTTGTATCCCAGGGTGAAGACAAATGCCTGAGGCGTTAAGCCTGTGATTAACTGAAAATCCACAATCTCTCTCCTAACTGGGGTAAGGTAGGAGAGATATTAGGTACAGAGAGCTTCAGAGGTACCTAAACCCATTAGGTTATGGTATAAAATTGTTGACTACCACAGGAGTGGTTGTGTGTGTAGAATCCCAAACCTGCTGAATAGCAGAGGTATGGGTAAAATCCCTCTGTCAGAAACAGATAGTTATATGAGCATAGACAGTGAGATAGATATGTATGTGGAGACATATCTATCTATAATGAAATATCTCATCAGATACACATATATATAGATAGATGAATAGACATATAAGACTATATCTATCTATCTATAGTGAGATATGGAAGGGCATGAAATACACACAAAGATAAATATGAATATGTAGGCCTAAATATGAGTGTCTGTAATTAAAACAGACAGATATATGCCTACAGCATGGTATTCACATAGGACATGTGGAGAGGAAAGATTCATCTAACAAGGAGGTGCAACCTACTTGAGAAGATATATAGAGAATCTATCCCCCCCTGGTTAAGATCCGCAAGGATGCTAGCTAGTGAAATAACCAGCATGGTTATATGAAGACAGAGGATAATATCAATCTGTAACCAGCAAGTCCCGAGTCATCCAAGACTCTAGCATGGTAAGTAGACAGAAGACAGATACAAGCATTGTGGAACTTGTGTCTCTTGGGGAAACTGCTAGGTACATATGACCTAGATTGGCCACTGTTGGAAACAGAATACTGGGCTTGATGGACCTTGGTCTGACCCAGTATGGCATATCTTATGTTCTTAAGGATGAGGTATCATGTTGACCTGTTTAAGGGCAAAAAGTATCATGCGTTCTTACCATGAGGATGAGCTGCAAGGAGAAAGAGCATATCCTCGATTGGGAATGCTATGGACCAAAGCCGGGAATTGGCAACTCCTTAAGCCCTTAGGTAAGAGAAGGCCTATATCCTTTATGGCAAAAGGAGATAGTAAAAGAAGGGAGAACCTTCTAGTCATGGGAGACATGACTGAAAAGCCTTTTCCAACCATCTGAGATAGCTGTTGGAGAAAAAAAACCCATGCTCTCTAGCAAAGGCCCATAGTGGAAATCTTCTCTGTAGAATTGCAGAGAGCATGATGCAGGAGAATGAGATAGGACTGGCTGCTAGAGCCAGTATCTCAGTCCACTATGCTGCCAAATCCAGGGGAATGGAGATGGCAGAAATAGAAGACCAACCCAGAAGCTTGTAGTGGGATAGTTTCCAAGATAGATGAAAAACACTGACTTGAAGTCACTACTAAGACCAGATAGGATGTTAGAGGAGGACAATTCTGGTGGTTTGTGGGGAAGAACCAGTGGACCAAACATTAAGGCTCCTGCATAGGCAGCTGCTAGCAAGACAGCAGAAAGGCTATTACTGTTTAAAAACCAGAAAAAAAACAGACAGAACAGGAGTAGAAAACTCTGGACATGTCTGATAAGCTGCCTTAAAGTAAATTTGAAACAGGGGAGGAAACTCAGGGAGGAAAACTCCGCACTGGAAAGTGACAAACCTGGAGAGGTTGAAGAAAAGCCCTCCAGTAAGTAATTCCGCTCTTACAGTGGTAAGAGGGTGATGAGAATAGAGCTGAAGAAGACTTACCAAGTGGTAAGTCTAAAGAAAGGAAAATACATGCTGGCACAGGAACTATCATTTGATAGTGGTCAGACCTCTTTCTCTGACAGGAGAAGAGGAGAAACCTGTGACTTATAGGCATGAACATTCTGACAGCTCATAGAAAAAATGGATGTCTTTTGGAAAGAGATCCCTGTGTAGGGGTTAGAATGAGTAATGGATCGCCCTCTGTTGAGAAGAAGCAACTGTAGATTCTAACCCCAAGGGTCACAAGCATTTGAAGATGACTGATCAGAAACCCTGCAGAGGCTGGGTTTGCTGAGCTTGGTGAGAGGTTGGATTCTTCAGACCAGGACGATGGTTCCCCTGTATGGAAACATCTGTATGATGAGCAAGTGAGGAATAAAACCTTCTTCTCCTGTGGGAAGAAAGTTTGGTAGGACATTTCCTACTTACTGGGACAGAAGAAGGTGTAGAAGAACCCTTAGGAACAGGTAAATCAGTGGACAACTGAGTAACCTGACGTAAAGACTCCTTGTTGAAAAGATTTTCTCCAGTGCAAGGAGTATGTCCCAGTCGTTGTTGTTCCCACTTGGCCAAAGCTGAAGCTTGGAGCCAGGCTCTACGTCGTGCCCCTATAGCTATAGCAGAAGTCCTGCTAACAGACTCAAAAGAGTCTAGGGAAGCACGAGAAAGAAACCAAGAGATATTCTGGATATGCTTAAGCAGCGAGGAATAGTCTGTACTCCTGGAAACTAGAAGGAAAGGAGTCAAAAGATGTAATTGCTTTGTGACCTCCTCAAGAGAAAGACTCATATAAAAAAATATATGAGAGAATTCTTGCAGAAAGCATAGATGTCTGGAAGGTTTGACGTCCAAAGGCATCTAGTGTCCTAGACTCACGACCTGGAGGATAAGAAGAGTGCTTTTTCTTACTCTTTATCCGCCTCATTGCTGATTCCACTACTATGGAATGATGAGGAAGTTGAGTCTTTTGAAACCCTGGAGAGGGGGGCACCTGATATAAAAAAATCAGTTGCCCTGGGAGGTGGGGGCACCCTTAAAGGTGTTTCCCACATTCCTAGAAAGAGATCTTGCAAGGAATGATGCAAAGGAAGCATTATGTAGTCCTTTGCTTTAGTAGAAACAGAGCCTTGTGCAGGATCATGTCCTGGGATAGGAATGGCAAGGGATCTTGCTATATCCAGGAGGAAACTCTGAAAAGAGGGATCCCCAACAGGAAGCTCTCTTGGACAGGTTAGATCTAAAGAACTAGCCTGAGCACCCACAGAGTTATCCAGATATATAGAAAGAGAAGATCCTGCAGGGTGCAGCGTGGAATGCTTAAGGGATGGTTGCTTGGGCTGGTTGTGAGGAGCAGCAACCGTCCGTACCACATTGTCCATGCCAGGTATCGACTCCAAGCTTGGTATAGAATGGAGCGATGCCGTTGAAAAAAGCATGGTAGAAGTTTGCCACAATGCTACTGTGGATACCGGTACCGATGTCAGAGTCGGGCTCGACAAAGACATTGGAGTAGTCATCAGTGACACTTCAAATCGGTACCGAGTGAACCGAAAACTTTCGGCTGCTATCCTCGGAACCGAGCCACCGGTTTCGATCAGTGTCGGTACCAAAATCTATTGGTAGCCCGTCATCCAGACTAGAAATGGATTCCAAACTCGGCATCGAGGGCAAGGAGCCTGAGAAGCGAAGCATGGAAGGCACCGACTGTAAGGGTAATGAAGACATTGGTACTAACTTCGGTACCGTGTCCGATACCGGTGAATGAAGGTCTACCAGTGGCAACTCAAGCCGCCTCAGGGGAACCGAGAGTTGCAGATCCGAGTCATCGGAACCCAGCCTTTGGAAACGCCGGGAGACGGTACCAAGGCGAGTCGGTACCCAGTCCTCCAAACTGGAGATCGATTCCAGACTTGGCATCGAAGGAAGCGAGGCTGTCGATGCACATCTGGAGGGTACCGACGTCGGTGGCAGTATCGGTGTTGGAACCGATAATGGAAAGTCAATCTGGGACGTATCAATCGGTCCCGAAGGTACCGAGGAGGCCAGATAACGATCTCTGGTGAGGAGTGTTTCATCCAACACCAGTGCTGATGCAGGGGTATAGGTACCGCTCGAAGCGGATGCCACCACCGTGCACGGCTCAGGTATATTCTGTGGGGGGTGAACCCCAGGAACAACCTGAAACCACTTAAATGCTTTGGAGACCGAAGACTCCTGCCAGGGTTTTGAAGCCAGGAGACCATCGAGGGCAAAGCCAGAGCTGTCTACATGCTGTGCAGGAGACATACCACTCGAGGACTGGCTAGTCTTAACAGACTGTTTGTGGGTTACCTGAATCAAAGTGGAAGGAGAAGGGGACGGTGCCCCGAAGTTAGAGGGCAACCGTGTATCGAGGGATTCTCGATGTTGAAGATGTCTTCTCACCAAACTGTTGTCAGGACCCAAACAGGTTAGACACCGACTTTGAGGGTCTAAAAATAAAAGTTGTACCGCCACAATCTGAACATTTCGTGGAGAAAATGTCTGGCGGTTCCATGAAGAAAAAAATAGGGGAGGCCTGAAGGCCTAAGACCCCGTGGGACACTATGAAGAAAAAATATCCCATTGAAAAGGGAAAAATTTACAAGAAATAAAAGAAAACACCGGCGGTACCGGTGGCGTCGAGAAGACAGCCGCGACCACAAGAAAACTAAAAATAAAAAATAAGAATTTCCTGCGGTGACAGGAGAACGTCCTGCCGGCTCCGCGGAAAAACGAAAACTGAGGAGAGGCAGTTGGGAAAGGCGGGAAGGCAGCACGCAGGCATGGTGGGATGCTTCCAAAAGCTCTTTGATTGGACGCTGGGAAGCGTTCCCGCGCAGACTCCGTCGGTACCGACGTACCCATATGTGAAGACTCATTCCTGCTTGTTCCTGGAGATAAAGGTTTAGAATGCATAGAGAATAAAAGTAAAGCAGTTACTTACCTGTAACAGGTGATCTCTGGGAACAGCAGGAATAAGTCTTCACATATGGGTACGTCGGTACCGATGGAGCCTGCGCGGGAACGCTCCCCAGTGTCCAAAAAGAAAGCCTTTGGGAGCATCCCACACACATGCGTGCTGCCTTCCCACCTAAACACTTCCCTCTCATCAGTTGGGTTTGTATCTGAGACCGAGGGAGGGAAGTAGACAAATGAGAGAGAGAGAGAGGGGGAGAGGGAGAGAGAGAGAGATGGGTGGGGTTGTGAAGACTTATTCCTGCTGTTCCCAGAGATCACCTGTTACAGGTAAGTAACTGTGCTATCTCCAGGAACAAGCAGGAATGAGTCTTCACATATGGGGACTCCCAAGCTAAGATGCCTGGAGGAGGCCCCAGCATGTTGCAAATCTAATGGATGGGCCATGCTTATTCCTCAGAACCTCAGGCATCCAAGGGATGGAGGGTAGGAGTTGAATTAGAAAAGCAAAAAGGGTGCTGTGGAACAGCTTGACTAAACAAGGTATCCAGAGGGGAGTCCTTGTGTAGATCATAATTGTTAGAAAATATTGAATCCCAATTTTTTTAAATGTGATCTTACTCAAAAGTATTGCGAAAGTATTTGTTGAGGCTAATATGGGTCTGTAGTTGAGAGCCAGTACATTATCCTCAAAGAATTCCCTCACTGTGAAGTAGAGGAAAAATAAATTTTGCAATACAGGAAGAGATAAGAAGCCTTAATGGCTAGAACTAACCCCAGAAGAAAAAAACTGGGGGAGTTTAATGAGGTTGGACTTTGGAGAAATAGCTAAAGCTTCTGTAAAGTCCAAAGTTTGAACTCCTTGTCCTTGGAGCAGAATAAGGCCCTAGGAAAGAGTGGAGATAAATCTGACTGGTTTGGATGAAAAAGGTAGAAATACCCTTTGCAAAAAAAAAGGATAGGTCTTTTAAGACCCCCTTTATCCAAATGAAAGAAAGACATTTGTACTAGGCGATGGGCCTCCAATTTCTTGAAGATCAGTAAAGTCTTTCATAAGTGATGTCACTTATGATAATGACTTTACATGGAGAGCTTCAGATGCGACGTAACCGAAAAGGTAACAGTAAAAGAAGGTATTTCCTAATTTACCATAGGAATTGGTTGTCCATTAAGTTTTAAGATATGCTGGGACAGCATTAATATGGACAGTAAACAAATCTTTCAAAGTCAGATGTTGTATAGAGATTGACCCAATAACAAGAAGGATTAAGACCTACTTGAGAATATTGATGGAGAATCTGTCTGGTTAAAAATGGAAGAACTATAGAGAAAGTTTCATGGAAACTGGTATTATGTTCTTCATTTACAAGGAGAGGACTAGATTTCTTTAAAAAAGAAGAAGATCTAGCCCCTGAATAACCAGGTCTCGAGACGTACGTGAAGGAATGCAGAGGAGATCCTTAGTCTTAAAACAGCAAGTCTGGATCCTTTTTTATTTATTTATTTATATTTCTTATATACCGCGCTATTAAAAATCAGTGTGGTTCACAGTGAACAGAACAATAGTACAATGCGACAACGACACAATGCGCTTACAGAGAATAGGGTAATAGCTTAGGGGAGAACTTGGGAAAAACTATATACAGTGCATTTTACAGAGCTACAGGGTATTCATAGTTGGAACAGGTTTGGTGGCATCAAAAAATCTGTACCAGGGGGTGAGCTGATTAACCATTCCCCCGTTGAGTTAGATTGTTGGAACAGTTAGGAAGGGGGGTCAGGGGGCACTTTCTAAGTTTTCCAGGGCTAGATTCAGGATAGTGGATTTGGAACAGATGATTTTTTAGCGCTTTTCTGAATAAGGTAAGATTCATGATGGCTCGGATTCCAGTGGGAAGGGCATTCCAGGCTATGGGTGCATAAATCGAAAAAGCCCTATTGGCGGTTGCCTTCGTGCATTTTACATTTATCTTAGGGACTTCTAAAAAGTGTTCAGCATTGCAGATCTTCTAGCTCTGTTGTCAGGGATGTTATTGATCAGTCTACCGATGGGTGTGGGAGGCTGGTTTCTCAGGGCTCTGAAGGTCAGGATAAGTGCCTTGTAATGGATTCAGGCCTGTAGTGGTAGCCAGAGGAGTTCCTTCAGCACAGGCGTTATGTGTTCTGATCTTGGTACACCTGCAAGTACTCTAGCAGCCGAGTTCATTGCAAGCCGGAGCGGATTTAGAGTTGCCTGTGGGAGCCCATGGAGAATGATGTTGGCAAAGTCCAGGTGTGGGATAACTAGGGCCTGGAAAATGGTCCGATAATCAGTGAAGTCGAGTAGTGGCCGAAGATGGTGTAAAGTTCGTATCTTATGATATACTGCTCTTGTAACATTTTTTACATGTGTTACCATGTCGAGGCGATGATCTAGGGTGATGCCTTGATAGCGAATTGTGGATTTTGTTTTGAGTTTGGCATTATTAACTTGGAGAGAGGGAGGTGGGATGAACTTCTGGTTTCTTGTGACAAAAAGAACGTCAGTTTTGCTGTGATTGATACGCAGGTTTTGCGTGAGAAGCCAATCTGAAACTGCTTCAAAACATCTGATAATAGGAGAGAAATCAGGCTGGTTGATCGTGAATGGGAGGTATAGCAGGATGTCATCTGCATAGGCGAGGCATTGTACGTTTAAAGAACGAATCAGGGTGCAGATGGGCTGCATATAGATGTTAAATAACAATGCAGATAAGGATGATCCCTGGGGTACCCCTTGCTTCTGTAGGAACGGCTCGGAGGTAGTGGTACCTGTCTTGACCTGTTGCCATCTATTAGTCAGGTATGATTCGCACCATTGTAGAGCCGTGCCTTGAATTCCTTTTTCTTGGAGACGTTGTAGTAGTATCTCATGATTAACTGAATCAAAGGCGGCAGCAATATCCATGAAGATGAGGATGAATCCTTGGTGCATGTTGTCGATTCCTGTGATTAGATTGTTGAGGAGGGTTGTTAGGATGGTGTCGACACCGTGTGCTTCCCTGAAGCCGTGTTGAGATGGATCAAGAGGTGCCTCGGCATCAACGTGCTGTTGGATCTGCCACTGGACGACTTTTTCGATGATTTTGGCAAGCAGGGGGATACTCGAAATTGGTCTGTAGGAATCGACTTTGCCTGGGTCAAGCTTACTATTCTTTAGCAGTGGCCTGATTGATGTGTGTTTAAGGCTCTGTGGGAAAGAGCCCGTTAATAATGATTGGTTCAGGATTTTGAACAGTGTGTTGCTTAGTTCACAGCGTAATTCTTTTATCCAGCTAGCTGGACATGGGTCATTGGGTGCCGTAGTAAGGTTGATAGAGATGATAGTGTCTTCGATTTCTTTGCTGGATACTTCACAGAATTTGAACAATAGCGTTGGCTGTGGCTTCATGTATATGCTGGTAAAATTGGCGGAGGCCGAGTTCGTACTGGTCTGAATCATCTTCGATTGTAGGCAGTTGGAGTAGTCCTGGGGTTGAGGCATGGGTGGATGTGCTAATGCTGGATCGCCTGTTAGTGATTTCACGATTCTGAACAGGTCATGTGATTTATTTAATGATCGCCTTAGAATATCTGTGTGGTACTGCTTTCTTTTTTCCATTATTTTTGCTCTATGTAATAACAGGAATGAGATGTATGCACAGTGAGCTTCTGCAGTATGGGTTTTACGCCACTGCCTTTCAAGCTTACGTAGGTGTAGGAGGGATGCTCGTATGTCTTTCGAGTACCATGGTGCATGTTCACGTTTCCTTGGCTCCTTGCTAGCGGAGGGGAGGTAGGCTATTGCACTGAGGCTGTTGCACTGAGGCTTCTATAGCTTCAAGAAGTAGCTGGAGAAAAAGACGCAATATAAGGGGATACCAGGTTTGCCTCTCTATGAGGGGGTACCCAAAAGAAACAGGAATTATTTTTTAAAAGCTATTTACTTCAAATTCTTTACAAAACAACCTTATCCCCTTCAAAATACTCTCCATTACAACTGATACATTTGTCCCACCGGTGCTTCCACTGTTCGAAACATTTTTTGTAGTCATCTTTAGAAACGGCTGACAGCTCCTCCCTCCTTTTTTTCTTGACTTCTTCAATGTTGTCAAATCTGTGTCCTTTCATGCCCCTTTTCATGCATGGAAATAAGAAAAAGTCGCACGGAGCCAGGTCAGGCGAGTAAGGTGCGTGGGGCAGCGGAACCATGCCATTTTTAGCCAAAAACTGTCTAACAGAGATGGCTGTGTGTGCAGGTGCGTTGTCGTGGTGGAAGAACCAGTCTCCTGTCTGCCACAAATCGGGTCTCTTTTGACGAACACTGTTGCGCAATCTTCTTAAAACTTCCAAATAAAAGGTTTGATTGACGGTCTGACCTGGGGGAACAAACTCTGAATGAACTACCCCCTTGGCATCAAAAAAGCAAATCAGCATTGTTTTGATGTTTGATTTGACGACATTTTTTTGGACGGGGTGACGATGACGTCTTCCATTGGCTTGACCGTTGCTTTGTTTCTGTGTCGTAACCATAGCACCATGACTCATCACCTGTAATGACCTTTGACAGAAAATCTGGATCAGTTTCAAGCTGTTGTTTCAAAACACAACATGTTTCAACTCGATGTTCCTTTTGATTGTCAGTCAGAACCCGAGGAACAAACTTGGCAGCAACCCTTTTCATTCCCAAATCTTCCGTTAAAATTCGCTGAACCGAGCTCCAAGATAACCCACTAATCTCTGACAGTTGATCAATTGTCTGTCGACGGTCTGTGAGCACAAGCTCCCTAATGTTTTCAATATTTTCGTCAATTCGGGCAGTTGATGGACGCCCAGAACGAGGTTTGTCATCAATCGACGTCGCCATTTTTAAACCGAGCAAACCACTGGTACACTTGACTTTTTCCCATAGCGTCATCTTGATAAGCTGTTTTCAACATTAAAACAGTTTCAGCAGCATTTTTACCAAGTAAAAAACAAAATTTCACAGCTGCACGTTGTTCACTTAAACCTGTCATCATAAAAAAAGAAACAAGAACAAAACAGCGCTAGCAAAAACAATCACTGCAGATGAACAGAACAAGCCAGGTCGAAAACACAGGCGGCACTGAACTGACAATGAGTTGCACTATACACGCCTAGCGGCAGAAGTGCGTACTACACAAGCTCCGCCCACGGCAATGTTATTCCTGTTTTTTTTGGGTACCCCCTCGTATGAGTATCATGCGTTCTTTTGTTCATCATAAGCTACAATGAAGCATAGGGAATTAGAAGAAAAGTAGTGAATAAGGACGGACTGCATTGAAAGGAATGCATCCCTGTTGCAGAAGTTCCAGTCAGATGTGGAACAACCCAGGGAATTGTGCATTTCTCTACGCTTTCACGTGGTCTAAGCTCTGGTTACTTTTCCTTAAAAGGAAATTTTTAAGGAAGATGGTAAGAGTAGGAAAAAACCAGTCATGTAGGAGCATGACTGGGCAAAGTCTACCAGCCGAAGCCCTTTTTAACCATCTGGAAGCTACCTACTAGGAGTAGCTCTGAGGCTCTCTGGCAAAGGCCCATAGTTGCAGAGCTTTCTTGTATAATTGCAGAGAGCATGTTGTAGGTTGTTTAGATCTGGCTGTTTAATTGCCAGTGTGCAACCTAATCTATTCTGTTGGAGCCAAAAAGAATTGAAGATGGCTAAGAATAGTAGACAGGCCTGATGCCTGCAACAATAAATTGTCCAAATGGGTTCTGGAACCTGTCTTGGAGTTATCTGTTATTAAGGCAGCAGAAAAAGTTAGATCCTATAGGTTGGAGAGGACGGACAGACATAATTTGGAGTGGCAATACTAAATTTCGGTCTGATAAGCTGCCTTAAAGTAGTATCTGAAAAGGTTAGCTCAAAAGATACACAGAGAAGAAGATGAAGCGCAAAGGGGAAGAAACTCTGTATGGAAACTACTTACTGGAGTAGGTACTGAAGAAAATCCTATGGGCTTAGAGAATAAGCCCTTCAGTTGATTAGTAGTACTCTTAGAGACTGAATGTCTGGACTAAGAGGGATAGAAAGTAATACAGAGTTGAGAAGACTTACAATTTGGTAAGTCTTTGAAGAGGTAGTGTCCCCTTGCAGTTAAAAGTATGAGATATCCTCGTACAGGAAACTGTCAAGGTGAAGGGTATAGCTCACCTTGTTGTTAGTTGTTACCCTAAAGATAACAGGGTTCTCCTTTTAAAAGAAAAGGAGGAGTATGATGGTTCTCAATAGCTCTTGGAGCTAAAAGGATGGATTTCTCTTGTAGCAAGAGATTCATGCCCAGAGTCGAGGATTGAATCAATGTATGACTGATATCTCAGCATGGATGAGATGAACCTTAGATGCTTCTGTTGAAAAGAATTAGGTTCGGGGGTTCTAAACCTCACACAGGCAAAGTGAATAAAATATCAGAAACCCTGCGACTGCTAGGTTTGCTGAGCCTGTTGAGGTTTTGATTTTCTTAGCCTGGTTTGATGTTGCCTGTCTTTGGAAACATCTGCATGATGGGTAGAAGATGCATAAAACTTTTTTCCCCTAGGGGGATAAAGCTTTTTAGGAGATTTTTTATTAGCTGGGATAGAGGAAAGTTTTGACAATCCTCTGAAAGTAACAGCATCAGTGCTTAACTGATTAGCTTGAAATAAAGCATCCTTGTTAAAGAGATTTTCACCAGTACAAGGAGTATTTCCCAGCCTTTCCTGTACCCATCTGTCCAAGTCTGAAGCTTGGAGCCAGGCCATGCCTTGTGTTCCTATGGCTATAGCAGAAGTTCTGCTAATAGACTCAAAACAGTCCAGGGAAGCACGATTAAGGAACCTAGAGATATTTTGAGCATGATTGACTAAAAAGAAAAAAGGTTGCTCTTTTATGCTCTTGAAGAAAAGGGTTCAAAAGCTTTAAGTTCTTTCTTTCTTTATTTATTTTACGTTCTCTTATATACCGCGCTATTCTGCATCAGTGCGGTTTACATTGAACAGGGCATTATAACTTAGAGATAACTAATTTACAGGGAACATGGACTATGGAGGGTTAAGTGGCTTGCCCAAGACCACAAGGAGCACCTGTGGGACTAGAAACCCCAGTCCTTCAGGCCCAAGGTTCCTGTCCTCTAGTGGGATTTGAACCCCCGACCTTCCGGCCTGAAGTACCTTGCCTCAACCACTAGGCCACTCCTCCATAAGAGGAGTGGCCTAGTGGTTGGGGCAAGGTACTAGGCCACTAGGCCACTCCTCCTTTGTGACCTCTTCAAGAGATAATCCCATATAGAAAATATATGAGATAATTCTTGCTGAAAGCATGGATGCCTGGAAGCATTGACGTCCAAAGGCATCTAAAGTCCTAGACTCACGACCTGGCGGATAAGAAGAGTGCTTCTTTGCACTCTTAATACGCCTCATTGCTGATTCTACAACAGTAGAATGATGAGGAAGTTGAGTCTTTTGAAAACCTGGAGAAGGTGGCACCTTGTACATAGTGTCAAGTGTCTTAGAATGCAGGGATACCGTTAAAAGGAGTTTCCCACATTCTTAATAGTAGATCTTGTAAGATCTGATGCAAAGGAAGCATGACCACCTCCTTTGGAATACAGGGGAATTGCAGTGTCTCTGAATCCCCCGGTAAGGATTCTTTACCAGGTATAGAAATGGCAAGTAACTTTGCCATATCAAGCAGAAAAGCTAGAAAAGAAATCTCCCATGAGGAGGACCCTCTAAAATGAGGGGTAAAGGCTAGACTTGTTGAAAATTCAGCCTTGGTACCGATGGATTCATCCCAGTCATCGGAAGACTTGAAAGGATGAATCATCGGATTTTCCTTAAAGCGATGTCTTCGGTACCGCCCGAGGTCGGTACCGATTCCTCCATGCTAGAGATCGATTCCACGCTCAGCATCGAAGGAAGCGAGTCTGTCGAAGCAAGCATGGACGGTACCGACACCGATGACGATGTCAAGACCGGTACCGATACCGATACTCGAGGAACGGTCTGCAGCAACTCTAGCGGTACCGAAGTAGCCGAGAGCGCTAGACTACGTTCATCGGTGAGGAGTGTTTCATCCATCACCATAGCCGATGCCGGGGTGTCGGTACCGCTCGAAGCAGCCACAACCACCGAGCATGGCCCAGGTATGTCCATCGAGGTAAGAACCCTGGGAACAACCTGGAGCCCTGTTAATGCTTTGGAGCCTGAAGACTCCCGCCGGGGCTTTATTGCCAAAATGTCCTCGAGGGCAACGCCAGAGGCATCTCGATGCTGAGAAGGAGATCTATCACTCGAGGACTGGCTAGTCTTTACAGACTTTTGTTTGGTTACCTGATCCTGTGAAAAAGAAGATATTCTAACTGGTGACATCGAGTGCGATGTGAACCGGGTATCGAGTTGTGCTTGATCCTGAAGACGTCTTCTGTTTGAGCTCCAGCAGGAGAGACACTCCAGAGGGCAATGGTCAGGACCTAAACATTTTAGACACCGAGTATGAGTGTCTGAAAATATATCTGTACCGCCACACTTTGAGCATTTCTTAAGGATAGTGGCTGGCCTAGTGGCCTAGAAACCGTCAGGCACTAAACAGGAAAAAATTTCTAAGAAAAGAAGAAATTCTTTAGAAAAAAAGAAAGAAAAGCACTGGCGGTGTCAAGGGAAGGCAGACGCAACCACAAAAAACTAAGAATAAAAAGAAGAATTTTCTGCGGTGACAGGAATACGTCCTGCCGGCTCCGCGGAAAACGGAAAACTGATGAGAGGGAAGTGTTTAGGCAGGAAGGCAGCGCACATGCGTGTGGGATGCTCCCAAAGGCTTTCTTTTTGGACGATGGGGAGCGTTCCCGCGCAGGCTCCGTCGGTACCGACGTACCCATATGTAAAGACTCATTCCTGCTTGTTCCTGGAGATAAGGATTATCCCCTTGATGACATCCAGGGGAGTTCCTGATGGAACTACATTCTGCTACTAGGGAACAGAATTGTAATTGCCATGTTAGTGCACATGGATAAGTGGAAATAAGGGTCAAAGAAGTTATAGGTGATGAATTCAGGGCCTACACTACCATTAGGTAAACTAGGCGGTCACTTAGAGCATTGGTCTTTTGGTGGGGGGGGGGGGGGAGACACCCTCTGCCACCACTGCCATCCTTCTCTGGAGGGGGTGAAGCAGCCAGTGATAGCAAGCAGGAACAGTGATACAGCACCCAAACCTTTAGTAAGCTCTGTGTTGCGGTTCCCTTGCGATTGTCACCACCTCAGGCACCGGAGAGAGGCAGCAGCAGTGGGAATGGGGGTGGCAGGTGCAGCAGCAGAATGGAGGGGGCTGCCTATGGTGCCTCCAATCCTTGCATCGGCCCTGGATACATTTAGTCCAATTTTTTTTTTTAAAGTGTCCAAACGTTTGAGAGTCAACACGAATTAAGCTCTGGAATTCACTGTCTTCGGATGTAATAAAAGCTGCTATTGTAAGTGGGTTTAAAAAAGAAAGATTTGGACAAGCTCCTAGTGGAAAAGTCCCTAAAGCATTATTAAAGCAGACAGGGGGACATCCATTAGGATAAGCAGCATGGAATCTATCTAGTCTTTGGGAGCCTGCTAAGTACGAGGGACTTGGATTTGACCACTGTTGGAAATGGGATATTGGGCTTAATGGATCTTTGTCTGAATCAGTATGTCAAATCTTATGCTCTTATGCTCATCAGATCCATGAAGAAGCAGTGTAGTTGCACTGCATTTAAATAATACAAATTCATCCTTGTCTTAGGCTGTCTGCATATGTCATTACAGCTCAATGATTGGGGGGGAGGGGGGAGTATGTAATGGGTGAGAGCATCAATGTTTCCATTGAGGCCTTTTGTGTCATTTTCAAGGTGTTCAATCATTCTAATTTCAAATGCTTTCATGTCTCTATACTCCTGAAGTTTCCTTTCAGTGCCTTTTGTAAGATCATTAAGAGAGTGATCCCCCTTGAGAAATGTTCACCTATGAGCTGTCATTCTGGTTTTATCTGTAGTAGCAGTAGATCATACACATGAAAAGTGGTATGTGTCCTCGATTTTTGACTTGTTTCTCCTATGTACCCCCCCCCCCCCCCGGTGTCATATTTTTGGTACTGGATGGAATTGGGTTTCTAGTACCCACAGGCTCTCCTTGTGGCCTTGGGAAAACCACTTAACTCTCCATTGCCTCAGGTGCAAAACAGACCGAATCCTTCAGAGACAAGGGAAACATATACCGTACCTGAATGTACAGTGCTTTGACCTGGCGAAAAGCGGTATATAAGCATTGCTAAATAAAATAAAATTGGAAAATTAACCAAAATCTTGCAAGACACCATGTTGCGAGTAATGCCAACACATATCACAGAACCTTACAGCATCCGGCATGGAAAAGACGAAGGAGGGGGCAGGTGTAAGCAAGGTGAAGTGCTGTATTTGTTTTATGCCACGCCCATTGCTTAGCAACGAGACTAAAAGTCCACTTTATTTTATTAGAGCACCAAACCTCCTCCTACATTCATGTAGTTACCCATATTTTCATGTGAGAAAATAAGCCAAAAATTCAGGAAATTTACTATTCTTCATAGACATACCATACTCTATCACAGAAAACAAAGAATGGCAGCTCAGTAGGTGAACATTTCTCAAAGCAGCATCTCTCCCTTAATGACCTTACAATAAGAGGTATTGAAAAGAAACTTTAGGAGAACACAGGATCAGAAAACATTTCAAACTGAAATGATCAAAACACTTTGAAGAACTATTTTAAAAATAAAAAAAACACCTTTATACACACACAACAGCATGATTAGAAATTGACATCCAGAAGTTCATGAATTAAAAAGACTAAATGAACTATGACTTATAAATATGAAATAATCAGTAAAATTATTTATAAATACAGAAATAGAACTTAAGATGGCATACTAAGACCATTTTCAAATTCTGTAGAAAGCTGATGAATAATGGATAATAAAAGAAAGCCCTTCACTAAATCTAAAAAGTGACAGAAGAACTGAAGGAGTTACACTCAAATTATTAAAATCTAAATTTAGATTTAACTCAAATTATGAAAACCCTTGTTGAATTTTAAATATTTTAAGCCATATATTTAAAAAAACACAAGAAAACTCTGAAAAAATGTATAGTAAACATTTTAGAAAAAAAGACTGATGATGTAGGAGCATAAAACACAGAACACAGGGGGTTATGTCTACTAAACCATATAGTAAGAGGTGTTCCCATGGGAGATCCTGCAGATACCAGAGGTTTGGATTTCCCATGGAGACTCCGTGTTACTTGCCTTGGCAGATATCGTGGGAAAAGTCAGCACAGTTACTTACCTATAACAGGTGATCTCTGGGAACAGCAGGAATTAGTCCTCACATATGGGTATGTCGGTACCGACGGAGCCTGCGCGGGAAAGCTCCCGAGCTTCCCAGAAAGAAAGCTTTTGGGAGCCTCCCACAGCGCCTGCGCGCTGCCTTCCCGCCTTTCCTAACCAACTCTCCTCAGTTCAAGTTTAAAGCTGAGACAATAAAGCACAGTTACTTACCTGTAACAGGTGATCTCTGGGAACAGCAGGAATTAGTCCTCACATATGGGTACGTCGGAACCGACGGAGCCTGCGCGGGAAAGCTCCCCAGCCTTTCAGATGAAAGGCTTTTGGGGCCTCCCACTGCACATGCGCGCTGCCTTCCCGCCTTCCTGACCAGCTCTCCTCAGTTCGAGTTTATAGCTGAGACAAAAGAGAGAGGAAAGGAAGATAGATAGAAGATACAACTCCTAGGGGAGGTGGGTGGGTTGTGAGGACTAATTCCTGCTGTTCCCAGAGATCACCTGTTACAGGTAAGTAACTGTGCTATCTCCAGGAACAAGCAGGAATAAGTCCTCACATATGGGGACTCCCTAGCTAAGATGCCTGGGAGATCCCCCTCCAAGGGTTCGCCATCTTCGTATGGATCTCAGGCATCCATCCAGGGAAGGTGGGCAGGAGTTGTTCAAGTATGGAACAGGTGTTTGAGGACAGCCTGACCAAACAAGGCATCCCGGCGGGAGTCCTTGTCCAAGCAGTAATGGGCTGTGAAGGTATGAACCGAGGCCCAAGTGGCTGCTCGACAGATCTGATCTATGGACACAGAGTGAAGATGAGCCATAGAAGTGGCCATGGCTCTCACATTGTGAGCTGTGACATGGCCTTCCAGAGAAATGTTCTTACTCTGGTAAGCAAAAGAAATACACTGAGCAATCCAATTGGAAAGTGTACGTTTGGTGACTGGAAGTCCCAAATGAGAAGGATCAAAAGCCACGAAAAGTTGGGAAGACTTTCGATGTGGCTGAGTCCTGTTGAGGTAAAAGGCGAGAGCTCTTTTACAGTCAAGAGTATGAAGGTTCCTCTCTGCACTAGATGCATGAGGAGCCGGGAAAAAAACAGGTAGATATACCTCTTGATTAAGATGAAAAGGCGAGACCACTTTAGGCATAAAGTGGGGATTCGTCCTAAGGACCACCTTATCATGATGAAATCTGGTATAAGGTGGATTAGCCACCAAAGCCTGCAGTTCACTGATGCGGCGAGCCGAAGTGACTGCAATAAGGAAAAGAACCTTCCAGGAAAGAAATTTCAGGGAGGTAGATACCAACGGTTCAAAAGGTGGTTTCATAAGTTGACCCAGAACTAAATTCAAGTCCCATGGTACCGGAGGAGGTCGGATGGGAGGCTTAGTGAGGGTCAGGCCTCTCATGAATCGTGCAATAAGAGGATGAGAGGAGACAGGTTGTCCATTTATAGGTTTTAAGGATGCTACAATAGCACTTAAATGGACTCGTACTGAATTTGTCTTGAGGCCTGCATTGGAAAGATGCAGGAGATAGTCCAGTAGAGAATTCAAAGGAAGTGCTAGAGGGTCAAGACCCTGTTGCGCACACCAAATGGAAAAACGTTTCCATTTGAAAGCATAGGAACGCCTCGTGGAGGGTTTCCTAGAGGCATGAAGGATATCTTTCACTGGTTGAGAAAGATTGAAGTCATGAAAGCTTAGGCCTTCAGTAACCAAGCTCTGAGGTGTAGGGACTTGGGGTTTGGGTGCCACAAAGTCCCCTCCTCCTGAGACAGAAGGTCTGGCGCAGCTCCCAGGTCCAGGGAGGGTCCCTGGGAGAGATGCAGAAGTAGAGGGAACCACACTTGGCGTGGCCAGCGTGGAGCTATGAGGATCATGGATCCGTGATCCCTCTGTAGTTTGAACAGAGTCTTGGGAATCAAAGGAATGGGTGGAAAAGCGTACAGGAATTCCTGACCCCAATGTAGGAGAAAGGCATCGTTGGCCTGAGCTCCCTGACACGGAGTCCTGGAACAGAACCGGGGAAGTTTGGCATTCCACGGACTTGCAAAGAGGTCTATGTCCGGGGTCCCCCATTCCTGAAAGATTCTGCGTATCTGGTCCATATGCAGGGACCATTCGTGTGGGAGCAGAACTCGACTGAGTCTGTCTGCCCGAGAGTTTTGAACTCCTGGAAGATATACTGCCAGAAGATGAATGTGATGCTCTCTGGTGAAGGCCCATAATCTGAGAGCTTCGTTGCAAAGCGACAGAGAGCCCGTCCCTCCTTGTTTGTTGACATAGAACATGGCTACCTGATTGTCTGTCTGGACTAGGACAGTCAGGTTGACAAGGAGGGTGTGGAAGACTGTGAGGGCAAGGAAGATTGCTCGCAGTTCCAGAAGGTTGATGTGAAGGGTGGTCTCCTGAGGAGACCAGGTGCCCTGAGTGGAGAGGTGTTGGAGATGAGCTCCCCACCCTGTTTGGGAGGCATCTGTTGTGAGGGTTGCTTGGGGCAACGAAGGTTGGAAGGGGGTCCCCAACAACAGATTTTTGGAGGATGTCCACCACTGGAGAGACCAAAACAGTCGTTTTGAGGTGAGTATTTGGTCTGAGAGCAGTCCTGATGCTTGAGACCACTGGGTGGCCAAAAGCCATTGAGCTGCCTTCATATGAAGACGAGCGTAGGGCACCACATGGACCGTGGAGGCCATGTGGCCCAGAAGTTGCAGCATTTCTCTGGCTGACAAGTGACTTCTGGACTGAGCCTGGGAGGCCAAGCTTATTAGCCTTTGGCCTCGGACCAGAGGGAGGTAGGCCCTTGCAGTGGTGGAGTCCAATTGGGCCCCTATGAATTCCAGGGACTGAGTAGGGATGAGTTGGGACTTGGGAACGTTTACCACAAGTCCCAGATATTGAAGAATACGCCTTGTGCGGTCCAGAGAAATCTGGGCTTCTGACTGAGATGGAGCTCGGATGAGCCAGTCGTCCAGATATGGGAAGACAAAGATTCCCATGCCTCTGAGAAATGCGGCTACAACTGCCATGCATTTTGTGAAGACTCTTGGAGCAGAGGCCAGACCGAAGGGTAGTACTCTACTGGAAATGTTTTCCCTGGAACAGAAAGCGAAGATATTTTCTGTGGGATGGATGGATGAGTATATGAGTGTACGCATCCTTGAGATCTAGATAACAAAGCCAATCCTGACTCTGAAGGTATGGAAGGAGAATGCCCAGAGAGAGCATTTTGAATTTCTCCTTGAATAGAAACCTGTTCAATTCTCTCAGATCTAGGATAGGTCTGAAGCCCCCTGTCTTCTTTGTTATGAGAAAATAAGGGGAGTAGAAACCTAACCCCTGTTGTGGAGGAGGAACCTCCTCTATTGCCCCTTGGGCAAGGAGAGAAGAGACTTCCTGACCCAACAGGGTCAGAAGAGATGGGGGAGAACTGAATTGCCTCACCATGGTATGGGGAGGAAGGCTGGAGAAATGAAGTTTGTAGCCCTCCCTGATAATAGAGAGGGTCCATTGCTCTGATGTGATTTGTTCCCATCTGGGAGCAAAATGAGCTAGCCTTCCAGGAATGGTGAGGGGCTCTGGTTGTTCTAGAGCCAGAAACGGCAAGTTCTCTAGGGGCAAGTCAAAACCCCTGAGGGGGTTGAGCCTGCTGGGGTGCAGTAGACACTGCAGGCTTTGACTTTACTTGCTTAGATTGCTGACGCTTAGCAGCAAAGCGAGGCTGAGCAGATTGCTGGCCAGTATTTGTGGAAAATCTGGCCTTCTTATAGTAAGGCCTTTTAAAAGACTTCTTTTTGGCAGGGGTAGAAGTAGACTTAGAAAGTCTATCTAGAGTGGCATTTTCTGCATCCATTTGAGCAGCTTTAATTTGCCAGTCTTCACCAAATAAGTTCTCACCTGTACAGGGCAGATTCCTGAGGCCATCTACAACCCAGGGTTCTAGGTCAGAAGCCTGGAGCCAAGCGAGATGTCGGGCTGCAATAGCAATTCCCGAAGCCCTGCCAGCAACCTCAAAGGAATCAAAGGCTGCCCTGTTGGAGAACTTGGAGACCTCTGAAAGTTGTGTCACCATAGAAAAGAAGTCCGCACTTTGATCATCAGGGATAAAGGGGGCAAAATGCTGTACCTTTAGGGCAAGTTGTCCAAGAAACATGCCCATATAAAGGCTATAAGAATTGATCCTGGCTATAAGCATACTAGCCTGGAACATCTTTCTTCCAAAAGAGTCCAGGGTCTTACATTCTCGCCCTGGAGGGGTAGAAGAATGCTTTTTAGGACTTTTTATTTTCTTCATGGCAGACTTCACCACAATAGAGTGGTGAGGCAGCTGAGTTTTTTGGAACCCAGGAGAAGGAGGGACCCGATACATGGTGTCCAACCTACGGGAATGGGGAGACAGTGTTAAAGGAGTCTCCCACAAATCCATCAAGTGTTCTTGAAGGATTTCATGGATAGGCAGAGTGACTGCCTCTTTAGGAGCTTTAGAGTATCCTAAAATATCCAATTTTTTTGATCTGGGTTCTTTTTCAGAAGATGTAGCAATAGAAAGTCCTTTAGCTACATCAACAATGAAATCCTGAAAGGATAAATCCTCTGGAGGAGACATCCTCCTCTTTGGAGAAGAGGGCTCCTCAGGAAGAGCAAGCTCAGCAGAGTCAGAGGAATTGAATTCATCAGAAGAATCTGAGTATTCTCTCTGTGCTTTCAATGCACGATACGCATACCGATCGGTATCGACATCGGGCGTATCGGGCATGGGATCGGTATCGGGCGAAAGCCTGAATCCGGCATGCTGAACCAATCGACGTTTGTTAGTCGATGGTCTCGGTTCCGGTGTGGATACCGGAACCGGGGTCGGTACCGATGGAATCGGTACCGAGGGCGTCGCAGCCTTAATCAATGCCAGAACGGCCTGCTGCATGGTCTGGACAGTATTGTCCATAGACGCCACTGCTGCCTGGATGTCGGTACCGGTATGGGCCGGTACCCCAGAGCAGTCCAACAGGTGATCAGTCGAGGCCGTGCCATCGATGTCAACCTGTGACCCCATGGTTGCTTTGGAGGCCAGAGCCTCCCGCCGGGGTTTTTTGGCCTGGGCAGAATCCTCGAACTCAAGATTGAGAGCCTCTCGATCTTTAGAAAGAGATTTGCTTTTAGAGGATTTGCCCACAGAAGTTTTGGTTACCTGAGATCCATCCGGAGAGGAAGACCTGGATGACTGTGATGCTGGATTATCTGAAGCAAACAGCACATGGAATTTGTTGGCCCGGTTCTGCAACCCATGTTTAGACATCCGGGAGCAGGATGGGCAGTCCGGTATGGAGTGGTCAGGTCCCAAACATTTAAGACACCATTCATGGGTGTCTGTGACAGAAATGACAGCACTGCACTTGGTACACTTTTTAAAACCAGGGACTGGCTTCTCCATGAGGAGAATTTGTGTAGGCCTAAAGGCCTAACAAAAGTTACCAAGCTGTGCTGAAGAAAATAAAAAAGTCTTTTTTTTTTTTTATAAAGAAAGAAAGAGAGACCGGCGGTACCGGTTTCGGTATGGGGAAGGCAGGTACGCGGTCTAAAGAAACAAACAAAATTTAACAATTTCTTCAGCGGTGACAGGAACACGACCTGCTGGCTCCGCGGAAAAAGAGAAACTGAGGAGAGCTGGTCAGGAAGGCGGGAAGGCAGCGCGCATGTGCAGTGGGAGGCCCCAAAAGCCTTTCATCTGAAAGGCTGGGGAGCTTTCCCGCACAGGCTCCGTCGGTTCCGACGTACCCATATGTGAGGACTTATTCCTGCTTGTTCCTGGAGATAGAGAGAGAGGAAAAGAAAGATAGAGAGAGAGATACAACTCCTAGGGGAGGTGGGAGGGTTGTGAGGACTAATTCCTGCTGTTCCCAGAGATCACCTGTTACAGGTAAGTAACTGTGCTATCTCCAGGAACAAGCAGGAATGAGTCTTCACATATGAGGACTCCCTAGCTAAGATGCCTGGGAGATCCCCAAGGGTATGAGACCCTGAAAGGTTCCTCGTCTTCCTATGGATCTCAGGCATCCATTAAGGGACGGAGGGCAGGAGTTGTTTAAGAATGGAACAGGTGTCTGAGGACAGCCTGACCAAACAAGGCATCCCAGCGGGAGTCCTTGTCCAAACAGTAATGGGCTGTGAAGGTATGAACCGAGGCCCAGGTGGCTGCTCAACAGATCTGGTCGATGGACACAGAATGAAGATGAGCCATAGAGGTGGCCATGGCCCTCACATTGTGAGCTGTGACATGGCCTTCCAGAGAAAGGTTCTTACTCTGGTAAGCAAAAGAAATACACTGAGCAATCCAATTGGACAGTGTTCTTTTAGAGACTGGAAGTCCTAAATGAGTAGGATCAAAAGCAACAAAAAGCTGGGAAGACTTTCTATGTTGCTGTGTCCTGTGTAAGTAAAAAGCAAGAGCTCTTTTACAATCTAGAGAATGAAGGTTCCTCTCTGCACTAGATGCATGAGGAGCTGGAAAAAAGACAGGTAAATATTGTCGCGCCCTTCTCCCGCCTAGGGGCTGCCTGACGAGGAAAGGGGGTGCGAATGTTCCTTTCAATAAACTCCAGGGCAAAGGCCTCTGGGATTTGTAGTACTTGAGCAAATGTAGTTGTAATAAAAAGTGCTGAGCCGAGAGTTGAAAGCAAACGCAGGAATATTTTTATTCGCCTCCCTTAATAGCGGGAACTTCAAATGAAGCTTGGTATTCACGTGTACAAAACATCCACAAGAAACTAAGGTCAGAATTACTCTTGCTTACTTCAGCAAACAAATGTTATGTCTCCAAAAATAAAGCTTCACTTCACAGTGCTCTAACTAAACTCAAAATGTTCATTGAAACTTCAATGCAGCAAAATTATAGCAAACAAACTTCTCTTCTTTGTTTCAAAAGCTTTAAGGATTTCAATTAGTTATCCAGAGACTTCAACCGTCTTCCTTAGCAAGTCTCATTTAAAGCAGCAGCCATACTAATTAAAACTTCTTTGCTCTTTGAAACACCATGCATATCACAGAAATGGAATTTTCTTCATACTTATATTTCTAAACATTCTTACTTCACTACCAGGGATAACTCACATTCCATAGCCTCTTCAGGCTCACTCAAAAGATCATTTTCCCCAATGTCCATTGACTCACATTCTGAACAGGATTGTTCTGTGACGTCGTTAGAAAACAGCTGTTCCCCTCGAGCCTTCCCTCGGTACACAGCACTGTTCTCTGCACAGGTTACTTCCTGATCCTTTAGCATACGTTTTACCAGTTTTAAAACATTCAAAGTTTCTCTACTGAGAGGCTTCCTTCTCAGCCCTTCCTGGGTTCTTGAACCACCCTCAGGCTTCCTATAACCCTGGTTCTGGTTAAACTGTTGGAGCTGGCTTAAGGGATATCTTTCCCTCCACTTGCTGTCTGGGGACTTTTCCGGAGACCTTTGGCTAGTAACTTTAGCAGCAATACCTTTGGGGAGTTTCTTCAGCACTGCTTCTCTGCCTTCTCCCTGGCCATGCTGTTTCCTGGTGAAGTTAGCCCTCTCGTGTCTCTTCCTCCTGCAAAAGTGAAACTCTTGCTCCGAATGAGGCTCCCTCTCAGACTCCGCCTCTGAATTAGAGTCAGCTCCCCTCCTCTCGTGTCCTGGCAATCTCCTTGCCTGTCTTGGGAATCCTGGTAATCCTGTTGCCTGCCTTGACTGTCCTGCCAATCTTGTTGCCTCTCTTGTTGCCTGCCTGTCTCTCCCTGTTCTCTGGGGTTTATAAGCGTGGGACTGGCTGGTATCTTTCCACCCCGCCCCCAGCTGTCCTGCATTACCACCCTCAGTTGCCATGGAGCTGGGGCGTGGCTTTTGGACAACAACCTTTGACAGGTTTTTCTCAGCGTTAGCTGCACTTTTAAAAATGACCATTTCTTTCCTTTTCCCTCTGACTAGGGGAAACTGCTTGTACTTTTTCTATCTCCATAGGGACCTGGCTGTCTTCGCCACCACAATATACCTCTTGATTAAGATGAAAAGGTGAGACCACTTTAGGCATAAAGTGAGGATTTGTCCTAAGGACTACCTTATCATGATGGAACCTTGTATAAGGTGGATTAGCCACTAAGGCCTGCAGTTCACTGATGCAGCGAGCAGAAGTGATTGCAATAAGGAAAATAACCTTCCAGGAAAGAAATTTCAAGGAGGTAGTGGCTAAGGGTTCAAAAGGTGGCTTCATAAGCTGACCAAGAACCAAGTTTAAGTCCCATGCCACCGGAGGCGGTCGAATGGGAGGTTTAGTTAAAGTTAGGCCTCTCATGAATCTTGCAATAAGAGGATGAGAGGAAATAGGTTGTCCATTGAGAGGCTTAAGGGATGCTGCAATAGCACTCAAATGGACCCTGACTGAATTCGTTTTAAGGCCTGCATTGGAGAGATGCAGGAGATATTCCAATAGAGAATTCACAGGAAGTGCCAGAGGGTCAAGACCCTTTTGAGCACACCAAATGGAAAATCTTTTCCACTTAAAAGCATAGGAACGCCTAGTGGAAGGTTTTCTGGAAGCATGGAGGATATCCTTCACTTGCTGAGAAAGATTGAAGTCTTGAAGGTCTAGGCCTTCAGTAACCAAGCTCTGAGGTGAAGAGACTTGGGGTTTGGATGCCACAAAGTCCCTTCCTCCTGGGACAGAATGTCTGGCGCAGCTCCCAAGTCTAGGGAGGGGGCTTGGGAGAGATGCAGAAGTAGAGGGTACCACACTTGGCGTGGCCAGCGTGGAGCTATGAGGATCATAGATCCTCGATCCCTCTGGAGTTTGAACAGAGTTTTGGGAATCAAAGGAATGGGTGGAAAGGCATACAGGAAGCCCTGACCCCAATGAAGGAGGAAGGCATCCTTGGCCTGAACTCCCTGACACGGAATTCTGGAACAGAACCGGGGAAGTTTGGCATTCCACGGACTTGCAAAGAGGTCTATGTCCGGGGTTCCCCATTCTTGGAAGATTCTGAGTACCTGATCCATGTGCAGGGACCATTCGTGTGGAAGCAGAACACGACTGAGTCTGTCTGCCCAAGAATTTTGGATTCCTGGGAGGTATACTGCCAGGAGATGGATTTGATGCTCTCTGGTGAAGGCCCATAATCTTAGAGCTTCGTTGCAAAGCGACAGAGAGTCAGTTCCTCCTTGCTTGTTTATGTAAAACATGGTTACTTGATTGTCCGTATGAATGAGGACTGTCTTGTAGCTGAGGAGGGTATGAAAGACCTTGAGAGCTAGGAACACTGCTCGAAGTTCCAAGTGGTTGATATGAAGGGAAGTCTCCTGTGGGGACCAAGCGCCTTGGGTGGAGAGGTCTTGTAGATGAGCTCCCCAACCTGTTTGGGAGGCATCTGTTGTGAGGGTTGCTTGGGGTAACAAAGGTAGGAAGGGGGACCCCAGCAACAGATTTTGAGTGGACATCCACCATTGGAGAGACCAAAAGAGACGTTTGGAGGTTGCTATTTGGTCTGAGAGAGCTCCTGAAGCTTGAGTCCACTGGGTGGACAAAGTCCATTGAGCTGCTCTCATGTGTAGGCGGGCATAGGGTACCACATGTACTGTGGAAGCCATATGGCCTAGCAGCTGTAGCATCTCCCTGGCAGTTAAGTGGCTCTTTGACTGAATCTGGGAGGCTAACTGCACTAGACGTTGACAACGGGCCTGAGGAAGGTAGGCCCTTGCAGAAGTGGTGTCCAACCAGGCCCCTATGAATTCCAGGGACTGAGTAGGGGTGACCTGGGACTTTGGGAGGTTTACCACAAGAGCCAGGTATTGCAGAATGCGCCTGGTGCGGTTCAGGGAGATCTGAGCCTCTGACTGGGTTGGAGCTCGGATAAGCCAGTCGTCCAGGTATGGGAAGACAAATATTCCCAGAGTGCGTAGAAATGCAGCAACTATTGCCATGCATTTGGTGAACACTCTTGGAGCAGAGGCTAGACCGAAAGGAAGCACTCTGTATTGGTAATGTTTTCCCTGGAACAGAAAACATAGGAATTTTCCGTGAGATGGATGGATGAGGACATGAGTGTACGCATTCTTGAGATCTAGAGAACAAAGCCAATCCTGACTCTGCAGGTATGGAAGGAGAGTGCCTAGAGAAAGCATCTTGAACTTCTCCTTGCATAGGAATTTGTTCAATTCTCTGAGATCTAGAATGGGTCTGTATCCCCCTGTTTTCTTTGGAATGAGAAAATAGGGGGAGTAAAATCCTGACCCCTGTTGAAGAAGAGGAACTTCTTCTATGGCCCCCTGGGCCAGAAGGGTAGTCACCTCCTGATCCAGAAGGTCGAGGAGAGATGTGGGAGAATTGAAGTGTCTCACCATGGTGTAGGGAGGAAGGTCTGAGAAATGAAGTTTATAGCCCTCTCTTATGATGGAGAGGGTCCACTGCTCTGATGTGATTTGCTCCCATCTGGGAGCAAAATGAGCTAACCTTCCTGGAATGGTGAGAGGTTCTGGCTGTTATAGAGCCAGAAAGGTTAAGTTCTCTAGTATCAAGTCAAAAACCCTGAGGGGGTTGGGACTGCTGGGTTGCAGCAGTCCCTGCAGGTTTAGGCCTGGCCTGTTTAGGTTGCTGACGCTTAGTAGCAAAGCGACCTGTAGAAGATTGTTGGCCAGAAGTGGAAGGAAATCTGCTCCTTTTGTAAAAAGGCTTTTTGAAAGGTTTTTTCTTGGCTGGAATGGAGGTTGACTTGGAAAGTCTATCCAGAGCAGAATTCTCTGCATCCATTTGAGTGGCCTTTATTTGCCACTCTTTGCCAAAGAGATTTTCACCCATACAGGGTAGATTTCCTAAGCCATCCTGAACCCAGGGCTCTACATCAGAAGCCTGGAGCCAAGCAATTCTGTGAGCAGCTATGGCAATGCCTGAGGCTCTGCTGGCACCTTCAAAGGAGTCAAAGGCTGCCCTATTGGAAAACTTTGAAATGTCTTGAGTATGCTTAAGCCAAAGGAGGAACTCATCCCTTTTATCCTCTGGAAGAAAAGGGAGAAAGTTGTGCAGCTTTTGTGCAACTTCCTTTAGAAACATACCCATATAAAGGCTATATGAGCTGATTCTGGCAATAAGCATGCTGGCTTGGAAGATTTTCCTACCAAAAGCATCCAAGGTCCTGCATTCTCTTCCTGGAGGAGCAGAAGTGTGTCTTTTGGTACTCTTTATCCTTTTCATAGCTGACTGCACCACAATGGAGTGGTGAGGAAGCTGAGTTTTCTGAATCCAGGACAAGGAGGGACACGGTACATAGTGTCCAATCTGCGAGAATGAGGAGAAAGGGTGAGAGGAGTCTCCCATAAGTCAATCATATGTTCATGAAGAATTTCATGAATTGGCAAGGTGACTGCCTCTCTGGGAGCCTTAGAGTATCCTAAAATATCAAATTTTTTTGCTCTAGGCTGTTTCAGAGGTTACTGAAATAGAGAGTCCTTTAGCCACTTCTATTATGAAGTCCTGAAAGGACAAATCCTCTGGAGGAGACATTCTCCTTTTTTGGAGAAGTAGGTTCCTCAGGAAGGGTAATGGATACTTCAGGAGACTCATCTGATGAATCAGAATCAGAGGAATCGAAGTATCGTCTGTCCCCTTCCAACGATCGATACGCGTATCGATCGGTACCGACATCGGGCGTCCCCGGTACCGGATCGGTACCGAGAAATAGCCCTGGACAAGGAAACGAAGTCGGTATCCTGGCCGATGTCGATGCAGTCGGTACCGGTATCGGCGCTGGTACCGACAACGGGACTCGTTGCGGTACCGTCGGCGTCGCAGCATTAATAAAAGCCATTATAGCCTGCTGCATGGATGGAACAGTGTGATTCATGGACGCCACGACTGCCTGGATGTCGGTACCGGGAGAAGGTGCCGGTACCCCAGAGCAGTCTAACAGGTGATCGGTCGAGGCCGTGCCATCGATGTCAACCTGTAACCCCCTAGGAGGAGCTTTGGAAGCCGGAGCTTCCCGCCGGGGTTGTTTGGCTGGGGCAGGATCCTCGAGGGCAAGCCCGGAGGCATCTCGATGCTGAGAGGGAGATTTGCCCTTCAAGGACCTGCTAGGTTTGTGTTTGGTTACTTGAGACCCATCAGGAGAAGAAGACCTGGAAGATGTCGATGCCACCGCCGGTGCATCTGTGGGAAACATCACATGGAGCTTGGCTGCTCGGTTCTGTAACCCTCGTTTAGACATTAGAGAGCAGGACTGGCAATCCAGAATGGAGTGTTCAGGACCCAAAACATTTAAGACACTATTCATGGGTATTTGTGAAAAACTGCAAGAGGATCTTGATAAATTGGAAGACTGGGCATCAAAATGGCAGATGAAATTTAATGTGGACAAGTGCAAGGTTATGCACCTAGGGAAGAACAACCCAAACTATGGTTACACGATGCAAGGTTCCACATTAGGAACCACCACCCAGGAAAAAGATTTAGGCGTCATTGTGGATACCATGTTAAAACCCTCGGCCCAGTGTGCAGCGGCGGCCAAGAGAGCAAATAGAATGCTAGGTATGATAAGGAAAAGAATGGAAAATAAAACAAAAAGATATTATAATGCCTCTATATCGTTCCATGGTGAGACCGCACCTTGAATATTGTGTGCAATTCTGGTCGCCGTATCTTAAAAAGGATATAGTGATTTTAGAAAAGGTTCAGAGAAGAGCCACCAAAATGGTAAAGGGGATGGAAGGATGCTCCTATGAAGAAAGGCTAAAAAGGTTAGGGCTCTTTAACCTGGAAAAGAGACGGCTGAGGGGAGATATGATAGAAGTCTATAAATTAATGAACGGAGTGAAACAGGTAAACGTAGATCGATTGTTTACGTTATCAGAATATAGAAAGACTAGGGGACATGCAATGAAGCTACAGGGTAAACTGTTTAAGACTAATAGGGGAAGGTATTTTTTCACTCAACGTGTGGTCAAACTCTGGAATTTGTTACCGGAGGATGTGGTAAGGGCTGTTAGTGTAGCTGGGTTTGAAAAAGGTTTGGGAAAGTTCCTGGAGGAGAGGTCCATAAACCATTATTGGAAATTGAGCGAAGATATCAATGCTTGACCCGGTGCAAGCATTGTGGAGCTTGTGTCTCTTGGGGAAACTGCTGGGTGCGTGTGACCTAGATTGGCCACTGTTGGAAACAGAATACTGGGCTTGATGGACCTTGGTCTGACCCAGTATGGCATATCTTATGTTCTTATGTTCTGTAACAGAAATTGTACCGCTACACTTAGTGCATTTTTTGAATCCGAAGGCTGGTTTTCCATGAGGGAAAATTTTCTTGTGGGCCTGTAGGCCTAAGAAGAAAAATACACCAAGTGAGGAAAAAATATATATATTTTTTTTTTTTTTAGAAGAAAAGAAAAGAAGAGACCGGCGGTACCGGTCCGGCGTTGGGGAAGGCAGACACGCGACCAAAGAAATAAATTAAAATAAAGAACTTCTTCAGCGGTGACAGGAACACGACCTGCTGGCTCTGCGGAAAAGAAGAACTGAGGACAGTTGGTTAGGAAAGGCGGGAAGGCAGCGCGCAGGCGCTGTGGGAGGCTCCCAAAAGCTTTCTTTCTGGGAAGATGGGGAGCTTTCCCGCGCAGGCTCCGTTGGTACCGACGTACCCATATGTGAGGACT
Source organism: Ichthyophis bannanicus (assembly GCA_033557465.1). Lineage (NCBI taxonomy): Eukaryota > Metazoa > Chordata > Amphibia > Gymnophiona > Ichthyophiidae > Ichthyophis > Ichthyophis bannanicus. Next base: position 547,303,910 of record CM066031.1, read on the forward strand.
CATTCCTGCTTGTTCCTGGAGATCCACAGTATCTGCCAATGTAGGCGTCACGGGTCCCCGCAGCAAATCCATGGAGAGGGATGGCAGCGATCAGGTGCACAGAGCTGTCAGCAACTCTGTGCCTCAACCGATGCCATGCCCCACCAACTGCTGTGATGAGGCGGATCCCTCCCACACATATTGTCGGTGCTGCAATCCATGGCACAGATCCCCATCAGCCAGCCAGCCAGCCAGCGGGGGCCCAACTCCTACACACACACACCCCACCCCTACCTTGTATTCCCTGGTGGTCTGGTGGTGAACAGGGCAGAAGCAATCCTCCTTGCACTTGCATCGTCTTGCGGCCAATACAAAATGGTTGCCATCACAAAGTGCTGCCCTCTTGCTTCTTGCTATGGTGCAGCACCACAACACCACAGCCATCTTTCTTTGGGCCTATGAGAAATGTTTGTCCCAACGCTTTCTTGAATTCAGATACATCTGGTCTCTATTACCTCCATCAGGAGGCTATGCCACGCATCTACCCTTCTATCCATAGGAGAATACTTCTGCATATTACTCCTGACTCTATGTCCCCTCATTGCAGATATACAAGGTGCGATCAAAAAGTATCGAGACTTCTACTACAACACAAGTATAAACACTAACATTTATCGCACTCTGTCTCCTTCGAAATAGCCCCTTCCCATAAAAAGCACTTCCTCTAGCTTTCCTGCCACTGCTGTAAATAATTTTGTAATGCCTCTTTCATTATGCTGTGAAGCTGCTGTGTCGAATTTTGCTTAATGGTCTCCAACTTATTGAATCTTCTTAGGTTCAGTGGCAACTGCCGTTTTGGAAATAAGAAAAAGTCACAGTGTGCGAAGCCAAGTGAATACGGAAGCTGACGGACTTGTCCAGACGTTCTTGGCCAAACATCAAATCGAGCAAGATGTGATGCATTACTGTGATGAAGCAACCATTCACCATTCTTGTGCAACTCTGGCCTCTTACAACAAACTGCATCTCTCAAAATGAGTCAGAACTTGGACATAGCAATCCTCATTGATAATTTGGCCTTTTGGAGCACACTCAATATCCTGGTAATCAAAGAAAACCGTGAGCATGACCTTGACATAGCCCATCAGGTGAGGAGCATTCTTGGGTCTAGTAGAGTTTTGACTCTTCCATTGTGAGGACTGAGCCTTAGTTTCTCGGTCATAACCATAAACCCATGATTCATTACCAGTAATCTTTTTGATGAAGTCTGAATCATTTTCAATGCATTCCAACAACTTCCTGGAGGTGTTAATCTATCTTCTTTATGGTCAGGGGACAGGAGTTTTGGCATGAATTTTGCAGACACATGTCTCATCCCCAAATCAACAGTAAGAATTGACTGTACCAACCCAAAACTAATGTCCATGTCCTCAGCAAGCCCCCAGATAGTTAAATCGATGATATGAGCATCTTGCACTGCTTCAACTTTGTCTTCATTCCTGCTCATGGATGGCCTTCCAGAACTTTTGTCACTGTCAACACTTTGGCAGCCTTCTTGGAAATGTTTGAACCAGTCAAACTTGAGTATGACTCATGCATTCATCGCCATACACTTGCTGTAACTTGTCATAGGTCTCTTTGCATGAGCCTCCAAGTTTCTGGCAGAATTTAATGCAAATTCACTATTCAATATTTACACTCATCGTATATCTGACAAACTGTTTTTAGAAGACACTAAACATCATACGATTAAAAAAAGTACAGGTGTGCTGCAGCCACGCTACACTCTGCACATGCAGAGCACATAACTAGGTCAATGCATACTTAATAGCATCATGGTGCAACATATTGTTATATAGCTACACAAGTCTCAATATTTATTGATTACACCTTGTATGTGATAGGATTTGGAGGACACAATGGTATGCATTTGAATTCTATTTTTACATATGGCATATCCATACATCGGACAAGTTGGAAAAAAATTAAATTTACAAGTGAATTTAAATTTAAAAAAAAACCCACACACACACTCCTTGATGGCACTGCACTTGGTCTGATCTTTCACTGTGCACATGGTTTCAAATTTTCTGCCATGCATCATGGGCAGGGGAGGAGGGAAGATGGTGAGAGAGAAAACAAATACATCCTTGGTAGTTAATATGATGGGAAAGAAAAGGCAATCTCAGAGTCTGACAGAGGATCCCACCCATAAAAAATCCAAAGCAGCCCCCATAAACGAAAATCTCGGTGCAGTGGCATATTTTCGATTCAAGCAGCTCCTGCAGCCTAAGCAGTTGAAGGAATGAGGCCCACTTACAGCTACTCCCCCACATCTTCTGAGGCAGAAGACCCCCCCCCCATTTCTAGGGGGGGGGGGCGCTTAATTTGACCTTATTCCACAGGCTCAGTGCAATCCACAGATATCAGACTTTAATATCGAAGAGAGTAGTAGTCAGTCCTGTGATACGCTCATACTTCAAATTAAAGTGAGATGGGCCTATTTGGTCCTTTCTAGAAATTCCAACTTAGATCCTGAACATAAGTTTTAGTATTTAGCTCACACCTTTCAAATTGCATTCAACATACACAGGTATTTCCCTACCCCAGAAGGCATAAAATCTAAATTTGTAGCTGAGGCAATGGAGGGTTAAGTGACTTGCCCAAAGGTCACAACGAGTGTCAGTGGGCATCGAACCCAGATCTCTTGAGTACTAGGCTGTTGCTCTAACCACTAGAATACTCCTCCACGCCTCAAACAAGGAAGCTAGCCACAACGGGAAAAACCACACACACAGCCTGATGCACCAAAATGACACATTCAGCTTCTAATGTCATCACCAAAGGGAAAAAGACCAAACATCAAAACAGGAAAGGTCTGCTTCCACACAGCTGTATCCAGGAATTCATTTAACCTCAATTTAGGGGATTTTTTTTTTTAATTCCATCAGTTAAGAGAGAAGATATATAAAACAGAATTCTAGTCAAACATTCCCCATTTGGCTCAGAGGACATAAGGTGTCAAGGTAAAATAAATTTGTTCAAGAGCTCACCTCAGACGGACACAGCTACAAGGCTGCTGAAGTCACATGCATGTCTCCAAATATTAACATCATTAGTGGAAAGGCAACAGGCTCAGGGAGAGGGGATGTGCCAGCCCAAAGCCTCTCCTCAACTGACACCCAGGGGGGCAGCAAGTGCAGCATGCCCTTCCAAAAAGAAAGTTTTATTCACCATGTGTGTGCTCTCAAAAGAGTTAAACCAGGCGCACCACAGTGTAACATTTTAATGGCTTAATGGATGAATATATGCGAGAAGCTGTTAGACTTGTTACAATGAGTAAAAATTGCTTTCAAGAGCGACTGCATTAGCTCTTTTTTTGTCACTGTACTGCTGGGTCACGTAACTACTGAGAGTGCTGCAGGCCAAATGCTTTCCCCTCTGTTTAGTCTACTGCTTCTGCATCTCTACCAAGGAGCTAGCTTTATGGGGGTGTAATTACCGATTATGAACAAAGGGACAAAAAACCCCCCACATTCCTGCGTGCTGATGGGCAGTGATTAAAATAACATTCAGTAAGATTTCAAAAGACTGTGCATTTTCTTATATCTTTCAAAAGAGTTTTGGGACTCCCCTGCATGATATTCAAGAGTCTCATTAAACTATTCACAAGTCCCCTCTGGCTAAATTGCTCGCATTTTAATAAGAATAGAGAAAGAAAGATTTAGATTAAGTGAAGGGGATGTGGAAACTTAGAATGTAAAAGCCACTTTCTGAAGGACACTGACTGATGAAAGGTCTTGAAAGGGAAGTGCGCGGCTTGATGCTGCGTGCCCGTTTTCAGACATTTTAGTTCATTCATGTAATTCTGAATTTATAGGATCTCAAAATACTTTACATTATTAAAAATGTAAAACTAAACCTCTTCTGTTGTATTTATTACTAATTATATCTGGACGAACAGCAGCTGCAGACAAGGCAGCAATTGGCTGAAATTCAATTAATGTCAGAGTTGAGATTGGAATCTACAAATTCCCGACATCTTGTCCCAAAGGAGGAGGAAGTGACATTATTCGCAAAGATGGAGGCATAACTCTTATGTTCCATCATGAGGCTGCAGTATTTTTTTTAGCTGGGGGAAAAAAAGCTGCAGCTACCTATGAGTTATCAAGTTGTTTGAATGACAAACCCCTGGCTCTCCAGTATGTCATTGAGAAAGAAGGCAGCTGACTTAAAAACTCACTTTCGATCCAACATCGAGAACAGTATAGAAGAACCATGTGATGCAAACAAGCCGGCAGTAAGCATATCGTTGGTGTTGGAGTCAGAGCAGCAGCACTAAAGGACCAGAAAAGCTATCCCTTACCATACCGAACTGGATATGCAATGAATTTTGGAGCATTCCTGTAAAATTTGGCTGGTGAGAGCAGAGCCCAATATGGCGAGGTAAGAGGTCTGCTTGCAAATACGGCTACAATTTAACTGACTTTGATGGAAGTGGAGCATTGTCTTGAGGGGAAGGTAGAGGATATGCTTAATTTGTAGGTCCAAGCTGGGAAACTGGAATTGGCTAACAAGTCACCGGTGAATGAGCTGGAGGATACTGAAAATCACAACTGCAGGAATAACTTAAGGATCAGAGGGTCCCTAAGACTGATCAATTTAATGATGCTCTTCAAGTGGTCCTGGCTTCAGGGAGGCTCCGGAACAGGAAGAGGTTGTGTTAATTGAACAAGCCCACAGAATCCTTGGTCCTGCGGGAACATAACTGCCCAGAGATATTGTTGCTTGCCTGCACAGATTCCTTGTAAAGGAGTGGATCTGATCTAAAGCAAGGTCTATGGAAGCATTTGATTAGGAAGATGTTTAACTTAAAATTTATGGAAATCTCTGCCCTATTACATTACAGTAATGAAAGAATTCAAAGACATGGTGACAGTGCTAAGGAAAATACATGCTAGATATCTGTTGGCTTTACCCTTTGGGCTCTTGTTTACCATTAAAGGAAAATTGTATAAGGTGGCCTAGTGGGAGGAGTGGCCTAGTGGTTAGGACAAGGTACTTCAGGCCGGAGGGCCGGGGGTTCAAGTCCCACCTGGGGACAGCAATCTCAGGCCACTTAACCCTCCATTGCCCATGTTCCCTGTAAGTATTAGCGTATGTGTGTCATATCCCCTCGTGTTAAATGTATCTCCCAATTGACCGCTTTGACCCGGTGAAAAGCGGGATATAAATACAGCTAAATAAATAAAGGTGCATGAGAAACATAGAAACATGACAGCAGAAAAAGACCACAAGGCCTATTAGTCTGCCATTCCATATCATCTATTAAGATTCACTTTTTTTCCCTTTAGAGACCATCTGTGATTGTCCCATGCTTTCTTGAATTCAGATACTGTCCTCATCTCTTATCATCTTCACTGGGAGACTATTCCACACATCTAACAGACCTTTCGTAAAGAAATATTTCCGCATATTACTCCCGAGTTTATCCCCTTTCACCCTCATCCTATACCCCCTAGTTGCAGAGCTTACTTTCAATCAAAGAGGCTCTCCTCTTGTGCATTTATGCCAAGGAGGAATTTAAATGTCTCAATCATATCTCCTATCCCACCTTTCCTCTAAAGTACTGTTTTTTCACACAAATAAGCACCCACGCATATAACACACACATATGTATATGTACACAAGTAATGTGAGAAAATGATGCCATTTTGTTCTAGAATCTTTGCATAACGTGCATTTGAAAAAAACGGTAATTCATAGTAGTCTTGAAGTTACTATAGCTAATGTGTACGCGTCAGAAGTTAACTTGTTAACTTGCCAAGGTTGAACAGATTGTTTCTGTGTTACTGTTGGTCACTTGGGTACAGTTCCCCATGACTAGAGAAACCAATTTCTTACAAGTGTCCTTTATTTAAAAACTTGATATACTGCTCTATCACACTATATAAAAGGCATGAAACATAAGTCCTACACCACTGACTTCAAACTAAAAGCCATTGTGAGAGAAGAAGAAACAAGCAACAGTGAGGCAGCGGGAGAGTTTGAGGTTGGAGAGATGTCCATTCACAAACAGAGAAAAGAGAAAGAAGCTTGAGAATATGAACACCCAAAACGCACATGCCGTGGGCCCAAAGCAAAATGGCTTAAACTGGAGATCGGGTTCTTTCTCGGAGGGAACAAAAATCAAGCTCTCTACACTGTCACAATTCAGATCAAAGTGAAGCTTCTGGCAAATGAAAGAGGAATCATTGATTTCAAAGTGAATTTCACCTGGATTTCTAGATTCATGAAAAGAAATGGACTTTCAGTGAGAATGAGAACACTGTAGGCCAGCAACTTCCAGACTTCAAGTTATGGACTTTGAAGGGCTCGAACAGTCAGATGATAATGACGTTGAGTGAACTGGAATCAGCACTGTTTAATTTAGTCTCATTGGAATTCAGCAACTCAGAAATAAAGATGTTATAAAGAAATTAAAAACGAAGCAGTCTCTTTCATGTTGTGTTCATAATTACATACATAAAGCACTCACATACAGATAACACACAGGGGGGAAAGGTTGTACGAAAAAGCGTATAACACGTAGTTACTCACCTGTTACAGGTGATCTCCGGGAACAGCAGAAACGTAGTCTTCACATATAGGTGACGTCAGTACTGAGCATGAGCAGGAACACTCCCAAGCGTTCAATAGGAAACACCAATTTTTAAAAAGGGTTCCAGGGGTGATCCGGGAAACTACAGACCGGTGAGCCTGACGTCAGTACCGGGAAAAATGGTAGAAACCATCATAAAGAATAAAATTACTCAGCATGTAGATAGTCACAACCTAATGGGAGACAGCCAACATGGCTTTAGACAAGGAAGATCTCGTCTTACTAATCTGTTATGTTTTTTTGAAGGAGTGAATAAACAGGTGGACAAAGGTGAGTCGGTTGATATTGTGTATCTGGACTTTCAGAAAGCCTTTGACAAGGTCCCTCATCAGAGACTTTTGGCAAAACTAAAGAGTCATGGGATAGGAGGCAATGTACTATTGTGGATCAGGAACTGGTTAAAAGACAGAAAGCAGAGGGTAGGGCTAAATGGCCAATTTTCCCAATGGAGAAAGGTGAATAATGGTGTACCCCAGGGATCTGTGCTGGGTCCGCTGCTTTTTGACATATTCATAAATGACCTGGAAAGTGGAATAACGAGTGAGGATATCAAATTTGCAGATGACACAAACCTATTTAAAGTTGTTAAAACCCAAGAGGATTGTGAAAAATTGCAAGAGGATCTTGATAAATTGGAAGACTGGGCATCCAAATGGCAGATGAAATTTAATGTGGACAAGTGCAAGGTTATGCACCTAGGGAAGAACAACCCAAACTATGGTTACACGATGCAAGGTTCCACATTAGGAACCACCACCCAGGAAAAAGATTTAGGCGTCATTGTGGATACCATGTTAAAACCCTCGGCCCAGTGTGCAGCGGCGGCCAAGAGAGCAAATAGAATGCTAGGTATGATAAAGAAAGGAATGGAAAATAAAACAAAAGATATTATAATGCCTCTATATCGTTCCATGGTGAGACCGCACCTTGAATATTGTGTGCAATTCTGGTCGTATCTTAAAAAGGATATAGCGATTTTAGAAAAAGGTACAGAGAAGAGCCACCAAAATGGTAAAGGGGATGGAAGGATACTCCTATGAAGAAAGGCTAGAAAGGTTAGGGCTCTTTAACCTGGAAAAGAGACGGCTGAGGGGAGATATAATAGAAGTCTATAAATTAATGAACGGAGTGGAATGGGTAAACGTAGATCGATTGTTTACCTTATCAGAATATAGAAAGACTAGGGGACATGCAATGAAGCTACAGGGTAAACTATTTAAGACTAATAAAAGAAAATATTTTTTCACTCAACGTGTAATCAAACTCTGGAATTTGTTACCGGAGGATGTAGTAAAGGCTGTTAGTGTAGCTGGGTTTAAAAAAAGGTTTGGACAAGTTCCTGGAGGAAAGGTCCATAAACCATTATTAAGAAGTGACCGAAGATATCAATGCTTGACCCAGTACAAGCATTTTGGAACTTGTGTCTCTTGGGGAAACTGCTAGGTACATATGACCTAGATTGGCCACTGTTGGAAACAGAATACTGGGCTTGATGGACCTTGGTCTGACCCAGTATGGCATATCTTATGTTCTTTTGGAAGCATCCCACTGCGCCTGCATCGCTGCCTTCCCGTCTTCCCAACTCTCCCTCCTCAGTTGAGTTTGTAGCTGACAGAAAAGGAGAAACCTACAACTACTAGGGGAGGAGGGTGGATTGTGAAGACTAAATTCCTGCTGTTCCTGGAGATCACCTGTTACAGGTAATTAACTACACTATCTCCAAGAACAAGCAGGAATGTAGTCTTCACATATGGGACTCCCTAGCTCCCAGTTGCCAGTTGCCAGAGAAAATGACCTCAGAACCGGTAGGTTTGCCTCAGGGCAGGTTTCAGGAGGTCATGAATCCTCTATGGATGTCTGGTATCATTCCAGGACAGAGGGTAGGAGTTGCCCTTAAGCCTGAAAGTGATGCTGGAGAACAGCTTGACCAAATATGGCATCCCAGCGAGAGTCGTTGTCTAGACAGTAATGAGCAGCAAAGGTATGGACCAAAGACCAAGTTGCTGCTTTGCAGATTTCGTCAATGGTTACAGAGCGTAGATTTGCTATTGAGGTAGCCATGGCACGAACATTATGGACAGTGACATGACCTTCAAGGGATAGTCCTGCTTTGTCATAAGCAAATGAGATGCAATCTCCTATCCATTTAGAAAGAGTATGTTTGGATACTGGCAACCCCAAGTGACTGGGATCAAAGGAGAGGAATAACCGAGAGCCTTTACGGTGCTTAGCTGTCCTTTGAAGATAGAATGCCAATGCTTGTTTGCAGTCATGGGTATGGAGGGTTGCCTCTGCCCTAGATGAATGTAGTCTAGGAAAAAAGACAGGAAGGTAGATTGACTAATTCAAATGGAAAGGAGACGCCACCTTTGGCATGAAATGGGGGCGAGTCCTTAGGACAACCTTATCATGATGGAACCATGTGTAAGGTGGGTCTGCCACCAAAGCCTATAGCTCACTAATGCATCTAGCTGAGGTGAGTGCAATAAGGAAGATGACCTTCCATATCAGAAACTTTAGCGAGGGAGTGGCTAAGGGTTCAAAGGGCAGCTTGATAAGTTGCCCTAGAATGAAATTGAAATCCCAGGCCACCAGTGGTGGTCTAATGGGAGATTTGGTGAGCAAGAGACCTCTCATGACGCATGCCACAAGCGGCTGTGAGGAAATTGGTTGTCCATCCAGGAGATGGTGAGAGTCTGTGATGACACTCAGGTGAACTCTGACCGAATTGGTCTTGAGACCGAAGAGGATAGATGAAGGAGATACTGGAGGAGCGCCTCTACTGGAGCAGAAGGGATTAAAGTCCTTCTGGGAACACCAGACGGAAAATCTACACCACTTGAAAGCGTAAGAACATCTGATGAGTGGCTTTCTAGAGGCTAAGAGGATCTCTTTTACTTCCTGAGTAAGGTTAAGATCCTGTAATACTATACTTTCAGCAGCCATGCTGTAAGGTGGAGACTGCGGATTGGGATGGAGCAGCGTCCCCTCCTCAAGAGGGGAGATCTGGAGCAGATCCGAGATCTAAGGGTTGAATCTGAGACAGACGTAGTAGGAGAGCAAACCATGGTTGATTTGGCCAACGTGGGGCTAGAGTATCATGAGGCTCCTGTCCACCTGGAGCTTGAAAAGCGTCTTCGGAATCAGGAGAATGGGAGGAAAAAGCATACAGGAACTCTCGACCCTGTGGAGGTGAAAAGCATCCACTCCTGGTTGCCCGACATAAAAAAGTCATGGTGCAGAAATTGTCATTCTGCGAAGTGGCAAATAGGTCTATCTCTGGAGTCCCCCAGGTCTGAAAAATGAAGGAAGCTGTCTCCGTGTAAAGAGACCATTCGTGGGGAAGGAGGATCCAACTCAATCTGTCTGCTAAGACATTTTGCTCCCCTGGAAGATATATTACCTGAAGGTGTATCTGATGAGTAATGACAAAGGACCAGAGATGGAGAGCCTCTCTGCAGAGGGACCAAGATCCTGTTCCCCCTTGTTTGTTCACAAAGAACATGTCTACCTGATTGTCCATTTGGACTAGGACCCTCCGAGAACTTAGATCTACCTGAAAGACTTTAAGGGTGCTGTATATTGCCCGAAGTTCCAGTAGATTTATCTGGAGCTTGGACTCCTCCTTCATCCAGAGGCCTCGAGTAGAGGACACTAGATGGACCCCCCACCCCCCTGTTTGGAGGCATCTGTTGTCAGGGTACATTGATATGGAGGCATCTGAAAAGGTAACCCGACAAGGAGATTCTCTGGGGACCACCACAATAGGAGAGATGTGGCCAGAGAGGCAGACACTGGTATTTTATCTGAGAGACAGTCTGAGGCCAATGTCCTCTAGGAGGCCAAAGCCCATTGGGCTGTGCGCATATGCAGGTGTGCATGTGGCACTACATGTACTGTTGAAGCCATATGACCTAGAAGTTGTAGCATCTCTCGGACAGTGAGATTATCTCTGACACGGCCTGAGACGCCAGCTGAATGAGATGAGAACAGCGGGGCTGAGGTAGAAACACCCTTGACCGTTGAGTATTTAAGAGAGCTCCTATGAACTCTAGTGTTTGAGTAGGAGTGAGATGGGACTTTGGAAGATTTATCACAAATCCCAAGTGTTGAAGTACCTGTATGGTATGAGAGAGGGACAGGTGAACCTCTTGGGAGGTTCCTTCTTTTATGAGCCAGTCATCTAAGTAAGGGAAAACAAATATCCCTAGAGATCTTAGAAATGTGGCCACGGCCGCCATGCACTTAGTGAAGACTCTCGGGATAGAGGCGAGTCCGAATGGCAGGATCCTGTACTGATAAATGTTTTCCTTGAAACATGAAGCGTAGCTATTTCCTGTGTTCTCGATGGATCAGGATGTGTGTTCGTTTCCCTGAGATCTAGAGAACAGAGCCAGTCCTGACTCTGAAGATAGGATAAGAGGGTCCCTAGATAGACCATCTTGAACTTCTCGTGGACAAGAAACTTGTTTAGTTTTCTGAGGTTCAGGATGGGTCTGTATCCCCCAGTTTTCTTTGGTATGAGAAAGTACGGAGAGTAGAAACCCACTCCTTGTTGGGATGTTGGGACCTCCTCTATGGCACCTCCTGACAGTAGATAGGTGACCTCTTGTAGCAAAAGAGCAGCGAGAGGAGGCTGAGAAGGATATTTCCTCATCATTGTGGAAGGGGGCAGAGTCTGTAAGTGAAGTCTGTACCCCTCAACCACTATAGTCAGGGTCCAGTGCTCTGAAATGATTAGATGCCACCTGTGGGCATATGACAGAGTCTGCTGGCAATGTTGGGGAAGGGTGGCTATATTCTCTAGGAACAAGTCAAAAACCAGGTGCAGGTTGAATATGTGGAGCTAGTTGGTTTTTAGGAGTCCATGGCTTCTTCTGCTGCTTGGGAGGCTGTTGCCTCTTTTGAATACCCTGAAGTTGGTACTGCGAAGCAGGGGTATAAAAAGGGTAACATTTCTTTTTCTTTTTGAAGAAAGCAGCTGCAAAGAAGACTTTCTTCTTCACTGGGTTGGCAGTGGTTCTAGAAAGCCTATTTATGGTAGAATTCTCAAACTCCAACTGAGACATCTTGTCTTGCCAATCTTTGCCAAAAAGGTTTTTACTTGTGCAAGGAATACTGCCAAGTTTATCTTGAACCCATTGTTCAAGATCTGACACTTGAAGCCAAGCAATCCTGCGTGCTCCAATGCAGATTGAGGTGGCCTTATTGATACACTCAAAGCAGTCAGAAGTTGCCCTATTTACAAACTTCGAGAAGTTTTGGGCATGTTTGACCAATGTGAGATAGTCGGCTCTCTTATCATCAGGGAGAAGAGGAGCCACTGACTCAATATCTCTAGTAACCTCCCTAAGGAACATACCCATATAGAGTATGCATGAACTTATCCTGGCTGAAAGCAGAGGCCTGAAAGCAGCGATACCCGAAAGTATTGAGAGTCCTCGCTTCTCTACCAGGAGGGTTTGAAGAATGTGTCTTTGAACTTTTAATTCGATGCATTGCCGATTCTACCACCTTTGAGTGATGAGGCAACTAAAGTCTTTTGGAATCCAAGAGACTCCAGTACTTGATACATGGTATTGAGTCGTCGAGTATGGGGAGAGATAAGGGGCGTCTCCCACATCCAGAGCATGAGTTCCTGGAGGATTCTGTGAACTGGAAGGGTGGAAGCCTCTTTAGGAGCCGTAGGGTATTGGAGAATTTCTAATTCCTCAGCCCTAGGTTCTTTTTCAGATGTTACTGTAATGGACAGGCCCCTGGCCAGGTCCCAAATAAATTCTTGAAAAGACATGTCCTCAGAAGGGGACATGCATCATTCTCTGGTATACTTTGAATTGCTCAAGTATCAATCGATTCCTCATCGGATGAATCGGAATTGGAAAATTCAAAGTATTGACGAGAGTAATGTCCGCATTCTGCTAAGGTCCAGTACCAATCAAAATCGGTATCAGATCGGGGAGGTTGCCTGGAAGAGCCACCGGAACCAGGGATGGACTCGAGGGCAGGCATGAGTGGTAGTGGGCACAAACCCCGATGTGGACTGCATTGGTACCATGGAAGGTGCCAGTGGTACCGTCGGTAAGGGTTTGATTGGAACCGAAGCCGCTAGTAGGGCCGCCAAGCTGTGCTCGATGGCGAAGATACGTTGATCCATACAGCCCGCTGATGCTTGGACATTGATACGAGACATGTGGGCTACCATCCCAGAGCATGGAACCAGTAGCTCTTCAGAGATGGAAGCCTCGGGAGCATCCTGGGTCCCCTCTATGGCTTTGAAGGAAAGGTCCTTCCGACAGGGTAGTTTGGCTGGCCGATCCACCTCTAGGGCAACGCACAAGGCATATTGATTCTTAGAAGAGATCTACCCTTGGGGGATCGGTGTGTCTTCAAAGACTTGTTTTGATACCCGAGATCCATGAGAGGAAGACTATGCCCTCGATGACATTGATGCTAAAGACACTGCGTCTGAGGCAAAGAGTGTGCCTAACTTTGCAGCTCTATTCTGCAGGCCTCTCTTTGTCATCTCCCTACTTAAAAGGACACTCTGAAGGCTGGTGGCTGGGCACAAGTCATTTGAAACACCAGTCGTATCGGTAACCGAGATGGTACCGCCACACTTAGAACCTTTCTTAAATCACTAGCTGGTTTTTCCCTTATGCTGAAGCAAATGGTAGGCTTAAGGCCTAAAATGGCGTCTATGCGCACAAGAAAGTTCTAATTCTTGTTTTAGAAAAAAGAAAACAAAAGAACAGAATAGAAAAGAAAAGAACTGACAGTAGTCTATCCTGGCATCAGTGGGAAGAAAGACACGACCACAAAAAACAAAAGAAATAAAACAAACAAATTTTCTGCAGTAACGGGATTTGCTTCCTGCTGGTTCCACAGAAAATGAAGAACTGAGGAGGGAGAGTTGGAAAGGCAGAAAGACAGCGACGAAGGCGCAGTGGGATGCTCCCAAAAGCTTTCCTATTGGAAGCTGGGGAGCATTCCTGCACAGGCTCTGTCAGTACCAACATCACCCATATGTGAAGACTACATTCCTGCTTGTTCCTGGAGATAATACAGTATACATATTAAGATCTTTAAGTCTGTCCCCATATGCTTCATAACAAAGACCACTAACCATTTTGGTAGCCACCCTCTACACTGACTCCAACCTGTTTATATCCTTTTGAAGGTGCAGTCTCCAGAATTGCACACAATACTCCAGATGAGGTCGTACCAAAGACTTATACAGAGATACTATCACCTCCTTTCTTCTGCTGGCCATTCTTCTCCCTATGCACCCAAGCATTCTTCTAGCTTTCACCGTTGCCTTTTCTACCCATTTAGCTGCTTTAAGATTGTCAGAAACAAATCATGCCCATGTCCCACTCTTCTTTCATGGATAGTACTTTTCACCCCCTACATTGTAGTGCTCCCTTGGATTTTTGCAGTCCAAATGCATGATTCTGCAATCCTGCAAATTCCAAATATTGATGGCTGTCGTCTTCCTCTGTGTGATCTCTTGTATTTTATGAAGGCCACCCTCTTTCTTCACCTTTTCAGCTACTCAATTTGAGAACCATAGTGGCCTCCTTTTCCTTTTATTTACCCTCAACAGGGAGGCTTGAAGAGACCACCACCTGTCCCAGAGCCATGAAGTCACAGTTGATATGCTCAGAGGGATACCTAGCAGTATCATTTTTGCCAATAGGGATAAGCAACATCGGATAATAGTCAGTAGGCTTGATGAGTCTCAACAAACTCTCCGTAACATCTTGGATTTTGGTACCTGGCATACAGCCTTCTCTGGTCATCAAGTCTGGTAGGCAACTGGACGCCTCAATACCTCTCAGAGGAGAGTCACCAAGCACCACTACCCTTCACTTCCTTATGGTCTCCGATTCCACACTCTTGGGGTGCTTGAGCTCTGGTTCTTCCCTTTCCCGGGATGCTTTCACCTCCTCCACTTCCAGGGCTGCATACTGGATCTTCGATCGAGGGCTGGAGGAGTTGGATTGTTCATTCTACAGACTCTGGTGGCTCGTGTCCAACTCTCTTCATTTTGAAGCATCCCATCTTCACCTCTATTGGAGAGCTTGGATGCTTCAAGAAACATCTCAATGTACTCGCTGTCTCGCATGTTTCTCAGCCTCGCCACCTCTTCTCTGAGCTTCTCCACTTGTTTCATGGGGGCTTCAGCTTGCAGACATCTTGGGCAGAGAACCGGTCCCTCGACTGGCATTGGGCATCTGAACAGAGGCAGAAGCTGTAATGGGGGCAACAGCTTTGGTAATACAACATTTCTAAGCCATCATTCCATTGGTGGAGCTTTGATACCTATTGAAATAAAAACAAGAGACCTACCAAAGTTCCTAACTTTTCCCTCAGCTGTTCTTTAAGAGAAAAGGCAGCTAACCTCTTTTATATATTTCTGATTTTGTTATGAGTTTGAGCTTTCCGTTTATTATTGTTCTATGTAAATCACTCACCTGCACACCTATTGTGCTCTCACTTTTTTTTTTATTGTACGCACCAAGTTCACTGTAAACCATTTTGACTCATAGAAAAATGGTATAAGATGTTAAATAAATAAATGTGTGTTCTAATAGCTCGGTTCTATTCCCCTTGGGTAACTCTGATTCCTTGCTAAACAGTTATTAGATTACAATAGTAAATGTTGATATTATGTGTCTGAAGTATATAATGTTTTCCCTTTGTAAAATTACCTAATCAAAGCTCCTTAACGAATGAAAAGTTATTTCTATTTAGTAGATACCCAAACACATAACTATTTGCTTGCTAGAATTTTCCTTACCAACCAATAAAAATTTGTTGTCAAAGTCAAACTAATTGGCGAGTTGCCCTATATAGCAAGAATTCTTACATAGGGTGGGTGGGAAGGGATAGAAACATAGAAACATGATGACAGAAAAAGACCACATGGCCTATCTAGTCTGTCCTTCCATAACAACAACTACAACAGTCCACTTTTTACCTTTAGAGATCCTCTGTGTTGGTCCCATGCTTTTTTGAATTCAGTTACTGTCCTCATCTCTACCACCTCCACTGGGAGACTATTCCATGGATCCACTACTCTTTCTGTAAAGAAATATTTCCACATATCACTCCGGAATCTATCTCCCTTCACCCTCATCCCATGTCCCCTCGTAGCAGAACTTGCTTTCAATTGAAAGAGGCTCTCTCCCTGAACATTTATGCCACGGAGGTATTTAAACATCTCAATCATACCACCTCTATCCCGCCTTTCCTCTAAGGTGTACATATTAAGATCCTTAAGTCTGTCCTCATATGCTTTATAATGAAGCCCATTAATCATTTTATTAGCCACCCTCTGCACCGACTCCATCCTGTTCACATCCTTTTGAAGGTGCGGTCTCCAGAATTGCACACCATACTCCAAATGAGGTCGCACCAAAGACTTATACAGAGGCATTATCACCTCCTTTTTTCTGCTAGCCATTCCTCTCCGTATGCACCCAAGCATCCTTCTAACTTTTGCCGTCACCTTTTCTACATGTTTAGCTACTTTAAGATCAGACACAACCACGCCTAGGTCCCACTCTTCTTTAGTGGACAAAAGTACTTCACCTCCTATACTGTATTGCTCCCTTGGATTGCTGCAACCCAAATGCATGACCTTACATTTTTTAACATTAAATCCCAGCTGCCAAATTCTAGACCATTCTTCAAGCTTAGCTAGATCCCTCCTCATGTTATCTACACCTTCCTGGGTGTCTACTCTATTGCAGATTTTGGTATCATCTGCAAAGAGGCAAACCTTACCCGACAGCCCTTCCACTATATCACTAACAAAGATGTTAAAAAGAATCGGACCAAGGACAGATCCCTGTGGCACACCACTGGTAACATCCTTCTCCTCAGAGTGAGCTCCATTTACTTGTACTCTTTGTCGCCTCCCACCCAACCAATTTCTAACCCAAGCAGTAACTTTAGGGTCCATCCCTAGGGTGCTCAGTTTGTTTATAAGTCGCCTGTGAGGAACAGTGTCAAAGGCTTTACTGAAATCTAAATACACCACATCTAGAGCTCTCCCTTGGTCCAACTCCCTGGTCACCCAGTCAAAGAAATCAATCAGATTTGTCTGACAAGACAAGACAAGACCTGCCTCTGGTGAATCCATGCTGCCTCGGATCCTGTAATCCGCTGGACTCCAGAAACCTCACTATTTTCTCTTTCAGCAGCGTTTCCAATAATTTACTCACCACCGAAGTTAAACTAACCGGCCTGTAGTTTTCAACCACATCCTTACTTCCGCTTTTGTGTAAAGGTACCACATGAGCCTCTCTCCAGTCCTTTGGCACCACTCCTGACTCCAACGAGGCATTGAAAAGGTCAGTCAGTGGAGCTGCTAGAACGTCCCCAAGTTCCCTCAGTATTCTAGGGTGTATCCCATCCGGTCCCATCGCTTTGTCTACTTTAAGTTGAGCTAGTTTCTCACGAACACAGTCTTCTGAAAATTGTTTAAGATGTCCCTCGCTTCTGTTCTTATTTGTGGGTGTTTTCTGAGGTCCTGCTCCTGGTTCTTCATCTGTGAACACAGAACAAAAATATTTGTTAAGCAATTCCGCTTTATCCTTATCAGCTTCTACATATTCCCCCCCCCCCCCCCGCACCCTTGAGTCTGACAATACCACTTTTGCCCTTCCTCTTCTCACTAATATATCTGAAAAATGTCTTATCCCCCCATTTTATTGCATTGGCTATTTCCTCCTCCTTTTGAATCTTTGCCTTCTTGACTACTTTGCTAGCTTCTCCAAGTTTTTCCAAATACAGATGCCTGTCTTCCTCTCTCTGTGATCTCTTGTATTTCATGAAGGCCTCCCTCTTTTTCTTCACTTTTTCAGCTACTTTTTTCGAAAACCATTGCGGTCTCCTGTTCCTTTTGCCTTTATTTACCATTTTAACAAAAAGGTTGGTTGCCCTTAAAATACCCCCTTTCAGTTTTGCCCACTGTTTTTCTACATCCCCCAGCTGTTCCCATCCCACTAACGACTCCCTGAGGTACTGGCCCATCTTCGCAAAGTTAGTCTTCCTAAAGTCTAAGATCCTCACCTTGG
Organism: Ichthyophis bannanicus; assembly: GCA_033557465.1. NCBI lineage: Eukaryota > Metazoa > Chordata > Amphibia > Gymnophiona > Ichthyophiidae > Ichthyophis > Ichthyophis bannanicus. The sequence continues at coordinate 547,321,634 of CM066031.1, forward strand.
AATGGATTCTAACAGCCCTAGTCCTAATACTGAATCACACCATCTGGTGATCACTGGATGCAAAATGATCTCCCACTACAACATCAGAAACACTTTCACCATTGGTAAAGAGTAGTTACTCACCTGTAACAGGTGTTCTCCAGGAGCAGCAGGAATCAGTCCTCACTTATGGGTGACGTCGGCGCCGACGGAGCCCTCGCGGAGCAATTTTCCCCAGCTTTCGCAGAAAGCCTTTGGGCATTGCAGTGCGCATGCGCGGTCCCCTTCCCGCCTAGGGATGCCATCTTGCTCAGTCTGATGACATAGCGGCAAGACAGCAAAAGTTAGCAAAAATCTACAAAAGGAATGACTGCAACTCCGAGGGGAGGAGGGAGGGTTGTGAGGACTGATTCCTGCTGCTCCTGGAGAACACCTGTTACAGGTGAGTAACTATTCTTTCTCCAGGACCAAGCAGGAAGTCAGTCCTCACTTATGGGACTCCCAAGCTTAAGGCTACCGGACACCTCAAGCCTAAAAAGAGCTCCCTGAGGCTCAACAGTACAGAGGGAAGGAATCTTCTCTGAATACGCATCCGGCCGGTAGCCAACGCCGGGGCCGGAGGGTAGGAGTTGCCTAAACCTCAAAGAGATTGTGGAGGACTGCCTGACCGAAAGCACTGTCCCTGCGGGACTCCCTTTCCAGGCAGTAATGAGCCGCAAAGGTCTGACCTGAAGACCAAGTAGCGGCCCGGCAGATGTCTGCCAATGGAACAGAGCGGAGGTGAGCCACAGACGCGGCCTTCGCCCTGACCCGATGCGCCGTGACACTACTTTCCAAGGAGAGACCGGCTGCCCCATAAGTCCAGGCGATACAGTCGGCTACCCAGATGGACAGAGTACGCTTAGAGACAGGTACCCCCAACCGATTGGGGTCAAATGAGACGAAAAGCTGGACCGCTTTTCTATGCTCTCGCGTACGGTCAAGATAGAAGGATAAGGCTCTTCTACAGTCCAGGGTATGCAGCACTGTCTCAGCTCGGCTGGTGTGCGGCCTGGGAAAGAAGGTTGGAAGAAGCACCTCCTGGTTGATGTGAAAGTGGGAGACCACCTTTGGAAGAAACTTGGGGTGGGTCCGCAGGACTACCCTATTCCTGTAGAACCTAGTGTACGGGGGCTCCGACACTAGGGCTTGTAGCTCACTCACTCGCCTCGTGGCAGTGAGGGCTACCAAGAAGAGAGTTTTCCAGGAGTGGAAACGAAGAGGGCAGGTAGCCATGGGCTCAAAAGGAGGGCAGGTAAGCCTTTGCAGAACCACGTTGAGGTCCCAGTCAGGGGCTGGGGGGCGCAACGGAGGCTTAAGTAGAAGGAGGCCCCTGAGGAAACCCGCCACCAAGGGGTGCAAAGAGAGAGGCTGGCCTTCGACCGGAGAATGATGTGCAGAGAGAGCACTGAGGTGGACTCTGACAGAGTTGGATTTGAGACCTAGATCGGATAGGTGAAGCAAATATTGCAGTACCACCGATACTAAACAAGCGAAGGGGTCCTCAGATCGCTGAGAACACCAGACCGAGAAACGACGCCATTTGAGGGCGTAAGATTTCCGGGTGGAAGGTCGCTGGGATGCTAGGACGACGGCTTCCACCTCCGGGGGTAGCAGAAGCGGAGCTAGGACTACCCTTTAGGCAGCCAGGCCATCAGGTGCAGAGCCCAGAGGTTGGGGTGCAGAAGAGTTCCCTGATCCTGGGTCAGGAGATCGGGCTGAAACCCCAGAGGGAGAGGGGTGTCCACCGCCAGCTGTAGAAGCAGAGGGAACCACGGTTGTCTCGGCCACCGGGGCGCTACTTTGAACAATGTCCGGGACACTAGTGGCGTGGGAGGGAAGACATACAGCAGACCCGAGGACCACGAGATGAGGAAAGCATCCGGCGCTACTCGAAGAGGATGAGGGTGCCGGGAGCAGAACCTGGGGAGCTGCCTGTTCAGGGGACTGGCAAACAGGTCCACGGTGGGAGAGCCCCACCAGAGGAAGATCTGCTGAACCACCGCAGGGTTCAACCTCCATTCGTGTGGTAGCAGGATCCGGCTCAGCTTGTCCGCCAGGCAGTTGTCCTGTCCTGGCAGGTAAACCGCCTTGATGAGGATGTCGTGATCGACCGCCCAAGAGCACAGCCTCCGGGCCTCCTGACATAGAAGGAGGGAGCCCGTGCCCCCCTGTTTGTTCACGTAGAACATTGCCACCTGATTGTCCGTCTGCACCAGTACGGACTGACCGAACGTTAGGTGAGAGAAGGTCCGCAGAGCTAGGCGGATCGCCCGGAGCTCCAGGAAATTTATCTGCTGGGCGGCTTCCCAAGGCGTCCAAAGGCCTTGAGTGCATGTCCCCCGACAGTGCGCCCCCCAACCCAGGAGGGAAGCATCTGTCGTGAGCACCCGGGACGGCGGTGGAGACTGAAAGGGCATGCCGAGCACTAGATTGGGCAGGTGAAGCCATCATTGCAGGGAGGAGACCAGACGGTCGGAAACCTGTAACAGGTCCGACAGCCTCCCTGTGGCCTGATGCCACTGAGAGCGAAGGCTCCACTGGGCCTGTCTCATATGTAGACGGGCGTTCGGAGTGACATGGACCGTGGAGGCCATGTGCCCGAGCAACTGCAGGAACTGTCTGGCAGGGGCCGGCGACTCACCACTGAACCCGCCAGCTAGGGCCATGAACCTGTTGGCCCGTTCCAGAGGCAAGAAGGCCCGAGCCCGCCGAGTGTCCAGCCGTGCCCCTATAAACTCGAGGTCCTGAGAGGGGAGCAAGGCGGACTTTTCGAAGTTGATGACGAAGCCCAAGTGCTGAAGCAGAGCCACCGTATGTTGGGCGGCCTGGGCGACCTCTGGAGCCGACAACGCCCGGATGAGCCAGTCGTCCAGGTATGGGAAGACGAAGAGGCCTTGAAGCCTTAGGAAGGCTGCCACCACTGCCAGGCACTTCGTGAACACCCTGGGAGCGGAGGACAGGCCAAAAGGCAGCACTCGGTACTGATAATGATTCCTTGCCACCAATGTTCCCTCTAATTTTCTTTAGGCTGTGTGCGCATAAAATATTAGCTGTGCAGCTTTTGAAGGAAGGTTAAATTTTTGTGCGCCACATAACGACACTTGGAGTTATATACTTTAAAATTTGACTACACGTCAGAATACAGTATGTACACCACATTGATTTTAATCAAATTAAATGAAAATAGACGATTACTAAAAGAAGCGGAAATTTTCTAGTAATTACAATCACAACTTTTAAATTTTAAGACGTCAGTGTTGTTTTCTATCAGAATCAGAACCGTAATTTTTGTGCGCTCTGTTGTAAAGTATGTGCGCTCACTCGGCGAGGTGTGTGCGCGCGCACACGTGCACAGCTTAGAGGGAACAGTGCTTGCCACCACAAACCTTAGGTATTGTCGGTGGTCCGGATGAATAAGGATGTGGGTATAAGCATCCTTTAGATCCAAGGAGCATAACCAATCTCCCCGCTGGAGGTAGGGCAGTAGGGTTCCAAGGGTAAGCATCTTGAATCGTTCCCGCTGCAGGAACTTGTTGAGGTTGCGCAAGTCTAGAATGGGCCTGAGGCCCCCTGTTCTCTTTGGAACCAGGAAGTACCTCGAGTAAAACCCGTGACCCCACAAGTGTTGGGGCACTGGCTCCACCACCCGTTCTAGAAGCAGGCTTTGCAGCTCCTGAAGGAGTACATCCTCGTGCAGCGGGGGTCTGGAAGGCTCCCCTGGAAAGTAGAGGGGGGGCACCTGGTGAAAACGCAGGAGGTAGCCCTTGTGGACCACCTGCAACACCCAGGCATCGGATGTTATGGCTGACCACCACCTGTGAGCAAAGTGGGTCAGCTGACCCCCCGTGCTGGCATAGTCAAAAACCTCCACCCTGCTGGGCTGGGGCCTGCGTGGTGGGTTTGGGGGCTTTTTGCTTCCGGGAACCGTTACCCTATCCCTTAGGCCGCTGCCCCTGAAGGGGGGTAGTGGCCTGACAATGTGGTTGGTGGTGCGTATAAGCAAACACCTTCCTCGGGTAAAAAGGCTTTTTGCCCGAGCCCTTCTTCTTCTGTGAAGGGGCCGAGGACTTCCTGGAGAGGAGAGTCCTGGTGAGAGTCTCGGACTCGAGCTCCGCCGCCTTTTCGGCCATGGGTTTGCCGAAGAGGTTTTCCCCTCGGCAAGGAACATCGACCAACTTGTCCTGCACCCATGGCTCGAGGTCGGATGATTGAAGCCAAGCCTGGCGGCGAGCCCCAATGCCGGCTCCGGCTACCCGAGCCGATGCCTCGAAGCCATCATAGGCCGCTCGAGAAATGAACTTCGAACATTATCGAATCCCTGAGGATAAGGCCTGGAACCGCTGCAAGGGTTCCTCGGAGAGACCGGCAGAGAAACCCTCAATTTCTTTCGCCAGGTCTCGGAGGTACATACCCATGTACAGCTGATATGTCTGGACCCGACAAGCAAGCATAGAGCCCTGGAAGCACTTCCTACCGAGGGCGTCCAGGTTCCGGGCCTCTTTGCCCGGGGGCACAGAGGAGTGCATCTTTTGACTCTTTAAGTCGATGCATGGCCAACTCCACCACCATGGAGTGGTGCGGAAGCTGCGCCTTCTGGAACCCGGGGCTCTTGCGGACTCGATACATGGAATCGACCCGCTTGCTCAACACTGGCGTAGAGGCTGGGCTCTCCCACATGCGGAAGAGAAGCCGCTCCAGCATCGGGGGAACCGGTACAGTGAAGGCCTCCCTCGGGGGGGGGGAGTCGTATTGAAGGGCCTCGAGCTCCTCGGCTCGGGGTTCCTCCTCCGGATCCGCGGGGAAGGCCAAAGCCTTGGCCATGCCCCTCACGAAGTCGGAGAACCGGGTATCCTCCGGGGGGGGACCGCCTCCGAGGCTCCGACTTGGGCGAATGGGAGGGGATGCACCGAGTCTGGAAAGAACCTGGTGACTCGTCCTCCTCCGTGTCCCAACCCGACTCCTCCGAGGAGGAATCGAGCGGTTCCGCGCGGGCGGGGCCCGGGGACCGACGCCGAGGCCGGCGTCGAGGACCTCGGTCCCGAACGGGAAGCCAAGGGAGACCTAGGTCGAGGATTGACTCGAGCTCGCATGGACTCGAGGATCGACTCGGCCTCCGGGGTCGACTAGAGCATAGACGTCCCGGTGGTCGGGGCAGATGCACTGGCGAGGCTGGTGATCCATGCCCGCTGCTGGTCCATGAAGGCAGATATACTGCGCTCCAAGGACGTCAGTCTGAGATCAAGCTCAGAAGACCCAGCAGCTGCCGACTCGGGCCCCGACTGCGTCGGGCCCGACGTCGGTTTATCCGTGGAGGAGTCCAGGAGGACTATAGCACTCACGTGTCCAGGAGATTCCACTTCGAGACGAGGCAGCTTCGAAGGCCTTTCTCCCTCCGACGGCCCGGGGTGTCGGGCCGGGCTAGGCGACCTGTCCCTCGAAGGACCGGGGTCGCCTCCCGGCTCCACCCTCGCGGGCTTCTTCTCCCGCCGGTGTTCCCGGCCGGTGGAGCCCCGCTCTGAAGAACTCAGACGATGCTCCGAGCCGGAGCCACGAGGCATCGAGGCCTCTGACGAGGTCCGCGCGGAGTCAGAGAAGATCCGATCCCTTTGCGACTGCCGGTTCCTGAGCGCCTTCGAGGACATCTTGCTGCACGGGCCGCAGCTCATAGGGTCATGCTCGGCCCCGAGGCAGCAGTCATGCTTGTCGGTGAGAGACATGAGTCTGATACAACGATCACACTTTTTAAAACCACTGGCAGCCATCGGGGGAAAAAGCACCCCGGCGAGGTCGAAAGACCGTGCTGCCAGGGATGAAGGAAAAAAGTGGCGGGAGCGCCAGTTGGAATAAAATAAGACGTAGACGGGCCCAATAGGATATTGAGGCCCGGCGGGAAGAGGAACACACGAACCGAGAAAATTTAACTTAAAACAAAAACAAAGAAATCAACTTTTCTGCGGCGGTAACAGACTACGTCTGTAGGGCTCCGCGGAAAAAAGAAGACTGAGCAAGATGGCATCCCTAGGCGGGAAGGGGACCGCGCATGCGCGCTGCAATGCCCAAAGGCTTTCTGCGAAAGCTGGGGAAAATTGCTCCGCGAGGGCTCCGTCGGCGCCGACGTCACCCATAAGTGAGGACTGACTTCCTGCTTGGTCCTGGAGAAGCACCAAGTCCAGTATGGCCCCTTCACGTGTGGGGTCTGTTACCAATTGCCTGAATAGTTCTCCCTGTAGAGAATCCAGGATCTCCTTACTTCTAGATGATACTGCAGCAGGAATGTGCCAATCAACATCTGGCATATTGAAATCTCCTATCAGTAGCACTTCCCCTTTCCTAGCAATGCTGCACATGTCTTCAATTAACTCTGTCCACCTCTTCCTCTTGTGAGGGAGGTCTGTATATCACACCAATGCAAATAGATTTCTCTTTCCCTCTTTCTAGTTTAACCCACAATGCCTCCTCTCTCCCTTTTAAGCTCTGTAATTCCAAAGCTTTAATAGTAGTTTTTACATATAGTGCCACTCCTCCTCCCCTTCTTCCTACCCTGTCCTTTCTGAATAAAGTATAGCCAGGTATAGTTACATCCCAATCATGGTTTTCTGTGAACCATGTTTCTGTAACTGCCACTAAATCCAAGTCAGCCACTCCCACCAAAGCTTCAACTTCAGGGATCTTATTTCCCATGCTACGGGCATTAATACACACTGCTTTCCATATGTTACCCATTTCCATAAAGGTATTTAATGTATCACCTACCTGGGGGCTTTCACTTACCTGGATCTAACACCTGAGGTGGTCAGTGACTTCAAAGAGCTTGCCTACCCTTTGAACTTGAAGGCTAGAGGGGAGGAAACTACTCTAGTTTCAGAAAAAGGTTTTGCCCAACACCACAAAAGATTCCCCTTTTACAATACAGCAAAAAAAAAAAAAAAACAGGCAGATAGTCTGTATTCAAGAGCCCGACACTATTATCTTGCTTGCAATGCAGACTGTCTAGGAATAACATAACCTGCAAGGTGGCCGATGCTTGGAAAAATTATGATCAAACTAGGGTTGGCTGCTGAGCCAATCCCAGGAGAGAAGCAGCAGGAGCCACTTGAGTGGCATTGGGTCCCTGAAGTGGTGGAAATGACTAACATGGCAATTGTCAGGGACGCTCTCCCTGCTGGAGAACAAGGCAGAGAAATGATAAAAAACAAACACATAAGCCAAAAGGGTTGTTGATGTTTCCCAATTAGATCTACTAGTAAAGTGGGATGATGGGATGTTTTGCGGGGGGTAATTGTGGTGGAGAGGGTGAGGGAAGATAGGAATGTCAAGTGTGCAGAAGTAGGGGTGATGGATTTATGGGAAGCATAAAATATGGATGTCAAAGTATAGATGTCAGAAAGGAAGGTAACATAGGGGTTTACTGAGCCAGAGATGGATAAGGAGCATTTGACTATATGGTGGTTGGGGGGGGGGGGGGGGGAGTATGGGTTGAACGGGTGTTGATGTGGTTGGTTTATTTTGGAACAGGATGTTAAACAATACAAACCTGTATAATCGTTGTCCTCTAAAAGTGCCCACTTCTTCCATAGGAACTCGGACCAATTATTGGTCAAGAGACACTGGAGATAGGGACGTGTAGGTTGGGTATAAGGGAGGTGAATAGCAGAGATGCAGTCACAAGGGGAATATGGGTGTTTGAAGGGGGCATGTAAGCACAGAATAATAGGATGTGGTTTTCATAGTATGGGTGCTGAAGTAATTTTGATCTGGAATGTAGCAGGGTTGGGGGGACCCCTATTAAGAGGAAAAAGGTGCTGACTTCTCTATGTAAGCAGCATGCAGCAAAAGCATTGTTACAAGAAACCCACTTGGATCATTTAGAGCATAAGTAGAGGAGGGATTTGAATGGTTAAATGGCGTTATGGTTCCGCTCCACAAAGTAATGGTTGCCATTATGATGCACAAGAGGGTGGCATTTATAGAGAGGATGGTGGTGAAAGACCCTGAAAGGAGGTACATTGTGGTGTGGGGAGAATTCTGGGGCAAGCCATTGTTCTTGGTCTCTGTATATGCACTGGTGGTGCAGAATGCCCCCCTTTTTTGAGCAGTTACTGAGGTGAATGCTAGAATTGGACCCATCATCTGTGGTACTGGCCAGGGGATTTCAGTCAGGTGATGGACAGCTAGCTGGATAGGGATTCATGGCTGAGAAAGAACATGGACATGAGAGCTCTAGAAGTTTTGTATGGTTATGTGAAGAAATGGAATTGGTGGATGCATGCAGGATATTACATTCTAGTGAGAGACAATATACTCAAGTTTCCAGAGCCCATCTACAATAGTCTAGGCAAAGTAGATCTTTTCATCAGAGCAATTGTTCCCTAAGTTTTGGTTGGCTGAGACAGTTGCTCATTTCTCATCATACTTTGGTTAGTATAGAGCCAGCTTTCAAGGAAGTGCAAAATGAATAAGGTGTGGTGTATGCCACTGGGGCTTAATAAGGATCAGGGGTTTGTGGATTACCTCCAAGCCCAATGATAGGAATCTGTGAAACATAACTAGGTGCACACATAGGATAGCATCCTGTTCTGGGAATCTGCAAAAGCAGTACTCCAGGATCTATCATTGCATATATGGCCCGTAAGAAGAGAAATTGAACAATGTCATTTTGAAGCATGACGTGCATGACGATAACTATGGTTGGAATATTTCCAGAAACAGGCAGAGCTAAAGGGCTGCTTCATCAGAGAACAGGGATCTTATTTTTGTATCAGAAAGATAGGTTTTCCATTTTGGCACGCCTATGAGAACGGTGACACTGCCAAGAAACCCCAGGAGCTTCTGGATCGCCAGGAGTCAGGACTGACTCGAAGGCACACATTGCATTGCAATGAGAACAACAGATGGTGCTCAGTTTATACTAGTGGTACATAGTAAAGCAGGGGTACGCTGCACAGATACAGCCCAGATGACATATTTTTGCCCTTTTATTTTTTTTTGCAAGAGTTAAATATGGCTGAACCAGTTAAAGTGGAGTATTGAACTGAGTTCTTCAAGGAGGTTACAAATTCCTGTGCTTATGCAGAAGCAGTGAGAAATGGCTAGAGGGGCCCTTAACCCCTGTAGAGGTGTTGGATGTGATTAGTCAGCTTAAGTATGGGGATTGCCAGGGCTGGACAGCTTGGGTATGGAATTTTATAAGGTGCTGAATGAGGATGTGGTTCCAATGTTAGAGGCTTTTCATGATGCCAATGCAACTGGGGTTTTTGCAAGATGGGTGAATAAGGCAGTGATCACTGTGCTTCCAAGACTGTTTGAGACCAAGAAGACATGGGTTCCTATTGGCCCATATTGTTAAATCTAGACATGAAGAATTATGCAAAGGTATAGGTTAACAGAATTAATATGATACTACCTTCTTTTGGAGTGGAGTGGACCTAGTGGTTAGAGCAACAGTCTAGCACTAGGAGATCTGGGTTTGATTCCCACTGGCACTTCTTGGGACCTTAGGCAAATCACTTTATCCTCCATTGCCTCGAAGAAAAGGCCTGGCAATCTACATCCTGTCCTACCATGCCAATAAAACAGAGGGGTTGCTGGGTCGCCATGAGTCAGCATTGACTCAACGGCACTTACAAAAAGGGGTTTGTGTTGTTTTGTTTTGTTTTTTAATTGCTAAGGAACAAGTAGGATTTGTGCCTCGGAGGTTCAGACTGATGATCGAACTCTGGAATTCATTACCAGAGGATGTAGTAAAAGCTGTTATTGTAGATGGATTTAAAAGAGATTTATAAGAGTTCTGGGCGGAAACATCCATAAACCATTATTAACACTAGAAGCCCCAAAGTGCGTTAACTGATGCAAATGCATCTTCGAAGTTGTATACCAGCACCACTGCTAGAACCACGTCAGTCATGTTCCATAACTTTGTTAGCAAGGTCAAGATGTTCAAATGAGAGATGCACCATCTAGCGGGAAAATGAATTTATACCTAGAAGCCCCAAAGTACATCAATTGACGCACTCAATTGTTTTGGATGCGTCAAATGACGTACTTTGGGGCTTCTAGGTATAAATTCATGTTCCCACCAGGTGGCGTATCTCAATCACTGTTTACAGTTTTACTCCGACATTACAAACAATAAACACATGATGACGTCATGTAATGACATCACATACTGCACGTATTTAACAAATAAGTAACTTCACATTAATTCACATCTGCATTTCATGTTAAACGCAGTCGTCATGATAATGCGTCAATTGACGCACTTTGGGGTTTCTAGGTAAAATTCCTTTTGGGGCTTCTAGTGTTAAAGAGAACCGGGCAAGCAGCGTGAAATTTGCATAAGTTTTGTGAACCCGACAGGTACTTGTGAACTGAATTGGCCGCTGTTGGAAACAGGATACTGGGCTTGCGACCCTTCGCCTGTCCCAGTATGACATATCTTATGTCACTGTCAAAAAAGCAATATATTTTGTTGCCAAGCATATGTGATAATACATGCCTCCGACAAAGGCCGCTGCGAACTCCAAGAGAAAAACGTAGTTGCTCACCTGTAGCAGGTGTTCTCCATGGAGAGCAAAAATAAGTCCTCACGTATGGGTGATGTCACCAACAGAGTCCCACGTGAAACGCTCTCCAGCTTCCACTGGAAGCTTTTGGGAGGCTCCACCAAGCCTGCCTTGGCGTCATCTTATCCAGTATAACATAACAGTAGCCAAAAAAATAACTCCTTGGGGAGGTGGGAGAGTTGCGAGGATATGTTCCTACTATCCAAGGAGAACACCTGCTACAGGCGAACATGCTTTCTCCGTAGACAAGCAAGGAAGTAAGTCCTCACATATTGGACTCCCAAGCTACCAAAAACTGAGGTGGTCAAAAGCCCACCAGGGGCAATAAACTGGAGAATAGGAAAAACAGTATGGGTAGTCTCTCTAGGGACTCAATAGAGTCAGCATCCTCAGATATCAGCACTGAGGTCTGGGTTTTTTTCAGTAGCCTGGACGGACAGAAAGGTCCAACTCCTGCCCACTGGCCTAAAACCCAAATAGATACCAGAGCACAGCCTAGCCAAAGTTGCTGTCCTGTTAGGAATCCCCATCCAGACAGAGATAATCTGGGAAGGTGTGGATCAGACCACATAGCAGCCCTGCAGATCTCCTTTGCAGAGACAGAGCACAAGTTAGCAATGGACGCAGCCATGGCTCAGACATTATGAGCTGTGACATGACCATCAAGGCTCAGGACTGCCTGAGAAAACACCAGAGAAATGCAGTGGAGATGGCAACACCCAGCTTATTGGGGTCAAAAGAGGCAAACAGCTGAGTGAACCGCTGGTGAGCCTTTGTATGTTCGAGGTAGAAGGCCAAGGTCCATTTGCAGTCCAACATGTGCAATGCTACCTCACCCCAGTTGGCATGCAGCCTCGGGAAGAAAGTTGGTAGAACTATTGATCGATTGAGGTGGAACACAGATCACCTTTGGCAGAATATGCGGGTACATTCATAAGACCACCCTATTCTGGTGGAATCTGGTGTATGGCAGGTGAGCCACCAAGGCTTGGAGTTCACTTATGCGGCATGCTGACATAACCACCACAAGAAACAGAATCTTCCAGGTCAAGAACGTCAAAGGACAAGAGTCCAGTGGCTGAAAAGGAGCTCGCATGAGCTGAGCAAGAACCATATTGAGGTTCCAAGCGGTCACAGAGGGCTCGAGAGGAGGCTTCGAGAAGAGCAAGTCCCGCATGGGAGGTCCCAACTGTGCTAAGGTGGACTCGGATGGAGTCTGACTTAAGGCAGAGTCAGAGGGGTGCAGGAGGTATTCCAGTAATTAGTCTACTGCGCAAGAGAAGGGATCCAGACCCTGTCCATGCACCAAGAGGCAAAGCTCCACCATTTAAAAAGCAAAAGCTCTGCGCATGGAATCCGTGCAAGAAGCTACGAGGATGTTTGTGACAGACTGTCAAATTGAGCTCTGAGAGGACTACCCGCTGAGAATCCAGACCGTGAGGACCAAGGAGCGGACAATGGGATGCAACAAGGTTCCGCCATCCTGGGAGATGAGATCTAGGGCAGAGCCAAACTGGAGAGGCTCCCTCTGGGAGAGAGTTGGAGCAGCAGGGGAAACCAGGGCTGCCAAGGCCAATATGGGGCAATGAGGATCATGGCAAGCCTGTCGACCTGGAGTTTCAGCAGAGTTTTCACCATCAGTAGGATTGGGGGAAATATGCGTAAAGCAGACCCACCCTCACCCTCCCAGTGGAGAAGGAAGGCATCCGATGCCAACGAGTCATTGGATAACCTCCTGGAGCAGAACCGGTCTACATGGGCGTTGTGCGGCGTGGCAAAGAGATCTATTGTGGGGATGCCCCACTCCCAAAAGATCTGTTCCACCACTCCCGTTTAAGATCCACTCGTGCGGTTGGAAGACTTAGCTCAGCTGATCCACCAGGATGCCGAGCTCACCAGGCAGATAGGTTACTCATCTCCATTCTATGGGCCAGGGGTAAACTTCCACAACTGAACTGCCTCCCAGCAGAGGAGGTATGAGTCTGTGCCCCCCCCCCCCCGTTTGTTCACAGTGAACATCAGTATCTGGTTGTCCAGTTGGATCAGGTTCACCTGATTTGCCAGGTGCGCCTGGAATGCCCAGAGGGCATTAGCTATAGCCCGCAGCTCAAGGAAGTTGATCTGGTGCAAGCTCTCCTGCTCGGACCACAGGCCCTGTGTACGCAAACCATTCAGATAAGCTTCCCAACTGAATTTGGACATGTCTATTGTCAGCACCCTGTGAGAGGGCTCTGCTTAGAAAGGGAGACCATGTAGCAGGTTTAGCGGCTCCCCAGCTGAGGAACTGTACTAAGGGAGCGATGACTGCCACCCTGTCCCAAAAACGGCCCATGGCCTGTTTCCACTGCGTGCTTAGGGTCCTCCGAGTCTGCTGCATGAAGAGACAGGCCAGGTGCACTGTGGAGGTCATGCGACAAAAGTGGTCGGTGGCGTACAGCATCGGTGAGACATGACAGCCTGGGAGATGCTGAAAGTTCTGTCAGCCACTGCATGTAGTCCCTCGGCAGGAATGCCTGAGCTTGAATGGTATCAAGGCAGGCCCCGATGAACGCCAGCTGCTGTGTGGGCTGAAGATGGGACTTATGATGGTTGACTACAAACCCCAGTCACTTGAGTATCTGTATGGTGAGATGGGTGAACTGCTGGACAACGTCCAGAGTGGACCCCTTGATGAGCCAGTCATCCAGATGGGGATCATTGTTTTTCACTATTTTTTGGAAGTAGGCTGCCACCACCATCGACATTTCATGAAAACTCTGGGTGCTGAAGCCAGCCCGAAGGGGAGCACCTGGTACTGATAATGCTGGCCTCCCAGCACAAACCTGGTGTTTTCTGTGACTCGGTTAGATCAGGATATGTGTATATGCATCCTTGAGATCCAAGGAGCATAGCCAATCATCCTTTAGGTGGCAAGGGAGCAGCATCCACAGTGAGATCCTGAACCTCTCATGCACTAAGCACTGGTTGAGGTTTCAGAGATCCATAATGGGCCTGAACTCAACCTGACCTTTTGGGGACCAGAAACTACCTGGAGTAGAAGCCCCATCAGACCTGAGCCACCAGAACCAGCTCTTTGGCAAGGTCAGTCAGGAGGGCCGAGACTTCCTCCTGCAACAGGCTTCAGTGCAGCGGATCCAGGGGGTACTCCCCTGGGCAAAAGGAGGTGGCAACAGGGTGAAATTCAGCCTGTATCAGTGCTGGACAAGCTACAGTACCCATGCATCAAAGGTGATAAGGGGTCAATTGGCTATGCTCCTGTGAAACCTGTCAAAAGCATGCCCCCATCTGGAGTTACAGGACTTGCTGGGCCTTCTGAGGTTTCTCCCTTCACTATTAGCAAGGGGCTAGGCACTCTGGGGGCCTGGATAGTACCGGCGTGGACGTGGGTAGGCGGCCACCTTGCCCTGGTCTGTTTTGCACGAGGGGTCAGCGGTCTTCCTTGAGAGCATCACATGCTCTCTCTTTCTCGGGTTCTCCTGCCTTGACCTCAATCATTTATTCCGAAGAGGTTCTCCCTTCGGCAAGTGACATTGGCCAGTTTGTCCTGGACCCACTGCTCTAGGTCAGAGGACTGGAGCCAAACCAACCGGCGGGCACTGATGCCCACAGACGCCATTCTGCCTGTGGACTTGAAGGAAGCATAGGTTGCTCATACCATGTATTTGAACCATCCTTGCCATGGCCCACCAGGGCCCAAAAGGAGTCAAGGCAGTCAGTGGAGATATGAGAAGCAAAGTCCACAATGTCCAGCATGATGTCCTTTAGGAACATACTCATATACAGCTAGTATGAAAGGATTCTGGCCACCAGCAGGAAACTGGAAGCATCTTCTCCCAAAGGAATCCAGAGTTCTAGCCTCCCTGCCCGGGGGCACTGAGAAACGGGTCTTGGTGCTCTTCAACCACTTCAGGGCCGATTCAATCACAATACAGTTGTGTGGAAACGGGGTTCTTGAAGCCCAGGGCCATCTGGACCCAGTACAATGAGTCCAGCTTGCGACTGATGGCTGGAACTGTGAGAGAGTTCTCCCACAGCTGCAGCAGCAGCCTCTGCAAAACGTGATGTATAGGCACTATCACAGCCTTGTTGGGAGCCCGAGGGGTACTGGAGGAGCTCTAGCTCTTCCACTCTCAGCTTGTTCTCCAGTTCCAAGGAGAAGGGTTTGGCCTTAGCCATGTCCCTGTCAATGTCCTCCAGGGGCAATTTGCACCCCTCATATGGAGGAGATGGACAGAAAGTCCACGGACCTTCCCACTGACCCAACCACAGATTTCTCTTCTGCTTCCCATCCCTCGTATTCAGACTCCAAAGGAAATCGAAATAGTGTCCGGCCTTCTCCCGCTGCCTGCTCTGGTCATGTGGAGAGGACGGGCATTGGCAAGACCTATGGCATGCCAAGCGTGAATGCGGGTACACTGGAATATCTGACCCCAAGATGCTGGACAAGGAGATAGCAGTTGGAAACGGCGTCAACCTGATCTCCCACACCATGCACCTGCCTCGATGGGCAGAGCATGGTTCTCTAGGATGGGCTGGATAGAGTGCAGTGCGACACTGAAGGCATCGAAGGACCAGCCTCTTGCATTGCCAGAACCGCCGCCATGTGAGGCTTGAGGGCACTAAGGTATTCCTCCAGCACCGCCGCCTCCAAGGGAACTGGGGCTGGGAATGCAATTTCAGCCAATGGTGCCACCTCCAGTGGGGGACTCCACAATGATGGGTTCATCAGGAGACATCCGGTTGCCCTCTAGGGCTACAGGGGTTGATTCCTCCTGCCTAGGAGTAGAGTCCTCCCGCTGGAGAATTTCAGCGGGCCACTCCCAGCCCTCACTCTTATTGTTGCACTGGGAAGGCTTCAGTGCGAATGCATGTGAGGCTTGTCCCGATGCTTGGGCACCCGCTGACATTGACAGGATTGATGTTGGGTCCTCTCTTGATTCCAGTCTGATATGGACCAAGAGTCTCCACTCGATGCCACAGCCCCTCTGTTCCGAGTGTGCCTGGGCATCCCTCGATGTCATCTCAGCCGATGTTGGGGCAAAAAAAAACACTGAATCAGATGTCCCAAAGAAGGACAACAACTGCTTTTCCCAGATCTTCAGGCTCCTCCTCATCATCTGCAGGCAAAAGTTGCAGGAAGCGGGCTGATGGTCAGGCCTAAGGCACTGCAGGAACCAGTTGTGCATGTTAGTGATCGAGATGGTACGGCCACATTTTGTGCCCTTCTTGAAGCTACTCGCTGGCTTGGACATATCCGGGAAAACTGTGTTGATAAGGTTGAAGGCCTAGATTTTGCCAACAGCAGAAAAAAACCCTGTCAGGGAGAAAAACATGAAAAGGAACAAAAACAAAACAAAAAAAAAAAACAAAGTTAGTTCTGGGAGCCAACATAGCCGACAACAGGCAGTGAAAGGAAGAAGAAATAAAACCACAAGGAAGTAAACAAAAGCAGTATTTTTTCCGCTGTGCAGGAACATGTGGAAAAAAGAAGACTGGAGAAGGCGGCGACGCAGCAGGCAGGAAGGCAGGTGTGCATGCATGGTGGAGTCTTCCAAAAGCTTCCAATGGAAGCTGGGGGGCATTCCTGCGTGGGGCCTGTCAGTGATATCACCCATACATGAGGGCTTACTTCCTGCTTGTCCATGGAGAACAACAGTATCCTCTGGCACGAGTGACTAAATCCACCGAAGAGTTCAAGTCGTCAGACCAGCAGACGCCACCAAATGGAGACTTAACAGAGGCAATCAAAAACTGACTCTTCAGGAGAGCCTCTATCTTACAATCCAGATGATTCTATAGGGCTGTAGCACCCTCCACCGCAATGGTGGTCCGCTTCATAACCACCATGGCCTGTATATCCACCAAGATGTTGAACCACACAATGTAGTCTTTTTGCAGCAGGGCATAAATCTTCCAAAAAGAAGTCTTCTCCCTTTCACCAGGGAGTCAAAGAGGTAGACTATGCTCTTGATAACCTCTGGGAAAGACCCTTGTAGGCTTATGAACATCCTACAGGAGAGGGTGTACTGCAGCACTTGCTCTGTCTCAGGAGGGTCAGCCAAACTCAGAGCCGAGGACACTTGAGCAATCACAGCGGTCAGCTCTTCCTTTCTGAACAGGCGAATGCCAGAATCATCGGGATTCTCCAAAGGACAGGCAGTGGCAGCACTTACCTTTAAACTTCAGCACCATGGGGCTGTTTGTGCCCATTGCCACAGCTGCACATTCCAGAAAGGGGTGGCAGCGGTGGTAATGGACACTGGGGGCCACAAGGGATGAAGTTCGCCTAGGGCCCTGGAGAACCAAATATCATACCAGTGTAAATATCTGTTCCATTCCTTTTTTCCAGATTAACCCACAGGACATCTTCCCTGCCTTGTAAACTCTGCAATTCTGTTGCTTATTTTTTCTATGTATTTTTTTTTAACATGTAGCACCACTCCTTCTCTACCCTGCCCTGCCCTTCTTGAACAGATTATAGCCCAGCAAAGGTATACCTTAGTAATGGTTCTCTGCAAACCAAGACTCTGTGACCGCCAATAAATCCATTTTATAACGACTGACCTAACAATGACCCAAGCATCTAACTTTCCTTACACCTTGCCTTCAACCTGTAACTGAGTAATGTCTGTGTTCAGCATGTTTAGACCTCTATTCACATTCACTTCCAACAACAGAAAAGTTTGATTCTTCACAGAGGAGAATTTGCTTAAAGCGTAACCTGTTCTGTAAATCAGTAAAACAAACTCCTTTAACATATTTTGAATTGTATTTTCAGACAGCAGAACATGAAAAACATACAAGGCACTGGAGTTTATTTTTGCCTACACACTTCCAGTGTTATACAATTTTTGTTTTGTTTCCTAAGGTAAGAGATGCACGTTATACCAGGCCATGACAAATTTTCTTGGAATCTAGGAGCCAGCGGCGGAGACCTCAGTCACAGTGCCACCTCCCCCCACCCCTTACATAAAAGCTCTACATCTCAGCTCCTTTAAGGACCTATTTAGTATCCTTCCATTTTCTACAGAAAAATTTGAATTAATCAAGCCCTTAGGGTGCCATTGCACAGTGTCAACAGAAGCCAGTGGACCCTTCTCCTCCACCCCCCAATGAGTATGTTGTCTGCAGCATATTGGTGACCTTTTATAGCTGCACCAGAGACAACTTCCTGTTTGACTTCAGGTATCATCATGGCCTGTTAATACCCCAAAGCAAGAAATCTTAGTCTCCCTCCCCCAGCCTGCACCTGGTTATTTTCACTCACCATGCTTCTTGGCTTGGCTTGCTGTTCACAGCTGCAGTAAAAAAGGCCACACTTGGAGCTTTTTCTTACCATCAGTAGCTCTCTGCAAGCAGCTAGAACTCTGCAGTGACATCATTCAGGTTGATTTTCCAGTTTCAAGTCTAACAAAACTTGAAAACTACAAAATCTGTGTAAATTGTCTGCACTGCGCGACTCAATCTGTTTGCAGAAGGCCGATCATAGTGAGAAATAAGCATGGCATTTTGTAGGCAGTACTGGCACACCCCAAAAATATTTGGGAGCATGAAATCTTGGACATCAGGGTGCAATTTCTAGGTGCCATGGCAACCTGGTATTTGTTGAACCCTGGGTCATACAAAATATGTTTATTTCTTGTTATGGAGAGAGGGGGGCTCAGACACCAGCCCTTCATACCCATCTCTCCTTCTGGGGTCTGATAATTATACTTGTGTATATACTCCCTGCACAGGTATAAATTGTTGAAAATGTTTTCATTTAGTGTTCTGCATATCCCACATCTTTGTATTCCCATGGGCACTAGAATACTCTAAGGGCTAGTAGCCAGAATGGAGAAACGCAGGCAAAGCACCTTAGGCTTGGCACTGGTGGTCAGTCAGAGGTGTGTATGTTGCAGAGTGCATGGCACTCTGGTGTTGGTCCCCATCCAATGCTTCCTTTGGCTCGTTCTGGCGGAAACCAGTTAGTGAGCAGTTTGGTGAGGTGGGTGAGAGTTGGTGTCCCCAGAATGTGCTGCAAGGGGCCATTGACCCTGGAGTAGAGGTGCAAGGTGCTGCAACCTTGCTGTGAAATTAGTATCTTTCACCTCCAGCTGGTCTTTTGCTCCCCTTCTCATCCTTTTGTCTTGCCTTTTTTTGCCCATCTTGACACATCCCCAACCCTATTTATTTTTTTAAACATCTTTTATATACCGCTTTTATCAAAGCAGTTTACATTGAAACATAAGTTTTACATAGAATGATACAGTAGCAACTATCCCTCTTTGGTCAAAGGACAATGCAAGAATACAAGGTGCCCTATATCCTTGCCCTTCTCCCCAAAATTAGCTTTCAAGCCTCTAACCTACTATCCCTTTCATGATCAGCTCAACAGCACTCCTCCCAGAACTATCAGGATAGGACTATAAAAACCACATAACTAGCCATCATATAAACTTTGTTTTGTATATATGCTGAGCACGGATGGGAGGAGTAGCCTAGTGGTTAGAACACTGGCTTGGTAACCAAGCAACCAGGGTTCGATTCCCACTAGCACTCCTTGTGGCCTTGGGCAAGTCACTTAACCCTCCATTGCCTTGGAAGAAAGGCCTGGCAATCTACTTCCAGTGACACTGCCAAGAAAACCCAGGAGCTTCTGGGTCGCCAGGAGTCAGGACTGACTCAAAGGCACACATTGCATTTTGTATATGCTGAGCACAAGCTCCAAAAGCCATTTATCAAAATAAAATGAGCTATCTGAAAATGGTTCACCCTACCTTTGGGTAATATTAAACCAGTGGTTCCCAAACGGTGTCAGGACCCCAAAGGGGTCACATCATCAGTGGATGGGGTCACAGAAGCATGGCCATTTCCCCATCTCACTGGACTTTCACTGTGACCTATGCCAAGTAGTGGCAATAACCAGTCAGCATGTGGCCTGTGAGCCAGCAAACATTCATAGACCCGTGCCCCTCCTGGGTAAGCTTCCTGTTAGACTGGAAACCCATGCTGAGTGCTGGGGTCTGTAGCACACAATGCACACTGACACAAGGGACCCTGTGCTGACTGCTACTGCCACTATTGTTGCTGCTGCTTTCTGCTTTAGATGAGTGGAAGAAGGGGAAAGAGGCAGGAGAACTGCTATTTTGATTTCATCATTTGGGGGTCATGATAACTTTCATTTGCTAAAATGGGGTCAATATGGAATAAAGGTTTGAAAAGCACCGCATTCATCACTGATCAGTGCTTAATGGTTCTTCCAGTCAGTGCAATGTCAGGCCTTACTGTTTTATGTTGACTGCAGCTTCTCTTTGCTGCCATCCAGAAGTTGTCACCCTAGGTCCTCATGCTTAGGCCAGTCCTGCCTGTAGCTCTTGCAGGTAAATTTACCCAGAACACTGGCTTCCTCTAGCCCACACAATCTGGTACCTCTGGTTCCTTCAGGTCACACAGTTACAACTCTTTTTGGTTTGTAGGACCACTTTAGTTTCCGTTTCATTCATATACATGAACTAAAGAGCATGCACTACTTTCCGGTCCTTGGGTAGTTTCAGCCACAGCCACCAGGATTTCAGCATCTTTGCCATTTCCCAAGATTTGGCCTAGTCCCCAGTTGTGTGGTCTGTCTTGATCAGATTGCAAACTCTAACAGGGGCTATCTCAACCAGACAAATGAGGCAGCTGTCTTGGGCAGCAGCTTCTTTGGTTGGGGATGGGGCAGTATAGAGCAGGGCATCCAAAGCTAAACGATATATTCTAACAAGGGGGAAGGGGGCATAAGGCTTGCCTAGGGTACCAACATCTTGAACTAAACTCTGAGGCCGACCCTGGCTCTGATGAGCAGGGACAGTACTTGTATGCTGTACAGTGCTACATATACCTTGGTGCACTATATAATGATTAGTAGTGATAACAGCAGCAGCACGTGGT
Organism: Ichthyophis bannanicus; assembly: GCA_033557465.1. Taxonomy (NCBI): domain Eukaryota; kingdom Metazoa; phylum Chordata; class Amphibia; order Gymnophiona; family Ichthyophiidae; genus Ichthyophis; species Ichthyophis bannanicus. Next base: position 547,342,129 of record CM066031.1, read on the forward strand.
TTCATTCTCAGCATACATATTAAAATCCAAAATGGGGCCCAACAAACACTATGCAGAAGTTGATGCATATTTCATCTATATAGAAGGTGGAAATACATGAATTTCTGGAAACAAGCATTCTACTGTTTTTAATTCCAAAATCCTCCTAAATTGATTTTAATTTGCAAATGCAAGTTTTGGGCCAGATATACAGCAGAGGCTAAACATATAGAAAGCTGAACAAGAATGCCTGGTAGAGGACACTAGAGCGAGCCATGGCAACATCATACTGCTTATGCAATCAAGATTTTCTGGCTCCTACTCAAAGGCCCTTGTGTGGAATTCCACACAGAAATTAACTTTTTGAAATGCCTGCAGCTGTTAAAATTAGCTCGTTACACTGGACACAGTGAAGGAATCTACCCAGTACCGGGGGTGCTCAAGCACTCATACAACTGGTTCCTTTATGTGTGTGTGGAGAACACAGGGCCAGCACAAACATTAGGCAGGCGCCTAAGACAACATTTTTCAGAGTGGCAGAGCAACCGCAAAACAATAGATCCTCACAACTACACAAAGAGACTTCAGCATAGTCTTTAACCGGCAGGTAGAGTGTGCACACACATATACACAAAGCAAAGTGTACTATTTGAAAGAGTTTGATGTCCAATTATGCATTTTTTCAGGATTGCTGTGGAAGACGTAAGATTTCTTCCAGTTCTGCTAAATCTTTAGGTCTCCCGTACGTGAGCCCCAGCTAAAGTTAGGAGACCATGTAAATTCTGTCAGGCTTTTTCCTCCCTTTCCTGCCTCTCTCCCCTCCCCCTCTTCCTCCTCCTCCTCCTCCCCCCGTTTAGGTTCCTGAACTAGACTGATTTGAACTATTAAAAACATGGGAAGGAAGGCGGTACAGAGTTTTTAACTATTCAACTTCACCGCACAGAGCAAGTCCCAAGCTCTAGCACACAAGACAAATCAGAACAGTAACCACGACATGCCCAACCCAATCGGTAGAAATTCTTCATATTTATTCCTGTCGATAAGGACACAAATCTGCAAGCATAAGGAAAGCACCGCTTTGCCCAGCAGCTGCCACGTGCACTACTGTTTACGATCGTGCCCTAGCCAAAAAGCAGGACATAACCAGAAACTCTCATGCACAGCAAACTTTACCGAGCTCGCGCTGCAGAGCGCCAAAACTGTCCGAGCCTCACCTGCACCATGCCCGGTAAAGCCATCCCGTTCCAGCCACGCGCTTAGGGTATGAATGAGCGAGGGGCGGGGACAATCAGCATTGGAACGCAGAGACCCGCCGCCGCTCCCACCCACGCAGGGGAGTCCGGCCCGACTCAGGAGCAACCGCATCCGCTCTAACAGCCTAAATGCCAGCAATAAGGTACACGTTCTGATTTTGCAAATTAAGTATCTCACAACAGGTGCTATGAATCTATTTGCAGCAGAAGCGAACATGGAGCTACTAGGTTAAAGGTGACGTTCTCCCCCCGTCTCCTAGCGCCCGAGGAATGGTGCAGATTAGCCGTACGGAGTTTGGCGCGCGGGAGAAGTTCAGGGGATCGTTCTCTAAAACGAGGGTGTAGTATTTAGTTGCTAGAGCAGCTAAACTATATTGCAAACGGAAATGAAAGTGAGCGCTTGTTATTATAGTGCTCTTCTGAGTTTTGTGGTTACAATTTCAGAAAAATATATACATGTGCATGCGCACATTGTTTTTGTATATTGATACATCGTCAAGGAAAAATATCTACCTATGAATTTGGAGGAGCCAAGCAACGGACATCGACCCTACGTATCAAGGGCCAAAAGCAAACCTTTTGCCCACATAATTTTTGACATCCTACACCCTGACAATAACCTCTGATTTCTTTAAACCTAGTCTTTTATAGGGGACTACCAGGACCAATGACTCAGCTGTTTGGGGTGGCTAAATTGGTGTGGGGCAAATTAGTTAAATCTTGGCAGTTACCTAGCTAGAACAGATTTTTTGAAAGGGGAGGGGGCACAGGGCGTACAGATCTGAGACATATTGAAAATATGTATTTAGTAGTAGTAAGCTCACCTTTCTAGTAGTAGTTCAAGGTGTGTTACATTCAGGTACAATAGGTATTTTCCTGGCCCCAGAGGGTCCAATGCAGAAAGCTGACATTAAAGTCATGTGCTATTAGCTGTGTACACATTTTTGTAGCGATAAAGCAAAACTTAAGTGCCAATATGCAACAAGGGGCATGTATGCAAATGCGCTGTGCGCACAACTTCGGCATAAAGTTGAGGAGGGGAGCTAATGCATGCGCAGACAATAGATGCGCTACAAACAGGTGCGCAGGCGCGTAAATGTCAGATGCTCACTTTATGAGTGCACAGGGCCGGCCCGTCCATTGAGCAAGAATGTTTTTTGCACAGGGCCCAGCGCAAAAAACATTCTCCATCATCCCAAGTAGATTAAAAAAAAAAACAAACTGGCTGCTGCTGCCGCTTCTGCCGTGGCAGCGGTAGAATCAAGCATTCCGCCGCGGGGTCCCCACTGCCCGGCAGAGCCTCCCTGCAGCATCAGCTAGCTCCGGAGTCCCAAAGCGCGGGTTTCTTTCAGAGCCGCGAAGGGAGAGCTTCTCTGACCACTCGCGGTTCTGTTAAGCCTGCCGAGGGTGATGGGAAATCCCATCAGCCCTGGCGGGATTAACAGAGCCATGAGAAAGGGAAACTCTCACGGCTCTGAAAGCCCGCGCTTTGGGACTCTGAAATGTATTGGTTTAATATTTGCAATGTTTCCGTTTGATAGGTAGGGTATGGTGCTTTGTGAGTCCTGGTAGTGCTGTTAGATATGGCGGTTTGCTATAGGTTCTAATTGGGCAGTGTTTGTAGTAGTTCCTAATGTGTCTGGCAGTTGGCACTGGATTATAGTAATGTAGAAATCTTTTAGTCTTTGTTTATCCATACAGTCATTAAGAGGCATGTTTACTAAAAGTTAGTGTATGGTAACATTATGCAAATATTTATGCAAATGAGGTCCCTTATGCAAATGAGGCCCCGCACCCAGTCTCCGCACATGGCCTCGCACTCCCCTTGGGCCACCCCTATGAGTGCATAGAATATGCAGGTTCTTTCATCATTAGCAAATCCAGCAACAAGGCCAGTGCTAGGGTTTCTGGCACCCCCTGCAACCTATAGCTCAGCGTCCCCTCCCTCATTACTATTAATTATGGCTACCCTTCAAACTCCTTTTTTCATAAACTCCTTTGTGAACTCTTTCCATATTGAATGCTGTCAAAAAAATTGTAGTGAAGGGGCAAATGCAACTGGAATTAAAATAAGTACAGAGCGGTAAATACGTAGTATCTCATATGAACAGGATGTGACAGTCTAAGCTTTAATATGATAGCAAACAAAATCTATAATCAAAATTGGTATGCCCCCCTATACAATGTCCTGTCTCACTTTTCAGCTCTAAGGTTTTTTTTTTATTATATGGTCATTTTCTACTATACTTTTATGCTTGCTTTAACTTTGTCACATGGTCCAACAAACATTTTTATTATTACTCTTGTTTTCTTTGGTTATAGTTTACCATTATTGTTATTAGTATTATTGTAATTTCTTTGTTTTGATTTTATGTACTTATGATTTTTATGTTTTATGGAGGTTCACCCTGAAGAAGGCAGTATGCCGAAACACAGCCGTGTCTGGGCGCTTGACTAATAAAGAACATCTGTTTCTACACCTTGCTCCTTTTTATCCAGTTTGTTCTTCCTGTGAGGGTGTGTGCTCCCTTGTGGACCCATTAAAAAAAAAAAGAATATCAAACAAAATGTGCTGCAACTGTCATTTACACAAAAGGGATGCATTTGAATTTGCATAAAAATCACTCAAAATACTTTTTTGGAGTGGAGGAGTGGCCTAGTGGTTGGGGCAAGGTACTTCAGGCCGGAAGGTCGGGGGTTCAAATCCCACTAGAGGACAGCAACCTTGGGCCGGAAGGACTGGGGTTTCTAGTCCCACAGGTGCTCCTTGTGGTCTTGGGCAAGCCACTTAACCCTCCATAGCCCATGTTCCCTGTAAAATAGTTATCTCCAAGTTATAATGCCCTGTTCAATGTAATTTCAGTTTGTTCAATGTAAACCATACTGATGCAGAATAGCACGGTATATAAGAGAATGTAAATAAATAAAAAACTAACACCGATACACAGCTGGCTTAAAAGCAGACTAGAAGCTATAAAATAGATTAAGAGCATATCAGGACCACTTGTCCTTAAAAACAGGCATAAGCAATAAATAAAATGGTATTACTTTAAAACTTGCACATAATATACTTTGCAGGACAAAAAACCCACTAATTACTGGGGCAGCTTCAACCGCTTATGGGGCCCTGGGCAGCACAGTTAGCAGCCCTGTTCCTTTCTTCTGCTCCCTCAAGCCGCTTGCAAGTGAAGTGAGCGTCACTTTAGTGAACAGACCAGAAGCAGGAAGTTGTTGGTCTGATCACTAAAGCGCTGCCACTTCTTTTGCAAGCAGCCTGAGGGAGCAGAAGGGAGGAGCAAGGGCCACTTTCACCTATGGGCCTCAGGGCAGCTGGGTCCCCGTTGTGCAGAGACTCAGGGCAGTTGCTCCGTTTGCCAGAGCAAAAAGCATAACTGCTAATAACAATACTACCTTAAAAAATGAACTAAGCTAGCCTTATGTTCCCACCACTAAGGGCACAAATTAAAAACGTCTGCACAAAAATAAATTAATATTGTCTCTTATTCCTACCTCAGTTCCCCTCTTTGTATTCCTTGAACGAGCTACCTCTGGGGAAGAGAGAAATGAAGCTTAGCATTAATGGTAGTAAGTGGTAAAAATTAGGAAGAACACAAAGCGGGATTGTATGGAGTCAAAATTTAAATTTACCATCATGTCATAAGACTGGCCTTGACAAATTTGGTGTGGATTTAGGAGCTAGGCCAAAATCTTAGGAGCCTGTGACCTCCTTGTGCCACTCCTCCCCGATCATGTCTTGCGCTGGTCTCATGCTCTGAAGTCTCACGAGACCAGCACCAGAGTTGCTGTACCGTGCAGCATAATTAGACAAAAAGAAAGATAGCAATTACAGCTTCAAATATTAAAGTGTCTATATGTGGGTGTGGTGTAACTGTGGTGTGGCTGTCTGGATGTGGAGGTGGAGGTGGAGGTGGGTGCCTTTGTGTGGGTGGGGTTTGGGGCTGCAGAGTATGTGTGTGTGTGTGTGTGTACTGCAGAACTGGGGAGCCTCTGTATGGTGCAGAGGTGGGGTATCTGCGTGTGTGTGTATGGTGCAGGGATGGGGTGCATGTGTGAGTGATGGGAGGTGGGGTGATATCGAGTCTTCCCCTTTCTTTTGCCTGCAGGGAGATCTTCCTGTGACCTTCTCTTTGGCTTGCGGGAGATGAGGTCCCCACGGGGAGATAGTCTTCACAACAGTGCTCTTTTGTTCTGCCTGCAGGAATCTGATCTCCCGTGGTAGAGAGAAGAGATCATTGTGACAGTGCACCTCTTCTGCCCATGAGAGACTGGGTCCCTGCAGGCAGACAGAAGAGCTCTTCACTATGATCGTGGCAGTGCTCCTCATCCTCTCTTCTGTCTGCAGAAGATTGGGATCCCCGTGGGCAGACAGAAGAGATCGGCCATGATGGGCACAATGGCGCTCCCCTGTCGCACTTACTGGGCTTACCATGTAGCGCCACCTTGGCTAGTAACAGCCTGATGGTGCCCACCGTATAATAATCAACACTTTTTTCTCCCCAAAACAATTTTTTTCATTAAAACACAACAAGGAGACATAACAGAAAATGGAAGCTAATATAAATGAGTCCAAAGAACACACAAGGATAAGAAGCAAATAATATTTATTTAAGAACACTGAACTTTCGCTTATATGCTGAAAGATACACACAGAAGATTTTCATGCTGAAAGTCTTTCCCTACATGCACAAGATTGTTAAAACGTCTCAGACCAGGTGTAGAGTTAATGGTATGCCTGAACTTTACGCCTGGTTATATAATCTTCTACATGTTTCTCTGCATTGGGCACATTAGTATTTTATTTTAATGCATGCAGCTCATTTGCATATCATTTAAATATACTTGTCATTGCTATATGCACATTCTTTGGCTATTTACATGCACGTCCATCTCTTCTCTGCATTTGGCGTTGCGGTACTTTTGCTTATATGTTGTGTTATCGGCACACTAGTCTTTCTGTATTGGCCTCTAAGTTTGTACCTGAGGCAGTGGAGGGTTATACAAGGCGTACAGGTCCAAGTTATATTACTTAAACTTTTCTAATGACAAATAATGCCTTCGTGTGCACATCAAAATGGATTACTACTTCATGGGGTGACACTTCTACATATTTTAAACTCAGCTATATCCAGTGATTACCAATGCCACAATTAGGGTTGCCAGCTTTTTCACAGATCATAGCTTGACACCTGAGGACGGGGGGAGGGGGCATTTTTCCATTACTCTATTTCTCTATCGTGCACTTATAACCCATTTTTCTGGGGAATCCCCACAACCAGGGTGGCATAAAACATATCAGATCCTTTTTATCTGTGCCCTTCTCTGCCCCTGCCAATTCCAGACTTTGCTCCTGTGCCCGCTTAGCTGAGCACATTTGGCTCAAATCCCACTCTCTTTCTGACTTTCTTTACTTCAAATACATGTTTGCCTCCATCCAGTCAGCCATAGCACTTGCCAAGCAAAACTACTATGCCTACCAGACCAACTCTTTTGCCTCTGACCCCCGCTGTCTTCTCAACTCTGCCCAAGCCCTTGCGGACTATTTCTATGACAAAGTCCACAAGATTACAGTCCAATTCCCCACAAGATCAGCTTCCCCCTCTTCAATACCAACTGTTCCCCTCTATCTCTATTACCCTTTCAAAGATCTCTGATGAGGAAACCTCTCTTCTTCTTTCCTCCTCTAAACTTACTACCTTAACTCCATCTCCTCCTATCATCTCTTCTATCTCTCATATTCTCAGCCTATTGCTCTCCACTGCAACTGTCCCTGCAGCCTTCAAGCATGCTGTGGTCACTCATCTCCTCAAGAAACCTTTATTTGTCCCTATCTGCCCTTCTATTGACCTATCTCCTTTCTTCCCTTCATTTCCAAACTTCTTGAGCATGTAGTTCTCTGTCACTGCCTTGAATTTCTCTCCTCTCAAGCCCTGCTAGATCCACTTCAATCTGGCTTTCGTCCCTTACATTCTACTGAGATGGCTCTTGCCAAAGTCTCCAACAACTTGTTCCTGGCTAAATCCAAAGGCCTTTACTTATTCTCATTCTTCTTGACCTTGCTCTTTTGACACTGTTGACTAGCACCTTCTTCTTGACACATTGCTCTCATTTGATTTTAGGGATTCTGTGCTGTCCTGGTTCTCTTCTTATCTCTCCTATCGCTCTTTCGGTGTTTGTTCTAGTGATTCCTCCTCTACTGCTATCTCACTCTAAGTTGGTGTTCCCCAAGAGTCTGTTCTGAACCCTCTCCTTTTCTGTCTCTATAACCAGTCCCTTGGTGCTCTCATCTCCTCCCATGGCTTTCAGTCTCATTTTTATGGTGATGACTCTCAGATCTATCTCTCTACACCTGATATTTCTCCGACACTCCAAGCCCATATCTCTATCTGACATTGCTGCCTGAATGTCTCACCGCCATTTGAACTTGAACATGGCCAAAACTGAACTTCTTATTTGTCTCCCTAAATCTCCTCCCCCTTCCTCTACTCTGTAGATAACACTCTTCTACTTCCTGTTTCCTCAGCCAGTAACCTTGGGGTCATCTTAACTCCTCTCTGTCCACACATGGCCAACTGATTGCTAAAACCATCTTTCTGTATAACTAACAAAATTTGCCTCTTCCTTTCTGAACATACTACTAAAACACTTATCCACTCTTTAGTCACCTCTTGTCTGGGCTATTACAACTTCCTCCTTGCTGGCCTCCCTCTGAGTCATCTTTCTCCCCTTCTATCTGTTCAGAACTCTGCTGCATGGTTAGTCTTCCACCAGCCCCGATATACTCATACTCATATAACCCCTCTTCTCAAGTCACTTCACTGGCTCCCCTTCCATTTTCACATCCAATTCAAATTTCTTCTTCTAATCTATAAATGCATTCATTCTGAAGCTCCTCACTACCTTTCCTTTCTCCTCTCTCCCTTCAGCCCTCCTCATGATCTCCGCTCTCCCTCTAGCTTGCTTCTCTCTATGCCCTTTTCTTCCATTGCCAACTGCAGACCGATCCTTTCACCTTGCTGCCCCATATGCCTGGAACAAACTACCTGAGTCTGTTGATCTCTGCCCCATTTCAAATCCATGCTAAAGGCTCACTTCCTTGTGTCTCTTTATCTTTCCTTATTTGTACCCTTGTTCTCAGCTATTGTATTATCTGTCTTTATTAGATTGTAAGCGCTAATGAGCAGGGACCGTCTTTTTATATGTACCTGTACAGTGCTGCATTCATCTTGTAGCACTTTATAAATGTTTAATAATAGTAGTAGTAGTAGTAGACTTCGTTCATTCCAACTTGCTGCTCCATATCCCAGAACTACCTTCTTGAGTCAGTATATCAGGCTCCTTCCCTAGCCCTATTCAAATCCAGGCTAAAAACACATCTCTTTGAGGCTGATTTCGGATCCTGATGCCCTTACTCTCTTGTTCTCCACTTATGTGTATCTTACCATAATCCAGTCCCAGGGACTGTCTCTTAACTCTATATGTACAGCACTGCATATGCCTTGTAGCACTATACAAATGATAAATTGTAGTAGTATTGTTATCTTAGTCCATGCTCCTTCCTTGGGCTGCATTAGACCCAGGACTCCACTGGATGACTGGGTGAACCAGGGCACAGCTTTCAGGATGTAGTTGCCTGCATAGTAGAGTCCATGGTGAGAGATGGAATGCAGGAGCAAAGACCAGGTTCTCAAAACATTGTTGCAACTTCCTAGGTCCTCAGGAGTTAGGAAAAAAAATCCATTCTCAGCAACCAATAAAACAGGAGAATGGTCATCAGTATCCATGCACCCAGCACTTGATAGGGAGTGAATCTGTAGAATCAGCAGGCTTGGCACAGGAATCCATTTAGTTTGGTTCTAGCAGGCCACAGGCAGGCTACCTGTATTAGCCCCACAGGCTGGGGGCTGGAATTGGAAGGAAGCTAATTTGGGGACTAAGAATGAATGGAGTAGATGTTGGGGGAACTGTGGCTGGTGCTGGGGGGGGGAGGGGGCTAGCACTGGAAGGGGGCCAGTCTGGGGGCTGAGACTGTGACAGGGATGATGCTGGGCTGGACTGGAAAGGACTGATGTTGAGGCTGGGACTGGAAGGGGCTGGGGCTGGGGCTGGGAAAGGCAAATACTGGGGTCATGGTGAGAGGAAGGGACAGATGCTGGTGGAGTGAGAAGGGAAAGCTCAAATATTGTATGTAGGGGGATTGGAAGAAGCAAGGTCATGTGTGACGGAAGGTAGAGAGGGAGTGGAATACAAGGTCATATGCTGAGGTCATGGAAATGTGGGAGAGCAGAGACTTGAACTTAATTGGAGACTCTGATTCAGTGGCAGACCAGAAGAAGACAGACTCTGAGGTTAGCTGAGTACTGGGGACTCAAGATTTGCATGGGATTGTGAGTAAAGACTCAGGAACTACTACTGACTTACTCATACAGTTTTCTTATTGGTTGCTACTGTCAACCGATATCTGTTGCTGTGTGCATGGCCGGACTACATCCTTGGCAAACCACGCGAATAGTTTGAGCTCATATCTTTAGGGGGTCCCGTGAAATGTGCTCAGGGTTTAGGAGATTAGGATTGCTGTCTGTCTTTTTTCAGTATTCAACAATTTTTTTTCCTGTTTAAAACCTCTATCTGCAATTCTCTAATCCTCCCCCTTGTGGGAGTGAGCCTGCCCGGTCTTCTTCCAGTGTAACTGGCAGCAGAGACTGTGGGTATCGTCCAGGCAATGGGAAGACTGTAGGGTTGGAACACTGAAAGTTGCGTGGAGTCACAGGAAAGTAGGGGAGCTCATGTTCTGTGGAAGTGAAGTTTTTGCATGTGATGGTGAGGAATTAAAATGAACCCCCACCCAAAAAATGCCCCAGTCCATTTATTTATTTAACAATTCTTTTATACCGCGCTATTATAATCAGTGCGGTGTACATTGAACAAGAACATACTACAATGCATACAAGTAACATTGAGTTTACAATGAACAGGGAAATTCAACAGTGGACAACCGGGGGAACTATGTACAGATTAACTTATTAATATATACAGTAATAATAAAACTCAATTGGATGTTGCATTTCTATGGGAGAAGCAGTTCCTATGGATGCAGCATACATACAATGATTCGTTAGAACACAGTAATTAAAGAATTGTGCCTTTCAAACTGCCCTCCCCTCACATCTTCTCTCACGATCACAGACACAAATGTGCTGTTGCAGCAAGCGGGCACTATCTGTTAATGCAGCAGCTTACGCTTGATTTTCCTGTGCTAACCTTACTCCCCAGTGCAGGAAGAAAGATTAGTGTGGGAAAATCAGTATAAAAGGAGAGGAAATGACGTCACCAAACAGAGTGGCAGCATAGGAACAGAGCTCCGTGAAAGCGGACTGAAACCTGCCAGAATTGAGCACTCCGGAGCGGAAAAAATTATAAAAAATAAATTAGGAAGGTGCCGCGGCAGTGCGGAATCAAGGGCAATGAAGAAAAGTGCATCAGACGTGAAAGCGTTTGCATATAAAAACGCAGCAGCGAACGCCAGTGGGAAGAGCAAAATGGCCGCGGTGAGTGTTCAACACGAGGAGTTGGCAAGCATGGTGAAACATGTGGAGAGCAGCCAAAGAGGAGAGTTAGAGGTGCTGAGAGGGGAACTAAAAGGATGGTTTGGCACCCTCAGACAAGACTTAGCGCATTTTAAACTGGAGGCACAAACCTGGATGGAGGAGTTGAGTGGGGACGTGAAGGACATTGGGCAATGCTTAGAAGAAGTAGAAAATAAAATGGAGGTGCAAGAGAACTCGGTGCAAAAAATGCAGGAAAGAATGGAAGCTATGGAGATGGAACAGGAGGAGTTGTGCTCCAAGGTGGAAGATTTGGAAAATAGGTCCCGGAGAGCTAATATAAGAATAAGGGGGGGTCCCTGAAACTAATGAAAAAGTTGATTGTGGCAGCCTAGTGGAGAAAATCTGCAAACAAATAATGGAGGAAGCAGGTTTGGATGGAACAGAACTTTTTTCAATGGGAAAATAACCAAATTGAGCTATATGCAGACTTATCTGCTATTATAATGCGAAAGAGAAGAGATTTTGCAACAGTAACAAAGAGACTGAGAGAAAAGTCAATCAGATATAAATGGCTATTCCCGTTTGGATTACAATTTTGTATTGAGGGGAAAACTTCATATGTTAAGATCACGGAGGAGGCGGTGAAGGCGATGTATGTCAGGTATTTCAGTCCAACCTGCTTCTTTCAGCGCCCAACGCAGAGCAAAGTGATGAGGCGACAGATGAGGGATAGTGAATGGCGACGGGCGCAACAAGGGGACCAAAGACTCCGAAGACAAAGACAAAAGACTGTACCAGAGTCAGAAGGAGAAGGATGAAGGGATGGACAATAAAGCATAGTTACTCACCTGTAACAGGTGATCTCCAGGAACAGCAGGAATTTAGTCTTCACATATGGGTATCGACGGAGCCTGCACGGGAACGCTCCCCAGTGTCCAATAGGAAAGCTTTTGGGAGCATCCCACAGTGTCTGCGTGCTGCCTTTCCAACTGTCCCTCTCCAGTTGAGTTTATAGCTGAGACAAAAGAGAGAGAGAGAGAGAGATACAACTCCTAGGGGAGGTGGGCGGGTTGTGAAGACTAAATTCCTGCTGTTCCCGGAGACCACATGTTACAGGTGAGTAACTATGCTATCTCCAGGAACAAGCAGGAATGTAGTCTTCACATATGGGGACTCCCTAGCTGCGGATGCCAGGGAGATGGCCCCAGGAAGTTGTTAGGCCTTGTGAAAAGGCCATACTTCCCCCTATGGATCTCTGGCATCCTACCAGGGACGGTGGGTAGGAATTGATTAAGTCTGAAAAAGGTGTTGAACAGCCTGGCCAAACAAGGCATCCCAGTGGGAGTCCTTGTCTAAGCAGTAGTGGGCTGTGAAGGTATGTACCAAAGCCCAAGTAGCTGCTCGACAGATGTCATCGATAGACACAGAGTAAAGATGAGCCATTGCTATGGCTCTCACATTGTGAGCTGTGACATGGCCTTCAAGAGGAAGGTTCTTACTCTCATAAACAAAGGATATGCACTGAGCAATCAAGTTAGATAGAGTTCTTTTGGAAACTGGAAGTCCCAAATGACTAGGATCAAAAGCAACAAAGAGTTGAGAAGATTTTCTATGTTGCTGTGTCCTTTGCAAGTAAAAAGCCAAAGCTCTTTTACAGTCCAAGGTATGAAGGTTCCTTTCTGCATTGGAGGCATGAGGCCTCAGAAAGAATACAGGAAGGTAAACCGCTTGGTTTAAATGGAAAGGCGAAACCACCTTTGGCATAAAGAGTGGATGAATCCTAAGAACTATCTTATCATGGGGGAACCTTGTATAAGGAGAACATAAGATATGCCATACTGGGTCAGACCAAGGTCCATCAAGCCCAGTATTCTGTTTCCAACAGTGGCCAATCTAGGTCATATGTACCTAGCAGTTTCCCCAAGAGACACAAGTACCACAATTCTTGTACTGGGTCAAGCATTGATATCTTCGGTCACTTCTTAATAATGGTTTATGGACCTTTCCTCGAGGAACTTGTCCAAACCTTTTTTAAACCCAGCTACACTAACAGCCTTTACTACATCCTCCGGTAACAAATTCCAGAGTTTGATTAAACGTTGAGTGAAAAAATATTTTCTTTTATTAGTCTTAAATAGTTTACCCTGTAGCTTCATTGCATGTCCCCTAGTCTTTCTATATTCTGCTAAGGTAAACAAACGATCTACGTTTACCCGTTCCACTCCGTTCATTAATTTATAGACTTCTATCATATCTCCCCTCAGCCGTCTCTTTTCCAGGTTAAAGAGCCCTAACCTTTTTAGCCTTTCTTCATAGGAGTATCCTTCCATCCCCTTTACCATTTTGGTGGCTCTTCTCTGTACCTTTTCTAAAATCGCTATATCCTTTTTAAGATACGGTGACCAGAATTGCACACAATATTCAAGGTGCGGTCTCACCATGGAACGATATAGAGGCATTATAATATCTTTTGTTTTATTTTCCATTCCTTTCCTTATCATACCTAGCATTCTATTTGCTCTCTTGGCCGCCGCTGCACACTGGGCCGAGGGTTTTAACATGGTATCCACAATGACGCCTAAATCTTTTTCCTGGGTGGTGATTCCTAATGTGGAACCTTGCATCGTGTAACCATAGTTTGGGTTGTTCTTCCCTAGGTGCATAACCTTGCACTTGTCCACATTAAATTTCATCTGCCATTTTGATGCCCAGTCTTCCAATTTATCAAGATCCTTTTGCAATTTTTCACAATCCTCTTGGGTTTTAACAACTTTAAATAGTTTTGTGTCATCTGCAAATTTGATAACCTCACTCGTTATTCCACTTTCCAGGTCATTTATGAATATGTCAAAAAGCAGCGGACCCAGCACAGATCCCTAGGGTACACCACTATTCACCTTTCTCCATTGGGAAAATTGGCCATTTAGCCCTACCCTCTGCTTTCTATCTTTTAACCAATTCCTGATCCACAATAGTACACTGCCTCCTATCCCATGACTCTTTAGTTTTGCCAAAAGTCTCTGATGAGGGACCTTGTCAAAGGCTTTCTGAAAGTCCAGATACACAATATCAACCGACTCACCTTTGTCCACCTGTTTATTCACTCCTTCAAAAAAACATAACAGATTAGTAAGACAAGATCTTCCTTGTCTAAAGCCATGTTGGCTGTCTCCCATTAGGTTGTGACTATCTACATGCTGAGTAATTTTATTCTTTATGATGGTTTCTACCATTTTTCCCGGTACTGACGTCAGGCTTACCGGTCTGTAGTTTCCCGGATCACCCCTGGAACCTTTTTTAAAATTGGGGTTACATTGGCGATCCTCCAATCTTCAGGTATTAGAGATGATTTTAATGATAGTTCACAGATTACTGATAGCAGTTCTGCAATCTCATATTTCAGTTCTTTCAACACCCTTGGATGTATACCATCCGGCCTTAAATCAGCCACTAACGCTTGCAATTCACTGATGCGACGTGCTGATGTGATTGCAATGAGGAAGATGACTTTCCAAGAAATGAATTTCAAAGATGTAGTGGCTAATGGTTCAAACGGCGGTTTCATGAGCTGCCCGAGCACCAGATTTAAGTCCCAGGCCACCGTTGGTGGCTTAATGGGAGGCTTTGTTAAAAGAAGGCCTCTCATAAATCTCGCTATGAAAGGATGAGAGGAAATAGGTTGTCCGCTTGTAAGAAGCTTCAATAGCACTAAGATGGACTCTTACTGAATTTGTCTTGAGACCTGCATTTGACAAATGAAGGAGATACTCCAGTAATGATTCCAGAGGTATTGCAAGAGGGTTAAGACCCTTCTGCGAGCACCATATGGTAAACCTTTTCCACTTAAAGGCATACGAGCGTCTTGTGGAGGGTTTCCTAGAAGCATGAAGGATCTCCTTTACCTATTGGGAAAGGTTAAGATTCTGAAGTTCTAGGCTTTCAGCAACCAGGCCCTGAGATGCAGAGACTGGGGATTCAGATGCCAGAGCATCCCGTCCTCTTGGGAGAGAAGATCTGGAGTGGATCCCAACTCCAGAGGCGGAGCTTGAGAGAGACGTAGGACCAGAGAGATGTAGGACCAGTGCTCAATTCTGACATGGAGGAATTTCCACAAGATTGATGATCAACAAACAATCAACATAATAACTAACATCAATACCACCACCTCCCCACTAGATCCCTGCCCTACTGCTTGGGTCAAGGCAGCGAAAAAAGATATAGTCCACCAAGTCTCACACATAGTAAACCTATCGCTGCAGCAAGGAACTATGCCCGACCAGCTCAAGAAATCCATAATAAGGCCAGTACTAAAGAACAACACACTCAACAAAGCAGACCCAACATCCGACCGTCCCATCTCCAGCATATCTTTCCTAGCAAAAATCATCGAAAAAGCAGCCCTCATACAACTTCAAGAGCACCTTGACGACCATGACACACTGGACATGCAACAGTACGGATTCAGACGAAACCATGGGGTCGAAACGCTTTTAATAGCACTGCTTAACAACCTCCACAAAGGCCTTGAAGACAGGAAGAAAATGTTTTTACTCATTTTCATTGACTTCTCTGCCGCCTTTGATACTGTCCATCATGGAATCCTATTGAACAAACTGGAGTCAATAGGAATTTTGGGAACCCCCCTTAAATGGTTCTCCTCCTACATAACGAACAGAAGGCCACAGGTCCAATTCAACGGCGAAAAAGCAGAAGCATTCACACAAACTCAAGGCATACCTCAGGGTTCGGCCCTCTCGGCGCTACTTTTCAACATTTACATGCAGCCCCTCTGTGACATTTTCAAAAACATAATATCAACTACCATATCTATGCAGATGATATTATGCTATACACACAATTGGACACCACCGACCCGGAGTATACCCAGCTCGAAGCCTGCCTGTACGAGATGTTAGCATGGCTGCCGCAAAATAACATGACAATCAACCACAAGAAAACTGAAGTGATGTATATATCAAGTAAACCCAATTTTGAACCTCCTCCGACAATCACCCTCTGTAACAACACGTACAACACAAAGAATGAGATCAAATACCTGGGAGTCACACTCGACAGCAAGCTAAAGATGGAAAAACACCTGCGCAAAACCAACAAGACCATTTTCCACAAACTTAGAGTCATACAACCCCTGCGGAACTTAATCGAACCCTGTGATTTTCGGTCTGTTGCGCAAGCACTCATTATGCCTCACCTAGACTACTGCAACGCCATCCTGCAGGGTCTGCCAAAGAAAGCTCTAAATATCCTGCAAATGGCCCAAAATGTGGCGGCAAGGATCAGAATAAGATGTAGATATGTTATACAATGTACATAGTTCCCCCCAGTTACTTCCAAGTTGATCTCCTGTTTATTGTAAATACAACTCAGGGTTCCTGTGTTGTATGGTTGATGTTGAATGTAAACCGCTCTGATCTAAAATAGAGCGGTATAGAAGAACTGTTAAATAAATAAATAAAATAAATAAAATCATGCGAGCAAGCATTGCTGAACACATTACACCTGTATTGATCGAGCTACATTGGCTACCCATTGCTGCCAGGATACAATATAAAACATTGGTAACCACGTTCAAACTCATACACAACCTAGCGCCATCATTCCTTTCAACCCTTGTCAGCACGCAACCAACCAACAGAGACAGGAGAACTATCAACACAGGCACACTACAAGTTCCTAATAACATCAGATCAGTAAAAGCCAGTACTAGCCGCAGAGCATTCTCATTCTCTGCCCCAACCATCTGGAATCGACTACCATACGACATTAATGCTTTCAGGAAGAAACTAAAAACCCATCTTTTCCAATGTCACTACAACCAGATGTAAATCACAGCGGTCCACCACATAAAACAAACGAAACATTAATCTGATATGTAGAAATATTCTCTGTAAATATGTAAAAGTGTAAATATGTAAAGCCTAGCCATTAAGTCCTTAATTCTGTGTGATGTGCCATACCCTCTAATCTATGTGTATTTTTGCCCAAATTTTCTGTCTTGATTTGACAAACTCCCAAATTTGTAATCAAACCGCTACTGATCGCTGGAAGTAGCGGTATATAAGTGTATACTAAATAAATAAATAAAGGGTACCACGTTTGCCGTGGAGCTATGAGGATCATATGACCTCTGTCTCTCTGAAGCTTGAATAGAGTTTTGGGGATGAGGGGAATGGGTGGGAAGGCATATAGGAAGTCATGATCCCAGTGAAGGAGGAAGGCGTCCCTTGCCTGACAACATCGAGCCGGAATTCTGTAACAGAATCGGGGAAGTTTGGCATTCAGTGGACTTGCAAAGAGGTCTATGTCCGGGGTTCCCCAAATCTGAAATATTTGGGCAACCTGGTCTGCATGGAGAGACCATTCGTGTGGAAGCCGAACTCAACTGAGTTTGTCTGCCTAAGAGTTTTGGATGCCTGGAAAATACACCGCAAGGAGATGAATCTGATGCTCTCTGGCGAGGGCCCATAGTCGCAAAGCTTCGTTGCATAGCGACAGAGAGCCTGTTCTGCCCTGCTTGTTCACATAGAACATAGCTACCTGATTGTCCGTTTGAACTAGGACTGTCTTGTAGCTGAGCTGGGCGTGAAATACTCCTGAGCTCCAGGAGGTTGATGTGAAGACAGGCCTCCTGTGGAGTCCAGGTACCCTGGGTAGAGAAATTGTGCATGTGGGCTCCCCATCCCACCTGTGATGCATCTGTTGTTAGGGTGGCTTGGGATAGGGGTTGCTGGAAAGGAGACCCCACCAGGTTTCTGGGTGATTGCCACCATTGGAGGGACGAAATAAGACGATTTGAGTTTGTTATTTTGTCCGACAGGCAGACTAAGGCCTGTGTCCACTGGGTGGATAAAGTCCACTGGGCTGCTCGCATATGGAGGCGAGCATAAGGAACCACATGCACGGTGGATGCCATGTGGCCTAGCAATTGTAGCATTTCCCGACCAGTGATACAAGGTTTGAGCACTGCTTGGGAAGCTAGGTGTACTATGCGAAGGCAGCGGAACTGCGGAAGGAAAGCCCTTGTCTGTCTGGCATCCAGATGAGCTCCTATGAACTCTAGGGACTGAGTGGGAGCAAGATTGAATTCTGAGAGGTTTATGACCAGTCCAAATACTGAAGGATTTGCATTGTGCGAAACAGAGCAGAGCTGGCTTCTGGCACTGTAGGGGCTCGAATGAGCCAGTCGTCTAAGTAAGGGAAGACGAATATTCCCAGTGTGCGGAGAAATGCTGCTACCACAGACATGCATTTTGTGAACACTCTTGGCACAGAAGCCAGGCCAAAGGGAAGAACCCTGTATTGGTAGTGCTTTCCTTGAAACAGGAATCGGAGGAATCTCCTGTGATTTGGATGGATGAGAATATGAGTATACGCATCCTTGAGATCTAGAGAACAAAGCCAATCCTGACTTTGAAGGTATGGCAGCAGAGTTCCTGGAGAGACCATTTTGAACGTCTCAGAAC
Source organism: Ichthyophis bannanicus (assembly GCA_033557465.1). Classification (NCBI taxonomy): domain Eukaryota; kingdom Metazoa; phylum Chordata; class Amphibia; order Gymnophiona; family Ichthyophiidae; genus Ichthyophis; species Ichthyophis bannanicus. The sequence continues at coordinate 547,360,411 of CM066031.1, forward strand.
AAATATTTGTTCAATTCTCTGAGGTTTAAAATGGGTCTGTGTCCCCCTGTTTTCTTTGGAATAAGGAGATAGGGGGAATAGAACCCTGTACCCCTGATGAGGAATGGGTACTTCCTCTATTGCTCCTTGAGCAAGGAGCATTGTGACTTCTTGACCTAGGAGACTGTCGAGAGAGGTCTGAGAATTGAACTGTCTTACAATTGTAGGAGGGGGCATGCTGTGAAAATGAAGCTTGTACCCCTCTCGTACAATGGACAGAGTCCAATTTTCTGCTGTTATTTGGTACCATCTGTGGGCAAAATGACATAACCTGCCTGGGATGGTCGAAGGTTCTGGACCGTTCAGAGGCAGGAAGGCAAAGTTCTCTTGAGAGGTGCCTGAGCCTGCTGAGGTTTTGCAGCTTTTGGCTTCTTTTGTTGTCTAGGTTGTTGCTGTTGTCCGTTTTGGGCAGTCTGACCTGGATGGTGTCCCTGTTGGGTATAGGAATGATAAAACTTCTTTTTCTTATTGAAAAATGGTTTCTTAGAGGATTTTTTCCTTGCAGGATCGGCTATATATTTCAACAATCTATCCAAGGTGATATTGTCAGCATCTATCTCATTAGCTTTCTCCTGCCAATTCTTGCCAAAGAGATTTTCTCCTGTGCAAGGAATGTTTCCTAATTTTATCCTGTACCCAAATTTCCAAGTCAGATGCCTGAAGCCAGGCAATCCGACGTGCACCAATGGCAATAGCAGAGGTTCTGCTTATGCACTCAAAACAGTCAAAGGCTGCATGATTTACAAACTTAGAAACATCATGAGCATGTTTGACTAGAGTAAGATAGTCTTACCTTTTGTCATCAGGAAGGAGGGGGCTCATAAGCTCCAAGTCTCCTGTGACCTCTTTAAGGAACATTCCCATATACAAGATATAAGAACTGATCCTAGCTGAGAGCATGGAAGCATCGATGCCCAAAGGCATCGAGAGTCCTACATTCACGACCTGGAGGATTGGATGCATGTCTCTTTGTCCGTTCTCTAGAGGCTAGAGTAGCAGACTTGGAAGACATAAGAAAGACAGAGAGATATATAGACGAGACCTACAGGGATATAGTCCTGAAGTCCCACCTCCAGTCTGGCAGCATCCCTGTTGCCATGGAGGAGCGAGGTCACGTGACAGGAGAGCATCACCCTGGTGTGGCAGGAAGTGATCCTGTAACTAGGACCTGTCCTCCAGGTGATGTAAAACCCTCTCGCAGTTTGTAAGCTTCCTTCAGGGATGTTAGTTTTAGTATGACTTCACATTTGGGCCCGATTCTATTCATGACATAGATCTCCTTTGTACGTCTGGGCTGACCTGGATGTACAAAGGAGATTGCGATTCTGATCCCGCGAGGTACATCCAGCCCCGCGGGATCAGAATCGCAAACAGCACTGTACATGCAGGCAGGGATTGCGATTCAGTCCTGGCCTGCACGTACAGCGCTTGCCTGGCTAACTTTTAAATGGAGCCACGGCGCCATGGCATCCCGTTGCCATGGCACCACTACTCCATTTAAAAGCCACAATGCCAGCTGCTGCCCCAAAAAGTTAATTCCCTGCAGCCCGATCCGGCCTCCTAAGGCCAGGGTCGGGCCGCGGGGGATTAACTTTGTCGTCCCCCCCGCCCCTTCCGCGCCCTGAAAAAAAATAACATCCAGGGAGGTTATTCCACCCTGGGGATGGAATAACCTCCCTGGCCAATTTGCTGGCCCTGGACTTACAGGGCCGACATTAGAATTGGCCCTGTACGCCCAGGGCCAGTGACTGCCCGCCCACTCTCCACCCCCAGGCTGCCTCTTCCCTGCCCCCGACTAACTTCCCCGCACAATCGGCGGGGAAGTTTTTCGGGGGCCTGCAGCCACACGAATAACGGGGATGGACATCCCATTGGGACGCTATTCGTAGTTTGGAATAACCCCTATTGTGAATAAAAAAGAGGATTCAGAGTGAATTTTTTTAATATTATAATAAAAATATATGTGTGCTATTAAAGCTCTTTTATTCCTAAGTTTTTTGTCCAGTTCTATTTCTTTGATTGGATATATAAGAAGTTGAGCTAATTTCACTTTTATTCATCTTTTACATAATTTTATCAATTTATTAAAAGGCTTCCCATGTGAATTATAGCTTTTGTTTCAACAATTGCTCCCAATTATAATCTGAATGGGACAAAACTGAATGAACTATTTGAGCGAGGTACTGTAATATTTTTTTTATGTATCTTTTGGATATATAAATAAGCAAGGGAGTTTTGTGTATTAGCTTACTAATGTTTAATTTTGTATTTACAGTTGATTGGCCAAGTAGGGTCATTTAAGGATTGGCTTCTTGTTTTTGATAAAGTACTTTTATCACCTTGCTACTTCGTCCTTGTTTGATCTGCAGTGTGGTACCTCTCTTTTGGACTGCTTGTGGTTGAGACACTGTTGTCCCCTTGGAAAGAGGTCTTGAGTTTTAGTAAAGATACCATATAGAACATGCTACCTAAAGAATCCATTTTCCAAAAAATAAGGCATCTTTGAAGAAGGATTGAATCACTGGGAAGAAATGGTTTGTCTGAGTAAGAAAAGGATTAAAAAAGAATTATATGCAGAAATTAAATAAACTTTATTAGAATGCTGCCGATCCAAAAAAATTCCCAGAAGATTATGGACAGGGCCGGCCCATCCACTAGGTGGCCACCAAGGGCGGCAGACCCTGGTGGACAGCCTGACTCCATTTTGAAAATGCAGTCAAACCACCACCACCTGAATCTATCTCATCTTGCAGTGGTGGAGTCGGACCAGCACAAGATGAGAAGATGGATTTGGGGGTGGCTGTGGCAACAGGGGCTTCTGCCTGGGTTGGCAGAAACCCTTGGGCCAGCCCTAGTTACAGATTCTTAAACTTCCTGACATATATGAAGCTTTTTTTCTATTTTAAGTTTTGTTTGACAAAAAAACTTTTTATGATTTCAAAACATTAATAACCTTTATAGTTTTCAAAAGCATCTCACAAAATAAGAATTCTTCTTTGATGGCGTCAGTGAACATAAGATATGCCATAAAAACAAGGTAACGAGATTTTATTTATGTATCTTTTGGATATATTAATAAGTAAGGGAGTTTTCTATATTACATAAGAAATGCCATACTGGGTCAGACCAAGGTCCATCAAGCCCAGTATCCAGTGACCAATCCAGGTCACAAGTACCTGGCAGGTTCCCAAAAAGCACATAGATTCCACAGTACTTGTCCCGGGGCAAGCAGTGGATTTCCTGGGTCTTCTTTAGTAATAGTTTATGGACCTTTCCCTCCAGGAACTTGTCCAAATCTTTTTTTAAACTCAAGTACACTAACAGCTTTTACTACATCCTCTAGTAACGAATTCCAGAGTTTGATTACATGTTGAGTGAAAAAATATTTTCTTTTATTAGTCTTAAATGGGTTACACTGTAGCTTCATTGCATGTCCCTTAGTTCTTCTACTTTTTGATGGCGTAAACATTCCATCTACATTTACCCGTTCCACTCCATTCATTAATTTCTAGAACTTTATCATATCTCCCCTCTTTATATAGAATTATACATCCTGATTACTCTCATACTCTTAACTACAGCACACAACACCCTCTCCACCCCCTCTACCTCCTCTGCACCTTCCACAGGTACCATCCAGCAATCACTCCTCCCAAACATTCACAACACATGTATAGACAACTAATAACCATAACAACGTCCTCCATCTCCTCTGACATCCCCACTGTCATCCAAACAACAACACAGCTACTCAGATGTGCACTAATCAATGCCAGGACGGTGAGAAATAAAATCCACACTATTACTGACCTACTCACTGAATACCAGTAGGATATACTAGGCATTACCAAGCATGGCTCACAGACACCGATAATGTCCTCCTCAATCAGTTTAAAACAAAAGGATATTCACTGTTCCACTGTCCAAAAAACAGAGAGGAGGAGGGGTATTATCGTTAACTAAAACACATCTCCACGTCCATCCCCTAACATCCAGGAGTACCAATGAGATGGACTCAGTCACTATCATGAATAACCACATGACCATCGACCTCAACTACAGGATTCCCACCACCTCCTTCAATGACCTATCTGCCTTAACAAAACATATCATAGAAATCTCCAAAACCATGAAAGACCTTATCATCATGGGAGACTTCAACCTCCCCTCCCTACCTACCAACCATGGCAGATACTTTCCTCTCAGCTATGGATTTGATGGACCTCACTCAAAATGTAACATCGGAGCAGCTTCATTTCCTTCTTACTTGGATTGCTTGACTGGATTGGCTCTGGTGCCTGCGTGCCTAGCTCCCTATTGGGCGGCTGCATAAGAGGAGGGCCATAAAACACCGGCTCCACCACGGGACGCCAAGCAGCTTCATTTCCTTCTTACTTGGGATTGCTTGACTGGATTGGCTCTGGTGCCTGTGTGCCTAGCTCCCTATTGGGCGGCTGGATTGGAGGAGGGCCATAAAACACCGGCTCCACCGTGGGACACCAAGCAGCTTCATTTCCTTCTTACTTGGATTGCTTGACTGGATTGGCTCTGGTGCCTGCGTGCCTAGCTCCCTATTGGGTGGCTGGATTGGATGAGGGCCATAAAACACCGGCTCCACCGTGGGACACGGTAGCGGGTGCATGCCCAAAGGGGCGTGACCAAAGGGGCAGGTCCCGCCCCTTCGGTGCAGAGGTGTGTCCCTGTAATGGGGAAGAGAAGGAAGCACTACCCGCAACCTGCACAGTTGAAGGCGGTCAAAGTGGTAGGTCCAATGGATGCCCATATTCAGGTGGGGAATCCTCTGACCTCGGTTGGTCCGTCAACTCCCGATTCGGTGTATGTATCAACTGTGAGTACTGCATCTTCTTCTCCCTCTGCTAGTGATATGGGTTTAGCTCAGCCCAGCCAAGAGTCTGTTGTTGTAGGTCCCGGTATGCACTCCTTCCCTGATGAAGTAGGGAAGGAGGGAACCAGTTCCGTTTTAATTCCTGATTCATTTTTGAAACTTGATTCCGCTTCAGAAAACGTGCCACCCCCCCTCCCTTCGGTGATTTCTTTTGCATCTCCTAGTAAATCCCTGGTGCCTCCTGCTGAAGTATCTTTAAGGGATATTTGGTCAATTGTTTCACGTATGGAATCGGTGCTGGGGGTCTCTTTGCAGAAAGTTGCAACGTTTTCGAGGGAAACAGTTACAAAGTTGTCTGACCATGATGTTCATTTGTCAGTTTTGGAGAAATTTCTGGAACTCATGAGAATCAGTTCTCCTCTCAACAGCGTGTCCTGGCTACATTTAGTCAGGATTTTCGTTCATTGCATCAACAGGATGAACTGTTGGAGAATTCTTTGCGTTCCCAGAACCCTATTTGCCACTCTGCTCTGGAACTCCCTCCCTGCTCCAAACCGTCATAATTACTGACATGTCCACCTTTCGAAAGGCAATAAAGACACATCTCTTCCAGCTATACTTTGACCATGTAACATAGCCCTCTATTGTCTCGCCTCCTTACCAATGCCCGATCTCACATAGACTTCATAATCCTTCTTTCTGCTTGTAAATAGTTCACCATTATTGTAGTCTATAGACCTATGCTCACCTTTTTAAGAAAGACTGTTTTATTGTTCTGATTGTTAAGTTCTGTTCACTTGTTCAATGTAAACCTGTTCTATATATTGAGTTGTTCTGCTGTAAACAGCGCTAATTTAAAAAAGTGCGGTATATAAAACCAAATAAATAAATAAAATAAACTATTCTTGAAGAGGTATGCACCATCACCTCACCACAAAAACCCATTATACTCCTGGGAGACTTCAATATGCCATCACTACCATACATGGAAGCTAACGCATTCTCTACAGCAATGGAAAACCTGCAATACATAGAAACATAGAAATATGACGACAGAAAAAGACCACATGGCCTCATAACAACTACAACAGTCCCCTTTTTACCTTTAGAGATCCTCTGTGTTTGTCCCATGCTTTTTTGAATTCAGTTACTGTCCTCATCTCTACCACCTCCACTGGGAGACTATTCCACGGATCCACTACTCTTTCCGTAAAGAAATATTTCCGCATATCACTCCTGAATCTATCTCCCTTCACCCTCATCCCATGTCCCCTCGTAGCAGAACTTGCTTTCAATTGAAAGAGGCTCTCTCCCTGAACATTTATGCCATGGAGGTATTTAAACATCTCAATCATATCACCTCTATCCCGCCTTTACTCTAAGGTGTACATATTAAGATCCTTCAGTCTGTCCTCATATGCTTTATAATGAAGACCACTAATCATTTTAGTAGCCACTCTTTGCACCGACTCCATCCTGTTCACATCCTTTTGAAGGTGCGGTCTCCAGAATTGCACACTATACTCCAAATGAGGTCGCACCAAAGACTTATACAGAGGCATTATCACCTCCTTTTTTCTGCTAGCCATTCCTCTCCGTATGCACCCAAGCATCCTTCTAGCTTTTGCAGTCGCCTTTTCTACATGTTTAGCTACTTTAAGATCATCAGACACAACCACGCCTAGGTCCTGCTCTTCTTTAGTGGACAAAAGTACTTCACTCCCTATACTATATTGCTCCCTTGGATTGCTGCAGCCCAAATGCATGACCATACATTTTTTAACATTAAATCCCAGCTGCAAAATTCTAGACCATTCTTCAAGCTTAGCTAGATCTCTCCTCATGTTATCTACCCCTTCCTGGGTGTCTACTCTATTGCAGATTTTGGTATCATCCGCAAAGAGGCAAACCTTACCTGAAAGCCCTTCCGCTATATCACTAACAAAGATGTTAAAAAGAATCGGACCAAGGACAGATCCCTGGGGCACACCACTGATAACATCCTTCTCCTCAGAGTGAGCTCCATTTACTTGTACTCTTTGTCGCCTCACACCCAACCAATTTCTAACCCAAGCAGTAACTTTAGGGTCCATCCCTAGGGTGCTCAGTTTGTTTATAAGTCGCCTGTGAGGAACAGTGTCAAAGGCTTTACTGAAATCTAAATACACCACATCTAGGGCTCTCCCTCGATCCAACTCCCTGGTCACCCAGTCAAAGAAATCAATCAGATTTGTCTGACAAGACCTGCCTCTGGTGAATCCATGCTGCCTCGGATCCTGTAATCCGCTGGATTCCAGAAACCTCACTATTTTCTCTTTCAGCAGCGTTTCTAATAATTTACTCACCACTGAAGTTAAACTAACTGGCCTGTAGTTTTCAACCACATCCTTACTTCCGCTTTTGTGTAAAGGCACCACATGAGCCTCTCTCCAGTCCTTTGGCACCACTCCCGACTCCAACGAGGCATTGAAAAGGTCAGTCAGTGGAGCTGTTAGAACGTCCCCAATTTCCCTCAGTATTCTCGAGTGTATCCCATCCGGTCCCATCGTAAGTTGAGATAGTTTCTCACGAACACAGTCTTTTGAAAATTGTTCAAGATGTCCCTCGCTTCTGTTCCTATTTGTGGGTGTTTTCTGAGGTCCTGCTCCTGGTTCTTCATCTGTGAACACACAACAAAAATATTTGTTAAGCAATTCTGCTTTATTCTTATCAGCTTCTACATATTCCTCCCCTGCACCCTTGAGTCTGACAATACCACTCTTACCCTTCCTCTTCTCACTAATATATCTGAAAAATGTCTTATCCCCCCATTTTATTGTATTGGCTATTTCCTCCTCCTTTTGAATCTTTGCCTTCTTGACTACTTTGCTAGCTTCTCTAAGTTTTTCCAAATACAGATGCCTGTCTTCCTCTCTCTGTGATCTCTTGTATTTCATGAAGGCCTCCCTCTTTTTCTTCACTTTTTCAGCTACTTCTTTCGAAAACCATAGCGGTCTGTTTTTCCTTTTACCTTTATTTACCATTTTAACAAAAAGGTTGGTTGCCCTTAAAATATCCCCTTTCAGTTTTTCCCACTCTTTTTCTACATCCCTCAGCTGTTGCCATCCAACTAACGACTCCCTGAGGTATTGGCCCATCTTCGCAAAGTTAGTTTTCCTAAAGTCTAAGATCCTCGCCTTTGAATGGATTCTAACAGCCCTAGTCCTAATACTGAACCACACCATCTGGTGATCACTGGATGCAAAATGATCTCCCACTACAACATCAGAAACACTTTCACCATTGGTAAGCACCAAGTCCAGTATGGCCCACGTGTGGGGTCTGTTACCAATTACCTGAATAGTTCTCCCTGTAGAGAATCCAGGATCTCCTTACTTCTAGATGATACTGCAGCAGGAATGTGCCAATCAACATCTGGCATATTGAAATCTCCTATCAGTAGCACTTCCCCTTTCCTAGCAATGCTGCACATGTCTTCAATTAACTCTCTGTCCACCTCTTCCTCTTGTGAGGGAGGTCTGTATATCACACCAATGTAAATAGATTTCTCTTTCCTTCTTTCTAGTTTAACCCACAATGCCTCCCCTCTCCCTTTTAAGCTCTGTAATTCCAAAGCTTTAATAGTAGTTTTTACATGTAGTGCCACTCCTCCTCCCCTACTTTCTACCCTGTCCTTTCTGAATAAAATATAGCAGGTATAGTTACATCCCAATCATGGTTTTCTGTGAACCATGTTTCTGTAACTGCCACTAAATCCAAGTCAGCCACTCCCACCAAAGCTTCAACTTCAGGGATCTTATTTCCCATGCTACGGGCATTTATACACACTGCTTTCCATATGTTACCCCTGTTACCCATTTCCATAAAGTTATTTAATGTATCACCTACCTGGGGGCTTTCACTTACCTGGGGGCTTTCTTCACCCATCCCCAACGAATCTAGTTTAAAGCCCTCTTCAGTAGATTAGCCAGTCTACTACTGAAGACGCGTTGACCTTTCTTGGACAGATGGATGACATCTCTGCTCTGCAACCCTTGGAACAGCATCCCATGGTCTAGGAAACCAAAACGCTCTCGATGACACCATCCACGCAGCCATGTATTCATCTCCAGGATGCGAGCCTCTCTGCCTTGGCCTTTACCCTCAACAGGGAGGATTGAAGAGAACACCACCTGTGCACCTAACTGCTTCACCCTCTGTCCCAGAGCCATAAAGTCACTTTTGATACATTCTGAGGTATACCTGGCAGTATCATTTGTTCCAACATGGATTAGCAACATTGGGTAATAGTCAGTGGTCTTGATGAGTCTCGGCAAACTCTCCGTAACATCTTGGATTTTGGCACCAGGCAGACAGCATACCTCTCTGGACATCAAGTCTGGTCGGCAGATGGACGCCTCAGTACCCCTCAGAAGAGAGTCTCCAACCACCACTACCCTTCGTTTCCTTGTGGTTACTGATTCTGCAACTTTGGGGTACTTGAGCTCTGGTTCTTCCCTTTCCAGGGATGCTTTTACCTCCTCCACTTCCAGGGCTGCATAATGGTTCTTCAATTCAAGGGCTGGAGAAGTTGGATTGGTGATTTTGCAGGCCCTGGTGACTTGTGTCCAACCATCGACATTCTGTTGGCACCCATCTTTTCCTCTGCTGGAGAGCTTGGTTGCTGCAAGAAGCATCTCATCAATGTACTTCTCTCTGTCTTGAATGCTCCTCAGCCTCGCCACCTCCTCTCTGAGTTCCTCCACTTGTTTCCTCAGAGCTTCAGCATGCAGGCACCCTGCACATGGAACCGGTCCTTCAACTGGCATTAGGACCTCTGTCTGGACTGAGGTATACACTCAAGTTATACCCATACCAACACATACAAAGGGAGCCACCCTTGATCTTATCTTCCTATCAAACAACTTCCTAAAGCAAAATGGCAATTGTCAACCAACGGTCTCGCCAGTCCCTTGGTCAGACCACTTCTTAATAAATTTTAATTTGATGCTACCCACCACCCTGCTCTCAAGAGAGTGTCAACCTAAGAAACAGAAGATTCAAGAAATTTAATAGTGAAACCATCCCTCAACAAGTAAAAACACAACTGAATCAGAATCTGTCAAGTCTGGACAATTTAATTGGCAATTGGAATAGTACGCTCCATAATACTGCTGTTGCTACTTGCAGGACTATAACAAACAACAGGAATTACTCGGCACCGTGGTTCTCCGCTGAAATCAACGCTACTAAGAGGACTCTGCACAGACTATCTATCAAGAACCAAGAAGACCTCAGAAACTATATCACAACACTTAATGATTACCAACAACAAATTAATACATGCAAGAAGCAATACCACACCATCTTAATGACATTCCTCAACAAGCCAAGGGAATTATTCAAAATTGTTCGCTCCCTCACCAAAGACTGGACTTCACCCAACGAGGGAGACATGATTGACCCACAGCTTATAGCAGACTCCCTCAAACTTAAATTCAAGCTCAACCCAGAAATATCTCCATCCTTCACAATAGATACACCATCCACGATCCCCTTCTCGGACCTTTGAGGCGCCTTCCATGTGCTATCACTAGAACACCTGGAGAAGATAATAATGAGTATGAACACAACCATGTCACTCCTAGACTCATGGCCAGTCTCCTGGATTAAGATCATGATTAAGCAACCCTGCCCTATTCTACAGTCATGATACAACTATCTCTCAGTCAAGGATATGTATCTGCCATGCTCAAACATGCAACAGTTTGATCAGTCTTAAAAAATACAAGTGCTGACCCCAAGGATCCAAACTCCTATTGTCCAATCTCAAGTCTCCCATTCCTGACAAAGTCGATTGAGAAAGTGATCCAATACCAACTGCAGGATCACATTGATAACCATTCTCCACGTGACCAAAACCAACATGGCTTCAAACCCCAAAACAGCATGGAAACACTTTTCACCTCACTCTTGGACAACGTTCTACTAGGTCTACAGTGCATTGCAAAAGTATTCACCCCCTCTGTGTTTGTCCTGTTTTGTCGCATTACAACTTGGAATTAAAATGGAGTTTGGGGGGTTAGCACCATGTGATATACACATAAGAACATAAGATATGTCATACTGGGTCAGACCAAGGTCCATCAAGCCCAGTATCCTGTTTCCAACAGTGGCCAATCTAGGTCATACGTACCTAGTAGTTTCCTCAAAAGACACAGGTTCCACAATGCTTGTATTGGGGCAAGCAGTGATATCCCGGAGTCCCTTTTAATAATGGTTTATGAACCTTTCCTCCAGGAAGTTGTCCAAACCTTTTTTAAACCCAGCTACACTAACAGCTTTTATTACATCCTCCGGTAACAAATTCCAGAGTTTGATTACATTTTAAGTGAAAAAATATTTTCTCCTATTCGTTTTTAATAGGTTACCCTGTAGCTTCATTGCATGTCCCCTAGTCTTTCTATATTCTGATGATGTAAACAATCGATCTACGTTTACCCGTTCCACTCCATTCATTAATTTATAGACCTCTATCATATCTCCCCCTCAGCCGTCTCTTTTCCAGGTTGAAGAGCCCTAATCTTTTTAGCCTCTCTTGATAGGGGTATCCTTCCATCCCCTTTACCATTTTGGTGGCTCTTCTTTGTACCTTTTCTAATAACACTTTATCCTTTTAAAGATACGGTGAGCAGAATTATGCACAATATTCAAGGTGCAGTCGCACCATGGAATGATACAGAGGCATTATAATATCCTTTGTTTTATTTTCCATTCCTTTCCTTATGATACCTATCATTCTATTTGCTCTCTTGGCCACCACTGCACACTGGGCAGAAGGTTTTAACATATTATCCACGATGACACCTAAATCTTTTTTTCCTGGGTGATGGTTCCTAATGTGGAACCTTGCATCATGTAAACATAGTTTGGGTTGTTCTTTCCTATCGATATCACTGCATTCTTCGATTCAAATAAAAACCATTAATGCATGAAATTTTGTTTTCACATGAAACTCCATAATATGTTAGTCAATACCAAACTAATAACACCTCAAGTGATAATTTTGGTCAAAACAAATATTTTGACTGCTATTTTGCACAATATTTCAGCGTCCCCATTTCGGGGATTTATGCAGATGACATTATGGTATTTGCACCTTTAACGTAGATCAACTCGATTTCTATAATCAAATGGCTTGCCTGAAAGCAATATTGGACCGGCTACAACAACAAAACCTTAATATAAACTCAAGAAAACTGAAGCGCTCTTTGTCACCAGGAACACATCCTTTACCCCACTGGAATCCCTGAAATTCCTACATAACGATATAAGAGTGAAAAGGACATGTAACATTTCCAGATCTACAAAAGCGGCCTTCTTCAAGCTGAATATAGTGTGAAGGCTCAAGCCACTACTTGACCAGACACACTTTCACACAATGTGGCAGGCCATGATTATGCCAAAACTAGACTATTATAACGTGATATATCAAGGACCCCCAAAACAAACCATGTTCCCGTTACAACTAGTACAGAACACAACTGCTCGAATAATTGCAGGAAACATGAGAAATGACCATATTACTCCAACTTTGAAGCAGCTCCACTGGTTACCGATAGACTTCCTCACCAAGTACAACTCATTACTTATAATCTTCAAGACCACCCAATAGTTATACCCGGATCACTTCAGTCACTGGTCACCAAGGATCCAGCTCTGATAGCAAAAAGATCAATGCAACAGAACTAACTACTCACCCCCACTATAAAAACCAGAGCAAGACAAGCAACATGTAAGTGGGTATTCTCAATCTACGCTCCAGCAATCTGGAACGCACTACCCATGAACATAAGAGAAATTAAAGACCTAATGGACTTCAGGAAGGCCCTGAAAACCTTTCTTTTTCAGGAGCATTATGAACAACCAATGAGTAATTCATCCACTGGTAAATGAATTTTCCAGATCGCAGTGCCTCACTCCTCCTGGGTTGAACAAGCACTTGGTCAACCAACTCATTTACGACCACCTGAGAATTCCCTCCTACAACACCTTACACTTAACACACAAAGGCAGATTTTCCACCATTGTCCCTGTATACCCTACCCCTCATCATTAATTGCTTTTCCCTAATGCAAATATTATATCGCATTAATTGTTACTCCCTGTTATAAATCTTGTACTTCATTTCCCCCTTAACTCCAAGTTCGATTATCTGTTCAATGTAATTTCTAAAAGTTGCAATGTTCTATGTAAACCACTTTGAATGCAAGGAAGGTGGCATATAACACTTGTTAAATAATAAATAAATAATTATAATTTTATTTTATTTTTTTGGCGTACTGGGCCAACAATCAACATCGGAGGTTTAATAGGTAATGGAACAACAACCACGTCAACATTCAACGACAGAATGGTCAACAATTAACAGAAAATTGAGAATGGTATATTCTGAATTCTAGGGACTGTAACCACATAAAGACTGACGTGTCCTAAGGGGGGTCCCCTGCCACAGTTAGAACTGCCCGGATAAAAGTGCTATCTGCCAGGATACCTTGGACACCCTCGGCAGAAAGTGTTACCAGGGTTCGATGCTCATTGAGTGGGAGGATCAATCCCAGCGAGTACATCCAGAACCTTTTCTTGCAGATGAACTTGTTCAGGTTGTGGAGGTTGAGGATGGGGCAGACACCCCCTGATTTCTTGGAAATCAGTGACTTCTACTCCAGGTATGTCCTGATTTCTTGGAGTAGAAGCCACTGTTGACCTCTGGTAGTGATACTCGTTCTATGGTCCTCACTGTGAGGAGGGACTGGATCTCTACAGCCATGGCTAAGAGCTGTTGAGGTGGTGTCTTACTGTGTGGTATGGAGCCTTAGTGTGGGTATTTGGAGAAACTGATGTGGTACCCTTGGGATATAATTTTTAGGACCCATTTATCTGTGGTAATGGTTTTCAGGCATCAGGAAGGAGAGGCAGCCCCTCACCTGGGGGTGGGAGAAGGGCAGGGCTCTGGTGCGCAGTTAAAAGGAAGGGGTGCTCTTGTTGGAAGGTGCCGTTTGTTTCTCCTGCTTGCATTCCCTCTGACGTAGTTTGTGGTTCTGGTAAGAGGAATGGTAGTCCATTTGGGGCTTGAAGCACTGTGAGGTCCATCTTTGGTGAGAGCTGTAGTGTTTGGGTGAGTAGTATGGCTTCCATGACTGGCCGCTCTGTGATTTTCGGTTGCTGGAGCTGCACTGTATGCCATCAGTGGCGAGCATTTGGAGGGTGGTGCAGTGTTCCTTGAGGTCATTGACGATGACCTTGACACCAAATAGGTTATTCTCTGACGCAGGGGGCATTGGCGATGCAGTCGTGTGTGTCTTCCCTCAGGCCAGAGGTCTGTAGCCAAGCTGTGCATCTGGCTGTGATTGTCATGCCTGCGGTGCGGACTGTGGTATCAAAGGCTTCGAAGGCCGATTATATCAGGTGTTTCCTGCTTTCCATCAGGTCAGCGAGGGCGGCTGAGGTGGGAGCCCTAAATTCGGGGGGAGGGGGGGCAGTGCCTCAATGCAGGTTCTTAGCTTGCCCAGTTGGTTATCCTGGAAGAGAACCCGCTGGAATTGGTATGCGGTGATCTTGGTGCTCAGCATGGCACTCTGGAAGGTTCTCTGGCCAAGATCATCGATGAGCTTGTAGTCTTTGCCAGGTGGGGTGTTAGAATGGGTCCATGATCCTTTAGTGCACTTCAGTGCAGATTCGACCATTCATACTGGTGTGGCATCTTGGTTTTCTCGAACGCCAGGGCTGGCTCCATCTGGGTACTTGGTCTCGAGATTTCTGAGGCAGGTGGGTCTGAATGAAGGGTCTGTCATACCTTCAGCAGGTGGTCTTAGAGAGCGACCATCACTTTTGGTATGCCCAGATACTTGAGGACCCCCAGGATCTCATTCCTCAGGATGGAGTCATCCGTAAGAGCAAGGGAGAGCTGTAACACCAGTTTCTGGAGGTACCTCAGCTACATGACAGGGGCTGGGCAGTGGGCGACGAGATCTCTGATGAGGAGCCTAATGGTGCTGGTGATTGGTGCTCTCCCCCGGGCAAACCCCATGCGGCTGCTATCCACTGTAAGGTAGTCCAGAGAGACGTGCAGCAGCAAAGGGGAGGGTGGTTTGTAGGAGTTCCTGTATGGTCCCATGCTGTGTGGTGGCTCCGGGCTGGGGGGTCATGGGTGGTGTAGCTATAGGTTGTGGGATATGCTGTTGAAGAAATCTTGTCTCGACCGCTGGCATCGGCTGGCTGGATAGTTGTGCCCTAGTGCTGACCAAGTCCTTCTGTCCACCGTGTGCTGCCCCTGGTTTACACTGCTTGTGTGGAGGGGTGTCAGGGCAGCTCGTGCTGGAGGCTGCTGTTGGCATTTTTGCCCTATGCGGCATGGGGCTGGTGGGCTGCTGGACACCCCACTGCTGTAACGGTGTCTGGCACAGTGTCTGCCCCAATCCTGACTCTCACTGCTGCTGTCTGTGCTGTAGTCCCATGTGCACCATCTGTGTCAGCAGTAGGAGGGTCTGCAAGCCCGCACCGGCATCAGGGAGCATTTCCAAGAGCATCCCCAACATGAGGGTGAAGTCTCCATGTCAGTGCGATGACATGCCGATGGACATCCCACGTCGTCATGGTGCCAGCCAGTGAGGTAGAGGGGGCAGGGAGAATGAGGCTCCACCAGTGCCATGGTGATCCTGACATGCTCTGGTGCTGCAGGGGGCAACAGCCTGTTCCATGGCTGCAGCTTGAGAGGGACAGCTCCCCGAGGCTGGGAAATCATTGAAGGGGGCCGAAGCTGGATCCAGAGGCACCGGGCCGGGGATGGAGGCCAATTTAGGCGCATCCCGGGCCGCCGCAGGTGCCTTGCCCTTGCACCCCCCATGGGCCACATGGTCATCAGAGGCTGGTAATGCGGGTCCTCTGGACCTGGAGGTAGGCTCTGAAACTGCCATAAAATCTTGGAGGGTCTGGCTGCAGGATCTGTGAGTGTGGGAGGACATCCGGGTGCAGTGGAGGCAATCTTCAACCCTGTGAGTTACCCCCAGGCACTGGACTTAGCAGTCATGTGCATCCGTACTGTTCATTTTGGGGCTGCATTTAGGGAATTTCTTGAATCCTGGTTTAGGCATCTCTCTTCTCTGATTTCTCTGCCAATCTTCTTTTTTTTCATTTTTTTTTTAAATTCTCGATGAAAGTTGATAGAAAAGTTGAAGAATCCATCCTTACAGGCAAGGTGGAAGATGAAAAACTGGTCTGGCCAGGGGCAGGCTTGGAGATGGGGGTCACCTGGGCATGCTCAGAAAGGAGCACTTACATCCACGGTGCCATCTGATGATATCACCTAGGTGTGGCTGACCATCCTGCTTGTCCATAGAGAACAATGTTATATTTTTGATATGAATACTGTGACACCATTTGGTTTGAATCAAAAGATAGATTATCATGGTTTTTATATTACAAATTATTATTAACTACATTCTTATGATTTCCATTTTAATATGACATTCACTTATTTTTCTATGTAATTATTTATATTATCTATATAAATGTATTAAACTAAAGGACATGTTTACTAAACTGGTAAGCAGCTAAGTCCTGGCAATCCCAATATTCAGTGGCACTAGCCAGATAGCCACAGACTGCAGGAAAGATGCCCTGTTAAATCCAGGATGGTCTGGGGGTGGAGTGAGGGCTGCCACGGCAGCTACCAGTCAGCAGTGATGTTCAGCCACTAATCGGATAGCTAAAGCATAACGTTAGGATAGGTCAATGGCTATGCTAATTTTATGCGGTCTAGCTATCTGGTTAGCGGCTGAATATCACTGCCGCAATTGCCCATGAAGCTGGATAGGCTCCAGGGTTGAATATCTGGTTTTACTTTAAGCAGTAGCAGCTTTAAAAGTGTTGACCGCTGCCACGGTATATTACTGGTTATATTATATTATAATTAGTTTTATCAAGTTACTCCCATATTTATCATCATCAAGAAATGTGGATGGTGCGCTTGATATAATTATGATCACTGTTGCAGTGGATACCCCAGGACTTCAGGTCCCTATAGGAAGCCTGTGATAAGGAAGCTTATCATAGCTCAGGAAGGGGCTATAGAAAAGGTGAAGTGTCTCTGAACAAGCAACCTGTCAGTGCTGGTAGAAATGAGAAAACAGAATTTGAGCTGAAGTGAGAAAACGTGTGTTCAATCAAAAGGGCTATGAGGTAATCCCCAAGCACTCATTGCAAAGGGCAGGGCTTGATTCAGCACAGCTGCGCTGTGCTAGGATGGAACACTCATCTCAAAGGGCAGGGCCTGATTCAGCACAGCTGCGCTGTGTTAGGGAGGAGCACTCATCCAAGCAGAATAAGAGTAGAGTTTATTCTACAGATGACCATCTTCATGATCACCTTGGATATCCAGAGAATTGTCCTCAGTATCCTGAGAATCAGCTTGAGTTTGATCATCAGTTTCATCTGAAGGATCATCAGAAGCAGAAGCCAAACCGGACGGACAGAGAGGGAAAGAGAGCCTTTGGAAGAAGGAAGAGAAAAGCCTTTGAGAGGTCTAGAAGAGTCCAAAGCAGTACGTATGCTGGGAGGTATTCCAAGGGCCAGCATACACCATTGGACTGGGGAAAGCCAGAGGAATGGTACTGCAGAGCTGGGAATCACCAGAGGCTACCTGTGAGGGAGACGGCTGCACGTGGAAGGGACCCTAAGACCTGTGCCAGAAGGTATGTGAAGAGAGATCCAGTATCCAGGGATCTGGATTGGAAGGCTGGACATAAGAACTGGACTACATACTGGCCAGGCTATATAGAGAGGAACTCTAGCAGCAATGGAAGCTCAGGTATGAACACTGATCTATGCCCTAGCTATAACCTTGAAAGACAGCAGGGAAACAAGTATTCTCCTGAAACTGCTCCATTGAGAGATTCATCTGTGCCAATCCATGATATTGAACCCATGCTTGTTGAACAAGGGGGAATAATAGCAGATGAGGATCCTGTTTATATGGACTGCTCTCTATCTAAACTCCGTTGGTAACTTTCTGTTATAAAGTACAGCAACCATCACAAAGAAATACAAATTTGTTCTTTAATCTACTCAGAAAAGCTCCTGAAGCAGGATTTGACCCACACAGTGGAAGGCAAGCCAGCTAAGGGGTTTCAGCTGGTAACTGCTAGCAATTAAGCCTTACCTAATTGCTTGTGAGCTAGGAGAGAATCACTTCTGTATCTATGTGGGAAGTAATCAGAAGTTAACCTGAAAAGAACAGTTTGTTTCTTGCTTTGTGGCTTTTCATTTGTTGTTTTCCTGATTTTGACTTTGTTTTTCCAAGTTAACACTGAAAGCAAGTAACCTAATTTATGTGCTACCAAGCATATCTGTGTTGGGAGGAATAACCCCATAAATAAATATCTTATTGGCTTTACCCAAGAACACAACTAAATTATTGTCAGCAGCTGTGTATGGTGTGAATGAACTACATTGCCCACAATACCTTGCAAATCATATAGATATATGCACTTGTCAAGACTGTGAAGATTCTCACCCAGGCAGCCGTCTGACAAGCCTTAATTAATTCCAAGCACTAGTAATTCCTCATTTTGATTATGCAAATATAATCCTTCATGGTCTCCCTAAGAGCACCCTTAACCCTCTCCAAATGGCCATGAATGCAGCAGCACGCATTCTCAGCGGCATAGCCAGGAGTGATCACATTATGCCCATACTTATGGAACTTCACTGGCTACCGCTACACAGCAGACTCACCTACAAAGCTCTACTAACAACCTTCAAGGCCATCAATCGACTGTCTCCCTCATCTATCTCAGCACTCCTTACAATCACCCCAAACAGCAGGCTGAGAAGGTCAGCAACCGCCAACACTCTCATTATTCCCTGCGAATCCATAAAATGCAATCAACTAACCAGGAATAGGTCCTTTGCATTTTACGCCCCAAGAATCTGGAACAGCCTCCTCCCACACCTCCGAGCAATTAGAGACCTTCCTCAATTCAAAAAAGCTCTAAAGCATCATCTATTCCTCCTCCATTTTTCTCACCTTAATAACCCCCCACCACACTAATATTCCTTCACCCAAATCTTTACTCCCCCACAACCTGATCCATAACTAAGAATATACCTGACCACCACATCAGGTTCATCTTACAGTCCCCACATTCTTACACATGATTCACTATTAATTTCTAACCTGTAAATAGCTCACAATTTAACTCTGTTAGTAGCATTTTAGTTTCCCCTCACCACGTTCAATCCAAGTTTATTTTCCTGTTACAATGTAAGCATTGATATCATTGTTCTGATGTAATGCAAATGTTATTGTTTTATGTAAACCGCACTGACCTTGAATAGCGCGGTATATAAGATTGGATAAATAAATAAATAATTCATTTTTAGGTTTTTGGCATATGTACTTTCAGAATTGTCAGTCTTCGTTTATATGCAGCTGCATGGTCACTGTGGGAAAGACTCACTCACACTTCAGCATCAAGAAATAAGATTTTTAAAAATGGAATCAGAGTGGCTGTAGTATATCATTTCAGTGAAAGAACGCCGACGTGCTGCGCTCGTTGCAGAGCCAATGTGCAAACAATTGCACTTTTAAAGTAATGACTTTAAATTGCTGGTTTTAAGATAATGTAATTGACATATTGAGTCGTTAAGGCACAAATGAGTGCGGGATGAGTAATTCATATTAGAATACTGCTTTCAAGCAGTGGTTTGTGAGCTCTCTTTGTGGGTGTTAGTTTTAGTACAGTTTACCATAATGAATAAAAAGGAGGACTCAGAATGAAGTTTTTTAATATTATAAGAATACACATGGGACTTTAGAAAGGGCGTTGTGGTGATGAGGCTGCACTAGAGCCTAGGAAAATACCTGGGAAAAGAACTTTTTCTTCTAGGCAGAGGAATCCCTCAGCTAAGCACATGTATCAGAATGCAGGTAGAGAAAAAAAACTATTGATTGCAGGCCACACCCAGGCTCCATGGCAACACAGGGTGGAGATGGGAGGCACCTAGGGGAGGAGCCAGGAAAAGGAAGACACTCAAACACATTTAAGCTCTCAGGAAGAGGGAGCAGAGGGAGGAGGAAAGGAGAAAGAAGCAGGCG
Source organism: Ichthyophis bannanicus (assembly GCA_033557465.1). NCBI lineage: Eukaryota > Metazoa > Chordata > Amphibia > Gymnophiona > Ichthyophiidae > Ichthyophis > Ichthyophis bannanicus. Next base: position 547,380,432 of record CM066031.1, read on the forward strand.
GAGGAGTTCCAGTTCCAGATACAGAGACAGGCTCACGGAGAGCAGGAGACACAGTCTCAGAGGAAGCCACGGCCAGAGCCGGTACCAGGGCCAAGGCCAGAGTGGAGGAGAAGGGAACAGAACCAGCCAGAGTCTCAGAGACGGGAACAGAGCCAGCCACCGTAGCAGGCACAGGACTGGAGACAGAGCCAGTCTCGAGCCGTCCAGGAGAGAGGGGCTGAGTAAGCAGTTTACAGGCAATGTGAAAAGGGAATATACACAGCAGACTAAGGAGAACTCAAACATCAGGCGTCAAAGGCAGAGAGTGTCTAGGAACAGACACCGGAGAAGCTCTCAGAGCAGCTTTTGTTCAGAAGACTGCACTCCAGAGAGGAGCCCCTGCCGTGAGAGGTCTATAGCCCGGTTTGAAGGTAGGAGGGATACTCCTGGGGAAACTGAAGGTTATAGCCCTGTTAGAGCAGCAGCGCTAGAAGATTCCAAGAGAAAAGTTTTACCCCTTTTAAAACCTGTAAGGCAGAGTGTTACCACAAGCAAGGTCAGACAGTCAGAGCCTTTGGATATTTTATTCAGAGACAGGAAGCCTTGCAGTCACCCTAGGAACCCAGAGGGGAGACAGAAATCTCAGTGGAACAAACTGTTTAAGCTTTTAAAAGAAGTCAAGCCTGCATGCACAGAGCAAGTTCCAAGCCCAGAGGAATGTGACTCTGTTTGTGAAAGTATGGACATGGAGCCCTGTGAGATGGAACAGGACTCGGGTGATAGTTTAATGGATTGTTCTCTTTGTCTAGCATCGGAGTAAAAGAAGACCAAGAGTTTTAAGCACAGAGAAAACCGGAACCGGTTTAGCTTAGAAAAAGCCTTGTTGTTCGGAGCACTGAAAACTCTGGAAAGAAAAGGGATTTGCCATTGTTAGAGCTAACTGAAGTGCCTAAGTGTAAACTGAGTGTCTTAAGAAGCTGTTATGCTGTGGATAATAGAAACAGGAAGAAGGAACCTTGTTTAAGCTTGCACAGTTTAAAAGAAGCTGATATCTGTACTGAAGGCACTAGGAACCAGTGAGCGCTAAGTTTTAACCCTGGCATTTGAAGAAGCAAATACTGTTTGTTATACATGAAACAAGTTTATTCTTGAGCACTACCAGGACATTGTTTTGTATGATAATTCTGATTGGAGAAAGTATCCTCTTTAAGTTGTCATGTTCAAATGCTACACAACAAAGATTGTTTGCAAAGTCTTGTAAAAAAAAAATAAATAAATAAATTTCCTGTGTTTGCCAAAACCCACTCGGACTGTCTTCTTGACCCACAACTACATCGTCAGAAGTCCTAGCTCTTAAGACGGAGCAAAATAAATGTTATGAGGTGGCACGCTGCAACCTATAGGCGATCGCCTAGTTGGGGCGCAGCACCACAGCGTCCATGAAGAATCTAAGACATCCAGAGCAGAATGTCCAGAAATCCGGTGGAGTGGCAGCAGTAAAGGGAGCCACATCTAAGCGCCTTCTGAAATTGTTCTGTCTCCATCCTGAAAAAGGAACATTCCAGTAACTGGTTCTGAAGATGGGCACTGTGCATGGGTAGAGGCTGTTTCAGAAATAAGGACATCCATGAATTTGCACAGCCTCAGAACCAGGTACTTGGACATACCGGCAAGGGTATTTCAGAAGAGAGGTAACTATGTTTTGAGACTTGCATGTTCCGGCCACCCATTTCAGATACTCAGACATGCGGCAACAGATCTGTAAAATCTTTGGAGTGTGTATTTACAGCAATTGCTGGTTTCTTATGGCCAGGAAATATTAACCACGGTGATGAAAGCACATTATACTTTTCTATCTGGAAGCATTGCATCTATGAAATGAGAACATTTTTGCATCTTATTCGTGGTCAGGAGCAGGTACAGGCATGGACGCCTCAAAAACCGGAGCCAGATGTGCTTGTGCCATTCTGAAATTGCAGTGCAATGTGTATCTCCCTTGCTCCACGCAGGCCATGCCTCCTCACTGCCCCTGTGCTACATAGACGTGCACACACCGGGGATGCCGATATATCCAGTTTCTAAAATGGGTCAGGGGATATCTCTCTGATTTGCACATCTGAATGCCCATTTTCAAGCATCCAAATCACGAATAGAGGTTCCAAAATTACTCCTATATACATCCCATTAAATATTTTTTATTCCTATTATAGCTTTTTTATACAATTATATTCATTTGATTGAATATATAAGAAGTTGAAGTAATTTCACTTTTATTCGCCTTTTATATAGTTTATCAATTTATTAACCCTGAGAGTACCGATGGGGTCAAAACTAGTTGTTCAAGAATGCAATCTTTTTATGACTTTTCACATGTCAATATTCTCTTTATATTGTGCCATGAGAGGAATAATTTTCATTCGCTAGGTGACGCTAGTGATGAATTGCAGCACAGAGTACCAGTGGGGTCATTTTTGACCCCAGTTGCTTACGTCCTGTTTGGATCGTGATACAATTTGCAGTTTTGTGAATTTTTTGATCTGACAAAGGTATTTATCATTAATTATGTATCATTTATTTTTGTACTCTTATTTTATGAAAATTACAGATTTTCTGTAATTGATATCATACGTTCTCTCATTATTTCCGATGAAATCTAAAGGCTTTCTGCTCGTTCATCACGATTATTGTACACCTATAGTAAAACTGCTTTGCGTTTTATTCAACTTTATCTTTGTTTATTTATTTTAGGTTATTGTTTATGATGTCAAAACAAAAGTATTCAGCTGCCCAAGTAAGAGAAATATTGCAACGAGATGCTGACAGTGACGGCTCTGAGTCGTCTGATGATGCAGCATATTCAGCAAGCGAAGAAGCATATCAGCCAAGTTTGGGCGATAAATCCGATGATGACAGTCATGATTCAGATGGCGACAGCAGTTGGTCGCCAAGTGAATGTGAGACTGATGTTGAGCCGGTAACATTGCCTGCAGCAAAGAGTCAAGTTACAGGTTGAGGCAAAGGTTGAGGCTGTGCTGGACGGGGAAGAAGGCAGGAGTCCTCGGTGTCAGTATCATCTGTGAGGAATCTTAGTTGTGGTCGTAGAGGAGCTAAGAGGTCATCAACTATAAGCACAAATGTTGCCACTGAAGCCTATGTATCTAAGGATGCCACATCATGGAACAGGAAACCTATAAAGCAAGCTGCTGGAAGATACGCCAGAGCTAATGTCATGCCCGTATAACAAGGTCCTACAAGGTATGCTGTACGAAATGTTGATGGCCCTCTCGCGGCATTCCACTTGTTCATGAGGAAGAACTTATTGAATGAAATCAAAATGTGAACGAGCAAACAAGGAAGACACATTTATGACGACACCTGGAAAGATTTGACAGATGGAGAATTTCAACGTTTTCTTGGACTTCTGATCCTCTCAGGCGTGTACAAGTCATGTAATGAATCCATAGTTCAGTTGTAGAACCTTGAAGATGGTCGTTCTGTTTTCGGCAAACATATGGCCCATAAACGTTTTCAGCAAATTTCTTGTGCTCTCAGATTTGATGATGCAACCAACAGACGTGAACAACGAAGCATGGATAAGCTTGCTCCAATCAGACATGTTTTTGATACCTGGGAAGCAACTCTAAGTGACGCCTTTGTTCCTGGTAAAAATGTTACCGTGGATGAGCAACTGCTTACATTTCGTGGCCGTGTTCCGTTCAGACAATATATTCCCAGCAAACCTGGGAAATATGTCATTAAGCTATGGATGTTGTGTGACAGTGCAACATCATATGTTCTGCGTCTTCAAGTATATACAGGAAGGGAACTCGGACAAAACAGGGAACAGAATCAGGTTGAAAGGGTTGTGCTGCAACTCACTGAAGGATTGACGCGATCTGGCAGAAATGTTACTGTTGACAATTTCTTCTGCAGTTTATCCCTGTCACGGAAATTGCTAGAAAAACAAATGACACTTTTGGGGACAATTCGAAAGAACAGAAAAGGGCCAAAAGGTATTCACGTCACTGTTTGCCTTTCGCGATGACGCCACTCTGGTTTCCTATTGCCCGAAGAAAGGAAAAGTGGTTGTTCTTCTGAGCAGTTTGAATGATCAAGAAGAAGTAGATAACACACGTCCAGACAAAAAACCGCTCATGATCTTGGACTATAATTCTAGTAAAGGTGGAGTAGATACGGCAGATCAAATGTTGCGCACGTATACCACAAAACGAATGACAAGATGCTGGCCAGTGACAATCTTCTACAACATGTTGGACATCAGTGCTTTGAACGCCTTCATTGTTTGGATGTCACTAAATCTAGAATGGCAGTCCAAGTCAAAGCACAGATGTCGTCTATTCCTCTTGGAATTAGGAAAGCAGCTGCTTCAGAGTAATTGCAGCGAGACTTCTTCCAGCATTGAAGCTGATGCTGTTTGCACTGTCGGGATCCCAAAGAAAAGTGCAAGGTGTCACTGCTGTTCCAGAAAAAAAGACAAGAAAAGCAACATAGTTTGCACCTCCTGCAAGTGCAGTGTTTGCAAAGAACATTCAGAAATTGTCTGTGTCTCATGCAAATGACTGTAGTACCTTTACTGTGTTCATCAAGTGCATGCAAAAACTGCTTTCATGGCAACTCTTCTTCATGTAATTTTATTATAAAGCATTAAATTTCAAATCATTTAACCTTCATATAATAAAAAATTAATTCGGAATAATATTTTGTCTGTTTAGTTTGAATTTTTCATGGTTAGCAATTAAAATTCGTCGTGGGGTCATTTATGACCCCAACGGTATTCAGTGTGTGCAAAAAATCTCGGTAATTCCAGGGTTAAGAGGCTTCGCCATGTGAATTATTGTTTTCTGTCTCTATAGTTTCTCCCACTTATAATCTAAATGGGAAAAACCCAGATGAATTATAAGAACAAGGTAACACAATTTTTTATATATCTTTTGCATATATTAATAAGAAAGGAGCTATTAGAGGATATAGTAAAAGCTTTTAGTGTAGCTGGGTTTAAAAAAGGTTTGGATAAGTTCCTGGAGGAAAGATCCAAAAAGCATTATTAAAGTGGACTCAGAATAGCCACTGCTTGCCCCAACACAAGCATTGTGGAACCTGTGTCTTCTGGGGAAACTGCTAGGTACTTGTTACCTAGATTGGCTACTGTTGGAAAAAGGATACCAGGCTTCATGGACCTTGGTCTGACCCAGTATGGCATATCTTATGTTCTTATGTGTATTACATAATAACAAGAAATGCCATACTGGACCAAGTTCCATCAAGCCCAGCATCCTGTGGCCAATCCAGGTCACAAGTACCTGGCAGGTTCTCAAAAAGGAACAGAGGTTCCACAATGCTTGTCCTGGGGTAAGCAGTGGATTTTCCCAGTCCTCTTTAATAATAGTTTATGGACCTTTCCTCCAGGAACTTGTCCAAACCTTTTTAAACCCAGTTACCCTGACAGAATTTACTACATATTCTGGTAACGAGTTTGATTATGTGTTGAGTGAAAAAACTATTTTCTCTTGTTAGAAATAAAATACCTGGGAATAACTCTTGACAGGGAGCTCAACCTTCAATCCCACATTGCGAAGACCACTAGGAGCGCCTATGTCAAGATGAGGACAATCAGACGACTCAAACCATCCTTGCTCCTGAGCATTTTCGAACAGTCTGCCAGGCCATCATCACCCCCACCCTGGACTACGGCAACCACATCTACCTTGGACTCCCAAAAAAATCTACACAACCACTTCAAATAGCACAAAACACTGCTGCAAGACTCATAACAGACAGTACAACCCACGAACATATCACACCCATACTATACGACCTCCATTGGCTACCAATCAGCTCCCGAGTCCGTTACAAAGTTCTCTTAACCACATTCAAAATAATAAACAACCTATCCGCAGACAACCTACAACAGCTCATAACAGCTGACGATAGCAAAAGACCAAGAAGAAAGGGAACATCAAGCAACATCAGAACCCCAAAGGACTACACCAGGACAAACCAAGCCACATCAAAAAGAGCTTTCACCCTGGCAGTCCCAGCCATATGGAACTCTCTCCCTGACCACCTCAGAGCAACAAAAGACATCAAAGAATTCAGAAAGCAGCTTAAAACCGAACTATTCAGAAACCATTTCAAGAACCTCACAGTATGACTCTAACCAACCAATTAAGTTAACACAGCCATCATTGTAAATATGTAACTGTAAATATGAATCATAAACACACAATGTATATAGCTTCACATCAAAATCAACCACACTTTCCCACACAGCACACTGTGACGAATCACCCACTGCATGCTACTGACAACACCTATTTCATTGATTTGTTTGCTGTGACAACCGCTTTGATTTCATGAGAAAGCGGTATACCAAATCCGTTTAAATAAATAAATAAAATAAATAAATGGGTTACAATGTAGCTTCATTACGTGCTCCCTAGTCTTCCAACTTTTTGATGGCATAAACAATCGATCTACGTTTACCCATTTTACTGCATTCATTAATTTATAAACATCTATCATATCTCCTGTCTCTTTTCCAAGTTGAGGAGCCCTAACCTTTTAAGCCTCTCCTCATAGGGGTATCTTTTCATCCCCTTTAACATTTTGGTGGCTCTTCTCTGTACTTTTTCTAATTTCACAATATCATTTTTAAGATATAGCAACCAGAATTGCACACAATATTCAAGATGCGGTCACACCATGGTATGATACAAAGGCATTATAATATCCTTGATTTTATTCTCCATTCCTTTCCTTATGATTACTAGCATTCTATTTGCTTTCTTGGCCGCCGCTGCACACTGGGCAGAGGGTTTCAATGTGTTATCCACGATGATGCCTAATTCTTTTTCCTTGGTGGTAGTTCCTAATGTGGAACCTTGCATCATGTAACCATAGTTTGGGTTGTTCTTCCATAGGTACATAACTTTGCACTTGTCCACATTAAATTTCATCTGCCATTTGGATGCCCAGTCTTCCAATTTATCAAGGTCCTCTTGCAATTTTTCACATATTGCTAACTTATTTGTTATCCAGATTAGACATAAACTTAAATATCATCATCAAACCTGATGGAAGGAGAAAAATACATTTGTTTAAATTCTTCCTTTCAATCTAGTTCTTAAGTAGGTGCTGTAATTCATTTAACCTTTTATTTTCCCTTCTAGTCCCTCCTCCCTACCAATAGAGGGATGGGATCATTGGTGAGAGTGGTAGGGTTTTCTACATCAATTTATGAACTCCCCAGGTGAGGCAGAACAACTTGGAACATCAGCTCTACCTGAAATCCCCAGCACCAGGAAGCAGGAGTCTCCTATGTCCCTGGGGTGTTGCACCTGTTTGATGAGACTTACAAGAACCCTAGCTGCCTAACCAATCATACCAGATATGAATCCCAGACATAATCTCTTTCTGTATACTGTATATTCCCAGCTTCCTATTCCGTCAACACCGAACAAATATATCCTTGGCAGATGACAACGTGCCCCCTATTGTCCTCCTCTTTTGGAAGCCCTATTAAGTCTTACATGTAATTAAGTCTTAATTTATCACGTAAAGAGAAGCACTGAGAAACCTGTTAATGCTAACTGATGAGCAGTACCTATTGTGTTTCTATTGTCTACCAGCTGTGCTTACTTCTCATAGCCTTTGGAAGCATCAGCTATAAAATTCTTTAACATTGCATGCTTATGTATTTTCTGCACCATGTTTCGTTCAATAATGGAGATTATTTTTTAATATTACAAAAGGATGACAACCTGCCAGGTGGAATACATTTCTGTTACCACAGATAACACTAAAAGATGGCGGAGTTTCATTTTAGACTGAATGTTTTATCCCATTACCAGAGCAGAACCCAACTACAGAGCCCAGTTTTTATAGTGGCCTTGGGTGTCGTTTCTCTAGCATAAAAAGAGGGAAAATGGCTTTGAAGATATTTACGATTGGACTGAATGAAAAAAAATGTTTGGGAGGGATGGTCAATTTAAACAACAGAAAATGTTTCCTTGATGTGGATCGCAGATGGCATGGCCATTTTTAAATCCCCCACATCTTTCATTTGGCCACATCCTTTTTGGTATTAATAAACTAACACAATGATTGTAAACCATTGGGTTTCAGTATCATAAATTGACATAAAGAGAGACAATCATCAGCCCATTGAATGCCAGCATCAGTGGGACTCTGTTTTCTAACATTTATTTTGCGGCTCTGCCTCCCTTTTGTGTGACATCATGTCCTGGACCTGCCACTTTGGACTCGAGTGCCACAGAGCTACTATCAGTGAGCCTAAGTGCAAACTTGTAAAAAGAACAGAAATCAAGATGCAGGACTTTGGCACAAACATGCCATCCCTATTTGAAACCTGTTCATTGGGCACTGAATAGATAAGACAGAAGGGGTGTAAATGTTCAGCCAGTCATCAAAAAGGCATTCTGTTTCCCTGCATTCCTTACTGCAGGACCTGCTAATCTAACCTGCTGGGATCGTGCTGTGTTAATTCCTTGTAGTACAATGTAAACCATTCTCACCTGGCATGTGTTCAACTCAGAAACATCTATCTAATTGCCAAAGCTGTTCTTTGTCATGTGTGCAAATTCTAAGAGCATGATACTAGCAGTACATACAGCACACTTTATACAGTAACAGTCTGCTTGGGCAGCGACACTGTTAATGCTATAAAAAGGTAGATAATAATTTTCAGTGTTGAACAAAAGCAATAGATATTTATTAAATTCATTTCCTCGCTGGACAAAGAAAAATCAAAGAAACAGAGAACATAAAAGGCAGAGAGCAAGTTGAAACCCCATCTACATGCCCATTTCTCATTATATATTTATCTTATATTTTCAGCCTAATTAGTCACTAAGCAAATACTGCTCCTCACAACACATAATCACATAATGCACTGTAAGTAACTTTTGATAGATAAGCGTTTGCCTTTTGCTGCAGTCAGCCACAGATCACAGTTCATCTTTGGTTCTCCCTATACTTCTTTGCAACTAAGTATAAAGAGATTTAAAGGTCTCTTAGATTTTGAGGGTAGCACCAGGGGCTTTGTTATACATGAGCATCTAAGTTTCTGTTCACTCCTCCCCACTCCATGACTTCAAGTTGCCTCTACTAGCCAGTGTCCAGAATCTCAGGCTCCTCCCCTTCCAGCAGCATGCACAGTGCAGAAGAGGGGGGGGGGAGGGAGCCGGGAGTAGACAAAGCAGAGCAAGAAAGAGCCACTCTACTCCCTCATCATCCCCTCCCTTCCTCTCACATCCTCTCCTTTCTTCCTGTGGTGCAGGGAACAAAATGGGATGGAGCAGCAGGGGCGGCCAAAGGGTGGTGTGGGGCCATCTATGGAGACTCATTGCGAGGCTTCTTTTGCATACATTTAATTTACTTTATTTTAAACTTTATATATTGCCACCTAAAATTTTAGGCAGCTTTCAAAGGAGTCCTTCACAAGCCTCTCTTTTGGCCTGCAATGACTTAGAGACATGTGTACTAATAATTAATGTACGTTAAGTGCCACTGTGCCAATAGAAATAAATGGGTGTTCCTGCACTTAGCGCACATTAATATTTGTGAATGAGCATTTAACTTTTAAACATGCCTCTTAATGAGTGTCTGAATACCATTTGCATGGGCAGTGAGGATAAAGAAAGATTCACAGATTTCTTCATTACTATACTCCAGTGCCAACTGCCAGGAAGTACTATAAACTCTGCTCGTTTAGAACCCATAGCAAACCCACTGTATCATAACAGCACTACCAGGACTCACAAAGCACCAAACCCTACCTATCAAAAGGCAACACTGCAAATATTAAACCAATACATTTCAGAGAATACCAATACATCTCCTACTGGGGAAAGAGAACAAGTGGGACTGTCACATAGAAACTACATGAACAGAATACCTCAGCTCGGTTACACATGCAGAACACAGACCGTCACCAAGCAAAGAACAAGGGATCACAATTTAGAAATAGGAAGATAATAATTAAACTGGGAACCCCAAAAGTCAAACTTGGAATCTACAACAACACTGGAGAAGTACAACTATGAATTATTTTCCTCTTGTACTAAACAAAACGCAAAGACGTTAGCGATGCACATTTCCCAGAGCTGACATATTCCATTTAATAAATTCAAAATAACAGTATTTGTCTACCTTTTTGTTGTCTGGGCATTTTAGTTTTCTGTTGCAGCTGTCCCAGTTGCTTTCTTCAGTTTTCTTTGTGTCTTCTGCTAACTCTCCATTGTCTGCTGTCCATTTGTCCTTTCTTCTCTCTTCTACTTTTTTCCATTCTCTCTCTACATCTGCTGCAACATATTGATCTTTCCCCTTTTGCTCTTTCTTCCACTTCTTTATTCCTTTTTCATCCACTCAAAGTTCACCCTTTCATCCTCAATCCCCACTTACTCTCCCAATACCTGGCCAATCGTAGATTTTTCTTCCCTCCCACACAAAATATCTTTTCACCTCTTTATCCTTACCTCCCAGCCCCACCCCCTTCTAGTCCTCCCCCATCATCAGCTCCCTTCTAGTTCCAGCCCCACCCAGCATCCGCATCCTTCTTGTTCCATTCTCCCATCCCCTATCAGCCCATTTCCAATCCTATCACTTACCCAGTTAATCTGATTTCCAGCCGGTGCTTGCCCGGGTTGTATCTTAGGATCTGCTTTTCATTTGGCATAAGTTGTTTCGACAAAGGCCGCTGAAAATCATACTAACTGGGTAAGTGATGGTGCTTACTTAGTTCCGGTACCACCTCCGCCTCAACCATGGAACACCCTTACCGGGGCAGTCTGTTGAGATGGCAGCAGCACTATCTGGAGAGTGCCTCTGGACAGGGGCGGCCCAAGGGGGGTGTGGGGCCATGAGTGGAGACTTGGTGTGGGGCCTCATTTGCATAATGTTACCATACACTTCCTTTTAGTAAACATGCCTCTTAATGAGTGTATAGATAAAGAAAGACTAAAAGATTTCTACATTACTATAATCCAGTGCCAACCGCCAGGCACATTAGGAACTACTACAAACACTGCCCATAAAGGGATCAGGAAGGGGGGGCGAGTGGGGAGCAGGGCCGAAGTAGGGTGACATGCAGGGGTACAGAGGGGCAGGGGGGGAGAAAGGGGACGGCAGGGGGGTTCAAGCGAACGCGCAAGGTGCGTGGCTGGGGGTAGGGGGCGGACAGCTCTAGGCCTGCGGGAAGAGGGCGTGTGGGGCCTCCTGCGGCGGGGCAGGAGTCTGGGGTGGGGCGCAGACCTCGGAGTCGGGGAACAGGATGTGCCAGGAGGGGAAGGGTGGCAACGGGCAATAAAGGGCAGGGGAGTGTTGAGGGGGGGCAGGGGCAGGGCTGGCTGCGGAGGGGGGGGGAGTACGTGGTTCAAGCACACGGGACTGGGGCAGGGAAGGGGGGAGAGGAGACTTGTGGTGCGGGTGATAGGTCGGGGTATGGAGAACTTGGTGGAAGGTTCCCTGGGGGAGGGCCGGAGAGTCTGAGGGGTTTAGGGGCTATGGGGCAACAGGCTTGGGAGCATTGGATGGGGGGGAGGACAGGGCCCTTCGAGGGCCGATTGGGCGGGGGCATGGCAGCCAGCACGGTCCGCGGTTGTCCCCCCTTCGTTGTTGCCTTTTTTGTCTTCACAGATTCCATTTCTGGCGCCTCCAGGAGCGATGCACGGCGTGGGGCAGAGTTACGGGCCAGCGAGTAGCAAAGGTCAGATGAGGAATACACGAGGTGGTCTAGGCGCCGTGACGGCAGCGCGTGGAGCCGGAGCCCAGCAGCTTGTGGAAGGACTGTCACAGGAGGTGCAGCGCCGTGCGGGGACCGTGATGAATGCGGCAGCAGAGACGGGTGAGTTGCATGAGGAGCAAGCAGGGGGGGTTGTTGGGGGGGGCGAGTGGAGCGGTCGGGAAAGGCGAGCAGGAAAAAGAAGCACACTTGCCGGCGGAGATGCAGTTCGGAATCGTCCACCTCTACGTTATCGAGTTCGTCTACAGGATTGTTGATAGGTGATGGGAGGAGTGCTGGGGGCGGGGTGCGGTGTCGGCAGCGAGCCCTTCCGGTGGGGGGTCAGTGGCTGTGACAGCTTTGTTGGAGTTGTGGGAGGGGGTGCCTAAGAAGTTGAGGAGGAGAATAAGGAAGCGACGTTATATCGACATTTTCCGGTTATTGGAGGGTCGTAAGCGCTCGGGCGACAGTAAGAAGAAGCACAAAGAGGATGAGAAAGCCGGGAGGGTTAGAAAGGTGTCAAGGACGGTGGTGAATTGGGTCAGGGCTTTCTTGCGTTTGGCCAGTGTATGGGGTCAGCGCTACGCAGAGCAGTACGAGATGCTTTTGTCGTATGCGGACTCGATTCTCGAAGCGTCGCAGACCCATGACGGGTGGTCATGGTTTAACTACAACGAAAAGTTCAGAGATAAAATGGAAGAGAACAAGTTGTTAACATGGGGCACGCAAGATATTAACCTGTGGCTAATGCAAATGTCGGTAAGATCAAATGCAGTAGGGGGGGCGGAGTAAAGTTCGGTGCAGGGGTTAATGCAGTCGTGAGCCGTTCCTTTCGTGCAGGGGGGGTCAAGTTGCCGAGCAAGCAGGGAGCAGGGGGAGGCGGGGACGTATGTTGGAGTTCAACAAGTCCTCCTGCCCATTCCCGGACTGCAAGTTCCGGCATGTCTGTTCCGTGTGTGGGGGGGGACACTCGGCGGCAAAATGTATTCGAAAAGGTGCCCCGGGGGCCGCATTGCCGGCCTCTAAGTAGGGTGTGGAGTTCAGTGTGGCCCCTTCGCCCATACGGGTGGGGGTATTAAATGATTGGCTGCGCCGCTACCCAAAAAAGGGAGATAAGGAAGTTTTGAAGTGGGGGTTCCTGTCGGGGTTTGTTATTCCAGTCCAAGGCAGGGTGGCGGCTGCTGCTGCTAAGAATTCCCCATCAGTGCGCTGTTTTGAGGCGGTGGTTTGCGAGAAATTGGACATCGAGTTGAGCCTGGGCCAGATAGCAGGTCCGTTTGCAGGGCCCCCGTTTAGGAATTTTGTGGTGTCTCCGCTGGGGATTATACCAAAGAAGGAGCCGGGTAAGTTTCGGTTAATTCATAGTTTGTCCTTTCCCTTGGGGGTGTCGGTTAACGACCGCATTCCTCGTGAGTGCTGCACGGTGCATTACGCCTCGTTTGACAGGGCGGTTGATTTACTGAGGAAAGCGGGTAGTGGGGCATTGATGGCAAAGGTGAACATTGAGTCTGCCTTTCGCTTGTTGACGGTGCACCCCACCTCTTTTCATCTGCTGGGTTTCCAATTTGCGGGGAAGTTTTATTTCGATAAATGCATGCCCATGGGCTGTGCAGTGTTGTGTGCCTGCTTTGAAAAATTTAGTACCTTTCTGCAGTGGGCGGTTGTACAGCGAGTGGGTTTTGCGGACGTTGTGCACTACTTGGATGATTTTTTGTTTGTGGGTACAGCGCAGGCTTCCCAGTGTAGGGCATTGTTGGAGGGTTTTGAGTATGGCAGGGGAATTGGGGGTGCCTTTGGCAGAAAGGAAGACGGAGGGACCAACGACTCGGATCACTTTTCTAGGCATTGAATTGGATTCGGTGGAAATGGTGTCTCGCCTGCCATTGGAGAAGGTGGTGAAGTTGCGGGTTTTCATAGCAAATGTGTTGGCATCTGTGAAGTTCACGTTGAAAGAAATGCAGGCATTCATAGGGTCCTTGGATTTTGCTTGTAGAGTAATACCGATGGGGCGGGTATTCATTCGCCGATTGGCGGCAGCAACGGCAGGTGTATGTAAACCTTATCACCGAATTCGAATTTCCAGGAGCATCCGCGAAGATTGCAAGTGTGGGATGCTTTCTTGAAGGATTTCAGTGGGACGTCTGTGTTCATGGAGGAGGAGAGTTCTAGCGAGGAACTACAGCTGTACACGGATATGGCAGGGGACATCGGGTTAGGCATTTACTTCAGGGGGGGCATGGTGCGCAGACAGATGGCCATCAGTGTGGTGCTAAGTGGGGCTTTTAAGGAATATCACCTTTTTGGAGCTGTTTCCTATTTTAGTGGCATTAGAGTTGTGGCCTGATAGGTTGCGCAACAGGAACGTGGTCTGGTAGTGCGACAATGAAGCCGTAGTGAGTGTAGTTAATCATTACATGCCTCGGTGTGTCCAGGTAGCAACATTGATGAGGAAGGTGGTGTTTATCTTGTTTGCGGCTGAACATGGGGTTGAAAGCGCGGCACATCCCAGGGCATAATAACGGCATTGCTGATGCTCTTTCCCGTTTACAGTGGGATCGGTTACGGCAGCTGGCACCAGAGGCGGATGCGGAGGGGCTGGTAGTCCCTTGGAACTTATGGAGCTGTGGCCTGCTGAGATGAGAGAGATGCTGAGAAGCTCAGTGACGGAGAAAACATGGGAGGCATATCGCAGAGGTTGCGGAAGAGTGGTTGAGTTCTTGCGGGAGCAGGGGTGGCAGGTGGGTGCGGTGTCGGATCAATTATTGGGGAGGTATATCCTCAATGCAAAAAGGCGAGGTCTGACCCGGGCATCAGTGCGGGGTCACTTGGCAGGCTTCGCCTTTTTTGCCAAAGCAGTTGGATGGGGCCCATCGGGGGGAGGGTTCTTAGCTCGGAAGTTGATGCAGGGGTGGGGGCGGGCTAGGCCGACTCATCTGGATCATCGGCGACCAATAACACATGACTTGCTTAGAGGGCTGTGCGAGGCGTTACCTATGGTGGCAGTGTCTGGGTATGAAGCCACTCTATTCAGGGCAGTATTTAGTTTGGCCTTTTTTGGGGCATTTCAGGTAGGGGAATTAGTGGCTGATTCCAAAAAAGGGTGAGGAGGGAATAGTCTGCAGCGACAGCATGTGCGAGTGGAGGGGGGACAGTTGAAGGTCCTGTTAAAAAAAGTCTAAAACGGATCAGCAAGTAAAAGGCATGTGGATAGTGCTGCAGGCGATAGGAGGGCCCACGTACCCTGTGGCAGCGATTCAGTTGTACCTAGGGATTCGCCCGCAGGAGGAGGGCAGGCTATTTGTGCTTGGGGATGCGCGGTTGGTCACGCGATACCAGGTGGCAGCAGTGTTGCAGTTGGGGTTACAGCGGATAGGCGAGGACCCTAGTCAATTTGCTGCTCATTCTTTTCGTATCGGGGCAGCGACTAGCGCGGCTGGTGCCGGACTTTCGGGCCTACAGATACAAGCGATTGGCCGATGGTGGTCAAAGGCTTTTCGGGGTTATGTCCGTTTATGAGGTGGGGGCTAAGCGACACGAAGGATATTTAACAACTGTTTTCTTTTACAGATGAGGGCAGAGGTGTGCAGGGATGCTGGGGCATTCGTTTGTGTTCTGGGCTGGTCATCGCGCAGAGGTTGAAGCCTATCGGGCGTTAACCTGGGACTGGAGCCATGGGTGGTGGCGATTTCATGGCTGGGCGAAAGGGGGCTGAGATGGATGCAGTTGATGCCTTTGCTTCGTCACCACGCACGACTGAGGACACCACCGAGGTTTCTACTGTTGCACCTGGGAGGCAATGATCTTGCATCTTGGACCTGCAAACAACTGATTAATGCTGCAAAAAAGATTTGGCTCAGATATTGAGGATGTTTGAAGGGGTGGTGCTGATTTGGTCGGATGTCAACCCGAGGCCGGTATGCTGGGGGCAGCGGCACTGGTCTCGGGGGGCTGACGATCAATAGGCAGATCGGGAGATGGGTTTGCAAGCATGGGGGATATCAGGTGCAACATGATTGGGTGGATGTGGCTTGTGCAGGTCTGTACAGGAGTGATGGGGTGCATCTATCTCCAGTTGGGGTGGAGGAGTGGCCTAGTGGTTGGGGCAAGGTACTTCAGGCCGGAAGGTCGGGGGTTCAAATCCCACTAGAGGACAGCAACCTTGGGCCGGAAGGACTGGGGTTTCTAGTCCCACAGGTGCTCCTTGTGGTCTTGGGCAAGCCACTTAACCCTCCATAGCCCATATTCCCTGTAAAATAGTTATCTCCAAGTTATAATGCCCTGTTCAATGTAATTTCAGTTTGTTCAATGTAAACCACACTGATGCAGAATAGTGCGGTATATAAGAGAATGTAAATAAATAAAATGATTGGCAGGAAGCATTGGAGCAGGTGGTGCGGGATAGCATGGGCAGGTCGCAGCTTGCGCTCAGGTTGGGGGGGACGGCAAAGGCACATTGATGTGCCTGTGCCGGTGGCGGGATCCCGGAGGTTTCCAGGGTCCGGAGCTGTAGGCTACTTGGGGCTGGGGCAGGGTGCCCGCAACCCGGATAACCCCTAGCAGACATTTGCTAGTGATATGACAAAGTCGGGCAGGGATGGTAGTAACTTGACCAATGGTTTTACCAGGGCAGGTGCGGAAGCGAGGTCACCTTGCTAATTGTATGGCGGGTGAGGTGTCGCTCCGATGGGGGGATTGGATGGTTATGTTGTTACTCATGTTACAAACTGTAAAATGTTAATGGGCAATAAAGCTGCGATCTATTGTTGTTCCAAAATTATGTGTGGTGTGAAGTTTGTTGGAATCCAACAAGGTGGTACGGAAAAGGAGTGGTGGGGATAAGGCAGGGGGAGTGCCGGGTACGGCTCCCCGGTTAGAAGAAGGACGCGGGCAGGGTCCCGGCGGCCGCAGTTAACTGGGGGCCCGGCCCGGCGCGGGACCCTGCATGCAGAAAAAAGGGAAGAGGCAGGGGGGGAGGGGGCGTGCCGAAAGTGCAATGACACTAGGCGCATCATTTAAACCGATTGGCTCTGCCGCAGGGACGAGCGTGGTGGGAGCCAATCGGAGGGGAGGTAAGGCCATGTCCTCCAGCGGCGGGGACGCTCGCCGAGCACATGGTCTGTGAGAGGGCGAGTGGCCGGCGTCCCACCCTCCCACCCGTTAGTGCTACGGTGGGGGGGGGGGGGGAAGTGGGCTGCGGGATCCCAGAGGTTTCTGGGGTCCGGAGCCGTAGGCTACTTGGGGTGGAGGAAGGGTGCCCGCAACCCGGATAACCCCTAGCAGACTTTTGCTAGTGATATGGCAAAGTCGGGCAGGGGTGGTAGTAACTTGACCGGTGGTTTTACCGGGGCAGGTACGGAAGCGAGGTCACCTTGCTAATTGCACGGCGGGTGAGGTATCGCTCCGATGGGGGGATTGGATGGTTATGTTGTTACTCATGTTACAAAATGTAAAATGTTAATGAGTAATAAAGCTGTGACCTGTTGTTGTTCCAAAATTATGTGCGGTGTGAAATTTGTTGGAATCCGACAAGGTGGTACAGAAAAGGAGTGGTGGGGGTAAGGCAGGGGGCATGCCGGATACAGCTCCGCGGTTATACTTTTTCACTGAAAGAGTGGTGGATGCTTGGAACACCCTCCCGATGGATGTGGTGCGGGCAAATACAGTGACAGAATTCAAAATGGCAAGGGACAGACATAGTGTATCCCTTTACAGCAACAGGATAAAATCAAAATAAACTTTACTATCTAATGGGCAGACTAGATGGACCATACTGGTCTTTATCTGCCGTCATTTACTATGTTACTATGTTCTTGTAGCTAGTCTCACCAATGGTCCTTTTTAAAACATAGAAATTTGACAGCAGATAAAGACCATATCTCACTAAAAGTCTTTAAAAAACCTTTCCTTTTAATAACTGCACCCTTTACTGAAGTCTTTCAATACTGTGTATTTGAACCATTGTTAGTATACCACACACTTATAGTAATAGCCATATCTTAGGGATATTTCTATGAGTTTGTGGTGCAATTTTTGCCCCAGAGAGTTAGCATGTTGGAACTGGAGTCCAGGAGTCTGAACTCTAGTCATGCTAACTGAAAGTTAAAATCAGAGCTGCGTTTCCCCTGGGCAGAAGGAGCAGTGGTCCTAAGTACTGCATAATCAGAGGCTCATTGGTAAAAGCCCCTTCATGCCTTACTTTTTTCTTTTAACTCAGCCGCTCTTAAGAACATAAGAATTGTCATACTGGGTCCGACCAAAGGTCTATAAAGCCCAGTATCCTCTTTTCAACAGTGGCCAGTCCAGATCATAAGTATCAGGTATCATCCACAAAGCCAGATTCCATGCTACTTATCCCCAAGGATAAGCAGTGGCTTTCCTGTGTCTCTGACTTAACAGTTTAGGGACTTTTCCTCCAGGAATTTGTTCAAACCTTTTTTAAACACAGCTAAGCTAAAGGCTTTTACTACATCCTCTGGCAATGAGTGCTAAAACTTAACGATACATTGAGAGAAAAAATATTTTCTCCCATTTAAATTAAATATACTTTGTAACATCATGGTGTGTACCCTAGTTTTTGTACTTTTGAATGAGTAGACAATTGATTTGTGTTTACCCGTTCCACTCCACTTATAGACTTCTATCATATCTTCCCTCAGCCATTTCTTCTCCATGCTGAAGAGCACTATCCTCTTTAACTTTTCCTCAGGCTAGTCATGACATCCCCTTTATCATTTTGGTTGCCCTTCTCTGTACCTTTTATAATTCTGCTATATCTTTTCTGAGTTGCAGCAACCAAAATGCACACAGTTCTCAAGGTGTGTTTACACCATGGGATGATACAAAGGCATTATGCTATTCTTTGTTTTATTCCCTATTCCTTTCCTAATAATTCCTTACATTGTTTGATTTTTTTGACCGCTACAAAATATTTCCTACGATGATGGCTAGATCCTTTTCCTGAGTGGTGAAACCAAATGTAGAACCCAACATTGTGTGTCTATAATTTAGATATCCCTCTCTATCTGCATCACTTTGCACTTAGAAACACAGAAGCAGAGAAACAATGGCAGAAAGAGACCATATGGCCTATTCTGGTCTATCCTTCCATATCAACTACAATAGTCCCATTCTTACCTTTAGAGGTCCTCTGTGTTTGTCCCATGCTTTTTTGAATTCAGATACTGTCCTCATATCCACTACCTCCACTGGGAGACTAATACATGCATCTATTACTCTTTCCGAAAAGAAAAATTTACACATATTATTCCTGAGTCTATCCCCTTTCACTCCCATCCTATGTCACATCAGAGCAGAGCTTGCCTTCAATTGAAAGAGACTCTCCTGTGCATTTATGCCAAGGAGGTATTTAAATGTCTCTATCATATCACCCCTATCCCACCTTTCCTCTAAAGTATACATATTAAGATCTTTAAGTCTGTCCCCATATGCTACATAACAAAGACCGCTAACCATTTTAGTAAAGGGCCAGCCTGTCCACTGTGCCAGAATGTTGTTTGCACAGGGCCCTGCGCTTCAAAGGGCCCCACGTGAACTTCATTCCTAAATGGTGAATCCTGGCTTTGCAATGCTGGCTTTAGAGGGAGCCGGGGAGGCCCGCTTAAGGCCCCGGCTCACCTCTGCACAGCCAACAGTGTGATGAGCGGCATGTTCCCTTATGCTGGTAGCTGTGTTTTCGTGAAGTGCGCAAGTGACACGAAACAGGAAATGCCCTTTAACCTTTCCCGGCACTACAGCACTTCACGAGAACACAGCTGCCAGCGTAAGGAAACACACCGCTCTTCATGCTGGTGGCTGGGTAGAGAAGAGTCAATGGGCCTCGAGCAGGCCACCCCGGCTCCCTCTGAAGACGATCAGACAGGCATGGGGCTCTTCGGGGGGGGGGGGCGGAGGAGGCCAGGATAGGACTAGACAGGACCCCCGTCCCCTGGTCAGACCAGAGCCTAATAACCTTCCAGATCCCAGCACAACAAGAGCAAGATCCACTCAGCTGAGCAAGTGTATTAACATCAGCAAACCCTGTACGCTTCAAACCATTTGACAAGGAAGAGTTTACTAAATATGCGCTCCCAAAACTTGCACAGTCATCATCCAACCTCAATGCTAATTGGAATGACACCCTTAACTGGTGCTCTCAACAGCCTTCCTCTAACAAACATCCAATGTCCAATAGTCGCGCTGGTAAAAGGAAGACAGCTCCTTGGTTCTCTTCTGAGCTACGGTCTTCCCTACTTCTCCTTAGAAAACTTGAGAGAAAATGGCGATGCTCCCATAACACAGCGGACCAAGCCACATACTTAGCTCACCTGAGAACTCATCGTGAATTAATCTGGGACAAAAGGAAAGAATTCCACTCCGAGCTCCTCAGCCGTTCACTAAACAAGCCCCGCGACCTATTCGACTTAGTAAAATCCTTAATCAAGGAACCATCTCCACCACAACATGAACTTATACAACCACAGCTATATGTTAACTATATTCAATCCAAAGCTGTCAAAACAATCACAGCCTCGAGCCCAAAACCTTCCCGGATACCTCAGCATCAAATTCCCCTCATCAAGCTCTCACCTCCATCTGCGAGAAGCATTGAAGACCTTATTGCCACTATCAACACCACCACCACACCAAACAACCCATGCCCTGCATACTGGATCAGATCAATGCGATCTGAACTCAGCCCAATCATAGCCGAGATCACAAAACTTTCCTTCTCAACTGGAATATTCCCATCTGCTCTTAAACAGACATCCATACGACCACTGCTAAAGAATAACCAGCTGGATCCGCAGAAGGAGGAGTCCTACCGGCCGATCTCAAGCATCCCACTACTAGCTAAAATACTTGAGAAGGTGGCTCAGAGACAGATTCAGCAACATATCGACACCTCATCCCTCCTAGATCCCTGCCAGCATGGTTTCAGGGAAGCTCATGGAGTTGAGACACTACTTACCTCACTATCCAACACCCTAATCAGTGGGATAGACAAAATCAAGAGGGGCTTCGCACTAATCTTCCTTGACATCACAGCAGCCTTTGATTCAGTCGACCACGACCAACTCCTAATACAACTTCACGAGAAGGGAATCCATGGCCTTGCATGGGATTGGTGTAAATCCTACTTAGAAGACCGATGGCAACAAGTTAGGATTGGTTCCAACACATCTGAACCATTTCAGCAAAAACAAGGGGTACCCCAAGGCTCCTCCTTATCCGCGCTGCTCTTTAATATATACATGCAGCCGATATGTGAAATCATCCGCTCCTTCGGAATTTCATGCCTGATCTATGCAGACGACGTGCTGTTGTTTACACCTATCAATGTTATGCTCCCTGACTATACAGCATTAGTGGACCGCTTCAACGCAATAACTGACTGGCTTCACAATCAGAACCTTCGAATAAACTTCAAAAAAAACGAGGTCCTATTCATCACGAAGAACAAAAGCTTTTCACCCCCCCCCCCCCGGCCCTAAAAGTAAGAGATGCAGAGCTTCCAAGCAAGCCCACCATATGCTACCTGGGTGTTACTCTGGATCAACAGCTAGACTTCACAGCTCACATAAGTAGCACTGTTAAGACCATATACTACAATATCAAGGCATTACGTCACCCGAGACCCATGTTGGACCCAATGAATTTCCGCACAATATTCCAAGCATTAGTAACACCCCATTTTGACTACGCAAACATTAAACTCCACGGCCTCCCCAAGAGCACCCTAAACCCGCTACAATTAGCGATGAATGCGGCTGCCCGTGTCCTCAGTGGAGCATCCAGGAGAGACCACATAACCCCCACCCTAAGAGATCTACACTGGCTTCCGATAAACTCCAGGATCGCATACAAAGCCCTCCTCATTACCTTTAAATCCATTATAAAATATCCCCATCCTCAATTTCAGCCCTCATCACTCACACCCCCAACAATAGACTAAGGAGAACATCTGCCTCCAATACACTTATAATCCCGAGGGAATCCATAAAATGTGCACAATCAACTAATAACAGAGCCTTCGCTTTCTACGCCCCCAGATGTTGGAACAACCTCCCTCCCAGCATCAGATTGATCAGTGATCTCAAGCAATTCAGGAAAGCCCTCAAGCATCATCTGTTTCTTCTACACTTCTCACAACCCAACAGCATCTTCCTTCCTTCCACCCCACAACCCAATCCTTTAACATCACACTCATCACAGACAAACTAGGCTGGTCCTAACCACAAACCAATCTGTACACAATATTAATCTACACATTCTACTCTGAACACAATATTTATCTAGTAAAGCCTTAGATATTAAGCCACGTCAGTAATACTATTAACTCTAGTAGCTCTAGAATATGCATTTACAGAAATATGGTAATATATACCCGAAGGCATTATAAACAATCAATTGGACTAAATCCAGTTTACAGATGTGCATTATTGTAAATAGCCACCTACCCCCAGCTTTCACTGCTTGAATGTACATAGTTCCCCCAGTTCAACTCCATGTTATCTTCCCTGTTATATGTAAACTCAGGGCAACTCTGTTTCCGCTGTAGAGTCAAATTGTTATCTGTAAACCGCACTGATAATAAATAGCGCAGTATAGAAAAGCTTCTAAATAAATAAAATAAATAAATGGGCTGATGGGGGGCTTGGACTGGAAATGGGTTGACTGCAGGGAGGCGTGGACTGGAAATGGGCTGATGGGGGGACAAGGACTTGAAATACGCTGATGGGGGGCTTAGGACTGAAAATGGACTAATTTGGGGATAGGACTGGAAATGCTGATGGGGAGCTAGGACTTGAAATGGGCTGATGAGGGATCTAGGACTGGAAATGGACTGATTGGGAGGGCTTGGACTGGAAATGTGCTGATTGGGGGGAGGCATGGACTGGAAATGGGCTGATGGGGGGCTTAGGACTGGAAGTAGACTGATTGGGTGGGCTTGGACTGGAAATGGGGGGCTTGGACTGGTAATGGGCTGATTGGGGGCAGGCATGGACTGGAAATGAGCTGATTGGGGGAGGCGTGGACTGGAAATGAGCTGATGGGGGCTGGAATTTGAAATGGGCTGATGGGTTTGGACTAGAAATTTGCTGATGGGGGGCTAGGATAGGACTGGAAATGGACTGATTAGGTGGAGCTTGGACTGGAAATGGGCTGACGGGGGGGGGGCTTGGACTGGAAATGGACTGATGGGGGGGCTTGGACTGGAAATGGGCTGATGGGAGGCCTAGGACTGGAAATGGACTGATGGGGGGGGGGCTTGGACTGGAAATGGGCTGATTGAGGGCTTGGATTGAAAATTTGCTCATGGGATGCTAGGATAGGACTGGAAATGCATGTTGATGGGGCCCTAGGACTGGAAATGGACTGATTGGGGGGAGGCGTTGACAGGAAATGGGCTGATGGGGGACTTGGATTGGAAATTTGCTGATGGGAGGCTAGGATAGGACTGGAAATGCGGGTTGATGGGGGCCCTAGGATTGGAAATGGACTGCTTGGGGGTGCTTGGACTGAAAAGGGGCTGATGGGGGGCCTAGGACTGGAAATGGACTGATGGGGGGGTTGGACTGGAAATGGGCTGATGGGGGGCCTAGGACTGGAAATGAACTGATGGGGGGGGGGGGCTTGGACTGGAAATGGGCTGATTGAGGGCTTGGATTGGAAATTTGCTCATGGGATGCTAGGATAGGACTGGAAATGCGTGTTGATGGGGCCCTAGGACTGGAAATGGACTGATTGGGGTAGGCATAGACTGGAAATGGGCTGATGGGGTGGCTAGGATAGGACTAGAAATGGACTGAATGGGGGACCTGGACTGGCAATGGGCTGATGGGGGGCTGGGACTGGAAATGGGCTTTTTGGGGGGAGGTGTGGACTGGAAACGGGCTGATGGGGTCTGGGACTTGAAATGGGCTGATGGGGGGGATGGAAGAATGGGACTAGAAGGGACCAGATGCTGGGTGGGGCTGGAACTAAAAGGGAGCTGATGTTGGGGGAGGACTAGAAGGGGATGGGGCTGGGAGAGTGAGAATGGAGAGGGGAAAAGATATTTTGTGTATGGGGGAATTAAACTCTACGATTGGCTGGGTATCAGGAGACTAAGTAGGGATTGAGGATTGAAGGGTGAAACTTGAGCAGATGAAAAAGGAATAAATAAAGAAATGGAGGAAAGAGCAAAAGGGGAAAAAGCAGTATGTTAAAGCAGATGTAGAGAGAGAATGGAAAAAAACTAGAAGATTAAAGAAAGGACAAATGGACAGCAGACAATGGAGAGTTAGCAGAAGACACAAAGAAACCAGAAGTAAGTGACTGGAGCAATTGCAACTGAAAAATTAATTGCCCAAAATAACAAAAGGTAGAAAAGTACTTTTTTATTTTGAATTTATTAACTGGAGTATGTCAGCTCTGGGAAATGTGCATCGCTAACGTCTTTGCGTTTTGTTTAGTACAAGAGGAAATTAATTTATAACTATTTCTCCAGTGTTCTCGTATATATTCCAAGTTTGGCTTTTGGGGTTCCCAGTTTAATTATTCTCTTCCTATTTCTAAATTGTGATCCCTTGTTCTTTGTTTGGTGACGGTCTATGTTCTGCATGTGTAGCAGAGCTGAGGTATTCTGTTCACGTTGTTTCTATTTGACAGTGCCACTTGTTCTCGTTCCCCAGTAGGAAATGTATTGGTTTAATATTTGCAGTGTTGCCTTTTGATACGTAGGATTTGGTGCTTTGTGAGTCCTGGTAGTGCTGTTATGATACAGTGGGTTTGCTATGGGTTCTAAATGGGCAGTGTTCATAGTACTTCCTAATGTGCCTGGCAGTTGGCGTGGAGTATAGTAATGTAGAAATCCAGTAGTCTTTCTTTATCCAGACATTCATTAAGAGGCATGTTTGGTAAAAGTTTGCGCATGTTAACATTATGTAACATTATGTAAGTATTTATGCAAAGGAGGCCCCGCACCCCCTTTGGCCGCCTCTGTTTTAGTAGCCACCCTCTGCACTGACTCCAATTTGTTTATATCCTTTTGAAGGTGTGGTATCCAGAATTGCACACAATACTCCAAATGCGGCTCACCAGAGACTTATAGAGAGACATTATCACCTCCTTTTCTCTGCTGACCATTCCTCTCACTATATACCCAAGCACCCTTCTGACTTTTGCAGTCACCATTTTTTTAGCTACTTTAACATCCTCAGATTCAATTACACCCAGATCATGTTCTTCTTTTGTGGACAAAAGTACCTCACCCCTACATTGTACCGCTCCTTTGGATTTTTGCAGCCCAAATTTATGACCCTGCATTTTTTAGCATTAAATCTCAGTTGCCAAATTCTAGACCATTCTTCAAGTTTATCTAGATCACTCCTCGTGTTATCTACTCCTACCTGAGTGTCTACTCTATTAAAGATTTTGGTATCATCTGTAAACAAGCAAACCTTACCCAACAGCCCTTGTTCAATATCACTAACAAAGATGTTAAAAAGAATTGGACCAAGGACAGATCCCTGCGGCACACCACTGGTAACTTCCTTCTCTTCAGAGTGAGCTCCATTTACCTGTATGCTTTGTCGCCTCCCACTCAACCAATTCCTAACCTAATCAATAATTTTAGGTTCATCCCTAGGGTGCTCTGTTTGTTTATAAGTCGTCTGTGTGGAACAGTGTCAAAGGCTTTACTGAAATCTAAATACCCCACATCTAGGGCTCTCCTTCGGTCCAACTCCCTGGTCACCCAGTCAAAGAAATCTGATTTGTTTGACAAGATCTGCTTCTGATGAATCCATGCTGCCTCAGATCCTGCAATCCACTGGACTCCAGAAACTTCACTATTCTCTCTTAGTAGCTTTTCCAACAATTTATTAACCACAGAGGTTAGACTAATGGCCTATAGTTCTCAGTGTCATCCTTATGTCCAATTTTGTGTAAAGGGACCACGTGTGCCTTTCTCCAGTCCTCTGGCACAACTCCCACAACAAAGAGGCATTGAAAAGGTCAGACAGTGTAGCCGCTAGAACGTCCCCAAGTTCCCTCAGTATTTTTGGATGGATCCCATCCAGATTCATGGCTTTGCCTACTTTTAGTTTAGCTAGTTCCTCAGAAACATAGTCTTCCAAAAATCGTTTCAGATCACCACCACTTCTGTTGCTATTTGTGGGTATTTTCTGACGTCCTGCTCCTGGCCCTTCATCTGTGAACCCAGAACAGAAATATTTGTTAAGCAATTCTGCTTTATCCTCATCAATTTTTGCAAATTCCTCCCTTCACCTTTGAGCCTGACAATATCACTTTGCTCTTCCCCCTCTCACTAACAAATCTGAAAAATGTCTTATCCCTGCATTTTATTACATTGGTTATTTCTTCTTCTTTTTGTATCTTTGCTTTCCTGACTACTTTGCTAGCTTCTCTAAGTTTTTCCAAATATAGATGCCCGTCTTCCTCTCTCTGTGATCTCTTGTATTCATTAAAAGAGACAGAAGTGCCTGTGTTTTACTTTTAGAAATGCAGTGGTGCTGGCGACTGCAGCATAGCACAGGCATGGGAGCACAGGAAAATGCTCCTGTAGCTGTGTAATGAATGCTGCTGTGGCAGGGCAGAGGGGGAGAGGAGGTGACTGGCTGGAACTAATGCTGGGGGGGGGGGGGGATGACACTGGAAGGGCTGAGAGTGGTGGTGGCAGGGGGACTGGCACTGGAAGAGGACTTATGCTGGGGAGGGGGACTGGGCTGATGGTGGGAAGAGTAGGACTGGACTGAGATGATGTTGGTGGTCAGGGACTGGAAGAGGCTGATGATGGTGGTGGGAGACTGGGACTGGAAAGAGGCTGATACTGGGAGGCAGGAACTGGAAGAGGGCTGTTGCCTGGGACTAGAAATGGGCTGATGCTGGGTCAGGGGATTGGAAAGGGGGACTGGAAAGGGCCTGATGCTGGGCTAGAGGCTGATGCTGGGCTGGGGCTGGTACTGGAAGGGGGCTGAAGCTGGGGGGGGGGGGCTCAAAGGGGGTCGATGCTGAAGTCAAGTTGGGAAAAAGGTAGAAGCTTGGGGAGTGAGAAGGAAGAGGGGGACAGATATTGTATATGTTGGGGGGAAGTAATAAGGAAAGGTTGAGAGGGAAGGGCATGGTTCCTGGGGTAAGGAGGATGAATAAGACACCATCAGGATCAAAGCTGCATTTGGATCCTAATCTCCTCAACTACCTGTATCTTGTAATTCTCCTTGAGTTACCCTAGTCCCCAGTTGTTTTGTGGTCTGCCTTGATTAGATTGTAAGCGGTGATGAGCAGGGACCGTCTCTTACCGGTACATGTACAGCGCTGCATAAGTAGTAGCAGGTAGTAGTAGTGAGACAGAGATGGGGAATGGGAGGACTAAGCTGGCGGAAGGTGAAACCTTGGAGACTGGAGAGCAGAGGAGGAATGAAATCTAATTATAGATAGGCAAAAGAAACAGATGAGAAAGATGGAGAAAAAATATGAACCAGAAGGGTCAATATCAGAGAGAGATGTAGGAGGAAAACAGTGAGAATGAAGAAATAGAAAATGGAAATGTGTTCCTGGAAAAGGACTTAGGCGAAAAGCAACAAGAGGAAGTAGTAAAGAGAGGCCAGGACCAACCCAGCTGAAAAAATATAATGATCAGACAGCAAAGGTACACAAGAGGGTCAGTGTTTAGAGAAGGAAATATGTTAGCTGGGAAAATTGCATTTTCTCCTAAACTATAAGAAATGCCCATGTTCCACAGCGCTTAGTTTGTTTTTGGGGTTTCCATTTCATTTTTTGTCTGCATGTTGTTTCTTATTCTTTACTAGATGATGGTCTATGTCTTCCATGTGCAGCCAATGTGAGGCATTCTATTAACATGTTGGTTCTGTGTAGGAATCTGTAATTCAGCTTGTTCTCTTCTTCCCAAATGGAGATGTATTGGTGTCCTAGAATATTTATAGCGCTGACGTTTCATAGATAGTATTGGTGTAGGTAGAGTTCTGGAACTTGGTGCTGATATGGTATGGTCAGTTTTCGAATGTCCACAGCAATGTGCAAGGAACACTGATGTGTCCCAGAGAGCTTGCATTCCACCCAACTCAAAACAATTTGAGAGATATCACCCCTCTTTTGCACCCCAACTGCGGTTTCTAGTCTGGATGTTTCTCGTTCTACTGCACTGGATCTCGCCGACTCCTGTTTATTTTATTTATACGATGTTTATCCTGTCCTTTCAGATTGCTCAGGGCCGGTTACAAATTACATACATAATAATAAAAAGTAACATAACAGACTGACAATACCTCATCATAAAGACTCCAATCTATTCCTGTTGGGATACTGGCCAGTAGGAGCGCCTAAGAATACTGAAACCTATAGTAGCATGCTTAACAGCTAACAGCCATGAACTGGCAGGCCACTGGAGCCATCTTGAACCCCAGGTTTTGAACAATGGACCAGTAGGCTATGGAGAATGGAAAAATTAACCGCATTGTGGCATATGTCTTATAAGTCTGAAAAAACGGACATCTCCGTTATCATATTTGAAAATTATTTGATGGAGCCCAAGACCCATTGGAGTAAAAGCCAAAGTGCAAGGGGGAAAGAGAGGGGAGATTAGGGAATGTGGAAGAAATGCTGAGAGAGACAAAGATGCTTTGTAACGCCTCATGTTCAAATTATTATGTTTAAATTGATGGACATAGTTTGCCTGAATTATAAAGCAGTTGATATACTTTATTAATAACAACAATTAAAAAATGGTTACATCACAGAGACTGATTTATGTCTCAGCTGAGAAGGTGAAGAAAGTTGTGAATTTGTCAGAGGTGTAAGCAGTGGTGTTGGGAAGAATTTGTGTAAGAGTATGTACATGCACCAGTCCATTTTCAGGATATCCCCAATGAACTTGCATGAGGTAAATTTGCATTCAGTGGAGACGGCGCATGCAAAGAGATCTTATGCACAGAAATTAGGGATATTCCTAAAACTGGACCGGTTTGTGGTTCTTCAGGATTGCAGCTTGGCACTCCTGCATTAGCCATTCTGGTTTTCAGGAGAGATTATTATTATTATTATTATTATTAATAATAATAATAATAAATATTTTGTACTTTTTGTACTTCTATACCAATTTCCCCATTTTATCTCACAATACTTTACAACATTGTTTTCAGTAGGCAGTGGATGCAAATTTATCTCATGCATATTCATTGTGGATGTCCAGAAACTAAGTAAGCATTATTCAAGGACTGGCTTGAAAAACACTGTGGGAATCTTTTATTAAAGGGTGCTAGCTGTCAGTGTGTGTTCCGGTGTGCGCTGAAGGCACGCTGGGACAAATGTTGAGAGCTTACATGGGGTCATGACAGTTGCATGGGCTGATTTCCACGCTGTGAGTCTTGCATTGGGATGTTAATGGGGTAAGGTTAGGAATGAAGAGTGGGCATAGTAAGCACTGCACAGTTAGCACGGGGGTAAACACCGCTTAACTGCATCCTTGCAGTTAGCACAGGGTTTACCTAATGCCACTTTAATAAGTGGAGTTAAGTGCACCCATGCTAGTTGTATGCCATGTTAAGGCACAGGGCTCCATGTTAACTGCTGGGAACATGCTTTCCATGTCCCTTACAGTTAATGCAATGGTGTTGCATCTAATGTGCAATGGTTTTGGCGCTATTGGCATGTTAGGTGCAACACCATAGCACCCTTTAGTAAAAGGACCTCTGTACTACAATTCATAATGTAGTTCTCTTGTTTTGTGATTCAGTCAGATCTCTTTTTCAGACATTCATTTCTTTTCCATCTCCTTACCCCTTTTTCATATTGTACTGTAGATATTAGTACATGAGGTGAAGCAGGGAATGAACCTTGTAACACGGAAGATCTGCCCTCTGCCTCAGAAGCACAGAAATCTGCTGTTTGCAGGTTAGATTCTGACAGGCAGGCAAGTCTCAAGGTTCCCAGTTACCATAGGCAACGTAAACAAACTCAGACACGAGGTCTGCAGTCACGCCTAGCTAGTAAGCATTCCCCAGCTGCTGATGAAAACGGCTTTCACCTGTGCAAGGGAACGCCCAAGAAGCTGTATAAAAAATGCTCAGTGCAGTCAGAGTTAGACTGGCAGGACACGAGAAACTTGCAGGATTGGCAGGACACGAGAAACTTGCAGGACTCAGAAGAGAGCTCAGAATATTCAGGAAATACAGACACAGAGTCAGAATTGCCTGAAACTTCTAGCAGGAAGCCACAAAGAAATTCACAGAAAGAAACAAGGAGAGTTTTACACAGAGGTGTCAGCTGTAAGAAGCACTTACCTCTGACGCAGCTTGAATTTCCTAAGCACCGGGCTGTGCTGAATGAATGGGAGGCAGCAAAAGGCAAACCGTATGTATCTGAAAAGCAGGGCAGCTTAAAACAGTTACAAGCCCTAGAAAGGGAAAGAAATGCTATTGAAGATGTGTGTATGTCTGACCCTGAAGAGTGTGTGCCAGTGAAACCCTGCAAAAGATTTCCAAGGGAGAAATCTTCATATAATAGAAGAGAACAGTGTTATGGTTTGCAGCCAAATGTAAAAGGCAGGAAGTTTAAAAGTTTTAAGGATAAAGCTTACTCAGAGAAAGGTGTTTCTCCTTCCTGCTATTACCAGTTTTATGACAACTATTTGCCTTGCTGTGAAGAGGGCTATTCAGAGAGCACGGATAGAGATACGGGACTAAGAAAGGTGCAAACTTTCTGTTCTAACGAAAATACTGTAAATGATAAAGCAAAGTGTGAGCCTATGATTACAGAGGCTGGTATTGAAAGCCCATGTGATGAAGCCATGGATTGTACGCTGTTGTTATCCGATATGGTTTCCTCCTTATGCTGAAGCCAGGATAAGAGTGCCACGTGAGTGCTGAGAAAGCTAAGAAGAGACAGCTAGCATATCGGATAAGCTTTATACTGTGATTTATGAGTTCCGTTGAAGCAAGATGCTATGTTTAAGTTTTCTTCAGTTTACCAGAAGTATGGTTGTATCCTGAGTTTTTTGTATTATAACCTTTTTGAAAATCCAGCCCCAGGAGGGGAATAAAAATCCTTTTGAAAAACCTGACCACTTGACTCACAACTACAACTTTCTATAAGAAAGGTCAGGCCCAGCAGTCTGGCTGTCAGCTTAGGCCACAGTCCAGCTCCTGCTGGTGACAACCTTCTGAGTTATACTATGAAAATAATCAGGTCAGTGATGATGGCAGTCATGTTAGAACTAATTTCCAAATGAAAAGCGAGTAAGATCAATTCTGTATCCTATAATATTGTGTTATATTTTTTATATGTGTTCCTCAAAGCTTTTGTAGCTCAATGGCTTACATAAATCAATAAAAACAATTATCAAATAATTAAAATAATAATATAATAAAATACCGTACATAACATACAACCCTAAAATTAAGCACATTGATAAATACAAAAAATTCCTATTAATAATCGTCAGAAAGAGATACCTATGATGAAGGATAATCAGAGGGCGAATTAAGCAAAAGCAGCAAGAGATACATTGCCTCTTCAAATGATTCATATTGGATGCTACAGTGCCCTAAATAATGTGTACGGCCCCAAACCTCTAAAACTACACCTGTCAAAAAAGTTCAATTTGTCACAGACAAATCTGATATTCTTATTTGCTAGAAATGGAATTTTATAAACTTACTGAACGAAACTGGGAATATTCGTTCTGATTGATTTAAACAGCCAAAATGTCTGCCACTATAAAAGAAATAAGTATGCTGATAAGGATGGAATTTCGTAAAGCAATATTTATTTAATTCAATGTATATCTTGCTTTATTACCAACAATATTCTACCTGAGTTAAATGAACTAAAGCTAAAAAAAAAATATAAGCTATGATTAAAACCCTAAAACAATAAAGCATTGGAAACATACTAACATAAATAGCAAAAAAATCACTACCTACAACGCTGACATAAAAATTAATCATCAAGAAGATAAAACATTCAAATATAAAAAGTCATGAATAACGTCTATCATCTCTTCCTAGAATGACTCTACAAGATATTTTTGCACAAAGAAGAAATGCAATATATTAACTAGAAATGAAAAAAAATGTAGCTTAGTTAATCATTCTTTACTCTCTGTTGTAATAGAAGATAACTTATTTGCTTTTACTTCTTTTGTATGATTAAGTAAAAGATTGTCTATATACTGTAGGCATGTTGTAACTACCATATCTTATGAATCAGCAGTTATATACAGTAAGTTTCACATTTCCAGAGGTAATTAATAGAGGAAAGTTTCAGGCCTAGATGAGACCCTTCCTCATGGTGGCAGCAAGTTCAAAACAAGCTT
Source organism: Ichthyophis bannanicus (assembly GCA_033557465.1). Taxonomy (NCBI): domain Eukaryota; kingdom Metazoa; phylum Chordata; class Amphibia; order Gymnophiona; family Ichthyophiidae; genus Ichthyophis; species Ichthyophis bannanicus. Next base: position 547,412,507 of record CM066031.1, read on the forward strand.
TTTGACATTTTATAATGCTTGTTTGGAAAACCAAGAGCTTCCTCAGAATGTCAAAGAAGCTCTCATTTTTACCATTTGCAATAAATAGCAAAGGTGAAAGGCTGTCTGCAGTAATGATCATGGTATCGTTCTGTTATCAGTTGCCAGAAACATACTTGCTTAAAGTCTTCTAAGCAATATATTGGAAAGCATTCTTCTAGAAAGTCAATGCAGTTTACATGTAAAAAGATAATTTAATAATTATTTTTTTTCTGAGACAACTACAACAAAAGGCTATTGAACAATATTTAAGACCTCTTTGAAGTGTTTGTAAGTTCTTGTGGCAGTGGCTAAAGAAATGTTATGGATGCTTTGTTTGCATTTATCAAAGTAATAGAAGAATTTCTTGATGGGATGACTTATAGCATTTCTGTAACATAAAATGCTGCTGATTTGTTTGTCATACATCATGTGAGAGACCAGGCAGTGTCCCTGCTCCCACACTCTACATTGTTCCTATCTGGTGTTCTTACTGTGATGTCACAAAACCGTGGTTTAGTTGTTTACAATCATATGTGCCAATTTCAAGTTGCATGTAAACTCAGCATACTTCTCTCTAGGAATGATTCAGCTCATTCCCATATGAATATTCATGAGATAAGCACTCAGTTTGTGACAATGAAAAAGCAATTTCAATTAAAGATAGGTGCTAGTAAACTTCTCTATCAATCTCTTAATAGAAAAAAATGAAGGTAGTGATGCTGAAGTTTTTGTTAGTGGAGAGCCCGTTTAATATCACAGTACTTAGTTTTTACTGATAACACCCATGGCGCAGAGATTGCACTTCGCATGCAAAGAGCATCCAAACTATTTGGAATATTATCAGCACAGCCAGGGCCCGTACCAAGGACTGTTCAAGCGGTGCAGCCGCACAGGGCACAAGCAGAGAAGGGGGCACTGATATCATCACTGGGATCCTAGGAAGCTCAAAAAAAAGTGAGTTACTGAACGTGGCTGGATGGAGGAGGGGCACCAGATTCATTAGTCATACAGGGTGCAGTTTTAGCTTGCTACGGTCCTGAGCACAGTGCCAAGAAGGCTGCCAGGTGGTAGTGCTGCTGACTGCACCTCTGTATGCAATAGCTCTATATCGGCAACACATTTAAAGGCTTACAAGCTTCATTTGATACATCTGCGGCAGCTTTTGGGTAATAAAGCTGCAAGATCTTATTCCAAGTTCTCCGGTTTTAAAAAAAAGCTGGGACTTAAATACCTACAGCACCTTTCTGACATTTGAGTAGTAAGATTGAATTCCAAAAACGGAGGCATTGAGAAGCGCTGGCCTGCTCAGTGTCGAGTCATTAGCTATGCAGCTGAGATGGACAGGTCACATTGTATTTTTGCTGGAGCATCAACTCCAAAAGATTCTCCTTTATGGTGAAATTAGGGTACGATGGAAATGTGACAGAGAAGATCTAAGGCTAACTTATAAGAACATTTTGAAAAGGAACCTGAAGAAAGAAAATAGCACTGAGAAACGGGAAGAAGCTGATAAAGATAAATGTAAACGGAGATCTGTGTGAATAGTTCTATTCAGATAGTTGATGGGTATAGGGAGGTTGCATGACAACAGCAGTATCCTTCAGTGGCACAATATCAAGCTGCGCTCCAATTTCTTTTCTCCAAATTGTCACAGGGGCTTCATTTCAAATGCTGGACTTGCTTCTCATTGCCAAGCTGACAAGTTTTAGATTACTCTCCTCCAGAGTCATTGTCGTATGTGATGGACAGCCAAAGATTTATAAATGTTAAGCAAAAAAGGAGAGATCCAATCATTGTTTATGTCAAAGCAATGTTTCTGATTGGTCAGTTCGTGAATGACAGATGGAAGCTTCGGAATTAGATCACACTATGCTCCACTGTTGTCAAGTGGTAGCAAACCACATAGCACTACTGGTATGTTATCAGCTAAATAACAGCAGCCACAGCTGTACCACTTAAAAGTTTTGATTAAGAAGGAAGATCCAAATCAATGTGTAATGATGTTAAAATACTTTTTCTCTTTAAATTGTTGAAAATGACAACTGAGAGCCAACTGTACTCATTTACTCCCAAAAGTGTAGCAGACAAATTGTCATTCGTATTCTGCAACCAATTATGTCAAAACAATGTTTCTGATTGGTTGTTCTTATTACATAGGAAAAAGACCCAGTCTTAAGTTATGTGAAGGCTCATTTTACATAAAACATTGCGATGGGAATTGAGATGTCCACAACAAGGGTACATGACCCCCTTGTTAATTGCACAGCATTTGGCTTCCAGTATTGTACCATATTAAATTAAAAACCACAGTTCTCACCTATAAAACCCTTTCTAAGGGAAATCTTATGTTCTTATGTCCGGTTCAGACCAGGAGTACAGAGGACATGTATGTCTGGGATGGAATCGGGCTGTAATTCTCCTTATAAAATGGGGAACACACATCTAAATTTTTGGCCAACTCAAACTACACCCTATCCGCATCCAAACCACACCCCTTGAAATCTCTATATGGTATGGATCTCCATGGATAAACAGTATCTTTATGAATTCACTGTATACATGTGGCACCAGCCTACACATATAAATGCTGTTATCTACATTTAGAGATGCTTCTAAAATAACCCCAAAACACACTCCACTACTGTCAATTATAGAAACCACAAGCTGCTATGAATGTGTTAGCAACTAAATGGCAGGAACTTATTAAAGGATTAACTATTACCTGAGAGGGCTTCATTTAGAGCCTGAACTGCAACTTATTCATGACTAAAATACAATCCGAGTTAAGAACAGATTAGACTCTCTTAAGTTGCAGAGCAGGTTTATTTAGAGAGAATTACAGGTTTATGCAATAACAAGAGCACTCAACTATATACATATATACTTTCTTTTGGGATCTTATGCAAGGTGAATGTGCAACGAGAGAAATAGTGAATTTCTGGATGATGAAAAGTACTGGATCAGGCTGTGGATCAGATTTCCAGAGGTGGTGCTGTAGTGATGGCTGATTGGGAGAGGTCTGTCTGCTTTGCAATTCTGGAGTTGATTCTTTCTTTCTGCTTTATTACAGAAAGTATAGTTACTCACCTGTAACAGGTGATCTCCAGGAACAGCAGGAATTTAGTCTTCACATATGGGTATCGTCGGTACCAACGGAGCCTGTGCGGGAACGCTCCCCAGCGTCCAATTAGAAAGCTTTTGGGAGCATCCCACAGCGCCTGCGTGCTGCCTTCCCGCCTTTCCCAACTGCCTCTCTCCAGTTGAGTTTTAAAGCTGAGACAAAGAGAGAGAGAGGGAAAGAAAAGAAAAGAGAGATACAACTCCTAGGGGAGGTGGGTGGGTTGTGAAGACTAAATTCCTGCTCTTCCCGGAGATCACCTGTTACAGGTGAGTAACTATGCTATCTCCAGGAACAAGCAGGAATGTAGTCTTCACATATGGGGACTCCCTAGCTTCAGATGCCAGGGAGAGACCCCAGAAGTTGTGTGCCCCTGTGAAAGGGCTCCACTTCCCCCCATGGATCTCTGGCATCCTACTGGGAATGGTAGGTAGGAGTTGGTTAAGTATGGAACAGGTGTTGTAGAACAGCCTGACCAAACAAGACATTCTGGTGGGAGTCCTTGTCTAAGCAATAATGGGCTGTGAAGGTATGAACCGAGGCCCAAGTAGCTGCTCGACAGATGTCATCGATAGACACAGAGTGTAAATGAGCCATTGAGGCTGCCATGGCTCTCACATTGTGAGCCGTGACATGGCCTTCCAGAGAAAGGTTCTTACTCTGATAGGTAAAAGAAATACATTGTGCAATCCAATTGGACAATGTTCTCTTGGAGACTGGAAGTCCCAAATGAGAAGGATCAAAAGCAACAAAGAGTTGAGAGGACTTTCTATGTTGTGTCCTTTGTAAGTAAAAAGCAAGTGCTCTTTTACAGTCCAAAGTATGAAGATTCCTTTCTGCATTTGAAGCATGAGGCCTTGGAAAAAACACAGGCAGGTATACTGCTTGGTTTAAATGAAAAGGTGAGACCACCTTTGGCATAAAGTGTGGATGAGTCCTAAGGACTACCTTATCATGATGGAACCTCGTATAAGGAGGATTAGCCACTAATGCTTGCAACTCACTACTGCGACATGCTGATGTGATTGCAATGAGAAAGATAACCTTCCAGGAAAGGAATTTCAAGGAGGTAGTAGCTAGAGGTTCAAAAGGCGGCTTCATGAGCTGTCCAAGAACCAGATTTAGGTCCCATGCCACCGGTGGTGGCCTAATTGGAGGCTTAGTTAGAAGGCCCCTCATAAATCTCGCTATGAGAGGATGAGAGGAAATAGGTTGTCCATTTAAAGGCTTGAAAGAAGCTGAAATAGCACTTAAATGGACTCTTACTGAGTTAGTCTTAAGCCCTGCATTAGATAAATGAAGGAGATACTCTAATAATGATTCCAGAGGTATCGCCAGGGGGGTCAAGACCCTTCTGAGAACACCATATGGAAAACCTTTTCCACTTGAAAGCATAAGAGCGTCTTGTGGAAGGCTTCCAAGAAGCATAAAGGATATCTTTTACTTGTTGAGACAGGTTAAGACCATGAAGGTCTAGGCTCTCAGCAACCAGGCCCTGAGATGCAGAGAGTGGGGGTCGGGATGCCACAACATTCCATCCTCCTGAGACAGGAGATCTGGAGCAGATCCTAACTCCAGAGATGGAGCTTGAGAGAGATGTAGGAGCAGAGGGTACCACACCTGCCGTGGTCTATGTGAAGCTATGAGAAGCATATGGCCTCTGTCTCTCTGAAGCTTGAATAGGGTCTTGGGAATTAGGGGAATAGGTGGAAAGGCATATAGGAAGTCCTGACCCCAATGGAGGAGGAAAGCATCCCTGGCCCGAGAACCCTGAGCCGGAATTCTGGAACAGAACCGGGGAAGTCTGGCATTCAACGGACTTGCAAATAGGTCTATGTCCGGAGTTCCCCAAATTTGAAAAATTTTTGCTACCTGGTCTGCACGAAGAGACCACTCGTGTGGAAGCAGAACTCGACTGAGTCTGTCTGCCCAGGAATTTTGAATGTCTGGCAGATACACCGCAAGGAGATGAATCTGATGCTCTCTGGCGAGGGCCCATAGTCGCAAAGCTTCGTTGCAAAGCGACAGAGAGCCTGTTCCTCCCTGCTTGTTCAGATAGAACATAGCTACTTGATTGTCCGTCTGAATTAGGACTGTCTTGTAACTGAGCTGGGTGTGGAACACTCGAAGAGCAAGGAAGATTGCTCTGAGTTCCAAGAGATTGATGTGTAGATGGGTCTCCTGTGGAGTCCAGGTGCCTTGGGTGGAGAGATCTTGCAAGTGAGCTCCCCAACCCACCTGTGAGGTGTCTGTTGTTAGAATGACCTGGGGTGGTTGTTGTTGGAAAGGGGACCCCACCAACAGGTTTTGGGTTGACTGCCACCACTATAGGGACAAAATAAGGCGACTTGAGTTTGCAATTCTGTCTGATAGGCAGCCTGATGTTTGAGTCCACTGAGTGGATAGAGTCCATTGGGCTGCTCTCATATGGAGGCGAGCATAGGGAACCACATGCACGGTAGATGCCATGTGGCCTAGTAATTGTAACATTTCCCGAGCAGTGAGATGAGTTTTTAACACTGCTTGGGAAGCTAACTGCACAATGCGAAGGCAGCGGGGCTGTGGAAGATAGGCCCTTGCTTTCTTGGTATCCAGCATAGCTCCTATAAACTCTAGAGATTGAGTGGGAGTTAGGTTGGATTTTGGGATGTTTATGACCAGGCCCAAATACTGAAGGATACGCATTGTGCAAGATAGGGAAATTCTGGCCTCTGATTCTGATGGGGCTCGAATGAGCCAGTCATCTAAGTAGGGGAAGACGAATATTCCTAGAGTGCGAAGAAATGCTGCCACGACAGCCATGCATTTCGTAAACACCCTTGGTGCTGAGGCCAGGCCAAAAGGAAGAACCCTGTACTGGTAGTGCTTCCCCTGAAATAGAAACTGAAGGAATCTTCGGTGAGTTGGATGGATGAGAACATGGGTGTACGCATCCTTGAGATCTAGAGAACAAAGCCAATCCTGACTCTGAAGGTATGGCAGCAGAGTTCTCAGAGAAATCATCTTGAACTTCTCCTTGAACAGGAATTTGTTCAATTCTCTGAGGTCTAAAATTGGTCTGTGTCCCCCTGTTTTCTTTGGAATAAGGAAATAGGGGGAGTAAAATCCTGTACCCTGTTGAGAAATGGGTACGTCTTCTATTGCCCCATGGGCAAGAAGTAAACTGACCTCTTGACTCAACTGATTTTCGAGTGAAGTCTGAGAATTGAACCATTTTACAACTATAGGAGGGGGCATGTTGAGGAAATGAAGCTTGTACCCCTCTTTTACAATGGAGAGAGTCCATTTTTCTGCTGTTATTTGCTCCCATCTGGGGGCAAAATGACACAACCTTCCTGGAATGGTTGAGGGTTCTGGCCCGTTGAGGGCCAGGAAGGCCAAGTTCTCTAGATGGAAGTCAAATCCCCTGTGGAGGCTGAGTCTGTTGGGCCGGTTGAGGCTTAACAGACTTTGTTTTCCTTTGTTTTGGTGGCTGCTGTCCCTTTCGGACAGACTGACCCGCAGAATGTCCCTGCTGGGTATAGGAGGGGTAAAACCTCTTCTTTTTAGAGAAGAATGGTTTCTTGTAGGATTTTCTCCTTCAGGATGAGCTGTAGCCTTGGATAGTCTATCCAAAGTGGTATTATCAGCATCCAGCTCATTAGCTTTCTCTTGCCAATTTTTGCCAAAGAGATTTTCGCCTGTGCAAGGGATATTCTGAAGTCTGTCCTGTACCCAGAGTTCTAAGTCAGATGCCTGGAGCCAGGCAATCCTACGAGCACCTATAGCAATGGCAGAGGTTCTGCTTATGCACTCAAAACAGTCAAAAGCTGCACGATTAACAACCTTGGAAACATCTTGGGCATGTTTGACAAGTGTAAGATAATCTTGCCTCTTATCATCAGGAAGGAGAGGGTTCATAAGCTCTAGATCTCCTGTAACCTCCTTAAGGAACATTCCCATGTATAAGATGTAGGAACTAATCCTAGCAGAAAGCATAGAGGTCTGGAAGGTTCGACGCCCAAAGGCATCAAGAGTCCTACATTCATGTCCTGGGGGATTAGATGCATGTCTTTTTGCACTCTTGATCCTTCTCATAGCTGATTCCACTACTATGGAGTGGTGTGGTAACTGAGGTTTTTTGAAATCCAGGACAAGGAGGTACTGGATACATGGTATCAAGCCTACGAGAATGAGGAGAGGTGGTAAGAGGTGTCTCCCACATTCTTAGCATGAGATCATGCAAGATCTCATGACTAGGCAAAGTAACTGCCTCCTTGGGAGCTTTAGGATATTGTAAAATCTCCAATTCCTTTGCTCTGGGCTCTATTTCAGGAGCCACTGTGATGGAAAGACCTCTAGCCACCTCCCAGATGAAATCCTGAAAGGATATATCTTCTGGAGGAGACATCCTACGTTTAGGAGAGGAAGGCTCCTCAGAAAGAAGTACTTCGGTACCGACAGACCTGTCAGAATCCTCAGACTCATCGGAGGATTCAAAATATCTCCTGTCCGGGTGCTCTTGCAAAGCACGATACCGGTACCGATCGAAGTCGGTACCAGAGGGGTCCGGTACCGGCTTGTCGATACCAGAGGAAATAGCATGACTCGGTATCGGTAACACAGTCGCCGATGTTGATACTGTTGGTACTGGTACCGGAACCGGTGTCGATACTGGTTGAACTGTCTGAAGCGGTCCCGAAGGCACCGAAGCCGCAAGGAGAGCCGCCAGACTGCGTTCAGTAGCCAATAATCTCTGGTCTATTGACGCTGCCGATGCCTGGGTATCGGTACCGGACGAAACGGCCGGTACCCCAGAGCATGGCACCAGTAGTTCTGCCAAGGTTGAGGCCTCAAGAACATCCTGGAGCCCCGATGGTGCTTTGGAAGCCGAGGCCTCCCGCCGGGGCAATTTTGCCGGTACAAGTCCCTCCAGGGCAACGCCAAAGGCATCTCGATGCTTGGAAGGAGATCTACCCTTTGAGGACCGGCCAGATTTATGTTTAGTTACCTGAGATCCATGGGAGGAAGACGAAGCCCTGGAAGACGTCGATGCCACGGATGCTGCATCGGAAGGAAAAAGGGTGCTAAGCTTAGCAGTTCAGTTCTGCCGACCCCTCTTCGACATCATCCCACAGGCAACACACTCCGAGATGGAGTGGTGAGAACCTAAACATTTGAGGCACCACTCGTGAGTGTCGGTGACGGAGATGGTACCGCCACACTTGGAACACTTTTTAAAACCCGAAGTGGGTTTTTCCATTCTGAAGGAAAAGTTGGGCCTAGTGCCCAAAATGGCACGTGGCACCCGAAAGAAAAAAGGCTGAAATTTTTTTTTTTTTGAAGAAAGAAGGAAAGAACCGGCGGTACCGGTATAGCGTCGAGGAAGGCAGATGCTACCACATAAAAGAATGAAAAAGATGGGATAATTTCTGCGGTGACAGGAAAACGACCTGCTGGCTCCGCGGAAAATGAAGAACTGGAGAGAGGCAGTTGGGAAAGGCGGGAAGGCAGCATGCAATGCTGTGGGATGCTCCTAAAAGCTTTCCAGTTGGACTCTGGGGAGCGTTGCCGCGCAGGCTCCGTCGGTACCGACGATACCCAAATATGTGAAGACTACATTCCTGCTTGTTCCTGGAGATGAGCATTATTCTTTCTGCTGATCTTCTGGAGAGGTTGCTGGCTTTCCTTCCTTCTTCTGTTCCTTTTTCTTCTGCTCTTCTTGTCCTATTTTATATCTCATAGAAATACAGGGATACAATATGATGACCTCATCCCTCAGCAGGTCCTTAAGAACTTTGTAGTTCACCTTGAAGAAAGCTACAACATGATGGCTGAATCATCGGTTCCACCCACCAAGACGTGGCATGACCCGTAAAACTGCAATGATCATGATACTAGCAGCAGAAGCCTAAATAACAGGCCCTTTAGAACACAAGATTTGCTATACTGGGTCAGACTAAAGGTCCATTAAGCCGCATATCCTGTTCAACAGTGGCCAATCCAAGTCACAACTACCTGGCAGGATCCCAAAAGATAGATAGATTCTCTGCTACTTATCCCAGGGATAAATAGTGGATTTTCTCCAGTCCACGTTAATAATGGCATATGGATCTTTCTTCAAGGAATTTACCTCAACCATTTTTAAACCAAGCTACACTGGTAGTTTTTACTACATCCTCTGGCAACAAATTCCAGAGCTTAATTACACATTGACTGAAAAATATTTTTTCCTATTAATCTTAAAAGTACTACTTTGTAGCTTCATGGTGCGTCCCCTAGTCCCCATAAGTAGTATTTTAGAAAGGGTGTCCAAGTGCAGTCTGGGACGTCTATGGTGAAACATGCAGAACAATGCTGGGGATGTCTGTTTTCGCCCAATTTTAGACACATGGATGCCCCTGACATGGATGCCTCCTTCTCAAGCAAAGTTGCATACGGGGACATCCAGCAGCATGGCAAAATGAAAACACGAGCCCCCATTCCCTGTCAGTGTTTGATATCGTATTGTAAAATAAAAGGGATGAGCATACCTCCATCTCCACATCCTCACACATTTGCAGGACAAGAAAAGTACTTTCAGATGCTTATTTGTGCCTGAAGAAGGTATAATCTTTGATGAGGCTCAGGATGTCCAGGATGTTTCTGAAATCAGGCGAGGACGTCCAAGTTCTTGTGAACACCCCAGCCATGCCTGCACTATCCCCCCATTCTGACTTGGATATCCTCATGCTGGTGACGTCCATAGACCTGATTTATAAAATGACTCCTGGGACATCTTTTCAGCCATCCAAAGCATGAATAGGGCTTTTAAAATAACCCCCTATGGCCCCGATTCCAACTAGCCGCCTTTCCGGAATTCTGCCTCCATCCCCTTCTGCTGCAAAGAGCTACTGTGCATGCTGTGGGGGCGGAGGCATGACAGGGGTGGAGAGTGGGTGCAGCATGGGCGGGGCCAACCCCCAGACATACAGCATCAATTCCCGGACACCCTGTACCATCTGGAGATCACCAGGGGATGCCCTGTTTATTCCACCTCTGAGGTGGAATAAGAGCAGAGTGCCCCCCCAAATGTGGCCAGAAGCCCCCCCCCCCGGAGCCCCCCACAGGAGCAAAGGGACATGGAGGGTGACTCCCTGCCACCCGATCCTGGACTCAGCAGCCCCGTTGGGGTCAGGTGGCAGAGATTTGGGGGTGCGCTGCTGTGGGCAGATGGCGCTGCAGGGAGGATGTCCTGTGGCTGTGGGAAGGGCATGCCGGGTTGTCCTTGGGCCCAATCTGACAGCCGCAGGAATGATTTGCTCCAGCATTTCAGAATTGGGTCCAAATGGGCCCATCCTGCATGGGGTTGTCCAGCTGGCTCGGATGTACACAGAACACAGACTACATTACTTTTTACTGCTAAAGGTATACAAGGATGCTACCAATAATGCAAAGAAGCAATATCACACTAAAGTTTTGGCAAAGGCCATAAACCGTCCCAGGGAATTAGTTGAGATTGTTAAATCCCTTACCATAACTCCTACTAATAACTCATACAAGATTCCTATCAACCCACAAACACTAGCAGATCATTTTGCTAACAAACTCAAACAAAATGGTCTCTTCACACCAACCTCACTATCTCATCCAACCAACAACACCCATGAATTGAGCGATTTCCACTCAATAACAAGCAAACAACCCCACCAGACAATCACTAAGCTCAACTCTACAACCTCTCTGTTAGACCCCTGTCCGGTGGCGTGGATTAAGGAAGCAAAAGCAGAATTGGCTCCAGATCTACTAAACACAGTGAACCTGTCACTGCTTCAAGGATCTATACCTAAGGAACTCAAAAGGTCAGCAATCCGTCCATTACTAAAGAATAAATCTCTGGATCCCTAAGACCCCTCCTCATAACTGTCCCATTGCAAGCATACCATTCCTCTCCAAGATTATAGTGAAGATTATACAGATTCAATTACAAGACTACATAGACTCAGAGTCACCATTGGAGTTCCGTCCATTCCACGGGGTGGAAACCCTCCTTTTAGCTCTATTCAACACTATCACTAAGGGTATAGATAATTCCAAGCGAGCCTTTATCCTCATTTTCCTCGATATTTCCTCGGCTTTTGACAATGTAAACCATGTCATACTCAACTCCAGACTCTCACAGTTAAGAATCAAGGACAAAGCCTTTGAATGGTTTAAATCTTACTTCACGAACCTTGAATATTGTGTGCAATTCTGGTCGCCGTATCTTAAAAAGGATATAGCGATTTTAGAAAAGGTTCAGAGAAGAGCCACCAAAATGGTAAAGGGGATGGAAGGCTACTCCTATGAAGAAAGGCTAAAAAGGTTGGGGCTCTTTAGCCTGGAGAAGAGACGGCTGAGGGGAGATATGATAGAAGTCTATAAATTAATGAACGGAGTGGAACGGGTAAACGTAGATCGATTGTTTACCTTATCAGAATATGGAAAGACTAGGGGACATGCAATGAAGCTACAGGGTAAACTATTTAAGACTAATAAAAGAAAATATTTTTTCACTCAACGTGTAATCAAACTATGGAATTTGTTGCCGGAGGATGTAGTAAAGGCTGTTAGTGTAGCTGGGTTTAAAAAAGGTTTGGACAAGTTCCTGGAGGAAAGGTCCATAAACCATTATTAAGAAGGGACCCAGGATATCAATGCTTGAACCAGTACAAGCATTGTGGAACCTGTGTCCCTTGGGGAAACTGCTAGGTACGTATGACCTAGATTGGCCACTGTTGGAAACAGAATGCTGGGCTTGATGGACCTTGGTCTGACCCAGTATGGCATATCTTATGTTCTTATGTTCTTATGGACACAATACGTTCAAATTGACCAAGTCACCTCGGTGCCATTTTATCAGGAACAAGGTATCCCACAGGCGCTACTTTTTAATCTATATCTTCAGCCGATCTGCTCCATATTCCAACGACATAAAATAAATTATCACATCTATGCAGACGACATTATGTTGTACTTGCAGGTGAAGATATCCAACCCCAACTATGACAATATTTCAGGCTGTCTCACGGAAGCAGAAATGTGGCTCCAATCAATGAATTAGAATATCAATTTCAAAAAGACTGAAGTGCTATTTATAACGAGAAATCCTAGCTTCGCTCCACCAACAGTCATCAATATTGCAAATATCTCCCTACCAGTTAGGACAGAGGTCAAATACCTCTGAGTGACCCTTGATAGGATGCTCAGCCTAACTCCTCATATAAAGCAAACAGTGAAATCTATATTCTTCAAAATAAGGACAATCAGCTACAGGCAATAATAGACAGTACAGCTATTCCTATTGGCCATGCAGCTTTTATGAAAGAGACTTATAACAATATGAAACAACTTTTGAATTGTATAAACTATGAGTAACATCTATGGTCAATCTGTGGTGACTTCAAAGTGGTCACCCTCTTGCTTGGTCTTCAGGGTGGATACACCAAGTACTGCTGCTTGCTGTGTGAATGGGATAGTCGTGCTAGAGATTGTCATTTTGTCAAAAGGGACTGGCCACTCCGTCAGTCACTGTATCCTGGAAGGAAAAATGTTGTTTTCAGCATCTTGAATAGTTGTTTTCAGCATCTTGAATAGACAATCAGCTACAGCCAATAATAGACAGTACAGATTTCAGGACTGTGGTACAAACGCTAATAACACCTCACCTGGATTACTGCAACGGAATACTGCAGGGAACATCCAAGAATAATCTGCACACTCTACAACTGGTTCAAAATGTTGCTGCAAGGCTGATCTACAAAGCAAAAGTAACTGACCACATCTCCCCTATCCTTTATGCATTGCATTGGCTCCCGGTATCCTGTAGAATTACCTATAAATCATTGGTTACAACATTCAAACTTATTAATAACATAGCACCGTCCTTCCTGACAACTCTAATACATGCTCCTCGTGAGAGCAGGTCAAGAAGGAGAAAAAACCTACACATGTTGCGAGTACCAGAATCCATTCGGCAATCAAAGCAGAAGACGAGCAACTCAGCTTTCTCGCTCTACGCTCCTACATTGTGGAACAACCTCCCAGTAGAGTTAAGAGAGATGAAGGACCTTCAATCATTTAGAAAAGATCTGAAAACATTCCTATTTACCCAGCATTTCTACAGCCTGCAGTCCGATGAGGTTCCGATTCTTCAAAGCAGTACGAGCCAGCAACCTTATCCTGATCCTACCTAGACATAGCATACACACACCCCTCTTCTATTAAATCATTTACTATTCAATTCCTCAGTCCTCATGGATTTTCAATACCATGCTAATGTAAATAGTTCTCGCTGCAAGTTAAAATGCCAATAGCTTATAATATGTCACACTCCTCAGGTATCTCAATGCCTTACACATGTAAATAGTTATTTGATGATAGTTAAATGTCATTTGCTGTTATTATATCGGCACGTTTTTGCCACCTGTTTTCATTATATATTGCCTTTAGTTAAACTACCTAAATTGTTCTTTGTAAAATAACAACAACGCTCCTTATTATTATTGTTCGGTTATATGTAAACCGCCTCTGAACTCTGGAAGAGGCGGTATAGAAAAATGTACAAATAAATAAATAAAATAAATAAATGTACCCCTTCCACAATTGGGCTACACATGTTTTGAAGGCATAAAGAACTGATTCACATTTACTTGTTCTACTCCGCTCATTATTTTATAGACCTCTGTCATATCTCAACTTATCTGCCTCTTCTTCAAGTTGAAAAAAGTCTTAACCTTTTAAGTTTTTCTGAATAGAGGTACGTTTCCATCCCCCTTTATCATTTTGAATGCCCTTCTCTGCACTTTTTCCAGTTCAACTATCTTCTTTTTTTTTTTTCTAGATGTGGCAACCAGAAGTACACACAATATTAAAGGTGTGATTGCCCCATGGAGTAATACAGACGCATTATGCTATCATTTGTTTTATTCTCCATTCCTTTCTTTTTAATTCCTAGCATTCTATTAGCTTTCTTGGCTGCCACTGCACACTGATCAGAGAATTTCAAAATTTTATCTGCAATGACACCAAGATTTTTTTCCTGGGTAGTGGCTCCTAATATGGAGCTATAGTTTGGGTTGTTCTTCCCTATGGAGGTCATTCCGTCCTGTTATTCACTCCCCTGCCGGCCCCGGCAAAAGTCTCCCCATACGAACAGCGGGTTTGTATGGGAAGCCTAGACAGGGGTGGAAGTGGGTGTTCCAGAGGTGGAGCGAGGACATGACCTTGGAACTAGACAGGGGACCTATTCCACCTCAGAGGTGGAATAAGTCCCTCTGGATGCAGTATTTCATCAGCAGCTGGCGTGGACAGGTGCGTCAGGGGTGGAGGAAGAATCCCACAACAGGACCCTGGCCACGGGAGGCTGAATAGAGAGTCCGGCTGCAGGGAAAGGAGTTTATCTGCAGCGTCCGGCATTCGCAACTCCATTCAGGAGCTGTGGTGCCATGGTGATGGGATGCCATGGCTCTGCGGCTCCATTCAGGAGCCTGACTCCACTACACCGGTAGTTGCCGGGATGTACAGCCAGGTGCTAGACCTGATTCTTATCCCGTGGGGGCCACGGGATCAGAATCAGGTCTAACTTTGGATGGCCCGATTCTGCCCAGGCATACAGGAGATGGACGGCCTGATTGGAATAGGCCTTCATGTGCATAACTTTGTACTTGTCCACATGAAATTTCATCTGCCATTAGGATGGTCAGTCTCCCAATTTCTCAAGGTCCTCTTGCAATATTTCACCATCCTCTTGTGATTTAATGACTTTGAATGATTTTGTGTCATTTGCAAATTTGATCACCACCTCACTCACTGTTCCAATTTCCAGGCCATTTATAAATATGTTAGAAAGTAGTGGACCAAGCACAAATCCCTGGGGTATTCCAATATTTACCTTTCTCCATTGAGGAAATCAACTATTTAGTTCTACTCTCAGTTTTCCATCTTTTAATCAGTTCTAAATCCACAATATAACACTGCCTCCTATCTCATGACTTTTTAATTTCCTCAAGAATCTCTCATGAGGGAATTTGTCAAAAGATGTTTGAAAATCCAGATATACTATGTCCACTGGCTTACCTTTATCTACCTATTTGACACCTTCAAAAAAATATAGCAGATTGGTAAGGCAAGACTTCTCTGTACTAAATCTATATTATACCATGACTATATATTCAATAATTCTGTTCTTTATAATGGTTGCTATCATTTTGCCTGGCACCAATTCAGGCTCGCAGATCTGTAGTTGCCCAGATCACCCCTGGAACCCTTTTTAAAAATTGTTCTTACATTGGTCACTCTGCAGTCTTCAGGTATTAGACAATTTTAATGATAATTTCCAAATTACTACTAGCCAGTCTGCAAATTCATTTTTTATTTTTTTCAGCATCTGATCCAGGTGATTTGCTTCTCTAATTTTCAAACTTCCCTATTACATCTTCTATTTTCACTGAGATTTGTTTCAGTTCATTATCTTTAAATAACCATGCCAGAAAGGATATCTCCCTTATATTTTCTTCTTCAGTTAATACCAAAGCAAAGGGATCTCTCTGTTATGGCCTTGTCCTCCCTTTTATTGCTCTGTCATCGAATGGTCCAACCGACTCCCTCATAGACTTTTTGCTTCAAATATACCTGAACTAGTTTGTATTATGAATTCCCCAGCAAGCTTCTTTTCAAATTCCCTCTTTGCCTGCCTTATCAGTGATTTGCATCTAACTCACCAGTGTTTATTCTTTGATTGTGATATACCTGTAGGATAGGATTAAGATGGATAGCAGTAATGGAGGGTATGAAACGAGTCTTTGATTGGCTTTCCATTGTGTTTTCTGGTGAATAAGTTGTGTATTCACTTTAATCTGCATACATCTGTGACTACATCTGTGGAAGTCAACGATGGAAAAGCTCTGTAACATCAACAAAGACAAAACCTGGAGCTGACTGTGGTACAGATCATCAACTACTAGTATGCAAACTCAAGCTAAAGTTGAAAAAGAGCAAACCACTCATGAATGCAGCAAAATATGACCTTGAGAATATACCACTGGAATTTAAAGACTGCCTGCAAAATCGATTTACTGCTTTAGATACAAATGACAGAGCTCCGGAAGAGTTATGGAATGACATCAAGAAGGTTGTGCTAGAAGAAAGCGAGAAGTCTCTACAAAAGGTGAAAAAGCAAAAACGGCCAAAATGGATGACTGAAGAAACTCTGAAAATTGCCCAGAAACGCAGAGAAGCTAAAGCCAAAGGAGAAAGAAAGACAATCGCAGAACTCAACAGAGATTTCCAACGTGCAGCAAGACAGGACAAGGAAAAGTACTACAATGACACTTGCAAGGAAATAGAAGCAGAAACTATTAGAGGAAGAACAAGATCGGCTTTCCTAAAGCTGCGAGAGTTAAAGAAAAAGTTCCAGCCTCGAATTGGAATGTTACAAGATGCTCAAGGTTCTATGTTGAATGATGCTGAGAAGATCAAGAAAAGGTGGAAGGAGTATACAGAGTTTTTATATGATAAAGATCAAGTGGACCAACAGCCGTTTCAACCTATACCTTATGATCAGGAACCATTGGTGATGAAAGAAGAAGTTGAAGCAGCATTGAAAGCCTTATCAAAGAACAAAGCACCAGGCATTGATAGCATTCCCATAGAAGTACTGCAGCAATCTGATGCAGCTGTTACCGTACTTACACGGCTCTGCCAAGAAATATGGAAGACAACATCATGGCCAACTGACTGGAAAAGATCTGTGTTTATACCAATACTAAAGAAAGGTGATCCAACTGACTGTGGAAATTATCGCACAATCGCTCTGATCCCACATGCCAGCAAGATTCTACTGAAGATTATTCAAAAGAGACTACAGCCATACCTAGAACAAGAACTACCTGAAGTGCAAGCAGGGTTCAGGAAAGGGCGAGGAACGAGAGACATCATTGCGGATGTGAGATGGATCCTTGAAAAGACTAAAGAATACCAAAAGGATATCTATTTGTGCTTTATCGACTATAGCAAGGCTTTTGACTGTGTAAACCATGAGAAACTCTGGACCACATTAAGAAGAATGGGTATACCAGAACACCTGATCGTTCTCTTGCGCAATCTGTACATTGATCAAGAAGCAACAGTTCGAACGGAACAAGGAGAAACAGAATGGTTTAAAATAAGCAAAGGTGTAAGACAAGGCTGCATACTTTCCCCCTACTTGTTTAATTTATATGCAGGACAAATCATCAGAGAAGCAGGACTGTATGAAGACAACAGAGGTGTGAAGATTGGTGGAAGACTCATCAACAACCTTCGCTATGCTGATGATACCACATTACTGGCTGAAAGTGAAGATAATCTGAAACATTTGCTTCTCACAATCAAAGAACATAGTCTCAAAATGGGCCTGCACCTTAATGTAAAGAAGACAAAGATCATGACAACTGGCATAATCAACAGGTTCATCGTTGAAGGAGAAGAAATTGAAATCGTGAACAACTTTAACCTACTTGGATCAACTATCAATAAAGAAGCAACAAGCAGTCAAGAAATCAGACGACGCATTGCTCTTGGCAGAATGGCTATGAAAGACCTAGATAAGATTCTCAAGAGCAGAGATGTCTCTCTCCATACAAAGATTTGACTTGTTCAAGCCATGGTATTTTCAATAACATCATATGGATGTGAAAGCTGGACAGTGAAAAAGACAGGCAGGAAGAAAATTGATGCCTTTGAATTATGGTGCTGGCGGCGAATACTGTGTATACCATGGACTGCCCGAAGAACAAACCAGTCGGTACTAGAGGAGATCAAACCTAAGCTTTCTTTAGAAGCTCAGATGACAAGACTTCGACTTTCATACTTCGGACACATCATGCGAAGAGAGAGATCATTAGAGAAAGACATCATGCTTGGCAAGATAGAAGGTCAACGCAAAAGAGGAAGGCCAGCAATGAGATGGATCGCTACAATAACAGCAGCTACGGGTACCAGTCTGTCAACAATGAGCCGCCTGACTGAAGACCGAACACAATTTAGGATAGCTATCCAGAGGGTCGCCATGAGTCGACTCCGACTCGACGGCACTTAACAACACAACAACAACACAGGTGAAGCTCCAGTTGTGTATTCCATTGAATCAGTTTGTTGTATATTTATTAGAATCAGAAGTAAGAAATTCTATATTCCATTTAATTAGCAGAAGGCTGAAAGTATTTTGGATTGGTAGGAGTGTCACAGTACTTGCTTTTCAATGGCAAGGTTCAGCTGGCAAGGTTTTTGAGGCAGTTTATGTATTTTAGCACACATAATATTCCCAAATCCAGTAACATCAATAATTCAGCATACCACTCTTCATATAAGACTTACTTTATGTAAGCCTGTAGTAGAATCTAGTATTTGCCTATTTTTTTAAAACATTAAAGAAAAACAGACCATTCTAATTCTAAGCTTAAACTGTGCAGATGCCAAGTTTTCAGGTCCTGAAGCCACCTTTATTCACACTGCAGTAAGATCAAATTCCAGCTCCCAGCACACCAAAGGAAATCACTTGATCGGTAATAACTTATTACATGATCCTTGGGTTACATCCTAAGGTAAACTCATTGCAAACTGAGGTAACACTGTTCTACAAATTTTCAAAAATTGTTTGCTTCAGAAATTAAATGTGCTATTTCTTAATGAATCTGATACGCTGAATTCAAATATGATAGTGAAATTGGTCAATTAGCTCCTGTTTCTATGATATGTTGAAGAATGTACATTTTACCACTATGTATGATGAAAATCGAGCCTAAATCCTTAGATGTAAATCAAAATCTTATTACAAATGAAACTTTGCACAATAACAAGCATGTTTTTATAAAATATAGTTCATAAACGTACTTAGAAGAAACAGAGGAGTAATTATGTCTGCAATTTAACTTTCATTAAGAACATTTGTAAGTACATTCTAGCAAGTTTTGTTCTCATTCAGTGGCTTCACGACTCTTCCTGATCTGTTTCTTGTACTGAAGCAATGGAATATCCCTTGTCACTGTCCAGCAGTAGTCTGCAAGCATTGATGGACTCCATTTACCTGGATACCTCTTTTCCATGGCTGCAATGTCTTGGTGAAATCGTTCTCCATGTTCATCACTTACTGCTCTGCAATTTTGTGGGAAAAAATCTAGATGAGAGTGTAGAAAATGAATCTTTAAGGACATGTTGCAACCAAGGTTTTTGTATGCCTTGAGAAGATCTTGAACAATCTCTTGATAATTATTTTGCTTTGTTTCCAAGAAAATTTTGTGGCAGTGATTCAAATGCTATCCATGCGGCCTTTTCCTTTCTATACAATAAACAAAGAAATTCGTCATCTTGAAGAAGTGCACGAATCTGAGGGCCAACAAAAACTCCTTCCTTAACTTTGACATCACTCAGTCTAGGAAATTTACCACTAAGATACCTGAAAGCAGGTTTAGTTTTATCCATCGCCTTGACAAAGTTTTTCATTAATCCCAACTTGATGTGCAAGGAAGGCAACAAAATCTTGTTGCTGTCTACAAGTGCTGAAAACAACATTTTTCCTTCCAGGATACAGTGACTGACGGAGTGGCCAGTCCCTTTTGACAAAATGACAATCTCTAGCACGACTATCCCATTCACACAGCAAGCAGCAGTACTTGGTGTATCCACCCTGAAGACCAAGCAAGAGGGTGACCACTTTGAAGTCACCACAGATTGACCATAGATGTTACTCATAGTTTATACAATTCAAAAGTTGTTTCATATTGTTATAAGTCTCTTTCATAAAAGCTGCATGGCCAATAGGAATTGATGGTAGCAAGTTGCCATTATGCAGCAATACAGCTTTAAGACTTGCTTTGCATGAATCAATGAAGAGCCTCCAATCATCTGCATTGTAATTGATATTGAGAAATTTATTTATTTATTTATTACAATTTCTTATATACCGCACTATTTGGCATCAGCGCGGTTTACAAAGAACAAAAAGACCAGAACAACAGGCTGTTCGGCGTTACATATAACAGGAGAATCAACTTGGAAAAACATGGGAGAACTATTTACATAGAATGGACAGATGGGTAAAAGCACGACCCTAACACCAAAGGCATTCCTGGGGACAGAGGCTGGATTACACACACGCTTTTATAGTTTCAGAAGTCTGCTGTTGATATTCAAAAGGACTAATCCAAGTATATTTGGGAGTTATTCGGATAACTCCTTTGTGCTTTTAAAATTCCATATCAGCAAACAAACAATCTCTGGCCCAAAAGTTATCCCTTTTGATCCCTGGTCTTCTGGCTTCCATCCAGTTATTCTAGCCAACGAGCCACCCAAGTCTGTCCAGCCACCGGCATCGTTACGATTTTCCCAATATAGCACCACAATATGCAATATGAAAGTGAATCCTCTATTGGCTACACAGCAAGAAAAGGTGTTGGCTTGCCTCTGAAAACAGATGACGACAAAATACTCTGACCACCTCTGAAGATGTTCTAAAATCATGCAAGTCCCTATAGCCAATCAGAAGTCAATGAGAATTAAATGCAGGCTCTCACAACGCATCACACTCCTCTCATCAGGTTTTCCAAGGACAGGGAGGGTCTGCCAGAGGCAGGGAAGATTCCTGGGACATCTGCGGCCTGAAGTTGATGTCCTTGAGGTCCACGGACCCGGGCGACAGGTTGTGCAGCAGCTGGCACAGGAGGACCCCGTCCCGAAGAGCTTGCGCCAGGTCAAACGGCCGGGCGAGCCCGGATTGGTTTTGGTCTGATAAATGCACGCATCCCGGGGGTAATACCTGGTAATTGTAGTTCCTGGAGGGTCCAGTTTAGTCCTCCACAATCGGGTAGTGCACCTCCTCCTGCAGCCTGGAGACTGGACCAATCAACTCTTTCTGTATGATGTATGCAGGCGGAGCTCCCGTAAGCCCCCAGTGACTAGTAACAAAGCATACTTAAAGAAGCAACACATGATACTGTTATAAAAAGACTTTTAAACCCAAAAGAGAAACTGTGTCCCCAAGAAGGTCCCAACCCCTCCCCAAACGAGGAAGTCAGACCGCTGGACTGCGCCCCTATCGACGCACCGGCAATAAAAAGGACAGCCCCCACCCAGACCCCCAAGGGAAAAGGCTGGAAGAAAACCCGCAACAACCAATGGACTGGAAGCGCGGCCGAAAGGAGCAGCGAAGCCAGAAAAGATCAAAGAAAAACGCTCGCAGACCGAGCTATTCGCCAAAGCGCGCCGCAACAGACAACCTGAGACGCGGGAGGGAAGGAGGACTAAACTGGACCCTCCAGGAACTACAATTACCAGGTATGTGTAATTTCCATTTCCTGAGCGGTCCTCCAGTTTAGTCCTCCACAATCGGGATGTAACAGAGCAGTCAACACCGGGCGGGACCTTGCCAGCCGGTGCGCAGAACAGCCGAACCAAAACAAGAATCCCGAGCGGCCAACACATCCAACCTGTAGTGTTTACTGAAGGCATGCAACGTCGACCAAGTGGCCGCTTTACAGATTTCCGCTGGCGGAACTAAGCTAAGCTCCGCCAAGGACGTCGCCTGAGCCCTGGTAGAGTGGGCTGGCAACCCCTCCGGAACCGACCTATGCTGCAACAGATACGCCGACGCGATCGCCTCTTTGACCCAACGCGCGATAGAGGCTTTAGCCGCCGCCTCACCTTTCCGCGCGCCGCCAAATAGCACGAACAAACGGTCGGTTTTTCGGAAGGCCGCAGTTACTTTCAAGTAACGCTGAAGAACGCGTTTCACATCCAGGTATTGAAGTCCCCTGTCCGCAGGACTGTCGGAAACGGCCTGCAGAACCGGGAGGAAAACCGCCTGATTTAAATGAAAAGGCGAGACCACCTTCGGAAAAAAGGAAGGAACGGGCCGAAGGACCACACGATCCGGGGAAAAGGACAAAAAAGGCTCCCTGCATGAAAGCGCTTGGAGTTCAGAGATCCGTCTGGCAGAACAGACGGCCACGAGAAAAACGGTCTTCAGAGTCAGATCTTTAAGAGACGCCCGTCGGAGAGGCTCAAAGGGCTCTCGAACCAAAGCCCGCAGAACGAGATTCAAGTCCCACGGAGGAACGGAGATTCTACGTGAAGGACGCAAGCGACCAACCGCCCTGAGAAAACGTTGCACGTCCAGATGAGCCCTGAGAGAAAGCCCCAACACTTTGCCCCGGTAACAGGAGAGAGCCGCCAACTGAACCTTCAGAGAGCTGGCGGCAAGACCTTTATCAAAGCCATCCTGAAGAAAACTTAAAACAACGGGCACGGATACCGTCGCCGCCCGCACACCCCGTCTGGAGCACCAGTCCTCAAAAATTCTCCACACGCGCACATAAGTGAGAGAGGTGGACGCCTTGCGCGCCCGAAGGAGAGTGTTAATTACCGCAGGGGAGTAACCCCTCTTCTTTAAACGAGCCCTCTCAATGGCCAAACCGTAAGCGAGAATCGAGCCACCTGGGGCATCTTCAGTGGCCCCTGAAGAAGAAGATCCGGTAACGAGGGCAGGGGCCAGGGAACGCCATCGCGTAATCTGACCAGGTCGGCATACCAAGGTCTCCTGGGCCAGTCCGGAGCTACCAGCAACACCCGCCCCCGGTGGCTTTCTATGCGCTGAACGACCCGACCGATCAACGCCCACGGAGGAAAGACATAAAGAAGTCCGGACGTCGGCCACGGCTGAATGAGGGCGTCGAGCCCCTCGGACATGCGTTCTCGGCGCCTGCTGAAGAAGCGCCCCGCCTTCGCCGACTGAAACGTCGCCATGAGATCCATGACGGGAGGACCCCACCGACGAACTATCTGCGCATAAACCTGCGGGTTCAGTTCCCATTCCCCGGGGTCTACCCGCACTCTGCTGAGAAAGTCCGCTTGCACATTCTCCGTGCCTGCTATATGCGCTGCCGAGATCGCCGGCAGACGAGTCTGTACCCACGAGAACAAAGCCGTCGCCTCCGCTTCCAAGGGCACACTGCCGGTGCCCCCCTGGCGATTGATGTAGGCCACGGTCATCGCATTGTCCGAGAGCACGCGCACCGGCCTCCCTAGTACCATGGTTTCGAGGGCTACCAGGGCGAGCCTCACCGCCCGAAGTTCGAGCCGGTTGATCAACCAAGAAGCCTCCAGGGGAGACCACGTCCCTTGCGCGAAGCGATCCCCGCAGTGAGCCCCCCAGCCGGAGAGGCTGGCATCCGTCGTGAACGGAACCCAAAGAGGAGGTTCCAAGGGAAGCCCCATCCGCAGGTTTTTCGAGCAGAGCCACCACCGGAGCGACCGACGAACCGGCTTCGGGCAAGGCAACCTCATGTTCAAAGAGTCGAACTGGTTGGACCAACGGCGTAACAAGGCACTCTGAAGTGGACGCATATGGAACCTCGCCCAAGGAACCACCTCCAGGGTTGCGGCCATCGTGCCGAGGAGGCGAAGGTACCACCACGCGGACGGGGCAGGCAAACGCAGGAAGAGGCGGACGAGGTTCTGTAAGGCTAGAACACGGCGCTCCGGCAAACACACCAGACCCCTGACCGTGTCGAAACGCACTCCTAGGTATTCGAGGTCTTGAGTCGGCAGCAGACGGCTCTTCTGTTCGTTGACCACCCATCCGAGATCCTCTAGCAGAGAGACCACTCTGCTCGTGACTTGCACACACTCGTCGCTGGACTTCGCCCGAATTAACCAATCGTCGAGATACGGGTGAACAAGGATGCCCTCTTTCCGCAAGGCCGCTGCTACCACCACCATCACTTTCGTGAAAGTACGGGGAGCAGTAGCTAGACCGAACGGCATGGCCCGAAATTGATAGTGACCCCACGGAAACGCGAAACGGAGGAACCGCTGATGAGACTCTCGGATGGGAATGTGTAAATAAGCCTCTGAGAGATCGAGGGACGAGAGAAACTCCCCTTGCCGCACCGCTACGATGACAGATCGCAATGTTTCCATCCGAAAGTGCGGAACTTTGAGAGCACGATTCACGCCCTTGAGATCCAAGATGGGTCGGAGAGAACCGTCCTTCTTTGGAACTACAAAATAGATGGAGTAGCGACCGGCGCCTCGCTCGGAAGAAGGAACGGGAACCACCGCCCCGAGGGATAAGAGATGATGCAGGGCCCGAGACTTTTGATCGCCCTTGCTGGGGGACAGAACAAAGGAATCCTGGAGCGGGAACGCAAACTCCAGCGCATAACCCTTTTCGATTATCTGCAGCACCCACTGATCTGAGGTAATTTGGGCCCAAGAAGGAAGAAAATCGCGTAAGCGACCCTCGATAACCGGACTTCCCTCCAGAGCCCGCCTCGCTTCATTGTGGCTTGCGATTAAAGGAAGAGGACGAGGAGGTGGAAGCTCCGGAGAAGCCTCGTCCAGCTCCTCGGAAACCACGAAACCCCTGGGAGCGCGATCCAAAACGACCGCGCTGAGAACCCCAAAGACGGGAAGAGCGAAATCTACGAAAGTCACGAAACTGGCCGCGCACAGAGGGCACGGTTCTAGTTAGCTTGGGCTTATCCTCCGGTAGTCTACCGCCCTTAGACTCACCAAGGTCCTTAACTAACTTATCCAGAGCATCACCAAACAATAATTTGCCCTTGAAGGGCAATTTACTGAGACGGGACTTTGAAGAACTGTCGGCCGTCCAGTTACGCAACCAGATGGACCGGCGCGCCGCTACCAAAGAAGCCATGCTATTAGCCAATGTCCTAATTAAGTCATAATGCACATCCGCCAAGTACGCCGAGCCAGACTCTAAGCGGGTGACCTCCAACAACCCCTGCTGATCCAAGCCAGAGGCGGAGTGCAGGTGCTGCGACCAACGTAAACAGGCGCGAGCCACCCAAGCGCCACAAATCGAGGCCTGTAGGGACAAAGCATTAGTATCAAAGGCTTGTTTCAATAAATTATCCACCTTCTTATCTTGCGCATCCTTTAAGGCAGCACCACCCTCCACCGGGATGATGGTCTTCTTAGTTACCGCTGACACCGCAGCATCCACCCGCGGGGACTTAAACAAGTCCTTGTCCTTGTCGGCTAAGGGGTATAGACGATTCATAGTCCGAATGCCTTTCAAACCGGATTCTGGTTGATCCCACTCGGATTGGATCATTTGTTCCACCACACGGTGCACAGGAAACACCACCTGGGACTCCCGCACCGCTTGAATGAGCGGATCCTCCAAACCGTCATCCTCTAGAGGCCGAGGGACCGCCAAGTGAAGGGTCTGAAGAGACTCCGTGATCAAGGGCACTAACTCTTCTCTACGGAAAACGCGAATAATCCGCGCTTGGTCTTCAGGTTCTTGGATTTCACCGTCCTCCAAATCGTCTCCCTCAGCATCAGGATCACCCTCCACCTCCAAATCAGGATAACCCACGGCGTCCTGATCGAGTTCCAGGGATCTAAACCTCTTGGCGGCCGGCGGAGAAGGACGCCGGCCCCCCCGAGGACAGGGAGGGAAGAGACGCAGGCAAAGCCTCAGGCAAGTGACCGGACCGGCTCAAGCGAAACGCCTGGTGCATAAGGAGCACAAAATCCGGGGAAAAATCCACGGATGGGGATGCAAGGGCATTGTTTAGCACCTCCGTAGGCTGGCCCGTAGCAGGGGGAACAGAACAAGGCGGAAGAGAGCCAGGGGAAAGATCCCCTTCCGTCAAATTAGGAGGGCCATCAGGTTCTGGCAGCTCCTTCAACACCGGATGATGTTCTAAGTCAGCCGAAATAGAGGCGCAGCTGCGACAGATGCCAGAGTCCGCCACCGCCGCTCTACGCGACCCACAAACCACGCACTGCGGTTTGGAAGCCATGTCAATGCAATAGTAGCACAGCAAAGACAGGCAAACTGACCCCACAGAGAAGGAAAGCTGAAGTTGCTAACCCGATTAAAAGTGCTTTTTTTTTTTTTTTTTTTGAAAAAAATAAAATACTCCCCTGAATCCTCAGAGTGTCCTCAGCAAAATCGCCAAAAAAAATTAATCCGAAAAACGCAAGGGAAGCCTGTGCACAAGTGTTGAAGCCGGATGAAAAACCCCTTTCAGGGCTTCAAAATGGCCGCCGGCTCATGCACTCGCGCTCAAAAAACGGCGCGAAAAATAAGGCAAAATAAAGAAATGAAAATAACAGCAAAAGAATGGCAAGAGACAGGCAGGGGGGGGGGGGAAATAAAAATCCCGGGCTCGGACCCCCACCGCCGAAACGAGGCTCTGATGGCAGTCAACTCACCTTGCTAAAGCTGAAGGGAAACGTGCTGCAGCACCTGAGGCAGAAAGTAAAGACAGATTCCTACCCGGCACCAGCAGAAAACTGACAGAAAGCAGCTCAACACCAAGGAGCTGTCTGCAAAGGGTAGATCTACTCCCCGTGCTGTCCAGGGGAGAGATCAAACCTGACTGCCAACAGCCTCCGGTCCGGAAGGCAGGAGCCCAATGCAGGACTGACTTCCCGGGAGGCCCCCTGAATCACCTTTCCTTTTTTTTTTTTTTTTTTTAACACTTAAAGGAACAGCTACCTAATTAAACCAAAGGAGTAAGGCAAAAGAAAACACCCAAAACTAACTAGTGTTGCTTCCCCAAGTGCCACTAAGTGTGCCCAGGATAGGCACACATGTCCTCAAGCTGCAAGGAGACTGGACACACTGGGGGCTTATGGGAGCTCCGCCTGCATACATCATACAGAAAGAGTTGATTGGTCCAGTCTCCAGGCTGCAGGAGGAGGTGCACTACCCGATTGTGGAGGACTAAACTGGAGGACCGCTCAGGAACTGCCATTAAACCTTTTACGTTGTTGCATGCAGCAAGATTACCTTCTTTGAAAAAGAATGACACCAAGTCTTCCTGACGGTCCCGTAAAAAAGAAATTCGAATGTCACCAGCCCAAGGTGGGGTGGCCCAAGGGGGGTGCGGGGCCATGTGCGGAGACTCGGTGTGGGCCTCATTTGCATAAGGGGCCTCATTTGCATAAATATTTGCATAATGTTACCGTACACTAACTTTTAGTAAACATGCCTCTTAATGAGTGTATGGATAAAGAAAGACTAAAAGATTTCTACATTACTATAATCCAGTGCCAACTGCCAGGCACATTAGGAACTACTACAAACACTGCCCATTTAGAACCCATAGCAAACCCGCCGTATCATAACAGCACTACCAGGACTCACAAAGCACCATACCCTACCTATCAAAAGGCAACACTGCAAATATTAAACCAATACATTTCAGAGAACAACAATACATGACCTACTGGGGAAAGAGAACAAGTGGCAATGTCAAATAGGAATTACATAAACAGAATACCTCAGCTCAGTTACACATGCAGAACATCACCAAACAAGGAATCACAATTTAGAAACAGGAAGACAATTAAACTGGAAACCCCAAAAGCCAAACTTGGCATGTACAACACTGTAGAAATAAAACTATAAATGAATTTCCTCTTGTACTAAACAAAGCACAGATGTTATTGATGCACATTTCCCAGAGCTTACATATTCCAGTTAATAAATTCAAAATAAAGAGATATTTTTCTACCTTTTGTGCATTTTTTTTCAGTTGCAATTGCTCCAGCCACTTTCTTCTGGTTTCTTTGTGTCTTCTGCTAACTCTCCATCGTCTGCTCTCCATTTGTCTTTTCTTGTCTCTTCTAGTTTTTTTTCCATTCTCTCTCTACATCTGCTTTAACATACTAATCTTTCTCCTTTTGCTCTTTCCTCATTCCTATTTCATCCACTCAAATTTTACCCCTCCATCCTCAATCCCCACTTACTCTCCCAATATCCGGCCAATTGTAGATTTGTCTTCCCTCCCACACAAAATATTTTTTCCCTCTCCATTTCACTCTCCCAGCTCCATCCCATTCTAATCCTCCCCCAACATCAGCTTCCTTCTAGTTCCAGCCCCACCCAGCATCCACTCCCTTCTAGTCCCTGCATCAGCCCATTTCCAGTCCTAGCTCCCCCATCCATTTCCAGTCCTATCCAAATCCCTCCATCAGCTCATTTCAAATCCCAGCCCCCATCAGCCCATTTCTAGTCCTTTCCTAGCCCCACCATCAGCCCATGTCAAGTCCTAGCTCCCCTCAGCTCAGCCCATTTCCAATCCAAGCCCCTCCATGATTCCATTTCAATCCAAGCCCCCACCACAGCCCATTTCCAATCTTAGCACACCCAACAGCCCATTACCAGTCCTATCCTAGCCCCTCCATCAGCCCATTTCCTGTCCTAGCCCCCCCCCACTCAGCCCATTTCCAGTCCTAGCTCCCTCCCCCCCTCACAGCCCATTTCCATTCCAAGCCCCCGTCCCCATCAGCTATTTGCAGTTCAAGCCCCCCTTCCACTCAGTCCATTACCAGTCCTAAGCCCATCAGCCCACTTCCAGTTCTAACCCCCATCACCCCATTTTCAGTCTTAGCCCCCCCATAGCCCATTACCAGTCTTAACCCCCCATCAGCCCACTTCCAGTCTTAGCCCCCACCATAGCCCATTACCAGTCCTATCCCCCCATCAGCCCATTTCCAGTCTAGCCCACCCATAGCCCATTACTAGTCCTAACCCCCATCAGCCCATTTCCAGTCGTGCCCCCCATAGCCCATTAGCAGTCCTAACCCCCCATCAGCCCATTTCCAGTCCTAGCCACCCCTATAGCCCATTACTAGTCCTATCCCCCCCCCCTCAGCCCATTTCCAGTCCTAGCCCCCCATAGCACATTACTAATCCTAACCCCCCCATCAGCCCACTTCCAGTCTTAGCCCCCCCCCCATAGTCCATTACCAGTCCTAACCCCCCTCCCCCCATCAGCCCAGGTAGATTTAAAAAACAAACAAACCGGCTGCTGCTGCCGCCGCCGCTGTGGCAGCGGCAGAATCAAGCATCCTGCAGGGCCCCCCCCCCCTGCCCGGCACTGTGGCATCAGCCCAAATAGATTTTAAAAATATGGCTGCTGCTGCTGCCGTGACAGCGGCAGAATCAAGCGTCCCGAGGGGCCCCCCTACCCAGCACAGCCCTCCCTGCAGCATCAGCTCTCAAAGCACGGGTTTTTCAGAGCCGTGAAGGGAGAGTTTCCCTTTCTCGCGGCTCTGTTAATCCCACTGGGGCTGATGGGATTTCCCATCAGCCCTTGCGGGCTTAACAGAGCCGCGAGAGAGAAGCTCTCCCTTCGCGGCTCTGAAAGCCGACGCTGAGGATGCTGATGCTGCAGGGAGGGCTGTGCTGGGTAGGGGGGCCCCTCGGGACGCTTGATTCTGCCGCTGTCACGGCAGCAGCAGCAGCCATTATTTTTTTTTATGTATCTGGGCTAATGCAGAATGTTTTTTGCGCGGGGCCCCCTGAAACGCCAGGCCCTGTGCAAAAAACATTCTTGCTCAATGGACAGGCTGGCCCTGCACCAGCCAGAAGATTCCACTGCTGTAGTCTGGAACCCAAAAGCTCAGCTTTATTCTTCGGGAGATCCAAATCCCTGACAAGGTCGTTCAATTCACCTTGCGTTATGAGGTGTGGCTCATTAGCAGTGACCAGAAGAAACTCTGGGTCACGTAAGGTTGACGGTTCATGACTACAAACTTCTTCCTCTTCCTCTTCCTCACTTGATTCTAATGATAATGATTCTGACATTTTGGGAATCGGCAACCCTTCTCCATGAGGCACTGGGCGTATTGCAGATGGAATGTTTGGATATTGCATGGTCCACTTACTCTTTCTGGATATGCCTTTCTGAATTGGAGGAACCATGCAGAAGTAGCAATTGCTGACATGATCCGTGGGCTCTCTCCGTATCATTGGAACTGCAAAAGGCATTGATTGCCTTTTCCCATTCATCCATTGCCTGAGATTTGTTGCACATGTATTGCAGCATATTTGTGGTGCCCAGCTCTTATCCTGATCTCCTATTCTGCAGCCAAAATATAAGTTGTAGGCTTTCTTAATCGCCACAGTCATATTCCGTTTTTGTGATATAAAAGTCACTTCACCACAAATATAGCAGAAATTATCTGCATATTAACACAAGTATGATGCATCACCGAATACGCTGTGATTGACCTATCAGCATAAAATAATGCAAAATAATTAATTTTTAATTTTTCTGTGACTAATACACCTTAAGATTTATACTGTTAAGTGATGCAAATTTAAATACTGATTGCATCATCTGGTTTTGGACAGATATTTCTATTGGTTGCAAGTAGAGATTACGCAATCTCACGTAAATGTTGCATAATACACAGTTAATGGCCCTTAATGACTAATTAATAGCATATATCTTAGCAACTAGACCTAATCAGCCATTTTCATTATGATTTCTGTGTTCAGCAGCCTTAAATTAGTTTAGAACAGCTGCTTTCATGTCCGAAGCATTTTGGCTGTTGAACAGTGTAATCTTTCTGGTTTTTATACATCAGATGCTCTGTCTGAATAATTTAACAAAAAGGGATTTTTAAATTACAATTTGTATATTGCTGGGTTAGGTTTTGGGTTATTTTTTGATGCTTAGTAGAAGGATTTTTTAAGGAGCTTATCTGTTTATGCGGGGCTTTTTTTTCTTACCTCTAGTTCAAAAGGGAGGAAGGCTAATAATGTTCTTTGAAGTCTCAGCACTTCTGAGGTGTTAGTCCCCCTCCCCCCACCATCTCCCACCTACCAATTAGCTGGTTAAATTACATAGCAGTGTTTGGTATCAGGTAGGAAGGGAATATCTAGGAAGTAAATAGGTCAAATTTTGGTTATGTGTTAAAAGGGACAATTAGTTTTATTTCAGGGGGCTTTGATTACAATGATTAATCATATCTTATTAAATCAGCATGGTAATTCTACAAAGGGAACACACTAGGCTACATAACTCAGATAGGTAAAACACATGTTTATTGTTTGAAGGTGAATGATAAACTGCTGCATACCCCAATAACAGGTGAGCAAGCAAACAAGACTATGCAAAGAGAGTCAGAACAGAGGTACTAGATCTCACATAAAAGATGCCAGCTGCTTGCTCTGACTTGCAGAACAGCTGAGGAAAAGGTAGGGATTTTAGTAGGTCTTTTTCTCATTTCTTGCACAGGTGCCAAAGCTCTTATAAGTGAAGTATGGCTGGGAAACATTGTGCTGCCAAAACTATTACCTCCATAACAACTTCTGCCTCTGTCCAAACAGACTGCCTAAACCCAAGGCAAGGGACTGGTTCCATGTGCAAGATGCCCACAGATTGAATCGCTCATGAACTGAGAGAGAGGAGTGGCCTTGTAGCGCTTTATAAATGGTTAGTAGTAATGGTAGTAAGGCTGAGAAACATCCATGATGGTGAGAACTACATTGATGAAATGCTTCTTGAGGCATCAAAGATTTCCAGCAGGGGGCAAGATGAAATGGTGCTGAAAGCAAACAGCTGGACATAGATCAACAGAGCATGCAAAATCAACATCCCGACTCCATCTTCCCTGAAGCTGAAAAATTGGTATGCAGCCCTGGAAGTGGAGATGGTGAAAATATCCTAGGAACAGGTGAAACAGAACTCAAGAAAACTCAAGGTTACTAAATTACTAGGAAGTGAAGGATAATAGTGGTTGGTGACTCCATTCTGAGGGGTACACAGGTATCCATCTTCTGACCAGACATGATTTCCCAGGAGGTATGCAGATGGCAAGGTGCCAAAATTTGAGATGTTATGGAGATTTTGCCAAGCATCATCAAGCTTGCAAACTATTACCTGATGCGGCTCATCCTTGTCGGCACAAATGCTACTGCTAGGTATCCCTTCAAATGTATCAAAAGTGACTCCATGGCTTTGGGAGAGAGGGTGAAGCAGATAGGTGCACAGATGATGTCCCTCCAGTCCTCTCTGTTGAGGGTAAAGGCTGAGGCAGAGAATTTCACATCCTGGAGATAAACGCATGGCTGTGTGGATGGTGTTGAGAGTGTTTCAGCTTCCTGATCCATGGAATGATTTTCTAAGGGCTGCTAAACAGAGATGACATTTGCCTGTCAAAGAAGGGATGAAATATCTTCAACAGCAGACCGTCTAATCTATTGAGGAAGGCTTTAAACTAGGTTCATTATGGATGAGTGAACAAAGCACTCAGATAAGTAAAACATGCAATAACTGTACGGAAATGATGAAAAAAAGGGCAACATTTGGAAAGCTGTGTGTATTAATGCTTATAGTATGGGAAATAAGGTTCTGGATCTAAAGGCTGTAATGGAAGAGGCTGACTTGGATTTAGTGACAGTCATGGAGAACAATGACTGAGAGTAATACCGGGCGATAATCTATTCAGGAAAGACAGAAGAAGAAAAGGAGAAGTGGTGCTCTTGGCACCAAGGAAAATACTCTTTTGAATTTTATACTCAAGGTAGACACAGGAGTGCCAAAAATAGCACGTCAGATTTCTTTTCATAGGAATTGGGGAGTGTATTTTCAAGTTTTAATCTTTCTTGAGGCAATTTTCAGCACTGCCCACATAGCTGCAAAGACAGTGGATACTTTTATCAGTGGACTTTGCTCTGGTTCTCAAAAGGAAGGTACAGGAATACTTTGCAGACTGATTAGAGAAAAAGGACCTGCACGAATTTGCACCTTTTTGTCTTCCATGGGAAAGAACAAGAAGAGTTGTGAAAATGCAAAGCTGTGCACCTTGTTGCTCCCCTTGACTTCCACTGCCCCCGAGCATCTCAACTTTTTGCCAAGTAAAAGTATGTGCATTATTGATTCCCCTATAGTGAATGTCTTCTAAAAATTATGTTGTATATATTATTTCGATTTTTTTTTAGGTACTGATAAATGATGGTCATGTGAGTAAATGATTAAATGAGTTCAAGAACCATTTACCTAAATACATAGGGAGGACATTTTCAGCGGCAGCGACCAAGTTTTAAACTAAAACCAGATATTCAGTGCTGGGTCATATCCAGCGATCAGCACTGAATATCCGGTTTGCCCAGACTGCACACTTTTGCAATCCAGTTCGTGGCAATATTCAGCTGCTAGCCAGATTACAAGACCGCCTAAAGCGAGGACAGCCTTTCACCTGCCTTATCTTTAGGTGGTTTAACTAACCAGCTGGCAGTTGAATAATGCGACAGACTGGCTAGCTCATGGTGCAGCCCCTGGAATGCCCAATCACTAACCATAGTAACATTGTAAATGACAGCAGATAAAGACCAACATGATCCATCAACTCTGCCCAGTAAAGTAGCTAGAATAGCAGAGCTGCACTTGCCACTCCATGCAGGCTACTCCCCTCTGTGCCTTTGTTTGGGGTTGTACCTGCTGCTCTATGCAGGTTACTCCCATCTATTTGTGAAGCTATTTAAGTCTGCTTTGATAACATCCTCTTGCCAAATAAGGATCTCCTGTGTCTGTCCCATGCATTTTTGAATTCCATCAATGTTGCTGCCCCCACCTCCATCAGGAGGGCATTCCAGCCATCCACCACCCCTTCCATGAAAAAAGTATTTCCTGATGTTGCTTTCAAGTTTACCTCCTAGCAGCTTCATTTTATGCCCTCTAGTTTTGCAGCTTCCCTTTTTTCGAAAAAGATTTGTTTGTTTAGTATTTAAGTATTTAAATGTCTGTATCATATTCACCCTGTCTTTCCTCTCCTCTAGGGTATACATATTAAAGTCTTTAGGTCTCTTCTCATAAGTCTTCTGTGCAGGTCCCATATCATTTTGGCTGCCTTCCTCTGAACCATTTCAAGTTTTTTTTAGTATGCTTTACAAAGTACGGTCTCCAAAACTGAACACAATACTCCAGGTGAGGCCTCACCAAGGACATGTATAGGAGCACGAATACTTCCTTCTTCCTGCAGGTTATTCCTCTCTGTATGCAGCCCAGCATCCTTCTGGCTTTGGCCACTACCTTGTCACATTGCTTTGCCATCTTGAGATCTTCAGACACTAGTACCCCAAGGTCCCTCCTCTTGGCCCATACGCACCAGCCTCTCACCTCCTATGGTATATACTGTTCCTTTGAATTTCTGCATCCCAATTGTATCAGTCTTCATTTCTTAACATTAAATCTTAACTGCCAAGCATTAAACCATTTTTCTAAAATTTGTAGATCTTTTAGCATGATGTCTACTCCCTCTGAGGTGTCCACTCTATTGCAAACCTTCATGTCATCTGCAAAAAGGCAAACTTTTCCTTTGAAACCTTCGGCAATATCACCCACAAAGGCACTGAACAATACTGGTTCTAGGATTGATCACCGAGGGACTCCACTACTCACTCTCCTTTCTTCAGGCTCCACTAGCCACTGTAGTCTGTCAATCAACCAGTTCTTGATCCAGTTCACCACCTTGGGATCCATCCCCAGACTGCTCAGTTTATTCACAAGCCTCCTATAAAGGAACAGTATCAAAGGCTTTGCTGAAATCTAAGTAGACCACATCCATTGCATGCCCTTAATCTAGTTCTCTGGTCACCCAGTCAAAGAAATCAATCAGAATTGTTTAGCATGATCTTCCATTTGTAAAAACATGTTGCCTCGGATCTTGCAACACATTGAGTTCTAGAAAGACTACCATCCTTTCTTTCAGCAGTATCTGCATTACTTTTCCCTCTACCAAGGTAATGCTTACTGGCCAGTAGTTTGCCTCCTTTTCTCCATTACCAAATTTGTGAAAAGGGACCACATCAGCCCTTCTTCTGTCCCACGTTATCTCCTCTGTCTCCAAGGATCTTTTAAACACATCTTTTAAAGGTCCTGCAGGATCCTAGGATGTATCTGATCCAGTCTCATGGTCTTGTCAACTTGCAGTTTTGCAAGCTGTTGATAAACATCTTCTGTAAATGGTGTGGCATCTACTCCATTCTCATTATTAGCTTTGTCAGTCATGTGTTGGCCTTCTCCAGGATTTTCTTCTGTGAACACGGAACAGAAATACTTGTTTAGCAATTCTGCTTTTTTCTTATCACTTTCCACAAATTGATCCTCAGCACCTTTGAGTCTTGCAATGCCACCTCTGGCCTTTCTCCTCTCCCCAATATACCTAAAAAAGTCTTGTCATCTTGCTTCACATCTCTAGTCATTTTTCTTCCACTTGTGCTTTTGCAATCCTGATTTCTCTCTTTGTCTCTTTCAGCTTTATCCAGTATTGTTTTTTTTTGTGTTCATCTTTTTGTAATCTGAATTCTGTGAACGCTGCCTTTTTTGCCTTTATTTTTTTCAGCCAATGCATTGGAGAACCATATCGGTTTCCTTTTCCTCTTGCTTTTATATACTTTCCTTACATATACAGCTATTGCCTTTGTTATGGCCTCTTTCAGTTTAGCCCACTGCCTTTTTACTTCCCTTATCTCCTCCCACCCTGCCAGCTCCTCCTTCAGGTACTTTCCCATTTTACTGGTCAGCTTTTCTGAAATCTAGGACTCTTGAGTTTGCTGTGATAGGATTCTGCCTTGGCTTTTACTTCAAACCACACACCTTGTAGTGATCATCTCTGCTCAAGTGAGCATCCATCTGGACATTAGACAAACTGGGCCCAATATTCAGTTAAGCAGTGAAGACTGTAATAGGTGCAGGAAAATACACACACCCAGAAAGAGCCGAATCGTGAGTAAGGCGGACAACACGTGGGCAACTGATGAATATCTGTCCTAAGGGCTGTGTGGTTAGTGCCGCCGAAGCCCGTGTATGCGCACAGCAGATGAATGGAATATTTGAGCACGATGGCCTAACCATGCACGGGGGTATGCTACCCACACGGATCATAAAATACGCCATAACTGTGTACTGGCACAATAGCTGGTTAGGCCAGGAAACATGGGCAGAGTGAATATCGCCCCTCATACCTGTATAAAATACCATAAACACAGCCAAATACAGAAAAGCCCGTGTCCCGATGGCAGCACCGCCAGAACCATGCTCCCATTGGCGCACTCCACGTGCAAGCCCCCCCCCACCCCCGTGCAAGAGTCAGAGACAAAATGGAGGCATGTCAGAAGCAGGTCAACTACACAGAGGAGAAAGAGACCCTGGCATGCATGGTGGTGCGATGGGAGCATGTGCTATTCCCTAGGGTCCAATGTAGGCTCAACCTCCTGCTCTCCAAGTGAATCTCAAGGACCACATAGCTGCAGCTGCCCAAGTGAGTAAGCCTTTGGGGCCAGGGAGTGGCTGGGGGAGGCCCATGTCAGCAGGCAGACAGGGGGGGCCGAAGGCCACACACCCAGACAGATCCCTAACACCCAACCAGCAGGCAGAGGATGACAGTCCCAGTGAGGGGTATGCAGCCAGGTGGTCAGGAATGTAGCTCGGGCAAAGGCAGGGCAGTTGCACAGCACTACTAGGGGGGTGATATGCATGCAAGGGGGCGAGGATATTGACACATGAGTCTAGGGGCTTTTCGGGCGACTGGCACAGTGAACATGAGCCAACACCATGCCACACTGCATGTGCCCTGGGATGGTGCTGTGTCCCTGTGGCAAGGGCAGCAGTGCAGAGAGGTCATATGTGGACAGCAGATGTGGTGACTGTGAGGTATACCTGGTGGGGGGTGGGGGACAGGCCTGATGTGCTGATAGGAGCAGACAGGTCACCTGAGACTCCCACCTATCTCACCCACAGGGAGTTTGGTGTCCGGAGGACCCTCAAGTGCCAGTTCTGGACAGTATGCCATCAAAGCCTGGGGCTGATACAGCACCTCCACGTGGAGGTAGCAGCAGCAGCAGGTGAGCCCAGTGTTACCCTATTCACATGTACAGACACCTGTGACTGCATGCACCCTGCTGGCAGGGATGTGGCCCTGTGGCTGTGCAAAACATTTGGAGATGGATACATCACACAGAGAGTCTACAGAGCATACATAGGCATGGGACACAGTGGCTGATGGAGGGACTAGGGAGGGAGGGGGCCACTCTGTTCCACCCCCATAGGGCACACGCAGATCAAGTATGATACATGTGCCAAGCATAGTCTCCTGCCATGACCACCATGTGGGGTGCGGGGACAGCTAACCAGTCATGAGGTGTAGTGGGAGGCCATGCCACATGACCAATCACCAGTACGAATGGTGACGAGACAAGACCATAGTGACCCTGCAAGCAGGGCACACCTAGTACAGTAACAGTGGGACAGCTATATGTGTGACTGCCACGAGATGGCACATGTACTGCACAAGAACTGACTGCCACCATTGGTCATGCAGCACAGTGCCAGCAGGACGCGATGCAGGGCCAACTACCCTGCTGGACTGGCCTGCAAAGAGCACCACAGCCACAGAGAACCCCCAGCATGTATACATGCGGCAGAGAGCCAGGCAGAATGCAGATGCAGGGACCTCAGCAGGGGAATGTGTGGAGGTCCATATGGTGTTGGAGGTGCATGACACAAAGGAGGAGGAGAAGGAGGAAAACACAGAGGAGTACACAGAGGAAACAGATGATGACACAGTTGACAAGTGCGATACAGAAGAGGGGAATGCAGAGGGAGGTTCCTCAGAGGAGATGATGGGGGGGGGGGGGAAGTGGACATCAAGGAGCCAGAGATGTACATGGTGGAATGAAGGGGGACAGCAGTGAGGGGGATATGGACAGGAGGAGGAGAGGGAGGCAGAAAGCAAGGATGCTGAGGCCAGAGGCCAATGTGTGGACCGGGGGAGGTGCAGGCTGACCAGACTGAGGGTCATGGGACACTGCAGACAGACAGGGGGAACGGGCAGACAGCAGTGGTGCCAGCATTGGCAGATGATGGGAAGGTGGAGGAAAGGGGAGAGCCAGAGCCCACAATCCCACCACTGCAGCATCCCATATCCAGCTGGATCACGCATACCACCGGCAGGACGTCAGATCCAGAGGTTGTGCATGCTGCCTATGTTGACTAGTTCAGTCAGAGGCCGCAGGAGCAGTCCCCAAGGGCCAGCACAGCAGCACATGTGACCTCCAGGGGTGAGGTCAGGGATCAGGGGGCTGGGCAGCCCTGGACAGCTGTAGTACAGATGTGCCTCATGATGGGGCAGCAGGTGCCATATGTGTGAGCTTAAGGGCCCTCACCGATGCCATGCTGCACCTGTGGCACCCAGGAGGGGGGTGACCAGGGGAGGGGAGGAGAAAGAGTCTGTAGGCAGATAGGTCACATATCAGGCATGGGCATGGTGTGAGGGGGGGGCCCTGGTACCCCAGTGTGATGTTGCTAGGGTCTGGGAGGGGTGTTATGGTGGAGTGATGCATGGGGGGTGGTTGGGAATATTCTGCAGGGCCCCATGTGCAGGAATGGAACCTATGTTCTATAGACATGTGTTTCACACTTGTATATGGGTGACTGTGGGCTGAAAACTGTGTAAACTGTTGTTGTTGTTGCACAAATAAAGTTAAGCCATCTCAAACACAGCTGTGTGTGGTCTGGCTCTGTTTCCTAGGCAGTGGAGGCCTGCCACCGGTAGGTGAGTGGTGCGCTGGACTGGAGGGACTCCAGAACACCATACAGCCAGTGGACTCACAGCCATCACCAGTTCTGGGTCTCCCAAACGGGCTTCTTGTTCTGCAGGGATGTGACACCCATGATATAACAGGTAGCATTCTTACCCCTATCCAGCTGCCTACAGGAATTGATGATCTAGGTGACCGTGTTGCCGACCCAATCCTCACAGTCCCCACTGAGAATCTTTGCTGTCCTCCTGGGCCCTGTGACACATCCAGATGGCTGTACAATGGGCACAGAGACAGACGTTTGGGGTTGGGAAGGGCCTGCACAGGACCTAAGCTGGCCTGCACCAGGGAGGCAAGTGACAGTCTGCGGGTGGCCATGGCTCCTGGGTGTGGCCAATTTGCAGAACTGGAGAGTGCATGGCCTGGATCTCAGTACGTCAGTGCCACAGCTGCCAGGGCAGTGGCCTCCTGCAGCACAGGTGCTGGGGACACCACCATCCCTAGGTAGTCCAGCAGTCTGTGTGTCCACTGCAGCCCACGGACTACTGTGGGGTTACCACCTGTGCATGCCAACTTGGGGGTGGGGGAGTGGTGGCGGTGATCTGGATGTGACACAGGTAGTAGCTTGTTCAGGGGGATGGAGGGGCAGGGGGACCAATGCCTGACATCTGCTGCACACACCCCAGACATCCTGCCATCCTCCCAAGGGCAGGCCTGGGCTTAGAGATGGGTCTGTGGGGTCTGCTGACTGCCTCACATGGTTATGCACCTACACAGGCATATTCAACCTATGTGGGCAGGATCATACATGTGCATGATGCTGCTGGATATTGGAACTGCAATACCAACTGCCTAAAAGCGCTGCACTTGGGCAACACTGTTCCCGATATTATGGTGCTATGTGGTTATCAATGTACACATCCAGAACGGCCGAGTTGTGTGGGATGTGGCAACACATACCCACATAATGGCGCAATATCCACGGATAGGGCGCCTGCATAAGTGGCATACCCACATACAGAAAATAAATACACGGGTAGGATGCTGAGGCACTATGTCAGCCATGAAGAGGACTAGGAAGCAGAACTTCTCATTTGCAGAGGTGGAGCTGGCTATGTGGCTTATCCTGCGAAAGCATGATAGTCTCTTTGGCCCGGGGATGCCCAAAGGCAGCAGTGTACATGGCATTAAATTGCCAGGCAGGTGAATGCTCTGCACCATCACAATAGAGAGGTGGAGGACATCAAGAAGAAGTGGCATGTGATCTGACAGCAGGCCAAGGAGAAGCAGGCTGCAAACCTAAAGCTGCCACCAGAAAAGCATAAGGCCCTGACTGACCTGGAGGAGAAGGTGCTGGCCAGCATTGATGATTGCTGTGTTGCTGGGGTCACTGGCTAGGATAGCTTCTCTGCAACCACAACAGTGGTAGAGTGGGCCCGAGACATCATGTACAGCCCCCCCCCCCCTGCCAATGGAGCACCTACCTGCATGGTCATTGGATGTGATGGACATCTAACCTCCTGTGCCATCTCTGCCATGCACACACCCTACTGCCACTCCCAGCACTGCCCACCGCTCCCCCTTTCAGCTTCCCTGCTCCCCCTTGGTGGTCACATTTCCCTCCCCACAGCACCAATGCCATGCCTGCTCACACATTACACAGGGCATGGCAATAAGGCCAGGGGGATGGATGGCACCACATCATCAGCTGTTGCTATTCCACCTTGCGCTGTGCCCATCCTCCAGGTGTCCACATGTGAGGTCACAGTAGTCCATTGGTGGGGGCCAGTGACACCTATAGGG
This sequence comes from Ichthyophis bannanicus, assembly GCA_033557465.1. Lineage (NCBI taxonomy): Eukaryota > Metazoa > Chordata > Amphibia > Gymnophiona > Ichthyophiidae > Ichthyophis > Ichthyophis bannanicus. Next base: position 547,452,799 of record CM066031.1, read on the forward strand.
AAGGTAGAAATGTACAGTTAGCACTGATCACATGTGCCTCTCACCCCTGCACCCAATGTGTTCACATGCACAGCTTCAGATACTCCCCGGACAGCCTGGGCATCTCGGCGCATCTGCGTTCCCGTGCCACCCAACCACAGGGCCCGCCTCCTCCACTTCCACTCCACACCTGTGTCGGCTCTCCTGTCCCCCACCTCTGTTGCTGGGCACCTGCGCACTCTGCCCTGACCCTCTGCCTTTTGGATCGCTCACAGATAGATCCCCAACCAGACCCAATGAGAAGGGTGACGGTCCCTCTGGTATGTCCACACAGCAGTCCCAGAACAGGGCACCGAGGATGGCACAACTGCAACATAGGCCAGCCCACAGTGTGACGTGGCCTTTGCCCAGACATGGAGGGCACGGAACCATTGGCTGTGGGACTGTCTCCAGGAGATGCCAGAGATGGACTTCCCTATCCCAGAGTACCAACCTGACACCAGTTCTGATGCTGCTGAATGTCAGAAGCTAGAGGAGGGGGCAGAGATGGTCAGCCTGACCAGGGGCACCCTGATAGCTCTCAAGGGCTTGTGCAAGGACCTCTGCGACCACACCCAGGTTATGCACGACTGGGCAGAGCAGCAGGAGGGGCACTAGGTGGCTATGTGACACTTGGCCACATAGACAGCTGCCTACATGGTTTCCCTGTTGTGCTCAGTGCATAATTTTGCTGCAGTGCGGCAGCCACCAGAGGCGGTTGACCCCCTGGGAAGGGACAGCATGACATCCAGAGACCACTGCCCAGAGATGCATCACAGGTTGGTAAGGAGGAAGAAATAGCAAGCAATGCATCAGGGGCAACACCTGTGCAGTGTATTTATTTTATTTATTTATTTATTTAGTATACATTTTGTATACCGCTACTTCCAGCGATCAGCAGCGGTTTGATTACAGATTGGAAATTGTCAAATCATGACAGGAAATTTTTTTTTTGAGGTATAAACACATTGATTAGACAGGAAAGCACAGCACACAGAGAACTATTTTACAGGGAACATGGGCTATGGAGGGTTAAGTGGCTTGCCCAAGACCACAAGGAGCACCTGTGGGACTAGAAACCCCAGTCCTTCTGGCCCAAGGTTGCTGTCCTCTAGTGGGATTTGAACCCCCGACCTTCCGGCCCGAAGTACCTTGCCCCAACCACTAGGCCACTCCTCCATGTAGTGTAGTGCCCATGTTGCAAGGAGGGCTGGGGGATCACTGGAGGGGTGGACAGACTGAGAAGCGGGCAGTCAGTGAAGGTGTTGGCTATCTGTACTGCATGTTCTGTGAATAAATGGCTTTACTCACACTAGACGTTTTCCTGAATGAGTCTCTCTTGCAGTTAGCACCGCAGCTGTGACCTGATTTATTTATTTAACAAGATTTTTATACCACCTTCTCATACAATCAAAGCGGTTTACATAAAACTCAACATGTTACAGAGAACTCAAAGAACAATTCAGGTAGGGGTGGCATGCAGAGTTGCCGGAGGCAGAACTTACATACATAGCACCATAATGAATGGGATTAACTGTAATTTGGGCTTGAGCTTTGAGGCGGAAGGACTAGGTACTGTCTTTGAAGTGGTCGATGAAGAGAAAGGTCTTGAGGAGTTTTCGGAAGTCCATTAAGTCTTTAGAGGTTCTGATTTTTTCTGGCAAAGTGTTTCAGATGGCGGGAGCAGCTAAGGAGAGAACTCTCTTCGTGGTAAAGTTATTTGCTTTAGTGTAGGAGCTAGGAATTGGTATGGTGTCTCTGGTGTTCTCTCTCTTCAGTCTGCAGCTTGAGTTTGTACAAATCAGATCTTGTAGGATTCCAGCTGACAGGTTGTTTCTTGTCTTGAATACAGTAAGAGCCATTTTGTATTTAGTTTGTGAGAAGACTGGAAGCCAATGTAGTTGATATAGTAGTGGAGTTGTGATCATATTTGGGCGATCCTGTGATGATGCGGGCGGCAGTGTTCTGAGCCAGTTGCAAGGGATGGATGGTTTGAGTTGGTAGACCATGGAGGAGGGAATTACAATAATCCAAAATAGGGGTTATGAGTGTTTGACAAACTGTACAAAAGTGGTCCTGACTGAGGAGGGGCTTTAGTCTTCGGATAATTGCAAGCTTGTGGAATGCATTCTTGGAGGTTCTGTTAATGTGTGCTTGTAAGTTTAGGAAGCGGTCGATGGTGATACCTAAGTAGCGCACTTCCTCCTTTACTGCTATTATAGTGTCCGCTAAGGATATAGATGTGGGGGGGGGGGGGGAGGGAGGGGAGAGAATGATGGGTCCTGTGTTATGAATAGTGCCCCTGATTTCTTGAAGTTGACTTGGAGGTTGTTGGATGCCAGCCAGTTGCTCATTTCCAGAAGGCTTTTGGTAATGTTTGAATAGTCAGGCAAGTCGAGGTGGATAGGGGAATAGACCATGCTGTCATCTGTGCAAATTGCATAGTGGATTTTGTGCTGTTTGAAGATGTTACATACTGGTTGTAAGTAGATGTTGAAAAGAAGGATGGACAGGGAGGATCCTTGTGGAACTCCCTGAGTTGAGTGAAATGGGGTTGATGTATTAGGACCAACTTTGACCTTTTGTTGTCTATGATTGAGGTAGGAGTTGAACCAGTTGAGCATTGTACCGTGAAGACCAATGTTGGATAGATGTAGGGTACTGTGAGATACAGTGTCAAAGGCTGAGGAAATAGCCACAAAAACGAGAAGGAAACCAGTTTTCAGGTTATCTATCCCTCTTAGTAGGGTATCAAAGAGGTGAATGAGGAGGGTTTTAACACTGTGATTAGGGCGAAATCCATGTTGGTGTGGATCCAACGGAGCATGCAGGTCAATGTGGTCTTGGAGTTGTTTTTGCACTATTTTTTCTATTATTTTAGATAGAAAGGGGAGGCTAGAGATGGGACGGGAATTAGAGGGGTCTAAGTTGTTAGTTGAGGTGTTCTTTAGGTTGGGTCGGATTGTGGCTTGTTTGAGCGCAGAAGGCATATATCCTTTAGTTAGTGATGAACTTATGATGTTATGGATGCAGTTCACAAACTCTTCCTTGACTGATTTGATCCATACAACCGGGCAAGGATAAAGGGCACTGTACTAGTGTTTAAAGCAGTGATGGTGTTAAGAATTTGCTCTGTTGTTGGAATGTGAAATTCACCCCATTTGTGTATGCTGTTATCGTCTGCATCTGGGGTGGAGGGGAGTGTTCAGTTGTGAGGTCCTTGGGGTGGCTTGTATTTGTTTATGAGGAAATCTGCAAAGATTTGAGGGTGAATAGACAGGAAGAAAATTGATGCCTTTGAGTTATGGTGCTGGCGGCGAATGCTGCGTATACCATGGACTGCCCGAAGAACAAACCAGTCAGTACTAGAGGAGATCAAACCTAAGCTTTCTTTAGAAGCTCAGATGACAAGACTCCGACTTTCATACTTTGGACACATCATGCGAAGCAAGAGATCATTAGAGAAAGACATCATGCTTGGCAAGTTAGAAGGCCAACGCAAAAAAGGAAGGCCAGCAATGAGATACAATAACAGCAGCTACGGGTACCAGTCTGTCAACAATGAGCCGCCTGACTGAAGACCGAACACAATTTAGGATAGCTATCCAGAGGGCCGCCATGAGTTGACACCGACTCGATGGCACTTAACAACCACCAGGGACAGCTCAAGGCAATCTGCTGCCTAAGGCGAGGGATGAGGTGGCACCCCCCCAAAGCAGGGGGAGGAGGCTTTCTCAAAACTCCAGTCAGGGACTGAACCAAACCAAAAAGCCGATTAGATAATGTGGAGGAAATCCAAGATGTTTACACACCAAGGAACTAAAAGAAAGAACGAGAACTGCACTGTTTATAACACCAAATTATAACTCATGCTTATTTTGTTGTTATAAACTGCGTTATGGTTCTTGCTTTTTCTTTTTTAACATATATTTTGCATCCACAGAACCCCCTCCCTCAACAATGGGTGCAGAGCAGAACTAGGACATTCACCCACAGAACTCAATATCTTTAAAAAAAAAATCTGATTACAATCATCTCACTAACAAACATTCTCCAGTACCAGGCATACTGTGAACTAATACAAAACCCTACAACAAAGTCACTGAGGATCTGTAGAACAAACCTCCATACCATACCATAACAGCTCAACTTCCAAAACTCACATAAGAAGCCTACTCAAAAAAAAGCGTAACTGTAAATACTGCAGCGGGCCCTGGAACATCCAAACACCTATATGAAAAGCTGAAACAATTCAGATTACTATAGTACAGATCCCTACGTACAAACTTCATGATAACAGAACACCTGGCCTTGACCACAAATACAGAACCTCAACAAAGTATAGAATAAATGACCATAACCTAATAAACATATGTAGATAAAAATTAAACTGCAACCCCAAAAAATCAGATTCTGCATACAATGCAATGCCAGAGAAATAGAAAGAGAAGCATTTCCCTGTACTTTATAAAATATAAAGATAGCACCAAGACTGTTCATTAAATTGAAAATAAAATTCTCTTCTACCTTTGATGTCTGACCATTTTATTCTTGATCATGCTGGTCCCCATCTGAGGTTTCTGCTTTCCTCCACCCCCACCTATCAACTTCCTCCCAGGGGCGACATGAGGGTGATGCAGGGCCGTGTGCAGAGATTCACTGCAGCATTATTTTAAAATGTATATGCCACCATCTAAAATCCTAGGTGGCTTCCAAACATATACATGCAATTTAGTAAAACAGAAGTTACAATAAAACAAAACATATTAAAACATTAAATTTGATTAATGAAAAATCACTTACACAATCCCCCCCTCCAATCAGACCACAACCAATCTGCACATCAGATTTATTTTGTTATGACCAGATTATTGATGAGGAGGGAAGACATAAAATGAGAAACTAATCCTGGAAGCCATGAATTCAAACGCTGGATTGGATTGTGATAGAGCTGGAAAAGTCAGGAAGTCAACAGTGGTGAAGCTATCAGGCTACTAAACAAAAATAAACGGAGATGTTCCCTTAAAATTTGAAATTTCCTTGAATCTGACCTAGCATAATATTTTAAATTTCAGTCTGGCAGCATAAAGAACAAATCTCAAAGACAATACATATTCCAGTACCCCCCCCCCCCCCACCAACACCCTAAAGTTGACCTTATCAAAAACCCAGCATACAGGACCCATAGAACAAATCTACTATTCTATAACAGCACTAACTTCTAAAACTCACAAAATGGAGTGTACCCAGAAAGGGCAGCACCACAAATATTGCAGTGGGCCCTAGAACATCCATATTCCTATTTAGAAAAATGAACAAGCCGGATTACTATAGCGCCCTACATAGAAACTCCATGCTAACAGAACATGTAGCCTCAGTCACACATGCAGAACAGAGCTAGATCTTCACCAAGTAGGGAATATATTAATATAAACTAAAAACAGGCATATGTAGTCAAAAAATGCTTTTACCCATCACTCTTTAGATTTACAGGATTTCTTTCCCAAAATTATACTTTATTTATTTATTTTTATTTAACAATTATTTCTATACCGCTCTTTCCCAAGTATCAAGTGCGGTTTACAATGAACAGTATGTAATATGGTATGGGTAATATCATACCAAGTCATTTTACATAGAACAGGTGGAATTAGATACAGGTACGATATAAAGTTTGAACATTAAACTATTAGAACAATATAAAAGTTTGAACATTAAACTATTAGAACTTATATACATTGTAGATATTTACAAATTATATCATTTATCACTTGTGGTTGTATACATTATTCTAAACTTCAAAGCACGTAGTTATAGATATTTGTAGTATGGTTGTTAACCTGTGTCTCTTTGTGTAGTCTGGTTAGATTCTGCTCCTTTGTAGTGTAATGAGAATAAATGGGTTTTCAGTTTTTTTCTAAATTCCTTTATGTCTGACAGTAAACGAATGTTGTCAGGAAGGTTATTCCAGAGGATAGGTGCTGAATGTGAGAAAGCTCTCTTGTTGGTTTGTTTTCTAGCTTTTGTGTAATCTTTTGGTACTGCTATAGTGTTTGTGTTTCTACTCCTTTGTGAGCGTTTATCAATTTCTACATTTATGAGTGTATTGAGTACAGATGGTGCTATGTTATTTATTAGCTTAAATGTGGTTAGAAGAATCTTGTATTTTATTCTGCTGTAAATAGGTAGCCAATGGAGTTCAGCCAGGATCGGTGTGATATGTTCTATTGCGCTTATATTCATTATTATTCTTGCTGCTATGTTCTGGGTTAGTTGTATCTTTTTAATATTTTGCTTTGTGATGCCATTAAGGATTAAATTTGCAAAATCAAAGTGTGGGGTTATGATAGCTTGAATTATGGTTATGAAGTCTTGTAAGTGAATTAAAGGTCTTAGTTGTCTCAATGTCTTAAGTTTGTAGTGTATGTTTTTTGTTAGATATTTTATGTGTGAATCCATGTTAAGCTTATTATCAAGTATCACACCTAGGTATTTTATTTCTTTTTTTATGTTGATCTCATGGTTATCAAGGGTGATGGTGCTTGGGGGTGTGTATGTTTGGTTTTTAGTGATATATAGTACATCAGTTTTTGAGAAATTAATGTGTAAGTTCTGATCCTTGAGCCATATTGTTAGTTCTTTAAAACATTCTGTTATTTGTTGTAGTGGGGGGTGTGGGATTTTAAATGGGAAGTAGAACATTATATCATCGGCGTAAATATGGTAATAGACGCCATGACGTTTAAAGATGTTGCTGATTGGTTGTAGGTAAATGTTAAATAATAGTGCTGATAGTGCGGATCCCTGTGGGAGGCCTTGTGTTTGGTTGAAAGTGTTAGATGTTTGGTTAAGAATTCTTACTGTTTGGGTTCTGTTTGATAGGTAGGATTTGAACCAGTTATAAACGGTGGATGTAATTCCTATTTGTTGTAGTCTGTTGAGCATTGTTATATGATTGACGCTGTCAAATGCAGCAGAGATGTCGAGGAATACTAGGATGAAGGCTTGTTTAGTGTCGTCAATTCCTCTTAATAGGGTGTCATAAAGGATTGTTAGCAATGTTTCAACCCCATGGAATGGTCGGAAGCCATATTGGTGTTCGTCAAGGAGGTTCAATGTATCAATAAATTCCTGTAGTTGGGTTTGAACTATTTTTTCAATAAGTTTGGCCATGAAGGGAATGCTCGATATGGGTCTGTATGATTTTGGGGATAATTTGTCTAGTGTTTTATTTTTAAGTATTGGTCGTATTTGAACATGTTTGAGGGATGGTGGTAAGTATCCTTTTTCTAGTGATATGTTGACCATAGGGAGGATGAAGGAAGAGAGTATCAAGAGTGTCTTTTTTATCCAATCTACTGGGCATGGGTCAAGATATGATGTAGTTGTATTGATGTTAGATATGGTAGTTTTGAGTGTGGTCTTTGAAATTGGACTGAAGTTGGACCAGGTATTAGAGGTTGTGTGTTTCATTTCAGTGTGTGTTATTGGGGGGTTATTCATTTGTATTTTTGTTTTGTTAATATAGTATTGTGCTAATTCTTGTGGGGAGATATCTATGGATATTTCGTCTGAGTTGTATGTTTTGTTTGTTAGTTTCTGTATTATACAGAATAATTCTCTTGGTCGGTTAATTGAATTATTGAGTATGTTAGAGTAGTAGTTTCTCTTAGAACTGTCTATTGTTTCCTTATATATGTGTAGGGTATTTACGTATTTCTCGTAAGTTGTTGGTGATTTATTTTGTCTCCATTTCCTTTCTTCCATTCTTAGTTGTCTTTTAAGATTTTTGATTGTCATGTTAAACCATGGGGCATCCTTCTTGTCAATTGTATTGTCATTGCTATTTTGTTGGGACAGGTTTGGTTTTTTTTCTGCTGCTGTTGATATAGTTTTGTTCCAAGTTTTGATAGTTTCTTCCAGATTTGTAGGAGTTAGGGTGAGGTGAGGAATTATTTGATCTAAGAATTCTTCTTCATTGAACTTTCTGAATCTCTTATTTTGTGAAGGTTGAGTTCGTTTAGTATGATTGTTGTCAGGGATGGTGATGTCAAATTTCAGAAGGTAGTGGTCTGACCAGGGAACAGGTATGTTTGAGAGTGATTTGGGGTTATATAGGTTGTGGAGTGAGTTTGGTAGGAAGACCATGTCAAGTGTTTTTCCTTTATTATGTGTTTGTTCTGTTATTATTTGGTGGAAGTCCAAATTGCTTACTGCTTCTGTGAAGTGGTTTGATTGGTTGTTGGGTGTTGAAGGGAGGTTAAAATCACCCATTAGTATTATTGGGTTTGTGTCAGTGGATGATGCCAGTAGTTCAATTAGGTTATCAGTGTTATCTATATTGTATTCTGGGTGTCTATATATTAGGCATATCTTTGTGGTTTTAATTTTTATAGTTAGTGTGTCTACATTATCCATATTATTGGATGAGATTAGTTTTGCATTGAGGTTTTTCTTTACTATTATTAGTACGCCTCCACCTTTTTTAATTGTTCTGTGGGTATGGAAGATCTCATATTCAGTTGATTTTAATTGGTTCATGAATACTGAGTCTGTATCTTTGAGCCAGGTTTCCGTTATACAGACAATATCTGTTTTATGGTCATTGATGATATCTGTAAAGATTGGTAGTTTGTTTCTCATGGATCTTGCGTTGATAAGTTGGCAGGTAAGGGTTGTGTATTTCTGTGTATAAGGTGGTTGTGGTTGCGTGGAGTTATTTTTTGGTGCGATTGTTATATATATAAGTCTAGATTGTTTGGGTCTGGGGTTGGTTCCATTTTTGAACGGAGATATTGGGTGGTCATAGCGTGATGTACTTTGTATTATTGGGATTGGTCTATTATAATTATTTCTTATACATTTTGTTAGGTTTATCAGTGTGAGGATAAAGAGACATATTAGTATAATCCTGATGGGAGAAGGAGATTGAGTAGGCATTGTTTAAATTCTAGTTTGTTTTTGGAGATTGTTGTCTGGTAATTAGTTTTTAATGGATTTGTGTTATTGAGTATGTTATATATCTAGTGCTTAGGTCTTACAGATGGTAGTCTACTTATTTGCGGTGTGTGAAACAACTAACATTGGTTTTAATAAAGTTGTAATGTTAATTGTGTAATTTTAGCAATTCCTGTTACAATTTCTGTGTAATTGAGAGAACTTGCAACAGTTGCTCTTGGAGTGTTAGTAACAATTTGTTAGCAACATTTGAAGGTGAGTCTTGCAACATATGTAGGGGAGTCTTGCAACAATAATCTTGGTAAGACTTTAACAATGTTATCTAAATGTAAGTAACATTTGAGGCAGATTCCTTCTTACAATTTATAAACATGAGTTCAATGTATCTACTAGTAGTATATAATATATTACATACAGGTTTATACTTGCAGGTTTTCCGTAGGGACAGTAGATGTTGGAGAGGCAGTTCTGTGATGTTTCCTTACGTGCCACTGCCTAAGGGCCACGCCAAAGGGCCCTCTGGCGAGGCCCTCAGGCGCGGGCCCGACAGGCGCGGGCGCGCCTGGGCAGCGCTGCTTTAAGCGCTGGGTCGGATGGCCCGGATTGGTCAGCTCGGGCTGTGTGGGAGGTCCTGGAAGCTCCGGCGTGCTCGATCCTCACGCCGGAGGAGAGCAGAGGGACGCCGGAGAGCTGGAAGGCAGAGAGAGAGTTCAGCGGTGCAGCGCTGCTTTAAGCGCTGGGTCGGATGGCCCGGATTGGTCAGCTCGGGCTGTGTGGGAGGTCCTGGAAGCTCCGGCGTGCTCGATCCTCGCGCTGGAGGAGAGCAGAGGGACGCCGGAGAGCTGGAAGGCAGAGAGAGAGTTCAGCGGTGCAGCGCTGCTTTAAGCGCTGGGTCCGATGGCCCGGATTGGTCAGCTCGGGCTGTGTGGTAGGTCCTGGAAGCTCCGGCGTGCTCGATCCTCGCGCCGGAGGAGAGCAGAGGGACGCCGGAGAGCTGGAAGGCAGAGAGAGAGTTCAGCGGTGCAGAGTGATTTACTGCAGAGTGAGGTGAGAGAAAGAACTCTCACATACAGGCATCTGCATTGTCAGCAGAAACTAACATAATGGCTCAGCTCAAGTAGTGCGAGTGCAATTAATGCCACCTCAGTGGGTGGTCTTAGTTGCAACTGCAGTTTTGCCACACTGAAATGTGGTAACTGCAAGGGGATATAAAGGCCTCCCTGCAGTTAGCCTATGGCCCCGCGTAATCAAACTCTGGAAATGGTTACTAGAGGATGTAGCAAAAACTGTTAGTGTAGCTGGGTTTAAAAAAGGTTTGGACAAGTTCCTGGTGGAAAAGTCCATAAACTATTATTAAAGAGGGCCTGGGAAATTCACTGCTTGCCCTGGGACAAGCATTGCGGAACCTATGTGCCTTTTTGGGAATTTGTCAGGTTTGAGGGACCTTGGTCTGACCCAGTATGGCACAGAGCTTAGGAAACATGCTGATAAATATGCCAAACAAGAGATGCTCAACAACACCCATGCAGCATCTCCCACTTCTACAAAAACAGGAGCAACTTAGCGCCCCAACACAGTACTTCCCATCCTCTGAAAACAAGAGAGACTTCATGACCGAAAAGGGCTTGGCAACCCCAACCTAACTCCTGAAACTGCGCACTGGCTCAGCATGGCATTAATGTAAATATATATTCTGCAAAAAAAACAAAGGAAATGCAAGATGCTCACATACTAAGGAACAAAGAAAAAGTGAGAACCGTGGCACAGTTTATAGTACCAAATTATAAAATTATAACTGATTTTATTTTGTTATAAACTGTGTTGTGGTTCTTGCTTTTTCTTTTTGAATATATATTCTACATCCACAGAAACCTCTTCCTCAACAATGGGTGATAGGCGGAATATTATGTATGGAGGAGGATTATGTATATATCAGAAGGAATTTTATATATGTATCAGACATATGCTGTCAGTGTAAGCCACAGGTCATTTGCCAAATCTGCAGAAGTAGTCTGTTAGCTTGTTTACTGTGAAGGTAGGACACAGGTCATTTGCTAACCTTGCAGAAAAAGCTTTTTAGCTTAGCCCTGCAATTCAGTTTTTGCATCTGTCTGTAACCTTCCATGGCGTATATGGTACATCTTTTTATCCTATATAAGCAAAGCTATACTCTGAATAAACTGAGCAGCTTATATCATACCGATAGTGTGTGATTATTTGCTGTTCCCAAGCGCTTGTACTGAGAAACAGGATTCAGGGAGACGGAACCAAATTCATAGCATAAGCATCGGTTGTGGTAACTGAGAGAAAATAATATCAGTTGTGGTAACTGAGATATACATAAGAAATAATATCAGTTGGGGTAACTGATACATAGAATAGAGAACCCAATCTGTTCTGGTAGCAACAGTTTTGGTGTCAGAAGTGGATTCGATGGATTGGGTAAGTAACACATTGTTGTTTGTCTGGTCCCACTCCTTGAATTCTCACTAGAAGTATGGCTGCGGTAGCCCTCGACCAATTTGGCTTTTGTACTGCAGTAGTACCTGTCTCCTGGAATCCTGTGTCTTAGTTTATGTGTGTGCCTGTAAGACGCCCCCAGTCTCTGGCGAGGGTAAAACCATTGACCCAGAGTTCCTGGAATGCAAGTGGCAGGCGGTGTTTGTTTATTTGTCCCTCTATTCTTCCAAGCCTTTCCTGTCTTCTTTGGATAATGGGAGGGTCCCTTGGTAAGGGGGACCGACCCACTAAACCTTTCATAAAATTTAAAACAACGAAACATCTCCCAGTGTCTGCTGTATCACGCTCATCCATTAATTGTGAACTAATGTGTTTGGACAGCTAGTTCTTTTCTTCCTCTCTGTATCAGTTTGTATTGTAGCATGGAATGGATTTTCTGAGTCAATGGATTGGGATTAGAATGTATCGTACACCGAAGTAAGAACCTTAGAAGCTGACCGTACAGATAAGCCTGGCAGTGTTTTGTGTGTTTACATTAATTCTGTACTGCTGGCTATTGTGTGCAGTAATCTGGCTGGAAGATCTTGACTGCATGTTTTCTTAGAACTTCTCTTAAAACAATAAAAAAATAATTTATAGTTAAAGTACAGCCTGAATGTTGCAAATTATTTTCTTTTTCCCTGTGAATATATCATAAGAACAACTTTTGATTCCAATTGGCAGTAGAATCATTGAGAAATAAACCTGCATGATCGTCATTTCATTATGTTTAAGATTATTTAGATTTGATAAGTGTGATAGAGGAGGAAGAAAGAAAGAACATTAACCATTTCTTTATTTGTGTGCAGTAAATAAGCTTAATCCACATGTGTAATTTTTTTTTCTAGGTTGGGGATCTGAGTGTATCCTGGTTAAGAAAAATTTGTCTGCTGATTTGTGTGTGTCAAGAGATTAGAATAGCAATGCCCGGGTCTGTTACGATGTTTGTGCTGATAAAATGTTAACAAAGAGAAGTTGTAAACAATGACAACTGAATTTCTATGAATGCATAACCTTCTGAGAAGCTTATTTTTAAATTCTATGTAATAAGAACATAAGAACATAAGACATGCCATACTGGGTCAGACCGAGGTCCATCAAGCCCAGTATCCTGTTTCCAACAGTGGCCAATCTAGGTTATACGTACCTAGCAGTTTCCCCAAAGACACAGGTTCCACAATGCTTGTACTGGGTCAAGCATTGATATCCTGGGTCCCTTCTTAATAGTGGTTTATGGACCTTTCCTCCAGGAACTTGTCCAAACCTTTTTTAAACCCAGCTATACTAACAGCCCTTACTACATCCTCCGGTAACAGATTCCAGAGTTTGATTACACGTTGAGTGAAAAAATATTTTCTCTTATTTGTCTTAAATAGTTTACCCTGTAGCTTCATTACATGTCCCCTAGTCTTTCTATACTCTGATAGCGTAAACAATTGATCCACGTTTATCCGTTCCACTCCATTCATTAATTTATAGACCTCTATCATATTTCCCCTCAGCCGTCTCTTCTCCAGGCTAAAGAGCCCTAACCTTCTTAGCCTCTCTTCATGACCTATATGTATTTTGATCCTTTTTGTTTTGTGTCCTGGTGTCCGTCCTTTGTGAGCCGAGATGTCTATGCTAATCAATGTTCAGAATCATGCGAGTCAAACCATTACCTGAAATAAGAAAGTTTACTTTCCAGATCTTAATTTGAGATTTTACCCTTGCTCAGTTTTCTTAAATACCAAGCACATCTAAATTTGCTCAGTTCAAATAATTAAAAAAACAAAACAAAAAGAGGAAGCGTTCTCTGGTATTGCTGTGGCTGCATTGTAAAAGCTCAGTGCTATAAAAAAGAGAAGTATGTGCCATCCTGTTTCCTCTCATGATTATGGACTGATAAACAGAACAGCAGCACCCTGTTTGCTGTGTGCGAATTATACCTTTTTTTAAGAAAATGCACTTTTGTTTTGAAAACATTCCTGATTTCAGTTTTGGAGGAACAATTAAGAAAAAAACAGATATATCTTGTAATGGGGTAGATCCGTCCCTTGCCATGCAGTCAGAGGAAGCTGAGGAAAGTACGTCAGATTCTGACAGCCAAGTAAAGCACATGGCTACAGGTTGCCAGGGGAGATATAAACAAACCCAGCCACGAGTGCAGCAGCCCCGCCCAAGTTGCAAACAATCCCCGTGCCCTGAGTGTAATAGGATTCACCTGGGTGGGGGAGGAACGAAGCTAAGCCATAAGGCTGATAAAAAGCACTCATTAGAAAGCAGTGAGGGTGCTGGAGAGAGAATCGGAAGCAGTTCTGGAAGGAGAGCTGAAAGGGGAACTGAAATGGGAACTTAACATAAGAACATAAGATATGCCATACTGGGTCAGACCAAGATCCATCAAGCCCAGTATTCTGTTTCCAACAGTGGCCAATCTAGGTCATATGTACCTAGCAGTTTCCCCAAGGGACACAGGTTCCACAATGCTTGTATTGGTTCAAGCATTGATATCCTGGGTCCCTACTTAATAATGGTTTATGGACCTTTCCTCCAGGAACTTGTCCAAACCTTTTTTAAACCCAGCTACATTAACAGCCTTTACTACATCCTCTGGTAACAAATTCCAGAGTTTGATTACACGTTGAGTGAAAAAATATTTTCTTTTATTAGTCTTAAATAGTTTACCCTGTAGCTTCATTGCATGTCCCCTAGTCTTTCTATATTCTGATAAGGTAAACAATCGATCTACGTTTACCCGTTCCACTCCGTTCATTAATTTATAGACTTCTATCATATCTCCCCTCAGCCGTCTCTTTTCCAGGTTAAAGAGCCCTAACCTATTTAGCCTTTCTTCATAGGAGTATAGCACAGTTACTTACCTGTAACAGGTCATCTCTGGGAACAGCAGGAATTAGTCCTCACATATGGGTACGTCGGAACCGACGGAGCCTGCGCGGGAAAGCTCCCCAGCTTCCCAGAAAGGAAGCTTTTGGGGCCTCCCACAGCGCATGCACGCTGCCTTCCCGCCTTCCTGACCAACTCTCCTCAGTTCGAGTTTAAAGCTGAGACAATAGAGAGAGGAAAGGAAAGAGAGAGAGAGAGATACAACTCCTAGGGGAGGTGGGTGGGTTGTGAGGACTAATTCCTGCTGTTCCCAGAGATCACACCTGTTACAGGTAAGTAACTGTGCTATCTCTAGGAACAAGCAGGAATGAGTCCTCACATATGGGGACTCCCTAGCTAAGATGCCGGGGAGATCCCCCTGCAAGAATTCCTCATGCCCCTATGGATCTCAGGCATCCATTTAGGGAAGGTGGGCAGGAGTTGTTTAAGAATGGAACAGGTGTCTGAGGACAGCCTGACCAAACAAGGCATCCCGGCGGGAGTCCTTGTCCAAGCAGTAATGGGCTGTGAAGGTATGAACCGAGGCCCAAGTGGCTGCTCGACAGATCTGATCGATGGATACAGAATGAAGATGAGCCATAGAAGTGGCCATGGCTCTCACATTGTGAGCTGTGACATGGCCTTCCAGAGAAAGGTTCCTACTCTGGTAAGCAAAAGAAATACACTGAGCAATCCAATTGGACAGTGTTCTTTTTGAGACTGGAAGTCCTAAATGAGAAGGATCAAAAGCAACAAAAAGTTGAGAAGACTTTCTATGTTGCTGTGTCCTTTGTAAGTAAAAGGCAAGAGCTCTCTTACAATCCAGGGTATGAAGATTCCTCTCTGCACTTGATGCATGAGGACCTGGAAAAAAGACAGGTAGATATACCTCTTGATTAAGATGAAAAGGCGAGACCACTTTAGGCATAAAGCGGGGATTTGTCCTAAGGACTACCTTATCATGATGGAACCTTGTATAAGGTGGATTAGCCACTAAAGCCTGCAGTTCACTGATGCGGCGAGCAGAAGTGATTGCAATAAGGAAAATGACTTTCCAGGAAAGAAATTTCAAGGAGGTAGTGGCTAAGGGTTCAAAGGGTGGCTTCATAAGCTGACCAAGAACCACATTTAAGTCCCATGCCACCGGAGGAGGTCGAATGGGAGGTTTAGTTAAGGTTAGGCCTCTCATGAATCTCGCAATAAGAGGATGAGAGGAAACAGGTTGTCCATTGATAGGCTGAAAAGATGCTGCAATAGCACTCAAATGGACCCTTACAGAATTGGTTTTAAGTCCTGCATTGGAAAGATGCAGGAGATATTCGAGTAAAGAATTCAAAGGTAGTGCTAGAGGGTTAAGACCTTTGTCAGCACACCAAATTGAAAATCTTTTCCATTTAAAAGCATAAGAACGCCTGGTGGAAGGTTTCCTAGATGCATGGAGGACATCCTTCACCTGTTGAGAAAGATTGAAGTCTTGAAGGTCTAGGCCTTCAGTAACCAAGCTCTGAGGTGAAGGGACTTGGGGTTTGGGTGCCACAAAGTCCCCTCCTCTTGAGACAGAAGGTCTGGAGCAGCTCCTAGATCCAGGGAGGGTGCCTGGGAGAGATGCAGAAGTAGAGGGTACCACACTTGGCGTGGCCAGCGTGGAGCTATGAGGATCATAGACCCTTGATCCCTCTGAAGTTTGAATAGAGTCTTGGGAATCAAAGGAATGGGTGGAAAGGCATATAGGAAGGCCTGACCCCAATGATGGAGGAAGGCATCCTTGGCCTGAGCTCCCTGACACGGAATCCTGGAACAGAACCGGGGAAGTTTGGCATTGCATGGGCTTGCAAAGAGGTCTATGTCTGGGGTTCCCCATTTCTGAAAGATTCTGAGTACCTGATCCATGTGCAGGGACCATTCGTGTGGAAGCAGAACTCGACTGAGTCTGTCTGCCCAAGAGTTTTGGATTCCTGGGAGGTACACTGCCAGGAGATGGATCTGATGCTCTCTGGTGAAGGCCCACAATTTTAGAGCTTCGTTGCAAAGCGACAGAGAGCCCGTCCCTCCTTGTTTGTTTATGTAGAACATGGCTATTTGATTGTCGGTATGAACAAGGACTGTCATGTTGATGAGGAGGGTATGAAAGACCTTGAGAGCAAGGAAAATTGCTCGCAGCTCCAAAAGGTTGATATGAAGGGTGGTCTCCTGTGGAGACCAAGTGCCCTGAGTGGAGAGGTCTTGGAGATGAGCTCCCCAACCTGTTTGGGAGGCATCTGTAGTGAGAGTTGCTTGGGGTAACAAAGGTTGGAAGGGGGCCCCCAACAACAGATTTCGAGCGGATATCCACCATTGGAGAGACCAAAAAAGACGTTTTGAGGTTGCTATTTGGTCTGAGAGAGCTCCTGATGCTTGGGTCCACTGGGTGGACAAAGTCCATTGAGCTGCTCTCATATGTAGGCGTGCATAAGGCACCACATGAACTGTGGATGCCATGTGGCCTAGCAGTTGTAGCATCTCCCTGGCAGTCAAGTGGCTTCTGGACTGAATTTGAGAGGCCAAGTGCACTAGACGGTGGCAACGGGCCTGAGGAAGATAGGCCCTTGCAGTGGTGGTATCTATCCAGGCCCCTATGAATTCTAGGGACTGAGTAGGGGTGAGTTGAGACTTTGGCAGATTGATGACAAGTCCCAGATACTGCAGTATGCGTCTGGTGTGGTCCAGGGAAGTCTGAGCCTCGGACTGAGATGGAGCTCGGATGAGCCAGTCGTCCAGGTATGGGAAGACAAAGATTCCCAGAGTGCGTAGAAATGCAGCTACTATTGCCATGCATTTGGTAAATACCCTTGGAGCAGAGGCTAGACCGAAGGGAAGTACTCTGTATTGGAAATGTTTTCCCTGGAACAGAAACCGTAGGAATTTTCTGTGGGATGGATGGATGAGTATATGTGTGTACGCATCTTTGAGATCTAGAGAACAAAGCCAGTCCTGACTCTGTAGGTATGGAAGGAGAGTGCCTAGAGAAAGCATCTTGAATTTCTCCTTGTATAGGAATTTGTTCAATTCTCTGAGATCCAGAATGGGTCTGTACCCCCTGTTTTCTTGGGAATGAGAAAATAAGGGGAGTAAAAACCTGACCCTTGTTGAGGAAGAGGAACCTCTTCTATTGCCCTTTGGGCGAGAAGAGTGGTCACCTCCTGGCCCAACAGGTACAGGAGAGAAGGGGGAGAATTGAATTGTCTCACCATGGAATGGGGAGGAAGGCTGGAGAAATGTAGTTTGTAGCCCTCTTTGATGATAGAGAGGGTCCACGGTTCTGATGTGATTTGTTCCCATCTGGGAGCAAAATGAGTTAACCTTCCTGGAATGGTGAGAGGTTCTGGTTGTTGCAGAGCCAGAAAGGTTAAGTTCTCTAGAATCAAGTCAAAAACCCTGAGGGGGTTGGGACTGCTGGATTGTAGCAGCCCCTGTAGACTTTGTTCTGGCCTGTTTAGTTTGCTGACGCTTAGGAGCAAAGCGAACTTGGGAAGATTGCTGGCCAGTATTTGTGGAAAATCTGGTCTTTTTATAGAAAGGTTTCTTAAAAGGTTTTTTCTTGGTAGGGGTAGAGGTAGACTTAGAAAGTCTATCTAAAGCAGCATTCTCTGCATCCATTTGAGTGGCTTTGATTTGCCACTCCTTGCCAAACAGATTTTCACCTGTACAGGGCAGATTGCCCAAGCCTTCTTGTACCCAGGGTTCCAAATCAGAGGCCTGGAGCCAAGCCAGTCTGCGAGCAGCTATGGCAATGCCAGAGGCTCTGCTTGCCCCCTCAAAAGAGTCAAAGGCTGCTCTGTTGGAGAACTTTGAAACATCTTGAGTTTGCTTTAGCAAAAGAAGGAACTCCTCTTTCTTATCCTCTGGGATAAAGGGGAGAAACTGACGTATCTTTAATGCAATCTCTTTCAAAAACATGCCCATATAGAGGCTGTATGTATTGATTCTGGCAATAAGCATGCTAGCTTGGAAGATTTTTCTCCCAAAAGCATCCAGAGTCCTACATTCTCTTCCTGGAGGGGTAGAAGAGTGCCTTTTGGTACTCTTTATCTTTTTCATAGCAGACTTCACCACAATAGAGTGGTGAGGAAGCTGAGTTTTTTGAAAACCAGGAGAAGGAGGAACCCGATACATGGTGTCCAAACGTCGAGAATGTGGAGATAGGGTGAGAGGAGCCTCCCACAAGTCCATCATGTGTTCTTGAAGAATTTCATGTATGGGTAAGGTGGCTGCCTCTTTGGGAACCTTAGAGTATCCTAAAATATCCAATTTTTTTGCTCTAGGTTCCTTTTCAGAGGTTACAGATATGGAAAGTCCTTTAGCTACTTCAATAATGAAGTCTTGAAAGGACAAATCCTCTGGAGGAGACATTCTTTTTTTTGGAGAAGAGGGCTCCTCAGGAAGAGTAAAAGAGACATCAGCAGAATCATCTGATGTATCAGAATCTTCAGAGGATTCAAAGTATCGCCTATTTGCTTCCAGAGATCGATACGCGTACCGACCGGTATCAACATCGGGCGTACCGTGAATCGGAGCGGTATCGAGGAAATCTCCGGAACCGGAGACCGGAACCGGCATGCTACTGGAAGTAGATGCTCTGGGTACCGGTATCAGTTGCAGTACCGGAATCGGAACCGATTGTCGCGGTACCGATGGCGTTGCAGCATCAATGAAAGCCAGTAAGGCCTGCTGCATGGATTGTACCGTAGTACCCATAGTCGCCACAACTGCCTGGATGTCGGTACCGGTGTTAGCCGGTACCCCAGAGCAGTCTAACAGGAGATCGGTCGAGGCCGTGCCATCGATGTCTACCTGTAACCCCATAGGAGGAGCTTTGGAAGCCGGAGCTTCCCGCCGGGGTTGTTTGGCTGGGGCAGGGTCCTCAGGGTCAAATGCAAGGGCCTCTCGCTGCTTAGAGGGAGATTTGCCTTTTGAGGACCTGCCTGAAGAATGTTTGGTTACCTGAG
Organism: Ichthyophis bannanicus; assembly: GCA_033557465.1. Taxonomy (NCBI): domain Eukaryota; kingdom Metazoa; phylum Chordata; class Amphibia; order Gymnophiona; family Ichthyophiidae; genus Ichthyophis; species Ichthyophis bannanicus. The sequence goes on from CM066031.1 coordinate 547,472,124, forward strand.
ATCCATCAGGAGAAGAAGACCTGGAGGATGTTGATGCTGGAGTATCGGTAGAAAACAGCATATGAAACTTAGCTGCTCTGTTCTGTAAGCCCCGTTTGGACATCAGAGAGCAGGATGGACAATCCGGAATGGAATGGTCAGGCCCCAAACATTTAAGACACCACTCATGGGTATCTGTGACTAAAATAGTACCGGTACACTTGGTGCATTTTTTAAAACCAGAAGCTGGTTTTTCCATGAGGGAGAACCTGAGAAGGCCTAGAGGCCTCACAGAAAAACTACACCAAGTGAGGAAAAAGTATTTATTTATTTTTTTATTTTTTTAAAGAAATAAACGAAAAAAGACCGGCGGTACCGGTCCGGAATCGGGGAAGGCAGACACGCGGTCAAAGAAACAAATTAAAATAACAATTTCTTCAGCGGTGACAGGAACACGACCTGCTGGCTCCGCGGAAAAAGAAGAACTGAGGAGAGTTGGTCAGGAAGGCGGGAAGGCAGCGCGCATGCGCTGTGGGAGGCCCCAAAAGCTTCCTTTCTGGGAAGCTTGGGAGCTTTCCCGCGCAGGCTCCGTCGGTTCCGACGTACCCATATGTGAGGACTCATTCCTGCTTGTTCCTAGAGATCCTTCCATCCCCATTACCGTTTTGGTGGCTCTTCTCTGAACCTTTTCTAAAATCGCTATATCCTTTTTAAGATACGGCGACCAGAATTGCACACAATATTCATGGTGCGGTCTCACCATGGAACGATATAGAGGCATTATATCTTTTGTTTTATTTTCCATTCCTTTTCTTATCATACCTAGCATTCTATTTGCTCTCTTGGCCGCCGCTGCACACTGGGCCGAGGGTTTTAACATGTTATCCACAATGACGCCTAAATCTTTTTCCTGGGTGGTGGTTCCTAATGTGGAACCTTGCATCGTGTAACCATAGTTTGGGTTGTTCTTCCCTAGGTGCATAACCTTGCACTTGTCCACATTAAATTTCATCTGCCATTTTGATGCCCAGTCTTCCAATTTATCAAGATCCTCTTGCAATTTTCCACAATCCTCTTGGGTTTTAACAACTTTAAATAGTTTTGTGTCATCTGCAAATTTGATAACCTCACTCGTTATTCCACTTTCCAGGTCATTTATGAATATGTCAAAAAGCAGCAGACCCAGCACAGATCCCTGGGGTACAGCACTATTCACCTTTCTCCATTGGGAAAATTGCCCATTTAGCCCTACCCTCTGCTTTCTATCTTTTAACCAGTTCCTGATCCACAATAGTACACTGCCTCCTATCCCATGACTCTTTAGTTTTGCCAAAAGTCTCTCATGAGGGACCTTGTCAAAGGCTTTCTGAAAGTCCAGATACACAATATCAACCGACTCACCTTTGTCCACCTGATTATTCACTCCTTCAAAAAACATAACAGATTAGTAAGACAAGATCTTCCTTGTCTAAAGCCATGTTGGCTGTCTCCCATTAGGTCATGACTATCTACATGCTGAGTAATTTTATTCTTTATGATGGTTTCTACCATTTTTCCCGGTACTGATGTCAGGCTCACCGGTCTGTAGTTTCCCAGATCACCCCTGGAACCTTTTTTAAAAATTGGTGTTACATTGGCGATCCTCCATTCTTCAGGTATTAGAGATGATTTTAATTTATTTATTTATTTTATTTATTTATTGTTCTTATATACCGCACTCTTAAAAATCAGCGCAGTTTACATAAAACGAATATTGTGCCGGTCAACACTTACAATGAAACAGGGGAATGAAACTTGGACTTGAACAAGGGAGCTATATACAATATTCAGAGAAATAACTACAATATGTATCTACAGTATGTACATTCTTAGGCAGGTCTTGAGTTGGTTGCTATTGTCTACATAATAGAAGGTGTTGGATTGGTGTATTGAGGGTAGTGTAGGAGAAATAGGTGATGTTTTAACGCCTTTCTGAATTGTGTCAGGTTCGTTATGGCTCTGATGGGTGCTGGGAGAGCATTCCAGCAGCTGGGTGCATATAATTTGAAGGCTCTGTTTCTTGTTGACTTATTGCATTTCATTATCTCTTTGGGGATCTGTAGGGTATTGGCAGTGCAGGATCTTCTTTCTCTGTTTGCTGAGATGGGGTGAACAAGGTCTATTAAGGCTATAGGGGCTAATTTGTTGATTACCTTGAATGCTATGATGTTTACTTTATAGGCTAATCTACAGTATATTGGGAGCCAATGTAGGCTCTTGAGGATGGGGGTAATGTGATCCCCTCTAGAAGCTCCACTTAGGACACGGGCGGCCGCATTCATGGCTAGCTGTAGGGGGTTTAAGGTGCTCTTGGGTAGGCCATGTAAGATCACATTGGCGTAGTCGAGGTGAGGCAGAATCAGGGCCTGGAACACTGATCTGAAGTCTTCGGGTTGCAACAATGGTCAAAGGTGTCGTAGAGTTCCTATCTTGTGATATATTTGTTTGATTGTATTGTTGATGTGAGCTTTGAAATTGAGCTGTTTGTCCAAGGTAACGCCTAGGTAACGGATGCTGGGTCTGCTTGAGAGTTCTGCATCTCTTGTCTTCAGGGTTGGTGGAGGAGTGAATGATTGGTCTCTAGAGACAAATAGTATGTCGGTTTTGCTGAAGTTGTTCTTGAGGCCTTGTGAGTGAAGCCAGTCGGTTATGGCATCAAAACATTTGGTCAGTTGAGTGAGGTCGGGGTTTTCAGTCATGAACGGCGTAAAGAGCAGAACGTCATCAGCGTAGAGTAGACATGAAATGTTGAATGAGCGGATTATGTCACATATAGGTTGCATGTAGATATTAAATAGGAGAGCGGAGAGAGACGAGCCTTGGGGGACACCGTGCTGTTGAATGAATGGCTGCGAGGTTGCAGTACCGATTCTAACTTGCTGCCACCTGTCGGTAAGATAAGATTTGCACCATAGCCATGCTGATTCACATATCCCTTTATCTTTGAGTCGAATTAGGAGTTGCTCATGGTTCACAGAATCAAATGCGGCAGCGATATCTAAGAAGATTAGAGCATACCCCTGTTTGATGTTGTCAATCCCGGTAATTAGTGTGTTGATGAGGGTGGTAAGGAGCGTTTCCACGCCATGGTATTGCCTGAAGCCGTGTTGGCTCTCATCAAGGGGGGCATGGGAGTCTATATGGTCTTGTAACTGTCGTTGAGCAACTTTCTCAATTATTTTAGATAGTAGCGGAATGCTTGAGATGGGTCGATATGACTCGACCTTCTTGGCGTCCAGTTTGGTGTTCTTCAGGAGGGGTCTAATGGATGTATGCTTGAGACTTGATGGGAATTGGCCCGTGGAGAAGGAGTGGTCGATGATTTTAGCTATTATTGGGCTGATCTCCTGACGCAGTGACCTTATCCAGGAAGCTGGGCAGGGATCGCTGGGGGCAGTGGTGGCAATGATGTTGGCTAAGGTGTTCGCAATGCTTGAATGTGAAGGTGTTGAGAAGGAAGTTAGTTGCATGGGTGGATTCTTGATAGGGCAAGACGGGTTAGCTTTGCATACTGTCACACTGCAGCGCCCTCTGGCGTAGGTATAGGCAGTTGCCTATGAGGGGTTAGCATGTGGGGCAAAGAGGAAAGCAAATTTATATACCTAAGTGCTGCTGTCTGGTGTCCATTGTAGTTGTGGGCCAAGTAACAGAGCGAAGGCCTTCTGTGAGTTCCAATAATAACTTTATTTCCACACAGGAATTTGGAGCACTACGTCCCCAGGCACAAACAAAAAGTAGTGGTACTCAATTGTGTCAAATAAAAAGTCCATGAAATCCTGATGCTTCTCAGGTACAACTCAAAGTACAAAGTTCAGCAATCAACTTCCATTAGCTTCTAATACAAGCCTTGATTTCTTCCATCAAACATTGCACTAGTATGCTCTCTTTAAACATAGGACATTCTCCAGCGTTGAGCTTTACTTCACAGGTGCAATAATTACATCTGAGTTTCCCACGGCAGAAGGCTGCCTTTCTCAATGAAACTCAGATTCCTTCAAATAGGCTTCTCAGCACTTCACATCTAAGCTTTTGATACAGCTTCTCTCCTCTTATAGGATTCACTTAATATAACTTCAATCCTTATAACAGATCCCACATTCCATAGGCGAATCACTGCTAACTGATGAAGGTGGATCAATTAACATCTCTTCTGGGTCTGATATATCTTTGAGGCTTTGGTTAAGAGAGTCTACAGACTGCCATTGCTTAATTAAATCCTTAAGCTGTCTTCTTTTGTTCTCCTTAACATACCTAGGCACATGTACAGGCTCTAAGTTATCAGCACTTTTTAAAAGCTTATAAAAAGGGCTCACCTGATTTCTGGTACGCCTAGACTGTGTTCTCTGGCAGGGAGGTAAACATTTCCTGTGATACTGTTTCACTAAATCTTGTATTACAGCGTCTTCGTCAGAGCCTAGCTCCTGCCCGTGTCTGTGCTGCTTGTAATCAAGAGCATGCTGATAGGCACCTGGGATGCACTCAGAGCTAGAGCTTCTATAACGTTGTCTGTGACAAGCAACTTTCTTTAGCTTACTGAAAGGGATCTTCTCTCTGCCCAATCTTTCATTCCTGAGAGAAGATTCCTGAGAGCTATTTCTCTCCCTTACAGGCAAGGTATCTGACCTTCTCCCCTGGAGTTTTAAATAGTCTCTGACCTGCTTTCCTTGGCTAAAGAGCTCCAAGTAGTTCCTCCTTGGAAGGTTCCTCTGAAGCCTGGCCTCTCTCCTTGGGTCCCTTTGCCTCTGCTTCCCAGACTCTCTCTTGGTCTCTGCAGACTTTCTCTCGGACTCTCTCCTGGTCCCAGTCCTGCTCTCGGACTTGTTTCTGTTCTCCGGTCTGTTCTCGTACTCCCTCTCCTTCTTTCTCCTCTGCCACTCTTTCTGCCTACTGGCAGTGGCTTCCTGGTTAAGTGAAGCAAGCTGCCCTATCATGTGTGACTCCGCCCCTTTTCCTCCCACGTCAGCTCCCTGGGTTTGCTTCAAGCTAGGGTGTGGCTCTCTTTCCACTTTCCTGTGTAGCACAGCTTTCAGGGCTGTATCATTAACCCTTTCCTGCCCAGTTTCACTGACAGCTTCTGAAGAGAAAAAGTGTTTTAAACCTTCCTTATCAGGTTCTGCAACCTCTGCATTGTCACAATACGCTATTGCTTTTAGCTATCATGAAATCGGCATAATCTTGGGGATGTATCGAGCTTGACTGGGGTGCTGAGGGTTCCTTCGTAAGGGTCTTCACCAAGTTGAACAGGATGTGGGGCTTGTTGAAGGATCGACTGAGCAAGTCAGAGTGGTATTCTTTTAGTTTAGTTGATATTAGACTGCGGTGGGCTTGTAGGCAAGAGTTGTAGTGTTCCAGGTCTGGTGCTGTGCGGGTCCGTCGCCATTTTCTTTCTGATTTTCTTAGCGTCCGTAGAGAGGTCTTTAATTCAGTGGTGTACCAGCATGCAGGTTCCCTCTTTTTCTGTTGCTTCTTGATAATATCAGGTCTAATTCGGGTGGGCAGGTGAGCAAAAGAGCTCAGGTTTTTGTTCCATGAGACGATCATTTCATTTTGACATATTCATAAATGACCTGGAAAGTGGAATAACGAGTGAGGTTATCAAATTTGCAGATGACACAAAACTAAAGTTGTTAAAACCCAAGAGGATTGTGGAAAATTGCAAGAGGATCTTGATAAATTGGAAGACTGGGCATCAAAATGGCAGATGAAATTTAATGTGGACAAGTGCAAAGTTATGCACCTAGGAAAGAACAACCCAAACTATGGTTACACGATGCAAGGTTCCACTTTAGGAACCACCACACAGGAAAAAGATTTAGGCGTCATTGTGGATAACATGTTAAAACCCTCGACCCAGTGTGCAGCAGCGGCCAAGAGAGCAAATAGAATGCTAGGTATCATAAGGAAAGGAATGGAAAATAAAACAAAAGATATTATAATGCCTCTATATCGTTCCATGGTGAGACCGCATCTTGAATATTGTGTGCAATTCTGGTCGCCGTATCTTAAAAAGGATATAGCGTTATTAGAAAAGGTTCAGAGAAGAGCCACCAAAATGGTAAAGGGGATGGAAGGATACTCCTATGAAGAAAGGCTAAAAAGGTTAGGGCTCTTTAACCTGGAAAAGAGACGGCTGAGGGGAGATATGATAGAAGTCTATAAATTAATGAACGGAGTGGAACGGGTAAACGTAGATCGATTGTTTACGTTATCAGAATATAGAAAGACTAGGGAACATGCAATGAAGCTACAGGGTAATCTATTTAAGACTAATAAATGAATATATTTTTTCACTCAACGTGTAATCAAACTCTGGAATTTGTTACCGGAGGATGTAGTTAAGGCTGTTAGTGTAGCTGGGTTTAAAAAAGGTTTGGACAAGTTCCTGGAGGAAAAGTCCATAAACCATTATTAAGAAGGGACCCAGGATATCAATGCTTGACCCAGTACAAGCATTGTGGAACCTGTGTCTTTTGGGGAAACTGCTAGGTACGTATGACCTAGATTGGCCACTGTTGGAAACAGGATACTGGGCTTGATGGACCTTGGTCTGACCCAGTATGGCATATCTTATGTTCTTATGTTCTTATGAGATTTGATGCAGTGGTCGAGATGTTGGGGAGGACATTAGTGATGATCTCTTTGCTGTCGAACGGTTTAAAGCGTCTGGCGTGAGTCACCCCTTTGTCAGCTAGTCTTAAGGTTTGTTCTCTTTCTTGGTGTGATGGAAGTTGAAAGCTGATTAGATTATGGTCGGACCATGGTACGGGGGAGGTAGTAACGTTGAACTTGTGGTTTGGACAGACTTCAGGACGAGGGCTGAAGATCAGGTCTAGCGTGTTTCCTTTTTGGTGTGTGGGGGCTTCGACTATCTGTTCGTAGTAAAGGTTACTGAGTGCTTCAAGGAAGGCTCTGGAATGGGCATCCTGTAGAGATGGTAAGTTGACGTCTCCCATTATCCAGTTTGGCTTTCGTGTGTTTTGAGGGTTAGATGCTAGCTCAATTATTGTTGCTAGATCGTCTGTGGAGGGGGATGGTGATCTGTAGATAAGGTTAATTGTGTTGAAGTTGTTAGCTATAGTGATAGAGTCAAGGTGAGTTGTGCTGTTGGAGCTGATTGTCTGGTATTGCAGGTTCGTTTTGGCAAGGATGAATGCTCCACCCCCTCTGCGATCAGTTCTATGGCAGGTGTAGATCGAGAATTCAGGGGGAGTAAGTTGGTTGATGATCACAGAGTCTGAATTATTGAGCCATGATTCTGTTACAAGTAGCATGTCTAGGTCGAGGTGTAATATGATGTCAGGGATTACAGGCCACTTCTTACGGATGGACCGTGCATTTATGAGAGCACATTTCAGATTGCGTGGGTAACTTGGCTGCTTAGGTTTAGTGGAGTGTATGAGTGGTTTATGGATCAGGTGAGAATGAGGGTTCTGGGGGGGCTCTGTTGGTGGAAGATGAGCCTTGGTGTAGTTTCTCCTTCCTAGGCCACTTATGATCATAATTGCGTTATGATTAGATGCAGCGGAGAGAGATCCTAAGAGGGTGTGTATGAGTAAGTATAGGATGCCTGTGATTATGCTGGGGGGAGTCATTTTCTGCAGAAATACAGTGTTAAGCTGGGCAGTATTAGGTTGAATTGTAGCACTGCTGTAGTGGAGCGCTACAATGTGTACTGATAAAGTGAAACACTAAGTTGTCTCACATCTGAGGTGGAAGCGATGCAAAGTAAACTGTTAAAGTAAAAACGCTACGGTGTATCACGTCTAGCAGATAGTAAAGGTTACAGCGTCATGACATTGGAGCATATACATATACTATTAAACAGCCTGACCTCTTAGAGCTACTGCAACACTGGAAGTATCAGCGAGGAAAGGGTTTTTAAACCTACTTTGCTCTCTTCAGATGGTTTAAATATTGGTTTACGTCTGACGGCAGCCTGAGTTTTGGCGATATCTGCTGGCTTTTTGGTCCACGCCTAAGGTCCACGCCAAAGGGCCCTCTGGCAAGGCCCTCAGGCGCGGGTGCGCCAGATCGGTGCTCTTTTTGAAGGTGTCCCTGGCTGCCCCGATTGGGCAGCTCTTGATCCGGGGGGAGGTGCGTTGCTCCGGTGTGCTCTACCCCTCCAACGGGGGAGCCGATGGAATGCCGGAGTGAAGCTGGAGCCAAGATGATTTTATGATTTAATGATGATTTTAACTGGAAGGAGAAACGTTAGAAGGACTGATAGCAGAGAGGCTGAGAGTGATTTAAGCAGCCCTGAGAACTGACCAAGGAAAGCTTCAGCTGAAAAGGTACCGAGAACTCAAACCCAAAGACTACAGGAAAGCTACTCTTAGTTAAAGCCTGGTGTTGAAGGTAACTGGAGAGAAAAGCCATGTAGAAAGTCAGTTTGGGTGTGCCCAGAAGCTCCGGTGAGAGGAAGGTACAAATCTCTGGACTCTGCTGATATTGAAGAAGCACTGCCGGGTAAACCTTACAGGCAAAAGCTAGACAGCGGTCTCTGTAAAAGGAACAGGGAGAAAACAAAGAATACCAGTTTTCTCTGGCATAGTAAAGCTCTCCGGGACTCTCTTAAAGGTAAAGAGAATTCTTTTAAATCCCTGTGTGAATGTGTTCCCATGTATCCAGCGGGGAAAGGGCTGGAGGCACTGTTCCCTCTAAGCTGTGCGCGTGTGCGCGCGCACACAGCTCGCCGAGCGAGCGCACATACTTTACAACAGAGCGCACAAAAATTACGGTTCTGATTCTGATAGAAAACAACACAGACATCTTAAAATTTAAAAGTTGTGATTGTAATTACTAGAAATTTTCCTCTTCATTTAGTAATCATCTATTTTCATTTAATTTGACTAAAATCAATGTGGTGTACATACTGTATTCTGATGTGTAGTCAAATTTTAAAGTATATAACTCCGAGTGTTGTAATGTGGCGCACAAAAATTTAACCTTCATTCAAAAGCTGCACAGCTGATATTTTATGCGCACACAGCCTACAGAAAATTAGAGGAAACATTGGCTGGAGGATATGCAATCCATAGAGGAATGTATAAATGATGAGCCTATGGATTGTACACTGACTATAGCAGATAATGTAGAATCACTTTGCTGAGTTGGATGTATAAGGCTGTAGGAACAGCATTGAGAAGCAAAGTGAGCACTGCTGCCTTTGAAAAGAAACGTTTATTGACTCCTGTGTTAAAGGACTGTATAGTGAAAGCTGGAAGGAAAAGGAGTTATTTTTCTGCAGTTCCTGATTTACTTTTCTTTGTACCAGAAGCATGGTTATTTTGTCCTAAGTTCTTTGTGCTTACCAAACTCCGGGACGGGGAAATAAAACCTCATTTTGACCTTACTACTTTTGGTTACATCTATTCCTCTGCTTGGGGAGTGTTTGGGACTTCATTACCCAGAGGGTGTGTACTACTATGCCTGCACAACCCCCACTTCCTGGCTCAGGATATTCACCAGCCTGACTCTCTCTGCGTGCCCTAGGACCCAGGGTAGGCCACTGGTGACAAGATTGCCTTGCTGCCTGATTGTTTGCCCTTCCCTCCAGGTCTCTCCGTGCAGTCTCCCTGCCCTGGTTGCCACACAAGTCCCGCCTCCCGGAAGTGACGCGGGCGCAAGCAACGCGTTCGCGCTCAGTTCCAGGTACCCTCCAGTACTTAAACATCGGGGCGCCGTTCCGTGCTGTGGCGGCGCGCGCCGAAGGAGTGCGCCCAAGGAGCAGGACCAGCTCCTTGGGCGAGCTCCTTGGGGCGACGACTGGGGCGTTCTTGCATTCCCGACTGGTTTCCTGCCGTCTTGTGGGGGATACCACCACTTGCGCCCTTTGCTTCCACTGTCACTCCTCTTGCTTCTTTTTTCAACTCTCTGCTTCTCGTGCACTGCTTCAGTTGTGCCTGTTCCCCTAGCTTTCCCTCAGTTCTCTACTCAGGCCTCTTCTATGGCCTCTATCCCTGTCCTTTGGGGGAACCGCTTCCCCCCAGTCTCTTCTGCTCCACCTGGGGTCTATGCCCAGAACATGCATAATCTTGTTACGTGTCCAATTACCCGGGTCTCTCCCACACCTCCACTCCAACCTGTCTGCTCTCTGCTGACCCTCTCGTTTGCTCTTCTCAACTATAGATCTCTCCGCGCCAAAACCCCTCTAGTTCATGACCTCCTATTACAACACTCTCTCGATGCCCTGTTCCTCACAGAAACTTGGCTTCGTGAGGGTGAGGACGGTGTCCTTCACCGTTGCCTCCCTCCTGGCTACTCCGCCTTCCATCTTCCCCGGCTTCACCGATCCGGGGGCGGCGTAGCTCTTATTCACCATTCTTCCTTTTCTCTTTCACTTGTGTCCCCTCAGCCCCGCTATCCTGAAGCTCTTTTACTGCGCTCTGGTACTTCTGTTCCTATTTTTTTCCTGCTTCTCTATGCCCCACCCTCTATGCGCCCTGACCTTTGGGAGTCTCTTTTGCTCTCTCTCTCTGAAACATCTTAACTTACTTCTCATCTGGTTGTCCTTGGTGACTTCAACGCCCACCTTTCTTCCCCGCGATAAGGCCCTCAGTTCACTTTTTTCAGACCTTGACTTCCTCCAACATGTGCATTGTCCCACTCATTCCTCTGGCTCCACACTAGACCTTATTCTTACGTTCTCCTCCTCCCCCTATGTTCCCTCTGCTATCTCTTCTACCTCTCTTCCCTGGTCCGATCATTACTGTCTGTTCTTTTCCTTCACCCTCCCCCCTGTGCAAACTCTTGCTTCAACTGTTTCAACCTCACTTAAGGTTCTCAAGTGCCGCCTTACCCCCCTTACTTTGCAGGCCTTCCCTCCTGCTGACTCTCTCTTTTCCTCCGAGTTCTTTTCTCTCCCTGTCAGCCATCCAGCTGATTCTTGGTCTTCTGTTCTTTCTAGCACTCTTGACACGCTTGCACCCCTTCGCCCCGCTTCCTGTCATTCCCCGTCTCATCACCCCTGGTACCACTCCGGTCTCTATCTTCAGCGCGCCCATCTTCGGCGTGCAGAGCGTTACTGGTGTAAACATCCCTCCCCTGCCGCCCTGACTTCTTTCCGCTGCGTACGTCGTTCGTACCACGCTATGATTACTGCAGCAAAGAAGGCTTATTTCTCAGATCTCATCACTGCTTCTTCTAATTCTTCTCGCTGCCCACATCGGGTCCTTCACTTCTTGTCCTCTTCATCAACCTGCTCTTCTTCATCAGCGCTCCCTCCCACTGCCCCTAGTCCAACGGCCCTTGCTTCCTTCTTCGTACATAAAATTCAGTCCCTTCGTTCCTCCTTCCCCCTCTGCCCCCCTCCCCTCTCCCCTCCTCCTTCCCTTTCCACTTCCTCTTCTGTTCCTTCCCCCCCTCCCTCCAATGTTTTTTCTCATACCTGGTGTTCCTTCAGTCCTGTCTCTTCCGCTGAGCTCTTTCAGGTGATCTCTTCTTCTCATAAAACCACTTGCCTACTTGACCCTCTCCCGTCCTCTTGGCTACTTGATCCCTCTCTTCACCTCCTCCCGTATATCCTTGCTATGATCAACACTAGTCTTTCCTCCGGTAGTTTCCCCACCTCCTGGAAGCACGCCTTAGTCCGCCCTCTCCTGAAAAAACCCTCTCTTGACCCTAGCTTACCTGCCAACTGGCGTCCTGTCTCAAACCTCCCCTTCCTCTCTAAGGTCCTTGAAAAATTAGTCTTTGCACAGCTTTCGGCGCACCTCGATTCTACTCTTTACCTTCACCCTCGCCAATCCAGTTTTAGACCTGGCCACAGCACCGAGACTGTCCTTCTCGCCCTTCTCAGCTACCTTCACCGTTCCCACGACTGTGGTGACTTGTCTATTGCCGTTTCCCTAGATCTCTCTGCTGCTTTCGATGTTATTGATCACCGCACCCTTCTCACTCGTTTGTCCGATTCTGGTATCCACGGCACTGTATTACACTGGTTTCATTCTTTTCTCTCCCATCGTTCTTTCTCAGTTCACTCTGGCGCCTCTACCTCTGCCCCCTCCCTTTTACACTGTGGTGTTCCACAAGGTTCCATCCTTGCCCCTCTACTTTTCAATATTTTCCTTGCTCCCCTAGCCCTTCTCATCCAGCAATCCGGTGTTTCTTTCTACTTTTATGCAGATGATATCCTCCTTGTCCATCATACCAGTTCTGCTTTCCCTGACCTTTCTGCGCTCAGTACTTGTCTGTCTCGTGTCGCCTCTTGGTTTTCTGAAAAATTTCTTTGTATTAACCCTTCTAAATCCTCTGCCATTTGGTTCTCTTTCTCCACTCCTCCGCCCAGCTTAGCCCCTGTGATGTCCTCCCTTCCTATTCCCGTTGTCTCCTCCCTCCGTTATCTGGGTGTTACCTTAGACTCCTCCCTCTCCTTTCATCCCCACATTTCCTCCCTTGTCCGTACTTGTCACTTCCACCTGCGCCGTATTCGCTCTCTTCGGCCTTTTCTTTCCTCTCAATCCCACACCACTCTAGTTCTGTCCCTTGTAACTTCTCGTCTGGATTACTGTAATTCCATCCTTGCTGGCCTCCCATCCTGTCAACTCCATCGTCTTCAGCTCCTTCAAAACACTGCCGCTCGTTTACTCACCTTTTCCTCTCCTTCTGATCATATTACCCCCTGTCTCTCCTCTCTTCATTGGCTCCCCATTAAATTCCAGCTTATCTATAAGTATTTTATCATCACTCACAGGGTTCTCTATACCAGCACTCCTCAGTACCTCTCCGATCTTATCTTTCATCAGCCTGCCCCCCGTCTCCTCCGTTCATCTCATACCAATCGTCTTTTCCTTCCTTCTCCATCCCAGGCTCACCTTGAACTTACCCGCCATTCTGCTTTCTTCTTCTTAGCCCCCGCCCTCTGGAATTCCCTTCCTCACACCCTCTGTACTGAGCATAACTTTATCATCTAATGGACCAACTGACTCTCTCACAGGTTTTTTGCTACGAATGTACTTGAAAAGGTCTTTATTTCGCGTTTTTGCTTCCGCAGCAAGCTTCTTCTCAAATTCTCTCTTTGCCTGCCTTATCAATGCCTTGCATTTGACTTGCCAGTGCTTGTGCTGTTTCCAGGTTTCGTCGTTTGGCTCTTTTTTCCATTTCCTGAAAGATGCTTTTTTGGCAACAACAGCCTCTCTGACCTCATCTTTAAACCATGCTGGCAGTTTTTTGGACTTCCTTCCACTTTTCTTAAAGCGTGGAATACAGCTGGTCTGGGCTTCCAAGACAGTATTTTTCAACAACACCCAAGCTTGATGTACGTCTTTAACCTTCGCAACTTCTCCTTTTAGTTTTTTCTTAACTGTTTTCCTCATTTTATCATAGTCTCCCTTTCGAAAGTTAAAAGGTAGTACTGTGGATTTCCTTACTATCCCTCCTCCACTAATTAAATCAAAGGCGATCATGTTATGATCACTATTGCCAAGTGGCCCCAACACCCTTATCTCTTGCACTAGATCTGGTGTTCCACTAAGGACTAGGTCTAATATGGCTTCCCCTCTGGTCGGTTCATGAACCAGCTGCTCCAAGAAGCAGTCATTTATTTCATCTAGGAACTTTATCTCCCTAGCATGTCCTGACGTGACACTGACCCAGTCGATACCGGGGTAATTGAAATCACCCATTATTATTACTGCGCTGTAACCTTTGTTAGCTTCCTTGATTTCTTTGAGCATTTCATCATCCATTTGGTCATTCTGGCCAGGCGCTCGATAGTCACCCCCACTGCCATCGCCTTCCCCCTTTTATATGGAATTTCAATCCATATAGATTCTACAGCAGATTTTGTTTCCTGCAAAACCTTAATCCTTTCTGAGTCAATGCCTTCTCTAACATAGAGCTGATCAAATTGGTGGAGGGGTTGCGCTCTATCATTACGATATAGTTTGTACCCAGGTATCACAGTGTCCCACTGGTTGTCCTCCTTCCACCATGTCTCTGATTTTTCAATCATATCTAACCTTTCATTTAGTGCTATATATTCTAACTCTCCCATCTTATTCTTTAGACTTCTAGCATTTGCATACAAGCATTTTAGAGAATGTATTTTATTCATGTTAATTTGGCTATTGTTAGACATGGGTAAATTGGGATCGTTAAGCTCTGTCTGCTCCATACTTGAGGGCATTTGGGCTACTTTACTCTTTTGTGGAACCTCTCTGCTTTTGGTAGTATCCTTCAAGGATACATTCTTCCGAACCATCCGCTCTTGGGCGACTGTCGGCTTTCCCCTAATATCTAGTTTAAAAGCTGCTCTATCTCCTTTTTAAAGGTTAATGCCAGCAGCCTGGTTCCATCCCGGTTAAGGTGAAGCCCATCCCGTCGGAAGAGCCCCTCCTTTCCCCAGAATGTTCCCCAGTTCCTAACAAATCCAAAACCCTCATCTCTGCACCATTGTCTCATCCACGCATTGAGACTCCGGAGCTCTGCCTGCCTTTTGGGTCCTGCGCGTGGAACAGGAAGCATTTCGGAGAATGCTACCCTGGAAGTTCTGGATTTCAACTTCCTACCTAAAAGCCTAAATTTTGCCTCCAGAACCTCCCTACCACATTTTCCTATGTCATTGGTACCGACATGTACCAAGACAGCAGACTCCTCCCCAGCACTAACTAAGACCTTATCTAGGTGGCGCGTGAGGTCTGCTACCTTTGCACCAGGCAGGCATGTTACCAGGCGATCCTCACGTCCACCAGCCACCCAGCTATCTACATGCCTAATGATCGAATCACCAACTATAACGGCTGTCCTAACCCTTCCCTCATGGACACATGGCCCTGGAGAAACTTTCTCGGTGCGAGAGGGTTTTACATCACCTGGAGGACAGGTCCTAGTTACAGGATCACTTCCTGCCACACCAGGGTGATGCTCTCCTGTCACGTGACCTCTCTCCTCCATGGCAACAGGGGTGCTGCCAGACTGGAGGTGGGACATCAGGACTATATCCCTGTAGGTCTCGTCTATGTACCTCTCTGTCTGTCTTATGTTTTCCAAGTCTGCTACTTTAGCCTCTAGAGAACGTACTTGTTCCCTGAGAGCAAAGAGCTCCTTGCACCTAGTGCACACGTAAGACCTCTCACCAACTGGGAGAAAATCATACATGTGACACTCAATGCAAAAGACTGGAAAGCCCCCATCCCGCTGCTGGACTGCTGTCTGCATCTTAGTTTTAAGTTTGTGTCTAGATCTTTAAGTTCTTTCTTACTAGGGATTGCTATGGGTATTTATACCAATAAAACTGTACCTAATACGTTTAATATACCTTATTCACGTGAAGCTTAATTAATCTCAGGTCCTTAGTGTATGACTGATTTGGGTAATGAGCTTCACCTGAAAGCACCTCCTGTCTTTTAAGATGTGTAAGTACCTATAAAGCTATGATTATCCCAGGGGTGGGTGGGAAATAACACTTATTAAAAGAGGGCTGCTACACAGTACCCTGTCTTGTGCTGCTGAGGTAAGCTAAATTCTGATTTGATTTAAATTATAGCTCTTAGCTGCTGCTAGGCTCTAACTTCTTATGAAATTTAAACTACAAGCTCTCTGCTGGGTACTAAATTTAACCAGAAAGCTCTCTTCTGTGTGTTAAATTTAAACTAAAAGTACTTTGCTCTTACTTGCCCCTGAGTGACTATTAAATTTAAACTACAAGCTCTCTGCTAGGTATAAAATGTAACCAGAAAGCTCTCCTCTGTGTTTTAAATTCAAACTTTAATTGCTGCTACTAGGCCCTAACTGATCCAACAAAAATCAGTGGGTTCACAGATTAAGTAGCTTTAATACAAAGAATTCTTTTTAGAAAATTACCAGAAGTATATACTCACAGTTCCAGATTTCTCTCCAGAAGTAACAGTCCCCCTTTCTAGTCCTTCAAGACCTGCGGCTGCCTTTTATTGTACACCGCCTTGATACCTCGGTCTTGGGCGGTATATCAAGCCTGAATATAAATAAATAAATAAAATAAATTGGCGTAGTTGCTGCGGATATTTGCACAAGATAAGGACATTTAAAAGAAAGGAAAACCTCAGGAGATACCAGCTTTGAAAGAGGAAGAAGTTCTGCTATCCTGAAAAGAAGGAAAAGACGGACTGGATTCGTCAGCAGACTGACCTGGAGGACAAAGAAACCTTTCTCAGTGCTGGAATCTACACTGTGCTCAGGTAATAGTAGGTGGGCACGGGAGTAGAAGGATTCAGTGAGAAAGGGGGAACATCTGTACTGCAGATAGGAGGCAGAAAAAAGGTTTTGTGTGCCGCACTTGGTGGGCCTGTTTTTTTTTTCTCTATCCCTGCAGGAAAACCCGAGATGGATCCACGAGACGTCATGAGCTGGATGAACACCCAGTGGGAAAAACAAAGCGAGCTGGCGAGGCTGACTCAAGAGCGGACTGCTGCAGCAATGGCGGCGCAACAGCAGCCACTCCTGGAACTATTAGAGGCTTTGGTAAAAAAGTCTAAGGATCCAGAGGAGACTATTCCCTCAATGTGGAAGGGGGTAGGACTACCTGAATGTAGTGCGCTTGCACTAGGACAGCTGACTGACCACGATAATTTTGATGACTTTGCGGATGCGTTTGAACGCATTGCTGAGGCAGCTAAATGGCCGGTAGATCAGTGGGCCATAAGGTTTGCCATATCCCTGACAGGGGAGGCTTTGGCAGCCTATAAAATGATGCCCGCTGTTCTAGCATCAAATTATCTGGAGGTGACAGTTGCTGTAAGAGATAGGTTGGGGTTAACACCCACACATTACAGGCGTATGTTCAGAGAAGCTAGGCTAATGCCTAGAGAGACTCCTACAGCTCCGTTTCAGAGGTTGAAAGAACTGGCTATGAAGTGGCTTGCTCCGGAGAGGAGGACGGTTGATTCCATAATGGACACCATCATCCTGGAGCAATACCTAGAAGCCGTGCCTCCTGAAGCAAAGGCTTTTCTGATGCTCCAAAAATGCCATTCCACGGAGGAAGTGGCCGACCTCACTGAGTGCTACTTTGAGGCGGAGTTGGCCGGGACATCAAGAGGAAATACAAGAGATCACAGAGAGAGGAAGACAGGCATCTGTATTTGGAAAAACTTAGAGAAGCTAGCAAAGTAGTCAAGAAGGCAAAGATTCAAAAGGAGGAGGAAATAGCCAATGCAGTAAAATGGGGGGATAAGACATTTTTCAGATATATTAGTGAGAAGAGGAAGGGCAAAAGTGGTATTGTCAGACTCAAGGGTGCAGGGGGGGGGGGAATATGTAGAAGCTGATAAGGATAAAGCGGAATTGCTTAACAAATATTTTTGTTCTGTGTTCACAGATGAAGAACCAGGAGCAGGACCTCAGAAAACACCCACAAATAAGAACAGAAGCGAGGGACATCTTGAACAATTTTCAGAAGACTGTGTTCGTGAGAAACTAGCTCAACTTAAAGTAGACAAAGCGATGGGACCGCATGGGATACACCCTAGAATACTGAGGGAACTTGGGGACGTTCTAGCAACTCCACTGACTGACCTTTTCAATGCCTCGTTGGAGTCGGGAGTGGTGCCAAAGGACTGGAGAGAGGCTCATGTGGTGCCTTTACACAAAAGCGGAAGTAAGGATGTGGTTGAAAACTACAGGCCGGTTAGTTTAACTTCGGTGGTGAGTAAATTATTGGAAACGTTGCTGAAAGAGAAAATAGTGAGGTTTCTGGAGTCCAGCGGATTACAGGATCCGAGGCAGCATGGATTCACCAGAGGCAGGTCTTGTCAGACAAATCTGATTGATTTCTTTGACTGGGTGACCATGGAGTTGGACCGAGGGAGAGCTCTAGATGTGGTGTATTTAGATTTCAGTAAAGTCTTTGACACTATTCCTCACAGGCGACTTATAAACAAACTGAGCACCCTAGGGATGGACCCTAAAGTTACTGCTTGGGTTAGAAATTGGTTGGGTGGGAGGCGACAAAGAGTACAAGTAAATGGAGCTCACTCTGAGGAGAAGGATGTTACCAGTGGTGTGCCCCAGGGATCTGTCCTTGGTCCGATTCTCTTTTTAACATCTTTTTAACATCTTTGTTAGTGATATAGCGGAAGGGCTGTCGGGTAAGGTTTGCCTCTTTGCAGATGATACCAAAATCTGCAATAGAGTAGACACCCAGGAAGGTGTAGATAACATGAGGAGGGATCTAGCTAAGCTTGAAGAATGGTCTAGAATTTGGCAGCTGGGATTTAATGTTAAAAAATGTAGGGTCATGCATTTGGGCTGCGGCAATCCGGGGGAGCAATATAGTTTAGGAGGTGAAGTACTTTTGTCCACTAAGGAAGAGCGGGACCTGGGTGTGGTTGTGTCTGATGATCTTAAAGTAGCTAAACAGGTAGAAAAGGCGACGGCAAAAGCTAGAAGGATGCTTGGGTGCATACGGAGAGGAATGGCTAGCAGAAAAAAGGAGGTGATAATGCCTCTGTATAAGTCTTTGGTGTGACCTCATTTGGAGTATGGTGTGCAATTCTGGAGACCGCACCTTCAAAAGGATGTGAACAGGATGGAGTCGGTGCAGAGGGTTGCTACTAAAATGATTAATGGGCTTCATTATAAAGCATATGAGGACAGACTTAAGGATCTTAATATGTACACCTTAGAGGAAAGGCGGGATAGAGGTGATATGATTGAGATGTTTAAATACCTCCATGGCATAAATGTTCAGGGAGAGAGCCTCTTTCAATTGAAAGCAAGTTCTGCTACGAGGGGACATGGGATGAGGGTGAAGGGAGATAGATTCAGGAGTGATATGCGGAAATATTTCTTTACAGAAAGAGTAGTGGAACCATGGAATAGTCTCCTAGTGGAGGTGGTAGAGATGAGGACAGTAACTGAATTCAAAAAAGCATGGGACCAACACAGAGGATCTCTAAAGGTAAAAAGTGGACTGTTGTAGTTGTTGTTATGGAAGGACAGACTAGATAGGCCATGTGGTCTTTTTCTGTCATCATGTTTCTATGTTTCTATGTAGGAAGTGTTTTGAAGTTGGCTGGCATAAACAACCTTTGGAGATTAGAAAAGACCCTGAAGGTTAAAGTATCTGATGGATATACTGCAAAGTCTTTTTCTAAAGGCAGATGTTATAATTGTGGCCAGGTTGGACATTTCCGTAGGGATTGCAAGTTACGAACTGCCCTAGTGTCAGGAGGTGAGAATCACATTGGGGAAGGCTTCCTACTGAAAGTCAAGGTAGAGGGCATAGAGGCTCTGGCGCTGCTGGACTCAGGGGCAGACCAGAGCATGGTCTCGCAAAAGTTGTGGCAGACCATTAATGCCCATGCCCGGTCTACCCCGAGTCAAGCAGAAGGATGTGTGAAAGTGAGGTGTGTGCATGGGGCATCCTCATATTACCCTTTATACAAAGTATCTGTGAAAGGGCTAGGCACTAATGAGAAGATGCAGGTGGCCGTAATCCCACGGCTCCCGCGTGACATTGTCCTTGGGAGAGATTGGCCTCCCTTTCACAAGGGGTTAAAAAGGGGCTTGAGTGAGAAAACAGGCCTGGTTTCTACCCGATCTCAGGTCAAGGCTTCGGGAACAGGGATTAGTTCCGTAGGCGAGGCAGAGGAAGCACCTGAAGATAGGGAAGAGCCCTGGAGTGTGAAAGTGGAATAGAAGAGGAAGTACCTGATATACTTCCCTCTCATGAAGATTTGATTAATGTTCTCTCTAAAGATAGGAAAGGAAAGGCCGAGAGGCGCCAGGAGAGGCGACGTAGGTCCCAAGGGAGGGCGGAGTTAGAAGCCGGAGAGGTTTCCTGTGGAGCTCGGCCTGGGTTCCTGCGGAGCTCGTCCATAAATTCCCTTCCTTCCCAAAAGAACAAAGAAGTGATCCTGCTTTAAAACGAGCATTCGAATATGCTCAGGAAGATAGGACTATCCTTCCCAGGTTCTTCTTAGAGGGGGAGTTATTATACAGGGAGAGCACTGACCCACGTACAGGAGCTGTAAGACAACAGTTGGTGGTGCCAACTACTTTTAAAGCAGTAGTTATGCGTTTGGCCCACGACCACCCTGTAGGCAGTCACAAGGGTATTTCAAGGGACGTTGGACCAGATCCTGACCCGCTTTTACTGGCCAGGGGTGTTTAAAGAAACGGCCCGTTATTGTGAGTCCTGTCCCGCTTGTCAAAGGGTCACTGCCACGAAGCCCAAACCTGTGGCAATGATACCCACGTCCACTATTTCTACACCAGTATGTCGCCTGGCCATGGACATAGTAGGACCCCTGGTTAGGACGCCAAGGGGCTTCCAGTACATTTTAGCAATCATAGACCAGGCTACTCGATTTCCTTGGGCTATCCCATTGCGTAATATTTCAGCACGGACGATAGCCCTTGAACTTATCAAGTTATTTTGCGAGATTGGATTTCCCCAGGAAATTCTCACGGATCAGGGGAGCAATTTCACATCTAAGCATTTAGCTATGGTATGGGACGCTTTTGGAATACGTCATATCCGGACCTCTGCTTATCATCCTCAGTCCAATGGACTGGTAGAGAGGATGAACCAGTCTATCAAGCAAATGTTGAGACGTGGCCTAGAGGGAAAAATGTCTGAATGGGACAATCTACTCCCATTCGTCCTGTATGCGTGCCGAGAACGCGTGCAAGCGTCCTTGGGGGCATCTCCCTATGAGCTCTTATTTGGCCAGGCCCCAAGGGGGATTTTAGACATCCTACATGAGCAATGGGTCGAGCCAGAAACAGAGGAGGTAGGGGTACCCCAGTTTCTAAGGGATCTTAGGAACCGCCTAGAGAGGACATCCCAGGTCTCTTTGGAGAATTTGCAGGCTAGCCAGCGCCGGCAAAAACACTACTATGACCGAGGGACAAAAACACGGCAATTAGCTATAGGAGATAAAGTGATAATCCTAGTTGCAGATGCCGGGCCAAAATTTGAAATTAGGTGGAAAGGACCCTGTACAGTGGTGGAACAGGTAGGTCCTGTTTCCTATAGGGTGGAGAATGAGAAGGGAAGTCACCAAGTATACCACCTAAACGTATTGAAACCTTGGCAAGACAGATCAGCAACGGCGAGGCTAGTTAAGGTAGAAGAACGTCTGTGCAACCGGTCTAGGATTACGTGCTGTCAGACTAAAAAGTCAGCAGCCCGTAATATCTTAAGGGGGGGATATGTAATGGGGTAGATCCGTCCCTTGCCATGCAGTCAGAGGAAGCTGAGGAAAGTACGTCAGATTCTGACAGCCAAGTAAAGCACATGGCTACAGGTTGCCAGGGGAGATATAAACAAACCCAGCCACGAGTGCAGCAGCCCCGCCCAAGTTGCAAACAATCCCCGTGCCCTGAGTGTAATAGGATTCACCTGGGTGGGGGAGGAACGAAGCTAAGCCATAAGGCTGATAAAAAGCACTCATTAGAAAGCAGTGAGGGTGCTGGAGAGAGAATTGGAAGCAGTTCTGGAAGGAGAGCTGAAAGGGGAACTGAAACGGGAACTGGAAGGAGAACCATTAGAAGGACTGATAGCAGAGAGGCTGAGAGTGATTTAAGCAGCCCTGAGAACCGACCAAGGAAAGCTTCAGCTGAAAAGGTACCGAGAACTCAAACCCAAAGACTACAGGAAAGCTACTCTCAGTTAAAGCCTGGTGTTGAAGGTAACTGGAGAGAAAAGCCACGCAGAAAGTCAGTTTGGGTGTGCCGAGAAGCTCCGGTGAGAGGAAGGTACAAATCTCTAGACTCTGCTGATATTGAAGAAGCACTGCTGAGTAAACTTTACAGGCAAAAGCCAGACAGTGGTCTCTGTAAAAGGAACAGGGAGAAAAAAAAGAATACCAGTTTTCTCTGGGATAGTAAAGCTCTCCGGGACTCTCTTAAAGGTAAAGAGAATTGTTTTAAATCCCTGTGTGAATGTGTTCCCATGTATCCAGCGGGGGAAGGGCTGGAGGATATGCAAGTTGAATCCATAGAGGAATGTATAAATGATGAGCCTAAGGACTGTACACTGACTATAGCAGATAATGTAGAATCACTTTGCTGAGTTGGATGTATAAGGCTGTAGGAACAGCATTGAGAAGCAAAGTGAGCACTGCTGCCTTTGAAAAGAAACGTTTATTGACTCCTGTGTTAAAGGACTGTATAGTGAAAGCTGGAAGGAAAAGGAGTTATTTTTCTGCAGTTCCTGATTTACTTTTCTTTGTACCAGAAGCATGGTTATTTTGTCCTAAGTTCTTTGTGCTTACCAAACCCCGGGACGGGGAAATAAAACCTCATTTTGACCTTACTACTTTTGGTTACATATATTCCTCTGCTTGGGGAGTGTTTGGGACTTCATTACCCAGAGGGTGTGTACTACTACGCTGCACAACCCCCACTTCCTGGCTCAGGATATTCACCAGCCTGACTCTCTCTGCGTGCCCTAGGACCCAGTGTAGGCCACTGGTGACAATGTTTAAGCACCATGAATTTATCTAGTTTATCCTTAGGCATGTATGTTACCAAATGTGATCCTTATAGTACGAGGGACGTCCAGAAAGTAAAGAACGTTTTGGCATGGTTAAATAAAAACAAAAGATATCAGCACAAAACTTTATTTACAAAGCCACAGGACCTTACTCTACTTTTCTACGTAATCGCCATTGTTGTCAAGACACATGTTGTAGCGTGGGACCAGTTTTTCTATGCCGATGTTATACTCATCTGCCGCCAAATTTTTTAGCTAGGCTGTCACTGCCTGCTGGAGTTCCTCATCGTTTGCGAACTGTTTCCCACCCAAAAACTCCTTAAGTTTAGGGAATACGTGATAATCACTTGGTGCCAAGTCAGGGCTGTAAGCAGGATGACCAAAAATTTCCCACCTTGGACGTTGAAGTTCCTGCTGTGTTCGTGCTGTGTTCCCTTCAATTCATCCATAACAAGTGATGGCCTCCCACTCCGATCTTCATCATGTACGCTGGTCCTTCCTTGATTAAACATAATGCACCATTTCCTCACTGATGACTCGTTCATTACATTATCACCATAAACATTCTTTATTTGCCTATACATTTCAATAGGCTTAGCTTTCTGAGTGTTCAGAAAACGAATGACACTCCGCACTTCACATTTGGTGGGATTTTCGATTGGTGCCGCCATTATGAATCAATGCAAAAACAAGTAGCGTGACCACACAGCAACGAGACTCGGCTCACACTGAAGGGAAGGAAGGAGCTAACTGCCGCGCATGCAATCGCAAGTGGTGGGGGGTCAGCGCCGTGCGCGATGCGCAATCATTCTTTACTTTCCGGACGACCCTCGTACTATATTTACGCAGATGTCCGGATAGATAAGCAATTACAAGATGATTACACATTACTGTTTCTTTTGAACTTGCATTGCCCTTAAGTTTGCTGAAATTTTGGACAGAGGCTGATCTAAAATTGCTTTGTTCCCAAGCATATAGATCACATTTAGTGGAAAGATGGAACTGAGTTCACAGAAAACTATGAGAATATTTGTAATGTTATTTACAAATAAAAAAACAATAACACTAACTTGTCAGCATCGACCCAGGAGAGGTTTGGGAAAAAGAATGAGAGAGAGAGAGAGAGAGGCAGACGGTGAGGCCACAGCCTAGGAAAAGGCAATAAACTGCTTCGAATGTGGTGATCTGGGCCTCTGGAATTCTGACTGCTCTAAGACTCCGAGGACCCACAAAGCCTGAAGAACATGAACCTTGTATATTTATGCCTCTGCAGAGACATGAATAGACAGGAGAGAGTAGGCCAAGAAGAACCCGAGGAAGTATCGCCATGAGGCCCAACCACAAATGCTTTGTACCTTCTTAGGCCTCTCACCTCAAAAGGATCTCTTTTGACACCATAATTAATGAGTAGCTTACACAAATCCTTGTGAGCACTACAGTTACAAGATCAGTCTTCAAATATTTTTAGTTTCCTACAGCACTCTCACTGGGAACAGTGTATACGATAGACTCTAATCACACCTGAGAGATATGTGGCCGTTCTATTAGAAGCCATACTTCTTCCTATTGGGATTGATGTTATAAAATGCCGTGAAGTACTAGTTTTATATTGTAAGGACTTTACCTATATTGTTTAGACAGCTGCTAATTAGAATGAGCACATGTCCACTTAGTAGTGGACCAATTAAATTAGTGGGAAAGGAACACTGTTTACTCATATTGTTATGCTTATTGAGAAGAATCTAAATTTATATCTTCTACCTACCATTTGTTTACAACTAAGTTTTTAACAATTGTTTGATGTTCTTAGCAGCCTGGCCAAATAAGGATACATTAGTATGGTATAAAAAACAGAAGGACCTATGCATGTAGTTTGATGGAATGATGTAAGTGGGAAAAAAGTGGTGTTGAGAGGAATGTGATGGAATATTCATGTTGGAAAAGAGAACTCAGATTGACAGTAAAAAATGGTGAAGGTAAATTGAGATGTGAAATGATGTATCCGATGTATCCACCTAGAAAGAAAATTGGCAATGAACATTCTACAATATTTGATTATGCCATCCCCATTAACTCCAATTTTGGAAGTCATCTAGCCAGATACATACTCAATAATTGGAAATAGACACTTGGAGAAAGGATGAAAAGTACACCCAGTCTAATGAGCTTTGGAGAGACCCACACTTGCCATGTGGTGTTTTTCAGATGCTTTTATCCCTTTTTTTGCCTCTATGTGTCCTGGCCTGACACATGAAGGTGAAGGAGGAAAGATACATACACAAAGTTTTACAAGGTTGGTACAATCCTAAAATTGTGAAAAACTGAGGAAGTGTGGACATCTTGTCTGCAACTTTTCTAATCTGTAAAAAAAAAAAATATATATATATATATATTAGCTAATTGAGTTGCTTAGGATTGTATGCAAGCAGCAATCCAAGAGGGGGGAACCTCTGAAACCTTAAAAAGAACTTTGTAAAGAAACTAAACTGTCTTGCCTTTGACTCTGTTCAACAAAAAAAAATTGCCCTAAGGGGGTAGACTGAAAGCTTTCCCCCTTTTAACTGTTATATGGAAGGCGGCCTACTTTTTACCTTCCTGAGCCTCACATTTGACCTCTTGTATTTCCTAGCAGCAGAGGCAACTCTTCCCTCCACAGGTATGCTCAGCAGTTCCAGTCCCTTCTGCTAGATGTCGCAGCTCTCTCTTTTCAACCCAGAGACTGGATCTTGGTAAAGACATACCATCAGCACACAGTACAAGCCCCTTTTCCAGTGTGGGACCGTTCCAAGTTCTCTGATAACACCGACTGCAGTGAAGGTGGCGGCTTAAAGATCCTGGAGCCATTGCCCTCGCTGGAAACATTCTCCATCTCCAGATCAGGCTTCAGGACCAGGATGAGAAGTAGCTGACGCCGGGGCAGCCGAGGCCCTAGCAGCTGGAGAGGAGAAGACTCCTGAAGAAAAGCGGCTATCAGCCTGGAGGTACCGAACCAACACATCCCTTCAAGATTGGTGACCAGGTGCAGGTCAGAGTGCTTCACAACCACGGTATCCTGAATCCGCCCTACGGACCTCCAACTACAGTGATTGTCATCACATGGACAGCCATCCTGTGCGACTCCTGCCCTTCGTGGATCCACGCGTCAAGAATCAAGCGTGCACCGCCATCTTCTTCGATTCCAGACCGCCCTCCAGCCTCCAGACCATCATGAGCAAGATTGCATTGACTCTCCTCCTACCACTCATGTGGTGCCTCCTTCAGCCCATCTCTGGAACTGCTAATACGGCAATACTACTTGCCCAAACTGCCTTAAATGTATCAGACTTTTGTGTGTGCAGTTCACTACAAGCTGGAGCTTTTCTATCAACATGTCTCATTGCTGTATCTGCTAATCTGTGTGAAATGCAGAAATTTACTGTACTTGACAATTTAAACTGCACCCAGTCCCATGTTTCTTTTTCAACTTTCTTGTATAACATTGGTGTTATTCGTCCCTCTTTGGGATATAACCAGGTTCCTTTCTCGTTGTAAATTGTCTGTAGTCTCAATGCTACAGATTGTTTTATTTTTATAAAGACTCCTGCTCCTGCTTTTAGCCTGTCTAATACTGCTCTATACTGTTCCTCTACTACAGCAATTTCTCATGCTTACTCTATGATGTATCTCCCTTTGGGGTGGTTTTTATTATGCGGCCACACTGCTTACACCTATGTTCCTATAAATGCTACCGGTGGCCCTTGCACTTTTGCCAGGCTCACTACTGCTGCTTTCTCTCATGTCCCTCTCAATGTTAGTTCCCTGCTCTCCCGCACACGCCTTCCTCGATCACGGCCTATGCCCTCCACCTGTAACGCCAATGTTGAACCTTACAATGATCATACAGCCTTAGGCCTCACATTATCTATTGTTGTGGCCCCTGGATTAGCTTTACACAATGCGATGGAAGTTAGTCACATTGCTTGCTCCTTAGCTAAATCTATAAATCTCACTTCCTCTATATTAGCTTCCATAAACCATGAAATGTCTGGTCTACGCACTGCCACCTTGCAAAATAGACTATCTATAGATTTCCTGCTTTTACGCTTAAATCATGGCTGTGAGGAATTTGAGGGTATGTGTTGTTTTAATCTTTCTGATAATGTCTCAATTGAGCGCTCTATTCAAGACCTATGCAAATTTGCATCCCAAATTACAGTTCCCTCTGCTGATGGTGGTCCTCTTTCACTTCTTGTTTTTTTTGGGTTAGGGCCTGCTTTACGTGGCTTGCTGACCTTTGCTATCAGTCTTTTACTCATATTTCTCATTGCCTGCTGTTCTCCGTCTCTTGTCAATTCTATATGCCGCTGCCCTCCTCAACTCTAGGGTGCTTTTCATTCTCACTATTACCGTATTCCACCTTCCTCGACCTTTGACTCTACTGACTCTCTTTCCACTACCTTTACTCTTGTCTGAAGCTTATCCTTTCAGGATAACAGGAGGGGTTGATATGCGGAATATTATGTATGGAGGAATATTATGTATATATCAGAAGGAATTTTATATATGTATCAGACATATGTTGTCAGTGTAGGCCACAGGTCATCTGCCAAATCTGCAGAAATAGTCTGTTAGCTTGTTTACTGTGAAGGTAGGACACAGGTCATTTGTTAACCTTGCAGAAAAAGCTCTTTAGCTTAGCCTTGCAAAAGCAATGCACACACATTATATGGAGAAATAAGTAAAGAGAGCAAAGGCGATAAAATATGCTGATTCCCCTTTTGGAAGCTCTGTAAAGATAACCTTTTAACCCTGCAATTCAGTTTTTGCAATTCAGTTTTTGCATATGTCTGTAACCTTCCATGACATATATGGTACATCTTTTTATCCTATATAAGCAAAGCTATACTCTGAATAAACTGAGCAGCTTATATCATACCGATAGTGTGTGATTATTTGCTGTTCCCAAGTGCTTGTACTGAGAAACAGGATTCAGGGAGACGGAACCAAATTCATAGCATAAGCATCAGTTGTGGTAACTGAGAGATAATGATATCAGTTGGGGTAACTGATACATAGAAGCTCAGTTGTGGTAACTGAGATATACATAAGAAATAATATCAGTTGGGGTAACTGATACATAGAATAGAGAACCCAATCTGTTCTGGTAGCAACAATGGGTGCAGAGCAGAGGTTTGACATTCACCCACAGAACTCAATATATTTTAAAAAAATCAGTTTCTGGTCATCTAATATTCTCCAGTAACAGGCATATTGGTAACTAATATAAGAACTTATAAAAGTCACCAAAGATCTACAAGGCCAAATCTACCATACCATACCAGGATAAACTTCTAAAACTCAGATAAGGGGCCTACCCAGAAAAACAACACACTATAAATACTGCTGTAATCCCTAGAATATTTATATACCTATTCGAAAAGTTGAACAAGTTAAATTACAACAGTACAGATCCCTATGCACGAACTCCATGTTAACAGAACACATGGCCTCAGTCACACACTCAGAACACAGACCTTCACCAAATATAGAATGACTGCCACCTAAAGCAAAAATAAAAATAG
Organism: Ichthyophis bannanicus; assembly: GCA_033557465.1. Classification (NCBI taxonomy): domain Eukaryota; kingdom Metazoa; phylum Chordata; class Amphibia; order Gymnophiona; family Ichthyophiidae; genus Ichthyophis; species Ichthyophis bannanicus. The sequence goes on from CM066031.1 coordinate 547,500,120, forward strand.
GTAGACAAAAAATTAAACTGAATCCCCAAAAAGCCGGACTCTGCATGAAATGCAACATCAGAAAAACAAGAGATACAGTTCCCCTTAAAGACTGTGCAAAATCCAATCACTAAATTGAAAATAAAATTACTTTTTCTACCTTGGTGTCTGCCTATTTTATTCTCTGATCATGCTGGTCCTGATCTGAGGCTTTTGCTTTCCTGTCTTCTCTTAGCTCTCTTTCTATGGTCTATAGTCCATCTGCCATTTCTTGTCTTTTCTTTTGTTTTCTTCATTTCCTTCCATTAGCCTATTTCCAGTCCTAGTAATCCTCCCCAGTATCAGCCCCCTTTTCTAGTCCTCACAATTTCAACCCCCTTGCATTCCCAGGACTTCCACTGGTGTCCATTCCCTTACAGTCCCCCTCCTTCCCCACTGTCTAGCCCCTTCTAGTCCAAATACCATCCCAGTGCCAAGACCCCCTCCCTTCCAACCCCCACCCCCATTATCCAACCACCTACCAGTCCCATCCCCAAGTGTGAGCTCTCTTCCATCCCTCTCCTCCCATCCCTAGTATCATCACTCTTCTAGTCCCCCTCCAGTACCATCCCCAGGTATCAGCTCCTTTCCAGTCCCTCCCCCCCATGTCAGCCCCCTTCTAGCCCCCACCTTCCCCTATAGAAGCTCCCTTCCAGCCCCCTCCTCCCCCCTTTCCCTTGTCAGTTCACTTCCGGCCCCCTCCTCCCCCAGTATCAGCCCAGTTGCAGATACCACCTTCCCGTCATGTCAGTTCCCTTCCAGCCCCTCCTTCCCACCCACCCCGTGTCAGCCCATTTATAGCCCCCACCTTCCCCTGTAAACCCACCCTCTACTTTCAATGGCAGCCACGGCTCCTGCCTCTTTGATCCGCGGCTGTGCTAGCGACATGCAGTTTAAGTAAAAGTGAAACCGACTCTGTGAAGGAACCATGTAGCTGCTACCATGTTACTACTTCCTTTGGGGACGGGATGCAGCTGCATGGAAGGATCCGCACTGGTTTGACTTTTACTTAAACTGCATGTCCCTAGCACAGCCACGGTTCTCTAAGAGGCAGGAGCCGCAGCTGCCATAGAAAGGTGAGGGGAAATCTGCCACTGACAAAAAGCAGACTCGATAGCGGCAGCAACTTGCATGCTGATTTTTGTTTTATTTTGTTTTTTTTTAACTTTTGAAGGCGAAGTGAGGCGGCTATTTTGAGGGCATTTTTTGCTGCCCTCAAAACTTTGCCACCTGAGGCAGCCAACTCATTTTGCCTCATTATAGAGCCGCCCCTGGATTTTTGTCCCAGCCAGGCCATGTCTAAATCACACTCCCACCACACCATTTTGCAATTTCTATTAAGGATCTCCCTGTGGAAATTCCACCCTATAATCATCATTTACACATGGAAGTCGTTTCCACATGGAAATCATAAGGCTTCTAAGAGAACCCTCTTCATTTCTTTCTTTCTTCATATTTGGGTTTGTCTTCCAGTTCTCCCCTGTAAATGTGCCCCCTAATAATTTTTGAATCTTTCATTCAATTTCTGTCAAAGTGTCCTAAGGTCCATAGAACATGCTTCTTATCTGTCTTTGACACCCCTGACAATTAGTTAGAATTCCTGTTTCTTTTTTCTTTCCTATGGAAATAGGCCAGTTCAGTTCAATTAAAAACTCAAGGGAGGTCAAAGAAGCACATTGTGATATCTTTATCTTGAGCATTTTGAAAGCTTCCCTGCCATTGGTTAGTACCTGCGGTCAAAAAAGGAAATGAGGCATTATGAAATGCTCACACATTTAAAGTTTTAAAATTTTCTTTTCACTGGACAGTACTGTTAAGGTCAATGGCTATCATTCTTTATATTGCCTCTGTAACACTCATCTGCAGTACCCCTGACCATCTTTCCTCATCCTCACTGTTAAGCCAGCATGAACTCACATTCCACAATGCGGAAGCACACGTGTAGTTATAGATCTGCCGTGGGCAATCGTGGCTAGAAGATAATTTATATAAACAATTTTTAAAAATTGGAAAAATCTGAGAAGTGCACTTTTGCTTGGACCCTTAATTTATCTTCCAACTCTGAGAAAAGTGTAAATGGAAAATTGACTGCACTTACCAGAGACCGTAGATCACTCTAGGCGACACTCAGAGATGATCAAAACGGAGAAATGACATTGCTGCTTCCGTTTGCTTCGTTAAAAAAACAATTTGATGAATAAAGCCTCTTAGAGCCACGGCCATGCTAGCAACATGCAGGTTAAGTAAAAGTGAAACCAGCAAGGAGCCTTCTGTGAAGGAACCGTGCAGCTGCGTCCCGCCCCCAAAGGAAGTAGTTACTACTTCCTTTGGGGGCAGGGTGCAGCTGCACGGAAGGCTACGCACTGGTTTGATTTTTACTTAAATTGCATTTTCCTAGCACAGCCACAGCTGCCATAGAAAGGTGAGGGGGAGTCTGCCGCTGCCAAGAAGCAGACTCGGCAGCGGCAGCAACTTGCGCTCTGATATATATATATATTTTTAAACTTTTGAAGGCGAAGTGAGGCAGCTATTTTGAGGGCATTTTTTGCTGTCCTCAAAACTTTGCCGCCTGAGGCACCGGCCTCACTTCGCCTCATTATAGAGCCACCCCTGACAACAACAGAGTCCTTTTTGTGGGAAGGGTCTTTTGAATAGCTCGCGAGGTTTGTTGCAGGATTTTAGGATGAAATTAGTGTGGTATTCATTGGCTCTGTGATCCTCTTCCTCTGGGCCCTTACTGGCTCCACATCATCAGGCACCACCTCCTCCAGCAGCTGCACCCCCCCCCTGTATGTGCAGGATACAGCAAGCTATGACGATGAGGCAGACCTATTCTGGGCTGTAGAGCAGCTCTCCCCCACTCCTGCCCAGGCACCTGAACCTGCTCTTCAGGAGGCCAAATGCCCTCTCCACCACTGACCTGGTGCATACTAGCGCACGGTTGTAGCTTTCCTCCTGGGCAGTCTGTGCATTGCACACCAGTGTCATGAGCCTGATCCTCAATGGGTAGTCCTGTCACCTGCAGGGGCAAATAGAGGGTGTCACATACATGTGGGGCCATTGTTAGGGTTTGGGATTTGTGCAGGAGCCATCAGCGCAACACATTTACATGGGCTACATGTGTGACATCCTGATCAAGAAATGTATCTCACATTATATTTTTTAACTATCTTGTAATTAGTCTCATTATTGGAAGACAGAAAGAATAAAAAGAAAATGGAAAGTTATAAGAAGGACATTTGAGCTAATTAAAAAAGAAATATTAGAGGTTACGTGATATGCTGAGAAAGCTTGGACATTTGTTGAGCTATCTCCAGGGCTCCCCTCTGCCTACACTGTAAAATTGGACCCCAAACTGGGAGAATGCACTTCCTGCCTGTTCCTAATTACTTCGCACGCCACTGCTTAGCACCGGGATAGGTATAAACTGCCGTGGGGGATGAAATCAGCTTGCCGCGAAAGAGACAAAGCGGGGGCAGCTGAATCTAAAATGGCTGCGGATCCTCTTTCACCTGGTTCCTCGGTCCCGCAAGCACTCATAGAAGAGGTGTCTGCTGCAGTGGTCAGAGCGCTGACAGGCAAATTTGATGCTTTGACGGGACACGTAGGGGCTCATAACAAAACTTTGAGGCCTTTGAGCAGCAACTTCAGCAGGCCGAACACCACATGTCTCAGATGGAGGACGACTTGTGGGGTGCAGACAAAGTAATAAAAACCCTGCAGGAGACTGTAACCAAAGAAGGGTATAAGTTAGACGACCTCGCCGCAAGGTCGCCGCAAGAATCTTCATTTTGCCGGTATCCCAGAGGCAGTCAAGGACTCTGAGCTCAGAGGGTATCTCACAACTCTGCTACTGGCCACATTACAGTTTGGGAGAGGATTATGAGCGCGTGCATTAACTGGGGTCTGTTCGCTCTGGAGACCTGCAGCCCCAAATTGTGCTAGCACACTTTTAGAATTTTATATACAAAGATAAGGTGTTGTGTGCGGCACGCACTCATAGTCACATCCAGTGTGAAGGCTCCTGCATTAGCATCTTTCAAGACTATTCAGCACAGTTAAGCCAACAGAGAAAGGCATACACAGGAGTGTGCCAGCGACTGATTGAGGCGCATATAAAATTTACCATGCAGTACTCCACACAGTTGCGGATCTTCCATAATGGCATTACCAAGGTGTTTGAAGATCCTGACTCGACTTTGAAATATGTGCAGTTCATACTAGCATGACAGTAAGATGGTAAGGAGTTGGAGTCTGTGAAACCCTGCCTATGTACTCTATGTGAACTCATACCCTAAAAAAGAGCCTCTGAACACTTGGAAATATTAATAATATCAAAAGAAGGTATGCTATAGTATCCCCACATGGCCAAAAGGATGATGGTGCGGGGGGCAGTACCCCGGGACTGGTGCAAGACAGACCCGGCTGGCATCACAAACTGGTGGTTTTGTATGGGACAGTCCATGTGGAGGAATGGGGGCTTCATTTTAATCCCAGCAGGATTCTTATTGACCAGCCACTTGGGGCTGCCATAAAAGGAACACACTGTGCTATGCAGTAGCCTATGGGAGGCCAACAGTGGAACGTACACCTGGATGGCCCTTATTCTGGATGTATGCACTAATGTACTATATTTTTCTGTTCATTATATAGAAGTTTGGTTTCGCTCTTTGAGATGTTTCCCCAGCTGTAACTGCTGGTTCATGTAACTTAAGGGGTAAGTTTGTGGGGCTTGAACCCAACTTCTTTGTTAAGTTGTCTGGGAGTGGGGAGAGAGAGATGGGTGATGGGATAATTGCAAGGTACTGGCGTATGAAGAAATATACTGGATGAATTAGGAAATGGGGGGGGGGGGTAGGCATGGGTATGTGAATGGTGGATGGATGGAAGGATAGGACAGGTCTACAAGGTCATGCCATGCCCATAGATGGGTGCATGAGAATGGAAGACCTATAGGCTTTATCCCGGGAGGTAATTGCCACATGGTACCAGGAGGCAGCTGGGGCTGGTGGGGGGGGGGCAGGAGAACAGGAGATATCAATGTGTGGTGAAGACAGCAAGATGAGTTATCTTTGGGAGGGGAGGAGTACCCAAACATCAGAAGGTAACCCTAACATGAGTTGGGAGGAGTTTGGAGAAAGGTTAGGGGTAGGGGGGTATGGGGCAATGTTCCCTCTAATTTTCTGTAGGCTGTGTGCGCATAAAATATCAGCTGTGCAGCTTTTGAAGAAAGGTAAAATTTTTGTGCGCCGCATAACGACACTCGGAGTTATATACTTTAAAATTTGACTACATGTCAGAATACAGTATGTACACCACATTGATTGCACTAGAAAATATTGTAGAACTTATGAAAACCGTAAATACACAACAACTTTTAAATTTTAAGACGTCTGTGTTGTTTTCTATCAGAATCAGAACCGTAATTTTTGTGCGCTCTGTTGTAAAGTATGTGCGCTCGCTCAGCGAGGTGTGCGCGCGCACACGCGCACAGCTTAGAGGGAACAGTGGTATGGGGGCACTAATATACAGGGAGACTGTTTAGAATGATGGTGGCACTTGGGGGTCCCAGGCTGAGGGTACTTCCATAGCCATTATAGGGAGTTTAGGCCTATGACTGGAATGGCTTTTTGAGCTGACCCAGGCTGAGAACGATTTCTTGGAATGTGGTCAGCTTGGGTAGCACAATTAAGAGATGCAAGGTTCTGAGGGCCATTAATAGACATAGAGGGGACATTATTATGTTACAAGAAATGCATTAGTCAGTGGCTGATCTTGCTAGATTACATAGCAGTATAGTGGGTCAGGTATTTGAAGCCTCAGCACAGGGACGAAAGGGGGGAGTTGCCTTATTAATCCATCGGAGGATAGGCTTCCAACACACCCACGAGATTGTTGATCTGATCAGTCACTACATATTGGTGGTGGGAGACTTACAGGGACAAACATTGATTTTGGGGCGTGTCTATGCCCCCAATGTGCCTGACCCAGACTTCTTCGCTCGGCTAGCAGTAGATTTGGAAACATTGTGGAATATCCCATGATCCTGGGAGGTGATTGGAATGGAGTATTGGACCCAAGTCTCGATACCTCTGGAGGTCTGGGTGGAAATAGGCTCTTTACTTCGCACCATCTGGGCAGGTTTATACGACAGTGCGAATTGTTGGATGTTTGGAGAACTCTACATCCCCAGGAACAGGATTATACACATTATTCTAGGGCCTATGGTACCAGTGCATGTTTAGATTATATTTTGGTGTCTGAAACTCTATTTAATTTTTAATTTATTTATTTCTTTTTTATACCGCGCTCTTTTAGAATCAGTGCGGTTTACATGTATACTAACAGGTACTTTTTATTCCCTTGTCCCCAAAGGGCTCACAATCTAAGTGTACCTGAGGCAATGGAGGGTTAAGTGGCTTGCCCAAAGCCACAAGGAGTGGCCATGGGACTAGAGATCCCAGTCCCTCCGGCCTGAAGTTGCTTGTCCCCATGTGGGAATTGAACCCCCGGCCTTCCGGCCTGAGGTAACATTTAGGATGGTGGAGGTGGCTGTCATTGGTCCCTATGAGATCTCAGATCACGCTCTTATTTGGATAGATTGGACAGGGAGAAATCTCTCTCCGGGTCGTGCGCCATGGCGCTTCCCCATAGACCTTTACGGGGATGAGGGTTTGGAGCATATATTAAGCAGAGATGGGAGAACTATCTGTTCCATAATAAAGGGCCATAAGGACACACCTGAACTTTATTTGGAGGCATCTAAGACGGTTCTATGAGGTGATATTATTGCCTGTGTGGCTAAGCGAAAATGAGACATGGCAACAAAGATCTTCCAATTAGAGAAACAAATTTGCAGAGAGCGCTAAGCACTGGCCACATATCTGACAGTGGGAAACAAGGCACGTCTACAGGCTACGCAGACGGCTTTGAACACTGTACTTCACCAATGGGCAATAAAGTCCTTAATTTACTATAGATATAAATTATTTTGTTATGGCGACAAATCGGGGAAGCATCTAGCATGCTGCCTGAGCAAAACTCAGGGTTCCTGGAATATTTTATTAATTTAATTAATTTATTTATTTAAACAACATTTCTTATATACTGTCTTTCATGATATCAAGGTGGTTTACATTGAACAAACTGAAATTACATTGAACAGGGCAATATAACTTGGAGATAACTAGTTTACAGGGAACATGGGCAATGAAGGGTTAAGTGGCTTGCCCAAGACCATAAGGAGCACCTGTGGGACTAGAAACCCCAGTCCTTCTGGCCCAAGGTTGCTGTCCTCTAGTGGGATTTGAACTCCCAACCTTCTGACCTGAAGTACCTTTGCCCCAACCACTAGGCCACTCCTCCACTCCCTATATATATCTGCCCTGTGGGACTCTCAGGGGACAATGCGATGGGATTTAGCAGACATTGCTGAAATCTTTGTAGATTATTATCGCTCTCTCTACAAAGGAGAGGAGGGGTCAAGGTTCAAGGCCAGGGAATATTTGCAAAAGGTGTAGATCCCGCACCTCTCCCAAGATCAACAGGATTGATTAGGTGCCCCGATTATGGCTGAGGAGGTGGAACGGGTCATAATGGGTGCGGCCCTTTTTTGAGTGCTGGGACCAGATAGGTTTCAGGCTGAATATTACAAAATGATGTTGATGCAACTTCTTCCCCCCCCCCCCCCCTAGTTGATGTGTTCAATGTATGGCTCACAAGTGGTATGCTTACCTACGATATCAATATTGCACATATAGTGGTTGTCCCAAAACACAGCAAGGACCCTTCTTTAGAAGAATCTTATTGCCCTATCTCACTTATAAACTTTGATTTGAAAATCTTTGCAAACATTTTAGTGGATCGTCTAGCCCAGTACTTGCCTGAATTGGTTCATTCTTGTCAAGCCGGCTTTGTACAAGGACACTATCCTACTTGTAACTTCCACGAGATCATAGCATCCCTAGAGTGGGTCCATTACCAGGAGCTCCCTTCACTGCCAAGAAGGCTGGGTTGGATAGATGTATCTGTTTGAGGCATTGGAGGCCTATGGTCTAGGCAATGGCTTCCTGCAGGGATTGAGGGCTTTACATTATGAACCCCAGGCAGCAATGAGTGTTGACGGAGGGCTCACCTCTCATTTTGAGTTGGAGAGGGGGACCCATCAAGGATGTCCCTTATCCCCATTAATTTTTGTGTAATCACTAGACCCCCTATTACAGATCATTTACACATGAAGGGATGTCAGTGGGATGACGGTGGGTGCTTCTACCTTTAGGGTGTCAGCTTTTGTTGACAATTTACTTGTTTTGTTGACTGACCCTCAAACTTTCTTACCCTTATTATTGAACGAAATTAAGATTTCGGGCCTTTAGCAGGTTTAAGGTTAAATATGACCAAGTCTGAGGCATTAGATGCCTTAGGTTCTCTATGGAAGGCGTGGCAGGAGCTCTTCCCCCTCCGCTGGGCTGAGGGCAAGTTCAAGTACTTGGGCATATGGTTACAGCATGTCCCTGCCGATTGTATAGTCTCAATATCCCACCACGTCTCACAAGGGTAAAGGATAAGCTCCATGACTGCAATCTGCTCCCTTTTTCTCTTCTTGGCAGAATTGCAACCTATAAGATGATGGTTTTTCCCAGGGTCTTGTATGTCTTAGAGTTACTGCCCCTCAAAATGTTCCAGTGTAACATGCAGTCAGTGGACAGAGCATTGCAGAGGTTTCTTTAGAGGCACAAAACCTTGGATAACAATAGGTAGACTTCAAGGCCCCTGGAATAAGGGGGGGTTAAGACTCCCCCATTTGGCCCATTATAATTTGGTTTGTACACTTTGCCATGTGTGGGATTGGCTGGGGAGGGAGTCAATGTTTACTCCACACGAATTTGAGTTAGTGATGGCCATCCCTACTCACTTCTGTGCATCCTCCATGCTTGCCGCACCTTGTTGCTGGCTCGACTCTGGGGCAGCCTTACTAGCGGGGTGGTGCACAATGGCTGGTGAACATCGTGGGGTCTCCTGGGCATTTCCTCGACGGTTAGGGTTTACCTATCCTTCCAAGGCAATATTGCCTTCTCTCCTAGTTTATTGTCTCGGTCTTTTGGAGACTGGGCTTCCAGGGGGCTGACTCAGGCCAGGTGGTGGATACAGAGGGCAGGCTGCGGCCTTTCCCAGAGCTTTGAGATGAATTTAGACTACCTGCCAATCACTTTGTGTATTTGCAATTACAACATTACTTAGCCTCTTTAGGGAGTCTGGGCCTGTAAGGAGGTGTGCTGGATAAACTCGAAGCCTGGTTTGAATTTGAGAATAAGGCCGAGTCTCAGTAGCCCATTACTTTCACACATTACGAGATCTCCCTGGGGAGCGACCTATGCAAACCTTGCCCAGAAGTGGGAAGCGGTGCTTGGGATTTCTCTGAATGGATTTGTTTGGGAACCGGCGGTAGCTCAGATGCCTCACAGTGTTTGAGCACGGTTACGAGAAATGCAATTTAAAATTCTGGAGCGGGGATACTTCTCCCCATATAGGCCATGGAAGATGGGGTTTGCCGAAATGGGGAAATGCTCCTGGTGTAGATCCTGCGCATCCGGGACACATGTTTTGGTTTTGTGTCTGGATCAAGCGGTACTGGGATCAGGTCCAGAGATTCCTGGGAGGTCTGCTGGGGCAAAGTTTGGTGCTCACCCCGGGCTTTATGATATTGGATGCTAGAGAACCTCTTGGTCTCAGAGGAGTGGGGACCCGGTTATTTGTAAGGAAGAGTTGCCTTCTGATTAAACAGTATATTCTTTGACACTAGTGGGATCCTGAAGGCCCAGGGATCTGGGAATGTAGGAATGCCCTACCCCAATTGACCATATGGAAAGGGTTGGCTGCAAAAGGGAGTGCGAAGAGGAGGGAAATGTATCTCACGGTAGGGGATCCCTACCTGTACAGTCTAACCCTAAGGGTGCATAATGCTTTATAGTCACAGAGTGAGTATTCACTTTTCCACTCCACTGGGGGGGTTATGAGGCTACAGTCTTTAGGATATGCGATGATTTGTGGTTCCAGGGGGGGGGCGGTAAAAGGGGAAGGGATGAGAACAGGTGGAAATGACACAATAGTGGCCAGGTTGTAAGGACTACCTGCTTGGCTACTGCCGTATATGGTTCATAGCCAATGGGAATGCAGGGATGGAGATTCAGATCGGCGAGGGGAGGGGGTGCGTAAAAACTTAAATGTCAATCAAAAATTTGGATTTGTCATTTGGCACAATCACTGGGCTTCACGAGGAATTTTCTGCCCTGTATACAATGTTTGTACATATGAAAGGTAATCTAATAATTTAACAAGGGAAATGACCACTGAGATGTTTGACTATGGTGGATGTGTTTCACGCTCACTGTTAAGAGGGTCTGGTGTTGTCTGTTATGGTTATTGTTGGTGTAAAGTGAAGACAGAGGCTTTGTGTTAATGGAAAATGTGTTTGACAATAAACATATTTAAACATAAAAAAAATACCTTTTAAAGGATGTAACAAGTCTCATCTAAAAAGAGGACAAAAGATAATCAGGGTGCCACCGTTACCCAAGGTGACATTTTACTTACCTGTTAAAATGCCCTTTCCTTGAGTCCTGCTAGACCCAGTCTAGACAAGTGCATTGTGTTCCCCTACCAGCAGATTGGTGGGGTCAAAGAACCAATGAAAATCCCAGGTTTCAATGACATCACTCCTATGCCTCTATTCGCCTCAGCCACCAGAGGTCTCTTCAGTATTAGTCCCAAAGCATATGGGAGAAACATGGAAAGCCTCACATAACCACAATCATGGGCAACAATGAGTAATCAACAGTAAAGAACTATGTACAGGAAAGCATAAACAGGAAGCTATCAGTAAAAGATGAACCTGCAAGCCCAAGTACAGTATAAAAATCATAGCGGACCCAAGGGTACCCACAGAAGAACAGAGCAATACAATTTCGGGGGGGGGGGGGGTGGTGTGGAGCCCTAGACTGGTCCAGCAGGGCTGAAGGAAAGGACATTAACTGGTAAGTATAATGTCACCTTCCTTATCATCCTGCTAGACCAGTCCAGACAAGTGGGATGTACCAAAGCTACAACTCCACCAGGCAGGAAGAAGGCACAGCAGCTCATAAAACCCTTAAGCCAAAGGCTGTGTCTGCCTACATGTGGACATCCAAGCGGTAATGCTTGACAAAAATGGAAAGTGATGCCTACATTGCTACCTGACAAATGTCTGCAGGGCTACTGAGCTCTGATCCACCCACGAGGACATTTATACTTGGGTAGAATGGGTGCGCAAATCCACTGGAACCGGCTGGTTCCGCAACAGATATGCCAAGGCTATGGACTCCTTAATCCAGTGCCCCAAAGTCAACTTAGCTGCCGGGTCACCCTTGCATGGGCCAGCAAACAGCACAAAAGATGATCTGACTTATGAAAGGAATTCATAACCTCCAAGTACCGGAGAAGCATCCTCCAGACATCCACAAGGTGAAGATATCCTTCCTCCGACATGCCTCCTTAGGGAAGGCGGGCAGGCAAACCACCTGGTTCATGTGACAGGGAGAAAGTACCTTAGGCAAGGAGGACAGATAAGGATCTCGGCAAGACAGAGCCTGCGGCTTAGAAATCTTCCTTGCGGAACAAATCGTGACCAAGAAGAGCATCTTGAGCATCAAATCCTTCAAAGGGTGCTGCCTTCAGACTCAGATCCCAGGAAGGAATCAGACCAGAGGGAAGGATACAGATACCAAACACCCTGGAAGTGCGAGATTTCTGGGTGCAAAGATAGAGACTTACCAGCCACCGGAACTTTCAGGGAGTTAAGTGAAAGGTCCTTCTCCAGGCCATCCTGTAGAAAGGCCAAAAGAGATGGCACTTTGGCCGCCTCAGGAGCCAAGTGCCGAATGCCGCACCATCACTCAAAGAGGCACCAGATCCACACATATGCTAGCTTGGCAGACCTCTTCCAGGCTCCGAGCAAAGTGGAGACCACTGCCGGAAAGTAGCCCTTATGTGCTGTGTCCTTTCAAGATCCAAGCCATGAGCGAGAAGGGAACTGGGTCCTCCAGGATGATCGGTCCCTGCTGCAATAGGCCCCAAGACAGAGGCAACCCAAGAGAAGGCACCTGCAGGAGCCACATCAGGTCTCCAAATCACACTCTCCTTGGCCAACCTGGTGTCACCAGAACAATCCAGTCCAGCTGGCATTCTATACGCCAAATCACACACCCCACCAGAAGCCATGGAGGAAACACATACAGCAGGTGCTGACTTGGCCAAGGCTGGGTCAGGGAGTCGATGGCCTCAGACCCTGTCTCCGTGTGGCGACTGAAGAAGCAGAAAACCCCCTCATTTGAGCGACTCCATCAGATACATTTCAGGGTGACCCCAGCGGTGCAGAATCAACTGAAATGCCTCCTGACTGAACTCCCACTCTCCAGGATCCAGAGAATAACTGCTGAGGAAGTCCACTTCCACACTGTTCACCCTGGCAACGTGCTGAGACAACAAGGCTCAGAAGTTCTTCTCCACCCAGGCAAACAGGAGAGCCATCTCCAGAGCTACCCTGGCACTCCTCATGCTGCCTTGCTGATTGACATAAGCCACCACCATGGCATTGTCTGAAAACATTTGAACTGCCCGACCCTCGACCAAGGACCAGAAATGCAGAAGAGCCAACCTGATGGCCCTCGCTTGAGGCTGTTGATGGACCATACTGCTTCCCTGCAGTTCCAATGGCCCTGAGCCATATGGTCTTGGCAATGGGCTCCTCAGCCCAAGATATTGACATCCATCATTAGCAGAATCAGGAGAAATTGTCCAGTGGCACACCCTTCCTCAAAAGACAGGGTTGCTGCCACCATCGCAGGGCAGTCTTCACCATCATTGGGAGCAGGAGCCTGCACGCTAACTCCTGAGAACTCAGGGACAATGGAGTCAACAAGGACACATGGAGAGGTCACATGTGAGTATGTGCCAATGGCACTATCTCTATGGTTACCGCCATCAATCCGAGGAGCTGAAGATAATCCCAGACTCTGGGAGCCTGCTGTGCACAAATCAGCACCAGGCAATCCAACAATCTTTTGCCCTTCTTTTCTGGCAAGAAAACTCTACCCATTTGAGTGTCAAAATGTGCTTCCAGGAACTCCAGGGACTGGAAAGGCACCAGTTGGCTCTTTCCCCGATTGATCATGTAGCTGAGGCTTTCCAAAAAGGACACCAATTGGGATGCCACCCGAGATGATTCTGAAAGGAAATGGGCCCAGATAAGCCAGTCATCCATATATGGATGGACACAGATTTCTTGGTGCCACAGTCACACCACCATGACCTTGGAAAACATTCTTGGGGCCGTGGAGAGCTTTAAGGGATTTGGCAAACAAAGTGAGTGCCAAGCATGGCAAAACACAGATACGTTTGCTGATCCACTTGGATCAGGATATGAAAATATGCCTTGGCCAGATCCAGAGAAGCCAAGAATGTTGGCACACTGCTTGAATTACGGAGTGCAAGGTTTCATCTGGAAGTGCAGAATGTGCAAGTACTCATTGACCCCTTGAGGGCCAGAATGAGCCAAAAAGAACCATCTTTATTTTTTTTGGGCACCACAAAATAGATGGAGTATCTGTCCTTAGCCCGTTTGTCTGGGGGGCAGGCACAACTGCCTTTAGGCACAGCAATATTTTCAAAATGGTCTGCACAGTGGCACTTTTGACACAAGGGGAGATGACAAAAGCATCCAGAATCAGCTCTTTGCAATCCAGGACCTATCTGAACTGAATTGTGTCTAGCACCCTGTGATCCTTGGTATCCGGACAGAAAAGGCAAAGAGAATGGGCCTCCAAACCTTCATAGCCTCTGGAAGGGACCAAATCCCTGGGCCCATGTGTTCCACAAACAGACTGAGAACGAGCCCAAAGACCAGAAACAGAGGGGAAGAGAGGTTTTCCAGGTTGGTACAACAGAAGTCTCGAGACCCCTGGGATCCGGCCAGTGCACCCTCGGTGGATGGGCAGAAGCCGACAAGAAAGGGCCACCAGCCCATTTCACAGGCCCCCTAGGCCTGTCTTCCAGAAGGCTGTAAGATTTTGTCTTGCCTGGGTCCTTCACTAGCTTCTTCAAATCTGCTCCAAAAGGAAACTTCCCCTTAACAGCCAGTTGGGACAACTGGGCTTTGGGTCAGTTGCCTAATGCTGGAGCCAAATCCAAAGTCATGACACTGTCATCAGGGTACAAACCCTGGCCCCCAGACATACCAGGTCATATATGGCAACAGAAAGGAAGGTTGTAACTGACTCCAAAGAGGGTTAGAATAATTCAGTGGAAGAAACTGAAGTCACTGGAGCAGAACCCAAAACGTCAGGTCTGCACATACCACCAATCAAAGAATAGCACCTGCTACACCAAACTGGTTCTTCAACACAATTCCACATTTCGATCCAGAATATCCTTTAAAGCCAATCCGCCTTCCACAGGAATGGTGGTCCAATTGGGAGCATCATGACCTGCGCATCCACCTTGGAAATATCATACCACACAACGCACTTCTTCTCCAGGAGAGCATGCATCTTCTTATCCATTCTTAGCCCCTTAGGCAAGGAGTCGGAGGAATCCCACTCTGACCAGAACAGGCCCCTGAGCACCTCCGGGAATGGAAAGACAGTAGTGGATTTCCGCACCCCTTGCAGGAGTGGATGCCTTGTCAGATCCTGCTCCATGCCTGGAACATCTACCAAGCTCAAGGTGGATAAGACTCTGGAATCAATGCCTCCAGTTCCTATCTTCTGGAATAGGCAGATAGCATCAGCCTCCTCAAAATCCTCTGAAGGCGAGAGTACTTCTTCATCGACATCAACCATCTCAATCCAAGCCGCAGTCCAAATTTCAAACAGATCCCAGTCGATTCCCATCTCTGGAGCACCCATTGCCGGGGACACTTAGTCATCAATCGAACAGGGCTTCCACTCTCAGTCTACCCCTCATGAGACTGCACTCGGGAGAAACCAGAGGCCACAGGTTCTGAATTTTTCTGCCACAATGACCAGATCTGCTGTAAAAGGAAAAGAATCCTGGATAGGACAATCCAGACCCTGGAAGCTCTCCTTGTGGAAATGACCCCCCCTACACTAGGGGGCATAACCACTGTCAATCCCCCAGAGGTCAGGGAGAGGCCCACAGCATGGTCGCCGGAACCTCCTTATCCATAACGCCCTCTGCCACCTCCTTCGCCAAGGCAGGCAAGGTCAGACTGACAGCATTCCCCAGCTGAAAGAGGGGAGTAGGTCTTTCAGGGGTGACTCAATGTAGCCATGCAAGAAGAGCAGTGTCCAGAAGCTGGAGATAAGGTGCTTCACTTGCCACAGGCCAAACAATGTTTCCTGGAAGAAGACATAGAGAGCTAAGACAAGTATCACAATAGCAAGTGCTAAGGCTGTGGTGGCCAAGAAGGCGCACGTTAACTGCGCTTTTATTGCAATGTGCATTACAGGTGCTAAAGTAGGAATGCACGTTGGAGTCATTTGGGAGGGGAGGGGAGGGGGGGGGGGACATGTGCAAAGACCATACAACCACCAGGTGCACAATATTAAAAACACTACTAATGTGTATAGAAAATGATAGTCCACCCCGAATTGCGTCCCACACAGATAGAATCCTGGCCTTGTGCCTCTCCTTTTTTTTTAATTATTATTTATTGTATTGTAAACCGCTCTGATTACCACAGAAGGGCGGTCTATCAAGCAAAATAAACATAACATAAACCCAAACAAGGACAATGATGAGGTCAAGCCTTGGTACTCACTCTCTGAGAGCCCCAGGCAGAGGATATATGCCAGGCTTAGTCTACTCCCATGAAAACTTTTTTCTGACTTGGCAGCACTGCATTTTAAAGGTAGCTGGCAGGCAGATGCTTCTGAGAGCCTTCTGCAACGTTCGGGAGAGAGCAAGGGGAGACAGAGGAGGAGGGAGGAGGCAATGAGGTTGTGTGAGGCTGCTGCACTCTTTCAGATCCTTCCAATTTTCTGGCTGCTCAACAGGTTCTTATCCAGGGTAAGAGCATAGAGCTCAACCAATTTTCCCTCTTCCTTTGGATACTGAAAAGATTGCAGTCTAGTGGCGCCTCTCATATCGCACTCAAGTGAGAAAGTCACTCTCAATGTGGCCTGTCAGAAGCGATTTTATCAATTTTTTCCTCTCAATTCTTCAGATTTTCTTCAGAGGAGAAAATCCATCCACTGTTCGCTAGAGATAAAGAAATACTGGAGAGACCTCTGGTGGCTGAGGTGAATAGATGCATAAGAGTGATGCCATTGAAACCTGGGTGTTTCATTGGTTCTTTGTCTCCATCAATCTGCTGGTAAGGGAGCACAACCAGACAACCCACTTGTCTGAACAGGTTTATCAGGACGATATAGAAAGGTTTTTAAGGTACAGACCTTTCTATTAAAAAATATGAGAGACATAAACATAAATCATTTAATACATCTACAGTGGCTTTGAAAGCACATACAGCATGAGTCTAAACAAAGCAGCTGAAAGGCACACTTAGTCAATAGAATTTCATCAAAAGATATACCAGATACAAACTGTAATTACTGAATCAGTGACTTTTACCCATATTTGACTTATGTTAAACACTGTACCTCATTGTGCTGCTATGAAAAATCACATATAAAGACTAATAATAAAACAAAAGTCAGCATATACTTTAGGTTACATATTATTCATTCTACAAAGCACAACACAGATGTTTAGACTCCAAGGGGGTCATTTTAGAAACCCTATTCGTGCTTTGGACATCCAAAAATGGGCATAGAGACATCCAAAGCACAGAGACTGTCTCCAGAGTCATTTTAGAAGCTGGCTGTGGGAACGTCCGAGTCTGAATGGGGGAAGGAGGCATGGACAGGGCATTCTCAAGAACCTGTAGGCATGGTTAGGGCATTTCCAGGGATCTCTGCCTGATCACAGAAATTTCATGGACTCCAGCATCGCGTCTAACTTTAGACCTGCTTCGAGGCATGATGTCAAGTCTAACTTTATTTATTTATTTATTTAACAGTATTTCTAAACCGCCTTATCTTAATAATCAAGGTGGTATCACAGCAAGCAATCAGGTAAAGTGTGTGTGTTGTACATGCAGTGAGGATAAAACTTAGTTGTGTGAGGGATGTGTTGGGTGCTTGATTTGTTTGAGCTATATACAGGGTGGGCTATTTACAGTGGTGCTAGAATCATATTTTATATATATTCAGTTGTTTGGGAGGATTGGAGTGCTGTTATCCATTCTCTTAGGTTATGTGATGTGACCATAGTGCTCTATGAACAGCATGGTTTTCAGTTGTTTTCTGAAGTCTTTGAGGTCTGGAGTTGCCCTTAGATCGTCCGGTAGATTGTTCCATATTGTTGGAGCAGCCATGGAGAGAGCTCTGTCTGTTGTGTCCTTGCGTGTGTGCTTGTACTCATTTGGGGTGCTGACTCGGTTGCGTGTTTGACTTCTTCTGGGACGTGCGCTTTAGATCTGCTCCAAGACATGAACAGCAACAAATGAGCATCTGAAAAGTGTTTGTTTTACCTGAAGAATATCCAGAGTGTGTAAAGGAGAAAGCACTCTATCATCCCCAGTACTCAGCACAATTTCTACTATAGCAGCAGCAGGACTTGAACTCAATCTGCCCTGATCCTAACCCCCTACTCTAACCATTATGCTATCCTAGATGTCTAGGTTCTGAAATATGGTTCTGGGGATGTCTAAGTAGACGCCCCTTCAGACACCCCTATCAGGCACATCCAGGTTTGTGAAATCATGTTGGCAACTGGATATGCCTGCATTGTGTTCAGACGTTCTGGCTTAGACATCTCAGATTGCACTTGGATGGATCTAATAAAAATTCCCCTCCAAGTGTTCAGTCCCCAAAAGCAATACGCATAACAAGATAACATCAGGTCAACTGTTACTTGCATCCATAATTACAGCAGTAGCCAACAATCAATGAATTTGTAAACAGCAATGGAACTATTGACAAAGTTACATTACTTTAAAAAAATATACTGCCCAAACCTTATATAATGCCATATTCTGCTATTTTAAAAAATATTTAAACACTCTAATAGGCTCTCATTAAGCCTACTCATTATTTCTTCTGTAAAGCACACTCTGTTGCAAATCATAGATTCATCCATGAAAAGGCAAACTTTTTCTTCTAATCCTTTGGCAATATCACTCAAAGATATCAAACAGAACCTGTGCCAGGAGGGCCAATCTCTGAGACACTCTCCTACTCACCTTTCTTCCAAGAATTCCTTTCACCATCACCCTCGGTCATTTATCAATCAACCAGTTTCTAATCCAGTTCACCACCTTGGGTCGTAGTTTTGGGCTGCTTACTTTATTCCTTCAGTATCTAGAAATGTATCTCATCCAGCTCAATGACTTAATCCATTTTCAGTTTTCCATGCTGTTCATAACCACTTTCTTCTGCGATTGGTGTTGTCTACTCCATTCCTTTGCGCATCTTTATCAGTTATCTGTGGTCCTTCTCCTGTACTTTCTTCCGTGAACATGGAATAGAAATATTGCTTTAGGATTTCCATTTTTCCTTGTCACTCTCCACACAGTGCTCCTCAGCATCTTTCAGTCTTATTCGTAATTCCATTTCTGGCTTTCCTCTTCTCCGCAGTGTACATGAAAAAAGTCTTGTCACCTCCCTTGCATCTTTAGCCATTTTTCTTTTTGGCCATGCTTCAGCCATCCTGATTTCTTTCTTTGCTTAAATGAGTTATAGCCAGCATTTTTTCTGTGTTCCTTTTCTTGTGATCTTCTGAATTTTGTGAATGCCACCTTTTTGTCTGTGAAGAACCATATTGATTTCTTTCTTCTCTTGTTTTTATTTACTTTCCTTACATAAAGATGTGTTGCCATTCCTATAGCTCCTTTCAGTTTATCCCACTGTCTTTCCACTTCCTTCATCCATTCATTTAATTTAGTTATACTCTGCCTATCATTACATTTCTGTGTATTGTTACACTTCTAAGTGGATTGTTATTATTTGTGTGTTTTATTAACACACAAATAACAATTACATCAACAATTCCAATAAAACAACCAATTAAAATGCAAGTTTAAAAAGATAGGGCCCAATATTCAAAGGATTTATGCTCCTAACTTTGAGAGTTATGTTCCTAACTTTGAGAATTATGTTCCTAAATTGATCTCTGAAAATTTACTAGGGTTGAGTGCCTATTTTCTTCAAATGTCCCCAAATTTCTAAATTTAGGAGCATAAAAAGTGGTTGGCAATGGGGTGGATTTAAAGCGGGGAAAAATATTATGAGCTTCAAAGTCCCCTGTTTTTTTACAATCTCTTTTGACCCTTTCCTAGCCTCTCCAGGTCCTTTATAGTGTCTCTCCACTCCTCTCTCCAAGCACACTTCCCTCCTTCCCATTCCCTTCCTCCATCACTAAATGTTCTTTTCCCTTCACACCTGCTCACTTCAGATACTGTAACCTCCTTTTCAACTTCCTCCTTCCCTCTATGGACCTCCTCCCTCTAGACATGCTTTCCCCTTCCATACCCATTTCTTTCCTACCTCCAGACACCATTTGCCCTTCTCACCTCTCCTCCTGAAGTTATTACTTCCTTCTCATCTCCTCCCTCAAAAGGCTTTACCCTCTTTCACACCCCCTTCCACTCCTCTCTTTCCTCAGTTCTTCCCGTTTTTCAGATTGAGCAAAGGTATCTATCTTCAATGACTTTTCTCATGGTGCATCCCTACAGGCCGGCAGCAGGAAAAGCGTTTAATGAGACATCTCCTGTTGCCATGGGGCCAGTCCTGAAGGAAGATCTGCTAGATCTGGCCCAGATAGCAGGAGATGACATCTTATTAAATGCATTTCCTGCTGTTGATTGGGGATGGGAGGTGGGGAGAGGAGGGGCTTGGAGCAGGCACTGCTGCATAAAGGAAAGTGGCCTTCCACCCCTTAGCACATGTCAGTGGGACAGTTACCCCATTCTTCCACCAGTAGTCCTAGCTATGGTTATAGCCCTGGATTTGGGGCACTGTCAGATAGAACTGGGGCTCAGAGCTGTCACCAGTGATGGGCAAGAAGTGTGACTGCTCAGGGTGCCTAGATGTTGGGAGAGGACTCCATGTCACCTCTTTGAGTCTCTAAATGTTATTCAAACGTTCAATATTAACTTCCAGTAGTGGGTTTTGAATAAACAACTGATCTCTGTGTTATTCAGACCAAGTGGACAATATTTTAATCTAAAATAATCTTCTTTATTTATCAAATATTTTCTTTAAAAATTCTTCATTAATCCAAACGTATTATCACACAGTTTTTCTTTCACAACCATCTTCTTGATTTACTTTTCTTTTGTAAAACATTATTTCACATATCAAACTTTTTTGGCACTAGTAGAAATGAATCCCTTTCTTCAGGAGATTCTTCTTAGTGTCTGAAAAGTAAAACATACATTCTTACAATGTCCCCCTGCATTATCTCTCTATCATCATCGCATCAAAGCTACATTAAAACCAAGCTACTTATGTTAAAATCATTATTTCTTACTATGTGTGTTGCTGCCCACGTCTCGTCGTTGCAAATTCTGAATGGGAAAGACGCCGCGCATGCGGACTACTGATATGACTCCATTTTTAAAGGGAAAACTTACTCCTCACTGATTACTTAATTTAAGGGAAACCCCTGCATACTCATCTTACCCTTATGGCTAATCTGACTATCATACTGTTTTACCGTCCCTGCGAGAGGGACGGTAAAACAGTATGATAGTCAGATTAGCCATAAGGGTAAGATGAGTATGCAGGGGTTTCCCTTAAATTAAGTAATCAGTGAGGAGTAAGTTTTCCCTTTAAAAATGGAGTCATATCAGTAGTCCGCATGCGCGGCGTCTTTCCCATTCAGAATTTGCAACGACGAGACGTGGGCAGCAACACACATAGTAAGAAATAATGATTTTAACATAAGTAGCTTGGTTTTAATGTAGTTTTGATGCGATGATGATAGAGAGATATTGCAGGGGGACATTGTAAGAATGTATGTTTTACTTTTCAGACACTAAGAAGAATCTCCTGAAGAAAGGGATTCATTTCTACTAGTGCCAAAAAAGTTTGATATGTGAAATAATGTTTTACAAAAGAAAAGTAAATCAAGAAGATGGTTGTGAAAGAAAAACTGTGTGATAATACGTTTGGATTAATGAAGAATTTTTAAAGAAAATATTTGATAAATAAAGAAGATTATTTTAGATTAAAATATTGTCCACTTGGTCTGAATAACACAGAGATCAGTTGTTTATTCAAAACCCACTACTGGAAGTTAATATTGAACGTTTGAATAACATTTAGAAGCTTATACGCGTTCAGAAAACAACTCCAATTTTGGACGAAAAGTCTCACCTCTTTGAGTCTGCCTATCAGATATTGTCAGCCCCAAAAGGAAAGAGCATTCCAAAAGCAATCCTTGCCCAAGGCCAAATTACTCTCCTGTGGGACATGAGACCGATTTGCCAGAACCTAACAATGCCTGTGGTTTACACTGCAAATTTTTTCAGGACATTGTCAGTAGCTTCCATTTCAAAGACACTTTTTCCTACCACCAGCAAAGTTACACTGGAAGAAGCCATGCTAGCGGCATCATCTTTCTTCTTGTATGTTTTCTGTAGTTAGTGAAAAGGGAGATCAGTAGCAAGTCTAATCACCGGCTTGTCTGCTGAATGCAGAGTTTGGATGCAGCATGACTGCCATCTACTGGTATTAGAAGGATACCATTGCTTTCTGCATTGCTGTAGAAACAAAACCAGACTTGCATGAGCACAGTATGCTATGGAAGGAAAGGTTTCCTTCTCCCCACTTTTAACTACGTTTTGTAATCCATCATCTGTTTTAATATATTCATAGTCATTCCTTCCCAAATGTACCTCTGCTTCTCCCCCCCCCTCCCGTTACAAAGCCAGAGCTCTCAAAAGGAGGAAGTTTTATTTTTTGCAATATAATTCAAGAAGCATTAAAGTAATGATTTGTTTTTACTGATCTACACAACATATTCTACACTTGCTCACCCAACATTTTAATGATCCAAGATGTGTTGTCTGTGAGTTTTTGAGGTGGCAACAGATACAACCATCTTTCAGAGGTGGGGTAACTCAGATTAAGTCTGTCTCATTGCAATTTTCCAAATGTGGTTGTGCTAACAAATATGAAATTTGTGATCCGATTTGAATTTGCACTGTGTTAAAAGCATAGTATAATACTGTAAACTGTGGCAATGATGCATCAGTAAGGCATCATTGCCGAGGACATATTCAGTAAGCACTCTTTTAAGCAATAGCTGTGGCTCTGGTGAGCATTTTCGTTTTCACACTGTGATGCTTTTAACCAGTGCTAGCTAAGAGCACACTATCTTACTTTGGTTTGGAAAATTATTAAAACTTGTAAGGCAAATGGATCAGCAGTAAATTAGAATTTAAGACGATGGATGTCTTTCCCAATAAGAGACAGCACCTATAGCCGAGGCTTTGTCCATCTCTCCATCCTAGGAAGGTGAATCCATTAGTGAGCATTTGGTTCATTAGCCTTTAAAATTTGGTGTATGCAAGACTGATTTAAGATACATTAATTTACAAAATGAACATGTTTACAATCAATTTATGAGCTTTAAAAATTCTAATGCATGTGGAACGGGGATGGGGTGGGTGGGAAGATGAGAGGACGGAGGGGGTTAAAATCGAAAACATTTTTGTACAGAATGGCTGTTCTTATGCTGTTACTTCCCAGCGTGGTTTGGTTGACCTCTTGTGGTACTGTTGTTCTTGTTTATGTCTTTGGCATTCCGCTGTTTTGTTAATAAACAGATTTAAATATAAAAATTCTAATGCATGTTAAAAATGGGGGTTTTATTCTGAATATGTGGACTAAACAAAAAAATTGACTGCAAATTAGGGAAAAAGTCCAAAAATTGCCCCAAGATGAATTAATATTTTTCCATGCGCAACCCTAGTCAGTATGAATATGTGTTTAGAAACATAGAAACATGATGGCAAAAAAAGACCATGTGACCTATCTAGTCTGCCCTTCTGTATCAACTACAATAGTTTCCTTTTTTCCTTTAGAGATCTTTTGTGTTTTTCCCATGCTTTCTTGAATTCAGATAATGTCCTCGTCTCTATAACCTCCACTGGGAGACTATGCCATGCAACTACCACCCTATCCATAAAGAAATATTTCCGGATATTACTCCTCTATCCCTTTTCACCCTCACCGTAGGTATGTCCTCTCATTGCAGAGCTTTCTTTCAATTGAAAGAGGCTCTCCTCTTCTGCATTTATGCCACGGATGTATTTAAACTTCTCTATCATCTCTCCTCTCCTCTAACATATACATATTAAGATTTTATTTATTTATTATTTATTAAGATCCTTAAGTCTGTCCTCATCCTCATATGCTTTATAACAAAGACCACTAACCATTTTAGTAGCCACCCTCTGCACCGACTCCAACCCATTTATATCCTTTTGAAGGTGCGGTCTCCAGAATTGCACACAATACGCCAAAATGAGGTTGCACCAGAGACTTATACAGAGGCATTATTGCCTCCTTTTTTTCTGCTGACCTTTCCTCTCCCTATGCACCCAAGCATCCTTCTGAATTTTGCTGTTGCCTTTTTGGAAACAATCATACCCATGTACAGTTCTTCTTTCATGAATAGAAGTACTTCACCCCCTACACTGTACTGCTCCCTTGGGATTCAAACCCTGGTCTGTTCCTTACTGAGCCAGTGCTCTAACAATTAAGCTACACCTCCAACTCTGTGTCTGTCCCATGCCTTCTTGAATTCAGATACTGTCCTCTTCTCTACTACCTCCACTGGGAGACTATTCCACACATCTATCATTCTTTCCATAAATAAATATTTCCGCATATTTCTCCTGAGACTATCCCCTTTCAGTCTTATCGTATGTCCTCTCATTGCAGAGCTTTCTTTCAGTTGAAAGAGGCTCTTCTCCTGTGCACTTATACCACAGAGGTATTTAAATGTCTCTATCATATCTCTTCTATCCCTCCTTTCCTCTAAAGTATATATATACGTAGTCTGCTTTCCTGCCCTCCTCAATGGCCTCACAATGATGGTTGTGATCTTGCGGTACTGCCCTTCAGCATGAAACTCATGGGGAGCATCCATGATCACGGCCATTTTGAGATGCGGATGCCCTTTTGTGAATGGAGACTTGTTAAAATTTGGGAAACAGGGTTAGGACTAAATGGTCAGTTTTTCCAATGGATAGTTACATATGGGACTGCCCCAGAGGGATCTCTACTAGGACTGAATTTGTTTAACTACAGGGAGGAGTGGCCTAGTGGTTGGGGCAATTTACCTTGGGTCAGAGGGCCAGCGGTTCAAATCCTGCTAGAGGACAGCAACCCTGGGCCGGAACTAGGGTCTCTAGTCCCACAAGAACTCCTTATAGCCTTGGGCAAGCCACTTAACCCTCCAGTGCCTCAGGTACAAAAAACAGATTGTGAGCCCTTCAGGGACAAAGGAAAAATATATATACAGTACCTGATTGTACACCACTTTGATTGGTAGAAGAGCAGTATATAAGCCTAGTTAAATAAAAAAAAATAAAGTACTTATAAAATATATGGAACATGAAGTAATGAATGAGGTGATCAAATTTGCAGATGGAAAACATTATTAAAAATGTTTAAATTATGGTGCATCAGAGGGGGGGGGGGGGAGGGGAGGGGGCGGGAGTGACCAAGATGGTCGCATAGTATGTTTGTTTCTTACAGTTTGTATCTTAGATGCCAAAAAGATAAAACCAGGAGGAAGGCAATAAGAGATGGCCACTATCAGAAGTCAGTGGAGTGGACCTGCCTGCTTGAGGGGTTTCGTCTTCGATTGTGAGTGGGGCTACCTCCAGTGAAGATCTGGTCAGAGGTGAATTGTTGAGGTTTGCAGAGGGGGTAGTTGGTGCAAAGAAAGACTCGCTTGAAGCCAGAAGCACTGAGGTAACAGAACCCATGCAGCAACTAGATTCATCTTCCCTTTCCTCGTCTACTAATGAGTTTTCTCTCCCGAGGCCACAGTCTTTTACTCTCAAGACTATCGGGGATGCTATTATCCAGTTGAATGTTGATGTATCTCAACAATCTCAGGAGTTAAGGCCTAAAGTTTAGGAGAACTCTGTTACACTTATTCAACATCAGCAGTGTATTGATTCTTTAAAGGTGGAAGTACAGGAGCAGAATCTGAAGTTACAATCTATGGCCCCCCTCCACCCCCCCCCCCCCCCAGTTGTGGGCTAGTAGGACTGAGGTGGGTCTTCCTTTGATATGTTCTTTTGTGTCTTGACCTTGGATGTATATTCAGCACTTATAACTTATATTGTTTTCCTGTACAAGCTTTGTTCTTGAATGTACAGAGATTGATAATTCATAAATAAAAAATGTAGAACGAAATTGTTAAATCATGAACAGAATGTGATGTGTTGCAAGAAAACCTTGTGAGACTGAAGGACTCTAAATTGCAGATAAAATTAAATGTGGACAAGTGCAAAGTGAGGAACATAGTACGACGGGGCAGGCAAGTTTCCCCTTCTACAAAATGTCACAATGCCTTATGGTTCCCTAGGTTAGGGTACCCAGTGCAACTTTAAAAAGAAATTTCCTATTTCCACTATGCTGTTTAGTATTGAGAACAGCACTTGATGTCCCTAGAGGTTGAGACAGGTAATGATGTAAAGAAAAATAAATTTTAAGGTAAATTTTACAAAAACAAAAATATAAGTATGGTGTTAGCTTTCAACTGGAGTGTTTAATTTCAGCTTAGTGAACTTTACAATTGTTTTCTAATCGGCAATTTTAATTATTGGTTTAAGATAACTAAAATGCTATATAATCTAAGAATTCACAATAGGTTTTCTAGGAGCAGTTATAATAAAATACTTTTCTCAGACAGAACAAACGTGTGTCAGAAAAGTAACAATCTCTTTTTCTTTCCTTTTTTCTAGCTTTAGGTAAAGTCCAGGTGTCATTAAGTTGATGTTGACTCATGGCGACCCTGTGAATAGTTGTTCTAAACTGTGTTCAGTTTTCAGTTAGGCAGCTAATTGTTGATAACGTGGCATTCATAACTGTTACTGTGTCAGTCCATCACATTGCCAGTCTTCCTGTTTTGCGCTAACCGTCAATCTTGCCAAGCATGATGTCTTTCCTAATAATCTTTCTCTTTGCATAATGGGGGATTTTAGAAGCCCTATTCATTCTTGGATATAATGCCCTGCATGTCCCGAGCCACATTCATGTTTATATCTGCTCCAGGCACGAATAGGCATTGGAAAAGTGTTTGTTTTGTCAGCCAAACATCCAGCGTTTGTGAAGAAAGAGGTACACTCATATCCTCTGTATTTTCCATTGACAATGAACACTGACGTGTTTTCATTTTGCCACATCGATGGACATCCCTGTATGCTACATAACATGTGATAGATATTCCTGGGCCCCACTTTTTTTGTAGTGGGAATATCTTTACAGACACCAGTGTGGGCATCCATGTCAGGGGCATCTGTTTCTAAAATCAGGCGAAAACAGACATTCCCAGCATTTTTCTGCACATTTTGCTCTGGACGTCCCAAACTACACTTGGACATCCTTTCTAAAAGGCCACTTCATGTATCCAAATTATGAAAGTCAAAGTCTTGTCATTTGAGCATCTAAGGAAAGCTTAGGTTTGATCACATGTATTGATGGATTGATCACATGGATTGATTTATTCCTTGGCAGTCCATGGTATACACAGTATTCTTCACTAGCACCATAATTCGAAGGCATCAATTTTCTTCCTGTCTTTCCTCTTCACTGTCCAACTTTTGCATTAATATTGAAAATACCATGGCTTGGACAAGTCGGATTTTAGTGCACAGAAATACATCTCTGCACTTGAAAATCTTATCCAGGTCTTTCACAGCCGTCCTACCAAGAGCAATGTGTCATCGGATTTCTTGACTGCTTGTGATTGCATTATTGATCCAAGCATGTTAAAGTTGTCTACTGTTTCTATTTCTTCATCAAGGATAAAATTATTGATTTTGCCACTTGTCAAAATCTTTGCCTTCTTCACAGTAAGGTGTAGGCTTATTTTGAGACTATGCTCCTTTATCTTGATAAGCAGATATTTTAGATCCTCTTCATTTTCAGTCAGTAATGTAGCAAAGGTTGTTGATGAGTTTTCCACCATCTTCAAGCCTCAATTGTCTTCATACAGAGCAAGGTTACTTACCTGTAACGGGGGTTCTCCGTGGACAGCAGGATAAGTCAGCCACACCTGGTGATGTCCTCCGGGCGGTGCCATGCGGAAGTACTCTTAGAGCTCAGGATTCTGAGCATGCCCAGGTAGCCCACCTCACCGGCCCGCCCCTAGTCCGGCCAGTGTGTTCCTAGCTAGTCCTTTCCCGGATAGGGAAAAGCCGATCCGCTGACCTCCTCCAGGGAGGTGGGAGGGATTGTGTGGCTGACTTATCCTGCTGTCCACGGAGAACCCCCATTACAGGTAAGTAACCTCACTTTCTCCATGAACCAGCAGGATTGCGTCAGCCACACCTGGTGCCTCCCTAGCTGTGCGGAACATGTGAAGGTGGAGGAGGGAGGCGAGGATAAGGCTACGGAGTCGTAAGATCTGGGCATCAAGTTTTTTAATGATGGATACAGGTACCAGAGAACAGTGCAAACAGTAAGGTGCATACTAGTGTCAGGTAAATCTAGGACAAGGACATGTCATAGTTTGAACAAGACATATGGCATCGCAGTAAGACAAAGGCACAATACAAGGTGGTAAGGGGTCAACGTGATAGTGCAACAGCAACAATTTCAAACATGATAATGTGCAACAGCAAACAAGTTCAAACCAGATGCAAACAAGTTGAACAAGATGACAGTGCAGTCAGCAAACAGGAGCCATTGTGTAGCAGTCTCAGTGTTCATGAAGGGCACAGGGTGGCTTTGGATCCTTCCATCATGGTTGAGAGGACTGTCATGCCCACCGCGCCGTCCTCCCTCGAACGGAGGTCCAGACAGTAGTGCTTCTGGAAGGTGTGCGGTGACGACCACGTCACAGCTCTGCAGATGTCGATTAGTGGAACAGAGTGGAGGTTGGCTAAGGAGGTGGCCAACGCTCTGAGTCGATGTGGTCCGATTCTCGGTGGGGCCTGGCCATCCGGCATGTCAAGGCAGAAAGAGATGCAGGCCACCACCCAGTGGGAGAGAGTTCTTTTTGTGACGGGCTTTCCTGGCCTGTTTGGGTCAAAGGAGACGAAAAGCTGGTCACTTGTCCGGACAGTGAGCGTCCTGTGGAGGTAGATTCTGAGGGCCCGGATGCAGTCCAGGGTGTGTAGGCGTTGCTCCTCGACTGACGAGTGTGGCTCCGGAAAGAAGGAGGGGAGCTCGATGGATTGATTAACGTGGAAGGCGGAGAGAACCCTGGGAACAAATCGAGGGTTGGTCCTCAGGGAGGCCCGGTCCTGGAGCAGTTGTGTATATGGCGGGTGTGCTACCAGTGCTTGCAGTTCACTGATTCTTCTTGCGGAGGTTATGGCAACCAGGAATAAGGTTTTCCAGGATGCAAACTTCATGCCCGCAGACTGGAGCGGCTCAAAGGGTGCCTGAGTTAGCCGCTGTAGGACAAAGTTGAGGTCCCAGGGCGGAACAGGAGGCCTGATCGGGGGTTTTAGATTGGTAAGTCCTTTCATGAAACGTGAAGTAAGGGGCAGCATCGTGATGGAGCTTGTCCCCTCTACCGGGGCATGTAAGGCCGCTATTGCGGAGAGGTGGACCCGGATTGATTGGGTCTTGAGACCGAGATTGGGCAGTGAGTTGAGGTATTGCAGGACTTGTGCCACTGGGCATGTAATAGGGTTGAGGTTCCGAGCTGTGCATCAAATGCTGAACCTCTTCCACTTGAGGCCATAGGATTTCTGGGTGGATGGCCTCCTGGCTGCCAGGACCACATCCTGAACTTCGGCTGGCAGGTGGAGGTCAGATAGGCTCAGCCGTTCAACCTCCAGGCACTGAGAGTGAGGGCTCTGAGGTTGGGATGTCTGGTGTTGCCTGCGTTCTGCGTTAGTTGGTCCAGTCTGAGGGGAAGGCACTTCGGGCTCCCGCGAGCCAGGCGTAGCAACAGAGTGAACCACATCTGACGAGGCCAGTGGGGAACCACAAGAATGGCGCTGCTTTGTTCTGTATTATGCACTGTAGGGTTGCAGGGATGAGAGGGGTTGGCGGGAAGGCGTACACCAGAGACCACTCCCCCCAGCACACGTCGAATGCATCCGCTGCTAGTCTTTTGGCAGACGGATGCCTCGAACAGAATAGGGGGTACTTAGCATTCTGCTCCGTGGCGAAGAGGTCTATGGCTGGAGTGCCCCATTGATGGAAGAGGCTGTCGGTAACTTCCTTGGACAGAGTCCATTCGTGAGGCTGTAGCTGCCTGCTGAGCTTGTCTGCGAGGGTGTTCATCTCCCCAGGTAGGTAAGAGGCACGTATTGTGCAGCGATTCTCTAAGGCTAGGGACCATATGGACATCGCCTCCTTGCAGAGGGGGCGAGAACTGGTCCCTCCTTGCTTGTTGATGTAGAACATGGCCACTTGGTTGTCCATTTTGATAAGGACTGACTTGCCCTGAAGGTGTGGGAGAAAAGCTAGGAGAGCGTATCGGATAGCTCTCAGCTCGAGGAGATTGATGTGCAAGTATTGTTCCTTCTGGGACCATGCTCCCTGAGTGTTGAACTGGAGGAGGTGTGCGCCCCAGCCAGCGTTGGAGGCATCTGTGGTGAGGGTGAGCTGGTGCGTGGGCTGGTGAATGTCCTTCCCCCTCGACAGGTTCGTGGAAATAGTCCACCACTGTAGGTGATTCCTGGTGCTGGGGGACATTGGGATCCGGGTAGAGAGGGGTTGGGAGTGCTGGTTCCAGTGGGAGCGCAGGTGCCACTGGAGAGGCCGCATCTTCATCCTTGCGATAGGAAGGACTGAGGTCGCTGCTACCATGTGCCCCAAGAGGCACAGGAGGGACCGTGCAGAGAAACTCTCCGCTGCAGCATTGCTGGATGCAAGAGAGGTGATGGTGAGTAGCCTGCCCTCCGGGAGGTAGGCTTTCGCTTCCACTGTGTCGATCACTGCTCCTATGAATTCGATCCGCTGGGAGGGTTGCAGTTGTGACTTGTCGTAATTGATGACAAAGCCCAGGGAGGAGAGCATGGCTATTGCCGTTTCCAGGGAGCTTAGTAGCTCTTGGGCGGAGATTGCTGTGAGGAGCCAATCGTCTAGGTAGGGAAAGATGGAGATGTTTTGTTTGCGGAGGTGTGCTGCCGCCATGGCTACACATTTTGTGAAGACTCGAGGTGCCGGCGACAGGCCGAATGGAAGGACTCTGTATTGGTAGTGGCGTCCCAGCACACGGAAGCGGAGATATTTTCTGTGCGACCTGTGGATAAGGATGTGAGTGTAGGCTTCTTGCAGGTCCAAGGAAGCTAGCCAGTCGCCGGCTTGAACAAGGGGAAGGATGGTGGTAAGGGAGTACATCCTGAACCTCTCCTTGATGATGAACTTGTTCAGCTTGCGTAGATCAAGGATGGGACGCATCCCGCTGGACCTCTTTGGGATGAGAAAGTATCTCGAGTAGAACCCAGAATTGACTTCTGTCGGTGGAACCTCCTTTATGGCGTGAGACGCGAGGAGGCGAATCAGCTCTGTCGCCATGTGGATCTGAAGGTGCGGAGGGGTGTCGCTGGATGGCGTGTTGCGCTGGCAAGGCGGTGCAAAAAAGGGGATGCGGTATCCCTCGTGAATGACACGTAGGACCCAGGAGTCGGTGGAGATCTTCTCCCACTCCTGCATGAATCGTGACAGGCGGCCTCCTATCCGGATGGGCACCCATCTGGGCCTGTCAAAAAGAGGATCCTCCTTTGCCCGACGGGGCGTTGGTGCTCTTTTTCTGCTTGCGATCCCTCTGGGGTTGGCGCTGGTAGGAAGACCCGTGGAAGGAGTTGGATTTGTACCTGGAACCTTGCCACTTTTGATTAGAGGGGTATTTCCTGCTAGAATTGTAGTTGCTGGAGCTGTAGTAGGGTTTGCGTTGGTAATTTGACTTTTGGGGGACACTAAGGCGCTCAAAGCCATCCTCCGCTAGGGTCTGCAAGGTACTGCAGTGTTCCCTCATGTTGTTGACTGTGTCGGTGACCTTTTCCCCAAAGAGTGACTCGCCCGAGCAGGGGGCATCGGCGATCCCGTCGTGGGTATCGTCGCGCAGGCCAGACGCTCTTAGCCATGCCCACCTCCTGGCGGAGATAGCTGTGCCTGCCGTTCTCACAGACGTGTCGAAAGAGTCAAACGCCGTGCTGGCTAGGTGTTTATTGCATTCCGACATGTCAGCGAGAGGTGTTGCAATGGACGCTTGGAACTCCTTTGGGAGGGAGGAGATTGCGCTCTTTATGTTCTCCATGCAAGCATCTTGAAACAGGATGTGCTGGAACTGGTGTGCAGCGATTTTGGCATTCAGGATGGCTCCTTGGAAGACCTTCTTGCCTGTCATCGAGGAGCTTCTGATCCCGACCCGGTGGGTTGTTAGCGTGGGTGCGTGAGGACTTGATTCTTTTCAATGCTGAGGAGACAACGATGGATTGGTGCGGCAGCTGTGGTGTGGTGAAGCCCGGTATAGGCTGGACCTGGTATTTGGAGTCCAGCCTTGTGGGAAAGGGGCGGCTGGAGGCAGGGGTCTGCCACACTTTCAGATAGTCATCGCATAGCTTACTGTGTATAGGCAGCGCAAAGGAGGGTCTAGGACCGGAGAGGTACTTGAGGACCTCGGGGTACGGCTCAGCTGCTGCGTTCAGGTTCACAAGGGCTAGGGTGGTCGCGACCCTCTTCAAGAAGTTAGGGTAGGTAAGGTCCTCCGGAGGGGGTTGCATGCCTTCTGGCCCTGGGGATTGTCGGGTCTCGGAGGTGGCATGTTCGTTGGATGTGGAGCCGACCACAGCTTCGATGTCCTGTTCCTCGGCAGTGCTATCCGGGGAAGGGTTGACCGGAGATTCCAGCGTCGGCACGGATCCCTGCGGCAGTGTGGGCTGCCTCGTGTGGTCTCTGTCTGGATTGCCACTCGGGGGGGATATGGAGCGTGATCTGGGCATGGACAGAGGTGCAGGGGCCATGGTGGAGGGAGCGTTCTGTAGCAGTGGTGTTAATAGTCTTAGAACGGCAGCGGAGCTGTGGCTGCAAGATCTGTCCTGGCTGTTTCTGCTGTCCCTGCTTTTGCTTGAGTTGTTAGAAGAGGAGCATCTGCGCTGCTTTTTGTGATGCCGAGAGGCGCTGTGTTTAGCACGGTGTCTCCTATGATGATGTCGGCCGGGGCTGGAGCTCAGACTGCTAGAGGAGTCTGTGATGCTCCTGCGCCTCTTTGAGTGCCTGCTGCAGCGATTCTTGTATCTGCGATCGCCGCCATTGCTACCTTCATGGTGCTGCTTGTAAGATCGGCGCCGGGGCTCAGTGCCGACGTCGGCGCTGTGGGGTTTTAAAACCTATTGATCTGCGCTGAAGAGAAGTGCCGGGTGGTGGGAGGAGTCAGTGACGTCGACGTGACAAGCATCAGCAGCGATGGTTCCCGGGGTTCCTGCCTCTTGGCCAATGAAAAAGCAGTGGACGGAGCTGGAGGACCCACCGGAGGACCTCAGGCAGGCGCCATCTTTGGAAGCAGCATGTCCGTGTCTGTCTGCAGTATTGGCTTCGGTGATGTCCCAGGAGGCTGGAGTTGGCGTTTTCGTGGTCGGAGGCAAGACCGAGGTCAAGGAGGAGGCAGGAGCTGCTGTAGCGCTGGCAGCAGCCTGGCTGGGGATGGAGGCCCCGTGGGGCGCATCCGGAGTCGGTACGTTCGTGGAGGAGGATTTACCTGAAGCAGCAAGGTAATCCTTCAGGGCATGCCCTCTAGACTTGCGGGCCCTCGGGGACATGCGGCTGCAGTGGGGGCAGTCCTTGACCCTGTGGCCTGAGCCCAGGCAGCGGACGCAGAGGTCGTGGGTGTCCGAGTTACTCATCTTTCTGGAGCAGCGTGTACATTTTTTAAACCCCGGCTTCGGCATATTGGATGATTTAAGTTGTTAGGAAGTTGTAATCTGGATGAGAGGAGAGTAGGGTCCGTCTTGCTGGCAAGGCGGAAGGAAGAAGACTGGCCGGACTAGGGGCGGGCTGGTGAGGTGGGCTACCTGGGCATGCTCAGAATCCTGAGCTCTGGAGAGTACTTCCGCATGGCGCCGCCCGGAGGACGTCACCAGGTGTGGCTGATGCAATCCTGCTGGTCCATGGAGAATCCTGCTTCTCTGATGTTTTGTTCTGCATACAGTATAAATTGAACAAGTATGGAGAAAGTATGCAGCCTTGTCAAACACCTTTGCCAATTTTAAACCATTCTGTTTCTCCTAGTTCTGTTCAAAAGGCTGCTTCTTGATCAATGCAAACATTGTGCATGAGAATCATCAGGTGTTCTGGTATACCCATGCTTCTTAATGTGGCCCAAAGTTTTTAATGATTTAAGCAATCAAAGGCCTCACTGTAGTACATGAGACATGTAAATATCCTTTTGGTATACTTTTCTTTGTTCACATCCACGGTGATGTCTCTCGTTTCTCGCCCTTTCCTGAACCCTGCTTGCACTTCTGATAGTTCTCGTTCCAGGTATGGTTGTAGTCTCTGCTGAATGATCTTGAATAGAATTTTGATGGCCTGTGGGATCCAAGCGATTGTGCAATAATTTCCAGACTCAGTCAAATCAGTGTTGGTATAAACCAGGGGTGGGCAAACTTTTTGACTCGAGGGCCGCAATGGGTTCATATATTGGACCCGGGGGCCGGACCAAGAGTAGATGGACGGTGTGTATGTGTGAATTAATATAAATTACATTTAAATTTGTAACATTAAATGTTTAGATTAATTTAAGGTAGAAAAGCATAAAAAGAGTTATTTTACAAAACTTTTATGCAATGTATTTCTTTCATAAAATAGTACCTTCAATTTTAGTGGGAACAGTGTTGTTGGTCTCCCTTTTTTGTTAAGGCATCAAAGTCAGGAGATAGCTTTGTTGTTGCAATTCGCAGAATAGATCTGAGGTGTTGGTCAGTTAACTGGGATCTGTGACGGGATTTATTGATGTTCATGACGCTGAACGTCTGCTCACACACGTAGGTCGAGCCAAACAAGGCCAGAATCTTCTGTGCCATCCCCCGGAGGTTTGGAAAACAGTCATCTTTAAGTGAGGCATAGAACTCTTTTAGTGGAAGAGAGTGGAAGTTCTCCTTTAAGATTGCATCAGATTGAAGATCGATTAGTTCCAATTGCACTTCTTGTGGTGCTGTTTCTGGGTCTTGTGACAAGGGACAGGCCACCAGCTGAAGTGACTTTTCAATTTTTTCAAAATCTGAAAACCGACGGCAGAATTCTTCATGCAGGTCATTCAGTGATTTGCTATATTTATTCACATTTTGGATGTCCTTTTCCTGTGTGGCTAGTGTGGGAAAATGAGAGAGGTTTTTCTTTGAAATTTGCCTAGAAAAAAAAGTCAACTTGGCTTTGAAGGCATTTACATTACTATACATGTCGTGAATATACAGGTCTTTTCCCTGTAGCTTGACGTTAAGCTCATTCATGTGAGAAAAAATGTCAACAGCAAACGCAAAGTCACACAGCCAATTCTTGTCGCTCAGCTCTGGAAAATCATCAGACGTCCCCTTTAACTCCAAAAATGTATCAATCGCTTCTTTAAGATCCCACACTCGTTTAAACACTTTGCCCAAACTCAACCAGCGGACACGAGAGTGGTAAAGCAAGTCTTGGTGGTCTGCATCGGTTTCCTCCAGAAATGCAATGAACTGACGGTGCTGAAGTCCCTTTGCTCGTATGCAGTTAACAAGCTTTATAACTGGATTCACAACATGACTAAGCTGTAATACAGATTTACACAAAGATTCTTGGTGTATGATGCAGTGGAGAAAAATAACTTTTTGCTCAGGGTTTTCCTCTTTCACTTTATCCTGAATTCTTTTCAGCAATCCCACATTTTATGCAATGTATTTCTTTCATAAAATAGTACCTTCAATTTTAGTGGGAACAGTGTTGTTGGTCTCCCTTTTTTGTTAAGGCATCAAAGTCAGGAGATAGCTTTGTTGTTGCAATTCGCAGAATAGATCTGAGGTGTTGGTCAGTTAACTGGGATCTGTGACGGGATTTATTGATGTTCATGATGCTGAACGTCTGCTCACACACGTAGGTCGAGCCAAACAAGGCCAGAATCTTCTGTGCCATCCCCCGGAGGTTTGGAAAACAGTCATCTTTAAGTGAGGCATAGAACTCTTTTAGTGGAAGAGAGTGGAAGTTCTCCTTTAAGACTGCATCAGATTGAAGATCGATTAGTTCCAATTGCACTTCTTGTGGTGCTGTTTCTGGGTCTTGTGACAAGGGACAGGCCACCAGCTGAAGTGACTTTTCAATTTTTTCAAAATCTGAAACTGACGGCAGAATTCTTCATGCAGGTCATTCAGTGATTTGCTATATTTATTCACATCTTGGATGTCCTTTTCCTGTGTGGCTAGTGTGGGAAAATGAGAGAAGTTTTTCTTTGAAATTTGCCTAGAAAAAAAAGTCAACTTGGCTTTGAAGGCATTTACATTACTATACATGTCGTGAATATACAGGTCTTTTCCCTGTAGCTTGACGTTAAGCTCATTCATGTGAGAAAAAATGTCAACAGCAAACGCAAAGTCACACAGCCAATTCTTGTCGCTCAGCTCTGGAAAATCATCAGACGTCCCCTTTAACTCCAAAAATGTATCAATCGCTTCTTTAAGATCCCACACTCGTTTAAACACTTTGCCCAAACTCAACCAGCGGACACGAGAGTGGTAAAGCAAGTCTTGGTGGTCTGCATCGGTTTCCTCCAGAAATGCAATGAACTGACGGTGCTGAAGTCCCTTTGCTCGTATGCAGTTAACAAGCTTTATAACTGGATTCACAACATGACTAAGCTGTAATACAGATTTACACAAAGATTCTTGGTGTATGATGCAGTGGAGAAAAATAACTTCTTGCTCAGGGTTTTCCTCTTTCACTTTATCCTGAATTCTTTTCAGCAGTCCCACATTTTTTCCAGTTAAATTTGGAGATCCATCCGTAGTGACATTAGCAAGTTTACTCCAAGGTAGCTTCATACTCTCGATGACAGCAGACACCCGGTCATACAAATCTTCTCCCCGTGTTTTTCCTTTAAGTGGCTCCATGGCCAAAAACTCCTCTGTTATTTCAAAACTGTCGCTAATCCCTCGGATAAAAATTAAGAGCTGAGCTGTGTCTTTTATGTCTGTACTTTCGTCCAGTGCTAGCGAATATAATTTAAAGGACTCTGCAATATTATTTAACTTGTTTGTTATGTCTTCATCAATCAGTTCCACACGACGAGTCACTGTCCTGCGTGATAAACTGAGTTTTTCAAACTTGTCTTTGCTCTCTGGACACAAAAGACCTGCGGTCTCTATCATGCATTCTTTCAAAAACTCTCCTTCAGAGAGGGGTTTACTAGCTTTTGCTAATTTGAATGAGAGCATAAAACTTGCTTTGGTACTTGACTCTTGAATCGCAGTTTGTCTGTGAAATAAATTTTGCTGAGCCTGTAATTTAGCCATCAACCTCTGAGCTGTAGACCCCCGTTCTTGAGGCGACTGCTTGCTAGCATAGTTAGCATGCTTCGTGGCAAAATGACGGCTGATATTATATTCTTTGAAAACCGCAACAGTTTCCTGGCATATGAGACATACAGCCATTGATCGGACTTCCGTAAAAAAATATTTTGCTATCCATTCCTTATTAAACACTCTGCATTCACTGTCCACTTTTCTTTTCTTTGCCCCACTCATTTTGGGATTCTGCAATAAAGATCTATAAATAAAAATAGGAGTTAAAACAGAAATTACTAAACACAACAGAAGAATAATAAAAATTAAAATAAGCAAGTGCAAATAATAGCGTGCAATTGAAGAAGAAGCAGATACCATCACGGACACTAGTCAGAAGGCCTCAGGAGATTACCATATTTTTCACCCTATAAGACGCATCTGCCCATAGGCTGCTTGTTATGTTGGCTAGCGCTTTCTTCTCTTCTAGCTGCCGGGCGCCGCATGGATCGCTCCTCACTAGCAGGCACGCGGAAAGGCAGTTGACGTCATCTGACGTGACGTCAACTCCCTGCCTGCGCCTGCACGTACGGCTCAATCCGTACTCCGAGCTCTGGAGGGCACTTCCATATCCATGGCGCCGTCGGATGATGTCACCAGGTGTGGCTGACTCATCCTGCTTGTCTTAGGAGAATACAGGTTCTCCCTGGACAGCAGGGGGATGGCGCTACACAATCCCACCCTCTATCTCAACAACTCTATCATGGCTATGTGATTGGGCTGAGGTGGGATCTCTGGCAGCTCTGGAACCCCTACAGTACACATGTTCAAGAAGCTCATGTGGGCTTTTCCTGAGGTTTTTTTCTTTTTTTTTTAGGAAAGCAGCACAATTTGGTATGCCTTGACATGGGATAATGTCACCCAAGCGTTGTGGCTCTACTCCGCTAGAGACCCCTCATTATAGATAAGCAGTCTTGCTTTGACAGCTATGAAAATAAAGGTTTCTCAAGCACATATACTGATACTTTTCAGCTGTTACTGTGGTAGGCGACGGCCTATGATCCATGCTAATTGAACTAAGCAGACAGGCCTGAGCAGCTTGACCTGTAACTGAAGCCTGTAGTTAGGCCCAGAGGAATGAAAACCCCCCTGAATGATGACACCATAGAATTGAGTTTAACTGAACATAGCTAAGCAGAAACGAAACTTAGAAAATATAGAAAAACAAGTTTAATTGGTACTGATAAGGTGTGGCTATGCTTCTATGGAATTAATTAACTCTGCAAAAAGCAAAGTTACAGTGCCCTGCTTCCCATATGTTTTAACAAGCTAAGCGACCTTGGAGGAGAGATGTAACAAGTTAGAGACACTGACCATTGTAATTGGGACTAGAAGGGGGGCAACCAGGTGCTGAGCCCAGACCAGAGTCCCGATTGGGTAGCCATAGATGGGTGAGAGGGGTACTGGGACCAATGAAAAGTTTGCCTATGCTTAGAATGGACGAGAAAGCTATAAAAGTTGTTGTTTTACTAGAAGCCATTGCTCAGCCATTTTGAAATTGCTTATTGCTTGAGCCATGTGCACATTAAACTGGCTTGGATCCTTGAAAAGACTCCTGGATTTATTTATTGCATGCTTATCTGCTGCTACATTACGGAATTTATTAACTGTATATCAGTACAGTATCACAATTAATTTATTGGCTAACCTTTATTTCTTGGTTACTGTAGTATGATTTTGTTGCATAATGAGCAACGCAGAGCAGATTGGGTGCAGTTTAATGGCCGGAGCCTTAGAGTGGAGGAAGAATCATGGCTGAGCTGTTAAGGGTTATTCCACTGTAGACAATATGGCAAAGGGGATATTGTGGTGCTGAACAGAAAAAGAGGGAGGAGGGTATTATCGCATTGAGGAACAGAGAAATACAGACCTTATATCCACTTATTCTTTCCGTGTCATTCTAACCTCCCCCCCCCCCCTTTCATCCTTCCCATTCTCCAGCCCTCAAGGGTCCCTTCTCCAACACAGGAATATTTACCTCCCTCCCTCTTTATCTCCCCTTCTCCATTTGACATGCTTCCCCCCCCCCCCCCCATTTGCCCTGTCAGTTCTCCTCCAGTGTTGCCACCTCACCTCAGAATGATTAATACCGGGTTTGGTTTTGTTTTGGTTTTTAAACACAGTCAGTTTTCTCCTGCTCCGGGTCCTTTTTATTTCCAACTCATTTGGAACCAGAGATGGCACCCCAGCATCCTAAATCCCAATAAGCAGGGGGCGGGGTCTCCACGTTCTGGACACGCCCCCTATAAACAGCCCGAAAACGTTCTGGGAACGTTGAGGCTCCGCCCCCATAGAACAAACCATTTCCCACACTGCCCTAATCTTGCAAGAACCACCACCCCTTCGCGCCCGATCTACCAAGAAAAGTGAGATTTTGGCAAAGTGTTTTTTCACCCCGACTACCCGTACGGCGGTGGAAAGGAAGGAAAATCTATGATGCTACGGAAACGCTACCGGTCACCCCTCTTCAGAAACTACCAAAACAAGAAATGGCGGGAGACG
Organism: Ichthyophis bannanicus; assembly: GCA_033557465.1. Classification (NCBI taxonomy): domain Eukaryota; kingdom Metazoa; phylum Chordata; class Amphibia; order Gymnophiona; family Ichthyophiidae; genus Ichthyophis; species Ichthyophis bannanicus. Next base: position 547,539,433 of record CM066031.1, read on the forward strand.
TGACCAATGAGGAGCAGAAAATCACAATGACTCAGAACCAGCCACTACCATGCCGTCCATACAGGAGGGGCCGGATTAAAAGGTCTGCCGGGCCGTATACGGCCCGCGGGCCGTAGTTTGCCCATTGCTGGTATAAACAGATCTTTTTCAGTCAGTCAGTCATGATATTGTCTTCCAAATTTTTGGTTTTGGGCAGAGCCTTGTAGCTGCATTTGCTTGCTATAATGCTGCTTCTTACATGAATTGATACTTTGTTTTTATTTTTCAATTTTTGCATACAAACCTCGCAAGACCAATCACAGACTACTCAAGTAAAGTATTACAAATTGTGTTCAGTGTTCTACGTGTCCTCTTGTAACCACGGAAAGAAAAAATATTAAAATTGTCCTTAAAATTAGTTCACCTTGGTTTAGGTCCTTGTGTAAGGAATGAGTTCAAAAACAGATTTTTTTTATTTTTTTAGAAAACCAACCTTTGGCCAGGGTGAATCTCTGTATGTGTGTACACAAACTTATTCAAATCCAAAATATACTTAGGTCCAGTCAGATGAAGGGTTGTCCTCTGTCAGGGGAGGAGTTGTCTTCTATGTTTATTTCTTCACCATTCCACAAGGCAACCCTGCTCCCTCTACCAGGGGTGGCTCAAGGGGTGCCTGAGGTGAGGGATGAGAAGGCACCCCCTCCCCCGAAGTGGGTGGGGGGAGTCTTTCTCAAAACTCCAGTCAGGTACTGAACCAAACCAAAAAGCCGATTAGATTATATGAAGGAAATGCAAGTTTGCACAACAAGGAACTAAAAGAAAGAGTGAGAACCACAGCACAGTTTATAAAATTAAATTATAACTCATTTTTATTTTGTTGTTATAAACTGCATTATGGTTCCTGCTTTTTCTTTTTCAACATATATTTTGCATCCACAGAACCCCCTTCCTCAACAGTGGGTGCAGAGCAGAACCAGGGCATTCACCCACAGAACTCAATATCTTAAAAAGAAAACAAAAAAAACCCTATTATCCAGTACTAGGAATATTGTGAACTAATACAAAACCCTACAACAAAGGCACTGATTAACATTGGTCAACAGTGAAATCGTTACTGACTTTAAAAGGCCCTAATCTGTAGTATCTTGGTGAGCTGAACATGAATATAACATTAAACATTTTTTATTGGCTCTCGTTTTGAAGATATTGCATGTAGTTCATTTTTGTATCTTTACCAATAATTGTACTAATCCTCAAATTCACCTTGCGTTTCTGTATTGGAATGAACCCCCCCCCCCCCTTCCTATGGCTCACCCCACCTTCCCACTCCTCCTGTGTTCTCCAGTCTGGTCCCCATCCTATCCATGGCATCTGCACACATCCCTTGTCTCCCCCCACAATGCAATTCTCTAAGTCCCCATAGTCTACCCTCCCAACATCTTTAATATTCCTTTTGTCAACATCAATACCAATACCCCCACCACCCTCCCCCCCCTACACCTTTCCCCCTAATACTTCCCCCATAACGCCTATTTCCCTCCATATTGGAGTTCCCTAGTAAATCGCAATGATACATTGGGCTCCCCCCCCCCATACTCCAAGAACAAAAACAATCTGTTCTCCCCCCTTCCCCCTTACCAGCCTATACATAAACACACCCATAATCCTCCATCTTATTTCAACATACTCTATCATCCAGTTGTTTACTCCGAGTGTACACAATTATTCATAAATCACATGCCCCGCTATACCCTCATTACTCTTCCCCCCACTTATCCCTTAACAAGAAGTAAACCAACATTCCCTTACTCCCACCCTCGTTCTGCACATGCATAAGCAATTCTTTACGTCAACCCACCTATATCCATCCTCCCCCCCAATTAAATTATACAAACACAGACCCTGTACCCCTCCTCATTCCTCATCCACTTCGCCTTCCAATAGGCCAAGTCTGCACCATCATGTGCGTGGTCAGTAAAGATATCTAATCGCACACTGTCCTTCAGCTGCCACCACCAGTCTCCTGCTGCTTCTGTGACACATCACCCCCCATATCTTGCACCAGCTCAGTCACAAAGGTTTTGGCTTCTGTTGGTGTTTCAGAAAGGAACGGTCTGTTCTTATATGCCACTTTTAATTGCGCTGGGTATAACAAAGCAAAATGTACTCCCCTCTTGGCCAGGGTATCACACACTACTGAAAATTCTTTCCGCTTCTTGCTGACCATAGTAGAATAGTCTTGGAAAATCCGAACTTTTGTGCCTCCTTGCTTTTGTGTCCTTTGTTTCGCGCAGCTCTAATAACATTGCACATTTCCTGAATTATGCACAAAAGGATAATCACCTATCCCTCGGACCTCTCTGCACTCCCAACTGGTGGGCTCTTTCTATCTTTACCAAGCCTAATGTGGTGTCCAGTGGGTAGTTCATCGCCAGCCATGTTTCTAAATATCCTCTCAACTCCCCATCCGCTATGGCTTCAGGTATGCCCACAAACAATAAATTTTTCCGACGTCTGCGGTTTTCTAGGTCATCCAGCTTTTCCTCCTGCTTTCTAAGCAGTTCCTCGAGCCATCGCACTTGCTGGGCCTGTTCTTGCTGTGTGTCTTCTGCATTTGATATTCTTTGCTCTGCCTGTTCCATCCTTGTGCCAAAATCACTGACCGATTGGCCCATCTTTGTCAACTGCTCCGACAGTCCCTGAAATTGGCTCTCCAGCGCTGCCACTACAGCATTCATGACCTCCTCCACCATCACTGTTCCCTCTAAGCTGTGCGCGTGTGTGTGCGCGCACACCTCGCTGAGCGAGCGCTCATACTTTACAACAGAGCGCACAAAAATTACGGCTCTGATTCTGATAGAAAACAACACAGACGTCTTAAAATTTAAAAGTTATGATTGTAATTACTAGAAATTTCCCACTTCATTTAGTAATCGTCTATTTTCATTTAATTTGATTAAAATCAATGTGGTGTACTTACTGTATTCTGACGTGTAGTCAAATTTTAAAGTATATAACTCCGAGTGTCGTTATGTGGCGCACAAAAATTTAACCTTCCTTCAAAAGCTGCACACAGCTGATATTTTATGCGCACACAGCCTACAGAAAATTAGAGGGAACATTGTCCACCATATCCAAATCATTTTCCGAGCTCGGGCTAGATGCTGGCTCCATCTGATGATAGAGAAGCACTCCAACCACTCCCGCTCTCAAAAAAAATCTGCGTTCTTAATGAGTTTGAACAGACATATATTTCAAATTGGGTGGGAGCCCTTGGAGCCAGGCAAGAAAGCTGCTGCCTCGCTCACTGTATCACGTGATCTCCTACTGTATTTTTTAAACCTGAGGAACGGGTACTGATGTTTCTATACTGCCCCGAACTATTAAGAAACAAAAAATAATTCTTAGGCCCTATCTACTTAGGAGATCAAAAACTTCATGAACCTCATCCAGATCTGCACCATTCGCGTCACTTTTACAAACCACTGGTCTGGTTCCTAGGCAGAAATCCTGCACCTATCATCAATAGCAGCCAGTATCTCTATTCAGTGCAATGCTTTAGCCTTTAGTAGAACTAGGTCCCAATTCCAGAGGTGAGCTGTACTTTTCCCCTTCAGAGCAGTCCTTACTCAAAGCAGTTCAACAGCATTGACTGCTCTATGTCACAGGCTACAAGTCTATATTTTTTATGTTTTACTAAAAGACTTGCTGATAATCCTCCAAAATGAGATCCAGCTTCACTGACGCCCTATAGGCAAAAATAACTGTGCGCCTTTTTTTTTTAAGCTATCACACTCATTCTCTCTCTAAACAGCTAAATCAACTTCTCAGCACTCTTTACCACAAAACAGGACTAAGACTCACAGCACCCCTCAGATAAGTGTGCTCTCCTGCAAGCTCACTGGTGGTCTCCAAGTTAAACATTCTGGTTACTAGGGGGAAAACTCCCAAATGATGGTCTCCAAGGTATCTCCATGGCATTGCCAAGGTCACACCAATAGCCTTTGCTTTAGGCTAGGGTCTCTGAGGGTTCCGTGAAGGACTGCTTAGCATTTAACTATATTTTAAAGTTACTCCATCTAAATTTCTATATAGCTATTAACATAATTATAATTAATTAATTTAATTATAATTATTTTGTTATGTAAAATTTGTACAAAAATCCAACAAAACTACCTCAAAACTGAATTTTCCCCTTACCCCAGGGCCTCAATGACTCCTACTACCCTCCTTCTATCCTCTGCCCTGTCACAGTACTGCACTGAATAAAACATCTTTTCTCCTACTCCTAGTCAAAGCTAACTATCCCCGTCAGATTGTCACTTCGCTTTTTTCTCCTGCCTCCCAGCTTCTTGCCCTTTACATTTTTGACAGATCTGTACTAAGGCCTCCTGCACCTCCCCGGGCTTTCTCTCTCAGCTCTTTCTACCTCCCATTGGGAGACACACTATTTGGTAGCATTTCTGGCTTTAACATACTAAGACTGCCACCCCTTCATATAGTCATGGTTCTTTCTAAGCTGCTCAGCACAGTGTGCTGCAGCCAACCAGCCTGAAGCCTCTATCTGCAAACCACAGATTTTGTTTTTATTTTAAATCCTTTGATCTGAAGCTTTCTTTTCCTCCACGTCCCTTGCCTAATTTCCTCAGGCTTTATGGCCCTTTTCTCCAGTTCCATGGCTGCACAGGCCACAAATAATGGATTCTCTTTCTTTTAAATTTGCAAACTCCTGTGGTCTTTCCTGGTGCCCTCCTATCTGGTCTAGGCTACGAACCAAGGTAGACCACAGTTCCTTCTCTCAACATGGCCTGCATGCTAATGGTGCTCCCAACTTAATTTTTTTATTCTTTTATTCAAGACCCCCCCCCCCCCCATCATTCTTTCTTCCTACAGAGGCCTCAACCCGTGTTTTTTTCCCTCTTTTGAAGTTTAACCTCACGGTTACAATAGGGAAAAATAATTTTAATTACAGGTACATGATGCTAGGTTCCATATTTGGGGGGGGGGGGGTTATTTCAGAAGCCCTATTCATGAGTTGGATGCTAAAAATGGGCACAGACATGCAAAGCATGGAGACATCCCCAGAGCCATTTTAGAAGCTGGGCACAAGAACATTCATGTAGCACAGAGGCATGGCCTGGGCAAAGCAAGGAGATATACGTCATGGTGTGATTTCAGAATGGCACAAACATGTCTGGCCCTTGTACCTGCTCCTGATGATGAATAAGGTGAAAAGTGTTCATTTCATGGATGTAACTCTTCCAAGAGGACATGCATAATTCGCTTTCATCGCCACAAGCATTATTCCCTGCCTGAAGAGACCCTTGTGTAAATTCACATTAAATGTAGTTTACATTTAATAGTCATTCAGGGCCTAGCGTCAGCAAAGTACTTTTAGTTTAAATTTAAAACACAGAAGAGAGCTTTCTGCTTAAATTTAGAACCCAGCAGAGAGCTTGTAGTTTAAATTTCATAATAAGTTAGAGCCTAGCAGCAGCAAAGAGCTATAATTTAAATCAAATAAGAATATAGATTTGCACAAAAGGCAAAACAGGGTCAGTACTCTTTGAGCAGCAAATAAAGTCTTCTAGAGACCTTTACAAAGAGGCCTTCTATCTAGGGGGCAAGAGACCTGTGAAACGTTTTCAATAGGTGTTAACACCAGGTGGCAGGTCAAAAGGCCATTTTAAAAGACTCCTTCTATCCAAGCAAGGACTGTTAATCATCCAGGAAGTTGGTCACAGCTTACCTCAGCAGCACAGGCATAAATAGCTCAACCAGAGCTCTGTGATCCTCAGTCTTGAAGGAATAGAAGAGGGGACTGTTACTTCTGGAGAGAGATCTGCAATTGTGAGTATATACTTATGGGAATTTTCTGAAAGGAATTTTTTTTATTAAAGCTAATTAATCTGTGAACCCACTATTTTTTGTTAAATCAGTCAGGGCTTAGTAGCAGCAGTTTAAGTTTACATTTAAAACACAGAAGAGAGCTTTCTGGTTAAAATTTCATACCCAGCAGAGAGCTTGTTGTTTAAATTTAATAGTCATTCAGGGCCTAGCATCAGCAAAGTACTTTTAGTTTAAATATAAAACACAGAAGAGAGCTTTCTGGTTAAATTTAGAACCCAGCGGAGAGCTTGTAGTTTAAATTTCATGATAAGTTAGAGCCTAGCAGCAGCAAAGAGCTATAATTTAAATCAAATAAGAATATAGCTTACCTCAGCAGCACAGGACAGGGTACTGTGTAGCAGCCCTCTTTTAATAAGTGTTATTTCCCTCCCTCCCTCCCCATACCCACCCACCTCTGGGATAATCGTAGCTTTATAGGTACTTACACATTTTAAAAGACAGGAGGTGCTCTCAGGTGAAGCTCGTTACCCAAATCAGTCATACACTAAGGACCTGAGATTAATTAAGCTTCAGGAATAAGGTATATTAAACGTATTAGGTACAGTTTTATTGGCAACCCTTAGTAAGTAAAGAACTTAAAGATCTAAACAAAAACTTAAAACTAAGATGCAGACAGCAGTCCAGCAGTGAGATGGGGGCTTTCCAGTCTTTTGCATTGAGTGTCACATGTATGATTTTCTCCCAGTTGGTGAGAGGTCTTACGTGTGCACTAGGTGCAAGGAGCTCTTTCCTCTCAGGGAACGAGTCCGTTCTCTAGAGGCTAGAGTAGCAGACTTGGAAAACATAAGACAGACAGAGAGGTACATAGACGAGATCTACAGGGATATAGTCCTGAAGGCCCACCTCCAGTCTGGCAGCATCCCTGTTGCCATGGAGGAGAGAGGTCACGTGACAGTAGAGCATCACCCTGGTGTGGCAGGAAGTGATCCTGTAACTAGGACCTGTCCTCCAGGTGATGTAAAACCCTCTCGCACCGAGGAAGTTTCTCCAGGGCCATGTGCCCATGAGGGAAGGGTTAGGACAGCCGTTATAGTTGGTGATTCGATGATTAGGCATGTAGATAGCTGGGTGGCTGGTGGACGTGAGGATCGCCTGGTAACATGCCTGCCTGGTGCGAAGGTAGCAGACCTCACGCGCCAGCTAGATAAGGTCTTAGATAGTGCTGGGGAGGAGTCTGCTGTCTTGGCAACATGTCGATACCAATGACATAGGAAAATGTGGTAGGGAGGTTCTGGAGGCTAAATTTAGGCTTTTCGGTAGGAAGTTGAAATGCAGAACTTCCAGGGTAGCGTTCTCCGAAATACTTCCCGTTCCACGTGCAGGAACCAAAAGGCAGGCAGAGCTCCGGAGTCTCAATGCGTGGATGAGAAAATGGTGCAGAGATGAGGGTTTTGGATTTGTTAGGAACTGGAGAACATTCTGGGGAAAGGAGGGGCTCTTCCGAAGGGATGGGCTTCACCTTAACCGGGATGGAACCAGGCTGCTGGCATTAACCTTTAAAAAGGAGATAGAGCAGCTTTTAAACTAGATAAGAGGGGAAAGCCGACAGTCGCCCAAGAGCGGATGGTTCGGAAGAATGTATCCTTGAAGGATACTACCAAAAGCAGAGAGGTTCCAAAAAAGAGTAAAGTAGCCCAAATGCCCTCGAGTATGGAGCAGACAGAGCTTAAAGATCCCAAATTACCCATGTCTACCAATAGCCAAATTAATATGAATAAAATACAGTCTCTAAAATGCTTGTATGCAAATGCTAGAAGTCTAAAAAATAAGATGGGAGAGTTAGAATATATAGCACTAAATGAGAGGTTAGATATGATTGGAATATCAGAGACATGGTGGAAGGAGGACAACCAGTGGGACACTGTAATACCTGGGTACAAACTATATTGTAATGATAGAGCTGATCAAATTGGTGGAGGGGTTGTGCTCTATGTTAGAGAGGGCATTGAGTCAGAAAGGATTAAAGTTTTGCAGGAAACAAAATTTGCTGTAGAATCTCTATGGAATGAAATTCCATGTAAAAAGGGGAAGGCGATGGCAGTGGGGGTGTACTAATGACCACCGGGCCAGAATGAACAAATGGATGATGAAATACTCAAAGAAATCAAGGAAGCTAACAAAAGTTACATGCTAGGGAGATAACGTTCCTAGATGACATAGATGACTGCTTCTTGGAGCAGCTGGTTCATGAACCGACCAGAGGGGAAGCCATATTAGACCTAGTCCTTAGTGGAACACCAGATCTAGTGCAAGAGATAAGGGTGTTGGGGCCACTTGGCAATAGTGATAATAGCATGATCGCCTTTGATTTAATTAGTGGAGGAGGGATAGTACGGAAATCCACAGTACTACCTTTTAGCTTTTGAAAGGGAGACTATGATAAAATGAGGAAAATAGTTAAGAAAAAACTAAAAAGAGCAGTTGCAAAGGTTAAAGACTTACATCAAGCTTGGCTGTTGAAAAATACTATCTTGGCAGCCCAGACCAGCTGTATTCCACGCTTTAAGAAAAGTGGAAGGAAGTCCAAAAAACTGCCAGCATGGTTTAAAGGTGAGGTCAGAGAGGCTATTGTTGCCAAAAAAGCATCTTTTAGGAAATTGAAAAAAGAGCCAAAACGACGAAACCTGGAAACAGCACAAGCACTGGCAGGTCAAATGCAAGGCATTGATAAAGCAGGCAAAGGGAGAATTTGAGAAGAAGCTTGCTGTGGAAGCAAAAACGCAAAATAAAGATTTTTTCAAGTACATTTGTAGCAAAAAACCTGTGAGAGAGTCAGTTGGTCCATTAGATGATAGAGACGTTAAAGGGGCACTAAGAGGCGACAAGGCGATAGCGGAGAGACTGAATGAATTCTTTGCTTTGGTCTTTACTGAGGAAGATGTAGGGGTGTTACCCATGACTGAAGTGGTATTTAAAGGTGCGGAAGAATTGAAGGAAATATCGATACATCGGGAAGATGTATTACAACTACTAAATAAACTGAAGAGTAGCAAATCACCTGGGCCGGATGGTATACATCCAAGGGTGTTGAAAGAACTGAAATATGAGATTGCAGACCTGCTATTAGTAATCTGTGAACTATCATTAAAATCATCTCTAATACCTGAAGATTGGAGGATCGCCAATGTAACACCAATTTTTAAAAAGGGTTCCAGGGGTGATCCGGGAAAGTACAGACCAGTGAGCCTCACGTCAGTACTGGGAAAAATGGTTGAAACCATAATAAAGAATAAAATTACTCAGCATGTAGATAGTCATGGCCTAATGGGAGACAGCCAACATGGCTTTAGACAAGGAAGATCTTGTCTTACTAATCTGTTATGTTTTTTTGAAAGTGTGAATAAACAGGTGGACAAAGGTGAGTCGGTTGATATAGTGTATCTGGACTTTCAGAAAGCCTTTGACAAGGTACCTCATCAGAGACTTTTGGCAAAACTAAAGAGTCATGGGATAGGAGGCAGTGTACTACTGTGGATCAAGAACTGGTTAAAAGATAGAAAGCAGAGGGTTGGGCTAAATGGCCTATTTTCCCAATGGAGAAAGGTGAATAGTGGTGTACCCCAGGGATCTGTGCTGGGTCCGCTGCTTTTTGACATATTCATAAATGACCTGGAAAGTGGAATAACGAGTGAAGTTATCAAATTTGCAGATGACACAAAACTATTTAAAGTTGTTAAAACCCAAGAGGATTGTGGAAAATTGCAAGAGGATCTTGATAAATTAGAAGACTGGGCATCAAAATGGCAGATGAAATTTAATGTGGACAAGTGCAAAGTTATGCACCTAGGGAAGAACAACCCAAACTATGGTTACACAATGCAAGGTTCCACATTAGGAACCACCACCCAGGAAAAAGATTTAGGCGTCATTGTGGATAACATGTTAAAACCCTCGACCCAGTGTGCAGTGGCAGCCAAGAGAGCAAATAGAATGCTAGGTATCATAAGGAAAGGAATGGAAAATAAAACAAAAGATATTATAATGCCTCTATACCGTTCCATGGTGAGACCGCACCTTGAATATTGTGTGCAATTCTGGTCGCCATATCTTAAAAAGGATATAGAGTTATTAGAAAAGGTTCAGAGAAGAGCCACCAAAATGGTAAAGGGGATGGAAGGATACTCCTATGAAGAAAGGCTAAAAAGGTTAGGGGTCTTTAACCTGGAAAAGAGACAGCTGAGGGGAGATATGATAGAAGTCTATAAATTAATGAACGGAGTAGAACGGGTAAACGTAGATTGATTGTTTATGTTATCAGAATATAGAAAGACTAGGGGACATGCAATGAAGCTACAGGGTAAACTATTTAAGACTAATAAAAGAAAATATTTTTTCACTCAATGTGTAATCAAACTCTGGAATTTGTTACCGAAAGGCTGTTAGTGTAGCTGGGTTTAAAAAAGGTTTGGACAAGTTCCTGGAGGAAAGGTCCATAAACCATTATTAAGAAGGGACCCAGGATATCAATGCTTGACCCAGTACAAGCATTGCGGAACCTGTGTCTTTTGGGGAATCTGCTAGGTACGCATGACCTAGATTGGCCACTGTTGGAAACAGGATACTGGGCTTGATGGACCTTGGTCTGACCCAGTATGGCATATCTTATGTTCTTATGTTCACATTCCAAATATATTACTGGCTGCCACCACATATCTGAGTATCTGAAATAGCAGGCCAGGACGTGCATTTTCATAGCATAGTTGGCCCCCCTCGGAAATGCTCCTGCCGGCACGTACCTAGTTCTAAGGCCATACAATTTGGGGATGTCTGCTTTGTAAAATGGCCTCTACCCATGCATGTACCCGGCCTTGCTATCTGCGCGGACCCATCTTCAGACTTGATTACTGGGACGTTCATTTTTCAGGGTGGAGAAATAGTGATTTCAGAAGGCATCTATATGTGCCTCCCTTCACTTCTGCCGTTCACTGGATGTTCAAATGTTCTTCCCTAGATCCTTCCTGGACGTCCCTTCTAAAACCCCATATGTAATGCAAATGTACCAGATGGTATGTTTATCCACACTGACTGCAATAGTGACAGTTTAATGTGTGGTATTGTTCTGTGTTCAAACAGCAATGCATAGTCCACACTGATTCGCACCCATTAATCGCCCATTTCCCACCTCTTACATGGTATGCAGTTAGCATGCAGATTAGCGTGTGCTATCATTTAGCATGTGCCTAACAGTTACTGGGTACATTTACTAAGGCCCCTGCCAGTAACACATGTTTGGGTTGCGTTACTAGCGCAGGGGATCAGCACTAACTTCAAGGCTCACACCCAACCATGCGCAGCGTTTTTCAGATGATTATGGATTGTGTTTTGGACTGGATGTGATGGTTCCCACGGAAGCTGGAGTTGAGCGAGTACTTTGAGGGAGCTTGTAAACGGGGGCGCTGGTCGTGAATGTCCACAGTCTTGGCAAAGGCAAAATATTATGACTTGCAAAGGATTGTGGGGGATGAAGTTCATTCATACCAGAATCAGCCGTTCACAAAATAATGAGTTGTGATGCTCGAGTGTAAGCAAAGAAAAACAGATTTTATTCATGGGGTTAATTCTCCCACACAGATTTACTTGGTAACACAAAAGGACACTTGCTTCAAGTATTGTACTCAGGAAAAACAAAACATGATATAAGGTAACTGAACTTCTTAAGCAATAAATCAATAAAGACCTTGATGGGAAACAGAAAAGGTCTTTTTGATGGCTCCTGCTAATGACCTTCTTAGCAGTGCTCCAAAAGGCAAAAACAAAACCCAAAAGTAACAAAACCAACAGTTCTTTATCAAGGATAACTTTCTTCGATTCACACACACAAAACGAAGTTTCCTTCCAGAGCTCACGTGCACTTGTGCCTGGCTCAATTATCAATAATTAGCCAGCTGCAAACCCCTTTGCTGGTTCACTCTCTACATGGCTCAATCCTACCCTAAAGCTTTCTTGCAGAGGCTTTTCTGGGTAGATAAAAGAACAAATTACAGTTTCTTTTGGTGGTTGTTGTATTAGTGAGAAACTACTTTAAAACAGCAGCCTAGACAGAGAGCAATCCATGTATTCATTCTGATCATTTGATATATCTCCTTCTTCCTCAAATATCATGGAATCAATATCATGGTCTGGCTCAGAGGAATTCCTTAATTGATCACTCTCAGGATAATATTTGTTTTTCTGCTGTCTTCCTGGAGAAGAGCTAGGGCATAGATCAAAGTTCATACCTGAGCTTCCTTTGCTGTTAGGTTTCCTCTCCAGGTATCCTGGCCAGTAAGTAATCCAGCTTTTATGTCCAGCCTTCCAATCAAGATCCCTGGACACTGGGTCTCTCTTCACATACCTTCTTGCACCGGTCTTAGGGCCCCTTCCAAATGCAGTCGTCTCCTTCAAAGGTGCCGTTTGGGAGTTCCTGGCTCTATAACCCCAATCCTCTTGCTTCCTCCAGTCCAAAGGAGTATGCTTGCTTCTGGAATCACACCCAACACACGTACTGCTGTGGCCTCCTTCTTTAGACCTCCAAGATGTCTTTCTGTTCTTCCTTCCACGTTGCTTCTGCTGTTGTAGTCCTCTCTTTTCTTTCTCCAATGGCTTCTGCTTCTGTCTCTCCTTGTTCTCCTGGTTCTCTCTGTTCTGTCTCTGTGTAGAATATCCTTTACTTTTAACGTGCTTAAAGGGACACTCCACCCTAGCACAGCCCAGGTGTGCTGAATCAAGCCCTGCCCTTGGAGATGAGTGATTGGGGATTACCTCATAGCTCTCCTGATTGAACACACGTTTCCCCACTTCAGCCCTTCTAGAGGCTGTTTGAAACCTGGTGCATTCTGGGACTGGTAATCTTTTATGAAAACATTCTGTTTTAGTATTTCTACCAGCAAAGACAGGTTGCTTGTTCAAACCCAATTCACCTCTTTTATAGCTCCCTCCTGAACTATGATAAGCTTCCTTATCTCATACCCCCCTGCTTAAGTTATTACGGACTGGTGCAACTGGTGAAACTTCTTTCCTACAGTCCGTAATACCTACGAGAGTATTATCTTTTTGACGCTCACCTACTTCTTGGCTGGCTTCAGGGTCATTATTATTTACAGGCCTCTCCTTCCAAGATTTAAGTACATTAATGTGGTAGGTCTGTCTACGACCTCTTGCATTTTCTACCACATAAGATACTGGGCTCACCTGTCTAACAACCGTCCATGGCCCTTTCCACTGTACTTCAAAGTTTGGGGCTGTACCTGCTACTTGAACCAAAACCTTTTCACCAATGCTTAATTGGCGGTTTTTGGCCTTCCTATCATACCACCCTTTCTGGCATACTTGACTGTCCTGCAGGTTTTTCTCAGCAACCTGCGAGGTCCTTTTTAAACGTGCTCTCAAGTCACGTAGAAACTGTGGCACCTCCTGATTTTCTGGTTCAGGATCAATCCATTGTTCCCTCAAAATATCTAACAAACCCCGTGGAGCCCTACCATACATCAATTCATATGGAGTTACACCTAGGGACACCTGAATTCGTTCCCTGCAGGCATATAAGGCAAAGGGCAATAACATATCCCATTCTTTTACCTCTCCTGCTAACCCCCTTCTCAACATTTGTTTGAGAGTTTGGTTGAATCTCTCCACCAAACCGTTTGATTGAGGATGGTAGGCTGAGGTTTTCACGTGATGAATGCCAAAGGCATCCCAGACCTGGGCCAAATATTTGGATACAAAATTGGACCCTCGGTCAGTCAACACCTCTCTTGGGAATCCCACTTCGCAAAACAATTTGACTAGCTCTAAAGCTATTGTTTTTGCAGAAACATTCCCCAATGGTATGGCCCAGGGAAACCTTGTTGCCTGATCTACCATAACTAGGATGTATTAGAAACCTCGGGGCGTTTTGACTAATGGGCCTACAATATCCATAGTAATGCGCCCAATTGGGTCTGTGATAATTGGTGTGGGAATCAAAGGCACCACCGGTGGGTGAGTCGCTGTAACTCGCTGACACGCTGGACATGCAGCACAAAACTAGGCAGTTTCTTTGAAAATACCTGGCCAGTAAAAACGTATAAGTATTTGATCCAGCGTTCCTTGCATCCCTTTATGACCTCCAACTGGATGATCATGTGCTAATCTAAGTACTAGTCCTTTGAAAGTTGTGGGTACCACCAATTGTTTACGTATGGTCCCATTTCTGGGGTCCTGACTCTCTCTATATAATGTTTCATTATCTAGTATGAATCTGGGCAACTCCTCCCTGACCTCCTGAGCATACTTAAAAGCTCGGGTGAGAGCTTGATCAGCTCGCTGTTCTTGTGGAAAGTTAGGAAACTTTGCCACTAACTCAGCTGGCACCCAGGGTAAACTTTGAGCAGCCAACATCTCAGCCCTACCCTGTGCTCTGCAAAGTCTCTCACGACGCTTTTGTGCTTTCAACTTTCTTACTTTCCCAGATGGTGGAGTTATTAAATCATCATGAGAGGGTAAGTCTCCTAATAACTCTGCCTGCTCCCCCTCCTCCTGGCTCTTTACCTTAGCCTGTGAACGGGTGGATACAAGGCCCCTCTTCTTACCTATTTCCTTCTTTATAGTTTGGTCTTCTGGAAGCTTAACCATCTTTTTAGCTAGGGACTGAGGACTTCCAAACAAAGGCCCGGGAGCTATTACCATCATTCCTTCTCCCTCCTTCTTTCCTAGTCCTTTCACTAGTCCCTGCTTAAATCTTGGCCAGTCCCTTCCTAGAACCAAATCAAATGGAAGCCTAGGCACCACTGCTAAAAAAATTTCCTCTTGTTCCCCCAGGCACTTAACCACTAGCCTATAGGTGGGATATGATGTTGCAGCACCATGAATGCATCTGATGTGAACCTGGCTTTCAGGGGTTCTAGGCACAAATCCTTCTTGGGCCTCTATCCTCTTCCAAAGCCTCTTTGACAGCATACTCTGGTCTGCCCCAGAGTCTAACAGAGCATTTGTGGTAATTCCCTGCACATCAACCACCAAAAGGAATCCTTCTTTGGGCTGTTTTAAATCAACACCCATCAAGCTAGTGTGTATCTGGCATCCCCTTTCCAAATGTCCCCATTTTCCACATTTCTTTTTACTCCACTTTGTAATCTGGGTTGGCAGAGAACAATTATTCACAGAAACATTTTTAATCATTTTCTTTTCTGATACAGCACAGCTTGCCTCAGCACCAACCTTCAGAGGGCCACCCATTCTATGGCAAGCCTGCGTGGCTTCCAAGAATCTCTCTGCTAGCATGGTTGCCTCTCCAAGGTTCTGGCAATTTTGCTGTAAAAGGAAAGTGTGCAAATCTTTAGGCACAGCAGACATAAATTGTTCAAGCATAATAATGTCTAATAACATTTCCACAGACTTTCCCTCAGGCTCCAACCATTTTATAGCCAATCCTCTGATTCTCTGACTCAGAGCCCTGGGTGTTTCACCCACTCTTAATGCAGTAGCTCTAAACATTCGCCTATACTCTGAAATAGACAACCCTAGGCGATCTCTTATAGCAGCCTTTACATCTCTATAATTCAAAGCTTGAGCTGCTGGCATTGCTCTATAAGCTGCAAGCGCCTCCCCAGTTAATGAGGCTGCCAGCCTTACTGCCCACTGGGTCTCTGGCCATGCTAATGCTTGTGCCACTCTCTCAAAAGATTCAAGGAAATCATCAACATTATCATCTGGAGTCAGCTTCCCAAAACTAAATGCCCCAATTCCCTGATTGAGTCCCACATTGTCCACATGTGGTATACCAGTTGTTACTGCTGGTCTTGCATCCGGTCCACTTTGGTTATGAAGAGCAATTAAGGCTTCCACCAGATCAAGCACTGGCTTCTGCTGGTCCCTTAATGCTTTAATTGCAGTGTCCTGAGCCTGCTGCGCTAGCTCCTGTTGCCTGCTAAATTGGGCTGCCATCCAGCCGGCCAGTTCCCTTGGATCCATCTTGTCTCCCTGCAAGAAAACAAAAGAAAAAAAAAAAGAGCAGCACCCTCCAAACAGGTGTTTTTCTCCTATTTTTTTTTCCAATTACCCCTGTGACTTACTCCCATCCACCACTAGACATGCCCAGGTACTTATTACCTTATGCCAGTGATGAATCCAGCTCACACAGGGTCTTTTCCTCCTTGGAACAGCTCCTGGAACAGGCACCTCTTTTTTTTCTCCAAAGTGTTGTTAAGAGAAAAATCCACTTTCCAGCTTTTGTCTTGAACTTTTTTCTTTCAGATTTCAGTTGTAATCCTTATAAATCCTGTAAATCCTTTGTGTAAAAGCAATCCGAACTACTACGCCAATGTAAACGGGGGCGCTGGTCGTGAATGTCCACAGTCTTGGCAAAGGCAAAATATTATTATGACTTGCAAAGGATTGTGGGGGATGTAGTTCATTCATACCAGAATCAGCCGTTCACAAAATAATGAGTTGTGATGCTCGAGTGTAAGCAAAGAAAAACAGATTTTATTCATGGGGTTAATTCTCCCACACAGATTTACTTGGTAACACAAAAGGACACTTGCTTCAAGTATTGTACTCAGGAAAAACAAAACATGATATAAGGTAACTGAACTTCTTAAGCAATAAATCAATAAAGACCTTGATGGGAAACAGAAAAGGTCTTTTTGATGGCTCCTGCTAATGACCTTCTTAGCAGTGCTCCAAAAGGCAAAAACAAAACCCAAAAGTAACAAAAAAAACCAGTTCTTTATCAAGGATAACTTTCTTCTATTCACACACACAAAAAGAAGTTTCCTTCCAGAGCTCACATGCACTTGTGCCTGGCTCAATTATCAATAATTAGCCAGCTGCAAACCCCTTTGCTGGTTCACTCTCTACGTGGCTCAATCCTACCCTAAAGCTTTCTTGCAGAGGCTTTTCTGGGTAGATAAAAGAACAAATTACAGTTCCTTTTGGTGGTTGTTGTATTAGTGAGAAACTACTTTAAAACAGCAGCCTAGACAGAGAGCAATCCATGTATTCATTCTGATCATTTGATATATCTCCTTCTTCCTCAAATATCATGGAATCAATATCATGGTCTGGCTCAGAGGAATTCCTTAATTGATCACTCTCAGGATAATATTTGTTTCCCTGCTGTCTTCCTGGATAAGAGCTAGGGCATAGATCAAAGTTCATACCTGAGCTTCCTTTGCTGTTAGGTTTCCTCTCCAGGTATCCTGGCCAGTAAGTAATCCAGCTTTTATGTCCAGCCTTCCAATCAAGATCCCTGGACACTGGGTCTCTCTTCACATACCTTCTTGCACCGGTCTTAGGGCCCCTTCCAAATGCAGCCATCTCCTTCAAAGGTGCCGTTTGGGAGTTCCTGGCTCTATAACCCCAATCCTCTGGCTTCCTCCAGTCCAAAGGAGTATGCTTGCCTCTGGAATCACACCCAACACACGTACTGCTGTGGCCTCCTTCTTTAGACCTCCAAGATGTCTTTTTCTTCCTTCCACGTTGCTTCTGCTGTTGTAGTCCTCTCTCTTCTTTCTCCAATGGCTTCTGCTTCTGTCTCTCCTTGTTCTCCTGGTTCTCTCTGTTCTGTCTCTGTGTAGAATATACTTTACGTTTAACGTGCTTAAAGGGACACTCCACCCTAGCACAGCCCAGGTGTGCTGAATCAAGCCCTGCCCTTGGAGATGAGTGATTGGGGATTACCTCATAGCTTTCCTGATTGAACACACGTTTCCCCACTTCAGCCCTTCTAGAGGCTGTTTGAAACCTGGTGCATTCTGGGACTGGTAGTCTTTTATGAAAACATTCTGTTTTATTATTTCTACCAGCAAAGACAGGTTGCTTGTTCAAAGCCAATTCACCTCTTTTATAGCTCCCTCCTGAACTATGATAAGCTTCCTTATCACAAGCTCCAATTTGCGGCTTTTTAATTGGTTTGTTTTTGGTTTGAGTGTGAGTCTTTTTGAAGGCATAGTAGATTTTATTGTTTTCTGTGTTTGTACTTTCTTTATAGGAATGTGCTGATGTGGCATCCTTCTCCCTGAGGCAGCCTAGTGGTGAAATGCCTGGCATCGGAGGATGGGCATTGTTGTGCCTATGCATGGCCACGTTTCATCTAAGTGCGCAGACAGTTCTATTGTATTTGTTGTGTGCTATATTTATTTATATTGTGGCAAACACAGATTTTGTATTTTGCATATGTTATAAAACAGTGGGGGGTTTTGACCTATGATGTGATGGTCACATAGTATGTGCTCTTTTTGTTGACCTAGCTACGCTGACATAAGGAGCCGTTGCGTCAGCTTGGTGAACTATTTTACTGAGGTCATTTCTCCACTGTGTTACGATTATTGGAGTCTTCAAATATAGCTGGGTTTTTTTTTCCATTTTTTTCTTAATCTATGCCCAGCTATAGCAACAGATATTTTTATTTATTTAATAACTTTTTATACCGCTATATCTACAAATCATAGCAGTATACAATTAACTTAATTATATAACTTTTTACAGAGAACTTGATCAGAGCAAAAGCATGTGATTAACTGAAATGTAAGCTTGATTGACAAAGTTGTAAATAACTTAAATAATAACATATGTACAACAGAAGTAATTGGGATGAAGGGGATGTTAAATCTAAAGGTGGGAGGGGTTATTCAAGGAAATTTGTCCACGGGTAGAAAGAGTGTCCATGTTAAAACCGAAACTTAATATCAGCAAAAATGAAAAGAACATCACTCCGAACTCTTGAGCCGTTCTCTGAACAAACCCCACGAGCTCTTAAACATAGTGAAGACCCTAGCGAAGGAACCCTCGTCCCCCCAACCAGCCACAATACCTCCTCAGGAATACACGGACTACCTGCTGGCCAAAACTAAGAACATCAGAGAAGCCACGTTGTCCAGCCCTAACAACAACCCAGCCCAAGTTAAGCCGCTTACCTCCCTCACAACACCAATGGCTGCAGGTATTGAGGACATCATTGCAGTCATCAATGCCACCACTGCCCCAAACAACCCTTGTCCAGCATTCTGGATAAGATCACTATGTAAGGAATTCAGCCCTATACTAGCCAAATTCATGGATCTGTCCTTCTCCACAGGACTATTCCCATCATGCCTCAAACAGACGTCAATTCGGCCCCCTCTGAAGAACAACAAGCTGAGTCCCCAGAAAGAAGAATCATACTGACCAATATCAAGCATCCCGCTACTAGCAAAGATAATTGAGAAGGTCATCCAACGACAAATACAGGACTACATCGACTCGACGGCGCCCCTCGACCCATGCCAACATGGCTTTAGGGAATAACATGGCATTGAAACTCTCCTTGCCATGCTCATGAACACACTGATCATAGGAATTGACAACAACAAACGAGAATATGCTCTAATTTTCCTGGACATTGCTGCTGCATTTGACTCCGTAAACCATGAGCAACTCCTGAGACGGCTTCAGGAAAAGGGAATTAATGACTCAGCTTGGAGATGGTGTAAATCCTATCTAACGGACAGATGGCAGCAGGTACATACAGGATCCACGACATCCAAGCCATTCCAACAAAAACATGGCGTGCCTCAGGGCTCCTCGCTCTCTGCCCTCTTATTCAATATCTACATGCAACCCATATGTGAAATAATCCACTCCCATAACATCTCATGCTTGATCTATGCGGACGATGTACTGCTCTTCATCCCATTCACGATCAACGATCCAGATTTCTTCCCACTACTAAAATGCTTTGATGCCATAACTGACTGGCTCCTCTCACAGAACCTCAAGATAAACTTCAGCAAGATGGAGGTTCTGTTCATTACTAGAAATCAATCCTTCTCCCCACCAGCGACATTAAAGACAAGAGACGCTGAGCTCCCAAGTATACCTACCATCCGCTACCTAGGTGTTACGCTAGACCAGCACCTCAAACTTAAAACGCACATCAGTAACATCATGAAGCAAATTTACCACAAAATACGAATAGTGCGACATCTCCGACCCCTGCTGCAACCAGATGACTTTAGAACAATTTTTCAGGCACTGGTGACCCCCCACTTTGATTACGCCAATGTGATCCTGCACGGCCTACCCAAAACCACACTAAACCCTTTACAGCTGGCAATGAACGCAGCTGCACGCTTCCTACATGGGGCCTCTAGAAGAAACCACATTACCCCAATCCTAAAGGACTTGCGCTGGCTACCAATCTCCTGCTGGCTTACTTATAAAGTAATCCTGATGACCTTTAAGGCCATGAATAATATATCACCCACCTCCTTGACAGACCTTCTCTACCCCACTCCAGCAAACAGAGCAAGGAGGTCATTTGCCACCAGCACACTACAGACCCCCAAGGAAGTAACTAAATGCACCTAGGCAACAAGAAACCGAGCCTTTAAGTTCTATGCTCCCAGATGCTGGAATGCGCTCTCATCTCCCGTCCGAGCAATCACAGACCTTTCTCAATTCAGAAAAGCATTAACACACCACCTCTTTCTCCTGCACTATTCCCACCCCAGTAACCCAACCTCTCCACCAGACACCTAGCTAACCATCTGTAAATAACAAACAACTCATGTATTATTGTAGATAGCAGTAGATAGTTGTAGTCAACCACCCATCTGTAAATAACAAACAACTCATGTGTATACTGTAAATAAAAAGGAACCATGTGTATACTGTAGATAGTGGTAGTTAGTTGTAGATAGTTTCCCCAGTTGGAAATAAAAGTTGTATTACCCGTTCAATGTAAGTGCATAACAGGCTTCCTGTTCTGTACAAAAAAGTGTTACCTGTAAACCGCACTGATTTTAAAGTGCGCAGTATATAAAAGCGATAAATAAATAAATAAATAAAAGCGATAAATAAATAAATATAAATAAATAAAATGGGTAATTTACAGTGATTCTTATGTAGGATCTGTAGTGTTCTGTAAAGAGGAACGTTTTTATTCTACGATGGAACTCTGCAATGGTATTCGATGCTCGTATTTCGAGAGAGAGCTCCATATGGGGGTGCAAATAGTGAAAATGCCCATTTGGAAGTTGATTGGTTGCATTTGGTTTGGAGAGTTGGTATCACTAGAAGGTCCTGTGTGGTTCTCCGTCTTATCCTGGTGTCAGGAGGGTTTGAAGGTTCTGTGCTGAGAGATTGTAGAGTATCTTAAATATGATTAACAGGATTTTAAATTTGATTCACATGTGAAGTGGCAGCCAATGCAGGTGGGCTAAAGTGGGGGTAATGTGGTTTCTTCTTGGTGCATTTGATATAATCCTGGTAGCTGTGTGTTTTGCGCTGTTTGCAAAGGAGGTATGGTGGCCTTTGGAAGTCCTTGATATATTACATTGCAGTAGTCCCATATTGGAATTAAAAGTGCCTGACATACATCTCTGAAATAGACAATACAAATAGAAACCAAAAACAAAATAGTACAATTTAGTCAGTAGCTTCCACAGTAGAAATAACAGCAAAGAAAATGAAATATAAATGTGAATAATTTAAAATACAGTACATCACAGCTAGGGAATTATTTATAATTCCTGTTTCTCTGTGTGTGTGGTAGTCGTGTCTTTATGTGTTTTATTTGTATTTTTTATGGTATTTGATATACTGTCCTAGCTAATTGCACGTCAGAGAAAGAGAAAAAAAAACAAGCACAAAAGAAAAATAGTTCAGAAATAATGTCGAAGAATAGAAAGGGGGGAAAAAAGGGAGCAGGCTAGGGTGTTCCCAGGGATTGGGTGGACCGCCACCAGGGCTGGCCCAAGGGTTTCAGCCACCTTAGGCAGAAGCCCCAGCCATACTGACCCCCTCCTCGAGCTGTGCCACCCACTATGGGTGCCAAGCTGCGCCCCCTCCCCCCCGTGCTGAGCTGTGCTACTGTCGATTCCATCAGCAGAGTCTAGGGGGGGGGCACAGCTCAGCTCAATGGCAGGCCATGTGCTTTGGCACACATGGC
Organism: Ichthyophis bannanicus; assembly: GCA_033557465.1. Classification (NCBI taxonomy): domain Eukaryota; kingdom Metazoa; phylum Chordata; class Amphibia; order Gymnophiona; family Ichthyophiidae; genus Ichthyophis; species Ichthyophis bannanicus. Next base: position 547,561,211 of record CM066031.1, read on the forward strand.
CTACCACTTGTGACCTCCCTCCGACATAACTTCGGAGGTTCAGAAACCGCAGGTCATGTATTCCGAAGCACATGGCCTGCCATGGATACTAGCTATCCTCCTCTGCCGCCGGAATCCGCGGCAGCAGGGGGCAGCAGCGCAACACAGCTCAGCATGAGGGGGGGAGGGCAGCGTGGCTCAGCACGTGGGGGGGGGGGGCAGCAGGGCTTGTGTACCAAAGCACATGGCCTGCCACCCACAGAGATCTGCTACCCTAGGTGGCCGACTAGAGGACGGGCCAGCCCTGACTACTAATCTGATGTACCAAGGGTGAGCTAGGAAAAAGAGAGCTTGAATAACCAAGTCTTTATGCTTTCTTGAATTTGAGAAAGGCGACTTCTGGCAAATGTACAGTGGGAGGGAATTTGAAAGAGAAGGACTGAGGTAGGAGAAAACAGAAGCATGGGAGGCTTTGAGATGGAGACAGGAGGTGGTGGAAAAGAGAAAAGGGAGGCTTGGGATGAGGAGAAGGAGGGAGTGTATGATATGATCAGGAATTCAAGGGAGAGGGAAGAAGCAGTGTGTAGAGCCAGTGGATCAAAATCAGAATCTTGTATAATATGTACCATAATGGATAACCAATGCTGGGATTGCAAGAGTGGTTTAATGTGAGCAAAATGGTGAGCCTACAGAAAGGTTTTAACTGCAATGGACTGTGTAAGTTGTACATGCTTAAGAGATGTAAGTGGGAACCCATTATAAAAACTGTTACAATTATCAATGTGGAAGATGACCAGCGTTAGCATTAAAATTCTGAGTTTGTTGAAGGACAAGAATGGTTAACAGATCTAATGCGGTGAAGTGCAAAGAAAGGTGCACGAACTACAAGGTTGATCTGAGGCTTAAAGGTGACAGAACTATGAAAAATAGCATGAATAGCCTTGAAAAACTAGATGAGTATTATCAATAGAAGAGATGTTGGGAATGGCATCTAAGGACAATAGAAGTGGATAGCATCACATTCAGAGATGTTTAGAAAGACAGTCATCACATAAACAGGACCTCACTGCCTGCAAGCATGATTGAAGAAGGAAAGTATTGCCTGTCAAGGGCAATGACAGTAAAACAAATCTGGATATTGTCAGTGTAGCAATAGTGGCTACAACCAAGGGACTGGATGAGAAATGGTAAGATCGATAGGAAAACATTAAGAAAAGCTGGGGCAAAAAGGGAGCCCAGAGGAACCTTACATGGAAATGGTGGTGGAGTAAAAGGGAGTAACACAGAAATATAGAAACATGACGGCCTATCTAGTCTGCCCTTCCATATCAACTACTAAACCCCTTTCTTTCCTTTAGAGATCTTCTGCGTTTGTGCCATGCCTTCTTTAACACTAGAAGCCCCAAAAGGAATTTTACCTAGAAACCCCAAAGTGTGTCAATTGACGCATTATCACGACAACTGCATTTAGTATGAAATGCAGATGTGAATTAATGTGTAGTTACTTATTTGTTAAATACGTGCAGTATGTGACATCATTACATGATGTCATTGTGTGTTTATTGTTTGTAATGTCGGAGTAAAACTGTAAACAGTGATTGAGATGCGCCACCTAGTGGGAACATGAATTTATACCTAGAAGCCCCAAAGTACATCAATTGACGCATCCAAGACAATTGAGTGCGTCAATTGACGTACTTTGGGGCTTCTAGGTATAAATTCATTTTCCTGCTAGGTGGTGCATCTGTCATTAATTTTCGATGCACATATTTGAACATCTTGACTTTGCTAACAAAGTTATGGAACATGACTGACATGTTTCTAGCAGTGGCGCTGGTATACAACTTCGAAGATACATTTGCATCAACTGACGCACTTTGAGGCTTCTAGTGTTATTTCACATACTGACTGCGTCTCTACTACCTTCACTAGGAGACTATTCCACGCATCTACCACTCTTTCCATATAGAAATATTTCCGCATATTACTCTTGAACCTATCCCTTTTCACCCTCATCCTATGTTCCCTCATTGCAGAGCTTTCTTTCAATTGAAAGAGGCTCTCCTGTGCATTTATGCCACAGAGGCATTTAAACGTTTCTATCATATGTCCTCTATCCTGCCTTTCCTCTAAAGTATACAATTGCCTGTTTTTTTGATAAACTTTACTTGTTGAATATAGGTTTTTAGGAATCTTCAACCTGCCTACATTCCTTGCATAGCCTTTAAATCAGATATCTGAGTGTGCCCTCAGTTCATAGAAGGCCTACTGGCCAGGGACACTTGTTATATATAGCTACTTAGAACAGAAATATACATTGCCTTTAGACTGGCAGCTAGACCTGGTCTTCTACTTAAGTCTCCTACTTAATTTTGCAGTGAGGGTATAATTTTAAGTTTACAGGGACGTTTGCATTGTAGGTTGATACACAAACGTAAGATTTCAATTTGAACATGTCAGTTTCCATTGTCTGTTACAAGCCTTCTTCACAGGGGGTGGCTAATTGAATTGAATCAGCTCCGCAACTGACCAAATACCTGAACTAGTCTGCTCATCAGAACTTCAAGAGACTACACAGTCAGCTAAGGCTTTCAAACTTTACAATTGCCTGTTATTTTGATAAACTTTACCTGTTGAATATACGTTTTAGGAATCTTAAGCCTGCCTACATTCCTTGCATAGCCTTTAAATCTGAGTGTGCCCTCAATTCATAGAAGGCCTACTGGCCAGGGTCACAACTTCCTGCCCACCCTACCCCTCACCCCACCCACCCCAGGGTTGCATTGCCAATATAGTCATCATATACATTGATAGCTGTCCTTTAATTAGGTGTTACACCCACTTTTTCTCCTTTTCTCCTCCTAGGACAGCTGAGTCAGAATATTGTGTATTCAATGCAATAACTGTGGTGCTTTCATTCTGAGAAGAATCATTTGGAACCTAAGAGCTTGCCCTATATGCCTCAAGTTAGCTGCTATGCATAGACTCTAAGGGAAAAATTAGATGCAATTAAAACACACCTCCTCTAGGGTACAAACTGAACAAAATCCACCATTGCTCCCACAAAGAATCAAACAGCCCAGGAACAAATGGATCACAGTGGACTCTGGTAGGTTGCAACCTGTAATGCAGAGACACCCTATACATCAAGAGATATCCCTGCATAATGCCTTCTCTACCTTGAATAATGAGGGTGCCCAATCCGTGGAAACTGAAGTGCTCTTAAATGAAAGGCTTAATGCCAAATCTAGTGATAATGTACCAAATAGGAAGAAAAAAAATCACAAAACAGAAAACTACTACTACTTGTGATTCCATCATCAGGGGCACCAACTTGGAAACACAGCTCAAAGGAGAGAGGATGGTCAAATGCCTCCCAGGCTCTTCAGCCAGGAGGAATCAAACCAAATTGTTGGTATAGTTAGTGCAGAAAGTGAGCACTCCAAAACTGATATTGTCATCCACTTGGGTACAAATGTCCTGGCTAGAAACTGCCTCTGCAGTTCAAAGGAACTCCCAGACCATGGGAGAGAAACTCAAGCCCATTGCTAACACTATAGCATTCTCAGAAGTTTTACCTGTTCATGGTAAGGGGGCAGAAAGGCTGCATCACATAAACAACTTTAGTATATGGTTCTAAACCTGGTGCAAACAAGGATTTAGATATATATGTGACTGGGGAAACAGATGGATCAACAAGAGACTACTATACTGTGCAGATGGACTACATCTTTCTGCCACAGGGAAAAATTCAGGCAGTATGTGGACAGGCATTTAAACTAGGGAAAGGGGGTGACGGATGGAGGACAAGTTCAGTACGTCACTTCCAGCAAAAGCAAAACAACATTGGAAAGAGCCACACTTTTGAACACCACCTCAATGGCAAGCAGGAAGGGGCATGTATAACAAAATCCATGCAAAACACAGGCAAGCCATTAAACAAATGCTGGAAAGCAATGAGTACAAATGCTCAAAGCCTAGCCAACAAAGTTCCTAATCCTAATGGTGGAAATGGATTTGGACATTGTGGCCATTACAGAAACATGGTTTAACGTGTTGCATGAATGGGATAGAGCCATAGCTGGCTATAATCTATTTAGAAGAGATAGAGAGGGTAGAAAAGGAGGAGCAGCCCTATATGTCAAAAGCAATATTAAAGCTTCTGAAATGCAGGGGACGTGAGGAAAAGAAGAAACGCTATGGATTTTGTTGGAAAGAGCAGATGGCACTGTCATCCATAATGGTATAGTCTACAGGTCTCCTACTCAAACCGAAGAAATGGATAGCAAATTAATTGTTGATATTGCAAAGATAGCCATGAAAGGGGAAGTGATCATATTGGGTAACTTTAATCTACCTGATGTGGATTGGAATGTTCCTTCTGCAAAACTGGAAGGAAGTAAAATAAATTGTGGATGCCTTCCAAGATGCATTACTTAAACAAATGGTGTTGGAACCGACCAGGGAGAGCTCCGTGCTGGATTTAGTGCTCACTAACGGAGATAGCGTGTTGAATATCCAGATGGATGCCCATGTGAGCAGCAGTGATCATCACATGGTGTGGTTTGAGATAAAAGCCAAGGTAGAATCCAATCATAGCAAGTTCAAAGTCCTAGACTTCAAAAACACTGACTTCAGTAAAATGGCCAGGTACCTGAAGGAGGAGTTGGCAGGGTGGGACGGAATAAGGGAAGTGAAATTGCAATGGGCTAAACTAAAGGAGACAATAAAAGGTGCAACAGATACATATGTAAGGAAAGTAAATAAAAACAAGAGGAAAAGGAAGCCTATTTAGTTCTCCAAAGAAGTGGCTGCACAAATAAAAGCAAAAAACACAGCTTTCACAACATTCAGAAGCTTGCAAACAGAGGAACACAGAAAAGAGCACAAGATCAAACTGAAAGAGACAAAAAAAGAAATAAGGATAGAAAAATCAAAGGCAGAAGAAAAGATGGCTAAAGATGTGAAGTGTAGTGAAAAAACCTTTTTCAGGTATATTCAGGAAAGGAGGAAAATCAGAGGTGGAATTGCAGGACTCAAAAGTGCTGGGAACGGATTCATGGAAAGTGACATTGAAAAAGCGAAAATGCTAAATACTTCTGCTCTGTTTTCACTAGAGAAAATCCTGGAGAAGGACCATCTGTGATTGACAAATATACAAATGGGAATGGAGTAGATACCACACTATTCACAAAAGATGATGTAGTAGAACAGCTTGCAAAACTGAAAGTGGACAAGGCTATTGGACCAGATGGGATACATCCCCGGATACTGAAAGAGCTCAGAGAGGTTCTTGCAGGGCCTTTAAAAGATGTTTTTAATAGATCCTTGGATACAGAAGAAGTTCCACAGGACTGGAAAAGGGCTGATGTGGTACCTCTCTACAAAAGTGGTAGTTGGGAAGAAGTAACAAACCACAGGCTAGTAAAAGCCTTACCTCGGTGGCGGGAAAAGTAATGGAGGGGCTCCTGAAAGAATGACTAGTGGACTTCCTCGAAACCAACAGGTTGCATGATCTGGGGCCACATGGTTTACCAAAAGTTGATCTTGCCAAACATATCTGATTGAGTTCTTTGACTGGGTGACCAGTGAACTAGATCAAGGGCATGTGATGGATGTGATCTACCTAGAATTCAGCAAAGCCTTTGATACTGTTCCTCATAGGAGGCTTATCAATAAACTCAACAGCTTGGGAATGGGTCCCAAGGTGGTGAACTGGATCAGAAACTGGTTGACTGACAGACGACAGAAAGTGACGGTAAACAGAACTCACTCAGATGAAAGGAAGGTGATTAGCGGTGTGCCCCGGGGTTCGGTCCTGAGACCGGTACTGCTCAATATACTGTATTTGTGAGTGATATTGCTGAAGGGCTGAATGGAAAAGTCTGTCTCTTTGCAGATGACATGAAAATTTGCATCAGAGTGAACTCCCCTGAGGGAGTGGAGAACATGAGGAAAGATCTACAAAAGCTGGAAGAATGGTCTAATGACTGGCAGTTAAGATTTAATGTGAAGAAGTGCAATGTCATGCAATTGGGAAGCAGAAAGCCAAGGGAACTGTATGCAGTAGGGGGCAAGAGATTGGTGTGCACGGACCAGGAGAAGGACCTCAAAGTGATTGTTTCTCATGATCTCATGATGGCGAAACAGGGTGACAAGGCGGTGGCAAAAGCCAGAAGGATGCTGGGTTGCATACAGAGAGGAATTACCAGCAGAAAGGAAGAGGTAATAATGTCACTGTACAAATCGCTGGTGAGGCCTCACTTGGAATATTATATTCAGTTTTGGAGACCATATCTCGCAAAGCATATAAAAAGACTGGAAGCAGTTCAGAGGAAGGTGACCAAAATGATTTGGAGCCTGCGTCAGAAGACTTATGAGAAGAGACTTGAAAACCTAAATATGTACACTCTGGAGGAGAGGAGGGACAGGAGAGATATGATTCAGACCTTTAAATACTTAGAGTATTAATAAATAAACAAACCTCTTCCAAAGATGGGGAAGCTGTAAAACTAGAGGACATAAAGCATAGTTACTCACCTGTAACAGGTGATCTCTGTGAACAGCAGGAATTTAGTCCTCACACATGGTATTGTCGGTACCAACGGAGCCTGCGCGGGAACGCTCCCCAGCGTCCAATTAGGAAGCTTTTGGCAGCATCCCACAGTGCCTGCAAGCTGCCTTCCCACCTTTCCCAACTGCCTCTCTCCAGTTGAGTTTAAAGCTGACACAAAGAGAGAAAGAGGGAAAGAGAAAGAGATAGACAGAGAGATACAACTCCTAGGGGAGGTGGGTGGGTTGTGAGGACTAAATTCCTGCTGTTCCCGGAGATCACCTGTTACAGGTGAGTAACTATGCTATCTCCAGGAACAAGCAGGAATCTAGTCCTCACATATGGGGACTCCCTAGCTTTAGATGCCAGGGAGAGACCCCAGAAGTTGTGTGCCCCTGTGAAAGGGCTCCACTTCCCCCCATGGATCTCTGGCATCCAACCAGGGATGGTGGGTAGGAGTTGATTAGGTATGGAACAGGTGTTGGAGAACAGCCTGACCAAACAGGGCATCCCGGCGGGAGTCCTTGTCCAAGCAGTAATGGACTGTGAAGGTATGAACCGAGGCCCAGGTGGCTGCTCGACAGATGTCGTCGATAGACACAAAGTGCAGATGAGCCATTGAAGCTGCCATGGCTCTCACATTGTGAGCTGTGACATGGCCCTCCAGAGGAAGATTCTTACTCTGATAGGCAAAGGAAATACACTGAGCAATCCAGTTAGACAGTGTTCTCTTGGAGACTGGAAGTCCCAAATGAGAAGGATCAAAAGCAACAAAGAGTTGAGAGGACCTCCTATGTTGCTGTGTTCTTTGTAAGTAAAAAGCTAAAGCTCTTTTACAGTCCAAAGTATGAAGATTTCTTTCTGCATTAGATGCATGAGGCCTTGGAAAAAACACAGGCAGGTAGATCGCCTGGTTTAGATGAAAAGGCGAGACCACCTTTGGCATAAAGTGTGGATGAGTCCTAAGGACTACCTTGTCATGATGGAACCTTGTATAAGGTGGATCAGCTACTAGTGCCTGCCACTCACTGATGCGACGTGCTGATGTGATTGCAATGAGAAAGATAACTTTCCAAGAAAGAAATTTCAATGAGGTAGTAGCTAAGGGTTCGAAAGGTGGCTTCATAAGCTGACCAAGAACCAGGTTTAAGTCCCATGCCACAGGTGGTGGCCTAATGGGAGGCTTAGTTAGAAGGCCTCTCATAAATCTTGCTACAAGGGGATGGGAGGAAATAGGCTGTCCATTTAGAGGCTTGAAAGAAGCTGCAATAGCACTCAAATGGACTCTTACTGAGTTAGTCTTAAGTCCTGCATTGGATAAATGAAGGAGATACTCCAGTAATGATTCCAAAGGTATCGCAAGGGGGTTAAGACCCTTCTGCGAGCACCAGATGGTAAACCTTTTCCACTTGAAAGCATAAGAGCGTCTTGTGAAAGGCTTCCTGGAAGCATAAAGGATATCCTTTACTTGCTGAGGGAGGTTAAGATCATGAAGATCTAGGCCTTCAGCAACCAAGCCCTGAGATGCAGAGAGTGGGGATTGGGATGCCGTAACATTCTGTCCTCCTGAGACAGGAGATCTGGAGCAGACCCTAACTCCAGGGAGGGAGCTTGAGAGAGATATAGAAGCAGAGGGTACCACACTTGCCGTGGCCAATGTGGAGCTATGAGACTCATACGGCCTCTGTCTCTCTGAAGCTTGAACAGGGTTTTGGGAATTAGGGGAATGGGTGGAAAGGCATACAGGAAGTCTTGACCCCAGTAAAGGAGGAAAGCATCCCTGGCCTGAGAGCCCTGAGCCGGAATTCTGGAACAGAACCGGGGAAGTTTGGCATTCCACGGACTTGCAAAGAGGTCTATGTCTGGGGTTCCCCAAATTTGAAAAATCTTGGCCACCTGGTCTGCATGCAGAGACCACTCGTATGGAAGCCGAACTCGACTGAGTCTGTCTGCCCAAGAGTTTTGTATGCCTGGAAGATACACTGCCAGGAGATGAATCTGATGCTCTCTGGCGAGGGCCCACAGTCACAAAACTTCATTGCAAAGCGACAGAGAGCCTGTTCCCCCTGCTTGTTCACAGAGAACATGGCTACTTGATTGTCCGTATGAATGAGGACTGTCTTGTAGCTGAGCAGGGTGTGGAACACTCGAAGAGCAAGGAAGATTGCTCTGAGCTCCAAGAGATTGATATGTAGATGAGTCTCCTGTGGAGTCCAGGTGCCTTGGGTGGAGAGGTCTTGCAGATGAGCTCCCCAACCCATCGGAGAAGCATCTGTTGTGAGAGTTGCCTGAGGTAAGGGTTGTTGAAAAGGGGACCCCAGCAACAGGTTTTGAGTGGACTGCCACCATTGGAGGGACAAAATAAGGCGATTTGTGTTTGCTATTTTGTCTGACAGACACCCTGATGTCTGGGTCAATTGAGTGGATAAAGTCCACTGGGCGAGCATTTATTTATTTATTTTATTTATTACAAGCTCTTATATACCGCACTATTTGGGATCAGCGCGGTTTACAATATAACAAAAGACCAGAACAAAAAGCTCTTTGGTTTTACATTGAACAGGAAAAAGAACTTGGATAATACATGGGGAGATTGTTAACTGAAACTATTTACAATGAATTTACATGTATATACATCAGTATTTATTCTTAAGGAATAAGGAACCACATGCACGGTAGATGCCACGTGGCCTAGTAGTTGTAGCATTTCTCGGGCAGTGACATGAGGCTTTAGCACTGCTTGAGAAGCTAACTGCACCATGCGAAGGCAACAGGCCTGGGGAAGATAGGCCCTTGCTTTTCTGGTATCCAGCAAAGCTCCTATGAACTCCAGAGACTGAGTGGGAGTTAGAGTGGATTTTGGGATGTTTATGACCAGACCCAAATACTGAAGGATACGCATTGTGCAAGATAGAGAAGTCCTGGCCTCTGACTCTGATGGGGCTCGAATGAGCCAGTCGTTTAAGTAGGGGAAGACGAATATTCCTAGAATGCGGAGAAATGCTGCTACCATAGCCATGCATTTCGTGAACACTCTTGGTGCTGAGGCCAGGCCAAAAGGAGGCACCCTGTATTGGTAGTGCTTTCCTTGAAAAAGTAACCGAAGGAACTTTCTGTGAGTTGGATGGATGAGAACATGGGTGTACGCATCCTTGAGATCTAGAGAACAAAGCCAATCCTGACTCTGAAGGTATGGCAGCAGAGTTCCCAGAGAAATCATCTTGAATTTCTCTTTGAACAGGAATTTGTTCAATTCTCTGAGGTACAAAATAGGTCTGTATCCCCCTGTTTTCTTTGGGATGAGGAAATAGGTGGAGTAAAACTCTGTACCCTGTTGATGAATGGGTACTTCTTCTATTGCCCCTTGGGCAAGAAGCATAGTGACCTCTTGATCTAACAGGTTGATGAGAGATGTCTGAGAATTGAACTGTCTTACCATTGTGGGAGGGGGCATGCACAGAAAGTGCAGCTTGTACCCCTCTCTTATAATGGAGAGTGTCCAATGCTCTGCTGTTATCTGCTCCCACCTGGGAATAAAGTGACATAACCTTCCTGGAATGGTGGAAGGCTCTGGTCCATTGAGGGCCAGGAAGGCTAAGTTCTCTAGATGAAAGTCAAAGGCTTTGTGGAGGCTGAGACTGCTGAGACGGTTGAGGCTTAGCAGTCTTTGCTTTCCTTTGTTTAGGTGGTTGCTGACCTTTCCAGGCAGGCTGACCTGCAGAACATCCCTGCTGGGAATAAGAGGGATAAAACCTCTTCTTTTTTGAGAAGAAAGAAATCTTTCAAGAAGCCTTTCTCGCAGGATCAGCTGTGGCTTTGGATAACCTATCCAAAGTGGAGTTGTCAGCATCTAATTCATTGGCTTTTTCTTGCCAATTTTTGCCAAATAGATTCTCACCTGTACAAGGGATATTGCCCAGTTTGTCCTGCACCCAGAGTTCCAAATCGGATGCCTGGAGCCAGGCAATTCTGCGTGCACCTATGGCAATGGCAGAGGTTCTGCTTATGCACTCAAAACAGTCAAAAGCTGCACGGTTGACAAACAGAAACATCCTGGGCATGTTTGACCAGTGTGAGAAAATCCTGCCTTCTATCCTCAGGAAGAAGAGGTCTCAAAACCTCTAAATCACCTGTGACTTCTTTAAGGAACATTCCCATATATAAAATATAGGAACTGATCCTGGCAGAAAGCATGGAAGCCTGGAAAGTACAACGTCCAAAGGCATCCAAAGTTCTACACTCACGTCCTGGAGGATTAGAGGCATGCCTCTTTGTACTCCTGATCCTTCTCATAGCTGATTCCACTACAATAGAGTGGTGAGGAAGCTGAGTTTTCTGGAATCCAGGACAAGGAGGGACTCGATACATGGTATCCAGTCTGCAAGAGTGAGGAGAGGTGGTGAGAGGTATCTCCCACATTCTCAACATGAGATCATGTAAGATCTCATGGATAGGCAAAGTAGCTGCCTCCTTAGGAGCTTTGGGATATTGTAAAATCTCCAACTCCTTAGCTCTGGGCTCTGTTTCAGGAGTCACAGTAATGGACAAACCACGAGCCACCTCCCTGATGAAGTCCTGAAAGGAGATATCTTCTGGAGGAGACATCCTACGTTTAGGAGAGGAAGGCTCCTCCGGGAGAAGTATTCCGGTACCGATAGAGCTGTCAGAATCCTCAGAGTCCTCTGAGGATTCGAAGTACCTTCTGTCCGGATGCTCTTGAAGAGCCCAATACCCATACCGACCAAAGTCGGTACCGGGGTATCGGTACCGGAAGGCATTGCATGACTGTGTGCCGGCAAAGCCGACACCGATGTCGATGCTATCGGTACCAGTGCCGGTACCGGTTGAACTGTCTGATGCGGTTCCGAGTGCATCGAAGCCACAAGGAGAGCCGCCAGACTGCATTCAATAGCCAGGAACCTCTGGTCTATCGACGCTGCCAATGCCTGGATATCGGTACCCCAGAGCATGGCACCAGTAGTTCTGCCGAGGTCGAGGCCTCGAGCCCCGATAATGCTTTGGAAGCCGAAGCCTCCCACCGGGGCAATTTTGCCGGTACAGAACCCTCAAGGGCAACGCCAGAGGCATCTCGATGCTTAGAAGGAGATCTACCCTTTGAGGACCGGCTAGACTTATGTTTAGTTACCTGAGATCAATGGGAGTAAGACGAAGCCCTGGAAGACATCAATGCCACTGAGGCTGCATCGGAGGGAAAAAGGGCGCAGAGCTTGGCAGTTCGGTTTTGTCGACCCCTCTTGGACATCATGGCACAAGCCATACACTCGGAGATGGAGTGGTCAGGACCTAAACATTTAAGACACCACTCGTGGGTGTCAGTGACGGAGATGGTACCGCCACATTTGGTGCACTTTTTAAAACCCGAGGCGGGTTTCTCCATGATGGAGGAAATTTTGGGCCTAAGGCCCAAAATGGCATGTGCACCTGGAAAAGAAAAGTTTGGAAAAAAAGATTATTATTATTTTTTTTAAAAGAAAGAAAGAAGAACCGGCGGTACCAGTATAGTGTCGAGGAAGGCAGACGCGACCACAAAAAGAAGAATAAGGAAAAAAAATTCTGCAGTGAAAGGAACACGACCTACTGGCTGCGCGGAAAATGAAGAACTGGATAGAGGCAGTTGGGAAAGGCGGGAAGGCAACACGCAGGCGCTGTGGGATGCTCCCAAAAGCTTCCTAATTGGACGCTGGGGAGCGTTCCCGCGCAGGACTCCGTCGGTACCTATGATACCATGTGTGAGGACTACATTCCTGCTCGTTTCTGGAGATCATGAAGTTGCAAGGGGGTAAACTGAAAGACAATGACAGGAAATACTTTTTCACTGAAAGGGAGGTGGATGTTTGGACTGCCCGACCGATGGAAGTTGTGGGGGCAAACACAGTGACAGAATTCAAAATGGCATGAGACAGACACAGTGGATCCCTTTATAGCAACAGGATAAAATCAAAATAAACATAACTATCTCTTATATTTGAACAAATACGGGCGATCTACACGGATCGGTGGGTACACACCTAAACAAAGGCATGGGGAGAGGTGACCTGCACGGAGCTGCAGGTGCACCTACTCTTGCTGCCTTGCTGGGCAGACTAGATGGACCATACTGGTCTTTATCTGCCGTCATATACTATGTTACTATGAGATCTTTGAGTCTGTCCTCATATGGTTTATAATGAAGACCACTGGCCATTTTGGTAGCCACCCTCTGCACAGACTCTATCCTGTTTATATACTTTTGAAGGTTTGGTCTCCAGAATTGCACACAATACTCCAAATGAGGTCTCGCCAAAGACTTTCAGAGAGGCACTATCACCTCTTTTTCCTGCTGGTTATTCCTCTCCCTATGAACCCAAACATTTTTTTCAGCTTTTGGCATCACCTTTTCTAACTGTTTAGCCACTTTAAGATCATCAGAAACAATCATGCCCAGGTCCTGCTCTTCTTTCATGGACAGAAGTACTTCACACCCATACTGTATTGCTCCCTTGGATTTTTGCAGTCCAAATGCATGACCCTGCATTTTTTAACATTAAGTCTCACCTAACAAATTCTCGACCATTCTTCAAGCTTAGCTAGATTCCTCCTCATGTTATCTACTCCTTCCTGGGTGTCTTCTCGCTTGCAGATTTTGGTATCATCCGCAAAGAAGCAAACCTTATCCAACAACAAAAATGTTAAAAAGAATTGGACCAAGGACAGATCCCTGTGGCACACCACTGGTAACATCCTTCTCCTCAGAGTGAGTTCTATTTACCTCTACCCTTTGTCACCTCCCACTCAACCAATTTCTAACCTAGTCAGTCACTTTAGGGTCCATCCATAGGATACTAAATTTATTTATAAGTTGCCTGTGCAGAAAGGTGTCCAAAGACTTTACCATAATCTAAGTATACCATATCTAGGGCTCTCCCATGGTCCAACTCTCTGGTCACCCAATCAAATTAATTTGGATTTGTCTGACAAGACCTGCTTCTAGTAAACCCATGCTGCCTTGGATCCTACAATCCATTGGACTCCAGAAACCGTACTATCTTCTGTTTTAACAACGTATCCATTAATTTACTCACCACAGATGCCACACTAACTGGCCTGTAGTTCTCAACCTTGTCCTTACTTCCACTTTTGTGTAAAGAGTGGTGAACAAGATTAAAGGCAGAAGGAAGATCTAGAGATACGAGCACGATGAAATTGAACTGATGGGTTAAGAAGATTAGCAGAAACAATAAGACAAGTTGAGTTCCCTTTTGTGTTCTCTGTGTGTTGTATATTTTTTGTGTCTGTGAAGGGTGTGGGGCCATTGCCTACAACCTATCTGTGGCCTACTAAACCAAAAGCTGACAGATTCCAGCCCTGCACTGGGCCTTTGACCTGATGTTGTCACAGAAGCTACCTATTTGCCAAGTACCTATGTCTGGACATTGAAGACTATTGCTCTTCATTCTATCTAGTTTTATTTATTTATTTAACAAGATTTATATACCGTCTTTCTACAAGTCAAGACGGTTTACATATAACAATTGGCAGTGTGTTTCAACTGTTTACAAGGAACAGGTACAGTTGTTGAGAATCTGACTTCCAGGACTTTCCCTGCCTGAGAACCATGTCAATGATCTTTGAATATGCAATATTGTATTGAGATTCTTATCGTCTTCTATTGCATTCTATAGTTTCTAATAAACTCTATCATACATGTGACCACCTCATGATAGTTGGTTTCTGATTTGTTCAGCCACCCAATGGAGCCTTGGTCTAACCAATCCAAGAGCTGGGCATAAGCAGAGACAAGAACTCTGTAAAGGAGAGAGCAGAGAAAAAGGAGGGTGCTTTGGTTCAAGCCTACACCTTGAACTCCCAAGCCATGTGCAAAACCTGCCAGCAACCTCATTGTCTCAAAAGGAGATAAATTCCTGCTTGTGCAACCAACTCCAAGAATGAAGGAGTGCAGTGCACACCCAAACCATCAGATCTAAAGAGGAACCACGGAAGTTCATTGGAGTGGAGGAGTAGCCTAATGGTTAGAACCAATAGACCAGGGTTCAATTTCCCACTAGCACTCCTTGTGGGCTTGGGCAAGTCACTTAACCCTCCATTGCCTCAAAAAATTCCAAGTTCAATTTTCCTGTTTAATATACATTACCAAGTTTAAGTTAAAATGTAAACTGCTTTGACTGAAATGATAAAGCAGTATAAAAAACCTGTTAAATAAATAAAATCGGAAACCAGTAATGCTGGAGCTAGCAGTGAATTCATGGCAGTATTGGGAACCTGCATCTGCAAAGGCTTCTAGCTCCAGGTACACTAAGAAAGAGCTGGGGAAGGATTTCTACTCAGAAATAATAAAAGGTAAAAAGAAGGAGAAGTTTGGAACTAACTCCCAACCTTAGGGAAGAAGTACTAAGAATAAAGGATGATAATTTAATAGAGTGAGAGAAGAAAGTGCTTAAACCTGTTTGGAATAAATATGCTGAGAGAACAGAAGGAGTTAACTGTTTGTAAAATAGTCTTCTTGTTTTTTGTCTCTGGCAGTTGTATTTTTGATATTTATTTAGTGACCCTAATTTTTAAGTAAACCCTTGGTTCATAACACAAAAATCTGGACAGGACTCATTTATTTTGAAAAGGGAAGGGGTGTGAGAGGCCTTTAAGTGCCAAGGCCTCCCAGTGTAAAAGTGGTCCCATTCAACAAACCCTGTAATTTAATCCCAAGAGTAGAGACTGAAAGATTAACACTCTTAGACTGATTTGCTCATTGTGCTATATAGTGAAAAGAATTGCAGTGCAGACTACAAGCAGGCAGGGGGGTTACATATATTTTGGGTTGAAAAGAAGGATAATGTATGCAAGAATTACTAAATGTAACTTGGCGTAGGAGTGGGGCTACACTTAGGGTGAACCTAGGTCCCCTGAAACAAAAAGAGGTTCCACTGTCCCCGGATGACTGTGCCCACAAGTTATGGCCCAGCACATTCTGGATGTTGTTGCTGCCTAAGTGTTGCACTTGGCCACTACCTATAGCAGGGCAGTTGCCCCAAGCCAGCCAGGCTCGAGCCACACAGATATGGAATACAGGGGAGAGGAGTTAGTCAGACCAGAGGAGTGTCTGTGGAGAAGAACCTAGAAGAGAAGCCAATGTAGTATGGGTGAAGTAACTACTTATCTGTCTGTGGGATAAGAGGAAAGAAAAATGACTAGCTCAAGGCAGCAGGAGGGATCTGACACACAGGTGCATCCTTCTGCTACTGCTGGGGGCTCCAGTACTGCATGGGAAGAGAGTCTGACACCTGGGTCCATTCCTAGTCTCCCAATCAGAAAGTTATGGATACATATTTTACTGATAGTATTTGTACAAGCACTTGTGAGGAGGAGAGCAAGTGAGTCCCTGGAAAGCATACCTCAGTCTAGGAAGTGTATTCCTCTTTGTAAGAGGACCGAAAGGAGATTGTGGCATTTTTTAAAGTCCAGAGCAGAAAAACAAATTAGGCAGTTGATATGAATGCCAGTGACACCTCCAAAGGATAATCTGCAGTCTATCTACAGAGAGCATCTAAGGAAGAAGAGACAGAGAGAGAAGAGGGTGGTATCCTATTGGGATCCAGCAGGAAAGGAGAGGCAAACGAGAACTCTGAAGACTCTAAGCATCTACCTATATTTTGCCTGATGTAATTGTTTTGCCTTAATAAAGAATGTGTTTTGTTTATATTTTGGGGATCACCTAAAAAGGTGTTTTACTTAAAAATATTATTTGAATCCTTTTTGCATTTTTATTGTTTGTCCTATTTAGGTCCTGAGCTCAGTTTCCCTCTTTGTGGCTTATTTTCATGTCCTCTAGTTCTACAGCTTCCCTGTCTTTGAAAAAGTTTGCTTATTGAAAGATTTCAAGTATTTAAACATCTGTATCAAATCTTCTCATCTCTCTTCTCCTCTAGGGTATATTCAGGTCTTCATGTCTTTTCTCAAATGTCTTCTGACACAGATCCCACACCATTTGGTTGCCTTTATCTGAATCGTTTCTAGTCTTTTTATATGCTTAGTGCAATACATCCTCCAAAACACAGTACCGCAAGTTCACATACTTTCTTTTTGAAAAGCAATACATGGTAATCACAAGGCTTGTGCATCTTGGGCATGTTTGGCTGCCAAAAATTAAAAGTGCACTTAAATTGCTTGTGTGCGTTGTCACGCCCTTAGCCCCTTACATTAGTATGGAGGGGCATGGGTTTATTTTTGTCACTGTGGTGCTTCAACTTTCTGGCCTTTTCTAACTGGATGCCTTTAAATGCATTCTGGGAAAGGTAGTTCAGTTAGATATCATTTGGGCTCAGATGAAAGAAAACACCTTCATTTGTAGTTGGGTTTTGAGTGAGTGCAATTTATTCATTAGCACAAAAAGACACGCTAGGTTCACAGATCCACCTTTTAAGATATTTTCACCAGGAATTCTTGTAACTCTTTACAGGATAACTTGAACTGAAACAAACAGCTTTCCTCAGCTTAATTAACTGCCCCTGCTTTCAGCAGAGCTTGCCGTGCAGAGCAAAACAAACAGAAAGAAACTTTTAAACCAGGTTTCTTTTCCCTTTCCAGTCCAGAACAAATACCTGGCTATCTTGTATGCTTAAACTCAGCACTTCATACAGATAGTCCAATTCATACAAGCAGATAAAAACTCTTTTCCAGGTTTTCTCAGTAGTTAGACAAACAAAAGCATTTCTTACTTCCTTCAATTGAAACGGCATCCAAAACTGTGCTCTGCACTGCTCACAGCTGTTTCTCAAAAGATAATCAGGAAGATTCAGCTTTTCACTGCATCACACTTCTCCTGAGCTTAGAACTTTAACAAGCAAACACAGCTCTCAAGGCTTTGGACACTGGAGGCTTCTCTTTACGGTTGGCATCCCCCTTGCAACCATTCTTAAATGGCAGACTGGCATGCAGAGCAGTCCATGTATGAGGCCCCTTCATCACAAGGTAAATCTGTCTCCCCCAATTCCATTGGTTCACTCTCTAGCTCAGATACAGATAGCTTACTTGACTGCCTTCTATTAGGGTTAAAGCTGTCTCTGGCAAATACGTAGTGCTCCTTATTAACTAAGCTTCTGGGGCTCATACCTTGATCAAAGCCTGTAGTAGCTTCACTCCTTACATGCTCTGGCCACCATCTAGCACGTCCTGTTCTCCAATTAGTGCCTCTGGCTCTTACTGATCCATTCTTTGAGTAGGCAAAACTTCTGCTCTCTCTTTCCCTCTGGTCAGCAGTTGCAGCATTCTCTGGCCTCAGGAGTCCTTCCAGTTTCTCTCCATGTGTCCTGCTTGTCCCTCTTCATCCTCTTGCTCCTCCTCTGCCTCGACTGCTTTCTGGTCTAACTGAGCTAAACTTAAACCCCTCAGGCTCCTGCTCCACCCTCTCCCCTCTCAGGTGAGAAAGCACAGTTACTTACCTGTAACAGGTGATCTCTGGGAACAGCAGGAATTAGTCCTCACATATGGGTACGTCGGTACCAATGGAGCCTGCGCGGGAAAGCTCCCCAGCTTCCCAGAAGGAAAGCTTTTGGGGCCTCCCAATGCGCATGCGCGCTGCCTTCCCGCCTTCCTGACCAACTCTCCTCAGTTCGAGTTTAAAGCTGAGACAATAGAGAGAGGAAAGGAAAGAGAGAGAGAGATACAACTCCTAGGGGAGGTGGGTGAGTTGTGAGGACTAATTCCTGCTGTTCCCAGAGATCACCTGTTACAGGTAAGTAACTGTGCCATCTCCAGGAACAAGCAGGAATAAGTCCTCACATATGGGGACTCCCTAGCTGAGATGCCCGGGAGATCCCCTGAAGGGTATGAGACCATGAAAGGTTCCTCATCTTCCTATGGATCTCAGGCATCCATTCAGGGCTGGAGTTGTTCAAGAATGGAACAGGTGTCTGAGGACAGCCTGACCAAACAAGGCATCCCGGCGGGAGTCCTTGTCCAAACAGTAATGGGCTGTAAAGGTATGAACCGAGGCCCAGGTGGCTGCTTGACAGATCTGGTCAATGGACACAGAGTTTAGATGAGCCATAGAGGTGGCCATGGCTCTCACATTGTGAGCGGTGACATGGCCCTCCAGAGAAAGGTTCTTACTCTGGTAAGCAAAAGACATACACTGAGCAATCCAATTGGACAGTGTTCTTTTGGAGACTGGAAGTCCTAAATGAGAAGGATCAAAAGCAACAAAGAGCTGAGAAGACTTTCGATGTTGCGGTGTCCTGTGGAGGTAAAAGGCAAGAGCTCTTTTACAATCTAGAGTATGAAGGTTCCTCTCTGCACTGGATGCATGAGGAGCAGGAAAAAAGACAGGTAAATATACCTCTTGATTAAGATGAAAAGGGGAGACCACTTTAGGCATAAAGTGGGGATTGGTCCTAAGGACCACCTTATCATGATGGAACCTTGTATAAGGTGGATTAGCGACTAGAGCTTGCAGTTCACTGATACGGCGAGCTGAGGTGACTGCAATAAGGAAAATAACCTTCCAGGAAAGAAATTTCAAGGAGGTAGTGGCTAAGGGTTCAAAGGGTGGCTTCATAAGCTGACCAAGAACCAAGTTTAAGTCCCATGCCACCGGAGGAGGTCGAATGGGAGGTTTAGTTAAGGTTAGGCCTCTCATGAATCTTGCAATAAGAGGATGAGAGGAAACAGGTTGTCCATTGATGGGCTTAAGGGATGCTGCAATAGCACTCAAATGGACTCTTACCGAATTCGTTTTGAGTCCTGCATTGGAGAGATGCAGGAGATATTCCAAAAGAGAATTCAAAGGAAGTACTAGAGGGTTAAGACCCTGTTGAGCACACCAAATGGAAAATCTTTTCCATTTAAAAGCGTAAGAACGCCTAGTGGAAGGTTTCCTAGAGGCATGGAGGATATCCTTCACTTGCTGCGAAAGATTGAAGTGTTGAAGGTCTAGGCCTTCAGTAACCAAGCTCTGAGGTGAAGGGACTTGTGGTTTGGGTGCCACAAAGTCCCCTCCTCCTGAGACAGAAGGTCTGGAGCCGCTCCCAAGTCCAGGGAGGGGGCTTGGGAGAGATGCAGAAGTAGAGGGTACCACACTTGGCGTGGCCAGCGTGGAGCTATGAGGATCATGAACCCTTGATCCCTTTGAAGTTTGAACAGAGTCTTGGGAATCAAAGGAATGGGTGGAAAGGCATATAGGAAGTCCTGACCCAAATGAAAGAAGAAGGCATCCTTGGCCTGAACTCCCTGACACGGAATCCTGGAACAGAACCGGGGAAGTTTGGCATTCCACGGACTTGCAAAGAGGTCTATGTCCGGGGTCCCCCATTTCTGGAAGATTCTGAGTACCTGATCCATGTGCAGGGACCATTCGTGTGGAAGCAGAACTCGACTGAGTCTGTCTGCCCAAGAGTTTTGGATTCCTGGAAGATATACTGCCAGGAGATGGATTTGATGCTCTCTGGCGAAGGCCCATAATCTTAGAGCTTCATTGCAAAGCAACAGAGAGCCAGTCCCTCCTTGTTTGTTTATGTAAAACATGGCTACTTGATTGTCTGTATGAATAAGGACCGTCATGTTGCTGAGGAGGGTATGAAAAACTCTGAGAGCTAGAAAGATTGCTCGAAGTTCCAAGTGGTTGATATGAAGGGTGGTCTCCTGTGGAGACCAAGTGCCCTGAGTGGAGAGATCTTGAAGATGAGCTCCCCAACCTGTTTGTGAGGCATCTGTTGTGAGGGTTGCTTGGGGCAACAATGGTTGAAAGGGGGCCCCCAACAACAGATTTTGAGTGGACATCCACCATTGGAGAGACCAAAAGAGACGTTTGGAGTTTGCTATTTGGTCTGAGAGCGCTCCGGATGCTTGAGTCCACTGGGTGGACAAAGTCCATTGAGCTGCTCTCATATGTAGGCGAGCATAGGGCACCACATGTACTGTGGAGGCCATGTGGCCTAATAGTTGTAGCATCTCCCTGGCAGTCAAGTGGCTTCTGGACTGAGTCTGGGAGGCTAAGTGCACTAGACGTTGGCAACGGGCCTGAGGAAGATAGGCCCTTGCCGTGGTGGTATCCAACCAGGCCCCTATGAATTCCAGGGACTGAGTAGGGGCGAGTTGAGACTTTGGCAGATTGATCACAAGTCCCAGATACTGCAGAATGCGTCTGGTGCGATCCAGGGAAGTCTGAGCCTTGGACTGAGATGGAGCTTGGATGAGCCAGTCGTCCAGGTATGGGAAAACAAAAATTCCCAGGGCTCGTAGAAATGCAGCTACTATTGCCATGCATTTGGTAAATACCCTTGGAGCAGAGGCTAGACCGAAGGGAAGTACTCTGTATTGGAAATGTTTTCCCTGGAACAGAAACCGTAGGAATTTTCTGTGGGATGGATGGATGAGTATATGTGTGTACTGTGATAAGGAAGCTTATCATAGCTCAGGAAGGAGCTATAGAAAAGGTGAAGTGACTCTGAACAAGCAACCTGTCAGTTCTGGTAGAAATAAGAAAACAGAATTTTCTCATAAAAGACTACCAGTCCCAGAATGCACCAGGTTTCCAACAGCCATTAGAGGAGCTGAAGTGGGGAAACGTGTGTTCAATCAGGAGGGCTATGAGGTAATCCCCAAGCACTCATCTCAAAGGGCAGGGCCTGATTCAGCACAGCTGCGCTGTGCTAGGGTGGAGCACTCATCTAAGCAGAATAAAGGTAGAGTTTATTCTACAGAGAATTATCCTCATCTTCATGATCTTGGACAGCTTCATCATCTGGAGGATCATCAGAAGCAGAAGCCAGAGCGGACGGACAGAGAGGGCAAGAAACCCTTTGGAAGAAAGAAGAGAAAAGCATTTGGGAGGTCTAAAGGAGTCCAGAGCAGTACGTATACTGGGAGACATTCAAAAGGCCAGCATACACCATTGGACTGGGAAAACCAGAGGAGTGGTGCTGCAGAGCTAGGAATCTCCAGACGGTACCTGTGAGGGAGACGGCTGCACTTGGAAGGGACCCTAGAACCCGTGCCAGAAGGTATGTGAAGAGAGATCCAGTGTCCAGGGATCTGGATTGGAAGGCTGGACATAAGAACTGGACTACATACTGGCCAGGCTATTTAGAGAGGAACTCTAACAGCAATGGAAGCTCAGGTATGAACACTGATCTATGCCCTAGCTATACCCTTGAAAGACAGCAGGGAAACAAGTATTCTCCTGAGAGTGCTCCATTGAGAAATTCCTCTGTGCCAATCCATGATATTGAACCCATGATTGTTGAAGAAGGGGGAGAGGTGGTAGATACAGGCTGTGAATACATGGATTGCTCTCTGTCTAAACTCCTTTGGTAATTTACTGTTACAAAGTACAACAACCATCACACAAAGGAATACAAACTTGTTCTTTAATCTACTCAGAAAAGCTCCTGAGTAGGATTTGAGCCACGCAGTAGAAAGCAAGCCAGCTAAGGGGTTTCAGCTGGGTAACTGCTAGCAAATGAGCCTTACCTAATTGCTTGTGAGCTCTGAGGAAATCACTTCTGAGTCTATGTGTGAAGATATAAGAAGTTAACCTGAAAAGAACAATTTTTCCCTACTTTGTGGGTTTTGTTTGTTGATTAAAGCACTGCTAAGAAAATATTAGCTAGAGCCTACACAAAAGACCAGTTTGTTACCAACCAGGTCTTTATTCTTTTGATTTGATTGCCTGACAAGTTCAGCTGTTTTCCTGATTTTGTTTTTCTAAGTTTAACACTGAAATCAAGTATCCTGTTTTATGTGCTACCAAGCATATCTGTGTTGGGAGAAATAACCCCATAAATAAATATCTTATTGGCTTTACACTGAAGCACAACTAATTATTGTGAGCGGCTGTGTCTGGTGTGAATGGACTGCATTTCCCACAATCCCTTGCAAATCATATTGATATATGCCTTTGCCAAGACTGTGAACATTCTCACCCAGGCACCCGTGTGACAGTACGCATCCTTGAGATCTAGAGAACAAAGCCAATCCTGACTCTGTAGGTATGGAAGGAGAGTACCTAGAGAAAGCATCTTGAATTTCTCCTTGCATAGGAATTTGTTCAATTCTCTGAGATCTAGAATAGGTCTGTATCCCCCTGTTTTCTTGGGAATAAGAAAATAAGGGGAGTAAAACCCTGACCCCTGTTGAAGAAGAGGAACCTCTTCTATTGCCCTTTGGGCGAGAAGGGTGGTCACCTCCTGACCTCACAGATTCAGGAGAAGGGGGAGAATTGAAACATCTCACCATGGTATGGGGAGGAAGGCTGGAGAAATGTAGTTTGTAGCCCTCTCTGATGATAGAGAGGGTCCATTGTTCTGATGTGATTTGCTCCCATCTGGGAGCAAAATGAGTTAACCTTCCTGGAATGGTGAGAGGATCTGGATGTTTTAGAGCCAGAAAGGTTAAGTTCTCTAGAGTTGAGTCAAAAACCCTGAGGGGGTTGGGACTGCTGGGCTGTAGCAGCCCCTGCAGGTTTTGCCCTGGCCTGTTTAGGCTGCTGACGCTTAGGAGCAAAGCGAGCTGCAGAAGATTGTTGGCCAGTATTTGTAGCAAATCTGGCCTTCTTATAGACAGGCTTCTTGAAAGAGTTTTTCTTGACATGGGCAGAGGTAGACTTAGAAAGTCTATCTAAAGCAGCATTTTCTGCATCCATTTGGGTGGCTTTGATTTGCCACTCCTTACCAAACAGATTCTCACCTGTACAGGGCAGATTTCCCAACCCATCCTGGATCCAGGGTTCTAGATCAGAGGCCTGGAGCCAAGCAATTCTGCGAGCCGCTATGGCAATACCTGAGGCTCTGCTAGCACCCTCAAAGGAGTCAAAGGCTGCTCTGTTGGAGAACTTTGATATATCTTGGGTATGCTTTAGCAAAAGAAGGAACTCCTCCTTTCTATCCTCTGGGATAAAGGGGAGAAAATGGCGTATTTTCAATGCAATCTCCTTCAGAAACATGCCCATATAGAGGCTGTATGAATTGATTCTAGCAATAAGCATACTTGCTTGGAAGATTTTTCTACCAAAAGCATCCAAAGTCCTACATTCTCTCCCTGGAGGAGTACAAGAGTGTCTTTTGGTACTCTTTATCCTTTTCATAGCTGACTGCACCACAATAGAGTGGTGAGGGAGCTGAGTTTTTTGAAAACCAGGAGAAGGAGGGACACGATACATGGTGTCCAACCGACGAGAATGTGGAGATAGGGTGAGAGGAGTCTCCCATAAGTCCATCATATGTTCTTGAAGAATTTCATGAATGGACAAGGTGACTGCCTCTTTGGGAACCTTAGAGTATCCTAAAATATCTAATTTTT
The DNA here is from genome assembly GCA_033557465.1 of Ichthyophis bannanicus. Classification (NCBI taxonomy): domain Eukaryota; kingdom Metazoa; phylum Chordata; class Amphibia; order Gymnophiona; family Ichthyophiidae; genus Ichthyophis; species Ichthyophis bannanicus. The sequence continues at coordinate 547,585,050 of CM066031.1, forward strand.
TTGCTCTAGGTTCTTTTTCAGAGGTTACTGAAATAGAGAGACCTTTAGCCACTTCAAGGATTTAGTCTTGAAAAGACAAATCCTCTGGAGGAGACATTCTCCTCTTTGGAGAAGAGGGCTCTTCAGGTAGAGTTAGGGATACTTCAGCAGAGTCATCTGATGAATCAGAATCATCAGAAGACTCGAAGTATCGTCTGTTTGCTTCCAGGGATCGATAAGCGTATCGACCGGTATCGAAATCGGGGGTACCCAGAACCGAATCGGTATCGGGAAAAACCCCGGAACCGGGAACCGGAATCGGTATCCTGGTCGATGTGGATGCCCTGGGTACCGGTATCGGTTGGGGTACCGGAACCGGAGTCGGTACCGCTGGCTGCGGTACCGATGGCGTCGCAGCTTTAATAAAAGCCATAATAGCCTGCTGCATGGATTGAACTGTATGATCCATAGACGCCACGACTGTCTGGATGTCGGTACCGGAAGAATGAGCCGGTACCCCAGAACAGTCTAACAGGTGATCGGTCGAGGCCGTGCCATCGATGTCAACCTGTAACCCCATAGGAGGAGCTTTGGAAGCCGGAGCTTCCCGCCGGGGTTGTTTGGCTGGGGCAGGGTGCTCAGGGTCAAGCCTGGGGGCATCTCGATACTTGGAGGGAGATTTGCCCTTTGAGGACCTGCCAGAGGAATGTTTGGTTACCTGAGATCCATCAGGAGAGGAAGACCTGGAAGATGTCGATGCTGGAGTATCTGTAGAAAACAGCATGTGAAACTTGGCTGCTCGGTTTTGTAAGCCACGTTTAGACATCAAAGAACAGGATGGGCAATCCGGAATGGAATGGTCAGGCCCCAAACATTTAAGACACCATTCATGGGTGTCTGTGACTGATATAGTACCGCTACACTTAGTGCATTTTTTAAAACCAGAGGCTTGTTTCTCCATGAGGGAGAATTCTGTGAAGGCCTAGAGGCCTCACAGAACAAACACACCAAGTGGGGAAAATAAGATATATATTTTTTTTTTTTGTAAAGAAATAAAGAAAAAAGACTGGCGGTACCGGTCCAGAATCGGGGAAGGCAGACACGCGGCCAAAGAAACAAATTAAAATAACAACTTCTTCAGCGGTGACAGGAACACGACCTGCTGGCTCTGCGGAAAAAGAAGAACTGAGGAGAGTTGGTCAGGAAGGCGGGAAGGCAGCGCGCATGCGCAGTGGGAGGCCCCAAAAGCTTTCCTTCTGGGAAGCTGGGGAGCTTTCCCGCGCAGGCTCCGTCGGTACCGACGTACCCATATGTGAGGACTTATTCCTGCTTGTTCCTGGAGATAGATCAAACTCCCTCGTGGCAGCTGAGTGATTAGGGGATGCAGTGACGTAAGGGTTCCTTACCCTGGGCCTGTATTCCCTATCCTTTCTACCACTAGGGGCACTCTGTTCCTCATTGTAGCCAGGAATTACTGGCTTTCTAGGAGCAAATGGAGTTTTAAGTCCTGGACCTTTTAAAATGGGTCCCTTAATTATGGTAAATTCCTTCTTTTTACCCCTCTCTTCTAGGTCCTGATAAGCTTCCTTATCACAGCGTGTATACCTATGAATTAACACATCCACAAACGATATGCATGCGCATAAAAGCTTTAGCACACTTCGAAGGTCCGCAATTATAACAGAAAGAAATGTATTTTGTCTTTATTTAAAATGAAGTGCTTTTTAGCCCTTCATATGCCTATTTAACACACACAATTTTTGAAAAAGATTTACATGCATACTGCTGCTGTTACTCTAAGAACATTAGATTTGCCTGAACCGGATGTACAGAGAGCGTTGCGATTCTGATCCCGTGGGGCACATCTAGCCGCGATCCTGGCCGTCGGAACAGTTTATTCCTCACAGCCCGACCACCAATTTGGCATCCCAGGGCCAGGGTCAGACTGCGTGGAATGCTCTCTGCCACCCTTTCCCGCCCCGGGCCTGCCAATCCTAGACATCCAGGGAAATTATTCCACCTCGGAGAACCTCCCCGTTAAGTCGCCAGCCTCAGACGTACAGGACCGACATTAGAATCCGCCCTGTACATCAGGGGCCAGTGACTGCCTGCCCTAACACCACCCCATTCCCGCCCTGTCTATCTTCCCCATCCCTGCTATTCATGGCTCGGAATGAGCCTGTTAGAGACCAATTCTGTAGGTTCCTGTCCGGGCCATCTGGACATCCAGAAATCTAGACGGCCCGGAGATACACCAGATTCTGCTCCCTCTAGGGCTAGACGGCTCCAATTCAGGCACCCTGGACATCCAGAGTTCTGCCCGGCTAGCTCAGCCTGGCTCCTTCATGGAGCCGTGGTGTTGTGGCATCCCGTTGCCATGGCACTGCGGCTCCATGCCGGAGCCCCAATTGCCCACAGACATTCAGATTGCCTTTTCCCCCACAGCCCAACCCCAGATTAGTCCTGCCTAGGTCAGGATTGGGCTGTGGGTTATCCCCTGCCCCACCTCACCTCAATTCCTGGTCCCCCCAATGGCCTCTGCTATCTTCGAGGGAACTTATTCCACCTTCAAGGTGGAATAAGTTCTCCGGCTATCCACCATCCCTCAGATGTACAGGGCTGTCGTTGGAATAGGCCCTGTATATCTGGGTTAGGGGGTCATGCCTATGGCCCGCCCTCTATCCCCCGCTTGGCCTGCCCCCTCCTGTCCCCATCTAGAGCTCCCTGCACATCTCCCCTGTACATGCAGGGAGCTTTGGGCAGGGAATACGGTCCTGGGTGTTTAGTGGGGATGGACCTCCAAACCAGACGTCCATCCCCGTTAAACATGAGTCAGAATGAAATCACTCAACAGTCAGGTCCCAGCAAACTGAGGTGTGAGGACACTTGCAAAGACTCTGCATAGACAGCTGACAACCCTAGAACAAGAATTAGTAAACCCCCAAGCTCACCTCACCCATGTCTATTACACCCTGCCTGCCCACCCCACAGTTTCTGTGATTGCCAACCACAGCCCGGCACCTACCCTCTCTCCCCTCTGCCCCAGTGACCCCAAAATGCTCACAAATAATTCAAAATCAAACTGCAACCTCTCAGGGACAACATCTGGATGTAATCTTCCCAGACAGCCAAAACTTTAGGGACCCGATTCTGAGCACTTCAAGCCCACACTCTGTCCATCTTCATATACTGGTGCAGTGCATTCCTTCAGTGCCAAACGTTGGGCAGGTCACTACCTACCCAGGTAGACAAAATCTGCCTCCCTCGACCTACCACTGTCAAAAGAATCTGAAATAAGGCAGTCAATGGCATGAGGTCTCAATGACATCAGAAAACCCGCTCAATGTAAGTATGCGTTCCATCCAGTAATGCCAAACTTGTAGGCATTACCAAAATAAATGTCCCAGCATGCTTTTGTTAGCAGGATGGGAACAGTTGTGGGATGTAGAAAAGCAATGGGCAAAATTGAAAGGGGATATTTTAAGGGCAACAAATCTTTTGGTATTCAAGTAAATAAATGTAAAAGGAAAAGGAGGCCACTATGGTTCTCAAAAGAAGAAACTGAAAAGGTGAAGAAAAAGATCACAGAAAGAGGAAAACGAGCATCAATATTTGAAAAAACCTGCATAAGCTAAGAAAGTAGTCAGGAAAGCGTAGATACAAATAGAAGAAACAAAAGCCAATGCAGTAAAATGTGGGAACAAGTCATTTTTCAGATATGTTAGTTGATATAAGATATAAAGGAGGAAGTTCAAAAGTGGTATTTTCAGACTCAAGAGTGAAGGAGAGGAATATATAGAAGCTGATGAGGATAAAGCAGAATTGCTTAACACATACAGTATTTTTGTTCTATGTTCACAGATGAAGGGCTAGGAGCAGGACATCAGAAAACAACCCCAAATAGGAACAGTAGTGAAGGGGATCTTGAACGATTTTCAGAAGACTGTTTGTGAGGAACTACTGTAGCTAAACTAAAAGTAAACAAAGTGCTGGAGCCAGCTGGGATACATTCCAGAGTATGGAAGGAACTTGGGGATGTTCTAGTGATTCAACTGTCTGATCTTTTCAATGCTTCTTTATAGTTGAGAGTGGTTCCAGAGGTCCCTTTATACAAAAGCAGAAGTAACAATGATGTTGAGAACTACAGACAAGTTAGTCTGACCTCTGTGGTGAGTAAATTAATGAAAACGTTGCTAAAACAGAGGATAATGGGGTTTATGGAGTCCAATGGATTGCAGGATCTGAGGCAGCATGATTTTACTAGGGGCAAGTCTTGTCAGACAAATCTAATTAGTTTCTTTGACTGGGAGACCAGAGAGTTGGACCGAGGGAGAGCCTTAGATGTAGTGTACTTACAGTAGATCTCAGTAAAGCCTTTGACCCCTTTCTGCACAGACAACTTATAAATAAATTGTGCATCTTAGTGGCTGACTAGGTTAAAAATTGATTGGGACTTCCGGTGACGTCACGGAGCTGATGGCGGCTTAGTTGCCTAGCTCCTCTCCGATCCCCGAATTTCAGCAACTTTTGGATACCCCCACGGTTCTAAGGTGGAAGGAAAGCGTGCATCTGGGTCTGCGATGGCTGCGCGGAAGAAGTTGGCGAACTTTCAATCATCATATGCTCGGCCAGAGCGGCAGGAGGCCGTGTCAGACCCTGAGGAGATGGAGGGGACGGAGAGCCCAGAGGAGGAGGAGCACAATGCCGGGACGGAGGAGATGCCGTTGAAATCTTGGTTGACGGTGTTTAAAGCGGAGATGCAGGGTGCGCTGAAGAAGATAAGGAAGGACTTGAAGGAGGCAGTGGTGGCTATACAAAAAGAGGTGAGCTGCATGGGACAGTGCATGGAAGACCTAGAGGGCCACGTGGAGCAGCAGAAGGAGGAGATGCGGGAAATGGCAGCTGAGCAGGACCGAGTTAAAAAACTGCAGGAGGAGATGCAAGAAAAGCTGGAAGAGATCGAAGATAGAGCGAGACGAAATAATCTACGGATAAGAGGGGTGCCGGAAACGGAGTTGACAAAGGACTGTGAGAACCTGGTACAGCGCTTGTGTAGTCATATTTTAAGGCTTGGAGGTGAGGGGGAGGCCCGAATTGACTCCATTGGCGTGGAGAGAGCACATAGGAGTCTAGGCCCCCGGAGGGAGAAACAGGGTAGAGACATTATCGCTTGCCTGAGCAGGTTCCCTGTTAAAGAGCAAATACTCTCACTGGCACGGAGGTACGGCAGGATTGCCTGGGAAGGACATGAGGTAGAGGTGTTTAATGATCTTTCAAAGGGCACTCTGGAGCGGAGGAGAAGTTTGAGAGAGGTCACTACATATCTGCGAGGGAAAAATCTTCGTTACAGATGGATGTTCCCTTTTGGCCTGCTTCTCTCTGTAAATGGGGTGTCTAAAAAAGTTAAAACAGCGGATGAAGCCTGGTCGGTCCTGGAAGAGATGGGGTGTGCGAATCTGCCCCAATCGCAAGCGCGAATGCAGCGAGAGCAACGCGTGGCAATGTCTGAAAAGCAGCGCACGAGATTGCAATGGCAGAGAGTGGGGGAAAAGGGGAAGAGACTGAAGTGGCTGGCCCAAGAGCAAGAGAGTGAGATTGCGGGGACTGACGATTGACAACCTGCAAGCGGCTGATGTTGTGTGGAAAGATGGAGGGGTATGGGCGTTAGAGCCCTCCAACCCTGGTAATGTTGACACTGGACTTATAGGGCTGAGAAGGGTGAGGGTGAGGGTGGGAGAGGGGGTATGGAGGTGTTGGTTGGCAGAAGGTGAAGTGGGGGGCACGTTGTCTCTGCACTGATATATGCACTTTCTGTGGGGGAGGGTGATAAACGCAGGGGTAGGATATGATGGTCTCGGAAGGGAAGGAGAGTGGTGTGGTGGAGGGCAGAGGGGTGGGAGGGGAGGGGGGCGAGGGGGTGGGGGGAGGGAGGGGGGGGAGGGTTAAGGGCACAGCATATGTGGGGGAGAAGGAGTTGTTGGGGGGAAATGTTGCGGATAGGGACAGTCAACGTGAAGGGGTTGAATTCACCTGCTAAACGCAGCCTGTTATTTCGGGAGGCGCAGCGTAATCAGTGGGACGTTGTGCTACTGCAGGAGACCCATTTAAGGAGGGGGGATGGCTATATTGGTGAGGTCTGGGTGTGGAATTCAAATAGGTGGGCACTTTAAGGACCCGTAGGGGTGGGTAGTGGGGATTAGGGGGAGGTTTGGAATGGTGGATATAGTGCTGGTCTCAGTGTATGGGCCGAATGGCAACCAAGGGACATTTTGGAAAGATTTGGGGAGGTTGTTGGAAGGAGAGGGGGGGAAGTTGGTGGTTGGGGGGGACTGTAATGTAGTCCTAGACCCTCGGGTAGATCTAGATTCGAAGGGGGGAGATGGGGGGAGTAGGAATAGGCAAGGATTGAGAAGCTTGATGCAACAATGGAATTTGCTGGATGCTTGGAGGGTGCTTCACCCCAGCAGGCGGGAGTATACTTTTTTCTCCTCGCCTCACAATAGCTGGAGTAGGATTGACATGATCCTACTGGATAAGAAATGGATGTTAGAAGTGGAGAGTGGGGGTATTGTCCCAGTAGGGTGGACGGATCATGGAGCAGTGGAAATAGCAATACGGAGCCCTTCACAGGGGGGGGGGGGGGAAGGTGGCTTTCTGGAGGCTGAATGAAAGCTTGCTGCAATGTAGGGAGGTGGTGGAGGATGTGCGGGTGGCAGTGAAGGAATATTTAGCCTTGAATGATACAGGGGAAGTTCGGGATGTGATGGTCTGGGAAGGGTTGAAGGTGGTCATCAGAGAGCGGTTTCTTATGTGGGGGGCTAGGCAGAAGAGGGAGAGAGGAAAAAAGGAAGAGGGGTTGAGGAAGCGGTTGCAGGAGGCAGAAGAAACTTACAGGAAGGGTGGGGCGGTGGGGGATCGGCGGGAAGTGGAGAAGGTGCGGGCGGAACTACAAGCCCTGCAGCTGGAGCAAGTGGCCTTTGCTTTACAAAAGGTGAAGCAGGTTCATTATGAGTTTGGGGATAAGGCGGGCCGCTTGTTGGCCAGGCGCTTGCGACAGCAGAAAGGGGCCTCCACGATCTTCCAGATTAAGGGTGAGGATGGGGAGATATATAGGGGAGAGGGGAAGATCCGGGAATGCTTCAGGGATTTTTATCGGGCATTATATACGGGGATGGATTAGGGCTGTTCGGTCCATTTTGCCTCCCAGTTCTCTCATTACCCTTGTCATTGCTTTGGTTGTTAACAGATTAGATTACTGTAATGTGTATTTGGCCAACCTCCCTAAATACTGTATTCAGCGGCTGCAACGTATTCAGAACGCCGCAGCCCGTCTTGTTACCTTTTCCAACAAATTTGATCATATTACTCCAGTTTTACTTAGATTACATTGGCTTCCTCTTCAGTACCGTTTTCATTATAAGTTTTTGATCCTCCTCCACCGGACTATCTACACCAGTACCCCTCGTTACTTGGCCGACTGCATTTCCCGGTACACTCCTCACCGACTGCTCCGCTCTACTTACACAAACCGATTGTCCCTTCCCTCACCATCACAAGCCCGTTTGGAACGGACGCGGCATTCAGCCTGGTTTTTCCTTGGTCCCTCACTATGGAACATGTTACCTACCTCACTGCGCTTAGAACCCTCCTACCACCAGTTTAAGTTGTCCCTTAAAACCTACCTCTTTCAGAAAGCCTTTGATTTGCCCACTGACATTCCCCCCTAACTGGCCTGTCTGTATGTATGTATGTCCCAACCCATATGTTGTCTACTGGTTAGTTACCTTATTTCTTATGATTGTTGGTATGATTTGATACTACTCTGTCTACGTAAAATTACTTGTAAATTTTTATGATTTCTTGTTGAACAATCTCTCGTGTGCTATCTATTTCTTTCCCCTACTGGCTTTCCTGTCTACCTTTGGCGTTCTTTTCCTGGTTTGAGGTGCAAATTGTTTTTAATTGTACACCGCTTAATGCTATTGTCCAAGCGGTATATCAAATTTTAATAAAGATAAAGATAAAGATGGAGGGGGTGGAGGGGGAGGCCATCTCGGATTATTTGGATGGGATACTGCTTACGGGGTTATCGGAAGAGGCGAGAGAGGGGCTGGAGGTTCCCATTACTAAGGAAGAAATTGGAAGGGTGGTGAAGGGTTTGGGGGGGGGGGGGAGGCGCCAAGGTTAGATGGGTTGCCAGGAAGTTTTAATAAGGTTTTTTTGGGGGAGATTGGGGGGGATATTAGGGAGGGTATTTAATGATGTTTTGGAACAGGGGGGGGAGCCCACGCGGGAAATGTTGACGGCTGGGATTACAGTATTATTGAAACCGGGGAAAGATCCCTTGAATTGTGGGTCTTATAGGCCTATCTCCCTGTTGAATGTTGATGTCAAAATTTTGGCCAAAGTTTTGGCGGATAGACTAGCGGGTTGGCTGCCAGGGTTGGTCCACGGGGATCAAATGGGTTTCATTAAAGGGAGGCAGGCAGTGGATAATGTAAAGAGGGCAATAGGGGTGGTGTGGGAGGCCAGACAAGGGGGCGAGGAGCTGATTCTGATGTCCATTGACGCAGAGCAGGCCTTCAACAGGGTTCACTGGGGGTTTCTGATGACGGTATTAGAAAGGGTGGGGTGTGGGCCGAATTTCTTGAAGTGGATACAGGGCTTACATCGGGAACTGCGGGCTCGAGTAAAGGTTAATGGGCGTTACTCGAGGGATTTTGCAGTGGAACGTGGGAGAAGACAGGGGTGTCCAATGTCCCCACTGCTGTTTGCTTTGGTAGTAGAACCCCTGGCAGAAAGGATTCGTAGGAATGGGAGGATCGTAGGTCTGGAGAGGGGGGGGACTTCTCATAAGATTTCACTATACGCGGATGATATTCTTTTGTATATGTGTCAGCCACAGCAAACGCTCCCGGAAGTGCTTAGGGAAGTGGAGGTCGTCGGGGGAGTGTCGGGATTTAAAATGAATATTGACAAGACAGAAGTAATGAGGGTGCAGCTGGGCGGGGAGACTGAAAGGAGTCTGAAGGAGGCTTATCCCTTGCGATGGGTACGTAAATCCCTGGGGTACTTGGGGGTTAATTTGACAGGCAGGTATGAGGAGTTGTACAAAGAAAATTACCCTAAACTTCTGGGAACCATTCATACAGATCTAGAGGGCTGGATGGGGTTGGAGACCTCATGGTTGGGTAGGATTGCAGCCATTAAAATGAATATTCTTCCTCGTCTATTATACTTATTTCACGCCTTGCCGGTTGAGATTCCAGAGGGCACGATGAGAGGGTTGCTAAGACGCGTATTTAGCTACATCTGGAAGAGGAGGCCCCCTAGGATTTCTCGGAGGGTTATGTGCACTAGCAAACTGGAGGGGGGGTTGGGAGTACCTAATCTAAAGGAATACTATAGGGCAGCACAATTAAAGCATATCATGGATTGGAGGGGCAGAGGGGGATTGGTACCATGGGTTAGCTTGGAGAGAACTAGGGTGCAAGGGGGGAGGTTAGATGCTTGGATATGGGCCTTTCCCCTGTCCTTATCATCAGCCTCATATAACTGTCAATAAAAAGACAAAAAGACCTCCTCAATAGACTTCTGCTCCGTGCTAATCAACCCAGCATCAGTACATACTGCTGCTATGTGTCAGGGCTCACCCGTAACCCTTAAGCAGGGATGAGAACATCCTCCCTGATCTTTCCCAGACTGGTACAATGCATGGCGGTAATAGAGCTGAGATTGTTTGGCATGGGCATGAAGAAGGGTATTGAGTTCACTCTGCACAGTCAGATAGGCGCCCTAATTCCCCGCCGTATCTTCCCATATCAACCTCTTCCACAGCCCCTTTAATTGGCTGCCCAAGTCCACCAGGTGCCAACTGATCTCTTTCCTCTATCTATTAACATACCCAATAGTAACACCCCTTAAAAAAGCCTTGGCCGTCTCTCAAAACAAAGCTGGGTCAGTCTAATGCGCACTATTGGTATCATCAAACAAGTCCCATTGTTCACTCAGAAACTTTTGAAAGCCTTCGTCTCCATACAGAAAAAGAGGGAAGCACCACTGCCTCTCCCAATGGGACATCTCAGAATAAGCATATCCACCCAAACCAATTGCCAATTTCCGCAGCTTGAAGAGCCCCAAGCAAGTCATTGGACATCAAAAAATAATCAATGCAAGTCCAAGAACTATGTGCTCTAGAAAGATGCATATAGTCTCTTTCTGTGGGGTGCAATATGCACCAAGCGACAATCAAGTCACAACCCTCACACAAACTTAACTACTTCCACCTTCTCACAACCCCCCCTCCCCGAATAGACTCATAGGATCGATCTAAGTACTGTCCCACTGAGGAGATGCACCACACCAGTTCATTAAAAAAAAAAAACCCTCTCAAAAGTATTAGGACCGTAGATGCTACCCAACCAACAGCATACAAGCTCCCAGAAACCAGCACATAGTGAGGATCACAATGCAACTTGTCAAGTTGAAAGCCTAAAGCCTTCCTCACTAAGATCACCACCCCTGCTCTCTTCTCTCCAGAAGATGATCCATACATTTCATCCACCCACCACTGTTTTCAATTTAGCTTGCTCCAAAGCAGACATATGAGTTTCTTGGAGTAGCACAATATCAGACTACCAATCCTGCAAGGCCTTTGATAACTTCAATTTTTTTTTCCTGAGGCAATGGGGTTAAGTGACTTGCCCAAAGCCACAAGGAGTGCTAGTGGGAATCAAACCCTGGTCTCCTGGTTCCCAAGTCAGTGCTTGAACCATTAGGCTACTCCTCCACTCCACACCTGCAAGGTCTTTAAAATCTTATGGGGCCCGATATTCTTCTGGGCAGGCTATGTGCTGCTACGGCCCTTAACCCTGGATATTCAATGCCGGGGTCATATGTGGCCCTGGCATTGAATATCCGGGAATGGTCGCACCTGCTGGAAGCCGCATTAAGTAACCAGTCAGCAACGATATTGCATGCTGCCCGGTTAGCTCCTGCACTGAAAGATAGGCGAGGGTTTTCCTTGCCTATCTTTTTGGTGCAAATTGCTAAACTGGCAGCATACAATATTGCTACTGCCCATTTTTCGCTTGTTGTTGCCTCTACTCCGCCCCGACACACCCCGATGCTACCCAGATAGCATTGGGGCATGTAGGGGAGTTAGAAGGGGATATTCAATGGCACTAATTGTGTAAGTGCCATTGAATATCCTGATTTAAGGCATTTACGTGGTTTACTGGGTTGTAAACCGTGTAAATGCCTTTCAAATATCGGGCCCATGGTGTTTATTGGGGCACCTGATACCACATACATTCCACGAGAAGAAGCGGAACCCCTTAGTCATCATGTCACCCTAACTCTAAGGCCCCTTACTACAAATTTCAACATTGTCACTCTGGAAGATCCTCCAAGCCTAGGATCCCTCCTACTCCACTCTGAGCCATGGTGGGCAACCACAGGTCCCTCTCTCCCTCCCCCTCTCTCCAAGGAAAGCAATCCCATGCCTTAGAGGCAGCACATCCCTCACACATCCAACTGAATAATGCTACTAACCCCAACCTTATCCCATCCATCTGGATCCAAAACCTATATTATCATTCAACTGCCAAAACTCAGCACAGAGGTCTGTATCTGGGCCCTCCCACAATGCCCATATATCCATGATTCCTCAAGAAAGCACTGCAATACCCAAAGACCTACCTATCCCCTCTTAGATGAAACATCCCCACCCCATGCATCAACTATGCAACCACCCCTCTAAATTAACATATCACTCATCCCCCCCAAATACGCCCTATGACTCTCTGCTCAGCCCCTTATCAAATATCTCCCATGCATCCACCCTTTCCATCCATACTCTTCCAGCATATAGCAGTCACACACTCTCCGCCCCCCCCCCCAGCAGTCCCCACATAATCCAACTCCCACTGTCTGAAAAGCAATCTATATCCTGCAAGGCTCACACAATGCCACATATACAAAATGCAACAGCCCAAACCCCAAAAGCACACGCTCCAAAAAAAATCCAACCGCCTCCAGGAAGCACATTAACAAGCACATAAGAATGCCAATCCCCAACCAAATGTCAAATGTGCAAACAGCCTCCAAGTCCATCATACCCGATTTCCTCATACGGTGTCAGAACCTCAAGATGCCAACCGCAGAAGCCTAACCCAGGATGGGGCAGACACACAACATATTCCATAGCTGCCCCACTGGGCTTAGCGCCACATCAGCGAGGCAAGTGTCTTCAGTGATGCTCATGGGCAGTCCAGGGCAGTGCAGAAGTCATTACAAGTGCTAGAAACAGCTGGGGAAGAATGTACCCAAAAATGGCACTGGCAGGAAACCTAGTTCACTAGACATGGTCCACAAACAGTCACATCTCTCAATAAGTGGAAGACATCTTCACATAATGGGGGGACCCATGCCAGGGTCTGTGAGCTGCTACATGTAATGCAACAGTCGCCAGCTCTCGTGATCAGAACTCCAATCGACAATGGAAGGGATCTACACCATGGTCCAAAAGGCCGCTAAGCCACAACCAGGAACACTTCAAAGATGCTTATGTAGAACAGTAATAGTAGGGCCATAGAAACCCCTCAAACACAGGAAAAGGCAGGGAATAGGACTGCAAAGTCACTGAGCCATATGTTCAGTTCTCAGGACCACATTCTGCTCAAGCCAGCTGCCCCAACCTTGCTGAGCAAGTCCACAGGCCAGTAGGACTGGCCTGTCCATTGTGCAAGAATATTGTTCACACAGGGCCCCGCACTTCAGGGGCCCTATGCTAACAACATCTCTCATATTTGGCACCGGCAGGGTCAGCTTTAGAGGGAGCCGGAGAGGCCCCGGCTCACCTCTGACAGTCGCCGAAGTAAAGAGCACCGTTTTTCTTCACTTCAGCAGCTGTGTTGTAGTATAGGCTGCTGGCGTGCTGAATGCGGGAAACAGGAAATTCCCTTTGACCTCCGGGAACCAGCAGCCTATACTACAATACAGCTCCAAAACAAAGAAAAACAGCACTCTGCACTTCGGCAGCTTCAGCAAATCCTGAAGAGATGGAAGCTGAGTTGAGAGTCCTCCAGTCCCATTATACTCACTGAGTATGGCAATTACTGAGACTCCTCCCCATCAAGGATGCTGAGTTTGTGGCTTCTGTAGTTCAGGGAATGGAAAAGGACAGAAGCTCTCTGGACTGGAGTGCTACGGTACCCCCTCCATGGCTGAACACCAATACCTCTGAGCTTGGGGACGTCGTCCTCTGACAACTGATCCACCTCTTAACCCATTTTGGATCAGCGTATGTTTTACAGACATAAGGTTTTCATACTTACTACTCAACTGTTTACTAATTAATGGTTATAAATTCAATGGAACTAGGTTTAGTTATTATTGTTATGTCAAAAAGTGTTATATACAGATTTTTTGTTTGAGATTTATTTAGTTTAATAGGTATTCGAAGTTTGCTGATTTTGACGGTACTGGCGGCTCAACATAAAAAGATCACAAAAAATAGTAAGTAGCTAATAATGCTCTAATAGCTACTATTTTGCAAATAAAAGTATTTGTAGACTTTAGAAAATAGGTTTAGATAACTGTAAGTTACTTAGTGTCAGAATTATTGGTGCATATATCGGCCTTGTATGTTTTTCATACGCCGGGCTAATATGTTGTCGAGACTAATTGTTGTCACGCGTTCGGTTCTAGGTGTTTCAATGGTGCAATATCGACGCACTGCATCAGAGGTATTTTCACGTGTATCATATTCTGCCGTCAGAATGGACTGTTGACAAACTATATTATATCATAATAAATGAAATGAAATGAAAACTGCAGTTTCAATAGTATCATACAGTATGTTTATGTCAATGAATATTGATACTGAATCATAACTTTTCTGATCACTTGGAAGATGGACATTGGACCAGTGTATGAAAAACAGACTATGTGAAATGTCTATTTTCTGCAAAGTTTTAATATTTTTTATTATTGCCTGTATTTCATAGTTTGAGTGTAACAAATCTAATAAATCATCCAGAACAGAGAAAGAATATGTGAGCTGTCCAAAATGGGTTAATCTGCTGGAAGAATGCCATAACTACAAGAAACCTCCCATTTCACTATTGGGCCTTATTGTATTGGCCAGCCAAGGCTGTAGTTGAGGGAGGCTGCAGGATATCTACAAGGACGATTTAGAAAAGCAAAGAAGTTATCGCCAAGATTCTTTTTTTTTTTAAAATTAAACGTGTTCAGATATTACAATCCAAAACAAAGCAAAAGAAAATACTCAACACCAATACAAAACTGATGAAGCAAATTAAGTAAAGGAAAAACAAAAATGGCAATGAGAATGTAGCTCACATTAAGTGAAAGGAAGTACATAATTACATATAATAAAGTCAAAAGAGGATAATCTCCTACTACAGTGGCATATAACAAAATGACTATCCATCATTTCCCCACACACATAGCTGCAAGAAATATTGTGATCAAGCAAAAACTTTTAAAGATGCATAGGATCCGTAAATATATAAATTTTACCCCTGGCAGGTCACAAGGCACTTACTGGGGAACCTAAGAAAAAAAAGTATTCCCCTCTCCTGCCCACAGTCAAAAGCTTGGCACAGTAGGACAAGAAGGACTTCTTTCTAACCTGCATGACACGAGACACGTCAGGAAACAAGAAAATCAGTTGTCCACAAAAGGTTATGTTTTCTTTTTAAAGAAACACTTAAGAATCATAAGCTTTTCTTTCTCATTAACAAAAGAAACGACGAGAGTAACTCATGAGGAAATAACATCCCGCGAATCTTCCAAAAACTGGGTTAAATTAAGAGATGAAATAGAAATTAAGTCATCCATTGCCCCTTCAGTCTCATTAGCCCTCCTCGACAACTTGGACACATAATAATTAGAAATCATAATTGCATCCACATTAGAAACAACAAGAATCTCCTTAAAATACTTCTTCAGGAGAATATCTGGAGATAATAAACGAGATATAGGAAAGTTAAGAATACGCATATTTTTACTTCTATATCCATTTACTAAAGCTGCTATCTTATTGTGAATCCATAAGCTATCCTTAACAGAGGAGGAAACAGCTGACTGAAGAGAGAACCTGAGGTTCAATTTTCCCAATCTGTGAAGCAATACCCAAAACCTTATCTTCGGTTTGCTGAAACTTATGAACAGTATCCTGAAAGAATGAACACAATTTAGGAATAGTATTTCCACATAGTCTCAGTTCTTGCTACTACTTTCCAAATGTCAATTAAAGAAATACTAATTGGCTAGGCTTCCAAGGCTGAGGGAAAAGCTATAAGATCAGGAGAAGCCACAGCCTGAGGGGATGTCAAAAGGGAAGATAAGGAAATATCCAAACAAGTCAAAGACTCAGTAAGAGAGGCTGGAGGTAGTGGAGGGCACCGCTCGGGAGAGCTCAAAGAAGCTCCTCCTGGAGACAGTTCTAATGCAGCAGCTCTCAAGTCAGAAATGGGGATCAACGGCCCGATATTCAGTGCCGGTGGCTAGCATAATTACAGTGGCTAGCTGCCAGCGCTGAACGTTAAACGTGGATATTCAATGCCAGGATCATATGCGGTGCCAGCATTAAATATCCAGGGTCACCACACAGCCACAGACACCGAAGATAACTGGACAGTGGCTCAATATCACCAGTGCCCAGTTAGCTCTCAGGGGTAAAGATAGGCGTAGCAAAAGCTGGCCTATCTTTACCAGCAGGTCGCTAACCGGGCAGCGTGCAATATCACCGCTGTCTGCTTGGCGATGGGTGCCGCCTGTTCTCCACCCTGGAAAGCCCACCACATGCCCTGAAGCTACACGGGTAGCACCGGGGCGTGCAGCAGCGTTACTCGGGGATATTCAATGAAACTAAACGTGTAAATGGCTTTGAATATCAAGCCCCAAATGTTTATCCATTAGGCCCTGGGTTTTTGGAGTAGAGGATACTAGCTGTTTATCCTTCCCCGTACACTTCCCTTCAGCCATTCAGTTACTCACAATTAGTAGAAAGGTAAGACAGTATCCTCTCATCAGGCTCCAATAAGACTCCCTTGGACATGCCTGTGGCCACATGCAGAGAGCTCATGGTCTTTTAAAGCTCCCAGGTGGCTCCAGGCGTCGGCTGCCATGTGAAGGTACACTGGATGACCTGTCTGCCTGCAGCCTCTCAGACCAAATCACCACCTATAATGCTCTCCTTCCCAGTGCTCCCATCAAGGTTGTGGTCTTTTAAAGCTCCCAGGTGGCTCCAGGTGATGTCATCAACAGACACTGGCTGCCACATGGAGAGCCCTTGGACGACCCGGTGTCTTCCTGCAGCCTCTCAGCCCGAATCGCCACTTCTCACGGCCTCCTTTCTCATCTCCAAGACTCTTTGGCTGCAATATAGCAGTGAGTGGAGGCCTTGATCAAGTGAGGGCTGCCACCAGGGAATCTGATCATGAAGGAGTAAGATAGGAGTCCACCCCTGTGAGAAACATTCTAGCCCCTGTTTCAACAACATACCAAGACTACTTGGATCTGGCTAGGGAACCTGGATATTTTGCCTCATCCAGGATAAGTAAGGGAGTACTGGCCAGTCTCCCAGTTCATGGTGGATAGAGTCAATGCTATTGGATTTAGGAGATGCTAGGAGTGAAGTACACACACTACCATAAATTGATTTGTCCACCATACCTTTGCCTGAAGACTGGAATCTCTAGTATGGGGTAAGCTCTGGAAACCCACCAAAGGAAGTACAACTGACTTGCCTGTCTCAAGCTGACTGGTTAGGGGCCTGGAAAATTGACACCAGTTTTGGAGCCATTTACTTGTATGTGCCACTGCATATAATGGACTTTCTGGAAAGAAACCAACACCAATGTTTGATAGAGGATATGGGTCCAAGTTAACCAAGGACCGTCATTATGCTGATTTGAGATGTAATCGCCCAATATTCCAGAAGACTGCAGAGTATGGTAGATGCAACAAGGGTGGAATATTCACAAGCATTAGATGATGTACTTGCTATCTGGAGGAGCTAAAAGATTTTATCAAGAGGAAAACTATTGGCTGATGTGGCTGTGATGTGGAAGCCTCCTGCAGCACACTATGAGCCCCAGTGAGGATCATCCTAAAAATACTTCATAAATGTTACTGAACTCTCAGTCAGAAAATCAAGTGTTGAAATTTAAGAGTTTACTGTTCACCCTTCAGAGAAAGGACTTTGGAACTGTTAAGACTTTCGATTGGTTGCATGTCTATGAATCTGTGTTTTCTTGTAGATTCAAGGATCAGAAGAGTTCCCTAGAAATAGAGGTCCATTGAGTCAAAGGATATAACTAGTTCCTGACTACTTCAATCAACAAGAAGGCCTGGCTAGTCAAGAGGCCTAGAAGACCTGAAGATGAGGAGAAGGTAGAGAAGTCGACAAGAACCATGTGCATGAGTTATTTTCTAAGGGGCCCCTTTTACTAAAGTGCACTAAGCAGTTAACATGCATTTTTGCACATGGTAACTATGTGCAAGGACCTGTAGAGCATGACTGTTACCATGTACTGATTTGCACAGTAACTGCCATTTGCGCATTGGGGTGGTGAATGGGACGGCTAGGAGTGGAAATGAGTGAAGAGTGCACATTGCAGTTAGCAGTGGGAGATATCATGTGCTGTCAGCGATGCAGTTAGTGCAGGTACAGCTACCACCACCTAAATAGATGGAGTTAGGTGCACTCACTGTGCATTAGAGTGCACATCTGCACATTAACTGCCAGGAACATGTTAGTGATGCCCCCAACAGTTACTACTGGAGGCTTTGTACTTAATGCGCTTTAGTAAAAGGTGTCCTGTTTCCACATCGCATTTCAAGTGCAATGTTCCACAGGTAGTTAAACCACTTTATCTTCCAAGGAAAAAGGCCCAGTCTCTTACTTTCCATTTTTTTTATTACAGAAAGTAAAATTAAAACACTTGCTGCAGTAGTTGCAATGAAGAGGAGCACTGAGTGTCTGTATTACCTGTTCCAGCTTGACTATTGCTAACAAAATGGGTTGTGGAATTGGTGAATGGCTGGGTACTGAACTGTAGCAGGTGTGGATGATGGAAGCTGAATGCTGAATGGAAGAACTGGATGTTAAAAAAAAAAAGAGAGCAAGGATGTTGAGAGTGTGCAGATGTTGAAAGATTGGTGAAAGGATGATGGAATTCCATGAGGATGGCACAGGAGAAAAGGCAGTGGAGTTTTGCTTCTCTCCCCCAAGATGGAGATTTTTGCCTTGAAGGAAGGCGTGCAGGGGATTACCCAAAATGCTAGAGGGAAATGTAATTTATGAATAGGGTCAAAGGTTGTACCTTTTGGATTAGGCATGAAGCAAGACTGGTCTCAAGAAGAAATGGGTCACATGCACTTATTAACCTATTTATTTATTTTATTTATTTTATTTATTTATACTTTTCTTCTATACCGCTTTTTCCCAAGATCAAAGGCGGTTTACAAATAACATATTGAACAGTTTACAATTAACATAATGAACATTGTTTTACATAGAACATAGTATTTTCTTTAAACTATGTACAATTAACTTTTCATGAACAATAACATGGAGCATATAATTATACATATGCTGAACTATTTACATCAGTCAAATATTTACATTAGTCAGTTATTAATCATGGTTTCGAAGGGTTGTTTTTCTTATGTGTGTTGAGGTTTGAGGCTTTTTGATCTGTGTTTAGGGAGGATTTTTATGTAGGTGTGGTGAGGAGGATGGAGGGGGTTCATTAAGGTTTATAAAGTGTTCTTTAAAGAGATATGTTTTTAGTTCTTTCCGGAATGTCTGGAGATCCTTTATTTTGCGGAGGTTTAGTGGGAGTTTATTCCATATGGTGGGGGCTGCATATGAGAATGCTCTTGAGCTTGTGGTTTTTTTTGTTTTTCGAATTGATTTTTTTATGTCTAGTGAGTGGGTTGCATTTTGTCTGCGGGTTCTATGTTCTTTTGGAGCATGTAGTAGAGTGGTTAGATGTGAAGGTGATATGCCGTTGATAAGTTTAAATGTGGTTAAGAGTATTTTGTATGATATTCTACTATTTATGGGAAGCCAGTGTAGTTCAGCGAGGATGGGAGTTATGTGGTCAGTGAGGCGGGCTTTTGCTGTTACTCGGGCACAGATGTTTTGAGCTCGTTGGAGTAAGTTAATATTTGTGAGAGGGAGGCCGATAAGTAGACTATTACAATAGTCAAAGTGAGGAGTGATGAATGTGCTGATAACAGATCTGAAGTCATGTGTGTCTAGTATTGGTCGTAGGTGTTGAATGGTTTTGAGTTTATAGAATATGGTTTTCACGGTTTGTTTTATGTGAGGGATCATACTAAGTGTGTGGTCTATTATGATGCCTAGGTATTTTACTTCCTTTTTGATTGGGATTATTGTATCGTTAATTGTTATTGTTTCTGGGAGAGTAGTATCTGGTTTTCTTGTTACGAACATTGCTTCAGTTTTTTTTAGGTTGATGCTAAGGTTATTATTTTGTAGCCAGGTATTTGCTTCACTGATACAGTTTAGTAAGTTCTGGTAGTTGGGATTATTTGTGTTTATTGGTTGAGTGAGCATGATGTCATCTGCGTATATATAGTGGTTGACTTTATGTTTTTTGAATATATTTGTGATGGGTTGAAGATATAGGTTGAAAAGGAGGGCCGATAGGGCCGAGCCCTGTGGAATACCTTGTCCTTGTATGAATGGCTCAGAGGTGTCTTGACCCAATTTAACGCGTATTGATCGGTTTGTGATGTATGATATAAACCATTGTAGAATTGTTCCTCCTATTCCTAGGCTTAGGAGTCTGTTAATAAGTGTGTTGTGGTGGACATTGTCAAAGGCACCGGCTATATCAATGAATATGAGGATGTAACCTTGGTTGCATGTGTCAGTGCCCTTTATGAGGTCATCCATGAGTGTTATAAGTAGAGTTTCGACTCCATGTGAAGGGCGGAAGCCAAATTGATGTGAGTCAAGTGGTGCATGTGTGTCAATAAAATCTTGCAGTTGAAGCTGTATGATTTTTTCTATCACTTTGGCAATGAACGGTATGCTGGCTATGGGCCTGTAGGAGTTTGGGTCTGTAGGATTCAGTTTATTATTTTTTATTATAGGGCGTAAGGATGTGAGTTTTAGGGCATCTGGCATGATGCCCTTAGATAGTGATTGGTTTACTATATTTTGTATATGTATAGCTAATTCAGTTTTGGTGTTTTTTATCCATGACACCGGACAAAGATCTAGAGGGGAGGTAGTGGTGTTGATCATTGATATGATATTGAGGAGGTGTTTTTGTTCAATATCTTGAAAGGTTATCCATTTATTTGTTGGTTTTAATTCAGTGGGTATGGTTATGATTGTGCTGGATGATTTGTTTTTTAATTTGTTAGCAAAATGAGTTGCAAGAGTTTGTGCGCTTATCGTTGATTGTTCAGGCTCTGGGGTTTGGGTTTTTGTTAGTGTCCTTATAATTGTAAATAGTTCTCTTGGTTTATTGAGTGCCATATTTATGACTTTTGTGTGGTATTCTCTTTTCGATCTGTTAATAGTGTCTTTGTATTTGTTAAGGAGACTAAAGTATTGCGCCTTATTATCGCTTGTTTTAGATTTCCTCCACCGTTATTCTTGGTTTCTTAGTTGCTTTTTTATAGTGGAGAGTTCTCTATTAAACCATTTTTCTGATTTTCTTTTTGTGAATTGTTTTTGGGGACCTTGAGTGGGAGTTGCTGCTTCTTTTATTATTGAGTTCCATTGTTCCATTATGGTGTTGATTTCTGTTGTGTTATTTATAAGGTTAGGTAATACGGTTTCTAGGAAGGTGTCTTTGTTGAAGTGTGTAAAGCGAGATTTATAAGGTGTTGGAGTAATCTCTGTGTTAGTGTGTGATAGTGAGAGTAAATTGAAGGTTTATTAAGTGGTGGTCTGACCATGGTACTTCTGTGATGAGAGGTGGGGATTGTAGTTGGTGTTTATTAAAGGGAGTGGGGATGAATACAAGGTCTAGAGCGTTACCTTTTGTATGTGTGGGTGTTTGTATGATTTGATTGTAACCCATTTCCTTCATTGAATCCATAAAGTTGATTGTGTGTTGTGGGTTGAGCGACGGAAGGTTCAGATCCCCTAATATAACAAGTGGTTTTCTCTGTGTAGCTGTACACACCTATAGGGTCAAAGATTAGAGATCAAGCAGAAAATTGCTTGCACTAACTTAACTGGCATAACAATACAGTGAAAAACATGCACACACAAACTGTGGGGGTAGAATGCTCCCCACCTGGTATCGAAAGATATCACTATTATGAAATCTTATAAAAGATCAAACATATCAAAGCATGCAAAGTCCGTAATGCAAGTTTGGAGTCTCTCAGTGGTCCAAGGAATCTTCTTCATTCTACAGGATTTGAAATGAAAAACAAACAAGCAAAAGTGAACAAACTAGGGAGAAAGGCTCTCGTAGTCCTTAGACTTCTGGAACAGAGAACAGTCCATAAAGTTCATGTATCTACATGATGCACAAGGACAACTGTAGGAGATGGGCCTGAAGGAGGATATTGTTGTCCCTTGGTTTGTGGTTGCAGATGCTTCCAACTTTGCTGGGAAAGGTTTTAATAGCAAGTCCCACTGAACTTGGGTATCTTTAAGCAAACATGGTTGCCGTCATGGATGTCTGGCTTACTGCAACTGTAAAGGCTGGAAGGTACTCATGTTTTCAATGGCTCCAAAAGGTGTTATGAAAGCTTTGTACTTGTCTCCATTACCATTCGTAGGGATTCTTCTGTTGAACTCCCCATACGGAGTTGGGGCTATCCCAATCTTTTGGTCAGAAGGCAAACTGGCTACTTGGTGTAGAACTGAAGACTCTTCAGAGTAAAGCGTAGTTACTCACCTGTAACAGGTGATCTCCGGGAACAGCAGGAATTTAGTCTTCACATATGGGTATTGTCGGTACCGATGGAGCCTGCGTGGGAACGCTCCCCAGCGTCCAATAGGAACGCTTTTGGGAGCATCCCTCAGCACATGCGCGCTGCCTTCCCGCCTTTTCAAATGTCCCTCTTCAGTTAAGTTTGTAGCTGAGTGAAAGGATAGAGGGAGAGGGGAAAGAGACAAAGAGATAGAGAGACAACTCCTAGGGGAGGTGGGTGGGTTGTGAAGACTAAATTCCTGTTGTTCCCGGAGATCACCTGTTACAGGTGAGTAACTACACTATCTCCAGGAACAAGCAGGAATGTAGTCTTCACATATGGGGACTCCCTAGCTGAAGATGCCAGGGAGATAGCCCCAGGAAGGTGCCAACCCAGAAAGATAGGCATCCTTCCCCCATGGATCTCTGGCATTCCACCAGGGTTGGTGGGTAGGAGTTGAATTAAGTCTGAAAGAGATTTTGAAAAACAGCTTGGCCAAAGAAGGCATCCCGACGGGAGGCTTTATCCAGGCAGTAGTGAGCTGTGAAGGTGTGTACCGAAGCCCATGTGGCTGCTCGACAAATGTCATCGATAGACACAGAGTGGAGATTAGCCGTGGAAGTAGCCATGGCTCTCACATTATGAGCTGTGACATGGTCCCGAAGAGGAAGACCCTTACTCTCATAAGCAAAGGTTATGCATTGGGCAATCCATTTAGATAAAGTTCTTTTGGAGACTGGAAGTCCCAAATGACAAGGGTCAAAAGCTATAAAAAGTTGCGAGGACTTTCTATGTTGCTGTGTTCTTTGTATGTAAAATGCTAAGGCCCTTTTACAATCCAAAGTATGAAGGTTGCTTTCTGCATTAGAGGCATGAGGCCTCGGAAAAAATACAGGAATATAAATTGATTGATTTAAATGAAAAGGCGAAACCACCTTTGGCATAAAGTGTGGATGAGTTCTAAGAACAACCTTATCATGATGAAACCTAGTATAAGGTGGATCAGTCATTAAAGCTTGCAATTCACTAATGTGATGTGCAGAGGTGATTGCAATTAGGAAGATGACCTTCCAGGTCAAAAACATAAGGGCTGTAGTGGCCAAAGGCTCAAAAGGCGGCTTCATAAGCTGCCCGAGAACTAGATTTAGATCCCATGCCACCAGTGGTGGCTAGATGGGAGGTTTGGTTAATAGAAGGCCTCTCATAAATCTTGATATGAGTGGATGAGAGGAAATTGGTTGTCCATTTAGAGGCTTATAAGAAGCTGCAATTGCACTAAGATGGACTCTTACTGAATTGGTCTTTAGACCAGAATTTGATAGGTGAAGGAGATACTCTAGTATCGATTCTAAAGGTATGACAAGGGGGTTTAATCCCTTCTTGGAGCACCATATAGTAAAACGTTTCCACTTGAAGGCATAAGATCTTCTTGTGGAAAGTTTCCTAGAAGCCTGAAGGATATCCTTTACCTATTGGGACAGGTTGAGATCCTGGAGGTCTAAGCCATCAGCAACCAGGCCGTGAGGTGCAGGGACTGGGGATTCGGGTGCCATAGCGTCCCGTTCTCTTGGGAAAGGAGATCTGGAGCATGACCTAACTCCAGAGGTGCTGCTTGAGAGAGATGTAGAAGGAGGAGATACCACGTTTGGCGTGGCCATCGTGGTGCTATGAGAATCATGTGACCCCTGTCTCTCTGAAGCTTGAAGAGTGTTTTGGGGATGAGGGGAATGGGTGGGAAGGCATAAAGGAAGTCCTGACCACAGTGAAGGAGGAAGGCATCCCTTGCCTGACAATTTTGAGCCGGAATCCTGGAACAGAACCGGGGGAAGTTTGGCATTCAGTGGACTTGCAAAGAGGTCTATGTCTGGAGTGCCCCAGAGATGAAATATCTTTGCCACCAGGTCTAGGTGGAGGGACCACTCATGAGGCAGCAGTACTCAACTGAGTCTGTCTGCCCAAAGGTTTTGAATGCCTGGAAGACATACCACTAGAAGGT
Organism: Ichthyophis bannanicus; assembly: GCA_033557465.1. Taxonomy (NCBI): domain Eukaryota; kingdom Metazoa; phylum Chordata; class Amphibia; order Gymnophiona; family Ichthyophiidae; genus Ichthyophis; species Ichthyophis bannanicus. The sequence continues at coordinate 547,608,973 of CM066031.1, forward strand.
GAATTTGATGCTCTATGGCGAGGGACCCACAGTCGTAAAGCTTCATTGCATAATGACAGAGAGCCTGTTCTGCCCTGCTTGTTCACATAGAACATGGCTACTTGATTGTCCGTCTGGACTAGGACTGTCTTGTAGCTGAGCTGGGCATGGAATACTCGAAGAGCTAAATAGATTGCTCTTAATTCCAGGAGGTTTATGTGTAAAGCAGCCTCCTGTGAAGTCCAGGTTCCCTGGGTAGAGAGATGATTCAGGTGTGCTCCCCAACCCACCTGTAATACATCTGTTGTTAGGGTGGCCTGAAAAAGGGGTTGATGAAAAGGAGACCCCACTGTCAGGTTTTCTAGTGATTGCCACCATTGGAGGGACAAAATTAGTCGTTGAGAGTTTATTATTTTGTCCGACAAATGACCTGTGGCCTGTGTCCACTGTGTGGATAGGGTCCACTGAGCTGCTCGCATGTGGAGGCGAGCATATGGGACTACATGAACTGTGGATGCCATATGTCCCAGTAACTGTAGTACAATCACTCAAGGTAGTGGGTCAAGTTGTAGAGGGTTAACATGTGAATGTAGAGTAAATGAAACTATCCCTCCAATCCAAAAACTCCGGCAATGATCTATTCTCTAATAGCAACCTATAATCAATATGTTTTATAGAAGAAAAACAAGGTCTCAGACTTTAATCAGGCACTCTCCTGCAGACTATGTCAATGGATATGTGCCGTTTTTGCATCAATGACCTGTTTTCTCTCTTATAAGTATTATGTTCATGGACAGGCCAGTTCTCATTCCATGTAGATAATAAACAAGTTAATTATTCTTATCTTGTGATGCCCCGACGCCTTCCTTCGGCTGCCGTATCGCGTTTCACAAACTGGCTGGTTTCTTCAGGGGGTTAAGCTTGAAATCTCTGCTAAATCCCAGCAGTTTCTCATTAGAAGCAGTGTACGTGTCTCCAAACTGGCACTTCACTGGTTCTATTTCAGAATTCCGATGTTTGGCGTGTTAACCTGGAGCCTGTCGGCTTCTTAAAAAAAACGCCGCCAGTAACTGTAGTAGCTCTCGAGCAGTGAGGGAGGATTTGCCTGCTGCTTGAGAAGCTAGTTGCATTATGCGAAGACACCGGGCCTGTGGAAGGAAAGCCTTTGCCTGTCTGTCATCTAGACAGGCTCCTATGAATTCCAGGCATTGGGAAGGAACAAGTTGGGATTTTGGGAAGTTTATTACCAATCCCAAGTATTGGAGAATTCGCATTGTATGGGACAATGCAGTGCTGGCCTCTGCAACCATAGGAGCTCGAATGAGCCAGTCATCTAAGTAAGGGAAGACAAATATCCCCAGGGTTCGTAGAAATGCAGCTACTACTGCCATGCATTTCATGAATACCCTTGGTGCTGAAGCCAGACCAAAGGGGAGAACCCTGTACTGGAAATGTTTTCCCCTGAAAAGGAATCGTAAGAATTTCCTGTGATCTGGATGGATCAGAATGTGAGTGTATGCATCCTTTAAGTCTAGAGAGCAAAGCGAATCCTGGCTTTGAAGGTATGGCAGAAGAGTTCCTAGAGAAATCATTTTGAACTTCTCTCAAAACAGATATTTGTTCAATTCTCTGAGGTCCAGAATGGGCCTATGTCCTCCTGTTTTCTTTGGAATAAGAAAATAGGGGGAGTAGAACCCTGAACCCCGTTGAAGAATGGGTACCGCCTCTATTGCCCCTTGGGCAAGAAGTGTCGAGACCTCGTGATATAGCAGATTGTCTGCGGAGGTTTGAGAATTTAATTGCTTTAGAATTGTAGGAGGGGGCATGCTGTGAAAATGAAGCTTGTACCCTTCTCCTACAATGGACAGAGTCCAATCTTCTGCTGTTATCTGATGCCATCTGTTGGCAAAGTGGCATAACCTGCCTGGGATATTGGGGGGTTGGGGACTCCTCAGAGGCAGGAAGGCAAAGCTCTCTAGGAAGGAGTCAAAGCCCTTAAGGGGGCTGAACCTGGAGAGCTGGTTGGGCTCTCGGGCCTTTTGGCTTCTTTTGCCGTCTAGTTTGTCCCTTTTGGGCAACCTGACCTTGAGTTTGACTCTGCGGGAATAGGAAGGATAAAACTTCCTCTTTTTGCTGAAAGAGGGTTTTTTATAAGGCTTCTTTTTGGCTGAAGTGGCTGTAGATTTTGACAATCTAGAGTAGTATTGTCAGCATCTAACTCGTTAACCTTTTACTGCCAGTTCTTGCAGAAGAGATTCTCCCCCGTGCAAGGAATGTTGCCCAACTTGTCCTGTACCCAAGTCTCCAAGTCTGATGCCTGTAGCCAGGCAATCCGTCGTGCACCAATAGCAATAGCAGAGGTTCTGCTGATGCATTCGAAGCAGTCAAAGGCTTCACGATTAACAAACTTGGAGACATCTTGAGCATGCTTAACTAGAGCAAGAAAATCTTGTCTCTTGTCATCTGGGAGAAATGGGCTCATAAGTTCCAAGTCTCCTGTGACTTCCTTGAGGAACATTCCCATATATAGAATATATGAACTGATCCTAGCCGAAAGCATGGAAGCTTGAAAAGTTTGGCGCCCAAAAGCATCCAGGGTCCTGCATTCACGACCTGGAGGATTGGATGCATGTCTCTTTGCACTTTTCATCCTACGCATGGCTGACTCCACTACCATTGAATGGTGTGGCAGCTGAGTTTTCTGAAATCCAGGACATGGCGGAACTCGATACATAATATCAAGTCTCCTAGAGTGAGGAGAAGTAGTCAGAGGTGTCTCCCACATTCTAAGCATCAAGTTATGCAGAATTTCATGGACAGGCAGAGTGGCTGCCTCCTTAGGAGCTTTAGGATATTGGAGAATTTCCAATTCCTTTGCTCTGGGTTCCTCTTCAGGAGCTACTGTGATTGAAAGACCTTTGGCCATATCACAGATAAAATCCTGAAAAGACATGTCCTCTGGAGGTGACATTTTGCATTGGGGAGAAGAGGGATCTTCTGGGAGAAACCCTCTAGCACCAGCAGAATTGTCAGAGTCTTCAGAATCGGAGGAATCGAAGAATTCCTGACCCCGATGCTCCTGCAAAGCACGGTCCTGGTATCGATTGAAGTCGGTACCGAGTTGACCTGATAATGATCTGTCGATTCCAGCCAGAGATGGCATGGGAAGAATTCCCACCGGGGCCGGTGCCGTTGGTACCGGTATCGTCGGTACTGGCATCGGTGTCGATACCGGTGCCCGTTGGACCAACGGTACTGCAGCTGAGAGAAGAGCTGCGATGCTGCGTTCGATAACGAGGAACCTCTGGTCTATCGACGCTGCCGATGACTGGGTGTCGGTACCGGCATGGCACAGGTAGTTCTTGTGAGGTTGGGGCCTCGAGAACATCCTGAAGCCCCATCGATGCTTTGGAAGCCGAAGCCTCCCGCCGGGGCTGTTTTGCTGGTGTGGTTCCCTCAAGGGCAATGCCAATGGCCTCTCGATGCTTAGCAGGAGAGCTACCCTTTGAGGACCGGCTTTTATGTTAAGTTACCTGAGATCCATGAAAGGAAGAAGAGGCCCTTGACGATGTTGATGCAATGGATCTGGCATCCGAAGAAAAGAGGGTGGGCCCTAAACATTTAAGACACCAATCATGGGTGTCAGTGATGGAAATAGTACCGCCACACTTAGTACATTTTTTAAAACCACTAGTTGTTTTTTTTCATGTTTTAGGAATATGGGGGCCTAGTGCCCAAAATGGCGCCTAGCACCAAAAGAGAAAAGTTTCTGAAGAGAAACAGTTTAAAGCATAAGTTGTTTGTTTTTTTTTGAAAAGGAAAGGAAAAGAAAAGAACCGGCGGTACCGGTAAGCATCGTGCGGCAGGCAAACGCGACCACAAGAAAACAGATTTAAAGGCGGAATTTTCTGCGGTGACAGGGAATAGATCGTCTTGGCTCTGCGGAAAACGAAGAACTGAAGAGGGACAGTTGGAAAGGCAGGAAGGCAGCGCACATGTGCTGAGGGATGCTCCCAAAAACATTCCTATTGGACGTTGGGGAGCTTTCCCGCGCAGGCTCTGTCGGTACCGACGATACCCATATGTGAAGACTGCATTCCTGCTTGTTCCTAGAGATAGTCAGTATTTGTGATGTTGTTGGAACAAAGCCTTTGGGATGTCTGACTGCCGATAAAGCTGTGCATGAAATAGGAGTTAGAAGGTGCATCTAATTCCTTAACAAATAGGGGTGTCCTACCTGCAGTGGTAGGATCACCCCTAAACAAAGACATGGGGAAGGGGGGCCTGCACAGAGCGGCAGGTGTACCTACTCTTGACACTGTACTGGGCAGACTAGATGGACCATACTGGTCTTTATCTGCCGTCATTTACTATGTTACTATGATGTGACATGGAATCTACGAAGCCAGCACTGGGGCTGGAGTTGAATAATTCAGCAAATCAAGCAGGTGCATCCATGTTATCTGCTGATGCATTTAATGCAGGCTCATGCAGTAAGTTGATGCCCCATGCGTTAACTGCAGGGCATTTGCTGGCCATGCTCCCAGTAGTACATAGACTTTGCACTTACCACATGTTAGTATTTGCACTTAAGGTGTGGTAACTGCAAAACTTTACCGCACTTTAGAAAACATCTCCCTAAGACTGGCATGAAGATCCCATCACACCAAAAGAAAGGCAAACACTATTAATAGCATGAAGATACCAAACCACAATAAAAAGGGCATAATGACACAAGGAGACCCAAGGCACAGAGACAGGGGCAAATTCTAAGATGCTGGAAGATGTTTAAGAACATAAGATATGCCATACTGGGCTAGACCATCAGCCTAGTATCCTTTTTCCATCAGTGGTTAATCTAGGTCAGATATACCTCGCAGAATCCCAAAATGTAACCAGATTCTATGTTGCTTACCTCAGAGATAAGCAGTGGTCTTTCCTAAGTCTTCTTTGGGGGGATAGGATGCAATGGGAGGGTTGGGGGTGCTCGGATGTCAGTGGGGTTGGATGGAGAGGTTTGTGCTACTGGTTCAGGGTGTGCATGGACATCGGAAGCAACGATTTTAAAAAGTTCCTCACACGCACATGTACGGCACAGCTGCATATTTTTTATCCCTTATATGCGTTTTTTTAAAAAGCGCTGCTCCCACAGGATATGGGGAGACATCGACATGCCGTCCTGCCCATCCTTACACATATTTTACAAGAAGCACTGTGTTTAGCAGAGCCTTTCAAAAATGGTGAGGATTTTCCACATCCTGATCTGGAAGTCTTAATTTTCCTCTCCACATCCTATCTAAATTTAGCCTTCACTTATCTCAGTTTTATAAGCTGCCAACTCTAAAATTGCTTGCTGTGATGAATGTAAATATAGCATACAAAAATCCATATTTAAAGGCATGCATAATATTTCTAGAACTGAAGAAAGCTACTGCATCATCAACTTCTTTTCCGAGCGTTAAATTATATAGTGGTTATATGCTTCCAATAGAATTTGGTTACAGTTTTGTTAACAGAATATATTTTCCTTTTTGCTTCTTTGCTGTTTTTTCTTCAATATAATTAATCAAATCACCAATGAAATATCATATTTGGAGACGAGACTATAACTTGTAATTACTAACGTATTTTAACAGGACATCTGAGTGTGCCAACAGCTACAATGTGGTCCTCTTGTTTTATGACAAGTTGCAATTTTCTTGTAATGAGAGTTGCAGTTCATCTTACTTATTAAGCTCAATTACACGGTCCCACACATTACACAATAAACAGCTCGTTCTCTGATGGAATACAGGACGTTTCCTTAGAAACCAGTTGCCGATAAAGTTACTATTCTGAAGATGACTTGGCGAACGTTGTTGAAAAATGCCTGAATAGGCATCAAAACCATAACAAAAGATTTGGTTCATTTTCAAAGGTGTAGCAGGAAAAACTGAGGTGAGAAAGAGAGAGTATGGGGGAGAGGGGGCGCTTTGAGAAAAATGTGTGTGTGGTTTGCCTCGGGAAGAATAATAATATACAGGGGGTAATGTCAGTTACCATATGTGCTTGTGGATGATCTCATATGAAAAGTTTTTCACTGATTTAGCATTTGGGGCTGGTGCACGGAAGGTTAACATGAAGGCTAAAGTCATTTAGCATTCATGCAGAATAGCAGGCCATGCACAAATGAGGCAGTATTCACTTGCCACAGTCTGTGATTTTACAAAAATGTCGGGCCCGATTTTTGAAGACCTAGGTGTGTGTTACACATGTAAAAGATGGCCTTAACTGTGTAAAATCGCCATAACCATGTAAACCAGATTTTCAACAAGGCAGCTTGAATCGGAGAGGCCCAGCTATCTGCACAGCACCAAGTGCCAAGGCCTTGGGGTGGAACGGGGGCGCTTTGTCCTCAAACCCAAGTAAAGTGGATTTCAAAAGGGCATGTGCACCAACATTGGACATCATTAACCACGTAAGCCTAAGCGACATTTCCTGGTGCTTACGACTGCTGATGGTGTGCAGCGAACGCGTGTAATGGCGTTCCAATGCATAGTACAGTGAGGAAAGCATGTGTAGTCTTGTACTCAAACCGTGCAGACAAAGCATTGCTGGACTGGTTGTGAAGCCATGTGGGCCATGCACATAGTGTTCCAGAGGTGGAGATGTACCCGTTGTGCCCGGGCACAGCAGAGGATGTGGCAGGCAGTGGATATCCATCAGCAGGCAGTAGCCCAGCACCCGAGACGCATTTACTGTGCCCCAAGTATATACAGGTCCAGGGTGAGCTACCTGCAATTGACAGAGGAGGAGGTCTACCAGAGATACAGACTGGATGGGGCAATGATTATGGAGTTCTGCAGCAAGCTCAGTGTGGACCTAGAGCCCTCCATAGCCAGAAGCCAGGCCCTGCAGTGGCTATGATGTTGACCACTCCCTGGGATATCTAGCAACTGGCAGCTTCCAGCATGTGATAGGGACAACTGTTGGAATCGCGCAATCCACTGCATAAACATTTTCACCAGAACCCTACTGCGGAGGATGTGCCACCACATAGCCTTCCCCCAGACACAGCAGATGCGGCAGGAGACCATGCAGGCATTCTACAATGTTGCTGGATTCCTATCGGTGCTTGGATATATAGGCTGCACCCTCATTGCACTGTGAACACCATGGCTGGAGCAGAGGGCGAACCGGAACAGGCATGGTTACACATCGAAGAACATACAGGTCATCGTGGATGTGAACATGACCATTCCTGATGTGTGTGCCCGCTACCCGAGGTCCTACGATGATGCATTTGTCCTTGCCCAGTCCAGCCTGGGACAGGCAGCAGCCAGGGGTCAGCTTGAAGATGCGTGGCTGCTAGGCGAGTGCACACATATGTAAGCCCCAGGACAAGCCCAGAACAAATGGTTGCTGTAGTATGATACTATGTATAATGCAAACAGGTGGGGATATATGTGTTACATATGTATTGCAACACATGATAACCATGGTGTGCACATGTGCTGCTCTTCCACATATCCATGCACACAGCAGGCCATGTCACACATCATGGAGACAACCAGGGGAAGCCCCATGGCCAAGAGCAGACAGCATGCACCAACATGTGGCATGTGAAGGAGCGTGGGCTAGCACTATGTAGTGCAGACACATGGTAGCAATCCATGTAGGGCACATCCATGCCTGCCCACAACTCAGGCAGCAGACCCCCCCCAAACCACATCCCCGTGCCATACCCCTGCTCCCCCCATTCCAAACAGGCTAGCTCATTTCAGCATCCCCCATTGCTCTGCCCCAATGCCTCATTGCCACAGTGTCCCTGAATGTTACATATTGCACCCTGCCCTGCTAGTAGTTGGTGTGTTATATGCTGCCATAACAACCCATAGACCGTAACTAAGCACATATACCATGTTCATGTGCACATCTCACATAGCTCCCTCAGGTGACAGTGGATATCCCCTAAGGACCTGGCTGCTGACCCCAGTGCACCAACCCATGAGCTGGCAGGAGGAGCGGTACAATGCCGCCCATCAGCATACCTGGGTAGTTGTGGAGCAGGCAATAGGGGTGCTGAACAGCTACTTCAGGTACCTCAACAGGAGTGTCGGGGAACACCTCTATAGCCCGGAGCGTGTATGCCAGATATTTGCATCATATTGCATACTCCACAACCTTGCATGGATGATGAGAGTGCTGGATCCAGAGCCTGCAGCTGTGGAGGAATGGGAGGCCGCCGAAGCAGAAGATGGTAACAGCGCAGATGCAAGGAGCCAGCAGCAGGCCTGTGTACTGGCCCACCATGTGCGATTGATACGAGACATTTTCTGAGGTGACTGCCCCATACCATCACCTGGATGGGATACATACATTCACCAATAAAGTGCCCTCAATGATGTTACATGTGCAGTGTGTTTATTTTGCCCCATGTGTCACCTGCCCCCGGACTTGCAGCCGGCCATGGATGCTTGCTGACACATGCACTGCAATGCAGTAGAGTGATGTCTGATGATGTGCTAGCAGCATCATCACCCTCCCCATCAAGGCAAGCCGCTGCACATGGTTCAGGGCTACCAGGAGGCTGTGCTGGTGCGCTAGAGGTCCTAGCACCTATCGCCTCCGACTGTGTGCCACCATGGGGCAGGGGGCATTCCATGTGTGCAGCACCACTGTGCCACATCCATCTGCCTGGAGATGGCGCACATACTGTGCACCAGTAACACAGTGGTGCCCATTCTGCATGGGTATGGCACAGAGGTGCTACCCATGCAGAACTGAGATCATCGCCATTCTGCACGTGTGGTGTCACTGTGCCATACCCATGCACACAGATGTGGCCCACAGGGCACACACCTCATGCCCATAACCCCCCAGTCTGCCACCCATGGTCCCCCACTCCATCCATGCAGACATGCAGCCATGCCCCCACAAAATTGACAACACTTTGTGATTCCAAGCTAGAAACAGTTTTTGGGAAAGCTGTAATGGGTATAATGGCAGCAACAGCAGTACAAATCAACAGTAGATCCACACAACAATGAGGATATTGTGCACCCATGTCCGTGGCCACACAGTCCGCCCCATTACAGTCCATCAAAGGGCAATTCCCGGCATGAGAATTTATTTTATTTATTTATTACAAGTTCTTATATACCGCACTATTCGGCATCAGCGCGGTTTACATTATAACATAAAGACCATAACAACAAGCTGTTTGGTTTACATCGAACAGGAGTACAAACTTGGAGAACCGGGGTAAACTATATACAAGAGATAATTACAAGAATGGCCTATGGTGCAGCAGGGCCCTGCCTATGTCCTGTCACTGCAGCAGAGAGGGTATCCAGGTGTGCGCCAATTGTCTGTGCTGCTACCTGCACATCCTCCATGAGGAGCCGTACTTCTGCCACCAGGGCAGTCAGAGTCACAATCACCAGATGGCCGAGTGGGTGGTGGCACAGAGGGGCCTGGTGTGGTACAGTCATTCCATGCCCATGGGCGCTGGGATGGCTGTGGGGGCCCATGACCATAGAAAGTGGACCATGGCTCTGCTGCCCATCATGCACTGTCCATGCCAAGCCATTCAGTGAGCACATGGCCCCTTGGTAGAGACAAGGGCAGGCATGGCTGTGGGCTTCAGGCCACGGGCAGGCATGGCTGTGGGCTTCAGGCCACAGCCAGGGGGGCAGCTCCTCCTCTGGCCTCCCCACCAGGTGCCTGCTGGCTGTCTTGCACTGTACCACCATACCTGGGGCTCTTGGAGGGTAGGGCCTGCATCCGTCCCTGCTACTCCTTCTGGGCCTGCCTCTGCTACAACCACAGGGGACAGTGCTGGTCCCGCTGCCACCACCTCCTCCTCAGAGTCCCTGCTCTGCCCCTGACCCTCTGATCCCTCCACCTCCTCAGATACCCCCTCCTGCTGCTATGCTGTGGCCCCCTCCACTGCCCTCCTTCTCCGTGGTGCTGTCTTCTGATGCAGTGTTGCTGGATGACTCCTCCCTGTCACTGCCGGAGCTACCACTGGGCTCTGCACCTCAGGACAGCTGTGCTGGAGCTGGACCACTGCTCCTGGGTGGTGCCCATGGTGGGCCAGCATTGTCCAGGGCCTTTCTAGAACTGGCTGTGGGGGAAAAGGGAGAGGGGAGTAAAAGGTCCGCACAGATATCTCTCTGGGGTGGGATTGGCATGCCTCCAGGGGGCCCACACAGGCAGTGCACAACCCACCTTTGGATCATGGAGGTGTGCCACCCCACAGTGCAAACTGCATGCCCTCCCCTTTGCTCACCTTCAGCCAGCTCTGTTCTCCCTCTCGCATGCCCAGTTGTGGCTTGCCAGCCTCCCCCCAGGTGAAGGACACCCGCAGGGGGAATGTTTGCAGGCACACAATGTGCATCTGCGGCCACTACGGGTGGTGTGTACCCTTGTATCACCCTTCCATGGCATGCTCCAGCCATGTGTGTGCGCACTTACATGTATAGGGTGCTGGCTGGTGCAGACACAGGATGGTGGCGCCGGAGGAATGCATGGCTGTCCCAAGCACATTCCCATCATTGTGTATTGGGGATCCACCACTGGATGGTCTGCCTGCATCTGTCCGGCAGCCATGGCTGCCACTCCCTGAGTCTTCTGGGCTCCACTGTGTAACCCACTGACCTTCCTCAGCCTCCAGCCACTCCCTGATGTGCTGTAGCTGGTTCAGTCGCCTGTGGTGCAGTGTCCGATAGTGGCACTTTAGGGCCTGAAGGGTGCATCACATGTCATATTCACTGTGGGAGAGAGGGAGAGAGAGAGGGGACACACATAGGCTCAGCTGTGTGCTTCCACATCGCCTACTGCACATACCTGTATCCTGCCTCAGACTGGTGGCCTGCCCATCCTGGGGGCAGGGGCATACCCATGGATAGCAGGTGTGGGGTGCATGTGATGGTATACCTCTGGTGTCTGCCTCCAAATTCCTACCCACCACCCCCCTAGACCTTTGATACATACCCCGTGCCACCACTAACAATGCCATCTGGGCCACTGATTCACCTGTGTCACCCCCTGGTCCCTTCAGCCACCTCTGCAGTCCTCCCCACCATGCCGCTGGTGTCTATCCGCCCAGCCACAGGGGGCTCTTGCAATGGCAGCCTATGGGGCCTGTGTGACAGGTTCATGCACACTTTGTCATCCCACTTCTCTGGCAGCTGGTTTGGACACCTACACGGGCATCATGGGCTAACATCTTCTTAGGCACCAAGCCTGGGTTCTGGCCCCTGCGTGTACCCATCTATGCTTCACTGGGTGCCTGCCGCTGTGCTCAGTTTGTGCTGCATTTTCAATGCTTGGCCATTTTGTAGGTGCATGACTCACGATTCAAGCACTTTCCTGAGCAGGTATATTTCTGCGGGTATGGCATTCCTGGGCGCCTTGTTGAATATCAGGCCCATCAGCCATAGCGGTTGAAACCCCTCTGATATTTAGCACCGGTATCCAGATAGTGGCCAGTGCTGAAAATCCAGATAAGGCAGTGACTGGTGGTACTATCCAGATAGGACAGCCTTTTGCTGTCTTTTCTTTATGTGGCTAGTTATCCATATAGTGGACTGAACATCACCACTATCAGGATAATTTGCTGCTCTGCCAGGATAGTGAAATGGTGGTCTGCAAGCATAGCATCGCTTAATGTTGCAAGATAATGTCAGCCAGCAGTACTTATCTGGATGATAGGTGTTGGTATCTGGATAAGTGCCGCTGACTATTTGCTCCTAAAATTCTAGCATGCAAGCTAAATCAGTGTCTAAAACGGTTAAGTAGATGTGAAACTTGGTGCGATTCTGCATGTTCATGAGGGAATGTTCTGTGCAAATTAGACTTTAGCAGACACACAGTAAGAAGTTACATACTCCTCCATGAACCTGAGAAAGGCTAAAATTTAGCATCTGTCTCTGGTCAGGTGTTAGCTTTTTCGTTCACCTTTTATTGACAGATCTTGGTTAACAGGAAGCATTGTGGTTTACAGATAGAGAAGATATACAGTAGAGGATGAAACTGTAGATGTTTAACCACAAGCCTTTCAGCTTGAACACATCTTCCTGCATTTCTTTTTGGAAAAGGACACCAACACATTGGAGCTTGTTTACAAAGCCGCGGTAGCGGTTTCCGATCGTTATCAGAGCCGCAGCCACATTGAAATTAAGCGATGCTATGCATTGAAATCAATGGGACTGCGGCTCCGATAACGATCGGAAACTGCTACTGTGGCTTTGTAAACAAGCCCCATTATGTGTTTTAAAACATCCTATAGAAGTTCACATTATTTTACATTAAGAGAATGTCTTTTCAAACATAAGGATAACATATGACAAAAGGGATTTGGTCAGGTTAGCCAAGGGTTTAATCTTCAACATTGGAGGCTGAAGACAAGTGGCTTGTAGCTGGAGCTATGGAGCACACTCAACCAACACATAGTCTAAGACAGATAACATCTACAGTAGAGGTGGTGGAAGAAGCAGCTCGCCCCCCGTAGCGGAGCCCATTGGACCAGCAAGATGTGTGTCCTATCAGTGACCATATATAAGGAGAGCTAGGTAGACACACCCTTATTGGTTCAACAGTTTTTGGTGGGTTTGTCCTGCAACTACTGCCAATCCAACTCCCTTCACTTTTTTGGTAGAGTGTTTGTTTCCAAGCATTCACCTGCTTCTCGCTCCTGCTCACTATTAGGACTTCTGACTCCTGACTCTTGCCTGGTTCTTACTTCAGCCCTGCTTGCTGTCAGGACCAACCCAACCATTAGGCAAGCTAGACAATCACCTGGAGCGGCAATTTCAGTGGTTGTGGTGGGGCAGCAAAGAACAGGCCATTTAAAACTAAATAGATTCCGACAGCTGGGGAAGGGAGGGGGGTGCATAAGGCTTACGATTTGCCTAGGGTGCAACAGCTTGAACTAACTCGGGGGCCAGTCCTGCTTCCTGCTACTACTACTGCTACTACGTATAAGGCGTACGCAGTGCTGCACAGGCACATGTAAAATATGGTCTCTACTCATAAGAGCTTACAATCTAGTCAAAACATAATGGGGCTGGTGGAAGATAAGTCATGCAGCTGAGGTTTGAACAGATTGAAGGGGAGAGAGATGATTCAGAGGGAGACCAGCAAGGAGGAGGTTGGAATAGTCTAGATCAGGGGTCTGCAACCTTTAAGACATAAAGAGCCACTTGGACCCGTTTCCGAAGGGAAAAAAAAACCTGGGAGCCGCAAAACCATTGCGACATTTAAAACAAATCTAACACTGCATATATTGTTTCTTACCTTAATGCTATATACGACCCCCTACTTTTCCTGTTAAAATATAGGTGTTTGGCCTATACTCGCCGTATAAGACTACCCCTCTTCCTTCGCACACCAAAAAAAATACGCCAGAAAATATCACAACAACAAGTAACAATATTTGATTTCAAAATTATGATGATTTTGTAGTCAAATCACTAATATGAAATAAAATTATTTTTTCTACCTTTGTTGTCTGACCAATTTATTCTTTGATCATGCTGGTCCCGATCTGAGGCTTCTGCTTTCCTGTCTTCTCTTAGCTCTCTTTCTGTGGTCTATGGTCCATCTGCCATTTCTTATCTCTTCTTTCGTTTTCTTCACTTCTTTCCATCAGCCTATTTCCAGTCCCAGTAACCCTCCCCAATATCAGCCCCTTTCCAGTCCTCACTCCCAGTACCTTCCAATGTCAACTTGCATTCCCATGATTGCCACTGGTGTCCATTTCCTTCCAATCCCCCTCCTTCCCCACTGACCAGTCCCTTCTAGTACAAATACCATGGCAGCCTTAGCCCCCAGTTATCTTCCAGGGCCAGCAGCTCTATCCTCCCCTCCCCACAATCAGCCCATGCCCATTCAAAGCCCCCCAATCAGCTCGCTTCCAGTGCTAATCCCCCCTCAACCCCATTACCAGTGCTAGCCTCCCCTAATCAGCCCAATACCAGTCCTACCCCCCATCAGCTCATTACCAGTCCTAGCCTCCCCTAATCAGCTCATTTCCAGTGCTAGTCCCCTCAACCCCATTACCAGTGCTCCATCCCTCCATGTCAGCCCCCTCCATCCCTCCATGTCAGCCCCCCTCCCTCCATCCATATCAGCTCCCTCCCTCCATGTCAGCCCCCTCCATCCCTCCATGTCAGCCCCCTCCCTCCATCCATATCAGCTCCCTCCCTCCATGTCAGCCCCCTCCATCCCTCCATGTCAGCCCCCCTCCCTCCATCCATATCAGCTCCCTCCCTCCATGTCAGCCCCCCTCCCTCCATCCATCATCAGCCCCCCTCCCTCCATCCATATCAGCCCCCTCCCTCCATCCATATCAGCTCCCTCCCTCCATGTCAGCCCCCCTCCCTCCATCCATCCATATCAGCTCCCTCCCTCCATGTCAGCCCCCCTCCCTCCATGTCAGCCCCTCCCTCCCTCCATGTCAGCCCCCCCCATCCCTCCATGTCAGCCCCCCTCCCTCCATCCATATCTGCTCCCTCCCTCCATGTCAGCTCCCCTCCCTTCTTCTGCAGCCGCGGCTCCCTGCCTCTTAGGGAACCGCGGCTGTGCTTTTAAAATCATCTCGGAGCCCTTCCTGTCTTGACGGGCTCCGTGCAGCATTGTCCCGCCTCCAAACTTCCTTTAGAGGCGGGACAATGCTGCACGGAGCCCGTCAAGACAGGAAGGGCTCCGAGATGATTTTAAAAGCACAGCCGCGGTTCCCTAAGAGGCAGGGAGCTGCGGCTGCAGAAGAAGGGAGGGAGCTTACAACACTATTGCCTGTCACCGGGCGGGCAGTGTGCTCCGGAGCCGCGGCAAAGGTGAGAAAGAGCCGCATGCGGCTCCGGAGCCGCGGGTTGCCGACCCCTGGTCTAGATGGAAGGTGACTAAGGAATGCATAAGTTTCTTAGTAGTGTGTTCAGAAAGGAAGGGGCGAATTTTGCTGATATTATACAGAAAGCTAAAACCTGCCATTTCTAATCAGTTGAATGTATATGGAGAAGGAGAAAGAAGAGTCAAAGATGACCCAAGGTTGTGAGCTGAGGAGACAGGAAGTAGTAGAGTGTTATAGACAGAGATTGAGACGGGAGGAAGGGGGAGGTGGGTTTGAGGGGAAAAAATAAGAAGCTCAGTTTTGGTCATGTTCAATTTCAAATGGTGGTGAGACATCCTGGCAGCAATGTCAGATAAGCAGGCAGAGATCCAGCCTTGAATTGCTGGAGATATATCAGGTGTAGAAAGATAGATCCAAGAGTCATCAGAATAAAGATGGCACTTAAAACCATGGAGGTAGATGAGTGCACCAAGGGACTGGGTATACAGAGAGAAAAGGAGTGGGCCAAGGACAGACTCCTCAGGTACACCAAATGAGAGAGGGATAGCAGTAGAGGAGGATCTGCCAGAACAAACACTGAAAGTGCGATGGGAGAGATAAGAGGAGAACCAGGATAGGACAGAGCCCTTAAAACCAAGTGAGGACAAGGTGTCAAGGAGGTGGTCAACAGTGTCAAAAGCAGCAGAAAGGTCAAGAAGGATGAGGATAGAGTAAAGGCCCTTGGATTTAGCCAGGAACAGGTCGTTGGAAACTTTGGCAAAAGCAGTTTCAGTAGAATGAAAGGGACGAAAGCCAGATTGCAATGGATCTAGAAGGGCATGAGAGGAGAGAAAGTCAAGGCAGGGGCGGCAAACCGCATGTTCAAGTAGTTTAGAAATGAAAGGGAGGAGGGATATAGGTTGATAATCAAGTAGTGTCAAGTGAGGATTTCTTAAGGAGAGGTGAGACCACAGCATGCTTGAAGGCTGACAACCCCTGGCTCATGATCCATATCTGGTTCCAGTTTCTGCCTGATGCCTGCACTTCTGATCCTCATCTGGTTCCAGTTTCTGCCTGATGCCTGCACTCCTGATCCTCATCTGGTTTCCAGTTTCTGCCTGATGCCTGCACTCCTGATCCTCATCTGGTTCCAGTTTCTGCCTGATGCCTGCACTCCTGATCCTCATCTGGTTCCAGTTTCTGCCTGATGCCTGCACTCCTGATCCTCATCTGGTTCCAGTTTCTGCCTGATGCCTGCACTCCTGATCCTCATCTGGTTCCAGTTTCTGCCTGATGCCTGCACTCCTGATCCTCATCTGGTTCCAGTTTCTGCCTGATGCCTGCACTATTCTGCCTTGGGGCTGACCCCTCTATCCATGTTCCTGACCAAGGTAGGCTCTAACAGGTTCAGACACTGCTCTACACTCTACAAAGCAGAAAACACAATTAGGTGAATTTTCAAAAGATCTAGACACCTAACTTTAAGAGGCTCTTTTACTAAAGCTTTTAACAGGCGTTTATTTTATTAACTTGCGATAAGTGCCCATAGCCTTTTTATTTGTATGGATGCAATGGCACTTAACATGCATTAATCTTTAGTAAAAGGGCCCTAAAAGTGAAAGGCTTAGACTTTTGAATTTTTAAATTTCCCGTCTCTGAAGCCCTAAATTTAGTACCTCAAGAAGGCAATTCTGTAACAGGGTGCCTAGTTAAAGTGACTTTTAAGGTGCCTATTTTATAAAAACACATGGACACCTACTTATCGTTATAAAATACTAGCCATAAGCAGAAATTGCACCTTACGTTTTATGGCCAATTACACCTAGGGCTGGTGTAACCCATGCCTAGATTTAGCTAGAATGACTGTAAATTATAGTATTTTATAATCTACTTGCATACTTGTGCACTCCACCAACACTGCCCATGTGCATCACCGGCAAAGTAGGCACCATCAAGCAATGTCTGTACTCTTACACTGGCTGGTATTTTATAAGAGGCCACTTACACGGCTACAATAATCCCCAATTAGACACCTACTTATACAACTGCCTCCTAATAAACCATTAAGAAAACAAAAAAAGTTAAGGTGAGCCCTATAAAAGGTAAACCTGAGAGAAAATAAACAAATAGGCTATACTCTCTTAAGCTGGCTATTATATGATGTCACCAATGAATCATTAATACCATCAACACACACACTAATGCAGTGGTTCCCAACCCAGTCCCAATGGAAGCAGTGCATGCATATCTATCTCATGCATAGTCATTGTGGATATCCTGAAAACATGACTGGCCTGGGGTTACCCGAGGACTGGGTTGGGAACCACTGCTCTAAAGGGAAGGAAATGGCCTCAGAAATGGGGAAAGAGGCTGCACCGAGGGTCAGGATTTGGAGATGCTGACAGCTATGTCTTTTTTCAAGTATTTTAATTGCATTTAAAAATTGTAAAAACAGATCTAAGGCCTATGAATAAGAACATAGGTGCATGAGAAGGGTAGTTTGCAATGGGAGAACACAACTGCAAATGCAACCCCTTGACCTCTTTCTGAGGCCATTCCTGTCCCTTTAGAGTGTGTGTGTTGATGGTATTAATGATTCATTGGTGACATCATTTAATAATAGGCAGTTTAAGAGAGTATAGCCTATTTATTTTCCCTCAGGTTTACCTTTTTGTAGGGTTCACCTTAACACTTGTTTTGTTAATAGACTTTGGTGTAAGAGTTATTAGGGGTTTTAAGAATTGGTTGGTTTCCTAATAAACCAGGCACTTAAACTGAGGTGGCTTAAAAGTGGTCAGACCAGGGCAGAGGAATGAAATTAGGCAATCGGTGCTGATTTGCAGTACTGGGTACCTAAACTAGAAGAACCCTGAATTTTAGGGGCCTCCAATTAAGGCGCCTACAGGGGTGGTTCTATCATTAGGCCAACTGAGACGGTGGCCTCAGGTGGCAGTTTTTAGGGGGCAGCATTCCAGCTGTGTTTATTTCTGATTTTGCCACCTCTGGGCTGCCACTGCCTTTCCGCTGCTCTTTTTTCCACTTAAGCTCGTCCGAATGAGAAAAGAAATAGCGGGAAGGCAGCAGCGAGCCAGAAGTGGCAAAATCAGAAATAAATACAGCCGCGACTTCTGGTGAGGATTACAAGCATCACGGTCACCGTTGGATGATGCCATCAGTCTGGACCCTCTAGTTCTCATGACCGTTGATCCTAGACCATGCTGAAGTTTTTCGATTTCACAGGTTCTTTCCCTTACCATGGCACATCCCCCCACTTCCCCTACTCGAACCTAAGGCCGCATTCAGAAGCGGGATGGTGTGGAAGCTCAAATTTCAGTGCTTCATCCCCCTGTCAGCATCAGCAGAGGCAGGCCTCTGAGGAAATATATTGCAAGGTCTTGTATTTTATATATCATATTAGAATTCTTTACTAAAAAATAAAATATAATAGTTGCTATATTATAATATGGATTTATTGCAATGTTTCATAGAAACAGTAAGTCTGAGGCAGCAGCTATTGAAATAAAAGCAAGCTGCTGCCTCAGACTTACTGTTTCTATGAATCATTGTAATAAATCCCTATTATAATAATATAAAAAGAATGATATATAATATTAGGCTAGTGAAGCTAATTGAATGGAATCATTCATCTAATATCCTGAAACAGGCCATGTAACAATGCAACACCTTGGGGTTTTAGTTTAAATTCTGTCTACCTATTTTTTATTTTTCCTTTAGGTTATGGTCTGTTCTGAGTACATGACTGAGGCCAGGCATTTTGTTAATTTGTACATAGGGATCTGTACTGTAATAATTTGACTTGTTCAGCTTTTCAAATAAGCGTATCAGTGTTCTAGGGCCCGCTGCAGTATTTATAGTGCTGCTTTTTTCTGGGTAGGCCCCTTGTTGTATGAGTTTTGGAAGTTTATGCTGGTATGTGGTAGGGTAGATTTGGCCTTGGAGATCTTCAGAGACTTTTATATTAGTTCCCAATTTGCCTGGCACTGGAGAATGTTTGTTGTTGGTGAGATGACCAGAATCAGATTTTTTTTTTTAATATATTGAGTTCTGTGGGTGAATGTCCTGGTTCTGCTCTGCACCCACTATTGAGGAAGGGGGTTCTGTGAATGCAAAAAATATGTTCAAAAAGAAAAGGCAAGCACCATAACGCAGTTTATAACAACAAAATACAAATGAATTATAATTTGGAGTTATAAACTGTTGTGGTTTCTTTTAATTCCTTGGGGTATGAACATCTTGCATTTGCTACATATTATCTAATAGTCTTTTTGGTTTGGTTCAGTCCCTGACTGGAGTTTTGAGAAAGATTCCCCCCGGAGCGGGATTGGGGGGGGGGGGCGCCATCTCATCCCTAGCCTCAGGCAGCAGATTGCCTTGAGCCGCCCCTGAGCGCCCAAGTTAAAATTAACTCAAATTTTTGGTGCCTTTACTTTCTTAATAAAAAAGCCTAAATTAGCATCTAGTGTATAGAAGGTGCCTTTAATCAGGTGCTCAGCTCTCTAAAATGCTTGTATGCAAATGCTAGAAGTCTTACAAATAAGATGGGAGAGTTAGAATATATAGCACTAAATGAGAGGTTAGATATGATTGGAATCTCAGAGACATGGTAGAAGGAGGACAACCAGTGGGACACTGTGATACCTGGGTACAAACTATATTGTAATGATAGAGCTGATCAAATTAGTGAAGGGGATGCGCTCTATGTTAGAGAGGGCATTGAGTCAGAAAGGATTAAAGTTTTGCAGGAAACAAAATTTGCTGTAGAATCTCTATGGATTGAAATTCCATGTAAAAAGGGGAAGGTGATGGCAGTGGGGGTGTACTATCGACCGCCTGGCCAGAATGAACAAATGGATGATGAAATGCTCAAAGACATAAAGGAAGCTAACAAAAGTTACAGCACAGTAGTAATAATGGGTGATTTCAATTACCCCAGTAACGACTGGGTCAGTATCATGGCAGGACATGCTAGAGAGATAAAGTTCCTAGATGAAATAAATGACTGCTTCTTGGAGCAGCTGGTTCATGAACTGACCAGAGGGGAAGCCAAATTGGACCTAGTCCTTAGTGGAACACCAGATCTGGTGCAAGAGATAAGGGTGTTGGGGCCACTTGGCAAAAGTGATCATAGCATGATCACGTTTGATCTAATTAGTGGAGGAGGGATAGTAAGGAAAGCACAGTTACTTACCTGTAACAGGTGATCTCTGGGAACAGCAGGAATAAGTCTTCACATATGGGTATCATCGGTACCGACGGAGCCTGCGCGGGAATGCTCCCCAGCGTCCAGTAAGAAAGATTTTGGGAGCATCCCACAGTGCCTGCACGCTGCCTTCCCGCCTTTCCCAACCGTCTCTCTCCAGTTCGAGTTTTAAAGCTGAGACAAAGAGAGAGAGAGGAAAGGAAAGATAGAGAGATAGATACACCTCCTAGGGGAGGTGGGTGGGTTGTGAAGACTTATTCCTGCTGTTCTCAGAGATCACCTGTTACAGGTAAGTAACTGTGCTATCTCCAGGAACAAGCAGGAATGAGTCTTCCATATGGGGACTCCCTAGCTGCAGATGCCAGGGAGAAACCCCAGGTTGTGTGTCCTTGAAAAGGACTCTACCTCCCCCCATGGATCTCTGGCATCCGACCAGGGTAGGTGGGTAGGAGTTGATTAGGAATGGAACAGGTGTTTGAGAACAGCCTGACCAAATGAGGCATCCCGGCGGGAGTCCTTGTCCAAACAGTAATGGGCTGTGAAGGTATGAACCGAGGCCCAGGTGGCCGCTCGACAGATTTGGTCGATGGACAGAGTTTAGATGAGCCATTGAGGCTGCCATGGCTCTCACATTGTGAGCTGTGACATGGCCCTCCAAAGAAATGTTCCTAGTCTGGTAGGCGAAAGAAATACACTGAGCAATGCAGTTGGACAGTGTTCTCTTAGAGACTGGAAGTCCTAAATGAGAAGGATCAAAAGCAACAAAGAGTTGAGAAGACTTTCTATGTTGCTGTGTTCTTTGTAAGTAAAAAGCGAGAGCTCTCTTACAATCCAAGGTATGAAGATTCCTCTCTGCATTTGATGCATGAGGTCCTGGAAAAAAGACAGGTAAATATACCTCTTGGTTCAGATGAAAAGGTGAGACCACTTTAGGCATAAAGTGTGGATTGGTCCTGAGGACTACCTTATCATGATGGAACCTTGTATAAGGAGGATTAGCCACCAAAGCTTGCAACTCACTGATGCAGCGTGCTGAGGTGACTGCAATGAGAAAAATAACTTTCCAAGAAAGGAATTTCAAGGAGGTGGTGGCTAAAGGTTCAAAGGGTGGCTTCATAAGCTGGCCAAGAACCATGTTTAAGTCCCATGCCACTGGAGGTGGTCTAATGGGAGGTTTAGTTAAAAGAAGGCCTCTCATGAATCTTGCTATAAGAGGATGAGAGGAAACAGGTTGTCCATTGAGAGGCTTGAGGGACGCTGCAATAGCACTCAAATGGACTCTTATTGAATTCATTTTCAGACCTGCATGGGATAGATGCAGGAGATACTCTAGTAGAGAATTCAGAGGTATTGCAAGAGGGTTTAGACCTTTCCCTGAACACCAAATGGTAAATCTTTTCCATTTGAAAGCATAGGAACGTCTAGTAGAAGGCTTTCTAGAGGCATGAAGAACATCTCTGACTTGCTGAGAGAGATGAAAATCTTGAAGGTCTAGGCCCTCAGCAACCAAGCCCTGAGATGGAGCGACTGGGGGTTTGGGTGCCACAAAGTTCCCTCTTCCTGGGACAGAAGGTCTGGTGCAGAGCCCAAGTCCAGGGAAGGAGCTTGAGAGAGATGCAGAAGTAGAGGGTACGACACTTGGCGTGGCCAATGTGGTGCTATGAAGATCATGGTCCCTTGATCTCTCTCAAGCTTGAATAGTGTCTTGGGAATTAGGGGAATTGGTGGAAAGGCATAAAGGAAGTCTTGACCCTAGTGAAGGAGGAAGGCATCCTTGGCCTGAACTCCCTGACACGGAATTCTGGAACAGAACTTGCAAAGAGGTCTATGTCCGGCGTTCCCCAAATTCGAAAAATCCTGGCTACCTGGTCCATGTGGAGGGACCACTTGTGTGGAAGCAGAACTCGACTGAGTCTGTCCGCCCAAGAGTTTTGAACGCCTGGAAGATATACTGCCAGAAGATGGATGTAATGCTCTCTGGCGAAGGCCCACAGTCGCAAAGCTTCGTTGCAAAGCGACAGAGAGCCAGTCCCGCCCTGCTTGTTTATATAGAACATGGCTACTTGGTTGTCCGTATGGATGAGGACTGTCCTGTTGCTGAGCAGAGAATGGAACACTCTGAGAGCTAAGAATATTGCTCTGAGTTCCAAGAGATTGATATGTAGAGAAGTCTCCTGTGGAGACCAGATGCCCTGGGTGGAGAGATCCTGCAGATGAGCTCCCCAACCCATTGGAGAAGCATCTGTTGTCAGAGTTGCTTGGGATAGCGACTGCTGAAAAGGGGACCCCCAGCAACAGATTTGGAGGGGACTTCCACCACTGGAGAGACCAAAATAGGCGACTGGAGTTTGCTATTTTGTCTGACAGGCAACCTGATGCCTAAGTCCATTGGGTGGACAAAGTCCATTGAGCTGCCCTCATGTGCAGGCGAGCATATGGAACCACATGCACGGTGGATGCCATGTGGCCTAATAGTTGTAACATCTCTCGAGCAGTTAAATGGGACTTTAACTGTATCTGGGAGGCTAACTGCACCAAGCGTAGGCAACGGGCCTGAGGAAGATAGGCCCTTGCAGTTGTGGTATACAGCAAGGCCCCTATAAACTCCAGAGACTGAGTAGGGATGAGATGGGATTTTGGGATGTTTATTACCAGTCCCAAATACTGAAGGACATGCATTGTGCAGGTTAGAGAAATCTGGGCCTCTGACTGGGATGGAGCTCGAATGAGCCAGTCGTCCAGGTATGGGAAAACGAATATTCCTAGAGTGCATAGAAATGCAGCTACTACTGCCATGCATTTTGTGAACACCCTTGGTGCAGAGGCCAGACCGAAAGGAAGCACCCTGTATTGGTAGTGCTTTCCTTGAAAAAGGAACCGAAGGAACCTTCTGTGTGTTGGATGGATGAGGACATGGGTGTACGCATCCTTGAGATCTAGAGAACAAAGCCAGTCCTGACTCTGAAGGTATGGCAGCAGAATACCGAGAGAAATCATCTTGAATTTCTCTTTGAATAGAAACTTGTTCAATTCTCTGAGATCTAATATGGGTCTGTAGCCCCCTGTTTTCTTTGGAATAAGAAAATAAGGGGAGTAGAACCCTGAGCCCTGTTGAAGAAGGGGTACTTCTTCTATTGCCCCTTGGGCAAGAAGGGTAGCAATCTCCTGACCCAGAAGGTTGAGGAGAGATGTTGGAGAATTGAACTGTCTCACCATAGTGTGGGGAGGAAGGTTCAAGAAATGAAGCTTGTACCCTTCCCTTACAATGGAGAGGGTCCATTGCTCTGCCGTAATTTGCTCCCATCTGGGAGCAAAGTAAGCCAACCTTCCTGGAATGGTGAGGGGCTCTGGTTCTTCCAGAGCCAGAAAGGCTATGTTCTCTAGTTGCAAGTCAAAGGCACTGGGGAGGCTGAGGCTGCTGAGTCGTGGGAGGCCTGGCAGCCGTTGACTTGGCCTGTTTAGGTGGTTGCTGACGCTTTGCAGCAAAACGACCTGCAGATGATGCCTGCTGACCATAAGCAGGATAGTATCTTCCCTTTTTAGAAAAAGTTGTCTTTTTGAACAACCTTTTCTTAGCAGGAGCAGAGGTAGACTTTGAAAGTCGATCCAAAGCAGAGTTCTCAGCATCCATCTGAGTGGCCTTTGCTTTCTAATCCCTGCCAAAAAGGTTTTCACCTGTACAAGGAAGATTTCCCAGTTCATCTTGGACCCAAAGTTCCAAATCAGAGGCTTGTAACCAAGCAATTCTGCGTGCACCTATGGCAATAGCCGAGGCTCTGCTTACACGCTCAAAAGAGTCAAAGGCTGCACGGTTGGAAAATTTGGAAACATCTTGGGCATGTTTAAGCCAAGTGAGAAATTCCTGCCTTTTATCTTCTGAAATAAAAGGGGCTAAAGTCTGCAGATGATCTGTGACTTCTTTTAGAAACATCCCCATATAGAGACTATAGGAGTTGATTCTGGCAGCAAGCATATTAGCTTGGAAAACCCTTCGGCCAAAAGCATCAAGGGTCCTGCATTCACGTCCTGGAGGATTAGATGAGTGTCTCTTTGCACTCTTTATTTTCCTCATGGCAGACTCTACCACAATAGAGTGGTGAGGAAGCTGAGACTTATGAAAGCCAGGACAAGGAGGGACACGGTACATGGTGTCTAATCTACGAGAATGAGGAGAGGTGGTAAGAGGAGTCTCCCACATGCTCAACATGAGATCATAGAGAATCTCATGAATAGGTAAAGTAGCTGCTTCTTTAAGAGCCTTAGGATATTGCAAAATATCTAGTTGCTTGGCTCTAGGCTCTGACTCAGGGGCCACTGTAATGGAGAGGCCCCTAGCCACTTCCCTAATGAAGTCCTGAAAAGACAGGTCTTCTGGAGGAGACATTCTTCGTTTTGGAGAATCAGACTCCTGAGGAAGAAGTACCGGTGCACCGACAGAAACCTCCGACTCATCAGAGTCTTTGGAGGAATCGAAGTATCGCCTGTCTGGATGCTCCTGTAAAGCCCGATACGCGTACCGAGTGGGATCGACATCGGGAGTAAGCGGTACCAGTTTGGTACCGATGGGCATCATAGGACAGGGTACCGTTGCAGTCGACGGCGAAGCCGATGTCGATGCAATCGGTACCGGCACCGGGAACGATGCCGGTGCCGGAGTCGGTACCGGCAACGGAGACTGTTGCGGTACCGGAGGCGTCGAAGTCTGCATAAACGCCGTTAGGGTGCGCTGCATGGACAGAATCTTCTGATCCATCGACGCCACCAGAGTCTGGATGTCGGTACCAGTGGAGGCCACCGGTACCCCAGAACACGGCAACAGGTGATCGGTCGAGGCCGAGCCATCAATGTCAACCTGTGACCCCATAGACAATGCTTTGGAAGCCGGAACTTCCCACCGGGGTAATTTTGCCGGTGCGGAATCCCCGAGGACAAGCCCGGAGGCATCTCGATGCTTAGAGGGAGATTTGCCCTTCGAGGACCGGCTAGATTTATGTTTGGTTACCTGAGATCCATGGGAGGAAGAAGAAGCCCTGGAAGACGTCGATTCCACCGAGGCTGCATCAGAGGGAAACAGGGTACTGAACTTGGCTGCTCGGTTCTGCTGACCTCTTTTAGACATCATGGTACAGGACACACAATCCATGATGGAATGGTCAGGACCCAAACATTTTAGACACCAGTCATGGGTGTCGGTGACAGAAATAGTACCGCCACACTTCGTGCACTTTTTGAACCCGGAAGCGGGCTTCTCCATGAGGAGAAAATATGTTCAGGCCTAAGGCCCAAACCGAAAATGCACAGTTGAAGAAAGAAAAGTTTTTTTTTTTTAAGAAAGAAAAGAAAAGACCGGCAGTACCGGTCTGACGTCGAAGAAGGCAGACGCGACACAGAAAAATAAAGAAAAAAATAAAGAATTCTTCTGTGGTGACAGGAACGACCTGCTGGCTCCGCGGAAAAGAAGAACTGGAGAGAAGCGGTGGGGAAAGGCGGGAAGGCAGTGCGCAGGCGCTGTGGGATGCTCCCAAAAGCTTTCTTACTGGACGCTGGGGAGCGTTCCCGCGCAGGCTCCGTCGGTACCGATGATACCCATATGTGAAGACTCATTCCTGCTTGTTCCTGGAGATATCCACAGTACTACCTTTTAACTTTCGAAAGGGAGACTATGATAAAATGAGGAAAATAATTAAGAAAAAACTAAAAGGAGCAGTTGCAAAGGTTAAAGACTTACATCAAGCTTGGGTGTTGTTGAAAAATACTATCTTGGAAGCCCAGACCAGCTGTATTCCACGCTTTAAGAAAAGTGGAAGGAAGTCCAAAAAACTGCCAGCATGGTTAAAGATGAGGTCAGAGAGGCTGTTGTTGCCAAAAAAAAGCATCTTTCAGGAAATGGAAAAAAGAGCCAAACGACGAAACCTGGAAACAGCACAAGCATTGGCAAGTTAAATGCAAGGCATTGTATAAGGCAGGCAAAGGGAGAATTTGAGAAGAAGCTTGCTGCGGAAGCAAAAACGCGTAATAAAGACTTTTTCAAGTACATTCGTAGCAAAAAACCTGTGAGAGATCAGTTGGTCCATTAGAGGGGTTAAAGGGGCACTAAGAGACGACAAGGCGATAGCGGACAGACTGAATGAATTCTTTGCTTCGGTCTTTACTGAGGAAGATGTAGGGATGTTACCCATGACTGAAGTGGTATTTAAAGGTGCAGAAGAATTGAAGGAAATATCGATACATCGGGAAGATGTATTACAACTATTAGATAAACTGAAGAGTAGCAAATCATCTGGGCCGGATGATATACATCCAAGATTGTTGAAAGAACTGAAATATGAGATTGCAGACCTGCTATTAGTAATCTGTGAACTATCATTAAAATCATCTGTAATACCTGAAGAGTGGAGGATGGTGAACGTAACACCAATTTTTAAAAAGGGTTCCAGTGGTGATCCAGGAAACTACAGACCGGTGAGCCTGACGTCAGTACCGGGAAAAATGGTAGAAACCATCATAAAGAACAAAATTGCTGAACATGTAGATAGTCATGGCTTAATGGGAGACAGCCAACATGGCTTTAGACAAGGAAGATCTGGTCTTACTAATCTGTTATGTTTTTTTTGAAGGTGTGACTAAACAGGTAGACAAAGCTGAGTCGGTTGATATAGTGTTTTTGGACTTTCAGAAAGCCTTTGACAAAGTCCCTCATCAGAGACTTTTGGCAAAACTAGAGAGTCATGGGATAGGAGGCAGTGTACTATTGTGGATCAGGAACCGGTTAAAAGATAGAAAGCAGAGGGTAGGGCCAAATGGCCAATTTTCCCAATGGAGAAAGGTGAATAGTGGTGTACCCCAGGGATCTGTGCTGGGTCTGCTGCTTTTTGACATATTCATAAATGACCTGGAAAAGGGAATAACGAGTGGGGTTAACAAATTTGCAGATGACAAAACTATTTAAAGTTGTTAAAACCCATCAGGATTGTGGAAAATTGCAAGAGGATCTTGATAAATTGGAAGATTGGGCATCAAAATGGCAGATGAAATTTAATGTGGACAAGTGCAAAGTTATGCACCTAGGGAAGAACAACCCAAAGTATGGTTACACTATGCAAGGTTCCAGATTAGGAACCACCACCCAGGAAAAAGATTTAGGTGTCATTATGGATAACACGTTAAAACCCTTGGCCCAGTGTGCAGCGGCAGCCAAGAGAGCAAACAGAATGCTAGGTATCATAAGGAAAGGAATGGAAAATAAAACAAAGGATATTATAATGCCTCTATATCGTTCCATGGTGAGACCGCACCTTGAATATTGTGTGCAATTCTGGTCGCCGTATCTTAAAAAGGATATAGCGTTATTAGAAAAGGTTCAGAGAAGAGCCACCAAAATGGTAAAGGGGATGGAAGGATACCCCTATGAAGAAAGGCTAAAAAGGTTAGGGCTCTTTAACCTGGAAAAGAGACGGCTGAGGGGAGATATGATAGAAGTCTATAAATTAATGAACGGAGTGGAACGGGTAAACGTAGATCAATTGTTTACGTTATCAGACTATAGAAAGACTAGGGGATATGCAATAAAGCTACAGGGTAAACTATTTAAGACTAATAAAAGAAATATTTTTTCACTCAACGTGTAATCAAACTCTGGAATTTGTTACTGGAGGATGTAGTAAAGGCTGTTAGTGTAGCTGGGTTTAAAAAAGGTTTGGACAAGTTCCTGCAGGAAAGGTCCATAAACCAGTATTAAGAAAAGACCCAGGATATCGATGCTTGACCCAATACAAGCATTGTGGAACCTGTGTCTTTTGGGGAAACTGCTAGGTACGTATGACCTAGATTGGCCACTGTTGGAAACAGGATACTGGGCTTGATGGACCTTGGTCTGACCCAGTATGGCATATCTTATGTTCTTATGTTTTGAATGTTGATCTAAATGTTTTTCCAATGGGGCTTCCACAGTCGTCGTCATGTTTTGCCTCACTCTGGTCTATCCATGCTTTGTGCTTCTTTTCGAACAAAGCCGCATTGCTTACTCTTTTGTTTCCACTTATTAGTCATCTTGACTACTGTAATTCTTTATACAATGGTCTACTGCAAACTTTAAACTTATCTCCTGTTCAAAGAAGTTTGATCATGCCATCTAACTATTAATAGAACACCATTGGCTTCCAGTAACCTAACCCATAAAATTCAAAGTTTTATTGCTATCCCATAAAGCTTTCTACATGGCCTTCCTTTCTAATTATCAGACTGCCTTATTCCTTATATTCCATCTAGAACTTTTGGTTCCCAGGGACACAATGACTTGGCGATCCCTCCCAACAACTTAGATGTTTAGAAATCCACCTTCAGTCTGAGTTTTTCTACCTAGCACTGGCACTTTGGACTCCATTCCACTCTATGTGAGAACAGAGTCTTCATTAAAGAAAGTCCTTAAAACCTGCTTTTCCGAACTGGCATTAATCTAAACATTTTAAGCACTGTCTCAAATGAGCTGTACCCAAACACACCCCTAGTTTTTTTAAATTTTGTTTATTCTCCTGGCTAACACCTCCTCTTATTTTATAATTATGAGCATTTTATATTATCTTTATTTTGAACTTTGTAAACCACCTTAGTGCCTCAGCAAAACGTGGTATAGCAAGACTTTAAACAACTATAAAATATCACTTTGTCCTAATGCAGACCTTTCAGAGCATCCCAGTCTGGGTTCTTCCCGCAGCTGCAGCGCGAATCTGGGCTTCAAATGTTTCTGCATCATCTTTTCCTACTGCTGTTGTAGTTTCATACCGAGTTTTCAATGCTACTCCCCCTTTCCCCATTGTCTAGTGAGTGTCTACCCAGGCTAACATAGGCAAAGGCTGGCCCTATTCCTAACATTACTGGATGCTCATACAAGGGGGGATGATGGGATGCCAGTGCTAGCAGTTTTCCCCTCTTTGATGGCAATGAGATGGATGCCTTGAGGATTACAGATGGAGGAGATGTTTCTGCTGCAACAGGAGAAATGGAAGATGTGGAGCCAACTACAGGGAAGAGACAGAGGAGAGAGAGACAACAATAAGAACATAAGCTATGGCATACTGGGTCAGACCAAAGGTCCATCAAGCCGTGTCCTGTTTTCAACATTGGCCAATCCAGATCACAAGTACCGGTCAGGTTCCTAAAAGGTAGCAGATTCCATGCTGCTTATCCAGGTGAAAGCAGTGGATTTCCCCAGTCCACGTTTGAGAGGATACAATGTTCATAAGGCCTCTCATGAATTTGGAGACTAGAGGGTGCACAAAGCAGGATTCACAAAAGAGAAGCTTGTGGTATGCTGCTATTGCTACAAGGTAGATACACACTGAAGACGTTTTCAATCCTGATTCTGACAGTTGTGATATACGAGTAAGGGAATACCTTCAAAGTCAAGCACATGAAGGGTTGTGAGCTGTGGCCCACTGGGTAAAATGAGACCACTTGAGTTGATAGAATCTTCCAGTAGATGGGCATTGTGAGGCTTATATTATGTCTTTAGAAACTGGAAAACAGTTGTTTAACTGCTGCTCAGTCTCCATGCTATGAGAGAGAGACTCTTTAGCTTTCGACGCATGAAGTCCCTACTCTAGGTTTTCAGGATGGGGTGCTGACTGAGGGTTATTGACTGATCCACTGAGAGAACAAGGAATTGGGGGAACTAGACTTGTCTGGGTCAATGAGGAGTGATGAGGATGAGTTGGGTTTTATCACTGTGTATTTTGTGTAGCAGTCTTGTAACAAGAAGGAGAGGGAGAAAGGTATATAGTAGCATAGTAATATAGTAAATGACAGCAGAGAGACTATTATGGTCCATCTAGTTTGCCCAGTAAGGTGGCTAGAGTTGTAGAGTTGTGCCTGCCGATCTGTGCAGATTACCCTTCTATGCCTTTGTTTAGTGTTGTGCCTGCCGCTCTGTGCAAGTTACCCCCCTCCCCCATGCCTTGTTTAAGATTTTCTGGGTTGTGCCTGCCATTCCATGCATTTTACCCTCCCCCCTCGCTATTTTTGAAATTATTTAAGTTTGCATTGATAATATCCTCTTGGCATATTATAATCACCTCTGTCTGTCCCATACCTTTTGAATGTGGTCACCATTGTTGCCCCCATCAGGAAGCATAGGGCAGACAGAGGGGATCATATGGCAAGAGGATATAGTAGGCCTGTGTCCTATGGAATTTCAAATGCATCATGTGTCATCCTTTCTGGAGTTGGACGAATTGAGTAGATGGGGAACTTTGCACTTTTGGAAGAAGCAAACACCACCTTTGGGGTCCCCCAGAGTCGGACAAAATGATCTATCACCCAAGGCTCTAGAGACCACTTGTGGGTCCAGTTGCCAGCATATAGAGAGTCTGCCAGTTCATTGTGCTTACCTGGTGTATAGACAGCTTGTATTGTGATGTCAAACGAACAAGCAAAATTCCAAATGTTGGTTGTTTCCTGAGATAGCACTCTGCCCTGCTTGTTGATGTAGAACATTGCAACCTAGTTGCCCATCCATACTCACATAGACAGTGGAATGGGGTGGGTCACTGGGGCCATGGTCCTACCAATATTTTGCCTAATGCATCATCAGCAATGTGACAGTATTTTGGACATGGCCAAGATTGTTTTTTTTGGCCCCTTCTATCAAAAAGGTGTTCTGCTATCTCTGCATACTGGTACCGGTTTTTCCTTGTAGCCATGACCTGAAGGCTCTTAAGGCATTGAGGATTGCCAGGAGTTCTAAAAAACAATGATATAATAGTCAGCAAGAGCATGCCAGCACAGATCCTTCATATTGACGTGAAGGAGATGCACTCCCCATCTGTGCATCGATGCATCTGTGGTTAGGGTTACTTCAGGAGGCATGGTTTGACATGGTCATCCCTTGGTCATATTATGTGTGGTACTCCGCCAGGTAAGACACTGCGCTATGGCTGTTAGTGCAAGAACTTTCTGGCTGAGAGATTGGCAAAGCTGATTGCAATGTATTTTGAGGTGCAACTGCAGCAGATGGACATGTAGTCTATTAAGGAGTAGGGCATCGATTGTAGCAACCATGTGTCCTAATGACTGAAGTGCATGCAGGCAATTACGGATCACTCTTAGGAATGGGCCCCTTTGAGATGGCAGCTAAGAGCATTGGGCAGTGTGTTAGAAGCCTGATGCTCCTGGCCAGGAAAATTAATGCCAGCTTTGAGATGTCATTATTTTTGCCTTGGAATAGCTCAGCTTGTGGCGAGTATCACAAGCTATTTTATTCTTTATACCAGAGATTTCAGTCATCTGTGGTACTGAGTTACTACAGGTTCATGACTCCCACGGTAAACTAAGCTGTAGTAAAATGTCACATTCTACCACAGCTTAGTAACTACCACCCCCTCCCCCCTTTTAAATGACAAAACAGTTCTAAGAGGAGCCAGCCCAGTGCCTCATTGGCTGTGCTCTGCTATGAAGAGGATATGGGTTTCATTATCAGAACAGGTCTTCTTATCCCTGGAAGTGGAGATGCTGCAGAGACTGCATTCAAAAATCTTACAGGGGAGAAAGTCTCAGTGACTGCACAATGGCATCACCTCATAACTATATTTAGGATACATGGTTACAGGATTCTGGAAGGAGCTCTGGTACGAGCTATACCAGAAGGAAAAAAATATCTCCAAGTAGTTTCAAATGAAGGCTCACAGTGCCATAGCACAACAAAGGGCAGCACAGAGTGGCAATTACAACCCAAAATAAAAGCACAGATAGGTGATAAACTGCACAGAGTGAGCAACCTACTCTCCTCCGGAGTCCACTGGCCCTGAACAATGTATACTTCGCAATGAGCACCCCAGCCTGAGAGGCTTGCGTCCATTGTTAGTGGGACCCAGTGCGGGGACTTCAAGGGAATCATGGCTGCTAGCTTTTCGGGGCGCAACCACTACCTGAGCACCCTCCTGGTTACCCACAGACAGGGTGATTTCTGTGTCAGGGAATGCTGTTGGTGCAATCATCTCCATAACAGTGCACTCTGCAATGACCGCATGTGAGTGCAAGCCCAAGGGACCAGATCGATTGTCACAGCCATGGTTCTTAATAGCTGAAGATAATGCCAAGCCATCAGTGTCTTCATTCTGAGGAACTGCCTCAGCAGCTGTCTTAGTGACCACACCCTCTTCTGTGGCAGGAACACCTTGTCGCTGCACATGTCTAAATGAGCTCTTCGATACTTCAGGTCCTGTTACGGCATCAGATGACTCCTGGCTACGTTGATGACCCAGCCAAGGCTTCGCAGAAACTCGGCAACCCTCATTGTGACTTGTTCGCTCTCTCACTTGGACTTTGCCTGAATTTATTTATTTATTTATTTATTTATTTATTTAGCAAACACTTATATACCGCTACTTCCAGTGATCAGAAGCGGATTGATTAAAGTCTTTGGGATATGTCACAAAATCAAGACAGGAAGATTGGGGCATAGATAGAAAGAAGAGGGGTAATACACAGCACACATCGCAGGGTCTAGATATAGCCCTCCAGTAGGTATCATTCATATGTACAAAAGCGATTATCCTTTAACTATTTACATTTGACAAACAGCTATTTGTTTCTTTTCATCTTGTTGGATTCACAGCTGGCCATAGTGGCAGTTGAATAGGTGAGTTTTTAATTTTTTTCTGAAATCGAGTAGGTCTTTTGTTGCTCTCATCTCATGCGGTAGGTTGTTCCATAAAGTGGGGGCAGAGAAGGAGAATGCTCTGCGGCCAGTACTGGATTTTACATGTCTGATGCTGTTTGGAACTATAAGTGTGTCTTCGTTTATGGTTCTCCTGCTTCTGGAGCTAGTTTGCAAGGTGATCAGGGTGGAAAGGAATGAAGGGGCTAG
Source organism: Ichthyophis bannanicus (assembly GCA_033557465.1). Classification (NCBI taxonomy): domain Eukaryota; kingdom Metazoa; phylum Chordata; class Amphibia; order Gymnophiona; family Ichthyophiidae; genus Ichthyophis; species Ichthyophis bannanicus. The sequence continues at coordinate 547,641,850 of CM066031.1, forward strand.
GTTGTGAATTAGTTTGAATGTCGTTACCAATGTTTTGTATTGGATCCTGGCAGAGACTGGGAGCCAGTGTAGTTCCATCAATATAGGTGTAATATGTTCGGTGACGCTTGTTCTCATGATAATCCTTGCTGCTACGTGTTGTGCCAGTTGTAATCTGTTGGTCGTTTTCTTTGGTAGACCCTGTAAGATGGCGTTACAGTAGTCGAGGTGAGGCATGATGAGTGCTTGAGCAACTGAACGGAAGTCGCATGGATCTAGTACATTCCGTAGGGGTCGTAATACTCTAAGCTTGTGAAATATGGCTTTGTTGGTGTTGCTGAGGTGTTTTTCCATTTTCAGTTTGCTGTCGATTATGACTCCTAAATATCTAATTTCCTTCTTCGTGTTGTACGTATTGTTGCACAATGTGATTGTTGGTGGCGGTTCGAAGTCAGTTTTACTGGATATAAACATTACTTCAGTCTTCTTATGATTAATCGACATGTTGTTTTGTTTTAGCCATCCCAACATCTCTCCCATGCAGGTTTCCAGCTGATCGTACTTTGGGTCGACGGTTTCTAGCTGTGTGTACAGCATGATATCGTCTGCATATATGTGGTAGTTGATGCCATATTTCCTGAATATTTCACTGAGGGGTTGCATGTAAATGTTAAACAGAAGTGCCGAGAGCGCCGACCCCTGTGGTATGCCTTGAGTTTGAGTGAAGGCTTCGGCTTTTTCTCCGTTGAATTGGACTTGTGGCTTTCTGTCTGTTATGTAGGAGGAGAACCATTTCAGGGTGGTTCCTAATATACCAATTGATGCCAGCTTGTTAAGGAGGGTTAGGTGATGTACAGTGTCGAAGGCTGCTGAGATGTCGATAAAAATAAGAATAAACATTTTCTTCCTGTCCTCTAGCCCTTTGAGGAGGCAGTTAAACAGTGCTAATAGCAGAGTTTCGACCCCATGATTTTTTCTGAAACCGTATTGCTGTTTGTCGAGGGTTTCGTAGTCATCGAGGTGTTCTTGCAGTTGGATGAGGGCTGCTTTTTCTATGATCTTCGCTAGAAGCGATATGCTGGAGATTGGGCGGTAAGAAGATGGGTCTTCTTTGTTAAGCGAGTTGTTCTTTAATATCGGTCTAATTATAGACTTTTTGAGCTGGTTGGGCATGACTCCCTGTGACAATGATTGGTTCACAATGTGTGAGACCTGGAGGCCAATATCCTTTTTTGCTGCTTTAATCCAGGTGGTTGGGCAAGGATCAAGCATGGAGGTGGTAGTATTTATACTGGTTATTATTCCAATTGCTTGCTTATCATCAATTTTGTGAAATTCGCTCCAAATCTGTTCTTTCGTCACTGAAGTTTTCGGGTGGGGTTCGGCCGGGCATAACGCAGTTGCGGTTGTTGTTAGTTTGCTTGCGTAGTGATCTGCGAGAATTTGGGGCTGAATAGTGTCACCTTGTTGTTCTGGTTGTGTTGTTTTGGTTAGTGTTTTCACTATTTGAAATAGTTCTCGTGGTTTATTGATGGCTTTATTCAGTAGGCTGGTGTGGTGTTTCCTTTTTGCATTATCCACCTCGTCTTTGTATTTTGCGAGGATGTTGAAATATTTATCTCTGAGTTCCAAGGTTTTGTTGCGTCTCCACTTTTTTTCAGACCTTCTAAGTTCCCTCTTCCTTTGGGTTAGCGTAGTTGTATACCAGGGCTCTGATTGTTGTTTCCCTGGGGTTGTTGTATTCTTCCATTTCGGGTTTGCTGCAGCCTGTATTCCTTCATCCCAGCTATTTGCTAGTGCATCGAGATCAGTAGATTCCAGGTCAATGTGTGTCTTGATGCAACTTGTGAGGTTATCCAGATCAAACTTCTTGAAGGATCTCTGTTGTTGTGTTCCTCGTTGGGCTTTCGCATCTCTTGGTACTGATGGGAGTTTTATCAGTAAGTCTATTTGGTGATGGTCAGATCAGGGTATGGCTTTGATTTTAATCAGGGGTCTATCATGGTTGTTCTGATTGCTCATAGGGGTAAAGACCATGTCCAGTGTATGTCCCTTTTCATGTGTTGGTTCGTTTATTATCTGCTGATATCCAAGTTGTGACATAGCTTCCAGGAATATATTGGCGTGCACTGCTGTTGTTGATGCTAGGTTTAGGTCACCGAGGATGATTTGGAATTTTTTTGGTTGTGTTGAGGAAATGTTTTCTAGTGCTGCAGCAAGTATTTCCTGGTTCGGAGAGGGGGCTCTGTATATTAGGCAGATGGATATTGCAGAGTTCTCCACTTTGAGCATGTCTATGTCTGGGTTGGATTCCAGTGACGTGCACGAGAGGTTCAAGTGTGACCTGGCGATTATTAGCACTCCTCCACCTCTTTTGTTGGATCGTGGGCAGTTATACAGGTTATAGCCTGGTCTGCTTATCTGGTTCAGTAAGGCAGCATCGGTGCTTGTGAGCCAGGTTTCCGTTATGCAGAGGATGTCTGGTTGCTCATCTTTTATTATGTCGAAAATGATGTGGGTTTTGTTTCTGATTGATCGGGCGTTTATGAGGGTGATGTTACAGACTACTAATGGGGCTAGTGGCGCCTGGCTTTGGTGGGCATGGGGCTGGTTTGGCTTCAGCGACCATGGCATTTTTGACTTTTGCTTTCGGTGCTTCTGCGTACCCGCGTGCTTTCTCCTTGCATGTCCTGGATAGTTCGAAAGTGTCGGTATTACACTGGTGGTGTGGTATGTTGGGGGGAGGTGTTTCTGCGGAGTATGGATGGCATAGAGGATGAAGAGTGGGCCACATATTAGTGGGGTAGATTGGTATATGTTTGCTTTGGTTGTGTATGTTGATATTAGGGTGAACAGCCAAATTCCTAGGGCCATTTTTAGCAGCTTCATGTCTAGGTGTGTTTGCGTAACAAGGCAATACAGAAGTCTCTTAGTACCCAACGTTAAAATAAATTTACCTTACCAGTATTCATTAATTACCGTACCCGCCGTTATTAAGCAGTCATCAAGCATGTAACAGTATTCAACAGTAGGTAATAGTATTCATGTAACAGTATTCAACAGTAGGTAATAGTATCTAGCAATAGGTCGTAGAGTATCTGTATCAGGGGGATACTTAACAGTCAGTATGTAGCAGTATTCAACAGTTGGTAACAGTATTCAGCAATCTGAGACAGTAACAGTATTTAGCAATGGGTCACACAGTATCTGTATCAGGGGGGATACTTAAAGTGGTTATCCGTCAGAGTTTTGTAGGTAAAGTAGGTAAAGTTTTGTAGGTAAAGTCAGAATGAGCCAGTTGTTGCTGTAAGGATGCACCAAGATTACTTCCTGGCGCAGCACTGTCACCACCACAACCATGACCTTGGTAAACATATGGGGAGCCATTGCCAACACAAAGGGCAATGCTCAAAATTGGTAGTAGCCCCTAAGCACTGGAAGGTTGAGAAACTGATGATGCTCCTGCCGGATGGAAATATGCAAATAGGCTTCTGTGAGGTCTAGTGATATGAGAAACTCTCCTTCTCGCACAGCCATAATGACAGACCGGAGGATCTCCAGTGTAGAACCGGGGCACTCGCAGACACTGGTTCACCTGCTTGAGATCAAGAATGGGCCAAAAGATGCCTTCGTTTTTGGATACCCAAAATAAATGGAGTATTGACCACAGCCGCACTGGCTCTGGGGTACCGGCACCACGGCTCCCAACTCCAGGAGCTGCACCAGGGTGTCTTGCACTGCCTTGGCCTTGCTGCATGCTTTGCAGGGAGACCACACGAAGGAGGATGCAAGAACCTGGTGAACTCCAGTGCATAGACTTCCCGGATAACCTTTAGGACTCATTGGTCAGACGTGATCCAAACCCAGGCAGGGTAAAAGTCCAGCAGCCGATCTTCCACAGACTGCACCCCTGCCTGGGTCCTCCTCACATCATGGCACCTTTTTCAGGACAGAGGAAGAGGTGGCGGAGTAGTAGCCCCATCCTGCTTCTTGAAACCCCTGAAAGGCCTGCCCTCAAGGTGCAAAATGCACAACACAGAACCTTCTGAAATCATGTGCCTGCTCCTGTACTGGATGCCAAGGAGCACCCCTGCTTCTGCCTGTCCTTGGGAAGGCACCCGCCCTTTTGACTCACGTAAGTCCTTCACCAACTTCTCCAGCTCCTCCCCAAACAACAGCTTTCCCTTGAATGATAACTTACTTAACTGGGATTTGGAGGAAATATCTGCTGCCCAATTATGCAGCCAAAGATAACAGCGTGCTGCCACCAATGAGGCCATTCTCTTAGAGAGACCTTTGATAAGATGATAGAAGGTGCCCGCCACTGCCCTTGACTCCAGTCTTGCTGCTGCTGCCGCCTGGGATTCCCCTGCTGGCTCCAGAATCCCCTGCGCTCACCACAGGCACACCCTTGCCACAAACGCTCCACAGACTGATGCCTGTAAGGACAGGGCATTAATATCAACAAGGTATCCAACCTCCTATCCTGAACATCTTTGAGTGCTGTACGGCTCTCAATGGGAAATGTAGTCTTCTTGGTCATTGCCAACACCATGGCATCTACCTTCACGGACCACAACATCTCCCACTCCTACTCAGGCAGTGGGTAAAAGAGGGCCAATGTCCTAGTCCCCCTCAGACCAGCTTCTCCCACTTATCCTGAATCATCTGCTTGATCACTTGATGCAAGGGAAACACTCTTTGCGACTTTCAGATGGCTTGAAAAACAGCACGTCTTCCACTGTGTCCTCCTCAGGCAGCCATCCTGCCAGCATATTAAGCATTTTCAGGGACTCCGTAATACAAGCTGCCAACTACTCCCGGTGGAAGATGCAGACTATGTGGGATTTTTTCCTCTTGCGGGATCTCCCCTTCCTCTGGCTCCTCTGTTTCTGCATCCATTTCTGCTTCTGCATCCAAGTCCCCTGGCTCCTCTGAGTGAAGGGATCCAGTCTCCTCGCATGGTTCCCCTTCGAGCTTATGCCGGGCTGATGCCGGTTCTATCTCTGCCATGGAATCTTGGCAGATCTCTGTTGCTACTCTTTCTGCCCTGTTCAGGAATGGGGGGTGGAGGGGGGGGGGGGGGAAGGGCCTCTGTTCCCTGCTGTCTCATACAGAATGCCTTGTGCATGAGGAGAGGAGATGAACTCGGGGGAAACCCCCGCCCCCCAGGTCACTATCCCACAACAGTTGCTAGGATGTTGAAGGCCTTGGAGAGGTGTGTTCCTACTGTAAGGCCCCAATACTAGCAGGGTGGGACCAATCCTTCCCTCCCTCCGGGATGGCATTCCTGCCATCTTGGCTAGAGAACTGCTACTGTCCTTAGCTTGCAAGTCTCCTTCAGAACCCCCGGAGGACCCTGCTCCTTCCAACTTGTCCGCCCTGTCCTCTGGTAGGTCTTTTTCTGCCATCTGAGGTTCCACTTCATATCCGTGGCAGATGCCCACGGCTGAGACCATGCCTCAACAAGCCCTGCAAGCTAAACACTGCGGATGTGCTGGCATGATGAGGCTAGGGGAGAAAGAAGGCACTGATGCCCTTTCTGGATCCCCTGTCAGTCCTTAAGTTCTTTCAGCAGCAGGCTTTTGCTTTTTTTCCTTTGCAATTATTATTATTATTTTTTTAATCTAGCAAATGTCAGCAATCAAAAACAACAAAAAAAAGCAGAGGCAAAGACCCAGCGTTCGAGGATTCCTTCTCCTTCTACATGGGCTTCTCCCCAGTGCAGAGAAAATATTGCGTTTTTCTGCACTGCTGACAGAAATGCTTGAAACCACGTGGTGACAGGCTACTATCCTGAACTGTGAGAACAATAAAACAGGCTGCCGCAGCACTCTCCCGGTCAGTTTTCCCCCACACATACTTACATTCGCAATCGTTGCTCCACTACCTGCCTCGTGTTCAGCCCACATACTGGCTTTGGAACTGAGGCGGGAGCCCAATAGAGAAACACACTCAAAACTGACAGGCCTGTGCTTCCAACACGGCTCCTCACCAGATGATGGGCTTGGAAGCAAATGCAGCTGTCACCACGGGATCGTCAAGCCCTCTTCCTTCACTGGGGAGAGAGCCTCTGCCCCAGTGAAGGAAGGCTTTTTTTCAGGGGAGGGTTGCAAAGTAGCTTACTGTGCCAGACAAACCTTTGCTGCTAATTGTTTTCAGCACTAAGGGTTCCTATAGCTGCCCAAGTTAGGGAAGGCAGTCAGACAACCAAAACCAAGGGGGGAGGGGGAACTAACAGGCTCCTTAGCTGTCCCTTCAGTGAGTCCAGACCTCTGGGATCATCTGCTCCAGCTGCTTGGAGATTGAGCTTACTGGGGTTGGTAGATGGTGCCAGCTGCCTAAGTACACTGACGTCATCAAAAAATGACATGCTCAGTCTCCAAGCTGCTGGTGGGGGCTGACTACCCAGAAGTGTGGGACTGGACTGGAGGGATGATAAGGAAAGCTATTATGACCCAGACCAAGACCAACAAGCCCAACTCCTGCTCTCCAACAATGACTAGCCTGAGTCAGAAGTTCCTGTCAGATCCCAAAAACTAGATCAGTTTTTTTAGCTCATTTTGAGAACTAAGTGATGACTTTCCAAAATCAATGTGGCTAATGATTTTATATGGACTTTTCTTTCAGGAACTTGCTCAAATCTCTTTTAAACCCCGCTGTGTTAGTCACCTCAACCTTGTCCTCCATCTGCAGATTCCACAGCTTAATTGTACTGTATATTAGTAGTGCTGTTTTTGCACTTTTCTACTTTACCACACTGTACACTTTTCCATGCAATAAAAAAGGTGGAAGAAAAGCCAAACTGTTTGCATTGATAAATAGTAAGCTGAAAGAAGCTATTTTAGCCAAAAGAACATCTTTAAAAAAATGGAAACATAGAAACACAAAATACAATGGCAGATAACGACCATATGGGCTATCCAGTCTGCCCATCCATGAGAACTGTTATGTTCTACAATACCTTCCTTTCCCTCAGAGCACCTCTGTATTTTTTCCATGTTTTCTTGAATTCAGATGCAGTTCTCATCTCCACCACCTCCACTGGGAGGTCATTATATGCATCCACCTTTCTGTAAATACATATTTCCTCAGATTACTCCTCAGTCTATCCCCTGTCACCTTCACCCCATGACCCCTCATTCTAGAGTTTCCTTTCAACTGGAAGAGGTATTTAAATGTCTCTGTCATATCACCTCTCTCCCACCTTTCCTCCAAAAGTATATATCTTTTAAGTCTATTCCCATGTAACTTATGATGAAGACCACTGACATTTTTGTAGCCACCTTCTGACTGATTCCATCCTATTTATATCCTTTGAAACACTGTACACCATATTCCAAATGAGATCTCACTAAAGACGTATACAAAGACACCATCACCTCCTTTTTCCTATAGGCTATTCCTCTCCCTATGCACCCAAACATCCTTCTGGATCTTGCTATCACCTTTTCCTACCTGTTTGACCACATTAAGATCATCAAATATGATCAAATCATGAAGGAGCAGCGGGACATTTGGGTGAAGTACTTTACTCCCTATACAGTACCACTTCTTTGGGATTTTGTAGCCCAAAAGCATGACCTTGCATTTTTTAGCATTAAATCTTAGCTGTCAAATTTTCAACCATTCTTCAAGCTTCACTAAATGCCCCACTTAACCAATTTCTTATCCAGGGTCCATCCCAAAGGCACTCAGTTTATAAGTCACCGATGCAGAAATCTAAGCATACCATATCAAGCACTCTCCTGCCATTCAATTCTCTAGTCACTCAGACAAAAAAGTCAGATTCATCTGACAAGACCTACCTCTAGTACAGCCATGGTGCATACCTTGGTACTTGAGGATCTGCTCCTTCTCAACATGATTCATGGAATAGTCGCTTGGCACTGATACCTCTGTAGTCAACATAACAATAAAGTCCTCTCTAGAAAAAAATTGTTTTTGTCAGCTCTTACTCATTACCATTATCATCTAGCTCAGTTATAGCTAGAACCCTTAGGTATGCCAAACACCCAGTGAAATTACAATATCACTATACCCACTCAATGTTGCATTTCAAACAATTTCTACTTTTACTTGTTTTGCAAAAATTACTTATCTGAGTTTTGAGGCCATCTTAACCTTTTCACCATTTTCCAGGACTGATGTGGATTCAGAATGACCATGGCATCTTTAATGGTAATTAAATCATCCTCCAATTGGAGATCAGATTTATTTAAAGATATATTTTATATTTTCAGATAAATATGTGTGATTCTATCTCCACATTGAGTCCCTTTGGATACAATTCCTGCAGTCGAAATATCCTCTCCTCTTTTGTTCTCTAGGGCATGATCTATTACTCACCATTGAAATTGATCAAAACAGTGCTTGAACTCTAAACAATGTTCTACTACTGGGGGCTAGTTTATTTTTTGTATTAATATGGGAGCAATGTTCTTGAAGTCATATTTTAAGAGTTTTTCTAGTTCTGCCTATACATATATATATATATATAAAATTATGAACACGGGCATTGTAATATATACTCCATACTCCATGTTACAAGTGGTATGGGTCCTTCCTTTTATTTTCTGTTGTGTATTTGGATCTGTCCAAACTTCACCTTATCACATTTATTGCAGGTATAATGACCCTTTTCTCCTTGATCTTCGCTTTTTTCCATCTTTCCACATCATGGTTTTCACCACATAATCTGCTTTGTTTCCTCCCCTATAATACGCATGATGGGATAATCTATAAAGCACTCATGACTGGACAAAATGCTCCAATATTTTCGCAAAATAATAGCAACCTCTGAAGTCCAATTAGTATAAGATAATACACAAGTTACATTATAATTATCTTTCATATTATTCTTATATTTTGAGAATACGTCCCAATTTACACACAGCGCCCTGTAGTATGCTTCGTTAATCAGTATTTTCGGGTAGCCTCTTTGTCGAAACCTCAAATCCATTTCTACAGTTTGCAATTTAAAATCACTTACTGTTGCACAAATCCTGCATAATCTAAAAAACAGACTCACCAGTAAACCCCATTTCAAATACCATGGATAATAGCTTTGATATTTCAAAAGATTATTCTGTTACATAGTTTTTCTTGTACAACTTTGTCACTGTATTATCATCTTTTATATGTAATCTATCTATCTATACATCCAAGAATGATATAACCTACTTATGATAAATGACCCTGTAGTGCTACCTAGGGGATAAAGATGTCAAATAAGGGCCAAATTCCCTTTTTTGCAGCTGACCCTTAGTGGTAATCTTATGTTCCTACTGCTAAGTGTCACAGATGCCATTTTTGAGCCTGATGTTGGCTGAAGAGAGACTGGGGGTCGCTCCTGCTCCTACTAAATACCAGGGATCCTGGTAAAAGCTAGGGATGAGATTGGGAGTGAGGCATGGAATACCAAATGAGGGGGTGTTTTGAGGCAGTTGGGGTTGGGGGCAATCTTGAAGTCATGGGGCTCAAATGATGAAGGGATCTGGGAAGATTGAATGATGTGGGGGATCAGATGATGCAGAGGGTCTGGGGAAATTGGACATTGCAGGGGGAAGGTCTGAGGGGATTGGATGATATGGTGGGGGGGGGGGGGAATCTTGTGCTGCTGGTAGGAGGGGATTAAAGGGTGAATGGTAAAAAACAACATTAAAGCTATGGACATACAGGCCTTAAAAAGGGAGAGAGGAGGCACTGTGGGTTAAACTAGAAAGAAGGAAAGAGAAATCTATTTGCATTGGTGTAATATACAGACCTCCCTCACAGGGAGAAGAGGTGGATAGAGAGATAATTGAAAACATAAGCAGCATTGCCAGGAAAGGGGAAGAGCTACTAATAAGGGATTTCAATAAGCCAGATGTTGATTGGCACATCCCTGCTGCAGTATCTAGAAGTAAAGAGATCCTGGATTCTCTACAGGGGGAACTATTCAGGCAACTAGTAACAGAACCCACATGTGAAGGGGCCATACTGGACTTGGTGCTTACCAATGGTGAAAGTGTTTCTGATGTTACAGTGGGAGATCATTTCACATCTAGTGATCACCAGATGGTGTGGTTCAGTATTAGGACTAGGGCTGCTAAAATTCATTCAAAAGAGAGGGTCTTAGGGGTATGTTTACTTAACTGCGGTAGCGGCTTCCATGCGATATCAGAGCCGTGGCCCCATTGAATTCAATGGGATCGCAGCTCTGATATCACATGGAAGCCGCTACCGCAGCTAAGTAAACATAGCCCTTAGACTTTAGGAAAACTAACTTTGACAAGGTGGTCCAATACCTCAGGGAGTCATTAGCGGAATGGGAACAGCTCAAAGAAGATATTTTAAGGGCAACCAGCCTTTTTGTTAAAATAGTAAATAAAGGTAAAACAAAAAGGAGACCACTATGGTTTTCAAAAGAAGTAGCTGAAAAAAAAGAGAAAAAGAGGGAGGCCTTCATGAGCTACAAGAGATCACAGTTAGAGTAAGATAGGCATCTATATTTGCAAAAACTTAGAGAAGCTAGCAAAGTAGTCAGGAAAGCAAAGATTCAGAAAGAGAAGGCAATAGCCAATGCAATCAAATGGGGGGATAAGACATTTTTCAGATATTTTAGTGAGAAGAGGAAGGGCAAAAGTGGTATTGTCAGACTCAAGGGTTAAGAGGAGGAATATGTAGAAGCTGATGAGGATAAAGCAGAATTGCTTAACAAATTTTTCTGTTCTGTGTTCATAGGTGAAAAACCAGGAGCAGGACCTCAGAAAACACCCACAAAGAGGAACAGAAGTGAGGGGTATCTTGAACAATTTTCAGAAGACTGTATTTGTGAGAAACTAGCTAAACCTAAAGTAGACAAAGCAATGGGATCAGATGGGATACACCCGAGAATACTGTGAGAACTTGGGGACGTTCTAGCAGCTCCACTAACTGATCTTTTCAATGCCTTGTTGGTGTCGGGAGTGGTACCAGAGAACTGGAGAGAGGCACATGTGGTCCCTTTACAAAAGCAGAAGTAAGGATGTGGTTCAAAACTACAGGCTGGTTAGTTTAACCTTGGTGGTGAGTAAATTATTGGAAGTGCTGCTGAAAGAGAAACTAGTGAGGTTTCTGGAGTCCAGTGGATTACCGGATCCGAGGCAGCATGGATTCACCAGAGGCAGGCCTTGTCAGACAAATCTGATCGAGTTCATTGACTGGGTGACCAGGGAGTTGGACCGAGAGAGAGCCCTAGAGGTGGAGTACTTAGATTTCAGTAAAGCATTTGACACCGTTCCACACAGGCGACTTATAAATAAACAAACTGAGCACCCAAGGGATGGACCCTAAAATTACTGCTTGGGTTAGAAGTTGGTTGAGTGGGAGGTGACAAAGGGTACAGGTAAATGGAGCTCACTCTGAGGAGAAGAATGTTACCAGTGGTGTGCCACAGGAATCTGTTTTTGGTCCGATTCTTTTTAAGATCTTTGTTAGTGATATTGTGGAAGGGCTGTCCGGTAAGGTTTGCCTCTTTGTGGATGATACCAAAATCTGCAATAGAGTCGACACCCCAATTTTAAAAAGCTGCTGCCATGCACATGTAGGATAAAGCTGCACTTTTCTCCTCACATGCAACTTTTTTCTTTTTAAATCGCTGCTTCCACAGGACATGGAGCAAGATCAACATGCAGTCCTCTCAGTCCTTACACATATTTTACAAAAGGCTATGGCAGAGCCTTCTGTAAAATACAATGCGGATTTTCCACATCATAACTAGAATGACTAGTTAAGTGCCCTCTCTATATCCTATTTAATATGTGTCTTTATATGTATAATGCCTTTTTTTAAAGCAGTTAGGCATTCAGCATGACACCAAACATCTAAGCGTTTTTTTGAATACTGACCTGTACTTGTTCAATCAATTTCCCTAGCGTTGGGAGTCTATAGATGGAGTGGTACATTCACTCCACAATTCTGATGATTTCTTTACAATTAGTGTAGCTTCACACAGGCCTGCTTCAAAGATAGTGGCAAGAATCTCTTGTTAATGAAGATCCAGAGTATGTCATACGAAAACATTGCCCTTGCTATCTTTATTAATACAACTGAAAATGTATCACCAGATTCATCATCTGAAGAATGTTAACAATCTGATCAGAAGCAACTGGGGTAAACTGCTCCCAGTAAATCACTGGAACATTCCTATTATTTTTACGAACAGGCAGAAACTCACTACGAGACTATCACTCTTTCACTGAAAGTAATTAGCAAATTTCTGCACGGACGGAGCATTCAGTTCCACTGAAGGAGATGGTAATTTTACTAATTGCCGTACAACTGAAAATAGCTTCTTTGGACGTGATAAGGCATTATTAATTTTCAATGTTACAAATTCTTTTTTTTTCTACCCTTTCCATTGTCTCTATTTAAGCTCATTGTACCTGAATATAAATTATTCTGGCCAAATCAGATCCTTCATTTTGCCATGCTCTGTCCCAATACTGAATTGGATGACTATGCGCTGCTACAGTGCATAGCTGTCGCCGCTGACCTCTAACCCTGGATATTCAATGCCGGGGTAATATGCAGCCCCGGCATTGAATATCCAGGGTCACTGAACAGCCTCCAATGTCGCAGAAGCTAACCGGGTAGCGGCAATATTACCCCGCTACTCAGCTCCCACAGGTAAAACTAGGCCAGCTTTTGCAGCACCTAGTTTTGCCCGTAGGCCGCTAACTGGGTAGGAGGGCAATATCGCCATTACCCGATTAGTGACTGTCGCCGCCCCAGCTCAAATTAACTAAACAGGTCCCCTCACATAACATTCAAAAACTTAGAGATCCTATCTAAAAGTGCATTACTTATTTTTGCAAAGGACTGGGTATAGCAGATTGCTACAGCTGAACCAGACTTGAGTTTCAGTTGGGCGATGTTTTGTTTTATTTATTAGGGTTTTTAAACCATTTTATCCTTTAGTCAAAGCAGTTTACAGTTTAACGCAATAGCTTACATCACAGCAGGTAATAGCTTACAGTATGACAAGTTATAGTTAATCATCAATATAAGATATTTTGTACAATGTCCTATTTTTAGTGGGTCTGTGGAGAGTACCAGATCTTTTTTAGTCAAAGAATACCTTTGGCCCTCCAATTTTATAAATGACAAGCAAAAGCTGATTAAACAGTCGTCAGCCCAAGGCATAGGAATGATGGTAAGACCAGAGATAGACAATTGTTGTAAACTTACCATTGAATAAAACAAGAAATCCAGAGTATTCCCTCTCTGATGTGTGGGTAAACTAATGATCTGCGACAGACCCATAACAAACATTGAACTCAAAAAATGGGTAACTAGTGGACGGGGGAGTACTTCATCAATAAAAATATTGAAATCATAATCAATAAATTTAGCAGATCACAATTGCCGACCAGAAGCCATTCTAAAAATAGATTTATACTGACATTTCCCTGATGGCAGGCACCAAAGCAAGTTGCCGTCTTCCATTGTTTAAAAGAAAAAGATTCAGTGATAATTTTAATCCCTGTGAACCCTGTAAAAATTACCCCACCTCCACACACACACTAGACCTCATTGCTTGATACTGTATGCTACATAATCAGAGTTCATTCAGATAAATAGCACCAGCAGATGTAAGCCACGTTTCTGTGACACCCACGATAGTCAATCTTATTTTGATGCATTCTTTAAGTATTAGCTTTCACTGATCTAACATAAGCAAATGCTATTGTAGAGCAACCAAGGCAGGAAACTGTCAGTGGTGGCTCTAAGATGTTAGAAAAAGGTTTTAAAGAATTAGGCTTCCTAAGATGTAACACCTCGGTGACATGTCTACATAAAAAATGAACTGTAGAATCTTTATGGATAGAAATTCCATGTGAGAAGGAGGAGGGAATAGCAGTGGGGGTGTACAACAAAAGCATGGGGAGGGGTGACCTGCACCAAGCGGCAAATGCACCTACTCTTGCTGCCTTGCTGGGCAGACTAGATGAACCATACTGGTCTTTATCTGCCATCATATACTATGCTACTGACCAGGATGAACAGAGAGAGAATGAAATGCTAACAGAAATTAGGGAAGCAAACAAAATTGGCAACACAGTTATAATGAGTGATTTCAATTACCCCAATAAGAATGCTCTTAATTTGTATATAGTTATCCCGGTTCTTCCAAGTTTACTACCCCTGTTCAATGTAAACTCAATGTGACGCGCTGCATTGTAGTATGTTTTGTTCAACTGTAAACCGCACTGATTATAATAGCGCCGTATATAAGAGATATAAATAAATACTGACTGGACAAATGCCACATCAGGACATGTTAGGGAGATCACGTTTCTAGATGAAATAAATGACCACTTCATAGAACAGCTGGTTAAGGAACAGACATGATGGGGACCTATTTTGGACCTAGAGAAACACAGGACCTGATACAAAAGATGACGGTGCTAGGACCACTTGGCAATGATAAACATTGCCCCGGGACACGCATTGTGGAACCTGTGTGCCTCTTTGGGAACCTGCCAGGTACTTGTGACCTGGATTGGCCACTGTTGGAAACAGGATACTTGACTTGATGGACCTTGGTCTGACCCAGTAAGGCATTTCTTAACCTGATTAAATTAAATTTGATAAATGGAAAGAGAATAGCAAGGAAATCTATTATGCTAGCATTTAAATTTCAAATCGGAGACTAGGAGAAAATGAGGAAAATAGTTTAGAAAAAATTTAGAGGAGAAGCTGCAAGGTTAAAGGTTTACACCAGGTCTGGACATTGTTTAACATTACCATATTGGACGCAGACACGTTCCATGCTTTAAAAACAGTGGAAGGAAGGCCAAACCATGGCTGGCATGATTTAAAGGTGAGGTGAGAGCACAGAAAAAAACATCTTTCAAAAACTGGAGAAAGGATGGAATTGATGAAAAGGAGAAACATAAGCACTGTCTGTCAAGTTAGATGGAAGGCATTGATAAGGCAGGCAAAGAGAATTTGAAAAGAAATTTGCCGTAGAAACAAAAACTCATAATAAAACTTTTTCAGATACATTTGAAGAAAACAATTCTGTGAGGGAGTCATTTGAACTTTTAGATAATAGAGGAGTAAAAGGGACACTAAGGGAGGACAAAACCATAGCAGACAGACTAAGGGACATGTTGACTGTAGTGCGCATGTGGGTGTGCTGCATTATCAGCATGTAGGGTCCATGCAAACTTGAGGGGTGTGTGCATCCAGCCCCTTACAGTTAGCATGGGTCCACGATGCTGACTGCGCCAGCCAGCACGTAGACACATCTAATGCCATCCTCTGAGATGACATTGAGTGCACCTGCGCTTGGGGTGGCCAGTACAGTTAGCATGGGCTTCTAACACTCATGCTAGCTGTGAAATGCCGGCAAGACCTGTATTCTACTCCTGTCCCACCCAGTCCCCACCCCACTGCATGCAACTCACGTAGTGTGGAATTTTTAGCACAAGGGCCTAGGCTGTTTTTATTTAGCGTGGTGCCCAAACTATACTACTGGGTAGCACCCTTTAGTAAATGTGGAACAAAATGAATTCTTTGCTTCAGTCTTTACTGAAGAAGATGTAGAGGAGAATTAAAGGGAACAATTTTGGATATTTCATCTTAACGCAATTGCTACTAGTGTTTTAAATCAAGAGATCAATTAGATGGCATTAAAATAATTACATTAATGATGGGCTGGCTACTCCCTAATGCAGATTAACTATCAAAACATAGCGCTATGTCAGAGATGGAGAGAAGCAAAAATACTGTATATCATAGACATTGTTAGTATATAGAGATAAGTGATTTTACTGTATTTTGGAAATGGTGTCAGAAGGCAAATGAACTACTGAATATTGAGGGACTGTTATATCTTGGGCACAATTGCTTTGAAGCAGAGGTTCTCAACCTAGCCCTCAAGGCACACCTAGTCAGTCATGTCTTCAGCATAAACACAAGGAATATGCATGAGAGAGATTTGCATACACGGTCGCTACTGTATGCAAATCTCTCTCATACATATTCATTGTAATTATCCTGAAAACCTTACTGGCTAGGTGTATCCTGAGGACAAGTTTGAGAACCTCTGCTTTAGAAAAAAGGATCAAATTTAAAACATTTTTTGGACCTATGATGAAACTGAAGTATTATGTTTATGTTTACTGGAGACTTGATAAACTACACAAGACCGAAAGGTAGCTAGGTGGTTTACAATGATTAAATTAAAAAATCTAAAAAAGAAAAGAATGCCATTAAATTATAGGAAAGGGACAGAACAGAGTGGAAGTAAGTTATAGCATACAGGGTTGGTCAGTAGGAAGCTGCAAGGGAATTAACCCGAACAGCCCGGAAAAGCTAGCCTGAAGTAGTATGTTTTCAGTAGTACTTTGAACTTTTGATAACAAGATCTAAGGTGAATGCATGTGGGTAGAGAATTCCATAAGGTAGGGGCGAGAAAGTAAAATGTGGTGTGCTGAGAGAGCATAGTTACTTACCTGTAACAGGTGATCTCTGGGAACAGCAGGAATTAGTCCTCACATATGGGTACGTCGGTACTGACGGAGCCTGTGCGGGAATGCTCCCCAGCTTTCCAGGATGAAAGCTTTTGGGGCATCCCACAGCGCATGCGCGCTGCCTTCCCGCCTTTCCTACCAACTCTCCTCAGTTCAAGTTTAAAGCTGAGACAATAGAGAGAGAGAGGAAAGGAAAGACAAAGAGAGATACAACTCCTAGGGGAGGTGGGAGGGTTGTGAGGACTAATTCCTGCTGTTCCCAGAGATCACCTGTTACAGGTAAGTAACTGTGCTATCTCCAGGAACAAGCAGGAATGAGTCCTCACATATGGGGACTCCCTAGCTAAGATGCCTGGGAGATCCCCAAGGGTATGAGACCATGAAAGGTTCCTCGTCTTCCTATGGATCTCAGGCATCCATTAAGGGACGGAGGGCAGGAGTTGTTTAAGAATGGAACAGGTGTCTGAGGACAGCCTGACCAAACAAGGCATCCCGGCGGGAGTCCTTGTCCAAACAGTAATGGGCTGTGAAGGTATGAACCGAGGCCCAGGTGGCTGCTCGACAGATCTGGTCGATGGACACAGAATAAAGATGAGCCATAGAGGTGGCCATGGCCCTCACATTGTGAGCTGTGACATGGCCCTCCAGAGAAAGGTTCTTACTCTGGTAAGCAAAAGAAATACACTGAGCAATCCAATTGGACAGTGTTCTTTTAGAGACTGGAAGTCCTAAATGAGAAGGATCAAAAGCAACAAAAAGCTGGGAAGACTTTCTATGTTGCTGTGTCCTGTGTAAGTAAAAAGCAAGAGCCCTTTTACAATCTAGAGTATGAAGGTTCCTCTCTGCAGTGGATGCATGAGGAGCTGGAAAAAAGACAGGTAAATATACCTCTTGATTAAGATGAAAAGGTGAGACCACTTTAGGCATAAAGTGAGGATTTGTCCTAAGGACTACCTTATCATGATGGAACCTTCTATAAAGTGGATTAGCCACTAAGGCCTGCAGTTCACTGATGCGGCGAGCAGAAGTGATTGCAACAAGGAAAATAACCTTCCAGGAAAGAAATTTCAAGGAGGTAGTGGTTAAGGGTTCAAAAGGTGGCTTCATAAGCTGACCAAGAACCAAATTCAAGTCCCATGCCACCGGAGGAGGTCGAATGGGAGGTTTAGTTAAAGTTAGGCCTCTCATAAATCTTGCAATAAGAGGATGAGAGGAAACAGGTTGTCCATTGATAGGCTTAAGGGATGCTGCAATAGCACTTAAATGGACCCTTACTGAATTCGTTTTAAGGCCTGCATTGGAAAGATGCAGGAGATATTCTAATAGAGAATTCACAGGAAGTGCCAGAGGGTCAAGACCCTGTTGAGCACACCAAATGGAAAATCTTTTCCATTTAAAAGCATAGGAACGCCTAGTGGAAGGTTTCCTGGAAGCATGGAGGATATCCTTCACTTGCTGTGAAAGATTGAAGTCTTGAAGGTCTAGGCCTTCAGTAACCAAGCTCTGAGGTGAAGGGACTTGGGGTTTGGATGCCACAAAGTCCCCTCCTCCTGAGACAGAAGGTCTGGAGCAGCTCCCAAGTCCAGGGAGGGGGCTTGGGAAAGATGCAGAAGTAGAGGGTACCACACTTGGCGTGGCCAGCGTGGAGCTATGAGGATCATAGATCCTTGATCCCTCTGAAGTTTGAACAGAGTCTTGGGAATCAACGGAATGGGTGGAAAGGCATACAGGAAGTCCTGACCACAATGAAGGAGGAAGGCATCCTTGGCCTGAACTCCCTGACACGGAATTCTGGAACAGAACCGGGGAAGTTTGGCATTCCACGGACTTGCAAATAGGTCTATGTCCGGGGTTCCCCATTCCTGAAAGATTCTGAGTACCTGATCCATGTGCAGGGACCATTCGTGTGGAAGCAGAACTCGACTGAGTCTGTCTGCCCAAGAGTTTTGAATTCCTGGGAGGTATACTGCCAGGAGATGGATTTGAAGCTGTCTGGCGAAGGCCCATAATCTTAGAGCTTCGTTGCAAAGCGACAGAGAGCCAGGTCCTCCTTGCTTGTTTATGTAAAACATGGCTACCTGATTGTCCGTTTGAATGAGGACTGTCTGGTAGCTGAGGAGGGTATGAAAGACATTGAGAGCTAGGAACACTGCTCGAAGTTCCAAGAGGTTGATATGAAGAGAGGTCTCCTGTGGGGACCAAGTGCCTTGGGTGGAGAGGTCCTGTAGATGAGCTCCCCAACCTGTTTGGGAGGCATCTGTTGTGAGGATTGCTTGGGGCAACAAAGGTTGGAAGGGGGAACCCAGCAACAGATTTTGAATGGACATCCACCATTGGAGAGACCAAAAGAGACGTTTGGAGTTTGCTATTTGGTCAGAGAGCTCCTGAAGCTTGAGTCCACTGGGTGGACAAAGTCCATTGAGCTGCTCTCATGTGTAGGCGAGCATAGGGTACCACATGTACTGTGGAAGCCATATGGCCTAGCAGCTGTAGCATCTCCCTGGCAGTTAAATGGCTCTTTGACTGAATCTGGGAGGCTAACTGCAGTAGACGTTGACAACGGGCCTGAGGAAGGTAGGCCCTTGCAGAAGTGGTGTCCAACCAGGCCCCTATGAATTCCAGGGACTGAGTAGGGGTGAGCTGGGACTTTGGGAGGTTTACCACGAGTCCCAGGTATTGCAGAATGCGCCTGGTGCGGTTCAGGGAGATCTGAGCCTCTGACTGGGTTGGAGCTCGGATGAGCCAGTCGTCCAGGTATGGGAAGACAAATATTCCCAGAGTGCGTAGAAATGCAGCAACTATTGCCATGCATTTGGTGAACACTCTTGGAGCAGAGGCTAGACCGAAAGGAAGCACTCTGTATTGGTAATGTTTTCCCTGGAACAGAAAACGTAGGAATTTTCTGTGAGATGGATGGATGAGGACATGAGTGTACGCATCCTTGAGATCTAGAGAACAAAGCCAATCCTGACTCTGCAGGTATGGAAGGAGAGTGCCTAGAGAAAGCATCTTGAACTTCTCCTTGCATAGGAATTTGTTCAATTCTCTGAGATCTAGAATGGGTATGTATCCCCCTGTTTTCTTTGGAATGAGAAAATAGGGGGAGTAAAACCCTGACCCCTGTTGAAGAAGAGGAACTTCTTCTATGGCCCCCTGGGCCAGAAGGGTAGTCACCTCCTGATCCAGAAGGTCGAGGAGAGATGTGGGAGAATTGAAATGTCTCACCATGGTGTAGGGAGGAAGGTCTAAGAAATGAAGTTTATAGCCCTCTCCGATGATGGAGAGGGTCCACTGCTCTGATGTGATTTGCTCCAATCTGGGAGCAAAATGAGCTAACCTTCCTGGAATGGAGAGAGGTTCTGGCTGTTGTAGAGCCAGAAAGGTTAAGTTCTCTAGTGTCAAGTCAAAAACCCTGAGGGGCTTGGGACTGCTGGGTTGCAGAAGCCCCTGCAGGTTTAGGCCTGGCCTGTTTAGGTTGCTGACGCTTAGTAGCAAAACGACCTGTAGAAGACTGTTGACCAGAAGTGGAAGGAAATCTGCCCTTCTTGTAAAAAGACTTTTTAAAAGATTTTTTCTTGGCTGGAGTGGAGGTAGACTTAGAAAGTCTATCCAGAGCAGCATTTTCTGCATCCATTTGAGTGGCTTTAATTTGCCACTCCTTGCCAAATAGGTTTTCACCTGTACAGGGCAGATTTCCTAGACCATCTTGAACCCAGGGTTCTAGATTAGAAGCCTGGAGCCAAGCAATTCTACGAGCAGCTATAGCAATGCCTGAGGCTCTGCTGGAACCCTCAAAAGAATCAAAGGCTGCCCTGTTGGAAAACGTTGAAATGTCTTGAGTATGCTTAAGCCAAAGAAGGAATTCATCCCTTTTATCTTCTGGAATAAAAGTGAGAAAGTTGTGCAGCTTTTCTGCAACCTCCTTCAGAAACATACCCATATAAAGGCTGTAGGAATTGATTCTGGCAATAAGCATGCTAGCTTGGAAGATTTTCCTACCAAAAGCATCCAAGGTCCTGCATTCTCTTCCTGGAGGAGTAGAAGAGTGTCTTTTGGTACTCTTTATCCTCTTCATAGCTGACTGCACCACAATGGAGTGGTGAGGAAGCTGAGTTTTTTTAAATCCAGGAGGAGGGACACGGTACATAGTGTCCAATCTACAAGAATGAGGAGAAAGGGTGAGAGGTGTCTCCCACAATTCAATCAAATGTTCTTGAAGAATTTCATGAATTGGCAAGGTGACTGCCTCTCTGGGAACCTTAGAGTATCCCAAAATATCTAATTTTTTTGCTCTAGGTTCTTTTTCAGAGGTTACTGAAATAGAGAGTCCTTTAGCTACTTCTATTATGAAGTCTTGAAAGGACAAATCCTCTGGAGGAGACATTCTCCTTTTTGGAGAAGGCTCCTCAGGAAGGGTGACAGATACTTCAGGGGACTCATCCGATGACTCAGAATCATCAGAAGAATCGAAGTATCGTCTGCTCGATTCCAAAGATCGATAGGCGTATCGATCGGTACCGACACTGGGTGTTCCCAGTACCGGGTCGGTACCGAGAAAAAGCCCAGGACAGGGAGCCGGAAGCGGCATCCTGGCCGATGTCTATGCAGCCGGTACCGGTATCTAGGTTGGTACCGGTACCGGTACCGGCGCCAGTACCGACAACAGGGCTTGTTTTGGTACCGACGGCGTCGCAGCCTTGATGAAAGCCAGTATGGCCTGCTGCATGGATTGCACAGTGTGATCCATGGACGCCACGACTGCCTGGATGTCGGTACCGGGAGATTGTGCCGGTACCCCAGAGCAGTCTAACAAGTGATCGGTCGAGGCCGTGCCATCGATGTCAACCTGTAACCCCATAGGAGGAGCTTTGGAAGCCGGAGCTTCCCGCCGGGGTTGTTTGGCTGGGGCAGGATTCTCAAGGGCAAGCCCGGAGGCATCTTGATACTTGGAGGGAGATTTGCCCTTTGAGGACCTGCTAAAGGTATGTTTGGTTACCTGAGACCCATCAGGAGAGGAAGACCTGGAAGATGTCGATGCCACCGCCGGTGCATCCATGGGAAACAGCACATGGAGCTTGGCTGCTCGGTTCTGTAACCCCCGTTTAGACATTAGGGAACAGGACTGGCAATCCGGGACGGAGTGCTCAGGCCCCAAACATTTAAGACACCATTCATGGGTGTCTGTAACAGAAATTGTACCGCTACACTTAGTGCATTTTTTAAAACCAGAGGCTGGTTTTTCCATGAAGAAAAGTTTCTTGTGGGCCTGGAGGCCTAAGAAGAAAAATACACCAAGTGAGGAGAAATATTATTATTATTATTATTTTTTTTTTAGAAGAAAAGAAAAGAAAAAGACCGGCGGTACCGGTCCGGCGTCGGGGAAGGCAGACACGCGACCAAAGAAATAAATTAAAATAAAGAACTTCTTCAGCGGTGACAGGAACACGACCTGCTGGCTCCGCGGAAAAGAAGAACTGAGGAGAGTTGGTAGGAAAGGCGGGAAGGCAGCGCGCATGCGCTGTGGGATGTCCCAAAAGCTTTCATCCTGGAAAGCTGGGGAGCATTCCCGCGCAGGCTCCGTCGGTACCGATGTACCCATATGTGAGGACTTATTCCTGCTTGTTCCTGGAGATGCCTCTATCCTGGCACAAGATACTGCAGGGATAGTTACAGTTGTGGTCAACATTATTGGCACCCTTGCAGTTCAACCTCTTAATGTCCAATATCTCCTAAAAAAAAAAAAAAAGTTGCCAGTGTAATGGCTTTGGACTATATATGCACACATATTTGACACATAAAAGAATCAAATAAAACAAGACCCATTAAAAGTAGGAAATAGTATAAAAACCAGGACATTGCCAGGACATGATTATTGGCACCCTTATAAATAATTCAAATGAGTTTGAACAGAAGAACCGCATTCCCATAGCAGTAAAATTAGATGCAACTGTCAATTGTCGGAACTCAAGTGACTTGAATCAACCAATTTCTAATGTTTAAAATGGCCACATTCACTTCCTGTTCCATTTTCACAATGGTGAAGACAAGAGAGCTTCTGGAAACCGTCAGAAAAGCCACTATCACCAAACAACAAACTTCAAAGGGGTACAAGGCCATATCCAAAGACCATGGAATTCCTGTGTCTACAGTTCACAATGTTAAGAAGTTTTCTGCTCATGGAACCATCAAGAAACTCACAGGACATGGTGGGAAGATGAAAATTAATCCAAGAAGTCTTTGAAGGTTAGTGCAACTGTTGAAGAAACACCATGTACAACATCCAAAGAGCTTACATAACATAAGAACATAAGATATGCCATACTGGGTCAGACCAAGGTCCATCAAGCCCGGTATCCTGTTTCCAACAGTGGCCAATCTAGGTCATACGTACCTAGCAGTTTCCCCAAAAGATACAGCTTAAGGCTGATTTGGAGAAATCTGGAGTGGTGGTTTCAACCAACAACATATGACATGCACTAAACAAAGAAGGACTTCATGGATGACGGCCAAGGAGGACCCCACTGCTCAAAGACAGACATAAAAAGGCACACCTGATCTTTCCCAAACCCACATTGAGAAACCACAGTCCTTTTGAGAAAATGTTCTGTGGACAGATGAAACCAAACTTGAGCTCTTTGGTAATGCAGACCAGCGATAAACTTCATTTCTTTGCCTGAAAATGTAAGGAAAAAACACCCTTCCTACAGTTAAATATGGTGCTGCCTCAGGAATTAGAGGCCTGAAAAGTATTAAAGGAATCATGAAGTCAAAGGACTACCAAGGTATTTTGGAACGAAATGTGCTATCTAGTGTCTGAAAGCTAGATCTGGGTCGAAGGTTATAGGTCCTTCAGCAGGACAATGACCCAAAATATACATCCAAAAGTACAAAAGAATGTAAAAAGGGAAAAATGGACTGTTTTTTAAAATTGGCCAGCAATGAGTCCTGATCTCAATCCAATCGAGAACCTTTGGAAAGACCTGAAATCTGTCATTGGCAAAATGAATCCTGGAAACATTCATGAGCTGAAACAAATCACAGTTGAAGAGTGGAAGAAACTACCAGCAGACAGATGTATGAAACTTACAGATGGCTACAAGAAATGTTTGGAGGCTGTCATCACTGCCAAGAGTTGTGCGACCAAATATTAGTGAAGGGTTCCATTAATCCTGTCCAGGTCATATTTTGTTTTTCTTTTTCTCAGAAATTACTAATGTCTAAGTTGCACAAACATCTTTTTTTTGTTGTTGTTCTATATCTTTGAACATACTATTAAAAATTATGACATACAGTTGGAATATTTCCTATTATTTCTTAAGATATTGTACACAACATACCTAAAATACAAGGGTGCCAATAATGTTGACTGCAACTGTAGTAAGTTTGAGTTCTGAGAGTGAAGGGACAGTGCTGGACAGTAGGGAGTGAGCAAAGAGGAAAGATAAATTGGGAATCCAGAGGAAAATGCTTTGTAGGTAAAGAATAAGAACCTTAAAGTGAAACCGATAAGATAAAGGGAGCCAATGGTGCTTAAGAAAAACAGGGGAGACATGGTTATATTTGGTGACATCAGTTAACAGGTGATGGCAGTATTTTGAATCAATGGGTAGTATTTTGCAGAATGGAGGCACGGAGGCTGCAATAAGGTGACATTTTACTTATCAGATAATGCCCTTTCTTTGAGTCCTGCTAGACTAGTCCAGACAAGTGCATTGTGTTCCCCTACCAGCAGATTGGTAGAAACAAAGAACCAATGAAAAGTCCAAGTTTCAATAACATCATTCCCATGCCTCTATCTCCCTCAGCCACCAGAGGTCTCTTCACGATCTGTCCAAAGCATATGGGAGAATATGGAAGGCCTCACACAACCTTAACGTAGGCAACAATGAGCAATCAAACAGTAGAGAACTATATACAAGAAAGTATAAGGAGAAGGCTGTTTGTAGAATATGAACCTACAAAGCCAAATATAGGTATCTTAGCGGACCAACAGGTACCACTGCAGAAGAAAAGAGCAAACGGTTCCAGAGGGCAGGTCCTGGACTGATCTAGCAGGACTCCAGTAAAGGACATTTTTTGCTAAGTAAAATGTCACCTTCCATATCGTCCTGCTAGACCAGTCCAGACAAGTGGGACATACCAAAGCTATGCATCCACTGGGCAGGAAAAGACACAGCAGCTCGTAAAACCTTAGAACCAAAGGCCATGCCCACCTGAGCGTGAACATCCAAGTGGAAATGCTTGACAAAAGTGGAAAGTGATGCCCATGTTGTGGCCCAACAAGCCTGCAGGGGCTAATGAGCTCTGCTCTGCCTACAATGACACTTGCACTCGAGTAGAACGGGCACGCAAACCTTCTAGAACTGGCTGGTTCCACAACAGATCCACCAAGACAATGGCCTCCTTAATCCAGCACCCCAATACAGATCTATCTGCTGCATCCTCTTATGTGGGCCAGCAAACAGCACAAAAAGATGGTCTGACTTACAAAAATAATTCATAACCTCTAAGAACCACAGAAGCACCCTCCAGACATCCAGAAGGTGAAGATCCTTACCATTCCCTGACACTTCTATTTAGAGGAGGGGGGCAGCAAACCATCTGGTTCACATGAAAGGGAGAAATCATCTCAGGGAAGAAGGAATGCACAGGCAGAATGGAAACAGCCTCCTCAGAAAAAGAGCTGGCAACATAGAGCTGGCATCTCAGAATCCTCCTTGCAGAGCAAAATTGAAACTAAGAAGACCAACTTGAGTATCAAATCCTTCAGAGTAGTGCACTTCAATGGCTCAAA
The DNA here is from genome assembly GCA_033557465.1 of Ichthyophis bannanicus. Lineage (NCBI taxonomy): Eukaryota > Metazoa > Chordata > Amphibia > Gymnophiona > Ichthyophiidae > Ichthyophis > Ichthyophis bannanicus. Next base: position 547,667,128 of record CM066031.1, read on the forward strand.
GGGCTCCAACATCAGAGCCCCAGAAAGGGATCACAGACCGGAGGTAAGGACGCAGATGCCGAACCCCCTATAGAAAGTGTGCAATATCCAGGTGCAAGACTAACCAGCCAATGGACCTTGAAATAGGCCAAAGCTGCCACCTAAACCCTCAGGGAACTGAAAGGCCCTTCTCTAGACTGTCCTGCAGAAAAGGCCAACAGAGACGGTATCTTGGTCACTTCAGAAGCCAGCTGCCATGCACCACACCAGCACTCAAAGCACCAGACCCACACTTATGCCAGGTAAGAAACCTCCTCTGGGCTCTGAACAGAGTGGAAAACCACCACCTGAGAGTAGCCCGTACATGCTAATTGTCTCCTTCCAGGACCCAAGCCATAAGTGAGAAGGGAGCAGGGTCCTCCAGGACAAGTGACCCCCAACACAATAGGCCTCGAGATGGAGGCAAACAAAGAGGTGGAGCTTGCAGGCGCCACATCAGATCTCTGAATCACGCTCTCCTCGGGCAACCCAGTGCCACTAAAATAATCCTTCTCAGATGTCGCTCCATAGTCCATACGCCAAATCACATGCTCCACCAGGGACCACAGAGGAAAATACATACAGCAGGTGTTGACTTGATCAAGACTGAGGCAGGGTACCACCTGTCTGTGTGGTGACTGATGAAGTGGCACTCTTTGGCATTGGAGAGAGTCACCATCAGATCCCTCTCAGGATGGCCCCAGTGGTGCAGAAACAACTGAAACACCTCCTAACTCAATTCCCACTCTCCTGGAACCAGAGAATGCTGGCTGAGAAATTCTGTTTCCATAGTATCCACCCTGGCAACATGCAGAGTAGACAAACTAGGAGGTTCTTTGCTGCCCAGGCAAACAGGAGAGCCATCTCCAGGGCTACCTTGGCACGTATCATACCATCTTGCTGATGGACATAAGCCACCACCATGGTGTTGTTAGAGAACACTTGAACCACCTGGCCCTTGACCGGGGGCCAGAAATGCAGAAGATCCAACCTAAGGGCCTTTGCCTCAAGGCAGATGATGGACCACACCACCTCCCAGTAGTTCCAGTGACCCTGAACCATTCAATCTTGGCAATGTGCTCCCCAGCCTGAGAGACGGCATTCATTGCCAGAAGGATCCAAGAGCAATCGTCCAGTGGCATGCCCTTCCTTAGAAGACTGGGTTGCTGCCACCATCATAGGCTAGCCATCACCCTCACTGGGAGTGGGAGCCTGAGCTCAAACTCTGAGACCACCGAGTCAGTAAGGACCACTGGAGTGGCCGCATATGAGTGTGCACCCATGGCACCATCTCGATTGTTGCCATCATCAATCCGAGGAGCTGAAGATCAACCTGGACTCTGGAAGCCTGCTGCAAACAGAACAGTGCTAGGCAATCCAAGTCTTTGACTTTCTCCTCTAGCAGGAAGACTCTTCACACTTGATATCGAAACATGCTCCAAGGAACTCCAGGGACTGGGAATGCAACTAGTTCTTTCCCCAATTGATCACCCAACCGAGGCTTACCAGAAAGGACACCACTCAGGGAGCTACCCAAGATACCTCTGAAAGAGAATGGGCTTGGATGAACCAGTGGTCTGTCCAGAAATGGGTGCACACAATTCCTGATGCTGTAGCACAGCAGCCACCACCATCATGACTTTAGAGAACATTCTTGAGGCAGTGGACAGTCCAAATGGGAGGGCAGCAAATTGAAGGCGAGAGCCAAGCATAGCAAAACAGATACTTTGCTGATCCCCCGGATTGGGATATGAAAATATGCCTCAGCCAAATCCAAAGATGCCAGGAATTCCCTGCAAAGTTTCCACCCAGAAGCATATGATGCACAAGTACTTGTTGACATACCAGAGGTCCAGAGTGCGCCACAATATTCTTTCCATGTTGGTATCATGAAACAGATGGAATACCTGCCCTTGCCCTGATCTTCCAGGGGAATGGGCACCACTGCCTTCAGGAAAGGCAACTTTTCCAAGATGATCCACACAGCGACCCTGATGTTTGCAGACCCATAAGGGAGAAGACGAAAGCGGCCGGAATCGACTCTTTGCATTCCATGACATAGCCATACTGAAAGGAGACTAGCACCCAGCAATCCTTGGTGGCCCAGGTCCATTCCTGAAAGAAGAGGCAAAGCCTGCCCCCAACCAGAGGAACCAGGAAATGGGATCCCAAACCTTCATTGCGCAGCTCTGCAGGGTTCTCCTCTGGATGGGACTGGGTCCCTGGGCCCAAGCGCTCCATGAAAGGACTAAGAATAAGCCCAAAGTTCATAAGTAGACAGGAAGAAAGGCTTTCCAGGCCAGTAAAGTCTTAAGACCCCTGGGAGTCCGACCAGCGCACCTGCGAGGAGCGGGGGGAGGCTGATGGAAAAGGGGCTCCTGCCCACTTCACAGGCCCCTTGGACCTCTCCTCCAGAAGGCAGAAAGAATTCATCTTGTCCAGGTATTTCACCAACTTCTCCAAATCGGACCCAACAGAAGCATCCCTCTAAGATGGGCAACCGTGCTTTTGAAGATGAGTCCGCTGCCTCTATCAGAGCTAATCCAATGCCATGTTATCATTGATAGGGCACAATCCCTGGCCGTTAGATGTACCAGGCCATACATGACATCAGAAAGGAAGGCTGCAATAAAATCCAAGATGGTAGCAGGCAGAGACGCTTGCTCTGATGCTTGTTCCTAATGGGAAGGAAGAGAAAAGCTAAGCAGGGCAAGCTTCCCCAGGCTGCCCAGCTTTCTTCCTCTATTACTTCTGGTGCACTTGACGTTTTTCTTCTGCTTCGGGAGCAGCAGCCATTGAGTGTGGAGGCGGTGTTATTTAAAAGTTAGTAAATAGATAGGCTATATAGGAACAAGTATAAAAATCTCCTTCACACATTCAACTGGGCTACTAATTATTTGAAAGCATGGAAAAAAAAATCAGCTGAAGTTAAACAGGACTTTTGGATAACTATTCACAACTGAAGTAAAAATAAGCCTATGTTAACAAGGAAGGTTGGTGAAGAAACAGACTGTTTTGATTTAAACACCCGCTCAGCGTCTTCATTGGGCAGTGATCCAATGCCTCCTGAACTACAGAGGCTGCTGAAGCAGGTTTGTCCCAGTGTGCACCCAGATGGTTTGGAGGCTGTCGGGGCACCCAACATTGGTGATTCTTCGTTGCTGGCGATGCCAACCGGACAGGACATGGGAAGCCTGCAGGAGCAGTTATTGCCTGGGACACTGCTCAAGGAAGGAAACCTGCCAGAGGCAGCTGGAAGTGCTGCCTGTTTGTTCCCTATGGATACTACTGTTGTGGCAGCTATGAGACACACAATGCAGGGCGCTTTGACTTCTCCTTTGACTTCAAAGCAACCACAGTATGTCAGCTCCACTACTTAACCTTGAGATTATAGCTTTTCCCTTATTGAGATCACCTCGACCATGCAACTCTTGGAGATAGCAACTAGGTCTCAGACTAGAACAAGGCTGTTATCTAAACTAGAAGTTATTGTTTAGATTCTATGCCTTCTGTTGCATCAATGACCCTAATACATTGCTTTCCAATTGTTCGCTAAAGTCAGGTTGTCCTATGAATCTTTCCTATGCCAGCTTCAACAGTGCTGGTCTTATTTGTAAAGGTTTAAAGGCAATGCTTATCTCATAGATCTTGCAAATCTTCCCAACGTCAAACATCAGTGCCGTCATGTTTCACTTATGAAGCGTTTCTTCAGGGGATCTTGAGTTCATACGTCTTATTGCATTCCTCATATAAACCTGATCTGTGGAGGTTATAAAGATCTAAACGTTTATTTCAGTTACAATCTCATGTTCAATCTCAGTATTACAGATCACCTCTTTAAACCTAAATAGTAAGTAAACTCACCATTTCACCAAGTTCGTCAGTATTGCCTTCCGTTCAACATTGAGACGCCGCGCATGCGGCTTAGTTACCCGATTTGAGTTTAAAAAGATTTTGAAAAACACGTGACTAGGCTAAATGCTATCCCTTTCCCCTCCGATGTTGACTACAGGCATATACCCCAATCCAATTGTGTATTCAAACCCGTGGGGCTCACAGATTGTAGATTAAAGATCCAATGCTGTTCTCTATACAACAGTTCTTGATCTCTTGATTTACCACCAAAACCATGAAGAACTTGATCTATGCAGAAACAACATAAATCTTTATGTTTATTAAAAAAATTTTATACCACCCAATACCATGGGCATCTGAGTGGTTTACAATCATAAAATCATGATTCGATTGTAGACAGTGTTGAACGATCGGAGCTTGTAGTGTTCTACATTTTATTCTGCTACAATGTTCTTTCATATGAATATGAAAAGGCCGGATGGTTTTCCCCAATGTATGCTAGCTGACATGGACATAGAATACAGTAAACCACATGCGTGGAAGTACATGATGTTCTATGTTTTAAATAATACTTCTGACCCCAATATTCAAAGGTTGTAATTTCTGAGGTAATCTCACACACTGCACATTCCCCGCATTTAAAATGACCTTTGTCCACAACTGTTGATTGGGTTTGCAAAGGCCTCAAAATCGTTGGGCTAAGAATTTCTTTTAGATTCCTATGTCTCTTCCACACACATCGAATGGACTTATCCTCCAGTCCAGTGGTACTATGTAAGACGTTGCTGCGTCTTTTCAAGATTTTTTGAATTTGACTACTGTATGGTGAATATTTAGTCAACAGATTCACCTGGTTATCATCCATGTGATGCCTTTGAGTGGGAGACAGCAGCAATTCACGGTTGTTATATAGTGCTCGTTTATAAGCCATATCTATAACATGTTGTGGATAACCTCGTGCTAGAAATTTATTTTTCAATTGAGTGGCTTGTGTTTTAAATTCAGTGACTCCAGAACAATTTCTTCGGTACCTGAGGAACTGCGAGAAAGGAAGGCTGTCTTTTCAACCTCCTTGGGTGTGCACTACGATAATGCAATAGGGTGTTTCTATTAATAGGTTTACAATATACTGATGTACTCCACACCTGACTTTCATTTTTAATCCTGACATCCAAATATGTTAAATCATGTGCATCACTAACATATGTAAACTTAATGTTGATGTCTCTACTATTCAACCATTGGGTAAAGCTTTCTAAATCTTCCTTAGAGCCCTCCCAAAGCATAAAAATATCGTCGATGTACCGACACCACAGTTTTATGCAGCTAGAGTAGGGAGTTGATGATATCCACTTACATTCGAGAGCCTCCATATATAGGTTAGCCACAGAAGGGGCACAGGTGGCACCCATCGCCACTCCCGATGTTTGATGATAAACTTTATTCTCAAAAATGAAGTGTTTATGGAACAGTATCAAATGTGTGAGTTCCATCAAAAATTCTTGATGTATATCAGAAAGATCACCACTATTTTGATCTTTGAACAGGAATTTGTTCAATTCTCCGAGGTCCAAAATAGGTCTGTATCCCCCTGTTTTCTTTGGGATAAGGAAATAGGGGGAGTAAAACCCTGTACCCTGTTGATGAATGGGTACTTCTTCTATTGCCCCTTGGGCAAGAAGCAGAGTGACCTCTTGATCTAACAGGTTGATGAGAGAGGTCTGAGAATTGAACTGTCTTACCATTGTGGGAGGGGGCATGCACAATGGTACCCCTCTTTTATAATGGAAAGTGTCCAATGTTCTGCTGTTATCGGCCCTCATCTGGGGGCAAAGTGACACAACCTTCCTGGAATGGTGGAAGGCTCTGGTCCATTGAGGGCCAGGAAGGCTAAGTTCTCTAGATGAAAGTCAAAGGCCTTGTGGAGGCTGAGACTGCTGAGCCGGTTGAGGCTTAGCAGTCTTTGCTTTCCTTTGTTTAGGTGGCTGCTGACTCTTTCGGGCAGGCTGACCTGCAGAACGTCCCTGCTGGGGGTAGGAAGGATAAAACCTCTTCTTTTTTGAGAAGAATGGTTTTCTTGAAAGATTTCTTCCTTGCAGGATCAGCTGTGGCTTTGGATAACCTATCCAAAGTGGAGTTGTCAGCATCCAACTCATTGGCTTTCTCTTGCCAATTTTTGCTGAATAGATTCTCACCTGTACAAGGGATATTGCCCAGTTTGTCCTGCACCCAGAGCTCCAAATCGGATGCCTGGAGCCAGGCAATTCTACGTGCACCTATGGCAATGGCAGAGGTTCTGCTTATGCACTCAAAACAGTCAAAAGCTGACAAACTTAGAAACATCCTGGGCATGTTTGACCAGTGTGAGAAAATCCTGCCTTCTATCTTCAGGAAGAAGAGGGCTCAAAACCTCTAAATCTCCTGTGACTTCCTTAAGGAACATTCCCATATATAAAATATAGGAACTGATCCTGGCAGAAAGCATGAAAGCCTGGAAAGTACGACGTCCAAAAGGCATCCAAAGTTCTACACTCACGTCCTGGAGGATTAGAGGCATGCCTCTTTGCACTCCTGATCCTTCTCATAGCCGATTCCACTACAATAGAGTGGTGAGGAAGCTGAGTCTTCTGGAAGCCAGGACAAGGAGATTTATGTTTAGTTACCTGAGATCCATGGGAGTAAGACGAAGCCCTGGAAGACGTTGATACCACAGAAGCTGCATCGGAGGGAAAAAGGGTGCTGAGCTTAGCAGCTTGGTTTTGTCGACCCCTCTTGGACATCATGGCACAAGCCATACATTCGGAGATGGAGTGGTCAGGACCTAAACATTTAAGACACCACTCATGGGTGTCGGTGACGGAGATGGTATCGCCACACTTGGTGCACTTTTTGAAACCCGAGGTGGGTTTTCCCATAGTGGAGGAAATTTTAGGCCTAAGGTCCAAAATGGTGCGTGCACCTGGAAAATAAAAGTTTGGACAAAAAATAGAATATATATTTTTTTTTAAAAGAAGAAAATAAAGAAGAACCGGCGGTACCGGTATAGCTTCGAGGAAGGCAGACGTGACCACAAAAAAGAAGGAATAAGGGAAAAATTTTCTGCGGTGACAGGAACAACGACCTGCTGACTCCACGGAAAATGAAGAACTGGAGAGAGGCAGTTGGGAAAGGCGAGAAGGCAGCACGCAGGCACTGTGGGATGCTCCCAAAAGCTTTCTAATTGGACGCTGGGGAGCGTTCCCGCGCAGGCTCCGTCAGTACCGACGATACCCATATGTGAGGACTACATTCCTGCTTGTTCCTGGAGATATTACTTCTTCAACCACATCAGACATCTGAATTCAAGCCACAGCCCAAATCTTCGACAGATCCCAGCTGATCCTCATATCCACAGAGCTTTCTTTACCAAGGATAGCTAGCCGTAGGCAACCAAACAGGGTTTCCACTCTCAGGCTGTTCCTCACGACACTGCACCGAGGGGCAGCCAGAGGCCACAGAGTCTGAATTCCAGGCCTGCCGTAAAAAGGAGAAGAATTCCGAGGAGGACAATATGGAGTCTGAAAGCTCTATTCTTGGAAATAACCCTCCCAACACCAGGGGACATAGCCACCACAGATCCCCTTGAGGACAAGGAGCGTCCCACAGCACGGTCGCTGGAAACCCCAGTCGGCTCAACATCCTCACCCATAGCGCCATCTACCACCTCCCGCCATAAGGCAGGCAAAGTTGGACTAACTGCATCCCACAGCTGGGAGAGGGAGACAATCACTTCAGGGACAACTCAGAAGCTGCCATGGAAGAAGAGCAGACTCCAGAAGCTGGAGATGAGGCACCTCACTTGCAACAGGCCAAAGAATGTTTCCTGGAAGAAAACACAGAGAGTTAAGGTAAGTGTCACAATAGCATGTGCTAAGGTTGCAGTGGCCTGAAAGATGTGTGTTAACAGCGCTTACACAGCAATGTGTGGTTACAGGCACATGGGTAGGAATGTGCATTGGAGCTGCTTGGGCAGAACACATACACTGACCGTGCGATCACCAGGTGCACAATAGTAAAGGACGCCACTAACGCTTGCAGAAAACAGGGGGAAACCTCCACATCATGCCAACAGTCACCAGAGGTCCACCCCAAATTGCACCCCAGATGGACAGAATCGGGAGCCCCCAGCAAGAACAATGATGGGGTCAAGCCTTTGTACTTACTTCCTGAGAGCCCCAGGCAGAAATACATACTGGGCTCAGCTGTACTCCCTGAGTAGAGGAGTGGCCTAGTGTTTGGGGCAAGTTACCTCAGGCTGGAGGGCCAGGGGTTTGAATCCTGCTAGAGGACCACAACATTGGGCCCGAAGGACTGGGGTTTCTAGTCCCACGGGTGCTCCTTGTGGCCTTTGGACAAGCCACTTAACCCTCCGTTACATAGATTTCGAGCCCTTTGGGGACAAGGAAAAAAGATATATACTGTACCTGAATGTAAACTGCTTTGACTGGTAAAAAAGTGGCATAAAAGCCTAGTTAAATAAATAAACTGTTTCTCTGCTTCACTGTGGGTGTCTGGCAGGGAGATTCCTCAGAGCCTTCTGCAATTTTCAGGAGAGAGTAGGAGGGACAGAGGAGGAGGAAGGGGGCATTGAAGTTGTGTGAGGCTGCTGAACTCTTCCGATCCTTCAGTTTTCTGGCTGCTCAACAGGCTCTTATCATGATAAGATCACAGAGCTGAACCAAATTTTCCCTCCTCCTATGTCTACTGAAAAGACCAAAGTCTAGTTGGAGCCTCCCACATCGCGCTCAAGTGAGAGAGCCACCGTCAAGGTGGTCATTCACGAGCGTTTAAGTCAATCTTTTCCTTTCAATTATTCAGATTTTCTTCAGAGTGTAGAAAATCCATCCACCATCTGCCGGAGACAAGGAAATACTGAAGAGTCCTCTGGTGGCTGAGGCAGATAGAGACATGGGAGTGATTTAATTGAAACCTGGGCTTTTCATTGGTTCTTTGTCTCCACCAATCTTCTGGTAGGGGAACACAATCCACTTGTCTGAACTGGTCTAGTAGGATGATGTGGAAATAGAATTATAATAGTCTATTCAGAATATCATGAGGGTGTGGATCACAATGTGAAGACCCTGAAAGGAATGGTTTGACAGAATGGATCTGGCACAAGGCATAGGAGGAGGAACAAACAGAGGCCACTTGGAGATCAAATGATAACTGATTGTCGGAAGTCACCCCTAGATTACTCCAGGGTGAATACTGTGCAATGCAGAATTTGCAGAGAAGTCTGCACAGGCACCAGTATTGGCTAGCCAATGAGGCAGGCTCGGGCACACAAGCTTTAAGGGTACCCGAGTCTGCCTCACTGTTTGTCTTTTCACAACCGCGGAAGCATTTCTGTTTGCTCTCGCAGCTGTGCTAAATTCTGACACCGGCACACAACATTTTCAAAAGGCAAACAGAAGTGTAAAGGGAACTGCTCTGCGGCTGTGTTAAAGAGCCACTGTGATCATGCAAAAGGGCTGCTGGTGAGCCCCGGGGACAGGGGGTGGCTGGGGCTGGAGTTGGGCTGCCGGTGAGTCAGCGGATGGTTGCAGAGAATATGGGATGGAGTGATTTTCTGATTGCAGGGAAAAAATAGGGCCTCAGAGGTTTTATGGGGGGGGGGGGGGCACAGAGTGGAGACTCAGTTTGGGTGTAAGAACAGGGACCGGGAGAGGGACTTGGTGGGCTATAACTGGGGATGTTTTTGAAAAGCTGATGGTTATGGGTTAAATAGGGGTTGTGGATGTGCGTTAAAGAAAAAAGCCACTGCTCTCTGCCTTGCATCCGCACTCCACCCAATTTCAAAACCCCTGCTCTCCCCAAGAACTTGTGTTTCTCTCCGGTTCCCTTCAGTGCCTCAGTCTGGCACTATCAGAACTGTTCCTCTTTTCTCTTCCTTCTAGAGTAGCATGGTTTATGCATCAGCTGTTTGAATTGTGCCCCATTCTACATCTATGGAGCTCAGTGCAGATCAAAACAACCTATATGTGAATGTGACACCACAGGAGGAGTTGCAGTGGTAAGAAAGGAACAGCAGCAGCAGCTAATAGCAGCAGCACTGGACGAGAAGGTGCACAAATGCAGAGAGAGAAGGGGGAGATGCAAGCAAAAGAGAGAAAAAGGAGTGGAGGGATGCTTTGAGCAATGAGCTCACCTGCTTCTTGAGACCTTAAAAATGCTATACTGTAGCCAGAGGGACGAGGGGCCATATCTCTGTTACTGTGCACAGCTCTTCTCAATGGGATGCAAGAGAAAGAGAGGCTGCATTGCACACTCCTCATTTTGTGCCAGCCTGGGTCAGTAATAGTGGCGGTTCTCTGCACACCAAAAGGAGAGAAGATATGGAGGTAGCAAGCACTGGCACAGCAATGGCTCCTGCTTCCTTCCCTGTGTCTGTGCTAACTTTTACAGCTACACATACTCCACCATCTCATGAGTGGACATGACAGTCCGGTTGGTCACCCTGCATTCAGCCCCAATCTCATGCTTGTAACACATAGACCCTGTGCTCAAAAACACACAAGAGGACGTCTTAGTGTGCGAGCATGAGAACGGGGCTGAATACATGTGTCACACTTCAAATGCATGCTACTTGGTATGTCTGGACTAATAATGGCTCCTCAGCGTTCTGGAATTTGGTTCCTTAAACACTGTTGATTATTGGCTAACTTCCTGGTTCATTTCTTGCCTGCTTCAGATCCTTGTCAACTGCTTGTGGTTAATACGTTCAAGAAACTTGAAAATGTAAAGAGTTTCCTTTTTTTTTATTTTTTCAAATGCTTTTTACAAAACACAATGTACTTCCCAGGCTTCTGTATATAGCTTATTTCAAAATGATCTTTCAATAATCAATTCTTTAAAGAAGTTCCCAGGTGAACTGTTGTGTGCAAAGTTATATTGTAAAACTAGGGTCTCCTAGTTTCTTGAACGTATTAACCACAAGCAGTTGACAACTCTACGTTCAAAAGAAACGGACCACAATTTGAAGTATTTGCTTCAGATCCTTGGACTACTTAAATTTTGATTGTCTGATTTCCCTTTGGGCCTGCTTATCTCATGCTCTTTCTTGACCTGCCTCTAAGGCAGGGCTCAGGTCCATACTGCAGTAACTTTCTGTCAGTTGTCTATGGCCTGGCCACCACCTGACAAACAGAAAGATGACTTGAAAACATTTACAATTGCTTCCTTCCAGCTCCTCCACTTTTTTTTCCTATCTAGATAGATTTCAGCTGCGTAGCGTAGATTCAGGTTTCTGTGATTTTTATCATACTTTATTCTTGCAGTCTGTTCACCTTCCTGTAATAGAGAGGCCTAAAAAGCAATGTGAATATATAAAATAGTTTAACACAATGGCCAATTGGTAAGAACAGCAACTGTGTCATTAAAATAAAATATAATGGTATGCGTGTTAAGGATATTATTTGCTCTGCTTTATCTTTCGATAAGTTTAAAAAAATCAAAGGCTGCAATATACTTGAATTGCATGAGTTCTCTAGGATGCAGTAGTATTCTCTTTACTGTACTATATTCTTGCATACTCTTTCTTCCTTCCTGCACGGAACAGAAAGCTTTGAATTAGTTTCAATACAATTTTTGGCAGGTTGATTGTAGTGAAAAAGGGAAGAAGAAGAAGATATGCAGGCGTGTCTTCTCTTTGTATGAGGGTCTTAAATAGTCTGTTTTCCTTTGAGACCCATGTTTTATTTAATTGTGCGTCTTAAATGAGTTTCATTCCAAAGGGGTATTTACAGACCAATCAACATTACAGCTGATGGCAGTCTTTTGGGTCACATAAGCCTCCTGCTTACAGGAGACTCTGAAAAGGGACACCTGTCTCAGCAGGTGTCTACTTAACTCCTTCCATGGCAGCAGAATAAGCAAATTATCCTCCAGACTAAGCAACAGTATACTGCTTGTAGAATCTCAGCAATTTGCACTTACTTATAAAAATTAGCCCATCTTGCATCTTGTGGTAACCAGTGATTTTTTTGTTCTAGCGAAAAAAGGCACCCGTACTCATACAGTGGTTAGAACATTAGCTTGGTAAGCAAGACACCAGGATTCGATTCCCACTAGCACTCCTTGTGGCCTTGGGCAAGTCACTTAACCCTCCATTGCCTCGGAAGAAAGGCCTGGCAATCTACTTCAGATCACACTGCCAAGAAAACCCAGGAGCTGCAGGGTTGCCAGGAGCTAGCACGGACTTGAAGGCACACATGGCAATTGCACCCCTATACAGAGCTCTTTCATTAATGCAGAAGAACCATGGGTCAGTATTAGCAGGTAATGAAAAAGATGCCGGTACTCAGTACCATTGTATACATCCTCAAAAAAAAAAATCTCTGGAGGTAACCATATACAATTATATTAACTAATTGCAATGAATGCTGCAGCAAGGGTACTTGCAGGTACATCAAGAGCTGAACATATAACCCCAGTCATGATGGATCTCCACTGGCTTCCACTTCAGGCTAGAATCCAGTATAAGTCCCTAGTACTAACATTCAAAGCCCTAAGGAACCAGATCACCTCACCCATCAGCAAACTCATTCAAAGCCGACCGCTCAACAGGAACAGGAGATCTAATCAAGCAAACACTCTAGAGATCCCCAACAGTCTAACTAAGTGCAAAAAGGCTACCGCCAACAGAGCCTTCTCCCTATTTGCACCCATGACCTGGAACGCCCTCCCTACGGAGCTCCGTTCCACCCCAAACTTATTGTCATTTAGAAAAGCCCTCAAACAACACCTTTTTCTCATCCATTACCCAGAATCCAATCCCAGAAACAACCTCCCATCCTCACATCCTACACCCTACTCCACCCCACCCAAAATCCAACACCATAAAGAAAATGACTAGCTCTACTACCATATCCCCTATGATCACACATCTTATTGATTAAACCTCTTATAAATATGTTGAAACCAAGCTATATTATATGTATAATTTCTCACCATACTCCATGAATAATTACTCTGTAATGAGTTACCCCTGTTACCTCCAGGTTATCTCGTCCTTGTTCAATGTAAAACTCAATTGTCATGTGACATTGCAGTATGTTTTTGTTCAATTGTAAACCGCACTGATTTTAATAGCGCGGTATATAAGAGAAGTAAATAAATAAATAAATAAATAAATTGCCATTTGCTAACCACAACTTAACTAGCAACACATTTTTTCTTTTAGTATAGAACCTTGGAATAAAAGAGCCTCACTTTCAGATGACACATCAAGGTAAAAGCAGAGAGAGAGTATCTGTAACAAAGAAGTCACCTAACATCTCAACATCCAGCACCATAGGCCAAAGCAGCGCCGTAGCTAGCCCTATGTGAGCAGTGCAGCCGTACGAGAGGGTGCAAAGAAATAGTGGTGCATTGGAGGCTGCCGGCCTTGGCTCCCCTCCCCCGCACTGCCTGCTCTTGCCCAGCCACTGCTGCCGCTTTTCCTGTTGCCTTGGTGGTGGTGGCAGCAATGGCAGCAGCAGAGTAGACGTCCAATTAAAAAAACAAACCCCACAGGTTTTTCCGACTCCGTGCTTGCATGCAGGTCTGATCCCTCCCTCCCTCCCTCCTCTAATGTATGCTCATGTCAGAGGAGGAAGGGACCACACCAGCCATTCAAACGCAGGTCTTCCACGTTTGAATGGCTGGTCTGGTCCCTCCCTCCTCTGACGCGCGCATTCACCAGAGGAGGGAGGGATCAGACCTGCATGCAAGCACGGAGTCGGAAAAACCTGTGGGGTTTGTTTTTTTTAATTGGACGTCTACTCTGCTGCTACCGCCATTGCTGCCACCACCAAGGCAACAGGAAAAGCGGCAGCAGTGGCTGGGCAAGAGCAGGCAGTGCGGGGGAGGGGAGCCAGCTAGATACGGATATAAGATGGGGAGATGCCGAGCATAAGACAAATGATGGGGGTGGGGGGGGGACCAGATGTGCAAGTTGCACAGGGCGCATTTATGGCTTGCTACGGCCCTGGGCCAAAGAAACAAGATTCAGCAAAACAGGCACTTCCAGGCAATCAAGGTTCATGGTAGTTCTTGTCTTTTCTTAAATTCCATTTACATTGATTGAGTTGCAGCAATAATTGAATGCAGCGTTATGTATGTGGTTATCTGCTCTAAGTATCATGCATTTTTAATATGGGCATAGCTGAAGAGACTACTATTTGGTAAAAGCTAAAGAAGAACGAACCGTAGTTTTAATTTGCATTTGCTTGTTTTTAAGTTAGAAAGCTAATTTCTCTACTTGGAGAGAGATAAGATCATGACTCTCATAATTTTAAGAACATAAACATAAAAACATAAGAACTGCTATTCTGCGTCAGACCATAGGTCTATCAAGTTCTTTGTCTTGTTTCCAACAGTGACCAATCCAGGTCACAAGTACCTGACATATCCCAAAAACAGCCAGTTCCATGCTACTTATCCCCAGAGACAAGCAGGGGTTTTCTCTTAGACTATTTTAATAACAGATTATGGACTTTTCCTCTAGGAGTTTGTCCAAACCTTGTTTAAACTCAGCTACACTTGCCAGCAATGAGTTTCAAAGACTACGTTTTTAAAACTGTAGCCTATATACATTTATTTCTCTTTGTTTGGATCTTGCTTCCAGCTGCCTTACTTCCTCTGCATCAAGGTAAAGAGAACAGATTTTCTGCGCTGGCAGGTTATCTATTGTTTTAAAACGTCAGGGTACTGCTGAACCTAGGCCCATCAGTTTTAGACAAGGGACAGACGCTCAGAACCTTCTTTATCCTGCTAAGAATGCAGTGATCTCAAACAATCCATAGTCCTTTACCCAACCATTTTGCATGACGTGCCTAATGCTACTGACACTCTCACACAATCTAAGGATAATCCACATTTTTACATGAGAGCTTTTTAGTGGAAAAAATTTACACGTTTATTATAACTACAAGATAACAAATTATTCTATACAACGTATTTCCTAATCACTGTTTTAGGTCTTGCTCCCGAGGACTGGACAAAGCAAGTAAAACATGGAGTGGAGTGGAGGAGTAGCCTAATAGAGCGCTGGCTTGGGAACCAAGAGACCAGCCCTCACTTACCCCTAGCACTCCTTGTGGCCTTAGGCAAGTCACTTATCCCTCCACTGCCTCAGAAAAATAAAAAAATAAAAATCTACTAAGCAACATAGTCTGAAGAACTACCTTTCAAAACACCTTCACCGTCCCCTCCCTCAAAATAAAGAGCACTCAATCCACTGCCAACTGGGCCGTCTTACTATTCACCCCCGGCATCTGGAACAATCTCCCCAACAACATGTGTGCAATCACAGACCTCAAGGAGTTTCATAAGGATCTAAAAACCCTTCTCTTCAAGGAACACTTTTGATAGTGAAACATAAATCAGCAGCTCGCTCCCCCCCCCAACCTCTGTCCATACTCCTTTCCCCTACCATACAAATGTTTTAATTAAATGTAGAAGTTAACCCTCACAATTCTCCAAATTCTTATTCCAGGTTCTATGTAACTGTTTGTTACCAGTTCCTTGTAAACTGCTTTGACGCTGCAATCAAGCGGTATATAAAAATAGCTAGATAAATAAATTTAAAAATCCATGTTATCAATGTTCTTGTTTAATGTACATTACCAGGTTTAAGTTACAATGTAAACCACTTTGACTGAAATGATAAAGCGGTATAAAAAAATATTAAATAAATAAAAACATCTCACCGTAAATCTAGAATAAGTAATAAATCAAATTAACTATCACAAGAGCACCAGGACTGGATGGCATTCACTACAGGGTCCTGAAAGAGCTCAAACATGAAATTGCTAACCTATTATTAGTTATCTGTAGCCTATCATTCAAAACAGCCATGATACACACAGGATTGGAGGGTGGCCAATGTCATGACAATTTTTAAAAAGGGCTCCAGAGGTGATATGGGAAACTATGATAAGTGTCATGTTAGTGCCATCAAAATGGTTGAAGTTATACTAAAAAACAAAATTACTGGCCATACAAACAGATATGGTTCAGTGGAAATGAGTCAGCATGGGTTCAATAAAGGCATCTCTTGCCTTACCACTTTATTAGATTTTTTTGGAAGCGTAAACAAATCAGTGGATAATGGTGATCCAGTTGATAATGGTGGTCATTTTAGAAGCTCTGTTTATGATTTACAAGTTTAAAAATGGCCATTCAGATGCGAATCACAAAGACGTCCTCTGGGCCATTTTAGAAAGCTGGGTAGATACACGCGCCAGGTGAGATCACATCCATGTCACACAAGGGTGTGGTGGAGGCGTGGCCTGGGTGATCCTACTGAGATGCACATTGCCACACAATTTCAGAATGGCCTGCACATGTCTATATCTGGCAGCTGATTCATCCATGCCTATACCTGCTCCTGACCACAAATAAGTGGCAGAAAAGTGCTTGTTTCATTGCAGCAACACTTGCAGGATGAAGAGAAACAAATCTGCTCGCACTGCCACAGTAATTTTCACTGGGACAACAGTGCTTTCATTTTACCTCCCTGCTACTCGTATTGCATGCCTGCAGTTCTAAAATCCAAGAAAATATAGCCAGAAAGATAAAAAGAGCCTACATAACAGAAAGAAAGGTAAATAGACCTCTTTTTCTTGTCAGAAGCTTTGTCTGGAGAAGCAACCGCTCCTCATGAAACAAAGTATTCCTGTTTATTCTAATAAGAGACACCCACATGCGTCAAGATTGTGAAATCACTACCAAGTGAACCAAAACCCATAACGAAAAAGCACTTTACTTAGCTTAAAAAATCCTGTTAGTCCATCTCCCAAGAATTTACACAGCGATTACAGCCAGCAGGGCAGTGGTCGAAATAATGGTCAAAGCAGTATAGATGGTGTCAACGTTAGAAATAGGAGCACCGCAAGACCCAAAAAGGATCAACACAGAAGATAAAGGCAAATTCAAAGAGACACAGACTGTGTTTTGAGCTTCGCTACAATATTCAAAACTCTGCATCAGGCAAATTCACAGCCCAAACAGTGCATTGCATAGAAGCTTATCAACCTAAACAGAGGCCAAAAGATGCTCTTCAATGTCGTCAAAACATGACGTCATAGAACAATGACCCAATTGCTTCAATTTGGTGCAGCACATATACAGCATTCACAGTTCAAATAATACTCCACCAATCAATCACCTTATTCAAGCCGATCAGATGTACAGAGTTTAAAAGGAAAATCCAACGTTGTTCACAAGATTGTAAATGTAAAAACCTGTCACCACCACAAGATTGTACTGGTACATGATCAGTAATGCGCCACTTCATTTTGTCAAAAAGATGATTCTGTTCGATACAATGAGACAATAGGTGCTGACATTACTTGATTCATTAGCCTTGAACGATGTTCCACTAATCAAAGCTTAATAGAACGTGTAGTTCGGCCAACATAAAACATAGAGCAAGGGCAAATTAGTAAAAATACAACAAAAGAAGATTCACAGGTGGTATGCCATTGGGTAGATCCTCGATATATGAGAATCAGTCCAACTGGAACCCTCTTCAGTTAGATGTCAAAATTTGCAAAGGCTACAAGCAGAGTGGTCAGGTGTACGAGAGGGGGGTCCATAGTGGTGGAAGTATGCACAACCCAATCTCGGATGTTACAGCTCCAGGTAAAGGCAACTGTCAAATCATTGCGGAGAGGATTACCTATGGGTCAATTTTTAAGACTATGAAGGATTTGGACTACTTTACAAGAATTTGTTAAACATGCAAATGATTTAGTTCATTGCCTATGTTCTTGAAATAGGACAGAGACCGACATCCCTGATATTTCTCTGCATGTTCCATCCTAGACATCCTCAATTTGAAATACCTTCTAAAATCCCCCTTAAGTGTGTAAGTGCAAAGTGATGCACATAGGAAAAAATAGAATCTAGCATTAAGTACCTATAGTAGGGATTAAGTTAGTAAAAACAACTTAGAAATTATAATAGATAATGGGGGTTGTTTTAGAAGCCTTATTCATGATTTGCACATGTAGAACTGGACATTTAAATGTGGAATGGCATCCATGTGAACATAAGAACATAAGATATGCCATACTGGGTCAGACCAAGGTCCATCAAGCCCAGTATCCGGTTTCCAACAGTGGCCAATCTAGGTCATATGTACCTAGCAGTTTCACCAAAAGACACAGGTTCCGCAATGCTTGTACTGGGTCAAGCATTGATATCCTGGGTCCCTTCTTAATAATGGTTTATGGACCTTTCTTCCAGAAATTTGTCCAAACCTTTTTTAAACCCAGCTACACTAACAGCCTTTACTACATCCTCCAGTAACAAATTCCAGAGTTTGATTACAGGTTGAGTAAAAAAATATTTTCTTTTATTAGTCTTAAATAGTTTACCCTGTAGCTTCATTGCATGTCCCCTAGTCTTTCTATATTCTGATAACGTAAACAATCGATCTACGTTTACCCGTTCCACTCCGTTCATTAATTTATAGACTTCTATCATATCTCCCCTCAGCCGTCTCTTTTCCAGGTTAAAGAGCCCTAACCTTTTTAGCCTTTCTTCATAGGAGTATCCTTCCATCCCCTTTACCATTTTGGTGGATCTTCTCTGAACCTTTTCTAATAACTCTATATCCTTTTTAAGAACACTATGGACACGTCACTTAACCGTACTAACAGGAACTACCAACTTACCCCTTCCAACCCTGATAAGAAATTGTACAACGGCACATGATATATCTTAACCCCTAATTGTATAGAACAATGTATTATAGCTCATGCTGTACAATAGCGCACAATGTACATAGCTCTACCTAATCTAATACACTAACTTCTTACACGCAAATCATGACACTTCTTTCACTGCATGAAATACACGTCCACTACTTTTGATTGTATTGCTGTTACACTGCCTTGATTATAGGATAAGGCGGTATAGAAATACTGTTAAATAAATAAATAAATAAGGCGACCAGAATTGCATATAATATTCAAGGTGCGGTCTCACCATGGAACGATATAGAGGCATTATAATATCTTTTGTTTTATTTTCCATTCCTTTCCTTATGATACCTAGCATTCTATTTGCTCTCTTGGCTGCGCTGCACACTGGGCCAAGGGTTTTAACATGTTATCCACAATGACGCCTAAATCTTTTTCCTGGATGGTGGTTCCTAATGTGGAACCTTGCATTGTGTAACCATAGTTTGGGTTGTTCTTCCCTAGGTGCATAACTTTGCACTTGTCCACATTAAATTTCATCTGCCATTTTGATGCCCAGTCTTCTAATTTATCAAGATCCTCTTGCAATTTTCCAAAATCCTCTGGGGTTTTAACAACTTTAAATAGTTTTGTGTCATCTGCAAATTTGATAACCTCACTCGTTATTCCGCTTTCCAGGTCATTTATGAATATGTCAAAAAGCAGCGGACCCAGCACAGATCCCTGGGGTACACCACTATTCACCTTTCTCCATTGGGAAAATTGGCCATTTAGCCCTACCCTCTGCTTTCTATCTTTTAACCAGTTCTTGATCCACAGTAGTACACTGTCTCCTATTCCATGACTCTTTAGTTTTGCCAAAAGTCTCTGATGTCAAAGGCTTTCTGACAGTCCAGATACACTATATCAACCGACTCACCTTTGTCCACCTGTTTATTCACACTTTCAAAAAAACATAACAGATTAGTAAGACAAGATCTTCCTTGTCTAAAGCCATGTTGGCTGTCTCCCATTAGGCCATGACTATCTACATGCTGAGTAATTTTATTCTTTATGATGGTTTCTACCATTTTTCCCGGTACTGACGTGAGGCTCACCGGCCTGTAGTTTCCCGGATCACCCCTGGTACCCCTTTTTAAAAATTGGTGTTACATTGGCGATCCTCCAATCTTCAGGTATTAGAGATGATTTTAATGATAGTTCACAGATTACTAATAGCAGGTCTGCAATCTCATATTTCAGTTCTTTCAACACCCTTGGATGTATACCATCCGGCCCAGGTGATTTGCTACTCTACAGTTTATCTAATAGTTATCGATACATCGGGAAGATGTATTACATTTCCTTCAATTCTTCCACACCTTTAAATACCACTTCAGTCATGGGTAACATCCCTATATCTTCCTCAGTAAAGACCAAAGCAAAGAATTCATTCAGTCTCTCTGCTATCGCCTTGTCGCCTCTTAGTGCCCCTTTAACTCCTCTATCATCTAATGGACCAACTGACTCACAGGTTTTTTGCTACGAATGTACTTGAAAAAATCTTTATTTCGCGTTTTTGCTTCCACAGCAAGCTTCTTCTCAAATTCTCCCTTTGCCTGCTTTATCAATGCCTTGCATTTGACTTGCCAGTGCTTGTGCTGTTGCCAGGTTTCGTCGTTTGTCTCTTTTTTCCATTTCCTGAAAGATGCTTTTTTGGCAACAGCAGCTTCTCTGACCTCACCTTTAAACCATGCTGGCAGTTCTTTGGACTTCCTTCCACTTTTCTTGAAGTGTGGAATACAGCTGGTCTGGGCTGCCAAGATAGTATTTTTCAACAACACCCAAGCTTGATGTAAGTCTTTAACCTTTGCAACTACTCCTTTTAGTTTTTTCTTAACTATTTTCCTCATTTTATCATAGTCTCCCTTTCGAAAGTTAAAAGGTAGTACTGTGGATTTCCGTACTATCCCTCCTCCACTAATTAAATCAAAGGTGATCATGCTATGATCACTATTGCCAAGTGGCCCCAACACCTTTATCTCTTGCACTAGATCTGGTGTTCCACTAAGGACTAGGTCTATTATGGCTTCCCCTCTGGTTGGTTCATGAACCAGCTGCTCCAAGAAGCAGTCATTTATGTCATCTAGGAACTTTATCTCCCTAGCATGTCCTGCCGTGACACTGACCCAGTCGATACCGGGGTAATTGAAATCACCCATTATTATTACTGCGCTGTAACTTTTGTTAGTTTCCTTGATTTCTTTGAGCATTTCATCATTCATTTGTTCATTCTGGCCCGGTGGTCGACAGTACACCCCCACTGCCATCGCCTTCCCCTTTTTACATGGAATTTCAATCCATAGAGATTCTACAGCAAATTTTGTTTCCTGCAATACTTTAATCCTGACTCAATGCCCTCTCTAACATAGAGCGCAACCCCTCCACCAATTTGATCAGCTCTATCATTACGATATAGTTTGTACCCAGGTATCACAGTGTCCCATTGGTTGTCCTCCTTCCACGTCTCTGATATTCCAATCATATCTAACCTCTCATTTAGTGCTATATATTCTAACTCTCCCATCTTATTTTTTAGACTTCTAGCATTTGCATACAAGCATTTTAGAGACTGTATTTTATTCATATTAATTTGGCTATTGGTAGACATGGGTAATTTGGGATCTTTAAGCTCTGTCTGCTCCATAATCGAGGGCATTTGGGCTACTTTACTTTTTTTTGGAACCTCTCTGCTTTTGGTAGTATCCTTCAAGGATACATTCTTCCGAACCATCCGCTCTTGGGCGACTGTCGGCTTTCCCCTATTATCTAGTTTAAAAGCTGCTCTATCTCCTTTTTAAAGGTTAATGCCAGCAGCCTGGTTCCATCCAGGTTAAGGTGAAGCCCATCCCTTCGGAAGAGCCCTTCCTTTCCCCAAAATGTTGCCCAGTTCCTAACAAATCCAAAACCCTCATCTCTGCACCATTGTCACATCCACGCATTGAGACTCCGGAGCTCTGCCTGCCTTTTGGGTCCTGCACATGGAATGGGAAGCATTTCGGAGAACGTTACCCTGGAAGTTCTGTATTTCAACTTCCTACCTAAAAGCCTAAATTTAGCCTCCAGAACCTCCCTACCACATTTTCCTATGTCATTGGTACCGACATGTACCAAGACAGCAGACTCCTCCCCAGCACTATCTAAGACCTTATCTAGGTGGCGCGTGAGGTCTGCTACCTTCGCACCAGGCAGGCATGTTACCAGGCGATCCTCACGTCCACCAGCCACCCAGCTATCTACTTGCCTAATGATCGAATCACCAACTATAACGGCTCGGCTGTCGTAACCCTTCCCTCATGGGCACATGGCCCTGGAGAAACTTCCTCGGTGCGAGAGGGTTTTACATCACCTGGAGGACAGGTCCTAGTTACAGGATGATGCTCTCCTGTCACGTGACCTCTCTCCTCCATGGCAACAGGGATGCTGCCAGACTGGAGGTGGGACTTCAGGACTATATCCCTGTAGGTCTCATCTATGTACCTCTCTGTCTTATGTTTTCCAAGTCTGCTACTCTAGCCTCTAGAGAACGGACTCGTTCCCCGAGAGCAAAGAGCTCCTTGCACCTAGAGCACACGTAAGACCTCTCACCAACTGGGAGAAAATCATACATGTGACACTCAATGCAAAAGACTGGAAAGCCCCCATCTCGCTGCTGGACTGCTGTCTGCATCTTAGTTTTAAGTTTTTGTTTAGATCTTTAAGTTCTTTACTTACTAAGGGTTGCCAATAAAACTGTACCTAATACATTTAATATACCTTGTTCACCTGAAGCTTAATTAATCTCAGGTCCTTAGTGTATGACTGATTTGGTAACGAGCTTCACCTGAGAGCACCTCCTGTCTGTTAAAATGTGTAAGTACCTATAAAGCTACGATTATCCCAGGGGTGGGTGGGTGTGGGGAGGGAGGGAAGGAAATAACACTTATTAAAAGAGGGCTGCTACACAGTACCCTGTCCTGTGCTGCTGAGGTAAGCTATATTCTTATTTGATTTAAATTATAGCTCTTTGCTGCTGCTAGGCTCTAACTTAATATGAAATTTAAACTACAGGCTCTCTGCTGGGTTCTAAATTTAACCAGAAAGCTCTCTTCTGTGTTTTAAATGTAAACTTAAACTGCTGCTACTAGGCCCTGACTGATTTAACAAAAAATAGTGGGTTCACAGATTAATTAGCTTTAATAAAAAGAATTCCTTTCAGAAAATTCCCAGAAGTATATACTCACAATTGCAGATCTCTCTCCACAAGTAACAGTCCCCTTTTCTAGTCTTTCAAGAAATGGCTATTTTAGAAAGGGCTGCAGTTACACATGGATAATGTTACTACGTAGAAGTTGCAAAGGAGTATGTCGGTGATATGATTAGGAGTGGTATGGGCTGGCCAGAAATCTACATGTGTATTCCCCATGTCATATCGCGAATACATGTGCGTGACCAATATTGTCTACATTGGGATTTATACTAACTCCCTGCCACGTTTAGGTTTTTAAGAACTGCTTATTTGGGCCAGCCCTTTACAAGGGGAATAAGGGGCTCATCCTCCTTAATGCCCCATTGTTTACTTCCTTTCCCAAATTCTAATTAAATGAAGATAGCAGCCTCTTTAGTTAATTGATGGCATTTACACATACAGGTTTGCAAAATGGCCCACATACTTGTAAGTGCTGGCACTTACATGTGTTCATTGGGAATGACCATCCACATTTATGGTGACATTCACATGAGGAAGCTGCCATGTTACCTCCATTCATTTTCTCCATGTGTACATTTATAAACTGGATCCTTTGGTTCCATGCATCAGCACATAGTGGTGCACTCCTGCACCTCCTTATTTGTATTTTAGAAAAGGTTTCACATTTGGCAGAAGTTTTTCTAGAATACTCCTGGAATTGTGCACGTCACAACTTCAATGTCTCAAGTCCAATCTCTAAAATGTGCCTTTAAATGTTGACATTTTCATCCCAGTGTGCCACAGCTGCTTAAAAAAGCAAATAAAATGTGAGGGATTATTCATAAAGGAATGGAATGTCATTATGCCTCTGGTATGCCACAGAATGAAGAGTTGGACACGAGTCACTACAGCTTGCAGAACAGACAATCCAATCCAAGAGCAGGTTTTTCGGCAGGGCCGTCCCCGAGGTCGGGGGCGGGGACGAACATGGCGTCCCCGGGGGGCTCGCCAATACGATCAAATGTGGCCAATGTCAGATTCTTACCCACAGAACAATTCACAGGGTCCCATCACCAGGAATCGGTCCAAACAACTGTAGTTAATCTATCCTCTTGCTCTTTAACTTTGGAGCAGGAGTCTTTATTAAATTTGGGCCTTTCTTTTGCACCAGTAGCCCATTATGATCCTTTTCGGATGAGAATAGCGTTACATCGGTTCTTTCGTAAACTGATTGTGACTCATTTTTGTGCTACTCATCAGATGGGCATTGATATTTCTGTGGTGAAACCACCATCTCGTTGGATACCGTCAGAGGCCCCTGATCCATTGATTTCGGCTTACCAGCAATTGGTACTTCAGGACGTACAAGCTTTTGAGAGATCTGCTTCACGAACCCGATATTATAATTTGTCCACAGCTCAATGGACTGCAGCAAAACAACTTCGGGATAACAATTCTTTAGTGATTCGCCGGGCTGATAAAGGTGGAGCTACGGTGGTTCAATCATATGCTCAATATCGCAGTCATTTATTGGATCAGCTTAACAACACAGCTTATTATATTCAACTGCATGGTGACCCTATTGTAGAATTACAATCTACTATTCATACATTACTTACGCAAGCTTTAGATCGTCATTGGATCACAGCAAAGGAATTTGGCTTTTTGTTTTTGAAACATCCTAAAACTCTGTTCATTTATACGGTCCCCAAAATACATAAGTCTTTGTCCACCCCTCCGGGCAGACCTATTGTTTCATGCCGGGGATCGGTATTAGAACCGTTGTCCAAATTCTGTGACAAATTTTTACAGCCTTGTGCTCAACGGGTAACATCTTTTTTGAAAGATACAACTCATTTTTTAACTAAGCTTCAAAATCTTCAGGGTGATAGTACCTCTTGGTGGTTGGCTTCTTTAGATGTCACAGCAATGTATACCAACATCAATCAGGATCAAGCCTTAGAGGTGATTACACAGTTGGACCTTGCTTTGCCAGACCGTATCCCCCATTCCTTTTTCATGGAAATGCTTACCTTAGTTCTGACTCGTAATTATTTTCAGTTTGAGCAACGAACATATCATCAGGTTCAAGGAATAGCGATGGGGGCTACGGTTGCTCCGTCTGTAGCCACTCTGTATATGGCGGATTTTGAGTCATCGACAGTCTACCCTTCTCCATGGTTCACTTATGTTGTTCTATGGGTGAGATTTCTAGATGACATTTTTTTCTTATGGCGGGGCACGGAGGAAGCTTTGCACCAGTTTGTTGAGTGGTTAAATTCTCTCCGGTCAAACTTATCTTTCACTTTACAATATGATTTTTCTCAAATCCAGTTTTTGGATGTTACAGTTTTTAAGAGTCAAGATTCTTTACAAACGACTTTATATAGGAAGCCTGTCCAGCGTAACACCCTGCTGTACTATTCCAGTTTCCACCCTGGTCCTTTGAAAAGAGGTCTCCCATACGGGCAATTTCTTCGACTTCGGCGCATTTGCTCCACTATGGAAGATTTTTTGCTTCATGCCCATGAATTATCTCGGCGCTTGTTGCAACGTGGATACCCAAAGCGGGTTATTCGGCAAGCTTTTGTAAGAGCTAAATTCACTCATCGAGAATGGCTACTCTCCTCTCAGTTTCCCAATATTAAAGATATCTCTCAAGTTTTTGTGGGAGTCATACCATATATGTTTCATTCTCCACAAATTAAACAGATTTTATTCAAGCATTGGCATATATTACAACTACATCCATGCTTTCAAAAGTCGTTACAAATTGCACACTCTCGGGGATCCAATTTGCGGGACATAGTGGGTATTACCTCCTCTCCTCTGGATAGAAGGATTGACCAACCATCTACTTTAGGGCACTATAGATGTGGATCTTGCTCTCATTGTGAACGGACAATTGAAGGGTTGCAATGGGTAGTTCCTAATTCAGTTTTTTCCCATTCAGCCCGATGGTACACTACTTGTTCCAGTTCTCATGTTGTTTACATGTTAATCTGCCCTTGTAATTTAATATACATTGGCCGTACCATTCGTCCAGTCAGAATCCGTTTAAATGAACATTCTTCTCGGTTGAAAAATTCTGTACTATCAGCTCCCATGGTTCAACATTCTTTGGATTTTTACCATCTCTTTGAGGACTTTAATTGGCGAGTGTTGGACCATGTGCCTCAGCACCCTCGAGGGGGTGATAGAGAACAACAACTTCAAGTTTTAGAACAACAATGGATTTTCAAGTGGTCTACTGTGCAACCGCACGGCTTAAATAGAGAATTGGATTGGATTAGTGTGCTTTAACAATATCCTCACTTTAGTGTTTTCTTCTATTGATTTATACAAGGTTCATAATTTAATATACAAACTTTTAAAATCGGCATATCACCGGGAACGTTTTCCCTCTCTTTTTGGCTATTTAAACTGCTGGATCCTGTTGTCTGTGTCAGATTGCCATTGAGCATGCGCTGGCGTTTTTTCAGCAATTCACATATGGACTTCTTCTGATGCGGTAGCTTGAGCGTTGAAGCAGGGCGAAGAAAATTTTGACCGCCCGAAACGCAGTGCTGTGTCCGCGCTATTATTGTTGCATTGGATTACTAGTCCTTTTTGCAGAAAAGAAGGTTTATACAGCAAGATTTTAAAATCTTATTGTGCCAACAATTTTCAACAACAGAGTATTCAGATAAGTGACTTCCGTGTGACATTAGATTGTTAAGCAACGATATCTTGTTGTAATTCCTTTTCACAAAGACACGAAATATTTTTATAATATTTATTTATTTCAATTTTAAGGGTTACACTTTAATGGTGGTGTTTTACCTTGTTTTTTAGCTCCTTTGGGGGCTCAACATTTGAGCAAAATGGAATTGATAGCTTCAAGAGATGCATAGTATCTCAAGGCTACGCTTCCGACATTTCATTGCACATTACTATACTCACAAATGTTAGCGTTCAATTTTGTTTTCTTTCTACTTATTGTTTTGTGATTTATAGGGTAGAAAGTTGTGTTAGGTTGTTTGTTTGGTCATGCAGGATTCTGGCAGCTGCATTCATTGCAAGCTATAGGGGGTTAAGCGTGCTTTTCGGGAGGCCAGTCCCTCCAGCCTGAAGTTACTTGTCCCCATGCGGGTATTGAATCCCTGGCCCTCCAGCCCAAGGTAACCTGTCAATATGGTTCTCAAAATAAGTAGCTAAAAAGGTGAAGAAAAAGAGGGTCACAAAATGCAAGAGATCACAGAAAGAGAAAGACAAGCATCAATACTTGGAAAAACTTACATTAGTCTAGGATAGTAGTCAGGAAAACAAAGATACAAATAGAAGAAAAAATAGCCAATGTAGTAAAATGGGG
Source organism: Ichthyophis bannanicus (assembly GCA_033557465.1). Lineage (NCBI taxonomy): Eukaryota > Metazoa > Chordata > Amphibia > Gymnophiona > Ichthyophiidae > Ichthyophis > Ichthyophis bannanicus. The sequence continues at coordinate 547,694,288 of CM066031.1, forward strand.
GATAAGACAGTTTTCAGGTATGTTATTGAGAGGAGGAAGTGCAAAAGTGGTATCATCAGACTCAAGGGTGAAGGGAAGAAATATGTAAAAGCTGATGAGGATAAAGCAGAATTGCTTAATAAATATGTTTGTTCTGTGTTTATAGATGAAGGACCAGGAGCAGAGCCTCTGAAAAACATCCACAAATATGAACATAAGTGAAGGGGATCTTGAATGATTTCCAGAAGAACGTGGGAAGTCCTAATGGCACCACTGACTTTTTCAATGCTTTTTTTTTTAGTCAGGAGTGGTCCCAGAGGACTGGAGAAAGACACATGTGGTCCCTTTACACAAAAGCAGAAGTAAGAATGTGGTTAAGAACTACAGGAGAGTTAGTCTGACCTCTGCAGTGAGTAAATTAATGAAAAGACTGCTAAAATAGAAGATAGTGACATTTCTGGAATCTAATGGATTGCAGGATCTGAGGCAGCATGGTTTTACTAGAGGCAGGTCTTGTCAGACACATCTAATTAATTTCTTTGGGCAACCAGAGAGTTATTTATTATTTATTTATTTATTTCTCTTATATACCGCGCTCTTCGATATCAGTGTGGTTTACATGGAACATCAGGGTGTTTTACGTTGGGGGATTACACCGTAATTACATATAACAGGTAGCTCAACTTGGATAACAGTATTAACTATCTACATCTGTATGGCTAACAGAAAAGTAATTACACGTTATACATCACTTTGAGGGTATTTACATGTGGTCGTGTAGCTTTGTTGTGAGAGAGGGTGCATCTACCTCTGGGTAGCATTTGAGGAAGAGGTAGTGCTTCAGTGCTTTCCTGAATTTAGCTAGATCAGGGATTGCTCGTATATTGGTTGGAAGAGTGTTCCAGGATCTGGGTGCGCAGAGGCTGAAAGCCCTGTTTACAGTTGTTTGTGTACAATGGGTCATTGCTTTGGGGATTACCAAGGTGTTTATTGCAGTCTGTTGTCTGACTCTATTTGGGGGAGTAATGTGCATGAGGTCAGCGAGTGAAGAGGGGGCGAGGCCGTTGATGGTCTTGAATGTTAGTAGCAAGATCTTGAAGGTGATCCTACAATGGATTGGGAGCCAGTGGAGACTTTTGAGGATGGGTGTTATATGGTCTCGCCTTGAGGTCCCATTTAGAACTCTGGCTGCAGCGTTCATGGTGAGTTGGAGCGGGCTCAGGGTAGATTGTGGAAGCCCTTGGAGGATTGCATTGGCATAGTCGAGATGGGGAAGGGTTAGTGCCTGAAAGATTGTTCGAAAGTCGTCCGGTTGTAGTAAGGGGTGCAGATGTTTGAGTGACTTGATCTTATGGTATGTTGATTTTACCATGTTGCCAATGTGAGTCTTCATATCCAGTCTTTGGTCCAGTGTAACACCCAGGTAACGGATTGAGGGTTTAGTTTGCAGTTCTATCTCTCCGATTTTTAGGCAGGCTGGAGGGGAAAAATTGGGGTTTCTGGAGATGAACAGCACTTCGGTCTTTTTGTGTTGGATTCTGAGATTCTGGTTTTGGAGCCATTTTTCCACTGTGCTAAAACAGTTAGTTAGTGATGTGAGGTCAATCTGGTCAATCTGGAATGGTTTGTAAAGTAGCACGTCGTCGGCATAGATCATGCATTCGACGTTGAATGATCATATGAGGTTGCAAATAGGCTGCATATAGATGTTGAACAATAAGGCTGATAGGGAGGAACCTTGCGGGACGCCTTGTTTCTGGTGGAACAGTTTGGAGGTGGAGGTCTCTGTTTGCACATGTTGCCATCTATCGGATAGGTATGACTTACACCAGGTTAGTGCTAGGTCACAGATGCCCTTCTCTTTGAGCCATTTCAGAAGAGTTTCCTGGCATACGGAGTCAAATGCTGCAGCTATGTCCAGGAATATGAGGGCAACCCCATGATGGATATTATCTATTGCGCTGAGTATATTGTTGAAGAGGGTGGTAAGTAATGTCTCCACACCATGGGATTCTCTGAATCCGTGTTGGCAGTGGTCTAGCGGAGAGGTATTGTTGATGTGTTGTTGTATCTGGTATAGGACTTCTTTTTTGATTATTTTTGCCAGTAGTGGGATGATGGCAATTGGTCTATATGACTCCACCTTCTGGGGGTCCAACTTGCTGTTCTTTAGCAGAGGTCTGATGGATGTGTGTTTGAGATTTAGGGGGAAAGAGCCTGACGTGAAAGATATGTCAATGAGTCTAGCTATGAAAGGGCTAAATTCTGACCGAAGTTCCTTTATCCAGAAGGCGGGACAGGGATCGGTCTGAGCGGTAGTGGTGTTGATTGTGGAGCTGGTGTCAATGATTCGCTTATTGATTGGGGTGGTGAATATTGCTAGAGTCGTCGTGTTTGATGGTTCCAAGATGGGGGAGGGTAGGTCAGTCTTGTCGGTTTGGCATAATTTTGATTGAAGGAAGTCAGCGTAGTCTTGGGCGTGGATCTCAGGTTTTTGCTCTGGACATGGTTCTTTCGTTAGGTTCCTGACGAGGTTAAATAGGTCATGTGGTTTTCATAGTGATTGCATTAGTGTGTCTGTGTGTGCTTGCCTCATTTTCTCAGTTATCGCCTTGTGGTGTATTGTCAGCTGGAGGTTATAGGCTTCTTGATTTTCAGTGGATCGTGATCGCCTCCATCGCCTTTCAAGTTTTCTAAGTTTGAGGAGAGAAGTCCGCAGTTCGTTGGAGTACCAGGGTGCGGGAGCTTTTTTCCTTGGGGCTTTGTTGTGGACTGAGCGTAGCGCAATGGCACTAAGGCTGTCATTCCAGCTGGAGTCTAGCTTATCTGGGCGAGTTGTTGTCATGCTAAGGAGTGGTTGTGTGTTGTTCAGGATGGTTTAATTGTTGAAAGGTTGGAACCTTCATGGTGGTAGTCTTGTGGGGTTTGTCTTGGTTCCGGGGGGCTTCCTGGGCAGATTATCCAAGGGAATTTGAAACGTAATCAGTTTATGATTGGACCAAGGTACTGCAGTGTAGGTAGGTAGAGTGAAGTGGGCGGTGTCATGGATGGTTAGTGGGGCGAAGATCAAGTCCAGCATGTTTCCCTTTGTGTGAGTTGGTTCATTGATTAGCTGCAGATAACCTAGATCCTTGAGTGCATCATGGAGTGCTGATGCTTGGAAGTCATGTAGGGTTGGGAGATTGAAATCTCCTAGTATCCAGTTTGGGGTGCGCGGGTTTGGGGGATTGCAGGCTAGCTCAATTATCATGGCTAGGTCATCAGGGGATGGTGATGGAGCTCTGTATATTAGATTGATGGAGCAGAGATCATTCGCTATGATTACTATGTCAAGGTTGGTTGTGTTGCTGCTGTTGGTGAGGTGGAACTTGAGGTCAGTTTTTGTGAGTATTAGAAATCCTCCGCCTCTTTTGTTGGTTCTATGGCAACTGTGTATTGAAAAGTTGGAGAGTAGAAGGTGGTTGATGAGGGCCATGTCATCGTTCGATAACCATGTCTCTGTGATGAGAAGGATGTCTAGATTGTAGAGGGTTAGTAAGTCAGTGATGACAGGCCATTTCTTGCGGACTGAACGCACGTTTATGAGGGCAGCTTTTAAATCTTGAGGAGGTAGTCTATCCTTTTTTACCCTTGAGGTGTGTTGGATTGCAATGTGTTGGTTATGTTTGCAAACCTTATTGAAGGATCTGAATGATTTGCCATCACTCTATTTACCTGATCACAGCCTCCCAGTGGATGTCTATGTGTTTCACAGCCCCACTGCCTGGGTGGCAGTTGCCACGCAGGGAGATGGTAAAGTAGTGGGACATTTGTCAGGATCTTTTTCTCTAGTAGAGCAAGGATTCACAAATTGTGAACAGGGATTAGTGGTCGCTAGTGCAGCAATTGAAAAATTGTATGGGTATATGACTCCCTTACAGGTAAATTTATATTCTGATCATACATTGCATGCGCTTTTAAAGTCCAGTACCATTCATTTCTTACCCGCCAGAGTAGGTAAGTGTGTAGCTGCGCTGCTACGCAGAATATTAGACACCACTTGATACCAAAGCAGAATCCTTTTAGGGATTTACAGGATCTCCTCCAGGTATCTACTATCACACATGACTGCCTGCAGCAAGTAGGAGAAGATGTCAGATCCACGTTAGGAATAGTGCCACATTCAGATGTGCCACAAGAGGCTGAATGCTGGTTCATAGATGGATCCCAGAGAGAAGGCAGAGCAGGTTTTGCTATCTGTAGAGTAACCCCACAGGGAGCAGTTACTTCCACAGCACAATATGAGATGCCTCTAAGATACAGCGCACAGAAGTGCAGAAATCACAGCACTAGCACAAGTCCTGAGAGAAAATGAAAATAAACATCTAGTAATTTACACCAATTCTCAGTTTGTAAGAAGCTCAGTACACATATATAGTACCATTTGAGCCAAGAGGAGATATTTGTCAGCTAAAGACCAACCTCTCCAACAAGCTGAGATCCTAATGGAAGTGTTTGAAATGCTCAGAGAAAGAGCAGGGCTATTTGACAGCATGTGAGTGGATTGCAGCACATCAGGAAGTTAAGACATGGGAACAATATAGAAACTCGATAGCTGATAGCCTAGCACAAGAAACCACTTATCCTGAAGTCCCTGAGACTATGGTAGTAACCCGTCAGCAGAGTAGCCAGCATGACCTTTGTAAACTGGAGGATTTACAGGAAAATGTGTTACAGAATGAATTACAGCGATGGGTGAATGCTGGATGTAAAAAGATCCACAACGTATGGATGCACCCTTCAGGGAAGATGTGTGTTTCCTCTGCTACTTTGATAAATTTGTCAACTATGCTGCACTATGCAGATCATTGCAGTGTGACAGCCCTGGTCTCTCATCTTGGGGATACATTGTGGTGTCCTGATATGCGTAAGTTGGTTCAGGCAGTAGTTAGTGGCTGCCACACCTGTATCACTAGCACTCCCCATGCACGTCTTAAACCAAGTGGGGGTGCAATACCAAGACCACAAGGACCTTTTCTGCATTGGCACATTGATTTCACTGATATGCAGGTGAAATGTCAGGGTAGACGATACCTATTGGTTCTGGTTTGTCCCTACTCACAATGGGTTGAAGCATTTCCATGCAAGAAAGAGACTGCTGCTGAAGTCCTAAAAGTGTTAATGGAACATATAATTCCCCAGTATGGGATCCCTGCCCAAATCTTATCAGATAATGGGTCCCATTTTAAAGAATTTTCTGAAAAATTGCCCATTAGATGGCGATATGTTGCTGTCTATTCTCCAACCTCAAATGGCCTTGTAGAAAGGTGCAATGGTCTTATTAAAACACAGTTAAGAAAGCTAATGATTGGGAGTGGCCAGACCTGGCTGCAAGCATTACCTCTTTGCCTATATCTATTGAGAAATAATCCTATCAAGCGGTTAGGTCTAACTCCTCACAAAATCATAACTGGAAGAAGGAGCATGTGCCCAGTTATGAAGTCAGGTACCCAAAATTTGCCAGACTTGTTTTCTGCTTATCTTACAGGACTTCAGACCAGTGTATCCTTGATTCAAAGGAAGTTGGCTTCCCGCATACCACCAACAGCGTTAGTCCCAAATGCTTTTGAATTGTGTGATCTTGTCTACCGCCGGATCCAGGTGAGGGACAAGTGGTACCATCCTATCTACTCTGGACCACACACTGTTACAGCTGTGACTCCAACCGCTGTTCAGCTTGATAATGGCACTTCGTGGATACACAGCAAAGATATTTTTCCAGCCCCTACCACCAGTAGTGTTCAACAAACGGTGGGTACAGAACAGTGATATTATTCACGACGGACACTTCTCCGAGAGATCTGAAAAAGAGAAGCTCCACTTGGACTCACTATAAAGACATTTACCTAGTGCCTGTTTAAGATATTAGTGTACACATTAAGCAGTTATACTATCTGAAGCCTATTTATCTCTTGTTAGTCCCTTTGTGTTAGATCCATCTCTTGTAATTTTCATTCAGTTAGTGTTGTACTTTGCTTAGTATTACTGTTTTTAGATTACTTGTATAATGCATAAGGCCCGCCAATCCCTATTGAATCCCTCCCCTTTCATGGTATGGGCAATTCTGTGTGGAGCATTGGTAGGATCACTTCTAGTTCTTTTCCTTCCATACTTATATATTCCTCAACCTGCTCCTCTGAATCTCTCTACACAGAAACTGAATAGTTCTTTCAATAGCTCCTCTAATATTTCCCAGAGTAGTCCCTTACGATCCCAAAGGTCCACCCCAGGAACTAATCTATGGAAATCCACAGTTCTTGAGGTTGTTCAATTAATGAATATCTCGGACTGTATCATATGCACCCCCCTGCCAAAGGGAGTTGAGTATGCACCAGTCAATATAGTACCAGTACAACCAGTGGAGTACTCAGGGAACTTGGCTTGCCAGAACCCTACCGAACACTACACTACTCCATGCTGGGCCCCTTCTAACTGCTCCCATACTTGGGAACCTTTCAATTTATCTAACCCGGTCCCAGTTCAAGTCTATGCCCCTCCTCATTTGATATATCCATACTGTATTGGTAATGGGGGGCTAGTCCATTCAGACACACACCCTTCACTGAAGTGTAATATCACCTACCATCCTGCACAACAGCGATTTACTGTTTCCCCCAGGTCTATAATTCCTTATAACGTTTCGGCTCCTTATAGCCGGGACAATTGGTTTGTAACCACTAATGCATCTTTGAATGTTACCTCTGCTTACTGGCAAAACACATACACGGTGGGTCCTATTTATAAAGATGGTTCAGCAGTCCAGACATCTGGATACAAAACTGGTACCCCTTATTCCTCTTGTTATTTTCCCCGTAATGATCAATCAACCATAAGGCAAACTTCAATTGCATGGGGACACAAAATGAACTGGATCTGGACCAAAAATACCAGATTCTCAGCCCTCACAGGCCATTATTGGTATTGTCAGGGTTTTCTGTATCAGGTTATAGGTCTGAATCATCTTCCTTGTGCTCTGGTTAGGGCTGAGACCTATTCAGTGTTAATCCCTCTCAATGTCAGTCACTATCATACAAACACTCACAGACACCGCCCCCTGGTATGATAAATCTGAAGATGCTGCTCTCATGGCCTCTTATGAATATATTAATTCCACATATCCACTGACAAAAACACGACTCGATGCCCTTAGTTATACCTCTTGGATTCCTAGATTTCAAACCCCTGCAATTACTGCTGAACTAGGTATGGTTATACATAGGTTGCAATGTTTGCTTCATGTCTGCAATCTCACTTTGCTTCTCCTCTCATTAAGAAACATTAGCTGCATTTAGCTGTTTTGTACATAGTTTTATTATGTTCTCTGTTTATGAAACCTGTTTAATGTATACCCAGTTCATTGTCCTGTTCATTGTAAGCACTGATCAATTTTTGTGACGTGTAGTTTCTGTTCATTGTAAACCGCACTGATGTCAAATAGCGCGGTATAAAAGAAACTGTAAATAAATAAATAAATGTCTAAATGCGGTCTGTCACTGAATCCATTACTCTCCTAGCCAAATCCCTTGAACAAAATAATCAAATGACTCTGCAAAATAGACGAGCTTTAGATCTGTTGTTAGCAGCTGAGGGAGGAGCATGTAAATTTATTAATGAAACAAATTGTTGCACAGTCATAGCAAACCACACAACTTTTGTACTTAATGCAATGGATAGAATTAGACACTTGTCAGAATTACATCTGGATGATTTCAAAGGTGGAATTCAGGTTGGAGCATGGTGGAACGTTGCTGCTTCTTGGTTTACAGGCCTAGGCTCTGGCCTACGTGGCTTACTTAAAGCAATGAGCAGACCAAACAAGGCTATATCAATTAGCTGCTGCATTTTTTCATTTTTTCTAGCTTTCTGTAGAAGGTGTTTGACTAAGGTATCTACCACAACTCTAATTCTTACTTCACAAAATCAAGCTAATGAATATATTTCTCTAGCTCGTAGACCAAGAGTTAATAATATAAATGGTAACTTGTCTGAGGCCCATCTTATACCAGAGGGGTTCCACTTGGTCGCAGTCCAATATTCAGGTAACAAGTAACTCTATATGGATTTCCTCTCTTTTCAAATTCTCTATGTTAGGTATAGAATTAATGGGTTTCAGATCTCATGTAGCAACCTGGTCTCATCATGTCTCCATCTCTTCAGCGAGTCTCACTGGAAGTTCCGGATAGCCGAGTGTAGAAGGGCACACTATGGAGATAGCAGAGGGGACCTGAATGGGATTTAAGAGGGGAATGTAGGGAAAAGATGAATCCCCTTCAGGTACCTTTATTACAGATTGAATCCATCTTGTGCTAACGTCTATAGCTCAGGCCTAAAAAACAGCTTGTTCTCACTTCTTCACACTGAAACTGCAAATCCAGCAAGATTGAACTGTGAAATGAACTCATATCCTATCCCAGAGAGCTTACACAATGAGAATCTCTGGACACTATACATCTAATGAAAGAATGTCACATGGGCCTCTCGAATGCTCAAAGGAAAACGTAAACAACTTAGACCAACATCATTATCTACAGTTTATCTAACAGGAAACACGACTCGCAAAAGGCAACTGAAAAAACAGGATACAAAAGCCAGCATACAGAGACAAGGCGAGTGAAACTGGAGACAGGATGCTACAGAGAGACATATGGGAAAGCAAATTTTCTTTGAATAATAAAAGAATGAAGGGAAATATATTTATCAGCAATTTTTAGATATAAATATGGAGAAAGAATCTTAATAGACAGACAGACTTTAGCTGATCTCATTGGAGTGAGGCTAATTTATGTCTCCAGGACTGTCTGTACTTGAGCTAGGCGCTTTGCAGGTTATGCTATGAAATTGAAATTTGTATCTTATTAACAGCAAAGCTTGCTGTTACAGGCCTGGCAAATCTAAATTAAAAACAATTTTATGCTTTTATGGTGGCATGAGTAAATTATTTAAAGTCCTGTATATGTATGTTGGGGGTCGAACACAAACAGCCAAAAACAAAAATAGAAAATCCCTAATTAGGGGAAGCCCAGAAAAGCCCCAACAACACCCCTTCTTAAAAAGGAAATAGCAGAAACAGAAAAGGTTCAGAGAAAGCTGACAAAAATGATAAAGATGGAAGACTCTTCTCCCCCCCCCCCCTTGTAAAGAGAGTTTAAACAGCTTAGGTTTCTTTAACTTGGAGAAAATAATTGAGAAAGGATATGACAGAAGTTTATAAAAAAATGAGTGAAGTGCTACTACTACTACAGAACATTTGTATAGCGCTACAAGACATATGCAGCGCTTCACAGGACACATGTAAAAGATTGTCCCTGCTCATCAGAGCAGCCTGGTTCTACTCTGGTTAAGATGGAGACCAACCTCTTTGGATAGCTTCCCCCTTCCCCAGAAGGTTGTCCAGTTCCTAATAAATCTGAATCCCTCCTCCCTGCACCCTTATCTCATCCACACACAGTCTCCAGACCTCTACCTGCTTTTTAGGTTCTGCACATGGAATGGGGAACATTTCTGATAATGCAACCCTGGGGGTTCTGGATTTCAACTTTCTGCCTAAAAGTCTAAATGTGGCTTCCAGAACCTCCTTTCTGCAACTTCCTATGCCATTGGTGCCCACATGTTCAGCAACAATCATCTCCTCTCCAGCAATTTGCACAGTCCTATCTAGACATGAGAACTGCCACCTTCACACCAACAGGTGAGTAAGGAAGCCAGAGATGGGCAAACCTTTTGGTCCAAGGGCATCATTGAGAGCAGTGACTAGGTTTGGGGGCCGTTGCAGTCTGATCTGAGGAAACCCAGTCATGAATCCCAATGAAGCCCTCACGCTGTATGAAGCCAATAACCAAAAGCGCTCCATGAACATCTACCTGCAACTGCCAATGCCGCTGCCCCAGCCATCTTTCTTCACAAACCTTTTAGCCCACCACCTAGAATCAATAAAAAAAAATCTCATTTGGTTGTGAAGCTTTTCCTGTGGCCCACTATCTCCTACCCAAAGCCTACTGCTGATGCAGATTCTTTTGTGGCATCTAACACATCTTCATTACTCTGAGCCAGAAGGTATTTGCCTGTCATTAAAAAGTGGAATTTAAAGACTGCCTGCAAAATCAATTTGCTGCTTTAGATACAAATGACAGAGCTCCAGAAGAGTTATGGAATGACATCAAGAAGGTTGTGTTGAAGAAAGCGAGAAGCATCTACAAAAGGTGAAAAAGCAAAAACGGCCAAAATGGATGACGGAAGAAACTCTGAAAATTGCCCAGAAATGCAGAGAAGCTAAAGCCAGAGGAGAAAGAAAGGCAATTGCAGAACTCAGAGATTTCCAATGTGCAGCAAGACAGGAAAAGGAAAACTACTACAATGATGCATGCAAGGAAATAGAAGCAGAAACTATTAGAGGAAGAACAAGATCGGCTTTCCTAAAGCTACGAGAGTTAAAGAAAAAGTTCCATCCTCGAATTGGAATGTTACAAGATGCTCAAGGTTCTATGTTGAATGATGCTGAGAAGATCAAGAAAAGGTGGAAGGAATATACAGAGTTTTTATATGATAAAGATCAAGTGGACCAACAGCCGTTTCAACCTCTACCTTATGATCGGGAACCATTGGTGATGAAAGAAGAAGTTGAAGCAGCATGGAAAGCCTTATCAAAGAACAAAGCACCAGGCATTGATAGCATTCCCATAGAAGTATTACAGCAATCTGACGCAGCTGTTACCGTACTTACAAGGCTCTGCCAAGAAATATGGAAGACAACAACATGGCCAACTGACTGGAAAAGATCTGTGTTTATACCAATACTAAAGAAAGGTGATCCAACGGACTGTGGAAATTATTGCACAATAGCTCTGATCCCACATGCCAGCAAGATTCTACTGAAGATTATTCAAAAGAGACTACAACCATACCTGGAACAAGAACTACCTGAAGTGCAAGCAGGGTTCAGGAAAGGGCGAGGAATGAGAGACATCATTGCGGATGTGAGATGGATCCTTGAAAAGACTAAAGAATACCAAAAGGATATCTATTTGTGCTTTATCGACTATAGCAAGTCTTTTGACTGTGTAAACCACGAGAAACTCTGGGCCACATTAAGAAGCATGGGTATACCAGAACACCTGATCATTCTCTTGCACAATCTGTACATTGATCAAGAAGCAACAGTTTGAACGGAACAAGGAGAAACAAAATGGTTTAAAATAAGCAAAGGTGTAAGACAAGGCTACATACATTCCCCCTACCTGTTTAATTTATATGCAGAACAAATCATCAGAGAAGCAGGATTGTATGAAGATAGAGGTGTGAAGATTGGTGGAAGACTCATCAACAACCTTCGCTATGCTGATACCACCACCTTACTGGCTGAAAGTGAAGATGATCTGAAACATTTGCTTCTCACAATCAAAGAACATAGTCTCAAAATGGGCCTGCACCTTAATGTAAAGAAGACAAAGATCATGACAACTGGCATAATCAATAGGTTCATCGTTGAAGGAGAAGAAATTGAAATCGTGAACAACTTTAACCTACTTGGATCAACTATCGATAAAGAAGCAACAAGCAGTCAAGAAAACAGATGACACATTGCTCTTGGCAGAATGGCTATGAAAGACATACATAAGATTCTCAAGAGCAGAGACGTCTCTCTCCATACAAAGATTCAACTTGTTCAAGCCATGGTATTTTCAATAACATCATATGGATGTGAAAACTGGACAGTGAAATAGACAGGAAGAAAATTGATGCCTTTGAATTATGGTGCTGGCGGCAAATACTGTGTATACCATGGACTTCCCGAAGAACAAACCAGTCGGTACTAGAGGAGATCAAACCTAAGCTTTCTTTAGAAGCTCAGATGACAAGACTTTGACTTTCATACTTTGGACACATCATGCGAAGAGAAAAATCATTAGAGAAAGACATCATGCTTGGCAAGATAGAAGGTAAATGTAAAAGAGGAAGGCCAGCAATGAGATGGATCGATACAATAACAGCAGCTACGGGTACCAGTCTGTCAACAATGAGCCGCCTGACTGAAGACCGAACACAATTTAGGATAGCTATCCAGAGGGTTGCCATGAGTCGACTCGACGGCACTCAACAACAAAAGTGGGACCTGCCAGGATCAGGGTGATCCTTCCCCAGATGTTTGTACAGTTCCTAATGAATCTAAATCCTTTCTCCCTACACCCTCATCTCATCCACAAACAGACTCTGGACCTCTACCTGCTTTTTAGGTAAGAATATAGACCAAATGTTTTCCAGGGCAGCATTGTATTTGAGAAAGTTTCTATGACCTTTGATGTTGTTATGTATTTGAGCATGAATGAGCAGGCAAAGAGACAATAAGCCAGTAATATAAAGCTCATTAGTCATACTGAGGACTTTTTCCTCCAATTTTAAGTTTTGGTAAAAAGTAAAATACTAGCAAATATAGTATGTGATAGAAATTTTTTTCTTAAGTCAATAGAGGCACGAAGAATTAGCTTTGGATTTTTTGCCTGTGACGTGTGGAAGTGTGTAGCATTTTTCTTGCATATTTTTAGGATCAGAGTGATGACATGTGAGGCCATGGCAGGATCTACATCAGTGATGGGCTGTGGGTAGATTATCACAGGCCACAAGAGGGGCTTCATGGGCCATTTACTATTTATTTATTTATTTAATTAATGCTTGGCAGTGGGCCAAACGTTTGTGCCAGCCAGTTGATTCTGGGTCATGACCCTTACTTTGTCCTCCCCTGTACTAAGCAATCCAGTCATTGAGCTATTTACATTCCTAATGACTGAATCGCCAAACTCAATGGCTACCCTAACTCTTCCCTCCTGGGCACAAACCTTTGGAGTGTGAAATCATAGGGATATACATGGCAAAAAGAATTTGGTTCATTTTCAGATTTTTTGAAATTTTCCTGAATTTTCAGGGATCTTTTTGATACATTTCACACATTGTTGCACATATTGTACCAACTTTCAAATGCTCATAAGTAAAGTTTACACATTATTTGATAGGTTTATGCATGAACAATCAAATTTGTATGCACTAGTATTTTTAAGGAACATGCATCTCTACAAGATGATGCTGCATCAATTGGAGCTAAATGGCATAGGATGTTGCAAGACTCAAAAGTGCCAAGAACCAATTTGTAGAAACTGATAAAAGAAAAAGCAGAACTGCTAAATAAATACTTCTGTTCCAGGTTCACAAAAGAAAATTCTGGAGAAGGGCCATTCATACTGACAAGGGTAGTAATATGAATGGAGTGGATGCCACATCACTCACTGAAGACGTTTATAAGCAGTTTGCGAAACTGTAAGTGGACAAGGTCATGGGACTGGATCAGATACATCCCAGGATACTGAGCTAGCTTAGAGAGATGCTGGCAGGACATTTGAAAGATGTGGCAGAGGAGTAAAGGGCTGATAATATAATGAGTATGACTGATGAAGGAGGTGAGCACGAGACGAAGGGAATCAGAGATGAAGGGGATAGATGGATGGAAGAAGAAAATTAAAAAGAAACGGTAGGAGAACTTGTAGAAAAGAACTACTGAGATGAATTGGATACCACTTTTAAAGACATGTGCAATTTCTGGGGTGCAGTTAAATGTTTCACTTTTTCTGTAAGTACAGGTTTTAGCCACTTGAGAGCAGTGAGACAGATTTGCCTATTATTTTACTACAAGATTTTTAAATCTGTGATTCAAGCATTAGTGATACCTTATGTATGGGCTTATTCATGCTTCTGCCCCAATAGTTGCAAGAAATAAGGCACATTCTTACAAAGGATGTCCATGCGGAATCTGGGAAGTCAAAGCCAGAATGTCTGAAGAAAAAAAAAATGGCGGCACGTGCAAGTTCAGGTATAATTTCAAACATGAATGTGCCCGACATGGATGTCTATGGAGATGTTTCCACAGTCATCCCCAGAATAGCATTCCAGAATAGGGATGTCAGATAGCATAATGGGTACAGTACTGGATTAGAAACAGGGTAGCCAGGGTTCAAATCCCAGCATGTGCATTTGTAATCTTAGGCTAGGTCACGTAACGCTCCATTTTCTCTATATGTTTTAAGGCTAAAACGAGCATTTTCCTGATGCTCATTCATGCCTGGAGCAGATCTACCTGCCTGCAGACATCCCTGCATTTCTGAAATTGAACAGGGAGTGTTAAGTCCATCGCACCTCCCCAGACACGCCTTTGCCACAGCCCCCTGCCTACTTGGATGTGAAATGGCTCCAGAGACATCTCCATGATTTGGATGTGCACATGCATGCCTTCAGATGTCCAAATCACAATTAGACTTTTAAAATGACCCCCAATGCATAATGGCGAAAGGCTAGAAATGCAAAGGAAAAATGACAAAAAATGCCTCCCCCTCCAGAAATTTCCATTAGAGACCTGCAACAAAATCATATCTCAGGACTTACCAGTATCCAAGGAGGGGTTGCAGGTCTACTACTACTACTACTACTATTATTTAGCACTTGTGGAGCGCCATGCATGCAACGCTGTACAGCTAACCTACAAGAGGCAGCCCACATACAAAAGACAGTCCCTACCCATCAGAGTCATGCTCATCGGAGCTTACAATCTAATCAGAATAAATACAGTTCAGTGAAAGGCATAAGATGATAGAAGTCAGGATCTGAAAGCAATGGTGAAGAGGTGGGTCTTCAATCTGGATTTGAAGAGGGCCAGGGAGGGTGTCTGGCGTATAGACACAGGTAGGCTGTTCCAGGCGTAGGGTGCAGCGAGGTGGAAGGAGCGAAGTCAGGAGTTGGCGGTGCGAGTGAAAGGCATAGATAGAAGTAATTTGCTAACGGAGCGCAGGTTCCGAGAGGGGACGTGGGGAGAGACAAGAGATAAATGGTATTGAGGGGCTGTAGAATGAATACATTTATAGGTCAGTAGGAGAAGCTTGAACTGGATGTGGAATTGGACAGGGAGCCAGTGAAGTGACTCGAGAAGTGGAGTAATGTGGGCATGGCGAGACTGGCAGAAGATTAGTCGAGCAGCATGATTTTGTATAGATTGAAGGGGAAGGAGGTGGCTCACGGGGAGACCCGCAAGGAGTAGGTTGCAGTAGTCGAGGCAAGAGGAGATTAAGGAGTGGATAAGGGTTTTGGTAGTGTGTTAAGAGAGGAAGGGGCGGATTTTGCTAATGTTGTAGAGAAAGAAGCAGCAGGTCTTAGCTACAAGCTGGATATGTGTGGAGAAGGAGAGAGGGGTATCAAAGATAACCCCCAGATTGCGGGCCGAGGAACAGGAAGGATAGTGGGTCCGTCCACATAGACTGAGAAAGGGGGAAGAAGAGGGGAGGAATTTGGGGGAAAGATAAGGAGTTCAGTCTTTGTCATATTCAGTTTCAATCGGTGATGAGACATCCAAGCGGCGATGTCGGAAAGGCAGGCAGAGATCTTGGACTGGGTTGCCAGAGAAATATCAGGTGTAGAGAGGTAGATCTGGGAGTCATCGGCATAGAGATGGTACTGGAAGCCATGGGAGGCGATAAGTGCGCCAAGGCCCTGGGTATAGAGAGAGAAAAGGAGGGGGCCCAAGATGATCCCTGGGGTACACCTACATGGAGCGGGGTAGGGGAGGAGGAGGAGCCGCCAGAGCATACACTGAATGAGCGATGGGAGAGGTAGGAGGAGAACCAGGATAGCACAGAGTTTTTGAAGCCAGGTCTAAGGCTGTTCTGCATTCAGGATGGAGAAAAGGAAGCTGGAGGGGGAGGATTTTGGTGTCTGCAACTGCAGCATTTTGTATAAGAGTTAAAGGCTTGGCAATAGCATTACTCCTCACGCTTTTCGAAACTTGCACTAATTTAGCTTTTTTTCTGTGTGCTGCCATCTGCCTGGGGTCTGCTATGTATTTTTCTGTCTCTTAGACAGTGCAACAGTTGGAGGTTTAACAGAGGGCTACAGTCTTTTAGTCCGTCCTTTACAGACATTGACAGTGAGTTCTAGATTAAGAATCATGCAGTCTGCACAGGTTTTGTGCATGAGTCATCAGTGTGTACCCAGGAAACAGAATGAATACAATGGTGAGATCCTTCATTGCCGATCAATTAACCAAGGTGCTTAATGGAGCAGATACTGATAGCTAGCAAGAGGATTGAAAATGAATTCAGACAAAATGAAGATATTTATATACAAAATTGGCATAAACAATGATGGCAGATATTAACCAAAGCATTAAAACCTGTAACTAAGTAGTAACTCAGGACAGCTGGTGGCCGCAGAAAAGAGCCATATGGGCAGATCAAGCAAATTAAAACCACCAAAAATATTTGAAAATTAACAAGTTCTAAAGGAAAGTCACTAAGAGCTATGAGTTAGAAACACATAGCAGGCCTGTTTTTGAAAAAAGTGCTTTTCATATTTTGTGCCTAAGGGAAAAAAGCTTTTCAAAATAAGAGCTGCTTGAATGGGCAACAGCACTATATAGATGCACATAAGAGACAGTTCCTGCCGCTTGAACTTACTGTATAGTCAAGAGACACAGTCAAGAAAAATATGAGGCCTCAAGAAATCTATTTATTACAATAAAATGGTTACAAATTGACAAGGTGAGGAATGGGAAGGGGGTTTGACATTTAAATGTCAAGCTGGATATTTTGATAAATGGAAAGTGGGTGTGACTTATAGTCTAAATTTTTTGTTAATTTGATTGCTGTTATTTATTGGTATTACTTTGTTGTGAATTGAATGGTTTGCATTAGTTATGAAACTTTGCATTATGCATAGTTGGGTAGAGAATTTTTGTTTATATTTATTATGCATTATACATTGTGGGGGAAGGGGCATATTCAAAATGCTTTAGCCTGCTAGCAGACTTGCTAAGCAGCTAAAAGGCAGCCATGGAGATATATAGCCACCTGGTTAAAACGGGGGACATCTGTGGGTGGTGACACATGCTATCCAGTTAGGGGCAATATCCTAACTTTAAGCGCTTTTCACTATCCAGTTAGTGGCTGAATATCATCGCTAAATGGATAGCAACATCTGTAGCCAGTCACCCTGGATATTCAGCGGCAGAAACTGAATATCTTATGACACTGAATTTCTGGTCTCAGTTCTAGTGGCGGCAGCTGCATGTTCTATTTAGTCTAGCCCCCTTCACTGAATATGCCTCCCTGTATGTAGCAGGACCCCACAATATTTATTTATTTACATTCTCTTATATACCGCGCTATTCTGCATCAGTGCGGTTTACATTGAACAAACTGAAATTACATTGAACAGGGTATTATAACTTGGAAAATAACTATTTTACAGGGAACATGGGCTATGGAGGGTTAAGTGGCTTGCCCAAGACCACAAGGAGCACCTGTGGGACTAGAAACCCCAGTCCTTCCGGCCCAAGGTTGCTGTCCTCTAGTGGGATTTGAACCCCCGACCTTCCGGCCTGAAGTACCTTGCCCCAACCACTAGGCCACTCCTCCACTCATTCTGGAGTCCTTGCTCCTAAGCTACACCCTAGAAATGTGATGAATGGAGAATGGCCTTCTCTATAACTCATAGGAGAGGAAGAGTCACCTCACAAAACTGGAAGGAATTATAAAGGACCTTGCAAGCAGATACTATAGGCCCGATTCCATCCCCAATGTCGATCCCTTCTGTATGTCTGGCCTGAGCCGGACGTACAGAGGGAATCGCGATCAGGCATATATGTGCAGGCCAGGACTGCGATTCAGTCCGGCCTGCACGTACATGCACAGCCCGGCTAACTTGGTCAAGGCTTTTAAATGGAGCCATGGCTCTGCGGTTCCATTTAAAAGCCGCAATGCCGGCCGCCTGAAAAAAAAAAAAGAGTTTATTCCCTGCAGCCCAACCCCCAATCTGGCCAGGGTCAGGCTGCGTTAAATGTCCCCTGGCCCCTCTGCCCCATCCGCTCCTTGGGTAGTTAAAAAAAGAAAAACATGTCCAGGGAAGTTATTCCAGCTCGGAGGTGGAATAACTTCCCCGCATGTGTCTCTTGCCCTGTACGTCCAGGGCCGGCAACTGCCCACTGCCCACCCAGACTCGGCCCCGGGCAGCCCCTTCCCCGCCCCCATCTAACTTCCCCGCACAACTGGCGGGGAAGTTATTTGTAGGCAAGAGAAGGCATGAATAGCGGGGATGGTCATCCCATTGGAACATCCATCCCCGCTATTCGTGGCTCAGAATAACCCTGTATGGGTCTTCCTTGCAGAAGGAGAAGTTGACTGAGCCAGCAGCTGAGGGACAGTACAGTCTGAGTGCTGCATGCTATGTGACCTACCTAGCCACTGACTACAGGACAGTAGTCACCCCCAAGTTTGCTAAGCTTGAACAAGCCGCGCGCTACAACCAGGGAAGGAGGAATACAAACAAAAGGAGGTTATTTGTCATAGTATTTGCATCATACTAAACATGTATAGGCAATTTATCAAGGTGTGCTTGAACAATTCCTCTTAATCAAGCCTGTGTGGTGCTCAACACAATGGGAAATATTTCTGTATCTTTCTGCCACATCTTCTTGGTCTCTGATTGCATTCCTTGGTACTTGAGGATCATTTCTCTCTCCACGATTCACAGAATTATTGCCTGTATCTGACACCTCTGTTATCAATGTTGTTCTGATTTTTTTCTCCTTTACTGGTATGTCAGGTTTCTTCACATACAGCCTGCTGCCGTTCAGAATGGGAATGTCCCAGGTGATCATAACCTCTTCATTCTTCACCATTCTCTTAGGGTCGTGATCCCAGTGTTTTCTGGTACAGCAATGTTGAGATGTTTACAAAGTTTACAATAGATGAGATGTGCAACTTTATTGTATCTTTCTGAGCAAAGGTTCTCTGGCATCAGAATTCTGCAGACAGCTAAGAGATGAGTAACCATTTCCAGCTATTCCTTACGGAATCTACATATTGCATTTTTTCCAGTTTTTCCTATGCGTGCTGTAAACCAACTCATCCGAAATCCACTGTTCTGGGCTACAACTATCAGGTTCTCGTCCTTCGGTTTCAGTTCACTTTCCTTAACCATTCCTGTGTCTAGTTTTGATTGACAAATGGTTCTTGTAGTAGCACTTTGTATTTCCCAATGTATTTATGCATTTTTTATTTATTTAAACATTTCTTATATACTGCCTTTCATGATATCAAGGCGGTTTACATTGAACAAATTGAAATTACATTGAACAGGGCATTATAACTTGGAGATAGCTATTTTACAGGGAACATGGGCAATGGAGCGTTAAGTGGCTTGCCCAAGACCACAAGGAGCATCTGTGGGACTAGAAACCCCAGTCCTTCCTTCCCAAGGTTGCTGTCCTCTAGTGGGATTTGAATCCCCGACCTTCCGGCCTGAGGTAACTTGCCCCAACCACTTGTCCCTCATTTGAAGACCTAATTGTCTGAAAAGTTTTTTTTTCTCTTGTTTTGCATATTCTGTTGCTTCCTTCCTTATGTGTGCTTGATAAATTGGAAGACTGGGCATCAAAATGGCAGATGAAATTTAATGTGGACAAGTGGAAAGTTATGCACCTAGGGAAAAACAACCCAAACTATGGTTACACGATGCAAGGTTCCACATTAGGAACCACCACCCAGGAAAAAGATTTAGGCGTCATTGTGGATACCATGTTAAAGCCCTCGGCCCAGTGTGCAGCGGCAGCCAAGAGAGCAAATAGAATGCTAGGTATCATAAGGAAAGGAATGGAAAATAAAACAAAAGATATTATAATGCCTCTATATCGTTCCATGTGAGACCGCACCTTGAATATTGTGTGCAATTCTGGTCACCGTATCTTAAAAAGGATATAGTGATATTAGAAAAGGTTCAGAGAAGAGCCACCAAAATGGTAAAGGGGATGGAAGGATACTCCTATGAAGAAAGGCTAAAAAGGTTAGGGCTCTTTAACCTGGAAAAGAGATGGCTGAGGGGAGATATGTTAGAAGTCTATAAATTAATGAACGGAGTGGAACGGGTAAATGTAGATTGGTTGTTTACGTTATCAGAATATAGAAAGACTAGGGGACATGCAATGAAGCTACAGGGTAAACTATTTAAGACTAATAAAAGAAAATATTTTTTCACTCAGCATGTAATCAAACTCTGGAATTTGTTACCGGAGGATGTAGTAAAGGCTGTTAGTGTAGCTGGGTTTGGACACGTTCCTGGCGGAAAGACCCATAAACCATTATTAAGAAGAGACACAGGATATCAATGCTTGACCCAGTACAAGCATTGTGGAACCTGTGTCTTTTGGGGAAACTGCTAGGTACTGTGGGGGCCCCTAGCCCAGGCCACGGCCTATAGGTATAGGGGTGCCACTGTTTAGTCTTTGGAATAAAGAATTATTTGTCCTCATCCAGAGCTTGGGGCTGCTGGGACTTGTAGTTGTGCTACCACTTTAAAAAAACAGTAGTATGGAGAACCGAGGGGTTTTTTCAAAAGACACAGGAATTTATTTCCTTCTTTTCACAAGCATATAGCTCAAACAAAACAGGATTCTTCTCCAAAACAAATGATCTTCAGGAAAATCACACAAAAACCCAACAGTGAAATTGCTTTAGCTGGCCTTCACAACATATGTAGCTGTTTCTCAAACATACAGCAACACACACAGTTTCTTTCCTTCAAATGAAAGTAAATGTCTTTTCTTCTTTCAACAGGGTACTTAGCAATTCAGGCTAGAATCATTCTCCCTGTCTTACTCACTGCTTTTGGTGGTTTTCAGGTTACAGACTTTTTTTCTTTAACCAGCAGCTTCTATTCTGCCTTTTTGCACCATGAACAGTCCATTAATAAATCCTCTGAGTCAGAATCAGGTTCAACAGATTCTACCTGCATTTCCTCTGGGTTTTCAACCGGTATGTCTGGCTCTAAGCCTTCATGCAATGCTTCTTGCTTGAAACTCTCTAAGAGCTCCTGAATTCTCTTCCACTGGGGCTTCTAACTAGGAACAGGGTTTTCACCTGGAGTGAGAAGGTTCTTTTCCTGACTCAAACGCCAGAGTGCCTCTAACTGGCTTAGGTCACTCTTAGATATATTTTTATCCACCCACCTTCTAGGAACTTGAATCTTTTTAGCTGGTCCACGTACTGGAGGAACTGCACCTTGCCCCTTGTCTGCAATTCTTTCAGCTACAGCCTTATTGGCTTCAGAACCAATTGCAGTTTCCCTGCAAGCCTGGCTCTCTTTCTGGGTGCTGCTTTCACCTCTGAAATCCCCCTGGAAATCTCCACCGTTCTCCTGTTCGGCGAGTTCTCTGGGTCTTTCCCTGGTGCTTCTCCCTCCATGGAAGTCTGCAGTGCTCTCTCTAGTCAACTCTCTCGTGTGCTGCTCTCTCCCCGAGTACTGCTCTCTTGTGGAATCCTCTCTCCAGCCAGTGCTGGTCCTGGTGCTGGCTCTCCTCTCATTTGTTTCTCTGGGTTTATAAGGCTGCCTTTTGCTTAACTTGCACTGTCCCTTACCCAGGTGTCTCTCATTATCCTCCAAGCCTGCCCTTAGATCAGCAGAGCTTGGGTGTGGCTTAGCTTCAGCAAGTGCGTGTTTTTTCCCTTTGCCTGCACCCTGAAAGCCACAGATACCTTGCCTGTCTCCTTCCTTAAAAGTAGATTTATAATTTTCCTCTGTTTGCATGGGCTCAGCCATAAGAACATAAGATATGCCATACTGGGTCAGACCAAGGTCCATCAAGCCCAGTATCCTGTTTCCAACAGTGGCCAATCTAGGTCATACGTACCTAGCAGTTTCCCCAAAAAATATACCTGTACCGCCGGTTCTCTTTTCTTTTCTTCTTTTGTTTTAAAGAAATATATATATATTCTGGCTACTTGCCATTTGTGTCCCAAATCCCAATATATGAACACACTTAACGAATACAAGAACGCAATAAATGTCCCAAATCCCAATATATGAACACACTTAACGAATACAAGAACGCAATAAACAAATCAAAAAGGGATTACCACTCTAAAGTAATAAATCTGGCCATCAACCGACCTAGAGAACTATTTGCAATTGTAAAAACACTGACTAAAGCAAAGAACTCCGAGCCAAAACAACCAGCAGTAAGTATTCAAACTTTAGCAACCCACTTTGCAGAAAAACTAAAGTCCAAACCCAATACTCTAACAGCAATACTACCTACAAACATCGAAATTAATAACAATTGGACAACTTTTCACACGGTAGACCAAAAACACCTCCTTAAAATCATAACAATGATCAATACCACAACCTCCCCACTCGATCCTTGCCCTGTGTCTTGAATTAAATGTACAAAGGAAGAACTCGCTGAAAACATTCAACACATGGTGAACCAGTCCCTTTCTCAAAGCATCATGCCCGATGCCCTAAAATTCACAACGCTTCGCCCAATAATAAACAAACTTGACTCAAAAGACCCAAATTCATACAGACCGATAGCCAGCATTCCATTTATTGCTAAAATAATAGAAAAAACAATTCAATTACAATTACAAGAGCATATTGTTAAACCGCTTTGATTGTTTGATAAGGCGGTATAAAAATATCATTAAATAAATAAATAAATAAATATTGATGAGCACAAACCCCTTGACTCACACCAGTTTGGTTTCCGCCCCTTCTACGGAGTGGAAACCCTCTTAATTACACTGATGGACTACCTCAAAGGCACAGATGACAACAAGGCTTCCTACTCCTCTTTATAGACATCTCTGCCGCCTTTGACAACATCAACCACCTTACCCTGATCAATAGACTAGAAAACTTAGGAATAGGTGGGACTGTTCTCAAATGGTTCAAGTCCTACATCACACATAGACTAATACGTGTTCAAATAGACCAAGAAGCATCAGAAACCTTCCCCCAAGGACAAGGAATACCCCAGGGATCAGCCCTTTCTGCCCTCCTTTTCAACCTATACCTGCAACCTATCACAAACATATTTAGAAAACACAGGATTAGTCACTATTTATGCTGACGATATCATGCTCGCTATCCCCATAACCACCAAAAACCCCACTTACGACACCCTATCCGAATGCATGGCTGAGACCACCTCTTGGATGGAAGCCAACTACCTCAGCATTAACCTCAAAAAAACAGAAGCAATGTTCGTTACAAGAACACCCGTGACTGAGGACACTTTTCCAACAATCTCAATCAACAATACATCAATACCTGTTATAAAAGAGGTAAAATACCTGGGTGTAATAATAGATCATACTCTCACCATGCTACCGCACATAAAGCAGACAGTAAGAACCATATTCCATAAACTCAAAACCATACAACACCTAAGGCCCCTCCTTGACACACATGACTTCAGATCGGTTGTTAATACACTCATCACACCCCATTTTGATTATTGCAACAGTCTCCTAATTGGCCTACCACAAAAAAACACATACCTATTACAAAAAGCCCAGAACATCTGTGCAAAAGTAATTACTAAAGCTCGTCTAACAGACCATGTGACCCCTATACTCCTAGAACTACATTGGCTCCCTATAAACAGCCGAATCAGATACAAAATTCTCCTAACAACTTTCAAGCTCCTAAACGACATCGCCCCCTCACACCTATCCACACTACTACAG
This sequence comes from Ichthyophis bannanicus, assembly GCA_033557465.1. Taxonomy (NCBI): domain Eukaryota; kingdom Metazoa; phylum Chordata; class Amphibia; order Gymnophiona; family Ichthyophiidae; genus Ichthyophis; species Ichthyophis bannanicus. The sequence continues at coordinate 547,717,861 of CM066031.1, forward strand.
ACCCCATCCGAATCAAGAGCTCGCAGACAAAAACGCAGCCCACTCACTTGATATGCCAAAAACATTCACGAAGACTAAAAAATCCTCAAGTGCCAGAGCCTTCACGTTCACTGCCCCCATGCTCTGGAATGATCTCCCATTAGGCCTCCGTATCATAAAAGACCTCTCCCAATTTCGGAAGGAACTCAAAACCTACCTATTCTCCGAACATTTCGAAATCCCCTACCCCCCAAGTCCTGTCCCACAGCATCCACAGACACACAAACTCAAAACTCCCAAAACCACAATTAGCTAACCCCACACAGTCCTCCCACACACACAAAAAACTTATGATAAAAAATGGAAATAAATTCCACCACTTACGCATGACCTATGATTATTCTGTAACACATTGTATATAACCACTTGTAAATAACCTATGTAAATAGTTTGGACAGTTTACCGCATTTATTATTTGTAAAAAGTTAGAAAGTTTCTGTTCAATGTAAATGTATACCGAAGTATACATGCTCTCCTCATCACAGTACGTATGACCTAGATTGGCCACTGTTGGAAACAGGATACTGGGCTTGATGGATCTTGGTCTGACCCAGTATGCCATATCTTATGTTCTTATGTGCTGGTGGATCCTCACCCATTCATTCTGTTCATCAGGGTGCTTGTCCAAGTTTGATAATGGAAACAGATTCTGGATATTTACCTTTCATATCTCAACACTTTTTGAATATTTGGATCTGTCAATACTATTAAATAGGTCTTAAGATCTATAATAGTAGCCCTGTAAGTAGAATCTATTTCTATGAGACCCATTCTCCTTCAGCGTGAGGAATGTACAGTCTTGGCACACAATAATTCTTCTATATTACCTGAGCATGGAGGAGGAATTTTCTTGTCTGTTCATCCAGTTTTTCAATATCTTTAAAAGGTCAGTCTACAATTCCAAAGCTATATCAGACGTATAGAAATTGCCTGCTGATTAATGTCTTGTATCTTATTTGGTTATGTTAAAGCACTTTTCAATAACAATTTTAACAATATTCTTTACTGATCTTTTCTCAGCAATTTTTGCTGGATTGTTACTCCTCCCTTTATTTCTAGTTATCTGCTGTACATACACTGTCATGTTCCTTGATATCACAATCTTCAGTCAAGGAGAGGTTTTTTGTTCTGTTCAATTTTCCTCTAAGCGTATTTGTCAAGGCCAAAAGTAGTCTTCATGTCATATGAGAAGCTTTTCACTACATGGAGTTGTTCCATTAATTGTTGGTCACTGGAATTATAGAGTTTCAAGTCATGATATTACCTCTGGATTGTTACAGTCTTCAGAATTAAGGCTAAATCCGTATCCCAAAGAGTCAGAGTACTCAGTGGATAGAAGCACCACACAAAACTGGTGATGGAGTCTCCCTGAAATATTCCTTGCTGGATCCTGATGTTAGGTAATTTATCATTCCTATCTTCATTCTTCAGATGGAGTGTTTGCCACATTTACATGGTAAGCTTGATGTACACGATTAATCTAGCATTTATTTTGTACGCTTCAAGGCAATTAAGTATCCAAGAGTGTGGGATGCTATTAGTAGCTTTCTTATAGTCAATCAATGATATACTAAGATTTCTGCTTTTCTTAACACAGTCCATGATTGCTTTATTCGGAAATAGCTGGTCTTTGGTTCCATATGCTTCCCTATTGCCCGTCTGCTCTATTGCCATAATGTTACTGGAATCACTATGGTTGTATATTCTGTTTGCATCTATAGTATTGTGGTAAATAGCCTGTAGATAAACAAGTTACTTGTCTTAATTCTAAGGAATATTAGTTGGATCTCCTTTTGGAAGAAGTGTTCTTCCTGCTATTAGTCATTGCGGTATTAATTCCATTTTGCTGCTTACCATGTCTTGGTGGAGTGATGCTAACTGTTTGAGCCAAAACTTGGTCATTCCATTCAGGCAGGTGCTCTTTTTAACCTGCTTTCAGGCTCCTTTTTTGTTACTTCAGGCCATTCCATAGGTTTTATGTTTTCCTGTGCTAAATTCTCCACTATGCGGGGTATTCATTCTGCTTCTCGATTGCGATCTACAGGATCCTTGTAGTGATTTACCTACCTACATGGAATGGCTATTCCCCAATTCCTTGTAGAACTGTTTTGGGGTCTCTCTAAATAGCTTATTTTGATATCTCTCATTTCTATTTTCTTCAGATTGTCACAGTTTTTGTGCTTCCACTGCTACTTTCAATTTATTGTTGGAGTATATAAGGTATTTTGGTAACATGGCATGTTTCAGTTTGATGTTTTGGATTTTCCTTGTTATCTTTAATGATCTTAATCCTTTTAGATACTCATCTCATACACACTTCTCTCTGCACTCCGGCCCTGAGATCGGCTCTCCCTGAGGGGATAGAGCAGGCCGGAGCACCGCGGGAGCACCACCCCCTCCAGAAGCGCTACCCAATCGGGGCAGCGTGCAGCAAGCTTAAATCCGGCGCCAATCGGGCGCGCGGTCCTTCTCTCTGCACTCCGGCCCTGAGATCGGCTCTCCCTGAGGGGATAGAGCAGGCCGGAGCACCGCGGGAGCACCACCCCCTCCAGAAGCGCTACCCAATCGGGGCAGCGTGCAGCAAGCTTAAATCCGGCGCCAATCGGGCGCGCGGTTCTTCTCTCTGCACTCCGGCCCTGAGATCGGCTCTCCCTGAGGGGATAGAGCAGGCCGGAGCACCGCGGGAGCACCACCCCCTCCAGAAGCGCTACCCAATCGGGGCAGCGTGCAGCAAGCTTAAATCCGGCGCCAAATCGGGCGGGCCCGCGCCTGAGGGCCTCGCCAGAGGGCCCTTTGGCGTGGCCCTTAGGCGTGGACCGTGAAAACAAACCAGCAGCTTTACCTCTAAGAGCACCTTCTGCCGCAGCTCGCCTGAGACCAGACACAGAAGTAGCAGCTCGCTCAAACCACGTGCTCACACAAAAGGAGCCTCTATGGTCCAGGATCTTCAGCTGAGTCCCACAGCAAGTATATTCTTTTCAGACGTGACTCAACAAACTCTTCTTAAACAGCCTAATTATTTGATTTATACTATATTATCATAACTCATTGCATTCGCTTAACTTTATGTTACTTAGAACCACCATTACCAACAGTCACACGCTTGATATGAATATATTTATTACTGTTGCCAGTAGCATGTCCACAATTTATTACTGTCGCCAGTAGCACTCACTTTATTACCGTTGCATTCAATTATTAATGATGCCGGTAACACTCAGTTATCATTGTTGCATCTCGATTTTTACTGTTGTCAGTAGCATTTAAATTATCAGCATTGTATTCAACCATTACTGTGGTCAGTAGCAATCATTTATTACTGTTGCCAGTAGCTCTCAGTCACTTTAATGCTAAGCTAGCCAATCTATGTAGTAGTGAATTCAAGTCCACAGGTGCATGCCAGCCTCCTATAAATTAAGATATCTTATCCAAATATTTTAGTCACATTACTGCTCAGCTATTCCATACCATTGAATCACCCCTGTGAGTTGATCACATCTCAACTGAGACCAATATTCCCCCAAAATGTATGCACTCATACCACTGTCTATTTTCTTTCTCACCTTTGGACTCCCTAGTCAGGCATTTAATACATATACTAAACATATCCCAATCCGTTACAGTAACAATAGGAGATGGTCAGAGAAAGTCCACCAAACTGCTCATAACACCTCCAACACTCCATATCAGCACCTACTATATATTCCCCTACAAAACATCAAAAAAACCCACTCAGACAAACATCAGCAACATCATCTACTAAAATGCGCGCTTATAAACGCGAGATCTACACGCCAAAAATGGCCAGCAATCTCCGACCTTATAACATTCCACGACCTTGACATATTAATGATCACAGAGACATGGTTGTCAGACTGTGATAACGCGATCATCAATCAAATGACCCCAGTCGGCTTCTCACCATATACTTGTCACAGAGCAAAACAAAAAGGAGGAGGGGTACTCATCCTCGCAAAAGCAGAACTGAAATTCAAACTAAACGACGCATCTACCTCAGCGCACCTTGACACTATTACGATATCAAATGACCAATGCACAATCAATGCACTCTACAGAGCCCCAACATCTTCTTCTGATGACCTACCAGCAATCATCAAGCTTGCATGCAACTCGAACAATCCTCGATCATCAAACTGGCTAATAGGAGACTTCAACCTCCCCTCCTTACCTGAAGCACAAGCAAGAACCTTCCTTGAAGCTTTACATGACCTGGACTACAAGCAAATAGTACACTCCCCTACGCATGCTAAGGGTGGTATCCTTGACCTTATCTTTGCCCCTCAATATATAGCTGACACCAATCCTCAGCTGTTGACTGCTATATCCCCAGTACCTTGGTCTGACCATAATCTCCTCAACTTCCACATACCAATTACATACCACCATAAGACCAGTGACAGGGCCAGCACCCCCAACCCCGGAATGCTAACAACACGATTTCGTCCACTCGACAAGGAAGATGTACTTATCAAGCTACTGCCACGCCTCGATGTTCCTATCCTTGACCCTGACGAACTTGTAGTGAATTGGAACAACAGTATCAGAGCTATAGCCTGTATCCCATCCACCAACAAGGTACCCAGGAAACGTGCGCACGCCCCCTGGTACAATACTGACCTTCGAGCTTCCCTCTTACAACTACGTAAACTTGAAAGACGATGGTGCAGGAATCAGACTACAGTAGCCTATCACAACTATAACTCACATCTAGCTCTACACAGAGAGACAATAAGTGAAAAAAGGAAACAACATCACTCAACCATTCTAAAACGGTCTTTGAATAGGACACATGACCTATTTAATATAGTAAAATCACTAACAGGGGACCCAGCACCAGTAAGCCCACTCATGCCTCAACCACAGGATTACTCGAACTACCTGCAATCAAAAATGATTCAATCTAACATGGTTCCATCCACCTGTAACCCAACCATTGCAACAAGTACACCAAAGCCTACCCTACTACTCAATTTCTCTGCAGTATCCACTAAAGAAATTGAACACACCATTACCTCCAATAATCTCACCACGGCCCCAAATGACCCTTGCCCAGCAAGCTGGATAAAGGAACTTCGACATGAACTAAGCCACTCATTATGCAACATAACCAACCAATCACTACTAAGAGGCGTCTTCCCACAAAGCTTAAAACACACATCAATCAGGCCCCTACTAAAAAACAGTCGCCTTGATACATCCAAAGTTGAATCCTACAGACCCATATCAAGTATTCCCCTGCTTGCTAAGATCATCGAGAAAATAGTCCAGCGACAGATCCAGCAACACGTTGACACTGAGTCACCTCTCGACCCAGCTCAACATGGCTTCAGAGAATCGCATGGGGTAGACACCATCCTAACTACCCTCTTCGACAAACTAATCACAGGAATTGATAATATACACCAAGGCTTCATCCTCATCTTTCTCGACATTGCAGCCGCCTTCGATTCTGTGAACCATAAGATACTATTACAACGTCTCCAAGAAAAAGGGTTACAGGATACTGCACTACAATGGTGTGAATCATACTTAACTAATAGATGGCAGCAAGTAAAAACAGGCAACACTTCCTCCGAGCCTTTCCTACAGAAGCAGGGAGTACCCCAGGGATCATCCCTGTCTGCTTTACTATTTAACATTTATATGCAGCCTATCTGTTCCCTGATCCGCTCCCTAAATGTAGAATGCCTGGTGTATGCCGACGACATACTACTATACATTCCATTCACTATTGAGCAGCCCGATTTCTCCCCTATCATCAGATGTTTTGATGCAGTTGCTGAATGGCTCCTCACTCAAAACCTGAGGATCAATCATAGCAAGACTGATGTCCTCTTTATCACTAGGAACCAGAAATTCGTCACACCTCCATACCTGCAAGTTAAAAATGCTGAACTCAAAACAAGAGACACAATCCGATATCTAGGAATTACCCTAGATCGGCGTCTGGACATGACAACCCACGTAAAGACCGTTGCAAGATCAGTTTACCACAAGATACGAACCCTCCGCCTCCTCCGCCCACTACTCGATTTTTCGGACTATTGAACAATATTTCAGGCCCTAGTAATCCCACACCTTGACTTCGCAAACATCATCCTCCATGGCCTCCCACAGGCAACCCTCAGCCCGCTTCGGCTGGCCATGAACTCAGCTGCTAGGGTTCTAACAGGTGTATCAAAATTGGGACATATAACACCAGTAATGAAGGAGTTACACTGGCTACCACTACAAGCCCGAATCCAATACAAGGTACTAGTCATGACTTTCAAGGCACTGAACAACCAGTCTCCCACACCTATCAGCAATCTGATTAACAATATCCCTGAGAACAGAATAAGACGACCTGCACTACTCAACATGTTAATAGTACCCAAATTTACCACAAGGTGCACAAAAACAACTACCAATAGAGCTTTCTCGATTTATGCTCCGACAGCCTGGAATGAACTTCCCACCTGGATTCGATCCATACCAAGCCTCACCACATTCAGAAAAGAAATAAAACACCATCTGTTTCAAATCTACTATCCTGAAACCAGTCCTGAAAAACACAAGACACAAGCATTCAGCCCTTGCTCTAACTATCCCAACGCCCTAACCCAACATGAAAATGGTTAGCCGCCCCTCCCCCTATAGCTGTATCCTGTTCCCCAGCCGACCTAGCTACGATCATATGAAGAGCTTAAATATTCAGTTGTATATAACTCTGTGTAAATTTTATGTGTATATATCTTATAAATAGTTTCCCCGTTATTCTCCCATTATAACTTTACCCCTGTTCTATGTAAGCACATTGTGTTATGTAAAAACATTGTTGCATTGTTCAGTTGTAATGTAAACCGCACTGATCTTAATAGCGCGGTATATAAGAAAAACAAATAAATAAAAACAAATAAATCTATCAGGGACACTTTTGCACGCAGTGCTCTTATTTTTGCTTCAATGTGTTGTTTCCAAGGCCCTGTATTTTTTTTTGGTCATATTCTTCCAGTAATAATTTTAGCTGCACAATATTGTATTTGATTTATTGCTGCGATATCAATAGATGAAAAAGGTCATAACCTGTATAAAGGGATGATCTTACTCATCATACTCTACTTCAGGTGCTAAAATTCAACTTGGGTAATCTCTGTCGTTCTTGAACCCAGTATACTCATTTCTTTCTACATAAAGCTGGGAGCTCAGCTGTTCATTTCTCCACTTCTGGGTCTCTCTCCTCACTGTCTTCTTCCTCTTCAGTTGACTTCATGACCTGTCCGTCATTTATCTCATTTTTCTGGGGTTCTGGATCGCCTAGATCCATATCTACCTCAGCCTTCCTCCTAGTACTCCGTTCCAAGCCTCTTCTCATCAACCCTTTTCCTGCTGTCCCTTTCCATATCCCTACAACCCCTCACTGCATCAGTTTTTCTTGTGCTGCTTCTGGATCTTCTATTCTCCATGCGCACCAGCCTTTCTGCTGCTCCTTTCCAGACCCCCTCTCTCTCTTTCTGCACTACCTTTTCTGAGGCTCCTCTCTCTCAATTGCTTTAAGATATTGTATATCACTTACATACTACTTTTCCTTTAATATTTAAAATTAGGGATCGTAAATTTGCATCAGTTGCTCTCTGCAATTTTTCAGATAACTATAATCCTTTTTCTTCCAATTTTTGGCAAATTTTCTATGAATAATCTCTTGATTTTAAATATGGGATTTATAGCATAAAAAAGGTAGCAATACACTATATCCTCTTTATCTCGAGGAGTCCATTTAATTGTAGTTAATCCTCTTAACTCTTTCAATAGATTCTGTACTTTATCTCCTTCTCCTTCATCATAGCCTTTATTTGCAGTAGGCTTTATCTTCATCTTCATCTGGAGTCTGTACATTATCCCACCCACCATCTCTTGCTCCAGAGCACAAGCACCCTTTAGCCTGGGTGATGTGCAGACAGTATGTATACTTCCTTTTTCTTCCTAACATACTTCAACTCTGGCATCACCTTGCTGAGATTTGGTATAGATTTTAAACAACCTGATCACCACATGAATGTGCTGTGGCAAGGTCAGCCACCCAGAGCATGGGGGAGGTGGAAAGCATAAGGAATTCACCTTAATCAAGGGGCCTCTGTTAGGTGTGCAGGGTCAGAAGGCCAGAGCCACATTTTAAAAGCAGAAAAACCCCAGCTGGAATAGGTTTCAGGAAATGCTTGATAGAGTAAGAGGGGGAGATGGCAAGCACGAGGACCAAAGCCCTTACTCTAACAAGTGCAGATTATTCTAAGTTCAGAAGGCAGGGAGATTACAAACACCTGGGAGAGAAAGAGGTGGGGTTGGATCCCAGTGAGTATAAACCCTGGTTAGATTATGGAGGGAGGAGCAGCAGAGGAAGCCGGAGGAGCAGGAGAGGAAGCCAGAGGAGCAGCGGAGGAAGCAAGAGAAGCAGCAGATGCAGCAGATGGGGAGAGGAACAGAGTCCAGAGCAGCAAGGACGATGGAATGCTGGAGAAGCCAGAGCAGGTGCTAACTCCTGGAGAAGGACTGAGTTACCCAGAGCTGTGAGAGCTGTTTTCCCTGAATCAGGTTGGCAACAGGGGTGGAAGCCAGGAATTGGAGAAGCATTCAGACCCCCAGAGAGATTGTCAGCTGAGCAGTCTGGATCAAGTGAGTGAGTCAGAGTCCATGCAATTGGGAGAAACAGAGCCAGAGGTGGGGGAAGAAGATATGTTTATGGATTGTTCTTTATGTCAAGCTTTAGAATTGAAGTGTTGAAGAAGAGCCAGCCTTGAAAGAATTGTTCCTCTTGCAAAAGGTAACCTTAAAGCATAAGCAGTAAGGAGATAAATTCCTGTGTATTTTTGGACAGGGAATTTACTGCCACATAAGCTTGTAAAGGAGGCTGTGTTTCATGCCTCATTATCAGCTGTGGTAGAACTCTGCAACAGCAAGAAAGCTAATTGGCTGCTTTAAGAGTTTGTGCTTTGCTCCTGTTTTATATGAAAAGCCTGCTAAGAGTTCTGAGGACATTTTGAATGCTTATTTCATATTCACCTGGAAGTGCAGCCCAGAGAATTGAGGCTGAGTGAAGATAAACTGCCATAGGAGAATTAACCTTGTTTCCTTTGTGCTATGATTAACAAAGGACTATAAGAAAAGTGGCACACTTATCTGTGAAAAGGCTAAGCTTCTACATTTAAGAGGACTTTGAAAAGCCAGTGTTGAGTTCTGTTTGTTTTTGCCACTAGTTTGCTGAACCTTAAGCAAAAGCCTATAATTTATCCTGTTAATGGAACCTTGAACCTGATCTGTTCTCTTGTGTTTAAAATAAACTTTTTCTGTCATAAGCCTTACCCTTGGGTTTGTCTCAACTACAATCCTTTTTACTTGAAGCATAAAATATAGCTGATAGAGGAAGGATACATCAACCACCACGCCCTCAACAACTAGAGACTAGTGGTTTTGGCGTTGTGCTTGTGACAGTGCTCAGAAAGACTTGAGGGGAAAATTTTATTCTCTCCCCGTTAGAGACACGCAGCAATTTACCAACCACTGCTGGTGTATATATGTTGTGCTCCCTTTGACCAAGCATGGAGCTGAAAGAAGGGAAGAGAGGGAAAGTAGGAAAAGGAAGGGAGACGCTGAAGATGGAGGAGGAAATGAAGAGAAGGAGAGATGCTGACACATGGCATGGGAGGGAGATGTAGTGGGGGGGGGGGATATAAATGAAAGGCTGCAGAAAGAGAAAAGAATAGGGAATGGGAAGGCTGGGAAAAGAGAAAGGGATGAGGAATGGTAGGTTGACATTAGGTAGATGGAAGCTGTAGGTAGATGCAGTGAAAAAGATCTGTGAGGATAAGGAATCGAGCAACAGAAGAGTGAGTGGACCAAGAGAGAGGTAATTATCCATCCATCTGTTGAGAAAAAGCGCAAGGCCGGCCCAACCACTAGGTGGACAAGGTAGCCACCTAGGGTAGCAAAATTCAGGGGGTGAAGGCACGGCACTAGCAAAGAAGAACAGTAGCACTTAAAAGCTTCTCTCAATATACTAGCAAGTCTTTGAGCATCTGTACATGCTCAAGACCTGCCACAATTTACTCCCTCTGACAGGAAGTTTCTGTTGGAAAGGGCAATATGTGGCAGGCCTTGAGCATGTGCACTGCTTAATGGCACTGCACTATGTTTTGTTTTGCTTTGCTGCATTGCATCCTCAGGCTCGGGTGGAGGTAAGGGTGGTTAACAGCAGCGGCCATAGTAGCAGCAAGCCCAGCAAGGAGGAGAAGGGAAAAGGGAGATGTTGGATACCAGGGGGTGTTGGGGGAGGAAAGGAAGATGTTGGACACAGAGCGAAGGGAAGGGAAGGGGAGAGATGCTGGACTAAGGGGCAGAGAAGGGAATATATAGAAACATAGAAACATGATGACAGAAAAAGACCACATGGCCTATCTAGTCTGTCCTTTCATATCAACAACTACAACAGTCCACTTTTTACCTTTAGAGATCCTCTGTGTTGGTCCCATGCTTTTTTGAATTCAGTTACTGTCCTCATCTCTACCACCTCCACTGGGAGACTATTCCATAGATCCACTACTCTTTCCGTAAAGAAATATCACTCCTGAATCTATCTCCCTTCACCCTCATCCCATGTCCCCTCGTAGCAGAACTTGCTTTCAATTGAAAGAGGCTCTCTCCCTGAACATTTATGCCATGGAGGTATTTAAACATCTCAATCATATCACCTCTATCCCGCCTTTCTTCTAAGGTGTACATATTAAGATCCTTAAGTCTGTCCTCATATGCTTTATAATGAAGCCCACTAATCATTTTAGAAGCCACCCTCTGCACCGACTCCATCCTGTTCACATCCTTTTGAAGGTGCGGTCTCCATAATTGCACATTATACTCCAAATGAGGTCGCACCAAAGACTTATACAGAGGCATTATCACCTCCTTTTTTCTGCTAGCCATTCCTCTCCGTATGCACCCAAGCATCCTTCTAGCTTTTGCTGTCGCCTTTTCTACCTGTTTAGCTACTTTAAGATCATCAGACACAACCACGCCTAGGTCCCGCTCTTCTTTAGTGGACAAAGGTACTTCACCTCTTATACTGTATTGCTCCCTTGGATTGCTGCAGCCCAAATGCATGACCTTACATTTTTTAACATTAAATCCCAGCTGCCAAATTCTAGACCATTCTTCAAGCTTAGCTAGATCCCTCCTCATGTTATCTACACCTTCCTGGGTGTCTACTCTATTGTAGATTTTGGTATCATCCGCAAAGAGGCAAACCTTACCCGACAGCCCTTCCGCTATTTCACTAACAAAGATGTTAAAAAGAAATCGGACCAAGGACAGATCCCTGGGGCACACCACTGGTAACATCCTTCTCCTCAGAGTGAGCTCCATTTACTTGTACTCTGTCGCCTCCCACCCAACCAATTTCGAACCCAAGCAGTAACTTTAGAGTCCATCCCTAGGGTGCTCAGTTTGTTTATAAGTCGCCTGTGAGGAACAGTGTCAAAGGCTTTACTGAAATCTAAATACACCACATCTAGAGCTCTCCCTCGGTCCAACTCCCTGGTCACCCAGTCAAAGAAATCAATCAGATTTGTTTGACAAGACCTGCCTCTGGTGAATCCATGCTGCCTCGGATCCTGTAATCCGCTGGACTCCAGAAACCTCACTATTTTCTCTTTCAGCAGCGTTTCCAATAATTTACTCACCACCGAAGTTAAACTAACCGGCCTGTAGTTTTCAACCACATCCTTACTTCCGCTTTGTGTAAAGGCACCACATGAGCCTCTCTCCAGTCCTTTGGCACCACTCCCGACTCCAACGAGGCATTGAAAAGGTCAGTCAGTGGAGTTGCTAGAATGTCCCCAAGTTCCCTCAGTATTCTAGGGTGTATCCCATCCGGTCCCATCGCTTTGTCTACTTTAAGTTGAGCTAGTTTCTCACGAACACAGTCTTCTGAAAATCGTTCAATATGTCCCTCGCTTCTGTTCCTATTTGTGGGTGTTTTCTGAGGTCCTGCTCCTGGTTCTTCATCTGTGAACACAGAACAAAAATATTTGTTAAGCAATTCCGCTTTATCCTTATCAGCTTCTACATATTCCCCCCCTGCACCCTTGAGTCTGACAATACCACTTTTGCCCTTCCTCTTCTCACTAATATATCTGAAAAATGTCTTATCCCCCCATTTTATTGCATTGGCTATTTCCTCCTCCTTTTGAATCTTTGCCTTCTTGACTACTTTGCTAGCTAAGTTTTTCCAAATACAGATGCCTGTCTTCCTCTCTCTGTGATCTCTTGTATTTCATGAAGGCCTCCCTCTTTTTCTTCACTTTTTCAGCTACTTCCTTTGAAAACCATAGCGGTCTCCTTTTCCTTTTGCCTTTATTTACCATTTTAACAAAAAGGTTGGTTGCCCTTAAAATATCCCCTTTCAGTTTTGCCCACTGTTTTTCTACATCCCCCAGCTGTTCCCATCCCACTAACGACTCCCTGAGGTATTGGCCCATCTTCGCAAAGTTAGTCTTCCTAAAGTCTAAGATCCTCGCCTTGGAATGGATTCTAACAGCCCTAGTCCTAATACTGAACCACACCATCTGGTGATCACTGGATGCAAAATGATCTCCCACTACAACATCAGAAACACTTTCCCCATTGGTAAGCACCAAGTCCAGTATGGCCCCTTCACGTGTGGGGTCTGTTACCAATTGCCTGAATAGTTCTCCCTGTAGAGAATCCAGGATCTCCTTACTTCTAGATGATACTGCAGCAGGAATGTGCCAATCAACATCTGGCATATTGAAATCTCCTATCAGTAGCACTTCCCCTTTCCTAGCAATGCTGCGTATGTCTTCAATTAACTCTGTCCACCTCTTCCTCTTGTGAGGGAGGTCTGTATATCACACCAATGCAAACAGATTTCTCTTTCCCTCTTTCTAGTTTAACCCACAATGCCTCATCTCTCCCTTTTAAGCTCTGTAATAGTAGTTTTTACATATAGTGCCACTCCTCCTCCCCTTCTTCCTACCCTGTCCTTTCTGAATAAAGTATAGCCAGGTATAGTTACATCCCAATCATGGTTTTCTGTGAACCATGTTTCTGTAACTGCCACTAAATCCAAGTCAGCCACTCCCACCAAAGCTTCAACATCAGGGATCTTATTTCCCATGCTACGGGCATTTATGCACACTGCTTTCCATATATTACCCCTGTTACCCATTTCCATTTAATGTATCACCTACCTGGGGGCTTTCACTTACCTGGGGACTTTCTTCACCCATCCCCAACGCATCTTCAGTAGATTAGCCAGTCTACTACCGAAGATGCGTTGACCTTTCTTGGACAGATGGATGCCATCTCTGCAACCCTTGGAACAGCATCCCATGATCTAGGAAACCAAAACGCTCTTGATGACACCATCCACGCAGCCATGCATTCATCTCCAGGATTTATTTATTTATTTATTATAAATTTGTATACCGCTACTTCCAGCGATCAGCAGCAGTCTACTTGAGAGGAGGATATACAGTGCAATTTAAGCATACAGACTGATTACAGAGAGGAGAACAGCACAATTTAAGCATACAATCTGATTACTTGGGGAGGACACATAATGTACAGTTACAATTTGATCAGAGGGGGAGAATTTAATCTAAGAGGAGTTGGGGGTTAGAATATCTACATTAACTTAGGGGTAGGTCAGCAGGGTGGGATAAGTAGAGGTAGATCTGTCTAGGTGATGCCGTAATGGGATTGGAAAAGGTGGGTCTTAAGCTTTTTCCTGAAGTCCTTTAGGTCATTGATCTGGCGTATCTCATGAGGCAAGTGGTTCCAGAGCATGGGAGCCGCGTAAGTGAAGGCCCGGTTGCTCGTCCGTACGTTGACTGCTCTTATGCTGCTTGGTACGCAGAGGGTGTTCAGGTTAGTGGTCCGTCTGCTTCTGTTGAGCGGCTGTGTGGTGATGAGGTTAGAAAGGAATGAGGGGGATACTTTGTGGATGATTTTGAATGTTATTAGAACTTTGAAAATTATTCGTGCCGAGATGGGTAGCCAGTGTAGTTCAATCAGGACTGGTGTAATGTGATCTACTAGGTTCTTGTTCATGATAATCCTGGCTGAAACATTTTGTGCCATTTGTAGGATGTTTAATGTTTTCTTCGGTAGACCCTGAAGGATGGCATTACAGTAGTCAAGGTGAGGAATGATGAGGGCCTGAGCTACTGTTCTGAAGTCAGAGTGGTCTATGATGCTGCGTATCGGTTGTAGCACCCTCAGCTTGTGAAATATAGCTCTGTTGGTTGTCCGGAGGTGTTTGTCCATTTTTAATTTATCATCAATCAGTACGCCTAGATATTTGATCACATTTTTAGAGTGATAGGAGTTGTGGTTCAGGGTGATGGTTGCAGGAGGATCAAAGTCTTGTTTCCCTGAAATGAACATTACTTCCGTTTTTTTGTGGTTTATCGACATATTGTTGTGATGGAGCCAATTTTGCATTTCGAGTAGGCATTCTTCTAATTGGTTGTAATTGGGATTGTTTACATCAAGTTGAGTGTAAATCATAATATCATCCGCATACAAGTGGTAGCTGATATTGAACTTTTTGAAGATCATGCATACTGGCTGTATGTAAACGTTGAATAGGAGGGAGGAGATGGCTGAGCCTTGAGGTATTCCTTGTGTTTGGGGGAAAGGCTCTGCTTGTTCGTTATTGTAGCGTACCTGCTGCATTCGATTTGTTAGGTAGGACTCTAACCACTTTAACGGTGTTCCTGATATACCTATGGACGCAAGTCTGCGCAGGAGAGTTTGATGATGTACTGTGTCAAACGCTGCTGAGATATCTATGAATATGAGTATGAACATCTTGTTTTTGTTTTCCAGATCCTTGATGAGGTTGTCTAGGAGTGCTATTAGCAGAGTTTCTACTCCATGGTGCGGTCTGAAACCGTATTGATGGGCATTGAGGATTTTGTTTTCATCTAGGTGGTCCTGCAGTTGCTGATGGGTCACTTTCTCGATAATCTTTGCAAGAAAGGATATACTTGATATCGGACGGTATGAGGTTGGATCTTCTTTGTTGAGTGCTTTGTTTTTTAGTATAGGCCTGATTAATGATCTTTTCAGATGAGCAGGCATGATACCTTGCTGCAGGGATTGATTTACTATGTGCGTTATAATATGTGCAATTTCTTGTTTCGTAGATTTGATCCACTCTGCTGGACAAGGATCTAGGAGAGAAGTTGTCGTATTTAGGTTTGAAATGGTATGGATGATGAGCTTCTCATCAATTGTCTGGAACGTAGACCAACTTTCTTTTGGTTTATTGCTTGTTTCCTCGCAGTTTGGCTGATATGTGGTAATGTCCAGGGGTTGTCGTGGGGGATTTAGTTTGATAGCATAATGATCAGCCAATTCTTGGGCCGTAATTTTGCCATTGCAGTCCTGTTCGTGTAAGGGTTTTGTGAGCCCCTTAACTAGCTCAAACAGCTCTCTGGGTCTATTGATGGCCTTGTTGAGTAAGTTAGTGTGATGCGCCTTTTTGGCAAGGTTAATTTCATGCTTGTATTTGGCTAGGAGCGCCAGGTATTCCAACTTGTGCAGGTCATTTTTAGACCGTCTCCATTTTCTCTCCAATTTTCTTAATTCCTTCTTCATTTTGTGCAGCGGTGGTGTGTACCAAGATTCTGTTTTGTCTTTGTCGATCTGGTTATTGACTTCTATTTTGGCTCAGAATTGGCTTCTATCGAAGAGGTCCATTGTTGAATTAGGTCTTCGATGTCTGTGTTGTCGTGTGTTATGTGCTCTTCAAGAGAGCTTATTAGCGCTTCTTTGTTAAATTGCTGGAACCTTCTTCGGTGTTGTTCAGCTGAGCCAGATTCGATCTTGTCTGTTGTGGAGCCTAGATATAGAGTGAGGTGTATTTGGTAGTGATCGGACCATGGTACTTGGGTTACACAAGTTTTGGGTTGCTTTCCCTCTAATTGCAGTGGCATTTTGGGTAGGAATATCAAGTCCAGGGTGTGCCCTTTATTATGGGTCTCCTCTTGCATCACTTGTTTATATCCGAGCTGGTCCATGGCTTCTAAGAAGGAGGTAGCCTGCACGTGTGGGACTGAGTTAAGATTAAAGTCACCCAAAATTATTTGGTATTTCTTAACTGCAGTGGAGGAGATGGTTTCCAATGCGTCAGCGAGGTCTTCATGGTGCTGTGTTGGAGGTCTATACAAAAGGCATATCGCCAAGGTCCTGTTCTCAACTCTGAGAAAATCGATTCCTTGGGTAGTGACTTTTGAAGTGTTTGTCAACCCGAGAGCTGACTTTGCAAGGATTAGGACGACTCCTCCCTTTTTGTGAGTGCGTGGACAGTTGAATAGCACATATCCCGTTTTTTTTATCTGGTTCACTATAGCGGCGTCGGTGTTGGAGAGCCTCTCTGCCTTGGCCTTTACCCTCAACAGGGAGGATTGAAGAGAACAACACCTGTGCACCTAACTGCTTCACCCTCTGTCCCAGAGCCATGAAGTCACCTTTGATACGTTCCGAGGTATACCTGGCAGTATCATTTGTTCCAACATGGATTAGCAACATTAGGTAATAGTCAGTGGGCTTGATGAGTCTCGGCAAACTCTCCGTAACATCTTGGATTTTGGCACCAGGCAGACAGCATACCTCTCTGGACATCAAGTCTGGTCGGCAGATGGACGCCTCAGTACCCCTCAGAAGAGAGTCTCCAACCACCACTACTCTTCGTTTCCTTCTGGTCACTGATTCTGCAACTTTGGGGTACTTGAACTCTGGTTCTTCCCTTTCCAGGGATGCTTTCACCTCCTCCACTTCCAGGGCTGCATAATGGTTCTTCAGTTCAAGGGCTGGAGAAGTTGGATTGGTGATTTTGCAGGCCCTGGTGACTTTTGTCCAACCATCGACATTCTGTTGGCACCCATCTTCTCCTGTGCTGGAGAGCTTGGTTGCTGCAAGAAGCATCTCATCAATGTACTTCTCACTGTCTTGAATGCTCCTCAGCCTCGCCACCTCCTCTCTTGAGTTCCTCCACTTGTTTCCTCAGAGCTTCAGCATGCAGGCACCCTGCACATGGAACTGGTCCTTCAACTGGCATTAGGACCTCTGTCTGGACTGAGGCAGAAGCTGTAACGGGGGCAACAGCTTTAGCAATATGATTTTTCCCAGCCATTGTTCTGTTCTTGGAGCTTAGGTATCTGTTAAAGCAAAAAGAGAGAGATCTACCAAGTGCCAGCCGGTTTCCCAGCTGTCCTTTCAGAGAAAAAGCAGTTAAATTTCTTTAAATTATATTCAAAATGTGCTGGTCCAATTCTCTGTGATGTGTTAAAGGGGGAGGTGCCCTATAAAGCAAGACTGCTCACTAGGGGTGGGTGGGAGTCGGGGTGGGTAGGGAGGGAGGGAACTAACACCTGATTAGGTGTTAGCAGTTTCCAAACCTGAGGAGGTTACTAGAGTTCAGCAACCTACTGTGCTCAAGGAAAGTTCCACTAAAGCAACAAAAAGAAAGTAACCTTGCTTTAAAAAATATACAAAAAACCCTTTTAAGAGCTCCCAGTCAGAGAGCTAGCAATGTAATATAATAAAACCAAACAAACAAACAAACCCTCAAATCCTTACTGTTTGTTGATCTGTAGAGCCCTGGTTAGGAAAGCCTCTATATAGAACTGGTAGGGAGTGATGTTGAAGAGAAGGGGGCATGTTGGACAGAGAGCTGGAGTAAGGGAAGAGAAGGAAGATGCTGGATTATATGGGGGAGGTAGGAAAGAGAAGGGTAAATGCTGGGCACAGAGCACAGGGAAAGGAAGATAGTAAAAGTAAGCAAGGGAAGGGAGATGCTAAACGTGGAGGAGAAGGAAGGGAGGAGTGGGGCAATTCTGGGCACAGGGATGGGAAAGAGATAGAGAGAGAGAGGGAATTAATGAGAGGATGAGGAAGGAGAAAAAGATGGGGAATGGGAGGGCTGAGGTTAGGCAGATTAGAAAGCTGTATCTAAATGCAGAAAAAAAGGGAGACTGAGGACTAAATTGGAATGAAGGGTGAAATCTGAGTGGATAGGGAAGAAAAATAAAATGAAAGAAAACAAAAATGAAAAAAAAAATCAATGTCAGAGATGGTTTTAAGGGAGGAAGCAGAGATGATAGGAGAGAAAAGAAAAGGCAAATGGACAGGAAACCTTGGGAACCGAGTCAAGAGAAAATAGAGGAAAGCAGAAACCAAAGATTAGGATTGAGATTATTAGAAAAATACAAAAAGTCAGACAACAAATGCAGAAAAAAAAAGAATTTTGTTTTCAGTTTACTTATTGGAATTCACATCTACTATCTATATTGTGTATAGTACAGGGGAAATGCATCACTGTTTATATTTTACTGGATGTCATACTGCATGCAGAGTCTTGAGGTTTCAGGTTCATTTTGCTATCCATATTTTTATTTTTAGTTTATGATAATTTATTTTGTAATTGGGGAGGATCTATCTGTGTTCAGCATGTTTGACTAAGGCAAGGTATTCTGTTAGCATGGAGTTTCTATGTAGGGATTGGTAGTAATCTGGCTTCTCTAGTTTTTCTGGTAGGTGTACTGATGTTCAAGATCTCATTGCAATATTTAGAGTGCTGCCCTTTTTGGCTGGGCTCCTTGTGCAAGTTCTGAGCCTGAGTGACTTTTATGGAGTTTTGTGTTATTTCATCATATGACTGATTCTGGAGATGGTTTATGTTGCTGATATGATTCTGGAGACGGTTTATGTTGCTGATACTGAGATGACTGTCCAGTGTGCAGGATCAGGGGTTACTATTTTTTTTATATATATATTGGAGTCCTAGACTACATATTTATTTATTTATTCATTCATTATATTACTCCGTGGTTTACAAAAATGCAAACATAAAATTCACATAATTCATCAAAACATATAAACATACCTTAACTGCTGCTATTTTGATGAGCATAAAAAAATGAAAACTTTGCAATTATATAGCCATCCACCCTATAGCCTGGGAATATAAGAAGAGATGTTAACATACCTGATAATCACCTTTCCTTGACTCCTTCTAGACCAGTCCAGATGAGTGGGTTATGTCCCCCTACCAGGAGGCAGAGACAGACTGAGCAATTTTCAAAGATGTCATCACCTGGTATATCCTCTGGTACAGCACTGAGAGAAGCCAGAATGACACTTCCTAAGCAGTAAACAAAACTGAAAAACTTGGAAAAAACACTCAGACAATGCTACTAAATACAATCGACTTTATCACTTACAGTGTGATCAAGTACTCGGCTCTCTTACTATGAAAAGTAGAGCCCAACCACAAGCTGACTAGACCTTCCATGGCAACTGGAACCCCTCAAACCTGCAGAATGAATCTCCCAGGCAGTAACGTTGCTAATGCAACTAATACGGAGCAGGCTTTCCAGCCTGCAAAAGTAGTCTTCCAGGGTGGATCCTGGACTGTTCTAGCAGGATTCAAGAAAAGGAGATTATCAGGTATGTTAAAATCTCTCTTTCCTGCTAGACTAGTGCAGACAAATGGGATGTATGCAAACAGTCAGGACTTAGGGTGGAAGGAAGATTGAACAGGACAGACTACCCTGCCAGTGGAGTCATCTGCATAACCTCCACAAGTGCCCTGGGGGCCTCACAAAGTTGATCAATTAAGGCCAGGAGGATTATAACTGTCCTCTTGGATATCCATAAATGGACTCCACCCAGGAGACTTGCATTCAATGGAGGGAGCTGCAATTCTCTCCTGATCATGCTTACCAGGCAAGATGCACACTGCCCTCAAACATCTCTAGGGGTGAATGGGCCATAGAGGACTTGACCTCTGCCAGCACTTCTCTCAAACCACCAAGGGACACAGAAGGTCTGATTGATGGGAGGCATGAGAATCTGTGATGAACTCTAGCAACCCCCTCTGCCCATCCAGCAGACGCAGCAAGGAGTTGACCCTTCTCTATGAAGGAAGACAGCACTACAGTCCACTCAGAATGAGAAAAGGAGGAGCAGCCTCCTTGAAAGCTTCACTGCAAAAAAGGAGCCGTCCAAAGAACCAGAAAGGCGTACTTGCAGCTAAGGGTTGCAGCACACCCTTTGCTGGATGCCAAAAATACCAGGAATGGATCACAAAGGACCAACCCCTCATGGAGGCTTTACATATGGACCCCAGGAAGGGTCCTTTCAGGGCCCTCTACCACAGGCAACTACAAGACCACACAGGACACTCGAGTGTGCGGAGCTGCTTCACTTCTGCTGAAAGAAGCCTTGCTGAAATATTCCTTAAGGAGTCTTTTGGAGGCAAGGCCCATAGCAGAACAAGGCCACCACTTGACTCCTGCAAGGGTTCTGAGCCAAACTGCTGTCTAGGCTGAACTTCTAAAAGGCTCTAGCATCTACTAAGGCCACTGAGATTCACCAGATCCCAAGCAGTCAGGTATCAATGGCTTAACCAGACCAGCATGCAACCACCAGAGTCAGGCCCTAAGCATGAAAGCATCGGAAAATGCATTGCCAGGAGGCCCGCCATGCTTCTTCTGTAGGCACATACATAACAAGGAAGGGAAAAATCACACCACTTGGCCCAAGAGCCACGAAACACAGTGTATGAGTACAATTTGGGGCCCTTAGGACCAGGGCCGGCCCAAGGGTTTCTGCAACTCTAGGCAGAAGCCCCAGCTGTGCCGCCGTGCAAGCCATGCCGTGCTCCCCCCTGGTGCTGGGCCGTGATATAGCCGATTCCAGAGGCAGGGTTGGGGGGGGTGGGCATGGCTCAGCTCGGTGCAATGTGCTTCAGGAGTTCAGAAGCTGCAGGCCATGTGTGCCAAAACATGGCCTGCTGCCGAGTCTTGCTGCCCCCCCTCTCTTGCTGCTAGAGTCAGCGGCAGCATGGCATGGCTCAGCATGGGGGAGGAAGGGTAGTGCATCTTGGCATGCTGGGGGGGGGGGGGGGGGACCAGCAGGCCGTGTGTGCTGAAGCAGATGGCCTGCTGACCACAGAGATCTGCCATACATGTGGCCGCTTAGCCTACGGGCCAGCTCTGCCTAGGACCACCAAGATCAAACAGGCTGATAACTTGTACAGGAGATGGCTGACTCAGGGTCAGAGGGAAGGCCACATGGCATCCCTCCCCTAGGCCATTCCAAGGGAAAGACCTCCCAGCCTTCCATCCATGGAATCCCTCTGTGCCAAAACCACTCCTCAACCAGCATCGCTGGAGAGGCCAACACATGGGGTACTGGAAGGCCATGTCTTAGCACTAAGCACTAAGATATTCCATGTGGGGGGGTTGAATTCTCGCTTCGGTCAGACTCACAGAGGTCTGACACAGATAGCATGCTAACAAAGCTTGCAATATACACTGCAACTAAGGTAATTAGATGCTGCTCTGCCCAACAGTATAGCTGTATGGCTGCAAGAATTTCTCTGAATCCATGAGCTCGGCTTCAGTAGGAAACATGTGCAGCCATCAGGACCATGTTCAAAAACACTCAACCAACTGCTTCCCTTAACCCTTTGAAGGCCTACTTTAAATTTTTAATCCACATTCTGTAGCCGGGTTAATTTTTGCATATTTCAGGAAAATTGTACCTGTCTTATTCAATATGTTCTAATAGTGATTTTCCTTCTGCTATGGTCATGTATTATATACCATTTGATAGGAATATTTAGTCAGAATTTTGGATCCCGAGAGTTTTGGGCTCGGCCTGGAAAGGGTTAAAAGAGGTGAGAGTCACTCCATGACCATGCAACCACCAAGACCTCCACAAGGAAGATCCCCCTTGGGTCCTGTTAGGGGATAGTCCTTGGAACAACTGGACTGGGTCATACATCTCCAACCCTTCTGGCTGGAAGCCAGGCTGAAAATCCTCATCTCAGGCTCTTTCACCTGCTCCTTGGTGTTCCAAGCCCCGAGGAAGAAGGAAAGCCTGATTGAATGATGGGGGAACACTGAAGACTAGACTAGGATGTGCATCTCAATAAAGTGTCTGTGCACCCTAATGCAAGAATCTGGCCATAAATTGAGGCTACAAGCCTGAGGGCTAGAGAAATATCAGACCCATTGAGCTGAATGAGGACCAGATTCTCTGAGTGAGGAGCATCTTGAATGAACCTTCCATTGGGAGTCAACACCACTCAGGAGTGTAGTAACCAACCTCAGAACCTCACCTTCTTGGAGATAATGAGGCTGCTCTTAGGACAGTTGTCCCTAAACACCAGACTTCCCAGCCTGAGCTCCGCAGGCTTCTGTCATTTGGCCCTTTGCCAAGGACACTAAACTGGCCAACTTGACTTCCACGCATGAGCAACCAGGCCTTCTTCCTGCAGAAAGGCACTCCTATCATCACTATTGGGGACCAGAGGAGAAAGGGTTAATAGAGATTGTACTGAGGTGCTACGTGAGTTGCCAGAGATATTAAGTGACATCAGATGGAAGAAATGTGAGAAAAAAAACACACTTATCTTCAGGACACAGAGAGAAGGCATCGCAAAAGGTAAATATGCCAGCTTAGCATCGGACGCAGAGTAAAATGTGCCATGAAGATAAGGTATATTTCTTATATTTCTTGAAAATGAGGAATGGGAAAACAAACCAGGTAAAGAACTGAATAAGTGGGACAGAGGTCAGATAACAAGGAATAAATCTGATAAGGTCAACAGGTCAATAGGAATGAGTGCAGACATGCCAGAAACAAAGGAGGGATGACAGAAGAGAAAATCCAGATGTCTAGGGAAAGGGAAAACAAAGGATCTTTTGGGAAAAAATATGTAAATGGGACAGGACTCATGGGGGGGGGGGGGGGGGTGTGTGCATCCTATATCATGGAAGTGATGTGGGCCACAATTTCCCATTGTATGACTGTTTCAGCGTGTGTGATTCTGATTCTCTGCTCTGTGTATCTCTGTATTGTGCATTTCTGTGTTGTGTGTGTGAAAAGGATTTCGGCAGCTTGCCTTTAGTGAAGTTAGGATCACATATCCTTCTCTTCTTCACTGTGCTAGGACCTGTCAATGGACAGAAAAGCCCTCATTTAGTTATATCTGCAATAGGAGATGCAGAAAGAAAAAGTACCCTTATTTGCAAGGAGATGGCAAGAGAACTAATCCAAATTTCTTTGTATTTAGTCAGTATTGTTAGGCTCTTTGTATGTTTGCTTCTGTG
This sequence comes from Ichthyophis bannanicus, assembly GCA_033557465.1. Lineage (NCBI taxonomy): Eukaryota > Metazoa > Chordata > Amphibia > Gymnophiona > Ichthyophiidae > Ichthyophis > Ichthyophis bannanicus. The sequence goes on from CM066031.1 coordinate 547,741,098, forward strand.
AGATAAAGATATAATAAAGATCTTTTGCAAAGAAAATTCTGTGAGAATATTGTGCCAGTTGTGTGCAATCTGCATGAGGTGTGCTTTATTGGGACGTTTGGGGTAAGTCCTTCCTGTGCGTTCCCCTCTTGCTCAGAGAAGAAGGGTTAGTGATTCTGCCTGGCCAATGGAGTCAGCCCCCCCACCCCCCCTCCTTGGTCCGTACAGGAGCTACAAAGCAAGAAATGCCCTGGCGAGATCTAGAAGGTGGGAGTATCCCCACTGGATCAATGCAATGACAGATTCAAAGGGCCCCATACAGGGGCGGCCCAAGGGGGGTGCAGGGCCATGTGCGGAGATTAATTGCGGGGCCTCATTTGCATAGGGAGCCTCATTTGCATAAATATTTGCATAATGTTAACATGCATTTTTAGTAAACATGCTTCTTAATGAGTGTCTGGATAAAGAAAGACTAATAGATTTCTACATTACTATATTCCAGTGCCAACCGCCAGGCCCATTAGGAAGTACTATAAACACTGACCTTTTAGAACTCATAGCAAATCCACCATATCATAACAGCTCTGCCAGGACTCACAAAGCACCAAACCCTACCTATCAAAAGGCAACAATGCAAATATTAAACCAATACATCTCAGAGAATACCAACGCATCTCCTACTGGGGAAAGAGAACAAGTGACACGGTCAAATAGAAACTACATGAACAGAATACCTCAGCTTGGTTAAAATGCAGAATATAGACCATCACCAAAGAACAAGGGATCACAATTTAGAAATAGGAAGACAATAATTAAACTGGGAACCCCAAAAGCCAAACTTGGGATGTACAACAACACTGGAGAAATAAAACTATAAATTAATTTCCTCTTGTACTAAACAAAACACAAAAGATGTTAACAATGCACATTTCCCAGAGCTGATATATTCCAGTTAATAAATTCAAAATAAAAAAGTATTTTTCTACCTTTTGTTGCTTGTGCATTTTCTTTTCAGTTGTAATTGCTCCAGTCACTTTCTTCTGGTTTCTTTGTGTCTTCTGCGAGCTATCCATTTTCCTTTCTTCTCTTTTAGATTTTTTTCCAAATTTTTTCTCTATATCTGCTTTAACATACCGATCTTTCCCCTTTTGCTCTTTCCTCGATTTCTTTCCTTATTGCTTTATCATCCACTCAAATTTCACCCTTCCATTCTCAATCTACACTTACTCTTCCAATACCCGGCCCTTCGTAGACTTTTCTTCCCTCCCACACAAAATATCTTTTCCCCCCTCCATTCTCATTTCCCATCCCTTTCTAGTCCTCCCCCAAAATCAGCTCCTTTATAGTTCTAGACCCACCCAGCATCTGCCCCCTTCTAGTCCCAGTCTCCCAAGCTTCCACATCAGCCCATTTCCAGTCCTAGCCTCCCATAAGCTGTTTTCCAGTTCCATTCCAGCCCCCCCATCAGCCCATTTCCACTCCAAGCTCCCCATCAGCCCATTTCCAGCCCTTTTCCAACTCCCATCAGCCCACTTCCAGTCCTATTCCAGCCCCCATCAGCCCATTTCCAGTGTCCTATTCCAGCCCATCACCCATTTGCAGTCTACATTCCCCCATCAGCCCATTTCTAGTCCTATCCTAGCTCATCAGCCCATTTCCAGTCCTAGCCCCCATATGCTCTTTTCCAGTTCCATTCCAGTCCCTCATCAGCCCATTTCCTCCACGCTCCCCCATCAGCTAATTTCCAATCCTAGCCCCCTCGTCAGCCCACTTCGCCCTATTCCAGCCCCCATAAGCCCATTTCCAGTCCTAATCCAGCTCTTCATCAGCCCATTTCCAGTCCAAGTTCCCCCCATCACAGCCCATTTCGTCCATTCTCCCCACCATCACAGCCCATTTGCAGTCCTATCCCCCCACCATCACAGCCCATCTGCAGTCCTATCCCCCCACCATCACAGCCCAATTGTAGTCCGTTCCCCCCATCCCAGTCCATTTCCAGTCCGTTTCTCCCCCCATCACAGCCCATTTCCAGTCCGTTTCTCCCCCCATCACAGCCCATTTCCAGTCCGTCCCCCCCCCCCCATCACAGCCCATCCAGTCCTAGCTGCCCCCCCGAAGAGCCCCGTGCCGTCTAAGGGGCTGCAGAGGGAGCCTGGGAAGCCTGCGCAAAGTCCCGGCTCCCTCTGCACAGCCTGCCAGCGTGAAGAGGCTCTTCACGCTGGCGGGCTGTGCAGAGGGAGCCGGGGCCTCGCACGGGCTTCCCAGGCTCCCTCTGCAGCAGTCCACTGAGCAAGAATGTGGTTCACGCAGGGCCCTGTGCGAACAACATTCTCGCTGACTGGACTGGACTGGCCTGGCCGGGCCAGCCCTAGCCCTGGCCCTGGCCCCATATGAAAATGAGAGACAACCATCTCTAGGACCAGAGCATGCTGGAAGGAACCTCCCTACTGGAATCTGCATGTATCCAGGATAACCTCCCTGGCACTGCTGTGGAGGGGATGGGAGAAACAACCAATCATTGCCAAAGGCAGTAAAGAACATCCGCAATAGTCCCCCACCAGAGCACAGAGCCTCAAGGAGCCTCTTCTGGGAAGATCGTGACATCACTATTGCCACTCAAATAGTGCACTTCAGAAGTCCCAGGGTGGTCTGTGTCAGCAACTTGAAAAACCAAAGATAGATGGCTTGCCGATGGAACTGACAAACCCCAATCTTGCCTATGGACACCAAAGGTCACTAGTTTAACTTGATATGTGTGCTCAGAAAAAAAAAATAGACCAAGCCACAACTGACTGAACCTCATGAAGCCTCCAGTGAGTGGGATTACAGGCTCCCAAAGTCGCCTGTAGGTGACCAGAATCTATGAGAAGCTCTCCAAGGATTGCCCCTACTGCAGTGGAGGTCACTAATTGCTCCTCTTCATCGGAGGGCAACTTCAGGTTGCAGACACAACCCTAGAATATGCCTTGACCCTTCTAAGTCTGTCCTCCCAGAGTAGCTATGGTCAAACTTCTTCTCCATAAGAGAAAGTGATCCATAAGGGGAAGTGCTCCACCACTGATCAAAGCCATCCTCCTAAGCATACTAGCATTACCAGCTGATCAGTACCACTACCATGGAACTGGGAGAAATTCTGAATCAGCCTCAACCAGCAGCTGCCACCTCAACAGGCTGCTGTGAGCCTTCTTGTCTCTGAAAGACACTGGGCTCACAGACCATCTTCCCCAACCCAAGTTATCTGTTCTCAGGAGAAAATCTGCAGCCTTAGGACCAAGGGGCCATAGCCTTATGGCTACCCACAGAGGGTGGAGCACTCATCTGAGGACTTGTCTCGAGGCATGCCCACGGCATTGCCCAAAGGCGGCCACAATCAAGGCTTCCTGAATGACTATGAGCCTTCATGACTGAGATTCTGTAGACTTAGCAACCCCACCTCCTGGGACAGTCATGTGCTCTATCACCACTGAAAACATTTCCACCCAGAGGCCAGTCTCCAAGCATGCCCACAGCACCACCAGTTGAAAGTGGCTACTATCAAGGCCTCCAGAACACTCCACACTTGTTCATTGCCTTTCCTTGGTGCTCTGTGCAGTGTTATGGCTACATCTGTGGTTGAGCCATACATTTCATGCTTGTGACTTTGGGGCACCTTTGTGCCCCTGGGCACCATCTCCTGTGTCACCTTGGCATCCCTTGGGCATCTTTCACAGCACCTTAGATTTGGCTAGCTTATGGGGCACCTTATATGCTGCCTTGGAGGGTGCCAACCTTTCCTGCCGCCCTCTGGGGCACATTATGACCTGCCTTTGATGACATGGTGCTTTATAATGTGCCTTATGGTGTGCCCTAAAAGGTGCATTAGGTTGCGGCACTGGGGTGAGGCTTTTTTGGCTGGCAGATCAAATTGTTGGGATGTGTCTGACTGTTACAAGCAGGAAAAGGGATTGCCTCAGACAGTCTTTTAACTGAGCCCACTGGGGGATCAAACTCATGACCACTGTATCAGCAGTCAGTCAATGTATTAACCAGTGTGCTACACCTCTATTGCTGTGATTGCAGGTCAGCGCGCCTAATTAAGGCTAACGCGCGTTAATGTGCCACGGCTCCCTCTATTGCGCGATAACAGACTTTATCGCACGATAACCCGAAAGGCTACCTTAAGACCAGAACGCCCACTACCTTATATGGCATTCGTCACAGTAAGACTGCAACTAACACCGGTAACATTAAGACGGTTTAGTAAACATACCCTTTAGAGGAGGAAGAGAGAAGAGGGGGTACTCAACCGAGAACTATCGGGAGAGGAGAGTTAGGAGAGAAAAGCAAAGGGGAATTCAGAGTCTCATTTACATTTTGTCTTGACTGAAGTAGGGACTGTAGAGGTTTTATTTTCTTTTTTTGTTTAAATCTGTTTTATTCAGGTTTCCATAAGCAACACCCATCAGTAATACAGGCAGCCAATTGCAAGAAAGAAGAATATACATAGTAAGAGATACATTATTAAAAGATACACAATAAAAGAAAAGATTGGAGAGGACCAGACAGCCATATCCCCAGCATAACAGCATGAAATAGAACAAATATCTAAATACACCGGAGGCTCCAGATTACAAGACTGGATGCAACTCCCCCCTAGTTACAAAAACAAATTGGCACTCCCGGGGAAATGCCAGTAACAGGCAACAGCCCCCCCACCCCTGAATCCCCAGCGAACAGGCCACTTACCCAAGTAGAGCAAACAGATAGCAAACAATATACAGATATATTATCCAAAAAAATTATCCCCTCTTCCTCCCCCTATACCCCCAGAATGCAGCACAGCATGCCCAACACAACCACGATAGGCCCAGGGTGAGCTCTTCTCCGGGACCCGTCCTCAAACAGAAATTGTAACAGGCAACACCTCCCCAACAGTTGCCCACCAGTTACATCCCCCCTAACCCTTCCCTCCCCCCCCCCAAGTCACTACCCACATCAACCGGACCAGGTTTGCAGATAAGAATGGATTGTCAAACATTTACAAACCTAACCATCAAATCCCACCCAGGACCCGACTGCGTGCTCTAAGAGGCAAGAGAGAAAGATGTGGTCCCCATCCCTCCAAAAACCACTGCCAACGCCTCGGATGCTCACTAGCATATCCGTTCCATGAGCAACACCCCATGCAGCTTTACTCTCCAAATACCATATGTGGGTCCTTTTGCATCCAACCACTGCTGTAACACAGTCATACGGGCAATCACCAACACCAAGCGCAGCCAACGCAGCACCACTGGCCCCAAATCACCCCTCCACGTATCATCCCATACATCCAGCACCACATTGCCAGCGGTCAAGGGTAATGGTTGCTGCACACAGTTAACCAAATGGGCCACCACCTGCCCCCAAAAGACCTGAACCTGTGAACATTTCCAAAACATATGCCCCAACGTGGCCCGAGGTTCACCACACCGAGGACAGCAATGGGTTGCAGTGATCCCGGCCCTCCACGCCCTATGAGGGGCAAAATGTAGGCGGTGTAGGATTTTATACTGGGCATCCTGATGAATCACCATCACACTCAAATCAGGAATGGCCACCAAGCCTCGCAACAACCCGTCCGCGGCTACCTCCTCTCCGAGTTCCGTGGCCCAAGCAACCGCCAGCTCATCGACAGCAATCGGCAACACTAACTCCCAAAGCATTTTATGAAGCCACAAGACCCGCACCGCTTGGTCCCTTCCCCGGAGCGCCACCTCCAGTTCAGAACTAACCTCCCCTCGCAGAGCTTCCCCGGGGACACTACGAATATAACTGCGAAGTTGCATATAAGGGAAAACATCCCTCGTCTCTAGAGGGTATTGCTGACAGAGCACTGAAAAGTCCTCCACCACCCCCGCCGACGTTACCACCTGCTCCAAGTTCTCTATCCCCCATTGAGCTCACCGCACAAATTGATTCCCTTCCAAACCAGGCAAAAAATCAGCATTGCCCCGAATAGGAAGGTAGGGAGAATAACATGCCGAAAGTCAACGCCCAGCGCAAAAAGACCTCCATGCCTTCCGCACAGGATCCAAAACAACCTCTCGGAGGTCCCGGGCTATCCCCCTAACCCTTTTAGCATGTAGAAGAAACCGTAGATGAAAGGGTTTAACCGCTTCCCGGAGCAGACCCAGTGGAGAGCAATCCTCTAGATCGCAAAGCCAGTCTCGCACAAAGCGCAGAAGGCAGGCTATGTTGTATTTCCGTGTATCCGGGAGTCCAAGGCCGCCGAATAATCTGGGTTGCCGCAATACCTCCAATCTCACCCTTGGCTTCCGGCCCTGCCAAAGAAAACGGTTGAGTAGATCATCCAGTTTCTTAAGATCGGATCGCTTTAAAAACAACGGGAGAAGCTGGAGCATATATAAAATCTTAGGAAACATTGCCATCTTATACAATGCCACACGACCCCCCAGGGATATCGGCAAGTCTCGCCATTTATCCACATTAATTGACACGGCTGCTACTAGTTTGGAAACGTTGAGATGGTAGAGATCCCAATTTCGCCGGCAGGTAAATGCCCAAATACTTGAAATGCCCTGCAGCCCACTTCAGAGGAAATTCACCTGGCCAGCCCTGCTGCGCCGCAGAACCCAGCAACATCGCCTCGGACTTGTCCAGATTCAGCCGGAACCCCGAGGGTTCTCCATAATCCCTAATAAGTTGTAACAAATGAGGCAGCCCCACACGAGGATTACCCAGATGTACAAGTAAATCATCAGCGAATGCCGCAACACAAACTTCTTCCCGTCCCAGACACGCCACAAAACCCCGTAGCGTTCCGAATCTGGATCAACAAGGGTTCCAGCGTCAAAATGAACAAGAGCGGGGACAGTGGACATCCCTGGCGAGTTCCCTTTTGAATGCAAAAGTCTGCTGACATATTGCCATCCACCATAAGAGCCCCTTTCGGATCAGCATATAATAAGCAGACCACATCGACAAAGAAACCAGAAAACCCCATCGCCTCCAGGACCTGGTACATAAATCCCCAATTGACCCTATCGAACGCTTTCTCAGCGTCAAAGCTAATAAGGAGAGAGCCGTGTTCAGCCATCTGTCCTGCGCACATAGAAAGCAAGATCCGTTGCACACTATAGGCCCCGCACGAACCCCACCTGGTCCCGATGTATCAAGGCCGGTAAGAACCGTGCTAACCGATCTGCCATGATTTTGGCCAAAATCTTAATGTCCACATTAAGGAGCAAAATAGGACGATACGAGCCGGGTAGAAGCGGGTCTCTGCCGGGCTTCGGCAATATGGTGACCAACGCTTTATTGGCCTCAAATGGGAACCTCCCCAACTGAACCAAATCTTCAAAATATCCCACAAGGGGTGCCACTATAGCATCACCCATGGCCTTATAAAATTCACTCCGATAGCCATCAACTCCCGGGGACCGGCCAGTCTTCAATTTCTTAATCCCCTCCTGTACCTCTCGCCCCGTTAACGGCTGGTTGAGTACCTGCACGCCCTCCTCACTTAGCTGCGGCAAAAGGCATCCCTCAAGAAAGTCCCGACCTGCGGTCTCCCGAACCCCTTCACCCGCATAAAGCTGCCTAAAAAAAATCAGTAAGAACCGCCTCAATATCCGCTGCTCCCCGCCAAAAGGTCCCATCAGCATGCCGAATAACCCCTATATTTCTAGGTCCCCCCGCAGGCCGCACCAGAGAAGACATCACTTTACCTGCCTTATTCCCATGTTGATAAAGCTTATAGCGGTAATACAACATTGATTTTTGCACCCGCCGATGGAGAAGCATCTCCAACTCCGTCTGAATCTCCCGCAGCTTACGCTGGTTCGCTGCCGTCCTACATCCAGCCACCAATCTCCGCGCTTTACCCAGGTCCCTCTCTAATAGAAGAATCTGCTGGTTCAACCGCTTGCACCGCAAACTAGAATAACTGATATCTCCTCTCAAAACGGCCTTGCCAGCCTCCCAGAAGAGGACAGAAGAAATCCCTGGCTGGTCATTGAGGGCCGCATAGTCCCCCCAACGATCCCTGAGGTGCCGTTCAAACTGTACATCACCACTGAGTTCCAGTGGGTATCGCCAGAGCCGACTCCGGCCGGGACTGCGGTCTCGGAACTCCAAGATTACCATCGCATGATCCGAAAAGACGGATGGACTCACTTCCGTGCGCTGAATCCAACTAAATAAAGAATCTGAGATCAAAAAATAGTCAATTCAGAACCATGAGCCATGTGCCCTAGACATGTGAGTGTACTCCCGGTCTCCCGGGTGTAAAACCCGCCAGATATCCAAAAGCTTGTGTCCCTCACACATTCCCCACAGATGCCGTCGGGTCCTCTGATTCCTACCCCCAGCTGACCCAGAACGATCCATACTCGCATCCAGCACTTCATTGAAGTCACCCCCGAGGATAACCTGATACCCAGTGGTGTCCGCCAAGAGTCCGGTAAGAGCCTGAAAAAAGCAGGCCTCATACACATTGGGTGCATAGACCGAGCAGAGAGCCACTTTCATACCATCCAGCAGCCCCCACACACAGACATACCTGCCATCCAAATCAATATCACTCTTTCCTCAACCCAGCTCACAGACTTAGTTATTAGTATGGCCACATCCCATTTCTTCCCTACCGCCGGGGCTCCATAAACCTTGGTTACATGACCTTTACATAACTTTTCGTGTTCGGCAGCGGACTGGTGTGTCTCCTGCAACATAACCCCAATCTGCTTGCATTTCAATAGCTGGATCACTTTGTATCGCTTTATCGGGGAGTCTAGGCCACAGACATTCCAAGATGCTATCTTAGTACCAACACTCAGTGCTTGATGTACAAAAAGGCCTCCAAGAAACACAAATCCAGTGGTCCACATGGCGGAGACCTCCCCAGCATCAACCGGTCACCCCGAAACTTCCATGCCCACACACAAACATTCAGACATCCATCTAACATTCCTGGCAAACCCAGCACACAAGACGCATACCCCTCCCTCCCCCCACCCTTCCCCTCATCCCAACTAGCCACAGTCCCCCCCGTTGCCCTCAAGTCCCCACACCCCCACCCCACCCATGCACCAACCGCCAGCCCACCTCCTCCTCTGGCCACTCCACGACTTCATAAACATGCCGAGCCCCCCCCCCCCTCCCCTAGGTATTCAACAGCACTGTCCACGCCCCCCAAACTCGACAGTGAGCCCCTCCACATGCCCAATCCCCAAACCCTGCAGTACCTCCCAACAGCCCTTGACAGGTAAAGTAAATAACCCCAATGGGGTCGCAGCAGATTAACACCCACAACAATGCCCCATCATGTTACAGCGAGTGCATAACATACAGTAAGTAATGCAGATAAACACTTTGCACACTCCCCCATCTCCTTCCCACCCTCCCTCCCTCCCTCCAACAGTTGGCACCAAAACAACATGGCTGAACAGACTCCCACCAGGCGTAGGAGGCATTAACAGATGCGTGCCCAAGTCACTGGGAACCCATAGCCCAGACAGCAATACGGTCCAGAGAGAGTGACCCCACCCAGTATGGGACAGACTGCACTGTCTGAGGGGGCCCTCCCCTGGCGCCTGAGGGTCCACCACCCCCAAACCATAAGAAGCACGCAGAGCAGCCCGACCACTGATCTTTGATCTCAGTAGTGCAATAGCTGCTGTTAATACTCTCTTCTGACCACCGAGCTGAGTACTGCCCCAGCACAGCCTGGCTAATCCAGTCCCCAGATACATGCAGATAAGATACACTAATTAATATGGGAGGACAATGACTTTCCATAATCGAAATTACGCAAAGATAGAATAAACCAAAAGGTGTAAATGAAAGAAATCAAGAAATAAAAGAAATGAGTCAATCAAAAAATAAAACAAAAATGAGATAAATCAAAAAAATATGATGGAGAGGGAGAAGAAATAATGAACGAAAAAAATACAAACACCAGATAAAGAAAGAAGGAAAGAAAGAAAGAAAGATAGAAAGAGACCCCTCCAGGGCCGTATGCGCCCGTGGATAGCACATACACCATCACCAGAAAGATAGAGGACTGTGCTCGTGTGTCCCCAAATACAGTCGTGAGAATTGAGGCATGATAATTCGCAACCAGCTCAGCTCCTTGAGGCTTCATCCATCAACCAAGGCAATTGCAGTAATCCATCGCTGCCTCTGGCGTCGAAAATGTCCGACGTCCTCCCTCATAGTCAACGCGCAGGGTCGCAGGGTACGCCATGGTAAATCGAAGTCCCCGATCTACCAGCCGGCCACAAACCTCCTTGAAGGCCCGGCGGCGCAGCGAGACCCCGGCAGAATAATCCTGAAAGATCAGGACCTTGCAGGCTGTGCCCCCGGAGCGCCGCTTCTGCCGCGAGGCTTGCAGGACTCCCTCCTTCTGTGCAGCGTTCAGGAAGCGCGCGATCACCACCCTAGGCCTACTGTTGCCAGATCTGTACGGCCCCAGCCGATGGGCTCACTCCAAGACGATGTCACCCAACTCAGCTTCCAGAGGTAGGTTTGCAGGCAGCCACCGCTCCAAATACTGCCGGAGATCCTTTTCCTGCACCGACTCCTCTATGCCAATGAAGCGGAGGTTATTCCGCTGACTCCGGTTTTCTAAGTCTTCCAGCTTTTCCTCGTGCTTTGCCAGGGCCTCTTCCAGCTTCTTGATCCGGGCCTCATCCTGCACTCCCATGTCCTCAAGGGATCCAATGCAGTGCTCCGCTTGCTCCACCCGGCAGGTAAATTCAGAGACCGCCTTAGCCACCGCATTGATTTGCGTTGCTAGCCCTCCCAGGCGGTCTTCCAGTGCCTCCACCACCGCCTTCGAGACCTCTGCCACCATCGTCGTCGCAGCCGCTGGCAACTGCCCATCAGGAACCCCTTCCGCCATTTTGGGTTCTCCTCCTCGAGGCCTCTCTCGTCGGGGAGTTTTTGTTGCCATGGGATCACTCTCCCCGAGGATCACAGAGCCAGACGCCCCCACCAAAGGTGAGTGATCTCCCCCACTCCTGAACACACCAAGGGCTATAGAACAGGTTAAATGACCGGGGGGGGGGGGGAAGGAGCGGGCTCTGGAGCTAAGAAGGAGACGTCCAACTCAGCCCACCATGTCACCGGAAGTCCTTATTTTCTTTTTTAAATTTATGAAATTTTGAATATGTAATCCAAACAAAATATAAGGAAAACCATTCAAACACCAGCAAGTAACAATACTAAACAATAGCCACTATAAATCAATTACAAAATTATAGCAAAGCCCACGTCTAGGGAGCATACACCTGATACTATAGCAAGGTATAAAATTTGAAAAGAAAAGAAAAACAAGCACAATTATGCACTACAACTGGAGAGATTTACTTCTTTACCTTACATCCATCCCAAATTCCTAACCCTTCGTCTCCCTGTCTGTAATGAATTTCTGTAAATGGGATACATCAGTAAATACAAACATATGCCCCTGCAATGCAACAAGGTATTTACAAGGGAATTTCAGAAAATAAGTAGCTCCCAGGCCTAACCGGGCCTGGGTAGCACAGGTAACGTAGGGGAAGAGGTGTATCTTCTGCCCACAAAACAAGGCTTCCTTGTCTTTGAAAAACAACTTTAGAATCTTAAGCTTAATGGACTCAGAACCAAACGTCACCAATAATGTGTTATGCTTGGTAATGATGTCCGTGGAATCCTCCAGGAAAGCCGTTTGATTCTCTTTGCCCCACAGCTAGCCAGGATCTAAGTCCCCTTCCCCCCGAAACAACAGCCCAGACCTTATGAGGTATATAGTAAACTTGAACCACATCAATTTCTTCCACAAGTTTCAAAAAACTTCTGCAAAATACTTTTTAAGAAGAATTTGAGGAGATAGCAAATGAGTTACAAGAAAATTAAGAAAACAAAGATTCATTGCTAGAGTTCGATTCTCAAGGGCTTCAAGTCTCCCATGAATAATCTAAGAATCATTAATTTGGGAAACATTAGAGGCAACACATGATTTTAACCTGAGAGTCCACTCGAGCAACCACCTTGTCTAATATTGCCACTTTTTTATCCAAATCATTCAGCTTATTCACCACCCCCACAGTAAACATATACAGAGAAAAGTTACTGTTGCAGATAAACGCACATCAATGCTCTGTATTGCGCCCCATAGATCTTTTAAAGTAATAGCCCTCTCAGGAGGAGAAGAAACATTCAAACCAGATTCTATCAGAACAACTGGCACAGGTAATGGTACTGGAGATTCAGAGGACATGAAAGTTTCTTCAGATCCCATCGAGGACAAAGCAGACACAGGCGCGGGGGGTGGGGGGTGGAGTCCAAGAGCCGGAGCTTAACAAAGCTCCATGCGGAGACAGAGGTCAAGATACCATGGGTTGCCAAATGTTTATCCATAGGGCCCATTACCAGAATCCATCTTAGTGCCTCCTTTATTCTTCCTTTTCCCCCATCGCAGTGATCACCCCAGATGCCAAAAGACACCGCTATAACACTCCGGTACGCTCAAGGGGCGCATAAGGGGTGTGTCCAGCACCTTGAATTGCACCCCTTAGGTTGTGACCCGCGACACACTGCCACGTATAGCACACACTGGTTCTTATCAGAAAAAAAGGGGGTGAGAGATGACCGAGGCTGATTTCTGCCCCTGCACAGACTCCAGCTGGAGGTCCCCACATTTCTACTACTACTACTAAGCATTTATAAAGCGCTACCAGGCGCACACAGCGCTGTACAATGAAAACACAAAAAGACAGTCCCTGCTCAAAAGAGCTTACAATCTAAAAAGACAAAGCAAGAAAAGGAGTAAAAAAAAAAAAAAAAAAATTAGAACAAGGGCAAAGAGAAAAGAGCAGGAGAGACAGGACAAAGGAAAGAGGTAAGAACAAGTGTAAGAGAAAGAAAGAAAGGGGAAATAAAAGAGGGGAAGGAAGGAGAATAGCAAAATCAAGAGCCAAAGGCAGAAGCGAAAAGATGAGCTATTAACTTGAGTTTGGAGAGGGGCAAAGAAGATGCCTGACGTATAGACAAAGGAAGTTTATTCCAAGCGTAAGGAGCAGCAAGGTGAAAAGAGCGGAATCTGGAGTTGGCAATAGAGGAGAAGGGCATAGCAAGAAGCAACTGGGAAGAAGAACGGAGTACACGAGGAGGGAAATAGGGAGAAATGAGAGAAGAAAGGTACTGAGGAGCCACAGAGTGAATGCACTTATAGGTCAGAAGGAGAAGCTTAAAGTGAATACGGAAACGGATAGGGAGCTAGTGAAGAGATCTGAGGAGAGGAGTGATGTAGGCAAAATGAGGCTGACGGAAAATCAAACGGGCAGCGGAGTGCTGAACAGACTGAAGAGGAAAGAGATGAGACTGAGGGAGACCAGCAAGAAGGAGGTTACAATAATCAAGGCGGGAGGTGATTAGGGAATGGATGACTTCTTATCTGTTATGCGAGCACCTGCTGATGCAGGTCACAGGGAATGAAGGAAAGGTACGATTCAACTGGCCGCTGAAGGAAAGGGAAGGCTGACGCTGGATCAGGGGTATGAGAGGTTGGTTGAAGGCAGCAGTGGCAGAGTATTGATAACAGTCTTCTTTATCTTCTTCCAAAGCTGCATGCGGCTGCAACCCAAATGAGAATTTTGTGACCACATTTGAGGTCGCGACCTACAGTTTGGGAACCACTGGTATAGAGGCACGGTGGAGGCATGGTCTAGGGAAGGACAGAAAGTTACACATGTATCCCCCATGTCATCAACTGTACACATTTAAAACCAAAAATTGTCCACGTCTGGATTTACACTTGCTCCCTGCCACAAATAGTTTACAGGGTGCCAATATGTATTTCCCCTTTCCCATATTCATCATAGAGGATTTGATATTTATGTCAATAAGAATAGCTGCATGTCTTGGAACTTTTAAAATGGCCGAGATCCATATGTAAGAGTCGATGTATGCCGTGAACTGGTGCCACTTACCCTTTTAAGTTGCTAGGGTTCCCGCGCTGATTTTTCCCACGTGTATGTCGGTGAAATGGGGCCTCTCCCTGCCCCCAGCTGTCCTGTTACACCTCCATCTATGAGCACACATGTTCATAGTGACCGAGTTAAGATGTAGCCTAATGGTTAGAACACTGGCTTAAGAACCAAGAGACCAGGGTTCAGTGCCCACTAGCACTCCTTGTGGCCTTGGGCAAGTCACTTAACCCTCCGTTGCCTAAGGAAATGCCCAAGTTATCAATGTCCCTGTTTAATGTACATTATCAAGTTTAAGTTACAATGTAAACCACTTTGATTGAAATGATAAAGTGGTATAAAAGATCTGTTAAATAAATATTATATAAATCAGCCTTACACATGCACACCCTCTCTTCTAAAATTAACATCGATTTGCAGATGTTTTCGCTTGGACGTCGCCACAACCACACAAATGGCCTCTGTGAAAATGTGTCTTTCCATAACTATGCTAAAGTTTTTCTGTTTGCAGGAGCTGTGAAAGTACAACATATTCCTATGTAAAGGGATGGCTATGACCTCCCAGCTGAGGATAATGCACTGTATTTTCAAGAGCTATTTTCCCTTCAATGTAATATAATAAAAATATGAGGGGGTAAAGCTATTATTTCAGGAGTCTCTCTTGCTATCATGAATAGTAACAGCTCTTTGTTTCCAAGAGCGAGTAAGCAAATGCTCAGATAGTTGTCCAAGTCCCTAGCTTATTTTACCATTCCTGCACCCTGTGCTAAGCACACAGTAATGAGGAAAATCAGTGCACTAATGAGATAAAGGTTAGCGATCAAACTTTACAGGCCAGGAAAATGCACTCTGAGGCAGGAAACTGAGAGCACAGGGATAAGAGTTTCAAGTTATATAAATCCCGACAATTACAGAACACACATACCTGCTTCAAAAGGCCAAACAGCATATGCACAAACTGTTGAATCTACAGTATCAAGAAGTGTCGTAATGTCTTTGTTTTGCTATTGTATTTGTTTTAATAATCAGGATAGTATATTTTGCCTCACTTGGTTTGCAGCTTATCATGCTGTGAGGGCTTGTGTGCATCAGTGATGCTGAGAGCTAAGCTATTGGCAGTTTAACTACTGGCAGGGTCTCCCAAGATGGACAGGTCTCAGCTGAGGTGCCAGACCAAGACAAACCACCCATCTGGGCAGCAGCAGAATGAGACTGTGTTGGCGGTGGAGGATCACATTTCTGTGACAACAGCAACAACCCTAAACTGGAAGAAAGGCACAACAATCTACTTCCCTATCTTGCCATGAAAACCCAATGGATAGTCACAACAAAACAAAATTGCACTATAGTGCTGGAAGATGAGACCCCAGGTCAGAAGGTACTCAACTAGCTACTGGGGAGGAGTTGAAGACTTTTCAGAGTAAAGCCAGCATTTATGATGTCGTTGGATCAAAGCCCTCGGGATGTCTGACTGCTGATGAAGCTGCGCATAAAATGAGAGTCAGAAGCTGCAAAGATGTCTTAGCCGCCTGACTGAAGACCAAATACAATTTAGGACAACTATCCAGAGGGTCGACACTGACTCGATTGTACTTAACAGTATATTTTGATTGATATGGAAGAATTCATTCAATAATCAGGTGGATAGGAGGGGGTTATTTTTACAGCCCAAGTGATACTTACAGGTCTGTAGCACATTGATGATATGAACCTACAAACATAAAGGGACCAGGTTTCCCTTTGGATGATGCCTGCCTTCTATCCCAGTCAGTGGTCTGAGGGCCAGCCTGAGCGAGAGAAAGGGATTGTAGAACTTAATAGTTTTTATGGTTGGGCGGACTCAATAGGTCATATAGTCTTTATTTGCCATAGTTTTCTTTGTTTTTATCAATTCATGACTTAGACTGGTGCTGTGGGGATTCTCTACCCTGCATATTTTGCAAGGGTAAATGAATTCCTCATACATGCTTAAGGCGGCCAGATCTAACCACACCCCTTGCATCTGACCCTTTTCCTTGCATAAAAGCCTACCCACAGCAGGGGTAATTTTGTAAAGGGACTTCAACCCATACAACAGCATTTTCCACATTCAAGCAGGCTCTTAAAAACTGCCTGAGGGTACACAGGCATAAAATCTAGGCTGACAGAAATACACCTGTGGAAATTCCTGTGGGAGGAATGGTCATAGGACTCACACACACAGTTATGTGCATAAGCATGTAACAGGCACAACTATGCATACAGAATTAACACCACCTGCTCTGAACAGGTGTAAATGTGGATGCCTATCCTTGGGGTAATTTGGCTTTGTAAAACAGGTACATATGTTGTACCTATGTGCCTTTCCTGCCCATGCATCCTGCTATAAAACTTCCTTCAATGTGGAAAGCCTGCATACAATTCTCCACAAGGGAGAGAAGGCAGTTTTCAAAAGGTTTTGTTCCCATGGTTAAACATTCACTTACCTGCCGAAACCCCTCTCACATTTGCCTCAATAAATGCACAATTTGACTAACTGCTTAGAGCATTTTGGTTTGTTTATAATAGCAGAGCCCTAACGGCAGTAACATAGAAACAGAGTAAGGCAGGAGACCCACAGGACTATCTACAGCAGAGGTTCTCAACCCAGTCCTTGGGACACATCTAGTCAGTCAAGTGTTCAGGATAACCACAATGAATACGCATGAGAGATGGAGGCAGTTGATGCAAATCTCTCATGCATATTCAATGTCGTTATCCTGAGAACCTGATTGGCCAGGTGTCTGACTGCTCTGGAGCTGCCTGGTTCCCCTTCCTGTTGCAATATTACTGATCCTACCAGATCGCAGGCTTCCAGCCCCCCTTACCTGCTGTTAATCAGTGAGGGGCTAATTTTATAAATGCAGGTATGGGGGGGGGGGGGGGGGAGAAAGAAAAGTATGCACATACTTCCCCCTATTTGCAAAGTGAAAATCTGCATGTAGCTCTTCTTTGAAAGCCACCACAGGATAGCAAAAGTACGAGGATACAGTTGGAAGGCTTTTTTCAAGAGACATTGGTTTTGTCCATGGAAATCATCTTTCCTAAATTGGCTGACCAACGTCTGCTTTTACAATTCTACAGCCAGGCCCTTTCTTTAAAGATGTAAACCACCGGCGGTGGAATTGAGGGAATCTAACATGGTCACCCTGTCCTACCCTTCTGCATGGTTTATGACGGGAGGGGCAAGCGTGCGAGCTGAATTATGAAGTTGAAAACTGTCAATTATATTGCGCCGTACAGCTCAGTACCTTGGCACAAAAATACTCCACATTCCAGATTTTTGAGCATAAATGACTTTACATTCAAGCAAGTAAATTAGCCATAAAATAAGGGATGGGATGGTGGGGCTGGGAGGAATTAAAAACAAACTATCCCAAGAACGAATAAACTAAAGATAATAAGCACCAATCTGGCGTTGAATGCAGCCCAAGACACCAATTGTTTTAAGTCACGACAAAGACAGCTGAGCGCTCATCTTCAGCATCCAGCGCATGGATGATTGCCTGCGATGAGTATCTTCTCTCACAAATAACAGTTTTTTTCGTTCTTAATTTTCTGCTAAATTGGAAGCTAACTGCTTCCCACATTGTCATCGGAACACCTGCAGCTGTGCTGGATTTCCGCGCACCATTTCTTTTAGGTAAAACAGCACTCCGCTTCCTTCAGCTCCTCATTATGCTCCTGTCTCCCTTTCACTGCGCCGCGGCACTAATGAGTCAGGCAGGCTGGTCAGTCATTAAGTGACAAGCAAATGATACTGTAGGCAACGTGTGACTAATCGGTCTGAACAAATGAAATCACAGACTTGCCTTTCCCATCATTCATCTCCCAAACAATAGCAATGTGGCGCACAGCAGGTAGTTCGGTTAAAACCAGCCTTGTAAAACAAATTCCCTGCAGCTGTTTAAGCGCACTGCCGCGGATTTCACGGCTGAGCTGCTAGACTGCGCCCGGAGGTTCATTCGGGCGGAGGGGGAAGTTATTCTTCGCTTACACATTACAATAATTAAGGGGTTTGCTATTTTTATTGATCTGTTTTTCATCTTTCTGCAGCTCCAGGATGACTCTTGCATTAGCAAGCGCCCCCTTCCTCCTCCTCCACGCATGCGTCCTTGTCCCTAATAAGGGGACGATTGAGTTACTGCAGATTGAGAAGTTGCTCATGCTTTCAAGGGTTCAAGTGGTTGCTAATAATTCCTCGGATGGGGATGCCACCGTAAATAGGCCCTTTCTAGGATGCATTTCAGTTCGCTCTAATTCCACCTCCTCTTCGGCAATGACTTGTTTTGCGAGAGGAGACCGTGGGCTTGCTACCTTTGCAGATTAAGCGAGATGACGTTTAGCAGGTAGGGAGGATCAGGCCAGCGCGTAATTGCATCTGTGTTTCCCAAACTGCTCATAAACGGGCTCCCTCTAGTAACCCTGCACATCTTGTGTTTCCGGATAAACATATAGCAGCCTGGGCGTAGCTGGGGAAATAATAACTGCAGGTCACAATTGTAAGCAAGGAACAGCAGAGCAGAACTATAAACCGCCGTCCGACTTCCACAAGTTAGTTTGTACTTGTAAGCTAAAATGAAGAGGGATAGGGATGGATAGAGAAAGATGCTATTTTGCTAACGGTTTGTAAAACGAGTACAAAACCTACAGACGCCCGCCCTACCCCCGAAGGGGGAGGAGGAGAGCAGCAGGCTAATGTGCTTCAGCTCACATACATAACCTGCCTTTTCTGATTCCCCCCCAGGGGTCAGAAGGGGCAGGCCAAAGCAAATGGCCTGCCGCCTACAGAGGTCTGCTCCCTAGGTGGCCGCTTAGTGGACAACCATTCTTGCAGACCTCAATGGATCACCCAGTATGTCCCTATACCCTCTTTGCCAGACTGTCAAAATCATATCTATTTAGAAACAACAGTTTGAAGTAAATCGTAAGAATGTTATTATTCAAATCACAAATTCACAAGCTAGCTACAACTAATGAGATTTTTGCTGCTGTTTTTGTTTAATCAAAACAGGGAATTGTCAGTACCTGTACCTCTGTTACTCGCATGCCATCTGATCAGGGCTGGCCCAAGGGTTCCTGCCGCTCTAGGCAGAAACCCCAGCCTTGCTGCCCACTGCTGCCTCCACTGCCCTTCCCCCTCCCCCAGTTGCCACTGAATCCTTTTCTGGAGAGGGAAGCGGGTAGCAGCATTTCCCCCTTCCAAACAGAATTGCGGGGAGGAGGGGGGGGGATGGCATGGGTGCCCATGGGTGTCGCTGTTGCCCTAGAGTGGCTGTCTAGCTTGCCTAGCAGATCCTGCATCCGATGCATCAAGTCAATGTCTCCATTTTGATTTCAGGTTTAATAATGCAGAAAATCTTGATTCACAGAGATAACTAGTGAAGGGAACCAAAACATTCATTGCCCTCATTACCAAGCTAGGGTAAGCTGCGACTTGCTCACATCAAAACTGCCTGATATCCAGCCCAGTCTTGTCCAAATCAGCTTTCTTTCTTGGGTCATCTTGGAATTCAGTGAAATCATCCTTTGCTAAATCATTGTCACTCATCGTAGATATATCAAACAAGATATATCTATCTTGGAGTGGAGGAGTGGCCTAGTGGTTGGGGCAAGGTACTTCAGGCCAGAAGATCAGGGGTTCAAATCCCACTAGAGGACAGCAACCTTGGGCCAGAAGGACTGGAGTTTCTAGTCCCACAGGTGCTCCTTGTGGTCTTGGGCAAGCCACTTAACCCTCCATAGCCCATGTTCCCTGTAAAATAGTTATATCCAAGTTCCTGTTCGGTAATCCAGTTTAGTCCTCCACAATCAGGTAGTGCCCCTCCTCCTGCAGCTGGGAGACTGGACCAATCAAATCTTCTGTAGTATATATGCAGACGAAGCCCCCAGTGTGTCCAGTCTCCTTGCAGCTGGAGGACTTCTGTGCCCTTTCTGGGCACGCTAAGTGACACTTGAAGGAGCAACACTAGTTAGTTAGTTCTTTTGGGGTTTCTTTCTGGTCCTTTATTTTCTATTTCTTTGCTAGGTAGCTGTATCTTTAAAAAAAAAAAAAAAAAAAAAAGCCACAGGGGACATCCTGGGGGAAGCCAGACCTGCCTTGGGCTCCTGCCTTCCTGCCTGGGAATCTCTGAAGCCTGGGTTGAGCTCTCCCCAAGGCTGTACGGGGAAGAGCCATACCGGCTGCAACATTGCCTGTCACTTGGAGAAGTGGGCTGAGTTCCTTGCTGTTCCCTGAGCTAGTAGGAATTTTCCTTGCTTTAACTTTTCAGCTCTCTGTTCTGTGCATTGTCAGAGGCTCTGTCGGCTCCCCTGGCTTCCAAATTGCACTTTTTCCTGATTTTTTTCGCTTGCCCTGTATTAGAGGGTCGTTTTCTTTCTTTTCCATGTTATTTGGTTACCTTTGTATTTTCGTGCCGTTTTTTACCGCGGGTGAAAAAGTGCGGCGGCCATTTTGGATTTCTAAAGTGTGCTTTTTAAGGGCACTTTTTAACACTTGTGCACGGGTTCCCCTGGTGTTTTTGGGGTTTATTTTCCTGGCGATTTTGCTCAGGGCACCCCTAGGATACTGGGGAGTGTTTTGTTTTCTGTAAAAAAAAAAAAAAAAAAAGTTTTAAATTTAAAGCTGTACTGATTTGAATAAGGTTAGTCCCCTTGGTGTGGGCTTCCCTGTTCCTGTTGCCTTCTTTCTCCCTGAGGGCAGGATGCCTTAGCATGGCTGCCAAACCTCAGTGTGTAATTTGTGGGTCCCGCAGAGGTACATTGACTGACTCTGGAATCTGTAAGAGCTGTGCTGCAGTTTCTTCAGACCTGGAGCTTCCTATTGAAGTTAAGGAACAGCATGTGCCCGGGGAACCTTCTCTTTCGGGGGACAGTGTCCCTTCACCGAGCATCCTCCCTTCTGGTTTGGGCCCGGCGTCTAATACGTCGGTCCCTGAGCTCCAGCAGGCGGCTGTAGTAGCGTCGCCTATAGACTTTTCCCCAGATTTTGTTCTTCTCATGCATCAGGCCTTCCGCTTAAGCCGGTCCGGTCACTTGCCGGAGGCTTGGCCCGCCTCTCTCCCCCCAGGATCCGCAGGGGGGGTTCAGCGGTCTTCCCAACCCGCTGTCAAGCGGCCCAGGTTGGGGGACCAGGATCAGGATGCCCTTTGTCTTCCGGATTCCGAGGCTGAGGGGGATCCTGAGACTGAGGCGGAGGAGTTAGAAGACGGGGAGCTCCCGGAGCCGGAAGATCAGGCTCGAATCATTCGGGTGTTTCGAAGGGACGAGCTGGTCCCTTTGGTCACGGAGTCTCTCCAAGCGCTTAACCTCTCTGCGGTGCGGCCGCTGGAGGAGGAGGGTCTCGAGGATCCTCTCATTCAGGCGGTCAGGGATGCCCAGGTAGTTTTTCCTGTGCACCGCGTGGTTGAGCAGATGATCCATGCGGAATGGGAGCAACCGGAATCCGGTTTGAAAGGGATTCGGACCATGAATCGTCTTTACCCCCTTGCCGACAAGGACAGGGACTTGTTTAAGTCTCCACGGGTGGATGCTGCCGTTTCGGCAGTGACCAAGAAAACCACCATCCCGGTTGAAGGGGCCGCGGCCCTGAAGGATGTTCAGGACAAAAAGGTTGATAATTTGTTGAAGCAAGCTTTCGAGACCAACGCCTTATCGTTGCAAGCGTCTATATGTGGGGCGTGGGTAGCTCGGGCTTGTTTGCGGTGGTCGCAGCACCTGCGCTCGGGGTCCGGTATGGACCAACAGGGGCTGTTGGACGTTACCCGCGTGGAGTCGGGATCAGCTTACTTGGCGGATCTGTTTTATGATTTAATCCGCTCCCTAGCTAATAGTATGGCCTCCATGGTAGCGGCACGACGGTCCATCTGGTTGCGCAACTGGGCGGCCGACGGTTCTTCCAAGTCTCGCCTCAGTAAACTGCCCTTTAAGGGCAGGTTGTTATTTGGTGAGGCTCTGGATAAGTTGGTGAAGGATCTCGGTGAGTCTAAGGGTGGTCGGCTTCCGGAGGATAAGCCTAAGCTTAATAGGTCGTCCACCTCAGCGCGCGGCCAGTTTCGGGATGTTCGCAGATTTCGTTCTTCCCGGCTGTGGACATCGCAGCGCGGTCGTTTTGGAACCCGTCATCAAGGGTTTCGTGGTTTCAGAGGAGCGGGAAGGGGCTTCTCCGGAGCCGCCTCTTCCTCGGCCTCTTCCTTTAATCGCAAGCCGCAATGAAACGAGGCGGGCTCTAGAGGGAGACACGGTTATCGGGGGTCGTTTGCGCGACTTTCTTCCTTCTTGGGCCCAAATTACGTCAGATCGGTGGGTGCTGCAGATTATAGAAGAAGGTTATGCCCTGGAGTTTGCGCACCCACTTCCGGATTCGTTTGTTCTGTCTCCCAGCAAGGGAGCTCAAAAGGCGCGGGACATCCGTGTGACCCTGGATCGGCTGCTCTCTCTGGGGGCCGTGGTTCCGGTCCCGCCTTTGGAAAGAGGCGCAGGTCGCTACTCCATCTATTTTGTGGTTCCCAAAAAGGGCGGTTCTCTTCGTCCGATCTTGGATCTCAAAGGCGTGAATCGCGCTCTCAGGGTGCCGCACTTCCGCATGGAGACCCTGCGGTCAGTCATCGTAGCGGTGCGTCAAGGGGAATTTTTAACGTCCCTCGATCTTACCGAGGCCTATTTACACATTCCCATCCGGCCCTCCCATCAACGGTTTCTCCGCTTTGCGCTTCCGTGGGGCCATTTCCAATTCCGGGCCATGCCGTTCGGACTCGCCACGGCTCCCCGCACCTTCACAAAGGTGATGGTTGTAGTCGCGGCGGCGTTGCGCAAGGAGGGCATCCTGGTCCATCCGTATCTCGACGACTGGTTGATTCGAGCAAAGTCCAGTCGGGAGTGTGTGCAAGTCACGAGCAGGGTGCTGGATCTCCTTCGGTCCCTCGGATGGGTGGTGAACGAATGCAAGAGTTGTCTGTCTCCGACACAGGATCTCGAGTATCTGGGAGTTCGCTTCGACACAGCACGGGGCTTGGTGTGCCTTCCGGAGCGACGCGTGCTGGCGTTGCGGGCTCTGGTCCGTCTCTTCCGGGGGATGCCAGCTCCGTCGGCGTGGTGGTACCTGCGGCTCCTCGGAACGATGGCGGCGACTTTGGAGGTGGTGCCTTGGGCGCGCTTCCACATGCGTCCGCTGCAGAGTGCTCTTCTGCGACGTTGGTCCAACCAGTTCGACTCGTTGAACAAGAGATTGCCTTGCCCAAAGACGGTTCGCCTATCCCTCCGGTGGTGGCTCTCCGCCGAGAACCTGACGCGGGGGATTCCCTTGGAGCCTCCACTGTGGGTTCCGTTCACGACGGATGTGAGCTTAACCGGCTGGGGGGCTCACTGCGAGTCCCGCTTTGCACAGGGGGAATGGTCTCCCCTGGAGGCCTCTTGGTCGATCAACCGTCTCGAATTGCGGGCAGTCCGGCTAGCCCTGGTGGCCCTGGAGACCCTGGTTCTCGGCCGGCCGGTGCGAGTCCTGTCGGACAATGCGTCCACCGTAGCTTACATCAATCGCCAAGGGGGTACCGGCAGCGTGACCCTGGAGGCAGAAGCGGCGGCCTTGTTCAATTGGGTGCAAACTCGCCTTCCGGCAATCTCGGCGGCACACATTGCAGGCATAGACAATGTCCAGGCCGATTTTCTCAGCAGAGTGCGGGTGGACCCCGGAGAATGGGAGCTAAACCCACAGGTTTACGCGCAAATCGCCCGGCGGTGGGGTCCACCCATCATGGATCTCATGGCGACCTTTCAATCAGCCAAGACAGGGCGCTTCTTCAGCAGGCGAAGGGAGCGCATGTCCGAGGGGCTCGACGCTCTCATTCAGCCGTGGCCAACGTCCGGTCTTCTTTATGTCTTTCCTCCGTGGGCTCTGATCGGCCGGGTCGTGCAACGTATCGAGAGCCATCGGGGTCGTGTGTTACTGGTGGCCCCGGATTGGCCCCGGAGGCCCTGGTATGCTGATCTGGTCCGACTGCGCGACGGCGTTCCTTGGCTCCTGCCCGCGCTACCAGATCTTCTTCTTCAGGGTCCCTTGCGGATGCCCCAAGTGGATCGATTCTCGCTTACGGTTTGGCCATTGAGAGGGCTCGGCTGAAAAGGAAGGGCTACTCCCCCGTGGTGATTTCTACCCTTCTGCGGGCGAGGAAAACGTCCACTTCTCCTACTTACGTTCGGATTTGGAGGATTTTTGAAGACTGGTGCTCCCGGCGGGGAGTCCGGGCGGCGACGGTTTCCGTGCCCGTCGTTTTAAGTTTTCTTCAGGATGGTTTCGATAAGGGCCTTGCGGCTAGTTCCCTAAAAGTCCAGTTGGCGGCTATCTCGTGTTATCGCAGCAAGGTTTTGGGTCGTCTGCTCGGGGCTCATCCGGATGTACGCCGATTTCTTATGGCTGTTTTTCATTTGCGGCCCTCCCGCAGAGTTTTCGTTCCTCCTTGGGACTTGAATTTAGTTCTGAGGGCCCTGGTTCGTGAACCTTTTGAGCCCCTGCGCAGGGCGTCTCTGAAAGATCTCACGCTGAAGGCGGTTTTTCTTGTAGCCATCTGTTCGGCACGGCGCATTTCGGATCTGCATGCATTGTCCTGTCGAGAGCCTTTCTTTTTCCACGGATCGGATCGTTCTCCGTCCGGTTCCTTCCTTTCTGCCAAAGGTGGTGTCTCCCTTTCACATGAATCAGGCAGTGTTTCTTCCAGTGCTTTCTTCGCAATCTGTCGGGTCAACGGACAAAGGTCTTCTCCGGCTCGATGTGGGTCGTACGCTCCATCGTTATTTAAAGGTTACCGAGTCTTTTCGGAAATCTGACCGGCTTTTCGTGCTCTTCGGGGGTGCGCGTAAAGGGGAAGCGGCGGCTAAAGCCTCCATTGCTAGATGGCTCAAAGAGGCGATCGCGTCCGCGTATCTGTTGCAACAGCGGTCTATTCCGGAGGGTCTGAGGGCTCATTCCACTAGGGCTCAGGCGACCTCTTGGGCGGAGTATAGCCTGGTTCCGCCGGCAGATATCTGTAGGGCGGCCACTTGGTCATCTCTGCATGCTTTCAGTAGACACTATCGCTTAGATGTGTCAGCGGCTCGGGATTCCTGTTTTGGTTCGGCGGTTCTGCGCGCCGGATGGCAAGGTCCCGCCCGGTCTTAACTGCTCTGTTACATCCCGATTGTGGAGGACTAAACTGGATTACCGAACAGGAAATGGAAATTACACTAACCTGGTAATTGTAGTTCCTGGAGGGTCCAGTTTAGTCCTCCTTCCCTCCCGACGGTCTGATATGATTATGCGGCGCGCTTTCCGAACGGTTGCTCATAAGACGGTTCCTCTTGCCGTTCGGTCCCTCTGTTGCAGCCGCGTTTTTTGCTAAGGCTCTTCCCTGTCTCGGGGGTTCAGGCAGCTCCTGAGATTCTGGTGGGGAGCGGTGTTTTGATTTCTGGGGCGTCGGTACCGGCGCAATGCAGTGTTCTGACTTCCTCGTTTGGGGAGGGGGTTGGATATTTCTTGGGGGGAACAAATTGTTCTTTAATTATGTCATTTTGTATATTAATCTAATGTGTTGCTTCATTAAGTATGCTTTGTTACTAGTACACTGGGGGCTTCTGGGAGCTCCGTCTGCATATATACTACAGAAGATTTGATTGGTCCAGTCTCCCGGCTGCAGGAGGAGGGGCACTACCCGATTGTGGAGGACTAAACTGGACCCTCCAGGAACTACAATTACCAGGTTAGTATAATTTCCATTTATAATGCCCTGTTCAATGTAATTTCAGTTTGTTCAATATAAACTGCACTGATGCAGAATAGCATGGTATATAAGAGAATGTAAATAACTAAATAAGAATGGGTTCATGATCCAAACTGATTTCATGCTAGAATCATTAATATCTGAGAAGTAACCCTCAAAACTTGTACTTTGGACTTCCAAATGGTTCTTGGGTTCTTAAAGTATTTCCGCAGGTGATGTTTTTACCATGTCATTCTGTGTTGATAACTATGATAATTAATAATCTAAATTTGAATCTAGCATCTCTGTTCAGAGAGTCAGTCCTATACGCCCATCGTTTGGTTCCCATACCCCTGTTAAGAACCCCTGTTTTAAACAATACCACAAACTTTATATCCATACAAAAGATGCTACTCAAAGTTGTAGGAAAATATTCCTCTTGAAGGCAAGAATAGGGAAAGCAAAACCAGAAGTTGGGTGCATGTAGTTCTCTGAATGCATACATGTGACTTTAACAGTTTTGCTCCTAAATCCTTTAAAAGACCATTATACTTAGCAACTGCTCCTCTGATCCATTTGCAGTCCTCTGGCTGCAGGTGATAGTCCCACAAGATTACTCACTATTCAGTAGGAAATCACAGGGCTCCCATCTGCAGCCCCTGTTACTGTTAGCCCAGAAATGTGTGCTCTGAGACTGGCGTGAGAGTGGGTGTACAGAGGTTAGTGCATGCAGCTCTCCGAATGCATGCATGTGGTTTTCTGTTAGTCATTTCCCTCCCAACTCCAGTAGCATCCTAATAATCCTGGTTTTCATTGAACGTTCTAATTAATCCTAGTAAGATAGAAGAAACCATTGCTAATATTTGTGGCTCAGATTACACTCCTCCTGCTTCCCTGATGTTGGTTGAACACTGTCCCAGTTCTTCATGACATAAAAAACACCTGAGACTGATTCTTGACTCAAGACTTTTTAGGCCAGAAGTTCAAAAATTATTCAAGGCGTGTTTCAGAAGCTTTGCTTCATGCATAGGTTACGTGTTTAGACTGTATATTTTTGACTGGTTGCACCTTCATGTTTTATCACACACCTTGACTATTTTAACGTGCTGTTTATGGGTTTACCTGACTCCACAGTTAAACTGTTGTCTGGCTCCGAATGTAGTCGCACGGGTTATAAGGGGTGTTGGGAGAAGTTTTGTGTTTTTGTTTAATACTGTCCTTGAAACAAATATGACTCCTGTACATCAGTTGTCTGTGAAAGGTGACACTTTACATACCCGATAATGTCCTTTTCTTGAGCCTTGCTAGACCAGTCCAGACAAGTGAGTTTTGTGTTCTTCTACCAGCAGATTGGTGGAGACAAAGAAAAGCCCAGATTCAGTGACATTACTCCCATGTCTTTATAGACCTCAGCCACCAGAGGTCTCTTCATTATTCATCCCAAAACATATGGGAGAACATTGCAGGCCTCATAACCTTAACGTGGGCAACAATGAGCAATCAAACAGTAGAAAACTATGTACAGGTAAGCATAAAGAGAAGGCTGTTCATAGAGGAGGAACCTGCAGAGCCAAATAGAAATCATAGCGGATCCAGGGGTACTGCTTCAGAAGAACAGAGCAAACACAGTTCCAGGACTGGTCTAGCAGAACTTAAGGAAAGGACATTATCTGGTAAGTAAAATGTCACCTTCTGTATTATTCTACTAGAACAGTCCAGACAAGTGGAATGTACCAAAGCTACACCTCCAATCGGGGGGGAAGAAGACAAAACATCCCAAAACCTTAGAGCCAAAAGTAGTGTCTGCCTGAGTGTAGACATCCAAGCGGAAATGCTTGACAAAAGTGGAAAGTGATGTCCACTGCTGCCCAACAAATGTCTGCAGGGGCTGCCAAGCTCCACTTCATCCACAATGATGCCTGCGCTTGGGTAGAATGGGTGCGCAAACCCTCTGGAGCCAGCCGTTTCCACAACAGATCTGCCAAGGCAATAGCCTCCTTAACCCAGTGCCCTAATGCAGATTGAGCCTTCATTTCATCTTGCATGGGCCAGCAAATAGCATAAAAGTATGGTCTGACTTAGGAAAGGAATTCATAACCTCTAAGAATCACAGAAGCAACCTCCAGACATCCACAAGGCGAAGATCTACAATTCTGGACACTGCTCCTTAGAGAAGGAGTCAAAACAAAAAGATCACTCCAATGATACACAATAAAAAATTAAGGGAAATCTGGAGCCCTACTGAGATACAAACAAATCACACAGGGAGCAGAGGGAAGGTCTCAGGACACCAGGCATCAACCAGAGATTGAGGATAAACCTCACTCTAAACGCCCCCGTAACCACTTATTCACAAAATGCTACCCAGAAGTCAACCTAGCCATTAACAATACTAGCACCTCAATACAACCAGAAAAGGGCTAGTTGGTCAATCTTCTCTCTAGTCCTATTAGTCAACCACATTGCAACATCTAAATCATGTTTTATATCACTGTATATATTATTTAAGTCAATCTGTACATAGTTCCCCCGGTTGTCCTATGTTGAATCTTCCTGTTCAATGTAAAACTCAATGTTACTTGTATGCATTGTAGTATGTTCTTGTTTCAATGTACACCGCACTGATTGAAATAGCGCGGTATAGAAGAATTGTTAAATAAATAAATAAATAAATAAATAAACATCAATGTCCGACCCAACCACCTCCCTATTGCATAAAACATAATTTCATGGCAAAAATTTCATATCAGATTCAGAACAAAAAATTTTTGCTTATCAGAAATCAAATATGAATGGTCAAGCTCCTTAGAGAAGGAGGGCAGGCAAAATGCCTGGCTCACATGAAAGGGAGAAACCACTTTAGGGAAGAAGGAAGGCATTGGCTAAATGGAAATGGCCTCATCAGAAAAGATAGGTAAAGAGCTCTGTGAGACAGAGCCACCAACTCGGGGGAAAACCTTTTCAGTGGCTCAAAGGGCTCTGCCATCAGGGCCCTGAGCACCAGACAGATCCCAAGAAGGAACCTCAGATCATTGGGGAGGATGCAGATGCCGAGCTCCCCCCTGAAGGTGTGAAACATCTGGGTATAAAGTTAGAAACTTACCAGCTAGCAGCCCTCTGAAACAAGCCAAAAGCTGCCATCTGACCCTTCAGGAAGCTAAAGAAAAAAGACCTTAACTCCAGACTGTCCTGAGAAAAGCCACAGAGATGGCATCTTGGCTGCCTTGGGAGCCAGCAGCCATGCGCCGCACCAGCACTCAAGGGACTAGACCTGCACTTATGCCAGGTTAGTAGACCATCTCTGTGCTATGAGCAGAGTGGAACACCACAGCCGGAGAGTAGCCTGTACGCGCTAACAGTCTCCTTACAGAAGCCAAGCCATAAGTGAGAAGGCGGCTGGGTCCTCCAGGACAAGCACACCCTGGCATAATAAACCTCAAGATGGAGGCAAGTGAACAGGTGGCACTTGCAGGAGCTGCATCAGATCTGCTCATCATGTTCTCCTTGGCCAATCTGGTGCCTCCAGAATAATCCTCAGATGATGCTCCATACGCCGAATGACATGCCCCACCAGGGGCCATGGAGGAAATATCTAAGGCAGGTGCTGACCTAATCAAGGTTGAGCCAGGGTGCCAAGGCCTTTGGACCCCGTCTCTATGCAGTGACTGAAGAAGTGGCACACTTTGGTAGTGGAGCGGGCCGCCATCAGATCTCTTTCGAGATGACCCCAGCGGCACAGAAATGACTGAAAAACACCTCCTGACTCAACTCCCACTCTCCTGGGACCAGAGAGTGCCAGCTGAGAAAATAGGTTTCCACAGTATCCACCCTGGCAATGTGAAGAGCCAGCAAACTAGGAGGCTCCTCATTGGCCAGGCAAACAGGAGAGCCATCACCAGGGCTACCCTGGCACTCCTCGTGTTGCCTTGCCAATGGACATAAACCACCACCGTGGCATTGTCTGAGAACACTTGAACCGCCTGACCCTCAACTGGGGCCCAGAGATGCAGAAGAGTCAACATGATGGTCCTTGCTTCAGGACAGTTGATGGACCACACCACCATCCTGCAGTTCCAACTGTTCCAGGCTGTTTGGTCTTAGCAATGGACTCCCCAGCCTGAGAGACTGGCATTTGTCACCAGAAGGATCCTAGAACAATCATCCAGTGGCATGCTTTTCTTCAGAAGGCTGCTGCCACCACTGAAGGCTGGCCTTCACCATCATTGAGAGCGGGATCCTGAGCTTGAACTGCTGATAAAGATCATCCCAAATTCTGGGAGCCTGCTGCAAACAGAATAGCACTAGGCAACCAACAGCCTTGACTTTCTCCACTGGCAGAGACTCCGCACATTCGAGTATCGAAAACGTGCCCCCAGAAGCTCCAGGGACTGGGAATACAACAGCTGACTGTTCCCCAAATCATCACCCAGCCGAGGCTCATCATAAAGGACACCACTCGGAGTTACCCAAGATACTTCTGAAGGAGAATGGGCTTGGATGAGCCAGTAGTCCAGGTATGAGTGCATACAAATTCCTTGGGTCCATAGCACCGCAGACACCACCACCAAGACATTGGAGAATATCCTTTGGGCAGCGGAGAGTCTGAATGGAAGGTTCTGCGAACTGAAGGTGAGAACCAAGCATGGCAAAATGCAGATACTTGCTGATTCTCCATATCGGGATATGAAAATACACCTTGGCCAAAATCAGAGATGCCACAGGCCTCCTCTGTGCACTGCTTGAATCCTGGATCACAAAGGTTCCATCCAGAAACGCATGACATGCAAGCGCTCATTGACACGCTTGAGGTTCAGAATGGGCCAGAATATTCTTTGTGTGTCAGCCACTACGAAACAGATGGGACACTTGCCCCTGCCTCTGCTCCAGTCCTCTGGGGGGACAGACACCACTGCCTTCAGGAGAGGCAACTTTCCAAGGTGATCCGCACAGCGACCCTGTTCACAGACCCACAAGGGGAGAAGATGCAAACAGTGGGACGGCACTTTTCTGAATGGCTAAGGCTTGGAATGCAAGGGAGACTAGCACCCAGCGATCCTTGGTGACCAGGGTTCATTCCAAAGAAGAGGTGAAGCCTGCCCCCAACCAGAGAAACCAGGGAATGGGCCCCCAAACATTCATTGCGCAGCCCTGGAGTGCCGCCCTCTGGATGAGACTGGGTTCCTTGGACTCCACAAAGGGGTTGAGAAAGAGCCCAAAGACCATAAGCAGAAGGGAAGAAGGCTTTCCAGGCTGGTAGCAACAGGAGTCCCAATATCTTCAGGAGTCCGACCAGCGTGCTTCCGAGGAACAGGCGGAGGCTGACAGAATGGGGGCTTTTGCCTGCTTCACAGGCCTCTTGGATTTTTGCTCTGGGAGGTGGTAAGGTTTCATCTTGCCAAGGTCCTTCACCAGCTTCCCCAGTTCAGACCCAACAGAAGCATACCTCTAAGGCCAAATGGGTAATTGGATTTTGGAAGAGGAGTCTACTACCATATGTCCGAGCCAAGCTAATGCCGTGCCACCATCAACAGAGCACAATCCCTGGCTGCTGGATGTACAAGGCCATACATAGCTACGGCCTTCCTTTATGATGCCAACTTCAAAAGAGGGGTAGAAATCATTTGGAGTGGAGGAGTGGCCTAGTGGTTGGGGCAAGGTACTTCAGGCCAGAAGGTCGGGGGCTCAAATCCCACTAGAGGACAGCAACCTTGGGCCGGAAGGACTGGGGTTTCTAGTCCCACAGGTGCTCCTTGTGGTCTTGGGCAAGCCACTTAACCCTCCATAGCCCATGTTCCCTGTAAAATAGTTATCTCCAAGTTATAATGCCCTGTTCAATGTAATTTCAGTTTGTTCAATGTAAACCGCACTGATGCAGAATAGCGCGGTATATAAGAGAATGTAAATAAATAAATAAATAAATTTGGCAGAAGAAACTAAATCCACTGGAGCAGGGCTTGAGACGTTAGGCTTGTACATACTGCCAACTGAAGAATAGCAACTGCTATTCTTCAACACAAATCCACGTTTTGGTCCAGAGTATCCTTTAAGGACGATCCGCCTTCTACAGGAATTATAGTCCGTCTGGTAGCCGCCATGACCTGCATATCCACCTTGAAACATCACGCTACACAATGCACTACTTCTCCTGGAGAGTGTGCCACCTCTTATTAGGGTCATACCAAGCCATAAGTGTGCGACCTTGCAAACCTGGTTCCCTCCCACGAATGACATCAGACTTTATCATTTCCCCCATCTCCCCATCTTACACTCACCTCCTCATGTCCAGCCGGCTTCATCCCTCCCTCCCCCATGCTGCCTGCTCTCACCCTGATGCCGCTTTTCCTGTTCCCTTGGAGGAGGCGACGGCAGCAGAACTCCCAATTTAAAAAAAACAAAAAAAGTGTCTTTCTGACTCCATGCTTGCATTGCTAGTCTGATCCGTCCGTCCTCTGATAACTTCTGCATGCTTGCGTCAGCGGAGGAAGGGACCAGACCAGCTAGGCAAATATGGCATTGCAAAGACCCATGTATTTTGTTTTAAATTGGAAGTCCACTGCTGCCACCGCCAAGGGAACAGGAAAAGCGGTGGTAGAGCAAGGGTAGGCTGGGGGGGGGGGGAGTTGAGGCTGGCATAGGCATTAAACCAGCTCTTCATTGGTCAGTTTTACCATCCTGCAACACAGAAAACTGGCTGAGCTGGGCGACCCTAAATGTGCCTTCCTTATCGTCCCTCCAGTCCAGTCCTGCACATCTGGGTAGTGCACCTCCTCCAGCAGCTTGGAGACTGAGTGTGTCATCTTTTTTATGACACTAGTGTACATATGCAGCTGGCACCGCCCACCAGCCCCAGTAAGCTCAGTCTCCAAGCAGCTGGAGGAGGATGTGAGCCAGGGTGCTGGACTCGCTGAAGAGACAACTAAGGAGATAGGTTTAGTTAGCGTTTGCTTTTATTTCCCCTGTTGAGGTGAAGGTTTCTTTGTTTTTAAAGGTAAAAGTGTAAACCCCCCTCCCCCCCAAAAAAAAACAAATCAGAAGGAACAGAGAACCTGGGTGACAACAGGACTGTGGGGAGGATATTCCTTCTTCCCCCCTCTCCCCCCCCCCCGGATTTTCGGGGGTGGGGAGAGTTCTTTGGTGGCCTTCCTCAATCTGAGACTTCTGGATGCTCCCGAACCCGTTATATCGGGTGAGGAACCGCTGCAGGGGCTGCAATTGCTTGACAGGAGTGAAAGCTGTCTGTCCCGAATCACCCTCCTCAGCGCCGAAGCCAGGAAGGAAGGCTGAGCATGAGGGATAGGAAAGTCATGTGGCAAAGAAGCTCCAAGGTAAGAGGGGCGGGGGGGGGGGGGGCAGGACAGCAGGAACCCCAAGACACCACCAGAACACGAAGAGACAGAGTGGCCTGCAGCCGCATGTTTGGGAGCCTGCAGCAGTGTGGGAAACTCCCCCTGCTGCATTTAGGTATGATTTCTTCTTATTCAGGCCTGCATGTGTTTAACCCCCTGCTGTGTTTTGGGTGCCTGGGAGAGGCTTCCACCGGAGAATAAAGCAGGACAGAGCAGCCTCTTTCTAGGGGGCCATTTGCAGTTTCTTTTTAATTTCAGTTTCAGTTAATTAGATTTTGGTTTGGGTTTTATTTTAGTTTAGTTTAAGTACTCTAGTGCTCTGTGCCTGAGCCAGTGGAGGTGCACTGTGCTGGGGATCCTTTTACCTACCCAGATACAAATTGAGGGCATTCCTGGGGAGTGCCCCCAGCCCTTCCCAACATGCCAGCCAGACTGCAGTGCCTGGTATAGGATGGTATCAAGGGGTGTGAACTCCACTTAATCCTTAAGCATTCCTTGTGTTATACAGCTCAAAACTGATTCAGTGCACAATGACTTGATGCAGACATGTGGGAAAAGCCTAATCAGATAGGCTATTGTTTGTTGCTGGGCGGATTTTCAGAGGGCTGTTGTGCTGGGTCAGGTGATGTAACTGGCACTTGGTTGAAACATTGTTGCTTTTTCCTGAGAAGGGTCTGATAAAAAGTCAGAGACAGAAATAAAGATAGGTGATAAAAAAAGAGCTGCATATAGGTTTGTAGCAGCTACAGCACTGGAAAACAGGAAGTACCTGCATACAAGAAATGTATGTAATTTTGAAAGATAGTCAGTCAGTGGATTGGACACATATGAAATCCTTCCATCTGTCTATGGTCAGCGAGTAACCTGACATGATCATCTCTTGTCACTTAGCCCAGATTATGTACCTATTAAATCTCTAATATTGCTTGTAAGGGAAGCTGTACTCCCTTATAGCCATTTGTAGTATTAGAAGAAAAATGTAAACTTTACTCGGAGAACATGTCAGTTTGATTGGGTCAGGGCAAGGTCCATTTCATATCTTTAAGATACAACACTGCAGCGCAATCTAAAAATCCTCAAGATATGCAGTCCCCGATGTGGTGTGGTCTCAGAGGCAGGCATCTGCCTAAACTGCATGCAAAAGGCTGTCATGGGAGCAGGACCTGCAAGATGAGATGAGGCAGGAAAGTCCCTCCTGGTTGCAAGAGACCCTGGGGGGGAGGGGGCACCATGTTACCTTCAATGGATCCGGCCTCCGGTCCCTGCACGATGCCTGGACCATCCACCCCTTGAGCCCAGGGAGCAGTAGGGCTCCTGGGGGAGTTCTCACTGGAATTTTTCTTACTTCTGCAGAAGGCGTTTTGCCTACCAAGTGGCTCCTCAGCCTCAGAACACAGGACTAAGAGGATGTCGGATGCAAAAGAGCACGAGTTAGGAGCAGAGGCTTAGAGGAGTGGCAGCAATCGCCGTTGTCGGAGGGGCTAGATGGGGGGGAAGACCTTGACACGGAGCTAGATCTGCAGGAGGAGTTGGAAGAAGGAGAGAGCCTAGAACAGGAGGATCAGGTGCGGATTGTTTGGGTTTTCCGCCGGAAGGAGCTACCAGTGCTCATCTTTATGCTTATGTTTATGCAATTTCTCGATATACTGCCCAGGGCGAAGGCCATTAGGGCGGTTTACAATCACTACAAGCAGGTACTTATACAATTCCTCATCCCCAAAGGGCTCACATTCTGTGTGTACCTTGGAGACCCTCAAGGCCCTGAATATGGCTGCTAACCTCCCGGCAGAGGAAGAGGTGCTGTAGGATCCACTGTTTCAGGCGGTACAGACATCACAGAAAGTCTTACTAGTACATGGAGTAGTAGGACAGATGATCCAGGATGAGTGGGATCTGCCAGAGGTTGACCTTAAAAGTGGTGCAATCCATGACACGCCTATACCCACTGCCAGAGCAAGAACAAGCTCCTTTGATCACCCAAAGTGGGTGCAGCGGTGCTGGCAGCAGTCGAAGAGACTTTGACTTGTCTCCTGCAGCTGAGAGCCTTGGAACTGGTTCCGCGAGACCAGTACATCTGCAGTTGATGCTTCATGTAGTTCATGGTGCCCAAATGGAAGGTTCCTTTCGCCCAATTCTCGACTTCGAGGGCATGAACTATGCTCTCCGGGTACCACATTTTCACAGTAATAATGGCGGTAGGAAGTGGAGATTTTGGGCGACTCTCGATCTCGCAGAGGCATATCTACATGTTCCCATCCATCCAGAACATTGGCAGTTTCTCCGCTTTGCGCTGCCAAGGGGCCATTTCAAGTTTTGAGCGTTGCCCTTCGGTCTGGCGACCACCTTCCCATACCTTTACCAAGGTCTTGGTGATGGTGGCGGCAGCTTTCCTTAAGGAAGGGGTTCTCGTCCACTGTACCTAGACGATTGGCTGGTCCAGGCGAAGTCCAGGGACGATAGCGAAAAGAGCAATGGCGCAGGTGGGAGAGTTCCTTCAAAGTCTCAGTTGGGGTCAACCTGGCCAAGAGTCAGTTACGGCCGACCCAGGAGCGTGCTTTGATACCTGTGTGGGCAGGATTTTCCTGCCAGTTTGCCGGGCGCAGGAGCTACGACAGTGGTTACGGCAGGTCCTGAAGATGGCAAGACCATCAGAGTGGTGGCATCTGCAGGTTCTGGGGACCATGGCGGCCACTCTCAAGCTAGTCCCATGGGCAAGGGCGCAAATGCAACCTCTGCAGAGGGCTCTGCTCAGTCAATGGTCCCATCAGAGTCAACCCCTGTCCCAAGGAGCCCCCATTGTGGGTTCCTCTGATGACCGATGCCAGCCTGTCAGGTTGGAGAGCCCATTGCGAAGGATGCTTTGTTCAGGGACAAGAGTCTGCGGGAAGTCCTGTGGTCAATCAACAGGCTTGAGATGCGAGCAGTGACCTTGGTGCTAGAAGGTTTCGAGCCATGGTTGCAGGGAAAGGTTGTCCAAGTTCTCTCGGACAATTTGATCATGGTGGCTTACATCAACTGGCAAGGAGGCACAGGCAGTGCAGCCCTGGAGGAGGAGGCCGAAAAGCTGTTCGGATGGGCAGCGATTTGTCTCCAGGTATTATTGGTGGCGCATGTAGCAGAAGTTGACAGGGTGACGGCAGCCTATCTCAGCCGAGTGCGCATGGACCCCAGAGAGTGGCAGCTCAATCAGGAGGTGTTCGAGCAGTGGTCCACCGATGGGGCACACCGGTCATGGACCTAATGGCAATGTTCGAGTCGGCCAAGGCCTGCCGGTTTTTCAGCAGAAGAAGAGAGGAAGTC
Organism: Ichthyophis bannanicus; assembly: GCA_033557465.1. NCBI lineage: Eukaryota > Metazoa > Chordata > Amphibia > Gymnophiona > Ichthyophiidae > Ichthyophis > Ichthyophis bannanicus. Next base: position 547,777,419 of record CM066031.1, read on the forward strand.
CAAGGGCCTGGATTCTCTAGTTCAGCAGTGGCTCGAAGAGGGTCTTCTCTGTTTTTTCCCCTTGGGCACTCATAGGCTGGTTAGTGCAATGGCTAGAGGTGCACCGGGAATTTGTAGTTCTGTTGGCACCAGACTGGCCGAGCTGCCAGTGGTATGCTGATCTGATTCGGATACTGGCGGATTGACTCTGGTGGCTTCCAGTTGGAAGGACCTCTTGACACAGGAGCCACTTCGTATGCCCCAGGTGGATCAATTATCGCTTATGGCATGACTCTTGAAAGGGCGAAGTTGAAGAAGAAAGGATAATCAGGCTTGGGGATAGTAACCTTGCTACAGCCCCAGAGGTGGTCTACGAACCTAGCATGCATCTGCGTAGGGCGCGTCTTTGAGTCATGGTGCTGAGAGAGGCAGGCGCGCCCTTCTACTGCCTCCGTCCCGGACATCTTTGCATTCTTGCAATCCGGTTTTGATAAGGGTCTAGCTTGCCAGTTCCTTGAGGGTGCAACTGGCGGTGATTTCCGATTTATCGCGGGGAAAGTCCACAGGGTGCCGTTGGGTATACACCCAGATGGGCTGAGCTTTCTAGGGGCAGTGACCCACCTCCATCTGGCAAAGAGGGCAGTGGTACCGCCTTCGAATCACAATCTAGTGCTGACGGTGCTGTCTGGGGAACCCTTTGAGCCATTGAGTTGAGCTTTCCTGAAGGATTTGACTCTGAAAATGGTATTTCTGGTGGCGATTTGCTCGGCACGCAGGATTTCTGAGCTTCGGACCCTGTCATGCCAGGAGCCTTTCCTTTCCTTCTCCAAGGAGAAAGTGGTCCTGCGCCTGCTACCTTCATTTTTGTCCAAGGTGGTGTGAGCATTTCATAAAAATCAGGCCGTTTCCTTACCGGCTCTGGCGAGCTCGGATGTGGGCGAGAGTGGATATGGGCCCTGCCACGCCACAGCTGTGCCACTTGGAGGCAAAGGTATGTGAAAAGGGCTCCGTCCTTTTGGAGATCAGACCGCCTGTTGGTTCTGTTTGGCGGGTTGCGCAAAAGTGAGGCGGTAGCAAAGCCTCCATTTCCAGATGGACCAGTGAGGCAATCACGCCTGCATACATCTTGAAGGGTAGAGCAGTGCTGGCGGGGTTGCAGATGCATTCCATGAGGGCTCAGGCAGCCTCGTGAGCAGAGTATAGTTTAGTTCCGCCGGTGGAGATCTGTAGAGTGGCATACTTTTATCTGAACATTTTCGCCTGGATGCTCAGGCGGTGGGGGACACTCATTTTGGCTCGGCAGTGCTTCAGGCTGGTTGTGTGGGTCCCTCCCATTAGTTTAACTGCTCTGATACATCCCAGAGGTGGAGGGACGATAAGGAAAGAGAAATTAGACTTACCTGCTAATTGTTCCTTGAGGAACTCCAGTCCAGTCCCGGAACCCTCCCTGAGTGCTTTCTGTGATAATCTATGCACACCCTGGTCCTGAAGCTGATTCCCTTGGTGGAGGAAGTGGCCAGGAGAAGCCGGGGAGGGGGTCTGTAATCAGTATTTGGGGGAGGGGCGGACCAGAATAGCTGTCGGTTGCTCGCTTCCCGCTGGTTGGAGTTGTTCAAGCACTCAACAGGTAGGCCTCCCCATCTTGGAGGGGGGACGGGGTATCCTTTCCAGGGGATGGAGGGGGTCTAGTTTAGTTAGACGTAGAAGTGTTTGTTGCATGTTTAACTTCTTATTTGTTGCTTCTCTGAGTCTGCTTTGTCAGTGGGTACTGGGGCTGGTGGGCAGTGCCAGCTGCATATGTACTGTACACTAGTGTCATCAAAAAGATGACATGCTCAGTCTCCAAGCTGCTGGAGCAGGTGCACTACCCAGATGTGTGGTACTGGACTGGAGTTCCTCAAGGAACAACAATTAGCAGGTAAGTCTCTAATTTCTCTGTGTGGTGTGTTTTTTTTGTTTTTTTTTCACCCTGTGCAGTTCCACTGCTGGCACATGCCTAGATAACAGCACTGCCTCTTTTATATACCCTTAACCCCTAAAGTGAGGTGTTGGAAGAATCCCACTGTAATCGGAACAGGCCCTCGAGCACCTCTGGGAATGGGAAGACAGTAGTGTATTTCCACACAATTTGTGGGAGTGAATGCATCCTCTGTTCCTGCTTCATGTGTGGCACAACCACAGGCTCAAAGTGGATGAAACCTAGGGAATAAACACCTCCTTCAGGAAAAGGCTGAGAACATCGGCCCCCTCACAATGCTCTGTTGGCGAGAGTATTTCTTCATCTATATCAGACATCATGCTGGAATGCCCTCCCGCCCAACATCCATTCCATAACCGAGCTCGCCCATTTCAGAAAGGCTCTAAAACACCACCTCTTTCTCCAGTACTACTCCCATAACGGAGACGCTCAACAGCCGTCCGCACGCACCCATCAACACAGCACCCTCGACCCAACAGCAACACGCAGCCCCAGCCACGCCCACTAATGCCTCCAGACACACAATATGCAACTGCATATAGCACACAATTTGTTGTAAATAGCCATCAAGCAGTCATGTCGCTGCCCGCCCCCACTGGCCCGACTATCTCGCCTGTATATAGTTGCTTAACTGAGTAGCCTGTTACTGAGTCGCCTGTACATAGTCTCCCCGGTTAGCCAAGTTGTACTTAGAAGGAACAGGATTTACAGTGCGGATGTCGCCTGCACTGTACAAATTTGTTTTAACTGTAAACCGAGCTGATTGGAAAGAGCACGGTATAGAAAAACCTCAAATAAATAAATTTGAATCCAAGCCACAGTCCAGGTCTCTGACAGATCCCATCTGATCCCCATCACCAGGGGGGGGTGCCCTTTGCCAGGGATGCTTAGCCATAGGCATTCGAACAGGGCTTCCACACTTTGCCTGCCCCTCACAAGACTGCACTAGGAGGAACCCAGAGGCCATAGGGTCTGAATTTCCACGTCAAAATGATCCGGCCTGTTGTAAAAGGAAAATAATTCCAGGGATGAAGATCCAGACTCTGGAAGCTCTCCTCTTGGAAACTATACAACTTCACCAGGGAACCCAGTCCTCTATCTAGAGGACAGGAGGCAGCACACAGCATGGTCACTGGAACCTCTGGCCGGCTGGTAATCCTTACCCACAGCGCCAATCGCCTCCTCTCCTTAGGCAGGCAAGGCTGGACTAACCGCATCCCCTGGCGTAGAAAGGGGGATCAATTCCTCCAGGGACAATTCAGAAGCTGCCATGCTAGAAGAGCGGAGTCCAGAAGATGGAGATGAGGCACTTGCTTGCCACAGGCCAAAGAACAATTCCTGGAAGATGGTTGCGCAGTCTGTACATGCATTCTGCCCAACAGGCACGCAATAGGAGAAAATGCTACTAATGTGTGCAAATAAACAGTAAGAAACCCACACCATGCCATCAGTTGTCAGCAGTCTATCCTGAATTGTGTCCCACTTAGATGGAATTGGGAGCCCCCCAGCAAGGACAATGATGAGGTCTAAGTCTTGGTTCTCACCACCCTGAGAACCGCAGACAAAGGATCTGTGCTGGGCTCAGCTCTGCTCCCCTGATACTGTTTCATTGGCTTTTGCAGCACTGCTTTTAAGGTGGCTGGCAGCAGATCCTTCTGAGCACCTTCTGCAATCTTTGGGAGGGAGCAGAGGAGGAGGAAGAGGTGCTGAGGTTCTGTGAGACTGCTATATTCTTCCAGATCCTTCTAATTTCTGATTGCTCCACAGGCTCTTATGATAAGTGCATGGAGCTGAACCAAGTTTCCCTCCTACGGCTATCGAAAAGACCAGAGTCTAATGGAGCCTCCCACATGGCACTGAAGTAAGAGAGTGACCCTCATGGTGGTCATTCACAAGTGCTAGATCAATCTTTTCCCCTCATATCTTTTAGAGAGAAGAAAATCCATCCACCAGCTGCTAGAGAGAAAGAAATAGCGAAAAGACCTCTGGTGACTGAGACGTACAGAGACATGGGAGTGATGTCATTGAAACATGAGCTTTTCATTGGTTCTTTGTCTCCCTCAATCTGCTGGTAGGGGAACGCAACCCATTTGTCTGGACTGGTCTAGCAGGATGATATGGAATACTGAATTTTGCTTAAGTGTTTACTTAAATTTATCCCATTACAACAACATAAAAATTTTTAAAATCATACTTCATGTGAATTGTCTATACTTCCATGTTGTACTCCACTTTGTACATCTGTAGATTATAATAGAATATAAGCACTGTTATTAAATTAAATTATTGTATGTCATATCTGCTAATCAATTAGTCATGTGAATGTGTATGTCTCGTCACTTTCACTACAGTCTACTATACAGACATGGCTGCAGGTTTGGCGGTATGTAAAGAGACCATGTAAGATACAAAATGCTTGGGTAAAAGACCCAATGTGGCAGCATGAGACTCTGAATTCAGTGTGACAGGCTACGGATAACCTGTGCTGTTCTGATAATAGGGGAGATACATGGTTGCGACTCTCGGTGTTATATAAGCTTTACTGCACTGTTCTGCAAAAATGGGAGACATTTGAGGATGGAACTCCTGGAAACGCACAAAAACACCAAAATGTAGGTGGTTTGTGTCATTTCTTTTTTGTGTAGAAGTGAATTTTTCCACAAAACACATTTTGTGGGAAGGTTTATGTAAATTTTGCATTAATCATGCAAAGCAGCTCTATAAATAGGGCCAGCCCTAGCTATGTGCGGGCATGTTGCCCGCACATGGCCTCACACCACAATGGGCACTGCACATGCCTGGCCAGCTTAAGAGGGAGCCTGTGAGTCACGAAGCTCAGCTCACCTCTTCACAGCCACGGGAGTGTCTTCCTTAACTCTTGTGGCTATGCTAAATCACAGCTGCTGACTTCTCTGAGCTCATAGAGATTAAACAGGGGCACGTCTTGTCTTTGCAAGAGACGGGAAGTGCCCCTGTTTAACCTCTATGAACTCGGTGGCGCCAGTGGCTGTGACTTAGCACATGCTCCCACGGCTGTGAAGAGGAAAGCTGGCTTCAGGCCTAACAGGCTCCCTCTTTAGCTGGCCAAGCACACACGGGATCCCTCATAGTGTGGGCCATGTGGGAGGGAGCCACTGGTACTGGAAGGGGATTGCTTCTGGGGGCTAGAATGGGAAATGGGCTAATGTTGAGGGATGGGGAGACTGCCATTGAAAGGAAGATAATGCTGGGAGGGGAGCTGATACTACGGGGCCAGGACTGGAAGAGGGCTCATGCTGAGGGATGGAGGGGCTGGAACTGGAGGAAGATTGATACCGGGGGAGGGGGGGGGGTAGAATTGGAAATTGGCTGATGATGGGGAGTGGGGAGACGGAAGGGAGGTGATGCTGGGAGGGACTGGAGGATGGCTGCTGATGGGGAGAATGGGACTGAAAGGGAGTGATACTGGGGGGAGATAAAAAGAAGCTGGGGGAGTGAGGATGGAGATGGGGACAGATACTTTATGTAGGAGGGAAAAAAAAGGGTCATACAGAAGGACAGTTGAGAAGGAGGGGCATAAGAATGAATGCTGGGTTAAGAAGGAAGAAAGGCAGGGTTAATGCATATTTGAGATGGAAGGAGCTGGGTGGGTGTGCAGAAAGGATGTAGGAGGTGGTATGGGGAAAAGGGAGATGGGGAGAGCAGGGACTGTAACTAAGGTGGAGACTCAAATTGGGTGGGAGAAAAGAAGGCAAAATCTAAAATTTGATTGGGTATTGGGAGAGTAAGTGGGGCCTTGGATGGTGGGCCCAGGAGCTGGCACAACACATTGTACATGCAGCTTCATTTTACTTTCTCTGCGACAGCAACATCAGCCAATACTGCCCATAACATTCACTTCAACTGTGCAGGGCCATTCACTGAAGTGAATGCTACAGGCAGCACTGGCTGCTGCGTGCTACCTCTGAGAAATAACAATAAAGCTGGGGATGGTGCTATGTGATCTTTCTTCCGCTGACTCAAGACGCCAGGGATGGTGCTATACAATAGTTTTTCAGGGGGGGGGGAGAAAAGAGATGGGATATGCTAGGGGGATATAGAGTGTGTGTGTGTGTGTGTGTGTGTGTGAGTGAGAGAGAGATATGGAGATTCTAAAGTTATGAGACAGAGGGGATATATTGATCTGGGATGGGGAAGAATGGAGAGATGCCGGGCCACTGCAGGGGGAGAGGAAGGGGAAGGGGGATAGAAAGCTGATGCTCCATGGGGGGGAGGGGTGATGGAAGAGAATGCATGAGATGCTGAACTTTGGGGGAAGGGGGGTAAAGTAGAAGGGTGAGGGGATTGGGAGATGCTGAATTGAGGTGGTGAGGGAGGGGGCGAAATGCTGGCCATCATGGAACTATGTGAGAGAGGCTATGGGAAGCTGGCAAGGAGATGAATGAGAGGAGGAGGATGATTAGAGGGTTGAAATGTGGAGTGCGTGACAGACAGACGCGAATAAGAGGCTAGCAAAGGAGTGAGATGAGAAATGGGGGAGTTGGGGTGGAGGTTAGAGGAGTAGATGGAAAGTTGCTAGATGAAAAGTCAAAGGGGATTGAGGACAGAGGATTGAAATTAGAGTGGATGAATGAGCAAAGAAAGAAATGGAGAAAAGAACCAATCAAAAGATCAGTATGTCAGAGGTGGATGCAGACAAAATGTGGAAAAACATAGACAGCAGACAATGAGAGTTAGCAGAAGACATGTTGAGCCCAATTCTGAAAGGGGCATGTCCAGATAGCCCTGTGCAGGACAGGCCTGTTAGGACCCGATTCTGTATGGCGGGAACAAAACGTTCCCACCGCGCACAAAATCGGGCCCAGAGGATGGCCCAGTGTGCACCTGCCTGCTTGAGGGGACGTCCTTTTCTGCAGGCTCCCCTGACTCCCACTGCCAACCCACAGCTTGCCAGCTAGGGTCTGGATCAGGCGAGGGGACTTATGAATATAAGGTATACCATATTGGGTCAGACCAAGGTCCATCAAGCCCAGTATCCTGTTTCCAACAGTGGCCAATCTAGGTCAAAAGTACCTAGCAGTTTTCCCAAAAGACTCGGGTTTCACAATGCTTGTATTGGGGCAAGTAGTGGCTATCCTGAGTCTCCTTTAATAATGGTTTATGGACCTTTCCTCCAGAAACCTGTCCAAACCTCTTTTTTTTTTAAACCCGGCTACACTAACAGCTTTTACTACATCCTCCGGTAACAAATTCCAGAGTTTGATTACATGTTGAGTGAAAAAAATATTTTCTCTTATTAGTCTTAAATAGGTTACCCTGTAGCTTCATTGTATATCCCCCTAGTCTTTCTATATTTTGATAGCGTAAACAATCAATCTATGTTTACCCGTTCACTCCATTCATTAATTTATAGACACATATCTCCCCTCAGCCGTCTCTTTTCCATATTGAAGAGCCCTAACCTTTTTAGCCCCTCTTCACAGAGGTATCGTTCCATCCTCTTTATCATTTTGGTGGCTCTTCTCTGTACCTTTTCTAATAATGCAATAGCCTTTTTAAGATACGGCGACCAGAAATGCACACAATATTCAAGGTGCGGTCGCACCATGGAACGATACTGAGGCATTATAATATCCTTTTGTTTTGTTCTCCTTATGATATCTAGCATTCTATTTACTCTCTTGACTGCCGTCGCACACTGGGTGGAGGGTTTCAACATGTTATCCATGATGACTCCTAAATCTTTTTCCCCCCTGCACTCTTCCCTGGCTGGGAATCCCCGGGCCTGATTACTGGGTCAGTGCTGCTACTTCCACCTTCAAGGTGGAATAAGCAGCACGTTCCCTCTGATCCGGCAGGACATACAGGACCATGACCTGAATCAGCCTTGTACATCCTGCTGGCTCGGCGCGCCCCTGCTCTGTCCAGATCCCGCCCCCTCCCGGCTTTTCTTGTCCTGCAGCTATAGCAGTTCGAGGAGAGCAGGAGGGGGAATAGAGTCGGACAGCTTGCGGGGCTGCACATCCCAGCAGCCTCGCAACTCGCGACTCTTAATCGGGCCCAAAGATCGCAGAAAAGAGAGATGGGGCAATTGTGACTGAAAAATAAAATACCCAAACAAGAAAATCTAGAAAAAAGTACTTTATTAACTGGAATACTGTATGTCAGCTCTGGGAAATCCAACTATAATATCCTGCAAAGTCCTAGGTCCAGAAAGAGGGGTGGAGGTGTCCTTATTCTAACTTCAAAAGACTTCAAATTCATCTGTCACCGTAGTGAGAGTTCAGGTAATATCGATCTTCTAATTACTGAAAATAAGAATATTAAAATAAGCCTTTTTTACAGACCACCATCGCCCAACCCTGACAGCCTCACAACGATCCTGGAAGCTGCCTGCAGTTTGACACCGCATAAGCCCCGCATAATTTTTGGTGACTTTTTAATCTTGCATCGTTGAATTAATCTCGTGCCTCTCACTTTATAAATGCTATGCTTGAACTCTGATTTCATCAAATTGTTCAATCTCCTACTCATCATAAAGGTAAGCTTTTGGGGTTCCCAGTTCAATTAGAGCCGGATTCCATTCGGGGCTCATCTGGGCTGTCTGGAGACCCTCAGCAGAACAAAGCCGTTGGCTCCCAATTCTGCACCGCAGGAGCCAGATGTTCCCACGGGTGCAGGATCAAGCCCTGAAACAGCACGGCGTGCCCCTGCATGCACCCGGGGACATTCTCCTTACATCCCCTGCCACAGTGCCAACCCCTTGTTACTATGCCATCTGACCCTAGGCTGGGCAGCCAGGGCCTACCTGCCACCTGTCCTGGCCTTGGGAGGAGGGGTTCCGGCCCTGATTGTTGCAGTCCCAGCTACTTATTCTACCTCCTGAGGTGGAATAAGCAACATGCCCACCCCTGACCTGCAAGACGTACAGGGCCGTGACCTGAATTGGCCCTGTATGTCCTAGTGCCTCGGCCCGCCCCCCACTGGCACACTCCGTACTGCTGCCCTGGCCATGCAGGAAGAGTCTGTGGGAGAGTATGGACAGGATGGCTTGCAGGGCTGTTCATCCCACCGGGATGTGCAGCCCTGGAAGTCACCTTGCTGAATTGGGCCCTTACTGTCTTCATATTCTAAATTGTGATTCTTTATTCTGTATTTGGCGATGGACTGTCTGTTTTGCGTATATGACAGAACTATGCTAGTCTGTTCATGTAATTTCTGTGTAGCAGACCCGCTTGCTCCCTTTTCCCAGTAGATGTATTGGTTTAATATTTGTAGTGCTGCTTTTTTGATAAGTAGGGCTTGTTGGTGTGAGAGTCCTGGTAGTGCTGTTACGATATAGCAAGATTGCTATGGCTCTAAATGAGCAGGGTTTTGTCACAATGCAATTGGCACTGGAGGATAGTAATGAAATATGGTAGCCTCTCTTTAGCCTTACTGTACATGCAAATGGCTTTCAGGCACCCATTAAGAGGTATGTTTACTAAATGTTAATGTGCATTCACAAATTTGAATGTGTGCTAAGTGCAGCAACACCCATTTTTTTCTATGGCCATAGTGGTACTTAGGGGCATGTATAATCAACATTAATGTGCTTTAAGTCATTGCTAGAACAGAAAATAGGCTTTTGAAGGACCCCTTTCAAAGCCTCTTAAAATTTTAGATGGATAATGTATATAGTTGTGGTCAACATTATTGGCACCATTGCATTTTAGGTATTTCATTTTAGGAAATATTCCAACTGTAGTCATCATATTTTAATAGTATATTCAAAGATATACAACAAAAAAAGAGATGTCTGCAACTTAGATGTATTCATTTCTGAGAGAGGGGAAAAATATGACCTGGACAGGAATAATGACACCCTTCACTAATATTTGGTTGCACAATCCTTGGCAGTGATTACAGCGTCCAAACATTTCTTGTAGCCATCTATGTTTCGTACATCTGTCTGCTGGTAGTTTCTCCCACTCTTCAACTGTGATTTGTTCCAGCTCATGAATGTTTCCAAGATTCCTTTTACCAATGGCAGATTTCAGCTATTTCAAAGGTTCTCAGTTGGATTGAGATAAGGACTCATTGCTGGCCAGTTTAAAAGTACATTTGTTCCTTTTTAACCATTTTTTTTGTACCTTTTGGATGTATGTTTTGGGCCATTGTCCTGCTGGAGGACCCATGACCTTCGACCCATATGTAGCTTTCTAAAACTAGGTAGCACATTTAGCTCCAAAATATCTTGGTAGTCCTCTGACTTCATGATTTCTTTAATACGTTCCAGGCCCCCAGTTCCTGAGGCAGCAAAACAGCCCCACAACATTATGGAACTTTCACCATATTTAACTGTAGGAAGAGTGTTTGTGTTTTTTTGTTTTCTTGTTAAGCTTCATTTCTTTGCCTGTAAATGTAATGCTGGTCTGCATTGCCAAAGAGCTTGTTTAGTTTCGTCTGTCCACAGAACATTTTTCCAGTAGGATTCTGGTTTCTCAAGGTGGGTTTGGGCAATGATCAGGCATGCCTTTCTATGTCTGTCTTTGAGCAGTGGGGTCCTCCTTGGCCTTCGCCCATGAAGTCCTTCTTTGTTTAGTGTGCAGCGTATGGTGCGGTTTGAAACCACCACTACAGATTGCTCCAGGTCAGCCTTAAGCTCTCTGGATGTTGTATGTGGTGTGTTTCCAACAGTTCACACTAACCTTCGAAGATTTATTGGATTAATTTTCCTCTTCCCACCACATCCTGGGAGGTTTTTTTGACTGCTCCATGAGCAGAAAACTTCTTAACATTGCGAACTGTAGACACAGGAATCCCAAGATCTTTGGAGATGGCCTTGTACCCCTTTGAAGTTTTGATCATTGCTTTTCTGACAGTCTCAAGTAGCTCTCTTGACTTCACTATTGTGAAAATGGAACTGGAAGTGAACGTGGCCATCTTAAACATTGGAGGCATCGTTCATTGGTTGTTTCAAGTCATGTGACTACTGACAATTGATCACAGCTGCGTCTAATTTTACTACAATGGGAATATAGTTCTGTTCAAACTAATTTGAACTGTTTAAGGGTGCCAATAATCATGTCCTGGAAATGTCAGTTTTTATACCATTTCCTTTTTTTAATTGGTCTTGCTTTATTTGATTCTTTTATGTGTCAAATATGTGTGTGGGTGTGTGTATCTATATCTATATCTATATATCTATATCTATATATCTATATCTATATATATATATATCTTCCAGAGCCACTGGCCAAATGAGGCCCTGCACTGAATCTCCGCACATGGCCCCACTATACCCTTGGGCAACCCCTGCTCATAAATACAAAAAAAAATTGTGAAAAGGAACATGTGAAGAAAGCTCAATGCACTAATTTTAACTCTAAAAACAACTACGGCTCAAGAGCTGTATCTTCAAAGCTGCCAAATATTAAAAGGAAATGCATGCCTCTTCTCATGGCAGGTGGCAAAAATGAAAGTATGGGCTCACAGATTTCCACCCCCACCCCAGGATCCCTCTCCAGGGAGACCTCAACATCCTGGTGGCCAGTGGCCTGCTGTCCCCTTTCCCAATTCCAACACAGGGCTAAAATGACTTTAAACCACCCCATCCATGAAACCCCGCCCCTTCAGAAATGCCTAGGCAGACCCATCTCTATTCCCCCACCATGAGAGGATCAGAGGCACTGGGGACAGGAATGATACCCAGTCACTCCTGCCTCATAGGCTGCTGACTGCAGCATGGCATGGACTGACCCCTTCTGGTAGTCTAGTGGCACTACCATTAGGGATCAAATTGCCAATCAAGGGCCCATACATCTTTTGTCAATATGACCCCTTGTGATTGTACCACAGGACTACCACTAGGGATAGTCTTGTGATACAAGCCATGCTATTTTGCAGCCTATAGAATAGGAGCGCGTAGGGATATCTCCTGTCCTCTGTTCCCCTCCCCCCAAGCACAGTACTTTTTTTTTCATTAATGCAAAGTTAATGGACAAAAAGGGAAAACTTGAGTGTGGACTTGTTGATTAAAAATTTCATTTTGTGAAGTACGGTTTCAGACATACTTCTTGCAGTGGCTTTCCTGGGTACTCTAGCACCATTCTGAATACCCATATGTATGGGCACCACGAGAAGCAACCCAGAATAAGACTGACTGAATATGTGCAGCTTGTGTGCTTGCTGGAAAATTAGCTTTTGTTTTTTTCAAGTAATGTATGTTCATGTTCGTTATTTACCGCAAATCAAACAAATGTTAAGCAATCTAAGTAGTTTACAATAAAATAATGGGTAAAGAGGGGAGCAAGTCAAGATATGTCAGCCAGGAGAACACATAGAATAATTACCCAGTTGTTAGAGCATAGGACTTGCATATGGATGTAGCAAGATAGGACAATCCCCTAGTAGAGGCCTTAAACCTAGAACCCAGGGGTCTATGGAGTAGGTCTTCAGCACTTTACACTTCTAACAAATGCCTGTATGCAAATGCTAGAGGTCTAAAAAGCAAGATGGGAGAGTTAGAATATATAACACTAAATGAAAGGTTAGATATAATTGGCATCTCGGAGATCTGGTGGAAGGACAATAACTAATGGGACACTGATACCTGGGTACAAACTAGATCACAAATGATGAGTAGATTAAATTGGTGGAGGTATTGCACTCTGTTAGAGAAGGCATCAAATCACACAGGATAAACATTTCGCAAGAAACAAAATACACTGTAGAATCTCTATGGATAGAAATTCCATGTAAAACGGGGAAGGCGATGGCAGAGGGGGTGTACTACCGACTGCCTGACCAGAAAGAACAGATGGATGATGAAATGCTAAAAGAAATAGGGGAAGCTAACAAAGAGTTACAACACAATAATAATGGGTGATTTCAGTATTGACTGAGTCAATGTCACAGCAGGACATGAACTAAATGACTGCTTCTTGGAGCAGCTGTTTCATGAACCAACAAGAGGGGAAGCTATTTTGGACCTAGTCCTTAGTGGAACACAGTTATCTGATGCAAGAGAACTGTGTTAGGGCCACTTAGCAATAGTGATCATAGCATGATCGCATTTGATTTAACAAATGGAGGGAGGATGGTAAGGAAATCCACAGTACTATCTTTTCCCTTTCAAAATGGAGACTATGATAAAATGAGGAAAATAGTTAAGAAAAAAACTAAAAGGAGCAGCTGTAAAGGCTAAAGCATAGCATAGGTGTTGTTTAAAAATACTATTTTGGAACCCCAGACCAGATGCATTCAGTGCTTTAAGAAAAGTGGATGGAAGGCCAAAAAACTGCAAGCATGGTTTAAAGGTGAGATCAGAGAGGATGTTGTAGCCAAAAAAACGTTTTTCAGGAATGAAAAAAGGGGCCAAATGATGAAAACGGGAAACATCATAAGCACTGGCAAATTAGATGCAAGACATTGATAAGGCAGGCAAAGAGAATTTGAAAAAAAGTCTTGCCGTGGAAGCAAAAACGCATAATAACTTTTTCAAGTACATTAATAGCAAAAAACCTGTGTGAGAGTTGGACCATTATATGATAGTGGGGTATAAGGGGCACTAAGGGAGGATAAGGCCATAGTGAAGAGACTGAATGAATTCTTTGCTTCGGCCTTAACTGAAGAAGATATAGGAAAGTTACCCATGGCTGAAAAGATATTTAAAGGTGATATATCAGAAGACTTGAAAGAAATATCGACAAACTGGGAAGATTTGCTACTCTTCAGTTTATCAAATAGTTGTAATACATCACCTGGACGGGATGGTATACATCCAAATGTGTTGAAAGAACTGAAATGTGAGATTGAAGAGTTACTATCATTAAAATCATCTGTAGTACCTGAAGATTGGAGAATGGCCAATGTAATGCCGATTTTTAAAAGGGGTTCCAGGGGTGATCCAGGAAACTACAGACCGGTAAGTCTGATGTCCGTATCTGTCAAAATGGTACAAACCATTATAAAAACAAAAGTTAAACATGTAAATAGTTATGGTTTAATGGGAGAGAGCCAACAGGATTTAGCCAAAGAAAATCTTGTCTCACTAATCTGTTTATTTGAAGGTGGGAATAAACAGGTTGACCAAAGGTAAGCCGGTTGATATAGTGTATCTAGATTTTCAGATTGTCTTTGACAAGGTCCCTCATGATGGACTCTTGGTGAAATTAATTAAAAAGTCATGGGATAGGAGGCAGTGTACTATTGTGGATCAGGAACTAGTTAAAAGATAGAAAGCAGAGGGTAGGGCTAAATGGCCAATTTTCTCAATTAAGAAAGGTGAGTAGTGCAGTACCCCAGGGATTTGTGTGGGGCCCGCTGCTTTTTAACTTCTTCATAAATCTGGAAATGGGAATAACAAGTGAGGTGATCAAACTTGCAGATGATACAAAATTATTCAAAGTTCTTAAAACACAAGAGGATTGTGAAAAATTGCAAGAGGACCTTCTTAAATTGGAAGACTGGACATTCAAATGGGAGATTAAATTTAATGTGGACAAGAGCCGAGTTATGCAGTTAGGGAAGAACAACCCAAATTATGGTTATACGATACAAGGTTCCACATTAGGAACCACGAGACAGGAAAAGGATTTAGGCGTCATTGGGATAATATGTTGAAACCCTCTGCCTAGTGGGCAGTGGAGACCAGGAAAGCAAATAGAATGCTAGGAATCATAAGGAAAAGAATGGAGAATAAAACAAAGGATATTATAATGCCTCTACTATTCCATGGTGCAACTGCACCTTGAATATTTTGTGCATCTCTGTTTGCCATATCTTATAAAAAGTACAGAGAAGAGCCACCAAAATGGTAAAGGGATGGAAGGATACCCTCATGAGGAGAGGTCTAAAAGATTTTAGGGCTCTTCAAATTGGAAAAGAGATGGCTGAGGGGCGATATGATAGAGGTCTATAAATTAATGAATGGAGTGGAACGGGTAAATGTAGGTTAGTAGTTTACCGTTTCAAAAAAAATAGAAAACCTAGGGGACACACAATGAAGCTGCAATGTAGCCCATTTAGGACTAAGAAGAGAAAATACTACTTCACTCAGCGAATAATGAAACTCTGGAATTCGTTACCAGAGGATGTAGTAAAAGCTATATAGCTGGGTTTAAAAAAAAAAAGTTTGGACAAGTTCCTGGAGGAAAAGTCCATAAACCATTATTAAAGATGACCAGGAAATCCACTGCTTACCCTGGGATAAGCACAGTGGAATCTGTGTACTTTTTTGGGAACCTGACAGATACTTGTGACTTGGATTGGCCACTGTTCGAAACAGGATACTGGGCTTGATGGACCTCGGTCTAACCCAGTATCGCATTTCTTATGTTCACAAAGCCAACACTTCACTCTACCAGGGCTGGCCCATCCATTGATGTGCCAGGCAGGTATCTAGGTTGGCAGACCTTGGTGGGCAGCACAGCAGCTTTGTGCTGCTACTTTGGTGCTCACAGCAGGCCATGTGCTTCGGCACATATGGACTGCTGCTTCTGACCCCTCTCTGACACATCTTCCTAGACATTGTATATAAATTATTTTGAGAGTTCACTTAAATGGAATCATGTCTATAGTTCTTCTAGTGTTTCTATTGAGCTTCTGTTCAATTTGGGAATGACTCCCTATCACGAATAACGGGGATGTATGTCCAGTTGGGACGTACATCCCCCGATATTCGTCCAGATGTGGCTGCCAGCAAAAGGCTCCCTGTATGAACGTCTGAGTTATACGGGGAGCTTTAGATGGGGGCGGGGGAGGGTGGAATGAGGGTGGTCATCTCCCTCGACGTGTAGGGCCTATTCTGAGGATGGCCCTATATATCCGGAGTTGGCCGGATAGATGGAGGACTTATTCCACCGCAGAGGTGGAATAATTTCCCCTGGACGCGGTGTTTCTGTGGCAGCCAGTGGGGGGAAACGTAGGTAGGGGCCCAGGAAGTTCCCTGCAGCTGGACCCTGGCCATGGGATGCTGGATCAGGGGTCTGGCTGTGGGGAAAGAAACTCTTTGGCGGCACTGTGGCTCCATTAAGGAGCTTGATTGAGTTAGCTGGGTAAGTGGCGGATGTCTGGGGTGCCCGCGGGGATGTCTAGCTCCCACAGGAGCAGAATCTGCTGTTCTATGTAAAACACTTTGACATTTTGAAAGGCGGTATATAATCGGCAAAATAAATGAGCAAAATAAACTAATTTTCTGGAAATGTCCCTGTTTTCCTCCTTCTTTGAAAATGAAAAATGTTAGCCCTATTTCAGCAAATCTTTGAGTCACAAGTGAGCTCTCTGGTGGCCAACTACCATGGTCCCAAGGATCATACCTTCTGCCATCATTCAGTCCATGGTGCACAGCTCAAGTAAACACAAATCTGAATGAGCAGCAAACAGCAGGGCAGATTATACAGTTGTGGTTAAAGTATAGCCAACTTATTCTTAAAGAATTTGGAGATTGCATGCAGGAGGCAAGAAACATATCATATCAAACATAGAAGAAAGATCACTAACTTCAAACCTGTACTAAAACCTAGGTGATTGAATTCTCTGTCACGTGCTTTGTGGTGCAATTTTCCCCAAGCACAATGGGCACTATTTGCAGCTCCAGTTTTGCATTCATCAATAGTAGCAAATTGACCCTTATCCTCCCACCAGTCACAAGAAATATTCCATAGCCCTACTGTGGTACCGACATCTTCTCTTGCATCCAAAGTCTGTCAACCGTTCATTAATAAACCGCACTGATGCAGAATAGCGCGGTATATAAGAGAATATGAATAAAATAAAAAATAAAAAAAATAAATTAACACTTAATAGCATAATATAAACCAACATCTACATGTATAGCTGTTCTGCACTGTGCCCACCTGATCCATCCCTCTTTGAACATAGGGCTACCACACCACCTACCACTTCCAAACCTTCCCCTGCAAGCCATAGGTGATTTATCAAAATGGAAGTCCTCTCCCATTTTTTTTTTTGCCGCCAGTCATTCAGTCCTGGACCTTGTGGATGTTTCCACGGCCATGTCAGGACAACTCTTGCAGCCAGGAGCAGCTTGGCCTGTAGACATCTGTTTTACTCTCTATTCTGGAGTCTAATAGTTCTACAATAGGGTCAAAGGGGATTGAGCCCCCTATAAATATCCTCTGCCTCCTGAAGAACCAGTTGCCAGTAGCGCTATGACATGGGCAGTCCCACCACATATGGAAGAATTTTCCCTTCCCCCCCCCACCCCATATTTCCACCAACACCGTTCATTTGCCCTTGCTTGTGCCTTCCTGAGCTGCGGTGGGGGTGATATAGGCACTGTGCACTAGCTGCAGGTGGGTTTGCCTCCATGATGTAACCAGGGTCCATTTAGTGATCCCTTCATGTATCCGGTGCCACATACTCTCCTCTAGGTCTGTCCACTCCATTGATGCCACCCTCGAGCATGAAATGGCAGCCCTTTTCCCACCTCCTTATCCAGGCTTTTATATAATTTGGACAGAATATCTTGTGCTCCCTTCCCTTTAAATAAGATCTTTTTGAGCTCCGTTGGCTCCTGCCGGAGCCAAACCTTAACCTCTTGTCTTAGTTTCAGGTTTGCCATTTCCTACTATCTGTAAAACGGGACCTGCCTGGCCACCTTCTGCTCTACTTCCCCATCGCCATATACCTACCTGCCCAATCCAGTCCCCAAAAGTCCCAAGTCCCTGCTTTTCCATGAACTCCAGAAATGAACTATACTCGGGAGAGAAAAGGGACGAAAGTCCCTCAGCCACTACCATTTTGCGAATGGTGAAGGCAGGTCTCTCTTTTTTTATTTTTTAGCACAACCCTTCCCTTGCCGCACCAGCAGCCCGATAAACAGATGTCTCAGGTCCTCCTAACTGCATTGTCACCCGTTCTCACCACCTGCAAGCAATTCAAAAATAGATCGTGGGGCGAGAGTTTCCAATTGCAGGGGGAACCAGTGAGCTTCCTGGGGGTGGAGGTAGAACACCCACAGCGTCCTCACCACTGCCGCCTTATAATACAGTTGAAGCTCGGGAAGATTAGCCCTACCCTGCTCCTGAAGTCATGTTAAGCGTTTTTACCTAGATCTTGATTCTCTTCCCTGCCCATACAAAACGCACCAGATATTTTCCACTGCCCCAAAGTACTAGAGGGGATACAGAGGGCGAGCTGCCCAAACACAAAAATGAATTTCGGGATAATGTTCCTCTTGAGTGCAGCTAGCCTACCCAGCCAACTCTGAGGGAAAAACCCTAGCCTGTCTTTAACGTGTGGGAGCTAACCGGGCAGCATGCAGTATCGCTGCTGCCTGGTTAGCTTTGGCAGCTTCTGGCATGTGTGACAGTGCCTGGATATTCAGTTCCATTGCCATGGCATTGAATATCCAGGTTAGAGGATGGCGGGGAGCGGTATGTGCTGACATGGTGCATAGCCCTTCAAAGATGCAACCGAGTCATTATTGGGCCTTAAATGTCTGAGCAATCTCCATTAACCAACACTCTGGCTGCCGGAGCCGCCAAGGGAGCTTGAACTCCATTAATAAAAACTTCCCCCCCCACCCCCAAATTAAATTTAGCCATCATAGCAAACAGGAACTCCCATTTCATCCAATCAAAAGCCTCTTCGATGTCTAGGGCTACACATAACATCGGTTCCCTCCAGTCTTTCACCAGGGCCATAAATCCACTGCCCTCCTAATGTTGTCTGAGATAGCATGACCTTTAATAAAACCAGTCTGATCTGGGTGGATAAGATATGGCAATAGCGCCTCCAAACAGTGGACTAGGACTCTTGCAAACAACTTGGCTTCACAATTTATTAATGCAATGGGACGATAACTCCCACATTGCTTGGGTAGTTTACCTTTCTTAGGCAGTAGGATCAAATTAGCTAGTGCCATGAATGCCGGCAAGGGACCCTCTCTTAAAGCTTCACTAAACTTTGTCTTTCAACAGATGATAAAATCCATCCTCTCTTGCAGCCTTTTCTTTCAGGAGAGTTTTCATTGCTGTGATTACCTTCCCTTCCATGATGGGATGGCTTAACTGTGCCCCTTCCTCTTCTAACTGAGGAAGTTGTAGAGTCTCCAGAAAACTCCCTAACTGTCCATCCCCTGAGTACTCTCTGATGAATACAGAGCCTCATAAAAAGCCCTGAACTCCTGACAAAGCCTCGTTGTGATGCAAATCTTACTGTCCTCCTGGCCCTGCAGTTCATTCACCAACTGTGCCGAGCGGTTCTTTTTCAACTGCCAGGCCAATAACTTCCCTGCTCTGTTCCCTTGCTCCTGGTAGTTACGCTTCGCCAATCTAAGCAAGTGAGTAATCAGTTTGGTGTCCAAAGACTGGAGCTGCGCTTGAGCTATCCCTAGTTGTCTTGCTGCCTCCCTCGATCCCATAGACATGTGATCTTTCTGCAACAGACTGACCGGTTCCACCAACCTCGGGCTTTTGCTTTCTTTTTTTTTTTCTGGGAGGCAACTTGCAACAAAATTCCTCCTAAATACGTCTTCCCTGCATCCCACAATATTCCCTCTGTCTCTCCCTTGTATTGTTTTTTTTTCACAGGTATGTGTACTACCATTCCTTAATTGCCCTACCACTTCATCTTGCTGCAAGAGAAACATTCACTCTCCACCAACTGCACTGAGTACCCTTCCCCATCCCTGAGGGATCCATTGAGCCTCTACCTTCCCATGAGTAAATAAATGAGTCATGACAATTGGGTGGACTTGGACCTCTCTAAAACTGTTTGACCCCCTCGAACCAGCACATAGACCAGTCTGTAGTACTTGTTAGTTCACGGGCCAAAGCAAGTGTATTCCCTGCTAGTACCATTGTGCTGTCTCCAAATATCCACTAATCCCCCAGCTCTGCATGGTATCCCACAATTCTTTTCCCTCCTGATAGTGAGTCTTAGCAGCATAATTGGACCTATCCAAGTTCCCTCACCCATCTGGGCAGCAGCAGAATGGGATAGTGTTGACGGCGGAGGATCACATTTCTGTGACATCGGCAACAACACCAAACTTAAACTGCGTGGAAGAAAGGCCCGGCAATCTGCTTCTGTATCTTGCCATGAAAACCCAATGGATAGTTACAACAAAACAAATTGTGCTTTGGTGCTGGAAGATGAGACCCCCAGGTCGGAAGGCACTCAACTAGCTACCGGGGAAGAGCTGAAGACTTTTCAGAGTAAAGCCAGCATTTATGATGTGGTTGGATCAAAGCTCTCGGGAAGTCTGACTGCTGATGTAGCGGCGCATGAAATGAGAGTCAGAAGCTGTAAAGGTGTCTTACACATTGGAACATGGAACATACAAAGCATGAAACAAGGAAAGTTGGAGGTGGTCAAGAATGAAATGGAACGTGTACAACTTGATCTGTTGGGTGTCAGCGAGCTGAAATGGTCTGGTATCGGGCACGTTGCATCAGATGATCACATGGCCTACTATGCTGGAAATGAAAGACAAAGAAGAAATGGTGTTGCATTTATAATAAAGAAGAAACTTGCAAGAACTGTAATGAAATATAATGCAGTCAGCGAATGCTTAATCTCTATTCGTCTACGAGGATTGCCTATCAACACAACTATAATTCAAGTATATGCCCCAACAACAGCTGCAGAAGAGAATGAAATTGAAGAGTTCTATGAACAAGTACAAGCTGAAATTGACAGAACATGCAAACAGGATATCCTGATAGTCATGGGTGACTGGAACGCAAAAGTTGGCAACAAACAAGAAGGCAAAGTAGTTGGAAAATATGGACTTGGCAACAGAAATGAAGCTGGAGAAAGTGATAGAATTCTGCAAGACCGATGATCTATTCATCTCAAACACCTTCTTCCAGCAACACAAGCGGCGACTGTACACATGGACCTCACCCAATGGATTGTATAAAAATCAAATTGACTACATCTGTGGAAGTCAACGATGGAAAAACTCTATAACATCAACAAAGACAAAACCTGGAGCTGACTGTGGTACAGATCATCAATTACTAGTATGCAAACTCAAGCTAAAGTTGAAAAAGAGTAAACCACTCATGAATGCAGTAAAATATGACCTTGAGAATATACCACTGGAATTTAAAGACTGCCTGCAAAATCGATTTGCTGCTTTAGATACAAATGAGAGAGCTCCGGAAGAGTTATGGAATGACATCAAGAAGGTTGTGTTCGAAGAAAGCGAGAAGTCTCTACAAAAGGTGAAAAAGCAAAAACGGCCAAAATGGATGACGGAAGAAACTCTGAAAATTGCCCAGAAATGCAGAGAAGCTAAAGCCAGAGGACAAAGAAAGACAATCGCAGAACTCAACAGAGATTTTCAATGTGCAGCAAGACAGGACAAGGAAAAGTACTACAATGACACTTGCCAGGAAATAGAAGCAGAAACTATTAGAGGAAGAACAAGATCGGCTTTCCTAAAGTTACGAGAGTTAAAGAAAAAGTTCAAGCCTCGAATTGGAATGTTACAAGATGCTCAAGGTTCTATGTTGAATGATGCTGAGAAGATCAAGAAAAGGTGGAAGGAATATACAGAGTTTTTATATGATAAAGATCAAGTGGACCAACATCCGTTTCAACCTGTACCTTATGATCGGGAACCATTGCTGATGAAAGAAGAAGTTGAAGCAGCATTGAAAGCCTTATCAAAGAACAAAGCACCAGGCATTGATAGCATTCCCATAGAAGTATTGCAGCAATCTGATGCAGCTGTTACCGTACTTACAAGGCTCTGCCAAGAAATATGGAAGACATCATCATGGCCAACTGACTGGAAAAGATCTGTGTTTTATACCAATACTAAAGAAAGGTGATCCAACTGACTGTGGAAATTATCGCACAATCACTCTGATCCCACATGCCAGTAAGATTCTACTGAAGATTATTCAAAAGAGACTACAACCATACCTGGAACAAGAACTACCTGACGTGCAAGCAGGGTTCAGGAAAGGGCGAGGAACGAGAGACATCATTGCGGATGTGAGATGGATCCTTGAAAAAACTAAAGAATACCAAAAGGATATCTATTTGTGCTTTATCGACTATAGCAAGACTTTTGACTGTGTAAACCATGAGAAACTCTGGGCCACATTAAGAAGCATGGGTATACCAGAACACCTGATCGTTCTCTTACGAAATCTGTACATTGATCAAGAAGCAACAGTTCGAACGGAACAAGGAGAAACAGAATGGTTTAAAATAAGCAAAGGTGTAAGACAAGGCTGCATACTTTCCCCCTACCTATTTAATTTATATGCAGAACAAATCATCAGAGAAGCAGGATTGTATGAAGATAACAGAGGTGTGAAGATTGGTGGAAGACTCATCAACAACCTTCGCTATGCTGATGATACCATATTACTGGCTGAAAGTGAAGATGATCTGAAACATTTGCTTCTCACAATCAAAGAACATAGTCTCAAAATGGGCCTGCACCTTAATGTAAAGAAGACAAAGATCATGACAACTGGCATAATCAATAGGTTCATCGTTGAAGGAGAAGAAATTGAAATTGTGAACAACTTTAACCTACTTGGATCAACTATCAATAAAGAAGCAACAAGCAGTCAATGAATCAGACGACGCATTGCTCTTGGCAGAATGGCTATGAAAGACCTAGATAAGATTCTCAAGAGCAGAGATGTCTCTCTCCATACAAAGATTCGACTTGTTCAAGCCATGGTATTTTCAATAACATCATATGGATGTGAAAGCTGGACAGTGAAAAAGACAGACAGGAATAAAATTGATGCCTTTGAATTATGGTTCTGGTGGCGAATACTGTGTATACCATGGACTGCCTGAAGAACAAACCAGTCGGTACTAGAGGAGATCAAACCTAAGCTTTCTTTAGAAGCTCAGATGACAAGATTCGACTTTCATACTTTGGACACATCATGCGAAGAGAGAGATCATTAGAGAAAGACATCATGCTTGGCAAGATAGAAGGTCAACGCAAAAGAGGAAGGCCAGCAATGAGATGGATCGATACAATAACAGCAGCTATGGGTACCAGTCTGTCAACAATGAGCCGCCTGACTGAAGACCGAACACAATTTAGGATAGCTATCCAGAGGGTCGCCATGAGTCGACTCCGACTCGACGGCACTTAACAACAACAACAAGTTCCCTAGCGCACAGTTCATATCTCCTGCTACAATCCAATCCTCTTTCACTTCCTTTGCGAAAACTCTGTGTCACAGAGTCTTCAAACAACAATCCTTTGCTCCTATTAGGGGTGTATAGATTTAATATGAACACCTCTGTTGTCTCCTCCCTCCCTGAAATCCATATCTCTCCCCCCCCCCATGCAGATTTCACAAAAAAAATGCGTTTGTGGATAAGAGTGGCCACCCCCTTTTTTTTTTTTGTGTGGTGTGTGTTTTTTAAATTTAAAGGCGGCACACAGCTTATGTATGTTCTTTCTGGGTCGGGTGTGTCTCTTGGAAAAGTACAACGTCAATTTGCACTTTACTGACCAGGGAGAGAACTCATTTCTGCGTAATAGGCCCATGAAGGCTCCACACATTAAGGGTAGCAACTGAATAGCCCCCCTCCTTTTACCCACCATCATCGCATGTCATCCCTTTCCAAGTCTCCCAACTCCCCACTCCACCACGCTTTCCTCCACTTCCATTCATCCTCTTGCACAGTGCACAACACAGTCAACCCTCCATTTCCTCTATTTTTAGTATTTTTGGCTTCCTCAGGACAGCTTTGTTTCTTCTCCCCCTCCTGCTTATTCCTATAATCACCTTCAGATTATTCATCCTCCCCTTCCAGCCCCCTCCACCCATATATACTCCCCCCCATGAAATGTTTCAAGTCAAATATCACCATTTAAAAATCTCCTAAAGTCATAGCCAACCTTTACAAGCCCTGCAGGTTTTTAAGTCCAAGCTCATCCTGTAGCACCACTAAACAGTTACAAACCTATGCAGAGGTGCACTAGTTGCTGGTCGCTACTTCAATGTTTTGTCCTACCAGCAAAGTGCTCTTTTACCAGTCCCGCAACGGGTCTGTCTCTGCCAATTGCTGCTGTGGGGTTGTGGGCTGAATATCCAAAGTCTCCTGGTTTTCCTGCTCTTGAGTATCTTGTTGTGTTGCTGCTTCTCTGTGGTGTCGCCCCCTTCGTGGCCAATTGAGGTCTGTGTAGTTTTCACACGATCGTGGTGTGTTCGGAGATATTCGCCATTCTCGATCTCCCTCGATTTGGTTGTCATTGATGCACCTTCAGCTGTTTTTTGGTTTTTTTTGTATTTTTTTTAAACCAGACTGCAACTGCCTCGGGGGATGAGAAGAATTTATACACCTGTTCACAATAAGTCAGGTGTGCAGAGTATCACAGGGCCGCCTTGAATACTCCCCTTTGACAAATGAGCCCTGGATGTCAGCAACTCCTTTTGGTGTGGTGGACAGTCTTTGCAAGTTCTTGGAATACCATTACATGCCAGGATTTATATTGTACATGGCCGGTCCACTGTGCCGCTCTTATGATAAACTACCAGTCTTGAAAATGGAGCAGTTTGACAATAAAGGTCCTCGGCCTGGTGGTTCTTTCCGACTTCAGTCTCGATTCTCTGTGGGCTCATTCTAGCTTATGTGTCCCGGAAACTGGGTATCTTGGACAACATGCTCTCAGCAAATCTCGCACAAAGGTTACCAGGTCTTGGCCCTCCTCTCCCCCCCCCCCCCCCCGGTCTCTCTCCAGGATGCCAAAGATCTGCAGATTGGAGTAACAGTCTCTATTTTCATGATCCTCCAGCTTTGCATCCAGTTCACTTGTGTTTCAGCGAGAGCATATCTGCCTGGAGGCCTTTCTGATTATCCTCTGTCTTACTAATCCTCGTTTCCACCTCCTCTAATTGGATCCTCAATGCCACAGACTCTTCTATTATTTTATTCAGCACCTTGTCCACTATTACAGCTTTGGAGGACCTGATTTTTATAAAACAATCAGCAGGGTGGACTCTTGCTCCCAATCCTCCTTCATCTTGCTCACTGGCCACGGAGGAACTTGGCGATGGTGCCCTTGAAGGAGGTGCTTGATGCCCTCACTGCTGGCTTTGGTTTAACCACATAGAGGTCCCAGAGCATTTTCATGGCTTTCATTTTAACAGATTTTGGAATAGCACTGGAGGTCTGTATTTTGTGGGCAGGAAAAGGGACATTTTTTGGTAATTTTACAGAGAAGGGGGAGAACAGTGTTCAGACGTCTGCTCACCTCACCAGCCAGACCAGAAGCTGCAGTGCCAGATCAATCTATTAAGAACATAAGATATGCCATACTGGGTCAGACCAAGGTCCATCGAACCCAGTATCCTGTTTCCAACAGTTGCCAATCTAGGTCATACGTACCTAGCAGTTTCCCCAAAAGACACAGGTTCCAAAATGCTTGTATTAGGTCAAACAGTGATATCCTGGGTCCCTTTTTAATAATGGTTTATGGACCTTTCCGTACCAAAAAGGAGCTAAGGATCCGCACAATATAGGAGAAAACAAAGTAGCGGAGCCTGGACTGATATAGTAAACCTTGTTTATTACGCCCCAACGCGTTTCGGCCACCGGCCTTCTTCAGGGGGTCTTAGAGAACACACCTCAAAAATAAACATAAACATATAAGTTAAACACATAATATAAAAAAATTTTGTATTACATCAATAAATAAATTATTAAAATATTGATGAAATAATAAATAAAACAATAAATAAAACCATAAATTTCACTTAAAACATCTAAAGGACAAACTATTAATTCATAATAGTCAATTAGAAAACACACTAGTAGATAAAAATATATTGTAAAATATATAAACATTAAGAAATAATAAATATATATTAAAATACCAAGAAAAGGAAGAGAGACGAGGAGAAGCAAACAGTAAATAAATACCTTAGTATGATCAAATTGAATGTTATCCCGGACTGAACCTATGGGATACTGACGGCTGACAATGAACAAATAAATAATGAATAAATAATATATACTCATAAACCAAGTATATACAATTCTAAAACACCAACAATGCATATTAACAAATATATAACCAATTAATAATAAATAATTAATTACATAAATAAATATACATATATATAAAAACTCACATATATAGTATAAAAAACATTTATAAAAATACCACTTATAAAAGTAAAACTGTATACATGTGTAATATAAAAAAAGTTACATATATGAATAATCAAGGTACTTCAAGAGACACAAAAAAGGCATGTAAAAAATATATAAAAAGGAAAAAATCAGGAAACCATCATAAAACGCATATAAAAAAGGGGCTTATAGAAATTGTATGAAAAACTCATGTAAAAAACATGTAAAAATTGTATAAAAAACCTAATATAAAAAGGTGGAGACACTCTTAAATTTGAAATCATCATATACTTAAAAATTACATCAGAAAATTATATTCTTAAAAATGCAGCTTATCTAATGTGCTTATTGTATTGACAACTGATATCTAAAAACAATGGCCAGTAATCGCAAAGTAATAAAAAACTCAAGCAAAAACCGTGCATGAGCGACCGGTATAAACTGTTATGAATTATATTTAATCACGAAAGTTAAACGTGACGACCCTTCCTTTATGGCAGATTGGATCAAAATCTTAAACAAGTGTTCCTTGGATTTGATGATCCTTCTTATTAATACTTCACGTCGAAAAGCTACTGGATTAAAGGAAGATGTGTCATCAAAACTTGCTGCATTAAAAGATAAGGACAAACAATTTGATAGATCTAAAAAAGATTTTGACAGGAATATGTCTGAATATAAGAAAATTATTAAAGATAGGAAATTAAGGAAGTTCAAGAGAGACGAGGAGGATTATAAAACCGGGAATGTTTATTTTTGGACCAATAATACAAACCCCTCTAGAAGCACTTCGAGGAAGCGCAAATTTGATTTTAAAACAGATAAACAACGTAAGAGAGTGCCTTCTGCTGTAGGGAGTCCCGAACCCTTTCGAAAAAGGAGTAGGAGTATTCATATTGAATCGGTTAGCGCAGTAGCTCCACTTACTCCTCCTAGAGATGGTCCTTCTAAGTATCCTTCCAATAAAAATCAGGGTTTTTCCATGGACGCTTTATGGAAAGGAGGGGGTTCCAATCGCTTTCAGGAACAGCCCTCCACGTCCAAGGATCCTCTATACCATCAGTCCGGGCCTTACTCCAGAGGCAGGGGCAGAGGGAGGGGACAAGACACTCAACAATAACACCCCTGGAGGGCATTTTTAATTTATCTAAATATGTCCTTAGTCCCCTTGAGATTTCTGTTTTACAAAAGGGGTTGTCTTTTGTCCCTTCAGTCCGTCATGATCGGTTTAACACCCAAGTAGAGTTGTTCAAATTTTTTAGAAAGCTTCACATTAAAGAGTTTTTTAAGAATCAGGAAGCAGGTAACAGAGATCTTTCTGTCATAAAAAATCCCTCTACTTGGATCCCTAAAGCTGACAATGCTATCATCAATACGTTCCAACAAGTGGTACTTCATGAGATACAAAAGATGTATGACACAAAAAAAACCGCACACTTATTTTAATTTGAGTAAAGAAGAAAAGCAGGCACTTTCTAGTTTAAGAACGAATTTTGAAATCATCATTAAACCAGCAGATAAAGGTGGAGCGCTCGTTATTCAAGACAGAGATGATTATATTCGGGAAATTTTACGACAAATTAAAGATGTAAGTTATTATATAAGACTACGTGAAGATCCCACTCCGGCTCTTAAACAACAGGCTGACACGTTGATCTATATTGGTACACAAGCTGGGTATCTTACAGCTAAAGAAGCGCAGTTTCTCACAGTGGCCCATCCAGTGATGCCTACGATATATGTATTGCCAAAGATTCACAAATCTTTAGACAATCCTCCGGGCAGACCCATTGTTTCCGCTATTGGGTCTTTATTTGAACCTATATCTAAATATCTAGATGTATTCCTTCGCCCATTCGTGCAACTCACTCCATCGTTTGTGCGTGATTCATCACACATGATTCAGTTACTTGGTGCTTATGACGGTGTTCATAATGATATTTTTCTTGTCACATTAGATATTAAGTCTCTTTACACTAATATTCCTCAGCAGGCCGCGATCGAAGTCATAGCAGATTATTTAATTACTAGGACTGTACCTGTCCGTACTCCTACTAGTTTTTTAATTCAATTGGCCACTTTAATATTGTGCAACAATTTTTTCTGCTTCCAAGACCTATATTATCACCAAATACAAGGAGTTGCAATGGGCTCGTCAGTAGCCCCGGATGTGGCTAACCTTTATGTTTCACATTTCGAATCAGTTTTTTTAAATGCACACCCTTACCAATTGAATATAAAGATGTGGAAACGTTACATTGATGACGTGTTTCTCATTTGGGAGGGCACAGAAAATTTGTTGCAGTGTTTTATTCAGTGGCTTAACTCTTGCGACCCGCATTTACAGTTTGAGCACACATATAGTGCACATGAAATATCCTATTTAGATATATTAATTAAAAATACTCCAGAAGGTTTCACTACCACTTTGTACCAAAAACCTACCGATAGAAATTCTCTTCTACATTTTAGCAGCTTTCACAACCGGTCGTTGAAAGAAAATCTTCCTATGAGTCAGTTCCTGCGAATTCGACGACTCTGTACCACAGATGAGGATTTTACAGTCCAGGCTGGCATCTTAGGTCAAAGATTCATTGACCGTGGATATCCAGAAGCTTGTATCACTAAAGCCTGCCAACGTGCTTGGTCGGCTGATCGCATGTCCCTCTTACAGAAACGTACGCCAGATGCATCTAACAATATTGTTTGTACAATCACATTTTCAGAACATTCAAAAGAGATTGCGAACATATTGAGAAACGCATGGCATATTTTGGATCCTCTTTCTTCTTTAAGTGAGACAAAACTTTTGGTTGCGTATAGGAGAAACTCAAATATAAGAGACATTCTAGTACCATCTGCTCTAGGCAAACCAAAGTTCGTTCCAAGAGCGTGTGGACATTTTAAATGTGGTACGTGCTGCGTCTGTGAAAATGTTCTAGTAACTAAAAAAGAATTTTCTAAGCCAAATTCTACATATAAAGTACTGCTAAAAGACTTTTCTAATTGCAACACCCAGAATGTCATTTATTTGATTCTGTGCCCGTGTAACCTTTGTTACATTGGCAAGACTAAAAGATGCATCAAGACACGTATAATCGAGCATAAGAGCAGTATTCGGAGACAGGCGGTGGACAAACCCTTAGTTGACCATTGGTTGTCTGCTCACCATACCCTTTCCGATTTGAAATTTTTGGTATTGAAAGTGGTAAGGCCTCATTGGCGAGGGGGCAATTTAGATAAACTCCTCTTACGTCTTGAACAGAGATTCATTTATGAATTACGCACATTACACCCTTTGGGGTTGAACCAAGAGGTTGATCTTTCTGTTTTTCTATAATTTTTAATTATTTTTTATAGTATTCCCCTTCCCCCCTTCCCCCCCTCCTTTCCCCTCCTCCCTTCCTCCCTCCCTTCCCTCCCCCCCCTATATATCTCTCTCTCTCTCTCTCTCTCTATCTCTCTCCCCCCCTTTCCTCTCCTCCCCCCTCTCTCCCCTTCCCCCCCTTTCCCCTCCTCCCCCTCCCCCCCCCCTCTTCCCTCTTCCCCTCCTTCCCTCC
Organism: Ichthyophis bannanicus; assembly: GCA_033557465.1. Classification (NCBI taxonomy): domain Eukaryota; kingdom Metazoa; phylum Chordata; class Amphibia; order Gymnophiona; family Ichthyophiidae; genus Ichthyophis; species Ichthyophis bannanicus. Next base: position 547,806,999 of record CM066031.1, read on the forward strand.
CTTCTTCCCTCCCTTCCTCCCTCCCTCCCCTCCTCCTCCCCCCCCTCCCCCCCCCCTTTCCTCACCCTCTCCCCCTCTCCCCCCTTCCCCCCTCTTCTTTCCCTCCCCCCTCCCTTCCTCCTCCCCCTCTTCCCCTCCCTTTCCCCTCCCCCCCCCTTCCCCCTCCCCGCCCTCTTCCCTCCCCCCCCCCCTTCCCCCCTCCTCCCCCCTCCCCCCTCTTTTCCCCCCCCCCCCCCTTCCCCCGTTCCCCTTCCCCCCTTCCCCCTCCCCTTCCCCCCCCCCTTCCTTTCCCCCCCCCCCCTTTTACAATCATATGATTATACATCTATACAATCATTTGTCCTCAGTTTGTTTCTCCTTATTTGCATGGGTGTAAATATGGTGACATCCATCTGATAAAATATGTTTCTTTGTGGTGGTTTATTATTCTGTTTAGTCCATTTTTGATGTGATGGTTATACATTTTATAAAAAGAGTATATTTATTTGTCGTTTTCTATTCAGTGCCCTTTAACCCGCATCGGCGGGAAAACGTCAGTATTTGAGCGTTCGCTCCTAGTATGCCCTACTCTGTTAGTTAACAGTGCAATAGCACAGAACGCTGGCTCTTGGTAAGCTCATCTTACACTTTCTTTTGAACATAATGTGATTTAATGAGATACTCTGATTGTGGGTCCATATGTGTTGACGATGGCCATCTGTTTGCTTTACAATTGTTTTGCCAACAGAGCATTTTTATTCAGTTTTTATCTATGCGATTATTTGCCGGTTTAAGTCATTGCCCTTTAACCTGCACAGGCGGGAAAACGTCATTCCTTGGGCGTCCGTTCTCAGCACATTCCATCGCGCTACTCAATACTGCAGTAGAGTAGAACGCTGGTCCTTGGCAAGTTCTTCTCTTTTACATTTAATATACAGTATTTAATATTTATTTGTCATTTTTTATTCAGTGCCCTTTAACCCGCACTGGCGGGAAAACGTTAGTATTTGAGCGTTCGCTCTTAGTGTGCCCTACTTCATTAGTTAACAGTGCAATAGCACAGAACGCTGGCTCTTGGTAAGTTCATCTTACACTTTCTTTTGAACATAACGCAATTTAATGACATACTCTGAATGTAGGTTCATATGTTTTGATGATGGCCATCTGGTTGCTTTATAGTTATTTTGCCAACAGAGTATTTTTATTCAGTTTTCATTTATGCGTTTATTTGCCGGTTTAAGTCATTGCCCTTTAACCTGCACAGGCGGGAAAATGTCATTCCCTGGGCGTCCGTTCTCAGTATATCCCATCGCGTTACTCAATACTGCAGTAGAGTAGAACGCTGGTTCTGGCAAGTTCTTCTTTTTTATAAAAAACACAACGACAAGTTCCTATGATGGGTCTATAAGTTTGGGACACATCTGGCGATAGTTGTTTCTCCTTTAAACAGTTGAGCACTGCTCGTTACCGCGTTTTAATCTTTTTATTCATGTGAGTGTCCCCCTGTTTCTGTTGTGTTTTTTAAAAAAGAGGCAGGCTTAGTATGTACAAATAAATATTTGTATGATTTCGATTTTAACATTTTTTATATATATTTTGAGCGTTCGGCCGTTTATTCCCATGTGTGGTTGAGTTCTGCATCTATGGAAATTGGTGCACAATGGCTGCTATTCCTCTAAGAACTGCCGTGGTGACTTTCTGTAACCCGGTTTTAAAGCAATATACAATGGTACATTTTTATATTAAGGAATTTGTTCCTTTTTCTTTTTTCTGTATCATCATTTTAACTTTCGTGATTAAATATAATTCATAACAGTTTATACCGGTCGCTCATGCACGGTTTTTGCTTGAGTTTTTTATTACTTTGCGATTACTGGCCATTGTTTTTAGATATCAGTTGTCAATACAATAAGCACATTAGATAAGCTGCATTTTTAAGAATATAATTTTCTGATGTAATTTTTAAGTATATGATGATTTCAAATTTAAGAGTGTCTCCACCTTTTTATATTAGGTTTTTTATACAATTTTTACATGTTTTTTACATGAGTTTTTCATACAATTTCTATAAGCCCCTTTTTTATATGCGTTTTATGATGGTTTCCTGATTTTTTCCTTTTTATATATTTTTTACATGCCTTTTTTGTGTCTCTTGAAGTACCTTGATTATTCATATATGTAACTTTTTTTATATTACACATGTATACAGTTTTACTTTTATAAGTGGTATTTTTATAAATGTTTTTTATACTATATATGTGAGTTTTTATATATATGTATATTTATTTATGTAATTAATTATTTATTATTAATTGGTTATATATTTGTTAATATGCATTGTTGGTGTTTTAGAATTGTATATACTTGGTTTATGAGTATATATTTATTTATTCATTATTTATTTGTTCATTGTCAGCCGTCAGTATCCCATAGGTTCAGTCCGGGATAACATTCAATTTGATCATACTAAGGTATTTATTTACTGTTTGCTTCTCCTCGTCTCTCTTCCTTTTCTTGGTATTTTAATATATATTTATTATTTCTTAATGTTTATATATTTTACAATATATTTTTATCTACTAGTGTGTTTTCTAATTGACTATTATGAATTAATAGTTTGTCCTTTAGATGTTTTAAGTGAAATTTATGGTTTTATTTATTGTTTTATTTATTATTTCATCAATATTTTAATAATTTATTTATTGATGTAATACAAAATTTTTTTATATTATGTGTTTAACTTATATGTTTATGTTTATTTTTGAGGTGTGTTCTCTAAGACCCCCTGAAGAAGGCCGGTGGCCGAAACGCGTTGGGGCGTTATGGACCTTTCCTCCAGCAACTTGTCCAAACCTTTTTTAAACCCAGCTACACTAACAGCTTTTACGACATCCTCTGGTAACAAAGTCCAGAGTTTGATTACACGTTGAGTGAAAAAATATTTTCTTTTATTAGTCTTAAATAGTTTACCCTGTAGCTTCATTGCATGCCCCCTAGTCTTCCTATAATCTGATAATGTAAACAATCCATCTACGTTTACTCGTTCTACTCCATTCATTAATTTATAGACTTCTGTCAATCTCCCCTCAGCTGTCTCTTTTCCAGGTTAAAGAGCCCTAACCTTTTTAGCCTTTCTTCATAAGGGTATCCTTCCATCCCCTTTACCATTTTGGTGGCTCTTCTCTGAACCTTTTCTAATAACGCTATATCCTCTTTAAGATACGGTGACCAGAATTGCACACAATATTCAAGGTGCGGTCACACCATGGAACGATTCTAATTCTAATAGGTATATCAAAACAAAACATTAAACGAATTCAATTAGCACAAAACGCAGCTGCTAGAATTATATTGAAAGTAAACTCTCTTCAACACATAACACCAATACTAGCATCTCTCCATTGGCTACCAATACAAAGCAGGATAGTATACAAAACAATAATAACCTCATTCAAAGCCTTATATGATATGGCCCCAACTACACTATGCAATCTAATTTGCAAAGAACCTTCTAAGCCTACACACAGAAAAGGACAATTAAACAAACTAAAGATCCCAAAAGATTTCACAAAAGCATATAAATTAACAAACAACAGAGCCTTTTCTCACATAGCTCCAACTATCTGGAATTCCCTCCCGGAGGAGCTACGAACACTAACTGAGATCATAGAATTCCGTAAAAAATTGAAAACTTACTTATTTACCAAACACTACAACAACATAGATAATACTTCACTTGATTTAGATTAAGGCTAAACAGGTACCAGTCTGTATCTAATAAAAACCTTCCCATTCAAACGGATAATAAACATAGTTGAAACCATATGATGACCCAATCCCTTATGACCTAATACTTATGACCTAATATTTCTACATGTATATAGTTTACTCTATTCTGTATTGTCTTACACTGTTTAGATAATACTTTCTGTTTAGTTGATTACTTTGTTCTATAACACATTTGTTGCATTGTTACTCATTGTTTTATAATATGACGTTCCATGTAAAACAAACCTGATTTGTTGATTATTGTAAACCGCAACTGAACTCTGGAAGATGCGGTATATAAATGTGTGTTAAATAAATAAATAAACGATACAGAGGCATTATAATATCCTTTGTGTTATTTTCCATTCCTTTCCTTATGATACCTAGCATTCTATTTGCTCTCTTGGCCGCTGCTGCACACTGGGCAGAGGGTTTTAACATGTTATCCACAATGACGCCTAAAACGTTTTCCTGAGTGGTAGTTCCTAATGTGGAACCTTGCATTGTGTAACCATAGTTTGGTTTGTTCTTCCCTAGGTGCATAACTTTGCACTTGTCCACATTAAATTTCATCTGCCATTTCGATGCTCAGTCTTCCAATTTATCAAGATCCTCTTGCAAATTTCCACAATCCTCTTGGGTTTTAAAAACTTTAAATAGTTTTTTGTGTCATCTGCAAATTTGATAACCTCACTCATTATTCCCTTTTCCAGGTCATTTATGGATATGTCAAAAAGCAGCGGATCCAGCACAGATCCCTGGGGTACACCACTATTCACCTTCCTCCATTGGGGAAACTGGGCATTTAGCCTTACCCTCTGCTTTCTATCTTTTAACCAGTTCCTGATCCACAATAGTACATTGCCTCCTATCCCATGACTCTTTAGTTTTGCCAAAAGTCTCTGATGAGGGACTTTGTCAAAGGCTTTCTGAAAGTCCAAATACACTATGGGGTATGTTTACTAAAAGCCCGGTAAAGTGCGGGCCACGGTAGAGTGCGTGTGCCGTATAAGGAGTGGGCGTTCCATCCTGACGAAAAGCCGTGATTGACAGATGCGCTAAGGTGCGCGGCGCCCGTGTGCGCCCCGCACCTTACCGCAACTGAGAGCTGAACGGGAGGCATATGTGTCGCGCTGATCTGCAAACAGAAGAACAGAGCCACAGCACAATGGTTAAAGCACTGACCAATGGTGCGGGGATCAGGGGTGTGAACCCCCACAATGCTCAATGGCTTGCTGAGGTGTTAGTTTATGAGGCAGAGAAATACTGGGCCGAATAAAGCAGCACGCTGATTTTTTTTGATGGCACAGCAATACTGGACGGCATAAGGCGGCGTGCTGATGTTTTTATGCGGCATATTAATACTGGGCGGCATAAAGCGGCGCGCTGATGTTTCTGGCGGCATATTACTACTGGGTGGCATAAGGCGGCGCGCCGGTTTCGACGGCAATCGCATACTGGAAGGTATAAGTGGGGCGCTGATGTGCAAACAGAAACACAGAGCCACAGCACAATGGTTAAAGCACTTACCAATGGTGCAGGGATCAGGGGTTCGATCCCCCACTGTGCTCAATGAACAGGGCTTGGTGAGGTGATATTTTAGGAGGCATACAAATAATGGGCGGTGCGCTGATGTGCAAACACAGGAATAGAACCACAGCACAATGGTTATGACACTGACCAATGGTGCAGGGAGCAAGGGTTCAATTCCTCACAGTGCCCAATGAACAGGGCTAGCTGAAGCATTGCGTATTATGGGGAAGGTTGCTTTAGGAGTCAATTTATGTTTATTTTAATTTACAGTACTAGCAAACGCACCCTTAAAGCTTGTGAACATAATGCGCCCCATAAGGCACATTGTAAAGTGCACTGTCTGCCACGGCACCCTAGAATGTTGCTCACAGGGCGCTGTAGAGGGTGTCGTATGAGGTACCACAAGGTCAGAGTACTGTTTTCGATGGCAGCACTGTGCAGTTTAAGGAATGAAAAGCATAGGTAGGTGCGTTGACATGCAAGGGAGAGCAGCAGTGGAGCACAATGGTTAAGGCACTGACTGCTGATACAGGGGTCATGGGTTTGCACCCCATGGTGCCTAATACGGAAGGCTGGCTGTGGCAGCAGGTTTGCAATGTACATATTTTGTCCTGCAGCACCGTATGTTTATTTTATTAATTTCTGCCAGCAAACACGCCCTCACGTGCCGTAATTGAAGGTGCCGTATAAGGCACCCTATACGGCACTCCATAGGGCACATTATAAAGTGCACTATCCGCCACGGCACCCTAATATGTCCCCCATAGGGAACCCTATAAGTTGTGTCACAGGATAATGTATAGTGCACCTTATATGGATGGAAACCATAGGGTGCCCGATAGGGCGCCATATAAAGCGGCACCCTATGGGTACAGTACGCTGAGGGTTTGTTTGCTGGCAACAAAATATGTACATTAAAGACAAATAATGCTTTGGACAACCCTAACAAATAACCCCAATGTAGGTTTGAACCCATGACCTCTGGCTTCACAGGCAGGGACGTAACCATTAGGCTACAGCTCTATAGCTGTTAGCAAGCCCCTGGCTGGCTGCAGAAAGCCTGCACGTCACCACACAGACAGTCTGCTGTGGTCACCAGGATAGGGTTAGCCCACCCGTACCCATGATGCACTGCACATGCAAATCAGCTGTCCACAGATGGACACAAGATGGGGAATGCACCCCCACAGCACCTCGGCCTGGTTGGGGGAAGTGACTGGGTGCACCCACACAGCACCTCGGCCTGGTAGGGGGGTACTGACCGGGTGTTTTACTGGCACAGAGTAGCTACACACCGTCACATCGTGTGGGTACTGTGCTCACCCTGAGTGTGCAGTGAGGCGCCCAGGACCAGGTCCACAACACCTTCCATGGCTGATGGACGCCATGTGGGAGGTCCAGAGCAGTGTTAATATGTAAGATAGGTAGTGTCTGCACAAACACCATGGATATCTCTGTCTGCCTCAGTCAGGTGCAGCCCCCCCTGGCCAAGGGTGGCAAACATGGTCTCCCATCAATAGATCCACACTCTACCTCCCTGCAAAGGTGGCAGTAGAGGGCAACATCAACCCCAGTCCTGCTGAGGAACACACACCCCACAGGGCAGTCAGTGCAGCTCTATACACAGCCATACCACAATAGCAGACAGACATAAGACCAGGATATGGTAAGCTGCACCCCACCACCATCTGATATTCCCCTGCAGCAAGCCAACAGCCACTGCAAGCCACTCCAGCAAGACACATACCAGCTACAAACAGTCTGCTAGTTAGTCCATAGTGCATGCACCCAGAACTGGGCTGTCAGCATACACAGCAAGCAGATAAATCAGTGACTGGGCCTCAAATGGAAACCCATATATATCACATGAGAGAAATACTATATAGCACTATGGTGGTGCCTAGCCATGCTGTGGTCACTGCACAGTCAGGGTGAGAGTGATCTCTCAGCAGGACATACTGAGGTCACCCTGTCTGTGTCGGTGGTGGCCGAGCACTACAATGTCCCAGTCAGTGCCCTATGCCCTGTGCAGATGCACCCTGGCCAGGCCACCCTGTCCGGCCTATACCCATGGTACCTTGCTCCTCATTATGCACATTGCCAGCCCAATACTGGCAACATTGCTGGCAGTGTGGGCTGTAGAAGGTGTTTGCAGCCACCACACACTGGATAGACAGACAGCCACCCCCACACCTATGCTAGCATTGTGCTACTATAGAGGGGTTCAGCAGCCATACCCACCACACCAGTCCTGGACACAGTACATGCATGGATATGGTACGCATTACTGTTGGGGGTCACATCCCAGGGTGGTAAACACTGTCAGAGACCAGACCTGCAGCACACACCGCAGACATCTGTTTGAGTGTTATGGTGGAGCTGAATGAGCAAACGGTGCTTTACGTAGGACTGGAGATCTGCCAGTTATAATGGGAAACGCTTGATAGCTGTGTACCGTATACCCAGGTGTAGGGTGGCAGTGCTGAGGTATGCAACTATTAGTATTGGGAGATACAGGCAGGGCCCAATGTCCTGCCTCTCCAGGAGGCATTGGCCAATGGGGCCTGTGGGGGGGTGTCTGGCCCTGTTGGCTGCTGCTTTACGGCAGAGTTCCCCAAATCCAGTCCTGGTGTTCCACACACTGTTCTGGTATTCATGCTATCCCTCATAAATATGCATGAGCTACATCTGCATACCATGGGGGTGGTGCATAGCTATGCAGCACAGGCATCTTTGTTAGAGGCAGCATGGAACCTGAATGGTGTGGGGCCCTCCAGGACTGCATTTGGGAGACTCTGCTCCAGGTAATGCGCCTGTTTATGGTGTCTGTGAGTGCTGTGGTAAAATATAGGCGTATTAATCATGCATATGTTCCTAGATATACAGTTTTGTCCTTACTATCATGGTTTAGTTGTAGGAAAAATATGTGGACTGGATTGGCAGTAGCCCCAGCTGGGCTTTGAACCTGTGACCATCTGTTCCTACACACACTGTCTGTGTGCACTGCACCACCGTGTTGCCACAGATATGCTGTGTTCCCTGGGGAGTACATGACTGTACATCCGACAGAGCCTGTCTGTTGCGGTGGACAGTGCCAGCCTGCACAGGCCTAGGCCACTGTCTGCTGTGGTTTGCAGCCACTGCCCCCTCCGCCACCTGTACCCTTCCGCAAACATGCAGACATGTTCCTATCTGGGAAAAACATATGACCTGAGTGAGTTGTAGCACTCCAGGACTGACTTTGGGGGACTCGGCTGTAGGCAATGGCCATTGTTATGGTTTGTGTGCGGTGTAGGGTAAAATATAGGTGTTGGGACCATGCTTATGTTCTCTGCAATAAAAGACTGTCTGTATTCTCACTGTTTAGTGGTGGGTAACATGATGGGACTGGGTTGGCAGGAGCCCCAGCTGGGCTTTGAACCTGTGGCCCTCTGGTCCTACAGGTACTGGCTGTGTCCGCTGCACCACACTGTGGCCACGGAAACAGTGCAGTATCTGGAGATGTGATACCTGGCCGCACGAGTCAGACACCCTGCTCTTCACAATTTTACTGTGGGCTCGTTGACCTTGTATGGGGACAAAGGTGCAAATAAACCTCACAAATGCCCTCCAAAAAGGGGAAGAAAACCATAACCAAGCTGTGCAACAGTGATATCAATGGGCAACCTGGAAAACACTCCCAGGAAAGCTCCATTAAAATGCAGTGCTTTTGAATGAGTCTACAGAGCGTAGACCCTTCCAAAAGTCATTTCTTTTTTTGGAGCATTCCTGGGAGTGTTTTGTATGGTTGCCCATTAATATCACTGTTGCCCAGCTGGATTATAATTTTCTTAGAATTTGTTGTGGTCATTTTCATATCATATTTGCTATTTTGTTCTGTGCACATGTATCACACTGCTCACGTTTTTTAGGTTTCCCCGATTTTGCTGTACATTGCTGACGGAAATGGTTTCTCTTCCCTTTAAATGTATTTTTTCCTTGTAAATTCGGGCACGCTCCTGTGCGGGGAGTCTCTCCCCTCCCACATTCCACCCATTGACCCCGTCTCTCCCCTCCCACATTCCACCCATTGACCCCGTCTCTCCGCCCCTCGGGGGCCTTCCTCCGCCCTCATTTCGCCATTCCATGCCTCTATCGCACATGAGCGCCCCGCAAACGTGCGCGTTTTCGGCGCACGCGTGCGGGGCCCGTTAATGTGACACGCACACGTACGGGGCGCTTAAGAGCACTTAAATGCATCATTTTAGGGCGCTCAAGTGCGCCCCGCACAAGTGCTCCGTTTAGTAAACATACCCCCATATCAACTGACTCACCTTTTGTCTACCTGTTTGTTCACACCTTCAAAAAAACCCCAAACAGATTAGTAAGATAAGATCTTCCTTGTCTAAAGCCATGTTGGCTGTCTCCCATTAGGCCATGACTATCTACATGCTGAGTAATTTTGTTCTTCGTGATGGTTTCTAACATTTTTCCCAGTACTGACGTCAGGCTCACTGGTCTGTAGTTTCTTGGACACCCCTGGAACCCTTTTTTGGCGATACTCGATACTCCAATCTTCAGGTATTACAGATGATTGTAATGATAGTTCACAGATTACTAATAGCAGGTCTTCAATCTCATATTTCAGTTCTTTCAACACCCTTGGATGTATACCATCCGGTCCAGGTGATTTGCTACTCTTCAGTTTATCAAATAGTTGTAATACATCTTCCTGGTGTAGCGATATTTCTTTCAATTTTTCTGCAGTATCACCTTTAAATACCACTTCAGTCATAGGTAACATCCCTATATCTTCCTCAGTAAAGACAGAAGCAAAGAATTCATTCAGTCTCTCCAGTATAGCCTTGTCCCCTCTTACTGCCCCTTTTACCCCTCTATCATCTAATGGAACAACTGACACTCTCACAGGTTTTTGCTACAAATGTACTTGAAAAAGTCTGGCCGTAAATGGGCCAGAGCCTTCCACCATTCCAGGAAGGTTATGTTATTTTGTCCCCAGATGGGGGCAAATAACAGCAGAAAGTTGGACTCTGTCCATTGTAAGAGAGGGATACAAGCTTCACTTCCTCAGCATGCCCCCTCCTACAATGGTAAGACAGTTCAATTCTCAGACCTCTCTCAACTCCCAGTTAGATCATGAGGTCAGTCTGCTTTTTGCCCAAGGGGCAATAGAAGAAGTATCTATTCATCAACAAGGTACAGGGTTATATTCCCCCTTTTTCCTTATTCCAAAGAAAACAGGAGGACACAGACCCATTTTGGACCTCAGAGAATTGAACAAATTCCTGTTCAAAGAGAAATTCAGAATGATTTTCTGGGAACTCTACTGCCATACCTTCAGAGTCAGGACTGGCTTTGTTCTCTAGATCTCAAGGATGCGTACACTCATGTTCTCATCCATCCAACTCACCGAAGGTTTCTTCGCTTTCTATTTCAAGGGAAGCACTACCAATACAGAGTTCTTCTTCCTTTTGGTCTGGCCTCGGCACCAAGGGTGTTCACAAAATGCATGGCTGTGGTAGTAGCATTTCTCCGCACCCTAAAAATATTTGTCTTCCCTTACTTGGATGATTGGCTCATTCGAGCCCCATCAGAGCCAGAGGCCAGGATTTCCCTATCTCGCACAATGCGTATCCTTCAGTATTTGGGACTTGTCATAAACTTCCCAAAATCCAACTTAGCTCCCACTCAGTCTCTAGAGTTCATAGGAGCCCTGCTGGATACCAGACAGACAAAGGCCCGTCTTCCACAGTCCCGCTGCCTTCGCATTGTGCAGTTAGCTTCCCAAGCAATGCTAAAGCCTCACCTCACTGCTCGGGAAATGTTACAATTGCTAGGCCACATGACATCCACCGTGCATGTGGTCCCTTATGCCTGCCTCCATATGAGGGCAGCCCGGTGGACTCTATTCACTCAGTGGACTCGGGCGTCAGGTTGCCTGTCAGACAAAATAGCAACCTCAGATCGTCTTATGTTGTCTCTCCAATGGTGGCAGTCATCCCACAATCTGTTGATGGGGTCCCCTTTTCAGCAACCCCCACTCCAAGTAACTCTAACAACAGATGTCTCACAGGTGGGTTGGGGAGCCCATTTGCAAGGCCTCTCTACCAAGTGTACCTGGACTCCACAGGAGACCGATCTACACATCAGTCTCCTAGAGCTCAGGGCAATCTTTCTTGCTCTTCGAGTATTTCACACCCAGCTCAGCTACAAAACTGTCCTAATTCAAACGGACAACCAAGTAGCCATGTTCTATGTGAACAAGCAGGGCGGAACAGGCTCTGTCGCTCTGCAACGAAGTTTTGCGACTTTGGGCTCTCACCAGAGAGCATCAGATTTATCTCCTTGCAGTGTATCTTCCAGGCATTCAAAACTCTTGGGCAGACAGACTCAGTCGAGTTTAAATTTTTATTTAAGAGGTTTTTCTGAATGCAATACAATAAATACATAACATATCAATTCAAAAAGAAACCTTCCCACACATAAAAAGATCACATCAAAGGAGAGAGAACCGTTCAGAGGAAATCAAGAATTCTAACAATCCAAAAGGATAAAAAATAAGGAGTGAAATAACCCCACATTAGGGAGCCAAAAACATTTATCAATTCCTCCGACTATGAACCACCCACCACTTTTCTATCCAAAAAAGATTTTAAAGTATTTACATCGGTATATACATAGTTTATCCCCCAAGAGTAACCATACAACGACAAGGAAATTTCAGGAAAAAAGTCACCCCCAGAGCTACATCCCACGGTTTCAACAACAAGAACAGCTTACGCCGAACTTGAGTAAACTGACAGACATCTGGAAAAACCTGGATAGTATGACCACAAAAAAAGAGCGTGCCTACACTTGAAGTACGCTCTCAAAACCCGCAATTTGGCAGTTTCAGAAACAAACTTCACTACCAAGGTATTGCGCTTAGAAATAACATCAAGGGAATCCTCCAGGAAAGCCGTTAGGTTTGTTCCGTGGATCAGAACCTAAGGGACCGCAGTCCCGACGGCTCGAGGAGAAGAAGAAGAACCTAAAGGCAGGTAATACATATGGGCTATTTGTAAATCCCCCTCCAAATGTAACACTTCAGAGAAATATTTCCCCAATAAAATTTCAGGAGATAATAAATGCGTGATGGGAAAGTTTAAGAAACGTAAGTTGCATGCTCTGGCCTGATTCTCCAGAACTTCCAGCCGAAAGGAAATAGTTGAGAAATCTCTCATTAAAGCAACATCAAAATCTCGGCCGGATTGGAACTGGGAATCAGAACGAGCAGCAAACTTAACAAGAGAACCCAGTTGATTATCCATAAATTGTAATTTGCCAACCACATCTTGGGAAAACTTACAAAGGGAGGATACTGTAGAGGTTAAACGTACATCAATTTTTTGAATTGCAGACCATATGTCAGTAAGATTCACTTCCCCAGCGGGGGAAGCAATAACCCCAGATTCTGAAACAGCTGGAAAAACAGGAAGCAATTAAATCAAGCAGTTTACCTTCCTGTTTTTTTCCCAAGGCCTCATGCCTCTAATGCAGAAAGGAATCTTCATACTTTGGGTTGTAAAAGAGCTTTGGCCTTGTACTTGCAAAGGACGCAGCAACATAGAAAGTCCTCTCAACTCTTTATTGCTTTTGATCCTAGTCATTTAGGGCTTCCAGTCTCCAAAGGAACGCTGTCCAACTGGATTGCACAGTGTATATCCTATCGGAGTAAGAACCTTCCTCTTGAAAGCCATGTCACAGCACACAATGTGAGAGTCATGGCAGCCTCTATGGCTCATCTTCACTCTGTGTCTATCAACGACATCTGTCGAGCAGCTATTTGGGCCTCGGTTCATACCTTTACAGCCCATTACTGCTTGGACAAGGACTCCCGCCAGGATGCCTTGTTTGGTCAGGCTGTTCTTCAACACCTGTTCCATACTTAATCAACTCCTACCCACCATCCCAGGTAGGATGCCAGAGATCCATGGGGGAAAGTGGAGCCCTTTCAAAAGGGCACACAATTTCTGAGGTTTTCTCCCTGGCATTTGTAGCTAGGGAGTCCCCATATGTGAAGACTACATTCCTGCTTGTTCCTGGAGATAGCATAGTTACTTACCTGTAACAGGTGATCTCCGGGAACAGCAGGAATTTAGTCTTCACAACCCACCCACCTCCCCTAGGAGTTGTATCTCTTTATCTCTCTCTTTTTTTTCTTTCCCTTTCTCTCTCTCTTTGTCTCAGCTTTAAACTCAACTGGAGAGAGACAGTTGGGAAAGGCGGGAAGGCAGCACGCAGGCGCTGTGGGATGCTCCCAAAAGCTTTCTAATTGGATGCTGGGGAGCGTTCCCGCGCAGGCTCCGTCGGTACCGACGATACCCATATGTGAAGACTAAATTCCTGCTGTTCCCGGAGATCACCTGTTACAGGTGAGTAACTATGCTTTCCTCTCCTCTATATTGTATAGCAATGAGTACAGCTATTTCCATTGCCTTTTAGTGGTGGTCCTCCATTCTCTTCTTCAGAATGAGATATAGCAGTGAGAACAGTTACTTGCTTTTTTAATTTGTGCTCAGCCTTGCATGTCTGTATTTTATTTATTTTGTTGTAATGACTATATTATGTTTGTTTTATATGGTCTTATTGTACAATGTTACACATTTGAGTTTTTTTAATAGAGTGTGTTATACATTATTTTGTTTATGAATGATGTATTAGGCTCACAATTGTTTATCATTTCATTCATCATTGTATTTTTACTGTACATTTTGAGGTTTTGCACCCCCTGAAGGCCTGTGTAGCTGAAATGCATTGGGATTTGCTTGGTAAATAAAGTGCTTTCTGACATCTTTTTACGTACCTGCTGTTTTTTGTCTACTGTCCTCTTTATTTCCTTACCTACATTCATTTGATATTGATCTTTCTTCAGCTTTTTTCATTGGTATAGTTTGCCTAGTTACTTGAGGGGGGAGGAGTGAGAGTACAGAAGTACAATGCTGGCAGTGGAGGCAAGGAGACCAATTTAACATTAGTGATTACAACATTTGGCAGGGAGGGTGCTGTCCTCATGCCCACCCCAAAATTTCACTTATGGCTTTTTCCCATATTTTTAAACTCCTCCTCCTTACCAACCAGTCCTCAATCTTTCTTTTATTACTGCATCTACCTACAGCTTTTTATTTCTTTCCATCACCCCAGTCCTCGCTTTTCCCAATCTCTCACTAATTCCCCTTTCTTTTTCCTCCCTTCCCCCCCCATGCCCAGTATCTCCCCATGCTCTCTCTTCCCTCATCCCATGTGTTACATCCAGCATTCTCTGTCTCCCTAGTCCCGCCTCATATCCGGTATCCCCTCCCTTTGTGTGGCATCCCCTTTCTATCTCCCTGGTCCCCTCCACCATGCCCATATCCGACATCCCTTCTATTTCTCCCCATTCCCCCTTTATCTGACATCCTCTAGTCTGCCCTCCCTTGTCTGGCATCTTCTCACTCTCTCTCTAGTCCCCTCCCCCATTTCCAGCATTCCCTCTGTCTCTCTAGTCCCCCCCCCCACCCAGGTGGTATTTCCTCCCTTGTGATGCAGCATTTCCCCCATCAATGTCATAACCCCATGACAGCCCCATCATGTCTAGTTGCTCTCATCTGTGTCCCTAGTCCCCTTTGCCCAGATGGTCCAGAAGTTTACATGTGTCCCTCTTCCTTCCCTTCTTTAGATGATTCAGCCTCTCCCCTATCTGAGTCCCTATTCCTTTTCACACAGCTCCCCCCCCACCCAATCATATCCAGCATGTTCCCTCCAACCTCTCCACCACTACCCTCCTCCTGGTAGAGCATCTAACCTATCTGTGTCCCTATGCCCTCTCCCACTGACAGCCCCAGCATGTCCAGCACATCATCTAATCTCTTCACCTCTTCCCCTCCTCCCAAGTCCAGCATCTTCCCTGTCGGGATCACTCTTACTACTCACACAACCCTGTATCTTAAAGGATATAGCGTTATTAGAAAAGGTTCAGAGAAGAGCCACCAAAATGGTAAAGGGGATGGAAGGCTACTCCTATGAAGAAAGGCTAAAAAGGTTAGGGCTCTTTAACCTGGAAAAGAGACGGCTGAGGGGAGATATGATAGAAGTCTATAAATTAATGAATGGAGTGGAACGGGTAAACGTAGATCGATTGTTTACGTTATCATAATATAGAAAGACTAGGGGACATGCAATGAAGCTACAGGGTAAACTATTTAAGACTAATAAAAGAAAATATTTTTTCACTCAACGTGTAATCAAACTCTGGAATTTGTTACCGGAGGATGTAGTAAAGGCTGTTAGTGTAGCTGGGTTTAAAAAAGGTTTGGACAAATTCCTGGAGGAAAGGTCCATAAACCATTATTAAGAAGGGACCCAGGATATCAATGCTTGACCCAGTACAAGCATTGTGGAACCTGTGTCCCTTGGGGAAACTGCTAGGTACGTATGACCTAGATTGGCCACTGTAGGAAACAGGATACTGGGCTTGATGGACCTTGGTCTGACCCAGTATGGCATATCTTATGTTCTTATCAACATGTCCAGCATTTCCCTTTCCCACCATCAGCTCTGCCTGAAGCCCTGATGAAACTGAAAACAGCACGAGGTCTGCTTTCACACATTCACTCTTTGCAGCAGTGCAATGCCAGTCCCACCCCTGATGCAGCCTTCCTGTATCTGTAGTGGTGGGACTGGCATGCAGCCTTTTTAGCGCATGTGTGAAGGCAGGCCAACTACCAGCCTCTTATTAGAAAACCTAGTCATTCCAGCCAAATACCAGATGATTAACAAACCTCATTGTCTGCTTAACTCATCTCTCAGTTTGCAGTTCTTCTCCCCTATAAACCTGGGTGGTGGACCATTTCCCTGTTTTGCTCTTCCTAAGCCCAGGCATATTTCTCTTACCTGGAAGTGCTCCTGCTTCACCATCCCTACAGTATTTCTCCTAGTGCTCGCAGTTAAAGGCCAGTGGCAGCCCCATGAGATGCTCCACTACTGGTAGCTCAGCAAGGGTAACAGCTGTATGTGATACTTCCTGTCCTTAGCTTCAAATCTCAGCGATCACAAGCTGGGTGGGAAAACTGGACATGTTCCAATAGCCCCAGACAAGAGAGCATGCGCTCATACCTACCCTTTGTTTTCTGGCTTCATTATCCGATACTGTTCCAATGGACAAGGAAAGAGCACCCAGCTGGAAGAGCTGAGGGAAGAGGTACAAGATGGCTGCAGAGCTTTATCTAAAGTAAGGAGAGAGGCCAGGATTCAGAAGGAAATCAGGACATGCATAGATATTGGGGGAAAATATATCCCTTGCCCCACAACTCCACTCATACTCTGTCAGCTATTCCTTCTGCTGCTATGCTACATCTTTAGGGCTCATAATGCCCAATGCATTCACTAGGCGCACTGCTGCCACTTACTCTGGGATGTACTGTAGGTGCCCTCAATATCAGAGCTGCCAAGGGGAAAAATGTTTAAGAAAGACTTTCAGCTCATGGTATCCCATGCCACCACAACCTTCTTTCTCCTCTTTCCCTGTCCTGCCAGTGAATATTTATTTTGTAGCCTTCAGTTCATTTCTTTAACATTTTATTTTTGTTTTTCCATTGTGCATGCATCTTTTCATAGTTTATTACCTTCTCTCACCTGTTCCTAGTCTCACCCCTTCCCACCTTTCAATTCTTCCCTAAGCTCCTCATGCTTTTCCCTCCACCATGATCTTTCACATATGATTTGCCAGACTGGGTCAGACCAAAGGTCCTTCAAGCCCCAGTATCTTGTTTTCGACAGTGATCAATACAGATCACATGTATCTTGCAGGATCCCAAAGGGTAGACAGATTCCATGCTGCTTACCTCAGGGATAAGCAGTGGATTTCCCCCAGTCCAATTTAATAATAGTTTATGGGCTTTTCCTCCAGGAACTTATCTAAATCTTTTTTTAAACCCAGCTATGCTAACATAAATATACTACTTTGTAGCTTCATTGCGTGTCCTTTAGTATAATTTTTGAAGGAGAAACTGATTTGCATTTACTCATTCCATTCCACATATGCTTTATAGACCTTTCTCATATTGTCCCTCAGTCATCTCCAAATGAGCAGAACTGCATGCAGTACTCTAGATTCCGTGGCACCATGGAGCAATACAGAGGTGTTGTGCTTTTTCAATGCCTTTCCTTACAATTTCCAGTAATTGCTTGGCCTCCTTTCCTCCTTTTAAAAAGTATTTGGTCTAGGCTTCCAAGATGGTATTTTTAAACATCCAGACCTGATGTAAACTCATAGCCTTTGCAGCTGCCAGTTTTTAGTTTTTTGCTAACCATTTTCCCTATTTTATTATAGTCTCCCTATTGAAAGTTAAATGCTAGTGCAGTAGATTTCCTTGCTGTCCTCCTTCCATTTATTAAATGAAATTTGATCATGCTATGATCACTATTGCCAAGTAACCCCAACACAGATCTTGTGTTCCAATAAGGATTAGTTCTAAAATAGCTCCCCCTTGGTTCCTCAACAAGCTGCTCCATGAAGCAGTCATTTATTTCATCTATAAACTTTATCTCCCTAGCATGGCCTGATGTAACATTGACCCAATCAATACCAGGGTAACTGAAATCTCCCATTATTACTATGTGGTAAACTTTCCTAGCTTCCCAAATTTCTGTTGGATTTCACCATCCATCTGTCCATTCTGGCCAGGCGGATGGTAGTACACCCCCACTGCCATTACCTTCTCATTTTTACATGGAATTTCTATCAATAATGATTCTACAGTGCATGTTTCCTGCAAAACCTTTATCCTGTTTGACTTGGTACCCTTTTTAATGTATAGAGCTGCTACTCCACCAATGTGATCTACCCCTATCATTGTGATATAATTTGTATCCTGATTTCACAGAATCCCATTGGTTGTCCTCCTTCCTCAGGGTTACCTTTTCAAATGCCTCCACCTCAATGGATGCTAACAACCTATGTGGTCTGGGAAACTCATCTGGATGGCCTGAGCATGTGGGGTCTATAGTCTCAACAGGAAGCCTCGTATCGGATCAACTTCCTGGAGTTGAGAGTGTCAGCCTATGCCTTTTAGGGGTTTTGCCATCAGTTATCGTATCAATCCATTCTGTTTCATATGGACAACCGGGTTCCATATGGACAACCGGGTTCCTATGTTTTATTCAAAAGTAGGGAGGCATGGGCTCTCACCTCCTCTGCTGGGAAGTGGTCTGCTTATGGACCTTTGCTCTGGCTCATGTAATGGTTCTCAGAGCTGTTTACCTGCCGGGCAATCAGAATGTTTATTTATTTATTTAGCTGTATTTATATCCTGCTTTTCACCGGGTCAAAGCGGTCAATTGGGAGATACATTTAACACGAGGGGATATGACACACATACGCTAATACTTACAGGGAACATGGGCAATGGAGGGTTAAGTGGTTTGCCCAAGACCACAAGGAGTACCTATAGGACTAGAAATCCCAGTCCCTCCGGCCTGAGATTGCTGTCCCCAGGTGGGACTTGAACCCCTGGCCCTCTGGCCTGAAGTACCTTGTCCTAACCACTAGGCCACTCCTCCCTATTGAATGTTCTCGCAGATAGTCTGTCTGGTCCTTCGACTTCATGAATGGACTCATCACAGAATAGTCAATAGCATCTTCAGGCTATTTGGAATCCCCGGAGAGCGACCTTTTTGCCACTCTGCTCAATGCTTTTGCTCCAGGGTGCCGACTCCTCACCGTCGAGCCCTGGAGCTTTCCTCCTACATTAGGGAACGGGTCTGCTATACCCTTTCCCACTCATTACGCTAATAGTCAAAATACTGTTCAAGTTGCAGGCTGACAGGGGCATCATGATCCTGATAGCCCCCTTCTGAACTAGACATTTGTGGTTTTCCCTGCTACTTCATCTAGCTCAGCAACAGCTTCACTGTATGGGCTGCACACCAAACTTGATTTCGCAGGATCAGGGGCACCACTGCATCCCAATGTCTGCGTGCTGCGCCTGACAGTTTAGATGCTGAGTGAGTAGTCCTTTCCAAACTCAATTTGCCAGACGCTGTTAAGGATATCCTCTTGGCATCCTAGAAGGGCTCCATGCGCTGCACCTATGCCTTTTAAGTGGCGCTGGTTCAGCACACCCTCAACCCCTTCAATTGTCCAGTGGAGTAGCTCCTGCTGTACCTTCTCCACCTCTCTTCTATGGCTCTTAAAACTATTTGCATTCGTGTCCGCATTCATGCCATTTTGGCTTCTTACCAGGGATTGGATGGAAAACCCTTTTCTACACATCCTTTGATAGCCCGCTTCATGTGGGGTCTTCTCTTGACTAAGCCACTGATATAGCCCCCGCCTATCTCCTGGGACATTAATGTGGTTCTTGCTCAGCTTCGCAAGCCTCCTTTTGAGCCCCTCGGTACCACCTCCCTCAAGTTTCTTACTTGGAAGATCACCTTCCTAGTTGCACTCACCTTGGCTCACTGAGTCAACAAACTACAGGCCTTAGTGGCGCATACTCCTTTATACACATTTTCTCCACGACAGGGTGGTCTTGAACACATCCATGTTTCCTTCTAAAGGTTGTCTCTCCTTTCCACCTCAACCAGTTGGTAGTTCTTCTGACCTTCTTCCCAGGCCACACGCATCTCTAGATTGCAAATGAACTTTAGCATATTACCTTGACAGAACAAAAGTATGCTTAAAATACTCAAAAATTATTCATTTCTTTTGCCCCTAATCATCTTGGTCTTCCTATGACCAAACACACTCTTTTTGGATAGCCGACTGCATATCCTTTGCATACACTCAAGAAGGCCTAACATTGGAAGGTCGTACTACTGCTCATAATGTCCACCCCATGGCCCACTTACACTCTGTCTCCATAGCTGAGATCTGCTGTGCCGCTGCATGTCCTCATTTCACACCTTTGCAGCCCATTACTGCCTGGACAAGGACTCTTGTAAGGACAGTGATTTTGGTCAAGCCATACTCTGGCACCTTTTTGGGACTTAACTACACCTCCTTCCCTCTGTCCATCCAGGCTACTGCTGTTGTCATCTTGATTGGAGTGTGCTGGGGATGCCAAATCTTTTAGATCCCCTGGACTCCCTTTGTGTACCCATGACCCTCAAACTGTTGGGGGGGGGGGGGGCGGAACTCCACCTTCTGCAAGCTCCTATTCCATAATTTGGAGTTGGCCCAATACAATCTAGGTATTATGTCTGACCAAACCATACAGGTGCCAGGAAGAAGGACTGCCAACTCGGCTAAGTCAATTTTAACCATACAGATGAATTGCTCACAGGATATGTAGCCTAGGTCTTTGCCTCCCAAATGGAAAACAGTGGCATTGGTGGGGGCTCAGAATAGACCAACTGCTCTGCTCTATGATTGAAGGGAGAAATTGATTCCATTGTATTCACTTTATTTACACTAGTCTGTCTATCCAAGATGCAGACCAAAGGACATTCCTCAGCTCTTCTACCTTCCCGAAGGGCAGTGTCTCATAAGCCAGACTGTCCTCCATCTTTGGGGTGAGTCAATGGAGACAAGCTGATGCAATAACATTAGTGTATGTGTATGGTTCTGATTAAGCCTCTTATCAGGCCTAATGTACCTTTTGGTATGTCCTAGAATGCCAACGCTCCAATCTCTGTATCAATTGCAGTAGTAAGCCCATCAGTGTGACAGAAGGTGCTGCACCATTCCAAAAGGAATGTGTACCAAAACTCGAGGGATCGAGTCCTGTGAGCTAGAGACTCATGAAAGACTTCAGTAATTTGAAACTGGTTAGCAGGGTAAGGCTGAGGTATATGAGTCTAACAGTAATTTGGCCTCTGTCGGTCATTCTAGGAGATGAATTCTCAAATTAGACAAAGCAGATGATTAAGTTGGGCACATTAACAAGATTTGTAACTCGTTGACCTCTTGTCAAGTTGGTCAGTTTTTCACCTGAGTTAATTATTTTTTTTTTTTACATGAGATCCTGTTTTTTATGGATTTACTACTAATAATAATCATTTGTATACAGTACAAGGCGTACACAGTGCTGTACATATAGATGTAAGACAGTCTGCTCATCTGAACTTACAATCTAATCAAGACAAAACACATAGTGAAACTTCAGGAACAAGCAGGAATGTAGTCATCACATATGGGTATCGTCGGTACCGACGGAGCCTGTGCGGGAATGCTCCCCAGCGTCCAATCAGAACGCTTTTGGGAGCATCCCACAGCGCCTGCGTGCTGCCTTCCCGCCTTTTCCCAACTGCCTCTCTCCAGTTCTTCTTTTTCCGCGGAGCCAGCAGGTCGTGTTCCTGTCACCGCAGAAGAATTTCTTTTTTCTTTATTTCTTTTTGTGGTCGCGTCTGCCTTCTTCGCTCTACCGGCACTGCCGGTCTTTCTTTTCTTATTTCTATTAAAAAAATTAAAAAAAAGATATATAGATATCTATATCTCTATATCTATATCTATATCTATCTATCTATCTATCTATCTATCTATCTATATCTGTTTTCCATTTTCTTCAGGTGCATCCGCCTTTTTGGGCCTTAGGCCCGAAAACTTTCCTTAACATGGAAAAACCTGCCTCAGGTTTTAAAAAGTGCACCAAGTGTGGCGGTACCATTTCAGTCACCAACACCCATGAATGGTGTTTAAAATGTTTAGGTCCTGATCACTCCATCACGGATTGTGTGTCCTGTGCCATGATGTCTAAAAGAGGTCGGCAGGACCGAGCTGCCAAGCTCAATACCCTGTTTCCTTCTGATGCGGCTTCGGTGGCATCGACATCTTCCAGGGCGGCTTCTTCCTCCCGTGGATCTCAGGTAACTAAACATAAATCCAGCCGGTCCTCAAAGGGTAGATCTCCTTCTAAGCATCGAGATGCCTCTGGCGTTGCCCTCGAGGATTCTGCACCGGCAAAATTACCCCGGCGGGAGGCTTCGGCTTCCAAAGCATTATTTGGGGTTCCAGGATGTTCTCGATGGCTCGGCCTCGACAGATCTCCTGGTGCCATGCTCTGGGGTACCGGTGGTCTCCACTGGTACCGACATCCAGGCATTGGCGGCGTCTATGGACCAGAGAATTCTGACCATGGAACGCAGTCTGGCGGCTTTCCTTGCGGCATCGACACCCTTTCTACCGCGACAGACAACTCCACCGGTACCGGCACTGGCATCGGTACTGGTACCGGTACCGATAGCATCGGCATCGGTGTCTGCTATGCTAGTACCCTGTCCTCCGATGCCCTCCGGTACCAATTATTCCCGGTACCGACCTTGGTCGGTACGGTATCGGGCTCTGCAGTAGCATCTGGACAGACGATACTTCGAGTCCTCAGAAGAATCTGAGGATTCTGAAAGTTCTGTCGATGCAGCGATGCTTCTTCCAGAGGAGTCCTCCTCCCCTAAACGTAGGATGTCTCCTCCAGAAGACATGTCCTTCCAAGACTTCATCAGGGAGGTGGCTCGGGGCCTATCCATTACTGTGGCCCCTGAAACAGAACCAAGGGCCAAGGAGTTGGAAATTTTACAATATCCCAAAACTCCTAAAGAGGCAGCTACCTTACCCATTCATGAGATTCTATATGATCTCATGTTGAGGATGTGGGAAACACCTCTTACCACTTCTCCTCATTCTCGTAGATTGGATACTATGTATCATGTCCCTCCTTGTCCTGGGTTCCATAAGACTCAGCTTCTTCACCACTCTATTGTGGTGAAGTCAGCTATGAGAAGGATCAGAAGTGCAAAAAGACATGCCTCTAATCCTCCAGGACGTGAATGCAGAACCCTGGATGCTTTTGGACGTAGAGTCTTTCAAGCTTCCATGCTTGCTGCAAGAATCAGTTCCTATAGTCTCTACATGGGTATGTTCCTAAAGGAGGTCACAGATAATTTACAGACTTTAAGTCCTTTCATTTCTGAGGATAAAAGACAGGACTTTCTCACTTGGGTCAAACATGCCCAAGATGTCTCTAAATTCTCCAACCGTGCAGCCTTTGACTGCTTTGAGTGTATAAGCAGAACCTTGGCTATTGCCATAGGTGCACGTAGAATTGCTTGGCTCCAGGCATCTGATTTAGAGCTCTGGGTACAAGATAAATTGGGAAATATCCCTTGTACTGGTGAGAACCTGTTTGGTAAAGATTGGCAGGAAAAAGCCAATGAAATGGATGCTGAAAATTCCACCTTGGATAGACTATCCAAGTCCACTGCTGATCCTGTTAGAAAGAAGTTGTTCCGGGTTGGACATCCCTTTGCGTAATAAATGAGGATTCAGACACAGTACTCACGGACTCCCTCGAGTGTTCTTCCTGGGAGGGAGAAGGTCCAGCACCCACGAGATGACGATCCATGGGGCCAACAATTTTACCAACTTTGGCAGGGGTTGATGAAAAAACCTTTTTCCTCCGTCTCCCCATGAGACCGTGCAAAGAAGCTCCTCACAGCGCCGAAGGGGCTCCAAAAGGGCGTGGCCTGCCCCTTCAGGCACGCACCCGCGGGTACGTGCCCGCGGGTCGCGTTCCGTGGCGGGCCGACGCTGAAATAGTGGCCTGAAGGGGGCGGGGCCTCCAATCTCCTCCTCCACCCAATGCCTCACCAGGATCTACAGGATAGCAAGGCAAGTCTGAATCCTCATTTATTACGCAAAGGGATGTCCAACCCAGAAGGGAAGAAGTATTGGAGGTTTTTTCTGTTCGGGAGGTTTCTCCCGGCGAAAATCCTCCTTCTGTTCAGAAGTCCTCATCTCTGCTGGCAGTTAGAGAACAAGAAATTAAGATACCTACTCCGGTTAAATTTTTCTTCCGGGACAGTGGATGTGACTGTACCTGCGGAAGTTTCCTTAAAAGATATTTGGGAGTTGATAGCGCGTATGGAAGTTTCCTTTCGCGCTTCTTTCTCCCAAGTAGAGCGTTTTTCTGGTGAAGTGGTACAGAAGCTTTCAGACCATGAAGAATCGCTTTCTAAAAATAACAAGTCATTGTCTAAACTAGAGGGTCGCTTTACTGTGTTAGAGGCTGCTGCCTCTTCTTCTATAAAAGATAGTGTTTTAGTTCACCATCAGTTGGAGGCTTTAGAGAACAGTAATCGTTTAAAAAATTTACGTTTTCTAAACTTTCCTCGTACTCACTATCTTGCTCCATTGATTTTGTTACAAAAATACTTTAAAGAAGTCCTGTTAATTGCTGATGTGGATTCTATCAAGTTTTCTTCTATATATTATATTCCTATGTTTTCTGCAGTAAAGGCTTCTTCTCCTGATGATTTACGGGAAGGGAACCCCAATGGTGTAGAGTCCTTGGATGTGTCTCAATTTTTGGAATTTTCTAATGATTTAATTTCCCAGCGAGCTACCTTGATTCTTTCTTTTATTTCAATTCAGGATAAAAATATGATTTTATTTTAAAAAGAAGAATTAGGTTTTTTGTGGGGCCCCAATACAAATTTTTCCTGATGTGTGTAGGAGCACCCAGGCTCGACGGAAAGTGCTTTTGGCATTAAAAGAACGGACTTTAGCCATTGGGGCTTTTTTCTTTCTGAAATACCCCTGTAAATGTATTGTGGTTTGTGATAAGGAAGCTTATCATAGCTCAGGTAGGAGCTATAGAAAAGATGATGTGCCTCTGAACAAGCAACCTGTCAGTTCTGGTAGAAGCAAGAAAACAGAGTTTTCACATAAAAGACTACCAGTCCCAGAATGCACCAGGTTTCCAGCAGCCATGAGGGGGGCTGAAGTGAGAAAACGTGTGTGTAATCAAGAGAGCTATGAGGTAATCCCTAAGCACTCATCTCAAAGGGCAGGGCCTGATTCAACACAGCTGCGCTGTGTTAGGGAGGAGCACACATTAGAACAGAATAAGAATAGAGCTTATTCTACAGATAACAGCTACAGGAAAGGAGACAGCAACAGCTTCAAGCTCAAGCACCAACATCATCTCGAGAAGCAGAAGCCAAGCCAAGCGGATAGAGAGAGAAGGAAACTCTCTGGAAGGAAGAGAAGAAAGGCCATTGGAAGGTCTGGGAGATTCCAAGGCAGTACCTATACTGGGAGGTATTCCAAATGCCAGCAGAGTCCATTGGACTGGAGTCAGCCAGAGGAATGGAATGGCAGAGATAGGAATCACCAGTGGCTACCTGGAAGAGAGAAGACTGCACGTGGAAAGGACTTTCAGACCTATGCCAGAAGGTATGTGAGAGAGGATCCAGTGTCCAGGGATCAAGATTGGAAGGCTGGACATCAGAACTGGATTACATACTGGCCAGGCTATACAGAGAGGAATTATGATAGCAGGAGAGGCTCAGGTATGAACACTGATCCAGACCCTATCTATAATAGTGAATGGCAGCAAGGGAATAAGCATTCTCATGATAGTGCCTTATGGAAAGACTCGTCTGTGCCAATGTATGATAGTGACCCTATGCTGATTGATGAAGGGGGAGATACAGCAGATGAAACTATTAATTACATGGACTGTTCTCTATCTAAATGCTATTGCTAGCTTTCTGTGAGCAAACACATCAGCCATCACAAAGAAACCTAACTTTGTTCTTTATTTCCCCTGCAAACAGCTCTTAAAGCAGGATTTTGGGTTCACACAGTAGCAGCCAGCCAGCTAAAGGGTTTCAGCTGGACAATTGATAGTAATTAAAGCTGCACCTGATTGTGTGTGTGAGCAAGGGAGAATCACTGCAGGTTCTGTGTGGAAAATAAGCAGAAGTTAACCTAACAAGCAAAGTTCATTCATTTCTTTGTGCCTTTTTCCTTTGGTAATTATTTGCTAAGAAAACATTAGCTAATTGCCTGACAAGCTGAAGGTTGTTTTCTGATTTGCTTTGTGACTTTATGTTATCCATTTAAACACTGCAAGCAAGTAACCTCATTTATATTGCTATCAAGCATACGTGTGCTGGGTGAATTAAACCCCATCAATAAAAGAAGTATTTTATTGGCCTTACCACTGGTATCACAACTCAATTATTGTCTTCAGCTGTGTTTGGGAGTGAAAGAACTACATTACCCACAATACCTTGCAAGAATCATATGAATATATGCATCGTCAAGATTGTGTAAGTTCTCACCCTAGGCAGCCGTCTGACAGGTTCTGGAGGGTATTAAATTTGTTTTTCTTGATGTCGGCCAATTTGAGGCATTTCTGACTAGTAAAGAATCCTCATGAACTATTACTTTTCTTTCTTTCCATGTAAATTGGGCTTTGTAAATTTGATCCTGTTGCTTTTTGGTTTCTTCTTCTTTTTTCCTTGGTCAGGCAAATGTCTCCTAGATGTGGACTTGATTTGTATTCCTGCTTTATTTTCAATAAAGATTTGTTTAAAACTAAAAAAAAAAAAAAAAAAAGAAAAGTTGTTCAAGAAAACATATTTTTCTAAAAAGAAAAGATTTTATCCTGCTTATGGTCAGCAGGCATCTTCTGCAGGTCGGTTTTCAACCAAATATCAGCAACCACCCAAACAGAAGAAAGCAAAGGCTGCTAGGCCTCCACCGGCCCAGCAGCCTCAGCCTCCTCAGGGCCTTTGACTTTCAGCTAGAGAACTTAGCCTTTCTGGTTCTGGAAGGACCAGAACCATCCACCATTCCAGGAAGGTTATGTCATTTTGCCCCCAGATGGGGGCAAATAACAGCAAAGCATTGGACGCTCTCCATCATAAAAGAGGGGTAAAAACTTCATTTTTCAAGCATGCCCCCTCACACAATAGTGAAGCAGTTCAATTCTCCGACCTCTCTCATCAACCTGTTAGGTCAGGAGGTTGCCATCCTTCTTGCCCAAGGGGCAATAGAAGAAGTGCCTCTTCATCAACAGGGCACAGGGTTCTATTCCCCTTATTTTCTTATCCCAAAGAAAACAGGGGGATACAGACCTATCTTAGATCTCAGAGAATTGAACAAATTCCTTGTCAAGGAGAAATTCAAGATGATTTCTCTCGGAGCTCTGCTTCCATACCTTCAGAGTCAGGATTGGCTTTGTTCTCTAGATCTCAAGGATGCGTACACCCATGTCCTCATCCATCCATCCATCCCACAGAAGGTTCCTTTTTCAAGGAAAGCACTACCAATACAGGGTGCTTCCTTTTGGTCTGGCCTCAGCACCAAGGGTGTTCACGAAATGCATGGCTGTGGTAGCAGCATTTCTCCGCACTCTGGGAATATTCGTCTTCCCTTACTTGAACGACTGGCTCATTTGAGCTCCAACACAATCAGAGGCCTAGACTTCTCTGTCCTGCACAATGCGTATCCTTCAGTATTTAGGGCTAGTAATAAACATCCCAAAATCCAGTCTGACTCCCACTCAGTCTTTAGAGTTCATAGGAGCTCTTCTGGATACCACAAGGGCAAGGGCCTATCTTCCCCAGGCCCGTTGCCTTCGCTTGGTGCAGTTAGCTTCTCAAGCAGTGCTAAAGCCTCATCTGACTGCTTGAGAAATGCTGGGCCACATGGCATCCACCGTGCATGTGGTTCCATATGCTCGCCTCCACATGAGAGCAGCTCAGTGGACTTTATCCACCCAATGGACCCAGGCATCAGGGTGCCTGTCAAACAAAACAGCAAACACAAGTCGCCTCATTTTGTCCCTCCAATGGTGGAGGTCCACTCAAAATCTGTTGCTGGGATCCTCTTTTCAACAACCCTTACCCCAAGCAACTCTCACAACAGATGCTTCTCCAAAGGGTTGGGGAGCTCATCTACAAGACTTCTCCATCCAGGGCACCTGGTCTCCGCAAGAGAGTTGTCTGCATATCAATCTCTTGGAACTCAGAGCAATTTTCCTGGCTCTGCGAGTGTTCCACTCCCTGCTCAGCTACAAGACGGTCCTCATTCATACGGACAATCAGGTAGCCATGTTTGCGACTATGGGCCATCGCCAGAGAGCATCAGATTCGTCTGTTGGCAGTATATCTTCCAGGCATTCAAAACTCTTGGGAGGACAGACTCAGTCAAGTTCTCCTTCCACACGAGTGGTCTCTGCATGCAGACCAGGTGACCAGGATATTTCAACTTTGGGGAACCCCGGACATAGACCTCTTTGCAAGTCCGTTGAATGCCAAACTTCCCTGGTTCTGTTCCAGAATTCCGGCTCAGGGGGCTCAGGCCAGGGATGCTTTCCTCCTTTACTGGGGTCAAGACTTCCTGTATGCCTTTCCACCCATTCCCCTAATTCCTTAAACCCTCTTCAAGCTTCAGAGAGACAGAGGCCACATGATTCTCATAGCACCACATTGGCCATGGCAAGTGTGGTACCCTCTGCTTCTACATCTCTCTCAAGCTCCCTCCCTGTAGTTAGGGTGTGCTCCAGATCTCCTATCTCAGGAGAACGGAATGTTATGGCATCCCATTCCCCAGTCTCTGCATCTCAGGGCTTGATTGCTGAAGGCCTAGATCTCTAAGATGTTCTTTATACTTCCAGAAAACCTTCCACTAGACGTTCTTATGCTTTCAAGTGGAAAAGGTTTACTATTTGGGGTTCAGAAAAGGGTCTTAACCCCCTTGCGATACCTCTGGAATCTTTGCTGGAGTATCTCCTCCATTTGTCTAATGCAGGCCTTAAGACAAATTCAGTAAGAGTCCATTTGAGTGCTATTGCAGCTTCTCTTAAACCTCTAAATGGACAACCTATTTCCTCTCATCCTCTTATAGCAAGATTTATGAGAGGCCTCCTTCTAACTAAGCCTCCCATTAGACGACCTCCTGTGGCATGGGACTTGAACCTGGTTCTTGGGCAGCTCATGAAGCCACCTTTCGAACCTTTAGCTACCACCTCCTTGAAATTTCTTTCTTGGAAGGTTATCTTTCTCATTGCAATCACATCAGCATGCCGCATTAGTGAATTGCAAGTGCTAGTAGCTAATCCACCTTATACAAGGTTCCATCGTGACAAGGTAGTCCTTAGGACTCATCCACACTTTATGCCTAAGGTGGTCTCGCCTTTTCATCTGAACCAAGAGGTCTTCCTACCTGTCTTTTTTCCAGGACCTCATGCATCAAATGCAGAGAGGAATCTTCATACCTTGGACTGTAAAAGATCTCTAGCTTTTTACTTACAAAGAACACAGCAACATAGAAAGTCCTCTCAACTCTTTGTTTTGATCCTTCTCATTTGGGACTTCCAGTCTCCAAGAGAACACGAACTGGATTGCTCAGTGTATTTCTTTCGCCTATCAGAGTAAGAACCTTTCTCTGGAGGGCCATGTCACAGCTCACAATGTGAGAGCCATGGCAGCCTCAATGACTCATCTGAACTCTGTGTCTATTGATGACATCTGTCGAGCAGCCACTTGGGCCTCGGTTCATACCTTCACAGCCCATTACTGCTTGGACAAGGACTCCCACTTGGATGCCTTGTTTGGTCAGGCTGTTCTCAAACACCTGTTCCATACCTAATCAACTCCTACCCACCATCCCTGGTAGGATGCCAGAGATCCATAGGGGGAAGTGGAGCCCTTCTCAGGGACACACAACTTCTGGGGTCTCTCCCTGGCACCTAAAGCTAGGGAGTCCCTATATGTGATGACTACATTCCTGCTTGTTCCTCACAACCCACCCACCTCCCCTAGGAGTTGTATCTCTCTATCTATCTCTTTTCCTTTCCCTCGCTCTAAAACTCAACTGGAGAGAGGCAGTTGGGAAAGGCGGGAAGGCAGCACGCAGGCGCTGTGGGATGCTCCCAAAAGCGTTCTAATTGGACACTGGGGAGCGTTCCTGCGCAGGCTCCGTCGATACCGACGATACCCATATGTGAGGACTAAATTCCTGCTGTTCCCGGAGATCACCTGTTACAGGTGAGTAACTATGCTGTACTGGCCAAGAGAGTGAGGAGCATCAGGATCCAAAAGCATTTTCAAAGAGGTGGGTTTTTAGCCTAGATTTGAATAGAACTAGAACAGGAGCTCAAAGCATATGGAGCAGCAAGATGGAATGAACAAAGTCTGGAGTTGGCAGGGGCAGAGAAGGGCATGGATAAAAGGGATCTGCCAGAGAGGCGGAGCTCCTGAGGAGGGGTGTAGAGTGAGATAAGAGAGGAAAGATAGTGAGGAGCCGCAGAATGAATGCACTTGTAGATAAGTAGGAGAAGTTTGAACTGAATGTAGAAATGGATAGGGAGCCAGTGAAGTGACCTGAGAAGAGGGGGTTACGTGAGCATACTGACACTGGTAGAAGATAAACTGTGCAGCTGAGTTTTGAACAGATTGAAGGGGAGAGAGATGATTCAGAGGGAGACCAGTGAGGAGCAGGTTATAGTAGTCAAGGCAGTAGGTGACTAATGAATGGATAAGGGTCTTAGTAGTGTGAATAGAAAGGAAGGAAGGAATTTTGCCTATGTTATAGAGAGAAAAAAAGCAGCAGGTTTTAGCTATTGGTTAGAGTGCATTCGCTCCCCTGATGTGTCTGCCGGCGTACATCCATCACCTCAGCTATATTGCCGATCTCAGTCCTGCTCTGATCCTACATGTGATGGTAAGCTGCACCCCCTCATTGATTGTCATCTCCTGGGGACCCCACTGGACAATAAAACAAGGGTGCTTGGATGGCCGACGCTAAAGAGCCCCTAGACTGGCCATAATAGCACATCAGAACCATCAAAGATGTCCTCATTCTCACTACAGACAACTCCTTCGAGGAAGAGAACTGGTTTACCCAAGCACATACAAATAGAAAACCACCTGCATGCATCTCTAACCCTCAAATCCTAGTGCACAATATCAAAAGGTTCAGGAAACCTTCCCTTGCACCAGGAGCAGTGGCACACAAAGAACAGCTGTTTTGACCAACATTAGCAACTTACTCTCCCACCCACCAGTGAAACAGCATCATGGCCCTTCACCTCCCACTTATTACCACTATACTTGTTCTATTCATAATGCTTATCTCAACAGTGGCACTCGCCACCCCACCCACACCCCCATAATAAACAGAGCAGAACAACCCAGAAATAGCCCCTACTATTACAATTACTGGAGCAGACTATACCAGCACTTAATTAAAATCAATACTATTAATCTACAACCTCAACCACTGTACACCATAGTCTACTTCTGCTCCCAGCTCAAATGTGCACTGATCAATACTCACTCAGTCTGCAATAAAATCTCCACAATTTTGGATTGCATTAGACAATTTTCTCTATCATATTTATTACTGAATCCTGGCTCACAGATACTGATGATGTCTAATTCAGCCAACTATCCATTCCCTCTTACAATTTACATCATCCAAAAGAGGAGGAGGAGTACTAATAGTAGCTAAAGACCACTTATTTATTTATTTTATTTACATTCTCTTATATACCCAACAAATGGATCATTCTACTAGGAGACCTCAACCTACCATTCACAAATAAACAAGAAGTCGCCACATTCCTGGATGCTATGGATGTTCTCAAACTGAAGCAGATTATCGCAGACCCATCCCACACAAAAGGAAAGACTCTATACCTCATATTTATGCCCTCTAGCTGGCCACATCAATGCCCCCTGCCAACTCCCCAAACCACCCCAGTCCCTTGTCAGATCACAGCTTAATATCCTTCCACCTATCTCATCCCAACAACCCACCCAACATGCCCAATACCTCATCCATCACATGCAGATTTTGCCACTTTAACAAAGATTCCTTTCTAAGAAACATCCCGCTCACCAACACAAGCACAAGAAACCTCCTCTCTTATATAGGAATGGAATAACTATATTTCAGCATATGCCACAATACCACATCCAACAAGCTCAAGTAAGAGAACACACCAAGTATATCCTGGTACTCAGGACCTCAAGAGTTTAAGTGCAAGCTCAGATGCCTAGAACAAAGGTGGAAACATAGAAACATGACGGCAGAAAAAGACCACATGGCCCATCTAGTCTGCCCTTCCATATCAACTACTACAGCAGTCCCCTTTTTCTCTTTAGAGATCCGCTGTATTTGTTCCATGCTTTTTTGAATCCAGATACTGTCCTCATCTCTACCATCTCCACTGGGAGACTATTCTACACATCTACCACTCTTCCCGTAAAGAAATATTTCAGCATATTACTTCTATGTCCCCTCGTACCAGAGCTTGCTTACATCGAAACAGGCTCTCCTCCTGTGCATTTATGCAATGGAGGTATTTAAACGTCTCAATCATATCACCTCTATCCCGCCTTTCCTCTAAAATATATATATTAAGATCCTTAAGTCTGTCTTCATATGCTTTATAACGAAGACCACTAACCATTTTAGTAGCCACCCTTTGACCCGACTCTAACCTGCATATATTCTTTTGAAGGTGTGGTCTCCAGAATTGCAAACAATATTCCAAATGAGGGTGCACCAAAGACACATACAGAACAATGCTCCCTCTAATTTTCTGTAGGCTGTGTGCGCATAAAATATCAGCTGTGTGCAGCTTTTGAAGGAAGGTTAAATTTTTGTGCGCCACATAATGACACTCGGAGTTATATACTTTAAAATTTGACTACACATCAGAATACAGTATGTACTTCTAGTAATTACAATCATAACTTTTAAATTTTAAGACGTCTGTGTTGTTTTCTATCAGAATCAGAGCCGTAATTTTTGTGCGCTCTGTTGTAAAGCATGTGTGCTCGCTCGGCGAGGTGTGTGCGCGCGCACACGCGCACAGCTTAGAGGGAACAGTGATACAGAGGCACTATCGCCTCCTTTCTTCTGGAGGAGACTATCCAAAGATCCAACCCATCAGGCAGCAAACAAGGTGCAATCAAAAAGTATTGAGACTTGTATAATAACACAAGAAGTATAACACTTCAAAGTAGTCCCCTTCCAATAAAACATACTTCCTCCAGCATTTCTACTACTGCTGGAAGCAATTTTGAAATGCCTCTTTCTTTATGCCGTGAAGCTGCTGTGTTGAATTTTGCTTAATGGTCTCTAAGTCATCAAATCTCCTTCCTTTCAGTAGTAATTTCAATTTTGGAAACAAGAAAAAGTCACAGGATGTGAGATCAGGTGAACAGCGAGGCCGCTGGACTTGCTTGATTTGGTGTTTGGCCGAGAACTGCTGTACAAGATGTGATGTGTGAGCTGGGACGCTATCGTGATGAAGCAACCATTCACCATTCCTGTGTAACTCCGACCTCTTTTGATGAACTGCATCTCTCAAACGAGTCAGAACTTGGACATGTACTCCTCATTGATGGTTTGGCCTTTTGGAGCATACTCTTGATGAACAATGCCCTGGTAATCAAAGAAAACTGTGAGCATGATCTTTGACATTGCTCCTCACTCGATGGGTTTCTTGGGTCTGGGAGAGTCTGGAGTCTTCCACTATGAGGACTGAGCCTTATTTTTCAGGTCATAACGATACATCTATGATTCATCACTAGTAGTAATCTTTTTGGTGTAATCTGAGACATTTTCAGTGCTTTCCAACAACTCCCTGGCTGCAGACAGCCGATCTTGTTGATCATGGGACAGAAGTTTTAGCACAAATTTTGCATTCACACGTCTCATTTCCAAATCGACAGTAAGAATGGACTCTACCAATTTGAAACTGATGTCCATGTCCTTATCAAGCTCCTTGATAGTCGGTCGATGATTTGAGTGTATTTCAGCATGCACTGCTTCAACTTTGTCTTCATTCCTGCTCGTGGATGGTCTTCCAGAATGTTCATTACTGTCAACACTTTGGTGGCCCTCTTGGAAGCATTTGTACCAGTCGTAAACTCGAGCATGACTCATGCATTCATCACCATACACTTGCTGTAACTTGTCATAAGTCTTTTTACACAAATCTCTAAATTTCTGGCAGAATTTAATGCAAATTCGCTGTTTTTTTATTTTTTTTCACTCATCGTAAATCAGCTGAACTGCTTTTACATGATGCCAAACATCACGTGATTAAAAAAAAAAGTACAGGTGTGCTGCAGCCATGCTACACATATGCAGAGCACATACCGAGGTCACTGCATGCTTAATAGCATCATTGTGCGACATATTGTTATATAGCTCACCTCATATGTCTAAGCTCAGTCAGAGTACTGCTCCTTAACAAATCAAAGAAAAAAAGAGTATCATACAAAACTCATTAAATTCGCCTTAAATCGCTCCAGAGAACTTTTTGGTATTACACAACTATTGAGATCACTGAACTTCACCAGAGCAAGTTCTGTCTGCCCCCACTTCTTGGCTAAGTTCCTACAAACTAAACTAGGCTCCGCATCCTCCAAGCCAGTCAAACAAACATTGGAACTAAACACTAATAACTCTCCAAGACACACATGGTCTACATTCAAAACTGTAGCCCCTGAACAATTGGAAGCCATCATATCCAACATTTATTTATTTATTTATTTATTTATTTAACTGTATTTATATCCCGCTTTTCACCGGGTCAAAGCGGTGGGACATATAACAAGGGGGGGGGGGGGCCCAGCACCGGGGGTTCAACATTGATGATTTTGGGATAAACATAGAGACTGACAGGGTAGCATAGTTACTGGTCTGGAGCTTTTGAGAAAAAATAGGGGGGTTCCTATTCAGAGATGTTCTTGGAATAGGACGGTTTTTAGCTGCTTTTTGAATGATGGGAGATCACCGTTGTTCCTGATGTGGTTTGGTAGAGAGTTCCAGAGGGATGGGGCATAGAGTTCAAAGGCTCTGTTGCAGGTCCATTGTGTTGCCTTGGTCCTTTTGTGGGGGACTGCAATGGAGTTGTTGGAGGATTGTCTGGTCGTTCTGCTGTGGGTTGGTCGAGGTAGTAGGGAGCAGAGTGGGGTGCCTTGTGTTTGGTGGATGGTTTTGTGGGTGAGTAGAAGAGCTTTGTATTTGATTCTTGCTTCGATGGGGAGAATATGAAGGTCCCTCAGAATTGGGGTGATGTGGTCCCTTTTCTTTGCATTGTGAATTATTCTTGCCGTGGTGTTTAGGGCAATTCGGAGAGGATTGGTTTGTGTGGCAGGTAGGCCATGGTAGATTATGTTGCAGTAGTCTAGATGAGGGAGTGTCAGAGCTTGCATTACTGTCCTGAAGTCCTGTGGTTCGAGGAGAGGTCGGAGATGTTGTACCGTTTTTGCCTTGTGGAATACTGTTCGAGTGGTCTTGTTGATTTGCTGCTTAAGGGTTAGGGCTTGGTCAATGATAATGCCGAGATCTTATGTGTGGTTGTATTTGGATTTGCGTGGTTCCCATGGTGATGTGAGTGGGTGGTTTGAAGTCTGGGTCTTTTGTCACTATAAGAGCCTCGGTCTTCTTTATGTTAATGGATAAGTTGTTCTCTTGTAGCCAGTTGGATACGTCGGTGAAGCAGGTTGACAGCTGGTCGTTTGTCGGGTCTGTGGTTGTAATTGGGGCGTAGAGCATTATATCGTCGGCGTATATGTGGAAGTGGACATTGTGAGTGCGTATGACTGAACAGAGTGGACGGAGGTAGATGTTGAAAAGCATGGCTGACAATGTGGATCCTTGCGGTACTCCTTGATGTTGCTGGAAGGGGGGTGAGGTTGAGTTTTTGGTGCGGATTAGTTGCTGTCGGTTGGTTAGATAGGACTTGAACCATTGGAGTACAGTATCTTTGATCCCAATTGTTTGGAGTCTGTGGATAAGGGTGTTATGGGAGATGGTGTCGAAGGCCACTGATATGTCCAGGAAGATTAGGATGAATCCTGAGTGTTTCTCTTGGGTTCCTATGATGAGGGTGTTCATCAGCGTGGTCATGAGGGTCTCGACCCCATGTAATGGTCGGAATCCGTGTTGCTGCGGGTCCAGTATGTTGTTGACGTCTAGGTGTTCTTGAAGCTGACGTTGTACTATCTTCTCAATTATTTTTGCGGTGAGTGGGAGGCTCGCTACTGGTCTGTAGGAGGTGGGGTCTAGGGGATCTAGGTTGTGCTTTTTTAGGGTTGGTCGGATGATTGTGGTTTTGAGGGCATCTGGCATGTGGCCTTGGGCAAAGGATTCGTTTACGATGTGGGTTAGTGGTGCACTGAGGTCTTCTTTGGTTTTCTTTATCCAGTCGGTAGGACAGGGATCCAGCGGGGAGGTGGTGGTGTTCAAGCAGGAGATGGTGGAAGATATTTCTTCTTTTGAGGTTGTGTCGAATGTATTCCAGACTCTGTTCAGGATGGGGTATGAGTTTGTCTTGGCTGTTTCAGCATAGCGCTGTGGGCTTTGTGGTTGTTGAAGCTGTTTGTATTGTCGGGCCAGAAGGTCAGAGGGGATATCTGGCAGCTGGTCAGAGCTACTGGGTGTCCTTGTTAGATTTTTGACAATTTGGAAGAGTTCTCGAGGTTTGTTTATGGCTGTTGTGATGATTTTGGTGTGGTAGGCTTTTTTGGCGTTGTCAGTTTCTGAGTGGTATGCATTGAGCTCATAGAGATATTTTGCTTTGTCTCTGTCGTTTTTGGTTTTCCTCCATTTCCTTTCGGTTCTTCTAAGTCTGGTTTTCAGTTTTCGGAGGCTGGGGGTGAACCATCGGGCTTTTGAGGAGATGGGTCTGGTTTTGGTGCTGTTTCTGGTTGTGCTGGCTGCTGAGGAGATCGTGGTATTCCAGTTGTGGATCAGGTCATCAAGATTGTTGGAGGTTGTGTGTAGGTTAGGCAGGGTTTGTGATAGGAAGTCTTCCTTGTTAAATGCTTTGAATCTCCTTGCGTGGTGTTCGTTTTCTCTGTTATTTTTGAGTTGATAGGTGTGGGATATGTTGATGATGTAGTGGTCTGACCACGGTACTGGTGATATTGCCGGTCTTCTGTATGAGGAGGCGGTTTGGGAGTTTAGGAATACGAGGTCGAGTGTGTTTCCTTTTTCATGTGTTGGTTCCTGTATGATCTGTGTCAGGTCCATTGCTGTCATGGCGTTGAGAAAGGTTTCTGCTTGTTTTTCCTGGAGTGATGGGAGGTTGAAGTCTCCTAGGATAATTTGTTCCTTTGAAGGGCTGGTGCTTTCGGAGATGCGGTGTAGTATCTGTGGTAGGTCGGTGGTTGTGGTGGGTGTACGGTAGATCAGGCATATCGAAAGGTGCTTGTTGGTGAGGGTGAGGATGTCTGCCTCATTGGAGGTTTCTGAGGCGTGGAGCCGCAGGTGGAGGTTGTCCTTGGCAATGATGGCTACGCCTCCGCCTTTGGCATGTGTCCGGGAGCAGTGTTGAAGGCTGTATCCCTTTGGTGTTAGCTGGTTCATTATTACTGTGTCGTGGTCTGTTAGCCAGGTTTCTGTTACACAGAGGATGTCAATCTTCTCAGTTGTGATCAGGTCTTGGAGCATGTGGTATTTGTTTCTAACTGAGCGAGCGTTTATGAGTGAGAGGGAGAGGTGGTGGTGGTTTGTGGGGTTGATGGTGGGGGTTGGTGTGAGTGAGTATGTGCGTGCATGGTTGTGGATGTTTGTGGGTTGAGCTGTTGTGCAACATTAATACCACAACCTTCTCTTTTGACCCATGCCCAGTTTCTTGGATCAAACACACTAAATAGAATTTAGCTCCAACCCTACTCAGGATAGTGCAGTCGTCCCTGAATCAAGCACACATGCCCAAAAACCTTAAATGTGCCTCCATCAGACCCTATTAAAGAACCCCACGCTATATCCAGAGTCTCCAAGCTCATATAGGCCCCTTTCCAGTATTCCATTCACTGCCAAAATCATTGAAAAGGCTTCAGGACTGCACAAACACTCATGTACCTCTTGATCCACAACAGCATAGCTTTTGACCATTCCACAGTGTTGAGACACCACGTACATTGCTCCTCGACAACCTAATGAGGGGCATCGAAAAAACTACACAGGTCTTTGTTCCCAGATTCCTGGACATCTCTGACATTTGATTCTGTAATCCACCACCGCCTTTTATCCTGCCTATATGCAATCAGCCTAAAACAAAACACTCAGTTTCAGTCCTACCTAGAGGACCGTCACCAAGTTAAATAAGATCGGTCATCTCTCAATGCTATAAGCAGCATCAGGGCCTCCCACAAGGACCTATTCTCTCTTCCCTATTAGTTAATGTCCTTATGCAGCCGCAATGTTCCATCATACAAAAACATAAGATACTCTACCACTTGTATGCCGCTAATATCCTAATCTATACAACATTCTCCGCTGACAACCCAACATACTCAACAATAGGAAGATGCTTCAATGTAATTGCCAACTGGCTCTTGTAACACAATCTAACCATCAATCACGGTACAACAGATGTCCTCCACATAACAAAATACCCAACATTCATCCTGCCATCTACTATAAGACTACATGATGCAGTTCTCACAGTCAAAGAGGAAGTCAAATACTTGGGAATAACCCTTGATCAGAAATTCTTTCCAGCGTCACATCAAAAAAGTAGTAAAATCAGCCTACCACAAGATGAGAATCATTCACTGACTGTGCCCCCTGCTTGATCAATCAGATTTCAGGGACGTATGTCAGGAACTGCTAACACCAACATGAGACTACTGTAGCATAATATACCATAGACCTCTGCAGGATACCCTTCACCTGTTTCAAATAGTACAAAATACAGCAGCCAGATTCAAATCAAATACACCAAGAAGGGACCACATCTTTCCCACCCTAGCCAAGCTACACTGGCTTCCAATAATCTGGCGGATCAGATACAAGGTCCCACTAACCACATTTAAGATCCTCCACAACACCTCTGCACACATCCTGCAAACCCTAATACAGAAGCAACCTGACAAAAGAAACAGAAGGAAAGCTGCACAGTACCTCCTAGTGATACCGCTTCTTCAAATCAAATGTAATCCATCAACGTCAAAAAGGGCCTTCTCGTTATTTGCACCCACCAAGCGGAACTCGCTACTAGCCTACATACGTTCGTCCAAAACTGTCGCAGAGTTCTGGCGCAGACTCTAGATTCTCCTATTTACAGAGCACTAGACCCACCATGTAAACCTTGCATATGGCACTATTGCCAAGCTTCACAGCACCTGTACATACGTTGATGCAGTTTATATAATCTCAGCTTGAAATCCAGGGGAAATGTACGCGATAGGGGGTAAAAGGTTGGTGTGCACGGACCAGGAGAAGGACCTTGGTGTGATTATTTCTGCGGATCTCAAGGTGGCAAAACAGTGCGACAAGGCAGTGGCAAAAGCCAGGAAGATGTTGGGTTGCATACAAAGAGGAATTACCAGCAGAAAGGAAGAGGTACTAATGCCACTGTATAAGTCACTGGTGAGGCCTCACTTGGAATACTGTGTTCATTTTTGGAGACCATATCTTGCAAAGGATATGAAAAGACTGGAAACTGTTCAGAGGAAGGCGACCAAAATGATTTTGAGCCTGTGTCAGAAGCCTTATGAGAAGAGACTTGAAGACCTAAATATGTACACTCTGGAGGAGAGGAGGGACAGGGGAGATATGATTCAGATCTTTAAATACTTAAAGAGAAATAATGAGCAAACAAACCTCTTCCAAAGACGGGAAAGCTGTAAATCTAGAGGGCATGACATGAAGCTGCAAGGGGGTAAATTGAAAGGCAATATCAGGAAATACTTTTTCACTGAAAGGGTGGTGGATGCTTGGAATGCCCTCCCGATGGAAGTGTTGGGGGCAAATACAGTGACAGAATTCAAAATGGCATGGGACAGACACAGTGGATCCCTTTACAGCAACAGGATAAAAGCAAAATAAACTTAACTGACTAATTTCTCAACATACAGGAGTGTCCTACACGGAGCGGTGGGTTCACCCCCTTAAACAAAGACATGGGGAGGGGTGGCCTGCAGGGAGTGGCAGGTGCACCTACTCTTGCCATCTTACTGGGCAGACTAGATGGACCATACTGGTCTTTATCTGCCGTCATTTACTATGTTATGCTATTCCACCCTCTGTTTTTGTTATTCTCCAGTTCTATGTAAACCGTTTTGCAGTTGAGTTAATTGTAAACTGTGACTTGTAGATATAGTGGTATAAAAAAGTTGCTAAATAAAATATAGTCAAAGATGACCCCAAGGTTGTGAGCTGAGGAAACGGAAAGGAGCACAGAAATAGAGAAGGGGAGGTGGGTTTAGGGGGAAAGATAAGGAGCTCAGTTTTGGCCATTTTCAATTTCAAATGGCAACGAGACATCCAGGCAGCAATATCGGATAAGCAGGCAGAGATCTGGGACTGAATTCCTGGAGAGATTTCAGGTGCAGAGAAGCAAATCTGAGAGTCATAAGCATAAAGATGGTACTGAAAACCATGGGAGGAAATAAGTGGACCAAGGGACTGAATGTAAAGAGAGAAAAGTAGAGCTCCCAAGACAGAGACCTGAGGTACACCAACTGAAAGCGGGATGGCAATAGAGGAGGATCCACCAGAACATATACTAAAAGTGTGATGGGAGAGAGAAGAAGAAAACCAGGACAATATACCTGCAGTGCAAGCCTGCCGTATATGGAGGATTCCCCAACATGGCCACCAGCTCCTCCACCCTTAAGAGAAAATGCAGACCAGACTAGCAACATCTCAAAGCCAGAAGCACATATGGTCAGAAGGACCTTCCATAAAAATACCAATATGCTTGGTGTGACAGACTTCCTACTGAGGGTGTATATCCATGCCAATTGATATTTTACAGCTGTGTGTGTGTGATATGCTCCGATCATGGGAGTGAATGATGAATTGCACTTAAGAGCCCCACTGGTACCAGGTCAAGCTCTCATCCCTCCACCTCCAGCAATGGGAATTCCAGTACTGCTTTGAATGCCTGTTGGTCAGCTACCCAAGTTGCAGGAGCCAGAGAGTGCAATACCAGGACTCTCATTAGCTCTGCTACTTT
The DNA here is from genome assembly GCA_033557465.1 of Ichthyophis bannanicus. NCBI lineage: Eukaryota > Metazoa > Chordata > Amphibia > Gymnophiona > Ichthyophiidae > Ichthyophis > Ichthyophis bannanicus. Next base: position 547,848,023 of record CM066031.1, read on the forward strand.
GGGACATCTTGTGGCTTGTGTATTGACAATAGCAACAATTGCTGCGTTGTCAGCCCAAAGCATAACACTTCTGATTGCAAACTTGTCATCCTAAACATGTAAGACAACAACTATCAGAAACGTTTCTAGAAAGATTGTTTTTAGTCTGACCATTCATGTGCTAAGCACTAGCCCAGCGTGATGTGCACCATGCTCCCTGACAATAAGCCCTGAACCCTGATCTACCAGCTGCATCAGTGAATAAATTGAAGTTCCCACTCATGATGGGTTCATACTGCCAGATTGAAACTCCATTAAAATCACTGAGGAATTGTAGGCAAACTTCAAGATCCTGTTTGATTGACTATGCCATCCTTATGCAGTGATATCACTTCGCTGTGCCGGCAATAGATAATACCAAGTGACACACAGAAACTTTATCCATAGAAATGACACAGCAAACAAAGTTCAAGGATCCATTAGCAACTGTACCTGGGGCAGTGTTAGCTTTTATGCCTTGGTGAAGAATCTATTCTGGGCTTCAGATTGAGTTTATCCTGTGGGAAGCTTGCATCATTGCATTGCTATTGATGCCCAGGAAGCAGATCACATATTTGGGGGCCTATTATTTTTTTCATTGAGAGTTGGACTCCGAAATTAAGAGCCGACTCCTGAAAGTTCCTTAAAAGGGTATTTCAAACATCGTTAGAGGCAAGACCAACAAATAGAAAGTTATCCAAGTAATGGACCACACTGCTTAGTTGTGCCCATTGAAATAAGAGTCGGAGCAGCCCAAAGGCTGATAGTAGAATTTGCCTTGGAATGAGAACTCTAGTAAAGGGAAAAATTTGGGATGTATTGATAAATGACAAAATGGCAATTTGATGTCCACTTTGGCTACGAAGGCATTCCTACCTGCTTTAACCACCATTTGTATCACCTTGTCAAATGAGGTGTATTGTACTTTACATGCCTCAACTGGAATATAATCACTCACTGACTTGCCAATGAGGTAAGATAGGTTTTGTATGCAGCGAAACTTGCCAGGCTCTTTCTTGGATACCATTGATGGGTGAAAGGTGCATCTGGGAGAACAGCCATTACGAAAAGGGGCTGGCCATATGCCCCAGGGCCAGTTCTTTGGCAAGTTTTTCCTCAATAATGATCTCAAACCTGGAGCAGGACCTGGATTCTGTCATGGCTGGAAGAGGATGAGGAGTGGGATTGCCTGGATCACTTGCACTTCTTTGATTTCCTCTGGTTGTCATCCTGCTTGTGAGCTGCACCCACCTCAGTAGTAACCGCCTGAGGAAGGGTGTATAGCCACTGGTGCGTTTTGGAGTCTCACCTATCCCAGTAGTTGTCTGTGCTGTGGTGTGGATTCGGGATTGTTGAGGGAGTAGACTAGCAGAATTGGCTGCTGCTGCTGCAATGACCACTGGGCCACTGTTGCTTCTTCCTGACTGGTTGGGCAGATCAGGTGTCATATTGCAGATCTGTGTTCCCTCTGATTGAGAGCTTGAAGCCACTGCCAGAGGTTTGGAAGGTTCTTGTACAGAAAAAGAAAAAAACTAATTTGCCTAGTGATGTGAGTTATTAGATTCAGAGGTGTGACATTGCGGTGCATGCTGACACTGCTTTGGTTGGTTTTGTTAATAGAATGGGTATCATTCTTTTGGCTGTCCAGGCATCCTAGAAGTGGATAGTGGCCCGGATCTGTGACACCGTTCTCCTTGTTTAGCTTTGTAATAGTATGTGTGTTTGGACTGTGCCAGGAGGTCTCCTATGGCCTCTTACCAGCAAAGATTGGTCCTCATCCCAGGATCTTTTGCTTGGGATATGCTCTCATCAGTGTCTGTGTCTGTCCACCTCACCTATGAATTTGAGTAGGAGTTGTGGTATTGTGATTCCATGAATAACAGGCACGTTCAGAGTTCTGATGATGCATCGAGTAGGAAAGGTATTGGTGTCAAATATGAAGGTGTCAGCTGCGATAACTATTAATGTTGGCTTCTATCGGAAAAATTGGAATAGGCTCTGGTGGAACTGCAAGATGAACATAGGGTCTATGGAGGAGCAGTAGCTTCTCTCGCTACTCCAACACTCAACAGATTGGGACTGTCTTCCTGACCTCCTCTGAGGCTGTCTTTGGGTGCCTTCAACAATCAGTCCCTCCCCCTCTAGAGGGACCAGAGACCTGGTGTGAGAAGGTTGTACTATGTTTTTGCCAGATCCGTACACTGTTATGCCAGCACTGGTTTGACTTCCATTAGCCAAGGATTGTCCCAGAACTGAACAGAGTACCAGGACTTCCCATGATTTCATGTACCAGTTAGGAGGTTTTCTACTTCTTTTTGCCCTTAGGGTACTGCTGGGTTGCATATTGGAGGGGGAAGGGTTAATAGGCTGCCCATCAGTGCGTTAGGCTGACCTATCCTTAGATGTCCACTTGTTCCATTTAGACTCACTGAATACTTACACAGGCAAAGGATTCTTGGCACATTGCTGTTTCTTGGGCTTGCTGGGATGAATGGCACCAAATGAATGCAGGCAAACTGGATCAGTCTTTTTTGCATCTCAGAAGCTACCATCCAGAACAGCTGGGGGGGGGGGGGGGGGTGGCGGCGTACAATCAGGCCAGTGCAGGAGAGAAAACTAATTAATTTAGTCCATTGTACTTTGGAGGCCATCACCCAGCACAGCTGAGGAGAAAGGAACATCCCTTGCTGGATGCCATCCTCGTCCAGGTGTTCTGCAGAAACAGCTTTGCTCTTTTATTTTTGTGAAACAATATGAGCTCACATTCCATGATACACAGAGGAGGTGGAGCTACAAACTGAAAAATAAAAATAAACGTATGAGGCTGGCAGATACATTTAAAGTGGCTCCTCAAACATCTGTTGTTCAAGTATTTTTCTGGTTTTCAGCAGTGGATGGGGAGAGTGAGCTGTTTGGTGATTGGGCAGCAAAGGATAGCAGCAAGGTGATCCAGCTGGGCTTTAAAGGTTCCCAAGGTCCCTCCCCCTGCCTGCTCACCCCCCCCCCCCCGCAGGGACCAGTATGCAACAATCACGCATGCTATATCCACTTTGGCAGGCTTTTCAAACCCTGCACAGCTGGCTGGAAAGAAGAAGTGGATAGAGATGGGCAAAGGGATCCAGCTCCTGATCACCCACTGCCATGTTACTCCTGGATCCACACGAGGTGAGTAAGCCCCTTCATTTAATTTGTAATTGATTTGCTGGTTTCCTGTTTTGGGGGTAATGTTCTAACCGCACTCGTGAGTAAAAAAAATAATATACACATATCTTTCTCTGTAAAGACTTTCCCAGATTGTCAAAGCAAAAGTAGACCTGTATTTCCACTTCGGAACTTACACCTGCTCGTTAGATAACACAGCATCTCTGGCTTAAATTCCACACAGATGTTTGTATTTTCAAAGGTATGTTTTTAATGCAAACCCTGCTGAACCCCACCATCGGGAGCACCTCTTCAAACAGCAGATAAACATACATGTATACAGGCTGCCAGTACGTAAATTTGCTCTTAAACTGGGCAACTGGATCAGAAATTGGTTGACTGACAGATGGCAGAAGGTGGTGGTAAATGGAACTCACTCAGAAGAAAGGAAGGTGCATAGTGGCGTGCTTCAGGGATCGGTCCTGGGACTGATACTGTTCAATGTATGGTATTTGTGAATGATATTGTGGAAGGAGTGAATGGGAAAGTCTGCCTTTTTGCAGTTGACACAAACATTTGCAACAGAGTGGATACTTCTGAGGGAGTGGACAACATGAGGAAAGATCTAAAAAAACTTGAAGAATGGTCTAATGCTTGGCAGTTACAATTTAATGTGAAGAAATGCAGAGTCATGCATTTGGGATGCAGAAATCCAAAGGAAATGTGTGCAATAGGGGGAGAGAGGTTAGTGTGCATTGACCAGGAGAGAGACCTTGGAGTACTAATGTCGGAGGATTTCAAGGTAGCAAAACAATGTGACGAGGTGGTAGCCAAAGCCAGAAGGATGCTGGGCTGCATACAGAGAGGAATAACCAACAGAAAAGAGGATGTATTAATGCCCCTGTACAAGTCGTTGGTGAGATCCCACTTGGAGTATTGTGTTCAGTTTTGGAGACCATATATCACAAAGAACATAAAAAGACTTCAAATGGTTCATAGGAAGGTGACCAAAATGATTCCAAGCCTACGCCAGAAGACATATGATAAGAGACTTGAAGATCTACATATGTATACCCTAGAGGAGAAGAGGGACGGGGAGATATGACACAGACTTTTAAATACATAAAGGGTATCAATGAACAAACAAACCTTTTTCAAAGATGGGGAAGCTGTAAAACTAGAGGGCATAGAATGAATCTGCAAGATGGTAAACTTAAAAGCAACATCAGGAATTAGTTTTTCACTGAAAGGGTGGTGGATGCATGGAATGCCCTCCCAATTCAGGTGGTGGGGCAAATAGAGTGATGGAATTCAAAATGGCATGGGACAGACACAGTGGATCCCTTTTATAGCAAGAGGTTGACATCAAAGCAAACTTAATATCTTTTAAAAGAGGGGGGCTGATCTGCACGGAGTAGCAGGAACAACCCTAAACACGGGCATAGAGGGGGGTGACCTGCACGGAACGGCAGTTAAAGCCACTCTAGCCACATTACTGGGCAGATTAGATAGTATATGACAGCAGATAAAGACAAGCATGGCCTATGTTACTATGTAATTTCTGCATGTAAAGCACTGTTTTACCCACAGAAATGCTCTAACAAATAAGTCTCTTATTTAAGACTCATTCATCAAGCTACATTCATCAGCACTACTCTAATGGTGTTTTCAGAACTAGTGGAATCTGAAACTATTGACATATCTAAAGGGGAACAAACATCAAATGAGCTACCAACTACACCCTGCCTTAGATGCCAAACTGAGAAGTCTTGGCTCAGAATTTTGCCTATCTTAAATTCCTCCAGTTTAGCTCACCTTGACATCGGAATTTCTACAGCTGGCTCCAGTTGTCTTAATTCCTTTGACTGTGGCTCACCAGGTGGGCAGTGGGCGGTGGGTGGGTGGAAATCTCACATGATATATCAGCAGCTACTTTGTGTTATTTTTGTTTGAAGAGGGTTGGTATATTCATTGTGATGTTCCTCACAAGACAAAGCTCTGGGCATTTCCGAAATGTTTAGACAGATGTTTGAAAATAGACGAGGAAAGCAGAGAAATTATTTTGTAGTTTAGATCTATCCCCCTGTTTGTTTTTCTCTTGTGCATGTATATCCGTCCGTCCTTGTATTCTGTATCTGCTTGCTTGTGTATGTGTTTTTTTAGAAGCCCCTCACTGTGTTTCTAGCTTGTGGCCAATTATTGTGGCACTGCTAGAGGTTGTCTGTGGAAAAGGTGACTGCAGGAAGAAGCTAAGGTCCGTTTCTACATTGCATGTTTGAAAATCTTTATAGACACCCTGTTATAAAATTACTCCCATGCGTGAAGTTACCTTTTATTCACAAACAGCTATCTTAGCAAACAAAGGTTTGCATGTTTTAATGCAATTACATTTCTTTTTTTTTAATATATAATTTAGCAAATGCACTTCATAATATAAGTGAACAGCAAAGATAATGCAATATCAAAGACAATCCAAAAATGGGATACCCTTCTAGTAACAACTCTTAACCCACAACAAAGGAAATGGACCCAAGAAAGGTAAATTTTATATAATAAAGAAACAATAAGGAAAAAAGAGCACACTCCCCTCCCCCCTCTCCAACTCGCACAACCCAATGGACCTTTTGGGGCATGTGGAATGATTTGTTGGGCATTACTCTGCTCCTGTGCCTCAATAAATTCGGAAAGCAATCTAGGCTCAAAAAAAATGATTTCTCCCCTCACATTCAACAAAACAAATACATGGAAACAGCAACACATACTTCATTCCCAGGGCTAACACTCAGGTGCAGGGCCAGGAAATCCTGGCCCTGCTTCTGTGTGAACCTAGAGAAGTCAAACATACGAACTTTCGCACCTAGAAACAGCTTATTCATTGAGCGAAAATGAAGCCTAAAAATTGCGTTGTGGTCCAACTCTAAGGCAAATGTAAGGATCAGGGTGGTTCACTGGGTAATTACCTCTAACGAGGACTCGAGGAACCCCGTGAGGTTATCTCCCAGTGTCCCTCTGGCCCAAAGCTAGATCAACACCTCCCATAGAGAGGTATTGAGCTCTAACCATAGGCGAAACGTTCCCAGGGTCCATACCCAAAGTCTTAGTCAAATATTTGTTCACCATGTCAATAGGGGGTATAAGGGAAGATTTGGGGAAGTTCAATAATCATAGATTGTTCCTTTGCACTGGATTCTCAAGGTGCTCCATATGCCGAAAAACAATATTATTGTCTTTCACCAGTGCGTCCCCTATAACCTGAACCACACTCATTTTTGACTTGAGGACTTCCACTTTTCCAGAGAATGTTCTACCACAACTTGTGATAAGGCAGATAAGTCGCCCACAAGTCTGATATATTTTGCAGGGAAGCGTTAAAACCCTGAATATCAACCTACAGTGACTCCAAAGTCATGGCCTTTTGTTCTACACTGCACACAGTGTATTTTATTTTTTATTTATTTATTTATTTGTTTGTTTGTTTGTTTTTATATACCGTGCTATTTTGGATCAGTGCGGTTTACATATAACACATGAACAATAAACTAGTTTACATCACAGGTTACATATAACAAATTTACATCAAGTTGGCATAACTAAGAACTAACTCCTGAGCGATGAGATGCACAGTTCTTCAGGTCACAACCGAAGAACCCCCAGCTGCTTCATCCGATATGGGAGATGATGTGGCAACTGGTGCTCCTTCTGGCAGGGACTCAACATGAGCCAGTTTGGACCGTATCGTCCCCAGCACGCCGGCTGCCAAAACACTTCCGGGGTTAGGAGGTGGCTCCCGCACAACTGGGCTTAACAAAGCTCTTTCACAGCTGCCCGTAGCATCCCTGCCAGGCTGACCCAGAGAAGGCAATGCCAGAGAGACTGAGGACACCACAAAGTCCCCTCCCTTCAAGGCAGACTCTCCATTTTGTGGCAGGGAGCAAAACTGTACAGCCCTCTCCTTTTCATTTCTTCCCCTTGGATTTGCATCACTCTTTTATCAATTCAATTTAATTCCACTCAATTCAATTTGAATTTGCATATATTAGTCGCATCCATCTGTTTTATATGTTCCATTTCACCATTTTTGCAACATTTCAACCTGCTCCAGTTTGTATTCATTCCGACATCTCCATAATCCATTTTCAGCCATAATTCAGACAGATCCAGCATGCTATATATCCATCAAAGAGTGCAGAACCTCTTGATTTCCTTGAATGTGAAGTGGTTTAACTATGTCGTGTTTTATCAGGAAGCACAGCACGAGCACAGGAACAAAGGTAGCTATCCAGTGATGCTCCTTTGCCTTGGAGCATGATACCATTGGTGTTTGCAAAATAATGGGGGAAGAGCCATTTCAGCTTTTTCAAAACAAGCAGAAGCAGCTGCTATTCCATATCGTCCTGCTAGACCCGTCCAGACAAGTGGTTTGTGTTCCCCTACCAGTAGACTGATGGAGACAAAGAACCAATGAAAAGCCCAGGTTTCAGTGACATCACTCCCATTCCTCTATTCACCTCAGCCACCAGAGGTCCCTTCAGTATTTCTTTGTCTTCAGCAGATGGTGGATAGATTTTCTCCTCTCTGAAGAAAATTCTGAAGATTTGAGAGGAAAACTAGAGTGTGATGTGGGAGGCTCCACTAGACTACAGTCTTTTTGGTAGCCATGCAGCAATGTGTGCCTTCGAGTCAGTCCTGACTCCTGGCGACCCAGAAGCTCCTGGGTTTTCTTGGCAGTGTCACCGGAAGTAGATTGCCAGGCCTTTCTTCCGAGGCAATGGAGGGTTAAGTGACTTGCCCAAGGCCACAAGGAGTGCTAGTGGGACTCGAACCCTGGTTGCTTGGTTACTAAGCCAGTGTTCTAACCACTAGGCTACTCTTGGTAGCCATAGGAGGAGATAAAATTGGTTGCTCCACCCTCTTACCCTGGATAAGGGCCTGTTGAGCATCCAGAAATTGGAAAGATTTGGAAGGATCTGGAAAAGTACAACTACCTCACATAACCTCAACACCCCCTCCCTCCTGCTCTGTCCCTCGCTGCTCTCTCACAAAGATTGTAGAAGGCTCTCAGAGGGATCTGCCTGCTAGCCACCTTACCAGCAGTGCTGCAAAGCCAGCCAAATAGTTCCAGGGGAGTAGAGCTGAGCCCGGCACGGATTCTCTGCATGGGGCTCTCAGAGGGAGAGTACCAAGGCTTGACCTCATTATCCTTGTTGGGAGCTCCCGATTCCATCTGTGGGGGATGCAATTTGGGGTAGATTGCTGGTGATTGTTGGCGCGAGGTGGGGGGTTTCCCACCATTTTCTGCACACGTTAATGCGATCCTTGCACGTGTTCCATCCAAGTGGCATCCAACGCACACTCCTACCCTAGCGCCTGTAATGTGCACTATAGTAAACGTAGTTAACGTGTGCCCTTTGGGCTACCGCAGCCTTAGTGCACTGTTGTGACACTTGCCTTAACTCATAAGTCTTCTTCCAGGTGACGTTGTTTGGCCTGTGGTAAGCATGATGCCTCGTCCCAGACATCTGGATTATGCTCTTCCTGCATGGCTGTTTCAGAGTCATCCCTGGAGGGCCTACTCCCTCTCTCTCAAACGGGGGATGTTAGCCTGACCTTGTCTGCCTCAGGGCAGGAAGTGCTGGATGGCACTATGAGTAAGGATATTCAGCTGGGCAGGCTTGAAATGGATAAGACCCTGGGATCAACATCTCCAGTTCCTACTCCTGGAACAGGCAAACAACCTTGGCTGCCTCACAATCCTCTGAAAGGGGGGGGGGGGGGGTGTGCCCTGCCAGGGATGGTTTGCCATCAGTTGAAGAAGGCTTCCACACTCAGTCTGCTTCCATGAGACTGTGCGTGGGGGGAAACAAAAGGCCGCAGGTACTACATGTCCATGCCAGAATGAATTCTGGGAGGACAATCCAGACTCTGGAAGCTCTCCTTATGGAAATGACCCCCCTCCCTACACTCGGGGGCAGAGTCAACATCCATTCCCTAGAGGACAGGAAGAGGTCTCCAGCACAGACTCGGGATCCTCCGGCCAGCTGAATAGCTAATAATCAAAACCATGGAATTTTAAAGCAGCAAACATTAAATTAAAAGGAAACTCTCTTGATATGCTGAGTATAGGGAATGAAAAATGATTAGTACTTGCCTTTAGGACACATGGACCTTGTACATGTAGAACCAACAATCTAGCGAGAAGCTACGATTGGGAAACCCTGGTCATTTTAAAGCTTAAGGGGTCAAAGTGCACTGGACATGTCAAAGAAGATTTTGTAGTGAATAGAAGCTAATGTAATAAGTGAAGGAAAGCATCACCTGTTTTACTGAAGGGACGTCTAGCGGGTAATAGAGACATGGAAGTGATGTTATTGAAACCTGGGCTTTTCATTGGTTCTTTGTTTCCACCAATCTGCTGGTAGGGAAACACAACCCACTTGTCTGGACTTCAAATAGTAACTAAAATGTCACTTTATTATACTGTCTGCTACTTAAGATGTACTAGAAATGAATATATATTTTCCTAGGGGAGAATTTCATTGAATCTGAAGGCAAACTAGTGGTCTGCAGCTATGTATAATGTGTGCCTCAGGTTTGCTGTGAATTGTCACTAATCAACAACACACTCTACCCTGATCTATGTGCCAAAATTGCAGCTTGTCTTATTTGCTGCTGCATATGGGGTTTCTACTAGGGGATCTGAAGGTGTAATTCATTGCTTTGGTAAAAGCTAGATATGAAAACACATATAAACAGAGGGATGGTTAGACTAGGAAACTGGTGTCAGTGACTAAAAAGTATTTCTACTAAAAGGCTTTAGCTGCTACCATGGGCTTAATGCAGATTTATCATCCTGCAATAGCAGCTAATGCACAAGAAAATCAAATATCACAGGCACTTTTCTGCAATATCTTTTTTTTTTTTTTTTGCATGTTACAGGGCTTTAGGGGTGGGATTGAGGTGGGGAGTGGGGTGGCAATGGTTGCAGCCACTGCGTGCAATATTTTCAAATGGTGGCTGCCAAAATGTGGCAGTGGCCATTTGCCCTGAAGACATTGGGCCTCCCCTCCCCACCCATATTTTCGGTGCCATGGTGTTGCAATCCATGGCATCAACAATATGAATAAAAAAAGATCTGGCCTCCCCTCAGCACCAGTCCCCCATGGAAAGCTCCTGATCCCCATCAGGAGCTGCCTAGGGTGCATTGGTGCATCCCCCATTCAAGGAAATGTCCCGACTAGTCAGCTGTGGAAACCCCCTCCCTCCCAATCCCCCCCCAATCCACTCAAGAGTCGCAGTTAGCTATTTGATGTCCCCTCCCTCCTCCCTTTGAAAAGAAATATCCCAGCCAGCCAAAGGTGGGATCCCCCCTAAGTCATATCTTTGACGATCCTGGTGGTCTAGTGGGCAGACGGGGCAGGAGTGGTCTTCTTTCCTCCTGTCCCTGTCATCAGGTCATTTCACAATAGCTGTGATCATGGGAGCTGCCTTCTAGCCTCACACTAGGGGGCAGCACCATAAAATTGCAGCCATCTTTGTGTGGACCATTGACGGTATGATTTAGGAGGAGGCCTGATTGCACTTTTTAAGTGGGGCACGGTACCAATCGGGCCACAGAGCTACTGGCAGCTCTGTGCACTCATTAGCTACCATCTCACTCCTAGGATTTACTGCGGGGATCTGCGATACATGCATTGTCAGGCACCATTGGACTTTTCCCGCCATACCTGCCAAGGCAGGAAACGGAGATCTCCGCAGTAAATCCAGAACCGCCACGGTATCTGCAGGGGCTAACCCGGGAATGCCCCCCTGCAAATACTGAGGGGAGTTTTGCCTTACCGCATGGTCTTGGCAGCTATCGTACCCCGATAGCTGCCAGGCCCTACTGCGGTTTAGTAGACATGCCCCTAAGATGTCACCTGAGTGGAAAGGGCCAGTGAGAGTGGAGGAGCTTGGAAAAGCCCGGCTACATGGAGTAGCTGAAAAGTACATGGAAGAGATCAGCAGAAAAGAAAATATATGATTTAAGTAGTTTGCCCCTTCCTACCACCTGCTCGGCTCTACAATCCTTTCCTCTCCCTCAGAGATCCTCTGTGCTTGTGCCATGCTATATGTAGTTCAGATACTGAAGTAGGCTTGGCGGCAGCCTGGCATTGTCGGAGGAATGATGCTCAGAAGAGGATAAGGATACGACTTGAAGGATCATCTTGTTCTCGCTGCTGTATGTAAAGGGATTGAGGAGGAAGCCTGTTGATGTAAGAGGAGGTAAAAAGCTGAGATTGGGATAAGATTAATGAAAGAGAGCCAGAGACCCCTTTGTGAAATCATCCTGGGTGAGTATTACAAGTGAAATGGTGCCTAGAGCTTGTCTGTTGCCTGGAGAGTGAAGAGGCTGCCATTATCCCTCTAATAGAAGGGGAGAAGCAACTGTTATCTGGGAAGTCTTACTGCAGAAATGATTATCCCACACAAGCTGTTTAAAAGATCCTTCTACAATTGGAGCCCCAGGAAGACAAGTGGACCACTGCTGTGAGATATGTGCACATACATATTACAATACTGTTTTTTACACTTCAAAAACAAAAATGCCAATAGCTTCATTCGCTACGAAGCATGTAAAACCAGCATGTGACACAATGTAAAAAAATACACTTTTTTTATCTAGACAATCCTATTGTTTGCTTCCTTTGTTCCATTCTTCAAACAAATACTTCTCAGCAGGAAGGAGCTTGACTTTCTATTCCTGACAATTAAGAGGCAAATGTAGGACCTCTTTTAATGTCAGAAACATCCAGGGCATTTTTTGAAGGGGCACCTGGTGGTCCGGAATACCAACATCTTTTCAATGCCTACAAAACGTTTCCCATGGTCCTCATGTATTAATGAAAGTGCTCTGCATTTGAGTCCGGCACCCATTTTGCTAGGAAAAATGCACTGGAAACACTGTTGGTTTAGGGTCAAATTTAAGATTTTGACACCCAAAGGCAAAACCAGACAGCAGACCTCAGACAGCAAGGGGTGTGTCAGAGACCTCAGAGCCAGGAAAGGAGATGGGAAGGCCATAGTGCCATCCTTTGAAGCAGCATATGCATGTGCGCACGGCCCTAGAGTAAGCAAAAACAGGCTCCTATTAAGCCTAGGTATTTGGTGACTTCAAAATTTGGCACCCTGGGAATTTACCTATAATGATTCTTTCTACTCTGGGCCTCCACAGGTCAGGAGGAAGCAAAAGGTGAAGTGGCTTTGTCTAAATTCTTAGCACATCTGTAATGGGAGCCCAGAACTTTGCCCTGTGTGTTTATAAGGAGAACATGGTGCAGTCCTGCTTCTAAGCTGAAAATAGGCTGGACTTGTTTGTCAGTCGTCCCTTCTCCAACCTGGAGAAAACTATAACTTTGTGCAAGAGCCTGTGTCTCCTTTTCATCAAGGAGTCCGGGGAGTAGGAATGACTACAGTCATCTATCTGCTTGTGTACTACACAGCTAGGCATGGGTGTAGTTTGATTGCTTCATTTGGGGGGGCAAAGGGTAGGGTGACATATTTGCATATTCATTATGGTTGTCTTAAAAAAAACCTCAAGATGGATAGGAAGCGAGTATATCAAACCGGCAAGGGATGAATTCATGCTCCAAGATATTCAGAGGGAGCAGAGGTTCTCATTCAGTGGCTATATAATTTAAAATGCAGCAAAAATTGTAGCTGTTTGATTATTTAGGCTGGCACTCTAAGATAAAAAATGCTGACACCTATACATATATATTCTGCAAAAAAAAACAAAGGAGATGGTAAGGTGCTCACATGCCAAGAGACAAAAAGTGAAAGAGAATCTGCGCAGTATCTAACACTAAAATAAAATGAGTTACAATTTAACTAATTTTATTTTGGTGTTAGAAACTGTGCTATGGTTCTCTATTTTTCTTTTTCAACATCTATTTTGCGTCCACAAAACCCCTCCTCCAACAGTAGGCGCAGAGCAGAACTAGGATATTTTACCATAGAACCTAACATACGGTACTGTACAAGAAAAAAAAATCTGATTCCGGTGTCATCTCATTATCAGCCTCTCTAGTACCAGGCAGATTGTGAATTAACACAAAACCCTACAAAAGTCACTGGAAACCTATAAAGTAAATCTACCTTACCGTAATGACACCAGCTTCTAAAATGAACACAATAAGGAGCCTACTCGGAAAAGAGCAGCACCATAAATATTGTTCTCCGGGAACAAGCAGGAAGTTAGTCCTCGCATATGGGTGACGTCGGCACCGACAAAGCCCTCGCGGAAGCATCCCCCCAGATTTCAAAGAAAGCCTTTGGGAGATGCTACCATGCATGCGTGGTCCCCTTCCCGCCCAAGGGTGCCATTTTGCTCAGTCTCCTTTTTTCCGCGGTGCCTTTCAGACATTCATCTGGCTTGTCCCTGGAAAATGTTGATTTTTTTTTTCTTGTCTGAGTTTCATACTCGCCTCCGGTATCGCACCGGTACTTTTTCCACCTGCTGACTTCATTGCCTCAGCATCAAGTCGGCTCATTTTTGTAGTTTTTGTTCTTCCATTCTTTCTTTTCCTGGTGCCTTCGTGCCTTTTTTCTGTTACTGGCAGCCCGGAGAGTCTTCGACCTCACAGGGGTACTTTTTTCCCCCATGGCTACCAGTGGCTTTAAGAAGTGTGATTGGTGCTCCAAAATTATGTCTTTGACTAACACACACGACTGCTGTCTCTGTTGCCTGGGTCCAGATCACGACATGGCAGCCTGCATTCTCTGCAAGAGGATGTCCAGAAAGGCCCTCAAGAGCTGCCAACAGTAGCACGATAAGTTTTTCCCCGAGTCCACAGTGCTTCCGAAAGCCAGGGCCTCGTCTGAGGCCCGGCATTTCAGGCTGAGCCCTCCATACCCTAGCCTCATCGTGGGTCCTCTGAAAGAGGGTCTCCCTCGAGGGAACCTAGGAAGAAGAAGAAACCCTTGAAGGCGGCATCCCTGGACAGCTCCGACTGCCCGGTTTCCCCCCCCTGGGCCTGGTTCTGCAGTACAAGATGCCCATTTGAGGAATCGGAGAAGGAGTGGCCTGCAAAGGTTCCCCGGAAGGAGCTGACCGTGGACCAGCCTCGGTCCCCAGATACTATCCTCGTCGAGGATTCCCCACCGGGCCCTCGATGTCTAAGATGTTCCTGGAGGCCGAGCCGATCCTTGAGGTCCTCCAGCTTTGAGTCGATCCTCGGCCAAGGTCACAATCCGAGCCCCACTCGATGGGACCGCGGTCATCCCCGGCAAGTCTGCTGGGCAGCAGCTGTAGGGCATCAGGAGCCCTGAGGCCCACAGAGCAGCCCTCCTATGAGTCCTCCACGAACTACTCCAAATGGGAGACAGAGGATGAGGAGTTCCCCGATACCCGTCACCATCACAACGTTCCATCTGACTCTCCTGTCTTGGAGCCTCAACGGCGGTCTCTGCCCGAGGATATGGGCTTCTTTGATTTTGTCAAGGATATGTCCAAGGCTCTGGCATTCCCAACAGAGTCGGAGGAGGATCCTCGGGTGGATGAGTTGGAAATCCTCCAGTATGAGGCCCCTCTGCGGGAATAGCTCACGGTGGCCATCCCTCCCATCCTGGAACTGCTGATGCTCCGAATGTGGGAGACAACGGCTTTGGTGCCGGTGGTGAGCAAATGGCTCAACTCGATGTATCGAGTCCGCAGAGCCCGAGCTTCCAAAAGTCACAACTGCCACATAACTCCATAGTGGTGGAGTCGGCCATGCATTGGCTGAAAAGCCAGAAGATACACTCCTCGGTGCCCCCCCAGCAGGGAGGCCCGCACCCTGGACACCTTCAGCAGAAAGTGCTACCAAGGCTCGATTCTCATCGGCTGCATCTAGGCATACCAGCTGTACAAGGGCATGTACCTGAGAGAGCTGGCGAAGGAACTTGCTAGGTTCTCGGCTGGTCTCTCCGAGGAACCTTTGCAGCGGTTCAAGAACCTGGCTAAAGCAGTCCGTGAATGCTCCAAATTCATTTCTTGGGTGGACTATGACTGGTTCAAGTCTGCAGCTTGAATAGTGGCGGCTGGCATCCGGGCACGCTGCCAAGCTTGGCTACAGTCATCTGACCTCGAGCAGTGGGTTCAGGACAAATTGGGTGATGTCCTCTGCCAAGAAGAGAACCTCTTTGGCAAACCCATGACCGACAAGACTGCCGAGCTGGAGACCGAATTCATGACAAGGACCAGGCTCTCTAAAAAAAACCACTGCCCCTCCCCGACGGAAGAGCTCGGGTAAAAAGTCCTCCTACCGGAGGAAGCGAGCTGCTTACAGAAACTACCCACCTTATCAGGCCTC
Organism: Ichthyophis bannanicus; assembly: GCA_033557465.1. NCBI lineage: Eukaryota > Metazoa > Chordata > Amphibia > Gymnophiona > Ichthyophiidae > Ichthyophis > Ichthyophis bannanicus. Next base: position 547,863,511 of record CM066031.1, read on the forward strand.
CCCAGCTCCCCAACAGGGTTAGCAGGCCAAGGACAAGGGCATGGCCCATGTAAGCAGAATGCTCAAAAACCCCAGGCACCGGTTCCGGCCCCAGCCAGGGGAGAGTTTTTGACTCCTTGAGCATAGCCTCTCTACCCCAGGGATATCAGCAGCCCATCAGGGAGCGTCTGGACCTCTGTATCCAGAGGTGGGTGACCATCACCACCGATTCCTGGGCACTACCTCCTCCACCTGACTCAGACACCTCCCCCTTATTTCCCGGGAGAGCCCCTCAGGTCTTCCCTCTACCAGGATCTTCTTCTGAAGGAGTTGGCAGGTCTTCTCGAGGACAAAGCGGTGGAATTGGTGCCCCACCACCTCAAGGGCAAAGGGTTCTACTCCAAGTACTTCCTCATGCCAAAGAGGATGGGGCTAAGGCCCATCCTCGACCTGCGCAACCTCAACAAATTCCTGGTGAGGGAGAAGTTCAAGATGCTCTCCCTTGGAACATTGCTGCCATACCTCCAGCAGGGAGACTGGCTATGCTCCTTAGACCTCAAGGATGCTTATACCCACATCCTCATCCACCCCAACCATAGGCAGTACCTGCGGTTCGTGGTGGGGGTCAGGCACTTTCAATAAGGGTCCTCCCTTTTGGCCTAGCCTCTGCCCCAAGAGTCTTCACAAAGTGCCTGGCAGTCATGGCTACCTTCCTCTGGCTCCAGGGGGTCTTCATCTTTCCCTACCTGGACGACTGGCTCATAAAGGGCAGCACAGCCTCAGAGGTGCAGCAGGCCACCACATACAACATCCAGGACCTGCAACATTTGGGCTTTGTCATAAACTACCCTAAGTCTTACCTCCTCCCAACACAGTGTCTGGAGTTCATCGGGGCAAAGATCAACACTCTCCAGTCAAGGGTTTTCTTGCCCTGGGACCGAGCCAATCATCTCAGGTCTCTAGCTCAGGACATACAGTACCGTCCTTCAGTGCCCGCCCAGCTTCTCATACGCTTCCTCAGGCACCTGGCCTCCATGGTCCACATCACCCCAGATGCCCGCCTCCACATGAGGGCAGCGCAGTGGTGTCTCCGGGATCAGTGGTCTCAGACTACTGGCTGCCTCCGAGACAGAGTCTCTGTGACTCGCCTACTGGCGGACTCCCTGGTCTGGGGGCAGTCACTGCAGCATCTCAAGGCGGGCATGCCTTTTCAGGCCCCAAGCCCCTTGAAGGTCCTCACCACAGATGCCTCCCTGCTTGGCTGGGGAGCCCACTGAAAGAGATATCCGCACTCAGGGCAATTGGTCAACAGTTGAGAGCACCCAGCAGATCAATCTCCTGGAGCTCCAAGCCATATACCTTGCTCTAAGGGTCTTCTGTCACCACCTGTGTCACCAGCCAGTGCTGGTCCAGACGGACAACCAGGTGGCAGTGTTCTATGCGAACAAACAGGGGGGCACGGGATGCCCTCTATCATAAGGTGCTGGTCCTCTGCTCGTACCCAATTCAACAGGGTATCCTCCTGCTGGCCAGGACAACCTACTGGCCGACAGACTCAGTAGAATTCTCCAGCCGCACGACTGGCAGCTGGACCCTAGGGTAGTCAGTCAGCTTTTCCGGCTCTCGGGGGAACACATAATGGATTTGTTCACCAGCCCGGACAACTTCTGTTCCCAGCAGGCCCACCCCTTCAGGGTGGCAGCGGACGCGTTCCTAGTCTCATGGTCGGGAGACCTTATGTTCGCCCTCCCTCCGACGCTGCTGATCGCCATGACCTTGTTCAGGACCCTCTGCGACAGGGCCTCGCTCATCCTGATAGCTCTTTGGTGGCACAGGCAACCGTGGTTCCCTCTGCTTCTACAACTGATGGTGGAGGCTCCCATCACCTTGGGGACCGCTTCAGGACTCCTGTCTCAGGAAGGGTGCTCCTTACTGCATCCTAACCTGGGGTCCCTGTCGCTAACAGTGTGACTGCTGAGAGGGTGACTCTGGCCCATTTCAACCTTCCAGTTGAGGTGGAGAACATTCTGCTGGCCTCTCACAAGAACTCTACCAGGAAGGCTTACACCCTCAAATGGCATAGGTTCTCTAATTGGTGCGCCGAACACAGCGCTGATCCTTTCTCCTGCCCGATGGATCTGGTGTTACAGTACCTTCTCCACCTCTCAGTCCAGGCTCAAGTCTAATTCCGTCTGAGTGCACCTGAGTGCCTTGGCGGCACACCACCATCCAGTGGATGGTAAGCCCCTCTCATTCCAACCGTTGGTGACCCGTTTCCGTCGGGGCCTGCTCTTATCGGAGTCCCCTGTTGGCCCTCCGGCAACCTAATGGGACCTCATTGTAGTGTTGGGGCAGCTCATTTGTCCGTCCTTCGAGCCTCTGGTGTCCTGCCACCTTCGCTACCTCTCTCGGAAGGTGGCTTTCCTGGTTACGCTCACCTCTGCTCTCAGAGTTGGCAAGCTTCAGGCCCTTGTGGCGGAGGCACCCTATACCAGGTTCTATAAGAACAGGGTAGTGCTTCGCACGCACCCCAAATTCCTGCCGAAGGTAGTGTCACCCTTCCATCTCAACCAAGAAGTGGTGCTCCCTACCTTCTTTCCAAGACCTCACTCCAGTCGAGTGGAGATGGTTCTTCACACCCTGGACTGTAAGAGGGCCTTGTCCTTCTATATCCAACGCACTCAGGGCCACCGCAAAGCTTCTCAGCTTTTCATCTCCTATGACCTCAGTAGACTGGGGGAGGCGGTGACCAAATGTACTTTGTCCATCTAGGTTGCAGACTATATTGCCCTCGCTTACAAGCAAGCAAGACCTCGTTGGAAGGCTGTGTCACGGCACACCGTGTCAGGCCATGGTGGCTTCGGTGGCAAACTTGTGCTCTGTCCCGATGGTGGATATCTGCTGGGCTGCCACCTGATCTTCAGGCCATACCTTTGCTGCTTGGATATAGAGTCCCGACAGGACAGTGCCTTCTGCCAGGATGTGCTCCATAGCCTTTTTGGGGTTTAGGCAACTCCTACCCTCTGACCCTTCTATGTTCAAGCTACCGGAGTGCTGGTTTCATCGGGGACAGGGTTCCAACTGTGGTCTGTGGACACAGACTCATTTACTGTTTGCTGCTCCCCCATGAGGGAGCCCCTATTTTTGCTATGGGCTTTTGGTAGCCTGTAGCTGGGGAGTCCCATATGTGAGGACTGACTTCCTGCTTGTTCCCGGAGAAAGCGTAGTTACTCACCTGTAACAGGTATTCTCCGGGGACAGCAAGAATCAGTCCTCACAACCCTCCCTCCTCCCCTTAGAGTTGCTCCTATACCATCTTTTATTTTTTTGTCTTTTAGCTATGTCATCTGACTAAGCAAGATGGCACCCTTGGGCAGGAAGGAGACCACGCATGTGCGGTAGCATCTCCCAAAGGTGTTCTTTGAAGGCTGGGGGGATGCTTCTGCGAGGGCTCCGTCGCTGCAGACGTCACCCATATGTGAGGACTGATTCCTGCTGTCCCCGGAGAACGCCTGTTACAGGTGAGGAACTACACTAAGTGAGCCTTAGAACATCCTTACACCTATTTGGAAAACGAAACAAGCCAGATTACTACAGATCCAAGAAAGAAACACCATGCTAACTGAACACATAGTTTTACACACACAGGCAGAATGCAATTAGACCCTCACCAAGTACAGAATAAAATATAACAAACTCAAAGTAGAAATATGTAGACAAAATTAAATTGAAATCCCAACAAGCATGCAATACAACACAAAAAATAGAAACTGTGATGCATTTCCCCCTGTACTTTGCAAAATATAAAATAGCATATATAAAATACCAGAACGGACATATTCCAGTCATTAAACTGAAAATTAATTATTTACCTTTATCATCTAGCTATTTTATTTTTCTAATTGTCTTGGTCCTGGTATCAGGTTTCTGCGTCCTCTGTCTTCTCTTAATTCTTTTCCAGAGACTGCAATCCACCTGCCACTTCTCTTCTCCTCTGTCTTCTTCACTTGCTCTCTTACATCCATCTCAGATGTTGATCGTTTTCCTTTCAGCTTTCTTCCATTTATTTTTCTCTTTATCAACTCAGATTTCATTTCTCTTTCTTATATCCAATTCTCAATCTCCCTCATTACAACCCTCTCACTCCATCTCTCTATCCTTCCCCAGCCACTTATTCCCCAGTCTTGAATTAACACTGTCCTTTCACTTTCTCTCTTCCACCCTCCCTGAGTTTAGCATCTCTCCTGCCTTGTCTTGTCTCTCCCTCTCTCCCCAGTATGAAATATGAAAAGGTTCATCAGGCATAATTCAATTTAATTGTAAATATTCTGCCTAATCAACGTCAGCCCAATGCAGATTGCAATAATCAAATAATATCATAACATAGTAAAATCACACATAGGGTGGAATATAATAATTAACTAAATCCATAAAATAGCAAAAGCCTACATTCTCAAATTAATAGATATACTAAACCATAAGTATAAAATGCATATAAATAAATTCTATGAATAAAATAAATACTGCCTCTTTTGCCCCTGTCCTAATGGTAAATCTCCGTAGTGTCTCTCTCTCTCTCTCTTCGATTTTGGGACTGCTGTCTTCCTCCCAGCCTCCTGGCACTGCCCATGCCGCTAACCATGGCTTTATTATTTATTCATTTTTTTTAGCCATGTGGCTTCTTTAAATTTTTGTGGCCTTAGTACCACCTATGTTCCGATCTCTGCTACTCACGGCAAAGTTCAGCCTCAGCTCCCCTCAGCCTCTCCCTGTCTTTGTCCATTTCCCTATGGGCCTGAATGCCCAAAATTATTATTTTGTTAATCATGCAGCCCAAGCACTGCTTCTACTACCGGCCACTCCCACATTTTCTTGCCATTCTTGGGCTTGCAGCTCTCAGCACAAACACGTCTTCATTCTCAATCATGGACCCAGTCTTCCTACTACCAGCCCTCCACAAAGTTGGACCCCCCCCCCCCCTCAGCTGCAACTATCCCAGCACTGCAGCCTCATAGTCCCCACAGCGACAAGGATATATAATTTATTTATTTTTTTTATTAATCAATTTTCTTTTGACCATTCACCTTTGTAGTCACAGATGCTGAGGTCTTCTGTCAGTTTTGCAGCAGCAGTTTCCATTTAAATGGGGTAGTGCTCAACGGTGTCTAGCAGAGCGGGCATTTCTCTGTAGACAAGCAGGGGGATGACTCCATAGGTGTCATCCCCCAACAGCGCCTGTGTGCCGGCCTCTCCCCTAGCTTAGAGAAATCTTTTTGGACTTCTCTAAGCATGCGCGCACCTTCCCATCTGAATCCTCTGGAGGATCAGGTTTTTTTCTTCACCACAGACCGCGTTGCCACAGTTCTCCCCCTCTCTGTCTGGCTCCATAGTTTATCCTGGTTATGTGGCTAATCGCATTGTTTTCACTGTTTTCTTCCTCCAGTTTTGTTTTTCTTTCTGCGGGGTTTGATTTTTCAGTGCTCCAGCTTCTTTTTTGATTTTTTTTTTTCAGTCAGGAAGGCACCGGTGATGGTGGTGCCTTAAAGCCACCCCTACCACCACATTGTGAGGTAATATTGCTGGGAAAATAAAAAGCACTGACCAATGGAGGGCAAAGCAGGAGCTTCCCTCACCCGAAGTTTTTCACTTTTTGAGACTCACTTTCTCCAAGTTGAAACTTCCATTAAAAAAAAAAAAAGAGGAAGGAGCCATGTCAATACAGCAGCCTGCAGTAAGCTGTATCCCATCGGGCCCAGACAGGCACAATTGGGACCATCTAGGACAGCCGTGTGTCTGGAGGTAGACCCCCTACCGATGCTGGCTATTTCACAGCCTATAAAGAACCTGTGCATTCAGGCTGGGGGCTCTATTCCTTCATCTCCACAGCTACTGAAAGCACATGTAGACAAGGGGACAGCTCGAGATAAGATTAAGACTAAGCATCAAAAACAGTCTGCCATGGACAGGGAGGGTTTGACAAGTAAAGCAACCAAGCACCCTCATTTGCCAGATCAATCAGAAGTGGGGAAACCCCCCTCTGAGAGCCAAGAGGGAGCTCCCCCTCCTTACAGGAACCAGACATAATGACAGCAGAGACAAGTCCTAATTCCTCCCTCCTTTCTTTATTCTGCAAGTTTGTCCAAGACAGTGCACTCATTCTGAGTGCCACCCAGGCTGACTCAGAAACCCCTGCGCTCAGCATACCAATAGACGCACTCAGACCCCAGATGTCAGGGACACCTGCAGTCACTGTTATGCAACAGTGAACTCCCACTCCATTGGAAGACGACACATGTTCCCTGCTCAGTGTTCCTTACTTACATTCTACCTACATATTGGATGATGACTTCCCAGAACCCCTACCATACCCAGGACTGTTGGACAACATACCAGAGGATCTTTTCTACCCGAAATTCCTTAAAAAAAAAAAAATCTCCAGAGCCTTAGCTCTGAGTGATTCTCAAACTCCTACTAACAAGTGTGACTTCCAGTCCATACTTACAGCCTGTAGTGCACCCAAACATGTCCTAGCTCTACCAGTTCATCTAAATTGGCTTTTTAGACTCCGCTGGGTAAGGAACAACATACACTCAATACTATCAGGCATAAGTCATATCAGAGCAGCCTTCTTACCATGAGGGTTCTAGCACATCAGCTCCAGATCCTCCATTACCATCATGATCTCCTCCTGCAATTGCATAACACACAGACTTGTTGCTAGAAGAGCGAGCTCAACTCTTCCCTAAACCATATCATCTGTACCACATACGACACCGTTGATTTGATGGCGCTTTCCGCTGCCACAGCTATTTCCCGCCAGACGCATGGCCTGGATTTGGGTGTCTAGACTCAGAGAAGACCTTTACAATTGGTTGGCGGTTGCACCATGTCAAGGAAATAGCCTTTTTCGATCCAAGGTGCAGGATGGTGTTTCTGAGGTTAAGGATCATTCCACTAATGTGAGAGAGTTGGCATCTTACCTTTCGGTGAGCTGCCCATTCCAACTACCAAAATACCAACTCATCCTTACAAAGGACACATCCCCCTATGGTTTGGGAGCGCACCTCCTACACCTGTCCATAGAAGGACTCTGGTCTCCACGAGAGTGCTCCCTTCACATCAGTGTTCTGGAGCTTTGCGCAGTCTGCTACACCCTGCAGGTCTTCCACCATTGGGCCAGCGACAAGATAGTCTTGATACAAACAGACAATCAAATATCCATATTCTACATCAACAAACAGGAGAGGTGTAGTCTCCCTTTGACTGTGTTGCAAAGCCACATGCCTCTGGCTCTTTGCGCTCTCCATAAACACTTTGCTTTGAGCAACTTGCCTGCTGGTAGTTCAGAACCAACTAGAAGATTCACTAAGTCAATGCCTTGATCTTTATGAATGGTCCCTCGATACCATCATAGTCCATGCACTCTTCGCAGAATGGGGCATTCTAGAAGTGGATCTCTTCACTATGGCAGGACAACACCAAATGCAGTCTCTTATGCTCATTTTGGCCAAGTCCTCTGTGATGGGTACACAATGCCTTTGCCATTTCTTGGAGTCACCGACTCTGTTATGCCTTCCCTCCTTTTCCATTCATCAGTTGCATTCTCCTCAAAATATGTCATTCTTATTGCACCTTATTGGCCATGTCAAGTCTGGTTTCCACACCACCTTGCCCTGACAGTACAGGGGCCTCAACTTCTGGGAATTGACCCATTTTTACTCACACAAGCCCAAGGAAACCTACTTCATCCCAACCTCTGCAACCTCTCATCGGTGGCATGGAAAGCTCAAACGATACAGAAATAGCTACCTCATTCTCTCCAGATGTACAGGACATTAATACAGCCTCTAGAAAATGGATTACTTGGCAGTCTTACTGCAGGAAATGGCCCCGCTTCATTCACTGGGCCAAGGAACAAAAACTGGACCCCATTCACTGCCCTCTAGGAAAATTCCTTGCCTATTTGCTACATCTTTCGCAGTCCAGCTTGCAAACCATTTCAGTCCGTTACCACTGTTCAGCCTTAGCAGCTTCCCATGCTCCGGTGAATAGTAAATCTTTATCAGTTCACCTGCTTATTTCGCGCTTCATCAGAGGTCTTATGAATACTAAACCTCTGATCAAGCCACCTCTTCCAGCATGGGACTTGAATGTTGTCTTAGCAGAACTTATGAAACCTCCCTGTGAGCCTCTCGGATCAGCTTTTTTAAAACACCTTACCTGGAAAGCTGTTTTCCTCATAGCTATAGCTTCTCTTTAAACTTGTTAAAACCCATGAGGATTGTGGAAAATTGCAAGAGGATCTTGATAAATTGGAAGACTGGGCATCCAAATAGCAGTTGAAATTTAATGTGGACAAGTGCAAAGTTATGCACCTGTAGAAAAGGAAGAACTGACCCAGGCCCTAGAACAAGATTGGAAACTATAGCAGAAACTGATGAGCTTCTGAGTGATAAGGTAACCTATACATGTATGGATCATCCTGTTTATGGCAATTTGGACCTGGAAGTAGACAGTGATGAATCTGTCTATGGGACCCTGTATGTAGACACAAAGAGTGACTCGAGTACAGGGATTAATGAAGAAACAGGGCTGTGAATATGCTATAGCCATATACCTTTACTTAGGTAAAAGAAACAAGTCTGTTATAGTCAAACTGGCTTAATTGAAACATACATTTTTAGATAGAAGCTTCTACCTGGTTCTCTCTCTCTTTGTGAGAAAGTGCTGACAATTTGTTACAACAGAGATTGGCAAATCACGTTGTGTACATTCACTGGCGCAAAGGATAGTTCCTGCTTTCCAGACAGGGGCTACCTCTTTTCTGTGATAGATGATAGGCTGAAAGTTAGCTAACTAAGGTTAGCATGAACTTTCCGAGAATCAGAGACCTTAGGTCAACATATAACTGGAAATCAAATAAAACTTATGAAATTACCTAAAATTTAGAGAGAATTTATATTGTAACTAATCAGCTTTTGTAATATGAAAGAATCACAGCGACACCTACTGTCACCTGGTAATTATAATCACAGCTTTTAACTTCTGTTTTTCTAATGTAATCTTGCAAAGCATCAGCAGAAAATTAACCCTGTAAGCAGACTGTATTTCAGACCTATGATTTTGTAACATGAATAATATCATCCGATATGTTAATCAAAAATTAACTAATGTCAGCTGATACTTCTTAATAAAAGGCAGATCTCTGGCAGAAGATCTTTGAAGAAAGTTGGAGAGGAGCCACGATTTGCTCCCTTTGACGGTCTTCCTTCTAGAGCTCTGGAATTATTATAATTGATTTTCTGTGTATGTGTCTTGCTTTTTCCTTCCTGTTAGAAGGGTTAGGTAAAACTTAAGAATCCAGGTTGGAATCCAAGTAGGAGGGCCTGGCCTAAAAAGGGCTACAACATCACCTAGGAAAGAACAACCCAAACTATGGTTACACGATGCAAGGTTCCACATTAGGAACCACCATCTAGGAAAAAGATTTAGGCATCATCGTGGATAACATATTAAAACCCTCTGCCCAGTGTGCAGCGGTGGCCAAGAGAGCAAATAGAATGCTAGGTATCATAAGGAAAAGAATGGAAAATAAAACAAAGGATATTATAATGCCTGTGTATCGTTCTATGGTACAACTGCACCTTGAATATTGTGTGCAATTCTGGTCGCCTTATCTTAAAAAGGATATAGCGTTATTAGAAAAGAGCCACCAAAATGGTAAAGGGGATGGAAGGTTACCCCTATGAGGAGAGGCTAAAAAGGTTAGGGCTCTTCAACCTGGAAAAGAGATGGCGGAGAGATATGATAGAGGTCTATAAATTAATGGATGGAGTGGAACGGGTAAACGTAGATCGATTGTTTACGCCATCAAAATATAGAAAGACTAGAGGGCATGCAACGAAACTACAGGGTAACCTATTAAGACTAATAAGAGAAAGTGTTTTTTCACTCAATATGTAATCAAACTCTGGAATTTGTTACCAGAGGATGTAGTAAAAACTGTTAGTGTAACCGGGTTTAAAAAAGGTTTGGACAAGTTCCTGGAGGAAAGGTCCATAAACCATTATTAAAAGGGACCCGGAATATCACTGCTTGACCCAATACAAGCATTGTGGAACCTGTGTCTTTTGGGGAAACTGCTAGGTACTTATGACCTAGATTGGTCACTGTTGGAAACAGGATACTGGGCTTTGATGGACCTTGGCATATCTTATGTTCTTATGTTCTATGTGGAGAATGACTGAACTCCAGGCCCTCGTCTGCTACTCTCCATACACGCAGTCCCTGCACAATAAAGTGCTCTTAAGGACTCATCCTAGGTTCCTTCCGAAAGTTGTTTCACAATTCCATTTGAACCAGTCCATCGTGTTTCCTGCCTTTTTCCCTGATTCCATGACCAACTCTCCAGAACAGTCCCTCCACACATTGGCTTGTAGACAGGTATTGCTCTACTACTTACATGGTACCAAAGACCTGAGATCCTCTTTGTTACTTTCAATCCAAACAATCCGGGATGACCAGCTTCAAAAAAGACAATCTCATCCTGGATAGCAGACTGCATCTCTTCCTGTAAGCCCAAGCCCAGTTCCTGGCCTCAAATCGTATTGTGCCTCATAATCTCTGTGCTACTGTGACAACTGTACCGAGTCTCCTCTGTCTCTTTGCAAGATAGCTGCAGAACAGCCACATGGACTTCCATACACACTGTCACAAAGCACCACACCCATGCCACTTCCACAGCCTTTTCTGTACTTGCAGCACTAGCAGCATCGGCGGACTGGCCTCCAATATGAAAAACAAAAACGGAGTAAGCACTTCCTTGCTAGGAAGGCTGGTCTGGTCCTGCCCCTCTGACACGAAGAATGCGTCACAGAGGGGTGGGACCAGACCAACCTTCCTAGGAAAGAAATGCTTACACTACAGGTTCTATTTTATTTTTTCAAATCAGAGGCCACTGCTGCTGCAGGCACAGAAAAGGCAGCGGAAGCAGATAGGGGGCAGGGGTGTGTGTGGAAGGCCAGAAGGGAAATGCTGGGCAGACATTTAAAAGGGGAGGGGGGTGGAATGAAGCAGAAAGGAAATGCTAAGTAGATGGATACAAGGGAGGGTGTGTGGAATAGCCAGAAGGGAAATGCTGGGCATATGTTGCACATGAGGGGAGCAGAGGGCAGATGTTAAATAGGAAGTGTGGAGGGGATGACACAGGACAGATGCTGGACACAAAGGGGGGTGAAGCCAATATTGGACATACAGTGCAGGGGGTGGAAGACAGATACAGGACACAGGTAGGGGATGGTGGACAGATGCTGGACGAAGGGCGGTATATTGAGCTCAATAAACATAAACATAGGCTGGAGGGGTAAAGACAGACATAGAGTGGGGATATAAAGGGATGGAGAGCAGATGGTGGAGATGGAGTGGGGTTATATGCTGGACATATGATAGAGGGATAAAGAGCAGATGCTGGACATTGGTTAGGGGTCATAAAGGGATGGAGAGCAGATGCTGAACAAAGGGTAGGGATCATAGGTGGATAAATGGCAGATGCTGGACGTGTGATGGGGATAGAGGGGGATGCTGGACACAAAGTGAGGGAGAGAGAGGGAATGCTGGACTGTCCTTGTCAGAGAAAAGGAAGAAGGAGATCTGTGAAAACCTACCCCCACTAGAGTTACCAACTGACTGTTTTTAGGCCGGCCTGGCCAATTTTAAAAGCTGCAGGACATTGGCCAGCAGGACAGTAAAAGCAGCCAATGAATGGCTGATTTTCTGACCAATGGCCTCGGTTCCTCCCCCCCAGTTGCCTGCCTCTGCTGCCGCAGCCACCACTTTTCCTGTTCTGGTGATGGTGGTAACCACACTGGCCTGCCTTTCCAGTCAGCACAGAACAGAAACCAACTCAACACAGAAGCTGTCCCCACTTATGCTGCACGTAGAGGAGATGAGTTCCAAATCACTAGAGAAGTTCAATTCCCCATGTTATTGACATCCTAAAGGAGCATGCGAGGCTCAAACACCCTCATGGAGCCTGGGAGGCAAGACAGCATGATCTAGCTGAGGACCCCTCACCCGTTTGAGGGCTAGGAGTTCCAGGGGAGGATGGAATGGAAGGGTGTGGTTTCCTGCTTTGTGATTGTCACTTTGCTTTAACATTAATTGACTTGTGTATATGGTCATTGCATATTATGCTGTATTGCTTGGAGATTTTCCTGTGGGGAAAGGAGTGGCAGCCTAGTGGTTGGGACAAGTTATCTCAGGCCTGAGGTTTGATTCCCAATCAAGGACAGCAACCTCAGGCTGGACGGACTGGGGTCTCTAGTCCCTATAGGTGCTCCTTGTGGCCTTGGGCAAGCCACTTAACCCTCTGCTGCTTCAGGTACACATGTAGATTGTGAACCATTTGGGGATGAGGGAATATATACAGTACCTGCTTGTAAACTGCTTAGAATTTTCTTTCTTTCTTTAATTTATTTGTGAGTTTTTCTATACCGTCCCTTCCAGAGATCAAGGGCGGTTTACAGTTAACAAAACTCGTTACATTAAACTTAAAACGTAAAAACAACAATGTTACAATGAATAACTCATGGAATATGTACATAAAACATATATATTAATGCTCAATACATTAATGCTCAATAGGCTCACACAAATCGGTGCCAACTCAACAGTCCTTAAATGGTTTACGTCATATCTTTCCAATAGATCCCAAACAGTCAGGATCAACAATCAAACCTCCAACACATACAAACAGGAAATAGGACTCCCCCAAGGCTCTGCACTATCTGCTTTACTATTTAACATATACATACAACCAATCTGCAATATCTTTAAAAAATTCAAAATCTATTATCACATATGCACAGATGACATTATGCTGTACATCCCATTCACAATCCCTACGATTCCCCTCCAACTCTTAACAGACTGCTTCAACGAATTAGCAACTTGGTTAGAAGAACACAATCTCTTTATTAACCACTCCAAAACCGACATTCTAATTGTAACAAAGAACAAATCCTTTACCCCCCCCCCCACCCACATTACACTTCAGAATCATGACATCCACATAAAAAGCGAAATAAAATACCTAGGGGTGTTACTAGACACTCAACTCAGTATGAATACGCACATAAGAAACACTACAAAGAAAATTTACTTTAAACTCAAAGTTTTAAAACAACTACGCCCCCTAGTCCACCTGCAAGATTTCCTAAGCATCATTCAAGCCATTATCACCCCACATTTTGACTTCGCCAACCTCTCTTTACTAGGTACAACAAACCAAAACATCAGAAGACTCCAACTGGCTCAAAATGCTGCTGCTAGAACTATAATGAAGGTTCACCCTTTCGAGCACTTATCACCCTATCTAGCCAAACTACACTGGCTCCCCATTCAATGTAGAATAAACTATAAATTAATAATAACCACTTATAAAGCAATAAATAACACTGCCCCAGAAACCCTAAATAAACTAATCATTAAAGACACACCCCATAGTGCACAAAGAAGAGGCAACGCCAATAAATTAAGAATTCCAAAAGAATTCACAAAGTCCAAAAAAACAACAAATAAAAAGGCATTTTCACATGCAGCCCCCACGCTCTGGAACTCGCTACCTGATGAACTCAGAGCCTTAACCGACTTTAAAGATCTACGCAAAAACTTAAAAACTCACCTTTTTACCTCCTACTACGGCACATTAGCTAACTCTCAACTTCAATATGAAAAGGGATAAACTACACAACACAAGTAGATCAACACCGCTGAGCCTAAAGATGATTTGACCTTAATACTGCCCATAATTCTTACACTGTTGAACTTCTCCTACAATATCTGTACATAGTTAATTGTACATAGTTCCAAAAAGTTTAAAAGTTAAAAGTTCAAATGTTAATTGCATATAGTTCATGTTATCGTTCAATGTAAAAACAGTAATGCCTACCTGTTTACTCAATTGTTATATGTAAACCGCACCTGATCCTCGGAAGGTTGCGGTATATTAAAAAATGTGTTAAATAAATAAAATAAATAAAATATAATAATATTACAATATGTACTGATAAACTATAGTACAATTAACGTATTTACATGTGAGTTGTGTGCTCAGTATGCTGTGTAAGTAGATATGGATAGGGTAGTGCATTAGATGGATGGTGGTTCAAGGAGGGGTTTGGTATTAGGTTGGGTATATTTTGTTTTGGTGCAATGAATTGCCAAAATGTTCAATGTAAAGGAACGTTTTGATTTCCTTGTGGAGAATCTGAAGATCCTTGATAGCTCTTAATTTGTCAGGGAGTGCATTCCAGAGTATGTTTTTTCGCAGATGGGCAGTATATAAATGCTTTAATATAATAGAACAGAAGTTGACACGTGTGCACAGATGGATGTTGTTGCTTAAATTTTAAATAAAAATAACAATTTAAAAAAAAGAAAAGAAAAGCACAGCAGGGGAGTTACGTGATGCAGTGAGGGCAGGTAGAGGTGGTTGAACAACTCTCCGGGGTCCTTCCCACTGTATCCCCCATTGAACCTTTTTTAATTGCTCCCATCTGCTTCTAAGTGGTCAGTAAGGTGTTTGGGACCATTTTGGTGCTTTGGTGACAAAAACTATGTGGAAGGAGTGAGAGAAAGCCTGATCAGCAGACAAGATGATGGACAGAATGGAGGCCTCTGCAGCATCATCTGCAAAAGCAGCTCTGGTTGATGAGATGACTGACTCGGTGGTGCAGGCCATAGCTTGCCAATTTGATCTTATTTTCACAAAGCTTGATGCTGTTTCGCAAGCTTTGGATGGTGTCAATAAACGTATGCTGGGGGCTGAGTGGTGTATTGGATGCCTTGAAGATGAGGCCATGGATTCAACTTTGGCAATGAAAGAGCTGCAGGCCTGGAATCTATTAAAGAAGCAGAGCTCTGGGGATTTTTGGAGACTTGGGTGCCATTGACATTGCTCTGGGAATTGACTGTGGGCCTCTGGTTATAGAGCGAGCTTATCATCTGGGAGTATTGCGAGAGGCTAATCCAGGCCTCAAGTGGTCATAGCACACTTTGTAAATTACATGCAAAACGTCAAGGCCCTACGAGCAGTGAAGCAAGCAGAGCAGGCCTCTTACCAGGGTTGGCGAATCTTGGTCTTCCAAGATTATTCTACGCTATTAGCTCAGAAGCATAAGGCGTTTTCACCGGTGTGTCGCTGCCATCTGTATAATGCAAAAGTGTACTTTACTTTGCAGTATCTGGCAAGACTGAGAATTTCACACAATGGGACAGTCAAGACATTTATAGAAGTGTCGGATGCAGCCCAGTCTGTGAGTATGCTTCAGAGGTCTATGACTTCCTCTGAGCCAGGTGTTGAGTGAGCTGTGTCATATTGGTGCCTCCCTTGGCAGTGTGTGTGAGGGGTTGCTATGCTGGAGATAGTTTTGGCAAACTATTTGACTTTTGGAGTATTCTACAGACAGCTTGTATTCAGGCACATGGAAGAGAACTGATCGCCTTTGCAGCAGTTGGGGGTTGGCTGCTCAAGAGTTTTTATGGCCCAGGCTCTTCTTGGAATTGAGGTCTTGAGACTATTGGGGACTTTGGGTTCAGGCAAGCTGTCTATGCTCTGATCAGGAGTTAATCTCATGGAAGCTGTGACAGGGCTGTGACACTCCTGCTCTGCTTTCTCTGACTGGCATAACGGTGGCATGGACAGCTTCCATTAAGGGAGGGGATGCTGTGCTGCCCTATTCTATACTGTGCAGAACATGTTGTAATTGGTTTTGTTTAAGTGTTTGGCATGAATGTTTATTGGGGCATAGGGGTCTCTGGGGGTGATAGTTGTGCTTGGGGATATTTATGGAGAGTAAATGTGTGTGGGGCAATAGGAGGGGCTAGGTCTAGAGACAGTGGAGAGGGCTTGGATGCATTTTGAGTGATCCGGTGATGTGGAGGGATGGAGGGGATGGTGTGTATATGAGCAAAGATTTTGGGCAGGGAGGAGGGGATGAAGGATAGGATTCTTTCTCAGCAGGTTAGGGTAGGTTTTGATTGTATGGCTATTGGGTTGAGTGAGTGGGTGTGGGCTCTAGGCTGAGGGGGGCCCTCTCCAAGAGTGTATATCGGGTGCAATTTGTTGAAATTTTTATTATTGGAGAAGAGGTTAGGGTGATTTCATGGGATGTTTATGGGTTGCGGTCACCTATTAAACACTACAAGATCCTTAAAGCGTTAGTGCACCATGAAGGGGATACAGTGCTGCTTCAAGAAACTCATCAGATGACGGCGGAGCACTTGAAGTTAAAAATGAGTTAGGTGGGGCAAGTTTACGGGGCTCCAGCAGTGGGGAAGGGGGGCATAGCGATATTAGTAGGGAAAGTCACTAGTTTTAAGTGTCTCAAGAAAAGGGCAGATCCTCAAGGGAGGTATATTATAATTGGAGGAGCTATTCAAGGTCAGTATGTGGTTATATGTAATGTTTATGACCCTAATGTGTCAGATCCTCGTTTCTTTGTCCATTTGGCCTTAGAACGTGAACAATTTCCAGAGGAGCCAACTCATTTTGGGGGGTGATTTTAATGGAGTGGTTGACCCTGAACTGGATGTTTCCCCAAGGGGGTGTGGGGGTGCAGTGTCTCCATAGGTTAATAGATAGATGTCATTTGATTGCTGCATGGCATGTGCTCCATCCACAGGAGAGAAACTTTACACATTTATCTAAGACACATGGTTCTAGTTCCTGCCTTGACTATCTTTTAGTATTGACCTCCTTTTTTCTAAAGTTGAGGGGTAGTAATAGGCCCATATGAAACTTCAGACCACGCATTAATTTGGTTTGATTTGGTGAGTGGAGGAAGCTGTGGGTCCCAGAGCATTTGATGTTTCTCTCTGGATGCGTGGTTCCTTTCTTATTTGTAAGAGCGCTGAGCCAATTATGCAAAGAACTAGGCCCATCTTGAGACACCTGAACCCCTTTTGGGAAGCCATTAAAGTGATGCAGTGTGGCGACAGAATATCAACGTGAGGGTTTTGAGGCTGGAGAAGCTGGTCTGTATGGAGAGACAGTTGTTAACATGACACCCCTCGGCCACTAACCACTCACATTTGTTGGAGACCCAAGTGGCCCTCAATACCCTCCTACTTCAGAGGGCTAAAAAGTCTTTGTTTTATTATAAGTACCACCTTTATAAATATGGGGACAAGATAGAGAAACTGTTGACAAGATATCTGAAGGGCCAGTCAGGGGTCTCGTTATGTGGCAGCATTAAAGGATAGGCAGGGGCACAACTAAGGGGTAGGGCAAGTGCTTGCTGAGTATTATCAGTTTTGTTTCTCGAGAAGAAGTTTCTCCTACCAGGATAACTCGATATCTGGCCTGTGTGGATCTGCCTCAAATATCAGCACAGCAAGCAGAACAGTTGGGTGCGCTGATTATGGTGGAAGATGTGCTTCGAATTATTAATGGTGCTAAGGCATGCAAAGCATCGGGCCCTGATGGCTACAGTACTGAATTTTATAAACTTTTGAAGGTGGCAGTCACTGCCTCCTTGGTGGTCATGTTTAATAAGGTGCTGGAGCAGGGGTCCTTTACCTATGATGTTAATTTGGCTTGTATCACAGTTATACCTAAGCTTAGGAAAGATCCCCTATATGCAGAATCTTATCGCCCTATATCGCTTTTAAATTTTGATCTAAAAATGTTTTCAAAAATTTTCACAGATATGTTGGCGCTGTTGCTGCCAAGGCTGATCCATGAATGCAAGGTGGGATTTGTTAGGGGGATATATGCAGTAAGGAATGTGGATAACATTTTGGCTACATTGGAATAGGTCCATAGGCAGCGGGTTTCATCTTTATTGGTGAGCTTTGATGCAGAGAAGGCCTTCGAGGGGATGAGTTTGGAGATATAGTGCAAATGTCTATTTTGCTCTACCATAGGAAATTGTGGAGTTTATTTTTTATTTATCAAAATTTCAAAAAATGTACTCCAAACCAGAAGTAACAAAGGAAAAAATAGGAAATTACAACAAAGGAAAATGTGCAACAGCACCCTGTTGACAAAAATATAACACAAGCTTAACAAAATATTAGCCCAGCACAAAAGGAAAAAAAATAGGATCCAAGCAAAGGAAATAAGAAATATATTCAGAGAAAAAAGAAAAAGCTTGAGCATATACCCCTCAAACATAAACAACTCCCAGCAGGCTTACAGTGATGTCTGGGAAATGGAAATCTGGACATTTAAATCCTCTCTAGCCACAATAAACTCATTTAGTTGTCAAGGTTCATAAAACACAAAACTCTTGGCTTCACAAACAATCAAACACAATGAAATTTTAACATAAAACTAGAACCAAGGCCAAAGCCCTGGGCCTTAAGGCCAAGAATCCCTGGCGCCGCTTCTGAGTAAATCTAGACAAATCAGGAGATATACGAACTTTAGAACCTAAGAATAACTTATTCATTGAGCGGAAATACAATTTGAACACAGCATTGCGGTCAAACTCTAAGGCAAAGGTTAACACTAAAATAGCCCTCTGTGTAACCACCTCCAGGAAGGACTCCAGGAACTCCGTAATGTTTAATTCTCCAGAGCCCCATTGGTCATTGGAAAAGCCTAAGCCTCCCGAGGTCAAATATTGAGCCCTGACAAAAGGGGGGAGAGAGCCAGACTCCATACCTAAAACCTCAATCAAGTACTTCTTAACCATGTTCATAGCAGATATTAAAGGTGATTTGGGAAAGTTCGGCAAACGCAAGTTGTTAAGCTAAATCTGGTTCTCCGGGTACTCCATATGCCTTCCAAGAACAGACTGACCCTTCACCAGAGCTTCACCAAAGTCTGCACAGAACTCACTCTGGACTCGAGCAGATCGCATTGATTTGAATATTGCCTCAAAGCCTGAAATTGAACCACAACTGACTGTGAAACTGCAACAAGATCACCCACCAGTCTTGAGCAGAAATTCTGCATAGAAGAATCTAGTCCCTAGATCGCGTCCCACAGTGACTCCAACGTGACAGAAGTCAGTCTCTGCAACCCCAGAAACATCAAACCAACAGTGGTTTCCAAACTTCCCTGGATGATGGCTTATACACTCTGCAGGCATCCAACTGAAGAAACACCAGCAGGTTCATCAGCATGGGAGGAGTACACCACCACGGAACCACCTCCTGGTAGAGGATCCCCCTCAACCACTTCAGACGCTGGGGGGTGGTGTTCGTTCAAACGGGCTCAACGATGCCCCTTCTTCACTAGTGCCCGTCATATGCCTGGCAGGCTGGCCATGGGGAGAAGACGTCAAGGGAACTGAAGAAACCCTGAACGCCTCCAGCGTAGCCTGGCAAGCGGGCTGGGGAATGGAGCCCTCCAGGAGACGGGTTTTCCCCTTCCCTTTCCTTTTGCCTATATCACAGGCAACAAGGTGCCCCAAACGCCAAAAGCACAGCAGTAGGGACGGAGCATCTCCAGACACAGCCGCTCACAGTGCCATCTTGGATCTGTGGAGTTTTACTCTGCAGCAAAACTATATAGCGAGGAAGAAAAAATGGGTGGGGGAGCTGGACTGTACTTTGAATGGGGTGGCAGAGTATGGTCGCTCGGATTCCAGCTCTGGTGAAGAATGCAGGCCTCTGGGTGCTGCAGTTTAGGTTTCTTGCGAGGAGTTGTTGTTCCCCCAGTTGAGCATTTAAAGTTGGTTTTGTTACATCTAGTGCCTGTCCCCGCAGCCTTCAGGAGAATGCCCATCTGGGGCATATGCTTTGGATGTGTTGAAACCTGTAAGATCTTTGGGGTTGTATTCAGGGATATTTGTGTGAGTTGGTGGGCCAAATGGTGTTTTTTTAACCCAAGATTGTTGTACTAGATGATATTCATACTCTGGGGGTTAAGGGTTCTTGTGCTTGGCTGGTGGTAAGGAAATTTTGTCTCTTGGGGAAGCAATGTATCTTTGGGCACTAGTGGGAGGCGGAACCACCCTTCTACTGGGAATGGTGGAATACTCTTCATCAGTTGGTGGTGATGGAAAGTTTGGCCTTTCAGGGACATCGGAAGAGAGAAGTCTTTTTGGCCTCGTGGGAGGAGTATATTCTGAGGCTTGGTCC
Source organism: Ichthyophis bannanicus (assembly GCA_033557465.1). Lineage (NCBI taxonomy): Eukaryota > Metazoa > Chordata > Amphibia > Gymnophiona > Ichthyophiidae > Ichthyophis > Ichthyophis bannanicus. The sequence continues at coordinate 547,883,581 of CM066031.1, forward strand.
CCAGGCACACAATGAGTTGTTGAATCTTTAGGACCCTGGGGTTGCTATTTCTTTTTCTTCTTTGAAGGGGATCGTGTGGTCGATGAGAGGTGACTGTGGTGCATTAATGAAGACAAGTGGCTTGTGTGGCGATTGAAGGGCTACACCTATTCTGGGTAGATGTATGGAGGGAGGGGGAGAGAGGTTAGAGAGAATTTGGGAGAACTACATCTGCCTAGTTACTGGGGACGAGGCTACCACCTCAAGTGGGTTCTCACAATCCATGTCCCTCTCCAGTAGGGATGCCATCTTAGTGACCTGTGTCCAATGCAAGTTCCTTGAGGAGGAGGAGGAGGAGGAGAAGGAACCTTGTCAGTGCCCTCCATAGCATTTGACCTTTGTTCTGCTGTGATCCCAGTGATGGAAAGCAAAGGGACCTGCTTCCACTAAAGAAAGGAAGGTGAGACCCCAGTACCCCTACATCTCCATGGACATCATACGGCAGATTTTAGATAGTCTGAGGAGATCAGAATTGAGATATTGAGGTCACGTTGTAGACAATGCCAGTGGTATTTTAGAAAAAGCTCTGCTAGAGTTCGAGCCTTGCCCAAGAGCCTTGGGAGGAGAGAAAGTAAATCTCCTTATTTGTATCTCCCCTTAGGGGATACATGCCTCCATACTTAGAGGGACTAAAAGAGTTGGTATTATATTGTCTGGAGTATTATTATATTGAAGGCGCCCATCTTAGGTGCTTCTGTATTTGAAGGTGAAACTATAGCCTCTTTGAGAAGAGCTACAGCTTTTGGGAGCATGAAGTTGAAGTTATTCACCTAGGGACCAGACAAAGAGGAGAATGTGGAAGAAGAAGAATGCTATGGAGTAGTTCATGTCCAAGCTTTTGCCTTCTTTTGAAGAACTGTACATAACTATATATTTGGGGATGACTTAATAAAGGTGTATAGTTAAATATAGCTGCTGGTGTCCTTGTGTCTATTTTTGCCTTGTCTTTTGATTTTCTCCCGTTTAGGCTTTGAGCTTTTCTCCTCCTATCCACCAGGACCCTTTAGTTTTCATTTTGTGCACTGGTTTGCTATTTCTCTCTATTTTCTCTGTTTATAGCATAAATTGTCCTATAAATATATTTGGTGTAGGGCCTCTGTAGTTACCCTCACCCCCTCCAGTGAGAAGCTAGCTATTCATGCTTTTATCAATATATACTCGTAGGCATAGTGAGGCATGGAGGAATAGCCTAGTGATTAGAGCAACAGTCTAGCAACCCAAGAGAATTGGGATTGATTGCCATTTGCACTCTTGTGACCTCGGACAAGTCACTTTACTCTCCATTGCCTCGGAAGAAAAGACCTGGCAATCTACTTCTTTACCAAGAAAATCCAGGGGCTGTTGGGTCGCCAGGAGTCAGCATTCACTTTATGCATACTGCGAGCCATGCATGACCCTGTGCCGAGGTGGCATTAGTTCTGAAAATTCCTTGAATATTTTCCTCAGTATGTGTTCCATTTTCTTGCAGTTTAATGTCCCTTTTCTACAATAGAAAGTGTCAGAGGGAGACCAATCCACCAAAACTCTGCTATATTGCAAACTTAGCAAGAAGCTTTCAAAACTCAACATTCTTCTTATTTTTTTTGCTGTTTGTAAAAGTTGCTCTTTTTGGCATTTTTGCCCCTTTTTCTCTCATGCCATGACATGCTCTAATTAAGAATCTTTGTCTCTGATCGGTATTGTCTGCTAGGGAGTTGGCTTGCGTCACATTGAATTATCTCACTCTGTAGTGCCACTTGGCGCCCTGTGGAGCACAACAAAAAGCCCCAGAAAAAGCTTCCCCCTTCCATTTTCTCATCAAAAGAACACCCTCTCTTTACAAAGTTAAAAGGTGTGTTAATGTGTGCAATAGATATGTACAGTACAGAGCCAAGATATCACTTCATTGCATTGACAATGCATCTTCTTTTCATTATGTTTTACATTTAAGTCTTCAATGGAAAAGTTTTCAAATGGGGTCAGTTCTGTCACAAACCTGCAATGACACACATTTAGGAGACCGTGTTCTATGTCTGTATGTTTAGAATTCAAACCTTGATCTCATATTAGTCCTTTTAACTTAGAAATTATAAAGCTGAACCATGCAAGATATATAAGCTTGCATATCTTGTATGATATGGGCAATTCCATGTCTTGGGGTAAGCATGTATCATCTGCACAGAATGAGATACCAATTACTTAAAAAACCCACAGAACTGAATTAGCCATATAGGCTTATTTCCAGTGTGCCATGGCCCCGCTCCATCTGAGAGATATGTACCACCTGTAGGAATCTGAATCAGCTGATATAGAATTATACCAGCTATAACTGGGAACTCCCAGAGAGTGAGTATGTGTATTTTTCAAAAGTGGATCAGGATTTTATAAAAACGTCTTTGTTTTTTTATATTGGTACTCTGTAGGGAAGTCTCGGACAAAGAGCCTGTTTCTTTTGTTTATGGCGGCCACTTTCATTGTCGGTTACCAGTTTCTTCTGAAGTCACCTGGAAGATCTGTGGAAAAAAAACACCTAACAATTTAGCCACACTAGATTGGAAAAATGAGAATATATTTGAATGTTAAGCCATATACTCTGAGGACATTAAAACTATGCCTTTTCAGCATACAATTTCATCTAGTCTCATTTTTACTTCATAGATTTCTGCATGCAGAATTAAATTCACAATTCTTTTATCATGCTTTAAGGAATTTAAATCATTGTGTGCATGCAGTGTTAGGAATTCATTGGTTAGATGCTTACTAGCATATTTTAATTAGGAGTATGACAGTTCCTCTGTTATAACAGAGGCTCGTCACCATTTTTATTTATTTCTCCTGTCTGCAAAGAAAGCCAAACATGACTTGACGTATCTCCTCAGTGAAAGCCAGTGGTATACTTTGGTCATCTATTGTTCCACATAACTATATGTCTTACTTATAAAAAGACAAGATATCAACAGCACAAGCTATATGGTATCATATTCTTTTAGAAAATAAGCTACTTTTCAGAAACAGAATCCCTGATATCTTATCATCTGGAGTAATAGGGTGTTTCTTAACCGCTTCTACTGATTAGACCCAGTGTCCGCTCTGGAGGTTTCCCTCTTATCCAAAGTGGGTTGCCTCGTACATGTTTCTTAGAAAAAAGGTGCAGGTACTCAAATGCAGGGCTCTTTCATTAATACATGAGGACCATGGGTCAATATAAGCCGACAATGAAAAAGGTGCCGGTATTCCACCCTGCCAACCACCCCTCAAAAAAAAGCGCTGGGGATATCTAATTCAAATTGAACAGAAAGAAAAAGTCTTTGCAGAGTGTGTAGACATGACTCTGACTGCTCCTGCCACTCAGAGGAAAGCACATGGCACACACCATTTACCCGGGCAAGGGGGCACTGCACGTTTATATATGAACAGTAAATGTATAAAAGCCTTTGTTTCCTCAATTAGTCAATTATATTTTAGTAAGCACTAAACAAACATCCAGGCTTATTGCAGGGAATTCATAAAGAGGCCAATTCAGCTCCCTGCACATCCGGGCTATCCGAACATGCAGAAAATGTACAGCCCCGAGATATACCTGATTCTGCAACTGCGGGAACTCTGTGTTCCCCGCGGTTGCAGAATCAGGGCACTTGAACAAGCCTGCGCGATCAGCAATCCACGCTGGCCTACGACCAAGTGCCTGCCCGTCTCTCCCGTTCAGTGCTCCTACCTATGTGCTGGTGCCATGGCACCGGGATGCCCAGCAGGAGCATGCAAGACTTGCCAGTGCTGACAAGCACTTTCCCCGCCGCCCGACCCTCGGCGGGGTCGGCCAGAGCCTGGGTGAGGCAGCGAGGGCCCACCTGCCACTGCCCCTTAGGTCTGGGGGGGCCCACCTGCCACTACCCCGTAGGTCTGGGGGGGCCCACCTGCCACTGCCCCGTAGGTCTGGGGGGGCCTGCCTGCCCAGATTGCTTCCTCAAATGGGACATTCCACCTCCAAGGTAGAATAAGTCCCACATCTATCCTGCCGCCGGTGGACGTACAGGGCTGTGACCTGAATACAAGAGGACTGAATAACCCATAATATAAAGTCTTTTATTTAAGTAACCATTAAATAAATATCCTGAAATCATTACATATGCAGTTCTTTATTTCTAGAAATATTAAGATTGCCATGAAAATGCAATTGAGTAATCAAACAGTTCTAGATACTGTTCTGTGTTACATCCAGCTGCTTTAACAGGGGTCAATGACATCGCAGACTCGGTGACAATAACTGTCAAACCAAGGTATAGACAAATATATGTTGTTATTTATAAACTGCTAGTTGTTTACTTAGCTTTAGGGTTCAGTTTCACAGTTCATTCATGAACATGTTTGTGGGATTTGAATTTTAGATTTATTACTACTATTTATCATTTGTATAGTGCTAAAGGCATATGCAGTGCTGCACATATACACATTTATTTATTTATTTATTTATTTATACATCTCTTCTATACCGCCACTTCCAGCGATCAGTGGCGGTTTACAAGTAAACAAAGTTTAATAATAGCATGCTATTATTTTACATAGAACGGGTTTAGAAACACCAAGGGCTGTGCAAGTGGTGCGGCTGCATAGGGCGTAAGTAGAGAAAAGGGCGCTGATATCAACCCTGCACTTTCAGGAAGCTCACAAAGAACGAGCTACTGCATGCGGCTGGGGTGGGGGTGGGGGCACCAGATTTGTTAGTCACATAGGGCAAAGTTCTAGCTTGGTACGGTCTAGAATACGCATGAGAGACAATCCCCGTTCAATAGAGCTAAATCTATGCAAGAGAGAAACACAGACGGGGGACTAGAGATGGTTTTAACACACATAGCTGATAAACAGGAGAATAAAGGATCAGGATCCAAAAGCAGCCTCGAAGAGGTGGGTTTATAGCCTGGATTTGAATAGGACCAGAGAGGGAGCTTGATGCACCGACTCAGGTAGTCTGTTCCAGGCACACGGTGTAGCAAGGTGGAAAGAATGTAGTCTAGAGTTGGTAGTGGAAGAGAAGGGCAGAGATAGAAGAAATTTGCCTGATGAGTGGAGTCCCAAGGAGGGGTATAACGAGAGGTAAGAGAGGAGAGGTAGTGAGAAGCAGCAGAATGAACGCACTTGTAGGTCAGTAGGAAAGTTTGATCTGGATGAGGAAATGGGCAGGAAGTCAGTGAAGTGACTTGAGGAGAGGGGTTACGTGAGCATAGCAACTCTGGTGGAGGATTAACCTTGAGTCTCAGTTCTGAATGGATGGAAGAGGAGAAAGATGATTCAAGGGGAGGGCAGCAAGAAGCAGGTTGTAATAGCCTAAATAGAAGGTGACTAGAGAGTGAATGAGATTCTTTGTAGTGTTCAGAAAGGAAGGGACATATTTTGCTGATGTTATAGAGAAACATTTAATTAGTCAGGGCGTGCCACAAAGAAGTACCCTCTGTTATTTTCCTATCCAAGGGAATTTACAATCTAAGGGGCATGTTTACTAAGATGCACTAACGGTTAGCTGTGCTTTAGCACATGTTAACCAGTAAACGCAGGACTACTGTAATGGCTACAGCCCACTAAAAGCAGTTAGCACGCTCAAAATCTCATGTTAATTGCTTAACATGAGACAAGGTGGGGACTGTGCATGTTGCGAGCGGATAGTGGATGTGGACTGCCCTTTGCAGTTAGCATGGGGGGGGGGAGGAGAATTACCATGCACTAATTATACATTTTGCAGTTAAGTGGTGCACTTAACACCACCTCCATGAGTGGCATTAAGTGAACCTGTGTTAATTGGGAACGATGTTACAGAGTGGTAAGGAACATTTATGTGGGGTAACTGCAAAGGACATGCTGGACACTACCCCCAACAGTCAGTTCAGTCCTGCTAAAGAGTGGTATGAAGCACCCTAGACGAACCTTAATGCCAGCACCGCCCTGCTCCTGCCCCCATTGCCGCCCCTCTCCGGGACGTGCAGCAGTGGTAACACATTTAAAAGGCACTGAAATGCTGTTCGCACTTCCACCCCCCTCCAATTACTCTTTAACAGGACATGGAATTGGAGAGGGGCAGAAGCATAAATAGCACTGTGGTAACTCCAGCACCATGGGGCCTTTTTAAATGTATTGCCACCACTGCACATCCTGGAGAGGGGCAGCAGTGGGTGCCCATTGACCACTGGCGTTTGAGATGGTTGCCTAGTTCACCTAATGGTTGCACCGATCCTGCTCTTTAGCAAACTCGCTCCTAAGCTTGTACTTGAGGAGACGGAGAGTGAAGTGATTTACTGAAGGAACATCAGTGGGAAAAGTTAATGTTGACCCTGCCTTCTCCAGGAACAAGCAGGAAGTCAGCCCTGACATATGGGTGACATTGGTGCCGATGGAGCCCGCGCGGAGCATTTCTCCAGCTTTCAAAGAAAGACTTTGGGCATGCTACCACACATGTGTGGTCCCCTTCCCGCCCAAAGGTGGCATCTTGCTCAGTCTCCTTTTTTCCACAGAGCCCAACAGACGCACATCCTGTGTCTATGGAAAAATTCCTTATAAATTACCTTCCAGTTGAGTTTTTGCCGGTTTGCACACCGGTTCCTCTTTCTGCCTCAAGTCGACGCCTCACTGGTGTTGTTCTTGTCTCTTCCTCTCTCTTTTTACCGATGCTTGCCTCTTATTTATTTTATTTATTAGAATTTTTATACTGCTTTTTCCAGTAGATCAAAGGCAGTTTACAAGGAACAAAGTCAGTTACATATATAACAGTATAACTATGTACAATAAACAGTAAACAAAAAAATCAAAGGTTAACTATGTTCGGTGATCACTTTGTATGACTTAATTGCATGTGACACAATAAGAAATTAATATGAGCAGTAGATAATGTTCTAGGGAGGTGAAGGTCAGAGGTAGAGTGAAATAGGGGGGAGGAGTGAAGTGGCTTGCTTTAAAATGTGTGTTGAAAGGGGTTGTTGTTGGGAGGTGACAGTGGGTTACCAAAGTATTGTTTAAAAAGAAGGTTTTTAGATATTTTTCGGAAGGAGGTAAGGTCATTACTTTCTCTTAGGTCAATTGGGAGGTCATTCCAGATTGTGGGTGCATAGTAAGAGAAGGCTCTATTATTTGTTGCTTTCTTGGATTTTTGGAAATCTGATCAACATTTTAGTTTGTTTTTGTTGTTTACCCATTTTGGTCGTGTTTCTTCCTGTAAACTGATAAGGGAGGAGAAGTGTGATGGGGCAATCTGTTTGAGGAGCTTGAATGTAATTATTAATATCTTGTAATGTATTCTACTTTGGATAGGGAGCCAGTGTAATTCATATAAAACCGGTGTGATGTGTTCTGATATGTTTGTATGAGAGACTGTTTGTGCAGCAGCATGTTGGGGAGTTTGAAGTAGTCTTATGTTCTTTTAGGATAACACTCGTAATGTCAGTATTACAATAGTCAAAGTGGGGTGTAATTATTGCCTGGAGTATGATCTAAAATCGTGTGTAGTGTAATGGTGAAAGTCCCCAGGAGGAGATGGAGGTGGAGGAAAATCCTGTTGAAATAAATGATACTGCACTTGTGCACAGGATTTCCAAGCTACATAAGGAAAAAACACAGCTTTCTGCTGAGCTCAGGCCACGCCCCAGCTCAGAGGGAGAGACAGGCTTCCTCACTGATTGGTCACACCTGGGGGAAGGACAGGGAGTGCCGGGAAGCAAATGCTTTTTAAATCCACAAACAGAGCAGAGAGTAAGCACGAGAAGTGGCAAGGAAACAAGCAAGGGAAGTGGAGAGGAAGGAAAAGAGCAAGCAAGAAAGGAACCTCATGAAGGTGAAGGAGAGAGAGAGAGCCTTGGAGAGGACGTTACAGCAAGGCAGAACCTTGGAGCAAGAGAGCTAGCAAGGGAAGCCATTGGAGAGACGGCAATTGGACATACAGCAACAAGGGCTATAGCAGCTGTAGAGGAAAGAAGGAAGAAAAGCCTCTTCAGAGCAGGTACCTAACTGGCACTGGAAATAGACATAAGGAAGCAGAATTCCAGAACCTGGAGGATAGCAGGAGAAAAGGGTTCAGCAGTTGTCTAAGAAACCCTGCCAAAGATAAAGCTAGCATTTCTAATGCTGAATCATTGTTAGAGAAGCCATTTGCCTTTGCTACTGTCCAGAAGGCAGACCCAACACCTTTAACTGATAATAGGTGGGGGGAGAGTCTTACATACGGGGAAAACTATAACACTCACAAAAGCAAGACAGCTGAGCTTTCAGAGTTAGAAGCTATAAGCAAGCTGTTGTCAGAAGGACAGGTTTTCTCTCCTAATGCTAATGTGCCTGTACACGCTGAATTGCTCCTGAACCAGTTCAAGGAATTTCTGGAGGAAAGAAAGTCAGGGAGAACTGTTAAACCTGATAGAGATGCCAGTAATTCTAATACTGTTGAAAGAATGCAAATAGACTCTTGTTTTCCAGCTTTAGAAAGTGAATCTTCTCCCATGGATTGCTCTTTATGTTTAAAGGAAGAAGGCATTGTTGAACAGCACTGAAACTGTATGAAATAATATAGAAAGTACTTCCCATACCTGCTGAAGAATTGGAAAGGCTTGTTTTATGTTTAATAAGCTTAATTGTCTTCTGAGGATAAGAAGCCGTGCTGTGAGAAAGAAAATCAGCTGTTGCAGTTTAATTGTTTTCCATTGAATAACCACACGGGGCAGTGTCCTGTGGAAAGTTTATGGGACTGAGAAACAGCTGAGCAGTGCTGAGATATTTCTGTTATGTTTTCTTCTGTTCCTGAAATACCTATATGTTGGAGATGCATCCTTTATGCTTGTTTGTGTTTGAGCTTTGATGCGCTGGAAATTCCCCACAATAAATATTCTTTGCAGCCTTGAATCACTGGTGTCATAACTACAATTCTGTCCTTAAGGAAACAAGCAAAACTACAAGTCCCAGAATCCCTGGCGACAATAGAAATAGCTTTATTCAAAAGAGGACACTCAAAGGCCTCTTCCAGCTGGTAAGCTCTCGGGCCCCAGCGGAAGCGTCGCAGTAGGTAGAAGAGGACGTAGATGTTTTAACAGTTTGAGTGCAAAGTAGATTATTTTAGTTGTGTGTTTTGTATGAGACGACATGTTGAGTGGTCAAATATGACCCCAAGGTATTTTACTTTGTTTTTTACGGATATGTCTGTGTCATTAATTGTGATAGTCGGTGGAAGAGAGAAGGCCTGATTTCTGGTGATGAACAGAGCTTCAGTTTTACTGAAAATAATGTGGCGGTTGTGGGAGGTGAGCCAATTTGTCGCTTCTCTGAAGCAGTCTATTATTTGTTGAGGAATGAAGTTTGTTAAATGGAAGATATAACATTATATCATCTGCATATATGTGGTATGATACTTTACATTTTTTGAATGTTACAAATGGGCTGGAGATATAGGTTAAAAAGGAGAGAAGATAGGGCTGAACCTTGGGGTAATCCTTCTTTTTTGATTGTGTTGTTTAGATGTGCGATGTCCTATTCTTGTTAAGTTCTCTCTGAGAGATATGACTGAAACCACCTGAGAGTTGTACCTGTTACAGCAATCTGTTGTAGTTGGGAAATCATCAGGGTATGGTTGATACTATCAAAGGCTGCAATAATATCTGAGAATATAAGAATAAATGTTTGTTTAGGGTTGTCTTTTCCATGTATTAGATTGTCAAATAAGGCAATTAATAGGGTTTCTATGCCATGATATGGTTGGAAGCCATATTGATGTTCATCAAGGTGAGCGTGAGTTTTGATATGGTCCTGTAGTTGAATTTGGGCTATTTTTTTCAATTACCTTGGCTAAGAAGGGGAGACTTGACATTGTCCTATATGCTGATGGGTTGTTTATATCTAGACTTGCTTTTTAGGATGGGGCGAATGATTGCATGTTTTAGGGAAGGGGCATGTAGCCTTGTTCAAGGGAGTAGTTAATGATTGGGAGTATGTATGAGGAGAGTTCAGATTTAGTGTCCTTTATCCAGTTAACAGGGCAAGGATCAAGGCTAGAAGTAGCGGTGTTTATTTTGGTTGGAATATTTGGTGATGGAATGGTGTTGCGCCCCCTAGTGGCCAGGCGGTAGCCTAGTGGTAGGAGACGGAACTTATTTATTTTATGTCCCTTGTTTAGCCTCTATGCAAAGTAGTTGTGAAAAGTAATTCAGCCGAGAGGTTTTGTTTTTCAAGGCACACAGGATTTTTATTTATTTATTCTTCAGGCAAGATGAACTTGGCAGTTCAAAAAATATCATAACATAAAAATTGGTGGATGTTTTTCTCCAGTGAAACAAAAACAGAAACTTGCTTCTTCATTCAACTTATATACAATGCTAGGCAATCAGTGTATCTTCAGGTAAAAAATAGCCAGTACTCTTTAAGCCAAACAGCTTCCATGTTGGTTACAAACTTTACATTCTTCCAGTTAGTTAAACCAATGGTACTTTTTACTGCAGCTATTCTTCTTCCCTTCACAAACGTTTCTTAGAGGCTGAGTTAACAACTCTGGCATTCACTTGTAACACAGTCTTTTAACAAGTCTGAAACAAACCACGGAGCTCAGCAGCTCATTAGCATAATCTTCTCAGCACAGCTCAACTGAAATCCAAGCCTCTAGGTTTCTTCACTTTTTAAAACCTTATGGCTTGTAAGTTTGGGCATAGACTAAAGAACAATCCATCTCCTGATCTGAAGGTAAATCTTCCAACACAGATTCTCCCAAATCCATACTTTCCCCTTCAGAATCAGAGGGTAAATGGTCAGACTTTGTGTCATAAGTAACAGGCTTTAATCTTTCTAAAATCTTTAAAACTTTCTGCCAAATTGCTTCTTCTCTCTGCTGGGGACTCTTGAGAGAATTAGGAGACTTCTTATCTCTCAAGGAACTAGGAGAAGCTTTTAAAGTGCTCACCTTGCTGTGGGGAAACAAACTCTCCTCAGAGTTTAGTGCCACGGGCTCAATTTCCATACACTCAGGTGGAGACAACTCTCGGCCATTTCCATAGCTTACTTCCTCTCTCTCATAAGCTTTCCCTCTCACAGGATTACTTCCATACCTCTTGCAGGACTCCTTGGGCTCTTGCCTTACTCTGCAAACAGGCCTTGCCTCGTGTTCCTCCTGTTGCTGCCTCCTAGGCTGCCTAGGCTCCACGTGCCAGCAATGCTTGCCACTTGCAATGCCTTCTCGGCTTGCCTCATCACTTCTTGCTTCTCCTGTGGCTCTGGTTCTGTCTCCCAGGCTCCTCCTGTCTCCCAGGCTCCTCTTGTCTCTAATTTCCTCCACCTTATATTGGTGAATCTCCCTTTCCTTTCCTAGCTCCACCCCCAGCTGTTCCTCATTATCAATGCTGGTTGCCATAGAGCTAGGGCGTGTCTTTCTACTACTGACTCTGTGCAGGGAGTTTTTTTCTAACTCTAAAGTTTTAACCCCTGACGTCCTGGAGCTAACTGCATTTTTAGGGGAAAATGCTTGTTTTTTCTCCCTTTCCTCCTGCTCCTCCGTGGCCTCGCCACCACAATGGTTGCAAGCGTGGAGGTTGGGTGAATCATTTGCAGTTTTAGTTTTTCTTGATAGAAATCTGATAGTGCTTGGAGGTCAATGGAGAGGTTTAATTGGTCGTCATTAGAATGATACTGTTGAAGGGATTTTACAATTTGAAAACGTTTATGGGGCGGTTAAGTGATTTTGTTAGTATATTGGAGTAGTAGTCTTTTTTTTTCTTAGTATTGATAGCATCTTTGTAGGTTTGTAATGTGTTCATGTATAATATTTGCAGGTTGTTAGATTTAGAGTGTCTCCATATGCGCTCAATTCTGCGCAGATTGTTTTTTTAAATTATTTTTAGGTCATGAGTATACCATAGTGCATTTTGGTTTTTAATGGTTATTGATTGTGGTGGTGTGATGGTGGCAGCATTGGATATGGTATCATACCAGATTTTTAATGTGTGTCATCTAAGTTTGTTGGCTGAGGGACCAGCTGGTGCAAGACTTGGTCCAGAAACTTCTCTTTTACAAATTTCTTGAACCTTTTAGGTTATATGTTACTTGGTGTAGTTGATGTTGTAGGGACGTGGGATGGTAGAAAGAATTTTACTATATAATGGTTGGACCAAGGCACAGGTTGAGTCTGTGGACAGATTGTCTGAAGGGCGTGATAAATTTCATCGGGGAGAAAAACTAAGTCTAAAGTGTTACCTCTGCTGTGAGGGGGGGTATTAATTATTTGGTGGTGGCCTATGCCGGACATTGTATTAAGGAATGTTGAAGCATGGGTATTGTGGAGAGAAGGAAGGTTGAAGTCGCTTAGTATTATTAATGTTTTTTTACTGGTTGTGACATATATATTTTCCGTTATAGTGTCTAAGGTGTGGTGATCTGAATTTGGTGGTCTATATACTAGACAGAATGATAGATATTTGGTTTCGACAGAGAGTATGTCAATGTTTTCTGCACCATTTGAGGGAGAGAGGCCTTCAATTAATCCCAAGGCCTTCAATTAATCTTTTGTGATGATGACGCCTCCACCTCCGTTTTTTTGTTCTGGGTGAGTCTGTACCTTATATCCTGGGATTTGAAGTTGATTGAGTAGAATTGCGTCTGATTTAGTAAGCCAAGATTCAGTGATGAAAATGAAGTCTGGGTTGTTATCAGTTATTATGTTGTTGATTAGAGGTATTTTATTTCTAACAGATCGGGCATTCATGAGGTGGCAAGATAGGATCTGTACATCTGGTGTATTTGTGTGTGGGGAGGTAACGTAAGTTGTTGGTCGGATGGTGAATAATCTGTCTGGGTTGTGTTTATGGGTATATGCGGATCTGCATCTTATGTGCGATTGGGTGAGCTTAGAGCGGTTAAAGGTTATGGGTATCAGTTGTTGCTGTGATTGATAGAAAGCATGAGTTTGCGTTAAAATGATTATTATAATGATCGATATGTATAAAATCCAAAGAGCATGTTTATTTTCCATGGTTAGAGTGATGGCTGAGTGATAAGAAGAGCGAATGCTGGATGTTGATGAGGGTTGAGATAGGGTGATAGGAGCTGATAGATTTTAAGTGTATGGAGCTGATATATTTTAAGTTATGAGTTGAAAAGGGAATTAGTAGGTAAACCAATAGTTAAGGCAAAAAGTAATAAGTACGGTTGCTGAGTAGGCAACAGTAGTAAAATCAGCTGATGAACTACTGAGTGTTATTATCTAGTAGAGAAATATTGAAACAGATATAAACTAGGTAGTCATGAACAGATGGTCCAGCTTGTGGTCTGTCTGACATAGGAGTGCTAGTTATAGGAGAGTAGTCTAAGTGATTAATACTGATATGGATTATGTATAGAATACATGTAGATTGCTTAAGGATATAAGCAGATTACATATGGATTTTCATATAAATGATTAATACAGATACAGATTAGATATAGATTACATACAGATTGCTTACGGAATATAAACAGAATACATATGGATTTTTATATAGCGGAAAAAATATTTACAAACATGTGGTTGATCAGGAGAGGAGCCAGCATTGGAGTAAAGAAAAGTTAGCTTGTTGTGTTCTGGTCTAGAAAAGGCTTCTAGAGATTTAACTGAGAAAGGAGATATTTATGGTAGAAATAAGGAACTAAGGGATTGATTTATAATGAGGAAGAACGTCTCCAGGCCTAGTCCACGTCTAAGGGCCATGCCAAAGGGCCCTCTAGCGAAGCCCTCAAGCGTGGGCCCGCCTGGAAGCATGCTTCTTATATAGCAGAGCGGTGGAGACCTAATTGGCCTCAATGGGGGCAGCGGGAGGGGCAAGCAGTTCCCGCTTCCTCCCCGATCGCAGAATCAGTTGTAGGTAAAAGGGAGAGTTACCTGGAAGCGTGCTTCCTGTGTAGCAGAGCGGTGGAGACTCGATTGGCCTCGGTGGGGGCAGCAGACACCCAAGGATTGGGATCAGGACCGGTGTTTGTGCCTCTTTTCGCCCGGGGGTTGTTGACCCCATCCAGGTGTGAGCCACCATGTCCCCCGGTGGCTTCAAAAAATGTGATCGCTGCAGTCAGACCATATCTGTCACAGACACCCATGACTGCTGCTTGCACTGCCTTGGCCTGGACCATGACAGTACCTTCTGCGACCTGTGCCAGGCCATGACTCCGCGAACCAACGAGAAAAGATCGGAGTTGCAGGAGAAGATGTTCCCATGGCTGGCTCAGCTCCTCCAGGAAGACGCTAGACCCTGGCAAGAAAAAAAAAAAAATCCTTGAAGCCAGGCGAGGTTCCACCGGGGAAACCGGGTAAGGTCCCATGATGGGCAACTCCGAGCAGCGCCTTCCTAAAGTCTCTAGGAAGGAGTCCTCAGCCGACAATGACTGTGCGAGGCTCCCGAGGCTATGGTCCTCATCAAGGACACACTTGCAACAGTGCTGGCACCGGGCCCAAGACCCTCGGTGCCCGTGCCAAAAGCTGTGGAACCTTCTGGCATCGAGGCCAGAATGGCGGCCATGGAACAGAGTATCTCTGCTATCCTAGCCATGCAGCAGGCAATGACTTAAAGTTCATCTGCCCTGACAACCGGGCCCCCAACTTTGGTGGCGTCCCCGGGTGTTGAGCCGAGCCCTGAGCACTATCGGCCTCGGGTAAGCCCTCAGCACCGATCGAGGTCCTGGTCCCGATCCTCGGGTGTCCGGTCCTCCCAGGCCATTTTCCGGGAGTCTGACCTGAGACCCCTTGGGGGATCCCGGTTCCCCGACGCAGGCCTCACAGCATGGGAGCTCAAAGACTTGGACTCCTTGACGCCTTTGGAGTCAGACTGGGAGACTGACGTCAAGGCCTCTCCCGAGACCTCTCGACATGGGACATCCCATCGGAGCTGTCTCCCCCGGAACTTTGGCGCCATTCCCCACCCGAGGACATGGCATTCCACGACTTTGTCAAGGACATGGCCCGAGCACTTTCGATCCCCACTGAATCAGAGGAGGACCCACGCACCGAGGAACTGGAAATCCTCCAGTATGAGTCCCCGCCAAAGAAGGCTCTCTCAATGCTGGCGCAACCCGTCCTCGAGCGGCTGCTCCTCAGGATGTGGGAAACTCCAGGCTCGGTGCCAGTGGTCAGCCGATGCCGCGATGCCATCTACCGCGTCAAGAGGAGTCCAGGCTTCCAGAAGTCCTAACTTCCCCACAACTCCATGATGGTGGAATCCTCAATGCAGAAACTCAAAAATCAGAAGACTTACTCTTCTGTACCCCCGGATAGAGAAGCCAGAACTCTCAATGCCTTAGGGGCCATGCTGAGCTGCCGTATACAAACCTATGAGCTCTACACAGGTATGTATCTCAAGAGTCTCATCCAGGAACTTGTGGGCTTCTCAGCAGAACTCACTGGGGAAACCCTGCAATGCTTCCAGACCTTGGTGGTGACCATCCGGGATTGCTCTAAGTTCCTGTCCCTGGCCGCCTATGATGGTTTCGAGGCTGCATCCTGGACAGCAGCTGCAGGCATCGGTGCTTAGTGCCAGGCCTGACTGCAGACCTCAGACCTTGAGCAATGGGTCCAGGAAAGGCTGCTGGATGTCCCCTGCATCGGGGAGAATCTGTAAGCCTATGGCTGATAAGGTGGCTGTGATTGAGGCCAAGGTGGTGACCAGGCAGAGGCTCTCGAAGAAGACCTCTGCCCTAAGAACATAAGATATGCCATACAGGGTCAGACCAAGGTCCATCAAGCCCAGTATCCTGTTTCCAACAGTGGCCAATCTAGGTCACAAGTACCTAGCAGTTTCCCCAAAAGACACAGGTTCCTCAAAGCTTGTATTGGGTCAAGCAGTGATATCCCAAGTCCCTTTTAATAATGGTTTATGGACCTTTCTTCCAGGAACTTGTCCAAACCTTTTTTAAACCCAGCTACACTAACAGCTCTTACTACATCCCCCAGTAACAAATTCCAAAGTTTGATTACACGTTGAGTGAAAAAAAATTTCTCTTATTAGTTTTAAATAGGTTACCCTGTAGCTTCATTGCATGTCCCCTAGTCTTTTTATATTCTGATGACGTAAACAATCGATCTACGTTAACCCGTTCCACTCCATTCATTAATTTATAGACCTGTATCATATCTCCCCTTAGCCATCTCCTTTCCAAGTTGAAGAGCCCTAACTTTTTTAGCCTCTCTTCATAGGAGTAGTCTTCCATCCCCTTTACCATTTTGGTGGCTCTTCTCTGTACCTTTTCTAATAATGCTATATCCTTTTTAAGATACGGCAACCAGAATTGCACGCAGTATTCAAGGTGCGGTCGCACCATGGAACGATACAGAGGCATTATAATGTCTCTGTTTTATATTTCTACTCCTTTCCTTATGATACCTAGCATTCTATTTGCTCTCTTGGCTGCCGCTGCACACTGGGCAGAGGGTTTTAACATGTTGTCCACGATGACGCTTAAATCTTTTTCCTGGGTGGTGGTTCCCAATGTGGAACCTTGCATCGTGTAACCATAGTTTGGGTTGTTCTTTCCTAGTTGCATAACTTTGCACTTGTCCACATTAAATTTCATCTGCCATTTGGATTCCTAGTCTTCCAATTTATCAAGATCCTCTTGCAATTTTCTACAATCCTCATGGGTTTTAACATCTTTAAATAGTTTTGTGTCATCTGTAAATTTGATAACCTCACTCGTTATTCCCTTTTCCAGGTCATTTATGAATATGTCAAAAAGCAGCAGACCCAGCACAGATCCCTGGGGTACTCCACTATTCACCTTTCTCCATTGGGAAAATTGGCCATTTAGCCCTACTCTCTGCTTTCTATCTTTTAACCAGTTCCTGATCCCCAATAGTACATTACCTCCTATCCCATGACTTTTTAGTTTTGCCTAAAGTCTCTGATGAGGGACCTTGTCAAAGGCTTTCTGAAAGTCCAGATACACTATATCAACTGACTCACCTTTTTCTACCTGTTTATTCACACCTTCAAAAAAAACATAACAGATTAGTAAGACAAGATCTTCCTTGTCTAAAGCCATGTTGGCTGTCTCCCATTAGGCCATGACTATCTAAATGCTCACTAATTTTGTTCTTTATGATGATTTCTATCATTTTTCCCGGTACTGATGTCAGGCTCACCGGTCTGTAGTTTCCCGGATCACTCTTGGAACCTTTTTTAAAAATTGGCGTTACATTGGCAATCCTCCCATCTTCAGGTATTACAGATGATTTTAATGATAGTTCACAGATTACTAATAGCAGGTCTGCAATCTCATATTTCAGTTCTTTTAACACCCTTGGATGGATACCATCCGGTCCAGGTGATTTCCTACTATTCAGTTTATCAAATATTTGTAATACATCTTCCCAGTGTAGCGATAGTTCTTTCAATTCTTCTGCAGTATCACCTTTAAATACCACTTCAGTCATGGGTAATATCCCTACATCTTCCTCAGTAAAGACTGAAGCAAAGAATTCATTCAGTCTCTCCGCTATAGCCTTGTCCCCTCTTACTGCCCCCTTTACCCCTCTATCATCTAATGGTCCAACTGACTCTCTCACAGGTTTTTTGCTATGAATGTTCTTGAAAAAGTCTTTATTATGCTTTTTTGCTTCCACAGCAAGTTTCTTCTCAAATTCTCTCTGTGCCTGCCTTATCAGTGCCTTGCATTTAACTTGCCAGTGCTTGTGCTGTTTCCAGTTTTCGTCATTTGGCTCTTTTTTCCATTTCCTGAAAGATGCTTTTTTGGCAACAAGGGCCTCTCTGACCTCACCTTTAAACCATGCTGGCAGTTTTTTGGACTTCCTTCCACTTTTCTTAAAGCGTGGAACACAGCTGGTCTGGGCTTCCAAATAGTATTTTTCAACAACACCCAAGCTTGATGTAAGTCTTTAACCTTTAACCTCTCACATAAGAAAGCCTTGGGGAAAAGGCTGGTTTTCTCGAGGAAGAAGGGTCTCTTCCACCAGAGTCACCACTATCAAACCTTCCAGACCCAGCAGCAGCAGGGATCCCAGCCCAAAGGCCAGGGGCACGGTCCCAGGAAGCCAAAGGCCCCCAAGCCTCAGGCGTCTGCTCCGGCCCAGCCTGGTGTGAGCTTTTGATTCCCAGAGTGGGGCCTCCCTCCCCCTGGGGGACCCTCACCAGCCCACACAGGGGGCCGCTTGGCACTCTTTGCCCACAAGTGGCCTGAGGTCACCCTGGACCGGTGGGCACTTCGGGTCGTGAAAGAGAGATACCACCTCCGCTTCCAGTCACTGCCACTCCTGGGGCATTTTCCAGGAGAGCCGGTATGACCTCTCCTTCACCAGGCCCTCTTACTCCCAGAGCTAGCAGGCCTACTAAGGGTAGAGCCTGTCCCCCAGCACCTCTGGAGCAAAGGCTTCTACTCAAGGTACCTTCTTGTCCCTAGAAGAACCAGGGGTCTCAAGCCTATCCTGGACCTCCGAGAACTGAACAGGTTCCTGGTGGGCGAGAAGTTCAAAATGCTCTCCCTTGGGACACTGCTGTTCTACTCCACCAGGGATATTGGCTTTGCTCCTTGGACCTAAAGGATGCCTACATTCACATCCTGGCCCACCCATCTCACCGGCAATACCTGAGATTCATGGTAGGGGGAGGCCACTATCAGTACAGGGTGCTTCCCTTCGGTCTCGCCAGAGGTCTTCATGAAGTGCCTAGCAGTGGTAGCCGCCCATCTGTGCCTACAAGGGGTGTTCGTCTTCCCCCATTTGGATGACTGGCTCATCAGAGGTAGCACAGCTGCAGAGACAAGCCAGGGCACAGAACGCACCATCCTTCTGCAGCACCTGGGGTTTATCAAGTACCCCAAATCACATCTCTTGCCGGTGCAAGACCTAGTGTTCATCGGTGCTCAGCTGGACACGGTGCGGGCCAAAGCCCTCCTCCCTTGGGACAGGGTGGAACACCTCAAGCAGCTGGCAGGGAGGTGCAACACCGCAGAACAGTGCCAGCTCGCCTTTTCCTCCAACTGCTGGGACACATGGCCTCCACGATCCATGTCACGCCCTTAGCTCGCCTACATATATGGGCAGCCCAGTGGTGCCTATGTACTCAGTGGATCCAGGCCACAGGCAGGCTCCGGGACAGAGTCAGGGTCTCCTGACAGCTGGTGAGATCCCTCGACTGGTGGCAAAGCCTAGGCCTCCTCCGGGCAGGAATGCTCTTCCATGTGCCCCCACCGCAGAGGACCCTGACCTCATATGCCTCTCTCCAGGGCTGGGGAGCTCACTGCACTCAGAGCTGCTGGTCCAAGGAGGAGTCTCGACTACAGATCAACCTCCTGGAGCTCCAGGCAGTATCTCTCATCCTACGTGCATTCTGCATTCTCTTGTGAAACGGAACTGTCTTGGTTCAGATGGACAACCAGGCCGCAGTGTTCTACATAAATAAGCAAGGGGGCACGGGCTCATACTCCCTCTGCCAGGAGGCTGTAGCCCTCCTCTCCTTTGCAGTGTGCAATGGTATGCTCCTACAAGAAGTCTACCTCCCGGGCCAGGACAACTACCTCGCGGACAGACTCAGCAGAGTCTTGCACCCTCACAAGTGGCATCTCGACCCTGAAGTGGCAGAGAGGCCCTTCCGACTTTGGGGCCAGCCTGAGGTGGAGCTGTTCACCTCTCCGGACAACACATAGCTGGATCGCTTCTGCTCCAGGCAACTGCACCCAAAGAGGGTAGCAGCAGAGGTGTTACTGATCTCATGGTCTGAGGGTCTGCTATATGCATTCCCATTGACCCCTCTGGTCACCAAGACTCTGTTCAAGATTCAGAATGAGAGGGCATCAGTGATACTGATCACCCTCAGGTGGCCCAGGCAACCCTGGTTCCCACTTTCAGTGGCGGCAATCCCAGTACCCTTGGGTCGGGCCCTGGACCTCCTGACTCAGGAGGAGGGCTCCCTCTTGCACCCCAATGTGAGAGGGTAGCCTTGGCCCCACTCAACCTGCCACAGAAGGTTGAGGAGATCCAGCTGGCCTCCAGGAAGCCCTTCACGAGACGAGCCTGCACCTTCAAGTGGCGTGGGTTTGCCCTGTGGTGTGCGAATAGGAAAGAGAACCCTTTCTCCTGCCAAGTGCAGCTGGTACTCCAGTACCTAGTGCATCTGTCACACACAGGGCTGAAATCTAACTCATTTCGGATGCATCCGAGCGCTGTAGCCGCTCACCACCACCACCCAATAGGGGGCAAGCCCTTATCCAGCCAGTACCTGGTCTCCCAATTCCTACGGGGCCTTCTCCTATCCAAGCCCCCTGTCTGCCCTCCAGTGGTAGAATGGGACCTCAATGTGGTGCTCTTCCAGCTGACTAGACCACCGTTCGAGCCCCTGGCCACCTGCCACCTTGGATACCTATTTTGGAAGGTAGCCTTCCTGGTGGCCCTGACTTCAGCTCGCAGAGTCAGTGAGCTTCAAGCGCGGGTGGTGGACTCTCCATATACCAGGTTCTTCAAGAACAGGTTACTGCTCCGCACCCACCCTAAGTTCCTCCTGAAGGTAGTATCCCCGTTTCACCTCAACCAGGAGGCAGTACTCCCCACCTTCTACCCGCGGCCTCATGCCAGCAGGGAGGAGATCATACTCCACACATTGGACTGTAAGCGGGCCCTGTCCTTCTACTTGCAGCAGACCCAGGGCCAATGAAAGACACCTCCGCTTTTCGTGTCCTATGACACCAGTAGACTGGGGCTCCCTGTAACCAAGTGTACCCTATCCTCTTGGGTGGCAGATTGCATCGCCCTCGCTTACGAGTGAGCACTGGGTCGCAGCGCACCATATAAGAGCGATGGCTACATCGGTGGCCCACCTCAGTTGTGCCGGTGACAGAGATTTGTAGAGCCGCCACTTGGTCATCCATTCACATGTTTGCAGCACACTACTGCCTCCACAGTCCATGTCATGCCCCTAGCGAATCCTGCAGGGATAGTGCCTTTGGTCAGACAGTGCTGCGTAATATTTTTGGAGTGGAGGCAACTCTTGCCTTCCGACCCTCTGTGTTTAGGCTACCGGAGTGATAGTGTTGCTGAACCCTAGGGTCTTGCAGAGTCTCCCAGCAGGGACTCATCTTCTGCAACTCACGGCCACTCGACCGGTCGCCGTTGATACTGTCGTCATTCAGTCCTCGGCAGCCTAGAGCTAGAGAGTCCCATATGTGAGGACTGACTTCCTGCTTGTTCCTGGAGAAAGCGTAGTTACTCACTGGTACCAGGTGTTTTCCAGGAACAGCAGGAATCAGGCCTCACAACCCTCCCTCCTACCATAGGAGTTGCCTTACCTACTGGCTTGATTTCTTTTTTACTGCCGTCTTAGCTATGTCACTGACAAAGCAAGATGGTACCCTTGGGCGGGAAGGGGACCACTCATGCATGGTAGCATTCCAAAAGGCTTTCTTTGAAAGCTGGGGAAATGCTCCGCACGGCCTCCGTTGGCGCTGACGTCACCCATATGTGAGGACTGATTCCTACAGGTGAGTAATTATGCTTTCCCTGCTTTTTTCTTTTTTTCCCATTTAAATCTTTATTAAAGTTTTTTTGTTAAAACACAACTCAACAGTGCACAACTGATACACAATAACCAGAAAACCATCTCAACCCATCCTGCCTTCCCTCCTCCCACCCTCCCCAAACCCTTTGCACTTTCCAATAGGTCGAGTGGTTGATTAGCTTAACTCACCCATCTCCTGACTCCGCCCTCCCCCTTAGCACTCTCTCCCTGCCCGCCTCCCTGCTCCGACAACCACTTCCACACCTCCACCCACTGTTGCCCTACCATCTCCCTCCATTCATGTTTGAGTGCAGTCAGTTTGTGCATCGTATTCTCCGGGAACAAGCAGGAAGTCAGTCCTCACATATGGGTGATGTCTGCAACGATGAAGCCCTCGCGGAAGCATCCTCCCAGCTTTCAAAGAAAGCCTTTGGGAGATGCCACCACGCATGCGTAGTCCCTTTCCTGTCCAAGGGTGCCATCTTGCTGTGTCTCCTTTTATCTGCTGAGCCCTTCAGATGTCGTCTGGCTTGTCCCCGGAAAAAGTTGATTATTTTGTTCCTCGAGTTTCCAACTCGCCTCCGGTATTGCACCAGTACTCTTCCTGCCTACCGACCTTGGTGCCTCGGCATTAGGTTCAGTTCAGATTTTTGTAGTTTTCGTTCCTTTTTCTTTTCTGGCGCCTTCGCACCTTTTTTCTCCCGCTGGCAGCCTGGAGGGTCTTCGACCTCGCAGGGGTGCTATTTTCCCACATGGCTACCAGTGGCTTTAAGAAGTGTGATCGATGCTCTAAAATCATGTCTTTGACTGACACACAGGACTGCTGTCTTCGTTGCCTCGGGTCAGACCATGACCCAGCATTTTGTGGTCTCTGCAAGAGGATGTCCAGCAAGGCCCTCAAGAGCCGCTAGCAGCAGCACGACAAGTTCTTCCCTGAGTCCCTGGTACCTCCCAGAGCCAGGGCCTTGTCTGAGGCCCTGACACCTCGGGCGGAGCTTTCTGAGCCCAAGCCCAGTTGTGGGTCCTCAGAAAGGGGGTCTTCCTCGAGGGAAGTAACCCTCGAAGGTGGCATCCTTGGATGCTTCCGACTGGCTGGGAGCTCCCCGGGCCCAGTCCCGAAGTCTGAGGCACTCGTCCGAGGTGTCGGAAAAGGAGCGACCTGCGAAGGTCCCCCGGAAGGATCCGGTCTCGGTCCCCAGACACCATCCTTGTCGAGGATTCCCCTTCGGGGGAGCCGGCGTTGGGCCCGAGTCCCTCAGTTCCTGCTCCAAAGGCTGCGGAGCCTACTGGGCTGGAGTCCAGAATGGCAGCCCTGGAGCGCAGTTTGACCCTCGGGCAGATGAGTTAGAGATCCTCCAGTACGAGGACTCTCCATGGGAATCTCTAACGGTACCCATCCCTCCCATCCTGGAACAGCTCATTTCCACATGTGGGAGACACCGGCCTCGGTACCGGTGATGAGCAGATGGCTTGACTTGATGTATCGGGTCCGCCGGAGCCCGGGCTTCCAGAAGTCACAACTGCCGCATAACTCCATGGTGGTGGAGTTGGCCATGCATTGGCTGAAAAGCCAGAAGACTCACTCCTCGGTGCCCCCTGGCAGGGAGGTCCGCATCTTGGATGCCCTCGGCAGAAAGTGCTACCAGGGCTTGATGCTCCTCTGCTGCATCCAGGCCTTCCAGCTGTACATGGTCATGTACATGAGAGACCTAGCGAAGGAACTCGCCGGGTTCTTGGCTGGTCTCTCTGAGGAACCCTAGCCATCTGTGAGTGCTCCAATTTTATGTCTCGAGCGGCCTATGACGGTTTGAATTGGCAGCTCGAGTAGCTGCAGCGGGCATCGGTGCATGCCATCAAGCTTGGCTTCAGTCGTCCGATCTCGAGGAGTGGGTTCAGGACAAACTGGTCGATATCCCATGCCAAGGAGAGAGCCTCTTTGGCAAACCCATGACCGACAAGGCTGCCGAGCTGGAGACCGAGTTCATGACAAGGACCAGGTTCTCTAAGAAGACCAATGCCCCTCCCCGACTGAAGGGCTCGGGTAAAAAGGGAAGGGAGGGAGCTGCTTACTGAAACTACCCACCCTATCAGGCCTCCCCGGCTCCCCAACAGGGTCAGCAGGCCAAGGGACATAGGCATGGCCCACTTAAGCAGAAGGCTTCAAAACCTCAGGCACCGGCCCCGGCCCCGGCCCAGCCAAAGGAGAGCTTTTGACTCTTTGAACATAGTCTCTCTACCCCAAGGAGGTCAGCAGCCCACAGGGGGATGCCTGACCCTCTATGCCCAGAGATAGATGGCTATTACCACCGATTCCTGGGCACTGAGGGTAGTCAGGGAGGGTTATCTCCTCCATCTGGCCCAGACACCTCCCTTTTATTTTCCGGGAGAGCACCTCAGGTCTCCCCTATACCGGGACCTTCTCTTGAAGGAGTTGGCAGGTCTTCTAGAGGACAAGGCGGTGGAACCGGGGCCCCACCACCTCAAGAGCAAGGGTTTCTACTCCAGATACTTCCTTGTCCCAAAGAGGACAGGGGGCCTAAGGCCTATCCTCGACCTACCCAACCTCAACAAATTCCTGGTGAGGGAGAAATTCAAGATGCTCTCCCTTGGAACATTGCTGCCATACCTCCAGCAGCTCCTTAGACATCAAGGTTGCTTATACTCACATCCTCATCCACCCCAATCACAGGCAGTACCTGCGGTTCATAGTAGGGGGCAGGCACTTTCAATACAGAGTACTTTCCTTTGGTCTAGCCTCTGCCCCACGGGTCTTCACAAAATGCCTGGAAATCGTGGCCACCTTCCTCCAGCTCCAGGGGATCTTCGTTTTTACCTACCTGGATGACTGGCTCATAAGTGATGCACAGCCTTGGAGGTGCAGCAGGCCACCGCTCGCACCATCCATGTTCTGCAACACTTGGGCTTTGTCATAAACTACCCCAAGTCTCACCTCCTCCCCACACACACACCTGTTCGCCTGTAGTTCATCGGAGCAAAGCTTGACACCTTCAGTCAAGGGCTTTCATGCCCAAGGACCGAGCCGATTGGTTCCGGTCCCTTGCTTGGGACATACAGCACCATCTCTCGGTGTCCGCTTGGCTTCTCCTGCACCTCTTCGGGCACATGGCTTCCACGGTCCACGTCAACCCGGACGCTCGCCTCCACATGAGGACAGCACAGTGGTGTCTCTGGGACCAGTGGTCTCAGGCCATGGGCCATCTCCAGGACCAAATCTCGGTGACCTACCAGGTGGCAACTGGTCACCAGACGAGAGCTCCCAGCAGATCAACCTCTTGGAGCTCAGGGCCATACACCTTGCCCTGAAGGTCTTCTGTCACCACTTGCATCACCAACCGGTGCTGGTCCAGACAGACAACCAGGTGACGATGTTCTACGTGAACAAACAAGGGGATATGGAGTCTCGTACCCTTTGTCAGGAGGCGCTGGTCCTCTGCTCATACGCAATCCATCAGGGAATCCTCCTGCAGGCAGTGTACCTGCCAGGCCAGAACAACCTGCTGGCCGACAGGCTCAGCAGGGTTCTCCAGCCACATGAGTGGCAGCTGGACCCCAGGGTAGCCAATCGGTTTTTCCATCTCTTGGGGGAACCCATGATGAACTTGTTCGCCAGTCCTGACAACTTTCAGTTGCCCTGCCTTTGCTCCCGGCAAGCCCACCCCTCCAGGGTGGCAGTGGACACGTTCCTGGTCTCATGGTCAGAGGGCCTCATGTACGCCTTCCCTCCGACGCCGCTGATTGCCAAGACCCTCTTCAGGGCGCTCCATGACAGGGCCTTGCTCATCCTGATAGCTCCTCGTTGGCCCAGGCAGCCGTGGTTTCTGCTGCTCCTGAGGTTGGCGGTGGAGGTCCCCATCCCACTGGGAACTGACCCGGGTCTTCCATCCTAGAAGGGGGGCTCTCTCCCACTCCAACCTCGGGTCCCTCTCACTGACAGCATGGCAACTGTGGCCCCTCTCAACCTTCCGGTGGAGATGGAGAGCATTCTGCTGGCCTCTCGCAAGGCCTCTATTAGGAGGCTTACGCCCTCAAATGGCGCAGGTTCTCTGTTTGGTGCACCCAACAGGGGGCTGATCCTTTCCTCTTCCCGGTGCCTCTGGTGTTACAATACCTTCTCCACCTTTTTCAGTCCGGGCTCAAGTCTAACTCCATTCGGGTGCACCTTAGTGCTCTAGCGGCGCACCACCATCTTGTGGATGGTAAGCCCCTTTCGGTCCAACGGTTGGTGACCTGTTTCCTTAGGGGCCTTCTCCTATCAAAGCCCCTGGTTCGCCCTCCAGCAACCTAATGGGACCTCAATGTGGTGTTGGGGCAGCTCACTCACCCACCATTTGAGCCTCTGGCTACTTGCCACCTTCGCTACCTTTCGTGGAAGGTGGTTTTCCTGGTTGCGCTCACCTCCGCTCACAGTTAGAGAGCTCCAAGCCCTTGTAGCAGAGGTGCCTTAAAGCAGGTTCTACAAGAACAGAGTGGTGCTTCGCATGCACCCCAAATTCCTGCTGAAGGTAGTGTCGTCCTTCCATCTTAACCAGGAAGTGTTGCTCCCTACTTTCTTTCCAAGGCCTCACTCCAGTCAGGCAGAGACAGTTCTTCACACCTTGGACTGCAAGAGGGCCTTGTCCTTCTATATCCAACGCACTCAGGACCACTGCAAGGCATCTCAGCTGTTTATTTTCTATGACCCCAGTAGACTGGGGGAGGCGGTGACTTAAGTGTAAGCTGTCCACCTGGGTGGCAGACTGTATCACCCTCGCTTATGAGCAGGCGGGGCTCCCACTGGAGTGCCACATCACGGCACACCATGTCAGGGCCATGACAGCTTCAGTGGCAAACTTGCGCTCTGTCCTGATGGTGGACATCTGCCAGGCCACCACCTGGTCTTCAGTACATACATTCGCAGCCCATTACTGTCTGGAAAGAGAGTCCTGATGGGACAGTGCCTTCGGCCAGGCTGTGCTTCACAACCTTTTTGGGGTCTAGGCAATTCCTACCCTCCGACCCTTCTGTGTTTAGGCTACCGGAGTGCTGGTTCATCGGACACAGGGGTCCTACTGTGGTCTGTGGGCACGGACCAAATTGCTGCTGCTTGCGGCTCCCCTCAGGGGAGTCCTATTTTTTGCTATGGGCTTTCGGTAGCCTGAAGGTGGGGAGTCCCATATGTGAGGACTGACTTCCTGCTTGTTCCCGGAGAAAGCGTAGTTACTTACCTGTAACAGGTGTTCTCCGGGGACAGCAGGAATCAGTCCTCACAACCCTCCCTCCTCCCCTTGGAGTTGCTTCTTTATCCTGTTTTTGCTGTCTTTTAGCTATGTCATCTGACTGAGCAAGATAGCACCCTTGGGCGGGGAGGGGACCACGCATGCATAGTGGCATCTCCCAAAGGCTTTCTTTGAAAGCTGGGGGGATGCTTTCACGAGGGCTCCGTCGGTGCCAATGTCACCCATATGTGAGGACTGATTCCTGCTGTCCCTGGAGAACACCTATTACAGGCGAGTAACTACGCTTATAGGTCCGTCAGCCGTCGTACAAAGCTTTAGGGCCCTGATTGTGCAAGCGTATTCCACTGGGCTGCAATTTCACAATGAGCAGTCACTATACAATGCTTGAGTATCCCTTGAAGCCTCTGTGTAGTCACCCACTGATGTTGTAGAAATACAGCAGGCTGACACGGAATTGGGGATCTTACTATCTCTTCCATAATCCTAGTGACCCACAGTTACTTCTTATGTAAACAAATGATCCATATTATTGTAAATAATTTATTGTAAATAGTTTATTAGCTCATTAGTTCCTTAGTTCTTATGTTACCTATGTAGCCTGTTACCTTGTTCTATGTAAACAGTTGTACAATACTGTCAGTTATGTTCCATGTAAACCGTCTTGAATTGTAGAAAGACGGTATATAAAAACTGTTAAATAAATAAATAAATAAATAATCTGAATGACTGCATTCCAATGGCCTTGGACTACCCCACTTTCTCACCACAGCCCCACCAACACAAATCAGATCGCAAGAGTCCCGCTTGGAACTTTCTTATCGGGGTCAAATATCACCGAAGGAGTACCTTATAGCCATTCTTTATCAGATTTGCTGCTACCGACAACCTCGACACCCCCTGTATTATCTCATTCCTCCACCATCCACAACACCCCCAGCTCCTTCTCCCATTAGACCATATACCCCAGTTTCCTCGGGTCCCACAAATTCAAACCTCAGTAAATTTTGGACAAAATCCTTTTCTGGCCCAGTGATCCCATGCGCACCACCTCAAACTACAGTACCCCTCTTTCAAGAGCTCCAAGCGAACTTCCCGCTGAAGTAAAAAGCTGTACACTTGAAGGTAACTAAAGTAGTCACACTTGTCAAGACTATACATGTCCTGCATTCCCTCAAAAGGCCACATCCTCCCCCAATTGAATACCTGGGAGACATGCACCAGTCCAAGTTGCTTCCACCGCTGCAACACCTGTTGTCTCAGCCCTTCATTCTCTCTAAAACAGGCTGATAAGGACATCCCCGGAGATATCTTCTTACCCCCTAACAGATTTTTGCGATAGTGCTCCCATATACCCAGAGTAAAGCCTCCAGCAATCCCAGATCCGTTAGGGCTTCCTCAATAGCTACCCACTGCCGCTGTTTCTCATGAACCCATGAGGCTATAGCCTTCAGTTGAGCCGCTTTGTAGTATAGAGCAAAATTAAGTAAGCCCAGACCCAGCTCACCTCGGGCCCTTTGCAGTGTAACCTTTGCCACTCTGGGCGCCCTCCCGTTCCAGATGAAGCACTCCACCCTCTTCTGCACCTGGTCCAGGACTTCAACTGGCAGCACCTAAAAGAGGTATAAAAAGTCCGGGAGGAGCAGCATCTTCACAGCAGTGATCCTCCCTACCCACGACAGGAATCCCCTACCCCAGTAACTCAGTAAAGCATCGACCTCATTGATCAACTTCTTGTAATTCAAATCATATAAGTCCGGATGTCGGTGGCCTATATGTATGCCTAGGTAGCGGATCTCCTTCTCTGTCCAGCAGAACGGAAGGGTTCTCTGCAGCCTCTCCTTTAGGTCTGCAACAAACAAATTCAACACCTCAGACTTTCCCCAATTAAGGCGAAACCCTGACGACTGCCGAAATTTGTCTTTCCCATATGATGATAGGCAGGGAAATGTGGGAAATACGTAAATTCAGACAAGACCTGGTAGTTGTGCCCACCAACCCTGTATACCCCGAATATCGTGACTCATTTGAATACAGGCTGCCAAAAGCCACCGATAACGCGAACAGCAAAGGCGATAGTGGGCAGCCTTGCCTAGTGTCCCACTTGCACCCAACCCACGAAGCCCTGTATTGGAATCCTAGAGCATGTTTCAAAGTTAATGAGAGCTACTCCGATTTTTTCCTTCTGGGGTGGTGCACTAGGTAAGGCTAGCACCTTAAACATAAAATCTCATGACACATGGTCGAAAGCTTCTTATGCATCGAGAGCTAAGAGCAATGCTGGATCCCCTCCGCGTCGGGCCACCGAAATGAGGTTGAGGGTCTTCCTAATATGGTCCGCTGCTTGCCTACCCAGCATGGAGCCAGCCTGATCTTCGTGGATTAAGGATAGTACCACCTTATCTATGTGAGTCGTCAAGATCTTGGCAAGCAGCTTTGCATCTAGATTGAGCAAGGAAATAGGGTGATGTGAGGCACAAACCTGGGGGGTCTGTCCCTTCTTTAGTAATGAGTTAAATGCCTGCCTACTCCATCGTGTCCGCTAGGGGCTCCCTCTGCCTAGGCAAATTAAATAGCCACACCAAGGGCCCAAAGTTCTTATAGAAGTGTGCTGTAAAATCATTGAGCCCTAGGTTCTTGCCAACTTTTAAGGCCTTTATCATCTGCTGTATCTCCCCCCATCCCAATCTCCCTGTCCAGCTCCTCTCTTGCCTCACTCTCCAACCTCTGGAAATGGAGCGAGTCTAAGTAGCTCGCCAAGCTCTCCCCAGAAGGGGGATTGGAGGCCATATATAGCTGTT
Organism: Ichthyophis bannanicus; assembly: GCA_033557465.1. Classification (NCBI taxonomy): domain Eukaryota; kingdom Metazoa; phylum Chordata; class Amphibia; order Gymnophiona; family Ichthyophiidae; genus Ichthyophis; species Ichthyophis bannanicus. Next base: position 547,913,101 of record CM066031.1, read on the forward strand.
GAAAAAACTTTGCAAACTTGGCCCTCATTTCCTTCCCTGTGCAAACCACCTTGCCTCCTGGCTTCTTGATAGCTACTATGTGAGACCGAAACTTCTTCTGCTTTAACTGCCCAGCCAGATACTTACCTGCTTTGTTTCCCCCCTCAAAAAAGTCCTTACATAGAAATGCATCCGCCAGTGGATCTCCTCTGTCTCTGTGTTCAACTGGGTGCGTGTAGCCAGTATCAATCCCTGGAACCACTCCCTTGGGTTCTTCACATCTGCCTCTTCCAACTTCCATAGCCGGGAACACAATAGTAGTTCCCGCTCCCCTCGTTCTCGTTTCAACCGATCCCCTCATTTGACAAGAACCCCCTGTAGCACCGCTTTGAAGCCATCCCAGACCACCCTCCATCCTACCTCCCTGTTATAATTGTCTATACAGTACTCCAGGAACAGCTGCTCTATGTCCTGTACCACTCGGTCATCTTCCAGTAGGGATTCATTAAGCAACCAAAATTTGCTCCCCTGTTCTTTCCACTGCAGAGCCAAATGTACCTCCACCGGAGCATGTTTGGACCACGTAATAGCCTCCATCTCTGCTCCTTTCAGCCTAGCAGCCCCCTCCTTCTCTACCCAAATCATATCAATCTGTGAGTAATACCCATGGACATAAGAGTAAAAGGAGAACTGCTCCTCCCCGGGTTAAAGAAGTGCCAAGCATCCAACAAGTCTTGGCTATGCACAAACCTCTAAGTGCTTCCTATTGACCCCCTCCCCCCCTGCCCATTGCATCTCTCCCCGGGTCCCACGCTAAATTGAAGTCCCCCCTCCCCCAAATCAACAAACCCTCCCCCAGCTGCTCCTCCAGTTCCGTGAGAAACTTCCCATGCAGTCCCGAAGCATAGATATTTGCCACCTGAAACTGTTTGCCCTCAGTAGTCATATTTCCTAGCAAGTATCTCTCTTCCCTGTCCCAGAGAACTTCCCTCCACATCTACCCTCAGCTAAGAGTCAACAAAAATTGCCACTCCCTCCCTTTTTTTTTCCCACTACATCCACGGGCGTATCCCATGGGGGTCACCAAAACCTGATGCACCCTACGCAGGTGGGTCTCCTGTAAGAAGTAGATATTTGCACGCAGGCGGGACATTTCCTTGTTAAGCTTTTGTCTTTTGAAGGGAGAGTTAAGTCCCCGAACATTTAAAGTCACTACTTTCAACTCACTCGCCATAGTTCTCTCCCACCCATCCAGCTACTTCACTCAAACCTCCCCTCCACCCTTGCCCTCCCACTATCCAACCTCTCATATCCCACAGGATAGTCTTGACTGTCACCATCCACTCAACATGGCTGGGCCGTGTCCACCACCCATGCACCCCTCCACTCTCTGACCCCCCACCCCTCTTACCACCATGCATCACCCAGTCCCACACACCATACACCCTCGCCCCATCCAACACCATATCCCACAAAGTATGTCCATAAATTCACAAACATTCCTCCCTCTGCCCACAACCATTCACTACTACTACTACAACTACTGAACATTTGTATAGCACTACAAGACGTACGCAGCGCTGCACAGCCACATGTAAAAGATGGTCCCTGCTCATCAGAGCTTACAATCTAGTCAAGATAGACAACATAGTAGCTGAGACATAGGATACATCTTGGGGGAATTGTAAGGAAACATGAGGGAGATCAGTTGAGTTAAGATCCAAAAGCAGCAGCGAAGAGGTGAGTTTTAAGCCTGGATTGGAAAAGGGTCAGAGAAGGCGCCTGATGTACAGACTCTGGTAGTTTGTTCCAGGCATAAGGAGCAGCAAGGTGAACGGAGCGAAGTTTGGAGCTAGCAATAGAAGAGAAAGGCACGGATATAAGCGATTTGACAGAAGAGCAGAGTTCCCGAGGAGGGGTTTAGGGAGAGATAAGAAAGGAAAGGTATTGAGGAACTGCAGAGTGAATGCACTTATAGGTCAGAAGGAGAAGTTTGAACTGGATGCGGAAATGGATAGGGAGCCAATGAAGTGACTTGAGAAGAGGGGTAATATGAGCATGACAAGGCTGGCGAAAGATTAGCCACGCAGCAGAGTGTTGAACAGATTGAAGGGGAGAGAGATGATTCAGAGGGAGACCAGCAAGGAGTAGATTACAATAGTCTAGATGGGATGTGCCTAAGGAGTGAATAAGTGTTTTAGTAGTGTGTTCAGAAAGGAATGGGCGAATTTTGTTGATGTTGTAGAGAAAGAAATGGCAGGTTTTAGCTATCAGTTGGATGTGTGTGGAGGAGAGAGAGAGGAGTCAAAGATGACTGCAAAGTTGCATGCTGAGGAGGCAGGGAGGAGTAGAGAGTTATCCACAGAGATTGAGAAAGGAGGAAGGGTAGAGGAGGGTTTAGGGGGAAAAATAAGAAGCTCAGTTTTAGCCATGTTCAATTTCAATCTGTGGTGAGACATCCAAGCAGCAATGTCAGAAAGGCAGACAGAGATCTTGGCCTGGATTGCCGGAGAGATTTCAGGTGCAGTGAGGTAGATCTGTGAGTCATCAGCGTAAAGATGGTACTGAAAGCCATGGGAAGAGATGAGTACACCAAGGGACTGGGTATAGAGAGAGAAAAGGAGTTGGACCCAAGACAGATCCTTGGGGTACACCAACTGAGAGTGGGATAGCAGTAGAGGAGGATCCACCAGAACAAACGCTGAAAGTGCAATGTGAACGATAAGAAGAGTACCAGGATAGCACAGAGCCCTTAAAACCAAGCGAGGACAAGGTATCAAGGAGAAGGTTGTGGTCAGCAGTGTCAAAAGCAGCAGAAAAGTCAAGAGGGATGAGGATTGAGTAAAGGCCCTTGGATTTTGCCAGGAACATATCACTGGAGACTTTGGCAAGAGCTGTTTCGGTAGAATGTAAAGGACGAAAGCCGGATTGTAGAGGATCCAAAAGTGCTTGAGAGGAAAGAAAGTTGAGGCAATGGCGGTGAACCACACATTCAAGTAGTTTAGAAAAGAAGGGGAGGAGGGAGACGGGTTGATAGTGAGAAGGACAGGTAGGGTCTAGTGAAGGTTTGTTGAGGAGAGGAGTGACCACAGCATGCTTGAAAGCTGCAGTGGAGAGCAGTAGCTGGAGAATATGAGAGATGGAAGGGACTACAGTGGAGGAGATGGAGCTAATGAGATGGGTGGGAATAGGATCAGAGGAGCAGGTAGTGAGTTTGGATGAGGAAAGAAGGTAAGTGGTTTCCTCATCAGAGATCATAGAACAGGAAGAAAGGGTAGCAGAGGTAGGGGGGAAGGAATGAAGATAGCGGGTAGAGGAAGATAGCCAGGGTTGAGGTACAGTATGCCTTATAGGACTTGGCATGGGCGGAATGAGAGCATCCAGAGCAGAGGAGTGCAGCATTATAGGAAGCTACTGCCTCGTCAACACTCAGAAGACATAGTGGAGGAAAGAGATGATGAGACAGTGGACGAGAGAGCCAACGGGTCAATAGCATGAAGATTTCTAAAGAGGTTGGAAAAGACAGGGCGAGATTGAGGCGGTGAGTGACGAAGAGTGAAGCTTAGCAGGTGATGGTCCAATAAGGAAAGAAGTGAGGTACAGAAGTCTGAGGGTAAGCAATTAGAGAAGAATACAAGATCAAGACAGTGGTCTTGCTGGTGAGTAGGGGCAGTAGAGCAAAGCTTAAGGTTGAATGATGAGGTGAGGGAGAGGAGCTTTAAAGCATAAGGGTCACAGGGATATCAACATGAATATTAAAATCCCTGAAAATAAGGGAAGGGGAAGATGAATCCAGAAAGAAGGAAAGCCATGAGTCAAAGTCAGTGAGAAAGGTAGAGGTGGACTTATCAGGGGGTCGATAAATAACAGCTAACTGGAGATGTAGAGGAATAAAAAGCTGGATGAAGTGGACCTCAAAGGAGGGAAAGGAGTGAGACTGAGGCAGAAGGAGGGGTTGAAATTGACAGGAAGGAGAAACGAGGTATGTGGGAGAACTGATAGCTGCCATGACAGAGAGCAGCGACTGAAGCCGAGTCATCAGGAAGGAGCCAGATCTCAGTTAGAGCAAGGAGATGGAGAGCATTAGAGACAAAGATCATGAGATCAAGTTTATTTAAGATGGAGTGTGCATTCCACAAGGCACATGAGAAAGGGAGCGAGGAGGGGGAAAGGAGAGGGATAGGAATAAGATTTGAGCTGTTGTGTGAAGGTCTGTTCTGGGAGTGTGACAAAAATCTAAGCGGGCCAGGGTTGGGGTTGATATCTCTGGATGAGAGAAGGAATAGTAGAAGAGTGCGGGGTAGAGAGGAGACAGCATGGCAGTAACAATCACACAGTCCCACCGCCTCCACATCCCTCTTGTCCCACAAGCAGAACAGGTGCCCCCACAATGTCTCAAAGTCCAAAATCCATGGCCTCCCAAGGGCCTCCGCTATCATCCTCCCCACTGCATCAGATCAGGTAGCCCCCTCAGTCACAGCATTTCAGCTCAAGTCTGATCCCCTGATCTGAGTGCTTGCTGCCTCCTCTGGACTGTTGCTTGAGCTGCCTCCGGCCATGCTCGACCTGCTGCCATCTGGGGGCTGCTGTGCGAGCCCACATCTCAGTCTGAGTCCAAGTCTAGGCCCATTATGCCCACTTCCCGGAGGGTGCACGCTGCTTCCTCCCAAGATCACACTCTCATTCTCTTCCCTTTAGCCATAAATACCAGTCCAAAAGGGAATGTCCACCCATAGCGGATGCCCTCCTCATGAAGTGTGACCAGTACATCCTTCATATTGCACCATTTCTGGAGTGTCACTTGCGCCAGATCCACATATACTTCCACCATGCATGTCTCTCATTTAAACAGGCCATGTACACGTGCTTGGGCTGCCACTTTTTCTTTTATCCCATAGGAGTGGAGGAGTGGCCTAGTGGTTGGGGCAAGGTACTTCAGGCCGGAAGGTCGGGGGTTCAAATCCCACTAGAGGACAGCAACCTTGGGCCGGAAGGACTGGGATTTCTAGTCCCACAGGTGCTCCTTGTGGTCTTGGGCAAGCCACTTAATCCTCCATAGCCCATGTTCCCTGTAAAATAATTATCTCCAAGTTATAATGCCCTGTTCAATGTAATTTCAGTTTGTTCAATGTAAACCGCACTGATGCAGAATAGTGCGGTATATAAGAGAATGTAAATAAATAAATAAATAGTCATGAAAGCAAGCAATATCATCACAGGGCTTGTTATTGTTACTCTGGCCCGGGACTCCTGCCATTCGACAGGCCTGATCAGTCTGAAAGTCCCAGTTCTTCACATCAAGCTGCTTGGACACCAAAAAGGCCCGAGATATCCTTGGCACCACAGGCGCGCTGTCCTTATAGGCTTCCTCCTCAAATATTCCCCGAAAGTGCAAGTTGTTGCGATAGGACCTGTTTTCAAGGTCCTCAACCTTGTCCTCCAGGTCCTCTCTCATCTTTTCCAGGGTTTGCAATTTAGAGTCAAGGGTGCTCTCAGTCTCTGCCTGCTCCTCCAGTCTCTCCTCTGCTTCCTCCAACCTGCTGACCCAGCTCTCCCATCTCTGCCCAGAGGCTGTCTATACCGGCTACAACAGGTCAGCTTTGAGTTCTTTAAACCACGCTCTCACCTCCTCTTGAAACGCATTCTCCCGATCAGGGTGCACAGTGAGCGAGTGTGACTTTGGGGCCTCACTAGGGGTCACACTCACTCACTATGCGCCCTGATCAGGAGTTGTTGTTGCTTCCTGCGGGTTGCATTCCTGCCGCCGCCATTTTCTCCGGCGGCTTCTGTGGCATTTGGGCTGCTGCTGCATTCGTGTAGTTGAAGTCTTTTAAACCAAAATTTTTTCCCTTTCGCTGCCATCTCCACTGGCTGGTTGAAGGAGGTTTGGGGGTGAATCTGCTGCACTTTTCACCTCTGTTTGACCGGAGGAAAGGCTTGCCAGAGAAATGTTAGGTGTAGAGAGGTAGATATGGAAGTCGTCGGCATAGAGATGGTACTGAAAGCCATGGGAGGAGATAAGCGTTCCGAGGCCTTGGGTATAGAGAGAGAAGAGGAGGGGGCCCAAGACAAATCCCTGAGGTACACCTACCTGGAGCGGGGTAGGGGAGGAGGAGAAGCCACCAGAGCGTACACTGAATGAGCGATGGGAGAGGTAGGAGGAGAACCAGGATAGAACGGAGTCTTTGAAGCCAAGCGAGGAGAGGGTGGTGAGGAGAAGGTCGTGGTCAATGGTGTCAAAGGCAGCAGAAAGGTCAAGAAGGATGAGGATGGAATAGAGGCCCTTAGATTTAGCCAGGAACAGGTCGTTGGTGACTTTAGTGAGTGCCGTTTCAGTGGAGTGTAGGGGACGGAAGCTGGATTGTAATGGGTCCAGGAGGGCCTGGGAGGTGAGGAAGTCGAGGAAGCGATGGTGGACTGCTCGTTCTAATAGTTTGGATATGAAGGGAAGGAGGGAGATGGGTCGATAGTTAGAAGGGCATGTGGGATCAAGTGAGGGTTTCTTGAGGAGGGGTGTGACAACAGCATGTTTGAAGTTAGCGGGGATGGTTGCAGTGGATAGAGAAAGGTTGAGGATGTGAGTGATGGAGGGGACAATGGTGAGGGAGATGGAACATAGGAGATGGGTGGGGATAGGGTCTGATGAACAGGTGGTGGGTTTAGAGGAGGAAAGAAGGAGTGCGGTTTCTTCAGAGATCGGAGGGAAGGAGGAGAGGGTGGTGGGGGGAGGATGGATGGGGGAGGAGAATTGGGGAGGAGGGGAGGTAGATGAGGGGGTAGGGAATTGGAGGATAATTTTGTGGATTTTGTCTTGAAAGTAGTCGGCTAGGGTTTGGGCAGAGAGGGAGGGCAGGATTGGGGGTGGGGGGACCTTGAGGAGAGAATTGAGGGTATTAAAGAGACGGCGAGGATCAGAGGCAAGGGTATTGGTCAGATGGATGTAGTAATCTTGTTTGGCAAGTGCCAAGGCTGACTGGAAGGAGCCAAGCATGAATTTGAAGTGTAAAAGGTCTTCCGGGGAGCGGGATTTGGACCAAGCTCGTTCGTCAGAACGGGCGCAGATGCGTAGGTAGCGGATTGTGGGTGAAAGCCAGGGTTGGGGAGTAGATCGTTTTACAGGACGTGGGGTGGGAGGGGCAAGAGTGTCAAGGGCTGAGGATAGTGTAACATTGTATGAGGATAGTGCCTCGTCGACGGACTCGGATGATAAAATGGAGGAAAGAGATGGAGAAATGTTGGAGGAGAGAGTCAGGGGATCAATATTTTTTAGGTTTCTAAATAGGTCAGAGGAGACAGGATGAGGTTGGGACAGCGGAAGCTGAAGAGTAAATGTCAAGAGATGATGGTCAGATGAGGGAAGGATTGAATTGCGGACGTTTGAGGGAGAGGAATTGGAGAAGAGTATTAGGCCAAGGCAGTGGTCGTGTAGGTGTGTGGGAGCAGTGGAGCAGAGTTGGAGGTCAAACGAGGAGGTAAGAGCGAGGAACTTAGAGGCATGGGGGTCGGAGGGGTTGTCAATGTGAATGTTGAAATCGCCAAGAATAAGAGTGGGGGAGGAGGGATCCATAAAGGCGGAAAGCCAAGAGTCGAAGTTGGTGAGGAATGTTGATTTGGATTTGTCAGGTGGGCGATAAATAACAGCTACTCGGAGCGGAAGTGGTGTGAGGAGGTGATTGGAGTGGACTTCGAAGGAGAGAGGGGAGTGTGATTGGGGTGGCAGGAAGGGTTGGAATTGGCAGGAGGGAGAGAGAAGGAGGCCGATGCCACCACCGCGACCAGTAGATCAAGGTGTATGGGAGAACTGGTAGCCCCCATAGCAGAGAGAGGCAATGGAAGCAGTATCGTCTGGGGGGAGCCAGGTCTCGGTCAAGGCAAGAAGGTGTAGGGCATTAGAGATAAAAAGATCGTGGATAAAAGTGGTTTTTTTAATGACTGAGCATGTGTTCCATAGGGCGCAAGAAAACGGGAGAGCGGAGGGGAGGAGGAGAGGGATATGGATAAGGTTGGATAAGTTACGTGTGGAATTCTTATTGGAATAGTGTGGGAGTCTATATAGTGTGATGATCACTGGTACTCAAGTGCCCTATGAGAAACACTTGTTTACCTGTAAGAATTAGGTCCAGATTGAACCTTTATCTCACCCCTTTCCCTTCCAAAGATGCATGCACTTGTCAAGTGGAAGTGGGGGGAGTATGCAAATTCATGCCACGGTATAGATTTACTGGATAGATTTAGCAGAGAATCAGCGATAGATACTGAGAGCCAACTGCAGGGCCCATCGGGATCCATTCTTTAAGGACACCTAGATGTTCACACTGTGCCAAATGCCTAGGTCCTGTTGTTCCTGATTTTCAGTGGCATTATATATAGAGTGGGATTTAAATATTCTACTCTACATATACAATACTGTGTGTTCGGCAGGGAGGCCGGGATTGAGGCATTCCGGGGTATAGTTTAGACATCTAGGCATCAATTTTCAGTTCTTATACTTTGACTATGCATTCGGTTAGGTGTCGCAAAACCAGGTCTAACCTGGAGACCTACCCAAATGCACAGTCTAAGTGTATAGGCACACAAATGTATACACTATGGGGGTGATTTTATAAGGGAGTCATGGTAAGATCTACATCCCCTATATGTGCAACTCTAAATTTTCCCTGACTTGCCCACGTGCATGAGCACTCCCATGCACACTTTGGTTGGGCACTATTCTATAAGCATGCATGGAAGTGCCCTCTGTGCCAATCTTGTGTTGGGACAGTCAATGGAGCATGGCATGGGCAGAGCGTAGACATGCATACATGATAAAATACCATGATGTACTGTATGTGCTCCCCTGTGCCAATCTAGGTGCCGCCAGCAATGCCTGCTCTAGGGCAGGTATAACTGACACGACTGGCATATGGCTCCTCATAATTTATAAAGTGAAGTGTGTACATGCTTTGCTTTATTAAATAGGCTGATTTTGTGTGCATGGGGATGCACACCAACAATGCAGGGATGTTGCAGAATTACCCTCTATATGTTCACTTTGCTGCATAACCAGCTATGCGGCAAAGTGGGCATGTAGAGGGTAATTGTGCAACGCCTTGAATTGTGTAAACGTCCAGGTTGGGCTAGAGCTGGCTCTTAAAAGCCATACAGTTGGCAAGATTAGGCCCAAGAGGACCCCAAGAATGAAACCCAGTATTCCGAATCAAATATTTTCCATGGTAGAGCTGCTGGCCAGGAATCCATCCCCTATTGAGTTTAGGAGAGAATCTGATTTTATATTGTTGAGGAAATGGCTTTACACTTTTTTGTTTATTATATTCTTTCCAACCAATAGAAGCTGGAAATAATTATATGAAAGGGGTTGAGAATGTCTGTCAGGGGCAAAATAACTCTGAAAAATTAATGGAATGGGATGAGGCTTGGCACATGGGAAAAACTGCTAAAAAAGACACAGAGTTGAAATATAAGCTAAATGGGACGGGGGGGGGGGGGGGGTTCCAGAGAAATAAGATCCTTCAAAAAATGGCCCAATGTATTTCTATGGGAAAGAGAATGGCAGCTTTGATGGCCTAGAAGTTTACATACAGTGAAACATGGCAGTTACTCCATGTCCTCTACTCTCCTAATCCCTCAACTGCACCCACCATCAAAATTATCCCCAAAACTGCTCCAGCACCCCACACACTGCCCCCACTCTTGAAACATACTCCCTTGCAACTGCCTACCACCCCACCAAATGCCCTTACACCCAAAAAAAATATCCCAGCTACTTCGACACACAACTTTTTCTTCCCACCATTATTGTGGAATTCCCTTCCACCTTACTTGCGCATATAAGATATGTTACAGTAAATTTATGAAGTACCTGAAAACCTTTTTCTTTGAAAAGGCTTATGGGGATTAGTGGGTAGTCTGTTGGTGAAAAAACTAGGTCTCCCTTCCCTTCAGTTGTCCGTTTGTTATCTTTTAAGTGTTATGTGAGAATTTGTGTCATCACTGTTTTTACATGTGTCAAAGAACCAAACCACGATTTGCAAAAGCAAGGCAGACCTGTTTATTACAACAATGCTGAGCGGACAGAGAGCAAACATATTCTGACCAACCAAGCAGCAAAACTTCATAATCTTTATATTGTCTGTTACAAGCTTTTAGCATATGCAGGAGAAAATCTTTCAACATTTTGTATTTTGCGTCTATTTATCAGTCTATTTAAATTCATTGAAATGTCCACATTATAGTTCCTCCTTTCACAAGGCCATGCAAAGGACGCTCCCAGTCTTGAAGCAAGCTCAGAACTGTTCTCAACGATGTTTCCTTTGCAGGCTGACATATCACTCCACCTCATTAGGTTAGCTTTGGTCACTTCTGACTTTCCCTTTTTATTTTGGCACCATCCAGAATCAGTTCTGCTGCCCATTATTTGTTTATTTGCTTTCAAATATTTGTATCCCACCATATGCTCTAAGACATTCAAGGCAGCACACAGTTGAAAACCCCAAAGCAGATCTCGCATAAAAGTCTTGTTATTCATTATGTGGTATTCTGCATTATGTTATCCCATCCCACCTTTCATAACACCTTCTACAACATGCTTCATCTCAACTCCTAAGTCTATAACTTTCCCCCTTATATGGTAAAGTTGTAGAAGCATCAAGCAACTGTTGAAGTAGTGTCCAGCTTTCAAGTGAATTGTATGTAAAAGTTGTAAATGTATATTTTAACATTAAGCAAAACGTGGAGAGTTAACAGTGTTCTTCTCCATTACTCGGTTTCCTAGTAAGTGCATGTGCTCGTTCTCAGCAACAATTCCCTAAATATAAGGCTTTATTAGCTTTGAGCCCTTAATATAATTGAAATCTTTATAACATTATATATTTATAATATTAAAGCTTTTAGGAGAGAAAATCATCCTTTCACATGAGAAAAATTATTTTTTCATACATGGCATGGACTTCTCAGCTCTTAATAATACTGGGTGCCATCTCATTGCTTTTTGGTAATGGTTATTTATGTTTTTTTTATTATTGTGCCTTTTTTATTATTTGCTATCTCCAGGAACAAGCAGGAATGTAGTCTTCACATATGGGTATCGTTGGTACCGACGAGCCCGCGCAGGAACGCTCCCCAGCGTCCAATAGGAACGCTTTTGGGAGCATCACAGTGTGGGCTGTGGAAGGTGTTTGCAGCCACCACACACTGTATAGACAGACACACACACCCACACCTATGCCAGCAATGTGCTACTATAGGGGAGGTTAGTAGCCCTGCCCACCACACCAGTCCTGGGCATGGTACAGCCATGGATATGGTACACAGTACTGCTGGGGGTCACTCCCCAGGGTGGTAAACACTGTCAGGGGCCAGACCTGGAGCACGCACCGCAGACATCAGACAGCTTGTTCTGATGGAGCTCAAGAAGCAAACAGTGCTGAACGTAGGACTGTCTATCTGCCGGTACCCACATCAAACGTTTGAGGGCTGTGTACCGTGTACCCAGGTATAGGATGGCATTGCTAAGGTACGCAGGTGCTAGATCTGGGAGATGCACGCAGGGCCCAATGTCCTGCCTCTCCAGGAGGCATTGGCCAATGGGGCCTGTGGGTGTGGGTGTGTCTGGCCCTGTTGTCTGCTGCTTTACGGCAGAGTTTCCCTACTCCAGTCCTGGTGTTCCAGACACTGTTCGGGTCTTCATGCTGTCCCCTATGAATATGCATGAGCTACATCTGCATACCATGGGGGTGGTGCAGACATATGCAGCACAGGCATCTTTCTTAGGGGAAGCATGGAACCTGAATGGTGTTTGGCCCTCCAGGACTGCATTTGGGAGACTCTGCTCTAGATAATGTGCCTGTTTATGGTGTCTGTGTTTGGTGTGGTAACATATAGGCGTATTAACCATGCCTATGTTCTCAGCAATAAAGGTTTGTCCTTACTATTACGGTGTAGTTGTGGGAAAAATATGTGGACAGGGTTGGCAGTAGCTGCAGCTGGGATTTGAACCTGTGACCCTCTGGTCTTAGAGGTACTGGCTCTGTCCGCTGCACCACACTGTGGCCACAGAGACAGTGCAGTCCCTGGAGATGGTAAACCTGGCAGGATGGGGTCGCAAACCCTGCTCTGCACATGTTTACTATGGGCTCATTCACCTTGTCTGGTCACATACGTGCAGATAAACCCCGGAAATGACCACGAAAAACAGGGGCTATACTTTTAGCCAAGCTGGGCAACAGTGCTATTAATGGGCAACCATAGGGAACACTCCCAGGAAAGCTCCAAAGATGGCAATTAGTTTTGGTGGAGTCTCCGCTCAGTAGACCCTTCCAAAATTCATTTATTTTTTCTGGAGCTTTCCTGGGTGTGGTTTTTATATTTGCCCATTACTATAACTGTTCCCCAGCTGAATTACTATTTTTAATATTTTTGTTGTGGTCATTTTCTATTTTTAATTTTCACTTTTGTGCTGTGCACATGTATCACACTGCTTACGTTTTGCAGGTTTCCCCGGTTTTCCTGTACATTGCTGACGTAAATGGTTTCTCTTCCCTTTAACTGCCCTCTACCGCGAGTGTTTCACTCGCGCTATTTTTTCCTTGTAAATTCGGGCCCGATAATGTGCGGGGAGCCTCTCCCCTCCCCTTCCCCGCCCATTGACCCCGTCTCTCCGCCCCTCGGGAGCCTTCCTCCGCCCTCCGTTAGCCGTTCCACGCCTCTATCGGACATCTGCGGGCCCGTACTTGTGCGGGGCCCGTTAGTGTGTCGCGCACATGCGCGGGGGTTCATCGCATGTGTGCGGGGCGTTTAAGAGCGTTTAGAAGCGTTTAAGTGCCGCTTTTCCGTGCGCTATTGTGCGGTGCGCACTTTTGCGGTTTTTAGTAAACATCCCCCTTAGAGGTATAATTATTTTTGAGTATTTGTCCTAAGCTTTTATATTTATTATTTTGATGTATGTAATTAGTTATATATATTTTCTGTTTACTTCGAACCAGCTTTTATAAATCTTGCGCCAATACCTGCATGATTCCTAGGTTCTTGGTTAGAACCCAAATCACAGGATTAAAATCAGTCGATGAAGAACCTGCTATATAATATAAATAATATAAAATTCAACATATTTCAGATGACAGCCATTGTAAATTGTGTAAATCCAAGGATGAAACTGTGGATCCTATAATTAGCAGCTGATAAACAAAAGCATAACAGTGTGGCAAAGATCATCCACTGGAATCTATGTAAAAAATATAGTATTCCTGTTCAAAAAACACTTTTGGGAACATGCTGCAGAGAAGGTCGTAGAAAATTAACTGGTCAAGATCCTATGGGACTGTCGGGTCCAAACACAAACATTTAGAGCACAATACACCTGCTATTACTGTTATAGAAAAGAAAAAGTATGGTTTATACTGTAAATGTGGCAATTCCAGGTGATACCCGAATTGAGGACAAATAACAAGAGAAAGTGACATAATATAGAGACTCTCTGCTTGAAGCTGAAAAACATTGGAAGAAAAATCTACTGTAATACCAGTTGTGGTTGGAGCTCTCAGGGCTATACCTAAAGAACTCCCTAAATTTACACAAATTTTGCACCTACCAGACTTGACTCCTCAAATTTTACAAAGGTCTACCGTACTTGGAACATCTTACATCATGCCCTGATATCTGCATGATTCCTAGGTTCTTGGTTAGAACCAGAATCACAGGATTAAAAGCAGTCCTGGACCTGTCCTTCCAATGAAGAATCCACTATATAATGATAATGGATGGTCTACAGCAATGAATACAGAAATAAAACCTAAAAGACAAGAAGAATGTGTCACACATCAAAAGAAATATGAGAACATCATCTTACTAATCTGTTATATTGTTTTGAAGGTTTGAATTAAAAAGGTAGACAAAGATGAGCCAGTTGATATAGTGTATCTGAATTATCAGAAAGGTCCCTCATGAGAGACTCTTGGCAAAATTAAAAAGTCGTGGGATAGATGGCAGTGTACTATTGTGGATCAGGAACTGGTTAAAACACAGAAAGCAGAGAGTAAGGCTAAATGGCCCATTTTCTCAATGGAGAAAGGTGAATAGTGGAGTACCCTAGGGATCTGTACTGGTTCTGCTGCTTTTTAACATATTTATAAATGACCTGGAAATGGGAATAACGAGTGAGGTGATCTAATTTGCAGATGACACAATTATTCAAAGTTATTAAAACACAAGAGGATTGTGAAAAATTGCAAGAGGACCTTGATAAATTGGAAGACTGGACGTCCAGATGGCAGATGAAATTTAATGTGGACAAATGCAAAGTTATGTACCTAGGAAAGAACAACCCAAACTACAGTTACACAATGCATGGTTCCACATTAGAAACCACCAGCCAGGAAAAGGATTTAGGTGTCATTGAAATTCTCTGCCCAGTGTGAAGCGGTGGCCAAGAAAGCAAATAGAATTCTAGGAGTCATAAGGAAAGGAATGGAGAATAAAACCAAGGATATTATAATGCCTCTGTATCATTCCAAGGTGTGACTGCACCTTGAATATAGTGTGCAAGTCTGGTCGCCATATCTTAAAAAGGATATAGCAGAATTAAAAAAGGTACAGAGAAGAGCAATCAAAATGGTAAAGGGGATGGAAGGATACCCCTATAAGGAAAGGCTTAAAAGGTTAGGGCTCTTCAACTTGGAAAAGAGATGGCTGAGGAGAGATATGATAGAGATCTATAAATTAATGAATGGATTAGAATGGGTAAACGTAGATAGGTTGTTTACTCCACCAAAAAGTAGAACGACTAGAGGACATGCAATGAAGCTGCAATGTAACCCCATTTAAGAGTAATAAGAGAAAATCGTTTTTTACTCAACGCGTATTCAAACTCTGGAATTTGTTACCAGAGGATGTAGTAAAAGTGTTAGTGTAGCTGGATTTAAAAAAGGTTTGGACAAGTTCCTGGAGGAAAGGTCCATAAACTATTATTAAAGAGGACCTGGGAATGCCACTGCTTACCCCAGGACAAGCATTGTGGAATCTGTGTACCTTTTTGGGAACCTGACAAGTACTTGTGACCTGGATTAGCCACTGTTGGAAACAGAATACTGGGCTTGATGGAACTTGGTCTGACCCAATATGGCATTTTTTTATGTTCTTATGTTATGTACAAAGACCATCCTGATTGGAATGAAATTTCCTTCTAGGAACATAAAGAGTCAGGTGATCAATCTATTATTTTAGTTACTTCCCATAAGGACCAGGGAAAAAAAACCTTTAAAATAAACTCTATATTACTCATAATGAGTCAAGAAAGGCTTTTCAGTGCTGGTGTGGCATGGTCTCTTTGCCCCAGCCCTAACACCACATGGGCTTGATTAAAGAGAATTCTCAAGCACATCTTGAGCCAACTGCAGGCAATTTTATTTTTTTCCTATGCAAACCTACATATGTAATAATGTGGGTGCACAGTTAATAGGACATGAATCACAATGGTCATATTCTCCTTTGTAAAAAAAAAAAAAAAAAAGAAGAAGAATGAAACAGATTTGGAAGTAAGGGGGCTTGAATCATTTCAGAGAGGCTGCATTGTTAAAAGGCATATTTTAGAAAGGCCCTCTATGGTGGAAGAGACGTCAAATCAAAAACATCTGGAAATCTATGTACATTTTAGAAGAGGGGGTGTGCATGTTTGAGGTTAATGTGAAATTGACATGTCTGTCCTCCAAGATGAATGTGAGTTTTTTAAAACATCCCACAGACATATATACATGCATGTCTTGCAAAATAGACACAGGCACGTGACAGATCCACTAGATGCAAGAAAGACAGATCCCAAGATGCAAGAAAGACATGCAACTGTGTACAAAATTGGGATTCAGGGAGAGCAGCTTCAATGGGGCAAGATACACATGGGAAATGCATCCATCCTGTTGATGCCAGTTTATGTGCAAAGGGCCACATTTTAGATTGTTGTCCGGGAAACCTACACATGTAAGTTCATTTGTGATGGCAAAATACATGTGCCCATCTGCACTCCACATGCACGTGGTGCATCTGTCCCTGCAGAACCACGTCGACATATTTCCAGTCCCTGCATATTCTGGTGCCTAAACATAGGTCTTCTTTGTAAAGCACCAAAATAGTGGCCAGGAGACAGCCATATTTCTCTGATGCCGAGAGCCTTCTCCTGGTACGCCTTGTCCTGGTAAACAAGGACGTGTTCTACTGACCACGAGGGCAAGGAGGGTCTAGAAGAGGATTCACATGGCCCTGGCTAGGTAGGAAACCCTTTTTGTCATACTATACCTACAGCACACAGGGGGCCACCTAGCTGCAGTCTTACACCCATTCTGTAAGCAGGGAAACATGGAACTCGGGACTGGTCCAACCAATAGGCAGGAGAGGCCGGTTGCCTAAGACAGCAGTACTTTGCTGTGGTGGCCCTCTGAGTCATTGTGGCTCTCAGGATCTATTGTCTTCATTTCAAAGCTGCTGCTCTTTGATGCCCGCCATGGATATTTGCTTTACCATCAGGGTTTTACGAAGTGATCTTAAATTACAAACACAATCTGTAGAAGTTGAAGAAAATAAGTATCTCATATGTTTGGAGAACTGTTCTTTAATCAGGGCTTCTCTGGGTAATGCTTTGGTTAAAATATGCAGAGCTTGGGCACCTGAATTCTTCTAACCTTGAAACATCAAATCCAAACAAGAAAGTTCAGGGACATAAGAGCATTCACCTTTTTTGTTGTAACTTTCGTATCTTTTTTGTACAAGGGGAGGAGGAGGATTTTTGGCATCTAGAAATGAAAAAACTAGATGAACAAACCACATGAAGGTATTTATTGCATAAAGGTTTGAAACAAAGCATCTTCTGAAGGCTTAACATACAAATTAATTCAAGCCTTCTATCAGGTAGCAAAATGAATATCTCACAACACAGCTTTAAACATTGGTTTGGGGGTGGTGGGAAATAAAACTTAAAATTTTCTGTTACATTCAACATAAATGTAGGTCTGAAGCTCCCTCTAATGGTCATTGTTGGACTAAACCATCCCAGAAGTTTTAATTTTCTTTTTAATTCTGCACATACATTTGGCTAAACACGGAATGCTTTCTGTAGACTAGATAAAGTGAAACAGGAACAAAAAGATCTAACACTAAAGCACATTTCATTATTGTCCTTCTTCTTTCCTATTGTGGTAAAGCACAAGTGATTTGGTTGGTTGCATTATTGGATTTCACCTGATATAATCTTTCTTGATGTTGGTTATTTAGTTTTGCACATACCATGACATAAATGAATCTTAGTCCTAAACCAGGGTATGTGGCGTATATTCTAACTCTCCCAAATTTACTACTAATGCTTGCTGTAGTAATTGCACCTTGCCAAAGACACTGCTTTTTTTGGCTTTCATAGGATGTAACATATTTAGGCAGCTATCAAGATGTGCTTGAGAATTCTCTTTAATCAGGCCCATGGTTCCCAATGCGATGAGAACTTTTTACCACATTTTCTTGGTCTGTGACTTTTCTTAGTCTCTGTCTGCATTTCTGGTACTTCAGGATCTTCTCCCTCGCCACACAAGTCAGAGTAATTGCTTGGAACTGACACCTCTATCAATGGCATTCTGTTTTTTTCTCCTTTACTACTATGTCAGGTTTCTTGGCATCCAGCTTCTTATCCAACAGAATGGACATTCCCAGGCGATCATAACCTCTTCATTGTTCGTAATTCTCTTAGGGTCATAGTCTCAGTGCTTATCTCCAGGAACAAGCAGGAATGTAGTCTTCACATATGGGTATCATCAGTACCGACGGAGCCTGCATGGGAACTCTCCCCAGTGTCCAATAGGAAAGCTTTTGGGAGCATCCCACAGCACCTGCGTGCTGCCTTCCCGCCTTTCCAACTGTCCCTCTCCAGTTTTTTGTTTTCCGCGGAGCCGACAGGTCGCATACCCTGTCACCGCAGAAAATTTCGTCTTTAATCTTTCTTTTTGTGGTCGCGTCTGCCTTCCCTCGACGCTATACCGGTTCCGCCGGTTCTTTCTTTCTTCTAAAAAAACCCAAACAAACTATAGTTTCTGAAGTGCTTTACTTCAGAATCTTTTTTTTTCTTGGTGCTAGGCGCCATTTTGGGCACTAGGCCCAGTTTTTCCTTAAAAATGGAAAAGCTTGCTTCAGGTTTTAAGAAATGTTCTAAATGTGGTGGTACCATTTCCATCACCGACACCCATGATTGGTGTCTCAAATGTTTAGGTCCTGACCACTCTATTTCAGAGTGCCTCTCCTGTGGAATGATGTCAAAAAGGGGTCAGCAGAACCGAGCTGCTAAACTTAGCACCCTTTTTCCCTCAGACGTGGCGTCTGTTGCATTGACGTCCTCCAGGGCTTCATCTTCCTCCCATGGATCTCAGGTAACTAAACATAAATCTAGCCGGTCCTCAAAGGGTAGATCTCCTTCTAAGTATCGAGATGCCCCTGGCGTTGCCCTTGAGGAATTTTCACCGGCAAAACTGCCCCGGCGGGAGGCTTCGGCTTCCAAAGCATTAACGGGTCTCCAGGATGTTCGAGGCTTCAACTTCGGCAGAACTACTGGCGCTATGCTCTGGGGTCTGTAAAAGGGGGTGCTTGTTATGAAGGTACCCACTCCTTGGCAAGTATGTAAATTAACTGTCTTGCAAAGGATTGTGGTTATTGAAGTCCATTCACACAAAGCTTGCCTTTTAAATAAATGAAGAAACTTGTAGTTGGTCGAGTGTAAGGCAAAAATTAGAGTTTATTTATGGGGGTGAATATTCCACACACAGATATACTTGGTAACACCATCCAGATACTTCTCCAGGGTTTATTCAACATAAACAAGGCAACTGAAAAGCTTATGTAAATAAGTATCAAAGTCCTTTATGGAACAGAAAGGCTTTCTTACTGCCACTGCTATCAAACTTTGTAGCAGTGCTGAGGTGGAAACAAACCAAAAAGGAAAAACTTCTTTATATAAAAACACAGCTCTCTTTATCCACACAGAAAAGAACTTTACATTCCACGTGTGCTTGGCTCGTGCTGTGCTCTGCTCTAGCAACAGGTGACAATCCAAATGCAATTAACAGCTTGTTCTCAGCACACAGGCAAACTTCCCCAAAAGCTTTCTCTCACTAAGAGAACTTTCTGGGGAGCCAATAATTAGAATGTTTCCTTTTGATGTTTGCTCTTATTTGGAGGATTTTTCTAAACTAACAAGGAGCAGTCCATACAAACATTCTCTTCATCAGACATTAAACCTTGCTCCTGGAATTGCATGGGTTCAATTTCACTGTCTGACTCAGAGGGCTTTATTAACTGACCTCTATACGGAGAGAAACTGTTTTCCTGCTGTTTGCAATGCTCATAGCTAGAGAAACGTTCACAGTTCATACCTGAATCCAGGCTGGCATTATGCTGATTCCTTTGCTATTCTGGCCAGTATGCACTAGAGCTTCTGTGTCCTGTCCTCCAGTTGATATCTCTGGACCTCAGGGCCTTTTCTCCATACGTCCTCCAAGAGGTATTTGGGCTCCTTTTCTCCTTAGCTGCAGCAGTACTTCTTCTAGGTGCTGCTTGAGGGTCCCTGGCTGTGGATCTCCAGACCTCTGGCTTTCTCCAGTCCTCTGAAGGTTGTTTCCCCCAGGAATCTCTCCAGGCATACGTACTTCTCTGAGCTCCTCTCTTGGACCGTCTGCTTCCTTGTCCTTGTTCCTTCAGGTTCCAGTTGTTCCTCTGGTTCTCGTTCTGGTTCTTCTTTCCTGAAGATTCCCTTCTAGTTTTAAAGGGCTTAGATTGCAACTCCTCCCCTTGCATACTTCAGGTGTTGTGGATTAAACTCTCTCCTAGAAGGTGATTGATTAGGGATGACATAATGGTTTCTCTGATTAGACTCATGCTTTTCCACTTTAGCTCCTCCAGGGGCTTTCTGCAAACTGATGCATCCTGGAACATGTAGTCTTTTAGGGAAACAAGCTGTCTTATTTCTCTGACCTGCCAGCACAGGTCCCTTGATCAGAGTAAATTCCCCTCTTTTGTCCTTACTCCCTGAGCTTTGATAAGCTTCCTTATCACAAGTCCCGGCTGCTTCTACCGGTACTGACACCCAAGCATCGGCAGCGTCGATAGAACAGAGATTCCTTGCTATCGAACGCAGTCTAGCGGCTCTTCTCATGGCTTCGGTACCCTTAAAACGACTTCAGACACCTCAACCGATACTGGTACCGACACCGGTACCGGTACCGACTGCATCGGCGGGTATGCCACCCGTACCGAGTCATGCGTCTCTCTCTCCGGCATCGACAGATCTGTACTGGAACAACCCGATTCCAACTTCAATCGATACCGGTACCATGCTTTGCACGATCACCGGGATTGGAGATATTTTGAATCCTTGGATGAGACTGAAGACTCCGAAGAGTCTGCTGATACGAGAGTACTTCTCCCCGAGAATTCCTCTTCTCCTCAGCGCAGAATGTCTCCGCCAGAGGATATGTCCTTTCAGGACTTTATCCGTGATGTGGCTCGAGGCCTTTCCATCACAGTAGCTCCTGAAAAAGAGCCTAGGGCAAGGGAGTTGGAAATCCTCCAGTACCCTAAGGCTCCCAAAGAGGCAGCTACTCTGCCTATTCATGAGATCTTACATGATCTTATGCTAAGGATGTGGAAAACACCTTTAACCATATCTCCTCATTCTCGAAGACGCGACACCATGTATCGAGTTCCACCTTGTCCTGGCTTTCAAAAAACTCAATTACCACACCATTCAATGGTGGTGGAATCAGCCTTGAGAAGGATGAAAAGTGCAAAGAGACATGCATCCAATCCTCCAGGTCATGAATGCAGGACTCTCGATGCCTTTGGGCGTCGATGCTTCCAAGCTTCCATGTTCTCAGCTAGGATCAGTTCCTATATCTTGTATATGGGAATGTTCCTTAAAGAGGTCACAGGGGACTTGGAGCTTATGAGCCCCCTTCTTCCTGATGACAAAACACAAGAATATCTCACTCTTGTCAAACATACTCAGGATGTTTCCAAGTTTGTTAATCGTGCAGCCTTTGACTGTTTTGAGTGCATAAGTAGAACCTCTGCTATTGCCATTGGTGCACGTCGAATTGCCTGGCTTCAGGCATCTGACTTGGAAATTTGGGTACAGGATAAATTAGGAAACATTCCTTGCACAGGAGAAAATATCTTTGGCAAGAATTGGCAGGAGAAGGCTAATGAAATAGATGCTGACAATATCACATTGGATAGATTGTCCAAATCTACAGCCGATCCTGCAAAGAAAAGATCCTTTAAAAAACCATTTTTCAATAAGAAAAAAGTTTTATCCTTCCTATACCCAACAGGGACGCCGTTCAGGTCAGATTGCCCAAAAGGGACAGCAGCAAAAACCTAGACAACATAAGAAGGCAAAAGCTGCAAAACCTCAGCCAGCTCAGCAGGCTCAGCCTCCTCAGGGGCTTTGACTTCTTTCTAGAGAACTTCGCCTTCCTGCCCCTGAAGGGTCCAGAACCCTTAACCATCCCAGGCAGGTTATGTCATTTTGCCCACAGATGGTACCAAATAACAGCAGAAAATTGGACTCTGTCCATTGTAAGAGAGGGGTACAAGCTTCATTTTCACAGCCTGCCCCCTCCTACAATTATAAGACAGTTCAATTCTCAGACCTCTCTCGACAGTCTCTTAGGTCAAGAAGTCATAATGCTCCTTGCTCAAGGAGCAATAGAGGAAGTATCCATTCCCCATCAGGGTACAGGGTTCTACTCCCCCTATTTCCTTATTCCAAAGAAAACAGGAGGACACAGACCCATTTTAGACCTCAGAGAATTGAATAAATATCTGTTCCGAGAGAAGTTCAAAATGGTCCCTCTAGGAACTCTGCTGCCATACCTTCAAAGTCAGGATTGGCTTTGTTCTCTATATCTCAAGGATGGGTAAACTCATATTCTCATCCATCCAAATCACAGGAGATTCCTCCGATTCCTGTTTCAAAGAAAGCACTACCAATACAAGGTTCTTCCCTTTGGCCTGGCTTCTGCGCCAAGAGTGTTCACAAAATGTATGACTGTGGTAGCAGCATTTCTCCGCACTCTGGGAATATTCGTCTTCCCATACTTAGATGGCTGGCTCATTCGAGCCCCTACAGTGCCAGAAGCCAGCTCTGCTCTGTTTCGCACAATGCAAATCCTTCAGTATTTGGGACTGGTCATAAACCTCCCAAAATCCAATCCTGCTCCCACTCAGTCCCTAGAGTTCATAGGAGCTCATCTGGATACCAGACAAACAAGGGCTTTCCTTCTGCAGCCCCACTGTCTTCGCACAGTACAACTAGCTTCCCAAGCAGTGCTCAAACCTTGTCTCACTGCTCGGGAAATGTTACAATTGCTGGGCCACATGGCATCCACCATGCATGTGGTTCCTTATGCTCGCCTCCATATGCGAGCAGCCCAGTGGACTTTATCCACTCAGTGGACACAGGCCTTAGGTTGCCTGTCGGACAAAATAACAAACTCGCACCATCTTATTTCGTCCCTTCAATGGTGGCAATCACCTAGAAACCTTCTGTGGGGTCTCCTTTCCAGCAACCCCTATCCCAAGCCACCGTAACAACAGATGCTTCACAGGTGGGATGGGGAACCCACCTGCACAATCTCTCTATCCAGGGTACCTGGACCCCACAGGAGGCCTGTCTTCACATCAACCTCCTGGAGCTCAGAGCAATCTTCCTTGTTCTTCGAGTATTTCACGCCCAGTTCAGCTACAAGACAGTCCTTGTTCAAACGGACAATCAAGTAGCCATGTTCTATGTGAACAAGCAGGGTGGAACAGGCTGTCTGTCGCTATGCAACGAAGCTTTGCGACTATGGGCCCTCACCAGAGAGCATCAGATTCATCTCCTTGCGGTGTATCTTCCAGGCATTCAGAACTCTTGGGCAGACAAACTCAGTCGAGTTCTGCTTCCACATGAATGGTCTCTCCATGCAGACCAGGTTGCCCAAATATTTCAGATTTGGGGAACCCCAGACATAGACCTCTTTGCAAGTCCGCTGAATACCAAACTTCCTCTGTTCTGTTCCAGAATTCCGGCTCGATGTTGTCAGGCAAGGAACGCCTTCCACGTTCACTGGGGTCAGGGCTTCCTATATGCCTTCCCACCCATTCCGCTCATCCCCAAAACCCTATTCAAGCTTCAGAGAGACAGAGGTCATATGATCCTCATAGCTCCATGTTGGCCACGGCAAACATGGTACCCTCTGCTCACACATCTCTCTCAAGCTCCGCCTCTGGAGTTGGGATCCGCTCCAGATCTTCTCTCCCAAGAGGACGGGATGATGTGGCATCCCAATCTCCAGTCTCGGCATCTCAGGGCCTGGTTGTTGAAAGCCTAGAACTTCAGGATCCTAACCTTTCCCAACAAGTAAAGGATATCCTTCATGCTTCTAGGAAACCCTCCACAAGATGCTCGTATACCTTTAAGTGGAAAAGGTTTACCATATGGTGCTCGCAGAAAGGTCTTAACTCTCTTGTCATACCTCTGGAATCGATACTGGAGTAGCTCCTTCATTTGTCAAATGCGGGTCTCAAGACAAATTTAGTAAGAGTCCATCTTAGTGCTATTGCAGCTTCTTACAAGCCTCTAAGTGGACAACCTATTTCCTCTCATTCTCTCTTAGTGAGATTTATAAGAGGCCTTCTTTTAACAAAGCCTCCCATTAAGACACCACCGGTGGCATAGGACTTAAATCTGGTGCTCGGGCAGCTCATGAAACCGCCCTTTGAACCATTAGCCACTACATCTTTGAAATTCCTTTCCTGGAAAGTCATCTTCCTCATTGCAATCACATCAGCACGTCGCATCAGTGAATTGCAAGCGTTGGTGGCTGATCCTCCTTTTACAAGGTTCCACCATGATAAGGTAGTTCTTAGGACTCATCCACACTTTATGCCAAAGGTGGTTTCGCCTTTCCATTTAAACCAAGCAGTTTACCTTCTGTATTCTTTCTGAGGCCTCATGCCTCCAGTGCAGAAAGGAAACTTCATACCTTGGACTGTAAAAGGGCTTTGGCCTTTTACTTGCAAAGGACACAGCAACATAGAAAATCTTCAACTTTTTGTTGCTTTTGATCCTAGTCATTTGGGACTTCCAGTTTCCAAAAGAACACTGTCCAACTGGATCGCACAGTGCATATCCTTTGCCTATGAGAGTAAGAACCTTCCTCTTGAAGGCCATGTCACCGCTCACAATGTGGGAGCCATGACAGCCTCAATGGCTCATCTTCACTCTGTGTCTATCGACGACATCTGTCAAGCAGCTATTTGGGCTTCGGTACATACCTTCACAGCCCACTATTGCTTAGACAAGGACTCCTGCCAGGATTATTATTATTATTTTGCATTTCTTCTATACCGCGCTATTAAGATCAGTGCGGTGCACATTCAACATAACATACTACAATGCACCAAGCCACATTGAGTTTACAGTGAACGAGGTAGTAACATGGGTGTAACCGGGGAAACTATCTACAAATTATTTGCAAATTAACAGCTTGGCCTTGTTTGGCCAAGCTGTTCTTCAACACCTTTTTCAGACTTAATCAACTCCTACCCACCATCCCTGGTAGGATGCCAGAGATCCATGGGAGGAAGTGGGGCCCTTTCGCAAGGGCTGACAACTTCCTGGGGCCATCTCCCTGGCATCTGTAGCTAGGGAGTCCCCATATGTGAAGACTACATTCCTGCTTGTTTCTGGAAATAGCGTAGTTACTCACCTGTAAAAGGTGATCTCCAGGAACAGCAGGAATTTAGTCTTCACAACTCGCCCACCTCCCCTAGGTTTTGTATCTCTCTCTCCGTCTCTCTTTTGTCTCAGCTATAAACTCAATTGGAGAGGGACAGTTGGAAAGGCGGTAAGGCAGCACGCAGGCACTGTGGGATGCTCCCAAAAGCTTTCCTATTGGACGCTGGGGAGCATTCCCGCGCAGGCTCCGTCAGTACCAACGATACCCATATGTGAAGACTAAATTCCTGCTCTTCCCGGAGATCACCTGTTACAGGTGAGTAACTATGCTTTCTGGCACAACAATATTGCTGCATATACAAAGTTTCCAGTGAATGAGTTGTGCAATCTTATTGTGCCTTGCTGTATAGAAATTTTCATATTGTCCTGCTAGACCAGTCCAAACAAGTGGGTTGTGTTCCTCTATCAACAGTTTGATGGAGACAAAGAATAAATGAAAAGCCCAGGTTTCAATGACATCACTCCCATGCCTCTATTTGCCTCAGCCACCAGAGGTCCCTTCAGTACTTATTTGTCTCCAGCAGATGGTGGATGGATTTTCTCCTCTCTGAAGACAATTCTGAGGATTTGAGAGGATGAGTGATTTAAATGCTCATGCATGACAGCCTGTGGGTTGATCTCTCACTAGAGCATGACATGGAAGGCTCCTCTAGACTGTGGTCTTTTCGGGAGCCATAGGAGGAGGGAAAATTGGTTCATCTCCATGTTCTTACCCTGGATAAGGGCCTGTTGAGCAGCCAGAAATTGGAAGGGTCTGGAAGAGTACAACTGCCTCACACAACCTCAACACCCCTCCCTCCTTTGTTCCCCCTGCTTTCTACCGAAGATTGCAGAAGGCTCTCAGAGGGATCTGCCTGCCAGCCATCCACTTTACACAGAGTGCTGCAAAGCCAGCCAAACAGTTCCAGGGGAGTTGAGCCTGGCACGGGATTCTCTGCCTAGGGCTCTCAGGGGGGTCAGTACCAAGGCTTGACCTCGTCATTGTCCTTGTTGGGGACTCCCAATTCTGTCTATGGGGGATGCAATTTGGTATATACTGCTGATGACCGTTGGCTCTGGCTGGAGGTTTCCTGCCATTTTCTGCATAAGTTAATAGCTTTTTCTCTATTGTGTGCCTGGTGGCCATGTGGTTCTTGTGTGCTTTCCACCCAAGAGGCTCCAATGCATGCTCCTATCCTAGTGCCTGTAGCACGCGCTGTAGTAAAAGTGCAGTTAACACGCATCCTTCAGGCTGTTGCGGCCTTAGTGCACACTATTGTGACACTTGCCTTAACTCTTATGTTTTCTTCCAGATGACACTGTGTGGCCTGTGACAAGAGCAGTGCCCCATCCCTGGGTTCTGGGATCTACTCCCCTTTCTTACCTGAAGGATTCCATTAGCCTGACCTTGCCTGCCTCAGGGCAGGAAGTGGCAGATAGCCTGACATCTCGAGCCCTACTGTAGTGGAGTCAGTCTCTTCTGCTGGATGTTTCTACCCCTCTTTTGGAGTTGGCTGTGGCCTTCCTTTCTGATGCCCTGTATGACCTGGTACTTTTGACAGTCTGGGAAAGTGCCCTGATGACTGTGTCATGGCATTAGATTTGACTCCGGCACCAGGCAGCGGCTACATCTTCCAAAGCCCAGTTGGCCCTCCTGGCTTTTAAGAGGAAACTTCTTTTGGAGCCAATTTGGAGAAGCTGGTGAAAGACTTAGGCAAGACAAAATCTTTCCACCTTCCAAGAGGCCTGTGAAGTGAGCTGATGCCGCTCTCTCATCAGCCTCCATCTATCAATGAAGGGCACCCTGGCTAGATCCCTGGAGGTCTCTGAACTCTTGTCATTACTGACCTGAAAAAAAAAAAAGGAAACCCTTTCTTTCCCTCTGCTTCTGGGCTTCAGGCTCGTTCTCAGTCCTTTCGGGAAGCGCATGGGCCCAGGGATTTAGTTCCAACCAGAGGAGGACCCTCCCGGACTGCACAATGAAGGTTTGGGGACACTTTCTCCAGTTACTCCATTTGGAGGCAGGTTTTGCCTTTTCTTTCAGGAATGGGCCCGGGTTTCCAAGGATCGCTGCGTGCTAGACACCATTCAGTTTGGCTGTGTCCTGGGAAGCAAGAAGCCGATTTCAGATGCCTTCATCATCTCTCCTTTTGTGTCTGCGATTGAAAGTGCTGCTGTGCGGACCACCTTGGACATGTTGCTGTGCCTAAAGGCGGTGGTGCCCATCCCACTGGACAAACGGGGCAAGGGCAGATACTCCATCTATTTGGTGGTGCCAGAAAAAAAAGGACTGTTCCTTCTGGCCCATTCTGGACCTCAAGAGGGTCAATGAACACTTTCAAGTCTTGTGCTTTTGGAGGGAAACCTTTCACACCATGATTCAAGCAATGCACCGAGGGGAGATCTTGGCTTCTCTGGATCTGGTAGAGGCATATTTTCATATCCTGATCCGGGTGGATCAGAAAATTGTCTGGGTTTTCCCGTTCTTGCCTCTCACTATCAGTTTGCCATCCTCCCTGGGAGGCTATCGATCACTCTGAGGATGATCTCCAAGGTCATGGTGGTGGCAGTTGCAGTGCCGAGGGATCTGTGTCCATCCCTATATGGATGACTGGCTCATCCGGGCCCATTCCCTTTCAGAGGCACCTTGGTTGGTGTCCCAAGTAGTGTCGTTTTTGGAAAGCCTCAGTTTGGTGATAAATCAGGGAACGTCAAAGACTGTTGGACTGCCTGGCACTGTTCGGTGCACAGCGGGCTCCCAGAATATGGGATTATCTTCAGCTCCTTTGATTGATGATGGCGACTATAGAGATGGTGCCATGCGTAGAGATGGCTCACATGCGACCGCTCCAGCAGTCCTTGCTAGCTCGGTGGTCTCTGAGTTCTCAGGAGTTTGAGCACAGGCTCCCGCTCCCATTGATGGTGAAGTCCAGCCTGTGGTGGTGGCAACAGCCCTGTCATCTGAGGAAGGGCATGCCACTGGACAATTTCTCCTGGATCCTCCTGCTGTTGAATGTCAGTCTCTTGGACTGGAGAGTCCCTTGTCAAGACCGTACAGTCCAGGTTCATTGGAAATGCAGGGAAGCAGTGTGGTCCATCAACCGTCTTGAGATGAGGGCCTTCAGATTGGCTCTTCTGTATTTCTGGCCCCTGATCGAGGCTGGGTGGTTTGAGTGTTTTCAGACAACACCACAGTGGTAGCTCTGGAGATGGCTCTCCTGTATGTCTGAGCAGAGAAGAACCTCCTAGCCTTGTCGACTCAGCATATAACCAGGGTGGACATTGTGGAAGTGGACTTCCTCAGCTGGCACTCTCTGGATCTTAGAGAGTGGGAGTTGACTCGGGGGGCATTTCATTTGATTCTGCGCTGCTGGGGTTGCCCCAAAATGGATCTGATGGCAACCTGCCAATGCCAAAGTTTGCTGCTTCTTTAGTTGCTGCAAGGAGATGGGGTCTCAGGGGCGTCGACACCCTGATCTAGCCTTGGCCGAGTCAGCACCTGCCATACATGTTTCCTCTGTGGCCACTGGTATATAAAAACACCATCTGGGTAGGATTGTTCTGGTGGCTCCAGATAGGCTGAGGAGAATGTAGTTTGGAGAGCTGATGCAGCTTCTGCAGGTGCTTCCTTTTTGATTGCCTCCGTCTCGGGGCCTATTGCGGCAGGAACCAGTTATTCTGGAGGACCCAGTTCATTTCTCGATTACCGCTTGGCTCTTGAAAGGAGACAGCTAGTGAGTAAGAGCTTCTCTCCAGCAATGGTCTCTACTCTGCTTGGAGCCCAGAGGACGCCTACCAAGTTAGCATATGTGCAGATCTAGTTCCTCTGAGCGATGATGCAGCATTTGGCAGTTGGCTTTTGAGGTGGCCAATGTGCCCTCTCTGTTGGCCTTATTACAGGATAGGTGGAGAAGAGCCCTTCCTTTAGCTCCCTGAAAGTTCAGGTGGCAGCTTTGGCCTGTTTCCGAGGTCCGGTGGCTGGTACATCTCTAGCCTTACATCTGGACGTCTCATGCTTTCTCCAGGGTGTTCGGCAACTGCGTCCTCCCATCCAGTCTGTGATCCCTTCCTGGAATCCGTGTCTGCTACTCAGGGCCCCGATGACAGTGCCTTTTGAGCTATTGAAGCGTGCTACGTTCAAGGATTTGACACTCAAGACTGTCTTTGTGGTCGCAATTTGTGCCACAACGTGGATTTCCGAGCGCCTTATCAGTCTTTCTAAGGAGGCCATTTCCATTCGGCCTGTGCCTTTTTTGCTTGCCTAAGGTGATTTCTTCCCTTCATGTGAACCAAGTGGTCTGCTGACCCTCCTTCTCTAAAAAGCAGTGTTAGGGGAAGGATAAGGATCTTAACCTTGTGGAGGATGCTTTTCTGGTATGTGGTAGTTATGAATTCCTTTTGTAAATCTGACCATCTTTTTGTGCTGTTTGCTGGCGCACATAAGGGTGACGCAGTGGCAGTCGGCTTTAGGGTGCTAGATCAGGGCCGGCCCATCCATTGTGCGAGAATGTTGTTCACACAGGGCCCCGCACTTCAGGGGGTCCCGCGCCAACAACATCCTGCACATGTTCAGCTCCTGGCTCACCTCTCTACAGCGGCTCCCGGTAGATTGAAAATGGGCTGAGTGTGGGGTGGCTAGGGCTTGAAATGGGCTGGGGGGGGGCTAAGATTAGAAATGGACTGAGTGAGGGGGGCCTAGGATTGGAAATGGGCTGAGTGTGGGGGGCTAGGATTAGAAATAGGCTGGGGGGGGAACTTGGACTGGAAATGAACTGATGGGGAGGGCTAGGACTGGAAATGAGCTGATGGGGAGGGCTAGGACTGGAAATGGGATGATGTAGGACTGGAATAGGATTGGAAATGGCTGATGGGGGAGCTAGTAATGGAAATGGCTGATGGGGGGGTTAGGATTGCAAATGGGCTGATGGGAGCTGGAATAGGACTGGAAATGGCTGATGGGGGGGGCTAGCACTGGAAATAGGCTGATGCAGGCGGATGGGAGAATGGAACTAGAAGGGAGCGGATGCTGGGTGGGGCTGGAACTAGAAGGGAGATGATGCTGGGGGAGGACTAGAAGGGGATGGAGCTGGGAGAATGAGGATGGAGAGGGGAAAAGATATTTTGTGTGGAAGGGAAGAAAATTCTGTGATTGGCCGGGTATTGGGAGAGTAAGTGGGGATTGAGGATGGAAAGGTGAAATTTGAGTGGATGATAAACGAATAAAGAAAGAAATGGAGGAAAGAGTGAAAGGGGAAAGATCAGTATGTTAAAGCAGATGTAGAGAGAGAATGGAAAAAATCTAGAAGAGAGAAGAAAGGACAAATGGACAGCGGACAATGGAGAATTAGCAGAAGACAGAAGAAACTAGAAGAAAGCGACTGGAGCAATTGCAATTGAAAAATAAAATGCCCAAACAACAAAAGGTAGAAAAATACTTTTTTTATTTTGAATTTATTAACTGGAATATGTCAGCTGTGGGAAATGTGTATCACTAATGTCTTTTCATTTTTGTTTAGTACAAGAGGAAATTTATAGTTTTATTTCTCCAGTGGTGTTGTACAGTCCAAGTTTGGCTTTAGGGGTTCCCAATTTAATTGTCTTCCTATTTCTAAATTGTGATCCCTTGTTCTTTGTTTGCTGACATTCTATGTTCTGCATGTGTAACCGCGCCAAGGTATTTTGTTCATGTAGTTTCTATTTGATAGCGCCACTTGTTCTCTTTCCGCAGTAGGAGATGTATTGGTTTAATATTTGCAGTGTTGCCTTTTGATAGGTAGGGTTTGGTGCTTTGTGAGTCCTGGCAGTGCGGTTATGATACAGCTCCCTTCTTGCTTACAGCTTGGCTCCTGTAAGGAGACAGTGCTTGCGGGCTACTCTTCAGCAGTGGTGATCCACTCTGCTCAGAGCCCTGAGGTCATCAGGTCTGATGCCTTGAGTGCTGGTGCGGCACATGGCGGCTGGCTCCTGAGGCAGCCCAGATGCCATCTCTGTGGCCTTTGCTGCAGGATGGTCTGGAAGAAAGCCTTTTTTCTCTTAGCACCCTGAAGGTTCAGGTGGCAGCTTTGGTCTGTTTCAGAGGATCGTTTGGCTGGTAAGTCTCTAGAAATACACCCAGATCTTTCGGGCCGCCTTCATGGGGGTTCGGCATCTGCGTCCTCCCCTATGGTCTGTGGTCCCTTCCTGGGATCTGTGTCTGGTGCTCGGGGTCCTAATATCGGAGCCCTTTGAGCTGTTGAAGTGCGCTACTCTGCAGGACTTGATGTTCAAGACAGTCTGCTTGATTGTGATTGGTCTACTAGGTGGTTTTCTGAGCTGTAAGCTCTGTCTTGCCGAGATACCTTACCTATCTTTTTCTGAGGAGGCCATTTCCATTCGACCTGTGCCTGTCTTCTTCCCTGAAGTGGTTTCTCCTTTCATGTGAACCATCTGGTTTGCCTGCCCTCCTTCTCTGTGGAGCAGTGTCAGGGCAGTGGTAGGATCTTTGTCTTGTCGATGTCCAGAGGGTGCTTCTCTGGTTCTTGGAGGTTATGAATTCTTTTCGTAAGTCAGATGATCTTTTTGTACTGTTTGTTGACCTGTCCAAAGCGATGCAGTGGCTGAGTCTGCATTGGGGCGCTGGGTTAAGTAGGCCACTGCCTTGGTGAATCTGTTTTGAACCGAACAGTTCCGGAGGGTTTGCACTCCCATTCTACCTGAGCACAAACGTCCTTGTGGGCAGAGCAGAGCTCGGTAGCTCTTGCAGACATTTATTAGACAACAAAGTGGGCATCACCTCCACTTTTGTCAAGCATTTCTGCTTCGATATCCACACTCAGGTGGACACCGCTTTTGACTCTAAGGTTTTGCGAGCTGCTGTGTCTTCTTCCCATCTACTAGAGGCGTAGCTTTGGTAAAAATGCAATGTGTGCCTTCGAGTCAGTCCTGACTCCTGGCGACCCAGAAGCTCCTGGGTTTTCTTGGCAGTGTTACCGGAAGTAGATTGCCAGGCCTTTCCTCTGAGGCAATGGAGGGTTAAGTGACTTGCCCAAGGCCACAAGGAGTGCTAGTGGGAATCGAACCCTGGTTGCTTGGTTACCAAGCCAGTGTTCTAATCACTAGGCTACTCCTCCACGTAGCTTTGGTACGTCCCACTTTTCTGGACTGGTCTAGCAAGATGATATGGAAAGTTACATTAACTTATCAGATAATACCCTTTCCTTAAGTCTTGCTAGACCAGTCCAGGGCCCGCCCCTGGAACTGTGTTTGCTTTGTTCTTCTGAGGCAGTACCCTTGGGTCAGCTATGATTTCTATATTTGTGTCTGCAGGTTCATTTTCTACAGACAATCTTCTTTTTATGCTGCCCTGTACATAATTCTCTACTGTTTGCTCATTGTTGCCCACGTTGAGGTTGTGTGAGGCCTGCCATGTTCTCTCATACTTTGGGACAGATACTGAAAAGACCCCTGGTGGCTGAGGTGTATAGCGGCATGGAAGTAATGTCATCGAAAACGGCTTTTCATTGATTCTTTGTCTCCACCAGTCTGCTGGTAGGGAAATACAACCCACTTGTCTGGTCTGGTGTAGCAGGGCTCAAGGAAAAGACATGATCTGGCAGGTATAAAATGTCAACTTCTATATGTATAATCTATTTCTATGAGGCTTATTCCTCCTTTGACTCTAGGAATGTGTAGTCTCAGCATACACTTATAAATGACATCATGAGCGTGGAGGAGTTTTTCTATTCATATATCCAGTTTTTCTATTCATATATCCAGTTTTTCAAGATACTTAAGAGGCCAGTCTATAATTCCAAAGCTGTACAAGACTGCGGAGATTACAAGCTGCTAGATAGGTTGCATTTTATTCTGTGATGTTAGAACACGTTTCAATCTCTGTTTTAATCTCCTCTTAGTATTCCTTTATTGATCTTTTCTCTCATAATTTATGCTAGCCCTGCAGTACTGTCGCTGGTCACTCCCCTCTTCTCCTAGATATTTATACACACCTTCCTGTTCAAGTTCCTTAATACCAGACTCATCAGTCGGAGATATTTTCAGTTTTGCTCAATTTTCCATGTAAGGTTCTGGTCAGGATATTTTTTCCTGTGCTGTGCCTAATGCAAAAATATTTAGCCCGACCTGTGGCAGATTTGAGTGGCATAAACTAAGGAGAAAGCAGCTTCATGGTTAGAACAGTTCATGGCCTGTTTATTGTTAACATGCGCCCTCTGCCCGCTGTGCACATAGGAATAACATAGGCACTGCAATAAGGAGTGCACACTAATGCCCTTAGCATGTGCTAATGTTTAGTAAACCGGTCCCTTACTTACAATTCAAACCTGGCAAAACAGAAAACTGAGCCTGCATTGTTATGTAAGGTCAGATGCCTAACCTGGCCAGAAGTATCACTGCTACTATTAACCTTACAGCTTACTGGAAAGAACTCAGTCACTAGCTACCTGTCTGGCCCACAGGCCCAGCTGAACCATGCTAACTGCTTGCCTCAGCCATAGCCTGCAGTATTGCTAGGGTAGGATTTGTGTACATTCCAGACCTAGCTTTTACTAGCAGCCCATCGCAGTCTTGGGCAGCAGCACGTCTGGTGGAGGAACCACTTGAGTTACTGACCTAGTTATTTCTATGACACTTGTTCCTATACCAAGCCCACGTTTCCTGACTCTTTCTACTACCCATGATGATAATGTCCTGCCCCCTCGTGTCCCCTTTGACTATGATGTATTTGTGCTTGGCACAAGAGAGGGAGGATGGGCAGGACGTAAACATGGTCATGCAGCAAGATGCCAGAGGCTCAGGCAAGCGACCTTTACACCACACTAAGTCATGCTTGGTCCGCCCCTATCATGTTGACTGGCCAACAGCCCAGGGGGCCTGTGCCACTTTATTTATCACACTTGCCTTTTTTGTCGTCTCTCATCTCTCTTCCAAGAAAACACTGCTAGGCCCTAGAGGTCATGTTATTCCCACTTTTTTACACACTAGGAGTTCTACTTAACTTCTGGGATCTTATATGGTGAAAATCCCAAATTCCATTCACAGAAGGAAAAAATCCAAAACAGGAATTTCACTATAGAGATAAATAACAGAAGGGTCAATTTTCAACAGCCCTTGTCTGGATAAGCACAGAAGTTATCTGGATAACAGCACTGCGAGAGATATTCGGAGAGTGCTGCGGTGGTGCTGAACCTCTCTGCTGATTGCCTCGGCACTATCTGGGTAGTGCAGGGCTTGGTCCATGGGAGGAGCAAGGGTGATGTGGCCACTATCGGATAACTGCAGCCCTTAACTGGGTAGCGGTGATTTTCAGCCATTATCCAGATAAGTTATGTGGGTAGCGTGGGCTACCAAAAAAAGCTGGCCTAAGTTGCTACCTGGATAACTTGTTTGAATAGCAGCTGAAAATCATTACCCAGATAAGTGCCACAATTATCCCGAAAGTGGCCACACAATCCTGATATTCACTGGCAACTACCTATATAGCAAGTAGAATTAAAGTCAAGATTTTCATGCACCTCTCTGTGTTTTTTTTGTACTGGTGTTCCACACTCTTTATTCCCCCATCTTATTTCATGATCTCCTGCTTGTCGGTTAAGATCCATTGAAAAGCACCTTTTGGATGTACCTTCACCAGGTAGGTTCAGATTAGACTGGACAAGAGACTCCACTTTCTCATGGCAGGCCCTAATTTTATGGAATTCATTACCCCAAGATACTTGAGCGGAAACTACACTAAAGAAATGTATAAAGCTTATATAAACATGGCTCTCTTATAAAGCCTGCACTGATATAAAATATCATCTTTATAATCCTATCATTATTTCGATTGGCCTTATCCTTTTCGTGCACAGGTCTTCTTCAATCTTTTCATTTTGTGTTTCTGTTGACTGCACAAGTCCAGGAATTAATTGATTGTTTCTACTTATCCCCACTTGTTATATCCTTATTCTGCTTAGTCCAATTTCAGACTTTTTACCTGTACATTTATCAATTGTATATTTTTATGTGATATTTATATTTTCAAATGGTGGAATATCAAACACACAGACATAAATAAATAAAATCCAGATACTGTCATGGAATATTCTGAGGATATTTAAATGCCACAGCTGAGCACCATGGATTGTAAATATCCGATCCTTTGAATTTTGGCCCTAGAGTTGGTTTTGAAATCGATGGTGGATTCCAATTTTTACAAGTAGTAAAAAAGACTGAGCTGCAGGAACGATGTCATTACCTATGCCCAGTAGCTCTGATCTGGAATTTAATGCAGTTAGCACTAGGTGGAGCCATAACACTCAGATATGATGTGAAAATGCAGTAATTAGGAAAGAAGCTTTGAATAAAGATGTGCTCATAAAAAAAAAGTTTGAACTAGTTTGAAAAGAGCCTTCCAGTAAGTCCAGTTTTGTCCAGTCTGCATTGTTCTCTAATATAACAATGTGTTTATTGTAACATAGTAAATATATGTAGCATGTACCTTTCTACGCAACTGCTAAAGGTGAGTCACAAGAAGCACCACAAATGTCAAAAAAGTTTCAAATAAATAAAAAAAAAATATATACATAATAAATTCATCAAACCAAGGATAAAATCAATAATAAACATCAGCAAACAAATTTAAATAAATTAAAATCACATTGAAGCCTGAATTTTAAAAAATCTGGATTAATATCTGAACTATAGCTTGATTAAATAGTCCAACTTCTAATACATGTCTAAAAACGGAGAGAGTTCCAGAGAAATGGGATACCACAAGAAAAGACTTGTTTCCAACTTTACTTTTTTGGAGAAGGAATCAACAGGAAACATCATGAAGTTTTTGTTATTATTATTATTATTTTATTTATACACTTTTAAGATGCTTTATAAACAAAACAACTTATACAGAAATAGAAAAAAGGCAAGGAAAGAAAAAACATATACCAAAATCACATTAAGAAACAAAATTAAAACCCTTTTTCTCTCTAGCCCAAAACCAAAAAGTAGATCCAAGATAGGAAAAACAATATTATACAAACTCAAAGGAAAGCAATAACCCAACATATCAGCAAGCTAAACTAATACAATGCATTATAGTCTCAAAGTCTACGAGACCCAAAAAAGGTGAAAGCTAATGAAGGCCGCCAACTGACGAGGTTCATAAAAGACATAGGATTTAGAATGTATTTTCACTAAACACTTGCATGGGAATTTAAGAAAAAAATATCCTCCCTAACTGAGACACCCCTGGCTTCAGGAGGAGAAACTCCTTACGTCTTTTCTGTAAGTCCCAGGCAAGATCTTGAAACATATGGATCAACAACCCTTTGAAAGAAACAGAACGCTTTTTGAAATACACTTTAAGCAACCAGTCACGATCAACTGACAGTGCAAAAGTCACTAATAGTGTCGCAGGCACCACAGATTCCAAATCAGAAGCTTCCAAAACTTCAGTTATATTTAAGTTATCCATATGCTGTACTTCTGTGGAAGTCTGCTAAGATGAATCACCCAAAATCTTCTTACCAGTAGGCAAATAATATATCTTAGACAAAGGTGGCTGAGACTCCAATGGGATCCCCAAGGCTTCCGTCATATATTTTTTAAACATGTCTCTAGCCAAAACTAGTGATGAATGAGGAAAATTCAAAACACGGAGATTAACACAGCAAACCTGGTTTTCCAGAGTTTCAGCTTTAAATTTGACTGACACCAAATCTTTAACCAAGGCAGAAACAGAATCCATCTGCCTTTGTTGAAATCCTTTCAAACTTTCAACTTCTTCCTTCAGAGTAGAAATATCAGACACATCCTTCTGTTTAGCAAGAGAATTATGATGTACCAGCTCCAAAATCATATTAGAATTAGATACCATTGTCTCAACCAACTTGGAAATTGCAGTCCAAGTCGATTCCAAAGAAAAACATTCTGGGCGTTCCAAAACAAACTCAGGGAGTGTTGGCTGCTCTGATTGTGTCTCTCCACCCGGCATACAACATCTCACTGTCCCAAGTTGTTGAGCAGCCGACTGCAGCTCTCCCAGTGGTTTCTCAGCGACAGACTCCTCCCCTGAAACATCCACTGTTTGGTATTCCAGCCAACGACTTCAGCAGCAGGGACAGCCCTGGTACCTCTCCTCCTGTCGGGACACCATCCAGTACAGGAACTGAACTGGGTGACCCGACAGGCCCAAGGCAGAGAAACCTGGCAGGCAACACAGGGGGCAAACACATATCCAGCGAGAGCTCACACCCTGAAGAGGACGCCGTGCCTCCTGACACCGGTGTTGATTCAGCTGGGAAACCACCGGATTTTTCTTGCTGATGCTCAGCCCATGCCACAAAGGAATCCATAGGCCCAATCGCAGGAAAAGAGCTCTGGGGAGTCCCCAAAGAATCAGGAGGGTTTTTCTGCTGCTTCCCCTTCCTCTTTGGCATCATGGAAACAGGTCTAGGGCAACTGCAGGCTATGCAGCCATCTTGGATCCCAAGAAGCATGAACAGGCGTTTTTAAGATGACATGTATCATACTCATTCTGAGCCTTAAAGAACCAGGTTGAAACTTTGGGCTTAGTCCAAAAGGAAATGGGGACCAGAGGTCATGTGTGTGCATTTGGTGAAAATGCACACACATGAAAAGAGCTCCTTGGTTTCAAGGAACGAGACTGATCTTTTGAGGTTAGAGAAGCAAAATTGGAGGAACTGTGGCAGAAAGCGAGGTACATAGAAGAGACCTTCAGGGACATAGTAGAGAAGTCCCATTTCAAGTTTGTCACCCTCTGTGCTGCCATGGAGGAGAAAGGTCACCTGAAATGAGAGCATCACCTTGGTGTGGCAGGACCTGCCCTTCAGGCGATACAATATCCTCCCAAACCAAGGATGTCTCTCCAGGGTCATATGACTAAGAGGAAGGGTTACAATGGCCATTGCCAATTCAGTCATTAGGCATGTATATGGTTGAATGGATACATGGATCGCTTGACAATTTGCCTGCCTGGTGTGAAGGTAGCTGACCTCATGCATCACCTAGATAATATTTTAGAAAGTGCTGGAGAGGAGCCAGCTATCTTGGTACATGTGGGTACCTATGACATAGGAAAGTGCAGAAGAGAGGTTAAGGAAGCCAAATTTAGCCCTTTAAGTAGAACATTTTGCAGCAGGATGCTAAAATGTCCTAGCATTGGATAACATAAGGAACATTCTGAGTCCCTGTTCCAGACTAATGCCCATTAAAGATAATGAAGGGGAAGGAGAAAGAGAGGAACCACAAGCGTGAGAGTTCCTAATTTTTTGAGGGAAGAATAAAATAGGATGTAGGGCGTGGTACAGGCTCTTTCCCAGAGGACAAGTCCAGAAGAGGGTGTAGGGTAGAAGCCTGGTCTTCCTCAAGTAAGGTTACCAGATCTACCTGATTTTTCAGGATTGCCCCCGTTTTAGAGCTGTGCCCCTGCTCCCACCTGTTTGGCAGCCTTTTGTTCCCATTTCCAGCAATTGGGACAGAGGGGGGATTTAGTAATTTGAATATGTCAGTTTTTAGAATTTATATCCTTTATCTTTCTATTTTGCACAGTACCAAATGCATCACTGTTTCTATTTCTCTGTGGATTTGTCTGCTTGGAAGCGATATTGTTGCTGTCAAGGGATAGATTTGGAGGCAAGGTAACAGGGGCAGCCCGATGCATGTGTGAGAATGTTGTTCGCACAGGGCCCCACCAACTACATGCCGCACATGCCGTCTGACTGAGAGTGTGTCCCAACTGTTTGGCATTTCGCTTTGACCTGGCCCTGGACGGCCCACTGTGTCTTGCTGGGATTCAGTCTGGTCTGGCAGGCCCCAGTTTGGAAAAAAATAACTGAGCTTGATCGTTACGCTGCAAGCCACAGCATAGCGATCAAACTCAGGGTTTTTTTTCCCCATGCCTTACATATTGCCCGACGTCAAGTTGACATTTACGTGCCGGCCTTTGCACCTTAGAGGCACTTTAGACCTGAAACCCCTCCCACCCAATGTGCTTGTGGCTTCATTTGCACTTGGTGCTGCTGCCGGAGCAGAAAAAGGCAAGAGCACGAGGCCGTTTTGGAGCCAGCAAGGACGCACCCTTAGGTAGGCATGGGCTGAATGACAACACAGCTGAGCAAGCCGCAGGCTCGGGGAGCCCCCCTCTCACGAACCAGCACTCCAGCAGCAACTCCAGAATAGAGGTAGGACGGTGGCGCTGGTCTGGACTCAGAGAAGAGATTCTGTCAAGCCAGGTGATGTTTTTTTGTTTAATTTTCTTTCACTCTCATCCTCTCCTTAATTTCAAATACACAACAGTTTTGGGGCTGGATAATTTAAACTATGTCAAGATTTTCTTGTTTGTTTGTTTTTTTTGAGCAAAAGAATTTCCTTTTCTAGGGAAGAAGTTGGGCACAGAAAAAAGTGTGGTTAATTGGGTCTTTTTACTTTTTTCTGATTTTCAGTCTGACATTTGGATTTATCACATTGTTAATGAAATTTGTGTAATGCTGCTATCTGAACTTTAATGGATTCATTTAGTGGGGGCTGGGGCATGTTTACTAAGGGGTGCTAAATGGTTTGTGTGTGGCCGCTGACTGCAGTAAGTTATCATGCAAGCAAAATAATTACCTCACGTTATTTCCCCCATGCATTAGAGAATGGGTGGAACACAAAAAGCGAGTGGTAATGGTGGTCACAAGTACTTTATTGAAACAAATGAGCCCCGATGCGTTTCGGCTGAAGCCTTCTTCAGGGGGCTAGGAACTGCAAGCATTACCACTCACTTTTTGTGTTTTGCCTGTTGCTTTGCAAGGGTTTGCTCCTTTTGTGTTCTGCTTAGAGAATGGGTGGTCCATGGTTAGGGCCGGAGTAGAGAAGGATGAGAGCACATTGCAGTTAGTGTGGGGGTAGAGTCAATGCTGCAGTTAGTCTCTGAGAGTATAAACAAAACATTTTAATACTGAAGAACTAGGAGGAGCAAGTTGGGGAGTTAAGTGGGGTAAGGATGGGGATCACAAGTTTTACAGACCCTAATGAAATAGGGGTCTGTAAAAGTTGTGACCCCACACTTACCCCTTCCCTATCTCAAGAGAACCTCTGTAAAAGACAGTGAAGTAAAGAACATGAATACTGGATGGGGAAAATGAATTCCCACTGCCTTTACATCAGCTCACATCAGTGGATGTCAGTCAATATAAATGCTGTAATATGAGTTATACTGGTTATGTTGGATATGCCAAGAAACAAGCTTGGATACCAGTGACTGCTTTATATATGATGTTTTCAGGCAGTTTATTTTGCCTTTTATTGATCTCCCAATTTAAGATATATACTGGGTCTGTGTTATATATAATGGTCTTTTATTAATATTCAATATAAGTATATTCCTGGTTACCCTTTTTATATTTTTAGCTTTTGCTTTACAGTCAAAAGTTTTGTTGAATACCTAAGATGAAAGTACTGTTGGTATCCTTGAGTAGTTCAGTGATGAAGCATAGAAACATGACGACAAGACCATACGGCCTATCCACTCTGCTCTTCCATACCATCCTCTAAGCTCTCTAATCCCTTTTTGTCCTTTAGAGATCTTCTGTGTTTGTCCCATGAATTGTCCCATGCTTTCTCTACTACCGCCACTCTTTTTGTAAAGAAATATTTCCACTAATTACTCCTGAGTCTATCTCCTTTCACCTTCATCCTATGCCCCCATGTTGCATTTATGCAATGGAGATATTTAAACATCTCTATCATATTTCCCATCTTTCTTCGAAAGTATACATATTGAAATCTTTAAGTCTGTCCTATATGCCTTAAGACGAAGCCCACTGACCATTTTGGTAGCCACCCTCTACACAGACTCCATCTTGTTTATATCCTTTTGAATATGTGGTCTCCAAAATCGCACACAATTCTCTAAATTAAGTCTCGGCAAAGACTTACAGAGGCATTATCACCGCCACCTTTCTGCTGGCCATTCCTCTCCCTATGCACCCAAGTAGCCTTCTGGCTTTCGCCATTGCCTTATCTACCTGTTTAGCTACCTTAAAATCATCAGAAACAATCACACTTTTAGCAAAATCAAGTTGTACTAAAATGTAAGGCTATAGATACTGTAGTCCCTTTCAAAACAGAGTATTTCATGGTAGTTATTGATAGTGCAGGCAGCATATAGTGGTTTGCAGTGTTTTCCAGTTGCAAGATTATTCCTTGTTTCATTTGAAATGTATAATGGGTTATAGCATTCAAGGACAGCACCTAAAGAAGAGTAATTAATTTAACCTATGGAAGTTCAGCATCTGGTTGTTTATGTTGAATGCTACCATCCTTATTAAACATGTTTGGACTGTCATGGTTCGTTACATAAATATGAGTTCAATAATGAAAAAAACAACTTCTGTTAAATGATGTTATTTAAAGAATTAACAAAATAAGAAGCAGTGTAAATAATAAGCGAAACTGATTGCTCTTGGATACTACTCTCTGGTTTTTCTTGCCTTGCATAATGCTAAGCTCTCTTGTTAAATGTTACTTTAAGAGGCACAAACCTCCTATAGTCCTATGTTATTAGGAAAATAACTATTACATTTGAGAGAATAGACTGAAAGGGAGCATTGGTACAAGGTCCCACGGTTATGTATATATTTATGCAAATGAGGCTCTGCAATGAGTCTCTGCATATGGCCCTGCATCCCCCTTGGGCCACTCCTGCAAGGTAATGATTCCTCTTCCCCCCTCCACACCTTGTTGCTCAAATCGGGAACTAAGGTGTCACCCCCCCCCCCCCCCAAATGACACTTAAGTGTCCTAGATTTGCCTGCAAAACATTTGGCAACCTTATCCTGAAGAGAGGAGGCAACTTGTAGAGTGGCTTTCCCCAGTGCCCTACTGGAGAAAAGAGACGGGAGCAAAAGCTCCTACAGTGTGTCCTGAGGAGGGGCACAAGGCGCTCCGGAGAGTAGGGGTCAGGAGGAGAGATTTCAAAGGAAAGGAGTTCCAGGTTCAACCTCTGACAAGAAAAGGGGAAAATTGAACCATGAAGGCATTTCAGAAGAGGAGCTGTGCATTTAGAGGATCCAAAGGAGCAGAAAGATTTAGGACCCAAGTACTGGGTGCATTCTTCTTACTGGAAGCTTGGAAGGATAACACAGTAAAAAAAAAAAAAAAGGAACTGCAAGATGAATGTCCACCGGAGACAGAGAAAAGTGCAGGGATAGAAGTGAGGGGTCCTATTTGGGTCACTCTATGACGGCATGGTTTTGGAAGAGAGAGAGAGAGAGGATTCTACTCAGGATCTCATACCAGAGACTGACTGCATATAAGAGGAAAGCGAGGAGGAGAGAACATACTACAAGAAATTGTAACAAGGAATATCAGTAACAGACCAAGAAGGAACAGTTATGACAACATGATCAGCACACCTTCAGGATATCACAAGACTAAACAAAATACATCAAGAAGAGTGCCATCACTAATGGCATCAACAATATGGAACTCCCTCCCAACAAGCATACGGGAATTAGAGGACGTCACAGACTTTCGCAAGGCCCTGAAAACCCTGCTCTTCACAGAAATTTACGAGCAGATAGACAACAGCCCTCACCAGATATACAACACCCCCCGCCTGAGCGGGATTGCAACATAAACTCCACTGCAAGCTCAATACTTATCTAACCCAGCTAGACTCACGACACCATCATGATAAATGTAACCCTCAACCTGTGTTGTCTTAATGTTGTTAAGTACCCTCATGTTAGATGTTGTAAAGTACCCACATGTTGAATGTAACCCAATTGTGATGTAATGTAACCACTTTGATTGTAGGATAAGGTGGTATACAAGTATGTCTAAATAAATAAACATAGAGGAAACTTAGCTAAGCATCTAAAACACATCAGTCATCCTTGCTGCCAAGGACATTGTGTGAAAGAGATGCAGGAGAGATCAAAAGAGCAACCAGGAATTGTAAGCAGGTATGAGACTGTCTTCCATCATTTAACATTAGTTTTGTGGATTTGTACCTTATTATTTTTACTGCCCTTCCGGTATATTTCATTTGTTTTGGGAGAGCCCTTTAAGAGGCTGATTTTATAAGGGAGCTGCGTAAAAAGATGCATCATTTATGGGCGAAAGTCACTATTTTCAAGGATATACATGAATACTTTAGGCCGTCGCTATTTTGTAAGCATGCACAAGTCCGATCAGTGTGGGAAGCACAGGGGTGGAGCACAAATTTACACGCGGAGGTTATAAAATACTATAACACACGTGCTTGAAAAATCTGAGTACAGGCATTTACCCCTGCCATAGAGCAGAAGTAAGGCTTGCACGTAATTTGCGCGACTTTTTATACCACTTGTGCCCTTATTTTTTTAAAGTAAAGGACGTGCATACATCACTTTAATGCCATTGAACTTTATAAAATTACCCTCCATATAAGCAAGTCACGCAGATATTCCAGTCGACTTATGTTGCTTTTGGACTGTGGAATTGCTCGTCACCACTAGAGGAGATCCTGAATATTCCTAGTAACCATTACCAGCGTGCTATGCATGGGAAGGAAGGACAGTGTCAGAGTAGCACAGACACCAGGCACAACTGTTTCTGTACCCAGGCTTAGGGTCACCCTCAGCCCCATCCACCACACAGATGCGGCCTCTGCTGCAGTTGAAATCCAGAACTTTCAGATAAGCATTCTCAGAAATGCTCCTTGTTCCATACTGAAGACCTAAGAGACAGGCAGAGCTTTGGAGTTTCAAGGCATGGATGAGATGATGGTACAGGGATTTAGATTCAATAGGAACTGGGCAACATTCTAGGGAAGAAGGAGCCTATTCTGCAAAGATGAGCTCCATCAGAACTAGGGTGCTGGTGTTAGAGCAGCTTTTACATTAGAATCTGGAAAGTGGTGGACAGTCACTCAGGAGTGCATGGTTTGGAATAAAGTATCTTTGAAGGATACTGTCAAAACAGAAAAGTTAGGGCAATAAAGACAAAAGTAGCTCTCATGCCTTTAATTAAAGAGCAAACAGCATTGAAAGATTGCAGAATTGTCCCTACAAATGCTAAACAGGATATAAATACTGTATATCAAAAACACTCTTTGAAATTCCTCTGTACAAATGATAGAACCCTAAAAAATTAAGATGGAAGAATTAGAACATTTAGCACTGGAAGAAGAGGGAGATATAATAAGGTATCTCAAAGACTTGGTAGAAGGAGGATAACTAATAAGACACTGTAATACCAGGGTACAATTATATCACAATGATAGGATAGATCAAATTGGTGGAGGAGTGGCGCCATATGTTAAAGAAGGAATTGCATCAAACAAAAGTTCTACAGGCAATAGAATGTACCATGGAATTCTTACAGATAG
The DNA here is from genome assembly GCA_033557465.1 of Ichthyophis bannanicus. NCBI lineage: Eukaryota > Metazoa > Chordata > Amphibia > Gymnophiona > Ichthyophiidae > Ichthyophis > Ichthyophis bannanicus. The sequence continues at coordinate 547,957,209 of CM066031.1, forward strand.
AAATAGAGGTGGAAGCTGGATACCATCTACCTGGCCAGAATAATAAGATGGATGTTGAAATGTTAACATGAATTAGGAATGCTGTCAAATTCAGCAACACAGTAATTGTGGATGATTCAATTGCCTCAATTCTGATTAAGAAGTGTCATGTCTGGTAAGGTTCCTATGTGAAATAAATGATGGCTTCATGGGGCAGCTGGTTCAGGAACTGACAAGAGGGGGAACTATTTTAGACCTAGCCCTTAGTGAATACAGGATTTGATGCAAAAGGTAATGGTGTTGAGGGACCACTTGGCAACAGTGATCATAATATGATTAAAGTTGATTTTATATCTGGAATGAGGACATTAAAGAAATCTACTATGCTATCATTGAACTTTTGAAAGGAAGACAATGGGGCATGTTTACTAAACGGCGGTAGTGGACTCCGTGCTATATCAGAGCCATGGCCCCATTGATTTCAATGGGGCAGTGGCTCCGATACCGCACAGAGTCCGCTATCGCTGTTTAGTAAACATACCCCATGATAAAATGAGGAAAATTATATATATAAAAACAAACAAACTAAAAGGAGCAGCTGCAAAGGTTAAGAGTTAACATCAGGTGTGGATGTTGTTCAAAAATACCATTGTGGAAGACCAGACCATACAGTCCACATATTAAAAATGGAGAAGAAAGGCTAAACAACAGTTAAAAGTTTATGTGAAAAAGATTATAATAGCCAAAAGAACATCTTTCAAAAACGGATAAATGATCCAAATGAAGAAAACGGGAAACGGCAGAAGAACTGGCAAGTTAAATGCAAAGCATTGGTAAAGAAGGCAAAAGAGAATTTGAGAAGGTTGCCACAGAGATAAAAATTTATAACAAAAATATTTTTAGGTACATTCAAAACAAGAAGTCTATGAGGGAGTCATTTGGATCATTAGATGATCATGGGGTGAGAGGTACTAAGGGAGAACAAGGCCATAGCAGAGAGACACAGAATTATTTGCTTTGGTCTTTAATGAGAAAGATGTAAGGGAACTACCCTTGCCAGAAACGGCATTTAATAATAATGATTCAGAGGAACTGAAACAAATCTCAGTGAACCTGGAAGTCATAGTAACCAAATCAACAAGCTAAAGAGCAGCAAATTACCTGGACTAAATGGTATCTACCCCAAAGTGCTGAAAGAACAGATATGTTACTAGTAATCCATTACTACTACTACTGATCATTTGTACAGCACTACAAGGTGTACATAGCACTGTACAGACAGATGTTAAAGATGGTCCCTACTCATCAGAGCTTACAGTCTAGTCAAGACAGACAACACAACAGCTGGAGACAAGGATATGTCTAGGGGAATGGTATGGAAACACACAGTTGGAGAGCAAGAGACTAAGTGGATCAGTATCCAAAAGCAGCCTTGAAGAGGTGAATTTTCAGCCTGGATTTGAAAAGGGCCAGAGATGAAGCCTGACGTACAGACGCAGGTAGTCTGTTCCAGGCATAATGAGCAGCAAGGTGGAAGGATCAAAGTCTGGAGTTGGCAGTAGAAGAGAAGGGCACAGATAGAAGCGATCTGCCAGAAGAGCAGAGTACCCGAGGAGGGGTGTAGGGAGAGATAAGAGAGGAAAGGTAGTGAGGAGCAGCAGAACGAGTGCACTTATATCAGTAGGAGAAATTTGAATTGGATGGAGAAATTGATAGGGAGCCAAGAGAAGAGGGGTTACATGAACATAGCAACACAGGTAGAAGATAAGCCATGCAACTGAGCTTTGAACAGACTGAAGTGGGGAGAGATGGTTCAGAGGGAGACCAGCGAGGAGCAGGTTACACTAGTCAAAGTGGGAGGTGACTAGCGAGTAGATAAGGGCCTTAGTAGTGTGAATAGAAACAAAGGGGCGAATTTTGCTGATGTTATAGAGGAAGAGACAACAGGTTTTAGCTATCGATTGGATGTGTGTGGAGAAGGAGAGGGAGAAGTCAAAAACGACCCCAAGGTTGTGAGCTGAGGAAACAGGGAGGAGTAGAGTGTTATCCACAGAGATAGAGATAGAGAAAGGAGGAAGGGAGGATGTGGGTTTTAGGGGGAAAGCTAAGAAGCTTGGTTTTGGACATGTAGCATGTCAGGCAGGCCTGGATTGCCGAGAGATTTCAGGTGTAGAGGGTTAGATATGAGAGTCGTCAACATAAAGATAGTACTGAAAATTATTAGAGGAGATGAGTGCACCAAGGAACTGGGAATAGAGAGAGAAAAGGAGTGGACCCAAGAGAGACCCTTGGGGTTCACTAACTGACAGTGGGATAGCAGTAGAGGAGGATCCACCAGAATAAACACTAAGGGGCTTGTTTACAAAGCCGCGGTAGCGGTTTCCGATTGTTATCAGAGCTGCAATGGGGCCGCCGCTCTGATAACGATTGGAAACCGCTACCGTGGCTTTGTAAACAAGCCCCTAAAAGTGCGGTGGGAGAGAGAAGAAGAGAATCAGTACAGTACAGAGCCCTTAAAACCAAGCGAGGACAAGGTATTGAGGAGAAGGTGGTGGCCAACAGTGTCAAAAGCAGCAGAAAGGTCAAGAAAGATGGGGATTGAATAAAGACCCTTGGATTTGGCCAGGAACAGGTCACTAATAACCTAATCATTAAAACTGTCTTGGTAACTGCTGAAAGGTGAATCCTCTCTCTGGTCCCAGGTTTATGGCAGACTTTAACATGTTTTTATGCAGGATTTCTATGTACTTTGTACCATCCATTTTCCATCAACCATCACAATCTCCCTGCCCCTACTGCTGTAAAAGATCCCCACAACATAATGCTGCCACCACCATGTTTTGCTGTATGAATGGTATAAATAGGGTGATGTGTTGTGTTAGTTGTACACCCCACATATAGCTTAGCACCGAGATCAGAAAGTTCAACTTTGATCTCAAACACAAAATCCTTTTTCCACAGATATACAGTGCCCCTTAAATTTTTCTTTGCAAATATTTTGAATTATTGTACAAGAGTTTGAAATACACATTTTTGTCTAGTTTTAAAAAAAATCTGATAGCATTCTGTGGAGGAAAGCAGCATATTTTGTTAAAAGTACAACACATCATATAGGGGCATATTTACCAGAGGTTAGCATGCGTTAATCAACATTAACGTGGACTACATGCTGTTGTGTCCCTAGAAATATATGGATGCAGCAGCACTTAGCATGCGATAACCTTTAGTAAACATGCTCCATAGAGATCTGATTTGATTGAATGCTCTAAATAAGTAAAGATCCAACTCCATTACCCAAGTACAGTATTTGGGTTCAAGAGTTCAAGTAAAGTATTCCTCTGAGCCAGCAGATGGTTAAAATTGGCCTCTGAAAATTTATGAGGCCGAGTTCCTTAATTTATACTCAAAATCTCATTAAACGCCTAAATTGAGGAGCATAAAAAATGGGTGACAATAGGGGCAAATTTAAGGAAGGAAAAAAGTTATAAATTTAACACAGATTTTCAGTGCAGATTTATAAATTAAGCTCATACACCTACGCAAATGAATGGTAGACTTAAATTTCTGCATAACTTTTAAGCTCCTAAATTAAGATGAATTTTCATCTGAAAACGTAATCTAAATTTGGCTGAAAATAGGACAAAAATTTAGGAGCTCATTTTTTTTTTATATTAGGGCCCAAGTGTTTAATGAACATAGTAGCCTAGTAAATAACAATAGATAAAGACCAGCATGGTCCATCTAGTCTACCCAGTAAGGTTGCTAGAGTTGTAGTTTTACATGCCGCGCCACGGAGGTTACCCCCACTCCATGCCTTTGTTTAGGGTTGTACCCGCCATTCTCTGCAGGTTACCCCCCTCCATGCATTTGTTTAGGGTTACATCTGCCCCTCCATGCAAGTTACCAACCTCTATTTTTGAAGTATAAATGTCATCTATTCAAATAAATTTGCTTTGAATCAATTCTCTTGCTATATAGGGTCCTCTATGTCTGTTTACACCTTTTTGAAATTCATCACTGTTTTTGTTCCCCCTACCTCCTCTGGAAGGTCATTCCAGGTATCCATCACCCTTTCTGTAAAAAGGTATTTTATGATGGTGCTTTTAAGTTTACCTCATTGCAGCTGCATTTCATGTCTTCCACTCCTCTTCTTTTGTGTCTAAAGATTGTTTTGTCATGTTTCATTATGATTGTCTTTGTATATCCTCCCGCTGAAAGGCTCCTGTCCAATCGGGGCAGTGGGAGAAGCTTAAAGGCAGGCGCCACCGACAAGAACAGTGGCTTCACTCACCGTCCCTGCCAAAGCTCCCCTTGATAGGGGTCGAGCAACTGAGCGGGAAATCCTCCTGCTCAGAGGCTCCTGCCCAATCGGGGCAGTGGGAGAAGCTTAAAGGCAGGCGCTCCCAAAGGGCGCGCCTGCACCTGGCAGGCCCGTGCCTGAGGGCCTCACCAGAGGGCCCTTTGGCGGGGCTCTTAGGCGGGGCTTGGAGGCAGAACGATAAAACCGACAGGACCAGAGCTCGCCAGCAAACAGCCTGCAATGACGACAAGAGCACAGCTCCACACGAACTCCTCGACCAGAACAACGAGAACCTCAGACGCCTGAAATATTAATCCCAACACCACCCAAGAACTCATACCTCATGCTTCACACAAGGTAACCCCCTACAGGGTCACTATGCATGCCATACAATACGTCCCCACAGCACTCCTCCTCACACAGCTGTGTCCATACAACACTATACTCACGAACTCCATGCAAGCACACGCATGGAGCTACCTCCACAGCACCAAGTAATGCCACAACTCTCGCACAGGAGACCCTCTCAAAGAATTCAAGACAAAGCAAAAACAAATCCCTGCACACTCCCAAGGATGCTACCAACAATCACCTTAGAACTCATCAATACCAGGTCAGTAAGAAACAAAATCAACACCCTTGCTGACCACATAGAATCACAGCAGACCGACATATTCTGCATCACGGAAATGTGGCTCACACACACAGACAACGTGTTCCTCAACCAACTAATACCCCCATCCCACACAGCATTCAGCTGCTCTCGCACACACAAGAGAGGAGGAGGAGGAGTCCTGATCCTGGCAAGAAGCAACCTGAGATTCAAGTCAAAAGCCTTGTCAAATACAACTCAATGCGAATCAATCATGATAGAGAAGAAACACCTAGCCCTGTGCCTCACATATAGAGCGCCCTATACCTCCCCGGACAGGCTATACTGAACATAAGAACATAAGATATGCCATACTGGGTCAGACCAAGGTCCATCAAGCCCAGTATTCTGTTTCCAGCAGTGGCCAATCTAGGTCATACGTACCTAGCAGTTTCCCCAAAAGACACAGGTTCCACAATGCTTGTACTGGGTCAAGCATTGATATCCTGGGTCCCTTCTTAATAATGGTTTATGGACCTTTCCTCCAGGAACTTGTCCAAACCTTTTTTTAAACCCAGCTACACTAACAGCCTTTACTACATCCTCCGGTAACAAACTCCAGAGTTTGATTACACGTTGAGTGACAAAATATTTTCTTTTATTAGTCTTAAATAGTTTACCCTGTAGCTTCATTGCATGTCCCCTAGTCTTTCTATATTCTGATAACGTAAACAATCGATCTACTTTTACCCGTTCCACTCCGTTCATTAATTTATAGACTTCTATCATATCTCCCCTCAGCCGTCTCTTTTCCAGGTTAAAGAGCCCTAACCTTTTTAGCCTGCGCAATAAACACCATTCAGAAACCTTTGATTGTACTGGGTGACTTCAACCTCAAATCATCATACAGCAAAGACTTAGAATCCTTCCTAACAGCAATGAGCTCTCTACAATTCACACAGATCATCACAGCCACTTCTCACAGACATGGAACCTCACCGGACCTCATCTTTGCTCCCAACCACCTAATAGAAAAGAACTGCATCTCGAACCCAGCAATATCTCCAGTACCATGGTCAGACCACCATTTAATTAAAATCAAAATACAGCCTACAGCCCCAAAGGACAGTCAGATCAAACATCACGCAGACAGAAGATTTAAAAATGTCGACAAGGACCAATTCCTACAGGCTACATTACCTGACCCGAACTCAATTAATAACAACTTAACTAACCAAATAGAAAGATGGAGCGAGATCATATCTTCAACAGCCAAAGCCCCAGAAACCAAGACCTCCGAAGCCCACCGTTCTAAGACCAGATACACCCCATGGTACTCAAAAGAAATCCGGCTAAAAAAAGAGAGCTCTAAGGAGGCTAGAGCGACACTGGAGACACACCAAATCTGAAAGCTCTCAGAAACTATATCAGATAAAACAGAAGGAATATAACGAACTCATCAATCGGCACAAAAAGGAATACTATACCAACATGATTCTCAAATCCCCCAACAGATCCAGAGAACTATTTGAGATAGTAAAGACTCTCACCAAGGAACCAGCACCAGAGAAAGGGGTAATAATAAATCCACACACCTTCGCGGACTACCTCCAAATCAAACTCGCTACCCCCACAACAACAACTCCAAACACACCTTTGAAGCCATCAACACCCGACCAAAGGTGGGATGAGTTCAGCATCCTGTCAACTGAGCAGATCTCCCAAATAATCACTAAGCTCAACACCAGCACCACCCCGACTGACCCATGCCTAGTGGCATGGATCAAATCAGCAAAGGACAAACTTAGCAAAAGTATCCACAGCATAGTGCACAACTCCCTTACCCTCGGAACAATGCCAGATGCACTAAAGCTTGCAACAATCCGCCCCATCCCAAAGAAATGCACACTCAATAAAGACAACCCAGCTGCCTTCAGGCCCATATCTAGCCTCCCCCTAATGGCGAAGATCATCGAGAAGATGGTACAACACTAGCTACAGGAACACATCAACAACCATGCCCCACTAGACCAACATCAACACAGGTTCCGCCCAAACCACAGCATCGAAACTCTTCTGATACACCTCTTTGACAACCTTCTCAAAGTGATTGACAACATAAAAAAAGGCATCATCATAATTTTCCTGGACATCTCATCAGCTTTCGATACAGTAGACCACAACATCCTCATATCAATACTCCAGCAAATAGGACTACATGGCACCACCTTGAACTGGTTCAACTCCTACCTCACAAACAGACAGCTCCAAGTCAAATGCGGCCCCAACACCTCCCAACCATTCACAGCCAAACAGGGAGTACCGCAAGGATCCACCCTCTCCGCACTGCTATTTAATATATACATACAGCCCATCTGCGACATCATCAAGGAACACAACATACAATACTCCATCTATGCAGACGACATAATGATATACATACTGATTAACCTGGACAACCCAGGCTACACAAAAATAGCAGACTGCCTACAACGAATGACTAGATGGCTACTACAAAACAATTTGACAATAAACTACAACAAAACAGAAGCTCTACTAATGACCAGAAACACCACCTACACCCCCCATCTACCATCGAACTCAACAAGGTCACAATACCCATAAAATCAGAGAGAAACTACCTTGGAATCACCCTCAACAGAGAGCTTAACCTCCAGTTCCAGATCAGTAGAACCATCAAAAATGCATACTTCAAGATGAGAATCATCAGACGTCTCAAGCCAATCCTCTCCCAAGAACATTTCAGAACGGTCTGCCAAGCCGCCATCACACCGATCCTGGACTACTGTAACCAAATTTACCTTGGCCTACCAAAACACACACTCCGCCCCTTACAGTTGGCACAGAACACAGCTGCGCGAATAATAACCGGATCCACAAGGCATGACCACATCACCCTCATTATGAACCTCCTACATTGGCTTCCAATAGAGTCTCGCATCCGCTACAAAACCATACTGAACCTTTTCAAAATCAAACAGGATATCTCAACGGACAGTCTGCAGGCAATCATCAGCTTTGACTCCAGCCTCAGACCCAGGAAGAGAGGTACCACGAACACCATCACAACCCCCAAAGAATTCACCAAAATGAGGCAAACCACTTCAAAGAGAGCTATATCCCTGGCAGCACCCGCCATTTGGAACTCCTTCCCTGCCAGCTTAAGATCAATGATCGATATTAAGGACTTCCGAAAATCACTCAAAACAATGCTCTTCACAGAGCATTATGGTGACATTACGCGACTCTAATATTTACGCAGTATACCCTCCCCGCCCTGCGACAACCCCCCCCACTCCTTGTATATAACCCACTGTAGATAGCTCAAACATGTATATATTGCACTCCAATCAAGATGTACCTACTCACACACCCACGTACACTACCTTCACCACCACTGCATGCCGACACCCCTGCACCACCTCAATTGATTTGTTTGCAGTGTATACCGCTTTGATTCAAGGATAAAGCGGGATATAAATCCTTTTAAATAAATTAAATAAAATAAAAATAAATATCTATACTTGGATATTGTAAACTGCCTTTGGCAGTATACCAAATTGTGTAAATAAATAAATTCTAGATTTATAGCTTCTCTGTCTTTCAAGTATTTAAACATCTGTATACTATCTCTCCTGTCCCACCTCTCCTCTAGGATATATATATTCAGGTTTCAAGTCTCTCTTCATTCATCTTGTGGTGCAGACCCCTTATCGCTTTGGATGGCTTGCTCTGAATCATTTCAAGTCTTTTTGTACCCTTAGTGAGGTACATTCTCTAAAACTGAACACAGTATTCCAAGTGAGGCCTCACCAGTGACTTGTACGGAGACCTTGTCTCCTCCCTTCTGCAGGTTATGCCTCTCTGTAGGCAGCCTAGTATCCTTCTGGCGTTGGCCAATGCCTTGTCACATTGTTTCACCACTTTGAGATCCTCAGACATTGTTTCCCCGAGGTTCCTCTCCTAGACCAGGCATATCAGCCTCTTGACTCCTATCACATCCTGCTCCTTTGGATTTCTGCTCCAAAATTTGTGAGTGATATTGGGGAAGGATTGAAGGGAAAAGTCTGCTTTTTGCAGATACAAAAATTTGCAACAGAGTGGACATTTTTGAGGGAGTGGACAACATGAGGAAAGATCTATAAAAACTTGAAGAATGGTCTTATGCTTGGCCGTTAAGATTTAATACGAAGAAGTGCAGAGTCATGCACTTGGCATGCAGAAATCAAAAGGTATTGTATGTGATAAGGGGAGAGAGGTTGGTGTACATGAACCAGGAGAGGGACCTTAGAGTAATAGTGTCTGAGGATCTCAAGGTGGCAAAACAATGCGACAAAGTGGTAGCCAAAGCCAGAAGGATGCTGGGCTGGATACAGAAAGGAATAACCAGCAGAAAAAAGGAGGTATTAATGCCCCTGTACAAGTCATTGGTGAGAGTCCTCACTTGGCGTATTGTGTTCAGTTTTGGAGACCATATTTCACAAAGGATATAAAAAGACTTGAAATGGTTGGGGGGGGGGGGGGCGTTTCCATGATGGCTGTGGCAGCAGTCAGTCTCGTTTGACCATGCACTCTGGGGAGGAAGCGAAAGGGGAAGCCAGGGCCTTTGCCCTCTCAGTCCTCTGGCACATCTACACCGATTGCTGACTTGGTGGTGGGTCCCTTGGATCCGTTTCTTTTACGCATGGCACGAGCGTCGGAAGGAGCGGGTGGTGTTTGCCGGCTAGTAGTTTCGCCGGAGCTGGAGAGCCCGGTGTCTGCTTCGGCATCATCTTTGTCCCCCGCATTGAGCCCGGTGCCGAAATTGATCCGCAGCCAACCTTTGCTGGAAGGCTTCCTGCAGCTTGCTTCTCCTCCATTGGCAGGGGGAGAAAGCTTTGTGAGAGGGCCAGGACAGGCTGTGCTGGAGGACCAAGAGAGTGTGGTTCTTGCAGAGTCGTGCTTGATAAAAACTTTGGCGCTGAGAGGAGGAGTACGTGTTGGAAAGGAGATCTTCCCTACGTGTGAAGAGAAGTCGCCTGCATCTATGGAGCCAGAGTTTTCTACGGCTGATTCAGAAGTGGTGTTTTCCTTGCAGCGACCTCAGAATTTTACGTTGGAGGCTATTTGGAATGCAATTGTTTCATTAGGAGAGGTGCTTTTGCCACAAGTGTCATCCTTGGCTACTAAGGTGAATTCCTCTACTGGAGCACTATGTGAGTTTGAGGGAAAAGTTTCAGCAGTGCAAGCGGAGTGCGAAGATAAACGCAACAAGGTTGTGAGTCTTGAGGAACACTCGGACATGTATAGAAAGAACTTTCTGTCATTACACGCTAAGTTCGAGCACCTAGATAACGCTTCGCGAGCTAATAACTTGAGAATTATTAATTTCCCTAAGGTGCCTTCAATTTCAGCCAGAGATATGTTTCAAAGATACTTAGTGGAGATTTTAGGGGTATCTTCTGATTTGGTTCCTCCCCTGGTAAAAATTTATTATCTACCTAAATCGAAGCTTGCTCCGGTTCGGGGTGAGCTTGGGAGTAACCAAACTCAGGAAGCTATTTTGAATGTCACTGATTTGTTAGAAAATTCGGGGATTGAGTCTCAGGTTCCCTCCACATTATTAATACCTTTTGCTCTGTTATCAGATAAGGAATGGTTGTTAAAATTATTTTTTTCAGAAGTGGAAACTTTTATTTCGAGGTCTATCTGTACGAATTTATCCTGATTTGGCAAGAGATACCCTGAAGCGGCGCAGAGAGTTTCTTCTGCTCCGTCCTGGGGTTTTACAATTGGGAGGGCTCTTTTTTCTTAAACACCCATAAGTGTTTGGTGAAATACCAGTCAGTTTCTTATATATTTTACGAGCCCTCCCAATTGCTGTCTTTCATAAATGCTAAACGGCTTGAATCTTCTATTGACCCTCCTTAGGCTCAGCTAGTGGTTCCGGAGGATGACTGTTTGCCTTTTTCTTATGTGTTGTGTTTAAGGATTGTGAGTTGGTATTTTCCCCCTTATAGTGGGCTAGGGAGAGCTGGCATATAGTGCTGTTTGGCAATGCTTATGATTATTACTTTGAATGTATACTTTGGTATGTCTTGAGTATTTTTTTTCTATTATGTTTGCTCTGTTTCTGCAAGAATAGTTATGTAAACATTCTTGATGTATGTAAAATTTCATAAAAAAAAAACAAAAAACTTGAAATGGTTCATTCAAAGGAAGGCGACCAAAGTGATTTGGAGCCTGTGCCAGAAGACGTATGAGAAGAGACTTGAAGACCTAAATATGTATAACCTAGAGGAGAGGAGAGGAGAGGAGAGGAGGGACAGGGGAGATATGATGCAGACCTTTAAATACTTAAAGGGTATTAATGAACAAACTGACCTCTTTCAAAGAAGGGGAAGCTGTAAAACTAGAGGGCATATGATGAAGCCACAAGGCGATAAACTGAAAAGCAGCATCAGCAAATACTTTTTCACTGAAATGAATATCCTAATGATTAGAGTACTGGCTTGAGAACCAAGAGACCAGGGTTTGATTCACACTAGCAGTCTTTGTCGCCTTGGATAAGTCACTTAATCCTCCATTGCCTCAGAAAAATCCAAGTTATCAATGTCCCTGTTAATGTACATTACCAAGTTTTAGTTTCAGTGTAAACCGCTTTGACTGAAATGATAAAGCAGTATAAAAAAATCCTGTTAAATAAATAAAAGGGTGGTGGATGCTAGGAATGCCCTTTGGATGGAGGTGGCGGGGGCAAATACAGTGACAGAATTCAAAATGGCATAGGACAGACACAGTGGATCCCTTTATAGCAAGAGGATGAAATCAAAGCTAACTTAAATATCTTTTATACTCCAATAAATAGAGGAGGGGTGACCTGCATGAAGCGGCAGTACAACCCTAAACAAAGGCACAGAGGGAGGGTGACCTGCATGGAACAATGGGTACAACCCTAAATGAAGGCATAGAGGGGGATGAGCTGCACGGAGCGGCGGATAGAGCCCTATACGAAGGCCTAGATGGGGGGTTACTTGCACAGAGCGGTAGTTCAACCACTCTAGCCACCTTACTGGGCAGACTAGATGGATCGTACTGGTCTTTATCAGCTGTCATATACTATGTTACTATCTGCTGTAAACTTATCACTCTGCAGATTTTTTACATTAAAGCTTAACTGCCAAAGATTAGCCCGTGCTTCTAATTTTTGTAGATCACTTCTGTGTGATGTCAGTTCTTGTAGCAGATGTAGTTGCATGTGAGATGATGGGTTTGGTGAAGATGTGAGTCTGGGTATGTGATTTCAGGAGAGTAATCTGTATCTTGAGGTGATTGTGTCAGCATTAGATATAGGTAGTAATAGCTGTACAGTGTAGAGCAGAGGTGTCAAAATCTGTTCATCGAGGGCCACAAACCAATCTGGTTTTCAGGTTGTTCTTAAGGACTATGCACACACGCAAGGACACAACAGACAGAGCTCTCTCCATGGCTGCTCCAACAATATGGAACAATCTACCGGACGATCTAAGGGCAACTCCAGACCTCAAAGACTTCAGAAAACAACTGAAAACCATGCTGTTCATAGAGCACTATGGTCACATCACATAACTGAATATATATAAAATATGATTCTAGCACCACTGTAAATAGCCCACCCTGTATATAGCTCAAACAAATCAAGCACCCAACACATCCCTCACACAACTAAGTTTTATCCTCACTGCATGTACAACACACACACTTTACCTGATTGCTTGCTGTGATACCACCTTGATTATTAAGATAAGGCGGTTTAGAAATACTGTTAAATAAATAAATAAATAAAATATATTTACATACAACTGAGACATGTTCATTAGAAATAGCCTGAAACTAGATCTGTTTGCAGTCCTTCAGGGCTGGAGTTGCACATCCGTGATGTAAAGAGTATGTAATCATTTTATCTAGTTAAGGCTACCAGATGTCCCTGATTCTCAGGAATTGTCCCCAATTTTGAGATAGTGACCTGACTCCATGGACTATAAATACCTCATGTCCCCAATTTCATTGAGGACAAAGGCAAAGGGCATTGTTTCTTCTGCATACTCTGATTTTATTTATTTATTTATTTCTCTTATATACCGCGCTCTTCAACATCAGCGCGGTTTACATGGAACATTTAGGTTTTACGGTGGGGGTTACACTGTAAATTACAGATAACAGGTAGCTCAACTTGGAGAACCATTAACTATTTACACATATTTGAACACATAGTAGTATTTACAACAATTGAGGGAAGATTACAGAGGACATGAAGCTTATTTGCGGGTGGGTCGAGATGGTGCAGTCTTCTTGATCCTGGTACTGTAGGGATGGAGATATGGAATTATCTTTTTTTCTGAAAAAAGGAGTAGAAATTTCAGAAATATATATAGTAGAATATTTATCTATATGTATAACTTGAGAAAGGCTAATATGGTCTTTGGTAAATTTTTGAAATTACTGAATGCTACCTAGACTGGTCATTTCAAAATATATAGTGAAAAGTGGAGGAGTGGCCTAGTGGTTGGGGCAAGGTACTTCAGGCTGGAAGGTCGGGGGTTCAAATCCCACTAGAGGACAGCAACCTTGGGCCGGAAGGACTGGGGTTTCTAGTCCCACAGGTGCTCCTTGTGGTCTTGGGCAAGCCACTTAACCCTCCATAGCCCATGTTCCCTGTAAAATAGTTATCTCCAAGTTATAATGCCCTGTTCAATGTAGTTTCGGTTTGTTCAATGTAAACCACACTGATGCAGAATAGCGTGGTATATAAGAGAAAAAGAAAAAAAAATGATGCCCAAGAAGGGATGACCTCTGCCCCTCTCAGCCCAGCTCAGCCCTGCCCAGGTGTCCAAAAATCTGGTAACCCTATATCTAGTGCTACAGTGTGGGATTTTGATGGAGTTCTGTGTTATTAGAACAGTAATATGTGACTGCACTACATGAGGATAATTTTATAAAGTCCTGCATGGTTAGCGTGCGTTTTTATGCCAGGATTTTATACCCATTTTATAAAGTCAAGTACACTGTGTGCCATTCAAGATAGTACACCATGTTATTTAGATCCCCTAGATGCTAGAGGGAGCTGTAGGAAGCTGGGGACAGCTCTAGTACTGGGTGAACCTAAGGGAGTGCTTAGGAGAATCCTAGTACTCCTTAAGGAGACAGCCACCCCAGACCACCTTATTAGGGCTAGAGCAGAGAAGCCTCTCCAGGAGGGTATGCTCCCGCCAGGCAGGATAGAAATTCTGAGTGAGAGGGAGGCCATAGATGGAGGAGAGAAGCCTCCAAGGCATTGCCAGCAAGAGCTGTGGGAAGCCTAAGACCCTGCCAAGGATAACTGGGGAAAGCCTCCAGGAAGCTGCCGGAGAATGTTGAGAGCCATTTTGGAATTTTGAGTGGCCTATAAGGTTCAACAGACCTTTTGAATTTTACCCTACAGCACTTGCTGAGAAATGCTGAAGCTGCTAGCCTGTAAGGTGGGCCAGGCCATATGTTGTGAATTAAACTACATGAGAAGCGCGTGCCAAGGGATTTGCTGAAGCCACCAGCCTGCAAGGTGAATTAGGAGGTATATTCTGAACTAGACTACTATGGAGAGACTTTGCCTACTCAGTGAAGCTGATGTTTATAGCATCTGAGCCTTATCAGTGATTGCTAAGATATTTGCATAAAGTACTGCTAAGAGGGGTTGACATAGTCTGTGGTATTTTGGAAAGGAACTAATGTTGGGAGACTTAACTTTATTGACACAATTCATTTTAAGTACTTACACCAAAATGAGCCTGGCTTGCTTTCTCAGGTTATAAATATCAATTTTATTTGCATCTCAAACTGTGATTGGGCTGTGCATACTTTACATTATAAAATACTAGCATAAATGGCTGAAAATGCATGTTAATTTAAGTCAAGATCACTGGTGTAAAATGCCCACACCTAAATTTGTAAGAAGCGGGTGAGTATAATTTATAGTATTTTATAATTATGCATGTAACCTTGTGCTCTGCCCATTCTCCACCCAAATTTCATGCCCACAGTGAAAGGATCCATAATCAGATGTGTGGGCGTACTTACAGAATGCTGACATTATCATTTATGTGTGTTAGTGGCCACTTAAGTCTAAATCACTAAAATACATTTACAGTATGTGCGTTCGCGCATAAATCTAGGATACTTTTTATAAAATTACATCCCTATGTATTGCATGCCGAACATTCAGGACATCCTTTGAACAATGCACTGTGTATATAAACATGAATGTAGGTTGTATGTGAAAGATTACATACATGGATGCTGTGCGCATCACTAATGCATGTATGAGAAAAAGAAAGGGAAAATTGCCTCAGGATAGTAGAGCAATATGGAGGTAGGTGATAACTTTAAATGGTTTTATAGGAAGTAGGATTTGACCAAACGATTGTAAAGAGGAACTTGCCCTAACATCTTGCAAAGGAACCTACAGAAACAAAGAAAATGAAGCCAGCAAGACCATAGGGCCTATCCAATCTCCTCATCCAAACCAATAGCCCAATTTCCACAACTCCTCCTCTCTGAGATCCTCAGTTCTTTCCTCATACTTTCTTTCTGATAGAGTCCTTGTCTTCAGCACCTCCACTAAGAGGATCTCCCGCATATCACTTCCCTTTCTGTAAAGAAATATTCCCTTAGATTATTCACGAGTCTTACCCCTTCCATCCTTATCCTATGACTCTCATTCCAGAACCTCCTATCGAGAAAGGTGCAACTGCCATATATATGTATCTTGGAGGTATTTAAATATCTCTATCATTTTCCCCCTTTCCCACCTCTCCTCCAGCATATACATACATGTTTAGATCTTTAAGTCTGACCCCCATATGCGTTATGACAAAGATCATCAACCATTTTAGTAGATGCCCTCTGGGTCAACCCCATCTTGTTTATATCCTCTTGAAGGTGCAGTCTCCAGAATTGCACACAGTGGTCCAATGGAGATTTCATCAGAGCTTATGTAGAGGCAGTATCACCTCTTTTTTCCTACTTGCTACTAGATCACCAGCAGGAATGTAATCTTCACATAAGGGTGACGTCGGCACTGATGGCGCCCTGCAGGAATGCTCCTCAGCGTCCAATAGGAAAGCCTTTGGGAGCATCCCACTGTACCTGCATAGCTCCCTTCCCGCCTTTCCAGCTCTCCCTTCTCAGTTCTTCTTTTTCCACAGAGCCGACAAGAAGCAATTCCTGTCACCACAGAAAATTTGATTTTTTTCTTATTTGTTTGTGGTCGTGTCTGCCTTCCCGTCGACGCTGGTACCGACCCTGTCGGTGCCAATGTTCTTTCTTTCTTTCTTTCTGTAAAAAAAAAAGCAACAAAAAAACCTTTTCTGAGGGGAGAATCCCTTCCCTCAGGGCGCATCAACGCCATCTTAGGCTTAGACCTTTTTTTCAAAAATGGATAAACCAGCTACTGGTTTTTAAAAGTGTTCCAAATGTGGCAATACAATTTCAGTCACAGACACCCATGACTGGTGTCTAAAATGTTTGGAACCGGATCATCAACCGACTGACCTGTCTGTAGGAAGATGACAAAGAGAGGCCTGCAGAACAGAGCTGCAAAACTCGGCACCCTCTTTGCCACCGATGAAATGTCCATAGCATTGATGTCATCGAGAGCTTCATCTTCCTCCCAGGGATCTCAGGTATCGAAACCCAGGTCTTCATCAAAGACTAGCCAGCCCTCCAAGTGTAGATCTCCTTCTAAGCATCGAGATTCCCTAGGTGTTGCCCTGGAGGGAGACACACTGGCCAAACAACCCCAGCGGGAGGTCCTTGCCTCCAAAGCATTAGTGAGGTCCCAAGATGCTCCCAAGGCCTTGACCTCCAGAGAGCTCTTGGTGTCATGCTCAGGGATCGTGGCCCGCAACTCAAGTACCGATACCCAGGCATCGACAGGTTCCATGGATCAACATATCCTAGCTATTGAGCGGAGCGTAGCGGCCTTGCTAGCGGCTTCTGTACTGGTAAAGCCTCTACAGTTGATTCCTGAGTCATTGGTACCGACAACAGTACAGAAGGTATCGGCATCAACATTTTTACCACTTACCACGCCGGCCCTCGAGTCCGTCTCCGATACTGAGGTTCTGGCACCGAAACTTTTCAATGCTGGTTTCGAGCAGTATCGAGAATGGCCAGAGCGCGTGCACCCAGCCCGTCGATACTTTGAGTTTTTGGACTTCGATTCGGCAGATGATGAATCAAGGGAAATGAGAATTCTGTCGGAGGATCCATCTCCGCCCCCACAATGTCACATGTCCGCTCCGGAGGACATATGTTTTCAAGATTTTATCCACGATGTTGCTCGGGGCCTCTCCATCACGGTGACTTCGGAGAAGGAGCCTAGGGCTGAGGAACTTGAAATCCTTCAATACCCTGCAGTCCCAAAGGAAGCTTCTACTCTTCCTATTCATCGAATACTTCATGACCTTATGCTTTGAATGTGGGAGGCACCCTTAACCATCTCTCCACATACTCAAAGGCTCGATAATATGTACCGGGTACCGGAGTGCCCCAGCTTCCAGAAGACGCAATTGCCACACCATTTCATGGTGGTGGAATCGGCAATGCGTCAAATTAAAAGTGCCAAAACGCATTTCTCGAACCCTCCCGGCAGGGAATCAAGAACCCTTGATGCTTTTGGTCGTCGATGTTTTCAGGCCTCTATGTTATCGGCCAGAATCAATTCCTACATACTCTACATAGGTATGTTTCTTATAGAGGTGACTAGGGATTTGGAGTTGATGGCTCCTCTCCTCCATGATGATAAGAGATCTGATTATCTCACCCTGGTGGAGCATGTCCAAAATGTTTCCAAATTTGTTAACAGGGCAATCTTCGACTGTTTTTGAATGCATCAGCAGAACTTCAGCTATATGCATTGGTGCATGCAGGATCGCTTGGCTCCAAGCCTCTGATCTTGAACAGTGGGTTCAAGACAACCTGGGTAATATACCTTGCACAGTTGAAAACCTTTTTGGCAAAGACTGGCAGGATAAGGCGTCTCAATTAGAGTCTGAGAACACCACTCTAAATAGACTTTCTAGATCAACTGACAACCCAGCTAAGAAGATAGCACAGAAACCCTTTTTCAATAAGAAAAAGAAGTATTACTCTTTTTACAACCCTGCGGTGCACTGTCCCGTCCATGCTCCTCAAAAAGGGCAACAACCACCAAAACAACAGAGAAAGGCTCAGACTCCCAGGTCTCTGTCAGCTCAGCAGACCCAACATCCTCAGGGTCTTTGTCTCCTTTCTGGAGAACATAGCTGTTCTGCCTCTGGAGATTCCAGATTCCATCCGCATTCCAGACAGACTATGTCACTTTGCCCACAGGTGGCATCTTGTAACATCAGAACACTGGACTCTCTCCATAGTAAGGGAGGGGTACAAACTTCACTTCCGAAGTCAACCCCCCCCTCCCCATCTCCTCCAAAAGAGTTTGGTTCTCAACCCCCTCTCACCACTCTGTTATTGCAGGAGGTCACCTTCCTTCTCTCACAGGGTGCAATAGAGGAAGTGCCACTCTCCCAGCAAGGTCTGGGCTTCTATTCTCCTTACTTCCTCATTCCAAAGAAGACAGGGGGATACAGGCCCATCCTGGACCTCAGAAAACTGAACAAGTATCCACTCCAGGAGAAATTCAAGATGATCTCCCTAGGTACTCTTCTCCCCTATCTCCAGAGTCAATATTGGCTCTGTTCTCTAGATCTAAAGGACACATATGCTCATATTCTTATCCACGCAGAACACAGAAGGTTTCTGCGTTTCCTGTTCCAGGGAAACATTATCCATACAGAGTCCTGCCTTTAGGCCTTGCCTCTGCCCCAAGAGCCTTTACAAAGTGCATGGCAGTGGTAGCTGCATTCTTAAGGACTCTAGGGATATTTGTCTTCCCCTACTTAGACGACTGGCTCATTCGAGCATGCACATCTCTAGAGGCCAATCCTTTCTGTCACGCGCATCATGCAGGTGCTGCAATACTTGGGATTTGTAATATATCTTCCAAAGTCCTAGCTCATTCCCTCTCAAACTCTGGAGTTTATAGGAGCCCTCTTAGACACTCAACAGGCAAGGGCTTTTCTGCCTCAAACCCACTGTGCTCAACTCATCCAGCTTGTATCCCAAACAGGCCTCAAAACTTTTCTCACTGCTCGAGAAATGCTGCAACTCCTGGGCCATATGGCATCTACGCTACATGTGGTTCCATATGCTCGTCTACATATGCGTGCAGCTCAATGGACCCTAGCTTCCCAATGGTCTCAAGCATCCGGTCATTTGGGAGACAAGATAACACTCTTTACACATCTCATCTCATCTCTCCAGTGGTGGCAATTCCCAGAACACCTTCTCATAGGGTCATCTTTTCAGAAGCCTCCACATCAATGTACCCTGATGACAGATGCGTCCAAAATGGGCTGGGAAGCTCATCTGGACAACCTCTCCACTCAGGGCCCTTGGTCTCATCAGAAGTCACAACTCCACATAAATCTGCTAGAACTCGGAGCCATCCACAGTGCTCTCAAGGTGTTCCATGACCACCTTCGCTTCCGCACAATTCTAGTCCAGATAGACAGACAGCCATGTTCTACTTGAACAAGCAGGGTAGAACAGGCTCTTGGACACTTCGCCGTGAAGCCTTACACCTATGGTCCTTTGCCATAGAACATCAGATTCACTTACTTGCGGTTTACCTCCCAGGCAAACAGAATCTCTTGGCAGACAAACTCAGTCGGGTCTTACTACCCCACGAGTGGTTTCTCCATGCAGACAAGGTTACTTCAATTTCCAGAACCCCAGACATAGACCTGTTTGCAAGTCCTCAGAATGCCAAACTTCCCCGATTCTATTCCAGAACTCCTGCTTACAACAGCCAGGTGGTAGATGCCTTTCACCTTAACTGGGGTCAGGGCTTCCTATACTCCTTCCCTCCCATTCCCCTCATCCCCAAAACACTTTTCAAACTCCAGAGAGACAAGGGCTACATGATTCTGATAGCCCCACGTTGGCCAGGACAACCATGGTATCCTCTGCTTCTACGTCTCTCTCGAGTTCAACCAGTAGATTTGGGGTCTGCCCCAGATCTCCTCTCACAGGAGAACGGGACATTGCTGCATCCCAATCCACAGTCCCTACACCTAACAGCATGGCTGCTGAAGGTATAGAATTTCAGGGCATCAGCCTCTCTCAACAAGTGAAGGCTATCCTTTTGTTTT
The DNA here is from genome assembly GCA_033557465.1 of Ichthyophis bannanicus. Taxonomy (NCBI): domain Eukaryota; kingdom Metazoa; phylum Chordata; class Amphibia; order Gymnophiona; family Ichthyophiidae; genus Ichthyophis; species Ichthyophis bannanicus. The sequence goes on from CM066031.1 coordinate 547,977,346, forward strand.
CTAGGAAACCTTCTAGAAGGCACTTCTATGCCTTCAAGTGGCGTAGATTCTCTCTGTGGTGTTCGAAAAGGGATCTTAACCCCTTTTCAGCTCCCGTGGAAACATTACTTCAATATCATCTCCACCTCTCTTCCTCTGGACTCAAGACCAATTTGGTAAGAGTCCACCTAAGTGCCATAGCAACTTCCCACATACCCTTGGATGGTCAGCCCATCTCCTCTCAACTGCTTGTAGCACGCTTCATGAGGAGGCTTCTATTAACTAAGCCTCCCATTAAACCACCCCCAGTGGCATGGGACCTTAATGTGGTTTTAGGACAGCTTATGAAGCCGCCCTTGGAACCCCTAGCCACTACTTCCATGAGGTTTCTTACCTGGAAGGTCACCTTCCTTATTGCCCTCACTTCTGCAAGGCGCATCAGTGAGCTTCAGGCCTTGGTGGCTGATCCTCCTTACACACGTTTCCACCATGACAAGATAATCCTTAGGACTCATCCTCACTTTATGCCAAAGGTGATCTCACCATTTCACTTGAACCAGTCAGTGGACCTCATACTTCTAGTGTAGAAGTAATCCTTCATACTCTGGATTGCAAATGTGCTTTGGCCTTTTATCTCCAGAGAACTCGGGAGCACAGAAAAGCTTCCCAACTTTTCATCGCTTTTGATTCCAGTCATCTAGGACTACCAGTATCCAAGCAAACTCTCTCCAAATGGATAGCAGATTGTATCTCCTTTGCTTACGACAGTGCACGACTCTCTCTTGAGGGTCATGTCACTGCACATAATGATCGAGCAATGGCTACCTCCATGGCAAATCTGCGCTCTGTAGCGATTGATGAAATATGCAAAGAGCAACCTGGTCCTCTGTCCATATTTTTGCTGCTCACTATTGCCTAGACAAGGACTCCTGCCGGGATGCCTCATTTGGCCAAGCTGTTCTTCAGTATCTCTTTCAGACTTAGATCAACTCCTACCCTCCATCCCGGGTTCCGATATCAGACATCCTTGGAGGACATATGACCTACTACTTAGCCCTGTGTTCCACAGCTTGCTCTGAGGTCATCTCTCTGGCATCTCCAAGCTAGGGAGTCCCATATGTGAAGACTACATTCCTGCTTGTTCCTGGAGATAGCGTAGTTACTCACCTGTAACTGGTGATCTTTGGGAACAGCAGGAATTGAGTCTTCACAGCCCACCCTCCTCCCCTAGGAGTTGTACGTTTCCTCTTCTTTTCTCCTTCTATCTCAGCTACAAACTCAACTGAGGAGGAAGAGATGGAAAGGCAGCTACGCAGGCGCAGTGGGATGCTCCTAAAGGCTTTCTTATTGGATGCTGGGGAGCGTTCCTGCACGGGCTCCATTGGTGCCAATGTCACCCATATGTGAAGACTCAATTCCTGCTGTTCCCGGAGATCACCTGTTACAGGTGAGTAACTACTTTTTTTTTCCTGCTCTAGCCTCCCTGAGGGACTACGCCCCTCCCCCCCTGCTGAGGTATTGTGTATCCCTTCTTCCTGTCTCCTCCTCCCCCCCACGTGTGCCTAGACTGTTCTGTTTGCCTCTCTCTGCTCTGGGAAGAGCAGTGCCCTCACAGTGCTCTGCTAAGAGAGGTGGATATTTTCTGTGACAACTTGTTGTGAGTTCTAGCTGTCTATTTATATTATTTATTTATTGTTGAGTCCTAGCTGTCTGACTCTTGTTGTCTTATTGGTGTGCTATTTCACCTCACTGTTTCCTTTAGTTTGCACTTCAGCTTTTCTCAGCTGTATAACTTACCTTGCCTCTCTCAACTAACTGGCCTTTGTGTGGTAGCCAGGTTAATTGTTGCTTTAAACTAGATATCTCTCCCTGCTCTGTCCCCAGAATTTGCTGTGTGTTAAACTTTTTTTTTCCTGCTCTAGCCTCACAGAGGGACTAAACCCCTCCCCCCCCCCCCTGCTGAGGGTACAGGACAAGGAACCTTGTAACAGCCCTCCCTTCATAGGTCTTATATTCCCTCCCTCCCTCCCCACTCCCACCCACCCCTGGGGTAATTGTAGCTTTATAGGTACTTACACATCTTAGAGGAAGGGAGCTGCTCTCAGGTGCAGCTCTTTATTCAAATCAGTCACACATTGACGACCTGAGATTAATTAGGCTTCAGGTGAACAAGGTATATTAGAGGTATTAGATACACTTCTATTAGTATAAGCATCTACACCAACCTTAGTAAGTACAGAATTTAAAGACCTAAACACAAGTTTTAAACTAAGATGCAGTCAGCAGTCCAGCAGCGAGATGGGGGCTTTCCAGTCTTTTGCATTGAGTGTCACATGTATGATTTTCTCCCAGTTGGTGAGAGGTCTTACGTATGCACTAAGTGCAAGGAGCTCTTTGCTCTCAGGGAACAAGTCTGTTCTCTAGAGGCTAGAGTAGCAGACCTGGAAGACTTTAGAAAGACAGAGAAGTGCATGGACGAGACCTACAGGGATATAGTCCTGAAGTCCCACCTCCAGTTTGGCAGCAGCCCTGTTGCCATGGAGGAGAGAGGTCACGTGACAGGACAGCATCACCCTGGTGTGGCAGGATGTGATCCTGTAACTAGGACCTGTCCTCCAGATGATGTAAAACCCTCTCACACTGAGGATGTTTCTCCAGGGCCATGTGCCCATGAGGGGAGGGTTAGGACAGCTGTTACAGTTGGTGATTCGATCATTAGGCATGTAGATAGCTGGGTGGCTGGTGGATGTGAGGATCGCCTGGTAACATGCCTGCCTGGTGCGAAGGTAGCGGACCTCACGCGCTGCCTAGATAAGATCTTAGATAGTGCTGGGGAGGAATCTGCTGTCTTGGTACATGTCGGTACCAATGACATAGGAAAATGTGGTAGGGAGGTTCTGGAGGCTAAATTTAAGCTTTTAGGTAGGAAGTTGAAATCCAGAACTTCCAGGATAGCGTTCTTCGAAATGCTTCCCGTTCCACGTGCAGGACCCAAAAGGCAGGCAGAGCTCCAGAGTCTCAACACGTGGATGAGACAGTGGTGCAAGGATGAGGGTTTTGGATTTGTTAGGAACTGGGGAACATTCTGGGGAAAGAAGGGGCTCTTCCGAAGGGATGGGTCACCTTAACCAGGATGGAACCAGACTGCTGGCATTAACCTTTAAAAAGGAGATAGAGCAGCTTTTAAACTAGATAATAGGGGAAAGCCGACAGTCGCCCAAGAGCGTATGGTTCGGAAGAAGGTATCCTTGAAGGATACTACCAAAAGCAGTGAGGTTCCAAAAAAGAGTAAAGTAGCCCAAATGCCCTCGAGTATGGAGCAGACAGAGCTTAAAGATCCCAAATTACCCATTTCTACCAATAGCCAGATTAATATTAATAAAATACAGTCTCTAAAATGCTTGTATGCAAACGCTAGAAGTCTAAGCAATAAGATGGGAGAGTTAGAACATATAGCTCTAAATGAGAGGTTAGATATGATTGCAATCTCAGAGACATGGTGGAAGGAGGATAACCAGTGGGACACTGTGATACCTGGATTCAAAGTATATCGTAATGATAGAACTGATCAAATTGGTGGAGGGGTTGCGCTCTGTTAGAGAGGGCATTGAGTCAGAAAGGATTAAAGTTTTGCAGGAAACAAAATTTGCTGTAGAATCTCTATGGATTGAAATTCCATGTAAAAAGGGGAAGGTGATGGCAGTGGGGGTGTACTATCGACCGCCTGGCCAGAATGAACAAATGGATGATGAAATGCTCAAAGAAATCAAGGAAGCTAACAAAAGTTACAGCACAGTAATAATAATGGGTGATTTCAACTACCCCGGTATCAACTGGGTCAGTGTCACGGCAGGACATGCTAGGGAGATAAAGTTCCTAGATGAAATAAATGACTGCTTCTTGGAGCAGCTGGTTCATGAACCGACCAGAGGGGAAGCCATACTGGACTTAGTCCTTAGCGGAACACCAGATCTGGTGCAAGAAATAAGGGTGTTGGGACCACTTGACAATAGTGATCATAGCATGATCGTGTTTGATTTAGTTAGTGGAGGAGGGATAGTAAAGAAATCCACAGTACTACCTTTTAATTTTCGGAAGGGAGACTATGATAAAATGAGGAATATAGTTAAGAAAAAACTAAAAGGAGCAGTTGGAAAGGTTAAAGACTTACATCAAGCTTGGGTGTTATTTAAAAATACTATCCTGGAAGCCCAGACCAGCTGTATTCCACGCATTAAGAAAAGTGGAAGAAAGTCCAAAAACTGCCAGCATAGTTTAAAGGTGAGGTCAGAGAGGTTGTTGCTGCCAAAAAAGCGTCTTTCAGGAAATAGAAAAAAGAGCCAAACGATGAAAACTGGAAACAGCACAAGCACTGGCAAGTTAAATGCAAAGCATTGATAAGGCAGGCAAAGCGAGAATTTGAGAAGGAACTTGCTACGGAAGCAAAAACACGAAATAAAGACTTTTTCAAGTACATTCGTAGCAAAAGGCCTGTGAGAGAGTCAATTGGACCATTAGATGATGGAGGGGTAAAAGGGGCAGTAAGAGGAGATAAGGCTATAGCGGAGAGACTTAATGAATTCTTTGCTTCGGTCTTTACTGAGGAAGATGTAGGGATGTTACCCAAGACTGAAGTGGTATTTAAAGGTGATACGGCAGAGGAATTGAGAGAAATATCGCTACACCGGGCAGATGTATTACAACTATTTGATAAACTGAATAGTAGCAAATCACCTGGACCGGATGGTATACATCCAAGAGTGTTGAAAGAACTGAAATATGAGATTGCAGACCTGCTATTAGTAATCTGTGAACTTTCATTAAAATCATCTGTAATACCTGAAGATTGGAGGATTGCCAATGTAACGCCAATTTTTAAAAAGGGTTCCAGGGGTGATCCGGGAAATCACAGACCGGTGAGCCTGATGTTGGTACCGGGGAGAATGGTAGAAAGCATCATAAAGAACAAAATTACACAGCATGTAGATAGTCATGGCCTAATGGGAGACAGCCAACATGGCTTTAGACAAGGAAGATCTTGTCTTACTAATCTGATATGTGTTTTTGAAGGTGTGAATAAACAGGTAGACAAAGGTGAGTCAGTCGATATAGTGTATCTGGACTTTCAGAAAGCCTTTGACAAGGTCCCTCATCAGAGACTTTTGGCAAAACTAAAACGTCATGTGATAGGAGGCAGTGTACTGTTGTGGATTGGGAACTGGTTAAAAGATAGAAAGCAGAGGGTAGGGCTAAATGGCCAATTTTCCCAATGGAAAAGGGTGAATAGTGGAGTACCCTAGGGATCTGTACTAGGTCCGCTACTTTTTGACATATTCATAAATGACCTGGAAAAGGGAATAACTAGTGAGGTTATCAAATTTGCGGACGACACAAAACTGTTTAAAGTTGTTAAAACCCAAGAGGACTGTGCAAAACTGCAGGAGTTTCTGGATAAATTGGAAGACAGGGCATCCAAATGGCAGGTGAAATTGAATGTGGACACGTGCAAAGTTATGCACCTAGGGAAGAACAACCCAAACTATGGTTACACGATGCAAGGTTCCACATTGGGAACCACCACCCAGGAAAAAGATGTAGGAGTCATCGTGGATAACATGTTAAAACCCTCCGCCCAGTGTGCAGTGGCGGCCAAGAAAGCAAATAAAATGCTAGGTATCATAAGGAAAGGAATGGAAAATAAAACAAAGGATATTATAATGCCTCTGTATCGTTCCATGGTACGACCGCACCTTGAATATTGTGTGCAATTCTGGTCGCCGTATCTTAAAACGGATATAGCGTTATTAGAAAAGGTACAGAAAAGAGCCACCAAAATGGTAAAGGGGATGGAAGGCTACTCCTATGAAGAAAGGCTACAAAGGTTGGGGCTCTTCAGCCTGGAAAAGAGACGGCTGAGGGGAGATATGATAGAGGTCTATAAATTAATGAATGGAGTGGAACGGGTAAACGTAGATCGATTGTTTGTTATCAGAATATAGAAAGACTAGAGGACATGTAATGAAGCTGCAAGGTGATCTATTTAAGACAAATAAGAGAAAATATTTTTTCACTCAACGTGTAATCAAACTCTGGAATTTTTTGCCGGAGGATGTAGTAAGAGCTGTTAGTGTAGCTGGGTTTAAACAAGGTTTGAACAAGTTCCTGGAGGAAAGGTCCATAAACCATTATTAAAAAGGGACCCAGGATATCAATGCTTGACCCAATACAAGCATTGTGGAACCTGTGTCTCTTGGGGATACTGCTAGGTTTGTATGACCTAGATTGGCCACTGTTGGAAACAGGATACTGGGCTTGATGGACCTTGGTCTGATCCAGTATGGCATATCTTTTGTTCTTAATGTTCTTACGCTTTACCCTCCATTGCCTTGGAAGAAAGGCCTGACAATCTACTTACAGTCACACCTTGCCTAGGTGGTTGTCTGGCCCCATGCGGTGCATGGCAGTCTGACCTCACCTGGTGCATCCCAGGATGCACCGCACGGGGCCAGACACCGCCATTTTGTCAGAGGGCCGATGCAGAACGGGAGCGCATAGGCAGCGTCCTCGCTTAAGGTGCATTTGGGGGCCGCCAGACACCAGATGGGGGCCTCTAGACCACCAGGTTTTGTTTTTTATTTAATGGGGGGGGGGGGAGGTGCCACTAGAGCACCTGGTTCTTTTTTTTTATTTAATGGGGGGGAGAGAGGTCACCAGACCACCAGAGATCATTTTATTGTGGGGCAGAGCCCCCAACAGTATTTTGATGGTATCGGGAGCTTTTGCCAATGCCGCGATCATCCCTCAATGACATCAAAATACTGTTGGGGCTGCTATGCAAATTAGCCATGTGGTGTCCAGAGAGCAAGCCAAATTAGCGCAAACTTCTTGTGCACATATGTTTGGCTTGCTCTCCCAGTTTAATGCTGCGATGGCTCATTTGCATGCACACAGTTAATGTGGGGGTCATTTGCATGGCCTATCTTTGCTGCATCCGGTGTTAAAAAAAATATGCATTGTTGGGTCACGTTAAAGTCGACTTCAGCACGTCTAATGCCAGTTTTCTGCATCGGCCTGTAAGGCAGTAAATAAAAAGTCACTCAGATAATGCAGACGACTATATATGTTTACTTTGTATTGATAATTTTACTGACCATGATCTGATCCCCAGTTTTTGGTTTGTTGGTTTTTTTAAAATTTAGAACCAGTATCTTTCCACCAAGCTAACTGTGGAAACCTTATATATACCATTCAAGCTGTTACCATTAACTACATCTATGCCTACTAGCCACTAGAGGTCACTAACGCATGCCAAATACAAAAAAAAACATGCAAGATACAGAGGTGGATTGAGCTGGCGATTTATGGGACTATATAATCTTTGTTGCATGTCTTCTGTACATACCTTTGCAAGTGCATAATCATTGAGAATACCAAGAAATTGTCAGTTCTGTACTTCACGTAGCTAGACATCTTCATAAACAAACCAAAGAACCTGGCATCTTACTATGTTTATGAAAGAATAGGACTAGTGAGAACATTTGTCTCATCACTTACAACCTCCCCCCATTCCCCACCACCACTTAGGTAAATGGCTGTACTCTCTTCTAGGTGTTCACACTTTCTGATTTAAGTCCTGGAACATGTTAGGATCTAAAACACCTGGTTGAAGCTAGTTTGTAGATGTGTCCAAATGAAATAGGGTATTGCAAGGTTCTGATCAGCACCTAGGATCACTGGCACAAGGAAAGAGAGCTTCAGAGGAAAAGGATGGTGTGATTTGTCAGATTATTTGGAATAAATCAGTCTTTGATGTCTCCTAGCAATTTATGAAAGTGCTCTAAAGCAAGCTCTCTTTCACCAATTGTATGGGGCTCAAGGAACCAATCTGTCCGATAATGCCTTTACAAATGAAATTGAGTGTCAAGGAAGAAAAACGTATTCCCTCTTGTCACAAGTAAAATGGTTTTGCTATTTTAAGTGCTTTGGCTTTTTATTTTCAGAATATGACACACATGAGAAGGATATCAAGCCAATCCCAGGCATTAAAACAGCTTGTTAGCTGATTGGCAGAACAGATATCTTTAGCTTTGCCAACAGGTCCATTTTTCAGGCTATCCACATTTAATATATACAACACCTAGTAAAAATATTTGAGGAGTGGTGTGATGCCAGAGGACTAAAGAGAGGCACATGTGGTCCCTGTATACAAAAGCGGAAGTAGGGATGTGGCTGAAAACTACAGGCCGGTTAGTCTAACCTCTGTGGTGAGTAAATTATTGTAAACGCTGCTCAAAGAGAAAATAGTGAGTTTTCTGGATTACAGGATCTGAGGCAACATGGATTCACCAGAGGCAGGTCTTATCAGACAAATCTGATTGATTTCTTTGACTGGGTGACCAGGGAATTGGACTGAGGGAGAGCCCTAGATGGGTGTACTTAGATTTCAGTAAAGCCTTTGACACCATTCCACACAGGTGACTTATCAACAAACTGAGCATCCTAGGGATGGAACCTAAAATTACTGATTGGGTTAGAAGTTTGTTGAGTGGGAGGTGACAAAGGGTACAGGTAAATGGAGCTCACTCTGAGGAGAGGGAGGTTACCAGTTGTACCACAGGGATCTGTCCTTGATCCGATTCTTTTTAACATCTCTGGAAGAGGCAGTATATAAAAACTTGTAAATAAAATAAATAAAAACATTTTTGTTAGTGATATTGCGGAAGGGCAGTCTGATAAGGTTTGCTTCTTTGTGGATGATACCAAAATCTGCAATAAAGTAGACACCCAGGAAGGAGTAGATAACATGAGGAGGGATCTAGCTAAGCTTGAAGAATGGTCTAGAATTTGGTAGCTGAGATTTAATGCTAAAAAAATGCAGGCTCATGCATTTGGGCTGCAAAGGGAGCAGTACAGTGTAGGGGGTGAAGTACTTCTGTCCACAAAAGAAGAGAGGGACATGGGCGTGATTGTGTCTGATGATCTTAATGTAACTAAACAGGTAGAAAAGGTGACAGCGAAAGCCAGAAGGATGTTTGCATGCATAGGGAGAGGAATGGCCATCAGAAAAAAGAAGGTGATAATGCCTCTGTATAAGTCTCTGGTGTGACCTCATTTGGAGTATTGTGTGCAATTCTGGAGCCTACACCTTCAAAAGGATATAAATAGGTTGGAATTGGTGTAGAGGGTGGCTACTAAAATAGTTAGTTAGTGGTCTTCGTTATAAAGCATATGAGGATAAACTTAAGGATCTTAATATGTAGACTTTGGAGGAAAGGCTTGCAATGCGGTCTTTTTCTGCCATCATGTTTCTATACTAATTAAAATTTGCAATACCACTGTTCATTACAATGTCAAAAGTGATTTACACTCTAAATGTCGACAAATGCAACACTATTACAATCCAATTATTAAAATTCGATAAGTAAAATAAACAAAAGCATACATTTACAAAAATAAAATATACATTAAAATAAAGAAAAAGATGACATTTTGTGGAAATAGCCGTCTGTCAGTTCCCCGACTCCGAATGACTGTAAATCATCCAATCACTGCCAAAAGCTATTGTAAAGAAATAGGTTTTAAGAGGAGTCTTGAATTTTGAAAAGAAGATTCCAATCTATTATATTGGGGTAGTGAATTCCAAAGCGCTGACACCACATAATAAAATGTTGATTGAAAAGTAAATTCACACTGTGCCTGTGTACCAGCAGGCATGACCAAATGACTCTGAGAAAGAGAATATAATGTTCTATTTGGAACATATAGAACTAATACATTTGACAAATACAAGGGGAAACCTAAATAGTACAGTTTGTGTGTCAAGATTAAAATTTTAAACTTAATCCAATATAAAACTGGATATTTTGCACGTTCTGCTTTCTAAAAAACACAATTGAAAATGCCTTAAGGTAAGAGCTTGTTTCACTGATCTATAAAACATACTGTATATTTTCAATGAGAAGGAATGATTAACATTATCATAGTATGTACCAGCTGCTTCTTTAAGGGCCCTGCTGCTCATCCAGAACCTAGCTGCCCACCTTTTGAGTGGAACCGGGGTCCATGACGACCTGTTTCCAGTATTGTTGCCATTACTCTGGTTGCTGGTGGAAGGATGGGTTAGATTTAAACCTCTCTGGATGATGTCAAAATATTCAGCTAGCTGTCCCATTAGAGATGAAGTTTGCTTTAATCCCGCAGCTACCAGCTAGGGTGTTGCATTCCCAAGGTTAATGCCTTTTGTCATTTGCATTCCAGGGGATGATGGAGGAGTTCAATATTTGATGGTGAAGTTTTGAATTCCCCCCAAGACAGGTGAACATCACCGAGACGTAGTACTGCTGATAGCACTTTGTTATTAGACTGGATATTTTATGGACTGGAAATTTTGCGAGAAAGACATGGCTCACTTCAGTGTCCAAATAAGTAAACTTTAAGTTGGCTTTATGTGATTAAAGGGATATAAGGGCAGAGGGGCTGTGAATTATAAAATCAAAGGATATGTATTTGTGTATGTAACGGTTTTAGGAAATATTGCACAATAAGGAATTGGGAAATACACTAGGTCAGGCAAGTCAAACTCAAATCCTTGTGGGCTGCAAACGAGTCAGATTTTCAGGATATCCCTAATGAATAAGCATGAGACACGTCTGCACGCACTGCCTCCATTGTATGCAAATATATCTCATGTATTTTAATTTGGGGCATCCTGAAAACCTAGCTAGTTTGTGGCCCTTCAGGTCTGGAGTTTGACGCCCTTGCACTAGGTGATGGAGTGTTGGGAGTTATTAAATTTGATTCCACCAAAATACTGTTTGTATGAATGGTAGCTAAACTAAAGCTCTTTGTGTGCTCCTAGCATATAACACTATTTCTTTTTGATTATGGGTATATGGAATAGAATTTATTTTAAAATACATAAAGTTCCACCTGCTCTTTATTTATTGTTAGCCCATTTACTACATGTTCCTTTCAGATCAGTGGGTTTATTGGGTTTCCTTATTTCTGCATATCTTGCAGCTTATATAGTCCCCATACTTCTTGGACGACTAGCTCGAGCTCTGTTAAAGTTGGCTGGAAAATCTGTAGACTGCAGTCTCCAAGTCTTGCCACAGATTTTCTATGGGATTCAGGGCTAGGCTTTGTTTTGGCCACTCAAGCATCAGCATTTTTTGGGTTTTTTTTTTGACAAACCACTCCACTGTTGCTTTTACTTTGCACGTAGGACCCACTGTCCTGCCAAATGTATTTATTTATTTATTTAGACGGATTTAGTATACCGCTTTATCATTAAATCAAAGCGGTCTAGCATATCAAACAATCGAGATAATTGTGTGGTCAGTAGCATGCAGTGGGAGATTAAGAAGAGTGATGTGGAGTGCAGAATGCTAGATTTTACTGGTGAGCTATATACAAAGTGAGCAATATACATATATACAAGATTAGAGCCATGTACAAAGGTGATCTAAGATCAAGACCTACAGAGAGTTGTAGGTATTGCACATAGGAATCAGTTCAGGTGAAGTCCTTGTAGTGTTCTGTAAATAGAGTTGTTTTAAGCAACTTTCTGAAGTCCTTGAGGTCTTTGGTTGATCTTAACCAAAGATGGTCTGAGAGAGAGTTCCATAGGGCGGGCGCTGCCAGGGAATGTGCCCTTCTTGTTGTGGCCTGTTTTGTTTTGGCGAATTCCTTTGGTGGGCTGATGGTGTCCGAGGTTCCTTTTCTTCTTGGTCTTATGCTGCGGTCGGTTGTAATGAGTGGTTGCGTAATATTTTGAAAATGTTTATAAGTACTTTGAAGCGGATTCGAGAGCTGATTGGTAGCCAGTGCAGGAGGTACAGGATGGGAGTAATGTGGTCGTGTCCTGAGCAATCTGTTATGATGTGTGTGGCAGTGTTCTGTGATAGCTATAGAGGTCTGAGAGTCTGTTTTGGTAGCCCCTGATAGATAGGGTTACAGTAGTCTAGTGTGGGAATGATGAGGGCTTGACAGACTGTTCGAAAATGCTCCTGAGTGAGGATGGGTTTGAGCCTTCTGATAGTTCTCATTTTGATGTAAGCGCTCTTTGTGGTTTTGGCAATGTGGGATTGTAGGTTAAGGTCCTTGTCAAGCGTCACTCCCAGGTATTTTACTTCATGTTTTACTGGTATTATGATGTCATTTAGTTTGATAGTAGTTGTGGGTGAAAATGTGGGGTTTCTTGAGATGAATAGAGCTTCAGTTTTGTTGTAGTTTATTGAAAGATTGTTTTCCTGAAGCCAAGTTGCCATTTGTTCGAAGCAGTTGGCTAGGTTGGAGTAGTCTGGGTTGTCCAATTTGATTGGTGTCAATATCATTATGTCGTCTGCATGTATGGTGTATTGAATCTTGTGGTCCTTGAATGATGAATCTCCCCTCCAATCCCAGGTTTATGGCAGAGATGAATTCATCTTTCTCCAGGATTTATATGTACTTGCACCGGCCATCTTTCACTCGATCTTCACAAACCTCCGTTCCCCTCCTGCTGTAAAACATCCTCACAACATAATGTTGCCACCACCAACCTGCTTTAGTGTAGGGATGGTGTTAACAGGATGATGTGCTGCATTGGTTTTACACCACACATATCATGTAACATCAAGACCAAAAAAAGTTCCAGTTTGGTCTCATCATGAACCTTAGACCTTTTCCCACATGTGCAGTGCCCCTTATCATTTTCTTTGCACATGTTATGTGGTGCATCATATGGCTTGATGGGCATATTGGGCTTGAGGGACCTTTTGATCTGACGCACTATGGTGATTCTTATGACTAGATTGTGAGTTCTGATGAGCAAGGACCGTCTTTTACATGTATCTGTACAGCACTGGCTACACCTTGTAACGCTGTATAAATGATCAGCACTAATTCAGCAGTGGCTTCCTTCCTGCCACCTTCCCATACAGGCTGTTTGTGGAACAATCTTGCAATTGTGAACAGTCAACATTTTCAGAGTCTAGGCCAGAGATCTCTAGTTCTTAAAGTAATCTTAGGACTCCTGGTGGCCTTTCTCAACAATTTCCTTGACTCATGGCTACTGCCTTTGGAGAAAGAGCCTGATTGCGGCAGTGTTTTGGTTTTAGTGAACTGTTGCCATTTTACAGTGATGGGCCTGACAGTGTTCCAAACACATTGAAATTTTCTTATAACCCTCCCCCTTTTTATGGACTTTATTGTTGCAATTTTTGGAAACAGGGATCATCTGGGTTTGTTATAACAAAAGGTGCAAAGTCATTCAATCGAGGATTTTTGGCTTCGTATTCTTTTTTTTTTTAACTTGTGAATTATTTTGAAAATTAATTTAAAAGTATACACTAGCTCAGGTAATATTTAAAAAGGATATTAAAGAAGCAGTAGGTAAAAAGAAAACAAAATAATCAAAGAAAAAAAGTAAATAAAAATACTCATTTTGTTAACTTAGACCACAATTTTCATGGAGGATGAAGGAAAACAGAAGAATATAGGGAGTACCCCAAGGCTCTACACTCTTCACCATGCTCTTCAACATCTACCTTCAGCCCCTCTGCATGAAAATATGCTCTCACAACATCAACTACCATATCTACGCGGATGACATTATGCTTTATGGACCCATTATGACCACAAACCCAACAAACAAACACCTATCTACCTACTTCACTGATGTCACCAACTGGCTCCAAAAGAACAACCTGTCAATCAACCTTAGATAAACCAAAGCCCTCTTTGTGACCAAGGACCAAACCTTCATTCCACCACCACACCTCACCTTGGGTACCACTCAAATACAAGTTCAACCCCACATAAAATACTTGGGAGTCATCATTGATCAAGCACTTACATTTAAGCAACAAATTGAAAAAACAGCCAGAACAATATTCCTCAAAGGAAAGATGGTACAACGACTAAGACCACTCATTGACCCACAAGATCTCAGAACAGTCATGCAGGCCATGATGCTCCCCCACCTGGACTACTGCAATGCAATCTATCATGGACTCTCGGCCACCCACACAAACCCTCTACGAACTGCCCTCAACATCACCGTAAGAATCATCCAACGGATCAAGAAACACAATCACATCACCCCAGTCTTGAAAGAGCTTCACATTCTGCCTCTGGAAGCAAGGATTAAATACAAATCTCTGTTACTTATCCACAGAGCCCTCCATCAAGTGCAGACCTCCCAGCTCCGGACTCTACTCCCTCAGCCTACCCACAACAGACCAACCTGCCAGACCACCAATAACACCCTCACCATCCCTCATGAACGAACAAAGTTCAATCAAGAAGCCTGCAACAGGGCATTTGAACTATATGCGCCCTCCTTCTGGAACTCCCTCCCCAACCAGATCCGAACCAACAAAGACCTCCCCACATTCAGGAAACAGCTAAAAACCATCCTTTTTCGTGAATACCTTGGGCCTGGGATGGACACGTCTCACTAACTGCCCATTTTCTATCAGACTCCCAATCAAGCTGCATCTGACCTGCCCAACTGAGAGTACTCGCGTTTAAAGTCTAGTACTGTTACACTCTGTCTAAATCTTCAATGTTGGCCCCCCCTGGTGCTAGACCCCCCCCTCTCTCTGTCGAGATGATTATTGTACCCCCCTCCCTTTTGTGCTAAACCGCTTTGACCCGATGAAAAGCGGGATATAAATACAGCTAGATAGATAGATAGATAAATAAATAATTATAGGATGAATAACTAAGAAAGCATATGGTGCCTTGTAAAAGTATTCATCCCCTTGGTTTTTGTCCTGTTTTGTCACATTATGTACAACCTGGAATGAAAATGGAGGTTCATTTGGATGTTAGGGTAATTGACCTAACAATATAGTCCAAACTGGTGAAGTGAAAAAAATAAATAAATATATATATATATATATATCAGCAAGTAAGAACTGAAAAGTTGTGAGTGCATATGTATTCAACCCTTTTGCTATGAAACCCCTAAATAAGATCTGGTCCAACTAATTAACCTCAGAAGTCACATAATTAGTTGATTAGGGTCCTCCAATCAGTGTCACATGATCTGTTACATGATGCCTGTATAAATATACCTGTTCTGAAAGGCCCCTGACTCTGCATCACCACTAAGCAAGCAACATGAAGACCAAGGAGTACTCCAAACAGGTCAGAGACAAAGTTGTGCATAAGAATAGATCAGGATTGGGTTATAAAAAACATATCCCAAATTCTGAAGGTCCCATGGAGCACCATTAAATCCATTATAACAAAATAGAAAGAATATGGCACTACTACAAACCTGACAAGAGAAGGCCACCCACCAAAACTCACAGACCGGGCAAAGGGGGCATTAATCAGAGATGCTATAAAGACCCAAGGATAACACTGAAGGAGCTGCAAAGATCCACAGCGGAAATGGAAGTATCTGTCCATAGGACCACTTTAAACCATATTCTCCACAGAGTGGGGCTTTATGGAAGAGTGGCCAGAAAAAAGCCATTGCTTAAAGAAAGAAATAAGAAAACACATTTGGAGTTTGCATAACAGCATGTGGCGGACCCCCCAAACACATGGAAGATGGTTCTCTGATCAGATGAGATGAAAATTGAACTTTTTAGCTATCATATGAAATGCCAAGTGTGGAGCAAACCCAACACTTCCCAACACCCTGAGAACACCATTTCCACAGTGAAACATGGTGGTGGCAGCATCATGCTGTGGGGATGTTTTTCATTGGCAGGGACAGGAAAAATGGTCAGGATTGAAGGAACGATGGATGGCACCAAATACAGGGCAATTCTTGAGGAAAACCTGTTTCAGTCTGCCAGAGATTTGGGACGAAGGTTCACCTTCCAGCAGGACAATGACCCTAAACATACTGCTAAAGCTGTTTTAAAGGGAACATAAAGGACCTACAAACCTTTCGCAAAGAGTTTAAGACGCACCTCTTTGTAGAACACTATGGCCCCACCTCTAACTACCGTCATTCACAATCAACGTAGCTCTCTGCTCACCCAGGCACACAACTTTTATAACCATCCTCCACCAAAGTGCTCCTAAAAAGTAAATCAGGTATCAAATTTTGTACATAGTTATGGTAATGCTGTTCTTGTTGCCATCTTTACCATGTTCCACTGATGTTTTAATGTAAAGTTCTGGTTGTGTTTAACATTCCTTGTAAACTGCCACTGATCTCTGGAACTGGCGGTATATAAAAAAACAATAAATAAATAAATAAAATAAATGTCTTGGAATGGCCTAGTCAAAGCCCAGACCTCAAGCCAATTGAGAATCTGTGGCATGACTTGAAGATTGCTGTACAGCAAGGCTACCCATCTAACTTAAAGGAGTTGGAGCAGTTTTGCCTTGAGGAATGGGTGAAAATCCCAGTGGCTAGATGTGCTAAGCTAATAGAGACATACCCCACGTCGGAGGAAGAATAACTTCCCCATACAAGTCGCTGGCCCTGGACATACAGGGCTGCCCTAACTCCGCCCCCGATCTGCTCCCTCCTCACCCCTGTCTAACTTCCCCATACAACCAGCGAGGAAGTTAAATGCCAGTGGGGAGGGCCACGAATAGTGGGGATGGATATCCTGTTGGGATGTTCATCCCTGCTATTCGTGGGTCAGAATAACCCCCTATGTATTTAAATGTAAGATTCATATTTATTCTGGGTATCAGTGTAAGGGAGTCAAGAAATTTCTCCTTACTAGAGGGGCTTCATAGGTTCTACAATCTGTCAATAATCTATTTGTAATGGGAAGAACATGTCTTGATGGTGTCAATGCTAATCATCTGAAAGAAAGGTAAGTGATGAATAAAACACTGTGGAAGGAGTGAAGGTTTCCCTTTTCTGCAGAGTGCCAGGGCTCTCAAGGAGAGTACCTGGGCACTGGGAGTGGATCACAGGGGCTGTGGCCTAGGAGTTGGAGAAGAGGTCTATAGGAGAGAAGAGTATTTAAATGCTGGATTTGTTTTACAGCAAGTCCTGTATCAGTGGCTCAAGCATCCACAAGCAAGAAAGTAGCTATAGAACCACTGGCTCTCAATCAGAAGACATCAGGTCTACTGAAGCCTAGAGTAATG
Source organism: Ichthyophis bannanicus (assembly GCA_033557465.1). Taxonomy (NCBI): domain Eukaryota; kingdom Metazoa; phylum Chordata; class Amphibia; order Gymnophiona; family Ichthyophiidae; genus Ichthyophis; species Ichthyophis bannanicus. The sequence continues at coordinate 547,994,383 of CM066031.1, forward strand.
CTTCTCAACCCGTGGCTCGGGGCACACTGCTATGCCTTGATGGTGATAACCAGCGGTGTGGCTAGGCATGGGTTCATTAGGTGCTTGCCCATCTCTATTGGACAGTACTCTTGAGAATAGCCATCTACTTCCTGCTCCAGCCCCACCTTCTCCCAAGCAGAACACAGAGACCAGGAGAGAAGAGGGTAGGTTTGGAGCAAATAGAGCACCCTCTCCCCTCCTGTCATTCCTGGACAGCAGGAGAGAAATGCGACTGAATGGAGCAAACACTCCAGCTTAAAACAGAGCTCCTACTCTCTCAATACTAATCCCTTTCTCTTCTAGCCAAGATGGAGGAAAACAACTTATTTTTAAATTAGGGATTGTAATGTGTGATTTAGTAGCTGTAAACTCCCTGGAGTAAGTTGGATGCTCTGGAACCCAGTGCAAAATCTCTGATTTGAACCCATCTCCTACACAGAATTTACATGTTGGGAATAGTTTGATTATGTTAATTTATCTGGTGCATAATTATCTTGTAGGCAGGACATCACCCAGCAGCCCTGAGGCTTTTGTTTTTTTTTTATTGAACTCAAAAATATTTTGTAGTGACAAAACTGAAAAAATGTGCTTTTTAGGTATAGTTTGAGGGTAGATTACTAGAATTTTTCATGGAGAGAGTCCACTGCACTCCCCTCATCCTCGCCACCAAACTGAACTGATCACTTACTACTAGCACTTCCCCCTCTATGGGTAGGACAGCAGTCCCGATGGGGGCAATGTCTCCAAATGGGTTAGTTTTGTGCATACCGTGACCGTGATGAACCTCACACCTAAACAGGGTTATATTGAGGTAACCTCAGGTAAAAAATGTTGCTCTCCTTCTGCCAGTGGGAGGGACTGAGCAGTGAGAATCATGCAAAGAGGGCCAGCCCAACTACTAGGCAAACCAGATGGTTGCTTAGAGCAGCAGCTTCTGGAGGGGAGGGGAGGTGGGGAGGCAGCAAAGAGCAGCTACAGTCCAAGCTAAGCACTGAGTCCTGGCAGCCCCACAGACTCAGTCATCAATGCATTCCTTTACCTGCAGGAAGAATGGATAATATGTAAGTTGTTTTTAAAAATTTTCCTCATTATACATATATTTACAAAACAAAGTTTAATATTTAAAAGTGTTATGTCAAAATATGCATTTTTATAGGATTGTTCTGGGAGAGATGGGGATAAAAAGATCTTGGGGGAGGGAATGCTAGGGGTCTAAAAGTTAATTGGGAGGGAGCACAAGACTGAAATTTCACCTAGAGCACCTAATACCCTTGCACCAGCCCTGCATGCAAAATTTGGTTTGTGTGCACTGAGGCCTGAACAAACTCAAAAGTGTGCCACAAGATCAAAAGGGTTGAGAAGCACTGGCCTAGAGGATGGCTGCCATTAATTTCTGAAGAGGACCACGTAGTGAGTTTGGAGGAGGAAAAAAGATGTGTGGTTTCCTCTTCAGTGATCTTAGAAAAGGAAGAAAGCGTGACAGAGGTTGAGCGAAGGAAGTGGAAGTGAAGAGGGAGAAGGGGGAATGGAGATGAGCCTGTGGGGACTTCAAGAGTGATTTTGTGGACCTTATCATGGAAATAGCCAAAATCTGGGTATAAAGGGAAGGAGGAGTTGGAGGTGGAGGCACTTTGAGGAGAGAATTAAGTGTTGTAAAGAGACAATGAGGGTCAGAGGCATTAGAGTTAATTCAGGTGGACATATTAGTCTTGCATTTTGAGTGCTATGGCTGACTGGAAGAGGCTAGCATGAATTTGAAATGTAGGAAGTCTGCAAGGGTGTGGGATTTGAGCCAAATGTGCTCAGTTGAGTGAGCACAGGATCGCAGGTAGAAGGTTTTAGAGGACAGTCAGTACACCCCACAGGACGTGGCATAGAAGGAGCAAGAGTAGCCAGAGCAGTGGAGAGTGCAATGCTGTATGAAGATACAGCCTCATCAACAGACTTAGATGACAGTGGAGGGGAGAGGTGATGAGACAGCAGTGGAGAGGGCTGAAGAGCCGATATCATGAAGATTCCTAAAGACTTCGGAGGAGATTGGACAAGACTGAGGTGGTGGGTGAGGAAGAGTGAAGCTTAGCAATTGATGGGGTCAGATATTGGAAAATCTGAGGTGCAGAGGTTTGAGGGCAAGCAGTTAGAGAAAAGACAATGTCAAGGAGGTGGCCATGCTGGTGAGTAGAGGCAGTAGAGCAAAGCTGGAGGTTGAATGAAGAGGTACGGGAAAGGTGATTTAAGACATAAGGGTCAGAGGGGTTATCAACATGAATGTTAAAATCCCCGAGAATAAGGGAGGGGGAAGATGCATCCAGAAAGAAGGAAAGCCATGAGTCAAAGTCAGTGAGAAGGGTAGAGGAGGACTTATCAGGTGAGTTGATAGATGACAACTATCCAGGGAGGCAGTAGGACAAAAAGGCAGATGGAGTGGACTTCAAAGGAAGAAAAGGAGTGAGACTGAAGCAGAAGGAGAGGTTGAAATTGGCAGGAATGAGAGAGTAGAAACCCAACATCACCATCACCACAGCCAATGGGATGAGGCATATGGAAAATTGGTAGCCACCATGAGAGAGGGCAGTAACTGAAGCTGGGTCTTCAGGGAGAAACCAGGTCTCAGAGCAAGAAGATGGAGAGTGTTAGAGATAAAGAGATCATGAATAAAGGCAAGCTTATTTGAGATGGAGTGTGCGTTCCACAAGACACATGAGAAAAGGAGGGGGAAAGGAGAGGGATATGAATAAGTTGCATGTGGATCTGCCCTGGGAGTATGAAAAAGGTCTTGGGGGCCAGGGTTGGGATTGATATCCCTAGATGAGGGAAGGAGGGAGCATGAAAGTATTGAGGGTAAGATTCTTTGAGAGAGAGAGAGGAGATGGCTGACTGAGAGGGAGAGAATGGTGAAGCTGAAGAGCAGATGAAAGGGTAGAAGACAAGATGGCAGGAGAGGTGAGGATGGTAAGGATGGGTGATAAAAAGTGGGAACTTGAAGTCATTGTTCTGAAGGAAGAAGAGTAGGGAGTGTCAGCAATAGGAAGAGAAAGTGGTGTGGAACCATAGGAGAGAGATGATAGGGGAGTAGAAGTCAGAAGATATATATGATGGATATGCAGAAGAAAGGTCCCAGAGGGTTAGGGTCCACCTGTGAGTAATAGTTATAATGAGCACAGAACAGCTGTATGAGACTGTTAGTTGTGGGGTGGGAGGGATAATAAAGAAGGCAGAAGAAAAGCAAGGAACAGCCAGCAGAAGACAGCAGAGAGTTTAACAATATTTTAAAAAAAATACAGATAAGATAAAAACACACAAATAAATAAATAAATACATATATAGATATATAGATATATTTGCTGTTATGTATTCTGAGTCTTTTTGTCTGTCTGTCTGTCTATCTATATATAGAGATATAGATATAGATAGACAGACAGACAAAAAGGCTCAGAATTCAAGACGAGCACAAGCAAAGATGAAAGCTCTGACCAAGCCAGGAACCGAGAGGCAAAGGCTTGTTATGCAGTTGTTCCTACCAAGGCACAGAAGCTCCATGTTCATGAAGCAATTTACAAGAATCAGTGTATGACGGGAATGTACATCTCTAGAGATGAAGGTGAGCTAGGTTTCAAAGAGATTGATTACATAGTAACTCTGTATATCATAGGCCCTACATAACAGCATCACTGGATCCAAATACGCAAAAGCTACTGAGATATGAAAGTAAACATTCAGAATCTGTCCCCATCATCAAACTTGGATAAGTGTTTTGACAAGAAGAAACGAGTGAAAATCCACAAACACATACAGGGAAGCAACAGAATTTGCAAAATAAGAGAAAAAAACTCTTGAAAGAATTAGATCAGCAAACGAGGAAAAACAAGTGGCAAATACACAAATAGAGGGGAAAATAGAGTGTTACTCCAGGAACCCTTTGTCGATCAAGAATGGACACATGAATGGTTAAGGAGAGGTGAACTGAAACCAAAGAATGGAGAGATTGATAGTTGCAGCAGAGGACAGCAGATTATGAACAAGATGGTTTACAGTGAACATTGAAAAAATCCGGTAAAACAGACAAATGCCGATTCTGTAAGAAAGAGCTGGAACCAGTGACTCACCTCATAACTGGCTGTGAAATTCTGATGGCAGAAAATTCTATACAGAAAGATGCAACAAAGTAGCACACTTCATCCATTGGAAATTCTATAAACACTACATCACTATGCCTGAAAAGCACTGGGATCATAACCCTATGAAAATTAAAGAGAATGAAGAGGTTATGATCACCTGGGATACTCCCATTCCGACCAATAAAAAGGTAGATGTAAGGAAGCTGGACATAGTGGTAAAGGAGAAGAACACCAGAACAGAAATGATTATAGAAGTGCCAGTCCCAAGTGACTATACTCCATACTGAAGGACTCAGACTTCTGTGGCACAGTATACATATTAACTGCAGCATTTAACTCCATTATTCATGTGATTTTTATTATAAGATTGACCTCAGTTGGAATAAGGGGCATGATTTTAACTTGATTTAGTCCCAATTTAACAAGTAGAACCCAAAAGGTCTGGATTGGTAATGACCATTCTGATTGTCAGACAGTAAACTGTGGTGTACCACAAGGCTCCACACTGTCTGCAAACTTATTTAATATATAATATTTACCACTCTGTAAATTATTAGGAGAAATGCATATTGATTTTAGCGTTTAATGAGTGACATTTTGCAGTATGTTCTTTCAATCTTATTGATAGTATTGCTTCGCTATCTTTAATTAATGAATTTCATAGGATTGCAGAATGGATCTCATGGAACAGGCTTTCAATTAATTGTCAAACAAGTGAAGCAACGATTCTTTCCAGAGAAAAGAATGAGAGTTGATCCTCCAGTATTGTTCTCAAAGGAAACTATGTACTTCTCTGCCCCAAAGTAAAATATCTTGGAGTTATTTTAGAGTCCAATTTATCTATGCGCTTGCAGATTTTAAAGTTCATTTGTGCCATGTTTTTTAGGCTAAGGATGATTAGGGGATGTAAAAGGTATCTATCCTTTGAACAATTTTGTATGATGACCCAATGGATGATATGCCATTTCTTGATAATTGTATATATCTAGGTCTGTTGAATAGTCTGGCAAATTGATTATAAACAGTTCAAAACTCAGCTAAATCTGCAGCTTAAGATGGAACAGATTACCCTTAAAATGCAAGAGCTACACTGGCTCCCTTTGAAACTGTGCACGCGTTTTAAAAGTCTATGGGGGTCATTTTAGAAGCCGTATTCGTGATTTGGATGTCAGATATTCAAATCATATAGACATCCCCAGAGCCATTTTAGAAATCCAGGTATATAGATGTCCTTGGCACGATCACAGCCATATCGCACAGGGGAAGGGGGGCGGGCATGGTAGAGACATGACCTGGGTGGTCCTATGGAGATGCATATCACCACATGATTTCAGAAAGGCCTGTGCAGGTCTGGCCCTGGCTGCTGATACGTCCATGCCTATACCTGCTCCTGACCATGAATAAGTTGCAGAAAAGTGTTCATTTCATGGCAATAACACCTGTAGGGGGAAGAGCAAAATGTGCGCTCACCACCACAGTCGTTCCTAAGCGTCCCTCCAGTCCAGTCCCTTTCCTCTGAGTTGTGCTGCCCTTCCAGCAGCTTGGAGACTGAGTATGTCATTCTTTTTAGGATATATATAGCACTGGCACCTCCCACCAGCTCCAGTATACTCAGTCTCCAAGCAGCTGGAAACAGCAGCAAGCCAAAGGATAGGCTTTCTGGAGAGACAGTTAGGTTCTGTGGGGTTTTTACCTTAATTTGGTTTTATTTAACCCTCTGAGGTTATTATATATATTTCTCTTTATTTTTGCAGGGTTTTTAGTGAGGTCCCCCCCCCAGTTTTTCGGGTCCGGCGGTTTGGAGGAGGCTGCGGCGGCCCGAGATTTAAAAAAAAAAAAAAAAAAAGGGCTTTGGCGATACCGGCAGACTTACAGTGCCGCCAGAGCCATTGCAGCAGCGGGGCCTACCTTGCCTGTCTTTCCCGCCTTGCAGCCGAAGCCCTTGCCGGCGGCTGAGTGTGAGGGCAGGAAGACACGGCCAGCCGGAGGAGGAGCTTGAGGAAGAAGTGTTCAGGGCAGGAAGCCTGAAGGAGCGGCGTTGCGCAAGTGGCTGTTCAGCCTCGCGGCAGCCGACTCAGACCTTCGTCGGAGCCTCCCACCTGCGGGGAACATTTTGGTGAGGCGGAGGCTTGCAGCCCCATTCAGCTCCTGCATTTTTGGCGCGTGGCAGAGGTAGGCCAAAACACTTTTCCAGGGGCTTTCTGGTTTGGGTCTTCCTTCTTGTTAGTAAGGGGGTAAGTTGGAAGCATTGGATGTAAAATAAATAAATAAATAAATAAATAAGAATTTTAAACAACAAAGGAAAAAGGTTATACAACTCTTAGGTGTGTATATATGTATTGTCACAAGGTGGACCCAACAGAGCCTATACAAATGGAGATCAGCATGGAAGATCAGGGAGAATCTGACAGCATAAATAGAAACCTGTCAGGCGGTTGCTATAAACAACCAGGACACACGTGGGTAAGGGCTAGGAAGACACACCCAGGTAGCAGGGGAATGGAGTTTTCATTACCTGATGGGGATCAGCTGGGAGGAGGTGGAGCCCAGAGACACGTACATAAAACATGCTCACAAACAGTTAAGGAGGAGAGGCAGCGACAAGGGCAGCAGCAGCCGCGGAAGGAATGGAAATGGAATGAGAAAGAGAGAGAAAGAGAGAATGAACCATTGGGTCAGCATGAGAATCAACAGGAAAGTCTGAGTGAGTCCCAGGACCTGTTGGAGAAGTTTGGAAGTCAGCAGCTGGATACTGTGTGTATGAATGAAAGTCACGAGAGACGTGGGAGGATTTCTATAGAAGGTAACAGAGCAGAAAATACAGAGAGAGGCTGTTTCCTACCTGATTGGGTAAAACCCAGAGTTAACAGGAAAAGCCAACCAAGAGCAAGCTCAAAGGAAGCAGAGAATAACTTCTTTCCTTGTGCTAGCAGCCACAAGAGAAAGGAAGTTTCCTTACCTGCAGGAGCTTGTAATTCTGCTAGCAATTTTAAACCCCCAGCTTTTAACAAAGTGCTGTCTCGAGCAGTGCAATCACAGGCAGCTGTGCAGAAGGAGCTAAGCCCGAGCAAGCTCAGAGCATATCACGAACATTCTAATAGCAGAGCCAGTGAATGCTTGCAGTTCCCTTTTAATTACCAGCAGGGACAGAGCTCCTACAAGCCACACTCAAAAGCATATGGTAATTCCCAGCAGGGCATTTGCTCAGAGAAGCAAAGTAACTTCCTGCTAGACGGAGCAAGCCAACTTTACTCCGGTGAAACAGCTGATCCTACAAACATGTGTTCAAGTGATTATGAATTGATGCAATGTGATATTCCAGATATGCAAGTAAGTCCTGAAGCTATGGACTGTTCTTTATCAATGGTTGACCCAGAGTTCTCTCTGAGATAAAGTATTGAATGTAACCAGAAGTTAAAGCCATAACCTGTTTGCTGACAAACGGTTTCTCAGTCAAACAGTATAATTGAGCTGTAGTGAGGCAGCAAAAGAAAAGGCTGTTTTGATAACAGGAGGACTGTTTAATACTTTTCTTTTGTTATATTTAAAAGCTGAAGCAAGCTATTTCTGTTCCACTTTATTCTTCTGTTATATGCCCGGAGTGGCTTTTGTTATTTGTTTTGCCAAAAGAAGAAAAACCTCGTGGACGGGAATAAAGCCCTGATTTGAAATTGAAGTGTGTGCATAAGTGATTCTTATCAAAGAAGGTACAACTACCACTCCCAGAGGGCCAGGCATCTCTTACAGAGCCAAGAGGAGGAGTCATCTTGTAATACCTGACCCCACCGGTAGGGCCCCCTGAGGGTGTGACAGTATATATATATATATATATATATATATATATATCTGTATAATATATACAGGGTGGCCCAAAAAAGTGAGAACATCTCGTAAATTAAAAGCTTAAATAGTTTACTTATGTACCTTTTTTAGCTATAGAACGTCTTTATTTCAACAATTTCCGGTCGCCATCTTTTTTTTTTAAATTTTTCAATTGTTTACATCTGTCTTTTTGAATTTTTAAATAACTTATATGCTATGAGATGTTCTCACTTTTTTTTGGGCCACCCTGTATGTATGTATGTATATCTATATCTATATCTTTATATCTATATCTATCTATATATATATAGATATAGGTAGATATATATAGCTATATTTATATATATATTTGAATTTGGTGAGTTTCTTCTGGAAAGGGCTCCGTCACCATGCCTGGGAGACCGCAATGTTTGGTTTGCGGGACAAGGCGGGGGGCAGTGTCAGAGGCCAGTGTGTGCAGGGGCTGCACGGTGGAGGCAGCTTCAGTGGAGCAGGGGATACAGGCCAGTGGGTCTCAAGGTCCCCTTTCTTCGCTCTCCCAGGAGTTAGAAGCGCCCCTAAAGGCAATCCTCAGTTCAGGATCTCCTAGGTCTCCGGGTTTGGAGCAGCCGGTCCCTTCTCTCCCTCAGCCCGGTCCCCCCACTTTGGCAGGAGGGTTGGAAGGGGAAGGCTTGGCGGGGTTTTCCCCAGAATTTGTTCTGCTTCTGCACAAGGCATTCTGTCTACGCCAGCAAGGAGAACATGGGCAGATAGCAACATGGGGGCGCATGGCTAAGCGTGATCTGGAGGCCAAGGGGCAAGAGGAGGAGGTACCGCCTAGGCCCTCATAGGAGGACATTCCTCACTCCCCCATGTCTGAGAATCTGTATGAGGAAGTCACGGATTGCGAGTTGGTAGAAGATGAGGAGGAACTTGAGGAAGGTGAGATTCCTGAAGAGCAGGCTAGGATTGTCCGGGTCTTCCGGCGGGAGGAGTTGCCGGCTCTGATTGGTGAGTCCTTGAAAGTTCTCAATATTGCCACAGGGGTTCCAGTGCAGGAGGAACCCTTGGAAGACCCACTCATTCAGGCGGTCAGGAAGTCTCAGAGGGTGTTTCCTGTCCACTGGGTGGTCCAGCAGATGATTCAGGAGGAATGGGATCAGCCAGAGTCCGCATTAAGAGGGGTCAGGTCTATGTCGCGCTTGTACCCCTTGCCGGAGTTGGAGAAGGAGTTGCTGTGCTCACTAAGAGTGGATGCGGCAGTGTCGGTGGTCACCAAGAAGACTACCATTCCAGTTGAGGGCAGCGCGGCCCTTACAGATACCCAGGATAGGAAGCTGGACACTTTTTTGAAGCAAGCCTTTGATGTCAATGCCCTGGCACTTCAGGCCTCAGTCTGTGGGGCGTGGGTAGCCCAGGCTTGTCTGCGGTGGTTGCAACAGATGCAGTCTACTAGCAACTCTGAGTGGGTCAATGGGAGAAGCGGCTAGAATTGAGTCTGGTGCGGCTTACTTGGCGGATAGCCAGTATGATCTGATAAGAAGTTTATCGAAGAACATGGCTTCGGTGGTGGTGGCTCGTCGCTACCTTTGGCTCCGCAACTGGGCAGCAGATAGTTCTTCGAAGGCCCGTCTCAGCAGACTCCCATTTAAGGGCAAGCTGCTTTTCGGGGAAGAGCTGGATAAGTTGGTAAAGGAGCTGGGCGAGTCCAAGGGGGGGAGGCTCCCTGAGGACAAGCCTAAGCAGAGCCGAACCCCTGCTCCAGTGCGGTCTCAGCCGCGGGAGGCTCGGACATTTGGAGTGGCACGCTCATTCCCCTTTCAGAGGGGTTGCTACCCCTCGAGAGGGCAGAGTTTCCAGGGCTTTCGGGGGGCAGGAAGGGGCTTTGGGGCCCCTTCTTCCTCCTCCGGCCCTAGAAAGCAACAATGAGACAACGGGGACCCGGGCGGGAGTGCTGCCAGTGGGGGGACGTCTGCAGCAGTTCCTCTCCGCTTGGGTATGGGTTACGTCCGACCTATGGGTCTTGGAAGTGGTACGGGAAGGCTATGCTCTGGAATTTGCGAGGCCGGTTCTCCTGTCATTCGTGCAGTCTTCTTGCGGGTCTCTGCCCAGAAGAGCAGCGGTAGAGGAGATGCTGTCAAGACTTTTGGCTTTGGGAGCAGTTGTGCTGGTGACAAAAGACCAGTGCGGCTCCGGTCGATACTCCATCTACTTTGTGGTACCAAAGCAGGAGGGCTCCTATCGGCCGATTCTTGACTTGAAGCGGGTCAATCGTTATCTTCGGGTCCCTCATTTTCCCATGGAGACTCTGAAGTCCGTAATTGTAGCGGTGCGGGCAGGAGAGTTTCTGACATCTCTCAACCTCACGGAAGTGTATTTGCATATTCCCATTCGCAAATCCCATCAGCAGTTTCTGCGGTTTTCAGTACCAAGAGGTCACTTTCAGTTTCAGGCATTTCTGTTACCGACACCCATGACTGGTGTCTTAAATGTTTGGGTCCTGACCATTCCATCACGGATTGTGCGTCCTGCTCCATGATGTCTAAGAGAGGTTTACAGAACCGAGCAGCTAATCTCAGTACCCTGTTTCCCTCTGATGCAGCTTCGGTGGCATCAACGTCGTCCAGGGCTGCTTCTTCCTCCTATGGATCTCAGGTAACCAAACATAAATCCAGCCGGTCCTCGAAGGGTAGATCTCCCTCTAAGCATCGAGATGCCTCCGGGCTTGCCCTCGAGGATCTTGCACCGGCAAAAGTACCCCGGCGGGAAGCTCCGGCTTCCAAAGCTCCTCCTATGGGGTCACAGGTTGACATCGATGGCACGGCCTCGACCGATCACCTGTTACAATGTTCTGGGGTACCGGTAGAATCTGCCGGTACCGATGTCCAGACATTGATGGCGTCGATGGATCAGAATATTCTGACCATGCAGCAGGCCATCACGGCATTCATTCGAGCTGCGACGCCACTGCTACCGCAACAGGCTCCGTTGCCGGTACCGGCTCCGGCACCGGCACAGGCACCAATCTCGGTTCCGGTGCTGGTACTGATTGCATCGACATCGGCTTCGGTGTCGACTGCAACAGTACCCTGTCCGATGATGCCCATCGGTACCGAACCGGTACCGATCACTCCCGATGTCGATACCACTCGGTACGCGTATCGGGCTCTACAGAAGCATCCAGACAGGCGATACTTTGATTCCTCCGAAGACTCTAATGCATCGGAGGTTTCTGTCGAAGCATCGGTACTCCTTCCTCAAGAGCCTTCTTCTCCAAAAAGAAGAATGTCTCCTTCAGAGGACTTGTCTTTTCAGGACTTTATAAGAGAGGTGGCCAAGGGGCTCTCTATCTCAGTAGCCCCTAAGTCAGAGCCTAGAGCCAAAAAGTTGGATATTTTGCAATATCCTAAGGCTCCTAAAGAGGCAGCCACTTTGCCAGTTCATGAGATCCTTTATGATCACATGTTGGGCATATGGGAGACCCCTCTTACTATCTCTTCCCACTCTCGTAGGCTAGACACCATGTACCGTGTCACGCCTTGTCCTGGATTTCATAAGACTCAGCTTCCTCACCACTCTATTGTGGTGGAGTCTGCCATGAAAAAGTTAGAGTGCAAAAAGGCACTCTTCTACCCCTCCAGGGAGAGAATGTAGAACCTTAGATGCTTTTGGCAGAAAAATCTTTCAAGCCAGCATGCTTGTTGCTAGAATCAACTCCTATAGTCTCTATATGGGGATGTTTCTAAAAGAAGTTACAGATCATCTGCAAACCTTCCTCCCTTTTCTTCCAGAGGATAAGAGGGAAGAGTTTCTCACTTGGCTTAAGCATGCCCAAGATGTTTCCAAATTTTCCAACCGTGCAGCCTTTGACTCTTTTGAGGGTGCCAGCAGAGCTTCGGCTATTGCCATAGATGCACGCAGAATTGCTTGGTTACAAGCTTCTGATCTGGAACCTTGGGTCCAAGATGGATTGGGAAATCTTCCTTGTACAGGTGAAAACCTTTTTGGCAAGGATTGGCAAGCAAAGGCCACACAGATGGATGCAGAAAATTCCGCTCTGGATAGGCTTTCAAAGTCTACCTCTACTCCTGTCAAGAAGAGGTTGTTCAAAAAGCCATATTTTCTCAAGAAGGGAAGATATTATCCTGTGTATGGTCAACAGACATCTTCTGCAGGTCGTTTTGCTGCAAAGCGTCAACAACCTAAACAGGCCAAGCCTAAGGCTGCAAGGACCCCTGTAGCCCAACAGCCTCAGCCTCCTCAGGGCCTTTGACTTGCATCTAGAGAATTTAGCATTTCTGGCTATAGCAAAACCAGAGCCTCTCACCATTCCAGGAAGGTTAACTTACTTTGCTCCCAGATGGGAACAAATCACTGCAGAGCAATGGACCCTCTCCATCATAAGGGAAGGGTACAAACTTAATTTCTCAAACCTTCCTCGTCACACCATGGTGAGACAGTTCAATTCTCAAACATCTCTCCTTGACCTTCTCGGTCAAGAGATTACTACCCTTCTTGCCCAAGGGGCAATAGAAGAAGTACCCCTTATTCAACAGGGCTCAGGGTTCTACTCCCCCTACTTTCTTATCCCAAAGAAAACAGGGGGTTACAGACCCATATTAGATCTCAGAGAATTGAACAAGTTTCTATGCAAGGAGAAATTCAAAATGATTTCTCTAGGTACTCTCCTTCCATACCTTCAGAGTCAGGATTGGCTTTGTTCTCTAGATCTCAAGGATGCGTATACCCATATACTCATCCATCCAGCACACAGAAGGTTCCTTCGGTTCCTTTATCAAGGGAAGCACTACCAATACAGGGTACTTCCTTTTGGTTTGGCCTCTGCTCCAAGAGTGTTCACAAAATGCATGGCAGTAGTAGCTGCATTCCTACGCACTCTAGGAATATTCGTATTCCCATATCTGGACGACTGGCTCATCCGAGCTCCATCCCAGTCAGAGGCCCAGACTTCCCTAACCTGCACAATGCGTGTTCTGCAGTGTCTGGGACTGGTGATAAACATTCCAAAGTCCCAACTCACCCCTACTCAGTCTCTAGAGTTCATAGGGGCCTTGCTGGATACCACAACTGCAAGGAACTATCTTCCCCAGACCCTTGCCTACGCTTAGTGCAGTTAGCCTTCCAGATTCAGTTAAAAACCCATTTAACTGCTCGAGAGATGTTACAACTGCTAGGCCACATGGCATCCACTGTGCAGGTGGTCCCTTATGCTCGCCTTCACATGAGAGCAGCTCAATGGACTTTGTCCACCCAATGGACCCAGGCATCAGGGGGTCTGTCAGACAAAATAGCAACCTCCAGGCGCCTCTTTTGGTCTCTCCAGTGGTGGAAGTCCACTCAAAATCTGTTACAGGGGTCCCCCTTCCAACAGTTGCTACCCCAAGCAACCCTTACAACGGATGCCTCTCCAAAGGGTTGGGGAGCTCATCTTCACGACCTCTCCACCCAGGGCATTTGGTCCTCACAGGAGACCTCTCTACATATCAACATCTTAGAGCTCAGAGCAATCTTCCTGGCTCTCAGACTCTTCCATACCCTGCTCAGCTACAAGACAGTCCTCGTTCACACGGACAACCAAGTAGCCATGTTCTATGTGAACAAGCAGGGAGGGACTGGCTCTCTCTCGCTTTGCAACGAAGCTCTGAGATTGTGGGCCTTCGCCAGAGAGCATCAAATTCATCTTCTGGCAGTATACCTTCCAGGAGTTCAAAACTCTTGGGCAGACAGACTCAGTCGAGTTCTGCTTCCAAATGAGTGGTCCCTTCATATGGACCAGATAGTCAGAATCTTTCGAATTTGGGGAACCCCGGACATAGACCTCTTTGCAAGTCCGTGGAATGCCAAACTTCCCCGATTCTGTTCCAGAATTCCGTGTCAGGGAGTTCTGTCCAAGGATGCCTTCCTCCTTCATTGGGGTCAAGACTTCCTATACGCCTTTCCACCCATTCCCCTAATTCCCAAGACCCTGTTCAAGCTTCAGAGAGACCGAGGGACTATGATCCTCATAGCTCCATGATGGCCAAGCCAAGTGTGGTTCCCTCTACTTCTGCATCTCTCTCAAGCTCCCTCCCTGGACTTGGGATCTGCTCCAGATCTCCTGTCTCAGGAGGGGGGAACGTTGTGGCACCCAAACCCCCAATCTCTCCACCTCAGGGCTTGGTTGCTGAAGGCTTAGACCTTCAAGATTGGCATCTGTCTCAGCAAGTGAGGGATGTCCTTCATGCTTCCAGAAAGCTTTCCACAAGGCGTTCCTATGCTTTTAAATGGAAAAGGTTTACCATTTGGTGTGCTGAGAGGGGTCTTAACCCTCTAGCAATACCTTTGAATTCTTTTCTAGAGTATCTCCTGCATCTTTCCCATGCAGGCCTCAAAACAAATTCAGTACGGGTCCATTTGAGTGCTATTGCAGCATCTCTCAAGCCTCCCAATGGACAACCTATTTCCTCTCATCCTCTTATTGCAAGATTCATGAGAGGCCTTCTTTTAACTAAACCTCCCATTAGACCACCTCCAGTGGCATGGGACTTGAATCTGGTTCTTGGTCAGCTCATGAAGCCTCCCTTTGAACCCTTAGCCACTACCTCCTTGAAATTTCTTTCCTGGAAAGTTATCTTTCTTATTGCAGTCACCTCAGCTCGCCGCATCAGTGAACTGCAGGCCTTAGTTGCTAATCCACCTTATACAAGGTTCCATCATGATAAGGTAGTCCTTAGGACCAATCCACACTTTATGCCTAAAGTGGTCTCACCTTTTCATCATAACCAAGAGGTGTACTTACCTGGCTTCTTTCCAGGTCCTCATGCATCAAGTGCAGAGAGGAATCTTCATACCCTGGATTGTAAGAGGGCTCTTGCCTTTTACTTACAAAGGACACAGCAACATAGAAAGTCTTCTCAGCTCTTTGTTGCTTTTGATCCCTCTCATTTGGGACTTCCAGTCTCTAAGAGAACACTGTCCAATTGGATTGCTCAGTGTATTTCTTTCGCCTATCAGAGCAAGAATCTTTCTCTGGAGGGCCATGTCACAGCTCACAATGTGAGAGCCATGGCAAACTCTATGGCTCATCTAAATTCTGTGTCCATCGACCAGATCTGTCGAGCGGCTACCTGGGCCTCGGTTCATACCTTCACAGCCCATTACTGCTTGGACAAGGACTCCCGCCGGGATGCCTTGTTTGGTCAGGCTGTTCTCAAACACCTGTTCCATGCTTGATCAACTCCTGCCCTCCATCACTGGTTGGATGCCTGAGATCCATGGGAGGAGGTAGAGCCCTTCTCAGGGTCTCACAACCTTGGGGATCTCCCAGGCATCTCTAGCTGGGGAGTCCCCGTATGTGAAGACTCATTCCTGCTTGTTCATGGAGATAGCACAGTTACTTACCTGTAACAGGTGATCTCTGGGAACAGCAGGAATAAGTCTTCACAACCCACCCACCTCCCCTAGGAGTTGTATCTTTCTATCTATCTTTCCTTTCCTCTCTCTCTCTTTGTCTCAGCTTTAAAACTCGAACTGGAGAGAGGCGGTTAGGAAAGGCGGGAAGGCAGCGCGCAGACGCTGTGGGATGCTCCCAAAAGCTTTCCTTTTTGGGATGCTGGGGAGCGTTCCCGCGCAGGCTCCGTCGGTACCGACGTACCCATATGTGAAGACTTATTCCTGCTGTTCCCAGAGATCACCTGTTACAGGTAAGTAACTGTGCTTGATCCGCGCCAAGTCCAGAGAGGAGAGTATAAAGGTAATGGCCAGGGTAGTCGGGCTCCTGAGAAGTCTCGGTTGGGTAATCAATCTGGTGAAGAGCAGATTGGTCCCTGCGCAAGAGATCGATTATTTGGTAGCGCGGTTTGACACCTGTGCGGCCAGGGTGTTTTTGCCGGCACAGCAAGCAAGAGAACTAAGGTGTCTGGTGCGTGGATTCCTAGCCAGGAAGGCGCCCTCAGCTTGGCACTATCTGCAGGTTCTGGGGACCATGGCGGTGACGCTAGAGTTGGTGCCCTGGGCCAGGGCCCAAATGTGACCACTTCAGCGGTCGCTCCTTTGCCGTTGGTCGCATCAGTGCCAACCCTTGTCGATGGCGCTTCCCTGTCCCCCAGCAATCAAGGGAGCATTGCAGTGGTGGCTCCATCCGGGAAACATAGAGAAGGGTATGCCTCTAGAGTCTCTGCCTTGGGTACAGGTAACGACGGATGCCAGTCTGACTGGTTGGGGGGCCACTGTGAGGGACACTTTGCTCAGGGTCTCTGGAGTGCTCAGGAAGCCCAGTGGTCTATCAGGTTGGATTTGTGGGCGGTGGCCTTGGCTCTCAGGGCGTTCGAGCAGTGGGTTCACCGGAAGGCAATCCGGGTACTTTCGGACAATGTAACGGTGGTGGCCTATATCAACCCTGAGGGCGGTACGAGCAGTCCTCCCTTGGAGGAGGAGGCAGAGAGTCTGATGGAATGGGCCAAAGCTCATCTGCTGGCCCTTTTGGCAGAACACGTAGCCGGAATAGAAAACATAATGGTGGACTACCTCAGCAGGTGCAGGGTGGATTCCGGTGAGTGGCAACTTTACCAGGATGTTTTCGAGCAGGTGGAGCACTGTTGGGGGCCTCCTATTGTGGATCTGATGGCACAATGGGAGTCGGCCAAAGCGAGCTGATTCTTCAGCAGAAAGAAGGAAAGGATGTCGGAGGGCCTGGATGCGTTGGTCCAGAAGTGGCCCACAGAAGGGCTTCTGTACGTGTTTCCTCCATGGGCACTCATAAGCAGGGTCCTCCAGTGGATAGAGGCTCACCCGGGTTGGGTGGTTCTGATAGCCCCAGACTGGCCTCAGAGACCGTGGCATACCAACCTCATTCGACTACTGGCCAATCGTCCTTGGCGTCTTCTGGTGAGGGACGACCTTGTGCAGGGTCCAGTGCGAATGCCACAGGTGGATCGGTTCCCTCTTACGGCTTGGCTATTGAAAGGGTAAGGCTGCATAAGAGAAGGTATTCCGGAGCAGTGATCTAGACTTTACTAAAGGCCCGTAAGAGGTCGACCTGCCTTGCTTATGTGCAGGTCTGGAGCATTTTTGAAGGCTGGTGTGAAAGCCTACAAAAGCGGCCGATGGCGATCTCGGTCCTGGAATTCTTGCAGGTGGGCCTTGAGAAAGGCCTGGCAGCCAGTTCCTTGCAAGTGCAGTTGGTGGCCATTTCCTGTTACATGGGCAAGGTTCAGGGGAAGGCGTTGGACGAGCACCCGGATGTAGCCCGGTTCCTAAGAGCCACATGGCCCTTGCGGCCTCAACAGCGGTCATTTGTCCTGCCTTGGGACCTCAATCTGGTACTGGATATTCTGGCGGGAGAGCCGTACGAACCGGTGGGGCGTGCCTCGTTGAAAGACTTGATTCTCAAGGTAGTTTTTTTCGTGGCTATTTGTTCTGCCAGGCGTGTTCCAGAGTTGCAGGCTTTGTTGTGTCGGCCGCCTTTCCTCTCCTTCTTCAAGGATAAGGTAGTGCTGAGGAAGGTTCCTTCCTTTCTGCCCAAGGTGGTTTCGCCGTTTCATCTGAATCAGTCGGTTTCCCTCCCCTCTTTTGCCGAGGGGGGTCAGAGGGAGGTCGATGCAAAGTTGCACCGGCTGGATGTGCGCAGGATTCTGCAGCGCTATCTGCATCGTACGGAGGTGTTCCGCAAGTCGAAGCAGTTGTTTGTGTTGTTTGGGGACCACGTAAGGGCGAAGTGGCAGCTAAGGCTTCCATTTCCAGGTGGATCAGGGAGGCCATTTCTTCGGCATACATCTTGAGGGGAAGGCGAGTCCCGGTGGGGTTCAGGGCTCATTCCACTAGGGCTCAGGCAGCCTCTTGGGCTGAGTTTAGTCTAATTCTGCCGCTAGACATTTGTAGGGTGGCTACCTGGTCTTCCCTTCATACTTTTGCAATGCATTATCGGTTGGATGTTCAGGCAGCGGGAGATGCTGTGTTTGGAGGAGTGGTACTTCGGTCCGGTCTTGCAGGCCCCTCCCAGGCTTGAACTGCTCTGTTACATCCCAGAGGAAAGGGACTGGACTGGAGGGACGCTTAGGAATAAGTAATTAGGCCTTACCTGCTAATTAGTGTTCCTGAAGGAACTCCAGTCCAGTCCCTGATCCCGCCCAGTGTCTGAAGGTAAGAAAGTGTTACCGGCCAAAGAGTTAGAAGGGCAGGTGTGGAGGCCGTTTTGGAAGGCCTTTGTGGAGGTCTCTGGAGGCAGGGCGGATTCGACAGGCATGGTGGGTGCCCTCTATTCAGATTTACGGGCATTGGCACTTACAGGTAAGCTGCCTCCTTTCCCGGGTGGTGGGACTTTCCTAATGGGAAGGGGGGTAAGAGCTAGATTTTGAGTTTCACGTTGGTTTCAGTTATTAGTTCTTTTCTTAATTGTCTCTCCGTTAAGTCTGCTTTATCAATAAGATACTGGAGCTGGTGGGAGGTGCAGTGCTATGTATATCCTAAAAAGAGTGACGTACTCAGTCTCTAAGTTGCTGGAAGGGGAGCACAACCCAGAGGAAAGCAACTGGACTGGAGTTCCTTCAGGAACACTAATTAGCAGTTAAGGCCTAATTCTTTTTTGCTTGGCGAACAAAACCTGCATATTTATTTATTTCTCTTATATACCGCGCTCTTCAACATCAGTGCGGTTTACATGGAACATTTATGTTTTACGCTGGGTTAACCGTAAAAATACAGATAACAGGTAGCTCAACTTGGATAGTCAAAAATTAACTATTTACACATATTTAAACATAGTAGTATTTACATAATATACATCATGTGAGAGAAAATTACATTGGCCATGGAGCTTATTTATGGGAAGGTCGGGATGGTGCATCTTCATTTGGGTAACATTCGCAGAAAAGGTGGTGTTTTAATGCCCTTCTGAAATTGGTTAGTTCTGGGATTGCTTGTATGTTGGGAGGCAGGGCATTCCAGAGTCTGGGAGCACTGATACTAAAGGCCCTGCTTGCTGTAGCCTGAGTGTACTGGGTCAGTGTTTTGGGAATTGCCAAGGTGTTTATTGCTGTGGTTCTTCTAGCTCTATTGGGGGGGGGTTTGTGTGAGAGACCAGCGAGGGACGTGGGGGAGAGCCCATTTATGGCCTTGAATGTTAGTAGTAATGTTTTGAAGACGATCCTACAGTGGATAGGGAGCCAATGGAGACTTTTGAGGATGGGTGTTATATGGTCTCGCGTCGAGGCCCCGTTCAGAACTCTGGCTGCGGTGTTCATGGCAAGCTGGAGCGGGATCAGTGTAGATTTTGGGAGCCCTTGGAGGATCGCGTTGGCATAGTCCAGATGTGGAATGGTTAGAGCCTGGAAGATGGTTCTGAAGTCGTCTGGTTGTAAAAGGGGACGTAGATATTTGAGCGTCCTAATTTTGTGATATGTTGATTTGACCATGTTGCCAATGTGTGTCTTCATGTTAAGGCTCTGGTCTAGGGTAACACCCAGGTAACGGATTGTGGGCTTGGTTTGAAGCTCTACTTCGCCGACTTTTAGGTGGGTTGGTGGAGAGAAGTTTGAGTTTCTGATGATGAACAGCACTTCATTCTTTTTATGTTGTATGCGAAGATTCTGATTCTGGAGCCATCTTTCTACTGCGCTGAAACATTCCGTAAGGGGTGAGAGGTCAATTTGGTCAGTCTTGAACGGCATGTAGAGCAGGACGTCATCCGCATATATCATGCATTCGGTGTTGAATGAGCGAATGATGTCGCAGACGGGCTGCATGTAGATGTTAAACATAAGAGCTGAAAGGGAGGATCCTTGTGGGACACCTTGTTTCTGATGGAATGGTTTGGATGTAGAGGTTTCGGTTCGCACATGCTGCCATCTATCGGCTAGGTATGACTTGCACCAATTTAGTGCTAAGACGCAGATGCCCTTCTCTTCGAGCTGTTTCAGGAGGGTTTGGTGACAAACTGAGTCAAATGCTGCAGCTATGTCTAGGAATATAAGGGCCACTCCGCGATGGACGTTATCAATTGTGGTGAGTATGCTGTTAAAGAGGGTGGTAAGTAGAGTCTCCACACCATGAGCCTCTCTAAAGCCGTGTTGGCTGTGGTCAAGAGGTGCAGCGTTGTCTATGTGCTGCTGGAGCTGAATTTGGACCTCCTTTTCGATTATCTTGGCCAGCAGTGGAATACTGGCAATTGGTCTGTATGATTCTACTTTCTGGGAGTCTAGTTTGGTTTTTTTTAGCAGAGGTCTAATGGATGTTGTGAGGGTATCTGTTCTTTCCTTTCCCAGCACTTACCCTTGGGACGTCCTCTAATTCTCTGGGTCGAGGAATTACCTTATTATCTCTGTCTGGGATCCCAGGGGAACAAACACACACACACATACATAAGTAGCATGTAAGTTTATTCCGTACGTTAGAAGTGCAGTCTATCTTTTATACAGTATCAAAAACATATATACGTCATAAACCCATCCCAGCAGCATAGCCCTGCACCTGCTATTGCTAATTAGCAATCGTACAAACTGGTACCTGTCTCTGTGAAGATCACTGAATCTTGTCTTAGCACAACACATTCCTTTCTATCTAGGTATTCACAGATGGGCCTCATGGTCCCTTTGTATAACAAGAAACTGATTTCCCCTTACAATTCCCCCCTTTGGGCCTGTATAGGCCCACTAGAAGAACAGCCTAACAATCTACTACAAAATAACTAAACAGGCATTATTAACGGAATATCTGTACGCGGCAGCTCAGGTACATCAGCCGCCGTAAAAGCAGGAGTATAAGAGTGGAGGAGTAGCCTAGTGGTTGGGGCAAGGTACTTCAGGCCGGAAGGTCGGGAGTTCAAATCCCACTAGAGGACTTCAACCTTGGGCCGGAAGGACTGGGGTTTCTAGTCCCACAGGTGCTCCTTGTGGTCTTGGGCAAGCCACTTAACCCTCCATAGCCCATGTTCCCTGTAAAATAGTTATCTCCAAGTTATAATGCCCTGTTTAATGTAATTTCAGTTTGTTCAATGTAAACCGCACTGATACAGAATAGCATGGTATATAAGAGATTGTAAATAAATAAAATAAGAGTACATAAAAGTGGTGGAGCTCTGTAGGGCCTTCCGACAGCAGCCAAGAACAAATGAAAATATACAACAGAAAAGAACAAGGATTATAAAACCGTTCCATAGGGCAATAATCAGCCCTTTGAGACAACAGAGAGTAAGCATGAGAAACTGCTGTAGTTGAAGAACAGTATAGAGCAGTATTAGACCTACTAAAAGCAGAAACAATAAAACAATCTGTAGCATTAAAACTAGAGACAGTTTACAATGGACAAGGGACCTAGTCATATCCCAAAGAGGGGCGAGTAACACCAATGTTATACAAGGAAGTAGAAAAAGAAACATGGGGCCGGGTGCAGTTTAAATTGTCAAGTACAGTAAACTTCTGCATTTCACACAGATTAGAAGGTACAGTAATGAGACATGTTGAGAGAAAAGCTCCAGCTTGTAGCGAGCTGCGCACACAAAAGGTAAGGCAGTCTGGGCAAGTAACAGTTCCAGAGATGGGCTGAAGGAGGCACCACATGAGTGGTAGGAGGAGTCAACACAGTCTTGTGCGTGATGGTCAGGAGGCTGGAGAGCGGTCTGGAACTGAAGATGATGTCAGTGGAGACGATACACGCTTGATTCTTGACGCATGGATCCACGAAGGGCAGGAGTCCCACAGGATGGCTGTCCATGTGATGGCGATCACTGTAGTTGTAGGTCCGTAGGGCGGGTCTAGGGTACCATGCTTGTGAGGTACTCTGACCTGTACCTGGTCACCAACCTTGAAGGGATATGTTGGTTCGGTACCTCTAGGCCGAAAGCTGCTTTTCTTCAGGAGTCTTCTCCTCTCCTCTCCATTTGCTAGGGCCTTGGCTGCCCCGGCGTCAGCTATTTCTCATCCTGGTCCTGAAGCCAGATCTATAGATGTAGAATGTTTCCAGAAAGGGCAATGGCTTCAGGATCTTTTAGCCGCCACCTTCACTGTAATCGGTGCTATCAGAAGAACTTGGAACGGTCCCATACTGGAAAAGGGGCTTGTACTGTGTGCTGGTGGTATATCTTTACCAAAATCCAGTCTCCGGATTGAAAGAAAAGAGCTGAGTCATCCAGCAGAAAGGAGGGAAGAGAGTTGCCTCTGCTGCTAGGAAATACAAGAGATCAAATGTGAGTCTCAGGAGTATAAAAAGTAAGCAGTCTTACAGATGTGTGTTTGAGACTTAGGGGGAATAAGCCTGAAGAGAATGATGCATTAAAGAGTTTAGCTATGAAGGGGCTAAATTCTGTCCTTAGTTCTTTTATCCAAAAAGCTGGACAGGGGTCGGTCTGGGCCGTGGTCGTGTTGATTGTAGAGATTAAGTCTGTGATTTGCTTGGGGGAGGGGGTGTCGAAGGTTGTTAGCGTCACTATGCATGCTTGTCTCTTGGAGTTGGTAATATCAGTCTTGGTGGTTTGGTGTAATTTTGATTGGAGGAAGTCTGCATAGTCTTCAGCGAGAATCTCTGTTGTTTGCTCTGGTCCTGGTTCCTTCGTTAGGTTCTTGACGAGGGCAAAGAGGTTGTGTGGCTTATTTAGCGATCGCATTAGCGTGTTAGTGTGAGCTTGTTTCATTTTCTCGGATATCGCGGATCGGTGAGTTGCGAGCTGTAGGTTATAAGCTTCCAGATCTTCGGTTGAGCGTGAGCGCCTCCATCGTCTTTCGAGTTTCCTAAGTTTGAGAAGCGAGGTCTGCAGGTCATTGGAGAACCAGGATGCCGTGGGTCTTTTCCTTGGGTTTTTGTTATGTTTTGAACGTTGCGCTATAGTACTGAGACTGTCGTTCCAGTTGGAGACCAGTCTGTCGGGGTCAGTTGTTGACGAGGCTAGTATGGGTTGTGTGTGGTTTATGATGAATTCCTTGTTGAATGGTTGGAAGCATCGTGATGGCGGTCTTGTGGGGGTTGTCTTACTCTCAGGGGGTTTCATTGGCTTGTTATCCATAGGAATTTGGAACAGGATTAACTTATGGTCTGACCACGGTACTTCGGTGTAGGTTGGTGAGGAGAAGTTGGCAGTGTTGCAGGTAGATAGTGGGGCAAAGATCAAATCTAATATGTTTCCTTTTGTGTGGGTTGGTTCATTGATTAATTGCTGTTATTATTAGTTAACAGTCCTTTCATTTACACTGCCCCACCACTGCACAACTGCAGATCTAAAATGGCATGCTGGGATATGAATGTATCATAGCATAGATGTCTCCTTCAGAAATACCTCGGTTGGGATACCTATATACCCGTGTCTGCACCCATGCATTTTGGGGATGTCTGTTTCTAAACTGGCCTGCAAATGTGCACATACTTGGCTATGCCATTTCCGGAACGGGTTGAGGGGGCATGCATCTTTCAGGGTGGAGATAGTGATTTTAGATGCCACTTAAACGTACCTCCCTTCACTGATGCCACTCCCCCGGTATTTTGGACACTGTGACCTGGATATCTCAAATTCTTCCTAGACCTCCCTTCTAAAATGTCACTTCAAGTTTGGTATATAAAACCTTAAATAATGGAACATGCCCAGAACTATCAAATTTAATTAAGAAATATGAACCAACACGTTCATTGTGTTTGAGCCAAGCACTAGATTCTACCACAAATGGTCCACCAACAACCCACACCCAAATCGAGAACTATATGTAGATAGCCTGTATGTATGTACGTCTTATCCCTGTTCCTGTTACATGTATACCTACAATTGTGTTGTTGACCACTTTGATTGAAGGATAAGGTGGTATGCAAAACTGTCTAAAATAAATAAAATAATTTGGCCACTTTACTCCCAGCATTTGCAGAACGGAAGTAGCTACCTTGGTGTACACACTATCCTTGTCAGGTCCCCATTTGTGCAATTTTCTTCTCAATGTGATATGAAATGAACGAGTTTATGCAGTTCTGAAAGAAACTGAAAACATTTAATTTTGTATTATTTTCAGTTGAAAATTGTTTTGTTTAATTGTTTTATGTCAGTAACCAGTGTTTCTCTGGGAACAACAGGAAGTCATCCTCACATATGGGTGATGGCACCAATGGAGCCCTCGCAGAAACATCCCCCCAGCTTTCAAAGAAAGCCTTTGGGAGATGCCACCACGCATGTGTGGTCCCCTTCCTGCCCAAGGGTGCCATCTTGCTCAGTTTCCTTTTTTCTGCGGAGCCCTTCAGACATTTGTCCCCAGAAAAAGTTGATTTTTTCTCTCTGAGTTTCATACTCGCCTCTGGTATTGCACTGGTACTCTACCCGCCACCCGACCTCGCTGCCTTGGTGTCGAGTTCGGGTCTATTTTTATAGTTTTCTTGTTCTTTCATTCTCTGGCGTCTTCACGCCTTTTTGTCTTTTCCAACTGGCAGCCCGGCGAGTCTTCAACCTCGCAAGGGTACTTTTTCCCCCCATTGTAGAAAGAACTGTCTTTGTCCAGCTCTCACACCTCCTCCATTCAATAAACTACCTGCACCCCCGCCAATCAGGTTTTTGACAGGGCCATAGCATTGAGACAGTCTTAGTAGCACTTTTCAATGAACTTCATTCTTCACACGACAGGGGTGACATCTCGGTGGTGGTTTCTCTTGACCTCTCCACTGCCTTCGACCTGGTTGACCATTCACTCCTCCTCTCTGGCCTTCGGGGCACTGGCTATTGTTGGTTTCACTCTTTTCTTTCCTTCCGCTCTTTCACTATAGCCATATCCACCGGTTCACAATCCCCCTCTGATACTACCCCCTCCCCTGCGGCGTTCCTCAAGGCTCAGTCCTGGCCCCCCTCTTATTTAATCTCTTTCTCACACCACTTGCTCTCTGTATTCAACAGTCCGGTCTATCAGCTTTCTACTATGCAGATGACATTATTCTACATCACACCAACCCCCTCCGTCTGGATCTTGGTCCGTTAAACTCCTGTCTTACTCTTGTAGCGGACTGGTTGTCTCTGAACTGCCTTTATCTCAACTTGTCTAAAACCTCCTCCACGTGGTTTACCTTTGGTAGCCCCTGACCTTCACTTGCCCCTTCCATCGGAAACTCCACAATCCCCATGGTCTCATCCTTCCGATACCTGGGTATCTTGCGTGATTCTAACCTCACGCTTAAGGATCATATCTCCCAGTTTGCCAAGACATCTTACTTCTTTCTTCGACAAATACGGTCTATCCGCCCTTTTCTTTCTCCCTCTGCCTTGACCACTCTCACCTTCTCCACGATTATATCTCGACTCGACTTCTGCAATTTCATCTTCGCAGGTATCACTTCCACTCAGTTGCGTTGCCTACAGCTTATACAGAACACTGCAACCAGAATCATTACTCATTCCTCTCGAAGAGATCATGTCACTCCCCTGCTATTTCATTTACATTGGCTTCCTGTTGAATATCGTGTCCACTTTAAGATACTCACCCTGGTACATCGAGTCATCCATACCCACACACCACAGTACCTCACTGACCTTCTCCAGTTTCATGTTCCCACGCGCAATCTCCACTCCCTTCACGTAAATTATCTTCACCTTCCTCACCCTTCACGCGCACATCTTCAATCCATTCGTCACTCTGCCTTTTTCTTCCACGGTCCTGCCCTTTGGCATTCCCTGCCCACACCACTCCATGTAGAACAGAACTATTCCACCTTCAAGTCACTCTTGAAAACTCATCTGTTTACTACTGCCTATAACCTCTCGGATGCACATGGCGACCTGGTTTATCTATGTCTGTCTGACCTCCTCTTTATGTCTTGTCTCTGCGTTTCCTGCCATTTCTTCTTTCCTGTTACAATTTGTAGTTCTTTTCCTTTCTTCTGGCCTTGAGCCATCCTGTAAATGTTGATATAATTGTAAACAGCCCTTATGTCATAAAAGGCAGTATATCAAATACAAATAAACATAAACATGGCTACCAGTGGCTTTAAGAAGTGTGATTGGTGCTCTAAAATTATGTCTTTGACCGACCACAACCCAGCAGCCTGCGCTCTCTGCAAAAGGATGTCCAGCAAAGCCCTCAAGTGCTGCCAGCAGCAGCACGATAAAGTTTCCCCTGAGCCCGGTGCCTCCGAAGACCAGGGCCTCGTCTGAAGCCTTGATGCCTCGGGTGGAACCTTCCGAGCCCGAGCCCCATCGTGGATCTTCAGAAAGGAGGTCTCTCTTGAGGGAACCCAGGAAGAAGAAACCCTCAAAGGTGGTGTCCTTGGATGGGTATGACCGGCCGGGTGCCCCCTGGGCCTGGTCCCGCAATCCAAGATGCTTGTCCGAGGCTTCGGAGAAGGAGCAATCTGCAAAGGTCCCCCAGAAGGACTCAACCTCTGACTGGCCTTGGTCCCCAGACACCATCCTTATCGAGGATTCCCCTTCGGAGGAGATGGTGTCGGGTCCAAGCCCCTCGGTACCCGCACTGAGGCTGCCGAGCCTTCTGGTCTGGAGTTCAGAATGGCAGCCCTGGAGCGCAGTTTGTCTGCCTTCATGGACCAGCGGGTGCTGTTGTCTGGCATGACTGGTTCATCCGCCCCAACCACCGGGCCCACAACATCCAAGACGTCCCAGGAGGAAGAGACGATTCTTGAGGTCCTTCGGCATCAAGTTGATCCTCAGCTGAGGTTGTGATCCGATTCCCACTCGATGGGACCGCAGTCATCCCCAGCTAGTATGCTGGGCACAGCCCGTGGAGCATTGGCAGGCCCGCAGAGCAGCCCTCCTATGAGTCCTCATTGGACTACTCCGAGTGGTATACGGAGGATGAGGAGTCCCCTGACACCCATCGCCACTGCAACATCTCATCTGACTCTCCCATTTTGGAGCCTCGACGGCTTCTCTTCCGGAGGATATGGGCTTCCTTGATATCGTCAAGGAAATGTCAAAGGCCCCGGCGTTCCCTCGGAGTCGGAGGAGGACCCTTGGGCAGATGAATTAGAAATCCTCCAGTACAAGGCTCCTCCGAGAGAATCGCTCGCAGTGCCCATTCCTCCCATCCTGGAATGGCTGATGCTACAGATGTGGGAGACACTGGCATCGGTATAGGTGATGAGCAAACGGCTCGACTCGATGTATCGAGTCTGCTGGAGCCCGGGCTTCCAGAAATCACAGCTTCCGCATAACTCTATGGTGGTGGAGTCGGCCATGTGTCAGTTGAAAAGCCAGAAGACGCACTCCTCGGTGCCCCTTGGCAGGGAGGCCTGTATCCTAGATGCCCTCGGCAGAAATTGTTACCAGGGCTGGCACGTTTAGAGGCATGTTTCCTAAGCTCCATGCTGGTAACATATGTGGGCCACATTACCAGCAAGGAACTGTAGGCTAACTGCAGGATGGCAAGTACATCCCTCTACAGTTACCACTCTTCAATGTGGCAAAATGGCCACAGGTGCTACTAATGCACACATTAATGTGAATTAATAATAATGAGGGAGGGGGCGCCAATCTATAGGCTGCAGGGAGGCACCAGGAACCCTAGCACCAGCCCTGATTACACTTGCACTCCCCTATATGTAATAGTAATACATGTCTAGGTTTCTGACCCACCCAGGCCACACCCTAATCACACACCTCTTGCAATTTGTACATAAAGAAAAACATCTACATGTAAATTCAGCCTCATCTAAAATTGCCATTTCCACCTGCAAATGCCTGATTTTACATGTGGAATTGCTTCTTAAATAACTCCCTAAGCATCCAGTTACTGTGTTAATTATTAGCACAGGTATGAACTAATATCGTGCTCTAGTTTCTTCATTAACTGCTTAATGAACTTTAGTAAAAGGAGACCTAATTGAATTATAGGGTTTCATGGTCCCTTCAGGTCCTAGAAGCAAGCACTTAGTTATACTTCAATAGTACTTGAAACTCAATTGTTGACACTCGCACAACACCCAAGAATTCAATTACAGAGCTTTCAGCAAGATGATAACTGACCATATATCTTCTTATATAAATCTAACTGGTGACTATCACAGAACCTAATGTTCCAGTACACCTCCGTATTGAATTTCTTTTTGTCAACGACCAACAAGCCATTATCTGATTCAGTCACTGGAATCCTTTGGTGATCTTCAGGGCACTGTTCCCTCTAAGCTGTGCACGTGTGCGCGCGCACACACCTCGCCGAGCGAACGCACATACTTTAAAACAGAGCGCACAAAAATTACGGCTCTGATTCTGATAGAAAACAACACAGACATCTTAAAATTTAAAAGCTATGATTGTAATTACTAGAAATTTTCCGCTTCATTTAGTAATCGTCTATTTTCATTTAATTTGATTAAAATCAATGTGGTGTACATACTGTATTCTGACGTGTAGTCAAATTTTAAAGTATATAACTCCGAGTGTCATTATGTGGCGCACAAAAATTTAACCTTCCTTCAAAAGCTGCACACAGCTGATATTTTATGCGCACACAGCCTACAGAAAATTAGAGGGAACATTGCTTCAGGGGGGTTGAAAGGGCTGAAGGAACTAAACTAAACTCTCTTCTCAACCAAAATGCTAGTGGTAGGAGAGATTTGAGTCTGTATTCCACTGAGGTGCACAACAGCTATGTAAATTATAGCTTAGGGGAATGGCGACTGAAAGATCACAAAGAATATTATGGCTCTATGGAATGATTCACTGCAAATTTCTGGGACAAATGTAAGAGTCTATGAAAAAAGGATGTTGAGAAACAAAATGCACTTGTATCAATACCATATCAGTCTGAAACATAATACAAATAAACCCCCAAATGTACAAAGCACTGGCAGGTCAGGTGGGTTAATTACTGCATTTCCCCAGCTGGACCTTGGCAGAGGCCTTGTGCTTGGCAACTGTAGATTTTAATGGCCTTGAGTGAAAAACAGTTATTAGGAGCATGCAAGTAAATAAAAATAGTTTGTGCTAGTTTAAAATGAAATTTTCCTGAATTCTGGGCATTGCTTGTACGTTCAACTTATTTTGGATTTTTTTTTTAGTGTAATCTTTGCGAGCCCCTTGAGTGCCAAAAGTCTCTCTCAAACAGAACGTTTCTCAGGCAGTTATTTCATGAATCAGTATTTAGTCCCAAATGATGCAGCAATAAAACAGTCCAAACTTACTCAGCAGGGTTAACACCGCAGGGCTCTGGGCCTCATTACATAAGTCTTACTTTATAGTTCCACACAGATTGGCAAAGAATTAGTCTTTGTACTGTACTTCTCACACATTAACCAGCCACTGGCAGTTAATATAGGGCCACTTCCCTCGATCGCTCTCTTCTCTCCAGCTACCCACCACCCATCTGGCCCTTAGGTGTCTAACTTAAATGTTGGCTTTGGAGGATGCCTTTCCTTGGTAGAGCCCATAAAGCCATCCCAAGATCGTCAGGCTCTTCACTCTTTTCAGTTACATGAACACAAATTATCCTAACACGAACCCACTCTCAGCACAGGGGATCCAGTATCTGCCAATGCCAGTCTTTAAACTTCCTTTCTTCCAGGCAGGTACATTTATTTATTTAGCTATGCTTATATACCACTTTTCACCGGGTCAAAACAGTTCACAAAAAACAACAATAGATACATTGAAGTATGGGATAAATTATACCTTCACCAGGGAGGGGGTGGGGGGTTTGTTTATTTACATTCCTGATTTGATATGCATTAGGTTTTCTTAACATATCTACAATTCTCCTTTGCTTCTCAGCCGATATTGCTCTGGTGGTTAGTGGGGGCATGTGTTCACTATATGGTGCTCTGCTCTATCTGGAAATGTTCTTTGAATGGGTTTTTAATAGTTTTCTAACCGAGGAGAGGTCCTTGTTTCGAATTTTGGTTGGTAGGGAGTTCCATGTGGAGGGAGCGTAGAGTTCAAAAGCACGGGTACAGGTCTGGAGGTTGTACTTTGTCCTTTCATGTGGTACTGTCAGCAGTGGCCTGATGTGCTGGTCGTCCAGAGTTCAGTTGTGGTAGTAGGGAGTGGAGGTGTGATGTTTGGTGCTGGTGTAATGCTTTATGAATGAGAATTAAGGTTTTGTATTTGATCCGGGCTTCCACTGGGAGGATGTGGAGATGCACCAAGACCGGGGTAATTTTGTCATATTTCTTCACCCCTTGGATGATCCTGGCTGTCATGTTGAGGGCTGTCTGAGTGGATTGAGAGTGGAAAAAGGGGTCTGTTATAGTGGTTGATATGGAAGGGCAGACTAGATAGGCCCTTGATAGATCGCATTACAGAAGTCCAAATGGGGGAGAGTCATCACTTATAGCACTGATCGGAAGTCATGGGAGTCTAGACGTGGTCTGAGGCGCTGTACATCCTGGTTTTTAAGAATATTGTCCTTGCTGTTTGCACAATCTACTGCTTGAATGAGAGGGTTTGGTCGAGAATGACTCCCAGGTACTTTATTTGTGTCTGGACTCTTATCTGGGTTGCTCCCAGTTTGAGATGTGTTGGTGGGATGAAGGCTCGGTCCTTAGTGACAAACAGTGCTTCTGTTTTCTTGAGGTTGATTTTGAGATTATTCTCTTGGAGCCAATTGGAGACATCATTAAAGCAGTCTGTTAATTGTTGGTTTAGTGGATTTGTGGTGGTTATTGGACCATAAAGCATAATGTCATCTGCATATACAGTATGTGAAAGTTGATGTTACAGTGTGTGATCATATTATGGTGCAGAGTGGCTGTAAGTAGATGTTAAAAAGCAGTGCTGATAGTGATGAGCCTTGTGCTATTCCCTTGTGTCTGGCGGTAGGGGGTGGAGGTGCTGGTGCTAGTTCATATTAATTGATGTATGACTGGAGCCATTGTAGAACTTTGTCCTGTATGCCAGTTTCCTGTAATCTGTGTAGAAGGATGTTGTGAGATAGTGTCAAATGCTGCTGATATATCCAGAAAGATAAGGATGTATTCAGTGTGCTTCGTCTGTATTCCTTTGATTAATGTATTTATCAGTACCATAAGAGTCTTGACCCCGTGTGAGGGTCAGAACCCATGTTGCTGTGGGTCAAGTAGGTTGATCTTGTCCAAGTAGTCCTGAAGTTGCTGTTGCACTGTCTTCTCTATGATTTTTGCAGTGAATGTGAGGCTCGCTACTCGTCTGAATGAGGTGGGATCCAAAACCAAGTAGTTTCTCTTACCTTGTATGATTTCTTCCCAGGTTTCACTTTGCTGTAGTACAGACCTCTGTGGCTTCTTCTGTAAGGTCCCTACTTACTGGCTGCACAAACTCAGTAATCCCTAGGCCCATAGGATCTGCATCAGAGAATGCTTTTAGTAGCATCTCCTCTGTCTACTTGCTAGGGTTGCCAACTGGCCGGTTTTTCCATGGCCAGGCCGGCTGCCGGCACAGAGGCAAAACCGGCCCTTGAAAAGCCGTTCTTTTTGCTCTGGCCGCAAGATCGGGAGCAGCCAGAGCAAAAAAACCGGCTTTTCTCCCAACCCGGAGGGCTTCAGAGGGAGCCGGGGAAGCCCGCGCGAGGCCCCGGCTCCCTCTGAACAGCCGCCAGCGTGAAGAGCCTTTACCTTCACGCTGGCGGCTGTTCCTGTGAAGCCGCGATTGGTGGGAAAGGTTAAAGGCAATGCCCTTTAACCTTTCCCAGCATTCGCGGCTTCACAGGAACAGCCGCCAGCGTGAAGGAAAAGGCTCTTCACACTGGCGGCTGTTCAGAGGGAGCCGGGGCCTCGCGCGGGCTTCCCCAGCTCCCTCTAAAGCCTCAGACAGCCGCGGGGGGGGGGGGGGGGGAGGCCAAGGACTGCCTGGGCTGTGATGGGGGGAGGGGGCCTGGACTGGAAAAGGGCTAGGAGGGGGAATTTGACTGGAAATGGGTTGTGATGTGGGGGGGGGGGGGGTGGGGGACCTGGACCGGAAAAGGGCTATGGGGGGGGGGGGGGGACTTGGACTGGAAAGAAATGGGCTGTGATGGGAGGGGACC
Source organism: Ichthyophis bannanicus (assembly GCA_033557465.1). Taxonomy (NCBI): domain Eukaryota; kingdom Metazoa; phylum Chordata; class Amphibia; order Gymnophiona; family Ichthyophiidae; genus Ichthyophis; species Ichthyophis bannanicus. The sequence goes on from CM066031.1 coordinate 548,026,220, forward strand.
TGGACTGTAAAAGGGCTATGGGTGGGGGCATGGACTGGAAATGGGTTTTGATGGGGAGGGGGACCTGGACTGGAAAAGGGCTAAGGGGGGGGGGGGGGACATGGAAGGGAAATGGGTTGTGTTGGGGCGGGGAACCTGGACTGGAAAAGGGCTATGGGGGGGGGGGAAATTGGACTGGAAGAGGGCTATGGGGAGGGGGACTTGGACTGGAAATGGGCTATGGCGGAGGGAGGGGGAACTTGGACTGGAAATAGGCTGTGATTAGGGGGACTTGGACTGGAAATGGGTTGTGAAGGGGGGGGGGGACCTGGACTGGAAAAGGGCTATGGGGGGGCATTGGACTGGAAAGAAATAGGCTGTGATGGGGAGGGGGACCTGGACTGTAAAAGGGCTATGTGGGGGGGGGGGGACATGGACTGGAAATGGGTTTTGATGGGGAGGAGGACCTGGACTGGAAAAGGGCTATGGGGGGGGGGGGGGACATGGACTGGAAATGGGTTGTGATGGGGAGGGGGACCTGGACTGGAAAAGGGCTATGGGGGGGGGGGGAACTTGGACTGGAAATGGGCTATGGTGGAGGGAGGGGGAACTTGGACTGGAAATAGGCTGTGATTAGGGGGGCTAGGACTGCAAATGGACTGTGATGGTGGGGGGGGGGGGTAGGACTGCAAATGGGCTGTGATGGTGCGGGGGGACTCCGACTGCAAATGGGATGTGATGGGGGGGGGGCCTAGGACTGGAAATAGGCTGTGATGGGGGACTTGGACTGGAAATAGGCTGTGATTGGGGGGGGGGCTAGGACTGGAAATGGTCTGTGATGTGAGGGCTAGCACTGGAAATGGGCTGATGAAGAGCTGGAATAGGACTGGAAATGGGCTGATGTGGGGCATGGGAGAATGGGATTAGAAGGGAGTGGATGCTGGGTGGGTCTAGAACTATAAGGGAACTGATTTTGGGGGAGGACTAGAATAGATGGGGAATGAGTGGAGAGGGGAAAAATATTTTGTGTGGAAGAAAAGTCTATGATGGGCTGGGTATTGGGAGAATGAGGGGCTTGAGAATGGAAGGGTGAAATTTAAATGGATGATAAAGGAATAAGGAAAGAATTGGGGGAAAGAGCAAAAGGGAAACAATCAGTATGTTAAAGCAGAAATAGAGAGAGAATGGAAAACATCTAAAAGAGAAGAAAGGACAAATGGATAGCTCGCAGAAGACACGAAGAAACCAGAAGAAAGTGACTGGAGCAATTGCAACTGGAAAATAAAACGCCCAAACAGAAGGTAGAAAAATACTTTTTATTTTGAATTTATTAGCTGGAATATGTTTGGTCTGGGAAGTGTGTATTGATAACATCTTTGCGTTTTTGTTTAGTGCAAGAGGAAATTACTTTATAGTTTTATTTCTCCAGTGTTGTACATTTCATGTTTGGATTTTGGGGTTCCCAGTTTAATTATTATCTGACCAAGGAAGTTAGCCTACACGTATCCTCGGTAATTTTTGTGGGTGGGGCAGGGGTGGGACTAGGGGCGGAGAATGGGTGGAGCATGGCGAGCCACAGGTGTCGGGTTTTTCCTCGGTGAAAAAGTTGGTAACCCTACTTCTTGCTCCCCAGCTTCCAACATACTTCCATAGCAGTTTATAGCTTCTCTTGAGGTGGGAAGCCCTAACCCAGCCTGCTCACAGGCCACCCCCCTTCATCCAGAATTCCTCCTCTGGGATACGCCCTTCTAAGGAAATGTATTCCTCTTAGTCCTATTAAGCTTCCTGGGCCTCTGAGTTCTAAGGATATCTGTGTTATTCCAGACAGAGTTCCTTCCCTTTTCAAATTAGGCAAGGACTTAAAAATGCACATAATCGATTGTGCATGTATTAATTCATAGGTATGACCCACTGAAGTGATTTGTGTGGACTTTCAAATCTTTAGGCACCTAAACAAACTGAATACATGTTCACAAATGCACAACTACTGCTGAGGGAAGAGTGTGCTAGGAACATTGCAGAGCTGAGCCACCTGACATGTCACTTGAATGTGCCGACCTGACCCCGACCCCCCCCCTTAAAAACACAACTGCTCTGGAGGATTATGTTTCATATAATGCCCAAGGGGAAAAGGCAGTGGAAACTTAGAGCAAAATATCTACTTCTCAAATTAAGGGTCTAATGGATAAACATCTGATCCAAGTAACTGCACAGTCTCCTTCCTCAGTAGGTGCTGCTTCCTTTCTGGAAGTTATGATCAAAGTACCTCAGTGTAACAAATGACACATATAACTAATAAATCAAGTCACAAGTGAAAAACACCACACTGCTACCAAGGAATGTTCATTCTTTAAATGTCAGGTTAAATGAACAGGAGAAGAATGGGACAATCCTCTCTGCTCGTATGTCCGTAAAGCCCTTTTGTTGAATGTATTTGTGATCAAAAAGACTTATCTAAATCCACAGCTGTGTTCAAACCATTCTGGTGATCGCTGGTTTCAATAAATGCACGACGTGTGTTTCAGGTGCCAGAAAGACCCTGCTTCAAGTGTATAACCTGCTGTATTGCAGAAGCTGTGAACGCCATAAAAAGACACCAAAACCCCACAGTTCCTTTTGTAGCGTTGTCAGTTGCTGATAGGAAGTAGCCATCATTAAGCTTGCCCGATAGATGTCCTCCTCCTCAACCAGGGGCTCCTTATTCCTCTCTCACCAGGAGAACATGAAGGTTTGTTATTTCAAGAAGTGAATTTTGCTTCTAATGGTTTTCTATTGAAAGCTATTTCTACATCTATTTTTCAATATTCACCAGCACCTTCTACTCCAAAATGTGCTATCTTCTTGGATGTTTGGCGAGGTGTTACTAGGAATGAAAGGATGCTAAAGGGGTCTATATCTGATCTATGTGATTTTTCGAAACAAATGGTTGAGAAATTTCAGCAGGTTGACTCTGGTTTCTGTGAAGCTGATCAGAAACTGACCAAGTCTGGCCAGCAACTTGAGGCCTTGCAGTCTGTGGGTGCCTCTTCTGTGCAGGATAGTTTGTTTATTCATAATAGGCTGGAAATGTTGAGAATGTATCTAAGGCTACTAACCTTAGATTTTTGAATTTTCCAATTACTCAGCTGTTAGCACCTAATATTTTATTGAAAAAATATTTCAAGGAGGTCCTTCTACTTTTTAATTCCGATGATAGTAGAAAAGGAAATATGTATTATATTTCTTGTAAGGTAAGGTGCATGAATGAGTAGGAAGGCTGCCTTGATACTTTAGTGTCACTATCTGTGGCTAATTTAACTGAATTTCTTTAAGATTCTACTGACACTATTAGTTCTTGGTCCATTCTATTTGTCACCTTCGCTGCCCTTAAAGATAAAAAAAATCTTATTTTGAAAACTTATTTTCAGAAGAGATGAATTTTTATGGTCAGAAAATATCTGTATTTCCTGATGAAGCAAGGGCAACCCAGCTTCATCGAAAAAGCATAGTTACTCACCTGAACAGCTGTTTTTCAGGGACAGCAGGAATCAGTCCTCACATATGGGCGACGTCGGTGCCAACAGTGCCCACGCAGTAGCTTCTCCCCAGCTTTCAAAGAAAGCCTTTGGGATATGCACCATGCATACGTGGTCCCCTTCCTGCCCAAGGGAGCTATCTTGCCGCAGTAGGATGGTATAGCTCAAAGGCAAAAAATGGCACAAAAAGCAACTCCACGGGTTGTGAGGACTGATTCCTGCTGTCCCCGGAGAACATCTATTACAGGTGAGTAACTATGCTTTCTCTGGGAACAAGCATGAAATCAGTCCTCATACGAGTGACTCCCTAACTACAAGCTACCGAAGGCCTGTAAAAAGCCACAGGTGACCAGAAAAAGGTGAACTGTAAGCAGCTTCAATGAGTCCTTGAGACGACAGACTCCCTAGCAGCCCAAGCGTCCAGTGAGAAAGCAACACTGCAATAGCCTGAACACACAAGGACCAGAGTTGCCTACACCCTGAATAAATGGAGTACCGCCTGGCCAAAGGCACTATCCCTACAGGACTCCCTGTCCAGGCAGTAATGAGTTGCGAAAGAATGGACTGAGGACCACGTGGCAGCCCGACAGATTTTAGACAGAGGAACAGAACACAGGTTTGCTATAGATACTACCATGGTCCTGATGTTATGCGCCATGTACCGACACTTCAGCAGGAGCCCAGCCTGCTCGTAGGAGAGGACAATGCAGTCCACCACCCATGTGGACAGAGGCCGCTTGGTCACCACTGCCCCTAGCCGACTGGGGTCATAGGAGACGAAATGCTGTGAGGCTTTGTGGTGGCTCTGGGTACGTTGGAGGTAGAAGTACAGGACCCTCTTAGTCCAGAGTGTGAAGGATGGTCTCTGCCCTGCTTGCATGAGGCTGTGGAAAGAAGATGGGGAGCACCACCTCCTGATTGACGTAGAAAGAAAACACCACCTTGGGAAGACACTTGGGGTGCGAGGGAGCACCACCCTGATCTTATAGAATCTCGTGTAAGGTGGGTTTGTCACCAATGCCTAGAGCTTACTGACCCTGTGAGCCGAGGTGAATGCCAACAGAACATGACCTTCCAGGAAAGGTACCATAGGTGGCAGGTAGCCAAGTGCTCAAACGGTAGGCCAGTGAGCTGCAACATCACTACGTTGAGGTCCCACTCCGCTGCTGGTGGGCAGACAGGAGGCTTGGACAGCAAGAGACCCCACAGAAAGTGGGTCACAAGAGGTTGGATGGAGAGGGAATTGCCCTCGATAAGGTGGTGGTACGCTGTGAGTGCACTCAGGTAGACCCGAACAGAGTTGGACTTCAGTCCTGCCTGGGACAGGTGAAGCAAATATTGCAGCACAAGCTGCACAGAGTAGGAGAACAGGTTGACCCATCACTCCGTACACTACACTGAGAATCTGCGCCATTTGTGGAGACAGGAGACCAGGAGAACCTCCTCTACCTCCCCTGAAAGGTTGAAAGGGGTCAAGGCTGCCCTTTCAGCAGCCAGGCCATTAGCATCAGTGACCCCAAGTTGGAGTGTAGGAAGGAGCCTTCCTGTTGCGACAGCAGTCCTGGGGCACTCCCCAGGGGAACTGGGGGCACCATGGATAAGCAAAGGAGCAGTGGTAACCACCACTGCCTGGGCCACCGAGGTGCTACTAGTATCAAAGATGCCCTGTCGTGTTGAACCTCGAATAGAGTCTTGGCAATCAACGGCGTAGGCAGGAATATGTAGAGAAGGCCCTCCATCCACGGGATGAGGAAGACATCCGCTGCCACCCAGGATGGGCATGGCTGCCTGAAGCAGAAGCAGGGCATCTGGATGTTGGCCGGATTGGTGAAAAGGTCCATCCGTGGAGTCCCCCAGAGCTGGAAGAGCCAAGTAGGCGACTATGGGGTCTAGCCACCACTTGTGCGGCTGGAGGACCCTGCTCAGCTTGTCCATCAGGACATTGTCCTGGCCTGACAGATACACTGCCTGCAGGAGCATCCCGTGGTGGTTCACATAAAAGCAGAGAGCTACTACCTCTTGGCAGAGGGTGTATGATCCCGTGCCTCCTGCTTGTTGTCATAGAACATCGCCACTTGATTGTCTGTCTGGACCAGCACTGAATGGTGTTACAGGTGGTGAAGTAAGGCTCAGAGCTCCAAGAAGTTGATCTGCTGCAGACTGTCCGTCTGTAACCAACTGTCCTGAATGCAGAGGCCATTGCAGTAGGCTCCCCAGCCCAAGAGGGAGGTGTCCATGGTTAGAACCCTCTGGAGGATGGGGGCCTGGAAGGGCATCCCAGCCAGAAGGGCTTGGGGGCTTGCCACCAGGTGAGGGAATCAGCCAGTTGGCGTTTCACCACCACCCTGTCTCACAGATGGCCTGTGTCCACTGGAATCGGAGGTCCCATTCAGCTGCTCTCATGTGAAGATGGGCATCTAGGGTGACTGTTGTGGTTGCCATGTGACCCAGAAGGCAGAGTAGAAGGCGGGCAAACAGAGTGTCAGTGCTGCACAGTAGTGGCCAGTGCCCTGAGGTGATTGGCCCTGTCTCAAGGGAGGAAGGCGCTTGCCTGAACAGTGACCAGTCTTGCCCCTATGAACTCCAGGCACTGTGTAAGGAGGAGATGAGACTTTGGGTGGTTTATCACAAACTCCAAGTGCCTTAGGATGAGGATTGTGCATGCCATTGTGTGTTGCATCTCTGCGACAGTGTGGCCTCATATGAGCCAGTCATCAAGGTATGGGAAGATGAAGCTCCCTGGGGACGAAGGTGGACTGTGACTACTGACAGGCACTTGGTGAACATCCTTGGTGTGGAGGCCAGCCCAAAGGGCAGCACCCTGCACTGGAAGTGGCCACCTCTCACCATGAACCTGAGGTATTTCCTGTGGTTGGGGTGGATGAGGATGTGTGTGTATGCATCCTTTAGATCCAAGGAGCATAGCCAGTCTCCCGGCTGGAGGTATGACAGCAGTATTCCAAGGGAGAGCATTTTGAACTTCTCCCTTACCAGGGACTTGTTTAGGTCCCGCAAGTCTAGAATGGGCTGGGGCTCCTCTTGGGAATGAAGATGTACTGGGAGTAGAACCCCTTGCCCTCGAGATGTGTGGGCACCGATTCCACTGCCTTGTCTTTGAGAAGGCCTGCGAGCTCTTATAGCAGTAAGATCCAATGGAGGGGAGTCCTGGGGGGCTATCCTGGAAAGAACTGAGGAGGTGCCTGTGTCAAGTGGAGGAGGTAACTCTCCTTTACCATCTGCAGTACCCAGGAGTCTATGGTGATGGATGGCCACCAGTGGGCATAGAGAACCAGATGCCCCCATGTGGGCTGCTGTGCTGGACCTCCTGGGTTAATGGAGGCTATGCCCAAGGAGTCAAAAACTCCCACCAGGCTCAGCCAGAGATAGTGCCTGGGGTTTGGGAGAAAGAAAAATTAAAGAAAAAACATTACACTTTTTCTGGGGAAAATATATCTGGTGGGCTCCGTGGAAAAAGGAGACTGATGCAAAATGGCAACCTTGGTGTATCTCTCAAAGGCTTTCTTTGAAAGCTGGGGAGAAGCTACCACGTGGGCTCTGTTGGCACCGACGTCACCCACATGTGAGGACTGACTTCATGCTTGTTCCTAGAGAACAATTTTTAACTTCACGCCCCAAGATAGTGACTGCAAGTGCTAATTGTTTTCTTAGATTCCCCTGTAAATATTTAGTTAATTTCAGGGGAACAACTTGTGGTTTTGGATTTATCACATTTGGAGAGTTTTGTAGCTGACCATGGTTGGTTATGATAACCATGTGGGAATCTGATAAGGATAAAATCCTCTTCAAGCCTTGCAACTCTATTTTTCTTGATGCAATTTAAATTGTCTCCCTCTTGTTTATGGGCTGCTTTACATCCTGTTTAGATTCTTTTGGTTTTCTTTAAGATTTTTGTCTTTTAATGATGTAATTTTTTCTTGATCTGCTTTGGATTGTGAATTTTGAAAATCTTAAAAATAACCCCTCCCCCCCCAAAATGCACATTCCTATAATTTATGTTCTCAGCTCAGGAATCTATTCCTTAGTAGCCCAACCATAAATACAGCTTGTGGTCAGTTCTTGGGACAGTGAGCACACAAACATTTCATTAAGAACTAATGAATCCAAGAGGCAAATAAAAACCAAGACACTCCACTTTCTTCTCCCATTCTTATATTTTATAAAGCAATATTTAAAAAATGTGAAAATGCAAGGTAATAACATTCTTGTACAAGTTTCAACCTTGTATTGCTTGGCCATTTTTACAGATAAATTATTGCTTCCCATTCCCATCTCTGATAAATACATGAAGCAACAACATGTAAAGGGAAAGGCAAGCAGGAAAAATGAAATGGTAAATACTGTGACAAGCAAGTCTGGTAAATCAACAGATAGGCCTGTTTCACACCTACCAGGACAAGGTGACAAAATGTTGGAAAAAAATACTAGCTGTGGTCCCTGAGAAGTTAGGCGAAGACCTCGCTTTTGAGGTTCATTTTTGTTTTTATTGTTAATACTAGCTAACAGTGTCATTAAACGCTCAGTTAGATCGAACATGGCAGGCAAGCATTCTTGCTTCACTTTAGAGTACTCGCCCTCTCCTGACATTCAAAGTTAACAATAAATAAGCTAGACAAATAAATACTATCCTATTTGGTATTTACAGCAGGAATTTTTTTTTTTGTACAGCAGTAAACTTATTTGCTTTTGTATTTTTGGTAGCACATAGTGGCATGCCATGTGGCTGTTACACCTATTCACTATCTACAAACCTGGCTGAAATCCTAAAGACTTATTATAAGAAGCACAGATTTTGTTACAGCAAAATTACATATAAACAGCTGTCGATTAATCACGCTCACCTCCCTTACTACTACTACTAGTGAACATTTGTATAGCGCTACATGACGTAGATTTGTTTAGCGCTACTAAGTTCAGTGAGCATGCATACAACAAACTGCTGTTTCCAAACAGAACCAAAGAGCAGCCTGAAATCTGCACGAGGAGAAGCAGTTGCAGTGTGAATATTTTTTGGAGGGGGACGGGGACGGGGACATGGGCCTTGAAATAACACTCAGAAAACAGAATCATATTAACCCATTTTTGCTTTTGCATCAACCTTTTATCTGACATTTTCTAACATTATTTCGGGAGTCATGATATTGTTAATAAAACTAGGGGGCAAGTGTATGGTGACTTGCCCAGCTGCAGTACACTCGGCTTAATTTTTTCGAGGTTCTTCTTCAGCCCAGCAACCTCAGATGGCACAGACTGATGGCAAAAATATCCAGAAATTTTAGGCAGGCTGATAATACGAATTGCCATTTTCAGCTGAAGTCAACTTTATGTAATAAAAGCTACTACAGTTGGAATCCACCAAATGCTTGACTGCTGGGAAGATCCAAAAAACCTTTGCATGATTTTAAGACATGTACATTTCAGAGGGTGCCGTTACTGCAGGGGGTGGTACTCGGGAAGAGATTTTATCCAGCAATGGCTTGGATGTTCCGGTTTTTGAAGTGCATTGGCAATGTATTGCTTATATAGCTGTATCATCGTGTCCTGTTTGGGGAAGGAAGAACTCAGTCAAGCTGCATGCACTTGAAAAGTGCTGCCGAACTTTAAGGGGCTCTTTTATTAAAGGCTAACACATTTTACTGAAGCTAATGCGCATTAAGTGCTATTGCGTCCGTAGAAATAAAAGGGCTGCGGGGACTTAACCTGTCTTAGCTTCATTTAAACTCATTAAAACCTTTAGTAAAGGAACCCCTAATATGCAAAGGTCACACACAGACTGAATGTGTGCAGATCTCGCTCATGAATCTTCATTGTCTAAATCTTGAAAACCAGTCTCTGTCTGTGGCGCTCGAGGAATGAAGCTCACCATCATTGCCAGGCATGAAGCCATGGAGGGGAAAAGGGCTTACAATAACTCATGCTTCCACATTTTCTATTTGATGCTAAAACTGCTGCAGATACTACTACTACTGGGTTTTTTTCAATAGTGCTCCTCGATGTATGCAGTGTTGTACATTAGTGATAAGTATTTAGGTATGGTGGGAGATAAAGTGGTTGCCCGCGCAAAGAGCACCAGTGGCAGAAGCAGTTTATGTTTATCTGATGGCAAGGGATTACGTGAAGGTTTTTCAGTTACCTCTACAGAAAAAAAAACATATCCTTGACACTTTATCTGTCAGAAAATAATTTAAACCCATCCCTGCATTTGACAATGTTTAGGAGACTCTACAATTGAACCACACGATTCCGCTCTGGTTTGTACTGTGTAAATACACTGTCATATGTGAGTGCGTGTTAGCTCCCAAAAGCTAATCAAGAAAAGTGTTAAATTGGTCCAAGAAGAGTTCTTATTATTTTTCAGAATTTTTTTTGTTTTCTGGTCTGGTCATCAGCATTATAAACATGTTTCACATTAGTTGAAATAATAAACCCAAACCCAATGATATTGTCGTCTTGTGTTTGTAATTTACCTGATTAAGCAGTGGTATTCAAGGCTATTTTTTAACTGAGGATGTAGAATGTGATGGGTTTCTCTCTATTCTCTGTCTAAAAGCGTAAGGAGAAAGAGAGAAAGATCCATTTGATAAGATAAAGAAGAGGAGGGACTTATTTACAGAACTGAAATGTTATCTCAAGGGCAAGAAGAGGGTTACTTTTTCCTTTTCAAAACAAAAACAACAAAAAAAGTCAAGTAAATATTCTACAAGATATAAAATGCAAGCAAATACATTTCTGAAACACTTGTGACACTTTTTGTTACAACTTTGTCATCATCTATTTGCATTGGTGTGATATACAGACCTCCCTCACAAGAGGAAGAGGTGGACAGAGAGTTAATTGAAGACATATGCAGCATTGCTAGGAAAGGGGAAGTGCTACTGATAGGAGATTTCAATATGCCAGATGTTGATTGGCACATTCCTGCTGCAGTATCATCTAGAAGTAAGGAGATCTTGGATTCTCTACAGGGCGAACTATTCAGGCAATTGGTAACAGACCCCACACGTGAAGGGCCCATACTGGACTTGGTGCTTACCAATGGTGAAAGTGTTTCTGATGTTGTAGTGGGAGATCATTTTACATCCAGTGATCACCAAATGGTGTGGTTCAGTATTAGGACTAGGGCTGTTAGAATCCATTCCAAGGTGAGGATCTTAGACTTTAGGAAGACTAACTTTGCGAAGATGGGCCAATACCTCAGGGAGTCATTAGTTGGATGGGAACAGCTGGGGGATGTAGAAAAACAGTGGGCAAAACTGAAAGGGGGTATTTTAAGGGCAACCAACCTTTTTGTTAAAATGGTAAATAAAGGCAAAAGGAAAAGGAGACCGCTATGGTTTTCGAAGGAAGTAGCTGAAAAAGTGAAGAAAAAGAGGGAGGCCTTCATGAAATACAAGAGATCACAGATAGAGGAAGACAGGCATCTGTATTTGGAAAAACTTAGAGAAGCTAGCAAAGTAGTCAAGAAGGCAAAGAGTCAAAAGGAGGAGGAAATAGCCAATGCAATAAAATGGGGGGATAAGACATTTTTCAGATATATTAGTGAGAAGAGGAAGGGCAAAAGTGGTATTGTCAGACTCAAGGGTGCAGGGGGAGAATATGTAGAAGCTGATAAGGATAAAGCAGAATTGCTTAACAAATATTTTTGTTCTGTGTTCACAGATGAAGAACCAGGAGCAGGACCTCAGAAAACACCCACAAATAGGAACAGAAGCAAGGGACATCTTGAACAATTTTCAGAAGACTGTGTTCGTGAGAAACTACTCAACTTAAAGTAGACAAAGCGATGGGACCGGATGCGATACACCCTAGAATACTGAGGGAACTTGGGGACGTTCTAGCAACTCCACTGACTGACCTTTTCAATGCCTTGTTGGAGTCGGGAGTGGTGCCAAAGGACTGGAGAGAGGCTCATGTGGTGCCTTTACACAAAAGCGGAAGTAAGGATGTGGTTGAAAACTACAGGCCGGTTAGTTTAACTTCGGTGGTGAGTAAATTATTGGAAACGCTGCTGAAAGAGAAAATAGTGAGGTTTCTGGATTACAGGATCCGAGGCAGCATGGATTCACCAGAGGCAGGTCTTGTCAGACAAATCTGATTGATTTCTTTGACTGGGTGACCAGGGAGTTGGACCGAGGGAGAGCTCTAGATGTGGTGTATTTAGATTTCAGTAAAGCCTTTGACACTGTTCCTCACAGGCGACTTATAAACAAACTGAGCACCCTAGGGATGGACCCTAAAGTTACTGCTTGGGTTAGAAATTGGTTGGGTGGGAGGCGACAGAGAGTACAAGTAAATGGAGCTCACTCTGAAGAGAAGGATGTTACCAGTGGTGTGCCCCAGGAATCTGTCCTTGGTCCGATTCTTTTTAACATCTTTGTTAGTGATATAGAGGAAGGGCTGTCGGGTAAGGTTTGCCTCTTTGCAGATGATACCAAAATCTGCAATAGGGTACACACCCAGGAAGGTGTAGATAGCATGAGGAGGGATCTAGCTAAGCTTGAAGAATGGTCTAGAATTTGGCAGCTGGGATTTAATGTTAAAAAATGTAAGGTCATGCATTTGGGCTGCAGCAATCTAAGGGAGCAATACAGTATAGGAGGTGAAGTACTTTTGTCCACTAAAGAAGAGCGGGACCTAGGCGTGGTTGTGTCTGATGATCTTAAGGTAGCTAAACAGGTAGAAAAGGCGACGGCAAAAGCTAGAAGGATGCTTGGGTGCATACGGAGAGGAATGGCTAGCAGAAAAAAGGAGGTGATAATGCCTCTGAAGTCTTTGGTGCGACCTCATTTGGAGTATAGTGTGCAGTTCTGGAGACCACACCTTCAAAAGGATGTGAACAGGATGGAGTCGGTGCAGAGGGTGGCTACTAAAATGATTAGTGGGCTTCATTATAAAGCATATGAGGACAGACTTAAGGATCTTAATATGTACACCTTAGAGGAAAGGCGGGATAGAGGTGATATGATTGAGATGTTTAAATACCTCCGTGGCATAAATGTTCAGGGAGAGAGCCTCTTTCAATTGAAAGCAAGTTCTGCTACGAGGGGACATGGGATGAGGGTGAAGGGAGATAGATTCAGGAGTGATATGCGGAAATATTTCTTTACGGAAAGAGTAGTGGATCCATGGAATAGTCTCCCAGTGGAGGTGGTAGAGATGAGGACAGTAACTGAATTCAAAAAAGCATGGGACCAACAGAGGATCTCTAAAGGTAAAAAGTGGACTGTTGTAGTTGTTGATATGGAAGGACAGACTAGATAGGCCATGTGGTCTTTTTCTGTCATCATGTTTCTATGTTTCTATTCTGAAAATACTTTTTTGACTAAAAGTAAATTTTTGGAGCTGCTTTTCTGTATTAGATTGGAGATCATACCAGGACATGAGTGTTTCCGTGACAGCTTTCCCTTTAAGCACCTCAAGAAATCGAAGTATGTACCGAGATATAAGCAGGTATGATGAATTAAGCTTATGTGCAGTGAATCCTCAATTCGTACACAGTGAGAAGCTTGCTGTCGAATTTGTTTTACAAGCTACATATCCAAATAACGAGTGAGCATGAAACCATGAGCCATTTGTAATTAATTCACCTGTAAAAAATTAGAAAAGGGGGTGCTGATTGGCGGATCCTGTAGTGCTGACGTGTGACTGCTTTCTATCAATTTGGCAAGGGGGGTGCCATGGTGGAGAAAGAGCCTAGAGCCCTTCTTCAAAGGCTATCGATATAGTTATGAGTTCGGCCTTTAACCTTGCTGGGCATGCAATTCTTCCTCTGCTGTCTGAAACCTTTGGCAGTTGGCCTGAATAACTTTGCTTCCTTGTTATCTGCAATCCCTGGACATGCAATGTTTCCTTTTATCGCCTACTGCTAGGGAAGATCTTTGTACGATCATCCTGCAGTAGCTCACTCGTGGGGCAAAAGGTTTACCCTTTGGCAGTATAAACATGGATCATCTAATCATCTGGTGCTGGCAGCCCTCTGCTATTGTTTGAAATGCATGCATGTCTGTTCTTTGTCCATTGTAGGCGCCAAGAATGCCGCACATTATTTTATTGAAAACATGAAATGGAACATTTTCTCCCAGGCATGAAGGGGGAATCCAACTAGCATTCCGCTAAGCGCGCTTCCATCAGAGCACAGCAGTAGCACTGCATGGCCTGCAGATTAAGAAGTGAAAAGTAAGAATGTGCAAAAGGGTAAATATTTTTGGTTTGTTTTGCTTTTTTTCCCTGACTATTGGTTCATTTCACACATTTGTTTTAATAATATTTTTTTAAGGTGCATTTGTCAATTTGCATGCATTAAAAGTTCTAAGTGTGAGTTTATAAGGTAATACGTGATAAATCAATTTTCCACACCCTAAGGGACCTTTTTATTAAAGTACATCACGTTTTTCCACTTACTGTAGATTGTTTTGCTGTTAAAGCGCAGTAAGTGCAAAGCTGGGCACTAACTGTTGACTGTGTGCCCAGCACGTCCCTTGCAGTTATCAAACAATTTCTTTACTGTGTGTTAAGTTAATTTGCAATTACTGTGGATGCATTTAACATCTCCTTAAGGAGGCATTAAGTACACCTACGCCAACTTGATGAGTGGCAGCATGCGCTAATTACTGTGTGGTAATTGCAATGTATAGTCCTCGGTCTCTCTCTGTCCCATATCACGGTAAGCATTTAGTGCGTGAATTCTAGGGCACTGGCGATTTTTAGCACATGGCAGCTATTATATCTGGCCTGTGCTAATGGTTAGCACACGTTAAATCCCCCATTAGCTGCTTAGCACACTTCATGGCTCCTATACTTTAAGGTGTGCTAATGAACCATGAGTACTAATGAATGCCATCCCTAGCAAAAAGTCTCAGGTCACCTGAAACTGTGACAATTTATATATAATTTAATTTTTCATTAGTTATTGCTAGGATTCTTGCTTACATGTGTTGCCATTTTCATGGAAAGAAATACCCGCTTTGACAGAGATGCCCTAGATCAAGGGCTGCATGAGTAAACTGACTGGAGGCATGCACACCAGAGCCAGGACTATAGCAGCGGAGAATGACAGGACAGCAGCACTCTTTCTGGGTAGTCAGAGACTTTGAAAAAGGAAGCACTGCAAGGTCATCTCTTAGCTGCATCCTTCCCATACAGCCTATCAGGTAGCTCAGCTCTACTGTGGAATTCTCCTTTTCAAAGGGAGCTTCCATGCTAACGAGAGGAGTTTTCATCTGGATGTGGAGGGAGCTTAGTCACAAACTAGGAAATCTGTGAAGTGAGCCAAATGGAAAAACATAGCCCAATTTCAATATTTAAAACTTTTTTCATGGAAGTCTCCAAGTATAACACTTTCCATTGATAATGTCATATCCTCAAAAAATTTAAATCTACACAATACAATACCAGACACCAATCCTTAAATAAGGTAGAACCAAGAGTCACAGACATGTGGTAATCATGGCTGCCCTAACAAACACATACAGATCTACCAAAACTATCTTCTGCATATGTTTCATTATTATTTTGTGGTGAAGTCTGTGATTCTGAAATAGTTATTAAATCTGGTCCCAAAATATGACTATGTCCCTTTCTTGGGGAGGGGGGGGGGGAAGAGGGGAGAATGGGGAGCAATGTGTTATTCTGGGAATCATAAGGAAAGGAATGGAGAGTAAAACCAAGGATATCATAATGCCTCTGTATCACTCCATGGTGTGACCGCACCTTGAATAGTGTGTGCAGTTCTAGTCACCATATCTTAAAAAGGATATCGCAGAATTAGAAAAGATACAGAGAAGAACTACCAAAATGGTAAAAGGGATGGAAGGATACCCCTATGAGGAAAGGCTTAAAAGGTTAGGGTTCTTCAATCTGAAAATAGAAGGCTGAGGGGAGATATGATAGAGGTCTATAAATTAACAAATGGAATGGAATGGGTAAACATAGATCGCTTGTTTATGCCATCAAAAAGTTGAAAGACTAGGGGACACACAATGAAGCTACAAGCTAATAAGAGAAAATATGTTTTCAGTACACGTGTAATCAAACTCTGGAATTCAGTACCAGAGGATGTAGTAACAGCTGTTAGTATAGCTGGGTTTAAAAAAAAGGTTTGGACAAGTTCTTGAAAGAAAAGTCCATAAACCATTATTAAGAGGACCCAGGAAATCCATTGCTTACCTGGAACAACCATTGTGGAACCTGTATACCTTTTTTGGGAACCTGCCAGGTACTTGTGACCTGTATTGGCCACTGTTGGAAACAGGATACTGAGCTTGATGGACCTTGGTCTGACCCAGAATGGCATATCTTATGCTCTTATGGGAAAATAAGATTTGCCCATACTGGGTCAGACCAATGGTCCATCAAGCTCAGTATCCTGTTTCCAACAGTGACCAATTTAGATAAGAACCTGGCAGGATCCCAAATAATAGACAGATTCCATGTTGCTTATCCCAGAGATAAGCAGTGGATTTCCCCTGGTATATTTTAATAACGGGTTATGGACATTTCTTCCAGGAACTTGTCCAAACATTTTTTGAACCCAGCTACAATAACAACTTTTACTACATCCTCTAGCAATGAAGTCCATCTGTAAAGCCACATTGTATTTAAACCCCTCCTCCCCCATATTCTGCCAATCACATTCCATTTTTTTTCTGAAATGTATTGCAATGACCATGTCACCTTTTCCCTGTTTCCACTCATGAGAACGGAATAGCAGACTGGATAAGCAACATGCTAATACACAGTACAAATTCTGGGATTAAAATCCACCACTCTCTAGCGAGTGTCATCCTGCCTGGGGCTGTTTCGAATTGCGTCTTTTGCTTGTTCAGCAGGATGTTCTGAAGTGTTACGGGCTACTGATAAAACTCAGTAAAACATTTGCAACATGCTTGGCATACATATTCGTCTGCTTCAGAATTCCACAGCTCGAAAGTCACATTAGGTCCCGTGCTCATGCCCGAGGTTCTATCCTGTGAGAGAGCTCAAACAGGGTCTGTTGGCTGTCAATAACAAGCAGGTGGTGAACGCAGGACTTTACTTCTTGATGCTCCTTCTGAGGAACCTCACTTCCTAATATTGAAAAAAAACAGAAAAGTAGCCAAAATGAAACAAAAGAAAATAAATGAGGTAACATTATTCACAAGATTTCCGACTTTCTCAGCATAAGCCTGAACTGTAATCAAGAATTATTACCACCAATGGAGGCTACACAAACACCTGAAACAGTGATAGTTAGTGGCAACCGGGCACATTTAGGGAGAGGGGGAAAAAGTTAGGAGCTTAGCACTAACTTTAAGCATTAGGCTAGCCTACTATGTATCAATTTTTTTTGTTTTTTGTTCTAAGGCATTCTGATGAGGGCACCATATAAGAAAAAATAAAGAAATAAATTTCATTTTGAGAGAGGACGTTGTCTGTGTAGTTACTATTACCAGGTCAGTCACCCACTGAGTTTGATAAGGAGAAAGAATGAAGGTGAGGAAAGAGGACAGACAGCAGTGAGGCAAAGGGAATTAAAAATGGATTGAGTAAATAGATTTATCTCATCCTGATTTCAGTGCCTCATTCCTACTGTTAATGCAAATGCAAACATAAGTGCTAAGGACGAATGTTTTGATTTGCTGGAGGGTTTTGATTAGGAGACAGAGAATATAACTTGAAGCTGAGCAAGTCAACATGACCGACTGGAAATTGCAGTGTCCCCCTTTATAGCAATTCAGTGCCAAGTGAAAAACCCTAGCTTTTGTTTTTAAGGAGTTGAAGTATTAACAGAGTTTGCACAGCAACCTAAAACGGTCCCATTTATTGTCCTAGTCATTCAAACACATTAAGGGGTTGATTTTAGAAACACCTTCTCCATGTGTAAACAGCGGCATTTACATATGGAGATTGGCTACATGTGCAAATCGTGATTCTAGAATCCTGCTATTTGCATATGGAGATCTACACTACATACGAATTCCAAGGGGACGTGGCTTGAGCAGGCCAGAAATCTGGAGTTGTAGTCCCCATTTTAGATAGGAATACGGTACATGTATACTGCTACTTATCATTTGTATAACGCTACAAGGCATACGCAGAGCTGTACAGACACATGTAAAAGATGGTCCCTGCTCATCAGAGCTTACAGTTTACATGTATAGACCTAAAGATTTCCACATTGGCTTCTACATCTGCCCCAAGGCATGTACAAGGACCAGCTTGAAGAGGCAGGTGCAAAGGCTGATGGTACTCTCCCCCGAACCCACATCCCAAGCAATCAAGATCCCTCAACCCATCTTCCAACAGTGAAGATCCACTCCTACTTCTGGAATTACTGGTGGATGACTGTGGGAGGGGTCTCTACACAGCTTGGGGAGGGGGGCATACATGTTTTGGCGGGGTTCAAGAGGGGTTCTGGATTGTGTAGATGTTGGGAACAGAAATTTTAAAAAGCTTCTCCCAAACACAAATGGGGGAGAGCAGGATGCTCTTTTTCCCCCCACTTGTAGCTTTTTAAAAATCGCAGCTTCCTCTGGATGTGCCAAGGAACTTGCATAGCTTCAATCCTACACGTCTTTGTAGGCATTTTACAAAGGCTGTGGTTTGGCAGAACAGGGGGAAATTGTGCATGCCCTGATCTGGATGTCTCAATTGCCATCTCCATATTCTATGTAAAATGGGCCATTAGGCATAACATAATGCACACCTCAATTGAAGAGCTGGAGAAGTCGAAGGCAATGTCCTGGAAACAAGCAGTAAAATGTATCTCATCTTTTGCCTATCTTTCCAGAAAGTGCTTTCTTTAATTAGCCATATGACATCAGATTATTGTAATCTCCAGGAACAAGCAGGAATGTAGTCTTCACATATGGGTATCATCGGTACCGACGGAGCCTGCATGGGAACGCTCCCCAGCATCCAATAGGAAAGCTTTTGGGAGCATCCCACAGCGCCTGCGTGCTGCCTTCCCGCCTTTCCAACTGTCCCTCTGCAGTTCTTCGTTTTCCACGTAGCCAACAGGTCCCATACCCTGTCACAGCAGAAACATTTCGTCTTTAATCTTTATTTTTTGTGGTTGCGTCTGCCTTCCCTCGACGCTATACCGGTACCACCGGTTCATTCTTCTTTCTTCTTAAAAACAAAACAAAACTATAGTTTCTGAGCTATTTTACTTAAGAAACTTTTTCCTTGGTGCTAGGCGCCATTTTGGGCACTAGGCCCAATTTTTCCTCAAAAATGGAAAAACCAACATCTGGTTTTAAAAAATGTTCTAAGTGTGGCAGTACCACCTCCGTCACCGACACCCTTGATTAGTGTCTCAAATCTTTAGGTCCTGACCACTCTACTCAGTGTGTCTCTCCTGTGGAATGATGTCAAAAAGGGGTCGTTAGAATCGAGCTGCAAAGATTAGCACCCTTTTTCCCTCAGACGCGGTGTCTGTTGCTTCGACGTCCTCCAGGGCCTCATCTTCCTCCGATGGATCTGAGGTAACTAAACATAAATCTAGCCGGTCCTCAAAGGGTAGATCTCCTAAGTATCGAGATGCCACTGGTGTTGCCTTTGAGGAATTTTCACCGGCAAAACTGCCCTGGCGGGAGGCTTCGGCTTCCAAAGCATCAACGGGGCTCCAGGATGTTCAAGGCCTCAACCTCGACAGAACTACTGGCGCCATGCTCTGGGATTAAGGCCGCTTCTACCGGTACCGATACCCAAGCATCAGCAGCGTCAATAGACCAGAGATTTCTTGCTATCGAACACAGTCTACCGGCTCTTCTTACAGCTTCGGTACCGTTGAAACCGTTTCAGACACCTCAACCGATGCCGACACCGGTACCGACGGCATCAACGTCGATGGGTATGCCACCCATACCGAGTCATGCGTCTGTCTCCAGCATCGACAGATCGGTACCGGAGCAACCCAATACCGACTTCGATCGATACCGGTACCGTGTGCTGCACGATCAGCGGGATCGGAGGTAGTTTGAATCCTCTGAGTCTGATGACTCCGAAGACTCTGCCGACACAAGAGTACTTCTCCCAGAGGATTCCTCTTCTTCTCAGCACAGAATGTCTCCGCCAGAGGATAAGACCTTTCATGATTTTATCCGGGATGTGGCCAGAGGCCTTTACATCACAGTAGCTCCTGAAAAAGAGCCTAGGGCAAAGGAGCTGGAGATTCTCCAATACCCTAAGGCTCCCAAAGAGGCAGCTACTCTGCCTATTCATGAGATCTTACATGATCTTATGCTAAGAATGTGGGAAACACCTCTAACCACATCTCCTCATTCTCAAAGACTCGATACTATGTATCAAGTTCCACCTTGTCCTGGCTTTCAAAAAACTCAATTATCACACCATTCAATGGTAGTGGAATCAGCCATGCACAGGATGAAAAATGCAAAGAGACATGCATCCAATCCTCCAGGTCATGAATGCAGGCCTCTCGATGCCTTCGGGCGTGAATGCTTTCAAGCTTCCATGCTCTCAGCTAGTATCAGTTCCTGTATCTTGTATATGGGAATGTTCCTTAAAGAGGTCACAGGAGAACTGGAGCTTATGAGCCCCCTTCTTCCTGATGACAAAAGACAGGACTATCTTACTCTTGTCAAACATGCCCAGGATGTTTCCAAGTTTGTAAATCGTGCAGCCTTTGACTGATATTGCCATTGGTGCATGTCGGATTGCCTGGCTTTAGGCATCCGACTTGGAAATTTGGGTACAGGATAAATTAGGAAACATTCCTTGCACAGGAGAAAATCTCTTTGGCAAGAATTGGCAGGAGAAGGCTAATGAGATAGATGCAGACAATATCACTTTGGATAGAGTGTCCAAATCTACAGCCGATCCTGCAAGGAAAGGATCCTCTAAAAAAACATTTTTCAATAAGAAAAATAAGTTTTATCCTTCCTATACCCAACAGGGACACCGTCCAGGTCAGGCTGCCCAAAAGTGACAACAGCAACAACCTGGACAACAAAAGAAGCCAAAAGTGGTAAAACCTCAGTCAGCTCAGCAGGCTCAGCCTCCTCAGGGGCTTTGACTCCTCTCTAGAGAACTTCGCCTTCCTGCCCCTGAAGGGTCCAGAATCCTTGGACATCCCAGGCAGGTTATGTAATTTTGCCCACAGATGGTACCAAATAACAGCAGAAAATTGGATTCTGTCCATTGTACAAGAGGGGTACAAGCTTCATTTTCACAGCATGCCCGGTCCTACAATGGTAAGACAGTTCAATTCTCAGACCTCTCTCGACAATCTCTTAGGTCAAGAAGTCACAACACTCCTTGCGCGAGGAGCAATAGAGGAAGTACCCATTCCGCAACAGGGTACAGGGTTCTACTCCCCCTATTTTCTTATTCCAAAGAAAACAGGAGGATACCGGCCCATTTTAGCCCTCAGAGAATGAACAAATATCTGCTCCGAGAGAAGTTTGAAATGCTCTCTCTAGGAACTCTGCTGCCATACCTTCAAAGTCAGGATTGGCTTTGTTCTCTAGATCTCAAGGATGCGTATACTCATATTCTCATCCATCCAAATCACAAAAGATTCCTCTGATTCCTGTTTCAAGGAAAGCACTTCCAGTACAGGGTTCTTCCCTTTGGCCTGACTTCTGCACCAAGAGTATTCACAAAATGTATGGCTGTGGTAGCTGCATTTCTCCGCACTCTGGGAATATTCGTCTTCCCCTACTAAGATGACTGGCTCATTCGAGCCCCTACAGTGCCAGAAGCCAGCTCTGCTTTGTTTCGCACAATGCGAATCCTTCAGTATTTAGGACTAGTCATAAAGCTCCCAAAATCCAATCTTGCTCCCACTCAATCCCTAGAGTTCATAGGAGCTCATCTGGATACCAGACAGACTAGGGCTTTCCTTCCGCAGCCCTGCTGTCTTCGCATAATACAGCTAGCTTCCCAAGCAGTGCTCAAACCTTATATCACTGCTTGAGAAATGCTACAACTGCTGGGCCACAAGGCATCCACTGTGCATGTAGTTCCTTATGCTCGCCTCCACATGCGAGCAGCCCAGTGGACTTTATCCACTCAGTGGACACAGGCCTCAGGTTGCCTGTCGGACAAAATAGCAAACTCAGACCGTCTTATTTCATCCCTCCAACGGTGGCAATTGCTCACAAATCTTCTCGTGGGGTTTCCTTTCCATCAACCCCTATTCCAAGCCACCCTAACAACAGATTCATCTCAGGTGGGATGGGGAGCCCAACTGCACGATCTTTATACCCAGGGTAGCTGGAGTCCACAGGAGGCCTGTCTTCACATCAACCTCCTGGAACTCAGAGCAATATTCCTTGCTCTTTGAGTATTTCACGCCCAGCTCAGATACAAGACAGTCCTAGTTCAAATGGACAATCAGGTAGCCATGTTCTATGTGAACAATCAGGGTGGAACAGGCTCTCTGTCGCTATGCAATAAAGCTTTGTGACTGTGGGCCCTTGCCAGAGAGCATCAGATTCATCTTGCGGTGTATCTTCCAGACATTCAAAACTCTTGGGCAGACAAACTCAGTCGAGTTCTGCTACCACACGAATGGTCTCTCCATGCAGACCAGGTTGCCCAAATATTTCAGATTTGGGGAACCCCGGACATAGACCTCTTTGCAAGTCCGCTGAATGCCAAGCTTCCCCGGTTCTGTTTCAGAATCCCGGCTCGACATTGTCAGGCAAGGGACGCCTTCCTCCTTCATTGGGGTCAGGACTTCTTGTATGCCTTCCCACCCATTCCCCTCATCCTCAAAACACTATTCAAGCTTTAGAGAGACAGAGTTCATATGATTCTCATAGCTCCATGTTAGCCACAGCAAACGTGGTACCCTCTGCTTCTACATCTCCCTAAAGCTCCACCTCTGGAGTTGGGATCTGCTCCAGATCTTCTCTCCCAAGAGAACGGGATACTGTGGCATCCCAATCCCCAGTCTCTGCATCTCAGGGCCTGGTTGCTGAAGGCCTAGAGCTTCAGGATCTCAACCTTTCTCAACAGGTAAAGGATATCCTTTATGCTTCTAGGAAACCCTCCACAAGACGTTCATATGCCTTTAAGTGGAAAAGGTTTACCATATGGTGCTCGCAGAAGGGTCTTAACCCTCTTGCAATACCTCTGGAATCGATACTGGAATATCTCCTTCATTTGTCAAATGCGGGTCTTAAGACAAATTCAGTAAGAGTCCATCTTGGTGCTATTGCAGCTTCTTACAAGCCTCTAAGTGGACAACCTATTTCCTCTCATAGCGAGATTTATGAGAGGTCTTCTTTTAACAAAGCCTCCCATTAAGCCACCACCGGTGGCATGGGACTTGAATCTGGTGCTCGGGCAGCTCATGAAACTGCCCTTTGAACCATTAGCCACTACATCTCTGAAATTCCTTTCCTGGAAAGTCATCTTCCTCATTGCAATCACATCAGCACATCGCATCAGTGAATTGCAAGCGTTAGTGGCTGATTCTCCTTACACAAGGTTCCACCATGATAAGGTAGTTCTGAGGACTCATCCACACTTTATGCCAAAGGTGGTTTCGCCTTTCCATTTAAACCAAGCGGTTTACCTTCCGGTATTCTTTCCGAGGCTTCATGCTTCCAGCGCAGAAAGGAACCTTCATACTTGGGACTGTAAAAGCGCTTTAGCCTCTTACTTGCAGAGGACACAGCAACATCAAAAATCTTCTCAACTCTTTGTTGCTTTTGATCCTAGTCATTTGGGACTTCCAGTGTCCAAAAGAACTCTAACTGGATTGCACAATGCATATCCTTTGCCTATGAGAGTAAGAACCTTCCTCTTGAAGGCCATGTCACAGCTCACAATGTGAGAGCTGTGGCAGCCTCAATGGCTCATCTTCACTCTGTGTCTATCGACGATATCTGTCAAGCAGCTACTTGGGCTTCGGTACATACCTTCACGGTCCAATACGGCTTAGACAAGGACTCCCGCCAGGATGCCTTGTTTGGTCAAGCTGTTCTTGAACACCTTTTTCAGACTTAGTCAACTCCTACCCTCCATCCCTGGTAGGATGCCAGAGATCCATGGGGGGGGGGGGAAGCATAGCCCTGTCACAAGGGCTGACAACTTCCTGGGGCCATCTCCCTGGCATCTGCAGCTAGGGAGTCCCCATATGTGAAGACTACATTCCTGCTTGTTCCTGGAGATAGCGTAGTTACTCACCTGTAACAGATGATCTCTGGGAACAGCAGGAATTTATTCTTCACATCCCGCCCACCTTCCCTAGGAGTTGTCTCTCTCTCTTTGGTCTCAGCTATAAACTCAACTCGAGAGGGACAGCTGGAAAGGCAGCATGCAGGTGCTGTGGGATGCTCCCAAAAGCTTTCCTATTGGACGCTGGGGAGCGTTCCCACGTAGGCTCCGTCGGTACCGATGATACCCATATGTGAAGACTAAATTCCTGCTGTTCCCGGAGATCACCTGTTACAGGTGAGTAGCTATGCTTTCTATCCATGGCATAGCCAACATATCAATGGCTTATTAGGTGCATAAATTAGACATTGTGATGTGCATCCACATATAAGTTAATGCTTCAGAGGCAAAACAAATTGCCTGAAATATTCTTACTTGAATATGCTTCCTCATAACATTTTCACCTAATTGACCTTACTATTTGTATGCTTTGAGTAAAACAGGGTTATTTACCCAGCAAGCAAGGATAAGTCCTCACATATGGGAGCTGCTAGCAACTGAGTGTGGGAACATTCTAAGCTGCTTTTAGAATGGACAGTTCATGAGTATGCCTTCCCATCTGCCACCGCCGCACTCTCATCTCCTCAGTCTGATAAGAGGCTAATAACTCTAAGGGGAGGTAGAATGACTCTAAGGGGAGGTGGAAGAGTTGTCAGGACTTATATTGCTATCCACAGAGAACACCTACTACAGGTGTGTAACACTGGTTTCTCCATGGACAAGCAGGAATATGTTCTCACATATGGTAATCCTTTAATTAGACTGCCTATAAAGAACATAGAATCTTAACTGAAGACTCCGAACATAAAAGGCCTGTTGCCAACAACAACATTTGTAAGTATTATATCACATAGTTGGAGCCTGAACAGAAAGAAATGGGCCTAGGTGGGGATGGAGTTGAATGCTGTTCCCTGAACAGATTTTGAAGAATGGACAGGCCGAATCTGCTGTCGTGTCATTCATACAATAATGAAATGTGAATGTGCGGATATAGGTCCAAGTTGCAGCCTTGCAAATCTCTTCCACAGAGACCGACCGCAAGTGGGACACTGATGCAGCTATGGCTCAGATGTTATGAGCCGTGACATTACCCTCAAGAGTTAGACCTGACTGATCATAAGCGAAAGATGCAATATGCAAGCCAAATTGAAAGAGAGCATTTGTTGATGGCAGCCCGTAATCTCCAGGGGTCAAAGGAAACAAAAAGCTGGATGGACTTTCTATGGGCTTAGTCGACTCCAAATAGAAGGCCAAGTCTCTCTTGTAGCTCAACATGTGCAACATGCTATCCCTCTTTTGCACATGGGATTTTCAGAAAAAGGATGGCAAGACTATTAACTAATTAAGGTGGAATTCTGACACCACGTTAGGAAGGAGTTTAGGATGACTGCATAAGACCACTCTATTGTGGAAAAACTTTGTGAATGGTGCATCCACTACTAGAGCATGCCGTTCATTAATTCTGCTTGCTGAAGTAACTGCCACCAGAAAAAGGACCTTCTAGGTCAGGTATTTAATGGCTCAAAAGGAGCTATCATGAAGAGGTCGCAAGACACTGTGGGAGGCTTCGTAAGAAGCAAGCCCTACATGAAACGATCAACTAAAGGCTGTAGAGAGATGGGTGTACCAACTACATGATGGTGATCAGCACCAATTGAACTGAGGTGAACCCTAACAGAGTTGGCTTTCAAACAAGGCTCGGACAAATGTAAAAGGTATTCAAGCGTCTGGGCCTGTCCCTCACTCCAGATGGCAAATCTCTTTAATTTGAAACCATACAATCTCAGAGTTGAATTCTTTCTGGAAGCCAAGAGGATAGAGACTACAGTAATGGGCAAGTTCAAATGAGACAAAGCTCCCCTTCATCATCCAAGCTATGAGGGTGAGGGACTTATTGAGGGGTAGCAGAACCCCTTGATCCTGAGAAATAAGTAGTGGTGAGTCATCAAGATGAACTGGTGCCCTGATAGAAAGCTCAAGAGGAGAAGAAACCATGGCTGCCTGGGCCAGTAAGGCCTATTAGTATCAGTGAGCCTCTGTTATCGTCAAGTTTCAGAAGGAGTTTTTGCTGTCAGAGGATTAGGAGGATACCAACACAGAAGGCCCTCTCCCCAGTGAAGTAGTAAGGCATCAGAGGCTAGCTTGCCTTGCATCCTCACTCTGCAGAACTGAGGCACCTTTCTGCTCCAAGATATGGCAAACAGATCTATCGAGGGGATGGCTCAACTCTCGAAAGATGGCGCTATCTCCCGATCCAGAGTCCATTTGTGAGGTTGAAGTATGCAGCTCAGCCTGTCTGGCAGAGCATTGCTCTCACCTGGTAGGTACACGGCTCTGAGTGTCATCCTCTGAGAGATGGTGAAGTTCTACATCCTGACCATTTCCCAACACAGGAGGTATGAGCCTGTTGCTCCCTGCTTGTTGATGTAGAGCATAGCTCTTTGATTGTTCACTTGGATCATGACAATTTGATTGGCTAAGCAATCCCTGAAAGCCTTTAGCGTGTTTGACAGATAAATTTCCTGGAAATGAGAGCAGATGAAAACTTTCCTGGGTGTACCACCCATCTACATGAGCTCCCCAGTCTGGTTTGGACACTTCCGTCATTAGCAATTTTTGATAGGGAGCAATTCGGAAAGGAGAACCCTTTGTCAAATTGAACTGATCCCTCTACCAGGACAGGGAGTCCCAGAGAGGAGAAGTGATAGAAACACAAGTCCTGGAGTCTCCGGGTGGTCTGCTTCCACTAAGTTCTGAGGGTCTACAGAACTTGTCTCATCTTGAGATGTACCAAGGAAACTACATGAACTGTGGAAGCCATGTGGTCCAACATTCTCAAAATGTGCCTCACATACATCTGTTGACTCTGTTGTACTTCTTCCACTATGGTCACTAATTGGATAAGCCTGTCTTCTGGAAGAAAGGCTTTTGTTTGTGTCATGTCTAGTAGAGCTCCTATTGGTGTGATGGGCTGAGATTTGATTTTGGGATTAAAGCCCTCTCCATCATTTGCAAGCAGAAAACAAAGGAGTCCTGTGCTTGGGCCCCAAGTACTTCAGACACCATTTGTGGGGATCTGTTACAGACATGAGCTTGAGGCACTGTGCACTTTTTGAAACCGCTGGCTACTGTCTGGGACATAACGTCTAGAAAAATAGCTGCTGTGAAATTAAACAACTTGATTTTAAAGAAATAAAAGGGAACAATATGGTTGAACCCAGCCAGAAATGCCTGAGCCCTAAAAAGGCTAAGGCAGTGTCACAGAAAAAGAAAGGAAACTTTAAAAACCCAAAAAAACTATATAAGTACTAAAAAGGGGAAAAGGAGATATAAATTACATCCTACCGTTGTTCATAAGTACACCCAACAAGCAGGCAAAAAAAGCTGCAAGGCAAAACTGAGAAGTGTGTGGTGGATGCACATGGGTCTCCATGTAAAAGAGAAGACTGAGAAGTGTGTGGTGGATGCACATGGGTCTCCATGTAAAAGAGAAGACTGAGAAGTGTGTGGTGGATGCACATGGGTCTCCATGTAAAAGAGAAGACTGAGAAGTGTGTGGTGGATGCACATGGGTCTCCATGTAAAAGAGAAGACTGAGAAGTGTGTGGTGGATGCACATGGGTCTCCATGTAAAAGAGAAGACTGAGAAGTGTGTGGTGGATGCACATGGGTCTCCATGTAAAAGAGAAGACTGAGAAGTGTGTGGTGGATGCACATGGGTCTCCATGTAAAAGAGAAGACTGAGAAGTGTGTGGTGGATGCACATGGGTCTCCATGTAAAAGAGAAGACTGAGAAGTGTGTGGTGGATGCACATGGGTCTCCATGTAAAAGAGAAGACTGAGAAGTGTGTGGTGGATGCACATGGGTCTCCATGTAAAAGAGAAGACTGAGAAGTGTGTGGTGGATGCACATGGGTCTCCATGTAAAAGAGAAGACTGAGAAGTGTGTGGTGGATGCACATGGGTCTCCATGTAAAAGAGAAGACTGAGAAGTGTGTGGTGGATGCACATGGGTCTCCATGTAAAAGAGAAGACTGAGAAGTGTGTGGTGGATGCACATGGGTCTCCATGTAAAAGAGAAGACTGAGAAGTGTGTGGTGGATGCACATGGGTCTCCATGTAAAAGAGAAGACTGAGAAGTGTGTGGTGGATGCACATGGGTCTCCATGTAAAAGAGAAGACTGAGAAGTGTGTGGTGGATGCACATGGGTCTCCATGTAAAAGAGAAGACTGAGAAGTGTGTGGTGGATGCACATGGGTCTCCATGTAAAAGAGAAGACTGAGAAGTGTGTGGTGGATGCACATGGGTCTCCATGTAAAAGAGAAGACTGAGAAGTGTGTGGTGGATGCACATGGGTCTCCATGTAAAAGAGAAGACTGAGAAGTGTGTTGTGGATGCACATGGGTCTCCATGTAAAAGAGAAGACTGAGAAGTGTGTGGTGGATGCACATGGGTCTCCATGTAAAAGAGAAGACTGAGAAGTGTGTGGTGGATGCACATGGGTCTCCATGTAAAAGAGAAGACTGAGAAGTGTGTGGTGGATGCACATGGGTCTCCATGTAAAAGAGAAGACTGAGAAGTGTGTGGTGGATGCACATGGGTCTCCATGTAAAAGAGAAGACTGAGAAGTGTGTGGTGGATGCACACGGGTCTCCATGTAAAAGAGAAGACTGAGAAGTGTGTGGTGGATGCACACGGGTCTCCATGTAAAAGAGAAGACTGAGAAGTGTGTGGTGGATGCACACGGGTCTCCATGTAAAAGAGAAGACTGAGAAGTGTGTGGTGGATGCACACGGGTCTCCATGTAAAAGAGAAGACTGAGAAGTGTGTGGTGGATGCACACGGGTCTCCATGTAAAAGAGAAGACTGAGAAGTGTGTGGTGGATGCACACGGGTCTCCATGTAAAAGAGAAGACTGAGAAGTGTGTGGTGGATGCACACGGGTCTCCATGTAAAAGAGAAGACTGAGAAGTGTGTGGTGGATGCACACGGGTCTCCATGTAAAAGAGAAGACTGAGAAGTGTGTGGTGGATGCACACGGGTCTCCATGTAAAAGAGAAGACTGAGAAGTGTGTGGTGGATGCACACGGGTCTCCATGTAAAAGAGAAGACTGAGAAGTGTGTGGTGGATGCACATGGGTCTCCATGTAAAAGAGAAGACTGAGAAGTGTGTGGTGGATGCACATGGGTCTCCATGTAAAAGAGAAGACTGAGAAGTGTGTGGTGGATGTACATGGGTCTCCATGTAAAAGAGAAGACTGAGAAGTGTGTGGTGGATGCACATGGGTCTCCATGTAAAAGAGAAGACTGAGAAGTGTGTGGTGGATGTATATGGGTCTCCATGTAAAAGAGAAGACTGAGAAAATGAGATCGCTGCAGCAACAGGTGGGAAGGGATGTGCATGCACGAATGATCCATTCTAAAAACGTCCAGGAGGAGCTGAGAATGTTCCATGCAGGGCTCAGTCAGTGATGTCAGCCATATCGGAGAAGAATGACATTATTCTGCTTGTCCGTGGAGAAACCTGATTTCATGAATTCAGCAAGAGACTATGACAAGCTTGCTACTTAGTTCTGAGGTTAGCAAGAGGCTGAATGATAAATATCAAGTTTCCAGGAGGAAAAATGATTTCTGCAGGTTATACTGCACTGTTTCTATTTGCTGTAGAAAGAAATTAGATTTTCCCCTATGTATAGTGTAGTTACTCACCTGTCCGCTACGGAATTGTCCTGCCCGGCAGATATAACATCCGCAGTTCTCATATATGGGTGACATCGGCGTGGATGGAGCCTGCATGGATGTTTCTCTCCATTGGGAGATGCACCATTCATGCATGGTTCCCTTCCTGTCCAAGGGTGCCACCTTGCCTCAGTCAAATGACATAGCTAAAGACGGCAAAAAATGAGAAAGAAGCAACTTCACGGGAAGGAGGAAGGGTTGTGAGGAATGATTTGTGCTGTCCTCGGAGAACACCTGCTACAGTTAACTACACTTTCTCTGGGAACAAGCAGGAAGTCTGTCCTCACATATGGGACTCCCTAACTACAGGCTACCAAAAACCTGTAAAAAGCCATAGGTAACCAGAAAAAGGTGAGCCGTGAGCAGCAGCAAGGGAGTCCTAAGTAATAAACTCTCTAATGACTCAAGTGTCCAGTGAGGAACCAGCACTCCGGTAGTCTGAACACAGAAGGGTCGGAGGGCAGGAGTTGCCTACACCCCAGATAGATGACGGAGTACTGCCTGGCCTAAGGCACTGTCCTGGCAGGACTCCCTCTCCAAGCAGTAATGAGTTGCGAAGGTACAGACTGAGGACCAGGTAGCTGACCGGCAGATTTCCGACAGAGGGATGTAACACAGGATTGCTACGGATGCTGCCGTGGCCCTGACACTGTGTGCCATGACCCGATGCTCCAGCAAAAGCCCAGCCTTCTTGTAAGTGAGGGCAATCTGCCACCCAAGTGGACAGAGTCCTCTTGGTCACTGCCTTCCCCAGCTGACTGGGGTCATAGGAGACAAAAGATTGAGAGGCTTTGGGTGACCCTGGGTATGTTGGAGGTAGAAGGACAGGGCCCTCTTACAGTCCAGGGTATGAAGGATGGTCTCTGCCCTGCTGGCGTGAGGCCACGGAAAAAAGGTGGGGAGCACCACCTCCTGATTGAGGTGAAATGGAGACATCACCTTGGGAAGAAATTTAGGGTGTGTGTGAAGCACGACCCTGTTCTTATAGAACCTCGTATAAGGTGGATCCGCCACTAAGGCCTGAAGCTCGCTGATCCTATGAGCAGATGTGAGCGCCACTAGGAAAATAACCTTCCATGAGAGGTAGTGCAGGTGGAAGGTAGCCAGGGGCTCGAACAGTGGGCTTGTGAGCTGCGAAAGCACTACGTTGAGGTCCCACTCTGCTGCTGGAAGGCAGACAGGAGATTTGGATAATAGGAGGCCCCACAAGCAGCGGGTTACAAGGGGCTGGGCAGAGAAAGGCTTGCCCTTAATGAGGTGGTGGTGCGCTGCAAGAGCGCTCAGATACACCCTGACTGAGTTAGACTTCAATCCTGCCTGGGACAGGTGAAGCAAATATTGCAGCACAAACTGCACAGAGCACGAGAATGGGTTTATCCATTGCTCCGCACCCCATACAGAGAATTTGTGCATTTGAATGCGTAAGCACATCTTGTGGGAGGTCTTGCGGGAGGCCAGGAGTACCTCCTCAACCTCGTCTGAAAGGTTGAAAGGGGCCAAGGCTACCCTTTCAGTAGCCAAGCTGTTAGTGCCAGAGACCCCAGGACCTCCTCCTGCGACAGTAGTCCTGGGTTACTCCCCAGGGGGCGCTACGGACATGCGAAGGAGCAGTGGGAACCACAGTTACCTGGGCCACCAGGGACCCACTAATATCAGCGACGCCCCGTCCTGCTGAGCCTTAAAGAGAATCTTGGCCATCAGCGGCATGGGCAGGAAGGCATACAGAAAGCCCCTCCGTACACGGGATGAGGAAGGCATCCGCTGCCACCTGGGACAGGTGTGGCTGGTGGGAGCAGAAGCAGGGCAACAGAGTTGGCCAAGCTGGCGAAAAGATCCAGCTGTGGCGTTCCCCAGAGTTGGAAGAGCAGAGGCCACTCTAGGGTCCAGCTGGCATTTGTGCAGCTGGAGGACCCTGATCAGCATGTCCGCTAGGGAATTGTCCTGGCCCAGCAGATATACCATCTGCAGGTGCATCCCATTGCGGTTTGCATACAAGCAGAGGGCTACTGCTTTCTGACAGAGGATGTATGATCCCATGTCCCTCTGCTTGCTGGTGTAGAACATTGTGACCTGGTTGTCCATTTGGATCAGCATAGATCGGTGCTGGAGATGGTGGCGGAAGGCTCAGAGAGCCAGGGATATGGCCTGAAGTTCTAGGAGGTTGATCTGCTGTTGGCTTTCCGCCTGTGACCAGCTGCCTTGAGTGCAGAGATTCTCACAATGAGCCCCTCTGCCCAGAAGGGAGGGGGAGCCGCAGGCGCTTATCGTGGATGACCCCTGTCCCGAACAACAGGACTGGGATCAGGACCGATGCCGAGGGATCTCGCGAGGCTGGTGGCGCTCGAGTATCGGCTTGACATCCAGGGAATTCCTCGAGGTCGAGGCCCCGGTGGTGGGGATCGATGACCCAGTGGATCCGGGCATCAGAGCCCACTGCTGGGCCAAAGACAGATAGACTGCACTCCAATGATGCAATCCTGGTCTTGAGGCCAGATGGCTCCGCAGCCTTTGGCGTGGGCACAGAGGCACTTGGGCCAGATGACAGCTCTGTTGAGGAAGAGTCTTCAACCAGGATGGCCTCAGGGGTCAGAGGCCAACGATTCCCATTGGGGTATTTTGGGCTGCCGTTCCCGCTCCTTCCCCTCAGACTCTTGGCAAAGACTGTGGGACCAGGGCCCGTAGGACTTGCCCACTTTCCCAGACGTATCCCTCAGACGCTGTCTTCAAGGGTTTCCGGCTCTTCCTGGGCTCTTCCTCCGGGGTCTAACTGGAAGATCCAAGGCCGCCCAGTCTCCCTGGGGTTCCGGAGGGGACCCTGGAGAGTGGTGTTGTTGGAGACTCCGGTGCAGAGTCTGTCTTGTGAAAGAAGACTGCTCTTGATAGCCTTGGAGGTCATCCTTTTTCAGAGACCACAGGGCATCGGAGGCAGCAGTCGTGTGGATCAGTGCACGACATGGTTTTAGTGCATCGGTCACAATTTTTAAAGCTACTGGCCAAGGCCATGGTGGGGAAAATGGTCCCTGTGAGGTCAAAGGCCTCAGGCCCGGCCATGGATAAAAAATGGCACGAAACCAATCAAGAACTCTCAAGCTAAAAAAAAAAGGGAAAGGAATGAACTTGAGATGCGTGCTGAGGCAAGCAAGCTCAGGGGCGGGAAAGGGAACGGTACATGACTGGAGAAAAAAAAAAATAGACGAGAAAACAACACTTTTTCTGGGGAAATCAAATACATGTCCGGTGGGCTCCGCAGGAAAATAAGGAGACTGAGGCAGATGGCATCCTTGGGCAGGAAGGAGATCAGACATGTATGGTGCATCTCCCAAAGTCTTTCTTTGAAAGCTGGGGAGAAATCTCCACGGGCTCCTTCAGCGCCGATGTCACCCATATGTGAGGACGGACTTCCTGCTTGTTCCTGGAGAACAATATTCCTTTGAAATCCATCGTCATAGTCTTTCACTAATTCACATAAATTTCTGCCTGCTTATTTCATATGGCCACAAATGATTTTAATGTTTTGGGCATTTTATGTCGCTTCTTTGTAACAAAAAGACTCAAATTTGAAGGCTAAAAGAAAGCCTGCGGAGAAAGGCAGTCGTTCATCAAATTCAAAGAAATAGTCTGTGTATGTGCAACATATCTTAATGATTTTGGCATAAGGAAACCTCATGCCTAAGGGGACAGCTATAAAATCTGGGATTTAAATGTCAGTTTCACATCTAAGACAAAACAGATGTCTAAAGCTGTACTTTTAAGTCATTAAATTGCATTCTAAACTCTTAAAGCTATAGATTTGTTATAACACTAACACTTAGCACAACATTAACAATGTACAAAAGAAATGGGTCAAATGTTCATGTTAAACAGATACTTAACGTATTGACCAAGAGGGCAGTTTTCAAAAGACTGAGGCATTTGAAAATGACTCAAGATATACATTAATATATGTGTATCAGAGAAACCTTTCTGGGGGGTAGGGTAGGGGTGGATCATCTGTGGGGCACTCTAGAGACAGACTCAAATGCCATTAACATTCAACAACGATTCAGGGCCTTAATACGATCATCTGATCTGAAATTTAATTTTTAATGTAATTTAAAATTTTTTATTTGGGATTAGATGCTGGTAGGCACTGAGTTACTGTTGAATAATAATGCACTCTAATTAGGTTCTGCATTGCCCCACCAATCTAGAATATATATATATATTTTTTTTCTCAAATATATTAACTGTTTTAAAATAATTTATTAAAATGATTTAATATTTCTAGCTGCTCTTGTTATTTTTCCATATTTTGGGGGTGGATCCAATTTTTGGCGAGTAGGTTAAGGATTGGGCAAAAGTGTAGGTGGGTATTTTTTGGTGAAGGTTTCTGTCTGCGTAGTTTTATGGGGGACTTTTTTTTGCCTTATATTACCTGGAAGAAATGAAAACCTCACAACAAAAGGTGGACTATGTCAAAACTATGCAAGCAGGCTCTCAGCCTTTGTGCACTTTGATTTTGATGGATCCTTAAATACAGTGCAATATGTTCCAGTACTAGAAATAGGGAGGGGGATTTGCTGTACCATCTGCAAAAGACATATGGAAGTTTTGCACCTCAGCTTCTTCAGCGCACCCCTTCACTTGTGATAAAAGAGAGCGCTAAATAAGGCTTAACATTTGTAATATACTGCAATACAATTGACTTTCAAATCCCGACAAGGGTAAAACTTAAATTACTCACCGAACTGGTTATTCCTACAATAACGCAGCGATCGTACAGTGTCAGCGATCATATGCTGGAAAGACAAAACATAACATCTCAGTGTACTGACTATATGCTGACTGGCTAAACTGCTGGAAAGTACTTTCACAGCTGTGCGGTGCAAAAAGCAACAAGGGAAGCAATCCCCGAGGGTATCGTGGCGAGCGCCTCGACTATTAATGACTTAGGCTATAGGGGCCTACCACAGTGACCTTGATATCCTTGACTGGAAATTGCAGTGGTTTGCAGTTGCCATCTATAGGCCACAGTAATTTGTCCTCCCTGGCATCCACTAGCCAGGCCCGACTCTGCTTAATTTCTTGGATCGGACAAGTTCAACATCTCTCAGAGGGATCAGAGCATATGCCATGTCTAACAAAAGGGGGTTGGATTTAATTTCCATGACTGACAGACGACAGAAGGTGATGGTAAATGGAGCTCACTCGGATGAAAGGAAGGTGATTAGCGGGGTGCCCCAGGGTTTGGTCCTGGGCCTGGCACTGTTCAATGTATTTGTGAGTGATATTGCTGAAGGACTGCATGGAAAAGTCTGTCTTTTTGCAGATGACACGAACATTTGCAACAGAGTGGACTCCCCTGAGGGAGTGGAAAATATGAGGAAAGATCTACAAAAGCTGGAAGAATGCTCTAATGCTTGGCAGTTAAGATTTAATGCGAAGACGTGCAGTGTCATGCACTTGGGTAGCAGAAATCCAAGGGAAATGTACGTGATAAGGGGCGAGAGGTTGGTGTGCACAGACCAGGAAAAGGACCTTGGTGTCATTATCTCCGAGGATCTTAAGGTGGTAAAACAGTGCAACAAGGCCGTGGCAAAAGCCAGGAGGATGTTGGGTTGCATACAAAGAGAATTACCAGCAGAAAGGAAGAGGTACTAATGCCAATGTTTAAGTCAGTGGTGAGACCTCACTTGGAATACTGTGTTCAGTTTTGGAGACCATATCTCGCAAAGGATGTAAAAAGACTGGAAACTGTTCAGAGGAAGGCGACCAAAATGATTTGGAGCCTGCGTCAGAAGCCTTATGAGAAGAGACTTGAAGACCTAAATATGTACACTCTGGAGGAGAGTAGGGATAGGGGAGATATGATTTAGACCTTTAAATACTTAGAGAATTAATGAACAAACAAACCTCTTCCAAAGACTGGGAAGCTGTAAAACTAGAGGGCATAACATGAAGCTGCAAGGGGGTAAATTGAAAGGTAATGTCAGGAAATACTTTTTCACTGAAAGGGTGGTGGATGCTTGGAATGCCCTCCTGATGGAAGTGACGGAATTCAAAATGACATGGGACAGACACAGTGGATCCCTTTACAGCAACAGGATAAAATCAAAATTAACTGAACCATCTAATTTCTCAACAAATAGGGGTGTACTACATGGAATGGTGGGTTCACCCCTAAACAAAGACATGGGCAGGGGTGGCCTGCACAGAGTGGTAGGTGTACCCCTAAACAATGACATGGGGAGGGGTGCACCTACTCCTGCCATCTTACTGGGCAGACTAGATAGACCATACTGGTCTTTATCTGCCGTCATTTACTATGATACTATGTTATCCTCCACTGCTGACACTTAGCAATAATGGAAAGGTGTCTTGTACTGCACTCTCTTTACTGGGGGGGGGGGGGGGAGACAATGCATGCATGGCACAGAAAAGACTTTCCAATGGGATTCTCGCAAATAAATGTACAGAAAACTCCTACAGATCAATCCATTTTTTTTGTATTTCAACAACCTGTTAGCTATCCCGTCATTGCACAGCATTTTGTGTTACACAGCTTAGGGGTCTAGTCAAATTAAAAATAAAGGTCAGTATTCAAAAGGTTTGTCAAGCTAACTTTGGTAATCAAATGGCCAAAACCAGGTGGCCATAGATGTAGTCAAGCAAATCTATTTAACTCTATCTAGATATTCAACCTAAAACTGCGCAGCTTTAGGCCTGCTATTTGGGTGGCCTCAACTCCCCCGAGTAGCTTTGCCTGGACAAGTACAGCTGTGCCCTAGAGCATCTTCACTGCTACTGCTGTCTGTGTGGGCCAGTTTTGTTTGGGTAATGATTTGCCTGGTCAAAATTTAGCCACTTAGTAGGTGGGAAAAATTGGAGTTTTAAAACCATGGGGTTTGTGTGGTTAGCACCAAAGGTCAGCTAGACAGACCCTTCAAATACATTCTACTTTGAGTTTGCCAACTCCCCTCTGATTAAATTTTCACCAAGCAAATGGCTTTTTGCACAAAATCTATCTGGATAAAAAAGCAGTGCTGAAGGTGGGGGGGCTCTTTCCAGGGTGTGATTTAAATTTTAGCTAGTCAGATTCAGTGCTGGCCAAGCACAGTTATCTGAATGTGTTTGGCAGCACACTTATCTGGCTAAAATTATTTGAAAACTCACCAGTGGGTAAGTTATCTGAATATGGCTTTCTCAGATTTCATTGCATATAAATTTGCATTTTTTTCCAAATGCTATCCATGTGAAACTTGAGAAAACTATCAGAAAATATTAATGCATCATGCAAACAACATTTAGAACAAAATACTTTCAAGTGCTTGTAACTCTGACATGCACACACACAGTATCAGGGAACAGCCAACTTATCCTGACAGACTGTAGATCTTGATTTGCTCAAATTAGCAACATGGAAATTTCCTCTACACTTCCAGATGACTTTTCCATCTCACAGTAGTTTATTGTAGGCAACAATCTAGTATGGCAACTTCACTTATTAAAATTCTATAAACTACAGATAGAAATGTAGGCTTTTATACCGCAGGCCTGGTCTATCTGACCATTTTCAGAGGTTCTGTTTGGATAGTGCCTCTGAAAATCATTACTGACTACACTGGTACTATTCGTATGGTGCTAGGGTGGAGCATGTATGGTCCCAGGAATTCTTCAGATAACCACAATATTCCGTCTGCTATCTGGATAATATGTCGGTATTGAAAGTGTCAGTATTACACAGTTTTGTTAAAAAGACCTATTCACGATTCAGTTCAGCAGGTTTGAGTTGGCCCGAGTAAGGCTTCTGGGAAATACTGCAGAATGATTCCAGCTTTACCTGTTGGAGAGAAGTGGGACACAGTCAGCCAGCCTAGAACACATGTAGGTGGCTGCAAGAGGCCAAGGCCAGGTTCCATCAGACACTCATGGGCCTCGGGGTCTCGCACCTCCCTGGCCCCTCCCCCTCTCATCAGCCTGCCTTCAGTCAAGCTGTGGTGTGCCATGAAGTGAAGCAGCCCTGGCTTGGGAAAGTTCTGGATGTAAGAGGAAGGCATATTTGAGATTACCTACTTTGGAGTCCCCAGGAGATTCAAAGAACCTGTGGGTAGGCATACGTGTTAAGAGGAGGTGGTTAGCTACCCGAAAGGAAGATACGTATTAGAGGGCAAGAAGAGCTGTTCTGACTGATGGTCCAGAGATTTTGAAGACTGGAGAAGTTGTCCTATGATAGAAGAGGAAGATGGAAGAAGTGTGCCTGAGTTTATTTGTTCTCTTTTTGCTTTATTCATGTCTATGAGGCGAACAGATGAATTAATCGGATTTTTGGTCATTAGAATGCATCATACTGCTCAATTAGACTAGACATTGATATTTTTGGGTGAGCGGAAGGGTGAATGAGATGTGAATGTGGCCGATATAAAGTGTCCATGAAGCTAGCCTCTTGATGCAAGTCTTTCCGATGCCACTTCAGGACCCAAAGTCCAAAGGTAAGAAGGGATCTCCACCTTCACCGCTGAAGTCATTTGAGCTCACCAACATACTGTTTCTTGAGGGTTCTGCTACATTTACATTTGAACCAGCTTTTTATCACACACACAATCAAGTATTTTCAAAAGCATATGCGTAAATGCAAACCCCCAGTCCTGCCCCAGAAACACCTCTGCTCAGTTCAAGTACAGTTTTATGTATACAGACTGTATGTGTGTAACTATTGTGCATATAGACTGTATGTGTGTACCTTTTGTCCATATCATATCTGTCATTTTATATAGACCTATTTTTATGCATTAGGTATGCACAAAGGGCCTTTAAATATTGCCCTCTCTGGTGTTTATTTTTTGCAGTTTTAATCCACTTTAATGGTAGTTAAATAAAGAGAGAAACAAAAAGAAAAATAAGGTGACACCTTTTTTTACTAACTTAATACATTTTTAAGCTGGACAGTGCAGTTATAGTCAGCTATAGGGAGAAGCGTTTTGCGCCAATGAATGCACTCTCCATTGTAGCTGGCGTTTAACTGTAATTGCTAAGAATAAAAAGGGAAGACCTAGCTCACCCTGAGATTGGAAGGAGCATCTCGAACCGAACTGACAGAAGATCTGTACTGGAAGTTATGCCCATGAGATCAGTGGTTTGGACCAACTTGAGGCATGGCACTGTGGGAGACTTGTGTCATGCTGGACATGAGCCTCCCCTCCTTTAGGAAGAGCTGTTCCCTTCCCTTATGTGCCTTTGTGCTCTGGTGTCTATCATCTTGACTGAGTGTGGGGGTTCCTATGCTTTTCCTGTCTTGTCCTGATTGGCCCAGAATGTTGGGGATTTATTCATTCTGCCTCTAGGCTGGCTCAGTGCTGACTCATTGACTGTGTGATTGTATTCTCGTCCATGCTGTTTCCTGCCTTGAAACCTATGCCCGTCTTGCCTCGTTCCAGTTCTCAGTCTGGTTCTCCTCTTGTGTCAGACTCCTGCTCCAAGTTTTGTCTTGCCTTGTCCTTACAAACCTCGTTTTCTTGTTTTGAGCATTTCTTGGACACTTGTAAGGATGAGTACAATGTTTTTAAACTTGTCCTTAGCTCTAATGCTGTGCTAAATAAAATGGCCCCATGCAAACAAGGCATGTACTTTTATGCTAGTCATTAATTTAGAAAAGAGGCCACTTATGCACGTAAATGACTAACACATCGACATTTGGGGGCCACTAATAAAATTACCCCCTAAATGCCAAAGGTGGCTGTACAGTTTTTTGGTGGCTTAGAGTCTAGAAAACTTTAACATAAATTGTGATGTGTAGTGGAGAAGTAGCCTAGTGGTTAGAGCAGCTGTTTAGTACCCAGAAGATCAAGGGTGTTCAATTCCTTAGTCAAGTCACTTTACCCACCATTGCCTTGGAAGAAAAGGCCTGGCAAGCTACTTCCGGTGATACATTGCCAAGAAAACGCAGAGGCAGCTGGGTTGCCTGGAGTCAGCACTGACTTGACGGCACAAAAAAAAAATGTCCATAGCTATCCCTCCTGAGAACAAAGCTGAGATTTTGATAGATTGGTGGTACCAAACCCTTTCAGCCAGTCTTGAAGTGGCAGTTTCTTTAAAGGTGAAAAAAGTTAAGACCACCTGATCTAGCTCATTGGTTCTCAAGTGAATTGAAATATCAAAAAAGGATCTTATGACAACTGGAAAGAAAATGATCATCATTAGAGGAGACAGATAAACCGTCTTGGAATACAAAATTTAAAGAACTAGGACAAGGTGACAAAATTCAAACAAAACATTTTATGCTTCAGCAGTTCTGACAGCTAGTAATTCATCTAAAGCTCTTCTCCAGGTGGTTCAATCTTTCATGAATCCAGTGATAACTTTAGATCCATGTCTGACTAACAGACCCTGAAGAATGTGCAAACTTCCTTGAATGTAAGATTAATAGCACATGCAAAAAATGTGTGCCTTTAACTATATGTACGATGTTTGATACTGCATCATCAACTAGTTCTCTTGAAGTACAGGATAAACTTGCCACCCCCCCCCCCCCCAAATAGAAGGAGTTAAAAAATTTTGGGAAAATGAAACATTCCTTATGCATCTTAGACCCAGAGACATTTTGGATTTTGAAAACTACCTAATCTTAGTCTTTTTGGCTTTTAATTAATGCCTCCTTGACTCAAGGTATTCTTCCTGACAGTTGAGGAAATTATTGATTCATCCTTTCTTGAAGCAACTATTTTTAGATCTGTATTTTGTTTTTTAAATGTATAGACCAGTGGCAAATATCCCATCTTTTTCTAAGCTTATTAAGTGGATAGTAGCTCATTGAGCAGATAGTAAATTGTCTTCTGAAGCCTTTCATCCACAGCAATCATTCTGTTTTTTCTTATCATTGCTGAACAGTCTAGGTAGAAAGGGTTCTTTGAAAAAATGGTTTTATTGGATAGATTTTTCCAGGGAAAAATAGAAGATGATATCTGACTCTCAAAGACTAATACGGGGTGTGCTACAAGATTCACTGCTTTCTCCTATTTTATGTGTTTTTTATGCCCCTTAGGTGATTTTATTTAAGAATTTGTTTTTTCTTTTTTTGTTTACACTGCTGACATTCAGTGATCGTATCCTTTAGACAAAGGCCGTCAGGGCACAGTGCAGATGTAAAATTTTTGCCTCTAAAGGATCTCTAAATGGACGATTCAGGGTAAACTTCAGCTGAATCCCAGTAAAACAAATTCTTTGAATTGGTAATCCTAGTGTCAAAATTAACTATTTGAAAAGATTTCTCCTTTTCCACAAGAATCAGCAGTCTTGAGACTAACCTTAATTCTAGCCAGAATTTAAAGATTCATATTGGGGAGGCAGTAGGAAGAGCTTTCTGGAAATTATATGCTGTACGTCCTTTGCACTCTTTGTGGACTATAACTCATTTCTGGACAGAAGTCAAATTGGTAGGGTTTTTTTAAATTGAGTGTTTTGAAATATACAAGTCCACTTATTAACAGAAAACCATCTTTATAAAATTCCCAAAAACAGAGGAAGCAAAGGCAATAGGAAGGTCAAGCCCACATCAAAGGAAACCAGTGTCATCCAAATAAAAAAAAGAAAATAAATGTGAGAAATAGGCATATGATGTCATATACAGAGGAATATTCTGTCTCATGAAGCCGCGACCAAAACACCACTTCTGCCTATCCTGCAAACGTTTCTCGAGATTGGAGACATCTTGGAAAACAAAGGTATCTCCATGCAAAGTAACAAAACATTTGCAAAGGAACTTTAAATAGAAGGTAGCCCTGAGTGCCAGAACCTGTGATTTTAACTCCAAGAACTGTTTC
The DNA here is from genome assembly GCA_033557465.1 of Ichthyophis bannanicus. NCBI lineage: Eukaryota > Metazoa > Chordata > Amphibia > Gymnophiona > Ichthyophiidae > Ichthyophis > Ichthyophis bannanicus. Next base: position 548,067,439 of record CM066031.1, read on the forward strand.
TACAGAGCTGAGTGCTCCACATTACATCTGGAAAGATGTTCCATTTCTGACAGAAAGGCACATCTTTATTTTTAAAGTATGATTTAAGTATCTTAACCTTAACTGCTTCAGAGGAAAAAGTGACTAAAAGCGCAGCATGCTTGGAAATAGTGTCAGTGGTATCTTCTAAACAAGCAGTAAGGTTCTGGCTTTCCGAGGGGGCGAAGTACATCCAAGTCCCCTTCAACCAGGTTAACATCACGGGACTTATTAGGGATATAGAAGGCCTGCACTCGCAATAGAATCTACCATTTTTAAAAACGTACATAAAGTATTTTTTTTAACAATATTTCTGCTGAAAGTAAATGAGTAAAGGTAAAATTGAGGAATCCTTCTACTTTTTGATGGTGTAAACAACTGATCCACATTTACTCGTTCCACTTCTTTCATTAATTTATAGACCTCTATCTTTTCTTCACTCAGCCGTCTCTTTTCCAAGTTGAAGAGCCCTAAGTTTTTAAGCCTTTCCTCATAGGGGTATCCTTCCATCTGCTTTACCATTTTGGTGGCTCTTCTCTGTACCTTTTCTAATTCTGCTATATCCTTTTTCAGACATGGCGACCAGAATTGCACACAATATTCAAAGTGGGGTTGCACCATGGAACGATACAGAGGAAATTATAATATCCTTTGTTTTATTCTCCATTCCTTTCCTTATGATGCCTAGCATTCTATTTGCTTTTTTGATCGCTGCTGCACACTGAGTGGAGCGTTTCAAAGTATTATCCATGACGATGCCTAAATCTTTTTCCTGGGTGGTGGTTCCTAATGTGGAATCTGGACAAGTGCAAAGTTATGCACCTAGGAAAGAACAACCCAAACTATGGTTACACGATACAACTTTAAATTTCATCTGCCATTTGGATGTGCAGTCTTCAAATTTATCAATGTCCTCTTGCAATTTTTCACAATCCTCTTGTATTTTAACAGCTTTGAGTAATTTTGTGTCATCTGCAAATTTGATCAGAGTAGACTGGGAGGATATTCTCCAGATCCCTCTCAAAATGCCATGCAGATGTGCCACCAAAATATAAAAAACTAATTCATTAGAACAACTAAAGAACGACCACCTGGGCAAGGAATTTTAAAAAACTAGAACAAAATTAAAAGCAGTATTGTTCAGCTGTAACAGGTGTTTTCCATAGACAACAGGATTGATAAGGCACACAAGTGGGTGACGTCATCTGATGGCACCGGGTTGGAATTGGGTCTCCCTTAGCTCAGAATTTTAATCTTGAATAGCAGCAGCCCCCTGAGCTCTTCTACTGTGTTTCCCCGAAAATAAGACCGGGTCTTATATTTATTTTTGCTCCAAAAGATGCACTAGGACTTATTTTTGGGGTAGGGCTTATTTTTTTACTGATACCGGTAGCACTTGCTGATTGGCTGCCACCTCATGACAGTCAGCCAATCAGTGAAGTGTTACCACAGAGCGCACAGGGAAGCAGTGGATGCGGGCAGCGACAGCCCCTTGGAGAGAAGGAAGAGGCCCGCAGCGCAGAGACAGCACCGGCAGCTGATCGGTGTTGGTGTTTTTCTTTTCTCCGAGCATAAGGACAGAGCAGAGGCGGGCCCGAGGGAGATAAAGAGAAGCCAAAGCGCCAGCTTGCCCTTTAACTTCGTCGTAAGTATTTTGTCTCCCTAAAAGCCACCTCGTTAATGCGGCTGCCTTCCCAGTCCACGCCGCGAGACTCCGCATTCTTCGTGTTGGATACACCTCCTCTCGGCGCGTGTGTAACAATCTCCCATGGACATGATGGATTTGAAAGGCCCCTGCGAAGTACGTTGCAGAAACCCCCGTGCCTTGGAAAGATAATTCGGACATGGAAATCGCCATACCGGTAGGTAGAAATATTATCTGCTTGCTCTCCTTCATGCTGTGCTGTTCATGTCCATTATGACTGAGTTCTCGTATCCCCAGTTTATTCACAGCTACGGTAGTGCAGAATCCACTCGGTGTTAAAAAATACCTTAATGTAAAGTGCAGTGAATTTAGGCTGAAGGGTTGAAATGAATGCATGGGGACCAAAAGGAACAATGCCTATTTATCTAAAAATGCATTCCCCTACCTCAAGAACACACACAGGCAGCCCTCCTCCATGATCTTCACTAGGTCTTATTTTCGGGGTAGGGCTTATATTATGGAAATCACAGAAAAACGTGCTAGGGCTTATTTTCGGGGTAGGTCTTATTTTTGGGGAAACACGGTACTACTACTATTAATCATTTATATAGTGTTACAAGGCGTAAGCAGCGCTGTACAGACATAGATAAAGACGGTCCCTGCTCGTCAGATCTTACAAGCTAATTAAGACTGACAAGACAAACAAGGCAAAGGATAAGAATAAGGGTGCAATAGGGAAGGGTAAGGAGACACAAGGGATCAGGAACCAAAAGCATCCCCAAAGAGGTAAGCTTTTAACATGGATTTGAAAAGGGGAAGAGAGGACACAATGTACAGATTTGGGAAGTTTGTTAAAGGCATAAGGAGCCACAAAGTGAAATGATTGAAGTCTAGACTAAGTAGAGGTAGAAAAGGGCATAGAGAGGAGTCAGCCAGTGGAAATGCAACTCTGCAGGATATGGGAGAAACTGTGCACTTCATTAATCCTGCTGTCTATGGAAAACACCTGTTACAGGTGAGCAACAAGCAGGACTGAATCAGGCACATAAAGAAGGCAATCTGAAATTCCCGTGCAGTAAGCATGCATTGCCATGCACATATTTTGGGGCCTAATTTATAAAACAAAATAAGTGCATAGGGGCATACAAACATGCCTCAATCTAGTTGCAGCAGTTATGCATGCTTTAGGGCAGATGTTATTGCCCATACCTAGATTGTTCAGAAATGCACATAAGTTAATACTTTATGACTTATGGGCATAATTTTAGGCTCTGCCTATGCTCTGCCCCTGAGCATCCAAACTGAAAGTATGCACCTTAGAACTTAGACGCTGTTTTACAGAATAGTATCTGCCTATAGTGCGCACGCAAGTGCCCATTCGTGCATATAAGTTCTTTATAATAGGGACTTAACCGGGATGGAACCAGGCTGCTGGCATTAACCTTTAAAAAGGAGATAGAGCAGCTTTTAAACTAGATAATAGGGGAAAGCCGACAGTCGCCCAAGAGCAGATGGTTCGGAAGAATGTATCCTTGAAGGATACTACCAAAAGCAGAGAGATTCCAAAAAAGAGTAAAGTAGCCCAAATGCCCTCGAGTATGGAGCAGACAGAAATTAAAGATCCCAAATTACCCATGTCTACCAATAGCCAAATTAATATGAATAAAATAGTCTTCTAAAATGCTTGTATGCAAATGCTAGAAGTCTAAAAAATAAGATGGGAGAGTTAGAATATATAGCACTAAATGAGAGGTTAGATGTGATTGGAATATCAGAGACATGGTGGAAGGAGGACAACCAGTGGGACACTGTGATACCTGGGTACAAACTATATCGTAATGATAGAGCTGATCAAATTGGTGGAGGGGTTGCGCTCTATGTTAGAGAGGGCATTGAGTCAGAAAGGATTAAAGTTTTGCAGGAAACAAAATTTGCTGTAGAATCTCTATGGATTGAAATTCCATGTAAAAAGGGGAAGGTGATGGCGGTGGGGGTGTACTATCGACCGCCTGGCCAGAATGAACAAATGGATGATGAAATGCTCAAAGAAATCAAGGAAGCTAACAAAAGTTACAGCGTGGTAATAATAATGGGCGATTTCAAATACCCTGGTATCGACTGGGTCAGTGTCACGGCAGGACATGCTAGGGAGATAAAGTTCCTAGATGACATAAATGACTGCTTCTTGGAGCAGCTGGTCCATGAACTGACAAGAGGGGAAGCCATATTAGACCTAGTCCTTAGTGGAACACCAGATCTAGTGCAAGAGATAAGGGTGTTGGGGCCACTTGGCAATAGTGATCATAGCATGATCGCCTTTGATTTAATTAGTGGAGGAGGGATAGTAAGGAAATCCACAGTACTTCCTTTTAACTTTCGAAAGGGAGACTATGATAAAATGCGGAAAATAGTTAAGAAAAAACTAAAAGGAGCAGTTGCAAAGGTTAAAGACTTACATCAAACTTGGGTGTTGTTGAAAAATACTATCTTGGAAGCCCAGACCAGCTGTATTCCACGCTTTAAGAAAAGTGGAAGGAAGTCCAAAAAACTGCCAGCATGGTTTAAAGGTGAGGTCAGGGAGGCTGTTGTTGCCAAGAAAGCATCTTTCAGGAAATGGAAAAAAGAGCCAAATGATGAAACCTGGAAACAGCACAAGCACTGGCAGGTCAAATGCAAGGCATTGATAAGACAGGCAAAGAGAGAATTTGAGAAGAAGCTTGCTGCGGAAGCAAAAACACAAAATAAAGACTTTTTCAAGTACATTCGTAGTAAAAAATCTGTGAGAGTCAGTTGGACCATTAGATGATAAGAGGGGTTAAAGGGGCACTAAGAGGCGACAAGGCGATAGCGGAGAGACTGAATAAATTCTTTGCTTCGGTCTTTACTGAGGAAGATTTAGGGATGTTACCCATGACTGAAGTGGTATTTAAAGGTGCGGAAGAATTGAAGGAAATATCAATACAATGGGAAGATGTATTACAACTATTAGATAAACTGAAGAGTAGCAAATCACTTGGGCCGGATGATATACATCCAAGGGTGTTGAAAGAACTCAAATATGAGATTGCAGACCTGCTATTAGTAATCTTTGAACTATCATAAAAATCATCTGTAATACCTGGAGGATGGCGAATATAACGCCAATTTTTAAAAAGGGTTCCAGGGGTGATCCGGGAAAATACAGACCGGTGAGCCTGACGTCAGTACCGGGAAAAATGGTAGAAACCATCATAAAGAACAAAATTGCTGAACATGTAGATAGTAATGGCTTAATAGGAGACAGCCAACATGGCTTTAGACAAGGAAGATCTTGTCTAACTAATCTGTTATGTTTTTTTGAAGGTGTGAATAAACAGGTAGACAAAGGTGAGTCGGTTGATATAGTGTATTTGGACTTTCAGAAAGCCTTTGACAAGGTCCCTCATCAGAAACATCTGGAAAATCTAAAGAGTCATGGAATAGGAGGCAGTGTACTATTGTGGATCAGGAACTGGTTAAAAGATAGAAAGCAGAGTAGGGCTAAATGGCCAATTTTCCCAATGGAGAAAGGTAAATAGTAGCGTACCTCAGGGATCTGCACTGGGTCCGCTGCTTTTTGACATATTCATAAATGACCTGGAAAGTGGAATAACGAGTGAGGTTATCAAATTTGCAGATGACACAAAATTATTTAAAGTTGTTAAAACCCATGAGGATTGTGGAAAATTGCAAGAGGATCTTGATAAATTGGAAGACTGGGCATCAAAATGGCAGATGAAATTTAATGTGGACAAATGCAAAGTTATGCACCTAGGGAAGAACAACCCAAACTATGGTTACACGATGCAAGGTTCCACATTAGGAACCACCACCCAGGAAAAAGATTTAGGCGTCATTGTGGATAACATGTTAAAACCCTCGGCCCAGTGTGCAGCGGCAGCCAAGAGAGCAAATAGAATGCTAGGTATCATAAGGAAAGGAATGGAAAATAAAACAAAAGATATTATAATGCCTCTATACCGTTCCATGGTGAGACTGCACCTTGAATATTGTGTGCAATTCTGGTCGCCGTATCTTAAAAAGGATATAGCTTTATTAGAAAAGGTTCAGAGAAGAGCCACCAAAATGGTAAAGGGGATGGAAGGATACTCCTATGAAGAAAGGCTAAAAAGGTTAGGGCTCTTTAACCTGGAAAAGAGACGGCTGAGGGGGAGATATGATAGAAGTCTATAAATTAATGAACGGAGTGGAACGGGTAAACGTAGATCAACTGTTTACATTATCAGAATATAGGAAGACTAGGGGACATGCAATGAAGCTACAGGGTAAACTATTTAAGACTAATAAAAGAAAATATTTTTTCACTCAACATGTAATCAAACTCTGGAATTTGTTACCAGAGGTTGTAGTAAAGGCTGTTAGTGTAGCTGGGTTTAAAAAAGGTTTGGACAGTTCCTGGAGGAAAGGTCCATAAACCATTATTAAGAAGGGACCCAGGATATCAATGCTTGACCTAGTACAAGCATTGCAGAACCTGTGTCTTTTGGGGAAACTGCTAGGTACGTATGACCTAGATTGGCCACTGTTGGAAACAGGATACTGGGCTTGATGGACCTTGGTCTGACCCAGTATGGCATATCTTATGTTCTTTGCTTTTAGAAAACGGGTCTGATTCTGGAAAAGCTGGGAGAAGGGGACTGACATGAGATGGGAGAAAGGGGCTGAGTTGGGGAAAAGGGGTTGGAGGCTAATGCTGGCAGATGCTTGAGGTTGAGTAGGGAGAATGCGGCTGACTCTAGGAAAGAGTCTGCTGCTGTGGATGGGAGAAGAGTGCTGGGAGCTGACACAGGCCAGGGGATGAGAAAAGAAGGCTGATGCTTGCAGACACTAGAGGGGTGGCAGTGAGAGAAGGGGGTTGATGCCTGGGGAATGAAAAGAAAGATGAAGACAGATATTGTGGGTGGGAGAGAAGCAAGGCCATATGCAGAGGAGGGTGGAGATGGAGGTAAGGAGGAAGAAAAGTATCAGCAAATTTATAGATCCTGATAGCCACATAAACGCAGAGAACCACTAGCATGTACCTTAAACTGCAGAGAGGGTGGGCTGTTTTTAAATAGACATTTACTCAGGTAAATGGCTTTTTGGAAATTGCCCTCATCGATGGCAATTTTGTAACAGGATTCCTAAGCAGATAAAGGACATAGGTGCATTTCCATTTTGTCCTGCTAGACCAATCCAGACAAGTGGGTTGTGTTCCTTTACCAGCAGAATGGTGGAGGCAAAGAACCAATGAAAAGCCCAGGTTTCAATGACATCACTCCCATACCTCTATTCACCTCAGCCACCAGATGTCCCTTCAGTATTTTTGTCTCCAGCAGGTGGTTGGTTGATTTTCTCCTTTCTAAAGAAAATCTGAGGTTTGAGAGAAAAAGATTGATTAAATGCTCATGAATGACCTCCTTGAATGGTGACTGTCTCACTTGGGCACAACGTGAGAGGCTTCACTAGAATGAATTATTTCGGTAGCCATTGGAGGAAGGAAAAATTGTTCAGCTCCATGCTCTTATGATAAGACATGGGCTATGGATGTTGTTTCTGATCAGTTTGTTCTTATTTACTGCTAGTCTGCTAATTAAAGAGGTAATTTGTAAAGGCTTGCCCCAGTATCTTGTGTATCCCTCACCTTGAGGGCTAGGTATAAAGGGTTTTTTTTTGTATTTATTACCTATTCCATCCATTTCATGTGATCTACCTAGATTTCAACAAAGCCTTTGATACTGTTCCTCATAGAAAGCTTATCAATAAACAGACAGTTTCAGGGTTCCAAGGTGAATTGTATCAGAAACTGGTTGACTGACAGACAACAGAAGGTGATAGTAAATGGAAATCAATCGGATGAAAGGAAGGTGATTAGCGGTGTGGCCCAGGGTTCGATCCTGGGATTGGTACTGTACAATGTATTTGTGAGTGATATTGCTGAAGGTGTGAATGGAAAAGTCTTTTTGCAGATGACATGAAAATTTGCTACAGCGTGGACTCCCCTGAGGAAGAGGATAACATGAGGAAAGATCTACAAAAGCTGGAAGAATAAATCTTAACTGCCAAGCATTAGACCAATGTGAAGAAGTGCAGTGTCATGCATTTGGGATGCAGAAATCCAAGGAAATTGTATGCGATAGGGGGTGAGAGGTTGGTGTGCACGGACCAGAAAGACCTCAGAATGATTGTTTATGAAGATCTCAAGTTGGCAAAACAGTGTGACAAGATAGTGGCCAAAGCCAGAAGGCCAAAACCTTTTCACCAAGTTATGACTGCGCACTTGCTCTCAGGTATAGCCTCTTGTTGCAGCATTTTACCACAGTGAACCTTGTTCTTTGCTTCAGCCATAGCCTAGTGGTTAGAGCAGCAGCCTGGGAATCAGAGGAAACCAGGGTTCAAATTTCACTGAAGCTCCTTGTGACTTTGGGCACGTTTACCTAACCCTCCATTGCATTAGGTACAAACAGACAAAGCTTGCCAGGGACAGGAAAATATCTACTGTGCCTGGATGGAACTTGCCACAAATTGCTACCAGAAAGGAATGAGCTAAATACCAAACTAAAACATATGCATCTCTGTAAAATAAATGCAGCTTTTCATACTGAGAACAAACTTCCCATAAAAAAAACGGCCGTGAAGAACCACCACAACTTACCAACTTCTCGAAGTTAACCAGATTATCTAGGAAAGTCTTATTTCCTTCATGGATGAATGTCACATCTAAAAATAAGAAAAACAAGAAATATGTTTTTGGGTTTCATGAACTCAGCAAACTATGCCTTGTGTTGGTATAACCCCAAAGGTGTCAAACTCCAGTCCTGCATGTTATGCAAATATATCTCATGCATATTCATTAGGGAGTTGAGGAGTAGCCTAGTGGTTAGAGTAACTGCCTAGTACCCAGAAGTGGATTCGATTCCCACTGGCACTCCTTGTGACCTTGAGCAAATCACTTTACCCTCCGCTGCCTCAGAAGAAAAGGCCTGGCAATCTACTTCCAGTGGTACATTGCCAAGAAACTCCAGAGGCAGCTGGGTCACCAGGAGTCAGCACTAAAAATAAATATAAACAAAAAAACAAATATTCATTAGAGAAATCCTGAAAATCAGGCTGGTTTGTGGCCCTCCAGGATTGGAGTTTGATACCTCTGATATAGACTGACTATGCTGTAATCCATTTTACCATGTCAGTCCAGGTTAATCTCTGTTTCTGTGTACACTAATCTTTTTAACTTGTTACAAGAAATGCAAACAAATTAGCCACTGTTTTAGGACAACTATCCAGAGGGTCGCCATGAGTCGACACCGACTCAACGGCACTTAACAACAAAATGAGAAAGCATAGCCAGCACATTCATGCATACAGCTAGGTATATACCAAGAAAAGAACAAGAACGATCTCACAGTAAAGAGCAGCTTTAAGGCTCATATCAAGGGCATTTTATACACAGTATTATAGAAAAAGCAAGCCAAACTGCATATACTGTAGTAACATAGTATATGATGGCAGAGAAAGAACAGTATGGCTAGCAATGTTCCCTCTAATTTTCTGTAGGCTGTGTGCGCATAAAATATCAGCTGTGCAGCTTTTGAAGGAAGGTTAAATTTTTGTGCGCCACATAACGACACTCGGAGTTATATACTTTAAAATTTGACTACATGTCAGAATACAGTATGTACACCACATTGATTGCACTAGAAAATATTGTAGAACTTGTGAAAACCATAAATACACAACAACTTTTCAATTTTAAGAACGTCTGTGTTGTTTTTTATCAGAATCAGAACCGTAATTTTTGTGCGCTCTGTTGTAAAGTATGTGCGCTCACTCGGCGAGGTGTGTGCGCGCGCACACGCGCACAGCTTAGAGGGAACAGTGATGGCTAGAATAGCTGCAGCTGCTGCTCCTCCTCCGTGCAGGTCACCCCCACTATGCCTTCTGATGCAAGGATGAGGGCTTTGGATTTGTTAGGAACTCGAGAACATTCTGGGGAAAGGAGGGACTTTTCCGAAGGGATGGACTCCACCTTAACCAGGATGGAACTAGGCTACTGGCATTAACCTTTAAAAAGGAGATAGAGCAGCTTTTAAACTAGATAATAGGGGAAAGCAGACAGTCGCCCAAGAGCGCATGGTTTGGAAGGATGTATCCTTGAAGGATACTAGCAAAAGACTGAAGTTAGGGCAGATCAACAGAGAGATTCCAATAAAGACAAAAAAATACCCAAATGCCCTTAGGTACAGATCAGACAGAACTTAAAGATTCCATATTACCCTTGCCTACCGATAACCAGATTAATATGAATAAAATACAGTTTCTAAAATGCTTGTATGCAAATGCTAGAAGTCTAAAAAATAAGATGGGAGAGTTAGACCTATATAGCACTAAATGAGAAGTTAGATATGATTGGTATCTCAGAGACATGGTGGGAAACTGTGATACCTGGGTACAAATTATGTTGCAATGAAAAAGTAGATCAAATTGGTGGAGGGGTTGCGCTCAGTGTTAGAGAGGGCATTGAGTCACACAGGATTAAAGTTTTGCAGGAAATAAAATACACTGTAGAATCTCTATGGATTGAAATTCCATGTAAAAAGGGGAAGGCGATGGCAGTGGGGGTGTACTATTGACTGTCTGACCAGAATGAACAAATAGATGATGAAATGCTCAAAGAAATCAGAGAAGCTAACAATATTTACAGCATAGTAATAATACATGTAATGGGTGATTTCAATTACCCGCTATCGACTGTGTCAGTGTCATAGCAAGACATGCTAGGGAGATAAAGTATCTAGATGAAATAAATGACTGATTCTTGGAGCAGCTAATTCATGAACTGACAAGAGGGGAAGACATTTTGGACCTAGTCCTTAGTGGAACACAAGATCTGGTGCAAGAGATAAGCGTGTTGCGGCCACTTGGCAATAGTGATCATAGCATGATTGTGTTTGATTTAATAAATGGAGAAGGATGGCAATGAAATCCACAGTACTACCTTTTAACTTTTAAAAGGGAGACTATTATAAAATAAGGAAAACAGTTAAGAAAAAACTAAAAGGAGCATCAAGCATGGGTGGTGTTTAAAAATACTATCTTGGAAGCCCAGACCAGCTGTATTCCATGCTTTAAGAAAAGTGGAATGAAGTCCAAAGAACTACCAGCATTGGTTTAAAGGCGAGGTCATAGAGGCTGTTATAAAGCATCTTTCAGGAAATGGAAAAAAGAGCCAAATGACGAAAACTGAAAACATAAGCACTGGCAAGTTAGATGCAAGGCATTGATAAGGCAGGCAAAGAGAGAATTAAAAAAAAAAGCTTGCTTTGGAAGCAAAAATGCATAATAAAACCTTTTTCAAGTACACACAGGTGGTGGGTTTGGAGAAGGAAAGAAGGATAGCGGTTTCTTCAGAGATTGGAGGGAAGGAGGAGAGGCAGGGGGAGTATGGATAGGGGAGGAGAATTGGGGAGGAGGGGAGGTAGATGAGGGGGTAGGGAATTGGACGGTAATTTTGTGGATTTTGTCGTGGAAGTAGTCGGCTAGGGTTTGGGCAGAAAGGGAGGGTGGGATCGGGGGCGGGGGGACCTTGTGGAGAGAATTGATGGTGTTAAGAGACGGCGAGGATCAGAAGCAAGGGAATTGGTCAGATGGATGTAGTTTGGCAAGTGCTAAGGCTGACTGGAAGGAGCCAAGCATGAATTTGAAGTGTAGAAGGTCTTCTGGGGAGCGGGATTTGGACCTGGCTCATTCGGCAGAACGGGCGCAGATGTGTAGGTAACAGATTGTGGGTGAAAGCCAAGGTTGGGGAGTAGATCGTTTCACAGGACGTGGGGTGGGAGGGGCAAGAGTGTCAAGGGCAGAGGATAGTGTACCATTGTATGAGGATAATGCCTCATCGATGGATTCTGAGGATAAAAAGAAGGAAAGAGATGGAGAAATGGTGGCGGAGAGAGTCAGGGGATCTATATTATGAATGTTTCTAAATAGGTTGGAGGAGACAGGACGAGGTTGGGACGGCGGGAGCTGAAGAGTAAATGTTAAGAGGTGATGGTCAGATGAGGGAAGGATTGATTTGCGGAAGTTTGAGGGAGAAGAATTGGAGAAGAGTATTAGGTCAAAGCAGTAGCCGTGTAGGTGTGTGGGGGCAGTGGAGCAAAGTTGGAGGTTGAACGAGGAGGTAAGAGCGAGGAACTTTGAGGCATGGGGGTCGGAGGGGTTGTCGATGTGAATGTTGAAATCGCCAAGAATAAGAGTGGGGGAGGAGGGATCCATAAAGGCAGAAAGCCAGGAGTCGAAGTCGGTGAGGAAGGTTGATTTGGAGCTACTCAGAGGGAAAGTGGTGTGAGGATGCGAATGGAGTGGACTTTGAAAGAGAGGGGGGAGTGTGATGGGGTGGCAGGAGGGGTTGGAATTGGCAAGAGGGAGAGTAGGAGGCCAACACCTCCACCGCGACCAGTAGAACGAGGTATATGGGAGAACTGGTAGCCCCTATAGCAGAGAGAGGCACTGGATGCGGTGTCGTCTGGGGGGAGCCAGGTCTCGGTCAAGGCAAGAAGCTGTAGGGCATTAGAGATGAAAAGATCGTGAATAAAAGGTTTTTTTTAAATGACTGAGCATGCGTTCCATAAGGCGCAAGAAAACGGGAGAGTGGAGGGGGGAGGAGAGAGATATGGATAAGGATGGATAAGTTACGTGTGGATTTCTTATCAGAGTAGCGCGGGGGTCTATTTCTAGGGTAGTACCGAGATTTAGAGGGAGTAGGGTGTAGGTGGGTATGTCTGGGTGTATGTGCTCTCCAAGAGGGACATGAGGGAGGGGAAATGAGGGGTAAATTGATGGTATCAGGTAGGTTATATGAGGGATTATTTTTGGGGGTAGGGTTGGAGTTGATATCTATGGATGAGTGATTGTGGGATGAATGGGGAAGGGCGGAAGGCGCGGGATGCGGATGAGATTAGATAGGGTACGTGAGGAACTTTTTTTTAGTGTGAGAAAGAAATCGGGGGGGGGGGGGCAGGGTTAGGGTTGATATTACCTGATGAGAGAAGGAGAATGAGTATTAGAGAGCGAGGTAGAGTGGAGATAGTACGGCGGAAGCGAGGGTGGGGTTGCCTTAAAGAGAGGGGGGCTGGTTGAATGCGGGGGATGGTGTGAAGAGGCTCAAGATGCTAGGCTAGGGGGCAGAGTGGAGGGAGAAGTGAGGAAGGTAGTGGGAGGGTACGGGGAAGGGGAGGGAGGGTGTTGATAGGAGGGGAGTCAGTTGGGGAGTTACATGATGCAAGATTCCACATTAGGAATTATCATCCATGAAAAAGATTTAGGCGTTGTCTTGGATAACCCTCTGCCCAGTGTGCAGTGGCAGCCAAGAAAACAAATGCTAGGAATCATAAGGAAAGGAATTGAAAATGAAACAAAGAATATTATAATGCCTCTGTATTGTTCCATGGTGCGACCGCACCTTGAATACTGTGTGCAATTCTGGTCGCCATATCCTAAAAAGGATATAGCATTATTAGAAAAGGTACAGAGAAGAGACACCAAAATGGTAAAGGTGATGGAAGGATACCCCTATGAGGAGAGGTTAAAAAGATTAGGGCTCTTCAACCTGGAAAAGAGAAGGCTGAGGGGAAATATGATAGAGGTCTATAAATTAATGAATGGAGTGGAATGGCTAAACGTAGATCGATTCTTTATGCCATCAAAATATAGAAAGACTAGGGGATATGCAATGAAGCTACAGTGTAACTCATATAAGACTAATAAGAGAAAATGTTTTTTCACTCAACACGTAATCAAACTCGAATTCGTTACCAGAGGATGTAGTAGTACTACTACTACTATTTAGCACTTATATAGCGATGAGCACACAGCGCTGTACAGGTATGACATGCATATAAAAAATATACATACAATAGACAGTCTCTGCTCGTCAAGAGTCGTGCTCATCCGAGCTTACAATCTAATACTCATCCAAGTTTGCAATTTAATACAACAATACAAAGCGATAGCGATAGTCAGTTCGGTGCAAAGCTCCTTCTCCTGCTCTCCTCTCCAGCTCCGTGCTCCCCGATCGGGGTAGAGCACACCTGAGCGGGTGCCGCCATCTCTTCCCGCTCAGGAGCCTCCAGCCCAATCGGGGCTGTGGGAGGCGGAGCCCAATGCTGCAAAAAGAAGCCGCCGTCAGGCAGCCAGCCTTTCTCCTGCTCTCCTCTCTGGCTCCATGCTCGCCGATCGGGGTAGAGCACACCTGAGCGGGTGCCGCCATCTCTTCCCGCTCAGGAGCCTCCAGTCCAATTGGGGCTGTGGGAGGCGGAGCCCAACACTGCAAAAAGAAGCCGCCGTCAGGCCGGCCCGCGCCTGTCGGGCCCGCGCCTGAGGGCCTCGCCAGAGGGCCCTTTGGCGTGGCCCTTAGGCAGTGGCACTATGGCAACACCACAAGCGAAAACAGAGCTCTCCTCTGCAGCAGAGCCAGTGTCAGGAAAATCTGTTGCAACCGGAACACCCACAGACACAAGCCCCGAACTGGACCCTAAGGTTGTAGCTTTCTGCAAAGTCCTGATGTCAGGAGGCTATACAGAGAAAGCTACGGTAAGGCAACACGGCTAACCTACTGGAAACTGAAACACTCAAACACTGCTGTGCCGGAAAAACACTGGGATCAGGACTCTGACAGAACTGAGGTAATACGATTTTTACCCTACGACTCAGCCTACAGTACTGTACTCCCTTGCACAGCTCATTGCCAACAATGCAGACACCACGTGACAAGATCTGGTTTAACATCTAGCCCAGACATTCCTCTCCCATGCTCTCTACCGCAAGTATAGCCTCGCTATATAGCCACTACATATCATGACTATTTAAATTTATTTATCTACTTACCATACTGTCTTCAGTACCTCTAATTGTACCATTCACCACTGTTCCGTGTATTTACCATACTGTTGCCAGTAACCTTTATTAGCACCAGTTGCTACTGTTCCATTACCAGTATCCACTGTACTGTTGCCAGTAATCCTCCATTGCCAACCAACCTTTATACTGTTGTCAGTAGCCCTATCAGTTCCAATCACCATTGTACTGTTATCAATAATCTACTATTGCTAACAATCTACCCTACTGTGGTCAGTAACCTCACCAGTTCCAGTCATCAGTATACTTTTACTAGTTATCTAACTTTAACCACTGCCTGTGACTATATTGTCTGTTGCGACCCAGCATACTGCTCTAAGTATCAAGAGTTTGTAATTATCTTCCTGGTAGTCTAACCTGATTGTCCCGCTTCCAATTACATAGTGCTCTTCCAAGATGGGTTCCCCCATTACCACCATAATAGGATGCTATATAATCATATCAAGTCGGTTCTCCAACTCTCTCGCCTTAACCCCAGCATCCAACCAGATTCCTATTTTACGTAGCCATGGGAGAAGGTGGTCCAGTGCATCCCACGACAACATAACTTGGGATACCCGCCCACACCACCCCCATCTGTTACACATTGCACTTCAACACAATATGAAACCCAAACGTTTTGAAAACCCCTACCCTCAGAGCCTAAAATGTGCCCTCATCAACGCCCGTTCTATCCGGAAGAAGTGGCCAGCCATCACCGACATCATTGCCAGCCACAGCCTTGATATACTCATGGTCACTGAGACGTGGTTATCCGCCGAAGACAACGTCATATTCAACCAGCTCCTCCCCAGAATTTCACCGCACATTCAAGTCATCGACAAGACAAAAGAGGAGGTGGCGTGCTCATCCTCACAAGGACAGACCTCCATTTTCGAACGGTAGACTCCACCAGTACAAACCACCTGGAGACCGTCACCATCTCCAACAAACACTGCTCAATCAACCTGCTTTACAGAGCATCTTCAGCCTCCCCAGATGACCTCTCGGCTATCATCGATCTGGCAGCTAACACTCATAACCCAAGCATCCCAAATTGGATCCTAGGTGACTTTAACCTGCCTACACTACAAGATAATCAAGCATCAGCCTTCCTCGATGCCCTCAACAATCTGGGCTTCAAGCAATTAGTTAATGATCCTACGCATATTAAGGGAAATATCCTGGATCTAGTATTCGCCCCGCAAACCTCTCTTAACCCAGCCCAGGATCCTATAACCTCCATAACTCCTGTTCCTTGGTCAGATCACAAACTGATCATCATCCAGATTCCTTCGTACAAAGCCTACACAAAAATCAATAAAATACAAAGCAACACCACAAGACCGCCCTCTCGATGTTTCAAGCCTTACAACAGAGATCTTATCCTTGCGGAAACGCAACAACTCTTCTCTGAAACCACCCAGAACCTTGACGACCTAATTTCTCACTGGAACAATTGCCTCAGCTCAATTGCCCAACGTACGCCAACCAACAGGCCCCCACGTAAAAGGGTGAGTGCCCCTTGGTACTCAGCCGATCTTAAAGCATCACTTAACCAATTACGGAAACTAGAGAAACGCTGGCGCCGATCTCATTCTTTAAATGACCAGACAACATACAACTGTCATCTGGCTGCGCATCGCAACGCAATCACCGACACGATGAAGCAGTACTACTCTGACACATTAAAGAGATCGCTTAATAAGCCACATGACCTTTTCGACTTGGTTAAGACCTTATCAAAGGAACCATCCTCTGGACCTCCATTCGAGATACACCCACAAGATTTCGCAACCTATCTCCAATCCAAGATATGCCAGACCAACAAAACCTCTACTACAACCTCCGCAATAGAGCAAGACTTCCAAACAACACTAACCATGTTTTCTACCCCCACCAAGAGAGGACTTGAAGACACTATTGCGGCCCTTAATACCACTACTGCCCTGTCTGATCCATGCCCAGCCTTCTGGATCAAGGAGCTTCGCAGTCACTTCAGCCCAGTACTGTCCAAAATAATTAACCTCTCCTTCTCAACCGGCTCTTTCCCTTCAGCCCTGAAACACACCTCTATTAGACCTCTGCTAAAAAACTGCAAGCTCGATCCCCAACAGGTGGAATCCTACAGACCCATATCCAGCATTCCACTACTTGCGAAGATCATTGAAAAGGAAGCTCAACGTCAATTGCAGGAGCACATTGACTTCGCTGCACCGTTAGACCCATGCCAACATGGTTTTAGGGAATTCCATGGCGTGGAAACCCTCCTTACCACTCTATTCTGCAAGATAATCACAGGCATTGATGACATCCGTCAAGGATTTGCTCGCATCTTTCTGGACATCGCTGCAGCTTTTGATTCAGTAAATCACGAGCTTCTATTAGGACGACTGATTGACAAAGGCATTAATGGACGAGCGCTCGAATGGTGCAGATCCTACCTGTCCGAAAAATGGCAACATGTTCGTTCTGGAGGGATAAATTCTGAACCTTTCCACCAAAGTCAAGGAGTCCCACAAGGATCCTCCCTTTTGGCGCTCTTGTTCAATATTTACATGCAGCCAATTTGTAATATCATCCGGTCCTTCAATGTTGACTGCATGTTATATGCAGACGATGTCCTGCTCTACATACCCTTCTCTACTGAGCATCTGGACCTCTCCCCACTGACAAGTTGTTTCAATGCAATATCTGACTGGCTTCTCTCTCAAAACCTCAGAAAACAACATAAGAAAACGGAAGTACTCTTCATTACGAGGAACCCCAACTTTACCCCACCGCAATATCTTAAAGTAAAAGAAGCTGAGCTGCATTCTAAATCCTCAATACGATACCTGGGAGTCACCTTAGATCAACGCCTGGATATGAAGGCCCACATAGGAAACATAGTCAGATCAGTCTACTACAAGATCCGCTCACTTAGGCATCTACGTTCCATCCTTGAACCAACTGATTTTCGGACAATTTTCCAGGCGTTGGTCATACCTCATTTTGACTATGCCAATGCCATATTACAAGGTCTTCCCCAATCTACGTTAAACCCGCTGCAGCTAGCCATGAATGCGGCAGCAAGAGTCCTCAACGGAGCCTCCAGGAGCGACCACATGACGCCTCTGCTGATACAGCTGCATTGGCTACCCATTCATGCAAGAATTGTTTTCAAGACCTTGATAATCACTTTTAAAGCTATTCACAATCTCTCATCTGCATCCTTAACCTCCCTCATCCATTCCACATCCCCAAATAGAATAAGAAGATCCACGGCTATAAACTCCCTAAAAGTCCCGAAGGCACTTACTGTTTGCACCAAATCGACAGCCAACAGGACCTTCAGTCTTAGTGCCCCAAGATACTGGAATGCATTACCCCATAATATCCGGGCTATTAAGAACCTACCACAGTTTAGGAAAGCCCTTAAAGGCCACCTCTTCAACAAGTACCTTATAGAGCCCAACTGCATCCCCTAGAGCTTCAAGACACCCCCAATACCATTCTCAGACAAATTTATAGTATCTCAACAACACACCAAGTGGATACTCAAACCTATGACGTGGATTGTGTTTTCTATTGCAACCTCTTTGATTATGACTCCATGTAGTAAGTTTTGTAAATAGTTTACCCCTGTTATCCAAGTTTTTGTTCCCTGTTATATGTAAACTCATACATGTTAACTGTACTGAGCATTTTGTTCCATGTAAACCGCGCTGATGCTGAATAGTGTGGTATATAAGAGACTGTAAATAAATAAATAAATAAATATGGTCTGTGTAATTCGGTCATGGGAGATTGACGGGAATCGGGTTAGGATAAGGGTGGAAGTCAGGATCTGAAGGCAACAGTGAAGAGGTGGGTTTTCAACTTGGATTTGAAGAGGGCCAGTGAGGGTGCTTGGCTTATAGACATAGGTAGGTTGTTCCAGGCGTAGGGTGCAGCGAGGTGAAAGGAGCGAAGGCGTGAGTTAGCTGTGCGAGTGAAAGGCCTAAATAGAAGTAGTTTGTTAGCGGAGCGAAGTTCCCGAGAGGGGATGTAGGGAGAGATAAGGGATGAGAGGTATTGAGGGGTCGCAGAGTGGATGCATTTATGAGAAGTTCGAACTGTATGCGGAATTGGATGGGGAGCCAATGAAGTGACTTGAGAAGAGGAGTAATGTGGGCATGGCGAGACTGGCAGAATATTAGTCGAGCAGCATAATTTTGTATAGATTGAAGGGGAAAGAGATGATTCGCAGGGAGACTGGCAAGGAGCAGGTTGCAGTAATCTAGGCGAGAGGAAATTAAGGAGTGGATAAGCATTTTGGTAGTGTGTTCAGAAAGGAAGGGGCGGATTTTGCTAATGTTGAAGAGGAAGAAGCGGCAGGCCTTATCTACGAGCTGGAAGTGTGTGGAGAAGGAGAGAGAGGTGTCAAAGATAACCCCCAGATTGCGGGCTGAGGGAGCAGTAAGGATCGTAGATCCATCCACTGAGACTGAGAAGGGGGAAAGAGGAGGGGAGGAGTTGGGGGGAAAGAGAAGGAGTCCAGCCTTGGCCATATTCAGTTTCAAGCGGCGATGGGACATCCACGCAGCGATGTCGGAAAGGCAGGCCGAGATCTTGGTCTGCATTGCTGGAGAGATATTAGGTGTAGAGAGGTAGATTTGGGAGTCGTCGGCGTAGAGATGGTACTGAAAACCATGGGAGGAGATAAGTGCACCAAGGGATTGTGTATAAAGGGAGAAAAGGAGGGGGCCCAAGACGGATCCCTGTGGAACACCAACATGGAGCGGGGTGGGTGAGGAGGAGGAGGAGCCCCCAGAGCATACACTAAAGGAGCGATGGGAGAGGTAGGAGGAGAACCAGGATAGCACGGAGTCCTTGAAGCCAAGCGAGGAGAGGGTGTTAAGGAGAAGATTGTGGTCAACAGTATCAAAGGCCGCGGAGAGGTCGAGAAGGATGAGGACAGAGTAGAGTCCCTTAGATTTAGCCAGGAGCAAGTCGTTGGAGACTTTTGTAAGGGCCGTTTCAGTGGAATGTAGGGGCAGGAAGCTTGATTGTAGTGGGTCCAAGAGGTCATGGGAGGTGAGGAAGTCGAGGCAGCGGTGGTGGACTGCTCGTTCTAGTAGTTTAAAAATGAAGGGAAGGAGGGAGATGGGTCAATAGTTAGAAGGGCAGGTGGGATCGAATGAGGGTTTCTTGAGGAGAGGTGTGACAATAGCATGTTTGAAGTCAACTGGGACAGTTGCAGTGGAGAGTGAAAGGTTGAGAATATGAGAGATAGATGGAACAATGGTGGGGGAGATGGGATGTAGGAGATGGGTGGGGATAGGGTCAGAGGAACAGGTGGTGGGTTTAGAGGAGGAGAGGAGGAGTGCGGTTTCCTCTTTGGAGATCGTGCGGAAGGAAGAGAGGGTAGCAGAGGAAGTATGGATGGGGGAGAAGAATTGGGGAGGGGGGAGGTAGATGAGGGGGAGTGGGGAATTGGAGGGTGATCTTGTGGATTTTGTCGTGGAAGTAGTCGGCTAGGGTTTGGGCAGAGAGGGAGGGGGGACCGGGGTGGGGGCACCTTGAAGAGAGATTTGAGGGTATTAAAGAGGCGGCGAGGATCAGAGGCGAGTGAGTTAGTCAGATGGATGTAGTATTCTTGTTTGGCAAGTGCTATGGCTGACTGGAAGGAGCCGAGCATGAATTTGAAGTGAATAAGGTCTTCCGGGGAGCGGGATTTGGCCCAGGCACGTTCAGCAGAACGGGTGCATGTGTGTAAATAGAGGGTTGTGGGTGAAAGCCAGGGCTGCTAGTGTAGCTATGCTTAAAAAAGGTTTGGACAAGTTCCTGGAGGAAAAATCCATAAATCATTATTAAAGTGGACTGGTGAAATCCCCTGCTTAGCCCTGGGATAAGCAGCATGGAATCAGCAGCATGTAATCTGTCTACCTTTTTGGGATCCTGCCAGGACTTATGACCTGGATTGGCCACTGTTGGAAACAAGATACTGGGCTTGATGGACCTTTGGTCTGACCCAGAATGGTTGTTTTCCATGCCACGGGTATTTTTGCTGGGTATCTTTTCCGATGGCATCAAACATGCATATCTGGGTCACTTACTCAGTACTGGTCTGTCCACTAGGCAGACAAGGTAGTCGCCTAGGGCAGCTCTAATCTGTTTTAAAAGCAGTGGCTTTGTGCTGCTGCTTTCAAAAGTCAGGCCGCCGCCATCCCCGAATCCATCTCTTTCATCTTGCGGCAGCGGTGGCTCAAAAGGGAGTTGGGCAGTCACTGCCGCCGCAAGATGAGACAATGGATTCTAGGACGGCAGCAGGCGGAGGGTGGTGGCGGTAGCAGCAGCGGGGGGGGGGGGGGAGTTGTGGTACAGTGGGGGCTTCTGCCCGGGGCAGCAGAAATGCTTGGGGCGCCCTTGCACTTAGTTTTTAAGCCTTTCTGCACCGACTCCTCCTAAGTGAGGGATAAAGACAAGCCAGAGAAGGGGCGAGACAGTACCAGAGGAAGTGGTGTTTTTCCAGTATTTATCCAACACAAACCTATGTACATTTTTTTCATTAGGTGCATTTTATAGGTGTTTATCAGTTAAAACCTAAATGCAGAAGCCCCAGCTCTATAAAACTTAAAAATGTTATGAATGATGCAACACACTACAATTGGCTGCTCTCACATAAACATATGGTAGTGTCTTTTGCCTGCAGAATTCAGTGGGAAATGGAAGTGGCAACATTTCTGTGTGCAATGGTTGGAAAAGATTTCACTGTGAACACACTATACATCTAAAAGGTCGCCTTTCCCCAACCAACGCATCAAACTAATATTTTATTTTGATATTGTGTTTTACTATGAGAAATACCTTAACATTTACCATGAAGCAAAATTTTTGAAAATGATCACATGACACTTATTCTGGCTTCCTGCACTTTGTAAACAGGAAGTGCTACAGTAAGCGGCACATTTCTGTCATTACCTTTTAGGAGTAAGGGCATGAAGGGTATTTTTGGTGGCTTCATTTTTTTAAATGCATCACGGTAGGCTTTATGATTCAGAGATGGATCCTGCAGAATCAGTTGGGATGCAAAAGAGAAGAAAAATAAAATCAATACTCTACAACCACATCCTTCCCCTAAAACTTATTATGCAGTGCCCACATTATCAGGATCCCTGACTGCACTGTAAATGTGAGGTTTAAAAATATTTTTGAAGAACACAGATGACAAACAATGGCACAGACTACCACTAACAAGGGCACTAGTCGCTATTTCCAACAGTGATGCACAAGGCCAAAAAAAGTGTGTGGGGGGGGGTTCAGATTTTTCCAGCTTTTCCCAATTTTCTGAGGTTGTTTGTGGTTTGTTTCATGCATTCATTTTAACAATTACGTTTATACATGTTTTAGTAGAACCTTTTAATACATATATTTGTAGGTGCATAAACCTAGGAATTAATGCTGTACAATTGATTCTTCATGCACTAAAATTTTTAAGACATCCAAATAAGCTGAATGCGCGCTAGTGCTAGCTCCAAAACATAGATCCCATTTGCCCCACCTTTGTCTGCTAATAGCATTTCACTTTTTAAAACTACATTTTGGGACAATCAGCATTATACTATTCTTTCTCCAAGGTATGGATGCTGTGACAGACCCACGGGGACGACCTGACTGTGCTGCTGCACCCAAGTAGTACAGATGAATGCGCTATTCCACTCCAAAATGCTCAAATTAAATAGAGTTTAAAAAGTTACCCAAAATGTGTGTTCTGCTCAAAAGTATGACATTTTCTATAAGACTAGATGGAAAAATAGCAGCTTGAACCTATTGAGAATGCCAGCACCAACATATCACAAATACCTGGGCTAGCATATTCATTAATTTTGGTAATATTACTGCCTATGTTTTATACCACACAAAGAAAATAACTGATAAAATACACTTTAAGGGGGATACAGTATGTATGTCCAGTTCCCATCAGTAGCTTGCAAGTTTTCCATGGAAAATGCCAATGAATTCCTTTGGAAAATCCAGCAGTGGGCCGGTGCCGTGGGGTCTCCAAGGGTAAAACAGGCAAGGCAAGATGCACTCGGGGATTTCAAAATAAAACCCTACTACTACAACTATTGAACATTTATATAGCGCTACAAGATGTACGTAGCGCTGTATGGATACATACAAAAGAGATGGTCCCTGCTCATCAGAGCTTACAATCTAATAAGACAGACAATTTAATAGCTGAGGACAAAGATACAACTAGGGAAGCGTAAGAAGACACATAGGAGACTAAGCAGATCAGGATCCAAAAGCAGCCTCAGAGGTGAGCTTTTAGCATGGATTTTGAAAAGGGGCAGAGATGAAGCCTGACATATAGACTCGGGTAGTTTGTTCCAGGCATAAGGAGCAGCAAGATGGAAGGAACAAAGTCTGGAGTTAGCAGCGAAAGAAAAGGGCACAGAGAGAAGCAATCCACTAGAAGAGCAGAGTTCATGAGAAGGGGTGTAGGGAGAGATAAGAGAGAAAAAGTAGTGAGGAACAGCAGAATTAATGCATTTATAGGTCAGAAGGAGAAGTTGAGCTGGATAGAGAAACAGAAGAGCCGCCAATGAAATGACTTGAGAAGAGGGGCTATATGAGCATAACGGGGTTGGCAGACGTTTAGCCATGCAGCTGACTTTTGAAGAGATTGAAAGGGAGAGAAATTATCCAGGGGGAGACCAGCAAGGAGGAGGTTGCAATATTCAAGACGGGAAGTGACTAAAGAGTGGATAAGCGTCTTAGTAGTGTGTTCAGAAAGGAAGGGGCGAACTGTGCAAACTAGGGTGCCCATCCTAATCATACACCTAACCCCTTTTCTGTACAGGGAAAAGTACATGTACTGGGATAGAAGACATTCTTTAAAAACTTCCGCTTCCCTGCAGTCCAGCTTCGTTCCTGAAGATTTCTGACTCCCACGGGGGTTAATATGTTTGTGAGGCGTTGACAATGCACTAGTGGAGCCAACTGAAAGAGCTGCTTCGGGAGAAGCAGACTCGGGTGGTGCCACCAATGGGCACTGTTCAGCCCTTAGCTGTTCTGCCAGGGCTGCTCGGAGTTGTGCCATAGAAATGAGCGTGCCACACTCACTGGGAAAGAGTTTCAGAAAAGGAGAGGCTCGAGGGATGATGGGAAAGGCAAAGAGACAAGAAAACCGGAGAGAAGTAGGGGTGCAAAGAAGTCAATGCAAAATAAAACAAATAAGCAAAAGAGTACAAAAACAGATAAAGTAGAAAGGCATGAGAAAAATTATTCTGGCTCCGATTTATGGGGGTAATCTTATCTGCTAACATAGTGAATGACAAAAGACAGACACGGTCCATCTAGTTTGCCCAGAAGGGTTGCTAGGGCAGAACCTGTAGCATAGTGCAGGTTACTTTCCCTAAGCTTTTGTGGGGGGTTTTTTGGGGTGGGGGGGGGGGGGGGGGAGAAGGAGAGGTTGTAATTGCCATGCTGTGTGGGCTACTTTCTGCATGCCTTTTGTTTTCAACAATCCCCAAACAAATTGCTCTTGATTAAGTTCCCAGCATGCCTTGTCACTCTTTCTGCAACCAGTTCAGGGCAGCCTTGCAGGTCCCATGGCAGGCTGGAGGACTTAAGTAGAGTCTTATTTTTGAGGCCATTTTATATGGAACAAATACCATCAGATCACTTCGGATGAGAGGGGGAGAGGGCACAAACACCAAAACTTAGGTATTCCAGGGCACAAGTACTTACAGTCAAGCTTTCGAGCTCAGAGAAGAGTTTCTTAAACTTTCCAGGGATTTTCTTCAAAAAGAGAAGAAATTTAAGTTATGTATGCATTAAAGCAGCAATACTGGCAGAAATACAAAATACATAATTTAATCGTCAAAACAGAATCTTTCTCCTTATGCTGTTTTGATGTTTACTAGTTTCTTAAGGGCAAGATTCAAAGTTTTTGAAAGCAGGCGTGATTCAGCCGATCCCAGGTCCTGTGTCATTAGGAGTGGAGGATCCTTCCCAGAACCTCAAGGAGACATCACAGCGACGGGCATCTGAAGAGAGCCGCACACCTTTTGCTCATGTGTAAAACAAACATTACATAACAAAAAGTGTGCTTAGAGTACCAAAGGAGAAAGCAGGTGCGTGAAAAGATTAATTGATCCAGTGATGAATCTATGAGGAACTGCTTTTATAACACCACAAATTTTCAGTGCTTGCGACCAATTTCTTACGGGGCCTTTAAAAGGACAGCAGATATTTCCATTTCATTGTCCTTGGTGGATGAAATTTTCTGCTAGCCATATTTCTAATTTTAACATGCGTCGTCTTGAGCGCTACACACCTTTTACCTGAGGTGGGCAGCTGACACCCTCTCTCTTCTTCCGCCTCTCATGAAATCCAAGTCAAGTTTATTTACCATGGGCATTCCTCTCCTAGTGTTCCCCTGGGAATAACCCTCCCACCACACCCTCTCCCCAGATGCCAGCGCCACAACCTCGCCTGCTGAAGGATCAGGACAGCCCTAGGGATTTAATGCCAATTAACTCTAATGGAATCAGTAGCTTTCAGAAAATGTAATGCAAAGCACTTTTACGATTACTCTCTAGAATACTAGAATGCATTTTAAGTTTAGTGCTAGTATACTGGATGACTTAAACAGCTCAGTTTGTAGAGTTGACATCTCATAGGATATGGCTGGAAAGCAGAATGATTATCAGTATTTAAGCTTCACTGGCCCTGCCTGGAGAACCACTTCACACCTTTAATTACTTATGTGCAAGACTAACATCCACTTTCATTTTCAATAAATCATCCTTTATTCTTCTCAACTCGTGTGCGTTTTTGTGAAGCAGCGTGGACTAAATTTTAAATACTGTTTTAGCATTTCCCTCTGAAAGGCAACCTAATATCTTATTCACTAGGGATCTAATCCAAATTTCATCTCTTTGGGCATACTCGCCATCTGTTGGGGTTTATAACTGTAAAGGGGTTGGAAAAGCATCAATGCATGGAGACTTCTAGAAAGTCTCTCTCCTTTGCAGGGCTTCACATCACATTCGGGAAGGGGGTGGGGGTGGAATCTTGCTGTAAAATTCACTAAGCAGATATTGAAAACCTTTTCGGTACTACTTGGTCCTAGATATGGTCTATCGGTTTCACCCTGTTATTTCCGAAAGCAAAGTTGGTGCAAATGTTGGCCTCCCCCCTCCCACTGGTTAACATTTGTACTCTTTTTCCCAGATGACTGCCATTTTCCTGCCATTCCTATGGCTTCACTTTGGTCCATGTTCATGTAGCAGACCGAAATGCTCAGACATCTGCTATCCTCCCTGTCTATTTAATTTAATAGCCCTTAATGAACAAGTGACATTCAGAGCAGTTTACAGCAAAAGGATAAAACAATATTAAATAATAGCAGACAAAAATAGGGTCCTAATATCATTAGGGAGATGTCAAATTCACATAGCATATTCAAACCATCGGAAATAAAAAGGATTTCTGTTTTTTTCTGAATGTCATGAGGTTAAGTTTGCTGAAGAGCATTTCACGGCACAGGGGCTCTGGCCCTCCAACAAACCTTCTTAAAAGTTGCCATTATTGAAATTGACAAGGTACTCTGATGAAAAGACAGAGGTCTTGTCGGAAGATACCACTGTAAATTATCTCAACATACTACTGATATGCAAAATCTTAAATGCTAGAACTAGCATTTTAAACCACACCCGCTTAATCATAGGGGGCCAGAGCAGCTTGGTCAACAGAGGGTGGTCACCCTCTTCACTCATAGCCCGTCACCATTCGGGCAGCCGGATGACCTGAAGCCATTAGTTTCACTGAAAGTCCCACATATAGAGCACTACAGTAATCCAGAACACTAATCACAAGTAACCTGCACTACTGAGCAAAGGGCAAATAGTTCTAAAAATGATCGTGATTATTTCAGCAGGTGGCATGGAGGAGCAGCCTAATGGTTAGAGCACTGGCTTGAGAACTAAGAGACCAAGGTTCAATTCCCACTAGTACTCCTTGTGGCCTTGGGCAAGTCACTTAATCCTCCATTGCCTCCGTTATCAATGTCCCTGTTTAATGCACTGTACACTACCAAGTTTAAGTTACAATGTAAACCGCTTTGACTATGATAAAGTGGTATAAAAAACCTGTTAAATAAGCTCATGGTACACTCTGGATTGAGCTTCACTTCAAAATTCCACTGAGAACCTTTAAACAGAATAGCTGTATCCTCATTCTTCATTCTATCCAGCAACTGAGCCCATTTCAATCCACCAAAATGTAGGGTTTCAGTTTTCGTGAGCGTTAATACCAACTGATTAGCTTTACACCCATCAAGGTGATACTTTTAACAAGCTTTTTCCCGTGAGTAAAGCCTGGTTTATATGTAGAAAAAGGACTGTATAAAAACGTGCAGCCTCATACACACATGGAAAGATTGGTAGCTGCTTTTATGTGATCTGCATGCAGGTGCTTCCGGGGGCAGCCTTGTGCTGAAGCAGAAGTGGAGTTGTGATGCAAGGACATATTTTTTTTTTATATTTAAATTTTTATTGAGATTTTCAAATTTAAGCATCCAAGTGTTAACATGAATGAAGAGATAATGGTATACATAGAGAAGAACTTAAGGCAATTATTACAAGAAAATAAACCACCATAAATTCTAGTGCACAAATAAGGAAATATAAGAAGGGTACCAGGAAATAAGCCAGCAATGGCTGGATAACCCAGCCAAATACTCACAATAGGAAAAAAAAAAAGAAAAACTAAATTTAACAGATGGAGACTTAAAACGTCAGCCATATGGGAGGTAACAGCAACCAGAACTGATATTACTTCTCTAGCACGTAAGAACTCCAAGAGATGCTTAGGCTCAAAAAACAAATAAATGTTATCTTTATAAGAAACACAACATTTAACAGGAAATTTTAATTGAAAAGTGGCACCAACTGCCAAGACCCTAGGCCGAAGGCCCAGGAACTCCCTCCTTCTCATCTGGGAAGCCCGAGACAAGTCTGGAAATATCCTAACCCGAATACCTAAAAATTGCTCATTAAAGTTTCTAAAACAAAAAAAGTAAAGCTTTATCCGACTCCAACGGCAAGGTAACAAGCAGGGTGGGCCTATCCATGACGACCTCCAAGGAGTTTTCCAAAAACCACATCAGGTCCCCTCTCCCCAATGAAACAGTCCCAGGCCCAACACTTCTGTCTCCAAGCCCCAAAGACAGATACTGCACATACATCACAGGTGGGAAATGCTCCAAGGGAAGTTTTAGCACTTCTCCAAAGCATTTCATCAACATCTCCATTTGTGACAGAATTGGAGACCTAGGAAAGTTCAGCAATCTGATGTTATTCCAACGAACTTGATTCTCTAAATACTCAGTTTTCCATGCAATTACAGTTCATTTGGGCCACCCAGTTCCTGCTCTAATCAGAGGATTTTCCCCACTTGCTGCTCCAAGGCATTGGTGTTAGTTGAACGGTTACACTTAATCTCAATCAATTCAGAGCTCATAGCACCCACAAGAGAATTAAGAGAAGAATTCACCGTTGCTATAGCTTTTTATAGCGCATCCATTGTAATCACATTAGGCTTAACCAAACCCTTAACTCCAGAAGCAGGCAATTCTCCAGTTTACCCTGTTGCACCACCACAGCAGAAAGGACTGGCTCCACTATACCTCCGCATAGAGTCCCGTTCTCTGGAGTTAACTGCCCTCATCAGTGAAGTGCCCTCTTTACTCCTCTTCAACGGCGTACAAGTCGGCAAGCTGGAGGGGAGCACAGCTTCCACAGGCAATGTACTTCTGGGTCTTGGTGGGGGTGTACGTAGCTCCAGAGAAAGCTGCAGTCCCGAAGCGCACAGTGCCAAAAGATCTTCTAATGGCACCGCCAAAGATTCCGCTCTAGCGCCGAGGGAAAAGCCGCTAACATCCAAAGTCTTCTGCCCAGGAGGATTTGCCGAAGCAGAACCTGAGGGCAGGTTAACCTGCTTTTGCTTTCAGCGACCCATTCTTCGGCCGCAACTCAAACTCCAAGGCACAGACTCAGGAATCAAAAGCAGCTAACTCACGACGCTCTTTCCTGCCGCCATCTTATTTCCCCCCCTCCTCCCCGGAAACACGAGTACATATTTTATAGAAGTTGCAGCTGCTGAAGTTGTGTAGCATCATGGGGCAGGGTTAACACCATGCTCTGCCTTGCTTCTGGCTCAAACTCAGTATGACATACTCGGCTACTGGCAGAAAGATGAGCAAATATCTGTCACAGTCTTCACTCGAAGATCATGCAGACAAGCTAGCAAGTTACAGAACAATGATGGTAACAGGTCATCACCCTAATGGCAGAGGGGACCATATAAAGCTGAAGGGTGGAAGGCTGAGATACGTTGGCCACTTTTTAACAAAGTCCTCTTCAAAAATGTACTCTGATGTTAATGGGTAAGAAACCTGCCCTCCCAACATCTGCAATTTATTTCCAATCAAGTCACACTGGAACAACACAGTATTTTTCTCTTTTTTTTTTTTTGTAATTTTACTTTTTTACTTTGTAAACCTCTGCTGTTTGGAAGGTTTCAATCTAGTACTCTCTCTCTTGTCTCTTGACTCAGAGCGTACCAGACCTCTCCACTAGCTGACTAGCTACTGTTATTGGTCCTTAGACTTGGAAAACAGAGAAATAGCAGCAAATGTCACAAGAATGAAGCAGCAAAATCCCCAAACATCAAAAGTCCCCAAAAGTACAGGTGGAACTGCGCATGAAGTGTCACCGTGGAGGTCAAAGAAATCCTGATCAACATGGATCAAGTCTTCATCTGTGGCTTTTTAAGTTAGAGGGAATGAGTAGCCTAGTGGTTAGAATAAAGGATCAAGATCCCATACTCACGTTAAGCCACTGGTACGTTAAGCCTCAGGCACTCATTTTGTTTGTAAGCCACAAGACGTTTTAGCAAACTGCAGATGAATCAGTAGTCTAAGCTTAATATAAAGATATTTTTAATACCCATTGAGACTTTGTAGGTCCAACACTTTGGTATTTTTTTGGCCTTAATGTCCTACTTTAACTTTACGCTTCCAGAAGACATAATATTTAAGTCTGTATATTGACAAGGAAAGGCGGCATTAATACCCTACCTCCCAGGTCTGAGATAGCCGGCTGACAGATGCAGTGTTGAGCCCCATGATGATGGCGAAGAAAGAGTTCAGGTTCCTTTGAGCTTTGCAACTGTGGAAGAAAAATGAGAGCGAGTTTATTGCCTCAATGCCTTCTGTAGTATAATATATTCTGAACAGCCTCCGTTCTTATCATTACTGGCTACTCGTACATTTTATTCTTGCTGTGCTAATATTAGAACTACAGAGGCCTATTGCGCTTGATTTCTCCCTCCTACATGAACAAAACCACAAACAGCTCCTTAATAACGCAGCGCACTTGGAATACCAACAGTATCTTCCACTATAACATGGGTTCATGTTCAATGATCAAGACCAAAGATCCTTGAGGACCACAGAATAGGCTGGTGTCCTATAATGGATAATTAGGAGATATTGGTAGCTGCTAAATATATCAGGACTAAAGGTTATTAAATCACACAATATTCGTAAAACAAAATGCAACACAAAAAGAGATTAATTCAAGAACTAAGAAATTTATATCCTTTAAAATTAAATAGCTTGAAGCAAAAAAGAGCTGGAAAGCCTAACACTGGATCCCCTGCCACACTTCACAAGGTTTCCTGTGACACCTCCAAGAGGCAAAGACAAGGAGACAACCTATTGAGAAAGTCTAAAAGAAATACAAACTGATGGTTAATAAAGATTAAATCTTCCAATCAGCAACATGACAGAGAATGACAGCAGGAAACTAAATTCTTTTCCAAAAGAGGAATGAAAGCTATAAGATCCAGTATCCAGGTAAAACTATAAGTAATAAGAAAAAGAATGACCGTAAAATAGATATATATAAAGTAATTCAGAGCAGCTGAACATTGAACACTCTTCTAATGATAATGATGAAATCAAAATCACCTCATATTCTACACAGAAGATAGAAATGCCTGGTGTAAGACCCTCTAGGAATTCTTTACCTACATCATGAAAGGGCAACGACAAAACACTGATAGCGTCCTACACAGTGACAAGGACACTGACAAAACAACAAGCACCTTAAATATACACTACACTGGAATGGTGATGATCCTAGAAGTGAAGCCAGCCTGGAAATGTTTGAACAACAATTCAAACTCTCAAACAGGCAGTGGTAGCAAACAAAATTCTTATGGCAAATGAAACAACTGTGAAAAGACTAGAAAATCTCACACCCCCAACTTATTGACCATAAAGTACAACAACCCTAATACAAGAGGTGACCAAAGAAAAGAACCAACCCTCCGTAGGAATCATCAAAAAGTGATAAAATCTCGAAGCATTTCCTGCCTTCTCCATAAGTGCAAATTGCTGAATTAAAAAAATAACCAGAAACGAAGAGAAACAGATTTCTGGGAATATTTAACAGAATGACTGGATAACAATCTCAAGAGCGCCAGAAGAACAACTATGAAGCATGCAGCAAGAATATAAAGCACTGAGATAAGATCTGAACTCCATTCAAGAAAACCTAAAAAAAAATTTAACTGTACAGGAAATCATAAGGAAAAAGTATGAACCTGATAAAGAGGCCCAATTGGAAAAAGAAGAGATGTGCAATCTCCAAAAGCGCCCAGATAAGTCAGTCTCAGGACCCATATGAGACTCTAATAATAAAGCCTGTAAGAGAGCAGATAGCCCAGCCTCATGACACAGAAAAGCGCTCAGCTGAGGCATGACATACAGCCTCTGCAGACCAGGACTAGAGACACATAGCAAAGCACACCCTTGACTCATCATAACAACATGCCATACTTGGTCAGAACAAAGGTCCACCAAGCCCAATATCATGTTTCCAACAATAGCCAATCGAGATCACAAGTACCTGTGTCAGGTTTCCCTGCTGCTTATCCCAGGAGTAAGCAAGGGATTTCCCCAGTCCGTTTTAATAATGGTTTATGGACTTTTCCTCCAGGAACTTGTCCAAACTTTTTTTAAACTTAGCTACACTAACAGCTTTTACTATATTCTCCGGCAACAAATTCCAAAGTTTGATTATGCATTCAATACAAACATTTTTTCTTCAATTACTCTTAAACATGCTACATTGTATGTCCCCTAGTCTTTACACTTTTTAAAGAAGAGCTGACCTATGTTTACCTGTTCCACTCCACTTTATTTTTGGGGCTCAGAAGAGCCCCATCTGAGACTCAGCAACCCATTCCTACCAAGGAACAGGTAAGCCAATCTCTCAGTAAAAAGCACAGCTCATCTGAGACCCAGAGAACCAGCTGTTAATAAACTCAAAACGGCAGATACGTGAATGACAGGTGCCTGTTCCCAGGACAGAAGGCGCTGAAAATCAAATGCACAAATACAGAATGAGCAAGGCAAGCTGTGCTAAACCCTAGATTCTGCAACCCCATGCACATTATCTGCACAGGAACAAATGCATCCAACCAACCAGAAAAATGCCTCAAAGCAACATAAGACTGCATCCCTCATGGCACATCGATTCCCATCCTTAAAGACAATCCTCTCCTGTTTCATACTGACAAGAGATAGAAACAACATTATTCCAAACATTAACCCTAAATTGCAGGAGTTCACCTAGAAGCCTAGAGCCCGATATTCAAGGATTTATGCTCCTAAATTGGCCTCTCTGAATATTTACTAGTGCTGAATTCCTAAACTGATACCCAAAATTTCACTACGCTCCTAAATTTAGGAGCAAAAAAGGTGGTGGCAACAGGGGTGGATTTAGGCTGGGGGAAAGCACTGATTTCCAGCACTAGGCTCATAAGTCTAGGCAAATGAATAGCAGTCCTAAGTTTATAAGCATAACGTTTAAGTTCTTAAATGAACATGAATTTTCAGCTGAACACTTGGTTTAGAGCAGAGGTACTCAAATCCAGTCCTGGAGGGCCGCAAACCAGTCAGGTTTTCGGGATATCCCTAATGAATATGCATGAGATAGATTCAAATACAATGGAGGCAGTGCATGCAAATATTTCTCATGCATATTCAGTAGGGATATCCCAAAAACCTGACTGGTTTGCGGCTCTCCAGGACTGGATTTGAGTACCTCTGGTTTAGAGTGAAACGTGGTGGTGTCAGTTAATGCATCTCTGGACAAATCATCTGTATGGATCCAGGACTATGCACTTCATCCTGTACTATGAGAGTCTATGGTTTGAAAGGAAGCACCTTATCTGTTTGCCATAATGTCAAGATAAGTTTAATTTAAGTTTAAATATGTTTGTTCTTCTGGAAGAGTTTTCGATATTTTCTTTTATAGTGGACAGTGGAAAGAGATTTTTTTTAAGTTACAAGATAATTATATGGAAATATATACATGAATTTGTGTTTCCTGTAATTAATTTATGAGTGTTCCTTTTTCACTTTCCTTAAAACTAGATCTGTTTTACGTTTGCCTTTATAAGAGATGCATAAATAAGTGCATTTTTTTTAATGTGCCTTGTATTACTGACCAAATGAGTCTTTTCCAAACTGTAGAACTAGAAGAAATGATATGAAGCTAAAACGAGGGTAGACTCAGAAGCAGCATCAGGAATATTTTTCCACAGAAAGAGTGACGAATGCTAGGAATGTCCTCCCAGAAGAGGTGGTGGTGGACAAAACAGTGGTGGAATTCAAAAAACAATGGGATATACATGTTGGATCCCTAACGGGCAAGAGGATGGACATGAGCCAGAGTGTACTATAGCACAAAGCAGCAGCGAAACAACGCTTGCATTTCTAAGGCAGCATGGAGGAGGATATTTACTATGTTGTGATACATTATTTTGGCAGTGTATAAAATTGTCAGTCAATAAAATTTATCTAAATCTGATTTCTTTGCATTCAGTAACTCTAGTTTATGATTCATTTATACGTTAATTATTCTGAAAACCTTGTAGTTTCAAACCTGGAGGACTAAAGTCCCTTAGGCCCTGAAATGAATCTACTACATTAGCGGTTAATGTGGCTTTTAATAATAATAGCTATGTTAATCATTAGTATGAACTAACTGCAGCACTTAACACCTAGCATAGAAATTACTATTAGGGGTTGTGGTATAGGCAGGAAGTAGGCAGTAGCTATGTCTGAGTCAACACAGACATCGTTACTACATGCTATGGTGCTTGTGGTAAATCTCCAGGGGTATAGCCAACTATAGTCTGAGTCATCAACCACACTGCTGCCTTCCCCAAAGTGCTAGGAACATCCCCAGTAATTAATACAGAGGTTTTGCATTTAACACCCCTTAACTTTGGCTGGTAAAGTGCCTTAAATTCAAAACCCTATCAGTTTGGTAAATGGGCCCCTCAGAGAAGTTTAACCCAGGCAGAGAGTTTGATTCCATTTGCCATTCACCATGTAAGGGGGCAGCCTGCATCATGGGGATATTAAGGAGAGAGCTGGGCTTCTCTGAGTTTGTCGGTCAAAAATTATTAATTTTTAAATGTGTTGGTCATTCTGATTCTGAAAAAGAAGGCCCCGTCAATCATTTTGATAATATTTGAATGAGTACAGAAAGTCAGATAGTAGGTTCTGCTGGTTACCCAAATAAGGCACTACTGTGGCTAACCAGGGAACAATGTAGTGACCTTGCTCTCTGTCCTTCATGATTGATTTTCATGATGGGAAGAGGATGACTGATGGCAGTAAACACAGTAAAGCGTAGTTACTCACCTGTAACAGGTATTCTCCAGGGACAGCAGGAATCAGTCCTCACATATGGGTGACGTCGATGCCAACGGAGCCCTCGTGCGGAGCAATTCCCCAGCTTTCAAAGAAAGCCTTTGGGATTGCATTGTGCATGCGTGGTCCCCTTCCCGCCGAAGGGTGCCATCTTGCTCAGTAAAATGACATAGCTAAACAGACGGCAAAAACAGAAAAAAATTAATGACAGGACTGCAACTCCAGGAGGAGGAGGGAGGGTTGTGAGGAGTGATTCCTGCTGTCCCTGGAGAACACCTGTTACAGGTGAGTAACTACGCTTTCTCCAGGAACAAGCAGGAAGTCAGTCCTCACATACGGGACTCCCTAGCTATAGGCTACCGAGAACCCTTAGCTGAAAAATGGCTCCCTCTAGAAGAGCCACAGCAGCTGCAATAGGAATTCAGCCGAGAACGCAACACCCCCCGGTAGCCTGACACCAAAGGGTCGGAGGGTTGGAGTTGCCTAAACATCAAATAGGTTATGGAGTACCGCCTGACCGAAAGCACTGTCCCATCGGGACTCCCTATCCAGGCAGTAATGGGACGCAAATGTCTGGCTTGAAGACCAAGTTGCGGCCCGGCAGATATCTGCCAGCGGAACAGAGCGGAAGTGAGCCACTGATGCGGCCTTAGCCCTGACTTGGTGGGCCGTGACTTGACCCTGCAACAGGAGGTCGGCCGCCCTGTATGCCCAGGCAATGCAGTCTGCCACCCAGGTAGACAGCGTGCACTTGGAGACAGGTAACCCCAGCTTATTGGGGTCATAAGAGAAGAAGAGCTGAGTAGCCCTTCAATGTCCCCTTGTACACTCCAGGTAGAAGGACAATGCCCTCTTACAATCCAGGGTATGCAGGACTGCCTCTGCCCGACTGGAATGCGGCCTTGGAAAGAAGGTTGGAAGAATCACCTCTTGGTTGAGGTGGAAAGAAGAGACCACTTTTGGAAGGAACTTAGGGCGAGTGTGGAGGACCACCCTATTCCTATAAAACCGTGTGTATGGTTTATCAGTTATGAGAGCTTGCAGCTCACTCACACGTCTGGCTGATGTGAGTGCCACCAGGAAGAGCAACTTCCAGGAGAAGAAGCGCAGATGGCAAGAGGACATCAGCTCAAAAGATGGACGAGTAAGCTACTGCAAGACCACATTTAAATCCCACTAAGTTGCCGGAAGACGAATTGGGAGTTTCAGCAGAAGCAGACCTCTGAGGAATCTGGACACCAGGGGGTGAGCTGAAAGAGGTTGCCCCTCCACTGGCGAGTGGTTTGCTGACAAAGCACTCAGGTGGACCCTGACAGAGTTAGACTTGAGACCTAATTCTGAGAGGTGAAGCAGGTACGGCAGCACCACTGGTACAAGGTAAGAGAAAGGGTTTTCATTGTGCTAGTTACGCACCACACCTCAAACCTACGCCACTTGAAAGCATAGGATTTCCTAGTGGACTGCCTCCTTGAGGCCAGTAACACTTCTTCTACATTCCAAGGTAGGAGGAGAGGAGCCAGCACTACCCTTTCAGCAGCCATGCCATTAGGTTGAAGGACCTGAGGTTGGGGTGCAAGAGAGAAACCTGCACCTGGGACAGGAGGTCGGGCTGCGTCCCTAGTGGGAGTGGGGTTTCCACTGCCAGTTGGAGGAGAAGTGGAAACCAAGGCTGTCTTGGCCATCTGGGGGCTACCAGAATGACAGAGGCCTTGTCCCGAAGGATTTTGAACAGAGTCCGGTCCGGGCCACCAGAGGCGTGGGAGGAAACGCATACATGAGGCCCCCTGACCAGGAGATCAGGAAAGCATCTGCAGCCACCCTCAGAGGATGTGGCTGTCTGGAGCAAAATCTGGGCAGCTGGTGATTTTGCGGACTGGCAAATCTATGGACGGATGTCCCCAGCGGTAGAAAATCCGCTGGGCCACCACCGGATCCAGTTGCCATTCGTGAGGTTGGAGAATCCTGCTTAGTTTGTCTGCTAGGCAGTTCTCCTGACCAGGCAGGTACACTGCTTTGAGAGACATACCCTGCCTGATGGCAAAGGAGCAGAGTCTCCTGACATAGGATACGAGACCCCGTACCTCCCTGCTTGTTCACATAGAACATTGCTACCTGGCTGTCCATCTGTATCAATACAGACTGATGTGAGAGGACATGACAAAAGGATTGAAGAGCTAGACGAATCGCCTGCAGCTCTAAGAGGTTGATTTGGTGTGAAGACTCCTGAGGAGACCATAACCCCTGAGTGCATGATCCTTGGCAATGGGCTCCCCAGCCCAGCAAGGAGGCATCTATCATTAGCACTCTTTGTGTGCGAGGGAGTCTGAAAAGACACTCCCTCGAGCAGGTTGGGTGGCTGACGCCACCACTGCAATGATTTCACCAGTCGCCTGGATATTGTTATCCTGTCTCTGAGGCTGCCAGTGGCTTGTGTCCACTGATCTCTGAGGCACCACTGAGCTGTTCTCATGTGGAGACGGGCATTTGGGGTCACATGCACCGTGGAGGCCATGTGGCCCAGGAGGCATAAGAAGTGTCTCGCTGAGACCTGAGACCTGTGTCTGAACTGTTGTGCCAGTGCTAGCAGCCTCTGTGCCCTGTCCTCCAGCAGGTAAGCCTTCGCCTGAAGGGTGTCCAGTCTTGCTCCTATGAACTCAAAGTTTTGAGTGGGGAGCAAAGTAGACTTTGCATGGTTTATGACAAAGCCTAGACGTTGCAACAGGTTGATATGTGAGAAGTGGCCTGTTGGGCCTCCTGAAGTGACTTGTCCCTGATGAGCCAGTCGTCCAGGTAAGGGAAGACAAAAATTCCTTGGCTTCGGAGGAAGGCCGCCACTACAGCCAGGCATTTTGTAAACACTCTGGGAGCAGAGGCTAGGCCAAAGGGTAGAACTCTGTATTGGAAATGTTTTCTCCCCACTACAAATCTCAGATATTGTCTGTGGTCTGGATGTATGCAGATGTGTATATAGGCATCCTTCAGGTCTAAGGAGCATAGCCAATCTCCCTGGTGGAGGTAAGGCAGCAACATTCCAAGGGAAAGCATCTTGAACTTTTCCCTCACCAGGAACTTGTTTAAGTTTCTTAGGTCAAGAATGGATCTGAGGCCTCCTGTTCTCTTTGGTATGAGAAAATACCTGGAGTAGAAGCCCTTGCCCTGCAGGTGGTGGGGCACCAGTTCCACCGTCTGATCTTCTAGAAGACCTGCCAACTCCTGCAAGAGGAGGTCCCTGTGAAGAGGGGGTCTGAGAGGCTCTCCTGGAAAGAAGGAGGGTGGTATCTGGCTGAAGTGAAGCAAATAGCCCCTTTGGACTATTTGCAGGACCCAGATATCCGAGGTGATGGCTGGCCACCTGTGGGTGTACAGGGTTAGCCTGCCTCCTGTGCATGGCCTTACCAATGGCGGAAGAGAGACTATGGCCTTGGGAGTCAAAAACCCACTCCTGGCTGGGTAGGAGCTGGGGCCTGGGGCTTGGGGGGGTCTTCTGCTTACGTGGGCCATGCCCCTGTCCCTTGGCCTGCTGCCCCTGTTGGGGAGCTGGGGTGGCCTGGTAAATGGGGTAGTTGTGGTAAGCAGTACCCTTCCTCAGGAAAAAGGGCTTTTTACCCGAGCCCTTCTTCTTAGAAGGGGCAGAAGTCTTCTTTGAGAGTCTTGTCTGGGTCAAGTACTCGGACTCGAGCTCAGCAGCCTTCTCAGTCATGGGTTTGCCAAAGAGGTTGTCACCTCGGCAAGGGACATCGACCAACTTGTCCTGAACCCATGGCTCCAGATCTGACGACATTAGCCAGGCCTGGTGGCATACACCGATGCCAGGCACGGCTACTCAGGCCGAAGCCTCAAAGCCGTTATAGGCTGCTCGAGATATGAACTTCAAGCACTCCCGAATCCTGGTGGACAAGGCACTGAAGCGCTGCAAGGGTGCCTCGGAGAGGCCAGCTGAGAACCTGGCAATCTCTTTTACCAGGTCCCTCAAGTACATGCCCATGTACAGCTGGTAGGTTTGGACACAGCTTGACAGCATCGAGCCCAGGAGATACCGAGGAGTGCGTTTTTTGTCTCTTGAGTCTGTGCATGGCCGATTCCACAACCATGGAGTTGTGCAGCAGCTGTGCCTTTTGGAACCCAGGGCTCTTGCGGACTCAATAGATGGAATCGACCCACTTGCTGACAAACCGGCATCGAGGCTGGCGATTCCCACATGCGGAGCATCAGCCGTTCCAGCATCGGAGGAACCGGCACAGTAAGGGCTTCCCTCGGGGGAAAGTCATACTTGAGGGCCTTGAGCTCTTCGGCTCGAGGCTCCTCCTCAGTATCCTTCGGGAATGCCAAAGCCTTGGCCATGTCCCTGACGAAGTCCGAGAACCGGGTATCCTCCGGAGGGGACCTTCTCTGAGGCTCCAAACCCGGTGAGTCCGATGGGACATACCGGGTCCGATGGGTGTCTGGGGACTCTTCAACTTCCGTCTCCCATGCCGATCCCTCCGAGGAGGAATCGAGCAGTTCTGGCCGCAAGGGCTTCGGCCCCCCCCCCCCCGACACCGAGAGCACCAGCGTCGATGACCTCTGTCCCAAGCGGGAGGTCGAGGGAGACCTTGGCCGAGGATCGACTCGAGTCCGAAGAGTCTCGAGGATCGGCTCAGCCTCCAGGGTCGACTTGGACGTCGAGGTCCCGGTGGTCGGGGTGGATGGACCGGTGATACCGGCTATGAGTGCCCACTGCTGCTCCATGAAGGCAGACATGCTGCGCTCCAGGGCCGTCATCCTGAGACTGAGCTCAGAAGACTCCGCAGCCTCCGGCTCGGGCCCCGATGCTGCCAGCTCTCCTGGAAGGGAATCCACAAGGACAAGAGCGCTTACCCTCCTTGGCATCTCTGGCTCCGTGGGAGGTATCTTTGCAGGCCGCTCCGGCTCCGAGGACCCGGGGAAATGGTCAGGACTCCGCGTCCTGGCCTTCGAGGGCCCAGGGCGATCGGAGGAATCCAACAACACCGCCCTCACAGGTTTCTTCTTCTTCCGGTGTTCCCAGGAGGCAGACCCCTGCTCAGAAGACCCCCGATGGTGCTCAAGTTCAGACAGCTCCCCAGACGTCGAGGCTTCTGATGAGGTCCGGATCTGGGGGAATGTGGACTCTGAGAAAATCCTTTCACGCTGCTGCTGCCTACTTAGAAGTGCCTTAGAGGACATCTTCCCACACGGGCCACAGACCTTCGGGTCATGGTTGGGCCCGAGGCATCAGAGACAGCAGTTATGTGTGTCAGTGAAGGACATTAACTTCTTACACTGATCACACTTTTTAAACCCGCTGTCAGCCATCGGGGGAAAAAGGGCCCCTGCAAGGTCAAAGGGCCGGGCTGCCAGTGAAAATTTAAAAAAGAGCGCGAATGCTAGTTACTAAGGACAAAAACGCAAAAAATTGACCGGACTCGATACCGGTGTACCGAGCCGTAGGCAGGAAGGGGAACTGGCGTTGAACCGGTCGAAGAGAGAAATTCTTCTGAGGTTTTGACGCACTTTTTCCGCGAGGAATTAAGGACAATGTCCGTTAGGCTCCGCGGAAAAAGGGAGACTGAGCAAGATGGCACCCTTGGGTGAGAAGGGGACCGAGCATGCGCGATGCAATCCCAAAGGCTTTCTTTGAAAGCTGAGGAATTGCTCCGCACGAGGGCACCGTCGGCGCCGACGTCACCCACATGTGAGGACTGACTTCCTGCTTGTTCCTGGAGAATATGAAAGAATGTAGACGAAGATTAAGGGAAGGGGTGTTCAGTCAATCTTGTGTGAGAGAATGTCTTGGGACAACACAACTAAGTGATTATACTCAGCTATGCAAATTTAAAATTGTATAATTCTATATGCTAACATTCTTTGTGCAATGAAACTTCATTTCATTTAAGCTTTTATTTTCTAGCCTAGCAGTCTTGGGCTACAGAACCAGAAGTCTTCCTTCTCAGCTACTAGAATATGTTCTCCATTTTTAACCACCACCACCCAGTACAAGCATTGTGGAACCTGTGTCTTTTGGGGAAACTACTAGGTACGTATGACCTAGATTGGCCACTGTTGGAAACAGGATACTGGGCTTGATGGACCTTGGCCTGACCCAGAATGGCATATCTTATGTTCTTATGTTCTCTAACCCAACCATCACAGCAACAGTTCTTTCAAGAGTCTTAGAGTCTGGCTGTTAGGTATCCTTACTGAGTGATGACTAGGAATTTAATGTCAGACTTGCAGCAATCTAAATCACAGAAGACTCTTCAGTTCAACAGTGGGCTCTAAAGTATTTACAGCCTCTACTGGCTTAAACAGGGCCAGTGCTACCATTAGGCAAACTAGGCATTTGCCTAGAGTGTCAATGTTGTGAGGGCTGCTCATTGCTGCTGCTGCTGCTGCCACCCTCTCCAGGAGGCACAGTGGTGGCAATGGCTTTAAACACCACCACCACGGTGCTTACCAAAACCTCCAGAGCTGTTTTGTGGTTCCTTCTTCTGCCCTCTCCGATGCCCCATGGGACAGAAGGCAGGAACAGTGCTGCAGAACTGGAGGTTTATATTTATCTTTATTTCAAACTTTCTATACAGTCCTTCAGAAGCATCAAGGTTGTTTACAATAATAACTAAATAAAATACATTTAAAAGAAGAGATCAATAACATAAAAAAACCTGACCAAACCAGAAAGAATACAACTCCAATCAGAAAAAATGAACACATTCTAATTCACCTAACCAGAAAGGGAACAGCAAGAAAAATGAACAAGAGAAAAAAGAGATTATATCAATCCTATAGCATTCATGCGCTAAGGTCACGCCACAACCCAAGTAGAAAAGCAAAAGACTAAACATCCTAAAAAGCTGCAAAGTAGTAATAGGTTTTAAGAGCAGTTTTAAATTTAGAAAATGAGGTTTCAAGGCAGATATACAGTGGCAAACCTTTCCAAAGATGAGGGGCTAAGAAGTCGAATGCAATATGGTAGATGTTGCTGTGCTGTTTCAAGCCACTGCCGCTGCTGCTGGTCCTGGAGAGGAACAGCAGCCGCCGCCGCGGGAATGGGGGAGGGAGCAGAGGTTCGCCTGGAATGAGCTTCGCTTAGAGCGCCTCATATCCTTGTGCCAGTCCTGGGGGGAAATCTATCCCCTTTCTCAGGATGAAAAGCAAAGGCATAGACATCAGAACCGGACAGGTGAGCAACATATAGGCATAAGAAGAGAGCTGATCCATCGGTGTCATTCTTGCTACTCAGCATGTCAAAACTGGATTCTGGAGAGCAGGAAACAGATTGGCTTGTTCAGTCACCTCCTTTGTGCTCAATAACATATTTGCCATACAGTGCTGCTAGAAACTTACTGTGCTGCAATTTTGATGAACTTCTTCAACAGCTGCACCCTTTTGCCGAGCTGGCTGCACAGAAGGATCTCTGTGGCAACCCAGAGCTGAACTTCATTGCATCTCTGAAGGAGAAGGCTAAGATTTGCTGTGTTCTGACCACTGCCCTGCCTGCTGAAGGTGAAGTCAATCAGCTCTTGCTGGAAAGCAATTGTGGGAGTATTAGTGGTATTCAATCATTCTCTTTTATTCTATACAAATGCACTGTAGAATACGTTAGGGCCTCATTTACTAAGTTCTTCTTCCCCTTATAGTCAAAGAATGGAAAACTTCTGTGGTAACTCAAGCCCTTAATATGTCTGCAGCCCATACTGGCATAAATTAGCACCAGTGTACAAGTACATACTGTAATGCAATAGATAATGTAAATTTAGCAGTAATTAAACAGGAAGTATGCAATGGTAGGGGCGGACACGAAGCTCCAACAGCACTGTGTTGCCATTTTAAAAGCACTGCCGCCCCTGCAGGTCCCTGAGAGGAGCGGCAGCAGCAATGACTTGCCTTGCAAACATTGGTGCTCTAGGTGACCGCCAAGTTCCCTTAATGGTTAATGTCTCCTCCAATGTGTCTTTGGATTAAATGATGTTTATTTGCCAAATCAACTTACAGATCGCATTCAAAAACCATGAAACAATAGGCAATCAAATATTCAAATAAAACAGATCTAACCACTACATTTGACATTTTCATTTTATCCCATACCCCCACAACCAATCCAAGCCAACCAGAAATGACTAATTCCCAAGATGTGGGTACACTTA
Source organism: Ichthyophis bannanicus (assembly GCA_033557465.1). Lineage (NCBI taxonomy): Eukaryota > Metazoa > Chordata > Amphibia > Gymnophiona > Ichthyophiidae > Ichthyophis > Ichthyophis bannanicus. The sequence goes on from CM066031.1 coordinate 548,109,923, forward strand.
CTCATTGCTAGGTTCCCCTCCTTCCTTCCCCCCTCCCCGCCACGCTCCTCCCCTCAACTTCACCATACTCCACCCAACACCGCTCCCCATCTACCTAGTCTCTCCCCCATCTTTCCTCTTAAAGAACGCAGCCAACACATCACACATACACCCATCCAACACCAAACATCCATCAATCATCCACATTCCAGAACCCTCACTGGCCCCTCAAAACACTTAGAATGAGTAGGTTCATTTCTCACCTGAGAGGTTAGGGAACTCACATAATCCCCCGACAATGCGAAGAATTTCTCCTGGGCCTTCGTTCTTCCCCAGGAGACCATCCTTTCCATGATTATTAAACTGTGAAAGAAGTTCCTCAACTCCCAGAACGAAGGGGAATCAGCTTCCCTCCAATGCTTAAGTATACACTGCTTAGCAACCAGGTAATTCGTGTGCACCACAAGTCTGGCTGCCACACCCTGAACTTTCAGGTCTTGTACAGTATCCAATACTTCCGAATCTGGGGTGATGACCACTCTCTGAGCAAGGAGACCCTCCAAATATCGAGCCACATTTTCTAAAAACTCCTGATCTTTGAGCATGTCCAAAGCATATGACCAAGATGGGCTGGGCTATTTCCACATTTGGAACACTGGCCGAATCCCTAACCGCCAAAACAAAACGAGAACCCTGCCATCCACGAAGGCAACTGGCCAACAACTTCTCATTCCTATCACCATACTGAAAGAGTTGGTACTTATAATAGAGCATAGACTTCTTTGCTCTGTGATGCAATAAAGTGTTCAGCACCACCTGCGATGCCAACAGCTTGTTTTTATTGCCTGTTGATGGCACCCGAGCAAATAACTGTCTATTTCCAGAAACCTGCCTCTGCAAGCGTAACACCCTAGTATTCAATATTCTCCGGCATCGAGCTGAGTAAGCCAAAATGTCTTCCCTCAACACCATCTTAGCAGCCTCTCAATAAAGCAGAGGGTTATCCAAATGAGCCACATCTAGAGCATACTCCTCCCACCACTCCCGTATAAAAGAGGTGAACCACTCTTCTTTATAAAGCTCTTACTTGTAACCAGGACAGATCCAGCCATATCAAGGTGTGGTCAGAAATCTCATATGGATCTTTGCAAATGAGGCGGGAACCCACGAATAAGCTATACAAGCACTAGTACCCTGTATCCTAGACAAATGGGTATAATCCCTTTCACTGGGATGAAGAACCCATCAAGCGTCCATCAAATGCGGGTGGTTGCACAACTTTTGCAGACATCTAGTAGTTCTGTATTTACCCCCAACAGAGCCTTGGGGGGTCCAGCATCCTGTTCATATCACCACCAAGAACTATGACAATTAGACAGCTTCTCCAACTCTGCCGCTAGAAGACTGGTCCCCAACATTTGGCACATACACATTGCATAGAATTATGGGTCTGCCCTGCAACCGCACTACCACAATAAGGTACCAGCCATTGTGGTCTTCCACCAACTTAATAGCCTCAAAATGCACCCCGTCCCCACCAGAATGGCACCCCCTCCTTTCTACCCACCACTGGAGCCCCAAAGACCTGCCCCCACCCCTACCGAGTCCCTTTTTACTTTGGCATGCTCAGCAGCCATTTGGTGGGTCTCCTGCAACAGGGCGAGGTCTGCTTTATGATGAAGGGTCTGCAATTCTTTGTGCCTCTTAACTGAGGACCCCAACCCACAGACATTCCAAGAAATTACTCGCAGCTTAACCTTTCTCAGATACAATCACCCACAAAAATACCCACAAGCAATTATCTCAGAGGGAACTCTCCCAGCCTAGAGGTCCCCCCCCACCTCAATCGAAACACACCAGGCTGTGCCCTACACTCACCCCGCAAAAGTACCCTGCCTCTCCTGTTTCCCCAACCATCCCTCCCTCTCTCTTCCACACCCCCTACTCATCCCCTACCAATAAAACCTCTATGCCTGTCCTCCCTGATGGACACTCTGTGATGTGACCAAGTTCCCCCATCTCCCCCACCCCACTCACTAAATCTTAACCCCTACATCCAACTTTAATCTTTAAATAAGTCAGAATATCCCCCTTTATAGCTAACCAAGGCCCAGCAAGCCCAAACAAAGCACAAGTAACACCCTCTATGAAGTCCAGTGCCAGACCCCACAGTCAAATATGCCCCTCTCCCACCCCAAAATGCCCAAGCTCCTGCACCAGATGCATCCACTCCAACAAGATCTACTAGCTAGCAGTCAGAACACTCACCCAGAAACCCTCCGCTCTCAACATTACAAGAACATGCTATTCGCCAAATGTGGGAAAAAATAAGGAATACTTCAGTCTGGGTCTCCCCAGCCCTTCATAAAGCCACCTAGTCCACACCACATTCCTCCCTTGAGGGTGGGATGGCCCACTTTACCAAAGAGCCCTAGAACTACTAAAAGGTTAAATAGAGCATAGAAAGAAAACAGTAAACAGGCTCCATAAAGATTCACGTAAGTTCAACATTCAAGCAAACCATTCAAAACGCCAGACCAAGATCTATGCTTGTTAGAACACCATGGATAGTTCCGTATTACTCCACACCACTATTCCTAGCATAATCCACTTGCCAGTCCACAGTTCCACTCGGGTGTCTGCCCCAACTGCAGCCGTCGTATTTGTATCACAGGCCAACAGAGTTGCTACAAACTGCCATGCCTCAGCAGCATCTGTGAAAACCCAAGAAACCCCATTGTGCTGCACTCCGAGTCTCAAAAGGTATTGCAATGAGAACCTTATATGTGTTCAATGAGTCTCTGACAGCACTTGGAGAACTTCTGTTGAGCTGCGTGATCAGGGGAGTAATCCTGAAATACCAGGATATGCTTTCCATCATGCCAGGCCTTGCACTGCTGCCTCGCCACTCTCAGAACACAGTCTCTCTGCATATAACTAAGAAAGAGCATGATGACCACCTGTGGCCTGCCAACTCCCATGGCAGACCCAGCTGGTGAGCCCTCAATTACCAGCGCGCCACAGGTCCAAGGTCATAGGAAGCCAGGTCTCGAGAGAGCCCTGGAACTCTGAGTCTTTAGCATTCTCCGGAATGCCAACAAAGGGCAGGTTATTATGACTACTTCAGTTTTCGAGGTCATCAAACTTCTCTGTTTCTGCACGAGAGCTTGGAATGCTTGCAAATCATGTACCACCACATGTGCAGAGTCCTCCTGCTGCGATACTCTCTGTTCCGCCTCCCCTATGCATTGTCTCATAGTGGACAGCGATTGTGCCATGGCATCCACCTTCTCAAACACAGTATCGAATTTACCAGTAAAACCCTCGACTGCTGCCACCATGACTTCGTCAGCAAGGGCATCTCGGGCTGAAGAAGAGGGACTCACCGCCCTGTCTGCCTGCATTTTCACCTAGTCTCTCTCTTTCTGAGCACATTTGCTACCATTGAGGAACCCAATCACCCTAAAGAACTCAGGTAAGCATCGAGGGTAAGTTCGCAAACAGAATTGTTCAAATTGGGAGAAAAAACAGTCTCCAATTAGGTGGGAGAGATGGGGATCTACCCAGAGAGCCAAGTAGCAAGTCTGCCCGCTCTCACCACATCACGTGGCCCACCTATGTGTCTTTATAAAACCACCTCACAAAATCTGCACAATGGTGACTAAAGCTCACTAGTGTATGCTTAGACTTGCTCATGAGCAGGGGGTAAATGTACGTGGGTGAATTACTTGCATAGGTAGGTATTTTATAAGCTAGGCATGTACTTTGCAACTCTATCCATCCTCTGTCCAAACTATACCCCAAACACGCCTACAGGTCAAGTAAAAGTATATGCCTTCTTGTCACCATGCCTATTTTTACAGGTTAATTGTATAAGAGGCCATTTAAGCGTGAAAATCATTTATAAAATTATACCTCCCCCCTCCCTCTGAGTGCAATCATGACACTGCCCATGGGCTGGAACCTGAGCTCATTTTCAGAAGAAAGTTCTTTGACGATGTGGCCAGTGCAGACGCCACCTCCACATGCTTTGCACCTGCACAAGAGAAGTTTCAAAGTACACATCAAAAAGCAGAAGCGATTTCAAGATGAAATCTCCATGTTTGCTTTTACTGCCTCAACCTATTCCTCCCTTTTAAATATTGCTCCATGCGTGTACATAAGGGGATGTTTACTGAAAGGTGCTAGCTGTCATTGCAGGAAAGATGATGCCACGGTGACAGTTAACAAGGTCGAAATGCATTGTTCATAGGCAGTTTTCTGCGATAGCTGCATATTGCATGGTAGAGGAGGCAGGAGGTGGCAACCACCGTGTGAACAATGGTTGTGTGACAGCTGTCTAAAATGCCGTGATCATGGGCTGCAGGTAACACCACCTGAAGAGGTGGTGTTAGCTGCAGCCGATGCTTTGGGACTGCATCGCAGTTGCTGCTGATTGGCAGCATCCACTATGACAATATCCCAATCCTCCCCTGGGCCCCCCATCCTAAAGATTGTTGGGGCCATGAATCTGATGCTCTGCGGCAGTGACAGCAATGTCACAGCCCCTCCTTCTTGTACCCCCTCTTCCCCCAGACAGCAACCAACTTCTTTAGGAATCTCTCAGAGAGGGTCTCAGAGCACCCTCCCTACAATTACAGTGCCCAGCTAATCAGGCTTGCCTTCTCTGTGTCCCCCTACCTCTCCTAAAAAGTCCCCCCTAGACTTTACCTTGCAAATCCATAGTGGTCCAGCAGCAAGAGGGCAGGAGCGATTCCCCCACGCTCCTGCTTCCTTCTCCAGTGCCACACATAATGGTGCTGGTCTTGCAAAATGCTACCCTCTAGCGATAAGACATTCACACCAGCAACCTTTATGACAAGGGAGTCCCGGGGTGGGGGGGGGGGGAATTGGGTACTGCCCAATGCAATCAGGAGGACAGAGCAATTACTCTCCTGGCTCCAGCCCTTTAGCCCGTGATCCCTGCATCAGTAGGCACCACAGAGTATCCGCGGGACAGTACGGTAAGGCTAGCCCCGCGTAGTATTTAAGGCTAGTGCTGGCCACTCCTCATGCAAATACTGCACAGGTTTTGTGGTTACCGCATGACCTTTTTATTTACTCTGTGTGGTAGCTGCAAAACAGCTTACTGCACTTTAGTAAACCTGTCCCATAGAGTACGCATACTGCAGTAATAAATGGGCTAATATTGAGACACTGGTGGTCAGTGTTTGTTTCAATGACAGCCACTGTGGGTAAAATAAATCCTGCCACTGAATATCTGGATTTTGCCGTCCATGATTACAGCTGTCCAGATAGCCAATCTGCATGCACTCAGAGCAGCTTCTTTTGCTGTCCTAAGTTATGTGGATAATTATCTGAAAATGGCCACTCTGCCCCCTGACCAACCCAGTACTATTTGGATAGTGCCACAGCAGTCAGAAGAAATAGCCAGTGGCATAATCTGGATAGCTTTATTGAATATTGGGCTCATCAGGGTTTATGCAGTTAGCAGGATCAGCAAACCAGATAAGCCTTTTGGACTATCAGGCCCAAAGTGCCCACATGAGCACAACAGGTACATGCAACACTAATCCTGTCCTTAATGAATGAGCTATGAGTGATATACGGTGATGTAAAGATAGAGGAACAGCCCAGATCCCCTACATTTAAAGGGAGATTGAAATGCAGCTTGAACCTTCATCTACAGTGTTCCCTTGTCACAGAGGAGTTACTACCAGTCCCAAATATACTTTTTTGGATTATAGGATTGTAATCTGTGAAAGAGATTGAGTTCCTCTTTGCTGTAATTTCCCTGCTGCTGCTACTTGGAGTGTAGCACAGAGTCCCCAGGCTAGTTAGCAACACCCCTCCCCTGAAACCAGCTCTACTGGGCATTTGCACAAATGATGGAGCATGCCACCATTGGCGAGATGGCCCAGTAGCTTTCCTCTACTGGTGGTCTTATGGCAGTAAATGCATTCTGTAAAATGCTGATCTGCAAGCAGTATAAAATGTCTCTGCACCTCTTCGCATTCTGGAATCCCCTTTCTGCATTCTTGCCGCTGCTGCTGAAATGTATGCAGAGATGGACCAAATGGCAAAATGTCACAGGCATCCCTCATACTTTCCTCTCTCTTGTGGCTAATCACCACCCATCATACTAGCTACTAAGAGCTTATCAAAACCATCCTCAGCTGTTAAACTTTACATCTCTCTAAGTCTGGAAATTTCTGATATGATGATTTGATTCAGCATTTTCCCAAATCTGCTCCATACTCTTCTCATACAGCATTCTGCTGGCTTTACCTGCTGCCTCCTGCCTCAGCCTTCCACCCTCACTGCTTGTGTCGTCTTTTGCTCCTGTGTGGAGATGGAAGCAAATAACTGGAATTTCAAACTTCCAATGGAACCTGAACCTGCAGTTGCTGGTATGCCTTTCTTAAAAAGCAAATCTGTCTTTTTACTTGTGAACTGCACGAGTTCTGAGATGCAAGTCTCCCATCATCACTACCAGTGCTGCTGCTGCTGATCCTGGGCCTCTCTAGTATCAACTATCTTTCCTCCTCTGCTTCTTCCTCCATTCCTATGACTACCTCAAGAAAATGTCGATGTAATTCAACATGATAGGAACAGTTTCTTGTTATGATGACATTCTTGTTATGATGTAAGTTCTATGTTGTATATCAACAGTAGAGTACACAGAGGATAAATACTACAGCAAAGCCAGTCACGTTACAGTTTGTATAGACTCAAAGAATGTGCCAGACCTTTACATGTGAAGTGAATCACATTTACCAACTCAATTGATGTGAGCCTGTTCCTGCTGTGCTCTCTCCAGCTTATTTTCCAGTAAGCTTCTCACCACAAAGCCTGGCTTTTCTCAAAACTCCAGCTCAATCAGTGCCTAGTCCATCTATACCTGAGCCATCTGTGTGCTCTTTGCGTTCTCTCTCTCCCCAAACCTGATCATTTTCACCTCTTTTCTCTTTGAAGTCTATAACTTTTCTCCCTCTGAAATCTAAGAGAGATATGTCAAGAAAATAGTGCTGGTCAAATGCTGGTCCAAGGGGCTCCTTGAGGAGGTAGGTCTCTCTTTCTGCTGCCCTTGATAATTATACACTAACCTCTACCTAGACCTTGCAGCTTCCATGGCTTCAGCTGCAGTCTCTACCTCTACTTCCAAGGGCCATGGGTTTGATCCTTGCTGGGCTTCACACTGGCCAAGCAAAAACTGAAGGGGGATCAAATGCTATTTTCCTGGCCCATAGTCTACAATGACAATAAAAAGAGTCATTTGGTTCATTCAGGACTCATGCCCATTCGGGTTGTTTAAAGATATATGAATTGAAAGTGCTCTCGTTTTGTCAGGTTTTACCATTCATTCAAAAACAAATGTACATCCTTACATCATACATTTTATAGGAATTAGTTTTACATCATTTTATGAATTCATAACACCTGCTTTAAATATATTGTGGCAAAAAGAGATGATATACACGTCTTTGGGATGTTCATAAGACAGAGGCACCCACATGTGAGAAAGCAATGGTAAATGGTTTCTTACCTCATGGATTGAGTTGAATAGACTCCAGTCAAAGTTAGTTAATTCCAAAGCAAGGTCCCAGGTGTTCATTCCCAAAACTCTCGCAGATCTGTGCTGGGAGTCCTCATTTTCAGCCAATGGGTTCTAAACCAATGGACAGGATAGAAAGGTCCTTGAGCAGCACCAATACTTTTAACCATAAATTCAGTATTTTCTTTTTAAAGAAAGTGTGAAAAAAACCAAACAAACCCCTAACCCATAGAGTACGCAATTTTCATATTAGTTTGTTCACTTCCAGTGAACTCTTCAATCTGTCTAGGAAACTATCTTGGAAACTGGAGAAAGTGATCAATTGTTTCTTATTGAACAATACCTGGGAATACACAGACTAGGCACAAGGAGGGTAATTTTATAACAGATTGTCTAGGTTGGGAGGCCAAGTAGGCTATGGGTCTTTATAAAATAGCATCATAAACCTGCTTAAAACTACAGATAAAATGCAGCAAGATAGAGCTAGGATGGTCTGTGGGCAGAACTGGGTAGAGTCAGCACTTATCTGGATAGTGATGATTTTCGGTGCCAATGTCTAGATAACAATCCGCATTTTTTAGGACAAGTAAGGAGCTGTCCTAAGTGCAATGCAGAATGGCTAGCTGGCTAGGAGCTGAATGTCACCACTCTCCAGATAGTCCCAGTGCTGACTACTAAACCTGGATATTCAGGGGCCAAACAGTATCTGAATATAGACACTGAATATCTGGATTTTTCTTTGTTTTTTTTTTTACCTGCAGCAGCCAGCATTTAAGAAAAAAGGCTGATCACTGCACTCTAATATTGGCCCCAGTAATTTTATTGCTGAAGTTTGACATGTAGTGCAGATACTTGCTGCCAGGTCACTACATACAATGGTTGACTTGGTATTTATATGTTCTTTAGTAAGGAAAGACCTCAAAACAACACTCAAAAAGCCTGTCTGTAAGGTCTCTACAGAACAAACGGATACTGGTTTCAAATGTCAAAGGTCAGCTTTAGAATTTATTAATTTTTTTTTACTTTCCTTTCTAAATTAATTTTCTAAGTGAAGTATAGCAATAAATATTAGACATCATGGAGGTTATTTTAGAAGCCCTATTCATGCCTTGGACATCTGAAAACTGGCATAGAGACATCTAAACTCATTTTAGAGGGCTGGTCTATGGATGTCTTCAGCAGAGGGGCATCTAAGTTGGGACAGGGGTGTGCCAGAGGCATGGCCAGGCATTCCAAAGAACCTGGATGTCCTTGCCTGATCTCAGAAGTCCTTGGATGTCCCAAGTCACATCCTACAGGCATCTGAAAGTTCTCGTTTCATCAGGCAAACATCTGGAGTGCGTGGATAAGGAGGTACATTCATAACCCTTTTATTTTACAAGTTGCCAGTGGACACTGACAGGGAATGGGGGCTCATGCTTTCATTTTGCCATGTCATTGGACGTCCTTGTTTGATACCTTGTGTGATATAAATGGTCTGCCATCTATATGTATGCCAGCACAGGGATCCATTCTGAGGGCATCTAGGTTTCTTTTTTTTTTTTTTAGTATAAATTTTTATTTCTAATAAGTAACAAGACTGTATATACAGTTCCATCATAGTTATTTCTCTAGTTGGGGTGGAGGTAGCTTTCTTTGTTACAACTATCTTGCACATCAAGTGCGCACCAATTTTCCCGGTAACATCCTCCAAGTTGATTAAAGCTCTCCTCTGGTGCACTGACGTCCATTAGCTGTCTCCGCCTTCCTTTGTCTCCTCCATCTTTTAAAGTAATGTCCCTTTTTTGTTGGTGTTTCAGTCCCATTTATACCATCAAACCATATTGCAACTGTGAAACTTTAAATCAAAACGATATAGGCAACACAACATCAGTATGACACCTTTTTCTTCTCAAACAGTTTTCCTGCTACTCTGTGGCGTATGAAGTCTTTATTTTTATACTTTTTGTTTATTTCCCATGGGCTGCTAGTTCCCTGTAGGGCTTGTGGTGCTATGTTGTTACATTTTGGGTGGTGTGTTTTGTATGGTCTCACTATAGCTCTTCCCCGTTTTCTCCATCCATCTTTCCCAAGGCAACCAAATTGTGTCCCATCTATTCTGAGCCCCTTCTAGGGTATAGGTAATTTTGTCAAACTTGGCTGCTTCCCATATTTTGATCCCTCACTCTGCCACTGTAGGGCATTTTTCAGTCTTCCATTTCTAGGCTAGAGTTATTCTAGCCATTAATAATAGTTTAGCCTTCAGAGACTAGTAGTTCTGTGGGATGGGTTCTCCCCCACCCAGAAAAAACTCTACTGGGTTTCTTAGTATGGGTGTCTCTAAGATTTCACTAAGCGTTCTTGTCACCTCCTCACAATATTTACTGATCTTTGGGCAGTCCCACCACATGTGATAAAGTGCCCCGATACCCCCAGTTCCGCCAACATCTATCTGAAGGTATCCGACCTGCTTTAAATAAAAGGAGTGGGGTGAGAAACGTATGATGGATCAGCTGAAGTTCTACTAGTCTCCAATTAGTTACCCTCGTCCACTTGCTAACCCCTATGTGGATATTTTCCTAGTCTTTCTGTATTAGCCCCTTCTGTAGCTTTTGTGCCAGCTTGCTACATGTCCGGTCACTAATGGTTCAGTTTCCTGAAGTAACCCACGGTATAATTTAAATAAAAGGGCTTGCTTCCTACACCCTCAAATAGTATACAGTACGTTCTAACCACGTGGGAGAACATGTTAGCTGTGTTGGGAATTTGTAGCACCCAAGGAAATATCTAAGCTGGAAATATTCATAAAACGGGATTTTGAATCCCGTAGTTGCCTCCAGGTCTGCTAAAGAGCGGCAGGTCCCTTCTGAAATCAGTTCTGAAAAGGAGCTAGTGCCCCCCTCTTCCAACTTCTGTACTAATCCAATGAATTCTGGACCTGAAAATGCTTGGAAGTCTCTTATCTGTGACCATTTCAAAAATATAGAGGGAAGATACTTCATTTTCATACAATATCTCGCCTGGGCAAGTAGTGGGGACAGAAAGAGTGCTAATTTTTCCTTTTTCCCTCATTTCCAGTAATCTATTCCATATTCCCTCTGGAGATAGTGAGGCATGTTCCAATGGAACCCATAGCGCATCTTCAGGTCAAGAATGATGTGTCTACAGCGTCCGCATTATAACCGCCCTGTAATAGAGTTTCAGAATTGGAAGTTTAACCCCACCCTGTTCTTTGCCGCGAGATAAGCAAATTGTATTTATCCTGGCCCTTCCCCTCCCCCCCGGACAAACTTCAGAAACATTTCCTGCAATTTCTTCAGGAGATTTATGCAGTTGCAAAAAGAAGGTGGTAAATTTAGGAATAAGGGACATCTTCAAAATGGCTACTCTGCCCAGCCAGCTGAGGTACAAGTCGGCCTATCTGTGAATGTCAGCATCTAATTTCTTCCCAAAGGGAGATGAATGAATCTGTAGAGGTCTTCCGATTGTTGCCCTATATACTGTATACCTCCAGATATCTGGATTTTTGCTCTGCTCATTTTAATGGCAAGTCTTAACTTTTCTTTAGACTCAAGGCCTCGGTCTTCCCCAGAGACCTGTGAGAAGTGATGGATTTCTTCCAAAAGTGCCTGTATAGACTCTTTAGGGTTAGCAATAAATATCATGGTGCCATCTGTATATAACAGCAGTTTATGTTCGTTTCCTCCTACTCTTATTGAATGAATATTTTTATTTAGGCAAATTTTGGCTGCAAAAGCTTCAATGACAATTGCAAGTAGGATGGGAGAAAGTGGGCACCCTTGCCTCATTCTCCTTTGTAATGTAAATGCAGCTGAGCATCCATCATTCACTAACACCCTAGCGGTTGGATTTCAATATAAGGCTTTGACTCCTTGTAAAAATTCTTTCACACATGAAATTTCTCAGCATCATAAACATAAAGCCCCACTCTACCCGGTCAAACGCTTTTTCAGCATCTAGTGTTATGTATAAAGCCGGAATCACCCAACTTTGGATGTGGTGGACCAGGCTGATTGCCCTGTGGACACTGTCAGATATGAGCTGGCCTTTAACAAACCCTGTTTGATCTGGATAGATCAATCAAGGGAGGATATTCTCTGTTCTGCATACCAGGATTTTGGCAAATAGTCTAGCGTCGTTATTTATCAATGCTATAGGTCGATAACTGCTGCAGTTATTAAGGGGTCTTCCCTCTTTTGGAATGACAATTATATTAGCCTGTGACATAGATTCTGGGGGTCCCCCCTGAACTGCCAGTGAAAAACCTTTGCCAGGAGTGGTGGCCAGTCTTCTTGTAAGGCATGATAAATTTCTGCTGGGATGCCATTTCCCTCCACCATTTTGGTAGTGTTTTAATGGTTTCCTCCACCTCCTGTACTGATACTGGTCTATTTAATTTTAAGACTTCATCTTCTGTTAGACGAGGTAATGTTACTGATTGTAGATACTTCTCCATATCCACCTGGTTAGCCATACTTTCGGAAATATAGAGCTGCTTGTAAAATGCATGAAATTCCGAACAAATATCTCTAGTGGAACATACACATTTACCATCCTTATTTATAAGTTCAGCCACTATCCTTTCTGCTTTTTGTTTTCGCAATTGCCAGGCCAATAATTTTCCTGCTCTATTTCCCTGTTTCATATAGTTCCTCTTGATACATCTTAAATTATGAGCAATTTGGTCAGATTCAAGGTTTTGAATTTTGGCCCACAGCAAAGTCAGTTTTACAACTTCCCTTTCCCCATTCCTAATATGTTTTGTTTTATAAATCTGCTATCTTAGATAGCAGCATCTTCCTTTCTTGTTCCTTGGCTTTCAGTTGTTCTGCTGCCATCTGATTAATATTCCTCGAATAACTACTCTCCCACCCCATTCTCTGTCACCTCCCCATTGTCATTGCTATGTAGACACTGCTGCCATTCATATTTATTTTATCTAAATTACCCTTCTGTTGCAAGAGGGATCAAGTTACTTTCCATCTGGACCAATCAGCTTTCTCTCTAGGGCCAGAGGGTCTCCACCACCCTTCCACAATCCCAAGGTCTGATATGACCTGAGGGGGGAGGAACCAAACTATCAAATTTTCCCTTTTGGTCTCCATGCACCAATATGTAATCCAGGCGAGCATATATATCTTGGCAGGCAGTATAGCATGTTTATTCTTGGCTTGAGCCACTGTGCTCTCTCCAGATATCTGCTAAGTTCCGTTTTCTCATGCAACTACGGAACTCTTTTCCTTCTCGTGTGTATTTCCACCCACCAAAGTTGGACCGATTGGCCTGCCCCAGGGCACAATTCATATCACTTGCTATAACCCAATCTCATATGGCTTCTGTAGCAAATTTCTCTACCCACTCCCTATAGAAGGAGCCCTTTGGCCTGTTTGGTGCGTATATGTTGAGTAAAGATATTTCTTCTTGTTCTACATGCCCAGTAATCCAAACTACCCTCCCCTGTGTGTCTCCTCCTGTCTATATAGTATAAAGGGAACTCTCTTATTTATAAGAATGACTCCTCCTCTCTTTTTAGAGTTATATGATGAGCAGAACATTAACTCATACCCTTGCCCCTTCAACTTCTCATGTTCCTGCTTTGTCAGGTGAGTCTCCTGCAGCAGCGCGAAATCCACCTGCGTGCATTGCAATAGACCTAGAACCCGCTTCCTATTAATGGGGTGATTAATATCTCCAACATTAAGAGGCCTATTTTATACCCTGCCACGTAAATAAGCCATTTTCATCTCCTGTGCCCCACATCCAGACTTCTGTATATCTATCTGCTACCACAACATTGGGTCTTGCGGCTTTTAACCTATTAAACTTAGCCTTATATAAAACTCTATTCTCTTTCTACGCTCCAAGGTGTTGGAATAATCTCCCGTCCAATATCAGATCAATCAAAGATCTCACACAATTCAGGAAAGCCATTAAACATCATTTATTCCTATTATATTACTCGCAATCCAACTGTACCCCTACACCTTGTACAAACACAACCACCCAACAGCTTTAAGAATGTAAAAGCGACACTAGTAATCTGTCATTGTTCAGATGTAAATAGTTCAATGTTATGAATCCTAGTTACTATGTCCTGTTCGATGTAAGCACAAGGCACCTCACCTCCCCTGCATTGTGCAAAATTGTTAACTGTAAACCGCACTGATGTCAAATAGCACGGTATAGAAAAGCTATAAATAAATAAATAAACAGTTTTCCACACACAATTCAGTTGCATTTTTTAAAATATTTACAGACCCCCAATTTCCCATTTTAAAGCGTAGCCTCCCCCCCCCCCCCCACAGATCCATCTCCCCTTGCTGATCAATCTATCAGGCAATTTAAGACACTGAACAGACAACAAGCAACTAACAATCATCCCTTACAATTTAGTAGAAGTTTTCTTGTAATCAGAAACCTCCCTATGGAGGTTTGAATAGTATGGGCTATGATCTTCATACTCACTGGGGGCCCAAACTATCTTCAAAGGTCAGCAACTCAAGATATTCTTACTTTTGTGCTTCTTTTTGCCTTGTGCTTCCATGGTTTCCTTGCTTTTAGTCTCACGCGTTATTCCCCAACCGTCCGTCTTCTCCTGTTTTGTTGTGTTCGGCAGCCTCTCTTTCTTGTGTTCGGCAGCCTCTCTTTCCGCTTATGTTTCTAATACAGGCTGCCGGTCTGCCGCATTGGGGAGGTGTTGGACGATCGGGCAGTCTCATCATCTGTGGCACATCCCTCCATGGTCTCTGGTAGTGGATTAGATTTAGGTGAGGTTATGTGTCCAGCCCGTATCTCTGAACATTCCTTCTCTCGGGGCTTCTCAGAAAGGGCTTTAATATAGCTGAGTATCGCAGCTGGAGAAGTAAAGAACTTTCACGCTCCCTTATCCAGGAAGGTCAATTTGGCCGGGTACCATATAGTTGCCTATATCCCTTGGTGGGCGAGTGCTTCTTTATAGTTCAACAGTTCTTTCCTGTGTTTCACCGTCTTTGAGGCCATATCTGGAAATATCAGCACTTTCCAGTCTCGATAAGTCACAAATTTAGATTTTTGGGTTTCTTGAATGATGAAGTTTTTATCTTGGTATCTTAGAAATTTTATTATGAAATGTCCGAGGTTTTTCATTGTTATTCAGTTTAGGCTGTAGTTCGTGATGGGCCCATTCTCGTTCATAGGGGAACCATGGATCTGCACTTTCTTGGTTTTCCAGCACCCCAAAGATGCATACATTGGATCTTCTTTCTCTATTCTCCAGGTCTTCCATTTTGCCTTTCATCCAGTTCATCTGTGTGTTTAATCACTCTATGTTGTCTTAGGTTTTTCTGCTCATCTTCAGCATGGCCCAGGCATTGCTCTGCCTGATCAATATGTTGGCCGAGAGCAACATATTTTTCCTCTATTTTAGTGAGGATCTTCTCTACTATCTCATTTTTTGATGTTTGAATTTCTTTCAGAACATAAATCCCACTTGAAGAATAGAGTGCTAACAGCTCCTATTGTACAGCACTGCATTGACCTTCTACATTCTTGGCATCAACTTCATTGATTGATCCAGGATGGATTAGGGATCTTCAAGCTGGCCGAGCGGAACAACACTTGGTTAGGCTTGAACAGAAATGGGACTGAATGAGTCACTGGATTGGACAACAGTGCTTTGAATCTATTGGCCAATCGTCTGCTAAATGTGCTTGCTGTCTCAGTTTAAATACCCCTATTGAGGGGTTTAGGTATTCCTGAAGGGGTGTTAGCTACCTGCTTGGTCCGGTCCTGAGGCAGCCCTTAACTTGAGGGGCGAAACTGCAATCGACAACAGGGTCGAGCAGCAACATCAGTTCTGAGGGTTGGGAGGTAAAGTACGTTAGGTTTTTTTCAATCATTTTAAATGCATTTAGAAATTGTAAAAAACGAGGTCAAGGCCTCCTTGCTGAGGCCATTCCCGATCCCCGAGAATGTGAGAGAAAAAGAGAGAGAGAATGTGTGTAGTGTCAGTTATTTACTAAAAGACATTATGCACTAAGTGACATTGAGAGAAAAATTAATCTCCTTGTCTGGTTCCCTTTCCTTTTCCCCTGGGTTTACTCTTTGTAGTGTTCAGCTTAACTCTTAGTTTGGTCACAGAATTTTGGTGCGAGAGTTATTGGGAGTTTTTGTGAGGTAGGATCATCCACAAAGAGGCAAACCTTACCAGATAGTCTTTCCGCAATATCATTAACAAAAATGTTAAAAAGAATCTGACCAAGGACAGATCCCTGCAACACACTTTTCCTCAGAGTGAGCTCTATTTACCTGTACCCTTTGTTGCTTCCCATTCAACCAAATTTTAAACCGGTCACTTTAGGATCCATCCTAGGGTGCTCAATTTATTTATAAGTTGCCTATGCAGAACAGTGTCAAAGGCTTTACTGAAATCTAAGTACACCACATCTAGGGCTTTCCCTTAGTCCAACTCTCTGGTCACCCAGTCAAAGAAAATAATTAGATTTGTCTGATAAGACCTGCCTCTAGTAAACCCATGATGCGTTGGATCCTGCAATCTATTGAACTCCAGAAACCTCACTATCCTCTGTATTAACCCTCTCACAAGAAACCTCAGCAGATGATTCAAATCTACATAAAGCTGGATGCCATCACCAAAAAGAAAAGTTTGAATCAATATAGGGTAATTCTATTACAGGGCACCTAGGATAAGGCAGCTTATTTTATAAAGACTAGTAGGAAACTGTCTTTGTAAAATACTATGGCACGTCCTGCAGCAATAGTGCCCACATAGAGTCACTGACATTAGCCTGGCTGGAGAGTGGGTATAAATGCTTGCATGTAGATTATTGAAGGATGCGCAACGATTCAAGTATTTCATAATCTATGTGCCTACTTCTGACTCTGCCTGTACCCCCTCAAAGCATACCCTACTTCCCCCCCCTCCAGCAACACCTATGGCAAAAAGTACACGCCTCCATGCCATGCGGTGTACTGTTATGCCTTTCCTAATTTTATAAAAGTCATTTTAAGCACACAGCACTAAAATGTTTTCATAAAATTACCAATAGAAAACAACACTCAAATGGGTGGATTCAGAGTCTAAATCCACTAATATACATATCAAAAATATTTTTGAAAATGTATCACACTTGGAAACTTTGTAATGCTAGGTATACAACTATTACTCTGTCAAAAATGAGCCACCTGACTGAAGACTGAACACAGTTTAGGTCAACTATCCAGAGGACTGCCATCGACTTGATGGCACTTATTTTTATTTTTATTTATTTATTTATATTCTCTTATATACCGCGCTATTCTGCATCAGTGCGGTTTACATTGAACAAACTGAAATTACATTGAACAGGGCATTATAACTTGGCACTTAACAACACTTAACAACATTATAACTTGGCACTTAACAACAGGAGCATGATTCAGTAAGGAAGAAAAGGACCTCGGTATCAGGCTGCCTATGAACAATAGCTTTATGCCCAGTATTAAAAAGGTTCTGAGTGTGACACATTTTCAGAGACTTTTTATAAAATTACCCCCATATTTTCTAATTATATGCCCTAAAGATCTTAAATATAGATTATACAGAAAAGATGACTATATAGTATCTTGTGGAAATCCCCAAGAGACTTTCTTAATACTCGAAAAGTCCCCCAACATCACCTGCTGAGATCATTCCCTCAAGAACCAGATAAAATAAGCTAACACTACCACCAAAACTAACCACCTCTAAAGCAGGACAACAAAATGCCATGACCCACTGGTCTGAATGATGCTGATGAATCCAGCAAAACAAAGCACAGGACTCTGCTCTAATTAGTCTAACACAGTAGATCAAGCTACCAATACGTTTTCCACCCTGTAGCCACTCCCAAAATCACACTGCCACTTATCCAACAAACAAGTGCCCTCAAAGGACTGGATAGTATCTTATGTTCATATCAGCTGAATAAGAAATAGTAGAGACCAGAATATAATTTTGTACATAGCCAAACAAATTTGCCTTCTTTAAAAAGGGCATATGATAGCATGCTTCACAACCTGTGGCGATAATTTCACAGTGGTCTTCAGCCCCTCTAAGGAAAAGAATTGGATTTCAGCTCACACCTTATTTCAGAAGTTCAAGGCAAGTTACATCAGATACAGTAGGTATTTTCCTGTCCCCGGAGGACTTATAATCTAAATTTGTACTGGAGGCAATGGAGGGTTAAGTGACTTGCGCAAGATCACAAGGAGCAGGGGTGGGATTTGAAGCCTGGCTTCCCTGGTTCTAGCCCGCTGCTCTAACAATTAGGCTACTCCTCCACTTTGTCAAACCTACCTGGTAAGTGTTTATCAACCATGCTAGCAAAGGATCTAAAAGATCTCCAGTCTGCAATGGACAATAAAATATTTCAAATAACCTCCAATTCCAGCACATTAAAAGAAGAAATCAAATGGGTGCCAGATTCAGAACATTCAACAGAATTGAAGGCTTGTTTCAAGGGCCTGGACCATACAGATTTTATAAATTTCATTAAAAAATGCTGCAAATCATTTCCAGTTTTCTTTAGAAGGTACCAAAGGGCTAGATGAAAATTCATGCTAAACCTTAAAAGTCTTTTTAGAAGGATTTATAGCCTTATTAATTAAAGAAGAAAAAAAAACACTTGAAACTTGGGATGGCTTTATTATGCATAATACAGTGCTGTCTACCCCTTACCCCAGACCTTAACTTGCTTCAGCTGAGCAGAGCCTTTAGCAAACCAATGATTTGAATTCCTAAAAGAAGGATTTACTAACTTTTCTTTGACCAGTGCATCCACAACTAATATAATATCATTACACCATGCACCCACAGCCTCAGACACATTGACCACAGTAAAATCTCAATTTAACAAGTGGCATTTTTTCAAAAAAAACAATTCTGTTACAGCTTTAAACTTCTTGACTCTTTTTTATCCCAAAGGAGAGAGTGAATTCAATCTTGGCAACTCAAACACATGCAAATTGATCAATCTCTGACATAGGCCAAGAGCTTAAAAAAAAGATACTCATAACCCATCACTAATTTTGTAGGAACGTGAATTCATTAGTGTGCCGTTTGTTATGTCTTAAAATGTTTAGTGCATATAAAATTGATTTAATGCACATTAATCTACAAATAAATGCATATACGATGGATCTGTGCCTGGTAAAAATGTGTGAAGAGCACTTTACAAATGATGTCCGAATGCAATCTGGGTTGCCCAAGCCAGAATGTCTGAAAGAGGCAGGCACATCCAAGTTCAGGCACGATTTCATGATGGTGGGCGTGCCAGATAGGAGCACCCTCAGAATAGTATTTCAGACAGTGGACGTCTATAAATAGCCTAATGGTTAGAGTAGTGGGCAAGGACCAGGGAATCCAGTGTTCAAATCTCAGCGCTGCTATCATGGTGCTTGTGCAGAGTACTGGGGATAGTGACATGCCGTCTTCTCTACACCCTCTGGATGCTTTAGAGCAGGGGTCTCAAACTCAAATTGCTTTGAGGGCCAAATGAGGAGTTGTAGAGTAACCCGGGGGCCGCACAAGACGCAGGCCTCATTTGCATAAGGGCATCATTTGCATAAGGGCATCATTTGCATAAATATTTGCATAATGTTACCATACACTAACTTTGAGTAAACATGCCTCTTAATGAGTGTATGGATAAAGAAAGACTAAAAGATTTCTACATTGCTATAAACCAGTGCCAACCGCCAGGCACATTAGGAACTACTCCAATACTAAAACAGTTGCACTGGCTGCCCATACAGGCCAGGATCTCCTACAAGGTTCTAACAATGACCCATAAAGCCATCAAGAAATTCCCGGCTACTGCTATCACCGACCTAGTATCCATCACACCTCCTAACCGGCTAAGGAGATCGAATGCTGCAAACACCCTCATTCTACCTAAGGCAAGTACTAAGTGTTCTCAAGCTACCAGATCTAGAGCCTTTGCCTTTTTTGCACCATCTTGCTGGAACGCACTCCCGGCGCCTATCAGAACCATCAGCGATCTCTCCCAATTCAAGAAGGAACTGAAGCATCACCTTTTTCTCCTTTACTACAATGCCGCAGCCCCCCCTCCACAGTCACCTACTTCCACACCTCATGGTAGCTCCTCAAGCCCATACATCATACACTCCTAGTCTGAATACCTGCAACCACACCTTAACCGCCTCCATAATTAACTTACTCTGAGAAGCTCGTGCTGTGCACGTAACCATGTATATAGTTATTGTTCTCCCTGTTCTCCCTGTTAAGAAACTTGTTCATTGTACATCCGAGTTATTTTTACCTGTTTATTGTAAGCACAAATCACTAAACTGAGATGTGTAGATTCAATGTTTTATTGTAAACCGCACTGATCTTAAATAGCGCGGTATAAAAGAAAATGTAATAAATAAAATAAAATAAATAATTTAGAACCCATAGCAAACCTGCCATGTCCTAACAGCACTACCAGGACTCACAAAGCACCATACCCTACCTATCAAAAGGCAACACTGCAAATATTAAATCAACACATTTCAGAGAATAACAATACATGACCTACTTGGGAAAGAGAACAAGTGGCAATGTCAAATAGGAATTACATAAACAGAATACCTCAGCTCAGTTACACATGCAGAACATACACCATCACCAAACAAGGAATCACAATTTAGAAACAGGAAGACAATTAAACTGGGAACCCCAAAAGCCAAACTTAGAATGTACAACACTGTAGAAATAAAACTATACATTGATTTCCTCTTGTATTAAATAAAGTGCAGACGTTAAAGATGCACATTTCCAAGAGCTGACATATTTCAGTTAATAAATTCAAAATAAAGAGATATTTTTCTACCTTTTGTGCATTTTTTTTTCAGTTGCAATTGTTCCAGCCACTTTCTTCTGGTTTCTTTGTGTCTTCTGCTAACTCTCCATCGTCTGCTGTCCATTTGTCCTTTCTTCTTTCCCAGTTTTTTCCCATTCTCTCTACATCTGCTTTAACATACTAATCATTCTCCTTTTGCTCTTTCCTCATTCCTATTTCATCCACTCAAATTTTACCCCTCCATCCTCAATCCCCACTTACTCTCCCAATACCCGGCCAATTGTAGATTTTTCTTCCCTCCCACACAAAATATATTTCCCCTCTCCATTTCACTCTCCCAGCCCCATCCCATTCTAATCGTCCCCCAACATCAACTCCCTTCTAGCTCCTGCCCCACCCAGCATCCGCTCCCTTCTAGTCCCCGCATCATCAGCCCATTTCCAGTCCTAGCTCCCTCCCCTCACAGCCCATTTCCTTTCCAAGTCCCCCTCCCCATCAGCCCATTTCCATTCCAAGCCCCCTTCCACTCAGCCCATTACCATTCCAAGACCCTGTCCCCATCAGCTATTTGCAGTTCAAGCTCCCCCTTCTACTCGGCCCATTTCCAGTCATAGCACCCCCCCCAGTCCATTACCAGTTCTAGCCCCACCCCCCCATAGCCCATTATCGGTCCTAAGCCCTCCAACAGCCCACTTCCAGGCCTAACCCTTCCATCGCCCCATCTTCATTCTTAGCCCCCCAATCAGACCACCTCCAGTCCTAACCCCCATCTGTCCATTACCAGTACTATCCCCCATCACCCCATTTCCAGTCCTACCCCCCCAGCAGCCCACATCAAGTCCTGCTCCCCCCCAGCAGCCCACATCAATCCTGCTCCCCCCCAGCAGCCCACATCAAGTCCTGCTCCCCCCCAGCCGCCCACATCAATCCTGCTCCCCCCCCCGCAGCCCACATCAATCCTGCTCCCCCCCCCAAGCAGCCCACATCAATCCTGCTCCCCCCCCCGGGAAACTTAAACTTTAGAAAACAGCTGGCTGCTGCTCCTGCCGCTGCCGCGGCGGTAGCAGCAATACCGCATGTCCCGCGGCCCCCCCCCCTGTCAGTTCTTCTCTGCTTCGGCTTTCAGAGCCGCGAAGGGAGAGCTTCTCCCTCGTGACTCTGTTAAGCCCGCTGGGGCTTATGGGAAATTTCCCATCTGCCCCGGCGAGCTTAACAGAGTCGCGAGGGAGAAGTTCTCCCTTCGCGGCTCTGAAAGCCGAAGCAGAGAAGAACTGACAGGCAAGCAGGAAGGGATCGGGGGGCCGCGGGACATGCGGTATTGCCGCTATTGCCGGGCAGATGGGAAGGGGCCGCGGGACAGTTGATTCTGCCGCTGCCACGGCAGCGGCAGCAGAAGCCGGGTTTTTTTTTTTCCCCTGTGTATCGCAGGCCGCACAAAGGTCTCTCGCGGGCCGCATGCGGCCCGCGGGCCGCGTGTTTGAGACCCCTGCTTTAGAGTCACAGCAAGGGCTTTCCTGATGCCCGTTCGTGCCTGCAGCAGGTCTAAACTTAGATGTGACTCTGGATGTCCAGGATGTTTCCAAGATCAGCTAGTGATGTCCAAGTTCTTAGGAACACCCCAGTTATGTCTCCATCGTACCCCCATTCAAACTTGGACGTTCTCATGCTGAGGATGTCCAAAGACCCAGCTTCTAAAATATCTCCGGAGACATCTCTATGCCCAGTTTCAGACATCCAAAGCATGAAGAGGGCTTCTACAATAACTCCCATAATGTGTTAAATTTATAATAAAAAAAGTCTGAAATAAGCAAAACACACACCTGAAAGTCAGGAAGAAGCCCCCCCAAAAAACGTAAATGAGTCAAACATATTCTGCCTGTGCATATTCCTACAAATTTGAGGCTGTGGATGAAATATAAGATCAAGCTTGTCCAGACTCATGGGTGGGCCTGGATACACAGTGAATATGGCCCAAGATAATTATGTCCTCACAAATGCATAGTAGCAGCAGTAATTAGGGCTTAGGATCAAGATATGAGCACTCATATTACTTTTGGGTTGCACAAATTCTTTTGACGTTTTCAAAAACCACACAAGTTTTGAAAAAATAATTACATTTATCCAAAGTTTGTTGTAATTGCAACAGCATTTCATGAAATCAAATAAGGCACATACTATCAGAGAAACTTGTTGAGGGTCCAAATGAGACTGTGCCAGAATGCTTCTCCTCTTTTACACAAGTCTGTCGTGGTAATGTAAATTTCTGATATTACTGTTAGGACAGAGAAATCTGCAGAAATCTCCATAAAAATTAGAACGATTTACCTTATCTGAATTATTAAAAAGAAACCAAACTGAGTCCTTTATTTTATCAAACAAAAAATAAAATAAATCTCCCAGTTCTTAAAAAAATGTACATGGTCACCTTTCATAGACAGATGCTGTCTGCTGTATCCAAAAAGACAACCTGTACCCCCATCCTGAATATGTGTGCACAAGGATGGCCAGCTTTGTTATATTTGAATTAGACAAATCTATTCCTTACCAAAATATTGCTAAGATCTTTCCGGTAAATAAATATGCGACTGGATCCTTCTAGGCATTTTGAGAGGGCCAAATCACTTGGAAGCAGCTCACGCTTTTCTATAAAAAGAAAAATAATCAGGTTCAGAGAAGGTTCTGTGAAAGACTTTAAATAATTCTTTTAGTTATACCACAGACACATCCAGATTTTTCATGTGGGTGGACAGTATCTTTCATATTTACCAGAGTAGTTTTGACAATGACTTTTCCTAAGGGAAAATGTACACAGCAAATAATTGCTTTGAGCTTAAATACAATTGTGACCATGAACCGTACCACCTAGAAATCTACTTATTTATTTATACTAGTGAAGAAAGCACACAGAACATGGATCAGGGAATTCTTTCAAACCCCTGTGTGTGTGCAGCTGTGCTGCCTGTGTGCATGTCTGATTTAGAGGAAAAAGGGGAAGGTGGTTTTGTTCACAAGGGTTGGGAGTTAGTTTTGTGGGGTAGTTGTGAGGGGCAGCTGGATGTGATGTGGCTGGAGTAGGTGTTGGGGTGGCTAGATAGGGAATAGTTTGGGGTGGGATAGTTGTGGGTGGCTAGGTAGTCATGAGAGTAGTTATGTGAGGTAGTTTTGGGGGTAGCGATGGATTTGGGAAATTGATGAGAAAGCATAGCTGGTGCTAGGGAGAGATAGTGATAGGGTGCTTTGGAGGGTGGGGGAGTTGGTGAGTTGAGTGGAAGTTGCTAGTGTGTAGTTTTTTTTTGGGGGGGGGGGGGTTGTTTGTGAATTTAGGGGTAATTGGAGTAGTTGAAAGGGGGCAGGAGCAGTATGGGAGTTGGTGGGGTAATACTACGATGCACAGAGCAGTCCAACTGGGTGTTATCCAGTCTTCTGAACTGAATTCCACATGTATGACTATTTCCCAGTTGGGGAGAGGTTGCGTGTGTGTACTTGGTGCAAAGAGCTCTAGTTCTCAGAGAACAAGTCTGATCTCTGGAGACTAGAGTAGCAGACTTTGAAGGCTGAGGCAGATTGCTACTAATTTATATAGTGCTACAAGGCATACACAGTGCTGACAGAGGTACATAGAGGAAACCAATAGGAACTTAGTTAAAAGCCCCACCTCCTGCCTGGAAGCCTCTGTGTCACCTTGGAGGAGAGACTGTTACCTAGAAATAGAGCCAGAGCCTGTATTCCAAGGAAGAAATATTATTTTGCACAGAGGATGTGTCTCCAGAGGTTTCTGCCCAGGGATAATGGGTAGGATGACTGTTTTACTTAGGCCTCCGTGCACATACCCCTTAGTGATTAAATTATTAGGCATGTAGATAGCTGGGTGAACATGATGATTGTTTGGTGCAAAGATGGTGGACCTCATGTGTCACCTAGGTTTCCGCGGAGGTTATCCCCCTCTTTTTTGAAATGTAAAACTAAATTTAAATTTGCTTTCATTCTGTCCTCTTGCTATATTGAAATCCTGTGTGTCTGTCCCAATGCATTTTTTAATTCAGTCCCTGCTTCTGCCCTCCCCACCTCCATGGGGAGAGCATTCCAGGCATCTGCCACCCTTTTCTGTGAAAAAAGTATTTATTGATGTTACTTTTAAAAGTTTACCACCTTTCAGCTTTATTTAATGTCCTCTTGTTCTACAGCTTCCACCATCTTTGAAAAAGGTTCATTTTTTCATTAATGTCCCTTTAGTATTTAAAGGTCTGTATCATATCCCCTGGAGTAGAGGAGTAGCAGCCTATTGGTTAGAGCACTGGCTTGGAAAGGAAGAGACCAGGGTTGTATTCCCACTAGCACTTCTTGTGGCCTTGGGCAAGTTACTTAACCCTCCACTGCCTCGGAAGGCCTGGCAATCTACTTCCGGTGACAATGCCAAGAAAACTCAGGAGCTGTCGGGCTGCCAGGAGTAAGCACCGACTCGAAGACACACATTGCAATTGCATCATATCCCCCTTGTCCCTCCTCTCCTCTAGGGTATACACTACAGATTATAGATTTTTGAGTCTCTGCTCATACGACTTCTAGTGCAGGCCCTGTATCATTTTGGTTGTCTTTCCCTGAATTATGTTGTCTTTTGATATGCTTTGCAAGGTAGTCTCTCCAAAACCAAACACAATACATCAAGTGAGGCCTCACCCTCAGCTCATACTGGGGCATTAATACTTCCTTCTGCTGATCATTGCTCTCTGCATGCAGCCCAGCATCGTTCTGGCTATGGCCACCACTTTGCCAGATTGTGAGATCCTATTATCCCAAGGTGCTTCTCCTGGCCCATGCACAGCAGACTCTCACCCCCTATTGCATACAGCTCATTTTTCACATTCCATTAGAAACACAAAAACACGACAGCAGAAAAAGACCATATGGCCTATCCAGTCTGCCCTTCCAGATCAACTACTATAGTCCCATTTTTCCCTTTAGATCATTCTTCTCATTTTTGTAGATCTATTCTCATGTTGTCTAGTTCCTCCAAGGTGTCCACTCTGTTGCAAATCTTTGAATCATTTGCAAAAAGGCAAATGTTTCCTTTTAACTCTGGCAATATCAGACATTGAACAGGATTGGTCCCAGGACCATTCTCTGAGGCATTCCACTCTTACCTTCTTTTCTTCTGAGTGAATTCCATTTATCGCTATCTTCTGTCACCTCTCAGTCAACCGATTTATGATCCAGTTGGCCACACTGGGACCCATCTCTAGACTACTCATTTTATTCATAACACTAAGAGGAACAGTTATCAAAAGTAGATCACATCCATCGCATGCCCTTGATCTAGTTCTCGGATTACCCAGTCAACGAAATCAGAGTTATTTGGTAAACCTTTGTTGTCTCTGATCTTGTAACCCATTGCCCACCACCGAGGTAAGGCTTACCAGCATGGAGTTTTCTACCTCTTCTCTTTTACCACTTTTGTGAAGAGAGACCACATCAGCCCTTTTCCAATCCCATGGAACTCCCCCCTGTTTCCAAGGTTCTATTAAAAATATCTTTAAAGGACCCCCAGAACCTCTCTGAGCACTTCTGATATGTATTTTGTTTTGGCCAATGGCTTTCTCCACCTAGTTTTTCAAGATGTGCATAAACACTTTCTTTCATGAATGGTGTGTAATCTACTCCATTTCCATAAGCATCTTTGTCAATCATGTGTGGCCGTTCTCCAAGATTTTCTTTTGAGAATATGGAACAGAAGTATTTGTTTAACAGTTCCACTTTTCCTGGTCACTTTCCACAAATCAGTCCTCAGCACCTCCGAGTCTTTGCAATTCCACCTCTGGCCTTTCTCCTCACCCGAAGATGAAAATGAAAAAAAAAATGTCATCACCATCTCACTTCACATCTTAGTTATTTTTATTTCTGTGTGTGCTTTTACCGTTCTTTCTTTCAGCTTTATCTAGTATTTTTTCTCTGTTTCTCTTTCTGTGATCACTACCTTTATTTTGTCTTAATTTTGCAGCCACTACTTTGGAGAACCAAATTTGTTTCCCTTTCCTCTTTCTTTTATTTGCTTCCCTTATATAATGAATCTGTTGCTCTTCCTCTAGTCTTTTTCAGTTTAGCCTACTGCTTTTCCACTTCCTTTATCTCCTCCCATCTAGCAGTTACTCACCTGTAACAGGTGATCTCCGGGAACAGCAGGAATTTAGTCTTCACATATGGGGTATCGTCGGTACCGAAGGAGCCTGCGCGGGAACGCTCCCCAGCGTCCAATAGGAAAGCTTTTGGGAGCATCCCACAGTGCCTGTGTGCTGCCTTCCCGCCTTTCCCAACTGTCCCTCTCCATTTGAGTTTAAAACAGACAAAAGAAAGAGAGAGAGGGAAAGAGAGATACAGTTCCTAGGGGAGGTGGGTGGGTTGTGAAGACTAAATTCCTGCTGTTCGCGGAGATCACCTGTTGCAGGTGAGTAACCATGCTATCTCCAGGAACAAGCAGGAATATAGTCTTCACATATGGGGACTCCCTAGCTTCAGATGCCAGGGAGAAGGCCCCAGAAGTTGTGTGCCCTTGTGAAAGGGCTCCACTTCCCCCCCCCCCCCATGGATCTCTGGCATCCTACCAGGGATGGTGGGTAGGAGTTGATTATTTATTTAGCTGTATTTATATCCCGCTTTTCACCGGGTCAAAGCGGTCAATTGTGAGATACATTTAACACGAGGGGATATGACACACATACGCTAATACGTACAGGGACATGGGCAATGGAGGGTTAAGTGGCTTGCCCAAGACCACAAGGAGTGCCTATAGGACTAGAAATCCCAGTCCCTACGGCCTGAGATTGCTGTCCCCAGGTGGGACTTGAACCCCCGGCCCTCCGGCCTGAAGTACCTTGTCCTAACCACTAGGCCACTCCTATGGAACAGGTGTTGAAGAACAGCCTGACCAAACAAGGCATCCCGGCGGGAGTCCTTCTCTAAGCAGTAATGGGCTGTGAAGGTATGAACCGAAGCCCAAGTAGCTGCTCGACAGATGTCGTCGATAGACACAGAGTGAAGATGAGCCATTGAGGCTGCCATGGCTCTCACATTGTGAGCTGTGACATGGCCTTCAAGAGGAAGGTTTTTACTCTCATAGGCAAAAGATATACACTGTGCAATCCAGCTGGACAGTGTTCTTTTGGAGACCTGGAAGTCCCAAATGACTAGGATCAAAAGCAACAAAGAGTTGAGAGGACTTTCTATGTTGCTATGTCCTTTGCAAGTAAAAGGCCAAAGCTCTTTTACAGTCCAAAGTATGAAGATTCCTTTCTGCATTTGAGGTGTGAGGCCTTGGAAAGAATACAGGAAGGTAAACCGCTTGGTTTAAATGAAAAGGTGAGACCACCTTTGGCATAAAGTGTGGATGAGTCCTAAGGACTACCTTATCATGATGGAACCTTGTATAAGGAGGATCAGCCACCAACGCTTGCAATTCACTGATGCGACGTGCTGATGTGATTGCAATAAGAAAGATGACCTTCCAGGAAAGGAATTTCAAAGAGGTAGTGGCTAATGGTTCAAAGGGCGGTTTCATGAGCTGCCCAAGAACCAGATTTAAGTCCCATGCCACTGGTGGTGGCTTAATGGGAGGCTTAGTTAAAAGGAGGCCTCTCATAAATCTCGCTATGAGAGGAAATAGGTTGTCCATTTAGAGGATTGAAAGAAGCTGCAATAGCACTCAAATGAACTCTCACTGAATTGGTCTTAAGCCCTGCATTTGATAAATGAAGGAGATACTCCAGTAATGATTCCAGAGGTATCGAAAGAGGGTTAAGACCTTTCTGCG
The DNA here is from genome assembly GCA_033557465.1 of Ichthyophis bannanicus. NCBI lineage: Eukaryota > Metazoa > Chordata > Amphibia > Gymnophiona > Ichthyophiidae > Ichthyophis > Ichthyophis bannanicus. The sequence goes on from CM066031.1 coordinate 548,138,079, forward strand.
AGCACCATATAGTAAACCTTTTCCACTTAAATGCATAACAGTGTCTTGTGGAAGGCTTCTTGGAAGCATAAAGGATATCCTTTACCTGCTGGGGACGGTTAAGACCGTGAAGTTCTAGGCTTTCAGCAACCAGGCCCCGAGATGCAGAAACTGGGAATTGGGATGCCACAGCATTCTGTCCTCTTGAGAAAGGAGATATGGAGCAAATCCTAACTCCAGAGGCGGAGCTTGAGAGAGATGTAGGAGCAGAGGGTACCACATTTGCCGTGGCCAATGTGGAGCTATAAGAATCATATGACCTCTGTCTCTCTGAAGCTTGAACAGGGTTTGGGAATTAGGGGAATGGGTGGAAAGGCATATAGGAAGTCCTGACCCCAATGGAGGAGGAAAGCATCCCTGGCCTGACAACCCTGAGCCGGAATTCTGGAACAGAACCGGGGACGTTTGGCATTCAGCGGACTTGCAAAGAGGTCTATGTCCGGGGTTCCCCAAATTTGAAAAACCTTGGCCACCTGGTCTGCATGGAGAGACCATTCGTGTGGAAGCAGAACTCGACTGAGTGTCTGCCCAAGAGTTTTGCATGCCTGGAAGATACACCGCAAGGAGATGAATCTGATGCTCCCCTGGCGAGGGCCCAGAGTTGCAAAGCTTCATTGCAGAGCGACAGAGAGCCTGTTCACCCCCTGCTTGTTCACATAGAACATGGCTACTTGATTGTCCGTTTGAACTAGGACTGTCTTGTAGCTGAGCTGGGTGTGGAATACTCGAAGAGCAAGGAAGATGCTATGAGTTCCAGGAGACTGATGTGGAGATAGGCCTCCTGTGGAGTCCAGATACCCTGGGTAGAGAGGCCTTGCAGGTGGGCTCCACAACCCACCTGTGAAGCATCTGTTGTTAGAGTGGCCTGGGGTGAGGGTTGCTGAAAAGGAGACCCCACCAAAAGGTTTTGGGGTGACTGCCACCATTGGAGGGACAAAATAAGTTGATCTGAGTTTGCTATTTTGTCTGACAGGCAACCTGACGCCTGAGTCCACTGAGTGGATAAAGTCCACTGGGCTGCCCTCATATGGAGGCGAGCATAAGGAACCACATGCATGGTGGATGCTATATGGCCTAGCAACTGTAACATTTTCCGAGCAGTGAGGTGAGGTTTTAGCATTGCTTGGGAAGCTAACTGCACAATGCGAAGGCAGCGGGGCTGTGGAAGTTGGCCCTTGTCTGTCTGGTATCCAGCAGATCTCCTATAAACTCTAGGAATTGACTGGGAGCAAGTTGGGTTTTTGGAAGTTTATGACAAGTCCCAAATACTGAAGGATGCGCATTGTGGATGAGAGAGTAACCCTGGCCTCTGGCTCTGAAGGGGCTTGAATGAGCCAGTTGTCTAAGTAAAGGAAGACGAATATTCCCAGGGTGCAGAGAAATGCTGCCACCACAGCCATGCATTTTGTGAACACCCTTGGTGCAGAGGCCAGGCCAAAAGGAAGAAACCTGCATTGGTAGTGCTTCTCTTGAAACAGAAAGTGAAGGAACTTTCGGTGAGTTGGATGGATGAGAACATGACTGTACGCATCCTTGAGATCTAGAGAACAAAGCCAATCCTGACTCTGAAGGTATGGCAGCAGAGTTCCTAGAGAAATCATTTTGAACTTCTCTTTGAACAGGAATTTGTTCAATTCTCTGAGGTCTAAAATGGGTCTGTGTCCTCCTGTTTTCTTTGGAATAAGGAAATAGAAGGAGTAAAACCCTGTACCCCTTTGGGGAATGGGTACCTCTTCTATTGCCCCTTGAGCAAGGAGCACAGTGACCTCTTGACCTAACTGGTCATTGAGAGAGGTCTGAGAATTGAACTGTCTTACCATTGTAGGAGGAGGCATGCTGAGGAAATGAAGCTTGTACCCCTCTCTTACAATAGACAGAGTCCAATTTTCTGCTGTTATCTGACCCCATCTGGGGGCAAAATGACATAATCTTCCTGGGATGGTGGAGGGTTCTGGGCCAGGAAGGCAAAGTTCTCTGGATAGGAGTCAAAGCCACTGTGGAGGCTGAGTCTGCTGAGCCAGTTGAGGCTTAGCTGCTTTTGGCTTCCTTTGCCTAGGTTGTTGCTGCTGTCCCTTTTGGGCAGACTGACCTAAACAATGTCCCTGCTGGGTATAGGAGGGATAAAACTTTTTCTTCTTGCTGAAGAATGATTTCTTAGAGGATCTTTTCCTCGCAGGATCAGCTGCAGATTTAGACAATCTATCCAAAGTGATATTGTCAGCATCTATCTCATTAGCTTTTTCTTGCCAAAGAGATTCTCTCCTGTGCAAGGCATATTCCCTAGTTTGTCCTGCAGCCAAATTTCCAAGTCAGATGGCTGGAGCCAGGCAATCCTACGTGCACCTATGGCAATGGCAGAGGTTCTACTTATGCATTCAAAGCAGTCAAAGGCTGCACGATTCACAAACTTGGAAACATCCTGAGCATGTTTGACAAGAGCAAGATAATCTTGCCTTTTATCATCAGGAAGGAGAGGGCTCATAAGCTCTAAATCTCCTGTGACCTCTTTAAGGAACATTCCCATATACAAGATATATGAACTGATCCTAGCAGAAAGCATGGAAGCCTGGAAGGATCGATGTCCAACGGCATCAAGAGTCCTACACTCAAGTCATGGAGGATTAGATGCATGACTTTTTGCACTCTTTATCCTTCTCATGGTTGATTCCACCACCATGGAATGGTGTGGTAATTGAGTCTTCTGAAACCCAGGACAAGGAGGAACTTGATACAAGGTGTCGAGTCTTCGAGAGTGAGGAGATGTGGTTAGAGGTGTTTCCCACATCCTTAACATAAGATCATGCAAGATCTCATGAATAGGCAAGGTAGCTGCCTCCTTGGGAGCTTTAGGGTATTGTAGGATTTCTAATTCCTTTGCCCTAGGCTCTTTTTCAGGAGCCACTATGATGGAAAGACCTCGGGCCACATCTCGGATAAAATCCTGAAAGGACATATCCTCTGGTGGAGACATCCTACGCTGAGGAGAAGAGGAATACTCAGGAAGAAGTACTCTGGTATCGGCAGAGCTTTCAGAGTCTTCAGACTCATCTGAGGATTCGAAGTATCTCCAATCCGGGTGATCGTGCAAGGCACGGTACCGGTACCGATCGAAGTCGGCATCAGAGTGGTTCGGTACCAACTTGTCGATGCCGGATAGAGCCGCATGACTCGGTCCCGGTAGAATACCTGCCGATGTCGATGCAGTCGGTGCCGGTACCGGAGTCGTTGCCGGTACTGGTTGAATTGTCTGAAGCAGTTTCAGGGGCATTGAGGCCGTAAGAAGAGCCGCCAGACTGCGTTCAATAGCCAAGAATCTCTGGTCTATCGATGTTGCCGATGTTTGGGTATCGGTGCCGGATGAAGCAGCCGGAACCCCAGAGTATGGCACCAGTAGTTCTGCCGAGGTTAAAGCCTAGAGAACATCCTGGAGCCCCGTTAGTGCTTTGGAAGCCGAAGCCTCCTGCCGGGGCAATTTTGCCGGTCAAAGTCCCATCAAGGGCAACGCCAGAGGCATCTCGATGTTTAGAAGGAGATCTACCCTTTGAGGACTGGCTAGATTTATGTTTAGTTACCTGAGATCCATGGGAGGAAGAAGCAGCCCTGGAAGACGTCGATGCCACAGAGGCTGCATTGGAGGGAAAAAGGGTGCTAAGTTTAGCAGCTCGGTTTTGCCGGTCCCTTTTAGACATCATCCCACAGGCAACACACTCTGAAATAGAGTGATCAGGACCTAAACATTTGAGGCACCACTCATGGGTGTCTGTGACGGAGATGGTACCGCCACACTTAGAACACATTTTAAAACCCAAAGCGGGTTTTTCCATTCTGAAGGAAAAGGTTGGGCCTAGCGCCCAAAATGGCACGTGGCACCTGAGGAGAAAATTACTGGAAAAGATTCCAGAAAGAAAGGGGTTTTTTTTTTTTTGATAAAAAGAACCGGCGGTACCGGTGTAGCATCGAGGGAAGGCAGACGCGACCACAAAACAGAAGAATAAGAAGGGAATTTTTTCTGTGGTGACAGGATGTGCGACCTGTTGGCTCCACGGAAAACGAAGAACTGGAGAGGGACAGTTGGGAAAGGCGGGAAGGCAGCACGCAGGCGCTGTGGGATGCTCCCAAAAGCTTTCCTATTGGATGCTGGGGAGTGTTCCCACGCAGGCTCCGTCGGTACCAACGATACCCCATATGTGAAGACTACATTCCTGCTTGTTCCTGGAGATTTCATTTTACTGGTCAGCATTTTTGAAATCTAGGACTTTTGAGTTTTCTGGGATTGCACGGACTCTGCTTTGGCTTTTACCTCAAACCACATTACACGGTGATGCAGGGGCAGAGGAAGGGCTTTTTCTTTAGGGAGGGGAGGCCCCAAACCCCACCCCAAGCTCCTCCCTAACTCCGCCGCAAACTCTGCCCAAGCAGCACACTGCGCCAAAGACCCTTCCTATTCACAGACAGGGAGGACCTTTGCCGTGATCGTGGCTTTTCTTCTGCCCGTGGGGGATGGGATCCCCACAGATAGACTACTGCCTGTGGGCTGCAATCATTGCAAAGACCCTTCCTGCCTGCCCACGATCCTTGCGGGCAGATAGGGTGTTTGCAAAGACTGTGGCTGCCTACGGGGATCCCATCCTCTGTGGGCAGAAGAGAAGCCACGATTGCGGCAAAGGTCCTTCCTGTCTGCCTGTGGGGATCCTCATCTCCCGTGGGCAGACAGGAAGGAGTTTTTCTTCTTCTGCCCGTGGGGGATGGAATCCCCATGGGCAGCCTGCTACCTGCCATGCCACACCATGATTTTTGGTGGGGCCAGGGCCTGTGGGACCCACCCCTTTACAATGTCTATGTAGTGATCCCTGCTGCAAAAGCGGGCAAAAACCCAGACATTAGACACACTAGTGATAATTATATAAAGCACTCACAAAAGGTTACTCCTTAGTAATGCATGCAAGTCCCTATTCTAAAGTGCTTACACACACACTTGCACATATCAGTGGTGAAAGTTCTAGTGCGGGGCCCTCAAGTAAAATTTTGCTGAAGGGCTACCATCATTGCCCCTCCGCCCCAGCGACCCCCCATTTTCATTCCCCCCACACGGCAAACTTCCTTTGATTTGTTTGCCATGCTGCCTCCGTTCCAGGCCTGGCAGGAGTTCCTCCCAGGCCGAAGTCTCGCGGTGTGGCTGTTATCGTAAGACCTCAGCCCAGAAGCTAAGATCCGCCGGGCCTCGAACAGAGGCAGCGTGGCAAACAAATCAAAATATGTTTGACATGCTGCCATGTGGGCCTCTTTCCTTCCTGGTCCCCCTCCCCCCACACTGAAGGTGCTGTTTGGGTGGAATTTCAGTTTGGGTGAGCATGTGGGCGGAGCTTGAGCAGAGCGAAAGTGGGGACTAAATCTACATACATAAGTTATAAAATACTATAACTTACATGTGTTCTTTAGAAATATAGGTGCATCCATTTATACTGTCTAGGGTTTGCGGTAAGTGGTCGTGCCTACCTTTGGCACGCATATCTCACCACTTACACCCTTATTCTTTAAAGTACATGCGTATTTAATAGAATAGATGCCAAAACGCATGTGACAACACACATTAAACTAAGCAAACCTCATAGAATTCCCTCACTATCTCCACTGGTGGTTACTAAGTCCAGTGTTGACTCTTCCCTGGTAGGTTTCATCACCATTTGTCTCAGCAAAGTCTCTTATAAGGCATCCACAATCTTTACTTCTTTCCAGAGTTGCAGACAGAATACCTTAATCCACACCTAGTAGATTAAAGTCATCTAGTCTCATCACCTCTCCATTGTCACCTTTGCTATATCATTGATCATGTCTCTGTTCATTTCTTCTGTTTGAATTGGAGGTTTCTAGACTACACCATTGTGGATGGGAATACCAACTCCCTTTCCAAAACGATCCACAGCTCTTCTTTTCCTCATATCTCCTGCATTTTAGCTGTTTTAATATTGTTTTAGACATAGAAGGCAACTCTTCTTTTTCTGCACTGTCTATCCCTCCTAGATAGATTATAAGCCAGCTATGACGATATCCCATTCATAAGATTCATTGAACCACGTTTCCGTAATGACCACAATATCCATATCCATTTCCACCATCATGGCTTCCAGGTCTCGAATTTTATTGTTTAGGCTGTGATCATTTGTGCTCATTGCCTTCCAGTAATTTTTGGATGGCTTGCTTGTATTTAGTATGGTTTTTATTACAGTTTACAGTTCAGGATAGCCTTCAAGATTCTAACGATGACCTACAAAGCCATCAACAAGTGCTCCTCCTTCTCCCTCACTGATCTCATCCGAACCACCCCCTTCAACAGAGTAAGGAGATCAGCTGCCATCAATACCCTTACACTCACGAAGGCGATCACCAGATGCTCTCAGGCCAAGAGAAACAGAGCCTGAGCCTTCTATGCCCCCTCCTGTTGGAACGCCCTTCCACCGTCCATTAGAGCCATCAATGACCTCTCCCAGTTTAGAAAGGCACTGAAGCATCACCTGTTCCTCCAGTGCTACACCGAACCAAACGACTTCTCCCAGCCTGTCACACTCATGACCCAGGCCAGCACTTCCAGCACAACCACCTTACTCACCTCCAGCCCCTGCCTTCGATAGTCCCACCCAAACCCTCCCCCCTGTGTACAGCTCACCCCACCTGTAGACAATGAGGAACTGTTACCAGAGAGAATGTAAATATTGACGATATTAGCATGTAAACAATTCTGAGCAGCCCATAACAGCCTGCTACAGCCAAAAATGTATATAGTTACCCTGTTTAACCCTGTATAATGAACCTGTTTACTGTAAGTCCAGTGAGGCCCTGCCTACACTGGACAAATGCGTTACTTGTAAACCGCACTGATCTCAAATAGCGCGGTATATAAGAAACAAAGAAAGAAAGAAAATAAATTCCTGATTCTTCTCTTCCTTTGTTATAGATGTGTGTTAAGATGATGTCTCTTTCTATTTTCAACATTACTGTAATGCTTTCGCTGAGGGCGACATCCTGAACTAGCGTTCCTCCATCTGTCACCCCTTTTCTCTAGCTTAAATACCTGAATTTTTCATTTAGAATCCTTTTTCCTGCCATTACAGTTGAGCCTCTTGTTATTCCATCTATTGCCCCAGTTGCCTATATATCTAAAACTTTCTTGTTTGCAGTAGGTTAGAAGTCACATAGTAAAGTTTGTTGAGTAACGCAGCCGCTCTTCTCCCTTACCATGAGCAGGTAGAACTTCTGAGAATGCTAGAGTGATGACATTAGGTTTAAAAGTCTCTTTCCCAAAATCTGGAAATCTCTTTGCACTGACATTGTATGGTTTCTAGCTAGATCATTTGTTCCCAGATTGATAACAACAGTTTTAGAGTACTTACGAGTTACTTCCCTCTCCCACTTCACTAACAATTTGGTTTGTATTCCTGCTCGCTATTGATCCTGGGAGGCATTTGACCTTTTTCTGTCCCTTGAACTGTGTTCCCAAGTTAATGCCCCTGATAATGGGGTCTCCAAGTAGTAACAGTTTTCTGTTTTGAGATCCTTTGACAATGCCTGAGACATTTTGGGTACAATGGGCATCACCCTTCTTGTCTATGGCACTATAGCTTCCATTAATGAAGCATCCTCATTTACCAAGGCAGAGAAGGCATTTTGCAGGGGCATCTCTTGGTAGACTGGGTATCTCCGTATTAAAGGTTGTATGTAACCTGCCAGAACCCACTGTGCTCCATTTATTCTTGGGTTATTTGATTCTTTGGGGAATGGTTAGATTGTCTTCAAGTTGTATCCTGGGGGAGGCTTGTTTTACTGCAGCTAACTCTTCCCTTAGTTGAGTTTATTCTTTTTTCAAAACAGATTTCTTGATAGCTTAGGGCAAGCTCTAAGGCTCAAGGTGTCATAGCTATTGTATTGAATAAAAGTCATTTTGATTATTGGGTTTCATATAGTTTTATCAAAAGTAACACAGGTATGCTTTCCACTTAATTGAGGACCTCTTGGCAATAAGTCTTAGGAAGACTGGGTGGATGAGTAGGACAATTCCGGTGATAGAGAAAGTAGACAACAGGGGAGAGGCTGCTTGAAAGAAAAAAAATCCCTGTGTTTCACTGTATGTATCGATGCTGCAGAAGCAGGAATTCATTCTCCTACAGAAATGTATCAGGTCTTTTTTTGGGGGGGGGGGGTATTATTTCTCTGGTCCCCTTATCCAATATGGCCCATTTTCAAATTTGATGCGTCTTTTCACTTGTTTTTCTCTCATGGAAATTTTCTTCCCATTCTGTTACATTTTAAAAGAGTTATTTTGCCTCCAGACATTCTTGACCCCTGTTGTATAATTCTTCCCAATTTCTGTTGAGTTGTAAAGACTAAAAATGTATAAACCACTTCCCTGAATAATTATCCAAAGCAGAGCTCATAAAAACAATCCTATAAAACAATACAGACTGGACTATTAGTTGAATGAGAAGCATGAATCACATTACCAGATAACAATTCCATTAATATGATAATGCATGCAATGCCAAGTCAGTGCTTAAGATCACATTAACATGCGTTACTTGGAATGCTTATGTGAGCATTTATAATAGTGCAAACCACAAACTTGGCAACATGCAATAACCAATTAATAGTTAATTGCAGAAATCAAACCCCAGGCCCTATGGACTCCACCCTCCGCCCACTCCTCACCCTCTCCCAGACTGCTCCCTCACCTGAGGGCACCCTGAGGTTCACTGGGCAAAAGTGACACACCATCACTTCTGCTACACCAGTGCTGAAATTCAAAATGGTGCCATCACATCAAAGGCTCCCCACTTACCCACAGGGAGGGGGTAGAGGGAAAGATGAGGTTGTGGTGGTGAAACTTTATGCAGATGGAGCGGGGTATGTTACTAGAGTTAATTGCCCATTTAAGGACTGCATCCAGGAAAGTACAGTTATCAGTGCAAATGTAGGATTTTATGGTTTAAAGCCCTTTGGTTAATCCCTTTTATTTATTGCATAAGTGAGGAGGGAGGGGGCTAAAATGCATTTTTAACATTCAGTAAATAGACCCCTAAGAAAAAAAAAATGAGCACCTCCCCTGGAATTTGACTGCAATCACCACCAAAGTAAAATAGTCTCTAGCATGGCAGCCTGACCAATCACTAAAGCAGGGAGCTAAAAAACCTCTCCAAAAACACTGCTGGACAGAGGAAAACTCCTCAATGTCTGTATGTGGCTGGTGCCACAAAAAACAAGCAGTGGTCATCCAAACAAGAATGTCACCGTGCTTTCAAAGTGTCAGGGCTGAAATTTCCTGATAAGTAAATAACACAGTAGGAACTATAACCAGAAAGGACCTAAGAACTGACAATCCAGCAATGTAAAGTACAGAGAAGCGGCTAGGGAGCAGGCAGGTCACGTAGAACAATGAGCCGACAGTCCCTGGGATGTTATTTGACAGATGCAATAAACCTTTCCAGGTGGATATATTATGTAATTAGTTATTATCAAGCCAAACACACAAGAGCTAGCAGCAACAGCACTATAGATTTATGGAGGAGAAATATTACTACAGATAGCTGCACTTTATAGATTTTTCTATTGGCTAAATCCCAAATGGTTACACTACCTCAGTGCAATGTGCTGCATTCATTTCTTTTTCTTCTTTTTTTTTTAGTATCTGATCTTTAGAATTTTCCCAAGCTTATCTCAAAATATAGAAAAAAATACGTTTATCCATGGCACAAAATAGGAAAAGCTTCAAAATATATCTAGAACCCCCTCCAAAAAAAAAAAAAAATGGGGAAATTCTAGCATCTAGCAGGGCTTGAGAATTAGCTGTTGTCATGGAAACGGCTCTCTGGTAAGCTTATCTAGGTGCAAAGGACTTAGAGGGGAAAGCCACTCACAGCATCCAGACTCAGAAAATGTCAAAGCACAATTATCTGGCCAAGATAAACACTAGCATTCAAAAGACTGACAGGAAAAACGCACCGCCCGAGAACGTCACCGTTGCCAGCGCCAGGTCCTCCTCTGCATGCTGGATCTTTTCCGCCACAATCTTCTGTATGTCTTGAGCCGAGGCAGACACCTTGGTCCTGATGCTTATGTAGGAGTGGTCCGTTATATACACCCGGCAGAAAACTGCAGAAAGACAAAGAGGGCTGGGAAGCAAAGACGACAAGCACGACTCCTGCCGTAATTAGGAGCATCGACTTGGAACGGTGATGGAATGCTCCCTGTTCCAGAACCTCCTAACACATACAACTCCCTTTCTTATAGCTTTCCTTCTTTCACAGTTCAGCTAGGTTTAGAGTTTGCATGTTACATCTTCCTTTTAGTGTTCTTTAGAACATTATATCATTTTATCTCATTTTATTTTTGGGGGGTTGGGGGAAATGCAGTGAGAAGAAACTTGCAATGTCTGAGTTTGAAAAGAAAATGTTAAAATTAAAACGCAGGAGTTATTAGCAGAATAGTGGGGGTTACAAAGGTGTGCATTCATGACAGAGCAGGCAATGCCACCAACAGAACACGCAGTTTAAAACAGAGCATGGTCGCAAGTATGAGTAAGACTACATGATTTATTTGGATTCTGAGGAAAACATTATTGGTAAGTCTCCTCCTGTTGCTTAATAAGTTTTACCTGATTTTCTGAGGAGAAGTGAGTGTTTCTGGTTTTTGAAAATCGCCCCTCATGATGAACATCAGAAATCCCATATGAGTATGACACAGATATATGTAAACTATCGATATAGTACGACCAACTGAAGAATGAACTCATGAAAGCAGACTTAACTACAAGCAAAAAGCAGGAGTAGAAGGAACTAGCTTCCATGGTCACAAAAAAATTCCAGTTTTAACAGTGCTTTTCGTCAATCCAGCTCATACTTACTTTCCTCTGCTTCATTCACTGTTCCTCTGTGCTGCAGCCAGTTCTCCTTTAAACTGAACTGGTGGAAAATAGCTTTATTCTGTGGACAGAAAGGCAGAACAATGTGCAGATTTGCTCCTAAGTTCAGAATACTGACAAAGATATGTATGACGTCACTTTTCAGAGCTCCATAGAACTTTTCAGTAAAACAATGTAAACAGCTCCACTATTCACCTCAGAGATAATACCAATCTTAACATCTCAACTCAAACACAACTCGATGTTATATGCAACTGGGTCTCAGACTAAATTTAGGTGACTTACTGAACTCATATTATATGGAAACAGCGCCTTAACTTGCATCAATGACCCAACTTGTTGCTTTTTTTGTATCCGTTAAACAAGTATATTCATAAAGCTTTGAAGCTTAAACCCAATAAGGAATCAAAGAAGAAGAATGCTTATCTAGAACTGATGGAATTTTCTCCCAACGCTGGGTAATAGCGCCGTGGCGTTTCACGAACATACGTTTCATCAGGGGATATTCATATTCCTTTTCCAATTATGCAGCTATCCTCCTGTTTCATTCAATCTGTGGAGTTGAAACCATAACGTATTTAATGCTCAATTCTATGTATTTTCTCATTCAAATGCAATTCTTCTATCAAATGTGAGACCAGTCTTCACTCACCCCTTGTAGTGATGTCGGCTAGTGTTAACCGCTAAGGACGCCGCGCATGCGGACCTTGTCACCGCCGGGGATTTGAGAACTTTTTAAACAAAGGACATGTGACCCAATCTGTGCATTCAGTATTCAACAACATACTCCCCACTCTATCTGTGCAGTCAGGCCATTTGGGGATACCGTGTCGAGATTAAAAATCCACCTCTGTTCGCGGGAACATCGAAGCAGAATTAAATGTGAAAACCTGCAAGCTCCTATAGTCCAACATTGTCTCACACAAAAGCACAGTTTTGACAAGTTACAATGTTTCTGTATTGATCGGATTGAGCAGGGCTCAGGGGGCAAATCAAGAAACCTTACATTGTTACAACGCGAACAGAGGTGGATTTTTAATCTCGACACGGTATCCCCGAATGGCCTGACTGCACAGATAGAGTGGGGAGTATGTTGTTGAATACTGAATGCACAGATTGGGTCACATGTCCTTTGTTTAAAAAGTTCTCAAATCCCCGGCGGTGACAAGGTCCGCAATGCGCGGCGTCCTTAGCGGTTAACACTAGCCGACATCACTACAAGGGGTGAGTGAAGACTGGTCTCACGTTTGATAGAAGAATTGCATTTGAATGAGAAAATACATAGAATTGAGCATTAAATATGTTATGGTTTCAACTCCACAGATTGAGTGAAATAGGAGGACAGCTACATAATTGGAAAAGGGTAATTGGAAAAGGAATATGAATATCCCCTGATGAAACGTATGTTCGTGAAACGCCACAGCGCTATTACCCGGCGTTGGGAGAAAATTCCATCAGTTCTAGATAAGCATTCTTCTTCTTTGATTCCTTATTGGGTTTAAGCTTCAAAGCTTTATGAATATACTTGTTTAACGGATACAAAAAAAGCAACAAGTTGGGTCATTGATGCAAGTTAAGGCGCTGTTTCCATATAATATGAGTTCAGTAAGTTGCCTAAATTTAGTCTGAGACCCAGTTGCATATAACATCGAGTTGTGATGTTAAGATTGGTATTACCCCTAAGTTCAGAATGGCAAGAGTTGTCTAGAGCAAGTTCTAGGGGTGAATCAGTCACTGTGCAATAGAAGTCCGCCCGTTCGGTATTGAGGCTAGTGGTGGGGAAGTATTATGCGTCTTGGCTGTACACTGACAACATTAAGGAAACCCTATAATCCTGTTTGTTTTTAGACTATTTATCACTGGATTTCAGTCTCCGGGAACATCCCATCCTTCTCCCCTAATTTATACAAACAGACCTCAATATATGTTAAGCAATTTGTAACATTCTGATGGTGAAGTGCTGACGATTTCTGCACCATCTCATTTCAGTCATTTTACTGTCGCTGGACTTCTGCAAACAATAATTCAAATCTGTGCACTTTTTTGTGATATTTTATTTCTGTTTTGTATATTAAATATCACTCAGAAACAATATTCTTTTTTATTTTAACAAAAAAGCATGCAGGATTCTGCTTAATTCAAGCTTTTTGACACAGTTTTGAATTGTGTGTGCAAAATTCCAGCAAGAGAATTTGTTATTTTCACCAAGTAATAAAGTTAAGCTGCTTTCTCACTTTTGGTACACCCAGTGGATTTCAGGAACATCAAAGATATCTATACTAATCTTATAGTGACACACCTTTTAAAATGTTGCTTAATTAAAGAAGCTTAGAGTAGAGGTTCTCAATCCAGTCCCTGGGACATACCTAGCCAGTCAGGTTTTCAGGATAACCACAATGAATATGCATGAGAGAGATCTGCATACAATGGAGGCAGCGCATACAAACCTCTCTCACGCAGTTCATTGTCATTATTCTGAAAGCCTGACTGGCTAGGTGTGTCTGGAGGACAGAGTTGAGAATCCCTGGCTTAGAGTAATGCCTCTGTCAACCTGTTTTTACATACAAAAGGACCTATGAATCTATATAGATGTACATAAATCACACATATCCCACACGGCTTTTCCTTGCCTAACATAAGAACATACGATACGCCGTACGGGTCAGACCAAGGGTTTATTCAAGCCCAGTATCCTGTTTCCAGCAGTGGCCAATAAAGGTCACAAATACCTGTCAGGTTCCCAAAATGTAGACAGATTTCATGCTGCTTGCCCCATGGAAAAGCAGTGGATTTCCCCAGTCCTCTTTAATAGTGGTTTCTAGATTTTTCCTCCAGGAACTTGTCCAAATCTCTTTTAAATCCAGCTACACTAGCAGCTGTTACTATGTCCTCTGGTAATGAATTCCAGAGCTTGATTACGCATTGATTGAAAAAATATTTTCTCTGATTAGTCTTAAATGTGCTATATTGTAGCTTCATTGCGTGTCCCCTTTTCTTTCTACTTTTTGAAGGAGTAAACAACCGATCTACATTTACCCATTCTCCTCCATTCATTATTTTATAGACCTCTATCATATCTCTTCTCAGCCATCTCTTTTCCAAGTCGAAGAGCCCTAACCTTTTAAGCCTTTCCTCACAGGGGTATTCTTCCATCCCCTTTACCATTTTGGTGGCTCTTCTCTGTACCTTTTGTAATTCCGCTATGTCCTTTTTAAGATATGGTGATCAGAATTGCACACAATATTCAAGGTGTGGTCACACCATGGAATGATACAGAGGCATTATAATATCCTTGAATTTATTCTCCATTCCTTTCCTTATGATTCCTAGTATTCTATTTGCTTTCCTAGCTGCTGCCACATACTGGGCAGAGGGTTTCAACGTATTATCCACAATGATGTCTAAATATTTTCCTGGGTGCTGGTTCCTAATATGGAACCTTGCATCATGTAACCATAGTTTGGGTTGTTCTTTCCTAGGTGCATAACTTTGCCCACATTAAATTTCACCTCCCACCTGGATGTCCAGTCTTAATCTATCAAGGTCTTCTTGCAATTTTTCACAATCCTCTTGTGTTTTAACAACTTTGAATAATTTGCTATCATATGCAAATGTGATCACCTTGTTCATTATTCCCATTTGCAGATCATTTATAAATATGTTAAAAAGCAGTGCACCCAACACAGATCCCTGGGGAACTCAACTATTCATCTTTCTCCATTGAGAAAATTGCCATTTACCCTACTCTGTTTTCTAGCTCTCAACCAGTTCCTAATCCACAATAGTGCACTGCCTCTTATCCCATAGCTTTTTAATTTCCTCAAGAGTCTCTCTGCGGGACTTTGTCAAAGGCTTTCTGAAAATCAAGATAAACTATATCAACCGGCTCACCTTTATTTACCTGTTTATTCATACCTTAAAAAAATATAAAAGATTGGTAAGACAAGACTTTCCTTGTTTAAATCCATGTTGGCTTTCTCCCATTAAACCATGACTATCGACATGTTCAGTAATTTTGTTCTTTATCATGATTTCTATAATTTTGCCTGGTACAGACGTCAGGCTCACTGGTCTATAGTTTGATGGATAACCCCTAGAACCTATTTTAAAAATTGGTGTTACACTAGCCACTCTCCAATTTCGGATACGTCAGATGATTTTAATGATAGATCACAGATTACTAACAGTAGTTCCACAATCTCATATTTCAGTTGCTTCAGCACCCTAGGATATATGCCATCTGGTCCAGGTGATTAGCTGCTGTTTAGTTTATCAGTTAGCTGCATTATATCTTTCTGATTTATCAAGATTTATTTCAATTCCTGTGGTACATCACCTTTAAATATCCTTTCTGGTACGGGTAAGTTTACGACATCTTCTTCAGTAAAGACTGAAGCAAAAAATTCATTCTGCAATGGCCTTGACCTTTCTCCATTACCCCTCCATTATCTAATGGTCCAACTGACTCCTTCACAGGTATTTTGCTATGAATATACTTTGGAGTAATTAATACTCAAGAGCTTGTCCAGCAAGGGCACAGTGATACATTCTGCTTCCACTACGTAGCATCTCAAATGTCATCACTTTTTCTTACAATGTATAATGTCACAGCCAGCTAGCCCACACTGCTGGCTTCCGAGCTGTGCTGGCAGGGAAACTTCGTTTGGCACCGTTCTTCCCCATAAGCCTGAACATTGGGACCGGACCCTGCAATGGCTACTGGTCATTAAATCAAGGGGAGCAGAACAGGGGGAGACAGTATTCTGGAACAAAAGATCCCTGGAGAAGAAAGTACAGTGTTACCTTTCTGTGCGGTGAATATTCATCCACAGTGCTGAAAACAAAAAGTAGAACTCGTATTAGCCTGCTGTCAAAAATGCAAAATGGGAAGCCTCTGCTTTTACTTAGCCTCCAGTTATGAACCCTCTTCCATGCACTGTGCACACAATACTGTATAGGTTCTTTACCCCACTATCTTTAAGTCCCCTTGTGCAGCCGCTGGGAAAACACATTTTGGATGGCTCAAATTTGTTAAATTAATCAGAGCTGAGAGGCTACAAGAAAACTACTTTTAATCGACTACTAGTTTTGAGTCAGTTTGAGCTAGGCAAGTTATACCTTTATTTATCTCTGTTTCAGTTCTGGAACTCTTGATTGTCATATTATATTTAGAGAGAGAGAACTTTGAAGTACTAGAAATAAAATGCTGGAAGGTGTGCACAAAAGTTAACAAAATTCAGATCTAGAGCAGGTTTGACCTAATGGCTCTTAGTTGCAGTATAAGCTCACACTGTTTTCCTGCCTAAAGCAATGGCACAAGAGTCAAGCTCCCTCAGCATTGGTAAATTAAGTCACCATATTAGTCCTATTAATTCACTGCGGTAGCAGACTATGAGGTTTCATGCAAATTACCATCATAAAACTATTGGATATGAAGATCAGAGGCGCAGAGGTGGGGGTGGGGTGATAATGCCAAAGAAATTGTGTTTTTTTTAAAATTTCATTTCTTTTTTGATGGAATTATTTTAGTCTGTCTTGTCATTAGCATGCAGTATTGTCAAATATTGTACACAAACATTTTGGAGGTAATTTTAATACTATTGTATACATATGCACAAAGTATTTTCTGGGTGGGCTTAGCCAAATTTTTAAATCTATGAGCATACTTCCTTTCTAAGAATTGCCCCCACATATATTTACATCTGCTCTTTGGCATGTGCCGAATTCTTTGGTAAATTTAGGGCAGCTGCTTGAATTTTCAGAAACATGCACACAAGTGGAACCCCATCCCCACTCCGGCTCCCAGGCACCCTTCCACTCCATCCAGCAAGTTACAAGCATGCTGGCTCTGTGCCCACAAGTTTACCCAGATATTGGTTGGGCAATTTCATATAAAAGCTCAGGAATTACCATCCCCATGTTTACTAAGCCCCACGCTGGTAAAATGGCTTTAGGTCATTTACGTTAACTGCAGAGGGTGGGTACAGCCGTCCTCCTGCAGTAACCACGGGTTACCACCACAAACCTGCCATGGGAGCAACGGTCGCCCATTGAGATGACATTAGTTGTACCTGTGCTAACTGTGCTGAGAGCAAGCTTTGAACTCCTGCACTTGCAGTGGGTGTGGTAAAACGCCCCATCTTGCCCATACCTGTGCTATTTTGTTTTTTAGCGTGGCATTGATATTGTTCATTAACCCCGTGCTACCTGGGAAGCATACTTCCCTGCACATCCCTCTTAAGTATTAGTATTTTAAATTATCTAAATTACAGTGCAAACCACTAAGAAACTGCAAGCCTCTGAAACCTGGAGGCAGCTGTATGGCAGTCTGGGGGTCTCTTTGGAATCCTACAGACTGCTCCTAGGAATCTGCAGTGGTCTGCACTGGAGTGTAGTTATTTCCAAAGAAAGGGGAGGAGAGAGGCTTACTGACGTCGATGCAATCGGAGTGCTTTCTGGAATTCTTTTAATTCTTTTTCCAAGATGGGGTGCTCATACATGTCATCCAGCACATACCGGTACAGGGTCTGGAAAACACCAACAGTGAACCAGACATCAGAAAGAGAAATACAATTCTTCCCACTAGCAGCTCCCAGCATGTCATGCTAACCTAACACATGGTTTATGGTTTATTAAATTTTGCCATACCGCCCTTCGGTTCAGCAGAGCGGTGTACATGAGAAGCAAAAACCAAACCAAACCCCCAAAACACTAAAAAAAAAATTACATGACGTACAGAAGGAGCATAAAATGGCATCATGAAAAGTCCAGTGTTAACCAACCATTTTTCAAAAGCAGCCACCAGCTGGGAAAGATTCAAAAGACCCTTGGCTCCTATTACTGCAAGTCTGGCAAATCCTTCATAGTCTTCTGCGTTAAGCAGATTTGGATTTTAGACTTTATTACTGTAAAATCTTATGGCATTTTAGTAATTAGGGACCTTTATAAAACACAGAAACATAACAGCAGATAAAAACCATATGACCTATCCAGTCTGCCCTTCCACGAAGCTTTACAGTCCCTTTTATTACTTTAGAGATCTTCTGTGTCTGTCCCATGCCTTCTTGAATTCAGATACAGCCTTTGTCTCTACTACCTTCACAGGGAGACTCTCTCATGCATCAAAAACTCTTTCCGTAAAGAAATATCTCTGCAAATTACTCCTGATGAGGGGCCATACCAAGCCATAATTGCACCCCGTGCTACTTGCACATCTGGCACCCCCCCCCCTAAAATCTCCCCCATACCTCCATGTCCTCAATTTCCAGCTGGCTGCCTACCCTTGCCCTGCAGCCGCCACTTTTTGTTTTCTCGGAGGCGACAGCAGTGAGGCAGACCTGACTTCAAATTTAAAAAAACCCAAAAAGAAACAAACAAAAAAAAAAACCCTACACGGTCTTTCGACTCCGCACTTGTAGGCAGGTCTGGTCCCTCCCTCCTCTGATGTAAGTTGTGTCAGAGGCAGGTGGGACCAGACCAGCCAATCAAACGCTGGTCATTGCAACTCTGCGTTTAAATGGCTGGCCTAGTCCCTCCCTCCTCTGACACGACTTACATCAGAGAAAGGAGGGAGGGACCAGACCTGTCTACAAGCACGCAGTTGGAAAGACCCACTTGTTTTGTTTTATTTGAAGTCAGGTGTGCTCCACTTTTGCCGGTACCGCCACCACTGAGAAACAAAGTGGTGGCAGCAGAGCAACAGCAGGCAGCGTGAGGGGAGCCGAGGCTGACAGCCCAAAATGTGCCCCTATATCCTTTGCGCGCTGTGTGGCTGCACTGCTCACACAGGGCTAGGTACGGTGCTGCTCCTGAGTCTATCCCCTTTCACTCTCATCCCATGTCCCTCGTAGAAGAGTTTTCTTTCAATTGAAAAAGACTTTCCCTTCTATGCTTTTATGCCACACAGGTATTTAAATGCCTATCATAGCTCCCCCCCTTTCCTGCCTTTCTTCCAAAGTCTACCTATTGAGATATTTAAGTTTGTCCCCATATGCCATATGATGAAGCCCACTGACCATTTTAGTTGTCACCGGCTCCATCCTCTTTATATCCTTTTGAAGGTGTGGCCTCAAGAACGGCCCACAAGAGACTTATACAGAGGCACTATCACCTCCTTTTTCCTGCTGGCCCTTCCTCTCCCTATGCACCAAGGCATCCTTCTGGCTTTCGCCGTTGCCTTTTCTATCTGTTTAGTCACCTTAAGACCATCAGAAACAATCACGCCCAGGTCCTGCTCTTCTTTTGTGGACAGAAGTACTTCACCTCCTATAGGGCCCGATTCTGCAAGGCAAATAGCAGGGCTGTACGTCCTGGTGGCTGTCCTGCCCAAATGCTGAAAGCCTCTCCTCGCATGCACAAAGCCACTGTGCGGGAAGAGCAGGATGGGGCGGCATGGGGGCGGAGAGTGGGCAGCACGGGGGCAGAGAGGGGGCGCACTGGGAGGATGTCCAGTTTATTCCACCTCGGAGGTGGAATAAGCATGGGGCAGCTCTCTGCATCAACCAGGCAGCCCCCCCAAGAACAATGGAGCCAAGATTGGTGAGGCCCCATCATCCAATCCAGGCCCTGGCTGCCCCCATCAAGGGTTGGGCAGTGGGGAACCGGGGGTCGGCACAGTGGCAGGCTGGAGGTAAGGTGGTGAGGATGCCTCCCGCGGGGCTGCAGGGGCGTGCCGGGCTGTCTCAGTGCCCGATCTTGCATCTATTTATTTTATTTATTTATTTATTTAGCTGTATTTGTATCCCGCTTTTCACCTGGTCAAAGCGGCGTTACATAAAGGGGGGGGGGGAATTTACGTATAAGAGTGGGGCCATCACCGGGGAGGCTACATTGATGATTTCAACATAAGACATAGGACAGACTTTGGACTTGGACAGATTTTGGACATGGTCGGGTTAGTATAGTTTGAGTTAGGTGGTCATGGTGGGTGAGATCAGAGGTTATTGCGCTTTTTTGGTGGGGGTCATGTTGAGGTATTCCTGAAACAGGATGGTTTTCAGCTGTTTTCTAAAAGATAGATCGGTGTTGTTTCGGAGACAGCTCGGTAGAGAGTTCCATAAGGATGGAGCATACAGTTCAAAGGCTCGATTGCAGGTCCGTTGCAATCATTTGGTTCTTTTGTGAGGGATGGTGAGGGAGTTGCTGGAGGCTTGTCTGGTAGTTCTGCCATGAGCTGGTCGAGACAGTAGGGTGTGAAGTTGGGAGTTTCGTGTTTGATGTATGGCTTTGTGGGTGAGTAGGATGGCTTTCTATTTAGTCCTTGCTTCGAGGGGGAGTATGTGTAGGTCTTTCAAAATTGGGGTGATGTGATCGGTCTTCTTTGCTCTCTGAATGATTCTCGCTGTGGTGTTCAATGCTGTTCGGAGGGGGTTCGTCTGTGTGGCTGGAAGGCCATGGTATAATATGTTACAGTAGTCTAGATGTGGGAGCGTCATGGCTTGCATTACAGTTCGGAAGTCTTGATGTTCAAGAAGGGGTCTGAGACGTTGGACTGTTCTTGCCTTGTGGAATATAGTTCCGGAGGTTTTGGTGATTTGTTGCTTTAAGGTGAGTGCTTGGTCGATAATAATGCCCAGGTACCTTATTTGTGGTTGTATTTGAATGCTTGTGGTACCTATGTTGAGGTGTGTAGGTGGTGTAAAGTCCGGGTCTTTTGTGACTATGAGGGCTTCTGTCTTCTTTATGTTGATGGATAGGTTGTTTGCTTGCAACCAGTTGGACACCTCGGTGAAGCATGTTGATAGATGGGTGTTTGTTGGGTTCGTGGTTGTAATGGGGGCATAGAGCATGATATCATCAGCGTAAATGTGAAAGCTGATGTTGTGAGAGCGTATGACTGAGCAGAGTGGTTGAAGGTAAATGTTGAAAAGCATGGCTGATAGTGTGGATCCTTGGGGGACTCCTTGGTGTTGCTGGAATGGGGGGTGATGTCGAGTTGCTGGTGCGGATTAGTTGCTCTCTGTTAGTTAGGTATGATTGGAACCACTGTAGTACAGTGTCTTTGATCCCAATTGTCCATAGTCTGTGTATGAGGATATTGTGGGAGATGGTGTCAAAAGCTGCAGATATGTCAAGGAAGATCATGGCATATCCAGAGTGTTTTTCTTGCGTTCCTATGAGGAGAGTGTTCATCAGTGTGGTCATGAGGGTCTCAACTCCATGTAGAGGGCGGAATCCGTGTTGTTGTGGATCCAGTATGTTGTTGAGATCAAGGTGTTCCTGTAGTTGCTGATGGATGATCTTCTCGATTATCTTGGCAGTGAAGGGTAGGCTTGCTATGGGTCTGTAAGATGCTGGGTCTAGTGGATCCAGGTTTTGCTTTTTTAATGATGGTCGGATGATTGTGGTTTTGAGGGCATCTGGCATGCGTCCTTGGGAGAAGGATTCCTTGACGATATGAGCTAGTGGCATGCTCAGTTCGTTTCTAGTTTTCTTTATCCAGTCGGTGGGGCACGGGTCTAGCGGAGAGGTGGTGGTGTTGAGGCATGCAATGGTGGTTGATATTTCATCTGGTGAGGTTTCTTTGAATGTGGTCCAGTCATTGTGTAGGTTAGGATGGAGGTCTGTTGTGGTTGTCTCACTGTTCAGCTGTGAGTTCTGTTGCGAGTTCTGTGGAGGTTGTCGTTGTTTGTATTGTCGGGCCAGTAGCTCTGGTGGGATCTTCAGTAGTTGGTCTGAGTTCTGGGGTGCTTTTGTCAGTTGTTTGACAATCCAAAAAAGTTCACGTGGTTTGTTTATGGAGGTATTTATGATTTTCATGTGGTAAATTTTCTTTGCTTTGTCGGTCTCGTGGTGATACGCATTGAGTTCATTTAAATATTTTGTTTTGTCATTTTCGTCTTTGGTTTTTCTCCATTTTCTTTCAGTTCTTCTGAGTTTTGTTTTTAGTTTCCGTAGACTGGGGGTGAACCATCTGGCTTTTGTGGAAGGAGGTCTGGTGGGGGCTTTGTTTGCTGATGCTTCGGATGCTGCGGAGATCGTGGTATTCCAATTGTGTATTAGCTCGTTGATGTTACTAGAATTTGCTTGTAGATTGGGTAGAGTTTGTGCTAAGAAGTCCTCTTTGTTAAATGTTTTAAATCTTCTTTTGTGGCTACCGTCTTCTTTGTTGGTCTTATGTTGGTGTGTATATGATATGGTGATGAGGTGGTGGTCAGACCAGGGTACTGGTGAAATCTGTAGTTTGTTTCCTGGGGTGGCAGTCGTGGCGCTTAGGAATATGAGGTCTGTCTCAGTGCCTGATCTTGCATCTATGGGAACGTCTAGCTCCCATGGTGCAGGATCAGGTACTAATGGGACCATCCTGTTCGGGGGCACCTGGCCGGTCTGGACATGCCCCTTCCTGCATCTGGCTCTCTTAGATTTTGGCAGCAAATGCATTTTTTAGTGTTAAATTTCAGCTGCCAAATTCTCAACCATTTGTCATGCTTAGCTAGATACTAACTTCTAGATATATTTAGGCAGCACTAGTGCAAATGAGAAGATTTTCCCTAGAGTGGAGGAATAGCCTAATGGTTAGAGCTCTGGCTTGGGAACCAGGATTCATATACATCTAGCACTCCTTGTGGCCTTGGGCAAGTCACTTAACCCTCCATTGCCTCAGAAGAATCTGGGTTGCATACAGAGAGGAATTAGCAGCAGAAAGAAAGAGGTACTAATGCCACTGTACAAGTCATTGGTGGGGCCTCACTTGGAATATTGTGTTCAGTTCTGGAGATCGTATCTCGCAAAGGATATGAAAAGGCTGGAAGCGGTTCAGAGGAAGGAAACCAAAATGATTTGGAGCCTGCGTCAGAAGACATTTATTTATTTAGCCAGTTTTGTATACCACCCTATCCTTCAATCACAGTGGATAACACAGATTGTAGGGATACATTTAACAGGAAAGGGGGTCAGACATACAAACATACAGATATCTACATTTAGTTCTTATCTGAGTGTGGTTGTCGATGAAATGAGAACTAAATGTAGATAGTCTGTATGAGAAGAGACTTGAAGACTTAAATATGTACATTCTGGAGGACAGGAGGGACAGGGGAGATATGATTCAGACTTTTAAAGAGTATTAATGGACAAACAAACCTCTTCCAAAGACGGGGAAGCTGTACAACTAGAGGGCATAACATGAAGCTGCAAGGGGGTAAACAAAGGCAATGGTCAGGAAATACTTTTTCACTGAAAGGGTGGTGGATGCTTGGAATGCCCTCCCGATGGAAGTGGTGGGGGCAAACACAGCGACAGAATTCAAAATGGCATGGAACAGACACAGTGAATCCCTTTATAGCAACAGGATAAAATCAAAATAAACACAACTAACTATCTCTTATATCTGAACAAACAGGGGTGACCTACACGAAACGGTGGGTGCACCCCTAAACAAAGGCAAGGGGAGGGGTGACCTGCACGGAGCAGCAGGTGCACCTACTCTTGCCGCCTTGCTGAGCAGACTAAATGGACCATACTGGTCTTTATCTGCCGTCATATACTATGTTACTATGTTAATGTAAACTGCTTTGACTAAAAATAACAACAGGTATAAAAATTCTGTTAAATGAATATGTACCTACATTTCTGTAAGCAAATAAAGTGGATGATATAAAATAGCACACCATCTGATTTTCCGAGGCTTACAGTAATAAATATAACCTCAAAAGAAAGGCTCAAAAACACTGTAGGCTTATTTCATGTCAGGAATAAAATCTCAGTAAAAGGAAAGGAGAAATCTTATGGGTTCTCTCTACCCTAGATGTTCCATTGAAAAGTTTAAACGTATTATCAGGGCTGATTACAGGAATTGAAAAAAATCTCTGAAAGATAAATCTCGGTACCTCTCTGTAACTTGCTACCATCTATTTAATTGGGCCTTACATCACTTTTGTTTGTTTTTGGTTGTTTTTTTTTTAAATCATAATAAACTTGAATGTTTCAGGGGTACAGAGTGCTGTACTGAGGATATAGAATTAAACAAACATATATGGGCGTAGCACAACTGGAACAGATTCACACCAATAGGCAGTTCAGGTTCTTTCGATTTCCATGTGTTTGCCACTGCACCAATCATGTCAGTGATTGTATGAAATTCCCATTTAACCAACATCATGAAGCATCTCTATATATACAATGTTGGCAACTCATGGTACTGCATACCAACTGTCACTACATAAATGATATTTCTCCTTGAATAGATGTGTGATAGGGTGCACATCCCGTCACTTCAGGACTCCCAGGGGTCCCCAGCCAGCCCTGGCTCTGGAGGTGTGGACCCCTCAAGGCCCTTAGAGCTATGGAAAAGGATATCCAGGGGCTGAAGAAGGGCCCAAACTCCTGCTTCCTCCCCAGCCAGGAGACACAGGGCCTGGCTCCCTAACATCTGGGATTAGAGGGAGGTGAGGGACTTGGCCCAGACCCCCATGGAAGTAGACCCCCTTAGGGAGGATCAAGGAGACCCCCAGAGAAAATGAAGCTGGGAAATGAGCAACAGATAGTCCCTGAAGAGACACCCATGGATATTTGGCTGGTGGATACCCCACCAGGCTTGATGTGGTAGTAGCAGCAAGCAGTTACGTGGGAGGTGGTGGAGCATCCAGGTAATTCCACAACTGAGATGCACCCCGGCTGAATCTGATACTTAAAAGGGGGGGGGGGGGATTTATTGTAATGTTCGATGTATATGTTTGTCTAAACTGAAGGATGTTGGGAAACTGTCATTTGCATATTCCTGACCTAATTTGAATATAATTCACATTTGTGTTGATACAAAGGACCCTGGTGAGTGCTACTTTGGACCCGGGGAGGGGACAGTTGCCCAGAAAGTGGGGTGGGCAGACCCCAGTGTAGGAAGGGATCCCACCTAACGTGGACTTTGGGACTATTGGCTTACTCACCCTAATATACAGAGTGACCCCAGAGATAGACCTCCCTGCTAGGGGCAGCTATAAAGAGTTGTTCCTGGACTCTTCTTTGAGAGCAGATTAAAGTCAGGAGGACTACCAGACACCTACCTGCTGGACCTGGAGATGGAGCAACAAGATGCATTTTATCAAATAAGTAAAACATGCAGTGGTGTAGCTTTGGGAATGCTTTTGGCATAGATTTGTAGGTTGGGGCAGTAGGATGTGAAGGTGTGTACCTCTATGTGAGAAGATATAGGTGTACGTTTATGTGGGTTTGCTGGGTACCGACGTATGTAAGAATATGAGGTGAGGTGAGGTGGGGGACATGCACAGATGTTACTGATGTACAGTATATGGGGAGTATATGTATGTGTGTGGGGTTATTTGGAGGCATGGAAGAAGTTGTTTTGAAGTGCTATGGGAGGGGGAGGGGCTTTTGGATTTAAGTTTTGATTAGCATTCTGTGACAGGAGAATATAAAGCAATGGGGAATTTATCTGAAGGCCCAATTCTCCTGAAATACTGATTCAATGGTTCTGGTTTTTGAACTCATCCAAGATGGTCATATTTTCTTCCTATCAAGCACACCTGGTGAATTTCATTCTGTTTTTTAAGTATCTCTGAGACTACTGCCAGACAGGCATTGATTCCTTATATACAATTCTTTTGAATATTCGATGTGTGAGAAAGGATGCCTGCATAACAATGATCACTACAGCAGCTCTGGGGATACTTATTATTAAAGAATTAAAACATGCTCCATCAAGGCTTACCTTCAAGAACAACTTGGAGTGCTCATCTTCATGTGACCAGTCTTTGTAGAGGGCTGCCCACTGAGATGCCAAATGCAAGACTTTACGCTTTGTGCGGAGAGCTGCCGAGGTTTCACCTTTAATTTCATCCTTCTTAGCACAATAGGTGCGCTCCAGTCAAAGAATAACAAAACAGTGGAGATATGGAAGTGTCCTGGATGGAACATCATTCCCTTCATATACACTAAATGCCCAAAGCCCTATGTATTAGGTGGTTTATTGCAGTGCGTGCCCCTCTGGTAGCAAACCCCTCCCATTAGAAAAGCCATATTCAACAGTCTCGTGTATTTTAGTAGGAAGGTCAGAAAAGCAACCTGGATGAACCAATAACACAGGTACACTACCAAAAAACTGCCTCCAGTTTTGCAACTGATTCCTATAGATTTTGGGGTGCTGAATCCAGGAAAAATAGCCAAAATGTTCCATCACGTCACGTTTTCTTGCAAAATTAGATTTCTTACCCATATAAGGAATGTTCACATAATTTCTTTTTAGCCGACTGCAGTTTATTTTCTTGGCCCAAAATAGAGGTTGTAATGGTTAACTAACTAGAAACACTCCCTCATGATATTTTAGAGTGTTTTGTATTCATTTTATACATTAACAGGACAATTGGGAGGCGGGGGTCTAAATCCACTACTCGCGCTGGCGCATGTTCTTTCCTGTTCGCCTCGCCTCGTTTGCTCACTCAAACACGGTGGTTGCGACATGAACGTTCCTGTCAAATTTCAGTTTCTTGCAAGTTCATTATTACCTTTTGTTTGCTCAGTCGTAATCCAGCTTTATTCCGAAGTGGTTCACTACAGTTGTAGTTTGCAGTGCTGTGTATTTGTGATGGCTCACAGAGCCAGAGGTTGCGTCAACTCTCCGGACAGTTTTTGTTTTATTTGTGGGGAATATACCGTGAAAAAGCGGCAGAGGAACATTTCTGCATTTATTAAAAAAGTATATTTCGCCTATTTCGGTTTGAAGTTAGGCGATCAAGACAAACCGTGGGCTCCTCACAAAGTGTGCAAGACATGTGAGGAAGATCTACGCTTATGGATGAAAGGTAAAAAACAAGCATTTCGTTTCGGAATACCTATGATGTGGCGTGAACAAAGAGACCACAGCAGTGACTGCTATTTTTGCTCTTGCATTGTGAAGGGATACAACTTAAAAAATAAGAACGTAATAAGTTACCCCAACCTTCCCTCAGCAATTAGGCCTATGCCTCATAGCAACGAAGTACCTGTGCTTGATCCACCAAAATCTTTGGATCATATTTGTGTGGACGGTTCTGATCATGATGAGACTCATCAGATGGCTTTTCCCGATGAGTCCAGTACTTCCGAGTTTGAAACTGAACCAGATCCGAAACCTGAACTTTTCTCTCAAGCTGAATTGAATGATTTAGTCCGGGATTTAGGACTCCCAAAAGATGCTGCCCAACTGCTAGGTTCTCGGCTTAAACAGAAAAATCTATTGTCACCAGGAACAACTTTTTATTGGTACCGCAACCGCGAGACACAATTTTTGAAGTATTTCAGCAAAGAGGAAGATTTGGTATTTTGCAACGATATATACGGAGTGATGGAAAAGTTTAAACTCAAGTATGATCCTGCTGAATGGCGGCTGTTCATTGATTCGTCAAAAGACAGCATAAAAGGTGTTCTTCTTCATAATGGCAACACATTCGCTTCAGTTCCTATTGCTCACTCTGTTATTCTCCAAGAAAAATACGAGAATTTGGCCCTGATTCTTCAGAAGATTCGTTATGATGAGCATAAGTGGATGATTTGTGAAGACTTTAAAATTATATCCATGCTATTAGGGCAGCAATCCGGTTTCACCAAATATCCCTGCTTCCTTTGCTTGTGGGATAGCCGGGCCCGAGACCTACACTGGGGGAAAAAAGACTGGCCAATTCGGGAGTATTTGAGACCCGGTGAGAAAAATGTTCTTCATGATAGCTTGGTACCTCGTGATAAAATTCTATTACCAACTCTCCACATTAAGTTGGGTCTCATTAAGCAATTCATCAAGTCCCTTCCAAAAGATGGTGAGTGCTTTCGGTACCTTTGCTCAAAGTTCCCCCGACTTTCTGAAGCAAAGCTAAAGGAAGGAGTGTTTGTCGGCCCTGATATAAGGAAACTCATTTCAGATGGAGCATTCGCTGAAACGATGTCTGAGAAGGAAAAAGAAGCATGGGATTCCTTCAAGGATGTTGTTCTCAAATTCTTGGGGAACAGGCGGGATGAGAACTATAAGGATATTGTTGCCAGGATGCTCAATGCCTTCAAAGAACAAGGCTGTAACATGAGCCTGAAAGTCCATTTCTTGCACTCCCATGTGAACTACTTTCCCGAAAACTTGGGGGCGTACAGTGAAGAACAAGGTGAAAGGTTTCACCAGGACATCAAGGACGCAGTGAGAAGGTACCAAGGAAGATGGAACACCACTATGATGGATGATTTCTGCTGGTTGCTGCTGCGGGAAACCCCAGATGAAAAATACGCCAAGCAGCGCACCAAGAGAAGCATTCGGGGGAAGAAGAAACGGGCCCACCAGGAGATTGATTGACCCAAGAATGACTTTAAAATCTAAACTGTGTTGACAAATATCGTGTTTTTACTAAACTTTGAAATAAAAATTTGCTAGTTATTACCACAGTGTCGGATCTCATTTATAAGAATTTTATTTTCACACCATTGGGTGTTTGTCTTCATGTATTGCAATGGTGCGGTTTGCGTTTTCTATTCTTACATACATACCTGTACAACATTTTTTGCACATTTCTTTGCTTTGCTTTGTGTCTAACCTCGCTCTTATATGCTCAATGTTTGTGCACATGTATGTGGCTGTTTTAAGTGCAGACAATTTTGCTACCATCACAATGTGTTTTGTTGACATTACTCTATTCTTATGTGCTGCCTTGTTACAATTTTCTTTATTCTTATTTGAATAACTACTAAACAATTAGTATAAAGAATTCATCCAAGAAACTTTTATCTCAATCGCACTCAATCTGAAACGTTCACCTCAAACTGCTAACCCAATGTAGCAAAAAATCTGTACGTGATGGAGCAAATTGGTTACCAGATTTGGATTCAGCGCACCAAAAAACATAAAAATCAATCGAAACATTAGAGGCAGTTTAAAAAAAAATGTTTTTAGTGTACCTGTGTAATTCAAGGCTGTTCCAAATAGCACTTTGAAGTTAAGCAATTCAATATGAGGGATAACTTTTCTAGTCTATTCTTCTACAAAATTGATAATCACGTGCTCAGTATTTTGAGTGTAAACAGGTTCTTACAAATTCAATATTTAACATTTTGCTCCTCGCACAGAAAGAAAAGTGATACTGTAACATACTGTAACATGGAGTGGAGGAGTGGCCTAGTGGTTGGGGTACTTTAGGCCGGAAGTTCAAATCCCACTAGAGGACAGCAACCTTGGGCCGGAAGGACTGGGGTTTCTAGTCCCACAGGTGCTCCTTGTGATCTTGGGCAAGCCACTTAACCCTCCATAACCCATGTTCCCTGTAAAATATTTATCTCCAAGTTATAATGCCCTGTTCAATGTAATTTCAGTTTGTTCAATGTAAACCGCACTGATGCAGAATAGCGCGGTATATAAGAGAATGTAAATAAAAATAAAAAAATAAAATAAAAATGTTTATGTTTATTTCATTTGCTTGACCGCTCTTCAGTGATAGAGCGGTTTACAATAAATAAATCAACAAAGTAGGGCACAAGGCTAGAAAAGTGAAAGGAAGTTTACAATTCTTAATAGGAAAGAAAAAGAAGGGCTAGTAAAGAGCAATAGAACATAGGGGAGGAGGTTACGGAAAGGGGGTGGGAAGGTTGAAGGCCAGGAAGAAGAGATAGGTCTTTAGATCATGTCTAAAAGTGCGGTGGTGGGGTTCTAGACGGAAAGAAGTGGGAAGAGAGTTCCAAAGGGCAGGGCCTATATAAA
The DNA here is from genome assembly GCA_033557465.1 of Ichthyophis bannanicus. Taxonomy (NCBI): domain Eukaryota; kingdom Metazoa; phylum Chordata; class Amphibia; order Gymnophiona; family Ichthyophiidae; genus Ichthyophis; species Ichthyophis bannanicus. The sequence continues at coordinate 548,167,688 of CM066031.1, forward strand.
AGAAAGCGGAGGAGCGAGTGGACTGGAGGTGGGCAAGGGAGGGAGGGGGAAGGGTAAAGCGGTTGAGATGAAAGGACCGAGGGGTGTGTCGAGGGGTATGGAAGTGGATGAGGTCTGCCAGGTATTGTGGGGTGGTAGTGTGAAGTGCTTTGTGGACGAGAGTAAGCAGTTTAAACTGGATGCGATAAGAAACAGGAAGCCAGTGAAGATGAAGGAGAAGGGGGGTGATGTGGTCTCTAGGGGAGGAGTGAGTGACGAGGTGGGCGGCAGTGTTTTGAATTCTCTGAAGTCGGGTTAATTGAGACTTGGGTAGACCAGTGAAAACAGAGTTGGAAAAGTCGACACGGGACATGACAAGTGATAATAGTAAGGTTGTGAGAGCAGAAGGAGAGAGGAAAGGGCGGATCACACAAATTTGACAAAGGAAAAAGAAGGAGGTCTTGGTGATATGAGAAACATGAGCGTGGAAGAAAAGGTCAGAGTCAAAGAGCACATCGAGGTAGCGGAAGGTGGAAACCAGAGATATGGGAGTGCCAGAGAAAGATGGGGCTAATGAGGGTGACGGACAATCGTGCGGAAACCAAATTGCAGTGGTTTTTGTGAGGTTGAGATGAAGACAGTTCAGGGTCAACCAGTCAGTGACGGTGGTTAGGCAGGAGTTAAGTGGAGTGAGATCAGGGCAGGAAGGGGAGGTATGATGGAGAAGAACGATATCGTCTGCATAATAGAAAGCCGATATCCCGGATTGTTGTATCACCAGGGTGAGGGGGGCTAAGAAAAGATTAAAAAGGAGAGGGGCCAGGACAGAACCTTGAGGAACCCCACAGGAGAGAGGAAATGGGTCTGAGGGAGAAGTAGAGGGAGAGAAAGGAGTGGAACCATCGATGAACTGTGCTACAGAGGCCGGCTTCGCGCAAACGAAGCAGAAGGAGAGAGTGATCCACCAAGTCGAAGGCAGCAGAAAGATCAAGAGCTACCGCCATCTCACTCACCCCCTACACACATAATCTTCCCCATGACATCTTTCATGAGGTCCACATTAAAAAACCCATGACTTAAAAAGGATCATCTGTCTTTACATTATTTGTGTTTTGGCATGCTAGTGTCCTCTTGCAGTTTGGTCATCCACCTTAATCAGAAAAGGCTTCCGTTGGGGCAATGGTGCCATGAGTCACAACCACATGAACAGGGCTCACAGTTTTAAGCCTCTCCCCATGTCCATCTAGCATATGGGTTCTTGCCTCAATCCTCACCCAACCAATCTTGTTTTCAGGATATCCACAATGAATATGCCCGAGAAAGATTTGCATGCATAGCTTACCTCAATGGCTCCCTATCCATTTCCGCATACAATTCACACTTCTCCTGCTGACCTACATTCATGCTGTGGCTCCTCACTACCTCTCCTCGCTTATCTCTCCTTACACCCCCCTCTCCATCACCTCTGCTCATCAAGCAAATCACTCTTACCTATGTGCTCCAAAGGGTGCCTGGGAACAGACTACCTGAGCTGGTGCGTCAGACTCCAATTCCCTGCTCCTATTCAAATCCAGGCTAAAAACTCATCTCTTTGCAGCTGTTGTTGGATGCTGACCCCTTATCCTCCTGTCTTCACCGTGTTTTCTAATCATTTCCCTAAGAATTCCTATGTTCTGTTTGTTTTAGCAGATTGTAAGCTCTATGGAGTAAGTGTATTGGTTCAGCACTTCCTAGTAGCACTATATATATGATAAGTAATAGAACTCTCTCTATAGCAAGGTTCACATACAGTCTGACTAACTACTGGCGATCACTTTGTGCAACAGCAGAGGTCCCCTTCCATTCTTCACCCTTCCTATTCAGAGGGGCTGTGAATGTTGTCTTCATAGCTTTCCCAGCCCCAGCCAGCCCAAAGAGCAGAGGCTGGACTCAGGATCTCCAGTATATCAGCACACAGCAGGGCTGGCCCTAATTGTTTGTTTATAAAATGAAACACAATGAAAATCATTAAGTCCTCCTGGAAAAAACTCATTGCAAGGCTTTTCCCTTTCCCTCCAAGCCCTGTGCACAGTACTGGGGTGGGAGCAAAAGACCTGGAATGTGCTTTCTGGCACCGTGGGTGCAAAGGAACTATGTGGCCCAGAGCTGACCATAACCCCCCCCCCCCAATTGAATACTTTCCCTCTTAAATCTCGCAGCAAATGCGAGCACACCTGCGTGCATATTTTTTTTCTCTCTTTTGAGATGATTTATTCTCAGAGGTTTCTTATAAACTAGGTTAATTTTAATCTGGTACAGTATTTATAGCATTTCGTGAATGCCAGGCTACTGTAAAGGCAAAATCCAAGCGACAGCTGCCTCGGGCTGCCATGAAGTAGGCACTCTCGTTCTGACAGTCTTTGAAAGTATAAAGTCACCCACTAGGTGTATCCTCAAGAGGGGATGAGAAAGGTTTGCCAAGTAATATTAACAACGGCCATTATTTGGAGGTTTGAGCTTTTCTTAGCATTATGCTGGGGAGGGGGGAGGAGGAGGCCGGTCCAGAGAGGAATGCTTGTCTGCGAAGACAAAAGGGCCTCAATGAGCAGCTGAAATAACTGACCTGAGCACATCAAACTGTGCAGGAAGAGACAAAACAGAATCCTTTGGTGTGGAGATTAATAGGGTTAAGAATCTCAGGAATCGAGCGGAGTGCGTGCTCGCAGCTACTGCAACCTTTCCATTCTGCAGACAATTTCAAGCTTTTTAAAGCCTCATTAAGATAGGTTAGGGCAGCCGCATGCTTTCAATTGCTTTTTCCCCGGGGCTACTCATCACGCCAACACACAGAACAGCAATGATTTTTCTTCGGCAACTACATACGCTTCTCCTCACCACTACCAGATCTACTTCTGTTTTGCTAATTTTAGCTTGCTATTCTTAAAAAAAACCAAAAAAACCCCTCAAGAATCCAACTGTTTTCCTAGCACTGCTTGCAAAACCAAAAATTGAAGGGTGGGGGTGCAGCTCAATCAACTGTTTCTGAAATCTTAAATACAGGGTGCAGATAAGGGATATGCACAGGCAAAAGAAAGTTGTGCTGTCCTGAACGAACCTGCTCTTGGCTGGTCTCTGAAGCTAAGCATGTTTGGGCCTGACTGGTACTTGGCTGGGAGACCACCTTGGAATACCAGGAGCTATAAACTCGCTGTGTGGAAGATAGGCCTGGCAATCTCTTTCCTATTGCAGCTTGCCAAGAAAACCTAATGGCTGGGTCATCAGAAGTAGCCTTGACTCAACGGCACACATTGCATTGTTTCACAATTTTTAAGTGCTTTTTTTTCAGTTACACATGTTCCTTTTAATAGGAAGTTTTTAGTGTGCACTAACCAACAAGTTAAGCGCTCACAACAATTTTAAGGCTCACTAACAAACCAAAGGTGTGTTAACAAATGCGTAACCCTGATGTAGATGTGCATAGCCTGTGAATAAAGCTACTGAGGTTCATGAAGACTCTTAGATAAGGATGCAGAGTTTTACATAATCCAAAAACCAACCCCCAAACGGTGATCAAAAATTAGAAGTAGTAAAGAATGAGATCCCGTATACCCCTCAGTAAATTTTAACTTTTTTTGTCGGACATAGATCGTGCAGGGCAGGCATTGCAAACCATACCCCAGTCACAATACATATCCCTTTTATTCAAAACAGCAGGTCATTTAAAACATCTCAAAAAACCAAATTCAAAGTTTATGAAAACTGCACTTATCTGAAAAACACGCGCGACGTGCACGTTTTGGGGGGTAAACCCCTGTATCAAGCGCTCTCAGCTCCGCTTGCACAAAACTCCAAGCCACCTTGTAACTGGCCTGTATTGTGACTGGGGTATGGTTTGCAATGCCTGCCCTGCACGATCTATGTCCGACAAAAAAAGTTAAAATTTACTGAGGAGTTTTACATAATGACATGTCGCTTCACTTCGTGTAATTTCTGTTCTGGAAAGACAGAAACATAAGCCACTTTTTCTGTTTTGGTTTTGCATTCTAATGCATATCAAACCAATTTATGATAAAATGCAGAAACAAGAGGAACCCTCCCTCACCTTAAAAATAAAACCAGCTTTTCCACGCACGTTCCTGCCCTTGAATATGTGCTCACATAAGCAAGAGCCTGGTGCTGCATGGTAAGCAAGGAGATATTAAGAGCTTAGCTGTGCCCTCGCTGTACTTATTTCCCTCTGACGTGTTTGTAACCCAAGTCCTGAACGGAGCACGACATTGTATAGTAAACTAAAGAGCTCTGGGAGTAAGCCAGTCAGTTAAGGATATTGCCTCAGCAGCGCCTGGCACAGGTCATCGGTGGTCATGAAGACAGTGTAGGTGAGGAGGAAGTCATCTAGGAGAGTATCTGCATTAGGAGACAAAAGAACAACAAAGTGAATGCAAAGCGACTGACCTGCCGATGCTGCAGCTTCATGCCATACCGGAAAAATGCCTGTCTGCCAAAGAACCATTTATACACACAGCGGTAAAGCTGATGGCTCGGTGGTCTGCTTTTCCTTAGCAGCAGCGCAAGCCTGTCTCTTCAAGAGCCTGCTGCTTTAAACCCTCACTCTGCTCTACCACCCTTTGAAGAGCATGTTCTTCATCTCTCTTTGGATCTGCTGTACTGATCCTTATCAAAAGCCCCACACTGGCATCATACTGACAGACGCAAGACGTTGAGATTAAAGATGGCATGAACAGAAGAGGCTTTGGGAACAAGGGGTTTTGGTTTTTTTTAGATAGAGTGCGGCCCTTGTAAAAATTTGCACATTTTCTATTTTCAAGAAAATATTTCATAAATAAATATAAATTAAAAATATGCAATGAAAGACTAATATTACAAGCAGCAAAGGCAAGGACTAGGCTTGATGATATGTTGAAGTGATGAAACTAGTTCTCACAGCACTGATATCCCACCATCTCAAATACTAATGAACTCTGAGCCAAAAATCATCATCACGGAAACTAAAGCCCATTCAACTAAACCCCTAAAGCATCTAAAGGGGTGGCAGTGGCAGTCACTGTTAATTGCAGAGACTCTCACCAGTTCCTGCTGCAGGCCCTGCAGGGCCTCTGCAATATGTAAATAACATACTGACAACAATGAAGCCCTGGGGCAAAGAAACTGAATTCAAGGCTGATACAAAATAAACATAGCAATGAATATTTGCATGGGTAATACTGTCATTCCAAGTCAATATAAACATTTACACTCCATACCAACATTTCCAATGTCAACACAGAACCTGTTTAGCGATTTTCTGATTTCCTGTCGTCGTCATCCCCCCCACCCCTTTCCAAAATTTTTTTTTCACATAAGCTTACCTTTCTCATGGGCAAACAAATGGGGATAGGGTAGAATATAATTTCTATTTTTATTTGATAACATTTCTTCCAGAGTGAACTAGCCATCTATTGGTTAGAGCAGTGGCCTAGTGACCAAGAGACCAGGGTTGAATTCCCACTGGCAGTCCTTGTGGCCTTGGGCAAGTCACTTTATGCTCCACTACCTCAGAAGAAAGGCCTGGCAATCTACTTCTGGTCACACTGTGCCAAGAAAACCCAGGAGCTACTTTGGTTGCTTGGAGTCATTATTGTCATTCACAATATGAATAAAATGATCAAAATCAACCAACTTACCTAAGATTTCACCCTCAGTCCTTCTGTTGCCATTTCTTCCTTCCATAAGAAATGGCCCCGATCGGCAGCATCAGAAAGGAGGGGGGAAGGTGAGCTCTTCCCCGCTCCCCACCACCACCATCAATCAGAACGCAGCAACCATTTTAAACCAGAGGGTGCACTCAGGCTTGAACAATCAGCAGAACTGTGGCCCCGATCTGCAGCAGCAGAAGGGAGGGGGAAGTGAGCTCCTCCCTGATCCCCACCACCAATCAGAATGCGGCAGCCCATTTAAACCCAAGGGCACGCTCAGGCGTGGGCATGCTCAGGCAGGTCCATGCCTGAGGGCCTCACCAGAGGGCCCTTAGGTGTGGCCCGCAGAGTGCCACACAGACACTGGAGCAGCTGAATCAACCTAGTGACATGACCTAGAGGGGCCCATAGAGGGAAAACACTCCTCCTCTGCACTCCAGCCAATGACTTCCTAGCCTCTGCCAACACTCCTTCATGCGACTGCATCGACCAGCTCCTGGGAATCAGATCTCATCATGTCATCTACACAAGGTGAGCAACGCCTCAGAATCAGCTCCCAGCATCAACCCCCTATTCCAAACGACTTGCCCTTGAGCAAGCAGTCTCCGGTTCTTCCTTCAGAGTATAGGACACATGTAATACGAAGACCTGCCTACATGAACAGCTCCATTATTCAATGACACAGCGACTCAGCCCTTTAACCCAGGTTATGCCAGGGTGACCTCAATGTGACTCTTTGGTGGGCGGCTGTTGTGAGACACTCCCAGACCTGGCCCAGCAGCAATCTAGATCCCAAATCCTCACATACATTTTGGGTCATTCCACCTCCAGAGCACAGCCTGTATAACAAGGCAAGTCCATCCATGTCTACCCTATGTCATCAGTAACCCACATCTCCAAACAATTCTGAACTCTGAAGTCAAGCTTCCTCCATTGTCAACCTATAGATCTCCATCAGATCTCCACCATTACAGCTACCACAACCTTATCTTACATCCCAAGACAAGTCCAGTACAAAATACACATATGTACCAAGCCAATTGCAATGTCTTAGATTACCACTGGAATACTTCTACTATTCACACTTCTACAATATTCCAACACCACAACCATCCAGAGTCATCTGATACCAATCAGATTCAAAGGAACCTTCTACCTTCTATACACAATCTCATAGAAGACCTCACTGACTTATCTGAATCAAGTAGACACCTCCTGTCAAAACTCAACAGTTACACATGCAGCATACTCAATTCATTAAATGTGCTCTGGTCAATGCTCGCTCAGCATGTAACAAAACTCATATCATCTCTGACTATAAGAAGGGACACAACATTGATAAACTGTTCGTCACTGAATCATGGTTCACCGACACTGATAATGTACTAGCGAACCAGCTCATCACACCCACTTTGACCCTCCACAACTGCTCAAGAGGTGGGGGTGTCTTCATCCTTGCTAACAAACACCTCTGTACAAAGCTTGCTACATCCACCTCAACAAACATATTGGTACTGGAAAACAAGCAATTATCCATATACCCGGCATACAGAGTTCCTAATGCAGACACAGAAGATCTCTTGGCACTTCTTGACATTGCATGCACTTACACCGCCAAAAACAAGCCCTTTATAATGCTGGGTGACTTCAACCTCAACTCAGCACCAACACCACAAGTCAGTTCCTTCCTAGAAGGAAGTCATGAATGCTATGGACCTTTCACAAAATCATCAATGTATCCACCCACAAGGGAGGTAACACATTGGATACACTACTTGTATCTGACAAAATCCAATCAGCTACACCTGCCATCACTTACCAGGTAATGCTCATCCCCTGGTCAAACCATCATGCCTTACCTTTGACCTACCTCTGCCCAACCACAATAACGCAAAACAGCACACCAAAGCACCACGCAGATTCAAGGATTTCAATAAACAAGCTGTGCAGGATCATATTATACCATGACTTGATTTTGACACTACTGAACTTACCTCACTCGACAGATGGAACACCACCATTGCAACAAATGTAATAGCCCCACAGAGGAGAACATTGTGTTGGTGCCACCAGCTTGATAAAGAAGAATTTTGAAACACATCTTGACAAGCTATCCATACATGTTACATCTTCCGAACTCTAGCAGGAGGCTCTCTTTTATTTATTTATTTATTTAACATTTCTTATATACCGCCTTTCATATCATCAAGGCGGTTTACATTGAACAAACTGAAATTACATTGAACAGGGCATTATAACTTGGAGATAACTATTTTACAGGGAACATGGGCTATGGAGGGTTAAGTGGCTTGCCCAAGACCACAAGGAGCACCTGTGGGACTAGAAATCCCAGTCCTTCTGGCCCAAGGTTGCTGTCCTCTAGTGGGATTTGAACCCCCGACCCTCCGGCCTGAAGTACCTTGCCCCAACCACTAGGCCACTCCTCCACTCTTTGGCACAATGCAAGTATTATGCCGAGCCTTAGCAGTAAATTTGAAAGACTGAGATCATAATCCCCATTCCCTGGTTTAGGAGTGAAGTTCACGCCTGTCATAGTATGTGCAGAACTAACCCATTTGGAGAAACTGCTCTGAGAACAACATTTAGCAGAGCAACTTTGTGTGGTGAGAAGCTTTTATGATAACATCAGGATGACTTTTGGCCTTGATAAGTATGCTAAGGCAACCTTTTTCAGAGGAAAATTGAGCAAAACTGAAAACATCTCCCTTGCTGAGGGTTGTGACATCAAGGACCTTGAACAGGAAGGCATATATAAGTATCTCGGAAAAGTGGAAGGAATTTCACTCGAGCAGAAACTGTTGAGAGAGAAGATCAGTAAAAAATATCACAGGAGATTAAAATTGTTATTTAAAAGTGCTTTGACATCACAGAATAAGATACAAGCCATCAATCAGCTGGCAATTCCTGTACTCTCATAAAGCTTTGGGATTGTGGAATGGTCTTTTAAGGATCTTGAAAAACTGGATGTGTGAACAAGAAAATTCCTCCATGCTCATGAAGTAACTTATAAGAATCAGTGTATGCTAAGACTGTACATTTCTAGAGTTGAAGGAGGGCTAGGACTTATAGAGATTGATTACACCTATAGAGCTATTATCATAGGCCTTCAAGCCTACCTGACAGCATCCTCGGATCCAAATATGCAAAGTGCAGAATCAGTCTCCATCATCAAACTTGGACAAGCGTTCAGACAACAAGGAATGAGTAAAAATTCATAGGCATGCATGGGAAAGGAAGTAACAGAATTTGCAAAACAAGAGAAAAAATTCTTCAAAGAATTGGATCAGCAAGTGAGGAAAAACGAGTGGTAAATGCACACAGTGGAAATACAGAGCATTACTCCAAGAACCTTTTGTCGATCAGGAACAGACACATGAATGGTTAAGGAGAGGTGAACTGAAACCGAAGGATGAAAGATTGATAGTTGCAGCCCAGAACAATGGATTACAGATGAGATGGTTTATGGCATCATTGAAAAAACTGGCAAAATATGTCAATTCTGTAAGAAACAGCCAGAAACAGTGACTCATCTTACAGCAGGCTGTGAAGTTCTGATGGCAGAAAATTTCTGTACTGAATGGCACAACAAAGTAGCACACCTCCTCCACTGGAAACTCTGTAAACACTACAAAATCACTGTCCATGAAAAGCACTGGGATCATAACCCTAAAAGAATAACAGAGAATGAAGAGGTGCTGATCACCTGGAACATTCCTATTCTGACGGATAAGAAACTGGATGCAAGGAAACCTGACATAGTGGTAAAGGAGAAAAACACCAGAATGGCATTGAAAATAGAAGTGTCGGTACCAAGTGATTATTCTGTGAATTGCGTGGAGAGGCAAAAGATCCTGAAGTACCAAGAAATGCAATCAGAGATGAAGAAAATGTGACAGAAAGATATAGAAATCATTCCCATTGTACTGGGAGTGACAGGTTTGATAAAGAAGAATTTCCAAGCACATACTGACAAACTTCCCATACCTGTTACATTTTATGAACTCCAGAAGGAAGCTCTCTTTGGCAAGATGCAAGTACTATGCAGAGCATTAGCAGTAAATTTGAGAGACTGAGATCATGCTCCACATACCTTGGTTTAGAAGTGAGGTTCACGACTGTCATGGTATCTGCAAAATTAATCTATTTGGAGAAAATGCCATGAGAAAAGCTACTTAAGGCGACTCAATGCCCTTGTACTCTAGGGAAATTAAAATAGCCAAACATGAGTTAAGACAGATTATTGAATGCCGCTGTAGAAGGACCAGAGACCCAACACTCCAAAAGGCATACACCATAAAGCACGAGGAATACAACCACCTAATACACAAGCATAAAAGAGAGGATCACTCTAACTTGATCCTCAAGTCATTAAACAAACCCTAGAGGGTTGTTCAAAATAGTAAAATCATTCATGCATGCACCTTCATCCCCACGACACACTGAGATGCACCAGAAGACTTCACGACATATCTACAAGACAAGTTCACATCCAAGAGAGACTCACCAACACTGATCCACACACCTCTGAGCACACCAAGGAACCCATAGCTTTTGACCACATTCACACCAGTCTCAGAGGACCTACTTGACCAAATACTTATGATGCTCAATACCACAACTTCTCCACTTGACCCATGTCCTGTCTCATGGATAAAGATGATAAGAAATGAACACACACCTACCCTGCTCAAAATACTAAACCTCTCACTTTCTCAGGGATTCATCCCCACTGACCTAAAGATCGCATCCATCAGACCTATTCTAAAAAACTCTTCTGCAGACATCAACTTACCCACCTCTTACAGACCCATTTCCAGTATTCCCTTCCTAGCAAAAATAAAAAAAGCAGTTCAAATACAGCTACAGGAATTCATAGACTCCTCCACCCCTCTAGATGAGCAACAACATGGCTTTAGATCTAATCATGGTGTAGAAACCTTGCTCACATCACTAATCAATACCCTCCTTCTTGGGCTTGAACAAGTTAAATGAGGATTTATCCTTATTTTCTTGGACATAGTGTCCGCCTTTGATTCAATAAATCACACCCAATTACTAGATATACCTAAAGACTCCAGCCTAAGTGGTTCCAGCCTGGTTTCAGTGCTACCTAAAAGAACGCCAACAGCAAATAAAAATAGGCAACAAGACCTCCAAACCGTTCATGCAGCCTCAAGGCATTCCTCAAGGATCTGCCCTCTCAGCCTTACTCTTTAACCTCTACAGCCAACCAATATGCCAAATCATACGAAAACATAAAATACACTTTCACATATATGCTGATGATCTGATGCTATATGCTCTCTTCGACATCAGCAACCCAGAACACACTGCAATACAAACTTGCTTCAAGGCACTAGCAGAATTGCTGGACAACCACAACCTATCAACTATAGCAAGTCAGAAATACTCATTGTATCCAGAGACCCATCCTATGCCCTTCCAGAATGACTAAAGGTCAACAATGTGCTACTCCCAGTAAGGTCAGAGGTTAAATATTTAGGGATCACTTTAGATCACAGATTATCCTTTCAAGCACACATCAAAAGAATAATGAACTCTGTATACCATAAGATGAGGATCTTGCACAATCTTCTCCACAATGCGAGGCCTTAATCACTCCACAGCTGGTTTATTGTAACTCAGTCCTACAGGGCCTCCCAAACCTGGCCTTCAAGCCTCTGCAAACTGTACAGAATACAACAGCCAGACTCATCACCAAAACCTCATGATACAATCACATGATACCTGTACCCAAAAGCTTACACTGGCTCCCAGTAAAGTGAGAATAAAATACAAAGCAATCATGACTACCTTCAAAACGATACAGTCTTACTGCAGCCTGTCTACAGCCACTCATTCAGAAGAACCCAACACAAGACTATGATGACGACAACACCTAAATCCTCTCAATATCCCACCTAAAAAAAACAAAAGTTCTCAAATAGTATGCCAAAAGGCATTCTGAAATTACAGCACTACATCATGGAATTCCCTGCCAACTACACTACAGACCGCCCAGGACCAAACTGACTTCCGGAAAAAGTAAAAAAAAAAAGCACCTCTTCGAAGAATTTTTCAAACCTGTCATGTAGACCCTCCACCCTACTCTCTTACCATACATTATGTACTGTTCTCCCTCTTATATGTAAATAAGTTATGCTCCCCTACCACTACGCTCACTACTGTGATTTAATTGAACACCCTTATCTAAGCCTATAACCCAATGTAAATATGTTCATGTTACTATATGTTTCATGTTCCTACACTCACTTGTTCAATGTACTTTAATTGAGTTTGATGTAAACCGCTTTGATATCATGAAAAGCAGTATAGAAGAAATGTTAAATAAATAAATAAAAAATGCTGTAGAACCAACCACTGGCATAATCTCATTCTAGGCAAGTGCAGCAGCTGCAATGGGGCCAACTTCTAGAACTTTTTTTTGAGGGATCATTATTTTGGAATGAAGTATATTAGCTTCATTGGCCTGGCATGAAATGCAGGTAGGATATGCTGATAGCACCTTATGTAGAAAAATTGCTGACAAAACAGCAAACCGGAATGATACCATCCAATTGCATGGAAGCTTGGAATGGTATTTCCATAAAAGCAGGGAGCAACAGATTGACATTTTTGTAAAAAAAGGGGGGGGGGGGCAAGGAAAACCAAACAGTTCTCTACTGATGATCTGTGTGAGTCAAAAATTTGGTCAGGCCCTGGTGGCTCATCTTATTCTATTGCCTATGAAATAAAGAGAATGAATGTCTAAACTGAATTCATCAGGGAAGGGAAAATTATGAGACAGACCTCTCCCTCAGTAAATGATTTTGGAACCAGCTTGGAAAACCAAGCTCCCCCCGGAATCTTTTACACATATGGTGTGTGTGATTCGTAACCTGCATTGAACTGTTACACTGCATTATGGTGCTGGCAATAGCATGAAATTTGATGGGCACCTTTTTCAACTAATTGTTTAAATAGGGTAATGTAAATGCTTCAGATCACAGCACTGTACATGCACTCGGCTCCAGAGCGTTATCAGAAGCACAATACATGGCTCAAGGCACAATTCACACGTTCAAAGCCATTGAGGACAAGTTTTTCCAATCCACACTCAAAGCTAAGAAATGTGTGTGTGTTTGAGAGAGATATGTGCAGTAATAACAGAGACTGAGGCCAGTCTACCACACTCGTACCCCAGAGGGGTCTTGATGTAAAAGTTCACAGCACATAATTTAACAAAGCGAGAAGCAACCATTTTAACCTAAGCTTTAAGAGAGGTCCTTCTCCTGTGCACCTCAAACAGAAGGATATTGATGGTTCCACAGAAGAACGCAAGGTGTGTTCCGGAACGCTAGAAGAGTCCATCCTAGTATTAATCAATCGTCATCCCATTTCATGTTTATATGAATGGCTGACATTCTTGCAGGCTTTTTATATCTTGTTTTGGAATCTAAGCTATTTAAATATTTCATCCACACATTAGCCTCAGTAAATGTGAAAGAGCTTAGCAGATCACAGAAGGCAGAGGATGAAAGAAGATGCATTTCCCTCGCTGCCACCACCACCACCTCCTCCTCCTCGTCCCCCTCCCAAAAAAATTATTTCATTTGAAATTGGTTTTCCTTGGTAGAGAGCCTCCGATTGCATTATTTTTTAATTACCATACTCATGAATTTTTTATGCAACTACATGTTTTCCACCGTCACCTCCAACGTTTTAAATTATGTTCCCATGTCCCTGAGTTCAGCTTATGAAAGATCCAAAAACTTATATAATTTACATGTTGCTTGTAGCTAATGAAATACAAGTGGTGCACTTGTGAAGACAAACTTGAAGGATGCTCCAGCTTCAGTGACAGTGCGCATGTGCTACCACTTCTGACTATGACTTCTTAAAGCAGGTTTCTCCTTGGAACACCCCTGGCCCCTGGCATTAGAAAGATGAGCAGTGTATTTTTCAGCCTGTACTGTGCTGTCTTCATTAACAGCAGTATTTATTTATTTATTTATTTATTTATTTGAACAGTTTTTATATACCGCCATTTCCAAGGATCAACAGCGGTTTACATTACAACAACATAGTTATACAGTTAAACAGTTTAACGGTTAAACGGTTACATAGAACATTATGAACAATTTGAACATTATGAACAATTTGAACAATATTACATTATAACATGAGTTGAATAGAACAATATTGATTGATGTGATTAGGGTATTACAAAGACCAAACAAGAACAATATTTGATTAAGTTACAGTAAAACTGTACATCAATAATATGTTACAATATAACAGGAACAACAACAATATTAATCAAATGTTTGAACTATAATACATTTAAACTATATTACAGGTATTAAATATTACTTTGATTATATATATATGTGTAAGGAATCATTTTATGATAATTATCGTTTGCAGTTGTGGATGTCTAATTATAGATATGCATTAGGGTAATGTGAAAGATTCAGTTATGGAGGTTGGGAAACTATAATTGTTTCTCCATTGTTGTAGTGTTGACAAAATAGATATGTTTTTAAGTCTTTTCTAAATGTTTGAAGGTCTTTAGATTCTCTTAGTTGTTCTGGAAGATTGTTCCACAGTATTGGTGCGACAAACGAAAAGGCACTATTACTAGTTGATTGTTTTGATTTTCTTATTAGATCTGGAACTGCTAGTGTGTTGAGGTTTTTTTTCCTTCTTTTCCTAGTTTCTAGAGGACTGTGAAGAAGAGTAGTTAAGTATGATGGGGCTATGCTATTAATTAATTTAAAAGTGGTTAATAGTATTTTGTATTGGATCCTACTGAATATGGGTAGCCAATGTAGTGTGTATAGAATGGGGGTAATGTGGTCAGATAGTTTGGCTTTGAATATAACTCTTGCTGTTACGTTTTGGGCCATTTGTAATATTTTGATGTTCTTCTTAGTTATACCATGAAGTATGCTATTACAGAAATCAAAATGTGGTAAAACCAAGGCTTGAGTAACGGTTCTAAAGTCTTCATCTTGTAGTAGTGGTCTTAATTGTTGTATAGAGCGTAATTTGTAATATATTGTTTTTGTTAGTTTTTTAATGTGTGTGTAGTGAAACTGAGAGCTTTGTCTATGATAACTCCTAGATATTTGATTTCTTCTTTGATAGGGAGAGTCGTGTTCAGGATTTTAATGTCAGGTTGGGGGGTATATTTGTGTTTTTTGTCACAATCATGACTTCAGTTTTTTTGATGTTAATAGATAAGTTATTTAATTGGAGCCAGTCCTCAGCTTCCATTAGGCAGTTTATTAGATTATTATGGTTTGGGTTGGTTATGTTAAATTCAGAGAATAGCATGATGTCGTCTGCATATATATGATATTTAATCTTGTGTTTTCTGAATATGGTACATATTGGTTGGAGGTATATGTTAAATAATAGAGCAGATAGTGCGGAGCCTTGGGGTATACCTTTTTCTTGTGGGAATGGGGATGACGAGGATTGGTTATGCTGAACGTATTGTGAACGATCAGATATGTATGATTTGAACCAGTTCAGAGTAGTATTCATTAAACCTATTTGTTTAAGTCTTGATATAAGTATGGTATGATTAATGCTGTCAAAAGCAGCTGAAATGTCTAGAAAAACTAAGATGAATGCTTGTTTTGAATTGTCCAAGCCTTTGTTAAGAGTGTCAAGTAGTGCAATGAGCAGAGTTTCAACACCATGGAAAGGGCGAAATCCGTATTGGTGTTTGTCAAGGGGGGCAAATGTATCTATATGATCTTGTAACTGTAATTGTACAGTTTTTTCTATGATTTTGGTTAGGAAGGGGATGCTAGCGATCGGTCGATAAGATGATGGGTCATTTATATTTAATGTATTGTTTTTTAATATGGGACGGATTGCAGATTGTTTTAATTCTTTAGGTAATATCCCTTGCAGAAGTGATTGATTCACTATATTTAGGATAAAGGGTGCTAGTTCTTGTTTAGTTTGTTTGATCCATGGGACTGGACAAGGATCGAGTATGGATGTGGTTGTGTTTATGTTTGATATTATATTGAGTAGCTGTTTCTTATCTATTAGTTGGAAAGCATTCCAGGTGTGATTATTAGAGGAAGGAAAATTTTGGAAGGGTAAAGTTATTGTAGATGATTTAAGTTTGCTAGCAAAATAGTCTGCCATATCTTGTATGTTAATTGAGGCTGATTTTTGTTTATCTATGGGATTCTTAGATAAAGATTTTACTATTTGAAATAGTTCTCTAGGACGATTAATAGATTTATTTAGGATCGACGCATGGTATTGTTTTTTAGCATTGTTTGTTGCTGACCTGTAAGAGTTGAGATTTGTGAAGTATAACTCTTTTAGGTCGGATGTTTTTGTTTTTCGCCATTCTTTTTCAATTTTGCGAAGGTTTTTTTTGATTAAAGTTAGTTCTGTTGTATACCATTTTTCTGATGATCTAGTTTGATATTTTTTTGGTATATTGTGTATTGGTTTAGATGCTGATTTTATAATTGTATTCCATGTAGTTGTAGCTTCGTCAAGATTATTTAATTCTGTGGAAAGTTGTGGAATGATTGTTTTGAGGAATTCTTCAGGTGAAAATGGTCTATATTTGGGTCCGTGATGATTTTTATGTTGTTGAGAGGAGATAGTAGATGGTATATTAATAGAGAATTTTATTATGAAGTGGTCAGACCATGGGATTTGGGATATTATAGGAGGTGTATATTCATGTGTTATAGTAAAGGACAATGGGAGAAATACTAAATCCAAAGTATTTCCTTTATTATGAGTTGGTTGGTTAATAATTTGTTGATAGCCCATATCTTCCATAGATTCAAGAATGATTGCGGATTGGTTAGTATTGCAAGTAGATAAGTTAAAATCTCCCAGGATGATATGGGGTTTCTTTGTGGTTGTTTTGCATGCTGTTTCTAGTATAGCTGTAATATTTTGAATATCCGAAGTCGGTGGTCTATAAAAGAGGCAAATTGCTATGTTCCTGTTTTCTATCATTAGTATATCTGTATTATCATTAGATTCACTAATGGAGGTGGAACAATTCAAACTTGATTTTGATAGTATTAAGACTCCACCACCTTTTCTTTGATTGCGGTTACAGATGGATAGGGTATAACCTTTTATTTTTAATTGGTTTGTTAAGACAGTATCAGAGTTGCTTAGCCAAGTCTCAGTTAGGCAGAGGAAGTCTGGGTTCTCATCAGTAATGAGATCTATAATGATTGGGATCTTGTTCCTAACAGATCTTACATTTATGAGGATTATTTTCAAGTCTTGAATGGGTGGGTTCAGCTTTTTTATTTCGTTATATGTTTTTGTTTGTATGTTAATTAATCTTCTTATTCGTGTATCTGTGTATCTAACTGTTAAAGGGCTATGTATGTGTGAATATGGTTTGTGGCTAATAATGAATATTTGATTTATATGTTGAGGGTTGGTGTGCTGGTAAGTCATTCTAGGATGGTGGTAATGCGGGTATTGTGGTTGGTAGCATATTACGGGAGAGGTAAGTATGCTTATGGCAATGCTTATGACATATAAAAGATGTATTATGATCTGTGTAAGTTTCATTTTTGCTAAGATTAATATATGAAGTGGACAAGTAGTATGTGAGAGTGTGTATAATTTATTTTGATAGAGGAGCAAGTTATGGAAGGTATTGGAAATAGGAGTAAGTTTTCTATTTTAAGTGGGAAGGATAGGAATATCCTATTGTTAATATATCTGTTTATTTTCAACAGTGTAATCTATTAAGAGAGGTGCTGGCAACAGTGTGATCAGATGTGAGGGGTACTGTGAGCAGTGTATACAAATTAGTATTGGGAACAGTGTATACAGATTCCTAACTGTTTAAATATATGAGAGAGGTACAAGTGACAGAGTAGATAAAATGTTGCTTGAGAGGCTGCTAGCAACAATGAATGGCAACATATTAGCAAACACAATAATATAACAGCATTATTGGCCCAGCTACACTACCAGTGACAGAACACAAGGCTTTCTGAATCTCCTGCACTGCGTCCTTGTGTTCTTCAGAGGCTCTGACTTTTGCGTATATATTTTTTGCCAAATTTAACAGAGGCAACTGCTGCAAAAAATGGTGCGGCAAACAATCCTTCAGATCCACTAAGGGAGAAAGTTTCCCGACTGTCTATGCTGGGAACAAATACATGGGTGGTCTTTAGTCATGGCTTTGCATGAAGTTTGAATAAGGAAGCCCATGCATACTTCCGCTTTGAAACATGCCATGATAAAGTACCTGTAGACGTGTGCACCTGCTTTTTAGGTGGGAAAATTTTCTAAGGAAAGTTAACAGGTTCAGATTTGACATTACAATCGACACACCTCCTTTCCCCTATGCGATTAAAATGTAAATATGCTGAGGGAACAAAGGTGTATTTTTACTTGGGTTGAGGGTAGGCATTTTTCTGATAACCAATTCATGTTCTGAAGGAGTAAGCAGACCTCTGGGGAAAAGAACCACAGACTTTGCCTTAATGTAACTTAGCTTGAACCACAAATAGAAAGGCCATAGCTAAATACAAAATAAATAAGTGTACAGAGATCTATCTAGCCATAGAAATGGCTTTGTAAATAGTGCCTGTCGCCACCTCTTCTAGGGATAGGGGGCTATGCTGGGTCCAGAAATTTGATGCCCCACTGCTAATACACTCCCTGCTGAGCAATGATTAACAACACAGCAGCAGAGACTTAAAAATCAAAGCTTGGTTCTGTATTTTTTTTAAATGTTAATATCACTATACAAATATAATAGACTATATGTAAATCATATTACTCAAGATCTGTAGATAAGGCTTTCCTATGAAGATGGGGCAGCAAAACCTGCAAACCACCATTATATATAACATTCATATCACACTGATCAGCTTTGTTCTTACTGAGAACATTCTTTGGGTAATTCCTTTCTAACATGAGATGGCCCCTTAAGCCATAAAGGATAATGTCTAGAACCATTTGCATACATTTACTCGGTAGTCAGAAAGTCATCTTCAAGACCCACTTACTGCCTTCGCAGTTTTCCAGGGGAAAAGAAATATCAAGCTTGAGCATGAACAGCCAAGCAGATAAGAAAGTGACAGGTGACTGGGCAAACACACTGCAATATAAATCATTGCTGCTTAGAAATCATGTAATGCAAGTCTAGTTCCTTTAGGACAAGCAAAAACCATGGGGGTAAAACTGGTCTGGCTCAACCTGTCCCTGGTGACATGGATATAGACACAGTTTGAGTGGGACATGGGGAGGGGGCAGTAGCCCCCCAAATTTTGCAGGCACTAATGGTGATCTGGTACCCCTGCCCCCACTGTCAGTATGACTTCCTTACCCTTTGCCCCCTCAAAATAAGAAGGCAAACTACACCGATGGACACTGAGCTTACCAGCCACAGTCACAACCTGTCCCAGGTCTGTCTATTTTCAAATATCATATAGTTGGTGTTGTGGTGAACAGCTCGGGGCCGAGTAAGAGCAGCACTCTTTTCCGGGTCTTATTTTTTTATTTTTATTTAACTCACACCTTTTCAGTGATAGCTGATGCCAAGTTACATCCAGGTATAGTAGGTATTTCCCTGTGCCCAGAGGGCTTATCTTTATCTTTATTTCCAAACTTGATATACTGTTCAGGCATACAATCTAATGAAGGGCGAGGTGACTTGCGCAAGGTCACAAGGAGCGTCAAATGGGAAGCAGGGAGCCGCTGCTTCTCCAATCTGCTGCTCTAACCACTAGGCTACTCCTTGCTTCACCCTCCTGCCAATGTCATATTAGTGAGTTTCTTCCATATGAGGGACATTCGGCCAGCAGATGCTGTTATGACGCAATGGCTAGACCACGCTCTCTAAGCTACTTATCACCGCGGTCTCAGTCTCTCCCAGTCCCTCCTTGGTAAACAAGTGAAAATGGGATCTGAGAATCAGCACTAATGCTGGGCCATGGGGAATGCCATTATTTAAGATTTATAGATCTCCTTGGATTACATAGGAAGTATTCAGTGTTTCATGCTCATGACAAGACTACGACCTCACCAAAAAAAAAAGTCAAATCCCTGCTACATTTTATGACATGACTATGCATATTTCAGGTTTAAACAATGCAAATGAGGTACATAGATATGGAAATCAATGCTGTCCTTCCCACATACATTGGGGCATGTTTACTGATGTGTACTAATAGCGTGGGGTTTAGTATGTGATAATCCTCTGCAGTAACAATCAGCGAGGGACCCCATACTAAAAATCCCATGCTAACCAGACAGTGTGCCACTGGGAGGGGGACTGGGCGGGTTAGGATCAGAATGTGGGCACTGACAGTGCTCTGAAGTTAGCGAGGGTGTTTTGGGCACGTACTAACCGTGAATGTGGCTGTTAGTGCAGGTGCACTTAACAAGTTAACAGCAGGGGGTGGACGCACTTGCCATCTAAAGTTAGCTCAGGGCTCCACGTTAGTTTCTCAGCTCAAACATCTGCTACCAGCATGCTCTTTAGTAAATATTCCCTATTGCCCTAAGCATTATATATTCAATGAAGGTGGCGTGAGACCCAAAAGCAGAAGGCAAGTCACCAAAATCATGTTGTATTTTTGATGTTAGAAAATCAAACTCAAGCTCATCTTTCAAATCCAAATGTACAGGCTGATATCACTGTGCATCAGTCCTTTGAAACTTGGCCTATTAACCCTGAGCATATCCTTAATTTTCTCTGCCTTAGAACCAAATTCTGGTACATGAGGCAGACATCTTGCACACACATGTTCGGTCTCTGAGAA
The DNA here is from genome assembly GCA_033557465.1 of Ichthyophis bannanicus. NCBI lineage: Eukaryota > Metazoa > Chordata > Amphibia > Gymnophiona > Ichthyophiidae > Ichthyophis > Ichthyophis bannanicus. Next base: position 548,188,161 of record CM066031.1, read on the forward strand.
TTCCTCACAGTGAAGGGGAGGGCAGAGACTGGCCAGCATTTGGAGCAACCATCAGCCATCTGGATAAACTTAATGATCCTTTCCTGGAACTGAGAGCCATAGCACATTTGTATTCCTGTTACTTTTAATACAGTAACAGGAGGTTGCAGTATTGCTAACATACTGCCTGTCACATTCTCATAAGGAGAGGCAAGGAAAGAAAAACCAAAAAGGTGGTAAAAGGAAGCACAGCTTAATGTTATTGCAAACTATAGGGTAATCAAGTTCGTACCAGTGGGCTATAACTCCCTATGAAACATCAATCTCGATATGCTGTTGGTGGCCCAAATACTGCCTGCAAGGCCAGGAAGACTAGTTAATTAGTTTTGTAGCTCTTTATACCTCTCTTGATTATTATGGAACTGAATTGGAAGATAATCATAGTAGTGGGTGGGATGTTCTGGGTAGTGAATGGATTTGAGAAGGGTTCTTCTAGAAATCATAATCCCCCCCCCCAATCATTCTCCATTCACAATACTGTGCTCCCAGTGAATCAAGAGGTTAAATATCTTGGAATAATACTTGACACATCTCTTAGTATGACATCACGTATCAAGCAAACAGTCAGGATGATCTTTTTAAAACTTAAGATCATTCAACATCTCAGACCACTCCTTAACACCCTTAACTTTAGATCCATAGTACAAGCTCTCGTCACTCCTCATCTTGACTTCTGTAACAGCCTATTACATGGCACAACCAAAAAGAACCTGTCAATACTCCAAAGGGCCCAGAATGTTACAGCAAGAATTATCTGCAAGACCCACTTAAAAGACCATATCACACCCATACTTTACGATCTCCATTGGCTCCCCCTATTGTGAGCCAAATTAAATATAAAACCTTTATGACCACTTTCAAGTTGATCAACAATATCGCTCTGTCCTTCCTTTCAACCTTATTACACATCCCCACAGAAACTAGATCTAGAAGGGCTAACACCCAGCACAGCCTCACAATCCCCCTATCCATTCAAAAGACTAAACAAAACACAAGCAGCAGAGCATTCACCTACACTGTCCCCAGGCTATGGAACTCCCTCCCAGACACAATCCGCTCAATAAAAGATCGACAAATATTTAGGAGAGAGATCAAAACACTCCTCTTCAAGGAATACTACTGCAACATTATAGACAATGCTACCGTACACCCCAACACCCCTGATACACCCTAACTTCCACACACTCTCATAATTCACACCATCAGGACAGCAACTCCCCTTTCCCCCAGGTTGACAAAGCAAATTTGCCACTCTAACACATGTAATCACGTACATAGTTGATATGTAAATAGTTGCCACCATGTTTAACATGTATGCTGTTATACGCAACTTGTTTGTTTTATGTAAATCGCCCCGGATCTCTGCAAGGGGCGGTATAGAAAAGTGTAACAAATAAATAAAACAAAAATAAAAATCATCTCTGCAGGATGGTGGAGAACAATGAGGAAGCAAAGAAAAGCAGAGCAGCAATACTCTTCATGCAATCCTACAGGATACAGCCATGCAGTATAGATAGGCATACATGGCCAGAGTGAATAGATCAACTAGTCTTTGTGCGTTTCTCTTTAGGTGTGATCAAGAATTTCACATATGCAGGGTATCTGCACATGTTGCTCGCATCAGAAAAGTGCAGGGAGAGGACAGCGGCACACTTTACTTCCAGGATGTCTGATTGATTTCCTGGGGAACAAAAATGAGTAAACCTTGTAATTAAAACTGCTGCGGCTCCCTCTTATCCATCTTGACTGTCTATATATCCCAACTGTACATGTCCCTTTGCTGCTTATTACAATGTTTCATTTGCAATGTGAGCATCATAGCAATGTTATTTGTTATACGTTATAGGTGCTGCTTATTACAAAGTTCCATTATAGTGTTTCATTTGTATTCTGCTGACATTGTATCATAATTCTGTAGATGAATGTTCCATTGTGCTGCTTTAATGTGTACACTGTATCATATTGCTATTAGGATTTATTTTACCTACCTCCAAATTGTGTATTACACTAACATTTAGCCATTTTAAAACTGTTATGCTCTTATTACAATGCTAAGTTGTCTGTGTAAAGCTACAGCTGTTGTACTCCATCTTCAGTGAATCTCATCATAAAGGTGATTAATACATTTTAATACTGTACCTATATACTTAGCATAAGAAAGAATGGTCATGACTAGTGGTAAATCGAGCAAAAGACAAGCAGTTTTTGTGTTCAATCAGTACTGCCAATAGCTGTTGATAAGGAGAATGAAATAACCCTTAGAATGATGATGGAGAATCTGCAGTCCTCAAAAGGTACCACTGCAGGGGATGACCCGCCATTTATAACCAAGACCCATAGAACCAGAATGCACAGTGCCACAGGCCCTCATGCAAGGGAACAGTGGCATGGGACAGGGCCAGTGGTCGTGAATTCTCTCAACATCCCTTTCATTTCTAGCAGTTGCTCTCTCTCTCAATCCCTCACCCTCTGCTCCTACTAGTCTATTTCCCTTCACACTCGAGAACCTCAAGTATGTTGAGAAATTTTGGTTGCCTGTGGTGAGAAGATGCTCAAGGTCTTGATCTATCTTCCCCCATCCCCAGCACTTCTATTCCTGCCAGCAGCAGCAAGTAGTATGTCTTCCCGTAGCTGCAGCCACCTCCTCTATCAACTTCCTTCTGAAGGCAAAGCTGCATGGGACCAGTGGATCTTGTGAGACTAAGAGGATCTGCATAGTTCTGATTTCAGAGGGAAGCCGGCAGCAACAGGTAAAAATGCTTGCACTCATGCAATTCCTCTTGAGGGATGATGCCAGAGGCTAGGAGAATGTGGAGATGCCAGTGAGCAAATGGGAGGAGGAAAGGGAGAGCATGGTGATGCCAGGGATGTGAGGGAGTGGGAAAATAGTCCAAAGAGAACAAGGATTGAGTAAGGACCCTTGTTTTTGGCTATGAATGTGAAATATCTATCAGAAATATCCAGAGAAATGTAACATACATTGTATATGGAGAATGCATTACAGTAATCCATGTCGATGGTTATCCTTTATGGAAGGGGTAACCATCACGGGCCACACACTTCCAAGGGCTCTGTGATGTGGTAGCAGTCTTAACCCTGCCATCCGATATCACTCAGGAGCATTGGCATGTCAGGAGAAGCAATGGCTCATGCACTGCACACAATGCTGGGCCAGAAGGTAGAGCTCTGCCTTCCTCTTCCCATTCTTTAATTTTTTTTATGTAGGAGGGAGAGATACCACAGGGGACACTTTTAAAGCAGGGCATTTTTCAGTATATACCCTCTCGCTTCTCTCTTGCCCATGCCTCATGCTGACAGCTCAGCTTGACAAAAGGGAGCATGACTGGGATAGGGCAGCGCTTCTGAAGACCCCTACCCCAAAGTTCCAAACGGATATAGGATTTATTTAGAAGCAAATTTCTACTGTGTATATGTGCTGGTTGTTCTTTGGATGAAAAGGCTGTAATAGAATTGTGTGTGATTTCTTGGAATGTATTTTTGACCCCTGACGCAGGCAATAAGCCAAAACACGGCTGTGTCGAGTCATCGAAAAGTTCATTCATTGTATTTCTGGATGTGCTGGCCTGGTTCATCCTCTGCTCTGTGTTTATTCATTCTTGGATTAGCGGAATAGTTTCGCAATGCTTTTTGCCTCTACTATGGTTCTAACATCCATGGCTTATGCTCAATTTCCTGTTGCGTCTTGCTACATTCAAACTATCGATATTCCACACATTGCAACCAGTAACTTCAAAGTAACGGCTCTCTATACCACTGTTTACAGTTCTTGGAGCCACCTACACATCACCAATCTCTCATCCCGATCAACAGATGCATGCATTCTCTCTCCAAACTTCCATTCAAACCATGCATCAGTTTCAGTCTAACATTTCACTTGCCCTCATACCTCTGGTTTTCCTTAACTAAACACCACCGTACCCCACAGCTTACAACACATGCATATATATTAAAAAAAAAAAATCACACATACAAAGCGCACAACACAACATGGGGAGTAGGGAAAACCCTCCCCCCCCCACCATGGGAGCAGTTGAGCACTAGCAAAACATCACTGACATAATGTAAACTGTAGTTCAACAGTTTGACAATGCCGGACCCAACAGGCTTCATAGGCCTTCAATCCAAACGCCAATAGTACTTGCCAAAATCCAATACTGTGGATAGTGATTACCATTCATACAAACAGGGTATTGAAGGCTGTAACGCACCCCCCATCTTAATGGTTCTCTTAGGGAAAGCAGTTGTTTCTGCCACTTTTGAGTGATTTTACTCAAATCTGGAAGGGTAAGTATAGATTTACCATCAAGTCACAATAGCTCTGCTTGTTACACTGCTTGCAAAATCAGCACTTATTTATAAAGTAATATCTTGATGATAGGGTGTAGGTACTTAGCTTGCAAAGTGCCTACACTAGAATATCTATGTACTCACTCAATCTCAAAGGGGAGGTCTAAGATCAGACTCAAATTTGGTAGCAGAACCTATATATACAGTTGTGGCCAACATTATTGGCACCCTTGCAGTTCAAATTCTTAATGTTCAATATCTCCTAAAAAAAAAAGCGACTAGTGAAATGGCTTTGGACTATATATGCACACATACGCCACTATACCACCAGCCTGCAAAGACCCAACAACGAAGAATAATGTAGTCAATAGACCATCTGCACCATGGTTCTCTCAGGAACTAAGGAAGTCTCGTACAATATTGAGGAACCTCGAAAGAAAATGGCGTAAATCTCACAACCCAACAGATCAACAAATATATTTATCCCACCTTCAATCCTATCGTGAGACAATATGGGACACAAGAAAAACCTACCACTCCGAACTCCTCAACCGCTCCCTAAACAAACCCAGGGAGCTACTCAATATAGTAAAGTCATTAACCAAAGAACCTGCTCCACCTCAACAAGAACCCATACACCCTCAGAAGTATGCCAATTACATACAATCTAAAGCTATCAGAACAACAACCTCCTCACCCCAAAGTCCTCCGACATCACACACCTCCTCATCCCAAAGTCCACTACAGCAACAAGGACAAAATTTCCCTCTCTTTCAGCTCCCCTCATCACTCCTTCAACTTTCCCCTCCCTCTGCAAAATGCGTTGAAGACATTATCATCAAAATGAATACTACCACAGCACCTAACGACCCCTGCCCAGCACACTGGATAAGAGCTATGCGATCCGACTTTAGCCCTGTCATAGCAGAAATTATAAAGATGTCATTCTCAACAGGCACCTTCCCATCAGCACTAAAGCAGACCTCCATAAGACCGCTGCTAAAGAACAATCAACTAGACCCAACAAAAGAAGAATCATACCGCCCGATAGCTAGTATACCACTGCTATCCAAAATAATTGAGAAAGTAACCAATAATCAGATACAACAACACACATAGACACCTCCTCCCCCCTTGATCCCAGTCAGCACGGATTTAGGGAATCTCACGGAGTAGAGACACTATTGACCACATTAACCAACACACTCATCAGTGGACTAGACGACATTAACAAGGGCTTCGCACTAATATTCCTCGACATATCTGCAGCATTTGACTCGGTTGACCATGAAATACTACTAACCCGCCTATATGACAAGGGAATCCACGGCCTAGCATGGAAATGGTGCAAATCATACCTGGAAGACCGCTTGCAACACGTCCGGACTATTACAGGCACATCAGAACCTTTCCAGCTAAAACAAGGAGTTCCACAAGGCTCATCCCTATCGGCACTCCTATTTAACATTTACATGCAGCCCCTGTGCGATATCACTCGATCCTTTGGCATTTCCTCACTGATCTACGCAGATGATGTTCTACTATTCACTCCATTCAATGTCAAGCTCCCAGATTACACATCTTTAGTAGATTGCTTTAATGCAATAGCAGACTGGTTACTCACGCAGAATATGCGAATAAACTACAAAAAAACCGAAGTACTGATTGTCACGAAAAACAGAGAATTCGCACCCCCGGAGACCCTAAGAGTACGAGATACACACCTCCCAATCAAGCCCTCCATAAGATACCTTGGAGTGATACTGGACTATCGCCTAGATTTTAAAGAACATATCAACCGCACCGTGAAAACCATTTATTTCAAGATAAAGACCCTACGCCATCTAAAAAATATGCTTGACCCAGACAGCTTCAGAACTATATTCCAAGCCATAGTCACACCCCACTTCGACTATGCGAATATAATACTCCATGGTCTCCCAAAGAACTCACTAAATACATTACAACTAGCCATGAATGCCGCAGCCCGGGTATTATACGGTGCTTCAAAGAGCGATCACATAACACCCATCCTAATGGAGCTCCACTGGCTCCCTATATACTGCAGAATAACATATAAAGCCCTTATCTTGACCTTTAAAGCAATAAATTCTATAGCTCCATCATCAATTTCGAAACTCCTCCATCACACTCCCAACACCAGATCTAGGAGGTCAGCAGCGGCAAATACCCTAACTACACCACATGAGGCCACAAAATACAAACGATCAACAACAGACAGGGCTTTCGCGTACTACGCACCCAGATGTTGGAACAACCTACCTCCCAACATTAGAGCTATTACTGACCTCAAACAATTTAGAAAAGCCATAAAGCATCACCTCTTCATTCTACATTTCCAAAGCACATCATCAACCCTCTAACACTTTCAGATAAAGTGTAACCGCCCTATTTAAGATGATGAAAAGAAACTCTATCCCGTGTATATAGGTCCTATACATGCTACAAATATGTACATAGTTTCCCTAAGTTATAATCCCAGTTGTATATTTCCTGTTATATGTAAGCTCACCACAATCTGTTGATTGAAATGAGTATTCCTGTTTAATGTAAACCGCGCTGATGAAAAAGAGTGCGGTATAGAAGAAATACAAATAAATAAAAATAAAAACATATTTGATACATAATAAATAAAAAAGAAAATAGTAGGAAATAGTATAAAAACTGCGACATTGCCAGGACATGATTATTGGCACCCTTATAAACAATTCAAATTAGTTTGAACAGAAGAACCACAATCCTATTGCAGTAAAATTAGACACATCTGTGATCAACTGTTACTCACATGACTTGAATCAACTAATGTTTAAAATGGCCACATTCATTCCCTGTTCCATTTTGACAATGGTGAAGACAAGAGAGCTGCCTGAGACCATCATAAAAGCCATCATCATCAAACTTCAAAGGGGTACAAGGCCATCACCAAAGACCTTGAGATTCCTGTGTCTACAGTTGAGAATATTAAGAGGTTTTCTGCTCATGGAACCGTCAAGAACCTCCCAGGACATAGTGGGAAGAGGAAAATTAATCCAAGTAGTCTTCAAAGGTTAGTGTGAATTGTTGGTAAAACACCACATACAACATCCAAAGAGCTTGAAGCAATCTGGAGTGGTGGTTCCAACCCATACCATATGCCATGCACTAGACAAAGAAGGACCTGATGGGCGAAGGCCAAGGAGGACCCCACTGCTCAAAGACAGACATAAAAAGGCATGCCTGATCTTTGCCCAAACCCACCTTGAGAAACCACAATCCTTCTTGAAAAATGTTCTGTGGACAGATGAAACCAAACTTGAGCTCTTTGGCAGTATAGACCAGCTATAAATTTACAGGCGAAAAAATGAAGCCTATAAGGAAAATACCCACCCTTCCTACAGTTAAATACGGTGGAGGTTCCAAAATATTCTGAGGCTGGAGGTCTGGAACGTATTAAAAGAATCATGACTACCAAGGTATTTTTGAGTGAAATGTGCTACTAGAAAGCTAGGTCTGGGTCAAAGGTCATGGATCCTCCAGCAGGACAATGACCCAAAACGTATGTCCAAAAGTACAAAAGAATGGCTGAAAAGTTAAAAATGGACAATTTTAAACTGGCCAGCAATTAGTCCTGATCTCAGTCCAATTGAGAACTTTTGGAAAGAGCTAGAACAAATCACAGTCGAAGAGTGGGAGAAACTACCAGCAGACAGATGTATGAAACTTATAGATGGTTACAAAAAACGCTCGGAGACTGTCATTACTGCCAAATGTTGCTCAACCAAATATTAGTGAAGAGAGTCATTAATCCTGTCCGGGTCATATTTATTTATTTTTATTTATTTACTTACATTCTCTTATATACCGTGCTATTCTGCATCAGTGCGGTTTACATTGAACAAACTGAAATTACATTGAACAGGGCATTATAACTTGGAGATAACTATTTTACAGAGAACATGGGCTATGGAGGGTTAAGTGGCTTGCCCAAGACCACAAGGAGCACCTGTGGGACCAGAAACCCCAGTCCTTCTGGCCCAAGGTTGCTGTCCTCTAGTGGGATTTGAACCCCTGACCTTCCGGCCTGAAGTACCTTGCCCCAACCACTAGGCCACTCCTCCACTCCAGTTTTATTCTCAGAAATTATTACATTTAAGTTGCACAGACATCTTTTTTTTGTTGTATATCTTTGAACATACTATTAAAATATTATGACGATATAACAGATGGAATATTTCCAATTATTTCTCAAGATATTGTACACAACATAGCTAAAATGCAAGGGTGCCAATAATGTTGACCACAACTGTATTTGATTATATCCTGGTCCTCAGCCCTCTCTGGTACACCCAACATCTTTAAATTGTTGCGCTAGTTATAGTTACTCAGATCTTCCGTGTTCCATGCCAACATTTGCCATTTGTTGTGGCTGTCCCATATGGTGCCCATCACCTCCGCACGTACACTTGCCATCTCAAATTATTGTTTAAAGTACATGATGTCTTCTCGGATTTCTGTCATGGTACCTTGATTATCTGTTATGTCTAAGTTGAAGGATTTCTTTTGCATGATGAATTTCAAAGTAACCTCTGTCGACTCTGATGACAGACATTTGTGATGATGGCGGTTCCCATTTGGAACATTTTGCACCCATTGTTACAACTTCAGCAAATAAATTGAGCCATTTTTATGGTGGACATTTTTATGTATCTAGATTTGGTAGCTAAAGTTGATGCAATGTCGCTTTTGTGGAAGAAAATGATCTTTAGTACTGAGATTTTGAAGGAATAGATACTTCAGGAGCTATCTTAGAATGGGCTCAGTAGCACCCCCCAACTCCCCCCCCCCGAATGATAGTTTAAGTTGAAACAACCAAAATACTGTGAAGGATGGGGAAGGGGGGGGGGGGTAGGGTGTTATAATCTGCATGGAGAGAAGCAGTTGCAACCCTAATGAAGGCATGTGGGGTAACCTGCACAGAGCAGAAACTAGAACCCTAGTCACTATACTGGGCAAACTGGAGGGGCCATTTCAGTCTTTACCTGCTGGCCACTACGTTAGTGTGTAATGAAGATTTTGCATAGAAGTAGGTTTTCACGTTGTAAGGAGCGGGAGAGCATGCGTATGGATTTAAATATGAGAAAGCAGTGGGTGTCATCTTCTCTACATAAAAAGAGACAGTGCGAGAATTCCAGAGAGCGCTAATGATATAAGAATCAACAGAATTATGCAGGGCGCGGGCAGGGTCCCGGCGCCCGAGCGTAACCGGGTGCCGGTTAGGCGCGGGACCCTGCAAGCGTGGGGCGGACGGGGACGAGCGTGCCAAAGGGGGGAGCATGGCATCATTTAATTTGATTGGCTCCGCGGGTGCACATGCCAAGCGGAGCCAATCAGTCGGGCCAGTCGGCCATGTGCTCCTGCCGCTGTTGTGAGCCTGGAGCACATGCTGCTGGCTGTCGGCGCGGCGTCCCACCTGCCCGCCCCCTTTTTTCCTTCTGTGGTTTGGGGGGGAGATTGAGGGGTGTCGCAGCTGGGGGGGGGGTGTTTTGCGGGATCCCGGAGGTTTTCGGGGTCCGGAGCCTTATGCCACTTGGGGTGGGGGCGGGGTGCCCTTGCCCGGATAACCCCTGGAAGACTTTTGCTAGTAATATGGCGAAGTCGGATAGGGGTTGGGTGAGCTCGGCCATTGGGGGGTCCACGGCCGCAGCGGAGGCGGGGCCGCTTTGCTAGTAGCATGGCTGGCGGCATACCGCTCCGCTGGGTTGGGAGAGTTATGTATTCTTGGCATTAATGTTAATATGTTGCTGTTGGAAATAAAGCTGCGACCAGTTTGTTACCATGAAAATGTGGTCTGTGGTTTGTACCATAAAGGGGTGTAAAGGGGGGAAGGTGCGTGGGAGGGGGGGGGCTGGGGTTTGGAGCTGGGGAAGCGCCGTGTCCGGCTACCCGGTTACAGCGGCATGCCATATACACACCATGATACTATCTGTGCATTTGCGACTCTTGGTGATGAGACTAAGTACTATTATACTATACATTTAACTGTCAAAACTGAGATGACAACCCAGCTGGTTTAACAGAGCAGAAAGGCTTTCAAAGATTTTGAGAAATGCAGTAAATAAGAGCAGCAGCAAGGGTTGCACAGCTATTAGTGTACTGAATGGGACTCATGGGGTACAAATCTTTGTTTTAGGGTTATTTTATAGCTTATAGTTTGTCCTGGGAGGATTCAACTGCAGAAATTGTGAAAAGTTTGGTCTGCTGGTTGTTAATAGTAAAGCAATGTTTCAATATTCCCTAAAGACTTCAGTTTCGATTTCCTGGAATAAAATTTGTCTTAATATTCTGAAAATCTGTACGTTAGTATGTACTACATGTGCTGTAGTTGCATCCCCTTCTGGTAAACCGTTAGAAAACTATGCTCACTGGTATGGCAGCAGTATACCTCTCCCATGAATTAACATGAATGAACTAAATGGAAATGGTGCACGATTCTTGTGAATTCAAAATAGCAGTACTGTGCCCGATCTATTTTTTTTTCTACACAGTACTCCATTTTTTCCCTATGTACTGGTGGATACCTGTTTGCCCGATATTATGCATTCCCAACCTATGCCTGCCTTGCATCTGTGATGTGCTCTTTGGATTGGGGGGGGGGGGAAGCACCTTGTGATGAATGGTTTGAAACATGGAGAATCTCAGAAGAAATGGTTGTGAGGCTTTGACACACTTTCTTGTTCAAGAATGCTACAATAGTAAATATTTTCCTTCATAGATAAGGGCCCTCGGGACAGGACTGTGGCATTTCATTTTCTCAACCTTGCTTTTGAGGATAAGTTCTTCTTAGAAAATCTCTACTTAGAAAACAAATTAACTTGCTGAAAACCCATTAATGCATCTAGCAAGTCAAAGGTATAAATATGGACAAATGCTGTGGAAAAGGTGGTTTACACAGGTTGTGACACACTTTGAGAGAGAATTTTTGCACAGCTACAGATTTAAAGAAGAGTTTTTGAAGTAAGGGTCCAGTTAGCTAATATTGGGATGTGTTTTAACTTGCTCTTTTAAAGACCATTAAAAAAGTTTCTTAAGCTTATATTTACTGATGGGCAATAACACAGTCCTTTATCAGTTGGGGGAAGGCATTTAATTGACTTTCCACTAGAGATAAACATAATATTTTTGAACACTATTTTTTTCAATTATTCAACTGAAAATAAATTAGATAAGGGTGGCAGCACACATTTCACATTCAATGCTTTCAAGGTTGATGGATTTTTGCCACCACTCTAACCCTCTTTCACAAAATGAGAAAAATTCTTATCTTGCCTAAAGGCAGACACTGTCAAGCAGACCATCTGTACATGTTCAGCTTTAGAAAGCCACTGCATGTTTAGCAAGTTGTAGCTAGATCTTAGCAATCTTACCTTCTTTAAGGATGAACAAAAGCAACTAAGCCACATTCTTCTTTCTTCTGTACGAGGTTGATCCTGTTATATAAGGTTATTTTACCCAAAACATACCACTGCAGGCTTATTTTGCAACACCCTGGCCTAGGAAGATTAATCCTCGACAAACTGTCAGTCAACAAAACCTAAAATTGCTGCTACAGGCATAAAGTGGCAGAGGGAAAAGGTGAAAGTAAGAGAAAAAGGTCAATAGAAACACAATTCCAATAGGAAATTTTAAGTGGAAGGTGGCTTGTTATAGCCCACTGGGCTCACCATGTTCTGATTCCATTTGCTAGAAGGAATTTGACCAGCCCTGCCCGTTTACACATGGTCCATGGCAAATGTGTTCATTTCTCCCAGTTGGCTAGGGAAGACTTGATCCACAAAACATGAAGGAATATTTTTATTATTTTAATTTCTGTATAGTACCTTTACCCTAGCCTGAGACAAGATCAGGGAATGAATGCCTGTGCAATTTCTAATTGATATTCTATGTCAATGGAAAAAAATATTAGACTATCATTTGACCAATAAGAAGGGATCTCAAAAGTTGAAAAGTAATACCAATTCCCCCAGATTTACAATGTCAGTCTAAAACTTAATTTCACATGCTGTGACTATGAAAGGTACATTGCCAGTGTACACAGAATCTATTATGTTTTTTAAGCCATAATATAAAAACTCAGTGTAGTTAGGCACCAATATTTCATGCACTGCGATGAATCAAGGAGCTGAGGCATACCGAGATTCTAACAAACCCAATATTACTTTTCTCATTTATTTTATTTAAAAAGTTCCTATACCACATTCCTATATATGCATTCAATGTGGTTTACAAAAATAGGATACAATATACAGTAAACAATGATGAAACTACATCAAACATTGTAAGAAATAGCAGTACTGCAATCGTTAGCTTATACTGTGCCCTGAAGCCCAGCAAAGATCCACATTTTTTTTTCATTCTCTTATATACCACGCTATTCTGCATCAGTGCGGTTTACATTGAACAAACTGAAATTACATTGAACAGGGCATTATAACTTGGAGATAACTATTTTACAGGGAACATGGGCTATGGAGGGTTAAGTGGCTTGCCCAAGACCACAAGGAGCACCTGTGAGACTAGAAACCCCAGTCCTTCAGGCCCAAGGTTGCTGTCCTCTAGTGGGATTTGAACCTCCGACCTTCCGGCTTGAAGTACCTTGCCCCAACCACTAGGCCACTCCTCCACTCCATTCACTCCTCCACTCCACATTCACTAAAGTGCAGGCTCGGAGCAGAAACTAAAAGGTCTTCAGATGTTTTCTAAAGCTCAACAGGCTAGTTTCAGCTCTCAGAGCCATCGGAAGCTTGTTGCGCAATTGTGGTACTATCACCAAGAATGCCAATATTCCAAACAGACTGTGACATCGTTGCTTTCCTTGGCTCTAACGTGTCATGCTTTGCCCTTTTCATCCACTTTAGTTACCTGATTCCACATTCGAAATCCAAGTAATAGCTCCAGCTATTTTCACTCCAAAATTATGCGGCAATTTACAAATATTTTGTTTTTTCACTTCTTAGCCATGTTCAGGCATCTAGTTAAAATATAACCATAACCCTCCAATCCCACACCCTCTTCAAAAAACATCTTAAGACCTTTGTTTTCAAAGAATACGTCAACACATCTACCACCACAAACCACTCACAAGATCATACCCAGCCCGTTCTCACTTCTCTCACCACTCACCCCCCCATAAGCAGGCAAACACATGCCACACCGCATAGCTGCTATGACATATGCAAACTATCTTTTTGTTCTTCTGTTCATGGTAACAATGTAAATATTTATACCAGTTATCTGCAGATAGTTCCAACTGTTCCATACAAATGTTACTACTTGTTCAATGTAATATTTATACCAGTTATTTGTCCAAAGTTCTAACTGTTCCATGTAAATGTTACTACCTGTTCAATGTAAACCGTTTTGCCTTGCAGAAAAACGGTATATAAAACCAGTTAAATAAATAATAAATAAATATTACAAAAGGTTTAAAAATGCCAAATGTATAAAAAGTCATCCTGATGTTTTTGCGTGTCAAGACATTAGATGCCAGTTTGAAAGAAATAACAGTTGGAAGTCAATAGCTCTGATTCTTATTTTCAGAGACTTTATCTTAATTTTGGATTGTTCTTAAAAAACAAACAAACCCCCCCCCCTACCAAAACAAAAAAAACAACAAACCAAAACCCCAGCCCTTTCAAACCAAAGGAGTGCTCTTCAGGAGGGCTATAACACCAATAAAAATAATAAAGATCTTCTGGGATAAATTATTAGCCGTAAGATTAGCATCTGCCTTTCGCTACTTTTGTAGGAACTGCATAGCCGGCAAGACTGCAGAGTAATTTTCTACTGCTTTAGCAGGGGAAGGGCAAGACAGACATGGAAAGTACTCATGTAGCTGGATCACAACGTGACCTCTGTATTTGAACAGAGGAACATTCTGGTGACCCTACTTGTAGTTTGACTCAGCCTCCAGTGTAGTGGAAGAAATAACTGCCTGTCAGTCAGTGGGTAGGGAGGAGCCTCCTCTTCTTCTTCGCCTCTTTCCTTTACCATCTTTCACCTTCTAGTTCTCCACGTCACAATACTTGATCCTCTCAGATTTCCGTCTCCCCCTAATTAGGTTGCTTCTCCACAAATCTCTTATAATTTGGCTCCTTTCATTCCCAATAGCCATCAATTTGTCATCCATAACTTCTACAGTTTGATTCTAGCACCAAAGAGAAAAGGGTTGGAGCAGCTAGTGTAAGTGCTCTTCTTTCCTCTGCCAAGTCTACTGCCGTCACACCCATACCTTTCTCTTCTTTAATGACAGAAAAGAGAATGAACAGATGGATGATGAAATGTTAAAAAAAAATCAGGGAAGCTAACAAATGTTACAACACAGTTATAAGGGATGATTTCAATTACCCCGGTATCGATTGGGTCACTGTCACAACAGGACATACTAGGGAGATAAAGTCTCTAGATGAAATAAATGACTGCTTTTTGGAGCAGCTGGTTCATGAACCGACAAGAGAGGAAGCTATTTTGGACCTAGTCTTTAATGGAAAACAGGATCTGGTGCAAGAGAATGGTGTTAGAGCTACTTAGCAATAGTGATCATAGCGTGATCACATTTGATTTAATAAATGGAGGGAGGATAGCATGAAAATACACAGTACTACCTTTTAACTTTCAAAAGAGAGACTATGATAAGATGAGGAAAATAGTTAAGAAAAAACTAAAAGGAGCAGCTGCAAAGGTTAAAGGCTTACATCAAGCATGGGCGTTGTTTAAAAATACCATCTTGGAAGCCCAACCACATGTATTCCACACTTTAAGAGAGGTCAAAGGAAGGCCAAAAAACTGCTAGCATGGTTTAAGGGTGAGGTCAGAGAGGCTATTGCAATCAAAAAAGCATCTTTCAGGAAATGGAAAAAGGAGTCAAATGATGAAAACGGGAAACATAAGTACTGACAAGTTAGATGTAAAGCATTGATAAGACAGGCAAATTTGAAAAAAGCTTGCCATGAAAGCAAAAATGCATAATAAAACCTTTTTCAAATACATTCATAGCAAAAAGCCTGTGAGAGAGTCAGTTGGATCATCAGATGAGAGAGGGGTAAAAGGGGCAGTAAGGCAGAACAAGGCCATAGCGGAGAGACTGAATTCTTTGCTTTTGTCTTTACTGAAGATGATGTAGGGAAGTTACTCATGCCTGAAATAGTATTTAAAGGTGATGCATCAGAAGAATTGAAACAATTTTTGATAAACCGGGAAGATGTAATACAACTATTTGATAAATTAAAGGGTAGCAAATCACCTGGACTAGATGGTATACATCTGAGGGTGCTTAAAGAACTGAAATATGAGATTATAGACCTACTATTAGCAAACTGTGAACTATCATTAAAATCATCTGTAGTACTTGAAGATTGGAGAATGGCCAATGTAACGCCAGTTTTTAAAAAGGGTTCCAGCTAAGTGTCAAGTAAAGGAGACTGAAGAGAGAAGTGAGAAAGCACCAAAGGGGTCAGGACTGAAGCAGTCTCAATGTTTTTCTCAATTTACTCTTTTGGGAGGAGCGTATTTAATTTATTTACACTTTTATATTGCAGAAATAGAAACACTCCATGTGGTATACAACCCAATGCACCAAAGGTCATTTTAACATAGATAAACTAAACACATCAAAATACAGTATGAACCCCAGCGCAAATGACCAGCTTTTGTATCTCTGCCTAGGAAGCATATTTCGAAGGATATATATATATGCTTCCTAGGCAGAGATACAAAAGCTGGTCATTTGCGCTGGGGTTCATACTGTATTTTGATGTGTTTAGTTTATATATATTTATATATATTTTAATGATCTAGTGCATGAGATACCATTTGTGACTGCTTAGGGTACAGACTTAGGACATTGCATTTCCCCCTGTTTTCCTAGCTACTTGTACCCTTTTCTTTTGTTTACAGCCTCTGGGTTTGCCCCATCCCCTTTAGAGAGATCCCTGTACACTCACGATTATGTTTGCTGATGGCCTCCTTTCAGATTTATTTACAACTTTCTGCCACACTTTATATTTATATTTACCATTATTAGTATTTTACAAGAATGAGTTTCAAATTCATTTCATTACCCAGGAGAAAAATCCAAAAGCAACTAAAAGAAGAAATAGCTCCCACCATAGAATAACGGATGAAGGCAGCAGAAGACAGCAGGGTGAGACTACAGTAATCTCTACTGATTATAGCTGAAGAAAATTATAAACACCACAAATAGCAAGGTCAAGAAACCTGCTCAAGACCATACAGTGACTAAACGGCCAAAATGAGACACAGCCCTCTCCTTCTACTGCTACAATACATTACTATAGGCAACTTAACATGCCTAAACTTGTAACAGCAAGTTCTGTTTTGATCTCTATTGTATAAAGCTGATCGTTTAATGTAAATGTTGTTCAAAATATTCAAGGTTCTATGTAAACCACTTTCACCTCTGTGAAAAGTGGTATATAAGTCTAGACAAAGAAATAAATAACCAGAAATGTCCAATGCTGACACAAGGATACTCTTATTACATTTGAGTCTTCATCAAAAATCAAAACCTTAATTTTCATATAAATATTTCTATCATATTATAAAGCAGATGCTACATCAAAGGACCAAAAGCATGCTCTCTCTAATTCTAAACCTCTTGTTTTTAGCAGTAAATAGGGCATTATTTGTTTTATTTATTTATTTAACTATGCTTTTATACCGCGTTTCACTGGGTCAAACTGCAAACTTCAATTACATGAAACATTTTATAAAAAACTATGCACAGGTAGTAATAGTAATAATAATAATAATGGTTAACTATGTACACGTAACATGGCACCGGATTTGATATACCCTAGGTATACTGAGGGAACTTGGGGACGTTCTAGCAGCAAGAATGACTGACCTTTTCAATGCCTCATTGTAGTCGGGAGTGGTGCCAAAGGACTGGAGAGAGGCTCATGTGGTCCCTTTACACAAAAGCGGAAGTAAGGATATGGTTTAAAACTACAGGCCGGTTAGTTTAACTTCGGTGGTGAGTAAATTATTGGAAACGCTGCTGAAAGAGAAAATAGTGAGGTTTCTGGAGTCCAGCGGATTACAGGATCCGAGGCAACATGGATTGATTTCTTTGACTGGGTAACTAGGGAACTGGACCGAGGGAGAGCCCTAGATGTGGTGCATTTAGATTTCAGTAAAGCCTTTGACACTGTTCCCTCACAGGCGACTTATAAACAAACTGAGCACCCTAAGGATGGACCCTAAGTTACTGCTTGGGTTAGAAATTGGTTGAGTTGGAGGCGACGAAGGGTACAAGTAAATGGAGCTCACTCTGAGGAGAAGGAAGTTACCAGTGGTGTGCCCCAGGTATCTGTCCTTGGTCCGATTCTTTTTAATATCTTTATTAGTGATATAGCGGAAGGGCTGTCGGGTAAGGTTTGCCTCTTTGCGGATGATACCAAAATCTGCAATAGAGTAGACACCCAGGAAGGTGTAGATAACATGAGGAAGGATCTAGTTAAGCTTGAAGAATGGTCTTGAACTTGGCAGCTGGGATTTAATGTTAAAAAATGCAAGGTCATGCATTTAGGCTGCAGCAATCCAAGGGAGCAATATAGTATTTATTTATCTTTCTTATATACCGCGCTCTTCTGTATCAGTGCGATTTACATCAAAACATAACTGTCCAGCACAGGTGGTCTGCACTGGATTTACAATATAACGTGGGTATATGTACAGGTAATAACAGGGTAACTATATACAGCTATATACAGGTAACTTACAGCATACGTTTGGAAATGATTCAATTGTGTCCTATCGGCTCAGCTGAGTATTGGCTGATAGTAGGGTGATAAGAGATACTATTTGTCAGGAGGATCCGTGTCCGGCATGCTTGGTTTCAATCTTACGTGGATGTTACTCACGGGTTGTTTATGTGGGTCACTGGGCGTGGCTTGCTGTGGGGAGTGGCCCTGGTCAGTATAGTACTGTAGGAAGAGATGATTAAGTGCCTTTCTAAACTGGGAGATGACCTTGATAGCCCTAATAGCAGGGGGAAGGGCATTCCAGCAGGTAGGTGCATATAGTGAAAAAGCCCTGGATCTTGCTGCTTGTGAGCATTTTGTTATCTGCCTTGGTAGGATCAAAGTATTTATAGCGGCTGATCTTCTCGTTCTATTAGGGGGTGTCATCTGGATAAGATCTATAATTGATGTAGAGGAGCAGTTGTTAATGGCTTTGAATGTAAGTGTAAGCACCTTAAATGTTATCCTGCTTTGGACCGGAAGCCAGTGCAGTTGTTTTAATATTGGTGTTATATGTTCCTTCCTTGGTGCCCCTTGCAGAATTCTGGCGGCTGCATTCATGGCTAGTTGCAGCGGGGTTATGGTGGCTTTTGGAAGGCCGTGTAATATGGCGTTCGCGTAATCAAGATGTGGGGTTACAAGAGCTTGGTAGACAGATCGAAAATCTTCAGGTTCCAGGAGCGGTCTCAGGTGGCGAAGTGTTCTAATCTTGTTGTAAACTGCTTTTACCATATTGCTTATCTGGTCCTTCATATTGAGCTGTTGGTCAATAACTCCAAGGTACCAGATAGATGATTTGCTTGTGAGTTCAGCATCTCGGACCTTCAGGGAGCTAGGTGGAGTGAATGATGAATTCCTTGTGAGGAAAAAGACCTCTGTTTTTTTAAAGTTTATTTTTAGCTTCTGTGAATGTAGCCAATCCGTGACCGCATCGAAACAGGCAGAGAGGGGTGCAAGGTCTGGTTTGTCCAATAGGAAAGGCATGTAGAGGAGGACATCATCGGTGTAGATCATGCAGTTAATGTTGAAGGAGTGGATAATATTACATAAGGGCTGCATGTAAATGTTGAATAGTAGTGCTGATAGTGATGATCCTTGGGGAACGCCTTTTTCTTCGAGAAAAGGTGCGGATGTGGAGGGGCCGGAGCGTACATGTTGCCTTCGATCTGTTAAATATGATGCACACCATGATAATGCGTTTCCCTGGATGCCCTTCTCGCTGAGGCGGGAGAGGAGTATTTCATGACATACCGTGTCAAAGGCTGCCGCAATATCCAGGAAGATCAGTGCAAACCCTTGTTTGATGTTGTCCAATCCAATGATAAGCGTGTTGAATAACGTGGTCAAGAGTTTTTCAACCCCATGCGCTTCACAAAAGCCATGTTGGCAAGGGTCGAGGGGTGCACTTATTTCAACATGATGGTGAAGTTGTTGTTGTACAACCTTTTCGATAATTTTTGCCAGAAGCGGGATACTTGGGGGGTATAGGGGGTGAAGTACTTTTGTCCACTAAAGAAGAGCGGGACCTAGGTGTGGTTGTGTCTGATGATCTTAAAGTAGCTAAACAGGTAGAAAAGGTGACAGCAAGCGCTAGAAGGATGCTTGGGTGCATAGGGAGAGGAATGGCTAGCAGAGAAAAAGAGGCGATAGTGCCTCTGTATAAGTCTTTGCTGTGACCTCATTTGGAGTATTGTGTGCAATTCTGGAGAGTGCACCATCAAAAGGATATAAACAGGATGGAGTCAGTACAGAGGGTGGTTACTAAAATGATTAGCAGTCTTCATTATAAAGCATATGAGGACAGACTTAAGGATCTTAATATGTACAACCTTAGAGCAGTGGTTCTCAACCTTTTTTGTACCGTGATCCCTTTTACCATTGGTCAACTTGTGATGACCCCCAATGATGAAATCAAATGCGTCTCTCTTCCTTTACCGTTAACGCATTGTCACTGTAATTATTTGTTGAATTAGTAATATATTATAGGCCTTTGCAATATGTTAATTTACTTATTTAAACCACAATAATTAATCACAGCTATTATTGCGTCATCCTTCAGCATCTTATCCAGGAAATATAGAACAGCTGGAATATTTCAACCGCACTTCACTGCATTCCAGGTCATTTCAAAGCATAAAGGCCCGAGGTCAGTATGTGCATTAGTACAGCAACTTCTGCTCAAATTAGCTGCACAGAATGTCTCATTTTTTTGTGGGCTGCGTTTCAGTCCTTCTCAACCAAATCCCAGTGTCTATGCAGTGAAAGAGCAAAGTGTGAACTCCCAAAAAAGGTACCGGAGCTGCCCACCTGAGTGGGGCTAAGCACAGCCACTCCTATCAATACATATGGTGCACACCATCCCAGACAGCCAGTCTCACTTGTGCACAGTTATGCATATCATCCTATAACCCTCACCAGTGTGTAACTACATGCAGTGCACCAGCACCCATACCAGGGTACACAGACACAGGAGATCACCACCAGTATGCAGAATACACTGCCCATCCAATACACACCACACCATATGGGTGCAAAGCCACCCCCGTCAGCCAGGGAGCAGAAACACCCATATTACCTCACTGCTAGAACCCAGAGCGCAAAGACACAAATGCTACCCCATCACCGGCACACTCAAGAGCAGAGACACCCATTTTACCCCACCACCAGCACCCAAGGGGCAAAGGACACCCATGCCATACTACTCCACCAGCAATATCCAAGAGGCAAAGACACCCACCCCCCACCCCATTTACTAGCACCCAAAAAGTAAAAGCACACACATGCCACCAAACTACAGGCAATCAAGGGGAAAACCGCAGCGCTGCCAGCAGCCAAGAGATAAAGTCACCCCCCACCCAAAGGGCAAAGCCACCCACGTCATATGGCTACCAGCATTCAAGGCAGAAAGACACACGTCAGCCCCTCCACTTGCAATTAAAACGCCGATATGTGCACAGCAGCCGGGCACTGCATCCACAGCGTGCACATGATGGATGTGTTGCCGTGGGTCGCTCTTACCTGCTGACGGGCAGCATATCCATGCCCGTAGCGGCGGGGAACCGCCAGCATCATTCCAGCCCCGAGCCTGCTCCTGCTCACTCCATACTGCCTCCGTGCCGCTCTCTGCCTTTCTCTTTCACTTGGGGGGACAGGGGGAAGTGCACCAGAGCAGTCAGCCAGAACCCAGCACGGCATGATGGGAATGTGCCACGGGTCTCCGCCAGAACCCAGCACGGCATGATGGGAATGTGCCACGGGTCTCCGCACTGCCTGCGCGTCACCGCCCGGACGGGGCTGCGAGAGGAAAGAGTGGTGCCTTCTGCCTGTGGAACACTGGAACTGCGCAGCAGCTCGGCGCACTAGTCTCGCTCTCTAGTCCATCCCGTTCAATGCCCTCATTTCACTCTACTTGGATAACTGGAATCAGAGGACTACAAATGACTTCTAGCTAGCACCTAAAACCAGATCCGGCCCAATCATGAATTTTTTTTTTAAATTTTTGAAGGTGGAGTGAGGCGGCATATCCTGGGATTTGTCAGGCGACCCCTGGTAAATCCTGAGGCGACCCCTATGGGGGGGTCGCGACCCACAGGTTGAGAACCGCTGACTTGGAGGAAAGGCAGAATAGAGGCGATACGATTGAGACGTTTAAATACCTCTGTGGCATAAATGCACAGGGGGAGAGCCTCTTTCGATTGAAAGCAAGTTCTGCAATGAGGGGACATGGGATAAGGGTGAAAGGGGATAGATTCAGGAGTGATATGCGCAAATATTTCTTTACGGAAAGAGTGGTGGATCCGTGGAATAGTCTCCCAGTGGAGGTGGTAGAGACGATGACAGTATCTGAATTCAAAAAAGCATGGGACAAACACAGAGGATCTCTAAAGGAAAAAAGGGGACTGTTGTAGTTGTTGTTATGGAAGGACAGACTAGATAGGCCATGTGATCTTTTTCTGTCGTCATTTTTCTATGTTTCTATTTCAACCATAGATAACATATTTACAGGGCAGCTTGGTATGTCGGGTAAGGGTTCTGGGGTGTTATGTGATAGGGACGTAGTGCTCAGTGAAAAGGAAGTTTTTCAAGTGTTTTCGGAAAGAATACAGGTCAGTGATATTTCTTTTGGGGTTTGGGAGAGTGTTCCAGATGGTTGGTGCAAAGAATTAAAATGCTTCTATGGCAGGCTTATTGGTTGGTCTTTGTCTTGGATTGGGGTATGGTGAGTTTGTTAGTTGTGGATGATCTTCAAGGCCTGTTAGGGTTGAGAACTTGTAGGAGAGGCTGGAGTTGAGTAGGGGGGTGGCAGTGGAGTGCTTTGTGTGTCAGGAGTAGGTTTTTGTATTTTACCCTACTGGGGGGAGTGGGAGCTGGTGCAGCTGTCTGAAGATGGGGGGTAATGCTATGTTGTCTGGATGCTCCTTGGATTGTGTGAGCGACAGTGTGGAGGACAGTTTGTAATGGAAGGAGCGTGGATTGTGGGAGACCTTGATATATTATGTTGCAGTAGGCGATGTGTGGGAGAATGAGGGCTTGTAGTGCTGACAGGAAATCTGGTGGTTCTAGGAGGGGGCAAAGACGCTGTAGGGTTTTGTTTTTTAAAATATACTGTTTTGGATGAGTCATTATTTGAGTCGTGAAGGAGAGGTGCTGGTCTAGCATGATGCCTATGTATCTCAATTCTGGTTTCACATTGATTTGGATGTTTAATGTTATGGAGGTTGGGGGGGGGGGGGGTGAACGAGGAGTCTTTTGTAACAAACAGTGCTTCAGTTTTCTTGTAGTTGATTGTTGGGTTGTTTGCAGATAACCAGTGGGAGATGTCTGTAAAACAGTCTTGGATTTGTGTGTATGAAGGCTGGTGTGAATTGGGAAATATATTATGTTGTCATCGGCATAGATGTGGAAACTGACATTGTGCGCTTTTATGATTGCACAGAGAAGTTGGAGGTATAGGGTGAAGAGGAAGGCTGATAAGGTGGATCCTTGTGGGCCTCCCTGAGTTTGTCAGTATGTACTAGAAATGTTTGATCCTAGTTTTATCTGCTGTTGCTGGTTTGAGAGGCAAGACTGAAACCATTTGAGTACTGTGCCATGTATTCCATTTGCTTGAAGGCGGAGTAGGAGGGTGCTGTGTTTGACTGTGTCGAACACTGCAGAGATGTCCAGGAATATCAGTATGAAGGTTTTGGATTGGTCTTGAATACCTTTGATTAAAGAGTTGGTAAGGGAGATCATCAATGTTTCCACTCTGTGGAGCGGGCAGAAACCGTGTTGTTGGGGATCCAGAAGGGAGTTGTTGTCAATGTGGTTTTGGAGTTGCAACGGAACAATTTTAGCTAGAAAGGGGAGACTGGTGATGGGTCTGTAGGAGGCAGGGTTGGAGGGGATCAAGGTTGTTTTATTTTTTAGGGTGGTATGGATTGAGGAGAGCTTGAGACATTCTGGCATTAGTCCTTGTAGAAATTCTTGTGTTAATCTTGCAAGTATTGGACCGATTTCAGTTTTAGCTATTTTTATCCAGTTGGTTGGACATGGGTCGAGGGGTGAGGTTGTTGTGTTGAGCGTTGCTAGTATGGTCTCAATGGATTCTTCTGTAATGCGTTAAAAGTGTCCCAGGATGCCATGTGGTGGTCAGGAGTGTCCGGGAGAGTTGGGGGAGGGTTAAGGCACGGGTGGAGCTGTTTGTAGTAAGCAGCCGGTTGGTGGTGGGAGATAGTTGGTTCTGGTCATTATTTTTGGGTGGTTCAGTGAGGCATTTGACTAGATTGAATAGTTCTCTTGGGTGGTTGATGGAGATGTTAAGTTTTGTGTGGTAGTCCTGCTTTGCTTTGTCTGTGGCTGAATGGTAGTCTTGAAAAAGGGTCAGGTAGTTGTTGCAGTCTTCAATCTGGGTTGTTTTCGTCCATTTTCGTTCTAGTCATTTGAGTTGAGTCTTCAGCATACGTAGGTTGTAGGTGTACCATGTTTTTTTTTTCTTCTAGTGTGTTTTTAGGTTGTGTTGGCTTGGTATTTCTGCAGCTTTCTTGATTGTGAGGTTCCAGTTCTTTGCGAGTGTGTTAAGGTCTGTTGTGTCGATTTCCAGGTTTGGAATGATGTCTGCTAGAAAGCTGTCTCTGTTGAAGAGTCTGAATCGTCGGGGAGTAGTATGTTAACTTGACTGAAGTATAGGGGTATTGAAGGCAGGGAGGGGTTATAAGGTTGTGATCAGTCCAGGATATTGTGCAGGTTTGAAGTGTGTGTGTGTGTGGGGGGGGGGGGGGTATGTATGTGTTTTTGATGGCCTCAAGCTAAATTCTTCAAGGCTCAAGTGTCAGAACTAGCAGCTTCACCATAGTTCTGGAGAAAGCAGAGTCACAATTGCATCTACAGTTCATAATCAATATTGCATTTACTTCTCTGTTTTTGCAACATGGCTGTATGCCAAAGCAAAGTAATAGATTTTTGTAAATTATTTTTTTTAACTGGAAGTGTTGAATATACCCACTTAGTTCAGCATAGATTTGGGAATTTGTTAGGAAGGTTGTTTGGAAGGTTTACCAAATTCTGCCAGGAACAAATTATTTATTCTCTCCAGTTCCCTTCCTCTCAAAATAATGTTAGTTGGTAACATGCCTCCTGAAATATGACCGTGTCTGTGAATACATTGTGAATTTTGGAAACAGAGTAGTCTGGAACCTTGCTACATGGCAATTTTAAAAGCCACTTCCATGGGTAAAGCATTGCTTTATCTGCAAAAATCAGTTAGGGAAACTGGATTTAACTCATGCCTTTCTCATAAATTCCAGCAAAGTTACATTCAAATACAGGTGTTTTCCTATACATTGAATGCTTACAATCTAAGCTTGTATCTGAGGCAATGGAGGGTTAAATAACTTGCCCACAATGACAAGGAGTGGAAACTGGATTCAAATCTGGCTTCCCTGGGTCTCAGCCCACTGCTTTAGCCATTAGACCACTCCTCCATTTGAATGCTCCTCCCCTCCTCCCCCGTGTAGGAAAAATATGCATTTTTACCTGAATTCAATGGAGACAGTCCCAGAGACCAGGTTTAGACAGGGATGGCAAAACTGCAATTGCCTGTGGATACTTGTTCTTTAGGCATTTTTCAAGGTGAAAGTTTGTATGTTCTTTCATGTTCAGTGCTAATGCAATTTCCATAGCTGTACAGCACCTGTGGACTTTTCAACAATGTGGGCAGTGTAAAAACTACCCTATAATGCACATTTACCATGGGGACCATGCCATAAAACGGGCCCGGTGACAAATAATATGCATTATCTGAATTAACATATATTGACTATTAGTAAATGACCCTTTAAATGTTTTGATACTATTAACATTCTTTCTGGTTTGTTTCATTCTTTCTGGTTTGTTTCAGTGTATCTAAACGGGAAATAATGTTACATTAAACAAGTCTCTTTGCAAACACACATTAAATGGGAAGCATATATTACTTTAATCGGTATAGCAGTATGACCTAAATTCACTTCACAGTCTAACACCAAGTGCAAAATAGACATGCCAGTGTCATCTTACCAAATAGGAAATAAAAGATATACATGTGTGTGCATGAAATATCTGTTCTTCCACATCAAGAGTACCCTCTCCATGGCAGCCAATGCCAAAACCACTGATGAGTCACATCAATAATGGTTTACTGATTTCGCTGTATAAATGAAAAGTGCCAAGTTTAACAAAATGATTAATGTGCATCCTATGCTGCTTTCATTAATATAAGATCTGACTCAGTATGACAAATCGTATATACCCCTTATACTTATTTTCATACTTTCCCCCCAGTTTGTATGACTTGCAAGGAATTCGGATGTTTATGTATCTACTTCAAAGGTACAAAGTATGCAAGGTAAAATACTTGCAGGAAATTCAAAATGAAATCTCTATGTATATTTTGTTGTTCCCACTCTCACACCTTTTCAGCATGTGACATATAGCATGCATATATAGCCCCCTTTTTATGTGATCCTCACAATTACTTCACCAACTGCTTGGCAGAATAGGGAGCATGCTTATCCCATGAATGTTTTTACTCAGTCTTTCTCTGGAGCTCATGGATATTAAAATATTAGGGTTCTCTTAGTGGGGATTGGCATAAGCCAGGAGGCCATTGGCACATGACACTTGCACAGTACTTTCTTCTCAAATAAATGCGTCCATGTCAGAAAGCATGTTCTTAACCAAGGGTATACTTGAACTTTAGGATCACTGAGAAAACAATTGGCAAAAATCAACAAGAACTAAGTTATAAAACAGGTTGTTCTCCTCTCCTTTTGGTTAGGGTACTCTATTCCCCATTCCTTCCCATCTCTCTGTACTTTAATCTTGAGCAATTGATTTCTTTCACACTACTCTTTTCCTTTTAGTGTACTACCTTTTGGTTCCCTGTTCTCCACCACATGAGCACTTTGACCAGTCTAAATATATTTTTGGGAGAACTCGCCACCTCCTCTACCAGTGTCCTTCCAGTATCTGCATGTGAAAATGCTGTAGTCACAGATCCACAGTTCTGTTATGGAAGACGCCTCTTGCTCTGGCACTCCCGGTATATGGCATCTGGTGGGTTCCTTCTTCTGGATGGATGGCTGCTGAAGATGCAGTTTCTGCAGTGCTGTTCCATTTGATCTCAGATCCCTCTTATCTGGAGTGGTGGGTGCAGGCACACTCCTGGAACCTCTTATCAAACTGAGCTCCCTTCTGCCTCTTGGCAGCAGCTTCAAGCCTGTTCAAATTCTCTTCTGTCCATGGTGGCTGAATGCAGATACTTCTCCTTTCAGCTATGAGGGTTCTGATTGAGTGCCAGAGGCACCTGCCCCTTAAGGGCAGACTCCCCTACAACTTTATGGTATAATGGCTACGGGCCAAAGACAGGTTTCTGTCTTTGGGAGTAGTTTTTATACTACTGAGATTTTCCCTGTCAGAGGACTCTCCTCCCAGTTGGAAATGTCTGGTAGAAAGAACCTCCTCTATTCTGGAAATTGTCAGACCCTTCTTTCTATTGCTTGTAATATTTAGTAGGGCCATTGGATGGTGCCACTGCTTTTAGTGCAGCATCAAAGTAGTCTCTACATATAATTTTAATCTTGAAGGAAAGGGTTCAAAAGCTTTAAGCTCTTTGTGACCTCTTCAAGAGACAATCCCATATAGAAAATATATGAGATAATTCTTGCTGAAAGCATGGATGCCTGGAAGCATTGATGTCCAAAGGCATCTAAAGTCCTAGACTCACGACCTGGCGGATAAGAGGAGTGCTTCTTTGCACTCTTAATACGCCTCATTGCTGATTCTACAACAATAGAATGATGAGGAAGTTGAGTCTTTTGCAAACCTGGAGAAGGTGGCACTTTGTACCTAGTTTCAAGTGTCTCAGAATGTGGTGATACCGTTAAAGGAGTTTCCCACATCTTTAAAAGTAGATCTTGTAAGATCTGCTGCAAAGGAAGCATGATTAGCTCCTTTGGCAACCAGGGGATTGCAGGGTCTCTGAATCCCCTGGTAAGGATTCTTCACCAGGTATAGAAATGGCAAGGAACCTCACCATATCAAGCAAAAAAGCTTGAAAAGAAATCTCCCCCGAGGAGGACCCTCTAAAATGAGGGGTAAAGGCTAGACTTGTTAAAGATTCAGCCTTGGTACCGATGGGCTCATCCCAGTCATCGGTATCGGAAGACTTGAAAGGATGAAGCATTGGATTTTCCCTAAATCGATGTCTTCGGTACCACCCAAAGTCGGTACCGAATCATCCATGCTAGGGATCGATTCCAGGCTCGGCATCGAAGGAATCAAGTCTGTCGAAGCAAGCATGGACGGTACTGACACCGATGCCGATACCGGTACCGAAGGCGATACAGATACTGGAGGAACGGTCTGCAGCCACTCTAATGGTACCAAAGTAACCGAGAGTGCTAGACTACATTCATCGGTGAGGAGTGTTTCATCCATCACCCTAGCCGATGCCGGGGTGTCGGTACCGCTCGAAGCGGCCACAACCACCGAGCATGGCCCAGGTATGTTCACCGAGGTGAGAACCCCGGGAACGACCTGAAGCCCCGTTAATGCTTTGGAGCCTGAAGACTCCCGCTGGGGCTTTATTGCCAAAATGTCCTCGAGGGCAAAGCCGGAGCAATCTCTATACTGGAAAGGAGATCTACCACTCGAGGACTGGCTAGTCTTTACAAACTTTTGTTTGGTTACCTGATTTTGTGGAGATATTCTAGCTGGTGACATCGAGTGCGATGTGAACCGGGTATCGAGCTGTGCTCGATTCTGAAGATTTCTTCTGTTTGAACTCCAGCAGGAAAGACACTCCAGTGAGCAATGGTCAGGACCTAAACATTTTAGACACCAAGTATGGGTATCTAAAAAAATATTTGTACCGCCACACTTAGAGCATTTCTTAAGGGTAGTGGCTGGCTTTTCCATAACGGAAAAATGGAGGCCTAGTGGCCTAGAAACTGTCAGACACTAACAGGAAAAAATTTCTGTCAAAAAGAAGAAATTATTTAGAAAAAACAAAAGAAAAGCACCGGCGGTACCGGTGGCGTCGAGGGAAGGCAGACGCGACCACAAAAAAGTAAGAATAAAAAGAAGAATTTTCTGCGGTGACAGGAATACGTCCTGCCGGCTCCGCAGAAAATGGAAAACTGATGAGAGGGAAGTGTTTAGGCGGGAAGGCAGCGCGCATGCGTGTGGGATGCTCCCAAAGGCTTTCTTTTTGGACGCTGGGGAGCGTTCCCACGCAGGCTCCGTCGGTACCGACGTACCCCATAAGTGAAGACTCATTCCTGCTTGTTCCTGGAGATAGACTTTTACCCATGTGAAACAAATGAAAAGTACCTTCTGTATAAACATGTATAGTAGTAGAAAATACTAAACTCTCAAAAAGAGATAGAAAATATTGCAAAAATACTACCAATGTCAATGCTATCCATTGGATATTAGTTCATTTCCATGCAGGCTAGAAATAAAACACAAAATTTAATATTCTGTAGCCTCCTATTGGCTTTAAAAATTTCCATAAAATAGTACATCTTTCCTGCCATTATAGAATCCGGCACCATTTTGCAAAATGGAAATCTACATTTATTACTCAACTGGCTATAGCCGTTATGTGGGTCATTTTATCTTACAAAGTGCAAAGACCTATACAGGGGCACTTCAGTCACCCAGTCAGCTGCCTTCCACTCTTTGGGGGTAATTTTATAAAAATCATTTTAGCACATGTGACAATGTACACACACAAAATGGCTTTTATAAAATTAGGTTAGGCATAAAAGTATGCACATTGGCAAGAACATGCATACTTTTACTATAGGCATTGCCAAAATAGCAGTTTGCGCAAAGCATGGGCAGTGATAGATTATTTTATAATAAACAGGTATACTACATGTGCATACTTGTATACTGTACTCTGCATGCAGGCGTTTATGCTCTTGAGAAGGCAAGACGTAGGCATTATTGCTACTGGATTTGCACCATGTTTTATAAGGATACATAGTGTGGTAAGGAGGGTGCAGCCCAGCTAGGGAAAACTGAAAAAAAGAAGAATTTCTCTTCTTTACGGGGGATGGGTGCACAAAATCACATACTCCATACTAAAAGCCCTGAAAGGAACCTAGGGGGCAGAGCTAAGGGTAAACCAATCCCAGTCCACAGGACAACCCTGCATAGGAGTAGGAGGTCCAAGTGGGCAGAGCCAGGAAGGGAGTTGCCCTGCTCAGCAGTTAACAGGGAGAAAACAAACACAAGAGAGAGAGCCAGTTGGAGTTTGGAAGGGGCTTTGAGAAGAAGGTCCAGGAGGAATTCAAGAGCAAGCACAAGCGGCAGTTGCAGTTCCAGGCCTAGCCCAGGTTCTAGCCCAGTTCTCAGAAGGCACAGACCGGAAAGTTCTGTGGCCAAACTGAAGAGAAGCTTTGCAGCCAAGGAGAGCAGCAGAAGGAGGAACCACTATAGAGGTAGCCAAGAAAGGTACGCAGGGACCAAGCATTGCCAGCAGGATAGTTCTTGCTCTGACTCAGAGGAGACTGTCATACCCCAGAAGGCTCAGCACAGAAAGGAATACCTCACTAGGGAAGTTAAACAGGAGAGACCCCCAAGAGACCGGCCTGGAGAAGGCAAGGCCAGGCACTGGGAGAGGCTGTTTAATCTGGTGAAGACTCTTAAGGAAAAGAGCCCGGAACACTTTCAAGGAGCACCCAGCTGTAGCTCAATAGAGAGCATGGAGGTAGGCCCTGAGGAAAGTGTTGTTAATTCTGATGTCTCTGAAATGGAATGCGAGCTGTGCACTAAGGTATTAGTGTGAGCTAGAAACAGTGGAACATAAAAAGGGGGCTGTTCTAGCCTAAAGACAGTTTCAGAAGCTGGAAGAGAGGGGAAAGCCTGAATGTAAAGGATTAAGAATCTCTCCTAAGAAGCTGAAACTGCAGGAGCTCAGTGGAGGTTCAAACAGCTGAAACTGTTTGTGTGTGGCAACAGCAGGATTGAAGCTGATACCTCACTCACTATGTGAAGAGTTTTAAAATGCCTTTTTCTTCTGATGCTAAGGTTAAGCAGTTGCAGTAAGGAACAGGAGCTGGTATAAGTTTGTTCAAGGTTACACTGTTTTGGACATTTTGATTTCTGGGAGAAATTATCCTGTATTTTCTTTTTGTCTGGAGAAACAAAAGTTATGCTTGAAGAATTTTATGTTCACCACGTACCAGCATGGAAACCGAATAAAATTTCCTGTGCGCTTTATTAACCACTTGGCTCTTCTTTGCGTACACAACTACAAAAATCCTAGAAGGGATATCAGATGGCCAGTCGTCCCTACTAGGCAACCGCCTGGTAGGGGCGCGAGCGTCACAGGTGGCGTAGTTCTTGGATGCGGTGTTCCAGTGGTCAAGGGGAGCATCTTCGAGCCATACCTCTGGACGGAGAAATCCAGGAAGGGCGGTGACCGGATCGAGGCAACGGAAGAAAAACCGGAGCGGATTTGGATCGGAAGCGCTGTGACTGGTGGCAAATGCTAAGACCTGCATCAGAATCAGGTAACCCGTAGACTAGAAGGGGTAGGCCTGGATTCTGGTGTAAGGGGGCCACCAGCTGCTCACTAGGAGAAGTGGGTGTGGAAAAAAAAAAGTGCCGCACTTTGTGTGTGTTCTGTGTGTTTGTGTTGCAGAGATCGCAATCCGGGATGGAGGCATCGGACGTATTGGCTTGGGTAGCAGACCAATTCGCTAAGCAGAGGGAGATGGCAGCGTTGAGCCAGGAGCAGGCGAGCTCCATGCTGCGGGCCCAACAGCAACCCCTGCTGGAGATGATGTCCAAGTGGATCCGGACCCAGGAAGAGGCAACAAAACAAGCACAGACTGTCCCAAAGACACAGCCTGTTGGTACAGGTGGGGAAGGATTAGCCTTTGGACCTTTCTCATGTGGTCGCTTAACCAAGGAGGACAACCTTGACGACCACATAGAGGCTTTTGAAAGAATAGCTGGTCTGGCTCAGTGGCCGAAAGAGCAGTTGGCTGTAAGGTTTGCCACTACCCTAAGCGGTGAGGCATTAGCCGCCTACAGGGAAATGCCGGTTGATTTAATTCATAACTATGAGCATGTTAAAGAAGCCATAAGGGATCGGATTGGCTTAAGTCCCTCCGCTTATAGAAGACTTCTAAGGGCATCTATGTTAAGAGAAGGTGAAACACCACAAGCTCTGTATTATAGAATAAAGAGCTTAGTCTTTAAATGGCTACTGCCTGGAAAGAAGGATATAGATTCCATTATTGATACAGTAATACTAGAACAGTTTATTGAAGCTGTTCCTGTAGATATGCAAAGCTTCTTGATAAAGCAAAACTGTAAAAACACCCGGGAAGCCATAGTCTTGGCAGACTGCTTTCTGGAGGCCCAGAAAGTGAGCCTAAAGAAAGGGGGCGTTTTCCAGGGTACAGGTGTGCAGGAAAAGAATGCAGCCTTTAGTAAGTATAGGACAGATAGAGATAAACCCATGGAAAAGTTTAGCCTGCAAAGAAAATGTTTTTCCTGTGGTGAGCCAGGTCACCTCAAGAAAAATTGTAAAACAAAGAAGGCCTTTGTTATAACACACCATGAGGAGATAGGGGAAGGATTCCTCCTGTCGGTAGAGGTGGAAGGAATAACAGAAGCACTTTTAGATTCAGGAGCTAGCCAGTCCATGATTTCTAAAAAATTGTGGAAAGTGATAGAGGCCCAGAAACAGTGCGCCCAAGAGTCCTCAAGGGGGCAGGTTAAAATTAAATGTGTGCATGGGGCTGCCTCTACCTACCCGCTCCAAACTGTTAAGATAAAGGGCTTAGGCAGTGGAAGGGAGGTAGCAGTGGCAGTCATACCGAGCCTCCCTCATGACATCATACTGGGCCGAGATTGGTCCCAGTTTAGGAAGGGGGTGGAGAAAGAGCTGCAAGGGAAAATAGGCCTGGTTACTACACGGGCACGCTCTAGGCCCTCAGAGGAGGGGGTAGATTCCCAGGAGGAGCCCATACCAGGGACCTCCTTTCACGACGACCTAATAACCCCAGCTAAGGATACCCCCAGGAAGGGAAAGGCCGAAAGGAGGCAAGGGAGGAGCCTCAGAGCTCAGAATAGGGGTCAGTTATTGTCAGGTCAGGAGTTGCCCTGGGTCTCGGAGGAGATAATAGCGAAGTTTCCCTCATTCCCGGATGAGCAAAAAGCGGATCCTGCTTTGGTCCGAGCATGTGAATTCGCCCAGAAGGGATCTGAGACCCTACCAAGATTTTTATGGGATGGTAATTTGTTGTATAGGGAGGGTATAAATCCTCGGACAGGTGAGCTACGGAGGTAGCTGGTGATACCTTCTTCCTTTAAAAATATCATTTTAAGATTGGCCCATGATCACCCCGTGGGGGGACACAAAGGTGTACAGAGCACCCTGGATCAGGTCCTTAATAGATTCTACTGGCCGGGCGTATATGCAGAAACTGCGAGGTTCTGCGTTTCCTGCCCGGCTTGCCAAAGGGTCTCTAGTAATTATCCACCGGAGGTGCCTTTAATTCCCCTACCGGTTATAAAGGAACCAGTGTATAGGTTGGGGGTGGACATAGTGGGACCCTTACTTAAAACTCCTAGAGGTCACCAATATATTCTCGTTATAATGGACCATGCCACTCGTTTTCCGTGGGCCATCCCCTTGAGAAATACCTCGGCCCGGGTGATAGCTCTGGAGCTCATACGTTTATTTTGCGAGATAGGATTCCCTCGGGAGGTTTTATCAGACCGAGGAACAAATTTTATGTCTCGACATCTAGCTCAGGTATGGGATGCGTTCGGTATTCGGCATATCTGTACCGCGGCTTACCATCCCCAAACCAACGGGTTGGTGGAAAGGTTTAACCAAACCTTAAAGAACCTCTTAAGAAGGAGCTTGGAGGGCAGGTTTAGTGAATGGGATACGATGTTGCCTTTTGTGCTCTACGCATGCAGGGAGAGGAGACAGACCTCTACTGGCACATCACCCTATGAATTTATGTGTGGGAGGACGCCGCGGGGGATATTAGATGTATTAAGGGAACAATGGGTAGCACCGGTAGAGGATGTACAGGAGGCTCCCAGGTTTTTAACAAACCTGAAGAATCGCCTACAGCGGATAGCTACCGTGCCGGAGGAAAATTTGAAAAGGAGTCAAACGAAACAGAAAACCTATCATGATCGGCGGGCCAAGCTCCGCCTTTTAAAGGTCGGGGATAGAGTTATGGTTATGATAGCCACAGCGAATTCTCGGTTTGAGAACTCATGGAAGGGCCCTTATAGAATAATAAAACAGCTTGGGCCAGTGTCTTATGTTGTGGATACTGGACGGGGGAAGTCCCAAGTGTATCACGCTAATCTGTTGCGACAGTGGCAAGAACGTATAGGGAGTACCCAACTAGCCCCAAAAATAAGTGAGGATTCTCAGCCTATAGCTTGTATTGCGTGCTGTTCGCGGGTTGAAGCGACAGCCCGCAATAGTCTAAGGGCGGGGATATGTGGTAAGGAGGGTGCAGCCCAGCTAGGGAAAACTGAAAAAAAGAAGAATTTCTCTTCTTTACGGGGGATGGGTGCACAAAATCACATACTCCATACTAAAAGCCCTGAAAGGAACCTGGGGGCAGAGCTAAGGGTAAACCAATCCCAGTCCACAGGACAACCCTGCATAGGAGTAGGAGGTCCAAGTGGGCGGAGCCAGGAAGGGAGTTGCCCTGCTCAGCAGTTAACAGGGAGAAAACAAACACAAGAGAGAGAGAGCCAGTTGGAGTTTGGAAGGGGCTTTGAGAAGAAGGTCCAGGAGGAATTCAAGAGCAAGCACAAGCGGCAGTTGCAGTTCCAGGCCTAGCCCAGGTTCTAGCCCAGTTCTCAGAAGGCACAGACCGGAAAGTTCTGTGGCCAAACTGAAGAGAAGCTTTGCAGCCAAGGAGAGCAGCAGAAGGAGGAACCACTATAGAGGCAGCCAAGAAAGGTACGCAGGGACCAAGCATTGCCAGCAGGGTAGTTCTTGCTCTGACTCAGAGGAGACTGTCATACCCCAGAAGGCTCAGCACAGAAAGAAATATCTCACTAGGGAAGTTAAACAGGAGAGACCCCCAAGAGACCGGCCTTGAGAAGGCAAGGCCAGGCACTGGGAGAGGCTGTTTAATCTGGTGAAGACTCTTAAGGAAAAGAGCCCGGAACACTTTTAAGGAGCACCCAGCTGTAGCTCAATAGAGAGCATGGAGGTAGGCCCTGAGGAAAGTGTTGTTAATTCTGATGTCTCTGAAATGGAATGCGAGCTGTGCACTAAGGTATTAGTGTGAGCTAGAAACAGTGGAACATAAAAAGGGGGCTGTTCTAGCCTAAAGACAGTTTCAAAAGCTGGAAGAGAGGGGAAAGCCTGAATGTAAAGGATTAAGAATCTCTCCTAAGAAGCTGAAACTGCAGGAGCTCAGTGGAGGTTCAAACAGCTGAAACTGTTTGTGTGTGGCAACAGCAGGATTGAAGCTGATACCTCACTCACTATGTGAAGAGTTTTAAAATGCCTTTTTCTTCTGATGCTAAGGTTAAGCAGTTGCAGTAAGGAACAGGAGCTGGTATAAGTTTGTTCAAGGTTACACTGTTTTGGACATTTTGATTTCTGGGAGAAATTATCCTGTATTTTCTTTTTGTCTGGAGAAACAAAAGTTATGCTTGAAGAATTTTATGTTCACCACGTACCAGCATGGAAACCGAATAAAATTTCCTGTGCGCTTTATTAACCACTTGGCTCTTCTTTGCGTACACAACTACAAAAATCCTAGAAGGGATATCAGATGGCCAGCCGTCCCTACTAGGCAACCGCGTGGTAGGGGCGCGAGCGTCACAATAGGAATCGATGGGGCATATATAGTGAACATGCCCCTATGTTTCTTTATAAAATAGGGCCAAAATAGGTGCCTTCATACCTGCTAAATCTGTGAGCCCTGTAATAAAATTACCACCATGTGTACCTGCTGCAGATAACTAAAAGATTATTAATAAATATAATTTATCCAAAACATGGGTCAGAATCGACATTTTAAATTATTCTCTTAGAGTGGAGGAGTAGCCTAGTGGCTACAGCACTGGCTTGGTAACCAAGAGACCGGGGTTTGATTCCCACTGGCATACCTTGTGGCCTTGGGCAAGTCACTTAACCCTCCATTGTCTCAGACTAAAGGCCTGACATTCTATTTCCAGTTATAGTGTTGAGAAAACCCAGGAGCTGCAGGGTCTCCAGGAGACAGCACGGACTCGAAGGCACATATTGCATTGCATTGTTTTTGTTATGGAATGTTACTTAAAACAGTAGATCGTGAAACTGAATTCAGTATCTCACTGCAGGACATTAGCAAATATTTCTCAGCATATTGTACATATCTATTTAATGATCAAGTGGAGACTGCTGTAAGAAATGCTAGCAACTTGTGAGGCTCCTTCTGGGAGCAGTTTTCAATGGGTTGCCTATACTAGGTGACAGAGCTGCCAAGTTGCTTGACCGTGCCTCACTCAGCTTGCACTGAAATTGCTTGGCTTCAATGCAGATGCGAGAGAACCTAGAACAGGGGTGGGCAAACCTGGTCCTGGAGGGCCGCAGGCCAGTCAGGTTTTCGGGATATCTCTAATGAATATGCATGAGATATATATGCATTAGAGATATCCTGCCAACCTGACTGGTTTCTGGCCCTCCAGGGCTGGATCTGGAGACCCCTGCCTTACACCTCTGTCATTAAGATTGTGAGTGGACAAGGTGCAGATGTCCAAGACATCAAAAAGGTTAGATAGAACTTGTCACAGTCCTCCTCACTTCTCACCACCACCAAAAAATTGTCTATTAGACAACTTTTTGGTGGTGGTGAGAATTGAGGAGGAATGTGACACATTCTATATACCCTTTCGATGTCTAGGACATCTGTACCTTGCCCACTCACGATCTTAAATGACAGAGGTGTAAGGCAGGGGTCTCCAAATCCAGCCCTGGAGGGCCACAAACCAGTCAGGTTGGCAGGATATCTCTAATGCATATATATCTCATGCATGTTCATTAGGGATATCCCGAAAACCTGACTGGTCTGCGGCCCTCCAGGACCGGAGGTGCCCACCCCTGACCTAGAATCTTTTAGGTTTTAGACAATGTCTCCAAGGAGAAGAAAATAGACTATTGAGATGCCGGGGTTTTAAAGGTCAATCTGCAGATCAATCTACCGATCGACTTGCAGTGGAGCGCACTAGAACCCATACACATAAATCTATCAGAGGACCTTTGAGAGGCACAGGTTGAGTGTCAGACGCATATCTATTGGAGACAAGACATTTCATTATTTAACCCCTTGGTGTTACTAAGTCCATCATAACAGCTTCTCAGTGGTAACACATTTTTCATCATGACAGAGAAGCCAAGCCATCAAAATCTAAAGCGAGACAGGAATTATTGCACGAGTTCCTTACAATGTGCTTTCATAACATATTTTAGTCTTCTGTCAAGTGCACAGTCTCTATGGACTATTACAAAACACAGCTTTGTTAACCTTTGCAAGGTCACAGGAAAATCCTAGTCTTTCACTAACATTTCACAGGAGCAGAAGGATTTTTAGAGGAACAGAGAAAGAAATTGCTGGTTGTTATCCAAATGAGGAACTGCCCCTCTTGGAAGCTCTGCAGTTTATTGGTTTAACTAAGCTCATTGCATTAATCCTAAATCTCTAAAGAAATATGCTCTCTCTTTGCAGGATATTGTGCATTAAGACAGGCTTTACAGCATTAAAATTACAAGGACATCATTGCAGAGCAACACTGATGGGCCCAAATGACTACGTTTTTTTCACCTGTGGACAAAAGTATGTGAAAAAGCCTTAGTGAATCAGGCCTTAAGTTTTCCCAGGTGTTTCAGAGTCAATGACTTCCTTGGGGCTTAAACATATGCAGAAAAAAAGTTATTATAATCCTGATTTCCTAACTTTCATTTGCCGATTCAATTTAATTACATTAATTGCAACCTGATTTTTTGACAGTCAGATGATTACAACTGACAAACACAATAAGCAAAACCAATGGGGAAGAAACTGAGCACGTGTTCCAGAAAACTACTTTGACCATTTGCAACATTGTACATACCTGCAAACCTCAGAACGGCCACTCCTGGGTTTTAGCACTAATAGCAGCTCACAAAAAAAGGGGGATGGGGCCTCTTAGGAATTCAAGCCTTTTTTCAATCTCAAAACAAGGACAAAAAATGATCTTAAAAAAGTATATTAGTAACTTTCACTCATATTTAAATAGCAACTTCTTCGGGTTGGTCTGTCAGGAGTCAGCATTGACTTGCACCTACTTTCAATCCCTCCCCACAAGTGCTTTCTTTGTTGCTTAGTTTTACTCTAATTTCTTGCTTCCCTGGCCAGAGATATCTTTGTTTTTTTCACACAACTATTTTTGCACCTTCTGTCAGATGTAAACTCCCCCTTGACAAAGTCTAATCATCATTTTTTATGCTGTATTCACATACTGTATCAATGTGGTCACTCTATCAGCTCTAGATGTGAACCGGCACTGAATCTAGGAGCAGTAGAACCACTTTTTGGTTGGAGAGGCCAAACTAATGAGTCTCTGATCCTACCCCTAAGCCCTCTTAATTGCTGACACTGCTTTGGGCCAAATATTGATCAGGCCATGGCCCCAGTGCTGCCTGTGACTG
The DNA here is from genome assembly GCA_033557465.1 of Ichthyophis bannanicus. NCBI lineage: Eukaryota > Metazoa > Chordata > Amphibia > Gymnophiona > Ichthyophiidae > Ichthyophis > Ichthyophis bannanicus. The sequence goes on from CM066031.1 coordinate 548,226,534, forward strand.
CAGCAATTCAGTTTAGAGTCATAGTGGTGGAAACGATGAAGCATTAAGCACTTTCTAAAGAAAAACCCTATAAACATTCATATTGCCTTGGGCATGAAATAATGTAAATATTAAATACTGGGATCAGAGGACCCACTGTGACCTGCATATAAATACAACTGGTACTGGCACTGTCATGCAGAAAGCGGGCTAGTAGGCTCAATTGTACAAGGACTAGCCTGCCAGGTAGCCAAAGATTAATGAAAGGAGGTTTTGTTTAGTTTATTGCTTGATATATCGCCTTTTGGGGCTTTTTATGATCCAGTTAAAGGATTTACATTGTTAAAATCATAATATAGAGTAAAAAAGTTTTAAAATAAGGGGACGTTATAACAAAGATAGCAACAATACTGACATCAGGGTTGAGAATTGTGAGATATAGGAGATGGAGCTTAATGAACTAGATGGTTGGGGGAGGGAGCGGTTAGACAGATAAGTTGACTCTTAGGATTTGGAAATACATAATAGTGCAAAATGTAAATACCATATGCAGACTTAAACTAGTGTGTCTCATATTCAAAGACAGCAGGGATGAGAAAATAAACGTGCAGAGTAAGATCGAACAAGAAGAGTAAGCAAACACGTTTTTCATTATTTCAAACATCCTAAAGATTTGCTGTATTAATACTGTGTTTTAATCCCATTCATAATTATGCTTGGTCTGATAAAGATGTCTGAGACAAAGCCATCTCATCATCCGCAGGGAAGTGACCGATATGTTTATGTTTATTGATTTGATTGACCACCCTTCAAAATAGCAGAGCGGTTTACAATGATAATAAAATATTACAGTAACAGCAAGGCACAAGGCCGGAAAAGTAGAAAGAAAGTTACAATTACTTTGTAGAGAGAAAATAGGAGAGCAGGTTGATATCAAAGGGTATAGGAAAAAAGGTTAGGGGTGAGAGGAGGGAGGGCCAAAGGCAAGGGAGAAAATGTGAGTCTTTAGATCCAGCTTGAAGGTAGGGTGATGATGTTCCAGGCGGAGGGCGGTGGGAAGGGAGTTCCAGAGGGCAGGGCCTAGAAAAAAAAAAAGCTGAAGAACGGGTAGAGTGCAGGTGGGCTAGGGAGGGAGGGGGTAGTGTGAGACGGTTGAGACATCCAGGGGCACATCTGCAGCTCATGCAGAGGCAGGGAGGGGGTGCTGCCTGGTCCATATATACTTCTGCTTTGAAAATTACCCCAAGGAAAGCTATGTGCATGACTGCTATTTGGTGCACATAACTTCTCAGGGTCAAAATACACACAAGTATTTGAGTTTTTTAAAATTATCCCTGTAAGTGCAAACCCTACTCCAGCCCTGCCCTAGGGAATAATGATTCAAACAGCAGGGCGCGTTACGTGCATACAGATATAGGTATAATTTTACTTGCATATGGGGTGGGAAATTTTACTAAAGCTCATTTCCCAGGACGACTTTACCTGTGGAAATGGCTTTGAAAATTATCCCATTTCTCTGTACAAACACTAGGTACATTTAGTATACAGTACACAAATGATGGTAATAGCAACAGCAATGTCAGGATCCCAGATCTGTCAGAAACCAAGAATGGAATTCTTTTTTGTAATGTGGGACTCTCAAGAGTAGTGACTGCCAGATTTCTTTAGCACCCACAGCTGCTGTAACTTAAAAAATCCAAAGGAACCGTAGGTAAACAAAGCAAAGCACAGACACCAGGTTACATTTAAATTCTTCTTCTGCAAACGCAAGCATTGTTGTCTTTTCTGATCACTTTAGATTCAGTAAAAAAAACCCTCTTAGCTTCATTCTGTCAAATTCAGCAATCTGCAAAAATCATAGCCTGGAATAGATGGGACAGGGTTGAATATCCGCAGAGCCAGCCTAAATGCTTCTCTTTGTGGCATATGAAACAAATGCAATCCTCTGTACAACTTGGGCATTTTGAGGAACTGAAACCCACCTTTGATCATATTTCTGCACATTCTGACTAATTTCTAGGCTACTTTAAACCAGTGGTGGGATTTGGCTGGTTCATGCGAACTGGTTTCTGCCACGTGCCGAAAATGGCATCCCGATGCTGGTGCAGCATTGGCGGGGTCCCCCCCACCTGTCAGTGGTTTCACGGCATCGCATTGCGCTGAGCACTGACGGGTGGGGGGATCAGTCCATTGGACCATCAGGGAGTTGGTGCCCTGTGGTTGCCACCAGCAGGCTCAGCATACAGTGCCAGCAACACAAACACGTGCCGGTCGGCTCAATCTGAACTGGTTCCTGTTCGGACTGAATCCCACCACTGCTTTAAACCTGTAAGGATACCACCTTAGTAGGGTATTTGTGTACTTTTCTGGGAACCTGACAGGTACTTGTGACCAGGATTGGCTGCTGTTGGAATCAGGATACCGGGCTTGATGGACCTTGTTCTGACCCAGTATGGCATATCTTATGTTCTTATTGATCAGACAATTTGGTTGCTAAAGCTGGACTCAGAAAGAGTTTGGATTTCTGACCACTATTATTACACAGTAATCAGCAGATACAGACTCGCTTATAGTTCTTCACACATGACACTGGCTTTAATTTTTTTTTATTTTTTTTTTACTTCAATCCTTTCATACAGGAAATACATAAGAAATATAAAGCAATAATACATAAACCAAAGCAATTCAAACAAATATTAACTCCCAGCCCACAATATGGAGTGTGAAAGCAAAAATAATAATAACAAATCCAAAGCTGAGATTGAGTCATTTTAAACTAAACCCCTATATACTAAGCAAAAAGCCACCAAAGAATCAACCAACATTTTGTAAAAAGGTTTCCAGTTGAGTTAAATCAAGAAAAATATAGGATTTACCCTGATATGTGACTACACATTTACAAGGATATTTAAGCATGTAGGAGGCCCCTAGAGCTACGACACGAGGTCGGAGCAAAAGGAAGGCTTTCCTCTTTAATTGCGTAGTGCGACACACGTCAGGGAAAACCTGAACCATTTGCCCAAAAAACTTTTCCTGTCTATGTTTAAAGTAAGTTCGTAAAATCAACTCCTTATCCCTTTCCAAAGAAAAAGTCACTAACAAAGTAGCACGAGTAGGAATTTCTTCTACAGAGGACTCTAAATAGGCTGATAGATCCAGACTCTGAACAGACAAACGATCCATATCCCCAGTAACAGCACCACCTGTCTCCGAATCAGAAACCGGGTTCTCTCTAATACCAGTTGGCAAATAATAAATTTTAGATAAAACCACTGATTCTGCATCAGAGATTTTTAAGACATCCTTTAAATATTTAGTGAATAGTATATTCGGAGAGAGATAGTGCGTACGGGGAAAATTTAACATTCTAAGATTTTTAACCCGTAAAGCATTTTCAAATATTTCATCATAATGATGTAATTGTAAAGAATCTTGAACAAAATACGCTAAGGCCCCTTGAATAGAAACTATCTGGTTATCCACTTTAACTTTATGAGCCTCAAGAGAGCCCAATCTATCCTGGTAATTAGTTAAGAAATTCACAATCTCCTTCGTAAAAAGAGAAATTTTTTCCAAAGAAGATTTCAATGAGAGCTCAGTCCTAGATACAATCCGCCATATATCTTGCAACGAAACATCTTTCGGAGGTAAAGGATCTTCCGAAGGTAACAAGGAAAAATCAATTGGGGAGGGTACTGAAACCTTTTCAATATCAAGCTTCAAAAAAGATTCAGGAAGCATTGTAGAAGCAGATAAATTACCGTCCACACAAGGGGAGGGTTCTTTATCCAATACCTGCGGCTGGTTGCTGGGCGGGGATAAAACCCTACGCGGAGCAGGAGACAAATTCAGAGAGACAGGACTTACAGATATCGATGAGTCAGTTGGAGACAACGAAAGAGAGGGTGGTACCGTGGCCCGAAGATGACTGTCCATGGGTCCCACCACCTTAACAGATTTTCCAGACGACATTGAAGATGGAAGAGACTTCTTCTTACGCTTCCCCATACAGACAATAGTCCGTTCTCTCCTGAATTGCTCCTACGTGCTCCGAAGGGGCTCCAAAGGGGCTTGACCTGCCCCTTAGGACATGCCCCTTCGGAGCACCGACACTGGCTTTAATTTTAAATAGGGTAAGAAACACAGAATATCAGTTTCCAACATGTAACATGTAGATCTAAGCTAGTACTTTATGTTGTTGCTAACAAACTTAATTGGTAATATATTCTCATCAGAAATGGCCTAGTAGTTAGAGGAGTCAGCTGGGAATCAAGAAACCCAGTGCTAAAAAGAACGACTGCTTAATGGAGCAGTTTGTTCAGGAACCAACATGAAGGGAAGTTATTCTAGGCCTTGTCATTAATGGAATGCAGGATCTGCTATGAGAGATAATGGTATTGGGGCCACTTAAGAACATAAGAACATAAGATATGCCATACTGGGTCAGACCAAGGTCCATCAAGCCCAGTATTCTGTTTCCAACAGTGGCCAATCTAGGTCATACGTACCTAGCAGTTTCCCCAAGAGACACAGGTTCCACAATGCTTGTATTGGTTCAAGCATTGATATCCTGGGTCCCTTCTTAATAATGGTTTATGGACCTTTCCTCCAGGAACTTGTCCAAACCTTTTTTAAACCCAGCTACACTAACAGCCTTTACTACATCCTCAGGTAACAAATTCCAGAGTTTGATTATACGTTGAGTGAAAAAATATTTTCTTTTATTAGTATTAAATAGTTTACCCTGTAGCTTCATTGCATGTCCCCTAGTCTTTCTATATTCTGATAAGGTAAACAATTGATCTACGTTTACCCGTTCCACTCCGTTCATTAATTTATAGACTTCTATCATATCTCCCCTCAGCCGTTTCTTTTCCAGGTTAAAGAGCCCTAACCTTTTTAGCCTTTCTTCATAGGAGTATCCTTCCATCCCCTTTACCATTTTGGTGGCTCTTCTCTGAACCTTTTCTAAAATCGCTATATCCTTTTTAAAATACGGCGACCAGAATTGCACACAATATTCAAGGTGTGGTCTCACCATGGAACGATATAGAAGCATTATAATATCTTTTGTTTTATTTTCCATTCCTTTCCTTATCATACCTAGCATTCTCTTTGCTCTCTTGGCCGCCGCTGCACACTGGGCCGAGGGTTTTAACATGGTATCCACAATGACGCCTAAATCTTTATCCTGGGTGGTGGTTCCTAATGTGGAACCTTGCATCGTGTAACCATAGTTTGGGTTGTTCTTCCCTAGGTGCATAACCTTGCACTTGTCCACATTAAATTTCATCTGCCATTTTGATGCCCAGTCTTCCAATTTATCAAGATCCTCTTGCAATTTTCCACAATCCTCTTGGGTTTTAACAACTTTAAATAGATTTGTGTCATCTGCAAATTTGATAACCTCACTCGTTATTCCACTTTCCAGGTCATTTATGAATATGTCAAAAAGCAGTGGACCCAGCACAGATCCCTGGGGTACACCACTATTCACCTTTCTCCATTGGGAAAATTGGCCATTTAGCCCTACCCTCTGCTTTCTATCTTTTAACCAGTTCCTGATCCACAATAGTACACTGCCTCCTATACCATGACTCTTTAGTTTTGCCAAAAGTCTCTCATGAGGGACCTTGTCAAAGGCTTTCTGAAGTCCAGATACACAATATCAACCGACTCACCTTTGTCCACCTGATTATTCACTCCTTCAAAAAAACATAACAGATTAGTAAGACAAGATCTTCCTTGTCTAAAGCCATGTTGGCTGTCTCCCATTAGGTCATGACTATCTACATGCTAAGTAATTTTATTCTTTATGATGGTTTCTACCATTTTTCCCGGTACTGATGTCAGGCTCACCGGTCTGTAGTTTCCCGGATCACCCCTGGAACCTTTTTTAAAAATTGGTGTTACATTGGCGATCCTTCAATCTTCAGGTATTAGAGATGATTTTAATAATACTAATTACAGATTACTAATAGCAGGTCTGCAATCTCGTATTTCAGTTCTTTCAACACCTTTGGATGTATACCATCCGGCCCAGGTGATTTGCTACTCTTCAGTTTATCTAATAGTTGTAATACATCTTCCCGATGTATCGATATTTCCTTCAATTCTTCCGCACCTTTAAATACCACTTCAGTCATGGCTAACATCCCTACATCTTCCTCAGTAAAGACTGAAGCAAAGAATTCATTCAGTCTCTCCGCTATCGCCTTGTCGCCTCTTAGTGCTTCTTTAACCCCTTTATCATCTAATGGACCAACTGACTCTCTCACAGGTTTTTTGCTACGAATGTACTTGAAAAGGTCTTTACTTCGCGTTTTTGCTTCCGCAGCAAGCTTCTTCTCAAATTCTCCCTTTGCCTGCCTTATCAATGCCTTGCATTTGACTTGCCAGTGCTTGTGCTGTTTCCAGGTTTCGTCGTTTGGCTCTTTTTTCCATTTCCTGAAAGATGCTTTTTTGGCAACAGCCTCTCTGACCTCACCTTTAAACCATACTGGCAGTTTTTTGGACTTCCTTCCACTTTTCTTAAAGCGTGGAATACAGCTGGTCTGGGCTTCCAAGATAGTATTTTTCAACAACAGCCAAGCCTAATGTACGTCTTTAACCTTTGCAACTGCTCCTTTTAGTTTTTTCTTAACTGTTTTCCTCATTTTATCATAGTCTCCCTTTTGAAAGTTAAAAGGTAGTACTATGGATTTCCTTACTATCCCTCCTCCACTAATTAAATCAAAGGCGATCATGCTATGATCACTATTGCCAAGTAGCCCCAACAACCTTATCTCTTGCACTAGATCTGGTGTTCCACTAAGGATTAGGTCTAATATGGCTTCCCCTCTGGTCGGTTCATGAACCAGCTGCTCCAAGAAGCAGTCATTTATTTCATCTAGGAACTTTATCTCCCTAGCATGTCCTGCCGTGACACTGACCCAGTTGATACCGGGGTAGTTGAAATCACCCATTATTATTACTGTGCTGTTACGTTTGTTAGCTTCCTTGATTTCTTTGAGCATTTCATCATCCATTTGGTCATTCTGGCCAGGCGCTCGATAGTACACCCCCACTGCCATTGCCTTCCCCCTTTTACATGGAATTTCAATCCATATAGATTCTACAGCAGATTTTGTTTCCTGCAAAACTTTAATCCTTTCTGACTCAATGCCCTCTCTAACATAGAGAGCAACCCCTCCACCAATTTGATCAGCTCTATCATTACGATATAGTTTGTACCCAGGTATCACAGTGTTCCACTGGTTGTCCTCCTTCCACCATGTCTCTGATATTCCAATCATATCTAACCTTTCATTTAGTGCTATATATTCTAACTCTCCCATCTTATTTTTAAGACTTCTAGCATTTGCATACAAGCATTTTGGAGAATGTATTTTATTCATATTAATTTGGCTATTGTTAGACATGGGTAATTAGGATCTTTAAGCTCTGTCTGCTCCATACTTGAGGGCATTTGGGCTACTTTACTCTTTTGTGGAACCTCTCTGCTTTTGTTAGTATCCTTCAAAGATACATTCTTCCGAACCATCCGCTCTTGGGCGACTGTCGTCTTTTCTCTAATATCTAGTTTAAAAGCTGCTCTATCTCCTTTTTAAAGGTTAATGACAGCAGCCTGGTTCCATCCCGGTTAAGGTGAAGCCCATCCCTTTGGAAGAGCCCCTCCTTTCCCCAGAATGTTCCCCAGTTCCTAACAAATCCAAAACCCTCATCTCTGCACCATTGTCTTATCCACGCATAGAGACTCCGTAGCTCTGCCTGCCTTTTGGGTCCTGCGCGTGGAACAGGAAGCATTTCAGAGAACGCTACCCTGGAAGTTCTGGATTTCAACTTCCTACCTAAAAGCCTAAATTTAGCCTCCAGAACCTCCCTACCACATTTTCCTATGTCATTGGTACCGACATGTACCAAGACAGCAGACTCCTCCCCAGCACTATCTAAGACCTTATCTAGGTGGCGTGTGAGGTCCGCTACCTTCGCACCAGGCAGGCATGTTACCAGGCGATCCTCACATCCACCAGCCACCCAGCTATCTACATGCCTAATGATCGAATCACCAACTATAACGGCTGTCCTAACCCTTCCCTCATGGGCACATGGCCCTGGAGAAACTTCCTCGGTGCGAGAGGGTTTTACATCACTCCTAGTTACAGGATCACTTCCTGCCACACCAGGGTGATGCTCTCCTGTCACGTGACCTCTCTCCTCCATGGCAACAGGGATGCTGCCAGACTGGAGGTGGGACTTCAGGACTATATCCCTGTAGGTCTCGTCTATGTACCTCTCTGTCTGTCTTATGCTTTCCAAGTCTGCTACTTTAGCCTCTAGAGAACTGACTCGTTCCCTGAGAGCAAAGAGCTCCTTGCACCTAGTGCACACGTAAGACCTCTCACCAACGGAGAAAATCATACATGTGACACTCAATGCAAAAGACTGGAAAGCCCCCATCCCGTTGCTGGACTGCTGTCTGCATCTTAGTTTTAAGTTTGTGTTTAGATCTAAGTTCTTTACTTACTAAGGGTTGCTATGGATATTTATACTAATAAAACTGTACCTAATACGTTTAATATACCTTGTTCACCTGAAGCTTAACTAATCTCAGGTCCTTAGTGTATGACTGATTTGGGTAATGAGCTTCACCTGAGAGCACCTCCTGTCTTGTAAGATGTGTAAGTACCTATAAAGCTATGATTATCCCAGAGGAGGGAGGGAAATAACACTTATTAAAAGAGGGCTGCTACACAGTACCCTGTCTTGTGCTGCTGAGGTAAGCTATATTCTGATTTGATTTAAATTATAGCTCTTAGCTGCTGCTAGGCTCTAACTTCTTATGAAATTTAAACTACAAGCTCTCTGCTGGGTTCTAAATTTAACCAGAAAGCTCTCTTCTGTGTTTTAAATTTAAGCTAAAAGTACTTTTCTGATGCTAGGCCCTGAGTGACTATTAAATTTAAACTACAAGCTCTCTGCTGGGTATGAAATGTAACCAGAAAGTTCTCCTCTGTGTTTTAAATTTAAACTTAAACTGCTGCTACTAGGCCCTGACTAATTTAACAAAAATAGTGGGTTCACAGATTAATTAGCTTTAATACAAAGAATTCCTTTTAGAAAATTACCAGAAGTATATACTCACAGTTGCAGATCTCTCTCCAGAAGTAACAGTCCCTTTTTCTAGTCCTTCAAGACAGTTGGCAATAATGATCATAATATGATCACGTTTGATTTACTAAATGGAGGACACCAAGGAAATCCATAGCGCTAGCAATTCCCTTTCCAAAGGGAGACTATGATAAAATGAGGAAAATGTTTAAGAAAAAAATAAAAGAAACAGCTGCAAAGGTTTAAGGGTTACAGTAATCCTGGGCATTGTTTAAAAATGCTGTCTTGGAAGCCCAGATCACATGTATTCCATGCTTTAAAGGTGAGGTCAGGGAGACTATTTTAGCCAAAAAAGCATCATTCGTAACATGGTAAGAGGAGTCAAATGATGAAAACAGTAAACATAAGCACTAGCAAGTTAGATGCAACATACCGTACTAATAAGGCAGGCAAAGAGCATTTGAAAGGAAGCTTGCTGTGCGAAGGAAAAAACAATAAAATATTTTAAGCAAAAAATATGAGAAGATCAGTTGGACCATTAGATGATAGATGGATAAAAAGGGACAATAAGAAAGGACAAGACCATATCACAGAGTGAATGAATTCTTTGCTCTTTACTGAAGATGATGTAGGGAAGTTACCCATGCCAGAAATGATATTTAAAGGCGATATATCAGAAAAATTGAAACAAATCTCGATAAACTGCGAAGATGTGCTACACCAATTTGATAAAATAAAGAGTAACAAATCACCTGGACTGCATAGTGTACATCTTAAGGTACTGAGAAAACTCAAAATGAGATTTCAGACTTACTATTAGTAATCTATGAACTATCATTAAAATCATCTGTAGTAGCTGAAGATTGGAGAGTGGCCAACATTAAGTCAATTTTTAAAAAGGGTTCCAGGGGTGATGCAGGAAACTACAGATTGCTAAGCCTGACGTCAGTATGGAGTAAAATGGTAGAAACCATTATAAAGAACAAAATTACTGAACATAGAGATAGTCATGGTTTAATGGCAGAAAGCCAACATGGATTTAGCCAAGGATAGTCTTGTCTCACTAATCTACTATAATTTTTTGAAGGTGTGAATAAACAGGTAGATAAAGGCGAGACAGATGATATAGTGTATATGTTTTTTGAGAAAACCTTTGACAAGGTCCCTCATGAGAGACTCTTTGCAAAATTAAAAAATCATGGGATAGGAGGCAGTGTACTATTGTGGATTGGGAACTGGTTAAAAGATAGAAAACAGAATAGGGATAAATTGGACAATTTTCTCGATGAAGAAAGGTGAACAGCGGAGTACCCCAGAAATCTATGCTGGGCCTGCTTTTTTTTTTTTTAACATTCATAAATGACCTAGAAATGGGAACAATGTGCGAGGTGATCAAATTTGCAGATCCAAATTATTCGAAGTTGTTAAATCAAAAGAGGACTATTAAAAATTGCAAGGGGATGTTGAGAAATTGGGAGACTGGATGTCGAAATGGTAGATGAAATGTAATATGGATATATCTAAATTAGTAAAAGCACAAGGAAGTGTGACTAAAATGATAAAGGGGATGGGAAGGATACCCCTATGAGGAAAGGCTTAAAAGGTTAGGGCTATTTAGCTTGGAAAAGAGATAGCTGAGGGGAGATATGATAGAGGTCTATAAAATAATGAGTGGTTTGGAACAGGTAAATACAGATCAGTTGTTTACCCCTTCAAGAAGTAGCACCATTTAAGACTAATCTGAGAAATATTTTTTCACTCAATGCATAATCAAACTCTGGAATTTGTAGTTTGAGGATGTAGTAAAAGTTGCTAGCAAAGTATAGCTGAGTTTAAGAGAGGTTTGGACAAGATCCTGGAGGAAGAGTCTGTAAACTATTATGAAAGTGGACTGAGGAAATCTACTGTTTATTTTTGGGATAAGTAGCATAGAATCTCTCTACTTTTTAGGAACCTGACAAGTTCTTGTAACCTGGATTGGCCACTTTTGGACACAGGATACTGGGCTTGATGGATCTTTGGTGTGACCCAGTATGGCATAACTTATGGGCGACCAGTGGTAGACAACTAAAACAAGATTGGAATGGTTATAACAAAAATGTTTTTTATTTTAATTTTGGATTTGGGTGTTTTATTATATTTTATAAATTATGAATTTTGGATAATGAAAATAATAATTGTAAATCACTTTGGATGACTTCCTCCTAACGTAGTATGTAACATTTTCAAATAAGATGGGAGAAAAAAACTATGTAGTTGTGATTCAGAGAGTTATGGTGTCAGACTACTAGAGACCAATTTTAGTTGAGCTGGAAGCCCAAAGGAGGAGGAGGAATAAGGCATGGCCAAATAAATAGAAAAACCTATGATTATATCACATTACAAAATATTTGAATGTTGATGAATGTATTACAGACAATATTATGCAAGAAATAGGTTTTTCTATACAATTTATTTTTTCCTAAGACAATTTAATATTTTAAGTCCTGTGCTAAATCCTCCATCCTGGCAGGGATCACAATGAGCAAGATTTGAAGACTTAAGAGCATATCTGAGGCAGATTTTTCTAATGTTTTCTCATACACTTGCTAGACAATTCCAAGCACAGTGCAGCAATAAACATCTGGAATCAGTATGCTTACACTATGTTGAGGAAGCCATAAAAATGACAGTGTTTTTTTGATTTTTAAATTTTACTTTTGCTACTGCGGTTTCCTCTGGACATTTTGGGTGCTTGCGCCTTTGTTTGAAATTACTAAAAAGTTCTGGATTCAAGATACCTCACTATGCATTCCTTCAGTACAGCCTTCATGAATTCATCCACCACTGAAGGGAGGCGATTACCACTCAGTAGCCCAATAAATGACAGCAGACAAAGATAGAAACGGTGCAACTCCTCAGCCCAGCACAACATTTTGAGTTGCATTGCTGCTTTGTGCTTTTTCTCATCCTCTCACCATTAAGGGGTCCTTTATGTTTATCCCATGTCTTTTTTGAATTCCATTATCATTTTTGTCTCAACCATTTCTTCCCAGGTCCATTCTATGCATTCACTACCCTGTTTGTGAAAATTTATTTCCTGATAATGTTCGAGTCTTCCTTCGTATAGCCCAGTAAATGACAGCAGATAAAGACATAAATGGTGCATCCACTCTGCCCAGCACAGTATTTTAGTAGCTGAAGGTTAGCATCGTCTTGCTGGAGGCAAGGCTGTTTTATAGATGGCTTTATTTGGCTTAGGCTAATGCAGTGTAGGAGGTGTTGAAGCAGAACTAAGCTGCTGCATTTTGATACAAGCAATTAGTGGCCCCTTGATACAGCATTTTTTGCACAAAATGAGGTCTGTGCTGGAGAATTTTCTTTAAGAGTTATATGTGACAGCCTTTATGTGCTGACAGCTTTAAAGAAAAACCTGTTTTGAAAGTATTACCTGGTATAATCATAACCCGGCTATGGCTGGGACAGGCTTTATTTGGTAGGCGCTATCTGAGCTGAGAACATATGACTTCCACTGAGAAGAACAAAAGTTATTAAAGGCTCTGGAAGGGCTTGAAAACAGTTTGCTGATTTGTCAGACTTTAGAACTGTCTGGTCCTCTGGCTTCTCTCTACTTGTGCTACTGTGTAAGGCTATGCTTGGAGTCTGGATTTATGTTGATTAGTAGCAATCAACTCACAGCCCGGCACTTGCTGACCCACCACCAGCTACATGTGTTTCACAGCTCTGGGATCACCCAGGATTCTCAGTTCACAGCCCCAAACTGGCTCTCCAGAGTGGTAGAAAGCTCCACCCACAAGACCAGCATAATTGGCTCTGGAAGGGCAGCCCAAGGGGGGTGCGGGGCCATGTGCGGAGACTTGGTGTGGGGCCTCATTTGCATAAATATTTGAATAATGTTACCATACACTAACTTTTAGTAAACATGCCTCTTAATGAGTGTATGGATAAAGAAAAACTAAAAGATTTCTACATTACTATAATCCAGTGCCAACCGCCAGGCACATTAGGAACTACTAGAAACACTGCTCATTCAGAAACCATAGAAAACCCGCCGTATCATAACAACAGTACCAGGACTCACCAAGCACCATACTCTACCTATCAAAAGGCAACAGTGTAAATATTAAACCAATACATTTCAGAGAACAACAATACATGACCTACTGGGGAAAGAAAACAAGTGGCAATGTCAAATAGGAATTACATAAACAGAATACCTCAGCTCAGTTACACATGTAGAACATAGACCATCACCAAACAAGCAATCACAATTTAGAAACAGGAAGACAATTAAACTGGCAACCCCAAAAGCCAAACTTGGAATGTACAACACCACTGTAGAAATAAAACTATAAATTAATTTCCTCTTGTACTAAACAAAGCGCAGACATTAATGATGCACATTTCCCAGAGCTGACATATTCCAATTAATAAATTCAAAATAAAGAGATATTTTTCTACCTTTTTGTGCATTTTTTTTTCAGCTGCAATTGCTCCAGCCACTTTCTTCTGTTTTCTTCGTGTCTTCTGCTAACTCTCCATCGTCTGCCGTCCATTTGTCCTTCTCTCTTCTAGTTTTTTTCCCATTCTCTCTCAACACCTGCTTTAACATACTAATCTTTCTCCTTTTGCTCTTTCCTCATTCCTATTTCATCCACTCAAATTTTACCCCTCCATCCTCAATTCCCAATCCCCACTTACTCTCCCAATACCCGGCCAATTGTAGATTTTTCTTCCCTCCCATACAAAATATTTTCCCCTCTCCATTTCACTCTCCCAGCCCCATCCCATTTCTAATCCTCCCCCAACATCAGCTCCCTTCTAGTTCCAGCCCCACCCAGCATCCGCTCCCTTCTAGTCCCCGCATCAGTCCATTTCCAGTCCTAGCCTTCCATCAGCCCATTTCCAGTCCTATCCTAGCCCCACCATCAGCCCATTTCCAGTCCTAGCTCCCCCATCCATTTCCAGTCCTATCCGAGTCCCTCTATCAGCTCATTTCCAATCCCAGCCCCCCCATCTGCCCATTTCTAGTCCTTTCCAGCCCCACCATCAGGCCATGTCAAATCCTAGCTCCCCTCCACTCAGCCCATTTCCAATCCAAGCCCCTCATGAGCCTACTTCCAGTTCTAGCCCCTCCATGCGTCCATTTCAATCCAAGCCCCCACCACAGCCCATTTCCAATCTTAGCACCCCCAACAGCCCATTTCCAGTCCTATCCTAGCCCCTCCATCAGACCATTTCCTGTCCTAGCTCCCCCCCACTCAGCCCATTTCTAGTCCTAGCTCCCTCCCCTCACAGCCCATTTCCATTCCAAGCCCCCTCCCTATCAGCTATTTGTAGTTCAAGCCCCCCACTCAGCCCATTTCCATTCAAAGCCCCCCTCCCCATCAGCTATTTGCAGTTCAAGCCCCCCTTCCACTCAGCCCATTTCCAGTCCTAGCAACCCCCCAGCCCATTATCAGTCCTAACCCCCCATCAGCCCATTTTCAGTCTTAGCCCCCCCATAGCCCATTACCAGTCCTAACCCCCCCATCAGCCCATAGCCCATAACCAGTCCTAACCCCCCTCCCCCCAGGTATATTAAAAAAAAACCTGGCTGCTGCTGCTGCCGCCACCATGGCAGCGGCAGAATCAAGTGTCCCATGTCCCCCCCATCTGCCCGGCAGAGCCCTCCCTGAAACAGTCCCCTCAGCGCCAGCTTTCAGAGCCGCGAAGGGAGAGTTTCTCTCTCGCGGCTCTGTTAAGCCCACTGGCGCTGATGGGAAACAGCAGCCCCCAGCTTGTTAGGGCCAAGAGAAACAAAAGGCTAGCTGGACTTTCTAAGGGCTTTTGTCTACTTTAAGTAGAAGTCTAGGCTTTCTGGCAGGTAGTTTCACCTCTGTGGCATGAGGCTTAGGAAATATTGGCAGGGCAAGCAATGGATTAATGTAGAAGTGACACTACCATAAAGAAGGAACTTTGGAGAAGTGTACAGAAAGCATAGTTACTCACCTGTAACAGGTGATCTCCGGGAACAGCAGGAATTTAGTCTTCACATATAGGTATCATCGGTACCGAGGGAGCCTGTGCGGGAACGCTCCCCAGCGTCCTATAGGAATGCTTTTGGGAGCATCCCTCAGCACATGCTCGCTGCCTTCCCGCCTTTCCAACTGTCCCTCTTCAGTTAAGTTTGTAGCTGAGTGAAAGAATAGAGGGAGAGAGGAAAGAGACAGAGAGATAGAGAGACAACTCCTAGGGGAGGTGAGTGGGTTGTGAAGACTAAATGCCTGCTTTTCACGGAGATCACCTGTTGCAGGTGAGTAACTACGCTATCTCCAGGAACAAGCAGGAATGTAGTCTTCACATATGGGGACTCCCTAGCTGAAGATGCCAGGGAGATAGCCCCAGGAAGCTGCCACCTATAGCAAGGTGGGCCATGCTTCCTCCCATGAATCTCTGGCATCCCACCAGGGTTGGTGGGTAGGAGTTGAATGAGGTCTGGAAGAGATTTTGAAGAACAGCTTGGCCAAAGAAGGCATCCCAACGGGAGGCTTTATCTAGGCAGTAGTGGGCTGTAAAGGCATGTATCGAAGCCCAGGTGGCTGCTTGACAAATGTCATCAATAGACACAGAGTGAAGGTTAGCCATAGCGGCTGCCATGGCTCTCACATTATGAGCTGTGACATGTCCTTGAAGAGGAAGAATCTTACTCTCATAAGCAAAGGATATGCATTGTGCAATCCATTTGGACAGAGTTCTCTTGGAGACTGGAAGTCCCAAATGACTAGAATCAAAAGCAATAACAAGTTGAGAAGACTTTCTATGTTGCTGTGTCCTTTGTAGGTAAAAAGTCAAGGCTCTTTTACAATCCAAATTATGAAGGTTCCTTTCTGCATTAGAGACATGAGGCCTCGGAAAGAATACAGGAAGATAAATTGATTGATTTAAATGAAAAGGCGAAACCACCTTTGGCATAAAGTGTGGATGAGTTCTAATAACAACCTTATCATGGTGAAACCTAGTATAAGGAGGATCAGCCACTAAAGCTTGCAATTCACTAATGCGACGTGCAGAGGTGATTGCAATTAGGAAGATGACTTTCCAGGACAAAAGCTTTAGGGTTGTAGTGGCTAAAGGTTCAAAAAGTGGTTTCATGAGCTGCCCGAGAACTAGGTTTAAATCCCATGCCACCGGTAGTGGCCTGATGGGAGGCTTTGCTAATAGAAGACCTCTCATAAATCTTGTTATGAGTGGATGAGAGGAAATTGGTTGTCCATTTAGAGGTGTATAAGAAGCTGCAAGTGCACTAAGATAGACTCTTACTGAATTGGTCTTTAGACCAGAATTTGATAGATGAAGTAGATACTCTAATATAGATTCCAAAGGTATCATAAGGGGGTTTAACCTCTTCTGTGAACACCATATAGTAAAACGTTTCCACTTGAAGGTATAAGAGCATCTTGTGGAAGGTTTTCTAGAAGCCTAAAGGATATCCTTTACCTGTTGGGAAAGGTTAAGATCCTGAAGGTCTAAGCTTTCAGCAACCAGGCCCTGAGATGCAGGGACTGGGGATTCAGGTGCCATAGCATCCTGTTCTCTTGGGAGAGGAGATCTGGAGCATAGCCTAACTCCAGAGGTGCAGCTTGAGAGAGATGTAGAAGCAGGGGATACTACGTTTGGTGTGGCCACTGTGGCGCTATGAGGATCATATGACCCCTGTCTCTCTCAAGCTTGAAGAGTGTTTAGGGGATGAGGGGAATAGGTGGGAAGGCACAGAGGAAGTCGTGACCCCAGTGAAGAAGGAAGGCGTCCCTTGCCTGGCAATTTTGAGCCGGGGAAGTTTGGCATTCAGTGGACTTGAAAATAGGTCTATGTCTGGGGTTCCCCAGATCTGAAATATTTGGCCACCTGGTCTAGGTGGAGAGACCATTCGTGAGGCAGCAGTACTCAGCTAAGTTTGTCTGCCCAAAGGTTTTGAATGCCTGGAAGATATACCATGAGAAGGTGAATTTGATGCTCTCTGGGCAGGGCCCATAGTCTTAAAGCTTCGTTGCATAATGACAGATAGCCTGTTCCACCCTGCTTGTTCACGGAGAACATAGCTACTTCATTGTCCGTTTGGACTAGGACTGTCTTGTAGCTGAGCTGGGCATGGAATACTCAAAGAGCTAGATAGATTGCTCTGAGTTCCAGGAGGTTTATGTGAAGACAAGCCTCCTGTGGAGTCCAGGTACCCTGGGTAGAGAGATGATGCAGGTGTGCTCCCCATCCCACCCGTGATGCATCTGTTAGGGTAGCCTAGAATAGGGGTTGCTAGAAAGGAGACCCCACTAGAAGATTTTCCAGTGATTGCCACCATTGTAGGGACAAGATCAGTCATTGCGAGTTTGATATCTTGTCCGACAGACGTCCTGTGGCTTGTGTCCACTGTGTGGATAGGGTCCACTGGGCTGCTTGCATATGAAGGCGAGCATAGGGAACCACATGAACTGTGGATGCCATATGTCCCAGTAGTTGTAGTAGTTCGTGAGCAGTTAGGGAGGACTTCACCGCTGCTTGAGAAGCTAGCTGCATTATACGAAGACAGTGGGGTGGTGGGAGAAAAGCCCTTAACTGTCTGGTATCTAGACGGGCTCCTATGAACTCTAGGGACTGAGACGGAGCAAGTTGGGATTTTGAGAGGTTTATGACCAATCCCAATTATTGAAGGATTCACATTGTGCGAGACAGTGCAGATCTGGCTTCTGGAACCGTGGGGGCTCGAATGAGCCAGTCGTCCAAGTAAGGGAAGACGAATATCCCCAGGGTTCGCAGAAATGCAGCTACTGCTACCATGCATTTCGTGACTACTCTTGGTGCCAAAGCCAGACCAAAGGGAAGAACCTGTATTGGAAATGTTTTCCCTTGAAAAGGAATCGTAAGAATTTCCTGTGATCTGGATGGATCAGAATGTGAATATACGCATCCTTTAGATCTAGAGAACAAAGCCAATCCTGACTTTGAAGGTATGGCAGAAGAGTTCCCAGAGAAATCATTTTGAACTTTTCTCGGAACAGATATTTGTTCAATTCTCTGAGGTCTAGAATGGGTCTGTGTCCTCCTGTTTTCTTTGGAATAAGAAAATAGGAGGAGTAGAACCCTGCACCCTGCTGAAGAATGGGCACTTCCTCTATTGCTCATTGAGCAAGGAGTGTTGAGACCTCTTGATCCAGTAGATTGCCTGTAGAGGTTTGGGAATTGAACTGTCTTACGATTGTAGGAGGGGGCATACTGTGAAAATGAAGCTTGTACCCCTCTCCGACAATGGACAGAGTCCAGTTTTCTGTTGTTATTTGGTGCCATCTGTTGGCAAAATGACACAACCTGCCTGGAATGTTTAGGGGTTCTGGCCCCTTCAGAGGCAGGAAGACTAAGTTCTCTATGAAGGAGTCAAAGCCCTTGAGGGGTCTGGGCCTGTGGAGCTGGTTGAGCTCTAAGGCCCTTTGGCTTCTTTTGTCTGGATTGTTGTTGTTGACCCTTCTGGGCAACTTGACACTGAGCTTGCCCTTGCTGGGTATAGGATTTTATTTATTTATTTATTTATTTACATCTCTTATATACCGCACTCTTTGGCATCAGCGCGGTTTACATCGAACAAAAAATTCAGCACCATAAGCAAGCGTCTGAGTTACAGTAAACAGGGGAATAAAACTTGGATAACAGGGTAAAATCAGTAAATGGATCATACATGGATAAAACTTCCTCTTCTTGCTGAAAAAGGGTTTTTATAGGGTTTCTTTTTGGCTGGGGTGGCTGTAGATTTTGACAATCTGTCTAAAGTGAGATTGTCAGTATCTATCTCATTAGCCTTCTCCTGCCAATTCTTGCCAAAGAGGTTTTCTCCTGTGCAAGGGATGTTTCCCAATTTATCCTGTACCCAAATCTCCAAGTCTTATGCCTGAAGCCAGGCAATCCGACGTGCACCAATGGCAATAGCAGAGGTTCTGCTGATGCATTCAAAGCAGTCAAAGGCTGCACGGTTTACAAACTTGGAGACATTTTGAGCATGCTTGACCAGAGTGAGAAAGTACTGTCGTTTGTCGTTTGGAGGATTGGATGCATGTCTCTTTGCACTTTTCATCTTACGCATGGCTGACTTCACTACCATTGAATGGTGTGGCAGCTGAGTCTTTTGAAAACCAGGACATGGTGGAAATTGATACATCTCCTCTAGAATGAGGAGATGTGGTCAAAGGTGTCGCCCACATTCTGAGCATCAAATCATGAAGAATTTCATGAATGAGCAGAGTGGCTGCTTCCTTGGTAGCCTTAGGGTATTGGAGAATTTCCAATTCCTTTGCTCTAGGTTCTTTTTCAGAAGCTACCGTGATTGAAAGGCCTCGGGCCACATCACAAATAAAATCCTGAAAAGATATGTCTTCCAGAGGAGACATTCTGCGTTGGGGAGAAGAGGAGTCTTCCGGGAGAAACACTCTGGTACCGGCAGAATTATCAGAGTCATCGGAATCGGAGGATTCAAAGTATCTCTGATCCTGATGTTCATGCAAAGCACGGTCTCGGTATCGATCGAAGTCGGTATCGAATTGGTCCGGTACCGATCTGTTGATGCCAGAAAAAGTCTGCATGGGAAGGATTCCCACCGAGGCCGGTACCATCGATGCTGGTACCAGTATCTGTACCGGTGCTGGTACCGGCATCGGTACCGGTGCCCGTTGAACCACTGGTGTCAACGGTACTGCAGCTGTAAGAAGAGCTGCAAGACTGCGTTCGATAGCGAGGAATCTCTGGTCTATCTGCTGCCGATGCCTGGGTATCGGTACCCGTAAAAGCGGCCGGAACCCCTAAGCATGGCACCAGTAGCTCTGCCGAGGTCGAAGCCTTGAGAACATCCTGGAACCCCGTTGATGCTTTGGAGGCCGAAGCCTCCCACTAGGGCTGTTTTGCCATTGTAGTTTCCTCAAGGGCAATGCCAATGGCCTCTCGATGCTTTGAAGGAGAGCTATCCTTTGAGGACTGGCTCTTATGTTTAGTTACCTGAGATCCATGGGAGAAAGACGAGGCTCTTGAAGATGTCGCTGCAATGGACCTGGTATCCGAAGAAAAGAGGGTACCGAGCTTTGCAGCTCGGTTCTGTCTTCCTCTTTTATTCATCCCCATACAGGAGGAACACTCAGATGGAGAATGGTCAGGGCCTAAACATTTTAGACACCAGTCATGGGTGTCAGTGACGGAGATGGTACCGCCACATTTAGTATATTTTTTAAAACCACTAGCTGGTTTTTCCATCTTTTGGGAAAAAAGGGGCCTAATGCCCAAAATGGCGCCTAGCACCTAAAGAAAAAGTTTCTGAAGAGAAACAGTTCAAAATTAGATTTTTTTTTTTTAAAAAAAGAAAGAACCGGCAGTACCGGTAGGTGTCGTGCGGAGGCAGGCGCGACCACAAGAAAACAAGTTTAAAGAAGAAATTTTCTGTGGTGACAGGGTATGTGTCTTGTTGGCTCCGCGGAAAACGAAGAACTGAAGACGGACAGTTGGAAAGGCGGGAAGGCAGTGCACATGTGTTGAGGGATGCTCCCAAAAGCATTCCTATTGGACGCTGGGGAGCGTTCCCGCGCAGGCTCCGTCGGTACCGATGATACCCATATGTGAAGACTACATTCCTGCTTGTTCCTGGAGATTCACTCTTGTAAATTTTAGTCTAAGGTGGATCAGTTACTAAAGCTTGGAGCTCACTTACTCTGCATGCTGAAGTTACTGCTACCAAAAGCAGGACCATCCAAGGTATTGAAGCAGTTTTTGTGTGGGACAGGTAAAGAGATCTAGGGCCTCTTTGACACACCAAAAGGTGAGCTTCTTCCATTTATCCTGACTTCCAGAAGATGTTCCACTAGAAGGTCACTCAGGCTTAATCTGTGAAACATTATCAGACAAGTTTAGGGAAGCCAAAGTTGTCCTCCCTTAACATCCAAGTTGTGAGGTAAGGGACTCAATGTTAAGGTACAACAGAGTTCCCTGAGCTTGTGTGATCAGCACTGAGGAATCCCCCTGTTTTATGAGACTCCTTGTGGAAAAGTTCCAGAAGAGGAGGAAACCACATTTGTCTCGGCCAATAAGGAGGGGGTAGTGAGAATCATGGTTTCATGGTCCGTTCTGAGTTTCAGGTGAGTTTGTGCTATCAGGGAGAGGATATGTGCAAAGGAGGTCTTCCCCCAATCTAGAACATAAGAACAAACAGTAAGAGATGCCATACTGGGTTAGACCAAGGGTCCATCAAGCCCAGTATCCTGTTTCCAACAGCGGCCAATCCAGGTCAGAAGTATCTGTCAGGTTCCCAAAAAAGTACAGATTCCATGCTGCTTATCCAGTGGATTTCCCTGTTTGTCTTTAATAATGTTTTATAGACTTTTCCTCCAGGAATTTGTCCAAATCTCTTTTAAACCCAGCTAAACTAACATCTTTTGCTGAATCTTTCATTAACAAATTCCAGAGTTTGATTATACGTTGAGTGAAAAAATATTTTCTACTGTAAGTCTTAATTGGGCTATATTGTAGCTTCATTGCATGTCCCCTAGTCTTTCTACTTTTTGAAGCAGTAAACAAGCAATCTACATTTACCCTTTCCAATCCATTCAATATTTTATAAACCTTTATCATATCTCCCCTCTGCTGTCTTTTTTCCAAGTTGAAGAGCCCTAACCTTTTAAGCCTTTCCTCAAAGGAATATCCTGCCATCCCCTTTACCATTTTGGTGGCTCTTCTCCTTACCTTTTCTACTACTATTAAACATTTATAAAGTGCTACAGGGCATACACAGCGCTGTACAGACATATATAAAGATGGTCCCTGCTCATTAGAGCTTACAATCTAATTAAAACAGACAAAACAAAAGATAAGAATAATGGGAAAAGCAAAGGGTGAGAAAACATAAGGAATAAGGATCTGGATTCAAAAGCAGCTTCAAAGTAGTGAGCCTTCAGCATGGACTTCAAAAAGGTCAGAGATGAAGTCTGATGCACAGACTCAGGGAGCTTGTTCCAGGAATAAGGAACAGCAAGATGAAAGGACCAAAGTCTGGAGTTGGCAGTGGAAGAAAAGGGCAAAGAGAGAAGCAGGTCAGTAGAACAGCAGAATTCACGAGTGGTGTAGGAAGAGAGGAAAGGTAGTGAGGATCAGAAGAATGAATGTACTTACAGGTCAGAAGCAGCAGCTTGAATTGGATATGGAAATGGAAAGGAAGCGAAGATATGGCAATCAGAATGTACACAATATTCAAGGTGCGGTCGCACCATGGAATGATAGAGGCATTACAATATCCTTTGTTTTATTCTACAATTCCTTTCCTTATGATTCTTAGCATTCAATTTGCTTTCTTGGCTGCCGCTGCACACTGGGCAGAGGGTTTCAGTGTATTTTCTAGGATGATGCCTACATCTTTTTCCTGGGTGGTGGTTCCTAATGTGGAACCTTGCATTGTGTAACCATATTTTGGGTTGTTCTTACCTAAGTGCATAACTTAACACTTATCCACATTAAATTCCATCTGCCATTTGGACGTCCAGTTTTCCAATATATTAAGGTCCTCTCGCAATTTTTCACAATCCTCTTGTGTTTTAACAACTTTGAATAATTTTGCATCATTTGCAAATCTGATCAGCTCACTTGCTGTTCCCATTTCCAGGTCATTTATGAAGATGTTAAAAAGCAGCAGGCCCAGCATAGGTCCCCGGTGTACGCCACCATTTACCTTTCTCCATTGAGAAAACTGGCCATTTAGCCCTTCTTTCTGTTTTCTATCTTTTAACCAGTTCTTAATCCACAATAGTGCACTGCCTCCTATTCCATGATTTTTTAATTTCCCCAAGAGTTTCTCACAAGGGACCTTGTCAAAGGCTTTTTGAAAATCCAGATACACTATATCAACTGGCTCACCTTTATCTACCTATTTACACCTTGAAAAAAATATAACAGATTAGTAAGATAAGACTTTCTTTGGCTAAAGCCATGTTGGCTTTCTCCCATTAGACTACGACTATCTACATGTTCAGTAATTTTATGTTTTATAATGGTTTCTACCATTTTGCCTGGTACAAACATCAGGCTCACTGGTCTGTAGTTTCCCGGATCACCCCTGGAATCCTTTTTAAAAATTGGTGTTACATTGGTCACTGTCCAATCCTCAGGTACAACAGATAATTTTAATAATAGCTCACAGATGACTAAAATTAGGTCTACAATCTCATATTTCAGTTCCTTTAGCAACCTGGGATGTATGCCATAAGGTCCAGGTGATTTGCAGCTCTTTAATTTATCAATTAACTATTATATCTGTCCAATTTATTGATATTTGTTTTAATTCCTCTGATACATCACCTTTAAACATAATTTTTGGCAATACAGACTGAAGCAAAGAATTCATTCAGCATAAAGATTCCTAAGGCTTGTTTGCCATGTGTCCCTATCCTGGAACAGAACTGAAGTACCTACCTATTCTGAGGAGTGGCAAAGAGCTCTATCAAAAGGGTGTCCCACTATCAAAAGATTCCTTGAACCATCTTCACATCCAGAGGCCACTTGTGTGCTTAGAGTATGCAACTCTGCTCATCTGCCAGGGCATTGTTCTTCCCTGATCCGAGGATCATCCTGTGGGAGACTGTCCAATTCAATATCCTGACAGGTTCCCAAACAGGATGTAGGACCCTGTTTCTCCCTGCTTGTTGGTTTAATAGATCACCACTTGGTTAATTGTATTAATATAATTTAATTTGGTTGGCCAACTGATCTCTGAAAGCCTTCAGAGCGTTTCAGACTGCTCTCAATTCCAGGAAATTTATCTGATTATGTTTTTCCTGGACAGACCATAATCCCCGAGTATAAAGTGCATCTACATGGATTCCCCAGAACACTGCCATAATTTTTGGAATGGTGGAATTTAGAAGGAGATGCCCCTTGTCCAAATGGAATGTACTGCCCATCAGGTCAGACAGTCCCAGAAGGAGGAGTACAAGGACAGATATGATGTCTTGGAGGCTATGAGTTGCTGGAGTCCACTATGTGCTCAGGATCCATTAAGCTCACCTCATTTTGAGATGACAGGAGTATTATGTCCATCGTTGAGATCATCTGACCCAACATGCTCCATTCTGATGCCTGCCAGCTCCTGATTTCCCTCCACAATGGATACTAGATTATTAATCCTTTCCTGTGGAAGAAAGGCCTTTGCCTGAGTCGTGTCTAGCAGAGTTCCTATGAATTCTAATTGAGTTGATGAGCTCAACAGATTTTGAATAATTTATTGATGAACCCTAGCAAGTCCGACACCTGGATTTTTGAGCTTCTTCCTGAGAAGTGCTTTTGATCAGCCAATCATCCAGACAAAGAAAATATGCACTACCATTCTGTGTAGATACGCTGTTACAATGTCAAGGCACTTTGTGAGTGCCCAATGAACTGAAATAAAGTCAAGGGGCAGAAAGCAGTAGTGGTAAAGGTGTTTCCCTATAATGAATCTGAGACACATCCCACTCCCAGGATGTTTCTCTATGTGAGTGTATGCATCCTTCAATTCCAGAGAACATAACCTGTCTCCTTTTTGGAGGTACGGAATGAGGGTGCCTAGAGAAACCATCCTGAACTTTTCTTGAACTAGATGCTTATTCAGGGCCCTAAGGTCTAGGATTGATTGGAATTGTTCAGCCTTCTTTGTAATCGAAAAATACCTGGAACGGAATCCCTATCCTCTTTTTCCTGGTGGAAGGGGTTCAACCACATTGGCCTCTAAAAGGGAAGAGAGCTACTTGGTAAGCATTTCTTGATGGGGAGAGCTATATCAAGATTTTTCCTGGTGGGCAATCTGGTGGAACATCGAATAGATAAAGATGCTATTCTAACCAGATGATTTTCAGCACACACTGTTTGGATGTTTTAAGCAGCCAGCTGTCTGAAAACCCCCAGCCTCTTTCCTACTAAAACGTCATCTGGTAAAGACTCTAGAAAACTAGCTATATTCTTGTGAATGCAGTCAAAACCCCATCCTTGTTTTTGGATGAGAAACTAGTTGGGACTTCTGGGCCCTCTGCTGGCTTGGATGAGAGAGAGCTGTGCCTATTAAAAGAAAAGGGCAAAAAAACTCCCTCAATAGTTGTGACTGAGCTGGAAAAAGGAAGAGAAGGATGAATTACCAGGCCAATAAAAAAACCTCTGTCCTAATTTCACTCTTCAGTGGTTTATGTTATATAACTGCATTGTAGATAATGTTCTGACTACAGTCAACACTAGAGATGCCAACTGACTTCATGTCCTAAGGAACAGGTAATCCAGTCTGTTTTTACCCTATGCTATGCACGATTTGTAGTTCAGGCAGTAATAGAGTAATACAAGAGCTAGAATAGCCTGTTTCTTATGATATGAGACCAAATGGCAACTCCAGACAGCATTACAATACCTCCATTCACTTAGATTTAGAATGGTAGAAGTCGCCAAATGGGAGGAACTTTCAAAAAGCTAATATACTGTTCTCTTAGGAATGAATTAAACATCAGATCTAAAAATAGAGTATTTGATAGATTTTATTTGTTAAAAAAGTGTCAAATGAATTAGCTAAAAAGTAAGGATATTTTTCCCTACTGCTGCTTCAGTATAAAATTTACAGTGTGACATTATTTGTGTTTTATAGGCATTATGAAAACTATTCCCTGTCTTCTGCAATTATAGTTTGCTTTCTATATTAATTCAAAATGATAGAACAGCAAGGAGAGGTATGGACATTTCATGATACCTGGTATCTTCCTTTGCTACAGAAACTGCCATATGGTTATGATACGGCAAAGCTTATGACCTTCTTGAGATTTCAACTTTTCTTCTTTAGAGGAGCAACTTGCATGGCATGTAGCTATATTTCCAGCTTTGGGTTCAAGGACCTGAAGACACTAACTAGTGGTATGGCAGCTCAGTGACTCGACATTATGCTCCGACCTCCCTGAGATTTCAGCTGAACTGGCCATTTTCTATAGGACACAAAGATATAAAAAGAAACAGTGATCCTAAGTGTACAGGCCATTGAGTACTCTACCACCTATGGCAGAAATCCGAATAAAATAGAATGATTTAAAAGTTACTGTGGGGGCGGGTGGGGGGGGGGGAGACATGCTGAAGGAAGGGACAAACCAATGGACATGATGATTTGCAATGCCCAATTTTCCTGTAGGAAAACTAGATTCAAAACGACAAAATGACATCTTGAAATGCAAAGTGTTTTTTACAGCTTTGCCGCTGGCACACCTTGTGGCCTTGGGCAAGTCACTTTATCCTCCATTACCACAGATTGTAAGCCCTCTGGAAATACCTATGAAACCTGATCATACCTCGCCCTGAACTACTACTGGGAAGGCGCAAGCTTAATAAATAAATAAAATGATGAATTTCTTGCTCTAGCATCAATGGCAGAGTCATGAGTCAGAGGCTGTCATTAAAATGAAATGCAATGAAAATCTTTATCACTTTGCAGTGATGCTGATGCTGCTTTTGCATTACATAGACACATGTTCAGTAATTTTACATGCTTCTGTAAAGAAAAAATGGGGGGGAGGACTTAAAACAGCAATGGCTTGTACATGGAAGAGAAACTTTACTGGCTTAATAACATACAACAATGGAAAGGTTGGTGGCTGTGTTACAAATATAACCATGTGGTTCCTCTTGAATCAAACGGAAAGAGGGGGAGTATTGAAAATAAGGTGGTTTTTATGATGTTTATATTGTACACGCACCAAATACATGGTCCCATGTTTTGATATCTTATTTCCAGAAACCTATATGTTTTTGGTAATACAAATGTATCTGCTTTCAATATGCGGCACCAGTTAATAGTACCGTTTTGTTGCTGATTGCTTTCTTAATGCTACTGGAATAGGAAACTCTAAAGATTCACAAGTGGTTGACTGACAAACTCAAAGGGCCCAATATTTGAAAGGCATTTACATGGTTCACAGTCTTGTAAACCATGTAAATGCCACTATCCGGGATATTCAACGGCACTAACGCATCCCCCCTCTCCTCCCTTACATGTCTTGATGCTAACCACTTAGCATCGGGGCATGTTGGGAGTGTTCTAGGGAGGAGCAGAGGCGGCGACAATCAATAATTGGGTAGCAGTGATATTGCATGCTGCCCGGTTAGCGACCTGTGCCTAAAAAGATAGGCGAAGCAAAGGGGAAGGGAAGGGGAAGGTCAGATGGCGGGGCTTCTATGTAGAGTAGATCTAAAATTAGAGGACTGAGCCTGCAACCCAGCTCGACTGAAAGTCCCCTATGTGAGAGAAGTTTGACAGGTGTCTGGGGGAAAGATTACTAGGAACTACAGTGTGAGAAAGTCCAATGGATGACCCTACAGAGGAGGTCGTAGGACCTGGTGCATCCAGCTAACTTTGCTCAAGAGGGGACTCTGTGACTAAGATTGTGGAGGGCATGCATTCCCAACTGGATGAGGAGGGAGCAGAATTCGTGTTCAGTTGCGCTGCAGAGGAAAGTTGTCAGGGACTCATTAGAATAGCTAAGTGCTGCAAGAGAAGTAGAACTGCACAGTCCGGGTATCAAATGAGACTTTTGGAAGGGAGACCAGAGTGAAGGAGGTAAAGCACCTTCTCAATACAGGAGCACCATGAATGGAGAGATGCCAGAGCATTCCAGGTAGAACCCAAGGACTGTGAGCAAAACAGAACTGTTTTTACATTGCTTTAGCCTTTTTTGGTACCCTGGTTATTTTTATTGACTTTCTTTTGTATTTTTTGTTCAACTGGAGAGTGCCCAATAAAAAGGTATTTGTATATAGACAGTGCCTGGATGTTTTACCTGCCTGTGTGGGTGGTGTACCATTGCCTAGAGAACAGAGAGTTTTCTTTGCACCACCAGGAACCCGTTCTATTCTGTGTGCTGGGAAGGGGAGTGGAAGAGTGTAAATTTAGCCAGACCATCCCTCACAAGATCTTGTTTGTATGGTCTAGGGGGTCATCCTCAGCCCTGCAAAGTTGAGGACCTGAAACAGATAATTTAATGTTGATGCCTCCAATTCAATTTTATTATCTGGACACAAGGGCTATTTCTGAGATGACCACCAATAATAAAAGTATCTGTCCTTTTACATCAAGCTAGTTCCAATAATATTTGTGTCTCTTATTATATGAATTTACTTTTTATCCCTCAGCGATAATTGACTTATACTGGAATGTGCAACACAGACTGTGTACATGTATGACAAATGCATATATTAATGTTTGAATTTGATAACTCGCCTTTCCTGAAGACACGGGTGGCAAACAAAAGTAAATCTATTTAGTAAACTGTAGTAAGGATTTTCAGTTTCCACACAGAAATTGCCAAAATTAACATGTTGCTGCTATTAAGTGCCATCGAATTGATGTCGACTTGTGCTGATCCTGTGGATGATTGTCCTAAACTGTCCCTAGCTGCCGTTATTGTATTGATCCATACAATTCTGGTCTTCCTCTTTTGTATTGACATTCAACCTTGCAGGCATGATATCATTCTCTAATGATCTCTATGCATGATATGTACTGTGATAAGGAAGCTTATCATAGCTCAGGTAGGAGCTATAGAAAAGATGATGTGACTCTGAACAAGCAACCTGTCAGTTCTGGTAGAAGTAAGAAAACAGAGTTTTCACATAAAAGACTACCAGTCCCAGAATGCACCAGGTTTCCAGCAGCCATGAGAGGGGCTGAAGTGAGAAAACGTGTGTGCAATCAAGAGAGCTATGAGGTAATCCCTAAGCACTCATCTCAAAGGGCAGGGCCTGATTCAACACAGCTGCGCTGTGTTAGGGAGGAGCACACATTAAGACAGAATAAGAATAGAGCTGATTCTACAGATAACAGTTTCAGGAAGAGCTTCAGACACAGATACAGCAACGGCTACAAGCTCAAGCACCAGTATCACCTGGAGAAACAGAAGCCAAGCCAAGCGGATAGAGAAAGAAGGAAACTCTCTGGAAGGAAGAGAAGAAAGCCCATTGGATGGTCTGGGAGAGTCCAAGGCAGTACCCATACTGGGAGGTATTCCAAGTGCCAGCAGAGTCCATTGGACTGGAGTCAGCCAGAGGAATGGAAGGGCAGAGATAGGAATCACCAGTGGCTACCTAGAAGAGAGAAGACTGCACGTGGAAAGGACTTTCAGACCTATGCCAAAAGGGTATGTGAGGGAAGATCCAGTGTCCAGGGATCAAGATTGGAAGGCTGGACATCAGAACTGGATTACATACTGGCCAGGATATACAGAGAGGAATTATGATAGCAGGAGAGGCTCAGATATGAACACTGATCCAGACCCTATCTATAATAGTGAATGGCAGCAAGGGAATAAGCATTCTCATGATAGTGTCTTATGGAAAGACTCGTCTGTGCCAATGTATGATAGTGACCCTATGCGGATTGATGAAGGGGGAGATACAGCAGATGAAACTATTCATTACATGGACTGTTCTCTATCTAAATGCTATTGCTAGCTTTCTGTGAGCAAACACCTCAGCCATCACAAAGAAACCTAACTTTGTTCTTTATTTCCACTGCAAACAGCTCTTAAAGCAGGATTTGGGTTCACACAGTAGCAGCCAGCCAGCTAAAGGGTTTCAGCTGGTCAATTGATAGTAATTAAAGCTGCACCTGATTGTGTGTGTGAGCAAGGGAGAATCACTGCTGGGATCTGCGTGGAAAATAAGCAGAAGTTAACCTAACAAGCAAAGTTTATTCATTTCTTTGTGCCTTTTTATTTGGTAATTATTTGCTAAGAAAACATTAGCTAATTGCCTGACAAGCTGAAGGTTGTTTTCTGATTTGCTTTGTGACTTTATGTTATCCATTTAAACACTGCAAGCAAGTAACCTCATTTATATTGCTAACAAGCATACTTGTGCTGGGTGAATTAAACCCCATCAATAAAAGAAGTATTTTATTGGCCTTACCTCTGGTTTCACAACTCAATTATTGTCTTCAGCTGTGTTTGGGAGTGAATGAACTACATTACCCACAATACCTTGCAAGAATCATATGAATATATGCATCGTCAAGATTGTGTAAGTTCTCACCCTAGGCAGCCGTCTGACAGTACAAAGTATGAAAGTCAAAGTGGTGTCATTTCAGCCTCCAGGGAAAGCTTAAGTTTGATCTCCTACAGTACAAATCGATTTGTTCTTTGGGCAATCCATGCTATACAAGTATTCTTCATCACCACCATAATCAGAAGGCATCAATTTTCTTCCTGTTTTGCTTCTTCACTGTCCAACTTTCGTATTCAGATGTTCTTAAAAATACCATGACTTGGAGAATTTCAATCTTTGTATACAGAGATAATCTCTGCAATTGAAAATGTTGTCTTAGTCCTTTATAGCCGTTCTGCCAAGAGCAAAGTGTCATCTGATTTCTAGACTGCTTGTTGTTTCGTTGATTATGGATCCACGCAGGTTGAAGTGTCTACTATTTCTATTTCTTCTTCATCAAGGATGAAATTAATACAAAACCTCTATATTAAACTGCTGGGGGCATTCCAAGCATTTCTGGACAGGCTACCACACAGTTAATGCAGGGAAAGAGTCTCTACATGCGTTAACTGCATGGCAGATAACCTGTGATGAATTCAGCTACATCTCGTGAAGGGGCATTAACTATTCTGCATTTTCTGCTACGCTAGCTGTCACAGTCCCTGCCCCAATGTGGTATTTTCCATGTTACTTGTTTTTAACGCATGTGCTAACAGTCATTGTGCTCAGTTGTTCATGTATTAAATAGACAATGGTGCTTACTAAATAGGCCCTATAGTATAATAGCAAGACAAATGGATTGATATTCATGTTCATCTTCACTTAGCACCATCTGCTAACCAGGAAAGTGTAACTGAATATCCTTATAGACTGTCCTCGGTTCTTTCCAGAGATAGTGGCAGGCTGGCCTGCAAGTACAGCAGGGGTGAAGCCTGGTTGAGATTGGTATTGACCAAAAGCAACTAGAATCAGAACACCAGTTGACTGCTTACATGAAATAAGCTGGTAGTATCCATCCAGTTCCCAGCTCCACAGTTCTAAAAAGCACAAATCAAAATCTGGCACCTACTGACCCTTGCTGGTAGTCTCAGTAGAAAACAAAGATGTCGCAAGAACTAAGATTGAATTACCCTGTCAACCTAGAGGTGGTCCCTCCAGAAGGGGCTAGAGCATTAGTATTCACCGATGGTCTTGTGTGGTAGGCACGAGTCTCCATGGTTTTGCCTTGAGGGCCACAAACAGGTTGTATTTTCAGAATGTCCCTAATGAACAGGCACGAGATAGACTTGCTATAATAGAATTGGTATGCATGCAAGCAGGTGGAATAAATTCAAATGAAGGGCCCCCATGCAAAATATCAGACAAGGCATCCAGAGCAGGGGTATCCACCTCTAAATATATGGGAGCGGCTATTTATTTGTTTTTCTATACCGCCTTATCTTAGGATTCAGAGCAGTTTACATATAACATAAACCAACATATAACGTAAACGTTTACAATGAACAAACACAAAAGTTTACATTGAACAAGGGTGTTAAACTTGGATGATTATATGGGGTTATAGATAATTCACATGTATCATTGTTGTGGGTGATACATTACAGCAGGTAGGGAGTATGCGGTTTGGGAGGTGGAGCCGGATGGGTAAGGGGGTTCGGTTGGGTTGGGGGGGGGGGAATGAGGGGGCAGACAGTTGGGAAGATTTGGATCTGTATACTGAGGTGTTTTAGTTTGTATCTACTGTCCATGGGGTGTTCCCATAATATTCAGTAAATACGGGTCTCTTCTTTTCTTAGAGCCTCTTGACTTCAAGGGCTGCTTGTGTAGAATTTTCACTACTGAAGCAAACCTCTGAAAACCTGACCCATTGGTGCCCCTAGAGGACTGATACCAGAGGGCAAGAATCACATTTACAGAGCCTCACGAGGAAGCTTCTATTGTTGCAGTTCATGCTGTGCCTGCTCTTGCAGCAGCTGAAGAACTTTATTTTCATTCTTGTCAAACCAGCCATCACCAGCATTATAGAAAGGCAAAAATCTGAATAGACAACCATTCGCTTGCAATACACAGGTCCTATTTCCCAAAAAGTCCAGCCAACCTTAACATAGCTGAATATTTCCAACAGGGCTGGCCTGTCAACTAGGCAGCCACCTAGGACGGCAGATCTCTGTGGGCGGCAGGCCATGTGCTTTGGCACACATGGTCTGCTGCTTCTGAACCCCCGAAGTTATACTGGAGAGGATCAGAAGCTGCAGGTCATGTGTGCCGAAGCACATGGCTTGCTGCCTAGCTGAGCTGCGCCCATCCCTCGATCCCGCTGCCGGAATCGGTCCTGGCTCGGCGCGTGAGGGACAGTATGGCCAGGGCTCCTAGTATGTCAGAAACCCTTGGGCTGGCCCTGATCTCCAATACACTATAAAAAGGGACGCTTGCTTATTCATGGCTTCTCCCCAGGCTATAGATTCCAAGAAGGAAGAGAGAGCTGGTGCCTACCCAGCCAAGAGGATGCACTGTTGACAATGAGGATAGTAAGTGGGCCAAACAGCCAGGGTCATCTTAACTCAGTGAATCAGGGTTGCATTGTGCAGAACAGTCCATGCAGCAGGCAAGGAGCCTAGGAAAGAGCAGATAGCTGACATTTGTTAACATTTATTTTCAGTATTTAGTCATGTTTTACCCAGTTTCCTGGATTAACTTGGGAATTTAGGGATACTGGTATACATAGTTGTTCTTAGACACTGCATATTGCTGGAAATGATTTCTAAAAGCACCAACATGCAGCATCCACCTACCAGAGTTAGCTCAGTGTGTCAGGGTAATGGATGGAAAAGTCATTTACCAAAGTACAATGCAAACTTCTTTTCTTTAAGATTCATAATGCTAGACGTCAATGGCAGATCATAATTAGACCGTTCCAATTGCCCTCTCCCTCAACTTCCCTACTGAGCTTCTGCTGCAACGGGACAAATCACAGGCCTATAGACCACTTGAATAGCTCACTTTGGAGGAGCAACTTTGGGCCCGATATTCGAAAGACATTTACACAGTTTACAGCCCAGTAAACTGTGTAAATGCCTTAAATCGGGGATATTCAACAGCATTTACATGGTTAGTGCCACTGAATATCCCCCTCTAACTCTCCTATGCGCCCTGATACTATCTGGTTAGCATTGGGGTGTGTCGGGGGTATTCCGGGGTTGAGCAGAGGTGGCAAAAAAGTGATAACCAGGCAGCAGCGATATTGCATGCTGCCCAGTTAGCAATCTACCCTAAAAAGATGAGAGAGCAAAACCCTTGCCTATCTTTCGGCACAGGAGCTAACAGGGCAGCATGCAATATCGCTGCTGCCTGGTTACCTAATGTAGTTTTTGGTGTGTGCGGCGATCCCCGAATATTCAATGCCGGGGCCGCATGTGACTCCGGCATTGAATATCTGGGGTCAAGGGTCGGCGGGCAAGGCTATGCGCTATAGCAGCATATAGCCTGCCCTGAAGAATATCAGGCCCGTAATGTTTAAAACAGTGGGCTGAGAACCAGGGACGCCCACTTTGAATCCCACTGCTGTTCCTTGTGATCTTGGGCAAGTCCCTTAACCCGCCATTGCCTCAGACACAAAAACTTAGACTGCAAGTCCTCCAAGGGAGAGAAGAATACCTTTTGAACCTGAATTAGCTTGTCTTGAGTTACTACTGAAAAAGAGGCATGAATGACTACTGGGTTGCAAATGAGTTTTCTTTTTAATGAAAGATCATTTGGCTATTGTACTATTCACCATTATGAGACAGACAATCTATTGGGTTCTGTCTCGTCCTCGTATTTTATTCATAGTAACATAGTAGACAACAGCAGAAAAACCACGTTTGGCTCATCCAGCCTGCCCAGTTATTTCTGTCCACAGCACTATGCTTGTAGACAATTTGGAGCCGCCCCCCCTCCATTTCTTACTCTCTGAGAGGAACATTTTGGAAACTAATAATCATAAAATAAAAGGGCCCAATACTCAGAAGCCCTTGTCCCGTTAATCGGGGAGGTTATCTAGATAAGGATGCCGAGAAAGATATTCAGTAGCACTGTTTGGATAGCGGCGCTGTATATCTTCTTCACGGGCTGCCTTGGCACTTGGGGTGATCTGTGGTGCTGGCACCTATCTGGGTAGTGTGATATTCAGCTGCTATCCAGGTGGAAAACAATTCTCTAAGGGGCACCTCTAGGCTGTCTGGATGGCCTCGAGCAGGATGGGCACATTTGGACTCTATTCCGTACCATGGGAAGCAGACATTCCCGTGGGTGCACGATCGGGCCCTGAGATGGGCCAGCATGCCTGCGAGGACATCTTCCCTGCCCCCCTGGCACCGACCCTTTGCTTCCCTGCCGCCCAACCCAAGGTGGGCAGCTGGGGCCAGGATCAGGTGGTGTGGGCCTATCTGCTCTGGCTTCAGGGGGTGGGAGGGTTTCCAGCCCCGATCGCCTGGTCAAAGCTGCTTATTCCTCCTGACCCTGCAGGATGCACAGGGCGTGACCGAAATCGGCCCTGTACATCCCGCCCCCGCTCTGCCCTCATTTCACCCCCTCCCACCGGCTCTGCTCCTACTGCTGCTCTGGCTGCGCAGTGGGGGAATACAGGCAGAACGGCATGCAGCCCCCCGCAAGTCGCCTCTCAAATGTCTGCCCTCATGTGGGTAATCTAGCTACATAACTTAGGATAGCAAAACAGTTGTCCTAAGTGCTATATCGAATTAAGCTAAATATAAACATATTAGGATAGGCTGAACATCACTGCTATCCAAATAGTCACTAGTGCTGAATGCAGTATTTGGATTTTCAGCAGCAGCCATTATCCGGGCACTAGCACTGAATAGCGGGATCATAGGCCATGGTTGACTGTCAGTGTTTAAATGTCTGATGATCTAAATAGTGGGCCCAAAATACATTTCTTTGGGGGAGTGATAATTCTTTTTTTAACAGAATTTTCCTGCCTCTTTATCCCTTCCACTGCACTTTATTAACAGAAAAGAAGATATAGAAGATAATAGGTTAAGATTTGATGTGTAAAAAATTCTCTAACTCTAACATGGGCCTGAAATGGACTTGAGCCTATTTTCTGATAGCAGTACACAGCTCTCCTTGACCTTGATTTGCAGCACCAGTTAAGGCTGAGAACATCTGTATCACCGGCGCTTTCAGGCAGGTGACAAGAGACACATTAAGATGTAAAAGAATCCTCATTAGCAAAACTAAAGTCATGGAATAACCCTGCTGTCGGACTGGACTGTGATTCCATGTAACATTATGTACCATCTAAAACAAAGGGAAAAACATAATGCTGAGGCAGAAAATCTAGCTATGCTTCTTTTACCTTAAGATGCATATCACTCATTTACCAACAAAATGTATTACTCCAGGCAGTGTGCCTATCCTAAGCGCGAGTACCACCAGTAGTAGCCAAAATACCATGTGTGCCTCTCATCTTATATTTAATTTTACTGGTGAAGATTAGTAAAGATCCCTGAGCACTCCGGCTGGGTACAGAGGCTGTAGCCACATGAGGTGTGCGCCCCATCTGTTTTTTGGGAACCCAAAGGTATCCACACAAATATGATGCAGCTTTTCATCAAGTCAAACCTGTCAGGGCTGTACCAAGCTATAACTGCGTCCTGTACGACTTGCAAACCTGGTACCCCCCTCCTCCACCACCATGACATGAACTGGCTGCTTTGGGAGATCAATATTTATATTGACTAAATGTTTTCTGAATGGTGATTTCCCTGTAGCAGAACTGAGCTAATTTACGAATAGTTTGAAACATAACAGTTGACACTGCTGGTTTTGGCTCGTATTTGCAATATAATGCAGATTGTTTTAAAGCTATAATTTTTAAATAAAATTTTCTCCAAGTATAATGGACCTTTTTTGAACTAGCTGTATGTAGGCTAGATTCTTGTTTCTATGGTCTGATAAATTTTGGTTTTTACAGCAAGCACTGAAAAAAAAATGGCAAAACAGACATATGCAGTATAGCTGGCTACAACGTTCTGATGGCAGAAAATATCTAGACAGAAAGGCACAAAAAGTAGCCCGCCTCATATACTGTAAACTCTACCACTGCAACATCACTGTGCCTGAGAAGCACTGGGATCATGAGCCTAAGAGAATAACAGAGAATGAAGAGGTTCTGATCACTTGGGACATTCCCATTTGGACGGATAAGAAACTGGATGCCAGGAAACCCGACATAGTGGTAAAGAAGAACACCACCAGAACGGCATTGATAATAGAAGTGTATGTACCGAGTGATTATTCTATGAATCATGTGGAGAGGCAGAAGATCCTGAAGTACCAAGAAACACAGTCAGAGACCAGGAAAATGTGGCAGAAAGATACAGAAATATTTCCCATTACATTGGGAGTCACAGGCCTAATAAAGACGACCTTCCAAGCACATCTTGACAAACTACCCATACATGTTAGATCTTACAAACTCCAGAAGGAAGCTCTCTTTGGCACGATGCAAGTACTAGGCCAAACAGCAGAAAATTTCAGAGACTGAGACCATACTCCACATACCCTGACTTAGAAGTGAGGTTCATGAATATCATGCTATGTGCAAAACTCACCCATTTGGAGAAATTGTCCCAAATCTACCATTCCACAACAGCATTAACTTCCAAAACTCACACAAGCAGCAGCCTTACCAAAAAAAGGACAGCACCATAGATATTGCTGTGAGCCCTAGAAAATCCATACACCTACAGGGAAAACTGCACAGTCCAGATTATTACAGATCTCTACACAGGCACTCCTTGCTAACAAAACATCTGGCCTCGACCATACACTTAGATAGATTCTCACCAAATACACCATAAGGAGCCACAAACTAAAAATATAAATATGTAGACCCCAAGAAGCCTGACTCCACATACAAGGTAACACCTGAGACATAGAAACACTGACGTGTTTCCCCCGTACTAGGCAAAATATAAAGGAGCATGTTTATTAAACATTAGGACATAGAGAGTACGCGCCAATGTTTAGTAAACATGGCCCAAAAACAGCAGATGTAAATTTCAAAAACAGACTTATTTCAATCATCAAATTAAAAATAATTTTTTTATTTTCTATCTTTGTTGTCTGGATGTTTTATTTTTCTAATAGTGTTGGTTCTGGCTTCTGCTTTCTTTTATCTTATCTATTCTTTTTCCAATCTCCTGTCCATTAGTCTTTTACTGAACTTCTTCTGTCTTCTTCACTTTCTCTCTACATCTATCAGACAGTGATCTTTTCCTTTCAGCTTTCTTCTACTTGATTTGCTGCCTCTTTATCCACTCAGATTTCATTCTTTCTTACTATACAGTCTTCAATCTCCTCCTTTTTACTGCATCTACCTACAGCTTTCTGTCTCTTGGCCTCACCCCAGTTCCCTCATTCCCCCGTCTTTCACCACCTATTTCCCTTTTCTACTTCAAATCTAGCATCTTCTCTCTCTCCTCACTCCTACCTCTGTTCAGCATCTCTCTTTCTGTCTTCCTCCAATTCCATCCCATACCACCCCTCTGACACCCTGCTCCCTCTGAATCAAGCATAAGAACATAAGATATGCCATACTGGGTCAGACCAAGGTCCATCAAGCCCAGTATTCTGTTTCCAACAGTGGCCAATCTAGGTCATACGTACCTAGCAGTTTCCCCAAGGGACACAGGTTCCACAATGCTTGTATTGGTTCATGCATTGATATCCTGGGTCCCTTCTTAATAATGGTTTATGGACCTTTCCTCCAGGAACTTGTCCAAACCTTTTTTAAACCCAGCTACACTAACAGTCTTTACTACATCCTCCGGTAACAAATTCCAGAGTTTGATTACACGTTGAGTGAAAAAATATTTTCTTTTATTAGTCTTAAATAGTTTACCCTGTAGCTTCATTGCATGTCCCCTAGTCTTTCTATATTCTGATAAGGTAAACAATCGATCTACGTTTACCCGTTCCACTCCGTTCATTAATTTATAGACTTCTATCATATCACCTCTCAGCCGTCTCTTTTCCAGGTTAAAGAGCCCTATCCTTTTTAGCCTTTCTTCATAGGAGTATCCTTCCATCCCCTTTACCATTTTGGTGGCTCTTCTCTGAACCTTTTCTAAAATCGCTATATCTTTTTTAAGATACGGCAACCAGAATTGCACACAATATTCAAGGTGCGGTCTCACCATGGAACGATATAGAGGCATTATAATATCTTTTGTTTTATTTTCCATTCCTTTCCTTATCATACCTAGCATTCTATTTGCTCTCTTGGCCACCGCTGCACACTGGGCCGAGGGTTTTAACATGTTATCCACAATGACGCCTAAATCTTTTTCCTGGGTGGTGGTTCCTAATGTGGAACCTTGCATCGTGTAACCATAGTTTGGGTTGTTCTTCCCTAGGTGCATAACCTTGCACTTGTCCACATTAAATTTCATCTGCCATTTTGATGCCCAGTCTTCCAATTTATCAAAATCCTCTTGCAATTTTCCACAATCCTCTTGGGTTTTAACAACTTTAAATAGTTTTGTGTCATCTGCAAATTTGATAACCTCACTCGTTATTCCACTTTCCAGGTCATTTATGAATATGTCAAAAAGCAGCGGACCCAGCACAGATCCCTGGGTTACACCACTATTCACCTTTCTCCATTGGGAAAATTGGCCATTTAGCCCTACCCTCTGCTTTCTATCTCTTAACCAGTTCCTGATCCACAATAGTACACTGCCTCCTATCCCATGACTCTTTAGTTTTGTCAAAAGTCTCTGATGAGGGACCTTGTCAAAGGCTTTCTGAAAGTCCAGATACACAATATCAACCGACTCACCTTTGTCCACCTGATTATTCACTCCTTCAAAAAAACATAACAGATTAGTAAGACAAGATCTTCCTTGTCTAAAGCCATGTTGGCTGTCTCCCAATAGGTCATGACTATCTACATGCTGAGTAATTTTATTCTTTATGATGGTTTCTACCATTTTTCCCGGTACTGATGTCAGGCTCACCGGTCTGTAGTTTCCCAGATCACCCCTGGAACCCTTTTAAAAAATTGGTGTTACATTGGCAATCCTCCAATCTTCAGGTAATGATTTTAATGATAGTTCACAGATTATATAGCAGGTCTGCAATCTCATATTTCAGTTCTTTCAACACCCTTGGATGTATACCATCCGGCCCAGGTGATTTGCTACTCTTCAGTTTATTTAATAGTTGTAATACATCTTCCCGATGTATCGATATTTCCTTCAATTCTTCTGCACCTTTAAATACCACTTCAGTCATGGGTAACATCCCTACATCTTCCTCAGTAAAGCCTGAAGCAAAGAATTCATTCAATCTCTCCGCTATCGCCTTGTCGCCTCTTAGTGCTCCTTTAACCCCTTTATCATCTAATGGACCAACTGACTCTCTCACAGGTTTTTTTGCTACTAATGTACTTGAAAAGGTCTTTACTTCGCGTTTTTGCTTCCGCTGCAAGCTTCTTCTCAAATTCTCCCTTTGCCTGCCTTAACAATGCCTTGCATTTGACTTGCCAGTGCTTGTGCTGTTTCCAGGTTTCGTCGTTTGGCTCTTTTTTCCATTTCCTGAAAGATGCTTTTTTGGCAACAACAGCCTCTCTGACCTCACCTTTAAACCATGCTGGCAGTTTTTTGGACTTCCTTCCACTTTTCTTAAAGCGTGGAATACAGCTGGTCTGGGCTTCCAAGATAGTATTTTCCAACAACAGCCAAGCCTGATGTACGTCTTTAACCTTTGCAACTGCTCCTTTTAGTTTTTTCTTAACTGTTTTCCTCATTTTATCATAGTCTCCCTTTCGAAAGTTAAAAGGTAGTACTGTGGATTTCCTTACTATCCCTCCTCCACTAATTAAATCAAAGGCGATCATGCTATGATCACTATTGCCAAGTGGCCCCAACAACCTTATCTCTTGCACTAGATCTGGTGTTCCACTAAGGACTAGGTCTAATATGGCTTCCCCTCTGGTCGGTTCATAAACCAGCTGCTCCAAGAAGCAGTCATTTATTTCATCTAGGAACTTTATCTCCCTAGCATGTCCTGACGTGACACTGACCCAGTCGATAGCGGGGTAGTTGAAATCACCCATTATTATTATGGCACTGTAACTTTTGTTAGCTTCCTTGATTTCTTTGAGCATTTCATCATCCATCTGGTCATTCTGTCAAGGCGCTCGATAGTACACCCCCACTGCCATTGCCTTCCCCCTTTTACATGGAATTTCAATCCATATAGATTCTACAGCAGATTTTGTTTCCTGCAAAACTTGATTACTGTAATGTTTCCTTAGCTGGCTTACCGCAATCTCAACTCTCCCGTTTACAACGCATTCAGAATGTTGTGGTCCTTGTTCTGTCTTGTGCTTCTCGCTACGACCACGTCACTCCCCTTCTTCTGCACCATCATTGGTTACCGGTCTCGTTTCGCATTCAGTACAAGATTCTCACATTTGCACATAGGGTAATTCACACAGGTACCGCTCTCTATCTTGCTGACCTGATTCATTTCCATACCCCTCATCGTCTGCTCCGTTCTATTCACGTTAATCGCATGTCCCTCCCTTCCCCTTCTCAAGCCCACCTTGAATCCACTCGCTCCTCGGCTTTCTATTTTCTGGGTCCTAGACTTTGGAATTCACTTCCCCCTTCCCTCCGCTCAGAGCCTTCCTACCAAGCCTTCAAAAAGCAACTCAAAACCCATCTTTTTAGTCTGGCATATGATCTCCCTTCCCCGTCCTTGTCTCCCTCCCCCTTCTCATGTTGATGTACCTCTGCTTGCTTTGTTCTTCTATCCTTTGTCTCTCCTCTGTCGCTTTTATTTTTAACTGGTGTTCTTTTCAGTTTCTTAGCAGCCTGTAATTTTAATGTTATTTTAACGATTGTGAACCACCCAGACGCCACTAGTATTGAGCGGTATAAAAAACGTTTTAATAAACAAACATAAACAATCCTTTCTGACTCAATGCCCTCTCTAACATAGAGAGCAACCCCTCCACCAATTTGATCAGCTCTATCATTACGATATAGTTTGTACCCAGGTATCACAGTGTCCCACTGGTTGTCCTCCTTCCACCATGTCTCTGATATTCCAATCATATCTAACCTTTCATTTAGTGCTATATATTCTAACTCTCCCATCTTATTTTTTAGACTTCTAGCATTTGCATACAAGCATTTTAGAGAATGTATTTTATTCATATTAATTTGGCTATTGTTAGATATGGGTAATTTGGGATCTTTAAGCTCAGTCTGCTCCATACTTGAGGGCATTTGGGCTACTTTACTCTTTTGTGGAACCTCTCTGCTTTTGGTAGTATCCTTCAAAGATACATTCTTCCGAACCTTCCGCTCTTGGGCGACTGTCGGCTTTCCTCTAATATCTAGTTTAAAAGCTGCTCTATCTCCTTTTTAAAGGTTAATGCCAGCAGCCTGGTTCCATCCTGGTTAAGGTGAAGCCCATCCCTTCGGAAGAGCCCCTCCTTTCCCCAGAATGTTCCCCAGTTCCTAACAAATCCAAAACCCTCATCTCTGCACCATTGTCTCATCCACGCATTGAGACTCCGGAGCTCTGCCTGCCTTTTGGGTCCTGCGCGTGGAAGAGGAAGCATTTCAGAGAACGCTACTCTGGAAGTTCTGGATATCAACTTCCTACCTTAAAGCCTAAATTTAGCCTCCAGAACCTCCCTACCACATTTTCCTATGTCATTGGTACCGACATGTACCAAGACAACAGACTCCTCCCCAGCACTATCTAAGACCTTATCTAGATGGCGCGTGAGGTCCGCTACCTTCGCACCAGGCAGGCATGTTACCAGGCGATCCTCATGTCCACCAGCCACCCAGCTATCTACATGCCTAATGATCGAAATACCAACTATAACGGCTGTCCTAACCCTTCCCTCATGGGCACATGGCCCTGGAGAAACTTCCTCGGTGTGAGAGGGTTTTACATCACCTGGAGGACAGGTCCTAGTTACAGGATCACTTCCTGCCACACCAGGGTGATGCTCTCCTGTCACGTGACCTCTCTCCTCCATGGCAACAGGGATGCTGCCAGACTGGAGGTGGGACTTCAGGACTATATCCCTGTAGGTCTCGTCTATGTACCTCTCTGTCTGTCTTATGCTTTCCAAGTCTGCTACTTTAGCCTCTAGAGAATGGACTCATTCCCTGAGAGCAAAGAGCTCCTTGCACCTAGTGCACACGTAAGACCTCTCACCAACTGGGAGAAAATCATACATGTGACACTCAATGCAAAAGACTGGAAAGCCCCCATCCCGCTGCTGGACTGCTGTCTGCAGTTCCCCTTTATCTTTCTGTTCCCCCAATGTCCAATACCTTTCCTCCATCTTCCTA
The DNA here is from genome assembly GCA_033557465.1 of Ichthyophis bannanicus. Classification (NCBI taxonomy): domain Eukaryota; kingdom Metazoa; phylum Chordata; class Amphibia; order Gymnophiona; family Ichthyophiidae; genus Ichthyophis; species Ichthyophis bannanicus. Next base: position 548,269,037 of record CM066031.1, read on the forward strand.
CACCTCTTGTGTTCAGCATTTCCCTTCTGTCTCCCTTCCACCCCCACCCTTTCCCCCCTCTCATGGCTAGCATTTCTCTTGTCTTTCTGTTACCCGTGCCAAGCATATTATTTGTCACTTTATTCACCTGCCATGTCATGCATCACCCTTTTTATCCTATTCCCTTCCTCCCAGCAGCAGCATAATCCCTTTTTTGTGCCCCTATCCTTTCTTTCCCCAGTCCTGAGCCAGTATAACATGTTACCAAACTTCCCCTCGTGTGTCTACTCCGCCAAGCCACCATATTCCCTTCCTCTCCCACAGCATTTCTGAATTCTTCACTCCCCTAGCAAACCTATGTGTGCCCCTAGCCTTCCTTGCCCCATGCCTGAGACACATATTCCCTGCCAAACGTCCCCCCCTATTTCAACCTCCCAAGCCACCATCCATATCCTCTCTCCACTCCCCTCTTATTATGTAACCCCTGCATCTTCCCTCTTTGCTGCCTCTTCCTTTCACTACGGGCCGCAGCACTGGATAAATATAAAGAATGGCACTGACAGGAGACCTTTTCTTCATGTACACCCTGCATGCTGATAGCTCTGCCAGTCTGACCCTCTGATTTGCACTTCCTGTTTCTGTGGGTGGAACCAACAGAGCCAGCATCGGTGCGCAGGGAGAGAAGGTCCCCATGCATGCGCCTTTAAAGAATTACCTGCCACCATCATGGGGGAATGAGGGTGGCAGCTGGGGGGAGGAGGAATGATGGTGTTAGCCCGGGGGGGGGGGGAGTATTGTGGCAGCAGCAAGAGATTAGTGCTAGTATTGGCGGCAGTGACAGAAGAATGATAATGGGGATGGCAGCCGAGGTGACAGCTAGGGAGGGCGGGAGATGCAACAGCGAGAGGGATGCCATGAAAAAATCTTCAAACTTCTGGTCTGGACTCAAGTGCACCCCTACTTTTTTGTGCCTTGTGCAGCTGCACCACTCGCACTAGCCCAGGTACGGTCCTGAACCCTATCACCAGCTCAGCATCTGGCAAGATCTCAAGCACACAACCCTGGAAGCAAATGGGTGCAGGGAAAGTTATATAATGCTCCTTTCTAGTCACACCTGAGGCAGCAAAAAGAAAAAATCAGATGGTGCCTTCCTTGCAGAAATAAACAAATACACATCACCAAAAAAACCCTGCATATGCAGACAGAATGAAGCAGCCTAGCGAACATCACAAAATGACAGGCAATGCCGATACTTTATTCGTCCTTGAGAAAAATCCACACACTGTCAGATTAAAGAAAAAAAATCTTGCTTTTATTTTCCAAGAAATTATGCCTGAGAATGTTAATGGAGCATGTTTACCAGTGATTCATATTAGGACAGAAATCTGAGGGTTAGGGCAGTTGGTGGGGGCATAATTACATGTGGGAACAGATGGAATGGTTCCAATTATCTTCATTTGCAACCCATCTGATTTTTTGCAATCTCCCTTTGCATTTCAGTATGATGAAGGGCAGCCACCTCATCCAACTTTTACCAGCACGGCTACCGGCATTAAAGCTGAACACAGGCGGCAGACATCAGATGCTGACTACAAACTTCCTGCATGTGGAGAAATCGGGCTGCAAGGTGTTCCTGCAGCCTGAGCTGCTACATGACGTCCAGGGCTGGAACGTAAGCAACCTAACAGAGCCAGGCTGATGCAAAGGCTCCAGTGGAAGGCACATAAACACTTGGGAATACAGCTCATGCTAAAAGGAGAATCCAGTTAAAAAGAGCAGAATCTTCCGACTGGCATAAGGCTGGACGACAGCAGTGCAGTAACTAAAAAAGTTAGTGCTGAAAGGTATTGGAAAGTACCCCCTCTCCCCCCCACACTCTCTCCCCTATTCACCAAATGGAAAGCAAGAACAGTTTTGCTGTCACATACCATCTCTGCCAACTGAGTCTACACCCTTCTGAGCCGTGCGTTGTGCCACCGCACCCCAAGCCTCTAGTGTCACTAACTGGGTCGTCTGTCTAGTTCAGCTGACAGAAGTCCACATTCAGGGCTCTCTTCCTCTCTCGGCTGGCCATGCCAATGCATTTCATTTGACAGTAAGTGCAAACACACGTCTTCCTCAATTTCTTATAGCACAGTATAGAAAACATTCATCACAAATGCATAGGTATGCCTCCCGGGATTCCTGCTATTGCGGCTGCGATCAAACATTGGCACTGCTGACTGAACAGTTCTCTGGGCAGGTAAAGAAGTATTTAGCGAGACCTAGCAGCACAGTCTCATGTTCATTTCTCAGGGGAGGGGGAAGAGGGCAGAAACCAGAATAGCACTGTCCCTTACCTGTCTCTTTGTCCTGAACCTCATCCAGGTGCAAATCATTCAGGAGATGTTCTAGGATCTTCTCTGGGGTCCCCGACACCACCATGTATCTGTCAGAAAGCAGACAGTCCACAGAATCATCCTCGGTTGAAGACTGTGAGCGGCTGCTCCACTCATCCTCCTCATCTTCTTCATCAATGTATTTAAAATAAGGCACATCAAAGGTGGGCAAGGGGAGTGCCCGACCTACAAAGGATGCAGAATCTCTCCCCTCCAAACTGGGACCAAAGGCCCTCAGTTTGGAACTTCCCATGATGGGTATTTCGGAACAAAAGGCATTTCCTATATGCCGTGCTGTCCTACCATCTCTCCCCTCTCGCTGCTAGCCAAACCCATCTGGCTGCTGAGAGCTCTGCAGTCAGGCTGCGTGTGTGTGCCTCAGGAAAAAGACTCTTACCTCCAATCATTTATGGCACTCCCTGCTATGGGGGCTGGGCTTTCGGATGACACTTTCTTAAGCACAAGAACATCTTGGTCGTGCTCCTTCACTTGAATTGTAGTGGTTTCTTCATCCTGCTTTAAGATGGGGGAAAGCAAAAGAGAAAAGAGCATTCAGTAAATTCTCCTATGGACTGGGATAAAGAAAACTGATGAGTGCTAGATATTTTAATTAAGGAATCTGCTCCCTGCTGCAGGTTTGCATAGAAGATATATTCAGCAAAATCACAATACATTTGGTCGAGCAACCTACAAATCTCGTATTGGATAGCTAAACATTATTTAAATTAGGTACGTAAGGAATTCATTTTTCTCCACCAGCATCTCGACTCCATTGCTTTGCTTCACATGACACCAATTTTTAAAGGTAATGCAATGCAGGACTGCACCACATACCCTAACAAAAGTGAGGGAAGTGCAGTGGGGTACTCAATTCCAGTATCAACACTGCTGACAAGAAACAAAACATGAATATCAATGCTTATTTAGGACACAGCTGGAAAAATCTCTGGTTTTGCTTTGATGGCGATGGGTGTAGAGATGGTGGGCAAAAACATTTAGGATCAAACTTACCCCTTTTTTTCAAAGACTTTAGATGACATTTTAACATCTTTTTTTCCCTGTCCATCTCTCATATTAAAAACACAGGTTAATGTAAAATACAAGAAAAGTTCAGAAAAAAAATAAACCCTGCCTACAGGGTACATTTAACCTGAGTTATACACACTCAGGGCAACCAAATCTACTTCACCAATTTCTATTCCTTAAACCAGGGGAACACCAATTTGCATTATGACTTTCTGCAGATACAGCTGACTGTATCCTTGCCACCCGCCCCCCCCCCCCCAACACAAATACTGGAGCAAGTTGACAGTGCAGAGTATGAGCTAACAGCATGACGTGCACTGCACCCGCACATTTCCTGAGAATGGGAAGATATGGGAATCCAAGAGAGCAGTTTAACTTAATTAGTTCAAAACACTACTGCACGTATAATTACTGGCTCTGCAAAATTTGATCAAATAACTCCTGTCCTTAAACAGTTACATTTCCTTCCAATTATTGCAAGAGAAAAATACAAAAACTTAATGATTATTTTCAAAATCTTTCACCAATCTTCAGCAGATATTCTACAGCATATAATATCCAAAGATAAGAGCCTAAGACCTAGACGATCTCATAACTCCAATAAGCTTAGTGCACCTTTAAACTTCAAAAGATTAAAACAGATGACCTCTAAAAGAGCATTTTCCTTTCGTGGCACCAGAGGTATGGAATTCTATTCCTGAAGAATTAAGAGCTCAGGAAGACATCAAAGACTTTCGCATATCTTTAAAGACTTATTTATTCATAGAATCATTTGGTCAAATAACTTAAATTGATCAACTTGTATATCCAATGAGATATCCTATGAGATAATATTATAATTTACTGTTTGTACTGTACAGTCAAACCTCGGTTTTCATGATTAATCCGTTCGAAAAAGTCTGACTAAAACTGAAACGTATGAAAACTGAAACAATATTTACCATAAGAAATAATGTAAATCCAATTAATCCGTTCCAGACACCCAAAAATATTCACAAAAAAAACATTTTATAGAGAATAACTATTTTTAAATACAGAAAACAATGAGAAATAAATATAAATGAATAATGAAATGGATAAATGAACATTTAACATCACTGAAAGCAAGCTAAGTACAGTACTGTACAGTACATTATGTTAACATCTGGCCTTAGCCACCCCTGACAAGCTGCTGTGCCCAGCTCTCTTCGGAATCACATTGGATTCAGCCCATTAAAATACCTTTACTTTATCTGCTCAGTGCTTCAGAATGGCAGAAAATCTTAATGACATAGCTTCAGACGTACCCTGCAAGAGAAAGAACTGCCTCCCACATTCATGCAACATCTCCTGCTTACGTTGACAGCTTTTCTTTCCTGCTACCTCCGAGCCTGAGGGGGCGCGCCAGAGAACGGGCAGGCGGTGGACGAGATCGGGGCCTTCCTCTCTGCGCAATCCTTGCCTCTCTAACTCTGACCAGGCTCGAGGATGTGTTTCATTTACGTGCTCAGCTGGCTTTCGCTTCTCATCACGCTGGCGATCGGTGAGTCCGTGGGGCAGTGCTGCCGGGACCGGGCGGGCGTTCTGGCAGTGTATACAGACCGGTGTGCAGCGCGAGGGTGTATGTATTTACAGTACTGTACTTTACGAAAACCGAGGCGATGTACGAGAACCAGGACAAAATCTCAGTCAAAAAAGACGTTGAAAACCGAAGCGTATGAAAACCGGGGCAAATGAAAACCGAGGTTTGACTGTATTTATATTGTAATGTATTGTATTTGATCTTCCCATGCCCTCAACATGTAAGTCCTCTGTTGTCTTGTCAACCACTTTGATTGAAGGATAAGGTGGTATACAAAACTAGTTAAATAAATAAACTTGCTGTTGGTTCTGAACTGCCCCTCCACATAGAAAGAAATTTATTTTATTTAACATTTCTTATATACCACCTTTCATGATATCAAGGCAGTTTACATTGAACAAACTGAAATTACATTGAACAGGGCATCATAACTTGGAGATAACTATTTAGGGAACATGGGCAATGGAGGGTTAAATGGCTTGCCCAAGACCACAAGGATCACCTGTGGGACTAGAAACCCCATTCCTTCTGGCCCAAGGTTGCTGTCCTCTAGTGGGATTTGAACCCCCGACCTTCCGGCCTGAGGTAATTTGCTCCAGCCACTAGGCCACTCCTCCCTCAATGAAGTATCTGCCATCCTAGAGTCAGTTCCGGTTAATCTGTGCTTGCTTTTGTCTTCAGATGCTTGAGGAATTCTTACGGGCCGGTTTATTAAACCAGGTTAGTTGCTAACACGGAGATAACGCATGCTATCTGGTCGCGGTAGCAAGTAATGCGGGGCAACGGCAGATAATGCAGTGATTTCCTGTGCTATTTGTGGAAAGCGCCTTCTCTGCAGAGTAGGCAGGATTAGGGCGCCGAGTGTGCATGTCTGCAGCATGTGGCTGCCGCAGACCTCAATAGCGCGCAGTAACCATCGGATTTGCAGACAGCGTGTGCGCAGCTAATGCCACCTCAATGGATGCCTGACTGCGCTCTCTGCACTTGTGCTGCGCTATTTCCTGGGGAAATGTTGTGCAGATAACACACAGCTTTTGCTGCTAATGTGCTGCTATGTGCACTTTTTTGACACATTAGCTGCATTAGCCTAACAGTTTAGTAAAGTGACCCCTTAGGGTTTAAATGGCAAAAAGAAACCTACGGCAAAAAGAAAGCGGGAAGTGCAGTTTGTAAATTTAGTGGTTAATGTAAAGTATTTAGGAGTGGAGGAGTAGCCTAGTGGTTAGAACACTGGCTTGGTAACCAAGCAACCAGGGTTCGGTTCCCACTAGCACTCCTTGTGACCTTGGGCAAGTCACTTAACCCTCCATTGCCTCAGAAGAAAGGCCTGGCAATCTACTTACGGTGACACTGCCAAGAAAACCCAGGAGCTTCTGGGTCGCCAGGAGTCAAGACTGACTCAAAGGCACGCATTGCATTGCATTGTAAAGTATTTTAGAGTCAGGAATCTAAATTCCATTATAAACCTATCAATGAGGTGTGACATGATGCTCACTGGTAAATCAGTAACAAATGGTGCGAATTTTTAGAAGCAAATCAGAAATACCCAGTAGAAATAAGCCATCCAAAATTACAATAGGTCTATGAAGCGGCTTAGAAGAATTAGAGATAATTGCTAAAAATATAGGGTCAAGTAGCAGTATGATGTCTGGTTAAAAAAAAAAGATATCTATATATATATCTAAATCTCTCTCTCTCTCTCTCTCTCTCTCTCTCTCTCTCTCTCTCTATATATATATATATATCTATATATATCTATATATATATCTATATATATATATATATATATATACACACACACTGCACTTAGATATATACTTGTCTCTTACTGTTTACTCTGCCAAGGGCAGCATTTACAGTTCATTTGGGCTTTTATTCCTTATTTTTGGAGTTTTTGGGGTTCATTTTACACATTCATTCAATACAAAGTTTTTAATGAGCAAGAAATCAAGTTAGCAAGCACTAAGCTTCTTTTTAAGGTGTGCAAAAAAAAAAAAAAAATAAAAATAAATGTGCATCCCTAACTCTGACTTTCCAGAAAAAAAAGTATAAAAGGAAACTTTCTAAATGAGATGCATGGGAAGATAGGTGTATTTGAGTTTTTAGAGAATGTTAAATATTGTGTATACAATTCTGCTGCTATTTAATAAATAATACAATGAATTTAAAAAACACACAGTGAATTCTTGGCTCATCCAGTCTCCCTTCTTTGCCCTTACCACTGCTTTCCATACAGGTGATTATAAATTGTCCATTACCACATGCTCAATTATCAGTCTCCGTTTGCTGTGATCAAGTCCAGTCCTGCCTCCCCATATAGTAGCAATACCTTACACACAGGAGGTAATTCCAGCTCACATCCTGAAGAGCAAAAGCTCCTACAAACTAGGTGGCCAGTTCCCTACTCTATACAGGACAGTTTGTCTTATGTCCTACTCAAGTAAGGACAGATGCACAATTGTCATGGTTTGTTTTTAATCTGGTCATGCATGGAAAAAGAAACTAAATAGAATTTCATACTTAACACATAGGCAGATGTACGATTATTCTTTTTAAAAGAAAGGGAGGAAATGGATTAACCTCCCTACTGCTTCTCCTACTCGTTTCCTTGCTGTACGACTTTTCTGCTCCTTCCCGGTCTCTCTAGCCACCTCTTCCCATTTCTGTCTCCCATCCCCCCATATGCTGTTTTTTTCCATCTTCCTCTCTTGTATTTGCCTCTCCATCTGGATGCACCCATGTCCACCCTTAAGTTACTTATTTATTTAACATTTTTTATATACCGCTTTTCAAATTCTCAAAGCGGTTTACAGGGAACAGAGATAGCTTTGTATACATAGAACTTTTCGAACTATTTACAATAACAATTAATAGTGATTACGTCTCCTTCCCACCCCCAAAGGGTTCTTTGCCACCTCTCTCTCATGCAGGCACAGTGTTTATTTCCTCCACGCCGCCCATCACCTGCCTTGGATTTTGCTTTCCCCATCCTTCCTCAGACTCCACTGCCAGGTTCCTTTCCATCCTCCTCTTCATGTTTCCCTCTGTTTCTTGGTAGTGGCAGGCCAGAAGGATGGGGACATGGTGTACATACGTATGCTCCCCTTCACCTCTGCTGCTCTTTCCCCACGGTATACTACATGCCCGCCCAGAGAAAGATCTGCAGAGACTGGGAGTGCATGCTTACCATGATCCAGCATTGCTAGCTTGACTACCAGGGAGGAGACAAGGCGGAAACGAGTCTGCCTGTAAGGAGGTTGACACACTTCCTGAATAAAGACTATGTTCATCCTACCTAATAGTATCACGTCTCCTGTTAGTACCTTCTTTTCAATGAAAATTATAAAATTGGCTTATTTTTCTTTTTTCGAAGGCTTACTTTACAACCAAATGTAAAATGCTGAAATGGTTTCACTATGAATAAAATATAATCTCATTTTAAAAAAATAATAAAATAACTGCTGTGTGTATTTTTATTAAGATTATACCATGTCCTGAGCCTTGGGTCACTATGCCCCCTATTCCCTGCCTACACGTGAAGGATAATCTTCTAGAACAAGCCTTTGTGAGTAATTGCTTAAAATGTATTGTACTATAACGACCTCCTGTTCAGAGACAGCTCCAATGTTTACTAAATAGAGTGTGAAAATACTTCCTCTAAACAAAAATAGTTAACCTCCAGAAGCAGCATTTTCAGATGCGCAGCCATATGGTTCATTACCTCACTATGTGTTTACCTATGCAAAGCTAATCTATTCAAGCGTCTGCAAGGTCAGACGCATACACTGCTAATTAATTTTCAATATTCATGGCAGAAACCACCCTCAGGGATATCCAGCTGAAAGCAAAATTCCAAGAACATGGATTTAAAAAAAAAGAAAAAAAATTGCTCTTCTCCATTCCCCCCCCAGCATGACCTCTCCATAATTATCTTCCCCAATACAACAAACATAAGAAGATGTACTCAACGCAAACAAGTATTAGAAATAAAAACAGACATTTATCAGCAGCGAGTATAATATATATTATACCCATATAATTACAACACACATTCTCACCATATTAAATTGTATGTTCAAGTACATGCTACGTTCTCTCAAAAACAGATATGTGATCGGCTTACTGAGACCTATACCCATCAATCAAAACAAGATATTTTGGCATTTCTAGAAGGAAATACTGAAAAAACAACTTTACTGGCACTAGAGACCCAACTCAGAGAGGAGAATGCCAAAGAAAACTCCTGTATTATTGTAAATCATCCTGTTGTCATAGCTGGATGCCAGTGTTATAATGAGACCAATCATTTATGACAAGTAAATTGACTTATTACACAGGTGTGCTGAGCAGCTCTCTCATGCCAGGTTATGCATATTAGAACATGCCACAGAAAGCCAGGAGAGCTCTGAACATATTGCAGGTTTCTACTTAGTATGAATAACAAGGCACAAGATCAAGCAAAACAAATATTTTACTTATATTAGAACAACATCTAAAAGCATCACGTGTTAGATCCGGTTGCTGCGGGGAAGGGTTGAGTTGGAGGACAAATACCCTGACTGGTGGATTAATCTGAAAGCACAAGAAAGACCAAATTCCAGGAAAAAAGGCACAGTGAATGCTCCAGTTGGTGAACCTATGGAGAATGCTGACTGACAAGGACTGAAGGCATTTTGACAGCTAGCTTTGATCTAGTAATGGACCCTTGCACATCCAGTCTTTTGAAACTGTCACCAGATGTTATTCCTGAACATCTTTTGAGGAAACTCCAAATCTTGCCTCCTCCAAACTCGCTACCTGCTCCTCTGATCTCATTCCCACCCATCTACTAAGCTCTTTCTCTTCTGTTGTCATCTGTTCCATCTGTCATATTCTCAGCCTCTTGCTTTTCACTGCAACTGTTCCTGTGGCCTTCAAACATGCTGTGGTTACACCTCTCCTCAAAAAACCTCCACTAGACCCTACCTGTGCTTCCAGTTATTGGCCTCTCTCCTCCCCTTTGCTTCAAAACTATTTGAACGAGCAGTTCACTGCTGGTGTCTTGACTTTCTTTCCTCAAGCCGTTCTGGATCTACTGCAATCTGGCTTTTTGTCCCCTACATTCTACAGAAATGGCTCTTGCCAAAGTCTCCAGCGACTTGTTCCTCATCAAATCCAAGGGCCTTTACTCGATCCTCATCCTTCTTGACCTTTCTGCTGCTTTTGACAGTTGATCACCTCCTTCTCCTCGATACCCTGTCCTCACTTAGATTTAGGGGCTCTGTTCTGTTCTGGCTTTCTTCTTCTCTCCCCTATTGCACTTTTACTGTAGGTTCTGGTAGATCCTTCTGTACTGCCATCCCGCTTTCAGTTGGTGTGCCTCAGGGTTCTCTCTTGTGACCTCTCCTATTCTAACCACACTCAGTCCCTTAGTGAACTTCTCCTCCTATGGTTTTCAGTATCATCTTTATGCTGACAACTCTCAGATGTACCTCTCTGCACCTGAAACATTTCCATGCATCCAGGCCCAGATCTCTGCCTGTTTATCCGACAGTGCTGCGTGGATGTCTCACCACTGTCTGAAATTGAACATGGCCAAAACTGTGCTCCTCTCTTTCTCCCTAAACCCACCTCCTCCCTTCTCTATTTCTCTGCAGAATGCTATGTTCCTCCCTGTTTCCTCAGCTCACAACCTTGGGGTCAACCTTTGAGACTGCTCTCTCATTCTTTGCACATCTCCAACAGATAGTTAAAACTTGTCGTTTCATTCTCTATAATATCAGCAAAATTCTCCTCTTCCTTTCTGAATGCATTACTAAGATCCTTATCCCTCTGTAGTCACCTTCCATCTTGATTACTGTAACCTGCTCCTCACTGGTCTGCCTCTGAATCATCTCTCTCCCCTTCAATCTGTTCAAAACTCAGTAGCATGGCTTATCTTCCGCCAGTCCGCTTCTCTGCCACTGTCAACTCCAGACTTCATTCATTCTACCTTGCTGCTCCATATGCCTAGAACAAACTGAATTAGTACTTTGGGCTCTTTCTCTAGACCTATTCAAATCCAGGCTAAAACCCCACCTCTTTGAAGCTGCTTTTGAATCTTAATACCCCTCACTCTCTTGTTCACCACTTATGTGTATCTTACCATACTCTAGTCCCCAGTTTTATGGTGTTTTTCATCTTGATTAAATTGTAAGCTCTGATGAGCAGGGACTCTCTCTTACATCTATATATACATCTATAGGAATTTTACCTCATGTATATAGCATATTTCATGTAAATAGTTCATGTATATAGTTCAGCCCCTGTTATCCAAGTTTATATTCCTGTTCGATGTAAAACCAAACAGAATGTGTGTATTGGTCACTTTGTTATACTGTAAACCGCGCTGATGCCGAATAGTGCGGTATATAAGCAACTGTAATAAATAAAATAAATAAATAAATACAGTACTGCATGTGCATTGTAGTGCTAGACAAATAAGAAGAAGTAGTATTGTCCTGCCCTCCCCCTCATTTGCATAACTTGATTGTGACCTCAGTACTAAAAAGTTGACATTGCATTCTTCAGCATGCAGGAACTACATGTCAGTGGCTAATATCCTCTTTTGTAGCTAACAGAGAAAACTGGCAGTGTCCGGTTAACATCTTTTCAGAACACACAGGGAGACTTCACTATACCAAAGTGGGTTTTCTGTGAGTGATGACATTCTGGGCTTGAGTTAAAGGAAAGAGGGGGTGGATCCTCATGATCATTTTCAGTTAACTTCAGCATTCAATCTGGTGTATCACACAATTCGTTTGGACAGATGCAACATGGTTGGTCTGAGAGATCTAGTTTTACATAGTAACATAGTAAATGATGGCAGATAAAGACCGCTATGATCCATCTAGTCTGCCCAGTAAGGTGGCAAGAGTAGAGTCAATGTTACCTGTGAGATCAGACACTGTATAGATCAAACTTATAAACAGCATATGGGGAGTTCTTCAAGGTTTCTTCACTTTTATGATTTACTAATTTTCATGCAACCGTTAGGAAGCCTGTTTCACTCCTCAAGTCTGTGAGGCCACTCTTATGCAGATGACATCAAGTTCAGACATCAGGAAAATGCAGATGGATAAATAAGGTCAGCATACTCTAAATTTTTGAATACTTCTCTTAAGGGTGTTAAAAGTTATGTAACCTTCAATTTTAGTTCACTAATTTTGTGTTAATTTGTTTGGGAGCTAGTTTTAATATGACAAGTTTGAAATATTAAAATTAAAGAAAGTGACAAATACAACATAGCAGGCATTGGATTAATCACTCATTTACAGTATTTCAGCCTTCTGAGATGCAAGAGCAACTTAGCATTAGCTTACTGGTTCTTGCCAATAAACCAATTAGAGATGAAGCCAGTTGCAAACTCTTTGAAAACTGAGATTCTCAAGGTAGGAGATGGTGTTCTGAATGCCCCATAAACTGATTCCAGCTTTTGATGCAGATTGCTTGATGTCCTTTGTTATTTGTGCTACATTTATGGTTTTTACTATTTTTTAAACCATTTTGGTAGTCCTTTGAAGATTAGGAAACAGTCTAAAGCTTTTTAAATTTAATGAGAGTTGTTATTGAAATCCTGCCTGCAAGAGGCTGAACCATTCAAAGAACCCGTGAAAAGCTTTTATGGGAAGAATGAAGCTTTATCAGCAATTTGAAGGCTGTCCAGTTTCTTGCCACGGAATTCCAGTCCCTTGATCTACTTGTGCATCATCCTACTTGTTCCACATCTGGATTGCACTTACTTTCCTGTGGATTTCATTACACCTTGGTTTGAGACTGAAACTGTTTCCCTATTACCAATATCAAAACTGATCTCTTTGAATCCTTCACCCACTACAACACGAAATAAATGCCTAGATATCATCTGCTTGTTTGTCTGTTCTTCACGGATCCAACAGTGTGATGCTTTGGACAATCAAAACAGCAAAAAATATTAAAATTATCAGGGCCTGATTCACTATGGCATTTTTTTCCCTTAAGCACAATATGGAAGACAAGTCTTAATGGTTCATGGTTGATTGAGATTGGATATATTGCCTTCCATTATTTCAAGGCAGTTTAAGAAACTTAAACAAACCAGAATACGATGGAATAATACATTTCTTCATAGACATTTCACTATGGTTGACAAACAACTCCCTAAAAATTAATTACAAGAAAACTGAAATACTATTTATAACCAAGGATTCCAGGTTCAAAGTATCAACTTCAATAGTGTTAAATAGCATAAGCGTGAATGTACAACAAAAAGTTAAGTACTGTGGTGAACAGCGCCCTCCTGAGCCTATGGAAACGGATGAAAATCCTGAGTTTCAGCAGGATTTATGCCTATTTGAGAAACCAAGGAAGAAAGAGAGACTCTATTCCACAGAGCTGAGCATGGAGACCAGCCCAGGGGAGGAGTCCTGCAGTCCTGATTGGGCACACCCTGTCCTGGGAAGGGGCGTGTCCAGGAGAGAACGTGGTTTTAAACCAGAGCATGGCTTTGCTAGTCAGAAGAGGAATGGGATTGAGAGGAATGAGGAGAAGGAGAGGAGAAAGAAGGAGAAGAGGAAGAATGATTGGAAGTCCAGAAAACAGTATGCTGATACTTGGGAACCTGGCATTGGAAGGAGACCTGCAAAGTTCTATTCAGAGGCAGTGAGTAGAAGTCCCAAAGAGAGGACCTAGCCCTGAAATAGATAACCGTTGGAAGGCACAGCCCTGGGAAAGGAAGCCTTCAAGGCAGGCACAAGAAAGAAAACAATCATTCTGTGAAGTACCGTTTGAGCCAGAGAGCAACAAACATTCTAACAGCTGGAGAACGTTGGAGCCATCTGAAGTCAGAATGGCATGGCAACAAGTAAGTGAATTGCCACAAAGTTTCCAGGCTGAACGTAAAGCTAACTCTCCTGTGTGTGAAACATTAGCAAAAGAGACTAGCAATTAATCTGACACAATTAATCTAAGAGAGGAGAAAATAAACAGCCTTAAGCCAGAGGGAAGTTGTATAGCTGATAGCAATTCCCTATCTCACAAACAGCAGGCTGAATTGCTCCTACAGAGTTTTAAGCAGTTTTTAGAGTTGCAAGCTAGAAGACAGCCAGTGTTACCAGAAGCCAGTAATTCCATACAGCTTGAAGAGTTAACACAAGATAATACAGACTTACCAAATTGTGAGAGCATGGATTGCACGGTCTGCTGTGTAGAGATGCCAAGCTGAAGGAAACTGCTTTTTACCGTATGTGAATTGAATGCTACGGAGCTGTTGTATTGCCTTGCTGAGAAAGCTCTAATTATGTGCACCTGATTTTCCCCAGCACTGCGAGGTAACAGTGGCTGAAAGAGGCTGCAGTGAATCTAACTGACCTCTTGGGGCAAAGTGAGTAATTTGCTTAGAATTGAAAAGAAGCAGTTATACTTTAAGTTGCCTTTATCCTAAGTTTTCCTGTTAGCATTTTGAAGCACCTATTTTGTTTGCATTTATTTGCCATGTGATGGAACAATATCCTTTACTATAATAAATATTCTGGAAACCCCATAACTACAACTCTTTATTTCGGAGTGAGAGGAGCAGGAACTACAATACCCAGCATTCCCTGGATACAGGTTACTCTCCTTCCTCACGAAGCATCAGGCCGCTGCTCCTGTCTTTAGCCCCAAGGCCGGGCAGGAGCGCCGCAAGTGGCTACGTGGCAGGATTTTCCACGCATGCGCAAGGTGCCGTGCAGAAAACTACAGAAAAGCAACTGCAAGAAAGACCCCGAGTGCAGACCATCCTGAAAGGAAGGAAAGAGTCCCAGCATCGGAGTGTCAGCTGCAACGAGGTTGTGGAAAGCGTGAGGCAACACCTGAGCCAGGTAATAAGTGTCCACCTGGGAAAGGATAAGGATACAGGGCTGAGAGTGTTTGCCAAATAGTTGAAAAACAAAAAAAAAAGGAAATTTTTTTTTTTTTAAAGTGTGAGGTACCGCACTTGGTTTTTTTTTTCTGTCTGTTTGTATTCACAGGTACTAAAGATGTCTCTGGATCCAGCAGAGGTATTTAAATGGATGGCCACTCAACTCGAGAGACAGCGAGACTTGAGCCTAGAGTTCCAGGAAAAGAGTGCTGCTGCCCTGCAGGCTCAGCAGCGACCCCTACTGGACATGCTACAAGCATGGGTAGCTGAGCAGAAGACGACACAGGAGAAACCGTCCGTTCCCCCAGGTTTTTCTGCTACAGCTGCGCATAGTCTAAATGCAGGGACTATGTTTAATTTTGGCCAGTTAAAGGACAATGAGGATGTTGACAATTTTATTGAGTGTTTTGAAAGAGTGGCACAGTTAAGTGCATGGCCAAAAGAGTGTTGGGCCATCAGATTTGCAGCTTCCCTTACTGGAGAAGCAATGGCTGCCTATAGGAGCATGCCACCCGACCTTGCCGGAAATTATGAGGAGGTGAAAAGAGCGGTCCGGGAAAGGCTAGGCCTTACACCGCTAGCCTACCATAATCTCCTGCGAGCGGTTAAATTAAAACAGGGTGAGACACCGAAAGCCTTAGTATACAGGATAAGCATGTTGTTAAATAAATGGCTTAATCCAGAGAATAGGACTAAAGAGTCTATATTGGAAAGCTTAGTTGTAGAGCAATACATGAATGCTGTACCCAATGAAATAAAAACCTTCCTGATTCTGCAAAGCTGCAAAACCCCACAGGAGGCGGTAGACCTCACAGAACGCTTCTTGCAGGTCAAGGTAATGGCTCATGGAAGCAGTAGTGATTTAAAGGGGGCAGCAATACCTGAGTCAGAAAGGAAGTGGAAATTTCAGAATGAAGCAAGCAAAATGTGTATGCCAACTGTGAAGGATAGGTTACCGCCTAGGAAATGTTTTAAATGTGGGCGAGAAGGGCATATAGAGAAGAATTGTTTTAAAACTGCCTTAGTAGCAGAAAGTGCACAAAAAACCCGAGAAGGATTTCTCATTGAGGTAGAGGTGCAGGGAATTGCTACTACCGCGTTATTGGATTCTGGCGCGGAACAGACAATGCTCTCCAAGGCGCTGTGGCAGCAAATCCAAGCATCAGGGGTAGCAATTCAGCCTGTTCGTAACGTGAAGATCCGCTGTGTACATGGAGGTACATCACTATACCCTGTATACAACCTTCAAGTGAAAGCGCTGGGTGTGCTTAAGAAAATTCCCATCGCAGTGGTCCCCAAGCTACCTCATAATATAGTTTTGGGTAAAGACTGGCCACATTTCCATAAAGGGGTGGAACAAGGCTTATTCTTAAAAGAGCAAGAAGCTACCAGAGAGTCCCCGGTAGAAGCTCTAACCCAAGCCAACAAGAAAAGTATAGTGCCTAGTCCTTTGTTTGCCCACCTGAAAAAGCAAAAAGGGAAAACACCGCCTTCAAGAGAGGAAATAGTGAAGAAACCAGTGTTTGTACTAAGATTCTGCAAGATGAACCCTAATGCTCAACCCCCTAAAAGAGCTTCAAGTAACTCAGCAGGTTATGACCTCTGTAGTGCTGAGGAGGTCATAGTTCCTAATCAAGGGAAAGCATTAATAGATACCGCTCTACAGATGGAAATGCCACTAGGCTGTTACGGCCGGATAGCCCCACGATCGGGCCTTGCCGTAAAGCATTTTCTGGACATAGGAGCCGGAGTGATAGACCCGGATTATAGAGGTTCTATTAAAATTCTTATGTTTAACTTTGGCAAGGAGGACTTTAAAGTCAAGGTTGGAGATCGAGTAGCTCAACTAATCTGCGAGCGTGTGGGTCTGCCTCCGCTGGAAGAAGTGTCCAGCCTATCAACAACGGCTCGTGGAGCAGGTGGATTCGGGTCAACAGGGGGTACCAGTTTCCAAGCTCTAGCCGCCGTAGTAGAGGAAAAGGAAGAGGAAGACCTGGGGCCACAAATCGCAGTATGTAAAAGCCACCCAGAGCCTAGAGTAGATGAAGGCTTGTCTTGGGCACAAAAGCAGGAGTTGGTTCAGCTACTAACAAGATACCAGGATGTCCTCACACCAATGCCAGGCAAGACGGACTTGATCGCCCATGGGATCATAACGCCACCTGGCGAAATAGTACGCCAACGTCCATATAGGCTGCCAGAAGCCAAGAAGGAGGAGGTCGTGCGGCAGGTACAGGAAATGTTGCAGATGGGCGTTATAGAAGAGTCGCGGAGCCCGTGGAACAGCCCAATTGTTCTAGTTCCCAAGCCCGATGGCTCCATAAGGTTCTGTATTGACTTCCGGAAAGTTAATTTAATATCTCGTTTCGATACATATCCGATGCCCAGAATAGAAGAACTTCTGGATCGCCTAGGCCGTGCCAAATACCTCACCACATTGGACATGTCGAAAGGATACTGGCAGGTCCCACTAACCAGGGATGCCAGACAGAAGACT
Organism: Ichthyophis bannanicus; assembly: GCA_033557465.1. NCBI lineage: Eukaryota > Metazoa > Chordata > Amphibia > Gymnophiona > Ichthyophiidae > Ichthyophis > Ichthyophis bannanicus. The sequence goes on from CM066031.1 coordinate 548,286,376, forward strand.
GCATTCAGCACCCCGGTAGGCCTGTACCAGTTTAAAAGAATGCCTTTCGGCCTACACGGAGCTGCTGCTACGTGTCAGCGATTAATGGATTTGGTTCTGCGACCGCATCAAACATACGCTGTGGCTTATATGGATGATGTGGTCATTCACAGTGACAATTGGACACAACATCTCCCACGAGTTGAAGCCGTTCTTAGGGCACTTAGGAATGCTGGCCTTACGTTAAACCCGGCTAAGTGTTTATTTGGAGGCCGGGAAGTTAAATATTTGGGTCACCTGGTGGGTAATGGGGTGGTGAAGCCCCTTACTGATAAGATAGCCACTGTTCAAGCATTCCCCAAACCACTTAACAAGAAGCAGTTAAGGAGCTTCCTAGGCTTAGTGGGGTATTACAGACGGTTTGTTCCAGGATTTGCAGAGAAGAGTGCCCCTCTAACTGAAATGTTAAAGAAGAACGCGCCTAACCAACTGAGATGGCGGGAAGAGGCGGAAGAAGCATTCCACCTGTTAAAGAACAAGTTGTGTGCAGCACCGGTTCTCAGAGGTGTGGATTTTTCCCAACCATTTTTGGTACAGACTGATGCGTCGGAGACGGGCCTCGGCGCAGTACTGTCCCAGCGCCATGATGGTACGGAACACCCAGTGTTATACCTCAGCAGGAAGCTGGCCCCTGCGGAACAGCGCTATTCAACAATTGAACGTGAGTGTCTGGCTATTAAGTGGGCCATAGACGCGCTGCGCTTTTATCTCACGGGGAGACGCTTCACCTTGATTACCGACCACGCACCACTCAAATGGCTAAACCAGATGTATAACCATAATGCGAGGTTAACTCGTTGGTTTATGGCCCTCCAAGCGTTCGACTTTCAAGTGGAACATAGAGTTGGACGGCTCCACCAGAACGCAGATGCCCTGAGTAGAATCACGTGCTGTGCCTCTGATCAGAAGCCAGCCCGTGATATCTTAAGGGGGGGGGGGATCTGTGGTGAACAGCGCCCTCCTGAGCCTATGGAAACGGATGAAAATCCTGAGGTTCAGCAGGATTTATGCCTATTTGAGAAACCAAGGAAGAAAGAGAGACTCTATTCCACAGAGCTGAGCATGGAGACCAGCCCAGGGGAGGAGTCCTGCAGTCCTGATTGGGCACACCCTGTCCTGGGAAGGGGCGTGTCCAGGAGAGAACGTGGTTTTAAACCAGAGCATGGCTTTGCTAGTCAGAAGAGGAATGGGATTGAGAGGAATGAGGAGAAGGAGAGGAGAAAGAAGGAGAAGAGGAAGAATGATTGGAAGTCCAGAAAACAGTATGCTGATACTTGGGAACCTGGCATTGGAAGGAGACCTGCAAAGTTTTATTCAGAGGCAGTGAGTAGAAGTCCCAAAGAGAGAGGACCTAGCCCTGAAATAGATAACCGTTGGAAGGCACAGCCCTGGGAAAGGAAGCCTTCAAGGCAGGCACAAGAAAGAAAACAATCATTCTGTGAAGTACCGTTTGAGCCAGAGAGCAACAAACATTCTAACAGCTGGAGAACGTTGGAGCCCTCTGAAGTCAGAACGGCATGGCAACAAGTAAGTGAATTGCCACAAAGTTTCCAGGCTGAACGTAAAGCTAACTCTCCTGTGTGTGAAACATTAGCAAAAGAGACTAGCAATTACTCTGACCCAATTAATCTAAGAGAGGAGAAAATAAACAGCCTTAAGCCAGAGGGAAGTTGTATAGCTGATAGCAATTCCCTATCTCACAAACAGCAGGCTGAATTGCTCCTACAGAGTTTTAAGCAGTTTTTAGAGTTGCAAGCTAGAAGACAGCCAGTGTTACCAGAAGCCAGTAATTCCATACAGCTTGAAGAGTTAACACAAGATAATACAGACTTACCAGATTGTGAGAGCATGGATTGCACGGTCTGCTGTGTAGAGATGCCAAGCTGAAGGAAACTGCTTTTTACTGTATGTGAATTGAATGCTACGGAGCTGTTGTATTGCCTTGCTGAGAAAGCTCTAATTATGTGCACCTGATTTTCCCCAGCACTGTGAGGTAACAGTGGCTGAAAGAGGCTGCAGTGAATCTAACTGACCTCTTGGGGCAAAGTGAGTAATTTGCTTAGAAGTGAAAAGAAGCAGTTATACTTTAAGTTGCCTTTATCCTAAGTTTTCCTGTTAGCATTTTGAAGCACCTATTTTGTTTGCATTTATTTGCCATGTGATGGAACAATATCCTTTACTATAATAAATATTCTGGAAACCCCATAACTACAACTCTTTATTTCGGAGTGAGAGGAGCAGGAACTACAATACCCAGCATTCCCTGGATACAGGTTACTCTCCTTCCTCACGAAGCATCAGACCGCCGCTCCTGTCTTTAGCCCCAAGGCCGGGCAGGAGCGCCGCAGTACTTGGGCATTACCATCTATCAACAACTTACCTTGAAACCACACATAAATGCTTCAACAGAACTAATATATCACAAAATCCAAACTCTGACACCTCTGCCCTCTATTAGATCCATCCAACTTCCGCTCTGCCTTTCAAGCAATCATAATACTGCATTTTGACTATTGCAATTCCATATATCAAGGATTGCCTAAAGTCACACTGCTTCCCCTCCAAACGGCACTGCACACTGCGCAAGAATAATTCAAGAAGCATCAAAGTATGATCATATAAACACCTATTCTAAGACAACTCCACTGGCTTCCATTACTCAATCGCATACGCTATAAAATCCTACTCCTGACCTTCAAAAATCATCAACCAGTCATCACATTACCTACAATCACTACTGAATTCCTCCAATACAGGCAAGACAAGAAGAAACTACAAAATAAACATGCTAAATATACCACATGAGAAAATCAAAAGGACCCAGTACGCCTACAACAGAGCATTTGAATTATATGCTTCAACCATTTGGAACTCTCTCCGAGCTACCAATGAGCTCTCCACATTTAGAAAACGTATCTATTCAGTGAAAATTTTGGTTCTGTCACATAGTCCGTCCTCCCTGCTATCTCTCCCCCTTCCCTCCCTCGGTAAAAGATAGATAGCATGATCATACATCCCCCTTCCCTCCTAACTCCCCCCAACTACATACCTCATTATGTAAATAAGTTCCCCTGTTCTATGTAATAAGTTATTATTGGAAGTGTTCAATCTGTATATAAAATTCTCACTGTTCTCTGTATAGGCTGTTGTTGAAATGTACACTGCTTTGCCCCAGTGAAAAGTGGTATAAAAATCCAGTCAAATAAATAAAATAAAAATAATACTTCAAAGAAAGAAAGGATTACCATTTAATAATAGGAAAGAACGGGGTACGAGAGCAGGACCTAGAAAGGAAAGAAATTGCTGCACCTGGGCCACTACTAGACCTCAAAGGCCCAAGTAAAGATATGTTTTCAAGGCTGATTTAAAGGCCTTATATGTAGGTTCAATACACAATGCTAAAGGGAGCCGATTCCAAAATGAAGGGGTGAGACAGAAAAAGCATATTGGCAAGTGGATTCATACTTGGCATTTCAGAGACAGAATGATGAGCTGGTTATCATGGTGGGAATAGAGGGTACGAGAAGGGGTGTATGGAATGATTGATTACATTAGAAAGATAGGAGGGAGAGTCCGCTTATAGGTAAAAACTAAGAGTGAACTGGATCTGAAAGAAAATTGGAAGTCTGTGATAATGATGGAGTAATGGATTCAAGCAACCCTATTTTCGAGCATGAGCAGGTATTCTAACTGCTGTATTCTGAACAGTTGATAATCTTTTTATGTCGGATGAACAAATGACTGCAAACAGAATTACAATAGATGAGTCTGGATACAATTAGTGCATATGTGATGGTCAATAAGGCAAGGGCGTCAAGGTATGGTCGGAGAGCATGAAGCTTACACAAGACAGGGAAAGTTGAATAGACCAGAGAGGAGACTTGCTTATGAAATTACAATTCTGCATCAATGATGATACTAAGATATCTAAAAGAATCTGTGAGGGAAATAGCAGAGCCTCTGATGTGTGGTGTAATTAAAGGATGTGAGGATGATCCTGTAATCCAGGTAGCAGTAGAGAGATTTTATTTTAAGTCTGTATAAAGTTAGGCACTGAATTACTCATTCAAGGCAAAGATTAAGGGGCATAAGATAAGGATGAAGTGGATTGGTATAAAGGACTAGGAAGACATCATAGGCATAGTGGAAGGCACTGATGCCTGCATCCTGTATGACTGTAGCCAAAGGACTGAGAAAAATATTAAATAAAAGTGGGACCTGGGGACCACCAAAGGAAAATTAGAAGGGTTTCAAGGAAGATGGGCTGGCCATCACTAAAAAGGATAGGCCAGTTAAGAAAGAAGAGAACCAGAGGAGGAGAGTATCTGAAGGCCAATGTCGTGAAGGCATAAATAGCGTGTAGTCAATCTAACAAACAGTTAATGTGATTTCGTCTTTATCAAGATGATTGTGAGTCTCACTTAGGAGTAATGTAATAATGGTCTCAGTACCACATCCAGGGTGGAATCATTACTGACAAGGGTGAAGGGAATCAGTTTTTTCTGTGTGATTCCAGAACTGGGAGAAGACAGACAATCTTTTCAGTGATTTTAAAGAGAAAAAATGTTTGAAACTGGTCAATAATGGGAGGGTATGGTGGGATCTAGTGATTTTTTTTTTTTTTAAAGATTGCTGGAAAAAAGCCATTGCCTGCCCAATCTGGAACAGACACACTGGAAAGACTGGTTTTTGAAATTTATCATTTTTACAAAAATTAAGTATATTTACAAAACTTCATAAAAACATGGGAACAGGGAAGAAATAATAATTAACAATATTGAAACCTCAATATTGAAGCAATACAAACAAGATAAAGAAATCCCTGGCCCAACTATAGCCCCCAAAAGTGGAGAGGATCCATGAAAATAATTTAACACACAAAAGCCAATATAGAAACCATGTGAGCTACCAGCCTGGTCTAACTAGAAGGCAGTGGATCTGAGGTCCCTTCGGAAGGACGCTGAGCGCTCAAGAAAGCCACTAACTCCAAAGGATCAAAAAATATATATGAAACATTCCTAACTTTGATCATACATTTGCAAGGGTATTTAAAAAAAAACAAACCCCCTAATGCCAATACCCCAGACCGCAGAAACAAAAACTCTTTCCTACGTTTTTGTGTCGCCTTAGCTAAATCAGGAAATACACAAATGTTTAAACCATGGAACTGAACATTACGTTTCTTGAAAAACATCCGTAAGAACCAATCTCTATCAGATGCTAAAACAAATGTAGCTATCAAAGTAGAAGGAACAATACTATCAGATAAAGATTCTCTAACATATCAGAAACGTTTAAGACATCTACTTGAACTCCACCCTCTATTCTCCCACCTGCAGAAACTTTTTTCCCCGAAGGAAGATAGTAAACTTTAAACATAGGAGGATGAGACTCCGATGGAACCTTTAAAACTTCAACAAGATATTCCTTAAACATTTCTTTAGCCGATATAACTGATGATTTAGGAAAATTTATACATCGCAAATTACAATATCTAGAAGCATTTTCTAACATTTCAATACGTGGTCAGGATCCAAGATGGCGGATTGATGTGTGTGTGTTCAGCGGTGGCGTTTTTTTACCTCTGGGTTATTATGGGCAAGAGGAAGGCTAAAGGGTCCAAGAAATCCTCTGTTGGCCAGGCGGCCTCCCCTGCTGTTTCCTCGGGTCCGGTGGTGGGCCCGCTTGATTCCTTTGTTACGCCGCTGCGGCGGTCAGGTGGAGCGACGGAGTTGAGTCCCTCTGATCTTCCGTTAGGGCGAGGTAGCTCAACGGAAGCCTCGGGACCGGAGATCTCTCCGCCGGAGCAGTGGTGGCCGCCCAAGGATTCCCTGTGGTGAGGGAGCCCAGTGCAGCTTGAGGAGGGAATCTCTTCCCCGGTGGTACAGTGTTCTGTGCCTGGAGGATCGGCTGCACAGGGGCTTGGAGAAAGCTTAGAGCCTACCCACTCTTCCGGTTTGGTGGATCCGGTATTGCGGGGGCCTGTAAGCAGGATGGTGGATATCTCTCCTGCATCTGGGGCCGTCGGATTGGAGAGTTGTGCGGCAGAAGCCATTACTCCAGTTGTTGTGGGTCAGTCGTTTTCTTTCGAGAGGCCTGCAACTTTCACTTTGGAAACGATTTGGTCAGAGATTGTTAAACTTGGGGAACTTTTTGCCCCCCAGGTGGCTATTTTGTCTACTCAAGCACAGGTGCACACGAATGTTCTTCAACAGCATACCTTGGAGATTACAGCACTACAGTCATCAGTTACTGAATTGTAGCAAACAATTGTGTCTTCTGAAGATGCTGCTACATCTTACCAGAAAGATATGTTGGCTGGAAAGACTGGTTTTGATAACAGAAAACAAAAGGGAGCAAGTCAAGTAATTGCTCAGAAACCCAGGATGAAGGGATGTTCGGAGACAAGTGTTTTACAGAGAGAAGTAGCAGATACTATCCTAAAATCTGACCAGTGATGTAATTTCACAGGTTGAGAAGAGGCAACCTGAAGGGTGGGACGACAGGGAGGGATGCAAGAAAATGGGAGTGGTGCAGGAGAAAAGTAATTTTGTATAGTGGAGACTTTCTTATGAAAGTAGTCTACGAGAGTGTGAGTTGAAGGATCCGGCCAGGAGATGGAGTGAGAGTTGGGATTAAATGAAGTAAGCTGAGCAACTATGGAAAAATAATTCTGTGGATGGTTCATGGTAGTACTAATTTTATTGGAAAAGTATTCTTTTGGCAAGAGAAATTTTTGAGTGGTAGAAATGAGGAGAGTTCTTGAAGACATTCAGGGTGATTCTGGCATTATACACTATCTCCACTGTTGCTCAGTCCTCTGTGTTTGGCATTTGAGAATGCCCAAGTGAAATGAGGGATGGTGTAAGCAATAAAGACCGTGCTCTCCTCCTGACAGTTGTGTATGGTTCTAAGAAAAGTTCAGTTAGAATTCCATAGTTCCAACTGTTGAGATAGAGGGAGGGCTTTAAAATCTGTAGAGTAAAGAACTGTATGAGGGACGTGTGGTAGGATCCAGATGGGTAAAGTAGCAGAAGGAAACAGGAGCAATAGGATGATCAGAGATGGAGTTAACAACTGGAAGTGCTTGATAAGACAGTGTAAATGATATAAAGAAGTGATTGGACCAGGGTGGAAGTGCTATTCAAAATAAGCACAGATCAGGAAATAAAGAGTAGAGCTAAATAGCCAATTTTCTCAAAGGAGAAAAGTGAATAGTGGAGTACCCCAGGGATCTGTGCTTGACCCCCCCCCCTTTTAACATATCCATAAATGACATGCAAATGGGAATGAGTGAGGTGACCAAATCTGCAGATGACACAGAATTATTCAGTTGTTAAATCACAAGAAGATTGTGAAAAATTGCAAAGGGCCTTGAGAAATTGGGAGACTAGGTATCCAAATGGCAGATGAAATTTTATTTGGACAAGGGCAAAGTTATGAACTTAGGAAGAAACAACCAAAACTATAGTTATATGATGCAAGGATCCACATTAGGAATCACCATCCAGGAAAAGGATCTGGGTGTCATCATGGATAATACGCTGAACTCCTCTGCCCAGTGTGCAATGGCGGCCAAGAAAGCAAATAGAATGCTAGGAATCATAAGGAAAGCAATGGAGAATAAGAACATAAGAAATGCCATACTGGGTCAGACCAAGGTCCATCAAGCCCAGTATCCTGTTTCCAATAGTGGCCAATCTAGGTCATAAGTACCTAGCAGTTTTCCCAAAAGATACAGGTTCCTCAATGCTTGTATTGCGTCAAGCAGTGATATCCTGGGTTCCTTTTAATAATAGTTTATGGACCTTTCCTCTAGGAACTTGTCCAAACCTTTTTTTTTAAACCCAGCTACACTAACAGCTTTTACTACATCCTCCGGTAACAAATTCCAGAGTTTCATTACACGTTGAGTGAAAAAATATCTCTAGGAACAAGCAGGAATGTAGTCTTCACATATGGGTATCGTCGGTACCGACGGAGCTTGCGCAGGAACGCTCCCCAGCGTCCAATAGGAACGCTTTTGGGAGCATCCCTCAGCACATGCATGCTGCCTTCCCGCCTTTCCAACTGTCCCTCTTCAGTTCTTCATTTTCTGCGGAGCCGACAGGACCCATACTCTCTCACCGCAGAAAATTCCGTCTTTAAAATTGTTTTCTTGTGGTCGTGTATGCCTCCGCACGACGCCTACCGGTACCGCCGGTTCTTTTCTTTTCTTTTCTCAAAAAAAAAAAAAAGTTATACTTTGAACTGTTTCTCTTCAGAAACTTTTCTTTTTTGGTGCTAGGTGCCATTTTGGGCATTAGGCCTCAAATTCCTGAAACATGGAACCAACTAACTAGTGGTTTTAAAAAATGTACTAAGTGTGGCGGAACCATTTCCGTCACTGACACCCATGATTGGTGTCTTAAGTGTTTAGGGCCTGAACACTCTCCATCTCAATGTCTCTCCTGTATGGGGATGACTAAAAGAGGAAGACAGAACAGGACTGCAAAGCTCAGTACTCTTTTTTCTTCGGATGCCAGATCCATTGCATCGACATCTTCAAGAGCCTCCTCTTCCTCCCATGGATCTCAGGTAACTAAACAAAAAAGCTGGTCCTCAAAGGGTAGCTCTCCTGCTAAGCATCAAGAGGCCATTGGCATTGCCCTTGACGAAACCACACCGGCAAAACAGTCCCGGCGGGAGGCTTCGGCTTCCAAAGCATCAGTAGGGCTCCAGGATGTTCTCGAGGCCTCGACCTCGCAAGAACTACTGGTGCCATTCTCAGGGGTCCCGGCTGTTTTCACCGGTACCGACACCCAGGCATCGGTAGCGTCGATAGACCAGAGGTTCCTCGCTATCGAATGCAGCATTGCAGCTCTTCTCACAGCTGCAGTACCATTGACACCTATGGTTCAACGGGCACCGGTACCGACATCGGTACCGGTACTGGCCCCAGTGGGAATTCTTCCCACGCCATCTTTGGCTGGAATCGACAGATCGATACCGGATCAACTCGGTAGCGACTTCGATCGATACCGGGACCGTGCTTTGTATGAGCATCGTGGTCAGGAATACTTCGAATCCTCCGATTCCGAAGACTCTGACAATTCTGCTGGTACCAGAGGGGTTCTCCCGGAAGATCCCTCTTCTCCCCAATGCAGAATGTCACCTCCAGAGGACATGTCTTTTCAGGATTTTATTTGTAATGTGGCTAAGGGCCTTTCAATCACGGTAACTCCTGAACAGGAACCCAGAGCAAAGGAATTGGAAATTCTCCAATATCCTAAAGCTCCAAAGGAGGCAGCCACTCTGCCCATCCATGAAATTCTGCATAACTTGATGCTCAGAATGTGGGAGACACCTCTGACTACATCTCCTCATTCTAGGAGGCTTGATACTATGTATCGAGTTCCGCCATGTCCTGGATTTCAAAAGACTCAGCTGCCACACCATTCAATGGTGGTGGAGTCAGCCATGCGTAGGATGAAAAGTGCAAAGAGGCATGCATCCAATCCCCCAGGTTGTGAATGCAGGACTCTGGACGCTTTTGGGCACCGAACCTTTCAGGCTTCCATGCTTTCAGCTAGGATCTCTTCATATATACTATATATGGGAATGTTCCTCAAAGAAGTTACAGGAGACTTGGAGCTTATGAGCCCACTTCTCCCAGATGACAAGAGAGAAGACTTTCTTTCTCTAGTTAAGCATGCTCAAGATGTCTCCAAGTTTGTGAATCATGCAGCCTTTGACTGCTTTGAATGCATCAGCAGAACCTCTGCTATTGCCATTGGGGCACGACGGATAGCCTGGCTTCAGGCATCAGACTTGGAGACTTGGATACAGGACAAGTTAGGCAACATTCCTTGCATGGGAGAGAATCTCTTCGGCAAGAACTGGCAGGAAAAGGCTAATGAGTTAGATGCTGACAATACCACTCTAGATAGATTGTCAAAATCTACAGCCACTCCAGCCAAAAAGAAGCCTTATAAAAAAACTCTCTTTCAGCAAAAAGAGGACGTTTTATCCTTCCTGTACCCAGCAGAGTTAAACTGAGGGTCAGGTTGCCCAAAAGGGACAAACTAGACAGCAAAAGAAGCCAAAAGGCCCGAGAGCCCAACCAGTTCCACAAGTTCAGCCACTCAAGGGCTTTGACTCTTTCCTAGGGAGCTTAGCCTTCCAGCCTCTGAGGGGTCCCCAACCCCCCAATATCCCAGGCAGGTTATGCCACTTTGCCAACAGATGGCATCAGATAACAGCAGAAGACTGGACTCTGTCCATTGTAGGAGAGGGGTACAAGCTTCATTTTCACAGCATGCCCCCTCCCATAATTCTAAGGCAATTCAATTCTCAAACCTCTGCAGACAATCTGCTAGATCACGAGGTCTCCACACTTCTTGCCCAAGAGGCAATAGAAGAGTTACCCATTCTTCAACGGGGTTCAGGGTTCTACTCCCCCTATTTTCTTATTACAAAGAAAACGGAAGGATACAGACTTATTCTAGACCTCAGAGAATTGAACAAATACCTGTTCCAAGAGAAGTTCAAAATGATTTCTCTAGGAAGTCTCCTGCCATACCTTCAAAGCCAGGATTGGCTTTGCTCTCTAGATTTAAAGGATGCATACACTCACATTCTCATCCATCCAGATCACAGGAAATTCTTACGATTCCTTTTCAAGGGAAAACATTTCCAGTACAGGGTTCTTCCCTTTGGTCTGGCTTCAGCACCAAGAGTATTCACGAAATGCATGGCAGTAGTAGCTGCATTTCTGCGAACCCTGGGGATATTTGTCTTCCCTTACTTAGACGACTGGCTCATTCGAGCCACTACATTTGCAGAGGCCAGCACTGCACTGTCTCGCACAATGTGAATCCTCCAATACTTGGGGTTGGTAATAAACTTCCCAAAATCCCAACTTGTTCCTTCCCAATGCCTGGAATTCATAGGGCCTGTCTAGATACCAGACAGGCAAGGGCTTTCCTTCCACAGGCCCGGTGTCTTCACATAATGCAACTAGCTTCTCAAGCAGCAGGGAAATCCTCCCTAATTGCTTGAGAGCTGCTACAGTTGCTGGGACATATGGCATCCACAGTTCATGTAGTCCCATATGCTCGCCTCCACATGCGAGCAGCTCAGTGGACCCTATCCACACAGTAGATACAGGCCACAGGACATTTATCAGACAAAGTAATACTCTCAACGACTAATTTTGTCCCTCCAATGGTGGCAATCACTAGAAAATCTGACAGTGGGGTCTCCTTTCTATCAACCCCTTTTTCAGGCCACCCTAACAACAGATGCATCACAGGTGGGTTGGGGAGCACACCTGAATCATCTCTCTACCCAGGGCACCTGGACTCCACAGGAGGCTGGTCTACACATAAACCTCCTGGAATTAAGAGCAATCTATTTAGCTCTTCAAGTATTCCACGCCCAGCTCAGCTACAAGACAGTCCTAGTCCAGACGGACAATCAAGTAGCCATATTCTATATGAACAAGCAGGGCGGGACAGGCTCTCTGTCGTTACGCAACAACGACTGTGGGCCCTCGCCAGAGAGTATCAAATTCACCTTCTAGTGGTATATCTTCCAGGCATTCAAAACCTTTGGGCAGACAAACTCAGTCGAGTACTGCTGCCTCACGAGTGGTTTCTCCACCTAGACCAGGTGGCAAAGATATTTCATCTCTGGGGCACTCCAGACATAGACCTCTTTGCAAGTCCACTGAATGCCAAACTTCCCCGGCTCTGTTCCAGGATTACGGCTCACAATTGTCAGGCAAGGGATGCCTTCCTCCTTCACTGGGGTCAGGACTTCCTTTATGCCTTCCCACCCATTCCCCTCATCCCCAAAACACTCTTCAAGCTTCAGAGAGACAGGGGTCGCATGATTCTCATAGCGCCACGATGGCCACGCCAAGCGTGGTATCCCCTGCTTCTGCATCTCTCTCAAGCTGCACCTCTGGAGTTAGGACACGCTCCAGATCTCCTTTCCCAAGAGGACGGGACGCTATGGCACCCGAGTCCCCAGTCCCTGCATCTCATGACCTGGTTGCTGAAGGCTTAGACCTCCAGGATTTCTACATGTCCCAACAGGTAAAGGATATCCTTCAGGCTTCTAGAAAACTTTCCACAAGAAGATCTTATGCCTTCAAGTGGAAACGTTTTACTATATGTTGCTCCAAGAAGGGATTAAACCCCCTTGTCATAACTTTAGAATCGATACTAGAGTATCTCCTTCACTTATCGAATTCTGATCTAAAGACCAATTCGGTAAGAGTCCATCTTAGTGCAATTACAGCTTCTTATAAGCCTCTGAATGGACAACCAATTTCCTCTCATCCACTCTTATCCAGATTTATGAGAGGTCTTCTATTAACAAACTTCCCATTAAGCCAACACCGGTGGCATGGGATCTAAATCTAGTCCTCGGGCAGGTCACGAAGCTGCATTTTGAGCCTTTAGCCACTACAACCGTCAAGGTTTTGACCTGGAAGTTCATCTTCTTAATTGCAATCACCTCTGCACATCGCATTAGTGAACCGCAAGCTTTAGTGGCTGATCCTCCTTATACTAGGTTTCATCATGATAAGGTTGTTCTTAGAACTCATCCACACTTTATGCCAAAGGTGGTTTTGCCTTTTCATTTAAATCAATCTATTTATCTTCCTGTATTTTTTCCGAGGCCTCACGCCTCTAATGCAGAAAGAAACCTTCATACTTTGGATTGTAAAAGAGACTTAGGGGCATGTTTACTAAAAACCGTTAATTAGCGCGCCGCAAAATAGCGCACTAAAAGCGGTACTTAAGAGCGCTTAAACGCCCCGCAAACGTGCGATGAAGCCCCGCACACTTGCGCGTCACAGTAACGGGTGCCGCACAAGTACGTGCCCGCAAATGTCCGATAGAGGCGTGGAAAGGCTAACGGAGGGCGGAGGAAGGCCCCGGAGGGGCGGAGAGAAGGGGTTAATGGGCGGGGATGGGGAGGGGAGAGGCACCCCGCACATTATCGGGGCTGAATTTCCAAAAAAAAATAGCGCGAGTGAATCACTCGCGTTAGAATGCATTTAAAGGGAAGAGAAACCATTTCCGTCAGCAATGTACAGCAAAACCGGGGAAACCTGAAAAACGTGAGCAGTGTGATACATGTGCACAGCACAAAAGTGCAATTATAAATAGAAAATGACCACCACAAAAATATGAAAAATAGTAATTCAGTTGGGGAACAGTTATAGTGATGGGCAAAACTAGATAACACACCCAGGAAATCTCCAAAATAAAGGAAATGATTTATGGAAAGGTGTACGGAGCGGAGACTCGTCCAAAAAACATTTCCCTTTTTCTGGAGCTGTCCTGGGAATGTTATCTAGGGTTGCCCATTAATATCACTGTTGCCCAGCTTGGGTATATGTTTTCCCCCTTTGTTCCGTGGTCATTCCCGGGTTTTATTTGCACGTTTGTCACCACACAGGGTGAAGGAGCCCACAGTAAAAATGCATACAGCAGGGTTTGTGACTCCATCCTGCCAGGTTTACTACCTCCAGGGGCTGCACTGTCTCTGTGGCCATAGTGTGGTGCAGAGGACATAGCCATGACCTCTAGGACTAGAAGGCCAGAGGTTCAAATCCCAGCTGGGGCACTTGCCAGCCCCATCCATATATTTTACCCACCACTAAACAAAGATAGAGCAGACACCCCTGTATTGCAGGGAACATAAGCATGGGGGAAACACCCATATGTTACCCAACACCGCACACACACCACAACAATGGGTCCCAAATGTCCCCCAAATGCAGTCCCGTACTGCCACATTGCAATCAGGTCATCTGCTTTTTCTGAGAGAAGCTCATGCCAGCATGTTGGCGCACGAGTACATGTGGTGCAGGGGGCAGTGGCAGCTAGCCACAGAGGACAGAGGCCAAGCCATGTGCAGGCTGGCACAGTCCACTGCAACACACAGGCCCTGCCAGATCCACAGGCATGGACATTCCAGGGAATCCAGCCAATCTGTGGCTACAAGGTGGTGCAGTGCACACAGACAATGCATACAAGAACAGAAGGTCACAGGTTCAAAGCCCAGCTGGGGCTACCGCCAATCCTTCCCACATATTTTTCCCACAGCTACACAGTGATAGTAAGGACAAACCTTTCGTGGCGAGGACATATGCAATGGTACTACGTCTATCTTTTACCCCACTGAGCACAGACACCATGTACAGGGGCAGTACCTAGAGCAGAATCTCCCAAATGCAGTGCTGGTGGGCCACACACCAGTCAGGGTCCATGCTGCCACTCATACAAATGCCTGTGCTGTATATCTATGCACCACCCCCATGGCATGTAGATGTAGCTCATGCATATTCATGAGGAACAGCAGGTAAACCCGATCAGTGTGATGCACACCTGGACTGGAGTTGGGAATCTCTGCCGTAAAGCAGCAGCCAACAGGGGCAGACACACCCACACCCACAGGCCCCATTGGCCAATGTCTCCTGGAGAGGCAGAACATTGGACCCTGCGTGCATCTCCCAAATACTAGCACCTGAATACCCTAGCAATGGAACCCTACACCTGAGGTATAAGGTACACAGCTCTGAGACGCTTGCTAGGAGTACTGGCAGATAGATATCCATACGATACGCACATACTGCTAGTTGACCCCATCCGAACAATCTGTTTGGTGTTTGCGGTGCGTGCTCCAGCCCTTGCCTCTGACGGTGTTTACCACCCTGGGGAGTGACCCCCAGCAGTACTGCGTAGCATATCCATGCCTTGCCGTGCCCAGCACCAGTTTGGTGGGCAAGGCTAATTACCTCCTCAATAGTAGCACCATGATGGCATAGGTGTGGAATTGTGTGTCTGTCTATACAGTGGGTGTTGGCTGCATGCCCCTTCCACAGCCCACACTGCCAACACTGTTGCCAGTATTGGCCTGCCAAAGTGCATAATGAGTAGCAAGGGACCATGGGTATATCTCAGACAGAGTGGACTGACCAGGATGCAGCTGCACAGGGCATAGGGCACTGGCAGGGGCATGGTAGTGCCCGGCCACCACCTACACAGACAGGGTGACCTCTGTATGTGCTGCTGGGGGATCACTCTCACCCTGAGTGTGCAGTGACGGCAGCATGGCTAGGCACCCCCATAGTGCTATATTGTGATTCTCCCATGTGATATGTATGGGTGTCCTGTGGGGGCCTCTTCATGGACTTATCTGTCTGTGTGTGCTGCCACCCCAGTTGTGGGTGCATGCATGTCCATCAGGACCAGCCAGCAGACTGTTCACAGCTGATATGTGTTGTGATGGAGTGCCTTGCAGGGTGCAGTGGCTGATGGCTTGCTGCAGGTGAATATTAGATAGTGGTGGGGTGCATCTTTGAATATCCAGGCCTAATGTCTGTCTGATATTGTGTTATGGATGTGTGTGGAGCTGCTTGGACTGCCCTGTAGGGTGTCTGTTCCCTAGCAGGACTGGGGTTGATGGTCCACTCTACTGCCATTGGGGTGGGGATCTGTTGAGGGGAAGCCCTGTTTTTATCCACCTGGGGGTCCCCACTAACTGAGCCAGACAGAGATCTCCAAAATGTTTATGCAGCACCTACCTATTCCACAGGTTATTGCTGCTTTGAAGCTCTGTCATGGCCACATTCGGCCATGCCTGGTGTTGTGGACCTGGTCCTGGGCGCAACATCTCACACTCAGGGTGAGCACAGTAACCGCACAATGTGATGGTGTTTAGCTACTCTTTGCCGTTTGTCCACCCACTCAGGACACCCTACCAGGCCGAGGTGCTGTGTGGGTGCACACGGACACTTCCCCCTACCAGGCCGGGGAGCTTTAGGGGTGCATTTCCCATCCTGTGTTCAATCGTGGACAGCTGATTTGCATGTTCAGTGCATCATGGGTACGGGTGGTTCACAACAGCAGACTGTCAGTGAGGTGACGTACAGGCTATCTGCAGCCAGCCAGGGGCTGCTTATAGCTATAGAGCTGTAGCCCAATGGTTACGTCACTGCCTGTGCAGCCAGATGTCATGGGTTCAAACCCACAGTGGGGTTATGTGATAGGGGTGTCCACAGATTTATTTTAATTTACTGTACATATGTTGCTGCCAGCAATACCACCCTCAGCGTACTGTACCCATAAGGTGCCTCTGAGGGTGCTTTATGGGGCGCCCTATAGGGCACGTTACGGTTGCCAGCCATATAGGGTGCACTATACATTATCCTGTGTCGCAACATACATGCTGCCCTATAGGGGACATTCTAGGGTGCCTTGGCGGACGGTGCACTGTAACATGTGCCTTATGGGCCACCTTATATTAATATGCTGTGAGAGTGCGTTTGCTAGTAGTTATCACAAAATAAATTAGAAAGCCTCCTACAGCACTCCACAACATATAACATACTGCCTCAGCTAGCCTTTTTCACTGAGCATTGTGAGGGATCGAACCCCTGGTCCCTGCACCATTGGTCAGTGTCTTAACCATTGTGCTGTGGCTGTGTTCCTTTGCTTTGGCATCAGCGTGCCGCCTTATGCCCATCAGCGCGCCACCTCCTGCTGCCCACAATTAGTGTGCCGCCTTGTGCCGCCCAAAAAGAACAGTGCGCCGCCTTGTGCCGCCCAGATAGTACAGTGCGCTGCCTTATGCCGTACAAAACGAACAGTGTGCCGCCTTATGCCGTCCAAAAGTACTTTGCCTCCTGAACCACTTTTACACATTCAAGGTGTTGCCTCAGCTGACCTTTTTGTTGCACACAATGGGGGATTGAACCTGTGGCCCCTGCACCATTGGTTAGTGTGTTCACCGTTGTGCTACAGCTCTGTTTTGATATGTGCTCAGCAGCGCCCCACTTAGCCTTCCCACGCGCTAATGTGGGCCCCGCAAATTAGCGCGACGCGCACACGTACGGTCAGGTTTTTTTCTTCTTTCTGCCTGAACCGCCCACTCCTTATATGGCACACGCACACTAACGGGGCCACGCACAATTTCGGAGTTTAGTAAACATGCCCCTTAGCCTTTTACCTACAGAGAACACAGCAACATAGAAAGTCCTCACAACTTTTTATAGCTTTTGACTCTAGGAGTGGAGGAGTGGCCTTGTGGTTGGGGCAAGGTACTTCAGGCCGGAAGGTCGGGGGTTCAAATCCCACTAGAGGACAGCAACCTTGGGCCGGTAGGACTGGGGTTTCTAGTCCCCCAGGTGCTCCTTGTGGTCTTAGGCAAGCCACTTAACTATTTTACAGGGAACATGGGCTATGGAGGGTTATCTCCAAGTTATAATGCCCTGTTCAATGTAATTTCAGTTTATTCAATGTAAACTGCACTGATGCAGAATAGCGCGGTATATAAGAGAATGTAAATAAAAAAAATAAAAAAAATGTGGGACTTCCAGTCTCCAAAAGAACTTTATCTAAATGGATTGCCTAATGCATATCCTTTGCTTATGAGAGTAAGGGTCTTCCTCTTCAAGGCCATGTCACAGCTCATAACATGAGAGCCATGGCAATTTCCATGGCTAATCTCCACTCCGTGTCTATCGATGACATTTGTCGAGCAGCCACCTGGGCTTCGGTACACATCTTCACAGCCTGGATAAAGCCTCCCGTCGGGATGCCTTCTTTGGCCAAGCTGTTCTTCAAAATCTCTTTCAGACCTAATTCAACTCCTACCCACCAACCCTGGTGGAATGCCAGAGATCCATGGAAGGAAGGATGCCTACCAGGTGGCACCTTCCTGGGGCTATCTCCCTGGCATCTTCAGCTAGGGAGTCCCCATATGTGAAGATTACATTCCTTCTTGTTCCTGGAGATAGCGTAGTTACTCACCTGTAACAGGTGATCTCTGGGAACAGCAGGAATTTAGTCTTCACAACCCACCCACCTCCCCTAGGGGTTGTCTCTCTCTCTCTCTTTGTCTCTTTCCTCTCTCCCTCTATCCTTTCACTCAGCTACAAACCTAACTGAAGAGGGACAGTTGGAAAGGTGGGAAGGCAGCGCACATGTGCTGAGGGATGCTCCCAAAGGTTTTCCTATTGGACGCTGCAGAGCGTTCCCGCACAGGCTCAGTTGGTACCGATGGTAACCATATGTGAAGACTAAATTCCTGCTGTTCCCGGAGATCACCTGTTAACAGGTGAGTAACTACGCTTTCTCTAATTAGTCTTAAATAGGTCACCCTGTAGCTTCATTGCATGTCCCCTAGTATTCTGATGATGTAAACTATTGATCTACGTTTATCCGTTCCACTCCATTCATTAATTTACAGACCTCTATCATATCTCCCCTCAGCCGTCTCTTTTCCAGGTTGAAGAGCCCTAACCTTTTTAGCTTCTCTTCATAGGAGTATCCTTCCATCCCCTTTACCATTTTGGTGGCTCTTCTCTGTACCTTTTCTAATAATGCTATATCTTTTTTAAGATACGGTGACCAGAATTGCACACAATATTCAAGGTGCGGTTGCACCATGGAACGGTACAGAGGCATTATAATATCCTTTGTTTTATTTTCCATTCCTTTCCTTATGATACCTAGCATTTTATTTGCTCTCTTTGCCGCCGCTGCACACTGGGCGGAGGGTTTCAACATGTTATCCATGATGACGCCTAAATCTTTAGCTTCTGTATTGCTCCATGGTACCACCCCATCTTATTTTGTTTATTTATTTATTTTATTTAACATCTTTTCTATACCGCGCTATTTATTATCAGTGCGGTTTACATTTAACAAAAGTTGCTCAAATCAGACAAGACTATTTTGCGCTTACATTATAACAGGAGATAAAACTTGGAGCAAATACAAAGTAACTATATACATATTGACATAGAACAAAAGATTACAGTTTGGCCAGTATTGTCACGGAATGCTAATAGGTGGAGCTGCTATTACTAGAGACACATTTGTTTATGTAGTAAATGGAGAGTTTGTGGGGGTTGGGTGGTGACTGATCAGTGGTGGGGTAGGGGCTTGTGAGAAGTATAGCAAGAAGATGTGGTGTTTGATTGCTTTCCGGAACTGCATGAGGTCTTTGATTGATCTTATTTCTGGTGGGAGGTCGTTCCAGCATTTTGGGGCATAGAAGGCGAAGGTTCTAGTCCTGGTTGATTGGGTACACTTTATGGAGTCTTTGGGGATGATCAATGTGTTGTCTGATCATCTTGAATAGTGCACACAATTCTCGTTGCCATATCTTAAAGAGTATATAGTGGAATTAGAAAAGGTACAGAGAAGAGCAACCAAAATGATGAATGGGATGGAAGGATACCTCTATGAGGAAAGGTTTAAAATGTTAGGGCTATTCATCTTGGAAGAGAGGCAACTGTGGGGAGCTATGATAGAGATCTATAAAATAATAAATGGACTGGATAAATGTAGATCGGTTGTTTACTCCTTTAATTAAAAAACTAGGGGACATGCAATGAGGCTACAATGTAGCACATTTAAGACTAATCGGAGAAAGTATTTTTTCACTCATTGTGTAATCAAACTCTGCAATTTGTTGCCAGAGGATGTAGTAACAGCTGTTAGTATAGCTGGGTTTAAAAGAGGTTTAGACAAGTTCCTGGAGGAAACGTCCATTAACCATCATTAAAGTGGACTGGGGAAATATACTGCTTACCCTTAGAATAAGCAGCATTGAATCTGTCTACCGTTTGGGAATCTGACAGGTACTTGTGACCTGGATTGGCCACTGTTGGCAACAGGATATTGGGTTTTGATCTGAACCAGTATGGCATATCTTATGTTCAGGAGGGAATCCCATGAGGAAAAGACTAGATCAAGAGTGTGACAAGCAGCATGGATGAGAGATGTGCTGCTGGAAGAAGAGATTGCTCATTAGAGAGATGAGCCGTATGTCCCATGCTCAGAATGGAGCATCAAAATGAATTGTGAAGTCACCAAATAGTACAAGGTTGGGATAAGAAATAGCAAGTTCAGAAACTGACTTGCATAGGCAGCTCCCATGCATTGAGAGACAGAGAGTAGGGACAATACAAGATGAAAGATTGATGGAGAAGAGTCTAGACAGAAGAGAAAAGATTCAGGGTAGACTAATGAATCACTGGTAAGCTCATGAATGGGAAGTACATTAGGAAAAAAAAATTAGATACGCCACCTCCCAAGCAAAATGCACGGGCAATGGACAGGGCTGAGTAACCCACTTAATGAATCAAGGCCTTAATCCATTGTCAATTTATTGTACTTCACTTTGGGGGTCACAGCCTATCTGGGAGTCAGGCAGGCATGCATGCATTAATCACCTATGATTTTATGCTGCACATGCAATATCCATAAGTATTATTGAGTTATATGTTTTAATATATGCTATGGCGTCATATTTTTGCAAGACAGAATACCTGACAAAAGAAAGTCTATGTGAATCAATCAGTACTTCCAGCTTTATATTCAGCCCCCCCTTAACCAGGACTTAGAGTGAAATACAGTAACAAATATGTATCCAATACAATTTTAAGAAACTACAAAAACGGTGGTCAGTTAAAGTGAAAAATAAAAAGCAAAACAATTTCATTATTAAAAAATGAAACATATCATAATCATAGAATCCATATCAGGACATAGTACAATAAGCATTTTGTTTGTTTAAAGTTTAGGACTAAAGTGTAAATGTTTAAGCACACAAGACTTTCATGGTTTCCTTATGTAGTGGTCTATACCCTGAAGAACATAAATCCCCATGGACCAACTTTTAAACGTATTTAGAAAAACATCCAAATTACCAATTTAAATATTCAAAGCAGGTGTGCAATGCATGTCCACTTTTGATGTTCCATATTATTATTATTATTATTATTATTAAAGATTTATAAACATAAACATAAAACGCTATCAAGGGTACGCAGTACTTTACAGACACAAAAGAAGACCATCCCTGCTCAAAGAGCTGGGCCTTAGTGGTACACAAGATCTGGTGCAAGAGATAAGGGTGTTGGAGCAACTTGGCAATAGTGATCATAGCATGATCGCATTTTGATTTAATAAATGAAGGAAGGACGGTATGGAAATCCACAGTACTACCTTTTAACTTTCAAAAGGGCAAGTTAGATGCAAGGTATTGATAAG
Organism: Ichthyophis bannanicus; assembly: GCA_033557465.1. Lineage (NCBI taxonomy): Eukaryota > Metazoa > Chordata > Amphibia > Gymnophiona > Ichthyophiidae > Ichthyophis > Ichthyophis bannanicus. Next base: position 548,307,480 of record CM066031.1, read on the forward strand.
GCAAGCAAAGAGAATTTGAGAAGAAGCTTGCTGTGGAAGCAAAAAACACATAATAAAGACTTTTTCAACTACATTCAAAGCAAAAAAAACCTGTGAGAGTCAGTTGGACCATTAGATGAAAGAGAGGTAAAGGGGGCACAAAGAAGGAACAAGGCCATAGCAGAGAGACGGAATGAATTCTTTGCTTCAGTCTTTACTGAGGAAGATGTAGGGATGTTACCCATGACTGAAATGGTATTTAAAGGAGATGCAGCAGAAGAATTGAAAGAAATATTAATACACCGGGAAGATGTATTGCAACTATTTGATAAATTGAATAATAGCAAATCACCTGGACTGGACTCATACATCCAAGGGTGTTGAAAGAACTGAAATATGAGACTGCAGGCCTACTATTAGTAATATGTGAACTATCATTAAAATAATCTGTAATACCTGAAGATTGGAGGATGGCCAATGTAATGCCGATTTTTAAAAAGGCTTCCAGGGATGATTGGGGAAACTACAGACCGGTGAGCCTGACATCAGTACTGAGAAAAATGGTGGAAACCATCATAAAGAACAAAATTACTGAACATGTATGTAGTCATGGCTTAATGGGAGACAGCCAACATGGCTTTAGCCAAGGAAGGTGTTGTCTTACTAATCAGTTATGTTTTATGGAAGGTGTGAATAAACAGGTAGACAAAGGCATGCCGGTTGATGTAATGTATCTGGATTTTCAGAAAACCTTTGACAAGTTCCCTCATGAGAGATTCTTGGCAAAATTAAAACGTCATGGGATAGGAGGAAGTGCACTATTGTGGATCAGGAAATGGTTAAAAGATAGAAAGCAGAGGGTATGGCTAAATGGCCAATTTTCCCAATAGAGAAAGGTGAATAGTGGCATACCCCAGGGATCTGAGCTGGATCCGCTGCTTTTTAACATTCACAAATGACCTGGAAATGGGAATAACGAGTGAGGTAATCAAATTTGCAGATGACACAAAATTATTCAAAGTTGTTAAAACCCATGAGGATTGTGAAAAATTGCAAGAGGACCTTGATAAATTGGAAGACTGGGCATCCAAATGACAGACAACATTTAATGTGGACAAGTGCAAAGTTATTCACCTAGGAAAGAACAACCCAAACTAGGGCTACATGATGCAAGATGCCACATTAGGAACCACCAGCTAGGTAAACGATTTAGGTATCATCATGGATACTATGGTGAAACCCTCCACTCAGTGTGCAGCGGCGGCCAAGAGAGCAAATAGAATGCTAGGTATCATAAAGAAAGGAATGGAAAATAAAACACAACATCACCATGCCTCTGTATCGTTCCATGGTGCACCTTGAATATTGTGTGCAATTCTGGTCGCCGTATCTTAAAAAGGATATAGTGTTATTAGAAAAGGTATAGAGAAGAGCTACCAAAATGGTAAAAGGGATGGAAGGATACCCCTATGAAGAGAAACTAAAAAGGTTAGAGTTCTTCAACCTGGAAAAGAGATCGCTGAGGGGAGATATGATAGAGGTCTATAAATTAATGAATGGAGTAGAACGGGTAAACGTAGATCGATTGTTTACGCCATCAAAATATAGAGAGACTAGGGGAATGCAATGAAGCTGCAGGGTAACCTATTTAAGACTAATAAGAGAAATTATTTTTTCACTCAACATGTAATCAAACTCTTGAATTCGTTACTGGAGGATGTAGTAAAAGCTGTTAGTGCAGCCAGGTTTAAAAAAGGTTTGGACAAATTCGTGAAGGAAAGGTCCATAAACCATTATTAAAGAGGACCCGGAATATCCACTGCTTGCCCCAATAAAAGCACTGTGGAACCTACGTCTTTTGGGGAAACTGCTAGGTACTTGTGACTTATTGGCCACTGTTGGAAACAGGATACTGGGCTTGATGGACCTTGGTCTGACCCAGAATGGCATATCCTATGTTCTTATGTTCAATCTAGAAGACACACATACAGGACCAAATAATATTGTAGAAATAAGGGCAATAGTAGTTGAAACACAAAGAAGGGGATTAAGAATCAAAGGCGGTCTCAAAGAGGTAAGCCTTGAGCTTGGTCTTAGACTTGAAGAGGGCGAAGGAAGAGATTTGATACAGGGACAAGGGCAGGTTGTTCCAGGCAAATGGAGCAGCAAAGTCAAAAGGAGGAAGCCTGGAGTTAGTAGAAGAGAACAACATAGAGAGAAGGAAGGCAGAAGAGGAACGGAGATCACGGGGATGGGTATAAGGAGAGGAGAGAGGAAAGGTAAAGAGGAGCAGCAGAGTGTCAATGCATTTGTGTGTAAAGTAGTTTGTACCGAATGTGGTTACGTATAGGGAGCCAGTGAAGGGACTTTAGAAGAGGAGTAATATGGCAGTTAACATGGCTGGTGAAGAATTAACCATGCAGAGGGGTTATGAAGGATTGTAGAGTCAAAGGATGAGATTAAGGGAGACCAGCAAGGAGGAGGTTGCAATAGTCAAGCCGGGAGATAATAAGGGAGTGAACAATAGTCTTAATAGTAGTAGAGGTGGAGAGGAAAGGACGAATCTTGTTAATGTTGAAGAGGAAAAAGCAACAGAATTTAGCAATTTGTTGGATATGAGATGAGAATGACAGGGACGAGTCAAAGATGACCCCAAGATTATGAGCAGAGGAAACAGGAAAAATAAGTACACTATCAATAGTGATGGAGAAAGGATGGAGGATGGAGTAGCGGAGAAAACCAGAAGCTCAGTTTTGGCCATGTTCAATTTTAAACAATGCTGAGACATCCAGATGGCAATGGCGGATAAGCAGGCAGAGATACGTGACTGGAGAGGAGAAAAGTCAGGTGAAGAGATATAAATTTGAGAATCATCCGCATAGAAGTGATACTGAAAGCCAAGGGATGAGATAAGGGAACCAAGCGATTGTGTATAAAGGGAGAAAAGGAGTGGGTCAAGAACAGACCCTTGAGTAACACCAACTGAGAATGGGATAGCAGAGAAGGACATACCATGAAAACAGACACTGTAGGAGCGATTAGATAGATAGGAAGAGAACCAAGATAGAACAGTCTCTAAAGCCAAGAGAACATAATGTAGCAAGGAGAAGAGAGTGGTCAACGGTATTGAAGGCAGCAGAAGGTCAAGAAGAATAAGAATTGAAAATAGGCCTTTAGACCTTGTCAAGAATAAGTCACTAGAGACCTTGGCAAGGGCTGTTTCGGTTGAATGAAGAGAGCAGAAGCCAGACTGAAGGGGATCAAAGAGGGAATGAGTGGAGAGAAAGTCAAAACAGTGAAAAAGAACAGCATGCTCAATGAGTTTGGAAATAAAGGGAAGGGAGATGGGACGATAGCTAGAGGGAGCAATAGGGTCAAGGGATATCATCTATTAGGGACTCTATCAGGATGTAGATATTGTGACAGACGCCTGTCTTGAACCCATGAGAATAGAAAAGGACATGGAATTGGACTTAGGGGAGAGCCCAATTGTGTATTTCAAGGGTAACCTGAATCCTGTGTACACCGATACCCACGAAATCCCTGCCTGGCCTGGATCTAAGGCCCCACGGAGGGAGAGAAAGAAGAGAGAGAGAGAAAGCCCGCCACACCCAGACTCCTATGAGGTCCCTGCAGGCATGAGAAGAGATTATTATCACCTGGGAAGGGCTGGAAGGGAGGAGGAGGGGCTGGAACCCTGGAGGTGGAAATATAAACCCCTGCTAAGGCAAAGAGAGGGGAGGCTGGAGAAACAAGAGGCTCAGGAGAGCCAAGAGAAGCTGGAGACACAGTGGAGCCATAGAGGTGAGCCCTGGGAGGAGCTGAACCACAGGGAACACAGCCGAGGAGATGGGCCGAAGGCTGAAGGTACTGACCGGCTGTCTCAGGTAGAACTGGGAACAGGAATGACTCTAGGACCCAAGGGGGGAGCTGTTTACTGAGCACTGCTTTGAGAACTCAGAATGGGATACTGCTCCAACAATTGAAGATATGCAAGTCGATACTGCTGAGGATGACTTGATGGCTATGGATATTCCTATGGACTGTACTTTATGTCAAGCCAAGTGCGTTGAACCATTGTGCTGAGGGCTAACACTTTCTCAGAAGGTCTCCTAAAGCTGGAAATAACAAGACCCAGAGAACCGACAGGAGGCCGGGGATACTTTTGCTAGACCTAGAGGTTTGTGACGCAGCCAGGAAAACTTGCAGGGAAGCTAAAAAGCTTGGTGAATATTTGCTGCCCGTGTCTCCCATATTTTGGTTTAAACTTAATCCGGGAAGGGAGTTAAGAAGAAGCTTCTGTTCCAGTGGGACTAAGTTTTATTGTAGCTATTAATTGTTTTACAAGGCAAGGCTAAAAAGAGGCATTTTTACCCTTGCTAAAGAAGTGCTGTTTTTCAGGGCTGAGAAACGTTTGAAGCAGCTGTGTGTGTTTGAAGCTTGTGAAGCAGTTATGCTGTTCTAGTGCTGTATTACCAATAATCCTGCATAAGAAGGAGTCCTGTGTACAGGGTACTTGAACTTTTGCGTAAGAAATAAAATTCTGTCACTTTGCCTTACCTCCGGACCATGACTACAACTTCTTCTTGAAGCCATTTTTGAAGGCAAACTACATATCCCAAGATACTCCTGGGGATAGTTAGTTTGCCCAAGCCAATCGAGAGAAGTTCCTCCGATACCATGCCCCTCTAGGCTAGAGGCGGGTGGTGAGGGTGTGACAATATGCAGACTGTCCAAATTCGGGCCATTGTCTGCCACAAGAAGAGATAAATATTTACAACACTAGTAATGAGAAAGCCTGGTTTAGAAACTACAGGCCATTCTGATGACAATTACAACCCTCCCTCCCCAGTTTTTGGAAAGCTATACTGGCTAGAGTAACAACGCAGTGTGTGAAACAAATGGGGAAAGAATGCAGAGCATGGTTCATTGAATTATGTCTGAACGTCTCTGTACACATGCATGTACGTGCAAGAGCCAGGGCCGACCTAACGCATGTGCGAGAATGTTGTTTGCACAGGGTCCCGCAGTTCAGGGGGCCCTGTGCCAACTTCATGCCGCAAATTCTGTCTGACAGAGTGTGTCCCGACCATTTGGCAGTTGGCTTTGACCTGGCCAAGGACAGCCCACTGTGTCCTGCTGGGATCCAATCTGGTCTGGCAGGCCCCTGTACGGACCCCCTCCCCCACCCCCCCGAGTTTGACCTCCAACTCCTCCCAACCAGCATGCTTGTGGCTTCATTTGCACAAAGTGCTGCTGCTGGAGTAGAAAGAGGCAAGAGCGCGAGACAATTTTGGAGCAGGAGAGGAGAGGGCAGGCATGGGCCGCACAACTACACAGCTGAACAAGCCGCAGGCTCGGGAAGGCCCCCTCTCACGAACCAGCACTCCAGCAGCAATTCCAAAATAGAGGCAGGGCTGTGGCGCTGGTCTGGACTCGGAGAAGAGATTCTGTCAAGCCTAGTGATGTTTTTTGTTTAATTTTCTTTCACTCTCATCCTCTCCCTAATTTCAAATACAAACAGTTTTGGGACTGGATAAGAAACTATGTCAAGTTTTGGTTTCTGTTTTTGAGCAAAAGAATTTCCTTTTCTAGGGAAGAAGGTGGGCACAGAAAAAAGTTTGGTCAATTACTGGGGTTCTTTTTTACTTTTTTATAATTTTCAGTCCGACATTTGGATTTATCACATTGTTAATGAAATTTGTGTAATGCCACTGTCTGAACTTTTATGGATTTATTCAGTGGGGGCTGGGGCATGTTTACTGGTGGTTGAACAGAGAGTAGTCAGAATGTTGCCTTTAACGTTCAAAAGGGTTTATAACTATACAACAAGAACATAGCAGCAGTGGACCGGCAACGGCTGACCACCTGAACATAATCAAATGAACATAACTGTGTGAGTGGGCAGGACTCGTACTGACAAGGCTGTACTGCAGACGCTATAGACATAGGCCCATCAAGCCTGTGACTAATGGTACATGGGGCTCAGTGGTCCTGGTATAACACAGCTGAAGCAACTGCAACAATAGCAATAACCATAGTCCGTTGGCAGCAGGACTGGGTCAATCTATGCTGGTCTGGTCCGGCTATGTGTTGTGCTCGGCCCTGTGGTGTTGGGGCCTGGTTCTGCTGTATGGTTGTGCTGAAGATGGTATGGCCAAAGGACCTGTTGGACATCGCCAGCTGGTCTAGGCAGTAGTGCCATTGGAAGGTGAGGCTGGAGGACCAGGTGGCAGCCCTGAAGATGTGTTGGATCGGGACGGCACCCAGATTAGCCAGGGTGGCTACCATTGCCTGGAGTCTATGAGCACCAACTTGGCCCATGGGTTCTGTGCCACAGCGGGAGTAGCAGAAGGCAACAAAGGAGGCAATCCACTGGAAGAGAGTTCTCTTCATGACAGGGTGGCCCAGACTGCTGGGGTCAAAGGAGATAAACAGTTGGTCTCCCTGACATAGGACCACCGTCCTGTTGAGGTAGACTCTTAGGGCCCTGATGCAGTCCAGGGTGTGTAAGTGGTACTCCTCGGGCTTGTTGTGTGGTTCCAGATAGAACGTGCGCAGCTTGATGGTCTGGTTGATGTAGGATGCCACCTTGGGGACAAACGTAGGGTATATCCGGAGGCTGGCATGGTTCTCGTAGAGTATGCTGTATGGAGGATGTGCCATCAGCGCCTGTAGCTTGCTTACCCGGCGCCAAAGTGATGGCAATTAGGAAGAGGGTTTTCCATGTAGTGTACTTGATGGATGCCTCCTGGAGCAGTTTGAAGGGGTCGTGTGTGAGTTGCTGCAGGACTATGTTGAGATCTCAGGTGGGTACTGATTGGTGAACTGAGGGTCTGAGGTTGGAAAGGCCCTTCATGAACCTAGCGACCAGTGGGTGTGCAGAGATGGGCTGGTTGTCAAGCGCTGCAGTGGCTGACAGGTGGACCTTGATGGATGAGGTCTTGAGTCCTGTGTGAGCGAGCATGATGAGATACTGAAGGATGCGTGGAAGGGGACAGGATAGGGGTTCTATCCCTGCCCTGGCACACCAGGCATTGAAACGCCTCCACTTTAGGGAGTCGGTGCGTCAAGTCAATTCCCTCCTAGCTGCAAGGATGAATTTTTGGACTTCCGTGGTCAGGTGAAGGGTGGACAGCTGTGCCCTCTCAATTTCCAGGCTGTCCAGATGAGCATTGGCAGATTGAGGTAGAGCATGTTCCCCCCATCCTGGATGATAAGATTTGGCTTTGGTGGTAGACACCATGGTGGGCAGATTGTCAGGCGTTGGAGGTAAGGAAACCATATCAACCTCAGTCAGTATAGGGCAATGAGTATCACTGTCGCCCTGTTGGAGATGATTTTCTGGATAGTCTTGACGATGAGTGGTATGGGGGGGGGGGTTAAGTGTACAGTATGCCCCTTTCGCCCCAGTGGAAGTCGAAGGCATCTGTTGCCAGGCTGTGGCCTGCCGGGTGTCTGGAACAGAGCTGCTGGCATTTCGAGTTTATTTATTATTTATTTATTTTAATTTCTTTTATACCGCGCTCTTCGACATCAGCGCGGTTCACAGAGAACAAAACAAAAACCAGAACAACAGGAGTTGGAGGTGTGGGTGAAGAGGTCAATTTTGTCCCGGCCCCCACTGCTCAAATAGGCATTCTCCGACATGGGGGTCAAGGAGCCATTCGTGCGGTTGTAGCATGCAGCTCAGGTAGTCTGCTAGCTGGTTGAGTTCCCCAGGAAGGTAGGAGGCCCGGAGGAAGCAGCCCTTGGCTAGGGCAAGGGTCCAGGTCTGGTAGGCTTCCCAGCAGAGGGTTAGGTATCCCATGCCTCCCTGTTTGTTGATGTAGAACCTCGCTACTTAGTTGTGCGTTTGGATCAGCACCACTTTGTTGGGGATCCAGGGTGTAAAAGCTTGCAGGACATACCTGATGGCTCATAGTTCCAGCAGGTTGATATGGCACTGGCGTTCCTGCACGGTGTGAACCTGCTGGAGGTGTGCTTCCAATCCCATCATGGAGGCATCTGTGGTGATGACCAGGTCGTATTGGGGTATAGTTGGAATAGTCATCCCCGGTGCTGTGCGAATACCCTGGTCCAAGGTGATTCTGCGAGTGCTGGTTCCCGTTTCGGCGCAGGTGCCACTGGAGGCACATGTGTAGTTTCACCAGTGGGAATACCTGTGTGGTCGCTGCCATATGCCCCAGGAGATGCAAGATCTACCTGGCTGAAGCAGTGAGCAAGGTAGATACAGATAGTGTCAATGCAATGATGGTGTCCACTCGATGCTGCGGCAGGAAGGCTTGGGCTTGGAGTGTGTATAGTGAGGTACCGATGAATTCAAGTGATTGGGTGGCCTGGAGCTGTGACGTTTTGTAGCTGATCAGGAACCCCAGTGAAGACAGTGTTATAAGTGCATGCTGTACTGATATCTCTATTTCCAGCCATGAGGGGCCCGAGATGAGCCAGTCATCCAGGTAGGTAAAAATTCAGATGCCGGATGTCCTGAGATGTACCGCTGCGACCACCATGCACTTTGTGAAGACCCATGGAGCTGGTGAGAGTCTGAAGGGGAGTACTCTGTATTGGTAGTGGCAACTCAAGATATAAAATCACAAGTACTGACAGTGGGTTGGGGTTGATGTGGATATGGGTGTAGGCATCCTGCAGGTCCAGCGATGCAAGCCATTTGTTGGGTAGTAGGAGGGCTAGGATGGTCCTCAGTGAGTACATCCAAAAATGCTCCTTCTGGGTGAATTTGTTGAGTTTGCAAAGGACGAGGATAGGGCGTACTCCCCGTGACTTCTTTGGAGTGAGAAATTATCGGGAGTAGAAGCCCGAGTTGATCTCATTGGTCAGTACCTGCTCTATCGCTCTGGCTGCTAGGAGGGTGTGAAGCTCCGACTCCATGGTGGCGAGCAGGTGTGTGTGTGGGGGGGGGGGGTGTGTAGCTGTGGGGGATCTTGCATTGGTGGGCGATCCTGGTGAATTTGATGTAGTATCCCTGGTTTATGATCTCCAACACCCATTTGTCGGTCATTATGGCCACCCAAGCCTCCTTGAAGGAGGAGAACTGCCCCCCACCGGCAGGTCTCCCTGGGCTTTGGCATCAAAAGGGAGGGTTGCTTTTTCCTGACAATACCGCTGGCTGCTTCTGCTACCGGTGGTCACTTTGCTTAGGTTTGTGCTGGTAACTGTGATAGGGTTGTTGTTCGGAGCCTTGGGGTTGCCATTTGTGGTAGAGTTGGTAATGCTTACTGTCGGAGTATGACTTCCCATGGTATGAGTTCTGCACTTTCTTGTAATTGGATCTGCGCTCTAAGCCATCGGAGGATAGGGTCTGGAGGGGTGAAGTGATCTTTCATGTCATTCACCATCTCTTTTACCTTCTCTCCAAAGAGATTGTCCCTGGTGCAGGGGGCTTCAGCCAGGCGCTCATGCATGTCCTCCCAGAGGCTGGATGTCTTGTGCCAAGTGGTACATCTGACAGTGATGGCTGTTGCAGCTAATCATGCCGCGGTGTCAAACACATCAAAGATGGAGTGGATCATGTGCTTGCTGCACTTGCCGAGGTCTCTGAGGACAGGGGAGAAGGCGGCTCTATGTTTCTGAGGCAATGTGTCGGTGCTTTTGAGCGTGTCAATCAGGGCGTCCTGGTACAGTACCTGCTGGAACCAGTAGAAGATGACCCTCGCACCAAGCATCGCCGTCTGGAATGCCTTTTTTCCAAAGTCATCCAGGGTTTTGTGGTCCTTACCGGGCAGAGCATTTGCATGCATACGGGACGCTCTTGCTCTTTTCATGGCCAACTCCACCACAATGGATTGGTGTGGAAGTTGTGCCTTCTGGAACCCCAGGCTGCCTGCATTTGGTATTTCCAACAAAACAGAACCCAGTCTAACAAAACCAGCATGAAACTTAATTTCTATATTTTTGTCGGAATGGTCAGCTAGGTGAAGAGGAAACCACCTCTCATTTTCGTGACCTGTCCATTTTATTTAAAGAAATATTTTTTCATTTTCAGCACTTTTTCTTGGCTGTCAAATAATTATTTACAAAACAGCATACTTTAGAACAGCATCAAATCACTTAGCTGTATCATGAATTCGCAAGGGCTGCTCCAAAATACCGCAAACAGCAGTATTTCAAACGACGTGTCACGTTTCGGGGACCACACATTAGTTCCCCTGCTTCAGGTCAAAACACTACTCGGTAGGAAAACAGCCATGTAAAACATTTGTTGAAAAACGCAGTTTATATACTCAAGGGACGCCAACATTTGCACAGCTGTTTCAACAACCACCATTAAGGCGGGTTTTAATTCAGAGGAGCCAATCAAAGCCATCAGGGGAGGGGGCCACCAGGCAGGCACTTCCCCCTGACTGAAAAGCTAAATGCTCACCAAGATTGTCTTATATACAAAAATTAGTATGAAATTGTGTGCCAATCCAACTGCATATTCAAACCCATTGGATGAAATGTATTTAACCTAAAGATCCAATTTTGTTCCAAATTCTGCAAGATTTGAACCCGATCATCTCCCCGCGGATTAGGTGGTACAAAGTCAAGCGCCCACCATTGCAGTGTTTCAAAAGTGTGTGACATGCTCAGGCAATGATCCACTAATGAAGCTGTCAAAGCTTTTGTATGAAGCCTAGAGGCATGTTCTCCCAATCGTAATTTAAGAGGTCTTGATGTCCGACCAACATAATAAAGACCGCATGGGCATATAATCAAATATACCACAAATGCTGAAGTGCAACAGGTAAACCAACGGGTCGAATAAATCTTTCAGGTATGGTTGTCCTGCCAAGTTAAACCCGATATTGTTGTTGAACAAAAATTACATGAGCCACACGGAAAATGTCCTGCTTGTGGCATGAGAACCTGGGGGATGGTCCAACGACGTTGTAGTTTTTACTAACCGATCCCGCAGATTAGCCTTACAAGAATAAGCAATTTGTGACCGTTTTCTAAAGCAGGTATGCAGATCCAAAATTGGCCAGAACTTATGGATAAGGCTTGTAACTGCCGAGGTCCATCTCATATAGGGAAAAATGCCCGTAATTTTTCCTTGTTCTACTTCATGAGACAATTCCCGAGGGTGAGATTCTATAAGCCATTCTCTATGGGTATAACGGGCACGTTTATATGCAGATTTTATCACTTTTCTAGGATAACCTCTAGACAACAAGCGAAGACTTAAATCTTTAGCACATAATTTAAAATCAGACAGCCTTGTGCAGTTGCTCCGAAGTCGTAAAAATTGACCAAATGGTAAACCTTTCTTTAATGCAGGAGGATGAAAACTGTCATAATGCAACAGGGTGTTTCTTTGAACTGGTTTATGGTAGAGAAATGTCAAAAAACCAGTCAGCGATAATTCAATAGTTATATCAAGAAATTGAATTGTCTGGGTCTCCACTTGTGCTGTAAACTGAATATTATCTTTAAAAGGGCTTTAAATACTGGCTGGTGAGAACTGTGGAGGATTCCCTATAGACTGTCCAAGGGGGCCCGCGTGTGATGCCAAGAACTGCATCCACAAGTCAAGCATGGTGGCAGGCTGGGGTTGTCCCCCTGTTGTCTGGGCAGAGCTACCTGGTTTGTGGCTGGTGCTCTGCTTGCTATTCTGCCAGTGGGCTTGTCTGGAACGGTGTCTTTCTCTTGCTGGGTGCTGCTGCTGCTGCTGCTTCTGTCCCAAGAATAACTCCTCGCCCCCTCCTGCCACTGCAGCCAAAGGAAGGGCTCCTCCATCTCCTTCTGCTGTGTTGGTGGGAGCTGCAGGATCCACTGGCATTGCTGCTGCTGCTGAGCCTGTATTGCCTCAGGCAATTTGGGTGGGGGGGGGGGGGGGAACGGGCTGATGTCAGCGAGCTCTTGCCAGTGCCATGAAGGGTTTCTGTGCTCAGTGCACTGATGGCTTGCCCCCTCGGCAGGTTGACTGGGGTTGTCCTGGCATCAACCAATGGAGCTCTCAGAGGGCAAGGCTGCACACGGAAGAGGAAAAGCTGAGAGCCAGGATAACAGGGAGGCCTCATGAAGGTGTCCAGGTCTGGCGGCTGATGCTGGAAGCTGGTTGTTGGATGGGGATCCTGGTAGCTGCTCTCCACCAGAGACAGAGGCCGGGGGAGGGGGGCACGTCTCATGTGGGAGCACATGGAGCAGACAAGGCAGAGGCCGGATCCAAGATGGCGGCAGCCATGCGGTCTCCTGAAGAAGCCAGGGCATTAGATTGAGGGTCATCAGACCAGCTTTTGGGAGCATCAGGCTTACATTTCTCGGCAGGACGCGACCCAGAGAGCTGCACAATGGAGTCCAGAAACTCCCTCACGGCATGGCTTCAAGAATAACAAGCCCCGGGGGACATTTTAGTGCATCTGGAGCAGTCTTCTACCAGATGGGACTCACTGAGGCAGAAGATGCATCGATTATGAGAATCTGTTGAATTCATCTTCTGCCCACATCTGGGGCACTTCTTGAAGCCAGATTTGGGTTTTTCTTTTTTGTCTTTGGATATCATGTCTTTAGTCATTTTGGTAGGATGAGGAGAGCTGGAATTCCATTCTGTTGACTGGGTGGAAAGAACAAGACTGGCCCAGGTAGGGGCGGGTTTGAGGTAGGGGAACCTTGGCTATAGGAGAGCACATCTGTGTCTATGGCACCGTCGGATGACTTCACCAGGTGTGGCTGACGCATCCTGCTTGTCCATAGGAAAAATAATTACTTCACGCTATTTCCCACATGAATTAGAGAATGGGTGGGTCTAGGGTTAGGGCCGGAGTAGAGAAGTATGACAGCACATTGCAGTTAGTGTGGGGGGTAGGGTACCTATCCTGAACACTATTGGTCAATGCTGTAGTTAGTCTCAAGAGTATAAACAAAACATTTTAATACTGAGGAACTAGAAGGAGCGAGTTGAGGGTGGTTAAGTGAGATAAGGATGGGGGTCACAAGTTTTACAAACCCTAATGAAATAGATGTGTGTACTAAATTCCCATTGGAAATACACATATCTATTTCATTAGGGTCTGTAAAGGTTGTGGCCCCACACTTACCCCAATTACCCCTCCCCCATCTCAACAGAACCTCTGTAAAAGACAGGGAAGTAAAGAACATGAATGCTGTATGGGGAAAATGAATTCCCACTGCCTTTACATGAGCTCAGAGCTGTGGGTATCAATCAATATTCTCAGAGGTTCTAGCTGTTCTTGGTAAGGGGGCAGAAAGGTGCAAACCTGATGCAAACAAGAAGGATTTAGATATATAGGCAACTGGGGAAACAGATGGATCAACAAGATACTGTGCTGATGGACTACATCTCTCTGTCACAGGGAAAAGGATCCTTAGTGAAAAATTCAGGCAGTATGTGGACAGGCATTTAAACTAGGGAAAGGGGGTGACGGAAGGAGAAGGACAAGTTCAGGATGTTACTCCCAGCAAAAGCAAAACAACATTGGAAACAGCCACACTTTTAAATCACACATTAATGGCAAGTGGGAAGAGGCGTGTCGAAACATGATTTAATGAGTCACATGAATGGGATATAGTCATAGCTGGCTATAATTTATTTAAGAGAGATAGAGAAGGCAGAAAAGGAGGAGGAGTAGCCTTATATGTCAAAAGCAACATTAAAGCTGGTGAAATGCAGGGGACATGGGGAAAAGAAGAAGCGCTGTGGATTGTGTTGGAAAGAGGAGATGGCACTGTCATCCATACTGGTATAGTCTACAGGCCTTCAACTCAAACCAAAGAAATGAACTGTGAACTGATTATTGATATTGCAAAGATAGCCACAAAGGGGGAAGTGATCATATTGGGTGACTTTTAATCTACTCGATGTGGATTGGAGTATTCCTTCTGCAAATTTGGAAAGAAGTAAAAAAATTGTGACTACCTTCCAAGATGCATTACTTAGACAAATGGTAATGGAGCTGCAGCGATCATTACATGGTGTGGTTTAAGATAAAAGCCAAGGCAGAGTCCCCTCACAGCAAGCTCAAAAACACAGACTTCAGGAAGATGGCCAAATGCCTGAAGGAAAGTTGGCTGGGTGGGAGGAGGTAAGGGAAGTGGAATTGCAGTGGGCTAAACTAAAGGAGGCAATAAAAGGGGCAACAGATACATATGTAAGGAAAGTAAATAAAAACAAGAGGAAAAGGAAACCTATTTGGTTTTCTAAAGGAGTAGCTGCATAAAAAAGGCAAAAAACACGGCTTTCACAAAATTCAGAAGTTTGCAAACAGAGTACCACCGAAAAGAATACAGGATTAAGCTAAAAGAGACAAAAAAAGAAATAAGGATAGCAAAATCAAAGGCAGAAGAAAAGATGGCTAAAGATCTAAAGCATGGTGATCAAACATTTTTCAGGTATATTCGGGAGAAGAGGAAGATCAGAGGTGAAATTGCAAGACTCAAAAGTGCTGAGAATGGATTCGTGGAAAGTGATGTTGCAAAAGCGAAAATGCTAAACAAATACTTCTGTTCTATTTTTACTAAAGAAAATCCTGGAGAAGGACCACCTCTGATTGACAAATATACAAATGAAAATGGATTAGATACTATACCATTCACAGATGATGATGTGTTTGAACAGCTTGCAAAACAAAGTGGACAAAACCAGGGGACCGGATGGGATACATCACAAGATACTGAAAGAGCTCAGAGAGGTTCTTGCAGGGTCGTTAAAGGATGTTTTAAATAGATCCTTGGGGACAGGAGGTTCCACAGGACTGGAAAAGGGCCAATGTGGCACCTCTTCACAAAAGTGGTAATAGCGAAGAAGTGACAAAATACAGGCCAGTAAACCTTACCTTGGTGGTGGGAAAAATAATGGAGGCGCTCCTGAAAGAGAGAATAGTGGACTTTCTCAAAACCAATAGGTTGCATGATCCAAGGAAACATGGTTTATCAAAGTACGATCTTGCCAAACAAATCTGATTGTGTTCTTTGACTGGGTGACCAAAGAACTAGATCAAGGGTATGCAATGGATGTGATCTACCTAGATTTCAGCAAAACCTTTGATACTGTTTCTCATAGGAGGCTTATAAATAAACTGACTAGCCTGGGGATGGGTTCTAAAGTGGTGAACTGGATCAAAAATTGGTTGATTGACAGACGACAGAAGGTGATGGAAAACGGAACTCACTCAGATGAGAGGAAGATGATTAGTGGCATGCCCCAGGGATCGGTCCTGGGGCCGGTACTGTTCAATGTCTTTGTGCATGATATTGCTGAAGGACTGAATAGAAAAGTCCGTCTTTTTGCAGATGACATGAAAATTTGCAACTGCGTGGACTCCCCTGAGGAACTGGATAACATGAGGAAAGATCTGCAAAAGTTGGAAGAATAAATCTTAACTGCCAAGCATTAGACCAATGTGAAGTGCAGCGTCATGCACTTGGGATGCAGAAATCCAAGGGAATTGTATGAGAAAGGGGGCAATAGGTTAGCGTGCATGGACCAGGAGAAGGACCTCGGAATGACTGTTTCTGAGGATCTTAAAGTGGTGAAACAGTGTGACAATGCGGTGGCCAAAGCAAGAAGGATGCTGGGTTGCACACAGAGAGTAATTACCAACAGAAAGGAATAGGTACTAATGCCACTATACAAATTGCTAATGAGGCCTCACTTGGAATATTGTGTTCAGTTTTGGAGATCATATCTCACAAAGGATATAAAAAGACTGGAAACGGGTTCAGAGGAAGGCAATCCAAATGATTTGGAGCCTGAACCAGAAGATGTATAAAAATACTTGAGTATTAATGAACAAACAAACCTTTTTCAAAGATGAGGAAGCTGTAATACTAGAGAGTATATCATGAAGCTGCAAGGGGGTAAACAAAGGCAAAATCAAGATATATTTTTTCTCTGAAAGGGTGGTGGATGCTTGGAATGCCCTCTCAATAGAAGCGGTGGGGGCAAATACAGTGATACATCTTTTTAACATCTTTGTTAGTGATATAGCGGAAGGGCTGTCGGGTAAGGTTTGCCTCTTTGCGGATGATACCAAAATCTGCAATAGAGTAGACACCCAGGAAGGGGTAGATAACATGAGGAGGGATCTAGCTAAGCTTGAAGAATGGTCTAGAATTTGGCAGCTGGGATTTAATGTTAAAAAATGTAAGGTCATGCATTTGGGCTGCAGCAATCCAAGGGAGCAATACAGTATAGGAGGTGAAGTACTTTTGTCCACTAAAGAAGAGCGGGACCTAGGCGTGGTTGTGTCTGATGATCTTAAAGTAGCTAAACAGGTAGAAAAGGCGACGGCAAAAGCTAGAAGGATGCTTGGGTGCATACGGAGAGGAATGGCTAGCAGAAAAAAGGAGGTGATAATGCCTCTGTATAAGTCTTTGGTGCGACCTCATTTGGAGTATGGTGTGCAATTCTGGAGACCGCACCTTCAAAAGGATGTGAACAGGATGGAGTCGGTGCAGAGGGTTGCTACTAAAATGATTAATGGGCTTCATTATAAAGCATATGAGGACAGACTTAAGGATCTTAATATGTACACCTTAGAGGAAAGGCGGGATAGAGGTGATATGATTGAGATGTTTAAATACCTCCGTGGCATAAATGTTCAGGGAGAGAGCCTCTTTCAATTGAAAGCAAGTTCTGCTATGAGGGGACATGGGATGAGGGTGAAGGGAGATAGATTCAGGAGTGATATGCGGAAATATTTCTTTACAGAAAGAGTAGTGGATCCATGGAATAGTCTCCCAGTGGAGGTGGTAGAGATGAGGACAGTAACTGAATTCAAAAAAGCATGGGACCAACACAGAGGATCTCTAAAGGTAAAAGGTGGACTGTTTTAGTTGTTGTTATGGAAGGACAGACTAGATAGGCCATGTGGTCTTTTTCTGTCGTCATGTTTCTATGTTTCTATGAAAGAATTCAAAATGGCATGGAACAGACAGTGGATCCCTTTATAGAAACAGGATAAAATCAAAATAAACTTAACTGTCTCTGATATCTCAACAAATAGAGGTGACCTGCACAAAATAGTGGGTACACCCTTAAACAAAGACATGGGGAGGGGTGACCTGCACGGAACAATGGGTGCACTTACTCTTGCCTCCTTGCTGGGCAGACTAGATGGACCATGTTGGACTTTGTCTGCCGTCAAATACTATATTACTATGTTAATATAATTGCTGTGAGTTCTACTGGTTATGTTGGATATGCCAAGAAACAAGCTTGGACACCAGATGTTTTCAGCCAATTCTTTTTAAGATCAGCTGCGGACCTCGTCAAAGGCAATAGCCGCTATCATGAAAGCCAGACAATGTTTGTGACTGTGTAACTGGTCAGCAGATGTTTCCTCAAAGGCAAGGCTCAGTAAGCTCCGTTCAAGGGCAAGTTGCTGTTTGCCGAGGCGCTTGAGAAGT
The DNA here is from genome assembly GCA_033557465.1 of Ichthyophis bannanicus. Classification (NCBI taxonomy): domain Eukaryota; kingdom Metazoa; phylum Chordata; class Amphibia; order Gymnophiona; family Ichthyophiidae; genus Ichthyophis; species Ichthyophis bannanicus. The sequence goes on from CM066031.1 coordinate 548,324,829, forward strand.
TGGTGAAAGATTGGTCCAAAGGTAGACACTTGTCAGTGGAATGGCCCAAAGGACCCAAGCAAGGCAACCCACAGTGCCAACAGCTGAGGGAGTTTCGGAGATTTCAGTCAAAACAATTCTCCACCTTTCAGCGGGGCTGTGCTAATGTCCGGGGACAGTCCTTCAGGGTGACAGTAGATCCGGTAGAGGCTTCTACACCCCTGCTCTGGCACAAAGTAAGAAACTCCAATGAAGTCAGGCTGGCCCAGGTGGATCTGGTTTCAGTAGGAGGCCAATTGCAACAGTTTTATTCCATCTGGGGCACAATCACAAATAACCAGTGGGTGCTGGAAATCATTCGGGAGAGTGCCCACTGTCTGAGGTGTTCATGTGGTTGCCTTGTCAATTTTCGGTGAAAGCTGTGGAAGTGAAGGAAACCCCGCTCCGGCTGCTGCAATTGGGGGCGGTTGTGCCCGTGCCTTCCGACCAACAAGGCTGCGGTCAATACTCTCTTTATTTCATGGTCCCTAAGAAGGAACATTCCTGGCGTTCCATTCTGGATCTCAAGCACAACAGGGTGCTGCGGATCCCTCATTTTCGAATGGGAACCTTGTGGTCTGTTATCCTCGAGTACGGTAAGGAGAGCTCTTGGTAGTGCTGGACTTTGCAGAGGCCTACTTACATGTCCCAATCCAACCGGAGCATCAGCAGTATCTACACTTTGCGGTGCCAATGGGACATTTTCAGTTCTGTGCACTCCCGTTTGGTCTAGCATGGCGCCGCGCACCTTCATGAAGATTATGGTGGTGATGGCGGCAGTCCTACGGAAAGAAGGGCTTCTGGTTTCACCTGTACTTGGATGATTGGCTGATATGCACAAAAACAAAGGAAGAGGCAGAGATGACTGTTCGCCAGGTGGTTCAGTTTCTTGAGAGCCTGGGACGGGTAGTCAATCTGCCCAAGAGCCAGTTGCAGCCAATTCGGAGTCTGGTCTATCTAGTGGCCTTCTTCAATACTGAAGCCAGGCGAGTCTCGCTGCCTGTCAACAGGGTATTCAAACATCAATAGCAAGTCTGGCATTTTCTAGCGATGCAGTACCTGTCAGCATGGTTTTATCTGCAGCTTCTGGCGGCAGCTCTGAACCTTGTCCCTTGGGCTCGGGCCCACATGAGTCCTCTCCAACGTTCTTCTCTTGGATGGTGATCACCTCAGACTCAGCCATTATCTGTGAAGTTCCTGTGTCTGGAGGAGGTCGATGGAGCCTCGAATGGTGGTTGCAAAGGGCACATCTGATGGTAGGAATGTCTCTGGAGGTCCCGGAATGGGTGCTGCTCATGACGGATGCCAGCCTCACGGGGTGGGGTGTGCATTGTCAGTTACAAGTCACGCAAGGGTGTTGGTCCCAGGAAGAGAGCAGTTGGCCCATCAACTGCCTAGAGATGAGGGCTGTTTATTGGTTCCAGGAAGAGAGCAGTTGGCCCATCAACTGCCTAGAGATGAGGGTGGTTTATTTGACCCTTCAGTCATAAGAACATAAGATATGCCATACTGGGTCAGACCAAGGTCCATCAAGTCCAGTATCCTGTTTCCAATAGTGGCCAATCTAGATCATACGTAACTAGCAGTTTCCCCAAAAGACACAGGTTCCACAATGCTTGTATTGGGTCAAGCATTGATATCCTGGGTCCCTTCTTAATAATGGTTTATGGACCTTTCCTCCAGGAACTTGTCCAAACCTTTTATAAACCCAGCTTCACTAACAGCCTTTACTACATCCTCCGGTAACAAAATCCAGAGTTTGATTACACGTTGAGTGAAAAAATATTTTCTTTTATTAGTCTTAAATAGTTTACCCTGTAGCTTCATTGCATGTCCCCTAGTCTTTCTATATTCTGATAACATAAACAATCGATCTACGTTTACCCGTTCCACTCTGTTCATTAATTTATAGACTTCTATCATATCTCCCCTCAGCCATCTCTTTTCCAGGTTAAAGAGCCCTAACCTTTTTAGCCTTCCTTCATAGGGGTATCCTTCCATCCCCTTTACCATTTTGGTGGCTCTTCTCTGAACCATTTCTAATAACGCTATATTCTTTTTAAGATTTGGCGACCAGAATTGCACACAATATTCAAGGTGCGGTCTCACCATGGAACGACAGAGGCATTATAATATCCTTTGTTTTATTTCCATTCCTTTCCTTATGATACCTAGCACTCTATTTGCTCTCTTGGACATCGCTGCACAGTGGGCCAAGGATTTTAACATGTTATTTTATTTATTTACAGTTCTATACCGCGCTTTTTAGTATCAGTGCGGTTTACAAGTAACAAAATATTGCCACAGACAAACGGCCTTAGGCTTACATTGTAACAGGATGGATAACTTGGGGATGTAACTGGGGAAACTATGTACAATTGCAGTATACAAACTATATACAAGTACAAACAGTAGTGGTTGGGAGGCTATTTACAATTTATAATACATGGTGGAAGGATGAGATTTATGCTTTGTCTAGGTCAGGTTATAGGTGTGTTAGGGGCTTCATGAGTGAGTTGTGGTGTGGGGAGTGGTTGCGTTGGGGTAGGGTGGGCAATGTGTAGGAGGAACAAGTGATGCTTAAGAGCTTTCCTGAACTGAGCAAGGTCCCTGACTGCTCTAATGTGTGGTGGGAGGTTGTTCCAGCATCTCGGGGCATAGAAGGCAAAGGATCTATTTCTGGTTGTTTGTGTGCATTTTGTCGTTTACAAAGGTATAATTAGCGTGTTTGCAGCTACTGATCTTCTTAGCCTGTTGTTGGGGGTGGCGGTGAGGAGAGCAGTTAAGGATGAGGAGGCTATGAGGTTGATTGCTTTTCAAAGTTAATAGTAATGTTATCCACAATGACGCCTAAATCTTTTTCCTGGGTGGTGGTTCCTAATGTGGAACCTTGCATCCTGTAACCATAGTTTGGGTTGTTCTTCCCTAGGTGCATAACTTCGCACTTGTCCACATTAAATTTCATCTGCCATTTTGATGCCCAGTCTTCCAATTTATCAAGATCCTCTTGCAATTTTCCACAATCCTCTTGGGTTTTAACAACTTTAAATAGTTTTGTGTCATCTGAAAATCTGATAACCTCACTCGTCATTCCCTTTTCCAGGTCATTTATGAATATGTCAAAAAGCAGCGGACCTAGCACAGATCCCTGGGGTACACCACTATTCACCTTTCTCCATTGGGAAAATTGGTCATTTAGCCCTACCCTCTGCTTTCTATCTTTTAACCAGTTCCTGATCCACAATAGTACACTGTCTCCTATCCCATGACTCTTTAGTTTTGCCAAAAGTCTCTAATGAGGGACCTTGTTAAAGGCTTTCTGAAAGTCCAAATACACTATATCAACTGACTCACCTTTGTGTACCTGTTTATTCACACCTTCAAAAAAACATAACAGATTAGTAAGACAAGATCTTCCTTGTCTAAAGCTATGTTGGCTGTCTCCCATTAAGCCATGACTATCTACATGTTCAGCAATTTTGTTGTTTATGATGGTTTCTACTATTTTTCCCGGTACTGATGTCAGGCTCACCGGTCTGTAGTTTCCCAGATCACCCCTGGAACCCTTTTTAAAAATTGGTGTTACGTTCGACATCCTTCAAGCTTCAGGTATTACAGATGATTAATGATTTTAATGATAGTTCACAGATTACTAATAGCAGGTCTGCAATCTCATATTTCAGTTCTTTCAACACCCTTGGATGTATATCATCCAGCCCAGGTGATTTGCTACTCTTTAGTTTATCTAATAGTTGTCATACAAAAGAGGACTGCTACACAGTATCCTGTCCTGTGCTTCTGAGGTAAGCTGTGACCAACTTCCTGGGTGATTAACAGTCCTTGCTTGGATAGAAGGAGTCTTTCAAAATGGCCTTTTGACCTGCCACCTGGCGTTAACACCTATTGAAAAGGTTTCACAGGTCTCTTGCCCCCTAGGTAGAAGGCCTCTTTGTAGAGGTCTCTAGAAGACTTTATTTATTGCTCAAAGAATACTGACCCTGTTCTGCCTTTTATGCTGAGTTATATTCTGATTTGATTTAAATTACAACTCTTTGCTGCTGCTAGGCTCTGACTTATTATGAAATTTAAACTAGAAGCTCTCTGCTGGGTTCTAAATTTAGCATTAGCAAGCTAGTTCTACACATCCGTTACCCTGTTGACAGTAGTCAAAACCATAGTCTCTTGTGATAAGGCTTTACATGCCAGTGCAGAAATCCTGTGCTAGGGCCCAGTGCCTAAAGCTCTAGCGCAGGGTTTCATAGCAAGACTTTAATGCTAACTTTTTTGCACTGGAATGCAATATTCAAATTACCCAGTGTACAAAAAGATGACCTTTTACTTACCAGATAACATCCTTGCCTTGAGACCTGCTAGACCAGTCCAGACAAGTGGGTTGTGTTCCCCTACCAGCAGATTGGTGGAGATAAAGAACCAATGAAAAATCAATGTTTCAATGACATCACTCCTGTGCCTGTATCCGCCTCAGCCACCAGAGATCCCTTCAGTATTCATCCCAAAGCAAATGGGAGATAGAGAGCAAGCCTCACACAATCTCAATGTGGGTAATGAGTAAACAGTAGAGATCTATGTACAGGAAGATAGAAATAGAAGGCTGTCAATAGAAGATGAGCTTGCAGAGCCAAAATCAGAATCAAAGTAGATCCATGGGTACCGCAGCAGTAAAACAGAGCAAAAACAATTTAAGGGGCTGGCCCTGGACTGGTCTAGCAGGACTCAAGGAAAAGACATTATCTGGTAAGTAAAATATCACCTTCTATATCGTCTTGCTAAACCAAAACTACACCACCATTGGGCAGGAAGAAGACACAGCAGCTTGCAAAACTCTTGAACATCCCAGCAGTAGTACTTGACAAAATTGATATAAGCCACTGCCGTGGCATTGTCTGAAAATACCCGAGCTACTTGGCCCTTGACCATGGGCCTGAAACACAGAAGAGCCAACCTGATAGTCCTCACCTCAAGGCGGTTGATGGACCACAATGCTCCCTGCAGTTCCAATGGCCCTTAGCCATACAAACATAAGAAATGTCATATTGGGTCAGACAAAGGTCCATCAAGCCCAGTACTTTGTTTCCAACAGTGGCCAACCCAGGCTGCAAGTACCTGGCAGGTTCTCAAAAAGGCACACAAGATCCACAATGCCCGTACCGGGGTAAGTAGTAGATTTCCCTGGTCCTCTTTAATAACAGTTTATGGACCTTTCCTCCAGGAACTTATCCAAACCTGTTTTAATCCCAGCTACACTAACAACTTTTACTACATCCTCCAGGAAAGAATTCCAGAGTTTGATTACATGTTGAGTAAAAAAATATTCTGTTATTAGTCTTAAATGAGTTACATTATAGCTTCATTGCATGTCCTCTAGTCTTTCTTTTTGATGGCATAACCAAGCAATTTATGTTTACCCGTTCCACTCCATTCATATATTTATTGACCTCTATCATATCCCCCATAGCTGTCTTTTTTCCCCAAGTTGAAGAGTCCTAACCTTTTAAGCCTCTCTTCATAGGGATATCCTTCCATCCTCTTTACCATTTTTGTTGCTCTTCTCTGTACCTTTTCTAATCCTGCTACATACTTTTTAAGACATGGCGACCAAAATTGCACACAATATTCACGATGCGGTCGCACCATAGAATGACACATGGATAATAATATCCTTGGTTTTATTCTCCACTCCTTTCCTTATGATTGCTAGGATTCTATTTGCTTTCTTGGTTGCCACTGTACACTGGGCGGGGGGTTTCCATGTATTATCCACGATGACGCATACATCTTTTTCCTGGGTGATGGTTTTTAAAGTGGTACCTTGTATCGTGTAACCATAGTTTGGATTGTTCTTTCCTAGGTGCATAACTTTGCACTCATCAACATTAAATTTCATCTGCCATTTGGACATCCAGTTTTCCAATTTATCAAGGTCCTCTTGAAAATTTTCACAATCCTCTTGCATTTTAACAACTTTGAATAATTTTGTGTTCCTCATTTTCAGGGAGTGTCCGCACAGGTGACACTTTGCCAAAGGTAATTGAACAGGGCTTCTACTTTCAGCCTGCCTGGCATGAGACTACATATGGGGACACCTAGAGGCCACAAGGTCTTAATTTCCATGCCAGAAGTACCAGGCATGCTGCAAAGAGAAAAAGAATTCTAGGGAGGACAATCTGGACTCCGGAAGCTCTCCTCTCGGAAAAGACTCCCCGACACCAGGGGGCATAGCTGCCATAGACCCACTAGAGAATGAAGAGCGGTTCACAGCATGGTCGCCAGAGCAACCAGCCCATTGAGCATCCTTACCCTTAGCGCCATCCTGCACCTCCTACACTGAGGAAGGTAAGGATGGACTAATTATATCCCTGAAGCACTATAATCACCAGGAATTCCAGCTTACAACACAAATCCCACAAAAAATAAAGCCAGTGTATAAACAAAAATAGAGCTGCCACACTTCAAAAAGATTGTGGACCCATTCTTTATTGGGGTCTTTGTCTCGAGAAGCTACCCGCTCCTCATGTAACAAAGTTTCCTATTTATTCTTTTGTATTTAAAGACGCCAAAAGACATCAAAATGTAAGACAACCACAAAGTGAACCATGAAGTAGAAAATGCTATAAACACTGCACTTAGCTATTTAATAGCCAAAAGCCCGTACTTCAAAGGCTCATTCAGCAACGGCAATCCAATAGCAACAATGGCGATAGTCCAGTAGAAATCCAATAGCGACACAGGCTGTGTTTCAAGCTCCAGATATTGTTCTAAGAGCTCTGCATCAGGCTTATTCGAAACAGGGCTTGGCACATAGATCAATATATGTCATACATCAAGGAGGTCCACCAGATGCTCTTAAATGTCGTTAAATAGCTAAGTGCAGCGTTCATAGCGTTTTCTGTTTTGTGGTGTTATCACATTTTGATGTTTATTGGTGTCTTTAAATACAAAAGAATAAATAGGAAACTTTGTTACATGAGGAGCTTCTCGAGATAAAGATTCCAACAAAAAATGGGTGGCTCTATTTTTGTTATACACTAACTATATCCCCCAGCTGACAGGGGGAAAGCATGCCTTCCAGGGGTGACTCAAACTGCCGTACAGGAAAGGCAGAGTCCAGAATCCAAGGATGAAGCTCTTCACTTGTCACAGGTCAAACGTTTCCTGGAAGAAGATAGGGTATCACAAATGCATGCATTATGGCTGCGTCTGTCTGCAAGTGTGCATCAACTGCACTTTTACTTAATGCGTGTTAAAGGCATTAGTGAAGGAGTAGCATTGGAGTCACTTGGGCGGAACACGCATTAGGACCACGCAACCCCCAGGTGCACGACAGGCAAAAATGTTATTAACGCATGCAGAAAATGGCGAGAAACCCCCACACAGCACCAACGGTCGCTAGCAGTCCACCCTGAATTGTGCCTCTCAGAGACAGAACTGGGAGCCCCAAAAAGGATAATGACAAGGTCAAGCTTTAGTATTCATCCCGAGAGCCCCAGGCATAGGATCCATGCCAGGCTAAACTGTATTCCCCTGAAACTGCTTCACTGTTTGGGTATAGTTGAACAGCACTGTGTGAAAGATGAATGGCAGGCAGATCCCTCTGAGAGCCTTCTGCAATCTTGTGAGAGAGCAAGGGAGAAAGGAGGAGGGGGGAAGGGGCGCTGAGGTTGTGAGAGGCAGCTGTGCTCTTCCAGATTCTTCCAAATCCTTCCAATTTGTGGCTGTTCAACATGCCCTTATCATGATAAGTGCATGGAGATGAACCAATTTTCCCTTCTCCTATGGCTACCAAAAAGACCGCAGTCTAGTGGAGCCTCCCATGTTGCATTCAAGTGAGTCTCACCTTTTATTGGGCTTAAGATGGTTGTTCACAAGCATTAAATCAATCTCTTTTCCTCTCAATTGTTAGATTTTCTACAGAAAGGAGAAAACACATCCACCATCTGCTGGAGACAAAAGTACTGAAGAGACCTCTGGTGGCTGAGGCAAATAGAGGCACAGGAGTGATGTCATTGAAACCTGGGCTTTTCATTGGTTCTTTGTCTCCACCAATCTGCTGATAAGGGAACACAACCCACTTGTCTGGACTAGTCTAGCAGGACAATATGAAAGTCGGCGTTAAACCGGAGAAGTTGGCACAAGTTTAACATGCTGTCCCGGAGAAACAGGGTCATCTGAGGGGAAGTTTGACATTTTGCCGAGGGGCTCTAAATTAAAGGTACTGGGGGGGGGCACTGGGCCACTAGGGTTTTTTTTTTTTATTGGGTGGGTGAATTGGTGGGGGAAAATTGAGGCCTCTGGGCCATCAGGGAATTTTTTAAATCAGGCTGGCTGGCAGGGATTGGGGCTGCTGGAGATTTTATTTCTGTCGGGGTGGTCAGTGTTGGGGGCACCGCCCCTTTGACAGCATTTTGATGGATCAGAGGCTTTCCCCGATGCCTGGATTATTTGAGGTGAAGTGTTAAACTCCACCTCAGATGATATTTTTGCTCCTGTCTGGATCTTTACGCCTGCTCGAAGCTGGCATTAAGATCCAGCGTTAAAAAAGAGTGCAGTGCAGTTTTTTTTTTTTACATCGGGCTCAATTACTTACGCATCCATTTCCATGCAATTTGCATGCCAAGTGCTCTGCACTTTAGTGCGGCTGTTTCTTTGGCGTTTGTTCAGTGCTAGCTTGCTTTCTGCATCGGAGAGCAAGCCTAATGCGGGAAAAGTGCCGGAAAATGCCACGCTAAGCTTTTCTGCATCGGTCTTTAGAGCTTAGTATCAGAGTCTCAATTCAAGTTTTTAAACCTAGTACTATTACTACTGAGCATTTGTATAGTGCTACAAGACGTATGCAGCACTGTACAGACAAAGGTAAGAGACAGTCCCTGCTCATCAGAGCTTACAATCTAGTCAAGACAGACAACACAGTAGCTGCAGACATGGGATATGTAAAGGGGGAATGGTAAGGAAACACAAAAGGAGCCCCTCCCCCCAACTCAGATTCCATATGCCATGTCATAATGGCCGGAGGTTTGTTGTATACACTAACCAGATATGCAGGACAATTCCATATTCACCAGAGCTCCATGTCAATTCAGCCACAAGGCATGCCCAACACCTGCTGCCAGTACAGTAAGAGCACCCATGCTCAGTAGGAATTAACTTCAGTCGTTCTTAACTTACATGACACACTGTATGCGGCTGGGACACTGCACATATGCTCTTATATTTGGCTGATATTCTAGAACTTTAGGACACTGTGACATATATCCAGCAACTGTATGATGCTTGTGTAACATTTCCTAAAGAAGAGATGAACACAGGCAGCACGATTCCAAATGATCTCTTTCAGAGGAGACAAAATGCGTATCCTCTAATGCTTGGCTTTTGCCAATGCTGGAGTCTCCCCTCCCCCTTAAAATCATAAGAATGCTATCTCTTTAGGCTTCTTCAAGAAAGGAATCTGAGAGCAATTCTTCAATCTGCTTTTCTGCATAAAAATATGGTCAGAATATTCATCAGTCAGTCTACGAAGAGCTTTTACAAATAGAAGCATGGTGTTTCAATTAGCTAAGGGATTAATGAATTTCTGTTTTCTCCCTGTAACTAATTACTATATAATTGCTCAGATAACAGACTCCTTTATCTTAGGCTATGTAAACTTCAGTTCATGTAAAGAGGCCACAGCTTGCACATTCACACTGACAAAGTTCCACAGTACTGTACAGAGGTAGATTTGGCTACAGATGTCATAATTCTTTTTATTAGCACCTGTATATATATACTGGGGAGTGGAGGAGTAGCCTAGTGGTTAGAACACTGGCTTGGTAACCAAGCAACCAGGGTTCAATTCCCACTAGCACTCCTTGTGGCCTTGGGCAAGTCACTTAACCCTCTATTGCCTCGGAAGAAAGGCCTGGCAATCTACTTCTGGTGACACTGCCAAGAAAACCCAGGAGCTTCTGGGTCGCCAGGAGTCAGGACTGACTCGAAGGCACACATTGCATTTTGCATATATACTGGAGGTTAGCTCTAATCGTGATTCATACGTCTGAAAATGGGCAGTCAGATGTACAAATCCCAGACACATCCACAGACCCATCTCAGAGAGCAGAGTATACAGACATCCCCAGCGCGAGTATGTCAATGTAACATGGGAGCACGACCTGGGCTGAGCAACGAAAATGCATGTCACTGTGCGATTTCAGAATGGCACAAACACCTGACTGTTGAGGCATCCATGCCTAGACCTGCTCCTGACCACAAACAAGGTGCAAAAAAAGTTTATTTCCTGGCTACAACCCTTTCACAAGGAAGAGCAAAATGTGCTTTCATCAGAGTTAATATTTCCTGGCCAATGAAATCTACATGTAAATTCATATTCCAAACATATTACTGGCTCACCACTGTATGTCTGATTATCTGAAACGGCTGGCTGGGACTGTGCGCATCTCATAACATAATCACCCCCCCCCCCCCACCTCCACCTTCTGAAATACCTGGCTGACATAGCCAAAACCCATTTTCTTAGGCTGTGCAAGTCAGGTACATCCATATTTGTGAAATGGTCTACATCCGTGCACATACCTGGCCTTGCTATTTCCATGGGCCCGTTGCCAGAATCAGTTACTGGGACGTTCATCTTTCGGGGCAGAGACAGGATGATTTCAGAAGGCACTTATATGTGCCTCCCTTCACTGTTGCCACTCCCTTGGATTTTTGGACGTTGTGCTCTGGACGTCCCAGATTCCTCCTAAACGTCCTTTCTAAAATTCCCCTTCACGGAGGAAATCTCAGTATCGGGGAGAATCCAAGATGGCATTCTGAAGGGAGTGCCGTGTGGCTGTGCTTCTGATTTATGGGGAAAAGGAAAGCAAAAGGGGCAAAGAAGCCCTCCTCTACCCATGTAGCCTTGACCCCGTTACCTCCTGCGGTTGGTCCGCTTGATGCTTTTGTGGTCCCGCGGCAAGTGGCCCTGGGAGTCTCTCGGCTGAGTTAAGTTCGGCGGGAGGCTCCGGGCCCGATATCTCTTCGCCGGAGCAGTGGCAGCCCCTTAAAGTGCCTTTGCTGAACGGGAGTCCGGTGCCGACGGCAAGCCCTCCCCTGGTTCCTGAAAGGGGAGTGGAGAGCGGAGGGACGCTGGTTCTTCGGAGCGGCAGATCTGCCGCGGTTAGCCCCGTCGCATCCAGTGAGTCATCTCCAGTGGCATTGGGGGTTTCTGCTGTCTCGGAGGTTGAACGAAGGAGAATGGAGGCTGGAATGGAGGGAGTAGCAGTTTCATTTTCTTTTCCTCTTCAGAAACCTGCGGAGTTCACTCTTGAAACGATTTGGTCAGCTATTGTTAAACTTGGTGAACTTTTGGCTCCCCAGATTTCGTCTGTCTCTACACAACTTCAAGATCATACTGGACTTCTGCAACAGCATACGTTGGAAATTTCGGCAGTGCAGAGTTCCGTCTCAGATTTGCAGCAGAAAATAACCTTGGTTGAAGATTCGGGACAAAGTTATCAAAAGGACTCTATGGCAATGCAATTGCGGTTAGAAATGCTGGAAAATCACTCCCGTTATTCCAATTTGCGTTTGGTTAATTTTCCTAAGGCCCCTTCTGTGGGGTCGAAGGAAATGATTAAGAAATATATGTTGGAAATATTGGGGGTACCTGCAGAGTCGCACCCCCCGTTGGTTAAGGTGTATTATCTTCCTGTTAAAAAAAAGATAGAGGGAGGTGGGAATATACCTGGGGTAAATGTAGCTGATTCCCTGGATGTCTCAGCTTTGTTGGAAACTTCTTTAGTGGATACTGTTACTCCTGCTACTTTAATTGCAACTTTTGCATTAGCCTCAGACAGGGATTGGTTTCTTAAAATGTTTTTTCGGAAAAGGGATATTGCCTTTCTGGGTCTGACTGCTCGGGTCTTTCCTGACCTTGCAAGAGCGACCCAGAAACGTAGACGGGACTTTTTACTTCTACGTCCCGCTGTGCTGTTGTTGGGTGCTCAGTTTTTTCTTAAATTTCCTTCAAAATGTATTATTAAAATAACTTCTGTTACATATGTTTTTTATGATCCATCTCAATTACTTGCCTTCATTAATGCCCGTCGTCCCTCTGATACAGCGTAGGTTTCACTGCAGAGGATATTGCCTGACTGTTTCCCTTCAGTCTTTTTTTTCCTCACTTATTAGGTAATTATTTTTTCTTAGTTGGATTCTCCCTCATTTTCGAGGGCTATGGACGGAACAGGTTTTGTTTGATTTCCTGTTATGTTGATTTCATATTGGGTTGGATGTTTTGCTGACCTTTTGTTACCTGTATCCTTATTTCCATTCAAGTTTGTATGCTTGGATTTTGTGTTAAAATCAATAAATAGAAATTAAAAAAAAAAAATTCCCCTTCACATGCAAAGATAGGGTATTTCTGTCTGTTGTTGGGATGTACAGCTGCTATCTGACATCAACATGTTACCCATACTTACAGACCTGGCCCCAGTCTTTGCCCCCAGCCCCAAACAAAAGTATTTAGCTCTGGAGCTGCTAGCCAGGGCCCTCTATCTCTGCAGTGACTTTTCAGTGGCAATGAGAATAAAAACAATGTGGGATCTGCAAGTCATCACACACACTCACAAGCCCCACTATGGTCTGTGCCCTTTGTCTGAATAGACTTCCTGTTAAGAAAACCTGTGCCGGGGGGCAGGATGTGGCAGAATTTGAGATCATGTGTGCCTGCTCACAGGTTCCATGCTGGCTTTTTTATTTTCACAGTTTATCACTGAAAATTCACTGTGGGGAAGTGGTCTTGGGCAACAGCTCCAGGGCCATCGACAGTCTGACTTCTCTGAGAAATGTAACCAGGAGTCAGCTAGTTTTCCTATTGTCACCACTGTCTCAGGAAGCAAATCGATATATGTTTCCCTTCAATTAAAGGTGTCACACAGTAGGCCGAAGGTGATATTTAATTGCTTGCCTCACAAAGAGTGGTTACAGGAAAGAAAACTCTAAATTCCCCTGGAACATTCCTCCTCAGGGAGTAGAGAACAGCGGGAATGAAAATTAAACTAAATTGGAATAAAAGTCTTTGGACCAGTACGATGGTACAATACTGAATTTTATTTTGGCCCTAGTAGTAAAGTAAATGTAATATGGTATATGCACTTAACAGAAAGTATAAAAGGAATCCTAAGGTTCACCGGTGTCTTTTTATGGTTATATGTAAATAAATTTAGGACCCAATCGACGCATAGCCATCGCTGCCAAACTTTAATCCCAGATATTCAATGCCAAGGTTATATTCGGCCCCAGCATTGAATATCCAGGGTCATCACACAGCCAACAAGCCCGCAGAGGCTAACCAGGCAGTGGGATATTGAGCTACTGCTCGGTCAGCTCCCACAGGTAAAGATAGGCCAGCTTTTGCTGCGCCTATCTTTTACCAGTGGGTGCTAACCAGGCAACGGTGCAATATCACTGCTGCCCAGTTAGTGACTGGTGCTGTCCTCTGGTATGACCACAACACGCCCTGATGTTAAGCGGCATTGTGCATTACAGGTCTGTAAACCGTGTAAATGCCTTTGAATATCAGGCCCTTAAATCTTAAACTGGTATGCCCCTTTTTTTTTCTGAAACTCCCAAAACTCAAACACCTAAGTGTATTATAATCTACATTTACTTTGTAGATTTCCAACCACCTATGTGATAACACCTTGTCTAAACTTGATCCCTTAATAATTACAAGGGTTTATATTTGAGCTGAAATACTTTATCTGATATGTGTAAATACATGTAGTACTACTTATTACAATTGGAGGGTTACATTTAACATGTGGGTACTTTACAACATTTAAACAGCACAATTGGAGGGTTACATTTAGCATGAGGGTATTTAACAACATTATACAATGACTCGTAAGTCTAGTTGGGATGATTGGGAATTGAGTTGACGGGGGTAGTTGCAATACCGTTCGGGTGGAGATTGTTTGTCTGCTCATAGGTTTCTGTAAAGAGCAGGGTTTTAAGGGCCTTGCGGAAGTGTACGATGTCTTTTAATGCCCTCAGGCTCGTTGGGAGGGAGTTCCATATTGTGGACGCCAGTAGTGATGGAGCTCTTCTTGAAGTAGTTTGTTTAGTCTTGTGGTATCCTGCAGGTGTGCCGATCATGTTGTCATTATTGGTCCTTCTTGGTCTATTACTGATATCCCTTGTTATATCTTGGAGTGCATCTGCCGAGAGATGGTGGATGATTTTGAAGATGATCAGGATGGTTTTAAATTTTGCTCTGGCCACCATTGGGAGCCAATGCAGTTGCTGTAAGACGGAGGTGATGTGCTCAGTTCTCGGAGTGTCTGTAATGATGCGTGCTACAGTGTTTTACACCATTTGACGTGTGTGTAAGGTCTGCTGAGGGAGGCCTTGATATAACGAGTTTCTGTAATCAAGCAGAGTTGTTATGAGTGCTTGGCACACTGTGCGGACGTGGTCCTGGTGGAGTAATGGCTTGATCTTTCTTAAGGTCTTCAAACGTTGATAGGCCTTGTTTGCGGTTTTGGTGATGTGAGATTTCAGGTTTAGAGCTCTGTCCATAGTGATGCCCAGGTGCTTAACTTCATCTTTGACTGCTATGAGTTTGTTTAGAATGCTGATAGTCTGTGGTGGAATGAATTTATGATGAAATTTCACATCAAAATTGACCCTAAACCCCCACATTAAACCTGAACTTCTGAATTCCTACCTTTAACCTAACTAAAAAAGAAAAAATATGAGCATAATAGCAAGCTTACTGGAAAAAAAATCTTTTACTCCTCTCTACCACTACTTTCATATATTCTTCATTCAATCTAAACCTCACTCTTACTCCCTCCCTTCTCTCTGTCATTCATCTACTTTCACACATTTGTACAGCATATCCAAAACCACTTGAATATTTTCTGTAAACCCTAATTTTATAACCTTCCACCTTTTACAACCCACAGCTCACAGCCAGGGCTGGCCTGAGGATTTCTGATGCCCTAGGCAGAAGCCCTGGCCGTGCCGCTCTCTCCCCGCCACCCCCCGTCCAGCAGCATTGGCATCGGGGGAGGGGGGCTCAAGTCAGTGGCAGGCCATGTGCTTTGGCCTGCAGCTTCTGACCCCCCCCTCGACACAACTTCAGGGGGTCAGAAGCGGCAGGCCATGTGTGCGGAAGTGCGTGTCCTGCTGCTGCTGTCGAGCTGCCTCTACCGCTGGAATCAGTGGTAGCGTGGGGCCGGTGGCTTGGCTCAGCGCACCAAAGCACATGGTCTGCTGCCCTAGGCTGACGCCTAGTGTGCAGGTCAATCCCCTCACAACTAACTACCCTGAGCCTGAAATGTGCCAGGCCCTACACCAGGCTTTTAAAAAGTATTAACCACAAAAGGAAAACCCTTTTACTTTCTACACTCCTCTTTCTCTAGGTTACCTTACTTAATTTTAAGCCTCAGTTTTCAAACTGAAACAGACTTTAGTCCCCAAGACCAACTTTTACTCCTTCCTTTTTTGTTCCAAAAGGGGAAATATTTTAAATCTCCCTCTTAGCAATCTCTCACACAAACACTATTATTATTTTCTCCCTAGGCTGCCTCACTTTCCTCTTATAAAATCAATGTAAACTGTCTCAGCAGTTCTTGCCCAAATTTTGGGAACCCCCCCCAAACTACTAGCTCTCATTCACACTCCAGTCATTCCCTTTCAAACTCATCCAAAATGTTCAAATTTCCCAAAAAATATATTCCCAGAGGCCTCTGCGCTCAGACACACCAACAGCCACACTTTTCCACATCCAAACACCAACTGCCTGAAAAAAAAATCAGACACCCAACATTCTAACTTGTCCAGGGAAGTGTGTCCCTACACTCTCTGATGTCATTAAGTAATCCCATTCTAAATAACATAAAAGCTTAAATTTCACAAATTTCTAGGAAACTTCACCATCACAAGTCCAAAGGAATCGCTCAGTAATTTTTAAAACTGTCACTTTAACACAGCAGTCAGAAGGAAGCTCCTTCATCAAACTGCCTCACTCTGTACTCACCGTTCAGCTGAGCCACTATGCTACAGTGTTGCAAATGAGATCCCTCGTTCTCCCTCTCCCTCAACATCTGGGTACTTTTTATACAATAAACTTTCAATTTTTATTAATAAAAACATTAATCATTTAACATTTGAAATAAACATGTTTTTGACTATAGCAGAGTCCCAACAACTCCCCACTTGGGAACCCAGCTTTATCATATTTTACAAACGTCACTTCTAGCAAACTGCTTCTATTTGTGCCCTTCTCTTCTACTGCTAACTCCAGACTTCGCTCCTTTCACCTTGCTGCGCCTTACACCTGGAACAAACTACCTGTGTCTGTACGCCAGGCACCTTCTCTAACCCTCTTCAAATCCAGGCTGAAAACTCACCTCTTCGCTGCTGCTTTTGGATCTTGACTCACCTGATCTCCTTTTTCTTTCCCTTGCTTTGTCCCAGCCTACACCTTCTGTGTTTGTCTTGACTAGATTGTAAGCTCTGATGAGCAGGGACTGTCTCCTACATGTCTGTGCAGCGCTGCGTGCGACTTGTAGCGCTACATAAATGCTCAGTAGTAGTAGTAGGCTTTAAATAACCTTAAAACAGCCCAAAAACCACTCCCCATGGTTCTTCTGTCCTTGCCTGCACTTCCGAAAAACTCAGAACCCCTAAAACACAATTAATTTTTATTTAAAACGGCTGTTTTCGCCATTTAAAGGAGTCTTTAAGCCCAGCTCTGTCCACATTCCCTAGGCTTCAGCCAGGCATGGCAACATTGTGGCTGTTCCACTTCCCCTCCGGGCCTTCTCCCTTAAGCTGCAAACTCCCACAGTTATCGGCCTACCCCCATGTCCACAGACCACTCCCCCAGCCTTCCAACACTAATGGGCTGAGATCAGGGACAGCCGTGGACATCACAGCTATACCCAATCCAGCCAGCAGCAGCTCTTCCTAGCCCTGAGCCCCCTAGAAAGAATCCTCTCTCCTTCCCGCAGCCACCCCCCAGCTCCTCCAACCTGGAATCCGAGACAGCCACGGACATTGCGGCTGTACCCGATTCGGCCTATATCTACCCCAGCAGTCCCCATTCACTTTCTTGGGCCAACAGGCCCACATTCACCTCACTGGCCTTCTCCCCCATGATCCCTGGCCTCCCCAGCTGCTGCAAAGCCACAGAACAGGGCCCAATCATCCCTGCGCACAGGCTGAAACCTCCCGTGGCAATTCTCGCCACCTGCAGCATTTTCTTTATATAAAAATCTCGCAGCTCAGCTGCTCTTATTCTCTGCAGGCAATTCTTATTTAAAAAAAAAACGCTGGCCCTCAGCAACCCTGGACCACAGCACTCTCCCCAGGTATTTATTTTATTTTATTTTGCAATTTTTCACAGTTACACTATCACATAGATCATTAAGAAATTGATTCACTTGTGGTCTTTTTGGCCTCTGGAGGACAAATATCTGGGGACATTCAAACCTATGGCAAATAGCAATGGCCCTAAAAGGCACTATTTCAGAGATTTGGAATGATTTGGATAGCTGAAAAAAAGTCTGAGTGTACAATAGATAAAGACACTACAGATGTTCTGGTAATGATATACAATTCAGCCATGGACTATGCCCACAAAGGGCTATTCACCCACACATTTACTTTTTGTTTTAAATTTAAACTATCATCATTTTTACCTCTTTCTCCCTTGTTCCTATGCGCTCGTTTGCTTTTTTGCTGTCAACAATGAGCCGCCTGACTGAAGACCAAACACAATTTAGGACAACTATCCAGAGGGTCACCATGAGTCGACACAGACTTGACGGCATGTAACAATCATCGGAAATGGCCTGTACTATGCTACAGCACCGTGAGTCTTCATTTGCAGCTACCCTGAGATTTTCTTTTCATTTTAAATCTTTACATTACCCAGCAATTGCAGTAGCAATACTGAGCTAAAAAATAAAGCATCAGAGACCTAGCCAAAACCCTGCAACAGCGGTATCTGACCAATAGGTATCACTGAGTGATGGCAGAATTTCCTCCTTCACAGGAGTCACATGAATGCTGCTTCTTCATCCTCTAGCTCACCCAATGAACAGAGGTCACTTTCACGCTCTTCTGAGAACCAAGGATTTTAGGGATACAACTATGTCTCTGCAAGTTGCATCCAAACACCCACCTGATCCACAGCACAAGCCATTGCACAATTGGCTAACCCCATTTATCTCATTCAGAAATGATTTGTATAATGCACTAGGCAGCTTGCAACTGAATATACAGTAATTTACTGCCAGAGGGGGGCTCAAGAGAGCTTTTCAGAATTTGGAAAGGAAGTGAACTCATAGCCTGTACTTCCTGACTTAGTGAGAATAAGGCCGCAAGCATTGTTCTTGATGCCGTCAATCAAACAGCAGCTGTGGCTGTTAGAAATAAAGGCCTTCCTACCTCCTCCAAAAAAAGATTCCTCCCTTTCCTTAGAACTGGTGCTCCTGGATCTGGTAACTTGGCAACTCTGGGAATCTGTTGCCAAAGAGCCATGGTCCTTTAGGGATTCATGGAGACTAGTCTGAAAACACTTCTTGCTGACAGAAAAAGCTGACCTAAGGCCTACTGCAGCAAGGAGAAAATGAATTACTGAAATGTCCCTACAGTGATGAATAGATTAGTCTTTATAAAAGAAAAAGCTGTTAGTTTGAGTGGAATACAATACACACCCCAGCCAATGAATATATCTATTGTTAAGATAGTTTTACAATTTACTACTAGTAACGTTGCATGGCCTGAATGAAATTGATAGACACATTACTATTTGCAACACCGCCTTGTCTGGACTGATATAGACAGAGACCATCTTGGTCTATCCAATTATCAACTGAATTTTAGTTTAATACTTAATTATATTTTTACCTATCAGCTGAACTTTGCTACACAGCCACTTCTTAAAGAGTGGATTTATACCACTATACTCCCAGGTGGCTCCCTCATCCCCTTGATCTTTCTCCTACCTAGCCTTCATTTATTTTTTCTATCACCTGCTCTCTTCCTCTTTCTTTCTTATGGTTCCACATCACTTTTTCTTTCTAATTGTTGACAATCGCTAATCTTCTCGCCGCATACCAACTTCAAACTCCCTCTCCTTATCATCCCCACTTTACCATCCTTACTTCTCCCATCATTTTGTCATCCACCCTATCATTAGCTCTTGAGTTTCACCTTTTCTTCCTCTTATTTATCCCTCCTCTCTCTAAGAGCCTCACCCTTGTTTCTGTTGTGCTGTCTCCTCTCTGCCCTGCACTCTTCTGCTCCCAACCCTGACCCCCCCAGACTTATCCCACTCCCAGGACTGTTCCTCACGCAACTGCTCAAACATTATTCATAATCCTCTCCTTTCCCCCTCCTTTCTCTTTCTCATGTGCCCTGTGGAATGCACATTGCATATCAAATAAGTTGTCTTACTCATGATCTCTATCTCTAATGTTCTGTCTTCTTGCTCTGACACCTGGCTTCTCCCAGATGACTCAGCTTCATTCGCTGTCCTCTGTCATGGCGGCTACTAATTCTCCCACACATCTCGTCTCACTGGCTGTGGTGGTGGTGGTGTTGAGTTTCTACGCTCTCATTCCTGCCAATTTCAACTTCTCCTTCTGCCTCAGTCTCACTCTTTTCCCTCCTCTGAAGTCCACTCCATCCACCTTTTTACTTGATTACCTCTCTGGATAGTTGCTATTTATCGACCCCCTGATAAATCCATCTCTACCTTTCTCACTGACTTTGACTTGTGGCTTTCCTTCTTTCTGGATTCATCTTTCCCCTCACTTATTCTCAGTGATTTTAACATTCATGTTGATAACCCCTCTGACCCTTATGCTTTAAAGCTCCTTTCCCTTACCTCCTCATTCAACCTCCAGCTTTGCTCTACTGCCCCCACTAACCAGCAAGGCCACTACCTTGACCTTGTCCTTCTTCTCTAATTGCTTACTCATTAATTTCTGCACCTCAGTTCTTCCCTTATGTGACCATCACCTGCTAAGCTTCACTCTTTATCATTCCCCGCCTCAATATCGCCCAATTTCCTCCAACCTCTTTAGAAATCTTCATGCTATCGACTCATCAACTTTTCCTCCATTATGTCATCAGTCTGTTGATGAGGCTGTAGTTTCCTATAACACTGCACTCTCCTCTGCTCGAGGCTCTTGCTCCGTCCATGCCACGTCCTGTGAGGTGTATTGTACCTCAGTCCTGGCTGCCTTTGACTATCAGTTATCTATGTTCCTGTCCCCACTCAGCTGAGTGCATATGGCTAAAATCCCACACCCTTGCTGACTTTCTTCACTTCAAATTCATGCTTGCCTCTTTCCAGTCAGCCATAGCACTCAAACAAAACTACCAAGTCCACCTGACTAACTTTCTTGCCTCTGACCCACACCGTCTCTTTACAACGCTCTACTCTCTCCTCATGATGCCTCCGCCTCTGACCCCTCTTTCCCTTTCTGCTCAAATCTTGGCCAACTATTTCCATGACAAAGTCCACACGATTACACTCCAATTCCCCTTGAGATTAGCTCCATCCCCTCTTCCCCCTCAACCTCTGCAACCCTTTCCTTCCTTTTCTAAGATCTCTGAGGATGAACCCACACATCATCTTTCCTCCTCTAAACTCACTACCAGCTCTTTGATCCTATTCCCATCCATCTCCTGAACTCCATCTCCTCCAATGTCATCCCTTCCATCTCTCATATTCTCAAACTGTCACTCTCCACTGCAACTGTCCCTGCAGCCTTCAAGCATGCTGTGGTCACATCTCTCCTCAAGAAACCTTCATTAGACCTTATCTGACCTTATAATTATTGACTCATCTCCCTCGTCTCCTTCATTTCTAAACTACTTACATAGAAACATAGTATATGACGGCAGATAATGACCAGTATGGTCCATCTAGTCTGCCCAGCAAGCGGCAAGAGTAGGTGCACTTGCCATTCCGTGCAGGTCACCCCTCCCCATGCCTTTGTTTAGGGGTGTACCCACCGCTCCGTGTAGGTCACCCCTATTTGTTCAGATATAAGAGATAGTTATGCTCATTTTGATTTTATCCTGTTGCTATAAAGGGATTCACTGTGTCTGTCCCATGCCATTTTGAATTCTGTCACTGTGTTTGCCCCCACCACTTCCATCGGGAGGGCATTCCAAGCATCCATCACTCTTTCAATGAAAAAGTATTTCCTGACATTGCCTTTCAGTTTACCCCCTTGCAGCTTCATGTTATGCCCTCTAGTTATACAGCTTCCCCGTCTTTGGAAGAAGTTTGTTTGTCCATTAATACTCGTATTTAAAGGTCTGAATCATTTCTCCATACCATTTCCTAGATATATCCTTGTCTTCTGCTGTTGTGTTGTCTGTCTTTACTAGATTGTAAGTTCTGACGAGCAGGGACAATCTTTTACATGTACCTGTACAGCGCTGCATATGCCTTGTAGCACTATATAAATGATCAGTAGTAGTAGTAATGCTAGAAGATGTAGTTCAAGAGAGTCCTAAACTGGCTGGAAGAGAAATCTTATTGGAGAAGGATAGTTTGGAAGATGTAGTGAAAACAGCAGTTGGAGTTCACAACCCAGTGTAAAGTAGTTACAAATCTGGAACCTATTTGGGAGCTGCTGGTCAATGAAAAAAAAAGCCAGAGTATTTGTAGAGGTAGAATGGATAGATCAAAAGGTGGATGTAACTGGGTTTAGTTGTGAAGAATGCCAAAACCTTAAAGTGGCACAGGAGCCTGAAGGAAAGAATGCTGCTACACATTTTAACAAACAATTAAGAAACAGAGGACAGCAGACAATCTCCAAGCTGTAATCTGTACTATGGAGAGTTAGACAGATGAGAAAAGGAACTTTATGTCTCTTGTATATACACACTCTGGAATAATTAAAGCAGGGGCTGTGTGTGGATCAGATTAGAAGCCATAGTAAAGCATCCATTTAGTAGATTAACATACCTGTGCAGTAAAAGGGTAATTTTATAAAAGCTGTAGTCTATCTGGTAAGCACACGATTTCATGCACATACTTTGTGCCTATTCTATAAAGTCAAGTACGCCTAGTGCAAACGTATGTGTGGATGTTAAGGCATGATCCTAGAGCTGGTGTAAATGGCTGCACCTACTTTTTGCGATTATGCACATAAAATAAAGAATTTTATAATCTATGCATATAATTGCTCAAACCGCCCACGCTCTGCCCAAACTTCACTCATATGCATGGACACAGTAAAAGTACACACAATGCAAACTACACATGTACTTTCACCCTAGTCAGTATTTTATGAGGCAATTTATACAGGCACGTTGCCACTTATGTGCATAAAGGACTAAAACAATGGCGTTTATGCTTAGCGTTGGGGTATTTTGAGGGTGGAGCAGAGGCGGCTCAATGGGTTAACCAGGCAGTAGCAATATTCAGCCGCTGCCTGGTTAACCCTAACCGGCTAAAAAGCTAGGACGGCTGAATGGCTGTCCTATCTTCAATTGGTTTTGCAATCTGGCTGAATATTGCCTGCTGACCAGACTGCAAAACTGAAATCCAGGTAACCCTAATATTCCATGTTGGGGCCCAGATATGGCCCTGGCATTGAATATCTGGAGAAAATTTAAAGTGACCACCACTGAAAATCCCCCCTCCCCCCTGTAATTTTAGCACCTTTTTAAGCTAAGAACTGTAGTAAGCACCTGGAAGAATGTCAGGAGATAGTATACTAAAGCCCATAAGCTGTAGTCTATTTTGTAAGCTTAGACAAGCTCCATGTGAGAGCTTTATGGCCTGTTAGAAGTGCACTCCAGCTTTAATTGATCAAGAGGCTGGGAAAGTTACTTAACTAGGAGTCCATGGTGACTTACCCTCCTGGGCAGATTAACATCAAAAGGCAAAAGTCTGTACTATAGAGAATCAGACCAGCCAAGCCATAATCAGCAAATGGGAAGTTGACAGGTTCTTTGCACATTAAAGACCACAAGTTTTGGTCTATACTCTGTCTGGAGGATCAGATGAGCTGAGAGAGAGAGCACTTTATTGCATGTTTAGATGCACTTTGGATTAAGGTGTGCAAGGGGGCTATATAATATCTGTGAAAGCTAGTGATTAGAAGATCCTTGATGAAGCATCTACCTAATTTTGGAAATAAAGCATGTAAATAGTACCCCAGTATCTTGCCTTATCTATGGAAAAGGAAAGATATTGATGAGTTACTGAGGCAAGAAGCTGAGAGGCATTGACCCTGATTGGTAGTCACTGCCAAAACTACCAGACTGGGATGCCTTTTCACCAGCTTTGGCTAATGAACTCCAAATCCAAAGGCAAATGCAGAGCTTGCACTGCTGATGTCAGCACCATGCACTCGCCTAAGCCAACAAACTGTGCTAAAACAACCAGAAAGCACCACAGCCAAGCCAATGCCAGTTCTACTGGGCATCTGACAACACACACAGCAACTTAAATAATCATGGCATCTACTGTCAAGTTCCGTCAGAGAAAGCAAAAATGGCAATCTGTTGAGATGTGAAGGCAGTGGGCAAGGCAAAAAAATAAAAGAAAAAAAATAAACCTATATGTGACAAATCCTATATCATATTCAGATGTCTTCTTTCTCATTAAAGTACAGGTATTTCATGGGCACTTATGTGATAAACATCAAAGCTATTTAAGTTTTAAACAGTGAGTACACTGGAAGATCAGTTTACAACAGATGCAAAGAACAAGGGAATTCTAAAACATTCATTAGTATTGAAGATGCTCTGCTTGTTATGTTACGTTACAAATCATGATTCAAGCTCATTCCGCCCATGAAGATCTCATCTATCTGATGCTGGGACCGGAGGTACAACCTGGACTCTATTCCACTGTCGATTCATAATGGAGGCATGTTAATCTTTCTCAGCTTAAATAATTATTTGATTCTCCAGTGTCAATTTTACTGAATTTAAGGAATGCACAGACCAATGTATGTTAAAACATTTGGTTTTGGCAGCCTTTTATTACCCCAGTATTCACTAAATTTTGGCAATCAAGTACCATAGTTTAAGGAATACTGAAGTACTGTTCACACAGCTAACATGTAGACATTACAAGCAGGAGTAACATTCATTAATTCCTTTCCTCACCCCCCCCCCCCCACCTCACCCCCAGCCCCTGGAGCAGGAATACTTAAAGTGGCTTAAAACCACAAGGGGATCAGAACTCCCCTGGCACAAAACTCCACTCCTGACCAAATCCCGTTTGTGAAAAGGACCCCTTCCCCCAATTGCGGTAGACCATGGCAGTTTGCAAAACAATTACATCATGAAAATAAACATAACATAAAATCCTAACCACCATAGCACCTGGAAAATACATGATTTTCAGGCAGAGTCCTCACAAATGGCCATCCTATAAATTCACTAACCTATTGCCCCAAGCCTTAATATGGTTACTTTACCAACAATCATTTGGCAAGAATCCCCAAGCAACCTTCCTTTTCCTCAAAAGATACATTTCTCCATTTAACCAAATACTTGCCCACATATCCAGACTTTGATCATCTTCCAAAAAGACAGATATGCATTCTCCCTTCTAAGCTGTAATAGTAAAGCATTCCAGAGCATTAAGGCAGAACTAAAAGCTAGTTCCTAGTATTATTATTATTATTACAGTTTCTTATATACCGCGCTATTTAGAATCAGCGCGGTTTACATCATAACAAAACGACCATTACGACAAACTGTCAGGTTTTACATTGAACAGGAGTACAAACTTGGATAACTGGATAATAGTCAATAGAGTCTGTTGGGAGGACAGGAATAACCACACTAGGATATAATAGCACAATAGGTCAACCAAGCATTTAGGGACTTTGTTGATCTAATTTAAAAACAAGGTATAAAATTTTACATGTAATTCTACTCTCAACAGATAGTCAGTAAAGTTCAGTCAACAATAGCATGCAGTGGTTTTGTCCCTTACTGGCTAGTAGAAGGTTGAACATATTAAATAACATCTTCAAACATCTAACGCTGCTCTGTGAACTAAATACAAAGCCCTACAAAGATGATGGGAATTATACTATACCATGCCATACCAGCACTAATTCCCACTATTCAAACAGCAAAAAACAAAACAAAACAAAAACCTAAGCAGGAAATGTCAGCACTGTAAAATTACCCAGACCCTAGAACACCAATACCTCCCACCACAAAAATAGAACAAGTTGGACTGCTGCTACAGATCCCTACACAGAAACGGTATGCTAGCAGAATAGAGGAGTCCAATGGAGAGCAAACCATCCACACAGGAGCAAGAGACAAAAAACAGCAGGTGCACCAATAAGTGTCAGGAGGCACTTTATTCACCAAGACAAACCCAACGCGTTTCAGCCGAGGAGGCCTTCTTCAGGGTTTACAAACCTCAAATACAACAATAAAAGTACAATAATAAATATATGTAGAATAAATACATCATAAATGAATGAATGAATAAATAAATGAACAGATAAATAAATACAACATAAGAACAGTTGAACTCATATGACATTATATAAAATCAAAGGAGTAATAAAAAACTAACAGTGATAAAGTGTTATTCTAAATACAATCCAAAGATGCCAGGACTTTTTAAAATGGCCATATGTTTTCAGCCTTGCAACTTTTCCTTGTCTGGACTGTATTTAGAATAGCACTTTATCACTGTTAGTTTTTTATTTATTGCTCCTTTGATTTTATATAATGTCATATGATTTCAACTGTTCTTTTCTTATGTTTTATTTATTTATTGTATTAATTTATGATGTATTTATTCTACATCTATTTATAATTGTACTTTTATTGTTGTTTTCGAGGTTTGTACACACTGAAGACGGCCTCGACTGAAAAGTGTTGGTGTCTGTCTTGGTGAATAAAGTGCCTCCTGACACTTGTCGGTGCACCTGCTGTTTTTTGTCTCTTGCTAGCAGACTACAGACAGACCTTCCCAAATACAGAATAAACAACTACAAATGAGAAAGAAAAGCATACATACAAAAAATGAAATAGAAAGCCTGAGAAACTGGACTTTCATGAATGCAATGCTGAAGAAAGAGACAAGGAAATACATATTGCCCTGTACTGAGCAAAATACAGGCATAAAAAATATACAGTACATCCCCAAAGCTGAATTATTCCAGTCAATAAATAGTTGAAACAAAATGCTTTTTTGTCCCTTGGTTGTCCGATTCTTTTATTTTTCTAATGGTCCTGATCTCTCTTTCCATTTTCTCTTTGGTGATTTATCCTAAGTTCTATTCTAGGGTCTCTTTTCTATTTTCTGTTTATTCTTCCTCTGTTTTCTTTCATTTCTTGGAGCGATCGTTCATTTTTTTATTTAATTTTTCTAGTCTGCCTCTTTTTACCTGTAGCTAGCTTTAACTCCTGTTTTTTTTACCATTCTCTTTATACTCCAAGTTTTCAGCTTCCATCTTTTCACTTTTCATGTATGTAACAGCTTTCCATCTCCCATTTTCGATTCCCCCATTTCCCCCTTTGGCCTTTTAGTCTCCAATCTCAAATTCACCCTCTTCAACTGATTCCTGTCTCCCATTTCTAATTGAACTCAAGCTCATCTTCTTATCAGTCCCAATTTCTCCTCTCTCCTTGCCCTTGCTGTGAGCCTATATCTTCTCTTACTCCCGCACAGCCTCCCATTCCACTTCTAATCTCCTCTCATACCAAGAGCTTCCTCTTTCTCACTTCCTCCCTCCACAGACTCATGTCCCTTTTATTGCCTCCAAATGCTTCCTCAGCACCTCCAAGTATTTCACACCATCTCCCCACCTTTCTTCACAGTCATACATCTTACAGTTCATCCAGCATACACTCTTCTCATACCTCCCACTCAATAGTCCTGTGTTCCCCTGTTTCCCTCCCTAATATGCAACATCTGCTCTCTGTGTCATTATCACTCTTCCTGTGAATTTGTCCTCTGTATCCCTATCCCCCAATTGCATTTGCCTTCTGTGTCACTATCTCCCTCCCCCTCAGTCACCTATGTGCAGCTTTTTCTGCACTGTCTTTCACTGGTGCAGCATCTACCATCACCGTCTCTTTCTTCCCCACTTTAGCCTTACAATGTGTAGTACACTTGTGCAGGCAGGCAGCAGTGCAGTGCAATACCCCTGGGTCCAGCAGCTGCTAGGTGCAATGGAGGCAGAAAGAGAACCACTCAGTGTGCGCATGTGCTGCGAAGGGGCCTTGTACGCTTTTTTTTTTCCAATGGTGCTATCAAGGAATGGGGTAAACTACACCCCATACAATTACCTGAAGAAATGGATAATATGTTTTAGTTCTGGTTTATTATGGATTATGCATTTTATATACAGTATATATATATTATTATTTATGTTTTTACATTATTTATTAGTATTATTGTATTTATGATTTTAAATTATGTTATTTTACCTTTTTAGAGGTTGTTTGACCCCTGAAGAAGGCCCCTGGCCGAAACACATGTCGGATAGATCTTTGTTTCCAATAAATTGTTTCTTCCACGGTGGTTTTTGTGCTCTGCCTTGCTTGTGCCTTTTTTCTTTTGCTGCAGGAAGGGTGTTTCCCATGCTTTTATAGTTATATTTTACACTGTAAGATGTTCAGTGTTGAAGCTGTTCCTAAATCTGAGCAAAGCCTTGGCTCAGAACATAAACGTCTATAGCCTGGACTTTCATTTTTTGAGAAGGTTGAATGAGAGAGTGTCATGCCAAAACCGAAATAATTACTGCCACATAGTATCCAGTTTCTTCATAAGTCTGAGCCTTGATAGTTAACCTCCAAGAGCTCAGAGAAACTCTGGACCACAGCTTCTTGGACTGGAGTGCTCCCTTGTCTACCTAGACCACACAGAAAGGGGGGTTACATAACTGATTCTGTACTATGAACGGCTCTTAATTATAGCATTTTAGTGCAGAGCTTCTTTTATTCTTGCGTAATGGTCAAAATAAGTTATGTAATAGATTTTCATTAATACGATTAAGTGATGTAATTCTTTTTATGTTGTACTTTGCCTAAAGCATGTTACAATGGGCGGGTTGACATACAAAAAAAAAAAAAGCTTTGCATGCAACACAGCTTATTAAATTTTGTACACACAGGGCTACATTTTTTTTCTGTTGCCAATATCTCATAATAATGCCTTTTTAATGCACACTGAGCACAGATCTCAGCATCTCATGTGTGTAGGTGGTCTCCCCAGTTGTTCCTCTATATTTTTGAAATGAGGAAAATTCTGGAGCTTGTCCCTAGGTTGTGAGATATGTTTAAAGGGAAGTGAACTATTAGAAGCTCCCTACTTAAGGTGCTGGAGGTTTTTCAGTGGGATAATACGCCCACAATAGAGGACTGCTGCCTTTAGGAGTTTTATTTATTTAGTAAGTTTATACACCACTTTTTCAAGGATCAAGGCAGTTTACATGTAACACAACTTTAAAATTACATTAACAATGTAACACTAACACAACTTAACATTTCAGATAGCATTGTTACTGTTTCAATTTACAGCTTAGCAATACAGTGAGTGTTGTGACAGAGACGGGAGGGGGGGGGGAGGGGGAGGGGTGGATAACGTCAACTTTAACAATCAAGTGAACATGCAATAAGAATTCAATGCATGGCTGACTTTTTAGGGCAGTTGCAATGGTGATTTAGGTAAGACCATCGAAGTGCTCCCTGAACAGGAAGGTTTTAGTAATAAGTTCCAGGCTGCTGAAGAACAGCAAAGGAACAGCCTCTTCTCATGGCCAGTTAGGCTTTGTACAAGGAGTTTCCTAGGCCCACTTAGCCTAACCCAGTAGTTCCCAAACCTATCCTAGGGGATCCCCAGCCAGTCGAGTTTTTAGGATATCCATAATAAATATGCAGGGGAGTAAATATGCATGTAGTGGAGGCAGTATATGCAAGTGTCTCTCATGAATATTTATAGTGGGTATCATGAAAATCCAACTAGATTTAAGGTCTAGTTCCAGAACCACTGAAAATAGCCACCATCAGACCCATTCTAAAAAACCCTAAGCTGGACCCACAAGATCCAAACTCTTATCGTCCTATATCTCGCCTCCCCTTCTTGGCTAAGATATTAGAGAAGATTGTTCAACAGCAGATCCAAGACTATATTGACTGCTAAGTTCAAATTATCCATGTCTACATGTTTTATGTACCAAGTTCAAATGTTCTAAATACAGTATACTGCTTCATGTACCAAGTTGTTACAATGTAAACAGCACTGATTTAAAATAGTGCAGTATATAAAACCAAATAAATAAAAATAGATGGGGAGCCACCAGGACAAGAGATGAAAGGAGTGCAGACCTAGGGAAGTCTGAAGTTGGTGTTCCAGTGGTAACAGGAATCAGCAGAGATCTGAAGGGATTCACTGCAGCAGGGATGCACAAATTCAGTCCTCAATGGCTGCAGACACGCCAGGTTTTCAGAATAGCCCTAATGAATATGAATGAGCGAGATCTACATATAATTAAGGCAGCATGCATACATAACTCTCTCATGCATATTCATTAGGGCTATCCTGAAAACCTGGCCTGTATATGAAATATTGCTATTTTTTTTTAGGCTCTTGACAGTTACCTGTGAATTAGATTGGCCACTTGTAGAAAAAGGATGCTGGGCTCGATGAGCCCAGTATAGCAATTGTTCTGCTCTTATGTAGGCTAGCCATATAACCGTTATCACTAACATGTTCGAGGGAGGAGAAAAACAATGGCAGGACTTATCCTCCCCAAATACCACAAAAAGCACATTGTCAGTTTATGTGCTGCTGTGTTAAACAATACAGGGAGTAATTCTACCATCTTGAGCGGCAAATAGATATTGTTAATTATGCCATTGATAAAAAGGCAGTGAAAGCAAATCTTCTCAGAAGGTTTCAATGAAAACAATGTATAGGCTTTAGTAGACTATTTTAAAGTTTGAAACCATCTTCCACCTAGTAATGCAGAGCAGAGTAGCCCTGAAAAGGGAATATAAAGCCAGATTATAATATAAAATCAAGTGGTATGGCTAAATGGACAATTTTCTCAATGGAGAAAGGTGAATAGTGGTGTATTCCAGGGATCTGTGCTCGGCCCGCTGCTTTTTATCATATTCATAAATGACCTGGAAATGGGAACAAGTGAGGTGATCAAATTTGCAGATGATAAAAAATTATTGAAAGTTGTTAAAATCCAAGAGGATTGTGAAAAATTGCAAGAGGACCTTGATAAATTGGGAGACTGAAGTCCAAATGGCAGATGAAATTTAATGTGGACAAGTGCAAAGCTATGCACCTAGGAAAGAACAACCCAAACTATGGTTGCACGATGCAAGGTTCCACATTAGGAACCACCCAGGAAAAGGATTTAGGTGTCATCTACTACTACTACTACTATTAAACATTTATAAAGCACTACAAGCATACGCAGCGCTGGATAAAATGTTGAAACCCTCCACCCAGTGTGCAGTGGCAGTCAAGAAAGCAAACAGAATGTTAGGAATTGTAAGGAAAGGAATGGAGAATATAACAAAGGATATTGTAATGCCTCTGTATCATTCCATATTGCGATTGCACCTTGAATAGTGTGTGCAGTTCTGGTTGTCATATCTTAAAAAGGATATAGCAAAATCAGAAAAGGTACAGAGAAAAGCCACCAAAATGGCAAAGGGGATGGAAGGATGCACATATGAGGAAAGGCTTAAAAGATTACAGCTGACCGGAGATATGATAGAGGTCTCTAAATTAATGAATGGAGTAGAATGGGTAAACAGATTGGTTGTTTACTTCTTCAAAAAGTAGAAAGACTATGGGACATGCAATGAGGCTACAATGTAACCCATTTAAGACTATTAAGAGAAAATACTTTTTCACTCAATGCATAATCAAACTGGAACTCATTACCAGAGGGTGTTGCAAAAGCTTTTAGTGTAGCTGGGTTTAAAAAAGGTTTGGCCTAGATCCTGGAGGAAAGGTCCATATACCATTATTAAAGAGGACCCGGGAAATCCACTGCTTACCCTAGGACAAGCATTGTGGAACCTATGTACCTTTTTGGGAACCTGATAGGTACTTGTGACCTGTATTGGCCACAGTTGGAAAAAGGATACTGGACTTGATGGACCTTGGTTGACCCAGTATGACATTTCTTATGGTATACTAGCACCAGCATAATTATTCTGAAAGCAGTGTATTTACTGTATTTCTAGATCACATGCCCAGCTTGGTCTATCTTCTTTTTAACATTTTCTTGGTCCCTCTTGCCCCCATTGTCCAACAAAGCACAGTTACTTACCTGTAACAGGTGATCTCTGGGAACAACAGGAATAAGTCTTCACATATGGGTACGTCGGTACCAATGGAGTCCGCGCGGGAACGCTTCCCAGCATCCAATCAGAAAGCTTTTGGAAGCATCCCAACACGCCTGCGTGCTGCCTTCCCGCCTTCCCAACTGCCTCTCCTCAGTTAAGTTTTAAAGCTGAGACAAAGAAAGAGAGAGAGCAAGGAAGGGAAAGATAGAGATAGAGAAATGCAACTCCTAGGGGAGGTGGGTGGGTTGTGAAGACTTATTCCTGCTGTTCCCAGAGATCACCTGTTACAGGTAAGTAACTGTGCTATCTCCAGGAACAAGCAGGAATGAGTCTTCACATATGGGGACTCCCAAGCTCAGATGCCAGGAGGGAGTCCTAGCATGTTGCAAGTCTAGAACGAGCCATGCTATTCCTCAGGACCTCAGGCATCCTGGGGATGGAGGGTAGGAGTTGAATACAGAAAAGAGCTGTGGAACAGCTGGCTAGAACAGGGCTTCAAAAGGGGAAGACCCTGTATCAAGGGCATTTAGTAATAAAATATTGTAATCTGGGCCTCCCTTGTTGGCATTGCACAAGTGCACTGAGCTACATATGGATCTGATAGAAGAGCCAGTGAATGTGCTCAAGGGGTACCTCACTGAGAAGTAGAGGTAATAAAGTAGAACAAAAAACAAGTGGAGGTCAGAACCCTTTAGGGTGAGAAAAATAGCCCCAGGGGAAAACTGGGGTAGTATGAGAGGTAGAGCTTCAGCGGAGACGCAGAAGGTACTATTAAGGAAAGCTTAAGCTGCTTTGGTCCAAAAACAGTACAAATTTAGGGCCAAGAGAAAAATTTAGTCTGACCCAACTGGACTGGGGTTGGAATCAGTCCATGTAGGGAAGAAAGGGTATGGAAACCCTTGTATCTGATAAAAAGGACAGACTCAGGAGCGCTAAGCTTTAGAGCAACGGAAGCTCCACAATGTCTTTCCTAAATGGGGTCAATTAGGAAAGAAAGGTACATGGAGAGTTTCAGGAGTACCTAACCTGAAAAGGTTAATTACCACAGGAGTGGTTCTAGGTGTAGTCCCCTAGGTATGCTGGTACAGCATTGATAGGGTTAGTGCCCATCTGTCAGGATCATAAAGGAATGTCAGGATATCTGATCCTAACAGACAGATAGATAAGTAGATGGATACAGATCTATCTAACAATATATCTCATTATATGTATTCATATATATATATGTACATATATATATAGATAGATAGACAGATAGATAGATTTAAATATATACACATATAGGGTATATATGCATATATCTATAAAGAGATATGTATGGGCAGAAGACACACAGATAGATATAAATCAGCATATCTATATCTATATATATACCTAGATGAATAGGCAGGCATATAGAGACATGTCTCCAGGTATATAGATGGAGAGATGTCCAGAGAACCCCATCCCCCCTTATAGGGAGAGAGAAAGATTTATCTAATAGCAAGAAGGTTAATACCTGCTTGAATAGATAAAATAGAAAAAATCCTCTTCTCCTGGTTATGATTGGCATAGTCAGAGGAAAGGTGTCCCTGACAAAAAGGCGGCTTAATTCTTTGCAGAATTTGAGCTCTTGAGTAACCAGGATGGCCTACGTGAAAATGGCAGAGGATAAGGGCAGTCTGCAGACAGGAAGTCCAGATATCTCCAGAATTGTAGTATGGAGATTGGATAGAGGAGGCCTCTGGAGGAAGATACCCTAGTGATCCACCTATGAGGGCAAGATGGGTATTAGGTATCCTCTAGCTGCCAGTGAAGAATTTATCTCTGACGGGAGACCCCAGGAGATATGGGCCAAGCCAGGGAATTGGCCCTTCTTTAGGCTTTCACGTAAGGAAAGGCCTGAGGCTTATGCCTCAAAAGATTTTTAAGATAAGATGGAAAGGGTAGAGAATACCTGCCAGGCATGAAACATGACTGGGGAAACCCCTTTTAACCATCTGGGGTTATCTGCTAGGCAAGATACTAATGCTCTCTAGCAAGGGCCCATAGTGCAAAGCTACTCTAGTAGAGTTGCAGAGAGCATGCTGCAGGTTGGTCAGAAGAAAAACTGGCTGTGGAAAGCCAGCAGGTAACCAGCTATTCTGCCAAGGACAAGGGGCGAAGAATAGAAATTAACCAACCAAACTGTGATAAAGCACAGTTACTTACCTGTAACAGGTGATCTCTGGGAACAGCAGGAATAAGTCTTCACATATGGGTACGTCGGTACCGACGGAGCCTGTGCGGGAACGCTCCCCAGCGTCCAATCAGAAAGCTTTTGGGAGCATCCCTCAGCACCTGCGTGCTGCCTTCCCGCCTTTCCAACTGTCTCTCCTCAGTTGAGTTTCATAGCTGAGACAAAGAGAGAGAGAAAGAGGAAAGGAAAGATAGATATAGAAATACAACTCCTAGGGGAGGTGGGTGGGTTGTGAAGACTTATACCTGCTGTTCCCAAAGATCACCTGTTACAGGTAAGTAACTGTGCTATCTCCAGGAACAAGCAGGAATGAGTCTTCACATATGGGGACTCCCATGCTAAGATGCCTGGAGCCCTAACATGTTGAAGATTGAAAACATGCTACACCTCATATGGCCAGGCATCCTGAGGATGGAGGGCAGGAGTTGAAAAGAGAGGAGCTGCAGAAAAAACAGCTAACCTAAGAAAGGACTACCCAGAAGGAGTCCTTGTATGTATGATCATTATCACAAGATATATTGAAATGAACAATCACCAGATGATGCTCACCTACTGGATTCCAGGAAGTAGAGAGGCTGACAGAGTCTACTGGGGATCCAGTAGAATAATGTTCAAGGTGACCTCACTGGAGTGAAGGTGGAGGTCAACATCTGGACGTGAGAGTGACCTCAGGATTCAATTGGGGTAGTACAGACACGGCAGGTCTTCAGTGGGAAGCTTTATGGAAAGCTGAAAACTCTTTTGGCTACAGAAGTATTCAGAGGTAGGAGCAAAAGAGGAAGACTGACCGATCTGGACAAACAGATCTAGTCCTTGAGGGAGGAAAGGGTATGAGAAGAACCCCATACTCCCCAGAAAGGACCGATGTTTGAGGAATTGAATCTGAAATCCACTGAAGACCCACCATGTCTTTCCTAACTGGTGAGAGGTAGGAAGACATTGGGGCATGGAGCTTCAGGGATACGTAAACCTAGGATACGGTAGGGCTGTCAGTACCACAGCAGTGGTTGTGTTCATAATATGCGAGACATACTGTGGAACAGTATGAAGCTGTGCAAGCCCACTGTCAGAACATACAGGAAGGTAAAACCTTTATGAGCATGGACAGTCAGAGAGATAAGTATGGAAATACATATCTATCTATAATAAGTATCTGGAGAGATACACACATATATGTAGATATATGTGTATAAGTATATATATATATATATATATATATATGGGTATATAGATATATATACATCTATAATGAAATCTAAAGGGCATAGCATATGCACACTTAGCTGACAGACAAATACATCTACAGAGATGTATATAGGTATATATATATATATATATATATATATATATATATAGATAGATAGATAGATAGATAGATAGATATACCTGAATATATAGGTCTAAAGATAGATGCCTGCAACTAAGCAGACAGAGCTATGCATATCAGGACATTCACATGGAGATGTGAAGGGAAAAGATTCATCTAAGACAAGGAGGTGAAACCTACTTGAGAAGATATATAGAGAATCTATTCCCCCAGAGAAGATGGTAAAGGAATACTATCCAGTGAATAACCAGGATGGTTACGTGAAAAAATAGAGGATAATATCAGTCTGTAAACAGCAAGTCCGGAGTCCTGTGGAACTCCAGCATGGTAAAAAGGACAGAAACGCATAGAATGAGATACCAGGTTGACCTACGTGAGGGACAAGGAGGTATCAGGCGTTTTCCAGATTAATATGTGCTGTCCTTGGAGTATTAGGATACCATGAGGACAAGCTGCAAGAAAAAAAGAGTGTATTCCCTATAGGAAAGGGATAACTCTTAGACTTTCACGTGGAGAAGGCTTATGTCCTATTCCCTCCTTTTTTTTTTTTTTTTTTAAAAAAGAGATAGTAGGGTGTGAAGAACCCTCACAGCCATAGGGGATGACTGAGGAAGCCTTTTTCAACCATGATGGATAGCCATTAGAGAAACTCTATGCTCTCTAGCAAGGGCCCATAGTGGAAAGCTTCTCAGTAGGATTGCAGAGAGCATTATGCAGGAGAACTGGGATGTAGAACTGGCTGATGGAGAAAACAGAGCCACGTACACTACGTTGCCAAACCCAGAGATTGGAGATGGCAAGGGTAGAAGATAGTGTAAGAAACCTGTAGTGAAAAGGATTATCCAAGAAAGATGTAGAAAACTGTCTTGGAATCACTACTAAGGCCAGACAGGAGTGGTGGAAGACCAGACTGGGACTTGTGGAAAAGTACCAATAGTCAATTACTGGAACTCCTGCATGGGCAGCTACTGAATAGGACAACAGAGAGAGTCGGTCTGTGTCAAACAGAGAGAACAGACTGAACAAAGAGAGCAAGCTGTCTCTGACTGCAGAGCTGCCCAGATAAAGAAGGGAGTTTACTCAGGAGAAGAAACTACAGTGAAAAGAAAGACAAGAAAAGTCTTTCAATGGTATGGTAACACTCTTACAGGGGAAACCCTGGCGAAGAGGGTAGAGATAGAAGCTGAAGAAGGACGTACCACATGGTAAGTCCCTGGAAGGAAAAAAATCATGCTGGTACAGAGAAACTATCATGTGATAGCTGCTAAACCTCTCTTCTAGTCAGGAAGAGGTGGAAAACCCTGTAACTTATAGACATGAATATCCTGACAGTTCAGCATACTGAAGAGTAAATGGATTTCCTGAGAATAGGAATCCCTGAGCAGAGTTTTGAATGGAAAAACAGTGAAAAACCTCTGCCGAAAAGAAATTAACTGTAGTTATAAAAAGATTAATCAGAAACCTATGGTTACTGTGGTTATTCAGCCTGGATAGAGTTTGGACTCTTCAGACCAGGGCGAGACTTCCCCTGCTTGGGAACATCTGAAGGATGGGCAGGAGAAGAGGAAAACCTTTCTTTTAGGGAAAAAAGGTTTGGTAGGGCATTTCCTACCTGCTGAGGAAGGAGAGGGCTTAGGATGACCCTCAGAAACAGGAAAGTCAGTGGAGCAATGAGCAACCTGACGTAAAGACTCCTTATTGAAGAGATTTTCTCCAGTACAAGGAGTATTACTCAGTTTTTGTTGTGCCCATCTACTCAAGTCTGATGCTTGGAGCCAGGCTTTACGACGTGCTCCTATGGCTATAGCAGAAGTCCTGCTAACAGACTCAAAAGAGTCTAGGGAAGCACGAGAAATCTTGCTGCCAGCATAGATGTTTGGAAGGTTTGACGTCCAAAGGCATCCAGTGTTCTAGATGCACGCCCTGGCAGGAAAGAAGAATGTTTTTTCTTGCTTTTTACCTTCCTCATTGCTGATTCCACTACAGTGGAATGATGGGGAAGTTGATGCTTTTGAAATCCTGGAGAGGGGGGCACCTGATACAGAAGATCAGTTGCTGTAGGAGGTGAAGAAACCCTTAAAGGTTTTTCCCATACCCTCAGAAGAGGATTCTGCAAAGAGTGATGTAAAGGAAGCATTATATTTTCCTTTCCTGCAGAAAAACCCTGAGAAGAGTCATAGCCAGGGATAGGAATATTAAGGAAGGTTGCCATGTCAAGGAGAAATTTCTGAAAAGAAGGATCTCCGATGGGAACCATCCCTGGACAGGCTAAATCTGAAAAGGTAGCCTGGGCACCGGAGGATGTACCTGTCCGGTGCAGAACAGGATTTGTAATGGATGGACACTGGAACTGGCAGTTATGAGTTGAGACAGTCAGTAGTGCATCATCCATGCCAGGTATCGACTCCAAACTAGGTATAGAGAGGAGCGATCCGGGTGAAAAAAGCATGGAAGGAGCTGGTTCCGATGATACTGCAGGTACCGGCATCGATACCGATACCGGTAGTCGTGCCGGAATCGAAGGCGAAACCGACACCGAAGCAGTCATCAGAGGCTGCTCAAACGGTACCGAGGTAACTAAAAACCCTTGGTGATTATCCTCGGTGTATGCGGAATCGGTAAACATCGGTTCCGAGACGCGTCGGTACCCAGTCCTCGAGACTAGAAATCGATTCTAGACTCGGCATCGAAGGAAGCAAGTCTATCGATGCATGCCTAGAGGGTACCGACGTCGGTAGTGGTATCGGCGGTACTGCCGATACTGGAAAGTCAATCTGGGACGTTTCAGTCGGTCCCGAAAGTACCGAGAACGCCAGATGACGATCCCTGGTGAAGAGCAGATTACTCAACACTGGTGCCGATGCCGGGGTATCGGTACCGCTCGAAGCGGATGCCACCACCAAGCATGGCTCAGGTATGTTCTGTGAGGGGTGAGCCCCAGGAACAACCTGAAACTCTTGAAATGCTTTGGAGCCCGAAGACTCCCGCCGGGGTTTTAATGCCAATGGGGTCTTGAGGGCAAGGCCGGAGCCCTCAGCATGCTTAGCATGAGACTTACCACTCAAGGATTGGCTAGTCTTAACAGACTGTTTGTGGGTTACCTGATCCTGTAGAGAAGAAATGGCCGGTGCCCTGCCATAGGGAGGGAAAACGGTATCGAGGAAAACTCGAAAGAGAGAATCTCTTCTCACAGTATTGTAGCCTGACAGTTCAGGGGAAAAAGGGTCAGGACCCAAACAGTTTAGACACCAGTCATTGGAGTCTAAAAAGAAAACTGTATTTCCACAGTGAAGGCACTTCTTAGGAGAAGAAGGCTCCATGATGGAGAGGCCTTATAGGCCCAAAAAATTGTAAGACAGAAACTGAGGGAAAACTCTCCCTCAGTTTGAGAAAAAGAAAAGAAAAAACCCCACCGGCGGTACCGGTGGCGGCGGGAAAACAGCCGCGACCACAAGAAAACAAGAATTAAAAAATTAAAGAAAAAAGTTTCTGCGGTGACAGGAGGACGTCCTGCCGGCTCCGCGGAAAAACGAAAACTGAGGAGAGACAGTTGGAAAGGCGGGACAGCAGCAAGCAGGCGCTGAGGGATGCTCCCAAAAGCTTTCTGATTGGACGCTGGGGAGCGTTCCCGCGCAGGCTCTGTCAGTACCGACGTACCCATATGTGAAGACTCATTCCTGCTTGTTCCTGGAGATTAGGGTTTCCCAAATGAGGTTGATACCCTGTTTGGGACTTAGCACTGAGGCTAGGAGGATTGCTAGTGGAGGGGAAACCCTGGTTGTGTAGTGAACAAAACCAATGGTTTAACCACTAGGAATTGCCGCATTTGCAGTAACTATCAGGGCAGCATGGAGAATTTCATTTCCCTCCTCTTTTTTTTTTTTTTTTTTTTAAAGAAACAGACATGGTAGGACTTCCTATTGTCTGAGGAGCTGCCCTAAGGTAACAAGGGGGAAGACAACTCCAGAAGGGAGAATCCCCCGGTAGAAAAGGTAGAGGACCATAAGGGCTTACCCGTGTAAAAAAGTCACTCTTACAAACTAAATGTTGTAGTAAGAGGGAGGTAAGACAGAGTTGCAAGAGACCAATTATGGAGGAAGTCTCCGACAGGTGAGATGATACATGCCAATACAGGGAAAACAACTGTCTATTGATAGTTGTTACCTCTCTTTCCTCCAAGAGGAAGAGGAAATCTGTTAAGTATGGGCATGATCATCATAAAGACTCTTAGAGAAAAGATGTCTCATGAAGAGATATCTAGGTAGGTTAGGATAAATTAGTGCAGATACTGCAAGTGAAAAGAAGCAGACTGCTACCCTAACCAGCAACCAAGAGGGACAATGATCTATTTGAAACCCTGCGACTGCTGGATTTGTTGACCCTGTTGAGTATGTAGATTCTTCAGACCAGGGCAATGTTTCCCCTGTTTGGGAACATCTGTATGATGGGCAGATGATGGACAAAACCTTCTCCCCCTAGGGGAAGAAAGT
The DNA here is from genome assembly GCA_033557465.1 of Ichthyophis bannanicus. Classification (NCBI taxonomy): domain Eukaryota; kingdom Metazoa; phylum Chordata; class Amphibia; order Gymnophiona; family Ichthyophiidae; genus Ichthyophis; species Ichthyophis bannanicus. The sequence continues at coordinate 548,364,226 of CM066031.1, forward strand.
TTGGTAGGACATTTCCTACCTACTGGGAAAGAAGGCGGCGTAGAATAGCCTCTGGAAACAGGAAAGTCAGTGGATAACTGAGTAACCTGGAGTAAAGATTCCTTGTTGAAGAGATTTTCTCCAGTGCAAGGAGTATTTCCCAGTCTTTCTTGTGCCCATTTGTCCAAGTCTGAAGCTTGGAGCCAGGCTCTACGTCGTGCCCCTATAGCTATAGCAGAAGTCCTGCTAACAGACTCAAAGGAGTCTAGGGAAGCACGAGTAAGAAACCTAGAGATATTATGAGCATGACTAACCAGTAAGGAATAGTCTGCTTGTTTGGGCTCTTGAAGAAAAGGAGTCAACAGATGTAATTTTCTTGTGACCTCCTCAAGAGATAGACCCAAATACAAAATATATGAGAGAATTCTTGCTGAAAGCATGGATGTCTAGAAGGTTTGATGTCCAAAGGCATCTAGTGTCTTAGACTCACGACCTGGCGGACAAGAAGAGTGCTTTTTATTACTCTTCACTCGCCTCAATGCTGATTCCACTACAATGGAATAATGAGGAAGTTGAGTCCTTTGAAACCCTGGAGAGGGGGGCACCTGATATAGGAGATCAGTTGCTCTGGAAAGTGGGGGTACCTTTAAAGGAGCTTCCCACATTCGTAGAAGGAGATCCTGCAAAGAATGATGCAAAGGAAGCATTATATTCTCCTTTGCTTCGCTAGGAACAGAGAGGTATTCTGTATTCCCTTGTGTAGGATCTTGAGCAGGAATAGGAATGGCAAGTGATTTTGCCATATCCAGGAGGAAAGTCTGGAAAGAAGGATCCCCAGAGGGAACTTCCCTTGGATAGGCTAGATATGATGAAGAACTAGCGTTGGCACCGAGGGATCTATTCCAGTATATAGGAATAGAAGATCCTGAATGGTGCAGTATGGGATCCTTAGATGGTGGTCGCTGGTACTGCAGGTCAGAACCAGCGACAGTCGGTAACAGATCGTCCATGCTAGGGATCGATTCCAGACTCGGCATCGAGGGAAGCGAGCCTGACGAGAGAAGCATGGAAGGTACCGACCGTAATGGTACTGTGGATATCGGTACCGATCTCGGTACCGTATCTGATACCAGTGGAAGAAGACCAGCCGGTGGCAACTCTAACGGTATCGGAGGAACCGAGAGTTGCGGATCCAAAGTATCGGAACCGAGCCTTCGGTACCGACGGGAGCTGGTACCCAGTCCTCCAGACTGGAGATCGATTCCAGACTCGGCATCGAAGGAAGCGAGTCTATCGATGCACGTCTGGAGGGTACCGACGTCGGTACTAGTATCGGTGTCGATACCGATACTGTAAAGTCGGTCTGAAGCGTATCCACTGGGCCCGTAGGTACCGAGGACGCCAGACGACGATCCTTGGTGAGGAATATTTCATCCAACACCAGTGCCGATGCCGGGGTATCGGTACCGCTCGAAGCAGATGCCACCACTGGACATGGCTCAGGTATGTTCTGTGAGGGGTGAACCTCAGGAACAACCTGAAACCCCACACAGGCTTTGGAGGCCGAAGACTCCCACCGGGGTTTTGAAGCCAGTGGATTCTCGAGGGCAAGGCCGGAGGCATCTCTATGCTGTGCATGAGAACTGCCGCTCGAGGACTGGCTAGTCTTAACAGACTGTTTTTGGGTTACCTGATCCTGTGTAGAAGAAGATATGGTCGGAGCCCTGAAGTTAGAGGGGGACCGCGTGTCGAGGGGAACTCGATGTTGAAAACTTCTTCTCACCATACTGGTGCCCGAGGGCTCCGGAGGAAAATGGTCAGGACCCAAGCAGGTTATACACCAATTGTGAGTGTCTAAAAATAAAGTTGTACCGCCACAGTTTGTACATTTCCTGGGGAAAATGGCTGGCGGTTCCATGAGGAAAAATGGAGAGGCCTAGAAGGCCTGAGAACCATGAGACACTAAAAAAGAAAAATATATTCCTTAAAGGGAAAATATTTTACAAGAAAGAAAAAAGAAACACCGGCAGTACCGGTGGCGTCGGGGAAGGCAGCCGCGACCACAAGAAAAATAAAAAATAAAAGAAGAATTTTCTGCGGTGACAGGAGAACGTCCTGCCGGCTCCACGGAAAAACGAAAACTGAGGAGAGGCAGTTGGGAAGGCGGGAAGGCAGCACGCAGGCGTGTTGGGGTGCTTCCAAAAGCTTTCTGATTGGACGCTGGGAAGCGTTCCCGCGCGGACTCCGTCGGTACCGACGTACCCATATGTGAAGACTCATTCCTGCTTGTTCTTGGAGATTCAGGTATATCGGCATACTACTATGCCAATGACATTATTCTCCTCTACCACAACAGTCCTTGCTCCCCTGAACAATTGCCTACTCTGTGTTTCCTCCTGGTTGACACTGAACTATCTTCACCTCCACCCCTCCAAATCTGCTGCTATTTGTTTCACTTTTACTGCCCCTTCCCCCCACATTGACCCCTCTGCTTACATACTCTCCTATTCCTCTTATGTCCTCCCTCGGCTATCTTGGAGTCATCCTGAATTCACTCTTGTCCTTTCACAACCACCTGTCTTCTCTCATCAGCTGCTCTTTCACCTCATTACATCAGATTCGCGCAATTCATCCCTTCCTCTACCTCCGTTCTCTAAGTACGCTTCTGATCTGCTTAATTATTTCCAGACTGAACTATTGTAATGATGCCCTAGCAGCTCTCCCCCAATACCAACTTCATCATCTACAGCTAATCCAGAACACTGCAGCTCGTACTCACACACTCCTCCCATTCAGACCACATTACCCCTCTTGCTTATCCACTTACACTGGCTTCAGCTCAGATACAGGATTAACTATAAAATACGCACCCTTGTTCATAAAGTCATATACACTGGTTCTCCATATCATCTTGCCAATCTCATCCATTTTCACACTTCACATCACCTCCTACTATCCATTCACACTAACTGCCTGTCACGCCCCTCTGCCTCACAAGCCTACCTTGAACTCACCCATAACTCTACCTTTTTTCTGGGACCTGCGCTCTGGAATCCCCTTCCCACCACACCTCAGACAGAATGCTCATTTCCAAAATTCAAGAATATGTTGAAGATCCACCTGTTCCACTCTGCCTTCAATCTCCCCCACCCCCAGCCTCAATCTTATGCTCCCTCTTCCTCAACCCCCGACCTGATGTCCCGCCTCATCCCCTACTCTGTTCTCCTATTATTCCATTCCATACTTCTGACTGCCTCCTCTGTCCTCTTGTCTCCACTCTGCCCGATCAGCTTCATCAAGAGAGAGGCAGCCAGGTGAGCTCCTCCCCGCTCCCCTCTGACAAGGCCAATCAGGCTGAATATAACAGCAACAGTGGAACATTTAAAAGCAGCCGGCATGCACAGAGCTGGTCTCCTGCTTCCACTCCACCCAAATGGCTTCATCGAGGGAGAGCGGGCAGGTGAGCTCCTCCCTACTCCCCTCTGACAAGGCCAATCAGGCCGAAGAAACAGCAGCAGCAGGTCATTTAAAAGCAGCCGGCATGCACGGGCACACCTGCGCATGGCAGGCTCACATCCAAGGGCCTTGCCAGAGGGCTCTTTGATGTAGCCCTTAGGCATTGTCCGGGAACAACAAGCCACTGAAAGAGACATCAAAAACAACTCTGCCACCATGGCCATACTCCTCAACATTACAACCTCGGACGCCGAGGCACAACCAGCCAGAACGATCAAAGACCAGAACTCGACTCCAAGGGAAAAAAAACAGATAAATCCTACGCTAACATCACAGAAATTCACAACTGCACAAGAGAAGCCTCCTCCAAGGTCAGTTTGTATAATATTTGCTTTTAAAAAATATATGGATACCAAACACACATCTATAATCCCATATGGCTCCTAGTTCTTCTACTAAGGCAAGCCAGAGCTTTCCCAGCATATTGCACTACTACCATCAGGCATACAATGCAATGCTCAATGGCATCTCCAAAACAAACAGCCAACCAAGTGTACAAGAGACTCATACCCATCAGATGCACCAACTTAAAACAGTCCATCAATTAAAACCCAGTACTGGACACCATGGTCAGCTGCACATTAATAAATGCCAGATCGATTAGAAATAAAATAAACACAATAGTAGACTACATCCAAGACAACACAATGTGCATAACCGAAACATGGCTCTCAGAAACCAACCAAGTACTCCTAAATCAACTCATGCCACAACACTTACACGGTCTTTAACTGTCCAAGATCACACAAGCGAGGAGGAGGAGTACTGATACTTGCCAAGACTCACTTCAAATTTAAAATGATCTCCATGAACAGTAGAAAGGAAAGCAACACTGTAATTATCTCAAATACATCACATTTTGCCTCGCTTACAGAGCCCCCAATGCCAAAACTGAAGAGCTCGCAACAATACTGGTAGTAGTATGCACCTTCGCCTCACATCACAAACCCATGCTGACAATGGGGGGACTTCAACCTCAACTCAGTAACCCAAAAGGAGGCCGGCTCTTTCCTTAGGGCCATGGAGGCCAAGAATTCAAAATGGCATGGGACAGACACAGTGGATCCCTTTACAGCAACAGGATAAAATCAAAATAAACGTAACTATCTAATTTCTCAACAAACAGCGGTGTCCTACACGGAGCGGTGGGTTCACCCCTAAACAAAGACATGGGGAAGGGTGGCCTGCATGGAGTGGCAGGTGTACCTACTCTTCCCATCTTACTGGGCAGACTAGATGGACCACCAAAAAAGCATGAATCCACGTACAACAAACTAACCCAGTACAAACCGTGGATTGCAAAGGAAAAATTTATTTTATTGATCGAATCCAGCCATTGGCCCGACACAGGCCGTGTTTCGTTGTGCCTTCCTCAGGGGCTAATATGGCTAAAAAATACAAACATACAATCATAAAAACATATAATGAGAAACATGAGAATAAGACATGAACACCATTAACATGTTCTAAATTGTAAATATAAATTAACACATATATTAAAAAATTTCACATATGACTTTCATGTACAGCACTATACTTAAAAGAGCCAAAAAACATAAATCAATGTACAATTATAATGAAAATGAACAGTTATGAATAAACTCGTTTAATAAATAATTAAAACATATAAAACATATGAAAGCATAAAAATCATAATAAATAACTATATATACTGTGAAAGAACTCACCAAGGGTGTGACAAATAATATGGTAAAGATATACCTGTGCGTTTTATTATATGTACAAATCGATCTATACCACTAAATGAAGGAAGATAACATAGATCATAAAGGAGCACCGAAGTGAAGAGAAACAGTGGAATAAGTGGAGGCAGGAGAATTCAGGAATAGTCTCAAAAAGACATTTATATACATAATTTATAAAAATAATTTCTGAAGAGGTAGAGGGTCGCCATGAGTCAATATTGACTCATTGGCACTTAACAAACAACATTATCTGTGGATAGAGTGGAAGACCTTAATGAAGCCTCTATGGAGGCTTCTTCTTCTATATGAGCTGAATATCTTTTTTAAAGCTGTGACAAATATTGGAAAGGGATAAGAGGAAGGGAACTGGATTTAGCTTGCACTTTTACTCAGGAATTCATCTTCTTGTGCACAATTTTGTGAAGGAAATACAGAACGAGCCTTGTACGTGATGTTGTGTGCTCCTTGTTGCACTTCTGCAGATAAGGATTATCCCCTCTTGCTTTGGCTGTTAACTCCATTCCTATGCCCAGGGCTATACCAAGGGCTGTTCAAGTAGAAGCTGCACAGGGTGCCGATATAATCACTGGGCTTCCAAGAAGCTCAAAAAATGGTGAGTTACAACATGTGGTTGTTGTGGAGGGGACACCAGATTCATTAGTCACACATTAGTCTTAATTTGATACAGTTCTGCCTGCACCCAACTGAAGGCTCTGAAAAGTGCTATAATACAGTGCCCACCGGTCCACCTGAGCAGCTGACAAGCCTGCTTCTGTTGCTTCAACAGCATTTGAGGCTTTTTGTCCTGCCTTCTGTCAAGGTCTGCACACCCTTGCTGTGTGCTGCATACCATACAAGATCTTATGTTTATTTTTTATTTAGCTTGTCAATTATTCCCATTTTGCTTTTTCCTTTCAGATTTATTGCTATATTTTTGTGCCTAATATAATATGCTTAGGATAAATTTTGTTAATATCTTGGTCTAAATTCATGCTTACAGAGGCACAAGGAGAGGTGGAACTATCAGTCACTGCTGCAACTTCTCAAAGAACTCTGATCATACTTTAGAGAGTCCTAGAAGGTAGGTGTAAACTTTGATAGGATTTGGTGTCTAGTTAGATGGTTTGGATATGTAATGGAATGTGGCCAGGGAGGAGACACTGGTGTTACCTTTACAGTACATTGTCTAATCCATAATAGCAGATTTAGTTGAAGACCTCGCTAATGTCTTCAGCTGCGCATGACGCGATGGGGCGGAGAGTGGGCACTGACTGCACATTACAGTTAGTGTAGCCATTAGGAGCACATGCTAATGGCCAGTGCTGGACCCACAGTAATTGCCAAGGGCCAGAACGCACACTGAGGAGCTTGCTTGTGCAATAACTGCCTGGCACATACTGTCCACATCCCGACAATTACCATGGTGCAGTTGCACTTAATGCACATTCATTTTGACCCAACGCATGTTAGAGGCAAAAAAACAGCAGCACTTCAGTAAACATGCCCCTAAGAGGGCTTTGGGTGAGGCTAGAAAACTCAGTAGGAGCTCCTTGATGTTGATGCGGTTGTTGAGAGCTGTCTGGCTCTTGTGATCTATGACAAGAGTACTGTCCACTGCAATTTGTGTGAGGAGAATAAAGGCCTTATGGAGCAGAGTAGAGAAAGCTATGTGGGAGAGGTCCATGGAAGCATATGCAACCCTGCTCATACACACATACAGGAAAAGAGGTTTGTGCCAGGTTGTAGCACCAATTAGTGAGTCTTCAGATTTTACCCCAGTGATTTCCATTACCACCTTAAAGTACAATGTAGTCATAAGAACATAAGATATGCCATACTGGGTCAGACCAAGATCCATCAAGTCCAGTATCCTGTTTCCAACGGTGGCCAATCTAGGTCATAAGTACCTAGTAGTCTCCCCAAAAGACACAGGTTCCTCAATGCTTGTATTGCATCATACATGGGGCTATGAATTACAATTAAACCCAGGTTCAGTGTTATTTCCAACATTTAACTCTTGAATGTCCAGTCCCATCACTGTACCCTAGAGACTAAAGGTACACTCTTCCTCAATAGGTGCTGCTTTTTTGCAAAATAAAACGAAAATAAAACTAAATGAGGACAAAGCAATGGATTGACAGGATGCAACCTAGGTCATTAAGTAATGCTGGAGAGCTTCAGAGAGCAATATTAAATTACTTATTGGAGACAGGAATGGTTCCAGAGAACTGGAGATTGGTAGAACTTGCCCTTTTCACTAAAGTGGAAGTAGGGGAGGCATTTGGTATCTACAAGCTAATTAGCCTCAGTGATGGTACATTAATAGTATTACCACTAAAGAAAAAACATTGATCTTTTATTGGGGGATCTAAAGAATAGATCAGAGGATAGTGCACGATTTAGTGTTATTTACCTTTAAAAAAGGTGTATGCCACTGTTCCTGCAGAAAGTGAACAAGATGAGCAGTCTACGGCAAGCCCATTTGAAATTGGGTTTAAAAACTGGATGTGTGTTAGGTAAATAGCCTTTTTCCCTTGGAGTGAACTCTCAGAGTTTCTCAGAGACCAGTCATAGGTTGAATCCTGTTCAATACTGCAATAGTCTAGCACTAAATGTTGGTCTTTTTTGCATATAATACAAAGATCTGGAACAGGGCAAACATGCCAGTTGTAGGAGAAAACTTGATAAATGATAAAAAAAAGCTTCAAGAGAGGTTGAGCGATTAGAAACTGCACATTTTTGCATTACATTTTAGAGACATGCATTGGGATATCAAAATTCAAGACAGCAATCCATGGCAGGACGGCAAGGTACTGAGAGGAATCGAACAGGAAGGAAATATTGGTGTGATCATATCTGAAGATCACAAGGGGCCAAAACTAAGTAATTCCCTGAGAGATTTTATTGAAAGGTAAAGCTAAACATTAATCAAATAAACTAAACTAAGGGGTCCTTTTACTAAAGAACAGTACGTTTTTGCACTTATGGTGTCTTAAGAGCAAAAGCCAATGTGCAGTATGTGCAAAATCAATGTGGTAACTGTTCAGGATGTGCCCAGCATAGCTCCTTCATGTAGCACATAGAAAACGTCCTTTAACATGCAGTAAGATCATTCGTAATTAGCCACCTCAATAGGAGGCGTTAAGGGCACCCCTGCCAATTGCAGCATTGATAGTGTGCAGTAATTACCTGCTGTAACTGCAAGGTGCAGTCTACACCCACTCTTCACCCATAAGCTGCCCAATCTCTGCCCTGTCACACATTAAGCCGCTAACACGTGAACCTGCATTCAGTCATGCCAAAGAACAGTAGTAGTTATTGCGCTCGCATGCTAACTCGCATATCAACTGCTTAATGAAAATTAGTACAATGACCCTTTAGTGATAGAGCAATGGCAAAAGCCAAAGTTATACAAGTTTAGAAGAAGTGATGCCCTGGTAGAAGTCTTTGTTAAGACCTCATCTGGAGCACTGTAACCATTATGGAAGCTCGAGAATTGGGATGGGCAACCGTTTTGTTCCAAAAGCTGCATTGGGAACCATGAATAATTTGGGGGAGAGGTAGCAATGCAGGCTGTGGTTTGAGGAGTGGGAGGAGGTATGTCCTCCACCCCAATGACAATCTCAGGTCTGATAAAAGCAGGATGGTGGAGAGGGGAGGTGCCAGTTACCTTAAAACTATTAAGAGAAATTAAACTCACAAGCTGTAAAAAGAAGAATGTTCTCTTAAAAAATACATTAAGGGTCTTGACAATTTATAATGCTTACTATATAAGCCCGCGGGCCCTCTACTATAAAAGCCCTTCAAGGCTACTGCTAGTCTAGCTCAAAAATCATCATTAGTCCATTGTATCTTAATGCAACTCAATCACAATTCCATACCAAACTTTATAGTGCATAAATCTTGTAAAACATTATCAATAGAACATGATAAACCTATTTCTTAAAATAAAAAAATGATACCAATATCACAGACACAATATTGTGCTTCCATAAGCTGACAAAAAGCATAGTTACTCACCTGTAAAGCACAGTTACTTACTTGTAACAGGTGATCTCTGGGAACAGCAGGAATAAGTCTTCACATATGGGTACGTCGGTACCGACGGAGTCTGCGCGGGAACGCTCCCCAGTGTCCAATCAGAACGCTTTTGGAAGCATCCCTACACGCCTGCGTGCTGCCTTCCCGCTTTTCCCAACTGTCTCTCCTCAGTTAAGTTTTAAAGCTGAGACAAAGAGAGAGAGAGAGAGAGAGAGAAAGGGAAAGATAGAGACAGAAAAATGCAACTCCTAGGGGAGGTGGGAGGGTTGTGAAGACTTATTCCTGCTGTTCCCAGAGATCACCTGTTACAGGTAAGTAACTGTGCTATCTCCAGGAACAAGCAGGAATGAGTCTTCACATATGGGGACTCCCAAGCTGAGATGCCTGGAGGAGTCCCAGCAGGTTGTGAATTTGAGAGCCATGCTATTTTACCGAAACCACAGGCATCCTAGGGATGGAGGGTAGGAGTTGAATTAAAAAGATGTGCTGTGGAACAGCAGGACCAAACAGGCTGCCTAGAGAGGAGTCTCTGTGCAGGTGATACTTAGTGGTAATATTGGGAGCAATAAACCAACCTGGACCTCACCTAGTGATATTGTAAATATGGAGGTTCATGTGGATTTGTGGATATGAACTAACAGAATATCCCCAGGGAGTACCTCAATGCAAGGAGAGGTAGATAACTGTACAAAAAAACAGGCTGAGGTCAGAACCCTTAGGGTGAGAAGAAACAAACCCAGTGGAACTGGGGTAGTTCAATGAGGTAGGACTTTGCGGAAAACGTGGAATTCCCTATTAGATAAAAACTGAAGCTCTTTTGACTTTAAAGGGACAAAGTTCTTGTAAGAGAAGGGAGCTTTAAAGATCCCTATATCCAATAACAAAGAGGAGTGATGAGGCAGTGTAGCCTCTCATCTTCTGAAGAGTCAGAAAGTCCCTCCTAATTGGAAAGGAAGTATATAGAGGGCTTCAGGTGTACCTAAACTGAAAGGCATGGTACAAAAAGTCCTCAACTACTAAAGGAAGTGGTTGATTATGGAGAACCCTAAGTATGCTGGGACAGCATGGAAAGGGATAGAGGGTATCTGTCGAGTCCGTAGGGAAATATATATATATGTATAAGTATATATATATATATAGGTAGACAGATGGAAATAGTATATAGAGATATATCTACCCACTATCCTATATTGCAAAGCATATATATAGATAGGGAAATAGAGATACATCCCTCATATATGCATATAAACTATATATATATATATATATACACACATACCCATGTCCGCGCATAGGGTATGTGGAGAGAGAAAGATTTATCTAACCAAAAGAAGGGAGGTATCTGCTTGGGAAGATAGTTAGAGAATCTGTACTTCCTGGGTATGGATAGGAAGCCCAGGGAGTTCTCTCAATGGCAAGAGAAGTCTAAAGTCCTCTATGAACTGTAGTTCAGGGACAACCAGGAATGGAGACCTACCTGGAAAATGCAGAGTATGTTGTAAATCTGCATATAGTAAGTCTGAATCCTTCCATAACTCAAGCAGGTAGCTGGAGAAAAGATGCAATAAAAATACCATATGTACCCCTCATGAGGGTAAAAAGGGTATGGTGCATTCTTGTGCTCAACATGGATTACGCCATAAAGAGTTGAGGATGGAAGGAAAAGACAAGACAAGTATTGTCTATACTGATAGAAAAACCCATCCCTGGTGAAGGGGTGCCCTGGAGATGTGAAGCAACCCAGGGAATTGGATAATTCTTTAGGTATTCTCTTAATTAAAGGCTTGTGTTTAATTAAGAAGCCTTTAATGGAAAAATGGTAAGGGCAGGGATAACCCCGCAGGCATGACTAGGTAAAGCCCTTCCTAACCATCTGACATCATGTGCTCTCTAACAAGGCCCCATAGTGTAGAGCTGTTCCGAAGAGATGCAAAGAGCAGGTTGCAGGTTAATTAAAAGAAAAACTGGTGTTTAAGAGCCAGTAGGTATCATGAACCATTCCGCCAAGCCTAAGGATTGGGGAAGGCTAAGGATAGAAGATAAGGTAATATGTCTGCAACAATAGCCAGAAAAGGTTATTAAAACCTTCTGGGACCAAGAGGTAAGGCCAGAACCATTGAAATTGGAGAACAAGCCCTGGTGGCTTGCTCAGCAAGTCAGTGGTCTAGCCAGTAAGAACCCTTGCAGTTCTAACTATTGGTAGGGCAGCAGTAGAAATCTTATGTCCCAACATTGGGAAAGAAATACAGACATAAGTAGGAGTGGTAAGACTCCACTATTGTCTGAAAGCTGCCAGAAAAATTAAGAATGCATGGGGGAGACCACTTTGAAAGAAAACCTAGGGTTTAGCGAGAAGCCCTCAGTCAAGTGGTCTCACTCTTACAGACGAAATGTCTTAGTAAGAGTGGCAGAGTTGAAAAGAAGACTTACGGTGGAGTAAATCTTTGAAGTAATATGAGATATGCGAATATAGGAGAAAAAGTCAAAGGTAAAGGCAACCTTATTGACAGTTGTTACTCCTCTGAGTAGTCCAGAGGATGAGGAGTAACTGCATAAACCTGTAGAGCATAATCAACTTAAGAAGCTCATGGAGCTGAAAGTTAGGATGTCCCCCTAAGAGGGACATATGTAAAGTTAGGATGGAATTGATGTAGATGCTTGTAGTGGTAGGAAGCAAACTACAGGATCCAAACCTCAAACAGGAAAAAGGATTCAGGGAAGAGTCTATTAGCAACCCTGCGGCTGCTGGGTTTGCTGAACCCGTTGAGGTTGTGATTTCCTGAGCCTGGTTGATTGTTTCCTTTGCCTGGGAGGATCTGCATGATGGGTAGAAGATGGATAAAACCTTCTCCCATTAAGGGAACAAAGCTTATTAGCAGACTTTCTACAAACTGGGATAGAGGAAGGCATAGACAAGCCTCTGAAAGCAACAGTGTCAGTGGTTAACTGAGCAGCCTGGAGTAAAGTCTCTTTATTAAAGAGATTCGCTCCAGTGCAAGGAGCATTTCCCAGTTTATCTTGTAGAGATCTGTCCAAGTCTGAAGCTTGGAGCCAGGCTATACGTCGTGCTCCTATGGCTATAGCAGAAGTTCCGCTAACAGACTCGAAAGAGTCTAGGGAAGCACAAGTAAGGAACTTAGAAATATTTTGAGCATGATTGACTAACATAGAAAAATCTGCTCTTTTAGGCTCTTGGAGGAAAGGGGTCAAAAGTAATAAATCTTTTGCGACCTCCTCAAGAGATAATCCCATATAGAAAATATATGAAAGGATTCTTGCTGAAAGCATAGATGCCTGAAAAGTTTGATGTCCAAAGGCATCTAGTGTCTTAGCCTCACGACCTGGCGGATAAGAAGAGTGCTTCTTAGTACTCCTAACACACCTCATTGCTGATTCTACAACAAGAGAACGATGAGGGAGCTGAGGCTTTTGAAAACCTGGAGAAGGGGGCACCCTGTATAGGAGATCAGTTGCCCTAGAAGGTGGGGATACCATTAGAGGAGTTTCCCACGTTCTAAATAAAAGATCCTGCAAGGTTTGATGCAAAGGAAACAGAATGATTTCCTGTGGATTACAGGGGATCTGTGTAGGTTGTGGATCCCGTGGTGCAGGGTCTTGACCAGGTATGGAAATGGCCAGAGACTTGGCCATAACAAGCAGGAAAGCTTGAAAAGAAGTCTCCCCAGAGGGGAGTTCTCGAGGAAGAGGAGGAAGAACTAGATCTGCTTAAGAACTAGTTCTAGCATCCACAGGTTTATCCAGATTCTGTAGAATAGAAGATCTGGAGGGGTGGAGCATCGGATTATCTTTGAAAGATAGTTGTCGGTACCGCTGAAAAGTGGTACCGCAATTGGTCGGTAGCAAATCGTCCATGCTAGGAATTGATTCCAAACTCGGTATGGAGGGAAGCGAGCCGGCTGAAAGGAGCATGGGAGGTACCGACACTGATGTTGATGTTGATGTCGATACCGGTACCGGTATCGGTACCGTTGGTGACACCGATATATGAAGATCAGTCTGTAATGGCACTATCGGTACCGTGGAAACCGAATGTGGCAGACGTTGATCATCGGTGGAATGTCTACGGTACTGTCTGCAGTCGGTACCGAGGCGGGTCGGTACCCAATCATCCAGACTAGAGATTGATTCTAGACTCGGCATCGAAAGAAGTGAGTCTATCGATGCATACCTGGAGGGTACCGACGTGGATGCCAGCATCGGTACCGGGACCGATGTGGGAAGACCGGTCGGTAGCGGCTCTAACGGCACCGAGGATACCGAGAGCGCTCGACTGCGATCATCGGTGTGGAGTGTTTCATCCAGCACCATTGCCGATGCCGGTTAACCGGCACCGCTCAAAGCGGATACCACCACCGGGCATGGCTCAGGCATGTTCACCGAGGTGAAAACCCCAGGAACAGCCTGAAACCCTGTTAGTGCGTTTGAGACCGAAGCCTCCCGCCGGGGTTTTGCCAACATGTCCTCGGGGGCAAGCCGAAAGGCATCTCTATGATATACATGAGATCTACCACCCGAGGACTGGCTAGTCTTTACAGACTTTTGTTTGGTTACCTGATCCTGCGAAAAAGATGTAGCTGGTACCCTCAGGTCTGAGGGGAACGGCGTATCGAGTTGAGCTCGATGCTGAAAACGTCTTGTAGAAATAAAAGTGCAGGATGGACACTCCAGCGGATGGTGTTCAGGTCCCAAACATTGAAGGCACCAATTATGGGTGTCTAAAACTAATTTGTAAGTGCCACAATTAACACACATTCTAGTGGCTAGCATTTCCGTGAGGGAAAGTGAAGAGGCCTAGCAGGCCGAAACCTGTGAGGTACTAACAGGAACAAAAGTTCCCACAAGGGGAAAATTTTTCAGAAAAAAAGAAAAAGAAACACCGGCGGTACCGGTGCGCCGAGGGAAGGTAGACGCGACCACAAGAAAAAACAAAAATAAAAGAAGAATTTTCTGCGGTGACAGGAGGATGTCCTGCCGGCTTCGCGGAAAAACGAAAACTGAGGAGAGACAGTTGGGAAAGGCGGGAAGGCAGTACGCAGGCGTGTTGGGATGCTTCCAAAAGTGTTCTGATTGGACGCTGGGGAGCGTTCCCGCGCAGAATCCGTCGGTACCGACGTACCCATATGTGAAGACTCATTCCTGCTTGTTCCTGGAGATCAGGTGATCTCCAGGAACAGCAGGAATTTAGTCTTCACATATGGGTATCATCGGTACCGACGGAGCCTGCGCAGGAACGCTCCCCAGCGTCCAATAGGAAAGCTTTTGGGAGCATCCCACATCGCCTGTGTGCTGCCTTCCCGCCTTTCCAAACTGTCCTTCTCCAGTTGAGTTTAAAGATGAGACAAAGAGAGAGGGAAAGAGAGAGAGATAGAGAAATACAACTCCTAGGGGAGGTGGGTGGGTTGTGAAGACTAAATTGCTGCTGTTCCCGGAGATCACTTGTTACAGGTGAGTAACTATGCTATCTCCAAGAACAAGTAGGAATGTAGTCTTCACATATGGGGACTCCCTAGCTGCAGATGCCAGGAAGAAGGCCCCAGAAGTTGTGTGCCCCTGTGAAAGGGCTCCACCTCCCCCCATGGATCTCTGGCATCCTACCAGGGATGGTGGGTAGGAGTTGATTAAGTATGGAACAGGTGTTGAAGAACAGCCTGACCAATCAAGGCATCCCGGTGGGAGTCCTTGTCTAAGCAGTAATGGGCTGAGAAGGTATGAACCGAAGCCCAAGTAGCTGCTCGACAGATGTCGATACACTGAGTGAAGATGAGCCATAGAGGCTGCCATGGCTCTCACATTGTGAGCTCTGACATGGCCTTCAAGAGGAAGGTTCTTACCCTCATAGGCAAAAGATATATACACTGTGCAATCCAGCTGGACAGTGTTCTTTTGGAGACTGGAAGTCCCAAATGACTAGGATCAAAAGCAACAAAGAGTTGAGAGGACTTTCTATGTTGCTGTGTCCTTTACAAGTAAAAGGCCAAAATCCTTTTACAGTCCAAAGTATGAAGATTCCTTTCTGCATTTGAAGCGTGAGGCCTTGGGAAGAATACAGGAAAGTAAACCACTTGGTTTAAATGAAAAGGTGACACCACCTTTGGCATAAAGTGTGGATGAGTCCTAAGGACTACCTTAACATGATGAAACCTTGTATAAGGAGGATCAGCCACCAACGCTTGCAATTCACTGATGTGACGTGCTGATGTGATTGCAATGAGAAAGGTAGTGGCTAATGGTTCAAAAGGCTGTTTCATGAGCTGCCCAAAAACCAGATTTAAGTCCCATGCCACCGGTGGTGGCTTAAATGGGAGGCTTAGTTAAAAGAAGGCCTCTCATAAATCTCGCTATGAGAGGATGAGAGGAAATAGGTTGTCCATTTAGAGGCTTGAAAGAAGCTGCAATAGCACTCAAATGAACTCTCACTGAATTGATCTTAAGCCCTGCATTTGATAAATGAAGGAGATACTCCAGTAATGATTCCAGAGGTATCGCAAGAGGGTTAAGACCCTTCTGCGAGCACCATATGGTAAACCTTTTCCACTTAAATGCATAAGAACGTCTTGTGGAAGGCTTCCTGGAAGCATAAAGGATATCCTTAACCTGCTGGGAAAGGTTAAGACCGTGAAGTTCTAGGCTTTCAGCAACCAGGCCCTGAGATGCAGAAACTGGGGTTTGGGATGCCACAGCATCCCGTCCTCTTGAGAAAGGAGATTTGGAGCAGATCCTAACTCCAGAAGTGGAGCTTGAGAGAGATGTAGGAGCAGAGGGTACCACATTTGCCGTGGCCAATATGGAGCTATGAGAATCATATGACCTCTGTCTCTCTGAAGTTTGAACAGGGTTTTGGGAATTAGGGGAATGGGTGGAAAGGCATACCTGAAGTCCTGACCCCAATGGAGGAGGAAAGCAACCCTGGCCTGACAACCCTGAGCTGGAATTCTGGAACAGAACCGGGGAAGTATGGCATTCAGCGGACTTGCAAAGAGGTCTATGTCCGGGGTTCCCCAAATTTGAAAATTTTTGGCCACCTGGTCTGCATGGAGAGACCATTCGAGTGGAAGCAGACCTCGACTGAGTCTGTCTGCCCAAGAGTTTTGAATGCCTGAAAGATACACCGCAAGGAGATGAATCTGATGCTCTCTGGCAAGGGCCCATAGTCACAAAGCTTCGTTGCATAGCGACAGAGAGCCTGTTCCGCCCTGCTTGCAAGGAAGATTGCTCTGAGTTCCAGGAGATTGATGTGTAGATAGGCCTCCTGTGGAGTCCAGGTACCCTGGGTAGAGAGGCCTTGCAGGTGGGCTCCCCAACCCACCTGTGAAGCATATGTTGTTAGAGTGGCTTGGGGTGGGGGTTGCTGAAAAGGAGACCCCACCAAAAGGTTTTAGGGTGACTGCCACCATTGGAGAGACAAAATAAGGCGATCTGAGTTTGTTATTTTGTCTGACAGGCAACCTGACGCCTGAGTCCACTGAGTGGATAAAGTCCACTGGACTGCTCTCATATGGAGGCAAGCATAAGGAGCCACATGCACGGTGGATGCGATGTGGCCTAGCAACTGTAACATTTCCCGAGCAGTGAGGTGAGGTTTTAGCACTGCTTGGGAAGCTAACTGCACAATGCGAAGGCAGTGGGGCTGTGGAAGGAAGGCCCTTGTCTGTCTGGTATCCAGCAGAGCTCCTATAAGCTCTAGGGACTGAGTGGGAGCAAAGTTAAATTTTGGGAAGTTTATGACAAGTCCCAAATACTGAAGGATGCACATTGTGCGAGAGAAAGCAACCCTGGCCTCTGGCTCTTAAGGGGCTCGAATGAGCCAGTCGTCTAAGTAAGGGAAGACAAATATTCCTAGGGTGCGGAGTAATGCTGCCACCACAGCCATGCATTTTGTGAACACCCTTGGTGCAGAGGCCAGGCCAAAATGAAGAACCCTGAATTGGTAGTGCTTCCCTTGAAACAGAAAGCAAAGGACCTTTCGGTGAGTTGGATGGATGAGAACATGAGTGTACGCATCCTTGAGATCTAGAGAACAAAGCCAATCCTTACTCTGAAGGTATGGCAGCAGAGTTCCTAGAGAAATCATTTTGAACTTCTCTTTGAACAGGAATTTGTTCAATTCTCTGAGGTCTAAAATGGGTCTGTGTCCTCCTGTTTTCTTTGGAATAAGGAAATAGGGGGAGTAAAACCCTGTACCCCATTGGGGAATGGGTACCTCTTCTATTGCCCCTTGAGCAAGAAGCACAGTGACCTCTTGACCTAACTGGTCATTGAGAGAGGTCTGAGAATTGAACTGTCTTACCATTGTAGGAGGGAACATGCTGAGGAAATGAAGCTTGTACCCCTCTCTTACAATACACAGAGTCCAATTTTCTGCTGTTATCTGACCCCATCTGGGGACAAAATGACATAGCCTTCCTGGGATGGTGGAGGGTTCTGGGCCGTTCAGGGCCAGGAAGGCAAAGTTCTCTAGATAGGAGTCAAAGCCCCTGTGGAGGCTGAGTCTGCTAAGCCGGTGGAGGCTGAGTCTGCTAAGCCGGTTGAGGCTTAGCTGTTTTTGTCTTTCTTTGCCTAGGTTGTTGCTGCTGTCCCTTTTGGGAAGACTGACCTAAACGATGCCTCTGTTGGGTATAGGAGGGATAAAACTTCTTCTTCTTACTGAAGAATGGTTTCTTAAAGGATTTTTTTCTCGCAGGATCAGCTGTCGATTTAGACAATCTATCCAAAGTGATAATGTCAGCATCTATCTCATTAGCTTTTTCCTGCCAATTCTTGCCAAAGAGATTCTCTCCTGTGCAAGCAATATTCCCTAGTTTATCCTGTACCCAAAGTTCCAAGTCAGATGCCTGGAGCCAGGCAATCCTACGTGCACCTGTGGCAATGGCAGAGGCTCTGCTTATGCACTCAAAGCAGTCAAAGGCTGCACGATTCACAAACTTGGAAACATCCTGAGCATGTTTGACAAGGGCGAGGTAATCTTGCCTCTTATCATCAGGAAGGAGAGGGCTCATAAGCTCTAAATCTCGTGTGACCTCCTTAAGGAACATTCCCATATATAAGATATAGGAACTGATCCTAGCAGAAAGAATGGAAGCCTGGAAGGTTCGACGTCCAAAGGCGTCAAGAGTCCTACACTCACGTCCTGGAGGATTAGATGCATTCCTTTTTGCACTCTTTATCCATCTCATAGCTGATTCCACCACCATGGAATGGTGTGGTAATTGAGTCTTCTGAAATCCAGGATAATGCGGAACTCAATACATGGTGTCGAGTCTTCGAGAGTGAGGAGATGTGGTTAGAGGTGTTTCTCACATCCTTAACATGAGATCATGCAAGATCTCATGAATAGGTAAGGTATCTGCCTCCTTGGGAGCTTTAGGGTATTGCAGGATTTCTAATTCCTTTGCCCTAGGCTCTTTTTCAGGAGCCACTGTGAAGGAAAGACCTTGAGCCACATCTCGGATAAAATCCTGAAAGGACATATCCTCTGGTGGAGACATCCTATGCTGAGGAGAAGAAGAATCCTCAGGAAGAAGTACTCTGGTATCAGCAGAGCTTTCAGAGTCTTCAGACTCATCCGAGGATTCGAAGTATCTCCAATCCGGGTGATCGTGCAAGGCACGGTACAGGTAACGATCGAAGTCGGCATCAGAGTGATCCGGTACCGACTTGTTGATACCGGATGGATACGCATGACTCAGTCTCGGTAGAATACCTGCCGATGTCGATGCAGTCGGTGCTGGTACCGGTTGAAGTGTCTGATGTGGTTTCAGGGGCATCAAGGCCATGAGAAGAGCCGCCAGACTGTGTTCAATAGCCAAGAATCTCTGGTCTATTGACGCCGCCGATGCTTGGGTATCGGTACCGGATGAAGCAGCCGGTACCCCAGAGCATGGCACCAGTAGTTCTGCCAAGGTTGAAGCCTCGAGAACATCCTGGAGCCCCGTTAGTGCTTTGGATGCTGAAACCTCCTGCCGGGGCAATTTTGCCGGTGAAAGTCCCTCAAGGGCAACGCCAGAGGCATCTCGCTGTCTAGAAGGAGATCTACCCTTTGAGGAACGGCTAGATTTATATTTAGTTACCTGAGATCCATGGGAGGAAGACGAAGCCCTGGAAGACGTCGATGCCATGGAGGCTGCATCGGAGGGAAAAAGGGTGTTAAGTTTAGCAGCTCGGTTCTGCCGGCCCCTTTTCGACATCATCCCACAGGCAACACACTCTGAAATAGAGTGGTCAGGACCTAAACATTTGAGGAACCACTCATGGGTGTCGGTGACGGAGATGATACCGCCACACTTAGAACACTTTTTAAAACCCGAAGTGGGTTTTTCCATTCTGAAGGAAAAATTGGGCCTAGTGTCCAAAATGGCGCATGGCACCTGAAGAGAAAATTACTGGAAAGACTACAGAAGAAAGGTTTTTTTGTTTTAAAGAAAAGAAAGAACAACCACCAGCGGTACCGGTGTAGCGTCGAAGGAAGGCAGACGAGACCACAAAAAAGAATAAAAGGGATTTTTTCTGCAGTGAC
Source organism: Ichthyophis bannanicus (assembly GCA_033557465.1). Taxonomy (NCBI): domain Eukaryota; kingdom Metazoa; phylum Chordata; class Amphibia; order Gymnophiona; family Ichthyophiidae; genus Ichthyophis; species Ichthyophis bannanicus. The sequence goes on from CM066031.1 coordinate 548,384,002, forward strand.
AGGATGTGCGACCTGTCGGCTCCGCGGAAAACGAAGAACTTTTGAGGGACAGTTGGAAAAGGTGGGAAGGCAGCACGCAGGCACTGTGGGATGCTCCCAAAAGCTTTCCTATTGGACGCTGGGGAGCGTTCCCACGCAGGTTCCGTCGGTACCGATGATACCCATATGTGAAAACTACATTCCTGCTTGTTCCTGGAGATAAAAACTTGTCTGCATTAGGGAAAGAGCTCAGCGATAAGTCCCAGCCAGCTGTGCGCAAACCAGCAGAGATTGTGTTTTTCACTATACTGTACAAGCCCAGCACTTAAAATATTAGCAATGAACAATCTGGATATAAAAAAAGAAAGAAAAAGACTAGACCCAGATCACTGCTGAAAGGAACGCGGGGACAGGAGCATACCAATACACCCTATAGTTACTCTGACAATGTCATCGCTCACAGCCCTGAATATCTGCCTTTAATGATACTAAAGATGGATATTCCAGGCTCCAGGTGATAACCTCTGCTAAGCAAAACACTGGATAGGTGCTGACAGAGCAGAGGAAAGTGATGGTACAGAGGCGAGCCAACATTTCCAGTTCACCTCTGCCCTAGAACAAAGGAGTCAAATACAAGGCTGAAAATTCTGAGGAGTAATATGCAGAAAGAATGATAGATTCACAGAATATTCTTAGTGGAGGTGAGAGAAGAAAAAAATTAGTGTAGGAATCCTAAAAAGCAGGGAAAAAACACAGAAGATCCTTCACTGCCAGGAGGCAAAAGAAAATCTGAAGATGACACATGGTTTGTATTACTATAACGAGAATGGAAACAGAGAGCCAAGGTGGGCTTCATGATTTTTTCTGTCTTCATATTCATATTTCTGTCACTAACTGAAGCAATTTTAAGAGCAGCAAAGGATGGCGTTCAGTAAATTTTGCAAATCTCCAGAGTTGAATGGTGGCATTTTCTAGTCAGCGATAGTTTCACAGTGTGACCCATTCTTTTTGGCTCTTTTCCTACTTTGGAACATAATAAATTTATCAAAGATTTAGATCAGTAAATTAAGACTTAAGATCTTCATTATGAATGGAAAGACAAAGTGACCTAAAATCGAACATACTTAAGCTTTAAATGAACAATTCAAATTAACTAATTGTATCCATAAAAAGGTGAACTTTAACGCCTTGTTTGCTACTGTATACGAGAAAGAGAGCGAGAGGAAAGTTTTCTTACTGTTGCCCACAAATGCTGCTATCAGCTTCAATTCAAAGGTTTTTATTTTATATCTACAAATCTCTAGTTGACTTCCAACTTATTAGCGTATTAAAGCGGTTGCAAATTTAGAAGGTATAGAATTTCTAATCTCAAATATATACATATAAGATATCTGAGCCCATGAGTCAGCATTCATAGGCCCTCTACAATCCTGTAATATGTTAGAGGCTTGTAATTAGACTGCAGGCGAGCACCAAAAGGGGAGATATGCTGTGACCCGTATTCCTCAAGGCTGTAACAACTGCCAATTGCTGTACTTTCTATGCCCGCTGATCTCTAAGAGCAAGGAAGAAAAACCAAACGAAGCCCTTCCAGAACCTGTACCAACATTTGAATTGCTACTCACTGACCCATCGGTGAAATTATAGCTTTTATGCTTAAAAGCAAAAAATATCATCCTTGAAGTTTTTGACGCACTTTTGAAACCGTGGCAGGCATGAGCACAGATATCAGCTCCAGCGGAATAATGTTGTTGTTTTTTTCAATACTATTTTACAATACTGCTTTTTCTTTTAAATCCACAGACATTTCACAAAGAAATCCTGGGTACTCTGTAGGAACTGTGACAATACAGACTTTCCTGAAGTGAGATCACAGGTTCATTTGTTCTCTCAATTGGCAACAATGGTGCTTAGTGAATCTAACAAGAAAGTTTAATTACACCGGCTATAAATATGCACAAAAAATTTCAAAAGCTAAAGACCTAATAAGAAAACATTTTGAAAGTAATTTACTCGGGAAGGCTGAGAATGTGCTATATACAAAGGAGTGGATACTCAACCATCAGTAATGATAGCATTATGCTAATTATTCCTGATTGCCATCAAGTGTGCTAAAAATAGAGTGTAATATAAAGCGAAGACTAATTATTAATTAAAAAGTTTTCCATTTCAAGCTCCTTGATCACTGGGATATGAATGTCTGCTTGATAATTACCTTTCTTTCATGGAAAACCAGGCACAGACAGAGCGAAAGTAAAGAGGCACTTACAATGAATATTTATTTCACATATCTTACATTCCTATAATCCAACAAAAAGGTATTTGTCCAGGATGGATCCCAAAATAAAATATGCACAGAAAAACAATATATACAGTTAAGCCATATAACAAAGAAACCAAGAATGAATGATGGAGTCCAGATGAAAGTGCGATTTTTCTCTTCTCTGTCCCCGATGTGCACTAGCCAAGCGGGAGCACGGAATCTCTATCGCCACGTCTCCCACTCGGCCAGCGCACCTTCGCACCTCCAATGAAATCACCTTAAGTAATAACGCAGGGCAAGTTCAAAAGTTGCCGTGCGTCCCATCGCCCAGCAACCCTCCTTAGAAACATAGAAACATGATGGCAGAAAAAGACCACATGGCCCATCTAGTCTGTCCTTCCATATCAACAGCTACAACAGTCCCCTTTTTTCCTTTAGAGATCCTCTGTGTTTGTCCCATGCTTTTTTGAATTCAAATACTGTCCTCATCTCTACCACCTCCACTGGGAGACTATTCCATGGATCCACCACTCTTTCCGTAAAGAAATATTTCTGCATATCACACCTGACTCTATCCCCTTTCACCGTCATTTCCATGTCCCCTCATAGCAGAACTTGCTTTCAATCGAAAGAGGCTCTCCCCCTGTGCTTTTATGCCACGGAGGTATTTAAAAGTCTCAATCATATCACCTCTATCCTGCCTTTCCTCTCCCCCCCCCCTCCTCTGCCTACCGCCTTCACTCAGTGCCGGGCCACAGGAACCGAGGCACCCGGTTAGTAATCAGCCCCCAGGACCCTGGCCCTGCGGCCTCCTTCATAACTCCCATTTACATTTAAAACTGGGATTCAGAAAAAATAAACTTCAGTTTCTTTTAAAACAAGGAACAGACTCGCTTCAGGGATTGCCAGAAGTTGTATGCTTCTAAACTGACTGGTCTGTGTCCTAAAGCAGTAAAATAATCCATTAACTGAGTAAATAAAATTGATATCTGGCTTTTATGGCTCCAGAAGAGAAACTGTTTTAAAGTGACAGATCTTACGTGAGAGTTTTGAGAAGCCTTCAGTGCATGAGGTGTTGCACATCTTTACTGAAAGTAATGAAATTCAGAATATTTAAAATTGAAAGCAGAGTTGCTATATTTTTAGTGTTCGCCATTCTCAGAGGACAAACTTTTTTTTTTACAAAATACTGAGAACATGAAGAATTGCAGCAGATTGAGACGTCTGATATGACAGTGTGAATGTTGTATGAAAGTGTATTTTAATTATCCTTTTCTTTAAATAGCTAGTAAAAGTTTAACACAAAGAAGTTGCCTCCTTTTTAGTCAGAGTAGCAGGTGAACTGTTCCTCGAGACGACTAAAGGACCAACATGCTGCTGCCTGAAAGCTGCAGAATTACAGCAAGTGCCCTACCAAACAAAAGAAGAAAACTGACGCAAGAAGGAAGGCAGAGATAAGTGTTTTATTACACACCAATTGCACCTACAAAACACAAAGGACAGAATTACATTATTTGAGTTCAAATAAAAGCTATTCAGAGGAAAAAAAAATACTCACCTGAATTTACTCCTAGGGGATTGTTTACTTAGCTGCGGTAGCGGCTTCCATGCGATATCAGAGCCACGGCTCCGATATCACATGGAAGCCGCTATCGCAGCTAAGTAAACAAACCTCTTAGAATTCCGTAACGTCTAAAAAAATATTTTAAAAAGTAACTTTAGCTAAAAAAGGAAAGTGAATGAAAATACTGGTTTTTTGGTGTTAAACTTATACTTACCTGTAAGGAAGGCAAATGAATAAATGCACAATAGTTTCTTCTATAAGGAGAAATTCTGTTAAAAAACAATATTCAACGTTTTTCCAAATTTAGGTATAATAATAATTTACAGACAAGGAACTGACATTAAGTTGATTGTACTTCAGAAAGCACGAGGTGCGATCAAAAGGTATCGAGACTTGTACAATAACACTGACAGTTATTGCACTCAGTATCCTTCAAATTAGTCCGCTTCTGATAAAACACACTTCCTCCAGCGTTTCTGCCACTGCTGGAAACAATGTTGAAATGCCTCTTTCATTATGCTGTGAAGCTGCTGGGTTGAATTTTGCTTAATGGTCTCCAAGTCGTCAAATCTCCTTCCTTTCAGTGGTAATTTAATTTTTGGAAACAAGAAAAAGTCACAGTGCGAGGTCAGGTGAGCATGGAGGCTGACTGACTTACTCAATTTGTTTGGCCAAGAACTGCTGGACAAGATGTGATGCGTGAGCTGGGGCGTTATTGTGATGAAGCAACCATTCACCATTCCTGTGCAACTCTGGACTCTTACGACAAACTGCATCTCTCAATCGAGTCAGAACTTGGACGAAGTACTACTTATTGATTGTTTGGCCTTTTGGAGCATACTCATGATGAACAATACCCTGGTAATCAAAGAAAACTGTGAGCATGACCTTGACATTGCTCCTCACCTGATGGGCTTTTTGGATCTGGGAGAATTTGGAGTCTTCCACTGTGAGGAGTGAGCCTTAGTTTCTAGGTCATAATTATAAACCTATGATTCATCACCACTAATAATCTTTTTGATGAAATCAGAGTCATTTTTCACACATTCTAACTCCTCCCTGACTGCAGTCTATCTTCTTTTTGGCCAAGGAACAGGAGTTTCAGCACGAATTTTGCAAACGCACGTCTCCTCCCCAAATCGACATAAGAATGGACTGTACTGACCCCAAACTGATGTCCATGTCCTCAGCAAGTTTCCTGATAGTCAATCAACAATTTGAGTGTATTGTGGCATACATTGCTTCAACTTTGTCTTCATTCCTGCTCATGGATGGCCTTCCAGAACATTCGTCAGTGTCAACATTTTGGCGACCCTCTTGGAAACATTTGTACCAGTCATAAATTCTAGCATGACTCATGCATTCATTGCCATACACGTGCTGTAACTTGTTATAAGTCTCTTTGCACGAATCTCCAAGTTTCTGGCAGAATTTAATGCAAATTCACCGTTTAATTTTTTTCACTCATCGTAAATCTTTCGAACTTCTTTTACACGATACCAAACATCACGTGATTAAAAAGAGTACACGTGTGCTGCAGCCACACTGCACTGTGCACAGAGCAGATGGCACTGTCATTCATACTGCTGTAGTCTACAGACCTCCAACTCAAATTGAAGAAATAGATAACGAATTGTTTATAGATATTGCCAAGATAGCCACAAAGGGGGAAGTGATCATATTGGGTGACTTTATCCGATATGGAATGGATTATTCCTTCTGCAAATCTAGAAAGAAACAAAAAAATTGTGGATGCTTTCCAAGATGCGTTACTTAGACAAATAGTGATGGAACCAACCAGGGAAAGCTCAACGCTGGATTTAGTGCTCACCAACGGTGATAGCGTGTCAAATGACTGGGTGGGTGCCCCTGTGAGCAGAAGCAATCATCAAAGGATGTGGTTTGAGATGAAAGCCAAAGTGCAGTCCAATCACAACAAGCTCAAAGTCCTAAACTTCAAAAACACTGACTTCAATAAAATGGCCGAGTACCTGAAGGAGAAGTTGGCAGGGTGGGAGGGGATGAGGGAAGTGGAATTGCAATGGGCTAAACTAAAGGTGGCGATAAAAAGGGCAACAGATAAATATGCTTTCACAAACTTCAATAGCTTGCATACAGAGAAATAAAGAAAGGAATACAGGATCAAACTAAAAGAGACAAAAATCAAAATAAGGAAAGCAAAATCAAAGGCAGAGGAAAAGATGGCTAAAGATGTGAAGTGTGGCGACAAAGCTTTCTTCAGGTATATTCGGGAGGAAAATCAGAGATGGAATTGCAGGACTCAGAAGTGCTGGGAACGGACTCGTGGAAAGTGACATTGAAAAAGCAAAATTGCTAAACAAATACTTCTGCTCTGTTTTTACTAAAGAAAATCCTGGAGAAGGATCACCTGTGACTCCCAAATATAAAAATGGGAATGAAGTAGATACCACACCATTCACAGAAGATGATGTGATAGAACAACTAGCAAAACTGAAAGTGGACAAGGCCATGGAACCGGATGGGATACATCCCAGGATACTGAAAGAGCTCAGAGAAGTACTTGCAGGGCCGTTAAAGGATGTTTTCAACAGATTCCTTGGAAACAGGAGAAGTTCCTCAGGACTGGAGAAGGGCTGATGTGGTACCTCTTCACAAAAGTGGTGACAGGGAAGAAGTGACTAACTACAGGCCCGTGGGCCTTACCTCAGTGGCGGAAAAAGTAATGCAGGCGCTCCTGAAAGAGCGAATAGCGGACTTTCTCAAAACCAACAGGTTGCATGATCCTAGGCAACATGGTTTTACCACAGGACGATCTTGCCAAACAAATCTGATTGAGTTCTTTGACTGGATGACCAGAGAACTAGATCAGGGGCATGTGATGGATGTCATCTACCTGGATTTCAGCAAAGCCTCTGATACTGTTCCTCATAGGAGGCTTATCAATAAACTCAGCAGTTTGGGGATGGGTCCCAAAAGTGGTGAACTGGATCAGAAATTGGTGGACTGACAGATGACAGAAGGCGATGGTAAATGGAGCTCACACGGATGAAAGGAGGGTGATTAGCAAGGTGCCCCAGCACTGTTCAATGTATTTGTGAGTGATATTGCTGAAGAACTGAATGGAAAAGTCTGTCTTTTTGAAGATGACACGAAAATTTGCAACAGAGTGGAGGACTCCCTGAGGAAGTGGATAACATGAGGAAAGATCTACAAGAGCTGGAAGAATGGTCTAATGCTTGGCAGTTAAGATTTAATGCAAAGAAGTGCAGTGTCATGCACTTGGGAAGCAGAAATCCAAGGGAAATATACACGATAAGGGGTGAGAGGTTGGTGTGCCGGACCAGGAGAAGGACCTTGGTGTGAATATTTCTGAGGATCTCAAGGTGGCAAAACAGTGTGAAAAGGCAGTGGCAAAAGCCAGGAGGATGTTGGGCTGCATACAAAGAGGAATTACCAGCAGAAAGGAAGAGGTACTAATGCCAATGTATAAGTCACTGGTGAGGCCTCACTTGGAATACTGTGTTCAGTTTTGGAGACCAGATCTTGCAAAGGATGTAAAAAGACTGGAAACTGTTCAGAGGAAGACGACCAAAATGATTTGGAGCCTGCATCAGAGGTCTTATGAAAAGAAACTTGAAGACCTAAATATGTACATTCTGGAGGAGAGGAGGGACAGGGGAGATATGATTCAGACCTTTAAATACTTAAAGAGAAATAATGAACAAACAAACCTCTTCCAAAGACAGGAAAGCTATAAAACTAGAAGGCATAACATGAAGCTGCAAGGGGGTAAACTGAAAGACAATGTCAGGAAATACTTTTTCGCTGAAAGGGTGGTGGATGCTTGGAATGCCCTCCTGATGGAAGTGGTGGAGGCAAATACAGTGACAGAATTCAAAATGGCATGGGACAGACACAGTGGATCCCCTTTACAGCAATAGGAGAAAATCTAAATAAACGTAACTATCTAATTTCTCAACAAATAGGGGTGTCCTACACGGAGCGGTGGGTTTACCCCTAAACAAAGACATGGGGAGGGGTGGCCTGCATGGAGCGGCAGGTGCACCTACTCTTGCCATCTTACTGGGCAGACTAGATCGACCATACCGGTCTTTATCTGCCATTATTTACTATGTTACTATGCAGAGCACATAAATAGATCACTATAAGCTTAACAACATCATGTTGTGACGTATTGTAATATAGCTACACAAGTCTTGATACTTTTTAATTACACTTTGTATTTGCATGTTCTTTCTCTCTCTCTCTGTCTATAATAATTAATAATTTTCACAAAAATGAAATTTTTCCTGTGAAAGGAAATTCCAAATTTGTAGTGTTATTGTATTAAACAGTTTGGGCACAATTCCGATCCCAATGTACCTCTCCTTTGTACGTCCGGGCTGACCCGGACTACAAAGGAGATCGCGATTCGGTCTCATGGGGCACTTCTAGCCCAGTGGGAACAGAATCGCAAATAAGCCTGTACATGTAGGCCAGGACTGCGATTCCGTCCCAGCCTGCACTTACAGGCTCTGCCCGGCTAACTCAGCCAGGGCTTTTAAATGCAGTCATGGCTCCATTTAAAAGCTGCGATGCTGGCTGCCTGCTACAAAAGTTAATTCCCCACAGCCTGACCCCCGATCCAGCCTCCTAAGTCCAGGGTCGGGCTGCGGGGAATTAACTTTGCCCCCCCCCCACCAGCTCCTTCTGTGCCCCCAATGCAGACCCAAAGAAACGTCCAGGGAAGTTATTCCACCCTGGGGGTGGAATAACTTCCCCGGACATTTCGCCAGCCCTGGATGTACAGAGCCAACATCAGAATCGGCCCTGTACTTCCAGGGCCGGCAACTGCCCAGTGCCCATGGGGAAGTTATAAAGGGGCAGGAGCCAGCACGAATAGCGGGGATGGGCAGCCATGCCTCAGAATGACCCCTTTATGAACACATTAGTTGCACTCTTTTGCCACTGTAATGAAATATTTCATTAATAAAAAAGAAACGTTAAAGAAAATCAAACAGAAGTGCCTTTGCATTGTGTACAAGGAGGATTCTTTTCACAATTTCCTCCATTTTTTAATCCATTAATACAAGGGTTTGTCATGATGCGGGCACTAATAAAGTTGGTTTTAAGAAAAGAAATCCTGTTTTAGAAGAACTAGATGTGCAGTTACCTCCAGGCACAGCTAGAGGGAGCAGGAACAGACATACTGGTCTTAATGAACCTAATCTCACTGATCACCTGCAGCTGAAAGGGAACCAGGAAGTCAGCAGTAACGGTTCACTTTATAAGCCAGAGCAGAATGCTTCTGGAGAGCAGAGAGAGGAGTGGCATAAGCAGCAGTGGCATAAGCAGAGGAAGCCGTGGACACAGCAGGAGCTGAGGAAGGAGGAGAAAGAGGAAGAAGGAACTGGAGCTGAACTAGAAGGAGAAACAGCAGAGAAGCCTGGAGTCTATCAAGGACATAAGCCTGATTGCTGTGGAAGAAGCCAAGCTGGAAGCTGGAGGAGAAACAGACCTCACAAGGTGGGAAGCCAGAAAGCCCAAACTGGACCTGTTGTGCAAGGGGAGTTTGGTGGAAGTTGCTCCAAGGTGAGAGGCTCTGCCACGCCTAGTTCCTATACTCTGCCTGTTTGTAACCTAGAGAGAAGAAAGCTAAGAACCAGAGAGGGAGGTTCTGACAGAAGCTTATCTCTAGAGGATCATTGCCCAGTTTCACCTATTCAGAGGGAAAAGCATTTTTATAAGCAACGGAGGTTTTTACTCAGTGAGCCAAGGTATGAGGCATTGAAGAGTAACTGTAATGATTGCACTATTAAAAGCTATGCTAAAAGAAGGATTCCTCCTAAAGGAAACAAGAGTGCAGACTGGTTCACTAAACTACCGCCAGCCTTAAGAGTCCCTGGTTATATGAAGCCAAACTCCCAAGCTGGAGATTACCCAGCTGAAATAGACAGGGATAGTGAAAACCCTTTGAATCAGTATAGGGGAGAGGATTTGATGGAAGTGGATTCTCCCAGCACTATTCCCACACCTTTGCCTGAGGAAATGGAATGTGATTGGTGCACTACCTATGCTCCAAAGTGTGTATGCTCCACAGAAGAATAAATGAAGTATAATTTGATGTTTATCATACTGAATATTACTTTGAAGAAAACCTGCTTTAAACTGTGAAGTAACAGTTAACTAGCCAGTGAATATTGGTACCTTTTGAAACAAAGGACTGTTTCTGTTATCTAAAATATCTCTTAGTTGAACCTTGCTTTAAACGGGGAATAAAAGCCTTTATTACCCTACACTCGGACTCTTTGCTCTTTAACAGCGCTACCTAGTGGCGTATAATCTTTGTGTCACCAGCAACCGCGTGACAGGTTATACTGAATAATTAAAATATTTAACTTGTGAACCCAGACCTCCATTGAGCGTGCACCCAAGGTATATGCTTGGCTAACCGAGACACTAACAAGCTTTGAGTAAGGTAAAGTGGCACTTCCAGTGGAATGTCTAGTTTACATATTGAAAAGAACAGGATCCAGCACTGAGCCCTGGGGTATCCCCACTGGGCACTTTATCTTCTCCAGAGTGGGCTCTACTGACCTCCACCTTCTGCATTCTGTCTAGATAAGTCCCCACTGATTTGATAGCTTTCCTGCATCTTCCTGTACCATCCAGCAATCTTCTATGCAGCACACAGTCAAAAGCTTTATGACATGTAGACAGGCTGCTTGGACCAAGTGATATATCTTGGCAATCTTTGGAGTTCAGTAAGAGATAGTTAATTATAATGATTAAACTGGGACAATTTGTATTCTTCCCAACCCAATGGATGTTGGAAAGAATTATACAAGGGATGTTCGATATTAAAGGTACAGGTGGCAATCATACCGGCTCCGCATGTACAATAGTGCCGTCATATGCAGGACTACTTGTACTTGTAGTAGGAGAGTCTGTAGCGTTGTTTTGTTAAACACTCAAATTACGAGTAGTTTTCGGGAAGCAAACAAACATGGCATGTGTAATCGCAGAGTATTCGAAGTTTGAGGTGCGTGGAATTATCAGATTTTTGCAAGCCGAAGGAGTTAATCAGAGCGAAATTCATCGCAGATTAGAGGGCGTGTAGGACCCGAATGTTTTAAGCCTAGAAGAAGTCAGCATCTGGTGTAACAAGTTTAAAGATGGCCAAACGGAGTTGACTGATGATCCGGAAAAGAAAAGAGGCAGACCAAGGACCTCACACATGGATGACAACTGTGGTTGACACAGCGGAAGTGGGAGGTCCTGCTACATTCTCCGTATAGTCCAGACTTAGCCCCTTTGGATTTTCATTTATTCAGACCTTTGAAGAAATTTTTGGCGGGGAAACGCTTTGCGGATAAGGAGGAATTGCAAGACACCGTTATGGACTACTTCAAGCAACTTGACACGCAACTGTACTATGAAGGGATGTTCAAACTAGTGTCCCGCTGGGATAAATGTCTCAATGTTTACGGCGATTATGTGGAGAAGTAAACAAAAGTATGTAGTTTTTGGTGGAATGTATTGAATAATTTCTTTAAATACAAATGTTAGTGTAATTTTGGACTTTACCTTTAATATCGGACACCCCTCGTATAAAAGGGGTCGAGAATGTCTGTCCATCTGTCTGGGGCAAAATAACTTTCCAAAAATTTAATGGAATGAGATGAAACTTGGCATATCAGAAAAACTGTTAAAAAGACACATCAAGTTCAAAAATGGGCCAAATCAGGTATGGGGTTCCAGAGAAATAAGCCCCCAAAAAACTAGCCCAATGTATTGCTATAGGAGAAGAGTGCCAGCTTCTGTAACATAGGAATGTACATATAGTGAGACTGCACTTAGGGAACTGCTCCTTTCAAACATTCTCTGTTTTCTACTCTCCCAGTCCCCCAAACTGCCCCACCACCAAAAACTGCCCCCTACAACTGACCCATCCCCGTCCTACACTGCCCCCAATCCTAATAAATTCTTCCTTGCAACTGCCTTACCAAACCTCCCAAATGCTGTCACTATGAAAAAAATACTCCCCAAAACTGCCTCATCACCATGTGAACTGCCCCATTCCCCAAAATTACACTCCCACAACTACCCCTTATACCGGAAAAGGCGCCACTCCAAAAAAACAAACTCCTGCAACTGCCTCACCAATCTGCAAATTGCACCAACCCCAATAAATACTCTGCAATGCTGCCCCCCCCTACAAACTGACCTACCAAGGTAACCTAATTCCCTTCTGTAACTCTGCCATCACCCTATCAATTAATGTAAACCGCCTTCATATCATGAAAGGCGGTATATAAGAAATGTTAAATAAATAAAAAAATAAATAAATTACCCCCTCCCACCTTCCCTGCCATCTGCAAGTTGCCACCCCCCCCAAAACCTATACCCTGCAACAGTTCCGCAATGCCACAAACTTCCCCACCTGCAAAAAATACCCCCCACCCTCATGACTGCCCCACTGGAAAAACCTAACCCTTCTTGTAATCGCCACACCATCCTGTCAACTATCCCCACTCCCAAAATCTATCCCACCGCAACTGCCCCACCACTAATAAAATAAAAATACTTCACACCCCACAAACTGTGCCATCCATTAAAAAAACAAACAAACCCAGACAACTGCTTCACCCCCTAAAACCATCAATTGTCCCACCACATTGTCAACTGCCCTCCTGCATTCTCCCCACCAACCCACAAACTCCCTCACCCAAAAACTCTACCACCCCATAACTGCCTACAACCCTGCAAAAAGCCTCACCCAACCTACCTCTGCCATCTACCTCACCCCAAAACTATCTCCCCTCCCCCCAAAAAATACATTACCCAGAAATACCCTATCACTTCAGCTATCCGACCCAGATACGCAGACCCCAGTGAACAGACAATAGAGATACACATATGGACACAGCTGCTATCTCCACTGTGAAAGCTACCCACTGATTTGTATTGTTTTCTTATTGGTTGCCATGTGTACTGTCAAATAATTCTTGCCATGGGCAGGGTTAGATTAACAAAATGGCAAGCTAGGAACATACTTGGGATCCAAAGTTTAGGGGACTTTGTCAGATGTGCTTGACAGTCAGGAGGTTAGGATTCACAACTGTCTGGCTGATTTCATGCTTCTACTGATTTTTATATTGAGTCTGGAAGCTAGAAAGGCAGCTAGCATGTCTGCACATTTTCAGAATTTGAAACCTCTATCTGCAGTTTTCTAATACTCTCTCTTTTGTGAGAGCCTGCCCTGCCTGCTTTCATTGTTAACTACTGTAGCAGAGACTGTGGGTAGTTACTGGAAGGGAGGAGGTGAGCTGGGAAAGTTCCTCTGCTGTACAAGTTTAGTTTGTGTGTGTAGTGGGATATGAAAGAGAAGAAAAGTCCCCCCCCCCCCACCCCTGCAATAAAAAAACCTCAATGCTTTGCCCTAGGACAGGGGTAGGCAATTCCGGTCCTGGAGCGCCGCAGACCAGTCAGGTTTTCATGATGTCCCTAATGAATATTCATGGACCTATTTCCATACAATGGAAGGCAGTGGATGCAAATAGATCTCATGAATATTCATTAGGGACATCATGAAAACCTGACTAGTCTGCAGCCCTCCAGGACCGGAATTGCCCACTCCTGCCCTAGGAAAAGCAGATCCAACAGAAATAGTTTACTAACACTGACAGTAACATAGCAATTAAGCAACTCTACCTGTCAAACAGCCCTCCCCCTCATCTCCTCTCCCAGTTACACACACACAGACATATACATACAACAATTCACACACACATAAAATAAATACTGCATGTGCACTTGTATTTATTTAACAGCTTTTTTTTATACTGCTTTATCCTACGGTCATAGAAACAGAGAAATATGACATAAAAAGCGGTTTACATCAAAACAAAACTTAATACATTGTAACAGGGTAATGAACTTGGAGAAAACAAGATAAAAGGGGGAGAAGGGCTATGGAGGTATGGGATGAATAGGGGGTTAGCAGGGAAATGGGGGAGGGAAGGGGAAGGGGAAATGGAGAAGGGGAACAGAGGAAGTTGCGTGAAAGGATTATGTCCTGTCTTCAGTGAAGTAGGCTGTAAATAGGTGAGTCTTGAGGGGTTTTCTAAATGTTAGTAGGTCCTTTGTGGCCTGGAATTTGCATGGAATCGATTTCCAGAGGGAAGGTGCATATAGAGAGAAGGCTCTCCTGGATGTGATGTGATGGGTTGGATCTGGTGAAAAATGCCAGGGTGTTTAGAGTGTTCTGGGATCCAGTTCGTCTTGCGTGGTTGTCCTTAGTCTCATGTATTAGTGTTTGAAGGTGGGTGGACGATACTTGTACATTGATACAAACACAAAATACCAACCCACAAAGATACATTACACACATACACACAAAAGAGAGATACACACACACACACACACAAAACCGATACAAACATACGCATGTGCACACATATACAGGCAATGCAGATATAAACAGCCTGTGTGTACATGCAGAAACACACACACATGGATTGGAAAGAATTCCATTCGCCATTCTCTGTATGCTTTCCCCAGTTAAGCATAAGACAATTAGAACTACGAATAATTTCATTTAATCACCTACATGTTAACTTATTGGCTAACATTTCATGAGCAAGAATATTTTATCGATTATTCAGTTACTAACTACAATGAATCCATTAATATCTTTAAGGGTACTGAAGAAATTCCGAGGAACCAGCTGCAGAAGGGCATTGTGCCTCAGACAGACAACAGGACATAAAATGAGAGACTCGAATGCTACACACTAGCAAGTTTCTCCAGAGTCTTTGCAAAAACTGCGTGTCTCTTAGGATACATTTCTCATATTATTCTATGCAGATCATTATCTTGAACTTCATTTTACAGTATCTGTGAGACAGCTCAACATAATTAAGCTTCACCTATACATGGGGGTTATCTTGACAGACATCTCACAAGCAGCTATTCACAGAGAACATCACTGCAGTGCATAGATGTAGGTCGATTGTCAGGCTGAAAATATACAGTTCCTTGTTCTATCATGTCTAGAATTGCAATAAAACATCTACTAATATATACAAATAAAAACGTCAGGAATCGTACGTTGCTTCAGATAAAATGGATTAGCAAATATGTTTAGTATTTACACTCCTCTGCACAGATTAAATCAACAATATGCTATTATTTAACATGGGTACTTTAAAAAACAATTAACATAAAATTCAGTCAACATTTGTTACTTTTACCAATTTTAGAATGTGTGTCAGTAAACAGGGTAAAATACATAGAAAGAGAAAGAAAAGAAAGATTCAACATCAAATCATCTAACTTGCTCCCGAATAGCACAGAGCCCTCACGGTCAAGCTGTACCATATCATGAAAAGTAAACCGAGGTCCAACAGAAAAGAGGGAAAAGGTATTATAAATATAAGAAAGAAAAAAGTTCATATATCTAGCAGAAACTATGTTCATTACACATGAGTACAAATTATATAGAGATGATAGGGTGGATCAAATTGGTGGAGGGGTGGGGTGATATGTTAAAGGATGGTATAGAGTCAAAGAAGATAAAAATCCTGCAGGGAACGGAAATGCAATGTGGCATCTTTATGGACAGAAACTGCATATGTGAAGGGGAGAAGTATAGTGCTGCAGATACACTACCATCTCCGAGACAGGACGAAGAGAAATGCTATCAGAAATTAGCAAGGCTAGCAAAAAGAGACATTTTAGAAGAGACACGGAGATCGGAACGGAGATGTTTGGGTTGTGACGTTCACGGTGCTGGTGGTATTTTAGAAGGGGCGCTGCTGAACATGCAGCCTTTTCTAAAATACAGAATAGTAGTGCACATGCATGTGCTGATACTTGGTGCCAGAGTATAAAGCATTTTGGAAAGGTGCACATAGGAAAAATCAACAGGGTAAATACGGCCTTCATATATGTGTGAGTGCTGAATTTCATAACTTACACATTCATAGTCACTATTTTGCATGCCTACATGTATAAATGCCACAAGTTAACAGGTGCTGCTATATCTAATTTAACCTTTGATGGGGGATTAAGGGGGATAGCCTTCTTACTCTGTCCTGTAAAGGGCTGGCTGAACTGAACACTTTTGTAAAACTTAAAATGTGCCAGAGAACAGGTGTAAATCACAACTTTTACAATTTTAGTCTTACACATGGATTCCCTGCATGAAAGGTTGAATGTTCTTTTACTAATATTGTTATTCAGCTAATAGATAAATTAGGGTATATTGTTATACAATCATTACTTGTATTATGTGGAGTGGAGTAACCTAGTGGTTAGAACTGCCTAGTACCCAAAAGATCAAGGGTTCAATTCCCACTGGCACTCCTTGTGACCTCAGGCAAGTCACTCCCCTCCATTGCCTCAGAAGAAGCAATACATTGCCAAGAAAATCCGGAGGCAGCTGGATCATTGACGTGACGGTACAAAAAAAAATTATCACCCGAATTTGATACATGTTTATCACTTGTTACATGTAAGAGCACCCTAATTGTTAATTTGTTATATTTCCAGTAAGGATGGTGGTGTTCTTTGTAAACCGCTTTGATTGACTGATAGATAAAGTGGTATAGAAAAAAACAAATAAATTGGGAATAAATGTATATATTTTTGACCCATCCAGGCCATTCTCTAACCATATCCATGACATGTCCCTTGCAACTTCTACCTAGTAAGCATATCCAAGTGTAAATTCAGCCTTGTCTAAAATTATCATTTACACACGGATGCCATTTCCACATGAAAATACCTGATTTTACATATAGAAATCACAAATAAGGCTTCTAAAATAACCCCCAAATTGTGTAACACAATAAGAATCAGGAATTTCAATTACTTCAAGCTTCACAGGGAAAATGTCTCATTAGGACATGCTACGGAGGTCAAGTTTCTAGATGTCACAAAAGACTGATTCATGAATCAGTTGGTCCTGGAACTGAAAAAGGGGAAAATATCTTACTGGTATACTGGACTTGGTACAAGGGGTAATGATGGTGATTCTGCCTCGTGATCACTGCTGTGTCCTGGTTAGCTGACGACCATCTCTTACTCAGTCTCCAGAAAACTGCAGCAATCTGGCTCTTTCCCTCTTGTGTTCCTCCTACCGTGGCCCCCTTGCTATCAAATTCCCCCATTGCTTTGGTTTCTGCTCTTACCTATCTTGGTGTCACCCTTGATTCCTCTCTGTCTTTTCATGACCAAATTAGGTCTATTCACTCCTTTCTTTCTCCCTCAGCACTGGCAATCCTTCTCCTCAGACTCGTCATTACCCACCTCGACTACAGTATTATCATCTATGCTGGTCTCCCAAAGTATGAAATCAAAAGACTTTAAATTATCCATTATTCAGCTGTCTGATTACTTGCTCATGTCACAAAATTTGATCACATCACCCCTCTTCTTATGACCCACCACTGGCTACCTGTTCACTTCCGGATTCAATACAAACTTCTGATTTTGATGCATAGGATCCTCTGTTCTGGTCTCCCTTACTACTTTTCTTCCTTTATCCTCCTCCACACTCCTCATGGGGTTCTTGGTCCCTCCACAGTAATCGCTTCCACCTTCCCTCTGCTTCTCAAGCTCGGCTAGAATCCACTCAACACGCAGCATTTTACTTTCTGGCTCCCAAAATTCTGGAATGACTTACCATGACCTCTGCCTTGAGCCATCTTACCTCCGTTTAAGTCCTCCCTAAAGATCCATCTGTGTCAACCTGCTTTTTCCATCCCCTCTTACTCCATTTGACTCTTTCCCACTTTGTCTCCACTTTGTCTGTGTGAATGGCTTTCCTGTCTGAATTATAGTTATTTTCCTCTCTGTTTTTTAATTTAATTTTATTACTATTTGTAAACCGCCTTGCTGCTTCGAACAGGAGTTATATAAATATTTAAATAAACAAACATCAAATATTGTATCACTGCAGGAAGACACTAAAAAGCTACTAAGATAGCACTTAATTTTAAAAAGGGAGACTATGATAAAATGAGGATATTTAGAAAGGAAGTTTTCAGGGTCAAGCTTGCATGAGGCATGGAAATTATCTATAAAAACTAATTGGGAAGCCTGGATAAAATATATTCGTCACATTAAAAAAATGTTAATGGCAAAGGTGGAAGAGGCAATGAAAAGCAAAAGGGCATATTTCATAAAATAGAACTCAAACCCTAATGAAGAAAATAAAGATGAGCACAAGCACTGTCAGATTATATGTAAAATAGTAATAAGGAAGGTTAAGAACTACTTAAAAATAAGCTTTCTGCAAAAGCAAGAACTAATACTACATTGCAAGTAGATCTGAAGCAAAGAGCCTACAAGAGGGTTCATTGGACACTAGACAACCAAGAGGTAAAAAGAGTGCTCAGAGAAGATTATTTAACAGTAGAAAAATGAAACAATTTCTTTGCCTTGATCTTTATGTAGGAGAATGTGGGGGTCAAATCCATACCTGAAACCTCCTATAATGGTGATAACTAGGAGCAAATAAAGCACATCACTGTACGTCTAGAAGATGTAATAGATCAAATTGACCAGCTAAAGAGCAACATGTCACCAGAACTGGATTGCACTCACCCCAAAGTACTGAAGGAGCTCAAACATGGATTGGCCACTGTTGGAAACAGGATACTGGGCTTAATGGACCTTGCTCTGACCCAGTTGGCATATCTTATGTTGAACCCTTACAATCGGTGGCAGACATGACATTGCTAAACTGTAACTAGTAATCTGTAGCCTATCATTTAAAATGGCTATGATTCCTGGGGAATGGAGGGTGGCCTATGTAATACTAATTTGTAAAAAGGGCTCCAGCAGCGATACAGGAAACTACAGACTAGTAAGCCTGATGTTGGTGCTGGGCAAAATGGCTGAAGCTATGCTAACAAAATTACTGACCATATGTATAGATACAGCAGGAAAGGAATGGGTTCAGTAAAGTAAGTCTTGCCTTACCAATTTATTAGATCTTTTTTCAAGGTATAAATAATCAAGTAGATAAAGGTGAGATGGTTGATACAGTGTATTTGGAGTTTCAGAAGGCATGTGGCAAAGTCCCTCATGAGAGGCTCCTTAGGAAATTAAACAGTCACGGGATAAGAGGCCGTTTTGTGGACTAGAAACTGGCTAAAAGTCAGGAAGTAGAATAGGACTAAATGGTCAGCTAGTTTAATGAAAAAGGGGAAATAGTGGAGGGCCCCGATAGTCTGTATTGGGACCTATGCTGGTTAACAGTCATAAACGATCTGGAAACAAGAGTGACAAGTGATGTGATCTATGGATTACACAAAATTATTCAAAGTTGTTAGAACAGTAGAAGATTGCAAGCAGTAGGATACATTATGCCCAAGAGGCCCATCTGGTGCAGGGAGGCCCCCAAAGAAGAAGGGGGCCAACTTGCAGTTATTCCTTTATCTTCTGAAGTAGACTTTCCATTCTGGGGGCCCTTTCAAAATTGTTACTTGGAGGTCTCTAATTTGAACTTCTCCCACTGATTGTAAGGGTTCAACATATGCCAACTGGGTCAAAGCAAAGTCCATCAAGCCCAATATCCTGTTTCCAACAGTGGCCAATCCAGTTCACCAGTACCTGTCAGGTTACCAAAAAAGGTATACAGGTTCCCCGCATCTTATCCTGGGGTAAGCAGTGGATTTCCGTGGTCCTCTAATGGTTTATGGACTTTTCCTCCAGGAACTTGTCCAAACCTTTTTCAAACCTAGCTACACCAACAGCGTTTACTACATCTTCCAGCAACAAATTCCAGAGTTTGATTACGCATTGAGTGAAAAAAATATTTTCCCCGATTAGTCTTCAATGGGCTACACTGTAGTTTCATTGCGTGCCGCCTAGTCTTTCTACTTTTTGAAGGAGTAAACAACCAATCTATGTTTACCTGTTCCACGCCATTATTTTATAGACCTCTATTGTATCTCTCCTCAGCCATCTTTTTTTCTGAAGAGCCCTATCTTTTAAGCCTTTTTTCATGGGGTATCTTTCCATCCCCTTTACCATTTTGGTGGCTCTTTGTACCTTTTCCAATTCTGCTATATCTTTTTTAAAGATACAGCCACCAGAATTGCACACAATATTCAAGGTGCGGTTACACCATGGAATGATATAGAGGCATTATAATATCCTTGGTTTTATTCTCCATTCCTTTCCTTATGATTTCTAGCATTCTATTTGCTTTCTTGGCTGTGGCTGCACACTGGGTGGGGGGTTTTAACGTATTATCCACAATAATGCCTAAATCCTTTTCCTGGGATGTGGTTCCTAATGTGGAACCCTGCATCGTGTTGCTTGTATGTGGCTACTTACACATATGTTGTTGTTAAATGCTGTTGAGTAGAGGCTGACTAAAATCCCACCACTTATCCTCATTCTCAGTGCCTAAAAATAAGTGCCTTCACATAAACTTTCCCCCTTAATATGGACACACGTCAGGTGATGCAGACCTGCAACCATGTAAATGCTGCTCAATGCCGCTGAATATTCAAGGATGCCACTGATACATGGGATGTGTCAGGGGCATTCCAGAGTTGCCATCTATTGCCAATCGGGCACTGGTGTTATTGAGCTGGCTACCCAGTTAGTAATATATGATGACAGCGAGGCACAGGAAACCCCGGCCTAACTTTCGATATGTATCCCTAACTGGGTAGTGGCTTAATATCGCTGCTGTCTGGTTAGCGATCGACAGATGTGGTCAACCCGGCACTGAATATTGGACCCTACATTCTTAGGTTAGGGCTCTTCAGTTTGGAGAAAAGGCAACCAAGATGGGATGATGACAGAAGTTTATAAAATCATGAGTATATAAATATATGTCTATTTAAATAAATATAGAAATGAGTAGACTGGCGTGGTTAAATAGGAAACGACTGTTTAATCTTCCAAACACTAAGAGAACATTATATGAAACAAATGACAAGTAAATTCTACAAAACAAAGTATATTTTTTTCATAAAGTGCAAAATTAAGCCATGGACTCTGTTGATAGAGGATGTGTTCAAGGCGATTAGCACAGTGGGGTTCAAATGAGTTTAGCCAGATAGACTTGGGAAAACCCTGAAATGAGATAAAGAAA
The DNA here is from genome assembly GCA_033557465.1 of Ichthyophis bannanicus. Lineage (NCBI taxonomy): Eukaryota > Metazoa > Chordata > Amphibia > Gymnophiona > Ichthyophiidae > Ichthyophis > Ichthyophis bannanicus. The sequence continues at coordinate 548,404,912 of CM066031.1, forward strand.
CATCTACTTTCTAGGATCTGCTGGGTACTTGTGACTCGAACTGGCAACTGGGCTCAATGGATCTTAGTCTGATTTAGCATGGCTTTTCTTATGCTGTTAACCAGGGAAGGTCTCCATCACTTGTATATGATATATACATGAAAAGGACATCATACCTAGCACCATTAACATATATCATATTGCTACAAGACCCATTTTATGCAAGAGGCCCTGTGGCAAATAATGCACACTAATGGCATTAAGAACATAAGAGATGCCATACTGGGTCAGGCCAAGGTCCAACAAGCCCAGTATCCTGTTTCCAACAGTGGTCAATCCAGGTCACAAGTACTTGGCAGGTATTCAAAGTCCACAGCTTCCACAATACTCGTCCTGGGGAAGCAATGGATTTCCCAGGTCCTCTTTGATAATGGTTTATGGACCTTTCCTCCAGGAACTTGTCCAAACCTTTTTTAAACTCGGCTACACTAACAGCCCCTCACTTGGTTTGCAGCTTGTCGTGCTGTGAGGGCTTGTGTGCATCAGTGATGCTGTGAGCTAAACTATCGGTAGTTTAACTACTGGCAGGGTCTCCCAAGATGGACAGGTCTCAGCTGAGATGCCAGACCAAGACAAACCACCCATCTGGGCAGCAGCAGAATGGGATAGTGTTTGACGGCGGAGGATCACATTTCTGTCTCAACGGCAACACCAAACTTAAACTGCGCGGAAGAAAGGCCCGGCAATCTACTTCTGTATCTTGCCATGAAAACCCAATGGATAGTTACAACAAAACAAATTGTGCTGTAGTGCTGGAAGATGAGACCCCCAGGTTGGAAGGCACTCAACTAGCTACTGGGGAAGAGCTGAAGACTTTTCAGAGTAAAGCCAGCATTTATGATGTGGTTGGATCAAAGCCCTCGGGACGTCTGACTGCTGATGTAGCTGCGCATGAAATGAGAGTCAGAAGCTGTAAAGATGTCTTACACATTGGAACATGGAACGTACGAAGCATGAACCAAGGGAAGTTGGAGGTGGTCAAGGTTGAAATGGAACGTGTACAACTTGATCTGTTGGGTGTCAGCAAACTGAAATGGACTGGCATCGGGCACTTTGCATCAGATGATCACATGGTCTACTATACTGGAAATGAAAGACAAAGAAGAAATGGTGCTGCATTTATAATAAAGAAGAAACTTGCAAGAACTGTAATGAAATACAATGCAGTCAGCGAACGCTTAATCTCTATTCGTCTACGAGGAATGCCTATCAACACAACTATAATTCAAGTATATGCCCCAACAACAGCTGCAGAAGAGAATGAAATTGAAGAGTTCTATGAACAAGTACAAGCTGAAATTGACAGAACATGCAAACAGGATATACTGATAGTCATGGGTGATTGGAACGCAAAGGTTGGCAACAAAGAAGACAAAGTAGTTGGAAAATATGGACTTGGCAACAGAAATGAAGCTGGAGAAAGACTGATAGAATTCTGCAAGACCAACGATCTATTCATCTCGAACACCTTCTTCCAGCAACACAAGCGGCGACTGTACACATGGACTTCACCCAATGGATTGCATAAAAATCAAATTGACTACATCTGTGGAAGTCAACGATGGAAAAGCTCTATAACATCAACAAAGACAAAACCTGGAGCTGACTGTGGTACAGATCATCAACTACTAGTATGCAAACTCAAGCTAAAGCTGAAAAAGAGCAAACCACTCATGAATGCAGCAAAATATGACCTTGAGAATATACCACTGGAATTTAAAGACTGCCTGCAAAATCGATTTGCTGCTTTAGATACAAATGATAAAGTTCCAGAAGAGTTATGGAATGACATCAAGAAGGTTGTGTTGGAAGAAAGCGAGAAGTCTCTACAAAAGGTACAAAAGAAAAAATGGCCAAAATGGATGACGGAAGAAACTCTGAAAATTACCCAGAAACGCAGAGAAGCTAAAGCCAGAGGAGAAAGAAAGACAATCACAGAACTTAACAGAGATTTCCAACGTGCAGCAAGACAGGACAAGGAAAAGTACTACAATGACGCGTGCAAGGAAATAGAAGCAGAAACTATTAGAGGAAGAACAAGATCAGCTTTCCTAAAGCTACGAGAGTTAAAGAAAAAGTTCCAGCCTCGAATTGGAATGTTACAAGATGCTCAAGGTTCTATGTTGAATGATGCTGAGAAGATCAAGAAAAGATGGAAGGAATATAAAGAGTTTTTATATGATAAAGATCAAGTGGACCAACAGCCGTTTCAACCTGTACCTTATGATCTGGAACCATTGGTGATGAAAGAAGAAGTTGAAGCAGCATTGAAAGCCTTATCAAAGAACAAAGCACCAGGCATTGATTGCATTCCCATAGAAGTATTACAGCAATCTGATGCAGCTGTTACCATACTTACAAGGCTCTGCCAAGAAATATGGAAGACGCATCATGGCCAACTGACTGGAAAAGATCTGTGTTTATACCAATACTAAAGAAAGGTGATTCAACTGACTGTGGAAATTATCGCACAATCGCTCTGATCCCACATGCCAGCAAGATTCTACTGAAGATTATTCAAAAGAGACTACAATCATATCTGGAACAAGAACTACCTGAAGTGCAAGCAGGGTTCAGAAAAGGGCGAGGAACAAGAGACATCATTGCGGATGTGAGATGGATCCTTGAAGACTAAAGAATACCAAAAGGATATCTATTTGTGCTTTATCGACTTTAGCAAAGCTTTTGACTGTGTAAACCATGAGAAACGCTGGGCCACATTAAGAAGCATGGGTATACCAGAACACCTGATCGTTCTCTTGCACAATCTGTTCATTGATCAAGAAGCAACAGTTCGAACAGAACAAGGAGAAACAGAATGGTTTAAAATAAGCAAAGGTGTAAGACCAGGCTGCATACTTTCCCCCTACCTGTTTAATTTATATGCAGAACAAATCATCAGAGAAGCAGCATTGTATGAAGACAACAGAGGTGTGAAGATTGGTGGAAGACTCATCAACAACCTTCGCTATGCTGATGATACCACATTACTGGCAGAAAGTGAAGATGATCTGAAACATTTGCTTCTCACAATCAAAGAACATAGTCTCAAAATGGGCCTGCACCTTAATGTAAAGAAGACAAAGATCATGACAACTGGCATAATCAACAGGTTCATCGTCGAAGGAGAAGAAATTGAAATCGTGAATAACTTTAACCTACTTGGATCAACTATCAATAAAGAAGCAACAAGCAGTCAAGAAATCAGATGACGCATTGCTCTTGGCAGAATGGTTATGAAAGACATAGATAAGATTCTCAAGAGCAGAGAAGTCTCTCTCCATACAAAGATTCGACTTGTTCAAGCCATGGTATTTTCAATAACATCATATGGATGTGAAAGCTGGACAGTGAAAAAGATAGACAGGAAGAAAATTGATGCCTTTGAATTATGGTGCTGGCGGCGAATACTGTGTATACCATGGATTGCCTGAAGAACAAACCAGTCTGTAGTAGAGGAGATCAAACCTAAGCTTTCTTTAGAAGCTCAGATGACAAGACTTCGACTTTCATACTTTGGACACATCATGCGGAGAGAGAGATCATTAGAGAAAGACATCATGCTTGGCAAGATAGAAGGTCAACGCAAAAGAGGAAGGACAGCAATGAGATGGATCGATACAATAACAGCAGCTACGGGTACCAGTCTATCAACAATAAGCTGCCTGACTGAAGACCGAACACAATTTAGGATAGCTATCCAGAGGGTCGCCATGAGTCGACTCCGACTCGACGGCACTTAACAACAACAACACTAACAGCTTTTACTACATCCTCCGGTAACGAATTCCAGAGTTTGAGTTCCTGCTGTTAACGGGTGACCCTTCAGACAGGTAACAAAAAGTTTCACCACCTAAAGAAGTGATTTCTTACATCTGCGGAAACACCCTGAAGCGTTTCAGCATTTGTGTTGTTGATGCAGGGCTGGTGTTAGATCTGCAGGAGCCCAGGGTGGAAACTGGGGACGGGTCTCCAAAGCCCACCTTCAGTCTATGCTCCCTTCAAACTCAGACAGGCTTGGGGCCTCCTATGATATGGGGGCCCAGGGCCCACCACCCTGCTTCCATCCCCTAATGCCAGCCTTAAGTGTTTTACATTTTTTAAAAACCTGCAGTACTTGAACATATAATTTTTTACATATAAATCATACCACCACAGTTATTAATACAAAGAAAGTGATAGGATTTGGGACATTCCTGGGATGGTGCCATTTAAATGTATGTCTTCTGCGGTAATTTCATAAAGCGTTTTCAGCAAGTAAAGCCCTTTTTACACATGGAAAAGGATTTTTATAGAATTAAACAGTCACATAAGGGTGAAAAAAGTAGGCACAGAGAAAGTGCACTTAATTTTGCATGGATTTGGGCACATACCTATTGTGTGGCCACTATCCAGATTACACAATGCAAGGTTCCATATTAGAAACCACCACCACCCAAGAAAAAGATTTAGGCGTCATCGTGGATTACATGTTAAAACCCTCCACCCAGTGTGCAGCAGCGGTCAAGAGAGAAAATAGAATGCTAGGTGTCATAAGGAAAGGAATGGAAAATAAAACAAAGGATATTATAATGCCTCTGTATCATTCCATGGTGCGACCTCACCTTGAATAGTGTGCACAATTCTGGTCACTGTATCTTAAAAAGGATATAGCATTACTAGAAGAGGTACTGAGAAGAACCACCAAAATGGTAAAGCGGATGGAAGGATACATCTATGAAGAAAGGCTAAAAAGGTTAGGGCTCTTCAACCTGGAAAAGCGACAGCTGAGGGGAGATATGATAGAGGTCTATAAATTAATGAATGGAGTGGAACGGGTAAATGTAGATCGATTGTTTATGCCATCAAAATATAGGAAGACTAGGGGCTATGCAATGAAGCTAAAGTGTAACCTATTTAAGACTAATAAGAGAAAATATTTTTTCACTCAACGTGTAATCAAACTCTGGAATTTGTTACCGGAGGATGTAATAAAAGCTGTTAGTGTAGCTGGGTTTGGACAAGGTCCTGGAGGAAAGGTCCATAAACCATTATTAAAAAGGGACCCAGGATATCAATGCTTGACCCAATACAAGCATAGTGAACCTGTGTCTTTTGGGGAAACTGCTAGGTACGTATGACCTAGCTTGGCCACTGCTGGAAACAGGATGCTGGACATGATGGACCTTGGCCTGACCCAGTATGGCATCTCTTTTGTTCTTATGCACCCAGGCTCTGAGTAAACGGTGGGCTAACAGGAATCAATCACTTAGGTTAGAAAACTGTGATCTGAGCCAAGAAAGACAGGCCTACTGCACTGCTGCATCAGTCCACACACATCTTGCCACCTGCTGGAGGCAAATAATACTAGCTTTTCTGTGCAGCACTAGTGATGACATCACTGAAATTTGCTCTACAGTATCTATCTCCACGTGCTGGCTGGGGAGCACAACCCATTCGTCTGGACTGGCCTAGCAGGATATGGAAGCTGGCATTATATTCCCTGGCCAGGCGCATCAGGCCTCTAACACACTTATATGGCGTTTCCCTTATGTGGTAGCTTAACCCCTACCAGTAGTACCCAAAGATTACTGCTAATACTCAAGCAGTACCATTTTGAACCTGGCACCTACAGGGGAGGAGCAACTGGTGATCGCTCCGGCCCCAAGATCAATGGACTACCACTGGCAACTAGGGTTAGGCCCAAGCAGGGGCTTCAGGGGGGCTTCTTTGGGGGAGGGGGGGAAGTGTCCAAAGCAGACAAAAAGGCTCTGAGGGATGACTTCAGGGTGGAGCTGGACTGAATTGAGGCCTCATCATTTTAAGCCTGCACCGACCATTTTAAGATGGTGGCCAGGAGCATCGAGCCAAATGTCAGAGACCCGATATTCCCAGTCAGGAAAAATAACGCTGTCTTTAAGCTGGCATTTCCCCCCTTGGAATAATGCATTTTGCAAAGTTCAATGCAAGCTGCATTATTATTTCACTGCAGTAGTCACTTATTTACATTATACACAGATCCAAAGAACGTCTCCTGTTAGATTTTTTGAGGACAATCCACTCTAAGGGCAAGAAAAACAGATACATAATATTTCTTTCTTATTCAAAAGAGCTGTTTTAAATAAATAATTAATAAATTTGTCTATATTAAAGTTATTTTGCATCAATAGAAATTGAAATTTTCATTATGGGGGTCCTTTTGGAAGCCCTATTCATGCTTTGGTCATCTGAAAATGGACATAGAGAAGTCCAAAGAACAGAGATGTCTTCAGAGACATTTTAGAAGCCTTCTCTGAGAATGTCCCCTGCATGAGGACATCCAAATCTGAACGGGGGCACGGTGGAGGTGTGGCTGGGGCATTCCCAAGGACCTGGACATCTCCGCCGGATCTCAGAGATATCATGGACGTCCAGCTTTGCATCCAAGTCTAGAACTGTTCCAGGCACGAACAGGCATCTGAAGAGTAATCATTTTGGCTGAGAAATACCCAGAGCATGTGGAGAAGAAAGTATTCCATCACCCCCAGTACTCAGCACAATGTCAATGATAGCAGCAGTGGGATTTGAGCCCTGGCTGCCCTTTTCCTAGCCCATTGCTCTAACCATTAGGCTATCCTAGATGTCTAGGTTCTGAAGACGTCTATGTCGACGCCCCCATAGAAGTTTATATCGGGTACGTCCATGTTTGTGAAATTGTCTCTTCATCTGGACTTGCCTGTTTGTTTTCCCCCCCAGACATTCTGGCTTCAACGTCCCAGATTGCACTTAGTCACTGCTCCCCTATATATATATATATATATATATATATATATATATATATATATATACACATATATATATATATACACATATATATATATATACACAAGATCTTTACCCAAAGGAGGATGGTGTCCAGAAGTCTTCAAAAAGACCCACTATGGCAACATGTCTATGTGGAAAGCTGCTCGATAGCAAACCACTTAGATAAAAAAATTGTAAATTCTATTTCAACTTGAATATACATACGATTGATGACTATTTTCATAAACATTATTGCAACATAATGTTAACCTTTGTCTATTTATCTATTTGATTTTAGGTCTTGAAAGATCTGGGCATGCTCGAAAGACCTAGTACTTGTCATACAGAATTTTTTCCCTCGACAAAGGCACAATGCTAAACATGGCCATCTTTGGTTTCATGTCAGTGTGATCAGTTAACAGTTACATTTTTGCTTACTGTTTTTAACAAACTTACCTTAATTTTATCATAACGTTTGAGGTCTGATTTGCACTGCCTGATACTATTACTTATCTGGAAACTTAGTATGTCCTTTATGTACACATGTGCATACTGTATAAAATCAGGGCCACAGTACGCCTCTTTGAATGGGGGGCCAAGCTGCACCCTGACTCTGTTTCTAGTCCCCCATGGCCTTCCCTCCTGTTCTGCCCACAGATCGAATCCCCATGGGCAGGAGAGGAAGGCTGCCGCAATCATGGCAAAGACGCCTTAGTCTGCCTGCGGGAATCACATCTCCCACGGGCAGACAGGAAGAGCCTCTGCCGCGACTGCGATGGACTTCCACTACTGCTCGTGGGAACTGATCTCCCCACGAGCATACAGATAGAGTGGTTTCTTCTCTCTGTTGGCAGCAACATTTTGGTGGGGCCAGGACCTGTATGGCCCACCCAGTTCGGACATCTTTGTAGAAAATTAATGTGTAAACTATGACTCTCCCATGCTCCGCCCAAGCCTTTCTCCTGAGCAGTACCATACCTAGCCCTGTGTAAGTGGTACAACTGCACAGGGCACAAAGGCTTAGGGGGCGCATTTCGACTGCCTGCTGTTGCCCTTTCGCTGCCATTCTTTGTACTCTCAGTGGCGGCAGGGCAACAGCAGACAACCAAATGCGCCCCTAAGCCTTTGCATGGGTCTTTCCGCAGGTCTGCTCCCTCCCTCCTCTGACGCAAGTTGCACAGGGCGTGATTCTGGCTCGGTACGGCCCTGCTCCTGAGCATAACTACTCTACAAGTACTGTACATGCTGGCTTATACCACATATATTTTAGGCATGACCTAATTTTACAAGAGGCATTTTGCCAGCAAAAGAAGTTTTTTAAATCATTCTTTTAGAGAGTAGTTTTATAAAGTCACTTAGCTGGAGAGGGTAAGTAGTGCTTATTTGTAGCCTGTTGTAAAAAGGCGCATAGATGCCTAGGTATCTTTTTTTTTTAATTTCTTTATTTATATTTTCCAACAAAATACAAACAAAAGAGAATAACAGAAAAAATAACCGGATTACAACAAAATTAAAATACACAATTCGTCTCTGTGACGCGATATTCAAAGACAAAACACAGCCCACCCCAGCCTGTCCCTCCCATTAGCCTACGATCATCAGGAGCCAAATGAGAGAAAAAACAAAACAAAACACAGAACTCAACTACAGAGAACATAGGCACAAATGCGCCACCATGAATATCTGCCAAACTCAGTAGTATGTTTCCAGTTAGGAATAACAGGAAAGGGCCACTCCCCAACATGGAGCTAATTCAAACTGACAGTCCTTTTATAAGGATGAGATACCAATTTGCTGATTGAAAAATGACCCCAAATCAGGAGAGTGTGGCCCTGAGTCCCAGCAAAACCCAATACGATTCTATGTTTAAGCCCAGTGCAACTGAATGTTAGACCAGTCCTACATCACATATCTCAAGTTGTTGACATCTCCTTGATGAAAGACTTATTCTCATCTACATATTGAACATGTGCCTATGGCCCCCTCTACCCACTGTGAACCTTGTTTTGACAAAAGCCATAATATAGGCCAGGCCATCAGGGAAACTCCTCCCCCCTCCTATTAAAACTCAAGCTTCCCATGACCAAATCTAGACATAGAAACATGATGACAGAAAAAGACCACATGGCCTATCTAGTCTGTCCTTCCATAACAACAACTACAACAGTCCACTTTTTACCTTTAGAGATCCTCTGTGTTGGTCCCATGCTTTTTTGAATTCAGTTACTGTCCTCATCTCTACCACCTCCACTGGGAGACTATTCCATGGATCCACTACTCTTTCTGTAAAGAAATATTTCCGCATATCACTCCTGAACAGGGGCGGCCCAAGGGGGGTGCGGGGCCATGTGCGGAGACTCGGTGCGGGGCCTCATTTGCATAAGAGGCCTCATTTGCATAAATATTTGCATAATGTTACCATACACGAACTTTTAGTAAACATGCCTCTTAATGAGTGTATGAATAAAGAAAGACTAAAAGACTTCTACATTACTATAATCCAATACCAACCGCCAGGCACATTAGGAACTACTACAAACACTGCCCATTTAGAACCCATAGCAAACCCGCCGTATCCTAACAGCACTACCAGGACTCATAAAACACCATACCCTAACTATCAAAAGGAAACGCTGCAAATATTAAACCAATACATTTCAGAGAACAACAATACATGACCTACTGGGGAAAGAGAACAAGTGGCAATGTCAAATAGGAATTACATAAACAGAATACCTCAGCTCAGTTACACATGCAGAACATAGACCATCACCAAACAAGGAATCACAATTTAGAAACAGGAAGACAATAATTAAACTGGGAATCCCAAAAGCCAAACTTGGAATGTACAACACTGTAGAAATAAAACTATACATTAATTTGCTCTTGTACTAAACAAAGCGCAGACGTTAATGATGCACATTTCCCAGAGCTGACATATTCCAATTAATAAATTCAAAATAAAGAGATATTTTTCTACCTTTTGTGCATTTTTTTTCAGCTGCAATTGCTCCAGCCACTTTCTTCTGGTTTCTTCGTGTCTTCCGCTAATTCTTCATCGTCTGCTGTCCATTTGTCTTTTCTTCTCTCTTCTAGTTTTTTTCCATTCTCTCTCTACATCTGCTTTAACATACTAATCTTTCTCCTTTTTGCTCTTTCCTCATTCCTATTTCATCCACTCAAATTTTACCCCTCCATCCTCAATCCCCACTTACTCTCCCAATATCCGGACAATTGTAGATTTGTCTTCCCTCCCACACAAAATATTTTTCCCTCTCCATTTCACTCTCCCAGCTCCATCCCATTCTAATCCTCCCCCAACATCAGCTCCATTCTAGTTCCAGTCCCACCCAGCATCCGCTCCCTTCTAGTCCCCGCATCAGCCCATTTCCAGTCCTAGCCCCCATAAGCCCATTTCCAGTCCTAGCTCCCCCATCTATTTGCAGTCCCATCCAAGTCCCTCCATCAGCTCATTTCCAATCCCAGCCCCCCATGAGCCCATTTCTAGTCCTTTCCTAGCCCCACCATCAGCCCATGTCAAATCCTAGCTCCCCTCCACTCAGCCCATTTCCAATCCAAGCCCCCCATGAGCCTACTTCCAGTTCTAGCCCCTTCATGAGTCCATTTCAATCCAAACCCCCACCACAGCCCATTTCCAATCTTAGCACCCCCCAACAGCCAATTTCCAGTCCTATTCTAGCCCATCAGCCCATTTCCTGTCCTAGCCCCCCCCCTCACCCATTTCCAGTCCTAGCTCCCTCCCCCTCACAACCCATTTCCATTCCAAGCCCCCGTCCCCATCAGCTATTTGCAGTTCAAGCCCTCCTTCCACTCAGCCCATTTCCAGTCCTAGCCTCCTCATAGCCCATTACTAGTCCTAACCCCCCATCAGCCCATTACGTCCTAACCCCCCATCACCCTATTTCCAGTCCTAGCCCCCCATCAGCCTATTTCCAGTCTTAGCCCCCCTCCCATAGCCAATTACCAGTCCTACCCCCCCATCAGCCCATTTCCAGTCTTAGCCCCCCATAGCCCATTACCAGTCCTAACCCCCCCATCACCCTATTTCCAGTCCTAGCCCCCCCATCAGCCTATTTCCAGTCTTAGCCCCCCCCCATAGCCAATTACCAGTCCTACCCCCCCCCATCAGCCCACTTCCAGTCTTAGCCCCCCCATAGCCCATTACCAGTCCTAACCCCCCATCAGCCCATTTCCAGTCCTACCCCACCACTTCCAGACTTAGCCCCCTACCCACACTAAATTACCATTACTAACCCCCCCCCCCATCAGCCCTTTTCCAGTCCTACCCCCCCACTTCCAGCCTTAGCCCCCTCCCCATAGCCCATTACCAGTCCAAACCCCCCCATCAGCCCACTTAGCCCCCCCATAGCCCATTACCAGTCCTAACCCCCCATCAGCCCACTTAGCCCCCCCCATAGCCCATTACCCGTCCTAACCCCCCCCCCCATCAGCCCACTTCCAGTCTTAGCCTCCCCCCCCCCATGGCCCATTACCAGTCCTAACCACCCCACCCCCCTGGCCCATTACCAGTCCTCACCACCCCCCCCCATCAGCCCACTTCCAGTTTAGCCTCCCCCTCCCATCAGCCTACTTCCAGTTTAGCCTCCCCCGCGCCCTTAGCCATATCCAGTCCTAACCACCCCCTCCCTATCATTCCAAATTAAATAAAAAAAAAAAAAACCCAAACCGGCTGCTTCTGCCGCGGCAGCTTCAAGAGCTCTGCCGCGGCAGCATCAAGAGCTCTGCCGCGGGGCCCCCCCTGCCCGGCAGAGCCTCCGTGCATCTTCAGCTCTTCACGTCCAAAACGCGGGCTTCTTTCAGAGCCGCGAGAGTTTCTTTTCTCGCGGCTCTGTTAATCCCGCCGAGGGTGATGGGAAATCCCATCAGCCCCGCGGGATTAAGAGAGCCGCGAGAAAAGAAACTCTCGCGGCTCTGAAAGAAGCCCGCGTTTTGGACGTGAAGAGCTGAAGATGCACGGAGGCTCTGCCGGGCAGGGGGGGGCCCCGCGGCAGAGCTCTTGATGTTGCTGCGGCAGAGCTCTTGAAGCTGCCGCGGCAGAAGCAGCCGGTTTTTTTTTTTTTTTAACTTGGGATGCTTAAGAATGTTTTTTGCGCGGGGCCCCCTGAAACGCGGGGCCCTGTGCAAAAAACATTCTTGCTCAATGGACGGGCCGGCCCTGCTCCTGAATCTATCTCCCTTCACCCTCATCCCATGTCCCCTCGTAGCAGAACTTGCTTTCAATTGAAAGAGGCTCTCTTCCTGAACATTTATGCCACAGAGGTATTTAAACATCTCAATCATATCACCTCTATCCCGCCTTTCCTCTAAGGTGTACATATTAAGATCCTTAAGTCTGTCCTCATATGCTTTATAATGAAGCCCATTAATCATTTTAGTAGCAACCCTCTGCACCGACTCCATCCTGTTCACATCCTTTTGAAGGTGCGGTCTCCAGAATTGCACACTATACTCCAAATGAGGTCACACCAAAGACTTATACAGAGGCATTATCACCTCCTTTTTTCTGCTAGCCATTCCTCTCCGTATGCACCCAAGCATCCTTCTAGCTTTTGCCGTCGCCTTTTCTACCTGTTTAGCTACTTTAAGATCATCAGACACAACCACGCCTAGGTCCCGCTCTTCTTTAGTGGACAAAAGTAATTCACCTCCTATACTGTATTGCTCCCTTGGATTGCTGCAGCCCAAATGCATGACCTTACATTTTTTAACATTAAATCCCAGCTGCCAAATTCTAGACCATTCTTCAAGCTTAGCTAGATCCCTCCTCATGCTATTTACACCTTCCTGGGTGTCTACTCTATTGCAGATTTTGGTATCATCCGCAAAGAGGCAAACCTTACCCGACAGCCCTTCCGCTATATCACTAACAAAGATGTTAAAAAGAATCGGACCAAGGACAAATCCCTGGGGCACACCACTGGTAACATCCTTCTCCTCAGAGTGAGCTCCATTTACTTGTACTCTTTGTCGCCTCCCACCCAACCAATTTCTAACCCAAGCAGTAACTTTAGGGTCCATCCCTAGGGTGCTCAGTTTGTTTATAAGTCGCCTGTGAGGAACAGTGTCAAAGGCTTTACTGAAATCTAAATACACCACATCTAGAGCTCTCGCTCGGTCCAACTCCCTGGTCACCCAGTCAAAGAAATCAATCAGATTTGTCTGACAAGACGGTTATTTCTCCCTGAAAGCCGAGCGAAAGTTCTATCAATATTAACAATGTGTTTTACATGAAGAAAACAATGATAATATTCATATTATACAATTCTCTTTATAAGTGATAGACATACTTATATTTTCAAGACGACTCCACGAAGAAACAGACCAACGACCACATTACTGTGTATAATTAGAGCTTGTTAAGTAAAGAGGGTGAATGAGATTGTAGCATGAACCTAGTTGTGATCCACATGGATAAACTCACTAAATCTTGAGCAATACCCTTGGAAGATAGGGAAAATCAAGGCAAAACCTGGGGGGAAGCAATTTTCCATCCAGAAATGACCATCCCCTACTCTTGTAATGGGCAGCAGAAATCCCTTTGTTGTTGTTGTTAAGTGCCGTCGAGTCGGAGTCGACTCATGGCGACCCTCTGGATAGCTATCCTAAATTGTGTTCGGTCTTGAGTCAGGCGGCTCATTGTTGACAGACTGGTACCCGTAGATGCTGTTATTATATCGATCCATCTCATTGCTGGCCTTCCTCTTTTGCGTTGACCTTCTATCTTGCCAAGCATGATGTCTTTCTCTAATGATCTCTCTCTTCGCATGATGTGACCAAAATATGAAAGTTGAAGTCTTGTCATCTGAGCTTCTAAAGAAAGTTTAGGTTTGATCTCCTCTGGTACCGACTGGTTTGTTCTTCGGGCAGTCCATGGTACACAAAGTATTCGCCACCAGCACCATAATTCAAAGGCATCACTTTTCTTCCTGTCTATCTTTTTCACTGTCCAGCTTTCACATCCATATGATGTTATTGAAAATACCATGGCTTGAACAAGACGAATCTTTGTATGGAGAGAGACATCTCTGCTCTTGAGAATCTTATCTAGGTCTTTCATAGCCATTCTGCCAAGAGCAATGCATCATCTGATTTCTTGACTGCTTGTTGCTTCTTTATTGATAGTTGATCCAAGCAGGTTAAAGTTGTTCACAATTTCAATTTCTTCTTCTTCAACGATGAATCTGTTGATTATGCCAATTGTCATGATCTTTGTCTTCTTTACATTAAGGTGCAGGCCCATTTTGAGACTATGTTCTTGGATTGTGAGAAGCAAATGTTTCAGATCCTCTTCACTTTTAGCCAGTAATGTGGTATCATCAGCATAGCGAAGGTTGTTGATGAGTCTTCCACCAATCTTCACACCTCTGTTGTCTTCATGCAATCCTGCTTCTCTGATGATTTGTTCTGCATATAAATTAAACAGGTAGGGGGAAAGTATGCAGCCTTGTCTTACACCTTTGCTTATTTTAAACCATTCTGTTTCTCCTTGTTCCGTTCGAACTGCTGCTTCTTGATCAATGTACAGATTGTGCAAGAGTACGATCAGGGGTTCTGGTATACCCATGCTTCTTAATGTGGCCCAGAGTTTCTTATGGTTTACACAGTCAAATGCCTTGCTATAGTCGATAAAGCACAAATAGATATCCTTTTGGTATTCTTTAGTCTTTTCAAGGATCCATCTCACATCCGCAATGATGTCTCTCATTCCACGCCCTTTCCTGAACCCTGCTTGCACTTCAGGTATTTCTTGTTCCAGGTATGGTTGTAGTCTCTTTTGAATAATCTTCAGTAGAATCTTGCTGGCATGTGGGATCAGAGCGATTATGCGATAATTTCCACAGTCAGTTGGATCACCTTTCTTTAGTATTGGTATAAACACAGATCTTTTCCAGTCAGTTGGCCATGATGCTGTCTTCCATATTTCTTGGCAGAGCCTTGCAAGTACGGTAACAGCTGCATCAGATTGCTGTAATACTTCTATGGGAATGCCATCAATGCCTGGTGCTTTGTTCTTTGATAAGGCTTTCAATGCTGCTTTAACTTCTTCTTTCATCACCAATGGTTCCCGATCATAAAGTACAGGTTGAAACGGCTGTTGGTCCACTTGATCTTTATCATATAAAAACTCTGTATATTCCTTCCACCTTGTCTTGATCTTCTCAGCATCATTCAACATAGAACCTTGAGCATCTTGTAAAATTCCAATTTGAGGCTGGAACGTTTTCTTTAACTCTCGTAGCTTTAGAAAAGCCGATCTTGTTCTTCCTCTAATAGTTTCTGCTTCTATTTCCTTGCATGCGTCGTTGTAGTACTTTTCCTTGTCCTGTCTTGCTGCACGTTGGAAATCTCTGTTGAGTTCTGTTATTGTCTTTCTTTCTCCTCTGGCTTTAGCTTCTCTGCATTTCTGGGCAATTTTCAGAGTTTCTTCCGTCATCCATTTTGGCCGTTTTTGCTTTTTCACCTTTTGTAGAGACTTCTCGCTTTCTTCCAACACAACCTTCTTGATGTCATTCCATAATTCTTCTGGAGCTCTGTAATTTGTATCTAAAGCAGCAAATCGATTTTGCAGGCAGTCTTTAAATTCCAGTGGTATATTCTTAAGGTCATATTTTGCTGCATTCATGAGTGGTTTGCTCTTTTTCAACTTTAGCTTGGGTTTGCATACTAGTAGTTGATGATCTGTACCACAGTCAGCTCCAGGTTTTGTCTTTGTTGATGTTATAGAACTTTTCCATCCCCGACTTCCACAGATGTAGTCAATTTGATTTTTATACAATCCATTGGGTACAGTTGCCGCTTGTGTTGATGGAAGAAGCTGTTTGAGATGAATAGATCATTGGTCTTGCAGAATTCTATCAGTCTTTCTCCAGCTTCATTTCTGTTGTCAAGTCCATATTTTCCAACTACTTTGCCTTCTTCTTTGTTGCCAACTTTTGCGTTCTAGTCACCCATGACTATCAGGCTATCCTGTTTGCATGTTCTGTCAATTTCAGCTTGTACTTGTTCATAGAACTCTTCAATTTCATTCTCTTCTGCAGCTGTTGTTGGGGCATATACTTGAATTAAAGTTGTGTTGATAGGCATTCCTCGTAGACTAACAGAGATTAAGCGTTCGCTGACTGCACTGTATTTCATTACAGTTCTTGCAAGTTTCTTCTTTATTATAAATGCAACACCATTTCTTCTTTGTCTTTCATTTCCAGCATAGTAGACCATGTGATCATCTGATGCAAAGTGCCCGATGCCAGTCCATTTCAGTTCGCTGACACCCAACAGATCAAGTTGTACACGTTCCATTTCATTCTTGACCACCTCCAACTTCCCTTGGTTCATGCTTCGTACGTTCCATGTTCCAATTCCAATCACAAGAAATCCCTTTAATCCATTACATTCAAGTATGTCTCTTGCAGCAATGAGATGTCAACATTTCCTATCCTACCATACAGAAGAGAACACTCCTCTCGGTAGCAAATATTAATGCCCTTAACATTCAGGTACCCAATCCCAAAGAAAAACGTACCGAATATACCTCCGAAGAAGCATTCATAAGTTGCAGAAACAGTTCAGTGTTGTAGCCTTTCGTTTAACATTATAAAACAACTTCTTAAGCACTTTAAAGTATGGCTGCATTTATAGCCCAAAGAAACGAGCAAAGGCCCCGTCATATGATCAAACACAGTGACACACCCAACTCTAACCCCCCACCCGAAAACATTTCTCAAAGCCACCTAAAATCAGGGGGGCTATCTAACACACAAATCTTAATGGGTGAGCCCACTGGGACAAGACAGAGATGGAGGGCTCAGTGACCCAACACTCCCACATTCCTGCAATACTCCGATCACCACATCTTGCCCACCTCCCATCTTAAAAGTAAAAATAATGTCTTATAAACGAGACAGAATAAATGTCCCAGGAAATAGCAGTGTAACATGCTTGTATGCCGCTTCTGAGTGGATAACTCACCTTCTCACGACCTCAGACAAGTTGAAAGACCAAACAATAAGTGCCATAAAACTGTGGCAAATAGAAGACACATTATGTCCTTCACTGCATCACCACCAACTCCTTATCCTCCAAAAATGCACATAAATCTCCAGGATCATCAAAAGTCTTGGTCTGGTTATGCAGCGTGACTTTCATGCAGGCAGGATATAGCAGTCCAAAATGGGCCTTAAGTTGTACCAAGCGTGGACACAGCGCCAAAAAACTTTCTCCGATCCACCGTCACAAAGTCCGGGAAGAACAGAAGTTTATACCCCTGATATTCCAAATCTGTGAGTGCTCTGGCTGCTCCCATTATTTGCAACACTTCCTGAAAACGTAAGACTTTCAGGATAATTGGGCGTGGACGCTTGTTCATGGCCCTGGACTGCATAGTCACTCTATGAGCGTGCTCGATCTCAAATGGAATAGTGAAATGCAGCTTCAACACACTTGGAATCATAGCCTGCAGAAAGGATATCAAGTCATGCCCCTCTGCTCCCTCAGGCACTCCCAGTACCCTTATGTTGTTTCACCGCGAGCGATTATTGCCATCTTCCACTTCTCTTTGCAGTGAGCGAATCAACTTGGTCTGCTTCTCGATAGCCTCAAGCCTCTCCCCATGTGACACCACTACCTTCTCTACCTTCTCCAAACGAGCCGTATTTGACTCCAACAAAGATCTCAAAGCATTGATATCTTCCTGCATTACACTTAGCAATTCTCCATTAGCTTTGACCATTTCTTTGACTGCCCGAATCTCAGCCAAGATCTCCTGGAAGGTCTCAGGGCCATCTCGGATGACCGTCATGGTTCTCTTTGCACTAGCATTTTGAGATAGTTGGAAATCCAGCCGTGTCTGCTTGGAACCTGACATATCGAGTGGCAACCAAGTAGGTAGGAACTATTTGATCAAATATTGCAGAAAAACAGGATTCTTGTCTTTGCCCTCCGGAGCACCGCTCTTACACGTCCGTCTTGACCAGATACCAGGCTCCGCCCCCAATGCCTAGGTATCTTTGTAAAATATTTACACAGATCCTGCAGATATCACAGCTATATGAAGCCGCAAACATTTACACTAGCTCCAGAGCAAGCGTGAATACAAGCATATACGTTATAATGTACTGCGTAAACTGCAGCTGTGCCAATGCTCTGCCCCAAACATACCCACATGAGAGTCATGCAACAAGTAGGCGCATTCTTGTCATTGCAAATTTCTTATAAATGCGGGGTAATTTTATAAGAGGCATTTTGGGCACATATAGTGGCATATACTGTATGTGCAAAAATGTCTTTATAAAGTTATCCTCTTATTATCCTAACCTACAGTAGGTGGTGACAGAAACATGTGATGGGCTGTAGATTGTAAACCCTAAGATGCAGGAGCAGATTTCCACATCCTGGCAAATTTACAGATCTGTGGATTTCTACAGTACTTGTGTCCAGAGACTAACGTATAGACAAAAAGGAAGTGGAACTGGACTCAAAGGACGGAGCAGGTGAGCAAGGGGCAGGAGCAACAGGAGAAGAGGGACTGGGTTCAGGAGTAGAGGGGCTGTTTTCTGCTCTGCTCCAAGCTCACCCCCTTCCCTTCTTTTCACTGCAAGCCAAGTGGACGGGTAGGGGTGGAGCTAGAGCAGAATACCCCTGCTGCTCTGGAATTTGAAAAGAAGTGGCGGAACTGTGTTCCAGGCAGCTCCCCCAGAAATTAAGCCCTGCTTGTGTCATAGTGGAGCCGAGTAGATCCCTCTCAATCTTCCTGCTAATCTGTATGACGGACCTCCAATTAATTTCCAGTCACTCAGCACCACCTCCGGCCATCCAGCTTATGGTTTGACCTGCTTGGAGCTCTGTAGTTTTTGCGGGCACAGTACAAACCACAATATGGTTGGAGTGGGACCAGACTGATAGGAAGCAGTTAGAGGGCACCACCCTATGCAAATTAGCAGGAACACTGCTTGCTGGTTGGCAATCTTCTCAGGGGTACTGTGTGTTGCTAGTATAGCCAGCCTCTCAAGTGGGTGAGGGTGGTCCCAGAGGTGCTTAACAAAAAGAAATCTATAGAGTGCCTGTGCTTTAAATGAGGGAAGAAAAAACTGAAAACGACCAATGAATAAGGCACCTACAGAAAAATAAAGGGTCCTGGAAGATAGGGAGCTCAGAGCCTAAACTGGAGTTAAAAACAAACAAACAAACAAGCAGCAAAAAGACCAAATTGACACAAAAAGTAATTTTAATTAAAAAGACCTTTATTTGGTGATCTCCTCCCCCTACCCCCCCCCCCCAAAAATGAAATTATATACAGTCTTTAATTCAGACAAACACAAATAGGCAAGACAACATATAACATGTTTCCAAATCTTTGGAATTAAAGCTTCCTTTACACACACACTCCTGATTCTGCTCTCTTTCGATCACTAGATGGGCTCTCTCCTCCTGTAGATATATGCTCTCCTTAAGACACAGCAGATTCCTTTTGGATTCAACACTAGGGCTTGTATTAAGCATCAACAAGGTATAACTTGTTCTGGACTCAAAAATATCACAATCTGCTATAGGCCTGCTAACCAACAGAGCTATACCTGCATCTTGGGGACCCACATACTCTCCCCTCCCCCCCCCCTCTCATGCAAGCAAAAAAACCAAACAAAATGTATTAAGCAACTCTGATTAGGAGGCAGGTTCCTCTCCACACACACAGTAACTGGACCAAGTCAAATCCTTCTCTCTTTTTATCCCACGGATAGGCAGAGGGCTCTGCTTCTAGATTGTTTTCTCCTCTCCACAGAGCTCACTTGTCTCCTTACTCTTTACTTCCTTGGATTTGTGAAGTAAACTACTTGGTCAAACCTAACTGGTTTGGGGTAATTGCTATTCTGTAGTCAGTGGCTAGGTGGGACACTTAGGCAGTGGTATCCAGGCTGTGCTGGGCCCCAGTTGGTGGGCAAAGTCAGCCTGTCCCTGCACTCCCTGAACACCTGCCAAACAATACTGGGTGCTGCTTTTACAGGCCTTATATTTCCCTCCAGAACTGCAGTGGGCTCCTCCTGACGGACAGAGAAGGCCTTTCCCCATCACATCACCCCGGTCCAGAAGCTTACTCAGGAGCAGAGACTCCAGAATGCGCCTCATCTGTAACAGAGGGCACATTGCAATATGTAGAATTTTGCTTGCAGAGTTTACTAATTATCAAATGGCTCAGCTATTTGAATTTACAAAGCCAATCTATGCCAAAAATATAATGTTCAGTTATTAATTCCTATGCTTGTGGCAATTTATTTCACATTTGTATTATTTGAGCTGGTTTTAATGTTGGCTCTCTTCTGGTTTCCAACTGATGAGGTACATGGGCAAAAACACTTTAAAAAATCTGTCGCACACACTACACTGTGCACAGCCATACAGCACCTTCTCTGTGACAGATTTATAGGCTATGATGGTGAACCAAATACCTTGATTAACATGCAGATTCAGTATAAGCGGCCCCGTTTGTATTCGGTGTTCAGCATTTGCAGGGTAGTCTGTGCAGCCTTTTATGGGGTCATTAACAATACCGTCCCAGAATTAATGTAGAATCCATGACATCAGTTCCTGGTACTGGAACAGTGCCATCTGCTACGTCTCCCTTGTGCTCCTTTTCACGAATTGCAACAGAGAGGAAGGAAAAGGCACTGCCGCTGGATGCAGCATAAGGCAAATCACCATATTAAGTCAAGCATCATCTCCAAACAGGTTGATTTATTTTATACTACAAATTCAAGGGGTTTTTTTTTCTTTACACCAGGTACTTTGGGATTTGATCCAGGGTTCCCTGATTCTCAGCCTGCTGCTCTAACTGTTAGGCTACTACTCCTCCACTCCAAGCTAGCAGAATATCACGTTGTGGGCACTCAAGCAGAACACAAAGACCCTTATTAAATATAGAATAAGCATCCACAAGGTAAAATAGAAATATGCAGACAAGAGATGGAAACATCAAAAAGTCAGAATCTGCATGCAGTGTAAACACCAGAGAAACAGAAATGCATTTCCTCCTCTAATATGCAAACTTCAAAGGATAAGAGATGTACATTTCCAAAGCTGGTACAGTCTAACCATTAAAACTGAACATAAATGCTTCTTTCACTTTTATCATCAGGATATTTTGGACCCTAACTGAACAGATATATCCCACAAGAAAGATGACTGGGGTTTGGTAGTCCCAACATCACATCTCTCCCCTTCCTTCTCACACCACACTATTCTGTACATGGTGTCAACTATCAACAGACAGGGAGACCAGGAAATTACAATAATTACCTCGACTGTGTCGAGTGCCACAGCCTGATTAAAAAGAATTTCCAAATGCATCTTGCTTGTTGCCTGTGCATATTATACCTTATGAACACCAGTAGGTGGCTCTCCTTGAAATAACGCAAGTGTTGAGCACCAGCAGATTGGGATAGTCTTCAACATAACCTGGGCATGGGGCACAGGTTCATTTCTGTTATGGTATGTGCAAAACTAACCATTTAGAGACACTGCCCTGAGAAAAACCAACTCGTTAGGATAGAACAAACTCAGCACGCTCAATTCTTACTACTAGAAACATGAAATTTACTAGGAAATAATGATACTGTATAAACAAGGTCTCAGACAAACTAGTAGCACTAAAATTTGGACTCAGACATTTGTCCTTATATTGTGCTAGTTTTGACATCAATGACCTCTGATATTGTCGTTTTCTTTTTCTTTTTACTTTTATCAAATTTATCATAAACATTTTTTTGTTACTCCACTTAACTTAAAGATGATGCTATTCTTTTACAATGATTCTTGTTCGGTCAATTCCGACGCCATACCATAGGCATCTGAAGCGTTTCACTGTCACTAATTTCTTCAGGGAAATGGCACCGTACATAAATCGCTGAAAGAAATAAAACAGAAAATGAACTCCATCAATCAACTGTTTCATATTCCTCAAATAGCATGATTATATTATATCATGAAAATTTAACCTGATGCTGCCCACATAGCTCTATGTGCAAGAAAGCCCACAAATTCAAAGCCTTCTTTCTCCTGCCAAAAATGCCGTGCATGCGGACTGCAGGGTGGAATCCACTCTTTTAAAGCCCTTCTCATGCTGATTGTATCTAACGGTCTCCTTATCCACCTGTTGGAACCTCCCTAAATCACCATACAACAATGATCTTCATTATGAGGTGTTTATGAAAACCTTTTGACAGTGATCTCCGATATCAAACAACTTTAATGACTCAGTGTAACCCTCAACTAACTATATTCTATACACAGGCTGCCCAATCCTGTTTCATATTAAGTCCTGAAGGGACCACAGAATTTAGATTGAATATCCACCTCTGTTCTTTGATGAGCAACGTTTATTCAATTGTTTTTCCCATCATACCAAACTCTATCAATGCAGAAACACCGTAATTGTTCAAATATATGTTGTTTAATAACACAATGATGTACCAATGGTGCTTCTACTACTTTACATTTCAGGCGACTTTGGTGTTCTCCCATCCGTATCTTAAATGAACGTATAGTTTTTCCAACATAGAGCAATCCACATGGACACTTAATTATATATATATAACTCTAGTTGATGTCCACCTGGTCTGTTTCAACTGATAAGTAATCCCTTTATGGGTAAATTGTTGAATTTCCATTGTGATGTCACAGATACTACATTCACCACATTTTCTGTGGCCCCAATGTTCTTTTTGAACTGTTGTAATCAACGGGCGCAATATAGCTGGCATAATTGTTCCTTTAAATTATTATGTCTAGACCAAACACAGCGAATCTTTTTATTTTGTAATTCCGGGACTACCTTTATGACATTACTGTGTCTCTTCATTATTTTCTGAATTTCCTTGATCATTGGTGAATACTTGGTAATGAGGTTAATCTGATCAGGATCCTTGTCTTGTCTACCGAAATTGTTTTGTTTTCGCTGTTTTATCAACAGCTCTTGATCACTATAGAGAGCTCTTGTATAGGCATGTTTAATGACTTTCAATGGATAACCTCTTTCTACAAAATTTTTTTTCAAAAGTTTAGACATGGTCTTGAAGTCCTCCTTATTCGAACAATTTCTTCTATATCGTAGAAATTGTGACAATGGTAAACTTTCTTTCAGTTATATAGGATGTGCACTCTCATAATGTAGAAAGGTGTTGCGATCCGTTTCCTTACGATCTACAGAAGTCTCCCAAGATGTACCTCATTTTTTAATTTGTAAATCTAAAAAAGTAATGGTGTCTCGATGGCAAGTATAAGTAAACTGTATATGGGGATCACAATTATTTACCCATTGAAAAAAGTCTTTCAAACCCACCTCAGTCCCTTGCCATAACATAAACACGTCATCTATATAACGCTTCCAAACCTTTATATGATTTTTAAACAGGGAAAGTTCAATCCAAACCCTTTCAAAGTCTCCCATATATAGATTAGCTATTGAAGGTGCAAATGTTGCCACCATTGCTACTCCTGAAATTTGTTGAAAAATTACCCCTTCAAATTCAAAGAAATTCTTATAAATAGCTAGAGAAGCTAACTGTAACAGGAATGATATTTGTTCCTCAACTAAATCTCCACGTTCATGCAAGGTGCGCTGCACTATTGAAAATGCAGCTACTTGTGGAATGCTCGTATATAAGGATATAATGTCCATAGTTACTAATAACACGTCCGATGGACCGGCCCATTGGGTTAAGCTTTCCAAAATATTCAGAAATGGGTTGTGTCTTTAACATGTGACGGAATCATTTCTACTAAAGGACGTAAATAAGAATCTAAAAATGTTGAAATGGGTTCCAATATGGATCCTCGAGTTGATACTATGGGTCTGCCTGGGGGTTTTGCTGATTCTTATGGATCTTGGGTACTGTGTAAAACTTTGCTAAAGCAGGTGCTAGCACATTCAGGTATTGATAGTCTTTAAACTCCAAAAATCTATCATGTAACGCTTGTTGAGTAATTTTTTAAATTTCAACTTGGAGGGTTTTACTGGGGTCCTCTGTTAATACCTTATAGGTTTGCTGATCATGTAATTGTCTTAATGCCTCAGATATATAATCATCTCTGTTAAGTATTACCACTGCTCCTCCTTTGTTGGCTCGTATTATAACTATATCCGTTCGCCGCTGTAAATCTTTTAAGGTGTTACACTCTTCATGTGACAACCTGGTATGCTGTTTTTTATGCGTACTCTCTAGATCTCGAAGATCATCCATAACTAATTTTTTAAAAACTAATAACACTGGGTGCATCGGTCCAGGGGGGGTCCACTTTGATCATAATGGTAGTGTTAAACGTGGCAGTCTGTGGTTGTCCATCCATGATTTGTACATCCTGAACACCACTAGTATCAACTGTTTCATTAGCCTGAGATTCTTGAACTTGTGCTGTGACATCACGATGGAAATTCAACAATTTACCCATAAAGGGATTACTTATCAGTTGAAACAGACCACGTGTACATCAACTAGAGTTATATATATAATTAAGTGTCCATGTGGATTGCTCTATGTTGGAAAAACTATACGTTCATTTAAGATAAGGATGGGAGAACACCGAAGTCGCCTGAAATGTAAAGTAGTAGAAGCACCATTGGTACATCATTGTGTTATTAAACACCACATATATGAACAATTATGGTGTTTTTGCATTGATAAAGTAGAGTTTGGTATGATGAGAAAAACAATTGAACAAACGTTGCTCATCAAAGAACAGAGGTGGATATTCAATCTAAATTCTGTGGCCCCTTCAGGACTTAATAAGAAACAGGATTGGGCAGCCTGCGTATAGAATATAGTTAGTTGAGGGTTACACTGAGTCATTAAAGTTGTTTGATATTGGAGATCACTGTCAAAAGGTTTTCATAAACACCACCTCATAATGAAGATCATTGTTGTATGGTGATTTAGGGAGGTTCCAACAGGTGGATAAGGAAACCGTTAGATACAATCAGCATGAGAAGGGCTTTAAAAGAGCGGATACCGCCCTGCAGTCCGCATGCGTGGCGTTTTTGGCAGGAAGGCGGCTTCGAATTTGTGGGCTTTCTTGCACATAGAGCTACGTGGGCAGCATCAGGTTAAATTTTCATGATATAATATATCCACGCTATTTGAGGAATATGAAACAGTTGATTGATGGAGTTCATTTTCTGTTTTATTTCTTTCAGCGATTTATGTACGGTGCCAATTCCCTGAAGAAATTAGTGACAGTGAAACGCTTCAGGTGCCTATGGTATGGCGTCGGAATTGACCGAACAAGAATCATTGTAAAAGAATAGCATCATCTTTAAGTTAAGTGGAGTAACAAAAAAATGTTAATGATAAATTTGATAAAAGTAAAAAGAAAAAGAAAACGACAATATCGGAGGTCATTGATGTCAAAACTAGCACAATATAAGGACGAATGTCTGAGTCCAAATTTTAGTGCTACTAGTTTGTCTGAGACCTTGTTTATACAGGAAATGAAGAGTATCATTATTTCCTAGTAAATTTCATGTTTCTAGTAGTAAGAATTGAGCGTGCTGAGTTGTTCTATCATTATGAGTTGTACTCGCTCAACAAAGTGATTATTATACATTGCTGAGAAAAACCAAGACATAGGCTCGATAGCCCAACGTAACAGTTCTCCATACACACAGAATGTTGGAAGCTCAGCAGCCCCAACATTCTATTTCCCTACCAACCCACTCCACACACACAAATCCATAAAACCATGATGGTGGTTCAGTGACCAACACAACACCATTCTCCCTCACCTCAATCACATGTCGCCTTCACAGATCCAGGCTTTCCCTTCCTCATCTCTAACACATGACACGTCTTTTCTCCTCATCCTTCTGCTGACCCTGATTTGCAGAGCTGAAAGTACTAAAAAGGAGACCAGCAGGGAAGAGGAGAGAGGGCTGAAAGGTAGAGTAAGGGAATGATGGGAAGGGGTAAGAATAAGAGGGTATCAGCCTTCGGGGTTATTCTGGAAGGGAGGAAGAGTGGTGCAAAGCAGACTAGATGAATGATTGAGTCTAGGATGGGGAAGAAGAGATGTGATGTTATGAACCTGGGAGAATGAGTCTGGTAGAGGTGAGCCAGGCAGGGTAGTGAGAGAAAAGGAATGAAGTGGGAAGAATGGGGGATGAGTGATGGAGTCTGGAGGTACTGAGAGGGTGAGCCTCGGGGAGAGAGAGAAGAGTTGAACCAGAGTGGTTTTGAAGAGTGGATGATCCTCAGGGCTGAGAGGAAGGGCATGAATCTTGGGAGGTGAACCAGGGAGGTAAAGAGGAGAGAGACACAATGAGCTTGGAAAGCTTGAGAATAGGTGGATGAGCCTGAAAGAGTAAACATGGGGGGCTGTGTGAATGATAAGTCAGGGGTGAGTGGATGAGTGAAAATGTGGGTGGGCAATACTGCAGTGGGATGATAAGAAAGAGTGGGGGAGAGAAGAAGGGGATGAGCTTTACAGACATGAGAGGAGAGAAAGGAAGGTAGCATGAGGAAAGAGAAGGAAAAAAAAGAGTGCGAGCAGACAGAGGATGATTAGAAAGGAGGGAAGCGAATGAGATGACTGGGATGAGGGTGAAAGGGGATAGGTTCAGGAGTGATATGCGAAAATATTTCTTTAAGGAAAGAGTGGTGGATCCATAGAATAGTCTCCCAGTGGAGGTGGTAGAGATGAGGACAGTATCTGAATTCAAAAAAGCATGGGACCAACACAGAGGATCTCTAAAGGAAAAAGGGGACTGTTGTAGTTGTTGATATGGAAGGACAGACTAGATAGGCCATGTGGTCTTTTTCTGTCGTCATTTTTCTGTTTCTATGATTCACACACCACATCCAGGCCCTTGCTACCCATACAGACATACATTCACCTACCCCCATCCCCCACCCACCCAAATAAACTCACCAAGTCACACCCCCATCTTCATTCATTTGTGCACACAAACACACAGACCTTATCTATACCTTGTAGAGTCCCCTGCCTACTCACTATAACACACCATATCCAGGAACTCACCATCCATGCAATCACAAGTCACACATTTACTACCCACCCAACCACTCTTACACAAAGATCCCAACCACACACTTTTAGACATGCACCCACTCACTCAAACACATTGGACCCACTCCCACCCCACAGAGTCACACCCACCCCCCTCCTAAATACACTTAGTCACCAACAAATGCATACAGAAGACTCAGCTATGCAACCTCTTGCCTCTCTCCCTCCCCCTTTCCTCATTCTCCACCTAAAGAGGAAGGCTGCCCTGATGGCTGGGTGACCCTTCTGCAGAAAATTTGAGAAGCTGAATCTGTGTGTTTTCAAGTTTGTGTGCTTTAAGCTTGGCAAGTACATCAGATAATTACATTAAAAATATAGATTTACATATTTTTATTGAATCTTTAAGAAACACAATGAATGTTATGCTTATTATGTTTGCGTAATAATTTGCCTTGATTACTATCTGGGGGTCACGTGAATTTTTCAATAGCTAAAATGGGGGTCACATTGGCAAATATTTTGTGAAGTGCCTGTCTAGACTATAAGAATGTTGAGACCTATTGGATTGTTCTATAGGGCAGGATGGATGGGAGGATGCGTGGAATTGTTTGCACCTGTATGTTATTTAACAACATTTGCTATATGGGTGGGGGGGGGGGGGGTAGGTGTGGTGGTAGGGTGGGAGCCAATGACTAGAAATCTTTTGGGGTTGTATAGCTGAGGCAATACATCAGTACAAGCAAATACATACACACATACATGTAACCATATGCTGCTGGACCACTCATGTAGAGCTTTTGGGTAAAAATAGAGACGTTACAAAAAGTGGCCGGTAGAGAGGAAGAGGGGGGAGGGTAGGGGGAAGGCGGCAAACTTTTTGTATTAAAGGGCAGCAGCATATGGTTTCTGGGCAGGGGGGCTTGATAATCTCCCATGAGGAAGAACTAGAGATGCTGAGAGAAGGGCAAGGGCAAGGGCAAGGAACAGAGAAGAGATTGGAGATGCTGCATGGAAGTACTATGGGGGGGGGGGGGTGAAGAGGAGGTTAGGAATACTTCTGTTTGGCAAAGAGTGGCAAGGAAGAGAATGGAGGCGGGCAGTGAAGCCTCTGTAGTAGTTCTGTTTGCATATTCGGCCAAAAGAAGAGCCACAATCCAGCTCCCCCCCCCCCCCCAATGACGGCAGTGGGTCTCCTCACACAGCAGATCCTTACCTAGATCAGCCCGTCATCTCCTCCTCTGGGTTGAAAGGCTGTTTCATCAGGACCTTTCCCACATGTAAACAATGGGCCACCAGTACGCCATCCTCTGCAACAATGCTATGCATTCCATGCTGCACAGCTGGTGTGGCAAAGCATGTATGCATGCTAACTTCCGCACAGGCACCTGATCCATAGCTGCAGCTTGCTCCACCTGCGGTCCTGGCAAAGCATGGCAAATCAAAGCGTAGCACTGCGCCTGTGCTATGCTGTTTCTGCCTTTCCCGCTTCTAGGTTTAGGCACCACCACAGTATTGGGACAGCCTGAACCATGCGAATCACATGATCCCTAGCCATGCAGCGCACTGCTCAGTCTAGGTATGGTCCATTTATTTCAATGTCCTCCCTCCAAAATGAGGCCCATGCCTGCCTCTCACTGTGCTCTGACACTCCGCTCTCTCTCTTTTGCGAAACAGAAATAAGAGCACCAAAATGCAAAGCAAGAATCATGTAGACACAAAGATGAAGTGGGCATAATAGGAAATCATTTTATGAAGATTCTTCCACATGCAAGCAACTGATTTACACACAGAAAAAGGCTCTTATAAAATTGTGCCATGTATAAATGCATAAGAAGTAGATGCACATAAAGATAACACCTACCTTTATGTAATATGTGGGTAAAATTAGAATATCTGCAGTAGGGGGATGCATTTTTATGGGCAGGGTTTGGAAATTCATGGATATTTTTGAATTTTCTAAAACATGGTCACTTTATTTAGAAAAGGTACCTGCACAAAAAAGGAGGTGAAAGTGTCTGCAAGTGCAGATTCCTACTGCAGTTTTCTAAGGGAAAGGAAGTTGTACTTTCTCTTGAAAATGAGTGTAAAGTCCAAAGATAAAAATTGCCCTTAATAGCAAAGAAAATGAGAAATTACAAGACAGTCCAATCAGGGCTGGCCCAAGAGTTGGTTTGAGATGTTGGCACACTAGACAAACCTTAAGCTTTATGCCCCTCTCTGGCTGTTGAATCTATCATGAAGCTTTGAATGCCCTCTCTTTGCTGCCCCCCCCCCGAAGTTGCTGCCCTATGCAAGTGCCTAGTTTTCCCAGTGGCAGGACCAGCCCGGAGTCCCATTCAAAATCAAATTCTTTGAAATCCCTCTGCTCAAGTCCTCCAATCCCGAGTGAGGGACAATAAGGTTTGGAGGGAAAGCAGGCCTTCTATTTGATTCAGGTGATGGCAGTGGTGATTTACCAAGCATGCTCACCAGTTATATGTGTTGAAACATTGTGTGTTTTTGCAAAATACATCATGCATATTAAGACAAATAGGGGCATGTTTACTAAGCCCAGAGCTGGCCCAAAGGTTTCTGCCGCCAAACGCAGAAACCCAGACCTCATCACTCCCCTCCTCTCAGCTGCCTCCCATTCCGTCTTGGGAGGGGGGAGGCGGGCAGTGGCTTTTTTCTGCCACTTTTGGAAATCCTGCCACTGCCCACCTCCCCGCCCCCAAACAGAATCAGTGGCAGCTGGGGGGGGGGGGGGTGGCACAGCGGCCCATATGTGCCACCACTGCTGCCACCCACCCGGGCTGGCCACCTAGCTCACCTAGGGGATGGGCCAGTCCTGACTAAGCCCCATGCGTGCGGGTGCATTAGCAGTGCGGGGTTTCAGGCTAAGTGCAGGGGGGTAAGCACATCCTTCCCCCTGCAGTTACCACACCCCTCAACATGGCAAACTGACCACAGAAACACCACCCAATGAAGTGGTGTTAGTTGCACCCACAGTCAATGTTCCCTCTAATTTTCTGTAGGCTATGTGCGCATAAAATATCAGCTGTGCAGCTTTTGAAGGAAGGTTAAATTTTTGTGCGCCACATAACGACACTCAGAGTTATATACTTTAAAATTTGACTACACATCAGAATACAGTATTACACCACATTGATTACACTAGAAAACATTGTAGAACTTGTGAAAACCGTAAATACATAACAACTTTTAAATTGTAAGACGTCTGTGTTTTCTATCAGAATCAGAGCCGTAATTTTTGTGCGCTCTCTTGTAAAGTATGTGCGCTCGCTCGGTGAGGTGTGTGCGCGCGCACACGCGCACAGCTTAGAGGGAACAGTGCCCACAGTACTTGTGTTACGTGCAGGAATGTCAGTTACAAATGCCCACGCTAGTTGTGCCACAGCGGGTACACCCCCATCTCACCCAGTTGCCACCCTGACATTGCTATTAGCATAATGTGGAGTTTTTGGCACAGTGTCCCATGTTTATGTTTATTTATTTGATATACCGCCCTACTTTAACAATCAGAGCGGTTCACAATATACAATAACTTAGAAAGTGGGCACAAGGCCAGGAAGTGAAAGGAAGTTACAATCAATAATAGGACAGTGGTAGTAAATAGGCATACAAGATAGAAAGCATAGTAACACTTAGAGTTGGGGAGGTGGGTCAAACAAAAGGGGAGGGAAGGTCAAAGGCTAGGGAAAAAAGGTGGATTTTTAGGTTCTTTTTGAAGGTGATGTGATGGGGTTCCAACCTGAGGGAAGTGGGCAGCGAGTTCCAGAGTGCTGGGCCAATGAAAAAGAACGCAGATGAGCGGGTGGACTGGAGGTGGGCAAGAGAGGGAGAAGGGAGATGAAGGTGGTTCAGATGGAATGAGCGGGGGCATGTCTGGGGGTGTGAAGTGCGATAAAATCTGCTAGGTATTGAGGGGTGCTAGTATGGAGGGCTCTATGAACCAGAGTTAATAATTTGAACTGAGAGCGGAAGGAGATAGGCAGCCAGTGGAGGCACAGAAGGAGAGGTGTTACATGATCACGATGGGAAGAGTGTGTGATAAGACGGGCAGCAGTATTCTGAATGCGTTGTAGTCTATCTAGTTGTGATTTTGTAATGCCAATGAGAACAGAGTTAGAGAAATCGACACGGGACATAACAAGTGATAGTAGAAGAGTAGTGAGAGCAGGTGGTGTGAGAAAAGGGCGAATTGCACGACTTTGGCGAAGGAAAAAATAGGAAGTTTTGGTGATATGTGGGCCTGGAAGGAGAGATCTGCTATCTGGGTGTTCTTTTCAATTCTGAAGCAGGAAACTAAGGGTACGGGGGATCCTGAGAAAGAGGGGGCCAGAGGTGGGGAAGGACTGCCATGGGTGAACCAGATTGCAACGGTTTTAGTTAGGTTAAGATGAAGACAATTAGAAGTGAGCCAGTCAGAGATGTTTGCAAGACAAGAGTTGAGAATAGAGAGATCAGGGTGAAGGGGGGAAGTGTGGTGAAGGAGTACTAGATCGTCTGCATAATAGAAGGCGGAGATCCCGGATTGCTGTATCAGTACAGCAAGTGGAGCTAGAAAGAGATTAAAGAGAAGGGGTGCCAGAACAGAACCCTGGGGGACCCCGCAGGGCAGTGGAAAAGGGTCAGAGGGTGGAACGGTGAAAGATGAGGAAAGAACCGCACAGGACCGAGAGGAGAGGAAGGAGTGAAACCATCGGAAGACTGTACTGCAGAGGCCGGCCTCACGCAGACGAAGGAGAAGAAGAGAGTGATCAACTAGGTCAAAAGCAGCAGATAAGTCCAAAGATACTGCCACTGAAAAGTCACCATGGTCGTGAGCTGCGTGCAGAGAGTTAGTGAAGGCAAGGAGAACAGTCTCAACGCTATGACCCTGTCAGAACCCTGACTGACGTGGGTGAAGAAAGTTGGTGGAAACGAGATGGTGAGACAGCTGTGCAAAAACGGCTTTTTCAAGAAGCTTGGATAGAAAGAGTAGGTTAGAGACGGGGCGGTAATGAGATGGAACCAGGGGGTCAAGTGAGGGTTTCTTGATGATGGGACGAATGAGGGCATGCTTCCAAGAGCGAGGAAAAGTGCCTGTGGAAAGACTGGTGTTAATCATGGAGAGGATGGAGGGGATGAGAGCAAGAGAGGGAGTGAGTAGCCAGGAGGCAGGGAGAGGGTCAAGGGGGAAGAATGTCTTATTGGAAGAGGCAATCAGTTGGAGAAGTTCAGCTGTGGTGAGTAGAGAGAATGAGGCCCATGTGTGTGAGAGATGGGAGATGGGAGGGGGGAGATGAAGTGGGAGGATGGGACGAGATAGGAGGGGGGCAATTGGGTAGCAAAGCCCTGAGGGATGAGATCTTGATGCTGAAGAACAATGCAAGGAGTGGTGGGGGAGGGGTCAGCTGAACAGGGATAACAGCAGAGTTGGGGCAAAGAAGATGTAAGAGATTTGACAGTGGAGTAGAAGTGGCGGGTCTGGTTAGGAGCAGAGGAGATGGCATTAGAGAAGAATGTCGGTTTGGCGAGGTGGACTTTGGAGCGATAGTATAAGTGATGTGTTTTGAAAGAGGAGAGAGTAGCTGGAGAGGGAGCCTTCCATCATAGACGTTCAGCTCGACGGAGGTGAGTGCATAAGAGATAAAGACCACTGTGGAACCAGGGTTGTGAGGGACAATGACGCAGAGGGCGAGGTTGTAGGGGGGCTAGGTGGTCAAGAGCTGGAGAGATTAGATGACCAAAGGGAAGCCTGTGAGTTAGGAGAGAGGGAGGGAAAATCGGGGGGAAGAAGTTCTGATGCAGGCGGGAAATGTTGAAGAGTGAGTGAAGTAATGCGACGAGAGTACCGTAGAGGGGGGGATGGCCAAGAGGGATGTGTCGACTGAGGAGAGGATGATGAGGAAGACCTGGAATGGGAGCAATGGAAGATCAGGCAGAAGTGATCTGTCTAGGGTAGATGGGAGGAACAAAGACTTTGCAGCAGGAGGGTGGAGGAGTTTGGGGTAATAAGTAGATCAAAAGAGTGACCTATGGTATGAGTGGGAAAGGAGACGTGTTGCGTGAGAGATAAGTCGTGTAGAAGAGAGACAAAGGACTGATCCCTAGAGGAAGAGGGGGAGTCAAGGTGGAGGTTAAAGTCTCCTGCAATAAGAAGATCTGGGAAGGCCAAGGAAAGGTCGGAGATGGTTAGTAGAAGGGAGTCCCAGAGGTCAGAGCGAAGTGCAGGGGGAATAGATAAAGAGAATGTAAATTGGTGGAGACGAGTGCAAGTGAAGCTGTAGTGCTTCAGGGTAGTGTATTAAAGGAGAGAAGACCTGTGTGTGAGAGAGGGTCGAACGTAGGATGGCTGCCAAACCACCACCCTTACGACCTGTGCGAGAGACAGAGATAGCCGAAAAGTCAGGAGGGAGGCAACGGGCAAGGAGAGCATCCTCCCCGTCCTTCAACCAGGTTTCAGTAAGAAGGATGAGGTCGAGTGATTCACGGATGATAAGATCCTGGATAAGAAGAGTCTTAGATCTTAAAGACCGGCAATTTAGGAGGCCTAGTTTAAAGGAAGGTGGGGGGAGAGCTACTTTTTAGCACCATACTGGAGCCATGAGCTAACCCTGCGCTACCCTTTAGCAAACATGCTCCATAGTGTGCCTCAAAACAGTTTCCCATGTTGACAGAACTAATCATTTCTGAGAATGGGCTCATGCTATCTTGTACACACCCATTCTGTATATCCGTTCATTATGAAACAGCACACTGCTGCTGCTGTTAATGTGTATTATTGTAGCAGGATGATGGCAATTAAATAGGGCTCTTTGGTGCTTTTCTTGATGAAAGCCACGGAGAAAGAAGAGACAGATTAGAAAAAGCAACTGAATATCTGCATATTTTCTTAAATGCTTCCTCTCACATAGTGTCTCTTTCTTTCAGGATACTTTCTGCTAACCTATAGAAAAGGGTGTAGCCTTGAAGGCCACAAAAGGGGAAGACATATGGTCCTCCCATGACGCAACAGCCATGATCCTATTCAAGATCCTAATGTGCCAGATGTGCAGAGCTATTAGTCACCTTCCTTCCTGCCTTCCTACAAGTGCACTGGCAAAGCTTCCTTACAAACAATTGCTGGAGCAATAACACAGAAGCATCTTACAGCACTCAACAGGACTGAGAACAAAATCAGCCCACCTGCGATTTGTTGTGAAATGTAAAACATGTAGCAGTTTAAAACATAAGAAAACCAAGAGACAGAACAGGAATGACTTACAGAAAAAGAACGGGTACTTAACTATGGGGCATGTTTACTAAAGGTTAATATGTGTTAAACTCAACACGTGTTAAGTGTCACTACGCCCATAGAAATAAAAGGGCTGTAGGCACTTAACTTGCTTTAAAACCATTAATAAACGTGCCTTAAGTATTTTAATTAATGACGAGTATAGCTTATATTTACAAGTTCAAACCAATGTATTAATTTCCTTATTTTTTGATTTTCAAATATTTTTATACCACCTTCCTGAAAATTATTTATGGCGGTGTACAATAAATCAATTTACAAAATTAAAAAAAAGAAATTTCATTTTTAAAGAAAAACAGTTCACAATAGAGGCACACTAAATCAATTTACAAAATAAAATCCTAACAATAAAACAGTCATACATTTAAACACAGTCAACATACAATGAACATAAAGTAGAAAATCATCACAGGGCCTCTCTTACATTTAGGAGGGGGATGGAGGAAATTTACCCCACCGAACCTCAAGGCCAACAGCAGAACAGAGACATTATCAGACATTTCCTAGTAGATTCACCTATGATGGGAAAATAAAAGCTTGCGATGTTTTTCTACAGGAAAGGCAATCCTGTTAATGAGAACTGGAACTGCTATGGGGGAAGCATACTTTCTCTTGCCACTTAACTCCCACGGACACAAGTGCATATTCCATAAAATTAAAAAAAAAAATGCTGGCATTTAAAAATTCGGCAGCCACACTAATAGTGGTAGAGTGATGTTACTGTGATTCCCCTGATAAACTATGGGATACATTTACTAAAATGTGCTAGCCGTTCTTGCGTGGTTTGAGGGGCGCGAAGTGTGCTCTGCCAACAATGTGAGGCCCCGCACTAACTGGCTGGCATGCAAGTGGGCAGAGACTGGGCAGGCTAGCGGCATCACATGGGTGTTGATGGCATATTACAGTTAGCATGGGCATTTTTGGCATGTGCTAACTGTGCCTGTTGCTGTTTACAAGGGGCGCTTAATGCCATGTCAGTGAGTGGTGTTAAGTTCATCCACATGCTGGTTAGCACAGTGCTGTGCGTTAGTTTTCGCTATTGGCAGAGGGATGGGCGTAATGCCCCCAAAATATTAGCATGGGCCTCTGTGCTAATTTGGCGGCAAAATCGCGCACTACCAGCGAAAACCTTGGTAAACCTGTCCCTATCATCACAAAACTCCTGATTTTGTTCAAAGTTATTTGAAGCACAGCATGCATACTGGACAAAAGACTGCAGGCTCCCAGCAGGCTGTCCTTTTTTAGGAAGCACCCAGTCCTTCCCCGACATCTACTAGCCAAGGTAAAGCTATCTGTAAATTCAAAATCTACTGGGTGCCAGCAGCTGAGAGAACCACTACGGCACAGTGCAATTACAAGTATTTTAGTTCCTCACCCATAGTTATATATCTGCCAGCCATGGAAATGTATGTGCTATTATGAACCTAGTGAGCAACGAGTGGGGTGCCCTCATTCAAACTGGCATTGAAATAACAATTAATGATGAAAGCATAGTCAGAATTTTGTAAGCATAGAAATAAATGAATTATTTAAATTCATTAAAATAAATGTTTTGATTTGTCAGCGGACCTAATGTTGCTAATGGCATTCTACTGGTACTAAGAGAGCAGTGGGATGCACTAGACAGTAGTTTAGGATGCTGGAAGTGAAACTGCACAACTAGTTTTTAATTAGTTTTTGTGTGTTCGTTTAAGGCACTAGCCAGGAAATTTATACCAGTGTAGCCCCTCTTCTCTCTGGGGTTCCCCTCACAAGACAGAAGTGGGGCTGCGGATTCATGAAGTTATTCCTGCAGCATCTGAAATGGGCTGAGCCGAAGGTGTAGGCAGTAAATGCGGGAAACAAGCCCACTCTGATCAAAGACCAAATTAAAGAACTTGATTATAACAATTATGAAGAGAAAGACTTGGCAGGATGAGGGCAAAATTCTTGACAGTTCAGAGAGGGGATTCCCACCAAATCCAAAAAAGAGATAATAAGATTAGAGCCTCGACAAGAAAGGTCAGAGACCCTCTCTCATTACCCAAGCGTAGGGGAAGTACCAGAGAGATAAAAAAAAACAAGAGACTCTATCCAAGTATATCTAATGTGGATACCTTTCTCAAATGATGGGACCTAGCAGGTGCAAGTGTCCACCTCCCTGGCCATCTTCTAGTGGTCTAAGTGATGACCCTTTCAACAGGACCTAGCAGGAATCCAGTGTTTTCCTTTGGCAGAACTTCAGAGATACCCTTCGAAATCATGGTGTTATCCTTTCCTTCAAGGATCCTGAGGGAGTCCAGGAGCTCTGTAGTAGTAGTAGATAAAGTATCTCAAGTAAAGGCTCGGGGGAAGAGAAGGATTGGCTTCAGTGTAAAGTAGCTTAGTAGTTTTAAGGACAGTTCCCTATACAGGAACATCTTGCTGTCCTTCAGGCCAGAACTGTGCTTTTCTGTTGCCTAGAGGCAAAATTCATTGCTTTTCTCCAGCCTGAGGGCCTGCCTGATATCTTTATTTTTATTCTTTCTGGTTCAAGCAAATAGAGCCTTTCCAAAGGGAGATAATAACCTCATCAGAAAGAATCAAAAAGATCATCAGACAGGTTCTCAGGCTGGAGAAAAGCAACAGATCTGGCCTCTAGTTCTTGATAGTTTTTTGTTTAATACTGCTGTAAGGCAGTTCCAGACAGATTTTAACCAGGGAAGAGATGCACTTCATCCTATCACTGATATGATGTGAACCAGGGCTTGACAAACCCCAGGCATTGGGTCACCATGGTGATTAAAAACATCGAACATGGCAGCTGGGGATCAGAACACCATGTTGCTGCACAGAAGATCCCAAAGGCTGCCATCGCGGCCAGGCCCAGCTCTGGCTGCCCACAGGGAACACATCTCCCATGGGCAGAAGAGAAGGGGAAGGCTGCGATTGAGGCACAGGTGCAAGCTGTCTGTGGGAGATGGGATTCCCGTGCGCAGACAGCTTGCATTTGGGCTTCCCCTTCTCTTCTTCCTGTGAGCAGAACAGGAGTGGAGGGCTGCGATTGCTGCCTGGAAGGCAGCAGGCTGCCCACAGAGTCCATCTGCTGTGGGCAGAAGAGAAGAGTGGGTCGGGGCCTGCAATTAAAAAAAACAAAATAAAAATAAACTTAAGATGGGGGAGAGAGGACTGAACTACAAAACCTTAAAGGGCCAGTAGCTAAAAAGGATGGGGGAATGGAGGGCAGGGGTGGAAGTGGCAGGGGGAAGGGGAACAGAGTGAAGAGAGACTGGAGGTGGAAGGAAGTGCACAAGGCTAAAGGGATAAATGCATGGGGACAAAAGGGTACAGTGCCTGTTTACCCAAAGGTGTGTTCCCCTCCCACAAGAACGCACACACACACACACACACGCGCACGCAAGCACTCCACACCACACTCACACACGCACCCTACACCTTCGCAGGACAGATAGCGTAGTTACTCACCTGTAACAGGTGTTCTCCAGGAGCAGCAGGAATCAGTCCTCACTTATGGGTGACGTCGGCGCCGACGGAGCCCTCGCGGAGCAATTTTCCCCAGCTTTCAAAGAAAGCCTTTGGGAATTGCAGCGCGCATGCGCGGTCCTCTTCCCGCCCAAGGGTGCCATCTTAGCCAGTCAGATGACATAGCTAAAAAAGACAGCATAAAAATTTGCAAAAAACTAAAGCAGATGATTGCAACTCCAAGGGGAGGAGGGAGGGTTGTGAGGACTGATTCCTGCTGCTCCTGGAGAACACCTGTTACAGGTGAGTAACTACGCTTTCTCCAGGACCAAGCAGGAAGTCAGTCCTCACTTATGGGACTCCCAAGCTTAAGGCTACCGGAGACCCTAAGCACAAAAATGAGCTCCCTCTAGCTCAGCAGCACAGAAGGAAGGAATCTTCGCTGAATTATTACCCACCGGTAGCCCACATCCGGGATGGAGGGTAGGAGTTGCTCAAACCTCAAAGAGATTACGGAGGACTGCCTGTCCGAAAGCACTGTCCCTGCGGGACTCCCTCTCGAGACAGTAATGGACCGCAAAGGTCTGGCTCGAAGACCAAGTAGCGGCCTGGCAGATGTCTGCCAGCGGAACAGAGCGGAGGTAAGCCACTGTCGTAGCCTTTGCCCGAACGCAATGAGCCGTGACTCGACCTTCCAAGGAGAGTCCGGCTGCCCCATAAGCCCAAGTGATACAGTCCGCAACCCAGATGGACAGAGTACGCTTGGAGACCGGGAGCCCCAATTTATTGGGGTCAAAAGACACAAAAAGCTGAGCAGCTTTATGGTGCTCCCGCGTACGGTCAAGGTAGAAGTTCAAGGCCCTTCTACAGTCCAGGGTATGGAGGACCGTTTCAGCTCGGCTGGAGTGTGGTCTGGGAAAGAAGGTCGGAAGTACCACCTCCTGATTGATGTGAAAGGGGGAGACCACTTTTGGAAGAAATTTTGGGTGAGTCCGTAGGACTACCCTATTTTTGTAGAACCGAGTGTAAGGGGGATCAGACACGAGGGCCTGCAATTCACTTACGCGCCTAGCGGAAGTGAGGGCTATCAAGAACAATGTTTTCCAAGAAAGAAAACGGAGAGAACAGGTAGCCATAGGTTCAAAAGGCGGACAGGTGATCCGCTGCAAAACCACATTCAGATCCCAGTCAGGCGCTGGCGGGCGGAGAGGTGGTTTAAGTAGAAGGAGACCTCGGAGAAACCTCGCTACGAGAGGGTCGCTGGAAAGAGGTCTGCCGTCCACCGGTACATGATGTGCTGAAAGAGCACTGAGGTGAACTTTGACGGAGTTGGACTTAAGTCCCAGATTAGAGAGGTAGAGCAAGTACTGCAAGATCACCGACACCGAGCAGGAGAAGGGATCCTGAGACTGCTGGGTACACCAAACGGAAAAGCGACGCCATTTAAGGGCGTAGCATTTGCGGGTAGAAGGTCGCCGAGAAGCTAAGACGACCTCTTCCACCTCTGCCGGCAGGAGAAGGGGAGCAAGGACTACCCTCTCAGCAGCCAGGCCATTAGATTGAGAGATCTGAGGTTGGGGTGTAGCAGAGACCCCTAATCTTGAGTGAGGAGATCCGGTTGAAACCCCAGAGGGAACGGATCCTCCACCGCTAATTGCAGCAGGAGTGGAAACCACGGCTGTCTGGGCCAGCGAGGAGCGATCAGGATCATGGAAGCTTTGTCTCGGAGAACCTTGAAAAGAGTTTGAGAGACTAGCGGGATGGGAGGAAAAGCATACAGAAGGCTCTCCGCCCATGAGAGTAGAAAAGCGTCTGCCGCAACTCGAAGGGGATGCGGCTGACGAGAGCAGAAGCGAGGAAGTTGCCGGTTGAGAGGGCTGGCAAAGAGATCCATCGTGGGGAGGCCCCACTTTAGAAAGAGCTTCTGAACTACCAAGGGATCCAGGCGCCACTCGTGCAGCTGGAGGATCCTGCTGAGTTTGTCCGCCAGGCAATTTTCTTGGCCTGGGAGATAAACTGCCTTGAGAAGAACGCCATGACTGACAGCCCAAGAGCAGAGCTTCTGTGCCTCCCGACAGAGAGGGAAGGAGCCCGTGCCCCCCTGCTTGTTCACGTAGAACATGGCAACTTGATTGTCCGTCTGGACAAGGATGGACTGGTGAGAGGTCAGGTGGGAGAAGGCCTTGAGAGCCAGGCGGATCGCTCTGAGCTCCAGGAAGTTGATCTGCTGAGCAGACTCCCACGTGGTCCAGAGGCCCTGAGTACGTGCCCCTTGGCAATGTGCTCCCCAGCCCAGGAGGGAAGCATCTGTTGTCAGCACCCGGGCTGGCTGAGGTGACTGGAAAGGCATGCCGAGTACCAGGTTCGGCCGATGAAGCCACCACTGGAGAGACGAGAGCAGCGGCTCGGAGACGCGCACCAGGTCTGCTAGGCCGCCTGTGGCT
This sequence comes from Ichthyophis bannanicus, assembly GCA_033557465.1. Taxonomy (NCBI): domain Eukaryota; kingdom Metazoa; phylum Chordata; class Amphibia; order Gymnophiona; family Ichthyophiidae; genus Ichthyophis; species Ichthyophis bannanicus. The sequence continues at coordinate 548,444,926 of CM066031.1, forward strand.
TGTTGCCACTGCTGGCGGAGACACCATTGAGCAGGCCGCATATTCAGGCGGGCATTGGGGGTCACATGGACGGTGGAAGCCATATGGCCGAGTAGTCTCAGGAAGCGCCTGGCGGAGACCAGGGGCTGGCTGCGAAAACGGTCGGCTAGGTCCATGAGCCGTTGAGCTCTGTCGAGCGGTAGGAACGCTCGTGCCTGAGGAGTGTGCAGCCTTGCGCCGATGAACTCGAGATCCTGTGAGGGGAGCAAAGTGGACTTTGCGAAGTTTAAGACAAAGCCCAAGTACTGCAGAAGAGTCACCGTGCGGCGTGTGGCGTTGGTGACCTCCGGAGCGGACGCTGCTCTGATGAGCCAGTTGTCGAGGTACGGAAAAGACATAGAGGCCGTGAAGCCGGAGATGGGCCGCCACCACCGCGAGACATTTTGTGAAGACTCGCGGTGCGGAGGACAGGCCAAAGGGCAGTACTCTGTACTGGTAATGATTTCCGGCCACCACAAACCGTAGGTATTGGCGGTGGCTTGGGTGGATGAGGATGTGCGTGTAGGCATCCTTTAGATCCAAGGAGCATAGCCAATCTCCCTGCTGGAGGTAGGGCAGAAGGATTCCAAGGGTAAGCATCTTGAACTTCTCCCGCACGAGGAACTTGTTGAGGTTGCGCAAGTCCAGGATGGGTCTGAGGCCTCCTGTCCGCTTTGGTACTAGAAAGTACCTGGAATAAAAGCCTTGACCTCTCAGGTGGTGGGGCACCGGTTCCACCGCCTGTTCCTGCAGAAGACCTGCTAACTCCTGAAGGAGTAATTCCCTGTGCAGAGGGGGTCGTGGAGGTTCTCCCGGAAAATAGGAGGGAGGGACCTGGTGGAAGTGGAGAAGATAGCCTTCTCTCACGACTTGCAGCACCCAGGCATCTGAGGTGATGCTGGACCACCTGTGGGCGAAGTGAACCAGCCGGCCTCCGGTGCTGGGAGGAACCAGTGGCGGGGGAGAGGCTATGCTTAAGGAGTCAAAAGCCCCACCCTGCTGAGCAGGGGCTGGTGGTGCAGGCTTGGGGGCTTGCTGCCTACGGGACCCGTTACCCCGTCCCTTGGCCTGCTGGCCCTGTTGGGGAGCTGCAGGGGCCTGATATTGGGGGTATTGTTTGTAGGCAGCCGCCTTCCTCGGGTAAAAGGACTTCTTTCCCGAGCCCTTCTTTTTCTGGGAAGGGGCGGAGGTCTTCCTAGAAAGCCTAGTCCTGGTGAGAGTCTCCGTCTCAATTTGTGCAGCCTTTTCAGCCATGGGCTTGCCAAAGAGGTTTTCGCCTCGGCAGGGGACATCGACCAACTTGTCCTGCACCCAGGGCTCAAGATCAGACGACTGAAGCCAAGCCTGTCGGCGGGCACCGATGCCGGCTGCGGCCACTCGAGCCGATGCTTCAAAGCCATCATAGGCTGCTCGGGATATGAATTTTGAGCATTCCCGAATGCCAGTGGACAAGGCCAGGAACCTCCGCAAGGGTTCCTCGGACAAACCAGCGGAGAATCCGGCTAGCTCTTTAGCCAGGTCCCGGAGATACATGCCCATGTATAGCTGGTAGGTCTGGACACGACACGCAAGCATAGAGCCCTGGAAACACTTCTTACCAAGGCCATCCAGGTTACGGGCCTCCCTGCCAGGAGGCACCGAGGAGTGCATCTTCTGGCTCTTAAGACGATGCATGGCCGATTCCACTACCATGGAATGGTGTGGTAACTGTGCTTTTTGGAAGCCAGGGCTCTTGCGGACTCGATAGATAGAATCGACCCGCTTGCTCAGGACCGGCGAGGTGGCCGGACTCTCCCACATGCGGAAGAGTAGTCGTTCCAGCATGGGAGGAACCGGTACAGTAAAGTGTTCCCTGGCGGGAGAGTCATACTGGAGGGCGTCGAGCTCTTCGGCTCGAGGCTCCTCCTCGGGATCCGCAGGGAAGGCCAAAGCCTTGGCCATATCCCTGACGAAGTCCGAGAACCGGGCATCCTCCGGGGGGGACTGCTTCCGAGGTTCGGACTCAGGTGAGTCCGAGGGGACACACCGAGTCCGAAAAGAATCAGGCGACTCTTCCTCTTCAGACTCCCAGACCGACTCCGACGAGGACTCGGTGGGGTCGGCCCGGGCAGGGCGCGGCGCCTGCCGCCCCGACGCCGAGGGAGTCGGTGTCGGCGACCTCGGTCCCGAACGGGAGGCCGAGGGTGACCTCGACTGAGGATCGACTCGAGTTCGCATCAACTCGAGGATCGGCTCGGTCTCCGGGGTCGACTTAGACGTCGACGTCCCGGCGGTCGGGGCAGCGGCGCCAGCGAAGCCAGCGAGCAGTGCCCGCTGCTGGTCCATGAAGGCAGACAGTCTGCTCTCCAAGGCCGTCAACCTGAGTCCGAGCTCAGGTGACCCAGCAGCCCGCGACTCGGGCCCCGACGGCGTCGGGCCCGACGTCGGCGGTCTCGGAGGCGAGTCCAGGAGGACCACAGGACTTACCCGAGCAGGCAGCTCCGACTCCAGGCGAGGTCGCTTCGAGAGGTGCTCCTTCTCCAAGGACCCGGGATGGCTATCGGGGCTATGCGACCTGGCCCTCGCGGAGCCAGGAGCGTCCACCGACGCCGCCCTCGCGGGTTTCACCTTTCGTCGATGGTCCCCGGAGGGAGAACCCCTGTCGGAGGAACTCCGGCGACGGTCCGAACTGGAACCCCTGGACGCGGAGGCCTCCGACGAGGTCCGGGTACGGCTGGGGTCAGCGAAGATCCTATCCCGCTGATGCCGCCGACTTCTCAACGCTTTGGAGGACATTTTGCCGCAGGGCCCACAGATCATTTCTTCATGATCCGGGCCCAGGCAGCGGAGGCAATTGTCATGTGTGTCAGTTAGTGACATATTTCGGTCACACTGACCACACCGTTTGAAACCACTGGCAGCCATCGGGGGAAAAAGGGCCCCGGCGAGGTCAAAGGACCGGGCTGCCAGGGAAAAACCGAAAACGAAACTGACTAAGTCAGAAAAACCGAAAAAGAAGAGGACTCGTGACCGGCGTCGCGAGTCCGGGCGGGAAAAAGACCGGCGTCGAACCGAAGGAAAAAAGAGAAAATATGAGTAAAAATCAACTTTTTCGCGGGGACACGACGGGTACGTCTGTAGGGCTCCGCGGAAAAAAGAAGACTGGCTAAGATGGCACCCTTGGGCGGGAAGAGGACCGCGCATGCGCGCTGCAATTCCCAAAGGCTTTCTTTGAAAGCTGGGGAAAATTGCTCCGCGAGGGCTCCGTCGGCGCCGACGTCACCCATAAGTGAGGACTGACTTCCTGCTTGGTCCTGGAGAAGACATGTACCCCAGCTCTACACTGCATACACATGCACACATAGGAATCTCACATCTCTGCACCATGCACACAGAAGCTCCTCAGCTCTGCAGCCCACACACACACACACATGCATGCATCACAGCCCTGCACCCCACCTACATAAGAGCCCCCACTGCCACATCCCACACAGAATGACACACCAGCATTGCACTACACACCCACACAGACACTTTCTATCTCAAGCTATAGCTTATCTAAAGATGACACATGGTGCAGGAACTCTGGCGCTAGTCTCATGAGACTTGAGAACATGAGAGCAGCACAAGAGAACCAGGGGGGAGGAGGCATGAGGAGGTCACAAGCACTGGCTCCTAAGATTTTGACCTGGTTCCTAAATCTGCACAAAATTTGTCAAGGCCTGATGTGAACCCACAGTTACTTAAACATACATGTCCACAATTTATTTATAAAACTTAACTACCTCAAGGTTCTATCTTAGGTCCGCTCCTCCTCTCTCTCTATACCCAATCTCTTGGTACCCTTATCTCTTCCCATGGCTTTCACTATCATCTCTATGCTGACGATTCTCAAATCTACCTCTCTACGCCTGTTATCTCTCCTGAAATTCAAGCTAAGATCTCGGCCTGCCTCTCTGACATTGCTTCCTGGATGTCCTACCGCCGCTTGAAGCTGAACATGGCTAAAACGGAACTCCTTGTCTTTCCCCCTGATGCCTCCCCTCCTCCTTCCCCTTTCTCAATCTCTGTGGATAACTCTGTTATCCTTCCTGTCTCTTCGGCACGGAACCTTGGTGTTATCTTTGACTCATCTCTCTCCTTCTCTTTACATATCCAAAACATTGCTAAAACATGCCGTTTCTTTCTTTACAATATCTCCAAGATTTGCCCTTTTCTCTCTGATAACACTACTAAACTGATTGTCCACTCTTTAATCATCGCCCGCCTTTATTACTGTAACCTTCTCCTTGCTGGCCTCCCTGCTAACCACCTCTTTCCTCTCCAGTCTATTCAACATTCTGCATCTCATCTGATTTTCCATCAGTCTCGTTTTTCACACATTACTCCTCTTCTCATGTCACTTCACTGGCTCCCCATCCGCTTCCGTATCCAGTTCAAACTCCTCCTTCTAACCTATAAATGTATTCATTCTTCTGCCCCTCATTACCTTTCATCCCTCATCTCTACCTACACCCCCTCTCGCCTACTCCGCTCATCTAATTGTCTTCGCTTATCTATGCCTTTTACTCGTACTGCTAATTCTAGACTTCGCTCCTTTCAACTGGCTGCACCCTTTTCCTGGAATACTCTACCTGTCTCTGTCCGCCAAGCCTCCTCCCTGGCCATCTTCAAATCCAAATTGAAATCCCATTTCTTCACTATTGCTTTTTGTTCCTAACTCGTCCTTTCTTGTTCTCTCCATAAACATTTGTTCTTGTCTTGTTAATTGTTATTTGTATTATCTAATTTATTTCATATTTTGTCGTGACTAGATTGTGAGCTCTAATGGGCAGGGACTGTCTCTTTTTATGTGGAGTGGAGGAGTGGCCTAGTGGTTGGGGCAAGGTACTTTAGGCCGGAAGGTCGGGGGTTCAAATCCCACTAGAGGACAGCAACCTTGGGCTGGAAGGACTGGGGTTTCTAGTCCCACAGGTGCTCCTTGTGGTCTTGGGCAAGCCACTTAAACCTCTGTAGCCCATGTTCCCTGTAAAATAGTTATAATGCCCTGTTTAATGTAATTTCAGTTTGTTCAATGTAAACCACACTGATGCTGAATAGCGCGGTATATAAGAGAATATAAATAAATAAATGTTTGTACAGCACTTCGTATGTTGCAGCGCTTTATAAATGCTTAGTAATAATAATAATCATACAGTTAAACCAAATGATGTAAATAAAAAGACACAGAACTGACAAAATAATCAACAGGAGCTCTGCAACTCCCCATCCCTGCAATCAAACCCTAATGCTCCAGTCATCAAACAAGAATCCAGCAAGGTTTGTAGCCTAGGGCTAAACTCATAGGAAAACCTGCAATAGCAGGAGTTTGCAAGAAAGCAGGGGTTGGCATGCTCTCCTAGCTCAAAGCAGCAGTACCAGCTCAGAGCCTTGAAATAGCAGTTTTCTTGTTTCTTGCCCCTATGATGTCCGCCTTTGCTTTTAATTATGAAAGGATGTATAGCTTCCCCTCCTACCCCTATCAGAGCTTTCCAGAAGTTTTCTATTTTATTCGCACGGAGCTCATTTCTTCTAAGGGGGCAACGTAAGAAGAGTTAATGTGCCATTTGCCTGTGTTAAAAGTGTTTTTACATGAGTAAATCAACATGTATGTATAAGCTGCCATTTTAGAGAGGTGCTACTTCTACATATATGCTGCAGAACAGAGAGATCTGAAGGTGGCATGCTCCGGGCAGCCCTTCAAATTATACCTGCATTCCATGCATCAGAAAACAACCTCCACCGCAAATCACGCAGAACTCTTGGCAAACTGTGCATGCAGCGCTTACACTGGCAAACCCTTTAGTGATGCTGCTTTTTTTCCCTTGAGCATCATCTTCCCAAAATTGGCTGTTCCAGTTGTGCAAGGTGCAGACTACAGGTGCGTCTCTGGTGGCTCCATATATATTTTTTAGAAAAGGTTCTGCATTCCCTGAGCCATTTCTAACATACTAGGGATTGCACAGCCCTGAGCGTCCATTTTCTAACCTAGATGACCCTAAAGCTACCCTCTCAGCTTATCTGATATAATGGCATGCATGTTTTTATATAGATGCACGCACCCTATTTGTTTTACATCTCGTTCCCTGACTCCACTGCTCAGGCTACAAACATGCCTCACAGGTATCAGTGGCATGATTGCATGGTGCTCTCATTATGCTCTTTCCTGCTAACTAGGGGTCTGATTTACCAAGGATTTTCTCCCTTCCCGTACCTACAGAACAGTAAGCCTAAATCACTTTAACAGCCTCCAATGGTGGTTGAAAATATGATTTTGTCTCTCTTCCACTTTGTACAGCTCTCAGATCACAAAGGATGGGAGGACACGACAGAAAATGACATCTCATAGCATTCCTACTTCCTTTCATTCCAAATCAAAATGAGAAAATGAATGATGTATTAGACAGAGACAGACTCCGTTTCCAAAATGTCGTCTGAATTCTGCCAGAAGAGGAAACCCCGCCTTCAGCATCTGGAGTTATACTATATTTCCTCATTCCAGTGATAACAACCGCTTGAATAACTGCTTTCAGGGGCAGTGAGCAAAATGTCACTTTCTTCAACAGTTGCAAACAGACAATGCAACTTCTGTGCGAACCCACAGACGCCACAAAAATGTGGAACAGCTCCTCGGTCAAACTTATCCTCCAGGAAACTGGCTGGAAAGTATTTTCGTTACTAAGAGCTGCTCTGTGTTCAGTACTGGATTATTTTACATATACAACTATCCTAGATCTTTTCCTTAAAAAAAATTGAGAGATTTAGTAGGTCATTTTAGAAGCCTTGTGCAACATAACTTTGCACTGGTCCACATTAAATTTCATCTGCCATTTGAACATCCAATCTTCGAATTTATTGATCCTCTTGCAAGTTTTCACAATCCTCTTGGGTTTTAACACTGATATGTAGTTTCCTGGATCTCCCCTGGAACCCTTTTTTAAAATTGGCGTTACATTAGCCATCCTCCAATCTTCAGGTATTGCCTATGATTTTAATGATAGTTCACAGCAATAGTAGGTATGCAATCTCATATTTCAGCTCTTGGATGTATACCATCCAGTCCAGGTGATTTGCTACACTTCACTTTATCAAATAGTTGTAATACATCTTCCCAGTTTATCAATATTTCTTTCAATTCTTCTGCTGAATCAGCTTTAAATATCATTTCAGGCATGGTAACTTCTCTACATCATCTTCAGTAAAGACAGAAGCAAAGAATTCATTCAGTCTCTCCTTTATGGCCTTGTCCCCTCTTAGTGCCCTTTTACCCCTCTATCATCCAATTGTCCAACTGACTCTCACGGGTTTTTTATTTATTTTTATTTAGCTATACTTATATAAAAATAAATAAATAAAAACCTGTGGTTTTTGCTAAGAATGTACTTGAAAAAGTTTTTATTATGCATTTTTACTTCCACCACAAGATTATTTTGAAATTCTCTCTTTGCTTCCCTTATCAATGCCTTGCATCTAACTTGCCAGTGCTCACGTTGTTTCCAGTTTTCATCATTCAACTCCTTTTTCCATTTCTGAAAGATGCTTTCTTGGCTACAATAGCCTCTCTGATGTCACCTTTAAACCATGCTGGCAGTTTTTTAGACTTCCTTCCACTTTTCTTAAAGCATGGAATACAGTTGTTCTGGGTTTCCAAGATAGTATTTTTAAACACCCATGCTTGATGTAAATCTTTACATTTTGCAGCTGCTCCTTTTAGTTTTTTCTTAACTATTTTCCTCATTTTATCATAGTCTCCCTTTTCAAAGTTAAAAGGTAGTACTGTGGATTTCCTTGTCATTCTCCCTCCATTTATTAAATCAAATGTGATCATGCTATGATCACTATTGCCAACTGGCCCCAGCACCCTTATCTCTTGCACCAGATTTTGTGTACCACTAAGGACTAGGTCCAAGATGGCTTCCCCTCTTGTCTGGGGGAACAAAAGGAACAAGAGGAACACCTCCCTGAAGGTCAACAAGAGCAAAAAAGAGCAGGAGGAAATGCCACTGGAAGAACGAGAGCCTTTATTCGTGTCACCGGGTCTGCCCAACATGTGTTTTTGCTCTTCCCCTCGTCTGTTCATGAACCAGCTGCTCCAAGAAGTAGTCATTTATTTCATCTAGAACCTTTATCTGCCTAGCATGTCATGTTGTGACACTGACCCAGTTGATACCGGGTAACTGAAATCATCCATTATTATTACTGTGCTGTAAATATTGTTAGCTTCCCTGGAATGTCCTGGGGCGGAGTTACACATGTGAAATACACTTTGAGGGTAATTGTAACCCTCAACTTAGGTAATGCACATTACCTTGCACGTGTATGCAACCTATTTTATAAAATGATGTGCATGCCTCACTTTATAAAATAGCAGGCATCGATGCACCATACTTTGTGCATGCCAATTACGCCTATCCTATATGAAAAACAATTATGCAAAAAAACCCTCAACATTCAAAACTCAGGCAATGACATGCTTCAACTGAAGTAACTTAGATTTGTGTAATAACTCTTAAAAAAAGAGGAAGAAAGAAAAATTTATAGAACGGGTCTCAGACTCTAGGTTAGCTCACTCCTGCAGACTATGTCAAGGATGTGTGCTTACTGTTGCATCAACGACCCGTGGTAGTCATCCACGATAGTATTAGTGACAGACAAGTAGACAGTTCATAATCAGTAATAGCAGAGCACTTATTTGCTTATCTTGTATATCCCCGACGCCTTCATTCGGCTGCCGTCCTGCGTTTCACATAACGAATTAGTTTCATCAGGGGGATGATTCAAAAATGGCTAATGTGGCTAGATTGTCCTGCCAGAAAACGATTGTGAATGTCTCGAACCCGGCACTCTCCGTTGAAATGATAAATCTTGATGTGTGGCGTGCTTGTGTTGGAAACTTGTCAGTTTCTCCGAAAAAACGCCGCGCATCGTGGATGACTACCACGGGTCGTTGATGCAACAGTAAGCACACATCCTTGACATAGTCTGCAGGAGTGAGCTAACCTAGAGTCTGAGACCCGTTCTATAAATTTTTCTTTCTTCCTCTTTTTTTAAGAGTTATTACACAAATCTAAGTTACTTCAGTTGAAGCATGTCATTGCCTGAGTTTTGAATGTTGAGGGTTTTTTTGCATAATTGTTTTTCATATATGATTGGACCCTCTATTAACAAGACCACGTCTTGCGTGTTATTACGCCTATCCAGCATGGTTGGCAGCATCTAGATTGGCATAGCGGCCTGTGTATGTCATAATATTCATTAACATACGTGCATCCAAGGCCACACCTATACTCCACGCATATGCGCCCCCATGCACACTCTTACTGAAGATCAGCAAGCTAGGTGCTTCCACATGCACTTATGGAATCCCAACCAGTTAAGGCATGGGCGGAAGTACCTATGCATATATGCAAGTCCTGAAAAATACAGACTTGCACAGATAGGAAGCATGGATCTTTCTGCTGCACCCTTATAATATCTCACATGTGCTAACATTTATGCCTGCTCCTGAGCAGGTGTAAACATCCACGGCTCCAATCTAGTCACTCTTTATGCTGCTTTATCCTAGTATTTTATGAAGACACATAGGCGCTTATATTCTTTATAAAATAGGCTAAAAATAGACACCTATGTAGCCGTCATTCATAGACAACCTGTTATAAAATTATGTCTAGGAGTTTGGCTCCTAAATTGGTAAGTGGTGCAGCTGTAGTTTTTGTGAAATTTAGCACTTGAATATGTAACCACCAGTAAAGTATTTATATATGTAAGTCTTCAAAAAAACAATCTGTACTTGACACATATAAGTATTAGGGATGTGCTTTCGTTTGCAATGAAAGACGGAATCTCTGTGAAACACGAAATTATGTCATTATATTTTTCTGGTTCCCGTCAATAGTGCGCACTCTTGGGCAAGAGCAAACACTGTGCATTCACAATTAGTGAATGCAATTGCAAAAAAGTGCACTATTGAAGAAAAATGATACAAAATGAAAACTACCAAAAAAGAACAAAATGAAATGATACAAATATATTTGCACATCCCTAATAAGTATCTCTGCCTACAAAGAGAAACCACAGGAAATGTTTATGTTTTATTATACTTGATATACCGCCTTTCAAATAATAAACAAACAGCAGCAAGGCGGTTTACAAAATTCCAATAATATTGAAATGGGCCATAGGCACCAAAAAGAAATGACACCAATTAGACAGGAAAGTAGGAGTCAGAGACAAGTATACAAACAAGCACAAAGAACATGACTGAGAAAGAGAGTACACAAGACTAGATCTGAGCAGTATGTAAATTGAATGCTTTGTTAAAGAGATAGGTTTTTAGCTGAGTCTTAAAGGAGCGGTAGTTTTGTTCCAGGCATAGTGAGGAGGGGACGGAGTTCCACAGAGCAGGGCCCGTAAAGAAAAATGCAGAAATGCGGGTAGACTGGAGGTGCGCATGTGAGGGAGATGGGAGGTGAAGCCAGTTGATATGTATGGACCGGAGGGAACAAGTAGGAGTATGAAATTGTAGTAAATCAGAGAGGTACTGTGGAGTGTGAGTGTATATAGCCTGATGGACTAACGTGAGCAGTTTGTAATGGATACGTTGAGCCAACAGGAGCCAGTGAAGATTAATAAGAAGGGGAGTGACGTGATCCCAAGGGGAGGAGTGAGAGATAAGACATGCGGCAGTGTTCTGTATGCATTGTAATCGAAGTAGATGGGATTTAGGGACGCCGGAAAGGACAGAGTTACAAAAAGCTAGAAGAGAAATAACCAGAGACATGATGAGAGTGGTGAGAGTCTGAAGTGTGAGGAAAGGACGGATGGCTCGAATTTGCCAAAGGAAGAAGAAAGAGGTCCTAGTAATGTGGGATATGTGGTCTCAGTAAGAGAGGTCTGCATCAAGAAGAACACCCAGATACCAAAACTGTGAGACCAATGGGTTAGGGGAACCCGAAAAGGATGGAGCTAGTGAAGGAGGGGGGCTGCCATGGGCGAACCAAATAGCCAGAGTTTTTGAGATGTTTAGGTGGAAACAATTAGAGACCAGCCAATCAGCAACGGAAGACAGACACGAATTAAGGGGCGTGAGGTCAGGGTGTAGAGAGGAGGTATGATGTAAGAGAATAATATCGTCGGCTTAGTAGAAAGCAGAAAGGCCAATTGTTGTATTAGTAGTGCAAGGGGTGCCATGAAAATATTGAAGAGCAAAGGTGCTAATACTGAAACCTGAGGGACACCACAGTGCAAAGGAAAAGGATCGGAAGGAGCATCAGACAGGGAACAAGGGAGAACAGAGCAAGAACGGTCATAGAGATAAGAATGAAACCATCTATAGACAGACCCTCTAAGGCCAGCATCCCGTAAGCAGGAGAGAAGGAGAGAGTGATCCACTAAGTCAAATGCCGCAGAAGAGGAGTAGCCTAGTGGTTGGGGCAAGGTACTTCAGGCCGGAAGGTCGGGGTTCAAATCCCACTAGAGGACACAACCTTGGGCCGGAAGGACTGGGGTTTCTAGTCCCACAGATGCTCCTTGTGGTCTTAGGCAAGCCACTTAACCCTCCATTGCCCATGTTCCCTGTAAGTATTAGTGTATGTGTCTCATATCCCCGCGTGTTAAATGTATCCCCCAATTGTGTTGTGACTGCTTTGATTGAAGGATAAGGCGGTATACAAAAACTGTCTAAATAAATAAATAAGAAAGATCAAGTGATACCGCCACCGCCATGCTGTTCTTTCTGTGGACATAAGGGGGGGGGGGGGAATATTCAAAGGCCTGCAAACCATGTAAATGCCGGTTAGTGGGATATTTGGCAGCATGCTGGATACCCATGGGTGCAGCCACTACACGTTCCCGATGCTACCCAGTTAGCATCGGAGCATTCTGGGGTGGAGCAGAAGTGGCACCCGTTGCTAACTGGCCTAACTTTAGGCTGGCCTAAGTTTACCCGCAGAAGCTAATCGGGCAGTGACTCAATATTGCTGCTGTCTGGTTAGCTTCCGGGCTCTGTGGCGACCCAGATATTCAATGCCTGTGGCTGGATTTGTCCCTGGTACTGAATTATCCAGGGTTAGTTTTCAGTGGCGATGGCTAGATGCGTTAGCAGCCCTAGCCACCATCGCTGAATAATCGGGCCCATTATCTTTACACAACAGTTGCTCCCTCTTCATCTTTGTGGAAATACTTCCATGTTTCTCATGGCTTCATGCATACTGCATATTACCGAAAGCTCCATGTTCAGCGGGCCTTTCGTAAAATAGGCTGGAAATTTTGAATGACCCATCTTGGGCATTCCATTTCTGACCTAGTCTCCCTATGCAAACTGCGACATCACGTACAATACATAAAACATAGTAGTTCTTTGCAATTTCTAAAATTTGTTAAATAAGTATACAGAGCTTAATATGATTTATCACTACCATAAAAATGAGGGCAACCATCACATTTAGATTTCCAATTATTATTATTTTAATATTCTACACACTCTTTAGAAAGAATGGCTGCAATTTGTGTTTAAGCAAAATTAGAGCAAAACGAAGTATTGAAATTCTGCAAGCCAGCGCATCATTCATTCAAGGTTTTCACTTCCTCCAGCTTTAGGAGGTGAAACAAATTCCACATAAAATACTAGGCAGAATTACTGACAAAGTGCTATAGACCTTTTCTTTGGATCTAAAATATAGCACTTTCAGGCAAATGTTGTACAAAATTAGGAGGAGTAGTTATTAAGGTGAATCAAGGGGCATGTTTACTAAAATGTGGTAGCTTACTATGCATTCAGCCCCAAAAGTGAGGGCACGGACCTAGCAAGGTTATGCACAACACCTGTGCTCATTCTGTTTGGCGTGATCAACGTGGATGCACGTAACACCACTCATTAAGATGGTGGTGAGAGCATCTGCACTAAGTACATCCCCGTGAGCACGTGCCAAAGATGTCCGCACCACCCACAATGTGCATGCACCACCCCTGAACCATCCAGTCTCCACTCCAACCCATGGTACTCAGGTAGTATGGCATTTTGAGCATAGCTGCATTTTTGGTAAATTTTTACCACAGTGCACATTGAACCTCGTGCTAGTTGGTAGTGCACTTTAGTAAACATGCCCCTAAGAGAATAAATACATTTTTTGCCATACAATGCATATCAAATAGCAAAATTGTGTATTATTTGTCCTTAATGCTTGCTATTGTAACACAAGATGCTGATCCAACAAGGGTAGGAGGTTCTTCTCCGCCCAGTCAAACAGGAGAGCCATTATCAAAACTACCCTGCCACTCCTCATGCTGCCTTGCCGACTGTAATAAGCCACCGCTGTGGCATTGTCCAAAAACACTCAAACTGCCTGAACTGCCTGACCAGGGGCCGGAAACACAGAAGAGTCAACCTGATGGCCCTCGCCTTGAGGCGGTAGATGGACCATACCGTTTCCCTGTGGTTCCAAAGGCCCTGTACCATAAGGTCTTTACAATGGGCTCCCCAGCCCAAGAGACTGACATCCATCATCAGCAGGATCCAGGAGAAATCATCCAGCAGTAAATCTTTCCCCAGATGACTGGGCTGCTGCCACCACCGCAAGCTGGTCTTCACCATCACTGGAGTGGGGAGCCTGTGCTCAAACCTCTGAGAACTTGGGGATCACAGAGTCAACAAGGACTGCTGGAGAGGTCAAAAGTGAACACATACCCACAACATCATCTCTAGGGTTGCCGCCATCAATCCAAGAAGCGGAATATAATCCTAGACTCTGGAAGTCTGCTACGCACAGAATAGTGCCAGGCCATCCAACAGTCTTCTGTCAGGAAAAACTGCCCACTCAAATGTTAAAACATGCTCACAGGAACTCCAGGGACTGGGAAGGCAACAGCTGGCTCTCTCCTCGATTGATCACCCAGCTGAGGCTTTCAAAAAAAGGACACTACTCGAGATGCCTCTGAAAGGTAACAGGCCCAGAAGAGCCAGTCATCCAGATATGTAGTTTGTTCCAGGGATAAGGTGCAGCAAGATGAAAGGAGTGAAGTCTGGAGTTAGCAATAGAAGAGAAGGGCACAGACAGAAGCAGTTTGCCAGAAGAGTGAAGTTCCCGAGGGGGGGTGTAAGGAGAGACAAGAGAAGAAAGGTAGTAAGGAGCTGCAGTACTTGTTGCCTCCCTAGAGGTCCAGAATGGGCCAGAAGGAACCATCCTCTTTTGTTTTTGATACCACAAAGTAGATGGAGTATCTGCCCTTGCCTCACTCATCTAGGGGGATGGGCACCACTGCCTTTAGGCATAGCAACTTGTCCAAGATGGTCCACACAGCGACACTTTTGATTGCAGACCCATAAGGGGAGATGATGAAAGCATCCATAACTGGCTCTTTGCATTCTAGGACATAGCCAAACGGAAAGGTGTCTAGCACCCAGAAGTCCTTGGTAATCTGGTCCCATTCCTGAAAGAAAAGGCAAAGCCTGTCTCCAACCAGAGGAATCAGGGAATGGGCATCCCAAACCTTCATTGCGCAGCCTGGGAGGGACCTTCTCTGGAGGGGACCGAGTCTGAGACACACGCTCCACAAAAGGACTGAGAATGAGCCCGAAGTCCATAAGAAGAAGAAGAAGGGCTCTCTAGTCCAGTATCGATGGAATTCCTGAGACCCCCAGGAGTCAAATCAGCACTCCCTCAAGGAGTAGGCAGAGGCAGAAAGAAAAGGAGCGCCTGCTTTCTACACAGGCCCCTTGGACCTGTCCACCATAAGGTGGAAGATTTTGTCTCATCCAGGTCCTTTACCTGCTTCTCCCAATCGGACCCAACATAAGCATCTTTCTAAGGCCAGATGGGCAACTGGGCTTCGGAAGAGGAGTCCGCTGCCCCATGCCAATGCCAAGCCAACATCATGTCTCCATCCACAGAGCCCCATCCCTGGCTGATAGATGTTCCAGGTCATACATGGCATTGGAAAGGAAGGCTGTAGCTGACTCCAAAAGAGGGGTAGAATCATCCAGCAAAGAGACTGAATCCACTGGGGCAGGGCCCGAAATGTCAGGTCTGTACATACCGCCAACAGAAAAATAGCAGCCGCCACAGTGAACTGGTTCAACACAAATCCACCTTTCAGTCCAGAGTATCTTTCAATGCCAATCCACCTTCTACAGGAATGATGATCTGCCTGGTAACTACCATGACCTGCACATCCATCTTGGAAATGGCAAACCACACAATGCACTCCCCTCTCTGGGAGGGCATGCATTCTCTTATACACCCTTAGCCCCTTAGATAGGGAGTTGGGGGAATGCCACTCCAACCAGAACTAGCCCTTGAGCACCTCTGGGAATGGAGAAAGTGGATTTCCGCACCCCTTGCATGAGTGGATGCCTCTTCGGTTCCTGCTCCATGTCTGGAGCATTTGCCAAGCTCAAGGTCGATAAGACCCTGGGATCAATGCTTCCAGTTCCTGCTCCCAGAATAGGCAGATAACATTGGCTTCCTCACAAGCCTCTGAAGACAAGATACTTCATCCACATCACAGTCCAAATCTCAGACAGATCCCAGCTGATTTCCATCTCCAGGGGCACCCTTTGCCAGGGACGCTTAGCTATCAATCGAACAGGGCTTCCACTCTCAGCCTGTCCCTCATGAGACTGCGCTCAGGTTAAACCAGAGGCCGCAGGGTCTGAATTTCCATGCTAGAATGACCAGGCCTGCTGTAAAAGAAAAGGAATTCTGGGGAGGACAATCCGGACTCTGGAAGCTCTCCTCATGAAAATGACTCCCCACACTAGTGGGCATAGTCGCTGTTGATCCCCTAGAGGATGGGGAGAGGCCCACAACATGGTCATCGGAGCCTCCGGCTGGTTGACTATCCTTACCCATAGCACCATTCGCCATCTCCTGTGCTGAGACAGGAAAGGTCAGACCAATAGCATCCCCCCGGGCTGAAAGAGGGGGAGTAGGCCCTCCAGGGATGACTTAGAAGCAGCCATGCAAGAAGGGCAGAGTCCAGAAGCCGGAAATGAAGCACCTCACTTGCCACAAGCCAAACAATGTTTCCTGGAAGAAGAAGATTTAAGGCAAGTATCACAACAGTTGGCGCTAAGGCCACAGTGGTCCAAAAGGTGAATGCTAACTGCAATGTTATTGCAACATGTGTTACAGGCACTAGGATGGAACACGAATTAAAGCTGCTCAGGTAGAATTTGCGCAAGAACTGTGCGACTAGGTTCATATTATTAAAAACGCTACTAGTGCGTGCAGAAAATGGCAGGAAACTTCCACACAGCACCAATGGTTGCCATCAGTCTACCCCGAATTGCGTCCCACACAGACTAAATCGGGAGGTCCCAACAAGGATAATAATGAGGCCAAGCCTTGGTATTCACCCCCTGAGAGGCCCAGGCAGAGAATTCATGCCGGGCTCAGCTCTACTCCCCTGAAACTGTTTCTCTGGCTTGGCAGTACTGCGTTTAAGGTGGCTGGCAGGCAGATTCCTCCGAGAGCCTTATGCAATCTTTGGGAAATAGCAGGGGGAACAGGGGAGCAGGGAGCGGGCGTTGAAGTTGTGCGAGACTGCTGAATTGTTCCACCCTACCAGATCCTTCCAGTTTTCTGGTTGCTCAACAGGCTGTTATCCAGAGTAAAAGTGTGGAACTAAACCAATTTTCCCTCCTCTTATGGCTACCAAAAATACTGTAGTCTAATGGAGCCTCCCACATTGCGCTCAAGTGAGAGAATCACTCTCAAAGTGGTCTGTCATGAGCCTTTTTTTAAATCAATCTTTTCATCTCAGTTATTCAGATTTTCTTCAGAGAGGAGAAAATCCATCCACCATCTACTGGAGACCAAGAAATACTGAAGGGACCTCTGCTGTCTGAGATAAATAGAGGCATGGGAATGATGCCATTGAAACCTGGACTTTTCATTGGTTCTTTGCATCCACCAATCTGCTGGTAGGAGAACACAACCCACTTGTCTGGGCTGGTCTAGTAGGATAATATGGAAAGTATGGTTAAAGTGAATTATAAAAGCATCCCAATGATAGTCTCAAGGGGAAAATGTGTGTGTGTGGGGGGGGGGGGGGACACAAAGGGAGAAATGGATTGGTGATCAGAAGATAAAAGGAATGAATGCTCCCTTTTTGGCAGCTTGATCTCTAGTGGTGACATTGCGAGACTACTGTTAAGAGGCTTTCAGTGCCATTTTGAACCCAGCAGAAGCAACTGGGTATCGCTCCTGCCCACTCTCCCGCTAAGGAAACCATTGGTAAGTTCCAGTGGAGATCAGGGTTCAGAGGGGTTTCTTACAAAGGGGAAATCAGGCATGGACTTTGGTTTGTATGCCACGAGCTCAACTTTGGGTTTGCCATCTTTGCATTGTTCTAGCCAGAATGTGTGATTACTATCAGGTCACCCTTTTTCCTTAAGTCCTACTCAAACACCTCTATCTTAATCTGATTTTACACATGCTGTCTCCTTAACCATGTCTACAGTTTTCCCTATAAAAAAATTGCATGATATTTTTAAGAGATATTTATACTTCTTAGATCTATAAAAACAGATGACAAAATAGATACCATTAAACCAGACGACAATTACAACCCCCCCCCCCCATAAAAGCACATATTTCATAAATCAAGACACATCAGCACTTAAAGCACCTTAAATCCCAAGGGAGGGAATTCTACAAATGCATCTCATCCTGGAGAATACTTTGCTCGCCACTTAAGCCAGGCTTAACCTAGTAACAACAAGCAGGAACTCCCCTAGTAGATCTGGAACAGTGAGACCGAACTAGTATTTTAATCAACACTCCAAACGAAATGCGACCTGTTTGCTTTGGAGTGTTCTATATAGCAACCATATAACCCTGAAATGCATCTGGTAACTAATCCCCAAACCTTTTTTGCAATGAGTAATCTAGATATCACCTACAAAATTACCATAATAAAATTCATACTCATGTTCTGGCCACCACAATGCACAGTAGCTATGCTTCCTACAGATGTCACCGAGAACAAGTTACTCCGATTTGTATCTGCAAAATGTTCCTATTTTGCAGATACAATATTTTGTCATTTGGTGCTTATCGAAAAACATTTGAAAACACACTAGCAACATGCAGTGTTCTGAGCTCTTTATCGCAAAAAAAAAAGATTTTACTGCTATAGATTAGGCTATGGGGGCAGACTTCTGCTTGATATAATTCAGTGCAACATACAACAAATGCTACCACCAAAGTGGGGTATATACTTAGAAATATTTCTAGCCATATTTATACTAAGTCTTCCAAAAGTGAATGCACATTCTAACCGCAGGATAAGTTGCTTTTGAAGTGATAGATGTTCAGTGACTTATACAATTGCTACTTCTAGCAAATAAATCAGCCCCTTTTTAGATGTACAAAATGCAAGTATAGCCTCCACCAAAAATCTGTAAACCTTCTACAAGCAAAGAAAAGAAGAAATTCTTACTTGTTCAATCTTCTCGGGTTCCTTTTTGTCTGTCAGCAGAAATTGGCAATTCTCCCTCGCCAGCTTCTGGACCAATTCAAGCCGTCCAATGTCCTCTTTCTCCTGAAGTTTGCACATCACTCCTGCCTTGAAGTGTGGAGAAAGCGCAAACAAATACTTAAATCCACAATCCCAGGACATGGCACTACCACAGGTTATCTTTACTCTAGATGGATCATATTCAGTGCAACTTTGAATGTGAGATCTGTGGTAGAGCAATAGAAAAATGGAAGGGGAAAAGGCTCCCCCCTCCTTGTTTTTTGGGAACGAGAAATAGAAAATCTCAGACAAAAAAGTGAAGGCAGGACTAGCTTAAATCAACTGCCAACACAGAGTGTGCCTAATATGTTTGTATGGTGTTTGTTCTTAGTTTCAACCTATTTCCTGTTACGTAAGAGAACTAAAACAAGAGGTTGAAAATTCATGGGAAAGTTAGCCAGGGACAGCTCCGGCAAAAGGATACAGAAATGCAGAGTCGTCATTCCTAAAAATAACATCATAACACCTCTTATCCCTTCTAAGGCATAATGAAAGAGAGAGAAAAATATCATGTTTTTAAAAGCCACATGCAAATTATTTGCAATTTCCTAGAACTCTATATAATTTCTTAATCAAGGACACATCAAATAAGCAAGATGGACTGAGTACTGCCCGAGTATCCAGCCTGTCAGCATGAAAAGTGTCATAAAAATGTTTTTATATTTTCATATAGGCTTAAAGGACCCATTAATAAAATACCAGTACAGTGAGCCTTAATGCATGCTATGGCACTGGTTTACTCTCGACACAAAGCCGCATTACGTCTACACTGTCACATCCCATTTCTTGCAGCCATCAAGTGTTCCAACCAGAAACTAGACAGGCACAACTATGCTTAGCTTGACACGTCATCAACAAGGGGGTATGGCAGCATGCATATCATTATTATTATTATTATAGTGGAAGACACAGTCTAGGATTGGTCTTGATCCTCTGATTTGGGTTCTAACCAAGAACCTAGGAATCATGCAGGTAGCGATGCAAGATGTAAGTTTTTCCCAAGGAGGGTAGTCTATTGTACGATTTGTGGATACCAGTAGGTCCAAAATTTGTAACTATTTAGGGAGTCTCTTAGGTACAGGCTTAAGGTTTATTATTATTATTATTAAGACAACAGCATACATTTTGTACCAATATCTGATTCCCAGGTCCTTGGATAGGGCAAAAATTAAGAGCATCCAAACTAGTCAATATTGGCTGTTAGGTGCCATACACAAAGACAATGAATAATAAGCACAGGTACACTAAAAAAATTTTTTTTTAAACTGCCTCTAATGTTTCGATTGATTTTTACGTTTTTTGGTGCGCTGAATCCAAATCTGGTATCCAATTTGCTCCATCACGTACAGATTTTTTGCTACATTGGGTTAGCAGTTTGAGGTGAACGTTTCAGATTGAGTGCGATCGAGATAAAAGTTTCTTGGATGAATTCTTTATACTAATTGTTTAGTAGTTATTCAAATAAGAATAAAGAAAATTGTAACAAGGCAGCACATAAGAATAGAGTAATGTCAACAAAACACACTGATGGTAGCAAAATTGTCTGCACTTAAAACAGCCACATACATGTGCACAAACATTGAGCATATAAGAGAGAGGTTAGACACAAAGCAAAGCAAAGCAATGTGCAAAAAATGTTGTACAGGTATGTATGTAAGAATAGAAAACGCAAACCGCACCATTGCAATACATGAAGACAAACACCCGATGGTGTGAAAATAAAATTCTAATAAATGAGATTCGACACTGTGGTAATAACTAGCAAATTTTTATTTCAAAGTTTAGTAAAAACACGATATTTGTCAACACAGTTTAGATTTTAAAGTCATTCTTGGGTCAATCAATCTCCTGGTGGGCCCGTTTCTTCTTCCCCCGAATGCTTCTCTTGGTGCGCTGCTTGGCGTATTTTTCATCTGGGGTTTCCCGCAGCAGCAACCAGCAGAAATCAGCCATCATAGTGGTGTTCCATCTTCCTTGGTACCTTCTCTCTGCGTCCTTGATGTCCTGGTGAAACCTTTCACCTTGTTCTTCACTGTACGCCCCCAAGTTTTCGGGAAAGTAGTTCACATGGGAGTGCAAGAAATGGACTTTCAGGCTCATGTTACAGCTTTGTTCTTTGAAGGCATTGAGCATCCTGGCAACAATATCCTTATAGTTCTCATCCCGCCTGTTCCCCAAGAATTTGAGAACAACATCCTTGAAGGAATCCCAGGCTTCTTTTTCCTTCTCAGACATCGTTTCAGCGAATGCTCCATCTGAAATGAGTTTCCTTATATCAGGGCCAACAAACACTCCTTCCTTTAGCTTTGCTTCAGAAAGTCGGGGGAACTTTGAGCAAAGGTACCGAAAGCACTCACCATCTTTTGGAAGGGACTTGATGAATTGCTTAATGAGACCCAACTTAATGTGGAGAGGTGGTAATAGAATTTTATCACGAGGTACCAAACTCTCATGAAGAACATTTTTCTCACCGGGTCTCAAATACTCCCGAATTGGCCAGTCTTTTTTCCCCCAGTGTAGGTCGCGGGCCCGGCTATCCCACAAGCAAAGGAAGCAAGGATATTTGGTGAAACCAGATTGCTGCCCTAATAGCATGGATAGAATTTTAAAGTCTCCACAAATCATCCACTTATGCTCATCATAACGAATCTTCTGAAGAATCAGGGCCAAATTCTCGTATTTTTCTTGGAGAATAACAGAGTGAGCAATAGGAACTGAAGCGAATGTGTTGCCATTATGAAGAAGAACACCTTTTATGCTGTCTTTTGACGAATCAATGAACAGCCGCCATTCAGCAGGAGAGAAAAATTTCAGGTTTCGGATCTGGTTCAGTTTCAAACTCGGAAGTACTGGACTCATCGGGAAAAGCCATCTGATGAGTCTCATCATGATCAGAACCGTCCACACAAATATGATCCAAAGATTTTGGTGGTTCAGGCACAGGTACTTCGTTGCTATGAGGCATAGGCCTAATTGCTGAGGGAAGGTTGGGGTAACTTATTACGTTCTTATTTTTTAAGTTGTATCCCTTCACAATGCAAGAGCAAAAATAGCAGTCACTGCTGTGGTCTCTTTGTTCATGCCACATCATAGGTATTCTGAAACGAAATGCTTGTTTTTTACCTTTCATCCATAAGCGTAGATCTTCCTCACATGTCTTGCACACTTTGTGAGGAGCCCACGGTTTGTCTTGATCGCCTAACTTCAAACCGAAATAGGCGAAATATACTTTTTTAATAAATGCAGAAATGTTCCTCTGCCGCTTTTTCACGGTATATTCCCCACAAATAAAACAAAAACTGTCCGGAGAGTTGACGCAACCTCTGGCTCTGTGAGCCATCACAAATACACAGCACTGCAAACTACAACTGTAGTGAACCACTTCGGAATAAAGCTGGATTACGACTGAGCAAACAAAAGGTAATAATGAACTTGCAAGAAACTGAAATTTGACAGGAACGTTCATGTCGCAACCACCGTGTTTGAGCGAGCGAACGAGGCGAGGCGAACAGGAAAGAACATGCGCCAGCGCGAGTACTGGATTTAGCCCCCCGCCTCCCAATTGTCCTGTTAATGTATAAAATGAATACAAAACACTCTAAAATATCATGAGGGAGTGTTTCTTGTTAGTTAATCATTACAACCTCTATTTTGGGCCAAGAAAATAAACTGCAGTCGGCTAAAAAGAAATTATGTGAACATTCCTTATATGGGTAAGAAATCTAATTTTGCAAGAAAACGTGACGTGATGGAACATTTTGGCTATTTTTCCTGGATTCAGCACCCCAAAATCTATAGGAATCAGTTGCAAAACTGGAGGCAGTTTTTTGGTAGTGTACCTGTGTAATGTTCACGTAGGGCTGAACATGCCAACAAATTAGAAGCAATGGTAAAGAGAACAGTGTTTTGGGAAGAATGAAGCCAGCAGTCCAGCACAAAGAAAAGCACATGGATCTGAAACAAGAGAATTCTAAACAAAAACATAGAAAATGATGGCAGATGAGGACCATACGGCCTATCCAGTCTGTTCTTCAATAAGAGCTATTAAGTTCTACAATCCCATCTTCTCTCTCAGAGATCCTAAGTACTTGTCCAATGTCTTCTTGAATTCAGATACAGATCTAGTCTCAGTCACCTCCATAAGGAGGCAGTTCCATGTATCCAACACTTTTTCCATAAATAAATATTTCTTCCTGCCTTTCTTCCAAATTATACATATTGAGATATTTAACTCTATCCCCGTAAACCTTATGATTAAAGTCACTGACCAGTTTAGTAGCCACCCATTGCGTCCCAACTCCATCCTGTTTATATCCTTTTGAAGGTGCATTCTCCAACATTGTACACAGTAATCCAAATGAGGTCTCACTAGAGACTTAAATGAAGGCACTAGCACCTCTTTTTCCCCCATTGAACCAAGCATCCTTGTGACTTTTGCTGTTGTCTTTTCTATCGATTTTGCCACTTTAAGATCATCCAATATGATCACCCCTAGGTCCCACTCTTATTTCATGCATTGAAGTACTTCATCCTACTCTGTACCACCCCCTTGTTTTTTGTCAGCATTTCATAGCATTAAATCTTAGTTGCCAAATTCTCAACCATTCTTCAAGCTTCTTAAGATCCCTCCTCATGTAATTACACCTTCCAGGGTGTCTACCCTGGTGCAGATTTTGGTATCATCTATAAAGAGGAAACCTCTCTCAGACCTTCTGTAATATTGCTTACAAAAAAAATATTAAACACAATAGACCAAGGAACAATCCCTAAGGCATGCTACTGGTAACACCCCTATCTACAGAGCAAACTCCATTTACCACTATCCTCTGTTGCCTCCCACTCAATCAGTTTCTTACCCAATCAATCACTTTAGGGTCCATCCCAATGGCACTCAGTTTATTTACAAGTCGTTGATGCAGAATGATGCCAAAGGCCTTGCTGAAATTTAAGTATGCCATATCTTGAGCTCTCCCCTAACCCAATTCTCTGGTCACCCAATCAAAACAATCAGATCTGTCTGACAAGACCTCTCTTTAGTAAAGCCCTGCTGTCTCAGGATCTTGTAATCCTTTGGATTTCAGAAGCTCCACTATCCTGTTCTGGCAGCATTTCCGTTAATAACACAGAGGTCAGACTAAGCAGCCTGTAGTTTCTAGTCTCTTCCTTACTTCTTCTTTTGTGGACAGGAACAACCTTCACCCATCTCCAGCCCTCCAGGATCACGCCAAACTCTAAAGAAGCTTTGAAAAGATCAGATAGTTGAGCCACCAGAACTTCCCTAAATTCCTTCAGTATTCTAGGATGAATCCTATCCAGCCCCATCGCTTTGTCCATTTTTAGTTTAGCTAGCTCTTCACGAACAGCATCTTCTAAAAATAGTTCACATTCTACCTCACTTTCATTGCCTATTTGTGTTTGTTTTCTGAGGTCCCACTCCCAGCCCTTCATCTGTAAACATAGAACAGAAATATTTAAGCAGTTCCACTTTATCCTCATTAGCCTCTACATACATTCCTCTTCACCCTTGAGTCTCACAATGCCACCTTTGTATTTCCTCCTGTCACTAACATACCTTAAAATAAATAAATAAATAAAATCTGGTCCCCATGTTTTACTGTATTGGCTATTTTTTTCTTCTGTTAGCATCTGTGCTTTCCTGACTGCTTTACCAGCTTCTCTTAGCTTCTTTAGATATTGCTGTTTCTCTTTCTGCGATCTCTTATAGTTTACGACAGATAACCTCTTTTTCCTCATCTTTTTTCAACTACTATTTCTTAAAACCATAGCAGCCTTCTTTTCCTCTTACTTTTTAATTTACTTTTCTAGCAAAACTGTTGCCCTTTAAATTATCCTTTCAGTTTTGCCTACTGTTATTCTATGTCCCTCCCAGATGATGCCATCCAGCTAATGACTCCTTGAGGTAGTCCCCCATCTTTGTGTTTAATTGGCATGTAAATAGTTCTTTATACCATCCATAAAGAGGAAAACCTCTGTTGGACTTTCTATAATATTGCTTACAAAAAAATGTTAATCACAATAGGTCAAGGAACAATCCCTGAGGCATGCCACTGGTAACTCCCCCCCCCCCCCCCATCTACAGAGCAATAGTTCTCTGTATCATAGTTCAATGTGTTCTCTGCAACTGAGTTTTGTGTTTGATGTAAACCGCCACTGATCGATGGAAGGGGCAGTATAGAAAAACTGTTTAAATAAATAAATATTTTCAAAGATAGCTTTCCTGAAGTCTAGAACCCTTGCTTTTGCCCTATACTAAAGCTTACCATCTGGTGATCACTGCATGCCAGATTATTACCCACCATGACATCAGAAAGACTCATTTGTAAGTACAAAGTCCAGAATTGCTCCTCTCATGTGGGTTCCGTTACCAGAACCGTTCTCCCTTAAGAGAATCCACGAACTCCGCACAGTTTCGATAACACTGCAGCAGGGATATCCCAATCAACATCTGGCAAATTATAATCTCCTACCAACAGTACTTCCCTTTTATGGCAATACTGTGAGTCTTCAATTAACTCTATTTCTTCTGCCCGAGATGGAAGTCTGTATATCATACCAATATAAATAGATTTTTCAGTTCCTCTTCCAGACTAATTCACAGTGCCGCCTCCTTTCATCATAAGCTCTGTAGTTTGGTGGCTTTATTATTATTTATTTTTACATATGGCATCACCACTCCTCCTCAACGTGTCTTTCCTGGATACCTTATAGCCTGGTAGAAGTATGTCCCAGTTATTGTTTTCTAGGTAACATGTCTCCATGATTGTCATTTTATCCAAACCAGCCTCTTCCATTACAGCTTCTGCATCTGGAGTTTATTTTGTTTACTACGGGCATTAGAATATTCAGCTCTCTAGTCACAATATTGATTGGTGGATCGAAAAAAAACAAAAACTGAGTGAAGAGGACAGAGTCAGGGGTGGGGGGAGGAAACAAACTAGTTTCTCAGATTTAAAGAAAATCTAGTTTGCTATTTATGCAAGAATGTTCAACAATTTTAAGAAAAGCACCAAGAACTATGTTAGAAGGAGAAAGTTTTTAATAGTGGCTGAAGACAAAATACACAATCATTGTGCAGATGAGATATCATCCACCATGGGAGCTATTTCTTTCCCAAACAATGCATAAAGGAGGTGATTTTAAGGATGTGCCCATAAATCACAAATTTTCAATAATTTGTATGTATACTGTAGCCAGTCACTACTTTATAAAGGACATACGCGAGGCCAATGGTGCATACTTTCCTGTGGAATTGTGTATGGGTGTAACTTGGGAAGAGCATAAATGTATGCATATAAATTATAGATACCATAATTTACATGGGTTCTTTACAAATCTAGGCATAGACATTCATGCCAGCCATAGAACTGGTGTAAGGGCTCATGCCTAGATTTAAGGCTTACAGTTGTGATCAATATTATTGGAACCTTTGCATTTTAAGTATGTGGTGTACAATACAGTGTATTACAAAATTATTCATCCCCTCTGTGTTTCTCCTGTTTTGTCGCATTACAACCTGGAATTAAAATGGCGTTTTGGGGGTTAGCACCATGGAATATACACAACATGCCTATGACTTTGAAGGTGCAAAATATCCTTTATTCTGACACAAACAATAATTAAGACAAAAAACCCCAAAATCTGACAGCAGGAGTGTGCATATATATTCACCCCTCCCCCCCAAAGTCAATACGTTGTAGAGCCACCTTTTGCTGCAATTACAGCTGCAAGTCTCTTCGAGTATGTCTCTATTAGCTTAGCACATCTAGTCACTGGGATTTTCACCCATTCCTCAAGGCAAAACTGCTCCAACTCCTTCAAGATGCATTGGTGTACAGCAATCTTCAAGTAATGCCACAGATTCTCAATTGGATTGAGGTCAGAGGTCTGGGGTTTGACTAGGCCATTCCAAGACATTTCAATGTTTCCCTTTAAACCAACTTTAGCAGAATGTTTAGGGTCATTGCCCTGCTGCAAGGTGAACCTTCGTCCCAATCTCAAATCTCTGAAGGACTGAAACAGGTTTTCCTCCAGAATTGCCCTGTATTAGTGCCATCCATTGTCCTTCAATCCTGATCAGTTTTCCTGCCCCTGCCAAAGAAAAACATCCTCACAGCATGATGCTGCCACCACCATGTTTCACTGTGGGAATGGTGTTCTCGGGTTGAGGTGAAGTGTTGGGTTTGCACCAACCATAGCATTTCCCATAATGGCCAAAACATTTTCGTCTCATCTGACCAGAGAACCTTCTTTCATGTGTTTGGAGGGTCTACCACATGCTGTTGTGCAAACTCCAAACATGTTTTCTTATTTAGTGTAGTTACTCACCTGTAACAGGTGATCTCCGGGAACAGCAGGAATTTAGTCTTCACATATGTTCCCTGTAAAATAGTTATCTCCAAGTTATAATGCCCTGTTCAATGTAATTTCAGTTTGTTCAATGTAAACCGCACTGATGCAGAATAGCGCGGTATATAAGAGAATGTAAATAAATAAATAAAATAAATAAACATATGGGTATCGTCGGTACCAACGGAGCCTGTGCGGGAATGCTCCCCAGCATCCAATAGGAACGCTTTTGGGAGCATCCCTCAGCACATGCGCGCTACCTTCCCACCTTTCCAACTGTCCCTCTTCAGTTAAGTTTGTAGCTGAGTGAAAGGATAGAGGGAGAAAGGAAAGAGACAAAGAGATAGAGAGACAACTCCTAGGGGAGGTGGGTGGCTTTTGAAGACGAAATTCTTGCTGTTCCCGGAGATCACCTGTTACAGGTGAATAACTACGCTATCTCCAGGAACAAGCAGGAATGTAGCCTTCACATATGGGGACTCCCTAGCTGAAGATGCCAGGGAGATGGCCCCAGGAAGGTGCCACCCTAGAAAGGTAGGCATCCTTCCTCCCATGGATCTCTGGCATTCCACCAGGGTTGGTGGGTAGGAGTTGAATTAGGTCTGAAAGAGATTTTGAAGAACAGCCTGGCCAAAGAAGGCATCCTGACGGGAGGCTTTATCCAGGCAGTAGTGGGCTGTGAAGGTGTGTACCGAAGCCCAGGTGGCTGCTCGACAAATGTCATCGATAGACACAGAGTGGAGATTAGCCATGGAAGCTGCCATGGTTCTCACGTTATGAGCTGTGACATGGCCTTGAAGAGGAAGACTCTTACTCTCATAAGCAAAGAATATGCATTGGGCAATCCATTTAGATAAAGTTCTTTTGGAGACTGGAAGTCCCAAATGACTAGAGTCAAAAGCTATAAAACGTTGCGAGGACTTCCTATGTTGCTGTGTTCTCTGTAGGTAAAAGGCTAAGGCTCTTTTACAATCCAAAGTATGAAGGTTTCTTTCTGCATTAGAGGCTTGAGGCCTCGGAAAAAATACAGAAAGATAAATTGATTGCTTCAAATGAAAAGGCGAAACCACCTTTGGCATAAACTGTGGATGAGTTCTAAGAAAAACCTTATCATGATGAAACCTAGTATAAAGAGGATCAGCCACTAAAGCTTGCAGTTCACTAATGCGACGTGCAGATGTGTTTGCAATTAGGAAGATGACCTTCCAGGTCAAAAACGTAAGGGTTGTAGTGGCTAAAGGTTCAAAAGGCGGCTTCATGAGCTGCCTGAGAACTAGATTTAGATCCCATGCCACCGGTGGTGGCTTAATGGGAGGTTTGGTCAACAGAAGACCTCTCATAAATCTGGATATGAGTGGATGAGAGGAAATTGGTTGTCCATTCAGAGGCTTATAAGAAGCTGCAATTGCACTAAGATGGACTCTTACCGAATTGGTCTTTAGACCAGAATTCGATAAGTGAAGGAGATACTCTAGTATCGATTCTAAAGGTATGACAAGGGGGTTTAATCCCTTCTTGGAGCACCATATAGTAAAACGTTTCCACTTGAAGGCATAAGATCTTTTGTGGAAAGTTTTCTAGAAGCCTGAAGGATATCCTTTACCTGTTGGGACAGGTTGAAATCCTGGAGGTCTAAGCGTTCAGCAACCAGGCCGTGAGATGCAGGGACTGGGGACTCGGGTGTCATAGCGTCCCGTCCTCTTGGGAAAGGAGATCTGGAGCATGCCTTAACTCCAGAGGTGCAGCTTGAGAGAGATGTAGAAGCAGGCGATACCACGCTTGGCGTGGCCATCGTGGCGCTATGAGAATCATGCGACCCCTGTCTCTCTGAAGCTTGAAGAGTGTTTTGGAGATGAGGGGAATGGGTGGGAAGGCATAAAGGAAGTCCTGACCCCAGTGAAGGAGGAAGGCATCCCTTGCCTGACAACTGTGAGCCGGAATCCTGGAACAGAACCAGGGAAGTTTGGCATTCAGTGGACTTGCAAAGAGGTCTATGTCTGTAGTGCCCCAGAGATGAAAAATCTTTGCCACCTGGTCTAGGGTGGAGTGACCACTCGTGAGGCAGCAGTACTCGACTGAGTTTGTCTGCCCAAAGGTTTTGAATACCTGGCAGATATACCACTAGAAGGTGAATTTGATACTCTCTGGCGAGGGCCCACAGTCGTAAAGCTTCGTTGCATAACGACAGAGAGCCTGTCCCATCCTGCTTGTTCACATAGAACATGGCTACTTGATTGTCCGTCTGTACTAGGACTGTCTTGTAGCTGAGCTGGGCATGGAATATTCGAAGAGCTAAATAGATTGCTCTTAATTCCAGGAGGTTTATGTGTAGACCAGCCTCCTGTGGAGTCCAGGTGCCCTGGGTAGAGAGATGATTCAGGTGTGCTCCCCAACCCACCTGTGATGCATCTGTTGTTAGGGTGGCTTGAAAAAGGGGCTGATGGAAAGGAGACCCCACTGTCAGATTTTCTAGTGATTGCCACCATTGGAGGGACAAAAATTAGTCATTGAGAGTTTATTATTTTGTCTGATAAATGTCCTGTGGCCTTTGTCTACTGTGTGGATAGGGTTCACTGAGCTGCTCGCATGTGGGGGCGAGCATATGGGACTACATGAACTGTGGATGCCATATGTCCCAGCAACTGTAGTAGCTCCCGAGCAGTTAGGGAGGATTTCCCTGCTGCTTGAGAAGCTAGTTGCATTATGCGAAGACACCGGGCCTGTGGAAGGAAAGCCTTTGCCTGTCTGGTATCTAGACAGGCCCCTATGAATTCCAGGCATTGGGAAGGAACAAGTTGGGATTTTGGGAAGTTTATTACCAACCCCAAGTATTGGAGGATTCGCATTGTACGGGACAGTGCAGTGCTGGCCTCTGCAACTGTAGGGGCTCGAATGAGCCAGTCGTCTAAGTAAGGGAAGACGAATATCCCCAGGGTTTGCAGAAATGCAGCTACTACTGCCATGCATTTCGTGAATACTCTTGGTGCTGAAGCCAGACCAAAGGGAAGAACCCTGTACTGGAAATGTTTTCCCTTGAAAAGGAATTGTAAGAATTTCCTGTGATCTGGATGGATCAGAATGTGAGTGTATGCATCCTTTAAGTCTAGAGATCAAAGCCAATCCTGGCTTTGAAGGTATGGCAGAAGAGTTCCTAGAGAAATCATTTTGAACTTCTCTTGGAACAGGTATTTGTTCAATTCTCTGAGGTCTAGAATGGGTCTGTGTCCTCCTGTTTTCTTTGGAATAAGAAAATAGGGGTATAACCATGCACCCCGTTGAAGAATGGATACCTCTTCTATTGCCCCTTGGGCAAGAAGTGTCGAGACCTCGTGATCTAGCAGATTGTCTGCGGAAGTTTGAGAATTGAATTGCCTTAGAATTGTAGGAGAGGGCATGCTGTGAAAATGGAGCTTGTACCCCTCTCCTACAATGGACAGAGTCCAATCTTCTGCTGTTATCTGTTGGCAAAGTGGCATAACCTGCCTGGGATATTGGGGGGTTGGTGACCCCTCAGAGGCAAGAAGGCTAAGCTGTCTAGGAAGGAGTCAAAACCCTTGAGGGGGCTGAACCTGCAGAGCTGGTTAGGCTCTCGGGCCTTTTGGCTTCTTTTGCAGTCTAGTTTGTCCCTTTTGGGCAACCTGACCCTGAGTTTGACTCTGCTGGGTATAGGAAGGATACAATTTCCTCTTTTTGCTGAAAGAGGGTTTTTTATAAGGCTTCTTTTTGGCTGGAGTGACTGTAGATTTTGACAATCTATCTGGAGTGGTATTGTCAGCATCTAACTCGTTAGCCTTTTCCTGCCAGTTCTTGCCAAAGAGATTCTCTTCTCTGCAAGGAATGTTGCCTAACTTGTCCTGTACCCAAGTCTCCAAGTCTGATGCCTGAAGCCAAGCAATCTGTCGTGCCCCAATGGCAATAGCAGAGGTTCTGCTAATGCATTCAAAGCAGTCAAAGGCTGCACGATTCACAAACTTGGAGACATCTTGAGCATGCTTAACTAAAGCAAGAAAGTCTTGTCTCTTGTCATCTGGGAGAAGTGGGCTCATAAGCTCCAAGTCTCCTGTAACTTCTTTGAGGAACATTCCCATATATAGTATATATGAACTGATCCTAGCTGAAAGCATGGAAGCCTGAAAGGTTTGGCGTCAAAGCATCCAGAGTCCTGCATTCACGACCTGGGGGACTGGATGCATGCCTCTTTGCACTTTTCATCCTACGCATGGCTGACTCCACCACCATTGAATGGTGTGGTTGAATCTTTTGAAATCCAGGACATGGTGGGACTCGATACATAGTATCAAGCCTCCTAGAATGAGGAGATGTAGTCAGAGGTGTCTCCCACATTCTGAGCATCAAGTTACGCAGAATTTCATGGATGGGCAGAGTGGCTGCCTCCTTTGGAGCTTTAGGATACTGGAGAATTTCCAATTCCTTTGCTCTGGGTTCCTGTTCAGGAGGTACCGTGATTGAAAGGCCCTTGGCCACATCACGAATAAAATCCTGAAAAGACATGTCCTCTTGAGGTGACATTCTGCGTTGGGAAGAGGGATCTTCCGGGAGAAACCCTCTGGTACCAGCAGAATTGTCAGAGTCTTTGTAATCAGAGGATTCGAAGTGTTCCTGACCACGATGCTCATGCAAAGCACGGTCCTGGTATCGATCGAAGTCGGTACCGAGTTGATCCGGTACCGATCTGTCGATTCCAGCCAAAGATGGTGTGGGAAGAATTCCCACCGGGGCCGGTACATCCTTACCGTCGGTATCGGTGTCTGTACCGGTGTAGGTGCCAGCATCGGTATCGATGTCGGTACCAGTGCCCGTTGAACCATAGGTGTCAACAGCACCACAGCTGTGAGAAGAGCTGCAATGCTGCATTCGATAGCAAGGAACCTCTGGTCTATCGACGCTGCCGATGCCTGGGTGTCGGTACCGGTGAAAACAGCCAGGACCCCTGAGCATGGCACCAGTAGTTCTTCGAGGTCGAGGCCTCGAGAACATCCTGGAGCCCCCTTGATGCTTTGGAAGCCGAAGCCTCCCGTCGGGGCTGTTTTGCCAGTGTGGTTCCCTCAAGGGCAATGCCAATGGCCTCTCGATGCTTAGCAGGAGAGCTACCCTTTGAGGACCAGCTTTTTTGTTTAGTTACCTGAGATCCATGGGAGGAAGAGGAGGCTCTTGAAGTTGTCGATGCAATGGATCTGGCATCCGAAGAAAAGAGAGTACCGAGCTTTGCAGCCCGGTTCTGTCTTCCTCTCTTAGTCATCCCCATACAGGACAGACATTCAGATGGAGAATGTTCAGGTAAACATTTAAGACATCAATCATGGGTATCAGTGACGGAAATGGTACCGCCACACTTAGTACATTTTTTAAATCCACTAGTTGGTTTTTCCATGTTTCAGGAATATGAGGCCTAAATCCCAAAATGGCACCTAGCACCGAAAAAGAAAAGTTTCTGAAGAGAAACAGTTCAAAGTATAAAATTTTTGAGAAAAGAACCGGCGGTACCGGTAGGCGTCATGCGGAGGCAAACGCAACCACAAGAAAAGAATTTTAAAGACAGAATTTTCTGCGGTGACAGGGTATGGATCCTGTTGGCTCCGTGGAAAACGAAGAACTGAAGAGGGACAGTTGGAAAGGGGGGAAGGCAGTGCGCATGTGCTGAGGGATGCTCCCAAAAGCGTTCCTATTGGACGCTGGGGAGCATTCCCGCGCAGGCTCCGTCGGTACCGACGATACCCATATGTGAAGACTACATTCCTGCTTGTTCCTGGAGATCTTTCTTCAAGCAATGGCTTTTTTCTGGCCACTCTTCCATAAAGCCCCCCTCTGTGGAGTGTATGGTTTAAAGTGGTCCTATGGACAGATACTCCCATCTCCGTTGTGGATCTTTGCAGCTCCTTCAGTGTTATCCTTGGTGTCTTTGTAGCATCTCTGATTAATGCCCTCCTTGCTTGGTCTGTGAGTTTTGGTGGGCAGCCTTCTCTTGTCACATTTGTAGTAGTACCATATTATTTCCATTTTGTTATAATGGATTTAATAGTGCTCCGTGGGATATTGAGAATTTAGGATTTTTTTTTATTTTTTTTTTTTATAACCCAACCCTAATCTATACTTCTCCACAACGTTGTCTCTGACTTGTTTGGTGTGCTCTTTGGTCTTCATGTTGCTTGTTTAGTGGTGTTGCAGTGTCAGAGGCCTTTCAGAACAGGTATATTTACACAGGCATCTTGTGACAAATCATGTGCACTGATTGCATACAGGTGGACCCTAATCAACTAATTATGTGACTTCTGAGGTTAACTGGTTGGACCAGATCTTATTTAGGAGCTTCATAGCAAAATGGGTGAATACATATGCACTCACAACTTTTCAGTTTTTACTTGTTTTTTTTATATATACAAGGTATTTTATTGTTATTTCACTTCACCAATTTGGACTATATTGTTAGGTCCATTACCTAACATCCAAATGAACCATGTGATAAGGAAGCTTATCATAGCTCAGGAAGGAGCTATAGAAAAGGTGAAGTGACTCTGAACAAGCAACCTGTCAGTTCTGGTAGAAATAAGAAAACAGAATTTTGCCATAAAAGACTACCAGTCCCAGAATGCACCAGGTTTCCAACAGCTATTAGAGGAGCTGAAGTGGGGAAACGTGTGTTCAATCAGGAGGGCTATGAGGTAATCCCCAAGCACTCATCTCAAAGGGCAGGGCCTGATTCAGCACAGCTGCGCTGTGCTAGGGTGGAGCACTCATCAAAGCAGAATAAAGGTAGAGTTTATTCTACAGAGAATTATCCTCATCCTCAGTTTCATCTGGGAGATCCTTATCCTCAGGATCAGCTTGGATATCCTCATCTTGGACATCTTCATCATCTGGAGGATCATCAGAAGCAGAAGCCAGAGCGAACGGACAGAAAGGGCAAGAAACCCTTTGGAAGAAAGAAGAGAAAAGCATTTGGGAGGTCTAAAGGAGTCCAGAGCAGTATGTATACTGGGAGACATTCAAAAGGCCAGCATACACCATTGGACTGGGGAAAGCCAGAGGAATGGTGCTGCAGGGCTAGGAATCTCCAGACGGTACCTGTGAGGGAGACGGCTGCACGTGGAAGGGACCCTAAGACCCGTGCCAGAAGGTATGTGAAGAGAGATCCAGTGTCCAGGGATCTGGATTGGAAGGCTGGACATAAGAACTGGACTACATACTGGCCAGGCTATTTAGAGAGGAACTCTAACAGCAATGGAAGCTCAGGTATGAACACTGATCTATGCCCTAGCTATAACCTTGAAAGACAGCAGGGAAACAAGTATTCTCCTGAAAGTACTCCATTGAGAAATTCCTCTGTGCCAATCCCTGATATTGAACCCATGATTGTTGAAGAAGGGGAAGGAGAAGTCTTAGATACAGGTTGTGAATACATGGATTGCTCTCTGTCTAAACTCCTTTGGTAATTTTCTGTTACAAAGTGCAACAACCATCACAAAGAAATACAAACTTGTTCTTTAATCTACTCAGAAAAGCTCCTGAAGTAGGATTTGAGCCACGCAGTAGAAAGCAAGCCAGCTAAGGGGTTTCAGCTGGGTAACTGCTAGCAATTGAGCCTTACCTAATTACTTGTGAGCTCTGAGGAAATCACTTCTGAGTCTATGTGTGAAGATATAAGAAGTTAACCTGAAAAGAACAGTTTTTCCCTTCTTTGTGGGTTTTGCTTGTTGTTTGAAACACTGCTAAGAAAATATTAGCTAAAGCCTACAGAAAAGACCAGTTTGTTACCAACCAGGTCTTTATTCTTTTGCTTTGATTGCCTGACAAGTTCAGCTGTTGTTTTCCTGATTTTGTTTATCTAAGTTAAACACTGAAAGCAAGTATCCTGTTTTATGTGCTACCAAGCATATCTGTGTTGGGAGAAATAACCCCATAAATAAATATCTTATTGGCTTTACACTCAAGCACAACTAATTGTGAGCAGCTGTGTCTGGTGTGAATGAACTGCATTTCCCACAATCCCTTGCAAATCATATTGATATATGCACTTGCCAAGACTGTGAACATTCTCACCCAGGCAGCCGTCTGACAACCTCCATTTTCATTCCAGGTTGTATGTAATGCGACAAAACAGGACAAAAACCAAGGTGATGAATACTTTCGCAAGGCACTGTATCTTGAGAAATAATTGGAAATATTTCAACTGTATGTCATCATGATATTTTAGTAGTATGTTCAAAGGTATATAACAAAAAAAAGATGTCTGTGCAACTTAGACATAATAATTTCAGAGAAAACCACAAAATATGACCAGGACAGGATTAATAGCACCTTTCACTAATATTTTGTTGCACAATCCTTTGCAGTGATGACAGCCTCCAAAAGGTTCTTGTAGCCATCTATAAGTTTCATAGATCTGTCTGCTGGTAATTTCTCCCACTCTTCAACTGTGATTTGTTCCACCTTAGGTTTCCAGGATTCCTTTTACCAATGGCAGATTTCAGCTTTTTCCAAAGGTTCTCAATTGGACTGAGATCAGGACTCACTGCTGGCCAGTTTAAAACAGTCTATTTTTTTAAACCATTCTTTTGTACGTTTGGATGTATGTTTGGGTCATTGTCCTGCTTGAGGACCCATGATCTTCAATCCAGACCTAGCTTTCTGACACTAGAAAGCACATTTTGCTGCAAAATATCTTGGCAGTCCTCTGACTACATGATTCCTTTAATATGTTCCAGGCCTCTAGTTCCTGAGGCAGCAAAACAGCTCCACAATATTATGGAATCACCACCATATTTAACTGTAGGAAGGGTGTTTTTCTTCCTTATAAGCTTAATTTCTTCACCTGTAAATGTAGTGCTGGTCTACATTGCCAAAGAGTTCAAGTTTGGTTTCATCTGTCCACAGAACATTTTCCCAGTTGTGGTTTCTCAACGTGGGTTTCAACAAAGATTAGGCATGCCTTTTTGGTCTGTCTTTGAGCTGTGGGGTCCTCCCTGGCCTTCGCCCATGGTCTTTCTTTGTTTAGTGCATGTCCCCATATTATGTAATTCCCTACCAGACACCACTGACCTATTAACCTTAAGTAAAGACCTAAAAAAACAACTTTTTATTGAACACTTTGGAACATCCGAACCAATCAAAAGACCTTTTTCCCCAGATAACATCCTCCATCCAAACCAGAACCCTGGTACAACAGCAATGTTGATATCAGCCTGCAAATTCCAATAGTTATACTCACAAGATGTAATATAGTGCAGCTCTGTAAATACTTCCACTTCTGTAAATAAGCCCACAGGTACATACATTTTTATCCCTATGTATCCACCTGTAAATATGCTACACTGTATTACTATAGTAGGCTGTTACATACCTACTAACTTGCACTCTATGTTTCCCGAAGTTAACTGTTAAAGCATGTTATGATCAGGGCCGGCCTGTCCATTGAGCGAGAATGTTGTTCGCACAGGGTCCCATGCTTTAGGGGGCCCCGCGCGAACTCCATTCTCGCTCAATGGACTGCTGCAGAGGGAGCTGAGGAAGCCCGCGCGAGGCCCCGGCTCCCTCTGCACAGCCGCCAGCGTGAGCCCTTTAACCTTTCCCAGCATTCGTGGCTTCACAGATACAGCCACCAGCGTGAGGGAAAAGACTCCTCACGCTGGCGGCTGTGCAGAGGGAGCCGGGGCCTCATGCGGGCTCCCCCGGGTCCTTCTGCAGCCCCTTAGACGGCGTGGGGCTCTTCAGAGGGGGGGGGGGGTGGCTAGGACTGGATGGGCTGTGATCAGGGGGGAACTTCTTGACTGCAAATGGGATGTGATGGAGGGGGGGAACGGACTGAAAATGGGCTGTGATGGTGGGGGGAAACGGACTGTAAATGGGCTGTGATGGTGGGGACGGGAAACGGACTGCAAATGAGCTGTGATGGTGGGGGGAATGGACGAAATGGGATGCGATGGTGGGGGGGAACGGACTGCAAATGGGATGTGATGGTGGGGGTGGGAACAGAATGGAAATGGGCTGTGATGGTGGGGGTGGGAATGTACTGCAAATGGGATGTGATGGTGGGGGGGCTAGGACTGGAAATGGGCTGTGATGGGAGGGCTAAAATTGGAAATGGGCTGATAAAGAGCTGGATTAGGACTGGAAATGGACTGATGGGGGCTGGAATAAGACAAAGTGGGCTGATGAGGGGGCTAGGATTGGAAATTGGCTGATGGGGGAGCTTGGAGTGGAAATGGGCTGATGGGGGATTGGAATGGAACTGACAAAGAGCATATGGGGGGCTAGGACTGGAAATGGGTTGATGAGGAGCTGGAATAGTACTAGAAATGGTCTGATGGGGGGAACGTGGACTGCAAATGGATGATGGGCTGGGTTGGAATAGGACTGGAAGCGGGCTGATGGGAGTTGGAATAGGACTGGAAATGGGCTAATGGGGGAGCTTGGGGTGGAAATGGGCTAGTGGGGGGCTGGAATGGAACTGAAAAAGAGCATATGGGGGGGCTAGGACCAGAAATGGGCTGATGTTGAGGCTTGGGAGACTGGGACTAGAAGGGGCGGATGTTGGGTGGGTCTAGAACTATAAGGGAGCTTATTTTGGGGGAGGACTAGAAAGGGATGGGGAATGAGAATGGAGAGTGGAAGAGATATTTTGTGTGGGAGGGAAGAAAAGTCTACGATGGGCTGGGTATTGGAAGAGTAAGTGGAGATTGAGTGGATGATAACGGAATAAGGAAAGAAATGGGGGAAAGAGCAAAAGGGGAAAGATCAGTATGTTAAAGCAGATATAGAGAAAGAAAATGGAAAAAGATCTAAAAGAGAAGAAAGGACAAATGGATAACTCGCAGAAGACACAAAGAAACCAGAAGAAAGTGACTGGAGCAATTGCAACTGAGAAAGAAAATGCACAAACAAAAGGTAGAAAAATACTTTTTTATTTTGAATTTATTAACTGGAATATATCGGCTCTGGGAAATGTGCATCGTTAACGTCTTTTGTGTTTTGTTTTGTACAAGAGGAAATTAATTTATAGTTTTATTTCCCCAGTGTTGTTGTAAATCCAAAGTTTGGCTTTTGGGGTTCCCAGTTTAATTATTGTCTTCCTATTTCTAAATTGTGATCCTTTGTTCTTTGGTGATGGTCTATGTTCTGCATTTTAACCAAGCTGAGGTATTCTGTTCATGTAGTTTCTATTTGACCATGCCACATGTTCTCTTTCCCCAGTAGGAGATGCATTGGTATTCTCTGAGATGTATTGGTTTAATATTTGCAGTGTTGCCTTTTGATAGGTAGGGTTTGGTGCTTTGTGAGTCCTGACAGAGCTGTTATGATATGGTGGATTTGCTATGAGTTCTAAATGGTCAGTGTTTATAGCACTTCCTAATGGGCCTGGCGGTTGGCACTGGAATATAGTAACGTAGAAATCTGTTAGTCTTTCTTTATCCAGACACTCATTAAGAGGCATGTTTACTAAAAATGCTTGTTAACATTATGCAAATATATATGCAAATGAGGCCCCGCAATTAATCTCCGCACATGGCCCTGCAACCCCCTTAGGCCACCCCTGGTTATGATGTAACTGTTCCTTACTTGTTATATGTAACCACTGATTATACTGAAAGCCGGTATATAAAACCATTCAATAAATAAAATAAATGGCATATGGTACTGGTTGAAACCACCACTGCAGATTGCTCCAGGTCAGCCATAAGCTCTTTGGATGTTGTACGTAGTGTTTTTCTAACTGTTTGTACTAGCCTTCAAAGACTTCTTGGATTAATTTTCCTCTTCCCACCACGCCTTGGGAGGTTCTTTACAGTTCCATGAGCAGAAAACTTAACAACATTGTGAACTGTAGATGCAGGAATCCCAAGATCTTTGGAGAGAGCATTGTATCCCTTTGAAGTTTGATAATGGCTTTTCTGATGGTCTCAGACAGCTCTCTTGTCTTCACCATTGTGAAAATGGAACAGGGAGTGAATGTGGCCATTTTAAACATTAGAGCCATCATTCATTGGTTGATTCAAGTCATGTGAGTACTGACAACTGATCACAGGTATATCTAAATTTTACTGCAATGGGAATGTGGTTCTTCTGTTCAAACTGATTTGAATTTTTTATAAGGGTGCCAATAATCATATCCTATTTAACCACTCTAAACCTGAAACTATATCCCACAAGAAGTATTGAGCCAATTCAAAGAGAATGCCTGTGAAAGAAAATTTTTTTTGTAGGAACTAATGCCTTGAAGAAACAATATCCTCTTGTAGCATAACGTTCCGTTTTTATTTTTTAATTATGTGGGGACGCAACCCCAAAGAATTACCCAAGGGATACAACACATCCTGAGGGTATAACCAATTTAGTG
This sequence comes from Ichthyophis bannanicus, assembly GCA_033557465.1. Lineage (NCBI taxonomy): Eukaryota > Metazoa > Chordata > Amphibia > Gymnophiona > Ichthyophiidae > Ichthyophis > Ichthyophis bannanicus. The sequence goes on from CM066031.1 coordinate 548,484,200, forward strand.
TAGGAACTCAATCCAAAGAAGACTAACAAGGCCTCCAGGCGTCTGAATGTACAGATCTTTCTAAGACGCTGCTTCCAATTCCACCACTACTCGCTGGCCTAAAGCCAGACACCCATTAATGTTAATTATTGTGCGATCCCCAACTTTAGATAGCATTTAAACCAACACTTAGCTGTCAAATGAAGACCGCGCTCCCAGATCGATGTGTAGGACAAGCTCAGTGCTCCAATGGCGGGGGATGCTATGGCTTGCGTCGTAGAACTTTAAAGGCCAGTCTTTGTAGTCCAAAATTTCAATTCGCAACTCAGATATAATTTTTTTAAAGTTAACCCAACATTGTGTTTCGGGCTTTAGATCCTCCTAGCACTTTTTCAAAACCCCGTTGCAGATGCTACGAGAGGGTATTGTTTCTTCAAAGCATTAGTTACTACAAAAAATTTTTCTTTCACAGGCATATCTCTTTGAATTGGCTCAATAATCATGTCCTGGCAATGTTCTAGTTTTTATACTATTTCCTTTTTTATTTTACTTGATTCTTTTGTGTGTTAAATATGTGTGCATATATAGTCCAAAGCCATTTCACTGGCCACTTTTTTTTTTAAGGAGATATTGGACATTAAGGGGTTGAACTGCAAGGGTACCAATAATGTTGACCACAATTGTATTTTCAGCCATTTTTGCCCGAATATTATAAAGAAATGCAGGCACCAGGAGTGTTCTGGATACTTGAAACTAGGTGCCTGGTCATGAAATTACTTGCAGAGTATAACCAAACACATCAATAATAGATGTTTAATAGCAAATTAATTTTAAAAAAATTCAGCAATTTGCAGTAAATTAAAAAAACAAAAAAAACATACTGCTCTGATAACTACCATTGCAAGGTTCCTCCTATCTGGTCAATGACCAGTTCAGTCATAACACCATCTACAGGAGTAAAGCCTCAAACTGTTTTTAAATGGATACTAATGGCCATGTTTCCAGGTCAAAGAATGTATGGAAAGACAGTTTGTTTTCTTTATTTATTTTTTTTAGGATTGATAGCTTTCCTCCTACTTCTTTGGGGTTCTTCTCACTTGGAACAGGCCTCTACTGAACAATAGTGCCTTAGATTCATTTGCAACTATTCATAGTTTTCCTCCCATTTTTAAAAACTGTGTCCACCTGTTTCCACCCTTCCCCCATCCTAACCATTATACTGGCTGTCTTCAGCAAGGAGGCCACAGATCCTGGCTCTCTCAGAAACCTGATACACATGCACCCTAAGTTGAACCACTAGGAATTACCACCGGAAGGTTATGAAGCCCTCCTCCAAGGGGCTGTGTAACTGGTTCCAATGGTTTCCCCTCAGCCCCAGATAGCCTGAGAAGCAGAGCACAGGTTTGTAATTGAACCGGGGTCTTTTACACAGTAGTACTGCAACAGTCACAGAGATAACCTAAGACAGTTTTAGAGTACGGAAAGACAGCTCCCCAGACCTGAAGGTTCCATGACTTAACACTCACCTCTTGCTCAGATGCATCTGTGGGGGAGTTGCACACAGTTATTTCTTTGCAGTTGTTCTCTTCATCTTGATTAATTGCTAGAAGAATGAAAACACTCAGTAACGAAAATGTGCAAATCCTCATGATTCAGGTAAAATTTACGTTTAAACAAGTTACTACATTACAAGTATCTAAATTTGTAAGAATCCTCATGTTCCTGAAAATCAAATTGCTAACAGTATTATTTGACATCCGGCATGCTTAATGATGATATTTTGGGCTACCCGAGAGATCTGTTTAACACCTTATGTCCCCGGGTGCTCCTTCCTAACAGTTTTCTGTTGCTAGCCCCTTGAAGTGGAATGCTTTGTCCATGGCTCTTGCGGGGGAGGGGGGGATTGGGGGAGGCGAGGAAATTTGATTTTTTAAAACTCTTAAAAGCCAAATTATTTCAGCAGTATTTTGGAGGACCATGTTTTAACATTTGATGAGATAAGTAGGTTTATGTTTTTATTTTTATATCTTTTTTGACTGGTTTGCATAGTGTCAACCTCTGATTACATTTGGAGGTTTGTGATTTGTGAAGGTGGCCTTTTATGAATCGTATTGGTGAAATAAGCACTTTTAAATAAACAACATTTTTTAAAAAATGGTAATGCGTAAAAAGAATTTTTGAAAGTCAATGAAATCTTTCGACATATTTGGCAATCCCTCAATTACATTACAATCATAGTTTTCCAGTTTAATATGAGCTTAAGACCCAGACATGGTGCCCTACATTGAACCCTTAAGGGCCATGCTAAGATACACTTTTCCTGTTGCAGTCGTTGCTGCCCATTACTGGTATTTCCAGAGTGGCCATGCAGGGTGCAAGTACAGAAAGGGCACTGATATTACCTCAACCCTCTGCATCAGGACCTGCTTCAGAGAGAAATCACCACCCTCTTGTCAGATCTCGCAATTGAGCTTGTGCCACCAGAGCAAAGAGAGTGAGGCTTTTATTCAAAGTACTTCCTGATCCTCAAGAAAACAGTGGGATACTGTTCCATCCTAGACCTCAGAGATCTGAGCACACACTTGGTAAGAGAAAACATTCAGAATGATTTCTCTGGGCACCCTGCTTCCTTATCTTCAAAAAGGAGATCGGCTATGCTCCCTGAATCTGAAGGATGCATATACCCACATATAGACACATCTCACTCACAGGAGGTATTTCAGATTTGTCCTGGGGGACAACACTTCCAGTACAGTGTGTTACATTTTGGCCAAGCTTCAGCATCTCATGTTCACAAAATGTCTCACGGTAGTAGCTGCGTACCTTCAGACACTGGGAATTTTTTCTTCTCTTATCTGGATGATTGACTGATCAAGAATACCACTCCGGAAGGGGTTCAAGAATCAACACGATTAACCATTCGGGTGTTGGAAGTACTAGGGTTTATTATAAAATTACCCCAAGTCCCACCTTCAATCCACCCAGCAGTTGGAATTCATAGGAGCCCTGCTCGACACAAGTCAGGTGAGAGTCTTCCTCCTGCATGACAGACTTCACAGACTGACAGCACTAGAGTGGGAGACTCAATTGAGTCAGTAGGTGATAGCTCACAAGATGTTAACTGTACTACGCCAGATGGCCTCTACTGTGCACGTCACACCCTTGGCAAGCCTCCAGATGAGGCAGGCTTAGTGGACTCTGATGACTCAATGGACCCAGGCCACAGGTCGACTCAGGAATCACCTGTATGCCATCAATCCTCTTTTCAGTCTCTGCAACGGTGGAAAATCAAACACAATTTGCTCAGAGTTCTCCCCTTCCAAATTGCTCCATCTCAAAAGGTTTTGATGATAGACGCATCCAAACTGGGTTGGGGAACTCATCTTGATGGGTTTCAAACCCAGGGCGATTGGTCCATTCAAGAAAGTCTCCATCAGATCAATGTCATGGAATTAAGAACCATAGCAAATGCTTTAAAAGCTTTCCGAGATCGGCTGGTCAACCAAATTGTTCTAATTTAGACCGACAATGAAATCAGAATGTTCTACATCAACAAACAGTAACGGGTTCACACATCCTGTGTTGGGAAGCAATCAGGTTGTGGAAGTCAGTCATTGCACATGGGATGGACTTGAGAGCCACGCACCTGCCAGATGAACAAAACACTCTGGAAGACAGACTGATTCGAGTCCTCCAACCCTACGAATGGGCAGTAGGACAATGAGATTGCGGCTCACATCTTTTGGGAGTGGGGCACCCCTTCGATACATCTGTTTGCCACTCTACAGAATGCCCAGGTGGATCGGTTCTATTCGAGGGTAAGGTCACACAGCAGACTAGTCTCAGATGCTTTCCTCCTACATTGGGGGGAGAGTCTTCTGTATGTGTATCCTCCAATCTCTCTCATTGCAAAGACTCTCCTGAAGCTCAGAACAGATGGAGACATGATGATTCTCATCACTCCTTACTGGCCCAGACAGCTTTGGTTTCCTCTCTTGCTACAGATCTCCAGTCAGAAGCAAACCCAGCTGGGTCATGCACTAGATCTGATTTCATAGGAAGATGGGATGTTGTTGCACCCCAACATCCAGTCCTTGGCCCTCACAGTGTGGTGTTGAGAGGCTAAAGTTGTCTGAGCTCAACCTGCTGGCCGGTGTGACTGATGTCCTTTTGGTCTCCAGGAGGGCCTCAATGAGAAGGTCTTATTCCTGCAAAAGAAGAGGTTTGCTATTTGGTATGACGGCCAGCCCTAGATCCTTTCATATATCCCACAAAAAAACCTTCTGGATTATCTTCTGCATCCATGGAAGATATCTGCAAAGCTGCAACATAGTCTTCTGCTCACACATTCACATCTCGCTACTGTCTAGACCAGGGGTGGGCAATTCCAGTCCTGGAGGGCCGCAGACCAGTCAGGTTTTCATGATGTCCCTAATGAATATTCATGGACCTATTTCCATACAAGGGAAGGCAGTGGATGCAAATAGATCTCATAAATATTCATTAGGGGCATCATAAAAACCTGACTGGTCTGCGGCCCTCCAGGACCGGAATTGTCCATCCCTGGTCTAGACCAGTGGTTCTCAACCCAGTCCTCTAGGACCCCCAGGCCAGTCAGGTTTTCAGGATATCCACAATGAATATGTATGAGATTGCGACCCACTGGTCTAGACTAAGACTCCCGACGTGACAGCAACTTCGGCCAATCTGTACTCCAGAATCTGTTTGGGGATTAGAATCCAACTCTATTCCCTCTAAGCCCATTCTAGTCTATCCAGGCTACCAAAAAAAAAAAGGCAACAAGAATCACTGCTATTATACATAGTTTGCCTGCCCCTGTTGGTCTTCTCTGTATTCTCCTTGGTTTTCGATAGCCTGTAGCTTGGGCGTACCATATGTGAGGACTTACTTCCTGTTTCTCCATGGAGAAAAGGTAGTTACTCACTAGTAGCAGGTGTTCTCAGTAAACAGCAGGAAGAAGTCCTCACAACCCCTCCACCTCTCCTGGGAGTTGTATTCTACTGTAGCTACAGTATCAGACTGAGCTAAAATGGTGCCATGGAGGCAGACAGAAAGGAGGTGCACAGGCATGATGGAACCTCCCAAAAGCTTCCAATAGTAGCTGGGGAGCGTTCCCACTTGGGTTCCGTCAGAGGACATCACCCACATGTGAGAACTTATTCCTTCTGTCCATGGTGAACATCTACTACAGGTGAGTAACAATCTTTTACTCCTGGGGAATTCTGAGCAACTGTGCAACACACAATTTGCGCAGAATTCCCCACCTGCACAGAATTCTGCATTTGCTGTGCAGAAATCTGTGCAAGAACCAGCGAGCCAGACAGTGAGGCAGGATCGGGTGCACAAGCTTTAAGAATGCCTGATCCTGCCTTACTGAGACGATGTATTACAACTAAAGACGTGTAGTTTCTGTTCATTGTAAACCGCACTGATGTCAAATAGCGCGGTATAAAAGAAACTGTAAATAAATAAATAAATAAATGCTATCTACCAGGGCCTCAAACAAACCACACTCCTCCCCCTATGGACTGCCCTCCACACAGCGGCACGCATCTTCCAAGATGCAACAAGACAGGATCACATCACACCCATACTCAAACAACTCCACTGGCTACCACGTCCAAGTCAAATAAAATACAAGACCCTTCTACTGACACACAAGGCCATCCACTCCGACCCTCCCACTCACTTTCACACGCTACTGCAAACCCTCAACTAAACAGGTCAAGACGCACATCCACAAAGAACACCCTGATCATCCTCCCTGCCAGGACCAAATCCAATCAACAGGCCTGTGTGGTTGTGCCTTCCAACACTATGCTCCTTCTATCTGGAACGCCCTACCAGACCTGCTAAGAAGCATCACAGACCTCAGCACATTCAGGAAACACCTAAAAACTCACCTCTTTTCTGAACATTTCAGCCTCACCAAATAACCTCCAAAGACTGCAGAAGAGATGCCCCCGCATATACGACTTTCATTGGATATGGTATACCCCCTGCATGCTTGAATCACTACAAAAACTGTACATTTGTATAGATTGACCCATCCCCATCCACCCTTTACATGCTGTACATAGTAATAACAATGTAACAGTATAACAGATAAACAAAGTATTTTGTTACATGCACACCGCTTTGACCTGGCAAAAAGCGGTATATAAATGCCACTAAATAAATAAATAAATAGCAAATCACCTGGACCAAGGATGTTGAAAGAACTAAAATATGAGATTGCAGACCGTAATCTGTGAACTATCATTAAAATCATCTGTAGTACCTGAAGATTGGAGAATGGCCAATGTAACATTAATTTTTAAAAAGGGTCTCAGGGTGATCCGGGAAACTACAGACCAGTGAGCTTGATGTCAATACTGGGAAAGATAGTAAAAACCATTATAAAAACAAAATTTCTGAACATGTAGATAGTCATGGTTTAATGAGAGAAAGCCAACATGGATTTAAATAAGGAAAGACTTGCTTTACTAATCTGTTATATTTTGCTAAAAAGTGTAAATAAAACAGGTAGATAAAGATGAGCCGGTTGATATAGTTTATCTCGATTTTCAGAAAACCTTTCACAAGGTCCCTCATTAGAGACTCCTGGTGAAATTAAAAAGTCATGGCATAGAAGGCAGTGTACTATTATGGATTAGGAACTGATTAAAAGATAGAAAGCAGAGAGTAAGGCTAAATGACCAATTTTCGCAATAGAGAAAAGTGAATAGTAAAGTACCCCAGGGATCTGTGCTGGGTCCACTGCTTTTTAACATGTTCGTAAATGACCTGGAAATGAGAATAACGAGTGAGGTAATCAAATTTGCAGAGGACACAAAATTATTCAAAGTTGTTAAAACACAAAAAAGGTTGTGAAAAATTGCAAGAGGACATTGATAAATTGGAAGACTGGGTGTCTAAATGGCAGATGGAATTTAATGTGGACGAGTGCAAATGCACTTAGGGAAAACCAACCCAATCTATGGTTACACGATGCAATGTTTCACATTAAAAGCCATCATCCAGTAAAAAGATGTAGATGTCATCATAGACAATGCGTTAAAACCCTCTTCCCAGGGTGCAGCCACAGCCAAGAAAGCAAATAGAATGCTACGAATCATAAGGAAAGGAATGGAGAATAAAACAAAGGATATTAATAATGCTTTGAATATTGTGTACAATTCTGGTCACCATATCTTAAAAAGGATATAACAGAATTACAAAAGGTACAGAGAACAGCCACCAAAATGGTAAAGAGGATGTAAGGATACCCCTATGAGGAAAGGCTTAGAAGGTTAGGGCTCTTCAGTTTGGAAAAAGACAGCTGAGGGGAGCAGGGGCGGCTCAAAGCAATCTGTTGCCTGAGGCTAAGGATGAGATGGCACACTCACCCCCCATAGAGGGGGGAGGGGCTTTCTCAAAACTCCAATTAGGGACTAAACCAAACCAAAAAAACGATTAGATTATATGGAGGAAATGCAAGACGTTTGCACACCAAGGAACTAAAAGAGAACGAGAACCACAGCACAGTTAATAAAACTAAATTATAACTCATTTTTATTTTGTTGTTATAAACCGCGTTAAGGTTCTTGCTTTTTCTTTTTGAACATACATTTTGCATCCACAGAACCCCTTTCAACAATGGGTGCAGAGCAGAACCAGGACATTCACCCACAGAACTCAATATCTTAAAAAAAATCGGATTCTGATCATCTCACTAACAAACATTCTTCAGTACCAGGCATAATGTGAACTAACACAAAATCCTACAACAAAGTCACCGAGTATCTATAGAGCAACTATAGTCAAAGATGAAGTTAAGTACCTGGGCATCACAATGGACAGAGCTCTGAACCTGAAATCCCACATCAACAAAACCGCAAACAAGGCCTATCAACATTTGAGGATCATCAGAAAGATCAAGCCAATACTACACCAGGACCACTTCCGCACAGTGTACCAAGCACTCATCACACCTCTGCTTGATTACCAAAACTCATTATATCAAGGCCTCCCTCAGCAGACCTTACACACACGTCAAATGGTGCAAAACACTGCAGCACTCATCATTATAGACACTCCGAGAACTGAGCACATCACCCCCATTTTACAGCAACTGTACTGGCTCCCAGTGATGGCCAGAGCAAAATTTAAAACAATCCTGATCATCTTTAAAATCATTCACCATTTCTCGGCAGATGCACTCCAAGATATCATAACAAGGGATATCAGCAATAGACCAAGGAGGACCAATAATGACAACATGATCGGCACACCTGCAGGATATCACAAGACTAAAACAAACAACTTCAAGAAGAGCTCTTTCACTACTGGCATCCACACTTTGGAACTTTCTCCCAATGAGCCTGAGGGCATTAAATTACATCACAGACTTCCGCAAGGCCCTTAAAACCCTGCTCGTTACAGAAGCCTATGAGCAAACAGACAACGGTCTCCATCCGAACGGTAATGCAACTACCTCCGCCAACTCGATACATACTCATCCCAACTAGACATACAAATCATTGTATAATGTTGTGATGTGACCACTCTGATTGTAGGATAAGCATCTGCTTCCTTCCAGTCCCATTCTCCCATCCCCTTGCATTAGCCCATTTGTAGCCCTAGCCCCTAGTTTTCTTCCAGGGCCAGCAGCTCTCTCCTCCCCTCCCCCCATTTACAGTCCTAGCCCCTCCAATCATCCCATTACCAGTTCTAGCTCATTTCCAGTGCTAGCCCCCCATCAGCCCATTACCAGTCCTAACCCTTCCCCGAAAAGCCCATTTCCAGTCCTAACCCCCTCATCAGCCCATTTCCAGTCCTATCCTCCCATCAGCCCATTACCAGTCCTAACCCCCTCATCAGCCCATTTCCCATCTTAGCCCCTCCCCCATCAGCCCATTACCAGTCCTAACTCCCCTCAATCAGAGCATTTCCAGTCCTAGCCCTCCCAATCAGACTATTTCAAGTGCTACCTCCACTAGTCTAGCCCAGCCCATTACCGGCCCTGCTCAGCCTATTTCCAGTATAAGCCCCTCCTCCCCCCCGGGAAGAGCCATGCAGTTCCCTCATTGGCACCCCAACTCACCTTTGCAGAGCTGCGAGAAGGAATAGTTTCCCTTCATTTCCGCGTTCTGTTAAAGTTTAGTCCACCGGCGCTGAGGGTAAACGAGGCATTTCTCATGGGAGACAGGAAATGCCCTGTTAACCCTCAGTGCTGGAAAACTCAACTTTAACAGAGCTGTGGAAAAGAAGGGAAACACCATTCCTTCTCGCAGCTCTGCAAAGGTGAGCCGGGACACTGGCCAGGCAACTGCAGGGCTCTTCTGAGGCAGCGGGAGGGGGGGGCGGGGTGTGGAGTGGTTGATTCTGTTGCTGCCGAGAAGCAGCAGCAGCAACTTGTCCAGTCCCTTTTTTATAAAATTTGAAGGGCGAGTGAGGCGACCTTTTGGGGGCATTTTTTGTTGCCACCCCAAAAGTTGCCGCCTGAGGTGACTGCCTCTCTCGGCCTCATTATACAGCTGCCCTTGGAGGGAAGATATGATAGAGGTCTATAAAATAATGAATGGAGTGGACCAGGTAAACAAAGATCATTTTTTTAATCCTTCAAAAAGTAGAAAGACTAGGAGACATGCAAGGAAGCTACTGCAATGTAGCCCATTTAAGACTAATGGGAGAATTTTCTTTTCACTCAATGAGTAATCAAACTCTGGAATTTGTTACCTAAGGATGTAGTAAAAAGCTGCTAGTATAGCTGGGTTTAAAAAAGGTTTGGACAAGTTTCTGGACAAAAAGCCCATAAACCATTATTAAAGAGGACCTGGGAAATCCACTGTTTACCCCAGGATAAACAGTATGTGATTTGTATACCATTTGGGAACCTGACAGGTACTTGTGACCTGAATGGGCCACTGTTGGAAAAAGGATACTGGGCTTGATGGGCCTTGGTCTAACCCAGTATGGCATATCTTATATTCTTATGAGAAGGGCTGCTGGGGGCATGAGAAGGGCTGCTGGTGAGTCGGGGGGGAGGGGGGGAGTGGCTGTGAGCAGCAGAAGGGCTGCTGATGAGTTGGGAGGGTTGCTGGAGCTGCAGATGGGCTGCCGGTGAGTTGGGCGGATAGCTGGGGACTAGACATTAGAGGGAAAGAAACAGGGGGACAAGGTGTTGGGGATAGAACTGTGACTGGAGCAAGAGAGCTAAGGAGGAAAAAGGCAGGGGAATTTCAGGTCTAGAGGAAGAGCTAAGCTTTATGATGGAGGAATTCTGAGCAAAAATTTATTAATAAAGCATGCAGAATTTTGCTGATTTTTAAAATACTGTGTGCAGAATTTTCAAATTATTTTGTGCAGAATTTATATTTTTTTGCACAGAATTCCTAAGAGTACTTCTTTGAGTTAACACACACCCCAACATACAAACACATCCTGCAAATATAAGGCTACTGCAGTTGAATAGGACCATGCTCTAAATGACATTGTTAGCACAGGCCACAATCACAATCATGAAACTGAAAGACTTAGGTAATTATTTTCCAATTACTGGCACTTCCCTACGTGCCTATTAATCTAGTAAGGATTGCTGTTCGCAAGGTCAAGTTCAGAGAAAGAAAGGGAACAAAAAGTCCCGATGGTTTAGGGTGGGATGGGAAAATATTTCCCATCCAAACATTGTTTCTGGGATAGTTCCCTGAAATGCGACATTTATGCAAAACTTGTAAGCTTGGGGATAAAGCCAAATACCGTCATACCTCTCACTCCCATGCCAAAATAAACGGCTTCTCTTTCTAGAGCACAGAAAATCTAGTTCAGGAGAAAACGCTTACTAGGAAACACCATGCTGCCGAAAGATAAATGTTATTTATTATGCTGCGTTAGCTGTTAATGAAAAGTTTAGTGTGTGCTTTTAGCGCGGCCACTATATTAACTGTTACCTGCCAACAAGGAATATAAAGCATGTTAATGTGGAGAACAGGCAGAGACTAGGTGATAACTGTGCATCACAGTTAATGTGTAAGTAGTTCCTACATGTTAACTGTAAACACAACAGACAACAGGGCAATTAATACCACCTGAATAGGTGTACTTAATTGTATTGCAGATAACATGATAACGGTCAACAAGCACCAAGAAAATTATCTCAGCATTAACTGAATGGGAAACTGATGGGAACACCCCAACAGTTAATGCTGAGGTTTTGTAGGTACCACATGTTAATAGTTACTGCAAAATCTTATATCAAACAGGGCCCTTTGCATTATGTGCATGGATGTTTGCTACAGATGAGAGTACAAGCACAAGAGAACTTGAAGGCACTGCTATCATATAATCAGCTAAATGTGCATGGACAGTAACTAAACACGTTTAAAATAAAATGCACCATGTTGCTACTTTGCATGTAAGACCACCTCACTTTTACAAGCAATCAATGCCTGTGTGTAGTCCTTACAGTGGTCCCCTACGGTGTACAGCTAGGGTTGCCAACTTTTTCACCGAGAAAAACCCGACACCTGTGGCTCGCCATGCTCCACCCATTCTCCGCCCCTAGTCCCACCCCTGCCCCGCCCCCAGCCCCACCCACAAAAATTACCGAGGATACGTGTAGGCTAACTTCCTTGGTCAGATAATAATTAAACTGGGAACCCCAAAATCCAAACATGAAATGTACAACACTGGAGAAATAAAACTATAAAGTAATTTCCTCTTGCACTAAACAAAAACGCAAAGATGTTAGCAATACACACTTCCCAGACCAGACATATTCCAGTTAATAAATTCAAAATAAAAAGTATTTTTCTACCTTCTGTTTGGGCGTTTTATTTTTCAGTTGCAATTGCTCCAGTCACTTTCTTCTGGTTTCTTCGTGTCTTCTGTGAGCTATCCATTTGTCCTTTCTTCTCTTTCAGATGTTTTCCATTCTCTCTCTATTTCTGCTTTAACATACTGATTGTTTCCCTTTTGCTCTTTCCCCCAATTCTTTCCTTATTCCTTTATCATCCGTTTAAATTTCACCCTTCCATTCTCAAGCCCCTCTTACTCTCCCAATACCGGCCCATCATAGACTTTTCTTCCACACAAAATATTTTTTCCCCTCTCTATTCTCATTCCCCATCCATTCTAGTCCTCCCCCAAATCAGTTCCCTTATAGTTCTAGACCCACCCAGCATCCACTCCCTTCTAGTCCCATTCTCCCATGCCCCACATCAACCCATTTCCAGTCCTATTCCAGCTCTTCATCAGCCCATTTCCACTGCTAGCCCTCACATCACAGGCCATTTCCAGTCCTAGCTCCCCCCCCCAATCACAGCCCATTTCCAGTCCAAGTCCCCCATCACAGCCTATTTCCAGTCCTAGGCCCCCCCACCATCACATCCCATTTGCAGTCCGAGTCCCCCCGCACCATCACAGCCCATTTGCAGTCCGAGTCCCCCCGCACCATCACAGCTCATTTGCAGTCCTAGCCCCCCTAATCACAGCCTATTTCCAGTCCAAGATCCCCCTTCCTCCACCATAGCCCATTTCCAGTCCAAGTTCCCCCCCCCCCATAGCCCTTTTCCAGTCCAGGTCCCCTCCACCCCCATCACAACCCATTTCCAGTCCAAGTTTCCCCCCCCCCCCCATAGCCCTTTTCTGGTCCAGGTCCCCTCCACCCCCATCACCACCCATTTCCCGGCCATGCCCCCCCCCTTAGCCCTTTTACAGTCCAGGTCCCCCCCTTTAGCCCTTTTCCAGTCCAAGTCCCCCCCCCCCTTAGCCCTTTTCCAGTCCAAGTCCCCCCCTTTAGCCCTTTTCCAGTCCAAGTCCCCCTCCCTTAGCCCTTTTCCAGTCCAAGTCCCCCCCTTTAGCCCTTTTCCAGTCCAAGTCCCCCCCCCTTAGCCGTTTTCCAGTCCAAGTCCCCCCCCTTAGCCCTTTTCCAGTCCAAGTCCCCCCCCTTAGCCATTTTCCAGTCAAAGTCCCCCCCCCTTAGCCCTTTTCCAGTCCAAGTCCAAGTCCCCCCCCCTTAGCCTTTTTCCAGTCCAAGTCCCCCCCCTTAGCCCTTTTCCATTCCAAGTCCCACCCCCCTTCCCCCTTTTCCCGTACAAGCCCCCCCCCCCCCTTAGCCCTTTTCCAGTCCAGGTCCCCCCATCACAGCCCATGCAGTCCTTGCCCCCCCCCCCCCCGGACCAGCATCGCGGCTGTCTGAGGCTTCAGAGGGAGCCGGGGAAGCCCGCGCGAGGCCCCGGCTCCCTCTGAACAGCCACCAGCGTGAAGAGCCTTTACCTCCCCGCTGGCGTCTGGCCCTGTGAAGCCGCGAATGCTGGGAAAGGTTAAAGGGCAACCTTTAACCTTTCCCAGCATTCGCGGCTTCACAGGAACAGCCGCCAGCGTGAAGGTAAAGGCTCTTCACGCTGGTGGCTGTTCAGAGGGAGCCGGGGCCTCGCGCGGGCTTCCCCGGCTCCCTCTGAAGCGGAGAAAAAGCCGGTTTTTTTGCTCAGGCCGCTCCCGATCTTGCGGCCAGAGCAAAAAAACCGGCTTTTAAAGGGCCGGTTTTGCCTCTGCGCCGGCAGCCGGCCTGGCCGTGGAAAAACCGGCCAGGCCGGCTGAAAACCGGCCAGTTGGCAACCCTATGTACAGCAGATGGTAGTCAACACTCCAAAAGCAATGCAGTCCTTCAGTCTCTACTGTTGGGAATAAGTTAGAGGTTTTTTTGAATGGGACCAGTATACACTGGGAAGGCTTGGCACTTACAACTCCACTCATTCCTCTCCCCTTCACAAAATGAGTCAAGGCCAGAATAACCTTTGTGTCACTGGCAACAATAGAAAAGAATAAAATTGGCAGAAACAATTAGAATAAAACTATAAGCATTTAACCCCTTTTCCTTTTTGCCATAAAAATATGCTACAAGCAAATCAATTCCTTCTCCTTTCACTCTGTTGTATTACAAAAAATCACATCTAATATCCCTTCCCTGGTTCTGGCAATTTACTCCAAGCATCTTCATGTCTCCACTGTTAATACTTCTTGCAATCACCCTTTGTAGGAACCCCCCTCCTGCTCTAAATCTTTCTCAGTGTACCTTGAGCTGTGCAAGTGCAGGTCCCCAGTACGGCCCTGCAGGTGCTTCTTATTCTGGTATAGCTGGGAGGTTGAGAAATATGTCCTTCACTCTAAGAATGTTGCTCCCCAGTCCTACTTCTTGACTCCTCCTGCACATGCAAAGCTGCAGGTGGGGGGAATGGAGGGCGGGGGTGAGTACGAGGCGGGGGACGTTGAAGGGGAGAGAGTCTGGGAAGGGAAACAGAGTTGGGAGTGGGGGAAGGACAGCAGAAGAGTGTGGGGGGAGGGAATAGTGCAAGTGGTTATAGTTTGAACAGATAAATGTATGTGTATGTGCAAAAGGTGCACCCCTCTCTCACCACACATACAGACACACACACACACACACACATAGGTGCAGCTTAAAGGGTCAGCGGGGGTTGTGGGAGAGGGAGAAGGTGTAGAGCCACTGTCTTCTGTTGGCACTGTGCAGTGGCCCATTAAGAACTTGATTTATTAAGCTTTTTCCCATAGAAAATAGAGAGACAGTCTTAGTAAATGAGGCCTTGAAACCTAAAAAAGTAACTGCGATACACCTTTTTGGGAAGCAGGGTGTGCACTGTGACCGAGGTTTCGATAGCTGGCTGATAGATTTTTAGACTAGCTCCTGGATTACAAAAAAAATTTGTCAAGGGCTGGCTTAAGAAATATGTTCATTTTGTTTTTACAGAGGAAAGACCAGGAGTGGGAATCTCTGAAAACACACAGAAATAGGAACAGAAGTGAGACAGATCTTGAATAGTTTTTAGAGACTGTTCATGAGAAGATAACTAATCTAAGAGTGGACAATGCAATGGGGCCAGATGGGATACATTCTTGGACGAGAATCCACACGGTTTTAGACCGCAATATCGTGTTGAGACTCTTATGCTATCACTCATAGATAAACTCATATGTGGCATAGATAACAGTAAACAGGCCTTTATTCTAATTTTTATAGATATTAAAGCAGCCTTTGATAGCATAAACCATGGACTACTCATACAGAGACTAAAACATATTGGTCTGCAAGGGACAGTCAAACTGGTTTACATCCTACCTATCCAACAGAACGCAACAGGTCAGAATAGGGCAAGACTCATCATCCATCTTTACTCAGAACCAAGGTATCCCACAAGGATCCTCCTTATCTGCCCTTCTCTTTAATATTTACCTGCAGCCCATTTGCAGTATATTCAAAACACATAACATTAGCTATCATCTTTACGCTGATGATATTATGATGTACCATCCTATAGATTCTAAAAACCCAGATCACTCCCAAATTACTGCATGCTTGAAAGATATAACAGGGTGGCTCAATGACCATAACCTCAAAATTAACCTAAAAAACCCTGAAGTTCTTTATGTCACCAGAAATCCAAACTTCACTCCCCCAAACAAAATCCTACTACAAGAGACAAAAATTGAAGTAAAGGGTGAGGTCAGATACCTAGGTGTAGTGTTAGATCAAACATTATGCATGGCCTCCCACATAAAAACCATTACAAAAAGTATATACTTTAAATTACGAACACTCCAACTACTTAGACCATTGCTAGAAAAACATGACTTCAGAACTGTCCTTCAGTCATTAATAACTCCGCACATAGACTACTGTAACAGTATTCTCCAGGGACTCCCTAAAAAAACCCACACACCAGCTCCAACTAGCAAAAAACCTGGCTGCACGAATTGCTTCAAAATCTAGACGCACAGATCACATCACTCCTAAACTCCATGACCTTCACTGGTTACCAGTCACGTCAAGAATAAAATACAAATATCTAATGATTATATTTAAACATCTCAACAACATAGCCTCAACACCACTTTCCGCCCTACTCATACCAACTAGCACAACTAGGGCAAGAAGACATGGTTCCCAGAACACCTATATAGTACCTTCACACGTCCGTAATACAAATCAAGGCACCAGCTCAAGAGCTTTCTCCTACACTGCCCCAGCATATGGAACTCCCTCCCCAATAATCTAAGAGCTACAAAGGACCTCCTTCAATTCTGGAAGGATTGAAAAACCTTCCTGTTCATTGAGCATTTTGGTGACTAATTACCAGTGCACATAAGGCAGAGCAATGAATCAATGAATCTGCAATCATATAAAGATTCCTAGTCCATGTCTTACACAACATATTGTACATAGTTATAACATGTTAACTGTATATAGTTTTAAAAGTTAATTGTACATAGTATCAAAGTTTAATGTAAAGTTTGCTGTGATGTTCTGTGTAAACCGCCCTTGATCTCTGGAAGGGGCGGTATATAAAAGCTTGTTAAATAAATACATAAATAAAAATACATCTGTGAGTATTAAAGGAAATTAGGAAAGTTCTATCTGCTCCACAGTCTGACCTTTTCAATGCCTTTTTTTTTTAAAGATATTATGATGTATCATCCTATAGATGGACTGGAGAAGGGTGTATGTGGTCCCTCTACACCAAAGCAGGACGTAAAGAGGAAGATTGGGAACTACAGCCGAGTAAATTAATAGAAAATGTTAAAAGAGAGAGGATAATGCAGTTTTTAGAAGATAGCATGCGTTTACTAAAGGTAGGTCTTGTCAGATTAATCTGATTAATTTCTTTGACTAGATGACCAGAGAGTTAGATCAATGGAGAGAAAGATATGGTTTCGGCAAAGCTTTTGACACTATTCCATATAGGTGATTTATAAATAAAACAAACATCCTTGGGATGGACCCTAAAGTGGCTGACTGTGTTAGATACTGGTTGAGTGACTAAGGGTAGTGGTAAATGTAGTTCACTCTGAGGACAAGGACATTACCAGTGGCTTGCTACAGGGATCAATCATTAGAAAAATGTTAAAAAGAACCAAAGTGATATTGCAGAAAGACTTTCTGTTGAGGTTCGCCTCTTTGCAGATGATATGAAAGTCCGTAATAGGATAAACACCCTAATCTGTTATATTTTTTCAAAGGTGTGAACAAACAGGTAGATAAAGGTGAGCCGGTTGAGACAGTGTATCTGGATTTTCAGAAAGTCTTTGACAAAGTCCCTCAAGAGAGACTCTTGT
This sequence comes from Ichthyophis bannanicus, assembly GCA_033557465.1. Classification (NCBI taxonomy): domain Eukaryota; kingdom Metazoa; phylum Chordata; class Amphibia; order Gymnophiona; family Ichthyophiidae; genus Ichthyophis; species Ichthyophis bannanicus. Next base: position 548,501,309 of record CM066031.1, read on the forward strand.
GGAAATTAACAAGTTATGGGATAGGAGGCAGTGTACTATTATGGATTAGGAACTGGTTAAAAGATAGAAAACAGAGTAGGACTAAATGGACAATTTTCTCAATGGAGACAAGTGAATCATGGAGTAACCCATGGATCTGTGCTGGACCTGCTGTTTTTTTTAGCATATTTATAAATGACCTGGAATGGGAATAATGAGTGAGGTGATTAAATTTGTAGATGACACAAAATTATTCAAAGTTGTTAAAACACAAGAAGACTATAAAACATTACAAGAGGACCTTGAAAAACTGGAACACTGGGCATCCAAATAGCAGATGAAATTTAATGTGGAGAAGTGCAGTTATGCACTTAGGGGTCAATTCTGTACCGTGAATAGCCGGGATGACGTCTCGTTGGGACGTCCATCCCTGCTATTCGCCACCCTTCCGTCCCCAGCAAATGTCTCCCCTTACAAACAAGGAGTTTGTATGGGGAGGCATAGACGGGAGTGGGAGGGGGCATTGCCGAGGCAGAGTGAGGGTGGGCAGTGGACAGTCCAAGGCCCCGGATGTCCAGGGCCGATTCTGAAGTCAGCCATGTACATCCAGGGCCTCGGATCTCGACAGGGAACTTATTCCACCTTAGAGGTAGACTACGTTCCCCTGGATGTAGGGGGACAGTAGGCCTGGGCAGCGGCAAATAGGTGAGGGGGTGCAGGGGGTTCCTCGCAGCACAATCCTGGCCATTAGTTGGGGAACAAAGATTGTGGTCAGCAGCGGGGATTGTGGCTCTCATGGCATAGCGGCTCCATTCAGTAGCCTGACTGAGTTAGTTGGGCAGGGGTCCGTACATGCAGGCTGATCTGAATTGGGACCCGGCCTGCATGTATAGGCCCAGACCCCATTCTGATCCAGCTAGGCATGTCTAGCCCCAGCGGGATCAGAATCGGGTATGCTTCTGTGCGTCCTGATTCCGATCAGATGCACAAGGGCCTGCACGCACTCATTAGAATGTGCCTCTTAGGGAATAACAACCTAAACTACGGTTACACGATGCAAGGTTTCATATTTGGAATCACCACTCAGGAAAAGGATTTGGGCGTCATCGTGGATAATACATTGAAACCCTCTGCCCAATGTGCACTGCAGCCAAGAAAGCAAATAGAATGCTAGGAATCATAAGGAAAGGAATGGAGAATAAACCAAGGATATTATAATGACTATTGTTCCATAGTGTAACTACACCTTGAATATTGTGTGCAATTCTGGTTGCCATATCTTAAAAAGGATATAGCAGAATTGAACAAGGTACAGAGAAGAGCGACCAGAATGGTAAAGGGGATGGAAGGATATTCCTATGAGGAAAGGCTTAAAAGGTTAGGGCTCCTCAACTTGAATAACGAGATGGCTGAGGGGAGATATGACAGAGGTTTATAAAATAATGAAAGGAATGGAACGGGTAAATATAGATTGGTTGTTTACTCCTTCAAAAAGTAGAAAGACTAGAGGATATGCAATGAGCTAGAATGTGGCACATTTAAGACTAATCAGAGAAAATATTTTTTCACTCAACGTGTAACACTGATCAACAAATTTTTACAAAAGTCATGTTACTGAAATAAAAATAGTCATTTCTTATCAATTTTTATATGCTGAACACGAATATGACAGTGAAATTGCAAAGTTGGCTCTAGTTTTTTTGTAATCTACAAGAATTTATGTTTACATCACGAAATGCATGTCAATAGTAAATATAATAGACCTTCGGTTAATACCTGTAAAAAACCAAGTCAGACTACTTCTTAGATTTTTTCGCCTGTCTCTTGTACAGCTGTTCGGGAGCTTCTCTGGGGAGTGTCCAGCAGTAGTCAGCCAGCATTGTAGTGGATCATTTTCCCTGGTTCCTTTGCTCCATCGTTGCGATATCCTGGTGAAAACGTTCGCCCTGTTCATAACTAACCATACCACAGTTGTCAGGAAAGAAATCGAGATGGGAATCAAGGAAATGGATCTTTAGAGACATATTGCAGCCAAGTTTCTGATACTGCATCAGCATGTCTTCTACTAGTTCCTTGTCGTTTTCTGCCCTAACATTCCCGAGAAAGTTTGTTGACACTAGGCGAAAAGCATTCCATGTTTGTTTCGCATCACCCTGCAGCAAGTTGTTGAACCGGTCATCTTTGAAGAGCTCTCGAATCTGGGGACCCATAAAAACTCCCTCTTTAATCTTTGCTTCGCTGAGTCGAGGGAATTTTTCATGCAGGTATCGGAAAGCTGGCGAAGTGCGGTCCATGGCTTTCACGAAGTTTTTCATCAAACCTAGTTTGATGTGAAGGGGTGGTAGCAGGATTTTGTGAGCCTCAAGCAGAGCTGGGTGCTGGATATTCTTCTCTCCAAGTATTACATTTTGTCTACGATTCCATTTCTTCCGCAAGTAGTGCCAATCCCTTGCTCGGCTATCCCATTCACATAAGAAACACATGTATTTTATATATCCCTGCTGCAGTCCTATTAAAAGGGCAACTACCTTCAAGTCACCACAGAGGTGCCAGCTGTACTTGTTATAGTTAATGGAAATCAGTAGATGCTTTAAGTTATCGTATGTCTCTTTCATGTGGACGGCATGTGCTACTGGAATAGATGGAAGACGGTTTCCATTGTTCAAAAGCACAGCCTTCAGACTCAGTTTCGAAGAGTCTATAAATAGTCTCCAGTCTTGTGGGTCATGAGTGATTTTTAAGGCATTCATGAGGCTTTCAATATCAGAACAGAATACCAGATTACTTTCCTTTCCGACTGCGTATAGTACACTGCTGACGTCAGATGGCTTCAGCAGCCGTCTGGCAGTAGTATTGCATTGCATCAGAAAATGATGCAATCAACTCTGGATGATGTGTGCATGCTGGTATTATGCAATGTGATGCAATATTACATCATTCAAGGCTTATTTGGGATGTTGTTGATGTCCTACTGGATAAATTTATACGGTGAAACGTCAAAAATGAACTACATGCAATATCTTCAAAACGAGAGCCAATAAAAAATTTTTTAATGCTATATTCGTGTTCAGCTCACCAAGAAACTACAGATTAGGGCCTTTTAAAGTCAGTAACGATTTCAATATTGACCAGTGTAATCAAACTCTCAAATTTGTTACCAGAGGATGTAGTAGCAGCTGTTAGTGTAGCTGGGTATAAAACAGATTTGGACGAGTTCCTAAAGGAAAAATCCATAAATCAGGGAAATCCACCGCTTTACCAGTGGATAAGCAGCATGGAATCCAAATACCTTTTGGGAACCTAACAGGTACTTGAGACCTGGATTGGCCACTATTGGAAACAGGATACTGGGCTCTCAAAGCCCTAAGGCAGTTCAGCGCTTCTTAGGCTTCACAAACTATTATCACCAGTTTATCAAGGGATTCTCCTAGGACAAGCAGGATGTGTCAGCCACACCTGGTGACGTCATCCGACGGCGCCATGACGGAAGTGCTCTATAGCTCAGAAGCTTCTGAGCATGTGGGAGGTCCCACCTCCCTCGGCCCGCCCCTAGCCGGCCAGTTCTTTTTCTTCCGCCCTGCCTCAAGACGGAATTTCTAGCTCTCCATTACAAATATACAAAAATTCTTCAAACTTCATGCCTAAACCCGGCTTTAAAAAGTGTTCTGTCTGCAATAGAAAGATGAACTTATCAGACACTCACCAACTCTGCATCGGATGCCTAGGATCCTCTCACCAGGTTGAGAATTGTGCCAGCTGTGCCCGGATGTCTCCTAGGGCAAGGAAACACCGGGAGCACGCCCTGCAAGACTTGCTCTCCTCCACGGCGACTTCGAGCACCAACCGCGACAGGGAGCATCACAAAAGTAAGGACCGTGGCAGGCCCGATCTACCTTCTAAGTCAGCAGACCGTTCCCGGCCCGAGAAGCGGCAAAGGACTGACCCGGGGAAGGCCCCATCTCTCCGGGGTTCGAGCGCTGTCTCCCCCGCTCGTCGGCACGCTTCCAGAGAGCCCTCTACCCTTCGGGTGAGCCCTCTTGTAGAATGCAGCGATCTGGCCTGTTCTCCTCGGCCATGCGGTCTCCAGGACGCCTCTCAAAATGGCGCCGTCCTCCTTGACCCGCCTAACTCCGCCTCCGGACACGCCCCCTCCTCCGGGATTGGATACAGCACTTCCTGCTCCACCGCTACGGACCAGCGCCGGCAGCCTTCCCCCATGCCAAGCACTTCCAATGCCACGGCAGAGGAGCTCCGTTTCAGCGTGGCAAGCAGGTCCCGGGCCACCGAAGGTCAGCACTGTCAGCCCTCTTCCCCGCGTTGCTCAGCCTTGCTACCAGCGGAGTCCCGGAGCGGCGCAGAAGACAGCGATCGGCACGGGAACGGCGCGGATGTCAGCCCCCCGCGCGGGAGAAGCAGACACCGCTCCAGAGACCCTAACCGCACTTCCAATCAGCGCCAGAGAAGCCGCGAACGCCGCTCCAGCGGCAGAGACACACAGCGCAATGTCAACGATAAGAGCAGGAAGAGGACAGCAAAGCACCGGCATCTGACTCCGTCGGGGTCAAGAGATTCCTGCAGTGGATCCCCCCTTAAACACAAGAGGAGCAAGAGATCTAGTTCAAGGTGCAGCAGGAGACATAGGAGCAGTCGGTCTTCGGACTCCACCTCCTCCGCAATCCTTCATCTGCTCACTCGCCTTGTGGAACAGACTGCCCCCCAGCGATTGGACCAGGATCGTGCACATGGTTCCCCTGGGGATCATGCACATGCTTCCCCTGGGGCACTACCGGGCTCGGAGCGCTCCCCCCCTCTCCACGAGACCCCAGTCGCTCGCCCCTCCAGAGCACGATCACCTTCCCCTTCTTTGTCCAGACCACAGCCGCCTTCCCCAGTGCAGCTGGACTCCGAGGGAAGCGAAGGGGAGGAGTTGGGACCAGACTCTGACACCTCCAAAAATCAGGCGGACGAGATGGACAATCCGCCTATACCAGTACCGGAGGATCTCACCTATCCAAAATTTCTCAGAAAGGTGGTTTCCAAGCTCGGGCTGACCACAGAGGACACACCAGATGAGCAGGAACCTGAGGTCATGAAATACCTCAGTGGCCCTAAACCAGCCATGGCCCTTCCCCTTCACTGCAAGTTGAAGGAAAAGCAGTTGACACTCTGGCAGTCCCCAGCGTCTGGCCAACCTTGCTCCAGGTGCCTGGACAGTAAGTACTGTGATGGCAAAGATGGTCAGATTCCCAAGGAAATAGAGGGAATACAGGAAATTTCCCCTAGACAAAGGGAAAAATAAAAAAAGGCTCACTTTAAAACCAAAGTCAGCATTGAAAAAAACAGTCAGTCAGAACTTGCTGGGCAGAAGCCACGCCCCAGGTCCATAATAGCTAAGGGTGCTGATACAACTCAGCTGGGGGCGGGGTGGAAGGAGAGCAGCAAGTCACATGCTTATAAACCCATGAGGGCAGAGAAAGTTAGTTCAGATGAGAGTTCACAGAGGAGATCAGATGATAGTTCACGGAAGGGTTTACTGAGGAGTGCACTGAGGAGCTCAGGACGGAGCTCAGCGTTGAACTCAGAGGATAGCTCAAGGAAGGCAGCTGGAAGGAAAGGAGCTGCCAGCATTACACACTTCCCAGGAGAGGAAGGGAGACTGACCCCATTCTCAGAGGAACAGGCTGAAGAGAAACCTTATTCAGGTCAGGAGCTGTATTCCTGGAGGGGAGATAATCAGGCTGCAGACATCCTGAAACCATATGGCTTCAGCAAGAGCAGAGAGCCAGTCTTGAAAGGACGTCTCAGAGGTAAAACTAATTATCTTAACAAACCCAAGTCTCAGGAAGACATAATAGCCAGCAAGCTTTATGCATTGAGCCAGAAGCCAGCATATGGAAACGTTTTTAACCATGAGAGAGCTAATGTGTTAGAGCTACTACAAAGTTTATTACAGAACCAGGAAGTAATTGAGAAGCAGAGGTATTCTGTTCCCCGAGCAGAAGCACAGGTGTCTGCTGATGAGGACTCAGACCTCTCCGGTTCTATGTGTGAATCAATGGAGATTGAAGAAGAGGTTCCATTAACTGATCCAGAGATTTGTATGGAATGTGATTTGTCACAGGTAGTCCAGTAAAGAACTGTCTTTTGCATCTGCTACAGAAAGGTACAGTTTGTTGGGATTACCTAACCTTTTTAGAGCCAGAAGAGTTTTAATTAGAGTGTTTGCTGTGCTGAGTGAGACGTAAGAATGCCTAACGTTTTAAAGTCTCATGTGCTCTAATTAAGAACCAGGAACAAGCTCTGAAAGTTTGTACAAAGAAAAAGTTTATTCTGTGAGAAGAGTTCTTGCATTTACCTTGAATAAGAAAAAGGAACATTTGTGTTTGAGCATTTTTGAGAAAAAGCCTTATTTGCCAGAAGAAGGATTTTTTCTAATGCTGAAGAAAGCTGTTTTGATTTTCTTATCTTGTATTTTGTTACTCCAAGTTTTCATGTAATGCCAAGCTTCATATTGAAGTTCTCTATGCCAAGGGAGGCTTAAAAATAAAAAAATATTCCTGTTTGCTTTCAACTCGGCTCCAGCTTTATTTAGCTCACAACTACAGGTGCTTGGAACTACGACTCCCAGGAGCCCTCGCACTGGGCAGTCATCTTGAAAGTGATTATCACACCTTATCCGACGTCAGGCAACTGCCTAGGCGGACGACGGGGCGTGACAGTACATCATCCACAAGACACCCGGTTTTGACAGACCCCAACTACCCCACCAGTCAATAGTGGTGGCTTCAGCACTCAAGCGAGTTAAATCCACGCGTGTCCAAGCCGCACATCCACCGGGCCGGGACCCCAAGCGTCTGGACGACATGGGGAAGAGAGTATTCCAAGGCGCGATGCTGAATGCCAAGATAGCAGCGCATCAGTTCCAGCATGTCTTATTCCAGGATGCCATCCTTGCGGACCTCAAACGCCACTTACAGGATCTCCCCAAGGACTCACGTACATCCGCCTCCACCTCCATCCAGGAGCTAGCGGAGTGCAGCAAACACCTGATGAGTACAGCCTTCGACTCATTTGACACAGCTGTACGGACAGCAGGCACAGCCATATCGGCTCGTCGCTGGGCATGGCTTCGTGCATCGGGCCTCTCTGATAACACCCACGATCGGATCGCTGATACACCGTGTTCGGGCGACTCCCTCTTTGGAGACAAGGTCACTGACACGGTGAAAGGTCTGAAAGATGACTGCACCACTTTGAAGACCCTGGCTGCGGACGGGATCGAACGACCCTCCTGGTCCAGGAAAGGGAGCTACTCTAGAAAACCCTTTTCCTCGTCCAAACAATATTATGGCTCCAACCGACAGTGGCAGATGCCCAGATTCAAGCAGACCTATCACAAGTCGTCTTTTCAGAGACAGCAGCCACGACAACGCAAACAAAAACAAAACAACCCCTCCCAAGCGGGGAAAGACTCCTCTTCCTTCTGACTACCCGCCCTGCCTGGGCCCCTCTCCGGGACAGGCAGACCACCCAGTCGGGGGTCAGCTGTCCTACTTCCTCTCGGCCTGGCAGGAGATCACCACGGACAAGTGGGTCATTCAAATAATACAGACAGGCTACCGTTTGCGTCTCTCCTCCCTTCCACGGCAGCTGAAGCGACCCACCAGCCAGCCCTCACTCCATCAGGAACAACCACTCTCGGAGCTCCTCCAACAGCTTCTCCGGGCACGGACAATAGAGAGAGTGCCCACGGACCAAGTCAACACTGGATTCTACTCCCGTTATTTCCTCATTCCCAAGAAGTCAAAGGGCCTCCGCCCCATCCTGGACCTCCGAAAACTGAACCACTTCATCAGAAAGGAGAAGTTCAGGATGTACTCGCTCAACTCCATCCTTCCTCTCATCAGAGCGGGCAGCTGGTTGGCTACACTGGACTTACAGGATGCCTACTCCCACATTCCAGTCCATGCCTCCCACAGAAAATACCTCAGATTCATTGCTATGGGATGCCATTACCAGTATCGAGTGCTGCCCTTTGGCCTATCTCCAGCACCCAGAGTTTTCACGAAATGCGTAGCGGTCGCCGCTGCACACCTCCGCAAGCAAGGCGTCGCCATCTTTCCTTACCTGGACGACTGGCTCCTGTCGGCGAACTCTGCCAGCGAACTCTACAGAGCAGTCCGCCGAACTGCACACCTGCTAGCCAGGCTGGGATTCCTGCTCAACAAGGAAAAATCACGATTCGAACCCGTGCAGCGGACGGAGTTCATCGGGGCGATAATCGACACCAAAGCCTGCAAGGCGTTCCTGCCCGAGACCAGGATCAAGGCCATTGTGCAGCTGGCAAAGAAAGTGTCGGCGGAGAAGCACACTTCAGCCCGCGACATCCTGCGCCTTCTAGGCCACATGGCAGCGACGACTTCAGTCCTCCCGCTGGCGAGACTCCACATGCGCTCCCTTCAGTGGCACCTGCGGACCCACCGGAAGCAACTATCCCAACCACTCACTACCCGCGTTCCAATCACAGCCAATGTTATCCGGAGCCTACGTTGGTGGACAAAGTCAAACAACCTATCAGTGGGCAAGTACCTGCAACCCCTCACTCACCAGCTCATCCTCACCACGGATGCATCCTCAACCGGATGGGGGGCTCACTTACTACATCTCAGCACACAAGGAGCCTGGACAAGAGCGGAGCGTGCCCTGCACATCAATGTTCTCGAACTCCGGGCCGTCAAATATGCCCTTCAGACATTCATGACACACCTGGCGGGGAAGGCAATCTTGGTGCAAACAGACAATCAAGTTGCCATGTTCTATATAAACAAACAAGGAGGCACGGGATCACGCACACTATGCAAGGAAGCTCTCGAGACATGGGCAGTAGCCTTATCCAACAACTGCGTCCTGCAGGCGACCTACCTCCCCGGGGATCAGAACATCTTAGCGGACAGGCTCAGCAGACAGCTCCAACCCCACGAGTGGACGCTCCACAAGGAAGTGACAGCCAATCTCTTTCGGCGCTGGGGAACTCCCCAGATCGACCTCTTCGCAACAGAAACGAACACCAGATGCACCTTGTTCTGTTCCAAGCACCCATCGCAACAGAGAGTGGCTTCGGATGCGTTCGCCATCCCTTGGGGGACATGGGACTTAGCGTATGCATTCCCTCCAACTCCGCTCCTGACAAAAACGATACAACACATCATCAAGGAGAAAGCGCACGTAATCTTGATCGCTCCCTACTGGTCGCGACAGATGTGGTTCTCTCTACTGCTGCAGCTCGCCCAAGAACCTCCTATTCGCCTTCCACTGCGACCGGACCTGTTAACCCAGAACGGGGGCAGTACCTGGCATCCCAACCTCAAGACGCTAGCCTTGACAGCCTGGAGGCTGAAAGGCTGACGTTTCAGGATTCCAACCTATCCTCAGAGGTGCAACAGATTGTGCTGGCCTCGCGGAGGCCTTCAACCAGAAAAGCCTACGGCTTGAAATGGAAACGCTTCAGTATATGGTGCAAGGACCAAGGAGTCCTGCCAGCCTCTTGCCCGATACCCACTGTCTTAAAGTACCTCGCCTTCCTCTTCAGCTCGGGCTTGAAACCACAATCCATCAAAGTACATCTCGCGGCCATTGCCTCTCTACACGAAAGCCCGGAATACCCAAGTTCAGGCTCCATTTCCGCGCTTCCCATTGTGACGCGTTTCATGAGAGGGCTTCGAAATCTGCAACCTCCGGTACAGAAACCGGTACCCTCATGGGACCTTAATGTAGTCCTGCACCAGCTCACACAGGAACCGTTTGAACCTTTGACAACAGCGCCCGTAAAATTTCTCTCTTGGAAGACTCTTTTCCTGATCGCCATCACCTCAGCCCGGAGGGTCAGTGAGCTGCAGGCTCTGGTGGCTCACCCACCATACACAAAGCTCTACGACAACCGGGCATCCCTACGGACTCATCCCAAGTTCGTGCCCAAGGTCGCCTCCGCCTTTCATGTGAACCAGGCGGTGGAGTTACCATCCTTCTTTCCAGCCCCACACTCTTCTCCCGAAGAACAACGTCTTCACTCTCTGGATTGCGTACGTGCCCTACGCATCTACCTCGACAGGACGTCCACAACTCGACTGGGGACCCAGCTTTTCATCTCCTTTGACCCAAACAGGCCTGGCAGACCTGTCTCGAAACGCACGCTCTCCCTTTGGATCTCAGCTTGCGTTGCCTATTGTCTTCAGAAGGCGGGCGCACTCCCATCTAACAAAGCGAGTGCGCATCAGCTACGCGCTATAGCCGCTTCTCTGGCCTGCGCACAGGAGGTGCCAGTGAGCGAAATCTGCAGAGCCGCCACCTGGTCCTCACAATTAACCTTCCAAAAACACTACTGCCTTGACATACATGCGGAGAAGGATGGCTCCTTTGGCCGGGCAGTCCTATCCGCTGCTACGGCACCTTGGATGGTGGGCCATACGGATCCAGCTCAGGGATGAGTGGAGGGACCATAGGCCACACATCCCGGTGAAACTGTTGCTATCAAACCTGTTGGTATGGTTTGGACTACGTGTTGTATCAGTGTCTAGTTATTGCACAATAGTTTGGTTACATTGTTGCACAATTGTTGTTACATGGTTGCATTGTTGAATTGATTGCAAATTGCTACCTCTCAGTTGCACAAATGATATGCACTTGTTGAATCACTACTTATGCTACCTCACAGTCACACAAATGATACGCACTTGTGGTTCTTGTCGAATTGATTGATTATGCTGTTTCAGTTGCACTAATGATATGCTCTACGTTGCACAGTTTATTCTACCTCTTGCAGTTGCACATATACTGTTCCAGTTTAATAGTCACCTCCGGCACGTTGCCGAGGATTGCACTTGTATTACTGTTGGATTCTAATAAACACGATTGCTGGTATATGCATGCCTCCCTCATTCTCCTCAGCGTGAATGCGTAGCTTGGGAAACACCAGGTGTGGCTGACACATCCTGCTTGTCCTAGGAGAAAACAGAGTTACTTACCTGTAACGGAGTTCTCCGTGGACAGCAGGATTGGTCAGCCACACGATCCCACCCAGGTGTGGCTGACCAATCCTGCTGTCCACAGAGAACTCCGTTACAGGTAAGTAACTCTGTTTTCTCCACTACTGTGCTCACCTGGGAGGGAGCCAACCTCATTGGTCTCCGACTGCAATTAAGGCTTTTAATAAACTCATGACTCATGTTTTAAAACACTTTAACTCCCATCTGTCTTTTATAGTGACGGTTCATGCTTCGAAGGTTCAAGAAATTCTCTCCCATTAAGAGTAACCAATATTGGAAACCTGGAGCAGTTGGCTATCACATGGGCATTTAAAGAGGTAGCCCGACAGCCCATAACTGTGTTTACAGATCATACAATCTGGAAAATATTTAGTTTGTCCAATAGTTAAACCCCCATCAAGCTAGGTGGGCCCTGTTCTATACCCAGTTTAACTTCATCATTACTATTGATCAGGCTCTAAGAGTGGCACGACTAATGCCTTCTCCAGGAGCTTTTCCATGATCCCCTTGGAGGCTCTTGAAGGGGAACCTATTATCTTGAAAACCATGATAGTAGTAACTTAAACCACCCTTTGCCTCCAAATTAGAACAGACTCAGACAGTAGCATCCAGAGACAATCCTAGCCACTGCCTATTCATTCCCCATAAGCTACAACAGTAACAAGACTATACAACTGCTGCACTACTCTGTTTGGTGGCCCCCATGCTAGAAGATGCCATGAACTGTGTTCTGTGCCGTGCAATATGCACCCAGGCAAGACTACCCACTTTCAAATGACAGAACTACTTCAGCCTTTGCCCATGGCCTCATAACCTTGGCTCCACATTGCCATGAAGTCTACTGTGCATCTCCCTCCGTCCTTCCTAGAGTAATGCAGCATTGTCGTCTGGGTAGTAGTAGACAGATTCAGTAAGATGGCCCTCTTTGTACCCTACGTAAACTAAACTACTCACATCTAGTCATTTAGCCGTCCTCTTCCTATCTTTTGCTAACACGATATACCAGAAGACATTGCCTCCGACAGAACCCATGTGTGGAAAGCCTTCTGCATGAAATGGGGGTAAAATTCGCTCTTTAGCATATTACCCACAGTACAATGGCCAAGAATGAAAGGCCTACCCACATTCTAGAACAATTCTACTACTACTACTACTTATTTGTGTGGCACTACATGCAGGGCCAGCTGAAGGGTTTCTACTGCCCCAGGCTGTGCCTCACCCCACTGCGCAGAGCCACCCTTCCCCTGTGCTGCCACTCATTCTGTCTTCTGGGGGAACAGCGGCAGCTTAAAAGTGGCAGTTTTGTCGTTGCTTTGATGCCTGGAGCAGACCATGTGTTTTGGCACACGTTGGCTGCCACTTGTGACCCCCTCCGACAGGAAGTTGCATTGGAGGGGGTCACAACACATTCAGATGATAAAATATCTTACATGGATGTACATGTGTAAAGTACACGCAAACATTTGTAGCTGCTCACTAGTAGATGCAAGTGATTGTGCTTACGTTCAAGGTGAGTTCTCTGTCACATATGCTAGTACTTGACTTTATAAAAGAGCACCTACGTAGGTGCCTACTCATGACGCCCTGCTATAAAATTACCCCCCTAATGTGAAGACTAGCATCATGAACTGTAGCTATAGTTTGGATCAAGGCTGTACCAAGCCATAAAAGCGCCCTGTACGACTTGCACATCTGGCGCAGCCACTCCACCTCTCCACAGGTTTGTCATTTGCCCCATGCATCTCCCCATCTTACCTCCATATCCAGCCAGTTCTCCCCCCCACACTGCCTGCCCTTGCCAGCCACCGCTGCTTTTCATCTTGCCTTGGAGGCGGATGTGGCAGTGAAGGCAGCAGCAGAGCTGACATTCAATTGGGAGGAAAAAACAAAAAAAAAACAACAACCACAAGTCTTTCTGATTCAGCGCTTGCATGCAGGTCTGATCCCTCCCTCCTCTGGCGTATGCTCACATCAGAGGAGGGAGGGACCAGACCAGCCATTTTAAAATGTAGGTCTTTGCAACGCCACGCTAGAATGGCTGGTCTGGTCCCTCTCTCCTCTGACGCAGCATATATCAGAAGAGAGAGGGACCAGATCTCCATGCAAGAACGGAGTCGAAAAGGCCCGTGGGGTTTGTTTCCCAATTGGATGTCTGCTCTGCTGCTGCCATCGCTACCATCACTGCCAAGGCAACCTGAAAAAAGGCGGTGGCTGGACAAGGGCAGGAAGCAAGGGGGAGAGAGCAGAGGATGGCAGCCCCAAATGCACCCCTATTTCTTTGTGCTTTGTATGGCTGCAGCGCTCGCACATGGCTGTACGGCGCTGGTTTGGATTAAGCTTCCCTCAGTGCATCACTTTATACTTTTCTATATTAAATTTCATTTTCAATTTGGATGCTCAGTCTCCCAGCCTCATAAGTTCCTCATGCAATTTCTCACAATCCACTTGAGATTTAAGAACTTTGAATAAATTTGTCCCATCTGCAAATTTAATCATGTCATTCATAAATATGTTAAAAAATGCATCGATCCCAGTATAGATCCCTGGGGACTTCCACTGTTCATCTTTCTCCACTGAAAACAAATTGATCATTTAGCTCTACTCCGCTTTTATCTTTTAACCAGTTCCCAATCCACAATAGAACAATGACTCCTATTTGACAGCACTTAACAGAATGTTGCAGTATTTAGAATAGAAGTGTCAGGGAAAGGATTTGGGGGTAAGGAAAAAGACTGAGGGGAGGGAGTTAATGCAAAATAGTTGAAAACTGGAGAGAATTACTGGAAGACTGAATGGGCGATTATCTAGGTTATTTTATAAAACAAAGACCCATAAAAGGACTTTGATAAAATTAGGTCATGCGTAAATGTATGAGGGGGGCTGATAAGTCTCTGGCCTTATAACAAAACAAAGCGATGGGCATACTTCAGTTCTGGAGGTCTGAATGATCTCTCTGCAGTTTCATGTTACTCAAATAAAACAAAACTGTAGAGAGATCAGTCGGACCTCTGGAAGTGAAGTGTGCCCGTTGCCTTCTGTTTCATTGCAAGACCACAGACTGATCAGCCCCCCTCATATATGTGGTGTAATTAGCATGTACTTTTGCACAAGTTTAAGAGAGGGAGAAAGTCAAAGCAGGGGCAGCAGAACATCTTTATGGATAGAGGGGCCAAACAAAGCCATCTCTAGCTCTGGCCCCCAAGCCCTCCTATTGCTGATGCTCCGATGGGCACAATATTGGTGGAACCCTGGCCCCTATGCCCACCCCATTCTACCTCTCCCTGGAAGGAGTTTTGGCAGAGCATGGGTGAAGTTGCAATGTGTGTGTATAATTTACACACTAACATTTGCATCTGCTCCTTAGCAAAACATCCACGGCCTCAATCTGGCTGCTAGTTCTTCAGGATTTGGAAGAAAAGTAGGACAGGGGAGATACAATGGAGACATTTAAATACCTCCATGGCATAAATGCACCGGATGAGAGCCTCTTTCAATTAAAAGCAAGCTCTGGGACCAGAGGGCATAGGATGAAGGTGACTGAGGAACAATTTAAGGAACTACTGTATTTCTTTATGGAAAGAGCTGTGGATGCGTGAACTGTCCCCCCAGCAGATGTAGTGCAGACTAGGGCTGTTTTTTAATTCAAGAAAGCATGGGACAAGCAGAGAGGATCTCTCAAGGGAAAGGAAGGGACTGTAGAAATCTAATAGCTGGTATGGACGGGCAGACTGGATAGGCCACATGGTCTTTATGGTGCTATGTTTAGGATTTGTGCTAGTATTTTTTAAAGACATAGATCCAACCTGTTATAAAATTACCCTCCACGCAATTGTCTGCTATCATTTTCTATGTCTTTTGAGGGTTCCCATTAAAGTGCTTTCCTCAACACAACTTCTAGGGGGTCATTTTATAAGCGACTTGAAGATAAAAAAAATGATGAAAATGAACATATAGAGCAGTGGTTAGGCATTTACAGTATTTGACATCTTCAAGAAAAACTGCATTTGCGTTGAAAAGTTAAATGCTTCATTTTCGTGTGCACTGTCTGCGCCTTGTTAGCTCATGCAACGGCACCCTTCTGCACTGTTAGCACACAAACGTTTATGCAAAAACCGAGCCGGCATGTGCGCAAAGCCTGGCATGCTTTGCTGCATCGGCCCCTCAGTTTAAATTGTAGTAGGAAGTCGACCTGCTGTATTTTGAACTATGTGAACTGGCTTAAGAAAAGAAGCAGGTGATCCAAAAAGAACAGAGCTAACCAAAGAAACTATAACTGTTGGAGGACAATGCTAAAATACAAAGGTTTCAAGAAACAATTTAAGTCTACAATTTTTATATTTATGAGTATGATGTTAAGCTTCTGTATTGTAGTGCTTTAAAATTTGTGTATTTATTGTTTCTTAATTTTGTCATTACCTGCATAGAACATGTGTGATTAGCAGACTAAGTCTTTAAATAAATACATAAAAATTAAATAAAGTGATATTTAAAAAAAAGACTTCCTCAATAGATCCAGAATATGTGGATGAAAAGGCAGGTTAGAGTCTAACAATACACCAAAATATCTTATTTCTGTTAAAATGGGAATTCTACTATCACCAATTAAAATTTCTGAAAGAACAGAGTCATCGTACACTGTACTAGTAACGATTGAGTTTCCTGCAGATTTAAAAGCAATCATTTGCAATGGCTGCAGAATAAGAAACATAAAATAAGATCAGTGTTTTATGATTTCATTTAATAATGCACCATTTCCATTTTATTCCCTTGATATACAACCTGCTAGAGAGTAATTAAGCAGTGTAGCGACAGAGAAGGCTCAAAGACAAAACACTGAGCCTCCCTCTTCCTCTTCCTCTCCCAAGAGCAGGCCTATTTCAGGATTTAACATTTTAATACATTCAGCAGAATTGTAAATTCTTCATGCAATATTTACTTTCTAAATCCTATGGCTGCATTGTATTGTTTGCCATAATCACCAGAGATTAAACATCACATTTTGATTCTTGTGGTGGTTTCCCATGGCACCAGAATGACACCTTTCCACCCCCCCCCTCTAATGTGTAATTAAATTAGTTCAGTGAATTCCTACCTCCCAATTTCCTAAATACCTGCAGGGCCCGAGCCAGACTCTCTCCTCCCCAGGGAGAGAGTTATCCAGACATTAGTTCAATCAGGACCACATCGGCAAAATTAATTAGGCACGAAAGGAAAAAAAAAAGAACAAATACACAAAAGAAACCATAATTCTGTTTGCTGTATACAATAGATCCCATGTGAGTCTGTGTATATAGTTTAAAACCTTTTGACTTTTAATTCAAATAAACAGTATTTTCTCAATCTTTATGTTGCAACAGCAAACTATAATGCAGGCTGTGAGAACACATTCACAGATAATATTCTGATGTGTCTCTGATTATCAGACTTTGCAGTCTTAATCCATTTTACCATAAATTACTCTTGGGGTTTTTTTTTTGGTCCAGTGATTGAAGTGTGAAATGTAATGCCTGTTTCATATCTCTTCTGTGCAAATGGTGATTAACTTTCATTTGACCTTATGTATAAGGAGGAATATTAAATTTGCACGAAGAGCACTCATTATGCTGATGTAGCTTCCACACGGACAAGTTCCCAGAAGTCCCAGACTGGAAAGTTATTCCTCAGATTTGAAACGTAAAAGAAAAAATGCAAAGGAAATGGGACCCAAAAAGGATATGCTGGAACACTTCCTCTCATTCAGAAAAGGTTTATCAAGCGTGAGCAGATAAGGAACCAGGAACCTCCAAAGTGTGTAATCGCTGCAGCCCAGTACAGAGGAAGGATCTGCTGAGCTTGACATGGTATTACAAGCTGACAGGGTTCATTAGGAAAGCAGAATGTGTCATTGCCTCACTGCAGTCACTGATTAGCTACAAGAACAAGGCTCAATATAGAATAATAATGACTTTTGTCAGACACGCAGGTGCCCCCCTCCCCCTTTCCAAGTTTGACGATTTGTTAACATTATCTACAGAAACGAAACCAAATTAACAAGAGAATATACACAAAGTAATGACATTTTAAGCACCCATTTTACATGAGGGGAGCCTGCACTTTTAAAATGTGTTTAAAGTGGCAGATATTGTAGTGCTATTTTGTGTGTGTTAATGGATGGGGTCATTATACAGTACCGCACTGGTAGTCAAGCTTTGTCTCAGCGTACAAATGCAATATGCTCTTTCTTTAAAAACGTGCATTTAAAACTCCAGTTGTCTCTTAGGGGTCTGTTTACTAACCAGCACTAGCTGCTTCCGTGCGAAATCAGAGCCGTGGCCCCATTGAATAAAATGGGGCCACATCTCCAATTTCGTGCAGAAGCAACTAGCACTGCTTAGTAAACAGACCCCTTAGTCTGTGCTAAATTAAAATGTTTTATAAAGTATTTATGAAAACGCAAACATACCAATGCATCAGATGGCATGCTATGGCTATGCATACAAACCCCTTGATACAAACCACAAACCGTGAAACACTAACCATGGAAAAGCAAAATTAATCTGCATAACTGACAGCAATTTCTTTTTAAAAAGCACGACAATAATAGCCTCTTATTTTTTTTTTATTTAAATTTTTAATTATTACAAACAAATTCCAGAATACAATCTGAAGCGAAATACAGATAACATAAAGAGACAAAAATATCTCCATGAAAATCACACCCAAAGAAATATATTATAATAATTCTAGACCACCATAAAACCACTATAAGATCCAAGAAAAAAGAAAAAATAATCATACTTAGAAACTAAGTTACTTAACAGATAATCACAGGAGCATTGATATCATTATATGGCGGCCGATATGGGAGTCCCCTCTATCCCTCCTTCCCTACTTTGTATAAATTGCAACAATTGTAAGGCATCAAAAAACAAATATTGTTTAGCACAATACAAAATCACACATTTACACGGATATCTTAGTTTAAATTGAGCTCCCAGAGAGAGGGCTCTCTGGCGTAAAGCCAGAAAGTCTCGCCTCCTTTTCTGGTGTCCCGAGAAAGATCAGGAAAAATATGTATTTTTGCGCCCATAAATTGAGATTGAGACATTTTTAGGAAATACAATTTTAACACAGCATTCCTATCTGATTCGAAGGCAAAATTAACCACAAGAGTAGCCCGACTTGTCACCACCTCCAGCGAGCTTTCAAGAAATTCAGTCAAATTCAATGTAGAAGATACTGGCCCTGCAGCAGTGCCCTGCTGACCAGGCAGATCTACAGAGGCAATAGACACATATTGAGCCCTTGCCAGAGGGGGTAGCGAAGCCTCGGGCATCTGTAAAACTTCCAAAAAGTACTTACGGACCAAGTCCAACGGTGCGAGCAAGGGAGACCTCGGGAAATTCAGAAATCTTAGGTTATTTCTCCTCAGCTGATTATCAAGAAATTCAATTTTTCTTGCCTGAATCAACCGGTCCCTTGAATTCACTACACCGAGGGCCTGCAATTCCTCCACCTTAGATTCCACCTGCAGAATTTTCGTAGCATGAATAGTAGCCTCCGTTTCCAGAGAGGAGCACTGCGCTTTGACTTCAGACAAATCCTGAGATACAGAACCCACAAACGGTAAGAAGGACTGCTGGAGGGTAGAGATAGCTTCCCACAAGCTATCCAATGTTACTAGCGCCGGTTTAACCACACTCCCAGGCAACCGGGAAGCCACAATGCGGGGGAGCTACTTCCACCAAACTCTACCCCCGAGGAACCGCCGGAAGGAGACACTCCTGCTCGACCCCCTACGGCTCCAACTGCTGCCAAATCCTTCCCACGGGAGCCCTCAGCAGACCCAGCGGCTGCACACATCGGGGAAGCCTCACTCGTCTGCAACACCGTGAGAGGGCCTCCCGGCTGAGCTGGGGACGCCTGTACAGGGCTCAGAAGGACCCCTTCCACGCTGAGATCCGCCTGCAACAACGGCGGATCCCTCGAAGCCATACTGCCGGCGGGGGCACAGAATCCGGTTATCGAAGTCTAAACGAGCTGACCAGCCGAGGAAGACGCCTCCGAGGACTTCTGGGCAAGCTGTTTCCTTTTCCTCCCCATCAGAACGATACGCTCAGATACCGGACCAGGACCAACACTGTCGGCATCTTACTCCAACGCCATCTTGGATCAAGTCAATAGCCTCTTTTAATTGAAAGTAAGCTCTGCAACGAAGGGGCATAAGATAAGGGTGAAAGTAGATAAACTCAGCAGTAATATGCAGAAATATTTCTTTACAGAAAGAATGGTAGATGTATCGAATAGTCTCCCAGTGGAGACAGCAGAGAAAGCACAGTTACTTACCTGTAACAGGTGATCTCTGGGAACAGCAGGAATAAGTCTTCACATATGGGTATCGTCGGTACCGACAGAGCCTGCGCGGGAACGCTCCCCAGCGTCCAATAGGAAAGCGCCTGCGTGCTGCCTTCCCGCCTTTCCCAACCGCCTCTCTCCAGTTCGTGTTTCAAAGCTGAGACAAAGAGAGAGAGAGGAAAGGAAAGATAGATAGAGAGATACAACTCCTAGGGGAGGTGGGTGGGTTGTGAAGACTTATTCCTGCTGTTCCCAGAGATCACCTGTTACAGGTAAGTAACTGTGCTATCTCCAGGAACAAGCAGGAATGAGTCTTCACATATGGGGACTCCCTAGCTAGAGATGCCAGGGAGAGACCCCAGAGTTGTGTGTCCCTGAAAAGGGCTCCACCTCCCTCCATGGATCTCTGGCATCCAACCAGGGTAGGTGGGTAGGAGTTGATTAGGAATGGAACAGGTGTTTGAGAATAGCCTGACCAAACGAGGCATCCCAGCGGGAGTCCTTGTCCAAACAGTAATGGGCTGTGAAGGTAGGAACCGAGGCCCAGGTGGCCGCTCGACAGATCTGGTCGATGGACACAGAGTTCAGATTAGCCATTGAGGCTGCCATGGCTCTCACATTGTGAGCTGTGACATGGCCTTCCAGCGAAAGGTTTCTACTCTGGTAGGCAAAAGAAATACACTGAGCAATCCAGCTGGACAGTGTTCTCTTAGACACTGGAAGTCCCAGTTGGGAAGGATCAAAAGCAACAAAGAGTTGAGAAGACTTTCTATGTTGCTGTGTCCTTTGTAAGTAAAAGGCGAGAGCTCTTTTACAATCCAGGGTATGAAGATTCCTCTCTGCACTTGATGCATGAGGTCCTGGAAAAAAGACAGGTAAGTATACCTCTTGGTTCAGATGAAAAGGTGAGACCACTTTGGGCATAAAGTGGGGATTGGTCCTGAGGACTACCTTATCATGATGAAACCTTGTATAAGGAGGGTTAGCCACCAAGGCTTGTAACTCACTGATTCAACGTGCTGAGGTGACTGCAATGAGAAAGATCACCTTCCAAGAAAGAAATTTCAAGGAGGTGGTGGCTAAAGGTTCAAATGGCGGCTTCATAAGCTGGCCAAGAACCAGATTTAAATCCCATGCCACTTGAGGTGGTCTAATGGGAGGTTTAGTTAAAAGAAGGCCTCTCATCAATCTTGCTATAAGAGGATGAGGGGAAACAGGCTGTCCATCAAGAGGCTTGAGGGACGCTGCAATAGCACTCAAATGGACTCTTACAAAATGTGAAAGATGCAGAAGATACTCTAGTAAAGAATTCACAGGTATTGCTAGAGGGGTCAAGACCCTTCTCTGAACACCAAATGGTAAATCTTTTCCATTTGAAAGCATAGGAACGTCTAGTGGAAGGCTTTCTAGAAGCATGAATAATATCTCTGACTTGCTGAGAGAGATGGAAAACTTGAAGGTCTAGGCCTTCAGCAACTAAGCCCTGAGATGGAGAGACTGGGGGTTTGGGTGCCACAACGTTCCGTCTTCCTGGGAGAGAAGATCTGGAGCAGAGCCCAACTCCAGGGATGGAGCTTGAGAGAGATGCAGAAGTAGAGGGTACCACACTTGGCGTAGCCAATGTGGTGCTATGAGGATCATAGACCCCCTGTCTCTCTGAAGCTTGAACAGTGTTTTGGGAATTAGGGAAATGGGTGGAAAGGCATAAAGGAAGTCTTGCCCCCAATGAAGGAGGAAGGCATCCCTGGCCTGAACTCCCTGACACGGAATCCTGGAACAGAACTGGGGAAGTTTGGCATTCCACAGACTTGCAAACAGGTCTATGTCCGGGGTTCCCCAAATTCGAAAGATCCTGGCTATCTGGTCCCCGTGGAGTGACCATTCGTGTGGAAGCAGAACTCGACTGAGTCTGTCTGCCCAAGAGTTTTGAACCCCTGGAAGATGAATTTGATGCTCTCTGGCGAAGGCCCACAATCGCAAAGCTTCGTTGCAAAGCGACAGAGAGCCAGTTCCTTCCTGCTTGTTTACATAAAACATGGCTACTTGATTGTCCGTGTGGATGAGGACTGTCTTGTAGCTGAGCAGGGAGTGGAACACTCTGAGAGCTAAGAAAATTGCTCTGAGTTCCAAGAGATTTATGTGTAGTGAAGTCTCCTGTGGAGACCAGATGCCCTGGGTGGAGAGATCCTGCAGATGAGCTCCCCAACCCATTGGAGAGGCATCTGTTGTAAGGGTTGCTTGGGGAAGTGCCTGCTGAAAAGGGGACCCCAGCAACAGGTTTTGAGAGGACTTCCACCACTGGAGAGACGAAAAAAGGCGACTGGAGTTTGCTATTTTGTCTGACAGGCAACCTGATGCCTGAGTCCATTGGGTGGATAAAGTCCATTGAGCTGCCCTCATGTGCAGGCGAGCATATGGAACCACATGCACAGTGGATGCCATGTGGCCCAAGAGTTGCAACATTTCACGAGCAGTTAAAAGGGGTTTTAACTGTATTTGGGAGACTAACTGCATCAAGCGTAGGCAATGGGCCTGAGGAAGATAGGCCCTTGCAGTTGTGGTATCCAACAAGGCCCCTATGAACTCGAGGGACTGAGTAGGGGTGAGGTTGGATTTTGGGATGTTCATTACTAGTCCCAAATACTGAAGGACACGCATTGTGCAGCTTAGACAAGTCTTGGCCTCTGCTTGGGATGGGGTTCGAATGAGCCAGTCGTCCAGATATGGGAAGACAAATATTTCTAGAGTCCGTAGAAATGCAGCTACTACTGCCATGGATTTCGTGAACACTCTTGGCGCAGAGGCCAGACCAAAAGGAAGCACCCTGTACTGGTAGTGCTTTCCCTGAAAAAGGAACCTTCTGTGAGTTGGATGGATGAGGACATGGGTGTACGCATCCTTGAGGTCTAGAGAACAAAGCCAGTCTTGACTCTGAAGGTTTGGAAGCAGAGCACCGAGAGAAATCATCTTGAATTTCTCCTTGCATAGAAATTTGCTCAATTCTCTGAGACCTAAGATGGGTCTGTACCCCCCTGTCTTCTTTGGAATAAGAAAATAAGGGGAGTAGAACCCTGTGCCTTGTTGAAGAAGAGGTACTTCTTCTATTGCCCCTTGGGCAAGAAGGGTGGCAATCTCCTGACCTAGAAGGTTGAGGAGAGAAGTTGGAGAATTGAACTGTTTCACCATGGTGTAAGGGGGAAGGCTTAAGAAATGAAGCTTGTACCCCTCCCTTATGATGGACAATGTCCATTGCTCTGCTGTGATTTGCTCCCATCTGTGAGCAAAGTGAGTCAACCTTCCTGGAATGGTAAGGGGCTCTGGTCCCTCCAGAGCTAGAAAGGCTAAGTTCTCTAGTTGCAAGTCAAAGTCCCTGAGGAGGCTGAGGCTGCTGGGCCGTGGAAGGTCTAGCTGCCTTTGACTTGGCCTGTTTAGGTGGTTGCTGACGCTTTGCAGCAAAACGACCTGTAGAAGATGCCTACTGACCATAAGCAGGATAGTATTTTCCCTTTTTGGAAAAGAATGTCTTTTTAAACAATCTTTTCTTGAGAGGGGCAGAGGTAGACTTTGAAAGTCTATCCAAAGCAGAGTTTTCAGCATCCATCTGAGTGGCCTTTGCTTGCCAATCCTTACCAAAAAGGTTCTCTCCTGTACAAGGGAGATTTCCTAATTGATCTTGAACCCAGATCTCCAAGTCAGAAGCTTGTAGCCAAGCAATTCTGCGTGCCCCTATATCAATAGCCGAAGCTCTGCTTACACACTCAAAAGAGTCAAAGGCTGCACAGTTGGAAAATTTGGAGACCTCTTGGGCATGTTTGAGCCAAGTGAGAAACTCCTGTCTTTTATCCTCTGAAATGAAAGGAGATAAAGTCTGCAGGTGATCTGTGACTTCCTTTAGAAACATTCCCATATAGAGACTATAGGAATTGATCCTGGCAGCTAGCATAGCAGCCTGGAAAATCCTTCTGCTAAAAGCATACAGGGTTCTGCACTCATGCCCTGGAGGATTAGATGAGTGTCTCTTTGCACTCTATCTTCTTCATGGCAGACTCTACCACAATAGAGTGGTGAGGAAGCTGAGACTTGTGGAAGCCCAGACAAGGAGGGACACGGTACATGGTGTCTAACCGGCGAGAATGAGGAGAGGTGGTGAGAGGTGTCTCCCACATCCTCAACATAAGATCATAAAGAATCTCATGGACAGGTAAAGTAGCTGCCTCCTTAGGAGCTTTGGGATATTGTAAAATATCCAACTGCTTGGCTCTGGGTTCTGACTCAGGGGCCACTGTGATGGAGAGGCCCCTAGCCACGTCCCTAACAAAATCCTGAAAGGACAAGTCCTCTGGAGGAGACATTCTTCGTTTAGGTGAAGAAGAATCCTGAGGAAGAATTATCGATGCTTATACAGAACCCTCAGACTAAGAGTCTTCAGAGGAATCGAAGTATCGCCTGTCCGGATGCTCCTGTAAAGCCCGATAACCGTATCGATTGGGATCGACATCGGGCGTAAGTGGTACCGGTTCGGTACCGATGGGCATTGTAGGACAGGGTACCGTAGCAGTCAACACCGAAGCCGATGTCGATGCAATCGGTACCGGTACCAGGGCCGGTACCAGCAACGGGGATTGTTGCGGTACCGGAGGCGTCGAAGCCTGCATGAAAGCCGTTAAGGTGCGCTGCATGGTCAGAATCTTCTGATCCATCAACGCCACCAGAGTCTGGATGTCGGTACCAGTGGGAGCCACCGGTACCCCAGAACACGGCAACAGGTGATCGGTCGAGGCCGAGCCATCGATGTCAACCTGTGACCCCATGAATGCTTTGGAAGCCGGAGCTTCCCGCCGGGGTAATTTTGCTGGTGCGGAATCCTCAAGGGCAAGCCCGGAGGCATCTCGATGCTTAGAGGGAGATCTGCCCTTCGAGGACCGGCCACATTTATGCTTGGTTACCTGAGATCCATGGGAGGAAGAGGAGGCCCTGGAAGACGTTGATGCCACCGAAGCAGCATCACAGGGAAACAGGGTACTGAGCTTGGCTGCTCGGTTCTGCCGACCTCTCTTGGACATCATGGTACAGGACACACAATCCGTGATGGAATGGTCAGGTCCCAAACATTTTAGACACCAGTCATGGGTGTCGGTGACAGAAATAGTACCGCCACATTTTGTGCATTTTTTAAACCTGGAAGCAGGCTTTTCCATGAGGAAAAAGTTTTAGGCCTAAGGTCCAAAAAACTGAAAAAATGCACAGAAAAAAATAAGCGTTTTGTTTTAAGAAGAAAGAAAGAAAAGAAAAGACCGGCGGTATCGATCTGACGTCGAAGAAGGCAGACGCGACACAAAAGAAAAACGAAAAAATAAAGAACTTCTTCTGCGGTGACAGGAACACGACCTGCTGGCTCCGCGGAAAAGAAGAACTGGAGAGAGGCGGATGGGAAAGGCGGGAAGGCAGCACGCAGGCGCTGTGGGATGCTCCAAAAAGCTTTCCTATTGGACGCTGGGGAGCATTTCCGTGCAGGCTCCGTCGGTACCGACGATACCTATATGTGAAGACTCATTCCTGCTTGTTCCTGGAGATGAAGACAGTATCTGAATTCAAGAAAGCATGGGAGAAACACAGAAGATCTCTAAAGGAAAAAAAGGGACTATAGTATTTGATATGGAAGGGCAGACTAGATAGCAGAAAAGGACCATATGACCTGACATGTTTCTATTTTTCTATGACTGGGAAAGTGCTTTTAAATAACAGCCCCCACCGACTTCAAAGCCACTTAAGTATCAAGTACGGTTCTGGTTGCCATATTTAAAAAAAAAAAAAAAAAAAAAAAAAAGAGCAGAACTAGAAAAGGTTAGAAAACGATAAAAACAAAGGACATAGAACACCTCTTATGGAGAGAAGCTAAATAGGTTAGGGTTCTTCAGCTTTGAAAAGAAACTGAGGGGACTTGATAGATGAGGCCAATATTCAAAAGCATTAAGCTCCTACATCGGCCTCTGAAAGTTTATTAGGGCTTAGTACCTCAATTTACACTCAAAATTTCACTAAATTTAGAACATAAAAAGCAGGCAGCAACCGGGGCAGATGTGTTGTTGTCAAGTGCCGTCAAGTCAGTGTCTACTCTTGGCGACCCTTAGGATAGTTGTCCTAAACTGTGTTCGGTCTTCAGTCAGGTGGCTGATTGTTGATAGAGTGACACTCATAGCTGCTGTTATTATATCAATCCATCTCATTGCTGGCCTTCCTCTTTTGCATTGATCTTCTACCTTGCCAAGCATGTCTTTCTCTAATGATCTCTCTCTTCGCATGATGTGTCCAAAGTATGAGAGTGAAAGTCTTGTCATCTGAGCTTCTAAAGAAAGCTTAGGTTTGATCTCCTCTAATACTGACTGGTTTGTTCTTCGGGCAGTCCATGATATATACAATATTCGTCGCCAGCACCATAATTCAAAGGCATCAATTTTCTTTCTGTATCTTTTTCACTGTTCAACTTACACATCCATATGATGTTACTGAAAATACCATGGCTTGAACGAGTCGAATCTTTGTATGGAGAGAGACATCTCTGCTCTTGAGAATCTTGTCTAGGTCCTTCATAGCCATTTTACCAAGAGCAGTGCATCGTCTGATTTCTTGACTGCTTGTCGTTTCTTTACTGATAGTTGATCTGAGTAGGTTAAAGTTGTCAACTATTTCAATTTCTTCTCCATCAACAACGAACTTATTGATTTTGCCAGTTGTCAGGATCTTTGTCTTTTTTACATTAAGGTGCAGGCCCATTTTAAGACTATGTTCCTTGATCTTGAGAAGCAAATGTTTCAGATAATCTTCACTTTCAGCTAGTAATGTGATACCATCAGCATAGTGAAGGTTGTTGATGAGTCTTCAACCAATCTTCACACCTCGGTTGTCTTCATGCAGTCCTGCTTTTCTGACAATTTGTTCTGCATACAAATTAAACAGGTAGGTGGAAAGTATGCAGCCTTGTCATACACCTTTGCTGATTTTAAACTATTCTTTCTGTTTCTCCTTGTTCCATTCAAACTGTTGCTTCTTGATCATTGTAAAGGTTGTGGCCCAGAGTTTCTCCTGGTTTACATAGTCAAAGCCTTGCTGTAGTCGAAAAAACACAGATCCTTCCTTTTGGTATTCTTGTGTCTTTTCGTTGCAGAGCTTACTTTCAATTAAAATTCTGTTATGCAGATTAATTTTGCATTTCCATGGTTAATGTTTCACGGTTTGTGGTTTGTATCAAGGAGTTTGGATGCATAGCCATCCAAGATGATGTCTCTTGTTCCTTGTCCTTTCCTGAATCTTGCACTTTGGTCAGTTCTCATGCCAGATATGGCTGTAGTCTCTGCTGAATAATCTTGAGTAGAATCTTGCTGGCATGTGGGATCAGAGTGATTGTGCAATAATGTCTAGAGTCAGTTGGCTCACCTTTCTTTAATATTGGTATAAACAGAGATCTTTTCCAGTCAGTTGGCCATGATGTTGTCTTCCAAATTTCCTGGCAGAGTCTTGTAAGTATGGAAAATTTGAGAGCATAGAACTACGGTAATTTTCAGTAGTAAACTTATAAATTAGGCTCAGATTTAGGAAAATGACAGATCTGAATTTATAAGCATGGGGATCAATATTCTAAAGGGTTCCAGTGGTTCTGAACCCAGTCTCTTGGGACCCCCAGGCGAGTTAGGTTTTCAGGATATCCACAATGAATATACATGATAGATCTGAACACAGTGGAAGCAGTGCATGCAGATCTCTCATATTCATATTCATTATGGATCCCCTGAAAACTCAACTTGACTAGAGGTCCCAGAGGACTGGGTTGAGAACCACTGGGCCAGTTAACAGGACCTGCTAACCAGCTAAACCCCGCCCTGCCCGATATTCTGCTCTTCATCTCAGGGTGGTCCCTGTGCCTATCTGGTTAGCAGCAACATTCAGCTGCTCCTCAGATAGGCAAACTTCTAAATATTGACCCCATAACTTTTAAGTTCCTAAATTAAGATGAATTTTCAGATGAAAGTTTAGGCTACTAAAAGTGGCTGAAAATAGGAGTCAAATTTAGGAGCCCAGTTTTTATAAGATCATTGAGAGAGGTGGAATGGCTGAATAGGGGTCAGTTGTGTAATCTGTCAAACACTAAAACAAAACATCCCATTTAACTAACAATCAGTGGATTAAAAACAAAAATCACACAATATTTTTTCATACAGCAAAATAAAGCTGTGGAATCTGTTGCCAGATGATGCGGTCAAGGGAGCTAATACTGCAGGGTTCAAGAGGTTTGGACAAATTCCTAGAAGAAAGTTCCATAAAAAATGATTAGACAGGTAGATTTTGGAAAAAGCATTTCTTATACCTGAAAATTAGCTATTTCACTTTTTGGGATCTGCTTGATAGTTGTTGTTTGTCTGAACTTAAACTCAACCGATTTATTTATTTATTTATTTTTTACATAAAGGGCCTTCCCACAGGCCCAGAATCTGATCATTTGCCCATACTATTACATGTAGTGACAGTGGTGGGATGTGGTCTTTCCATCTACAAAGATCATGAGAACCTCCTGCTGCCTTGCGAGGTTGTGGGCCTCATTACAGGGTAGTACTGGCTATATGAGAAAAGGACTTAACCCTTCTCTGGTACAGGCAGACTGGAAGAAGTTAGAGACGGGCACACAGGTTTTGTTTTGATTGTGGGAGCAGAAGAGAGGACATTTATTCATTCATTCATTTTGTCATGTGTGGCGCCCCTGGTGGCCAATGGCGGTAAGGGCAGGCTACACATCACACTTTTTTTTTTAAGGAGCGTGGGATATTTAAGGCCAAGTGCAGACTGGTCTTTAGGTATTTCAGCTCCTTGTGAGAACACAATGATTAAGCCACGAGTGTAGGGAAACAAGGCTTTTATTTCCCCTTTGTGCAAGGGTTCATTAAGACCATGGAAATCAAAGAATGTCCTTTGTTCATAAAGGCTCCAGTAATAAACAGATAAAACCAATTGTTAATATCTTCACAATTAGTTGAAAGGTTAAAGGGAGGAATTCAATTCATTCCAGGCAAAGTAATTAAACAAGACTTCTTCTTATTTACAATGTCGCTAGTACACAAACTACAATCCATAGCTTTCTATGCACAAACTACAATCCATAGCTTCCTCTTGAGGAATGGGAATAGTGTTTGCATTTTCTATTTCCATAAATTCTGCCTCACTACTTTCCCCCTCAGAGCACACGTTGTCCCTGGCAGTTACAGCTTTATATGGACTGTCTCTGGTATCTTGCCTCCAATAAGACTGTGCTTTAAAGTCTCTTGGTAGTTCTTCAAACCACTCTGGTTTCTTTCCTCTTCTTATAAAGAGAGTTTTAGTTTTAGCAGTGCTTTTAGGAATTAAGCTTTCATTAGCAGGAATAAAACTTTCATACCTTGAGTTTCTGTAGCTGGAAGCTCTGGAGCCTTCTCTCTCATGCATGTCTCTATGACAACAAGTTTTCTGTCGGTAGCTTCTGGGCAGTGCTGGACTTCCTGAAAGCTTAGTAAAACCTGGTGTGGATTCTCCAGCTCTATGCTTCAGTGACAAAGTAGTTTTGTTAGAAACTCCTTCCCTTCGGGTACCTGGTAAAACTTGTTCAGCATACTCCAATGCCTGCAGGCTTTCCTCCAAGCCTGGCTCTCTGGCTCTCCGTGTATGTCTCTCAGCTTTGGACTCAGGAACGTTGCTTAAGCAGGGAGTGGCATACCCTCCAGCCTGACTGCTTTCCTTAGCAGACTCCCTCTGAACAGCAGCTCTCGTAGCTTGGCCCCTCTGAACTCTACCTCTGTGAATTCTGTCCTTGTGGGCTTGCTCAAGGAGGATTCCTTCTTTCAGGTCTCTCCTTCCTTCTTCAGCTGTAATCCTTGTTCCTTCTCCTTCTGCATCTGTGTCTGCTTCTGCATCTGCTTCTCCTGTTCTTCCTGCTGCTTCTGCTTTGCTAGCATTAAGCTTCCGTTTATAAAGGGATCTTCCCTTTGAATCTCCTGGGCTCATTTCCAGGTGCAACTGGTTAGATCTTCTAGCCTCATTAACCTCTGTAGAGTCAATCCTGCCCCCTCTAGCTGTGATTTCAGGTAATTGCACCCCTAGAGCTCTGTGAAAAACAGAGTTTCTTTTCAACTCTGCAACTTTATTTGCACCAGCCTCATGACAATTTATTGCTATACTGCCCTTTGACTAGTAGTAGACAGCAGAGTGGTTTACATTTCCAGAATAGTAAAACAGAATATTAAAATTATACAGTTAAAGAAAATGCAAGATGATAAAATAAAAGCCGGTCAGACAAAACTCAAACAAAAAGGAGGGTATGGATAGAGCAACATTTCATACTAGGACAATAAAAGGTGGCTACCACAACAGAAAGTAGAGGGTCAATCCAAGCTGAGTCCATGGCTCAGTCAAGAGAAGGTCTTCTGAAAGGGCCATTGCTTTATTCCCTTTTCTAAATTTTACATGAGAGTTCTCCAAGTGAAGTCTGGTGGAAGTGAGTTCCAAAGTGTGGGGGCCCAAGGAGCTAAAAACTGCATTACATGTCATTTTTAGCAAGAACTTGGAAAGTGGAGGGATTTTCTAATGGTTTTGTTAAGATGAACAATAGGCTGGGCAACAGAGGATTACGAGAGAGTTAAGACATAATGGGACACCTGTATAAATGCTGTGTGGTTAACACTGTATATAATTTTGCTGGCAACAGGTAAAGGTAACCATTTCTGCTTGAGGCAGCCATGTTTTGAATCGATTACAGTCTTTAGGTTGTAAGCTTGTACACCAGCAAGAAAGGAGTTATAATAACTGATCCTGCATAGGCCTAATGCATGAAGCAGTAAAGTTAAAGCATTATTATCCAGAAGGGATACTAAAGATCTGATATGCCTTAGGACCATGAAGGAATTCCCAACCAATTTTGAGATATCAGGTGAAAATTAGAAGGTGTTGTCCAATACGACCCTTAGGGAGTGTACCAATTTCCTTTGGGGAATAAAATTGTTGGGCAAAAATAGGGAAAGGTAGTACAATTTTGTTGAATTCAAAACTAATTTTCAATCTGTGCCGGTGATGCCAAGCAATGGCCTTAAATGTAGGGTCCCAGGGGTCGTGGGCAATTAGAATCTGGATATTATCGGATCCCATACCGTCATCTTGACTTTCCATTCCTTCACTGCTCAAAACTCTCTTATTCTCCATAGCATATAACCTTCCACTGGAACGCCATAATCCTACTTCTCCTCCCTAGCTATTCTCTCTAGTCTGCTCTCTGATGTCCTGTGCCTCTTTCTTGTCCGTCATTGGCGTTCCTTTCTATATGAATTTATAATTTTGGTTTTGACTTTGTAAACCACTCTGCTGTCCCTCACTAAGGGCGGTATATCAAGTTCTAATAAATGAAATGAAACAGATAAGGGCTCAAGCCTAAGTATAGTATTAACGTAGCTTGTGGGATAATGAATATATTAAAAAACATGGGCACCAAAATCAATCATTGTGGCACCCCACAGGACAAGGAGTATGAGATCTGGCTAATGAATTCTGAATGGCCAGCTTAAAGATCAAGAGGCAAGAATAGAATCATTTACGTGCTACACCTGATATTCCAGCTTCTCCTATGCGATTTAGAAGCAGCTTAGAATTTACATTAACCCAGGCAGACCAAAGATATCTGCCCATGACAGAGCAGCAAGTCCTGACAGAGGGCCAGCAGCAGCTGTAAAGTGTAGCGCAAAACCAGTGGGAGCAGCAGCAAGGCCTGCAGAAATAGCTGAAGCACCAACAGAAGTCCCTCAGACAGGTTGCACAGGTTGTGCAATCAGCTGTAACTCTAATACCACCGCAGGCTCTAGTTATGATAAAGATGACATCCAGAGAAGATCCAGAGGATCCAGACTATTTTCTTTTTTAATCTTTTATTTATATCGTAACTGAGGTTACAAACTTCACATCCATTCTTTAGGATTCTCCGGTTTAACTCTAACAACTATTAATTCAAAAAGCATTCAATGTTTAGTTCCGTTTTATTGGACTAATATCACCTTATTTTCCTTTTTTATTTAACTACCATTATGGGGACTAACATGGCTTCCACACCACACTTAGTTCCAGAACTGCAACATAATCTACACTGTATCTGACCTACAGGCTGAGGCTCTTCCACTACCAAATATCACTTACCCATGCCTCACTCTGGTTTGGCTCTTACCAAGATTAAGGTTGAGCTTGTAATCCTCGCTGTTTTTCTTTTTACCCAACAAGTAATACCACTAACATTCATATCTACGTGCACATCCAATCCACAACACTCATCCTTTCATTCAGACTTATACCCTGCTAGATCTTCTCCCACATGCTGCCTGCAAGCATTCCTTATAC
The DNA here is from genome assembly GCA_033557465.1 of Ichthyophis bannanicus. Lineage (NCBI taxonomy): Eukaryota > Metazoa > Chordata > Amphibia > Gymnophiona > Ichthyophiidae > Ichthyophis > Ichthyophis bannanicus. The sequence continues at coordinate 548,533,060 of CM066031.1, forward strand.
TTACCTACCACAATTCCTTATATTGTATTGTTTTAAAGGCCTGTGCTTCAAAAGCAGACATTGCCTCCATCAAAAGTAACCAACACTGGTAGAGTGGTGCTTCCTCTACAATCCAATATTTTATTATTATCTGCTTAACCAGACTTACCAATTTTCAGAAAACACCTGAGAACTTACCTGTTCCCTCCATCTACCTAATTTCAGAAACAAAAAAACTCTAAACCTGCTTCCCCAGCATGCCAATAACGGACAACAACAAGAAACAATATTAAATAATCTTCCTGACTGTACATAGGTTTCAATCTGTTATTTGTACATATGTTTAACATGTTACTTACCTGTCCATGAGTTCAAACCGTTCAATGTAATTCCTTATCAGTTCTATGTAAACTGCTTTGACCATGGTGAAAGGTGGTATATAAACCATGCTAAATAAATAAACCAGTACTAGGGCTTCTTTTTCACCTTGAATAAGATTCCTTTATATACACATCAACCCATTCTGCCAAGCAGCAGAAGACGATGCCCCCAATCTCCTCCATGACTCCCAACGCTCCAGACCACAGATCCTGCATCTTAAGGCACTTGAGAAGCATGTACAAGAGTTTCTCTACCTGTTTTACATCCTCTGTCTATAACTTCACTGACTGTCCCTTCGCCCATGTAATGCCTGTCCCATGTACAGTCTTGAAATGTAAGGCCACACTAGTGAGCAACTTATAAATATCTTTCCAAATACCCTCGGAGCATGCTTGCATAATTTCTAGGTTCAGGTCTGTGGACTCTGCTTGGGACAGAGTATCTAAATGAGGCTCCATCTTGACCCCTTGACAACCTTTGTATCAGTGTGTTAAATTTTCCCAGTAAAGTATTAAATTCCTCACTCAGCCACATATTCTTTGCATTTCTTTTCTTCAGTTTATCAACATAATGGCAAATCTGTAAATACTGTGGCAAGTGTCCATTTGGTACAGCTGTGGTCAACATTATTGGTACTCTTGCATTTTAGGTATGTTGTGTACAATATCTTGAGAAATAATTGGAAATATTCCAACTGCATGTCATCATAATATTTTAATTGAACGTTCAAAGGAATACAACCAAAATTACTGTGTCTGTGCAACTTAAACACAGTAATTTCTAAGGAAAAAAACAAAACATATCCCGGACAGGATTAATGGCACCCTTTATTATTTGGTTGCACAACCCTTGGCAGTGATGACAGCTTCCAAATGTTTCTTGTAGCCATCTATAAGTTTTGTACACCTATCTACTATTAGTTTTTCCCACTCTTCAACTGCAATTTGTTCCAGCTCATGAATATTTCCAGGATTCCTTTTACCAATGACAGATTTCACTCTTTCCAAAGGTTCTCGATTGAATTGAGATCCGGATTCATTACTGGCCAGTTTAAAACAGTCCATTTGTTCTTTAACCATTATTTTGTATTTTTGGAAGTATCTTTTGGGTTATTGTCCTGCTAGACGACCTATGACTTCCAACTCATAACTAGCTTTCTGACACTAGGTAGACATTTCGCTCCAAAATACTTAGTCCTCTGACTTCATGATTCCTTTAATATGTTCCAGGCCTCCAGTTTGAGGCAGCAAAACAGTCCCACAACATTATGGAACCTACACCATATTTAACTGTAAGAAGGGTGGGGTTTTTTCCCTTTAAGCTTCATTTCCTCACCTGTAAATGTATTTTTATTTATTTAGAAGCTTTTCTATACCATGCTCTTTATTATCAGTGCGGTTTACAGATAACAATTTGACTCTAGGGCAAGAGCAGAGCTGCCCTGAGTTTACATATAACAGGGAAGATAACATGGAGTTGAACTGGGGGAACTGTGTACATTTAGGCAGTGAAAGAAGAGGATAGGTGGCTAATTACAGTAATGCACATCTGTAAGCTGGATTTAGTCCAACTGATTGTTTATAATACCTTCGGGTATATATTCCCATATTTCTGTAAATGCATATTCTAGAGCTACTAGAGTTCATAGTAATACTGACGTGGCTTAATATCTAAAGCTCTACTAGATTAATGTCAGTAGTCTGCATTGCCAAAGAGCTCAAGTTTGGTTTCTGGCCACAGAACATTTTCCCAGAAGGATTGTGGTTTCCCAAGATAGGTTTGGGCAAAGATCAGATGTGCCTTTTTATGTCTGTCTTTGAGCAGTGGGTCCTCTTTGGCCTTTGCCCATTAAGTCCTTCTTTGTTTAGTGCATGCTGTATGATGCAGGTTGAAACCACCACTTCAGATTGCTCCAGGTCAGCCTTAAGCTCTTTGGATGTTGTACATGGTGTTTTTCCCAACATGTCACACTAACCTTCGAAGTTTTCTTGGATTACTTTTCCTCTTCCCACCACATCCTGGGAGGTTCCTGACAGTTCCATGAGCAGAAAACTTCTTAACATTGTGAACTATAGACACAGGAATCCCAAAGTCTTTGGAGATGCCCTTGTATCTCTTTGAAGCTTGATGTTTGGTAATAATGGCTTTTCTGATGATCTCAGGCAGCTCTTGTCTTCACCATTGTGAAAATGAAACAGGGAGTGAATATAGCCATTTTAAACATTAGAGCCATTATTCATTGGTTGATTCAAATCATATGAGTACTGACAATTGTGAGACTATGCCGGTCTTAGGCGGTTGCCTAGACCTGGGCATAGCCTGAAGTTGTGGAAATAAAGACACTGCAGTCGTGTCCAGAGTGAAAATTAAGGTTGGGTTTTATTCCCTTTCCCTTGAGGATGTCTTCAAATAAGGACAACACAAAAGAAACGGTTGCTTCACCGGTGCAAAGGATTCTTAACAAATAATAATTATGCTTCTTTCCAGCAAATAAAGTCCATCACATTCAAAATGTGTAAAACACAATTCTTTTCTTTCTCCTTTCTTAACAGAGAGACTCTATGTCATCAGCTATACCTAAAGCACATTCCATGGGCTCAGGGATGTTTTCTGGGCTATAGCTTTCCCACTGCATAGGGCCAGGACCTGGTCCTGTGTATGGGCACTGAGCCCCTGTGAAGCTGCTCTCCGAGCCTTGCCCTTGGGAAACTTCAGCTGCTGTGAGTTGGAGCTGCTTTTGGGTGTCACAGATAGCAGGGGCTGTGCTGGGGATTGCCTCCCACGTCTTCTGCCAGTAAGGATTCTCTAGCCTGTTGTAAGCCTGGCTTCTCCCCCGGGGGACCCACTTCTCTCCCTTTACCAAAGACAGGGTACTTATCTCTTTCCGTTGAGAAGATGGTTTCAAGCCCTTCTGCTTCCAGCCAAGGCTTTCTCTCTGCCTTGCACACTGCTTTCCTCTGTGAACACCGGTTACTGTGTTTAGCTGAATAAAACTCACTTCCTGCCTTCAGGGAGCTTCCCTGGATGTGACCTTTGCTCTCTGTTGGCTTGGCTGTTTGCCTCGGTACGAGGACCCCTCTGGCTGGGAAGACTTTGTCACTGTCTTTCTTAGCTCTCTCGGGTTTATCAGCCTGCCTTTCTTCAGCCTTGGTTCTCCAAGGCAACGTGTCTTTCTGTAACTGCTTTGGAGTTCTTGTCTCACCTTCTCGCTGAGACTGACCTCTCAAACTCCTGGGCTGCACTTCAGTCCCAGCTCTCCAAGCCTGCCTGGAACTGCAGTCAGATTTCCTTTGGTCTCTGCTTTCCTCCTCAAACTCAAACTCCTGCTCCAGCCCTAGCCCAGGCTCCTGCTTGAGCTCTCCGTCTCTCTCAAGTTCCAGCTTGAGCTCTCGCTCAATTTCCAGCCTGAGCTCTTGCTCGGTTTCCAGCCTGCTCGGTGGGCTTTCCCACCTGTTTTTATCTCTCTGCTCATCAAACGTAGAACGTGAGTCTGGCTCCAGGTGAGCCTGATTGGAACCTTGAATTCTTACTGTGTAACTAAAGCCATGAGGACAGTTTGTTTCCCTTTTCCCTGCCTCTCTGCATTGTGAATGCTGCAACTGCCCACGTGGCTGTAAGGTAAGCTCTTCTTTTATATTACTCTCTAATATTTCAGGGTCTGTACTATCTACCTCATGACAGATAAGCTCTTCTTCTATGTTACTCTTTAATGTTTCAGGCTTAGTGCTGTCTAGCTCATGACAGGTAAGCTCTTCCTTTGCATTACTCTTCAATATTTCTGGCTTAGTGCTGTCTACCTCATGACACAATTCATCATAGGTGCGTTGAAGTTTACTGCATGGAAATGTTGTTCTTCTGTTCAAACTGATTTGAATTGTTTATAAGGGTGCCAATAATCATGGAGTTATTGGAAATTAAGGGGTTGAACTGCAAGGGTGCTAATAATGTTCACCACAACTGTATATCCCATTCCAGATTAATCTGCTCAAAGGAAAGGAATTTGTTCTTGCCTAATGTTAACAGGGCTCCCAAAATCTTACACCCCTAGCACTCCACAAATTAAACTTGGCCTGTTTGGGTGGAGGGACCACTGGAGAAATTCCCTACCATCCTTCTCTACCTCTATCATGTAAACTGTAAGGGAGTCACTAGTGATGACATCCATCCCTCTACCCCTAGGGGCCTACCCTTCTTATACAGCATAGTTACAAAATCAAACTGTCCCCAAATCCTTTGGGAGCATATTGAGCTCATGTACCCATCATAAATTGTCTGCTACATGGTATCTCCACAAACTAGGTATACCCAACCAGGGCAGTAGCAAGCCAGAAATGCACCCTGTGTGACTCACAAAACTAGCACCCATTCCCCATCCAGCTGCACATGGGTACTCACGCTTATCGGGGTTGCTGGAAGCCCAAGAGATGACATCGGTATCCCTTCCACAACTACATCCTATGCATTGCATGGCTCACACATAGTGTTGTCAACTGGCCAGTTTTCAGCAGGCCTGCCTAGTTTTTATATGGGCAGGCTGACTGCTGGCAAAGAATGGAAACCAGCATTTGAAAAGCCAGGGGTTCTGAGTAATACAAAAATAAGCACGGGGCTTTGAAGCTCATGTCCGTGCTGCATATCAGACATGCACCGCCTGCATGTGCAAAACCCTGCACTGATATTAAAGGGCCTTTAAGTCAGTCCTCTACAAACTCCAGGCGCCAGGTCTCTGAAGAAGAGAAGGCTGAATGAATCTCCCCATCTGCTTTCAATGCAGGCACTAAAGCACAAAAAAGGAAGCCTCAATATCACAATGGTGTCCGAAAAATCGGAACTGGCACCTGTGGTTCAGAAGGGCAGCAAAGGGCCGCGATTGCAGCCTAGACCAGCACTCTGTCCGTGGGGATCCCATCTCCCATGGGCAAAAGTGCTGCAACACCTAAGCCTTAACATACAAAATGGAAACCACCCCCCCAGCCTGCAGCAGCTTCGGCCATTCCTGGCCAGTAGAAAGGCCTCTCACTCCTTTAAGGCCAGTCCAACCTCCTCTGTAGGTCTCAACCAAGCCTATTCATCACTGCAGCCAGTTCTGGGCCCACATTCCATGGCCCCCACTGGCTGAGGCAATCGCAGCTGCCCAGAGGATCTTCCAGCCTCAGCTCGCCTTCAGTCCCTCATAATCCTGGCTCTCTGCCTCCTACCCCAGTGCCCCAAATACAATGGCAGCAGTCCCGGCAAAGCAACCCATGGCTAGAGCTGCTTTGTGGCTGCCGGTTGCATTCAGATTCCATTTCTTTTTTATTTTAAAAATTCTGCCTTACCTCCTCTCTAGCCTGGCCCGAATACAGCCTCAGCCACCTCCGATTGTAAATGTGGTCGCAGGGTTTTTAATTTATTTAATTCAATTTCTGGCACTTCTGCCTTCAATGCAACTGTGCGGCCACTTTTTTTTAAAATTTTATATTTATAATTTCCAAAATTACATCAAGCAATCAATACATCACAAAAGAAACAGAGCAGCAAACAGTTATTATACAAAAAGCATACGATCTGCAAAAACTTCACACGAGGAAACAATAACACTGTGCTACTCCCTTTAAGCCCAAAATACCAAGAGAGGGGAATCCCAGTAATAAGTCTGATGCTACAACAAATGATGTTACAATCAATAATCATAATACAAATAAGAAAAATCATAATACAAATGAGAAACATTTTTCCCCCCTTAGAAAAAGCGTAACAGCATGGTCCATTTACCTAATCTATTGTGTTCAACAGGAGACGATCTAAGGGGACATACCTCGCAGAGGCAGATTTAATAAGACGTTTACAGGGGAACCTCAACAAATAGAATAACCCAGGGAGAGAACCTCAGGTCGCATGGAAAGAAAACAGTGCCTTTTAACCTGAGTAGCATAAGGAACATTTGGGAAAACACAGACTTTCTGACCAAAAAACAATTTAATCAGACTTCCTGAAATATAATCTAAGAGTCTAAGCCTGATCTAGATCTTTTTTTCATAGGCAAATAATACATTTTTGAAGTAGGGGGTAAAGCATACTCTGGTACACCCAAATTTTCAATCAACTATTTCTTAAACAGTTCAGAAGGGGAAATGCTTGGGGAGACTGGAAAATTCACAAAACGTAAATTCAACTTTTTGGAAAAGTTCTCAAACTTTTCCAATCTAGAATGGAAAGCTGCACTATCCATAATAAAAAAGGCAGTCTGCTGCTGCAAAAAGTGCCCCTCACTAGCAAAGGTTCACACTCAGCAATGAGTCCCAGTCGAAATCGTTCCTGTAATTGCAGCATATTCCCCAGGTCCTGAGTAATCTGCTCACTCCATCCAAACGCCAAGACACAGATTTCTCCAGTTGAACAATTGCTGCCCATATAGAATCCAATGTTACTACCAGCGGTTTCATAGAATGCTGTCGCCGGCCAGGGCTTGAGAAGGTTCCCCCACTCATGACTAAGGAGGATCCACTGGGGGTACCAATCCACCCAGGTTAGCACTCACGGTGGAAAGAATATTCTCACCCACCCCCCCCAGTTGCTTCCGACAGCAAAGCTGCTCCTGCCTGCTCCCCTGACGCCAACAACTCCATTCTGTACCCAATGGGAGGAAGAGGTGGCCCAAGCAGCATAACACCCAACTGGAGCACGCTGTTTGGGGCTCAGACTGACATCCGAAGCTGAGAGGATCGCCTTCTGGTCAGCCCCAGCTCTGCCCGTCACAGAATCTACACCACCAGCAAGGACAAACTTCGTAATGGGCTGTTGTGTGAGAGAAGGAGCGGCTTCAGGATAGGTCTGCATCTTTCCCTTCCTCTTCCCCATCAAAGGAGACCACAAAACAAATGCCAAAAAAGCAATATTAATAGCAAACAGCTCAAAGCGGAGTGTTCTTCTGGAGTGGACAAATCACGCTACTGCCATCTTGGATTCCACTGCGGGGCCACTTCTAATTATTTTTTAAAATTTAAATTTGGCCACTGTATCCCCTTCAGCCACAACGTCTTTATTTTAAGACTGTTGCCAGCATTCTACTTTTATTTATTTATTTTTAATTCTGCTATGCTGTCTCTCAACTAATACTGCAAAACACTGTAGCCACCTCAGCCAGCACCCAAGTCCAGGGGCATCTTGAGGAGTCCAGGTAAATTATTAATTTATCTTTAATTTAAATTCTGGTTACACAAACTTGATTTAATAAAAAAAAGGGTGGGATGTAGTGCAGGGAGTGAGTGCAAGGGGGAGGGAAAGAGTTAGGGAATGGAAACAGAATTGGGGGTGGAGGAGGGACACAGGAAAGGGGTTATAGTGGAGGAGAGGAGTTGGAGGGAGGGAAGAGTACAAGCGGTGAAGTACCGCACCCCATCTCCACACCTCACATCACACACACATATATACACATAAAAGTGTAGCTTAAAGGGCCAGTGGTAGGAGATGGAGGAGAAGAGTGGGGTCACTGCCTTCTGTTGGCATGTGCAGTGGCCCATTAAGAGCCTGATTTCTTAAGCTTTTTCCCATAGAAAATGGGAAAATAGTCTTAGTAAATCAGGCTCTAAAACCTAAAAAAGTAACAGCAATACACCTTTTTGGGAGGCAGGGGCATGCATTGTGACCTAGGTTTTGGTAGCTGGCTCATCGATTTTTAAGCTGGCTCCTAGAGTCCAAGAAAATTTGTCAAGGCCAGATTTAAGTGGTCAGCAGCGCTCCCTGCACTGCAATGATGATCAGCTCTCTGAGTGGTAGAGCACTGCAGGGCAGGAAGTTTGTGCTGATCTTGCAATATGAAAGATCAGTCAGCTTCCTGTCCCACACAGCTCCACCACTTAGAGAGCCAATTGCAGGTGCAGGAAGCTGCTGAGCCGTGGCAGTCTGGAGGAGCACAAATTGCACAATGGGTTAGAGGATGTTGGGAAAAGGGCAATGAGAGAAACTGAAATAGAGAGAGAGAGGCTGGAAGACAGTTGGGGAGTTGTGAGAAAGAGAGAAGAGGGGAAATCTAGTCACCTGACGGCATTATCAGAGATACTAGGTGAAGCCTGATGAGGTCTTAAGGGAGAGAGATGCAGGCTAGGGGAAGGCCATGGGGAAGGGGGTATGAGAGAGAAAGAAGCAGCCTGTGGGATTATGAGAAAGAGAGAGAAAGACTGGGGGATTATGTAACACTCCTCATGACATAGACACATGCATGCAGCCCCCAAAATTCCCCTTGACACGCCCCCCTTGCATGAAACCCTCAAGGCTCCCCAAGACATACACATGCATGAAGCCCTCAGTACTCCTTATAATACACACATACACGAAGCCAAATATTCTCTTTAACACATGCATGCTCACACATAACTACACATCCACCAACATGCCCCAATGGCACATGCATGCATATAAAGAGATGCTGAGCTATGAGGGGATGACAGAGATTGTGGGCTCTGAGGCATGGACAGAGAAGAAAATGTTGGACTCAGAGGCGGACAGTGAGAGGCAGATGCTGGACCCTAAGTGGTAGACCGAGAGAGTGAGGGATGGACAGAGAGAAAGAGAGAGAGAGAGAGAGAGAGATGCTGGTCTCTGAAGGGTGAACAGATGGTGAAATTTGGGTGGATAGAAGAGTATTAAAGTAAGACATGGAGGAAAGATCATTATGTCAGAGACAGACAGAGAAGGAATTGAAGAAGATAGGAGCAAGGAGAAATGCAAATAGACGGCAGACACTGGAAAGAGGGTTAAGAGAAGACAGTAGCAGAAGAGAGACTGGGGCATTGTAACAAAAAATGAAATGACCAGACAACAACAGTAGAAAAAAAAGTATTTTATCTTCAATTTATTAAATAGAAAATGTTAGCTTTGGGGAATGTGCATTGCTGATGTCTGTGTTTTTGTTCAGAACTATATACATTGTACTTTCCCTGAAAAAGCATGGCAGTGTGTTTCTGCTGTTCTATGTATGTTAGAAATTAATAAAAAAAATCAAAAATATATTTAACATATACTGGATAATGTAGCTGAATTCAAGATTAACACAGTAAATGTAGAGGGGGGGGGGGTGGCAGAAAAAAAAGAGATGAAGAGAACTTAGACAAGAAGGGATGGAGGAGGAGGGGAGAAGGAGGAATGAAGGGGAGGAAAAAGGGGATCCAGAAACAGGAACATAATAGGCAATCTACATGCAACTCTTCACCAACCACTAATGTCTCCCTCACACACTACACTCTTCAGCCCCCTCACTCTCTTCCCAACCCCACCATCTCATTCTCCCTGCACTATCCCCCTCTTCACTTTCCCAACTCCTCTGTCCCCTCTTTCACTCATATCCCACAAAACACTTCTGATACCCTTACTCATGTCTAATCCCCTCTAACTCCCCTTGACCCTTATCTGTTCACTCGCATGCCACCCCCCCCCCCCTCACCTTGTACTTTATTCACTCTTGCCTCCTGATCCTCTGACTTGCTTTCCATTGCCCTCTGGTTCCTTTGATTCACTCTCCGTTGCCCTCTTCCCAATGTCTTGCTCACTCCCCTCATGGCTTGGTTTGGTTTTATCTCAGGCTGCATCCTCCTCCTCCAATGTCTGGGGCTGCTGCCATCTTTTGTAACACATTGTTAAGAGCACGCCACTGTGCCGCTGTGAGCAGGAGGAACTTGCTTGAAGCACATCATTGCTGCCATGTGGGATCATGGTGAAGGAAGAGCAGGGAAGGAGATACAAGGCAGCTGCCACAGTCATTGCTCACAATCTGACCTTTGGTTCCTGTGGCGATTCTACAGGGATTAGGGAATTCCAAGAGAGCCAGATTGTGCCATTTTTCCTATGACCCTCCCTCCCATCGTTTCTAATCATTATAATGATCCTGAGGACTTCTTCTGGAACCATGTACCTTGAGACTTATATCCAGCCACCAAGTGTTCACCTTATTGATAATCATGTCTTCCTTTTCCTGGGGTATAGAAAACCTGATCTAGTAATTGAACTCCTCTGCACAGCAGCACCTAGCACTGGTACTGATCCAGCGTGACAGCCATCTTATGCCCTTTACATGCTAATTTTTTGGTCCATATCAGTCTCCTATTTCTCCTACTTTTAATTATTTAGTTATTTCCCTAATATAAGGATTTTTAGCTTAGTTCACGTTAGACTATGCAAAGATTTTTCCATGCTGCCTGTGCTTCCATAAGCTACCACCAGCCCTCTCCATTTTAAATAAAGTCATTATTTGAAGTCCAGAATCCTATCCTATATGTGATCCTTCTGTTTTGGCTCTTACATTTAATCGCACATTTAGAAACATGCCCTCATTCATAAATACCAGATCTAGCATTACCATTTGTTTCAGAGCCCCTTGAAAATAATCTACGCTCCCTATGATCATGCAGATAGGATGCTCTAGTACTCATCTAGTAGATTAAAATATCCTACTACCACCACCTCCCCTTTCATTATAGACTTAGATATGCCATTAAATCTCTATCCAACTCTTCCACCCATGGCAAGAGGCCCCTGGGTATAGAAAGAGGTGTCAACCCCTTCTTTCCAAGGTGACACACAACACCTTTTCTCCTATACCACCTGCATTTCAATTGTCTTACGATGCTGATGATTATTATGGGAACTGCTACTCACCCTCCTTTCTGCCTTTATTCTTTCTGAATAGATTATAACCTACTATGGTAATCTCCAGTTATGAGACTCAGCGAATGAAATCTCCATGAGTGTAACATCTAGACCTGTCTCTACCTTCAGGGTTAGGAAGTCTGCAACTTCATTGCCTACACTATGAGAATTTGCACACATAGCTAGCTAGAGATTTGTCCTTAACCTTTAATACCTTCGTACAGCCTCATCCCTGCTCCCCTTGTCGTCCCTCTTATTTTGAAGTCTTTTCTCCAGTAACTTCATTTGATTGTTCGGGGTGACAGATTGATGCGATAAACTTCCATCCGCCACACCCTGCCCCGTATTTAGTTTAAACTTTCATCTTTGCTGTTTGGTCAACAGTACTTCATATTTTACAATACAGAAAGAGAAGAAGCCTGGCTTTGAAATGAATCAAGTCTGAGATTAGAAATACGAAGGGCCAGAATGAAATGAAAAAACTCTGAAAAAATAAGTTGTCCTCAAAGGCCAGATGTGGAAAACTTGGAAATTTTAGAAAAATGCAAAGCATTTGTGGAAAAAGAAATTCAACAAAAACTCCCCCCTCCCCCTCCCAATTTTTTCTGAGCCTCCATATCTGTATCCAAGATTTGCATTATTGGTTAAACTTAAACTGAACGCTCACAAATTCTGAGGAATGTGGAAGTGAAATTACAGGCTGGATTTTTAAATGAGAAGAATAAAAGATGGCAAATTTGACCAAAATTGAGTATGTGCCACTTTAATCTCAAAGCCTTATCAATGTAATCATTTCAAGTGCATCTCTTAATCCTCTCTGTTTTTTTTATTACTAGGTTTGCTTGTATCAAAGCCTGGCTTTACTGACTACAAAGGCAGTGGGGGTAATTAACATGCTATCTGAAGTTCAAATCCCAGACTTCAAATTATATGAAGGAACGTCAAGGAAAAGCCTACTGGCGAAATTAAGCACACTCTTCTTAGCAAAGACTCTACAGTTTTCACTACTTTTTCATGCACATTATTTTTTTCCTGTAGTTTCTACGCTTCTTAGAATTCTGGCTTGATTCCAAAGCAAAGATATAACAAAAAAAAAGTTCAAACACAAGCCCGAGCATTATATCTTCTCATCATAAAGAAAACGTGGGACTTGCAGATATTTCAACGTATATGACTCAGTTTCATCCATAAAAGGACCAAAGTGCGTTTTTCATGCAGGCACGTGCCCTTCTCTTATTCCCTGGAGGCCCTGTTTTTCAAAGGGTGCCTCCTATTTTATGGCTGTAGCAAAAAACAAAAAACTCTTCTGAACATAAAATTAAGTACTCCCACACAAGGATAAAGCTGTTGATGTTGATTCAAGCTTTCATTACCATGTTAGTTGCGGGGGTGAAGGGAGAGAAGAATATTAAAATAAGGGCTTGTTCTCTGATAGCTCCTTTGCACGGAAACTGCATTTCAGCTGTTAGTTCTTGTCGTGTTTTTCTTGGGCTAAATTGAAAGGCACTATCCTGTAGTGCTGTAAGAAAACACATGCCCACATGACTGTTTGGAGAGCGGGACTCAGCTGTGACTGAGCAGTCCTGCTGGGTGATGGATAGGAGCTCACCAAACAAAGGACTCATGAGATCTGCCAGCAGACAGAGAGAGTGCAGGACAAGGAAACGTTCCAACAAGGCGTCATTGTGCAAGTCTCTGATGAAGGACGATCCAGCAAGCTGTAACAACTGGTGCAGGCTGGCACATTGCTTCTCTTCTGATCAAACTCTTTTACACCAGACAATTAGGAAAGCTTGCATTTTGTAATTTTAAAAAAAAGTTAGCATTATTTGAAAATAAAGCAATAACATCCTTTTTTGAACTGATGCCGATTATTGTCCTACAATTCATTTGCATATCTGAAGAGTTTCCTTTGGGGAGGGGAGAATCAGTTTAAAATTCATAGGCATCACTGTTAGTGTGCTTCATTAGTTGAGTGTCACCACAGAAAAGTGTGGCTGTGAGAGCAACAAATAAAGCAGACTAAAGCCAGAAGATCAGAGGAGCCAAACCTGTGCACATGGTAGCCCAGTTATAACATGGGGACCCCTTAGAGTCCCGTCCCTCCAACACTAATTCAGGTCCCATCTATCATGGTCTAGGTTAGAGTGAGGCATTATGGTATATTTCATGGTAGCGCAGTGTTTCTCAAATCAGTCCTGGTGTACCCCATAGCTAGTCTGGTTTTCAACATATCCACAATGAATATTTATGAGCTAGATTTGCATGCACTGCTTCCACTGCATTCAGATCTGTTTCATGCATATTCATTGTAGATAACCTGAAAATCAGACTGGTTATGGTGCACGCCAGGGCCGGCTTGATAAGGTGACATTTTACTTATCAGTTAATGTCCTTTCCTCGAGTTCCACTAGACCAGACCAGAAAAGTGGGTTGTGTTTCCCTACCAGCAGACTGGTGGAGAAAAAGAACTAATGAAAAGCCCAGATTTCAATGACATCACTCCTATGTCTCTATTCGCCTCAGTCACCAGAGGTCCTTCAGTATTCATCCCAAAGCATATGGGAGAAGCACAGCAAGCCTCACACAACCTCAGTTGTGGGCAACAATGAGTAATCAACAGTAAAGAACTATGTACTGTACAGGGAAAGCATAAACAGAAAGCTGTCTGAAGAAGATGAACCTGCAGAGCCAAGTGAAAAAAAAATCATAGCAGACGCAAGGATACCGCAGCAGAACAGAGCAACTACAGTTTTAGGGGCGGGCCCTGGACTGGTCTAACAGTACTCAAGGAAAGGACATTAACTGGTAAGTAAAATGTCACCTTCCATATCGTCCTACTAGACCCTTCCAGACAAGTGGGATATACCAAAATTACTCCACTGGGTGGGAAGAAGACACAGCAGCTCACAAAAACTCTTGAGCCAAAGGCTGTGTTCACCCATGTGTGGACATCCAAGTAGTAATGCTTGACAAAAGTGGAAAGTGATGCCCACGTTACTGCTTGATAAATCTCTGCAGGGGCTACCGAGCTCCGTTCTGCCTTCAAGGATGCTCGTTCTCAGGTAGAATGGACACACAAACCCTCTGGAACGTGCTGGCTCTGCAACAGATGCAGAGAGACAATGGCCTCCTTAGTCCAGCGCCCCAAGATCAACTTGGCTGCCGGGTCACCCATGCACAGGCCAACAGCACAAAATGAAGGTCAGACTTACGAAATGAATCATTAACCTACAGGTACCGTAGAAACACCCTGCAGACATCCACAAGGCATAGAGCCTTATCCTTCCCCCGACACTGCTCCTTCGATAGGGAGGGCAGGCAGACCACCTGGTTCACATGAAAGGGAGAAAGCACCTTAGGCAAGAAGGAAGGTACAGGCCGAATGGAAACAGCCTCCTTTGAAAAAGACAGATAAGGATCTCAGCAAGAAAAAAGCCTGCAGCTCGGAAATCGCCTTGTGGAACATATCACAACCAAGACGACAGTTCTGAGTGTCAAATCCTTCAAAGTAGCAAGCTTCAATGGCTCAAAGGGCGCCGACAACAGAGCCTGGAACCCCAGATACAGATACCAGACAGGGATCACAGACCAAAGGGGAGGACGCAGATGCTGAATCCCTTGAGGAAAGCATGAGATGCCCAGATGCAAGGTCAGAAATTTACCAGACACCGGACCTCAGAAACAGGACAAAGCTGCCAACTAAACTTTCAGGAAGCTAAGGGAAAGGTCCTTCTCCAGGCCATCCTGTAAAAGGTCAACAGAGATGGCCCCATTAGGGACCAACTGCCGAGTGCCGCATCATCGCTCAAAGAAGCATCATTTCCGCACATATGTCAACATGGTAGACCTACTCCAGGCTACAAACAGTAAAGACCATCTCTGGAGAGTAGCCCTTATTACGCTAACCAATTCCTTTCAAGAGCCAAGCCATAAGCAAGAAGGGAACCAGGTCCTCGAGAATGATCGGTCCCTGCTGCAGTAGGCCCTAAGATGGAGGCAACTCAAGAAGCGGCACCTTCAGGAGCCGCATCAAGTCTCCGAACTTCACTCTGCTCTGCCAATCTTGCACCACCAGCCTGAGAGGCGTTCTATACTTCGAAGCACATGCCTCACCAGAGGCTACAGAGGAAACACATATAGCAGATGCTGGCTTGGCCAAGGCTCGGTCAGGGCATGAATGCCCTTGTACCCAGTCTCCATGTGGCAACTGAAGAAGCGGTAAACTTTGGCACTGGAGCGGGTTGCCATCAAATCCATTTTAGGATGACCTTGGCGGCACAAAATCAACACCCACCTCCTGACTCAACTCCCACTCTCCAGGATCCAGAGACTACCAGCTGAGAAAGATTGCTTCCACACTGTGCACCCCAGCAATGTGCTGAGCCAACAAGGCTAGGAGGTTCTTCTCTGCCCAGACAAACAGAAGAGCCATCTGCACGTCTCATGCTGCCTTGCCAATTTACAGATGCCACTGCTATGGTATTATCTGAAAACATTCAAACTGCTCGGCCCTCAACCAGGGGCCAGAAATGCAGAAGAGCCAACATGATGTCCCTCACCTCAAGGTGGTTAATGGACCACACTGCTTCCCCTAGGGTTTCAACAGCCCTAGGCCATCCAGTCTTTGCAATGGGCTCCTCAGCCTGAGAGGCTGGCATTGGTCACCAGGAGGAAGCAGGAGAAATTGTCCACCAGCACACCCTTCCTCAGATGAACAGGCTGCTGCCACTACTGCCAATTGGACCTCACCATCAATGGGAGGGAGCCTGCATTCGAACTCTTGAGAATTCAGGAACCACTGAGTCGGCAAGGACCTATGACACTATCTCTATGGTCACTGCCATCAATCCAAGGAGCTGAAGATAATCCCAGACTCTGGGATCCTGCTGCGCACAGAACATTGCTAGATAATCCACATTTTTCACTTTCTCCTCTGGCAAGAAAACTGCTGACTTGAGTGTCCAAACGTGCTTCAGAAACTCCGGGGACTGGAAAGGCAACAGCTGGCTCTTTCCCTGATCCAGTCATCCAGATATGGATGGCACAGTTCTCTTGGCATCAATGTACCACCATCACCTTGGAGAATGCCCTTGTGGTGGTGGATAGCACAAAAAAGGGAGGGCGTGAACAGAAAGCAAGAGCCAAGCACAGCAAAATGCAGATATTGCTGCTATCCACCCAGATCGGGATAAGAAAATACATCTCAGCCAGATCCAGAGAAGCCAAGAACTCCCCTTGGTGCACTGCTTGAATCACGGAGTTCAAGATTTCTATTTGGAAGCGCAGGATGCTCAAGTGCTCAATCACCCCCTTAAGGTCTAGATGGGCCAGAAGGAACTATTCTTTTTGGGCACCACAAAATAGATGGAGTATCTGCCCTTGCCCCGCTCATTCGGCGGGACGGGCACCACTGACTTTAGGTGCAGCAACTTGTCCAAGGTGGCCCGCACAGAGGAGCTTTGATTGCAGATCCACAAGAGGAGATGACGAAGGCATCCAGAATCGGCTCTTTGCATTCCAAGACATGGCCAAACTGAATGGTGTCTAGCATCCAGCGATCCTTGGAAAACCGGGCCCATTCCTGAAAGAAAAGGTGAAGCCTGCCTCCAATTCGAGAAACCAGGGAATGGGCCCCAAAACCTTCATTGTGCAGCCCAGGTGGGTCCTCCTCTGGAAGGGACCAAGTCCCTAGGCCCAAGCACTCCACGAAAGGACCAAGAACAATCCCGAAGCCTGAAGCACAGGGGAAGAGAGGTTTCTCCAGGTCAGCAACGAGAGGCCCAAGACCCCCAGAAATCTGGTGTATGGGTGGAGGCGGACAAGGAAGGGGCACCAGCTAGCTTCACAGGCCCATTGGACCTGTCTTCCGGAAGGCGGTAAGATTTTGTCTTGCCCAGGTCCTTCCCCATCTTCTCCAATTCGGCTCCAGACAGAAGCTTCCCCTTAAAAGCAATAAAAGCCTTAAAAACAGGGGGTTACAGACCCATATTAGATCTCAGAGAGTTGAACAAATTTCTATGCAAGGAGAAATTCAAGATGACTTCTCTCGGAACTCTCCTTCCATACCTCCAGAGTCAGGACTGGCTTTGTTCTCTAGATCTCAAGGATGCGTACACTCATGTCCTCATCCATCCAACACACAGAAGGTTCCTTCGGTTCCTTTACCAAGGAAAGCACTACCAATACAAGGTGCTTCCTTTCGGTCTGGCCTCTGCTCCAAGAGTGTTCACAAAATGCATGGCAGTGGTAGCTGCATTTTTACGCACTCTAGGGATATTCGTATTCCCATATCTGGACGACTGGCTCATCCGAGCTCCATCCCAGTCAGAGGCCCAGGCTTCCCTGGCCTGCACAAAGCGTGTTCTTCAGTATCTGGGACTGGTAATCAACATTCCAAAATCCCATCTCACCCCTACTCAGTCTCTAGAGTTCATAGGGGCCTTACTGGATACCACAACTGCAAGGGCCTATCTTCCCCAGGCCCGTTGCCTACGCTTGGTGCAGTTAGCCTCCCAGATTCATTTAAAATCCCATTTAACTGCTCGAGAAATGTTACAACTCTTAGGCCACATGGCATCCACTGTGCATGTGGTTCCTTATGCTCGCCTTCACATGAGGGCAGCTCAATCGACTCTATCCACCCAATGGACCCAGGTATCAGGTTGCCTGTCAGACAAAATAGCAACCTCCAGTCGCCTCTTTTGGTCCCTCCACTGGTGGAAGTCCCCTCAAAATCTGTTGCTGGGGTCCCCCTTTCAGCAAGTCTTACCCCAAGCAACCCTTACAACAGATGCCTCTCCAAGGGGTTGGGGACCTCATCTACAGGATCTCTCCACCCAAGGCATCTGGTCTCCACAGGAGACATCTCTACATATCAACCTCTTAGAGCTCAGAGTAATCTTTCTGGCTCTCAGAGTCTTCCACACCCTACTCATCTACAAGACAGTCCTCATTCACACGGACAACCAAGTAGCCATGTTCTACGTGAACAAGCAGGGAGGAACTGGCTCTCTGTCGCTTTGCAACGAAGCTCTGAGATTGTGGGCCTTCGCCAGAGAGCATCAAATCCATCTCATGGCAGTGTATCTTCCAGGGGTTCAAAACTCTTGGGCAGACAGACTCAGTCGAGTTCTGCTTCCACAAGAATGGTCCCTCCATGGGGACCAGATAGCCAGGATTTTTCGGATTTGGGGTACCCCAGACATAGACCTGTTTGCAAGTACGTGGAATGCCAAACTTCCCCGGTTTTGTTCCAGGATTCCGTGTCAGGGAGTTCAGGCCAAGGATGCCTTCCTCCTTCACTGGGGGCAAGACTTCCTCTATGCCTTTCCACCTATTCCCCTCATCCCCAAGACTCTGTTCAAGCTTCAGAGAGACAAGGGGTCTATGATCCTCATAGCACCACGTTGGCCACACCAAGTGTGGTACCCTCTACTTCTGCATCTCTCTCAAGTTCCCTCCCTGGACCTGGGGTCTGCTCCAGATCACCTCTCCCAGGAGGAGGGAACCTTGTGGCACCCAAATCCTCAGTCTCTTCATCTCAGGGCCTGGTTGCTGAAGGCCTAGACCTTCAAGATTTACACCTTTCTCAGCAAGTGAAGGATATCCTTCATGCTTCCAGAAAGCCTTCCACCAGACGCTCTTATGCTTTTAAATGGAAAAGATTTTCCATTTGGTGTGCAGAAAATGGTCTTAACCCTTCTGCAATACCTTTGAATTCTTTACTAGACTATTTGCTGCATTTATCCCATGCAGGCCTTAAAACAAATTCAATCAGAGTCCATTTGAGTGCTATTGCAGCATCCCTGAAGCCTGTTAATGGACAACCTATTTCCTCTCATCCTCTTATAGCAAGATTCATGAGAGGCCTTCTTTTGACTAAACCTCCCATTAGACCACCTCCAGTGGCATGGGACTTAAATCTGGTTCTTGGCCAGCTTATGAAGCCACCCTCTGAACCCTTAGCCACTACCTCCTTGAAATTCCTTTCCTGGAAGGTTATTTTTCTCATTGCAGTCACCTCAGCTTGCCGTATCAGTGAGTTGCAAGCTCTAGTGGCTAATCCTCCTTATACAAGGTTCCATCATGACAAGGTAGTTCTCAGAACTAATCCACACTTTATGCCTAAAGTGGTCTCACCTTTTCATCTGAACCAGGAGGTATATTTACCTGTCTTCTTTCCAGGACCTCATGCATCAAGTGCAGAGAGGAGTCTTCATACCCTGGATTGTAAAAGAGCACTTGCTTTCTATTTACAAAGGACACAGCAACATAGAAAGTCCTCTCAACTTTTTGTTGCTTTTGATCCTTCTCATTTAGGACTTCCAGTCCCTAAGAGAACTCTGTCCAATTGGATTGCTCAGTGTATTTCCTTCGCCTACCAGAGTAAGAACCTTTCTCTGGAGGGCCATGCCACAGCTCACAATGTGAGGGCCATGGCAGCCTCTATGGCTCATCTAAACTCTGTGTCCATCGACCAAATCTGTCGAGCAGCCACCTGGGCCTCGGTTCATACCTTCACAGCCCATTACTGCTTGGACAAGGACTCCCGCTGGGATGCCTTGTTTGGTCAGGCTGTTCTCAAACACCTGTTCCATACCTAATCAACTCCTACCCTCCATCCCTGACTGGATGCCTGAGATTCATGGGTGGTGGTGGAGCCCTTCCAGGGACTCACAATCTGGGTGATCTCCCAGGCATCTCTAGCTGGGGAGTCCCCATATGTGAAGACTCATTCCTGCTTGTTCCTGGAGATAGCACAGTTACTTACCTGTAACAGGTGATCTCTGGGAACAGCAGGAATAAGTCTTCACAACCCACCTCTCCTCCCCTAGGAGTTGTATCTCTCTATCTTTCCTTTCCTCTCTCTCTCTCTTTGTCTCAGCTTTAAAACTCGAACTGGAGAGAGACGGTTGGGAAAGGTGGGAAGGCGGCACGCAGGCGCTGTGGGATGCTCCCAAAAGCTTTCCTACTGGACGCTGGGGAGCGTTCCCGCGCAGGCTCCGTCGGTACCGACGATACCCATATGTGAAGACTTATTCCTGCTGTTCCCAGAGATCACCTGTTACAGGTAAGTAACTGTGCTTTATAGGACACTGGGGAATGTAGTACCATTTTCCCATACTCCTGACATGAGGGTTGTTTTATTCATTTATCTTTTTACAGTTTCATAATTATTTTATATTTGTAACTGTGGTGGTACCACATGGTTTCACGAAAACCAACTAATACATGCTTGTTCTGTCCGGCTGCCACTTTGTTCCTTTCGTCTTCCTAGTTTACACTGAGAGTGCTAGATCGGCGGTCTTTGATAATATGATATATGTCTTGTTATGTGAATTATTTTCTAATCCTTATTTTTAATTGTCCGCGTTGTGTTCATATTTTTATAAGTTTTTTACATATGGCCTGTCCCTGCTGCCTCTTGCTCCGCCCCTTGACATTCCAGTCTGTATTTAGAACGCGCCTGCGTCGGCGTTTTTTGAAAGTGTATTTGGCAGCTTGAGAGGATCTTCAAAGACGTGTCAGGTTTGGCTCCGCATTTTTATATAGTTTTATAATATAGATTCTGTTTGCAAGACGGCACTCTGGTCTCTTAGATTACAGAGTGTCAGATCGCGGCTTTTCGTATGGTTTGCCGGAGACAAGTTAAAGAGGCTCCGCTCTTGTGTTAGCTTCGTTATAATTCCGGTTTACATTTCGCTTTCACATTTCAACCTATATCGATGAAGTTTCTAAGCATGTATGAATACTTAGATGATTCATGAATTTGGTGTTTATGTAGCGAGATTCCTTTTGATAAAACAATTTGTTGTTTTTTTAGTTCGCAAAGAGCGCCGACTTTGGCAGTCTGTAGAGTTCACTTGCGGCAGTTTCAGATACATCTAAAATTGGGTTCGTTTTATAAATTATTTTATAATGCTGTAATTCTCGATTACTTTTGGAATTTATTTTACATTGTTTTTAAGTTTGTACACACTACTTTTGATTTGTCTTTAAGTTAAAGCACGTCTGGTCTCTGCATTTACAGATTCTCCTATAGGTCAATTTAAGGTTCAGCATATATGGCATAAAAGTAGAAACGTTTTTTGCAGTTAGTAACATAAGTTTATTGTCTGGTTGGAATAGGATAGGTTCACTCCCCCTGATAGTTCACCACACGCTCCTGCCACGTTTCTTTTACCTGATTATGTATGTGTAATAACTTTATGTTTTTGGCTTCTTTTGTTCCAATGATCAATTTATATTTTTCCTTTAGCATCATTGTCAGTGTTTTCCAATTCAATATTAAAGTAGTGCCGGTTAATAACTCAGAGGTAAATATTCCCTCTCTAGTGTTGTTTGTCACATTCCATTCTTTTCTCTCATTTTTATTAATGTACATATGTATTTATTTCATGGGTGGTTAACAGTTTGTGAAGTAATCTAATGTATGTATTTATGTGGTTTATTAATTATTTATTAGTTTTTACCAACACATTTGTGCCCTTTTTTATATATTTATATAATTATAATATTACATCTATAGTTTTAATGTGATATTATTCATGTTAATATACTTTTTTACTTTATATTAGATGTTCTGTTCTTTTATGTGTTTTAATGTTAATTATGTATTTATTATGTAACTTTTTTTTATATATTTATGTTTTTAGTTTCATTTACCTAATCAAACCCCTGACGAAGTGTGCGAAACACGGCCTGTGTCGAGCGGGCAGTGAAGATATTAATAAACTCTGGTTCATATAATCACGGTTTGTACTGGGTCACATCCAAAAAGTGGACATGAACAAATGAATACTCCAGCATAAATTTCAAATTCTCATGCAAACTATTTAACCAGTCAAAAAACTCAGTCTCATTTCAGTCCTGTGAAAAATACAAAAAATATTGTCAATATATCTAATCCACATGATAACTTCCGACCAAAATTCCAAGGGACAAACCACATCCTCTTCAAAAGCACGCACAAACAAGCAAGCCACTGAGGGGGCCATGACTGCCCCCATGGCCACCCCGTGGATTTAATAATACTAATTTTCAAAGGCAAAATAGTTATGTTCCAAAACTAAATGAAGTAACTGAATCAAGAATACATGAAAATACTCAGAAATAGTCTTTGATTTCTGTAATTAACAGGCAACTGTCGTGATAGCTGACGTCTGGGGAATGTGAGTATACAAGGCTACAATGTCCATTGTAACCAAAATCCAATAAATTCATAAATACCTCTCTCAACAATAATAAAACTCCTGAATCTCTAATGTATAAGTCTTTGGTGTGGCCTCATTTGAAGTATTGTGTGCAATTCTGGGAACCGCACCTTTAAAAGGATATAAACAGGATGGAGTAGGTGCAGAGGGTGGCTACTAAAATGGATTAGTGATTTTCATTATAAAGCATATGAGGACAGACTTAAGGGTCTTAATATATACACCTTAGAAGAAAGGCGGGATAGAGGTGATATGATTGAAACGTTTAAATACCTCCATGGCATAAATGCACAGGGGGAAAGCCTCATTCGATTGAAAGCAAGTACTGCTACGAGGGGACATGGAAATGACGGTGAAAGGGGATAGAGTCAGGTGTGATATGCGGAAATATTTCTTTACGGAAAGAGTGGTGGATCCGTGGAATAGTCTCCCAGTGGAGGTGGTAGAGATGAGGACAGTAACTGAATTCAAAAAAGCATGGGACAAACACAGAGGATCTCTAAAGGAAAAAAGGGGTCTGTTGTAGTTGTTGATATGGAAGGACAGACTAGACAGTCAAAGACCACATGGCCTGTCGTCATTTTTCTATGTTTCTATGTCTGATTTGTTCTGCCTCCTCAAAGGATTTAAATATTGATCCAGGAATGTTGATAGAAGTTCCAATATGGAATCTCGTATTTAATTATTTATTTTTTATTTAAAAGGATTTCTATACCACTTTATCCTTAAATCAAAGCGGTTCACAGTACAACTAAACATGTTACATAAAACAAGGTTGTGGGGCATGCAGGGGGACAATGGGACTTTATACAATGTGTTCAGGTAGTGATTATTGTAATATAACTATGTACAATGTGCTCGTACATGATGGATAGTCTGAAACATCCAAAGGACTAGGTAGGTTAGCGAAATGGGGATTGGGATTGAAGGTGAAGAAAAAATGGGGGGGGGGGGGCCTGGGATGATGACGGGGAAGGGCGGGAGCATTTGTGAAGCAATTAAATTGTATCCTGTGGTTGAGTTTATGTAATGTCTCTAAAGTGTTCTATATAGAATTATTATTATTAAAGACTTATAAAGCGCCACAACATACAAAGCGCTGTACAAACAGAAGAGAGACAGTCCCTGCTCAGAGCTCACAATCTAATAAGACAGAAAACAAAATAAGTTACATAACACAAATAGCAAAAATTTACAGGACAAAGTAAGCAAATGTTGATAGAGAGATCAAGATAGGGTAAGACAGGAATGGAAAGCAATAGTGAAGAGGTGGGATTTTAGTCTGGACTTGAAAATGGCCAGGGAGGACGCCTGGCGCACAGAGATAGGAAGACTATTCCAAGCAAAGGGTGCTACCAGTTGGAAGGAGCGAAGTCTGGAATTGGCAGTATGAGTAAAGGGCACAGATAAACGAAGACTGTTAGAAGAGCGAAGCAACCAAGAGGGAGTGTAAGGAGAGATGAGAGATGAAAGGTACTGGGGGGCAGAAGAGTGAATACATTTATAGGTCAGGAGGAGAAGTTTAAATAGGATACGGAGATGGATGGGAAGCCAATGAAGCGACATGAGGAGAGGAGTGATGTGGGAAAAACGAAACTAGCGGAAAATAAGTCGAGCAGCGGAGTGTTGAATGCGGTTTTAAGCATCTTCTGGAAGTTCTTGATATCCTCAGTGGCTCTCAGGTGGTCCGGGAGAGAGTTCCAAAGGGCAGGAGTGGCAAGGGATATTGCTCTTCCAGATGTGGATTGATTCGCTTTGGTGTAGGCACTGGGGGTTGTGATCTTGTCTGTGGTGCACCGCCTCCTGGGCCTGGTGCTTGAGTCAGTGGTGATGAGGGTTTGCAGGCTGTTTGCCAAGAGATTATGTTTGATTTTAAAGATGTTTAATAGTGTTTTATATTTGATGAAGGAATTAATGGGGAGCCAGTGGAGGTGGCTCAAGATGAGGGTGATGTGTTCGTGCTTTGAAGATCCAGTTATAATTCGAGCAGCAGTGTTTTGTGCCATCTGTAAGGAGCAGAGGGCTTGTTTTGGTAGCCTAAGGTATATGGGGTTGCAGTAGTCCAAAATATGGGTGACTATCGCTTGTCAAACAGTGCGAAAATGTTCTAGGCAGAGTAGTGGCTTGAATCATCTGATGACTTGTGATAGGCATTCCTTGTAGTTTTGTTGATGTGAGATTGGAGGTTCAGATTTCTGTCCAGTGTGACTCCGAGGTATTTCACTTCAGGTTTAATGGGTATTGTGGTGGTGTTCAGGTTAATTGTGGGAGGGGACGGGGTAAATCCTGAGTTTAACGTGATGAAGATAGCTTCAGTCTTGTTGTAGTTTATCATTAGGTTGTTTTGAATTAGCCAGAACGTCATCTCTTGAAGGTAATTTGCTATTTTTGTGTAGTCCGGGTTAACAAGGTTGTTTGGAGTGTAAATCATTATGTCATCTGCATAGATGGTGTGGCAGATCTTGTGGCTATTGATGGAGCAGATAGGTTGAATGTATTAGTTAAATAGAAGAGCAGAAAGTGAGGAACCTTCAGGCATGCCCTGACTTGCTATGAATGGTCGGGAGGTGTTGGGGCCACATTTAACCTGAAGTTGTCTGTGGTGAGAGGTAAACCATTTCATAGTGGTGCCATGCCGCCCAATCTCTTCTAGTCTTCTCAGGAGTATGCTGTGCGAGACCGAGTCAAAAGTAGGTGATATCGATGAAGATCATGAGAAGTCCCATCTTGACGTTATCAATAACTCTTATTAGATTGTCAAAAAGGAATATCAAAAGGGTTTGAACGCTATGGTTTGGTCGAAAGCCATGTTGCTGTGGGTCTAATGGGACATACATATGAGTCAATATGGTCCCGGAGTTGACACTGTACAATTTTTTTGATGATCTTAGTCAGGAAAGGGAGGCTAGAGATGGGTCGGTAGGTGGCTGAGTCAGTTTTACTTAATGTAGAGTTCTTGGGTATTGGACAGATAGTTGTCATCTTTAGGGCATTTGGCATATTGCCATGAGTAAGGGATTGGTAAACAATGTTTTTGGATGATGTGACTGAGATCCTCTTTTGTTGATTTAATCCAGTCCACTGGGCACAGATCAGTAGGGGTAGTGCTGGTGTTGAGCGCTGAGATAATTTGAGTAATCTGCTCAGCAGAAGGGATGCTGAATGTACCCCATATTTGATTGGGTTCTGTAGGTTTGGGGTTATTGATTGGGGGTGTATTGTGGGGAAGCTGTGAATTTGGCTTGAAGGAAGTCTGTGAAGGTCTGCGGATGTATCAATTCTTCTTCACTGACTTTAGGTTCCTTGGTGAGGGTACGTACTATTTCGAATAGTTCTCTGGGTATATTGGCGGATTTGAGTACAAGGCTGGTGTAGTATTCCTTTTTTTTGTTGATTGTTGTAGTCCTTTTGCTTTATTTGGTAGAGTTCTTGGGTAGTGTTAGACTTATTCTGTCTCCAGCATCGTTCTAATCTTCGTAGTATTCTATTTGCATTTTGCACCTCCTTGGAGTACCAGGGGGCTGATTTGAGTTTATAACCTTGTGATTTTGAGTTCCTGGACTCTGGTGCTCTAGCTGTTGTAGAAATGATCATATTCCAGTTCTCAATTAGGTTATTTTGATCTTTGGAGTCCTTGTTCAGGTTAGGGAGTGTTTCTTGGAGAAATTTGTCCTTGTCGAAGCACTTGAATCGTCTGCTTGAATGGAACTGGTCCCAACGTGCGTTTAAGCTTAGAATCTGTAGATCGATTTTTATTCTGTGGTGATCCGACCATAGTACTAGTGTAATTGTGGGGGTTGTGACAAAGTTGTGTTCAATTAGTTGGTTGGGTAGAAAGATGAGATCTGAAGAGGATCTGTGTCTGTGTGTGGGGGCATTGATAAGCTGGGTGTACTGGAGTGTGTCCATTGCAGTCTGGAAGGATTCCACATATTTGTTGGGAGTGGACTTGAGAATGAAGGCACCAAGAACTAGCAAAGGTTCGTTAGGAGCATTGATTGCACAAATGGATTCCAGTGTAGAGGACAGTTCATCCGAGGAAGCATGTGGGGCCCTGTATGTGAGAAACAGGGTTAGGTGCATGTTCTCAATGATGATGGTATTGCAGAGGGTAGTGCTTGAGGTGGTTCGGATCTGGAATCTTAGGTTGTTTCTTGCCAGGATAAGGATACCTCCACCTTGCTTGTGTGTGCAGGGGCAGTTGAATGCTGTGTGCATGGGAGGTGTGAGCTGGTTGAGGAGAACATTGCCAGTGGGTGCAAGCCACGTTTCTGTGATGCATAAGATATCTGTTTGATGAGACTCTATGTGGTCTGCCAGGGTATTGATTTTAATGCAGACAAAATAGGCCTACCAGGTGGTTTGAATCGGTCCCTATGAATCTTGGGGACGATAAAAAAACATGTTATTTTAGGGAACGGTGTCCACAGATATCGAAATAACCTGTCAGATATCAATCCCTGATCCAGCGCCGATTCCAAAACCTCAAACACCTCTGCCTAGATATCTGGTGTCGGGTTATCTAAAGTTTTGTACAATTGCTTTTTACGTTGTGAATAATTTGAATAACAGGGGTACTTTGATGGCTGTAGGTTACCATCCCGGTGGGCATTCCCTTCTGTATAGGTGTGCTTTAATCACAGCTTAGATGTCATGAGTTTCACTGTGGCGTATAATATGTTCATATAAGCAAGTGAGTATGGTTTTAACTGTTTGTATGGTGGTGCTTATGTAAAGTGTCTAGTGAAAGTATTCATCCCCTCTTTGTCCTGAGTTGTTGCATTACAACCTGGAATTAAAATGGAAATTTGGGGTTAGCACCATGTGATTTACACAACATGCCTACCACTTTGAAGGTGCAAAATATCCTTTATTGTGACCCAAACAATTAAGACAACCCCCTCCCTCCTAGAAATCTGGAGTGTGCACAGGTATTCCCTCCTCCAAGTCAATACTTTGTAGAGCCACCTTTTGCTGCAATTATAGCTGCAAGTCTCTTGGGGTATGTCGCTATTAACTTAGCACATCTAGCCATTGGGATTTTCACCCATTCCTTAAGGCAAAGCTACTCTAACTCCTTCAATTTAGATGGGTTGCATTGGTGTACAGCAATCTTCAAGTCATGCCACAGATTTTCATTTGGATTGAAGTCTGGCTTTGACTAGGCCATGCCAAGACATTTATATATTTCCCTTTAAATCACTCAGGTGTAGTTTTAGCAGTATGTTTAGAGTCATTGTCCTGCTGGAAGGTGAACCTTTGTCCCAGTCTCAAATCTCTGGCAGACAAACAGGTTTTCTTCAAGAATTGCCCTGTATTTAGTGCCATCCATCGTTCCTTCAACCCTGACCAGTTTTCCTGTCTCTGCCAATGAAAAACATCCCTACAACATGATGCTGCCATCACCATGTTTCACTGTAGGAATGGTGTTCTCAGGGTGATGGGTTTGTGCTGCATATGACGTTTTCCATGATGGCCAAAAAGTTCAATTTTTGTCTCATCTGACCAAAGAACCTTCTTCCATGTGTTTGGGGGGTCCGCCACATGCTGCTGTGCACACTCTATATATATCAATATGTTTATTAGAGATCTGATATCATCAAAAACCTACACAAACAAAACAAGCAATGCAGGAAACAAATATCAATATCAATAATTACATCTTTCAAATTACCACACATTAATAAATTGCAATAGTCCACATAACAATGAACTGACATCCCAATTAATTACAGAAAAAGAGAAATACTAAGATAAGAAGAAATTAAGAGGTAAATACACCTCCATAATTAGCAGGCTACACACACAACAAAGCAGATCACCAAAACTCATCCCTTCCTATCACACAAAAAATGTTCTAATTGAGTAACATCAGAAAATACATAGGTACAACCCTGATAAGCAATAATACATTTGCATGGAAATCTTAAAAAGAAAGTAGCACCCAGCTTAATCACTCTGGACTTCAATACCAGAAACCCCTTCCTCCGAGCTTGGGTAGACTTAGAAACATCGGGAAACACAAAGTTTATAACCACAAAACAACTTCTCTTTATTTTTAAATTAAGCTTTCAAAACCCGAATTTTATCTATAGAAGAAAAAAATAAACCAACAACGTGACCCTTTTTTCAATTCTATCAGAAGAATCTTCCAGGACATTAGTTAAATCTTTATTAACATCAATAGAAAAAACATCTAGCCACCTTCAGCCTTATCAACCTGATGTTTCCCTGCTGGAATATAATAGCAAAACTGTACAGCAATCTTATGAGAAAACAACAAAACTTCATGAAAATATTTATCAAGAAAGATCTGAGAAGATAGCAAAGATGACTTGGGAACATTTAAGAAGCGAAGAATCAGTGCCCTAGCACTGTTCTCCAATGTTTCTGGCTTATATTGAATAGTTAAAGAATCTTTAATAAAAGCAGAGCTAGAATGCTGCAATTTTAAAAGCTGCTCATTCATTGTAGAAACTGCGCTAACCACCTCAATTAACTGAGTGTCTGCCTCCACAAACGTCTGACTAGACTCCTGTGTATACACACAAAGACTCAAGAAATATAGCCACTTTAACATCAATATTAGCAATAGCAGTCCACAAGTCTTTCAAAGTAATCTCCTCAGGCGCAGAATTAAAATTCTTTACATCAGCAGTAACCACGACAAGCTTAGGCAATGGGCCCGGAGAATAAGAAACCAAAGAAGCCTTATCATCATTACTTGCCAAAGTAGAAGAAACTGGGGAATAGAGGGGAGAGGAGGGGTCTGCTCCACGGAGATCAAAGATGCTTCTTCGGCGAGTGAACACAATTCAGGAAGCGTTAAAAAATGCCTGTCAAGAGGACCAATGACCTTACCGTCCCCATGTCCACCGGGCCCTTATATTCCATCGGCTTCTTAATCTTCCGTTTCCTCATAATCTCCTCCAATGGTACACAGCAAAAGAGAAACACTGAAATCATAAATACTATTACCACTGTCATAAAAAGTCCTGCCCCTTTGGCCACTGCCCAGAGGGCTGTAGGGCAGAACTTATAGCCCCAGAGGACCCCGCAGGTATTCCGGTGCCAGAAAGCTGTTCAGGCAGATGCCAAGAGAACATCAGTGCACACACCAGCTGTTGGCTCTCTCACACAGCACACCAACAAACTCAGTATATGCCTGCTCACCAAAACTCAGTTCACCTGTGCATACTCTAAATGTGTTTTCTTATTTCTTTCTTTAAGCAATGGCTTTTTTCTGGCCATTCTTCCATAAAGTCCCGCTCTGTGGAGTATCTATGGACAGATACTCCCATCTCCGCTGTGGATTTTTGCAGCTCCTTGGTGTCTTTGTGGCATCTCTGATTAATGCCCCCTTGCCCGGTCTGTGAGTTTTGGTGGGCAGCCTTCTCTTGTCAGGTTTGTAATGGTGCCATATTCTTTCCATTTGATTATAATGGCTTTAATGGCGCTCCTTGGGATATTCAGAATTTGGGATATTTTTTTTATAACCCAATCCCTATCTACAGTATACTTCTGCACAACTTTGTCTCTGACCTGTTTGGAGTGCTCCTTGGTCTTCATGTTGCTTGCTTAGAGGTGTTGCAGAGTCAGGGGCCTTTCAGAACAGGTATATTTATACAAGCATCATGTGACAAATCATGTGCACTGATTGCACACAGGTGGACCCTAATCAACTAATTATGTGACTTCCGAGGTTAACTGGTTGGACCAGATCTTATTTAGGAGTTTCATAGCAAAAGGGATGAATACATATACACTCTCTCTAAACCCACCTCCCCCTTTCTCTTCTCTTTCTGTAGAGAACATCCTCCTCCTCCTTGTTTCCTTGGGATCCTCATTGACTCTTTTCTCTCCTTTTCTGCACACATCCAACAGATAGCTAAAACCTGTTTCTTTCTCTATAACCTCAGCAAAATGAATCCCTTCCTTTCTGAACACACTACCAAGACCGTTATGCATACCCTAGTCGCCTCCTGTTTAGACTATTGCAACCTGCTCTTCACTGATCATCCATTGAATCATCTCCCCCCCCCCCTTTAATCCATTCAAAACTCAGCTGCACTGTAATCTTCAGCCAATGTTGTATGCTCACATAACCCTCTTCTCAAGTCACTTCTCTGGCTCCCTGTTCTGCATCCAGTTTAAATTTTTCCTACTGACCTACAAGCGCATTCATTCTGCTGCTCCTCATTCTCTCTCCTCTCTCGCCCCTCAGGAATTCCACTCTAAGTATATCACTTATCTGTGCCCTTCTGTTCCACTGCCAACTCCAGACTTTGTTCGCCCATGTCACTGCACCGTATGCATCAAACAGACTACCTGAGTCGGTACATAAGGCTCCATCTCTGGTCCTATTCAATCCAGGCTAAAAACCCACCTCTTTAAAGGCTATGTTTGGATCCTGACTCCATTTTTCTCCTGTTTACAACCCTTTTATGTCATAACCATTTCCCTTAGTTCTACCCTAGTACACCGTTTGTTGTGTTTGCCTCTTGCTTGAAAAGATTGTAAGCTCTACTGGGTAAGGACTGTGTCACATGTATGTGTACAGGGCTGCATATGCCTTGTAGTGCTATACAAATGATAAAATAGTAGAAGAGGGAATGTAATATGGACAGCCTCTGCCTTCACATTCTGACTGGCTCCCCCCACCCCAATCTCTTGCAGCAATTCCACAGGGAACAGGCAATTCTCTGAAGCATCACAGAAGACCAGAGAACCTGCTTATAGCAAAGGAAAAAGAGAGGGGTCTGCCCGACAGTGAGCAGTGCAGTACCAGAAAGCATAGTTACTCACCTGTAACAGGTGATCTCCGGGAACAGCAGGAATTTAGTCCTCACATATGGGTATCGTCGGTACTGACGGAGCCTGCGCGGGAACGCTCCCCAGCGTCCAATAAGTAAGCTTTTGGGAGCATCCCACAGCGCCTGCATGTTGCCTTCCTGCCTTTCCCAATTGCCTCTCTCCAGTTGAGTTTTAAAGCTGAGACAAAGAGAGAGAGAGGGAAAGGAAAGAGATAGATAGAGAGATACAACTCCTAAGGAAGGTGGGTGGGTTGTGAGGACTAAATTCCTGCTGTTCCCGGAGATCACCTGTTACAGGTGAGTAACTATGCTATCTCCAGGAACAAGCAGGAATGTAGTCATCACGTATGGGGACTCCCTAGCTTTAGTTGCCAGGGAGAAACCCCAGAAGTTGTGTGTTGCTGAATAGGGCTCCACTTCCCCTCATGGATCTCTGGCATTCTACCAGGGATGGCGGGTAGGAGTTGATTAGGTATGGAACAGGTGTTGTAGAACAGCCTGACCAAACAAGGCATCCCGGCGGGAGTCCTTGTCCAAGCAGTAATGGGCCATGAAGGTATGAACCGAGGCCCAAGTGGCTGCTCAACAGATGTTGTCGATAGACACAGAGTGCAGATGAGCCATTGAGGCTGCCATGGCTCTCACACTGTGAGCTGTGACATGGCCTTCCAAAGAAAGGTTCTTACTCTGATAGGCGAAGGAAATACACTGAGCAATCCAGTTAGACAGTGTTCTCTTGGAGACTGGAAGTCCCAAATGAGAAGGATCAAAAGCAACAAAGAGTTGAGAGGACTTTCTATGTTACTGTGCTCTTTGTAAGTAAAAGGCTAAAGCTCTTTTACAGTCCAGGGTATGAAGATTCCTCTCTGCATTTGATGCATGAGGCCTTGAAAAAAAAAACACAGGTAGGTACACCACTTTGTTCAGATGAAAAGGCGAGACCACCTTTGGCATAAAGTGTGGATGAGTCCTAAGGACTACCTTGTCATGATGGAACCTTGTATAAGGTGGATCAGCTACTAGCGCTTGCAACTCACTAATGTGGCGTGCTGATGTGATTGCAATGAGAAAGAAAACCTTCCAAGAAAGGAATTTCAAGGAGGTAGTAGCTATAGGTTCGAAAGGTGGCTTCATGAGCTGCCCAAGAACCAGTTTCAAGTCCCATGCCACCGGTGGTGGCCTAATGTGAGGCTTAGTTAGAAGAAGGCCTCTCATAAATCTTGCTATAAGAGGATGAGAGGAAATAGGCTGTCCATTTAGAGGCTTAAAGGAAGCTGCAATAGCACTCAAATGGACTCTTACTGAATTAGTCTTAAGTCCTGCATTGGATAAATGAAGGAGATACTCCAGCAATGATTCCAGAGGTATCGCAAGGGGGTTAAGACCCTTTTGCGAATGCCATATGGTAAACCTTTTCCACTTGAAAGCATAAGAGCGTCTTGTGGAAGGTTTCCTGGAAGCAAAAAGAATATCTTTTACTTGCTGAGGGAGATTAAGATCATGGAGATCTGGGCCTTCAGCAACCAAGCCCTGAGATGCAGAGACTGGGGATTGGGATGGCATAACATTCCATCCTCCTGAGATAGGAGATCTGGAGCAGACCCTAACTCCAGGGAGGGAGCTTGAGAGAGATGTAGAAGCAGAGGGTACCACACTTGCCGTGGCCAATGTGGAGCTATGAGAATCATATGGCCTCTGTCTCTCTGAAGCTTAAACAGAGTTTTGGGAATGAGGGGAATGGGTGGAAAGGCATACAGGAAGTCTTGACCCCAATGAAGGAGGAAAGCATCCCTGGCCTGAGCCTTCTGAGCCAGAATTCTGGAACAGAACCGGGAAGTTTGGCATTCTACGGACTTGCAAAGAGATCTATGTCCGGGGTTCCCCAAATTTGAAAAATCTTGGCTACCTGGTCTGCATGTAGAGACCACTCATGTGGAAGCAGAATTCGACTGAGTCTGTCTGCCCAAGAGTTTTGTATGCCTGGAAGATACACTGCCAGGAGATGAAGCTGATGCTCTCTGGCGAGGGCCCACAGTCGCAAAGCTTCGTTGCAAAGCGACAGAGCCTGTTCCCCCCTGCTTGTTCACATAGAACATGGCTACTTGATTGTCCGTATGAATAAGGACTGTCTTGTAGCTGAGCAGGGTGTGGAACACTCGAAGAGCAAGGAAGATTGCTCTGAGCTCCAAGAGACTGATATGTAGATGAGTCTCCTGTGGAGAACAGGTGCCTTGGGTGGAGAGGTCTTGCAGATGAGCGCCCCAACCCATAGGAGACGCATCTGCTGTGAGAGTTGCTTGGGGTAAGGGTTGCTGAAAAGGGGACCCCAGCAACAGGTTTTGAGTGGACTTCCACCACTGGAGGGACAAAATAAGGCGACTTGTGTTTGCTATTTTGTCTGACAGGCATCCTGATAAAGTCCACTGGGCTGCCCTCATATGGAGGTGAGCATAGGGAACCACATGCACAGTAGATGCCATGTGACCTAGTAGTTGTAGCATTTCTCGAGCAGCGAGATGAGGTTTTAGCACTGCTTGAGAAGCTAACTGCACCATGCGAAGGCAGCGGGCCTGAGGGAGATAGGCCCTTGCCTTTCTGGTGTCCAGCAAAGCTCCTATGAACTCTAAAGACTGAGTGGGAGTTAGACTGGATTTTGGGATGTTTATTACAAGACCCAAATACTGAAGGATACACATTGTGCAGGATAGAGAAGTCCTGGCCTCTGACTCTGTTGGGGCTCGAATGAGCCAGTCGTCTAAGTAGGGGAAGACGAATATTCCTAGAGTGCGGAGAAATGCTGCTACGACAGCCATGCATTTCATGAACACCCTTGGTGCTGAGGCCAGGCCAAAAAGACGCACCCTGTATTGGTAGTGCTTTCCTTGAAAAAGGAACCGAAGGAACCTTCTGTGGGTTGGATGGATGAGGACATGGGTGTACGCATCCTTGAGATCTAGAGAACAAAGCCAATCCAGAGACCCGAGAGAAATCATCTTGAATTTCTCTTTGACAAGGAATTTGTTCAATTCTCTGAGGTCTAAAATAGGTCTGTATCCCCCTGTTTTCTTTGAAATAAGGAAATAAGGGGAGTAGAACCCTGTACCCTGCTGATGAATGGGTACTTCTTCTATTGCCCCTTGGGCAAGAAGAATAGCGACCTCCTGCCCTAACAAGTTGATGAGAGAGGTCGGAGAATTGAACTGCCTTACTACTATGTGAGGGGGCATGCTTGAAAAATGAAGCTTATACCCCTCCTTTATGATGGAGAGTGTCCAAATGCTCTGCTGTTATCTGCACCCATCTGGGGGCAAAGTGACATAGCCTTCCTGGCTCTCGGGGGACCAGAGCCTTCCACCATTCCAGGAAGGTTAAGTTCTCTAGTTGAAAGTCAAAGGCCTTGTGGAGGCTGAGACTGCTGTGACGGCTGAGGCTTAGCAGTCTTTGCTTTCTTCTGTTTGGGTGGTTGCTGACCCTTCTTGACAAACTGACCTGCCGAACGTGCCTGCTGAGCATAGGCAGGATAATATCTTTTCTTCTTAGAAAAGAATGGTTTTTTGAAAGATTTCTTTCTAGCAGGATCAGCTGTGGACTTGGATAATCTTTCCAAGGTGGAATTTTCAGCATCCATCTCATTGGCTTTTTCCTGCCAATCTCTACCAAACAGGTTCTCACCAGTACAAGGGATGTTTCCCAATTTGTCTTGGATAGGCCATATGCTCTTTTTATGCTATCTTTTTCTACATTCATTGGAAGGATTTGTGAAAACGAGTTTGAGGCCAGGTAAGCATCAGCACACCAAGCTGCCATCAGTTCAGCCGCAATAAACTTCACCAGGCTGCCATGTTGCCTGATGACAATGTCTAAGGGGCTTGTTTACAAAGCCGCGGTAGCGGACTCCGTGCGATATTGGAGCTGCGGGCTCCAATATCGGGCGGCGTCTGCTACCGCGGTTTAGTAAACATGCCCCTACGTTTTAGACTCTAAGAGACAGAGGAACCTCCCACAGTGTAGCTGGTAACAGATCCTGCCATAGTGAAGCAAAGGGATCCTGTGTGAATAGTGGAGATAACTGATTCTTCAGTGGGTCAAATTAATTTAAAAAAATGATAATAGTAAAGTTTTTTGTTGGAACATCATTCTGAGCATGGAGACTATTCAAAGTTGAAGCCACTGAACCCAAGGGCCTGAAGGTGAAAACTCCCCACTGCTCGGGAATGAACTACCCCCTGAGGCAGATGTAATAAAGTGCTGGAGGCTAAGCACAGTTTTTTGCATTATTAGCGCAGTCCTGGCTATGGAGGAGTAGCCTAGTGGTAAGAGCAACTGCCTAGTACCCAAAAGATCAAGAGTTTGCTCCTTGTGCTCCAGTTATATGTTACTACGAAAACCCAGAGGCTGTTTGATTTGCCAGAAACTAGCACCGACTTGGCGGCAATTATCAGTTTAAAGAAAAAAGGGCAGTCCTATGCAGAAAGGAGTTTAGTGCACATGAAAACTGTGAGCAAGGACTTGTGTAGATATCATGCACAACTCATTTAAATTTAATGGAAATGAAGGTACTGGTGCAGAGAGGTCCTAAAGGCCAAGCACACAATTTTCTGAAGCTGGGGCCTTAACACGTGCTTTGAGGAGGAGTAAAAAGATAACGTGTTCTTCTGCAGTTAGCACTAGTGAGAATTTCATGGCTGTTTTTTCTTATGTCAGCATGGCAGACCCACAAATTTTTTCTTGAGTTATGGAAGTGGACGGATCAAAAAACACCACACAAACAGGACAGGGATAAGGAGCAGAGAGTCATATCCAGGGCCAGCCCTAGAGTTGGTTTAAGGTGTTGGTGCCCTAGGCAGACCTCAAGCTTTACCACCCCCATGACTGTCAAAATTAATTCTTTAGTTTTGAATGTCCTGCTCTTTGCTGCTGCCGGCGGCCTCTTAGTTTGCCTGATGGTTGGTTTGGTCCTGGTCATGTCACTGAATGCAGAGTTATGGGGGTGGTGCAATATCTGTGAAATGAACAGTAAAAGTGCCCAACTGCAGAAATGTAAAATTCCATACCAAAAATATTTATGTTGTTTGTAGAACATTACAGATGCCCACATGTGCATAATGTATGCGTATGCAACTCCAGATCCCCATACAATATTTTGCAGCAATGTGTGCTGCTAGCACACATCCATATGTGCATGTCTTTATGATGATTAGTATGTTCTCCTGTGTTGGCACATATGTTTTGCATGCAAAAAATTCCTGCTGTTCCTGGAGATCACCTGTTACAGGTGAGTAACTACACTATCTCCAGGAACAAGCAGGAATGCAGTCTTCACATATGGGACTCCCTAGTTAGAAGATGCCAGAGAGATGACCTCAGGGTCGGCTGTGGATCACACAGTTATGCCTAGAGAAGTCATGTGTCCTCCAAGGATGTCTGGTATCGAAACCCGGGACGGAGGTTAGGAGTTGTTCTAAGTCTGAAAGAGATGCTGGAGAACAACTTGGCCAAACAAGGCATCCCGGCAGGAGTCCTTGTCCAGGCAATAGTGTGCAGTAAAATTGTGGACCAAAGATGAAGTTGCTGCTTTGCATATCTTGTCAATAGCTACAGAGTGTAGATTTGCCATAGAGGCAGCCATGGCTCGAACATTATGGGAAGTGATGTAACCCTCGAAAGAAAGTCCTTTCCGTTTAAAGGCAAAGATGATGCAGTCAGCTATCCACTTGGGGAGTTTGTTTGGATACTGGCAAGCCAAGGTGACTTGAGTTAAAGAAATGAAAAGCTGGGAAGCTTTTCGGTGCTCTCGAGTTCTCTGGAGATAAAAAGCTAAGGCACATTTGCAGTCCAGAGTGTGAAGGGTTGCCTCTGCCCTAGATGAATGAAGTCTAGGAAAAAAGACAGGAAGGTAGACTGACTGGTTTAAATGGAAGGGCGAAACCACCTTCGGCATAAAGTGAGGATGAGTCCTAAGGACAACCTTATCATGATGGAATCGTGTATAAGAAGGGTTAGCCATCAAAGCCTGGAGCTCACGTCTAGCTGAAGTGAAGGCAATAAGGAAGATGACCTTCCATGTTAGAAACTTCAGTGAAAGAGTAGCTAGAGGTTCAAAGGGTGGCTTGAGAAGCTGTTCTAGACAACATTAAGGTCCTATGTCACTGGAGGGGGCTTAATGGGAGGTTTAGTTAATAGAAGACCCCTCATGAAGCGTGCTACTAGCAGCTGAGAAGAGATTGGCCTGCCATCTAAGGGCATGTGAGAGGCTGCAATTGTACTTACATGTACTCTTACCGAATTGGTTTTGAGTCCAGAAGAAGAAAGGTGGAGGAGATACTCAAGTAATGCCGCCACCGGAGCTATGAAGGGGTTAAGATCCCCCTGAGAGCACCAGAGAGAAAATCTACGCCACTTGAAGGTATAGGAGCACCTGGTGGATGGCTTCCTAGAAACTAAGAGGATGTCCTTAACCTCCTGAGAAAGGTTAATGTCCTGGAACAGCATGGCCTCAGCAGCCATGCTGTGAGATGGAGGGACTGCAGGTTGGGATGGAGC
The DNA here is from genome assembly GCA_033557465.1 of Ichthyophis bannanicus. Taxonomy (NCBI): domain Eukaryota; kingdom Metazoa; phylum Chordata; class Amphibia; order Gymnophiona; family Ichthyophiidae; genus Ichthyophis; species Ichthyophis bannanicus. Next base: position 548,570,615 of record CM066031.1, read on the forward strand.
AGCATCCCCTCCTCCTGAGAGAGGAGATCTAAAGCAGACCCCAGATCTATGGATTGAGCCCGAGACAGACGTAGAAGGAGAGGGTACCATGGTTGATGTGGCCAGCATGGGGTTATGAGTATCATGCAGCCCTAGTCTCTCTGGAGTTTGAAAAGAGTCTTGGGAATTAGGGGAATGGGAGGGAAGGCATATAGGAAGCCTTAACCCCCAGTGGAGGTGAAAAGCATCCACCTGCTGGCTGTTCAGTGCAGGAGTCCTGATGCAGAAAATGAGGGAGCTTGGCAGTCTGAGGACTTGCAAACAGGTCTATCTCTGGGGTCCCCCAGATTTGAAAAATGTGAGAGACTTTGTCTGTATGAAGAGACCACTCGTGGAGGAGGACGACTCAGCTTAGTTTGTCTGCTAAGACATTGTGCTTGCCTGGAAGATACACCGTATGGAGGTGAATGTGATGCTGTATGGCAAAGGATCACAGATGTAGAGTCTCGCTGTAGAGCGGGGGTACTCAAATCCAGTCCTGGAGAGCCATGAACCAGTCAGGTTTTCGGGATATCCTTAATGCATATGATAGAGTCAAAAACAATGGAAGCAGTGCATGCAAATATATCTCATGCATATTCATTAGGGATATCCCAAAAACCTGACTGGTTTGTGGCCCTCCAGGACTGGATTTGCGTACCCCTGCTATAGAGGGTCCAAGAGCCTGTTCCACCCTGCTTGTTCAAGTAGAACATGGCTATTTGATTGTCTGTCTGGACTAGAACTGTGCGGTCTCAAAGATGGTCCTGGAACATTTTGAGATCATTGTGAATGGTTCCAAGTTCCAGCAGATTTATGTGGAGTCGTGACTCCTGATGAGACCAGAGTCTCTGAGTGCAGCGTGTGTCTAGATGAGCTCCCCAGCCCAATCTGGACACATCCGTTGTCAGGGTACATTGATATGCTGGCATCTGAAAAGGTAACCCTACCAGGAGGTTTTCTGGGGATTGCCACCACAGGAGAGACAAGATTTGAAGGGTAGAGACCCCTATTTTGTCTCCCAGGCAACCCACAGCCTGAGACCACTGGGATACCACTGTCCATTGCGCTGTGCGCATATGTAAACAAGCATATGGAACAACATGCACCATTGATGTCATATGGCCCAGAAGCTGTAGCACTTTGAGCAGTGAGGAAGTTTTTGAGGCATGCCTGAGATGCTAACTGATTGAGTCGAGCACAGCGGAGTTGGGGCAGAAATGCCCTTGATTGCTGAGTATCTAGGAGAACCCCTATAAACTCTAAAGTTTCAGAGGGGACGAGTTGGGACTTTGGAAGATTTATTACAAATCCCAAGTGTTGTAGCACCTGCGTGGTATGCAAGAGGGATAAACCGGACTCTAGAGAGGTGCTTGCTTGAATGAGCCAGTCGTCTAAGTAAGGGAAGACAAATATTCCTAGAGTCCTTAGGAATGCGGCCACTACTGCTATGCATTTTGTGAAGACTCTTGGGGCAGAGGCAAGGCCGAAAGGCAGGACTCTGTATTGATAATGTCTCCCTTGAAACATGAAGTACAGGAACTTTCTGTGCTGCAAATGAATAAGTATGTGAGTGTATGCTTCCTTTAGATCTACAGAGCGGAGCCAATCCTGACTCTGTAGATAGGGGAGAAGGGTTCCTAGAGAGATCATTTTGAACTTCTTTCTTAGTAAGTATTTGTTCAGTTCTATGAGGTCTAGAATGGGCCTGTATCCTCCTGTTTTCTTTGGAATGAGGAAGTATGGAGAATAAAAGCCCATTCCCTGTTGGGATGGTGGAATCTCCTCTATTGCACCCTGCAAGAGAAGGGAGGTTACCTCTTGGAGCAACAGAGCAGTAAGGAGAGGTTGAGAGCAGAACTCTCTTGGAGGAGTCCGGGGGGTAGACTTTGTAGATGAAGCTTGTACCCCTCCTGTACTATGGGCAAAGTCCACTGCTCTGATGTTATATGATGCCACCTGTCGGCAAAGTGAGAGTCTGCCGGGGATGTGGACAGGATCTGGAATCGCCAGAGGCAGAGCTGCTATGTTCTCTAGAAAGGAGTCAAAGACCCTGAGGCGGCTGGGTCTGCTGAGGTGGCTGTGACTTAGGAATCTGAGCCCTTTTTTACTGCTTTGGTGGTTGCTGCCCCTTATGAGGAGCATGATGCTGACACTGAACAGCAGGGGTATAAGAAGGATAGTACTTCTTATTATTGAAAAAAGCTCTCTTTGCTGCTTTTTTCCTAGCTGGGTTGGCAGTAGATCTAGATAGCCTATTGAGGGTAGTGTTCTCAGATTCTAACTGAGAGGCTTTGTCTTGCCAATCCTTGCCAAAAAGATTTTCACCAGTGCAAGGGATATTACTCAGCTTATCTTGAACCCATTGTTCAAGATCCGATGCTTGAAGCCAAGCAATCCTGCGTGCATCGATGCAAATGGATGATGTCCTGCTGATGCACTCAAAACAGTCAAAAGTTGCTCTATTAACAAACTTTGAAACATTCTGAGCATGCTTTACAAGGATGAGATCATCTGCTCCCTTGTCATCAGGGAGAAGAGGAGCCATTAACTCCAAATCCTTAGCCACCTCTCTAAGGAACATACCCATATAATGTATGTAGGAACCGATCCTGGCCAATAACAAGGAGGCCTGAAAACAACGTCAACCAAAGGCATTGAGGGTTCTCGATTCCCTACTAGGAGGATTCAAGGAATGTGTCTTAGCACTCTTTAATCAACACATTCTCGATTCCACCACTATGGAATGGTGCGGCAATTGGGTCTTTTGGAAATTGGGACACTCCGGTACCCGGTACATGGTATCGAGTCACCGGGTATGGTGAGAGATGGTAAGGGGTGTCTCCCACATATGAAGCATAAGGTCGTGAAGTATCCAATGGATAGGGAGCATAGCAGCTTCCTTCAGGGTTGTAGGATATTGAAGAATTTAGAGTTCTTCGGCCCTCGGCTCTCTCTCCAATGCCACTGTTATGGACAAACCCCTAGCAACATCGCAAATGAAGTCTTGAAAAGACATGTCCTCTGGAGAGGACAAGTGATCTTGTGGAGATGGAGATGGGTCTTCCAGGATAGTTCTCATGTCCCGGGTATCGACCGAATCATCATCCGATGAATGAGAACCCGAAGACTCAAAAGTATCGACGGGCAGGGTGTTCTCGCTCCGCACGAACTCGGTACCGATCAAAACCGGTAGCTGAGGCTTGCGGTACCAGAAACAGATTTGAGGGCCAGCATGGTAAGCAGCACAAAAGTCGATGAGGGTTGTATCGGTACCAGAGCTGGTACCAGAGCCTGTGGAACTGACTGTAAGGGTTTTACTGGAACCGAAGCTGCCAGTAAGGCTGCTAAGCTCCAATTGATGGCCAGGATACATTGATCCATAGAGCTTGCCAATGCTTGGGTATCAGTACTGGAATTGCAGACAACAATCCTTGAGCATGGAACCAGGAGCTCTCTGGAGGTAGAGGCCTCAGGAGCATCCTGAGACCCCCACTAAGGCTTTGGAGGGAAGGTCCTCCTGCCAGGGTTGTTTGGCGTGTCCCTCTCCAGGGCAATGCCTGAGGCATCTCGATACTTAGGAGATCTACCCTTGGAGGGCCGGCCAGCCTAGAGGAAGGCTTAGATTTTGATACCTCAAATTCTTGGGAGGAAGATGAAGCTCTTGATGATAAGATACTGCATCAGAGGCAAAGAGGGTACCCAGCTTTGCAGCTCGATTCTACAGGCCTCTCTTTGTCATCTTCCTACAGAGAGAATACTCTGATGGCTGATGATCCGACCCCTAAGCATTTCAGAAACCAGTCATGGGTGTCTGTGGCCAAAATGGTACCGCCACATTTGGAGCACTTTTTAAAACCACTGGATGGTTTTTCCATTTTGTCTGTGAAAAAAAAAGGAAGGCCTAAGCCTAAGATGGCGTCAATGTGCCCGAAGGAAAGAATAATTCTTTCCCTCACAGAAAATTTTTTTTTTTTAAAAGAAAGCACCGACGGGAGTCAGTACCAGTGTCAACCACAAAAAATATGAGAAAGATACATTTTCTGCAGTGACAGGAATTGCTTCTTGTTGGCGCTGCAAAAAATGAAAAAACAGAGGAGGGAACGCTGGGAAGGCGGGAAGGCAGCTACGCAGACGCAGTGGGATGCTCCCAAAGACTTTTCTATCGGACGCTGGGGAGTATTCCTGCGTGGACTCTGTCGGTACCGATGTCACCCATATGTGAAGACTACATTCCTGCTTGTTCCTGGAGATATACCTGTGTGTCTTTATAAACTACTAGGGGCAGGCAGACACAAACGACAATTGTGCCTGCACTCTGTCCAAACTCCACTCTAGAACATGTCTACATGCAGGATGCGTAAAGTATGAGCCTTCTTATAACCACACGTATTTAATGCACATAACCCCTGGGGTAATTTCATGAAAAACATATGTGCAAAAAAAAAGTTCATTAAAAAATACCTCCATACTGAGATCCTGCTACATATATACTGCATTTTTAGATCCAAAGAGGAATCTCCTAAAGCATCGTACAGAACAAAGCTATTACAATAAAAACATTAGAGCATGCCAAACACCACAGCTCTTCAACTTCTGTCAAGAGGCAGCATGTAGCCTAAGAAAAAAAAGAAGAGTAAAAATGACTGCCACTGGCTGCCAAGGCTCGATTAGCTAACTTACAGACAAATGCATTACTATTGCAACTTATTTTTAACAAAGAAAACAGCTACCAGATCATCTGGTAAAGCTGACTTGATAGCATGAAATAAATATCTTAAATTACTACCAGAGTTTATATCTGAACACAGGAAAAACTTACATAAGATCGAGGTAATTTAATAACAGGTCACCTGTATGTGAAGGCCAGGTGTAAGCAGCTATTTCAAACCCATTTTATGACAACACAGTCACCTACATGTCTTTATAAAATACCAGGGGATAAACAGGCAGAAGGAGCAGCTAGACAAAACAGCAGACATTTATGTCTGCTTGACAGCAGGTGTAATATTAGCATGTAAAGTACATGATGCGTATTTTATAAAAGATGCATGTAAATCATCCACTCCGTCTGTGCCTACCCAAATTCTGCCCCTTGAACATACCTAGACACATATCACGTGGAAGCGTGTGCCTTATCATCACCATGTATGCTTTTATGTGTGTAACCCCTGGGGTAATTTTATAAAAGGACCCAAATGCACGAAAAGCACCTTATAAAATCTCGCAAGGTCTTATCAGCAATGTTAACTGTGTGTAAAAGCAGCAACCACATCATCACTCATGTGAGAGAGTTTCACTGGCTTTTTTGCTGGTCTAAATTATTGGTATAAGTTATATGCAGAGCGACTTAATTTTGCTTTTCTACATATAAACTTTTTTATATGCAACCTGCCCCTCATGCTATCTCCCGGTATATGCATGTTCTCAGTGGACAAGCAGTAATGAGTCCTCAGGTATGGATGACGTCCCCAAAGGAGATCCACGTGGGAATGCTCCCCAGCTTCTATTGGAAGTTTTTGGGAGGCTCTACCGTGTCTGTGTGCCTCCTTCTTGCCTGTCACCGCAGTGCCATCTTGATCAAGTCTTGTTTTCCATGGAGCCCCACAGACACATTCCAGACACTTCCATTGATAAATTTCTGTTTTCCCCCCATGGGGTTTTCATCCCAATCAACTGCCGTTGCGGTTCTCTCCTCTGATCGGTAACTTTATTCTTGCCGCGGCACCTCAGCTCTCCCAGTGCCGGTGCTCTGGCAGGTGTCAGTCCTAGTCATTGAGCCATTTGACTTTCCCACGGCTATTTTTCCAGATGACATGTTCCAGAAACCCATCAGTGGGTTCAAGTAAGTGTTCCAAGTGCTCTAGGATCATATAAGCCACAAATACCCATAGCTCGTGTCTACAGTGCCTGGGACCTGATCATTAGCCCCAGGTTTTGGTTGAGGACAAAAAGAAGACTCAAAGGTCAGGAGAAGCAGCATGAGGCACTTTAGTGCTCAGAGGTCCGATCCATCGCCATGGCATAAACGGCATCAGTCTCTAAGGCTTCCAAGGCTGCATTGGATGCTGGCAGTGCATCGATACCAAGGGGCTCTTGAGCTGTTGGAGCCAAGCACCCATAGGGCCCTGGGGTATCAGCCATCAATTGATCTCCACCCGAAGATGAGGAAGGATTGGACTGCATCTTCTTCAACGTCAAGCGGTCACCATGTTGAACATCGGGTGAAGACTCTGGTGCATCGATGTAGGAGCCCATTGAGGCATGGCATCGAGAGCGATGAGGGTATGCGGGAGAACCTCTTGAAGATGCCCCATAGGGAGGGGAGCTCATCCTCCAGGATACTGGAGGGGCACTGACAGCCTACCGAAAGCAGACATCCTGCCGCCAATATCCCTATACACCTACCGCTTACAATTTGTCAAAGTTGTTCAGGCCCTGAAGCTTTTAAAATCAGCAGCCATAGAGAAACACCTTCTGCAAGCACTCGTGGAATGCATCGCAGTGCTGTTGGTGGCGCAGCATGCTGGGGCCTAAACATCGGCTGCATCGACATCGGTCATTCTACAGCCAATCCTTGAGACGCCTGCCCTGCCTGCAGGAGAGGCATTGACATTGGGGCACTGAAGGATCCCAACACCGATGCCTGGACAGCCGATATAGTGTATCTAACTAGCATCTCAGGATCGGATATGCGCTAGAGATCTAAAAGGGTATTGGTGCAGCATCGCTCCCGATCTCCTTGAAGTAGGAGAGTGATCCAGGCAGATACCCAGTACTTTGACTTTCTATTCGAGTAGGACTCGGAAGGCTGGATCACAGATGTGGAATTGGAAGATTTGTCGGAGGGCAGGACCCTAGACCCCTTGCCACCTCATGAGCAGCACAAGACCCCTCCCTGAGCACATGACCTTCCAAAGGTCTGTGAGAGAGATGGCCAAGGCAATCTATTTTTTTTTGGAGACTGGGGATGGGCCAAGGGCAGAAGAGTTGGAGATCCTACAATACTCCTTGGTCCCTAAGGAAGTGATGATTGTGCCCGTGCACCGCATCCTGCAGAGGATACAGATGAGAATGTGGGAGAGACTCCTCAGTGTACCTCCAGTTAGTAGAAGGCTTGACTCTATGTAAAAAGTTCAGAAGGCCCCTGGATTCGAGAAGCCTTAGCTTCCACATCATTCCTTGGTGGTCAAATCTGCCCTAAAGTGAATCAAAAGTACCAAGACACATTCCTCAGCACCCCCAGGGAGGAAGGCTCAAACACTGGAAACACCTTCTCCCTAAAGAGTCCAGAGTGCATGGCCTCTTACCAGCTCTACATGGGCATGTTCTTGAAGATCACTATGTGCAACCTGACTGATGTAGCCCAGTTCCTCCCTCCAGAGAAAGTGGATCATTATCATTCCCTAGTGGCCCACAGCAAAGACTGCTCGAAATTCATAGTCCAAGCAATGGTATCTTCGAGAAAGCATCCAGGAATGCTGCCGTAGGTATTTATTTATTTTATTTATTTATTGTTTTTCTATACCGCACTATTCGGCATCAGCGCGGTTTACAAGGAACAGGTTTGTACAATGTAGAACACTCAGACATTGAACTTACATATAACAGGGAATTTAAACATGGACAACATGTTAACTTTATACACTATGTACAAAAAAGGTTTTTGATACAAGCCCTATAAGGGATGAATAAACAAAGTGAAAAGTTATCATTGGAGATTGGTTAGGCGGCATGGTTGAGAGACTGTTGGTTCGTGTGATGATGCCTAGGTGATGTTGTCGGAGTTATGGAAGTGTTGAAGAAATAGATGATGTTTGAGGGCTTTTCTGAACTGGGGGAGATTGTTTATGGCCCGGATTTCTGCTGGGAGAGAGTTCCAGCAGGAGGGGGCAAACAGGGCAAAGGCACGCTTTCTCGTAGATATGTTGCATTTTGTGATGGCTTTTGGTAGGAGGATGGTATTGCAGGACATGGCCCTTCTTAATCTGTTGTCTGGGGTGGGTTGTATCAGGTCTGACAATGAGGTTGAGGTGATTCTGTTAGCTGCTTTATACGTCATGGTTAGGACCTTAAATGTGATCCTGTACTGCATGGGGAGCCAGTGTAGGCTCTTCAGAATAGGGGTGATATGGTCCCTTCTAGATGATCCATAGAGGGTCCTTGCTGCGGTGTTCATCGCTAGCTGCAAGGGATTTGTCGAGCTCTTTGGGAGGCCAAGTAGGATGGAGTTAGCGTAGTCGAAGTGGGGCATTATTATGGCCTGGAAGACTGTTCGGAAGTCATTTGGTTCTAGTGTGTTTTTCATGAGGCGTAGTATCCATATTTTATGGTAGATTGTCCTGACAGTATTGTCTATATGGGCATGCATGTCCAGGTGCTGGTCCAGTGTTACGTCTAAGTATCTGATCGTTGTCTTGGAGATGAGTTCTGCATTGCTCACCTTGATTGATGAGGGGGGGTGAATGACTGGTCTCTTCCGATGAATAGGACTTCTGTCTTTTTTAGATTTATTCTGAGCATTTGGTTGTGTAGCCATTCTGTGACAGCGTTGAAACAGGATGAGAGTTGATCTAGATTTGGATAGTCTGTGTCTATAGGGGTGAACAATAGGACATCGTCAGCATAAACTAGACAGTTAATGTTGAAAGACCGGATAAGGCTGCAGATGGGTTGCATGTAGATATTGAACAGAAGCGCCGAAAGTGATGAACCTTGCGGGACGCCTTTTTCTTGCAGGAAAGGGTCTGATAATGAGGAGCCAGAGCAGACATGTTGCCATCTGTTACTCAGGTATGAGGCGCACCATGCTAGGGCGTTGCCATGGATGCCCTTCTCAGCAAGGCGGGATAGGAGAATCTTGTGGTCCACTGAGTCAAATGCGGCTGCGATGTCCAGAAAGATGAGGGCGAAACCCTGTCTGATGTTATCGAGCCCGATGGTAAGGGTGTTGAATAATGTAGTCAGTAGGGTATCGACTCCATGTGACTCTCTGAATCCGTGCTGGCAGTAATCAAGGGGAGCATTGTTTTTGATGTGATGGGTCAGTTGTTGTTGGACTATTTTTTCCATGATTTTAGCTAGGAGCGGGATGCTCGATATAGGCCTATAGGAATCCATCTTCGTGGGGTCAAGCTTTTTGTTCTTCAGTAGCGGTCTTATTGAGGTTTGTTTAAGGTTCTGTGGGAATATCCTGGATGTGAAGGATGATCCTATTAGTTTGGAGAGGAAAGGGCTTAGGTCCGATTTTAGCGCTTTTATCCAGTGTGCCGGGCACGGGTCACTTGGTGCTGTGGTGGTGTTTATGCATGTGATGGTATTTTGGATCTCCCTTGCTGTTGGAGGGGAGAAGGAGTTAAGGATGTGATGATTATCTGCTATCCCCTTCGGAGGGGATGAGTGGGGAGGTAGCGAGATCGGTTCTTCCGGAGGGTGATAGCTTTCAGGGGTATTGATGCCAGGAGACTTGCTTGGCTCCAATCAGACCTCAAACCATCAGTGCTAAACAGGCTGGGGGACATCCCATGCCATGGAGAGAATCTCTTCAGTGAACAGGTTGAAGAAAAGGCTGGCCATATCAATAAGCAGCATCCTTACTTTTATAAAGCTTTCCAGGTGCCAAGTCTGAGCAAGCTTCCTATTGTAGGAGGTACCAAGGTGGAAACCAGAAAAAGACCTATTACCCTCACAGGCGTAGGTACTTTCCTGACCCCCAAACCTCCCAACCTAAGCAGGCCTCTTGCCAGCAGCAACAGTGTGAGAAGCTTCAAAAGGCCTAACCAGCTTCTCAACTAAAACCTGAGGTGGGATTTTGACTGATTTCTGAGGAGCATAGCCAATTTTCCAATGACTGCCATAGAAAACCCTCTGGTTAGAGGAAGGCTCACTCTTTGCACAAAGGTGGCCTTTCATAATCTCAGACTCATTTGGTTCTATAAATAATTGAAAGTGGTTTATCAATTACATTTAGTGGAACTACCACCAAATTGCCTCCGAGGGTGCATCATCTCGATCCTCTGCATCAAGAACTGCTTCAGAGAGAAATCATCAGATCTCAGCAGAATGGGATAGTGTTGACGGCGGAGGATCACATTTTTGTGACAACGGCAACACCACCAAACAAACTGCGCAGAAGAAAGGCCCGGCAATCTGCTTCTGTATCTTGCCATGAAAACCCAATGGATAGTTACAACAAAACAAATTGTGCTATGGTGCTGGAAGATGAGACCCCCAGGTCGGAAGGCACTCAACTAGCTACTGGGGAAGAGCTGAAGAATTTTCAGAGTAAAGCCAGCATTTATGATGTGGTTGGATCAAAGCCCTCGGGCTGATGTAGCTGCGCATGAAATGAGAGTCAGAAGCTGTAAAGATGTCTTATGCTTTGAAAGATGGAACGTACGAAGCATGAACCAAGTGAAGTTGGAGGTGGTCAAGAATGAAATGGAATGTGTACAACTTGATCTGTTGGGTGTCAGCGAACTGAAATGGACTGGCATCGGGCACTTTGCATCAGATGATCACATGGTCTACTATGCTGGAAATGAAAGACAAAGAAGAAATGGTGTTGCATTTATAATAAAGAAGAAACTTGCAAGAACTGTAATGAAATACAATGCAGTTAGCGAACGCTTAATCTCTATTCGTCTACGAAGATTGCCTATCAACACAACTATAATTCAAGTATATGCCCCAACAACAGCTGCAGAAGAGAATGAATTTGAAGAGTTCTATGAACAAGTACAAGCTGAAATTGACAGAACATGCAAACAGGATATCCTGATAGTCATGGGTGACTGGAATGCAAAGGTTGGCAACAAAGAAGAAGGCAAAGTAGTTGGAAAATATGGACTTTATGATTGTACACCGCCCTGATGCTTCGGCCTGGGCGGTATATCAAGTGTTTTAATAAAGATAAAGATAAAGATAAAGACTTGGCAACACAAATGAAGCTGGAGAAAGACTGATAGAATTCTGAAAGACCAATGATCTATTCATCTCAAACACCTTCTTCCAGCAACACAAGCGGCGAATGTACACATGGACTTCACCCAATGGATTGTATAAAAATCAAATTGACTACATCTGAGGAAGTCAACGATGGAAAAGTTCTATAACATCAACAAAAACAAAACCTGGAGCTGACTGTGGTACAGATCATCAACTACTAGTATGCAAACTCAAGCTAAAGTTGAAAAAGAGCAAACCACTCATAAATGCAGCAAAATATGACCTTGAGAATATACCACTGGAATTTAAAGACTGCCTGCAAAATCGATTTGCTGCTTTAGATACAAATGACAGAGCTCCGGAAGAGTTATGGAATGACATCAAGAAGGTTGTGTTGGAAGAAAGCGAGAAGTCTCTACAAAAGGTGAAAAAGCAAAAGCGGCCAAAATGGATGACGGAAGAAACTATGAAAATTGCCCAGAAACGCAGAGAAGCTAAAGCCAGAGGAGAAAGAAAGACAATCGCAGAACTCAACAGAGATTTCCAACGTGCAGCAAGACAGGACAAGGAAAAGTACTACAATGACACTTGCAAGGAAATAGAAGCAGAAACTATTAGAGGAAGAACAAGATCAGCTTTCCTAAAGCTACGAGAGTTAAAGAAAAGTTCCAGCCTCAAATTGGAATGTTACAAGATGCTCAAGGTTCTATGTTGAATGATGCTGAGAAGATCAAGAAAAGGTGGAAGGAATATACAGAGTTTTTATATGATAAAGATCAAGTGGACCAACAGCCGTTTCAACCTGTACCTTATGATCGGGAACCATTGGTGATGAAAGAAGAAGTTGAAGCAGCATTGAAAGCCTTATCAAAGAACAAAGCACCAGGCATTGATTGCTGCAATACTTTTATAGGAATGCTATCTGATGAAGCTGTTACCATACTTACAAGGCTCTGCCAAGAAATATGGAAGACAACATCATGGCCAACTGTCTGGAAAAGATCTGTGTTTATACCAATACTAAAGAAAGGTGATCCAACTGACTGTGGAAATTATCGAACAATCGCTCTGATCCCACATGCCAGCAAGATTCTACTGAAGATTATTCAAAAGAGACTACAACCATACCTGGAACAAGAACTACCTGAAGTGCAAGCAGGGTTCAGGAAAGGGTAAGGAACGAGAGACATCATTGCGGATGTGAGATGGATCCTTGAAAAGGCTAAAGAATACCAAAAGGATATCTATTTGTGACTTATCGACTATAGCAAGGCTTTTGACTGTGCAAACCATGAGAAACTCTGGGCCACATTAAGAAGCATGGGTATACCAGAACACCTGATCGTTCTCTTGCGCAATCTGTACATTGATCAAGAAGCAACAGTTCGAACGGAACAAGGAGAAACAGAATGGTTTAAAATAAGCAAAGGTGTAAGACAAGGCTGCATACTTTCCCCCTACCTGTTTAATTTATATGCAGAACAAATCATCAGAGAAGCAGGATTGTATGAAGACAACAGAGGTGTGAAGATTGGTGGAAGACTCATCAACAACCTTCGCTATGCTGATGATACCACATTACTGCCTGAAAGTGAAGATGATCTGAAACATTTGCTTCTCACAATCAAAGAACAGTCTCAAAATGGGCCTGCACCTTAATGTAAAGAAGACAAAGATCATGACAACTGGCATAATCAACAGATTCATCGTTGAAGGAGAAGAAATTGAAATTGTGAACAACTTTAACCTACTTGAATCAACTATCAATAAAGAAGCAACAAGCAGTCAAGAAATCAAATGACGCATTGCTCTTGGCAGAATGGCTATGAAAGACCTAGATAAGATTCTCAAGAGCAGAGATGTCTCTCTCCATACAAAGATTCGACTTGTTCAAGCCAGGGTATTTTCAATAACATCATATGGATGTGAAAGCTGGATAGTGAAAAAGACAGACAGGAAGAAAATTGATGCCTTTGAATTATGGTGCTGGCGGCGAATACTGTGTATACCATGGACTGCCTGAAGAACAAACCAGTCAGTACTAGAGGAGATCAAACCTAAGCTTTCTTTAGAAGCTCAGATGACAAGACTTCGACTTTCATACTTTGGACACATCGTGCGAAGAGAGAGATCATTAGAGAAAGACATCATGCTTGGCAAGATAGAAGGTCAACGCAAAAAAGAGGAAGGCTAGCAATGAGATGGATCGATACAATAACAGCAGCTACGGGTACCAGTCTGTGAACAATGAGCCGCCTGACTGAAGACCGAACACAATTTAGGATAGCTATCCAGAGGGTCGCCATGAGTCGACTCAGACTCAACGGCACTTAACAACAACAACATGTCAGATCTCATGATAGTAGTTAGACAAAGACCTCATTCAACAATTCATTAATGTAGTTTCATTCAGTATTTCTTAACTGTCACAACATTAGCCTCATGATAGAGCTCGTGCCACCAGAGCAAAGAGGTTGGGGGTTTTATTTCAGGTACTTCCTGATCCCCAAGAAAACAGGGGGGTACCGTCCCATCCTAGACCTAAGAGATCTGAACTTATACTTGGTGATAGAAGAGTTCAGAATAATTTCTCTGCAACCTGCTTCCTTACCTTCAAAAAGGTGATTGGCTATGCTCCCTGGATCTCAAGGATGACTATACCCACATACAGATACATCCCGCTCACAGAACATATCTTAGATTTGTCCTGGGGGAGAACACTTCCAGTACAGTGTGTTGCCATTTGGCCTGGCCTCAGCACTTTGCGTCTTCACAAAATGATTCGCGGTAGTAGCTGTTTACCTACCTAGATCTTTGAATATCTTACCCCACAGACTCTAGGTCAGCTGTCATGCAACCTAAGAGACTTTTGTAACACGCTTTCAAACCGCCTCTGTGTTTAGAGATGTGGGGCACACACAGTTTTCACTGATGCTCAAGACCACAGAAACTATTTATACCCTTCTTGTAAACAATAAGGGGAGTATTTTAGAAGCGCTATTTGTGGTTTGAACATTTGAAAATGGGCAATCCAGACACCCAAATTACATGGTCGTCCCCAGAGCCATTTTAGAAACCAGGATGTCCATAGCAGAAGGACGTTCGAGAAGAATGGGGTCGTGCCGGAGACCTGGCCTGGGTGGAGTAATGAAGATGCACATTGTGGTGCGATTTCAGACTGGCACAAGCACGTCTAGCCCTGGCTGTTGAGGCGCTCATACCTATATCTCCTGACCATGAATAAGGATCAAAAAAAGAGTGCTCATTTCATGGCGACATTACTACCAAAAGGGGGGGGGGGGGGAATGAGCATAATGCGCCGTCATCCTCACTGTCAATAGCTACTGGCCAAAGAAATCAGCACTTAACAGATTACTAACCCACCATAGCTCATCTGCAATGTCAATGAACACAGATGTCCCCCTTCTGGAGAATGCTGGCTAGGATGGTCAAGATGCAGCTTCTACGCCTGTCCAATTTGGGGAAATCCTACTTTCTAAAAAATCAGGCTAAAACTTCAATGTCCCCGGCATTGCCTCAGACATTTTGCTCTGGATGCCCCAGATTGCTCAGAGACATTCTTCCTATAATGACGCTTTAAAATCAATTCAAAATAACCATTACCCCTAATTTAATAGGGACACCAACTTTATTTATCCTTCAAGGATTAAACAAGAGCATACTTACTACAATACTGCAGCTTGAAACATAAGTTTGTTTATAACATCAGAGATTGATTTATGAATTTATCACTCACTTATTTCAGTTACAGAAAACTGTACAATTACAATTGCCCTATCCCCCCTTCTCGTTTATTAGCCTTTAGACCATTCCATTCCCTCCCTACAATTTAAAACCCCAGTATAAGAACATATATTTAAAAGCACTCATACCATTTACAATATTCTTTAAAAAGCCAGGTCTAACTGCTTTTTAAAATTCAGGTACTCTAGCATTTTTATTCAAGTCCTATTCCTGAAACCCGATTCTACTGCTGAAAAATAACTAGCACATATCTTCAAAACTCTAAACTCCTTAACTGGAGGTAGTGAACTCTATATCCCACTAGAATAAGGTGACCCCTTTGGTACAAACGTTAAGTGTTTCAATTAAGTAATCTGGCCCTATACCATGCATGACTTTGAAAGCTAGGCATAATAATTTTAAATAAATTCTTGCTTCCAACAGTAACCAGTA
The DNA here is from genome assembly GCA_033557465.1 of Ichthyophis bannanicus. NCBI lineage: Eukaryota > Metazoa > Chordata > Amphibia > Gymnophiona > Ichthyophiidae > Ichthyophis > Ichthyophis bannanicus. The sequence continues at coordinate 548,585,777 of CM066031.1, forward strand.
GAGCCCATAAAGCAGTGATATAGCTCTCTCCCACCTTTTACTATATGTAACCATCTTTGTTGCAATGTTTTGAACTCACTATAGCTTCTTCATACAGTACTTGAGAAGACCCAAATAAATGGTACTACAGTAGTTCAGGTGACTTACGGTTGCCTGGACTACCACACAAAGTTCTTGTGAATAATGTCGTCATATTGATTTCAAATTTAAGCCATGCCTTTTTGATCACTGTATTAATCTGAGAATCAAGCATAAACTGAGTCGAAAGATTTTTACCTCTAGACCTACTAATATATAATGATTCAAACAAGAAATGAAAATCAAGCATATAGCAAAATGGCCAAAATGTCTGGGAGTTGCAAATACAGACATAGGATGGAGGCTCTTTGAGAAACCTGCCACGAGAGCTACATGTTTACCAGGACGCCTGTGTTTGGTATGGTTGACTTATTTGAAGAAAAAGAAAAAAAAAGTATAGTCCACCTCTATTAATAGTCCTCAAATACATCCTTGAAAATTAGACTGGTTGGAGGATCTCCAAAATCTTTTTAGTGAATATCAATGAGATAAATTTGTATACAAAAGGAGGCAGTGTATAAACATCTCTCCCACATATATTCACTGTGGATATCCTGGAACTCAGGCTGACTAGGGGATTCACAAGAAAGGAAAGAGAATCACCTCTTTAGATCATTCTAGAATTAATCTTATTTTTTTCCTAGTAACAATAGCCTGACTGAAAGGCATCCAGACAAATCCCAATAATCCTTGGGGAAGCCATGAGCTCTCTTTTTACCCTGTCACCTACTGACTTTAACAAAGAGGGATCAAATAGGTAGCAATCAAGAACTGATATTTTCTTCAGCTTAATTATTTTCCGAAGTCTCTGGATGCTGTGTACAGAAGTGATCCTAACAGCCTGATGAAAGAACAACTCACCTGCCTTCCTGGTTTTCAAAGCAATAACTGCAGCCAACTCCCGTTGCACCTGAAACATTACACAAAAAAACCCCCCTGATGTTAGCAAGTATGAATTCATGTTGAAAAACAAACAAACCTGACAAAGAAATATATCAACTGACACTTGCAGTAATTCATAGAAATGATGATTGTAATAAAAAATTACTCTGCACCATACTTTAGCAAAATAGGCAAATGATTCATTGCTCTCACTACTCAGGCATCCAGCAAGGTCCCACAAGCCCAGCAGCTCATGCCCTAGAAACAGAGGTGGCAGTACATAAGACCACCACATCTGTCTATGCTGACCAATTCCCCTTACAGAGGAACATTCTACTTTCTGAGCAGTAAAGGGCTCTAGGAAACTGGAAAAATCTGCATCAGTTTGACTATTATAGAAATCCATTTGCCTTTTGTAGTATTTGAATCACAGTTTATAAATTTACCTCTCTTTTGAATATACTTTATAAGTTAGGGTCTCACTTGGTTCCAGGGATAAGTCTCATGGATTCTTTCCAAACCCCAGCATGGATTCTCCAGATGAGGCGTCGGGAAAGAAAGGAGGAAGGGATCCTCTACATCAGGACCCAAAGGGTATTATGAAATGTTCCAGGAAATACTTCAGACAAGTAGTAGTGATCCAAAGTCCTCAGCATGAAAATTAAAATCACCAAGTATAACAAGACTCAAAGGGAACATGTAACCCATCAAAAATTTCAGCTCCTTGTGGCCTTACACAACTCACTTAGCCCTCCAGTGCCTGAAACACACACTAAGGGGCAGGTTTACTAAGCGTCACTAGCAGCGCATACGCACTATGTGCGCCACTGTCCTATGTTATTCAATGAGACCTCGGCACAGATACGGCATGTGCACTATTAACGCCACTTAGTAAACCTACTCCTAAGATTGTAAACCTTCCAAGGACAGGGAAATAACTACTGCATCAGAAAACAACTTGCCTGGAACAGCTACTGGAAAGGCTTGAGCTAAGTCAAATAAATAAAAACTGAAGCTAATCAATAGTTAATCAATCAGGGGATCTACATAACCAAAAAACAAATGCCACCCTTTCCTACCCTGTAACAGAACCTCACAATCAGCATCCAAACAATTTCACCTCAGTCGGGGGAAAAGCATCTTTATAAATAACACACCACCACCCCATTTATCCTTCTGGCAGCATGGCAAAGATCATTAACTATAAGCACACTGGCATCCTTAAGTTACAACACCCCTAAAATGAAGATATTATGCTGATGCTCTACAATCCCCCATCCCTTTTATTTCTAACAGAGCTCAGATTTACATATTATAATATACAGTCAGTCAGCCATTTGACTCCCCTGGGAACCTCAGCAGGCACACAAGGGGACCCCCCCCCCCCCCCAAATGCACTATGGGAACTAACTTCATAATAATTCAAAATAGCATTCCTAGAACAAAGAAATACATAATTTCCCTACCTTAATAGCATCATCTACATGTGCACACAATGAAGCTTCAACCATAAGATCCCAACCCATTATACAATTTTCCCAGTCACAAAACCTAATAAGGAATTATATGTAAAAAATAATATTAAAGCTATAGAATTACAGCGCTTGAAAGGGAGAGAGGAGGCACTGTGAGTTAAACTAGAAAGAGGGAAAGGGAAATCCATTTGCATTGGTGTCATATAGAGATCTCCCTCACAGGAAGTAAAAGTGGATGACATTTATTAGAAGACTATGCAGTATTAACATGAAAGAAGATGTTCTGATTGGCACATCCCTGCTGCAGTGTCATCCAGAAGAAAGAAGATCCCAGATTCTCTACAGGGAGAACTATTCTGGCAACCAATATCAGAATACACATGTGATGGGGCCATACTGGACCTGGTGCTTATAAATGGGGAGAGTGTTTCTGATGTTATAGTGGATGATCATCTCTCATCCAGTGATCACCAGATGGTGTGGTTCAGTATTAGGATTAGGGCTGATAAAATCTATTCATAAGTGAGGGTCTTAGACTTTAGGAAAACTAAGGGGCATGTTTACTAAACATTCCTAACGTGCGGGGCCGCGCTAGTGAGCGTGTGCCATATAAGGAGTGGGCGGTTCAGGCAGAAAATAGAAAATAAACGGTAGTAAGCAACCGGACGTGTGTGCGTCGCGCTAATGTGCGGGGGTCGACATTACCGCGTGGAAAGGCAAAGTGGCGCGCTGCTGAGTATACAAAACAACAGAGCCGTGGTACAACGGTGAAGACACTGACCAATGGTGCAGGGGCCATGGGTTCAATCCCCCAGTGTGCGCAACGACAAAGGTCAGCTGAGGCAGTAACTGTAATGATTAACATTGTTTTAGGAGGCAAATTAATTTGGAACGGCATAAGGCGGCGCACAGTTATTTTTGGGCGGCATAAGGCGGCGCACAGTTATTTCTGGGCAGCAGAAGGCGGCGCACTGGTCCCCTTGGGCGGCACAAGGCGGCGCGCTGAGAGGCACAAGGCGGCGCGCTGATGCACAAGCACAGGAACAGAGCCACAGCACAATGGTGAAAACACTGACCAATGGTGCAGGGATCAGGGGTTCAACACCTCACAATGCCCAGTGAAAAATGCCTGCTGAGGCAGTATGTATTATGTTGAGGAGTGCTGTAGGAGGCTGTATAATTATATTTGTTATCACTACTCGCAAACGCACTCTCCCAGCATGTTACCATACGGCGGCCCATAAGGCACATGTTACAGTGCACTGTTCGCCAAGGCACCCTTGAATGACCCCTATAGGGCAGCATGTATGTTGCGACACAGGATAATGTATAGTGCACCCTATAGGGATGGCAACCATAAGGTGGCCTACAGGGCGCCCTATGAAGCACCCTCAGAGGCACCTAATGGGTATAGTAAGCTGAGGGTGGTCTTGCCGGCATAGACATATGTACAGTAAATATAAATAAAGCTGTGGACAGCCCTACCAAAGGGCACCACTGTGGGTTTGAACCCATGACCTCTGGCTGCACAGGCAGTGATGTAACCATTGCGCTACAGCTCCATAGCTGTAAGCAGGCCCCTGGCTGGCTGCAGATAGCCTACACGTCACCGCACAGACAGTCTGCTGGTGTCAACAGGATAGGGTTAGGCCACCCGTACCCATGATGCACTGCACATGCAAATTAGCTGTCCGCAGATGGACACAAGATGGGGAATGCACCCCCACAGCACCTCGGCCCTGTTGGGGGAAGTGACCGGGTGCACCCACACAGCACCTTGGCCTAGTAGGGGGCACTGACCGGGTGTTTCACTGGCACAGAGTAGCCACACACCGTTACATCGTGCGGGTACGGTGCTCACCCTGAGTGTGCAATGAGGTGGCCAGGACCAGGTCAACAACACCTGCCATGGCTGATGGAGGCCAAGCGGGCGTTCCAAAGCAGTGTTAATGTGTAAGATAGCTAGTTTCTGCACAAACACCATGGATATCCCTGTCTGCCGCCATCAGGCACCCCCCCCCCCAGTGGCAAACATGGTCTCCATCAAGGGATCCACACTCTACCTCCCTGCAAAGGTGGCGGTAGAGGGCAACATCAACCCCAGTCCTGCTGAGGAACACCACCACCCCCCCCAGGCAGGCAGCTCCATACACAGCCATAACACAATAGCAGACAGACATAAGCCCAGGGTATGGTAAGCTGCACTCCACCACCAGTTATTCCCCTGCAGCAAGCCAACAGCCACTGCACCCTGCAAGCCATTATAGCAAGACATTTACCAGCTACAAACAGTCTGCTGGTTAGTCCATAGTGCATGTTCCCAATGGAGATGCATGCACCCAGAACTGGGCTGTCTGCATACACAGCAGGCAGATAGATCAGTGACTGGGCCCCAAAGAGAACCCATATCTATCACATGAGAGAACTACTATACAGCACTATGGGGGGGCCTAGCCATGCTGTGGTCACTGCACAGTCAGGGTGAGCGTGATCCCCCAGAAGGACATGCTTTGGCCACCCTGTCTGTGTAGGTGGTGGCCGGACACTACAATATCCCAGCCAATGTCCCTGCCAGGGCCCTATGCCCAGTGCAGATGCATCCTGGCCACGTCACCCTGCCCTGGCTATACCCATGGTACCTTGCACCTCATTATGCACATTGACTGGCCAATACTGGCAACAGTGCTGGCAGTGCGGGCTGTTGAAGGGGCTTGCAGCCAACACCCACTGTATAGACAGACACACAGTTCCACACCTCTGCCATCATGGTGCTACGATTGAGGGGGTAAGTAGCCTTGCCCACCAAACCGGTCCTGAGCACGGCAAGGCATGGATATGGTACGCATTACAGCTGGTGGTCACTCCCCAGGGTGGTAAGCACCGTCAGAGGCCAGGGCTGGAGCATGCCCCGCAAACACCTAACAGATTGTTTGGATGGGGTCAACTAGCAGTATGTACGTAACGTATGGATAACTGCCTGCCTGTGCTCCTAGCAAACGTCTCCGAGCTGTGTACCGTATACCTCAGGTGTAGGGTGACATTGGTAAGTTATGCAAGTGCTCGTTGTGGGTGCTGCATGCACGGTCCAATGTTCTGCCTTTCCAGGAGACATTGGCCAATGGGGCCTGTGGGTGTGGGTGTGTCTGCCCTTGATGGCTGCTGCTTTACGGCACAGATTCCCAACTCCAGTCCAGGTTTGCATCACACTGTTCGGGTTTTCCTGCTATCCCTCATGAATATGCATGGGCTACATCTACATGCCATGGGGGTGGTGCATAGATATACAGCACAGGCATTTGTATGAGTGTCAGCATGGAACCTGACTGGTGTGTGGCCCACCAGGACTGCATTTGGGTGATTCTGCTCTAGGTACTGCCCCTGTTCATGGTGTCTGTGCTCAGTGGGGTAAAAGATAGATGTCTTACCATTGCATATGTCCCCGCCATGAAAGGTGTGTCCTTACTATCACTGTTTAGTTGTGGGAAAAATATGTGGGCAGGATTGGCAGTAGCCCCAGCTGGGCTTTGAACCTGTGACCTTCTGTTCTTGTATGCACTGTCTGTGTGCACTGCACCACTGTGTAGCCACAGATTGGTTGGATTCCCTGGACTGTCCATGACTGTGGATCCGGCAGGACCTGTCTGTTGCAGTGGACTGTGCCAGCCTGCACATGGCTAGGCCTCTGTCTTCTGTGGTTAGCAGCCACTGCCCCCTGCACCACATGTACATGTCCGCCAACATGCTGGCATGAACTTCTCTCAGAAAAAGCAGTTGACCTGATTGCAATGTGGCAGTATGGGACTGCATTTGGGGGACTTGGCTGTAGGTAATGCCCATTGTTGTGGGGTGTGTGCGGTGTTGGGTAAAATATGGGTGTTTTCCCCATGCATACAGGGGTGTCTGCGCTATCTTTATTTAGTGGTGGGTAAAATATAGGGACTGGGCTGGCAGGTGCCCCAGCTGGGTTTTGAACCTCTGCCCTCTGGTCCTAGAGGTAATAACTCTGTCCGCTGTACCACACTTTGGCCACAGAGACAGTGCAGCCCCTGGAGGCAGTAAGCCTGGCAGGATGGAGTCACAAACCCTGCTCTACGCAATTCTACTGTGGGCATATGCACCCTGTCTGGTGACAAACGTGCACATAAACCCCGGAAATGACCACGGGAACTGTGGGACAAAATATCACCACGCTGGGCAACAGTGATATTAATGGGCAACCATAGCGAACACTCCCAGGAAAGCTCCATAACGTGGAAATGGTTTTTGGAAGAGTCTCCTCTCAGTAGACCCTTCCAAACTTCATTTCTTTTTTCTGGACCTTTGCTGGGTGTGATTTCTGTATTTGCCCATCACTATAACTGTTCCCCAGCTGACTTACTATTTGTAATAGTTCTGTTGTGGTCATTTTCTATTTTTATGTTCACTTTTGTGCTGTACACATGTATCACACTGCTCACGTTTTGCTGGTTTCCCCGGTTTTCCTGTACATTGCTGACGGAAATGGTTTCTCTTCCCTTTAAATGCTTTCTACCGCGAGTGTTTCACTCGCGGTAGTTTTTACATGCAAATTCGGGCCCGCTACTGTGCGGGGAGCCTCTCCCCTCCCACTCTCCACCCATTGACCCCGTCCCTCCGCCCCTTCGGAGCCTTCCTCCGCCCTCCTTTCGCCGTTCCACGCCTCTATCGCACATTTGCGGGCCCGCACTTGTACGGGGCCCGTTAGTGAGCCGCGTACCTGTGCGGGGGTGACACGCACGTGTGCGGGGCGTTTAAACGCGTTTATTCGCGTTTCAGTGCCGCGTTTCCGTGCGCTATTTTGCGGCGCGCACATTTGCGGCTTTTAGTAAACATCCCCCCAACTTTGCCAAGATAGGACAATACCTCAAGGAGTCATTACCAGGATGGGAACAGCTGGGGGATGTAGAAAGCAATGGACAAAACTGAAAGGGAATATTTTCAGGACAACACATCTTTGTTAGAAAGGTAAATACATGTAAAAGAAAAAGGAGGCCACTGTGATTCTCAAAAAAAGTAGCTGAAAAGGTGAAGAAAAAGAGAGTGGCCTTCATAAAATACAAGAGATAAGAGAGGGGAAGACAAGCATCAATATCTGGAAAAACTTAGAGAAGCTAGGAAAGTAGTCAGGAAAGCAAAGATACAAAAAGACAACGAAATTGCCAATGGAATAATATGGGGGAACAACATATTTTTCAGATTGGTTAGTGAGAGGAGAAAGAGTAAAAGCAGTATTGTCAGACTCAAGGGTGAAAGGGAGAAATATGTAGAAGCCGATGAGGATAAAGCGGAATTGCTTACCAAATATTTTTGTTCTGTGTTCACAGATGAAGGGCCAGGAGCAAGACCTCAGAAAACACTCACAAACAGGAAAAGAATTGACAGGGAGCTTGAACAATTTTCAGAAGAGTCTATTCATGAGGAACTAGCTAAACTAAAAGTAGACATAGCAAAGAGACTAGATGGGATACATCCAAGAATGCTGAAGAACTTGGGGACATTCTAGCAGCTCCACTGACTGACCTTTTCAATGCTTCTTTAGAGCTGTGAGAGCTCCCAAAAGACAGGAGAAAGGCACATGCATTCCCTTTACACAAAAGCAGAAGTAAGGATGAGGTTGAGAACTACAGGCCTGTTAGTCTGACCTCTGTGGTGAGTAGATTATTGGAAACGCTCCTAAAACAGAGGATAGTGAGGATTTTGAACTACAATGGATTGCAGGATCTGAAGCAGGACTTGTCAGACAAATCTGATTTTTTTTGAATGGGTGACCAGAGAGTAGGACTAAGGGAGAGCCCTAGATGTCGCTTTGACACCGTTCCGCACAGGCAACTTATAAATAAATTGAACACCCTAAGGATTGACCCTTAGTGACAGACTGGGTTAGAGATTGGTTGAGTGGGAGGCAACAAGATGTACAGGTAAATGATGCTCACTCTGAGAAGGATGTTACCAGTGGTGTGCTGCAGGGATGTGACGTGTCCTTGGTCCGATTCTTTTTAACATCTTTATTTGTGATATTGTGGAAGGGCTATCTGGTAAGGTTTGCCTCTTTGCGGATGATACCAAAATCTGTAATAGAGTAGACACCCAAGGAGGAGTAGATAACATGGGGGGGGAACTAGCTACTGTAAGCTTGAAGAATGGTCAAGAATCTGGCAGCTGAAATTTAATGCTAAGAAATGCAGGGTCTTGCACTTGGGCTGCAAAAATCCAAGGAAGCGGTACAGTGTAGGGGGAGAAGTACTTCTGTCCATGAAAGAAGAGTGGAACCTGGTCGTGATTGTTTATGACGATTATAAAGTGGTTAAACAGGTAGAAAAGGCAACGGAGAAAGACAGAAGCATGCTTAGGTGCATGGGGAGAGGAGTAGCCAGCAAAAAAAAAAAAAAAGGAGGCACTAGTGCCTCTATAAGTGTCTCTAATGTGACCTCATTTGGAGTCTTGTGTGTAATTCTGGAGACCACATCTTCAAAAGGAAATAAACAGGATGGAGTTGGTGCAGTGGGTGGCTATTAAAATGGTTAGTAGTCTTCATTATAAAGCATATGGGGATAGACAAAGATCTTAATATGTATAACATTACAGGAAAGGTGGGATAGAGGAAAGGTGGGATAGAGGAGATGTGATAGAGACGTTTAAATACCTCTGTGGCATAAAACGCACCCATTGTTGTTTAGAGCTGTTGTCCACTGCTTATGCTTTGCTTGCTACCCATTGCTTGCATTGAACTGCTGCCCACTGCCTGCTTGTCTGCCTGTCAATTGCTACCCGTTGTCTGCCTAGAACTTGCTGCACATTGCTTGCTCGGACCTTGCTGCCCATTGCTTGCTCGGACCTTGCTGCCCACTGCCGTGGCCCCACGTCTCATTGTCCTCCTCTTTGTTGTCCTCCCCAACTGCCTCCCCTCCTACCAAACACCCTCCCTACTTTCCCCCACCCTTCCCCTACCTTCCTCACTTCCCCCTCCACTCTGCCCCCTAGCCTAGCACCTGCCCTTGAGCTTCCTCACACCATCCCCTGCATTCAACCAGCCCCCTCTCTACCTTCCTCACTTCTCCCTCCATCCTGCCCCCTAGCCTTGCACCGGCTCTTGAGCTTCTTCACACCATCCCCCGCATTCAACCAGCCCCCCCTTTCTTTAAGGCAACCCCACCCTCCTCGCTCACTAATACTCCTTCTCCTTCTCTCATCTGGTAACATCAATCCCAACCCTGCCCCCCCCCCCCCGATTTCTCTCTCACACTAAAAAAAAGTTCCTCACGTACCCCATCTAATCTCATCCACATCCCGCTCCTCCCTCTTTCTGTCCTCCCCCATTCATCCCACAATCACTTATCCATAGATATCAATTCCAACCTTGTTGTTGTTGTTAAGTGCCGTCGAATCGGAGTCGACTCAGGGCGACCCTCTGGATAGCTATCCTAAATTGTGTTCGGTCTTCAGTCAGGCGGCTTATTGTTGACAGACTGGTACCCATAGCTGCTGTTATTGTATCGACCCATCTCATTGCTGGCCTTCCTCTTTTGCGCTGACCTTCTATCTTGCCAAGCATGATGTCTTTCTCTAATGATCTCTCTCTCCGCATGATGTGTCCAAAGCATGAAAGTCGAAGTCTTGTCATCTGAGCTTCTAAAGAAAGCTTAGGTTTGATCTCCTCTAGTACAGACTGGTTTGTTCTTCGGGCAGTCCATGGTATACACAGTATTCGCCGCCAGCACCATAATTCAAAGGCATCAATTTTCTTCTTGTCTATCTTTTTCACTGTCCAGCTTTCACACCCATATGATGTTATTGAAAATACCATGGCTTGAACAAGTCGAATCTTTGTATGGAGAGAGACATCTCTGCTCTTGAGAATCGTATCTAGGTCTTTCATAGCCATTCTGCCAAGAGCAATGCGTCGTCTGATTTCTTGACTGCTTGTTGCTTCTTTATTGATAGTTGAGCCAAGTAGGTTAAAGTTATTCACGATTTCAATTTCTTCTCCTTCGACGATGAACCTGTTGATTATGCCAGTTGTCATCATCTTTGTCTTCTTTACATTAAGGTGCAGGCCCATTTTGAGACTATGTTCTTTGATCAACTCCAACCTTACCCCCAAAAATAATCCCTCACATAACCTACCCGATACCATCAATTTACCCCTCATTTCCCCTTCCTCATGTCCCTCTTCAAGAGCACACTCACCCAGACACACCCACCCACACCCTGATCCCTCTCAATCTCGGCATTACCCTAGAAATAGACCCCCACGCTACTCTGATAAGAAATCTACACGTAACTTATCCAACCTTATCCATATCCCTCTCCTCCCCCCCTCCACTCTCCCATTTTCATGTGTCCTATGGAACGCATGCTCAGTCATCAAAAAAACCCCTTTTATTCATGACCTTTTCATCTCCAATGCCCTACACCTTCTTGCCTTGACCGAGACCTGGCTCCCCCCAGACGACATTGCATCCATTGCCTCTCTCTGCTATGGGGGCTACCAGTTCTCTCATACACCTCAATCTATTGGTCGCAGTGGTGGTGTTGGCCTCCTACTCTCTCCCTCCTGCCAATTCCAACCCCTTCTGCCGCCCCAATCACACTTCCCCTTCTCCTTCGAAGTCCACTCCATTCGCCTCCTCTCACCATTTCCCCTCCGAATAGCTGCTATCTATCGCCCAATGGACAAATCCAAATCAACCTTCCTCACCGACTTCAACGCCTGGCTTTCTGCCTTTATGGATCCTTCCTCCCCCACTCTTATTCTTGGCGATTTCAACATTCACATCGACAACCCCTCCGACCCCCATGCCTCAAAGTTCCTCGCTCTTACCTCCTCATTCGACCTCCAACTTTGCTCCACTGCCCCCACACATCTATACGGCCACTGCCTTGACCTAATACTATTCTCCAACTCCTCTCCTTCAAACTTCCGCAAATCAATCCTTCCCTCATCTGACCATCATCTCTTAACATTTACTCTTCAATTTCCACCGTCCCAACCTCGTCCTGTCTCCTCCAACCTATTTAGAAACCTTCATAATATTGATCCCCTGACTCTCTCCTCCACCGTCTCTCCATCTCTTTCCGCCATTTTATACTCCAAATCCATCAACGAGGCATTATCTTCATACAATGCTACTCGTACATTATCCTCAGCCCTTGACACTCTTGCCCCTCCCACCCCACGTCCTGTCAAACGATCTACTCCCCAACCCTGGCCTTCACCCACATTCCGTTACCTACGCATCTGCACCTGTTCTGACGAACAAGCTTGGTCCAAATCCCACTCCCTGGAAGACCTTCTACACTTCAAATTGATGCTTGGCTCCTTCCAGTCAGCCTTAGCACTTGCCAAACAAGATTACTACATTCATCTGACCAACTCCCTTGCCTCTGATCCTCGCCGTCTCTTTAATACCCTCAATTCTCTCCTCAAGGTCCCCCCGCCCCCAATCCCACCCTCTCTTTCTGCCCAAACCCTAGCTGACTACTTCCACGACAAAATCCACAAGATTACCCGCCAATTCCCTACCCCCGTCAACTACCTCCCCTCCTCCCCAATTCTCCTCCCCCATCCATACTCCCTCTGCCACCCTCTTCTCCTTCCCTCTGAGGAAGAAACTGCACTCCTGTCCTCCTCCAAACCCACCACCTGTTCATCAGACCCTATCCCCACCCATCTCCTACGTTCCATCCCCCCACCATTGCCCCCTCCATCACTCATATCCTCAACCTCACACTCGCCACTGCATCTGTCCCCGTTGACTTTAAACATGCTGTTGTCACACCCCTCCTCAAGAAACCCTCACTTGATCCAACATGCCCTGCTAACTATCGACCCATCTCCCTCTTTCCCTTCATATCAATGTTCAATGTAAACCGCACTGATGCAGAATAGCGCAGTATATAAGAGAATGTAAATAAATAAATAAATAAAATATCCAAACTACTAGAATGAGCAGTCCACCGTCACTGCCTCGACTTCCTCATCTCCCAGGCCCTCCTCGACCCACTTCAATCCGGCTTCCATCCCCTACACTCCACTGAAACGGCACTCACAAAAGTCACAAATGACCTGTTCCTGGCTAAATCCAAGGGCCTCTATTCTATCCTCATCCTTCTTGACCTTTCTGCTGCCTTTGACACCGTTGACCACGACCTTCTCCTCATCACCCTCTCCTCGCTTGGCTTCAAGGACTCTGTACTATCCTTGTTCTCCTCCTACCTCTCCCATCGTTCATTCAGCATATGCTCTGGTGGCTCCTCCTCCTCCCCTACCCCACTCCATGTAGGTGTACCCCAGGGATCTGTCTTGGGCCCCCTCCTCTTCTCTCTCTATACCCAAGGCCTTGTTGCGCTCATCTCCTTCCATGGCTTTCAGTACCATCTCTATGCTGATGACTCACAAATCTACCTCTCTACACCTAATATTTCTCCGGCAACCCAGTCCAAGATCTCTGCCTGTCTTTCAGACATCGCTGCCTGGATGTCTCATCGACAATCGAAATTGAACACTGAACTTCTTGTCTTTCCACCTAAATCCTCCCCCCTCTTCCCCCTCTCTCAATCCATGTGGATGGGTCTACTATCCTTCCTGTTCCCTCGGCCCGCAATCTAGTGGTTATCTTTGACACTTCTCTCTCCTTCTCCGCTCATATCCAGCTTGTAGTTAAGACCTGCGGCTTCTTTCTCTACAACATCAGCAAAATCTGCCCCTTCCTCTCTGAACACACTACCAAAATGCTTATCCACTCCTTAATCTCCTCTCGCCTCGATTATTGCAACCTACTCCTCGCTGGTCTTCCCGTGTGCCACCTCCTTCCCCTTCAATCTATACAAAATCATGCTGCTCAACTAATCTTCTGCCAGCCTCGCCATGCCCATATTACTCTCCTCTTCTCAAGTTGCTTCACTGGCTCCCTGTCCAGTTCCGCATCCAATTCAACCTTCTCCTGCTGACCTATAAATGCATTCACTCTATGGCCCCTCAATACCTCTTATCCCTTATCTTTCCCTACGTCCGCTCTCGAAATTTGTGCTCCGCTAACAAATTACTTCTATCAATGCCTTTCACCTGCACCGCGAACACCCGACTGCGCTCCTTTCACCTTGCTGCACCTTACGCCTGGAACAGCCTACCTACGTCTGTGTGCCAGGCATCTTCCCTGGCCCTCTTCAAATCCAGGTTGAAAACCCACCTCTTCACCATTGCTTTCAGATCCTGCCTCCTTCCTCATCTCACCCTAACCCCTGTCAACGTTTATGACCAAATTGTACCACACCGTACCTTGCGCAGAACTGACTAATGCTCTGTACTGTTTTAACTAATGTACTGTTCTAACTAGATTGTAAGCTCCGATGAGCATGACTCTGACGGGCAGGGACTGTCTCTTGTATGTTGGCTACCTCTTGTAGGTTAGCTGTGCAGCGCTGCATGCGTGGCACTTTAGAAGTGCTGAATAGTAGTAGTAGTAGTAGTAGTAGTAGTAGTAGAATTAAAAAGGGATGGTGAATGGGGACAAAAGTATTTACACATTAAATTGTAAGCTCCCAGTTGGTGAGGGGATCCTACATGTGCACTATGTAGGTGAAAGAAGCTCTTTGCCCTCAGGGAACAAGGCCAATCTTTGGAGGCTAGAGTAGCAGATTTGGAAATAAGGAAGACAGAGAGGCACATAGATGAGACCCACAGGGATGTAGTACTGAAGTCCCACCTCCAGTCTAGCAATCACTCAGTTGCCATGGAGAAGAGAGGTCATGTGAAAGGAGAGCATCACCTTGGTGTGGCAGGAAGTGATCCTGTAGCTAAGACCTGGCCACCAGGAGATGTAAAACCCCCTCACACTGAGTAGGTTTCTTCATGGTCCCATGGCCTTGAGGGAAGGATTAGGATGGCTGTTATAGTTTTTGATTCTATCGTTAGGCATGTAGATAGCTGGGTGGCTGATGGACATAAGGATCGCCTAGTAACATGCCTATCTGTGTGAAGGTAGTGGACCTCACACACCATCTAGACAAGATTTTAGATAGTGATGGGGAGGAGTCTGCTGTCTTTGTACATGCTAGTACCAATGACATAGGAAAGTGCAAGAGCGAAGTTCTAGAGGCCAAATTTAAGCTTTTAGGTAGGAAACTAAAATCCAGAACTTCCAGGATAGAATTCTATGAAATGCTTCCCGTTCCTCATGCAGGACCCAAAAGGCAGGCAGAGATCCAGAATCTCAATGCTTCAATGAGATGATGGTGCAGGGAAGAGGGTTTTGGATTTGTTAGGAACTGGCCAACATTCTGGGGATGGGAGGGTCTTCTCCAAAAGGATGAGCTCCATCTTAACCGGGATGGAATTAGGCTGCTGGCATTAACCTTTAAAAAGGACATAGAGCAGCTTTTAAACTAGATAACAGGTGAAAGCAGACAGTCGCCCAAGAAAACATGGTTCAGAAGATGTATCCTTGAAGAATACTAGCAAAAGAGGGAAGTTGGAACCTCTGTTGGGATATTCCAATAAAGATAAAAGTAACCCAGATTCCCTTAAGTACAGAGTTGAAAGATTCCAAATTACCCCTATCAACAGATAACCAGATTAATATGAATAAAGTACAACCTCTAAAATGCCTGCATGCATATGCTAGAAGTCTACAAAAATAAGACGGGAGAACAAAAATATACAGCACTAAATTAATTATTAGATATGACTGACATCTCAGAGACCTGGTAGAAGGAGGACAACCAGTGGGATACTGTGAAACCTGGGTACAAGCTATATCGCAATGATAGAGAGCAACTCCTCCACCAATGTGATCTACTCTATGTTAGAGAGGGCACCGAGACACATTTTTGCAGGAAACAAAATACACTGCAAAATCTATATGGATTTAAATTCCATGCAAAAAGGGGAAGACGATGGCAGTGGGGGTGTACTATCGACCGCCTGGCCAGAATGAACAGATGGATGATGAAATGCTGAAAGAAATCAGGGAAGTTAACAAAAGTTACAACACAGTAATAAATGGGTGATTTCAATTACCACGGTATCGAATGGGTCAATGTCACACCAGGACATGCTAAGGAGATAAAGTTTCTAGATGAAATAAATGACTGCTTCTTGGAGCAGCTGGTTCATAAACCAGCAAGAGGGGTAGCTATTCTGGACCTAGTCCTTAGTGGAACACAAAATCTGGTGCAAGAGGTAAGCTTGTTGGGGCCATTTGATAATAGTGATCATAGCATGATCACTTTTGATTTAATAAATGGGAGAAGGGTGGAAAGGAAATCCACAGTACTACCTTTTAACTTTCAAAAGGGAGACTATGATAAAATGAGGAAAATAGTTAAGAAAAAACTAAAAGGAGGAGTTGCAAAGGTTAAAGACTTACATCAAGCATGAGTGTTGTTTAAAAGTACTATCTTGGAAGCCCAGAACAGAGGTATTACGCACTTTAAGAAAAGTGGAAGGAAGGCCAAAAAACTGCCAGCATGGTTTAAAGGTGGAGTCAGAGAGGCTGTTGCCAAAAAGTATCTTCCAGGAAATGGAAAAAGGAGACAAATGAAGAAAACGGGAAACATAAGCACTGGCAAGTTAGATCGAGGCCTTGATAAGGCAGGCAAAGAGAATTTGAAAAATGGCTTGCTATGGAAGTTAAAATGCTTAATAAAAACTTTTTCAAGTACATTTGTAGCAAAAAACCTGTGAAAGAGTCAGTTGGACCATTAGATGATACAGGGGTGCTAAGTGAGAACAAGGCCATAGCGGAGAGACTGAATAAATTCTTTGCTTCGGTCTTTACTGAAGATGATGTAGGGAAGTTACCCATGCCTGAAATGGTATATAAAGGTGATGTATCAGAAGAACTGAAAGAAATATCAATAAACCAGGAAGATGTATTACAGCTACTTGATAAACTGAAAAGTAGCAAATTACCTGGACTGGATGATATACAGCAGAGGGTGTTGAAAGAACTGAAATATGAGATTGCAGACCTACTATTAGTAATCTGTGAATATCATTAAAATTGTCTGTTATACCTGAAGAATGGAGAATGGCCAATGTAACGCTAATTTTTAAAAAGGGTTCCAGGTGTAATCCGGGAAACTACAGACTGATGAGCCTGATAGCAGTACCGGGCAAAATGGTAGAAACCATTATAAAGAACAAAATTACTGAAAATGTTGATAGTCATGGTTTAATAGCAGTCAACATGAATTTAGCCAAGGAAAGTCTTGCCTTACTTATCGGTTATATTTTTTCAAAGGTATGAATTAACAGGTAGACAAAGGTGAGCCAGTTGATATAGCACACCTGGATTTTCAGAAAGCCTTTGACAAGGGCCCTCATTAGAGACACTTGGCAAATTTAAAAAGTCATGGGACTGGAGGCAGTGTAGCATTGTGGATCAGGAAATGGTTAAAAGATAGAATGCAGAGAGTAGGGCTAAATGGCCAATTTTCTTAATGGAAAGAGGTTAATGGTGGAGTACTTCAGGTATCTGTGCTGGGCTCTCTGCTTTTTGACATATTTATAAAAGACCTGGAAATGAGAACGTGAGGTGATCAGATTTGCAGATGACACAAACTTATTCAAAGTTGTTAAAAGATATGAAGATTGTGAAAATTGCAAGAGGACCATGATAAATGGCAGATGAAATTTAATGTGGACAAGTGCAAAGTTATGCACCTAGGAAAGAACAACCCAAACTTTGGTCACATGAAGCAAGGTACCACCTTAGAAAACATCACCCAGAAAAAGGATTTCAGCGTCACTGTGAACACGTTGAAACCCTCTGCCCAGTGTGTAACGGTGGCCAACAAAGGAAATAGAATGCTAGGAAACATTAGGAAAGGAAAGGAGAATAAAACCACGGATATTATATTGCCTCTCGATCATTTCATGGTGTGACTGCACCTTGAATATTGTGTGCGGTTCTGATCGTCATATCTTAAGAAGGATATAGCAGAATTAGAAAAGGTACAGAGGCGAGCAACAAAAAATAGTGAAGGAGATGGAGCATATCCTTATGAGGAGAGGCTTAAAAGATTAGGGCTCTTCAACTTGGAAAAGAGATATGATAGAGGTCCAGGGCCGGATTTACCTTGAGTGAGGCCCTACGCCAACAAAAATTGTGGGCCCCCAGCAGGGGCGGCCCAAGGGGGGTGCGGGGCCTCATTTGCATAAGGGGCCTCATTTGCATAAATATTTGCATAATGTTACCATATACTAACTTTTAGTAAATGTGACTCTTAATGAGTGTATGGATAAAGAAAGACTAAAAGATTTCTACATTACTATAATCCAGTGCCAACTGCCAGACACATTAGGAACTACTACAAACACTGCCCATTTAGAACCCATAGTAAACCCGCCGTGTCCTAACAGCACTACCAGTACTCACAAAGCACCATACTCTACCAATCAAAAGGCAACACTGCAAATATTAAACCAATACATTTCAGAGAACAACAATACATGACCTACTGGGGAAAGAGAACAAGTGGCAATGTCAAATAGGAATTATATAAACAGAACACCTCAGCTCAGTTACATATGCAGAACATAGACCATCACCAAACAAGTAATCACAATTTAGAAACAGGAAGACAATAATTAAACTGGGAATCCCAAAAGCCAAACTTGGAATGTACAACACTGTAGAAATAAAACTATACATTAATTTGCTCTTGTACTAAACAAAGCGCAGACGTTAATGATGCACATTTACCAGAGCTGACATATTCCAATTAATAAATTCAAAATAAAGAGATATTTTTCTACCTTTTGTGCATTTTTTTCAGCTGCAATTGCTCCAGCCACTTTCTTCTGGTTTCTTCGTGTCTTCTGCTAACTCTCCATCGTCTGCTGTCCATTTGTCCTTTCTTCTCTCTTCTAGATTTTTTTCCATTCTCTCTCTACATCTGCTTTAACATACTAATCTTTCTCCTTTTGCTCTTTCCTCATTCCTATTTCATCCACTCAAATTTTACCCCTCCATCCTCAATCCCCACTTACTCTCCCAATACCCGGCCAATTGTAGATTTTTTTATCCCTCCCACACAAAATATTTTTCCCTTATCCATTTTACTCTTCCAGCCCCATCCCATTCTAATCCTCCCCCAACATCAGCTCCCTTCTAGTTCCAGCCTCACCCAGCATCCATTCCCTTCTAGTCCCTGCATCAGCCCATTTCCAGTCCTAGCCATCCATCAGTCCATTTCCAGTCGTAGCAACCCCCCAACCCAATACCAGTCCTAGCCCCCCATCAACCCACTTACAGTCCTTAACCCATCACCCCATTTTCAGTTTAAGCCCCCCCTATAACCCATTACCAGTCCTAACCCCCCATCAGCCCACTTCCAGTCCTAACCCCATCAACCCATTTCCAGTCAGCCCCCCATAGCCCATTGCCAGTCCTACCCCCCCCCCATCAGCCCACAGCCCATTACCAGTCCTAACCCCATCATCCCACCTCCAGTTTTAACCCCCCAGCCCATTTCCAGTCCTAGCCCCCCATAGCCCATTACCAGACAACCCCCATCAGCCCACAGCCCATTACCAGTCTTAACCCCCCCAAAGCCCATTACCAGTTCTAAACCCCCCCAACAGCCCATTACCAGTCCTAACCCCATCATCCCACCTCCAGTTTTAACCCCCCAGCCCATTTCCAGTCCTAGCCCCCATAGCCCATTACCAGACAACCCCCATCAGCCCACAGCCCATTACCAGTCTTAACCCCCCCCAAAGCCCATTACCCGTTCTAAACCCCCCAACAACCCATTACCAGTCCTCAGCCCATCAGCCCACCTCCAGTTTTAACCCCCCAGCCCATTTCCAGTCCTAGCCCCCCATAGCCCATTACCAGACAGCCCCCATCAGCCCACAGCCCATTACCAGTCTTAACCCCCCCAAAGCCCATTGCCAGTTCTAAGCCCCCCAACAGCCCACAGTCCATTACCAGTCCTAACCCCATCAGCCCACCTCTAGCCTTAACCCCCCCCAGCCCATTTCCAGCCCCAGCCCCCCCAATAGCCCATTACCAGGCCTACCCCCCCCCCATAGCCCATTACCAGCCCTACCCCCCCCAGCCCATTTCCAGCCCCAGCCCCCCCAATAGCCCATTACCAGTCCTACCCCCCCCCCCCCGTCGGCCTAAAGTAAAATTTAATTTAAAAAAAAAACCTGGTGGCTGCCGCCGCGGGGCCCCCTCTGCTGCCGCGGCAGCACGGACTGACCCGCGGGGGCCCCGTCTACAAGCTGAAGCCGTCGGGTCGGGTCGGTCCTCCCTCCCTCCCTCCGTGCAGGCTGCAGGCTGCAAGAGACGCGAAGAGAGAGCGTCTCCTCGCGTCTCTGTTAAGCCCGCAGGGGCTGATGGGAAATTTCCCATCAGCCCCTGCGGGCTTAACAGAGACGCGAGGAGACACTCTCCTTTCGCGTCTCTCACAGCCTGCAGCCCGCACGGAGGGAGGGAGGAACGACCGACCCGACGGCTTCAGCTTGTAGACGGGGCACCCGCGGGTCAGTCGGTGCTGCCGCGGCAGCAGAGGGGGCCCCGCGGCGGCAGCCACCAGGTTTTTTTTTTAAATTGTATTTAAAAAAAATTTACTTGTTCTTTTTTTGTGGGCCCCTGCCGGCTGTGGGCCCTACGCCATGGCGTACATGGCGTATAGGTAAATCCGGCCCTGTAGAGGTCTATAAATTAATGAATAGAGTGGAACGGGTAAACATAGATGGTTGTTTATGCCATCAAAAGGTATAAAGACTAGAGAACATTCAATGAAGCTACAATATAGCCCATTTAAGACTAAGAGGAAATATTTTTTTACTCATGTGCAATCAAACTCTGGAATTTACCAGAGGATATAGTAGAAGCTATTAGTGTAACCAGGTTTAAAAAAGGTTTGGACAAGTTCTTGGAGGAAAGATCCATAAGCATTATTAAAGAGGACCAGGAAATCCACTGCTTACCCCGGGACGAGCATTGTGGAACCTGGTGCCTTTTTGGGAACCTGCCAGGAATTTGTGACCTGGATTGGCCACTGTTGGAAACAGGATACTGGGCTTGATGGACCTTGGTCTGACAGAGTATGGCATTTCTTAGGTTCTTAGGTTATGTTCTTATGACAAGCAGGAACTCTCTCCTACTTGTACATATACAACGTTACCTTGTAGTG
Organism: Ichthyophis bannanicus; assembly: GCA_033557465.1. NCBI lineage: Eukaryota > Metazoa > Chordata > Amphibia > Gymnophiona > Ichthyophiidae > Ichthyophis > Ichthyophis bannanicus. The sequence continues at coordinate 548,606,383 of CM066031.1, forward strand.
CTATACAAGTTAGCAGTAGTAGTATGTCCTACATTTATTTTAATTTTTAAAAAATGTAGCACGTTAGAACTTTAACACATGCTAATTTACTTACACTTTAAATTTAGTGTATGCAAATCAGTTTTAGACTCACTAATGAGCCAAAGAGGTTTGCTTCTTTGCAAATGATACCAAAATCTGCAATAGGGTAGACACCCAGGAAGGAGTAGATAACATGAGTAGGGATCTAATGAAGCTTGTAAAATGGTTGAGAATTTGGCAGCTGAGATTTAATGCTTAAAACTGCAGGGAAATGCATTTGAGGTGCCAAAATCCAAGGTAATGATATCGTATAGGGGATGAAGCATTTGATTTGATTTATTTATTTAGATTTTGTTTACATACCGCCTTTCTATTATCCAAGATGGTTTACATAAAACTTAACAGATGTAACAGTGCCTGAGCAACTGTTTTACAGAGAACAGGAACATTCCAGAAAATACAACCTAGAGTACAATGGTCACACAACTATGAACAGTAAACACAGTAACTATGTATGGACAGGGAGGAATACCTGGGAACTAAGGGGGTAGGTGGGGCATAGTCTATGCACACTGTAGGAGCAGGATAGGTCTCTCAGACAATTGTAGTAGGTTAGTGAATGGATATTACTAGGTCACCCTTTACCGCAGATCATGAGTTGAGGTGGTGTTGAAGTATTCCTGGAATAGGAAATTTTTAAATTTCTTCCTAAAGTTAGATCGTTCAGAGCACCCTCTCATTTCAGGTGGGAGGATGTGTTCTAAGCATTAGGGGCAAAAAGAGAATGCACGGCTACATGTGGATTGTTTGCTTTTGGTTTTATGAGCTGGGATGGTAAGAAGGTTGAGAGAGTTATGTCTTTCGGGTCTATCACTCTTGGGTCTTGAGAAAAGAGGGTGGAGGCAGGTTGCTGATTCATTGTCTATGACTTTGTGTGTCATAATAAGTGCCTTGTATCTTACTGTATTTATTTTAAAAACATATATACCATCTTAGTGATATAAGGGAGGAGTAGCCTAGTGGTTGGGGCAAGGTACTTCAGGCCGGAAGGTCGGGGGTTCAAATCCCACTAGAGGACAGCAACCTTGGGCCGGAAGGACTGGGGTTTCTAGTCCCACAGATGCTCCTTGTGGTCTTGGGCAAGCCACTTAACCCTCCATTGCCCATGTTCCCTGTAAGTATTAGTGTATGTGTCTCATATCCCCGCGTGTTAAATGTATCTCCCAATTGTGTTGTGACCGCTTTGATTGAAGGATAAGGCGGTATACAAAACTGTCTAAATAAATAAATAAATATACATCATTCAAAATGGTTTACACAAAGTAAAAACAATTATAGTAAAAGAAAACAAAAATTTAAGTACAGAACAGAAACATTAATACCTTTATGAAAAATGACCAAAGGGTCTATGAATGTTTCCAACCAATTATGACAGTCATCTATGGCAAAGAGGTTTTTAAACTTTTTTCTACAATTCAAAGATTAAAATCAAAACACCAGACTACGAGATAATTTATTCCAACATTCCCAATCAACTACACTAAGCACTCATTGCCTCCAGTAACCTTTACAATAAGCTGCTACCATCAGAGACTTCAAGAAGATTATAACTTGGGAAGAACAAAATGTTCTCCTAAGCACATAACATGGTAACCTATTTATCAAATATAAAGGCTTGTTATTCCTCAAGGCCAATATCAAAGACCAATATCAAAAGTTTAAAAATTACATGTTTCTTTGATAGGAAGCCAGTACAATTTCCTTAATAAAGGACATGCACTAAGAGTGGGACCCAATGATCTTAAGGTGACTAAACAGGTAGACAAGGCGATGACGAAAGCCAGAAAGATGCTAGTGTGCACAGGGAGGGGAATGGCCAGCAGGATGGAGGAGGTGAGGAGGTGATAGTGCCTCTGTATAAGTCTCCGATGAGGCTTCATTTGAAGTATTGTGAGCATTTCTGGAGACAACACCTTCAAAAGATATAAGCAAGATGGAGTTGTGCAGAGAGCAGCTACTAAAATGTTCAGTGGTCTTCATCATAAGGCACATGCGGACAGACAGATATCTCAATGTATACACTTTGGAGTATAGGCAGGATATAGGAGATAAGAAAGAGACGTGAAAATACTTCTGCGGCATAAATGCACAGGAGGAGAGCCTCTTAATTGAAAGAAAGCTTGATAATGAGGGGTCAGAAGATGAAAGTCAGATTCAGGAATAATATGAGGAAATATTTCTTTATATAAAGAGTGACAGAAGCATGAAATAACCTCCCAGTGAAGATAGCAATGATGAGAACTGTATCTGAATTCAAGGCCGTCCAAAGGAAGCACTTACACTTACACTCACAAGCACCAAACCAAATATGGAGCAAGGTGAATAACCACAAACAGGGTTATTGTGGTATAATTGCCTTTTCTATTTTTATCTTTGGTTTTATTATATTACACTGTTCTATTTAAAATCGTACATTTATGGTTCCATATACATAACTCATGTTTTTTGGTTTGGGTCACATCATTATTTTACAGTTCCCATATTTCTCATAATAGTACATAAAGATAAAAAGTAATTATTTCATTTATTTCTCTATTACCATGTATGACTTTTTCTTAACACTTAAATTTTATTTGGTTATCCCTTATCGTTTTTACTTACTTTTTTTATTATTTGTATTGCTATATGTTTAATAGTGTTTGCATGATATGTTTTGTTCGAGATTCCCATACCCCTGACAAAGGCAGTTGCTGAAACACAGCCATGTAGAGTGGGACAATAGACTCTACAATTAAGATTTTTTTTTTTTTAGCGCCTTGAAGTCAGTGCTGACTCCTGACCCAGCTGCATCTGGGTTTTCTTGGCAATGTATCACCGGAAGTAGATTGCCAGGCCATTTCTTCCGAGTCAATGGAGGGTAAAGTGACTTGCCCAAGGTCACAAGGAGTGCCAGTGGGAACTGAACCCTTGATCTTTTAGGTACAAGGCAGTTGCTCTAACCACTAGGCTACTCTTCTACTCCAAGACTCATTATACCACAATTACCCTGTTTGTGGTTATTCAGCTTGCTACTTATACAGTGTTTGAATTCAAGGCGGCATGGGAGGATCTATAAGGGAAAAAAGCAATTGCAAAGCTTAGTAGTTGGTATGGAAGGGCAGATTGGATAGGCCTTATGCTCTTATTTGCCATCATTTTTCGATGTTTCTAAATGCTCATCTCTAGAACAACTCAAGTCCACATTTATTTCAGAGCTCCCTATATGCTTAAAAAATTATGTTAAACGAATGTTTAACTTTTACTACACTGCACCATAGCAGAATCTATAAATTACCATTGTTTACGAAATGAGTATCTTTGGAGCACAAAATAACTGAAACAACTGAAATACAATTAACGTGCTTCTTTTAAAATTTCCTTGCAAGTGCCTGGTGACGTCGGACAGAAATAATGATGTTTTTTAAATAGCCCAGCTGGAGGACTTTCTTAAAACACATTCTAGTACAAAAGATGGTTCTGCCACTTAAAATTTGCATTGGATTGCCTGTCAGTTTGCTAAAAAGGGTTTATGTATTATCTTTCTGAGTAGTCAGGGGTGGGTTTATGAATGCGTTGTACCAATCTCCCTTTAATATGGGCTTGTGAGATATTGGTTTCTTTATTTAGTGTGGGTTATATGTGTGATTTCTCTTTTCTGTACTTGCTTTCCTTCTGTAAACAAGGAAATGCATTATAAATACATTTTAAAAAAGAAAGAAAAGTTTTAGACAAATTCCTGAAGGAAAATTCCATAAACCATTGAGGTAGATCCTAGGACAGCTACTGTTTATCCTTGAGGAAAGCAGCATGGAAACTATCTGCATTTTGGGATCCTGCCAGGTACTTAGGACTTGGCTTGGCCACTGTTCAAAACAGGATACTGGGCTTGATGGACCTTTAGTCTGACACAATAGGGCAATTATGTTCTTATTTTATATTTCCTTTGCATCACTTTTAAACAAGAACTTTTTAAGCCCTCTGAAGACAGGGAAATACCTATTGTATTTGAATGTAACCCAAATAGACAATAGAAAGAACATCATTAGGGGTGAAGATGTGGTGTGAAAGGTACTAGAAAGGGATTGAAGAGTGTAAAGGGACAGGAGACTGTGAAGGCTGGGAAGAGAGAGACTGCAGAAATGGAATTGGGAATGAAGTAAAGAAGAGACAACAAGGATTGGAAAAGGGGTAAGAGAAAAAAGGCATTGAATGACAGGGAAGGGTCTGGGAGAAATGAAGGAATGAGAATCCAGAGGAAGGTAGATGAAGGACTGGAAGGGGGTGAGTACAGAATATGGCAATGGGGGACTAAGGAGTGGATGGTGGGGCGAGTGGGTAGGAAGCTGAGAGAGGAGGAGGAAATGAGAGAGTGGGAAAATGGGATTGAAAGGGAGAATAAGGGATAAAACCCAACAGGTGGAGAGGCAGAGAAGAGAAATGGGGAAATGGATGAAAGGGGAGATCAAGGTCAGAGATGTGAAGAAAAGGAAGACAAGAGGGGAGAGATGAAATCTACAGGAGACCCTGGAAAAGAACTTAGAAGATTAATGAAAGTGGGGAAGAAACTAAGAACATAACAAATGCCATACCTAGGACAGACCAAGGTCCATCAAATCTAGTATCCTGTTTCCAGCAGCGGCCAATCCAGATCACAAGTACCCGTCAGGTTCTCAAAAAGGTACACAGATTCCACGTTGCTTATCACAGGGTAAGCAGTGGATTTCCCTGGTCATCTTTAATAATCATTTATGGACTTTTCCTCCAGGAACTTGTTCAAACCTCTCTCAACCCAGCTACAATAAGAGCTTTAAATACATCCTTCAATAACTAATTCCAGAGTTTGATGACACACTGAATAAAAAAATACTTTCTCCTATTAGTCTTAAATGTGTCACATAATATCTTCATTGCATGTCCCCTAGTCTTTCTACTTTTTGAAGGAGTAAACAAGAAATCTACGTTTACCCGTTCCACTCCATTCATTATTTAAGCCCTAACCTTTTAAGCCTCTCCTCAAAGGAGTATCCTTCCATCCTCTTCACCATTTTGGTGGCTCTTCTCTGTACCTTTTCTAATTTTGCTATATCTAAGATATGGTGACCAGAATTGTATACGATATTTAAGGTGTGGTCGCACCATGGAATGATACAAAAGCATTATAATATTCTTGGTTTTATTCTCCATTCCTTTCCTTATACTTTCTAGACTGGAACAAACTCAATTAGAAAAATAAAATGTCTTGGGAAATGTGCACCTCATTTAGTTTTGTATTTCACATAATAGAGGAGGAAATGCTTTGGGCTTTTTTTTTCCAGTATTGCACTGGTCAGGGAATTTAGGATTTCAGGGTTTTCCATTTCAGTCTGGATATTTGTTTCAAATTTGGGATCCCTTTATTCAGTATTAGCTGAGGGTGTGTCCATGTCCTGCATGTGCGACAGAGGTGAGGGATTCTGCTGGCATATAGCTCCTGTAAAGGGACCTATAGCTCTTCCTGTTCCATTTTCCTAATAGTAGGTGTATTGGTGCTCTAGGACCTGGTGTAATATTTACAGTGCTGTCTTTTAATAGATATGGGTTTTGTAGTTTGTATTCTGGGAGTTAGTGCTGTTATGGTAAGTTTGCTGTGTAGGCTCTGAGTGTCTTTTTACAGGGTTTTGTGTTCCCCAAAGTGGACAGAGGAAGAAAAGCATGTTAATGTTCCAAAGGTGACAGCAAAATTTGAACATATTTTTGTATGGTGAGCTATAAGGAGAAATATCTTGGTGCCAGTACCAGGGGAATGCGACGTGTGTGTTACAGAACTGAAAGTGCAGGTTTTATACTGACATTGCACAACGCAATGGCTGCCATCAAGTCAGTGTTGACTTCGCGCGACCCAGCAGTTCCTGGGTTTTCTAATCCTTTATAGAATCCATACTTTACTTCCATAAACAATAATTAGCTGAATGACGCTGTTGGTTATAATGGTATATTTCACTGGCGGATATTGGCCTGTTTTTTTTGTTTGTTTTTTTTAAATACATAGAAGGCCCTGGGAACTGTTTTTCTTTCTTTTATAACTAACAAAGGGGGATGGAGTGGGGGGCTATGATGTGATGGTAGGCATCGTGTAGAAATCACAGTTAGATTTGCTGTCCCCCCCCCCCCCCTTGCCACTTCAAATACCTTTGAAGACAGACATCATTTGCCTACTGACTTTCCCTCCTCATCTTGACTGACAGGTCATCTGGCCCTTGTAGGTCCTGAGGAGAACGAAGGATGCTGCTCAATGCAACCCTCTTCCCCCACTTATAGTGAGCTGAAAAAAAGTATGTGGGGGAGGAGAGTAATTGATTCTCTGTCCCAAGTGCAGAAAAGGCTAGTCTTGCCTCAGGGGCGGCTCTACCATGAGGCAGAGTGAGGCGGCTGCCTCAGGTGACAATGTTTTGGGAGCAGTAGAAATGCCCCTAAAACAGCCCAGTAACCGCCACCTTACTCAGCCTTTTCTTAACAAAAAAAAAAAATCTTTTAAAAAGACTATCTGCCGCTGCTTCTCCTGGGTCTGAAACATCTGGATGGGAGGGAGAGATGCTGCTGCCTCAGACACAGGAAGAAGCAGTGGCGGCGGGGGACAGAGATCATGAAGGAAAACAAATCCCAGGATCTTTGTGACACCAACAGGCTGGAAAGCCCGGCTGGTCTCGCTCCCTTCTGACACAAGCTTATGTCAGAAGTGGGTGCAGCAAGCAGGATCTTCCATGCACGCTGGAATCATGAAGACCCCACGCTTTCGTTTTGTACATGCTGTTTTGCAGGTTGAGTCCTAAGCATAATCGGCTGTGTTTTCTGTTCCCTCAAGCCAGCAGCTACAGGAAATCACACTGACAGCTTTTTCTCTCTTTCCCCCTCCCTCCCAGTCCAGCACTTTCCTCCCTCCCCAAATCTCTTGCCGCCGCTATGGGATCAATCAGTAAGCAAAGCGTGGCCAAACCTCTTGTACTCTTTCACAATCACTAACCCCCCCCCCCCCCAAAAACTCAGCTCTGAGCATTGCACTGACATGCTGGGCATGGCTCTGCTGGTCCCACCCCCTCTGACAAACATTTCCTGCTGCTGAGGAAGTGGGAACAGCAGAGCCTTGCCCCAGCGTTAAGTTCAGGACCAAGTTGCTTTTTTTTTAAAGCAATTCCTGAAGGGTGCAAGAGGTTTAGAAGATATTGGGAGAGTGGCTCTTAAGAGGAACTGCAAGGAGAGAGCATGTGTGTTCTGAAGGTGGGAAGGTGAGAGTGAGAGGGGGATGGGGTGAGGAAACAAAGGAGGGAGAGAAGGTGGAGGAAAGAGATGGAAATGGCAAGAGGCTAGGGCTGATGAGGAACGGAAAGAAGAGCTGAGAAAAGGGTGGGGAACAGTTGAGTAGGAAAGAGCAGAAGTGGAGAGAAGAAAGGAGGGGAGAGTGATGTGGAGAAGGCAAGGAGAGAGGGGTGAAGGAAGAGGGTATTATGAAGAGATGGAATGGGTACTTGAAGGGGTGAGAGGTGAAAATGCAGGGGGTGAAGAAGGGGTGAGAGGCTAGGTAGAGGGTAAGAGTGAAGAATGGACGGAAGGTCAGGGAGAAAGACAGAAGTAGAGCAGGTTGAGGAAGGAGAGAGATGGGTGTAATGGGAGCAGGAGCTGTTAGGTAGGTGAGAAGTAAAAAGGAGGAGGTGGGGTTGGGGGAGCAAGAAAAAAGGAGAAAGAGGTAAAATCTAAATATGAGTGAATGGAGAGATGGAGGGGGAAGATTAAAAAGAAAGCAGTGTCAAGGAAAGAAGACAGAACAAGACAAGAAGTGGAAAGCAAATGCTGAGAAGACAGACGAAAGGAACTACTACTACAGAGCATTTGTATAGCGCTACAAGACATACGCAGCGCTGCACAGACATGTAAGAGACTGTCCCTGCTCATCAGAGCTTACTATCTAGTCAAGACAGACAACACAAGGGAAACACAAGGAGATCAGGTGAGTCAAGATCCAAAAGCAGCAAAGAGGTGAGTTTTGATCCTGGATTTGAAAAGGGTCAGAGAAGGTGCCTGATGTACAGATGTAAAGGAAGAGCCGCTTTTACTTATGGGCAAAAGGGGCAGGTGCCCATGGGTAAGAGCAGCCCTGATCACGCAGACAGCTTGCATCTGGGCTGCGATTTCCCCTTCTCTGATGCCTGTCGGAGATCGGATCCCCAGGGGCAGAAGAGAAGGGGATAGCCACAATCACAGCAAAGATGCCTTCTGAATGCCCACAGGAGATGGGATCGCTGTGGGCGCACAGCTTGTATATGGGCTGTGGTTGCAGCCACGCCCTTCTCTTCTGCCCGTGAGGATCCAACCTCCCATGGGCAGACTGTTCTGCTGCTGGGGGAAGCGGCTGCAAATGGGGGAGGGGATCCATTCTCTTGTTTGCCCTGGGCTCCATTAGGAGTTGAAGCAGCCCTGACTAAAGTAAAGTGGAAGAGAGCTCAGTCAGAAAAATAACATGTCCAGACAACAAAGGTAGAAAATTAGAAAACAATTTTCAGGTTCTTTTGTGCTGGATTATGTCAGCAAGGGAAATTTTACATCTGTTATTTTTCTGTTATAAAATACAGTAGGAAATAACATTTGTATTTCTCTTTTTCCAGTTTTGTTCTCACTCTAGTTTTTGGAGTTTGTATTTCAGTTTTAGGTCGCATATATGTAGTTTGTGGTGCTTTATTCTGTATTTGCTGAGGATCTGTCCATGTTTTATGTGTGTGACCAAGGTGAAGGATCTGTAGCAGTCCTGTTTGTTAGGTTATCCCTATAGGAGGTACATGGGTGTTCTAGGGTCTGGTATATTTCCAGTTTTCCTTTTCATAGGTAGGGATGTTCCTGCAGTTTGAATCCTTGGAGTTAATGTTGATTCGGTATGGAATTTGCTTTATAGGCTTTGAATCTTTTGCAGGATTTTGTTTCTTCGCAAAGAGCCTTATTTACTAAAAGGTGCTGCCCCAGTACCACATACTAACATGCATTAGCAAATGTTACTTAACACAAGTCCCATTTTATGCAATGAGACCTCTTAACACATTAAGGAGCATGTTTACTAACCACATTATGTGGTAGCACAAGGTTTAGGTTGCGGTTTAAGTGCCATGCTAAAAGTTAGCATGGGTCCTTATGTCAAACATACCAGGCTGCCCTGGTAGCACTCATTGGGGCAGGAACTGGAAGGGACAGAGGCAGAATGGCGCTTTGTGACGAGCATGGGCATGAGTGGCCTGCACTAATCGTACTTGCAGCCCTTACCAGTGGGTGGTGTTAAATGCATCCATGTGCCGGCTGGTACTGTGCTGTGTCCTGGACCTGCGCTAACTGCAGGGGTCAGAAACACATGCCCCTGAAGTTAGTGCTGATCCCCTTGCTAGCAACACAGCCCACATGCACGCAGATGCCTTAGTAAACCTGCTCCTAATTGCACACTTCAGTAATTCTAGATTTAAGTATCTGATAGTGAAACATGACTTTGTGGTGTTCCTGAGATGATACCACAATTTGAATATTTATTTATTTTCATATGACGAGTTGAAGAAACATTATGCTTTTATTGCTGGGGAATGTGTGTTGCAGAACTGGAAGTGCAGTGTTTTAATATACATTTAATAGGCAAAACCATTAAAACTTATTTCTTTCAATTTAAAGAAGCAACACTTAGCTTAAGAGATGACCAGGTAGGGAACGCAGCAAGGTGTCCATAAACAACATAGTACCATGTTTTGAGCTTATTGGTTAGGGTTTATATTGCTGTTACTGAGCTGACACCAGAATTAGAAATTATTTCTGGTATTTTGAGTTCTGATTGAAATGTCTTAATCAGCTCTGCACCTATTGCTGATAGAAGAGTTTCTTTGGATGAAGACTATATGTTCAAAGAGAAAAAGCAAGAATGACAGCACAGTTGTTATAATTGTATTTTGGTGTTATAAACGGCATTGTGGTTCTCGCTTTTTCTTTTTGCTCCTTGGTGTGTTATCTTGCATCTCCTTTGTCTTTTACAGAATATACTATATGTTTAATGTAAATAACATGCTGGTCCAGTGTAAAGTGTCAGGAGTCTATGTTTTTTTGTATTAGATTCCCGGGCTACATAATTAAACTGCTACATGTTTTGCTGAATATATGGTAAACATCACTGCAAAGTTTAAAAAAAAACCTATATAGGTTAGAAATACATTGCTTTCTCTATTCTTAGGGCAACCACCTAACCAGTGTCCTGCGTGAGGGGACCTCCTGTTCTCTGACTAGAGCTCTGAGGAGGTCCCTCCATTTTGGCAGCTGGGGGAGGGTGCCATCTCATTTCTCGCCTCAGGCAGCAGATTGTCTTGAGCCGCTCCTGTCTTGGCTCTGTTTAATCATTCGATTTCTTCTAACCAACTGTTTCATAGTTGAGGAGTAGCTGTGAAGAAGGCTATTCTTGTGAATCCAATCGGGCTTCATCTTTCTGAGAGAACCTCTAAATATGACCACAGATATAACCATTCAGAATGTCTGCGAGATAGCTAGACCCCTGTATCATGTTCCGATTTCAAAAATACATTTGAGCGTAAATTTAAATCTTGGATGGTTTTTTTTTTCTCCCTCCTGGTTTGCTTTCTCAAGAAACTAATAGCAAATACAGTGGTTAGGGATGGGAGGTAAAGAAAACAAAAGACTTCCAAGAAAGAACTGAATATTTTCCTGTGCAAAAGCTCATAGCACATAGAGATTTGCTTTTTTGATACACAGACGAAAAAAAGAAAACAATCTTTTGGCCTAAAGAGCAGCATCTGGAGGTCCATGTTGGCCAGTTACTATTGGTGATGTGATCTCATATGATCAGAGCCCCTAGATTCTTGTAGCAGCTGACACATAGAGCAAAGTTTCAGAAATTCTGCAATAAATATGCAGAATATTTTGCATTAATTTGCATTATTTTGAATATTAAATAATATAATTTTGGAAAATAAAACTAAATAGTTTTCTGAACTTTTTGTCTGAATGTTTTTACTTTTGGTAATTTTATGTGTAAAGAATTTCAGATATTGATGGGGAGGATAGGAAATCTTGGGATGGAAAGAACAGAATGAAGGAGAGTCAGAACGGGTAGTCAGGGAGGAGGACAGGGCAGACTGAGGTGAGGAAAGAGAGGCTCTTGGAAGGGAAGAGGAGATTTCTTGGGAGGTGTCTCTCACCTGTTCCCCTCATTTCCCCTTTCCACATTAGTCTTACTCCTTCTTTGTCCCTTCCTCTTTCCCCTCAACATTTTTATCCTGTCCCCTCTTAACACATGCACCCCTGCCCTGTACCTAGCTTTTTTTTGTTTTTAACATTATCACCAGCTTCTGTATTCTGACATCTCCATCCCAGTCGCTGTTCACTCTCTACTCCAACCCCCACTATGTGGTCATTGCAGGATTTTTAACCACAGTGGCCACATTAGACTTTGGTAAAATTGCCCCTAGGTGTCTACATTCAGCCACTCAGGATCAACTGATTTTCAGAGGATTCAAGCTATTAGACTCTTGAATAATCTCTATGTATGTAAAATATATATATTTTTTTAATTATTATTTATTAAATTTATACAATAAGATCAAGAACTATTCTTGCATGAACAAGCGATACATAGGTAGATTATAATTATTAACAAAGGAAATACAATAAGGAATATAAACCCAAGATCCCTGATAGTCCACATTGTCAGAGGAGAGAGAAAGAAATATAGTGCCAAAGGAGGAGATCCCTGGCACCAAAATAGTGAATAAGAACTTAACAGTTCAAAAGTGAAGAATTTACAAAAACAGCCCTGAGTACACAGACTTAATAACAGAGAGATATTAACATTATCATCATCACCTGAGACTAGACTTTATCTTTTAACTTATCATTAATGAATGTAGCAAGATCTGCCAGCTGAGAAAATACATATCTAACCGACTTATATACCACCAAACATTTACAGGGAAATCTTAAAAAGGAGGAACCCCCAATCTGCAGGACACCAGGTTTATGAAAAAGAAAAAAGCCTTCTCCTCTTCTGCGTTTCCTTAGAAATATCTGGAAGCATTGAAATTGAGAGACCGTAAAAAGTCTCCAACCGCTTTTTAAAGAACATTTTTAGCAACCATTCCTTATCAGTGGCAAGCGCACATGACACCAGCAAAGTAGCTGGAACACACGTCCCAGGGTCAGAGTCCTTAAACAAATCTGAGACATTTAAAATGTCCATATTAGCAAGTTCTTCAGAGGCAGCTGGTTTTTTTCCCTTGAGGTAGATAATAAACCTTAGATAAAGGTGGAGTTAGTTCCGACAGCACTTTTGACACTCCTTGTAAGTATTTCTTAAACATGTCAAGGGCCGTAATGCCTTTTATCTTAGGAAAATTCAAAATCCTTATATTCACAGCTCTGGCACTATTTTCCAAAACTTCCAATTTATAACGAAGTGACACATTATCTTTACTCAATGCAGATGTTAGATCTGATTACGTTACAAGCTGACTGCCATGCTCTTCAACCTGAGATTTAACACGGCGACTCACAGTTTCCATTGCAGTAATTCTTGCCGAGTTGTCTTGGATCTGAGAGGACAGAGCCCTGGTCTGACTCTGAACTGCCTCCGACAAGGAAATGATTGCTTCCCAAATCACCTCCAACGAAAAGACCTTAGGCCTGGTAGGGGTAATAAACGCAGGAGTAGAGGTCACCACTGAAATGGATTGAGAAGGAAACCCTTCGGCATGTAGATCGGACACCACCGAAGCCTCAGAAGAAAGCTTTGCCCGAACACCCTCACTGGAACCTCCAGGGGACACAAACCTGGGCGTCTTCCCCTCTACCGGCATTCCTGCTCACTTCATCCAAGGGGGGGGGGCAGCCAAAACCACCGAAGGAGTGCTGAGCATTGCAGGGCACAGCGGGAGCAGTCTCTCGACAGGAGACAGAGAAGCCTCTAGCTCCGCAGGCAGTGAAGCACTCTCCTCTGCTGTCACCACAGCACTGGAGCGAATCTCCTGCCACTGCGTCTGTGTGAGTAGAACAAAACGATCCATTGGACCGCAGGACGGGAGCTGGGGCTCCGAGGGGAAAGCCCTCAGCTTCCCTTTACGCTTAGGCATTAGCGAAGCAAGCAAAGTCAGCGGCCATCTTCTGTAAAATACTTTTTAAAACCCTAACATATATTAAGTTGACATTTTACTTACCAGATGTCCTTTCCTTGAGTTCTGCTTGATCAGTCCAGACAACAGATTGGTGGAGACAAAGAACCAATGAAAAGCCCAGGTTTCAATTACATCACTACCATACTTCTATCCACCTCAGCTACCAGAGATCTCTTCAGTATTCATCCCAAATCATATGGGAGAACATGGCAAGCCTCACACAACCTCAACATGGGCAACAATGAGTAAACAGTAGAGAAGAATGTACAGGAAAGCAAAAACAGAAGGTTGTCCATAGAAGATGAACCTGCAGAGCCAAATATATAAATCATAGTGGATTCAAGGGTACTGCCTCAGAAGAACACAGTAAGCACAGTTTCAGGGGGTGGACCCTGGACTTGTCTAGCAAGACTTAAAGAAACAGCATTATCTGGTAAGTAAAATGTCACCTTCCATATTGTCCTGCTAGACAAGTTTAAACAAGTGGGGCGTACCAAATCTATGCTTCCACTGGGTGGGAGGAAGACACAGCATCTCGCAAAACCTTAGAGCCGAAGGCCATGTTCACCGAAGCGTGGACAACCAAGCAGAAAAGTTTGACAAAAGTGGAACGTGATGCCCACGTGGCTGCCCAAAATATTTGCAGGGGCTACAGAGCTCTGCTCCAACCACAATACTACTAATGCTTGGGTAGAATGAGCATGCAAACCCTCCTGAACCGGCTGGTTCTGCAACATATCTGCCATGGCAATGGCCTCCTTAACCCAGTGCCCCAATGCAGACTTAGCCGCCGTGTCACCTTGTGCAGCCAAACAAACAGCACAAAAAGAAGGTCTGACTTACAAAAAGAATTTGTAACCTCCAAGAACTGAAGAGGCACCTTCTGGACATCCACAACACTGCACCTTAGAGGAGGAGGACAGGCAAAACCTCCAGGTTCACATTTATTTATTCTTTTAACATTTTTTTTATACCACTATATCATTTCAATCAAAGCTGTTTACATTGTAACTTAAACTTGGTAAACGTACATTAAACAAGGACATTGACAACTTGGATTTTTCTGAGCAATGGAGGCTTAAGTGACTTGCCCAAAGCCACAAGGAGTGCTAGTGGGAATTGAACCCTGGTCTCTTGGGTCCCAAGCCAGTGCTCTAACCACTAGGCTACTCCTCCACTCCACATGCAAGGGAGAAATCACTTCAGGAAAGAAGGCAGGCAGAGGCCAAATGGAAATGGTCTCCTCACAAAAAGATAAGTAAGGATCACAGCAAAACAGAGTCAGCAGCTCCGAATCGTCCCTGTGGAACAAATCACAACAGTCAGAATAACACACTTCAATGGCTCAGACATCAGGGCCCCAGAGCACCAGAGACAGATCCCAGGAAGGGGGATGCAGATGCCGAATCCCCGATGAAGGTACAAAATATCCTGGTGTAAGGCTAGAAACTTACCAGCCGACGGACCTCTGAAACAGGTCAAAGCTACCACCTGAATTTTCAGGGAGCTAAGAGAAAAAAGGCCCTTCTCCAGACCGTCCTGTGGAAAAGGCCAACAGAGATGGCACCTTGGCCACCTCAGGAGCCAGCTGCTGTGCACCGCACCAACAGTCAAGACAACAAGACCAGCACTTGTTCCAGATTGATAGACCTCCTCCGGGCTCTGAGCAGAGTGGGAAAACCACTGCCAGAGAGTAGCCCATTTGCGCTGTCTCCTTACAGGAGCCAAGTTGTAAGCAAGAATGGAGCTGGTCCTCCAGGACAAGCAGACCCTGACACAATAAGCCCCAAGACAGAGGCACTTGCAGGAGTCGCATCACATCTCTGAATCACACTCTCAGCCAATCCAGCACCGCCAAAATAATCCTTCTTCGGTGGCGCTCCACATGCCAGTCAGAAGCTCCACCAGGGACCATGGAGGAAACACATACAGCAGGGGTTGACTTGGTCAAGGTTGAGCCAGTGCACATACACCCTCAGACCCTGCCTCCGTGTGGCAACTGAAGAAACAGTACACATTGGCATTGGAGTGGGTTGCCACCTGATCCCTCTTGGGGCAACTCCAATGATGCAAAAACAACAAAACACTTCCTGACTCAACTCCCTCTCTACCTAAACAAAGAGTGCTGGCTGAGAAATCCATTTCCACAGTATCCACCCCGGCAATGTGCAGAGCCGACAAACTAGAAGGTTCTTCACTGACCAGGTAAACAGGAGAGCTATCTCTAGGGCTACCCCGGCACTCCTCATGCTGCCTTGCCAATTGGTATAAGCCACCACCACCATGGCATTGTCAGAGAACACAAACTGCCTGGCCCTCGACCAGGAGTCCAAAATGCAGAAGAGCCAATCTAATGGCAGTTGATGGACCACATTGCTTCCCTAAGGTTCCAATGGCTCTGAGCCATTCAGCCTTGGCAATAGGCTCCCCAGCCAGAGAGACTAGCAATCATCGACAAAAGGATCCATGAGCAATCGTCCAATGGTACACCCTTCCTCAGAAGACTGGGCTATTGCAACCACTGCAGGCCAACCACCACCATCATTGGGAGTGGGAGCCAGAGCTCGAATCGCAGAGAACTCAGGAACCACCAAAATCAGCAAGAATCATTGGAGCAGCCACATAAAAGCAAGCACTCCCAGCACTATCTTAATTGTCATCACCATCAATCCGAAGAGTTAAAGATAATCCCAGACTTTGTGAGCCTGTTGTGAACAGAACAGTGCTAAGCAATCCAACAGCCCTTTGACTTTCTTCTCTGGCAGGAAGACATTGCTCACTTGAAAATCAAAATGTGCTCTCAGGAACTCCAGGGACTTGGAATGCAAGAACTGGCTCTTTCTTCAATCGATCACCCAGCCGAGGCTCATAAAAAAGGGCACCACTTGGGGAGCTTCCTGAAATGCCACAGAAAGAGAATGGACTCTGATAAGCCAGTGACACATATATGGGTGTACAGAAATCCCTGGGCACCATATGACTACAGCCTCCACTATAATGTCCTTGGAGAATGTCCTTGGGGCAGTGGAGAGTCTGAATGAACGGCAGCGAACTGAAGTGGAGAGCCAAGCATGGAAAAATTCAGATACTTTGCTGATCCCTCCTGAATTGGGATATGAAAATACACCTCAGCCAAATTCAGAGATGCAAGGAATTCCCCTTGGTGCACTGCTTGAACCATGGATGGCAAAGTTTCAATCCAGAAGCACATGCCACGCACAGGGGCGGCCCAAGGGGGGTGCGGGGCCATGTGCGGAGACTCGATGCGGGGGCCTCATTTGCATAAGTGGCCTTATTTGCATAAATATTTGCATAATGTTACCATACACTAACTTTTAGTAAACATGTCTCTTAATGAGGGTATGGATAAAGAAAGACTAAAAGATTTCTACATTACTATAATCCAGTGCCAACCGCCAGGCACATTAGGAACTACTACAAACGCTGCCCATTTAGAACCAATAGCAAACCCGCCATATCCTGACAGCATTACCAGGACTCACAAAGCACCATACCCTACCTATCAAAAGGCAACACTGCAAATATTAAACCAATATATTTCAGAGAATACTGGGGAAAGAGAACAAGTGGCAATGTCAAATAGGAATTACATAAACAGAATACCTCAGCTCAGTTACACATGCAGAACATAGACCATCATCAAACAAGGAATCACAATTTAGAAACAGGAAGGCAATAATTAAACTGGGAACCCCAAAAGCCAAACTTGGAATGTACAACACTGTAGAAATAAAACTATAAATTAATTTCCTCTTGTACCAAACAAAGCGCAGACGTTAATGATACACATTTCCCAGAGCTTTCATATTCCAGTTAATAAATTCAAAATAAAGAGATATCTTTCTACCTTTTGTGCATTTTTTTTCAGTTGCAATTGCTCCAGCCACTTTCTTCTGGTTTCTTCATGTTTTCTGCTAATGTCAGACGGCTGCCTGGGTGAGAATCTTCACAGTCTTGTCAAGTGCATATATCTATATGATTTGCAAGGTATTGTGGGCAATGTAGTTCATTCACACCAGACACAGCTGCTGACAATAATTTAGTTGTGCTCTTGGGTAAAGCCAATAAGATATTTATTTATGGGGTTATTTCTCCCAACACAGATATGCTTGGTAGCACATAAATTAGGTAACTTGCTTTCAGTGTTAACTTGGACAAACAAAGTCAAAATCAGGAAAACAACAAATGAAAAGCCACAAAGCAAGAAACAAACTGTTCTTTTCAGGTTAACTTCTGATTACTTCCCACATAGATACAGAAGTGATTCTCTCCTAGCTCACAAGCAATTAGGTAAGGCTTAATTGCTAGCAGTCACCAGCTGAAACCCCTTAGCTGGCTTGCCTTCCACTGTGTGGGTCAAATCCTGCTTCAGGAGCTTTTCTGAGTAGAATAAAGAACAAATTTGTATTTCTTTGTGATGGTTGCTGTACTTCATAACAGAAAGTTACCAACGGAGTTTAGATAGAGAGCAGTCCATATAAACAGGATCCTCATCTGCTATTATTCCCCCTTGTTCAACAAGCATGGGTTCAATATCATGGATTGGAACAGATGAATCTCTCAATGGAGCATTTACAGGAGAATACTTGTTTCCCTGCTGTCTTTCAAGGTTATAGCTAGGGCATAGATCAGTGTTCATACCTGAGCTTCCATTGCTGCTAGAGTTCCTCTCTATATAGCCTGGCCAGTATGTAGTCCAGTTCTTATGTCCAGCCTTCCAATCCAGATCCCTGGACACTGGATCTCTCTTCACATACCTTCTGGCACAGGTCTTAGGGTCCCTTCCACGTGCAGCCGTCTCCCTCACAGGTAGCCTCTGGTGATTCCTAGCTCTGCAGCACCATTCCTCTGGCTTTCCCCAGTCCAATGGTGTATGCTGGCCCTTGGAATACCTCCCAGTATACGTACTGCTTTGGACTCTTCTAGACCTCTCAAAGGCTTTTCTCCTCTTTCTTCCAGAGGGTCTCTTTCCCTCTCTGTCCGTCCGGTTTGGCTTCTGCTTCTGATGATCCTTCAGATGAAACTGATGATCCTTCTCTGGATATCCAAGGTGATCATGAAGATGGTCATCTGTAGAATAAACTCTACTCTTATTCTGCTTAGATGAGTGTTCCTCCCTAACACAGCGCAGCTGTGCTGAATCAGGCCCTGCCCTTTGAGATGAGTGCTTAGGGATTACCTCATAGCCCTCCTGATTGAACACACGTTTCCCCACTTCAGCTCCTCTAATGGCTGTTGGAAACCTGGTGCATTCTGGGACTGGTAGTCTTTTATGGGAAAATTCTGTTTTCTTATTTCTACCAGAACTGACAGGTTGCTTGTTCAGAGTCACTTCACCTTTTCTATAGCTCCTTCCTGAGCTATGATAAGCTTCCTTATCACACTAACTCTCCATCGTCTGCTGTCCATTTGTTCTTTCTTCTCTCTTCCATTCTCTCTCTCTACATCTGCTTTAACATACTAATCTTTCTCCTTTTGCTCTTTCCTCATTCCTATTTCATCCACACAAATTTTACCCCTCCATCCTCAATCCCCACTTACTCTCCCAATAACCGGCCAATTGTAGATTTTTCATCCCTCCCACACAAAATATTTTTCCCCTCTCTATTTTACTCTCCCAGCCCCATCCCATTCTAATCCTCCCCCAACATCAGCTCCCTTCTAGTTCCAGTCTCACCCAGCATCCATTCCCTTCTAGTCCCTGCATCAGCCCATTTCCAGTCCTACCCCCCATCAACCCATTTCCGGTCCTAGCTCCCCCATCCATTTTCAGTCTGAGTCCCTTCATCAGCTCATTTCCAATCCTAGCCCCCATCAGCCCATTTCTAGTCATTTCCTAGCCCCACCATCAGCCCATGTCAAATCCTAGCTCCCCTCCACTCAGCCCAATTCCAGGCCAAGCCCCCCCATGAGCCTACTTCCAGTTCTAGCCCCTCCATGAGTCCATTTCAATTCAAGCCCCCACCACAGCCCATTTCCAATCTTAGCTCCCCCAACAGCCCATTTCCAGTACCAGTCCTAGCCCCCCATCAACCCACTTCCAGTCCTAACCCCCCATCACCCCATTTTCAGTTTAAGCCCCCCCTATAACCCATTACCAGTCCTAACCCCCCATCAGCCCACTTCCAGTCAGCCCCCCATAGCCCACTGCCAGTCCTAACCCCCCATCAGCCCACAGCCCATTACCAGTCCTAACCACATCAGCCCACCTCAAGTCCTAACCCCTCCCCATCAGCCCATGTCCTGTCCTAGCCCCCCCCATAGCCCATTATCAGTCCTAATCCCCCCATAGCCCATTACCAGTCCTAACCCCCCATCACCCCATTTCCAGACAGCCCCCATCAGCCCACAGCCCATTACCAGTCCTAACCCCCCAGCCCATTACCAGTCTTAACCCCCCCGCAGCCCATTACCAGTCCTAGCCCCCCCCAGCCCATTACCAGCCTTAACCCCCCCCACGCAGCCCATCACCAGTCTTAACCCCCCCCCCCGCGCAGCCCATTACCAGTCTTAACCCCCCCCCCCGCAGCCCATTACCAGTCTTAACACCCCCCCCAGCCAAGCCCAGCCCAGCCCATTACCAGTCTTAACACCCCCCCAGCCCAGCCCACCAGTCTTAACACCCACACCCAGCCCAGCCCAGCCCATTACCGGTCTTAACACACCCCCAGCCCAGCCCATTACCAGTCTTAACACACCCCCAGCCCAGCCCAGCCCAGCCCATTACCAGTCTTAACACCCACCCCAGCCCAGCCCAGCCCATTACCAGTCTTAACACCCCCCCAGCCCAGCCCACCAGTCTTAACACACCCCAGCCCAGCCCAGCCCAGCCCATTACCAGTCTTAACACCCCCCCAGCCCAGCCCAGCCCAGCCCATTACCAGTCTTAACACCCCCCCAGCCCAGCCCAGCCCAGCCCAGCCTTAACACCCCCCCCCATATCAGCTTATGGCAAATAAAAAATAAAAAAAAAAACTGGCTCTGGCTGCTGCCGCTGCGGCAGCGGCAGAATGGAGTGTCCCGCGGGGCCCCCTCTCCTCGCTGAGCCTCTCTGCAAGGGCTTTCAGATTCGCGAAGGAAGAGTGTCTCCCTCGCGTCTCTGTTAAGCCCGCAGGGGCTAATGGGAAATTTCCCATCAGCCCCTCGCATCTAAAGGGGCAGATGGGAAATTTCCCATTAGCCCCTGCGGGCTTAACAGAGACGCGAGGGAGACACTCTTCCTTCGCGAATCTGAAAGCCCTTGCAGAGAGGCTCAGCGAGGAGAGGGGGCCCCGCGGGACACTCCATTTTGCTGCGGAGGCCGCGGCAGCAGCCAGAGCCAGCTTTTTTTAAAATATAATTTAAAAAAAAAAAAAAAGCAGAATGTTCTTTGCGCGGGGCCCCCTGAAACGCGGGGCCCTGTGCAAAGAACATTCTTGCTCAATGGACGGGCCGGCCCTGGCCACGCACGTGCTTGATGATACCCTTGAGGTCCAGAATGAGCCGGAATGCTCTTTCCGTATCAGGACCATGAAACAGATGGAAGACCTGTCCTTACCACGATCATTCAGGGGAACGAGTAGCACTGCCTTCAAGAGAAGCAACCTGACCAAAGGTGATCCGCAGAGACCCTGCCATTCGCAGACCCACAAGGGGAGGAGATGAAAGCAGCTGGGACTAGCTCTTTGCATTCCAGAACATAGCCGTACTGAATAGGAATAGCACCCAGAGATCCTTGTGACCCAGGCTCATTCCTGAGAGAAGAGATGAAGTCTGGCCCCTACCAGAGGGAACCAGGGAATGGGCCCACAAAACTTCACTGCGCAGCAAGGAAGGGTCCTCCACTGGATGGGACTGGATTCCTGGGCCCAAGCACTCCATAAAGGGACTGAAAACGAGCCCAAAGTCCACAAGTAGAGGGGCAGAAAAACTTTCCAGGCCTGTAGCGACGGGAGTCTGCACCCCAGGAGTCTAACCAGGAGGCTGATGGAAAAGGGGCTCCTGTCCGCTTCACAGGCCCCTTGGATCTGTCCTCCAGAAGGCATAAAGATTTTGTCTCGCCCAGGTCCTTCACCAGCTTCTCCAAATCAGAACAAACAGAAGCGTCCCTCTAAGGCCAGATGGGCAACCGGGCTTTGGATGATGAGCCCGCTGCCCCATGTCAGAGCCTAGCCAATGCCATTCCACCATTGACAGGGCACAATCCCTGGCCACAAGACATATCAGGCCACACATGGTATCAGAAAGGAAGGCTGTAGCAGACTCCAAAAGAGGGGTAGAATCATCCAGTGGAGGAGACTGAATCCACTGGATCAAGATTCAAGATGTCAGGCCTGCATATGCCGCCAACTGAAGAACAAATATAGACAAGGAACCAAACCTGAAAATAAACCCCTTACTTAAAACTTCATTTTTTTGTCGGAAGAGGCTGGAGGCGACTGAATAGAAACTCAGTCACACCAGACAACCCGTTCCCTTTTAATTGTGTAAGCGAAAATGCTGTACTTAGCTTTAGAAACATTCAGTGAAGTTTTGTGCACACCAAAGAACTCTTCTTCTTATAAGCGGTCAGGTAGCAACCACGACGTACGTTTCGGGCCCTAGGCCCTGTTTCAAGTGTTCATGCTTCTTCCAACATACCGTTAAGACGATTGTTCAAATCCTCCACACCCCACTGATTTAATAAAGGGGGAAGTTGTTTTCATTGGCTATCACCAACTGCTAATCAATTGGAAGCTCCAATCAACTAAACGGGAGACCCCATCATCATCGGGGAATCCCTTAGTATCATGGATGACGTCAAAGCAGGCTAAACCACTCAACCTCTTTGTTTAACCCTAAAGGATGGACAGCTTGTAATTCATAAATCAGCTGTTGTTCACGTCTTTGCAGCGCAAGAAGTCTATTACCTCCCCGAGGGTTCGGGGGTATGAAATCTAATACCGTCCAAGTAAAATCCGAGTGAAATTGATGTTTAACTCACAGTGTTCAACTAAAGGTGCTGATAATACCTTCTGCCGAATTCGAGAGGCATGTTCACTCAGTCGGGTCTTATCCTTCCGAGAAGTCCTGCCTATATATATTAAGGGGCAAGAGCATTGTAAGGCATAGACTACATGGGTTGAATCACACGATGTCAACCACCTACGTTGATAAATTTTTCCCGTATTAGGATGAATCCATTCCAATCCAGTCAATGCCATATTGCAAAAACTACAGGTAGAACATGTAGTGTGCCCCCTGTTAGCAGGATCACACAATAATGGACGATCAGGAGGTGTAGCAGAATAGACCAAACGATCCCTTAAATTAGGCCCCCTAGAGAAAGCGATCCGAAGCGGTTTTCGGAAACATGGATGCAAACTCAAAATTGCCCAATGTTTTCGAAGTATAGCTACTATTGACGAGCTGAGAGTAGTATATGGTAGTGTTCCAATAATAAAATCCTGATCGCCAGATTGTAAATGTGACGGTACAGAGCGTTCCCCTAAAAGCCATTCTCGATGGGTATATAAAGCCCGTTTATAGGCAGATGTAACAACCTTCTCTGGGTACCCTCGCTGTATCAATCTCTTCCGACAAAAAAATGAAGTTTTAAGTAAGGGGTTTATTTTCAGGTTTGGTTCCTTGTCTATATTGGATTTCATATTTACCGAACCAGGGATTGGTGATTTAGTTGTTGCCAACTGAAGAACAGCAACCGCCGCAGTGAACTGGTTCTTCAACACAAAGCCATCTTTCGGTCCAGAGCATGCTTCCACAGGAATGATGGTCCGACTGGTACTGCTTTGACCTGCACATCCACCTTGGAAATAGCAAAGCACATAAAGCACTCCTTCTCCAGGACAGCATGCCTCTTCTTATACACCCTTAGCCTCTAAGCAGGGAGTTGGGGAATCCCACTCTGACCAAAACAGGCCCTTGAGCACCTCTGGGAACTGGAAGATGGTAGAGGATTTCTGCATCAAATGTATCTTTGGTTCCTGCTCCATGTCTGGAGCATCCGCCAAGCCCAAGGTGGATAGACCCTGGGAATCATCGCCTCCATTTCCTCCTCCTAGGACAGGTGAATCATAATGGCCTCTTCACAATCCTCTGAAGGCGAGGGTACTTCTTTGTCCATATGAGAGCCCAGTACCAAGACATCTGAATCCAAGTCACCATCCAGATCTCAAACAGATCCCAGCTGGTCTCCATCTCCAGGAAGGTGCCCCTCACAGAGGACAGTTAGGCAGACATACCTGGGCTTCTACTCTCAGCTTATCCCTCACAAGACTGCAGCTGGAGTACCCAGAGGCCACAGGCTCTGAATTTCCATGCCAGAAGGACCAGGCCTGCTGTCAAACAGAAAAGAATTCTGGGGAGGACAATCTGGAGTCCAGAAGTTCTCCTCTTGGAAATGACCCCCCAACACCAGGGGACATAGTCACTGCAGACTCCCTAGAGGATGAGGAGTGGCTCACAGCATGGTAGCAGGAACCTTTGACTGGCTGGATATCCTTACCCATATAGCACCATCCGTCACCTCCTGCCCTGAGGCAGGCAAGACCAGACTAACTACAGTACATCCCCCAGCTGAGGGGGGGGGGGGGGTAGGCCCTCAAGGGATGACACAGAAGCTGCCATGCAAGAAGAGCAGAGTCCAGAATCTGGAGATGAGTCATCTCACTTGCCACAGTTCAAACTACGCTTCCTGGAAGACGACAGAGTTAAGGCAAGTATCACAACAGCGTGCGCAAAGGCTGCAGTGGCCCGAAGAGCATGCATTAACTCTGCTTTTACTGCAACCTGCGATACAAGCACAAGGGTAGGAATGCCCAATGGAGCAGCTTGGGCGGTACGTGCACTAGGACCATGTAACCGCCAGGCACACAATAGGTAAAAACATTAATGACACATGCAGAAAATGGCCGGAACCCCCTCCCCCCACACACCGGTGCCAACAATTGCCAGCAGTCCACCCCAAATTGTTTGCCAGGCAGACTGAATCAGGAGCCTCCAACAAGGACAATGATGAGGTCAAGCCTTAGTACTTACCCCTTGAGAGCCCCAGGTGAAGGATCAGTGTCGGGCTCAACTCTACTCCCCTGAAACACTTTCACTGGGTTTGCAGCACTGCATTTAATGGGGGATGGCAAGCTGTAAATAATTACTCACATATGGGACTCCTAAGCTACAGGCTACCGAAAACCAAGGAGGTTAAGCCCAACAGGGGCAGCAAAACTGGAGAACTGTAAAAAACAGTGTGGGTAGTCCCCCATAGGGGACTCAACTGATTCAGTGTCCTTAGCGCACATCAACCCTGAGGGGACTCTTTTTGGTAGCCTGAACAATCAGAAGGGCCAGCGAGAAGGAGTTGAAACAATGTCCCAAAAAGATGCTGGAGTACAGCTTGGCTGAAGTTGTTGTCATGAATGAGCTGTGAATGTGTGGACACTGGAGATGTCACCCATACATGAGGGCTTATTCCTACTGTCCATGGAGAAAACCTGCTACAGCTAAGTAGCTATGCTTTCCATGAACTTGCAGTCCCACAGAAAGACTTAAAATTGCCCTCCCCACATTTCACTTGGATCTCTGGAAATAGCAGTATCTAATCTAGTCTGAGGTTTATATGGTACCTTTTTAGTCCAAAGGACCACCCTATGTATTTTGCCTTGTTGTAAATGTCATTCACAAATACACTCTAAAGAAACTGAAGACAAAGCACACTAATTTTTTTAATTTATTTTATTTATTTATTTTATTTAGACAGTTTTGTATACCGCCTTATCCTTCAATCAAAGCGGTCACAACACAATTGGGGGATACATTTAACACGCGGGGATATGAGACACCTACACTAATACTTACAGGGAACATGGGCAATGGAGGGTTAAGTGGCTTGCCCAAGACCACAAGGAGCATCTGTGGGACTAGAAACCCCAGTCCTTCCGGCCCAAGGTGGCTGTCCTCTAGTGGGATTTGAACCCCTGACCTTCTGGCCTGAAGTACCTTGCCCCAACCACTAGGCTACTCCTCCCAGTATGGGTTACTGCACGCTATTTACCATAGGTCTCACTTTATACAAGGAGACCTATTTAGTAATAACACTTAGGGGTGCACATGCAACAGTATGCATTCAGTTATTACTACATGTTACATTGATTTACCATTCTTTAAGCAACTTTGCATGCCTTAAATTCAGTTAGTGTGCATTAAATCAATTTAGCATGCACTAAAAATTCCCCATTTATCCACCCAACTTCTCTCCCACTTAATTACTAAAGGTCAAACAGGTAACAAACAACAGATACATCATTTTTTTTTTAATGGCATCAAGTCGGTGCTGATTCCTGGTGATCCAGCTGCCTCAGGATTTTCTTGGCAATGTCGTAGCACTGAAAGCAGATTGCCAGGCTTTTTCTTTCAAGGCAATGGAGAGTAAAGTGACTTGCCCAAGGTCACAAAAAGCCAGTGGGAATCGAATCCTTAATCTTCTGGGTACTAGGCGGTTGCTCTAACCACTAAACTACTCCTCCACTCCGCTACAATATCATATCCACAAATATACAGATGGCACAGCAGCATACAAATCCAGCACCTATAACATGTTTGTGTCTACAGTATACATATTCTTTAAAACTCCATAGTATTCATCAAGGGGGTTATTCTGTGCCATGAATAGTGGGAATGGATGGCCCAACAGGACGTCCATCCCCACTGTTCATGCCTTAACCCGGCCACAATTAACTTCCCCACCGATTGTGTGGGGAAGTTAGACAGGGGCAGGGAAGGGGAGGCTCGGGGGCAGAGTCTAGGGGGCGGTCGCCGGCCCTGGACATACAGGGCCAATTCTAATGTCAGCGCTGTATGTCCCGGGCCGGCAACATGTGCGGGGAAGTTATTCCACCCCCGAGGACGTGCTTTTATTAAAATGCCGGGGCACGGATGGGGCAGAGGGCCAGAGGACATTCCCTGAAGCTCGATCCTGGCCTTAGGAGGAAAGATTGGGGGTTGGGCTGCGGAGAATACGCATTTGTTCTCCAGTGGCCAGCATAGAAGAGTCTTGACTGAGTTAGCGGGGGACAGTCCTGCACGTGCAGGACTGTTTGCGATTCTGATCCCGCAGGGCTAGATGTGCCTCGTGGGATCAGAATTGCGATCCCCTCTGTATGTCCAGTTCAGACCGAACGTACAGAGAGGATTGACGTCCAGATGAAATCGGGCCCCAAATAATTTTTCAGTTTATTCATAAATACCTGCAAAGCTCTAGCCACGTGCAAATCTGGTAGCAAGTTCTATAACCCTGGGGCATAAAGGGAAAATGTCCTAGCCTAGGATGATCGTTTCTTGGATATATTCAAAACTGGAACATAGATGGTTCTGTGAGCAGAAACACATAAATCTATTAGAAACATATTGATGTGAAATCATACTTAAGCACTGAGCCGAAAGAATGCAATAAATTTTGAAAACTGTTAGCAAAACCTTATACGTCACCCTGCTCATAACGGGAGCAGTTGTAGGCACTGACCTGGACTGGCTCAGTAATATTCTGAGCCATCTGCAGAGCTTCAATGCTGCAGGCTGGCAGCCAGAGCTTGGAGTACTGTGCATTAAGTTTTCATCAGGAAAAAAAGGGCGGAGACAAAGCACAACCTTTATTTTTTTAATAAAAATCCTCAATAATGCTACTAACGGAGTGGAATTGTCAAGTCTTGATCCAAGATAATTCCAGGGTAAGTAATTTCACTGCAGGTTCTGCTCGACCTAGTTTTAGGGACATATTTACTAAGCTGCGGTAGCTCTCAAATGTAGCAGATGGCACGTGCTATCAGGCTGCACTGACGGTTACCACAGGGAGTATGGAGATGTGCAGATAGCACAGAAAATGATGTGCTATGTCCTGGTAAATGTAGAAATAGGCAGGATCAAGACGGAGGAGGAGGCATGGCAGCAGCTGACAACCAGTGCATAGGACATCGCTGCGTCCTGGCCGTCATGACTGTCGATAGCTTGGCTGCAGCTAATGCCACCTCAAGAGGTGGTGGCAAGTGCTGCTGTGCTACTGGCAGCCTCCCCATCATTCCCTGCATAGAGGTCTAATTACTGGTGGCTTCGATCTGAAGAACCCCCCCCCTCCCCTTCAGAACTACCCTTCCCGAACCCACAGCCAAAAGCCCTCTGTAACCCCTCTCCATGATCCCTTCCTGCACCCTACTGGGGGCTCCCTGGTGGTCCGGTGGTGATCAGGACAGGAGCGGTTCCCCTAAGCTCCTGTTCCATCTCTGGCGCCTTGTAAAATGTCACCGAATGTCTTACAACATCGTGCAGGTTAAGGTCAGCACCACAAGAGCAGCTTCATTTTAGAAGGCACTGGAGACAGGGCAAGAAATAAGGGGGACCAGTCCAAGAGCCCCAGTAAGGTTGGAGAGAGGGATGGGGAGCCGGCTTGGTCATCATTGACTGGGGGTGGGGGGGGGGGGAATTGGGGAAAGGGGATTATGAAAAGCTTCCAGACTGAGTACTGTCCAGGGAGGGTGGTTCTGGAGGAGGCAGGGGGATGGCTCTTCACATTGGAGCCAAACAGTCATTAGACCTCTACCCATGTGGGAGAGGCATGATCAGCTGTAAGGAGGACGACATAGCAGCTACTGCGGCTTGTCCTTTCCCTGCTGCTTTGCTCCGGGCCTGCGTTCCCTTCATCAGCAGGAGCTGTGGATGCTCATGTGCTGCGGGTCTATGTTGTAATTGTCTACCCAGGGCAGATACTGTGCATGCCCCCTGCATTTATTGCAGAGGTTTTTCGTCTAGTATGCTGCATTTCAACATATGCCGGGCAGTAGGTGCAAAGCCCATTACCACAGCTTAGTAAACAAGTCCCTCAGCGAGGGAGGCACTTCAAATGAAGAATCATGAGGAACAAAGAGCACCTCGGGATTCTTTTTCTTTGTTTTAATTCACTGCTAGACCATGCTATAAGCCAATTAGCTATAACATCAAAACAACTCTGCTAGCACTAATAGTAAATGAAGCATAAAACATGATATCATCTGCATAAAAATCATAACAAACATTGTGGGATTTAATTACTTCACAAAGAGACTGTAGGTATACTGTCTACAGTGCATTTTTCCTAGGGGAAAAAATGCTGGTACTCATATGCAGGGCTCTTTCATTAATACATGAGGACTATGGGTCAATTTTCACAGGCAGTGAAAAAGGTGCCGGTACTCAATATCACCGAATATCCCCTCAAAACAGCCCTGGGAATATATTAAATAAGGCAGAGAAGGCAGATCCCTGCAGAACTCCCCTCCCTGTCGTAGATGATATCACTCAGAGGCCTAGACCCTACTCTAACCTGCTGCATGTGTCCCATCAAGTATGAACAGAACCACTGAAGAACAGTTGTTTCTATCCAAATAGATAGATGGCACAATAGCAAGATCTCACAGCAAAGACAGCTGAGATGTCTAAAGAGAAGTAGGATGGCTCCTGTGTTTGACTTTTCCAGCCCTTGAATGAATCTACCTACCGTAGTAGCTATGAGGGTTTCCACTCCATGATACTGTATCATATCATGTTATTGCAAATGAATAACATGATGATGCAACTGCAATAAGACATCTTTCTCTATTAATTTTGCTAGCAATAGTAAGCTTGACACTGGACGATAGGATCTGAGTTCAGCTGAATCAACTGATTCTTAAAACTAGGTTTGTTTTGTCATAATTGGGATGTAACTATACCTGGCTATACTTTATTCAGAAAGGACAGGGTAGGAAGAAGGGGAGGAGGAGTGGCACTATATGTAAAAACTACTATTAAAGCTTTGGAATTACAGAGCTTAAAAGGGAGAGAGGAGGCATTGTGGGTTAAACTAGAAAGAGGGAAAGAGAAATCTATTTGCATTGGTGTGATATACAGACCTCCCTCACAAGAGGAAGAGGTGGACAGAGAGTTAATTGAAGACATACGCAGCATTGCTAGGAAAGGGGAAGTGGTACTGATAGGAGATTTCAATATGCCAGATGTTGATTGGCACATTCCTGCTGCAGTATCATCTAGAAGTAAGGAGATCCTGGATTCTCTACAGGAAGAACTATTCAGGCAATTGGTAACAGACCCCACACGTGAAGGGGCCATACTGGACTTGGTGCTTACCAATGGTGAAAGTGTTTCTGATGTAGTGGGAGATCATTTTGCATCCAGTGATCACCAGATGGTGTGGTTCAGTATTAGGACTAGGGCTGTTAGAATCCATTCAAAGATGAGGTTCTTAGACTTTAGGAAGACTAACTTTGCGAAGATGGGCCAATACCTCAGGGAGTTGTTAGTGGGATGGGAACAGCTGGGGGATGTAGAAAAACAGTGGGCAAAACTGAAAGGGGATATTTTAAGGGCAACCAACCTTTGTGTTAAAATGGTAAATAAAGATAAAAGGAAAAGGAGACCGCTATGGTTTTCGAAAGAAGTAGCTGAAAAAGTGAAGAAAAAGAGGGAGGCCTTCATGAAATACAAGAGATCACAGAGAGAGGAAGAAAGGCATCTGTATTTGGAAAAACTTAGAGAAGCTAGCAAAGTAGTCAAGAAGGCAAAGATTCAAAAGGAGGAGGAAATAGCCAATGCAATAAAATGGGGGGATAAGACATTTTTCAGATATATTAGTGAGAAGAGGAAGGGCAAAAGTGGTATTGTCAGACTCAAGAGCGCAGGGGAGGAATATGTAGAAGCTGATAAGGATAAAGCGGAATTGCTTAACAAATATTTTTGTTCTGTGTTCACAGATGAAGAACCAGGAGCAGGACCTCAGAAAACACCCACAACTAGGAACAGAAGCGAGGGACATCTTGAACAATTTTCAGAAGACTATGTTCGTGAGAAACTAGCTCAACTTAAAGTAGACAAAGCAATGGGACTGAATGGGATACACCCTAGAATACTGAGGGAACTTGGAGACGTTCTAGCAACTCCACTGACTGACCTTTTCAATGCCTCGTTGGAGTCGGGAGTGGTGCCAAAGGACTGGAGAGAGGCTCATGTGGTGCCTTTACACAAAAGCGGAAGTAAGGATGTGGTTGAAAACTACAGGTCGGTTAGTTTAACTTCGGTGGTGAGTAAATTATTGGAAACGCTGCTGAAAGAGAAAACAGTGAGGTTTCTGGAGTCCAGCGGATTACAGGATCTGAGGCAGCATGGATTCACCAGAGGCAGGTCTTGTCAGACAAATCTGATTGATTTCTTTGACTGGGTGACCAGGGAGTTGGACCGAGGGAGAGCCCTAGATGTGGTGTATTTAGATTTCAGTAAAGCCTTTGACACTGTTCCTCACAGGCGACTTATAAACAAACTGAGCACCCTAGGGATGGACCCTAAAGTTACTGCTTGGGTTAGAAATTGGTTGGGTGGAAGGCGACA
Organism: Ichthyophis bannanicus; assembly: GCA_033557465.1. NCBI lineage: Eukaryota > Metazoa > Chordata > Amphibia > Gymnophiona > Ichthyophiidae > Ichthyophis > Ichthyophis bannanicus. The sequence continues at coordinate 548,637,018 of CM066031.1, forward strand.
AAGAGTACAAGTAAATGGAGCTCACTCTGAGGAGAAGGATGTTACCAGTGGTGTGCCCCAGGGATCTGTCCTTGGTCCGATTCTTTTAACATCTTTGTTAGTGATATAGCGGAAGGGCTGTCGGGTAAGGTTTGCCTCTTTGCGGATGATACCAAAATCTGCAATAGAGTAGACACCCAGGAAGGTGTAGATAACATGAGGAGGGATCTAGCTAAGCTTGAAGAATGGTCTAGAATTTGGCAGCTGGGATTTAATGTTAAAAAATGTAAGGTCATGCATTTGGGCTGCAGCAATCCAAGGGAGCAAGATAGTATAGGGGGTGAAGTAATTTTGTCCACTAAAGAAGAGCGGGACCTAGGCGTGGTTGTGTCTGATGATCTTAAAGTAGCTAAACAGGTAGAAAAGGCGACGGCAAAAGCTAAAAGGATGCTTGGGTGCATACGGAGAGGAATGGCTAGCAGAAAAAAGGAGGTGATAATGCCTCTGTATAAGTCTTTGGTGCGACCTCATTTGGAGTATAGTGTGCAATTCTGGAGACCGCACCTTCAAAAGGATGTGAACAGGATGGAGTCGGTGCAGAGGGTGGCTACTAAAATGATTAGTGGTCTTCATTAAAAAGCATATGAGGACAGACTGAAGGATCTTCATATGTACACCTTAGAGGAAAGGTGGGATAGAGGTGATATGATTGAGATGTTTAAATACCTCCATGGCATAAATGTTCAGGGAGAGAGCCTCTTTCAATTGAAAGCAAGTTCTGCTACGAGGGGACATGGGATGAGGGTGAAGGGAGATAGATTCAGGAGTGATATGCAGAAATATTTCTTTACAGAAAGAGTGGTGGATCCGTGGAATAGTCTCCCAGTGGAGGTGGTAGAGATGAGGACAGTAACTGAATTCAAAAAAGCATGGGACAAACACAGAGGATCTCTAAAGGTAAAAAGGGGACTGTTGTAGTTGTTGACATGGAAGGACAGACTAGATAGGCCATGTGGTCTTTTTCTGTCATCATATTTCTATGTTTCTATGTTTCTATAATGCGTTGCCTCAGGGACAACTGGATAACTCACAAGTCAGTTAAGACATTAGACCTCACTACCTTGAGCCAACTTGTAGCACAAGGATTTAAGGAAGGGATGGTTGTATTGAATTTCAGCTCTACTCTTTCCAACAGCTTTACTGTTACAATGTTAAATTCAGTCAATTTCTGTACAGTAGCACAAGAGAAGACGATTTTTGTCACAGTTAAGTTCTCATTACGTACTTTATGTAGATAAGTAAACTGCTAATGTTTCTGGACATGGCATATTACGTTCAACCTTGTTAGGCTCCTTGATTAGAGGAAATTACTGCATCTAAAAGTTCTCTTGGCCGCTTTACACAAGATTGAACTGTATATGCTCAATATGTGTCTTATTTCTATCTACCATTAAACAATATGCTTTCAGCACCACTAGATACTCCATATGCACTGAATTCTGATTGACTCCCATTTCCTCTCTCCTTCTAGTCTTTTAGGCCATTACTAAGCTGGTATGTCTTCTTCCTAAGCTCTTACTGGCTTGTAGAAATAGAACAGTAGGACGGGCAGTCCTGTTTCAATTTACCACCAGAGTGGTGATGTCACTTTTTACCATAGGGTCCAACAGTGGGGTCTCTTATCAATCAAAGCCTCATCATTCAACCTCAAACTAGCAGTTTGAATGTGTGAAACTGACTGAAAACACATCTGAAAATTGTAAAAAATTTCTGGGGGGAAAAAAACTAAACTAAAAAAAAAAAAGTTTCTTTTCTGTGCACATCCCTAACACGTGTTATCACCTTTAGGGTACTTTAACTAATCTAGCCCTGTATAAATCAAAACTCAGAGATCCTCCTCCACTCACCAAGCGACTGAGCAGCAAACAATATAGCACAACTTCAAGGCTGTATAAAATGCTGAAAATATAGAAAATATAGAAACACATTACAACATATCAATTGTCTTCTTGCTTAAACACCGTCCCTCTATCTCAAACGGGCTGATGCAGTAAGTCTAACGCACCCTTTGCACACAGATAATGCAACTTATATGCACAAGTTCTGACACACCAAATGCAGAAAAGAGATTGATGTGCTCATAAATAGCAAAGGAAAAAGTATGCACACTCAGTAACGCCAAGCATATTTAAATTATATGCAAATGAGCTGTGTATATTAAAATGGCATGCTAATATCTGCATCTGATGCAAAGAAACATGTAGAGGATTACATATCCAGTCGAAGTGCCAATCTCCCTATGCCCCCACCCACCCACTCACCCAATAAAAAATACCCTGGTGGCCAAGTGGCCCCAATCCCACCCACCCAACAAAAAGGCCCAGTGGCCCGGCCCTCAAACCTCCAACCCCTTCTGGTACCTTTAAGCTGGAGCATTGCCCATGAGCTTCTACGCTTGCTCTGCCATCTTGAAAAATGGTGGCACCTGGCTGGCGCCACTGGCTGGGATGCACTGGACAGGGTCAGACTGCCGTATAATGCATTTTCTACCTTATATGGCAGACTGACCAGATTTGGTGAATCCCAGGATGCACTGAGTGGGGCCAGGTGCTGCCATTTTTCAAGATGGTGGCGCAGAGTGAGTGCACATGGGCAATGCTCCTGCTCCAGCTTAAAGGTACCAGGAAAGGGGTGGGGGTTCAGAGGCCACCGGACTTTCTTGTTATTGGTTGGATGGGATTGGGGCCGCTAGGACACCAAGGATTTTTTAAATTGGGGGGGGAGGGGGGAAATCAGGGCTGCTGGGCCATCAGGGAATTTTTTTATTGGGTGTATGGGGGAGGGGATCGGGGCTGCTGGGCCCCCAGGAATGTTTTTTTTATTGGGTGTGTGGGGATCAGGGCCACCGAGGATTTGGTTTCTGTCAGGGGGCACAAGCCCCTGACAGTATTTTGATGGCATCTAGGGACTTTCCCCGATGCCTGGATCATCTGGGGTGAAGTTTCAAACTTCCCCTCAGATGACCCTGTTTCTCTGGGACAGCTTGCCAAACTTGAGCAGACTTCTGTGCACATGTGTTTGGCTTGCTCTCCCAGTTTAACGCTGACATTTTGCATGTATCTCGTTTGCAAATGTGCCCCTTTCTGCATGACGGTTCAAACATCATGCTCTATCGCTGCGCTACATAAATGCATACATAGCTAATAGTGTGCAAGCTCAGCACCGGCTATCTGCATCAGACCCAAAACGAGACTAAGAGGAAAACAAGGAAAATACCTCTGATGGCCACAAATGATCTTCGCAGTACCACACCAACTTCTTTAACAAACTTCCAATTTACCAGGTACTTCCCTGTTTCCCCAAAGTCAGCAGAAGCAGCAAAATACATCGTATAAGGCAGGCTTCTTCATTTGGTCCAAATTTTCATCCAGCCATTTATCAGAGTCAATCACTTGTTAAGTAAAAAGGATAATCAATACAAATTCCTTCCAGAGTTTAAGGGGCCTGTACTGGTAGGGTATAACATGCAGTTATGGCATCTACAAGGGGAATGTGCTTGTAGAATAATTATACAGCCAAAGTGACTAGGAGAGTGTCAGGCAGTACCTGCCCTAGACAGCCATCACACAACAGAAATTATTTCAAAATTAAATTTATCCTGACCCACAAGTATTTCAGCATCAATGATGCTACAGATCTCGGGCACCGGAGCAAGCCAACTATTTTGCAGCAAAATTGGAAGATCCATTCCTGAATCTTTGACACAAAAGACCTTTCAGATATTATTTATATATGGATATTTTTATGATTTGGACCGAAGTACATTAAAATCATAAGCAATTTTATAACTCTAGATCCTTTTACAAAGCATTAAATGCAGTCGAAGGATGGAATGGTTTTTATACTCTTGTACTTTTTTTTTTTTTAATAAAGAACATAAGAACTGCCATACTGGGTCAGACCAAAGGTGCATAAAGCCCCATATTCCATTTCTTACAGTGGTCAATCCAGGTCAAGTACCCAGTGTAACAAAAGAAGCCAGATAGCATGCTACCCACCAGTGACTTTCCCCAGGACTACCCTTGAAGGTTTATGGACTTTTCCTCCAGCAATTTGTATGAATCTTTTTTTAAACGCAGCTATGCTAACCATATCATCTGAGTTTCAAAGTTTAATAATGCATTGAGAGAAAAAAATTCTCTTTGCAACTTCATGGTGTGACCCCTAGTCTTTACTTTTTTTTTCAAAAATTAAAATCAATTCAGTTCAGGTTTACCTTTTCTACCTCATTCCACTCTGGATTTTATAGATCTCAGCCGTCTCTTCTCTACGCTGAAGAGCTCTGACCTCTTTAGCCTTTATTCAGAGAAGAGTCGTTCCATGATTGTCATGACTCATTTTCTCATAGGGGAGTATTACTAAAAGGCGCTAGCTGGCAGCACGCATTCCGATATGCGCTGAAGGCACGCCGGAATGTATTTTTCCAGGTAGCACGGAACCATGACATTTAGCACAGGACTATTCCCGCCCCACCTTAACTCTGCAACCTGTGAGTGGGTGGGTTAGGGTCAAAGAGTGGGCATGGTGAGCAGCGCACTTAGCAACCTGTGAGTGGGTGGGTTAGGGTGGGTGAGTGGGCAAGAGTGGGCAGCGCACTTAGCACCAGGTTCACACCACGCAACAGGTGGAATTAAGTGCACACAATCTAATGCAGAGCACGTTAGGGGAATGTGCTCCACGTTAACCATCAAGGAAATGCTTTCCGCACTCTCAACAGTTAATGCAGTGGTAAAGTGCCATAGCTTTGGTGTTTTTGGCACATTAGGTGCAACACCCTAGCACCCTTTAGTAAAAGAACCCTATAGTCTCCCTTTTGAAGTTGAATGGAGTACATTTCCCTAGTATTATTACTACAGTTATGTCAGATTTGATTATATATATGATATGATCATTATTGCCAAGTGGCCCTCTTGTTCAAAATCCTATTTTCCACTAAGGACTAGGTCTAAAATAACTCCCTCTTGGCACTTCCTCAACCAGCTCCTCCATAAAGCAGTCGACATTCTTGTCTGTTACATACAATATCAACAAATAATTGGAAATATTCCAACTATATGTCATCATAATATCTTAATAGTATGTTCAAAGATGTACAACAACAACAACAACAGAAAGAGTAGTCTGTGCAAAAATAGACATAGTAATTTATGAGAAAAGAAAATATGACCTGGACAGGATTAATGGCACCCTTCACTAATATTTGGTTGCGCAACCCTTGGCAATGATGACTTCAAAGGTTCTTGTAGCCATTTATAAGTTTCGTATCCCTGTCTGCTGATAGTTTCTCTCACTCTTCAACTTTGATTTGTTTCAAGCTCATGAATGTTTCCAGAATTCCTTTTACGAGTGGCAGATTTTAGCTCTTTGCAAAGGTTCTTGATTGGAATGAGATCAGGACTCATTGCTGGCCAGTTTAAAACAGTCCATTTGTTCCTGTTTAACCATTCTTTTGTACTTTTGGATGTATGTTCTGGGTCACTACAAACAAGTCCAAGGAAAGCTTTATTGAGATGCACACAAGGGTACTCAACCCAACACAGCCATGGTTTGATGTGGCCTTCGTCAGGGGTCAAGAGTAACACTGAATCTGAAGAACTATATGCCCAAGTTTTACCAGGTTTTGAAGGCACTGTTACTCTTGACCCCTGACGAAGGCCACGTTGACACATGGCCATGTCGGGTTGAGTGCTCTTGTGTGCATCCCAATAAAGCTTTCCATGTAGTACTTGCCTTGGACTTGTTTGTTTCTAGATCAGCAAGTAGTTTGTGCTTTCTTCTGCTTAGTCTGTTTTGGGTCATTGTCTTGGTGGAAGACCCATGACCTTCAACCCAGACCTAGATTTCTAACACTAGGTAGCACATTTTACTCCAAAATACCTTGGTAGTCCAGTGACTTCATGATTCCTTTAATACAGCCCAGACCTCCAGTTCCTAAGGCAGAACAGCCCCACAACATTATAGAACCTCCACCACATTTAACTGTAGGAAGGGTGTTTTTTTTCCTTATAATCTTAATTTCTTCATCTGTAAATGTATAGCTGGTCTGCATTGCCTAAGAGCTTGTTTGGTTTCATCTGTCTACAGAACATTTGCTCAGAAGAATTGTGGCTTCAGGCAAAGATCAGGCATGCCCTTTTTATGTCAGTCTTTGAGCAGTGGGGTTCTCCATGGCCGTTGCCCATGAAGTCCTCCTTTGTTTAGTGCACAGCATATGGTGCGGGTTGAAACCACCACTCCAAATCAACCTCAAGCTCTTTGGCTGTTGTACGTGGTGTGTTTCCAACAGTTCGCACTAACCTTTGAACACTTATTGGATTAATTTTCCTCCTCCCACCACATCCTGGGAAGTTCTTGACAGTTGCATGAGCAGAAAACTTCTCAATAACATTGCGAACTGTAGATACAGGAATCCCAAGGTCTTTGGAGATGGCCTTGTACCCCTTTGAAGTTTCATGTTTGGTGATAAAGGCTTTTCTGACGGTCTCAGGCAGCTCTAGTCTTCACCATTGTGAATATGGAACAGGAAGTGAATGTGGCCATTTTAAACAGAGCCATCATTCACTGGTTGATTCAAGTCATGTGAGTACTGACAGTTGATCACAGGTGCATCTAATTTTTACTGCAATGGAAATGTTCTTCTGTCTAAACTAATTTGAATTGTTTATAAGGGTGCCAATAATCATGCCCTAATACGACAAAAAGCCCCACAAAAATCACCACTTAAATTATTCTCAATTTAAGGTGAAAATACCAATCAAAATCCTACCACCCTGTACCTATCTACCAAACATATTAAACAAAATTATTTTTGTCGGATCACCTACCATGACAGACTACAACAACCTACCAATGACAGGGATTCCCTCTCCTGTAGTTGGGTCCTCCTTTTTAATCAAATAATATTTTAAAAAGCTGAAAAAACAGCTTTAAATGATATGAGATAAGCACCTCAAATGTTTGCTTCCTGTCACACCAGTCTTAAAGTGCCGTCAAAACCGCTGATCCCAATTCCACTTCTTGCGAAGATTAGTTCCACATCTACTGACTGGCAGTAACAAGGAATGCCAACAATATGAAACTATGCAACAATTTAGTGATGACTGCCAGCTTAAAACAAAAAAAAAAAACATTAAATTCTTTTTACTTAGCTGAAATGATACTTGTTGTGGCTCACAAACAATGATACTTCATTAGGCACTGCAACACAATGCCATGTTTCAAGCTCCTTGTCCTCCAGCTCTTTCTCACGTAATGTGACCCAATCTTGCTTCCTTTTCCGGTATTTATGGCATTCAAGAAAATCAAACAGCACATAGGTTGGAATTAAATGACTAGACGCCTTTATTAAAACAGAGGCCAATAGAAAAAAGGGGAAGGGAGGAATCATTAGCGCAATGACCACCAATCTCCAAATTCAGACCATATGGAGCACTAGATTGTAACAAAAAAATCCAGCGCTATTCCTCATGATGCAATTTACTAACCCGATCTCCCTCACGTGAAGAAATAGGGACAGCATCAAGGTGTCCATAAACCATTATTAAAGAGGACCCGTCAAATCCACTGCTTACCCCGGGACAAAGATTGTGGAACCTGTGTACCTTTTTGGGAACCTGCTAGATACTTGTGACCTGGATTGGCCACTGTTCAAAACACAATACTGGGCTTGATGGACCTTGGTCTGACCAAGTCTGGCATTTCTTATGTTCTTGTGTTCCCAAGGGATATTCAAAAACACTGACATGCTCTCACATTTCCCCAATCTAATTGAATAATTTTATCCCAGAGTTCTTTGGGCAGCTCCGTGTTCAACATTTTGACCTTTGCGAAGATGGGCCAATACCTCAGGGAGTCGTTAGTGGGATGGGAACAGCTGGGGGATGTAGAAAAACATTGGACAAAACTGAGAGGGGGTATTTTAAGGGCAACCAACCTTTTTGTTAAAATGGTAAATAAAGGCAAAAGGAACAGGAGACCGCTATGGTTTTCGAAGGAAGTAGCTGAAAAAGTGAAGAAAAAGAGGGAGGCCTTCATGAAATACAAGAGATCACAGAGAGAGGAAGACAGGCATCTGTATTTGGAAAAACTTAGAGAAGCTAGCAAAGTAGTCAAGAAGGCAAAGATTCAAAAGGAGGAGGAAATAGCCAATGCGATAAAATGGGAGGATAAGACATTTTTCAGATATATTAGTGAGAAGAGGAAGGGCAAAAGTGGTATTGTCAGACTCAAGAGTGCAGGAGGGGGAATATCTAGAAGCTGATAAAGATAAAGCGGAATTGCTTAACAAATATTTTTGTTCTGTGTTCACAGATGAAGAACCAGGAGCAGGACCTCAGAAAACACTCACAAATAAGAACAGAAGCGAGGGACATCTTGAACAATTTTCAGAAGACTGTGTTCGTGAGAAACTAGCTCAACTTAAAGTAGACAAAGCGATGGGACCGGATGGGATACACCCTAGAATACTGAGGGAACTTGGGGACGTTCTAGCAACTCCACTGACTGACCTTTTCAATGCCTCATTGGAGTCGGGAGTGGTGCCAAAGGACTGGAGAGAGGCTCATGTGGTGCCTTTACACAAAAGCGGAAGTAAGGATGTGGTTGAAAACTACAGGCCGGTTAACTTCGGTGGTGAGTAAATTATTGGAAACGCTGCTGAAAGAGAAAATAGTGAGGTTTCTGGAGTCCAGCGGATTACAGGATCCGAGGCAGCATGGATTCACCAGAGGCAGGTCTTGTCAGACAAATCTGATTGATTTCTTTGACTGGGTGACCAGGGAGTTGGACCGAGGGAGAGCTCTAGATGTGGTGTATTTAGATTTCAGTAAAGCCTTTGACACTGTTCCTCAGAGGCAACTTATAAACAAACTGAGCACCCTAGGGATGGACCTTAAAGTTACTGCTTGGGTTAGAAATTGGTTGGGTGGGAGGTGACAGAGTACAAGTAAATGGAGCTCACTCTGAGGAGAAGGATGTTAGCAGTGGTGTGCCACAGGGATCTGTCCTTGGTCCGATTCTTTTTAACATCTTTGTTAGTGATATAGCGGAAGGGCTGTCGGGTAAGGTTTGCCTCTTTGCGGATGATACCAAAATCTGCAATAGAGTAGACACCCAGAAAGGTGTAGATAACATGAGGAGGGATCTAGCTAAGCTTGAAGAATGGTCTAGAATTTGGCAGCTGGGATTTAATGATAAAAATGTAAGGTCATGCATTTGGGCTGCAGCAATCCAAGGGAGCAATACAGTATAGGAGGTGAAGTACTTTTGTCCACTAAAGAAGAGCGGGACCTAGGCGTGGTTGTGTCTGATGATCTTAAAGTAGCTAAACAGGTAGAAAAGGCGACGGCAAAAGCTAGAAGGATGCTTGGGTACTGTCAGACGGCTGCCTAGGGTGAGAACTTACACAATCTTGACGATGCATATATTCATATGATTCTTGCAAGGTATTGTGGGTATTGTAGTTCATTCACTCCCAAACACAGCTGATGACAATAATTTGAGTTGTGAAACCAAGTGGTAAGATCAATAAAATACTTCTTTTATTGATGGGGTTTAATTCACCCAGCACATGTATGCTTGATAGCACTATAAATGAGGTTACTTGCTTGCAGTGTTTAAAATGGATAACAAAAAGTCACAAAGTAAACCAGAAAACAACCTTCAGCTTGTCAGGCAATTAGCTAATGTTTTCTTAGCAAATAATTACCAAATACAAAGGCACAAAGTAAAGAATAAACTTTGCTGGTTAGGTTAACTTCTGCTTATTTTTCCACGCCGATCTCAGCAGTGATTCTCCCTTGCTCACACACACAATCAGGTGCAGCCCTAATTACTTTCAATGGACCAGCTGAAAGCCTTTAGCTGGCTGGCTGCTACTGTGTGAGCCCAAATCCTGCTTTAAGAGCTGTTTGCAGTGGAAATAAAGAACAAAGTTAGGTTTCTTTGTGATGGCTGATGTGTTTGCTCATAGACAGCTAGCAATAGCATTTAGATAGAGAACAGTCCATATAAATAGTTTCATTTGCTGTATCTCCCTCTTCATCAATCAGCATATGGTCACTATCATACATTGGCACAGACGAGTCTTTCATTAAGGCACTATCATGAGAATGCTTATTCCCTGGCTGCCATTCTCTGCTATAGATAGGGTCTGGATCAGTGTTCATACCTGAGCCTCTCCTGCTATCATTATTTCTCTCTGTATAGCCTGGCCAATATGTAATCCAATTCTGATGTCCAGCCTTCCAATCTTGATCCCTGGACACTGGATCTCCTCTCACATACCTTCTGGCCTTGATCTGAAAGTCCCTTCCACATGCAGTCTTCTCTCTTCCAGGTAGCCACTGGTGATTCCTATCTCTGCCACTCCATTCCTCTGGCTGAATCCAGTCCAATGGACTCTGCTGGCTTTTGGAATACCTCCCAGTATGAGTACTGCCTTGGAATCTCCCAGACCTTCCAATGGCCTTTCTTCTCTTCCTTCCAGAGAGTTTCCTTCTCTCTCTATCTGCTTGGCTTGGCTTCTGTTTCTCCAGGTGATACCGGTGCTTGTAGTCGTTGCTGTCTCTGTATCTCTTCCTCCCTCTGTAGCTTTTGCTGAAGCTCTCCCTGAAGCTGTTATCTGAAGAATAATCTCTATTCTTATTCTTTCCTAATGTGTGCTGCTCCCTAACACAGTGCAGCTGTCTTGAATCAGGCCCTGCCCTTTGAGATGAGTGCTTAGGGATTACCTCATAGCTCTCTTGATTGCACACACATTCTCTCACTTCAGCCCCTCTCATGGCTGCTGGAAACCTGGTGCATTCTGGGACTGGTAGTCTTTTATGTGAAAACTCTGTTTTCTTGCTTCTACCAGAACTGACAGGTTGCTTGTTCAGATTCACATCATCTTTTTTATAGCTCCTACCTGAGCTATGATAAGCTTCCTTATCACAGTACATACGGAGAGGAATGGCTAGCAGAAAAAGGGAGGTGATAATGCCTCTGTATAAGTCTTTGGTGCGACCTCATTTGGAGTATGGTGTGCAATTCTGGAGACTGCACCTTCAAAAGGATGTGGACAGGATGGAGTTGGTGCAGAGGGTTGCTACTAAAATGATTAATGGGCTTCATTATAAAGCATATGAGGACAGACTGAAGGATCTTAATATGTACACCTTAGAGGAAAGGCGGGATAGAGGTGATATGATTGAGATGTTTAAATACCTCCGTGGCATAAATGTTCAGGGAGAGAGCCTCTTTCAATTGAAAGCAAGTTCTGCTATGAGGGGACATGGAATGAGGGTGAAGGGAGATAGATTCAGGAGTGATATGCGCAAATATTTCTTTACAGAAAGAGTAGTGGATCCATGGAATAGTCTCCCAGTGGAGGTGGTAGAGATGAGGACAGTAACTGAATTCAAAAAAGCATGGGACCAACACAGAGGATCTCTAAAGGTAAAAAGTGGACTGTTGTAGTTGTTGTTATGGAAGGACAGACTAGATAGGCCATGTGGTCTTTTTCTGTCATCATGTTTCTATGTTTCTTTGCTTCAAATGCACGTCATTCAGTGGAAGAGATGGACTCTTCATTCAGGAGTATTTCAAATCAGCTCAACTACTATGTTTAGACAGGGGGGTATCTAATTTAATGTTTTTAAAAAGTTTAATGTAATTGTTCTGTTCTTTGTAAACCGTCCTTGATCGATGGAAGGGGCAGTATAAAGAAAAACACCTAAATAAATAAATAAACATGGACTTTTTTAAAGCAATATGTGGAAATGGAGCTAATTTAGCTGTTCAATGACAAAAGATTAAGACTGACGTTTTGGCTTAATCACTTTTTCAATACTTCTAGAATTTTTTTTTCACATTGAAAATGCAGAGTATATTGTGTAGCTCCATGAAAGAAGCACTTACTGTAAAGAATTCTTTCAGATAGCAGAATTTGAAAAATGTAAAATGCTGTGAAGTGTTATTTATTCATGCCACTTAATTATACACTTCAATCATGTTTCATGCATGATACAGTATGTTGTTGTTGTTGTTAAGTGCTGTCAAGTCGGTGTCGCCTCATGGCGACCCTCTGGATAGCTGTCCTAAATTGCATTCGATCTTCAGTCAGGCGTCTCATTGTTAACAGACTGGCACCCATAGCTGCTGTTATTGTATCGATCCATCTCATTGCTGGCCAAAGGATGAAAACTGGAAACAGCACAAGCACTGGCAAGCTAATACAAGGCAATGATAAGGCAGGCAAAGAAAGAATTTGAGAAGAAGCTTTCTGCGGAAGAAAAAACGCATAATAAAGACTTTTTCAAGTATATTCGTAGCAAAAAACCTGTGAGAGAGTCAGTTGGTCCATTAGATGATAGAGGGTAAAAGGGGCACTAAGAGGGGACAAGGCCGTAGCGGAAAGTCTGAATGAATTCTTTGCTTCAGTCTTTACTGAGGAAGATGTAGGGATGTTACCCATGAGTGAAGTGGTATTTAAAGGTGATACTGTGGAAGAATTGAAGGAAATATCGATACATCAGGAAGATGTATTGCAACTATTTGATAAACTGAAGAGTAGCAAATCACCTGGTCTGGATGGTATACATCCAAGGATGTTGAAAGAACTGAAATATGAGATTGCAGATCTGCTATTAGTAATCTGTGAACTATCATTAAAATCATCTGTAATACCTGAAGATTGGATGATGGCCAATGTAACACAAATATTTAAAAAGGGCTCCAGGGGTGATCCGGGAAACTACAGACCGGTGAGCCTGACATCAGTACTGGGTAAAAAGGTAGAAACCATCATAAAGAACAAAATTACTGAACATGTAGATAGTCATGGCTTAATGGGAGACAGCCAACATGGCTTTAGACAAGGAAGATCTTGTCTTACTAATCTGTTACGTTTTTTTGAAGGTGTGAATAAACAGGTAGACAAAGGTGAGTTGGTTGATATAGTGTATCTGGACTTTCAGAAAGCCTTTGACAAGGTCCCTCATAAGAGACTTTTGGCAAAACTAGAGTCATGGGATAGGAGGCAGTGTACTATTGTGGATCAGTAACTGGTTAAAAGATAGAAAGCAGAGGGTAGGGCTAAATGACCAATTTTCCCAATGGAGGAAGGTGAATAGTGGCGTACCCCAAGAATCTGTGCTGGGTCCGCTGCTTTTTGACATATTCATAAATGACCCGGAAAAGGGAATAACGAGTGAAGTTATCAAGTTTGCAGATGACACAAGACTATTTAAAGTTGTTAAAACCCATGGTGATTGTGGAAAATTGCAAGAAGATCTTGATAAATTGGAAGACTGGGCATCCAAATGGAAGATGAAATTTAATGTGGACAAGTGTAAAGTTATGCACCTAGGAAAGAACCACCAAAACAACGGTTACACGATGCAAGGTTCCACATTAGGAACCACCATCAAGGAAAAAGATTTAGGTGTCATCGTGGATAACATGTTAAAACCCTCCGCCCAGTGTGCAGCAGCGGCCAAGAGAGAAAATAGAATGCTAGGTATCATAAGGAAAGGAATGGAAAATAAAAGAAAGGTTATTATAATACCTTTGTATCGTTCCATGATGCGACCGCACCTTGAATATTGTTTGCAATTCTGGTCGCCCTATCTTAAAACGGATATAGCGTTATTAGAAAAGGTTCAGAGAAGAGCCACCAAAATGGTAAAGGGGATAGAAGGATACCCCTATGAGAAAAGGCTAAAAAGGTTAGGGCTCTTTAACCTGGAAAAGAGATGGCTGAGGGGAGATATGATAGAGGTCTATAAATTAATGAATGGAGTGGAACGGGTAAATGTACATCGATTGTTTGTGTCATCAGAATATAGAAAGACTAGGGGACATTCAATGAAGCTACAGGGTAAACTATTTAAAACTAATAAAAGAAAATATTTTTTCACTCAACGTGTAATCACACTCTGGAATTTGTTACCAGAGGATGTTGTAAATGCTGTTAGTGTAGCTGGGTTTAAAAAAGGTTTGGACAAGTTCCTGGAGGAAAGGTCTATAAACCATTATTAAAAAGGGACCCGGGATATCATTGCTTGACCCAGTACAAGCATTGTGGAACCTGTGTCTTTTGGGGAAACTGCTAGGTATGTATGCCCTAGATTGGCCACTGTTGGAAACCGGATACTGGGCTTGATGGAGCTTCGTCTGACCCAGTATGGCATATCGTATGTTCTTACGTTCCTCTTTTGCGTTGACCTTCTACCTTCCCAAGCATGATGTCTTTCTCTAATGATCTCTCTTTTCACATAGTGTGTTCAAAGTATGAAAGTCGAAGTCTAGTCATCTGAGCTTCTAAAGCATGATTAGGTTTGATCTCCTCTAGTACTGACTGGTTTGTTCTTCGGGCAGTCCATGGAATCCACAGTATTCATTGTCAGCACCATAATTCAAAGGCATCAATTTTCTTCCTATCTTTTTCACGGTCCAACTTTCACATCCATATGATGTTATTGAAAATGCCATGGCTTGAACAAGTCAAATCTTTGTATGGAGAGAGACATCTCTGCTCTTGAAAATCTTGTCTAAGTCCTTCATAGCCATTATGCCAAGAGCAATGCGTCGTCAGATTTCTTGACTGCTTGTTGCTTCTTTATTGATAGTTGATCCAAGTAGGTTAAAGTGGTCAACTATTTCAATTTCTTCTCCATCAACGATGAACTTATTCATTTTGCCAGTTGTTAGGATCTTTGTCTTCTTAACATTAAGGTGCAGACCCATTTTAAGACTATATTCATTGATCTTGAGAAGCAAATGTTTCAAATAGTCTTCACTTTCAGTCGGCAATGTGGTATCAGCACAGCGAGGGTTGTTGATGAGTCTTCTGCCAATCTTCACACCTCTGTTGTCTTCATACAGTCCTGCTTCTCTGATGATTTGTTCTGCATATAAATTAAAGAGGTAGGGGGAAAGTATGCAGCCTTGTCGTACACCTTTGCTGATTTTAAACCATTCTGTTTCTCCTAGTTCCATTCGAACTGTTGCTTCTTGATCAGTGTATAGGTTATGCAAGAGAACAATCAGGTGTTCTGATATACCCATGCTTCTTAATGTGGCCCAGAGTTTCTCATGGTTTACACAGTCAAAAGCCATGCTGCAGTCAATAAAACACATATAGATATCCTTTTGGTATTCTTTTGTCTTTTCCAGGATCCATCTCACATCTGAGATAATGTCTCTCGTTCCTCTCCCTTTCCTGAACCCTGCTTGCACTTCTGGCAGTTCTTGTTCCAGGTGTGGTTGTAGTCTCTGCTGAATGATCTTGAGTAGAATCTTGCTAGCAAGTGGGATCAGAGCGTTAATTTCCACAGTCAATCGGGTCACCATTCTTCAGTATTGGTATAAACACAGGTCTTTTCCAGTCAGTTGGCTATGAATTTGTCTTCCAAATTTCCTGTCAGAGCCTTGTAAGTATGGTAACAGCTTCATCTGATTGCTGTAATAACTCAGTGGGAATGCCATCAATGCCTGGTGCTTTGTTCTTTGCTAAGGCTTTCAATGCTGCTTCAACTTCTTTCATCACCAGTGGTTCTTGATCATAAGGTATAGGTTGAAACGGCTGTTGGTCTACTTGATCTTTATCATATGACGACTCTGTATGTTCTTTCCATCTTTTCTTGATCTTCTCAGTATCATACAACATGGAACCTTGAGCATCTTGTAGCATTCCAATTTGAGGCTTGAATTTTTTCTTTAACTCTCATAGTTTTAGAAAAGCTGATCTTGTTCTTCCTGTAATAGCTTTTGATTCGATTTCCCTGCATTTGTCATTATAGTATTTATTTATTTAATTTTCTTATATACCGCGCTATTTGTCATCAGTGCGGTTTGGAAATCTGTTGAGTTCTGCAATTGCCTTTCTATCTCCTCTGGCTTTAGCTTCTCTACGTTTCTGGACAATTTTCAGGAGTTTCTTCAGTCATCCATTTTGGCCATTTTTGCTTTTTCACCTTATGTAGAGACTTATTGCTTTTTTCTAATACAACCTTCTTGATGTCATCCCATAACTCTTTTGGAACTCTATCTTTTGTATCTAAAGCAGCAAATCGATTTCTCAGGCAGTCTTTAATTTCCACCAGTATATTCTCAAGGTCATATTTTGCTACATTCATAAATGGCTTGCTCTTTTTCAACTTTACCTTGAGTTTGCATACTAGTAGTTGATGATCTGTACCACAGTCATCTCCAGGTTTTGTCTTTGTTGATGTTATAGAGCTTTTCCAACATTGTCTTCCACAGATGTAGTCAATTTGATTTCTGAACAGCCCACTGGGTGAAGTTCATGTGTACAGCCGGTGCTTGTGTTGCTGGATGAAGGTATTTGAGATGAACAGATCATTGGCTTGCAGAATTCTATCAGTCTTTCTCCAGCTTAATTTCTGTTGCCAAGTCCATATTTTCCAACCACTTTTCCTTCTTCTTTGTCACCAACGTTTGCATTCCAGTCACCCATGATTATCAGGATATCCTGTTTGCATGTTCTGTCAATTTCAGCTTGTACTTGTTCATAGAACTCAATGTCTTCCTCTTCTGTAGCTATTGTTGGGGCATATACCTGAATTATAGTTGTGTTGATGGATTTTCCTCGTAGACAAATAGAAATTAAGCGTTTACTGACTGCATTGTATTTTGTTACAGTTCTTGCAAGTTTCTTTTTAACTATAAATACAACACCATTTCTTCTTGGCCTTTCATTTCCAGCATAGTAAACCATATGTTTGTTAGATGCAAAGTGCCCAAAGAGAGTCCATTTCAGTTCACGGACACCCAACTGATCAAGTTGTACACGTTCCATTTCATTCTTGACCACCTCCAACTTCCCTTGGTTCATGCTTCGTACGTTTCATGTCTCAATATATAAGATATCTTTGCAACCTCTGACTCTTTTCATGCACAGCTACATCAGCAGATCCAACCACATCATAAAAGCTGGCTTTACTCTGAGAAGTCTTCAGTTCATCCCCAGTAGGCATTTGAGTGCCTTCCAACCTGGGGGTCTCATCTTCCAACACTATAGTGCAATTTAGTTTGTGACTATCCTTTGGGTTTTCGAGGCAAGATCGAGGTAGATTTGCCAGGCCTTTCTTCTGCGCAGTTAATTCCAGTGTTAAATTTGTCAAAGAAATATGATCCTCCGCTTACAACACTATCCCATTCTGCTGCTGCCCAGATGGGTGGTTTGTGTTAGTCTGGCATCTCAGCTGAGACCTGTCTATCATAGGAGATGCTGCCAGTAGCTAAGCTACTGATAGCTTAGATCTCAGCATCACTGATGCACGCAAGCTCTCACAGCACGACAAGCTGCAAACCAAGTGAGGGCGTTACAGTATAAACATTACAATATATTCACACCCATTCATAAAATCCCTAATAAATCACAATATTTTTATTCTTTCAAAAACCAAAAGTCTGCTTCCCATATTTTCCTCAACACTGTGACAGCACAGACCAGGGCTGTCTCTCACAAAGCATGGGACCCTTAGGCGCTCTCATCTATTCAGGCTATGTCTACCCTTCCCTGATGCCCTTTTGTCTTAATTTAGGCTCACAAGCAGAAGCAGCAACATTATAGCAGCAATGGAGTCTGAACTGATCTTTATCTTTATTCACACAATTTGATTAACCGCCCAGGCCGAAGCGTCAGGGCGGTGTACAATACAATCACAGGCTACCGGAAACAAAGTTGGAAAGGAACGCCAAAAAACGGATAGGAAAGAAGGGGATAGAATAAAGACAGAAAGAAAGAAAAGCCCAATAGGGCAAAGTGGGCATAGAAGGGAGGGGCAGAAAGGAAAGGGAAAGGGAATGGACTATCGGGGGGATGGTCATGAGGGGAGGGCACGACCAGGGGACAGAACTGCCTTCCTCCCCAGCCTGCCCCCTTAATCTAGCGGCATATTTCCTGTTTAAATTAAGAAGGACAGCAGGGACAAGCAATGTTAGATTCACTTCTGTTTGCAAGCTTAAATAGAGTCGGAAAGCAGGCAGGGCAGCAGGGAAGGGTGACTGTGACCCAAAACAAAGGGCCATGTCCTAAGTGACAGACAGCTCTGGGCTATGCACCCTCTGCCTTTAAGAAACATGGATGAGGGAGGAGAAGAGACAAGAGGAGGAAAGGGATGGGTACAGGATAAGAGATTGAGGAAAGGGTATCTTAAAGAGAAAAAAAAAGAAAAAATGGCCTAGAAGAAAAAAAGACTAATCCTCAAAAACAGAAATCAGCAGAATATTCCACATACATTAATCATCCAAGAAAACTGCTGACAGAACCAGCACACTTCTTATCTAATTTAGTTTAAACAAAGTAAATTGGAGAAAAAGACCTCAGATTATTCCCTGCAATTAGTTCTTTGTACTTGTTTGTAAGAACTAGGGAAGCTCCTCAAGTCAAAAACCCTCCCAAATATTTTCCAAATATTCAAAATAGCAGAGATTTATTACTTATCTTAATTTAAAAGAAAAATGTGATCCTTTCAAGCTTCTTAATATCAACACCCCAGTGAATGGAATCACCAAGAGAAGAAAGGAGCAGCAGGAAGGAAACATTGTAAAGAAGATCTCAGGGAGGGTAAGAGAAGAAAATACAGAAATCAGAGGGGAGAAGAAATATAGCAGAGACACAATAAATGATAAAATAAACTGTAAAGAAAAGAAGAAAGAAAACAGAACCAACTAAAGTAGGATCAGAAATAAAAGGAAGAAGAAAGAAACAATAGAAAATAAAGAAACATCCAGAAGCAAACACAATGTTTGAAATCATTTTACTGAAAAATATTATGTTACATTGAATTTAATGTGTCAGCTTTGGGAATGGGAATGTGTAGCAGGGGCAGCACAAGGGACTTCGAGGAATTTTTCTTCTCTCTCTTGGGGTCCAGTGACTTCTCAGAGGAGCTGCCACCAGGGGATTCCAAGGATGTCCTGGCCTCACGGGAAGTGCTGGGCTTGGAGCTCAGAATCAGGGAGGCCGGTGCAGAGTTGGACTTTGGGAACAGTTTCTCCTGCAACTCTGACCTCTTTTTGTTGGTCTTCGGCATCATGGCCTGGCACAGGTTGCAGGAGGTGCTATCATGGTCCAGTCCCAGGCAGTGAAGGCAGTAGTTATGGGTATCAGTTACTGACATTGTTTGACTGCATCATTCACATTTTTTGAACCCACCAGGGGACATGGTAGGAAGCACCTGGACGAGGTCAACGACCCCCCCCACACCCCCTCCGGGCGAAAAAGGGCATGAATGCCGGTCGAGGCAAGCCTCGATCAAAAAACAGGGAAGTGCCAAGACCGGCGTTGAGACCTGTGTTGGGACCGACACCATCTCGAGGTAGGAAGAGGAACCAGTACACAAACCGTGAAAATACAACTTTTAAGCATTTAACAAGGACAGACATCAGTTGAGCTCTGCGAAAAAAAAAAAAAAAAAAGAGACTGAGCAAGATGGCACCCTTGAGCAGGAAGGGGATCACACATGTGTGGTAGCATATCCCAGAGGCTCTCTTTGAAAGCTGGGGAAATGCTCCACTTGGGCTCCATCGGCACCAACATCACCCATATGTGAGGACTGATTCCTGCTTCTTCCTGGAGAATAAACATTAATGTGCATGAAGTGCCGCTGTACCCATAGAAATGAATGGGTGCTGCTTCACTTAGCGCACGTTAACATTTGTGAACGCGTGCTAATTTTTTAACACAACACAGTCATCAGCAATGCACACTTCCCAGCGCTAATCTATTTCTGTTAATAAATTCATAATAAAATAGGTTTTTTTCCTACCTTTTGTCTTTGGGCATTTTATTTTTTTTAGTCGCAATTGCCCCAGTCACTCTCTTCTGCTGTCCCCATTCGTCCTTTCTTCTCTCTTCTGCTTTTTTTTGTCCATTTTCTCTCTAAATCTGACTAACAGATTGATCTTTCCCCTTTTGCTCCTTCCTCCTTTTCTTTCTTTATTCCTTTTTCATCCACTCCAGTTTCATCCTTCCATCCTCAATCCCCTTTTGACTTTTCACTTATCAACTTTACATCTACTCCTCTAACTTCCAGTCCAGCCCAGCCCAGCCCATCTCCCCAGTTATCTCCTTGCCCATCTCACTCCTTTGCTAGCCTCTTATTCCTTAATGTCTTTCACTCACTCACCATCACTACATATCCATGCATGCAGAGTCCGGCTTTTGGGAGTTTCCGGTTCAGCTTTATCTGCACATCTTTCTTTCTATTATATGGTCTCTTATTCTGCATTTGGTGGAGGTCTGTTCATGTTCTGTTTGTGACTTAGATGAGCTAAATTAGCCTATCACATCTTGCTCTATACCCCCCCCAAAAGAGGATACAAAAATCACAAGACAACCAAAAACCATCCTATTCCGTTAATCTCAAATCAATTCAAAATGTGAGTATACTTTCCTCTAGAGAAGGAAGAGACTTTAGTACCTAATGGCCAGTAACAACCGGCTTCTCAGTACTACCATCATTGGTCAAAAATCCCTCCTCATTTTTTAAAAATATTTTTCAATTTTTTTTCTATTATAGTCATTTTTCCACTATTACTGAAAAATTTTCTGCAAGGTAAGTGCTTTATGCTTCAGGTCCTCAATGTCTGTGCATTTTTACATTTATTTCCAGTTTAATGATTCTTGCCCTAAGTGGAAATTATTTTTTGAGCAATATTGAAATAATGAAGCTGTTAACCTGGGTAGAACAATCGACCGAGTATGGAATATGGTTTGAGCTCAGTAAGAAAAGCTATATTCTGAAGACAGGTTTTGAAGAGCTGATGTTCTTTTGATGTTGACCTATAGAAATATGCTGGAATAGTGAGGAGGTGTGGCTATAAGCGTGACTCCCTGATTGCTATTCCTTTGGGGATAACAGACTCCCTGAAGCAGCCTATGGGCGAAACGCAGCCAGCATTCCAGTACAGTAACATACAGCATTATAGTGTTAGTCGGCATTCCAGTACAGTAACATACAGCATTATAGCGTTAGTCGGCATTCCAGTACAGTAATATTTATTTATTATTTATTTATTTACATTCTCTTATATACCGCGTTATTCTGCATCAGTGCAGTTTACATTGAACAAACTGAAATTACATTGAACAGGGCATTATAACTTGGAGAACTATCTTACAGGGAACATGGGCTATGGAGGGTTAAGTGGCTTGCCCAAGACCACAAGGAGCACCTGTGGGACTAGAAACCCCAGTCCTTCCGGCCCAAGGTTGCTGTCCTCTAGTGGGATTTGAACCCCCGACCTTCCGGCCTGATGTACCTTGCCCCAACCACTAGGCCACTCCTCCACTCCGCATATACAGCATTATAGCGTTAGTCGGCAATCCAGTACAGTAACATACAGCATTATAGCGTTAGTCGACAATCCAGTACAGTAACATACAGCATTATAGCATTAGTCAGCATTCCAGTACAGTAAGACCAAAGATGTTCAACACACAGTAATGTAGCAGCATCCGCCTGTTCAATATAGCATAATATCAAATGCTTTCTGAATACAGCACCTATATATTTCACTAGAACTTTTATCAATAGTTGAAAAATGACTATAATGAAAAAAATAAATTGAAGGGCACATGGTGTCTGCAGATAGTTTCAGCCAACAGCAGTGAACCTTGCTTCTGGAGCTAAGGACAGAAGATGAAACCTTTCTACTGGAGTCCTTTAAAACGGTTTTGATGAGCTTTGGAAGATGGAGCGAGGACTAAGCCTAGAGAGACTCCGACAGTAGACACGGGCAGGGACTGGCTGGAGGATGGGGGAAAGCAACAAATAACTAAAAGAAAATCCTCCTCCCCCAAAGCCCTTCGGAAACCCACATGAAACAAATCTCTTCCTCCTCAAAGAGTACGACTGTGAAAACATGATCTTGCTCTTAAAAGTGTTGGCTCGTGCCTAAGACTATTGAATATGTCTGACACCCTGGGGCTAGGGTCAGATAGCTTTACTGTTAGGGGTATGAGCAAGCATGGCAACCTCCTGCAACGGCTGCCCCCCCCCCTCCCCTATCATCGCCGAGCTCCCTTGTGCACGCCCAGCACACTTTTTCTCTAGGTGTTGTGACTCTCATCCAGATGGAAGCTCTTCCGAAGCCCAAGCAGGTGGATCGCTGGACAGAGAAGTGAACACTTTTTGGTGTCTATGATAACACTGGTATTCTGGGAGACTTTAAAGCTCACCCCAAGGACATGATCGTGGGGCCACAGTAGCTGCATGGTTGGAAGGGAAATGAGTTGCAATGCTGCATCCGAAAGAAGTTTGTGGGACACCGGATGTTTGCAGAGGACTTGCACAACCTGAACAAATGCATCTGCTCCCTGTATAAATGCTTTAACCACTATAGCAAGCACCGCTAACCCTTTGGCAATACCGGCAGTTTGGATGGATAGCACACTCATATGTGGAGACTATTGGCGCTAGTAAGGCAAGCGCTAAGGGGGGGGGGATGCCGATGCTTCTGCTATATTAAACTTCTTTAGTAAGAAAAGAAAATAAATTGAAAAATACTAAAAAATGGGGCGTTTTTTCTGACCAATGATGTAGTACCGAGAAGCTAGTTGTTACTGACTAATCGGTACTGAGGTCTTTTCCTTCCCTAGAGGAGCATATACTCACATTTTGAATTGAATTGAGAGCAACAGTTTGTATAGGAGAGTTTTTGTTTGTCTTGGGCTTCTTGCTCTAACATCAGGAAAATCTGTCCCTTCCTTTCTGAAGCACTAAAATCCTTATCCACTCTCTAGTCACCTCCCCTCTTGACTACTGGAATCTGCCCCTTGCTGGTCTCCCTCTGAATCATCTCTCTCCTTCAATCTGTTCAGAACTTAGATGCATGGCTAATCTTCTGTCAGTGTCACTATTCTCACTTAACCACTTTTCTCAAGTCACTTCATTGGTTCCCTATCCATTTCCACATCCATTTCAAACTTCTACTGACCCATAAGTGCATTCATTCTGCGACTCCTCACTACCTTTTCTCTCTTATCTCACCCCACATCTTTCCTCGGGAATGCCAGCCACTCCTTTGGCAGATCCCTTTTATCTGTGCCCTTCTCTGCCACTGCCAACTCCAGACTTCGTTCATTCAATCTTACTGCTCCAAATGCCTGGAACAAATTACCTGAGTTAGCACGTCAGGCTCCTTCTACTTATCATTTGTATAGCACTACAAGGCATAGCCCTATTCAAATTTAGGATAAAAGCTCATCCTCTTCGAGGTTGCTTTTACATCCTGATGCCCCTCACACATAAGTGGTAAACAAGAGAGCGAGTATCTCACCATACTCTAGTCCCCAGTTATGTGGTGATGTTCTTCTTGATTAGATTGTAAGTTCTGATGAGCAGGGACTGTGTCTGACATCTGTATGTACAGCGCTGCACACCCCTTGTATCATTATATAAATGAGCAGCAGTAGCATTTGGCTGTAGGTTCTGCATAGGTGGTCTATAGCAGTCCAGCTTGTTAAGAGCTTTGTGTCTTTTCACAGGCTCTGTGGCCTGTTGCAGGGCAAGGCTAAATGAGAGCAGAGCTGTAGGGTAGAGGAACAGTGCCCACCTAAATAAGGATGGCTATGCACCTGCATGAGAAAGGTCATTCATCCTTCTTCTAGAAAAAAAGCAAATTGTTTGGCATATATTTACATAACGAGAACACATTTTGAAAAGCCATTCATGTTACGGATAGAAGTACATGCTGATGGTTCTTTGAGCTGTCTGGGACACAGTTTCTCCAAATGGTTAGTTTTACACATACCATGACACTCATGAACCTCATTCCTAAGTCAGGATATGCAGAGAAGACCTTGATGAATTTTCTTGGACTCTAGGAGCCAGCCTAAAAATTTAGGAGCCAATTGCAGAGACCTCTTTCACAGTGCACTTCTCCCTAACCCCAAAAGTCATATTGCAGCTCCTCTTAAGGGCCCAATTTACTGTTTTCCCATTTTCTATGGGAAAAGAGAACTTAATAAAACAGGCCCTTAATGTGCTATTACACAGTGCCGACAGAAAGAAGCGACTTCTCTCCTCCTCCTCCTCCTCCCCCTGCCACCAACCCCAGTGAGTACATTGTCAGCAGCATATTGGTGACCCTTTAAAGCTGTACTTAAGGCAACTTCCTCTTTTGCTTCACATGTCACCATGTCCTGGTATTATATGACTGGTAGTCCAAAGAAATATATGGTCAACTTGTAGAGTGTAATTATCAATTATCAAAAGAACTCACTCTATGAAAACAAAAAACTGTTTCACTGTTGAAAATAACACAATGCTTGTCTTTCACAAATCAAGGTCTCAGCATTCACGGGCATATGGTAGATATGATCAAGAATTGAATCAAGATCCCTACCAAAAAACATAAGCCCAATCACATCAAGGACCTTTTAGCATGTTTCAAGCAGCCAACATTATCCAAGAAAAATCACTTAACTTAAAATGTACTTGGAATAAATAGCCAGCCGCTTCCCCGTTTCGCGAGCACCCTCGCTTCATCAGGGGAAAATCACTAGAACACAAAAAACAAACATTTGCTCATGCACTATTAAAAAATAAACAGAAACAAGATCAACCCTCCAAACAATGCTCACCCACATGTCAATTAGGCGAAAACCTAACAACAAGCAGCCATCTTGCCAGCTTCTCTTCAACAATGCTGTGCAAAAAAATGCCACACATGCTCACTCAACAGAACCCACCTTTCTCTTAAAGAATACCCCTAAGCATGACGTATGGGAATTCCCTGCAATATAACTCCACCCCCTCCTTACATGCACACTCCCCAGTCAAGCCGAAGGTTCAAACCCTCCGGGGCCACAGTACACAATCTATAAATCCACTTCTGCTCACATATCAACAGCGATTGTTCCCTACTCTTTCCACCTCGACCAGCTAAAACCTGCTCCAAACAAAAACATCGCAAATCACAAAACCAGTGCTTCAACTCTATGCAATGCTGAACTAAAGGTGCCTCACGCACTAAACATTTGAGTCTACTTTTATGCTCCATAATTCGCTTGCGAAACAGCCTACAAGTACTCCCAACATATAGTAACCGACAGGGACACATAATCCCATAAACGACAAATGAAGAATCACATGAAGTCCGGTTCTTCAACTTATATTGCACACCATGATAATCAAACTGTGATATCGCACATGAAACCTCACAGACTGAACAGTGTCCACAAATATTTGACCACATTCATCCGTCCATGTACCCGGCACTGCCCGCAAAACAGAAGGACTCAATAATTCATGCAGGTTCGATGACTTGGATCAAAGGAAATGAATAATTGAGAGGATTTCCTTTGATTCTTGGTTCTGTCCAAGTAGAAAGCCAAAATGCACTTGCAATCTGAAGTGTGTAGCGCAACTTTAGTCTTAGAGGCATGTGGTCTGGGGAAGATGACTGGTAATATCACAGATTGGTTGAGGTGGAAGGATGAGACCACCTTCAGAAGGCAGTGTGGCTGAGTACAGAGAACCACCTTGTCATGGTGGAACTGTGTGTACGGAGGATCTGACACTAAATCCTGCAGTTCACTGATGCGGTGAGCTGAGGTGAGGGTGATGAGGAAGATTACCTTCTAAGACAAGAATTTTAAAGTAGTGGCTAAAGGCTCAAAAGGAGACTATAGAAGTTGGGCTGGGACCACGTTGGGGTCCCAGGCCACCAGGGGTGGTTTAATTAGTGGCTTGGACAGCAGGAGACCCCGCATAAATCATTGCACCAAAGGGTGCGAAGAAATAGGATGCCTGTCCACCAGCCTATGATAGCTGAGATGGCACTCAGATGAACTCTGAGTTAGTCATGAGACCTGCCAAGGAAAAATGGAGATATTGTAAAATGAATTCCATCGGGCAGGCAGAAGGGCCAATGTTTTGGGGTACACCAGAGAGTGAATCCTCGCCATTTGACAATTTCAACTGTGAATAATGTGTATAGTTTATTGTAGTTATATAGTTGATATAGTTTACCTGTACTCCCAAGTTTCTACATCCCTGTTACTTGTAAAATGCACTACAGTTACTCTGTATGTATATGTTTAGTTTCATGTAAACCGCGCTGATGACAATAGTGCGGTATAGAAGAGATGTTAAATAAAAATAAATAAAATAAATTTGAAGGCGTAAGAATATCTGGTAGACAGCTTGCAAGATGCAAGTAGGATGTCTCAGACCTGTTGTGGAACGTCAAGGTCAGCAAAGATTATGCTTTCAGCAGCCATGCTGTGAGACAGAGGGCTTGTGGATTGGGATGGAGAAGCATCCCATGATACTGAGAGGGGAGGTTGGGCACATGTCCCAGGCTGTGAGGTGGAGTCTGCACCAGACGAATCAGCAGAGAAAACCATGGCTGACGGGGCTAGTAAAGTGTCATGGAGCCGCTGTCAGCCTGCAGCTTGGTCTTTGGCATTAAGGAGATGGGTGGGAATGCATAAAGTAGGCCTTTACCCAATGGAGAAGAAAGGCATCTGTTGCCTGGCTGTGCCGAGGGAGAAGCCTCGAGCAAAACAGTGGAAGTTGTGCATTTCCTGGGTGGCGAACAGATCTATTCTGGGGGTCTCCCACATGTGGAAGATCCAAGATGCCATTTCCTGATTTAAAGTCGATGTAGGATATGGTCAAGTCTGTCTGCAAGGAGATTGAGTTTGCCCAGGAGATACACCGCCCTGAGATGAATGCGATGTGCAATGGAGAAGAACCAGAGATGAAGCACTTCCTGGCAAAGGGGATAGGAACCCGTACCCCCCTGCTTGTTCACATAGAACATGGCCACCTGGTTATCTGTTCGGATTAAGATCTGTTTGCCTGAAAGTTGGGGTTGAAAAACCTGAAGGGCATTCATGAGAGCTTGTAGCTCCAGGAGGTTGATCTGCAACTGAGATTCCCGTTTTATTTTTTTATTTATTTAACAATTTTTCTATACCACTTTTCTTATATTCAAGGTGTTTACATTGAACAATAAACAAGGAACATTACATAGAACAAGGTCATTAAACTTGGAGAACAAGGATATTAACAATACTAATTACATAATTTCTTGCTACAAGTTGTGGGGATGTTGTTATTCTATGGTTGGGTGTCTAAGACTGGTTGTAGTCACTAGGATGGTGTGGATGGGTTCAGATTTTATTGCAGTGGCTAGGTTTCGCATGATGGTTCTGCTTCTGGTCCATAGTATTCTGAAAAGAGGTGTGTTTTTAAGGCTTTCTGAAAATCCCATAAGTCACTGGTGGTTCTTATTCTTTCCGGGAGTGCGTTCCAGAGTGATGAAGCATATATTGAGAAGGCTCTGTGACAGGTTGTCTGTTTTGCTTTAGTTTTGTTCTTAGGTATTAATAGCTTTTTATTGTTTTTCCTTTATGCTCTGTTTTCAGGGTCTTTGCTGATAAGCATTTGAAGTATTGGTGGTGGTAGTTGGTGTAGGATTTTGAAAATAGTGAGTATAGATTTGTATTTGGGTCTGGTGATTATGGGGAGCCAGTGAAGTTGTTTCAACGTTGGGGTTATGTGGTTCTTGTTGTCCCAGTTATGATGTGGGCTGTGGTGTTTTGCAGGAGTTGCAGAGGGTAGATGGATTGGGCTGGTAGACCTTGGTAGATGATGTTACAATAGTCCAGAGTGGGCATTATTAACGCTTGACAATCTGTGCGGAAGTTGTTGGAGTCCAGAAGAGGTTTGAGTTTTTGTAGAGTTCTAATTTTATGGTAGGCTGTTTTGTCCACTGCCCCTGTGTGGTGAGACTGTTCAGATGTGCTCCCCACTCAAGTTTGGAAGCATCCATTGTCAGGGTGCACTGAGGTGGAGGCATCTGAAAAGGTGACCCTCCAAGTAGGTTTTGAGGGGAGCATCACCAGTGAAGGGAGTTGACAAATGGAGGGATGACTCAGATCTTGTCTGAGAGATGCCTGGTTGCTTGGGTCCATTGAGACAACAGAGTCCATTGAGCTTTCTGTATGTGCAATATCCCCTTGTGGAGGCCATGTGTCCCAAAGGCACAGCATTTCTCAAGCTGTCACAACACTGTGACCCCTTATGCTGTTGGGCAGCTCAAAGAGACAGGCAGAGCGGTCCTGTGGAAAGAAAGCTTGGGCCTGATGAGTATCCAAAATGCTAGGATGAATTTGAGCCGCTGGGATGGGACCAGGTGCAATTTTGGAAAATTTGGAATGAATCCCAGATCTTGGAGCACAGCGATGGTGCAATGAAGAGATAGTTTGAACTCTTTTGGGGATTCTCCCTGATTAGGCAGTCTAAAAGGGGAAGATGAAGACCCCTAAAGTACAAAAGTAGGTGGTAACATTGCCATGCATTTTGTGAACACTCTGGGTGTGGAGGCTAACCCAAAAGGGAGCACCCGATATTGGTGGTGGGCTTGCTGGAACCGAAAATGTCTGTGTTGAGGGTGGATCAGCAAATGTATGTATGCCTCCTTGAGGTCTAGAGAACATAGCCAGTCATTTCTCTGAAGGTACAGCAGAAGTGTACCGAGGGAAATCATTTCGAATTTTTCTTGAACGAGGAATTTGTTTAGGTCCCATAGATCTAGAATGGGCTTGAACCCTCTTGACTTATTGGTGATAAGAAAGTAAGGAGAGTAGAAGCCCCTGCCCTCGGGTGGGTGGAACTCTGTCCACGGCCCCTTAAATTAACAGGATGGGCACCTCAACTGATAAGAGATTTGTCTGTAAGGGGTTTGCGGGATAATCTCTTGTGAAGGTGGTGGGAGGTAAGCTTTGGCAATGAAGCAGATAGCCCCCTTAGATGATGTTGAGAGTCCACTAATCTGATGTGATGAGGTGCCACCTGTGGGCACAGGAACAGAGTCTGCCTGCTATGTGTAGGGGTGGGGGGCCCTGAAGAGACAGAGTAGCTATGCTCTTTAGAAAGGAGTCAAAAAACAGGTGCTGGCTATGGCTGTGCAGTAGATTGTGGCTTAGGCGTTTTAGGCTTTTAGGGCTGGCGAGGGTTGTGCTGTCGCTACTGAGGTTAGTAAGCAGCTGCATGTGGATAAGAAGGATAATATATGTTCTTAGGATAGAAAGACTTCTTTGATTAGTCTTTTTCCTAGAGGGGTCTGATGTCTTTCTGAAGAGGTTTTTGAGCGTGAGATCATCTGTCTCAATTTCTCCAGCCTTCTTTCTCCAACCTTTTCCAAAGATGGTCTCCCCAAAGTAGGGGATGTTAGCCAATTTATCCTAAGGGGATGTTGGCCAATTTATCCTGAACCCACTACTCAAGGTCAGATGCCTGGAGCTCTGCTGGATGACTCAAAGGCATCAAAAGATGCTCTGGTAAGAAACTTGGATGTATTCTGATTTTGTCAGATTAAGGCCCAGAATGCATTATGTTTGTCATCAGGAAGGATAGGGGCAAAATTATCTAGATCCCTGGAGATATCCTTGCAATACATGCCCATATTGAGCATGTAGGAAGCAATCCTCGAGTGAACATGCATGTTGGAAAGCACCAATGGCCAAAGGCATCAAGAGTTCTAGAGTCCTTGCCTGGAGGCATGGAAGAATGATTTTTAGAACTCTTGATTCAATGCAGCACCGATTCCACCACCATGCAAGCCAGGGGATGGTGGAACTCTGTAGATGGTATCGAGTCATTTGCCGATAGGTGGAACCATTAGCGGGGCCTCCCACATATGCAGCATGAGATCCTGCAGGACGCTATGCACCAGTAACATGGCCGCCTCTTTGGGCGCCGAGGGGTATTGAAGGATTTCCAATTCCTCTGCCCTCAATTCAGTCTCCGATGCCACGGTAATCTGCAGGCCTGCTGCCATGCCCCAAATGAAGTCTTGAAGAGATGCCGCTCCTGAGGAGGGGACGGATCAGAAGGGAGATCCTGGATTATCCTGGAGTCCATCATCAGAATTTGAGGAGGTAGAGTCCGATTCTGACAGAAAGTCAAAGTATTAACAGTCTCGTGCTGATGTCATAGCCTGATTTATTTATTTATTTATTTAACAATTCTTCTATACCGCGCTATTAAAATCAGCGCGGTGTACATCGAACAGAGATACTACAATGTATACAAACAACATCGAGTTTTACAGAGAACAGGGAATTGAACATGGAAGAAAAACCGGTGATCAGTCGGTGATCAGTCGGTGCAGCAGTGGGAACCTGTTGGGTACCAACGATGTCTGTCCGTTCAAAAGGGGACATAGGGAGAGGATCCCCTGATGTTGGTTCGAGGTCCAGCACCAGCCCTGGATTTATCGGCCGTGGGCCGGATGCAGATGCCTGCATCACTGGAGCTGACAATACCAACGGTACT
Organism: Ichthyophis bannanicus; assembly: GCA_033557465.1. Lineage (NCBI taxonomy): Eukaryota > Metazoa > Chordata > Amphibia > Gymnophiona > Ichthyophiidae > Ichthyophis > Ichthyophis bannanicus. The sequence continues at coordinate 548,667,362 of CM066031.1, forward strand.
GAACCTGCCAGGAGTGCTGCCAAACTCCTCTCGATAGTCAGGATGTGCTGGTCAAGGGAGGAGGCCAATGCCTGGGTGGGATCCCACACAGGGCTCTAAGCCACCATCCCAGAGAATGGAACCAGTAGCTCTCTGGAAGGGGATGCCTTGGGAGCATCCTGGAGTCCCTGTTGTGCTTTGGAGAGCTGGTCTTCTCGCCAGGACTGTTTGGCAGGCCTGTCTGCATTGGATGCACCTTTCAATGAATCTCGATGATGATGAAGGGACTTACCTCGAGTATCAATATCAAGTTTCGATGCCGATGACTTAGACTTATGTTTGGACGTTGAGGAGACCCAAGAACCAAGAGAGGAGGCCAACATCCTTGACATTGTGGAAGCCACTGAAATAGAGTCCAGGGCAAACAGAGAACCATACTGTTGGGCTCTGTTCTTTAGGCCTCTTCTTGTCATTTGTTGGTACAAAGGGCAAGTAAATGGTCTGGACCTAAACAGCCATCTTTATCGGTGACCGTTATTGTACCAGAACACTTGGTACATTTTTTAAAGCCTCTGATGTATTTTTCCATCATGGTGGAACAAAAGTAGGCCTTGGTGGTAGAATAAATCAAAATTGAAAAAAAATGAAAAAGAAAAAAAAATATTTTGAAAAGAAAAGAAATATCATGGCCGGTATCGGGGAAGGTACCAGCGTCGACGGAAAGGCAGAGCACAGATTTAAACCAAAAAATGTCATTTTTCAGCAGTGACAGGAAGAAACTAACCTGCTGGCGTCGCAGAAAAAAAAAAAAAAAAAAAGAACTGAGGAGAGGACTCAAGAAGGCAGGAAGGCAGATGCGCAGGCGCAGTGGATTGCTCCCAACTGAACAATGGGTAGCGTTCCCGCGCGGGCTCCATCGGTGCAAACAATCCCATATGTGAAGATGGCATTCCTGCTTGTTCCTGGAAATTAAAGTTTTTCACCAGTTTTGCTCCATGCAAAAACTTGTAGCGGATTTATCAACATACAAAATCCTGTTTTCAAAGTGAAAACAGGGGTGCAAAACTAATAAATTCAGCTTTCTTCACCCTCCCCCTAGGGTCAGCCCTGTGCTGCACACCCTTCCACTCCTACTAATCATTTGTATAGCACTACAAGGCATACGCAGTGCTGTGCATATAGATATAAGACCCAGTCCATGCTCAGAGCTTACTATCTAAACAAGATGAAAAAACATCGCAAAACTGGGGACTAGAGCATGGTAAGATACACATAAATGGGTTAACTGATGTCATGGCTGATACAAAGACAGTATCAAATGGCCTTTCAGGGAATGGAAGCTATCAGCCAGATTTAGGGCCCATGACTGCAGCTTCTAAGATAGCTAGTGGCCACTAAGCAAGCAAAGAGCTTTCACTGCAATGTCTAGGTTAAACAAGTTGAGAGGGGCTTATAAAAAGTAAGGGGGGAATCCTCAGGTTTTTGTGAATAAAGAAAGGCTCATGTTGCCAAACCTCAACAGAGGTCAGTTCAAATTGAGATGGAAGCCCAAAAGATTACAAAGCAAAAATTAAAATAATGCGAACTCTGTTATGGATACGAGCTAGCCAAGTCCATCTAGACTGTAGAGAGCTGATCTCTCTGTGCAATAAGGCAGCAAAGATGATCAGAAGGGCTTCCAGTTAGTAAATACCCAAGTTCTTACAGACACAGCAAGATGTACATAGTAGAACGACGAAAACCAGGCACTGCATTATTTACAAATTTCTTAAATTATAAAGTTATCCAATGTTTCCATTTCTGTTCTGAATCCTTGAGTAAGGCTCTATGCCTGTAATTGAACATCAGACAGTTCTACGCTTTTTTCATAAATACAATTTATATTGGAGTGGCGGTCCTCCTTTTTCATAGAACAAGGCGACTCCTGTTCCATGGGACACATCTTTCTGGTGTGAAACACTGCTTAGCTTATATAGTAAGGACAAAGAAAAACATGAATAACTGGTTTTGCAACTAACAGTGTGGATTCCTTTGTTCATACACTTGTATTCCATGAAACCACATCAAAAGGCACCCTTGTTTTATCATTTTATGCCTTACCTCATCTTCAGCTCTTCAGAGGGTTGTTTTTTTGTTTTGTTTTGTTTTTTAGTTTTTTTCCCTTAAAGGTCCCCCATGGGTGCATAGCATAACAATTAAGTTGATACTCTTTAAAAGGCATTCTGAGTTTCAAAACTATATCAGCATATTATTCAAAAGCACTTAGCTGAATAGCAACAGCCACTATCCAAATACGTGCTCTATCCATGGGCTTTCAGTAGCACTATCTAGATAGTGCCGCTGAAAATTCTTACAGACGGCTCCAACACTTTCCAGATAATGCTGGGGTGGATGGAGAACAGAGAACAAGCCTAAAGCATGGCTTGTCTGCAATTATCCACATAGATATATGGGAGTTGTCCGATTAAGTTAGGTCAGCAAAAAGCACAGTAGCACTGAATATACATAATAGATTTGAACGCCATAGCTGGCATCTCAAAAAACAAAATCCACAAAAATGCAGTATTTGAATAATGAGCCATCTATGGAAAAGATGAGGCATTTTAGGGAACAGTCTTGTGATTATTTTTGGTAGCCTGAAATCTCAGTGGCATATTTAAGTTACTGTGTATTCCCTTTAGAGCCATTTTCATACTCAATTCTCCTGTGCTTGAGTTCCAGCATTCAGTTTATCCTCTATGAATGTTTGGATTTCTGACGCATAAAAATTTAGAAACACATGATTTAAAGCAACTGTATGGTTTCAGAACAGATCTCCTATGCCTTTATCTATTGTAGCCAACACATCAAAGAACCACCCCTAATATACAAGTTACAGTAAAACCTCGATTTTCATGATTAATCCGTTCGAAAAAGTCTGACTAAAACCGAAACGTATGAAAACTGAAGCAATATTTCCCATAAGAAATAATGTAAATCCAATTAATCCGTTCCAGACACCCAAAAATATTCACAAAAAATACATTTTATAGAGAATAACTATATTTTTACATACAGAAAACAATGAGAAATAAATATAAATGACTAATGAAATGGATAAATGAACATGTAACATCACTGAAAGCAAGCTAAGTACAGTACTGTACAGTACAGTATGTTAACATCTGGCCTTAGCCACCCCTGACAAGCTGCTGTGCCCAGCTCTCTTCGGAATCACATTGAATTCAGTCCATTAAAATACCTTTACATTATCTGCTCAATGCTTCAGAATGGCAGAAAATCTTAATGATATAGCTTCAGACGTAACCTGCAAGAGAAAGAACTGCCTCCCACATTCATGCAACATCTCCTGCTTACGTTGACAGCTTTTCTTCCCTGCTACCGGGACAAAATCTCAGTCAAAAGACGTTGAAAACCGAAGCAATGCATGAAAACCGGGACAAAATCTCAGTCAGAAAAGACGTTGAAAACCGAAGCGTATGAAAACCGGGGCAAATGAAAACCGAGGTTTGACTGTATTTTGTCGGACCAATGCTCCATGATCAAACCATTAAAATTTGACCAAAATAAACTAGTCCATTTTACTTTAACAGTCCATACATATCAATGAAAACCATATGTTAGATACAAAGCCTTAAGTGATACAGTCCAAGTGTATGAACGGATTGTGTCACTTAAGGCTTCATATCTAATAGATGGTTTTCAATGAACTGTATGGACTATTAAAATAAAATGGATTTGTTTCTTTTCGTCTAATTTTAACCAGTGATCACTGAACACTGGTCTGACGAACACTTTTTATTCAGTCGTTCTTTGATTGGAGAACTCAGAGCAACAATTTGACTTTGGATTTATCTATTGTTTGAAAACCCAACCAAAAGGAAAATAGGGACCACCATACTAATGGTCACTAATACATTCTGTGCTTAGGCTTTAACTAATATTTGTTAGAACACATTTCACATGTAAGACGGCAAACCAGGCAACGGTCTGGGGCCTCAACAGGATATTTTGCAAAGTAGGGGGCCGTATTTGCATTTTACCACTGAACGATTTGCCTAATTCCTCTAAACAATATGATTCATGGCATAGTTTCAAATGCAGTTTTATGGTTAAAGGCAAAGTGAAACTGAAATAAATATCTAACTTGATTATAAGTCACCTAGTTTAAGCTTTTAAGTGGACCCAAAAGAATCTTCTACCCACAGCCGTAACAACCCTAAGGCCATCATTGCCTGGTACTGCTGGTCTTCCATTTGGTAAAATGCATTCAAACCTTTGTATTTCTTGCTCTCTTAGTCCTCTCCATCCTTTTATCTAATTTTGCTTCAGTTTCTTTCGTCTGTTTTGAATTCATTTTTTAATTAACACGTCATATTTTCATTTTCTTTACCCTCCGATTTTTATATTTCCTTCTTCTCTTATTCATACTTTTCTGTCAGGCGTGCTTCTCAATGTTCCTGTCCTGCTGCCCCTTGCTGATCTCATTCTTTGTTTTATTATTTTACTTGATTTATCTGGAATAGGATAAAGAAATAATTGGGCTTCCTTCTCCCTCCTTCTCTGACATGCATGCATTCACCTCCCACACACCTGATTCCCCTCTTCCTAACACACATTCTTCTCCCACACATACACAGTGCTCACCTGCTCTTCTTCCCCTTCAACTCTCTTCCTTTAGCCCTTCCTCTTCCATTCTCTCCCCCCACTTCATTATCTCTCTCTCTCCTCTACCTTTCCACCCTTGTCTCCTTTCCCTCCATCCCTCTTTCTCTTCCACCTCCCCCCTCTTCCTTCCCTAATATTCAGCAGCAGTGTAAGGAAAAAGATCTGGGACTATGTGTAGGCAACGCTGCCTCTCCCTTCGATCCACTTTCTCCCTCAATCCTGGCTTCTTGTTTAAGACTGGGGTGGGACGTGGGCTCTCTGCTGCCTCTTCTGCAACAGAAGCAGTGCTGTCCGCATGTGGTTACCGCATAGCCCGCTTCGGATGTACACCAAAAACCAGATTAAAGGAGTTGGTGGACAGTGGAGACAGACAGTGCTGCTTGCACATTAATCCACGACACACCTCCGATTTACACAAAAGAAATGGGATTGAGGCAGAAGGTGGACTGCCAGGAGAAGATGTGCCATCTACACATGGTCAACCATTGCTCGCCTCCAGACAGCAAAATCCAGGATCAAAGTAGGAAAAAGGCTGTGGGGAAAGGCAGCACTTCAGATGGTGAGATGTTGCACTTCATGCTACACGGCAACACCAGCAAGTGGACACAGCAGCACTGGCTCAACCACCAGGCAAACTAGGCAGCCGCTTAGGGTGCCAGCTTCTTTGGAGGGGGGCAGCAAAGAGCAGGGCATTCAAAGCTAAAAAAGATTCTGACACCCAGAGGAGGCATAAGGCTTAAGGTCTGCCTAGGGTGTCCAAACCTTGAACCAACTCTGGGGGCCAACCCTGGAGACATGGAGTTAGGACAAGAGCTTCTTTCAGTTCCCCTGCTGCTGTTGTAGTAACTCCGCCCTCTGACGTAACATCTGGAGTGCTGCCTGTGCCAGTCACTGCAGTTTCAGTTGGTGTACTAGGGACCAAATTAGAACAGACAGCTTGCAAAAATTAATATTTTACCTATGGGCCCCCCTTATGCCATTTATGTGGATAAACAGCAGTTTAGTCACATAAAGAGAACATCTGAAAAGTCCCCTTCCTGAAGAGGCGTGGAGGCAGGAGAAGCAACTGAATTAGAAGTGTTGCACCGCCTGCACCAGAACATGGAGGCGGAGGAGAGATGGAAGGATGTCTAGAGAGGAAGTGAAAGAATGGTCTGTGCAAAGAGACTGATCTGTGATGGAGGTGAACGACTTTGCCCAGCGAGGTGGTGCAATTTTGTCTATTCTTCTTTGCAGAATAGCTCAAGCTCTTTCTAGTTGCCTGTGGATTGTCTTTGGATAGTAGGAGTGGCACCGGGAATGCTTGATAGAGGGGTATAATGGGAGAAAGAGGCAGAAAGACATAAGAAAGGGACTGAGGTAGGGGAGAAGACGAGTGACAGGGAAGAAACTGGGACTTGTGAGAGGATGAAACAAAGCAAATAAGGACTGGGAAGAGGCAAGTATAGGGTGGAAATATAGGTCTAAGAATGAGATAAATTTGAATACAATGGGGGCAGTGCATGTAAATATATCTCAGGCATATTCATTAGGGACAACCTGAAAATCTGACTGGTTTGCGGCCCTCCAGGAGTGGAGTTGGAGACCTATGGTTTAGGGTGTAGGCAAGAGGGGTAATAGGCTGCAGGAGTGAGAAGCAGAGGGGCACGGAAGGACTGGAGAAGGGATGAGAAGGAAATTGCAAGAGGTGAGAAGAGGGATACTGAGCACTGAAAGGTGAGAGGGGAAGAAAAAGTGGGTGAAGAGATAAAAGCATTTTATTTTCTATTTAGTAATGTGAATGTCATCTTTGGGAAAGTGACTGGGATTTGCTCAGTACAGAGAATGGATGTTGTTTCTATTTATCTAGTCTAGCACTTGCACGCAGAGCCTGGATCTTTGAGTTTCTCATTCAGTTTTTCTTAGTACATTTATATGCTTAATTTGGCTTTACTTATTATGTGTTTGGTAGGGGTCTGTGCATTCTGCATGTGTGACCAAGTGCAGTGGTTTTCAATCCAGTTCTCTGGACACATCTAGCCAGTCAGGTTTTCAAAATTTGCATAATATCATGCATATTCATTGTGGTTATCCTGAAAACCTTAATAGCTAGGTGTGTCCAGAGACCCTTGGTTTAGAACCCCATTATAGTGTCATTTTGGTGCAGGGATCTATAGCAGTCCTGTGCATTTCCTAATAGTAGGTGCACTGGGGCATTAAGGTCCAGTGTAATATTTGCAGTGCAGCCGTTTCATAGGACTCAAAACCACCCAACCTCTCAATAAGTTCTATTACGGTATGGCAGTTTTCATCTATGGGTTCTGAGTGTTTTTTTGTATGGGTTTGTATTTACAGTGGCCCTGGAAGGGGGAAAGTCGGGGGTTTGAAGACTGATTGTGCAGTACTTTAGTAATTAAAATCTTGGGAGAGGGAGTGCCTGAGCCCTCAAGTCTTTTACAGAGCAATTTCCAAAATAAATTCCATAGGTACAAAGCATGTTCCTTAGAAGTAGTAAAGTATGGATTCCCCATCTTTTCTGGACCTTATGCTTTTATTGATTCTCTCAAGTACTGTTTTGTTTTTGTGATATAATGCCCCTGGACTTTGGCCAACACTTGGTGAATGTGTTTATCACTAACACACAAAAAGCTTAATGGAATGTTAAAAGGTAAAACTATTTCCTTTTGGCCTACACTTTGATCCCTGGTGCTTTTCGCTCTTCCCTCATACCTTGAATAGGAAGAGAGCTGTACTCGTTTTAGTGCTGCCAGCCTACTCTCACATTTCACTCACTCATTTCCCCTACAAGGTTTTGCACACTAGGTGGTCGGCCTCTCACCTCGTTACAGACACAGGCTTCAGCTGACAGTCTCATGAGCAGACCCCTGACCATCCCGACTGTGAAACATGACTCCTTAGATTTTAGGCCTTTTTTTTTTTAAATCTTAGTTTGGTATATGTTGAGTTTTCTGAACACACACCTGCAAATGAGAAAAGACTGAAGAACAGGATCCAAAACTAGCTTGGCATGACATAATAGACTGCACTCTTTAGAGCAGGCAGCTTTTTCCTAGAATGGAACAGGATTCTAAAATACTTTAAAAAGAATCCATCTTAAGCATAAACCTCTTACTATCAAAGCAAGAGATTTTTATGGAGGACTGTCTCTGCACTCCAGGATGAATCATTTAAATAGAATGCTAACTCAAAAGTATACATGATAGGCCAGCGCCCCCTACTGGCAAGCTCTTCAATTTTTTTTTTTAACTTTAATCTATCATTTTTCAACTAACATCCAAGATGTATCGCCTCATACCATAGCAAACATTATTACCATAATTATTCCATAATATCAGTCAGAGATATACCGCAGTCTTATCCTCCCCTCCCCCAAACAAAGATATACCGCAGTCTTATCCTCCCCTCCCCCAAACAGGATCTTGACCATCACTCAAAGTGTCACTATTCTTGCTTCATTTATGTATAACTATGTAAAATATTCGCTGATTCTCTTTCCAGTGAGAATAAGCATTTACTGAAGAAAGCACAGAGTAAACAGCTCTCTGTTCAGATATGACTACTGCTGTAGAGTCATCCATATTTTGCATACTATTGAAATGCTCTGCCTTTGTTAATTCTCTTGAAGCCTCCTTTTTTATTGTCTCACAGCACTTCCAAGGGAGGGGAAGGGATTGTATAGCAGAGCAGTTGAAGTGGACAGGCAGATTAGATAGAACTGGACACACATATCTACGGCCTATGATTGTACTGAAGCAAGAGGTGGTTGTGCAGAAGAACTAATACACACTTCTGGTTTTCTTTCTTGCGCTGTGCCTTGCACCTTCCTCTCTTCTCTCCCCCTACACCCCTCCTCGGGAACACCTCTCTTCTGGCAGATCCCTTCTCTCTGTGCCCTTGGCTTCCACAGCCAACTCCAGACTTCGATCTTTCTACCTTTCTGCTCCTTATGCCTGGAACAAACTACCTGAGTCAGTACACCATCTGTGGCCCTGTTCAAATCCCGGCTAAAACCTCACTTCTTGGAGATGGATTTTGGATCCTGATCCCCTTAGTCTCCTGTTCACCTCCTATGTGTTTCCTTACCATCCCCCTAGGTATGTCCTAGTCTCCAGTTGTTTTATCTGTCTTGACTAGGCTGTAAGCTCTTATGAGCAGGGACTGTCTCTTGCATATCTCTGTAGAGCCACAAGGCGTATACAGTGTTGTACAGAGACAAGTAATAGTAGTAGTAGTGCTATGCACAGTGCTTTCAACATAGTTTTGCTTCTTGTACCTTTATGGTGCACAGGTTTGTATTGGGTTGTGCTTCTGGGATATTCATGAGTGTAGAGAGGGCTGCTTTGGAGGGAGTTTCTTCCCCGTATTTCTAGGTTGTTTGGGCAGCTGTATTCAGGAATATTTTTTTCTCGCTCTGGGTGCGGTGGATAAGATTGCAGAGCTGCCACCACTACCACATGGTCAAGTACCTGGTTTTACTCAGTGCTCCCTTCCTTCCATGATCTCCAAGGCAGGTTTACTTATAGTAGCTCGGAGCTGGCTGCACTAAGAAAGATGCACACTGGGTGCAATTTTATAAGGAGCCATTAACACATGGAAATCATGGTATTAAGTGCCTATGTCTCGTATGTCTGTAGATTCATCCAGTTGGAGTGAGAAAGTAACACAATTTGAAACATCCTCCAACAATTGTTCAGTTGTGTCTCCACACGTCTTTTCTATTCGCCACATGACGGTGTTTCTTGACAATTGTACATCCTGAATAGCAGCTATGATCTCTTTCTTATTTTTAAATCCTTCAAAAAGATTGTCAGCTGCTTCAAGAAAACAATCTTTTACAAATTCCCCTTCAGTGAAAGGTTTGCATTTCTTTGCGATGAGGTTGCTGGCCTTGAAGGATACTATGGTTGCATTGACCGAATGTGATCTTGGCTTTGCCATCAACTGTTGCTGAGTAGCCAATTTCGATTTAAGTTCTTTGAGCTTCAGTTTACGAATTTCACTTTTAGGTGGAAAATCAGCATCAAACTTATTATTTATTTATTTTATTATTTATTTACAGTCTCTTATATACCGCACTATTCAGCATCAGCGTAGTTTACATGGAACAAAAATGCTCAGTACAATTAACATGTATGAGTTTACAGATAACAGGGCAAAAAACTTGGCTAACAGGGGTAAACTATTTACAAGACTTGCTACATAGAGTCATATGAACAGGAGTTTCATAGAAACATATGCACCACTAAGGGTTAGAGTATCTTTCTTGGCGTGTTGTTGGGCATCCATATATTTGCTAGCGAATTGTATCGTTGGACTTTATGGGGTGTCGTTGGGCTCTATGAGGTACTTGTTGAAAAGGTGGAGTTTGAGGGCTTTCCTAAACTGAGTTAGGCTCTTAATAGCCTGGATACCTGGGGGTAATGCATTCCAGCATCTTGGTGCACTGAGACTAAAGGCCCTATTGGCTGTAGATGTAGTGCAATCTGTTAGTGCTTTTGGTACTTTTAGAGAGTTTATAGCCGTGGATCTTCTTGCTCTCTTTGGAGATGTGGTATGGATGAGGGCAGTTAAGTCCTCCAACCACTTCGCAGTATCCTAGAAAAATCTGACTTCAGGACTGTCGCACAAGCGCTAATCATTCCTCACCTGGACTACTGCAACGCCATTCTCCAAGGGCTTCCGAAGAACACCCTAAATATCTTACAAATGGCTCAAAATGTTGCTGCAAGAATCATCATGGAAAAAAAGGTCACGGATCACATAACACCAGTACTTATGGAACTACATTGGCTCCCGGTAGCCGCCCGTATCATCTACAAACTACTCATAACAACGTTTAAACTCATTCACAATATTGCTCCCTCATACCTTGACAACCTAATCACTAAGCAAGCGCACAACAGGAACAGAAGAACCATACATCTCAACACTCTCTGTGTCCCAACCAGCATAAGATCCGTTAAAACAGAAACAAGCAACAGAGCATTCACCTATGCAGCGCCGATCCACTGGAACCAGCTCCCCCCTGAACTCCGAATGTCAAATAACCTGAATGAATTCAGAAGGAACCTCAAAACTCATTTATTCCAGGCATACTACAACCCAACCTAATTACAGCACCGTACCACAATAAGTTCTCTTCTGCCCACCATAATGACACTCTGAATACACGCAGCATATAGACGACTGATATGTAATCCTGTATATATGTATATTATATCCCCCTCCCACGCACCTTTTAATCTAATGTTTATTTAGAGTTGTGAAAAGTATCTAATCTCTAATCCGTGTGCTATGTAATCATTGCTCAAATCAAAATTGTATTTTTAAAAAATTCATTGTATTGTACGATACATGATGATTCTGTAAAGGAAACCGCAGCTGATCGTAGGAAGCAGCGGTATATAAATGTTTGCTAAATAAATAAATAAATAAATAAAATAAGGATGCAGAGGAGAGCTTGTTAACAGCTTTAAAAGTGAGTAACAAGGTCTTGAAAACGATTCTTGCCTGGATGGGTAGCCAATGTAACTGTATCAGCAGAGGCGTCACGTGGTCGCTCCTGGAGGCTCCATGGAGGACCCTTGCTGCTGTGTTCATGGCAAGCTGCAGCGGGTTCAAGGTGGATTGGGGTAGACCATGTAGGATGGCATTGGCGTAGTCAAAATGAGGTATGATCAACGCCTGGTAGATTGTCCTGAAGTTATTTGGTTCTAGCATGGATCGTAAATGCCTAAGTGAGCGGATCTTGTAGTATACTGCTCTGACTGTATTTCCTATGTGGGCCTTCATGTCCAGGCGTTGATCCAAAGTGACTCCCAGGTAACGTATTGAAGGTTTAGATTGTAACTCAGCGTCTTGTACTTTGATATATTGTGGTGGGGTAAAGTTAGGGTTCCTCGTAATGAAGAGTACTTCCGTTTTCTTAGGTTGTATTCGGAGGTTTTGGGAGAGATGCCAGTCAGATATTGCATTGAAACAGCTCGTCAGTGGGGAGAGGTCCAAATGTTCAGTAGAGAAGGGTATGTAAAGCAGGACATCGTCAGCGTATAACATGCAATCAACATTGAAGGACCGGATGATCTTACAAATTGGCTGCATGTAAATGTTGAACAATAGGGCAGAAAGGGAGGAACCTTGTGGGACTCCCTGGCTTTGGTGGAAGGGTTCTGAGGTTGTCCCTCCAGAACGAACATGCTGCCATCTTCCGGACAGGTAAGATCTGCACCATTCAAGCGCTCTTCCATTAATGCCTTTCTCAATTAGTCGTCCTAAGAGAAGCTCATGACTTACTGAATCAAAAGCTGCAGCGATGTCCAGAAAGATGAGAGCAAATCCTTGACGGATGTCGTCAATGCCTGTGATTATCTTGCAGAAGAGAGTGGTAAGAAGAGTTTCCACGCCATGGAATTCCCTAAAACCATGTTGGCAGGGGTCTAATGGTGGAGCGGTGTCGATTTGATCCTGTAATTGTCGTTGAACCTCTTTTTCAATGATCTTCGCGAGCAGAGGTATGCTGGAGATTCTGCCTTTTGGGGATCGAGCTTGCAGTTTTTTAGCAGAGGTCTGATCGAGGTATGCTTAAGGGCTGAAGGGAATGAGCTGGTTGAGAAGGAGAGGTTCATTATTTTGTATAGTACTGGGCTGAAGTGACTGCGTAGCTCTTTAATCCAGAAGGCTGGGCATGGATCGGACTGGGATGTGGTGATGTTTAGGGCCATAATAGTGTCCTTAATTTCTTTCTTGGTAGGGGTAGAGAATAAGGTTAGGGCTGTTGGGCAATCTTGCTCTGGGATGGTGGTTGTAGTAGAGGTTTTGTTGGTCTGGCATATCTTGGATTGTACGTAGGTTTCAAAATCTTGTGGATGTATCTCAAATTGAGGCCCAGAGGATGGTTCCTTTGATAGAGTCTTGACCAGGTCAAAAAGGTCATGTGGTTTATTAAGTGATCTCTTTAAGGTATCCGAGTAGTACTGTTTCATTGTTTCAGTGATTGCCTTGCGATGCGCAGCCAGATGACAGTTGTATGCTGTCTGGTCACTTAAAGAATGAGATCGGCGCCATCGTTTCTCGAGTTTTCGTAATTGGGTAAGAGACACTCTAAGATCAGCTGTGTACCATGGAGAGCCTTATAATAACGTTCCAGATTACCCCTTTTGGGCAAGGATACTGGGGCATTACAAATTAGACACCACCACTTGTCTTTCACCATGATGAAGAAGTAGTCCATTTCCCATTCATCATGAAAGTGGTAGGTTTTGCTCTTCTTTGGAACACTCATCTTCGTTATACTGGGGTGGCTGGATGTAAGAAGGCCAAATCTGCTAAGTTAGTATAAACACTGGCTGAATCTGGTCCAAAACTGTCACTGTCCGAAAGTATTAAAGATCAACAGGAACTGAAGACCTCTGGATGCTGTGCAATACAAGGACTGGAGATGCCAAAACCACACATGCAGTTCTAAAAGTAAAAATAAGAATTCATCATACTGGCACCAATAATCAAATACCACCAAACAATCATCAAAAAAACTCAAACACCTGTCCAGTAAACCAGATAAAATCAAATACCGCCAAACAAGTTCAAATACCACCACACACGATTTAATAAATTCTGCACACAATGCAAAGGCTAGGCAAAATAAAATTGCAGAGGCAAGCAAAAGTCACAGCGGTTTGAACCAATTCGGAGGCAAGGCATAGACAAGTTAGAACAAAATTGGAAAAGCCCGCCAAAATCGCCAAATTCTTGACACTTTGTTGTGTCTGTCCAAAAACGTTTAATGAAAGCGAACTATAAAGTGACCAACGATCAGCACATGACACAACTAATACGGTAAGTGTATTCAGGTAAAGCCCGGGCAAATGGATATCGTCCGGTATATAACACACTTCTAAGGGGTGTCGGGGCAGGAATGGGTGATTCTGAGAGGCAGGAGACCAGGTATGACACCGGGCATGTGGCATCTCGTCGCGGGGCACAGGCGGCGACCCCTTGGGGTACCCACAAACTATTGGCATGAAAACAAGCACCCCCAATACATCCACAGGCAAGATTCCCGCAGGTAGGGAAAAAAAAGACAGGCAAAGGATCATCAGCGGCGGCAAGCCCTTGGCAGACAACCTGCCAGCATGAGTTCTCTCCTAGCGACAGGGCAAGCTGCTGGAGAGATGGAGCAAGTGGGGATGGCGATCTACCTCTGACCGCTCCGCGATCTACAGGTAGATTGTGATCTACCTGTTGGACATGCCTGCTATAGAGGGAAGAAAGTGGACGCTGGCTTTTCCAGGCTCAGAAGAAGAAAGTTGTATGGAGAGTTTCAGTCGCCTTCTGCCTGGAATCTGATATAAAACAGGAAGATTTGCAGGGCTGAAAGAGACTCCTCCTGAGATAAGCATCTAAGGTAATCTATACTACTGAGATAAGCAGGGGGGGAGGGGGGTGGGGGGGGAAGCATAGTTACTCACCTGTAACAGGTGATCTCCGGGAACAGCAGGAATTGAGTCTTCACATATGGGTGATGTCGGTACCGACAGAGTCCATGCGGGAACGCTCCCCAGCATCCAATAGGAAAGCTTTTGGGAGCATCCCACTGCGCCTGCGTAGCTGCCTTCCCACCTTTCCTGGTCTCCTTCCTCAGTTGAGCTTGTAGCTGAGATAAAAGGAGAGAAGGAGAAGAGGAGGAAAAGTGCAACTCCTAGGGGAGGAGGGTGGGTTGTGAAGACTCAATTCCTGCTGTTCCCGGAGATCACCTGTTACAGGTGAATAACTACGCTATCTCCAGAAACAAGCAGGAATGTAGTCTTCACATATTGGACTCTCTAGCTTGGAGATGCCAGAGAGATGACCTCAGAGCGAGCTGTGGAACACAGGCCTAAGTAGTAGGTCATATATCTCCCAAGGATTTCTGGTATTGAAAGCCGGGACAGGGGATATAGGAGTTGATCTAAGTCTGAAAGAGATGCTGGAGAACAGCTTGGCCAAACGAGGCATCCCAGCGGGGGTCCTTGTCCAAGCAATAGTGAGCAGCAAAAGTATGGACAGAGGACCAGGTTGCTGCTTTGCATATCTCATCAATCGCTACAGAGCACAGATTTGCCATGGAGGTAGCCATTGCCCGAACATTATATGCAGTGATGTGACCCTCCAGAGAAAGTCCTGCACTGTCATAAGCAAAAGAGATACAATCTGCTTTCCATCTGGAGAGAGTTCGCTTGGATACTGGTAGACCTAGGTGACTGGGGTCAAAAGCGATGAAAAGTTGGGAAGCTTTTCTGTGCTCCCGAGTTCTCTGGAGATAAAAGGCCAAAGCACATTTGCAATCCAGAGTATGAAGGGTTACTTCCGCCCTAGAAGAATGAGGTCTAGAGAAAAAAGCAGGGAGGTACACCGACTGGTTTAAGTGAAAAGACGAGACCACCTTTGGCATAAAGTGAGGATGATTCCTAAGGACTACCTTATGGTGGAATCGTGTATAAGGAGGATCAGCCACCAAAGCCTGAAGCTCACTGATGCACCTTGCTGAAGTGAGGGCAATAAGGAAGGAGACCTTAAGAAACTTAAAAGAAGTAGTGGCTAGGGATTCAAAAGGACATGGAAGGACAGACTAGATGGGCCTTGGACATGGAAGGACAGACTAGATGGGCCTTGTGGTCTTTTTCTGTCATCATGTTTCTATGTTTCTACGTTTCTATAAGCTGTCCTAAGACAACATTAAGGTCCCATGTCACTGATGGAGGCTTAATGGGAGGCTTAGTTAATAGAAGACCTCTCATGAAGCATGCTACAAGCAGCTGAGAGGAGATGGGTTGACCATCTAAGGGAATGTCAGAAGCCGCAATGGCACTTAGGTGGACTCTTACTGAATTGGTTTTGAGTCCAGAAGAGAGGTAGAGAAGATATTCAAGTAATGCTTCCACTGGAGCTGAAAAGGGGTTAAGATCCCTCTTCGAACACCAGAGAGAGAATCTACGCCACTTGAAGGCATAGGAGAGTCTTGTGGAAGGTTTCCTAGAAACCAAAAGGATAGCTTTTACCTGTTGAGAAAGGCTGATGTCCTGGAATGCTATGCCTTCAGCAGCCATGCTGTAAGATGTAGGGACTGCGGATTGGGATGCAGCAGTGTCCCATCCTCCTGTGAGAGGAGATCTGGAGCAGACCCCAAATCTACTGGTTGAATGTGAGAGAAAGGTAGAGCAGTTGTCATGGCCAATGCGGGGCTATAAGAATCATGTAGCCCTCATCTCTCTGGAGTTTGAAAAGAGTTTTGGGGATGAGGGGAATGGGAGGGAAGGCATATAGGAAGCCTTGACCCCAGTGAAGGTGAAAGGCAACTACTGCTTGGTTGTTCTGAGCAGGCGTTCTGGAGTAGAAGCGGGGAAGTTTGGCATTCTGAGGACTTGCAAACAGGTCTATATCTGGGGTTCCCCAGATCTGAAAAATGTGAGCAACCTTGTTCGCATGGAGAGACCACTCGTAGGGTAGCAGTACTCGACTGAGTTTGTCCGCCAAGAGATTCTGTTTGCCTGGGAGATACTCTGCAAGTAGGTGAATCTGATGCTGTATGGTAAAGGACCACAGGTGTAGGGCTTCATTTCAGTGTCCAAGAGCCTGTTCCACCCTGCTTGTTCAAGTAGAACATGGCTACCTGACTGTCCGTCTGGACTAGAACTGTGCGGAAGCGAAGGTGGTCGTGGAACACTTTGAGAGCATTGTGGATGGCTCTGAGTTCCAGCAGATTTATGTGGAGTTTTGATTCCTGATGAGACCAAAGACCCTGAGTGGAGAGATTGTCCAGATGAGCTCTCCAGCCCAATCTGGGCGCATCCATCGTCAGGATACATTGATGTGGAGGCTTCTGAAAAGGTGATCCTACAAGAAGGTGTTCTGGGGATTGCCACCACTGGAGAGATGAGATGAGATGTGTAGAGTATTATCCTGTCTCCCAAACGACCTGATGCTCGAGACCACTAGGAAGCCAGTGTCCATTAAGCTGCATGCATATGCAGATGAGTGTATGGAACCACATGTACAGTGGATGCCATATGGCCCAGGAGTTGCAGAATTTCTCTAGCAGTGAGAAAGGTCTTGAGACATGCTTGGTATGCAAGCTGAATGAGTCAAGCACAGCGGGCTTGCGGCAGAAAAGCCCTTGACTGCTGAATGTCTAGGAGAACTCTTATAAACTCTAGAGTTTGAGAGGGAATGAGATGGGACTTTGGAAGATTTATTACAAATCCCAAGTGTTGCAGCGCTTGCATGGTGCATGTAATAGAAAGACTGGCTTATAGAGATGTGTTTGCTTGAATGAGCCAGTCATCTAAGTAGGGGAAGACAAATATCCCTAGAGTCCTTAGGAATGCAGCTACAACTTCCATACACTTTGTAAAGACTCTTGGGGCAGAGACGAGGCAAAAAAGGTAGGACTCTGTACTGATAATGTTTCCCCTGGAACAGGAAACACAGGAACCTTCTGTGTTCTACGTGGATAAGAATGTGAGTTTATGTGTCCTTTAGATCTAGAGAACAGAGCCAATCCCGACTCTGGAGATAGGGGAGAAGAGTACCTAGGGAGATCATCTTGAATTTTTCCCCGAAGTAGATACTTGTTCAGTTTTCTGAGGTCCAGAATGGGCATGTATCCCCCTGTCTTCTTTGAAATGAGGAAGTAAGGAGAATAGAAGCCTAGACCTTGTTGGGAGAGTGGCACTTCCTCTATTTCACCCTGTGAAAGAAGGGAGGTGACCTCCTGCAATAGCAGGGTGGTGAGTGGGGGATGAGAACTGAACTCTCTTGGAGGAGAATGGGGGGGGGGGGTAGACTTCAGAAGTGAAGTTTGTACCCCTCCCTTACTATGGAGAGTCTCCAGTGTTCTGATGTTACAATATGCCACCTGTGCGCAAAGTGACAGTCTGCTGAGAATGCAGATGGAATCTGGAATCTCCAGAGGCAGGACAGCTATGCTCTCCAGAAAGGAGTCAAAGACTCTGAGGAGGTTGGGTCTGCTGGGTTGGATGAGACTTTGGAGTCTGAGCCTCTCTTTGCTGTTTTGGTTGCTACTGCCCTTTTTGGGGGGCATGGATGGGACAATGCACCACACGGGTGTAAGAAGGGTGTACTTTTTTCTTAATGAAAAAGGGTTTCTTCAATGTCTTTTCTTAGCTGGGTTGGCAGTAGATCTAGAGAGTCTATTAAGAGTGGTGTTCTCAGATTCTAGCTGAGAAGCCTTATCCTGCCAGTCCTTGCCAAAAAGGTTTTCACCTGTGCAAGGTATATTACCCAGCTTATCTTGAACCCACTGTTCAAGATCAGAGGCTTGGAACCAAGTGATCCTGCGTGCACCAATGCATATAGCTGAAGTTCTGCTGATGCATTCAAAACAGTCGAAAGTTGCCATATTAACAAATTTGGAAACATTTTGGGCATGCTTCACAAGGGTGGATAATCAGCTCTCTTGTCGTCAGGGAGAAGAGGAGCCATCAACTCCAAATCCCTAGCCAACTCCCTAAGGAACATACCCATGTAGAGTATGTAGGAACTGATTCTGACCGATAACATGGAGGCCTGGAAACATCGACGATCAAAAGCATCAAAGGTTCTCTATTCCCTGCCCAGAGGGTTCGAGGAGTGCGTTTTAGCACTTTTAATTTGACGCATTGCCGATTCCACCACCATGGAATGGTGTGGTAATTGCATCTTCTGGAAGTGGGGGCACTCTGGTACCCAGTACATTGTATCGAGCCTTCGAGTATGTGGAGAGATGGTTAGGGGCATCTCCCACATTCAAATCATAAGGTCATGAAGTATTCGATGAATAGGGAGAGTAGCAGCTTCCTTTGGGGCTACATGTTATTGAAGAATTTCGAGCTCCTCAGCCCTAGGTTCCTTCTCTGAAGTCACTGTTATTGGCAGGCCTCAAGAAATATCGTGGAAAAAATCCTGAAAAGACATGTCCTCCAGAGGGGACATGCAACGTTGTGGGGATGGAGATGGGTCCTCCAGGAGAATTCTCATTTCCGGTGTACCGGCTGATTGATCATCCGACGAATCAGTCAGAAGACTCAAAGTATCGACGGGCAGGGTGCTCGCGCTCTGTCCGTGCCAGATACCTCTCAAAGCTGGTATCTAAAAGTTTCAGTGCTGGAACCTTGGTACCATAGACTGACTCGAGGGTCGGCATGGGTGGTAACGTGGTAAGTGGCAAAAAGTCAATGCAGGCACTTCCGGTACCGTCGTCGGTACCGATGGCTGAGAAATTGACTGTAGAGGCTTTACCGGTATGGAAGCTGCTAGTAAGGCTGCTAAGCGCCGCTTAATAGCCAGGATATGTTGATCCATGGAGCTTGTCGATGCCTGGGTATCGGTACCGGAGTTGCGGGCCACGATCCCTGAGTATGGCGCCAAGAGCTCTCCGGAGGTAGAGGCCTCAGGAGCATCCTGGGACTCCACTAAGGCTTTGGAGGAAAGGACCTCCCACCGGGGTTGTTTGGCTGGTGTGTCCCCCTCCAGGGCAACACCTAGGGCATATCGATGCTTAGAAGAAGATCTACCCTTGGAGGTTCAGCTAGCCTTCGACGAAGACATGGGTTTTGATACCTGAGATCCCTGGGAGGAAGATGAAGCTCTCGATGACATTGATGCTACCGACATTGTATCGGTTGCAAAGAGGGTGCCGAGTTTTGCAGCTCTGTTCTGCAGGCCTTTGTCATCTTCCTACAGAGAGGATATTCAGATGGTTGATGATCCGGTCCCAAACATTTTAGACACCAGTCATGGGTGTCCGTGGCTGAAATCGTACAGCCACATATGGAACACTTCTTAAAACCACTAGCTGGTTTGTCCATTTTGGGGGGAAAAAAGGCCTAAGCCTAAGATAGCATCGATGCACCCTGAAGGAAGAGTTTATTCCCTCAGAAAAGTTCTTTTTTTTTTTTTAGAAGAAAAAGTGAGCACCGACAGGGTCAGTACCAGCGTCGATGGGAAGGCAGATGCAACCACAAAACATAAGAAAATAAAATTTGCTGCAGTGACAGGAATTGCTTCTTGTCGGCTCTGCAGAAACAAAGAACTGAGGAGGGAGACCGGGAAAGGCAGGAAGACAGCTACGCAGGTGCAGTGGGATGCTCGCAAGAACTTTCCTATTGGATGCTGGGAAGCGTTCCTACACGGGCTCCATTTGTACTGACTTACCCATATGTGAAGACTACATTTCTTCTTGCTCCTGGAGATGTTTTTTTTCACCTTTTCCAGTACTGTTGGCTCAAAGATTGAGTTCTGACAGTCAACCCTAATAGGAGATAAACAAAAAAACCCCCACAAAGACTGACTTTATGGGATTTGGCTGCAATGTGTTGAGCTTGGACTGTTGTGTTGCCTATACGATATTCACATACAGAGCTCTGCGAATCACAGTGCCTAATATATCAGCGAGTGCCATTCAATGTGTTCAGTCCATATACTGGAGCTCCTGTTATGTAATGCACAAATTGTTTTTTTCCTCCCCAAAGACTTATGTTGCAGTAAGAATTACCCCACTGCTGGGACTGGTTTTTGACCCAATCGGAAGAACATAAAGAGTACAAGTAAAGATCAAGTGGATCAACAGCTGCTTCAAGCTGTATCTTATGATCAGGAACAGATGGTGATCAAAGCAGAAGTCTAAGCAGCATTAAAAGCATTATCAAATAACAATGCACCGGACATTGAGGGCATTGAAAAGGAAGCTCAACGACAATTACAGGATCACATCGACTCCACTGCACCGTTAGACCCATGCCAACATGGCTTTAGAGAATTCCACAGAGTAGAAACCCTCCTCACCACTCTCTTCTGCAAGATAATCACAGGCATTGATGACATCCGTAAGGGTTTTGCTCTCATCTTTCTGGACATCGCTGCAGCCTTCGATTCAGTAAATCATGAGCTTCTATTAAGACGACTGATCGACAAAGGCATTAATGGACGAGCACTCGAATGGTGCAGATCCTACCTGTCTGAAAGATGGCAACATGTTCGTTCTAGGGGGACAAATTCTGAACCTTTCCACCAAAGTCAAGGAGTCCCACAAGGATCCTCCCTTTCTGCTCTCTTGTTCAATATTTACATGCAGCCAATTTGTAACATCATCCGGTCCTTCAATGTTGACTGCATGTTATACGCAGACGATGTCCTTCTCTACATTCCTTTCTCTACCGAGCATCTGGACCTCTCCCCACTGACGAATTGTTTCAATGCAATATCAGACTGGCTTCTTTCTCAAAACCTCAGAATACAACACAAGAAAACCGAAGTACTCTTCATTACAAGGAACCTCAACTTTACCCCACCATAATATCAAAGTAAAGGAAGCCGAGCTACACTCTAAACCATCAATACGATACTTGGGAGTCATCCTAGATCAACGCCTGGATATGAAGGCTCACATAGGAACATAGTCAGATCAGTCTATGGCAAGATACGCTCACTTAGGCATTTACGCTCCATGCTTGAACCATCTGACTTTCGGACAATTTTCCAGGCATTGATCATCCCCCATTTCGACTATGCCAATGCCATATTACAAGGTCTTCCCCAGTCTACACTACACCCGATGCAGCTAGCCATGAACACGGCAGCAAGAATCCTACATGGAGCGTCCAGGAGAGACCACGTGACACCTCTGCTAATACAGTTGCACTGGCTACCCATCCAGGCTAGAATAGTTTTCAAGATCTTGATAATTACTTTTAAAGCTCTTCACAATCTCTCCTCCACATCCTTAACCTCCCTCATCCATGCCACATCACCAAATAGAGCTAGAAGATCCACGGCTATAAACTCCTTAACCATACCAAAGGCTCTTACTGTTTGCACTAAATCAACAGCCAACAGAGCTTTCAGTCTCATTGCCCCAAGATACTGGAATTCATTACCCCATGATATCCGGGCTATTAAGAATCTACCACAGTTCAGGAAAGCCCTCAAAGGTCACCTCTTCAACAAGCACCTTATTGAGCCCAACTGCATCCCTTAGAGCTCCAAGACACCCCATACCATCCACATTCCCAGGCAAACTTATAGCATACCAACAACACAACAAGTTGATACTCAAACCCATGACGTGATTGTGTTTTCTATGAATCTTTTGATTTTTACATGTAGTAAGTTTTGTAAATAGTTACCCCTGTTATCCAAGTTTCTTGTTCCCTGTTATCTGTAAACTCATACATGTTATTGTACTGAGCATTTTGTTCCATGTAAACTGCGCTGATGCCGAATAGTGCGGTATATAAGAGAATGTAAATAAATAAATAAATAAATTCTCATTGAAGTATTACAGCAATCAGATGTGCCTCTTACCATACTTACAAGGCTTTGCCATTAAATTTGGAAATCATCATCATGGTCAACTGACTGGGAAAGATCTGTGTTCATACCAATACTGAAAAAAGGTGATCCTTCTGACTCTGGAAATTATTGCACAATTGCTCTGATCCCACATGCCAGCAAGATTCTACTCAAGATCATTCAGCAGAGACTATAAACACATCTAGAATGAGAACTGTCTTGAATGCAAGCAGGGTTCATGAAAAGAGTGAGGAACAAGAGACATCATGAATGCGAAATGAAACCTTGAAAAGGCAAAATATCAAAAAGACATCTGTGTGCTTTATTGACTATAGCAAGGCCTTTGCATAAATCATGAGAAACTCTGGACCACATTAAGATACATGGGTATACAGAACATCTGATAGTTCTCTTGCACAACTTTTACATTGATCAAAAAGCAACAATTTGAATGAAACAAAGAGAAAGTGTATGGTTTAAAATTAGCAGAGGTATACGACAAGGCTGCATACTTCCCCCTACCTGTTTAATTTATATGCAGAAAAAAATCAGAGAAGCAAGACTGTGTGAAGACTGATGGAAGACTCAACAACTTTCGCTATACTGAAAGTGAAGATGATCTGAAACATTTGCATCTCAAGATTCTCATGCTGTTAATTGTAAACCACCCCTGATCTCTGGAAGGGGCGGTATAGAAGAACCAAATAAATAAATAAATAAGATCAAGTAACAGTGTTAAAATTGGCCTGCACCAATGTGAAGAAAGCAAAGATTCTGACAACTTGCAAAATCAATAAGTTCATCGTTGATGGAGAAATAAACAGTGGACAACTTTAACCTGCTTGGATCAAATCATCAATAAAGACATGACAAGCCGTCAAGAAATCCGACGATGCACTGCTCTTGGCAGAATAGCTTTGAAGAACCCTAGATAAGATTCTCAAGAGCAAAGAGTATCCCTCCATACAAAGATTTGACTTGTCTAAGCCATGGATTTAGTGGCAGTAACAGAGACGTGGTTCACGGATGTAACTATACCAGGCTATACTTTATTCAGAAAGGACAGAGAAGGAAGAAGGGGAGGAGTGGCACTATATGTAAAAAATATTAAAGCTATGGAACTACAGGGCTTAAAAGGGAGAGAGGAGGCACTGTGAGTTAAACTAGAAAGAAGGAAAGAGAAATCTATTTGCATTGGTGTGATATACAGACCTCCTTCACAGGGAGAAGAGGTGGACGGAGAGTTAAAGACATACGCAGCATTGCCAGGAAATGGGAAGTGGTACTGATAGGGGATATCAATATGCCAGATGTTGACTGGCACATCCCTGCTGAAGTATCATCTAGAACAGCGATGGCGAACCTATGGCACGCGTGCCAGCTGTGGCACGCGAAGGCCTTGCAGCTGGCACGCGGGAAGGTCGCACATTAAAAAAAAAAAAAAAGCTGCCCGCTGCCGCCGCGGCGGCATGGAGTGTCCCGCGGGGCTCCCTCTGCCCGGCGGGACTCTCCCGGCGCTGCTCAGCCCCTCTCTGCCGGCTTGCAGAGACGCGAAGGGAGAGTCTCCCTCGAGTCTCTGTTAAGCCCGCAGGGCTGATGGGAAATTTCCCATCTGCCCCTGCGGGCTTAAGAGAGACGCGCGGGAGACTCTCTCTCCCTTCGCGTCTCTGCAAGCCGGCAGAGAGGGGCTGAGCAGTGCCGGGAGAGTCCCGCCGGGCAGAGGGAGCCCCGCGGGACACTCCATGCCGCGGCGGCGGCAGCGGGCAGCTTTTTTTTTTTTTTTATTGCCATGAGCCGAGGGCGGGGGGTTAAGACTGGCAATGGGCTAGGGAGGGAGGGAGGTTAAGACTGGCAATGGGCTAGGGAGGGAGGGTGGTTGAGACTGGCAATGGGCTAGGGAGGGAGGGAGGGAGGGGGTTGAGACTGGCAATGGGCTAGGGAGGGAGGGAGGGAGGTTAAGACTGGCAATGGGCTAGGGAGGGAGGGAGGGGGGTTGAGACTGGCAATGGGCTAGGGAGGGAGGGGGTTGAGACTGGCAATGGGCTAGGGAGGGAGGGAGGGAGGTTAAGACTGGCAATGGGCTAGGGAGGGAGGGAGGTTAAGACTGGCAATGGGCTAGGGAGGGGGGGAGGGGGGTTGAGACTGGCAATGGGCTAGGGAGGGAGGGGGGTTGAGACTGGCAATGGGCTAGGGAGGGAGGGAGGGGGTTAAGACTGGCAATGGGCTAGGGAGGGAGGGGGTTAAGACTGGCAGTGGGCTGGGGAGGGGGGGGTAAGACGCAGTGGGCTATGGGGGGGAGTTAAGACTAGCAATGGGCTGCGGGCTGATGAGGGCTGGCAATGGGCTATGAGCTGATGAGGGCTGTCTGGAAATGGGGTGATGGGGGGGTTAGGACTGGTAATGGGCTATGGGGGGGTTAAGACTGGTAGTGGGCTGATGGGGGGGGGGTTAGGACTGGTAATGGGCTATGGGGGGGTTAATACTGTTAGTGGGCTGAGGGGGGTGTAGGACTGATAATGGGTATGGGGGGGGGGCTAGGACAGGAAATGGGCTGATGGGGAGGGGTTAGGACTTGAGGTGGGCTGATGTGGTTAGGACTGGTAATGGGCTGTGGGCTGATGGGGGGGTTTAGGACTGGCAATGGGCTATGGGGGGCTGACTGGAAATGGGCTGATGGGGGGTTAGGACTGGTAAAGGGTTATAGGGGGGGGGCTTAAACTGAAAATGGGGTGATGGGGGTTAGGACTGGAAGTTGATTGACGGGGGGCTAGGACTGGTAATGGGTTGGGGTGTTGCTAGGACTGGAAATGGGCTGAGTGGAAGGGGAGGCTTGAACTGCAAATAGCTGATGGGGAGGGGGCTTGGAATGGAAATGGGCTGTGAGGGAAGGGAGCTAGGACTGAAAATGGGCTGATGGAACAGCTAGGATAGGACTGGAAATGGGCTGTTGGGGGGAGCTAAGATTGGAAATGGGCTGTGGTGGGGGCTTGAATTGAAATGGACTCATGGAGGGGCTAGAACTGGAAGTAGGCTCATGGGGGGCTTGGACTGGAATTGGGCTGAGTGGAGGGGAGCTATGATTTGACATGGGCTGATGGTGGGGCTAGGATTGAAAATGAGCTGATGAAGGGACTTGGACTGGAAATGGGCTGATGCAGGGACTAGAAGGGAATGGATGCTGGGTGAGACTGGAACTAGAAGGGAGCTGATGTTGGGGGAGGATTAGAATGGGATGGGGCTGGGAGAGTAAAATGGAGAGGGGAAAAATATTTTGTGTAGGAGGGATGAAAAATCTACAATTGGCCAGGTATTGGGAGAGTAATTGGGGATTGAGGATGGAGGGGTAAAATTTGTGTGGATGAAATAGGAATGAGGAAAGAGCAAAAGGAGAAAGATTAGTATGTTAAAGCAGATGTAGAGAGAGAGAGAGAATGGAAAAAAAAAACTAGAAGAGAGAAGAAAGGACAAATGGACAGCAGACGATGGAGAGTTAGCAGAAAACATGAAGAAACCAGAAGAAGGTGGCTGGACCAATTGCAACTGAAAAAAAAATGCACAAAAGGTAGAAAGATATCTCTTTATTTTGAATTTATTAACTGGAATATGTCAGCTCTGGGAAATGTGCATCATTAACATCTGCGCTTTGTTTGGTACAAGAGGAAATTCCTATTTGACGTTGCCACTTGTTCTCTTTCCCCAGTATTCTCTGAAATGTATTGGTTTAATATTTGCAGTGTTGCCTTTTGATAGGTAGGGTATGGTGCTTTGTGAGTCCTGGTAATGCTGTCAGGATACGGCGGGTTTGCTATGGGTTCTAAATGGGCAGCGTTTGTAGTAGTTCCTAATGTGCCTGGCGGTTGGCACTGGATTATAGTAATGTAGAAATCTTTTAGTCTTTCTTTATCCATACACTCATTAAGAGACATGTTTACTAAAAGTTAGTGTATGGTAACATTATGCAAATATTTATGCAAATAAGACCACTTATGCAAATGACGTGCTGGCACTTTGAGGAAATTCTTTGGTTTTGTGCGGCAGTTTGGGCACTCGGGCTCAAAAAGGTTAGCCATCACTGATCTAGAAGTAAGGAGATCCTGGATTCTCTACAGGAAGAGCTATTCAGGCAACTAGTAACAGAGCCCACATGTGAAGGGGCCATACTGGACTTGGTGCTTACCAATGGTGAAAGTGTTTCTGATGTTACAGTGGGAGATCATTTTACATCCAGTGATCACCAGATGGTTTTGTTCAGTATTAGGACTAGGGCTGTTAGAATCCATTAAAAAGCAAGGGTCTTAGACTATAGGAAAACTAACTTTGCAAAGATGGGTCAGTACCTCAGGTAGTGGTTAGCAGAATGGGAACAGCTGGGGGATGTAGAAAAACAACAGGCAAAACCGAAAGGGGATATTTTAATGGCAACCAACCTTTTTGTTAAAATGGTAAATAAAGGTAAAAGGAAAAGGAGACCGCTATGGTTTTCGAAAGAAGTAGCTGAACAGTGAAGAAAAAGAGGGAGGCCTTCATGAAATACAGAGAGAGGAAAACAGGCATCTACATTTGGAAAAACTTAGAGAAGCTAGCAAAGTAGTCAGGAAAACAAAGATTCAAAAAGAGGAGGAAATAGCCAATGCAGTAAAATGGGGGGATAAGACACTTTTCAGATATGTTAAGAGAAGAGGAAGGGCAAAAGTGGTATTGTCAGACTCAAGGGTGAAGGGGAGAAATATGCAGAAGCTGATGAGGATAAAGCAGAATTACTTAACAAATATTTCTGTTCTGTATTCACAGATGAAGAACCAGGAGCAGGATCTCAGAAAACACCCACAAGGAGCATCTTGAACCATTTTCAGAAGACTGTTAGATAGGAACTAGCTAAACTTAAAGCAGTTAAAGCGATGGGACCATATGGGATACACCTGAGAATACTGAGGGAATTTGGGGACGGTTCTAGCAGCTCCACTGATTAACCTTTTCGATGCCTCGGAGTTGGGAGTGGTGCCAGAGGACTGGAGAGAGGCACATGTGGTCCCTTTACACAAAAGACGAAGTAAGGATTTGGTTGAAAACTACAGGCTGGTTAGTTTAACCTCGGTGCTGAGTAAACTATTGGAAGCACTGCTGAAAAAGAAAATAGTGAGATTTCTGGAGTCCAATGAATTACTGGATCCAAGGCAGCATGGATTCACCAGAGGCAAGTCTTGTCAGACAAATCTGATTGATTTCTTTGACTGGGTGACCAAGGAGTTGGACTGAGGGAGAGCCCTAGATGTGGTATATTTAGATTTTAGTAAAGCCTTTGACACCGTTCCGCACAGGCGACTTATAAACAAACTGAGCACCCTAGGAATGGGCTCTAAAGTTACTGCTTGGGTTAGAAACTGGTTGAGTGGGAGGCGACAAAGGATACAGGTAAATGGCGCTCACTCTGAGGAGAAGGAAGTTACCAGTGGTGTGCCCCAGGGATCCGTCCTTGGCCTGATTCTTTTTAACATCTTTGTTAGTGATATTGTGGAAAGGCTGTCAGGTAAGGTTTGCCTCTTTGCAGATGATACCAAAATCTGCAATAGACACCCAGGAAGGTGTAGATAACATGAGGGGGAGGGGGGATCTACTGTAGCTAAGCTTGAAGAATGGTCTAGAATTCGGCAACTGAGATTTAATGTTAAAAAATGCAAGGTTATGCATTTGGGCTGCAGCAATCCAAGGGAGCAATATAGTATAGGGGGTGAAGTACTTCTATCCATAAAAGAAGAGTGGGACCTAGGTGTGATTGTATCTGATACTCTTAAAGTAGCTAAACAGGTAGAAAAGGCAACGGCAAAGGCTAGAAGAATGTTTGCGTACATAGGGAGAGGAATGGCCAGGAGAAGAAAGGAGGTGATAGTTCCTCTGTATAGGTTTTTGGGTACAACCTCATTTGGAGTATTGTGTGCAATTCTGGAGACCGCACCTTGTGACGCAGTAGCTCCCCAGGAACCGATGGACACAGATAAGCATCCGGTGGTAGAAGCCGGTACTGCAGGAGAAAGCAGGAATTTCTCTGCAGAAAGAAAAAACTCAGAACTAATCAAGCAGAACAGCTCACCTCGGGGGAGGGGAATAGTAAAGCTCTTGATTGGGCACGCCCTAAGAGGCGGCGGGCAGTGCAAGCTAGAAGCACCTGGTTAAAGAGTCAGAAGCCAGGAAGTGAAAAGGAGCAACAAGGGCAACGGGAGCAAAGAAAACAAAGAGAGCAACGAGAGCAAGGGCAAGAACAGAGACGGAGAGAATTTCCAGAAGGAGAAATAAGAGTTTCAGAGGGGAAGTCTGGAAGGAAGCATCTTTGCTGCTGTGATTCCTCAAATAGTCTGCAACTAGCAGGTAGCGTGGTGGAAGGCTCAGAGGCTGAAAGAAACTGCTGGGGGCAGAAGACTTTCAAAACACTGAGAGATCCAAGGCTGCAGGACCAGGAAGAGCTATGGAATAAAAGGCAGAAGGACAAAGAATTCTCCAAGGGAAAACTTCTATCTAAGGTACCCAGTGGGGGAGAAATAGTTGATAAGTTTTATGCTCTAAAGCCAGAGGGAGTGTGCCCTAGTTTTAAAAGCCAAGTCAGACAAAATGGTGGCAGCTGCTTTCAGCAAGGAGAGGGTTTGAATAACAGTGAATATTCTTACAAGCCAGCTGAAGTACCTAGCCAGGAAGGGGCTGACGTCCATGCTTTTAAATTTCTCTTTAAAGACTCTCCCCGTACTGCCAAATATCTAAGCACAGCACCCACATGTAGAGAGAGGTGGAGAGATAACGTTAGCAGCACGTTGAATGTTTGTTTTCCTAATACAAACAAATATGCTAATCAGCCTGAGATAAAGACCCTCAGCAAACAATTGCTCACGGGAGAAAAGGGACATCAGCTAAGTGAAGGGAAGTCACCAGCTGAATCACTTCTCCAAGAGTTTAGAGAGTTTTTAGAACGTAAGGCAAGTTTTAATTACAGTGCCCCAGAACCAGTTGCTGGCTGTGAGGAAGAAATGCCTTTTTCTAATTCTCTGCCATTTACAGAGGAGGATACATTAATGGACTGTTCAACCTGCTTAATTGAGAAAGACAATTAAGAGGAAAAAGCTTTACCTGTTGTATGAGGTAATATAGCAGATGTACTTGACTCTTCCTATACAAAGAAGCTGGTAAAAAGTGAATGAGTTAAAGTTCAACTGATTTGTATAGCAGGAGCACTACTGTTGAATGAACCTTTCTGTTCTTCAGTTCATGATTGGATCACATGAGGTGAATGTGAATTCATGAAGATAGCACAGCATTGCAAGCCTGTTTATCTAGTTTCTTTTACTCTTGTTTTGGGAATTTATAACTTCTGCACCGTCTGTTGCATTTGAACTGCACAACTGGCAAATAAACCTCATGAAAATAAATTTCTCTTTGCCATGCCTTACTGCTCGAAGCACTAACACAACTACAACTAATAGCCTCAAGGGCATCACAAGGCAACCCCTCCTTAAACCCTCAAGGTTAGGGAGCGGGAGGCGTGATAACCTTCAAAAGGATATAAACAGGTTGGAGTCTATACAGAGTTTGGAGTTTGGCTATTAAAATGGTTAGTGGTCTTCATTATAAAGCATATGAGGACAGACTTAAGGATCTTAATATGTATACTTTTGAGGAAAGACGAGATAGAGGTGATATGAATGAGACATTTAAATACCTCCGTGGCATAAATGCACAGGAGGGGAGCCTCTTTCGATTGAAAAGCAAGCTCTGCTACGAGGGGACATAGGATGAGAGTAAAAGAGGAAAGACTCAGGAGTAATATGTGGAAATATTTCTTTATGGAAAGAGTGCCAGATGCATGGAATAGTTTCCCATTAGAGATGGTAGAGAAGAGGACAATATCTGAATCCAAAAAATCATGGGACAAACACAGAGGATCTCTAATGGGAAAAAGGGACTGTTGTAGTGGTTGATATGGAAGGTCAGGCTAGATGGGCCATGTGGTCTTTTTCTCCTGTCATGTTTCTATGATTCTATGGTATTTTCAATAGCTATATAAATCTGAAAGTTGGAAATTGAAAATCAATGCCTTTGAATTACGGTGCTGGTGAAGAAAGCACAGTTACTTACCTGTAACAGGTGATCTCTGGGAACAGCAGGAATAAGTCTTCACATATGGGTATCGTCGGTACCGACGGAGCCTGCGCGGGAACGCTCCCCAGCGTCCAAAAGGAAAGCTTTTGGGAGCATCCCACAGCGCCTGCGTGCTGCCTTCCCGCCTTTCCTAACCGCCTCTCTCCAGTTCGAGTTTTAAAGCTGAGACAAAGAGAGAGTGAGGAAAGGAAAGAAAGATAGAAAGATACAACTCCTAGGGGAGGTGGGAGGGTTGTGAAGACTTATTCCTGCTGTTCCCAGAGATCACCTGTTACAGGTAAGTAACTGTGCTATCTCCAGGAACAAGCAGGAATGAGTCTTCACATATGGGGACTCCCCAGCTAGAGATGCCTGGGAGATCACCCAGGTTGTGAGTCCCTGGGAAGGGCTCTACCTCCACCCATGAATCTCAGGCATCCAGCCAGGGATGGAGGGTAGGAGTTGATTAGGTCTGGAACAGGTGTTTGAGAACAGCCTGACCAAACAAGGCATCCCGGCGGGAGTCCTTGTCCAAGCAGTAATGGGCTGCGAAGGTATGAACCGAGGACCAGGTGGCCGCTCCACAGATCTGGTCGATGGACACAGAATTTAGATGAGCCATAGAGGCTGCCATGGCCCTCACATTGTGAGCTGTGACATGGCCTTCCAGAGAAAGGTTCTTACTCTGGTAGGCGAAAGAAATACACTGAGCAATCCAATTGGACAGAGTTCTCTTAGAGACTGGAAGTCCTAAGTGAGAGGGATCAAAAGCAACAAAGAGTTGAGAGGACTTTCTATGTTGCTGTGTCCTTTGTAAGTAAAAAGCAAGAGCTCTCTTACAATCCAGGGTATGAAGATTCCTCTCCGCACTTGATGCATGAGGTCCTGGAAAAAAAGACAGGTAAATAAACCTCCTGGTTCAGATGAAAAGGAGAGACCACTTTAGGCATAAAGTGTGGATTAGTCCTAAGGACCACCTTGTCATGATGGAACCTTGTGTAAGGAGGATTAGCCACCAAGGCTTGCAGCTCACTGATGCGGCGAGCTGAAGTGACTGCAATGAGAAAAATAACCTTCCAGGAAAGAAATTTCAAGGAGGTAGTGGCTAAGGGTTCAAAGGGTGGCTTCATAAGCTGGCCAAGAACCAGATTCAAGTCCCATGCCACTGGAGGTGGTCTGATGGGAGGTTTAGTCAAAAGAAGGCCTCTCATGAATCTTGCTATAAGAGGATGAGAGGAAATAGGCTGTCCATTGAGAGGCTTAAGGGATGCTGCAATAGCACTCAAATGGACTCTTACTGAATTCATTTTAAGGCCTGCATGGGATAAATGCAGCAAATACTCTAGTAAAGAATTCAGAGGTATTGCAAGAGGGTTAAGACCCTTCTCTGCACACCAAATGGTAAACCTTTTCCATTTAAAAGCATAGGAACGTCTAGTGGAAGGCTTTCTGGAAGCATGAAGGATATCCTTCACTTGCTGAGAAAGATGCAAATCTTGAAGGTCTAGGCCTTCAGCAACCAGGCTCTAAGGTGAAGAGACTGGGGATTTGGGTGCCACAACGTTCCCTCCTCTTC
Source organism: Ichthyophis bannanicus (assembly GCA_033557465.1). Taxonomy (NCBI): domain Eukaryota; kingdom Metazoa; phylum Chordata; class Amphibia; order Gymnophiona; family Ichthyophiidae; genus Ichthyophis; species Ichthyophis bannanicus. The sequence goes on from CM066031.1 coordinate 548,699,031, forward strand.
GGACAGGAGGTCTGGAGCAGAACCCAAGTCCAGGGAGGGAGCTTGGGAGAGATGTAGAAGTAGAGGGTACCACACCTGGCGTGGCCAATGTGGTGCTATGAGGATCATAGACCCCTTGTCTCTCTGAAGTTTGAAGAGTGTCTTGGGAATTAGTGGAATGGGTGGAAAGGCATAAAGGAAGTCTTGCCCCCAATGAAGAAGGAAGGCATCCCTGGCCTGAACTCTCTGACACGGAATTCTGGAACAGAATCGGGGAAGTTTGGCATTCCACGAACTTGCAAACAAGTCTATGTCTGGGGTTCCCCAAATTCGAAAGATCCTGGCTATCTGGTCCCCATGGAGGGACCATTCATGTGGAAGCAGAACTCGACTGAGTCTGTCTGCCAAAGAGTTTTGAACCCCTGGAAGATACACAGCCATGAGATGAATCTGATGCTCTCTGGCGAAGGCCCACAATCTCAGAGCTTCGTTGCAAAGCAACAGAGAGCCAGTCCTGCCCTGCTTGCTCACGTAGAACATGGCTACCTGGTTGTCCGTGTGGATGAGGACTGTCTTGTAGCTGAGCAGGGTGTGGAAGACAGAGCTAGAAAAATTGCTCTGAGCTCTAAGAGGTTGATATGTAGAGATGTCTCCTGTAGAGACCAGATGCCTTGAGTGGAGAGATCTTGAAGATGAGCTCCCCAACCTCTTGGAGAGGCATCTGTTGTAAGTGTTGCTTGGGGTAACACTTGTTGAAAGGGGGACCCCAGCAACAGATTTTGAGGGGACTTCCACCACTAGAGGGACCAAAAGAGGCAACTGGAGGTTGCTATTTTGTCTGACAGGCAACCTGATGCCTGGGTCCATTGGGTGGAGAGAGTCCACTGAGCTGCCCTCATGTGAAGGCGAGCGTAAGGAACCACATGCACAGTGGATGCCATGTGGCCTAACAGTTGTAACATCTCTCGAGCAGTGAGATGGGATTTTAACTGGATTTGTGAGGCTAACTGCACCAAGCGTAGGCAAAGGGCCTGGGGAAGATAGGACCTTGCAGTTGTGGTATCCAGCAAGGCCCCTATGAACTCTAGAGACTGAGTAGGGGTGAGATGGGATTTTGGAATGTTTATTACAAGTCCCAGATACTGAAGGATACGCCTTGTGCAGGTTAGAGAAGTCTGGGCCTCTGACTGGGATGAAGCTCGAATGAGCCAGTCGTCCAGATATGGGAATACGAATATTCCTAGAGTGCGTAGAAATGCTGCTACTACTGCCATGCATTTTGTGAACACCCTTGGTGCAGAGGCCAGACCAAAAGGAAGCACTCTGTATTGGTAGTGCCTTCCTTGATAAAGGAACCGAAGGAACCTTCTGTGTGTTGGATGGATGAGGACATGGGTGTACGCATCCTTGAGGTCTAGAGAGCAAAGCCAATCCTGACTGTGAAGGTATGGAAGGAGATTACCGAGAGAAATCATCTTGAATTTCTCCTTGCATAGAAACTTGTTCAATTCTCTGAGATCTAATATGGGTCTGTAGCCCCCTGTTTTCTTTGGGATAAGAAAGTAGGGGGAGTAGAACCCTGAGCCCTGTTGAAGAAGGGCAAGAAGGGTAGTAATCTCTTGACCCAGAAGGTCGAGGAGAGATGTCTGAAAATTGAACTGTTTCACCATGGTGTGAGGAGGAAGGTTTAAGAAATGAAGCTTGTACCCCTCCCTTATGATGGAGAGGGTCCATTGCTCTGCTGTGATTTGTTCCCATATGGGGGCAAAGTAAACCAACTTTCCTGGAATGGTGAGAGGCTCTGGATGTTCTAGAGCCAGAAAGGCTAAGCTCTCTAGTTGTAAGTCAAAGGCCCTGAGGAGGCTGAGGCTGTTGGGCGGCAGCAGTCCTAGCAGCCTTAGGCTTGGCCTGTTTCGGTTGTTGCTGTCTCTTTGTAGCAAAACGACCTGCAGTAGATCACTGCTGACCATAAGCAGAATAATATTTCCCTTTTTGGGGAAAAAATCCTTTTTTGAACAACCTTTTCTTAAAAGGAGCAGAAGTAGACTTTGAAAGTCTATCTAAAGCAGAATTCTCAGCATCCATTTGGGTGGCCTTTGCTTGCCAATCTTTGCCAAACAGGTTTTCACCTGTACAAGGAAGGTTTCCCAGTCCATCTTGAACCCAAGGTTCCAAATGAGAAGCTTGTAACCAAGCAACTCTGCGTGCACCTATGGCAATGTCCGAGGCTCTGCTGGCACCTTCAAAAGAGTCAAAAGGCTGCACGGTTGGAAAACTTGGAAATATCCTGGGCATGTTTGAGCCAGGTGAGGAACTCCTCCCTGTTATCTTCTGCAATAAAAGGAGATAAAGTTTGCAGGTGATCTGTAACCTCTTTTAGAAACATCCCCATATAGAGACTATAGGAGTTGATTCTGGCAACAAGCATACTGGCCTGGAAAATTCTCCTGCCAAAGGCATCTAAGGTTCTGCATTCTCTGCCTGGAGGAGCAGAAGAGTGCCTTTTTGTACTCTTTATCTTCTTCATAGCAGACTCCACCACAATGGAGTGGTGAGGGAGCTGAGTCTTATGAAAGCCAGGACAAGGAGGAACACGATACATGGTTCCAACCTGCAAGAATGAGGGGAAGTGGTGAGAGGAGTCTCCCATATGCCCAACATGTGATCATAAAGAATCTCATGTATTGGTAAAGTGGCTACCTCTTTAGGAGCCTTAGGATATTGTAAAATATCTAATTGTTTTGCTCTAGGCTCTGTCTCAGAGGCCACTGAGATGGAAAGACCCCTGGCCACTTCCCTAATGAAGTCTTGAAAAGACAAGTCCTCTGGAGGAGACATTCTCCTTTTTGGAGAAGAGGGATCCTGAGGATGAATTACCGATGCTTCGACAGAAACCTCTGATTCATCAGAGTCTTCAGAGGAATCGAAGTATCGCCTGTCTGGATGCTCCTGCAGGGCCCGATACACATACCGGGTGGTATCGACATCGGGAGTGATCGGTACCGATGGGCATCACCGAACAGTGTACCGCTGCAGTCGACCCTGAAGCGGATGTCGATGCAATCGGTACTGGCACCGGAACAGACATCTGTACCGGCAACAGAGTTTGTTGCGGTACCGAAGGCGTCGCAGCTTGTATGAATGCCGTTATGGCACGCTGCATGGTCAGGATATTCTGATCCATTGACGCAACCAATGTCTGGATGTCGGTACCAGTGGGAACCACCGGTACCCCAGAACATGGCAACAGGTGATCGGTCGAGGCCGAGCCATCGATGTCAACCTGTGACCCCATAGATAAAGCTTTGGAAGCCGGAGCCTCCCGCCGGGGTAATTTTGCCGGTATGGATTCCTTGAGGGCAAGCCCGGAGGCATCTCGATACTTGGAGGGAGATCTACCCTTCAAGGACCGGCTGGATTTAAGTTTGGTTACCTGAGATCCATGTGAGGAAGAAGCAGCCCTGGAAGACGTCGATGCAACCGAAGCTGCATCCGAGGGAAACAGGGTACTGAGCTTAGCTGCTCGATTCTGTAGACCTCTTTTAGACATCATGGAGCAGGACGCACAATCCGCAATGGAGTGGTCAGGACCTAAACATTTTAGACACCATTCATGGGTGTCAGTGACAGAAATAGTGCCGCTGCACTTCGTGCTTTTTTTAAACCCAGAAGCGGGCTTTTCCATGAGGAAAAATGTCCTAGGCCTAAGGCCAAGAAGAAAATGCACTGAAGTGAGGAAAAACAGAAGTTTTTCTTTTTTTCTTTTTTTTTAGAATAAAGAAAGAAAAGACCGACAGTACCGGTCCAGCGCTGAGAAGGCAGACGCGCGACCAAAGAAATAAAATAAAGAAATTCTTCAGCGGTGACAGGAACACGACCTGCTGGCTCCGCGGAAAAGAAGAACTGGAGAGAGGCGGTTAGGAAAGGCGGGAAGGCAGCACGCAGGCGCTGTGGGATGCTCCCAAAAGCTTTCCTTTTGGACGCTGGGGAGCGTTCCCGCGCAGGCTCCGTCGGTACCGACGATACCCATATGTGAAGACTCATTCCTGCTTGTTCCTGGAGATTACTGTGTATACCATGGACTGCCTGAACAACAAACCAGTCAATACTAGAGCAGATCAAACCAAAGCTTTCTTTACAATCGATACAATATCAGCAGGTATGGATGCCACTCTATCAACAATGAGCCACCTGACTGAAGCCCGAACACTGTTTACGACAACTACCGAGATGGTCGCCATGAGTCGGTACCAACTGGACAGCACTTAAAGAAGCAAAGGTTCATTTCTAAGCTTTCTCTGCCAAGGTTTATTGATGTGTATTAACTTCTTGTTCTAATATTAATGCAATATTTGCTTTCTGCAATATAATTTTAGTTTAAGTGCATCATTTCACTGTATTTAAGTAACAGCAGTTCAGTAAAAGTTTAGCTTTGTTGACAAATTATGCCTACTGACCAGTGACTGCTGCTATTACTAAGGGACCCAGTCTACTGGGGGGGGGGGGGGATGTCACATTGTATTTACCCAAGAGACATATCACAGGGGCATTTGGCCAATTAAATCCCATCAATATCCCCCCAGCTTTTTCTGGTCCTAGTGCTCCTCCTAAGGGACCTCCAGAGACCCAAAGATACAGGGGTCCTGTCTGACAGTGGGGGTGTCACAGGATAGCATCACAATGGGTGGTGTCATTGTAATTTGCATCCTGTATAATAAGCATAAAAGATGCTTGCTTTTGGAAATTCTTACACATGCCCTCTTATAAAATTACCCCCAAAGGAACCTTGGTGGCACAGGGTGAGAAAGGATATGCAAGTGTTAGATATACATCTGAACACCAACAGTATTCTATCCAAACACAGAGAATGTGAACTTAACCTGCTTTCAGTTGGCTAGACTGAAAAGGGCTACCTTAAAACCCAGTAAGAACATAGCATAAGATATGCAATACTGGGTCAGACCAAGATCCAACAAGCCCAATATCCTGTTTCCAACAGTGGCCAATCTAGGTCACAAGTACCTAGCAGTTTCCCTAAAAGATACAGGTTCCACAATGCTTGTATTGGGGCAAGCAGTCGATATCCTGGGTCCCCTTTAATAATGGTTTATGAACCTTTCCTCCAGGAACTTGTCCAAACCTTTCATTAAACCCAGCTACACTAACAGCTTTTTCTACACCCTCCGGTAACATTGCGTGAAAAAATATTTTCTCTTATTAGTCTTAAATAGATTACACTTAGCTTCATTGCATGTCCCCTAGTCTTTTTATATTCTGATGATGTAAACAATCGATCTACGTTTACCCGTTCCACTCCGTTCATTAATTTATAGACTTCTATCATATCTCCCCTCAGCCGTCTCTTTTCCAGGTTGAAGAGCCCTAACCTTTTTAGGCTCTCTTCATAGGAGTAGCCTTCCATCCCCTTTACCATTTTGGTGGCTCTTCTCCGTACCTTTTCTAATAACTCTATATCCTTTTTAAGATACGGCGACCAGAATTGCACACAATATTCAAGGTGCGGTTGCTCTCATTCACATCCTGGTATTAAATGGACCTATGAGAGACATCCTGTCAAGTCAATCCCCTGCTGAGAAAACATACCTTAGCCACAAGCCATAAAGCAAACTGACAGAAGAATAACCAGTGGACAGAAAGCAAACATTTGCATAAGAAATGCAGATGCTTCAGAGACACACAGGGCAAATGCATTCTACAATGCTTTTGTCGCAAATGTTCACTCAGCACCATAAGAAAATAAACACGCAGAGGACCAGGAAGAACCAAAATAAAGAGAGGATCATCATGAGAGGCAACCTGAATCTAAAGTTTAAAACAAATCTCTCAGTTACTGTATGTCTTTGCAGGACCATTTTACAAATAGCTGTAAGAGAATGAGAAGAGACCGGGGGAAGTCTGCTTATTTTGCTTCCCTCGTCCTCACTTATCTTATAAAGTTGCACAATTAATGCAGATTAAATATTAAGTAGTAGTACTCATAAAATGTTTTAGATAATAGTTCAGAATTTATATAAAAGCATTAAAGTTTCTTCATTCATTTTGATCTACAGTATGATTCCTAAGACACCGAACAAAAGCCCCTCTCTACTTAGCCACTCCACCAGTGTGAACAGCAGGATACTAGGCACCGTTTCTGTAGGTAAAGCCCTGTTTCACTTGTGGATATAACTGAAATTACTCTTCTATGCCCAAACATGGTTGTCCATGGAAGCTTAGGTGGAGTCTACTTGTAAAATGGGCTTCAGGTGCAATGTAGCAATTTTAGAAAAGGCACTTCTTGAACATCCATATGACACCATGCAGATTTAAGAGAGGCGTGACCTGGTTGTGGTTTGGGCAGACCTTCATATATGCATACCTTGGGAAAGTTCCCCATTGGTGTTTGCACCTGCTTCAAGTCGTGCACTTCTCCTAGCTAACTTACTTTGACTAGGAGTTTGGAGAAGTGCTTGAAAGGGGAATTGTGCTTACCTCCCTGACTTTGATTAGGAGTTTGGAGACGTGCTTGAAAGGGGAATTGTGCTTACCTCCCTGACTTTGACTAGGAGTTTGGAGAAGTGCTTGAAAGGGGAATTGTGCTTACCTCCCTGACTTTGAAAAACACCTCCTTTCACAAAAAAATCGAGCGTGAGCTCAGTTGCTTAGTCAGCTCCCCACAGATGTGCAGGTTTACTAATTTACTACTTATGTGTGTAAATGGGCCACTTAAATGTATTATATAAGACAATTTGACTACTACATTTAAGTAAAGCTACTTGTATGACTGATTCTACATTTGCAAATCTAAATAGAAGAAAGCTATTTATATGTCCACACACATACACATATATACACACATACACACACACACACACACACATATATATATATACATATACATTAGCAATATGTGTTTTGAAAAGTGCCCTTCCCCTTCTGTATGCAGATAACTCTGCCCCTTTTTTCATGTGAGTGAAAAAGCATGTGACTTAGGTCAGGGGAGGGAATGTAGTAGTTATTAACTTTCAAATCTCCACATGTGCTTTCCAGTGTGTACTCAGCACAGAGTACATGCAGGCACCCACAACGTGCACACTGGGTGGATTTCCCTTACGCACATGACCCCTCACATTGCAGAGTAGATGAAAGGAAGTTCAAGCCACTTGTTTGAGAGCTCAGCGCCATGAAATCCAGTGAACTCAAAAATCTCCCCCTCTATTTTACAGATAACTTTCCTAAACCACCAGTATTAGGAAAACTGGACAGTTTAGAGGCAAACTTAAATTGTGGTTATAAGCTTAGGAAAATCTAACTTGTCTGTATGCCTTGACTAGCATGTTGAATCAGAAATTTGAGTATCCCCTCAATTTATATATGGTCTACTTGCCTGGGCCACTTAAATTCCCACCCACCTCAGAGATGCATTTGCCTAGATACTCTTCATATCATAATCATCTCTCCTCCAATTAAGTAGAATGTCCACCTTTTGCTAGAACTGCTTTATAACTCTCTCAATCATCATATCGTGTATTCAATGCAATAGATGTGGTGCCTTAATCCTAAATAAGGATAGCAAAAGCAAAGGCAGAAGAAAAGATGACTAAAGATGCGAAGCATAGAGACAAAAAACTTCTTTCAGGTATATTCAGGAAAAGAGGAAGATCAGAGGTGAAAATGCAAGACTTAAAAGGGCCAAGAACGGATTAGTGGAAAGTGACATTGAAAAAGCAAAATGCTGTACAAATACTTCTGTTCTATTTTTGCTAAAGAAAATGCTGGAGAAAGACCACCTGTGACTGACAAATATACAAATGGGAATGGAGTAGATACCACACCATTCACAGATGTTTTTGAACAGCTTGCAAAACTGAAAGTGGAGGAAGCCATGGGACCAGATGGGATACATCCCAGGATACTGAAAGAACTCAAAAAAGTTGTGGCAGGGCTTTTTAAAAGATATTTTTGATAGATCCTTGGATACAGGATAGGTTCCGCAGGACTGCAGAAGGGCTGATGTGGTACTTCTTCATAAAAGTAGTAATATGGATGAGGTGACAAATTATAAGCAGGAAAAGTAATGGAGGCACTCCTGAAAGAAAGAATAGTGGACTTTCTAGAAACCAATAGGCTGCATGATCCGAGGCAACATGGTTTTACCAGGGGAAGATTATGCCAAACAAATTTGATTAAGTTCTATGACTGGGTAACCAGAGAATTAGATCAAGGACAGGTGATGGATGTGATCTACTTAGAATTCAAAACCACCGATATTGTTCATCACAAGAGGCTTAGCAATAAGCTGAGCAGCCTGGGGATGGGTCCCAAGGTGGTGAACTGGATCAGAAATTGGTTGACCAACAGGTGACAGAAGGTGTGGTAAACAGAACTCACTCAGAAGAAAGTGAGCAGTGGCATGCCCCAAGGATCAGTCTTGGGACTGGTACTGTTCAATGTATTTGTGAGTGATATTACGGAAGGACTGAAGGGAAAAGTCTGACTTTTTGCAGATGACATGAAAATGTGCAACAGAGTGGACTCTTCTGAGGGAATGGACAACATGAGGAAAGATTTACAAAAATGGAAGAATGGTCTAATGCTCGGCAGTTAAGATTTAATACGAAGAGGTGCAGAGTCATGCACTTGGAATGCAGACATCCAAAGGAATTATATGTGACAGGAGGCGAAAGGTTGGCATGCATGGACCAGGAAGACCACCTCTGAGTGATAACATCTGAGGATCTCAAGGTGGCAAAACAATGCGACAAGGTGATAGCCAAAGCCTGAAGGATGCTGGGTTGCATACAGAGAGGAATAACCAGCAGAAAGGATGAGGTATTAATGCCCCTGTACAAGTCATTGGTGAAGCCTAACTTGGAGAATTGTGCTCAGTTTTGAAGACCATATCTCACAATGGATATAGAGAGACTTAAAACGTTTCAGAGGAAGGAGACCAAAATGATTTGGAGCCTGTGCCAGAAGTATGAGAAGAGACTCGAAGACCTAAATGTGTACAGTATATTACCTACAGAAGAGAAGGGATAGGGGTGATATGATGCAGATGTTGAAATACTTAAAGGGTATTAATGAACAGACCTTTTTCAAAAAAGGGGAAGCTGTAAAACAAGAGAGCAAAAAATGAAGCTGCAGGGAGGTAAATTTAAAAGCAATATAAGGAAATACTTTTTCACTGAAAGGGTGGTGGTTGCTTGGAATGCCGACAGAGGTGGTGGGGAAAATACAGTGATGAATTCTAAATGGCATAAGATCCCTTTATAGCAAGAGGATAAAATCAAAATAAACGTAAATATCTTTTATATTTCAATAAATACTAATTCTTCTCCTCCTCATTTGTATGGTGCTACAAGTCATACGCAACGCGGCACATATAGATTTAAGACACTACCTGCTCATCAGAGCTTACAAAATCTAATCAAGACAAAACATGTGGAGGCACATTCTAACATGTGCATCCAGGCCCCTGTGCGCCTCATCAGAATTGGGACTCAATTCCGATCCCACGGGGGCTAGACATGCCCCGCGGGATCAGAATCGGATCTAGGGTCTGTATGTGCAGGCCGGGACCCAATTCCAATCGGCCTGCACGTACAGAGCCATGCCCGCCTAACTCAGTCAGGCTCCTGAATGGAGCCATGGTGCCATGGCATCCCGTTGCTACTCTTCCCTTTCCCTGTAGCCTGATCCTGGCCAGGGTTAGGCTACGGGGAACCCCCTTCACCTTCCTTGTGCTACCCTGGGCCTGCCATCCCCAGACATCCAGTCTGCCAATCCCGAACGTACAGGGCAGACTTCTGAATCAGCTCTGTACGTCTGGGGTTGCGGACCGCCCACTGCCCACCCTAATTCTGCCTCCGCAATGCCTCCTCCTGCCCCCATCTAAGCCTCCCTGTACAAACTCCTTGTTCATATTGGGAGGCTTTTGACAGGGCCAGCAGAGGGGTGAATAGCGGGACAGAATAGACCCCATAGTGAAACTGAGGACTAGAGTATGGTAAAATACGCATAAGTAGTGGACAACAGAGTGAAAGAGCATCAGGATCCAAAAGCGGCTTCAAAGAGGTGGGTTTTTAGCTTGGATTTGAATAGGGCTAGAGAAGGAGCCTGACACAGACTCAGGTAGTTTGTTCCAGGCATATGGAGCAGCAGGATGGAATGAACGAGACTTGGAGTTGGCAGTGGCAGAGAAGGGCACAGATAAGAGGGATCTGCCAGAGGAGTGGAGTTCCCGAGGAGGGGTATAAAGTGAGATAAGAGAGGAAAGGTAGTGAGGAACCACAGAATGAATGCACTTGTAGGTCAGTAGGAGAAGTTTGAACTGGATGTGGAAACTGATAGGGAGCCAGTGAAGTGACTTGAGAAGTGGGGTTACATGAACATAGCAACATTGGCTGAAGTCATGAAGCTGAGTTTTGAACAGATTGAAGGGGAGAGAGATGATTCAGAGGGAGACCAGCAAGGAGCAGGTTAGAATAGCCAAGGCAGAAGGTGACTAGTGAGTGGATAAGGGTCTTAATAGTGTGAGTAGAAAGGAAGGGACGAATTTTGCTGATGTTACAGTACAGAGAAAGAAGCAGCAGGTTTTAGCCATCTGTTGGATATGCCCAGAGAAAGAGATGGTCAAAGATGAACCCAAGGTTGTGAGTTGAGGAAAAAGGGAGGAGTGTAGTATCATCCACAGAAACAGAGAAGAGTGGAAGAGGTTTAGAGGGAAAGATAGGAGCTCAGTTTTGGTCATGCACAATTTCAGATGGTGGAGAGACATCCAGGTAGCAATGTCAGATAAGCAGGCAGAGATCCGGGACTGGATTCTTGGAGAGATTTCAGGCGCAGAGAGGTAGATCTGGGAGTCGTCAGCATAAAGATGATACTGAAAACCATGGGAGGAAGTAAGTGCACCAAGGGACAGTGTAGAGAGAGAAAAGTAGAGGCCCTAAGACAGAGCCCTGAAATACACAGATTGAAAGCGGGATAGCAGTAGAGGAGGATCCACCACAACATACACCAAAAGTGTGCTGGGAGAGATAAGAAGAACACCAGGAGAGAACAGAGCCCAAAAATCCAAGCAAGGACAGGATATCAAGGAGAAGGTGGTGATCAATGGTGTCAAAGGCAGCAGAAAGGTCAAGAAGGATGAGGATCAAGTAAAGGCCCTTGTATTTGGCGAGGAACAAGTCGCTTGAGACTTTACATTCCATAAAAACATCTCTTGCCAGAGGACAAGAACCAAACTGCAGTGGATCCATAAATGCTTGAGAGGAAAGAAAGTCAAGACAGTGGTGAACTGCTCGTTCAAGCAGTTTTGTAGCAAAGGGGAGGAGAGAGATAGGCCAATAGCTGGAAGGACAGGCAGAGTCTCGTGAGGGCTTTTTGAGGAGAAGTGTGACCAGAGCATGCTTGAATGTCATAGGAACAAGTTGCGGTGGAAAGCAATAGGTTAAGGATATGACAGATGGAAGGAATGACTGTGGAAGAGATAGAGCTTAGGTAAATGAATGGGAATGGGATCAGAGGAGCAGGTAGTCAATTTGGAGGAGAGAAAATTTGCAGTTTCCTCCTCAGTGATTTCAGAAAAGGAGGAAAGGGTGACAGAAGCTGAGGGAAGGATTTGGGATTGAAGGGGGGGGGGGGGGGAGGTGAACCAGTGGAGAATTCAAGATTAATCTTTTGGATTGTGTCATGGAAATAGTCATCCAAGGTCTGGGCAGAAAGTGAAGGAGGGATTGGAGGAGGAGAGATCTTGAGAAGAGGATTAAGCATAGCAAACAGACAACTAGAGTCAGAGGCAAGAGTGTTAGTTAGATGGATATTGTACGCTTGCTTAGAGAGTGCTATGGCTGACTGAAAAAAAGTTAGCATGAATTTGAAATGTAGATAGTCAACAAGGGTACATGATTTAAGCCAAAGGAATGACATAGTGGAGGAAAGAGGTGATAAGACGGCAGTGGAAAGAGATGAAGGTCAATAGTGTGAAGATTCCTAAATTTGAAGCAAGACCAGGATGGGGGTGGCTAAGGGTGAAGGTTATTAGGTGATGACCAGATAAGGGAAGAAGTGAGGTGGAGAGGTTTGAGGGTGAGCAGTTGGAGAAAATGAGGTCAAGGCAGTGGCCATGCTTGTGAGTAGGAGCAGTAGAGCACAACTGGAGGTTGAATGAGGTGGTTAGGGAAAAGCTTTAAGGCATAAAGGTCAGAAATGTCATGAATGTGGATGTTAAAATCCCCAAGAATAAAGGAAAGGGGAAGATGCATCCAGAAGGGAGAAGAGCCAGGAGTCAGTCTGTGAGAAAGGTAGAGGTGGACTTGTTTGGGGGAGGCGGGGGTGCGGGTCAATAAATGGCAGCCACCTGGAGAGGTAATGGAGTAAATAAGCAGATAGCATGGACTTCAAAGGAAGCAATGGAATTAGACGGAAGCAGGAGGGGTTGAAATTGGCAGCATGGAGTAGAAACTCAATACTGCCCCCATGGCCAATGGGTCAAGATGTATGAGAAAATAGGTAGCCCCCATGATAGAGGGCAGTGACTAAAGCAGAGAGGTGACTTGCACAGAGCAGTGGGTACAACCCTAAACAAAGGCATTGGGGGGGGGGGGGGTTGACCTGCACAGAGCGGCAGGTACAACTATTCTAGCCACCTTACCAGGGAGATTAGATAATGGTCTTTATCTGCTGTCATATACTATCTTACTATGTACTATTACAATTGACAAAATTAAAACAAGGGCCAACCTAATGGCCCAGGGACAGCAGTGTGAGAAACCCATCATGAATTCCCAGATGGGACCTCTGCTCCTTGGGCCAGTTGGAACTAGGGATGCTGCAGGGATTCACATGCTCCAGAGGGAAGGTGTAGAAGACAACATGCAACACCACCAACTAGTGGCCGACTCCAGAGTGAACACTGTAGGTTTCAAGAGATAATCACGATCCGTGCCTCTCCCGTGGAAGCCTGCAGTTGCGATGGCAGAGTCAGATAGCATGGAGGAAGACTAAAATGGAGGGAAACTAAGTTGTTACAAACAGGCTGCAGTCCCTACTGGGATGGATCTATCCAAGCTGAAAGCCCAAAGAGGGTAGAAGGATGTTCCGGGGGGTGGGGGGGGGGGGGGGAGCAACCACAATTATTCAGATTCCTCATTTTCAATCAGATTTGTTCTATTCACGAGAAAGTATTGGTGTTTAAACCACTTCCATCATTAAATTAGGATGCCACTGCACGATCCTTATCAGAAGGAAGGTTTTATCCTCCAAATACAAAGTGGCATGTCTGTACATCACAGCCCTCTCTTCAGCCACATTTAAATTAGCTATAGAAGATATACAAAAAAAAATGTTCCGGTGTTCTTTTATGCATAAGACACCCTCAGCCAGTTTTGGCCACCCAATAAAAGTGCCATAATAATTTGATAGCATCATTCACTTAATTATTCTACATGGGAATGAAGTCTGGAGTCTATATAGATTGAGACAAAATCTCAATATACACACACCACACTTCTCTGCTCTGTAACACAACTCCATTGTTGGCGAATATGAAGTACCACATTTCCACTTGCTATTTATCATACAAAACCAAACAAATATTACTGTGGTGGTATTTTAACAACCACACAAGCCTGATTCGCCACCAGATCTTTGTGAAGAAACATACAATCCTGCAAAACAGTCACTCAGAACCTGTATAGCTAAACACCATATCAAAACACAACTAACTCGAAGGACTCAAACTGCAACAATCCTACTTATAAAAGGTAGCACTGCAAATATTATACTGTCCCTAGAACACCCATACTGGGGAAATAGGAACATGCTCCTTATCTGAGTTTGATCCATAGTGGTACTACCAAGAAACTACCACTAGAGGTCAAAACTGCCATTTTGAAGCCAGATGACATCAGGGCAGGAACGTCCAGGGATCATTCCTGTCCTGTCACTAGCCCATCAGGGCTAGCCCAGTAAATGTCAGGGGAATGGAAGGGTTGTTGTGAAGCCTTTTTTTTTTTTTTTTAAATTGCAAGGCTGTGCTAAATGGGTGCCGTTTGCATGGATGTATTTTGTGCCTTCTCTTGAGAGGGCATTGAATGCATCCACATCTGTGGTGGTGGCACTGCATGGTAACTCACTCTGTTTTAACTGCAAAGCTGTCCACACTCATAAGCCACCTCTATTCATCAGCCCTTTCCTGCCCCCTGTTGCAGCAAGTAGTTCCTCTGCAATCTTTAGCACGGTATATTCTGTGGCCATGCAATCACTGTCCCAGCATGCTAAGTCACATGGTAACTGCTTACCACACTTTCATAAACAGGCACCAATGTGCTGTACAAAACAGAGTGTAAGAATGTGTTAGTTCACAGTGTGAAGGATTTATTTATATTTACATTTTTTCATTTGCAATTCCCTGTTCCCGACCTAGGTTCAAGTCCAATGCAAAAGAACGAGCTAGGGGAGATCAACATCTTTCTAATCAAGTTACAGCAGAGTTCCTCCATGTGTTCTGAATTACTTGACACATACGTAAGCCGCCTTTGGAATCTTAAAATAACCAGTCATGGTGGGAAAGACCCATGACTAAAAGGTTACTTAACATACATTAGTCTGTACAGGTGCATTCATTCAGTTTGTCCATGTCAGTTCATTCATGCAGAATTAAGCTCAGTGAGACTGTCTGCTAGTGAGTCACTTTTAACTAATCATGATGTGAGCATGCAGTGCACTGAAAGAAATTCTCTGATTTTAGCAGCTTCCGCTTTATCTGCTACAAAAAAGAGAGCTATGGGACTGAAGAGACACAATATGCTCACCCAGATTTATATTTACTAATGTCTACCTGCTCTTTGGCTGACCAGTGGATTTCTTTAAAAACAAAACAAAACCCTGTTCTAGCCAGAAGGGAAACTGGAACTGCCAGATGATCAGCTCTGCATGACTCAAGGTGGAAAGGTTCTCCGTCTCTATTTCTCCTTACGCTGTCGAATGAGGCTAGAACTTACATGGTCCCTGTATCTGCAAGACCACCTTAATGGTTTGTGTGTCAGTCTCTTCAGCCACTTTAGAGAATAAACTAAATTGATGCAGTGAATTCCTTCTCACCCACTATACCTGTCAGGCTTCTGCAGTTCCTTCTTGTGACCCTGCACAGCCTTACATGTGTCTGCTGTACACTATCAGCAGTACATCAACATGGCTTTGTAGTATAAACTCCTGCCCCACAAATCAGCATGCCTCCATCGCTTTCACGGATTGCTTAATCATTTGACTATTGTCCCAATAATGTTAATTAATCTTACCACAGATGTGAGACGAGCAAGAGCTTGGATCTGTAGAAGTTCATTGTTCTCTGTAGTTTCAGTTGATCTTAAAATGAAAATAAATAATGTTCTATATTACTGATGCATTCCGGACCCGCAGATCTTTTCACAGCCACCCAGTATCTCCTTCCCACCCATTTACCCCAAAATGTTCCTTCCTAACGCTTGCAGAAAATACCTGCAGAAGGGGCATTTCAAACTGGTAAAACTTGAGTAGTCTGAAATGCTTGCCCAAATGTATGCCCAGTGGTAATACCATACAAAATAAAGCGTGCCTGATGTAAAACGTAGCCCTCTATTACCTTAGAAGAAGAAAAACACCACCTATTAAAAGAAGTTAGTTTCTAAAAATGGTTATTTTTGGCCTGGTTAAATCTTAAGAAGCTTAAGAGGAAGCTGCAGCGAGAAAAAGCAGCTACGTGACAGGCTGACCAGGGGCTCAAAACACTATTGCGGGGGCAACCCCCCCCCCCCCCCCCGGCATGCAACAAGCCCCAGATTACAGAGTAAAAATATCTGAATGAAACACCATTGTACTGCTGAGACATCAGGCTGAATATATCCCAGAGAAAACATTTCAACCTAAGCAATTTTTGGGGGGATAAAGTAATCCTTTGTAAGCTTGTGATGCCTTAACACAGTCGTGCCTCCTACTTGCTTATCCACAGCAAACCTGAGGAAGGCACATGGCCTCTGGTTAAACTATTTAGTCACTTCTGTCATGCATGTTTTATAGCAATACAGGTCTAAATTATTTCCCATACTTTTGCTTGTTCTATTAGGTAATACGAGTCCCCTAACAGAGTAGATAGAATAGACAGATTTAAAAGATTGAGTTGAGTGCTTGGCAGCAAAGCTTCTGTAAAAATAAAACAGCAAAAAAAGAACTGATGGTGCAGAAATCCAATGTAGCAGCGTGTGATGGAAGCGAGATATTGACTGACCTCTTTCTAATCACTTCTCATGATCTCAGATTAGCACAAGTGCAAGAAGATGCGAGCCAATACTAGAATGCGCAGGGAGAGGCATAAGCAGAAAGAAAAAAAGGAGGTGGCAATAGCCCCCCCTGTATAGGTCATTAGCACTGTTCCCTCTAAGCTGTGCGCATGTGCACGCGCACACACCTCGCTGAGCGAGCGCACATACTTTACAACAGAGCGCACAAAAATTACGGTTCTGGTTCTGATAGAAAACAACACAGACGTCTTAAAATGTAAAAGTTCTTGTATATTTACGGTTTTCACAAGTTCTACAATATTTTCTAGTGCAATCAATGTGGTGTACATACTGTATTCTGACGTGTAGTCAAATTTTAAAGTATATAACTCCGAGTGTCGTTATGTGGCGCACAAAAATTTAACCTTCCTTCAAAAGTTGCACAGCTGATATTTTATGCGCACGCAGCCTACAGAAAATTAGAGGGAACATTGGTCATTAGTGACACCACGTCTAAATTATGCTGTCCAGTTCCAGAGGCCACCTCTGATATTATGACCCAAACCTCCCTGCTGTCCCATCCAATGCTCTCCAATATTTCTCTTCCCTTTCCATGCTGATTCACATTTAGACACAGACTCCTCCTAGTACTCCCCCTTGTATTATCAACCCCTTTTCTCAAATATCACAAAGGTGGCACTTCTTCACAACTCACTCACCCCACAGCTGTAAAAAAGTGGTTCTGTGAACCAAATCCTGTCATTACTTTTCAGCTTTAGATGCGTTCCTTCTTTAGGGAGGACACATTGCTGCAGACCTCTGATATCAGTTCTTGGGCTGCAACTGGTCTGTCCTCCCCACTTTGACCATCATTGGTCATTGGTGTCCTTTCCTCTGAAATCGGCCAAGTGATCAGCTGCTGTTCTCCCCTCCTGCACATCATCAAGCAAGCACATGAAGACTTCAGTCTGTGCGTGGAAGAGATGTAAGCAGCCACAAATGCTCTCCACATACAGGGAGCAGTGTGTTGGCAGGCTGGAATGAAGGAAAGTTCTAGGTTGTTTCCCGCTCACAGACCCAATATTTGACAATCTGAAATAGGGCTACCAAAATATTACAGTGCCAGAATCAAAAATTTTGAGATGCGAGCTAAGAACCTATTTTACCTACACCCTCATGGGAGGGAGAGGTGAGGGCATATGAGAAATTGTTAAATACCTTGAAGGTATAGATAGTGCACAAGGATAGCGCAGACCAATGTGCCTATCCGGACAGCGGCGATTCAGTCATTGTCCAGACAGCCAAACCGCATAAAGTTCGGACAGCTAGTGAGATGGCCAGTAAGACTGAAAATCACCGCTAACCAGATAAATGCTGAGACCACTCCTGCCCCACCCATTAGCTGCCCCAGTTAGAGGGGATATTCGGCAGCACTGGCTGGCTAATGCTGCTCTATAATCACACTCAGCTAAAAAACTCTTTGAATATCAGGCCCTACAATTTTTTTTTAAGGTGCACTAATGAACCAAATGTGTACCAAGGAATGCATACGCCTAATATTTAAGTAAACTAATTGCAATCCCGTAAAGATATATAACTAACTATCATTTCTCAAAATATGGAAACTGCTTTTTAGGGCCCTTCTAGGGGCTCAGTGGCCATGTTAAGCATTGCCATGAAGATGACTAGGTTTGATTTCCCGGTCAGGTTTTCTGCTTGACTGGACAATCAGAATGGGAATCCCATTTATCTATAATGGGGGCAATTAATGGCCACACTTCTGGTGTGTGTATACTGTCATGGTGGCAGCCCCTAGTGGCCAAGGGCAGTAAGGGCATGCTCCACGATATATTTATTTTCAAGGAGCGTGGTGTAATGTAAGGCCAAAAATGGAGTTTGGTCTTATCTATTTTCAGCTCCTTGTGTGCACATAATAATTCAGCCAAGAGCGTAGGGAAACAAGGCTTTTATTTCCCCTCGTTCAAGGGTTCTTTAAGACAGTGGAAATCAAAGAATGTCCTTTGTTTGAAAAGGTTCCAGTAATAAACAGGTGGACTAACTGTTAGTAGCTTCACAATTAGTGCCAAGGAAAAATGGAGGAATTCAGTTCATTCCAAACAAAACAATTAAACAAGTTTTCTTCTTATTTACACGGTGGCAATAGACTCTAGGCTAGTAGCCATACACAACCCACAATCCATATCTTCTTCCTGAGGCATGGGAATAGCATTTATATCTTCTACGTCCATAGATTCTGCCTCACTACTTTCCCCCATGGAGTAAATACTGACCCTGGCTGTTACAGCTTTACATGGACTGTCTCCGGTAACTTGCCTCCAATAAGACTGGGTTTTAAGTTCTCTTGGTAATTCTTGAAACCACTCTGGTTTCTTTCTTCTTACAAAGTGAGTATTTGCTTTAGCAGTGCTTCTAGGAGTTAAGCATTCTTTAGCAGGAATAAAGCTTTCATACTTTGAGTTTCTGTAGCTGGACTCCCTGGAGCCTTCTCTCCCAAGAATGTCTCTTTTGCAACTGTTTTTCTGCCGGTAGCTTCTGGGCAGTGCTGTGCTTCCTGGCAGCTTAGCAAAACCTGGTATGGATTCAGCTCTATGCTTCTGTGGTAAAGTAGCTTTGCTAGAAACTCCTTTTCCTCGAGTACCTGGTAAAACTTGTCCAGCAGGTTCCAGTGACTGCAGGTCTTCCTCCAAACCTGGTTCTCTGATTCTCTGGATACGTCTCACAGCTTTGGACTCAGGAACGTTGCTTGAGCAGGGAGTGGCACACTCTCCAGCCTGACTGCTTTCCCCAGCAGACTCCCTCTGAACAGCTGCTCTGGTAGCTTGGCCCCTCTGAACTCCACCTCTGTGAATTCCGTTCCCTTGGGCTTGCTCAAGGAGGATTCCTTCCTTCAGGTCTCTCCTTCTTTCCTTAGCCGTGCTCCTTGTTCCTTCTTCAAGTCCTTCTGCTCCTTGTTCTGCTGCTTCCCTTTCTGCAGCAGTGTTCCTTACTGCTTGGCTTTTTCTCTCCCACTCTGCTTTGCTAGAATTAAACTTCTGTTTATAAAGTGATCTTCTCTTTGAATCTCCCGGGCTCATTCCCAGGTGCAACTGGTTAGATCTCCTAGCCTCATTAGCTTCTGTATGATCACTCCTGCCCCCTCTAGCTGTGCTTTGAGGTAATTGCACATCTAGATCTCTGTGAGAAACAGGGTTTCTTTTCAACATTGCATCTTTATTAGTACCAGCCTCATGACAATACCCAAGCCCAGATTTAGGCATAGGCAATGGAGGCCACTACCTCCAGTGCCAAATTTTGATAGGCACCAGAGTATTACCTAACGTGCCATGCCCAGTGGATCGCATCACTGATCGGCTCTTCTACGATGTCCTGCTTACCGGTTCAACCTGGTCCCCAAACAGCAACAGCTGCCTAGGCCCTGTAGCATCCCTTCTTTTCCTCTCACAGGGCTACCTGTTACCATAGAAACTCTGCAGGGGGAAAGAGAAGGTGGGACACTACAGGGCCTTGGCAGTCCCGGGCTGAATTTAATTAACAATCTTGCTGCTGCCGCTCGGGGACAAGGCTGTACCAGTAAACAGGTGCAGAGCTGATGGAGGGGGGGGGGGGGGGGGAGGGCAGGCACCAGAGCCATTGCCTATGGCCATCAACAAAGTAAATCCAGCCCCGTGTGTACCACATTCAGTAAGGATTATTGTCCCCCATTAAGGGCTGTTGCTGTAATATCTGGGCGGTGTTGGGGGTAGAATTATAAATTAGAGGGAAAATTCCCAGACAGCTGAATGAAAACTCATGGTGCCAGAATCAGCTACTTCCACCCCCATGGAAAAAGGAAGTCTGCATCAGAGGTGGCAGAAGCAGAACAGCACCCGCAGCGCCAAAGGTTTAGGTAAGCGCTATTCTGCTGGCTCCAGGTGGGCCACCCTCGCACCACTGAGTTTTCTCAGTGACCACCTATTGCCTAATGGTACCGTCGGCTCTGACCCCAATTCTATCCATATGGTTTCCAAACAGTTCATGTTTCCTAGAAAAAAAGATAGGTGTCTATACTCATATGCAGGGCTCTTTCATTAATACATGAGGATCATGGATCAATTTTAGCAGCCAATGAAAAAGGTGTTGGTACTCCGTACCCCTCAAAAAAAGCCCTGGCTTCTAAAATATCTACAGATAAGGAAGTTACTACATTTACCACCAGCCAATACACATATAACTTCCTTTGAAAACTGACCCCTTAAATTTTATTGTTTGAAATCAGTTTTCAAAAACTATTGGCTTTGAAACAAAGCATCTATACCACTTGATCTTGAATGAATTGAACAAAAAAACTGCAGCTTCAGAGGTTTCTCTTGTACATCAAGATAACCGGTTTCTTTCACAGCATAACCCGCAGAGCAGGGTGAATGCTTCACCAGCAGCCCCCATGCTTTGATTGTAGGGCGATTCTCAGAGGTGCTGACATGAGAAGCAGAAGGGCCTGGAAGGGCGTTCTCTCCCCCACAGCTGGGCAGAAAGACAAGCTGGCCACAGATCCAAGAAAGATACCAAAACAAACCATGACAACAAAACATTTTGCTATATGGGGGGCTCTGCTGTATGCCCTGTTGAGAAAAGCACTTCTTCTAAGCAATATAAGGGTAGGTCTTCTCATCATACATCTGTTGGGGGAGAAGGGGGCAATGCTCTACAGGCAGTGGCCACACAAAACAGGTTCCAGAGAGGGCTCCTCTGTGGCGACTAGGCAAAGCACAGTTACTTACCTGTAACAGGTGATCTCTGGGAACAGCAGGAATTAGTCCTCACATATGGGTACGTCGGTACCGACAGAGCCTGCGCGGGAACGCTCCCCAGCTTCCCAAAAAGGAAAGCTTTTGGGAGCATCTCACAGCACCTGCGCGCTGCCTTCCTGCCTTTCCTAACCAACTCTCCTCAGTTCGAGTTTAAAGCTGAGACAATAGAGAGAGAGAGGAAAGGAAAGAGAGAGAGAGATACAACTCCTAGGGGAGATGGGAGGGTTGTGAGGACTAATTCCTGCTGTTCCCAGAGATCACCTGTTACAGGTAAGTAACTGTGCTATCTCCAGGAACAAGCAGGAATGAGTCCTCACATATGGGGACTCCCTAGCTAAGATGCCTGGGAGATCCCCAAGGGTATGAGACCCTGAAGGGTTCCTCGTCTTCCTATGGATCTCAGGCATCCATTCAGGGAAGGAGGGCAGGAGTTGTTCAAGAATGGAACAGGTGTCTGAGGACAGCCTGACCAAACAATGCATCCCGGCGGGAGTCCTTGTCCAAACAATAATGGGCTGTGAAGGTATGAACCGAGGCCCAGGTGGCTGCTCGACAGATCTGATCGATGGACACAGAATGAAGATGAGCCATAGAGGTGGCCATGGCCCTCACATTGTGAGCTGTGACATGGCCCTCCAGAGAAAGGTTCTTACTCTGGTAAGTAAAAGAAATACACTGAGCAATCCAATTGGACAGTGTTCTTTTAGAAACTGGAAGTCCTAAATGAGAAGGATGAAAAGCAACAAAAAGCTGGGAAGACTTTCTATGTTGCTGTGTCCTGTGCAAGTAAAAAGCAAGAGCTCTTTTACAATCTAGAGTATGAAGGTTCCTCTCTGCACTGGATGCATGAGGAGCTGGAAAAAAGACAGGTAAATATACCTCTTGATTAAGATGAAAAGGTGAGACCACTTTAGGCATAAAGTGAGGATTTGTCCTAAGGACTACCTTATCATGATGGAACCTTGTATAAGGTGGGTTAGCCACTAAGGCCTGCAGTTCACTGATGCGGCGAGCAGAAGTGATTGCAATAAGGAAAATAACCTTCCAGGAAAGAAATTTCAAGGAGGTAGTGGCTAAGGGTTCAAAAGGTGGCTTCATAAGCTGACCAAGAACCAAGTTTAAGTCCCATGCCACCGGAGGAGGTCGAATGGGAGGTTTAGTTAAAGTTAGGCCTCTCATGAATCTTGCAATAAGAGGATGAGAGGAAATAGGTTGTCCATTGAGAGGCTTAAGGGATGCTGCAATAGCACTCAAATGGACTCTTACTGAATTCGTTTTAAGGCCTGCATTGGAGAGATGCAGGAGATATTCCAATAGAGAATTCAAAGGTAGTGCTAGAGGGTCGAGACCCTTTTGAGCACACCAAATGGAAAATCTTTTCCACTTAAAAGCATAGGAACGCCTAGTGGAAGGTTTTATGGAAGCATGGAGGATATCCTTCACTTGCTGAGAAAGATTGAAGTCTTGAAGTTCTAGGCCTTCAGTAACCAAGCTCTGAAGTGAAGGGACTTGGGGTTTGGGTGCCACAAAGTCCCCTCCTCCTGAGACAGGTGGTCTGGAGCAGCTCCAAAGTCCAGGGAGGGGGCTTGGGAGAGATGCAGAAGTAGAGGGTACCACACTTGGCGTGGCCAGAGTGGAGCTACGAGGATCATAGATCCTTGATCCCTCTGAAGTTTGAACAGAGTCTTGGGAATCAAAGGAATGGGTGGAAAGGCATACAGGAAGCCCTGACCCCAATGAAGGAGGAAGGCATCCTTGGCCAGAGCTCCCTGACACGGAATTCTGGAACAGAACCGGGGAGGTTTGGCATTCCACGGAATTGCAAAGAGGTCTATGTCCGGGGTTCCCCATTCCTGGAAGATTCTGAGTACCTGATCCATGTGCAGGGACCATTCGTTTGGAAGCAGAACTCGACTGAGTCTGTCTGCCCAAGAGTTTTGGACTCCTGGGAGGTATACTGCCAGGAGATGGATTTGATGCTCTCTGGCGAAGGCCCATAATCTTAGAGCTTCGTTGCAAAGCGACAGAGAGCCAGTTCCTCCTTGCTTGTTTATGTAAAACATGGCTACTTGATTGTCCGTATGAATGAGGACTGTCTTATAGCTGAGGAGGGTATGAAAGACCTTGAGAGCTAGGAACACTGCTCGAAGTTCCAAGTGGTTGATATGAAGAGAGGTCTCCTGTAGGGACCAAGTGCCTTGGGTGGAGAGGTCTTGTAGATGAGCTCCCCAACCTGTTTGGGAGGCATCTGTTGTGAGGGTTGCTTGGGGCAACAACTGTTGGAAGGGGGACCCCAGCAACAGATTTTGAGTGGACATCCACCATTGGAGAGACCAAAAGAGACGTTTGGAGGTTGTTATTTGGTCTGAGAGAGCTCCTGATGCTTGAGTCCACTGTGTGGACAAAGTCCATTGAGCTGCTCTCATGTGTAGGCGAGCATAGGGTACCACATGCACTGTGGAAGCCATGTGGCCTAGTAGTTGTAGCATCTCCCGGGCAGTTAAGTGGCTCTTTGACTGAATCTGGGAGGCTAACTGCACTAGACGTTGGCAACGGGCCTGAGGAAGGTAGGCCCTTGCAGTAGTGGTATCCAACCAGGCCCCTATGAATTCTAGGGACTGAGTAGGGGTGAGCTGAGACTTTGGGAGGTTTACCACAAGTCCCAGATACTGCAGAATGCGCCTTGTGCGGTCCAGGGAAATCTGGACTTCTGACTGAGATGGAGCTCGGATGAGCCAGTCGTCCAGGTATGGGAAGAAAATATTCCCAGAGTGCATAGAAATGCAGCAACTATTGCCATGCATTTGGTGAACACTCTTGGAGCAGAGGCTAGACCGAAAGGAAGCACTCTGTATTGGTAATGTTTTCCCTGGAACAGAAAACGTAGGAATTTTCTGTGAGATGGATGGATGAGTATATGTGTGTACGCATCCTTGAGATCTAGAGAACAAAGCCAATCCTGACTCTGCAGGTATGGAAGGAGAGTGCCTAGAGAAAGCATCTTGAACTTCTCCTTGCATAGGAATTTGTTCAATTCTCTGAGATCTAAAATGGGTCTGTATCCCCCTATTTTCTTTGGAATGAGAAAATAGGGGGAGTAAAACCCTGATCCCTGTTGAAGAAGAGGAACTTCTTCTATGGCCCTCTGGGCCAGAAGGGTAATCACCTCCTGATCCAGAAGGTCGAGGAGTGATGTGGGAGAATTGAAGTGTCTCACCATGGTGTAGGGAGGAAGGTCTGAGAAATGAAGTTTGTAGCCCTCTCTTATGAAGGAGAGGGTCCACTGCTCTGATATGATTTGCTCCCATCTGGGAGCAAAATGAGCTAACCTTCCTGGAATGGTGAGAGGCTCTGGCTGTTGTAGAGCCAGAAAGGTTAAGTTCTCTAGTATCAAGTCAAAAACCCTGAGGGGGTTGGGAGTGCTGGGTTGTAGCAGCCCCTGCAGGTTTAGGCCTGGCCTGTTTAGGTTGCTGATGCTTAGTAGCAAAGCGACCTGTAGAAGATTGTTGGCCAGAAGTGGAAGGAAATCTGCTCCTTTTGTAAAAAGACTTTTTGAAAGATTTTTTCTTGGCTGGAATGGAGGTAGACTTGGAAAGTCTATCCAGAGCAGAATTTTCTGCATCCATTTGAGTGGTTTTTATTTGCCACTCTTTGCCAAAAAGATTTTCACCTGTACAGGGCAGATTTCCTAAGCCATCCTGAACCCAGGGTTCTAGATCAGAAGCCTGGAGCCAAGCAATTCTGCGAGCAGCTATAGCAATGCCTGAGGCTCTGCTGGCACCTTCAAAAGAGTCAAAGGCTGCCCTGTTGGAAAACTTTGAAATGTCTTGAGTATGCTTAAGCCAAAGGAGGAACTCATCCCTTTTATCCTCTGGAATAAAAGGGAGAAAGTTGTGCAGCTTTTGTGCAACTTCCTTCAGAAACATACCCTCCCAAAATATCTAATTTTTTTGCTCTAGGCTCTGTTTCAGAGGTTACTGAAATAGAGAGTCCTTTAGCTACTTCTATTATGAAGTCTTGAAAGGACAAAGCCTCTGGAGGAGACATTCTCCTTTTTGGAGAAGTAGGCTCCTCAGGAAGGGTAATGGATACTTCAGGAGACTCATCTGATGAATCAGAATCAGAGGAATCGAAGTATCGTCTGTCCGATTCCAACGATCGATAGGCGTATCGATCGGTACCGACATCGGGCGTCCCCGGTACCGGATCGGTACCGAGAAATAGCCCTGGACAGGGAGCCGGAGTCGGCATCCTGGCCGATGTCGATGCAGTCGGTACCAGTACCGGCGCCGGTACTGACAACGGGACTTGTTGCGGTACCATCGGTGTCGCAGCCTTAATGAAAGCCATTATAGCCTGCTGCATGGATTGAACAGTGTGATCCATGGACACCATTACTGCCTGGATGTCGGTACCGGGAGATTGTGCCGGTACCCCAGAGCAGTCTAACAGGTGATCGGTCGAGGCCGTGCCATCGATGTCAACCTGTAACCCCATAGGAGGAGCTTTGGAAGCTGGAGCTTCCCGCTAGGGTTGTTTGGCTGGGGCAGGATCCTCGAGGGCAAGCCCGGAGGCATCTCGATGCTTAGAGGGAGATTTGCCCTTCGAGGACCTGCTAGGAGTATGTTTGGTTACCTGAGACCCATCAGGAGAGGAAGACCTGGAAGATGTCAATGCCACCGCCGGTGCATCCGTGGGAAACAGCACATGGAGCTTGGCTGCTCGGTTCTGTAAACCCTCGTTTAGACATTAGAGAGCAGGACTGGCAATCCGGAATGGAGTGTTCAGGCCCCAAACATTTAAGACACCATTCATGGGTATCTGTAACAGAAAGTGTACCGCTACACTTAGTGCATTTTTTGAACCCGGAGGCTGGTTTTTCCATGAGGGAAAAATTTCTTGTGGGCCTGGAGGCCTAAGAAGAAAAATACACCAAGTGAGGAAAAATATATATATATATTTTTTTTTTAGAAAGAAAAGAAAAGAAAAGACCGGCGGTACCGGTCCGGCGTCGGGGAAGGCAGACACGCGACCAAAGAAATAAAGAACTTCTTCAGCGGTGACAGGAACACGACCTGCTGGCTCCGCGGAAAAGAAGAACTGAGGAGAGTTGGTTAGGAAAGGCGGGAAGGCAGCACGCAGGCGCTGTGAGATGCTCCCAAAAGCTTTCCTTTTTGAGAAGCTGGGGAGCGTTCCCGCGCAGGCTCCGTCGGTACCGACGTACCCATATGTGAGGACTCATTCCTGCTTGTTCCTGGAGATCATTAGCTACAGTACAATGGAAACACTGTCAATGAAAATATGGCATAGCGTTTTCCAAATATCTGTTGTGATAATCACCTAGAAATAGCAAAGAATGTTGTGCACTTTATGAAGGATAAAGGCAGTGGTAGGACTTAGTTGGGATGGCCTGGTTCACATGAACTGGATCCTGCCGCAGCCCAAGTTCACCAAACCAAACCAGACACAGCATTGAAACGCCGGCACTGCAGTGGCGGGAATCCCCCTGCCTGACGATGTTTGAAGGCATCGGGAGAAGCCCCCGATGCTGTCACAACATTGTCAGGCAGGGGATCGGACCACAGGGCAATGGCTGGGTTGCTGCACCTCGGTGGAGGGCAGTGGCACAAGTGTACGGCCGCTGCAATGCCTCCATGTGAGCTGCATCAACCCGGCCATCAGGCACATGGGAGGGCTGGGGCCGCGCCAGGCACATGGGAGGGCTGGGGCCGCGCCAGGCACATGGGAGGGCTGGGGCCGCGCCAGGCACATGGGAGGGCTGGGGCCGCGCCAGGCACATGGGAGGGCTGGGGCCGCATCGGTTCCTAGTAAGTTTGAATCCCACCACTGGATAAAGGGGTATAAATACAGAACAAGTGAAAAGTTCCATCATGACTGGACAAAAAATTTGCAAGCACTCGGTTTAATGATTTAATGGGGGTTGAACCCAGTCATTTCATTTCTATCAGAAATGTTCAAACCTGCGCTGGAGTATCCATTACCCAGTCAGCTTTTCAGGATATCAGACATGAATATACACAGAAGAAAAGGGCAGTCAAATCTTAATACATTTTTAAAAAGTGTGTATCAGTGTATATCAATCTATCCTGAGATTCATTGATGATATCCTAAAACCTTGCTGGATAGAGGATACTTAGGGACATGTCTACTAAACCACGGTGCAATAGCTGCAAATGGCCCACAGTAAGTCAAGTATCTCAATCGAATCTGAAGGGGGCATTTCCCAGCTTTCCCCCTGCAGATACCATGGAGGTCTTGGATTTACTGCTTAGATCCACAATACCTGCATCAGCAGTAGGTAGTGTGAGAAAGTCCCATGACGTCTGCCGAGAAATCAAAGGGAGGACAGATAGTGATCAGGTGAACAGAGAGCTCACTCTGTGCCCTGATTGCTACCATGCCCCCCTCATGCCCTATCAGCCCCCCCCCCCAACGCAATACAATATTGTTGGTGCCGCGGATGTAAAGATCCACAGCACCAATATTTTAAAAATAGTTTTACCTCCTTCAACACCAATCCCCGCGGACAGCTCCAAATGCCCATTAGGCACTGTCCAGGGGCGCAGAGGAATCTGAACACCTCCCGACAAAAAACATCACCCAGCTAGCCAGTCTGGGTCCCGATCCCCCCTCACTCCCCATTAAAACAAGTCCAGATAGCCAGTCGGCTTGGGTAGAGCAATTTTTATTATTACTATTGAGGAGACCAACAGCGCTCTTGCCCTCCTCAATAGTACTAACAAAAATGGCCAGAGTCTTGTGCGATTGTGGCCATTTTGGACACTCCCGAGGACAAGGGCAGGAGAGAAGAGGACTGCTCCTGCTCCCATTGACCACCAGGGAACTTGAAATATGGAATGAGGGTCCCCGGAGGGGCCTTTCCAAGCTGACTAGCTAGCCAGGACTTGTTTTAATGGAAGGGGACAGTGCCCGATGGGGATTGAAGCCGTCTGTGAGGGAGGGGAGGAAACAGTACTGAAAGTGTGTGGGGGGGGGGGGGAAGGTAAGGTTATTTTTAGAATATTGTCAGTGTGGCAGATATTTACATCCATGGCACAAACAATATTGTTGCATCAGGGGAGTGGGGGGCCATAATGTCACACGGAGATCATGGCTGCAGATAAAGCCACTTCTTGGCAAATCAGGTCATTTCTAGCAACCACCAGGTGATATATTTTTGTGTGGTGGCTGTCAAAAATAGTGCCTCTTTCCTCTTCAAAACTCACTACCTGTTCCTCTGATCCTATTCCCACCCATCTCCTAAATGCCATCTCCTCCACTATCATCCCTTCCATCTCACCTATTCTCAACCTATTGATTTCCTCTGCAACTGTTCCTGCAGCCTTCAAGCATGCTGCGGTCACACCTCTCCTCAAGAAACCCTCACTTGACTCTACCTGTCCTAATTATGGACCCATCTCCCTTCTCCCCTTCATTTCTAAACTACTTGAATGTGCGAGTCACTGCCATTGCCTTGACTTTCTCTCCTCTCAAGCCCTTCTGGATCCTTTATAATCTGGCTTTTGTCCTTTACATTCTACTGAAACGGCTCATGCCAAAGTCTCCAGTGACTTGTTTCTGGCAAAATCCAAGGGCTTTTACTCTATACTTATCCTTTCTGCTGCTTTTGACACTGTTGACCACAACCTTCTAATCAATACCTCGTCCTCACTTGGGTTTAAGGGCTCTGTACTATCCTGGCTCTCTTATCTCTCCCACTGCAGTTTCAGTGTTTGTTCTGCTGGATCCTCCTCTACTGTTATCCCGCTCTCAGATGGTATATCCCAAGGGTCTTTCTTGGGTCCACTCCTTTTCTCTCTCTCTATCTAGTCCCTTGGTGCACTCATCTCCTCCTATGTTTTCAGTACCATCTTTACACTGATGACTTTTAAATCTACCTCTCTACACATGAAATCTCTCCATCAATCCAGGCCTGGATCTCTGCCTACCTATTTGACATTGCTGCCTGGATGTCTCAATGCTATTTGAAATTGAACATGGCTGAAATTGAACTCCTTATTTTCTACCCTAAACACATCTCTACCTTCCTTCTTTCTCAATCTCTGTGGACAATGCTCTACTCCTCCCAGTTTCCTCGGCTTGCAACCTTGGGGTCATCTTTGACTCCTTCCTTTCCTCCTCCACACACATCCAACTGATAGCTAAAACCTATCATTTCTTTCTCTATATCAGCAGCAAAATTTGCCCCTTCCTTTCTGAACACACTACCAAGACATTTATTCACTCTTTAGTCAGCTCCCGTCTAGACTATTGCATTGCAGCCTCCTCCTTGCTGGTCTCCCTCTGAATCATCTCTCTCCCCTTCAATATGTTCAAAATTCAGCTGCATGGCTAATCTTCCACCAACCACAATATTTATTTTTATTTATTTTATTTATTTAACATTTTTTATATACCGCACTATTTAACATCAGCGCGGTTCACATGTAACACAAATGTCCAGTGTGGGAAGTCTACATTGGACTTACAATAAACAGGAATTTGAACTTGGAGAACAGGTAAAACTATGTACATCACTCTTCAATGTCAATATGCTCATATAAACCTCTTCTCAAGTCACTTCACGGGCTCCCTATCTGTTTTCACATCCAGTTCAAACTACTCCTACTGACCTATAAGTGCACTCATTCCTCTGCTCCTCATCACCTTTCCTCTCTCGTCTCTCCTCAAACCCCTTTTCGGGAACTCCGCTCTTCTGGCAGATCCCTTCTGTCTGTGTCCTTCTCTTCTACTGCCAACTCCAGACTTTGTTCCAGGCATAAGGAGCAGCAAGGTGGGAAGGATCAAACTGAGTCTGTGCGTCAGGCTTCAACTTCGGACCTTTTCAAATCCTCTTTGAGGCCGCTTTTGGATCCTGATCTGCTTGTGTCCTATATGTTTCCTTACCATTCTCCTAGATGTATCCTTGCCCTTAGCTGTTGTGTTCTCTGTCTTGACTAGATTGTAAGCTCTGATGAGAAGGGACCATCTCTTAGATGTACACTTTGTAGCGCTATACAATCAGTAGTAGTAGAATTAATTTGTGTTCCTACAGGTAGCAACAAGGAAAACTGAATTGGAACCAAGAGAAGGAAAAGAGCAGAACAAAAAAAAGAGGAATAGGAGGAGAAAAAGGAGCAGGAAGATCCAGCTACATGTCAAGTTGTGCCTAGCAAAAATATTTCATTGTGTATTCACTCCAACTGTTGTGGCCTTTTTATCTGAATAGATTTCATATTATTTTGCGGATGATTGACATTCCTGTTCTTTGGGATGCAAGGACTGAGGCTGTGAAGAGTAATCTCCCAAGAGATAGGGTGTTGAAAGGTCAGTAGCCTGGAGTTTTGACACTGCTCCACACTATACAGCCGGTGTGAAGCCCCCCTGCTACTTAGCCGACACATTAAAACACCAAAATACTGAAAGTTAAAATGCAAAATGAACAATGCTAATTATTTGGTTATGAAAAGGAAATACTCACAAGCCACAAATGAGGGGTCTTGGAACAAGAGGCACAAGCTCCTGTAACAGTCTTACACCTTTCTGCCATCCTTTATTATTTCCAAACTCGCAGAACATTTCGCTGCATTCCTCAGATGAGAATTGGTAGAAAACATACGTGTCTTGAAAGGAGAGCTGTTTATCCACTGATACAAATAAAAAAAAAATAAAGCATTCCGTTTTAGTGACTTAGCCTGCAAGCATATATACCAAGCTGCTAACAATTCATGCTGACGACCTGTAACGTTAAGCAGAACCTGTAAGGTGTCATCCTTTGCCGAAACCACGCATTTAGAATGCTGCAGGAAGGGCAGAGTCTGGCCAGCAATAAAGCATAGTTACTCACCTGTAACAGGTGATCTCCGGGAACAGCAGGAATTTAGTCTTCACATGTGGGTATCGTCGGTACCAATGGAGCCTGCGCAGGAACGCTCCCCAGCATCCAATTAGAAAGCTTTTGGGAGCATCCCACAGCGCCTGCGTGCTGCATTCCCGCCTTTCCCAACTTCCTCTCTCCAGTTGAGTTTAAAGCTGAGACAAAGAGAGAGAGAGAGAAGGAAAGAAACAAAAGAGAAAGATAGAGAGATACAACTCCTAGGGGAGGTGGGTGGGTTGTGAAGACTAAATTCCTGCTGTTCCCGGAGATCACCTGTTACAGGTGAGTAACTATGCTATATCCAGGAACAAGCAGGAATGTAGTCTTCACATATGGGGACTCCCTAGCTTTAGATGCCAGGGAGAAACCCCAGAAGTTGGGTGTCCCTGGAAAAGGGCTCCACCTCCCCCCATGGATCTCAGGCATCCAACCAGGGATGGCGGGTAGGAGTTGATTAGGTATGGAACAGGTGTTGTAGAACAGCCTGACCAAACAAGGCATCCCGGCGGGAGTCCTTGTCTAAGCAGTAATGGGCTGTGAAAGTATGAACCGAGGCCCAAGTAGCTGCTCGACAGATGTCGTCGATAGACACAAAGTGTAGATGAGCCATTGAGGCTGCAATGGCTCTCACACTGTGAGCTGTGACATTGCCTTCCAGAGAAAGGTTCTTACTCTGATAGGTAAAAGAAATACACTGTGCAATCCAGTTGGACGATGTTCTCTTGGAGACTGGAAGTCCCAAATGAGAAGGATCAAAAGCAACAAAGAGTTGAGAGGACTTTCTATGTTGCTGTGTCCTTTGTA
This sequence comes from Ichthyophis bannanicus, assembly GCA_033557465.1. Classification (NCBI taxonomy): domain Eukaryota; kingdom Metazoa; phylum Chordata; class Amphibia; order Gymnophiona; family Ichthyophiidae; genus Ichthyophis; species Ichthyophis bannanicus. The sequence goes on from CM066031.1 coordinate 548,730,779, forward strand.
AGTAAAAAGCAAGTGCTCTTTTACAGTCCAAAGTATGAAGATTCCTCTCTGCATTTGAAGCATGAGGCCTTGGAAAAAAAATACAGGCAGGTAAACCACTTGGTTTAAATGAAAAAGTGAGACCACCTTTGGCATAAAGTGTGGATGAGTCCTAAGGACTACCTTATCATGATGGAACCTCGTATAAGGAGGATCAGCCACTAATGCTTGCAACTCACTGATGCAACGTGCTGATGTGATTGCAATGAGAAAGACAACCTTCCAGGAAAGAAATTTCAAGGAGGTAGTAGCTAAAAGTTCAAAAGGCGGCTTCATGAGCTGCCCAAGAACCAGATTTAGGTCCCATGCCACCGGTGGTGGCCTAATGGGAGGCTTAGTTAGAAGAAGGCCCCTCATAAATCTCGCTATGAGAGGATGAGAGGAAAGAGGTTGTCCATTTACAGGCTTGAAAGAAGCTGAAATAGCACTTAAATGGACTCTTACTGAGTTAGTCTTAAGCCTTGCATTAGATAAATGAAGGAGATACTCCTGTAATGATTCCAGAGGTATCACCAGGGGGTCAAGACCCTTCTGCGAACACCATATGGAAAACCTTTTCCACTTGAAAGCATAAGAGCGTCTTGTGGAAGGTTTCCTGAAAGCATAATGGATATCCTTTACTTGTTGAGAAATGTTAAGACCATGAAGGTCTAGGCTCTCAGCAACCAGACCCTGAGACGCAGAGATTGGGGATCGGGATGCCACAACATCCCGTCCTCCTGAGACAGGAGATCTGGAGCAGATTCTAACTACAGAGATGGCGCTTGAGAGAGATGTAGGAGCAGAGGGTACCACAACTGCCATGGCCAATGTGGAGCTATGAGAATCATATGGCCTCTGTCTCTCTGAAGCTTGGGAATTAAGGGAGTCTTGGGAATTAAGGGAATGGGTGGAAAGGCATATAGTGGAAGTCCTGACCCCAATGGAGAAGGAAAGCATCCCTGGCCTGAGAACCCTGAGCCGGAATTCTGGAACAGAACCGGGGAAGTTTGGCATTCAGTGGACTAGCAAAGAGGTGTATGTCCGGAGTTCCCCAAATTTGAAAAACTTTGGCTACATGGTCCGCACAGAGAGACCATTCGTGTGGAAGCAGAACTCGACTGAGTGTCTGCCCAAGAGTTTTGAATGCCTGGCAGATACACAGCAAGGAGATGAATCTGATGCTTTCTGGCGAGGGCCCTTAGTCGCAAAGCTTCGTTGCAAAGCGACAGAGCCTGTTCCTCCCTGCTTGTTCAGATAGAACAAACAGGGAGGAACAGGCTCTGTCCTGTACCCAGAGTTCTAAGTCAGATGCCTGGAGCCAGGCAATCCTACGAGCACCTATGGGCAATGGCAGAGGTTCTGCTTATGCACTCAAAGCAGTCAAAAGCTGCACGATTAGGAAGAAAGGCCTGGCAATCTACTTCCGGTGACATTGCCAAGAAAACCCAGGAGCTTCTGGGTTGCCAGGAGTCAGGACTGACTCGAAGGCACACATTGCATTGCATAACGAACTTGGAAACATCTTGGGCATATTTGACAAGTGTAAGATAATCTTGCCTCTTATCATCAGGAAGGAGAGGGCTCATAAGCTCTAGATCTCCTGTAATCTCCTTAAGAAACATGCCCATGTATAAGATGTAGGAACTAATCCTGCAGAAAGCATAGAGGCCTGGAAGGTTCGACGCCCAAAGGCAGCAAGAGTCCTACATTCACATCTTGGAGGTTTAGATGCATGTCTTTTTGCACTCTTGATCCTTCTCATAGCTGATTCCACCACCATGGAGTGATGTGGTAACTGAATTTTTTGAAATCCAGGACAAGGAGGTACTCGATACATGATATCAAGCCTACAAGAATGAGGAGAGGTGGTAAGAGGTGTTTCCCACATTCTTAACATGAGATCATGCAAGATCTCATGAATAGGCAAAGTAGCTGCCTCCTTGGGAGCTTTAGGATATTGTAAAATCTCCAACTCCTTTGCTCTGGGTTCTATTTCAGGAGCCACTGTGATGGAAAGACCTCTAGCCACCTACCGGATGAAATCCTGAAAGGATATATCCTCTGGAGGAGACATCCTACGTTTAGGAGAGGAAGGCTCTTCAGAGAGAAGTACTCCGGTACTGACAGAGCTGTCAGAATCCTTAGACTCATCGGAGGATTCAAAATATCTCCTGTCCGTGTGCTCTTGCAAAGCACAATACCGGTACCGATCGAAGTTGGTACCGGAGGGGTCCGGTACCGGCCTTTCGATACCGGAGGAAATAGCATGACTCGGTGTCGGCAACACACTCGCCGATGTCGATGCTGTTGGTACCGGTACCGATGTCGGTGCCGGAACCGGTGTCGATACCGGTTGAACTGTTTGAAGCTGTCCCGAAGGCACCGATGCCACAAGGAGAGCTGCCAGACTGCATTCAATAGCCAAGAATCTCTGGTCTATTGACACTGCCGATGCCTGGGTATCGGTAGCGGACGAAGCAGCCGGTACCCCAGAGCATGGCACCAGTAGTTCTGCCGAGGTTGAGGCCTTGAGAACATCCTGGAGCCCCGATAGTGCTTTGGAAGCCGAAGCCTCCCGCCGGGGCAATTTTGCTGGAACAAGTCCCTCAAGGGCAACGCCAGAGGCATCTCGATGCTTGGAAGGAGATCTACCCTTTGAGGACCGGCCAGATTTATGTTTAGTTACCTGAGATCCATGGGAGGAAGACGAAGCCCTGGAAGACGTCGATGCCATAGATGCTGCATCGGAGGGAAAGAGGGTGCTAAGTTTAGCAGCTCGGTTTTGTCGACCTCTCTTCGACATCATCCCACAGGCAACACACTCCGAGATGGAGTGGTCAGGACCTAAACATTTGAGGCACCACTCGTGAGTGTCGGTGACAGAAATGGTACTGCCACACTTGGAACACTTTTTAAAACCCGAAGCAGGTTTTTCCATTGTTGAGGAAAAATTGGGCCTAGTGCCCAAAATGGCATGTGGCACCCGAAAGAAAAAGGGCTGTAAACTCCAAAAAAAAAAAAGATTACAATTTTTTTTTTTTGAAGAAAGAAAGAACCGGCGGTACCGGTATAGCGTCGAGGAAGGCAGACGCTGCCACAAAAAAAGAATTAAAAAATGGGATCATTTCTATGGTGACAGGAAAATGTCCTGTTGGCTCTGCGGAAAACAAAGAACTGGAGAGAGGCAGTTGGGAAAAGCGGGAAGGCAGCACACAGGCGCTGTGGGATGCTCCCAAAAGCTTTCTAATTGGATGCTGGGGAGTGTTCCCGCGCAGGCTCCGTCGGTACCGATGATACCCATATGTGAAGACTACATTCCTGCTTGTTCCTGGAGATGCAGTCTGCAAAACTAGCTAGTTTTGCCATTTAATACTGCTTCTCTCACTTAGTCCTCTCTAGGAGAGAGGAATCAAAGAACGCTTGAGGAATCTTACAAGATCAAGGCACCACGTTGAGAAGCAAGAGACAAAGCTGCTGTTTCTATGGCTTGCTGCAAGTTGAAAAACGACCAGTTTTTGATTGTTTTGGGCTTTGGGTCTAAGCACACTTTTCTCAGAGGACAGTTTTATAAATCCTTTTCTATGTGTTACGCATCCTTTATGTGTGGAAAGAGGTTCTTGCATAGCTGCACACACACAGAAGCTGTCAGGGGTGGAGTTTGAATGGACTTGTGACGTATGTGCATATTTTATAATACATACACAGAGTACACACACAAACACACACACACACACACACAGCTTCTTCAGGGCAGGTAAACTTGTGTGAGAAACATTTGTTCACTGAGAGTCATTGTAGAAGCCTATTATATAAAAAAGCATAAAGGAGGGCATGTCCAAAATGGCGCCTTGAATGGGCACATTTTCCAGCAGCTTCTAGCTTTGGTGGTTTCTTTTTGGGATATTGCTGCTATGGACAAGCCGAAGCGGAAATGTAAGGCTTACCCAATTGTTGCCACTAACTGGGAGCAGATAGACACCCATGTTATACATGGGGGGAGGGGAGTCCTCTTACTGCCATGGCACCAACAGCACACAGCATCAAAGGCTTTGGGTAAGCGGTGTGTTGCTGTTTTAATGCCATTAATCACCACTGCAGGTCCTAGACGAGGCAGCAGCAGGGGAACAGGAAGGGCAACAGGAATGAGCGTTAGCCTAGGGCACCTCATATCTTGCACTGCTCTTGGTTTTTCATAAATATTGTTTGCGGTGCGTGCGTGTGTAGACATTTTCTACTTTCCTGAAGGAAATGAAACCCTCAAGAAACATTAAGGAGCCCTTTTACTAAAGCCCACTAAGTGATTACTGTGAATTTGAGCAGGCAGTAATCATCTATGCTGTTACCACATGGCCATGAGCTACCAGCTACTAAAATGCACGTTAATTGCTCATCACATGAAGGAATAGGCAATGTGTAGGATATGGGTGGAGTGTGGTCATGGAGAAGACATTGCACTTAGCACGGGGGTACATATCAGAGCTGTCAATGTGGCAATTAGCACAGGTGCACCCAGCGATACCTCTATAAGTGGTATTAAGTGCATGAACATTAATTGCACCATGCTTAGGGGTATGCGTCTGTGTAGTAACTGATGGGAATATGCAGCCCATGCCCCCAATAGTAGCTATGGAGGTTTTTGCTCTTAATGCACATTTATCTGCAAAAGCCCAATGGACTTTAGTAGAAGGCCCCCCTAAATTTCATTTATGAAACGTGTTCCTTATTATCAAGAGTTGAAAACCTACCTAGTACAGATTCCAGTCAGCAACATAACAGAACCTCACAATATAACAATATTGTGTCAGCAGACAGTCTTATAAGCTCAAACATTGCTTTAAAGATTGAGAAAATAAAAAAAAAGACACGCTGAATTTTTCTTTTCTTTCCGCAGAAGGCAGTACGGGGCCCAATTTAAGGTGCTGAGATTTATGATGAAGAATCCATAGAGAATATGAGAGCAGAAGATTTGCTCAACAGAGAGCAATCATGTTCTTTAGAACTACAGATTTCTTATGGCTAACCAGCAATATGCAGTGACTTACAAAGACAGAAAAGTTCATGGCAGCCATGAAAATATTCTAAAAAGAACTGGAGGGAAGAGGGAGGAGGAGGACCCTAAAGCATACGGCACACTGTGCTAAATGTAATTAGAGCTGTGAGGCCAGGAATTGGAAGGTACCTGGGGGCCTAGTGGTCTGTTTGGTGGTGCATATACAGGGAGATCTGCACCAGAGACAGGGGTTGCCAACTGGCTGAATTTTATATGGCCAAGCCGGCTGCCAGCAGAGAGTTAAAACCAACCATGCAAAAGCTTTTTTTTTTTTTGTGAGGGGGAAATCAGCAGCCTTGACCTGCTGCTATTGCTGCTTCTCCCAGGTCTGCAGCACAGTGGCTTCAACCATCCCCTAGCCTACCCTAACCGACAACAGCTTGAAAAAAAGAAGAAAAAAAAGCCACACAAAAAAAAAAAAAACTAGCAAAAGTGCAGGGTCCTGATTCCGGTGCACTTATAAGTCTCCAAGGTTCTGTCCCTTCTACATGGAAGTATGCATCAGAAGGGGGTGGGATCGGCAGAGAAAAGCGTGCTGGAATTGGGACCCAGTGCTTTTGCCTGGGTTTGTTTGTTTTTTTTATTTCCTTTTTTAAGCTGTCGCTGATGTTGAGATAGGCAGTGGTGGCAGTTTGGGGGTAAGTTAGGAGAGAGGCCACTGGGCATCAGTGGGGGAGGGGGGTCAGAGGTGGAAGGTACATGATGCACAAGGGGAAACGGAGACAAGATGCTGGACACCAGGGCCATGATAAAGATGCTGGACATGGCGGGGGGGGGGGGGGGAGTCGAGGGACAGATGGTGGCTGAAGGGGGGAGGCAGAGGGCAGATGCCAGCCATGGAATGGGGGGGGGGGGGTATTGGGCAGAAGGTTGCCAGAGGAAGGATGGAGAACAGATGCTAGTCATGGGGGGATAGGGCCAAAGAGGGCTGATGTTGGACAGGGAAGGGGACATGACCATGGAGGGGAAACACTGGACATAGGGGGGAGGGGAGCGGCTATCTTTTGTTTTGTACAGGACAAAGGGAAAGCATCTCTGTTTCTCTGCTGTTGCTTTGCATTGCATTGCATGCAGGGTCTGGCGTTTCGAAGTTTCAGTTTAACTTTTGTGTACATATTTCTATTTTCACTTTTTGGTAACTTATTTTTTATTTGGTGAACATAAGATATGCCATACTGGGTCAGACCAAGGTCCATCAAGCCCAGTATCCTGTTTCCAACAGTGGCCAATCTGGGTCACAAGTACCTAGCAGTCTCCCCAAAAGACACAGGTTCCACAATGTTTGTATTGGGTCAAGCAGTGATATCCTGGGTTCCTTTTTAATAATGGTTTATGGACCTTTCCTCCAGGAACTTGTCCAAACCTTTTTTTAAACACAGCTACTCTAGCAGCTTTTACTACATCCTTCAGTAACAAATTCCAGAGTTTGATTACACGCTGAGTGAAAAAATATTTTCTTTTATTAGTCTTAAATAGGTTACCCTGTAGCTTCATTGCATGTCCCCTAGTCTTTTTACATTCTGACGACGTAATCGATCTACGTTTACCTATTCCACTCCATTCATTAATTTATAGACTATCTCCCCTCAGCCGTCTCTTTTCCAGGTTGAAGAGCCCCAACCTTCTTAGCCTCTCTTCATAGGAGTATCCTTACATCCCCTTTACCATTTTGGTGGCTCTTCTCTGCACCTTTTCTAATAACACTATATCCTTTTTAAGATATGGCGACCAGAACTGCACACAATATTCAAGGTGCGGTTGTACCATGGAACGATACAGAGGCATTATAATATCCTTTGTTTTATTATCCATTCCTTTCCTTATGATACCTAGCATTTTATTTGGTCCCTTTGCTGCCGCTAGACACTGGGCGGAGGGTTTCAACATGTTCTCCACGATGACGCCTAAATCTTTTTCCTGGGTAGTGGTTCCCAATGTGGAACCTTGCATCGTGTAACCATAGTTTGGGTTGTTCTTTCCTAGATGCATATCTTTGCGCTTGTCTACATTAAATTTCTTCTGCCATTTGGATGCCCAGTCTTCCAATTTATCAAGATCCTCTTGTAATTTTCCACAATCCTCTTGGATTTTAACAACTTTAAATAGTTGTGTCATCTGCAAATTTGATAGCCTTACTCACTATTCCCTTTTCCAGGTCATTTATGAATATGTCAAAAAGCAGCAGACGCAGCACAGATCCCTGGGGTACTCCACTATTCACCTTTTTCCCTTGGGAAAATTGGCCATTTAGTCCTACCCTCTGCTTTCTATTTTTTAACCCTATCCAGGCCAGGCCCAAAACTCTCGGGATCCAAAATTCTTACTAAATATTCCTATCAAATGGTATATAATACATGACCATAGCAGAAAGAAAATCACTATTAGAACATATTGAATAAGACGGGTACAATTTTCCTGAAATATGCAAAAATTAACCCGGCTGCAGAATGTGGATTAAAAATTTAAAGTAAACCTTCAAACCATTTCCTGATCCACAATAGTACACTGCCTCCTATCCCATGACTTTTTTAGTTTTGCCAAAAGTCTCTGATAAGGGACCTTGTCAAAAGGCTTTCTGAAAGTCCAGATACACTATATCAACTGACCCACCTTTGTCTACCTGTTTATTCACACCTTCAAAAAAAACATAACAGATTAGTAAGACAAGATCTTCCTTGTCTAATGCCATGTTGGCTGTCTCCCATTAAGCCATGACTATCTACATGATGAGTAATTTTGTTCTTTATGAAATGAAATGAGAGTCAGGAGCTGTAAAGATGTCTTACACATTGTAACATGGAATGTATGAAGCATAAACCAAGGGAAGTTGGAGGTGGTCAAGAATGAAATGGAACGTGTACAACTTGATCTGTTGGGTGTCAGCGAACTGAAATGGATTGGCATCGGGCACTTTCGATCAGATGATCACATGGTCTACTATGCTGGAAATGAAAGACAAAGAAGAAATGGTGTTGCATTTATAATAAAGAAGAAACTTGAAAGAACTGTAATGAAATACAATGCAGTCAGCGAACGCTTAATCTCTATTCGTCTACGAGGAATGCCTATCAACACAACTATAATTCAAGTATATGCCCCAACAACAGCTGCAGAACAGAATGAAATTGAAGAGTTCTATGAACAAGTACAAGCTGAAATTGACAGAACATGCAAACAGGATATCCTGATAGTCATGGGTGACTGGAACGCAAATGTTGGCAACAAAGAAGAAGGCAAAGTAGTTGGAAAATATGGACTTGGCAACAGAAATGAAGCTGCAGAAAGACTGATAGAATTCTGCAAGACCAACGATCTAATTATCTCAAACACCTTCTTCCAGCAACACAAGCGGCGACTGTACACATGGACTTCACCCAATGGATTGTATAAAAATCAAATTGACTACATCTGTGGAAGTCAACGATGGAAAAGCTCTATAACATCAACAAAGACAAAACCTGGAGCTGTATGTGGTACAGATCATCAACTACTAGTATGCAAACTCAAGCTAAAGTTGAAAAAGAGCAAACCACTCATGAATGCAGCAAAATATGACCTTGAGAATATACCACTGGAATTTAAAGACTGCCTGCAAAATCGATTTTCTGCTTTAGATACAAATGACAGAGCTTGTGATGCAGCAGACCAGCAGGGCTTAGGAAAAAATGTTTTAAACCTGAAGAAAGACATGCACAAGCTGCATTATTCGCAGGAGCCTGATAGGGGGAGCAAGAGGGACCTCTGGAAGACTGAGGATCCACGTCCTACAGGGTGTAACCTAAAGCCAGGCAGCCTCCAATCCAGGAAGGGAGGAACTCCTTTTAAAGGAAGTCAGGAGGACTGGAGAGGAACACAGACACTTCAGGACTGGAAAGCACAGGCACAGCCGGACTGGAAGACACAGCCGGACTGGAAGGCACAGCAGGACTGGAAAGGCAAAAGTAGCGGTAAAGCCAGGAGCAGCAAGGAAGGCAGCAGAGAGGTTGCAGAGCCTTCAGAAGCCGGAAGAGCGGCAGGAGCTGCCAGAGTGGCAGAAAGTGCAAAAGCTGGAGAAACTGCAGAAGCTACAGACACTGCTGGAGTGCAGGAAAGAGGTACAGGCCAAAGGAACCTGAAAGGCCAGAGAATACAGAAGGGTCCAGGAGATTCAGGTACACGGAAGCTGCATTGTGAATGCTGTAGGCAGAACCCAAGCCATATTGCTGAATCAAGGCAGAATATTACCAGGAGTAGGCCACAAGCCTCGTCCCAGAGGAAGAAGCAGGAGTTACAAGGTAACCCATACTGTATTGAAGATAGCCCACAGAGGGTTAGCGCATGGAAAGGACAAGAAACAGAAGCTCCCTGTACATGTCCCACTTCGCAAGAGAAAAGGTATGAAAAGTATTTATTGAATAAGAAACTTTTAAGTAAACCTGCTTTGCATGAAGTGCATGGAAGTCCTTGGAAGAAAGAAAGATGTTCACATTGTAAAAATGCTCATGGCCGACGCCCCACGCTAAACTCTAGACACTGGGAGGTCATTCAGCATTTGAGGGAGAAACCTGACTATAGCTTGCCGGGAACTGTTGACTCTAGCTCAGATACATTGCAGGAGGAGCCGATGCAAGTGGAAGAGGTAGAGTCCTTGTCAGAAGAAGAAATGGATTGCAGCTATTGTACTACGGGCAGCGTGGAATGCTTGTACAACCAGTGAGCTTTAAAACCACTGTAAATAGGAATGCTTGTTTTGTAACCTTTTTCTGTGAAGAGAACAGTTTTTCTTTTGAACATGAGTTGTTATTTTTCTACCCTGATGTAAGGATATTTCTGTTGGTGTTTGAAGCCGATCCTTTGAACCTTTGTGCAAACGAGGGAAATAAAGCCTTATTTTTCCCTACACTCGATGACCTTTTGTTCTTTGGGTATTTTTGGTATTCAGGACGCTACCAGGGCTATACAACCCTGGGCCCTAGAAGGAAACACATACCAAACCCAACTTTACTTTTATTTATGTCCGACCTGCCTTGGCCACCGCTAACCACCAGGGCGGCGTTGTGACAAGCTCCAGAAGAGTTATGTAATGACATCAAGAAGGTTGTGTTGGAAGAAAGCGAGAAGTCTCTACAAAAGGTGAAAAAGAAAAAACGGCCAAAATGGATGACAGAAGAAACTCTGAAAATTGCCCAGAAACGCAGAGAAGTTAAAGCCAGAGGAGAAAGAAAGACAATCACAGAACTCACCTGAGATTTCCAACATGCAGCAAGACAGGACAAGGAAAAGTACTACAATGATGCATGCAAGGAAACAGAAGCAGAAACTATTAGAGGAAGAACAAGAACGGCTTTCCTAAAGCTTCGAGAGTTAAAGAAAAAGTTCCAGCCTCGAATTGGAATGTTACAAGATGATCAAGGTTCTATGTTGAATGATACTGAGAAGATCAAGAAAAGATGGAAGGAATATACAGAGTTTTTATATGATAAAGATCAAGTGGACCAACAGCCGTTTCAACGTGTACCTTATGATTGGGAACCATTGATGATGAAAGAAGAAGTTGAAGCATTATTGAAAGCCTTATCAAAGAACAAAGCACCAGGCATTGATAGCATTCCCATAGAAGTATTCGAGCAATCTGATGCAGCTGTTACCATACTTACAAGGCTCTGCCAAGAAATATGGAAGACAACATCATGGCCAACTGACTGGAAAAGATCTGTGTTTATACCAATACTAATGAAAGGTGATCCAACTGACTGTGGAAATTATCGCACAATCACTCTGATCCCACATGCCAGCAAGATTCTACTAAAGATTATTCAAAAGAAACTACAACCATACCTGAAACAAGAACTACCTGAAGTGCAAGCAGGGCTCAGGAAAGGGCAAGGAACGAGAGACGGATCCTTGAAAAGACTAAAGAATACCAAAAGGATATTTATTTGTGCTTTATCGACTATAGCAAAGCTTTTGACTGTATAAACCATGAGAAACTCTGGGCCACATTAAGAAGCATGGGTATACTAGACAATCTGTACATTGATCAAGAAGCAACAGTTCGAATGGAACAAGGAGAAACAGAATGGTTTAAAATAAGCAAAGGTGTAAGACAAGGCTATATACTTTCCCCCTACCTGTTTAATTTATATGCAGAACAAATCATCAGAGAAGCAGGATTGTATGAAGACAACAGAGGTGTGAAGATTGGTGGAAGACTCATCAACAACCTTCGCTATGCTGATGATACCACATTACTGGCGGAAAGTGAAGATGATCTGAAACATTTGCTTCTCACAATCAAAGAACAGTCTCAAAATGGGCCTGCAACGTAATGTAAAGAAGACAAAGATCATGACAACTGGCATAATCAACAGGTTCATCGTCGAAGGAGAAGAAATTGAAATCGTGAATAACTTTAACCTACTTGGATCAACTATCAATAAAGAAGCAACAAGCAGTCAAGAAATCAGATGACGCATTGCTCTTGGCAGAATAGCTATGAAAGATCTAGATAAGATTCTCAAGAGCAGAGATGTCTCTGTCCATACGAAGATTCGACTTGTTCAAGCCATGGTATTTTCAACAACATCATATGGATGTGAAAGCTGGACAGTGAAAAAGATAGACAGGAAGAAAATTGATGCCTTTGAATTATGGTGCTGGCGGCGAAAGCATAGTTACTCACCTGTAACAGGCGATCTCCAGGAACAGCAGGAATTTAGTCCTCACATATGGGTATCATCAGTACCGACGGAGCCTGCGTGGGAACGCTCCCCAGCGTCCAATTAGAACACTTTTGGGAGCATCCCACAGCGCCTGCGTGCTGCTTTCCCGCCTTTCCCAACTGCCTCTCTCCAGTTGAGTTTTAGAGCTGAGACAAAGAGAGAGAGCGAGGGAAAGGAAAGAGATAGATAGAGAGATACAACTCCTAGGGGAGGTGGGTGGGTTGTGAGGACTAAATTCCTGCTGTTCCCGGAGATCACCTGTTACAGGTGAGTAATATGCTATCTCCAGGAACAAGCAGGAATGTAGTCATCACATATGGGAACTCCCTAGCTTTAGGTGCCAGGGAGAGACCCCAGAAGTTGTGTGTCCCTGAGAAGGGCTCCACTTCCCCCCATGGATCTCTGGCACCCTACCAGGGATGGTGGGTAGGAGTTGATTAGGCATGGAACAGGTGTTTGAGAACAGCCTGACCAAACAAGGCATCCCAGCGGGAGTCCTTGTCCAAGCAGTAATGGGCTGTGAAGGTATGAACCGAGGCCCAAGTGGCTGCTCGACAGATGTTGTCAATAGACACAGAGCTCAGATGAGCCATTGAAGCTGCCATGGCTCTCACATTGTGAGCTGTGACATGGCCCTCCAGAGAAAGGTTCTTACTCTGATAGGCGAAAGAAATACACTGAGCAATCCAGTTAGATAGTGTTCTCTTGGAGACTGGAAGTCCCAAATGAGAAGGATCAAAAGCAAAAAAGAGTTGAGAGGACTTTCTATGTTGCTGTGTTCTTTGTAAGTAAAAAGCTAGAGCTCTTTTACAGCCCAAGGTATGAAGATTCCTTTCTGCATTTGATGCATGAAGTCCTGGAAAAAAGACAGGTAGGTAGATCTCTTGGTCGAGATGAAAAGACGAGACCACCTTAGGCATAAAGTGTGGATGAGTCCTAAGGACTACCTTGTCATGATGGAACCTTGTATGAGGTGGATTAGCTACTAGCGCTTGAAATTCACTATTGCGGCATGCTGATGTGATTGCAATGAGAAAGATAATCTTCCAAGAAAGAAATTTCAAGGAGGTGGTAGCTAAAGGTTCAAAAGGTGGCTTCATGAGTTAGCCAAGAACCAGGTTCAAGTCCCATGCCACCGGAGGTAGTCTAATGGGAGGCTTAGTTAGAAGGAGGCCTCTCATAAATCTTGCTATGAGAGGATGAGAGAAAACAGGTTATCCATTTAGAGGTTTAAGAGAAGCTGAAATAGCACTCAAATGGACTCTTACTGAATTTGTCTTAAGGCCTGCATTAGAAAAATGGAGGAGATACTCCAGCAAAGATTGCAGAGGTATCGCAAGGGGGTTAAGACCCTTTTCCGAACACCAAATAGTAAACCTTTTCCACTTGAAAGCATAAGAGCGTCTAGTGGAAGGTTTCCTGGAAGCATAAAGAACATCTTTCACTTGTTGAGAAAGATTAAGATCTTGGAGATCTAGGCCTTCAGCAACCAAGCCCTGAGATGCAGAGACTGGGGGTTGGGATGCCATAACATTCCGTTCTCCTGAGATAGGAGATCTGGAGCAGACCCTAACTCCAGGGAGGGAGCTTGAGAGATGTAGAAGCAGAGGGTACCACACTTGCCATGGCCAATGTGGAGCTATGAGAATCATGTGGCCTCTGTCTCTCTGAAGCTTGAACAGGGTTTTGGGAATTAGGGGGATGGGTGGAAAGGCATACAGAAAGTCTTGACCCCAGTAAAGGAGGAAAGCATCCCTGGCCTGAGCCCCCTGAGCCGGAATTCTAGAACAGAACCAGGGAAGTTTGGCATTCCACGGACTTGCAAAGAGGTCTATGTCCGGGGTTCCCCAAAGTTGAAATATCCTGGTCACCTGGTCTGCATGCAGAGACCACTCGTGTGGAAGCAGAACTCGACTGAGTCTGTCCACCCAAGAGTTTTGAATGCCTGGAAGATATACTGCCAGCAGATGAATCTGATGCTCTCTGGCGAGGGCCCATAGTTGCAAAGCTTCGTTGCAAAGCGACAGAGAGCCTGTTCCCCCCTGCTTGTTCACATAGAACATGGCTACTTGATTGTCCATATGAATGAGGACTGTCTTGTAGCTGAGCAGGGAGTGGAACACTCGCAGAGCCAGGAAAATTGCTCTGAGTTCCAAGAGATTGATATGCAGACAACTCTCTTGCGGAGACCAGGTGCCCTGGGTGGAGTAGTCTTGCAGATGAGCTCCCCAACCCTTTGGAGAAGCATCTGTTATGAGAGTTGCTTGGGGTAAGGGCTGTTGAAAGGGGGACTCCAACAACAGGTTCTGAGTGGACGTCCACCATTGGAGAGACAAAATGAGGCGACTTGTGTTCGCTATTTTGTCTGACAGACACCCTGATGCCTGGGTCCACTGGGTGGATTAAGTCCACTGAGCTGCTCTCATGTGGAGGCGAGCATATGGAACCACATGCACGGTGGATGCCATGTGGCCCAGCAACTGCAACATTTCTCGAGCAGTTAGATGAGGCTTCAGCACTATCTGAGAAGCTAACTGCACCAAGCGAAGGCAACAGGCCCGGGGAAGATAGGCCCTTGCCCTTGTGGTATCCAGAAGAGCTCCTATGAACTCTAAAGACTGAGTAGGCGTCAGACTTGATTTTGGGATGTTTATTACCAGCCCTAAATACTGAAGGATACGCATTGTGCAGGATAGAGAAGTCTTGGCCTCTGACTGTGTTGGAGCTCGAATGAGCCAGTCGTCCAAGTAGGGGAAGATGAATATTCCTAGAGTGCGGAGAAATGCTGCTACCACAGCCATGCATTTCGTGAACACCCTTGGTGCTGAGGCCAGACCAAAAGGAAGCACCCTGTATTGGTAGTGCTTTCCTTGAAAAAGGAACCGAAGGAACCTTCTGTGGGTTGGATGGATGAGGACATGGGTGTACGCATCCTTGAGATCTAGAGAACAAAGCCAATCTTGATTCTGAAGGTATGGAAGCAGAGCTCTGAGAGAAATCATCTTGAATTTCTCCTTGACAAGGAATTTGTTCAATTCTCTGAGAACTAAGATAGGTCTGTATCCCCCTGTTTTCTTTGGGATAAGAAAGTAAGGGGAATAGAACCCTGTGCCCTGTTGATGAAGAGGCACTTTTTCTATTGCCCCTTGGGCAAGAAGGATGGCAACCTCCTGACCTAACAGGTTGATGAGAGAGGTCAGAGAATTGAACTGCTTCACTATTGTGTGAGGGGGCATGCTTGAAAAATGAAGTTTGTACCCCTCCTTTATGATGGAGAGTGTCCAATGCTCTGCTGTTATTTGCCCCCATCTGGGGGCAAAATGGCATAACCTTCCTGGAATGGTGGAAGGTTCTGGTCCCTCCAGAACCAGAAAGGTTTAGTTCTCTAGTTGAAAGTCAAAGACCCTGAGGAGGCTGAGCCTGCTGGGCCGGTGGAGGCCTAGCAGCCTTTGCTTTCTTCTGTTTGGGCGGTTGCTGACGTTTGTTTGAAAACTGACCTGCAGAAGATGCCTGCTGACCATAAGCAGGATAAAATCTTTTCTTTTTAGAAAAAGATGTTTTCTTGAACAACTTCTTTCTAACAAGATCAGCAGTGGACTTGGATCCAAGGTGGAATTTTCAGCATCCATTTCATTGGCTTTTTCCTGCCAATCTTTACCAAACAGGTTCTCACCAGTACAAGGGATATTTCCCAATTTATCTTGTACCCAGAGCTCTAAATCAGATGCCTGGAGCCAAGCAATTCTACGTGCACCTATGGCAATAGCCGAAGTTCTGCTTATACACTCAAAGCCGTCAAAGGCTGCATGGTTGGAGAATTTAGACACATCTTGGGCATGTTTGACCCAAGTGAGAAAGTCCTGTCTTTTATCCTCAGAAATGAAAGGACTTAAAGTCTGTAAATTATCTGTGACCTCCTTTAGGAACATTCCCATGTAGAGACTATAGGAACTGATTCTTGCAGCAAGTTTGGAAGCTTGAAAGACTCTACGTCCAAAAGCATCCAGGGTTCTGCATTCACGTCCTGGAGGATTAGAGGCATGTCTTTTTGCACTTCTAATCCTTCTCATAGCTGACTCCACCACAATAGAGTGGTGAGGAAGCAGAGTCTTATGGAACCCAGGACAAGGAGGGACACAATACATAGTATCTAACCTACGAGAATGAGGAGAGGTGGTAAGAGGTGTTTCCCACATCCTCAACATGAGATAATATAGAATCTCATGAATGGGTAAGGTAGCTGCCTCCTTAGGAATTTTGGGATATTGTAAAATTTCCAACTCCTTGGCCCTTGGCTCTGTCTCAGGGGCCACAGTAATGGACAGGCCCCAAGCAACCTCTCTGATGAAGTCTTGGAAAGACATGTCTTCTGGAGGAGACATCCTGCGTTTAGGGGAGGACGACTCCTCTGGAAGAAGCATCGCTGCATCGACAGAACTTTCAGAAACCTCAGATTCTTCTGAGGACTCGAAGTATCGTCGGTCCGGATGCTCCTGCAGAGCCCGATACCCGTACCGACCAAGGTTGGTACCGGGAATAACCTGTACCGGAGAATCGGTACCGGAGGGCATCGGAGGACAGAGTACCGGCATAGCAGACACTGATGCCGATGTTGATGCTATCGGTACCAGTGCCGATACTGATACCGGTGCCAGTGCCGGTACCGGTGGAGTTGTCTGTCGCGGTACCAAGGGCGTCGATGCCGCAAGGAAAACCGCCAGACTGCGTTCCATGGTCAGAATTCTCTGGTCCATGGACGCCGCCAATGCCTGGAAGTCGGTACCGGTGGAAGCCACCGGTACCCCAGAGCATGGCACCAGGAAATCTGTCGAGGCCGAGCCATCTAGCACATCCTGGAACCCCGATAATGCTTTGGAAGCCGAAGCCTCCCGCCGGGGTAATTTTGTCGGTGCAGAATCCTCGAGGGCAACGCCAGAGGCATCTCGATTCTTAGAAGGAGATCTACCCTTCGAGGACTGGCTGGATTTATGTTTAGTTACCTGAGATCCACGGGAGGAAGAAGCAGCCCTGGAAGACGTCGATGCCACCGAAGCCGCATCAGAGGGAAACAGGGTACTGAGCTTGGCAGCTCGGTTCTGCCGACCTCTTTTAGACATCATGGCACAGGACACACAATCCGTGATGGAGTGGTCAGGACCTAAACATTTTAAACACCATTCTTGGGTGTCGGTGACGGAAATGGTACCACCACACTTGGTGCACTTTTTAAAACCTGGGCAGGTTTTTCCATGTTAAGGAAAGTTTTTGGGTCTAAGGCCCAAAAAGGCGGGTGCACCTGAAGAAAACAGAAACAGATTTTTTTTTTTTTTTTTTAGAAATAGAGAAAGAAAGACCGGCGGTACCGGTAGAGCGAAGGTGGCAGACGCGACCACAAAAAGAAATAAAGAAAAAGAAAATTCTTCTGCGGTGACAGGAACACGACCTGCTGGCTCCGCTGAAAAAGAAGAACTGGAGAGAGGCAGTTGGGAAAGGCGGGAAGGCAGCACGCAGGAGCTGTGGGATGCTCCCAAAAGCGTTCTAATTGGACGCTGGGGAGCGTTCCCGCGCAGGCTCCGTCGGTACCGACAATACCCATATGTGATGACTACATTCCTGCTTGTTCCTGGAGATTACTGTGTATACCATGGACTGCCCGAAGAACAAACCAGTCGGTACTAGAGGAGATCAAACCTAAGCTTTCTTTAGAAGCTCAGATGACAAGACTTCGACTTTCATACTTTGGACACATCATGCGAAGAGAGAGATCATTAGAGAAAGACATCATGCTTGGTAGGATAGAAGGTCAACGCAAAAGAGGAAGGCCAGCAATGAGATGGATCGATATAATAACAGCAGCTACGGGTACCAGTCTGTCAACAATGAGCCGCCTGACTGAAGACCGAACACAATTTAGGATAGCTATCCAGAGGGTCGCCATGAGTTGACTCCGACTCGACGGCACTTAACAACATAATGGTTTCTACCATTTTTCCCGGTACTGACGTCCATCTGTGTTCTGCACGTGCGATCCAGGCTGGGTATTCTGTTAGCATCTAATTTCTATTTATGAACATGTAGTAATCTGGTTTGTTCAGCTTTCCTAATATATTTGCTGATTTTCTAGTGCCCACTGCAATATTTACAGTGCTGCCTTTTCTTTATAGGGCCTTAGGTGTGTTTTGGCAGTTAGTGCTGGTATGGTAGATTTGCTCTTGGCTCTGAAGGATTTTTTTTGTATTCATTGCCAGTAGACCTGGTACTCGGAGGGTTTGTATTGTATTGCCGTTACCGAGATCTTTATTTTGTATGGTTAGTTTTATGGGGAAGTGGCCTATCTCTGCTCTGCATAGTTTGTTGGGGAAGGGGTGGGGGAGTCTGTGGATGCATAATATATAGTTGCATTTAATACCATATGAGTGAGCATATGTGTATTGGGAGTCTGAGAAGGGGACTGGGACTGGGACTGAATGGATGCAGAAGAATGCAAGCTCTTGTACTCCTCCTCCCCTGCCCCACACTGCCTGCATTGCCACCCTCTCAGTTGTTATTTGTTGGGGATGAGGTAGGGCAGGGGGTGAAGCAGAAGGCAGGAGAGGGAGAGGGGTGCAAGTAGCTTTAGGTGGTGTTTTTTTCCCCTTTCAAAGTTGGCAACCCTAGCCAGAGAGGAAGTCCCACCCCTACTGTTGACATTATCTACCCACCACATACATACATAAAACCAAGTCTCCCTGCAGTGTGCCCAAGGAGCAGGCCTGAAGAGGCATGTGACCAAGAGAATGCCCCTTTGATGCCCATTCGGAGCCTAGGGAGCCAGATACTCTCTCTTCAAAACAGGAAAAAGGAAAAGTTAAAGAGTTTCTCCTTCTGCCTCTCCAGCTTCTGCCTCAACAGTGAATGGTCCTATGGACAAATACATCATTTTTTGGAGATATCAAGGTTATAACTCCCCAACCTGAGCCTATGCTACCCTCTACTCCTCTTCTCTGTCAGGGGCATCCTTGAGCCCCATTTTGAGGCTCCTGGAAGATGACAAGATCTGGGAATCAAACTCTAGAGCTCCCAGTGAAGAAATCAGCTGGGTATGACCCAGTTGCTTCCCTTTCAGCAACTCTACATAATGTTACTGTGCCTGTTCACACAGCTATTGGCAGGGTTTGGTGTAGCCTCACAAACCAAAGATATTTCTTTGATGGATATTTGGTATATTTCTCTAATTCATTGCTTCAGGGGATGGTGGAGCAAACCACCAATTTCAAGACCATAATAAAAGACTGGATTGGGTGGAAGAGAAATGGTTCTAAATAAAGCCCCAAGTGGCAGCTCTACAAGCTGCTGGGGTGATCAGTAGCAAGGATAGTCTTTCTACATAGGCAGACAGATTTTGGAGAATTTAATGCGAGCTAAAGATTTACAATTTTTTATTTTTCCAAAAACTTGGATTGGTGTTTCTGTTTGATTAGAAAATATTTCATCAAGTGGTACTATTACCTAATGCTGACTATTTCTATATCAAGGTTGTACTACATTTCATTTAGGGGGTCATAATGCTGAAAACCATGGCGCATCAGGTGAAACACTACTGCATTAACTGTCAGGGGTGTGAAAAGCATGTTGCCCACATATAATAGTGCATCCTGCCTGAACGTGGCCTAAAATTAGCGCTGGTACACTTATTTCACCTATGGAGTCAGCGCACCTGCGCACGAGGCGCACCGACTGCAAGATGCCCACCCCACTCACTTTTCGCCCCTAACCCACCCACTTACCACCCCAATACATGCAGCGTAGTAAACACAGAAATCAGGATGCACTAACTGATCTGGCCCCATATTAACCATTACTGCAGATCACAGCACAGGGTCAGAGCATGCTGTAACTCACGCTAACTGCTTAGCACCCTTTAGAGTCCCTCCTTCTAGTGATTCCAGGGAAGCCCGGGGTTTCCTGGAATCATCTGATGATGATATACCTACCAGGACTACACTGTTATCACTAGCGCTTGAAGAAGCATGCTCAGAAAATCACACACACATAGGGGAAAATAAAGTAAGGTTCCTCAGATTCATAGAAGACAATTTCTTCAAAAGAAGCCTCAAGTTTGCTCTAGAAGCGACGGGTTGGATATTCAGCACTGGCGGTTAGCACAAGGCTAACCAGGCGGCGGCGATATTCAGCCATTGCCTGCTTGGCTTCTGTGGCGAACATCGGGAAGTGTTTCCTGCCCCTGAGTGGCTCAATATCACTGCTGCCTGGTTAGCGATGGGCGCCATCCCAGAATACACCAGGCATACATTTAGCAGTGGTGCCCATCTGCAAACAGTGTAAATGCTTTTGACTATCCTCCCTAATACCTCTTTTATATTTTCCATGTTAAATATCAATATAAGTATAATATAGATGTTTAGTGATCCCTCACATCTGGAAATTTTTGTTTGATAAGTAAGGGGCATGAAGGAATACTATATCTTTCTGTGTTAATATTTTCTTGTTTTTCACTAAAACAAGATCCTTGTTCGTTGTCTTTACCTTGGCCCAATTAATATATTTTACTTTCTCGTGAAGTTGGCTAAGCAAATATTTTTTATTTTTATTTGAGCTTATCTACAGCATATCCAACTTTGCTTTCAGCGGTGTGCAAAATTGAAAATCACAATTTTAAAAAAAAGCACACAACACGGAAAATACAATGAAGCAGAATCACAATAAAAATGTCTTCCCAAATGCCTCCACAAATAAATGGGTCTTCAGCTTACTCTTGAGATTTTTAAAATCCATTTCCCTACACAATTGGTCTGGGAGAGCATTCCATAAACAAGAGCATGAACCCAAAGAGTCCATGCACAAAACCACTTCTGTCTAACCTCCCAGACCCCAGTTACAATCAATAGCCCCATTCCCTGGGACATCAAGGTGTGGCTTGGCTCAGCTCATTGCTATAGTGTCTCAAACAAGCAATCTGGCACCATATCACAAAGTGATTTAAAAACCATGGTCAAAATCTTTTATCATACTCTTTATGACACAGGTAACCAATGCAGCCCGAACAAAACGAGTAACATGATGGTATTTATGTTAACCCCTGATAATTTTCACAGCCGTATTTTAAATTTGCTGTAAACGCACAACCTCCTTGGACAGAAAGTCAAGTAGTAAAGAATTACCATAATCAAGGAATGGCAAAACCAAATGTCCATGTCACTGCAATCAAGTTATTTTCTGAAAGGTAAGGCCTCAGGGTTCTGAGTATCCGCAACACTGCAAAGTTTTAGTTTGTCTAGAAATATGATCGTGAAAACAAAGCAGTATCCAAGCATATACTCAAGACTACAGCATAGCTCAGAAAGTTGTACTGAATCAACCACTCTGTTTTGAAAGTGTCCAACACCCTGCACATTTGTTAACCCAGTCCATTTTTCCTAGAAAAAAAATGCTGGTACTGATATGCAGTGCTCATTAATACATGAAGCTCACGGGTCAGTTTTAGCAGGCAATTAAAAAGGTGCCTGTACTCTGTACCACTATGTTTCCTTCATAAAAAGCCCTGGTTAGCCCTAAAAACAAATCTTTAACAAGTTCAGATGTCAAAACATACCCAAATACAACTTGCAAAGAAGCAAACAACTGAAGTTGGTTTATGATTTATTTATTGCTTGATATATCACTTTTAGCTCATAGCATCAATGCAGTTTACAAAGAGCAAGCTGCTCTCTCCCTTCAGATTCCCTCCCGCAACAAATACACAAAATCTGCATGACATCAATGTATATGTAAAATTTGAACTCCATAGTGTGCATCCTCAAACAAATGAGGACAAAATGGAGCCATGTGGTAGCCCACTAAACCGGCACCAAGAATCAGACAGTTGATTAAAGTGCGCCCCATACTCCTTCCCAGCCAAGAAGGAAACGAACCACCTCAGCATATCTGTCCCTTCTAGACACTCCCAGTAGGCTATGATTAACCATGGACAGCTCTTTTAAGAAGAGATCCAACATCAAAATTATTTTTGTTGCCTCCTCCCTTTAGAAAGGAAAGACCTAGAATAAAAGCACAAGTAAAGCTTTATTTAATCTGGCTTTCCATCAGTCTGACCTGAAGAGAGGATGCCCAGTTGCAGTAAGATCTGCCAGACACCAGTTGCCATAGACCTGCAGTGGACAAATGGACAGTGCTGTAGGAGCCAATCCACCAGATCGGAGCCGATACAACTTCTCCTGAAAAGAGAACAAAAAGTGAATATAATACAGTCAAAACAGATTTATATTAGGGATGTGAACAGCCCAAAAAAAGTTTGGTTCATGCTCATTTTAAATGAATTTTCGTGCATTTAAATTCATTTCACCTATTTGTTCTTTCTGCATACATTGTACATGCAGTAGAACTTTGAGCACATAAACTGATTGCACGGGTGTTAATTTGTAGGTATTTGCACATACAAGCAGTTAGCACACACACTAACATTTATAGGCATCCAGAAGAACCACATGTATGCTCACATATACACCATGTTTTACATAGTACTTTTCAACCCAATAGGATCTCAATGGGCTTTGCAGTTACAGGCTAGAACATGCAAGGCTGGCTCATGTCTGACATCCTAGGCCAGTGCTTCTCAAGATCACTGCAATGAATATTTTTATTTATTTAGAAACATTTTTATACCGCCATTTGCTGAACTGCTTTCAAGGTGGTGTACAATACATAAAGGTCATCAAGCCCCTACAAATACAATTGGAAAAGCAGTTACTTACCTGTAACAGGTGATCTCTGGGAACAGCAGGAATAAGTCTTCACATATGGGTATGTCGGTATCGACGGAGCCTGCGCGGAAACGCTCCCCAGCGTCCAATCAGAAAGCTTTTGGGAGCATCCCTCAGCGCCTGCGTGCTGCCTTCCCGCCTTTCCAACTGTCTCTCCTCAGTTAAGTTTTATAGCTGAGACAAAGAGAGAGAGAGAGGAAAGGAAAGATAGATAGATACAACTCCTAGGGGAGGTGGGTGGGTTGTGAAGACTTATTCCTGCTGTTCCCAGAGATCACCTGTTACAGGTAAGTAACTGTGCTATCTCCAGGAACAAGCAGGAATGAGTCTTCACATATGGGGACTCCCAAGCTAAGGAGCCTGGAGCCCTAGCATGTTGGAGATTGAAACATGCTACACCTCATAAGGCCAGGCATCCTGAGGATGGAGGGTAGGAGTTGAAAAAGAGAGGAGCTGTAGAAAACAGCTAACCTAAGATAGGACTACAGGCAAGGAGTCCTTGTATGTATGATAACTATCATGAAATATATTGAAAGGAACAATTGCAATATGGACCTCACCTACTGGATTGAAGGAAGTAGAGAGGCTGATGGAGTCTACTGGGAATCCAGTAGAGGAATCTTCAAGGTGACCTCACTGAAGTAAAGGTGAAGGTCAAAATCTGGAAGTGACAGGTGACCCCAGGATTCAACTGAGGTAGTACAAAAATGGTAGGTCTTTAGTGGGAAGCTTTATGGAAAAAGCTGAAAACTCTTTTGGCTACAAAGTTATTCATAGTTAGGAGCAAAAGAGGAAGACTGACCGATTTGGACAAAACTGGCCTAGTCCTTGAGGGAAGAAAGGGTATGGAAAAAAACCTGTATTCCCAAAGAAAGGACAGGTGTCTGAGGAGTTGACCATGTCTTTCCACCATGTCTTTCCTAACTGGTGAGAGGTAGGAAGATATTGGAGTATGGAGCTTCAGGGATACCTAAACGTAGGGTTATGGAAGGAGCTGTCAATACCACAGCAGTGGTTGTGTGCATAATACCCTAAACATACTGTGGAACAGCATGAACATGGGCGAAACCCACTGTCTGGAACACATAGGAAGGTAAAACCTTTATGAGCATAGACAGTTAGGGAGATAAGTATGTAAATACATATCTACCTATAATAAAGTATCTCGACAGATACACATATATGGGTATATATCTATCTATCTATCTATAGTGAGATCTAGAAGGGCATAACATATGCACACGCAGCTGACATATATATCTAGAAGTATATATATATATATATATATATATATAGGTCTAAAGATAAATGCCTGCAATTAAGCAGAGCTATGCATATAAGAACATTCACATGGGAGATGTGAAGAGGAAAGATTCATCTAATAACAAGAAGGTGGAACCTACTTGAGAAGATATATAGAGAATCTATTCCCCCAGGTTATGATAGGAATGCTATCCAGTGAAATAACCAGGATGGTTATGTGAAAAAACAGAGGATAATATCAGTCTGTAAACAGCAAGTCCTGAGTCCCTCTAGCATGGTAAATGGACAGAAACGCATAGAATGAGATACCAGGTTGACCCACTTGAGGGACAAAAAGGAGTATCATGCGTTTTTTTGTTTAATATGTGCTGTCCATGAAGGATTAGGATACCATGAGGACAAGCTGCAAGGAAAAAAGAGCATATTCTCTGTAGGAATTGGACAACTCTTTAGACTTTCACGTAGAGAAGGCTTATGTCCTTTGTTTTAAAAGGAGATAGTAGGGTGTGAAGAACCCTCACAGTCATGGGGCATGACTGAGGAAGCCTTTTTCTACCATGATGGATAGTCATTAGAGAAAAACCCCATGCTCTCTAGCAAGAGCCCATAGTGGAAAGCTTCTCTGTAGGATTGCAGAGAGCATTATGCAGGAGAATTGGGAGATAGAACTGGCTGTTGGAAAAACCAGCAACCACGTCAACTATGCTGCCAAGCCCAAAGGAATTGGAGATGGCAAGAATAGAAGATAGTGTGATAAGCCTGTATTGATAAGGATTATCCAAGAAAGATGTAAGTACTTTCTTGGAATCACTACTAAGGCCAGACAGAAAGTAGTGGAGGACAAGACTGGAAACTTGTGGAAAAGTACCAGTAGTCTAATCACTAGAACTTCTGCATGGGCAGCTGCTGAATAAGACAGCAGAGAGAATCTTTCTGTGTAAAACAGAAAGAACAGACAGAACAAGAGTAAGAAATCCCTGTCCCTGTCTGATGAGCTGCCCAGGCAAAAAGGAGGGAGTTTACTCAAGAGAAAAAACTCCACACTGGAATGGAAAGAAAGACTAGAAAGGCTAAAGAAGCTGTCCAGTGGTATGGTATCACTCTTACAGGGGAAAAACCTGGATAAGAGGGTAGAGAAACAAGAGCTGAAGGGTGACTTACCATATGGTAAGTCTGTGGAAGGAAGAAATTCATGTTGGTACAGGAAACTATCATGGGATAGTTGTTAAACCTCTCTTCTTGGCAGGAAGAAGAGGAGAAACCTGTGACCCATAGACATGAATAACCTGACAGCTCAGTATACCTAGGAGCAACTGGATGTCCTGAAAAAAGGAATCCATGTATAGAGCTTTGAATCAAAAACAGTGAAAAACTTCTGCTGAGAAGAAGTCAACTGTAGGTTGTAAACTCCAAGAGGCAGAAAAACAGATTAATCAGAACCGTATGGTTGCTGGGTTTGTTTAGCCTGGCGAGAGTTTGGATTCTTCAGACCAGGGTGATGTTTCCCCTGCTTGGGAACATCTGCATGATGGGCAGGAGAAGAGTAAAACCTTCTCCTTCTAGGGAAAGAAGGTTTGGTAGGGCATTTCCTACCTACTGGGGAAGGAGAAGGCTTAGGATAGCCTTCAGAAACAGGGAAGTCAGCGAACCA
Source organism: Ichthyophis bannanicus (assembly GCA_033557465.1). Taxonomy (NCBI): domain Eukaryota; kingdom Metazoa; phylum Chordata; class Amphibia; order Gymnophiona; family Ichthyophiidae; genus Ichthyophis; species Ichthyophis bannanicus. Next base: position 548,756,225 of record CM066031.1, read on the forward strand.
CTGAGCAACCTGATGTAAAGACTCCTTATTAAAGAGATTTTCTCCAGTGCAAGGAGTATTACCCAGTCTTTGTTGTGCCCATTTGTTTAAGTCTGAAGCTTGAAGCCAGGCTCTATGTCGTGCCCCTATGGCTATAGCAGAAGTTCTGCTAACAGACTCAAAAGAGTCTAGGGAAGCACGAGTAAGAAACCAAGAGATACTTTGAATATGACTAAGTAGTAAGGAATAGTCTGCAGTCTTGGGCTCTGAAAGAAAAGGAGCCAAAAGATATAAGTTTTGTGACCTCCTGAAGAGATAAACCCATATAAAAAATATATGAGAGAATCCTTGCGGACAGCATGGATGTCTGGAAGGTTTGATGTCCAAAGGCATCTAGTGTCCTAGACTCACGACCTGGTGGGTAAGAAGAGTGCATCTTCTTACTTTTCACCTTCCTCATTGCTGATTCCACCACAATGGAATGATGGGGAAGTTGAGTCTTTTGAAACCCTGGAGAGGGGGGCACCTGATACAGATACAGAAGATCAGTTGCTCTAGAAGGTGAGGGTACCTTTAAAGGAAGCATTATGTTTTCCTTTTCTTCAGTGGAAACAGAGCCTTGTGTAGGATCATGGCCAGGGATAGGAATAGCAAGAGATCTTGCCATATCCAGGAGGAAATTCTGAAAAGAAGGATCTCCAAAGAGAACCATCCCTGGACAGGCTAGACCTGAAGAACTAGCCTGGGCACCGGAGGATCTACTTGAGTATATAGGAATATGAGATTCTGCACGGTGCAAAAAAGGATCCTTAAGGGATAGATGCTGGTACTGGAGGTCAGGACCTGTGACAGTCAGTACTGCATCGTCCATGCCAGGTATAGACTCCAAACTTGGTATAGAAAGGAGCGACCCTGGTGAAAGAAGCATGGAAGGAGCTGGCCCCGATGCTACTGCGGATACCGGTACCGATATCGATACCGGTAGCACTGTCGGAATCGAAGGCGACACCGATATCGGAGCAGTCATCAGTGGCAGCTCAATCGGTACCGAGGTAACCGAACGCTTTTGGTGATCACCCTCGGTACCGAGCGTCCGGTACCGGTACATATCGGTACAAAGACGTGTCGGTACCCAGTCTTCCAGACTAGAGATCGATTCCAGACTCGGCATCGAAGGAAGCGAGTCTATCGATGCATGTCTAGAGGGTACCGACGTCGGTGGTAGTATCGGCGTTGATGCCGATACTGGAAAGTCAATCTGGAGCGTATCCACCGGTCCCGAAGGTACCGAGAAAGCCAGATGATGATCCCTGGTGAGGAGTGCAACGTCCAACACCAGTGCCAATGCCGGGGTATCGGTACCGCTCGAAGCGGATACCACCACCGAGCATGGCTCAGGTATGTTCTGTGAGGGGTGAGCCCCAGGAACAACCTGAAACCCCTCATAGGCTTTAGAGGCCGAAGACTCCCGCCAGGGTTTTGAAGCCAATGGACCCTCGAGGGCAAGGCCAGAGCCGTCTTCATGCTGTGCATGAGACCTACCATTCGAGGGCTGGCTAGTCTTAACAGACTGTTTGAGGGTTACCTGATCCTGTGTAGAAGAAGAAACGGTCGGTGCCCTGACACTGGAAGGGAACCTGGTATCGAGGGAAACTCGATGTTGAAAGTCTCTTCTCACAATAATGTGGCCCGAGGGCTCCGGAGGAAAACGGTCAGGACCCAAACAGGTTAGACAACAGTTTTTGGAGTCTAAAAATAAAGCTGTACCGCCACAGCTTAAACATTTCTTTGGCGGTTCCATGAGGTGGACAGGCCTAGAAGGCCTAAAAAGATTTAAGACAAAAAACTGAGGGAAAATATTCCCTGAATTTCAGAAAAAGAAAAAGAAAAAAGAAACACCGGCGGTACCGGTGAAGTCGGGGAGACAGCCGCGACCACAAGAAAACAAAAGAATTAAAGAAGAATTTTCTGCGGTGACAGGACGACGTCCTGCCGGCTCTGCGGAAAAACGAAAACTGAAGAGAGACAGTTGGAAAGGCGGGAAGGCAGCACGCAGGCGCTGAGGGATGCTCCCAAAAGCTTTCTGATTGGACGCTGGGAAGCGTTCCCGCGCAGGCTCCGTCGATACCGACGTACCCATATGTGAAGACTCATTCCTGCTTGTTCCTGGAGATGCATAGTTACTCACCTGTAACAGGTGATCACCGGGAACAGCAGGAATTTAGTCTTCACATATGAGTATCGTCGGTACCGACGGAGCCTGCGCGGGAACGCTCCCCAGGGTCCAATAGGAAAGCTTTTAGGAGCATCCCATAGCGCCTGCATGCTGCCTTTCCACCTTTCCCAACTGTCCCTCTCCAGTTGAGTTCATAGCTGAGACAAAAGAGAGGAGAAAGAGAGAGAGCTAGAGAGATACAACTCCTAGGGGAAGTGGGTGGATTGTGAAGACTACATTCCTGCTGTTCCTGGAGATCACCTGTTACAGGTGAGTAACTATGCTATCTCCAGGAACAAGCAGGAATGTAGTCTTTACATATGGGGACTTCCTAGCTGCAGATGCCAGGGAGATGGCCCCAGAAAGTTGTGTGCCCTTGTGAAAGGGTTCCACTCCTCCCCATGGATCTCTGGCATCCTACCAGGGATGGTGGGTAGGAGTTGATTAAGTCTGGAACAGGTGTTGAAGAACAGCCTGACCAAACAAGGCATCCCGGCGGGAGTCCTTGTCTAAGCAGTAATGGGCTGTGAAGGTATGAACCGAAGCCCAAGTAGCTGCTCGACAGATGTCGTCGATAGACAGAGTGAAGATGAGCCATTGAGGCTGCCATGGCTCTCACATTGTGAGCTGTGACATGGCCTTCAAGAGAAAGGTTCTTACTCTCATAGGCAAAAGATATAAACTGTGCAATCCAGTTGGACAGTGTCCTTTTGGAGACTGGAAGTCCCAGATGACTAGGATCAAAAGCAAGAAAAAGTTGAGAGGATTTTCTATGTTGCTGTGTCCTTTGCAAGTAAAAGGTCAAAGCTCTTTTACAGTCCAAAGTATGAAGGTTCCTTTCTGTATTTGAGGCGTGAGGCCTTGGAAAGAATACAGGAAGGTAAACCGCTTGGTTCAAATGAAAGGATGAAACCACCTTTGGCAAAAAGTGTGGATGAGTCCCTAAGGACTACCTTATCATAATGGAACCTTGTATAAGGAGGATCAGCCACCAAGGCTTGCAATTCACTGATGTGACGTGCTGATGTGATTGCAATGAGAAAAATAACTTTCCAGGAAAGGAATTTCAAAGAGGGAGTGGCTAATGGTTCAAAGTGCGGTTTCATGAGCTGCCCAAGAACCAGATTTAAGTCCCATGCCACCAGTGGTGGCTTAATGGGAGGCTTAGTTAAAAGAAGGCCTCTCATATATCTCGCTATGAGAGGATGAGAGGAAATAGGTTGTCCATTTAAAGGCTTGAAAGAAGCTGCAACAGCACTCAAATAAACTCTCACTGAATTGGTCTTAAGCCCTGCATTTGATAAATGAAGGAGATACTCCAGTAATGATTCCAGAGGTATCGCAAGAGGGTTAAGACCCTTCTGTGAGCACCATATGGTAAACCTTTTCCACTTAAATGCATAACAGCATCTTGTGGAAGGCTTCCTGGAAGCATAAAGGATATCCTTTACCTGCTGGGAAAGGTTAAGACCGTGAAATTCTAGGCTTTCAGCAACCAGGCCCTGAGATGCAGAGACTGGGGATTGGGATGCCACAGCATCCCGTCCTCTTGAGAAAGGAGATCTGGAGTAGATCCTAACTCCAGAAGTGAAGCTTGAGAGAGATGTAGGAGCAGAGGGTACCACATTTGCCTTGGCCAACGTGGAGCTATGAGGATCATATGACCTCTGTCTCTCTGAAGCTTGAACAGGGTTTTTGGAATTAGGGGAATGGGTGGAAAGGCATACAGGACGCCCTGACCCCAATGGAGGAGGAAATCATCTCTGGCTGACAACCCTGAGCCAGAATTCTGGAACAGAACCGGGGAAGTTTGGCATTCAGCGGACTTGCAAAGAGGTCTATGTCCGGGGTTCCCCAAAGTTGAAACATTTTGGCCTCCTGGTCTGCCTGGAGAGACCATTCGTGTGGAAGCAGAACTCGACTGAGTCTGTCTGTCCAAGAGTTTTGAATGCCTGGAAGATACACCGCAAGGAGATGAATCTGATGCTCTCTGGCGAAGGCCCATAGTCGCAAAGCTTTGTTGCAGAGCAACAGAGAGCCTGTTCCACCCTGCTTGTTCACATAGAACATGGCTACTTGATTGTCCGTTTGAACTAGGACTGTCTTGTAGCTGAGCTGGTTGTGGAATACTCGAAGAGCAAGGAAGATTGCTCTGAGTTCCAGGAGATTGATGTGGAGATAGGCCTCCTGTGGAGTCCAGGTACCCTGGGTGGAGAGGCCTTGCAGATGGGCTCCCCAACCCACCTGTGAAGAATCTGTTGTTAGAGTGGCTTGGGGTGGGGTGTTGCTGAAAAGGAGACTCCACCAAAAGATTTTGGGGTGACTGCCACCATTGGAGAGACAAAATAAGGTGATCTGAGTTTGCTATTTTGTCTGACAGGCAACCTGACGCCCGATTCCATTGAGTGGATAAGGTCCACTGGGCTGCCCTCATATGGAGGCGAGCATATGGAACCACGTGCACGGTGGATACCATGTGGCCTAGCAACTAACATTTCCCGAGCAGCGAGGTGAGGCTTTAGCACTGCTTGGGAGGCTAACTGCAGAATGCGAAGGCAGCGGGGCTGTGGAAGGAAAGCCCTTCTCTGCCCGGTGTCCAGCAGAGCTCCTATAAACTCTATGGATTGAGTGGGAGCAAGGTTGGATTTTGGGAAGTTTATAACAAGTCCCAAATACTGAAGGATGCGCATTGTGCGAGAGAGAGCAACCCTGGCCTCTGGCTCTGAAGGGGCTCGAATGAGCCAGTCGTCTAAGTAAGGGAAGACGAATATTCCCAGGATGCGGAGAAATGCCACCACCACAGCCATGCATTTTGTGAACACCCTTGGTGCAGAGGTCAGGCCAAAAGGAAGAACCCTGTATTGGTAGTGCTTCCCTTGAAACAGAAAGCGAAGGAACTTTCGGTGAGTTGGATGGATGAGAACATGAGTGTACGCATTCTTGAGATCTAGAGAACAAAGCCAATCCCGACTCTGAAGGTATGGCAGCAGAGTTCCCAGAGAAATCATTGGGAAGCCACTTAACCCTCCATAGCCCATGTTCCCTGTAAAATAGTTATCTCCAAGTTATAATGCTCCGTTCAATGTAATTTCAGTTTGTTCAATGTAAACTGCACTGATGCAGAATAGCGCGGTATATAAGAGAATGTAAATATATAAATCATTTTGAACTTCTCTTTGAACAGGAATTTGTTCAGTTCTCTGAGGTCTAAAATGGGTCTGTATCCTCCTGTTTTCTTTGGAATAAGGAAATAGGGGGAGTAAAACCCTGTACCCCGTTGGGGAATGGGCACCTCTTCTATTGCCCCTTGAGCAAGGAGCACAGTGACCTTTTGACCTAACCGGTCATTGAGCGAGGTCTGAGAATTGAACTGTCTTACCATTGTAGGAGGGGGCATGTTGAGGAAATGAAGCTTGTACCCCTCTCTTACAACAGACAGAGTCCAATTTTCTGCTGTTACCCCATCTGGAGGCAAAATGACATAACCTTCCTGGAATGGTGGAGGGTTCTGGGCTGTTCAGGGCCAGGAAGGCAAAGTTCTCTAGATGGGAGTCAAAGCCCCTGTGGAGGTTAAGTCTGCTGAGCCAGTTGAGGCTTAGCTGCTTTTGGTTTCCTTTGCTTAGGTTGTTGCTGCTGTCCCTTTTGGGCAGACTGACCTAAACGATGTCCCTGCTGGGTATAGGGAGGGATAAAATTTATTTTTCTTGCTGAAGAATGTTTTCTTAGAGGATCTTTTCCTCGCAGGATCAGCTGTAGATTTAGACAATCTATCCAAAGTGATATGTCAGCATCTATCTCATTAGCTTTTTCCTGCCAATTCTTGCCAAAGAGATTCTCTCCTGTGCAAGGAATATTCCCTAATTTGTCCTGTACCCAAATTTCCAAGTCAGATGCCTGAAGCCAGGAAATCCTATGTGCACCTATGGCAATGGCAGAGGCTCTGCTTATACATTCAAAGCAGTCAAAGGCTGCACGATTCACAAACTTGGAAACATCCTGAGCATGTTTGACAAGGGCGAGATAATCTTGCCTTTTATCATCAGGAAGGAGAGGGCCCATAAGCTCTAAGTCTCCTGTGATCTCTTTAAGGAACATTCCCATATACAAGATATAGGAACTGATCCTAGCAGAGAGCATAGAAGCCTGGAAGGATCGACGTCCAAAGGCGTCAAGAGTCCTACACATGTCCTGGAGCATTAGATGCATGCCTTTTTGCACTCTTTATCCGTCTCATGGCTGACTCCACCACCATGGAATGGTGTAGTAATTGAGTCTTCTGAAACCCAGGACAAGGAGGAACTCGATACATGGTGTCGAGTCTTCGAGAGTGAGGAGATGTGGTCAGAGGTGTTTCCCACATCCTTAACATAAGATCATGTAAGATCTCATGAATAGGTAAGGTAGCTGCCTCCTTGGGAGCCTTAGGGTATTGCAGGATTTCTAACTCCTTTGCCCTAGGCTCTTTTTCAGGAGCCACTGTCATGGAAAGACCTCGGGCCACATCTTGGATAAAATCCTGAAAGGACATATCCTCTGGTGGAGACATCCTACGCTGAGGAGAAGAGGAATCCTCAGGAAGAAGGACTCTGGTATCGGCAGAACTCTCAGAGACTTCAGACTCATCCGAGGATTCAAAGTATCTCCGATCCGGGTGATCGTGCAAGGCACAGTACCGGTACTGATCGAAGTCGGCATCGGAGTGGTCCGGTACCGACTTGTCGATGGCGGATAGAGGCGCATGACTCGGTCCCAGTAAAACACCTGCCGATGTCGATGCAGTCGGTGCCGGTACTGGTTGAATTGTCTGAGGCGGTCTCAGAGGCATTGAGACCATGAGAAGAGCCGCCAGACTGCGTTCAATAGCCAAGAATCTCTGGTCTATCGATGCTGCTGATGCTTGGGTGTCGGTACCGGATGAAGCGGCCGGAACCCCAGAGCATGGCACCAGTAGTTCTGTCGAGGTTGAAGCCTCAAGAACATCCTGGAGCCCTGTTAGTGCTTTGGAAGCCGAAGCCTCCCGCCAGGGCAATTTTGCCGGTGAAAGTCCCTCAAGGGCAAAGTCAGAGGTATCTCGATGTTTAGAAGGAGATCTACCCTTTGAGGACTGGCTAGATTTATGTTTAGTTACCTGAGATCCATGGGAGGAAGACGAAGCCCTGGAAGACGTCGATGCCACAGAAGCTGCATCGGAGATAAAAAGGGTGCTAAGTTTAGCAGCTCAATTTTGCCGACCCCTTTTTGACATCATCCCACAGGCAACACACTCTAAAATAGTGTGGTCAGGACCTCAATATTTGAGGCACCACTCATGGGTGTCGGTGACGGAGATGGTACCACCACACTTAGAACACTTATTAAAACCCGAAGCGGGTTTTTCCATTGTGAAGGAAAATGGCGCATGGCACCTGAGGAGAAAATTACTGGAAAAGACTCCAGAAAGAAAGGGGTTTTTTAAAAAAAAAAAAAAAGAAAGAACCACCGGCAGTACCAGTGTAGCGTGGAGGGAAGGCAGACATGACCACAAAAAGAAGAAGAAGAATAGGGAAATTTTTTCTGCGGTGACAGGATGTGCAACCTGTCGGCTCTATGGAAAACGAAGAACTGGAGAGGGACAGTTGGAAAAGGCGGGAAGGCAACACGCAGGTGCTGTGGGATGCTCCCAAAAGCTTTCCTATTGGACACTGGGGAGCGTTCCCGCACAGGCTCCGTCGGTACCGATGATACCCATATGTGAAGACTACATTCCTGCTTGTTCCTGGAGATACTCTATACCTCAACCTCCTTCCTGCTGCCTGACTGAACTGACACTAGCCCTGCTCTCTTCCACACCCAAATTCAGAAACTGCCTTCCTAAATGCTAACAGATTCTATTCCTCCCTCAAACTAATTGGGAGATTATTCCACCCCCATATTTATTTATTTGATTTTATATACCACACTATTTTGAAATCAGCGCGGTTCACACAGAACAAGCATAAACATTTTACAATGAACAGGGATAACAAAACAGTAGAAAGATTTAGTAATGATTTAGGGAGAGCTACAGAACAACCCCTCTCTCCATTGCTTCAATCGCACCTGTTGGTTGCCCGGAACCACCAGTCACTGACCCTGACTCGATTGCCATTTCCTACCTGGATGCTACCATGACAGTAAATCTCTGCAGCTACACCGGCCCATGGCTTCTCAGGGTCACTGCCAGTTCACTGTATACACATCTCTCTCTTATGCATATTCATTGAGGCGATCCAGAATACCCAACTGGCCAGGTGTGCCTCCAGGAAAGGGTCGAGAAGCAATGCCCTACGCCAGTGGTTCTCAACCCAGTCCTCCGGGACCCCCAGGCACTACTTCCATTGTATGCAGATCTATCGCATGCATATTCATTGTGGATACCCTGAAAACCCAAATGGACTACGGGTTCCAAAGGACTGAGTTGAGAACCACTGCCCTAAGCAAAACCTTTAGCCATGGCCTCCCTCCACTATGGTCTAGTGTCTCCCCTCTCCTATTCCCACCTCCAGCACAGTAACTCTCCTCCACTTACTTACCCTCGCTCTATCTAGCATTTTCCCTTCCCTTCACCCTCCAGGTGTCCAACATCTCTCTCTCCCTAACCCTCCTCTCCATAATTTAGCATCTCTGTCCCTTCCCAGAGTCCAGAACCTCTCCTTCCATCTCCCTGCCACCCTACCTCTGTCCTCTGCTTGGCAGACAGCAGCATTTGAAAGCTGCTCTCAGTGTGGCGATGGGCCTTGGAGTACCCACGCATCCATACTCTAGCCCCTTCCCCTCAGACACAACCTTCCTCTTGGAGCAGGAAGAGCCAGTACACAGCAGGCCTAGAGCATGGTCCACAGACATGCTCATACCTGCTTTCAAATGCCATTACCTGCTACATCACTGCCCCAATCTGCTTTATATACTTTTGAAGGTGCGATCACCAGAATTGCACTAATTACCCTCAGAAGGAAGTCGTGTCGAATCAGCAACCCATCCTGCATTTTCTTTTGTGCTGCATCTTCCTCCCCAAGTTTCCATTTTTCAAACAAAAATGAAAACAGTTTAGTAACGTATGCAGAAAAGGTGCAGGCAGGTCATTTCTGTTATATGATCACCCACTGTAAAAACAAACTGCACAAAACTTAGGGCACAAGTTAGTCCTCTCCTTATGTTATTCCCTTTGGATTAACAATTATTTATTAATGTTAACTTACTATACACCTGTGATGATGATGTTTAATAAAATTTTACAGAGAACAGTTTGCTATACTGTTACACGGTTCCTTGTAAAGACAGAGTTGAGATGTAAACCTCAATGACTTATGCTATAGACTTCTTTTGCTAAATGACATCTTAGAAAGGGTCAAATTATAGTAGTGACACTTTCTACTGGACCAGGCTAACCTTAATTTAGAAACAGAGAAATATGACGACAGAAAAAGACCACATGGCCTATCTAGTCTGTCCTTCCATATCAACAACTACAACAGTCCCCTTTTTTCCTTTAGAGATCCTCTGTCTGTCCCATGCTTTTTTGAATTCAGATACTGTCCTCGTCTCTACCACCTCCACTGGGAGACTATTCCACGGATCCACCACTCTTTCTGTAAAGAAATATTTCCACATATCACTCCTGAATCTATCCCCTTTCACTCTCATCCCATGTCCCCTCGTAGCAGAACTTGCTTTGAAAGATGTGCTCCTGTCATCAGCTTAGTGCCTGAATTTACTGGCAATCTGTAGGCTGAATTACTGTTATTAGTCCTTTCTGACAACTGGTCTCAAAAGTCCCCCCATGCACCATAAAATCTTTTTTGTTAGTTCAGTTAAAAGTATTGTTACCCACGAAGATTTAAGTGCACACATAAAACTGGCAATAGTCTATCCAATTTGATAAAAATTTAAACATTGTACTTAAATAAGGAGAGAGACTTGATCATGGCATTACACTATGCCCTGGATGTGGCGATGAACGCAAAGATTTGGCTTGGATTGTTTTTTTGTATTACCCACATTAGTGAAAAGTACACACACACTTCACTATGCAGACTGACAAGATTTTCAAAGCATATTCACCTTGAAAATTAGCCCAGGAAAAATATGCACACATTCAGACTTGCTGTTTGCAGTGCGCAGCTTTTGCTGGCTAAAAGACGCGCTGATATTTAACGTTTTGAAAATGATGCAGGTAAGTGCTAACCTCTTCATAACATTCCCCTGAGGAAGACCCTCTCAGACAAGAAGTAGACACACACACTTGTGAAATCTTTCACATGTTTTACGTTACCTGCAGACTCCCGTCAGATACATTCGGTCCCTTATCAGATCAGACGCTTGGGTTCTGAACACATTCCTCAGGGCTCTCCCAGCACAGGAGGCATTCTTCCCGTCAAGCTGAAGCAGGACAAAACACCAACAGTGCGTCAGATTTGCAAAATCAGAAATACCATTGGAGGATGGACAACTAGTTTGCATCTCTTGAACAAAAAGTTAATTCAAACTGCATTCAGAAGAACTTTTAGCAATGAGAATGAAGTCTGTAGTGAATCATGCATCCATGTTAATGCAGACCTTACCTACATCTCCAAAGTGCCATTTCCGCACCAACCACAGCATTGTGTTAACACAAAGCATGCTACAATTAAAATAAACCAATTTGCCTAATTTAGCATATTACAGGCTCCTAAAGTACCTTGTTTCAGTGGTATTAAAAGTGTATTTATCAATAAATACTGTCTTCCAAGCATTTGGAGGCAACTTTCAACCTGTTTCACAGGTAAATTCATTAACTGAAAAGGGCCCCCTCCTTCTACCTGCATCACAAAGGGGTGGGGCTGGAGGAGGGCAGGGTCAGAAGATACCGCATGGGAATTTCATGATTTATAGCAAAGGTCCGTGGTGCACAAGTACCCACATTGCCAGCTGACCCAACTTTTCAAAGGGAAACACTGTGTGGCCCAGTTCTAAAGATTATCCCTTTAAATCATGTTAACACTGCAGTAAATAAGCCCCTTTATTTTTCAGAAGAAGCCATCAAGGCACACAGATATGTAGCAGACACTGACAACTACCGGTATGTTACTGCAGCTAGAAAGATAAATTTAAGACTGCTATGCATGCCAGTCAATAAAGGGGTTGAACTAACTCACCTGGCATTTCATCATAAATGTTAACAGTCTAATGGCTTTTAAGTGCTTGTAATCCTCGAAGTAAGTGTAGTTACTCACCTGTAACAGATGATCTCCGGGAACAGCAGGAATCTAGTCATCACATATGGGCGACATCGGCACCAATGGAGCCTGTGTGGGAATGCTCCCCAGCATCCTAAAGGTAAACCTTTGGGAGTACGCCACTGCGCCTGCATGACTGCCTTCCCGGTCTTTTGACTCCCTCTCCTCAGTTGGGTTTGTAGCTGAGCAGGAAGAGTAAAAATAACCCTACAACACCTAGGAGAGGAGGGTGGGTTGTGAAGATTGATTCCTGCTGTTCCTGGAGACCATCTGTTACAGGTAACTACGCTATCTCCAGGAACAAGTAGAAATGTAGTCTTCACATATGGGACTTCCTAGCTCCCAGATCTTCAGGAGACTTGGAAACCAGGTCAGAAAGGTCGGACTGGGTTCAGATGGACATAGACATCCCGGCCATGGAGATCTGACATTAAACAGTGTGGGCAGGGGAGGAGTTATAGTATTGTTCCAAAGAGATGTTGGAGGACTGCCTAGCCGAAGGCCACATCCCAGCGGGAGTCCTTGTCCAAGCAATAGTGGATGGCAAAGGTGTGGATGGAGGACCAGGTTGCTGCCCTGCATATTTTGTCAATGGCTACCGAGTGTAGGTTGACTACAGAAGTTGCCATGGCTCAGACATTGTGAGCAGTGACGTGACCTGTGTGGGAGTGTCCTACTTTATCATAAGCAAAAGTGATGCAGTCTGCTATCCATCTGGACAGCTTATGCGTTGATACAGAAGTCCCAAGTGAGTGGGGTCAAAGGAAATGAACAATTGTGAGGACTTGTGGAAATCCTGAGTCCTCTGTAGATAGAAGGCCAGGGCTAGTTTGAAATCCAGGGTGTGCAGGGTTGCCTCTGCACGGGACACAGAAAGAATATGGTCTTGGAAAGAAGACCGGAAGAATGACTGATTGGTTGATGTGGAAGGGGGATACCTCTTTTGGCAAAAAGTGAGGGTATGTCCCATAGGGTGACTTTGTCATGATGGAATCTAGTATATAGTGGATAAGCCACAAAGGCCTGTAATTCACTTATGTGTCTGACTGAGGTCAGAGCTACTAGGAATACAACCTTCCACGACAGGTACCGCAGGTGAGCAGTATCTAAAGGTTCAAACAGGGGTTTGAGCAGCTGTGCTAAACCACATTGAGATCCCAGGCCACTGGTGGTGGTCGAATGGATAACTTAGAGAGAAGGGGGCCTCTCATGAAACCTGCCACTAGGGGATGTACAGAGATGAATTGACCATTGATTGGTTTGTGAAAAACTGCGATGGCACTGAGGTGAACTCTGACCAAATTAGTTTTCAGTCCTGAGGAAGGCAGATGCAATAGATACTGCAAAAGTGCAGACACTGGTACGTTGAAGAATTAAGGTTGTCCCTTGCACACCACGATCCAAACCTGCACCATTTGAAAGCATAGGTCCGTCTGGTGGAGGGTTTTCTTGAAGCCAGAAGGTTGTTATTTACCTCCTAAGGAAGGCGAAGATGCTGGAGAATCATGTAGGATTGTTCTGTTGTTCTGGGAGGGAAGACCCTGACTGTGGCCCAGACTGATTGGTTGAGTCTGTTGCAGTCGAAGTAGTAGGGGAAACCAAAATTGATATGGCCAGAAGGGGGCTATGAGAATCATGGTGCCTCCGTCAAGCTGGAGTTTGAAGAGGGTCTTTGGAATTAGGAGTATGGGGGAAATGTGTAAAGCAGTCCATGACCCAAATGCAGGTGAAAAGCACCATTTGCTTGGCTTAGCTTGGACAGAACTGTGGAAGTCTGCTGTTCTGTGGAGTGGCAGAGGTCAATGACTGGAGATCCCCAGGTCTTGAAGATCTGTTCCATCAAGCGAGGGTCTAGACTCCACGCATGTGGGTGGAGAATCTGACTGAGCCTGTCTGCAAGGTGATTATGATCGCCGGGGATATACACTGTGTGAAGGTGTATGTGGTGAGAGTTGGCAAAGTACGAAGAGGCCTGTCGCCTATGGAAAAGGGGAAGTGAGCCTGTTCCACCTTGCTTGTTCACATAGAACATTCCATCTGGTTGTCTGTTCTGACAAGAAGCTGACTGTTCGAGAGGTGGTGTTGAAATACCTGCAGGGCATTTGTGACTGCCCGGAGTTTCAACAAGTTGATTTGTAAGGATGACTTCAGAGTCGTTCAGTGGCCTTGTGTGGACACAGACACCAGGTGTGCTCCCCAACCCAGTTTGGACGCATCTGTGGTCAGGGTATGTTTAGGTTGAGGCATCCAAAAAGGAGAATCTTTTAGCAGATTTGCTGGGGTGCACCACCATAGCATATGCAGTCGTGCAAATGGGACCACTGACTGTAGGTGCCATATGAACTAGGAGACAAAGGAAGTTTCAAGCTGTCGAGCTTGTCTGATGACGCATGTGGTTGACTAGGGATACTAGTCTGTCCATGCGGTCTAGGGGCAGAAAGGCTTTGGATAGGCGAGTATCCAGGCCTTCTCCTATGAATTGCAATCTTTGAGTTGGGATTAGGTGGGACTTTGAGAGGTTTACCATGAATCCCAGATGTTGCAGTATTACAAGAGTGTTTCTGAGAGAAGTGGAGAGCTCTCCTGGAGAGTCTGCCTTTATCAATCAGTCATCTAAGTAAGGGAAGACAAAGATCCCCTTGCTTCACAAGTAGGCCACTACCACTGACATGCATTTTGTGAACTCCCTGGGACCAGATGGTAGTCCGAAGGGGAGAACTCTGTACTGGTAGGGAGTCCCCTGAAAGGTAAAGCGAAGATATTTTTGGTGTCCTGCGTGTATCAGGATATGTGGGTATGCCTCTGAGATCTAGGGAACATAGCCAATCTTGTTCCTGCAAGTTGAGTAGGAGGGTTTCAAGGGAAATCATTTTGAACTTTTCCTTGATCAGGAATTTGTTGAGATTTCTGAGATCAAGGATAGGCCTGTATCCTCCAGACTGCTTCAGGATGAGGAAGTAAGGAGAGTAGAAGCCTTTGTGAAGTTCTTGTTTTGGAACCTTTTCTATGGCACCCTATGTGAGCAGGTTGGGGATTTCCTCTTTGAGTAGGGACCCTAATGGAGGTTGGAGAGGATATTTGTCCCTGAAGTGAAGCAGAGGGAGTTGCATGAAGTTTAGTTGGTACCCCTCTTGAATGATGCTTAGGGTCCACTGCTCTGAGGTGATCATCTGCCAGTAGGTAGCAAAGAAGCAAAGCCGACCTGCTATTTTGTTTGGATTGGGTGCTTGCAGGGATAAAGGGGACTCTGTTCTCTAGGACTGAGTCAAAAGCTGGGTGTCGCTTGTGGCTGAGCTGCTGGCTGTTTAGCAGTTCTGGGCTTTTTAGCAGGCTTAGGTCCCTGTTGCTTGCCTTGCTGGTAAGAAGGCTGCGAGTAAGATGGATAGAACCTCTTCTTGGGAAAGAAGGGTTTCTTTGTTGATGGCTTCTTTTATGAAGGGCCAGCTGTCTTCCTAGAGAGTCTCTTTAGAATGGTATCATCAGTTTCAAGCTCCCCAGCCTCTTCACTCCAGTTTTTTCCGAAGAGATTCTGTCCAGTGCAAGGGATTTTACCAAGTTTATCCTGGACCCACTATTCCAGGTCTGAGTCCTGTAACAATTCTACCCTCTGAGCCCTGATGGCAATAGCTGATGCTCTGCTGGTAGACTCAAATGCATCGAAGGCTGCCCTGTTTACAAATTTTGAGACATTCTGGCTATTCTTGAGGACTGTCAAAAATTGGCCTTTTTTCCTCAGAAATGAAGGAAAGGAAGGCTTCCCAGTCCTTATTTCCTTAAACAGCATTCCCATATATAAGGTACAGGAATTTATTCTACTAGCCAGCATGCAGGCCAGGAATGACCATCGGGCAAAAGCAATGAGGTTTCTCGATTCTCTTCCGGGGGGTATCGATGCATGTGTCTTACCACTTTTGATGCGGTGCATTGTTGATTCAACCACCATGGAGTGATATGGTAGCCGAGCCTTTTGAAAGCCAGGGGCATCTGGTACTTGATACGTTGTATCAAGGCATTTACTGATGGGCAAGACAGTTAGCAGGGTCTCCCACATTCGAACATTAGGTTATATAGGATCTTATGTACCGGCAGAATTGTTGCATCCTTTGGAGCCGAAGGGTACTGAAGAATTTCCAGTTCTTCCGCTCGGTGCTCCAGTTTCACCGTAGCAGGTATAGAGAGGCCTGCCGCCATGTCCTGAATAGATTCTTGGAAGGACATGTCCTCCGGCAGAGACTTCCAATGGGAGGTTGCGCTGGGAGGTGATTGCTCCGGTACCGATGCCATATCAAGAAGGTCTTCAGAATCTAAGGACTAATGATCTGAATCGGAGCCCTGAGATTCTGATCTCTGAGCGCTGTCAGTGCCGATGGCCGTGTGAACAGGGCTGCTGGTACTGATCATGTTCGATGCTTCCCTCCTACTGCTTGGGCAGTGGTGCTGTACCCATGGACAAAGTCGAGGTGCTCCGAACTCCTGTACTTGCAGCGGAGAAGATGTATGGGGGGGCACTTGTGATGATACCGATAATGCGTCTGTACCGATTTTGGTACCGTTGAGAGCGGTCCTGGAGTCATCGATTTAAGTGGTACCGAGGCTGCCAGGAGAGCTGCTAAGGTCTTTTCGATGATAGCATGCGCTGATCCAAAGAAATTGCCGATGTCTGGTCCAGAGACAACGGGGCTTGCAGCCACCATACCAGAGCACAGCACCGGGGGCTCAGCCAAGGTCAAAGTCTCAAAGGCCTCCTGGTACCCCATGGAGGCTTTGGAGGACAAGTCCTCCCACCAGGGGCAATCAGTTTGGTGGTCAACCTCAGAGGATGTCTTTGGGGAGTCTGTGTGTCTTGAACAGAACCTCTCCCTCGATCCTCTTGATGTCTCTCTGAACTCCTTCGAGCAAGCTCGAGATTCTGTCGGATCTCTTGGAGCTTTTTGTGGGGATCTTGAAGTCTTCTACCTTTTAATGTTGGAACGATGTTTGGAGGCTTTTGAGGTTTAGATATTTTCAAATTTGATGAAGTGCAGGATAATGTTGATGCCAATGAAACAGAATCCTATGGGAAAAGTTGCAACAACTTCCTGGCCCGGTTTCCAAGACCTCTCTTTGTCATCTGCTTGCAGAGTGAGCAAGAGTCGGGATCATGGTCGGGACTGAGGCACTTAAGGCACTATTCATGTGTCTGCGACTGAAATCGTTCGGGAACATTTGGTGCATTTTTTGAAACCGCTAGGATGTTTCTCCATGATGGAGAGAGTAGGCCGAAGGCCTATTCAGGACATAAGGCCCTCGAAGAAAAAGGAAAGAAATAAATAAAAAATTTACGAGAAAAAAAAAGTATTGAAAAAAGGGGTACCAGAATCATGGGTGATGCCGGTGATCAAAAAAACGGGAAGGCAGAAGTGCTATACTGAAGTATTTTCTGTAGTGACAGGAAAAGCGATAGACTGATCCTGCTGGCTCCGTGGAAAATGAAGAACTGAGGAGAGGAAGTCAGAAGAGTGGGAAGGCCGTCACACAGATGAGTGGAGTGCTCCCAAAGGCTTTCCTTAGAATGCTGGGGAGCGTTCCCGCGCAGACTCCATCGGTACAGATGAAGATTACATATGTGAAGATTACATTCCTGCTTGTTTCTGGAGATACCTACTTACAGATCTCATGTCCACTATCACTGGCAGTTAGAAATTAGCTAACACGTGACCTGCCACTGCTAGTCCAGCAACAGATCAGGCAAAAGCTGTCTGCAGCAGATAACTTATTGGACATGTTTTCCCAAACAAAAGAGATTGGATGAAACCCACTTTTACAGCTTATTAGCTACAATGAATAAAGGTCACCTTACAGACATCAAATCTCTAGTTATGGCTCACTCCTTATCTATGAGTGCACCTGCCCTTCCACATCCTTAGTGCTTCGCAGCCTAACATTTTTTTTTAAACTTTAACAAATTATTGGTTCAGGGAACAGGATGGCAAAAATGGAGCTTTTTTCTTCCTACTTAAGATGTCAGACATATTTAGGCAACTGTCAGATAATGACACATACAGTGAGATATGTTCGCCAAGAGGCAATTTTGTTGGGGATGAGATAGTCAGTAATTCTAAAACAAGAACCTAGAGGTATAAGGTAGTAGGCAGGGGAAAGAGACAAAGAACCCGCTGAAAATTTTGATTTAATCAAAGGAAAAAAAAACCTTTTGCGATCTAAATAAATACACAAATAATGTGTGTAAATAAAAAAAAGGCAGTAACTAATGGCTTTTCCCCCCAGTTATTACTGAGCAAAATACATGGATTGAAGAATGTGCCAATCAAATAAACATGGTGGCAGATTGAATGGAAGTAAAAGTGTTGATGCCTTTGTGCTAAGGTGAGTCGAATATGGGTTTGAAATTCTCTTTGACACGATCTACTAATAAAAATGCAATATAATACACTCATTCACTTTAGCCCAGAGGAACTCTGCATTTTAATGTGTGAAGCCTAACTTCTCCACTTGCAAAATATCCCACCTTGCTCAGGAGGATGCCTCATGAATGAAACATAGGTCCATCTCTTATTTCGTCTAACATGCATGTCCTCAGAGCCCTCAGGGTTGCGTGGTTGCCAATACATGATTGTTCACAGTCTGTGTATAAATATATCATCACTAGCTATTAATCATTTATCAGAGCTACACCTTCCCAGTCTGCACATTCATAACAATTGACAAATTCCTGGATTGGTACTGGCAGACACTATGACCAGCCATATTATTCATTTTATGCATTTTTATGAGGTTGCCCAGAAAACTTTGTATAATTAAAATTCCTCAGGCCATGTCCTATTTAGCACTTACTCAGTCAATGTAGCCATCCAAACCTACCAGCCATACTGTGGAGTATAATATAGCCATTCCTTTATAAAGTATTTAAAAAGCCACTTTTTGCCAATGCTTTTAAATAGACAAGAAATGCAGCAGGTAATAGATATTAAGGTTGAAGACTAGTAGCAAGAACAGAGAGTTTACAGACAAGATCTGTAAGTATTAATGGTGTAATTCATACATGCGTCAACTGCATTTTATTTCTGACTTAGGACACTGTAGTGTCATCAGCCTAGCCAAGGCTGGGGGAGTTGCAGAGATGGGTAGTGAGAAGCAGTAGAATGAGTGCACTTATAAGTCAGTAGGAGATGTTTGAACTGGATGTGGAAACTCATAGGGAGCTAATGAAGTGACTTGAGAACAGGCCGGTTTGAGCTATCGAGCGGTATTGGCAGTCAGTTGGGCATTTCGTGTTTATTGGGTCCCCTTGAGAAAGCACTATGAGAAATGCTTAGTCGACACGATTGTTGGTGTCGGGGTGTTCAGCCTGAAGCTTTTGAGATTTGAATATGCTATGGAGACTGCTTCAGTTAAGTTTTCTGGATGACATGCTTTAGAGGAGAGCACTGCTATACTGTTATTAAAAATTGATTAAAAAAGTTAAAAGCTTTAAAAATATATAATGCTGATAGATAAATGTGACAATTATTGAAAAGGTGGTTTTTTGGCTATTGATGTGATGGGGATGGCATAGGCATGCTCAGTCATACTTGCCTGATCTGTGTACTCTGAAGCCTTTTTTCTCCTTTTATTAATACCTGTGATAGGGCTGTTTATTGATATTGATATTGGATGCTGATATCTAGCCTACTTGTATTCATAGTAGAGTGAATTTTTGTTTTTTTGAACTTAGTTCGTTTCATTCTGAAATTGACTATTTTTTTGATTGTGTCATTACAATGAGAAGAGGGGTTACTTGAGCATAGCAACACTGGTGGAAGATAAGCTGTACAGCTGAATTTTGAAAAGATTGAAGTGAGGGGAGATGATTCAGAGGGAGACCAGCCAGGAGGAAGTTGCAATAGTCAGTACAGGAAGTAACTAAAGAGTGGATAAGGGTCTTAGTAGTGTGTTCAGAGAGGAAGGGGTTAATTTTGCAGATGTTACAGAGAAAGAAATGATAGGTTTTAGCAATCTATTGGATGTGTGTGAAGAAGGAGAGGGGAGTCGTCACAGATGACCCCAAGATGGCGAGCTAGGGAAATAGGGAGAAGTACAGTGCTATCCACAGAAAGAGAAAGGAGAAAGGGGAGAGGTGGGTTTAGGGGGGAGAAGATAAGATGTTACACTGGCCATTCTTTAATTTCTCAGGGTATAGATTAGTCTGCCTGGTATGTGGATAAGCAGGAAGGAAGTCCTCGCATATGGGTGATCTCTGACGGAATCTTACACAGGAAGACTTCCCAGCTTCTATTGGAAGCTTTTGGGAGGCTCCACTGCACATGTCTCCCCGCCTGCTGCTGCAAGCTCCATCTTCTCCAGTCTTCAATTTTTCCACGGAGCCCCACAGACATTTTGGTTCTCTGCTGGTAAATGTTATTTTTCCCCTTCGTGGGCCTGCTTGCAAGTATAGCACAGTTACTTACCTGTAACAGGTGATCTCTGGGAACAGCAGGAATTAGTCCTCACATATGGGTACGTCGGTACCGACGGAGCCTGCGCGGGAAAGCTCCCCAGCCTTTCAGATGAAAGGCTTTTGGGGCCTCCCACTGCACATGCGCGCTGCCTTCCCGCCTTCCTGACCAGCTCTCCTCAGTTCGAGTTTATAGCTGAGACAATAGAGAGAGGAAAGGAAGATAGATAGAAGATACAACTCCTAGGGGAGGAGGGTGGGTTGTGAGGACTAATTCCTGCTGTTCCCAGAGATCACCTGTTACAGGTAAGTAACTGTGCTATCTCCAGGAACAAGCAGGAATAAGTCCTCACATATGGGGACTCCCTAGCTAAGATGCCTGGGAGATCCCCCTCCAAGGGTAAACCATCTTCGTATGGATCTCAGGCATCCATCCAGGGAAGGTGGGCAGGAGTTGTTTAAGTATGGAACAGGTGTTTGAGGACAGCCTGACCAAACAAGGCATCCCGGCGGGAGTCCTTGTCCAAGCAGTAATGGGCTGTGAAGGTATGAACCGAGGCCCAAGTGGCTGCTCGACAGATCTGATCTATGGACACAGAGTGAAGATGAGCCATAGAAGTGGCCATGGCTCGCACATTATGAGCTGTGACATGGCCTTCCAGAGAAATGTTCCTACTCTGGTAAGCAAAAGAAATACACTGAGCAATCCAATTGGAAAGTGTACGTTTGGTGACTGGAAGTCCCAAATGAGAAGGATCAAAAGCCACGAAAAGTTGGGAAGACTTTCGATGTGGCTGAGTCCTGTTGAGGTAAAAGGCGAGAGCTCTTTTACAGTCAAGAGTATGAAGGTTCCTCTCTGCACTGGATGCATGAGGAGCCGGGAAAAAAAAACCAGGTAGATATACCTCTTGATTAAGATGAAAAGGCGAGACCACTTTAGGCATAAAGTGGGGATTCGTCCTAAGGACCACCTTATCATGATGAAATCTGGTATAAGGTGGATTAGCCACCAAAGCCTGCAGTTCACTGATGCGGCGAGCCGAAGTGACTGCAATAAGGAAAAGAACCTTCCAGGAAAGAAATTTCAGGGAGGTAGATACCAACGGTTCAAAAGGTGGCTTCATAAGTTGACCCAGAACAAAATTCAAGTACCATGCTACCGGAGGAGGTCGGATGGGAGGCTTAGTGAGGGTCAGGCCTCTCATGAATCTTGCAATAAGAGGATGAGAGGAGACAGGTTGTCCATTTATAGGTTTTAAGGATGCTGCAATAGCACTTAAATGGACTCATACTGAATTCGTCTTGAGGCCTGCATTGGAAAGATGCAGGAGATAGTCCAGTAGAGAATTCAAAGGAAGTGCTAGAGGGTCAAGACCCTGTTGCGCACACCAAATGGAAAAACGTTTCCATTTGAAAGCATAGGAATGCCTCGTGGAGGGTTTCCTAGAGGCATGAAGAATATCTTTCACTGGTTGAGAAAGATTGAAGTCATGAAGGCTCAGGCCTTCAGTAACCAAGCTCTGAGGTGTAGGGACTTGGGGTTTGGGTGCCACAAAGTCCCCTCCTCCTGAGACAGGTGGTCTGGCGCAGCTCCCAGGTCCAGGGAGGGTCCCTGGGAGAGATGCAGAAGTAGAGGGAACCACACTTGGCGTGGCCAGCGTGGAGCTATGAGGATCATGGATCCGTGATCCCTCTGTAGTTTGAACAGAGTCTTGGGAATCAAAGGAATGGGTGGAAAAGCGTACAGGAATTCCTGACCCCAATGTAGGAGAAAGGCATCGTTGGCCTGAGCTCCCTGACACGGAGTCCTGGAACAGAAACGGGGAAGTTTGGCATTCCATGGACTTGCAAAGAGGTCTATGTCCAGGGTCCCCCATTCCTGAAAGATTCTGCGTATCTGGTCCATACGCAGGGACCATTCGTGTGGGAGCAGAACTCGACTGAGTCTGTCTGCCCGAGAGTTTTGAACTCCTGGAAGATATACTGCCAGAAGATGAATTTGATGCTCTCTGGCGAAGGCCCATAATCTGAGAGCTTCGTTGCAAAGCGACAGAGAGCCCGTCCCTCCTTGTTTGTTGACATAGAACATGGCTACCTGATTGTCTGTCTGGACTAGGACAGTCAGGTTGACAAGGAGGGTGTGGAAGACTGTGAGGGCAAGGAAGATTGCTCGCAGTTCCAGAAGGTTGATGTGAAGGGTGGTCTCCTGAGGAGACCAGGTGCCCTGAGTGGAGAGGTGTTGGAGATGAGCTCCCCACCCTGTTTGGGAGGCATCTGTTGTGAGGGTTGCTTGGGGCAATGAAGGTTGGAAGGGAATCCCCAACAACAGATTTTTGGAGGATGTCCACCACTGGAGAGACCAAAACAGTCGTTTTGAAGTGAGTATTTGGTCTGAGAGCAGTCCTGATGCTTGAGACCACTGGGTGGCCAAAAGCCATTGAGCTGCCCTCATATGAAGACGAGCGTAGGGCACCACATGGACCGTGGAGGCCATGTGGCCCAGAAGTTGCAGCATTTCTCTGGCTGACAAGTGGCTTCTGGACTGAGCCTGGGAGGCCAAGCTTATTAGCCTTTGGCCTCGGACCAGAGGGAGGTAGGCCCTTGCAGTGGTGGAGTCCAATTGGGCCCCTATGAATTCCAGGGACTGAGTAGGGATGAGTTGGGACTTGGGAACGTTTAACACAAGTCCCAGATATTGAAGAATACGCCTTGTGCGGTCCAGAGATATCTGGGCTTCTGACTGAGATGGAGCTCGGATGAGCCAGTCGTCCAGATATGGGAAGACAAAGATTCCCATGCCTCTGAGAAATGCGGCTACGACTGCCATGCATTTTGTGAAGACTCTTGGAGCAGAGGCCAGACCGAAGGGTAGTACTCTGTACTGGAAATGTTTTCCCTGGAACAGAAAGCGAAGATATTTTCTGTGGGATGGATGGATGAGTGTATGAGTGTACGCATCCTTGAGATCTAGAGAACAAAGCCAATCCTGACTCTGAAGGTATGGAAGGAGAATGCCCAGAGAGAGCATTTTGAATTTCTCCTTGAATAGAAACCTGTTCAATTCTCTCAGATCTAGGATAGGTCTGAAGCCCCCTGTCTTCTTTGTTATGAGAAAATAAGGGGAGTAGAAACCTAACCCCTGTTGTGGAGGAGGAACCTCCTCTATTGCCCCTTGGGCAAGGAGAGAAGAGACTTCCTGACCCAACAGGGTCAGAAGAGATGGGGGAGAACTGAATTGCCTCACCATGGTATGGGGAGGAAGGCTGGAGAAATGAAGTTTGTAGCCCTCCCTGATAATAGAGAGGGTCCATTGCTCTGATGTGATTTGTTCCCATCTGGGAGCAAAATGAGCTAGCCTTCCAGGAATGGTGAGGGGCTCTGGTTGTTCTAGAGCCAGAAACGGCAAGTTCTCTAGGGGCAAGTCAAAACCCCTGAGGGGGTTGAGCCTGCTGGGGTGTAGCAGACACTGCAGGCTTTGACTTTACTTGCTTAGATTGCTGACGCTTAGCAGCAAAGCGAGGCTGAGCAGATTGCTGGCCAGTATTTGTGGAAAATCTGGCCTTCTTATAGTAAGGCCTTTTAAAGGACTTCTTTTTGGCAGGGGTAGAAGTAGACTTAGAAAGTCTATCTAGAGTGGCATTTTCTGCATCCATTTGAGCAGCTTTAATTTGCCAGTCTTCACCAAATAAGTTCTCACCTGTACAGGGCAGATTCCTGAGACCATCTACAACCCAGGGTTCTAGGTCAGAAGCCTGGAGCCAAGCGAGACGTCGGGCTGCAATAGCAATTCCCGAAGCTCTGCCTGCAACCTCAAAGGAATCAAAGGCTGCCCTGTTGGAGAACTTGGAGACCTCTGAAAGTTGTGTCACCATAGAAAAGAAGTCCGCCCTTTGATCATCAGGGATAAAGGGGGCAAAATGCTGTATCTTTAGGGCAAGTTGTCCAAGAAACATGCCCATATAAAGGCTATAAGAATTGATCCTGGCTATAAGCATACTAGCCTGGAACATCTTTCTTCCAAAAGAGTCCAGGGTCTTACATTCTCGCCCTGGAGGGGTAGAAGAATGCCTTTTAGGACTTTTTATTTTCTTCATGGCAGACTTCACCACAATAGAGTGGTGAGGCAGCTGAGCTTTCTGGAACCCAGGAGAAGGAGGGACCCGATACATGGTGTCCAACCTACGGGAATGGGGAGACAGTGTTAAAGGAGTCTCCCACAAATCCATCAAGTGTTCTTGAAGGATTTCATGGATAGGCAGAGTGACTGCCTCTTTAGGAGCTTTAGAGTATCCTAAAATATCCAATTTTTTTGATCTGGGTTCTTTTTCAGAAGATGTAGCAATAGAAAGTGCTTTAGCTACATCAACAATGAAATCCTGAAAGGATAAATCCTCTGGAGGAGACATCCTCCTCTTTGGAGAAGAGGGCTCCTCAGGAAGAGCAAGCTCAGCAGAGTCATCAGAGGAATTGAATTCATCAGAAGAATCTGAGTATTCTCTCTGTGCTTTCAATGCACGATACGCATACCGATCGGTATCGACATCGGGCGTATCGGGCATGGGATCGGTACCGGGCGAAAGCCTGAATCCGGCATGCGGAACCGATCGACTCTTGGAAGTCGATGGTCTCGGTTCCGGTGTGGATACCGGAACCGGGGTCGGTACCGATGGAATCGGTACTGAGGGCGTCGCAGCCTTAATGAATGCCAGAACGGCCTGCTGCATGGTCTGGACAGTATTGCCCATAGACGCCACTGCTGCCTGGATGTCGGTACCGGTATGGGCCGGTACCCCAGAGCAGTCCAACAGGTGATCAGTCGAGGCCGTGCCATCGATGTCAACCTGTGACCCCATGATTGCTTTGGAGGCCGGAGCCTCCCGCCGGGGTTTTTTGGCCTGGGCAGAATCCTCGAACTCAAGATTGAGAGCCTCTCGATCTTTAGAAAGAGATTTGCTTTTAGAGGATTTGCCCACAGAAGTTTTGGTTACCTGAGATCCATCCGGAGAGGAAGACCTGGATGACTGTGATGCTTCTGAAGGAAACAGCACATGGAGCTTGTTGGCCCGGTTCTGCAAACCACGTTTAGACATCTGGGTGCAGGATTGGCAGTCCGGTATGGAGTGGTCAGGTCCCAAACATTTAAGACACCATTCATGGGTGTCTGTGACAGAAATGACAGCACTGCACTTGGTACACTTTTTAAAACCAGGGACTGGCTTCTCCATGAGGAGAATTTGTGTAGGCCTTAAGGCCTAACAAAAGTTACCAAGCTGTGCTGAAGAAAATAAAAAAGTCTTTTTTTTTTTTTTTTTATAAAGAAAGAAAGAGACTGGCGGTACCGGTTTTGGTATGGGGAAGGCAGGTACGCGGTCTAAAGAAACAAACAAAATTCACAATTTCTTCAGCGGTGACAGGAACACGACCTGCTGGCTCCGCGGAAAAAGAGAAACTGAGGAGAGCTGGTCAGGAAGGCGGGAAGGCAGCGCGCATGTGCAGTGGGAGGCCCCAAAAGCCTTTCATCTGAAAGGCTGGGGAGCTTTCCCGCGCAGGCTCCGTCGGTACCGACGTACCCATATGTGAGGACTTATTCCTGCTTGTTCCTGGAGATCAAGTTAGCATTAGTGCTTGCCATCTGTGGCGTCAGTTCTGTCTGTCATGGTTCTTTCATCTATTCTGGTGCTTTCAGTATATTTTCATTTTCTCGGTTGTTTTCCCTGTGGCCCAACTGGGCCTGCAGCAACCATCGAGCTGTTTGATTTAGCCATGGCCATCTTCCCAGACATGTCCCAGAAACCAGCCAGCAGGTTCAAGAAGTGCACCAAGTATGCCAGGACCATCTCTGTCACCAGACAAGCACAATTGGTACCTCCATGCCTGGGTCCCAATCACTAGCACTCTTCCTGCAATTTGTGTTTGCAGACAACAAGGAGAGGCCCGAAAGCTTGGAAGAAACAGAAAATCCCTCTTTGGCCAGAGGTATGATTCAGCATCTTCGACACTGCCAGTGGTCTCAATGGCTTCCAAGGAATCCACTGATGATGCATGAGCCATTGATCTGTCTCTGCCTGGAGTTGAGAAAGGACTTGGCCTTGAAGGGGAATCCATCTGAGCACCAGGCAAAGGCCCGGGTACCTCGGCATCAGAGCCCTTCCAAACAAGATGTCGAGAGTGATGAGTGCAAGTGGCATGTCAAAGTGCTCCCGAGAGGACTTCTCAACCTCCAGGGTTTTGGAGGGGCACTGACTGTGTCCAAACAATCGAGGCCATGCTGATACCCCTGCACTGATGCCGGAAACATTGGTCCAAGCTGCTCAGGTCCCAAGGCCTTCGGATTTGGCAGTCATGGAGAAGCACCTCCTTCAAGCACTCAAAGTCTGCATCACATCATTGCTGGAGAAGCAACTGGATGGTACCTGCAGTATTGTAATTGAGCACTATGCAGTCGATCCTCGAGATCCATACTCTATCTGTGGAGGCATAGATGTCGGGGCATTGAAGAGATCCACCGGTTCCCAACAGGCCATCTCCCTCTTGATTGTCGTGGATTCCGATGCCCCTGCAAAATCTCAGAAGCCTTTGATGCATCATCATCGATC
The DNA here is from genome assembly GCA_033557465.1 of Ichthyophis bannanicus. Lineage (NCBI taxonomy): Eukaryota > Metazoa > Chordata > Amphibia > Gymnophiona > Ichthyophiidae > Ichthyophis > Ichthyophis bannanicus. The sequence continues at coordinate 548,782,682 of CM066031.1, forward strand.
CTGTAGAAACTGATATTCCCCTTGAGGCAGGAGGGAGCTCCAAGCAGAGTCTCAGAGGTACTTAGACTTCCTTTCAGAGTTTGACTCTGATGGATGGGTGACCATATGGAATTGGAGAACTTGTCGGAGGGCAGGTCTCCTGAGCTCCGGTCAGACCCCTCCCCTCCACATGAATGACAGAAGTCTACTCCGGAGGACATGCCCTTCCAGGATTTTATGATGGATATGGCCAAGGCCATCCCATTTTCAATGGAGATGGAGGATGAACCCAGGGTGGAGGAGTTGGAGATCCTCTAATATTCCTCTGCCCCTAAGGAGACAGTGACTGTACCAGTGCATTGCATCCTACAGCAGCTACAAACACGAATGTGGGAGAATCCCTTCACTGTGCCACCAGTCAGTAGGAGGCTGGACACGATGTGCAGAGTTCAAAAAGCTCCTGGGTTTAAGATATCTCAGCTTCCACACCACTCCTTAGTGGTAGAGTCTGCTCTCAAGAGGATTATTCCAAAACTCATTCCTCAATGCTCCCAGGTAGAGAGACTTGCACATTGGATTCCTTTGGAAGGAAGTGCTTCCAAAGCTCCATGCTTGCGGCTCAAGTACATTCTTACCAATTCTACATGAGCATGTTCTTGAAGGACATCATGTGTGATCACCGACTTGTGCCAGTTCCCTCTTCCAGAGAAATTAGAGCACTATTGTACTCTGGTGGGCCATGGCAAGGACTGCGTGAAGTTCCTGGTCTGGGTGACCTACTATGCCTTCAAGACTGTCTAGAACAGCAGCAGTGGGCATCGGAGCCTGCAGGCTCACCTGGCTTTAGTCTTCTGACCTGGAACAATCAGTGCAAAATAAGCTTGAGGACGTGTCGTGTTAGGAAGAGAACCTCTTTGTAGAGCAGGTGGAGGAGGTGGTGTGCATCATAAAGAAGCAGCATGTCACCCTCAGATGCACATCCAAACAAGCTGCCTGTCACAGGAGGTATCAAAATGGAGGCCAGAAGAAGATCTAATACCCACATAGGTAAAGGTACTTCCATGGTCCTCAAAACGTCCCAGCAAAAAATGCAGGCTCCTCACTCGCAGCATCAAGAAAAGCCTCAAAAGGCCCAGCCTGCAGCGCAACCAAAGCTGGGAGTGGGGTTTTGACTGGTTCCTTTGAAGCACAGCCAATCTGCCAGTCAGGGACGGCCCGTCCATTGAGCAAGAATGTTGTTGGCACAGGGCACCGCGCTTCAAGGGGCCCCACGCCAACAACATTTTGCACACTGCTCACCTTCTTTAACGGCACCCGGCAGGTTCAGCACAGCTCATTACAGCCACCGAAGTGAAGAGCGTTGTTCCCTTCACTTCGGCAGCTGTATTGTAATGAAGATCGCAGGCGCGCCAGAGGGCAAAGGACACTTCCTGTGTCCCGGCTCTCAGTGCGCCTGCGATCTTCATTACAATACAGCTGCCGAAGTGAAGGGAACAATGCTCTTCACTTCGGCGGCTGTAACGTTAGCTGTGCTGAGCCTGCCAGGAGCCGCTGAAGCCTGCCGCGGGCCTCTTTGGGGAAGAGGGCTTGGGCTTGAAATGGGCTGTGGAGGGGTCTAAAATTGGAATTGGGCTGGGGGGGCTATTATTGGAAATGGGCTGAATGGGGGGAGGCTAGGATTGGAAATGTGCTGGGGGCTATAATTGGAAATGTGTTGAATGGGGGGGGAGGCTAGGATTGTAAATGGGCTGAGTGGGGGGGCTAGGAATAGAAATGGGCTGAGTGGGAGGGGGTGCAACTGAGCTGATGGGGAGGACTAGGACAGCAAATGGGCTTTGGGGGGGCGGGTAGGATTAGAAATGGACTGATGTAGTTCTGGATTAGGATTGGAAGTGTCCGATGGGGGGGCTACTTTTAGAAATGGCTGATAGGGGCAGCTTGGACTGGAAATGAGTTGATGGGGGGGGGAGCTCGGACTGGAAATGAGCTGATGGGGTGGCTTGGACTGGAAATGGACCGAGTGTGGGGGAGCTTGGACTGGAAATGGACTGAAGTTCCTCCGCATTCGGCCCAATTTCCATTCCAAGCCCCCCCCCCCCCCATCAGCTCACTGGAATAGGATTGGAATTGGTTTATGGAGGGGCTAGTAATGGAAATGGCTGATGGGGGGCCTAGGATTGCAAATGAGCTGATGGGGGAGCTTGGACTGGAAATGGGCTAATGGCGGGTGGAATAGGAATGGAAATGAGCTGATTGGGGGGGATAGGACTGGAAATTGGCTGATGCGGGGGGGGAGAATGCAATTAGAAGGGAGCAGATGCTGAGTGGGGCTGGCACTAGAAGGGAGCTGATTTGGGGGGAGGACTAGAAGAGGATGGGGCTGGGGGAATGAGGATGGAGGGGGAAAAGATGTTTTGTGTGGAAGGGAAGAAAAATCTACAAATTGCTGGATATTGGCAAAGTAAGTGGGGATTGAGAATGGAAGGGTGAAATTTGAGTGGATGATAAAGGAATAAAAAAAGAAATTGGAGAAAGAGCAAAAGGGGAAAGATCAGTATGTTAAAGCAGATGTAGAAGATAGAATGGAAAAAAATCTAGAAGAGAGAAGAAAGGACAAATGGACAGCAGACAATGGAGAATTAGCAGAAGACAGAAGAGACCAGAAGAAAGTGACTGGAGCAATTGCAATTGAAAAATAAAATTCCCAAACAACAAAAGGTAGAAAAAGCGTAGTTACTCACCTGTAACAGGTGTTCTCCAGGAGCAGCAGGAATCAGTCCTCACTTATGGGTGACGTCGGCGCCGACGGAGCCCTCGCGGAGCAATTTTCCCCAGCTTTCAAAGAAAGCCTTTGGGAATTGCAGCGCGCATGCGCGGTCGTCTTCCCGCCCGAGGGTGCCATCTTAGCCAGTCAGATGACATAGCTAAAAAGACAGCATAAAAATTTGCAAAAAGAACATAAGCAGACGATTGCAACTCCAAGGGGAGGAGGGAGGGTAGTGAGGACTGATTCCTGCTGCTCCTGGAGAACACCTGTTACAGGTGAGTAACTACGCTTTCTCCAGGACCAAGCAGGAAGTCAGTCCTCACTTATGGGACTCCCAAGCTCAAGGCTACCGGAGACCCTAAGCACAAAAATGAGCTCCCTCTAGCTCAGCAGCACAGAAGGATAGAATCTTCGCTGAATTATCACCCACCGGTAGCCCACATCCGGGATGGAGGGTAGGAGTTGCTCAGACCTCAAAGAGATTACGGAGGACTGCCTGTCCGAAAGCACTGTCCCTACGGGACTCCCTCTCGAGACAGTAATGGACCGCAAAAGTCTGGCTCGAAGACCAAGTAGCGGCCCGGCAGATGTCTGCCAGCGGAACAGAGCGGAGGTAAGCCACTGACGTGGCCTTTGCCCGAACGCAATGAGCCGTGACTCGACTTTCTAAGGAGAGTCCGGCTGCCCCATAAGCCCAAGAGATACAGTCCGCAACCCAGATGGACAGAGTACGCTTGGAGACCGGGAGCCCCAATTTATTGGGGTCAAAAGACACAAAAAGCTGAGCAGCTTTACGGTGCTCCCGCGTACGGTCAAGGTAGAAGTTCAATGCCCTTCTACAGTCCAGGGTATGGAGGACCGTTTCAGCTCGGCTGGAGTGTGGTCTGGGAAAGAAGGTTGGAAGTACCACCTCCTGATTGATGTGAAAAGGGGAGACCACTTTAGGCAGAAATTTTGGGTGAGTCCGTAGGACTACCCTATTCTTGTAGAACCTAGTGTAAGGGGGATCAGACACGAGGGCCTGCAATTCACTTACGCGCCTAGCGGAAGTGAGGGCTATCAAGAACAGTGTTTTCCAAGACAGAAAACGTAGAGAACAGGTAGCCATAGGTTCAAAAGGCGGACAGGTGATCCGCTGCAAAACCACATTCAGGTCCCAGTCAGGCGCTGGCGGGCGCAGAGGTGGTTTAAGTAGAAGGAGACCTCGGAGAAACCTCGCTACGAGAGGGTCATTGGAGAGAGGTCTGCCGTCCACTGGCACATGATGTGCTGAAAGAGCACTGAGGTGAACTTTGACGGAGTTGGACTTAAGTCCCAGATTAGAGAGGTGCAGCAAGTACTGCAAGATCACCGACACCGGGCAGGAGAAGGGATCCTGAGACTGTTGGGTACACCAGACTGCAAAGCGACGCCATTTAAGGGCGTAGCATTTGCGGGTAGAAGGCCGTCGCGAAGCTAAGACGACCTCCTCCACCTCCGCCGGCAGGAGAAGGGGAGCAAGGACTACCCTCTCAGCAGCCAGGCCATAAGGTTGAGAGACCTGAGGTTGGGGTGCAGAAGGGACCCCTGATCCTGAGTGAGGAGATCCGGTTGTATCCCCAGAGGGATTGGGCCCTCCACCGCCAGTTGCAGCAGGAGTGGAAACCACGGCTGCCTGGGCCAGCGAGGGGCCACCAGGATCATGAAGGCTTTGTCTCGGAGAACCTTGAAAAGAGTCCGAGAGACCAGCGGGATGGGAGGGAAAGCGTACAGAAGGCTCCCCGACCACGAGATCAGAAAGGCGTCCGCCGCAACCCGAAGGGGGTGTGGCTGACGAGAGCAGAAGCGAGGAAGTTGCCGGTTGTGAGGACTGGCAAAGAGATCCACCGTGGGGAGACCCCACTTGAGGAAGAGCTTCTGAACTACCAAGGGATCCAGACGCCACTCGTGCGGCTGGAGGACCCTGCTGAGTTTGTCTGCAAGGCAATTTTCTTGGCCCGGGAGATAAACTGCCTTGAGGAGAATGCCGTGACTGACGGCCCAAGAGCAGAGCTTCTGTGCCTCCCGGCAGAGGAGGAAGGAGCCCGTGCCCCCCTGCTTGTTCACGTAGAACATGGCAACCTGATTGTCCGTCTGGACAAGGACGGACTGTTGGGAAGTCAGGTGGGAGAAGGCCTTGAGAGCGAGGCGGATCGCCCTGAGCTCCAGGAAGTTGATCTGCTGAGCAGACTCCCACGTGGTCCAGAGGCCCTGAGTACGTGCCTCTTGGCAATGTGCTCCCCAGCCCAGGAGGGATGCATCGGTGGTCAGCACCCGGGTCGGCTGAGGTGACTGGAAAGGCATTCCGAATATCAGGTTCGGCTGCCGGAGCCACCACCGGAGAGACGAGAGCAGCGGCTCGGAGACGCGCACTAGGTCTGCCAGGCCGCCTGTGGCTTGTCGCCACTGCTGGCGGAGACACCATTGAGCAGACCGCATGTTCAGGCGGGCATTGGGGGTCACATGGACAGTGGAAGCCATATGGCCGAGCAGTCTCAGGAAGCGCCTGGCGGAGACCAGGGGCTGGCTGCGAAAGCGGTCGGCTAGGTCCATGAGCCGTTGAGCCCTGTCGAGCGGTAGGTACGCTCGTGCCCGAGGAGTGTGCAGCCTTGCGCCGATGAACTCGAGATCCTGTGAGGGGAGCAAAGTGGACTTTGCGAAGTTTATGACAAAGCCCAAGTGCTGCAGCAGAGTCACCGTGCGGCACGTGGCGTTGGTGACCTCCTGAGCGGACGCTGCTCTGATGAGCCAGTCGTCGAGGTACGGAAAGACATAGAGGCCGTGAAGCCGGAGATGGGCCGCCACGACCGTGAGACATTTTGTGAAGACTCGCGGTGCGGAGGATAGGCCAAAGGGCAGTACTCTGTACTGGTAATGATTTCCTGCCACCACAAACCTTAGGTATTGGCGGTGGCTTGGGTGGATGAGGATGTGCGTGTAGGCATCCTTTAGATCCAAGGAGCATAGCCAATCTCCCTGCTGGAGGTAGGGCAGAAGGATTCCAAGGGTAAGCATTTTGAACTTCTCCCGCACAAGGAACTTGTTGAGGTTGCGCAAGTCCAGGATGGGTCTGAGGCCCCCTGTTCTCTTTGGTATCAGAAAATACCTTGAATAAAAGCCTTGACCTCTCAGGTGGTGGGGCACCGGTTCCACCGCCTGTTCCTGTAGAAGACCTGCTAACTCCTGAAGGAGCAACTCCCTGTGCAGAGGGGGGCGCGAAGGTTCTCCCGGAAAATAGGAGGGAGGGACCTGATGGAAGTGGAGAAGGTAGCCCTCTCGCACGACCTGAAGCACCCAGGCATCTGCGGTGATGCTGGACCACCTGTGGGCGAAGTGAACCAGCCGGCCTCCGGTGCTGGGAGGGACCAGCGGGGGGGGGAGAGGCTATGCTGAGCGAGTCAAAAACCCCCTCCCTGCTGAGCAGGGGCTGGTGGTGCAGGCTTGGGGGCTTGCTGCCTACGGGACCCGTTACCCCGTCCCTTGGCCTGCTGGCCCTGTTGGGGAGCTGCAGGGGCCTGATAATGGGGGTACTGTTTGTAGGCAGCCGCCTTCCTCGGGTAAAAGGACTTTTTTCCCGAGCCCTTCTTTTTCTGGGAAGGGGCGGAGGTCTTCCTAGAAAGCCTGGTCCTGGTGAGAGTCTCAGTCTCAATTTGTGCAGCCTTTTCCGCCATGGGCTTGCCAAAGAGGTTTTCGCCTCGGCAGGGGACATCGACCAACTTGTCCTGTACCCAGGGCTCAAGGTCCGACGACTGAAGCCAAGCCTGTCGGCGGGCACCGATGCCGGCTGCGGCCACTCTAGCCGAGGCCTCAAAGCCATCATAGGCTGCTCGGGACATGAACTTTGAGCATTCCCGAATGCCCGTGGACAAGGCTAGGAACCTCCGCAAGGGCTCCTCGGAGAGACCAGCGGAGAATCCGGCTAGCTCTTTAGCCAGATCCCGGAGATACATGCCCATGTAGAGCTGGTAAGTCTGGACACGACATGCGAGCATAGAGCCCTGGAAGCACTTCTTGCCAAGGCCATCCAGGTTACGGGCCTCCCTTCCAGGAGGCACCGAGGAGTGCATCTTCTGGCTCTTAAGACGATGCATGGCCGATTCCACTACCATGGAATGGTGTGGCAGCTGTGCCTTCTGAAAACCAGGGCTCTTGCGGACCCGATAGATAGAATCGACCCGCTTGCTCAGGACCGGCGCGGAGGCCGGACTCTCCTACATGCGGAAGAGTAGCCGTTCCAGCATAGGAGGAACCGGCACAGTAAAGTGCTCCCTCGCGGGAGAGTCATACTGGAGGGCGTCGAGCTCTTCGGCTCGAGGCTCCTCCTCGGGATCCGCAGGGAAGGCCAAAGCCTTGGCCATATCCCTAACGAAGTCCGAGAACCGGGCATCCTCCGGGGGGGACTGCTTCCGAGGCTCGGACCCCGGTGAGTCCGATGGGACACACCGAGTCCGGAAAGAATCAGGTGACTCTTCCTCCTCAGACTCCCAGACCGACTCCGACGAGGACTCGGTGGGGTCGGCCCGGGCAGGGTGCGGCGCCAGCCGCCCCGACGTCGAGGGAGTCGGCGTCGGCGACCTCGGTCCCGAACGGGAGGCCGAGGGTGACCTCGACCGAGGATCGACTCGAGTTCTCATTGACTCGAGGATCGGCTCGGTCTCCGGGGTCGACTTGGACGTCGACGTCCCGGCGGTCGGGGCAGCGGCGCCAGCGAGGCCAGCGAGCAGTGCCCGCTGCTGGTCCATGAAGGCAGACAGTCTGCTCTCCAAGGCCGTCAACCTGAGTCCGAGCTCAGGTGACCCAGCAGCCCCCGACTCGGGCCCCGACGGCGTCGGGCCCGACGTCGGCTGTCGCGGAGGCGAGTCCAGAAGGACTACAGGACTTACCCGGGCAGGCATCTCCGACTCCAGGCGAGGTCGCTTCGGGAGATGTTCCTTCTCCAAGGACCCGGGGCGGCTGTCGGGGCTATGCGACCTGGCCCTCGCGGAGCCAGGAGCGTCCACCGACGCCGCCCTCGCGGGTTTTTCCTTCCGACGATGGTCCCCGGAGGGAGAACCCCGGTCGGAGGAGCTCCGGCGACGGTCCGAGCTGGAGCCCTTTGACACGGAGGCCTCCGACGAGGTCCGGGTACGGCTGGGGTCAGCGAAGATTCTCTCGCGCTGATGCCGCCGACTTCTCAACGCCTTCGAGGACAGTTTGCTGCAGGGCCCACAGATCAGTTCCTCATGATCCGGGCCCAAGCAGCGGAGGCAAAAGTCGTGTGTGTCGGTTAGTGACATATTTCGGTCACACCGACCACACCGCTTAAAGCCACTGGCAGCCATCGGGGGAAAAAGGGGCCCCTGCGAGGTCAAAGGACCGGGCTGCCAGGGAAAACGAAAATGAAAGCTGACTAAGTCAGAAAAACCGAAAAAACGCTAGAGGACTCGAGACCGGCGTCGCGAGTCCGGGCGGGAAAACGATCGGCGTCGAACCGAAAGAAAAAAGTATAAAATAAAGAGGAAAATCAACTTTTTCGCGGGGACAAGACGGGGACGTCTGCAGGGCTCCGCGGAAAAAAGAAGACTGGCTAAGATGGCACCCTCGGGCGGGAAGACGACCGCGCATGCGCGCTGCAATTCCCAAAGGCTTTCTTTGAAAGCTGGGGAAAATTGCTCCGCGAGGGCTCCGTCGGCGCCGACGTCACCCATAAGTGAGGACTGACTTCCTGCTTGGTCCTGGAGAATACTTTATTTTGAATTTATTAACTGGAATATGTCAGCTCTGGGAAGTGTGTATCACTAATGTCTTTGCATTTTTGTTTAATACAAAAGGAAATTAATTTATAGTGTTGTTGTACATTCCAAGTTTGGCTTTAGGGGTTCCCAATTTAATTATTGTCTTCCAATTTCTAAATTGTGATTCCTTGTTCTTTGTTTGGTGATGGTCTATGTTCTGCATGTGTAACTGAGCTGAGGTATTCTATTCTTGTAGTTTCTGTTTGACAGTGCCACTTGTTCTCTTTCCCTAATAGGAGATGTATTGATTTAATATTTGCGGTGTTGCCTTTTTAATAGGTAGGATTTGGTGCTTTGTGAGTCCTGGTAGAGCTGTTATGATACGGCTGGGTTTGCTATGGGTTCTAAATGGTCAGTGTTATAGTACTTCCTAATGTGCCTGGCGGTTGGCACGGGAGTATAGTAATGTAGATATCTGGTAGTCTTTCTTTATCCAGACACTCATTAAGAGGTATGTTAACATTATGCTAATGTTTATGCAAATGAGACATCTTATGCAAATGAGGCTCCGCAAAGAGCCTCCGCACATGGCCCCGCATCCCCCTTGGGCCACCCCTGCTGCCAGTGTCCACAGAGGGAAGCCCTCCGGTGAGGGGAAGGCTCACTTATTTTGCACACAGGTGGCCCCTTATAATTTCAGGCTCATGGGAGCTACAGATAGTTCAAAGCAGCTACATGTTGCACTTTGCCAAGATGCTGCCACATTGCCCTCTGAGGGTATATCCTCTCAACCCTCTGCATCTAGACCTAATTCTGGGAGAAAATGTGGCCCTTTTGGGCGATCTCGCCATCAAGCCCGTGCCGCAGGAGCAGGCCAAACGGGGATTTTACTCTAGATACTTTCTGGTCCCCAAAGAGATGGGGGGGGGGGAGGGGGAGGTGGTTCCAGCCTGTCCTGGATCTCAGAAACCTCAACACCTTTCTGGTGCAAGAAAAGTTCTCTAGATATCCTGCTCCCTTATCTTCAGAAAGATGATTGTCTATGCTCCATGGATCTAAAGGAAGAGTATACCAACATACCAATTCATCCTGCTCACAGGAGGTCTCTCAGATTTCTCCTGTCAGAATAGCACTTTCAGTACCGGGTACTACCTTTTGGGTTGGCCTCAGTGCCCCGAGTCTTCACAAAGTACCTCACGGTAGTAGCAGCCTCTCTCAGAACACTGGGAGTCTGTCTTCCCTTACCTGGACAACTGGCTCATGAAAAGCACCACTCCAGACAGAGTCCAGCAATCAACACAGAGCTGTTGGGGTTTGTAGTCAATTATCCAAAGTCCCACCTTAAGCCTACCCAATAACTGGAGTTCATAGGGGCTCTTTTCAACACAACTCAAGTGAAGGCCTTCCTTCTGCTAGACTGACTCCAGAGATTGGCAGCTTTGGTCCGAGATACCCAGCAGAGTCGTCAGGCAACAGCTCAAGGGATGCTGACCATGCTCAGGCATATGGCCTCTACTGTACGTGTCACACCCATGGCTCATCTTTCGATGAGACAGACTCAATGGTCACTGAGGACTCAGTGCAACCAGGCCACTGGCCATCTTTAGGATCGGGTGACTGTCACCGGCCCTCTCGTCCAATTCCTGCATTGATGGTTTGATCATCAGAACCTGCTCAAGTGTCTTCCCTTTCAGAAAGCGTCACCTCAGAAAACACTGACAACAGATGCATCCAAGCTGGTTTGGGGAGTGCATCTAGATGGCCTTCACACTCAAGGCATCTGATCCCAACAAGAGAGCCTGCACCAGATCAATTTCTTGGAATTGAGAGCCACAGCAAATGCCCTCAGGGCTTTCAGAAAATGGCTAGCCAACCAGATTATCAGTCTGAATCAGGACAATCAAGTCACGATGTACTCGATAAACAAGCAGGGGGGCATGGGTTCATATCTCCTGTGCTGGGAAAGTATCCAGTTATGGAGGTTCACCATCAACTACGGGATGGGGCTCAGGGCCACATATCTGCCAGGGCAGCAGAATACCCTGGCAGACCAGTTGAGTCACGTTCTCCAGCTGCATGAGTGGACAATGGACAGGGGCATGGTATCCTACATCTTTTAGAAGTGCTATACCCCCTCGATAGACCTATTCACTACCCAACAAAACACCCAAGCAGATCAGTTCTGCTCCAGTCACCCCCCGCAGCAGGCTGGCGCCGGATGCTTTCCTGCTGCATTGAAGGAAGGGCCTGCTATATGCGTATCCTCCCATACCTCTCATAGCAAAGATCCTGCTAGAATTCCAAGCAGACAGGGGTACGATGATACTCATTGCTCTGTATTGGCCTAGGCAGCCATGGTTTCCTCTTCTGCTTCAACTCTCCCAGTGGGAACCTCTATGACTGGGTCTGCCTCAGACCTTATATCACTAGAAGACGGGAGGATGCTACATTCCAACATCTGGTCCTTGGCCTTAACTGCATGAATGTTGAGAGACTAGTCCTGTTGGCGCATAACTTGCCTAACAGAGTAACAGATGTTCTGTTGGCCTCTAGGAGGGCCTCAACAAGAAGTTCTTATGCATTCAAATGGAAGAGATTTTCTTTCTGGTGCACAGAACAGGCACTTGACCCTTTTAATTGCCCCACTGACAGATTACTAGAGTACCTACTACACCTCTTGGAGTCGGATTTCAAGTCCAACTCTGTAAGGGTTCTCCCTCAGTGTGATTGGAGTATACATCGTGGAATAGAAGGAAAGTCCATCTCAGCTCAACCTTTAGTGGTTCACTTCATGCGATGTTTGCTTTTCTCAAAGCCTCCCTTCATGTCCCCAGCGGTGGCTTGGGACCTCAATGTGGTTCTGGTGCAGCTCACATTAACTCCTTTTCAGCCACTTGATTCCTGCCCTCTGAAGTTCTTGATTTGGAAAGTCTTGTTTCTGGTGGCAGTTACATCGGCATGCCGGGTAAATGAGGTCCAGGCCCTGGTGGATTATCTGCCATACACAGATATCATAATATAGAGTGGTCCTGCACACTCATCCTCGATTCCTTCTAAAGGTGGTATCCGCCTTCTATCTTAATCAGTCAGTCATTCTGCCGACTTTCTTCCCAAGGCCTCACACCCACAGAGGGGAAGCAACACTGCACATGTTGGACTGCAAATGAGTCTTAGTCTTCTACTTAGAGTGGACAAATGCTCACCAAAGGTCCATCCAGCTGTTTGTTTTTGACCCCAGCAAGCTAAGGGCTGTTATTTCCAAATGCACTGTTTCAATTTGGCTGGCCTCAGCCTTGATGGTCATGTCATAGCTCAGAACTTCAGAGTCCTGGCTGCATCAGTGGTCATAGAAGAGATCTGCAGAGCTGCAATGTGATCTTTTGTCCACAAATTCAAAATCTCACTACTGTCTGGATGGGGATTCCTGATGTGACAGCAACTTCGGCCAATCAGTACTCTGGCATCTATTTGGGGATTAGAATGCAACTCTATCCCCCCAATGCCCTACTGTCCGTCCAGACTACAAAAAAAAATAAAGAGAAGAAGCTGAATCAGATGAGTTTATTTTGCAAACTACTACTTCTGTACATAGTTGATTCTCCAATCCTTAGTTCTATTTTGCCCCTGTTGGGCTTATCGGCGGCCTCCTCGGTTTTTGGTAGCCTGTAACTTGAGAGTTCCATATGTGAAGACTTCCTTCCTGCTTGTCCACAGAGAAAAGGTACTCACCTGTAGCAGGTGTTCTCCGTGGACAGCAGGAAGGAAGTCCTCACAACCCTCCCACCTCTCCAAGGAGTTGTATTCTGCTACAGGTTTGTCAGACTAGAGAAGATGGCACCACAATAGCAGGCAGATAGGCAGGCGTGCAGGTGCAGGAGAGCCTCCCAAAAGCTTCCAATAGTAGCTGGGGAGCATTACTGCATGAGGCTCTGTCAGAGATGTCACCCATATGTGAGGACTCATTTCTTCTGTCCATGGAGAACACCTGCTCCAGGTGAATAACTACCTTTTCCTGGCATCATGGCTAGTGCAGGCATTAGTGGCACTGCTAACCATGCTCGACGCGAGTAGCATGGGTACAACTAACGTCACCTCTATGGATGGCATTAGTTGCACCTGGCTGTTGGCTAGCACAGTGCCAGCTCACTAGACTCATGTGACCTGCAAGCAGACAGAACATGCCCCCTGCAGTTAACAGTCTCCCCACACTGGTAACACAGCCCACATACACGTTACCAAGACGGGGGTTAGTAAACATTTCCCTTGGTGTGTTAATTTGTACAATTACAATATTCCAGGTTTACCACGATTGGCTTCAGTTCCTCGGAATCATCATTACCTAAGAACGTTTCCAGTCTGGTTATCTCCAATATCTTCTTCAGTAAAGACTGAAGCAAATAATTCATTTAGGTTTATATGCTAAAGTCTTGTCCTCTCTGCATGCCTCTTTTACCCCTGAGTAATCTAGTGGTCCAACCACTTCCCTCCCAGGCTGTTTATTTCAAATACTTGAAGAGCTAATGTATCAGGAGTCTTTGCCACTATGGCAAGCTTCTTTTTAAATTCTCTTTTGGCCTGCCTTATTAATGCTTTACATCTATCTTGTTAGTGCTTACACTCTTCTTTCCTTCTGTCAAAATACAGAAAACAGATCCAAATGATGTCTTTTTGACTGTAAATAGCCTTTTTCACCTCACCACTTAACCATGCTGGCACATATCTGTTTTCCCCCTGACCTTTAAGACATGTAATACATTTGATATGAGCTTCTAAGATGGTATTTTTAAACAGTATTCACACAAAATGCAAACTTAAGTTCTCCTCCTTTGCAACCCCTCCTTTTCATGGGTTTCTAATTTTCTCATTTTATCATAATATTCTTTTTCAAAGTTAATTATTGCTGCCATAGTTTTCCTTAACGTCTTCCCACCTATGATGCCATATATACATTATAATCATTATTGCCAAGCAGCCCCACCACTGCTACCTCTTGTAGAAGATAGAGGACTAGATTTAAAGTTCCAGGACCAACTGCTCCATGAAGCAGTCATTTATGGCATCTAGAAATTTTACCAACCTAGCATGTCCTAGCGAGACATTTACCCAATTAATTTATTTACAGCACATTTATACCTCACAAAACTGATCAACATCAGTGAACATATGTAATCAGATAAAATGGACATACATAATATAAAAGATGAATTATGGGATAATTGAAATCTCCCATTATTCCATTGCCTGTTTTGCTAGCTTTTCTAATTTCTGTTAGTATTTCAGTTTTTGTTCATCCTGCTAGGTGGACAGTAGTATACCCCCACTGCTATATTTCTTCCCTGTCACAAATGGCACTTTTATCCAAAAAGATTCCATAGTGTATTTTGTTTCCTGCAGAACCTTTATGTGTTTGCTTCTATACCACCCTTTGCTTATAGTAGCACCCCTCCATCAATTTTGATCTTTTGTCATTTTAATACAATTTTCACCCCTGTATTCTTCTACCATGTCTTCATGATGTCTATTATACCAATATAGCGTACTCACCTGTAACAGGTGATCTCCGGGAACAGCAGGAATTTAGTCTTCACATATGGGTATCGTTGGTACCGACGGAGCCTGCGTGGGAAGCCTCCCCAGCATCCAATAGGAACGCTTTTGGGAGCATCCCTCAGTACATACACGCTGCCTTCCCGCCTTTCCAACTGTCCCTCTTCAGTTAAGTTTGTAGCTGAGTGAAAGGATAGAGGGAGAAAGGAAGGAGACAGAGAGCTAGAGAGACAACTCCTAGGGGAGGTGGGTGGGTTGTGGAGACTAAATTCCTGCTGTTCCCGGAGATCACCTGTTACAGGTGAGTAACTACGCTATCTCCAGGAACAAGCAGGAATGTAGTCTTCACATATAGGGACGCCCTAGCTGAAGATGCCAGGGAGATAGCCCCAGGAAGCAGAACCCAAATAAGGTGGGCCATGCTTCCTCCCATGGATCTCTGGCATCCCACCAGGGTTAGTGGGTAGGAGTTGAATTAGGTCTGGAAGAGATTTTGAAGAACAGCTTGGCCAAAGAAGGCATCCCGACGGGAGGCTTTATCTAGGCAGTAGTGGGCCGTAAAGATGTGTACCAAAGCCCAGGTGGCTGCTCGACAAATGTCATCAATAGACACAGAGTGAAGGTTAGCCATAGAGGCTGCCATGGCTCTCACATTATGAGCCGTGACATGGCCTTGAAGAGGAAGACTCTTGCTCTCATAAGCAAAGGATATGCATTGTGCAGTCCATTTGGACAGAGTTCTCTTGGAGACTGGAAGTCCCAAATGAATAGAATCAAAAGCAATAAGATGAGAAGACTTTCTATGTTGCTGTCTTCTTTGTAGGTAAAAAGCCAAGGCTCGTTTACAATCCAAAGAATGAACGTTCCTTTCTGTATTAGAGGTATGAGGCCTCGGAAAGAATACAGGAAGATAAATTGATTGATTTAAATGAAAAAGCGAAACCACCTTTGGCATAAAGTGTGGATGAGTTCTAAGAACAACCTTATCATGGTGAAACCTAATATAAGAAGGATCAGCCACTAAAGCTTGCAATTCACCAATGCGACGTGCAGAGGTGATTGCAATTAGGAAGATGACCTTCCAGGACAAATGTTTTAGGGTTGTGGTGGCTAAAGGTTCAAAAGGTGGTTTCATGAGCTGCCCGAGAACTAGGTTTAAATCCCATGCCACTGGTGGTGGCTTGATGGGAGGCTTTGTTAATAGAAGACCTCTCATAAATCTTGTTATGAGTGGATGAGAGGAAATTGGTTGTCCATTTAGAGGCTTATGGGAAGCTGCAATTGCACTAAGATGGACTCTTACTGAATTGGTTTTTAGACCAGAATTTGATAAATGAAGTAGATACTCTAGTATCGATTCCAAAGGTATCATAACGGGATTTAACCCCTTCTGTGAACACCATATAGTAAAATGTTTCCACTTGAAGGTGTAAGAGCATCTTGTGGAAGGTTTTCTAGAAGCCTGAAGGATATCCTTTACCTGTTGGGAAAGGTTAAGATCCTGAAGGTCTAAGCTTTCAGCAACCAGGCCCTGAGATGCAGCGACTGGGGATTCGGGTGCTGTTCTCTTGGGCGAGGAGATGTGCAGCATAGCATAACTCCAGAGGTGCAGCTTGAGAGAGATGTAGAAGCAGGGGATACCACGTTTGGCGTGGCCAACGTAGCGCTATGAGGATCATACAACCTCTGTCTCTCTGAAGCTTGAAAAGTGTTTTGGGGATGAGGGGAACAGGTGGGAAGGCATAGAGGAAGTCGTGACCCCAGTGAAGGAAGGAAGGCGTTTCTTGCCTGGCAATTTTGAGCCAGAATCCTGGAACAGAACCGGGGAAGTTTGGCATTCAGTGGACTTGCAAATAGGTCTATGTCTGGGGTTCCCCAGATCTGAAATATCTTGGCCACCTGGTCTAGGTGGAGAGACCATTCGTGAGGCAGCAGTACTTGGCTAAGTTTGTCTGCCCAAAGGTTTTGAATGCCTGGAAGATATGCCACTAGAAGGTGAATTTGATACTCTCTGGCGAGGGCCCACAGTCGTAAAGCTTTGTTGCATGATGACAGAGAGCCTGTCCCGCCCTGCTTGTTCACGCAGAACATAGCTACTTGATTGTCCATTTGGACTAGGACTGTCTTGTAGCTGATCTGGGCATGGAATACTCAAATAGATAGATAGATTGCTCTGAGTTCCAGGACGTTTATGTGAACACAAGCCTCCTGTGAAGTCCAGGTACTCTGAGTAGAGAGATGATGCAGGTGTGCTCCCCATCCCACCTGTGATGCATCTCTTAGGGTGGCCTGGAATAGGCATTGCTGGAAAGGAGACCCCACTAGAAAATTTTCCAGTGATTGCCACCATTGTAGGGACAAGATCAGTCGTTGTGCGTTTGATATCTTGTCCGACAGACGTCCTGTGGCCTGTGTCCACTGTGTGGACAGGGTCCACTGGGCTGCTCGCATATGAAGGCGAGTGTAGGGAACTACATGAACTGTGGATGCCATATGTCCCAATAGTTGTAGTAGTTCTTGAGCAGTTAGGGAAGACTTCACCGCTGCTTGAGAAGCTAGCTGCATTATACAAAGACAGCGGGGTTGTGGGAGAAAAGCCCTTGACTGGTATCTAGACAGGCTCCTATGAACTCTAGGGACTGAGACGGAGCAAGTTGGGATTTTGGGAGGTTTATGACCAATCCCAAGTATTGAAGGATTCGCATTGTGCGAGACAGTGCAGATCTGGCTTCTGGAACCATGGAGGCTCGAATGAGCCAGTCGTCCAAATAAGGGAAGACGAATATCCCCAGGGTTCGCAGAAATACAGCTACTACTGCCATGCATTTCGTGAATACTCTTGGTGCCGAAGCCAGACCAAAGGGAAGAACCCTATATTGGAAATGTTTTCCCTTGAAAAGGAATCGTAAGAATTTCCTGTGATCTGGATGGATCAGAATGTGAGTATATGCATACTTTAGATCTAGAGAACAAAGCCAATCCTGACTTTGAAGGTATGGCAGAAGAATTCCCAGAGAAATCATTTTGAACTTTTCTCGGAACAGATATTTGTTCAATTCTCTGAGGCCTAGAATGGGACTGTGTCCTCCTGTTTTCTTTGGAATAAGAAAATAGGGGGAGTAGAACCCTGCACCCTTCTGAAGAATGGGCACCTCTTCTATTGCTCCTTGAGCAAGGAGTGTTGAGACCTCTTGATCCAGTAGATTGCCTATAGAGGTTTGGGAATTGAACTGTCTTACGATTGTAGGAGGGGGCATACTGTGAAAATGAAGCTTGTACCCCTCTCCCACAATGGAAAGAGTCCAGTTTTCTGTTATTTGGTGCCATCTGTTGGAAAAATGACACAACCTGCCTGGAATGTTTAGGGGTTCTGGCCCCTTCAGAGACAGGAAGGCTACGTTCTCTATGAAGGAGTCAAAGCCCTTGAGGGGGCTGGGCCTGTGGTGCTGGTTGAGCTCTAAGGCCTTTTGGCTTCTTTTGTCTAGATTGTTGTTGACCCTTCTGGGTAACTTGACCCTGAGCTTGCCCTTGCTGGGTATAGGATGAATAAAACTTCCTCTTTTTGCTGAAAAAGGGTTTTTTATAGGGTTTCTTTTTGGCTGGAGTGGCTGTACATTTTGACAATCTGTCTAAAGTAAGATTGTCAGTATCTCTCTCATTAGCCTTCTCCTGACAATTCTTGCCAAAGAGGATTTCTCCTGTGCAAGGGATGTTTACCAATTTATCCTGTACCCAAATCTCCAAGTCTGATGCCTGAAGCCAGGTAATCCGACGTGCACCAATGGCAATAGCAGAGGTTCTGCTGATTCATTCAAAGCAGTCAAAGGCTGCACGGTTTATAAACTTGGAGACATCTTGGGCATGCTTGACCAGAGTGAGAAAGTCCTGTCATTTTTCCTCAGGGAGAAGGGGGCTCATAAGCTCCAAATCTCCTGTGACCTCTTTGAGGAACATTCCCATATATGAGCTGATCCTAGCTGAAAGCATGGAAGCCTGAAAGGCTTGATGCCCAAAAGCGTCAAGAGTCCTGCATTCATGACCTGGAGGATTGGATGCATGTCTCTTTGCAATTTTCATCCTACGCATGGCTGACTCCACTACCACTGAATCGTGTGGCAGCTGAGTCTTTTGCAAACCAGGACATGGTGGAACTCGATACATAGTAGAGTCTCCTAGAACGAGGAGATATAGTCAAAGGTGTCTCCCACATTCTGAGCATCAAATCATTAAGAATTTCATGAATGGGCAGAGTTGCTGCTTCCTTGGGAGCATTAGAGTATTGGAGAAATTCCAATTCCTTTGCTCTAGGTTCCTTTTCAGGAGCTACCGTGATTGAAAGGCCTCGGGCCACATCACGAATAAAATCCTGAAAAGACGTGTCTTCCGGAGGAGACATTCTGCGTTGGGGAGAAGAGGAGTCTTCCGGGAGAAACACTCTGGTACTGGCAGAATTATCAGTGTCATCAGAATCGGAGGATTCGAAGTATCTCTGATCCCGATGTTCATGCAAAGCATGGTCTCGGTATCGATCGAAGTCTGTACCGAATTGGTCCAGTACCGATCTGTCGATGCCAGAAAAGGTCTGCATGGGAAGGATTCCCACCGGGGCCGGTACCGTCGGTGCTGGTACCGGCGTTGGTACCGGTGTCGGCACCGGTGCCCTTTGAACCACTGGTGTCAGTGGTACCGCAGCTGTAAGGAGAGCTGCAAGACTGTGTTCGATAGCGAGGAATCTCTGGTCTATCGACGCTGCCGATGCCTGGGTATCGGTACCGGTAAAAGCGGCCGGAATCCCTGAGCATGGCACCAGTAGTTCTGCCGAGGTCGAAGCCTCGAGAACATCCTGGAACCCCGTTGATGCTTTGGAGGCCGAAGCCTCCCGCCGGGGCTGTTTTGCCGGTGTTGTTTCCTCAAGGGCAATGCCAATGGCATCTCGATGCTTTGAAGGAGAGCTACCCTTTGAGGACCGGCTCTTATGTTTAGCTACCTGAGATCCATGGGAGGAAGACGAAGCTCTTGAAGATGTCGATGCAATGGACCTGGTATCCGAAGAAAAGAGGGTACCGAGCTTTGCAGCTCGGTTCTGTCTTCCTCTTTTAGTCATCCCCATACAGGAGGAACACTCAGATGGAGAATGGTCAGGGCCTAAACATTTTAGACACCAGTCATGGGTATCGGTGACGGAGATGGTACTGCCACATTTAGTGCATTTTTTAAAACCACTAGCTGGTTTTTCCATCTTTTGGGAAAAATGGGGTCTAATGCCCAAAATGCCGCCTAGCACCAAAAGAAAAAGTTTAAGAGAAACAGTTCAAAAATATATTTTTTTTTTTTTTAAAAGAAAGAAAGAACCGGTAGGTATTGTGCGGAGGCAGGCGCGACCACAAGAAAACAAGTTTAAAGAAGAAATTTTCTGCAGTGACAGAGTATGTGTCCTGTCGGCTCCGTGGAAAACGAAGAACTGAAGAGGGACAGTTGAAAAGGCGGGAAGGCAGCGTGCATGTGCTGAGGGATGCTCCCAAAAGCGTTCCTATTGGACGCTGGGGAGAGTTTCCACGCAGGCTCCGTCGGTACCGATACCCATATGTGAAGACTACATTCCTGCTTGTTCCTAGAGATCTTTATTTCATGCCAAATATTCTAACTCACCAAACTTTTTTTTTTTTTTTAAGACTGTCATTTGCACACAGTCAATTCAATTTATGCACAAATCTGTTTAGCAGTTGACAGGATGATTTGGAATCAGTCATTCGTATGGGTCTATTCTGTTTTGTTTTCAAATCTAACTGGGCTCTTCAACCTTTACCATAAACTCCCCCCATCAGGGTTGTCTAATATCCCCATTTTGCTAATGTACTTTCAAAAAACATCTTAGTCTGAACCATGTGTTCCTGAGCAACCATTGGTTTCCCCTCTGATCTAGTTTAAAAGCTGCTCTCCCCTGGATTAAAGGAAGCATCCATATTTTCAGAATAGATGCCTCCTACGAAATATTCCCCCCTTTCTCTGTATCATCTCATCCATGCACTGAAACTTCAGAATTCAGCTTATTTCTGGGGTCTCACATATGGAATGGAGAGCAGTTGGCTTGGTCAAAGGACATCACTGGAAGAGTGAAGAGCAGTTTATCGTTTTACCCACAGAAGAATACATGACTTGGCCTATGGTCAGATTCGCTGAGTATTTTCCCCCATAGACAAAAAATGGAAAAGTAGCATTAATAAACCAGGCCTTTAAAAATAATAATTGGAAGTAGTAAGCCACATCTCTAGAGCACCTCAGCTCTGCCACTCCACAAAAACCAACGATGAAGAAAGCACAGTTACTTACCTGTAACAGGTGATCTCTGGGAACAGCAGGAATTAGTCTTCACATATGGGTACGTCGGTACCGACGGAGCCTGCACGGGAATGCTCCCCAGCATCCAATCAGAAAGCTTTTGGGAGCATCCCTCGTGCCTGCGCGCTGACTTCCCGCCTTTCCCACTGCCTCTCCTCAGTTGAGTTTCATAGCTGAGACAGAAGGAGAGAAAGAGGAAAGGAGATAGATAGATACAACTCTGAGGGGAGGTGGGTGGGTTGTGAAGACTAATTCCTGCTGTTCCCAGAGATCACCTGTTACAGGTAAGTAACTGTGCTATCTCCAGGAACAAGCAGGAATGAGTCTTCACATATGGGGACTCCCTAGCTGTGGGTGCCAGGGGAGATCCCATAAAATGCGTATCCCTGGAACAGGACAGTATTTTCCAAACCTGGATCCCCGGCATCCCCTGAGGGATGGGGGGTAGGAGTTGAATAGAGAAGAGCTGTAGAGGAACAGCGAATCTAAAGACTACAGAAAAAAATGAGTCTTTAGAATGTATGTCAAGTATCATTAAAATATTTAATGAACTAGTACCATATAG
The DNA here is from genome assembly GCA_033557465.1 of Ichthyophis bannanicus. Lineage (NCBI taxonomy): Eukaryota > Metazoa > Chordata > Amphibia > Gymnophiona > Ichthyophiidae > Ichthyophis > Ichthyophis bannanicus. The sequence continues at coordinate 548,803,611 of CM066031.1, forward strand.
AGCTTACCTACTGGATTGTAGGAAGTAGAACTGTGATGGAGTGTACTGTAGATGCAGTAGCGGAATCCTCAAGGTAACTTCACAGCAGTGAGGATGAAGTTCCAAACCTGGAATGGGCAGGTGACCCAGGTGTCAACTGAGGTAGGAGAAGAACGGCAGGTCTTCAATGGAAAGCTTTATGGGAAAAAGCTGAAAATTCTTTTAGGTCCAGAGTTAACATTGAGGATTAAAAGGACAGCAACCTTGGGCTGGAAGGACTGGGGTTTCTAGTCCCACAGGTGCTCCTTGTGGTCTTGGGCAAGCCACTTAACCCTCCATAGCCCATGTTTCCTGTAAAATAGTTTTCTCCAAGTTATAATACCCTGTTCAATGTAATTTCAGTTTGTTCAATGTAAACCGCGCTGATGCAGAATAGAATATAAGAGAATGTAAATAAAATAAATAAATAAATAAAAAATAAAAAGAAGAAGACTGACCGATCTGGAGAATTAGCCCAGTCCGGAAGGGAAGAGGGGGTATGGAAAAAAGCCCCTATTCCCAAGGAGAACAGAAGTGTACTCAGAAATACTGAAGATGTACACTGTCTTTCCTAGCTGGTAAGAGATAGGAAGACATTGAAGTTTGATACTTCATAGACAGGGAGATGTATAACAAAAATAGAAGCTGTTGACGTCACAGCAATAATTGTGTGTATAACCGCTCCCACTTACTGAGCCGTATGAGAATAGGCAAGTTGACTGTCTGGACCCCTTAAGAAGGTAAAACTTTATGGCACAGACAGGGAGATAGTAGGTAATACCTAGGGTCCTATGGACATCTCCCAATGGGCACATATACATATACACATACATACATATACATACATATATACATACATATATATACACACATATACATACATATATACACACACATATACATATACACACACACATATACATATACACATACATATACACATATACATATACACACACATATACACACATATATATACACATACATACATATATACATACATACATATATACACATACATACATACATACACATACATACATACATATACATACATACACACATACATATATATGGAGATACATACATATCTATACATATGTGCATATATGTCTAGATATGTGTGATATATATATATAAAGATAGATAGATAGATGGGCATGGCTGATGCCCACACAGATTACAAAAACATGTATGTATAGGACATATACATACATGAATATAAGTCTGAGGATACATGCCTGCAACTGAGCCCCACAAACATTCACATGAGGAATGTGATGGGAAAAGATTCATCTAACAATAAGGGGGTGAAAACCACCTGAAGATATATAGATAATCTGTTTCTGCGGTGCAGGAATGTAGTTCAGTGGAATAACCAGTATGGTTGCGTGAAAAACAGAGGATAATAGCAGTCTGGTAAGAGCACGTCAAGAGTACTGTAGGACTCTGACATGTCCAAAGAACAAAAAAAAAAAAATGCATAGACTAAGACACCAGGATGACCCAGCCAAGGGACTCAGGGGTATCATGTACAGTAAAAGAGTATGCGCTGTCCAAGTGGAGTAGAAAAACATAATGCCAAGCTGTAAGGAAAAAAGGGGTAGATTCCTGCCAGATTGGGAACTCCTTGGACATTCACGCAGAAAAAGCTTGTCTTCTGTATCACAACAGGAGACAAGAGGGTATAAAGAACCTATATAGCCATGGAATGACTGTATAAGCCTTTTCTATTATATGGAAAACCCTCAGAGACAAAGTTCAATGCTCTGTAGCAAGGGCCCATAGTAGAAAGCTTCTCTGAAGATTGCAGAGAGCATTGTGCAGGAGAATTATGAGATAAAACTGACATAAGTCAGATGTGTTGCCACATCCTAGGCAAGGATATGGCTAGAAGAAGATAACCTGCAGTGAATAGTCTTATGCAAGATAGTTGAAAGTAGCTTGCAATGAGCATTAAAGTAATCACTGGAACTCCTGCATGCACAGCAACTGAACAAAACAGCAGAGGGGATTCTCCTGTATAAAAACAGAGAGAAAACAAAGGGAGCGGAGCTATTTCCGTCCCTGTCTGATGAGATGTTCAGAGCATGCATTGAAAGATAACAAAAAGTCTACACTGGAAGAAAGAGAAGTGTTTCAGTATGGTACCAACTCAAGCAGGGGAAACCCTGGAAGAGAGGGGGTTGAAAGGTGACTTACCATGTGGTAAGTCAGCTGAAGGAAGAAAGTCCATGTGGGGTCAGAAACTATCATAGGATAGTTGTAACCTCCCTTCATAGTAGTAAGAAGGGGAGAATTCTGTAACCCATGAATAAAAGTATCCTAACAGCTTAGCATACTGAAAAGAAAAAAGCGGTGTAGAGTTTGAAGAATAAACTTCTGCTAAGAAGAAGTTAACTGTAGATTGCAACATACAGGAACCTATGGTTGCTGGTTATGATTAGACTGGTTAGAGTCTGGAGACTTCAGACTAGGATGAGATGTCCCTTGCCTGGGTACATCTGGAGGATGGGCAGGAGAAGGGTGAAACCTTCTTTTCTTAGGGAAAGAAGATTTGGTAGGACATTTCCTACGTCCTGGGGAAAAAGAAGGCTTAGGATGGTTTCCAGAGCCAGGGAAGTCAGTGGAGCAATGAGCAACCTGACGTAAAGCTTCTCTATTGAAGAGATTTTCTCCAGTACAAGGAGAATTACCCAGTGTATGTTGTGCCCATCTGCTCAAGTCTGAAGCTTGCAGCCAGGCTTTACGACGTGCTCCAATGGCAATAGCAGAGGACCTGCTAACAGACTCAAAAGAGTCTAGAGAAGCATGAGAAAGAAACCAAGAGATATTCCTGCTATGATTAAGAAGCAAGGAATAGTCAGTGGCTTTAGGCTCTGACAAAAAAGGGGACAAAAGAGATAATTTCTCTGTGACCTCCTGAAGTGTCAGACTCATATAAAAAATATATGAAATAATTCTTGAAGCCAGCATAGAAGTTTGGAAGGTTTGACGTCCAAAGGCATCAAGTGCTTTAGATGCACGACCTGGCGGATAAGAAGAATGCTTCTTCTTGCTTCTTACCTTCCTCATTGCTGATTCCACTACAATGGAATGATGTGGAAGTTGGTTTTTTTGAAACCCCGGAGAGGGAGGCACCTGATACAGAACATTAGTGGCTGTAGAAGGTGAAGGAACCTTTAAAGGTGATTCCCAAATCTTCAGAAGAAGATCCTGCAAAGAATGATGTAAAGGAAGCATTATATTTTCCTTTTCTGCAGGATCTTGGTTAAGAATAGAGCCAGGAATAGGAATGGCAAGAAAGGTTGCCATGTCAAGGAGAAATTTCTGAAAAGAAGGATCTCCAATGGAAACTATTCCTGGGTAAGCTGAGGTTGAAGGAACAGCTTGAGCACCAGAAGAGATACTGGACTGGTGCAGAAAAATAATTCTGCTAGATGGACAGTGATACTGACAGTTCTGATTCGAGGCAAATAGTACTGCATCGTCAGTGCCTGGTATCGATTCCAAACTAGGCATAGAAAGGATCGATGGCACCGATGGAACTGCAGGAATCGACATCGATACCGGTACCGGTATCGGAGACGATAATGTCATCGAAGCAGTAATCGGGGTCTGCTGAAGCGGTACCGAGGTAACCCGAGAGCCTTGGTGAATATCCTCGGTACTGCGTAGTCAGAAACGATATGGATCGGTTCCGAAACGCGCCGGAACCAAGTCATCTAGACTGGATATCGATTCTAGACTCGGCATCGAAGCGAGCGAGTCTATCGATGCATGTCTAGAATGTACCGACGTTGGTGGTGGGATCGGCGATGCCGATACAGGAAAGTCAATCGGAGTCGTATCAATCGGTTCCAAAGGTACCGAGGACATCCGAAGACGATGCCCGGTGAAGAGAGGAACACTCGACACCGGCGCCGATGTCAGGGTATCGGTACCGCTCGATGCCGATACCAACCCCGAGCAAGGCGAAGATACAGGAAAGTCAATCTGGGACGTATCGATCGGCACCGAAGGTACCGAGGATACCATATGACGATCCCGGGTGAAGAGTGGAACACTCGACACCGATGCCGATGCATCGGTACCGCTCAAAGCCGGTACCAACCCCGAGCATGGCTGGGATATAGGAAAGCCAATCTGGGTCGTATCGATCGGCCCCGAAGGTACCGAGGACACCAGATGACGATCCCTGATGAAGAGTGGAACACTCGACACCGGTGCCGATGCCGGGGGATCGGCACCGCTCGAAGCGGATACCACCCCCGAGCATGGCTCAGGTATGTTCTGTGAGGGGTGAGCCCCAGGAACAACCCGAAACCCCGTAAATGCTTTGGAGCCCGAAGACTCCCGCCGGGGTTTTATTGCCAATGGGGTCTTGAAGGCAAGGCCGGAGCCGTCATCATGCTGGGCATGAGACTTACCCTTCAAGAATTGGCTAGTCTTAACAGACTGTTTGTGGGTTACCTGATCCTGGAGAGAAGAATAAACCGGTGTCCTCACCTCAGGAGGAAAAACGGTATCGAGGGAAACTCGAAAAAGAGGAAGTCTTCTCCCAATAATACAGCCTGATGGATCAGGGGAAAAAGGGTCAGGACCCAAACAGGTTAGACACCAAGCATTGGAGTCTAAAAAGAAAACTAAGTTTCCACAGTGAAGGCACTTCTTAGGGGAAGAAGGCTCCATGTTGGAGAGGCCTGGTAGGCCCAAAAAGTTAAGACAAAAAACTGAGGAGAAAAAATTTCTCTAAGTTTAGAAAAGAAAAGAATAAAGCACCGGCGGTACCGGTATCGGCGGGAAAGACAGCCGCGACCACAAGAAAACAAGAAAATAAGAATTTTAAAGTAAAAAGTTTCTGCGGTGACAGGACGACGTCCTGTCGGCTCCGCGGAAAAACGAAAACTGAGGAGAGGCAGTGGGAAAGGCGGGAAGTCAGCACGCAGGCGCGAGGGATGCTCCCAAAAGCTTTCTGATTGGATGCTGGGGAGCATTCCCGTGCAGGCTTCGTCGGTACCGACGTACCCATATGTGAAGACTCATTCCTGCTTGTTCCTGGAGATACAATTATTCACTATCATGAAGAGAAGAAAAAAAAAAGCAGGATAATGCAGTTAATCCCTGGGCGAGGCTGAGAATGCCAGTACTAGCAAAGGATGCCAAAGAGGAGAAAGAAGGTGGCGGGACAGTAAATCAGCAGAATACAACAGGGAGAATAAGCGTAAAGCTGTCAATATAAAGAGACAACAAAATAAATGGGTAGATAGAAGTACTGGATGGTAAGAGGAGACGATCAATAGAGTGCCAAGTGCAGCATTAAGGATGAGTTTAAGACAAATATCAATTCTACAGCAGATATGCATGCAAGCTAGAGACCCAAACTAGATAAATTAAATATTTTTAGCATAAAAAGAGTTGCGCTTGCACTTCAAGAACTACACACTAGGAAATGGGGATCTGCCCATCTGTAGAACAGAATTAGCATCAACCGGGACAGAAAGATAACAAAAAGGGTAGAAGGGGTAATTCTAACACTGCCGATATAGCAAACACTTTTGCAGTGATATTACAAGCAAATTAAAGACATTAGAAATGAGAGAAAATGGAAAGGAGAATACATGTAAATTGCAAACATGAAGTAAACAATGAGCACTGAGGCGGGATATAAGGGGACTACTACAAAAATTTGAGAGATTTACATTGTCCTAAAGGTGAACAGCCCAACAGGAGATAATCAGCTGCATGAAACTCACACATAGAGGGTAATTTTATAACTAAACGAACTTGTAAACAGTATAGTATGCATAACATTTCCCTGTGTAGATACCAGCAAATTTTATGTGCTTACATTTACAGCTGTTCTTGAGCCCCACAAAAGTTTACTGGGCTAGTTTATGTGCACAGCACATAAAGCAGGCTCATAAATACAAACTCCTCCACTGGGAACACCTACTTCCACACATAAAATGCTGCCTTACTAGCAGAAGTAGCTTCTGAAATTGTTCTCTTAATAATTAAACAGAAAATAATCCCACGACGGAATGATCAATGAAAGGAAATCAGGCATGGGGACTAAGTGTGCCCTTGCAAAGAAAAGAAAAGCAGCTTTTATACACCAGGCCCACTGCAAGCCAATATTTATTTATTTCTTTTATTTAGCTGCATTTGTAGCCTGCTTTTCGCCATGTCAAAGCGGTTAAGACAAAAAGGGGGGGGGGGGAAAGATCAATTTAAGGGGGCAGTTGGTGAGAGATGTCTGTTTCGGATCCAAGAAATTCATGAAACAGGATAGTTTTTAGCTGTTTCCGGAATGTGGAGAGGTCTCTGTTGCAGATCTGGTGTGGAAGAAAGTTCCAGAGGGAGGGTACATACAGTTCGAATGCTCTGTTAAAGGTTTGTTGGTTGAACTTAGTTCGTTCATGGGGATAGTGAGGGTGTTGCTGGTGGTCCTACTGGTATGGCTAGTAAATGACGGCCTCTTTACAGCATATTTTTTTTAAAAATCCCTTCTAAAAAGAACGTAAGCACGATGGCAATACTACACACACAGTAAATATTAATGTAGATGTGTTACTAACAAAAGGCACGGTAATAATGGCAGCTCCATGTCCACAGCATTATTTAAACCTGTCGAGTTACCACTGCAGATACAGAATTTCTTAAAACGAAACCAAGGCAATTGCACAGACACTATTTTTAGTTTGAACAAGTAGTGAAGCGGAGGTTGTGGAGGGGGACAAAAAAAGAAAGGTGGGAAATATTGCAGTTCAGTGCCAGGAAAAGATGAGTTTTCCATATAGCTACAAGCAATTCCAGTGCCAATAGACTATTTAGCAAGAAGAACACGCATAGAATTAACAATACATAATATTTTCAGCACTGCACGCGCTGCGACATGTCCCAGTTGGGCAGTATAAGGAAAACCCATAACAGACTGCATCCTCAGCATCTGCTCACTAAGACCAAGGCCCACCAAGCCCAGCAACCTGGCCAGTCTGAGCTGCAAGTAACCAGCATATCACAAGTACTAGATCGATTTCTTATAGCTATAGTAATTTCTAGGGATAAAACGATAATTTTCCCCAAGTATACCCGGCTAATTTTTCTTTTATGGACTTTTCCTCCAGGAACCTGTCCCAACGTCTTCTGAACCTCACTGTGTTAAAGGTGCTGACCATGCTCTCTGGCAACAGATTCCACAGCTTATTTGTGCACTGCATGAAAGACAATTTCTTCAGTTTGTTTTGGATCTGCTGGCTATTAGCTTCATGGAATGTCTCCTATTTTGGTGTCATTTCAAAGGTTAAACAACTGCTCCACCTCACTCAAAATTCTATTATATCATTTCTCAGTCTCTTTTCCAAGCTTACGAGCCCTAACCTCTTCAGCCTCTCTTCATTAGAAAACGTGCTCCATCCCCTTGATCTTTTCTGCCCTTCTCTAAATCTTTTCTAGTTGCACTATATCCTTTCTGAGATGGGATGACCAGTACTCAAGGTGCAGACACTCCAGGGACTTATACAGAGGCATAATGATGTTCTCTGTTTTGTTCTCCGTCCCTTTTCAAATACTCTCACGTTCTATTTGGTTTCGGGGTGGGTGGGGGCATCCACAACACACTGGGAGTAAGCGGAACTGTGCTTATGAAGGCCAGCACAATTCCCAGACCCTTAAGGGTCATTTTAAAAGCCTGCCAATGCATAGTGTGTATTTATGTGACATAGACAGACTGGGCAGAGCTGGGGTGGGATTAGCATTATGCACGAATCTTATAAAAACACGCACAAGAGCCAATTCTTATCAGCAGGTGTAACTTTATGCAGGAGCTTTCGCGTAGGCTATTTATAAAGGGGAAGGAATTTTGGATTTAGCTTATACCTTTTTCAGGGGTAGCTCTAGACAAGTTGGATTCAGTTATTTAGCTACTTTTGTTGCCTTTATAAAACAAACAAGAGCAAATGTCCCTAAGTGCTCTGTTATAAAATGACACCCCCCCCTCCCCACACGCCCCTTTAAAGCCAACATTCGATGATGTTATCAGCAGGACAAGCTGTGAATATCTGAGAAAGAAAAGGAAGGAGCCCCAGGCTAAACTGAAGGATATTTTGCTCACAGCAGGCATGTCAGAGAGTGGGTACACTCGGATACAGGCAAACAAAGGGGCAGCTATGCTTGTCCCTGGAATGGATGGCCAAAAAGCAGGGAAGCATGGGTTCAAACCCTGCTTCTCCCACTGACTTGGGGCAAGTCGCTTCATGCTCCACTGCCTCAGCTGCAACTTAGATTACAAGTCAGGGATGGTGCAACAAAGCAGTGCTCAAAGGCCACCAGAGCTATACCAAGGGCTGTGAGAGCAGTGCTGACGCACAAGGTGCGCTTATGGAAGGTGTGCCAATGTCACCACTGGCTTTCCACGAAGCCCGACGAGCAAGATTTTGTGCGAGGCTGGGGCGCGCCAGGTTCTCAAGCCTCACAGGGTGAATTTCTAGCTGGTATGGTCTTGGTGGCAGCTTTTGGCATCATCCTGCCGTGCTTACCATGTTGTGGTGCCCTGGTCCTCTTGGACAGGGAAATACCTACTGTACCTGAATTTAGAATTTGTCATGAGCTTAGATTTCCTCAATTTAAGGTAAAAATCCAATCAATATCCTACCATTGATTGGATTTTCACCTAAATTGAGGATAATATAAGTGGTAATTTTCTTGGGCTTTATTTAATATTAGTGAGCTTAGATTTGGCAAGGTAAGTAAATTACATCTAAAACTCCAAATCCCCTGCTGGCCAACAAGCTGTGCATATACTGCACCATAGAGAAAGCACTTGCAACCCTTGAGCCAGCAAAGACCCCCCGAACGCCCACTGCATTCTGCCTGGGAAGAACAGCAGCAGAGATTACTAAGAGAAAAATGGCGGAAAATGAGAATTATCCACATATAGACCTAAACATACATGCTATTCCTAATTCCAGTAACAAAAATGAACAGGGGGAAATACTGGGCAAATAAGCCCGTGTTCCCCACACCCTAACTTCTAATTTCAATTCCGTGACACTTCCCTTCTAAATCAATAGTTATACTTCATGTGAAAAGACAAGCAAAGGTCACACAGAGCTCAGCTCTGCTCTAACGGAAACAGCTGCTGGCCACCAAAGAATATCAGTGGTAAAAACTCTGCAGGACGCGGCTGCTTCCTACTCTCTATTTCAAAGTGTCAGCTGGAAAACAGAAAGCCCACACTGCCTACTGGCTTCTAAAGGGCAAGGTGTAATACCAGCTAAACAGCAGGACAGGCAGCGAGCCTTTCGAATAAATGTTTCATCAAAAAAGGAAAATCAAGACTGCCTCAGAAAATGAGAATCTCTGAATTATTCAAAATCTTCAAGGCTTTCTTCTAGGAAGATTTAATATGCGAGAGACTTCAACCACTATTTCTAAGATGCTGCATAACCGTAATATGGTTCCCATGTTAGTACACCTGGAAATATAGAAATACGGGCCAATAAACAAGTTTTAGGTGATCAAATATATCTGAACCGATATTTAAACACCACAGAATACTTTCTTTTTTATTAATGCCAGCCACAGCATTTTAAATATAATATGAATGGAAAGGGGTAACAATTTCTACAACAGTATAATTACAGTCTGGGACACAGAATAAAGCCAATGGTTGCAAAAGAAGTTCAGAATCATAGTTACATGTTCCTGGATTAGGAATCGTTAGGTTGTGTTCAGAGTATTAACATGTTTGTGTTGCAGTGTGGAGGGGGAGGGGGGCATAGAGGATATGAGGCATCCAAGTTGTCATAATTGTGGATGACGGGGAAGAAGGTAGGTGGAATAGGACAGTGGCAGTGGAGAGGAGGGAAGAGGTACGAATGGATTGGAGGAGGTGAGAATTGGTTAGGAGAATGGAACAAATGGAGGTCTGAATGTGTGATGGGAGAACACAGCATTAGCTGTAAACTGTTATGATGGAGGGTGTTGGCTATAAGATTGTTCTGCAGTGATAAGGAGAGAAAGGTGGTGGGGTTTTTTTTGAGCCAGTAGAGGCCTAGCTGGGAGGAACCTCTAGGGTAGGTTAAGAGTAGGAAATCCTAAAATAAAAGAGCAATGTGACACCAATGGCTGAAGATGCGATTGTGTTGGCAAGAAACGCATTTGAGTATAATAGAGCATGTAAAATTCCAGAGGGCATGGGCCGGGAGGTATATTTCTCTGCCTACAGTGGTGATGCTAATATGAAGAGGAATCCCATTCCAAATGCAAAAGATCCGGCAAGACTCCGGATAGTTCATTGTGCAATTAGGGCTTTGCATGGCCAGAAGTTGATGCGTAACTTGTATGGCACCAAACATTATTTCACAACCATAATTTTTTTCCCAGATAGTTACCAAAATGATTATGTATAAATGAGCATCATTTGGTAGTGGGAGGAGCTTAACATCATAGCAAAGCCTCAGATTGTCTGCGAGTCAATCATGAGAAGGAACCCTGCTGAATGGAGAGTAAATCTGGTCTCAAAAGAGCTAATTTTGGTAGACACTGCGCTTTTTGTACACTTGAGAAGAAGGTTTTCCTTTTGCTCTTCCCCTAAAAGGTGTACAATAGGATATAGTCTAGCCCAGGGGTCGGCAACCCGCGGCTCCGGAGCCGCATGCGGCTCTTTCTCACCTTTGCCGCGGCTCCGGAGCACACTGCCCGCTTTAAACGTCGCGTTATGGGCTCCCTCCATGTCAGCTCCTTCCCTTCTTCTGCAGCCGCGGTTCCCTGTCTCTTAGGGAACCGCGGCTGTGCTTTTAAAATCATCTCGGAGCCCTTCCTGTCTTGACGGGCTCCGTGCAGCATTGTCCCGCCTCTAAAGGAAGTTTTGGAGGCGGGACAATGCTGCACGGAGCCCGTCAAGACAGGAAGGGCTACGAGATGATTGTAAAAGCACCGCCGCGGTTCCGTAAGTGGCAGGGAGCCGCGGCTTCAGAAGACGGGAGGGCGCTGACATGGAGGGTGGGAGCAGATAGGAATGGATGGTTGGTGGGGGGGGCTGACATGGAGGGATGGATCGAGGGGGGCTGACATGGAGGGATGGAGGGGGCTGACATGTTGGGAGGGAGCTGATATGAATGAATGGAGGGAGGGGGGCTGACATGGAGGGATGGAGGGGGCTGACATGGAGGGATGGATGGAGGGGGCTGACATGGAGGGATGGATCGAAGTGGGCTGACATGGAGGGAGGGAGCAGATATGAATGGATGGAAGGAGGGGGGCTGACATGGAGGGATGGAGGGGGCTGACATGGAGGGAGGGGGGCTGACATGAATGGATGGAGGGAGGGAGGGAGGGAGGGAGGGGGGCTGACATGGAGGGATGGAGGGGGCTGACATGGAGGGAGGGGGGCTGACATGGAGGGAGGGAGCTGATATGGATGGATGGATGGATGGAGGGAGGGGGGCTGACATGGAGGGAGGGAGCTGATATGGATGGAGGGAGGGGGGCTGACATGGAGGGATGGAGGGGGCTGACATGGAGGGAGGGGGGCTGACATGGAGGGGGCTGACATGGAGGGATTGGGGAGGCGGGCTGACATGGAGGGAGGGAGCTGATATGGATGGAGGGAGGGAGGGAGGGGGCTGACATGGAGGGATGGAGCACTGGTAATGGGGTTGAGGGGACGAGCACTGGAAATGAGCTGATTAGGGGAGGCTAGGACTGGTAATGAGCTGATGGGGGGTAGGACTGGTATTGGGCTGATTAGGGGAGGCTAGCACTGTTAATGGGGTTGAGGGGGGATTAGCACTGGAAGCGAGCTGATTGGGGGGCTTTGACTGGGCATGGGCTGATTGTGGGGAGGGGAGGATAGAGCTGCTGGCCCTGGAAGATAACTGGGGGCTAAGGCTACAAATGGGCTGATATGAGGGGATGGGAGAATGGAACTGGATCTGAGAGGGGCTGCCATGGTATTTGTACTAGAAGGGACTGGTCAGTGGGGAAGGAGGGGGACTGGAAGGAAATGGACACCAGTGGCAATCATGGGAATGCAAGTTGACATTGGAAGGTACTGGGAGTGAGGACTGGAAAGGGGCTGATATTGGGGAGGGTTACTGGGACTGGAAATAGGCTGATGGAAAGAAGTGAAGAAAACGAAAGAAGAGATAAGAACTGGCAGATGGACCATAGACCACAGAAAGAGAGCTAAGAGAAGACAGGAAAGCAGAAGCCTCAGATCGGGACCAGCATGATCAAAGAATAAATTGGTCAGACAACAAAGGTAGAAAAAATAATTTTATTTCATATTAGTGATTTGACTACAAATCATCATAATTTTGAAATCAAATATTGTTACTTCTTGTTGTTATATTTTCTGGCGTATTTTTTTTGGTGTGCGAAGGAAGAGGGGTAGTCTTATACGGCGAGTATAGGCCAAACACCTATATTTTAACAGGAAAAGTAGGGGGTCGTATATAGCATTAAGGTAAGAAACAATATATGCAGTGTTAGATTTGTTTTAAATGTCACAATGGTTTTGCGGCTCCCAGTTTTTTTTTTCCCTTCGGAAACGGGTCCAAGTGGCTCTTTATGTCTTAAAGGTTGCAGACCCCTGGTCTAGCCTATTAGATGATAGTTGCTTTCTCACTTAAAAAGCAGAGACAGACGAGTCAGTGGTCACAGATCACTCCTTGGTTCCAGATCTTGCATGTCAGTAGACTTCATTTGGAAAAGGAGTCCAACATACTAGGAGGACAAAGCCTTTCATGAGTTTTTAAGGATAACCTGGCAGGAATTATGAACGATATAACTGTAGAAATCACTGAAACCCAATCATGGTTCCTGACCACCCAATGAATCCAGAAACAAACTTGAGTGTTTGATTCTCTCTCTTTCTCTTTGAATAATAAAGTCATTGCTCTCTGGAGCTATATTAGATAATAAATATTTATTTATGTGTTAGTTTTTTATACAGCTTAATCAATGATTCAAAGCAGTTTACAGGGACCAAGAAAGCATAGTTACTCACCTGTAACAGGTGATCTCCGGGAACAGCAGGAATTTAGTCCTCACATATGGGTATCGTCAGTACCGACGGAGCCTGCATGGGAACGCTCCCCAGCGTCCAATTAGAAAGCTTTTGGGAGCATCCCACAGCACCTGCGTGCTGCCTTCCTACCTTTCCCAACTGCCTCTCTCCAGTTGAGTTTAAAGCTGAGACAAAGAGAGAGAGGGAAAGAGAAAGAGAGAGAGAGATACAATTCCTAGGAGAGGTGGGTGGGTTGTGAGGACTAAATTCCTGCTGTTCCCGGAGATCACCTGTTACAGGTGAGTAACTATGCTATCTCCAGGAACAAGCAGGAATGTAGTCCTCACATATGGGGACTCCCTAGCTTTAGATGCCAGGGAGAGACCCCAGAAGTTGTGTGTCCCTGGGAAAGGGCTCCCCTTCCCCCCATGGATCTCTGGCATCCAACCAGGGATGGTGGGTAGGAGTTGATTAGGTATGGAACAGGTGTTGGAGAACAGCCTGACCAAACAAGGCATCCTGGCAGGAGTGCTTGTCCAAACAGTAAGGGGCTGTGAAGGTATGAACCGAGGCCAGGTGGCTGCTCGACAGATGTCATCGATAGACACAGAGTGTAGATGAGCCATTGAAGCTGCCATGGCTCTCACATTGTGAGCTGTGACATGGCCCTCCAGAGGAAGATTCTTACTCTGATAGGCAAAGGAAATACACTGAGCAATCCAGTTAGACAGTGTCCTCTTGGAGACTAGAAGTCCCAAATGAGAAGGATCAAAAGCAACAAAGAGTTGAGACGACTTTCTATGTTGCTGTGTTCTTTGTAAGTAAAAAGCTAAAGCTCTTTTAGAGTTCAAAGTATGAAGATTCCTTTCTGCATTTGAAGCATGAGGACTTGGAAAAAACACAGGCAGGTAGACCGCATGGTTTAGATGAAAAGGCGAGACCACCTTTGGCATAAAGTGTGGATGAGTCCTAAGGACTATCTTGTCATGATGGAATCTTGTATAAGGTAGATCAGCCACTAGTGCCTGCAATTCACTGATGCGACGTGCTGATGTGATTGCAATGAGAAAGATGACCTTCCAAGAAAGGAATTTCAATGAGGTAGTAGCTAAGGATTCGAAAGGTGGCTTCATGAGCTGACCAAGAACCAGGTTTAAGTCCCATGCCACCGGTGGTGGCCTAATGGGAGGCTTAGTTAGAAGAAGGCCTCTCATAAATCTTGCTATAAGAGGATGGCAGGAAATAGGTTGTCCATTTAGAGACTTGAAAGAAGCTGCAATAGCACTCAAATGGACTCTTACTGAGTTAGTCTTAAGTCCTGCATTGGATAAATGAAGGAGATACCTCTGGAATCATTACTGGAGTATTGCAAGGGGGTTAAGACCCTTCTGCGAACACCATATGGTAAACCTTTTCCACTTGAAAGCATAAGAGCATCTTGTGGAAGGCTTCCTGGAAGCATAAAGGATGTCCTTTACTTGCTGAGGGAGGCTAAGATCATGGAGATCTAGGCCTTCAGCAACCAAGCCCTGAGATGCAGAGATTGGGGATTGGCGTGCCATAACATTCCGTCCTCCTGAGATAGGAGATCTGGAGCAGACCCAGCTTGAGAGAGATGTAGAAGCAGAGGGTACCACACTTGCCATGGCCAATGTGGAGCTAAGAGAATCATACGGCCTCTGTCTCTCTGAAGCTTGAACAGGGTTTTGGGAATTAGGGGAATGGGTGGAAAGGCATAAAGGAAGTCTTGACCCCAGTGAAGGAGGAAAGCATCCCTGGCCTGAGAGCCCTGAGCCAGAATTCTGGAACAGAACTGGGGAAGTTTGGCATTCAACGGACTTGCAAAGAGGTCTATGTCCGGGGTTCCCCAAAGTTGAAAAATCTTGGCCACCTGGTCTGTATGCAGAGACCATTCGTGTGGAAGCAGAATTCGATTGAGTCTGTCTGCCAAGAGGTTTGTATGCCTGGAAGATACACTGCCAGGAGATGAATCTGATGCTCTCTGGCGAGGGCCCATAGTCGCAAAGCTTCATTGCAAAGCGACAGAGAGCCTGTTCCCCCCTGCTTGTTCACGTAGAACATGGCTACTTGATTGTCCGTATGAATGAGGACTGTCTTGTAGCTGAGTAGGGTGTGGAACACTTGAAGAGCAAGGAAGATTGCTCTGAGCTCTAAGAGTTTGATATGGAGATGAGTCTCCTGTGGAGTCCAAGTGCCTTGGGTAGAGAGGTCTTGCAGATGAGCTCCCCAACTCATTGGAGAAGCATCTGTTGTAAGAGTTGCCTGGGGTAAAGGTTGTTGGAATGGGGACCCCAGCAACAGGTTTTGAGTGGACTGCCACCATTGGAGGGACAAAATAAGGCAATTTGTGTTTGCTATTTTGTCTGACAGGCACCCTGATGCCTGTGTCCATTGAGTGGATAAAGTCCACTGGGCTGCCCTCATATGCAGGCGAGCATAAGGAACCACATGCATGGTAGATGCCATGTGACCTAGCAGTTGTACATCTCTCGAGCAATGAGATGAGGCTTTAGCACTGCTTGAGAAGCTAACTGCACCATGCGAAGGCAATGGGCCTGGGGGAGATAGGCCCTTACTTTTCTGGTATCCAGCAAAGCTCCTATGAACTCTAGAGACTGAGTGGGAGTTAGATTGGATTTTGGGATATTTATAACCAGACCCAAATACTGAAGGATATGTATTGTGCAAGACAGAGAAATCCTGGCCTCTGACTCTGATGGGGCTCGAATGAGCCATTCGTCTAAGTAAGGGAAGACGAATATTCCTAGAGTGCGAAGAAATGCTGCTACCACAGCCATGTATTTCGTGAACACCCTTGGTGCAGAGGCCAGGCCAAAAGGAAGCACCCTGTACTGGTAGTGCTTCCCTTGAAAAAGAAACCGAAAGAACTTTCTGTGAGTTGGATGGATGAGAACATGAGTGTACGCATCCTTGAGATCTAGAGAACAAAGCCAATCCTGACTCTGAAGGTATGGCAGCAGAGTTCCTAGAGAAATCATCTTGAATTTCTCCTTGAACAGGAATTTGTTCAATTCTCTGAGGTCTAAAATGGGTCTGTATCCCCCTGTTTTCTTTGGGATAACAAAACAGGGGGAGTAAAGCCCTGTACCCTGTTGATGAATGGGTACTTCTTCTATTGCCCCTTGGGGAAAAAGCATAGTGACCTCTTGATCTAACAGGTTGATAAGGGAGGTCTGAGAATTGAACTGTCTTCGAATTGTGGGAGGGGGCATACACAGAAAGTGAAGCTTGTACCCCTCTTTTATAATGGAGAGTGTCCAATGTTCCGCTGTTATCTGCCCCCATCTGGGGGCAAAGTGACATAACCTTCCTGGAATGGTGGAAGGCTCTGGACCATTGAGAGCCAGGAAGGCTAAGTTCTCTAGATGGAAGTCAAAGGCCTTGCGGAGACTGAGACTGCTGAGACGATTGAGGCTTAGCAGTCTTTGCTTTCCTTTGTTTAGATGGTTGCTGACTCTTTTGGGCAGATTGACCTACAGAACGTCCCTGCTGGGAATAAGAGGGATAAAACCTCTTCTTCTTAGAGAAGAATGGTTTCTTGAAAGATTTCTTTCTTGCAGGATCAGCTGTGGCTTTGGATAATCTATCCAAAGTAGAGTTATCAACATCTAATTCATTGGCTTTCTCTTGCCAATTTTTGCCAAATAGATTCTCACCTGTACAAGGAATATTGCCCAGTTTGTCCTGCACCCAGAGCTCCAGGTCGGATGCCTGGAGCCAGGCAATTCTACGTGCACCTATGGCAATGGCAGAGGTTCTGCTTATGCACTCAAAACAGTCAAAAGCTGCACGGTTGACAAACTTAGAAACATCCTGGGCATGTTTGACCAGTGTGAGAAAATCCTGCCTTCTATCCTCAGGAAGAAGAGGGCTCAAAATCTCTAAATCTCCTGTGACTTCCTTAAGTCTAAAAGGAATAAAATATAGGAACTGATCCTGGCAGAAAGCATGGAAGCCTGGAAAGTATGACATCCAAAGGCATCCAAAGTTCTACACTCACGTCCTGGAGGATTAGAGGCATGTCTCTTTGCACTCCTGATCCTTCTCATAGCTGATTCCACTACAACAGAGTGGTGAGGAAGCTGAGTCTTCTGGAAACCAGGACAAGGAGGGACTCGATACATGGTATCCAGTCTACAAGAGGGAGGAGAGGTGGTAAGAGGTGTTTCCCACATTCTTAGCATGAGATCATGCAAGATCTCATGGACAGGCAAAGTAACTGCCTCTTTAGGAGCCTTGTGATATTGTAGAATCTCCAAATCCTTTGCCCTGGGCTTTGTTTCGGGAGCCACAGTAATGGAAAGACCTCGAGCCACCTCCCTGATAAAATCCTGAAAGCAGATGTCTTCTGGAGGAGACATACTACATTTAGGAGAGGAAGGATCCTCTGTGAGAAGTATTCCGGTACCAACAGAGCTGTCAGAATCTTCAGAGTCCTCTGAGGATTCAAAGTACCTTCTGTCCGGATGCTCTTGAAGAGCCCGATACCCGTAACGACCGAAGTCGGTACCGGGGGGATCGGTACCGGAAGGCATCGCATGACTGGGTGCCGGTAAGGCAAACCCCAATGTCGATGCTATCGGTACCAGTACCGATGCCGATGCCGATGCCGGTGCCGGTACCAGTTCAACTGTGTAACGCGGTTCCGAGGGTGTCGATGCCGCAAGGAGAGCCGCCAGTTTGCGTTCAATAGCCAGGAACCTTTGGTCTATTGATGCTGCCGATGCCTGGGTATCGGTACCAGAGAAAGCAGCCGGTACCCCAGAGCATGGCACCAGTAGCTCTGCCGAGGTTGAGGCCTCGAGAACATCCTGGAGCCCTGATAATACTTTGGAAGCCGAAGCCTTCCGCCGGGGCAATTTTGCCGGTACAGAACCCTCAAGGGCAATGCCAGAGGCATCTCGATGCTTGGAAGGAGATCTACCCTTTGAGGACCGGCTAGACTTATGTTTAGTTACCTGAGATCCATGGGAGGAAGACAAAGCCCTGGAAGACGTCGATGCCACAGAGGCTGCATCGGAGGGAAAAAGGGTGCTGAGCTTAGCAGCCCAGTTTTGTCGACCCCTCTTAGACATCAGGGCACAAGCCATACAGTCAGAGATGGAGTGGTCAGGACCTAAACATTTAAGACACCACTCATGGGTGTCGGTGACGGAGATGGTACCGCCACACTTGGTGCACTTCTTGAAACCCGAAGCGGGTTTTTCCATGGTGGAGGAAATTTTGGGCCTAAGGCCCAAAATGGCACGTGCACCTAGAAAGAAAAGTTTGGAAAAAGATACTATTTTTTTTTTTAAAGAAAGAAAGAACCGGCGGTACCGGTATAGCGTCGAGGAAGGCAGACGCGACCACAAAAAAGAAGGAGAAGGAGGAAAATTTTCTGCGGTGACAGGAACAACGACCTGCTGGCTCCGCGGAAAACAAAGAACTGGAGAGAGGCAGTTGGGAAAGGCGGGAAGGCAGCTCGCAGGTGCTGTGGGATGCTCCCAAAAGCTTTCTAATTGGACACTGGGGAGCGTTCCCATGCAGGCTCCGCCGGTACCGACGATACCCATATGTGAGGACTACATTCCTGCTTGTTCCTGGAGATGATACAAGTAATATTTTTTTACAAGAAATCTATTCAGTTGGTTACCTAGATTAATGTAAGGGGAAAAGCCATACAACTATAATACATTATTTTACAATATTCTAAGAAGAAATTGGGAATAAATGATGAACTATAAGATATAGGTGTAAGAATCCTATTTGAGGGATATAAACATTGGGTTTAGGACCAAGGTGTTGGTATGTTGCACAAGATCTAGGTTAAGGTTCATGATGAGAAGATGTCAGCTAGGTAGGTACACATTGATATGTATCTACAAGGTGGGTATTGTTGAATATAATGTATCTCGAGGTGGGCTACAGATTATGGTTGGGCAGGTATTTGGGCAACTCAGTTTGCTTCTGAAGTGTGCTTTAGTTGTCTGCGGAATGTTGGGAGATCCGGTATTCTTCTTATTCTGTCTGGAAGGGAATTACGAAGTGTGGGTGCATACAGCAAGAATGCTTTCCTAGATTGGGTCGTATTTATAAAAGGACTATATTCCATTCTAGAATTATAGGAAAGAAAATCTCTTGATTAATTCCAGTGTCCATATTTTCAGAAGGGCATCCTGCAGGCTAAAAGGAGCCTCTTCACTAAAATGCAGGAGTTCCCAAACCTGTCTTGGGGCCTCCCCAGCCAGTTGGGTTTTCCAGGTATCCACAATGAATATTCATAAGTGAGATTTGCATACAATGGAGGCAGTGCATGCAAACATCTCATATGCATATTCATTGTGGATATCCAAAAAACCCGACTGGCTGGGAGGCAGGTTTGAGAACCCCTGCTATAATGTGTGGCTGAAAGCACCAAAGATGAAGGGCAATTGTTGTGTGTGGGGACAGCCTGGATAGGCCTTCAAAGGCATTTTCATTTTGAAAAACTGAAATGCTTAGAGATCTCATTTCTGATACAGCAGCATATGCAATATAGAGACTGGATATTTTATTTCCATCCATAAGAAATCCCAGAATAGTATAATTTTCCATTGATAACCTGACCATAAATAAAGCGTAGTTACTCACCTGTAACAGGTGATCTCCAGGAACAGCAGGAATTTAGTCTTCACATATGGGTATCGTCGGTACCGACGGAGCCTGTGCGGGAACGCTCCCCAGCGTTCAATAGGAACGCTTTTGGGAGCATCCCTCAGCACATGCGCGCTGCCTTCCCGCCTTTCCAACTGTCCCTCTTCAGTTAAGCTTGTAGCTGAGTGAAAAGATAGAGGGAGAGAGGAAAGAGAAAGAGAGAGAGAGAGAACTCCTAGAGGAGGTGGGTGGGTTGTGAAGACTAAATTCCTGCTGTTCCCGGAGATCACCTGTTACAGATGAGTAACTACGCTATCTCCAGGAACAAGCGGGAATGTAGTCTTCACATATGGGGACTCCCTAGCTGAAGATGCCAGGGAGGTAGCCCCAGGAAGGTGCCACCCTAGGAAGATGGGAATCCTTCCTCCCATGGATCTCTGGCATCCCACCAGGGTTGGTGGGTAGGAGTTGAATTAGGTCTGAAAGAGATTTTGAAGAACAGCTTGGCCAAAGAAGGCATCCCGACGGGAGGCTTTATCCAGGCAGTAGTGAGCTGTGAAGGTGTGTACCGAAGCCCAGGTGGCTGCTCGACAAATGTCATCGATAGACACAGAGTGGAGATTAGCCATGGAAGTTGCCATGGCTCTCACGTTATGAGCTGTGACATGGCCATGAAGAGGAAGACCCTTACTCTTATAAGCAAAGGATATGCATTGGGCAATCCATTTAGATAAAGTTCTTTTGGAGACTGGAAGTCCCAAATGACTAGGGTCAAAAGCAATAAAAAGTTGCGAGGACTTTCTATGTTGCTGTGTTCTCTGTAGGTAAAAAGCTAAGGCTCTTTTACAATCCAAAGTATGAAGGTTTCTTTCTGCATTAGAGGCGTGAGGACTCAGAAATAATACAGGAAGATAAATTGATCGATTCAAATGAAAAGGCGAAACCACCTTTGGCATAAAGTGTGGATGAGTTCTAAGAACAACCTTATCATGATGAAACCTTGTATAAGGAGGATCAGCCACTAAAGCTTGCAGTTCACTAATGTGACGTGCAGAGGTGATTGCAATTAGGAAGATGACCTTCCAGGTCAAAAACGTAAGGGTTGTAGTGGCTAAAGGCTCAAAAGGCGGCTTCATGAGCTGCCCGAGAACTAGATTTAGATCCCATGCCACCGGTGGTGGCTTAATGGGAGGTTTGGTTAATAGGAGACCTCTCATAAATCGGGATATGAGTGGATGAGAGGAAATTGGTTGTCCATTCAAAAGCTTATAAGAAGCTGCAATTGCACTAAGATGGACTCTTACCGAATTGATCTTTAGACCAGAATTCGATAAGTGAAAGAGATACTCTAGTATCAATTCTAAAGGTATGACAAAGGGGTTTAATCCCTTCTTGGAGCACCATATAGTAAAACGAACGTTTCCACTTGCAGGCATAAGATCTTCTTGTGGAAAGTTTCCTGGAAGCCTGAAGGATGTCCTTTACCTGTTGAGACAAGTTGAAATCCTGGAGGTCTAAGCCTTCAGCAACCAGGCCGTGAGATGCAGGGACTGGGGATTTGGGTGCCATAGCGTCCTGTCCTCTTGGGAAAGGAGATCTGGAGTGTGCCCTAACTCCAGGGGTGGAGCTTGAGAAAGACGTAGAAGCAGGGGATACCACGCTTGGCGTGGCCATCGTAGCACTATGAGAATCATGTGACCCCTGTCTCTTTGAAGCTTGAAGAGTGTTTTGGGAATGAGGGGAATGGGTGGGAAGGCATAAAGGAAGTCCTGACCCCAGTGAAGGAGGAAGGCATCCCTTGCCTGACAATTGTGAGCCGGAATCCTGGAACAGAACCGGGGAAGTTTGGCATTCAGTGGACTTGCAAAGAGGTCTATGTCTGGAGTGCCCCAGAGATGAAATATCTTTGCCACCTGGTCTAGGTGCAGGGACCACTCGTGAGGCAGCAGTACCTGACTGAGCTTGTCTGCCCAAAGGTTTTGAATGCCTGGAAGATATACCACTAGAAAGTGAATTTGATACTCTCTGGCAAGGGCCTACAGTCGTAAAGCATTGTTACATAATGACAGAGAGCCTGTCCCACCCGGCTTGTTCACATAGAACATGGCTACTTGATTGTCCGTCTGGACTAGGACTCTCTTGTAGCTAAGCTGGGCGTGGAATACTCGAAGAGCTAAATAGATTGCTCTTAATTCCAGGAGGTTTATGTGCAGACCAGCCTCCTGTGGAGTCCAGGTTCCCTGGGTAGAGAGATGATTCAGGTGTGCTCCCCAACCCACCTGTGATGCATCTGTTGTTAAGGTGGCCTGAAAAAGGGGTTGATGAAAAGGAGACCCCATTTTCAGATTTTCTAGTGATTGCCACCATCGGAGGGACAAAATTAGACGTTGAGAGTTTATTATTTTGTCTGATAAAAGACCTGTGGCCTGTGTCCACTGTGTGGATAGGGTCCGCTGAGCTGCTCGCATGTGGAGGCGAGCATATGGGACTACATGAACTGTGGATGCCATATGTCCCAGCAACTGTAGTAGTTCTCAAGCAGTTAGGGAGGATTTCCCCGCTGCTTGAGATGCTAGTTGCATTATGCGAAGACACCGGGCCTGTGGAAGGAAAGCCTTTGCCTGCCTGGTATCTAGACAGGCCCCTATGAATTCCAGGCATTGGGAAGGAACAAGTTGGGATTTTGGGAAGTTTATTACCAACCCCAATTATTGGAGGATTCGCATTGTGTGAGGCAGTGCAGTGCTGGCCTCTGCAACTGAAGGGGCTCAAATGAGCCAGTCGTCTAAGTAAGGGAAGACGAATATCTCCAGGGTTCGCAGAAATGCAGCTACTACTGCCATACATTTCATGAATACCCTTGGTGCTGAAGCTAGACCAAAGGGAAGAACCCTGTACTGGAAATGTTTTCCCCTGAAAAGGAATCATAAGAATTTCCTGTGATCTGGATGGATCAGAATATGAATGTATGTATTCTTTAAGTCTAGAGAGCAAAGCCAATCCTGGCTTTGAAGGTATTGCAGAAGAGTTCCTAGAGAAATCATTTTGAACTTCTCTCGAAACAGGTATTTGTTCAATTCTCTGAGGTCTAAAATGGGCCTGTGTCCTCCTGTTTTCTTTGGAATAAGAAAATAGGGGAGGGAGTAGAACCCTGAACCCCGTTGAAAAATGGGTACCTCATCTATTGCCCCTTGGGCAAGAAGTGTTGAGACCTCGTGATATAGCAGATCGTCTGCGGAGGTTGGAGAATTGAATTGTTTTAGAATTGTAGGAGGGGGCATGCTGTGAAAATGGAGCTTGTACCCCTCTCCTAGAAAGGACAGAGTCCAATCTTCCGCTGTTATCTGATGCCATCTGTTGGCAAAGTGGCATAACCTGCCTGGGATATTGGGGGGTTTGGGGACCCCTTAGAGGCAGGAAGGCTAAGCTCTCTAGGAAGGAGTCAAAGCCCTTAAGGAGGATAAAATTTCCTCTTTTTGCTGAAAGAGGGTTTTTTTTATAAGGCTTCTTTTTAGCTGGAGTGGCTGTAGATTTTGACAATCTACATAGAGTAGTATTGACAGCATCTAACTCGTTAGCCTTTTCCTGCCAGTTCTTGCCAAAGAGATTTTCTCCCGTGCAAGGAATGTTGCCTAACTTGTCCTGTACTCAAGTCTCCAAGTCTGATGGCTGAAGCCAGGCAATCCGTCGTGTGCCAATGGCAATAGCAGAGGTTCTGCTGATGCATTCGAAACAGTCAAAGGTTGCACGATTTACAAACTTGGAGACATCCTGAGCATGCTTAACTAGAGCAAGAAAGTCTTGTCTCTTGTCATCTGGGAGAAATGGGCTCATAAGCTCCAAGTCTCCTGAAACTTCCTTGAGGAACATTCCCAAATACAGTATATATGAACTGATCATAGCTGAAAGCATGGAAGCCTGAAAAGTTTGGCGTCCAAAAGCGTCCAGAGTCCTGCATTCACGACCTGAAGGATTGGATGCATGCCTCTTTGCACTTTTCGTCCTACGCATGGCTGACTCCACCACCATTGAATGGTATGGCAGCTGAGTCTTTTGAAATCCAGGACATGGCGGAACTTGATACATAGTATCAAGTGTCCTAGAGTGAGGAGATGTAGTCAAAGGTGTCTCCCACATTCTGAGCATCAAGTTATGCAGAATTTCATGGATGGGCAGAGTGGCTGCCTCCTTTGGAGCTTTAGGATATTGTAGAATTTCCAATTCCTTTGTTCTGGGTTCCTCTTCAGGAACCACCGTGATTGAAAGGCCCTTGGCAATATCACGAATAAAATCCTGAAAAAAGACATGTCCTCTGGAGGTAACATTCTGCATTGGGGAGAAGAGGGATCTTCTGGAAGAAACCCTCTAGTTCCAGCAGAATTGTCAGAATCTTCAGAATCGGAGGATTCAAAGTATTCCTGACCACGATGCTCATGCAAAGCCAGGTCCAGGTATCGATCAAAGTCGGTACCGAGTTGATCCGGTACTGATCTGTCGATTCCAGCCAAAGATGGCGTGGGAAGAATTCCCGCTAGGGCCGGTACCATCGGTACCGATATTGTCAGTACTATCAGTACTGGTATCGTCAGTACCAGCATCAGTGCCGATGTCGGTACCGGTGCCCGATGGACCAACGGTACTGCAGCTGAGAGGAGAGCTGCGATGCTGCGTTCGATAGCGAGGAACCTCTGGTCTATCGACCCTGCCGATGCTTGGGCATCAGTACCGATGAAAACATCCGGGACCTCTTAGCATGGCAAAGATAGTTCTTGCGAGGTCGAGGCCTCGAGAACATCCTGGAGCCCCATTGATGCTTTGGAAGCCGAAGCCTCCCACCGTGGCTGCTTTGTCGGTATGGTTCCCTCAAGGGCAATGCCAATGGCCTCTCGATGCTTAGCAGGAGAGCTACCCTTTTAGGTCCGGCTTTTATGTTTAGTTACCTGAGATCCATGGGAGGAAGAGGAGGCCCTTGAAGATGTCGATGCAATGGATCTGGCATCCGAAGAAAAAAGGGTACCGAGCTTTGCAGCCCAGTTCTGTCTTCCTCTTTTAGTCATCCCCATACAGGAGAGAGGCATTCAGATGGAGAATGTTCAGGCCCTAAACATTTAAGACACCAATCATGGGTGTCAGTGATGGAAATGGTACCGCCACACTTAGTACATTTTTTAAAACCACTAGTTGGTTTTTCCATGTTTTAGGAATATGGGGCCTAGTGCCCAAAATGGCACCCAGCACCAAAAAAGAAAAGTTTCTGAAGAGAAACTGTTCAAAGTATAAGGGGGTTTTTTTAGAAAAGAAAAGAACCGGCGGTACCGGTAAGCGTCATGCTGAGGCAAACGCAACCACAAGAAAACAATTTTAAAGATGGAATTTTCTGCGGTGAACGGGTATGGATCCTGTCGTCTCCACGGAAAATGAAGAACTGAAGAGGAACAGTTGGAAAGGCGGGAAGGCAGTGCACATGTGCTGAGGGATGCTCCCAAAAGCGTTCCTATTTGGACACTGGGGAGCGTTCCCGCGTAGGCTCCGTCGGTACCGACGATACCCACATGTGAAGACTACATTCCTGCTTGTTCCTGGAGATTACTCTTACCAAGAGCTAAAGAAACAGATTGCTGAGTGCCACATTTGGAAGTTGAGTAGTCTAATGGTCAGAGCAACTGTCTAGTACCCAGAAGATTAAGGGTTTGATTCACACTGGCACTCCTTGTGACCTTGGGCAAGTCACTTTACCCCCATTACCTCAGAAGAAAAAGCCTGGCAATCTACTTCCGGTAAAACATTGCCAAGAAAATCCAGAGGCAAATGGGTCGCCAGGAGTCAGCACTGACTTGACAGCACAAAAAAAACAAAAAACCCCACACTTGAATGAAGGCTATACTCCTGAAATCCACTGCCCATGTCGTCATCTGGAAAACTAAGATCATAGCTCTTGTTACTGAATAATATTCATAAATCAGCTGGTTATCAAATGTAATCATTAAAAAAATGTGGGTGCTATACTGTACAACAACTCCAGACGGCATTTTATAATCAAAGCACCTTAGCAACAGAAAGCAGAGTCAGTTTTGGGCAGGATGCTTGGACAACTCATTTCAATGCTAAAGTAGTTCTCCAAGCAAAGATGTAGCAGGGGAGCACATTAGCATAGGTGACATACTGCTAGTGTGGGAAGGAATTCTGTATTACCAACACAAAACTACCTGAAAACACAGTAGTAAATACAACCAAACTTTTTAAAAAACCATGCAACTCCAAAGATGTGTATTACTAAATAGAGCTATGGGAATTAAAAGATATGCACAGCCAAAAAAGTTAGTTTATGCGAGGATCTCCCCAAATTTGTCTCAATTTTCGCATGTATTTTCATGGGGGGGGTTTCACGTTTGTTTTAAATGAGTGCCTTGTATGCACACCGACTTTTTTTTGCATGCACAAATCAATTGTATGCACATTAATCCATAGGTATATGCATGTACAAGCGATCTACCTTCACTTAAAATTTTTAGGTGTCCAAACCAACCAGAGGTGCACGCATGAATGCATACCCCTAGAGAGCACCAAATGCTTTACTGTAAACTTTGAAATTAAATATTGCTTGACAAGGATACTACTGTTAAGCAGTGGAACTTCTCACATTAGTAAAAAGAGGTACAGTTTATTTATTTATTTATTTATTTAACAGTTCTTCTATACCGCTCTATTTTAGATCAGAGCGGTTTACATTTAACATCAACTATACAACACAAGGAACTTTGAGTTGTATTTACAATAAACAGGGAGATCAACTTGGAAGTAACTGGGGGAAACTATGTACATTCTTAATTCTATACATTGTATCACACTGGTACCTGATTTCAGGCAGAACATATCTACATTTTATTTACACTGGGGTACATTCTGAGCAATCATTTGATTATCCTTTTTCATGCTGAGTCTGATTGTTTACTTGTAATGAGAGATTGTCTGGGGGGCCATATGTATGGTTACTAAGGCTAGATTCAGGGTAGTATGTAGTGAACAGATGCTGCTTTATTGCCTTCCTGAAGTGGGTTAGGTAAGTGATGTTCCGAATATAGGTAGGGAGAGCATTCCATGCTCTGGGAGCGTAAATCGTAAAGGCCCTATTTGTTGTTGTTCTCGTGCATTTTGTTATTACTTTTGGGACCTCTAGGGTGTTTTGCATCATGGATCTTCTATTTCTGTTCTGTGGTACTTTATGTATCATCTTGCTGAGGGCTGTGGGGGTCAGAGTGTTTGAGGCTTTGAAAGTTAAGGTTAGAACTTTGTGGAGGGTTCTTGCTTGAACAGGTAGCCAATGGAGGTTCATCAGTACTGGCGTTATGTGCTCTCTCCGTGAAGCCCCTGTTAGTACTCTTGCAGCAGTGTTCATTGCAAGCTGGAGGGGAGCTAGGGTTGCTTGAGGGAGACCGTGTAGAATTACGTTGGCATAGTCGAAATGAGGTAATATTAATGCCTGATAGATCGATCGGTAGTCGCTGAAGTCGAGTAGCGGTCGGAGATGTTTTAAGGTCTTTATTTTCATGTATACTGTTTTTACTGTGTTTTTTATGTGAGTTTTCAGATCCAGATGTTGATCCAGTGTAACGCCAAGGTAGCGGATTGTGGATTTGGTTTTCAGTTCTGTGTTGCCGATTTTTAAAGAGAGTGGAGGGGTGAAGTCCTGGTTCCTTGAGATGAAAAGGACATCTGTTTTACTGTAGTTGATTCTCATGTTTTGTGTGCTGAACCATTCTGCTACTGCCTCAAAACATCTTGTTAGAGGGGAGAGGTCCGGTTGGTTAGTCCTGAATGGGATGTATAGGAGGATGTCATCTGCGTAGGCTAAACAGTTGACCTTGAATGAACGTGCTAGGGCACATATGGGCTGCATGTAGATGTTAAACATCAATGCAGATAGTGACGAGCCCTGTGGTACACCCTGGCTTTGTAAAAATGGTTCGGAGGTTGTGGAGCCTGACCTTACAGTTGAATATTACTAAGATATGGTGGGGCAAGGCTCCTAGGACGCCAAATTCTTCCCCTGTGCTCTTCTTCTGAGAACGCCACCCTTCTTTACAGATTACTCAGCAGAGCATGGCACACATCTGGTTAGATGAACAAAGCCTAGAAGCACTCACCAGCAAAAGCTCCTGCACCTTTTATTGTGTCTGCAGCCACTTTTGTAAAACTCCTGCATTGTGTTTTGTAGAGACCGCTCAATAATTGTTTGTGGTTTTAAGGTGGACGAGATTTCCATGCAGGAAGTTTCAACATCATGGGACTGCAGTTACCCCACAAATTGCAGTTTTGGAAATTGCTGGACCTCCATGAGAGATCATGCTTTGACTTAGCAAAGTTAACCGGGAAGTGGCAATATTGAGCCGCTGGCTCAGTTAGCTTCTGCAGCGAAAGTAATGCCAGTGTTTTCCGTGCCCGATTTTCACCATATGTCACTAACCAGCAGTGGCTGAATAATCACTGCTGCCCAGTTAGCAATGAGTGGTGCCCCAGAATGCCCACTGTACCCCCCCCCCCCCCACACACACACACAAACACAACACCCACAGAGATCAGGGCTTGCAGCGGCAACACCCACAGATATTCAGGGGCTAACAGTTTTTGAAATTTACAACTGTTATCCTTATATTTTGCACCATACGGGAGAAATGAATCACCGTCTATTTCGCTGGTGCTACACTGTATGCAGAGTCTGGCTTCTTGAGGGTTTCAGTTTAACTTTTGTCTATATAGTTCCATTTTTAGTTTGTAGCTACTTAAATAATTCCTCACCAAGTATAGATTGTGCTCTGCATGTGTGAGAGGGGACAGGTGTTCTTGATCCCACATAGACATTCATGCTGTCTTCTGATCTGGTTTGTTTAGTTTTCCCAATAGATATATTAATGTTTTAGTGGCCACTGCAGCGTTTATGGTGCTGCACTTTCCTATATAAGGCCTTTATTGTGCACCTCCTGGAAGTTAGTATGATTATGGTATGATAAAATTGCTCACAAATGAATTTTGTAATGTTTTTTATTATTTCACAATATGCCCGGTACTGGATTTAGCTTGTGCATTTCTCAGCAGTAGCTCAAGATGAGTTACATTTCAGGTACAGTAGGTAGTTTTCTGTCTCCAGAGGTCTTACAATCTAAGTTTGTACCTGAAGCAATGAAGGACTAAATGACTTGCCCAAGATTATGAGGGGTGTCAGTGCAATTTGAATCCTGGCTTCCCAGCTTGCTGCTCTAACCGTTAGTGAGAGCTCATACCGGTAATACATATGCCAAACATGCTTAATCTACTGTTGAATTAGCATAAGCCAGCTGATCTGAAGCCTAGTGGCCTTTGGTAACCTAACAAAACTGATAAGTAAATCTTTCTATGATTTACTGACCAAGGTGTTGCCCCTACCCCAAGGATTTTATCTTGCTCCACACCCATGACCCATCTTGCCCTGCCCTAGTCCCATCCCATGTTAGCCTCCTCGAACAACTGAGTCATTGATCGCCTATGGACAACCCTTGATCGGGGCAAACACCATAGCTCCTAGCAGGACACGACTTACATTCACTAAGTCTAACTGGTCACCACAGCTGAAACTCATCCTTCTGAACTCCAAGAGGACAGTTAATATTGGAGTTAAGGATGGGGTGGCGGCGGCGGCAACCAACCCAAGAAAAGGATGAAGAGATGAAGAATCATAAGAATATAAGTGGTGGGCGAGGGAAAGTTTAGAACTGTGTTTTTATTTCTGTTATTTGTGTTCTGTGCTTGTGATTATTTTCCATTAGAGGCAAGATGGAGTCGGGTGGAAGAAGGTATTGTGCTTCTATGTTTATTAATTATAGTAATTTATGTTGGTTATGTTGTCCTCTACTTGCTTCAGACATTCTCTCGGAGTGTAACTAAATAGAGCTAAATAAATGCCATGCTGGGTTAGACCAACAGACCACAGAATCTAGCATTTTGGCTTCAACAGTGGCCAGACTATGCAATTTGAAAATATCCAAGAGATCCTAATGGGACAATCTATTCCCCTTTGCTTCTTTGGAGACAGGAGTGGTGCCAGAAGACTGGAGAAAGGCACATGTCATCCTTTACACAAAAGGGGACATAAGGATGACAGAGAACTACAGGCTGGTTAGTCTAACCTCTGTGATGAGTAACTTATTGGAAAGGCTACTAAATGAGAAGAGAGTGAGGTTTCTGGAGTGCCATGGATTGCAGGATCCAAGGCAGCATGGATTCACCAGAGGCAGGTCTTTGTCAGACAAATCTGATCAATTTCTTTGACTGGTTGACCAGGGAGTTGAACCGAGGGAGAGCCCTAGATGCAGTGTACTGTTCTGCACAGGTGGCAAACAAACTGAGCACCCTAGGGATGGATGCTAAAGTTACTGATTGGGTTAGAAATTGGTTGAGTGGGAGGCGACAAAGGGTACAGATAAATGGAGCTCACTCTGAGGAGGTGGTGGTTACCAGTGTGTACTGCAGGATCTGCCCATGGTCCGATTCTTTTTAACTTGTTAGTGATATTGTGGAATGGCTGTCGGGTAAGGTTTGCTTGTTTGTAGATGATACCAAAATCTGCAATTGAGTAGATACCAAGGGAGGAGTAGAACATGTAGGTACCAGCAATAAAGCATACAGATACACGGCACTCACCTTGTGGAACTCCCTCCCCGACCACATAAGATCTACCAAGGACCCCCAGACATTCTGTAAAGATTTATAAACGTTCCTATTCGCTGAACACTGCTACCCTCTCATGAGCAACAGTACTCACCACATACATCCCAATACTCCCCCCAACTAATATATCCTCTCCTCAACAGCCATCATCCCCCCCCCCCCCCATTAACTCCACTTACAGGTCTAGTGATCATGTATATAATTAACATATCCAGCTACCTCTATAATATCTTATATGTGGTTATCTGGCATGTATATAGTTAATTGTCCTATAGTTCCAATATGTTCTCTGTAATTATTTATTTATTTACATTCTCTTATATACCGCGCTATTCTGCATCAGTGTGGTTTACATTGAACAAACTGAAATTACATTGAACAGGGTATTATAACTTGGAGATAACTATTTTACAGGGAACATGGGCTATGGAGGGTTAAGTGGCTTGCCCAAGACCACAAGGAGCACCTGTGGGACTAGAAACTTACTTATTTGATGTAAACCGCCCCTGATCGATGGAAGGGGCGGTATAGAAAAACTGTTCAAATAAATAAATGAGAGAGGTAGCTAAGCTTGAAGAATGGTCTAGAATTTGGCAGCTGAAATTTAATGCTAAAAAAAATAAAAATAAAAATAAAATGCAGGGTCATGCATTTGGGCTGCAAAAATCCAAAGGTGCGGTATAGTGTAGCGGTGAAATACTTCTGTCCACGAAAGAAAAGCGGGACCTGGGCGTAATTGTGTCTGACAATCTTAAAGTAGTTAAACAGGTAGAAAAGGCAACGGTGAGAGACAGGAGGATGCTTAGGTGTATAGGGAGAGGAATGGCCAGCAGAAAAAAAGGTGGTTATAATGCCTCTGTATAAGTCTCTGGAGCAACCTCATTTGGAGTATTGTGTGCAATTCTGGAGACCGCACCTTCAAAAGGATATAAGCAGGTTGGAGTCTGTGCAGAGGGTAGCTACTAAAATGGTTAGTTGTCTTCGTTATGAAGACTTAAAGATCTTAATATGTATACTTTAGAGGAAAGGCGGGATAGAGGAGATATGATAGAGATGTTTAAATACCTCCATGCCATAAATGCACAGGAGAGTCTCATTCAATTGAAAGCAAACTCTGCTACAAGGGGACAAAGAATAAGGGTGAAAAAGGATAGACGCTGTAGTAATATGCAGAAATATTTCTTTACGGAAAGAGTGGTGGATGTGTGGAATAGTCTCCCAGTGGAGGTGGTAGAGACAAGGACAATATCTGAATTAAAAACACATGGGGCAAGCACAGAGGATCTCTGAAGGTAAAAAGGGGGCTATTGTAGTTGATATGGAAGGGCAGACTAGATAGAAACATGATGGCATAAAAAGACCACATGGTCTATCTTTCCATTTCTATTGCTCACTCTGAATGCCTGCAGTCCTCACATCCAACTGGCTAAACATTGTTAATGAACCTGTACGCTAGAAACTTGTTCAAATCTTTTACTATTGGCCTTGGCAACATTCTCCAGTGACAAATTCTATATCTTATTTTGTGTACTGACTGAAAACATACCCCAAGCTTCCTTTATGGCCCCGCAACTCCTCCACTTTGGTGTACCCCCAGGTTCGGTTCTTGGCCCTATTCTTTTTAATATCTTCCTAGCCCCTCTGGCGTTCCTCATCGCATCTCCGGATATCACATTCTTCATCTACACTGATGATATTCAACTGCTCTTCCATCTCCCTATGCACTACCCTGCTTTTTCTTCCCGTATCTCTCCACTTCTATTTCCGATTGGCTCTCTTCTCACGCGTTGAAACGTAACACTTCTAAAACTGCTTGCCTTCTTTTCACCAACCCTGCCCCCTCTAACTTACCTCCCATCCCCCCCCCCCATCTATGCACGATAGCCCCCTCACTTTCCAGGACTCTGCTAAGATTCTTGGAGTGCCTTTCAATACCCATCTCTCCTTTTCATCTCACATCGCCTCTGTTGTCCACTGCTATTTCTACATCCTGCATCAGATTTGCTCAGTTTCTAAGTTCCTTGACCAACCCTCTGTCTTGCTGCTCCTACTTTCACTCGTAATTACCCATCGCGATTATACTTATTCCCTTCTTTCCAGTCTCCTTCGGTATTAGATCCACCGCTTGCAATTGATTCAAAATACTGCCCTTAGAATTCTTCAGAGATTTGACCACCTAGCTCCTCTTTCCCTCTCCGAGTACTGGCTTCCGATCTCCCTTCGCATCCAATACAACATCCTCATCCTCACCTACCATGTCTTACATTCTGGAAATCCCCCCTTTCTATCGCAATTACTGTCCACTTAAATTCGCCAATGTGCCCTGCGTTCTGCTTCCCAGAGCCTTCTTAAGGTTTCTGGTCTGCATACTATGCTTTCCTCTACAGCCTGCTCCTCCTCCTTTTGTATCGTCACCCCTACCCTGTGGAATTCTCCCCCCTATGCTCGTCGCTCCCAGCTCTCCTTTACATGTTTTAAATCCCAGCTCAAGACTTACCTTTTTGCTCTGACCTTTCCCACCCCGTCCCTCTTTGATGTTTTGCCTTCCTCCCTCTTTCCTTCTCCTAGCCTCTACCTGGCAGCTCCAGCTCTTCAGATTTGATTTGTCCTGTTTGTCTGGCCGGTTTGTGCATTCTTGTCTTCCTGTCCCATTGTGTCCTTCTTTACTTATTTATACCCATCACTGCATTGTAACTTAGGTCCTCCTTCCCCCTCTTTACCATCTGCTGGTATCTTTTGTCTATCATTACTGTTGACTTCATCTTGTACTCCCTCCCCTCTTCTTTTGTTTCTTTTCTATAACTTCTGTGAACTACCTACATGTCTTGTTATAGGCGGTATATCAAGTCTAATAAAACTGTAAACTGTAACTGAACAACCTTGGTCACTGGGGTGGTATAAACATAGCAGAAGGGCCACAGCTCATGCTTGCATGATCTTTCATTTGTGCAATACCTGTACGACAAAGTCAAAATAAAATTTATTTTCAGGGAGAAGACACGTAAACTACTCAAAAACTCCTACAGTGTCAAAATTATCTCACGACAATAGTAAAGAAAGACCTGGAAGTTCACATAAATGTTATCATGGTCATAGAATGCCTCTATATTTGATGTATGCAGGCATTTTGTGGTGTGGTGGGGCAGTTGGAAAAAGGCATAGTTTTGGTGGGTAGGGCAGTTGCAGGGAAATAGCTTTTGGAGATGGGAACAACTGCAAGGGGGCAAGGTTTAGTTGGGAGGAGGGGCAGTTGAAGTGAGGTTATTAGTTTAGGGACTGGAAGCATGAAGAACCAGCAGAGACACTTTGAGAGGACACATTTCCTAACTGCTATGTTTCCCTTTATGTAAGCTTCTATGCTACAGAAACTGCAACTCCTCCCATTGAAATGTATGGAGAAATCATCATACCTGATTATTTCCTTTCCTTGAATCCTGCTAGACCAGTCCAGATGAGTGAGTCATGGTCCCTTGCCAGCAAGTGGAGGCAGACTTGAACATCTTTCAATGTCATGCTCAGAAGGTATAAGCAATGGTGCAGCACCAAGAGAAGCCAATTTTTCTCTAGGTTTAATTTGGAGTGAAAAATAAACAAGGGGGGATTAAGGAGGATAACCCCCTTAATCTCGCCTGTAAAGGACTGGCCAAAACTCTCACATTTTGCAATAAGCAAGACTGAAAAACTCAGATAAAACTCAGCAACTTTTAGTGAAAATAACATTCAACCATCGAAACATCCAATTAGAACTGGTATTTGACTCTCTTACTACAGCTGATTCTTGATCGGGCACTGCAACAGCAATGCAATGTAAAGGCAGCAGGGGTCCCAGCATGTAGGACAGACCTGACCAGTCAGGTTTTCAGGATAACCATAATGACTATGCGTGAGAGAAATTTGCATGCACGGCCTCCATTGAATGCAAATTGCTCTTCTGCAGATTCATTGTGGTTATCCTGAAAATCAGACTGGCTAGGTGTGTCTCAAGTACTGGGCTGAGAATCCCTGCTGTAGAAAGGTCTTCAGGACTCTGCTAGACCAGTCCAGGATGAACTCCAGGACTAGTCTAGCAGGGTTCAAGGAAAGGAAATCATCATCAGGTATGGTTAAAATTTCTCCTTTATCATCCTGCTAGACCAGTCCAGATGAGTAGGATGTATCCAAGTAGTCCAGGCTCAAAACGAGAGGAAGATGCTCTGGCCAGCACAGCCTTGCCAAAGGCGCCATCAGCACTTGCTCCCAACCTGCATCCTTCACAAAGATACTCAGAAGACCAGGTAGCCACTTTATAGATGTCTTCAGAAGACACCAAGGCAGACTCAGCCCTGGAGGTCTATAACCTAGTGAAATGAGCCTCGACTCTCTCCTGTATGCACTTCCCAGCCAAAAGGTATGCTAAAACAACAGCCTCTTTGATCCAGTGGAAAACAGAGGACTTGGCTGATGCCTGTCCTTCCCTCAGAGAACAAAAAGATGGTCCAGCCGACAAAACGTTTGTCTCTCTAGGTATCTAAGCAATACACTCCTTACACAGAGCAGATGCAGAGAAATCTGAATAAAGATCCTCAAAAAAAAAAGAGAAAAGTGACCACCTGCCTAAGCTGAAAAGAAAAGAACACCTTTGAAAAGAAGTCTGGCACTGTTGCCCATCTGCCTGTCTTTATAGCAGGATAAAGCCCAAACTGCAATAAGACATCAGAAAAGAACCTCTTAAGCCTAATACAACTGTGCCAATATCTTCTTCTTAAACACTGGTATTAAACTGTGCAGTTGCAGGCTCACAGGCTCATTGCCATCCAGTATTAAATAAATTGCTTAAGTGCATTAAAAAAAGTCTACATAGATCTTCTGTGGGCATTTTGAGTTTTGTATAGCCACTATCCTTTCTATTGTCATGCAAAATGGAGTTTAAATAAGCATAAATTTATGGCCTTGTAGGTGGCTTGCAGCCCATAGCCTATTTTAGAAGGGACATGCAAGTCTGAACTGAGATATCAGTTACCTTTTTTAGATTTAAGGGCCTAAATTTACTAAGACAGTTTTCCCATTGGAAAAAGCTTAATAAATCAGACTCCTCATGGGCCACTGCACAGTGTAACAAAAGGTAATGGTCCCACTCCTCCATCTCCCTTCCCCGCCACTGACCCATTAAGGTGTGTTTGTGGTGTGGGGTGGGGGTGCCTGTGTGTGTGCACGCGCATGTGGCAGATATGGGGGTGCACCTTTTGCACATACACATTATACCCTTTCCTTCCTATACATTCATCCCTTCTCTCCCCACTCCAACCCCTTCTCCTGCTGTCCCTCCCCCAACCCTCTCCCCTTCAACCTCTCCCCCTTGCACTCACACCTGCCCTCCAATTCCCCCCTACCATTCACACCGATAGCTGAATAAATGAAAAGGGGTAGTAGGTTTTAGTAACGAACCTACTGCTCCTTTAATATATTCAGCCGTCCGTGCAGCAAACTTACTTCTTTTTTTGTGGCTCTTCTGCCCATGTGCTTTGAGCCCCAGGCCCGATTTTTTGGTCACCATGGCGATCTGCGGTTTTATGAGCCCTGCATTAAGGAGTATGTTTTCTAAGGTGGGCTATCAGTTAACCTGTGCTATCTGTAATAAGGTCCCTTTGAACAACATGGGACTTGGTTGCAAAGACCACAGGTTAACCATTAACCCGGCTTAGTAAACATACCCCTAAGTACAGACACGCCCATATGGAGATTGCCCATTTTGCAAACCTACACACTTAAGTGCTGCCAGTTAACTACAAAGGCTGCTATTTTTCTCTAAGTTAGATTTGGAGTGAGAAAAACTAAGGTGGGGATTAAGGAGGATAACCCACTTAATCTCACCTGTAAAGGGCTGTCTGAAAATCTCACTTTTTGAAAACTACACGTGCAAGGGAAGAGATATAAATCCTAAAGTGCACAGTTTTGGCCATACATGAGTATTTCCAATCCAAAATGGGGCATACATGTGTAGATTTTGACCTGCCCTGGCTATTCCTTAACCATGGCCACTACACCCCCCGTGAAACTTCCATGTTCTACAGACATCCATATGTAAATGTGGCCCTTTACATGTGCATATGTTTGATTATACACAAATAAATCATGAACAAGGCTTCTAAAACACCACCACCATAGGTATAATGGGGGCACACAAATACAGCTAGCTCTTTGAAGCCACTGACCTAATCTTTATTTATTTATTTATTTATGTAATGGTATTTATATACCGCCTTATCATTCAATCAAAGTGGTTTCCATGGCAAACAATCAAGGGGGCAAATGTTTTCATGCAGTGTACAGAGTGGTGTGTATGTGTTGGCGGGGATGTGATTAGATTTGGTTTATCTACATAGTGTGCTATTATACATCATGAGCTATTATACAGTCTTATATACAGTCTTGGGGTGGTGGGGGGGGTTGATGATCTGACTTGTATGCTGGTTCGGGGGTATGTCCATAGTAATCGATGAACAGGGTTGTCTTCAGCTGTTTTCGGAAGTCCTTGATTTCTGTGGTTAGTCTCAGATCATCTGGGAGGGAGTTCCAAATGGATGGAGCAGCCAGGGAGATTGCTCGTTGTGCGGTGTCTTTGCGGGTCTTGGTGAAGTCTTTTGGGGTGTTAACCCGATTGGAGGTGCCTCTTCTTCTTGGCCGCGTGCTTGTGTCGGGTTGTATGACACCATACATAACACCATAATCAGGTGTTAGTGCTCCTTGATTAACTTGCTAAGCTACCAGGCAGTGTTGTATAAGGATCTACAGGGCCTTGCAAATACTGGCATTCCTAAAAGGGACTCAATTGCAAGCAAGGTAATTCTAAGTGGCTTTTAAATACAAGCTCTCTGAATGAAAGCTCTTAAAGGGGTTTTGGTTTTCATTTTTAAAAGCTAATTCTTTATCCATACTTCAAAGGGGGAATATTTGGTGGAGTTGAGCAAAGCTCTGTCAGTCAGAGTTCATGGTTTTTTGTTCCAGCTACCCAGTCACAGCTAGCTCTTTGAAGCCACTGACCTCATCTGGTGTTAGATCCCTCCCTATCCACCCCATGTGAGCATTCTTCAGTGTCCAGAGGTGTTTAGTATCTGAGGAAGGTCTTGTATGGGGAAAAGGAAGAAAGCACAGCCAACAGTTTCAGCAAAATCTGTAAAGGTTGTTGGCCCGATAGATCAGCACCTTCAGCAGACTGCCTTGGACGCTTCCACCCCAGGTGCTAACATCTTCTGGAACTGTGAGTACATTCTTGGATGTGTCCCCTCCGATGAATTTGGGTCTTACCCCGCCAACCAGGACATAGTTAAAGGGTCCGGCTCCCCCTCTGCTATGTTGGGAGGGGAGTGAGTCTCCTCTCCAGATTCCCAGACTGTGTCTTCTAAGTCAGACTTTGGTGTGCCTAGTGAGTCTCCGTGGTTAAAATTCAAGCATTTTGAAACTTGAAAAAAAATCATATTGCCAAAGCTGTTGCCCCATTACAGCATCTCCCTCTGTCCAGACAGAGATCCCAATGCTAGTTGAAGGACCAATTCCATGTGTAGGATACCTGCATGCTGAAGCTCTCAGGAAACAAGTGGAGGAGCTCAGAGAAGAGGTGGCAAGGATGAAAAGCAATTGAGACAGTGAGAAGGTTCATTGATTAGATGCTTCTTGGAAGATCCAAGCTCTCCAACTGTAGATGGGAGACTACAGAATGAGGAAAGTTGGACACGAGTCACCAGAGCCTGCAGAATAACCACTCCAACTCCTCCAGCCCTTGAATTGAAGAACCAGTATGCAGCCCTGGAAGTGGAGAAGGTGAAAGCATCCCAGGAAAGCGAAGAACCAGAGCTTGAGTACCCCCAAAGTTGCAGAATCAGTGACTACAAGGAAGCCCTCTGAGCATATCAAAAGTGACTTCATAGCTCTGGGATAGAGGGTGAAGCAGATAGGTGCGCAGGTGGTGTTCTCTTCAATCCTTCCTGTTGAGGGTAAAGGCCGAGGCAGAGAAGCGCACATCCTGGAAATGAATGCATGGCTGTTAGAAGGTGCCATTGAGAGCGTTTTGGTTTCCGGGACCATGGGATGATGTTCCAGGAGCTGCAGAGCAGAGGTGGTATCCATCTGTTCAAGAAGGGTGAACATGTCTTCAGTAGCAGACTGACTAACCTACTGAAGAGGGCTTTAAACTAGATTAATTGGGGATGGGTGAAGAAAGCCCCCGGGTAAGCGAAAGCCTCCAGGTAAGTAATACACATTTCTACAGAGGCTTTAAATGTAAAAGGGGCAACATCGGGAAAGCGGTGTGTATAAATGCCCATAGCATGGGAAATAAGATCCCAGATGTTGAGGCTTTAATGGAAGAGACTGACTTGAATTTAGTGGCAGTTACAGAGACAGACAGCTGTGACTGGGATATAATTATATCAGGCTATACTTTATTCAGGGAGGACAGGGTAGAAAGAAGGGGAGGAGAGGTGGTACCATATGTAAAAAATATTAAAGCTATAGAATTACAGGGAGAGAGGAGGCACTGTGGGTTAAACTAGAAAGAGGGAAAGGAAAATCCATTTGCACTGGAGTAATATACAGATGGAGATTTAATAGAAGACATATGCATCATTGCCATGGAGACGTGCTATTGATAGGTGATTTCAATATGCTGGATGTTGATTGGCACATCACTGCTGTGGTGTCATATAGAAGTAAGGAGATCCTGGATTCTCTACAGCAGCAGTTCTCAACCTGTGGGTCGCAACCCCCACGGGGGTCGCCACAGGATTCAGCGGGGGTCACCTCACTCCGCTGTTAAAAAAAAAAAAAAAAAAAACGCAAGTTGCTGCCGAGTCCACTTCTCAGCAGCGGCAAACTCACCGCCTCCTAATGCAGCCGGGGCTCCCTGCCTCTTAGGGAACCGCGGCTGGGCCTGTAAAACCATTGCGGAGCCTTCCTGCCTCTTGACGGGCTCCGTGCACGTTGTCCCGCCTCCAAAGGAAGTTGTTTACCACTTCCTTTGGAGGCGGAACAATGCTGCACAGAGCCCATTTAGAGACAGAAAGGCTCCGCAACGGCTTCACAGGCCCAGCCATGGTTCCCTAAGAGGCAGGGAGCCACGGCTGCAGAAGGAGGCAGACATGGGGAGAGGGGAGCAGGAACCTGCAATGGGGCTGACATGGATGGATGGATGGAGGGAGGGGGGAGGGCTAACATTGATGGATGGATGGAGGGAGGGAGGGAGGGAGGGGGGCTGAAATGGACAAAGGGAAGAGACAGGGGGACATACTGGACAGACGGGATAAATGCTGGACAGAGGGGAGAGACAGTGCGGGTTAGGATTATAATGGGCAGTTGGGGAGGGCTAGGACTGGTAATGGGTTGATTAGGGACGGCTAGGACTGGGAATGGACTGATCAAGGGCGGGTTGGCACTGGTAATGTGCTAATAGGGGGGTAGGACTGGTAATGGACTGATGGGGGGCTAGCATTGGAAATGAGCTGATCGGGGATGTTAGGACTGGAAATGGGCTGATGGGGGGGGTGGTAGGACTGGTGATGGGCTGATTAGGGGAGCCTAGCACTGGTAATGGGGTTGAGGATGGACCAGCACTGGAAGTGAGCTGATTAGGGGAGGCTTGGACTGGTAATGAGCGGATGGGGGGTAGGACTGGTATTGGGCTGAT
This sequence comes from Ichthyophis bannanicus, assembly GCA_033557465.1. NCBI lineage: Eukaryota > Metazoa > Chordata > Amphibia > Gymnophiona > Ichthyophiidae > Ichthyophis > Ichthyophis bannanicus. Next base: position 548,843,660 of record CM066031.1, read on the forward strand.
AAGGGGAGGCTAGCACTGATAATGGGGTTGAGGGGGGGACTAGCACTGGAAAGCGAGCTGATTGGGGGCTTTGACTGGGAATGGGCTGATTGTGGAGAGGGGAGGATAGAGCTGCTGGCCCTGGAAGAAAACTGGGGGCTAAGGCTACAAATGGGACTGATACGAGGGGATGGGAGAATGGAACTGGAGGGGAGTGGATCTGCGAGGGGCCGCCGTGGTATTTGTACTAGAAGGGACACCAGTGGCAGTCATGGGAATGCAAGTTGACATTGGAAGGTACTGAGAGTGAGGACTGGAAAGGGCCTGATACTGGGGAGGGTTAATGGGACTGGAAATAGGCTGATGGAAAGAAGTGAAGAAAAGGAAAGAAGAGATAAGAAATGGCAGATGGACCATAGAACACAGAAAGAGAGCTAAGAGAAGACTGGAAAGCAGAAGCCTCAGATCGGGACCAGCATGATCAGAGAATAAATTGGTCAGACAAAGTTAGAAAAAATAATTTTTTCATATTAGTGATTTGATTACAAAATCATTATAATTTTGAAATCAAATATTGTTACTTCTTATTGTGATTAATTATTGTGGTTTAAATAAGTAAATTTTATAAATAAAAACATATTGCAAAGGTCTATAATATATTAATAATTCAACAAATGATTACAGCGACAATGCATTAACGGTAAAGGAAGAGACACATTTGATTTTATCATTGGGGGTCACCACAAGTTGACCAATGGTAAAAGGGGTCACGGTACAAAAAAGGTTGAGAACCATCTAGCCAAACTAAAAGCAGATAAAGCGATGGGACTGGATGGGATACACTGAAGGAACTTGGGGATGTTCTAACAGCTCCACTAACTGACCTATTCAAAGCTTCTTTAGAGTTGGGAGTGGTCCCAGAAGACTGGATAAAGGCACATGTGGTTCCTTTACACAAAAGAGGAAGGATGAGGTTGAAAACTGACTGTTTAGTCTAACGTCTGTGCTAAGTAAATTATTTGAAACGCTGCTAAAAGAATAGTGAGGTTTCCGGAGTCCAACAGATTGCAGAATCCGAGGTATCATGGGTTTACCAGAGGAAGGTCTTTTCAAACAAATCTGATTGATTTCTTTGACTGGGTGATCAGGGAGTTGGCCAAGAGAGAGCCCTAGATGTGGTGTACTTAGATTTCAGTAAAGCTTCCGACACCATTCCATACAGGCGACTTTTATATTGAGCACTCTAGGAATGGATCCTAAAGTTACCGACTGGGTTGGAAATTGGTTGAATGGGTGGTAACAAATGGTACAAATAAATGGAGCTCACTTTAAGGAGAAGGAATTTACCAATGGCATTCCAATGGGATCTGTTCTTGGTCCGATTCTTTTTAACTTCATTAGTGATATTGTGGAAGGGCTGTTGGGCAAGGTTTGCGGCCGATACCAAAATCTGCAATAGACACCCAAGGAGGGAGTAGATAACATGAGGAGGGATCTAGCTAAGCATGAAGAATGGTCTAGAATTTAGCAGCTGAAATTTAATGCTAACAAATTCAGGGTCATGCATTTGGGCTGCAAAAATCCAAGGGAGCAGTACGGTATAAGGGGTGAAGTACTTCTGACCACAAAAAAAAAAAGAGCAGGACCTGGGCATGATTGTGTCTGACAATCTTAAATGGCTAAACAGGTAGAAAAGGTGACGGCAAAAGCCAGAAGGATGCCTGGGTGCATAGGGAGAAGATTGGTCAGCAGAAGAAAGGAGGCAATTGTGCCTCTGTATAGGTTTCTGGTGCAACGTCATGTGGAGTATTGTGTGCAATTCTGGAGATCGCACCTTCAAAAGCATATAAACAAGTTGGAGTTTGTGCAGAGGGTGGCTACTAAAATAGTTAGTGGTCTTCGTTATGAAACATATGAGGACAGACTTAAAGATCTTAATATGCATACTTTAGAGGAAAGGCGGGATAGAGGAGATATGATAGAGATGTTTAAATACCTCTGTGGCACAAATGCACAGGAGAGTCTCTTTCGATTGAAAGCAAGCTCTGCTATGAGGGGGAATAGGGGGAGGCTGAAAGGGGAGAGACTCAGAAGTAACATGTATAGATATTTCTTTACGAAGAGAGTGGTCGATGCGTGGAACAGTCTCCCAGTGGAGGTTATAGAGATGAGGACAGTATGGGGGTTATTCTGTGCTACAAATAGCAGGGATGGACGTCAATCCCTGCTATTTATTTGTTTTTATTTTATTTAGACAGACTTATATACCACCTTATCCTTCAATCAAGGTGGTCACGTCACATCACAATTGGAGGGTTACAATTAACATTAGGGTACATGTAAACATTTAGACAGTACAGTTACATAACAGCATTTAGACAATACAATTAAAGGTAACATTTAACATGAGGGTATTTAATAATGTGGTATGATAAACTTGTGTGTATTGTGATAAGGAAGCTTATCAAAGTTCAGCAAGGAATAATACAAGAGGTGAATTGGCTCTGAATAAGCAACCTGTGCTGGCTGGTAAAAGCATTAAAACAGAGTGTTTGCCTAAAAGACTACCAGACCCAGAATGCACTGGTTTTCAGAAAGCCTCTAGGAGAGCTGAAGTGGGGAAACGTGTGCCTAATCAAGGAAGCTATGAGGTAATCCCTAATCACCCATCTCCTAGGGCAGGGCTTGATTCAGAACACCTGGTTCGGAGAGACTGAATGAATTCTGATAGCGGAGAGACTGAATGAATTCTTTGCTTCGGTCTTTACTGAGGAAGATGTAGGGATGTTACCCATGACTGAAGTGGTATTTAAAGGTGCGAAAGAATTGAAGGAAATATCGATACATCGGGAAGATGTATTACAACTATTAGATAAACTGAAGAGTAGCAAATCACCTGGGCCGGATGGTATACATCCAAAGGTGTTGAAAGAACTGAAATATGAGATTGCAGACCTGCTATTAGTAATCTGAGAAATATCATTAAAATCATCTCTAATATCTGAAGATTGGAGGATCGGCAATGTAACACCAATTTTTAAAAAGGGTTCCAGGGGTGATCCGGGAAACTACAGACCGGTGAGCCTGACGTCAGTACCGGGAAAAATGGTAGAAACCATCATAAAGAATAAAATTACTCAGCATGTAGATAGTCATGACCTAATGGGAGACAGCCAACATGGCTTTAGACAAGGAAGATCTTGTCTTACTAATCTGTTATGTTTTTTTGAAGGAGTGAATAATCAGGTGGACAAAGGTGAGTCGGTTGATATTGTGTATCTGGACTTTCAGAAAGCCTTTGACAAGGTCCCTCATGAGAGACTTTTGGCAAAACTAAAGAGTCATGGGATAGGAGGCAGTGTACTATTGTGGATCAGGAACTGGTTAAAAGATAGAAAGCAGAGGGTAGGGCTAAATGGCTAATTTTCCCAATGGAGAAAGGTGAATAGTGGTGTACCCCAGGGATCTGTGCTGGGTCCGCTGCTTTTTGACATATTCATAAATGACCTGGAAAGTGGAATAACGAGTGAGGTTATCAAATTTGCAGATGACACAAAACTATTTAAAGTTGTTAAAACCCAAGAGGATTGTGGAAAATTGCAAGAGGATCTTGATAAATTGGAAGACTGGGCATCAAAATGGCAGATGAAATTTAATGTGGACAAGTGCAAGGTTATGCACCTAGGGAAGAACAATCCAAACTATGGTTACACAATGCAAGGTTCCACATTAGGAACTACCACCCAGGAAAAAGATTTAGGCGTCATTGTGGATACCATGTTAAAACCCTCGGCCCAGTGTGCAGCAGCGGCCAAGAGAGCAAATAGAATGCTAGGTATGATAAGGAAAGGAATGGAAAATGAAACAAAAGATATTATAATGCCTCTATATCGTTCCATGGTGAGACCGCACCTTGAATATTGTGTGCAATTCTGGTCGCCGTATCTTAAAAAGGATATAGCGATTTTAGAAAAGGTTCAGAGAAGAGCCACCAAAATGGTAAAGGGGATGGAAGGATACTCCTATGAAGAAAGGCTAAAAAGGTTAGGGCTCTTTAACATGGAAAAGAGATGGCTGAGGGGAGATATGATGTTCTTGTTAAGTGCCGTCGAGTCGGAGTCGACTCATGGCGACCCTCTGGATAGCTATCCTAAATTGTGTTCGATCTTCTGTCAGGCGGCTCATTGTTGACAGACTGGTACCCGTAGCTGCTGTTATTCTATCGATCCATCTCATTGCTGGTCTTCCTTTTTTGCGTTGACCTTCTATCTTGCCAAGCATGATGTCTTTCTCTAATGATCTCTCTCTCTGCATGATGTGTCCAAAGTATGAAAGTCGAAGTCTTGTCATCTGAGCTTCTAAAGAAAGCTTAGATTTAATCTCCTCTAGTACAGACTGGTTTGTTCTTCGGGCAGTCCATGGTATACACAGTATTCGCCGCCAGCACCATAATTCAAAGGCATCAGTTTTCTTCCTGTCTATCTTTTTCACTGTCCAGCTTTCACATCCATATGATGTTATTGAAAATACCATGGCTTGAACAAGTCGAATCTTTGTATGGACAGAGACATCTCTGCTCTTGAGAATCTTATCTAGGTCTTTCATAGCCATTCTGCCAAAAGCAATGCGTCGTCTGATTTCTTGACTGCTTGTTGCTTCTTTATTGATAGTTGATCCAAGTAGGTTAAAGTTATTCACGATTTCAATTTCTTCTCCTTCGACGATGAACCTGTTGATTATGCCAGTTGTCATGATCTTTGTCTTCTTTACATTAAGGTGCAGGCCCATTTTGAGACTATGTTCTTTGATTGTGAGAAGCAAATGTTTCAGATCATCTTCACTTTCAGCCAGTAATGTGGTATCATCAGCATAGCGAAGGCTGTTGATGAGTCTTCCACCAATCTTCACACCTCTGTTGTCTTCATACAATCCTGCTTCTCTGATGATTTGTTCTGCATATAAATTAAACAGGTAGGGGGAAAGTATGCAGCCTTGTCTTACACCTTTGCTTATTTTAAACCATTCTGTTTCTCCTTATTCCGTTCGAACTGTTGCTTCTTGATCAATGTACAGATTGTGCAAGAGAACGATCAGGTGTTCTGGTATACCCATGCTTCTTAATGTGGCCCAGAGTTTCTCATGGTTTACACAGTCAAAAGCTTTGCTATAGTCGATAAAGCACAAATAGATATCCTTTTGGTATTCTTTAGTCTTTTCAAGGATCCATCTCACATCCGCAATGATGGCTCTCGTTCCTCGCCCTTTTCTGAACCCTGCTTGCACTTCAGGTAGTTCTTGTTCTAGGTATGATTGTAGTCTCTTTTGAATAATCTTCAGTAGAATTTTGCTGGCATGTGGGATCAGAGCGATTGTGCGATAATTGTGCGATAAATTAATGAACGGAGTGGAACGGGTAAACGTAGATCGATTGTTTACCTTATCAGAATATAGAAAGACTAGGGGACATGCAATGAAGCTACAGGGTAAACTATTTAAGACTAATAAAAGAAAATATTTTTTCACTCAACGTGTAATCAAACTCTGGAATTTGTTACCGGAGGATGTAGTAAAGGCTGTTAGTGTAGCTGGGTTTAAAAAAGGTTTGGACAAGTTCCTGGAGGAAAGGTCCATAAACCATTATTAAGAAGGGACCCAGGATATCAATGCTTGAACCAATACAAGCATTGTGGAACCTGTGTCCCTGGGGGAAACTGCTAGGTACATATGACCTAGATTGGCCACTGCTGGAAACAGAATACTGGGCTTGATGGACCTTGGTCTGACCCAGTATGGCATATCTTATGTTCTTATGTGCTAGGGTGGAGTGTCCATCTAGGCACTTTAAAACTAGAAGAAATTCTTCACACAGACAGCTGGAGCTACAGCAATGGAAGGAGCAAGAGCAAGGCTGGCAACGGCAAGACGAAAGAGGACAGCAATAGCAGAGAGAACACAGAAGGAGGAACAGCAGGACATCCAGGAGGTCTAAGAAAGAAGCCCAATGCAGTACGTATGTTGGGAGAGATTCCAGGGGCAAGCATTCTTCATTGGACTGGAAGAAACCAGAGGCTTGCAGATATAGAGCCAGGAACCCCCAGAGAGCACCTGTAAAGGAGACGGCTGCATCTACAGAAAGAAGGAGCTCTAATACCTATTTAAGGAGGTATGAGAAAAGAGACCTAAAGTCCAGAGATTCTGACTGGAGAGCTGGGCACAGAAACTTTGCTACCTACTGGCAAAAATACCCAGAGAGGAAACCTAATGGCAACGTGATCTCAGGTATGAACTCTGATCTGTTCCCTAGCTTTGCACAAGGAAGACAGCAGGGAAACAAATGCTATCCTGAGAGTGATCAGTTAGAGAATTCCTCTGAGCCAGTGTATGAAAACGATTCCATGATATTTCAGGAGCAAGGGGAAATATCAAATGAGCAAGTAGAATGCATGGATTGCTCTCTGTCTAAGCTGCTGTTTTAAAATAATCCTCAGTAAAGCAACAATCACCAAAAGGAACTGTACTGTGTTTCTTTAACTACCCAGAAAAGTTTCTTTAAGTGAAAGCTTTAGGGTAAGTTGGAGCCACGTGGAGAGTGAACCAGCAAGGGTTTGCAGCTGGTTAAGCACCTGTGGTTAAGCCAGGCACAAGTGCACGTGGGCTCTGAAAAGAAAACTTCTTCACTGTTATTTATTTATTTTATTTATTTATTTACATTTTCTTATAGACTGCGCTATTCTGCATCAGTGCGGTTTACATTGAACAAACTGAAATTACATTGAACAGGGCATTATAACTTGGAGCTAACTATTTTACAGGGAACATGGGCTATGGAGGGTTAAGTGGCTTGCCCAATACCACAAGGAGCACCTGTGGGACTAGAAACCCCAGTCCTTCCGGCCCAAGGTTGCTGTCCTCTAGTGGAATTTAAACCCCCGACCTTCCGGCCTGAAGTACCTTGCCCCAACCACTAGGCCACTCCTCCACTCTGTGTGAATAGAAGAAAGTTGTTTTTTTTATAGAGAGAATTTTTCCTTTTGGGTTTATTTTTCATTTAAGCACTGCTAAGAAAGTTATTAGCAGGGGCTGGAAGAAAGACCTTTTCTGTTCCATCAAGGTCTTTATTAAGTTGTTGCTTAAGTATTTCAGTTGCCTTATTTATTTGTTTAGTTACCTGAATATATTTCCTGAAGAAAGTATCCTGTTGATGTTACCAAGCATATATGTGCGAGGGAATAACTCCCCATAAATAAAATCTGTTTTCTGCTTACACTCGAGCAACTACAATTCATTATTTTTTGTTGAACGGCTGATTTTGTGTGAATGAACTACAACACCCACAATCCTTTGCAAGTCATATAAATTCCTGTCTTTGCCAAGATTGTGGAACTTTCACAAGCACCCCCGTTTACAGTATGGATAGGATGGGTGCGTGTTTAGTTGGCGGGGTAGGTGATATTTCAGTTTGGGTATGGGATGTTGCCTGGATGCTCATGTGTTTCTATAAATAAATATGTTTTGAGGTCTTTGAGGAAGTCTTTGAGGTCTAATGCTCTCATGCTCGTTGGGAGGGAGTTCCATAGTGTGGATGCCAGTAGTGATGGTGCTCTTTTTGAGGTTGTTTGTTTGGTTTTGTGATAGCCTGCAGGTGTGCTGATCATGTTGTCATTATTGGTTCTTCTTGGTCTATTGCTGATATCCCTTGTTATGACGTTTTGGAGTATGTCTGCTGAGAGATGGTGAATGACTTTGAAGATGATCATGATTGTTTTGTATTTAGCTCTTGTCGCCATTGGGAGCCAGTGCAGTTGCTGTAGGACGGGAGTGATGTGTTTGTTCCTTGGTTTGTCTGTAATGATGCGTGCTGTGATGTTTTGTACCATTGGAAGTGGGTGGAGTGTCTGCTGAGGTAGGCCTTGATATAGTGAGTTTCTGTAATCAAGCAGTGGTGTGATGAGTGCTTGGCACACTGTGCCAAAGTGGTCCTGGCGGAGCATTGGTTTGCTTTGTGGGAGGGAGGAGTGGTCTAGTGGTTAGGACAAGGTACTTCAGGCCGGAGGGCCGGAGGTTCAAGTCCCACCTGGGGACAGCAATCTCAGGCCAGAGGGACTGGGATTTCTAGTCCTGTAGGCACTCCTTGTGGTCTTGGGCAAGCCACTTAACCCTCCATTGCCCATGTTCCCTGTAAGTATTAGCGTATGTGTCTCATATCCCCTCATGTTAAATGTATCTCCCAATTGACCGCTTTGACCCGGTGAAAAGCGGGATATAAATACAGCTAAATAAATAATAAATAAATAAATAAATTTGTCTGATTGTTTTCAATCATTGATAGGCCTTGTTTGCGGTTTTGGTGATGTGGGATTTCAGGTTTAGAGCTCTGTCTAGTGTGATGCCCAGATACTTAACTTCTTCTTTGACTACTATGTGTTTGTCTAGGATGCTGATAGTTTGTGGAGGTATGAAGGTGGGGTTCCTGGTGACGAACATTGCTTCAGTTTTATCATAGTTGACCGTTAAGTTGTTGGCTCTGAGCCAGTCATTCATGTCTTTGAGGCATTTGGTTATTGTTGTGGTGTTTAGTGCTAGTATGTTGATTGGAGCGTACACCATGATGTCGTCAGCATAAATGTGATAGTGAAGTTTTTGGTGCTCGATGATGTTGCATATTTTATTTATTTATGGTTTTCTTCTATACCGCCCCTTCCAGAGATCAAGGGCGGTTTACAGAGAACAGTTGTAAAACTTGAACAACTTTTACATGGAACATCAAATTAAAACTATTTACAATTTTTTTTTACATCATATTGTGTAAATAATCTTGAGTCGATCTTTGAGTTATGTTCTAAATTTGGCTGAGGTGGGGTGAAGCTCTGGGTTTAGGGGGGGTAAGGGGTTTGGGGGGGGTTGTGGGTTTTGGAGGTTGGTATGTTGTTTTTGCGATTGCTGGGGAGCAGCTCGTGGGGGGTAAGGGATTTCAGTTAGGTTTTCAAAATATTCAGTGAAAAGGTGTGTTTTAAGTCCTTTTCTGAATAGCTGAAGATCTTTTGTCATGCAGAGGGCTAGTGGTAGTTCATTCCAGAGGGTAGGGGCAGCAAATGAAAAGGCTTTTGAGCTAGTAGTTTTCTTTGTCTTACAGATTGTTTTGTATATGTTGAGTGAGAAAGTTGCATTTTGCCTGCGTGTTCTGGATTCTGGTGGGGAGTGTAAGAGGGTGGAAAGGTGTGAGGTGGAGATGTCATTGAGGAGTTTAAATGTGGTCAAGAGTATTTTATACTTTATCCGGCTATTTATAGGGAGCCAGTGTAGTTCATGTAGGATAGGTGTTATGTGGTCAGTTAGAGGTGCTTTTACTATTACCCTGGCGCTGATGTTCTGGGCTCTTTGGAGTAAATTTGTATTTTTGAGTGGTAGGCCATTTAGTAGACTATTACAATAGTCAAAGTGTGGGGTAATGAGTGCGTTGACTACAGATCTAAAATCATGGGTGTTGAGGAGGGGTCTTAGGTGTTGTATTGTTTTTAGTGTGTAGAATACCGTTTTTACTGTTCGTTTTATGTGAGGGAGCATACCGAGTGTGTTATCTAGTATTATCCCTAGGTATTTTACCTCTTGTTTTACAGGGATAGTGGTGTTGTTGATTACGATTGTTTTTGGGTAGTTTGTATCGGGTTTTCTTGATACAAACATGGCTTCAGTTTTTTTAAGATTAATGCTGAGGTAGTTGGTTTCTAGCCAGGAGTTGGCCTCTGATACATTCAGATAGGTTGTTGAATGAGGGGTTGTTAATGTTTATGGGGATAGCAAGCATGATGTCATCGGCATAAATGTAATGATTTATTTTGTATTTTTTAAATATGTTTGTGATGGGCTGTAGGTATAGATTAAAAAGGAGGGCCGAGAGGGCCGAGCATTGAGGAATTCCCTGACCTTGTGGGAACGTTTGAGGTGTTTTGACCTAGTTGGACACGTATTAATCGGTGTGTGATATATGACATGAACCATTTGAGGACTGTGCCTCTTATTCCTATGTTTTCTAGCCTATTAATTAGAGTGTTATGACTGATATTGTCAAATGTGGCAGCGATATCTATTAAAAGGAGGATGAAACCTTGTTTGTTGTTGTCTGTTCCTCTAATGAGGTTATCCATCAGTGTTATTAGTAGGGTTTCAACTCCATGGAAGGGGCGAAATCCGAATTGGTGTGAATCAAGGAGTGCGTGTATATTGATGTAATCTTGTAGCTGGAGTTGTATTATTTTTTCTAATATTTTCACAACGAACGGTATACTGGCTATGGGCCTGTATGAGCTTGGGTCTTTTGGATCTAATCTATTTTTTAATATGGGACGTATGGAGGTGAGTTTAAGAGCATCAGGCATGATGCCTCGTGAGAGTGATTAACTATGTTCTGGATGTTTGTAGCGAGTTCAGCTTTGGTAGACTTGATCCATGATACTGGACATTGGTCAAGGGGTGAGGTTGTGGTATTTATCATTATGATCTTGAGGTGGTGTTTTTGATCAACCGTGTGAAAGGTAGTCCATCTGCTTGGGGTTTTTGGATCTATGTACATTGCTGTGATATTATTAGTGGGTTTACTTTTTAGTTTCTCAGCAAAATGTGCAGCTAATGTTTGTATGCTTATTGTGGAGTGTTCAGGTTCTGGGTTTTGGGTTTTTGTTAGTGATTTTACGATTGCAAACAATTCTCTTGGGTGATTGATGGCCATGTTTATTACTTTAGAATGGTAGTCTTTTTGATTTAGTGATTGCATCTTTATATGTGTTGAGTAGGCTCATGTATTGTGTTTTGCTTTCGTTCAATTTTGTTATTCTCCATCTTTTTTCTTGTTTTCTCAGTTTTTTTTTAGTTCGGCATATGGGCTGTATGTAGATGTTAAAGAGCATTGATGATAGGGCTGAGCCTTGAAGTATTCTCTGTGTGACGGGGAATTGTAGTGATTTCTTTTGGTCACATTTGACTTGTTGCGTTCGCCCTTCTAAGTATGATGTGAACCACTTCAGGGTATTCTTGCATAGTCCTATCTGTTGTAAGCGTTGCAATAGCTTGGTGTGAGACAGTGTCGAAGACTGCCGAGATGTCCATGAACACTAGCAGGAAGCTGTTTATGTTGTCCATGCCTCTTAGTAGGTTGTCAAAGAGGGAGGTTAGTAGTGTTTCCATGCCGTGTTGGGGTTTAAATCCATGATGATGTATGTCCAGTGGGGCATTAATATCAATATGGTTCTGAAGTTGCTTTTGCACTGCCTTTTCCATGATTTTAGCAAGGAATGGCAGGCTGGAGATGGGATGGTATGATTTTGTTTCGGAGGGGCTCAGATTGCTACTTTTAAGTATTGGTTGTATCATTGCGTGCTTTAGGGGTTGTGGCATGTATCCTTGTTGGAGTGAATCTTTGATGATTTTTTTGAATGTGATGAGAAAGTTGGCTTTTTGTAGCTTTGAGCCATGTTACTGGGCATGGGTCTGATGGTGAAGGTGTAGTGTATGTTGAAGCTCTCCCATGTTTGATGATTTTTTTTTTATCGTGTAATCGTTTGTTTGTGGTGTAGTAGAGCATGTTTGGTTGGTGTTTGACTTCATGTAGTCTTCATATTTTTGTGAGTCAAGATGGTGGGTGCTTTGTTGCGTGTCATCCTTGGTGAGCTTTTGGACAATGCTAAAGAGTTCTCTTGGTCTATTAGTAGCTTTCATGATTAGGTTGGTATGGTGTTGCTGTCTACACTCATTTATTAGATTGTTATATTCCCATTGTTTGTCTCTGTATTGGGTTAGGAGGTTGTATGATTTGTTCCGTCTCCATTTTCTTTCCAGTCTTTTGAGTGTGCGTTTTGCAACTCTGATTTCATGTGAGTACCGTGGGGCGTTGCATCTCTTGCGTGTTTGTGGTTCTTTGATAGCTGGGGCAGATGCTGCGTTGGATATTATTGTGTTTCATTCTTCTATATTTAGGTCAAGGACGTCGTGTTCCTGTTGAAGTTGTGGAAGGATTTCGTTTATGAATGAGTCTCTGTTAAATGTTTTGAACCGTCTAATTATTTTTTCATCTTCTTTGCATTGGGCGGGGTTATTCAGGGTCATGGTGAATTCAATTACATGGTGGTCTGACCAGGGGACTGGCGTGATTGTTGGTTTTGTGGTCTTGTGCTGTTCCACTAATTGCATTGACATGAAGATCATGTCCGGAGTTGTACCATGCTGGTGCATTGGGACGTTAATTGTCTGGCAGTATTTTAACGACTCCATGGCTTTTAAGAACGTTGCGGTTTCTCTAGTGGGAGCGGATGTTAGGTTGTAGTGTCCTAGTGCAATGAGAGGTTTGTGTCTTCTGTTATGTGCGCATATCATTTTGATTACTGTGGATAGGTGTTCAGTTGTTGTTCCAGGTGGTCTGTATGTGAGGGAGATGCTTAGGTACTTGTTAGCTATAGTGAGTGTGTTAGATTCAATTGTGTTAGTGGTGTCGATTGTTTTGAATCTGTATTCTTTTCTGGTAAGTATTAACACTCCTCCTCCTCTCCTTTGTGCTCTGATGCAGTTAAATGCCGAGTATCCTGTTGGGGTTACTTGGTTTAATATGACCTGGTCCGAGTCGTCTAGCCAGGTCTCGGTGATGCATATTATATCTAGCTTCTTGTCGTGGATTAGGTCAAGGATAATATTTGGTTTGTTCCTGATAGATCTGGCGTTTAGAAGAGCACACCTGATGTTTGTTATGATTGGGTTTGTATGTTCATTATTTGTGTGGTGTGTGGGTGTATTACGTGTGGCATTGTATGGTTTGTGGGCTGTATGCTTTGGTTGTTGGCGTTCTTTGGATAGGTGTGATGCTGGTGTGCATCTGGGTTGGGTGGTACGTATGTTGAACAAGGGGATTTGCTTGTTGAGTCTGATGCTGTGTGTGCAGGGTGTGAACATATGTAGGAGTGTGAGGTAGACCATGAGGTAGTGGGTAGTGGAGTGCATTTTGTGGTTTGTATTTTACTGACCTGGGATTAGGTTTATGATTTACTAACCTGGGCTCAACTTGAGTTGGGTCATATAGGTGTAATTCTGTGGGTCCTATATGTGTAGTTCTGCATTGGTAGTGGTGTCTTTATTCTGTGTGTTGTCTTACTTGTGGTCGGTTAGTAGTCTAGTGGGGCTACTAGAGTTAATAGGCTATGCCACGTGAGTTGTTTTACGATGCAAACAATGGGTAGTAAGTTCTATGCAATTAATCTACAAGCAATGGATTGTCCAGGCAAGGTAGCAGTATTCGCGCGGGGGCAGAGAGATATGATGTGCTTGAAAGTGGGCCCGGGTATTTGTGCCGGCTCCTGCCCCAGACTAACTTCTCCGCTGTTGTGCGGGGGAGTCTGAGCGGTCACTGGCCCTGGATGTACAGGGCCGAGTCTAATGTTGGCACTGTACATCCAGGGCCAGAGAAATATATGGGGAAGTTATTGCACCTCCGAGGTGGAATAACTTCCCTGGACGTGATTTTTCGAACAATCCGGGGCGCGGACAGGTCAGGGAGGGGCCAGGATTTATTCCCCGCAGTCCAACCCTGGCCTTAGGAGGCCAGATCAGGGGTCAGGCTGTAGGGAATAAAACACTTTTATTTGGCGGCCGGCATTGCAGCTCTCCAATGGAGCTGCGGTGCCATGGCAACATGACACCATGGCATTGTGGCTCCATTGAGGAGCCTTGACTGAGTTAGCCGGGGGCAGTCCTGCACATGCAGGCCAGACTAAATCACAGTCGTGGCCTGCATGTGCAGGACTGTCTGCGATTCTGATCCCGTGGGGCTAGATGTGCCCCGGGGGTTCAGAATCTCGATCCCCTCTGTGCGTCCGGTTCAGACCAGACACACAGAGGGGATCTAGTGCGGGACAGAATCAGGCCCTATCTGAATTCAAAAAGAGCATGGGACAAACAGAGGATCTCTAAAGAAAAAAAGGGGACTATTGTAGTTGATATGGAAGGGCAGATTAGATAGGCCATGTGGTCTTATTCTGCTGTCAGGTTTCTCTGTTTCTAGTAATTACTGTTCTTTATAGTACTACAAGACTTGGTTTATCTGTAACAAAATTTTAGATGGAATTAACAGCACTCAATTTAAATTATAATCACATACATGTGCAAAATGGGTTACTGGTAGGTGTTACATATACTCAAATGTCTCTAATGCAACATTGGCTATCCAGCATGGCTATGTATGAAACAAAAAAAAAAACAAAAAAACCCCACAGTTGCTGACTTTCACAGAGCCCTTAATTGCTACTCTATCTTCAGGCGGTTTTATGTCAAACTTTCAAGCTACAGAGGGATTGGGTTACTGAAAGATCACGAAAAGGCAGAGCTAGAAATGAGTTTCAGCTCATCTGGTGAACCACCTTGCCTTCAGCCTAGATCACTTACATCTGACCCATCCTTAGATATCTTAAAACATTTAGAATATAATCTTTAAAACAGCTGAAGTTATCTGCTGATCTTAACAGTAAAAATTATTCTTATACAATTTTTTCCTTAAAAGTAAATGAATTAGTTTGCTAATTTGGGGAACCTCAGACAGCTGACTTTAGGGAAGAAGGGGAGCGAGAGGTGAAAGAAGTCAGAAATTTCCACGCCATACTTTTCCTTCCCCACCGAACTGAGGCATATATAGCTATAATGTCATGCTTACTAAAGTGCAGTGCAGAAGTAGCCTAATGGTTAGAGCACTGGCTTGGAACCCTGGTCTCTTGGTTACAATTCCCACTGGCACTCCTTTTGGCCTTGGGCAAGTCACTTAACCCTCCACTGCTTCGGAAGAAAGGCCTGGCGATCTACTTACAGTCACACTGCCAAGAAAACTCTGGAGTTGCTAGGTCGCCAAGAACCATCATTGGCTCGAAGGCACACTGCTGCTGCAATCCTGTTACACTGTTAGTACAGGGCAGCGTGGTGAAAGCCCTGGGCTAACTACTTAGATCAAGATGGGGAGGTGACTGGGCAAGGTGGGGACAGAGCAGAGCCGGCCCCTAAGTTGATTCAAGGTGTTGGCACCTTAGGCAAACCTTAAGCTTTACATCCTCCCTGGCTATTAAAATCTATTGTTTAGGTTTGAATGCCCTGCTCTTTGCCACCACCAACCCCCCCCCCCCCACACACACACACACACAAAGCTGCCACTCTAGGCACCTAATGCTGCTAGTACTACTACTGATCATTTGTACAGCGCTACAAGGCATACGCAGCACTGAACAGATACATGTAAAACATGGTCCCTGCTCATCAAAGCTGCAATCCAGCCAAGATTGACCGCACAACAGCTGAGGGACAAGGACATATCTAGGGGAATGGTAAGGAAACACAGACTAAGCAGATCAGGATCCAAAAAGCAGCCTCGAAGAGATGAATTTTCAGCCTGTGTTTGAAAGGGGCCAGAGATGAAGCCTGACACACAGACTCAGGTAGTTTGTCCCAGGCATAAGAAGCAGCAAGGTGGAAGGATCGAAGTCGAGCTGGCAGTAGAAGAGGGCACAGAGGACTTCCGGTGACGTCATCCACCTGAATGGCGGCGTAGCGCGGGAGCTCCGCCACCAATGAGCTTATTAAAGTGGCGATAGCCCCTACGGGCATTGTTTGGGGCGAAAAGGAGAGCGGGAGAGGCTAAGGGAGAGCTGCCCAACCTCACCGGAGACCCGAGAGAGCGGGACGCTGAACGCGCCGCCGGAGCGGCAGCTAGGCACCGCGTGGGAAGTGCGGCCCAACGGAGGTGAGCCGACCGCGAGAAAGCGGAATTCGCCGGGAGGTGGGCTGAGAGAGCGGCAGAAGCAGAGGAGCACTCCGTCCAGGGAGCAGCCTGCTGTAGTCGGGGAGAGCTGAAAGCAAGGCTACAATAAAACCTCCCTGCACAACGCTGTGGTGCTCAGCTTTAACGGAGGAGTGCAGTCGGCCACGTGGTGGGGGCAGTGCAGTGGCAAAAACCTGAGCCAGGCTGCCACCTACAGACAGAGGAAAGCAGTGGGAGAAGTGGCCCCCAGCCAGGTGAGGAGTCGCAGTGGGCCCTCCGGGAGGCTCTTCAAAAGCCAGATATCACCCGGGAAGAGCATCAGCTGTGGTGGAGGTCCGGGCATAACGCCTAGCCGCTCCCCTCATCCAAGAGCAAACGGAAGGAGGTGAGCCCAGAGTGCAGGCCCGGTAGTCGGCTGGGGGTGCAGGGCTCAGACCTATCATGGAGAAAATAAGTGCCAAAAAAGAGGGCCTGATGAAAAAGAAATTAGCTGAATTCAGGTCCCCCTATGCTACGTCTAAAGGAGGGAAGGAAGGGGAGAAATCTGGCAAACCAGAGAAGGAAACCCCACACAGCCCGGGAGCGAGTGAAAGTGGCGAGGAGTGCTTGACAGCAGCGGAACAGATTAAGCAGTGGCTTCTCGAGTTAAAGGAAGAACTGAAGGTGGAGATGTGTGGGGTGAAAAATGAGATCATGGAGGCCGTGCGGACGATGCGCCAAGACATCCTGGAGCTGGGCGAACGAGTGGATGAAGCTGAAACTAGACTGGACAGTCAAGGAGAGACTCTGACGCAGCTCCAGCAGAGCTGGGATGAACTGCAGACGACGCAAGAGGCCCTTAAAGCCAAAGCCGAAGA
Organism: Ichthyophis bannanicus; assembly: GCA_033557465.1. NCBI lineage: Eukaryota > Metazoa > Chordata > Amphibia > Gymnophiona > Ichthyophiidae > Ichthyophis > Ichthyophis bannanicus. The sequence continues at coordinate 548,860,274 of CM066031.1, forward strand.
TCTCGAAGATCGCTCCCGGAGATGCAATCTCCGAGTGCGAGGAGTGCCGGAAGAGCCTAAGTACAAGAATAGTGAGGAAGTGGCCTACAAGATATTCCAAAGCCTCCTGGTGGAAGCTGGATATGGGAAGGAAGCGGAGGTATCCCACCTGAACATAGAACGAGCGCATAGAGGCCTGGGGCCAATACGAGACAATAGGCCCAGAGACATAGTAGTATGCCTGAGCTCCTACAAAAGCAAGGAACTTCTGCTTGGAGCCAGCCGTAAGTTGAGAAGCTTCCAATGGGAGGGACATAAAGTGGAGTTATATCAAGACCTGTCCCAGGGAACGCTGCAACGACGGAGGGAGATCAGAGAAGTAACGGCCTACCTGCGGAGAGCAGACTTGCGATATAAGTGGCTGTTTCCATTTGGATTATTGATCACGGTGAAAGGGCGATCGCGTACGGTACGATCCAGCGCGGAGGCTTGGAAAGCCTTGCGAGAGCTGGGAGCAGAAACAGCTGCCTGAGATGATTGATAACACCACTACTTCTCCACGCATGGAATCCAGACCAGGAAAGATGGAGAGTGCGAAATGGCAGAGGGCGAGCGGCAGGAGATTGGCCAGGACGTCTAAAGGGGGTCACCGGAGTCCGGCATCAGAGCAAGAGACTGGCTGAGCGGTGATATTCCACCAAAGGACTGGTATCTTTAAATATGCTGGGTTGACAGGCTTGGGGGGAGGGCGAGGATAGGGTAATAGGATACCGGGAGAAGGGAGGGAGCGGTAGGTAATGTACAGGGGGGGAAGAGAGGTGCTTAGAGGGGAGGGAAGCGGTGGGGGATAGGGGGGAGAAGGGATAGCGGGGAGAGCGGGAGGAGTACGGGGGGATGGGCGAAGGGGGGCTAAGGGGGGAAGATCTGGTGGGGAGGTGGAAGGAGTCGCTGTTATGGAAGTCGAGTCTCCACAGCGGAGAATTCTGAGAGGGGGGAGGGGGGGAGGGGGGAATGGGGGAGGAAGTCTGGGGGAAGGGGGGGGAGGAGGGGGGGAAGAGGGGGGGGAGGAGGGGGGTAGGGGGGCAGAGGCAGAGCCAGCGGGATGGAAGGGGGGGAAGGGGAGTAGGAGGGGAATTGAAAATACTAACGTTGAATGTTAAAGGATTAAATTCATCATGGAAACGACAGAAATTGTATAAAGAATTAATGAGGCACAATGCTGATATAGTAATGTTGCAGGAGACACATTTACAGAAACAGCATGAGGCACTGGTGCAACCCAGGGGATATAAGCATCGCCTATTCGCTTCTAATTTTAAAGAGAAAAAGAAAGGCGGGGTCGCAGTCCTCGTTAAGGGGGAAGCACAAACTGAGGTCCAACTGATATCCCGGGATAAAGGGGGACGATATCTCTTGCTGCGAGTGAAGCAGGGGACGGAATGGTTCTGTGTGGTGAATGTGTATGCCCCTACGGGAGCTCAAACCGAGTTCTGGAAAGATCTGAGAGAGCAGGTAGCGGTAATGGGGGAGGGTGTGATGCTTTGTGGGGGGGACTTCAATCTGGCCTGGGAGGTGGGGAGAGACACGACGGGCCACCGAGAAGGGAGGGGGAAGGATAGGAAGTATTATCAGAAATTTGTGCAGGAGAATGATTTGATTGATGTGTGGAGGATGCTTCATCCGGGCCGAAGGCAATTCACCTTCTACTCAGCAGCGCATGGGACGTATTCTAGATTGGATGCAATATGGGTAGGGAAGGAGTTAGCGGGGAGGATCACGGGAGGGGAAATAGAACCGATTACCTGGTCCGATCACGCCCCAGTGGTGGTACAAGTGCGGGTGGCAGGGGAAGATAAGGGACGACAATTTTGGAAATTGAATGAGGGTCTGTTGGAGGATGCAAGGGTGGTAACTGAAATACGGAGTCTAATTCCAGAGTATTTTGGGCAGAATGGGGGAGGAGAAGTAAAAGAGGGAGTGATCTGGGATGCCTTTAAGGCAGTGGTAAGGGGGGTGTTCATTAAGTGGGGGGCACGTATTAAGAGGGAGAGGGCAGCATGTGAGGAGCAGTTGCGGCAACAACTTCGCGAGGCGGAGGAGAGGGATATGCAAGAGGGGGGAAGACGGCATAGTGGGACAGTCTTGGAACTCAGAGCCAAAGTTAATGCAATAGAGGCAGAAAAGATACAGTTTCGCCTACAATTGATGAAGCAGAGATACTTTGAAGGGGGTAACAAAGTGGGGAGATATCTCGCGAGGCAGTTGCAGAAGAGAAGAGAGTGGAATAGGATCTCTCAGATTAAGAGCAGGGGGGCAGGGGTGCGAGATGTTCGGCGCATTAGAGAGGAATTCGTGGCCTACTATAGCAATTTGTATAAGGCTCGTGAGGTGGGGTCGCGGGAGGATACTTTGGAGTATGTGAGAGGAGCTGGGCTCCCGGTATTGACGGCGGATGAGCAGGAAGGGCTAGATAGAGAAATCCAACCGGAGGAAGTCTTGAAGGCCATTAAGGAGTTAAAGGCCGGCAAAGCCCCGGGGCTCGACGGCCTAACGGCGCGCTTCTATAAACAGTTTAGCAGCCAGATAGTGCAGCCGTTGATTAAGGTGTTTAATGGACCACGCAGGGGGGAGAAATTAGCGGAGACCATGGGATGGGCTGGTATTACCCTCATCCATAAGGAAGGGAAGGATCCTCAGGAGTGTGCGTCATACCGGCCCATTTCTTTATTAAATGTAGATGCGAAGTTGCTGGCAAAAGTGCTGGCTACTAGACTTAATAAGCATTTGGGGAAACTGGTACATCCCGATCAGGCGGGGTTTGTGCCGGGCCGACAGGTGGCCAACATACGGAAAGTGCTGAATGTAATTTGGTCGGCCCAACAGAAGGGGAGGGAGACTCTGTTGGTCTCATTGGATGCTGAAAAGGCCTTTGACCAAGTGTCTTGGTCATTTTTATACTCCGTATTGGGACAATTGGGGTTTGGGCCAGGATTTGTGCAATGGATAGGGGCTCTATATTATAGCCCAAAAGCATGTGTACGGGTAAATGGAGGTTATTCAGAGTTCTTTCCACTGGAACGAGGGACTCGGCAGGGATGCCCACTATCCCCGTTATTATTTGCGCTCTCCCTCGAGCCCTTAGCGGCGAGGTTGAGAGCCAATCCCGAGGTGGCGGGGGTTCGGGTGGGAAGTCAGGAATACAAAATCTCCCTTTTCGCAGATGACATTTTATTGACTATCACGAAACCCAGAGAAACGTTACAGGCAGTGATGAGTGAGATACAGAAATACGGTGAGAAGGCGGGTTTTCGGATTAATTGGGGGAAATCAGAGATATTAAGAATAGTAGGTGAGGAGGGGGAGCAACGGGAGTGGCAACGGTGTTTTCCCTTTAAATGGGCGCAGTCGTCGATTCGCTACCTTGGAGTACAGCTGGGGAGGAATTTGGAGGCCTTATATGCGTTGAACTATCATAAACTGGTAGCGCGGGTGGAGGAGCGATTACAGGGCTGGAGTCGTGGGTATTATTCGTGGTTTGGGAGGGTGGCGTCGGTGAAGATGATGCTTCTGCCCCAGTTTCTATTCCTCTTTCAAGTATTGCCTATACCGATACCCCGAAGAGCATTACGGCGGGTACAGCAACAGGTAGAGAGATTTATCTGGGGGGGGAAGAGGCCACGGGTAGCGGCCAGAACGACGCAGGTGCCGGTGGGAGAGGGGGGGATGGGGATCCCCAACTTTAGTTTGTATTATGCGGCAGCGCAATTGCGAGCCGTCTATGCGTGGATGCGTGAACCCTATAAGCAGTGGGTCAGGATGGAGGTGGACGGATACCGCCCAGGGGAATTAGAACGGATCGTATGGGAGGGGGGAGGAGACAGAGGTCAGAATCCGATAGTGCGACATACGCTGCAGGTGTGGAGAAGGCATAGGCGGCGGTTGGTGGGAGAAAAGAAATGGTCGCCAACCATGTCCCTGCAGGCCTGTTGTGCGGAAGGCATAGGCCCGAAGGCGGCAGTACTCCGGAGATGGGAGGCGCGGGGCCTGACCCAGGCTTCCCAGCTAGTGGTCGGGACACAGTGCAGAGAATTTGAGGGAATGCGTGATTTATACCGCCTAGGTGAGACGGATAGGTTCGCGTATCTGCAGATGTGCTCGGTGATTCGAAAAAAGGGACGGGAGCAGGTGGGCAGAGGGGGAGGAGAGTGGTTCGAAGGGGCCTGTTTAGGCTCCATGGGGCAACAAGGGATGCTCTCTAGGATTTATAGAGGCCTGATTGCCAGAGGGGAAAGGAAGCTGAAGTATATGGAAGAGTGGGAAAAGGATTTAGGGGTGGAGTGGGGGGTGGACGAATGGGAGGTGATAGTAATGGGTGCAGCTAGGTTTTCTATTGCCACATCCCTGCGAGAGAATGCCTATAAGGTGTTGACTCGCTGGTACCTCACACCGGAGAGATTGTTTAGGGCAGGAGTGCGTCAGACGGATGAGTGCTGGCGGATGTGTGGGGGGCGGGGCTCTTGGTTACATATGTGGTGGACGTGTCCAGTAGTGAGAGAGTATTGGCGCAAAATAGGGGAGTGCATTAATAAAATGTTGGGGGGCGAGTAGTATTGTGTTTGGTCCTGAGATGTGTCTTCTGCATAAACCGGATGGGAGGTGGGAAGGAGACTGGAGAATCATTTGGTATTGCGTGACAGCGGCACGGAGTGAAATAGCCTGGTACTGGAAGCGACCGAATCTGCCTTCCATAGCTAGTTTTGCAGGACGAGTGTCTTTCCTATATGCAATGTATAAAATGACGGGGGAGAGAGGGGGAAGAGGGGAACAAGTTGAGAAGCGGTGGGCGGGGGTTTGGAAATGGCTACATGAGGGAGGGTGGGGGGAGGGAGGGTTTGGGGGGGGAGGTGGGGAGGGAGACTAGGGGGTTAGAGAGGAATGAACCTTGCCAGTTTAAGGGGTGTAAGGGATAGTAGAACGGGGCAGGGTAATGCTATTCTGTACAATGTGATTGTGGAGAATCAGATTGTCCAGTATCCAGTGTGTATGCCATGGCCTTAGGACTACACAGGGGTATGAAAATGGGGGGACTGCAGATATGGATTTCTGTGCAAGCTGATAGCTAGCCCTATGGTATGAGCAGTGACAGGATGGTTTGCTGTTTGTAAAAAGTTGATAGGATGATAGCAATGTACATGGAGAGGAAGTGTTTGATGTACGGGCGATGGTTGATAGTAATGTTATGGCAAAGTTGATAATGTATATGAAAAAGTTGCTAATAAAAACTTATAAAACTAAAAAAAAAAAGAAGAGGGCACAGATAGAAGGGATCTTCCGGAAGAGCAGAGTTCCCACGGAGGGGTGTAGGGAGAGAAGAGGAAAGAAAGATTGTCAGAAGCAGAGAATGAGTGCACTTATAGGTCAATAGGAGAAGTTTGAACTGGATACGGAAACAGGTATGGAACCAATGAATGACTTGAGAAGAGGAGTTATATGAGCATATCGAAGCTGGCGGAAGATTAGCTGCCTAACCGAGTTTTGAACAGATTGAAGGGGAGAGAGATGATTCAGATAGAGACCAACAAGGAGGAGGTTGTAATAGCTAGACGGAAGGTGACTAAAGAGTGGGCTGTAAAACATGTAAATGCCTTTGGAATATCGAGCCCTACATGCAACATATTTGACACAAAAGAAACAAATAGAACAAGACTACTTAAAAAAGGAAATAACAGGAAATAGTATTAAAACTGGGACATTGCCAGGATATGATTATTGGCACACTTATAAACAATTCAAATCAGTTTGAACAGAAGAACCACAATTCCCATTGCAGTAAAATTAGATGCACCTGTGATCCACTGTCAGAACTCACATGACTTGAATCAGCCAATGAATGATGGTTCTAATGTTTTAAATGGCCACATTCACCCCCTGTTCCATTTTCACAATGGTGAAGAGAGCTGCATGAGACCATCAGAAAAGCCATTATCGCCAAACATCAAATTTCAAAGGGGTACAAGGCCATCTCCAAAGACCTTGGGATTGCTATGTCTACAGTTTGCAATTTTAAAAGGTTTTCTGCTCATAGATCTGTTAAGAACCTCCCAGGACGTGGTGGGAAGAGGAAAATTAATCAAAGAAGTCTTTGAAGTTTAGTGTAAACTGTTGGAAAAACATCACATACAACATCCAAAGAGCTTCAAGATGACCTGGAGCAATCTGGAGTGGTAGTTTCAACTCGCACCATACACCATGCGCTAAACAAAGAAGGACTTTATAGGTGAAGGCCAAGGAGGACCCCATTGTTCAAAGATAGACATAAGAAGGTATGTCTGATCTTTGGCCAAACCCACCTTGAGAAGCCACAGTCCTTCTGGAAAAATGTTCTGTGGACATATGAAACAAAAACTTGAGCTCTTTGGCAATGCAGACAAGCAATACATTTACAAGCGAAGAAATGAAGCTTATAAGAAAAAAAAAATCACACAAAACCCTTCCTACAGTTAAATATGGGGGAGGTTCCATACCTTGTGCAGCTGTTTTGCTGCCTCAGGAGCTGGAGGCCTGAATGTATTAAAGGAATCATGAAATCAGAAGACTACCAAGGTAGTTTGGAGCAAAATGTGCTACCTAGTGTCAGAAAACTAGATCTGGGTCAAATGTCATGGGTGATCCAGCAGGACAATGACTCAAAACATACATCCAAAAGTACAAAATAATGGATAAAAAGGAAAAAATGGACTGTTTTAAACTGACCAGCAATGAATCTTGCTCTCAATCCAATCGAGAACCTTTGGAAAGAGCTGAAACCTGCCACTGGTAAAAGGAATCCTGGAAACATTCATGAGCTGGAACAAATCACAGTTGAAGAATGGGAGACACTACTAGCAGACAGATGTGCGAAACTTACAGATGGCTGCAAAACACGTTTGGAGGCTGTCATCACTGCCAAGGGTTGTGCAACCAAATATTAGTGAAGGTGCCATTAATCCTACCCAGGTCATATGCTGTTTTTTTTCTCTGAAATTTCTGTCTAAAGTTGCACAGACATCTTTATTTTGTTGTATACCTTTGAACATACTATTAAAATACTATGACGACATACAGTTGGAATATTTCCAATTATTTCTCAAGATACTGTACACAACATACCTAAAATGCAAGGGTGGCAATAATGTTAACCACGACTGTAGAACGGGTGCACTTATCGCCTCCTTTTTGCATAGCAGTAAATGCATCTGCATTAGGTGTTGGTCATTTAGTGTGATGAGGCACACCTCAATCGTTAGCATAGACATGTACTGTCTCCCACACTAACCTCTGAGGATTAATGGGTGGGAAACTAACACAGCTAAATAAACATACCCTTTAGTGCAGTACTAACATTTGTCCATTACACAAAATTACAGAATTAAAATATATTTTAAAAAAATCCCCAAATTAAACAAGAATTTATTTCTACAATATCAAAGTTCATATAATTCAATAAAGTGTAGTTATTCACCTGTAACAGGTGATCTCCGGGAACAGTAGGAATTTAGTCTTCACATATGGGTATCGTCGGTACCGACGGAGCCTGCGCGGGAACGCTCCCCAGCGTCCAATAGGAACACTTTTGGGAGCATCCCTCAGCACATGCGCGCTGCCTTCCCACCTTTCCAACTGTCCCTCTTCAGTTAAGTTTGTAGCTGAGTGAAAGGATAGAGGGAGAGAGGAAAGAGACAAAGAGAGAGAGAGACAACTCCTAGGGGAGGTGGGTGGGTTGTGAAGACTAAATTCCTGCTGTTCCCAGAGATCACCTGTTACAGGTGAGTAACTACGCTATCTCCAGCAACAAGCAGGAATGTAGTCTTCACATATGGGGACTCCCTAGCTGAAGATGCCAGGGAGGTAGCCCCAGGAAGGTGCCACCCTAGGAAGGTGGGAATCCTTCCTCCCATGGATCTCTGGCATCCCACCAGGGTTGGTGGGTAGGAGTTGAATTAGGTCTGAAAGAGATTTTGAAGAACAGCTTGGCCGAAGAAGGCATCCCAATGGGAGGCTTTATCCAGGCAGTAGTGAGCTGTGAAGGTGTGTACCGAAGCCCAGGTGGCTGCTCGACAAATGTCATCGATAGAGACAGAGTGGAGATTAGCCATGGAAGTTGCCATGGCTCTCACATTATGAGCTGTGAAATGGCCATGAAGAGGAAGACCCTTACTCTCATAAGCAAAGGATATGCATTGGGCAATCCATTTAGATAAAGTTATTTTGGAGACTGGAAGTCCCAAATGACTAGGGTCAAAAGCAATAAAAAGTTGAGAAGACTTTCTATGTTGCTGTGTTCTCTGTAGGTAAAAAGATAAGGCTCTTTTACAATCCAAAGTATGAAGGTTTCTTTCTGCATTAGAGGCGTGAGGCCTCGGAAAAAAATACAGGAAGATAAATTTTGATTGATTCAAATGAAAAGGCGAAACCACCTTTGGCATAAAGCGTGGGTGGATGAGTTCTAAGAACAACCTTATCATGATGAAACCTAGTATAAGGAGGATCAGCCCTAAAGCTTGCAGTTCACTAATGCAACGTGCAGAGATGATTGCAATTAGGAAGATGACCTAAGTGGACACTTCTGAGGGATGGGACAACATAAGGAAAGATCTACAAACACTGGAAGAATGGTCTAATGCTTGCCAGTTACGATTTAATGCAAAGTGTAGTCATGCACTTGTGATGCAGAAATCCAAAGGAATTGTATGTGATAGGGGGCGAGAGGATGGTGTGCACGGACCAGAAGCGGGACCTCGGAGTGCTAGTGTCCCAGGATCTCAAAAGTGCAAAACAATGCAACAAGGCTGTAGCCAAAGCCAGAAGGATGCTGGGCTGCATACAGAGAGGAATAACCAGCAGAAAGGAGGAGGTATTAATGTCCCTGTACAAGTCGTTGGTGAGGCCTCACTTGGAGTATTGTGTTCAGTTTTGGAGACCATATCTCAAAGGACATAAAAAGACTTGAAACGGTTCAGAGGAAGGTGACCAAAATGATTTGGAGCCTGCACCAGAAGACGTATGAAAAGAGACTTGAAGACCTAAACAGGTATACCCAGGGCCAGCCCAAGGATTTCTGCCACCCTAGGCAGAAACCCTGGCCTCGCTACCCCCCCCCCCCCCCCCGCCACAGATTCCATTTAGGGGAAGTAGGCAACTGCAGCATTTCCAAAAGCAGCTGCTTTTTGCCATTGCTTTCATGCCTGCAGCAGCCGTGTGGGCAGTGGCAGCTCCCCCTCAAAACGGAATCAGTGGCAGCTGGGGGGTGGTGCCGTGGCCAGTCATGTGTGCTGCTGCTGCTGCTGCTGCCATTCACCCAGGCTAGCTGCCTTAGGCGGCCACCTAGCAGATGGGACTGCCCTGTGTATACTCCAGAGGAGAGGAGGGACAGGGAAAATATGATAAAGACTTTTAAATACTTAAAATACTTAATGAACAAACAAACCTTTTTCAAAGGAGGGAAAGCTGTAAAACTAGAGGGCATAACATGAAGTTGCAAGGGAGTAAACTGAAAAGCAATGTCAGGAAATACTTTTTCACCGAAAGGATGGTGGATGCTTGGAATGCCCTCATGATGGAAGTGGTGGGGGCAAATACAGTGACAGAATTCAAAATGGCATGGGTCAGACACAGTGGATCCCCTTTTAGCAAGAAGAGGAAATCAAAGCAAACTTAAATATCTCATACTTCAATAAACAGAGGGGGGCTGACCTGCACGGCGCGGCAGCTACACCCACTCAAGCCAGTATGGTCCATCTATGATGGCAGACTAGATGGACCATACTGGCCTTTATCTGCCGTCATATACTATGTTGCTATGTAAAACCTCAGGGGGAGGGGTGCAAGGCTGAAGGTTCACCTATAGTGCCTAATTCCCTTGCACAAGCTCTCAGCACAACTTCAGAGGAATATGCTGAAAAAGTCACACTTAACAGCTTACTGTTTTGTAAATCACCAATTCAGTTATGGCCAGAGATAGCTTGGCCAGAAACTGAAAACATGCAAGAATCAAAGCAAGTTAGCCTGAGGTTCTTTAATTTCCCAGCATCTCCCACCATCTCAACCACTGAGACGTTAAAAAAACAAAAAAAAAACCCACATATCCCCTGAAGTCTTACAAATTTTGAGACAATACCCTCTATCACTAGAATATAAAATCTACCTTGGAAGAAATAGGGAGTCTTACAATGAACTACAGGGTATGTTTAATAAACGGCACTAACGGCGCAGCTGCGATGTTATCACGCGATAATGGCACATTACTGCACGATAACATCTCCGGCGGCGTTAAGGTGCGCAGAGGGTGGAGTAAGGCTCCCCAGGGGCGGACATAAGGAGTCAATGGGCAAAGAGTGGGCAGGGAGAGGCCCCATGCACACTAACATCGTGAAATGAAGGTCTGAAAATTAGCACCAGTGAAAACCTCCCGCTAGAGGCACATTGGCAGGGGAGAGAGACAATTTCAGTCAGCAATGTGCAGCAAAGGCAGGGAAACCAAGAAAGTGATAGTAGTGATACATGTGCAGCAACATCATAGTGCCCAAGTACGAGAGGGCACTACGGTGAGGCTGCAAATGGGGTACAGGGGGCTGCAGGCGGGACATGCAGTGTGGAGCTGGGGCACAGGGTGGGCTAGGCAGATGCCTAGATGACACATAGGAATGTAGAAGCAGAAAACCAGCAAGACAGCAACTGACCAAGGGCAAACATGGCCACGAGTGTGTGTCTCACAGTGTCCCAGGGGACAGTACCCAGCAAGAACCTCAAAGGGCACATAACATCGGCAGGCGGTGCCAGGGGGAAGCATGGATGTCTATGCAGGCACCCCTACCCCATATCATGCACCACAGGCAGCCACCTACCAACACACTGGATGGCCTGGGACTGCGCACCACTGGCAGCACCAGCAGAAGGGCATGTCAGCATGGTGGCAGAGGGGTGCTTGTGGCGGAGGGGGCAGTGGCATCTGCCCACAGCAGACCACGGCCAAGCCCCATTTAGGTGGGTGCCGTGCACTGCAACAGACAAGGTCTGCCTGATGAACAGTCATGGTATCCCCAGGGAATAATCTGCCCCTGCGGCAACAGTTTGGTGCATTACACACAGCCAGTGTGTTCAGGGGCAGAAGGCAACAAGTTCAAGTTCAAGTCCCAGCTGTGGCTCCTGCAAACCATGTCCCTATATTTTACCCAGTACTAAACCATGGTAATAAAGACGGAACCTTTATTGCAGATAAAATAAACATGCCTGAAACACCTATATTTTACCCTACAGAGCACAGACACCACAAACATGTGCAAGCCCTAGGGCAGAGTTCCCCAACTGCAGTCCTGGAGGGCCAAACACCATTCAGGTTTCATGCTGTCCCTAATAAATATACCTGTGCTGCATTTGATTGCCCCGTCCCCATTGTATGCAAATGTATCTCATATTCAGTAGGGACAGCATGAAAACCTGTACCGTGTTTGGCCCACCAGGACCGGAGTTGGGAACCTCTGCCCTAGAGCAGCGGCCAACAGGGGCACAAACACCCACACCCACAGGCTCCACTATCCAAAGCCTCATGGAGAGTCAGGCTGTTGGGCCCTGCGCAGAGCAGCATCTCCCAATACTAGCACCTTAGCAATGCCGTCCTAAACATGGGAACACGTTCCACATATATCAAAAAGTTGCTATGATTAATGTCAGATAACAAATCCTAAGTAAACACAATTTGTTGACAGAGAATCATCATAGCAACCTTTCTGATATCTGTGGAGTGTGTTTCAGTTTTTGCTTCTGACAGTGTTTACTACCCTGGGGAGTGACCCCAACAGTATTGCGTGCCTTAGCAATGCCCGCACTGTGCCCAGGACTAGTGTGGCGGCCAGGGCTGCCAAAAACCTCTACATTTGCACAATGCTGGCATAGGTGTGGGAGTATGTGTATGTCTATCCAGTGTTTTGTGGCTGCCTACACCTTACTGAGCCCACACTGCTTGCACTGTTTCCATTGTTAGCCTGCCAATGTGCATAATGAGGAGCAAGGTACTGTGGGTATGGCCCAGACAGGGTGGCCTGGGCAGAATGCATCAGCATAGGGCAATGGCTGGGACATTGTAGTGCCCAACCACCACCTGCACGGACAGGGTGGCCACAGCATGTCATGCTGGGGGGTCACTCTTACCTTGACTGAGCAGTGACCATAGCATGGCTAGGTTCCCCCATAGTGCTATACAGTATTTCTCTCAAGTGATATCAATGAGTTCCCTTTTCTGGGGCCCAATCACCGACATACCTGTTTGGTGTGTATGCTCACATCCCATTTTTGGGTGCACACAGTTCCTCCAGGAACATGCACTATGTACTAGCTAGGAGACTGTCTGCAGTTGGCATGTGTATGGCTGGAACACCTTGCAGGGTGCAGGGATGGAGACTGACTGTGCCCTCTGCTGGTGAATGTCAGATAGTGATGGGGGGCAGCTGAGCTTTTCCAGGCCTACTGACTGTCTGCCAGTGCCCTATGTGATGCATACAGATCTGCATTGACTGCCCTGTAGCGTGCCCGTTCCCCAGCAGGACTGGAGTTGATGATCCCTCTACTGCCACCATTGCAGAGATGTAGAATGTGGATCTGTTGGTGGGAGATCCTGTCCCCCACCCTGACCCACAGAGAGCGGGTTGGGTGGTGCTACATAATCAGCTTTTGGGTCCAACCACCACCCTTCTCTTATAACATGTGACCATGGCAACCACACAGGATATGCACTATTCTGGGTGCATCATAGTCCACAAGGGCTAGACATGACTGGGAAATACAGATGGACACAGGTGTATCCTAGGTGTGTCTGCAAGGACTACCTATTACACACTGGCACTGATGGGGACCTGCAATACAACCTATCTCAGCCAAGCCAGGTGCTGCAGACCTGGTGCTGGGCATCCCACCTCGCACAGGAACCACACAATGTCACGGTCTGTAGCTACTCTGTACCTGTAACACACACAGTAATTTCCCCCTACCAGGCCGGGGTGCTATAGAGGCTCATACCCCATCTTTTGAGCAGCTGTAGGCTACTGATCTGCATGTGCAGTGCATCATGGGTACGGGGGGGGTTTACCCTATCCTGGTAACCATAGCAGACAGTTTGTATGGTGACCCGCAGTCTTTCTGTAGCCAGCCAGCGGTGTGTTAGACGTTATAGAGATGTAGCCCACTGGTTACTTCAATGACTGCGGAGGCAGAGGTCATGGGTTTGATCCCACAGTGGTGTTATTTAATAAGGCTGTCTGAGGCATTTCCTTTTAATTAAAATCAGTGTTGCCAGCAAAAACACCCTCACAGTGCCGTAGCCTAAGGTGCCTCATAAGGCACCCTATAAAGCACCCTATAGGGCACATTATAAGGTGCCTTGGCGGACAGGGCGCTTTATAATGTGCCCTATGGAGTGCCTTATAGGGCACCTTATGCAGCACCTTAGGTTACGGCACTGTGAGGGTGTTTTTGCTGGCAGCACTGATTTAAATTAAAAAAAGGAAATGCCTCAGACAGCCTTCTTACATAACACCACTGCGGAATTGAAACCATGACCTCTGCCTCCGCAGTCATTGCAGTAACCAGTGGGCTACATCTTTATTGCTTCTAACACTGCACTGGCATGAACTTAGGGTTAACGCACATTAACGTGCCAAGGCGCCCACTATCACACGATACAGATTCTTGATACCTTGCCGCCAGAACGCCCACTCCTTATATGGCATTCTTCACATTATCGCTGCAACTAGCGCCGGTAACATTAAGATGGTTTAGTAAACATACCCCTATGTGTAAGATTAAAAATATCCATGGAAACCCTGGAAAGATCATTTGAGGAAGAATCATCTAGGGCTATGTTTGTACCTTTGTCACTGAATCAATCCATGACTGGCCCCTAAAATATGTCTACATAGAAATAAACTGATTTTGGACATTTCCTCTTCAAGTAAGAGTGACAACGAAACTATTTCTTTTAATGCACCAAAGACAATGAGTGCTACCCTTGGAATATCTTGGCAACAGATGCGTTTGTCGGGACTTCTGCGTCCCTCATATTATTCATCTGCATAATACCAACTCACATGGGAGGCAGTGCTCCACAGTTTATAAATGGAATATCTAGGAGAAATTTCACAGATTTTTGTTGAGAGGCACACGCAAGGATATTAGGTGCCCTAGGCGAAAGACAAGAAAGTTGGAGGGAAAGGTTTGCTTTGCAGCTCTAGGAAGAAAAAAAGAAAGCGGTATTGTAATGCAGTAACCCTTAAGTAGTAACTGATAGCCAGATTTTCAGAGAAATCTGTTGCAGCAAAAGTTTTAACTTAAATGTGCATTAAACGTCCACAGCCCTTTTATGTCTATGGGTAGAATGGCACTTAACGCACATTCATTTCATTAACGCTCATTAAACTTTAGTGAAAGGGCTTATTAGAGAGCTGAAGATTCCAGGCTAAGGGAGAGTGAGCAAAAATTACCATATTTGTTCCTAGGGAAGTCAAAAGCAAGGGAGGCAAAAATGTTTAATCAAAGATAGAACTCTGTGATATCTTAGCACAAGCACAAAGATCATTGATTAACGTCCACCTAAAGAGGAAAAACGACCTCAGATTATGTCCTTACTTCATGTTTCTTAGCTATGGGATGCCCTACATGAGGCCTTCGACTGGCTACAAGGACTATCTTATTCCCCTCATAGGTCTAAAAAACCCACCTCAAACCCCTTTAAAAAAAAAGGTTCACCCCCTCTGTGAAACAATTTTAATCACTTGTTTGATTGATGAAAAGATAAATAATTTCTTCACATAGGGGGTGAACAATTACAAAATAAAGGGTTTGGTGGGTTTTTTAGACCCATGAAGCTGATTGAAGACCCCACATAGGGCATCCCATGGCTAAGAAACACAAACTAAGAACATAAAATTAGAGGTCTTTTTCCCTCTTTACGATGGACATTAGCCAATTATCTTTGTGCCTAGGCCAAAGGTGTGTGTGTGTGTGTGTGTGTTTTTAAAGATAAATAGAAGACTAATTCTTGAGGTAAATGTTTTCTGTGAAACCTACCGCTTTTGCATTTTACATTAGTAATCATTTCTTTGATTGTAACACCGCTCATGTGTAAAGTTTTGTTGGACTGCTTCCCGATTCCCAAGGACCTTGAAGGACTAGCTTTCCTCCCCCTCTCTCCCCTCCCAAGCCTTGCTGAAGTTACCAGCATCTAAATGGCTACTCCTGGCTTAAGAGGAAGGTCCGAGAAATGTAGCCCCTTTTCTATGAACCTAAGAGGTTAAGCCTAAGCATTTGCATTTCTCCCTTATCTTGGGGATGAACACCTAGGGATCTTAGGACAAGTTAGTACATTCAATAAAGTATGCAATTGTTCTACTTGACATTTTCCTTATTTTTTGCTTTCTGGTTGTTCTTAAGCTATGCTTTAGGATTGTTCTACAGTAGATCTTTTTTTGAAAGAATAAGAGGATATATTAGGTGAAATATTTTGTTCTTGCTTTTTATCTTGGTTTGTGTGTTTGCGTGATGAAGAAGCTCCATTTCCTACCTTAAAAACACAGGATTCACTGAGTTCTAGTCTTGAAGCTGACAGGCAGACAGGCCATGTGAGCAGCAGTTGTCAGGGGCGACATAAACAAACCCAGCCACGGGGTTTGCAAATAAGCCCAGCTGAGAAACATTCCCCAATTCCTAATAGCATGCACCTGGAAAGGGGAAGAGCTAATAGCCACTATAAGAGCTATGCAGGAAATACAGAGTTAGAACGAGGGGACGGAGTGGAACGAGGAGAAAGAGGAGGACTAGCTGAACTAACTGAACCAGCTGGTCTAGAGGAAGAAGGAGGAGTTTCAGACTCTGACCCAGGACGTGAGTCAGAGCCAGAACCAGGAAGGGTTCACCACAGAAACTACCCAGAGCACTGCAGGAGAAAGCAGCCAGTGAGGTCAGAGAACAGTTGCAAGTGTTCTGCTGATTGCAAGCTGTTTGGAGCTCAGAGGCAACGTTCCAACTGGAGTGATTGGAAGCCTAAAAACAAAAACAGTATGTATTTGAGAGCTGTAGCCTGGAGAATGTCTCTGATAGGAAGTTAAAGTTTACTGATAAAAGGAATACCTACAGGGTTAACGCTGAGAAGCCTCGTGTGATAAATCCTAGGTGGGGGCAGGGCAGTAACACCCAGCCAAGGGATTTGAGCACCGAGCTGAAGAGAGAGCAGTTAACACCCACAGAGAGAGAAAGGTATTTCCCTGAAGATGTGTGCATGTCTGAGGAAGATATAGTAGCAGTTCCTAAGCCTCAGAGAAAACCCCGTAGGCTTAAACCTCGTGTTAATAGGGGAGAAGAATATTCTTTTGCAAAGCCTGAAGCCAGAGCTTATAAGCGTTCCAAGAGTAGAACCTGCCAGAAGGAATTAAACTCTAAGAACCCTGAATGGTGGCTTCCCTCTCTCCCAAACACCGAGGAATATGGTAGCTGTTATTCCAGCCCTAGAGGAAGTTGTGCAGAGAGACTCTGTGACGGCACGTTACAGGGGAACTTGCAGAAGTATTGTGGCAAGGAGAACTCGGACAATTCTGAATGTATGCAGGAGCCTATGGTCATTGATACAGTCAGTGAATGTTCATTTGATAGTGACCCAATGGACTGCACATTGATTTTCTCTGATAAAGTGACGTCTTTTCGCTAGTCAAAAGGCTGTATAGTGTGGAAGGAAAACACTATCAGTGAAGAGTGCTGTTTTGCACATATGGAAGATATGTGCTGAGTTTTGCCTGTTTAACGTTTACTCTTTACTTTAAGAAGCAAGAAAAAGCTGTTATAATTTCCTTTGTGTTTTGCCAGGAAGTATGGCTTATTTGCTTTGAGTATTGTGTTATATTACCTGAAGAATCCGACCCCGGGAGGGGAAATAAATCCTTTTACCTTAAACCATTCGTGTTCACAACTACTTAATCACCATCAGACACAGATCTGCAACCCTAGGCAGCAGCCTGCCCACCTGGTGGTGACAGTACATATGACCTAGATTGGCCACTGTTGGAAACAGAATACTGGGCTTGATGGACCTTGGTCTGACCCAGTATGGCATATCTTATGTTCTTATGTTGTGTATGCCAGCTTTGCAACAGAACCTTTTTACATAGTTTCTGGATTGACCACTCGGTATCAAATCTTAAAGAAATCGGGTGAAATAATTAGGGTAACAGCTAATTCCTGTTGAAAACCATAACACTGAATCAGTTCACATAATTACTACACTCCAGTTAAAACCAACTATTAATTGTATTTGAGAAAGGTCAGGGTGCACAGTGTGTGCAGATAATCATAGTAACTGAATTAGTGTTTTGCAATTAATGACATTGCCCTTAAATTAGCATAGCTAGTCTAGTCCCAACCATAATTTTAATACCTGATGGTGGAGTGAAATTAAAGCCTCCTCTACTGGAAATCTGAGAACAGGAACTCTGCTGGGTTTTTGTGATTACTTTCAAGAACTAGCAATATGGCAGTTTGCATGGCTATAATGTCTGCCTTTTAGTATAGATATTTGGTGTCAACAGCACTAAATTCAGCTCTTCTAATCCAGTTTAAAAACAGCTATTGAAGGGTCCCTTTTATAGCAAAAAATATATTTAGATATGTTGTTGTCCTTGCTTTTGGATTATTTTATTTATATATTTATTTGCATTTATCTCATGGTAGAGTCTTAATACCTTTTTTCTGAGCCAACAAAAATAATCCAAGAATGTGGCATAACATTTTGTTACCAGTCACTGTCACATTTAACTGTGTGACACAGGGAATCTTAAAACTAACTCTCCCAGCGCATAGGAGCCTCGTCTATCTGGGCTCTGAACTGGGGAATCCAGCTCTCAGCTTCTTACATAATTTTATTTATTTTATTATTTGTTTGTTTTATTTTATTTATTATTTTATTTATTTAACGTTGTTTATATACTACACTGTTTAACATCAGCACGGTTTACAAGAAACATGGTGTTTTTATATACCACGCTATTTCGGATCAGTGCAGTTTACATATAACATATGAACATTGTTTACATAGAACACATGAACAATAAACTAGTTTACATCGAACAGGTTACATATAACAAATTTACATCAAGTTGGCATAACTAAGAACATATTTACATTGAGCTTTCATTAACGTGAATGGTTAAAAAGTGAACATTAAATAGTGGTTTACATCAGCTTGGCATTTTCAGGGGTTATAGCTAAGTGTTCAGCGAGAGCTATCGGCTGCTTGTAGGACTGTTTAGGGTGGCTGGTTACAGGCTAGTTGGAAAAGGTAGGTCTTCAATGCCTTCCTAAAAGATGTGAGGTCTGGGATGGCTCATATCACTGGGGGTAATGTGTTCCATTGAGTTGGTGCAAATAGAGAAAAAGCACGATTCTTGGCCGATTGGGTACAAGATCTTACTGCTGCAGGGATCACGAGAGAGTTTACCATGCATGTTCTCCTGGTTCTGGTTTTCGGCGTTCGTTGTGTGAGCTTTGTGAGAGAGGTTGCAGACATTCCGTGCAGGGCCTTGAAGGTGAGTAGTAGTGCTTTGTAGATCAGGCGACTTGCTATGGGGAGCCAATGAAGCTGAATCAGTAGAGGAGTAATGTGGTCATATCTGGGTGCAGACAGGATTGTTCGGGCAGCTGTGTTCATGGCAAGTTGTAATGGTTGGAGAGAGTGCTTTGACATACCATGGAAGATGATGTTGGAGTAGTCTAGGTGAGGGAGGATGAGGGCTTGAGCAACTGAACAGAAGTCTGAGGACTCGAGAAGAGGACGTAAGTGCCAGAGGGTTCTCAACTTGTGGTAGACTGCTTTAGAGATATTTTGAATGTGGGTCTCCCAGCTGAGATGTTGGTCAATTGTTACTCCCAGATAATGAACTTCTTGTTTGCTTATGAGGTCGAAGTCTTTCACCTTGAGAGCGGATGGCGGTGTAAAAGTGGGGTCTTTGAATATAAATAGAACTTCCGACTTTTTGTTGTTGACCATCAGGTTGTGGGTCATAAGCCAATCTGAGACTGCATTGAAGCAATCTACTATGGAAGAGCAGTCAGGCTTGTCAGTGAGGAATAGCGTGTATAGTAACACATCGTCAGCATAGATATGATAGAGTATGTTGCATGATTGAATAATAGAACAGATTGGCTGAATATATATGTTAAATAGGGCTGAAAGTGATGATCCTTATGGGACCCCTTGTGTTTGTTGGAATGGCCTGGATGAATGGTTATCTATGCGGATTTGTTGTCGGTCAGAGAGGTATGATTTGAACTACTCTAAGGCCATGTTTCTTATGCCTTTTCAATGCAGTTGGGCGAGCAGGAGGTTGTGCTCGACTTGGTTTTTCTGGCGATTTCCATTCAAGCCTTCCTTGTTTGTTTTGAAAAATCAGCAACAGCTAAGTGTGACGTTTTATAAATTTAATAAAAAGGAGAAGTTGCAGTGGTGCATAGGGTGTCCACTATTCACTTTGACGACCAGCTCCAACAAAAATAGTTTTCTTTAGGGGTTAAATGCATGTTGGAATCTTTTGATATGACTGTATCAAAGGCAGAGGCGATGTCCATAAATATGAGCATGAAACCTTGTTTCTTCTTGTCCAGGCCTGTGTGGAGTCTGTCCAGGAGAGTCGTAAGAAGGGTATCTACACCATTCTGCTGGCGAAATCCATGCTGTTGCGGGTCCAGAGGTGCGTAGGAGTCAATATGGTCCTGGGTTTGTTGGTGGATGATTTTGATTATGAAGGGGAAGCTTGAGATAGGTCTGTATGATCTGATCTGTCAGGTCAAGCTTGTTGTTCTTGAGCAGAGGTCTGATGGAGGCAGTTTTCAGCGGTGGAGGAAGGATGCCTTCAGATAGTGATAGGTTAGCGATTCTGGCTATGACTGGGCTGAGGTAGGTTTATGTTTGTTTGATCCAGAATGGTGGACAAGGGTCCACTGGGGAGGTTGTGGTGTTAATCCCATTGATGATCCTTTCTATTTGTTCAGGTGGGTATGGCTAGAAGGATTCAAGAGTTGGTGAGGGTGTGCTGATGGAGTTGAGGGGTGGTGCTTGGGTAAGCATTTAAGTTTTATGAATAGCTAGGCCAGTTGTTGATGTTTTACTTTGAAAGTAAGTAGCAAAGTCTTCTGGGCTGGGGGTGCTTATTGGTTGTTTCATGGATGTATCTTTTGTGAGTGATTTAACTAGACTGAAGAGCTCGTGAGGTTTATTAAGGGAGTGCATGAGGGTGTTGGTGGGATGTTCTTTTCTTGTGTTATTGATCATTCTGCGATGTTGTTGTAGTGTGTTCAGGTAAGCGTCTTGGTCATTAATCTGTTTGGAGCATCGCCAGCAGCATTCAAGCTTCCTGAGTTGCACTAGTGAATCACGTAGGTCGGCAGTGAACCATACGGCTGTGTGGTTTTTGCAGGCAGGCTTTGTGGATGGTGGAAGGAGTGCAGCTCTGGAAAGGTGGTTGTTCCAGCTGTCTAATAGTTTGTCCAGGTTGTTAGTGTCAGGGTTGAGGTGAGGCAGCGTGTTGCTGAGGAAGGTTTCTTTGTCGAAATGTCTGAATCGGCGGTGAACATGAGCACTTGAGCAGTAGACTGCTGTTCTTTACTGTTGTATAGAATGTCAAAGAAGATGGCATTATGGTTGGACCATGGCACTGGATGTACCTTTGGCGAGTACTGATTGCATAAAGTGTTATGAGGTTGCGGAGCAAAAATGAGATCCAGGGTGTTACCTCCAATGTGGGTAGGTGTGTGGATGACTTGGTGGCAGTCCAGTGTAGCCATTGCATCAAGGAATGCTGTGGAGTGTTTGGCAGGGAGAGAGGGGAGACTGAAGTCACCAAGGAGCCATAGCTGTTTCCGCTGGTTGTTGTTGTTGCATGTTTGATCAAGGATTGTGGCCAACTCGTCGGTACTTGAAGAGGGTGGGCAGTATAGGAGACAGATTGTTAAGGTCTTGTTGGAGATAGAACTGAGGTAGATACTCTCTGCCTATGGATACTAAAAACAAGGCAGACCAATAACCTTTAAAAAACAGACAGTTTTGGTCCTGTATATTTGCGGGACTCCCATCATGTTTCATGATACTAAAATTAAATATCCTCAATTTAATCCCAGCTATAAACCACCTACCTGAATGATTCTTAGTCATGGTCCGGATCTTTTAGTTCAAAGGGCTCACTTATTTTTGTTATACGTCTTGTCTGTCCATCTTGACTAGATCATAAGTTCCCAGGAGTGGGAAATCTTTTATAAGGGTAATGTTTTATAACACACTGCCGAAATATGGTCGTGCCACCCTGAATGAGCCCAATCTTGCCTGCTTCAGCAGCTACATCTAAACAAATATTCAGCTCTATTCTCTAACCATATCATAGTATCCACATATTCTCCCCATGCATATCATAGTATCATTCACTTAGAAAATAGAAAATGGAACAGGCAAACCTCAGAAAACTTCGAAAATACCTATTGACCACAGAAATGGACACCGGTACTCTCTTAAGTTTAACACATCAATAGTCTGCTCAAACATTTCCTATAACAAAAAGTGAATTCAATGACCAAACACATGCTCCACAATACGATAACATGAGCAATCTTCTAACATTTCATCTAGCAAACTTTCTATTGCATTCTTATACATCCTCAATGTTATCATATATTTAATTCTTCTCTGGCATATAATTTCCACCACTCAAAGCAAGTAGGTCAACCCTGACGCCTGCTTGGACGTCCCTCCAGCGTTTCGCATCCAGCTGCTTCAGGGGAATGGAACTACAAAATAATAAAAATTAAACACAACCTTTGCTTTAACATACATACCACAACTCCAAAACCACCACCTTTAAATGTCTGAAACCAGATTCATCTCAACCAACAGACGTTCTTAAACCTCATGTCTTACACAGCCTCACCAAAATACTTAGAACTCCTTCCATGCGTCATGTCTGCTCCATTCAAAACACCACTACATTCACCACTCAGACGCCGCACAGGTGTGTATATATATCCACATTAACTCCTCCTGCTCCCTTTTTGAAGCAATCACCAAGGCACAGCTCTTCACATAAAGATTCTCCAATCAATGCTGGAGTTCAACCCCTCGGGCACCACAGTTCCTATTGAAAAGAACTCCCTACTCCCTATAAGCAAGATACTGCTCACGCGTCTTCTCCTTATACCCTGAACCTATCCGCTCAATGCAAAAGCATTATAAATCCAGAAAGACATGCCCCTGCTGTAGGCAATCTTCTACTATAGGAGCTTCACACCTTTTACAATTTAATCTGCTCTTGTGTTCACCCAATCGGATCCGAAAGGGGCGGACCATTTTCCCCATATATAATAACCTGCAAGGGAAAAAAAATGCCATACACAACAAAGTCAGACTCACATGATGTGAACAATTTCAAAACATACATTCTATCCTTATAGGAAAATCGATCCGTTTCCCAAGACACTGCACATAAAGCATAGTGTCCACATTTCACATGTCCAAACTGTTCTACATGCATAACCTCCACAGACCGTAAACGAGAAGGGCTCAACATTTCCTTTAAATTAGAATTCCTTTGCCAAACATATTGAGGGCTCTTAGCCTCTAAACCTGGTACTGTTTGTAGCACATTAGCATGTTTTCGCAGAATCTGCTGTATCTGCATGCTTAGTGGAGAAAATCGAGAGATGAAATTAACATATTCATCCTCTCCATATAATCTTACCCTAGGGGAGAGTAACCAGGCTCTGTCATTAAATAATGCTCTCTTATAGGCCCGGTCCAATACCTTAGCAGGATAACCTCTCGCTAAAAAATCACTTTTAAGGGATTTTGCTTGAATCTTAAAATCCTCCACAGACAATTTCGTCTATACCGAATGAATTGTGAAAATGGTAACCCCTTCAACAAGTTTAACGGATGAACACTTGAAAAATGCAGGAAAGTGTTCCTATCAGTACTCTTCCTATACACAGATGTGCCCCAACTATCACTCTGCCGATAAATCTTCACGTCTAAGAACACTATTTCATTTATGTCATAACTCATCGTAAACTGTATGTGGGAATCTAATCCATTCAACCATTCATAGATCATCAGGGAGTCCACCGATCCCTCCCATAACAAAAAAATGTCATTGATGTATCAACGCCATAATTTTATCTGGGAAGCATATGGCGACCCCCTCAAGCATTGCTGCTCATACAAACCCATATATAGATTTTCTACTGATGGAGCAAATGATGCCCCCATTGCTACTCCTACAATCTGTTGAAATATATTCCCATCAAAACCAAAATAATTCCTATATAATGCCAGCTTTGCACATTGCATTAAAAAATCACCCCGCTGTCTTAAACCCAGCTGTATCACCTCCAAAGCTGCTGTCTGGGGGATGCTCGTGTACAAAGCTTTTACATCCAGAGTTACCAACAAAATCAAATAGTTCTTAGCCCACCCTGATGCTTCTATCAATATTTGTAAATAATGCATAGTGTCACATACATATGAAGGAATGGTTTTTAACAACGGTTGCAGAAAAGAATCGATTAGCATAGACAGCGGTTCCAAGACAGACCCCCGTGTAGACACAATGGGCCTGCCTGGTGGCCGTTTTAGATCTTTATGAATTTTTGGCAGGAGATAAAATTGTGGTAAAGGTGACATTACTTTCAAGAATAACATTTCTTTCTTAGTTATGCAATGCATCTGATAAGCCTGGGCTGCCAGATCCCTAATCTCACCTTGTTATTCTATAATGGGGTCATTATTCAATTTCACATAGACTGTAGAATCAGACAATTGGCGGTAAGCTTCAGCTAGATAATCCGTCCTGTTTAGGACCACAATAGCCCCTCCTTTATCGGCGCGCTTAATAATTAAATCAGGCCTTGCTAAAAGATCCCTCAAAGCTGATTTCTCATGTATAGATAAAACATTTCTAGATCTTACAGGAAATGTTCTTTCCAAACATTCCACATCCTTCAATACTAATTGTCGAAAAACAGAGAGACTGGGATGTAGCGGCCCTGGCGGACTCCACATAGATTTAAATGGTAAGGGCATCCTTCTAAAGGACACATTATTAGAAACCCCATCATTCATATTATCGGACAACTGCTCTCCATTGGGTAGCGATGCAAAGAAGAATCATACCATCCTGTCTCCAGCATCCCGCTTCTTGCCAAAATTCTGGAGAAAGAGACAACGCCAAATTCAGCAATATATTGACACATCTTCCCCTCTAGATCCGTGCCAACATGGATTTAGGGAAATGCATGGAGTCGAGACTCTCATGACCTCATTAATCAATTCGCTCATCTGAGGGATCAATAACATAAGATCTGGTGTCGCAATGATCTTCCTCGATATATCCGCTGCGTTTGATTCGGTAGACCATAAGATTCTACTATCGCGACTCTACGAAAAGGGCATACAAGGTCTAGCATGGAACTGGTGTAAGTCATACCTCGAAGATCGCTGGCAACTTGTTCGCATCGACTCCAAAATGTCAGAACCATTCCTCCAAACACAAGGGGTTCCACAAGGCTCCTCTCTATCGGCGCTCCTCTTCAATATATATATGCAGCCAATTTACCAAATCACCAAATCATTTAATGTTTCCTGCCTCATTTACACTGACGACGTGCTTATTTTCACCCCGATTGATATAACGAATCCAAATTACACCAACTTAACTAACTGTTTCAATGCAATAGCAGATTGGCTTTTAGATCAAAACATGCGAATCAACTTCAAAAAGACTGAAGTTTTAATAGTCACAAGAAACAAGCTATTCTCCCCCCCCCCCCCTGCATTCCTCAAGGTACGGGACGCCGAGCTCCCAATCAAGAATTCAATCCGTTACCTAGGTGTGATCCTTGATCAACGACTTGATTTTACCTCTCACATAAAAAGCACGGTAAAAACTATTTATTTCAAGATAAAAACATTACGCCACCTAAGACCCATGCTAGAATACAGCGACTTCCGCTCAATATTCCAGGCAATAGTCACTCCACACTTTGACTATGCGAATATTGTACTACATGGTCTTCCAAAGAACACCATTAACTCCCTGCAACTAGCAATGAATGCTGCGGCCCGTATCCTAGTTGGAGCATCTAAGAGTGACCATATCATGCCAATCCTTAGGGACCTTCACTGGCTCCCTATAGAATGTAGAATTAGATACAAAGCTCTTCTCATCACATTCAAGGCCTTAAATAATAATCTATCACCAGCAACGACTTCAGACCTCATCAGTCTACCTCCCGAGACAAGAACCAGGAGACCATTTGCTGAAAATACCCTAGTCATTCCCAGTGAATCCACAAATTGGTCCCAATCAACAAAGCATTTAAATCTTATGCGCCCAGATGCTGGAATAAACTTCCTCCAGATATCAGAGCAACACGAGACATGAAGCAGTTCAGGAAGGCTATCAAGCATTATCTATTCACTGAGTACTTCCAGCCACCGTAATCCTAATATAAGATGTCATAAGACAAATTCATATGCATAACTACTCCATAAGACATACCTTCTAGAACTAAAAATTTTGTTGTAATTCCGCTGCTCACTAAAATCTCTCTGCTAGTTGAATTTATGTAAATAGTTCAATCGTTATTGTAGATAGTTACCCTTGTTTTCCCAAGTTTATTGCCCTGTTATATGTAACTCATACGTGTTTTCAAATGTACTGAGAATGTTTTGTTCCATGTAAACCGCACTGATGCTAAAGAGCGCGGTATATAAGAAACTTTAAATAAATAAATAAATTTCCTCAAATTTTTCAAAATTCATCCTAAAATGGAAAGAGTCAAAACTCATCCTAGGAACAAAAGAGAACCCTTTCATTAACAAAGTCATTTTGATCATCTGTCAAACTTGTGTCAGAAAGGTTAACTACTAATGATGATCAATGCTTTTGCATTGAGCAGATAGGTTCAGGATATAAGGAGAAGATGCGCGAGCAGTATCTTGTTTATAGGGAGCAGCGTTGGATCTTTTCACTAGGAACTGTGGTGCCCGAGGGGTTGAACTCCAGCATTGATTGGAGAATCTCTATGTGAAGAGCTGTGCCTTGATGATTGCTTCAAAAAGGGAGCAGGAGGAGTTAATGTGTATATATATACACCTGTGCGGCGTCTGAATGGTGAATGTAGTGGTGTTTTGAATGGAGGAGACATGACACATGGAAGGAGTTCTAAGTATTTCGGTGAGGTGGTGTAAGACATGAGGTTTAAGAACGTCTGTTGGGTGAGATGAATCTGGTTTCAGACATTTAAAGGTGGTGGTTTTGGAGTCATGGTATGTATGTTAAAGCAAAGGCTGTGTTTGATTTTTTATCATCTTGTAGTTCCATTCCCCTAAAGCAGCTGGATGCGAAATGCTGGAGGGACGTCCAAGCGGGCGTCGGGGTTGACCTACTTGCTTTGAGTGGTGGAAATTATGTGTTAGAGAAGAATTAAATATATGATAACATTGAGGATGTATTAGAGTGCAATAGAATGTTTTCTAGATGAAATGTTAGAAGATTGCTCATGTTATCGAATCGTATTGTGGAGTATGTGTTCAGCCATTGAATCCACTTTTTGATATAGGAAAGGTTTGAGTAGACCGTTGATGTGTTAAACTTAAGAAAGTACTGCTGTCCACTTCTGTGGTCAATAGGTATTTTCAAAGTTTTGAGGTTTGCCTTTTCCGTTTTCTATTTGCTAAGTGAATGATACTATGATATGGTTAGAGAATAGAGCTGAATATTTGTTTAGATGAAGTATCATGTGTAAGCTCTGGTAATGACCTAAGTTTTTGTTGTATGCTTCAGAAGCTAAGCAAGGTCAAGCCTGGCTAGTACTTGGATGGGAGACCATCTTAGAATACCAGGTGCTCCGGACTTACTATGTGGGAAGAAAGGCCTGGCGATCTACTTTGGGTCACGCCTTGTCAAGAAAACCCAAGGGATGGCAGGCCAGGAGTCGGCATCGACTCATCAGCACACAACTTCTGCATAAAAGTTAGAAGTTATTCCTCAGAAAAGTACCTGCACATTTCCCAGCTTATATTATGTGCATATTTAATAACATATGCATTCAACACTAACTCCTCTACTTAGTTAGGGTAAATGCAGCCACATAAAGGCTATATGCACATAAGTTTATTTGAGATGACAATTTTATAAAAGCCTATTTCTATACATAAAATTTACCTGTGGATGTGTGCCTTTCAAAAATTATCCACTGTGGAGTCTATTCTGTTCAGCGAAAAGTGGGTCTGGACATCCAATCCAGACATCCAGATCCACTATTCTCCCAGCCGGCATCAGGGAAACAGCTCCCCGCACATAGAGCTGAGCTGTATGGGAGCTCTATTTGTGGATGGGGATGGACCGCAGGCAGGGAGAGAGCAGGTGGTGGGCGACACCAAGACCCCAGACATACAGGGCCGATTCAGAGATCAGCCCTGTACGTTCCAGGTCAGCCATTTGCACAGGGGACGATGGACAGCCCAGGCCCAGAAAAGCAGGTGAGGGGGTACAGGGAGTTCCCAGCAGCCAGACCCTGGCTATGGCAGGCCCGATCGGGGGTCGGGCTGTGGGGAAGGCAAATTTGTGGAGTTCTGCCGGGAAGCGCAGCTCCTGCACGGAGCTGCGGTGCCATGGCAACATGACACCAGGGCACCAGGGCTCCATGTAGGAGCCTGGCTGGGCTAGCCTGGGAGTTTGTTGGACGTCTGGGCACCCACAATCTGGGTACAGCCTGGATGCCCAGGTCCTGTTCCTAATTCTGTTCCCATGGGTAAGTCTAGCCCCCATGGGATAAGAATAGTGTGCAAGTGGTGCAAGTCCTGATTCTGGGTGCCCGGAAAAGTGGGAGACATCCACATCGGAATGGGCCTCTAGGTGTCTTGTACAGCACTGTATACATCTGGTATGCACTACAAAAATGATACTACTTCTTCCATGTCAATAGATCAGAGAAAGGAACTTCAGCACTTGACAGCTATTACAGTGTTACTAGCAGTCATGCTTCAGTTTATATTGCTTTCAGAAACAGCATGGCCTGCTGATTGGACACTTAACTGGTGGATCACTCTGCCTATCCTGCTTTAAACTCTGTAAGCAGGCAAAAAGAATGGTACCACCCAAGAGTGAGCCGTGCTGAACTGATCAGGACAACTAGGCAGCTGCCTAGAATAGCCGCTTCTGAGAAGCAGCACGTGACAATGAAAAACAACAGAGCCCAACAGCCAAACAGACTGCAAGCCAAACTGTAAACCCCCACCCCCATCTATCTATATCTATCTATATATATATATATTGCAGCGCTATATAAATGCATAATAATAATAATAGGTATGTTGTGTAAATCACAGTGCTAACCCCCAAATGTCCTTTTTAATTCCAGGTTGTAATGTGACAAAACAGGATAAACACAGAGGGGATGAATACTTTCACAAGGCACTGTATATGTATATGTATATACAGTGCCTTGTGAAAGTATTCATCCCCTCTGTGTTTATCCTGTTTTGTCACATTACAACCTGGAATTAAAAAGGACATTTGGGGGTTAGCACTGTGATTTACACAACATACCTATTATTATTATGCATTTATATAGCACTGCAACATACAAAGCACTGTACAAACATATAAGAGAGATAGTCCCTGCTCATCAGAGCTCACAATCTAGTCAAGACAAAATACGAAAAAAATTACATAATACAAACAATTCAACAAGACAAAGTATACAAATGTTGTTGGAGAGATCAAGATAGGGCGAATCAGGAACAAAACGCAATAGTGTAAAGGTGGGATTTCAATCTGGATTTGAAGATGGCCAGAGGGGACGTCTGGTGCATAGAGACAGGTAGACTATTCCAGGCGAAGGGTGCAGCCAGTTGAAAGGAGCGAAGTCTAGAATTGGCAGTACGAGTGAAAGGCATAGATAAACGAAGACTATTAGAAGAGCAAAGTAACCGAGATGGGGTGTAAGGAGAGATAAGAGACGAAAGGTACTGGGGGCAGAAGAGTGAATACATTTATAGGTTAGCAGGAGGAGTTTGAATTTGATACAGACAATGAAGCGACATGAGAGGAGTGATGTGGGAAAAACAAAACTGGCGGAAAAATCAGTCGAGCAGCAGAATGTTGAATAGACTGAAGGGTGCAAAATATATTTTATTGTGACACAAACAATAAGAAAGACAAAAAAAAAAAAAAAAGTGTGCATAGGTATTCCTCCCCCTCCCCCCCAAAGTCAATAGTTTGTAGAGCCACCTTTTGATGAAATTACAGCTACAAGTCTCTTGGGATATGTCTCTATTAGCTTAGCACATCTAGTCATCACTAGGATTTTCACCCATTCCTCAATGCAAAACTGCTCCAACTCCTTCAAGTTAGATGGGTTGTACAGCAATCTTCATGTCATGCCACAGATTCTCAATTGGATTGAGGTCTGGGCTTTGACTAGGCCATTCCAAGACATTTAAATGTTTCCCATTAAACCAGCTTTAGCAGTATGTTTAGGGTCATTGTCCTGCTGGAAGGTGAACCTTCGTCCTAGTCTCAAATTTGACAGACTGAAACAGATTTTTCTCAAGAATTGTCCTATATTTAGTGCCATCCATCGTTCCTTCAATCCTGACCAGTTTTCCTGTCCCTGCCAATGACAACCATCTCCACAGCATGATGCTGCCACCACCATGCTTCACTGTGGGAATGGGGTTCTCTGGGTGATGGGAAGTGTTGGGTTTGTACCACATATGGTGTTTCCCATGATGGCCAATTTTCAATTCAATTTTTGTCTCATCTGACCAGGGAACCTTCTTCTATGTGTTTGGGGGTCCGTCACATGCTGTTGTGCAGACTCCATATGTATTTCTTTTTTCTTTCTTTAAGCAATGGCTTTTTTCTGGCCACTCTTCCATAAAGCCCCACTCTGTGGAGTGTATGGCTTAAAGTGGTCCTATGGACAGATACTCCCATCTCCACTGTGGATCTTTGTAGCTCCTTCAGTGTTATCCTTGGTGTCTTTGTAGCATCTCTGATTAATGCCCTCCTTGCCCAGTCTGAGAGTTTTGGTGGGCAGCTTTCTCTTGTCAGGTTTGTAGTGGTGCCATATTCTTGCTATTTTGTTATAATGGATTTAATGGTGCTCCGTGGGATATTCAGAATTTGAGATATTTTTTTATAACACAACCCTGATCTATACTCCACAACTTTTCTCTGACATGTTTGGAATGCTCCTTGGTCTTCATGTTGCTTGCTTAGTGGTGTTGCAGAGTCAGGGGCCTTTCAGAACAGGTATATTTATACAGGCATCATATGACACTGACTGCACACAGGTGGACCCTACTCAACTAATTATGCAACTTCTGAGGTTAATTGGTTGGACCAGATCTTATTTAGGGGTTTCATAGCAAAAGGGATGAATACATATACACTCACAACTTTTCAGTTTGTACTTTTTTTTTTTAAATATATACACAAGGTATTTTATTGTAATTAAGTATGATGCGCAATTATACATGTCCTGCCTCCAGATCCCCCTTTCTCCAGGCTTCCCGTCTACTACTACAGGTCCTCCCCTTTCCCACCTATGGTCCTTTTTCCGACTGATTACCCTGCCAGAACTGCCTAAGGCCCTTACCTCTAACCGCAAGACTACCTTGTCCTTCTGCTCCCATACCCTCTCATTGGTTGTCAGAGCCCTCCCTGACTCTCATACCGCTTATCCTCTCCATTTTCCACTCTAGCCTCCTAAATGGTACTTTCCTGTCACTGTGGAAATATGCCCCGATTCGGCCTATCCTAAAAAAGGACTCCCTGGATCACTCTGTTCCAGCAAATTGGTGCCCTATTTCTAATCTCCCGTTTTTCTCGAAGCTTCTGGAAAAATTAGTCTTTGCTCAGCTCTTTTCCCAAATCAATGCTGCTCTAGCCCTTCACCCCCGTAGTCTGGTTTCCACCCCGCCCTAGTACAGAATCCATTCTTTTTTCCCTCTTTAATGAATTGCATACTGCACATGACCGTGGTTGCTTCTCAATTGCCATCTCCCTTGATCTGTCTGCTGCTTTCGACCTGGTCGATCATCACACCCTCCTTACCAGTCTCTGTGACATTGGGATCTCTGGTACTGTTCTTCTCTAGTTCTGTTCTTTCCTCACCAACAGGTCCCTTCTCAGTTCTCTCAGGGCCTGCCTCCCCTGTGGTGTACCACAGGTATCTGCCCTGGCCCCACTTCTATTTAATATTTTCCTGGTCCCCCTCACCCTCCTGGTACAGTAGCAAGGTAACTCCGCGTACTGTTACACAAATGATATCATCCTCCTCCACCACACTGATTCCTCTGCGCCCGATATTGGCCCTCTCAATGCTGATCTATCCTATGTAACCTCTTGGATGTCCACAAATTATCTACATGTTAATCTCTCCAAAACTATGGCCATTTGGTTCACTTATGGCAGTCCCGTTCCTTCTCTTGTCCCTCTTCTCTTCTCATCCCCCATCCCTGTTGTCTCTTCCCTGCACTACCTCTGTGTTACTCTTGATTCCTCCCTCGTTTCATGAACACATTTCATCTGTAATCCAATGTTCTTTTCGCTCTTTGAGGCAACTTCGTGCTGTCCACCCTTTCATCTCTGTTCCTTCCCTGACCACGTTGCCCTCGTCATGTTCAGTCTGGATTATTGCAATGTTTTCGTGACTGGCCTCCCTCAGTATCAATTACATAGGCACCAACTCGTCCAAAACACAGCTGCATGTATCCTGACTCATGCCTCCCACTCAGATCATGTCACACCATTTCTCGTTCACCTCCACTGGCTTCCCGTGTCCTTCAGAATTCAATGCAAAATTCTCACCTTTGTCCATAAAGCAATCCACACTGGTATACCACTCTCTCTCTCTCTGATTTGGTCCATCTTCATACCCCCCAGCGTTCACTTAGGTCCATACTCTCCAACCGCATGTCCCTCCCTTCCTTGTCCCAAACCCAACTGGAATCCACCCGGTCCTCTGCCTTCTTTTTCCTTGGCCCTCGGCTCTGGAACTCGCTCCCCTCGGCCTGAAACCCTCATTCACCAGTTTTAAAGCAAGGTAAAGACCCACCTTTTCTGCATAGCTTTTGATCTTTCTCCTCCCTCCTCCCCCCCTTGTCTCACCCCCACAGTGATGATATTCCCCTCTCTGCTAACTCTTTCCTTGTCTTGCTCTGTCCCTTTCCTGTCTGATTATTGGCTGTTTTCTTTCCTCAGCAGCATATAATTTTGATTGTAAACCGCTCTGATACTTGCGTGTGGGCGGTATATTAAATATCAAATAAAGATAACGATTTTTACAAGATTTTTGCAGGAGGGATGGTGTTTCGATGATCCTGATCAAGTTCAAAATTATCAAAATCTCAGAGGGTGGGGGGGGGGGCATAAGACTGAAGATTTGCCTAGGGCACCCCAATACCCCTGCACTAACCCTGAGTGAGGATTCCTGAAGTAGATATAGCCATGCTCTGCCTGCATCATGAGGCAGTGCTATCCTCCCACAGCGTTAGGAATAGGGAAACCAATGGTAGGCACTAATTTAGAATGACCCGTCAATTTCAAACCTTTTACACACACCAAGTAAAGTCAAATTTACAAATATTGCCTCTCACTACCCCCAAAACCTTACTCTGCTGCATTTCGTCCTCTCTGATTCAATGTACTGTTTCTGGGAGGGGTGGGACACAGCATTTGTAAAATTACTTGCATCTGTTTCTGGCACTAGCAGCAAAGGCAAGTGGAAGGACCATAGGGGCAAGAGGAGAAGAGAAAGGAGAGATGCTGGACCATAGGGTAAGGAGGTTAGGCAAAGCAGCAGTGGTGGTGGTAGAGCAGACTGATGATAGTTCAGTCTTGACGGCGGTGGCACAGGCTGATGCAAATGGGGTGTAGTTTGGAGACCCCTGATCTGACATTTTGCTCCTGGCATGCTCCTTCACACAAAGGAGATCTACATATCTGAAAATTTTTGATCAAACTGGATTTGCTGATTTAGCTTTACTAGCACATAAGCTGAAAAGTGCACTTATAGTATAACAAAATGACATGTTTCCTCTTCCTCCATTTCCAGACTCTTGCAGGGGCAGCATGTGTATGTGGTGCAGGACACTCCTGGATATAGTGGCATTCTAGCCCCTTGCCCCTATGTGCTTAGCTTCTCTCCTCCCTTTCCTACTCCTCCACTACCTTGTAGTATCTTTCTTTGTGCCCTTAGAAAGCAGGTAGGTCTTTCCCATGGTGGCCTCTTCCTTCCTCTGCTGATGGGAGATAAGTTTGGTCTTCACAATGGTTGTAGCCTCAATGTGACTATCAGTGGGGAGCCTTTCCTCTGTCAGCAGGTGATGGGGTCACCACTGGTGCATTATGATACCTTCATGCCTCTTTATTAGAGACACAGGTTTGTTTATGCAAGCCAAACCTATGTGTATGGACAGAAGGACAGACAAATGGATGGACCCTACCCAACAAGCTCTATTGCTAGGGTAAAAGGCAACAAAGATAAAACAAAAATCCATACCAGGACAATGAAATACAGGACTGTACACCCTCAAAGGCAGAAGAGTTTTTGAATTATAAATTCTCAGAAGCAGCTTTCCTGATAATCGCCCTCGGCAGTAAGTATGTGCATATTTATTCATTCACTTAACAGGTTTTTATACTGCTTTATCACGTCAGTCAAAGCAGTTTACATTGTAACTTATACTTGGTAATGTACATTAAACAGGGACATTGATAAAAGGGCCACTGGATACATGACATTCAAAATAAATTCTCCAAATCACAGCACCACACATTTTAGCTGAAGTCTTTTTTTTTTTATTATTTTATTTAGAGTTGCACCAAGTAAGTTTTGGTGCTCTGTACCCTTGGCGCCCATTTACTCCTTGTTTTCTGAGCTGATAAAGCTGAAAAGCTTCCAGTTTAAAGTTACTCAAAAAAGCAAATTTGAGGCTTTAGTAAAAGTACACAACAAAGGCTAAGAATGTTTGCGCTCTGATAACCTTCCATACCTACATGCCTTCCAGCACCTTCCATTAAGCCAACACTCAAAATGACAGCAAAAACCATTGGCCAAGTCTCAACATGCCAAACAAGAATTCACCTTTCATCTAACTTATCCTTAACAGAAGAGCTTGTGCTTTTGACAGCCAACATTGAATTGGGTGGGACCAATTATGTTAATCATATTCACTCTGCAACTGCTACCTTATTCTGGCTTAGGGTTGCCAACTGGCTCCAGATGCGCCCGACAGGCTTGATTCAGTCCTGTGTTTACCCCATTGCATGCAGGGACTTGAAGTCTTGCTTTTCTTATGGAGTGCAATGGAGAAATCAGAACTACGTGTCCCTGCATGCAGTGGAGTAAACTCAGGACTGGATCAAGCCTGTCAGGCGCATCTGGAGCCAGTTGGCAACCCTATTCTGGCTCCAAAAATGCTCATTTGTTATCAGAGCGAAACACACATACACCAGCACTGCTACTTTGTGTAAGTGCTCATATTATATTCAGAACATCACGTTAGGAAGTAGGAAAGGAATACTGCATACTATCCTGTATTATCAGTTGACATTTTTGTACAGTCCACACAAAGTGACATTTCTAAGCGGTTTAATGCATGTTAGAACGCAAACATTCATGCAAAAATTATTTAGCACTTTCCTATGGAGAAGTTAATGTCCATAAAAAATACAGTTCACTTTCATTAAGCTAAGTTTGTGCAACCCTGTTTTGTCTTACAGGACATGTTTGAAAATGTCAGTTAAGGTGGTATACACCTCCTTATGTTCTCTGGGATGTATCAGAATGGACTGAGCTAAAAACCATGTACACAACCCTACAATGTTTTAGGATGTACAGTGAGAAAAGAGCAGTATTTCTTTATTTAAAAACTAACTGCATCCAAAAACAGCTTAAGATGGCATGCAATTTGTTTTAAGCATTTTTTGTTGTATTGCTTTCCGTTATTACATTTTTCATACATCTTAAACACTCAGGGGCATATTTACGAAACAGCAATAGCCAGGAGCGTGCAGCAAAAAGGCAGTGGCGCTAAAAACGCTATGCTACCAATGTACCACGTAAAGGGAAGGGCTCAGGTAGAGAGTCAGCAGGAACAGGCAAGCACTGCCCAGGAAAACCGCTGATAGTGTGGGTGCACTAGTTGTACCCACCATGCTGGTACAGCTCAAATGTGCAGTATGGACATGATCCCCAAACAGGAAACAGCCCAGAGCTATCCCCCACAGACATAAAGGTAAGGCACTTATAGCTAGTATTGTCTTGAGGCAAATCAGATGGTTGCCTAAGTCAATGGCAATTGGGAGGCAGCAGCTAGGACAACAAATGACTCTGACAGCCGCACAAACCAGAACCAATAAGGAAAGATAGCCTGAAAAGTATAATGTGTCAGTCTGCATATGCACTGCTAAGATGTGAGCACAACTGTTGTGGCGAGCTGGGGACAGGTTGGAAGATAGGGTATGTGCTCTGTGAATCTACTAAGTGAGCCACTCAGTCAAGGTTGGAGACAGCTGAACACAGTTGCGGGTGGGACATGAAATGAGGTGTTACAACTACTGTCAAAATGTTGGTCTGGCACAGAAATATGCAGTCCGACCACCATCTCCTCCTGCATTGGGGGGTGGGGCAGGGATCCACATAGCAGCACACATGTCCATCTTGGGGACCATGCCAATGCCATGGGCTCTGTTTTCTGGGGCACATAACCATTCACCCCAACATAGGAGGGTATATTGGTGGCTTACTGGCTCAGAGCACAGGCTTACATTTAAACCACTGAAGGGGAGCTAGCCCGGTTTGAGCTTCCAGTTCAGTGCCCCCCCCCCACCTTGCATGTTGCTGAAGGGATGAGATGTTCTTCTCACTTAGGGAGTACATCCAAGCTCCCCAAAGCTTGAGGGCCTTCAGTCCCCTAAAGGCAGGCGTGCTCGAGTTGGGGACAGACTGTAGGTGCCCCTCTTCACGGTAGTGGGTGGATATACTATGGTATGCTGCAAGAACTCTCATCTTGTTAGGAGTATGGGTGGCTTTTGCTGATAGCCTCCCACCCTCTGGCAGTTGTGTGGACATGGAGGGGGGGGTCAGGGGGTCCACCTGTTAGAGCACCAGGTGTTGGGGGAGGGAGAGGGTCTATCATATAGGACTAACCTGGACTCAGTTAGCAGGAGGGGTGGATGCAGAGGACTCCTGCCATATGCACCCCATATCTGTGTGGTCTGTGTTGGACCAGCAGATCTGCAAACCAGACCACTATGCCCCACAGGAATAAGATATGTACATGTATGTCACTCAGGAGTCATCGGCACAGAAAATGCAAAAAAAAAGAAAAAAGAGAAAATGAAAGAGACAAGACAAGTCGGGGAGGAGGGGGAGAGTACTAACATTTTATCCTTTAGTTTATTTATCCAATGCACCCCTATTTTACTTTTTTCATAGAGGGGGTTTCATCTGTGTTAAAGTCAGAATCCCTACTTGTGAGCAACAAGCCAGCAAATGTAGTGCCCAAATAATAGTCTCATAACAGCCTCCTCTGAATCCAAACCTACTTTCATCACACAAAGCTATCAGCTGCATAAGCATAACAGCATATATCACATTTCTGTATGATATTCAACAGAGAAAGGTAGATAATGAAAAAAAGGGCACAGCTGTGAAACCTCACGCATGCCACAGTGGCAGTGAGAAGCAGCAGTTTCTCTCCTCCCCTTACATGAGCTGCAGAGGGGGTAGTGTGATCTGTAGTGCGTCCTGGGAGTATTTGAGGGAGGATCTTAACGCAATTGACTCCATCTACTATGGTTTGATGGGCACAGTCCCTTAAAATAGCACATTTGACAGAACTCAGACTCAAGCATTATCAACAGTAAGCCCCACTTTCAGGGTAGGCTGATTTGCATAAAACTTAATTTTTTTTTTTACTTTCTCATTTCAGAGAGAAGATTCTGGAAGGTGGGATTGGACAGAAAGGTATGTGTTTGATTTGTATTGCAAGTGTATGGTATCTCACATGTTATGTTGTACACCACTAAGAATAAGTTTCTTAAAGATTCATTTAAAATCAATCTATAAGCCATTAAATTAGCAAGAAGGGACATGTAATAGCTTTTGCTGGGGGCTGCTCTTTTTTTTTTTTTTTGAGTGAGGTTTCACAGTGGTGAACAAGGAGGAGTTTTAAGCTTCCCAACCTATTAGGAGCTAGCATACCTAGCAAACTGACTACATACATTCATCTGTTTTCTCATGTTCATCCCACCCCCTCCATGAATGATCCCGATATGCTGCACCTGTTTGAATCAAACCCATACAAGCCCTGAAGTGCAGAAAAACATTTTAGTTGAAAACCCTACTTACGAGGTCCTGGTACAGCCACCTCAAATGCATACTGGACAAGTACTGGCCTACTGGCCAAAATGTCTCAAGAGCAACAGGATTAAAAGAGCGCATTTGCTTTTAGCCTGTGTTGCATTGTGCACCACTTGTTCTATAAAGGACAATTATGCGGCATAATTAGATAGAAATACATAACCCTTTTCTGTGAGGTTTCAAGTTCAATCGCCCATGGGAAATGCTCCTGTATTGCCCACACTGTACCCCCTCCTGTCTAGACCACCCACTGGTGGTCTAGACGGGAGCCAGGGTCATGTTTGTCCCACTCCAGTATAAGCAATGGCTGGGCCAAGGTTCCAACCAAACTGCACAGGAGTCCTCCGGATAGGGGGAAGTGCTGTGATATAGCACTTTTTGCAGTGAGGAGCAGACAAAGCTTGCTCCTCTTAAGTAAAAACACCATATCACATCTCCACATATTGGCAGCAACACAGCCGAAGAACTCCCATGCAGCTTGGAGGGAACGTTGGTTGGGACCTGTTGCTGTCCTCTAATAAAGCCACACAGGGTGACCACAAACACTTCCTCCACAGCATCACCTACTGGCCCAAGGGGTAGAAGCAAAAGCTAAGACTTCCACATGGCAGCAGGCAGTACACCTGATGAGTCATTGGGCCAGCCCTCAGCTACCATCTTAACCAAAGCACAGCAGCACACCAAAG
The DNA here is from genome assembly GCA_033557465.1 of Ichthyophis bannanicus. Lineage (NCBI taxonomy): Eukaryota > Metazoa > Chordata > Amphibia > Gymnophiona > Ichthyophiidae > Ichthyophis > Ichthyophis bannanicus. The sequence goes on from CM066031.1 coordinate 548,898,433, forward strand.
AATACTAATGATGACAAACTATTCTCTTTACTGAATTATTTAGAAGTTTAGGATTCAAATTCTACTAATTTTGGCAACCCATGTTGAGGGAGAAATAACTTTAAAAAAAAAAAAAAGAACATATAGACATAAGATATGCCATACTGGGTCAGACCAAGGTCCATGAAGCCCAGTATATCCTGTTTCCAACAGTGACCAATCCAGGTCACAAGTACCTGGTAGGTCCAAAAACACTCACAGATTCCACAATGCTTGTGCCGAGGCAAGCAGTCGATTTTCCTGGGCCCTCTTTAATAATGCTTTATGGACTTTTCCTCCAAGAACTTGCCCAAACCTTTTTTGAACCCAGCTACACTAACAGTTTTTATTACATCCTCGAACAAATTCCAGACACGTTGAGTGAAAAAATATTCTCTTATTAGTCTTAAATGGGTTACATTGTAGTTTCATTGTGCGTCATCTAGTCTTTCTACTTTTTGATGGCGTAAACAAATAGGATGTAGGTTTACCCGTTACACTCCATTCATTCATCTATAGACCATCATATCTCCCCTCAGCTGTCTTTTCCAAGTCGAAGAGCCAAACATTTTAAATGTATCCTCTTTACCATCCCCTTTACCATTTTGATGGCTCTTCTCTGTACCTTTTCTAGCTATGGTGACCAGAATTGCATACAATATTTAAGGTGCAGTTGCACCATGGAATGATAGAGGCATTGTAATATCCTTTGTTTTATTCTCCATTCCTTTCCTTATAATTCCTAGCATTCTATTTGCTTTCTTGGACGCCACTGCACACTGGGCAGAGGGTTTCAACATGTTATCCACGATGACACCTAAATCTTTTTCCTGGGTGGTGGTTTGGTCATTTATTAATATGTTGAAAAGCAGCAGACCCAGCACAGATCCCTGGGGTACTCCACTATTCACCTTTCTCCATTCAAAAAATTGGCCATTTAGCCCTACTCTCTGCTTTCCATCTATCTTTTAACCAGTTGCTGATCCACAATACGAGACTGCCTCGCACCCCATGACTTTTTAAGTTTTGCCACGAGTCTGAGGGACCTTATCAAAGGCTTTCTGAAAATCCAGATACACTGTATCAACTGGCTTACCTTTGTCTACCTGTTTATTCACATCTTCAAAAAAACAACAGATTAGTAAGACAAGACTTTCCTTGGCTAAATCCATGTTGGCTATCTACATGTTCAGTAATTTTATTCTTTAAAATGGTTTCTACCATTTTGCCCAGCACAGACTTAAAACTTACTGGTCTGCAGCTTCCCAGATCACCCCTGGACCCTTTTTAAAAATTGGAGTTACACTGGCCACTCTCTAATCCTCAGGCATTACAGATGATTTTAATGATAGTAGTGCTGCAATCTCATATGTCAGTTCTTTCAACACCCTTGGATGTATACCATCCAGTTCAGGTGATTTGCTACTCTTCAGTTTAACAAAAACAGTTGTAATACATCCTCCTGGTTTATTGATATTTCTTTCATTTCTTCAGCCTTATCACCTTTATATACCATTTCAGGCATTCCCTACATCTTAATCAGTAAAAACCGAAGCAAAGCATTCATTTAGTCTCTCCTTTATGGCCATCTCCTCCCCTTAGTGCCCTTTTTACCTCTCTATCATCCAATGGTCCAAATGACTCTCACAAGTTTTTTTTGCTATGAATGTACTTGAAAAGGTTTTTTTTATTATGCATTTTTGCTTTCACAGCAAGTTTCTTTTCATATTCTCTCTTTACCTGCCTTATCAGTGCCTTGTATCTAACTTGCCAATGCTTATGTTCTTTCCGGTGTTTGTCATTAGGCTCCTTTTTCAATTTCCTGAAGGATATTTTTTTAGCAACAGCCTCTCTGACCTCGCCTTTCAACCATGCTGGTAGATTTTTGGCCCTCCTTCCACTTTTCTTGAAACATGGAATACTCTCAGCTGGGCTTCCAAGATAGTATATATTTAAACAATGCCCATGCTTGATGTAAATCTAATGCTTCATTTAGTTTTTTTTCTTAACTATTTTCCTCATTTTATCAATTTCCCTTTTGAAAGTTAAAAGATAGTACTGTGGATTTCCTTGCCGTCTTTCTTCCATTTATTAAATCAAATGTATCATACTATGATCACTACTACCAAGTGACCCAAAAACCCTTCTCTCTTGCACCAGATCCCATGTTCTACTAAGGACTAGGTCCAAAATAGTTTCTCCTCTTGTTAGTTCATGAACTAGCTGCTCCAAGAAGCAATCATTTCATCTGGAAACTATTTCTCTAGCATATCATGCAGTGACATTGACCCGGTCGATACCAGGGTAATTGTAATCATTATTACTATGCTGTAATCTTTGTTGACTTCCCCAATTTCTTTTAGCAGCTGTCTACATGCCTAATGAATGAATTACCAACTATAATTGCCCTAACCTTTCCCTCATGGCCTCATACATAACATCTGTATCCAAGACTATATACTTCAAACATAAGACAATTCAACTACTCAGACCCCTACTGGATAACCATGAATTCTGGTCTGTTCTACAAGCCCTCATTATTCCACACTTCGATTACTATAACAGCATTCTCTATGGATTATCCCCAAAAAAAAACACACACCAACTCCAAATGGCACGGAATCTAGCCACCCGTATAATTCACAAGGCACACTACTATGACCACATTACACCTCTGCTACAAAGTCTCCATTGGTTACCCATTGAAGCTAGAAACCAAATACAAATATTTAATGTTAACTTTCAAATTATACAATAAAATAGCCCCTTTCTATCTTTCCTCCCTCATTACACCTCCGGACCCCGCCAGATCCAGAAGAACCTGTTCTCAGAACACCCTTACAATCCCTACACACATTCAGATGCAAACAAAACCACCAGTTCAAGAACATTCATGTATGTTGCTCCCACCCTCTGGAACTCACTCCAAGATAACTTAAGCCTAATAAAAGATCTTCAGTCCTTTTGAAAGGAACTTAACATGCTCCTCTTCATTCAATACTTTAAACCTCAATACGCCTACTCAACCACTTTGAGCACCATATCTCCTGGCATCATTAAAGATTATCTGTATCCTATACACAGTCCTAAACAACCTATACATTGTATCTGTACAATTGTAAATAGTCACACCTTACTACAATATAAAATCATTTTTATTATGTTGATTGTTTTCTGTAAATAGTTCCACTGATGTTATAATGTAAACCTGTTCACTGTAAACCGCCACTGATCTTTGGAAGTAGCGGTATGTAAATGTTGACAAATAAAACAAACATGGCCCTTGAGAAACCTCCTTGATGCGAGAGGGTTTTACATTTATTTATTTACTTAAAGTTTTTATATACCACCTTTCTACAATTCAAGGCGGTTTACATAGAACTCAACATAACAGTGTAGTTACAACTGTTGTACATAGAACAATAATTGTAGTAGAAAACGTATCTATAGTTAACAAGTAATGGTATATTGCCAGAAAGGAAACTATGTACATTTTGTAAGAATAAGGGGGGAGGGTAAGGGGGTAAAAAGGAGGGGGCGCAGAAGTGCATAAGGAGGAGAATTTATAGGAGTGGATTAAGTGGGAGAGTGAAGCAAGTTACATTGGATCTGGGTTGTCATGGGAGATGGAAACAAAATATTCTTGGAAAAGGAGTGGTTTTAGTTTTTTCGGAACTGTGTGTGGTCAGAACAACCTCGTAGGTCAGGTGGCAAGGCATTCCATTCTAAGGGGGCGTAGAGGGAGAAAGACCAGATTACAAGTAGCTTGTTTGCTCCGTAGTTTTTGTGAAGGGATGTGGAGTAGGTTAGCTGAGTTTGTTCTATGAGATCTGGAGCTAGTAAGCTTGGAGAGGAGGTGGCAGAGGCAGGGAGCTGATTCAAGGTGGATGATTTTCTGAGTTAGGGTGAGAGATTTAAATTTTATCCTAGACAGGATGGGGAGCCAGTGTAGGTGTCGGAGTATAGGGGTGATATGGGATCTTCTGGCAGTCTTGAAGATTAGATGTGCAATTGTGTTTTGGGCCAATTGGAGTGGATAGGTGCTCTGTTTTGGAAGGCCGTGATATATAAGTTTGCAGTAATCAAGGGTAGAGGTAGTTAGGGCTTGGCAAAAGGTCCAGAAGGAATCTGGGTTTAAAAGTGGGTGGAGGTTTCTAAGGGTTCTAATTTTGGAGTATATGGAGCATGTTGTTCTATTTGTTCCTGGAAGATGAGGTTCTGATCAATTATAATGCCAAGATATTTAACCTCTGTAGCTAGGATGTGTCTTCCATCACCTGGAAGACACATTTATTTATTTATTTATTTGGCATACATCCTAGCTACAGAATCACTTCCTGCCACACCAGTGAAATGCTCTGTCACGTGACCTTTCTCCCTCCATGGCAATAAGGAGGCTGTCAGACTGGAGATGGGACTTTAATACTACATCCCCATAGGTGTCATCTATGTACCTCTGTCTTCCTTACGTCCTCCAAGTCTGCTACTCTAGCCTCCAGAGATCAGACTCGTTCCCTGAGAGCAAAGAGCTCTTTCATCTAATGCACACTTAAGATCCCTCACCAAATGGAAGAAAATCATACATGTGTCACACAATGCAAAAGACTGGATACTTTTAAGGTTTTGTTTAACTATTTAAACAAAAGAGTTTGCTGGGGATACCTGTACTAATACAACTATACTAATACGTTTAATGGACTTTGTTCACCTCAAGATTAATTAAGGACCTGAAATTAATTAAATCTATTCCTGATGAGAATAATCAGCTGAACCTGAAAGCAAATTTGACCACCTCCTTCCCTTTAATAGGTTTAAGATCCTATAAAAGCTAAGATTATACCTGGGGTGGGTGGGAGGGAAAGACTTAATAAAAGCCGGTTTGCTACACAGTGCCCTGGCCTGCATTTCTAAGGTAACGTCAATTTCCTGGGTGATTCACACAGCCCTTGGTTTGATAGAGAGGGCCTTTAAAATTGCCCCTTTGATCTGTCACTTGGCTTTAACACCTGTTTAAGACAACTTCACAGACCTTTTGTCCTAACTGGAAGACATCTTTGTAAAGGTCTCTAGAAACAAATGTATTTCTTTCTACTCACAGACTATTTATTTTACTTTCTATGCTAAGCTATACTCTTGCCATAACTAGACATGAACAGAAAACCAAACACACTAGAATTATTGTTTTAGCCATTAGTCCCATCATTGTGGCAGATGTATGTTAGAGAAAATATAGAAGTCTGTACACCTCATGTTCACTTTCTGTAAGCGAGTAAGAACCTGCTCCTGACAAAGACAGAGGAAAATTGAAATGTTTTAATAGTGTGCTACCACAATCCCTTTTTTTTTGATGGGTGCAAAATGAAATACCCAAGGGCCTACTTACGAAGATGGCCCATTATCCATAGGATACAGATTAAAAACAAGGAAATATAGATCAGTTTAGGAACCTGAAATGGAGCATAGTTAATCTGCATCATACACTCCATTTTATAAACCTTTAAGGATCACTGTACTTCAAGGCAAAACTACAGGACTCTGATGAAGACTTGATTTAGCTCACACTTTTTATTAGATGTTCAAGGACAGTTACATTCAGGTATTGTAGATATTTTCCTGTCCCTGGAAGGCTTACAATCTAAGTTTCTACCCGAGGCAATGGAGGGTTAAGTGACTTGCCCCAAACTACAAGGAATAGCCGTGGAATTCAAACCCTGGTTCTAGGCAGGAGCGGCCCAACCATCAGGCAAACCAGGTAATCACCCAGGGCAGCAGTTTTTGGGGGGGGGGGCACAAAGAGCAGGGAATTCAAAGCTAAAACAATAGATTCTGACAGTAAAAGGGGGGGGGGGGATAAGGCTTAAGGTTTGCCTAGGGCACCAATACTGAAGCCACACTGAGGCCGGCTTTGGCTCTAGGTCACTCTCTAATCATTAAGCTACTCCTCTGCTCAGTTGTTAAACAGAGGAAGACAAGTGATCGACATGAGAACTCCAGCTACCAGTTGAGTTTCAGGTTCTCTTTGCATTTTTTTTAAACACATTAAGTTTGCTTATTAAATCTGTATTCTGTGCTCCCACCTCTGATACTTTGCATTTAAATATATCTTTCTGGGGAATTACATTTTGAATTGAAGTTTCCATAGGAACATTTGATCCCACTCACAGCATGATCGTGAGCCAGAGGTACAAGCTCTGGATATACTACATTCCCAGTAATTGAAACAGAATTATAACATCTCATGCTGTAATTACTTGGTATGAGTGATCTTTTGATTTAAAAGCAGAATTACATCCTTTGTAAAATTCTGATGCTTGGCTTATAGAAAGAAAATTTCTTTTCAGGGCATTCTTGAGCCATGTTTATTTTTGGCCTAGCCATTTCCTCTTGCTCCACTGAGCTTCAAGCTCAGTTGGAAGCAGCCTCTGTGGAGCTGCAATAACTAGGAGTCTTTATCTGTGGTTACTGGACTTGATTTTAGATCCTCTCCCAACTCTACTGCATGAACAGTACTCAGCTAAAGGCCACAGATAACCATTAACACCCCCCCCCACCCCCACATCCTACAATCATGGGACCTAAAACAGCCATTAGGTGTCTGCATATAGCCCGATGATTGGGGCTCCCTCTTAGCAACTGTGAGCACCATGTTTTCAGCAAGCCCAGTTCCCTCTGCATGATAGCACACAGCACAGCCACAGAGCCATTACACATCTTTATTGTAACAGATGTCCCCCCCCCCCCCCAGTAGCTGCACGGTCATATGGAACTAGACGGTCACTTTGCATTTATGCCTGGACTTGGGTATCTTTTCTATTCTGAAATGGAAGAAACCCTTTCTACTATACAGCAGTCAAATAGTATCTCAAACACACTGGATTAAATTCTGATATGACTTAAGGGACTGCATGCCAGAAAGATAGGATTATAATTCATTAACTACTACTAAAAGTAATTATTCATTATTTTATGCATTCTGAATTTAAGGCTGCTCTTTTGCTAGTATCATACCACCACTGTGGTCTAGACTGCAATGGGAAGTTTCTCTAGCTCTTCCTACACCTGAACACCAAAGTAACCAGCTATAACATGAATTGAAAATTAAGAAAAGCCTGAGAAAGCTGCAATTAGAAAGTGGTGGTATTCTATCTACAGACACATAAGCATCACATTTACCATCACCATAAGCATTCAGAGAAGTCTAGTGCTGTTTCCTTTCACTAGGAATCACGCAGCTTTCTAATTGTGAATGCCAGCAATATTATTTCATGATTCTTTGGAAACCTAGTTAAAGCACAATTTTCACTTGTGACTCAAGTCTCCCAGAAAGATGCACACTGCAGCAGTAGATCATGTGAACAGATACATCTCGGGGAAGAACTGATGTATCCTTGCATCCAAACACCAGTGGCTTTCTCCCACTTTGAGTTATTGGACAATCAGTAAATATTTCTGTAACAGTTATGTTTTGATTTCCAAGCAAAAAAATGTATTCTGTTGAATTTAAAAAAGGCAGAAAGAGCTTTTTTTTTTTTTTTTTTTTTTTTTTTAATTTAGGCTGGTTTTCTGTTGCTTCTCTGGGAAAGGTGGTCAATTTGATTCAGCATTTATAGGATACCCCACCAAGACCCTTCAGTCACATCTACCCTAGTATGTTCCCATCCCCCATGCCCTCCTCTCCCATGTAGCTTAACTTTCACAGCAACAGTCCATGGCCAGTGCCAGACCTTTCAGGATCCAGTGCAACCCATCCCAAAGCTGACCAACTACTAGGCATCACCATTGTGCAATCACAGGGAGACCTTTCCAGGAACTACGGGCAGAGCCTCCTTCGCATCAGAGAACTCAAAGTGGAGGAGGAGTAGGCTAATTGTTATAGCAGCCGGCTGAGAACCAGTGAAAGCAGGTTTGAATCCCATGGCTGCTCCTTGGGCAAGTCACTTACCTTAGGGGCATGTTTGCTAAAGTGCACTACCCACATAGTGCAGGATTAGCGCACGTTTTTTGTGCTCACTCCAAAATAGTGCAGAGCTCTATGCTAAAAAACCCATGCTACCCAGGCAGCATGTATGTGGGTGGGGCATGGGTGTTCCCACCGCTAGCGTGGGCCTTGAAAGCCTGCATTGCAGATGCTCGACAGGGAGCAATTACTGCCAGCACAACAGGTAACGGTAGTTGCTCCCCATGGCAGCACAGCGAGCTGAGCTAAAATTCAGGGGAACACCTATCCCTGCCCCCCTGCATCTAACACAGTCCCATAAAAGTAATGTGGCCCAAACCCATGCTATTAGCATGGGGCTTAGTAAAGATTCCTCTTAGATTGTAAGCTCTCTAGGGTATGGAAAAATATCTACTGTACCCGAATGTAACTTGCCTCGAGATCCGAGAAAAGCATGAGCGCATCCAACCCAAAAAAGCAGAAGCCAGACTGTTCAATGAAATTCTCTGTGTTGCTTACTTTGTAAATGTATGAAAGATGCAGATCAAAGAACCAAGTTTCTGAAACCAAAGAATGGTAAAAATGACCTGCACTGTAAAACTGATTCAGCAGAAGTGCACCATTTAGCTACGATGAATCAAGTGTGCATAGGTTTAGAATATTTGCATTTCTTGCAGGGTGGTAAGAGGCAGAAAGCCAAAAGTTTAAGCAGCTTAGTCCAGTGAGAATAAGAGTTCCAGTATAACATACACCAAAGATAGTTTTAACCAAAAGTCATTTATTGCAGTTGAACAAATATTTAAGTCATCATGCATACAATAGTTGATTGCAAGGGAGTTATGCAAGAGCTATAAAGGGGTCATCGAACAACAGCACAAGAGAAATTAAATTTAATATCCATTGCAAGAACAGCTACATTATTAGAAAATGACATTAAAGACAACTGGTTTTAAAACAGTAGGTGCAGTTTTTGGTACCTTAGTCCCATTAAGAACTACACTGGGAGGGAGAGATAGCACCTCTCTCCTTTGATCAAATTAGCTACACTAGGCAAAAGTTCTTTCATAAAGATTTCCAGAGGTGACCAGCAACTACCAACGGCTGAGCTTGATATCCATGCTAGGTAATATAAGTCAATGGGTTCCAGCTCTGCCGTGAAGCACTGCTGTTTCTTGAGCTCTGGCTTGGAGGAGGTTTTCAGTGCAAATTCTGATGGAAAACAATACATTTCCGGTGCAGGTGAGTATCAATGTTACCCTGATGCAGAACTTAGCTGAAAGGAAGTCGAAACGTGACATTGTGTCGGTCTTTAACACCAATATTTTAAAAGTAATTCTGCATGATCACTATTTAAACAGATTAAAAAGGACTGATAAGAAGGGCAGCTTGTTGATACAGCCTTTGTTGCAACAGTCAGACAAAGTTATTATATTGCTTGAAGGCTGGTGGTATACATGGGGATTTCAAACTGGTCACTTAGTGAGAATAGATTATCCCTATACAGATCCATTGTGTGATTAGGTAATAGAAGTGTGTATTCCTCAGCATACATTTGGTTCATTTGAGAGTCTAAACATTTTTTGGGCATGCAAATTTTTGCATGCATATACCTATGAATTAATACATTTACAATCAGAGTACATACATTTTTTTTATCATGCATAGAAGGCATGCATTTAAGACAAATATGTGCAAAAACACAAAATCAAACTATGCTTAAAACGAAGCCTAATGAAACTTTTATGGCCGTATACATCCCCTATTGGGTAAAATGGCAGAAGCTATTGTTAAAGTAACCAGAGGAAGAACTATTAATAATAATGTTTTTTGGTACCTGTTTGGGGGGGGGGGGGGAGGTTCGGTGCTGCACTAGGCTGCAATGGGCAGCCGAGAAGCTCCTTTTTTTCCCTTTGGGGGTTTTTGGGCGCTGTGGGGTTGCAAGAGAGAGGAGGAGTGCCATGGGTTTTCCTTAAAGGACAGCCATGAGGCGACCCTCCGATGGGCTGCAAATGCCGCAGCTGTCCTCTGAGCTGGCCTGCCAGTGACTATGGGGCTGAAAGAGGTGCCTGATGGAATTAGGTCCGGCGACAGCACTCATGGCTGCTTCTGATTTCAGTAGGGCCTCTGTTGAGGCAATGGGGGGGGGGTCCCATGAGTGTTGTGACTGGTCCCAATGCTAGGGGGAAAAGCCAGGAGCACCAGTATTTTGGTCAGGTAGGCTCTGATAGTGAAAAGGGACAGGGGGCCTAGGGAAAAGGTAGTATTGGGGCTGGAAGGCCCAAATAAAGTGGAACGTGCTGTGGGGGGGGGGGGGGGGGGAGAGAGGGGGTTTCCCAGAGTGGGATTTTGGGGCCAGGTGACCCAAATAAAAATGATCAAGTCAAAGGGCTGGCACTAAGTTGAATCGAGCAGCTGGGGCCTTCAGAGAGGCTTAAGGCCTGTAGTAGGCTGAATTGGAGGCATGTGGTTCATTTTATTTTATTTATTTGAAGTTTTTCTATACCACCCCTTCCAATGATCAGGGGCGGTTTACATCAAACAAGCAGTTACAGTAAACATATCTGAACTATAGTACAGTTAACCATATACATAACAGTTAACCACATAAGAAATTATAGGGGTAGCTGAATATCTAACTATATACATGTAGCCTGACAGATAGTTGGAGTTAGTGGGAGAGTGATGGATGCTGGATGTAAGGCCAAAAACAGCCAAATTTTAAAAGCTAAAAATGTGAAGTTTTTATGGTCCAGCAAGCCTGGACAAGAGCTGGGGAGCTCTAAGCGCCATTTTTTTTTTAAATTTAAAGTTAAAATTGCAGAGTTTAACAGCGTTTTTGATGAAGCGGCATGGTTTTGGTTCAAAACAGCCTGAAAATAAAAGTTATTTTTATGTTTTCAAGTGTGTTGGGGGAGGTAAAGGGTTGCTGCTGAGCCCAGTAGAGATTAAATCAAGTTAAAGGTTCCCAAAAACTAAAGTCACAACTTTTGCCAGTTTGTAAAGTCTGCATCCAAGCAATGTTATACGTTAAAAAGTCAAAAAGTTGTGCAAATGTTAAATTAAGGTGAATGAATGATAAAACCTTTAGTTTTATAATGGGAAAAGTACCTGGATGTGCTAGCAGAGGGAGGGATATACTTCGTTACACTGTAGCAAAGAGGTCAGCTGTAACCGCCTGCCTTTACTGCACAGATTGCTGAAATCTCAGACACTGTATGGAGACAGACTGCTCCAAAAAATGTAATGGGACTCTGTATTTAAGGTAAAATAGGAAATTTGTATGAAAAGGGAAAAAGGAGATTTTATTAAGGTTAAAATAGGACTATCAAGCGATGTCATCAGGTGTAGTAGCACGTGCCTGCGAAGTTTAGAACTTTATGAAGCAAACCTGTCTAGTCAGTTGGTGATGGTTGTTGAACATGTGTTGGCTGGCCTGAGTGAAGAGGCTTCAGAATGAGGGATTTTTGGGAAAATTGAAAGGTTTTGAATGACTGAGAATTGGTTATGAATGGGTATGAATCGGGTGTGAATGGGTTTGAGAAAATTTAGTTTTATTTATGTAATTTTTGGGTGAAGTGTGATATCAACAACCCCTACTACTGTGAGCCATCTATAATTTAAGGGGAACCTTATTGTTTGATCACAAGAGACTGTGGCACAGGTGGCATTAACAACAAAATTATAGCCATATAAAAAAATTGCCCCATTAAGCTGAGACAATATTGATTTAGAAAAGAGATCATATCTAATCTCTTAGAATTTTTTGAAGGTGTGAATAAAAGGTTATCCAAATACGGCACATCAACAGTTTCAAGCCCTGTTTGAGAGACTCCTTATGAATTAAAAGCCATGGGACAGAAGATATTAGGCTCCCGGTGTGTATTTTGCTGTCTCTGGGCTGTTTTCAGCTGCCTGGTTTGAGTGGACGAGAGAATAGACAGGACGTGGTCACGTGGCCATCCTGTGACATCGGCGCAAGGACCCTCTCATCGGCATAACAGGACGCTGCAGCTGCAGGACGTGGCCTGAAGGGGCACGCCCAGAAGGGCAGGTCATGCCCCTTTGGAGCACTGCTGGAGTCGTGCCTTGGCATTGTTTCCAGCGCATTAGGTTCAGACTGCCCTGGAATGGGGCAAAAGAAAAAAGAAGTACAAACAGCAGCTTCAGCCATCTACCAGCACAGTGGGTAAACTGGTTGGCCCCATGGCTAAGCATTTAGTGTCTCCCCAGAATTCCTTTTCTTCTCAGCTTGAAGAAACTTTATAAGCTCTGTGTCCGTCCGTCCCCTTGGTGTCCTCTAATGTACTTTTTACTCTTTCATCTGTTGAAGCTTCCTCACCTCAGCAAGCTGTGGTTGGAATACCTTGTCCTGTCCACCTACTGGCGCTGACTGAGGTTAAGATGACTTCAGGTGATCAAGATATAACTTTAAAAGGTCTTTGTGGAGCTTTGTCTCATATTGAGACTAGACTCAGACACTGTTCCCTCTATGTACTTTTTCTGAGGAAGCTGTCACTAAACTTCAGGTTGTGGACTGTTAATTGAGGTTGATAAATCTATTAAGAAAATTGAGAGCCAATGTGTATCCCTGCAGGCCATAAATGTTTCTGCTGTTAAAGATTCTGTTTTGCTTATAGTAATCTACTTCCAGTCACACTGCCAAGAAAATCCAGGGGCTTCTGGGTTGCCAGGAGTCAGCACAGACTCAAAAGCACACACTGCATTGCATTTGCAAGTTAGATATGCTTGAGAACCTCTCTAGGGCTAAGAACTTCATTTCTGAAGTTTCCCTTGACCCATTTATTGTCTGCTGAGATTCTTATTCAGAAATGTTTTAGGGAAGTTTTGAAATTTACTAGCAAGATTGCAATTGATACAATGTATTCCTAATAAGCATTCAGGATGCTCGAGAGGTTTTTTTTTTAAATTTTATCTTTATGAAATTATACAATTACCACGAAGAATTAACAAAAACTCAAACGGAAAATAGAACAAAACGCATGAAATTATCCAAGAAAAAACATAATAGGGTAAGCACAATCAGTGCCCAGCAATTTATTCAACCAGCCCACAAAATGAAAGGGAGGAGAAAAGAATAAAAAGAAAAATCACTATATAATATGCAAGAAATAATTTGACTACAAGGCAAATGACCCACATTCTTTTCTCACAGAACTTCCATAGGAGTATCAATTGCAGCTTTGAGACACTGAGCATTCACGAAGACCAGCAGGTGGGAGGGCTCATAAAAAAATATAGGAAACATTACGATATTACCAAACATGTACACAGGTGTTTAAGAAAAGAGTGCACTCCCAGCTGCTGGACTCCAAGATGCAGAGGAAGGAAATCTCTACATCTCTGCTATGTATCCCTCGATAAATCTGGATAGATACACACAAGCCCTTAAACAATAAGTGACATTTACAAAAAAAAAAGCCACAAATATTCTTAACATCCATTCTCTATCCGACAGCAACGCAAAGGACACTATCAATGTAGATGACACCACAGGCTCCTCCTGCGAGCGTTCCAAAATAGTGGAAATATCTAAAATATCTGCTTGCGGAGTCCCCCCACATACACGTTTGTAGGACTCTTCTTCCCCGGAGGGAGATAAAACAGCTTCACTGCCAGGGGATAGATTCTACCAGTACTCCCAAAATCTCTAAGATTTAAACATCTCCCAAGCAGATACAGATTTAGCTCGGGGAAAATTAGTGAGCCTCAATTTGCAAGGTCTAGATAAGTTTTCCAATTTCTCTATCTGGGCAGCAAGGACAGAAGCATTCTATAAACAAGCCTCCGATTGTATTTCCAACGCATATAGTCAAGTTTGGAGAGTCCACAATCAGACTGTAAAGTAGTGATCCTGTTGGCATTCTGCTCAATTGCACCAGTATTTTGAGTTACTTTAGTTGACTGAGTTGAAAACTGAGAGACTAAAGTCTCTCCTAATGACACAATCGTCGACCAGATAGATTCCAGCATAAAATTCTCCAGGCGAGATAAAGAAAAAGTTACCGGATTAGCAGCAGTGGAAAGTTCTCCCTCCATCGGAATATGAGTTGTCTCGCCGCCACTCCTGGCAGCTACTCCTGCTGCTCAAACTCTAAACGGACATGCCGAGGCCACTGCACTCTGCTGCTCCTCTGGGGTATGTGGGGCTTCTGCACTACCCACTCCAAGGTCCAGCCCTCCCAGACAGGAAATCCTCACAGCCGAGGGAGTGTCTCGTTGCAGTCCACCAACTGGAGATTGCTGCGTACAAATGACTTTCAGAGTTCTCTGTGCCTCAGTGGAGAAAGCTGAAAGCCCGAAATAGACACTGAGCTTTCCCGCTCCAAACGACCTGCAGCCAGGATGACTTCTCCCAAATTTGCGGGGCACCACGGGGGCTGTACAAGAAAACGGTCCAATGGGCCAACTGCACAAGGTAACGGCAACGAGGTAGCCTGGGGGCAATGAGGACTTAACCCTCCCTTTAACCTTCCGCTTTTTTCCCATATTTCAATCTGCCACCACACTGAGCCTTAGCGCCGCCATCTTGACTCCTCCCCCAGCAGTCTCTTGTCGAGGTATTTTGATTAGTGTCTAATGTCAGTCAGGACTTGACAGCTTTTTTGGAAGACTAGACTTATGGATAGGATATCTAAAAGAGCAACACTTGTGGTAACATTTGCCTTAGAGGCTGACAAGGTGAACGTTCAAGGCATATTTTAAAAACCCAGGAGTCAGTTTTCTGTGGGATAAACTTGGTTTTTCCGGATGTTACAAGGAACACCCAGCTCCACAGGAAGCAGTTCCTCACCTTGGGGTCCCATGTATTGGCTCTTGGGGCCATTTTCTATCTCCAGTTTCCAAGATTATATTTTTTGTTTTCAGGATAGTCTCCATTTGGAGACATTTTTGGTGTATAGGAAATAGTAGTTGGTGTGGGTTTACGAGACCATGAAGAATGTTGGGCAGTTTGCATTTGCCTTTGTCATGTTTCTGCTTACTCTTTTTGTATATGCTCTAGATCTTCTTGTAATGGAGGCTGTCCAAAGGGGAACATTTTTCTCTTTTCTCCTGTATTATGGTCTTTTGCTTTTGCAATATTTCCCATTTTGTGTTTGGAATTTTTTTTCAAACTCCTATTAAAAAAATAATTTAAATTACAGAATAGAAGGTGATGTCTTACTCTGGAATGGTGACTCATTAAGAGAGAGGAAGGGCAGGGTCACTTGATGACGCAGTGCTGAGTGGCGCTGTGCTCCTGGCGCTCCGAAAACAGCACAAAAACTGCCAATACAGTGAAAGCATCGGACCCCAAAAAAAGCCCCCCTACTGGCAGGAAAATAGGTGAGCACGAAGAATATGCTGGGTCTGGAAAACAGCAGGACCTGAGCAAGGGGATGCCTGTTAAAACCCCCAGGCCTACCAAAATAGGGGGCACCAAAAACGGCAGAAGAGCAGGCCGCCGCAGTCATCACACTTCAGGACAAAGTGATAAGGGAGATCACCCACTCACTCACCACCATGTTGGAAAGTGCCTCTTCCGCTTGCACACTTCATTCGAGGAACTCAAAAGCAGCCTCTAGTCACAGATGCAGCGCATTAAAAAAGGTGGAAGCTTGGGTAGAGCAGCAGGAAAACAGAGCAGAGGCCCTGGAGAGGCAAGTTGTGCAGTTAGAGCGGAGCTGCAAAGAACTCACTGAGCAGCTAGATGACCAGGAAAACAGGGGATGGAGGAACAATATCCGGTTGTTTGGCCTCCCTGAATCCTGCAGGGAGAACAAGCTCAAGGGCCTAATAGAAGAATAGCTGCCCCAGCTGCTAGGAGTGGCTACAGCAGGTACATGTATAATGGTGCAGCGGGTGCACCGGCTTGGCCCACAGCAGTAGAACCTGACAGACCCGAGCAGTCATCGCCCGCATACTCAATTTTGCTAACAAGGACGTACTTATGGGGGAGTACTGCAAGAAAGGACATTTGGACTACCAGGGCCACAAGCTATTGTTGTTCAGTGACTACTCCCACTGCATTGCGGAGCATCACCGAGCCATGGCACCATATTGTTCACAGTTGGCACAAGGCATAAGATTTGTAATGCAATACCCAGCAAAGGTGAGGGTACAGCATGACAACCAAATCTCCTATTTTGATTCCCCGGCAGCACCGAAGGCTTTTATTGACATTCTATCTCAGGAATGAGAAGCCTCGGACATTTCCACAGAGATAATAGAGCAGTGGAACCACAATTGCACATCTTGGTACTCCCGTTTCTCCTGCATTTTTCCACTCTGGACAGCCACTGAAAGGCCGCTATTATTTACCAACCCCTGCTACAGAAGCAGGACAAGCAGCCAGGGACAGCCCACAAGGGAGACAAGTGCTGAGCTACCATCAACATGGTTGCAGCGAAGGACCTCCATGAACTGTAGTGGAGAACCACTATAGAAGAGGGCCATAGTGAGTGTACAACCTTTGCACCTCTCAAAGACTTCAACCACAGGCATGAGGCCACTAGAACTCTGCCGCACAGAATTTGTAATTTGGCTATTCCAGGTCTGATTCAAATGGGGGTGGGGGGGAGAATTCAAGGATGCATGTGAGGTTGGCTGTGGGGTATAGAACTGGGCAGAGCAGGAAGGGCCAAGGAAGGGGGGGGGGTGTCAATGGGGAGAGCACCAGGAGGCAGGAGGCCCTACACGAGGGAATAGATGAGGAGCAGGAGCAGGAGCAGGAGGTGAGGGGAGGGAGAATGAGCTACATGAAGAGAACGGGGGGAGGGCAGGAAAAGGGAGAGAAGGGCAGGGAGGGCAAAGAGTTGATGGGGCAGGAAGGCAGAAGGCAAGCGGGGGGGGGGGGGAGGGGCTGTGTGGCTGGGAAATGGGTACCCTTATCAGACTAACACCAATATGCTTGAAAGGGATATGGGCTGATTGCCATGGCATTGGATAAATTAAAACTTTACACTTTAACACAGACGAGATCCACTACCCTATAAAGCGCACCAAGCTGCTCAATTACCTAAGGAAAGAAAGGGCGGATGTGGTGATGTTGCAGGAAACACCTCACTGGGAAGCTCATGATGGGGCGGGTGGAGCAGCTTGGCCACTCTTCATACAATGGTAGACAACGGGAGATAGCCACCCTTATTCATTCATTGAAGGGTACTCTTTGATATTCATAGAACCATCACAGACCCAGAGGCCACTTCCACTTGATGGTGGGGCAGCTTGGAGGGTACAAGATAGTAATCTGAAATGTCTATGCACCAAATGTCTATGGCTATGACTTTTTTCTCACACTCAGCTCCAAGCTCTTACAGTTTGGAAGTTACCAGCTGATCATAGGCAAGGAATTTAATCTGCCCCAGGATCCGACTATCGACTGCAGGCCGCCCCAGGGTGCAGCTGTGGAACCAGGGGAAGGGGGTTGGCTATGTGATGGACAAGCATGGCGTCATACACATATAATGCATCTGGAGGAGGTGGACTTCACATTTTACTCCACCCCTCATAACAGCTATGCTAGGTTGGATCATCTCTTGATAGCAAAATCATTGTTGTTTAAAATTGAATGGGTGGAAATAGGAGACTCAGGACTGTCAGACCACTCCTCCGTGTGGCTGACGTTGAGGATGGGGGGGGGGGGGGAGGCAGAAAAAAACAAAACAAAACAAAACACAAAACCTGACATCTCCCAATGGCAGATGAACCCAACCCTCTACAAAGAAAGGGAATTCCATCAGCACCTCGAGGAGGCTTGGAGGCATTACTGGCAGGAGAATGGACCCCCAGGTACCACAGGAAGCAGCTAAGGCCACTATGGGGGGGGGGGGGGAGTCATAGCATACGCATCAGGGAGAAGAAAAAGCCAAAATCTGGGCAACCTTAGCCTATCTCGGTGGCTCCAGATCCTATGCAGAAAACATTCATTATATGGACCCGAACGACAGGGAACAGTACTTAATACTGCACAAAGAACTTAACACCCCTGCTTGCCCAATGAGCAGAAGAGGATATTAAAGTATATAAATATCAGCTACATAAATGGGGAAATAAATGTGGCAAAATGTTAGCACACCTGGTGAGCCCACCAAACAAAACAAAACACAGTAAAGGGAGTAAGGAATCTGTAGTGTGAGCTGGAAAAGCAAGAAGCAGCTATTAGGGAGCAGTTTCAGCAATTTTACAGCAAGCTCTGTGATAGAAGCCCCAAGGATAGAATCAGCAGGGATACATTTTTCCAGCGTATGGAGGAAGCTTGGACTGGAAATGGGCTGATCGGGACTGGAATAGGACTGGAAATGGGCTGATGGGGGGCTGGAATAGGAATGGAAAGGAGCATATGGCAGGCTAGGACTGGAAATGGGTTGATGCAGGGGCATGGGAGAATGGGACTAGAAGGGAGCTGATTTTGTGGGAGGACTAGAAGAGGATGAGGATGGGGAATGAGGATGGAGAGGAGAAAAGAATTTGTGTGGGAGGGAAAAATGATTGGCTGGGTATTGGGAGAGTAAGTGGGGATTGAGGATGGAAGGGTGAAATCTGAGTGGCTGATAAAGGAATAAAGAAAGAAATGGGGGAAAGATCAGTATGTTAAAGCAGATATAGAGAGAGAATGGAAAAAATCTAGAAGAGAAGGACAAATGGATAGTTCGCAGAAGACACGAAGAAACCAAAAGAAAGTGACTGGAGCAATTGCAACTGAAAAATAAAATGCCCAAACAAGAGGTAGAAAAACTCTTTTTATTTTGAATTTATTAACTGGAATATGTCAGGTCTGAAAAATGTGTATCGCTTACAACTTTGCGTTTTTGTTTAGTGTAAGAGGAAAATAATTTATAGTTTTATTTCTCCAGTGTTGTACATTTTGTGTTTGGCTTTTGGGGTTCCCAATTTAATTTTTTATCTTCCTATTTCTAAATTGTGATCCCTTGTTCTCTGTGTGGCGACGGTCTATGTTCTGCATGTGTAACCAAGCTGAGGTATTCAAGTCATGTAGTTTTTATTAGACAGTCCCAACTTGTTCTCTTTCCACCAGTGAGATGTATTGGTTTAATATTTTCAGTGTTGCCTTTTTGATAGGTAGGGTTTGGTGCTTTGTGAGTCCTAGTAATGCTGTTATGATATGGTGAGTTTGCTATGGGTTCTAAATGGTCAGTTTATAGTACTTCCTAATGGGCCTGGTGGTTGGCACGGGAATATAGAATGTAGAAATCCGGTAGCCTTTATCTAGACAATCATTAAGAGGCATGGTTACCAAAAGCACATCTTAGCATTATGCAAATATTTATACAAACGAGGCTCTTTATGCAAATGAGGCCCTACAATGAATCTCCACACATGGCCCCGCACCCCCCCCCTTGGGCCGCCCCTGTCTTTGATGATTTGTTCTGTATATAAATTAAATAGGTAGGGGGAAAGTAGGCAGTCTTGTTGAATACCTTTGCTGATTTTAAACCATTCTGCTTCTCCTAGTTCCATTTGAACTGTTGCTTCTTGATCAATGTAAAAGGTCGTGCAAGAGAACCATCAGGTGTTCTGGTAGATCCATGCTTCTTAATGTTTCTTTTGGTTTACATAGTCAAAAGCTTTGCTGTAGTCAATAAAACACATATGGATATCCTTTTGGTATTCTTTTGTCTTTTCAAGGATCCATCTCACATCTACGAAGTCTCTCATTCCTCGCTGTTTCCTGAACCCTGCTTGCACGTCAGGCAGTTCTCGTTCCAGGTATGGTTGTAGTCTCTGCTGAATGATCTTGAGTAGAACCTTGCTGGCATGTGGGATCAGAGCGATTGTGCAATAATTTCCAGAGTCAGTCGGGTAACCTTTCTTCAGTACTGGTATAAACCCAGATCATTTCCAGTCAGTTGGCCATGAATTTGTCTTCCAAATTTCCTGGCAGAGCCTTGTAAGTATGGTAACAGCTTCATCCAATTGCAGTAATACTTCAATGGGAATGCCATGAATGTCCAGTGCTTTGTTCTTTGATAAGGCTTTCAATGATGCTTAGACTTCTTCCATCACCAATGGTTCTTGATAAAGGTATAGGTTGAAACGGCTGTTGGTCCACTTGATCTTTATTATGACGACTCTGTATATTCTTTCCACCTTTTCTTGATCTTCTCAGCATCATTCAACATGGTTCCTTGAGCATCTTGTAGCATACCCAATGGATAGACACAAAGCAAAATTGATATTAATATAGCTTGTTTTAAAAAAAATGTGTGGACAAGTTCCTGGAGGAAAAGTCCATAAACCATTATTAAAGAGGGTCCAGGAAATCAACTGCTTGCCCCAGGACAAGGAGAGGTGTACTGAAACCAAAGGATGAGCGATTGATCATCACAGCCAGGATAACCGATTATAGTCAAGATGGTATACAGCAGGCATTGGTGACTGACCTCATAGCTGGCTGTGAAGTTCTGATGGTAGAAAATTTCTATACAGAAAGGCACAAAAAAAGATAGCATGCCCCAGCTATTGGAAACTCTGTAAACACTACTATATCTCTGTGCCTGAAAAGTACTGGGATCATGACCGTAAGAGAATTACAGAGAATGAAGAGGTTTTGATTACCTAGGATACTCCCATTCTGTTCAGTAAAAAGCTGGATGCAAGGAAGCCGGACAGAGTGATAAAGGAGAACACAACCAGAATGGCATTGAGATTATAGAAGGCATCAGTCCCAAGCAATTATTCTGTGAATTACGTTGAGGGAGACGATTTTGAAGTACCAAGAAATGCAGTCCGAGTCCAAGAAAATATGGCAAAAAGATAGAGCTATTTCCCATCATGTTGGGTACCTCAAGCTTGATTAAGAATAATTTCCATGCATACCTTGATAAGTTACCCATACATGTTACACCTGAAGAACTCAAAGAAGGAAGCTCTCTTTGGCATGATGCAAGTAGTACGCCGAGCATTAGCAGTAAATTTGAGAGACTGAGATCATACTCCACATACTTTAGCTTAGAAGTGAGGCTCATGACTGTAAGGTATGTGCAAAACTAACTCATTTGGAGAAATTACCCCAGAAAAAAAAATCCCACTAAATTTATACAATGCTAGGTTCCATTTTAAGAGTCACTACTCGGGAAAAGTATCTTGCACCATTGCAATCCTCAGCTCATTGTGCAACAGAAGTCAAAAAGAAAAATAGAACGTTCGGAATTATCCTAAAAGGAATGGAGAATAAAATGGAGTCGATCATAATGCTTCTGTATGGATCCATGGTATGAACATACTATTGAGTGTTGTGTGCAATTTATGGTTATTCCCCCTCAAAATGAATATAGAGAAACTGTAAAAATTGATAAAGAAAGGCACCAACATAAAGGTGTTAGAATGAGCTTGGAAGAGAGATGGCTGAGTGGATATAATAGAGCTGCATTTCCCAAACTTGTCAAGGCCAAGGCACACCTGCAATACTGTGCCAAAGTCTTCACGTTCTTGTACATTTTTCATATTGTGCCATCTAAAAAAATACAATTCAAAATGCATTAGATTATGAGTTGCACTAATCTACACAACATATTCTGTTTTCATGTTGAAAATGTAACTATTGAAATAGCAGAAAAAGCAATTACTACTACGCATTTATAAAGCGCTACCAGTCGTACGCAGCGCTGTACAGACATGTAAGAGACAGTCCCTGCCCATCAGAGCTTACAATCTAGTCAAGACAAATCACAAGACAAAACAAAACACAGAAGGTGTAAGCAGGGATAGAACAAGGGGAAAGAAAAGGGGAAGGAAAAGGAGATCAGGTGAGTCAAGATCCAAAAGCAGCAGCGAAGAGGTGAGTTTTCAGCCTGGATTTGAAGAGGGTTAGAGAGGATGCCTGGCGTACAGACAGAGGTAGTTTGTTCCAGGCGTAAGACGCAGCAAGGTGAAAGGAGCGAAGTCTGGAGTTAGCAATAGGAGAGGAGGGCACAGATAAGAGTAGTTTGTTAGAAAAGCGGAGTTCCCGAGAGGGGTTGTAAGGAGAAATAAGAGAAGAAAGGTACTGAGGAGCAGAAGAGTGAATGCATTTATAAGTCAGTAGAAGAAGCTTGAACTGGATGCGGAAACGGATAGGGAGCCAATGAAGTGACTTGAGAAGAGGAATAATATGGACATGACGAGGCTGGCAGAAGACTAGTCTTGCAGCAGAGTGTTGAACAGATTGAAGGGGAGAGAGACGATTCAAAGGGAGACCAGCAAGGAGTAGGTTACAGTAGTCAAGACAGGAGGTGATCAAGGAGTGGACAAGTGTTTTAGTAGTGTGTTCAGAAAGGAAAGAGCGGATCTTGCTAATGTTATAGAGAAAGAAACAGCAGGTCTTAGCTACGAGCTGGATATGTGTGGAGAAGGAGAGAGAGGAGTGGCTCAGTGGTTGGGACAGGTTACCTCAGGCCGGAAGGCTGGGGGTTCAATTCCCGCATGGGGACAAGCAAACTCAGGCCGGAGGGACTGGGGTCTCTAGTCCCATGGCTATTCCTTGTGGCCTTGGGCAAGCCACTTAACCCTCCATTGCCCCAGGTACACTTAGACTGTGAGCCCTTCAGGGACAAGGGAATAAAAAGTACCTGTTAGTATACATGTAAACTGCACAGATTCTAAAGAGCGCGGTATAAAATCAAATAAATCAAAGACAACCCCCAGATTGCGGGCCGAGGAAACAGGAAGGAGTATAGAGTTATCCACAGAGAAAGGAGGAGGGGGGGAGGTTTTTGGGGGAAAGATGAGAAGTTCAGTCTTGGCCATGTTCAATTTCAAGTGGCGGTGAGACATCCAGGCAGTAATGTCAGAAAGGCAGGCAGAGATCCGGGTATGGATTGCCGTATAGATGTCAGGTATAGAGAGGTAGATCTGGGAATCATCGGCATACAGATGGTACTGAAAGCCATGGGAAGAGATAAGTGCACCAAGGGACTGGGTATATATAGAGAGAAAAGGAGTGGACCCAAGACAGATCCTTGGGGTACACCAACTGGGAGCGGGGTAGGAAACAAAGTCTTGACTGCATAGGTCTTCACACCCTTTGCCATAGCACACACCAATTAAGGCAATTTTTGGGAATGGAGTTAACAGGCCCATGATAAGTTAAACTGAGGCCACCTGTGTTCAACCACAGTAGTTGAGTGAATGTGAATACTTCTGGATAAAGAATTTAATTGTTTCTGTCATATGAACAGATTTGAAATAAAAAAAAAACCCAGGCCAGATTTAGGCACAGGCAACCAACTAGAATGCCAAATTTTAAAGGTGCCACATACTCGGCAATAAAACAAACAAACAAACCATGAACGTCTTCTCCCACTTCAGGCTGTCCTCCGGTGCCACTTCACAAAGGTCACCACCATGGCATGCCAGCCCAACCTCCCATGCCTGCTTTTGAGTTTCTAGAGGACTCCTACCCTAAATCTCTGAGCTACAAGGGAGGATTCCCTGCCCTTGCTCTTCAGTCCTACTTAAAGGTTACTGAAATCTTAAATCTAGCCTTGAATAAAAAAAGGTATAAACATGCCAAATAGAGTTGCTACAAGAACTCTGGGATAAAGATTTTTTGAAAAGGCACAGACTGAAGGAAAGCTATAAGAAAACTTTGGTGTGTTGGTGTATTCCTTTGAGCACCATCAGGTCCTTCACGGTAAAGGGGAAACAGTTTGGTACTACCAAGACACTGCCTCGATCAGACTAAATCAACAAAGTCTGCGGCCATAAGTTAAAGAAACAAGATCTCTCCCACCCCACCTCCATGGAGTTCCCTCTCAGAATCCCTCTCACCCACCGCCCTCAGAATCCCTACCCCACCCTCCCCAGCCTATACCTTATTATGTATATAGTTATTACATCTTATTTAAGTCTATGATCACCTCGTTTCACTGCGTTATTTATAAGTTCCATTTCTCCAAGCTTTATGTTTAGTTCATTGCATTTACCTTTATTAGTTACATTTCTAGTTCCTATTGCTTAATGTAACAATGTTCATTGTATTCAATCTGTTCCATGTAAACCATTTTAACTAGTAGAAAAAAGGTATATCAAAAATGGTTAAATAAAAAAAATTACTGAAGATCATCACTCTAAGGCCTAAAAACACTTTAAGCGAACTAGAGTGGTCTCTGATTGAAAATGTCAAGATTAGCCATATGTGCTGTATGGAAGGGCAGCAAGAAGAAAGGCCATTTGTGCTGCAGAGAATCACTTTAGGGAGTATCGCATACCTATAGGAGATTGTTCCTCTGTTTTTAAACCATAAAACCTTTCAGTCTTAATGCTAAGCAATTTATGTCGCATAAAAACACAACAGCACAGAACGGCAGCACTATGTTGTGGGGATGATTTGCAGCAGCAAGGACAAGGAGGCTTATGAAGATGTGTGGAAAAAATCCATGGTACATTGTACAGGAAGATCCTGGTGGAAAATCTGATCTAGTCTGCCCGAGAAGATTCACCTTACAGAGGAC
The DNA here is from genome assembly GCA_033557465.1 of Ichthyophis bannanicus. Lineage (NCBI taxonomy): Eukaryota > Metazoa > Chordata > Amphibia > Gymnophiona > Ichthyophiidae > Ichthyophis > Ichthyophis bannanicus. Next base: position 548,922,838 of record CM066031.1, read on the forward strand.
AAGGGTTCCCAAGTTCAAAGCAAAAAGGACAGACTTAAAGATCTCAATATGGAGGAAAGGCAGGAGAGAGGAGATATGATAGCGACATTTAAATATCTCTGTAGCATAAATGCACAGTAGCAGTAGAGCCTCTTTCAACTGAAAGAAAGCTCTGCAATGAGGGGCATAAGATGAAGGTGAATTGAGGATAGACTCAGGAGAAATATGCGGAAATATTTCTTTACGGAAAAAGTGGTAGCTGCATGGAATAGTCTCCCAGTGGAGGTAGTAGAGACCAGGACAGTATCTGAATTCAAGAAAGCATGGGACCAACACAGATCTCTAAATGAAAAAAAGGGACTATAGTAGTTATGGAAGAGCAGACCGAATAGGCCATATGGGCTTTATCTGCCATCATGTTTCTATGAGCAACAGTGTGGCTCAGCAAAAACAAAGTCAATGTTTAAGCAATCCATTCAAAATCCCACACCCCGAATCCAATAGTAAATATGTGGCAAGACTTGGAGATTACTGGATGGGGGATCATCTGTGGACTGCAGAGATGTGTCCTATCCTCTTCAGCCTTTCCTCATAGGAGACTCACTCCACCTGCCCGTCTCTATACTATGGCAAAAAGTCCAACCAAACAGCCCCCATAACATGAGGGGGCCCACACAGCAGCAGTAAAGGCAGAGCAGCAAACTTATTTTAAAATGTTTACCATGCTGCCTCTTAGGTTTTGAGTCCTGGAAGTGCTGGGCTGAAGTCTCACGGTATGGTTATTGCAAGACTTTGGCCCAGTGGCAGGAGGTGATATTTATGTGGCCTTAAAAACTTAGAAGAAAGGAAAGCGGAGGCAGAGAGGTAAACTTTTTAAAGCGTTTGCCTCCACTGGGGGAGGAGGGGGTGCATCATCGCCATGACAATGGAGAGCTCCTCATTAGAACTTACACCACTGTCTGCTGTAGCTCATCTAATTCTGCTATATTATATCTTTGAGATGCAGTGACCAGAACTGCACACATTAACTCAAGGTGTGGTGCACCATGGAAGATATACTAAGGCTTTATATATTATTCTGTTTTATTCACCATTCCTTTCCTAATAAGTCCCAACATTCTGCTTGCTTTTTTGGTTGCCACTGCACACTGAGCAGAGAAGGCCAATGTATTGTCCATGATGCCTAGATCCTTTACCTAGGTGGCGACAGGGATAATGTGGACTCTTTCAACTGTTTGCCCTTTACTTAAGGCACCTGAGCTTTGATTGGCTACTCTTTACTCAGTTTCTTTTGGTCCCCCCTTTTCTTTGATTGGAAAACATTGTGTAAGTTTTAGTGACATTTAATGCCTGCCTGATTGGCTTGTTTAAGGACCCGTAGAGATAGTGCTTTTATACTGCCCATCTGGGCACTTTATAACCAGCGCTACTATATCAAGTGTGTTTTCTGACTAAGAACATGTTTCTGCGTTTCAGAGTTACAGCATACTTTGTCTTCTGTGAGCTGGGATTTCACTGTACTGCTGAGGCAGGCAGGTCTTCTGCTGAACTCTTATCATCAGGATGTGATGCACTACATTTTATCCATTCTGTGATGCGAGGTTGCATTTTTATCTTTGCAGCTACAATCCATTCGTTATAAGTCATTTGTTTTGCTAAATTTCTTTTTCAAGTAGCACAATTACTGAAAAACAAGGTCAAACTTGCAAAAATACACTAGTAAGCCTCAATAATCCCTATTAATCGAAGATGGTCACACCCAGGAGAAGCATGGCCTAAAGATGCACATCAGATCAGCGAATGGATGCCTCCATCCCACTCAGAAGTTAGTTGAGGAGCACCTGGATGAGGTACAAACCATGAACATCCCAGCAGCAGAGAGTCAGGCAATGCTCTTCTTCAACCCCAGGGACTGTTTTTCTCCTCTCCAATAGCTTATTCGTTGATCATAGATCCACATCATTGGGTTGTATCATTGCCCTCATCGCAGATCATATTTATGTTGAATCTCTATGTTGCCTTCCTCACAGATCACATGATTCTGTTGTTCATATTTTTGTGCAGTCTTTGCACTTATCCTACTTCACAATTACCTTTATGAAAAAAGCCCACTCAACGAAAAAGAATACCTGTAAACAGTACTAAAATAGCATCCAGACTCATTTCTCAGGCCAAGAAAAAAATTCACGAAAGGAACACTTCAACTATTTGAAAAAGCTGTGGCAAAATACGAAATATTTCCTTAGAAAATATTCATAGGTACAGAGGACCAAAGCAGATGTCAATCTTGTTTACAGAGTGAGCTTGTTTGAATATACTGTAAAGAAGGTGCCGCAGGAAACAAACAGAATTTTATTTAATATATACGCTGCAGCAAGATGAGAGAGCCAGGGAGTAAATAGCATTTCCTCAATAAAATGATTAGGAGAAAAGAAACTAAAACAAAAAGTGACGTTTGTGACTAAGGTCAATAAGTGCCTAGTATTTGAGTGTTATAAAATATCCTGGCCTGTAATGGATTGGGTGTAGCATTTATTTGGCAGGGGAACCACTTGCCCCAGTCCCTGAATAATGCTTTAACTACTGAGGTTTTTTCCATCTGGCTTACTACAAAGAAAGCCAGGTAATAAGTTAAGATGTCAGAGATAAGGAAGAGTGTTTGAGGGCAACTAGTCTCACCATCTGTCTACCAAGCTGACCCGAGGAAGCACAAAGCTTTTCTAGTCAGTGGGATTGAACCAAGCCACCAGAGCTCCCCAAGATTCAAGCTGGGGTTTAAAGAGCAGAGGCCTCAGCTCCTGTTCAGAGCAGGCCCAAATGAGGGACAAAGGGAAAAAAGGGAGAGGTTGTGTGTCTGAAGGAATACAGTCTACAAATTAAAGGAGGATCCCTCACATTATCCTTCCTAGTACCTCTGAGAAGAAACTTGAATTTGTGTGCAAGATAATATGTAGGATCCTAGACTCAGTTATTATGGAGCTGAAGGAGGAATTGTGCCATTCGAAGTAATACGTTTCGTATGTCAGAAGTCTCAGAAATCATAGAAACACAATAAACAGCAGCAGATAAAAGTCATATGGCCCATCCATAGGAACTATTAAGCACTATAATCCCTTCCTCTCTCTCAGAAATCCTCTATTTGCCTCATCCTTTTTTTTTTTTTTTTTTATTTCAGATACAGTTCTCGTCTGTACCACTTCTACTGGGTGGCTGTTCCATGCATACACCACCCTTTTCATAAAGAAATATTTTTTCAGATTATTCCCGAGTCTATCCACTTCATCTTAGGGCCCTCATTCCAGAGCTTCCTAATAGGAAGGCGGCCACCTCTGGGCATTTATTTTACAGAGAAATTTAAATGTCTATCATCCCTCTCCAGCCTTTCCTCCAAAGTGCACATATTGAAATCTTTAAGCCTATCCTCACATGCCTTATGACAAAGACCACAGACTATTTTTGTAGCTGCCCTCTGGACCAACTCCATCTTCTGACTCCAGAGCTGTACACAGGTCTCACTAGAAACTCGTATAGAGGGACTATTACCTCATTTTCCCCACCAGCCATTCCTCTCCCTATGCACCCAAGAATCCTTTTGGCTTTTACCATCACCTTTTCTATCAATCGCTGCCTCCTTCCAGTGCCTTGGCCGCAGTAGGGGGGGGGGAGGGAGGGAGTAGCTGCTATTGTCTGCTCCTCCCTGTCTATATCAGAAATTCACTATACTGCACTTCATTACCCTGAATCGCTCCTTCTTCGATTCAGTTCTTCCATCCCTCTTCACATTCTCCTAATCTATTCCCCCCACACACACACACACCTTTTGCCCTCACCTATGGGCACTCCCTGCTCCTTACCCTCTCTGAGGCTTCTATCCTTTATCCCCATCTTATCATTCTCAGGGGTTTTAACATCCATTTCAATTTCCCCACAAAATCCCGGGACAGGATCTTCCTCACCCAGCTCCAAGATCTCTCTTGATCTCCCAGCACATCCACTGTCCCACCCATAAATCACAGGCCACACTCTTGGTGTGTGCTTAACACCTTCTGATTCACTCTCCCTCCCCTTTCTCTTACCACCATTCCCCTTGCCCTGGGCCAACCACCTTTGTATCTTCTTTTCCATCCATCTAAGCTCACCTGGCCTCCCACCCTCATGCTCGCCTTCAGTCCCGGTCCACCTGTCTTGTCATGTCACCCCTTCCACTTTAGAACACTTTCCATCTTCTGAGATGCTCTCTTCTCCCCCCCCCCCCTCCGATTTCACTTACCTCCCTTCTAATAGTAAAGTTCTTACATTGAATACAGCCCTAACTACTGCCCTTTATCAACACGCACCAGCCCGGCCCCACCAGAAGGTCCCACCCCCGATCATCATCCCAGGTATCACTCTGGATTACGACTCCATCACGCTTACCTCAGACATACTGAACGGTTTTGGTGAAAACACCGCTCTCGAGTCCCTTCAGCACTTTTGGTATCACCACCACCACCACTACTGTGCTCTCCTCCATAAGGCCAAACAATCTTATTATTCAAATCGTCTCTTCTTCCTCCAATTCTTCCCATCAGTTGTATTTAGTCCTAAGTCCCTCTACTCCAAACCCCTCCCTTTCCTTATCCTCATCTGCCATCCTGCCAGCTCCTGATCTGCTAGCCAACCTTTTCCAAAATAAGGTCTAATCCCTTCGCTCATTCCTCCCTGTCTATCCTTCCCTGCTCCCCCCTAATCTCCTCCCCAGGATGCCTCACCTTCTTTGCTCACTCACATTTGGTCCACTTTCCATCCTCTCTCTTCATCGTAACTACTCAAAATGTTCTCTTCTCATAAAATAACCTGCCCCTCTGACCCCATTCCATCCCACTGGTTGACTGAACCCTCCCTGACCTGTCTCCTGCCAATACTAACCATCTTCAATACTAGTATATCTTCTGGTACTTTCCCTGCTCCCTGGAATCAGGCCCTAAAAACTGGTCTTTGCATAACTTTCCACCCATCTTGACTCCACTCATGTCCTCCATCCACATCAATCCTGTTTTCATCCTGGCCACAGCACAGAGACTATTCTGCTTTCTCTTCTCAATGAGTTGCACATTTCACAATCATGGGGATATCTTCCTGGCTGTCTCCTTGGATCTCTCCTCAGCCTTTGATCTTGTCGATCACTCCACTCTCCTGTCTCAACTTTCTGACTTGTGTCCGAGAATCTGTCCTCTGATGGTTCTTTACTTTTTGCTCCTCCAGGCCAATGTTCCCTCTAATTTTCTGTAGGCTGTGTGCGCATAAAATATCAGCTGTGCGGCTTTTGAAGGAAGGTTAAATTTTTTGCGCCACATAACGACACTCGGAGTTATATACTTTAAAATTTGACTACACGTCAGAATACAGTATGTACACCACATTGACTGCACTAGAAAATATTGTAGAACTTGTGAAAACCATAAATACAGAACTTCTTTTAAATTTTAAGATGTCTGTGTTGTTTTCTATCAGAATCAGAACTGTAATTTTTGTGCGCTCTGTTATAAAGTATGTGCGCTCACTCGGTGAGGTGTGTGCATGCGCACACGCGCACAGCTTAGAGGGAACAGTGCTCCAGGCCCTTTTTCAATTATGGCCGGCAATTTCTCCTCACTTTCCATGCCCCTCCCTTGTGGTGTCCCCCAAGAGTTAATATTGGCCCCACTATTCTTTAATATCTTTCTGGTTGCCCTCATTCTCCTGGATTAAGCAGCACAATACATTGGCATATTACTACACCATTGGCATCATCCTCTTGCACCACACTAACCCTTCTGCTCCCGATCTTACCCCCCTCAAATCGCCTTTCACAAGTCTCTTCCTGGATGTCTGCTAATTTCCTGCATCCAAACTTCATTAAAAACAGCCACAATCTGGTTCTCCCTTGGTGTCCCTCCTCCCTCACTGACCCCCACACTTCACGGATCCCCAGTTCCATTAGTCCATTCCCTCCGATATTTAAGCAGTCTCCTCAATTGCCTTTGTTTCAGGACCATCTTTCTCACCACATTCGTCGCTCCTACTCCCTCTGGCAAATTCAATCCATTTGCCCATTTTTGTCCCCATACTCGGCCACTTTTCTTTCCCTAGTTATTTCTTGGATTAACTATTGCAATGTAGTACTTGCAGACCTCCCCCAGTACCCGTTAAATAGACTTCAGTTCCTACAGAACACTGCTGCCCGAATGATCACTCATGCATCTCATACTGACCATATTACCATGATTCTCATACAACTCTGGCTTCCCATCAAATCTTGCATACAGTATAAACTCCTCACACTGGTTCTTAAGGCTTTACACACTGGTGCTCCCATTTACCTTTCAGACCTGCTTCACCTTCTCTCCCTACACCGCGTCCTTTGCTCAATCCACACTGTCTGCATCTACCATCATTCTCACAAGCCCACTTGGAATCTACCCAACATTCCACTTTCTTGGCCCCCGCCCTCTGGAATTCCCTCCCCACTGACCTCAGACTAGAGTTTCCTTATCAAAAAATTCAAGTCAATGCTAAAAACCCATCTATTTCAACTTGCTTATGATCTCCCCCCAACCAGCACCTAATTCACCAGTAGCCTTGCCTTCTCTTCTCGCCCCCTACTCTTTCTTTTCCCATACTTCTTTCTTCCCCATCCTTCCTCCTCTTTGTGCGATTGGCTCCCTTTCCTATCAGATAATGGAGCTCCTTTCCGTTTCCCTCTGCAGCTATTTTGTATTTTGTACACCACCTACTGTAGATACTCTAAGGTATGGTATATCAAGTTTACAAAGATAAAGATAATCTTAAAGTGGCCATAGTATCAGATACAATCATCCCCAGGTTCCGCTCATATTTTGTGCACTGAAGTAATTTACTCCCCTATAATTATACTACTCCCTTGGGCTTTTTGCAGCCCAAATGCATGACCTTACATTTTTTTTTAGCATTAAATCTTAGCTGCTAAATTCCCAACCATTTTTCAAGCTTCACTAGATCCTTCCCTCATTCTATCCACAACTTCCATGGTGCGAACCCTGTTGCAGATTTAGGTGGTGTTATCTTCAAAGAGACATAACTTTCCAAACAGACCTTCCACAATATCGCTTACAAAAATGTTAAGAAGAACATGAGCAATTACTGAATCCTGAGGCATGCCACTTGTAACTCCCCTATTTTCAGGGTGAACTCCCATTTACAACTAGCCTCTGTTGTCTCCCACTCAAGCAGTTTCTTAACCTAGTCAGTCACTTCAGGGTCCATATCCCAAGGGCATTCAGTTTATTTATAAGTCACTGATACAGAACAGTGTCAAAGGCCTTGCTGAAATTTAAATATAGCACATCTAGAACTTTACCCCAATCCAATTATCTGGTCACCCAGTCAAAGAGGTCAATCAGATTCCTCTGACAAGATGTACATCTACAGGATGCAAGACAAGGCTTTACTAATCTCTTGGATTCCAGAATTTGCACTATCCTCTGCTGTGGCAGCGGTTCCATTAATTTACTCACCACAGAGATTAGACTAACTGGTCTGGCATTACCAACCTCTTCCTTACTTCTGGCTTTTGTGGACAGGAACCACAACATTTGCCCATCTCCGGTACTCCAGGATCACTTCTAACTCCAAAGCAGCATTGGAGAGATCAGCCAGCAGAGCCAACAGTACTTCCATAAGTTCTTTCAGTACCATAGGATGAATCCCATATGGCCCCACCATTTTGCCACTATTAGTTTTGCTAGTTCCTCATGAACACAGTCTTCTGAAAACTATTCAACTTCTATCTTACTTCCATCCCTATTTGTGTTGGTTTGCTGAAGTCCCATTCCTAGCCCTTCATCTGTGAACACAAAACAGAAATATTTTAAGCAATTCTGCTTTATCCTCAGTCTCTACAGTGCCTTGCAAAAATATCCATCCCCTTGGCTTTTGTTCTGTTTTGTCACATTACGCACTATCTGGAATGAAAATGGAGATTCATTTGTATATATTTCAAATTGGTGAAGTGAAATGACAATAAAATACCTTGTATATATAAAAAACAAGTAAAAACTGAAAAGTTGTGAGTGCATATGTATTCACCCCTTTTGCTATGAATCCCCTAAATAAGCTCTGGTCCAACCAATTACTTAGTTGATCAGGGTCACATGACCATTCACATGATGCCTGTATAAATATACCGTTCTGAAAGGCCCCCGACTCTGCAACATCACTAAACAAGCAACATAAAGACCAAAGAGCAGTCCAAACAAGTCAGAGACAAAGTTGTGAAGAAGTATAGACCAGGGTTGCATTATAAAAAGAAATATCATCCCAAATTCTGAACACCATTAAATCCATTATAACAAAATAGAAAGAATATGGCACCTCTACAAACCTGACAAGAGAAGGCTGCCCACCAAAACTCACAGACAGAGCAAGGAGGCATCAATCAGAGATGCTACAAAGACGCCAAGGACAACACTGAAGGAGCTGCAAAGATCCACAGCAGAGATGGGAGTATCTGCCCATAGGACCACTTTAAGCCATACACTCCACAGAGTGGGGCTTTATGAAAGAGTGGCCAGAAAAAAAGCCATTGCTTAAAGAAAGAAAGAAAGAAAAAAATATGTTTGGAGTTTGCACAACAGCAAGTGGTGGACCCCCAAACACATGGAAGAAGGTTCTCTGGTCAGATGAGATGAAAATTGAACTTTTTGGCCATCCTATTCATTCACCCTGAGGGTTACCCTCATCATTCTATTCATCTCCATGCTTACCTTCCCTTACGCGCTAACTCTGACCCATAGTGCCCCCATTCCAATAATCCTCTCTCCCAGACACCTATACACCCCACAACATCTCTCTCACTCTCATCATAACCCCTACTACCGCACATGCAAACTCAAACCTATTAACATAATTCCCAACCCCAAGCCCAACTCTCCCTCCGACATAGCCCATCCCCCCTCAAATGCGCCCTACTCAATGTTCGCTCAGCCAGAAATAAAATCCCCTTACTTGCTTACCTTATAACCGATTACGATCTTGATATACTTTGCCTCACTGAAACTTGGTTCCAAGACTCTGACATGGTCCTAATAAACCAACTATGCCCCAAGTCATACTCAATTAATATATGTAACAGAACATATGGCAGAGGAGGTGGTGTAGCTATTATTGCCAGATCCAACCTACAGATCTCAACTATTGAATCTATCTCTACCTCAGGCATGGATTCCATTACAGTCTCCAACTCAACTCTATCCTTGCACCTCTTATACCGAGCACCCCAGACTGACTCAACTGATCTCTCTACGATCCTAGACACAGACTGCTCCCCCCAACTGGCCTTACGCCCCCTTATAATCTTGGGCGATCTAAATTTATACTCCACAACACCAACTCAATCCTCAACCTTCCTCCAAGCTATGAATGCCCTCCACTTCACTCAAATCCTAAATCACCCTACACACTCCAAAGGGAACATCCTTGACCTAATATTTATCCCACAAGTAGCTCTTTTCGCTGATCAAGTCATACATACTATTCAACCCATACCTTGGTCTGATCATGCTCTCATCCTCTTCTCCTTTCCTTACTCTACCCACAAAACCCAACCTCCTACCCATCCTCAACATACCCAAAAATTTAAACAATTCAATGCAGCCAACTTTCTAGAGCAAACAATCCCATCTCTTGACCTACTGAATGATTTGAAACTGAACCAAGAGTCCCACATCTCTAAATGGAATGAAATTCTATCTGCAGCCTCTCTAACCCCACCTAAACAATTCTCTCAAAAGCACCGCAATAGAGCACCCTGGTTCTCGACAAAGCTAAGAAACCTCAAAAAGAACTTAGGCGTCTTGAACGTATCTGGAGACGCCCACATGACCCTAATGCACATACTACTTACACAAATAAACTCCAAACCTACTGCTCTGAGACCCTCAACCATAAAAAGGAATATAATGAAAACATGATCCAATGGTCACTTAACAAACCAAGAGAACTTTTCTCCATTGGCAAATCCTTAATAAATGAACCTTCACTGCAGGACCAGCCACCAAAAATAACTGCACAGGCTATAGCCAACCACCTTATCTCCAAATTCCTCTCGCCCTCCTCAACCAATAACTCCCAATCCACCCCTGACTTCAGCACCCAACCTCTTGAACCTACCCTCCCAACCTCTTGGAATTAATTTGACCCCCTCACCCTAGAAAATGTTTCTAATGTTATAAGAGACTTAAATGCCTCTACCTCTGCCCTGGACCCTTGATCTGTCCCTTGAATCAAATCTACTAGAGGTTCTCTCAGCTCCTACATCCTATCTATTGTTCAAACCTCCCTCCAGACTGGTTCCGTACCACCTCCACTTAAGTGTGCCACTATCCGGCCAATTCTAAAAGGAACAAAAAAACTTGACCCTACTTCCCCTACCTCCTACAGACCCATTTCTAGCATCCCTTTTCTTGCAAAAATAACTGAGAAACTAGTTCAAACCCAACTCCAGAACTATATTGATGACCACTCTCCCCTTGACTTATTCCAACATGGTTTCAAAAAGAACCATGGAGTTGAAACCCTCCTTACCTCCCTACTAGACTCCCTGTACCTGCACACTCAGAATCCTACCCAGGGATGCTTACTCATATTCCTTGATTTATCCGCTGCTTTTGACTCCCTTCCTCACCATCAACTTTTAAACAGACTCCACGAAATAGGACTCAGAGGAACAACCCTAAACTGGTTCCGATCCTACTTAGATGACAGAACACAACAGGTCCGTATTGGAAACGATACCTCCCTCCCATTTACCCTAAAACAAGGTGTCCCCCAAGGATCTAGTCTATTCAATATTTTCCTTCAACCTGTCTGCAACATCTTCCAAAACTATGATATTCAGTACCAATTATATGCGGACGACATGATGTGCTTCACCCCATTTAATCTTACTAACCCAGACTTAACTAAGCGATTGCCTAACTACTCTAAAATCTTGGCTAACCCAGCACAACCTCCTAATTAACCAATCCAAGACTGAAGTCCTACAGGTGTTTTCTAATACCTCATACACCCCACCTCCAACCATTAATATTGGAGACCTCAATCTTACTATAAAAAAACAAGTGAAATATCTTGGTGTCATCCTTGATCAGAACCTCTCCTTCACTAATCAAATCAAGAGAACTACTAACACAATATATGCAAAGCTATGTACCCTCCGGAACCTCAAACCCCTCTTAAGCCCTAACTCATTTTGTTCTGTATGTCAGGCCCTCACAACCCCATCTCTTGATTATTGTAACCTCATATAGCATGGCCTCCCCAAGAACACCTTACAACCGCTCCAATTAGCCCAGAACACGATTGCACGGCTTATAACCAACCACCCCAGACGTTCACACATCACACCAGTCCTATATGATCTCCACTGGCTCCCCATCCAATACAGGATTAAATTCAAAGTGCTTACCCTCACACATAAAATCATTTCCAATGAGTCAGCTCCATGCCTCTCCCCACTACTTCCCTTCCCTATTAACACAAGAACCCGCCGTTCAATTACCAAAAACCTTCTGACTGTCCCTACAACTAAAAGATATTGCAAACAATCTACCAGTAACAGGGCCTTCTCCCTCTATGCCCCATCCCTATGGAACTCCCTTCCTTACGAGCTGCGGAACTGTCCAACCCACTCTGAGTTCCGAAAGAAGCTAAAAACTCTTCTTTTCCTTGAACATTTTTCCCTATCACCTTAGTACCTTACCTTTCATCCTCCTCCCCGCTACTGACCTATCAAAAACCTATCATACAGCCACGTGATATCCCGGTATTTTACCGTTGTAAATAGTTGCTCACTGTTCTTGTAATTAGTTCTCATGTTACCTGTATATCTCTCTGTTACTTTGTTCCATGTAAACAGTTGAAACATACTGTCTTTAATGTTTTATGTAAACCGTTTTGGTTTGTAGAAAGACGGTATATAAATTCAGTTAAATAAATAAATAAATAAATAAATCATGGGAAACGCCATGTGTAGCACAAACCTAACACTTCCCATCACCCTGAGAATACCATTCCCACCGTGAAACATGGTGGTGGCAGCATCATGCTAGGGGGATGTTCTTCATTGGCAGGGACAGGAAAACTGCTCAGGATTGAAGGAATTATGGATGGCACTAAATACAGGGCAATTCTTGAGGAAAACCAGTTTCAGCCTGCCAGAGGATTTGAGACTGTGATGAAGGTTCACCTTCCAGCAGGACAATGACCCTAAACAGACTGCTAAAGCTGGTTTAAAGGGAAACACTCAAATTTCTTGGAATGGCCTAGTCAAAGCCCAGACCTCAATCCAATTGAGAATCTGTGGCATTACTTGAAGATTGCCGTACACCAACGCAACCCATCTAACTTGAAGGAATTGGAGCAGTTTTGCCTTAAGGAATGGGTGAAAATCCCAGTGGCTAGATGTGCTAATCTAACAGAGACATACCCCAAGAGAATTGCAGCTGTAATTGCAGCAAAAGGTGACTCTATAATGCATTGACTTTGGGGGGTGAATCCATCTGCACACTCCTGCTTTCAGTGGTTTTTTTGTCTTAATTTGTGTCACAATAAAGGATATTTTGCACCTTCAAAGTCATAAGCATTTTGTGTATATTACATGGTACTAACCCCCAAAACTCCATTTTACCTTTGAAACTACAGAGCTTAGAAGGGAGAGAGAAGGCATTATGGGTTAAAATAGAAAGAGAGAAAGAAAAATCTATTTGCATTGGTGTGATATACAGACCTCCCTCACAGGAGGAAGAGGTGGACGGAGAGTTAATTGAAGACATACACAGCATTGCTAGGAAAGGGGAAGATAGAGGATTTCAATATGCCAGATGTTTATTGGCACATTCCTGCTGCAGTATCATCTAGAAGTAAGGAGATCCAGGATTCTCTACAGGGAGAACTATTCAGGCAACTGGTAACAGAACCCACACGTGAAGGGACCATACTGGACTTGGTGCTTATCAATGGTGAAAGTGTTTCTGATGTTATAGTGGGAGCTCATTTTGCATCCAGTGATCACCAGATGGTGTGGTTCAGTATTAGGACTAGGGCTGTTAAAATCCATTCAAAAGCGAGGGTCTTAGACTTTAGGAAAACTAACTTTGCTAAGATAGGCCAATATCTCAGGGAGTCGTTAGCGGGATGGGAACAGCTGGAGATGTAGAAAAACAGTGGGCAAAACTGAAAGGGGATATTTTTAAGGGCAACCAACCTTTTTGTTAAAACGGTAAATAAAGGTAAAAGGAAAATGAGACCGCTATGGTTTTTGAAAGAAGTAGCTGAAAAGGTGAAGAAAAAGAAGGCGGCCTTCATGAAATACAAGAGATCACAGAGAGGAAGACAGGCATCTATATTTGGAAAAACTTAGAGAAGCTAGCAAAGTAGTCAGGAAAGCAGAGATTCAGCCAATGCAATAAAATGGGGGGATAAGACAATTTTCAGTTATGTTAGTGAGAAGAGGAAGGGCAAAAGTGGTATTGTCAAACTCAAGGGTGAAAGGGAGGAATATGTAGAAGCTGATGAGGATAAAGTGGATGAAGAACCAGGAGTAGGACCTCAGAAAACACACACAAACAGGAATAGAAGCAAGGGGTATCTTGAACAATTTTCAGAACACTGTGTTCATGAGAAACCAGCTAAACTTAAAGTAGACAAAAGCGATGGGACCGGATGGGATACACCCTAGAATACGGAGGGAACTTGGGGACATTCTAGCAGCTCCACTGACTGACCTTTTCAATGCCTCGGAGTCGGGAGTGGTGCCAAAGGACTGTAGAGAGGCACATGTGGTCACTTTACATAAAAGCATAAGTTAAGGATGAGATTGAAAACTACAGGTCAGTTAGTTTAACTTCGGTGATGAGTAAAATTATTGGAAGCACTGCTGAAAAAGAGAAGTGATGTTTCTGAAGTCTAGCAGATTACAGGATCCGAGGCAGCATGGATTCGCCAGAGGGAGATCTTGTCAGACAGTACCTGCCACACACTGGTGGTGATGGGGATCTGCAGCACAGGTAGCAGAGATCATCTCTAGCACTGCAGGTACGGTGAACCTGGTGCTGGGCACCCATCTTCACCCTCAGGGTGACCGCAGAAACTGCTCAGTGGCACAGTTTGTAGCTGCTCTGTGCTTGTATCACACAGTCAGTACATTTTACTGAGCTGAGGTGATAGATAAGTGCATTCTCCAGTTGGTGATCAGTTGTTCTGCATGTGCACTGCATCATGGGTACTGGTGGGGCTACCTTATGCCACCACACAGCGCAGACATTTTAGGCAGTGACCTGCTGTCTCTTTGTATCCAGCCATTGCTGTGCAAGGGGGTATGGAAGTGTAGCCTACTGGTTAGTGCAGTGTCTCCATAAGCAAGGAACAGGGGTTTGATTCCTACCTGTTCTTTTTATGTCTGTGCTACTCAGATCATTTTCATGCCTGTAACAGTCAGGACTCTGCACATCACTGCTGGCAGCTCATACCACCCTCTCCTCCGCTACCATCGTTCCTTCAGCCCATCCATCCACTTCTGTCGGTTGTGTGCAGTCGTCTTCTTGTGCAAGCTGCTACATTGGTACTCTTCTCTGCATTTTGCCTCTTCACACTTGCCTCTCCTGTGCCTGATCTGCATGTCACCACTACTACTACTGTCATCCTGCCGCTTCTGCCTCCGCTGGGGGACACGTCTCCCCCATCCTATGCCACACACAGACATTGCAGCACTTTACATTGGCACCACCCTGTGCATAGGTACAGCTGCCTCCCACATGCTCGTCCACTTTACTGGCTGCCCTATAGGGTGCCCACCGATATAGCAGGTCCATCAATTCCCACCTGTCCTTCCTTCCACCACCTTTACATTGGCATTCCTTGGTGCTCTATCCAGCGTTTGGGTTACAGCCATATTCGTGCCCTAAGATGCATGCTTTCCATCTTAGGACGCCTTGTCTTATTTTATTTATTTATTTAGACAGTTTTGTATACCGCCTTATCCTTCAATCAAAGTGGTCACAACACAATTGGAGGATACATTTAACAAGCGGGGATATGAGACACATACACTAATACTTACAGGAAACATGGGCAATGGAGGGTTAAGTGGCTTGCCCAAGACCACAAGGAGCATCTGTGGGACTAGATACCCCAGTCCTTCCGGCCCAAGGTTGTTGTCCTCTAGTGGGATTTGAACCCCTGACCTTCCGGCCTGAAGTACCTTGCCCCAACCACTAGGCTACTCCTCCCTTGGGACGCCTTGTCACCTTACCTCGCTTGGTCCTGTTAGCTCACACTCTAATGCCGGGATTCCCCCTACTTGCCCACTGCCTTATATGGCTTCAGGCACCTTACCGCTACCCTTAATGCCGGTGACTATCGCAGTTTAGTAAATGTACCCCTTAATCAACTCTTAGACCATATCGCATCTTAAGCCAGATTCCTCTGAAAATATGACAGCTGATACGTTGCAAAGATTTTTTCACAAAAAGTAGCCACAATGAGGGAATAATTTGATATGACTTCTAATGTAAAGATTCAGGATATGTCAAATTGGTCTTGGAACTGTTTTGGATTCCTCTGACTCTACAATTTCTAAATAGGTTTTTTTGCTAATGTATGGAATGAATGTACTAACGTGCATTAGCTTGTAGAAGGTTATTTCCTCTACTAGTCTGTAAACCTCTTCAGCTAGCCCATTGAAATTAGTCAAGGATTCTTCATTAGACTTGTATGTATTCAGAATTTGCCCTCTAGCACTTTTCCCGCACCATAGAAAATTAGCCCAAGTGTGTCCTTTGCTTAAGAACATCTCTAAGATTCAGGGCAGGTAAAGTACTATTGTCCATTATCAAAATTTACTGTTCATTTTCAAAACTGTTGAGAAGGAAATCTTCACTTGACTGATGGGATGAAGACAAAATATTTTTTTAAAAATTTCAGAAAGTTAAGTTATCACGTATTGTAGGTCATAATGCAGAGTCAGTGTACACATGCAAAGACTGTACATTCCTAGAGATGGAGGGCTAGGCCTCAGAGATTGACTACACATACAGAACTACTATCATAAGCCTCCAAGCTAACAGCATCGTCAGATCTAAGTATACAAAAAGTGCTGAAATATAAAAGTAAACGTCCAGAACCTGTCTCCATCAAAACTTGGACAAGCTTTCAATGATTAGAAGGAATGAGTGAGAATCCACAAGAACACACAGGAAAGAAACAGAATTGCAAAAAAAAAAAAAAAAAAAAAAAAGGAAAAACCACAAAAAAAACAAACACTCTTCAAAGAATTAGATCAGCAAATAAGTGGCAAATGCACAAATAAAGCGGGAAATACAAAGTGTTATTCCAGGAACCCTTTGTCGATCACGAACAGACACTTGAATGATTAAGGAGAGGAGAACCGAAACAAAACAAAGAGATTGATAGCTGCAAGCACTGATTATTCCAAGCAGGAACTCTGTTGCAAGCAAGGTAATTCTTCATTGCTTTTAACTAGTGTCTCTATGCCTGAAAGCTCTTAAAGGGGTTTTGGTTATCATCTGTAAAAACCAGTTTTCATTTGTTTTTCTATACTGCAAAGGGAGAATTTTTTTGTTGTGTTGGGCAAAAAGCTGTCTCAGTTAGAATCATTGTTTTTGGTTCCATTCACAGCAAGCTGTTTGAAGCCACTGACCTCATCATCAGGTGTTAGCTCCCTCCCTACCCCCCACAGCTCCCACCTACCCCATGTGAGCATTCTTGCTTTATAGGGCAACTCCCCAATTAGCTGCACACAGGGGCTCCAAACAGCCTGTTAAAACAAACACACTTAAAAAAGGTTAACCAGGGGGGGTGGGTCCAAAATGGCGGCCGCAATCTGTGTCGTGTGAGCACGTTTGCTATGAGGAAGAAGCGCAAGGGGAAACCAGGGGCATTGCCCTCACAGCCCTCTTCGCCGGTTTCCAATTTGGTGGTTGGTCCTTTGGATTCGTTTGTGTTACATGCAGCCCGAGATTCGGATGGTGCTGGTGGAGTAAGCCGGCTAACAGTATCGCTGGAGTCTGAGTGCTCGGTGGCTGTTTCGGCATCATCTTTCTCCCCAGCATTGAGCCCAGCGCTGAAAGTACTCCGTAGCCAACCTTTCCCGGAAGGCTTCCTAGAGTTGGCTTCTCCCTCGTTGCAGGGTGCAGCAAGCTTCTCGAGAGGTCCAGGAAAGGAAGACCTGGAGGAACCAGAGTGCGCTGTCTGTGGAGAGCCCTACTCGATTTCATCTACAGTGTCATTTGGAGAGGTGTGTGCAGGGAAGGAGATATGGAGGCAGTTTGATGAGCAGCTGAATCGGAGGTGGCCTTTTCTATACAGCGACCTGTGAATTTCACCTTGGAGGCTATTTGGAACGCTATAGTTTCACTGGGAGAAGTTCTTTTACCTCAAGTACCTTCTCTAGCCACAAAGGTGAATACTTCTGTGGGTGCAGTTTGTGAACTGGAAAGAAAAGTTTCAGGCATGCAAGTGGAGATGGAAGAAAACGCGAAACAAGCTTGCTTATCTTGAGGAACATTCTGATATTCATAAAAAGAACTTTGTCATTTCAAGTTAAATTGGAACATCTGGATAATTGTCTAGAGTTAATAACCTTAGAATTATTAACTTTCCAAGGTTGCCTTCAGTCTCGGCTAGAGACATGTTTAAACAATATTTGGTGGAGGTATTAGGAGTTTCTCCTGAGCTGATGCCACCTTTGGTTAAAATCTATTACTTACCCAAGGCGAAGCTTGCTCTGACCTTGGGTGATTTGGGTGGGGATCAAGTACAGGGGAACACGTTGAATGTTACAGATTTGTTAGAAAATTCAGGGTACGAGTCTCAGGTTCCTTCCACATTGCTTATAACGTTTGCTTTATTGTCTGATAAAGAATGGTTGTTAAAACTTTTCTTTCAGAAAAGGAAAACTTCTATTTCGTGGTTTATCCATACGTATATATCCTGATTTAGCAAGAGATACCCAGAAGCGACGCAGGGAGTTTCTTCTGCTCTGCCCTGGGGTTATGCAGTTGGGAGGGCTCTTTTTTCTTAAACATCCATGTAAATGTTTAGTGAAATATCACTCTGTTTCTTATATATTTTATGAGCCCTCCCAGCTGTTAGCCTTCATTAATGCCAGGCGACTAGAGTCCTCTATTGATCCCTCCTAGTGCGCTTGTTAGTTATAGATCTGGACGTTGACTATCTGCTTTTGTTTCTTAACATATATCGATTAAAGTTTGAATAGGATACTCCCCCCCCCTTTTTTTGTGGGCTAGGCAGGGTAGACACTTATTTTCTGCCATATGCCTTACCTACAGAGCACCAGACACATCATCAGATAAACTATCATCAATCTTAGAGGTAATATGCACAGTCAACAACCTACACAAACAACTTATAATACTTGGAGACTTCAATCTCAGATCTACTAGCAAAAAAAAAAAAAAGAGGCAGAAGCCTTCCTATCAGCTTTGGATTCCCTCCAATTCACCCAACTAATCAACACCCCCACCCACAGTCTTGGACACTCCCCCGACCTAATCTTTGCTCCAAACAACTTAAAGGAAGGAAGCCTCATCTCAGGGCCATACATCACACCAGTACCCTGGTCAGATCACCACCTAATAAAGATTAAACTACAAGTAACAGATTCAAAAAGGCAAAAAACAATGACCCACCTACAACCAGGAGATTCAAAAGCTTCAACAAGGAACAGTTCACACAAGAAGCGCAACCACTCCTCAATACCGAGACAATGGACATAGATGAGCAAATCTCCAAATGGAAGGACATCATTTCATCTGCCGCCAGGCCACCCACCCGCAGAACACAACAATCACGCAGCACAAAACCCTGCTCCACTCCATGGTACTCCAAGGATATACGCATAGCAAAGAGAGCACTAAGATGACTTGAACGCCGCTGGAGACGCAACAAATCAACCTTCCTACAGGAACGATACCAGACAAAACAAAAGGAATATAACAACCTCATCAACCAGCAGAAGAAAGAATACCATACTAACCTTATCATGAAGTCCACTAACAAACCCCGTGAACTCTACGAAATCGTAAAGACCCTCAAAGAACCCTCCAACAGAAACAAACAACAAATAGACCCACAGATCTTCGCTGACCACCTCAAGAACAAATTCAATGCAACACCCAAGAACAATGCGTCTGTGAAATACAAGACATCCAAACCTAAACGGAGCTGGGGCACATTCAACATCCCCTCAAATGAACAACTCTCCAAGATCATCACTGACCTCAACACCAGCACCGCCCCTACAGATCCCTGCCCAGTACCCTGGATCAAAGCAACGAAAAAGGACTTGACACAAGTCATACGGAAAATAGTAGATAACTCTCTCTCCAAGGGAACAATGACAAACTCCCTGAAGCTAGCCACAATACGTCCAATCCCCAAGAAGACCACCCTGGCTAAAACTGATCCCGCCGCCTACAGACCCATATCAAGCTTACCATTCCTGTCCAAGATCATCGAGAAAACAGTCCAACACCAACTCCAACAACACATCGACATCCATAATCCACTGGACGCCAATCAACACGGTTTCTGACCCAGCTATGGGGTTGAAACCATACTGATTCAGCTATTCGACAGCCTAGTGAGAACAAATCGACAACACCAGAATGGGCGTCATCATGATATTCCTAGACATCTCCTCAGCATGCGACACTGTCTGCCACACAACCCTACTAAACAGACTACAGGAGGCGGGCCTACACAGCACCACCCTGAGCTGGTTTACATCTTACCTCACCAACAGACAACTACAAGTCAAGAGTGGAACAAAGACCTCTCAACCGTTCAGAGCCACTCAAGGAGTCCCACAAGGCTCAGCTCTCTCTGCCCTGCTATTTAACATCTACGTACAATCCATCTGCACCATCATCAAGGACCACAAGATTCAATACACCATATACGCAGATGATATAATGATATACACACCAATCAATCTGGACAACCTGGACTACTCCAACATAGCCAACTGCTTCCAACAAATGGCAACCTGGCTGCAGGAAAACAACCTATCAATAAATTACAACAAAACTGAAGCTCTATTCATCACAAGAAACCGGACATTTTCACCATCGGCCACCATCAACCTAAACACCATCATACCGGTAAGACAAGAAATAAAATACCTGGGAGTAACGCTTGACAAGGACCTCAACCTCCAGTCCCACATTGCAAACAACAAAGAGCACTTACATCAAAATGAGGACAGTCAGAAGGCTCAAACCCATCCTCGACCATGAACATTTCCGAACAGTCTGTCAAGCCATCATCACTCCTACTCTAGACTATTGTAATCACATCTACCAAGGGCTACCAAAAAAGACAATAAAACCACTACAACTAGCACAAAACACAGCTGCATGTCTCACAACAGATTACACGATTCACGACCACATCACTCCCATACTGTACCACCTACACTGGCTCCCAATCAGCTCTAGAGTCCAATTCAAAGTACTTCTACACATATTTAAAATAATACACAACCTCTCAGCAGACAGCCTACGTCCTCTCATAAAAACCGATGACAACAAGAGACCGAGAAGAAAAGGAACCTCAGACACCATCAGAACACCAAAGGAATTTGCTAAAACAAGGCTGGCCACATCAAGGAGGGCACTCTCCCTGGCAGCACCTGCTATATGGAACTCCCTCCCAGACCACATAAGATCAACCAAGAACCTCAAGGACTTCAGAAAACTTCTTAAAACTGCTCTATTTACAGAACATTTCAAGGACCTCACATAAATGGCTATTTTCTACCTTCAAGACATTACAGGATCTCGATCCTAGCACGCCTCTCAAACAGCCCCATTATTGTATATATGTATATAGCTCATTATGTAAATAGTCACCAATATAATCTAGTACACTGCTCCACACACCACTCTTCTCAGTTCTCCCACTGCATGCTACAGACCACACATTATTATTGATTTTGATTGATGTGCCAAACCGCCTTGATTTAACGATAAGGCGGTATACTAAATCCTTCTAAATAAATAAACAAAAAAAATTTCTGTTCGGAAATGCTTCATGATTTTTTCTTTGATGTATTCTGTCAATAGAGTACTTTATAAGTGTCTGCTCTGTTGCTGCAAGAATGGTTTGTATAAACTTTCTTGATTTATTTGTAAAATTTCATAAATACAAAATAGAGGTTAACTGCTATTTCTCTGAAAGGATAGCTGAGGAACAGGCAGGTACTTTATTAGGTCTCTCTCTTTCTTTTATTTCAACAGGTACCAAAGCTCCGCCAACTGGCACATGGCAAGGAAGAATCGTATTGCCAGAGCTGTTGCACCCATTACAGTCTCTGCTTCTGTCCAGACAGAGATCCCTATGCTGGTTGAATGACAGATTCCATGTGCAGGATGCCTGCACGCTGAAGCTCTCAGAAAAGCAGAGGAACTCAGAGAAGATGTGGTGAGGCTGAGTAGCATTTAAGACAGTGAAAAGTACATTGACGAGATCCTTCTTGAAACATCCAAGCTCCCCAACAGAGATGAAGAGGGGAGCCTGCAGAATGACGAAAGCTGGATGCAAGTCACCAAGGCCTGCAGAATCACCAATCCAACTCCTCCAGCCCTTGAAATGAAGAATCATTATGCAGCCCTAGAGGTGGAGAAGGTGAAAGCATCCAAAGAAAAAGGAAGAATCTGAGCTTGATCACTCCAAAGTTGCAGAATCAGTGACCACAAAGAAGCGAAGAATAGTGGTGGCTAGTGACTCTCTTCTGAGGGGTACTGAGGCACCCATCTGCCAACCAGACTTGTTGTCCAGACAGGAGTGCTGTCTGCCAGGTGCCAAAATCCAAGATGTTATGGAGAGTTTGCGGAGACTCATCAAGCCTACTGACTAGTATCTGATGTTGCTCATCCATGTCGGCACTAATGATACTGCCAGATATCCCTCTGAGCCTATCAAAAGTGACTTCATGGCTCTGGGACAGAGGGTGAAGCAGATAGGTGCGCAGGTGCGGTTCTCTTCAATCCACCCTGTTAAGGGTAAAGGCCGAGGCAGAGAAGCTTGCATGGCTGCATGGAGGGTGCCATCGAGAGCATTTTGGTTTCCTGAACCATGGGATGATGTTCCAAAGGCTGCAGAGCAGAGATGGTGTCCATCTGTCCAAGAAGGGTCAACATTTCTTCAGTAACAGACTGGCTAACCTACTGAAGAGGCTTTAAACTAGATTCATTGGGGATGGAGGAAGAAAGCCCCTAGGTAAGTGAAATATTAAATACCTCTATAGAAATGGGTAAAATGGGGCAACATCTGGAAAGCTGTGTGTATAAATGCCCGTAGCATGAGAAATATGATCCCAGATGTTGAGGTTTTAATGGAATAGGCTGACTTGGATTTAGTGGCGGTTACAGAGACACGGTTCATGGACAACCACGACTGCGATGTAATTATACCAGGCTATACCTTATTCAGGAAAGACAGGGTAGGAGGAAGGGGGGAGGGAAAAGAGGAGGAGGAGGAGTGGCACTATATGTGAAAAACATTAAAAAGTTATAGAATTACAGTGCTTAAAAGGGAGAGAGAGGAGGCACTGTGGGTTAAATTAGAAAGAGGGAAAGCGAAATCAATTTGCATTGGTGAGACATACAGACCCCCCCCCCCCCCTCACAGGGAAGAGGAGTAAACTGAGATTTAATAGAAGACATATGCAGCATTGCTAGGAAAGGAGACGTGCTAGTGATAGGTGATTTCAATATGCTGTATGTTGATTGGAACATCCCTGCTGCAGTGTCATCTAGAAGTAAGGAGATCCTGGATTCTTTAAATGGAGATCTTTTCAGGCAATTGGTAACAGAACCCACATGTGAAGGGGCCATACTGGACTTGGTGCTTACCAATGGTGAAAGGGTTTTTGACGTTATAGTGGAAGATCATCTTGCATCCAGTGATCACCAGATTGTGTGGTTCAGCATTAGGACAAGGGCTGATAAAATATATTCAGAAGTGAGGGCCTTAGATTTTAGGAAAACTAACTTTGCCAAGATGGGCCAATACCTCAAGGAGTCATTAGTGGGATGGGAACAGCTGGGGGATGTAGAAAAAACAGTGGGCAAAACTCAAAAGGGATGTTTTAAGGGCAAACAACCTATTTGTTAGAAAAGCAAATAAAAAGGTAAAAGGTAAAGGAGGCCACTATGGTTATCAAAAGAAGTAGCTGAAAAAGTGAAGAGGGAGGCCTTCATTTATTTATTTTATTTATTTAACAATTCTTTTATACCGCGCTATTAAAATCAGTGCGGTGTACATAGAACAAGAACATACTACAATGCATACAAGTAACATTGAGCTTTACATTGAACAGGGAACTTCAACAATAGGACAACCGGGGGAACTATGTACAGATTAACTTAATGGCATATCTTGTTTAATGGTATATACAGTGATATAAAACTCGTTTGGATGTTGCAATGTGGTTCCTAATAGGACTAGAGAGAAGGTTGGCCAACTAGCCCTTTTCGGGTTGTATTGAGGTGATAGTTTTGTTAATGTACGGGTTGACTTCTGGGTAGCATTTTGTGAACAAGTGGTATTTCAATGCTTTTCTGAATAGGGTTAGGTTTTTGATAGCACGGATTTCGTGAGGTAGCGCATTCCAGTTTAGAGGTGCAAATAAGGAGAAGGCCCTGTTGGAGGTGGCCTTAGTGCACTTCGTTATTATTTTTGGGACAATTAAGGTGTTCATTGATGTGGTTCTCCTTTTTCTGTTTTCCAGGGTGCAGTGGATAAGCTTGCTGATTGGCGTAGGGGGGCAGTTATTTAGTGCCTTGAATGTAAGGACTAAAGACTTATACTGGATTCTGGCATGTAATGGTAGCCAATGCAGTTCCTTCATGATGGGTGTTATATGTTCAGATCTTGATGAGCCGGAGAGGACTCTGGCGGCTGTATTCATGGCTAGGCGGAGTGGATTTAAAGTTGATTGAGGGAGGCCGTGGAGGATGATGTTGGCAAAATCCAGGTGTGGGAGGACTAATGCCTGGAAGGTTGTTCGGAAGTCTGTGGGATCAAGTAGAGAGCGGAGGTGACGTAGCGATTTGATTTTATAATATATATTTTTTGTGATGTTCTTGACATGCGTTGTCATATCCAAGTGTTGATCCAATGTGATGCCGAGGTAACGGATGGTAGCTTTTGATTTCAACTCTATGTTGTTGACGAGTAGTGATGGAGGAGGTATGAACTTACGATTCCTTGTGACAAAAAGAACGTCAGTTTTGTTGTGGTTAATCCGAAGGTTTTGTGATAGCAACCATTCGGCTACAGCTTCAAAACAGTTGATTATTGGGGAGAATACTGGATGTTCAATTGTGAACGGCATATATAGGAGGATGTCATCTGCGTAAGCGAGACATTGTACATTAAAGGATCTGATCAAGTCACATATCGGCTGCATGTAGATGTTAAACATTAGTGCCGATAAGGACGATCCTTGTGGTACTCCCTGTGATTGCAGGAAAGGTTCTGAGGATGCGTGGCCCGTTTTTACCTGTTGCCATCTGTTAGATAGGTAGGATTTGCACCACTCGAGTGCTGTGCCTTGAATCCCCTTATCTTTCAAACGTTGTAGGAGTATGTCATGATTCACAGAGTCGAAAGCGGCGGAGATGTCCAGGAAGATGAGGACGAAACCCTGTTGTATGTTATTTATTCCTGTTACCAGAACATTGAATAGGGTTGTAAGGACTGTGTCAACTCCATGTGCTTCCCTGAAGCCATGTTGAGATGGATCTAGTGGTGCTTCAGTGTCTATATGATGTTGGATTTGTTGTTGGGCGGCCTTCTCAATGATTTTTGCAAGCTGTGGGATGCTTGAGATAGGCCTGAAGGAATCAACCTTGGATGGGTCCAGTCTATTATTCTTCAGTAGGGGCTTGATGGAGGTATGTTTTAGACTCTGTGGGAATGAACCTGTTAAGAAAGACTGGTTCAGTATTTTGCTCAGTATTTGACTGAGGTCATGTCGCATGTCCTTGATCCAGCTGGCTGGACACGGGTCGTTAGGAGCTGTACTGGGGTTGATTGAGGCAATGTTCACAACCTCTCTATTTGATACAGTGGAGAAGTTGTGTAGTGGCATTTCATGGGATGTCTTAGGTGAAGTGGAGGCGTTATTGACATTTAAGTCTGTGTTGGTTTTAATCATCTTTGATTGGAGGTAGTTTGCGTAGTCCTGCGGCTGAGGCATAGGGGGTTGTGCTGAGATCGGTTCACCTGTTATGGACTTTACTATGCTGAACAATGCATGTGGTTTGTTGATGGAGCGTTTTATTAAGCCTGTGTGGTAAGTTTTCCTGCTCTGTGATATCTTTGCTCGGTGGGTAGTTAGGTATGAGCTGTATGCTACCAGCGCCTCAGGGGAGTGAGTTCGTCGCCACTGTCGTTCAAGTTTGCGTAGATTGTGGAGGGATGTACGAAGGTCTGTGGAGAACCATGGAGAATGTTCACGTTTTCGAATTCTCTTTTCGGTGGGTGATGGGCAGGAGGCAGCTCTCAGGTTTTCATCCCATTTTGATATGAGATCATCTAAGTCCATGGTTGTGTTGGCCATGAGAGGTCTAAGATTCTCTAGGACTATGCTCTGGTTGAGTGGTCTAAAGCGGGTTGTGTGGGGTCCAGATGTATTAGGAGACTTTTGGCTTTTGTGGGCTGTATTAATGGGTATGTTGAAACTGAGAAGACTGTGGTCCGACCAGGGTACTGGTATTACAGATAGTGCAAGGGTTAGGGGTATTGTGGCGTTGGAGAGAGGTGCGAAAATGAGGTCTAGTTTGCCACCCTTAATGTGGGTGGGGGAATCGACATGCTGTTTGTAACCTAGGTCCTCCAGGGCGTCAAGGAATGCTGCTGCGTGGCTGTCTTGCAGAGATGGGAGATTGAAGTCACCGATTAGCCAACTTGGTGAGCGTGGGGTAGACGTGGTACATGCCTGCTCAATTATAGTTGGAAGATCATCTGGTGAGGGGGAGGGTGCCCGATAGAAAAGGTTGATTGTGCAGGTTGATTGTGCAGGTTGAAATACAAGCGATCACAGAGGAGCGGGAAGACAGGCATCTATATTTGGAAAAACTTGGAGAAGCTAGCAAAGTGTTCAGGAAAGCAAAGATACTAAAAGAAGAAATATCCCCCCCCATTGTATTGCATTTGCTAAGACATTTTTCAGATATGTTAGTGAGAAGAGGAAGGGCAAAAGTGGTACTATCAGACTCAAGTGTGAAGGGGAGGAATATGTAGAAGCTGATGAGGATAAAGCAGAATTGCTTAAATATTTCTGTTCTCTGTTCACAGATGAAGGGCCTGGTGCAGGACCTCAGAAAATACCCACAAATAGGAAGAAACGCGACGGGGATCTCTAACGATTTTCAGAAGATTCTGTTCGGGAGGAACTAGGTAAACTAAAAGTAGACAAAGCAAAGAGACCAGATGGGATACATCTGAGAATACTGAAGGAACTTGGGGATGTTCAGCCAGTGGAGCTGCTAGACTTTTTCAATCCCTCTCTGGAGTCGGGAGTGGTGCCAGAGGACTGGAGAGAGGCACATGTGGTCCCTTTACACAAAAGCAGAAGTAAGGATGTGGTTGAAAACTACAGGCCAGTTATTCTAACCTCTATGGTGAGTAAATTATTGGAAATGCTGCTGAAAGAAAATAGTGAGGTTTCTGGAGTCCAATGGATTACAGGATCGGAGGCAGTGTGGATTCATTAGAGGCAGGTCTTGTCAGACAAATCTGGTTGATTTGACTGGGTGACCAGGGAGTTTTTATTTAACAGGTTTTATATACCGCTCTATCCTTCAATCAGAGCAGTTTACAAGATAAGTAGCCTTACATCTAAACATCGGTATAACTAACGCTTAATTTCAATGAACATTGGATTGTACTAGGGTTATAAGGGAGAGCTTTAAGGGGGGGGAGCACTAGCGAGGGAAGCTTCTAGATTGGAGTATGGGGGGAGCTATTTAAAGAGGAAGCTATTTGTAAAGGGAGGAATGCTGGAGGGGGTTGAGGGGGTTCAAGGGACCTTATTTACAAATAAGTGAGCTATATACAGTGAGGGAGTAAGCTGGCGTAAGGGCTTTACTGAAGGTAAGGAAGAATAGACTATGTGATGGCCCCATAGTAACAGTAATTGAGTTGGAATGAGGGAGAGCCCTATTTGTGGTGTATTTGGATTTCAGTAAAGCCTTTGACACCGCTCCACACAGGTGACTTAACAACAAACTGAGCACCATAGAGATGGACCCTAAAGTTATTGATTGGGTTGGAAATTGGTTGAGGGAGAGGCAACAAAGGGTACAGGTAAATGGAGCTCACTCTGAGGAGAGGGAGGTTACCACTGGTGTGCCACAGGGATCTATCCTTGGTCTGATTCTTTTTAACATCTTTGTTACTGACATTGCAGCAGGGCTGTCGGATAAGTTTTGCCCCTTTGTGGATGATACCAAAATCTGCAATAGAATAGACACCCAGGAAGGAGTAGATAACAAGAGGAGGGATCTTGCTAAGCTTGAAAAATGGGTCTAGAATTTGGCAGCTGAAATTTAATGCTAAAAAAAAGCAGTGTCATGCATTTGGGCTGCAACAATCCAAGGAAGCAGTACAGTATAGGGGTGACGTACTTGTGCCCATGAAACAACATGGCCTAGGCGTGATAATGTCTGATGATCTCAAAGTAGCTAAACAGGTAGAAGAATGAACTGGGCATGATTGTTTCTGATGATCTTAAAGTGGCTAAACAGGTAGAAAAGGAGATAGCGAAAGCTAGAAGAATGCTTGGGTGCATAGGGAGAGGAATGGCCAGCAGAAGAAAGGAGGTGATAGTGCCTCTGTAGAAGTCTTTCGTGTGACCTCATTTGGAGTATAGTGTGCAATTCTGGAGACCGCACCTTCAAAAGGATATAAACAGGTTGGAGTAAGGTGCAGAGGGTGGCTACTAAAATGGTTAGTGGTCTTCGTTATAAAGCATATGAGGACAGACTTAAGGATCTTAATATGTATATTTCAGAGGAAAGGCGGGATAGAGGAGATATGATAGAAATATTTAAATATCTCTATGGCAGAAATGCACAGGAGAGCCTTTTTTGATTGAAAGAAAGCTCTGCTATAAGGGGACATAGGATAAGGGTGAAAGGGGATAGACTCGGGACTAATATGCAGAAATATTTCTTTATGGAAAGAGTGGTAGATGCATGGAATAATCTCCCAGCAGAGGTGGTAGAGATGAGGACAGTATCCGAATTCAAAAAAAGAATGGGACAAACACAGAGGATTTCTAAAGGAAAAGAGGGGACTATTATAGTATTCGATATGGAAGGGCAGACTAGATAGAAATAGGATGGCAGAAAAAGACCACATGGCCTATGTTTCTAGGACAGCAGATTATGGACAAGATGGTTTACAGCGAACATTGAAAAATATGGCAACACAGACATGTGTCGATTATGTAAGAAAGACCTGGAAACAGTGACTCGCCTCATAACTGGATGTGAAGTTCTGATGGTAGAAATGTCTATACAGAAAGGCACAATAAAAGTAGCACACCTCGTCCATTGGAAACTCTGTAGAAACACTAGAACATCTCTGTGCCTGAAAAGCACTGGGATCATGACCCCAAGAATATATTACAGAGAATGAAGAGATAATGATCACCTCGGACATTCTCATTCCGACAGATAAGAAACTAGATGCGAGATAAAGGAGAAACATACCTTAATGGCACTGATAATAGGAGGTGTGTTCAGAGTGATCATTCTGTGAATTGCATGGAGAGGCAGAATATCCTGAAGTACCACAAAATGCAGTCAGAGACCAAGAAAATGTGGCAGAAGATACAGAATTATTTCTCATCATATTGGAACCACAGGCTTGATGAAGAATGTCCAAGCATATCTTGACAAACTACCCATACATGTTACATCTTACAAACTCCAGAAGGAAGCAATCTTTGGCATGATGCAAGTATGATGCCAAGCGTTAGCAGTAAATTAGAGAGACCAAGATCATACTCCACATACCCTGGCTTAGAAGTGAGGTTCATAAGTCATGCTATGCACAAAACTAATCCATTTGGAGAAACTGCCTAGAGGCATTTTTGGTTGCCATGGTTAATATGATCAGAATAAACTTGGATGATTGTGATCTCTTTAGATCTTCACTCCACTTGTTACTCTCACACCTTCAGGACTTAGGCATTCAAGAGAGAACATTCTTAGGTGGTTTCAGTTATTTTGGAACTGGGGCCATCAGACCTCTTCTGTTCATCCACTGCCCTGTGGATTCCTTCAATATTAACTACAATGCTATTCAATTTATTTCCGACTCTTACTCACAACAATCAAGCACTGTACATTTTTCTTATGTGGATGACATTCAAATTTTAACTAGTTTTGATTCTGGAGACCAGGACCTGGGAGGATTTAAATGCCGTTTTAACACAGTATAAAGTTAAAATTATACTTTTCACAAGTCTCGGAGTATCTGGCTCTCTAGAAAGGTTAGCACCCCTGCTTCACTGCCATTCATTCTGACAACAATACAACTCAGACTGTATAAAAATCCTTTTAGATGACTCCAAGAGGCAAAAATCCCACTTTGTATATAAACCACTCCCTAAAGAAGAACTCTGTCTTTGGCACACTGCCACCACAACTTGCAGGAGAAAGACCTCTGCCCTTGAGCGCCCAAAGGGAGGCATCCGGCCACTCATTTTCCAGGAGTCCGTAGCAGTCTTAGAGCATCTGCATAAGAGAAGAGAGCAGAGGCTCAATAGCTGTGCAAAACCCTGCCAGCACGCCACTGTCTCACAAGGAGAGCAACTCAGTCCACGAAAGAGGTTCGAACAATTGTACCAGCAACTAAGCCTTCCAGATAACCAGAGACAGGAGAGGACCTGTATCCACAGAAGCCACCAGCTGTCAGGAAGAGAAGGAATCCAAGCAACCATCTTACACCAGCGTCACCAGATCCAAATGGTATATGCAGCACAGCATTAGGGAACTGTGTCTGCACCACATACAGATTAAGGTATCATAGGGACGAAGTACTAGAAAGAGAAGAGGGATTTCTATTCAGGAAAACCAAACTGCTAAAAGCACGTAAGTGGCAAATAAGTAAAATTAAATAATTGGTGTGCAAAAGTGGTAAAGAAATGAGTAACTACTCAGTTTAAAATACAGAATAATTGAAGAAGAGTGGTAACCTTCCAAACTGATAAGGAGTTAACTGCTTTTAAACACAGTTGTTTATTGTTCCTGCCAATTACTGTTTATTCAGTAATCCTGATGTTCACATAAACTCTTGGTTCATAACAATTTCTGGCCTGGACTCAGTTATTTGAGAAGGGAGTGGTGGGAGTGAATCAAGTGCCAAGGACCTCCTTGCTTATGCCAGTCCCCAAACAAACCCTGAAACTTTCAAGACTGAGAAAAAAGCTCCTAGGATTAGTGCGCTCCCTCGTCTGCCAAGCAGCTTGTGATGTAACTATGCAGACCGCACAGAAATGGGGTTATACTCGCAACCAACATTTGGCAAACAGAACTCATCTCTTGTTCACTCTGCTGGGTTTTCCCTGCACCATATCCAAACAGTAAGATGCATTTTTGGGACTACAGATCTTCAATTCCCCATACATATAAAATCGGTCATGAATCATTTGGATTGCTGCAATTTCCCTTATATTAAATGTGAAGTTAATATCTTTAAAAAGATTAAAATAAATACAACACTCTAGCAAGGCTTTTATTTATTTATCTTTTTTATACTGTTTTCCTCAGATTAAGGTTTATGAAATGGTTTAAAAAGTACTAAGGCCTACTGAAGACATACAGTCTCCTCTAATTTTCAGTCTTCAGTTGTTGCCAATTTCTTTTCAGATACAGTTTAAAAGTATACTTCTTACTTGTGCTTTGACCATGGGTCTTCCATCATACCTCGCTTCTGGTGGTTTTTTATACCTCAGCCTGCCCAATGAGATTTACTTAGCAAGTACTGCCAAGATTTCCCATTCTCAATATTGATTGGAATCCACAGCTTTTACATAAATGGTTCCCTGGCTTTGGAGTTAGGGTTGCCAACTGGATCCAGATGCGCCCGACAGGCTTGATCCAGTCCTGGGTTTACTCCATTGCATGCAGGGACATGTAGTTCTGATTTCTCCATTGCACTCCATAAGAAAAGCAAGACTACAAGTCCCTGCATGCAATGGGGTAAACACAGGACTGGATCAAGTCTGTCGGGCGCATCTGGAGCCAGTTGGCAACCCTATTTGGAGTGCGCCACCTTATGATTTAAGATCTCAATTTAGACATTCTAGGTTTAAAGTCACATTGACAACCTGGGTGTTTCAGCAAGCATTCCCTCTGCTAACTGATCCACTGGTAAACAAAATTCAAAATGTTTTCTGTCACAAATGAAAATGGCTGATTCTAGCAGCAGCAGGACAAGCTAAAGAGATAAAGTTTCTAGATGGAATGACTGCTTCTTGGAGCAGCTGGTTCATGAACCGACCAGAGGGGAAGCCATACTGGACCTAATCCTTAGTGGAACGCCAGATCTGGTGCAAGAAATAAGGGTGTTGGGACCACTTGGCAATAGTGATCATAGTATGATCGTGTTTGATTTAATTAGTGGAGGACAGATAGTAAAGGCATCCACAGTACTACCTTTTAACTTTCAAAAGGGAGACTATGATAGAATGAGGAATATAGTTAGGAAAAAACTAAAAGGAGCGGTTCCAAAGGTTAAAGACTTACAGCAAGCTTGGGTGTTATTTAAAAATACTATCCTCGAAGCCCAGACCAGCTGTATTCCATGCATTAAGAAAAGTGGAAGAAAGTCCAAAAAACTGCCAGCATGGTTTAAAGGTGAGGTCAGAGAGGCTGTTGCTGCCAAAAAAGCAATCTTCAGGAAATGGAAGAAAGAGCCAAATGATGAAAACTGGAAACGGCACAAGCACTGGCAAGTTAAATGCAAAGCATTGATAAGGCAGGCAAAGCGGGAATTTGAGAAGAAACTTGCTACGGAAGCAAAAACACGAAAAAGACTTTTTCAAGTACATTCGTAGCAAAAGGCCTGTGAGAGAGTCAATTGGAACATTAGATGATAGAGGGGTAAAAGGGGCAGTAAGAGGAAACAAGGCTATAGCAGAGAGACTGAATGAATTCTTTGCTTCGGTCTTTACTGAGGAAGATGTAGGGATGTTACCCAAGACTGAAGTGGTATTTAAAGGTGATACTGCAGAGGAATTGAGAGAAATATCGCTACACCGGGAAGATATATTACAACTATTTGATAAACTGAATAGTAGCAAATCACCTGGACCGGATGGTATACATCCCAGAGTGTTGAAAGAACTGAAATATGAGATTGCAGACCTGCTATTGGTAATCTGTGAACTTTCATTAAAATCATCTGTAATACCTGAAGATTGGAGTGTCGCCAACGTAATACCAATTTTTAAAAAGGGTTCCAGGGGTGACCCAGGAAATTACAGACCGGTGAGCCTGACGTCAGTACCAGAGAAAATGGTAGAAACCATCATAAAGAACAAAATTACACAGCATGTAGATAGTCATGGCCTAATGGGAGACAGCCAACATGGCTTTAGACAAGGAATATCTTGTCTTACTAATCTGATATGTTTTTTTGAAGGTGTGCATAAACAGGTAGACAAAAGGTGAGTCGGTTGATATAGTGTATCTGGACTTTCAGAAAGCTTTTGACAAAGTCCCCCATTAGAGACTTTTGGCAAAGCTAAAAAGTCATGGGATAGGAGGCAATGTACTATTGTCGATCGGGAACCGGTTAAAAGATAGAAAGCAGAGGGTAGGGCTAAATGGCCAATATTCCCAATGGAAAAAGGTGAAAAGTGGAGTACCCCAGGGATCTGTACTGGGTCCGCTGCTTTTTGACATATTCATAAATGACCTGGAAAAGGGAATAACTAGTGAGGTTATCAAATTTGCAGATGACAAAACTGTTTAAAGTTGTTAAAACCCAAGAGGATTGTGGAAAACTGCAGGAGGATCTGGATAAATTGGAAGACTGGGCATCCAAATGGCAGATGAAATTTAAATGTGGACAAGTGCAAAGTTATGCACCTAGGAAAGAACAACCCACACTATAGTTACACGATGCAAGGCTCCACATTAGAAACCACCACCCAGGAAAAAGATTTAGGAGTCATTGTGGATAACATGTTAAAAACCCTCCGCCCAGTGTGCAGCGGCGGCCAAGAAAGCAAATAGAATGCTAGGTATCATAAGGAAAGGGATGGAGAACAAAACAAAGGATATTATAATGCCTCTGTATCGCTCCATGGTACGACCGCACCTTGAATATTGTGTGCAATTCTGGTCACCGTATCTTAAAAAGGACATAGCGTTATTAGAAAAAGTACAGAGAAGAGCCACCAAATTGGTGAAGGGGAT
Organism: Ichthyophis bannanicus; assembly: GCA_033557465.1. NCBI lineage: Eukaryota > Metazoa > Chordata > Amphibia > Gymnophiona > Ichthyophiidae > Ichthyophis > Ichthyophis bannanicus. Next base: position 548,956,359 of record CM066031.1, read on the forward strand.
GGAAGGCTACTCCTATGAAGAGAGGCTAAGAAGGTTAGGGCTCTTTAGCCTGGAGAAGAGACGGCTGAGGGGAGATATGATAGGAGGTCTATAAATTAATGAATGGAGTGGAATGGATAAACGTGGATCAATTGTTTACGCTATCAGAGTATAGAAAGACTAGGGGACATGTAATGAAGCTACAGGGTAAACTATTTAAGACAAATAAGAGAAAATATTTTTTCACTCAACGTGTAATCAAACTCTGGAATCTGTTACCGGAGGATGTAGTAAGGGCTGTTAGTATAGCTGGGTTTAAAAAAGGTTTGGACAAGTTCCAGGAGGAAAGGTCCATAAACCACTATTAAAAAGGGACCCAGGATATCAATGCTTGACCCAGTACAAGCATTGTGGAACCTGTGTCTTTTGCGGATATTGCTAGGTACGTATAACCTAGATTGGCCACTGTTGGAAACAGGATACTGGGCTTGATGGACCTCGGTCTGACCCAGTATGGCATGTCTTATGTTCTTAGTACTGTTTTTGGTTACGAACTCGGATATGTACTTAGAAATTTTCCATCACATAATGTTTTTGAGTGACATGTAGTTTAAATTTAGACTATGTTGCTCATATTTACATTAGATGTATATTGTAACATAATGTCTTCTAAAAGGTAGTTGTATATGATTTTCTGCTGTATTGCGCCTCAAGAACATCCTTCTTAAGGGTCCAACAACAGTCTGCAAGCATACTGTAGCTCCACTTGCCCTGGTACCTATTTTCCATTACCGAAATGTCCCGATGAAACATTTCCCCATGTTCATCGCTGACTGCTCCTAGATTTGCAGGAAAAAATCCAGGTGTGAATGCAAGAAGTGCATTTCCAAAGACATGTTACATCCCAGTTTCTGGTAAGATTTCAGTAGAGTATCCACTGATTCTGTGTAGTTGCCTGCCTTGTTATTTCCCAAGAAGTCGCGGCAAACAAACAAACAGTCTTAAAGGACTCCCATGCAGCTCTTTCAGTTTCATTCAACTGACTGTCAAAGTTTTCATCTTTCAGCAGTTTTCTAATATCAGGTCCTACAAAGATCCCTTCTTTGATCTTCGCCTCACTGATTCGTGGAAATATCTCTTAGATATGCAAATCCAAGTTCACTTCTATCCATGGCTTTTACAAAGTTCTTCATAAGACCCAACTTTATGTGGAGTGGAGGTAGATATACTTTATTCGGCTCCACAAGTGGGTCATGTGCAACATTTTTCTGGCCTGGGACTAATGTTTTCTTTGGCCACTGTTTCCGGATGTAATGATTTTTCCTGTCCCTGCTGTCCCACTCACACAGAAAGCAACAATACTTTGTCCAACCAAGCTGTTGTCCAAGAGGGCAATTACTTTTAAATCACCACAAATATTCCACTTGTGTTCTTCATACTTGATATTTGTTAGCAGGAGATGCATACTGCTGTAAGTTTCTCTCATATTGGTGGCATGAGCTACTGGAACTGATGATAAAATATTTCTGTTGTGGATAAGCACAGCTTTTAGGCTATATTTTGAAGAATCAATAAATAGTCGCCAATCCTCTGTTCTATAATCCGGACAAAGTGTTTCCATCGGGGATTTAACGTCACAAGAAAAAGCAATTCCATCTTCAAAGGCAAAGTAATCCACAAACTCTGTATGCCTATTTCTAAAAGTGCACACTTTGGTTTCTTTCTGAAGAAGATTCCAGCCTTTCAATCATGACCCTAACAGTTCTGCTTGTGGCTTTCAAAGATTCAAATCTGACAAGATCATTCAAATCGCCTTGGTCCAGTAAATGTGGTTCAGAAGAGGAACCTGATGCCTCAAAGCTAGCATCCTGCATTACAGCATCGCCATCCTCGTCAACATCGGCATTCATTGGTTGTTCTTCATCCTCATTCTCTGTAAGATTTTCTGGAGGTTTTGGCACCGGCAATTCTTGACAGTGAGGCTCAGACCTCATGGCAGATGGTAAATTTGGGTAATTTACAGTGTTTTGATTTTGAAGTAATGCCTGCAATGTTTGTAAGGCAAAAGTAGCAATCTGTCAAGTGATCTCATGGTTCCCTCCAGATCATTGGAACAGCAAAATTCATGTGTCAAACATCCTTTACCCAACCTGTTAGGAGTCTGACACAGGTAATACAGCAGACGTGAGGCACCAAATTTTTGTCCTGGTCACCGACTTGACATCCAAAGTACAGCTTATAACACGTCTTAACAAGCGGAGTAAAACGTCTTCTCTGCTTCTTAAAAAGTAACCTCACCGTAAATGTAGCAAAATGAATCCGGACGATTAACACACTTTTGAGGCATTGTTAAAAAACAAGTGATAACCGTAATATTTATTAACCAACTGCTGTTTATGAAATAGATTAATGCAAACTCGCATCCATTCAGATTCTGGATATTCAAACAATACAACCACAATCGCTGATGGCGACAGAAAGCATACCAATACATGACTCAGCATTTTCTGCTTGTATCAGCCGGACCAGTACAGCAGGGCAAGGGGCCCGGTTAATTAATTATATTATAACTACATGACTCAGCATTTTTTGTTGTGGCTGACAACATACAATAATAATTATGATGGAAATTTTCGTATTCAACCTTTGTTTACTGAAACAAAACTGTAACGACTAATTTACAGTAATCTACTTTACAGTAATCTAATTTACTAGATGATATCTCCTGAAGTATGGGTGATAGAAAATTTCTGATACCATATTTGTAAACAATGGGAAAAATTACATATGAAACAGGTCAGAGTGTCTGGGACAAAAATTGTGTTGACCAGTGTTATGATCATTTGACTGGAGTGGATGCATTTCTTGTCATTTGGCTCTTGGCTCCTGTGATTTGTAGCTCATTTTTGTTGTGTGGTTTTGGATAGCTTGATTATGTTCATCTTAGTTACTAATTGTAATGTAACTAAGGTTACATTGTGCAGTAATAATAATGGGTGATTTCAATTACCCCGGTATCGACAGGACATGCTAGGGAGATAAAGTTCCTAGATGAAATAAATGACTGCTTCTTGGAACAGCTGGTTCATGAACCGACCAGCGGGGAAGCCCTATTAGACCTAGTCCTTAGTGGAACACCAGATCTAGTGCAAGAGATAAAGGTTGTTGGGGCCACTTAGCAATAGTGATCATAGCATGATCGCCTTTGATTTAATTAGTGGAGAAGGGATAGTAAGGAAATCCACAATACTACCTTTTAACTTTCGAAAGGGAGATGATGATAAAATAAGGAAAATAGTTAAGAAAAAACTAAAAGGAGCAATTGCAAAGGTTAAAGACTTACATCAAGCTTGGGTGTTGTTGAAAAATACTATCTTGGAAGCCCAGACCAGCTGTATTCCACGCTTTAAGAAAAGTAGAAGGAAGTCCAAAAAACTGCCAGCATGGTTTAAAGGTGAGGTCAAAGAGGCTGTTGCCAAAAAAGCATCTTTCAGGAAATGGAAAAAAAAGAGCCAAGTGACGAAACCTGGAAACAGCACAAGCACTGGCAAGGCAGGCAAAGGGAGAATTTGAGAAGAAGTTTGCTGCGGAGGCAAAAACGCGAAATAAAGACTTTTTCAAGTACATTCATAGCAAAAAACCTGTGTGAGAGTCAGTTGGTCCATTAGATGATAGAGGGGTTAAAGGGGCACTAAGAGGCGACAAGGCGATAACGGAGAGACTGAATGAATTCTTTGCTTCAGTCTTTACTGAGGAAGATGTAGGGATGTTACCCATGACTGAAGTGGTATTTAAAGGTGCGGAAGAATTGAAGGAAATATCGATACATCAGTAAGATGTATTACAACTATTAGATAAACTGCAGAGTAGCAAATCACCTGGGCCGGATGGTGTACTTCCAAGGGTGTTGAAAGAACTGAAATATGAGATTGCAGACCTGCTGTTAGTAATCTGTGAACTATCATTAAAATCATCTCTAATACCTGAAGATTGGAGGATCGCCAATGTAACACCAATTTTTAAAAAGGGTTCCAGGGGTGATCCGGGAAACTAGAGACCGGTGAGCCTCAAATCAGTACCGGGAAAAATGGTAGAAACCATCATAAAGAATAAAATTACTCAGCATGTAGATAGTCATGGCCTAATGGGAGACAGCCAACATGGCTTTAGACAAGGAAGATCTTGTCTTACTAATCTGTTATATTTTTTTGAAGGTGTGGATAAACAGGTGGACAAAGGTGAGTCGGTTGATATAGTGTATCTGGACTTTCAGAAAGCCTTTCACAAGGTCCCTCATCAGAGACTTTTGGCAAAACTAAAGAGTTATGGGATAGGAGGCAGTGTACTAATGTGGATCAGGAACTGGTTAAAAGATAGAAAGCAGAGGGTTGGGCTAAATGGCTAATTTTCCCAAGGGAGAAAGGTGAATAGTGGTGTACCCCAGGGACCTGTGCTGGGTCCGCTGCTTTTTGACATATTCATAAATGACCTGGAAAGTGGAATAACGAGTGAGGTTATCAAATTTACAGATGACACAAAACTATTTAAAGTTGTTAAAACCCAAGAGGATTGTGGAAAATTGCAAGAGGATCTTGATAAATTGAAAGACTGGGCATCAAAATGGCAGATGAAATTTAATGTGGACAAGTGCAAAGTTATGCAGCTAGGGAAGAACAACCCAAACTATGGCTACACGATGCAAGGTTCCACATTAGGAACCACCACCCAGGAAAAAGATTTAGGCGTCATTGTGGATACCATGTTAAAACCCTCGGCCCAGTGTGCGGCGGCGGCAGCGGCCAAGAAAGCAAATAGAATGCTAGGTATCATAAGGAAAGGAATGGAAAATAAAACAAAAGATATTATAATGCCTCTATATTGTTCCATGGTGAGACCACACCTTGAATACTGTGTGCAATTCTGGTCACCGTATCTTAAAAAGTATATAGCGATTTTATAAAAGGCTCAGAGAAGAGCCACCAAAATGGTAAAGGGGATGGAAGGATACTCCTATGAAGAAAGGCTAAAAAGGTTAGGGCTCTTTAACCTGGAAAAGAGATGGCTGAGGGGAGATATGATAGAAGCCTATAAATTCATGAACGGAGTGGAACGGGTAAACATAGATCGATTGTTTACGTTATCAGAATATAGAAAGACTAGTGGACATGCAATGAAGCTACAGGGTAAACTATTTAAGACTTATAAAAGAAAATATTTTTTCACTCAATGTGTAATCAAACTCTGGAATTTGTTACCGGAGGATGTAGTAAAGGCTGTTAGTGTAGCTGGGTTTAAAAAAGGTTTGGACAAGTTCCTGGAGGAAAGGTCCATAAACCATTATTAAGAAGGTACCAAGAATATCAATGCTTGACCCAGAACAAGCATTGAGGAACCTGTGTCTTTTGGGGAAACTGTTAGGTGTGTATGACCTAGATTGGCCACTGTTGGAAACAGGATACTGGGCTTGATGGACCTTGGTCTGACCCAGTATGGCATATCTTATGTTCTTACGTGTATTGATTTTATTATATACCATTATTACAGGGGCTAGTTACTAAGGTGTGCTAACACTACCATTTAATGCATTTTATTTTAGCACAGGTCCCATGTTATTCAACGGGACCTCGATGTGCGCTAACATACCTTAGTAACTAGCCCCCATAGCCTCTTTGCAAACTATAAATAGGATAGACATTAAACTAGCAAACAGTTAACATAATGCGTCTCGATTTAATTTAATTGTACACCACTTTGATGGTGCTATATGAAAGGCGGTACAGCAAATTAAAGCATTAAAATAATCAGACACTGACCCTTTGACTGAGATTCCAATATAGGTTTGGGCCATACACTGAGGCTAGTCCTTTTCTTGGCTGTTAAGCAGAGCAGTAACACCCCCCACCCCCACTCAGTCAAACCTCACCAAAGACATCATGGTATAAACACCCAATGCCAAAACAGAAGAAAGGACTCAACCTCCTGAAAAAAAACAAAAACTGCAAGCTTGCATACTTTAACCCTTTCAGAACGTATGTCCACTGTAATGGACGTCATGGTGTCTGTGAAAACATTCAGGTCTGAAAGGGTTAAAAACATTATTAAGTAGATATTGCCTATGTTCACACTTGATTGCATAACTGCCATGCAGAGACTGTTTTGCCTGAGGCCATTTACTTAGAAAAAGCATCAACAGTGAATGCCCTGTCCAGAGGGAATTACTTTGCTACAAATGTGTTTTGAGATATGATGGGGTGGGGGGGGGGGGGGGGAGGAAAGTGGCTCACTGGGTTTTTTGTTTTGTTTTGTTTTTAGTTTTTAAAGTTAGCTGCTATTATGGAATTTGATCAGCCACGCTGGTGAACAAGGCATCTTTATGAGAATAACCTGTATCCCAGCTAGACTTCAACTAAATATTCTATTAGGTTTTAAGCCAAGCAGAACACGGCCAGCCCAGAATTCTCTATCTACCTCACTATTAACAAGGCCTCATTTTTTCAGTTTTGCTTTTTATTTTTAAAAATGTGCACAGAAATCAAAAAGGTCAAACCAAAAAAATTAAATATAAAGGTGATAAGTTTTTACTGAACACACACACACACACAACACACTTTTCTACCACCTTTTGGGAGTTGGCACTCCCTTCTTGTTCAACTTTGTATTTCTTAAAATGTACATATATCACCCATCGTTAAGCACAAAATATACATAACTAAAAAACAAACCACTGCAGGGAACGCAATCATAAGACAACAGTAATTTGACAGCATGACTATATAGAATTCCATAAAATTAGCACCTGCCGTATGTTGAAAAAAGAAAAAAAAAAGCCTCTAGCTTCTTGTGAAATGCTAGAAATAACTTTATAAAGCAATTAGTAATTAGAAAAACTCCTTGTAACTCTTAGAATCAACAATGTAGCAACAAAAAGTTACTGAATAAATCAAATCAAAACCTGGGAAAACAGACGATGAGACTATTAATATCAAAGCCTCATTTAATTATTCTTAACCACATTTGTGTGATTTAGATTCCGCATGAGCAATCTCTATTGGTGTTAAGGAGGCCTCAGATGTGGGGCAAAGCACAGCTTGGTAAGCCGGCACTATTAGACTGCTGACCTCAAGCTCTTATTGAAAAGCCCTCGGTATTTTCTTTCATCAGTCTCCCTTGAAGTCTCTAGGGCATCATTCCTGTGGAATCGATGTGAAGGAAGGGGGTTCAAGTCCCGAAGCAGCCAGTTATCAGTTTGCTGGCAAAACTCGACTCGACATCCGTTAACCCCAAATGCCTATCCACCGAGTGCTTTACGATGTTGTTACGTTGAAGCTAAGTGCTTTCAATTGTTTTTAAATGCATTTAGAAAATTGATACACATGTTGGGAGGCTGATGAAAGAAAATACGAGGGCTTTTCAATAAGAGCTTGAGGTCAGCAATCTAATAGTGCCAGCTTACCAAGCTGTGTTTTGCCCCACATCTGAGGCCTCCTTAACACCAATAGAGATTGCTCATGCGGCATCTAAATCATACAAATGTGGTTAAGAATAATTAAATGAGGCTTTGATATTAATAGTCTCATCGTCTGTTTTCCCGGGTTTTGATTTCATTTATTCAGTAACTCTTTTGTTGCTTAACAGAAATGACTCCTCACAAAAACTGGCATGCTATGCCATAATTGTGGATTTGCAAAAAAAAAAATCCTGGCACACATGGCTAGGAGTCTCATACTAGATATAGGAGAAACAGACAAGTTTTTAACTTTGAGACGTTAAAAGATCATATAAGACAATAACTAATTAATTTGCAAAGTTCATTATTCATTTGCACACACAGAATCTGATTAGCAAGCAAATATATCATGATATGTACGGTATTGCTTAACAATTTATGTGTGTTTGAGTAGAAGATGGCAGCCGTACTACTTCACTAAACCACTCAAATAAAATCTCCCATTCTCTATTTTTTAAATTTCATCTGTCTAGAAGTCAGCATAGACACTCATCTTTGCTTTATGGCTGTTCTTCAGGAAAAAAAAATAGATCAAAATAGCAATTAAAGTTTGGATTTTACTATTAAGAGAGATAAAGAAAGCTATCATTTAAAAGAAGACACCAACATTGCAATTTCTAAGCACCCTCTAACCAAGAGGTGTGCATGAGCCATTCTAAACTAGTCAGAGCACATTCATACTAGTACAAGCCGACAGGCAGCATGTTTTATTTCCTGCAGAATGCCTCTTTACCAGCTAATACAGCTCTTTGCAGTGATCATTGTGATTAGAAGTCACAATGATTAGGAGACACAGCACAATTTTACTTTTGACCTTAAAGTAGAATGGATATGCATACCACACAGATATGTATCTGGCGTATAAAGGGGAAATCACTGGAAAATGCTAGGGAGGATTAGGATGGCGTGCAAGCATGTATCACGGTAGAAAAAGGGACTCCAATCATAGTGAATGAAGGAAAGCAAGGGCAAAAAGCATAAGTCTGTGTCCCACTCAAATATGGGGTCAACTGCAGATATCCATCCAAAAGTATCACTCCAAGATATAGTGCTCAAAACAGTCTCTGCCCGATCCATTCGTATCATAGCCAAGCAAATAGGGGCAGAAAAAGATCTTAATATGTATATGTTAGAGGAGATATAATAGAGACGTTTAAATATCTCCATGGCATAAATACAGAAGAGGAGAGCCTCTTTCGATTGAAAGCAAACTCTGCAATAAGGGTACATAGGATGAGGGTGAAAGGGGGCAGACTCAAGAGTAATATACAGAAACATTTCTTTGCAGAGTGGTAGATGCGAGGAATAGTCTCCCAGTGGAGGTAGTAGAGACGAGGACAGTATCCGAATTCAAGAAAGCATGGGACAAACACAGATCTCCAAAGGAAAAAAAAAAGGAGACTATAATAGTAGATATGAAAGGGCAGACTAGATAGAAACATGACAGCAGAAAAAGACCATATGGCCTATATTTCTAAAGGTGACATTTTACTTACCATATGTCTTTTTGTTGAGTCCTGCTAGACCAGTCCAGACAAGTGGGTTGTGTTCCCTTACCAGCAGACTAGTGGAGACAAAGAACCGATGAAAAGCCTAGGTTTCAATGACATCACTCCCATGCCTTTATTCGCCTTAGCCAACAGAGGTCTCTTCAGTATCTGTCCCAAAGTATAAGGGAAAACATGGCAAACCTCATACAACCTCAATCATGGCTAACAATGAGAACTACGTACAGGAAAGCAGAAACAGGAGACTGTCAGTACAAGATGAACCTGCAGAGCCAAGCAGAAAAATCATAGCAGACCCAAGGGTACCGTAGCAGAAGAACAGAGCAAACACAGTTTACAGGGGCGGGCCCTGTAGTGGTCTAGCTGGCCTCAAGGAAAGGACATTATCTGGTAAGTAAAATGTCACCTTCTATATTGTCTTGCTAAACCAGTCCAGACAAGTGGGATGTACCAAAGCTGGAAGATGACACAGCAGCTCGTAAACCCCTTAAGCCAAAAGCTGTATCAGCCAGTGTGTGGACATCCATGTGGTAATGCTTCACAAAAGTGGAAAGCGATGCCCATGTTGCCACCCAACAAATGTCTGCAGGAGTTACTGAGCTCCACTCTGCCCATGAAGATGCTTGCACTCGAGTAGAATGGGCACGCAAACCCACTGGAACCAGCTGGTTCCACAACAGATATGCCAAGGCAATGGCTTCCTTAATCTAGCATCGTACTATTTTCTGGCCTGCACATCACCCTTGCGCAGGCCAGGAAATAGTACAAAAAGGTGGTCGGACTTACGAAAGGAATTTGTAACCTCCAAGTACCAGAGAAGCACCCTCTAGATATCCACAAGACAAAGGTCCTTCTCCCAATACTGCTCCTTAGAGAAGGAGGGCAGGCAGACCACTTGGTTCACATGAAAGGGAGAAATCCCCTTAAGCAAGAAGGAAGGCACAAGCTGAAAGGAAACTGCCTCCTTTGAAAATAAGAGACAGATCAGGATCTCAGCAAGACAGCCTACAGTTTGGAAATCTGCCTTGCGGAACAAATCAAGACAGTCTTGAGTGTCAAATCCTTCAAAAGTAGTGTGCTTGAACAGCTCAAAGGGCTTTGACATTCGGGTCCTCAGCATCAGACAGATACAGATCCCAGGAAGGGACCACAGACTGAAGGGGAAGACGCAGATGCCAAACCCCTGGAGAAAGTGCAAGACATCCAGTGCAAGGCTTGAAAGACTTTCCAGCCACAGGACCTCTGAAGCAGACCAAAGCTGCTACCTGAACCTTCAGGGAGCTAAGGGAAAGGCCCTTCTCCAAGCCATCCTGTAGAAAAGCCAACAGAGATGGTACCTTGGTCTCCTCAGGAGCCAACTGACGAGCACTGTACCATCACTCAAAGAGGCACCAGACCAACACATATGCCAGTTTGGTAAACCTCTTCCAGGCTCTGAGCAGAGTGGAGATCACCACCAGAGTAGTCCTTACGTGCTAGCCATCTCCTTTCAAGAGATGAGCCAAAAAGGGAACTGTCCCCTCCAGGATGATCAGTCCCTGCTGCAACAGGCCCTGAGGTGGAGGTAACCAAAGAGGACGTACCTCCATGAGCTGCATCAGGTTTCCAAAACACACTCTCCGCGGGCAATCTGGCACCACCAGAATAATCCTGCTTGAGGCAATCTATACTCTGAATCACATGCCCCACCAGGGGTCATGGTGGAAACACACAGCAGGTGCTGGCTGGGCCAGGGCGTCGACACCATTGGACCCTGTCTCCATGCAGCAACTGAAGTGGCAAACTTTGGAATTGGAGCAGGTCGCCATCAGATCCATTTTGGAGCAACCACTATGACTCAACTCCCACTCTCCAGAATCCAGAGAGTGCTGGCTGAGGAAGTCTGCTTCCACACTATCCACCCCAGCAATGTGCCAAGTTGAAAAGGCTAGGGGGTTCTTTTCCACCAAGGCAAAAAGGAGAGCCATCGCTAGAGCTACCCCAGCATCCTCATAGCACAATGCCAATAGACATAAGCCACCACCATGGCATTGTCTGAAAACACTAACTGCCCAGCCCTCAACCAGAGCCAGAAATTCATAACCACCAACCTGATGGCTCTCACCTCGAGGTGAGTAATGGACCACACCTTCTCCCTGTGGTTCCAAAGGCCCTGGACTGTACGGTCTTGGCAATGGGCTCCCCAGCCCAAGAGACTGGTATCCATCGCCAGCAGGATCAATGAGAAATCATCCATGGCACATCCTTCCTCAAATGAGAGCTGCTGCCACCACCACAGGCTGGCCTTCACCACCATCAGGAGTGAGAGTCTGTGCTCAAACTCCTGAGAACCCAGGGACCACTGAGACAGCAAGGACCGCGGGAGCAGTAGCATGCGAGCACGTGCCCATGCCACCATTTCTATGGTCACTACCATCAATCAGAGGTGCTGAAGATAGTTCCAGACTGTGGGAGCCTGCTGCGCACAAAAGAGCACCAGAAAATCCAACAGTCTTTTGACACTATCCTGTAGCAGGAAAACTCTGCCCACTCGAATGTCGAAACATGCTCCCAGGAACTGCAAGGATTAGGAAGGCACCAGCTGGCTCTTTTCCCAACTGATCATGTCGAGGCTTACCTGAAAGGACACCTCTTGGGGCATTACCCAAGACCCTTCTGAAAGGGAATGGGCCCAGATAAGCCAGTTGTCCAGATATGGATGCACATAGATCCCTCAGCACCGCAGTGCCACAGCCGCCACGACCTTAGAGAACATCCTCGGGGGGGGGGGGAGGGGGTGGATAGCTTAAAAGGAAGGTGACAAATTGATAGCGAGAGCCAAGCATGGTAAAACTCAAGACACCTTGGCCAGATCCAGAGAAGCCAAGAACTCCCCTTGGCACACTGCTTGAATCATAAAGCACAAAGTTTCCATCCAGAAGCGCAGGGCACACAAGTGCTTGACGATACCCTTGAGGTCCAGAATGGGCCATAAGGAACCACTCTTTCAGCACCACAAAATAGATAGAGTATCTGCCCTTGTCCCGCTTGTCCAGGGGGACAGGCAACACAGTCTTTAGGAGCAGCAAGTTGTCCAAGGTGGTCCACACATCAGCACTTTTGATCGCAGACCCACAAGTGAAAATGACAAAGGCATCTGGAAATGGCTCTCTGCATTGCAGGACAGTCAAACTGAATGGTGTTTAGCACCCAGCAATCCTTGGTAACCCTGCCCATTTCTGAAAGAAAAAAAAAGGTAAAGCCTGTCTCCAACCAGAGGAACCAGGAACTGGGCCCATAAACCTTCATTGCGCATCTTGGGAGGGTCCTCCTCTGGAGAGGACAGAGTCCCTGGGTCCATGAACTCCCCAAATGGACTGATAACGAGCCCAATGCACAGAAGAAGAGGGAAAGAAAGGTTTTTCAGGTCAATAATGACAAGATTCCAAGACTCCCGGGAATCCGGACAGTATGCCTTTGGACAGGTGGAGGCCCATGAGAAAGGGACACCAGCCCACTTCACAGGCCCCCTGGACCTCTCTTGTGGAAGGAGGTAAGATTTTGTCTCTCCCAGGTCCTTCACCAGCTTCTCCAAATAGACTCCAAAATGAAGCTTTCCCTTAAAAGCCAGTTGGGCCAACTGTGCTTTGGAAGATGTGTCCACCACACAGTGTCAGAGCCAAATCCGTTGAGGTGACAGTTGTCGGGGCACTGTCCCTGGTCAAATGTACCAGGTCATACATGGCATCAAAGCCCGTCTCCGCCCCTGAAGTCATCAAAGCTGTTTCGTCGGCCCATCGGACCACCTGTCCCTTTGATCCCTTGCCTTCCGCTTGGCTGCTCAGTTCTGATCTTGCTCTCGTGCCCTACATTCTCTCCATTTTCAACACTAGCCTCTCTTCTGGTCTCTTTCCCTCTAGCTGGAAACATGCCATTGTCCGTCCTCTCCTAAAGAAGCCCACCCTCGACCCCGCCACCCCTGCATACTGGCGGCCAGTCACCAATCTTCCTTTTCTTTCGAAAGTCCTCGAGAAGCTGGTGTTTTCCCAACTCGCCACCCACCTTGATTCCACTTTCGCCCTTCACCCCCATCAATCCGGATTTCGTGCAGGCCATAACACCGAAACTATCCTCACAGCCCTTCTCTCTGAGCTTCACTGCGCTCACGACCGTGGCGATTTCTTTTTGGTGGTTTCTCTGGATCTCTCTTCCGCTTTTGATATGGTCGATCACCGCACTCTCTTGTCCCGCCTGTCTGATTTCGGTATCGGTGGGTCCGTCTTGCAGTGGTTCCGTTCTTTCCTGTCTTCCCGCACTTTTTCTGTGCACTCCCGTCACTCCACTTCCCCTCCATCCCCCTCTATTTGCGGCGTCCCTCAGGGATCTATCCTGGCCCCCTACTTTTCAATGCCTTCCTCGCACCATTGGCCTTACTCATTCAGCAATCCGGTATCTCTTTCTACATTTACGCCGATGACATCTTGCTGGTCCACCATACTTCCTCCTCCACTCCCGACCTTGCCCCACTCAACCGTTGCCTGTCTTCCATTGCGTCCTGGTTCGACTCTAACTTTCTACATGTGAACCCCACCAAGTCTTCCGCAATCTGGTTTTCCTTTGGTCTCTCCCCTCCTTGCATGTCTCCTGTTATGTCTTCCCACTTAATTCCCCTGGTCTCCACCCTTCGCTATCTGGGAGTTACTCTCGACTCAGCCCTCTCCTTTCACCAACACATCTCTGCTGTTATACGCACTTCGTTCTTCCACTTACGCAGGATTCGGGCCGTCCAGTCGTCACTCCCCACCTCCTCCATTGTCACCCTCGTCCTGTCCCTCGTCACAACCCGGTTGGACTATTGTAATGTCATCTACGCAGGTCTACCTTCCTCTCAGCTTCGCCGACTGCAATTAGTACAGAAAGCTGCCGCTCGTCTTATCACTGGTTCCCCAGCCCGCTCTCACGTGTCCCCCTGCCTTCTTGCCTTACACTGGCTTCCGATCAAGTTCTGCTTCATCTTTAAGGTCCTCATCCTCACACATTAAGCCCTCCATTCCAGCACCCCCCAATATCTGTCAGACATCATTCACCTTCAGCCCTCCCCCCGTCTTCTTCGTTCCGCTTTTGGTAATCGCCTCTTTCTCCCTTCCCCCGCTCAGGCCCACTTAGAGCTCACCCGTCATTCCGCCTTTTTCTTCCTGGGACCAGCTCTCTGGAATTCCCTACCTTTACCCCTTCGTCTGGAACTTTCCTATCCCCGCTTCAAAACTCTCCTTAAAACACACCTCATTTGTCAAGCCTTTGATCTCCCCCCCCCTGACGATGGTGCCTTGTCCCCCAGTTGTCCCCCCCACTCCCGTCCATTATCCCCTCACTAGGCCGCTTCCCTTTCCCCTTCCTCTCCTCTTTCCCCCTCCCGCCCTACTGTCCCCCTGCCCTCCTGGGCTCTTACCCCTTTCTATCTTTCTTCTGTATCTCTCTATCCTATCAATTTTTGGCGTTCTTTTCTGACTGTATTTCCAGTAGCCTGCTGTTATATTGTACACCGCCCTGATGCTTCGGCCTGGGCGGTTCATCAAATGATGCTAATAAAGATAAAGATAAAGGCCATAGCCAACTCCAAATGAGGGGTAGTATCATCTGGTGGAAGAGACTGAATCTATTAGAGCAGGGCTCGAGATGTCAGGCTGGCCCATACTGCCAGCTGACGAACAGCAGCCACCATGGCGAACTGGTTCTTCAACACCAAATCCACCTTTCGATCCAAAAAATCCTTTAAGGCCTATCTGCCTTCTACAGGAATGGTGGTCCATCTGGTAACAGCCATGACCTGCGCATCCATCTTAGGAATATCAAGCCACCCAATGCATTCCTTCTCCAGGAGAGCATAGATCTTCTTAAACACACATAGCCCCTTAGGCAGAGAGTTGGGAGAATCCCATTCAGACTGGATCATATCCTTGATCACGTCGGGAAACAGGGAGACATTAGTGGATTTCCACACCCTTTGAACAAGCAGGTACACCTTCGGCTCCAGATCCACACTGGGAGCATCCATCAAGTTCAAGGTGGATGAGACTGACAATTAAACACCACCAGCTCCTCCTTCTGGAATAGGTGGATCACCCTGACCTCTTCACAATCCTCCGAAGGCAAGTGTACTTCTTCATCCATGTCAGAGCCCAGTACCAAGCCATCTGAATCTAAGTCAGTCAAAAGTCTTGAAGAGCTCCCAGCCGTTCCCCCATCTCCAGGGGGCACTCCCCGCCAAGGATGCTTAGTCAAAGGCATTCAATCAAACAGGGCTTCCGCTCTCAGCCTGCCGCTCATGAGACTGCACCCGGGGCACCCAGAGGCCAAAAGGTCAGAATTTCCATGCCAGAAGGACCAGGCCTGTTGCAAAAAGGAAAAGAATTCCAAAGGAGGACAATCCAGAGTCCGGAAGCTCATCTCTCAGAAATGCCCACCCCCCCCCCCCCAACACCAGGGACATAGCCAATGCAGATCCCCTAGAGGACAAGGAGCAGCTCACAGCACAGATGATGGACCCTCTGGCTGGCTGGATATCCTTACTAATAGTGCCATCCATCACCTCCTGCCCTGAGGCAGGCAGGCAAAGCCAGACTAACTGCATCCCCCGGCTGAGAGAAGGGGAGCTGGCCCTCCAAAGACAACTCAGAAGGTTTAAAAAAAAAAAACCACCACAACACACACACACACACACACACAAACCCACCACTATGAATACATGCAGAAAATGGCAGGAAAGCCCCCACACCATGCCAATGATCACCAGCAGTCCACCCAAAATTGCGTCCCAGGCAGATGGAATTGGGAGTCCCCAACAAGGACAATTTTGGAGCAAGGGGCGCATTAGGGTTGTCCCCTGTCCCCGCTTCTGTTCACCCTTGTCATGGAACCCCTGGCACAGGTGATAAGGGACAGCATGGATATTAAAAGGTATAATGGTTGGACAGAGGGAGTACAAGGTATCCTCTTTGCAGACAATTATATTTTGCAGTTATTCACAGCTCCCTTGACATCACTGCCTAGCTTAAGGGTGTTTTCTGAGTATTCGACATAGTATAGTTGATCTTAAATCCAGACAACATTGAAGATTTTTAATGTCTCTATGGATGGGGAGCTTCAGACATGATTGCCATCCTTTTTATGTCATTTTGGGGTGAATTTGATGGCTCATCCAGGGACTATGTATAGAGCAAATTACTCTCCTCTTTTGAAGCAAAATTGCTAGAGACTTAGAAATTTGGTCTGAGTTATTGATCTCATTGGGCACATTATTGCTGTTAAAATGGTGGTCCTTCCAAAGCTGCTCTATTTGTTTCAGGTTCTCTCGCTGGATATTCCTCATCAAAATTATCATCCGTGGGGGAGGCATAACGGGGGGATGGGTGTGCCAAATATTCAGGGGTCGAAAGCGGTGGGGAGGATGAATACAACTGATACAAAAATTTGGCTGTCTTTGAAGCGTGAGCTAGCTGGGAATATAGACCTGGGGGGACAGCTGTGGCTGCAGGCAAAAAGAAATGTGGATGTATAAGCCTGGAGGTAATCCCTATATTGACCATATAGTTAGGTGTTGGGATAGTTATTTTAAGCCTTAGGAAGAGCCAGTGTCCCCTTCATCGCTTATTGCTCATAATGCTGCTTTTCCACTGGGCATGATTCAGGGGCTTTTAAACTTTGGGAGAGGCAGAGTCTTCGATGGCTAGGTCAGTTGTTTCCCTTTAACGTCCTTCAGAACAACTGTGACATTCTATTATATGCAATTGGCCCACTGGGTAGAAAAGAGTGAAATAAAGAACCAGGCAATGAGGCTTAGTATGGATTTGGTATTTGTGTGAAGAGCAGACCTCTATTTCTGGATTGATCTAAAAACATATATAAAAGTGTCAGCAAAAATGTAGCTTATCCAGCTGGTAAACAGAGATTACTAAGAGCAGGAGTTGTAGCTTATCCAGCTGGTAAACAGAGATTACTAAGAGCAGGAGTTGTAGCTTAGGTATACAGAGCAGCAATGGGAGCAAGTAGAAAAAAGGTTGAGGAAAAGCTCAGTGGCAGTGAATGTCCAGAAAAAAAGCTAATACATGGGTGGTATATGACCTCTGCACATGCCTGCTGGCGGGGATATGGGATGAAGGGTACACTGGATCATAGGTGGTGGAGTTGTCTTAAGCTAAAGGGGTTCTGAAAGGGAGTGCAATATCGAATTAGGAGGCTTGTGGAAGTGGAGGTGCCTTCGGACCCAGGGATCCTTTTTGTTTTATATTTTGATTCCAGGCGTGAAAGCAGTTTCCATGAAGCTCGTGAGAAACTGTATGAATGCGGCAAAGTTGACATTTGCAGCTGCTTGGAAGCAGGTTGGCCCCCCTTTGTAATCCATATGGTTAGTGCGAATGTGGGAGATGTATGCAATGGAAAGGGTAATGGGACTGCGTAAGCTTCAATAAGAGTGTTCTGAATCTGTATTTAAACATTTTTTATAACGTCCTTTTTACAATTCAAAGTGGTTTACATTTAACAAGGTAACAGGGCTGTGAGGTACTCGGTTATACTATTGGTTTATGCTCCATTTCATTGTACAACAGTATGGAAACCCTTTGTGGACATATGAGTCTGACTGGAGAAGGAGTAAGTGGTAGTCTGCTTGCTATGGAAACTGATGTGTAGACTAGAGTGGGGAGGGGAAGTGGAAGGGGATGGGTATTAACAGGGGAAGGTTGTAGGCTGTGGATGTCTATGTTGTCTGGATGATTGGTGGTACTAGGAGTCAACATAGAAACATAGAAACATGATGACAGAAAGAGACCACATGGCCTATCCAGTCTGTCCTTCCATAACAACTACAACAGTCCACTTTTTACCTTTAGAGATCCTCTGTGTTTGTCCCATGCTTTTTTGAATGCAGTTACTGCCCTCACCTCTACCACCTCCACTGGGAGACTATTCCATGGATCCACTACTCTTTCCGTAAAGAAATATTTCCGCATATCACTCCTGAATCTATCTCCCTTCACCCTCATCCCATGTCCCCTCGTAGCAGAACTTGCTTTCAATTGAAAGAGGCTCTCTCCCTGAACATTTATGACACGGAGGTATTTAAACATCTCAATCATATCACCTCTATCCCGCCTTTCCTCTAAGGTGTACATATTAAGATCCTTAAGTCTGTCCTCATATGCTTTATAAGGAAGCCCACTAATCATTTTAGTAGCCACCCTCTGCACCGACTCCATCCTGTTCATATCCTTTTGAAGGTGCGGTCTCCAGAATTGCACACCATACTCCAAATGAGGTCGCACCAAAGACTTATACAGAGGCAATATCACCTCCTTTTTTCTGCTAGCCATTCCTCTCCGTATGCACCCAAGCATCCTTCTAGCTTTTGCCGTCGCCTTATCTACCTGTTTAGCTACTTTAAGATCATCAGACACAACCACGCCTAGGTCCCGCTCTTCTTTAGTGGACAAAAGTACTTCACCTCCTATACTGTATTGCTCCCTTGGATTGCTGCAGCCAAATGCATGACCTTACATTTTTTAACATTAAATCCCAGCTGCCAAATTCTAGACCATTCTTCAAGCTTAGCTAGATCCCTCCTCATGTTATCTACACCTTCCTGGGTGTCTACTCTATTGCAGATTTTGGTATCATCTGCAAAGAGGCAAACCTTACCCGACAGCCCTTCCGCTATATCACTAACAAAGATGTTAAAAAGAAAATCGGACCAAGGACAGATCCCTGGGGCACACCACTTGTAACATCCTTCTCCTCAGAGTGAGCTCCATTTACTTGTACTCTTTGTCGCCTCCCACCCAACCAATTTCTAACCCAAGCAGTAACTTTAGGGTCCATCCCTAGGGTGCTCAGTTTGTTTATAAGTCGCCTGTGAGGAACAGTGTCAAAGGTTTTACTGAAATCTAAATACACCACATCTAGAGCTCTCCCTCGGTCCAACTCCCTGGTCACCCAGTCAAAGAAATCAATCAGATTTGTCTGACAAGACCTGCCTCTGGTGAATCCATGCTGCCTCGGATCCTGTAATCCACTGGACTCCAGAAACCTCACTATTTTCTTTCAGCAGCGTTTCCAATAATTTACTCACCACCGAAGTTAAACTAACTGGCCTGTAGTTTTCAACCACATCCTTACTTCCGCTTTTGTGTAAAGGCACCACATAAGCCTCTCTCCAGTCCTTTGGCACCACTCCCAACTCCAACGAGGCATTGAAAAGGTCAGTCAGTGGAGTTGCTAGAACGTCCCCAAGTTCCCTCAGTATTCTAGGGTGTATCCCATCCGGTCCCATCGCTTTGTCTACTTTAAGTTGAGCTAGTTTCTCACGAACACAGTCTTCTGAAAATTGTTCAAGATGTCCCTCACTTCTGTTCTTATTTGTGGGTGTTTTCTGAGGTCCTGCTCCTGGTTCTTCATCTGTGAACACAGAACAAAAATATTTGTTAAGCAATTCCGCTTTATCCTTATCAGCTTCTACATATTCCCCCCCTGCTCCCTTGAGTCTGACAATACCACTTTTGCCCTTCCTCTTCTCACTAATATATCTGAAAAATGTCTTATCCCCCCATTTTATTGCATTGGCTATTTCCTCCTCCTTTTGAATCTTTGCCTTCTTGACTACTTTGCTAGCTTCTCTAAGTTTTTCCAAATACAGATGCCTGTCGTCCTCTCTCTGTGATCTCTTGTATTTCATGAAGGCCTCCCTCTTTTTCTTCACTTTTTCAGCTACTTCCTTCGAAAACCTTAGCGGTCTCCTTTTCCTTTTGCCTTTATTTACCATTTTAACAAAAAGGTTGGTTGCCCTTAAAATACCCCCTTTCAGTTTTGCCCACTGTTTTTCTACATCCCCCAGCTGTTCCCATCCCACTAACGACTCCCTGAGGTATTGGCCCATCTTCGCAAAGTTAGTCTTCCTAAAGTCTAAAATCCTCACCTTGGAATGGTTTCTAACAGCCCTAATCCTAATACTGAACCACACCATCTGGTGATCACTGGATGCAAAATGATCTCCCACTACAACATCAGAAACACTTTCACCATTGGTAAGCACCAAGTCCAGTATGGCCCCTTCACGTGTGGGGTCTGTTACCAATTGCCTGAATAGTTCTCCCTGTAGAGAATCCAGGATCTCCTTACTTCTAGATGATACTGCAGCAGGAATGTGTCAATCAACATCTGACATATTGAAATCTCCTATCAGTAGCACTTCCCCTTTCCTAGCAATGCTGCGTATGTCTTCAATTAACTCTCTGTCCAGCTCTTCCTCTTGTGAGGGAGGTCTGTATATCACACCAATGCAAATAGATTTCTTTCCCTCTTTCTAGTTTAACCCACAATGCCTCCTCTCTCCCTTTTAAGCGCTGTAATTCCAAAGCTTTAATAGTAGTTTTTACATATAGTGCCACTCCTTCTCCCCTTATTCCTACCCTGTCCTTTCTGAATAAGGTATAGCCAGGTATAGTTACATCCCAGTCATAGTTTTCTGTGAACCATGTTTCTGTAACTGCCACTAAATCCAAGTCAGCCACTCCCACCAAAGCTTCAACTTCAGGGATCTTATTTCCCATGCTACGGGCATTAATACACACTGCTTTCCATATGTTACCCCTGTTACATTAAATACCTTTATGAAAATGGGTATCACCTACCTAGGCGCTTTCATTTACCTGGGGGCTTTCTTCACCCATCCCCAACGAATCTAGTTTAAAGTCCTCTTCAGTAGATTAGCCAGTCTACTACCGAAGATGCGTTGACCTTTCTTGGACAGATGGATGCCATCTCTGCTCTGCAACCCTTGGAACAGCATCCCATGGTCTAGGAAACCAAAACGCTCTCGATGACACCATCCACGCATTCATCTCCAGGATGCGAGCATCTCTGCCTTGGCCTTTACCCTCAACAGGGAGGATTGAAGAGACCACCACCTGTGCACCTAACTGCTTCACCCTCTGTCCCAGAGCCATGAAGTCACTTTTGATACGTTCCGAGGTATACCTGGCAGTATCATTTGTTCCAACATGGATTAGCAACATTGGGTAATAGTCAGTGGGCTTGGTGAGTCTCGGCAAACTCTCCGTAACATCTTGGATTTTGGCACCAGGCAGACAGCATACCTCTCTGGACATCAAGTCTGGTCGGCAGATGGACGCCTCAGTACCCCTCAGAAGAGAGTCTCCAACCACCACTACCCTTCGTTTCCTTCTGGTCACTGATTCTGCAACTTTGGGGTACGTGAACTCTGGTTCTTCCCTTTCCAGGGATGCTTTCACCTCCTCCACTTCCAGGGCTGCATAATGGTTCTTCAATTCAAGGGCTGGAGAAGTTGGATTGGTGATTTTGCAGGCCCTGGTGACTTGTGTCCAACCATCGACATTCTGTTGGCACCCATCTTCTCCTGTGCTGGAGAGCTTAGTTGCTGCAAGAAGCATCTCATCAATGTACTTCTCACTGTCTTTAATGCTCCTCAGCCTCGCCACCTCCTCTCCGAGTTCCTCCACTTGTTTCCTCAGAGCTTCAGCATGCAGGCACCCTGCACATGGAACCGGTCCTTCAACTGGCATTAGGACCTCTGTCTGGACCGAGGCAGAAGCTGTAATGGGGGCAACAGTTTTAGCAATACGATTTTTCCCAGCCATTGTTCTGTTCGTGGAGCTTAGGTATTGTTTGTTGATCTGTGGAGCCCTGGTTAGGAAAGCCTCAACAGGGCAGGGCACTGGAGCCTTTTATGCAGGCTTCAACTGCACTCAGGAAACAGGCCCACTAACTCCTGATTAGGTATTAGCAGTTTCTAAACCTGAGGAGGTTACTGGAGTTCAGCAACCTACTGTGCTCAAGGAAAGTTCCCCCTCAAATCCTTACTGTTTGTTGATCTGTGGAGCCCTGGTTAGGAAAGTCATATGGATACAGAGTGGGAGGAAATGTTGTTGAAGATAAGGCTATGTTTGTTAAAGTGTATGGACCCACTGTGGAGCTTGTATTGTATCACTGCAGAGATGTCTTGTGTTATGTGAAGTTCACATCTGTATTTCAATAAAGCCTTTGCAAATATAATAAATACTACTGATGGCCCCAGTAATCCTAGTGGCCTCTATCCCCCACCCCCTGGATCCCAAGTGGCTAATAGACCCCCTTCACCCCCAACCTCCCAAATATGTGGCTTTTCCCAGCACCCCCCAGACTTCTCTCATCCCCCAGCACCAGCCCAAGGGTTCCTGCCACCCCAGGCAAAAGCCCTGGCCATGCCACCACCCCCCCTTCCAAGCCACATCACGCTGCCACCCCCCTACTGCTGCCAATTCTATCAGTAGGGTTGGTGGGGGGGGGGGGCTCGGCTTGGCATGGCAGCAGCAGCCCATGGCAGGCCATGTGTGCCAGTGCACATGGCCTGCTGCAATGCGCTATGCTGCCCACAGACGTCTGCTGCCCTAGGTGGCCACCTAGCAGACAGGCCAGCCCTGCCAGCACCTCTAGGCATCTTGAAATGCACCACGTGAGGTCAGCCTGCCAAAAAAAGGAATAATTGCCTTCTTTGGCCGACTAATCTCAGGCAATGCATCTGGGGGAGTTGGAAACGTGGCAGGCCCTTGGGTTACCAATTAATGTTTTTTATGGAGATATGGGGGGGGGGGATGTTCAGTGCTTCTGGGGGTCAAAGGGCATTCGGCAGAGATTCAGGGATGTAGATCATCTCAGAGAATCCTTTTTCTCCTGGCTGCAGCTAAAACAGACCTCTGCATGTACATGTCTGTCTTTTGCACAAATTTGTGTGTACAACTCTTGGTTTCTTTGTTTGTTGTTTTTGGCACTTTGCAGCATAAAAATGTTTGCATTAACCTTGCATTATTTAACAGGTTTTCTATATCGCTTTATCCTATGGTCAAGGTGGTTTACATTGAAAAAGCTTGGTACATTATGTCACCCACCTACATACCCCCCCAAAGGCAAAGGACCTGGGGATTTCAGTGAGGCCTCTTCTTAGGTAGCAGGGACAAGTAGTGCCCCCTGGGAGTTGAAGTCCCACTAGCTATTCAATAAAAAGAATGTAGTCGTGGACGAGTAGCTAGGCTGATAAAGAGGTATTTTATTTCCCTTCCCGGGAGAACTTCTGCAGTCAGGAATCACAAAGGAAAATAAACCATGCTTCTGGCATAACACAAAATGGAACTACAAAAATTACACAGGAATGCTTCTTTTCAGCTTAAGGCAAAACAAAAAGTGCAAAACAAGCCTTGTACCTTACAACAGCTGTGGATTGAAATCTGTTCCTTTAAACAGATTTCCCTTCTGCACATTTCAACAGAAAGAGGTCACATTATCCGCAAATACAAGTGTACAATCCATCTGTGAGTTTTCCCACACAGTAATCACAGTCCATGGCCTCATGAGCTTCCCTGCAATTCTCTTCTGTGGGATTGGAACTTACACCAGTATTCAAAAATCCCTCCTCTCTCTGGCAAGGGCTTCTCTCTTTCTCACTAGTAAGGTGGAAGGGAAAGTTACCATGCAGTGTAGACTTTCCCTCTAGAGGGCCATACACTTCAGGACAAGCGTATGTAAAATCCTGCTTTTCAAGTGCCCCTCTACTCCAGGGAATTGGCCTTTCTTCAGGCTGGCCTCTGCCGGAACCTTTGTAGCTGGGAAGCTGAAAATAGCCTTTCTCCCTTGAAAGCTTTTCACTTCCCCTTACAGGACGTGTTTCTTTGAGCCTGGAAATCTCCTTTGGACCAGAGCTTCTATTCCCCAGGTACCTGCTCTCATGGAAGCTCCCTCTCACAGCTTCTCTCCGTTTGCTGGTAGGAATCCCTCTGTGTCCCCAATGACCAGACTCTGGTTCAGTGCAGCCCAACTCTCTGGCACTAACCTCAGGTATTCCCTCTTGGCAAACTCCTCTGAGACGCTGCTGGACTCCCCGTCTGAAGTTCTCAGGTATGTGTCCTGGTTAGCGCTCCAGTTACCTCTCCCTCTGTGTTCTGCTCTTTCTCAAGACTGACTCATTTTTAAGTGCGTCACTCTGAGTTTCTCATAAGCTCAAGTCTCTGCAGCTGTTCCTGATCCTCTAATGAGCTATGAGGTAATGCTTTGCTGGGGCATTTACCTACACCCGGTGCTAGTGTTTTTGTTGGTTGCCTATAGCAACCCCTAGCCATGTGCTTTGAGCTGCCCATTTTAAAACTGCTCTGCACATTTTCTTCTGTTTCCATAGGCACTATTTGCCTTACGCCATGACAGATCCCCCCCCTTAAAATATTACGGGCTGCAGATTTTTCCTGACAGCCCGGAATTCGTGACAGCGCATCCGCATTCCATGTAGCCTCCCAGCCCTGTGCTTCACTACATAGTTAAAAGGTTGGAGAGCTAGGTGCCACCGGGTCAAACGAGGATTACTATTTCTCATCTGATTCAGCCATTTCAAAGGGGCGTGGTCTGTGACCAAAAGGAACTGCCTGCCAGTTAAATAGAAGCGCAATGCCTCCACTGCCCATTTAATCACCAGGCACTCCTTCTCTATCGTGGAGTAATTCCATTCTGCTTTGGTGAGCTTCCGGCTTAAATACGTTACGGGGTGTTCTACCCCCTCAATGTTTTCAGCCATTACTGCCCCTAACTCTGTTTTGGACGCGTCCGTCAGTACTATAAAGGGTAGGTTAAAATCTATCCCCCTTAGCACTGGTGCCATGCAGAGTTTCTCCTTCAGGACAGTGAAGGCCTCTTCGGCCTCCGGGGACCACTTTACCATATTGGGTGCGTTTTTCCGCAGAATTTCCGTAAATAGGATACTCTTCTCGGCAAAGCGAGGTATAAACCTGCGATAGTATCCTATCAACCCAAGAAAACTGCGCACCTGCTTTTTTGTTCCCGGACGGGGAAAGTTTGACACTTTCAATTTTACAGGCTAGGGGCCTTACTACCCCCCTCCCAATCATATGGCCCAAATACTTAGCTTCTTCTGTGGCGAATAAACACTTGGCCGGATTTAACGTTGAGCCAGCCTTGCGTAGTGCCCCAAGTACGGCCTCTATTCTCGCGAGGTGTTGGGTCCATGTCGTACTGTAAATAACGTCAGTCATCCATATAAGCCAACGTGTAATCGTGGTGGGGGTCTCAGGACCTGATCCACCAGGCGCTGGCAGGTGGCAGTGGCGCCATGTAAGCCGAATGGCATGCGCCGGAATTGAAATAGCCCTATAGGCGTGCTAAACGCTGTTCTGGGCTTGGACTCTTTCGTTAGGGGTACCTGCCAATACCCTCTTGTGAGGTCAAGGGTTGTTAAATATCTCGCCTGCCCCAAGCGATCTAATAAATCGTCAATCCAGGGCATCGGGTAGGCATCGAACTGTGAAATTTCATTCACCCGGCGAAAATCTATACACAATCTGATAGACCCGTCCGGTTTGGGTACCAGCACCACTGGGCTAGACCAGGGGCTGCGTGACTCCTCTATGATGCCTAATTTAACCATCTCCCTTACCTGTTCCACTATTTCTTTCTTTTTGGACTCTGGCACGCGGTAGGGGCGCTGCCTAATTACTCACCCTGGTGCGGTAATAATTTCATGGGCCACTACGTGAGTTTCCCCGGGTTTCGTGGTTAAGACGTCCGAGAACCTGTCCAGGACTTGGGACAATTCTTGTTGTTGTTGCTGAGAAAGCCCTTCACCTAACCTAGGTTTTGGCTTGTCCTTCAAATCTGTAATTTGAGGGCCAAGATCTTCCTCCTTAGGTTCCTCTGCTAGGGCCGTCATGATTTTTACTTCACTTTGGCCCGTGGACCCGAACCATTTTTCTCCCCTAGTGGTAGATGGTAACGAGGACACCTCCTCTATTATGGGAAAACCCACTCGCTCGCATATTAGTTGAGTGATGCGGTCGCCTACTTGAATCTTAAAGTCGTTCTTACCGAAGTTGAAGATCAAGACTTTGATGCAGCCTCTATAATCGGGATCTATTACCCCTGCCCCTATATCCAAAAAGAACTTAACTGCTAGGCCTGACCTTGGGGCGATACGGCCGTAGCAGCCATCTGGGATTTTCACTTGTATGCCTGTGTCGACTAAGGCCTTGCCCCCTTTTGCCACTATGGCTTCCTCAGCACTAAATAGGTCGTAGCCCGCTGCTTCTGGGGTGGCTCTCTGTGGGCTTTTGGCTAGTTTTGTCGCCTTACAGAACTGGAGCACGAATTTAGATTTCCCTAAGGGCGCCCCCTTCTTGTGAACCTGTAGCTGTGCTCTAGTCTTCTGTGACTTGCCAAACAAGGGATTCGGGAGTTTAGCGGCCAAAGCTTCTATCTCTATTTCCTGTGTCCCTACCTGGTGTTGGTTGGACTTTAGGCCAGGTTTGTTAAGCTTCCCGTCCATTTTCTGAAAAAATGGTGGCCAGTCCCGCTCCAAGACAACCTCCCTTGGTAGCTTTGGAACTATAGTCACTAACAGGTGTTGCTTGGTTCCTAATGCATTTACCACTACATTGTGTAAGGGATAGTGTGAGGCTGCGCCGTGCATGCACCTGACACGAACTTGGCCTTCTGCTTGACTCGGGGGCGACTGGCGGTGCCCCTCAATGGCTTCCCAGAGCCTCCTTGAAATCATGCTCTGGTCAGCCCCCGAGTCAAGTAGAGCCAGTGTATGAATACCTTCCACTTGAACCTGGATAAGGAATTCGTCCTGATCTGTCTCTTCTGTTCCTGTCACCAGGACTGTTCTTTCTGTGCAGAATCTCTGAAAATGTCCTTTCTTCCCACAACTGAAACATTTTCCTTTAGGTACAGATAAGACATTATTACCATCAGAGTCATTCACATTAGACATTTCAGGCTTGTACAGTTTATCATATAAACATTTTCCTTTTCTGTTACTATCTTTCTTATCAGCTGCTAGCCAGATACCTTGCCCTGAGGTATCAGTCCTCTCTGCGGCGAAATACCGCTCCGCAAGAGTGGCTGCCTCATCAGAGGTTTGGCAGTGCTGGAGTGTCAGAAAAGTTTTTACACCACTGGGAACAGCCTGCATGAATTGCTCCAGCACAATTCTATCGAGGACTGTTTCCAGGGTACTTCCCTCTGCCAGTAACCATTTTCTGGCTAAACTTTTCAGTCGCTGTGCTAGGGCCTTAGGGGTCTCCTGAGGCTTAATTACTGCCTCCCTGAACATTCTGTGGTAATGTAGAGGTGTGAGCCCCAACCTCTTTTACTGCTTTTTTAACTTCTATATAATTAGAAGCTAAATCAGCCGGCAAAGCGTTATAAGCCGAAAGGGCCTCGCCTGTGAGCGAAATGGCAAACTTGGTTGCCCACTGCTCCTCTGGCCATTTCAGAGCTGTAGCTATCGGCTCAAAAGCGTCAAGATAGTCATCTAAATTGTCATGCGGCTTTAGTTGTCCCAATGAAAAAGCACCATACGAACTCAGTCCTGACCCCTGGAATACCATGGGGACGTCGGCTGTGGCATCTAGCGGCTTCTTTAAAAGCGCGTCCATGGTCTCCATCAAGGGCTTTTGTTGTTCTTGTATGGTCCGCGTAGTCTGCTCCTGGAGATAGCGAATAAGCTCCATCTGCTTGTCCCACTGTGTCTTCATCCAGTGTATTACATCCTGTGGCTCCATTCTCAGCCTCGATGTACCTGTAGAGAGAGAAAAACAAAACAAAAAAACCCAAGTGCGATACCGCAACTTCCTTTTTTTTTTTTCCCTTTCCACCGTCTATTCCTCTGCCCACCAGCGCCCCCTTTCTCACTTTTGTCCTCCCCACTTATGACTAGGTAACTTTTACCTGAGCCTTCATGTAGGGTTCAGCTTCTGAGAAAGTTTCTCTGGATCCAGCACCTGGCAGCAGGAATCTTCCAGACGGCTCTCCCCCTCTGGAAAACAGTCTTCTCCAGCAGACAGTAGTTCTTTGTGCAGTCCTTTTAATCCTCATGCAAAAATCCAAAAACGTCGCCAATTGTCACCCACCTACATACCCCCCCAAAGGCAAAGGACCTGGGGGTTTCAGTGAGGCCTCTTCTTAGGTAGCAGGGACAAGTAGTGCCCCCTGGGAGTTGAAGTCCCACTAGCTATTCAATATAAAGAGTGTAGTCGTGGACGAGTAGCTAGGCTGATAAAGAGGTATTTTATTTCCCTTCCCGGGAGAACTTCTGCAGTCAGGAATCACAAAGGAAAATAAACCATGCTTCTGGCATAACACAAAATGGAACTACAAAAATTACACAGGAATGCTTCTTTTCAGCTTAAGGCAAAACAAAAAGTGCAAAACAAGCCTTGTACCTTACAACAGCTGTGGATTGAAATCTGTTCCTTTAAACAGATTTCCCTTCTGCACATTTCAACAGAAAGAGGTCACATTATCCGTAAATACAAGTGTACAATCCATCTGGAAAGCCTCTGAGTTTTCCACACAGTAATCACAGTCCATGGCCTCATGAGCTTCCCTGCAATTCTCTTCTGTGGGATTGGAACTTACACCAGTATTCAAAAATCCCTCCTCTCTCTGGCAAGGGCTTCTCTCTTCCTCACTAGTAAGGTGGAAGGGAAAGTTACCATGCAGTGTAGACTTTCCCTCTAGAGGGCCATACACTTCAGGACAAGCGTATGTAAAATCCTGCCTTTCAAGTGCCCCTCTACTCCAGGGAATTGGCCTTTCTTCAGGCTGGCCTCTGCCAGAACCTTTGTAGCTGGGAAGCTGAAAATAGCCTTTCTCCCTTGAAAGCTTTTCACTTCCCCTTACAGGACGTGTTTCTTTGAGCCTGGAAATCTCCTTTGGACCAGAGCTTCTATTCCCCAGGTACCGGCTCTCATGGAAGTTCCCTCTCACAGCTTCTCTCAGTTTGCTGGTAGGAATCCCTCTGTGTCCCCAACGACCAGACACTGGTTCAGTACAGCCCAGCTCTCTGGCACTAGCCTCAGGTATTCCCTCTTGGGCAAACTCCTCTGAGACGCTGCTGGACTCCCCATCTGAAGTTCTCAGGTATGTGTCCTGGTTAGCGCTCCTGTTACCTCTCCCGTGTGTTCTGCTCTTTCTCAAGACTGACTCATTTTTAAGTGCATCACTCTTTGAGTTTCTCATAAGCTCAAGTCTCTGCAGCTGTTCCTGATCCTCTAATGAGCTATGAGGTAATGCTTTGCTGGGGCGTTTACCTACACCCGGTGCTAGTGTTTTTGTTGGTTGCCTATAGCAACCCCTAGCCATGTGCTTTGAGCTGCCCATTTTAAAACTGCTCTGCACATTTTCTTCTGTTTCCATAGGCACTATTTGCCTTACGCCATGACAATTATAACAGGGCAAAGAACTTGAAGAGGAGTTAAGGGGGGGGGGGGGAAGAACAATGATTATGAGGGGGAAGGGGGGAGAACAATGCTTAAGGGGGGAGAGGAAGGGAGGAGAGAGGGGACAGGGGCGGTTGCACAAGGCATTGTGTCTTGTCCTTGCTGAAGTAGGGCCTTTCTGAATGTTAGCAGATCCTTTGTGGCCCAGAATTTGTATGGGATTGAGTTCCAGAGAAGGTGCATATAGGGAGATGGTTCTACTGGATCTGGTGGTGCTGGATCTGGTGAAGGATGCTTGAGTTGCTAGGGTGTTCTGGGCACTGGTCCTCCTTGTGCAGTTATCTTTGGTATAATGTATTATTGTTTGAAGGTGGGTAGCTGATAGGCCGTTGAGGATCTTGAAAACTGTGCACTGAGCTATAGTGCACTACTAACACAAGGTTTCAAAACTGGCCCATCAGAATGCGAGTACTTCAGAGCAAGAACACTGTAGCCAGGTAAATTACCTTGTATGGTGCTATATATAGTAACATAGTAAATGACCGCAGATAAAGACCAGCATAGTCCATTTAGTTCACCTAGTATGGTGTCTACAGATTCAGTTGTACCTGTCGCTCCTTGCTGGTTATGGCTCTATTTTTGAAGTGTAGAAGTCATTGAGCTGTCTGCTTTGATTCCATCCTTTTGAGGCCATGTATCCGGATAGGTCAGTATTGTGCCTACCATGACGGCTGTGTAGGGATCCTCTGTCCTTTGTCTTTCTGAATTCCATCATTATTTTTGTCACTGCCTCCTCCTCTGGGCAGGCATTCACCACTCGTTCCGTGAAACAGTATTTTCTGATTTTGCTTTTAAAAATTCACCTCCTAAATGTATTCTAGAATTTATTCTCACTTACAGCCAAATGTTTTACATTGCCAATACTTTGAATGTTTGCTGATCTCTAATAATTAAAATGGATAAATGATGGTTTGCCTTCTAAGTGAATATCCTACTTTGCATTTATTTATTTTTGTGTCACAGGCTTGCAGAAGGATTCATAATGAGAGCATATCCAAATATAACTAACAGCCCACAAATTAACTAAGCCATCTCTCATACAGGATACATATGTACTTATTAAAAAAAAGAAAGCTACATCATGATTTGTAATTCTTTTTAATGTCTTATGTTTGGGGCAATATTCTGAACTGTAATGATACTAAAAATGAGACCCATAGTTAACAGTAACTTTCAGTGACGAAGGCAATTATGCCCATTAACACACTGCAGCAAGAGTGCAAGTTGTCTTATTTTTTTTGGGGGGGGGGGCAGGGAGGGTTGTTTGTACTCCCATCTCTTGTCTTATTCCCATATAAGTCCTGTACCCCCTTCCCTGACTCTTATTCCCACCCTCTTATTCACCCCTCCTTTAGCCTCCCTCCCCACCCACCACATGCATGTGCGCACACACACACACACTCCGCGTTCCCCCCCTCAAAGACTCCTACTACATTTCAGCTCCTCAGTGATCAACTCTCCCCTCAGTTTCTCTCGCCCCAAACTAAATGCTTTCCATTTCACTTTTACCACAGTGAGCATAAGGTGCTAGAAACTCATGAGGCAGCATGTTCCTCAATATAATTAAGTAAGAAATAAATTGCTAGCAGGTGCATTAATGCAACCAACCGGCTCTTATAAAGGAAAGGTTAATGATGTAATTTGTGCTTGTAAACACCTGTGCAAAAGGAGGTATTTTTTCCCTCAATTCATGCTGGGGCTCAAGGGGAGCGTCTGGGCTCTGAGGCGAGATGCCCGAGCGCCAAGGAAGTCTACAGACCGGATAAGACGTGTCCAGGGTTCAAGGGTATTGATGCCCCAGGCAAACCTTCAATCATGAGACCCTCCTCCCCATAGACCAGGATCTCCCCCTTCCCTACCACCCCCTCCCCCATGCATCACCTTTCCTTCTCTTGCTTCCTCCCCCTAAGTCCAGCATCTCTCCTATCTAACCCCTCCCCTTCTGTCTCTGTATCTCCCTGTCACTTCCACCACCATTGCCTCCTTCTCATCCACTGGCCAGGGCTGAGCGAGGCTAAAAAAAGGCAGCGGCACAGCAGCGGACCTTGCAGAACCCACTGTGCTGTAGGCTAGCTACATCCTACCCACTCTGACTTTTCATTTTTTGCAGCTTCTCTCAACCTAAGGGGAAGCAGGGGGGAGGGGCTTAAGAGGGATAATAGGGATGCGCCTCAGTGGCCCGCTTCCAGTCTGCTCTCTTCCTTCTGTGCCACGGATGTTTTAAAACATTAACGCAGCTGCTGGAGCATTTGCTTTTTTTCTCCAGTGACTGTATTAATGTTCAGCACAGCCGCGAGAACGAAAGCGAATGCTCCCGTGGCCATTTTGCTGAAGCGAGGGGATGGCAATGGGCTGATACAGGGAAGGTAGAACTTGGACTGGAAATGGGCCAATACTCGGTCTGGGGAGATGGGACTGGAAAAGGGCTAGGACTGGAAGGGAGCTAATTCTAGGGCTGGGATCTTGGGACTGAAAGGGGGCCGATACTAGTGTCAGAGTACAAAAAAAGGAGGGAGAGGCTGAGGAAGTAAGAAGGGAGAGGATAACATATTGTGGAAAGGTTGAGGAGGAGGTGTATAAGAACTCATGCTGGGGTAAGGAGGAGGAGGAAGACAGACAATGTTAATAAATATTGGAGAAGGAAGTAAATGGGTGGGTGCTGGGAAAGGGAAGCAGGAGACAGAAGAGCAGGTACCAGGGATATGAGAAAGCGGGGTCTCTGACAGGTGGAGACTAAGACTGAGCAAACAGAAGAAAGACTCCAAGAAAGGCTGGGTATTAAGAGTTTAAGTGGAAACTCTGGGTTTGAGTGGGAACTTAGAATTGCTTGGCAGGACAGTGGGACTAAGAAATTGATCAGAGATTGAGGATAATGAGGACAAGGTGATTTATTTATTTAACAGGTTTTATATACCGCTCTATCATTTCAATCAAAGCGGTTTACATGGAAACTTAAACTTGGTAATGTACATTAAACAGGGACATTGCCTCAGAAAAATCCAAGTTATCAATGGTGGGTTAAGTGACTTGCCCAAGGAGTGCTAGTGGGAATCAAACCCTGGTCTCTGGGTTCCCAAGCCAGTGTTCTTAACCATTAGGCTACTCCTCCACTGCAAGGTGATAGATGAGGGGTACGAGTAGGGCTGCAAGACCAAAGTGCAGAAATATGATTTATGGTTTATTGTATTTGATATACCACAAATCAAATTAACTAAGCAGTTTACAATATCCAAAATCAAATAAAAAAACATAACAAAAAAGAAATCCAAAGTAAGATAGGAAAGAAACAAAACCAATAATAAAAAACCAATAAAAACAAGACCAATACTGAGGTAAATAAAACAATTTTGACTGTAAACTAACCATAAACAGAGTCCCTCAACCATCGCTAAACGCAATCCTAAAGAGATAGATCTTCAAAGAAGACCTAAATTCCTTTAAATCCAAGATGGTACACAACTCAATGGAAGACTATGCCATCTCAAAGGAGCTCCAGCAAAGAAAGCCAAACACCTAGTAGAGACTCATACTGAAGTCGTTCACTAATAGGAAGCCAATGATAACTTGCAAGCAAGAACAGTTTAGTGAAATCCCTTTATTGTGAACAGTTACTCACAATGGCCAATTATCTTTTGAAGACCGAGCATATTGCCTAATGGGATGTGAGGCATGAATGTGAATCCCAATGGTACATGCCCCCACCCAACATGGCCCTAGGGACAGCGCAGTGGAGTGCCAGACCCTGCTTGCTCAACTAATGCTCTACTATCTTTCAGACGTTTTGAAATTAGTTTGCATACAGAACCCATGAAGAGTCAGTCATGTTCAAGCTAATTTCAAGTTCCATTCAGTAACTGGCAAGTGCCGCTGAATTTCCTGGCTAGTGGGATTTACGTACTTTACAATCCTTCTGAATATGCCCCTTTTGTTTTTAAAGTTCAAACTATTCTCACAAAAATCCCCTCAAGGAGCCAGAAGACCAAAAACTATCAATATATAACCCCAAACTGGGCAGAAAAACAAAACAAAACAATAAAACAAAAAGAAAAACAAAAAAACAAAAAAATCCAAAAACCACCAACAAAAATTGGGCATAAAATACAGACCACAGCTGAACACCAGCCACAGAGAAGCCAGCCCGAACCGGAGGAAAAAGACCTCAGCAACCCCACTTTAAGGCTCAGGGGAATAGAGTCACATCAACAATGCATATTAATACAATTGAGAAGACTCATAATACATCAGCGGTCAAAAAGCCTCCAACCAGCCAGGGCAAAAGCAAAACTTCAGCGGTTTTTTGACCACTGATGTATTATGAGTCTTCTCAATTGTATTAATATGCATTGTTGAGGTGACTCTATTCCCCTGAGCCTTAAAGTGGGGTTGCTGAGGTCTTTTTCCTCCGGTTCGGGCTGGCTTCTCTGTGGCTGGTGTTCAGCTGTGGTCTGTATTTTATGCCCAATTTTTTTTGTTGGTTGTTTTGGGATTTTTTTGTTTTTTTGTTTTTCTTTTTGTTTTATTGTTAGTTTTTTGTTTATTATTATTTTTTCTGCCCAGTTTGGGGTTATATATTGATAGCCTTTTGTTTTTAAGGCAGCTATGAATTTAGGGAGAGAGGGCTCAGTCCTAAGGGAAGCAGGAAGAGTGTTCCAGAAGATGGTCTGAAGAAGGCAAAGGATGTGCTGTATGCGATATCAAGGCGAAAACATGATAGTGGAGGTAAACCTAAAAAGGTTAGCATGTTGTGATCTAGCTAGTCTAGAAGACCGGGCAGAGGTTAACAAATTAACTAGATATAGAGAATATCGAGAGCGTAGGACTTTGACGGTCACTACAATCATGAAATAAATTCAGAGAGAAACTGGAAGCCAGTGTCCTCTATTCCTCTTCTCTACAGCCCACTCTTAAGGACAAAAAGCAGTCAACAAACCTGCAATACTGCATTCGACTTATTCGCACCTACTATCTGGAACTCTCTCCTGGATGAACTCAGATCTTGTAAAACTGCGTCTGAACTAAGGAACAGACTCAAAACATATCTGTTCATAGAATACTTTGGGACAGACACTAATTACTACACATCTTGTCAAATGTCACGATATTTCTAACAGTTATGCCTGTGATACTAACACTAATTTGTTGAAGCAACCAATTGTAAACTATCCCTGTTCCATGTAAGTTTAAATGTAAATTTCATGCTAATTGTAAACTGCTTTGACTTAAGGATAAAGCACAGTTACTTACCTGTAACAGGTGATCTCTGGGAACAGCAGGAATAAGTCTTCACATATGGGTATCGTCGGTACCGACGGAGCCTGCGCGGGAACGCTCCCCAGCGTCCAATAAGAAAGCTTTTGGGAGCATCCCACAGCGCCTGCGTGCTGCCTTCCTGCCTTTCCCAAACGCCTCTCTCCAGTTCGAGTTTTAAAGCTGAGACAAAGAGAGAGACAGAGGGAAGGAAAGATAGAGAGATACAACTCCTAGGGGAGGTGGGTGGGTTGTGAAGACTTATTCCTGCTGTTCCCAGAGATCACCTGTTACAGGTAAGTAACTGTGCTATCTCCAGGAACAAGCAGGAATGAGTCTTCACATATGGGGACTCCCTAGCTGCAGATGCCAGGGAGAGACCCCAGAGTTGTGTGTCCTTGAAAAGGGCTCCACCTCCCCCCATGGATCTCTGGCATCCAACCAGGGTAGGAGGGTAGGTGGGTAGGAGTTGATTAGGAATGGAACAGGTGTTTGAGAACAGCCTGATCAAATGAGGCATCCCGGCGGGAGTCCTTGTCCAAACAGTAATGGGCTGTGAAGGTATGAACCGAGGCCCAGGTGGCTGCTCGACAGATTTGGTCGATGGACACAGAGTTTAGGTGAGCCATTGAGGCTGCCATGGCCCTCACATTGTGAGCTGTGACATGGCCTTCCAGAGAAAGGTTCCTACTCTGGTAGGCGAAAGAAATACACTGAGCAATCCAGATGGACAGAGTTCTCTTAGAAACTGGAAGTCCTAAATGGGAAGGATCAAAAGCACAAAGAGTTGAGAAGACTTTCTATGTTGCTGTGTTCTTTGTAAGTAAAAGGCGAGAGCTCTTTTACAATCCAAAGTATGAAGATTCCTCTCTGCACTTGATGCATGAGATCCTGGAAAAGAGAGACAGGTAAGTATACCTCTTGGTTCAGATGAAAAGGCGAGACCACGTTGGGCATAAAGTGTGGATTGGTCCTGAGGACTACCTTATCATGATGGAACCTTGTATAAGGAGGATTAGCCACCAAGGCTTGCAACTCACTGATGCGACGTGCTGAGGTGACTGCAATGAGAAAGATAACCTTCCAAGAAAGAAATTTCAAGGAGGTGGTGGCTAAAGGTTCAAAGGGTGGCTTCATAAGCTGGCCAAGAACCAGATTTAAGTCCCATGCCACTGGAGGTGGTCTAATAGGAGGTTTAGTTAAAAGAAGGCCTCTCATGAATCTTGCTATAAGAGGATGAGAGGAAACAGGCTGTCCATTGAGAGGCTTGAGGGACGCTGCAATAGCACTCAAATGGACTCTTACTGAATTCGTTTTGAGGCCTGCATGGGAAAGATGCAGAAGATACTCTAGTAAAGAATTCAAAAGGTATTGCAAGAGGGTTAAGACCCTTCTCTAAACACCAAATGGTAAATCTTTTCCATTTGAAAGCATAGGAACGTCTAGTGGAAGGCTTTCTAGAAGCATGAATAATATCTCTGACTTGCTGAGAGAGATGGAAAACTTGAAGGTCTAGGCCTTCAGCAACCAGGCCCTGAGATGGAGCGACTGGGGGTTTGGGTGCCACAACGTTCCGTCTTCCTGGGAGAGAAGATCTGGAGCAGAGCCCAACTCCAGGGATGGAGCTTGAGAGAGATGCAGAAGTAGAGGGTACCACACTTGGCGTGGCCAATGTGGTGCTATGAGAATCATAGAAGCTTGGTCTCTCTGAAGCTTGAACAGTGTATTGGGAATTAGGGGAATGGGTGGAAAGGCATAAAGGAAGTCTTGACCCCAGTGAAGGAGGAAGGCATCCTTGGCCTGAACTCCCTGACACGGAATCCTGGAACAGAACCGGGGAAGTTTGGCATTCCACAGACTTGCAAATAGGTCTATGTCCGGGGATCCCCAAATTTGAAAAATCCTGGCTACCTGGTCCCTGTGAAGGGACCATTCGTGTGGAAGCAGAACTCGACTGAGTCTGTCTGCCCAAGAGTTTTGAACGCCTGGAAGATATACTGCCATAAGATGAATCTGATGCTCTCTGGCGAAGGCCCACAGTCGCAAAGCTTCGTTGCAAAGCGACAGAGAGCCAGTCCCTCCCTGCTTGTTTACATAGAACATGGCTACTTGATTGTCCGTGTGGATGAGGACTGTCCTGTAGCTGAGCAGGGAGTGGAACACTCAGAGCTAAGAAAAGTGCTCCGAGTTCCAAGAGATTTATGTGTAGTGAAGTCTCCTGTGGAGACCAGATGCCCTGGGTGGAGAGATCTTGCAGATGAGCTCCCCAACCCATTGGAGAGGCATCTGTTGTAAGGGTTGCTTGGGAAAGTGACTGTTGAAAAGGGGACCCCAGCAACAGGTTTTGAGAGGACTTCCACCACTGGAGAGACCAAAAAAGGCGACTGGCATTTGCTATTTTGTCTGACTGTCCACCCAATGGACTCGGGCATCAGGTTGCCTAAGTCCATTGAGCTGCCCTCATGTGAAGGCGAGCATATGGAACCACATGCACAGTGGATGCCATGTGGCCTAAGAGTTGTAACATTTCTCGAGCAGTTAAAAGGGGCTTTAACTGTATTTGGGAGGCTAACTGCACCAAGCGTAGGCAACGGGCCTGAGGAAGATAGGCCCTTACAGTTGTAGTATCCAACAAAGCCCCTATAAACTCGAGGGACTGAGTAGGGGTGAGAATGGATTTTGGGATGTTTATTACTAGTCCCAAATACTGAAGGACATGCATTGTTCAGGTTAGACAAGTCTTGGCCTCTGCTTGAGATGGAGCTCGAATGAGCCAGTCGTCCAGATACGGGAAGACGAATATTTCTAGAGTGCGTAGAAATGCAGCTACTACTGCCATGCATTTCGTGAACACCCTTGGTGCAGAGGCCAGACCAAAAGGAAGCACCCTGTACTGGTAGTGCTTTCCTTGAAAAAGGAACCGAAGGAACCTTCTGTGAGTTGGATGGATGAGGACATGGGTGTACGCATCCTTGAGATCTAGAGAACAAAGCCAGTCCTGACTCTGAAGGTATGGAAGCAGAGCACCGAGAGAAATCATCTTGAATTTCTCCTTGAATAGAAATTTGTTCAATTCTCTGAGATCTAAGATGGGTCTGTAGCCCCCTGTTTTCTTTGGAATAAGAAAATAAGGGGAGTAGAACCCTGTGCCTTGTTGAAGAGGTACTTCTTCTATTGCCCCTTGGGCAAGAAGGATGGCAATCTCCTGAGCTAGAAGGTTGAGGAGAGATGTTGGAGAATTGAACTGTTTCACCATGGTGTGAGGGGGAAGGCTTAAGAAATGAAGCTTGTACCCTTCCCTTATGATGGAGAGTGTCCATTGCTCTGCTGTGATTTGCTCCCATCTGGGAGCAAAGTAAGTCAACCTTCCTGGGATGGTAAGGGGCTCTGGTCCTTCCAGAGCTAGAAAGGCTAAGTTCTCTAGTTGCAAGTCAAAGGCCCTGAGGAGGCTGAGGCTGAGGCTGCTGGGCTGTGGAAGGTCTAGCTGCCTTTGACTTGGCCTGTTTAGGTGGTTGCTGACGCTTTGCAGCAAAACGACCTGCAGAAGATGCCTGCTGACCATAAGCAGGATAATATCTTCCCTTTTTGAAAAAGATGTCTTTTTAAACAAACAATCTTTTCTTAACAGGAGCAGAGGTAGACTTTGAAAGTCGATCCAAAGCAGAGTTTTCAGCATCCATCTGAGTGGCCTTTGCTTGCCAATCCTTACAAAAAAGAAGGTTTTCACCTGTACAAGGGAGATTTCCCAATTGATCTTGGACCCAGAGCTCCAAATCAGAAGCTTGTAGCCAAGCAATTCTGCGTGCCCCTATGGCAATAGCCGAAGCTCTGCTTACACACACTCAAAAAAGTCAAAGGCTGCACGGTTGGAAAATTTGGAGACATCTTGGGCATGTTTGAGCCAAGTGAGAAACTCCTGTCTTTTATCCTCTGAAATGAAAGGGGTTAAAGTCTGCAGATGATCTGTGACTTCTTTTAGAAACATTCCTTTATAGAGACTATGGGAATTGATCCTAGCAGCTAGCATAGCAGCTTGGAAAACCCTTCGGCCAAAATCATCCAGGGTCCTGCATTCACGCCCTGGAGGATTAGATGAGTGTCTTTTTGCACTCTTTATCTTCTTCATGGCAGACTCTACCACAATAGAGTGGTGAGGAAGCTGAGTCTTGTGGAAGCCAGGACAAGGAGGGACACGATACATGGTGTCTAACCTGCGAGAATGAGGAGAGGTGGTGAGAGGTGTCTCCCACATCCTCAACATGAGATCATACAGAATCTCATGAACAGGTAAAGTAGCTGCCTCCTTAGGAGCTTTAGGATATTGTAAAATATCCAACTCCTTGGCTCTGGGTTCTGACTCAGGGGCCACTGTGATAGAGAGGCCCCTAGCCACTTCCCTAACAAAGTCTTGAAAAGACAAGTCTTCTGGAGGAGACATTCTTCGTTTAGGTGAAGAAGACTCCTGAGGAAGAAGTATCGATGCTTCTACAGAACCCTCAAACTCAGAGTCCTCAGAGGAATCGAAGTATCGCCTGTCTGGATGCTCCTGTAAAGCCCGATAACCGTTATCGAGTGGGATCAACATCGGGAGTAATCGGTACTGGTTCGGTACCGATGGGCATCATAGGACAGGGTACCGTTGCAATCGACATCGAAGCCAATGTCGATGCAATCGGTACCAGTACCAGGAGAGATGCCGGTACCAGCAACGGGGATTGTTGCGGTACTGGAGGCGTCGCAGCCTGTATGAAAGCCGTTAAAGTGCGCTGCATGGTCAGAATCTTCTGATACATCGACGCCACCAGAGTCTGGATGTCAGTACCAGTGGGAGCCACCGGTACCCCAGAACACGGCAACAGGTGATCTGTCGAGGCCAAGCCATCGATGCCAACCTGTGACCCCCATAGATAATGCTTTGGAAGCCGGAGCTTCCCGCCGGGGTAATTTTGTCGGTGCGGAATCCTCGAGGGCAAGCCCGGAGGCATCTCGATGCTTGGAGGGAGATCTGCCCTTCGAGGACCGACCAGATTTATGCTTGGTTACCTGAGATCCATGGGAGGAAGAGGAGGCCCTGGAAGACGTCGATGCTACTGAAGCTGCATCAGAGGGAAACAGGGTACTGAGCTTGGCTGCTCGGTTCTGCCGACCTCTCTTAGACATCATGGTACAGGACATACAATCCATGATGGAATGGTCAGGTCCCAAACACTTTAGACACCAGTCATGGGTGTCGGTGACAGAAATAGTACCGCCACATTTTGTGCATTTTTTAAACCCAGAAGCGGGCTTCTCCATGAGGAAAAAAAATTT
This sequence comes from Ichthyophis bannanicus, assembly GCA_033557465.1. Lineage (NCBI taxonomy): Eukaryota > Metazoa > Chordata > Amphibia > Gymnophiona > Ichthyophiidae > Ichthyophis > Ichthyophis bannanicus. Next base: position 548,996,237 of record CM066031.1, read on the forward strand.
TAGGCCTAGTGCCCAAAAACTGAAAATGCACAGTAGAGATAAAGAGTTTTTTTTTTTCTTTTAAAGAAAGAAAGAAAAGAAAGACCGGCGGTACTGGTACGACGTTGAAGGCGGCAGACGCGACACAAAAGAATAAAGGAAAAATAAAGAACTTCTTCTGCGGTGACAGGAATACAACCTGCCGGCTCCGTGGAAAAGAAGAACTGGAGAGAGGCGGTTGGGAAAGGCGGGAAGGCAGCACGCAGGTGCTGTGGGATGCTCCCAAAAGCTTTCTTATTGGACGCTGGGGAGCGTTCCCGCGCAGGCTCCGTCGGTACCGACGATACCCATATGTGAAGACTCATTCCTGCTTGTTCCTGGAGATAGCAGTATATAAAAGGAGTTAAATAAATAAAAATAAACAAATGCTTTAAAACAGCACTCAACTTTAACACACTATAAACTTACTTTATTAACTGTTAGCTTATTGCAGTATTGTGGTATTCATTATACCACAGTAAATCATTTCTCATTTTAAAAATTAAATCTCAATTCATCAGTGGCATTTGGCGCTCCCCTTGGTAAAGTACCTTTCAAGATTTTAAAATGTGCTCATGAATCATTTAGGAAGCTTCGGTTTTACAGCAGGCTCATTCTGCTTTTACATCCATGGCAGTGGGTTGTTATAGCAAAAGCAGGCAACTACAGCTTCACTGCCCTGAATGAGCCTGATCTCGGAAGCTAAGCAGGGTCAGCCTGGCTAACGCTTGGATGGGCGACTACCTCAGAATGCCAGCTACTGTCAACTTACTGCATGGAAGAAAGGGCAATCGACTTCCCTTCACAGCTTGCCACTGAAATTTCGCTCAATTCCCCGGCTTTAGATTTCTCACCGATACAAACTTGTTTCGACTTGCAAACAAACAAGGTGGTTAAGTTGTAAGCTGTACATATTTACCGAATGGGAAAACAGGATTCTTTGCACAGAGCTTAGAGGACACCAAAAGGACAAAATTCCAGTCATCTAAGGAAGTAAATAGTGATTTATGTACATAAAACATGACTGAAGATAAAGATCATAAAAACTAACCAGTTTGTCCATCCACATCAACTGCTCGGCTCTACAATCCTATCCACGCCCCCAGACCTCCGTGCTCGTTCCATGGCTTCCTAAAATCAGATACTGCCCACATGTCCCACCACCTCCACTGGGCAGCGGCACCCCCGACAGCAGCAGTCAAAAGCTATCATCAGTGCAACATCAGCCTTTGCGTACCCAGGTGTGCTCTAGGCCTGCTGTTTCCCACCCTTCCAGCAGAATACTTATGTCAGTGAGGGTGGGATTCAGCAGGCCTTGAATGTAACTGCGTGGGTACTCAAACACCGACTATCACACTGATTTGTGCTCATGCGAAGGACAGATAGGACAGTGATGGAAGCAGGGGGAAGGGAAGAGCAGAGAGATGCTATACTACTATTTGGGGAATGGGTTATGGAAGATTTAAGGAAGGGGATCTGTCGACTATGGCAACAGGAGGGGAACATAGAAATACGATAATAGAAAAAGAAAATAGATTATATGGCCTATCTAGTCTGCCTTTCCATATCAACTACAAATAGTCCCCTTTTTACCTTTAGAGATCCTCTGTGTTCGTCCCATGCATTTTTGAATTCAGATACTACCCTCATGTCCACCACCTCCATTGGGAGACTATTCCACGCATCTACCACTCTTTCCGTAAAGAAATATTTCCGCATATTACTCCCGAGACTAAACCCTTTCACTACCATCCCATGTCCCTCATAGCAGAGCTTGCTTTGAATCGAAAGAGGCTCTCCTCTTGTGCATTTATGCCATGGAGATGTTTAAATGTACCATAATCGCCCCTATCCTGCCTTTCCTCTAAAGTATACATATTAAGATCTTTAAGTCTGTCTTCATATGCTTCATAAAGACCACTAACCATTTTAGTAGCCACCCTCTGTACTGACTCCAACCTGCTTTTAGCCTTTTGAAGGTGCGGTCTCCAGAATTGCACATAATACTCCAAATGAGGTCTAAACAAGACTTATACAGAGGCCCCATCACCTCCTTTTTTCTAGTGGCCATTCTCCCTATACAATCAAGCATCCTTCTGGCTTTCAGAGTCACCTTTCCACCCGTTTAGCTATTTTAAGATCATCAGACACAATCACACCCAGGTCCTGCTCTTCTTTCATAGACAGAAATACTTCGCCCCCTACACTGGATTTTTGCAGCCCAAATGCATGATCCTACATTTTTTAGCATTAAAAATTTCAACTGCCAAATTCTAGACCATTCTTCAAGATTAGCTAGATCCCTCCTCATGTTATCTACTCCTTCCTGGGTGTCTACTCTATTGCAGATTTTGGTATCATCCACAAATAAGCAAACCTTACCCAGCAGCCCTTCCGTTATATCAGTAACAAAGATGTAAAAAAGAATCAGACCAAGGACAGATCCCTGTGGCACACCACTGGTAACCTCCTCCGAGTGAACTCCATTTACCTGTACCCTTTGTCGCCTTCTCCTCAACCAAATTTCTAACCCAATGAGTAATTTTAGGGTCCATCCCTAGAATGCTCAGTTTGTTTATGAGTCATCTGTGTGGAACGGTGTCAAAGGCTTTACTGAAATCTAAATACACCACATCTAGGGCTCTCCCTTGATCCAACTCCCTGGTCACCCAGTCACAGAAATCAGATTTCCCTTTCTACCCTAATTCTTCCTGGGCCACCTGACTTGCTTTAAAGCAGTGTGCATGGCAAAGGGGCCTCTGGGCACAGGAACATGCTCCGGCTCTACTGGGTCCCAGCCCCTCCGACAAGGAAGAAGAGATCCAGCAGTGCTCGAGTGCGTGAACCTGTGCTCAGAGGCTTCATGCCATGTACACTGCTCTACACAGTATGTCAGCGCAGCCCAAGCAGAGATAGGATGGCAGCAATAGCAGAGGGGAGGAGGGAGCAGAATCTGTTCTGCCATGCTGCCTCCCCTTAAATTCTGGTGCCCAAAGCAGATGCCTAGTCCCAGGGCTATACCAAGGGCTGTGCGAGCAGAAAAGGGTGCCGATCTCATCACTGGGCTTCCAGGAGGCTTGAAAAGAGCGAGTTTACTGGACATGGCTGGGGTGAAGGGGGCGCCAGATTCTTTAGTCCCACAGGGCGCATTTCTAGCTCTATACAGTCCTGCCTAGTCCACCTTGTGGTAGGACCAGGCCTGTAAATTATCTGTGGAAAATTTCACAGAAAAGCTTCCTTCCACCTAATATGTGAGCAGATAACAATTCCAACAGCGCACTTCTCTTAGCCATTCCAGCCTGAACCTTCAAAGGGAAAAAGCTTTATATGAGAGACACACACATGCACACCATTTTCTGGTGCTTTGATGTTACCTGCCACTCATGCAATTTCACTGCCTCCATCCCAACTCTGCCCATCACCATGTTAAGTTCTTTTTCACAGGCTACCCCACCTCCTCAAAATACAAAAGCGACACGTATGAGTAGTTAAGCTAACACATGTAAAATCACCATGCCAATAAAGTCATCTGAATCTAAATCAGATTCTACTGGCCGTCTCCAAGGTCAGCCCAGTGCCTCATTCAGAGCTCAGTCGCCCCTCCCCCCACCTTACTTGCACAGCACAGGAACTCCCTCCCCCCCCAGCTCAAACCTCCCTTCCAGTGACTAAAGCTACCTTTCCATAGGATTCAACCAATCCAGCGTAATGCTCTTAGGCAGTGCAGGTTCACTCCAGCAAGAGGGAGGAAGGCAGAGTTGTGGATAAGTTTTAAATGCTAAATAATATTTCCAGATACTTTTAGCCATCCTTCCGGCTTTCACATAATGCAAAAATCCAAAAAATCCAGAAAAAAATTCAGACAGCTGGCAATGATAACCTACTGAGCCCTGAGGACATCCGACAGGGCCCCCTAAATATCTGGGCCCTTGCCTTTGCCGTAATCCAGCCTCTTTGTATGTACATGTGCCCGCTCTCCCTGCAGTAAAGAGTATGTGCCAATGGCTCTTTGCCACGCCTCACAAGCTGCCGCCCTAGGCAACTACCCAGTCTTGCCTAATGTTTGAATCAGCCCCATGTCTGAAATAAACAAAAATAACTTTGAATAAAGATGCACTTCACAATACATAAAGGTGTGGAACAAAATTTTCTGTATTGTCATTTTGTTTAATAACTGGGGAGTAGTTTGGCCAGACACCAACCTGGGGGTGAGGTAAAAAAAAAAATAGGTAAATAAGTAGTGCCTGAAAGGGTTGTCACAGGATGCTTTTTAGATTGCATTTAGACAGGATTTTGCAAGATGTCGGAGCATCACACATGCACCAGATGATAAAATGCAGGCGTCTGGGTCATGCAACAAGATCAGAACAAAGGTAACAAAAAATGCCCTTTTTGAAAAGAAATGCACTTTAATTCTTCTCTTGCTTTCCTACACACACAAAAGTCCTTTTAAAGCATCAACTTAAAAATATCCTCACAGCACAAGCCTCTGAGACATGCAGGAAATCCCCATAATTTGCTTTATTTACATAGAAGCAAATCAGCTTGAAGATCCGGAAACAGGTTCAGAGTCCCAGTTTTCCAAGGCCTAAGCCTTTAACTGCTGTTCCTGTGCAGAAAATTTCTGCCTTGCCAACCTCCTCTGCTTTTCAACATTCAGAACATTATCATTCTGTGTCAAACAAACATATGTATTCATTCCAAAAACGACAGAGGATTATAGCAACATTTGCCTGATAAAGAAAAACCTTGGACAAAATGAAATTTGATGAACAAGACTTTAGTTGCCTTCAGAAGGGTCCAATATAAAAAGAGGGCCTGCTCTACACTTGATAGATTCTTTACTTAGGGCCCAGCTCATGCAGTATATGAATATTGCCCCATCCTCTTCTTGCTTTTTAATAGGGTCTTCTGCTTATGGGGCTATGCATAACCCCAAAGACCCTCACACAGTAATCTACTTTCCAATGCTCTGCACTCTCCCTCGTTCTGCATCATGCCACATACACAAGTTAAAGTTAAAGTCCAGGAGAGATGGGGGAGAATTGAAGTGCCTCACCATGGTATATGGAGGAAGGTTGGAAAAATGAAGTTTGTAGCCCTCTCTGATGATAGAGAGGATCCATTGCTCTGATGTAATTTGCCCCCATCTGGGAGCAAAGTGAGCTAACCTTCCGGGAATGGTGAGGGGCTCTGGTTGTTCTAGAGCCAGAAAGGTTAAGTTCTCTAGGGGCAAGTCAAAACCCCTGAGGGGGTTGAGCCTGCTGAGGAGTGGCAGACACTGCAGGCTTTGACCTTGCCTGTTTAGGCTGCTGACGTTTAGCAGCAAAGTGAGGCTGAGAAGATTGTTGGCCAGTATTTGTGGAAAATCTGGCCTTCTTGTAGTAAGGCCTCTTGAAAGACTTTTTCTTGGCAGGAGTAGAGGCAGACTTAGAAAGTCTATCTAAGGTAGCATTTTCTGCGTCCATTTGAGTGGCTTTAATTTGCCAGTCTTTACCAAATAAGTTCTCACCTGTACAGGGCAGATTCCGTAAGCCATCTAGGAACCAGGGTTCTAGGTCAGAGGCCTGGAGCCAAGCAAGTCGTCGGGCTGCAATGGCAATGCCCGAAGCTCTACCGGCACCCTCAAAGGAATCAAAGGCTGCTCTGTTGGAGAACTTAGAAACATCTAGAAGCTGTTTCACTAAAGAAATGAACTCCTCCTTTCTATCTTCAGGGATAAAGGGGGCAAAATGCTTTACCTTTAGGGCAAGTTCCCTTAGAAACATGCCCATATACAGACTGTATGAATTAATCCTGGCTATAAGCATACTAGCCTGGAAGAATTTCCTACCAAAAGAGTCTAGGGTCTTACATTCTCGCCCTGGAGGGGTAGAAGAGTGCCTTTTGGTACTCTTAATCTTTTTCAGCGCAGACTTCACCACAATGGAATGGTGAGGCAGCTGAGTTTTTTGAAAACCAGGAGAAGGAGGGACCCGGTACATGGTGTCCAACCTACGAGAATGAGGAGACAATGTTAGAGGAGCCTCCCATAAGTCCATCAAGTGTTCTTGAAGGATTTCATGGATAGGCAGGGTAACTGCCTCTTTAGGAACCTTAGGGTATCCTAAAATATCCAATTTCTTTGATCTAGGTTCTTTCTCAGAGGATGTAGTAATAGAAAGTCCTTTAGCTACTTCTATAATGAAGTCTTGAAAGGACAAATCCTCTGGTGGAGACATTCTCCTCTTTGGGGAAGAGGGCTCTTCAGGAAGAACAAGAGAGCTCATCAGAGTCATCAGAGGAGTCAAAATCCTCAGAGGAATCAGAGTATCCTCTATTCGCTTCCAACGCACGATACGCATACCGGTCGGTATCTACATCGGGCGTACTGGGCATGGGATCGATATCAGGTGAAAACCCAGATCCGGCATGCACCGATCTGCGTTTGGAAGACGATGGCCTCGGTTCCGGTATGGAAGCCAATACCAGAACCGGACCCGGAACCACTGAATGCGGTACCGAGGGCGTCGCAGCCTTAATGAAAGCCAGGATGGACTGCTGCATGGTCTGAACAGTATTGTCCATAGACGCCACTGCTGCCTGGATGTCGGTACCGGCATGGGCCGGTACCCCAGAGCAGTCTAACAGGTGATCGGTCGAGGCCGTGCCATCGATGTCAACCTGTAACCCCATAGATGGTGCTTTGGAAGCCAGAGCTTCCCGCCGGGGTTGTTTGGCTGGGGCATGGTCCTCAGATTCAAAATTGAGAGCCTCTCGATGCTTTGAAGGAGATTTGCTCTTTGAGGACCTGCCCGAAGAAGGTTTGGTTACCTGAGATCCATCCGGAGAGGAAGACCTGGATGACTGATGCTGGATTATCTGAAGCAAACAGCACATGGAATTTGTTGGCCCGGTTCTGCAAACCACGTTTAGACATCTGGGAGCAGGATGGGCAGTCCGGAATGGAGTGGTCAGGCCCCAAACATTTAAGACACCAGTCATGGGTGTCTGTAACAGAAATAACAGCACTACACTTGGTACACTTCTTGAAACTAGGAGCTGGTTTCTCCATGAGGAGATTTTGTGTAGGCCTGAGGCCTAACAGAAGTCACCAAGTTGTGCTAAAAAATAAAAGCTTTTTTTTTTTTTTTTTTTTTTTAAGAAAGAAAAGAAAAGAGACCCCGGCGGTACCGGTTTCGGTATGGGGAAGGCAGGTACGCGGTCTAAAAAAAGAAACTAAAATAACAATTTCTTCAGCGGTGACAGGAACACGACCTGCTGGCTCCGCGGAAAAAGAGAAACTGAGGAGAGCTGGTCAGGAAGGCGGGAAGGCAGCGCGCATGTGCAGTGGGAGGCCCCAAAAGCTTCCTTTCTGGGAAGCTGGGGAGCTTTCCCGCGCAGGCTCCGTCGGTTCCGACGTACCCATAAGTGAGGACTTATTCCTGCTTGTTCCTGGAGATTGCCTTCACTCAATTTGGATAGAAGGATGCGCTTTGTGTAATGAAGCAACAAAAGTATATTTTTACTCTCATACAGACACGGCAATTTTCAGACAGCTATTTTCTGTGGGTAAAATAGCTACTTGTGTCCATGGCTTTGAAAGTCTCTCTCTAAAAGCAGAATGCAATAGCCACACTATATACACCACGCTATTCATTGTTGAAGTACATGGAATTCAGTATGAATAAAAATTCCCTTCCAAATATTAGGACACTGAATCCAAGTCGGTCAAATATTTTGCTGCTCTTAGTTTTGCCTTTTATAATGAATAATCTAAAGATAATTATCCTCTTATGTGCCATTTTTACAACAGGCAGAAAATAGCATATTCTTACTCTACAATCATACATGTTTACTGGCTAACTGCTCTCACAGGTTGTATTTGCCAAAAATTCTTCCAAAACCTTAACCCTGCTTCACCTGTTTACAGGGCACAAATACTCCTGCTTATGTTATCAGCTGCATGTAAATTATTTGCCAAGGTCAGGCTTTTTTGAATATCCAAATTCTGCATTTCCTGGTGACCCAGAAGCCAGGCTGAGTTGAAAGCTGCTCCTCACACCTCGGAGTGCAACAGCAGCAGCCTGAACCAGCAGGGCCTCCAGAAGGGCTCTTCCTTACAGATCATTTAGATCCTACTTCACTGACAGATTAATTAATGAGAAAGTGCTCAGGGAAATGGGACTGTAAAAAGAAAAAAATCATCTTGAGAAATACAAATCATGTGAGCTACACTGCGCTTAAATGAAAAAAAACTAGGCACGTGAGTTGTACAAGTTAGCTGCAACCAGCAAAAAGCTCCATAAATTCAAACGTGTTTGCCAAAATCAAAATGAAACTAAAAATTGTCAAGTCACTGGTACATAATTCCCAGGAAAAAAAATGACATAACCCCCAAGTCAGCCTCAACTGCCAGCTCTTGGTGACCCCAGCAATACTTTGCACCTTACTACAATATTAATCTCACACATCCATGGAAATTTAACAGAAAACAGAGCGGTTCAGAAAAACTATACTAGAGCAAAATCGAAGGGGGAAAAAACCCCTCATAAAAATCAGCTCGAAATTACATTATCCATATACATGACTGAACACAGCATTATGGAGACTGGTGGAAAGGATGCACCTTGGAAGTCACCTTGGCTTCCATGATGCAAAATTCAGAGCTGGTGTTCAAAAAACTATTCATATGCATGAGTAAATCCCCAGGGCATAGGCTGAAATCTCCCCTAAAGTGGACAGAATACCATTTCTGCTGCAGGAGCAAAAAGCCCTGGGCCGAACATCTCTAGATTCTTGCAAATTGATGCAGCCCAGAGGTCAGCATCTCACCAAACCATTAATCACATTAAATACCTATCACGGGATCAAAGGATCAAAACACAATCTACTTGTGTGAACACAGCGTATAGTTATATATTTTTAGCACTTTTTTCATATTTGTTTTCTGCACTGGAACTACCACAGATAGAGACATAAATAACTAACTGTCTGGGTTGAACTGCAAGGATAAAACAAAAATTGTCATAACCATGAATTTAGTCCTTGGTATCCATTAATTCACTATTTGAAAAAAATAAATAGAAAACATTCTCAAATGATTAAGGATGCCCATTAGAGCTATGAAAGCCTTTGGAAGTCATACAGAACAGAATCACATTTACAACTTTTGCAAGGAGTATGGATCAGAGCTCTCAAAACACAATAAGCAGGATATCAATGTTCCAGGACAGAAAAAGACAGACATTGCTATCAACAGCTACACTAAAACTATGCAAACATAAAGCCCGAGTGACGTGGGAGTCAATGCTTTGGTTTCCTGAAACAAGAGAAGACCAAGTTTAGGAGTGGTCATTTTTAGCTTACTTTCTGCAGGGAAAGACAACGTGTGTGTATGCAAGAAATTAGATTCCATTAGCCCTAGCGAGAACTTATTTCTTGAACAGCAGCTATTCAACGGTTCAGGTGCTAAAAGGCATCATTTGGGGGCATGGCAAAAAGTGTGCAGTTTAAGAATGCCATTCATTTGTAACTTCTTGATTCTTTCTAGAATCTCTCTCTTTGTTTAAAATACAGAAACTGGAGTCAATCATCTTATACTTGTTTCAAATTCTTTTTTTTCTGGCTATATGTTCTATCCCCATGTAGGGGGGCTAATCTAAGAAATTGAACCTTTAACTTTTTCTGTTTAATGAAACCCATTCCTGAATTTATCATCAACGAATGGCTTCTGTCCCAAAATCTTTAGGATCCAACACAAAACGTCTGAGGTGCTATTCATCACCAGAGACCAGAGTTTCTCCCCTCCACCCCATATAAAGGTTAAAGAAGCTGAACTCCAAACCAAATCAACAATTCGGTACTTAGGGGTTACCCTTGATCAACGTTTGGACATGAAAATCCATATATCCAACATAGAGCCATATATTTCAAAATCCGGTCCCTCAGACACCTTCAATCCCTTCTAAACCCTGAAGACTTCCGGACAATATACCAATCCCTTATCTTACCACACTTTGACTTTGCCAACGCTATTCTTCAAGGTCTCCCTCAGTCAACACTTAATCCGTTACAGCTTGCCATGAATGCCGCTGCCAGAGTCTTAGTGGGAGCAGCAAGATGCGACCATGTAATGCCTAGCCTAATACAGCTTCACTGGCTCCCCATACAAGGAAGGCTTATGTTAAGTCCTTGCTACTCACTCTCAAATCCATCCATGGCATCACCTCCCCTTCACTAACTGACATCATTCAACTCATCCCTCCCAACAGAACAAGGAGATCCCCATCTACAAATGCGCTAGTAATCCCAAAGGCATCAACAAAGTACACAATCGCTACATCAAACAGGGCTTTCAGTATCTATGCCCCAAAATGATGGAACGCATTACCACCAGGCATCCATGCGATTACTGACCTAACAATTCAGAAAGGCTCTCAAATTCCATTTATTTACACAGTACTACCAGATTAACCTGACCCCTACCTAACTGTCCCCCCTCCTCTTACCTCCTCGAGATAACATCTCAATATTAGCACACAACCTCACTGTACACATGTAGCATCCTAAATTCTTAGCATTCAATCTCATTGTACATATTTAATTAGTTCAGTTTGTATCCCCCTTGTTATCCAAGTTGTTACTCCTGTTCTATGTGAAGCCAAACAGTTGTTATGGTCATTTTGTTTTATGTAAACCGCGCTGATACGAAATAGTGCGGTATATAAGAAATTGTAATAAATAAATAAGCTCCATGAAAGGACTCAGAATGAGCCCAAAGCCCAGAAGCAGAGGGAAAGAGGGTTTTTTTCTGGTTGGTAACCATGAGAATCCCAAGACCCCATGGATCCAGCCAACGTGCTCTCTGTTTATGGGCAGAGACTGATGAGAAAATGGAGGCAACCCACTTCACAGGCCCTCGGACCTGTCTTCCAGAAGGCGGTAAGATTTTGTCTTGACCGTGTCCTTCACCAGCTTCTCCAAATCGACTTCAAAAAGAAATTTCTCTTTAAAAGCCAGGTGGGCCAACTGGGCTTTGGGAGATGCCAGAGCCAAATCCAATGCTGTGACACCGTCATCAGGGCATCATCCCTGGCCACTAAACATACCAGGTCACATATGGCATCAGAAAGGAAAGCTGTAGCAGACTCAAAAAGAGGAGTAGAATCATTGTAGACCTAACTCAGTTCAGGAAGGCACTCAAATACCACCTTTTCCTCCAATACTATTCAGTCAGCAATGAAATCTAGGTATCCCCACCTAAGAAATAACCACATATTTTCCTTATGTTAGTGTTACTCCAATCTTGTTCCATGTAATTATTTCATGTATATAGTTCACCCCTGTTATCCAAGTTTGTACTCCTGCTCTATGTAAAACCAAACAGCTTGTTGTTATGGTCATTGTGTTATAATGTAAACCGCGCTGATACCGAATAGTGCGGTATATAAGAAATTGTAATAAATAAATAAAATAAATAAACGTAGATTAATGGTCTCTCTGATCACTATAACAGATGTGCTACCAAGTCCGCATGCATTTTGCGCATCTGATCTGCCACTGTACAGTATATAAAATAGTCTCTCTTGAAATTATGTTTATGTTCCTGTCCACAGAGGCAAATAGGTCCACCTCCAACTGTCCCCAAAGGACAAAGATGTCTTGAATGATAGCAGGATCAAGGGACCATTTGTGTTGATCCAGCTGTTGACTCAACTTGTCGGCCAGCTGATTGCGAGTCCCTGGAAGTTAGGTTGCTCATAGCAAGGCATCCAGAGGGGGGTTTGCTGGGGATCTGAGGGCACACTAGACTGCTTCAAGCTCCCAAGGAGAGGTCTGCAGAAGAGCAGAACTATCCTGGAGAAACGTCTGGGACAGAAAGAGAAAAAAAACTGATTGAGGAGCCTGTAAAGCCCCCTAGAAGGGGGAAGGGCTATCAGGCAAGGAGGGTAGGGGTTTGTTCTTAGGTGCTGGCAGAGGGAGCTAATACTTATGCTTATCTTTAGCTTTTTACCAGAGGCATGTCCCCCCCAGAGTTGGAGTATGAAGCCAATGTACTAGGAGTAAATTCAGGAAGGGGAGGAGGAGTGCTACCCGACAGCAGGGGTAGCCGAGAGGGAGCCCCAGACTCCGCAGCAGAGACTTGAGGTGTGTGTGCTGTGACTGCTTTCATAGACCCTCCCCAGAAGCTGTGCTTGGCCTGATGGAGGGAGGGAGCAAGATGAGTCTGATATCAGAGCTGGCCCCGCACAGGTGGGTAGCTGAGCCTGGCTGAGCTCTGGAACATGGAAAGAGAGCTGGCTCTGCAGAGGTGGCAACATCGAGCAAGGCCTGGCTCTAACACTGTTGAAAAACAGCTCCCTTTGATTTTGACTGAAACAGCACTTTCTGTCAGCCGACAAAGACTGCAGCTCAAAAAGCACTTTACCACAGTCTAGCAGTAAAGTGCAGGCAGGCCCATGTAAGTTTTGACAGCTGAGATGTGAAGCGAAGGCAGACACGTTTTTCTCCAACGGCCAAAGGGAAGATGCAGACAGAAATGTTTATCTTTCTCTCTTCCTGACAGCTTAAAAAAATCACGCAGCAAAAGAACACAATAGCAGAAACAACCCAGTGTGAAAAGCAAGCAAGGGGACCCCCAAAAACCATGCAAAGGGGCCACAAAAAAAAACCATGAAGAAAAAAAAAATGGAGAGCAAGCCCCACCCCAGGCTTCTGCACAGTGAAAGAAAAAAAAAACGGATTCTCTCAGCACAAACAGGCGGGAAGCAGGCACATAAGCAAAGTTTCTCTGAGCTGTGGGAGATCCACTCAAGGCTCAGTCTGGGGGCTTCACCATTGAGTGTGACTATCACCCTGCTAGTCTCTGGAGAAACTGTGCTATTTGTTGTATGGCATATCCTTAAAGTATAAAACTATTTATATTTAACACTTACAGTAAAAAATTAATTTCATTTGTATCAGATGCTGTGGTTTTATCCAGCAAATACTGTGAGGCATTTTAAAACATGGCAGGCTCTGGTGCAGAAAGAGCTACAGGCTTTCCTCTTCTCAAAGAGGTCACACTGTTCCCCTGCCTTATTAGATATTAAGGATCCCTTGCCATGAGGCTAACAGACATGACTCACAGGGGAGAGGGAGTTATTTACTTTTAGCATGTACTGTCTGCCACAGAGCCCATTTTATTCCTATGGGTTCTGCAGCACATAGCATGTTTTAACTGTCAGTAAACGACCCCCAGTGTTACAAATGTGATGTTCGCTGACCCAGTGAAAAAGAGGATAGCTCTTGAAAGCTAGTCAAATGCACTGAATTACTCCAATAAAAAAAGGAATAGCCTACAATTTGTTCATTGACCCTTATTTATTCACTCATACCTACTTAGAGGCCAGCAGGGACATGAGCACATTACCCCCTTCCTTAAAAGGTTCACTGGCTGCCTGATAGTTGATGAGTCAAGTTTAAAAAAAACAACAACCCACAGACACACACACTGTCATGCTCATGTAGAGTTTTTTGGCCTTTTACTATCTGGTTAGTAGGTTAGTTCCATAGACTATCCATCCCTGTTTGGAAAGTGGCCCATTTCTAACACTCATCTTCGATCTTCAAACTCAGTCATATGCAACCTTCCAGAAGTAGATGGAAAGCTTCTTTGTTCTTACAGGCTTTTCTTACATGCTAACTGATGGCTGGATCATGCTTTGCTTGTGTTAGTATGCATTTTTATGTACTGTATTTTTTTATTCAATTATGTAATACAACCTGATGATCATCTGAATGGATTACTGGAACATGAATATATTTACATGAAATACATTTCTACAAACTTTGGTGATCAGTATTTCTACCTCAGCTTTCCATCAACTCATTCCCATTGCTGCTCAGTTTACTCAAACTGTCATGGGTACGTTCAGCTAGTTCTGGCTTCTAAGACTGGTGATCCGTACCAACAGAGATGGGCTACCAATCCCAGAATGCTTCAGGATGTCAACTAGGACTGGCTCGAGGTTTCCCTGAAGGAGTGAAGCTAGCTGGAGAGGTGTCTCGGTTGCATGGATAATCAACCCAGGAATACCAGGTAGCATGAGCACACACATAGATCTCCAGGAATCTTCAGCAACATTCAGACTAATTAGACTACATCCGTACTTATATTATCCAGTGCTAGTGAACTTTGGAACCGGAAAGCACCTCCAAAATTTCTTTTGAGCCCCGATAACTCTGTAGTTAAGCAATGCTATTTAAAATAATGAAAGTTAACAGGCAGATCACCTGATAGGGCTGAGACCCAGATTTGTTTGCAGCCCTCAAGGAGGCGAGTTGACTGTCTGCACATTAAGTTTTGCCTTCAGTGGTACCTGTGGTGTGGATAGTGGGGGTGGGAGAAACACACCAGTTTCAAAACGTTCCCAATCTTGCTCCTTTCGCTTGCACTATGCTCACTAGCAAAAGAGAGAGAGGGCTGAAAATAAAAGGGGAAAAAATAAGAAGCCAAGTTTCTCATAAAAGTAATTGATAAGAGGAAAAACAAAACTGCTCAGCCCTGAAAAAAAAAGTTTCTTGCAGATAGTCTTCTGCGTGTGTGACCGAGGCCAGCTATTCTATTTTCTTATTTAATATTATTTATTGAACATACCAATACATTCAAGAAAATGAATGAAAGAAACTTGGCAAACAGGTAACATTAATACAATCGTAAGCAAATACAAGGAAAATTATACATTAACCAAAATTAGCCCACAAGAATTAAAAAGGAGGAAGCAACAGGAAAAAAAAAAAAAACCCCAAAAAGATAGTAAGAAAATACATATCATGGCAATGTGAGACTTATGCGTCAGCCGTATGAGGAGATGTAGAAACCACCACTGATTCCTCCCTGGCCACAAAGAGCTCCAGAAGCTGGCGGGGCTCAAAAAAACAAAACAAAAATACTTTCTCTTTATAGGAAAGATGACATTTAGCAGGAAATTTCAACAAAAATGTCCCGCCGAGGAAGGAGTACCCTGGGGGCTTAAAACCCAGGAACTCCTTTCTCCTCAGCTGGGTATCCCTAGCAAGATCAGGGAAAATGCGGACATGAGAGCCCATAAACCGCTCACTGAAATTTCTAAAGATCGAAGAATTAACGCTTTGTCAGATTCAAGAGCCAAAGTAATAAGGAGGGTAGGAAGACCGGTGATCAACACCACGGAGCTCTCTAGAAACCCCGTAAGGTCTCCGGGCACCCCAGGAGTCCCACCGCTAGCCCCCCAGTTCCCCCGGCCCACAGAAAGATACTGAGCCCTAGTCAGTGGTGGAGATCCTTAAAAACTCCTGGAAGTACCTACAAACCATTTCCAGGGGTGACTGTAACGGAGATCTAGGAAAATTAATCAGTCTTAAATTGTTCTTCTGGACTTGATTTTCAAGATATTCCATTCTCCTAGAGATGACGCTCCGATCCTTAATGTGGGCACAATGGAGATCCTGAAAGTGCTCAAGTTCTCCATTCAGCCGGGTCAGCTCCCCTCCTGTTCCTTTTGAACTCTGGAAACCTCTAGGAAATCCATGCTCTTACTCCCCAATTCCAGCAACAGACCAAGGAGGCAAACCACTTCAAACACCCTCAGCACCCCAAGAAACTACGCAAAATCATGCAATTTCTCTACACAAAGAGCAATTTCGTTGGCTGCCCCATTGATATGGAACTCTCTCCCTCCTGACTTACGATCAATTGACAACTTAAAGGACTTTCGTAAACAATTAAAGACGATACTCTTCATTGAACACTACGGATCAAACAATTAACTATATTCCGTCTATTGTAGCTGTTTTATAAAATGATTTTATGTAGTGGTTGACCTATATTGTTTATCCTTCCTTACTACTCTCATGTTTTGTTTATACAGTGTATATTTCCCTTACTTTATAACCTTTGTATGTCTTGTAACCGCTTTGATTTAAGGAAAAGGCGGTATAAAAAAACTTGTTAAATAAATAAATAAAATAAATACGTAAAGACAGTTTCAGTACTTACAAATGCAGCAATAGTCATGAGTGAAGAATTCATGGTTGAGACAGCGTCCCACAGCACCTCCAATGTAACTTTAAGGGGCCTCACCAATACACCAGCACCTGCGTTGATCACCAGGTAAAATCACCTCCTGGGTAGGGCTGTCCTCTGACAGACACAGCCTCAGGTCTCACTTCATCCCCAGGGGCACCACACGGACAAGCAAAAACAGGGGAACCCCTCTTCACCTCCCTGCACTGGCGTGCTAGTCTTCACGCCGACGGGAAGCACTCCTCTGTCAGCCGCAACACTTCCGGGGCATGGCGGGGGGGGGGGGGCACTGCTCAGAGGATAGCAAAACCCCCGACGTGCTCAGGTCTGGCAAAAGCACCATATCCGCCGAAGATGCCACTCCCGCTCCTGAGACAGAGAAACCACACATCGGCAGGGTTTTCTGGACGGTGCAGTTGAAATAAGTTTCACCCGAGGGTAGGGAAACTTGCTTGTGCTTTCTTCTGCCTATAGCAGCCCGTAAAGCAGCCAGAAGCATCGACACAGTGCGCCACCAAAGGAGCCTGCTCACCAGAAGCGGATCACCGCCGCCATCTTGCCTCCTCCAGCTATTCTGTTTTCTACAACAGAGATCCCTATGTGCAACTTCCATGTTGTTATCTCACTTGTTCAGCTTTTCAAATAGGTGTATGCAGGGGCGGCCCAAGGGTGATGCGGAGCCATGTGTGGACACTCACTGCCTCATTTGCATAGCCACTGGAACTTTACATACATTTTATTTATTTTATTTTAAAACGTATATGTTGCCCATCTAAAATTTTAGGCAGCTTTCAAAGGAATCCTTCATAAGCCTCTTGTTTGTCCTGGCAATGACTTAGGGGCATGTTTAAGTGTGTTAAGTGCCACTACACCAATAGAAATAATTGGGTGTTGCGCATTCACAAATGTTAATGTGCGTTAAGTGCAGCATTAACTTTTAGTAGACATGCCTCTTAATGAGTGTCTCAATACCATTTGCATGGGCAGTGAGGATAAAGAGACTACCAGATTTCTACATTACTGTATTCCAGTGTCAACTGCCAGGCACATTAGGAAGTACTATACACCCTGCTCATATAGAACCCATAGCAAACCTGCCATATCTTAACAGCACTACTAGGACTCACAAAGCACCAAACCCTACCTATCAAAAGACAACACTGCAAATATTAAACCAATACATCTCAGAGAATACCAATACATCTCCTACTGGGGAAAGGGAACGAGTGGGACTGTCACAGAAACTACATAAACAGAATACTGCAGCTCGGTTACACATGCAGAACATAGACCATCAGCAAACACAGAACAAGGGATCATAATTTAGAAATAGGAAAATAATAATTAAACTGGGAACCCCTAAAGTCAAACTTGGAAAGACCACCACCACTGCTGAAATAAAAGTATAAAACTTGTGCATCACTAATGTTTTGTGTTCTCTTTAGTACATTTCCCAGAGCTGACATATTCCAGTTAATAAATTCAAACTAAAATAGTTTTTTTCTACCTTTTATTTGGGCGTTTTATTTTTCAATTGCAATTGCCCCAATCACTTTCTTCTGCTTCCTTTTTCTGCTAACTCTCCATTGTCTGCTGTCCATTTGTCTTTTTTTCTCTCTTCTAGTTTTCTCCATTCTCTCTACATCTGCCTCTAACATACTGATCTTTCCCCTTTTGCTCTTCCCTCCATTTTTCTTTATTCCTTTATCTTCCATTCAAAGTTTCACCCCTCCATCCCCACTTGCTCTCCCAATACTCAGCCAATCAGATTTCCCACATAAAATATCCATTCCCCTCCCCATCCTCACTCCCCTGGCTTCTTCCCCCCCCCCCCATCAGTCCCAGCCACACCCCCTTCTGGTCCTCCCCCAGCATCAGTTCCCTTCTAGTTCCAGTCCCTCCCAGCATCCACTTCCTTACAGTCTGATTCACCCATCCCCCCACATCAGCCCATTTCCAGTCCTAACCCCCAGTATCAGTTCCCTTCCAGTCCCTGTCCCCCATCCCCAGGTCATTTCCAGTCCTAACACCCCAGTATCAGCCCTCCTCCAGTTCCTCCCAGCATCAGCTCCCTTCTAGTCCCAGTCTCCCATCCTCAACTCAAGCACATTTCCAGTCCTAACCCCTGTATCAGTTCCCTTCCAGTCCCAATCCACCAACCCAGGTTATTTCCAGTCCTAACACCCCAGTATCAGCCCTCCTCCAGTCCCTCCCAGTCCCAGTCTCCCATCCTCAATCCCAGCCCATTTCTAGTCTTACCTCCCCAATATCAGTGTTCTGCCAGTCCCTCCCAGCATCTGCTCCCTGCCATTCCCAGTCCCCCATCCCCTCCAACATCAGCCCATTTCCTGTCCTGGCCCCCTCGTTCCCGTTCTAGCCCACAGTCACACAACAAAATAGGGACCCTATGCCTAATCGGCTTCAGAGGGAGCTGGAAAGGTTCCTCTATCACAGCTGCGGGAAAGAACAGCATTTACCTTCTCTCCCGCAGCTGTGATAAAGAGGAACCTCCCAGCATTCAGTGCACTGGTGGGTTCATCTTTATCACAGCGGCAGGAGAAGAGGCAAATGCTGATCTTTACTCCCATGGCTGTTCAGAGGTGAGCCAGGGCTTTGGGCCTCCCCAGCTCCCTCTACAGCTGATCAGGTGCGGGGCCATGTGCGGGCAACATTCCCACACAATGGCAGGGCTGGTCTTGGTGTATGGATGTTCTAGGGCCTGCTACAATATTTACTGAGCTGCTTTGTTCTGGGTAGGCTCCTTGTGTAAGTTCTGGAAGTTGGTGTTATTATATGGTAGATTTGCTCTGTAAATCCAGTGACTTATACGGTTTTGTATTAGTTTATAATATGCCTGGTACTGGAGAAACTACATCAAACAATTGATCTCACACTAGAAATCCCAGAGTTACCAAAATCCCAGAGTTACCAAATAATCAAGTATATAAAAGATTTCCAAATCTTTATTAGTCAATTACAAAAATACTATCTTAAAGAGACCAGAGACAGCTGGAATTCAGTGTAAAATACTCTTGAAACATTAGCCATAAGCACTATCATAGGTCTCCACACCCTGTGCTCTTTTTTATAATATATTATTTTTTTTAGAACCTTAAACCAGTTTCTAAAAAATTCTCTCATTAAAATTGCCATCAAAAGGGATTTGCAAAAACAGATACTACTGATCTGCTCCAAAACACCCTACATGATCATGTTTCAGACAAAGCCTTGCTTCAGGGGATCTTCCAAAAAATAAAAGCGAAACATGTAGCATCCACCAAATTCCAACATCCACTCCAAGCTGTTTCAAAATGATGCTTAAACTCAAAAGGAAGTGACATACACTATAAATACCTTGGCAGAAGCAATAGGATAAACCCAGATCAGCAACAGACATCTCACAAAATAGACGCCAATTCAATTTCCTGATTCAGCCCAGTGGGTATCGCTGAATTTAAAATGATAGACCCACTGCTGTTCTTTCAATTTCAGAACTGCTTCCTGGTTTCCACCTCTCCAATCAGCGGGAACCATATTAATTACTCACCACGTAAATGAAGTGTCATCACAGATAGTGAATCATATAAAGGATATTTTAACCATTCTGCAAAATTGCATCCTCGCTGATGTACAATATGAGGAGATTCAAATTCTCGCTATACAGTGAGCACTCTCCAATGTGTATGCAGTAGTTTCATAACTTTACCAATACCATACATATATGGTCAGGGTCAATGGTGCTCTAAAGCTATATGTGGTGCTTCTTGGACAGATCCACTTACTCAGAAGATATACCATGCACGTTACTCTACATCTTGTACTTCCAAGTTTTGTTGTGTGTATTATTCTGTGTGCCTGTCTGAAAATCTATGCGGGTCATACAAAAAGACCTGTAAAAATCTGTATGACTGAACATCTTAGTAGATTGAATACCAAGACTATGACTGCACCGTTAGTATCTCATTTCACGTCTGGTGTTCATGACACTTCATTTACGTGGTGAGAAAATTTTTTTAGAAATTGGTTTAAGGTTATAAAAAATAATAGAAAAAGAAAGAGCACAGGGTGAGGAGACCTATGATGGTGCTTATTGGCCAATGTTTCAAATGTATTTTACACTTAATTCTAAACCGTCTGTTGGTCTCTAAGGTATATAGTGTTTCAGGAGTGTTTGTAACTAAAAATGATGAATAAAGATTTGGAAACCTCTTATATACTTGATTTGGTACTGGAGAAAAGCCATTTGAGTGAATGTCCCAGTATTGCTCTGCACCCTTGCCAAGGGAGAGGTTTCTGTGGATGCAGAATGCTGCATGTTCAAAGAGAAAAGCCATAATGCAATTTATATCTACAAATAAAATGCATTATAATTTTATAATATGGTGCTGTACACTGCTCCCTGGTTCTCTCTTTCTTTTAGTTCCTTGGAGTGCAAGCATCTTGCATTTCTCCTTTGTTTGTTTTTTGCTGGTCCAAGTGTGCAGCTTCAGAGGAGCTATGTTGGAGTCGCCAAGCCCCTCTTGTTTTGGTATCATGCAAAAAGAGTTTAGAAAGGAGTTTGGGGGAAAAAGGTGGTGGGGTGTACCCAGCATTAATAAGGGAGGGGGCACCAATCTATAGATTTCAGGGGGCGCCAGAAACCCTAGCACCAGTTCTACCTGCAGGAGTTGATGGCAATGGACACTATCCTAGCTGATGTACTGAATCCATCTAAAGCCATCTCGATGAGATGCTTTGCACCCCTGTTGACTTCTGATGAGAGTAAGGGGGACTGGGAGGGGAAAAAAACTACAGTCTGTATGTCATCTGACATTATACAGGTACAGAACCAGTTGAAAGTGATGTGCACAAATGTGAGAATTCAGCATCACTGCCTGGAAGACCTTCCTGACCATAGAGTTCAGGGGCCAGTGGTCCTTCCCAAGTGGATACAGAGAGTAGTTATGTGAACTTTCGGCCTTTAATGCTAACTTCACAATGAGGGAGTGGTACGATTTGAGGCTTGTAGTATTCTATGACCAGGTCTGGAGCTGGGGGCAGAGTTATAGTCTCAGAGAGCCACACAAGTAATGCAATGAGAGAAGCAATGGCTGGTAGAATTATGGCGGATGCCGTTGAGAGGCATTGACGCAAATATTGTTACAAAGGATAAGACTTTTACCCCACAAACTACAATAAGAGTCAGAGAAGCAACTTTGGTAGTCAAACCGTGTAAATGCCTTTGAATATTAGGCCCCAATAATTCTAACCATCCTAGAAGCTGCCATGGATCAAAAGTACATCTCTGTACAAGACATCAGCAAGTTGAAATAGTTTACTTTTACACGATATATAAAACAAAATTAATCCGTTAAAATGTAACTAGTTAATCGCACTGTGATTCCAGTTGCATGTACCCAGTTAATTGTACCATGTAACTTTTGTTTTAGTTCAATGTAAAACGTCTTGATACCACTCAAAAGGCAGTATATAAGAAATGTTAAATAAAATAAATGTTTGCTGTGCCTTTGCTATAACAATCAGCATCTTGTACTTGATAAGATTACAACTGATCAGCTAATTTTTTTACTGAGATTTAAAACATTGTTATTCAATAAATTGATTATACCACAAGAATCAATTGGTTGAGTGCTGTTCTGACCATCTACTGTTTATCTTAGCAGGGTATTTTGCAATTACCTTCATTAAAGGCAATCCGCTTGACCTCAGCAAGACTTCAGGCTTTAAGCTTACAGGCCCCTTTGTATGAGGTCAACTTCTTTGGAACTTAGAGAGGAGATTAATTGTTTCAAAAGAAACTAAAAACCAGGCTGTTCCTATATTCAAGTTTATAATGAGTGATGAGGATACAAGATTGGTATAAAATTGCTGTAACTATGTTTTTATAGTAATCCATTCTGAGGCTGATTTTAAAAAGCACAATATTAAGAATAAAACAAATTAAATGCATATAAAAACGTGAACAGAATCCCTCCACAAACACAAAATCTCAATTTGTAATATTAAGATATTCCTAAACTATAAGAATTTAACTCATTGTATCTCAGCCTGCTTAAGATATTTAAACACACACACACTTGACAAATTACAATACATTCTATGGTAACAATATTAAGAATAATCATAGAGGTGTCCTACTTGAGGCACTCAGGAACACACAGATCCCTTTCTTTAGCTGGAAGTGTCCCATAGGGACCCTTTTACTAAAGGGTGTTAGCACAGATTCTGGTGCACAATTGAATGTGCACTGGGACATAGGTTAACAGTCAGCACCAGGCCATAACAGTGCAGCCAGATTTCAGCACCGTCTGGCAAGTTAAGGGTGCAAGTGGGCCCACACTAACTGCAAAGTTAACTTTAGGGGCAGGAACACTTACCAATCCCTAGTTTTAGAAAGACTTAAACACATACCAATTAAAAAAAAAAAATACACACAAGGTGCTCGACTAAAATACTACAAAGCAATCAATCCCTAAATTATGGGAAAATCTGCTTCTCCAGTTCACAACACAGCAATCCCAGTATTCTAGGGTTTACTGGCATAGTGACAAGTGGTTGACATTGTGCTAAAGTTTACAAAAGAAAGAAAGTATACTTCTCCCTTACAATAAGCCAACTCTGTCACATTTTAAAATAAACACCAGACAGTGTAGTCTTGTCTAGTAGGCAGCAACACTTTAATGACAAATGTTAATTTGCCTCAGTAATAGCCCCATAACAGTCTGGAAGAGATAAAAAGTTATGTTTGACTTCTCTCATCCATGAATCATCATGAATTATGTCAATAAAAATACGGCTCAGTTAGACCAGCCATAGGCTGCAACCTTCAAATCTTCACCGAACACAAGTACTGCAGAAGAGCACACTGAACACCCATGCGTTCCGTCCTATGTCATCAAAACAAGGGACCAGCACAAGTCACAGACCTTTCTTGTCGTTTTAGAGTTTTTTCGGCAGTTCTTATGTCAAGCAGAAATCTCACGCTATGATTAATTGGTGTCCTTTATTTCTCCTTATGTAGGCTTTTTTGCCAGACTCACAGGTTTGTTTAAGCCTTAAAGCAAATGAGTCACATTGCACCTTTCTTTGTTTAAGGAAGCAGTGAAGCCATAAAGGTGCGGGAATGGGCTACATTTGCTGGAGTGTCGTTGTACCTGTCCTGAGGACAATGAGGGGGAGAGCACAAGGAAAGACACACACAGACGAGTCGATTCTTCCCGACTCCTGCTATATCTAGTCATGAGGGTTCCGAGTCTGGCTCTAAATATAGTCAACACGTCCTGTTCCTACCTCACTTTTAAAATAAAATTTAAAAAACACAATTCTGTTTCTCTACAACGCTTGCATAAGAACGGATCAGAGAGGCAGCAACCGCAGGTCCAATTAGGGCAGAAAACTTTTTGCTGGTCGGTCCACCAGCAACGCAGGTTGCCAGCGAGTGACGTTTTGGGAGGTCGGATTTAGGTTGCAAATAAGGAGAACGGATTTTACCACATATCAATCAGCCGTCGCCGCAGCAGCTGCGGAGTTTGCAGCAAGGCACGCGCGCGCTGCGCCGCAGTGTCAGGAGCTAGCTCGTGGGAGGTGCGCGCGCCGCGGACGGGGCAAACACTCACCGGCGAGGAAGCGCCGCTCGGACCACCACCGCCGCCGTCGCTGCTGCAGCTGCTTCTCCTGCGGGCGAGAGTGAGACCGCTCCGCAGCAGGGCGGGCAGCTCCCGCAGCTTGTGCTTCAGCTGCACCTGCTGCTCCCTGACGCTCCGGCTGCGGCTCAGAGCGGGCGCCGCGGCGGGTCCCACGTCGGGCGGAGGGGGCTGCATGCTGGCGCGCGCCCGGCGCTCATTCTCCCGCATCGGCGCTCGCTGCCTCCATGTAGCAACTTGCACTTGTCCGCCGGCGGAGGAGAGGAAAGGGGGAGACGCTCTTCCCGACCGATCTCCAATCTCTCGCTGAGCGCACCTCCTCCTGTCACCTGGCCCCCTCCTCTTCCAGGGAGGGGCTTGCGACTGCGGGCGGGGCGGAATTAATGTGCCACGCTAGCAGGGATTGGGAATAAGAGAGCAACGGAGTAATTGGGAAAGATGAAGTCATTAGCAGGTGGGGGGTAGGGGAGCCAGCGCCGTTCTACCTGTGATCTCCACCGCGGCACTTTCTGCGGGACAGCAAGAGTCCGCAGAGCTCCCAAGTCCCGCTGCTGCTGAAACGAAATCGAGGGAGTTTGCCAGATAGTAAAATCCTGCTGATGCGAATGATTAAATAAATTCTTTTTTGTCTATATTTCTCAAAGTTTACACCAAAAATACAGGCAGTAGCAATGTAAATACAGTCGTATAAGAAACATTAACAAAAGAAAATACATTACGCCTTCATACAAATCGTCCACAATATTCTGGGGCAACTAAAAGAAATAAAATGAAGGAAATAAACTTAGAACATGAAAGCTGCAGAGCCTATTTACTCTGCAGCCTTCATGTAAATAAATTCTTATTGGCAATGTGATTCTCAAGTCGCTCGAAAGGGGCAACTTACTAGAAGGGCTGGAGAGGGAATCTATGAAAATGCAAGAGCTGGACATGCATTCAAGGGAGAAAGGTTATGGTAGATGTTCCGTCCTGACCTATTGAGAATAGTCTCTAGATCAGTGGTTCTCAACCCAGTCCTCTGGGACCCCCAGGCCAGTCAGGTTTGCAGGATATCCACAATGAATATGCACGAGCTAGATCTGCATATGATGGAAGCAGTGCATGCAGATCTCTCTCATGCATATTCATTGTGGATATCCCAAAAATCTGACTGGCCTGGGGGTCCCAGAGGACTGGGTGGAGAACCACTGATCTAGATAGAGCCCCACTAGGCCGTGTCCTACTCCCTTCACATAATGCATCTAAGCCTTTATTTCCAACAGACATAATTATCCTATCGCTAGGTAGGCTTTATTGTTACCAGGCTAGCATGCTGCTGCATGATTTAAAAAGAAGGCGGCGGGGTCACCTGACGGTATGAGTGAGTGAGGAAGTTTCCTTGCTTATTTTATTTATTTATTTATTTAACAGCTTTTATATACCGCACTTTTGATATCAGCGCGGTTTACATTTTAACAAATTTTGTACTTAAACATAAAACAAATGTTAAGTTTACAGAGAACAGGGAATAAAAACATGGATAACAGGGATTAACAATTAACAGATATTTTCAATTATTTACAATAGGTTCTTAAATGCTCGAGCTCTAAAGGTAGGGTTTGTGAGGCTTGGTCTAGATCAAGTGGTAAGGTTTCGGGAGCTTATTTGACTAGCCGTGATCAATGGTCTGTGTGGGAGGGGGGTCAGTATATTGTGAGAAGTGTTGTAGGAAGAGATGTGTTTTTATGGATTTTCTGAACTGGGGACAGGTCTTTTTGTGATCTAATACTAGGTGGAAGCGTGTTCCAGCATCTAGGGGCGAAGGAAGAGAATGCTCTTAAAGTGGTTGTTTGAGTGAGTTTTTTGCTGTCATTTGGGACTGTTAGCATGTTCTCTGTTACAGAACGTCTAGATCTGGTGTTCTGTGTGTGTTGGAGGAGATCAGATAAGGAGGATGATGAGATATGGTGGAATGCTTTGAAGGTCAGGATGAGAGCTTTGTATAAAATCCTGCAAGCTAGTGGGAGCCAGTGGAGGTCAAATAGGATGGGAGTAATATGTTGGCTTTTTGGGGATCCATGAAGAACTCTGGCCGCTGTATTCATGGCCAATTGAAGCGGGTTTAGAGTGCTCTTGGGTAGGCCATGAAGAACGATATTTGCATAGTCAAAATGAGGAGTGACTAATGCCTGGAAGGTTGTACGGAAGTCAGATGGTTCAAGCATAGGTCTGAGGTGTCGAAGAGTCCTGATTTTGTAGTAAATGGCTTTTACAGTATTTTTTATGTGATCTTTGAATTCAAGTCGCTGGTCAAGTATAACACCCAGATAACGTATTGAGGTTTTGAGTGGTAGATCAGCATCTCGTGTTCTTAGAGTTGGTGGGGGAGAGAAGTCTTTGTTTCTAGTGACAATCAGGACTTCGGTTTTTTAAAATTGATTCTGAGGTTTTGTGAGAGTAGCCAATCTGATATCGAGTTGAAGCAGGTGATTAGTGTAGTGTAGTCAGGTTTTAATACATTAATTGGAGTGAATAAGAGCACGTCATCTGCGTAGATAAGACATGATATTCTGGGGCTGCCCCTATTAAACTTTCTATTATCATTGCATTTCTCCCCACAACCTGCTGAAATTGGTTGTGAAATGTGTCTGAAACAAGCAGTTTGGCTGTGTGAACCAGAGAGATTTCAAACCGTGAAAGTCACAGCAAAAAAGGATCGGGAAAGGGCTGGGAGAGAAAGCAAGATGGTGACCAGTGTCCCAGCATTCCCAAATGCTGATAACGTGGACTGACACTGTGGGTGAGTCAATGGCTGAGATTGGGAGGAAGATCGAGAACGTGGAGCAATGGGTGTCTATATTGGAAGATATGGAGGCCCGACACGAACGGGTGATTGAGACATACCAGATGCAACTAGAGGACCTGTTAGCCAAAGTGGACAATCTGGAGAATCATTCATGCATTAACAATGTGCGTGTCTTGGGAGTTCCAGAATCATGGTTGGACTTCACTTTGCCCTGCCTATTTGAATCCTGGCTACCAAAAGAGCTGGGCCTGGATTCATTGACCTGATAGTTGCATGTGGAACATGCGCATCGGATTGGGCTCAAGGCAGACGGCCAGTGTCAGCCAAGGGTAGGTATTGAATTTTTAGCACAAGATGCAACTGTTGTGGGCATTTCGGAAGAAGGGTGGAGTAAGATTGGACAATAAGCAGATATTGCTATTTGAAGACTACTCTGTGGCAGTGGTGGCTAAAAAGAAGGAATTTACATTTTCTTGTGCTGAGCTATTTAAAAGGAAGATCAAGTTCACTCTGGCAAACTCAACCCTGTTGAGGGTGCAGTGTGATGGACAATCACACATTTTTGAGAAAGCAGCAGCTGCAAAACATTTCTTGGCTCCCTTCCCAGAGTGCGACCATGAGTACCCAGATGTGAGGACTGGCTTTGTTGTATAGGGTGGATGATCCACCTGGATTGGACATAATGTGCCTTTGTTTGTTTTTGTTGTTGGTGGTTTTTTTCTTTTTTGTCTCTCTGTCTCCTCTGTGTTGCCATGAAATGTATGTGGATAAACTGGAGGGGGGTGACATTGCTTCACTGCAGGTTTGTGGGGATGGGACAGCCCTGACGCATCAGAAAGATGGCAGGCTCCATGTGTGACGAAACATGGGGCTTCAGATATTGTTTGGAGATGAATGCATGGCTGCATGGATGGGGTCATAGAGAGCATTTTGGTTTCCTGGACCAAACTAAAAGTAGACAAAGCAATGGGACTGAATGGGATACGTCTGAGAATATTGAAGGAACCTGGGCATGTTCTAGTGGCTCCACTGACTGAACTTTTCAATGCTTTTTTAGAGTCGGGAGTGGTCCCAAGGACTAAAGAAAGGCACACGTGCTCCCTTTACACAAAAGCGGAAGTAAGGATGAGGTTGAAAACTACAGTCCGGTTAATCTAAGCTCTGTGCTGAGTACATTACTGGAAACACAGCTAAAAGAGAGAATAGTGAGGTTTCTGGAGTCCAATGGATTACAGGATCGGAAACAGGATGGATTCACCAGAGACACGTATTTTCTGACAAATCTGATTGATTTCTTTGACTGGGTGACCTCAGAGTTGGACCGAGGGAGAGCCCTAGATGTGGTGTACTTAGATTTCAGTAAAGCCTTTGATACCATTCCAGAAAGGTGACTTTTAAACAAATTGAGCACTCTAGGGATGGACCTTAAAGTGACTGACTGGGTTAGAATTTGGTTGAGTGGGAGGCAAATAAGGGTACAGGTAAATGGAACTCACTCTGAGGAGAAGGATGTTACCAGTGGTGTGCTTCAGGGATCTGTCCTTGGTCCGATTCTATTTAACATCTTTGTTAGTGATATTGTGGAAGGGTTATCAGGTAAGATTTTCCTCTTTGCAGATGATATCAAAATCTGTAATAAAGAAGTAGACACCCTAGAACAGTGATGGCTAACCTTTTTGAGCCTGAGTGCCCAAACTGCCGCACAAAACCAAAGAATTTCCTCAAAGTGCCAGCACGTCATTTGCATAAGTGGTCTTATTTGCATAAATATTTGCATAATGTTACCATACACTAACTTTTAGTAAACATGTCTCTTAATGAGTGTATGGATAAAGAAAGACTAAAAGATTTCTACATTACTATAATCCAGTGCCAACCGCCAGGCACATTAGGAACTACTACAAACGCTGCCCATTTAGAACCCATAGCAAACCCGCCGTATCCTGACAGCATTACCAGGACTCACAAAGCACCATACCCTACCTATCAAAAGGCAACACTGCAAATATTAAACCAATACATTTCAGTGAATACTGGGGAAAGAGAACAAGTGGCAACGTCAAATAGGAATTTCCTCTTGTACCAAACAAAGCGCAGATGTTAATGATGCACATTTCCCAGAGCTGACATATTCCAGTTAATAAATTCAAAATAAAGATATCTTTCTACCTTTTGTGCATTTTTTTTCAGTTGCAATTGGTCCAGCCATTTTCTTCTGGTTTCTTCATGTTTTCTGCTAACTCTCCATCGTCTGCTGTCCATTTGTCCTTTCTTCTCTCTTCTAGTTTTTTTTTCCATTCTCTCTCTCTCTACATCTGCTTTAACATACTAATCTTTCTCCTTTTGCTCTTTCCTCATTCCTATTTCATCCACACAAATTTTACCCCTCCATCCTCAATCCCCAATTACTCTCCCAATACCTGGCCAATTGTAGATTTTTCATCCCTCCTACACAAAATATTTTTCCCCTCTCCATTTTACTCTCCCAGCCCCATCCCATTCTAATCCTCCCCCAACATCAGCTCCCTTCTAGTTCCAGTCTCACCCAGCATCCATTCCCTTCTTCAAGCCCCCCACTTCCCCTCAGCCCATTTCCATTCCAAGCCCCGTCCCCATCAGCTATTTGCAGTTCAAGCCCCCCACTTCCCCTCAGCCCATTTCCATTCCAAGCCCCATCCCCAACATCTATTTGCAGTTCAAGCCCCCTTCCACTCAGCCCATTTCCAGTCCTAGCAACCCCCCCAACCCATTACCAGTCCTAGCCCCCCATAGCCCACTCCCAGTCCTAATCCCACCAGCCCATTTCCAGTCCTAACCTCCCCATCAGCCCACTCCCAGTCCTAATCCCCCATCACTCAATTTTTAGTTTAAGCCCCCCCAGTGCCTATCACCACTCCTAACCCCCCCAGCGCCAATCACCACTCCTAACCCCCCCAGCCCAGCGCCCATCACCACTCCTAACCCCCCCAGCCAGCCCAGTGCCCATCACCACTCCTAACCCCCCCCCAGCCAGCCCAGTGTCCATCACCACTCCTAACCCCCCCAGCCCAGTGCCCATCACTACTCCTAACACCCCCCAGCCCAGCCCAGCCCAGCCCATCACTACTCCTAACCCCCCCAGCCCAGCCCAGCCCAGCACCACTCCTAACCCCCCCAGCCCAGCCCAGCCCATCACCACTCCTAACCCCCCCCAGCCCATCCCATGCCATCACAACTCCAAACCCCCCCTCCAGCCCATCACCACTCCTAACCCCCCCAGCCCAGCCCAGCCCATCACCACTCCTAACCCCCCCAGCCCAGCCCAGCCCAGCCTCCCATCACCTAACCCCCACCCCCCCCAGCCCAGCCCAGCCCAGGGAAAATTAAAAAAAAAAAAGAAAACCTGTCTGCTGCCGCTGTCGGGGCCGCCGCGGCAGAATCGAGCGTGCCGCAGGGCCCCCCTGTACCCACCCGGCAGAGCCTGCCCTCCCCGTAGCAGCTCTCTTTTTGGAGCTGCAGTCAGACGCGCCGGCTTGCAGAGTGCGAGGGAAGAGTTCCCTCGCTGCTCTGTTAAGCCCGCGGGGGCTGATGGGAGTTCCCATCAGCCCCCGCGGGCTTAACGGAGTCGCGAAAGGGAAACTCTTCCCTTCGCGCTCTGCAAGCCGGCGCGTCTGACTGTAGCTCCTAAGAGAGAGCTGCTACGGGGAGGGCAGGATCTGCCGGGTACAGGGGGGCCCCGCGGCACGCTCAATTCTGCCGCGGCGGCCCCGACAGCGGCAGCAGACAGGGTTTTTTTTTTTTTTCGATTGCGGACCTTCCCGCGTGCCAGCTGCAAGGCCTTCGCGTGCCACAGCTGGCACGCTTGCCATAGGTTCGCCATCGCTGCCCTAGAAGGAGTAGATAACATAAGGAGGGATCTAGCTAAGCTTGAAGAAGTTCAAGAATTTAGCAGCTGAGATTTAATGCTAAAAATGCAAGGTCATGCATTTGGGCTGCAAAAATCCAAGGGAGCAGTATAGTGTTGGGGGCAAAGTACTTCTATCCATGAAAGAAGAATGAGAACTGGGCATGATTGTTTCTGATGATCTTAAAGTGACTAAACAGGTAGAAACATAGAAAAATGATGACAGAAAAAGACCACATGGCCTATCTAGTCTGTCCTTCCATATCAACAACTACAACAGTCCCCTTTTTTCCTTTAGAGATCCTCTGTGTTTGTCCCATGCTTTTTTGAATTCAGATACTGTACTCATCTCTACCACCTCCACTGGGAAACTATTCCACAAATCCACGACTCTTTCCGTAAAGAAATATTTCCGCATATCACTCCTGAATCTATCCTTTTCACCCTCACCCCATGTCCCCTCGTAGCAGAACTTGCTTTCAATTGAAAGAGGCTCTCCCCCTGTGCATTTATGCCACGGAGATATTTAAACATCTCAATCATATCATCTCTATTCCGCCTTTCCTCTAAGGTGTACATATTAAGATCCTTAAGTCTGTCCTCATATGCTTTATAATGAAGACCACTAACCATTTTAGTAGCCACCCTCTGTACTGACTCCATCCTGTTTATATCCTTTTGAAGGTGCGGTCTCCAGAATTGCCCACTATATTCCAAATAAGGTCGAACCAAAGACTTATACAGAGGCACTATCACTTCTTTTTTTCTGCTAGCCATTCCTCTCCATATGCACCCAAGCATCCTTCTAGCTTTTGCTGTCACCTTTTCTACCTGTTTAGCTACTTTAAGATCATCAGACACAACAATGCCTAGGTCCCGCTCTTTAGTGGACAAAAGTACTTCACACCCTATGCTATATTGCTCCCTTGGATTGCTGCAGCCCAAATGCATGACCTTACATTTTTTAACATTAAATCCCAGCTGCCAAATTCTAGACTATTCTTCAAGCTTAGCTAGATCCCTCCTCATGTTTTCTACACCTTCCTGGGTGTCTACTCTACTGCATATTTTGGTATCATCCGCAAAGAGTCAAACCTTACCCGACAGCCCTTCCGCTATATCACTAACAAAGTTGTTAAAAAGAATCAGACCAAGGACAGATCCCTGGGGCACACCACTTGTAACTTCCTTCTCCTCAGAGTGAGCTCCATTTACCTGTACTCTTTGTCGCCTCCCACTCAACCAATTTCTAACCCAAGCAGTAACTTTAGGGTCCATCCCTAGGGTGCTCAGTTTGTTTATAAGTCGCTTGTGAGGAACGATGTCAAAGGCTTTACTGAAATCTAAATACACCACATCTAGGGCTCTCCCTCGGTCCAACTCCCTGGTCACCCAGTCAAAGAAATCAATCATATTTGTCTGACAAGACCTGCCTCTGGTGAATCCATGCTACCTCGGATCCTATAATCCGCTGGACTCCAGAAACCTCACTATTTTCTCTTTCAGCAATGTTTCCAATAATTTACTCACCACCGAAGTTAAACTAACCGGCCTGTAGTTTTCAACCACATCCTTATTTCCGCTTTTGTGTAAAGGCACCACATGAGCCTCTCTCCAGTCCTTTGGCACCAATCCCGACTCCAACAAGGCATTGAAAAGGTCAGTCAGTGGAACTGCTAGAATGTCCCCAAGTTCCCTCAGTATTCTAGGGTACACCCCATCCGGTCCCATTGTTTTGTCTACTTTAAGTTGAGCTAGTTTCTCACGAACACAGTCTTCTGAAAATTGTTCAAAATGACCCTCGCTTTTGTTCCTGTTTGTTTTTTCTGAGGTCCTGTTCCTGGTTCTTCATCTGTGAACACAGAATAGAAATATTTGTTAAGTAATTCCGCTTTTTCCTCATCAGCTTCTACATATTCCTCCCCTTCGCCCTTGAGTCTAACAAAACCACTTTTGCCCTTCCTCTTCTCACTAACATATCTGAAAAATGTCTTATCCCCCCCATTTTATTGCATTTGCTATTTCCTCCTCTTTTTGAATCTTTGCTTTCTTGACTACTTTGCTAGTTTCTCTAAGTTTTTCCAAATATAGATTCCTGTCTTCCTCTCTCTGTGATCTTTTGTATTTCATGAAGGCCTCCTTCTTTTTCTTCACCTTTTCAGCTACTTCTTTCGAAAGCCATAGCGGTCTCCTTTTCCTTTTACCTTTATTTACCATTTTAACAAAAAGTTTGGTTGCCCTTAAAATAGGTAGAAAAGGAGATGGTGAAAGCCAGAAGGATGCTTGGGTACATAGGGAGAGGATTGGCCTGCAGAAAAAAGGAAGTGATAGTGCCTTTGTATAAGTCTCTGGTGCTACTTCATTTGGAGTATTGTGTGTAATTCTGGAGACCACACCTTCAAAACGATATAAACAGGATGGAGTCAGTGCAGAGGGTGGCTACTAAAATGATTAGTGGTCTTTGTTATAAAGCATATGAGGACAGACTGAAAGATCTTAATGTATACGTTAGAGGGAAGGCGGGATATAGGAGATATGATAGAGACGTTTAAATACCTCTGTGACATAAATGCACAAGAAGAGAGTCTCTTTCGATTGAAAGCAAGCTCTGCTATGAGGGGACATAGGATGAGGGTGAAAGGTGATAGACTCGGGAGTAATATGCGGAAATATTTCTTTATGGAAAGAAAGATAGATGCGTGGAATAATCTCCCAGTGAAGGTAGTAGAGACGAGGATAGTATCTGAATTCAAGAAAGCATGGGACAAACACAAAGGATCTCTAAAGAAAAAAGGGACTATTGTAGTTGATATGAAAGGTCATGTGGTCTTTTTCTGATGGCATGTTTCTCTATGTTTGGTTGTTGTTGAGTGTGAGGGAGCTCAGCGAGTGGTTAGTATGGCTAGGGGCTGGATGTGAGGTGGGAGTAGGGGTAATGGTTGCAAGGTATGGTAAGGGGATGTTGGCTTTGTTGGGGAGTGTGAAGAGGAAGGGAGTTTTACAGTGCTGTTCAACAGGTATGGGAGAGGTTCTTGGACCCATTTGATTTAGCTCAGAGTAGATGGACCTTGGATGTACACCCTGAAGACCAAGGCTGAGCAGCCCAGGACAATGGCTTTGAGGGTTGTCTGTGGGATTTGTCATGGAGAAGAGAGTAGCGTCACTTAAATTTAGGTTGATTATGTGGCATTGGCTCCCCTATTAAACAGAGCAAGATACTCCAAGCCCTTAAGTGAAAAGGGGCGCAGATAGCGTTACTTCAAGAAACCCATTTGAGTGAACCAGAGCATGCTAAACTATGAAGAGATTGTGTTTCCATGGTGTAAAGTGCCTCCTCGGGCTCATCAAAGGGAGGGGTAGCAGTGTTGGTGAAGAGGGGGATACCATTCGAGGCCATTGAATGTGAAACCAACCCTCATGGGTGGTACATATTTGTATGTGCCATGAATTTTAATGAGGTTTGTTTGATTGGCAATATCTACACCAAATGAATATGATTACTTTTTTTCATAAGATTCTTAGCCGGGTGTCCACGACAATCCATGCTATGATGATTTTGGCAGGTGATTTCAAATGCCCACATGATCCAGACCAGGATAGGTTTGTAGAGGCTCAGAAGTGGAGTTGGAAATCTAAAGGGATCACTTATTTCTGTAGATTGGCATGCCTTGCATCCAGGCCGGCCCAAGGATTTCTACCACCCTAAGCAGAAGTCCTGGCTGTGCCACCCCTCCTGGATTGTGCCCCCCCCATGCGCCAACTTCTGACCTCTCTCCAACATAACTTTGGGGGTTCAGAAGCAGCAGACCATGTGTGCTGAAGCACATGGCCTGTCACCAAGCCGAGCTGTCTCCCCCCTGCCACCAGAATCATCAGCAGCAGGGAGTGGCTCAGCACAGAGGGGAGAAGGGCGGCATTGGTCAGCTCAGCTCACGGTGGTAGGGCGGCAGGCCATGTGTGCCGAAGTATATGGCCTGCTGCCCACAGAGATCTGCTGCCCTAAGTGGCCTCCTAATGGATGGGCCGGCCCTGTTTACACCCTGGGGTGAGGGATTACATGTACTTATCTCTGGCCCATGGGACGTGATCTGAATTGTACTATGTGCTGGTCTCCTCAAGAGGATTTGCCCAGGTTCTCTAGACTGAGATTGAGTGGATCATTGTGTCAGCTCATGGGATGGGGTGGATGGATTGGGAGGGCAGGATTGATGTGCCAAAGGGATGGAGATTTTCACTTAGTGGATGATGAGGACTTTAAGGCTTACTTACAGAGGCAGTGGGTATACGAACTTTAATGAGGCACACAAGGCTTCCCCTACTCTGTTCTGGGAGGCAGGCAAGGTGGTTCTTAGGTGGGCCATAATTGCATAGATGTCTAAATGGAAAAAACATGATTTTAGAGTATAATTGTAGCTGGAAAAGATTGCATAAGCAGAAGCTGCTTTGCAGCAAGGCACCTTGGAATGGAAACTAGGCAGGCATTCCTCATTGTGCAAATGACAATGAATACCCTACTCCAAAGGAGGACTATAACAAATATTCAATACTTTTTTTTTTCTTTTAGTGCCATCAAGTCAGTGTTGACTCATGGCAACCCAGCTACCTTTGGCAATGTATCACTGGAAGTAGATTGCCAGCCTTTTCTTCTGAGGCAATGAAGGGTAAAGTGACTTGCCCAAGGTCACAAGGAGTGCCAGTGGGAATCAAACCCTTGATCTTCTGGATATGAAGCAGTTGCTCTAACCACTAGGCTACTCCTCCACTCCATTCAGTACTACAAACATTGATTTTGTCTCTATGGTAATAAATTGGGGAAATTATTTGCCCGGGTGGTGAGGGAATGAGGGGGGGCCCAGAAATGTATCCATCATTAAGGATGACACGGGGAAAGTGTGTAATGAGAGTAGAGAGATTGCAACTGTATTTCAGGAATTTTATCATCAGCTGTATATCTCTGAGGAGACCTGGAGGGAAGAGAGTGAGATCTTTCTAAGGGCGTTAAGGGTTCTCACTTTGCCTGCGGAGGAATTAGAGGCCTTAAACCAACCAGTTTTATGTATGGAAGTGCAGAAAGGTATTAGGATTGGAGCTCTGCATAAGCCTTGATTGATATGGAGCAGAGTTCTAAAGTGTCATGGAGCTAAAGGTTGTCCCAACTCTAACAGAACTATATGGTAGTGTTTTGGCGGAAGGGATCTTACTGCATGACTTGTGTCAAGCAGTTATTACTGTAATTCCCAAACCAGGCAAGGACTCTTCAGGCTCAGCTTCTTACAGACCGATCTCGTTACTCAGTTTTGATGTTAAGCTATTGGCCACAATTTTGGCACATAGACTAAAGGGTATTCTCCTTAAATTAATTGGTCATCACCAGGTAGGGTGTGCAGGGAAGAGAGGCAATTCAAAATATTGGGAAAATTTTATCAGCAATGGAGTTTTGTGTCCAGCATAGTCTTCCATTGCTCTTAATGAGTTTTGACATGGAAAAAGTGTTTGATAGAGTCTTGTGGACATATATGTTGTGGGCTCTAAAATGTTTTGGCTTTCAGGGAGACTTTCTACAGTGGATACAGGTGCTCTACAATCAAGCTCAGGCTTGTATCTCTGTGGGGGGCACACTCTCTGAGCAGTTCACTTTGGGCAGAGGGACTCAACAAGGATGCCTGCTGTCCCCTATGCTGTTCGTAATAATGCTAGAGCCTTTATTGCTTGCTCTGCAGGAGACACCTCAGATTGCAGGTCCTAAGATGGGGAGGAAGGAGGTCAAGATAAGTGCTTTTGCAGATAACATGCTGCTGTGCTTGTGGAACCCCAAGGTTGCCTGTGGCACTCACTATAATTGAGAACTTTGGATGCTTTTCAGGACTGAAGATCGCTAGGAACAAGTCCTTAGTGTTAGATGTAGGGGAGCAGCCAACTGCTTTGTGGAAGGGGGATTTCCCATTGCAGTGGGTAGCTGACCAGATCTGTTATTTGGAGATTCAGTTACATACAGACCCTCACAGACGTTTTGATTGCAATATCAAACCCCTATTAACTTGTGCAACTGATACACTTGTGTGCTTGGGGAGCGCTGCCTGTCTCTCTGAAAGGAAGGTTTGCCTTATTCAAAATGATGGAACTGCCGCGTTGGTTATATGTTTTGTAACAGTTGCCAATATGGACTAAACAGGGAGATTGGATTCAATTAGAACGTTTGTCCTCTACAGAAATTTAGACAATAAAGAGGTTGCTTATACTCTTCAAGGTGTTACTGAAGAGCAGAGACAAAGGGGTCTGGGTCTACTGTGTCTGCAGAGCTATAATTTAGCCTGCATGCTAAGACACTTAAGGGATATTGTTAATGGGTCCAGCACTTGTGTACCCCTTGCACTTTAGGAGTGGTCAGTAGCTGTGAGGCATAGGGTATATATTTTGCATATGGAGGTCCAAAATCTCCCAGAGGGTTTGCAGAAAAGTCTGTATTGGGGGCATTGCAAGGATCCTGGTGGGAGTTATGTAAGAGATGGGGGACCTCATTGGACTGCTGCCCCTGGTGGGGAAGTGTGATTTTCTTCCAGGGATATACTCTAATGGGTGGCATCAGTGGGCCTCCAATGGGATAGAATGGATATGGGATTTAAAGATAGAGGACGGGAAGAAACTTGATTCCTACTTAAATTTGCAAAAGAAATTTGCACTGGGAAAGAACTTTTTTTGTTATCTTCAAGCACCCCATTATATTCAAAGCGTGCAGGTGATGGATCCCAGTCTGTTCAGTGGCCTTGTGGATTTCTTTGCTGTGCTCCGGGACTTAGGGGGATCTACTGTGGCCATTAGGAAAGGCCTACAGCCTACTCTGGACCATAGTAGTTTGGAAACACTGTCTTAGAGATGGCGTAAAAATGGGCTGGATTGTGTAACACCACTCTCTCCGAGTGTGCCCTTCTACAGGAACTTCATTACAAATTTGTGTGGAAATCTTATGTACATAATGTGTGGACCCATAGAATGGGCCTTCAGGACTCTGATATCTGTAATGTGTGTAACAAGGAGCTTGGTACCTATGCACACCAATTCTAATTATATGAACAGAACCTTTGGCATAGAATGTGCTTGCATTTGGGGGCTATTTTGGAAGTGACCATGGTACCCATTGAAGAGGCTTGTCTATTTGGCAGGTTTTCTATGGAGTGGTGCCTTTGGGGTGCCCAAAGGCGGATTTGTGATAAAGGGTTCCTAATGATGAAGAAGATTATTCTGCTTATTTGGATAGAGGGGAGGGCACCGCCCTTTATACATTGGAAACAGGCCATGTATGAGTTGCTGGAGATGGAGAGGATGACAGCTGGCTCAGGAGTGTTTTTTGCCTGTCTGGGTGCCCTTTATGATCTTTCATCTGAAATTAGGAGTGTGCTTTTGAATGCTTGATGCTGGCCTGGAAGACGTGGAGTGGGGGGAGGGGCAGGAGTGGTTGTTGTGCAATGTGCCTGGGGTTGGCAGCCTAGGAATGGAGATAAGAATGATTTGGATCCAAAAGTTGAGGAGTGTTGGGAAACAGCAGTGGAGAGATGATTGATGATATTCCTGCTCCAAGGGAACCTGGTCCTGACTCCAGATCAGCACTGCAGGAGGGTAGGACAGGTGAGGGATTTCATCTCCCAGTTGAAGTATGGGTATAGGGAAAGGGAGTATGTTTCCTGTCAAATTGGATGGCCTGGTTGGGGGTGGGGGGGGGGGGTGGATGGGAAGGGTTTTGTTCTTTGCAACCATTCAACCTGTACCCATGTGGGGTATATTGGGTTTTTTTTTGAGCTGCTATCAGGTCAATGCTGACTCTTGGCAACACAGCAGTCCCTAGGTTTTCTTGGCAAGGTAAGAGCAGAAGTAGATTACCAGGCCTTTCCTTCTAAGGCAATGGAGGGTGAAGTGACTTGCCCAAGGTCACAAGGGCAGCCAGTGAGAAATGAACTCTGATCGCTTGGGTACTAGGCTGTTGTTCTGTCCACTAGGCTACTCCTGTTATATACCTTGTTGATGCTTGGTTTTTGTTGCACAATAAAGATGACTGAAACTAAAAAGAAAGCTTTAGATAAATTTTATGAAAAGCTCTGCTTTCCTACCTTCAGTACAAAATTTTTTATTGCCTTAGTACAAAAGCATTTACTTTGGTACTATTTATTTGATGCTTATATGATGTCATCTGCTTTCAACCCCCTTCTGTGGGAATAAGGCAGTACAGAAGCCTAAAAAAAGAACGGTGTGTCATTGCCATTTGTAATAAATGTCTGGACATACCTGAGTAATTGCACAGACATTCCTTGCAATTATTAATCCACCACATTATCATTAAATTCTTGTAATTTTAGGATAAGCGGCACTTGCCCTCGTTGTCAGGCTTTTTTCAATGGCAGTGACACAGTTTCTACAGAAACCTAAGTGTGCAGAGTTCTACTATTGGTTTTGGAAGAAACTGTAGGCCAAAAAATTGGCCCTTGTCTCAAAAGCTTACATACTGAGTCTTTTTCGGTTGGTCCTTTTTAGATACGACAATTTTAAAAGATGCTAGTGAAATTTTGAAACTGTTTATCAATAGGTAAGAGTTTGCAAGTCCAATCCAATAACTCCTATTAATATACTGCAATTTGGTGTGGGCAAACACAGT
Source organism: Ichthyophis bannanicus (assembly GCA_033557465.1). Taxonomy (NCBI): domain Eukaryota; kingdom Metazoa; phylum Chordata; class Amphibia; order Gymnophiona; family Ichthyophiidae; genus Ichthyophis; species Ichthyophis bannanicus. The sequence goes on from CM066031.1 coordinate 549,035,237, forward strand.
GACAGAATTCAAAACAGCATGGGACAGACAGTAGATCCCTCTATAGCAAAAGGATAAAATCAAAATAAAGTATCTCTTAGATTTCAGTAAATAGGGATGACCTACACGGAGTGATGGGTACACCCCTAAACAAAGGCATGGGGCAGGGTGACCTGCACAGAGCAGCAGGTGCACCTACACTTGCCGGTTTGATGGGCAGACTAGATGGACCATACTGGTCTTTATCTGTCATCATATACTATGTTACTATGTTGATCTAGGTTCAAATACAATAATCTTGAATATGAAGTGAAATGATGTCTCTGAAACATTTCAACATGTCATGTACAACAAAAAGAATATAAAAACAATTGGCTAATAACAAAGGGACTAATATATTTCCCTAATCGTGGATTTTCAGTAGCACTATAGAAATAGTACCAATGGAAACTCCTCTAAATGCTTCAACACTACGGGGGTAATTTTATAAGAAGCAGGGGTGGCCCAAGGGGAGTGTGGAGATTCATTGAGGGGCCTCATTTGCATAAGGAGCCTCATTTGCATACATATTTGCTTAATGTGCTTTTAGTAAACATGCCTCTTAATGAGTGTCTGGATAAAGAAAGACTACCAGATTAATAAATTACTATATTCCAGTGCCAACTGCCAGGCACATTAGCAAGTACTGTACTGTAAACACGGACCATTTAGAACCCATAGCAAACCCACCGTATCATAACAGCACTACCAGGACTCACAAAGCACCAAACCCTACCTATCCAAAAGGCAACACTGCAATTATTAAACCAATGCATCTCAGAGAATACCAATACATCTCACTGGGGGAAAGAGAACATGTAGGACTGTCAAATAGAAACTACATGAACAGAATACCTCAGCTTGGTTACACGTGCAGAATATAGACCATCACCACACAAAGAACAAGGGATCACAATTTAGAAATAGGAAAATAATAATTAAATTGGGTACCTCAAAAGCCAAACATAAAATGTACAACAACACTGGAGAAATAAAACTATAAATTAATTTCCTCTTGCACTAAACAAAAACACAAAGATGCTAGCGATACACATTTCCCAGACCTGACATTCCAATTAATAAATTCAAAATAAAAAGTATTTTCTACCTTTTGTTTGGGCATTTTATTTTTCAGTTGTAATTGCTCCAGTCACTTTCTTCTGGTTTCTTCATGTCTTCTGCAAGCTGTCCATTTGTCCTTTCTTCTCTCTTCTAGATTTTTTCCATTCTCTCTCTATATCTGCTTGAAAATACTGATCTTTCCCCTTTTGCTCTTTCTCCCATTTCTTTCTTTATTCCTTTATCATCCACTCAAATTTCACCCTTCCATTCTCAGTCTCCACATACTCTACTAATACCCGGCCAATCATAGATTTTTCTTCCCTCCCACACAAAATATATTTTCCTCCTCTCCATCCTCATTCCCCATCCTTATCTAGTCCTCCCCCAAAATCAGCTTCCTTCTAGTTCTAGATCAACCAAACATCCGCTCCCTTCTAGTCCCATTCTTCCTTGCCCCCACATCAGCCCCTTTCCAATCCTAGCCCCCCATTTGCTCCTTCCCAGTCCCATTCCAGCCCCCCATTAGCCCATTTTCACTCCAAGCTCCCCCATCAGCCCATTTCCAATCTTAAACCCTCATCAGCCCATTTCCAGCTCCCATCAGCCCACTTCCAGTCCTATTCTAGCCCCCATCAGCACATTTCCAGTCCAAGCTCCTCCTCATCAGTCCATTTCCAATCCTATTCCAGCTCCCCATTAGCTCATTTCCAATCCTAGCCCCCCCCATCAGTCATTTCCAGTCCAAGCTTCCCCCCATCAGCCCATTTCCAATCCGTGCTTACCCTCCCATCACAGCCCATTTGCAGTCCTAAACCCCCATCACAACCTATTTCCAATCCCAGCTTACCCTCCCATCATAGCCCATTTCCAGTCCTAGCCCCCCCATCACTGCCCATTTCCAGTCCCAGCTTACCCCCGCATCACAGCCCATTTGCAGTTTTAGTTTACCCTTCCATCACAGCCCTATTCCAGTCCTAGCCCCCCCTCACAGCCCATTTTCAGTCCTAGCCCACCCCCACAAATCACAGCCCATTTTCAGTACCATCTTACCCTCCCATCACAGCCCATTTGCAGTCCACGCTTCAGCCCCCCATCACAGCCCATTTCCAGTCCAAGCTTCCCCCTATCACAGCCCATTTGCAGTCCCAGCTTACCCTCACATCACAGCCCATTTCCAGTCCTAGCCCCCCCATCACAGCCCATTTCCAGTCCCAGCTTACCCTCCCATCACAGCCCATTTGCAGTCCACGTTTCCCCACATCAAAGCCCAATTCCAGTCCAAGCTTCCCCCTATCACAGTCCCTTTGCAGTCCCAGCTTACCCTCCCATCACAGCCCATTTCCAGTCCTAGCCCCCCAATCACAGCCCATTTGCAGTCCCAGCTTACCCTCCCATCACAGCCCATTTCCAGTCCAAGCTTTCCCCCCCATCACAGCCCATTTGCAGTCCCAGCTTACCCTCCCATCACAGCCCAATTCCAGTCCTAGCCCCCCAATCACAGCCCATTTGCAGTCCCAGCTTCCCCCCATCACAGCCCATTTCCAGTCCAAGCTTTCACCATCACAGCCCATTTGCAGTCCCAGCTTACCCTCCCATCACAGCCCATTTCCAGTCCAAGCTTTCCCCCCATCACAGCCCGTTTGTAGTCCTAACTCCCCATCACAGCCCATTTCCAGTCCATGCTTCCCCCATCACAGCCTAGTTCCAGTCCAAGCTCCCCCCATCACAGACCATTTTCAGTCCAAGCCCATTTCCAGTCCTAGCCCCCCATCACAGACCGTTTCCAGTCCAAGCCCATTTCCAGTCCTAGCCCCCCCATCACAGCCCATTTCCAGTCCTAGCCCCCCAATCACAGCCCATTTGCAGTCCCAGCTTACCCTCCCATCACAGCCCATTTCCAGTCCAAGCTTTCCCCCCCCCATCACAGCCCATTTCCAGTCCCAGCTTACCCTCCCATCACAGCCCAATTCCAGTCCTAGCCCCCCAATCACAGCCCATTTGCAGTCCCAGCTTCCCCCATCACAGTCCATTTCCAGTCCAAGCTTTCCCCCATCACAGCCCATTTGCAGTCCCAGCTTACCCTCCCATCACAGCCCATTTCCAGTCCAAGCTTTCCCCCCATCACAGCCCATTTGTAGTCCTAACTCCCCCATCACAGCCCATTTCCAGTCCATGCTTCCCCCTATCACAGCCTAGTTCCAGTCCAAGCTCCCCCCCATCACAGACCATTTTCAGTCCAAGCCCATTTCCAGTCCTAGCCCCCCCATCACAGACCGTTTCCAGTCCAAGCCCATTTCCAGTCCTAGCCCCCCCATCACAGCCCATTTCCAGTCCCAACTTACACTCCCCTCACAGCCCATTTTCAGTCCAAACTTTCCCCCCCAACACAGCCTAGTTCCAGTCCAAGCTTCCCCCCCATCACAGGCCATTTTCAGTCCTAGCCACCCCCCCCCCATCGCAGACCATTTCCAGTCCTAGCCAACCCCCCTTCCATCATAGACCATTTCCAGTCCTAGCCACCCCCACGCCCGTCCGCCTGCCCGCCGAAGAGCCCCGCAGCCATCTAAGGGGCTTCAGAGGGAGCCAGGAAAGCAAATGCAAGGCCCCAGCTCCCTCTGCACAGCCGCCAGCATGAAGAGTGTTTTCCCTCGTGCTGGCGGCTGTTTCAGTGAAGAGCGCTGAATGCCGGGAAAGGTTAAGGGTCATTTCCCGGCACTCGTGCACGTCACAGAAACAGCCGCCAGCGTGAGAGAAAATACTCTTCACACTGGCGGCTGTGCAGAGGGAGCCGGGGCCTCGTGCGGGTTTTCACGGCTTCCTCTGAAGCCATCCATTGTGTGAATATAAAGTTCATGCGGAGCCCTGTGTGAACAACGTTGTCGCACAATGGATGGGCCCCGGCCCTGTCAAGAAGCCACCTAAAGATGCACATCACTGATGCACATAAATCACCTATTTTCAGTGAATTATACATAAGAACATAAGAGATACCATACTGGGTCAGACCAAAAATCTATCAAGCCCAGTAATCGTGTTTCCAACAGTGGCCAATGCAGGTCACAGGTACTAGTCAGGTTCCCAAAAGGTAGACAGATTCCATGTTACTTAACCCAGGGGTAAGCAGTAGATTTCCCCAGTCCACTTTAATAGTAGGTAATGGACTTTTCCTCCAGGAACTTGTCCAAATCTCTCTTAAACCCAGTTACACTAACAGCTTTTACTACATCCTCTGGTAATGAATTCCAGAGTTTGATTATTCGTTGAGTGAAAAAAATATTTTCTCTGATTAGTTTTAAATGTGCTACATTGTAGTTTTATTGTGTGTTCCCTAGTCTTTCTGCTTTTTGAAGGAGTAAACAAATGATCTATTTGAGAACCTGCCAGATACTTGTGACGTGAATTGGCCACTGTTGGAAACAAGACACTGGACTTGATGGACCTTGGTCTGACCCATTATGACATACTGTAAGTAATTCAGTCTGAAGTTGCAAAAAAAGTAATATAAATGATCTATTACGCTTTCTTATTTGTTGTATTTCATTTTTGGGTTGCTGCTGAACCACTGTCACCACCAATATATTGCAAATACAGTATTTCAGGCTGGGATTCATTCTATGATCATCTGACAAGGAACGTCTGGAGAGCTACTGAAGCCAGGCATGAAGGATAGGGTTGTGCTAGAGAGAGAGAAAAATAATTATTTACCTAAAAGCCCAGGACCTGATGAATAAAAACATTTCACTCTCCTCCATGCTGACCTGGATGTAGCAGAACTTGTCTAAGGTGCAGTGTTCCAGCTTAGAAAACTATTTTCCCATTCACCAGTTCTGGTTCCTGAGTAGCTTTTGTATCTTCTTGCACTTATCCTCCAATTATAAGCTCTCTGGGAACAGGGAAATATCTACTGTACCTGACTGTAACTCACCTTGAACTACTACTGGAAAGGCATAAGCTAAATACTAATAAATAAAATAAATCCTTACACCATCCACACACATGTGTTGTACTCTATGCCCCAAAAATGAAATAACCAGACAAATGAAGAAAAATCTACAGAGACTCTAGCAGCCAAACAAAAAGAAGAAATGGAAGCATAGCAAATGCATAGACAAATGATAAATAGCACCAGGGTTGGCCCAACGACTAGGCAAACCAAGCGGTTGCCTAGGGCGGCAGATTTTGGGGAGGGGAGGGGCAGAAAAGAGCAGGGAATTCAAAGCAAAATAATTGATTCTGACTGCTAAGGGGGAATAGGGCTTAAGGTTTGCCAACACCTTAAACCAGCTCTGGAGCTGGCCCTAAATAGCACATGGAGAACTCAAAAACTCTTTCCTCTCTCTCTCTCTCTAGCACAAAGCTTATCTACTAGGGCGTGGATTCTTTCTTGTGGATTCTACCTCTGACAGCAATGTTGATATGTGAGTTGTTACTGTTGTCCTTGAAAAACTTACGTGCCTTGTTTTCTATAGCACTAGTCCCTTCAATAGACCACAGGGATGGCTGCCTTGTGCATGTGTCCTACACCTTATTTGTTACACAAAATGTGCATTTTGTTTCTACAGTTCTTGCCACTAATTTGCATCATCATTTTACAATAAGAAAGAATTACTGTGGAAGGCTATGTGCTTTCTATTTGTTCCAAGGGCTTAGGGATGTGACAGACTTCTCAGCCTTATGCACCAGGTTATTACTGGGGTCTTCATTAGCCATGACTTGACTTACAAATATAACCTTTGCTTTGAGAACATCATTACATGTAGTGCTTGCCCAGGGGTATGCTCCAAAGATATTTATTTTCCTAAATCCCCTCTCTCCTTCCATTCAGTACATGCACTCTCACTTTCAGGGGTCGGCACTTTGATGAGGGGGAGGGATTTCCTTTCGAGGCATTTACGTGGTAAATCATGATATTTTAGTGATGTACACATGTACATAGGCCTTCCATATCATCCTGCTAGACCAGTCCAGATGAGTGGGTTGTGTTCCCCTATCAGCAGATTGGTGGAGACAAAGAACTAATGAAAAGCCCAGGTTTCAATGACATCACTCCTATGCCTCTATTCACCTCAGCCACCAGAGGTCTTTTCAATATTTCTTTATCTTTAGCAGATGGTGGATGGATTTTCTCCTCTCAGAAGAAAATTTTGAAGATTGAGAGGAAAAGATTGACTAAACGCTCGTGAACAACCAACTTGAGGGTGACTCTCTCGCTTGAGCACAATGTGGGAGGCTTCACTAGACTGTGGTCTTTTCGGTAGCCAAAGGAGAAGAGAAAATTAGTTCAGCTCCACTTGTTTATCATGATAACAGCCTGTTGAGCAGCCAGAAATTGGAAAGATCTGGAAGACTGCAGCAGCCTCACACAGCCTCGGTGCCCCCTCCTTCCTCCTCTGTCCTCCCTGCTCTCTCATGAAGATTGCAGAAGGCTCTCAGAGGGATCTGTCTGCCTGCCACCTTAAACACAGTGCTGCAAAAGCCAGTGAAACAGTATCAGGGTAGTAGAGCTGAGTCTGGCATGGATCCTCTGCCTGGGGCTCTGAAGGGGTGAGTACCAAGGCTTGACCTTGTTATTGTCCTTGGGGGTTCCCCATTCCATTTGTGTGGGATGCAATTCGGGGAACACCACTGGCAACCGTTGGCACAGTGTGAGGGTTTCTCACCATTTTTTGCAAGTGCTAGTAGCATTTTGTCCTATTGTATGCCTGGAAGTCGTGTGGTCTATATGCATGTTCTGCCCAAGCAGCTCCAATGTGCATTACTACCCTAGTGCCTGTAATGCACAATGCAGTAAAAGTGCAGTTAACACATGCCTTCAGGACACCTTGGCCTTAGCATGCGCTGTTGTGATACTTGTTTTAACTCTCTTATGTCTTCTTCCAGGAATTGTTTTTTGGCCTATGGCAAGCATGGTGCCTCATCTCCGGGTTTTGGACTCTGCTCTTCTAGCATGGCAGTTCTGAGTTGTCCCTGGAGGGATTGCTCCCCCTTTCTACACCAGGGGATGCAGTTAGTCTGGCCTTGCCTTCCTGAGGGCTATGGATAAGGATAACCAGTCGGCCGGAGATTCTAGCAACCGTGCCGTGCACCATTCTCCAACCTCTAGAGGATTGACAATGATTATGTCCCCTGGTGTAGGGGGGTCATTTCCGCAAGGAGCGCTTCCAGAGTCCTGATTGTCCTCCCCAGAATTATTTTCTTTTTTACAACAGGCCTGGTCATTCTGGTATGGAAATTCAGACCCTGCAGCTTCTTCCCCTGAGCTCAGTCTCGTGAGGGACGGCTGAAAGTGGATGCCCTATTCAATTGCCTATGGCTAAGAGTCCCTAGCAAAGGGTGCCCCCTAGAGATGGGGATTAGCTGGGATCTGTTTGAGATTTGGACTATGGCTTGGATTCAGAAGTTTGATGTGGATGAAGAAGTACTCTCGCCTTCAGAGGAGCGTGAGAAGGCCAATGTTATCTGCCTGTTCTGGAAGGCGGAACTGGAGGCGTTGATTCCCACGATCTTATCCACCTTGAGTTTGATGGATGATTCAGACACGGAGCAGGAACCGAAGAGGTATCCACTCCCGCAAGGGATGCGGAAATCCACTACTGTCTTCCCGTCCCGGAGGTGCTCAAGGACCTGTTCTGGTCAGAGTAGGATTCCCCCACACTCCCCACCTAAGGGGCTAAGGTGGATGCACAGGTCACAGCAGTTACCAGTCAGACCACCAGTCCTGTGGAAGGCAGATTGGCTCTAAAGGATACACTGGACCGAAAGATGGATTTGTGTTGAAAAAACAGTTTACTGTGACGGCTGCTATTTTTCAGTTGCGGTATGTACAGGCCCTGCTCCAGTGGATTCAGTCTTTCTGCTGGATGATTCTACCCCTCTTTTGGAGTTTACCATGTAGTGGCCAGGAATTGTGCACTGTTGATGGTGACACAGCATTGTCTTGGCTCTGACATGGGGCAGCAGACTCATCTTTCAAAGTCCAGTTGCCCATCTGGTCTTAGAGGGATGCTTCTCTTGGGTCTGATTTGGAGAAGCTGGTGAAGGACCTGGGTGAAACAACATCTTACTGCCTTCCAAAGGACAGGTCCAAGAGGCCTGTGAAGCAGGCAGGAGCCCCTTTTCCATCAGCTTCTGCCCACTCCTTATGGGTGTTCTGGTCAGACTCCCGGGGGTCTCGGGATGCCTGTCGCTGCTGATCTAGAAATCCTTTCTTCCCCTCTGCCTATGGACTTTAGGCATATTCAATACTTTTAGAGGAGGACCCTCCCAGGCTGTGCAATGACAGTTTAGGGACCCATTCCCTGGTTCCTTTGGTTGGGGGCAGGTTTTGCCTCTTCCTTCAGGAATGGCCCAGGTCACCAAGGATCGCTGGATGCTAGTCCCCATTCAGTACTGCTATGTCCTGGACTGCAAGAGCCAATCCTGGCCACTTTCATCTTCTCCCTTTGTGGGTCTGTGAATAGCAGGGCCAATGTGTGGATCCCTTTTGACAAGTTGCCTCTCCTGAAGGCAGTGTTGCCCATTCCCCTGGACGATCAGAGCAAGGCAGGAATTCCACCTATTTCATGGTGCCAACACGGAAGGAACATTCCGATCCATTCTGGACCTCAAGTGTGTCAACGAGTGCTTGCATACAATGGTGGGAATCAAAAATCTTAGGAACCAGTTCTGATCCAGTGTGGTGCCCCCCTGCAACCTATACATTGGCACCCACTCTAAATTGTATCCTACCTTCTGTGCATCTCTGGCCTCAGCTTCTTCTCCTGCAGCATGCTTCTTCTCTTCAGCTGTGGGACAGGTTGTTTCCGCACGCTCACAATATGGCTGCTGGATGCGATTGCTGCCATGTTCATGTCTGCGGCCCGCAGGAGCAACCTGTCCTGCGAGCACAAAACTGCAGACCATGATTCCTTTGGCCCACGGAACAGGCTGCTCCCTCCTTCACTTCTGCAGCTTTCAGGAGCAGCCTGTCCTGTGGGCCAAAAACTGAACTGCTGGATGTGATCCTCTCAGTCTGTGGGATCTCTGTCTGATGCTTGGGGCCCTGATGTCAGAGCCCTTTGAGTCACTGAAGTATGCTACTCTGTAGGATTTGATGCTCGACATGGTCTTCCTGAGCGCTAGCATCCCCGTGGGTGGAGCGGAGCTCAGTAGCCCCTGCAAACATTTGTCAGCCAGCAACGTGGACATCACTTTCCCTTTTGGTCAAGCATTTCTCCTTGGATGTCCACGCTCGGGCGGATATGGCCTTTGGCTCTAAGGTTTTGCAAGCTGCAGTGTCTTCTTCCCATCTAGTGGAGTCATAGCTTTGGTACGTCCCACTTGTCTGGACTGGTCTAGCAGGACGATATGGAAGGTGACATTTTATTTACCAGATAATGTCCATAAGAACATAAGAAATGCCATACTGGGTCAGACCAAAGTCCATCAAGCCCAGTATCCTATCACAAGTGCCTGACAAGTTCCCAAAAAAGCACACAGGATCCACAATGCTTGTCCTGGGGTAAGCAGTGGATTTCCTGGGTCCTCTTTAATAATTTTATTTTATTTATTTATTTAAAGTCTTTTCTATACCGCGCTTTTTCAAATTCAGCTCGGTTTACAAGAAACATTAACTTTGTCCAGTCGTGGAGGCACGTACTGGACTTACAGAGAACGGGGGTGGTAACTTGGATTTAACTGGGTAAACTATATTACAGGGATAATGGTTTAAGGCCTTTCTTCCAGGAACTTTTCCAAACCTTTTTTAAACCCAGCTACATTAACAGCTTTTACTACATCCTCTGGTAATGAATTCCAGAGTTTACGCATTGAGTGGAAAAATATTTTCTCTTATTAGTATTAAATGGGTTACATTATAGCTTCATTGCATATCCTCTAGTCTTTCTACTTTTTGATGGCATAAACAACCAAACTACATTAACCTGTTCCACTCCATTCATTAATTTATAGACATCTATCATATCCCCCTCAACCGTCTCTTTTCCACATTGAAGAGCCCCAACCTTTTAAGCTTTTCCTCATAGGGGTATCCTTTCATCCCCTTTACCATTTTTTTTCGCTCTTCTCTGTACCTTTTCTAATTCTGCTATATCCTTTTTCAGATATGGCGACCAGAATTGCACACAATATTCAAGGTGCAGTCGTACCATGGAATGATATAGAGGTATTATAATATCCTTGGTTTTATTCTCCATTCCTTTCCTTATGATTCTTAGCATTCTATTTGCTTTCTTGGCTGCCACTACACACTGGGCAGAGGATTTCAATGTATTATCCACGATGATGCCTACATCTTTTTCCTGGGTGGTGGTTGCTAAGGTGGTACCTTGCATCTTGTAACCATAGTATGGGTTTTTCTTTGATAGATGCATAACTTTGCACTTGTCCACATTAAATTTCATCTGTCATTTGGACGTTCAGTCTTCCAATCTACCAAGGTCCTCTTGCAATTTTTCATAATCCTCTTGTGTTTTAACAACTTTAAATAATTTTGTGTCATCTACAAATTTGATCACCTCATTTGTTATTCTTTTCTCCAAGTCATTTATGAATATGTTAAAAAAGCAGTGGGCCCAGCACAAATCCCTGGGGTATTCCACTATTCACCTTTTTCCATTGAGAAAATTGCTCATTTAGCCCTACTCTCTGCTTTCTATCTTTTAACCAACTCCTGATCCGCAATACTTTACTGCCTCCAATCCCATGACTTTTTAATTTCTCCATGAGGGGCCTTGTCAATGCTTTCTGAAAATCCAGATACACTATGGAGGTCATTTCCGAATGTGGGTTGCGGGGCTGCACATCCCGGCACATCCAGCCGGGCCTCTGGGGACGTGTTGCTTTTACAGTACCACCTCAAAGTTGTAGAAGCAGCACTTTGTGGACGATTGGGCACGGGGAGCCCCCTCCTAGGCTAGGGACAAGTGTGTGGGGGTCCCCGCCACTCGATTCAGGGCACTGCAGTTAGCTGTGGGTCAGGTGGCGTGGATATTTGGGTCTGGAGCCGTGGATATCGGGGGCACCTGTGGGGAGGACGTCCCTGCCGGCAGAATGGGTATACCGGGCTGTCCACGGGCCCAATTCTTGCAACCGCAGGAATGTTTTGTTCCTGTGGACAAGAATTTGGTTCTAAGATCCCCGTCTTCATTGGGGATGTCTGAATGGCCCAGATGTCCCCCTCCTGAAATTGAGCTCCACATCATCCAGCACACCTTTGTCTACCTGTTCATTCATACCTTTAAGAAAATATAACAGATTAGTAAGACAATACTTTCCTTGGCTATATCTGTGTTGGCTTTCTCCCATTAAACCATGACTACCTGTACAAGTTCAGTAACTTTATTCTTTTTAATGGTTTTTACCGTTTTGCCTGGTTTGATGTTGGACTCACCGGTCTGTAGTTTCCTAGATCACCAATAGAACCCTTTTTAAAAATTGGTGTTTCATTGGCCTGTCTCCAATCTTCTGGTACTACAGATGATTTTAATGATAGTTCACAGATTACTTATAGTAGGTCTGCAGTCTCATATTTCAGTTATATTAACACCCTCAGATGTATACCATCTGGTCCATCTGATTTGCTACTCTTCAGTTTATCAAATAGTTGTAATACATATTCCTGGTTTATTGATATTTCTTTCAGTTCTTCTGATACATCACCATTATATACCATTTAAGGCACGGGTAACTTCCCTACATCTGCTTCAGTAAAGACTGAAGCAACAAATTCATTCATTTTTTCGACTATGGCCTTGTTCTCACTCAGCGCCTCTTTTACCCCTCTATCATCTAATGATCTAAGTGACTCACAGGGTTTTTGCTACAAATATAATGGAAAAAGTTTTTATTATGCTTTTCTGCTTCCACAGCAAGCTTTTTTTCCAAATTCTCTCTTTGCCTGCCTTATCAATGCCTTGCATCTAACTTGCCAATGCTTATGTTGTTTGCTGTTTTCGTCATTTGGCTCCTAGTTCCATTTCCTGAAAGATGCTTTTTAGACTACAACATCCTCTCTGACCTCTCCTTTAAACCATGCTAGCAGATTTTTGGCCTTACTTCCACTTTTCTTAAAGCCAGGGGTGGACCGACGCATGTGCGAGAATATTGTTCAAACAGGGCCCCATGGTTCAGGGGGCTCTGTGCCAACTTCATGCCGCACAGACTGAGAGTGCCAACTTCATGCCGCTGTCTGACTGAGAGTGTCTCCAGACTGGCAGTTGGCTTCGACCTGACTCTGGATGGCCCGCTGTGTCCCTCTAGGATCCAATTTGGTCTGGCAGGCCTCCACATGGAACACCCCCCCCCCCCCTCCACTGAGTTTGATCACTACACTGCGGGTCGCAGCATGTAGTGATCAAACTTGGGGGGAGGGGGGGTTCAAGCCTCACATGCTGTCCGATGTCAAGCTGATGTTTATGTGCCGGCCTGTGCATGTTAGAAGAGAGGCACTTTAGACCTCCAACTCTTCCCACCCAGCGCGCTCGTGGCTTCATTTGCACATTGCGCCGCTGCTGGAGCAGAAAGAGGCAAGAGAGTGAGGCAGTTTTGGAGTCAGAGAGGAGAGAACAGGCATGGCAGCACAACTGAACAAGAAGCAGGCTCGGGGAGCTCCCCTCTCATGAACCAGCACTCCAGCAGCAATTCCAAAATAGAGGCAGGGCTGTGGCGCTGGTCTGGACTTGGAGAAGAGATTCTTTCAAGCTAGGTGTTTTTTGTTTAATTTTCTTTCACTCTCATCCTCTCCTTAATTTCAAATATAAAAAGTTTTGGGGCTGGATAATTTAAACGAGGTCAATTTTTTTTTTTTTTAGAGCAAAAGAATTTCCTTTTCTAGGAAAGAAGGTGGGCACAGAAAAAAGTTTGTTTAATTTTTTTTTTTTTTTACTTTTTTCTGATTTTCAGTCTGACATTTGCATTTATCACATTGTTAATGCAATTTGTGTAATGCTGCTGTCTGAACTGTTAGGAATTCATTCAGTGGGGGCTGGGGCATGCTTATTAAGGGGTGGTAAGTGGTTTGTGTGATGCTGCTGACTGCAGTAAGTTACCATGCAAGCAAAATAATTATTTCATGCTGTTTCCCATGTGCTTTAGAGAATGGGTAGGGCCGGGGTAGAGAATGGATGAGAGCACATTGCAGTTAGTGTGGAGATAGGGTACCTGTCCTGCACACTAATGTTCAATGCTGCAGTTAGTCTCTCAGAGTATAAATAAAACATTTTAATATTGAGGAACTAGGAGGAGCAAGTTGGGTGGGTTAAGTGGGATAAGGATGGGGGTTACAAGTTTTACAAACCCTAACAAAATAGGTGTGTGTACTAAATTCCCATTGGAAATACACATATCTATTTCATTAGGGTCTGTAAAAGTTGTAACCCCACTTACCCCTCCCCCATCTCAAGAGAACCTCTGTAAAAGACAGGGAAGTAAAGAACATGAATACTGGATGGGGAAAATGAATTCCCGCTGCCTTTACATGAGCTCAGAGCAGTGGGTATCAATCAGTATAAATGCTGTAATATGAGTTCTACTGGTTATGTTGGATATGCCAAGAAACAAGCTTGGACAACAGTGGCTTCTTTATATATGATGTTTTCAGGCAATTCATTTTGCCTTTTATTGATCTCTCGATTTAAGATATATACTGGGTCTGTGCTGTATATAACGGTCTCTTATTAATATTCCCTTTTTATATTTTTAGCTTTTGCTTTATAATCAAAATTTTTCTTGAATACCTAAGATGGAAGTACTGTTAGTATCCTTGAGTAGTTCAGTGATGAAGCATAGAAACATGACGGCAAAGACCTGTAACTTGTAACTGCGCCTATAGTGCCCCCAGCAAAAGCATGTAGGGCTTAAGCGACCTGTTATCCTTCCTGAACAGCTACTTGACTTTTTCATGAGGCAAAGTCCCCTGGGAAATGTAGTTTTTCACTGTCCAATGAAGAGTAGTGTGGACTCAAAGTGGTTTTCAGCAAACAGGATTTATTTCCCTTCCGGGCGGATTTCAGCGTGGAAAACAAAGGTAACAAAACCATATACTTCTGATAAAGGACAAAAATAAAAGTCTCCAACAGAAATAGCTTAACTTCAGCAACAAACATTTGCTTCCCAGCAATTAGAGTAAAACAGTTCTGTTCCTCACAGCTCTGTGCTTTTATCTTAAACTTCTGCAGTTTTCTGCAATGCTTAAATTCAGCGCAGGGAATATATTTCATCTGACCTTGTAATCATACAATCCATCAATTCTTCGGATACATTTCCTAGCCCTGGCTCCGTTTCCATTAGCTCCTCATGGGAGTTAGGTAAGAATGTTTGTAACGTTGTTTCTGGGGCCACGCCCCTCCTCTCTATCTTAGGCTTTATATCATATTCCTGAATCAGGTATTGCTGCAAATGGTCATTATCAGTGCAGGTATTGTAAACACAGTCCCAACCTTCTGGATAACTAATATCACACTGGTTGTCAACAGCCCTATTTAAAACCCAGTCTTTGGGCTTACCTCTTTGCCTGCTTGCAGACTGTTTTCTTTGAACTTTTGAAACAGCTGTGGGTTCAAAACCTGGTTTGTAAAATGAGTGTTGGAATTGCCTTCCTGGCTTTCTCTTCTCCTGGTTATTCTTACAATACTGCAGACAGTTGGGCCTGCTTCTGCTATCTTGTTCTCTGGAATAAAGCTTTATAAATGGCTCTCTCTCTGCCCTTAAACTTGGCTCTGGTTCTGGGCTTTTTCTCTGCCTTACTGAGCGTTCCGTTAGGCGTGCCACGGTTTCTCTCCCCCGGTTCTGGACTGGGACTCTGCCTATAGCTCTGCCTTGGCCTGGAACTCAGACTCCTCCCCGGTCCTCCTCTTGGTCTGTTAGCTGATCTGCTAACTGCTCACTTGGCTGGCCTCTTACCGGAACCCTTGGCTGGCCTTGTAGCTGAACTCCCAGCTGAGCTTGTGATGGAGCTTTGTGATGGAGCTTAATGTGATGGAGCTTTGTGATGGAGCTTAATGACCACCCCTTCCTCTCTACTGAGGCCTCTTTATGTGCCTGACTTCTAGGGCAGTGCCTGACTCCTCCTCCTAGCAGGTGCTCTAATTCAGCTAGTGACTCTTGAGCTAACTGGCAGCAAGGGCGTGTTTCTCCCCCTTGTGTCTGGTATCCGTGGCGACTACAAGCCATGTGCCTTTGTTTACCACCCAGCACTGCTTCTAGTTCTTCCTTTTTGGCTCTTTCTAAAGGGCTGGAGGGACCCACCATGTCACAGACCATTTGACCTATCCACTCTGCTCTTCCATACCAACCTCTAAGCTCTCTGGTCTCTTTTTGGCCTTTGTGTGCTTCTCCCATGCTTACATGCTTTCTCTACTACCTCCACTCTTTTTTGTAAAGAAATATTTCTGCTAATTACTCCTGAGTCTATCTCCTTTCATCTTCATCCTATGCCCCCAGGTTGCAGAGCTTTCTTTCGATTGAAAGAGACTATCCTGTGCATTTATACCATTGAGGTATTTAAATGTCTGTCCCCATATGCCTTAAGATGAAGCCCACTGACTATTTTGGTAGCCATCCTCTGCACAGACTCCATCCTGTTTATATCCTTTTGAATTTGTGGTCTCCAGAATCACACACAATACTCTAAATTAGGTCTCACCAAAGAATTACACAGAGGCACTATCACCTCCTTTTTTCTGCTGGCCATTCCTCTCCCTATGCACCCAAGTAGCCTTCTGGCTTTTGTCGTTGCCTTATCTACCTGTTTAGCTACCTTAAGATGATCAGAAACAATCACACTTTTAGCAAAATCAAGATGTATTAAAATTTGAGGCTATAGATATTTTAGTCTTTTTCAAAATGGAGTATTTCATGGTAGTTATTGATAGTGCAGGTTTTATATAGTGGTTTGCAGTGTTTTCCAGCTGGAAGATTATTCCTTGTTTCATGTGAAATGTATAATGGACTATAGCATTCAAGGACAGCATCTAAAGAAGAGTGTTTAATTTAGCCTATGGAAGTTCAGCATCTGATTGTTAGTCCTGAATGCTACCATTCTTATTAAACATGTTTGGGCATAAATATGTATCTGTTCAATAAAACGTCTGGTAAATTATGTTATTTAAAGAATTATGGTGTTACGGCTTTTTAACAAAATAAGAAGCAGCGTAAATAATAAGTGAAACTGATTGCTCTTGGATACTATCCTCTGTTTTATTTTTTGCCTTGCATAATGCTAAGTTCTGTTATTGTTAAATGTTACTTTAAGAGGCACAAGCCTCCTGTAGTCCTATACTATTAGGCACATAACTATTACATTTAAGAGAATAGACTTAATGGGAGCATTGGTACAAGGTCCCATGGTTATGCAAATATTTATGCAAATGAGGCCTCGCAGTGAGTCTCCACACATGGCCCGCATCCCCCTTGGGCCAGCCCTGCTTAAAGCGTGGCATGCATCTGGCCTGGGCTTCCAAATAGTACTTTTAAACAACACCCATGCTTGATGTAAATCTTTAACCTTTGCAGCTGCTCCTTTTAGTTTTTTTATTAATTATTTTCCTCATTTTATCATAGTCTCCCTTTTGAAAGTTAAAAGGTAGTACTGTGGATTTCCTTCTTGTCCTTCCATTTATTAAATCAATTACGATCATGCTATGATCACTTTCCTTGAGTCCTGCTAAACCAGTCCAGAGCCTGCCTTTGGATCTGTGTTTGCTCTGTTCTTTTGCTGTGGTGACCTTGGGTTTGTTATGATTTTATATGTTCGGCTCCACAGGTTCATCTTCTATGGACAGCCTACTGTTTATGCTTTCCTGTATATAGTTTGCTACTGTTCGATTACTCATTGTTGCCCACGTTGAGGTTGTGTGAGGCTTGCCATGTTTTCCCATATGCTTTGGGACAGATACTGAAGACTCTGATGGTTGAGGTGGATAGAGGAATAGGAGTGATGTCATGGAAACCTGGACTTTTCATTGGTTCTTTGTCTCTACCAGTCTGCTGGTAGGAGAACACAACCCACTTGTCTGGACTGGTCTAGCAGGACTCAAGGAAAGGACATTATCTGGTAAATAAAATGTCACCTTTAGTATATACTATTACTATTACTACTACTCATCATTTATATAGCACTACAAGGCATACTCAGTGCTAAACATATACACATGGGAGACAGTCCCTGCTCAATAGAGTTTACAATCTATGCAAGACAGAAATACAACACGCTGTCTCCCACCGAATTATGACGCCATTTCGGTTCCCTGTGTAGCACGAACCGGTGGTGGAGTCGCTGTCATACACCGTTCCACACTCCCTTTCTCTAATATCTCCTCTCCGTCTCTACTCTACCCTGAAGCTCTCCTTCTCCAGTTTTCTGTCCAGCCGGTTTTTCAATTCTTACTGGTTTATTCTCCACCATCGGCCGCACCCTCCCTCTGGGATACCCTCATTGCTTCCATTTCCGATTTGATTCTTCAATTTTCGCAAATGATTATACTTGGGGATTTCAATGTGCATTATGATCTCCCTGTTTCAGCTAAGGATGTAACGTTTGTTTCCCTTCTGCATGATCTCTCGTTACATCAGCATGTGCACCTTCCCACTCACATTGCTGGTCATACCCTAGATCTGATTATTTCTCCCTCAGCTCTTTCTGATCAGATCTTATCCTCTGTTTCCACGTCAGTTCCCTGGTCAGATCACTTTTATCTTACCTTTGCTTTCTGTTTCACATCCCCTTCTCTTGTCTCTCCTCTATCTCCCGCTCATCCTTCCCGCTATATCAATTCTGGTACCCGCCAAGCATTTCTTGAGAGATATCATGCTCCCTCTTCTGAGTTTTTATCACTTTCGCCCTCATCCCAGGTTACAGTCTGGAATGCAGGACTGTCTTATACGTTAGATCAAATTGCCCCATGGCGCGTACACCATCCCAGGACTACGGTCCACTATCCTTGGTTCCATGCTGGACTCCGTCTGCATCGAGCCCAGTTGCGGAGATCCGAGCATCTCTGGAGGAAATCTCCTTCTCCCTCTACCTATCAGAACTTTAAGTCCTGTCACGCAGACTATCGTGCTAGTATTCATAGTGCCAAGCGATCCTTCTATTCAGACTCTATTGTTTCGGCCCCAAATAGATCTCATTTTCTCTTTCAAACCCTCAACACGCTCTCTCAGCTACAGTCACAAACTCCCCGCAATTCTCCCATCTCTACAGAAATTCCTAGCCCTACCGCATTGGCTACTTTTTTCTCTTCCAAAGTACAGGATCTTCGTCATTCACTTCCCTCTTGTCCTCAAGTTCTGTCTCCCCCCCCCCTCCTATTTCACCTTTATCCTCCCCGTCACTTTCTCATGTCTGGTCTAATTTTTGTACCATATCCTCCTCAGAACTCATTAAGCTTTTGTCCACTTCTCATAAAACCACCAGTTTATCAGATCCTATACCATCCAGATGGTTTTCTGATTCTTCTCCTGATCTATTGCATCCACTCCTTACTATTATCAATTCCAGTATGTCCTCTGGCTTATTTCCTCACCCGTGGAAACATGCTGTGGTCCGGCCCTTGCTTAAGAATCCATCTTTGGACCCCTCTGTGCCAGCAAACTATCGACCTGTTTCTAATCTTCCTTATGCATCAAAGCTCTTGGAAAAGGCAGTTTTCTCCCAGCTCTCACACCATCTAGATTCCACGCAATTTCTGCACCCCCCGGCAGTCCGGCTTTCGGACCGGACATAGTGTCGAAACCATTATTACAGCAGTTCTGAACGAAATTCACTCATCTCACGATTGTGGTGATATCACAGTGGCAGTCTCTTTAGATCTTTCTGCTGCCTTTGATTTGGTGGATCACTCTCTTCTTCTTGCTCGATTACAGGATGCAGGTCTCCGAGGTACTGTTTACCACTGGTTCTATTCTTACTTACACTCCCGGTCATTTGCAGTCACTTCCTCCTCCATCACTACTGATGCCTTTCCTCTTTCTTGCGGTGTCCCCCAGGGCTCTATATTGGCTCCTCTTTTATTTAATCTTTTTCTGACCCCACCTTGCCCTTTTGATACAGCAGTCGGGTATTTCGGGTTACTACTATGCAGATGATATTTTTCTTCTACACCACACATCCTCTTCCCAACCTGATATTGCTCCCCTTAATGCCTGTCTATCTATGGTTTCTTCCTGGCTTTCTACAAATTGTCTTGTGTTGAATATTTCTAAAACCGCGGCTATATGGTTTCCCCACAGCTCTACTGCTCCATCACTTGCTCCATCTTTTTCGGGTACCTCAATATCTCTAGTCTCTAAGCTTCGGTATTTAGGTGTCTTTTTTGATAGTAATCTCTCGTTTCATGATCACATTTCCCAGGTGTCTCGTTGCTCTTTCGATTGCCTTAGACGAATCCGTCCAACAAAGAAACGTGGATAGCAACGAAGGACGTGTGAAAATCTTTATTGGTCAAATCAGCCAAAGGCCCGACACAGGCCGTGTTTCGGAATTCCCTTCTTCAGGGGCTAAATGGCTAAAGACAAATACACAAATTAAAATAAACAACAAAAATAGTTATTTAACAACAAAATCAAACTGGCTAAAACCACGGACATCAATGAATGCATACTAAAACAGTTTTAAATATAAAAATAATAACAAATTAAAAACATTTTTCTAATAAACGGATGTATCAATATAAATATATAAATAAATAAATATAAATATAAATGGTGGAACAAATAAGTACGGCTAACAACAGAACGACACAAAAATGCACCTAAACAGTACAATTGAAAATGAATGAAAGTATATAAATATATATAAGAAAATATAAATTTGATAAACATAAATTTGTAAATAAATAATAAATGTTTCAACAGACAATAAACATTTCATAATATAATCAAAAAATTATTATTGTATTTAAAAAAACACATATAAATTACATATCTCTGAATCAGTAGACTATATCAATTAACCAAAAAGAACTAAAACAATGTGTGTCTTCAAAAATATACTATAACAAATATGACACCTAGACGGTACAATTGATAAAAACATATAAATATATATAAAAGATATATAAATTATATAAATATGTAAATGTAAATATGTAGATAAATAATAATAAATGTTTCAACGAATAATGAATGTTTCTTAATATAGCATAAAATGATGTATTTAAAAAACATATAAATTACACATACCTGAATCAACAGACTGTATAAATTAACCAAAAAGGACTAAAACAGTGTATATCTTCAAAATTGTGCTATAACAAAAAACAAACATTTAAATTGAAAACTTGTAAATAAATTACTCTTAAATAGAAAAAACAAAACAAACATCATGAAATCCATACATGTATATAAAAAAATTATTAAAAATTAATTATAAAAAATAATAATAATAAATTATTAATTTCAAAAGGTATAAATAGAAATCGGCCTAATATTAGAGAGAGATGAAGACAACCCATGTAAATTGAAAAAAGAGTAATAAAATGAGAGAATGAAACTAAAAATGATACCTGACCAAGAAACTCTTCCTATGATCATAAATGTGCAATCTGTAAAACGTAAAAAATGT
The DNA here is from genome assembly GCA_033557465.1 of Ichthyophis bannanicus. Lineage (NCBI taxonomy): Eukaryota > Metazoa > Chordata > Amphibia > Gymnophiona > Ichthyophiidae > Ichthyophis > Ichthyophis bannanicus. Next base: position 549,055,878 of record CM066031.1, read on the forward strand.
ATAAATAATTAAATGTAACAATTTGCCAAGATGATGATATAAAAACAAGGGCTAAAAACTAACCAAAATTAACAAATTATGATTTTAAAAACAAACGTCCATTTGGAATTCTCAAAATGGTATAAGTGGCATCTGTGAAAACGATCCGATAGATTTTTAAGAAATACAAAAAAACAATTCAAAATTGGGGGACACAACGGAACATGAATGCGTGAAAGTAGTCAGAGTATATTCAAAAATGATATACAATAGTCACAAACTGCCCATTTCACCAGTTATTATACTACACAGGCCACTTCATCTAAAAAAAGTTAACAACATCAATTCTAAACAAATAAAATATTTTCATTGACAAAAGCCTCTGACCACCTCAAACCATGTCTCGATGAAGTCAAAAGAGATGGAAAAACTCTTCATTTGTATGAGCGATTAAAAAACATCAAAAGACTTTTAAACCCACTCAACCATTATCAAAAATTAAAAATTATCAATGATAATGATATAGCGGATACAACAATAAAAATTCATTTATAAAAAAGTTTTAAGATTCGCAGTATAAACCGCTACGTATACTCTAAATTTAAGCAACATCAGTGAGGAAGATATCGGTCAGCGCGCCGGACACGGCAACTTATTTTTTAAAAATGTAACCCCCTGCATCTGCGTATTGCAGGAATGAACCGAGGATGGCAACAGAGTCATCGTTATGTAAGCTATCATAAAATCATATTTGTGTCATACGGTAAGCGCGCCAGACCCGACAGGTTTTTCAAAATGTAGCCCCCTGCATCTGCACATTGCAGGAATAAAACGAGGTAGGCAACATAATCATCATTATACAAACCAAATAAAAGACTGATGTTAGCACGTTTATAAATGAATTTTTATTGTTGTATCCGCTATATCATTATCATTGATAATTTTTAATTTTTGATAATGGTTGAGTGGGTTTAAAAGTCTTTTGATGTTTTTTAATCGCTCATACAAATGAAGAGTTTTTCCATCTCTTTTGACTTCATCGAGACATGGTTTGAGGTGGTCAGAGGCTTTTGTCAATGAAAATATTTTATTTGTTTAGAATTGATGTTGTTAACTTTTTTTAGATGAAGTGGCCTGTGTAGTATAATAACTGGTGAAATGGGCAGTTTGTGACTATTGTATATCATTTTTGAATATACTCTGACTACTTTCACGCATTCATGTTCCGTTGTGTCCCCCAATTTTGAATTGTTTTTTTGTATTTCTTAAAAATCTATCGGATCGTTTTCACAGATGCCACTTATACCGTTTTGAGAATTCCAAATGGACGTTTGTTTTTAAAATCATAATTTGTTAATTTTGGTTAGTTTTTAGCCCTTGTTTTTATATCATCATCTTGGCAAATTGTTACATTTAATTATTTATACATTTTTTACGTTTTACAGATTGCACATTTATGATCATAGGAAGAGTTTCTTGGTCAGGTATCATTTTTAGTTTCATTCTCTCATTTTATTACTCTTTTTTCAATTTACATGGGTTGTCTTCATCTCTCTCTAATATTAGGCCGATTTCTATTTATACCTTTTGAAATTAATAATTTTTTATTTTTTTTTTTTATAATTATTTTTTTATTTTTTTTTTTATAGTTGTATGGATTTCTTGATGTTTGTTTTGTTTTTTCTATTTAAGAGTAATTTATTTACAAGTTTTCAATTTAAATGTTTGTTTTTTGTTATAGCACAATTTTGAAGATATACACTGTTTTAGTCCTTTTTGGTTAATTTATACAGTCTGTTGATTCAGGTATGTGTAATTTATATGTTTTTTAAATACATCATTTTATGCTATATTAAGAAACATTCATTATTCGTTGAAACATTTATTATTATTTATCTACATATTTACATTTACATATTTATATAATTTATATATCTTTTATATATTTATATGTTTTTATCAATTGTACCGTCTAGGTGTCATATTTGTTATAGTATATTTTTGAAGACACACATTGTTTTAGTTCTTTTTGGTTAATTGATATAGTCTACTGATTCAGAGATATGTAATTTATATGTGTTTTTTTAAATACAATAATAATTTTTTGATTATATTATGAAATGTTTATTGTCTGTTGAAACATTTATTATTTATTTACAAATTTATGTTTATCAAATTTATATTTTCTTATATATATTTATATACTTTCATTCATTTTCAATTGTACTGTTTAGGTGCATTTTTGTGTCGTTCTGTTGTTAGCCGTACTTATTTGTTCCACCATTTATATTTATATTTATTTATTTATATATTTATATTGATACATCCGTTTATTAGAAAAATGTTTTTAATTTGTTATTATTTTTATATTTAAAACTGTTTTAGTATGCATTCATTGATGTCCGTGGTTTTAGCCAGTTTGATTTTGTTGTTAAATAACTATTTTTGTTGTTTATTTTAATTTGTGTATTTGTCTTTAGCCATTTAGCCCCTGAAGAAGGGAATTCCGAAACACGGCCTGTGTCGGGCCTTTGGCTGATTTGACCAATAAAGATTTTCACACGTCCTTTGTTGCTATCCACGTTTCTTTGTTGGACTGCTTTTGCACGTGGTGTTGTGCCCTTTGTTGGACCCCTTAGACGAATCCGTGCCATCAGATCATTTCTCTCCCCTCAGGCTCTTTCCACCCTCTTACTTTCTTTAGTTATCACTAGGTTAGATTTTTGCAATCCTGTTTATGCTGGCATTCCCCAATACCAGCGCCACCGATTACAACTCATACAGAATACTGCAGCTCGGATGATCCTCCATGTCTCTCCCCGTGACCATATCACTCCTATTCTTCAGCATCTTCACTGGTTGCCAATAAACTTTCGAATTCAGTTTAAGATCCTCACTCTTGTCCATCGGGCTATTTATCTGCACACACCTCAGTATTTATCCGATCTATTAACCTTTCACACTCCCACCCGCAGTCTTCATTCAGTTCATATTAATCGCCTGCACCTCCCTTCTCCCTCTCAAGCTCACCTTCACTCTACCCGGCAATCAGCCTTTTTTAACATAGGTCCTGCTCTCTGGAATTCCCTCCCCACTGACCTCCGTCTAGAACAGTCCATTCCTAATTTCCGCTCCCGTCTCAAAACACATTTTTTCTCTGCTGCTTTTAATCTTTTCCAGTGATTTCTGCTTCTCCTATGATTTGCTTCTATTTGCAGTCTATCCTCTCTATCCTGACCTTCTTTTTCTCCTATCCTTTTTAAGAAAAAGTATTTTTAAAGTATTGTTATTTTCCTTTTCTTTTTAATCATTTTAAATATTTTATAGTTTTATTGTAAACCGTCTCGATGTAATGGGGGGCGGTATATCAAGTGATTATAAACAATAAACAATAAACAGAGAGGGGACTACAGATGGTCTTGATACACATAGGCGATAAACAGAAAAATGAAGGGTCAAGATACAAAAGCAGTCTAGAAGAGGTGGATTTTTAGCCTGGATTTTAATAGGACCTGGGGTGCTGCAAGAATAAAAGGCATCCTAAATGAACCCTCCATCCTACAGCCCTCTCCCTTTGCCCCTGCCACCTCCATTGCTACGACTGCCACCTCTCTCTCTGGGATCTGCATCGGTGGCAATGGATTTAAAACTATGACAGCATTTTGCTAATCTCACCGGCACTGCATCATGGTTCCCAGCTTGTATCAGCTGCCACTTCTGCCCCCTTCCGATGTAGACTTTCAGTTTATGCAAACTGGAAGTCTATATCTGAGGGGTGGAAGCAGGAGCTCAAACAAATTAGAAACCACGATGCAGTGTCAGCAAGGTTAGATAAGAACTGTGTTATGGTTTTAAACCCTTTGCCGCCACTGCAGGCCCCGGAGAGGGGTAGCAATAGCAGCAATGGGGTGGCCCCTGGGATTCCAGCACTCTAGGTGATCTCCTAGTTTGGCTGATTGTTGCACCGGCCCTGCCACCAACTTGGGTATTCTCTTCCAGGCATAATATGCAGCAAGATGGAAAGAATGCAGTTTGTGGCTGACAGTGGAAGAGAAGGGCAGAGATAGAAAGGGATTTGCCTGATAAGTGGAGTTCCTGCAGAGGGGTGTTGACAGAGATAAGAGAGGAGAGGTAATGAGGAGCAGCAGAATGAATGCACTTGTAGGTCAGTAGGAGAAGTTTGAACTGGATATGGAAACAGATAGGGAGCCAATGAAATGACTTGAGGAGTGGGGTTACATGAGCATAAAGACTGGAGGAGGATTAGTCTTGTATCTGAGTTCTGAATGGACTGAAGAGGAGAGAAATGATTCAGGGGGAGATCAGTGAGGAGCAGGTTGTAATAGTCTAAATGAGAATGACTGGAGAGTGGATAAGGCTCTTGTCAGTGTGTTCACAAAGGAAGGAACAAACAGGTTTTAACTATCTGTTCAACATGTGGGGAGAAAAAGAGAGAAGAGTCAAAGATGACCCCAAGGTTGCAAGCCAAGGAAACCAGAAGGATGACAGTATTATCCACCGAATAGAGAAAGGAGGAGTGGGAAGATGGGTTTAGGGAAAAGATAATGAGCTCAGTCTTAGCTATGTTCAGCTTTAGATGGTCAGGATATCCAGGGGGAGTAAGGAGACAAAGGGGAGATGCTAGATGGGGAAGGGAGAGGGGATGCAGAGAAAGAGGAGAGAGTTAGTGAAACACTGGGAAATAAGAGGATAGAGAATGGGAGGGTTGGAGTAATGGAACAATATGGAAAACTGTAGGTAGAAGCAGTAAAAAGAGGGAGACTGAACAGTGAACAGTAAGAAGGAATGAAACCTGAGTGGATAGAGAGGTAGAAAAATAAATGGAAGAAAGTTGAAAGGGAAAATGAAAAAGACAAGAGGCGACAAAAAATAACAAATTAATAGGAAACTCTGGAAATAGCCTTAAGAGAAGAGGAAAGCAGAAACCAGCCTTTGGAACTAACTTGATTAGAAAAATAAAATGGTCGGACAACAAAGAAAAAAATATTTTTAATTTAGTGATTGGAATATGTCAGTTTTTAGAATTTATATCTGCTGTCTTTATATTTTGCAGAATGCAGGGGGAAATGCTTCTCTATTTTTTTTTCTGGTGTTGCACTACATTTGAGTGTGGTTCTTGGGATTTCAGTTTGTCTATATATTTTTATTTCAAGTTTGTGGTCACTTATTTTGTAGTTGGTGAAGATTTATATTCTGTGTGTGTGACCAAGACCAGGTGTTCTGTTAGTATCTTTATCTTCTTTATCTTTATTACAATGCTTGATAGTCTGCCCATCGGAGACCATCTGGATGGTTTACAATGTATAAACGGGTACAGAGGCAGAGAAGGAAAGAGGAACTACAATACCAGACAGGAAAGAGTACATTCATTCAAAGCCTGAAGAGAATGGAGAGCCTAAGAAGAGGGGGAAGGGGAAACAAGGGGATCAGGGAGGGGGAGGTCATAGGCAGTGCAGAAAAGGTAGCTTTTGAAGAGGGACTTAAACTTGGAGAAAGATTATTCCTGACGGTTTAGGGAAGGAAGGGCATTCCATAGTGATGGAATTTCTATGTAGAGATGTGTAATAATCCGGCTTGTTCAGTTTCCCTATAGGTGTATTGATGTTCTAGGGTCCACTGCAATATTTATGGTACCACCTTTTCCTATGTAGGCCCATGTTGTGTGACTTCTGTAAGTTAGTGCTGTTATGGAGTGGTAGATTTGCTGTATGGGTCCTAAGTGACTCTTGAAAGGTTTTATATTATTCATAATATGCTCTTGTATTGAAGAGGATATTGGAGTGGGACACTGTGATACCTTGGTACAAACTATATCGTAATGATAGAGCTGATCAAATTGGTGGAGGGGTTGCGCTCTATGTTAGAGAGGGCATTGAATCAGAAAGGATTAAAGTTTTGCAGGAAACAAAATTTGCTGTAGAATCTCTATGGATTGAAATTCCATGTAAAAAGGGGAAGGCGATGGCAGTGGGGATGTACTATCGACCACCTGGCCAGAATGAACAAATAGATGATGAAATGCTTAAAGAAATCAAGGAAGCTAACAAAGTTACAGCGCAGTAATAATAATGGGTGATTTCAATTACCCCGGTATTGACTGGGTCAGTGTCACGGCAGGACATGCTAGGGAGATAAAGTTCCAAGATTAAATAAATGACTGCTTCTTGGAGCAGCTGGTTCATGAACCGACCAGAGGGGAAGCCATATTAGACCTAGTCCTTAGTGGAACACCAGATCCAGTGCAAGAGATGAAGGTGTTGGGGCCACTTGGCAATAGTGATCATAGCATGATCGCCTTTGATTTAATTAGTGGAGGAGGGATAGTAAGGAAATCCACAGTACTACCTTTTAACTTTCGAAAGGGAGACTACGATAAAATGAGGAAAAAAGTTAAGAAAAAACTAAAAGGAGCAGTTACAAAGGTTAAAGACCTACATCAAGCTTGGGTGTTGTTGAAAAATACTATCTTGGAAGCCCAGACCAGCTGTATTCCACGCTTTAAGAAAGTGGAAGGAAGTCCAAAAAACTGCCAGCATGGTTTAAAGGGGAGGTCAGAGAGGCTGTTGTTGCCAAAAAAGCATCTTTCAGGAAATGGAAAAAAGAGCCAAACGACGAAACCTGGAAACAGCACAAGCACTGGCAAGTCAAATGCAAGGCATTGATAAGGCAGGCAAAGGGAGAATTTGAGAAGAAGCTTGCTGCGGAAGCAGAAACGCGAAATAAAGACTTTTTCAAGTACATTCGTAGCAAAAAACCTGTGAGAGAGTCAGTTGGTCCATTAGATGATAGAGGGGTTAAAGGGGCACTAAGAGGCGACAAGGCGATAGCAGAGAGACTGAATTAATTCTTTGCTTCGGTCTTTACTGAGGAAGATGTAGGGATGTTACCCATGACTGAAGTGGTATTTAAAGGTGCAGAAGAATTGAAGGAAATATCGATACATCGGGAAGAAGTATTACAACTATTAGATAAACTGAAGAGTAGCAAATCACCTGGGCCGGATGGTATACATCCAAGGGTATTGAAAGAACTGAAATATGAGATTGCAGACCTGCTATTAGTAATCTGTGAACTATCATTAAAATCATCTCTAATACCTGAAGATTGGAGGATCGCCAATGTAACACCAATTTTTAAAAAGGGTTCCAGGGGTGATCCGGGAAACTACAGACCGGTGAGCCTGACATCAGTATCGGGAAAAATGGTAGAAACCATCATAAAGAATAAAATTACTCAGCATGTAGATAGTCATGGCCTAATGGGAGACAGCCAACATGACTTTAGACAAGGAAGATCTTGTCTTACTAATCTGTTATGTTTTTTTGAAGGTGTGAATAAACAGGTAGACAAAGGTGAGTTGGTTGATATAGTGTATCTGGACTTTCAGAAAGCCTTTGACAAGGTCCCTCATGAGAGACTTTTGGCAAAACTAAAGAGCCATGGGATAGGAGGCAGTGTACTACTGTGGATCAGGAACTGGTTAAAAGATAGAAAGCAGAGGGTAGGGCTAAATGGCCAATTTTCCCAATGGAGAAAGGTGAATAGTGGGGTACCCCAGGGATCTGTGCTCGGTCCGATGCTTTTTGACATATTCATAAATGACCTGGAAAGTGGAATAACGAGTGAGGTTATCAAATTTGCAGACAACAGAAAACTATTTAAAGTTGTTAAAACCCAAGAGGATTGTGGAAAATTGCAAGAGGATCTTGATAAATTGGAAGACTGGGCATCAAAATGGCAGATGAAGTTTAATGTGGACAAGTGCAAAGTTATGCACCTAGGGAAGAACAACCCAAACTATGGTTACACGATGCAAGGTTCCACATTGGGAACCACCACCCAGGAAAAAGATTTAGGCGTCATCGTGGATACCATGTTAAAACCCTCGGCCCAGTGTGCAGCGGCAGCCAAGGGAGCAAATAGAATGCTAGGTATGATAAGGAAAGGAATGGAAAATAAAACAAAAGATATTATAATGCCTCTATATCGTTCCATGGTGAGACTGCACTTCGAATATTGTGTGCAATTCTCTTTGCCGTATCTTAAAAAGGATATAGCGATTTTAGAAAAGGTTCAGAGAAGAGCCACCAAAATGGTAAAGGGGATGGAAGGATACTCCTGTGAGGAAAGGCTAAAAAGGTTAGGGCTCTTTAACCTGGAAAAGAGACGGCTGAGGGGAGATATGATAGAAGTCTATAAATTAATGAACGGAGTGGAACGGGTAAACGTAGATCGATTGTTTACGTTATCAGAATATAGAAAGACTAGGGGACATGCAATGAAGCTAGAAGGTAAACTATTTAAGACTAATAAAAGAAAATATTTTTTCACTCAACGTGTAATCAAACTCTGGAATTTGTTACTGGAGGATGTAGTAAAGGCTGTTAGTGTAGCTGGGTTTAAAAAAGGTTTGGACAAGTTCCTGGAGGAAAGGTCCATAAACCATTATTAAGAAGGGACCCAGGATATCAATGCTTGACCCAGTACAAGCATTGTGGAACCTGTGTCTTTTGGGGAAATTGCTAGGTACGTATGACCTAGATTGGCCACTGTTGGAAACAGGATACTGGGCTTGATGGACCTTGGTCTGACCCAGTATGGCATATCTTATGTTCTTATGTCCCTATTAGTGAGATTACACCAAAATCAACATTTTTTTGGTATGGTGAGTTCTCTGGGGAAATTTCCTAGTTGTATTCTGCACACATTGTTGGGGAAGAGACTGCAGGGGTTTCTATCTATGTACATATGTTTACATTCATTGCCTTAAATGGTCCAGTGAGCAGTGTCAAGGATCAGTATTTTCTATATTAGAGTTCCAGGTTATATAATTTTCTAAGATCATGAGGAAGAAACCACACATCTTTTCTCCTCCTCTAAACTTACTACTTGTTCCTCTGATCACATTCCCACCCATCTACTAAACTCCATCTCCTCCACTGTTGTCCCTTCCATCTGTCATATCCTCAACCTATTGCTTTCTACTGCAACTGTTCCTGCAGGCTTCTTAAGAAATCATTCCTTGACCCTACCTGTCCTTAATATTATTTACCCATCTCCCTCCTCCCCATTATTTCTAAACTTGAACATGTGGTTCACCGCCACTGTCTTGACTTTCTCTCCTCTCAGTCCCTTCTGGATCCACTCCAATTGACTTTCACCCTCTACATTCTACTGAGATGGCTCTTGCCAAAGTCTCTAATGACTTGTTCCTTACCAAATCCAAGGGCTTCTACTCAATCTTCATCCTTATTGACTTTCTGCTGCTTTTGACACTGTTGATCACCACCTTCTCCTTGATACCCTGTCCTTGCTTGGATTTAGGGGTTCTGTCATGTCCTGGTTTTCTTCCTATCTCTCCCACCACATGTTTAGTGTATGTTCTGGTGGATCCTTTTCTATTGCTATCTCGTTTTCAGTCGTATACCCCAGGGCTCTATCTTGGGACCTCTCCTTTCTCTCTCTATACTTAGTTTCTAGATGTACTCACCCCTTCCCATGGTTTTCAGTACCATCTCTATGCTGATGACTCTCAGATCTACCTCTCTTCACCTAAAATCTCTCCAGGTATCCAGGGCCGGATCTGTGCCTGCTTATCTGACATTAGTACCTTGATGTCTCAGCACCATATGAAATTGAACATGGCCAAAACTGAGCTCCTTATCTTTCCCCCTAAGCTAACCTCCCCCTCCCTTCTTTCATTGGTTAATGCTCTACTCCTTGTTTCCTCGACTTGCAACCTTGGGATCATCTTTGACCCCTCCCTCTCCTTCTCCACACACATCCAACAGATAGCTAAAACCTGATGATAAAGCTTGATGGACCTTGGTCTGACCCAGTATGGCATATCTTATGTTCTTATGTTCTTATGTTCTGTTGCTTCTTTCTCTATTACATTGGCAAAATTCATCCCTTCCTTTCTGAACACACTACTAAGACCCTCATCCATTCTCTTTTCACCTCCCATCTGGACTATTGCAACCTTCTCTTTGCTGGTCTTCCTCTGAATCATCTCCCCCCATTTTAATCTGTTCAGAACTCCGCTGCATGGCTAGTCTTCCGCCAGTGTCACTATGCTCATGTCACCCCTCTTCTCAAATGACTTAATAAGTTCCCTGTCTGCTTCTGCATCCAGTTCAAACTTCTACTACTGACCTATAAGTGCACTCGTTCAGCTGCTCCTACCTACCTTTCCTCTCTTATGTCTCCCTACACCCCTCCTCAAGAAGTCTGCTCTTCTGGCAGATCCCTTCTATCTGTGCCCTTCTCTTCCACTGCCAATTCCAGACTTTGATCTTTCTAGCTTTATGCTCCTCATGCCTGGAACAAACTACCTATTGTTGCTGACTGGCTCTCTAGCCTTGGCCTTGAACTTAACACATCTAAGACATGGGGAGGAGTGGTCGGGGCAAGTTACCTCAGACTGGAGGGCCAGGGATTCAAATCCCACTAGAGGACAGCAACCTTGGGCCAGAAGGACTGGGGTTTCTAGTCTCACAAGTGTTCCTTGTGGCCTTGGGCAAGCCACTTAACCCTCTGTTGCCTCAGGTACAAAAACATAGATTGTGAGCCCTTTGGGGACAAGGGAAAAATATACATACAGTGCCTGAATATACACCACTTTGACTGGTAGAAAAGCAGTATATAAGCCTATTTAAATAAATAAATGTCCCACCTTTGCTCCCTCCTTCCGTTCATAGCACTCCCCTTCCCTTCCAAGACACAGTGCCCCAACACCAACCCCCAACAGAAACCAAATCCCTGGTGGCCCCAAATCCCCACCCACCCAATTAAAAATAACCCAGGTGGCGCAGTGGCCCCAATCCCCCTCTCAGTTGTCATGCACTCCCGTTCCTGTGCTGCCATCTTGAAAAATGCACAATGCTCCCACTCCATTGTAAAGATACCAGGAGGGGATGGGGGGTTTGGGGCTGCTGTGCCACCAGGGTTTTTTTAATTAGGCGGGTGGGGGGGGGGGAATTGGAGGAACTGGGCGTCCAGGATTTGTTTTTTGTCGGGGTGTCGGTGTCAGGGGCACCGGCCCCACAACAATATTTTGATGGCATTGGGAACTTTCCCTGATGCCTGGATCATTTGAGAAGTTTGACACTTCACCTCAGATGATCCAGTCATCAGGGAAAGCCCCCGATGCCATCAAAATACTGTCGGAGTCACGCCCAGCACATTTAAGCCACCTCAGACCTGGCATAGAGATTTTGGCACTTCGGCTGGTTATGTAATCCTCGATGCGTTTCTCTGTATCGGGTGCAGACAATATTAGCATGCCATTTTAATACACGCAGCTCAGTTATCTATAATTTAAATATGCTTGGCGTTACTGTGTGCGCTTGCTTTTCCTTTGCTGTTTACACATGCTCAGTCTCTTTTCTGCCTTTGGCCTTTCGGAATTTGTGCTTAAAAGTTGCATTATCTTTATGCAAAGGGCACATTTCTCTTTCTGCATTGGCCTGTATATTCTCCAATCTGCCCCTGGACAGAAGGGTGAGTAAAACCTCTTGTCTTCTCACATGCACTTCAAAAAGGACAAACTCTGAACTCAAAGGAGGATTGTTTACAAGACAAAAAGGGCCCGATATTGAACTAGGCTCATTTTCGAAGGGCTATGCACGTCGTCGGCACATAGCTCTCCCTGCTGACCTCTAACCTGCATATTCAATGCTGCGGTGACGACATTGAATATCTGGGGATCGCCGCACACACTGGAAGCTGCCAAAGCTAACCGGGCAGCAGTAATATTCCATGCTCCTAGTTAACTCCTGCGCCTTAAAGATAGGCGAGGTTTTCATGCCTATCTTTTAAGAGCAGATCGCTAACCAGGCAGCATGCAATATCGCTGCTGCTTGGTTATCGCTTATCGCCGCCTCCGCTTCGCCCCAGAATGCCCCCGACAGGCCCTGATGCTAACTGAATAGCATCGGGGCACGTAGGGTAGTTAGAGTTAGGGATATATAAGAAATGTTAAATAAATAAAAAATAAATAAATAAATAGAAGGGGATATTCAGCAGCACTAACCGTGTAAGTTCTGTTGAACATCCCAGTGTAAGGCATTTACGTGGTTTACTGGGCTGTAAACTGTGTAAATTCTTTCGAAAATCGGGTCCCAAAGTACATAGTCCCAAGGGTGAAGAAATGTACTTCTCCACAGCAAGCGGACAGAAAATGCACAGAACAACTATGCTGCCATCTAGGGGTCTCTGCTAATACAGGGTTAGGCAGAACCATTGCCGTCATCTCAAATGGGAATCCTGTTGAAAAATGGTTTACACCTCCTCTCCTCACTAAGGTTCTATACAGTGATGCAGATACTAAACCACCCCCCATTCTTTCAATGCAGTAATAATATGCAAATTACCACTAAAAGAAAAAGTGTGCTGTCTCAGAAAATACAGTATACACCACTGTAGTAATATGCAGCCATTTGCTGCAGCGCGAGTGCATCCCTAGCACGAGCACAATGGATCAGAGCACCCCTGGCCAGGGTTGGCCCATCCATTGAGCAAGAATGTTATTTGCACAGAGCCCCGCGTTTCAGGGGGGCCCGTGCCAACAACATTCTGCATTGAAGACCAAGAGATAGGGCGGTTTTAGAGGGAGTCGGAGAGGCCCTTCACTCTCCGGCTCCCTCTTAGCTAGCTGCGGAGCTCTTTGGGAGGGGAGGGGACTGAAAATGGGCTATGGGGGGGGGGGGGGTGTTGCTAGGACTGGAAATGGGCTCTTGGGGGGGGGGTTGCTAGAACTGGAAATGGGCTGTGGGGGAGGAAGGGTACGACTCAAAATTGTCTGAGTGGAGGGGGGCTTGAACTTCAAATAGCTGATGGGGAGGGGGTTTGGAATGGAAATGGGCTGTGAGGAGAGGGAGCTAGGACTGGAAATGGACTGTTGAGTAGAGGCTTGAACTGGAAATAGCTGATGTGGAGGGGGAATTGGACTGGAAATGGGCTGTTGGGGGGGGGGCTAGAACTGGAAATGGGCTGTGGGGGGGAGCTAGGACTGGAAATGGGCTGATGGAGGGGCTAGGATAGGACTGGACATGGGCAGTTGGGGGGGCTAGCATTGGAAATGGGCTGTGGTGGGGGCTTGGATTGAAATGGACTCATGGAAGGGCTAGGACTGGAAATAGGCTCATAGAGGGGCTAGGACTGGAAATGAGCTGAGTGTGGGAGAGCTAGGACTGGAAATGGGCTGATGTGGGGCTGGGATTGGAAATGGGCTGATGGAGAGGCTAGGATAGGACTGGAAATGGGCTGCTGGGGGGGCTTGGATTGAAATGGACTCATGGAGGGGCTAGGACTGGAAATAGGCTCATGGGGGGCTTGAATTGAAAATGGGCTGAGTGGAGGGGAGCTAGGATTGGAAATGGGCTGATGGTGGGGCTAGGAAAGGACTAGAAATGGGCTGATGGGGGGCTGGGATTGGAAATAAACTGATGGAGGGGCTCAGATAGGACTGGAATTGGATGGGGGAGCTAGGACTGGAAATGGGCTGATACCCGGACTAGAAGGGAGCTATGTTGGAGGAGGACTAGAATAGGATGGAGCTGGGAGAGTGAAATGGAGAGGGGAAAAATATTTTGTGTGGGAGGGAAGAAAAATCTACAATTGGCCGGGTATTGGGATAGTAAGTGGGGATTGAGGATGGAGGGGTATAATTTGAGTGGATGAAAAAGGAATAAAGTAAGAGATGGAGGAAAGAGCAAAAGGAGAAAGATCAGTATGTTAAAGCAGATGTAGAGAGAGAATGGAAAAAAAAACTAGAAGAGAGAAGAAAAGTCAAATGGACAGCAGACAATGGAGAGTTAGCAGAAGACACGAAGAAACCAGAAGAAAGTGGCTGGAGGAATTGCAACTGAAAAGAAAATGCATAAAAGGTAGAAAAATACCTCTTTATTTTGAAATTATTAACTGGAATATGTCAGCTCTGGGAAATGTGCATCATTAACGTCTGCGCTTTGTTTAGTACAAGAGGAAATTAATTTATAGTTTTATTTCTACAGTGTTCTTGTACATTCCAAGTTTGACTTTTGGGGTTCCCAGTTTAATTATTGTCTTCCTGTTTCTAAATTGTGATTGCTTGTTTGGTGATGGTCTATGTTCTGCATGTGTAACTGAGCTGAGGTATTCTGTTTATGTAATTCCTATTTGACATTGCCACTTGTTCTCTTTCCCCAGTAGGTCATATATTGTTATTCTCTGAAATGTATTGGTTTAATATTTGCATGTTTCCTTTTGATAGGTAGGGTATGGTGCTTTGTGAGTCCTGGTAGTGCTGTTATGATACGGCGGGTTTGCTATGGGTTCTAAATGGGCAGTGTTTGTAGTAGTTCCTAATGTGCCTGGCGGTTGGCACTGGATTATAGTAATGTAGAAATCTTTTAGTCTTTCTTTATCCATACACTCCTTAAGAGGCATGTTTACTAAAAGTGAGTGTATGTTAATATTATGCAAATATTTATGCAAATGAGCCCCCTCCCCCTTGGGCTACCCCTGCCCTTGGCTTTGGCATCATGATCAGGGAGGCCCTTGAACAGAGACCCTGTAGTGTGGTCTCGAGCCTCTGACCCTCCCCCAGCCCATGCATATCGGGGGGCTGGATCGATGTCCAATGCTCCTGTCCCCAGTGCCACCATCATACAAAATGGCAGTACCTGATTCCTAGTGGTGCATCCCAGTGCACCACTAGGGGTCAGTCTACCAAACAAGGCCATGCAAGGGAAACTTTGCTTTATTTGATAGACTGACCCCTAGCGGTGCATCCTGATGCACCGCAAGGGGTCAGGCATGCCATTTTGCAAGATGATGGCACCGGGATAATTTCAATTTAATTTTAATTTTAATTTAAGTTCAATTTAAAATCTATTTATAGCTCGCTTATCATAAATTTCTAAGTGAGGTACATCAAAAATACATGCACAAACTAATCATAGTAATAAAAACATAACTGAAAATAATGTATTTATTTATTTAACGTCTTTCATTTTTCTCATAGTTAAGTTCATTTTTCTCATAGTTAAGTACATATATCCATTGTCAATTTTTTGCAATTGGTAAAATCTGGGCCCTCCGGGATATCCGTTTATATGCAAATTATTTCTCAGCGTGCACATTTTTATTTCTCTTTTTAGAGCCATCATCTCTCATGTCTTCTCGAGCTCCATTACTTGGAGCCTCAGATCACCCATCTTATCTTGCACCCTGCCTTTTTTAGTCTTCTACCTGAAGGCCCAATTCAGTTGCCTCATTGTAGAGTTTGGCCACAATATTCCCTATCTCACTTTTTAATATTGATTTATTTTTTCAGCTCCATAAGCCAACTCTTCAATTTGTCTCTTCTGATCATGATTTGGATTCTCTTAGAGGAGGGGGACCTCTTTCAGCAGCACCACCATGCAGAAGTGGCCCAAAGCGGGTGAAGAGCCATGTGCAGACACTCATAACAGGCCTTATTTGCATAATCTTAAAACCTTGTATCTATGCTCCCACTCAGTCTGTCTCTCAAATGTGTAAGAATTGTGTGCTTAATAGTATAGGAGTAAAGCAGGTTTGTCCTCTTAAAGTAACAAAAGATCTCAGCATTTCGCAAGGCAAGGAAAAATAAAGGATAGTATCCAAGAACAATCAGTTTAACTTTTATTATTTACATTTCTTGTTTTGTATCTACAGAAGTCCCCCCCACACCTCTACCAATAATGGGTGCAAAGCAGAACTAGGGCATTTCTACATAGAATTCACTATACAGAAAAAAAGGATTCTGATTCTGGTGTCAGTAATAGCAACAAACCCTCTTCAGTTCTGGGAATGTTATAAAGTAATATAAAACCCTGAATAAATCACCCAGGTCCTACAGAGCAAATCTATCATACCAGAGCAGCACTAACTTGTAGGGTTGGCACCTGTTGGTCGCCAATGCCAGCCCAGAACCTGTTAGCATTGCTAAAGGGGAACCCTTGGGATACTTGATAGGAAAACCATTCCCCAGCATAGAACTGACTCTCCAGATTATTGGAAAGGCCCCAGATTTTTGGAATCTTTGTGAAGGAGGGAAGACCCCAGAGTGTGTAAGAACTTCACCTTGGGGCCTCCTGACCCTACAGTCTACTTGGCCTGATAGTGCTGCATTCACCCAGGTGCACCTAGAACAGGACCATTTGATCTTGTCAAGGAAACTTGACGATTCCCACAGTTCCTATACCCACCAGGGGGAGGAGCCCCAGGTGGTCCAAGCTTTCAAAGCTCTCTCTTTCCAAGAGGAGATAGAGGAGATGGTCGAGATCCCACGAATAAACCCTTTTCAGGGTTTGAGGGGATGGTTAAGGAAAAGCTTGCTGAGGCAGACACCTGTTCTGATGAGTCAGAAAAGACTCAGCTTAGGGAACTTCAATATCAGTACAAGGACCTTTTTGCCACTGACACCTATGACTACAGTCTTACGGACCTACTTGTCACCCGCATACCTACCGATTCAAAAAGTAAGCCTGTTTTTGTGCAGCAGTATAAAATTTCCCTGGCCTCATATGAATCGGTCCAGGAAATCATCAATTCCCTGGAAAGGAAGGGAATTATACGCCAGTGCATGTACAATGCCCCATTGTGGCCTGTCCTCAAGAAAAATTTAAGCTGGTGCTTAGCCCTCGACTACCACCAGCTTAACAAGAAAGTACCCTTGCCCAGATGATCCATGGCTCATCTGGAATAGAACCTCGTCACCATCAAAGGTACGAAATACTTCACCAGTCTGGACCTCGCTTCAGGATTTTGGACTGTTCCTGTCCATCCTGAGGACCAACATAAGTTGGCCTTCACCTTTGGTAGGCGGCAGTACACCTGGAATCAGACACTCTTCGGGTATTTGAATGCACTAGCAGACTTCAATATCTTTCTGCATAAGGCCCTGCCTGATGCCGAGGCTAGGGGCAGCCTTGTGTATGTAGTGTAGATGATAATCTTAGTGAAAAGCACATTTTCTGACCATTTAAAGGAGATCAAGCATGTTCTCCAACAATTAAAGGCTGCAGGAGCAAAATTATCCTCAAAACCCTTCAGTTATCTGGGATATGACGTTTCTGCTGATGGATTGCGGCCAAAAAAGAAAAGAATTGTGGCCTTGCAACAACTTAAAAGCCCAACCAATGTAAGGTAGCTTTGCTCCTTCTTGGGCATCTGTATTTATTCCCGCCAGTTTGTGGACCAGTATGCGGAGGTTTCTAGGCCCCTGGTCAGGATCCTCAAAAAGGATGAACCTTGGGCATGGGGGCCTGAACATTATAAAAAAAACATGGGCTACATTAGATGATATCTTACTGGTTACCATGGATATTACTGCATTGTAAACCAGTATTCCGCAATTGGCGGTGTTTGAGGTAGTTGAATTGAGCTTACGGAAGAGGGGAGATATTTCTGAGGCACTACTTTCTTTCCTCTTAAAATTGGCACGTTTGACGATTTTTAAAAATTATTTTCACTTCAAAAATGAAATCTTCCATCAGATTTCTGGAGTAGCAATGGGGGCGACGTGTGCCCCCTCTATCGCAAATCTGTTTATGGGCGAATTTGAGGCTACATGGTTAGAGAACACCCCCTTTAAAATACACATTAAGTTATGGTGTAGGTATATATAGATGATGTTTTTATGTTATGGCAGGGCTCTACGATTTTATTACAACAATTTTTCGAATGGTTGAATCAGAGGAATCGGAATATTCAATTTGCCTTTTCTTCACATTCCAGAACGATCACATTTTTAGATGTAGTAATTGACAGAACAACAATGGGATGGGTGACTTCTCTTTACCGAAAACCAATGTATCGCAACACATTTCTTCATTACAACAGTGCTCATCCCCAACGACTGAAAGATGGATTACCATTTTCACAGTTTCTACGATATCGACGGAATTGTTATGAAGAAAGGGAGTTCAAAAGACAATCAAAGAGGTTGATACATAGCTTCCGGGAACGGGGATATCCTTCTTCCATAGTACGACAAGCATATAAAAGAGCGAGATTCAATAACAGAGCACTGTTGTTATCTAGCACTCAGAAGAAAAGGCAAAATGACAGCTGTGTTAATTTCGTTACAAAAGTTTCTCCCTTGAGTTATGCTATACAAAGAATCGTTAAGAGACATTCAAACGTGTTACATACTATACCTGGGTTAAATGATAAAAAGGTCCGATGTGTTTGGACGAGGGCTTTGAATTTGAAGGAGCAATTAAGTCCGGCGGTGCTACGATCTTCCATACTGCAAGCCCCGGGGGAACATAAAGGCCGCCGGCGCTGTGGGCATTGTAATATGTGTGAAGTGATGCAAGAGATTGATAGTTTTACATATCATGAAGTTACGTACCATTTGTTTAGTACCACTACTTGTGACTCTTCTTTTGTAGTGTATGCCATTCAATGCCCCTGCAATCTGTTATACATTGGGAAAATGATCCGGCCTTTAAAAACTAGGCTGGGAGAACATAAGAGTCGCTTAAAATGTTTGGTTAAAGAAACTTCCCTGGTACAGCATTGTGAGGAGATAGGACATTCCTTTCATGAGCTGTGGAGTTTTGTGGTAGAACAGATTGTGGCTGGCAAAAAGGGAATGTCGCGTGAACAAACCTGAACAAACATGAACAGCGATGGATATTCCGTTTACAGTCTATTATCCCCACGGGCTTAAACAGTGCGATTGAATGGGGAGCCTGTTGAGATAGTGGAATATAGTAGTGCCGTAGTATGGAGGAGAATGGAAGTTATGTATAATACATAGCCATAATGCCCTTTAGTATAAAGGTGAATGGAAATTATGTCTAATACACCCGTATGTAGTTCTAACATAATGTGGATAAAAGATCGGTATTTAAAATTAGGGGGAGTGGTTAGTGCAGCCCCGGGATTGATTGGATGGCGTACAGAGTAGTTGTATAAAGGAGATGAGAGTTGGTTAGTCCGCATCGCGGCGTCTTTTCAATAGTATGACAACAAACACTTTGTCGAACTGAACGCGGGCAGCATCAAGGTATTTTAATTATTTTAATTATGTTTGTTAGTTAGGGATGGAGTAATACAAGAGGTGGTAAGAGGATAATGTAAGGGTGATGGTCTACAAGGGGGTGCAGTATGATATTGTCCCTTTTTATGTTGAATTTTTTCAGATTACATAGTGAATGGAGTGAATCCCGATGAAGTTTTGAATGAGCATTATGGAGGATACGTCCCCTGATGAAACTCAGACGAGTGAAACGCGATTGTGGCGCTGAATGTCGGCGTTGGGAAGAGGGAAGAAAATTCATTTACAATATGATAAGTATTTTTCAAGGGCAGAAAAAGAAGATTTATCCATAGCCTTATAAACGTTTTTGCAGTGGGATATTATTATTGGGACATATTTTGTAACAAGGATGGGTCATTGATGCTATAAGGCACTGCTGACACTAGCTATTATGGTGTTAGCAATTGGAGAGTGCCGTAAAGTCTGAGACCATCCTCGTTTTGACAATTGATAGTTTTAGATTGAAAATAGAGGTTTTTGCAGTATATGGAATGAATAATACCATACGTTTTAGTTAATACTACACTCCGGAAGATAGCCCAGTTGGACTGAGTTGTATCAAACACATGACACTGACAGGAAAGTTATTGTGTATGCCAGCAAGGCTTTGATGGAAGTGGAGAGGAAATACTTGGACTGTGAAAAGTCCTTGTTGTCCACTGTCTGGGCCCTCCAGCACTTCCGTAGTTATGTCCAAGGTGAGAGGTTAGTGGTGGAAGCCCATCACCAGCCTATCAGTTTTCTAGGCAGTTATCGGATAAAATCTATACAAGTTTCGAACAGTCGTATCATTTCCTGGACTTTAGCCCTGCAGGGATGCCCCTGGAGGTGAGATATGCTCAGAAACGCAGAAATGATGCTGCACAAGGGCTGGCGGAGCTGCATGAATGCACTGCCAGGGTGCCATTGGTGGATAATTCAAACCCCGGGAAGGAGTCAAGTGCACCTGTGCCAAAGTGAAGGTCATCTACTAGAGTTCTGAGCTTCTGAATCATGGGATGGGAGATGCCCCTCCCTTGAGCATTCTCAGGCATCTGGCCAGCGTCTTGATTATGTTTAATGGATAGCTGATCCTATTCTATGTGTATGTCACCTGATGGAAAATTACTGGTTGCTCTTGCAACAAGATAAAATGGGTGTCTTTTTCAGCCAGGGAAGCAAAAAGGGTGTCTCACCTATGGAGTGAGCAGCTGCACTGTCTAGGAGTCTCCCGACTAAGAAGTCTCTCTTGCCTGGCTGAATCCAAGACCCATTTAGTCAAAGTGTGGCATGAGATGAAGCTCATGGCTCAGTTGGTGATATATCAGTGGTGCAAAAATAAAGATATTACATATTATGAGTCCTATCACAACCAACTCAAAAAGTATAAAGAAGCAATAGATAGCTCTAAAAAGAACTACCATGCAACAATACTTGATAATTCACTAAACAGACCTAGAGAATTATTCTCTATTGTACAAAAACTCACGAATAACAATCATAGCTCTTGCATGGAAATCACAGAAATTTCCCCTCAGACTCTGGCAAATCACTACATAAATAAAACTAAACACCTTCTGAACCTGCCAAAAACAACGAACACATCTCAACATATTTACCCAGATAACTGGTCTAACCTCTACCCCATAACTAAAGATACACTCAAGAACATAATACTAAACCTAAACACCACTACGTCTTATCTTGACCCATGTCCAGTAACCTGGATAAAAAAATCTCTACCAATCCTATCACCATTCATTCTCCCAATAATCAACCTATCCTTAACCAAAGGGTACCTATCACCAGCTCTAAAGCATGCACAGATTCGCCCACTGCTTAAAAACAACACCCTTGACAAATCTTCACCAAATTCATACAGACCTATTTCAAGCATACCATTCATGGCAAAACTAATTGAAAAGACGGTTCAAATTCAAACGCAGGAATATATAGACAACTCAGCATCCCTGGATGATCAACAATATGGTTTCCGCCCTCGCCATGGAGTAGAGACACTTCTAACTGTCCTAACTGACACACTCGTAAGAGGGATAGATAACCCAAAGCAAGCGTTCTTACTTCTATTCATAGACATATCTGCGGCTTTTGATAGTGTTCACCATACCATAATGCTCAATAATCTTAAACAAATAGGGATAAAATCAACAGTGCTAAACTGGTTTACCTCATATCTAGGCAATAGAACTCAAACTGTCAGAATAGGAAACAACACATCTAACACATACAATCAGGAAATTGGCCTACCCCAAGGTTCTGCTCTATCAGCCCTCCTATTTAATATTTATATAAAACAGGTCTGTAACATTTTCAAAAAATTCAAGGTATACTATCATTTGTACGCAGACGACATAATGATGTATATCCCATTCACGATCCCCAATCTACCACTTAAATTACTCACTGAATGTTTCAACGAAAGTACCACCTGGATAAATAACAGTAACCTCGCCATCAATCACTCCAAAACCGAAGCACTAATTGTAACCAAAAACCAATCATACTCTCCCCCACCACCACGAAATCAAAATAAAGAATGAAGTGCGATATTTAGGCATCATACTGGATACACATCTCAATATGAATATGCACATAAGAAACACAACAAAGAAAATTTACTTCAAGCTCAGAATCCTAAAACAACTACATCCTCTAATACATTTACAAGATTTCACGAAAATAATACATGCAATAATAACCCCTCACTTCGACTTCGCCAACCTAACTCTATTAGGGGTAACGAAACAAAACATCAAAAGACTCCAACTTGCTCAAAACGCAGCGGCCAGAACCATCATGAATGTCCCACCATTTCATCACATAACACCTATAATGGCAAATCTTCATTGGCTACTAATACAAAGCAGAATCCTATACAAAACACTAACAACAACCTTCAAGGCTCTAAACAATATGGTCCCACCGACCCTAAAAAATCTCATATCTAAAGAATCAACCAATAATCTACATAGAAGAGACCAAACAAACAAATTAAGGACCCCAAAAGAATACATAAAAGCTAAAAAGACAACTAACAAAAAAGCATTTTCCCATGTGGCCCCCATTATCTGGAATGACCTCCCAGAGGAAATCAGATCAATAAATGAGATCAAAGAGATCCGTAAGAGTCTAAAAACACATCTGTTTAAGGCACACTACGGGCTATCAACAAACTCCCTCTCCCAACAAGAAAACGGATAATAACACTGTTTGACTGAGTGACACAAAATTGACATGATCCAACACCTTCCACCCCTAAGATTTTACACTAGTTTAGAAATTTATAATATATTTTACCTCTTATGTAATGCACTCATACCCCAATTGTATATAGTTACCAAAATGTTATTTGTTTTTGCACAATTTTCCTTTGTTTTAAGATGTTCCTTGTAAATGATTACTGACTGTTTTGTTGTACGAGGGCCGTTTTTTTTTCAACCTCCGATCGCTCCGTGCAGACGCTACGCGGGCAGCAGAAAGCGGGCATGCGCTGTAGGCGACTGCGCAGCTCTTGCACTACACACTCCGCCATTGTTGACATTCAGGCGTCAGTCGGCGTTGTGCTACAGCCACGTAAACATGTCCACCATGATTGATGCTCCCTCCAAGTGTGAATTGCGAAGTGTGATTCGTTTTCTACAGGCTGAAGGCCATAGTGCTGCAGAAATCCATCGGAGAATGAGTCGTGTGTATGGGGAAAACTTCATGAGTGATGGTGTTGGGCCAAGGACGCAAATCTGTCATTTCAGATGACCTGGTGCAACGAGTTGACAGAATGGTTAAAGAAAACCGCAGATTCACCATTACTGCTTTGTCTACGGAATTTCCAGAGGTTTCAAGGTCTGTTTTGTACTCTATTGTTACTGAACGGTTAGGCTACAAAAAACTTTGTGCACGTTGGGTCCCAAAAATGTTGACGGACGGCCACAAAAGCGCTTTCAAACCAATGAGGACCTTCAAACCAACGTCAAGGACTACTTGAATTCATTGGCGGCAACTTTCTTTGCAGAGGGTATTGAAAAGCTTGTCCACAGATATGACAAATGTCTCAATCTCTTCGGTGATTATGTCGAAAAGTAACCGTAAGTGTACCAATCTTTTGGTAATAAAATTATTGTTTTATATGAACTTGTCTTTTATTTATAGCCTATCGGAGGTTGAAAAAAAAAAGGCCCTCGTATAATAGTTACACTGTTTCAGACGTTCATTGTAAAACAGACATCAGCCTGTTATATTGTTGTTAAATGTAAACCGCACCTGATCTCTGGAAGGTGCGGTATATAAGCGACTGTTAATTAATTAATTAAATTTAATTAATTAATATCATTTTCCTGTATCTTGCTGTTTGTAGATAAGTGAATCATCTGCTTTCAAGTTATCTTTTCTAATTAATTATAGGTGAATAAGCGAATTACTTGCTTTCAAGTTACCTTTTTTAAATATGTCATAAATAAACTGCTTATCTTTATTCCAAAGTGTATTAGCCTTTATTTTCACACCCCATTCAATTAGCAAGACACCAACAGCTCTGTGTGTGACCACACAGTTCATCTCAGCTGACGTTGGACCTCTACCATACTTTGACTTCGTGCTGTTCCTGAGACAATTCCTTGAACTCCAGCCATGAGTGTTTTGGCAAGAACTAAGGTACTGGTCTTTGATTTCTTCCTGAAGTTGGGGCTAGCTTTGACAGACAGATAATTTACTGCACGCCTGAGTGCAGACCGAATCAGTGACATTGGTTTATAAAACAGAGATTAGATCTCTTGGTAATTGCAATATAGGACTGAATAACATACTTCCTCAGAAAGCTAATTTATTTTAATATTTCCACTATTTTTGCTATCAGAAATAAAGATGAGCACTTTGTATTGTATCCTATAGGGGACTGGAAGCCAGTGCAGACGGATCAAAATGGGGGTAATATGGTCGAAGCATGAGGCATGGGTCAAAATATGGGCTGCTGTGTTATGGATAAGCTGTAATCTTCGTAATTGCGATTGGGGAAGGCTGGCTAGGGAGATGTTACAGTAGTCCAAGCGGGACACTACTAAAGACAAGAGTAAAGTGATCATGGAGGGGACTGACAGGAAAGGGTGAACCGTACGGAGCGGTCTCAAGGTGGAATCCTGGGAAAAGGAGTGTAGTAGTATCCTCTACACAGACCAAGTATTTATATATGTGTATTTATCTCTACTGATAATATTGCCTACAAACTCCCAGAACTCGCAGAATGACATTATCTAGGAAAAGGCAGCAATATAAATATTGCAGTGAGCCCTAGAAAATCAATGCACCTATTGGGAAAACTAAACAAGCTGATTACTACAGATCCTATCATCAAAACAGGACCAATGGTAGAGATGCAGGGGCCAGGAACCAGAAATTTGAGAGAGAGAACCAAAATCCATTGGCAAGCTGTGGGCCCCTTGTGGCATGGGGGTCTAGGACAACTGCGTGGTTGCAACCCCTAATTCAAGTCCTATCTAAAAATTCCATTCAAACAGAATACCTGGCCTTGGTTACACACGCAGAATACAGATACTCTCTACTTGATGAGAGAGTAAGTTGCTACAACCTAAAGGATAAAGTGGAATTAGAACAGGTACAGAGAAGAGCCATCAAAATGGTAATGGGGATGGAAGAATAACCCTATGAGGAAAGTCTTAAAAGGGTAGGGCTCTTCATCTTGGAAAATAGAAGGCTGAGGGGAGATATGATAGAAGTCTATACATTAATGAATGGAGTGGAATGGGTTATCGTAGATTGGTTGCTTACGCCATTAAAAAGTAGAGACTAGAGGATATGCAATGAAGCTACAATGTAACCCATTTAAGACTAATAAGAGAAAATATTTTTTCACTCAACGCGTAATCAAACTCTGGAAATTGTTACTGAGGATGTAGTAAAAGCTGTTAGTGTAGCTGAGCTTTAAAAAGGTTTGAACAAGTTCCTGGAGGAAAGGTCCATAAACCATTATTAAAGAGGACCCAGGAAATCCACTGCTTATTTCAGGATGAGCATTGTGGAAGCTGTAGACTTTGGGTACCTGCCAGGTATTTGTAACCTGGATTGGCCACTGTTGGAAACTGGGCTTGATGGACTTTGGTCTGACCCAGTATGGCATTTCTTATTTTCTTATGTCAAGACGGTTTACAAAGAGCTCAGTGCATTTGAACTAATTGGTTAAAATGAGAGATGTGAGTTACAAAGAACTTAATGCAGATTAATATAGCTAGTAGAACATGATTACAATAAACATAAGGTATAAACTATGTTAATATGGCTTAATAGTATAACTTATGTACAACACGGTAATGGAGGTGTGGAGCAGGTGAAACTGAGTAATTTTGTCCCGATGGTTGCTATGGTTTGCAGTTTGCAGCAATAGACTCCACACCCCTGCCGAATATCACAGGACAAAGCAAGCAACATCCAGAAGGGCATTATCACTCTCGGCACCGGATCTATGGAACTCCCTCCATGAGGATCTACAAGCACAAAAAGACCTCAAGGACTTCTGCAAGTCCCTTAAAACCCACCTGTTCATAGACTCATTTGAACAAGCCCCATAACTCAATCACCACCAATACAGCCACCAACCACCAACGACTCAGATCTGGGCTCAACCCCCCAGAATTATATGTCTGTCTAGTCACCCTCCGTTCAATGTAGACCCCCTTGTTATGTCCCTAACCACTTTGATTGAAGAAAAAGGTGGTATACAAAACTGGCTAAATAAATAAATACATAAATAGCTCTTATCCTGGGGTCTAAAGACAGAATGCATAAGGCGGGGTATGACTAGACCTGGTAGGGGTCTGCCCCATAGAATTGTATGAACAGATGGGTTTTTAGCTTCTTTCTGAAGTCTTCTACTGACTTGCTAGTCCTTAGAGAAAGAGGAAGGGCATTCCTCAGTGTTGGGGCATAGAGGGAGAAGGCCTTTATACACAATCGCTGCTTGCTCTTAATTTTTTGAGGAGGGACATCCAGCAGGTTGAGTGAGTTGTCTTCTTGGTCTATTGTTGGCAGGCTTTTTCAGTAGGGTTTGTAGGCACTCTGCAGACTGGGCATTAATAACTTTGTAGATGTTAAGGAGGTAGTCAGTGTAGTTGCTTGAGTATCAGAGTGATGTGGGTCTGTTGGGATGTTCCTTGAATGATTCTTGCTGTCGTATTTTGTGCTAACTGTAGTGGGTAGAGTATATGCTTGGGCAAACCCTGATAGACTGAATTGCAGTAATCTAAGAGGGTGGTTAGGATAGCTTGCTAAATGGTGCATAAGTCATTGTGGTTAAGGAGGGGGCATTGATTCTCTAGTATTTTGATGTTATGGCAGCTTTGGTGGTGTGCTTAATTTGACCTCTGTTTAAATGTAATTTCCTTGTTACACATCATAATTGTTGGGGTTCTTTGTTATGTGCAGGACTTCGGTTTTATTGTAGTTGATTCTGTGGCTGAGATTTTGTAACCATTGTGTTATTGCAGTGAAACATTTGGTTATTCTGTAGTAATCCAGAGAAGATATTGAGAAAGGTGAGTAAATCATAATGTCATCTGTGTACACCTGGTAGTTGACATTTAAACTGATGTACAGTAAATATTGAATAAAATAGAGGAGAGTGAGAAACCTTGGGATATCCCTTGAAGTAGGGAGAAGGGGAGGGATGTCTGAGCTCCTACTCTTATTTGTTGTTTTTGATCTGAAAGGCAAGAAAGGAACCATTTGATGGTTGTACCCTGTAACTCGATATCCTGTAGTCTGTTTAGCAGTAATTGGTGGGATACAGAGTCAAATGCTGCTGAAATGTTTACAAATATAAGAATGAATCCTTGGGAGAGGTTTTCTGTGCCAGTTATGAGAGTGTCAAACAAGGAGATGAGCAGAGTTTCTATGCCTTGAAATGATCGAAACCCATGTTGGTGCTGGTCTAGTGGGGCATAGTTGTTTATGTGATCTTGAAGTTGTATTTGAACTGCCTTTTCAATGATCTTTGCAATGAATGAGATGCTGGATATTGGTCTGTATGAGGCTAGGGAGCAGGGGTCTAGTTTACGGTTCCTTAGAATTGGTCTGATAGATGATTGTTTGAGTGGATATGGTGGGAGTCCATGTGTTAGAAAGTCATTGAACATTTTAGCAATGAATGGTAGGAAGTGGGATCTTGAAATCTTAATCCAGGAGACTAGGCATGGGTCCAGTGGAGAAGCCCTGGGTCCTCAGCTCGCAATCTTGGGGTCATCTTTGACTCCACTCTCTTTCTCTGATCTGATAGCTAAAACCTGTTGCTTCTTTCTCTATAACATTGGCAAAATGTGTCCCTTCCTTTCTACACACACTACTAAGACACTTATTCACTCTTTAGTGACCTCCTGTCTAGACTACTGCAACCCCCTCTTTGCTGTTTCCCTCTGAATCTTCTCTTTTCCCTTCAATCTCTTCAAAAGTCAGCTGCACGGCTAATCTTTCATCAGTCTCATTATGCTCATATAACCCCTCTCCTCAAGTCGCTTCACTGGCTCCCTATCCATTTCCATATCCATTTCAAACTTCAACTACTGACCTATGAGGGAGGAGTGGCCTAGTGGTTGGGGTAAGGTACTACAGGCCAGAAGGTCAGTGGTTCAAATCCCACTAGAGGACAGCAACCTTGGGCTGGAAGGACTGGGGTTTCTAGTCCCACAGGTGCTCCTTGTGGTCTTGGGCAAGACACTTAACCCTCCATTGCCCATGTTCCCTGTAAGTATTAGTGTATGTGTCTCATATCCCCTTGTGTTAAATGTATCCCCCAATCACTTTGACCCAGTGAAAAGCAGGATATCAATGCAGCTAAATAAATAAGTGCACTCATTCTGCTGCTCCTAACTACCTTTCCTCTTATCTCTCCTTATACCCCTCCTCAGTAACTCTGCTCTTCTGGCAGATCCATTATATCTGTGCTATTTTTTACTACTCCAGATGTTGATCCTTCCACCTTGCTTCTCCCTATGCCTGGAACAAACTATCTGAGTGTGTACATCAGGCTTCATCTCTGTTCCTTTTCAAATCCAGGCTAAAAACTCACCTCTCTGAGGCAGCTTTTTGATTCTGATCTACTGTCACTGTTATGTATTTCCTTACCATTCTTCTTGACATTTCCTTGTTTCCAGCTGTTTGTGTTGACCATCCTAACTAGATTGTAAGCTCTGATGAGTAGGGACTGTCTTTTACATGTGTCTGTTCAGCACTGTGTATGCCTTGTAGTGCTATAGAAATGATCAATAGTAGTAATAGTAATAAGTTGTTGTATTTATGTTGGAGATTATATGATCAAGCCGTTCATTGCTAATGTTTTTGAAAGTCCAGTAGAAAGGGGAGGTGTTCAATTGGTTTTTACAAGGGAGTGAGGATTTACTGTAGTTTTTTGCATTTTGTATTGATTGTAGGTAGAGAGCCATGTTGTGTGGGTTGAAGACATTTCTTTGACAAGTAAGGGTGGGGTCCCTTGAGAGTGATTTGGCTATATGAAATAGTTCCCTAGGTTTGTTAATGGAGCTCATGATAATGTTGATGTGGTATTCCCATTTGGATCAGTTGGTGATCGTGCAATACTTGTTTAGTTCCTCCAGGTATGTGGCTTGAAGTTGCAGGTTCTTTATGGCTCTCTATTTATATTCGAGATAACGTAGTTTACATATCTGTTTTTTCAGTGCTGTTGAGTACCATGGAGTGAGACATTGTCATTTGCAGATGCTAGCTTTTGTGGGCGTTTGGGCAGCTACCGAAATTATCATATTCCATTTGTTGATGAGTGCTTCTATATGGTCTTCGGTTGTGTTGGTTGTGAGATATGATAGCATGTTCTGGATGATGGTTTCATTGTCAAATGGAAGGAATCTTTGGTTCATCGAGGTGGTATCTCGTGTTGGGTTGTGTTTGTTAGGGTGTTGTAACGTGAAGTGTTTCAAGTAGTGATCTGACTACGGGCTGGTACAATCATTGGGAGTGAATGGTTAGAGATGTCTATTAGGTTGCTCAGGATGAAAATCAGGTCAAGGGTTCCACCTTTATTGTGGGTGGGTTTGTTAATGAGCTGTGTGTAATGCAGGTCTCCCATAGCTTCAGTGAATGTGATGGCTTTTTGTTAGGTGTTGATGCTAGACTGAAGTCTCCGAGAAGGATGAGGTTGGTCTGCTTGATGGAGTGGGAGCGGGCTCTGTACGCTAAGCAGAATGTATAATGTTTGTTTGAGATAATGAGAAGGTCTAGGTAGTATGAGGACAAGGCTATGATGTTTTTGAATTTAAGTTTGCTGGCTATTATACAGATACCACCTCCCCTACTGGTTGTTCTCGGGCAGCTGTGTATGATGTGCGTTGAGCTGTCAAACTGATTTATTAACATGTTGTCTGCTTCTGAGAACCAGGTTTCTGAGATACAAAAGATGTCAATTTTATGATGTACAATGTAGTCAAGTAACGTAGGAATTTTGTTTTGAACTGAACATGCATTGATAAGGGCACAGGTTAAAGTTGTGTTGCTATGTGGATGTTTGGAATGTTCATCTGCTATTGCTGTGGGATTGCTAGGGCGTATTCTGATGAGGTGTTCATGGTTATTGCCTCTGTTGAAGTGATTAAGGTTCTAATGGATGTTTGGTTTTGTTTGTCTTGGATTGTATGATATAATTCTGATAGATCCATGGATTTGTAAAAAGACTGCATTTTCTGTTAGGATTAGGGTGGATAGGCTGAGGAGGGAGAGTCAATGACCAATGTGGATCATGATTAAGGCTGGCAAGTGTGGGCATATGTGGTTTTACCAGTTATTATAAGTGTAGGGTATAAGCTGAATGAGGAATTGATACACTTGTAAGTGTATGCACTGTCAATTGGGGTATAGTGTGCAGAGCAGAGGAGAGGCTTACCTAACCTCTGCGGTTTGGTGGTCTACTCAGAAGTCCACACTCAAGGGCCACACCTAAGGGCCCTTCGGCATGGCCCTTAAGTGTGGGCCCACCAAATGCGGGTGCACCTGAAGTACTGTTTAATTTAAAGTCCCCGGTCCGATGTTGCCGACGATGCCGGGTGGGGATGGGGCTATTGGCTGTGTGTGCTGGCTTAGCTGCAAGATGCCCGATGGAGCTGGAGGTTTCCCAGTACCCTGGTGCTGGCTATGAAAGTGAATTACGCCTGGAGCGCTGTTTAATTTAAAGTCCCTGGTCTGGAATTGCATACGATGTTGGGTGGGGTCAGGGCTATCGGCCAAATGTGTTGGCTTACCTGCAGGGTGCCCAGTGGAGCAGGAGACTTCCCAATACCGCAGTGCTGGCTCTGAGAGTGAAGCGCACCTGAAGCATTATTTAATTTAAAGTCCCTGGTCCATTGCCAACGAAGCTGGGTGTGGGTAGGGCTATTGGACATGTGTGCTGGCCTACCTGCAGGGCACCAGATGGAGCTGGAGGCTTCCCAATATCCCAGTGCTGGATCTGAGAGCGAAAGAATGCCTATTTATTAGTAAGCAGAGTGAAACAAAGTTTTTCCAAATTCTTATGAAAACAGAAAATCCATTTCCTGGCACAGCTCTAGAGGGAGATTATTCCAGAGCTGAGGTCTGGCTATAGACCAAGCCTGTTTCCTTGTCCTTTCCAAACATGCTAAATGCTCACAAACACAGGGAATCCCCCAAGGCTCTGCTCTCTCAGCACTTCTGTTTAACATATATATGCAGCCACTATGCAAAATTTTCTCACGGCACGAAATTAATTACCACATCTATGCCGATGATATCATGCTATACACACAACTAGACACTAAAAACCCAGACTACAACCCACTGGAGACATGTATCGGAGAGATGCAAGACTGGTTACAACAAAGTAGCATGTCAATTAATCTCCAAAGAACCGAATTTTGACCCTCCCACATCAATAACACTATGTAACAACACTTACCAAACAAAAAAAGAAATAAAGTATCTAGGAGTCACATTTGACTGTGACCTAAAGATGGAAAAACACCTCCGAAAGACCAACAGAGCAGTTTTCCACAAGCTTAGAGTGCTCCAACCCATTCGGAATATTATTGATCCCCAAGACTTCAGAACAGTGGCCCAAGCACTCATCATGCCACATTTTGACTACTGCAACGCCATCCTACAAGGTTTACCTAAAAAAACCCTAAACATATTACAAATGGCACAAAATGTAGTTGCCAGGGTCATAATGAAGAAAAATCTAAGTGACCACATCACACCAGTGCTAATTCAATTACACTGGCTACCCATAACAGCTCGCACAAAATACAAAATACTAACAACCACCTTCAAACTCATCCACAACTTAGCACCTTCTTTCCTCAACAACCTAGTAAGATTGCAACCTCCTACCCGAAACAGAAGAACCCACAATTCCAACATCCTTTACACTCCAACAGATATAAGATCTGCCAAAACTAACACCAGCCACAGGGCTTTCTCACATGTGGCGCCAACACTGTGGAACCAACTCCCACCAGAACTACGAGCTAGCAATGACCTTCTAGACTTCAGAAAGAAACTCAAAACGCACATTTTCCAATCACATTTCAATCTGAACTAAACCCACAGATGGAGCAGCCCCAGACCACTGTGTCCAAGAAGATTATCCTGTATATATGTATTTATGTATATATGTAAATGAACTCCCCCATAGCTAAGAAGTGTTAACTCTGTATGATGTGCTTTTCTGACAATCTGTATGTAAACAAAATTTGTACCTGCCTTGATTCGGCAGTTTCACAATAGTAATCCTACCCGCTTCTGATCGCTGGAAGGAGCGGGCTACAAATGCTTGCTAAATAAATAAAAAATAAATAAATTTACTGGAGGAGCTACAGTTGACTATATCGTAAGCTTCAGAATAGATGGTGCAGGCCAATGAGCATCTTTAAATCTGCAAAGTCTGTTAATGCATTACTTTAAAAAGTAAGCCTAAGCACTTGAACTGCAACTTCTGTATAATCGGTAACCAATGTAATTCCTTTAAGATTGGGAAATATGATCATATTTCCATAGGCTATAAATTATTTGCACAGCCTGATTTCCACACTATCAGTAACGATTGAATCTATGATTTAGGCAATCCTAAATAGAAGTTATTACAATAATCAAAAAATGATAATGCTAGTGCCTGAACTATGGTTCTAAAGGAATCTTGGTCAAGAATATACTTTAATTGGTGAACCATTCACAGTCTAAAAAATACAGCTTGTACAGTTTTGTTTTGTTTTTTAACTTGAATTAACAATGAAGACGAAGATTCATGCCAAACTCCAAGATACGTAACCTCGGAGCTCAGCATGATGTCATCATCACCCAATGTAATGTGCGTTGGTCATGAATAACTTTTATTGTTACTAATAATCATGGCTTCAGATTTATTAAAATTGATATTAAAAAGCCATTATCAATCAGCAATTCCTTGAATACTAGAAAATGTTCAAATATATTGATAGATGTAAGGTTACTTGCCTTCCTACATTTGGAGATACGTGGGGGAATTTAGAGTCCAGAAGAGGGAACATTTGGACTACCAGGGATTCCTTTTTTGGGATCAGAAGGAGGTCTGCATTGCGATTCCTGGCTGCTATTATGAGCCACTTCTGCCCCCCCCTCCAACACACCTTTTGCCACTGCACATACTTTTATGTGCAGTAATTTTATAAAACCCTTTTACATGTCATCTACCATTTAGATGCTCTGTCTCCTAGTCTCACAAGGTTCTTCTGCGTATCCTTGTAGTCTTGTCATTGGAATGAATTTGAATAGTTTTGTATCATCTGAAAATTTGATCACTTCACTTGTCATGCTTATCAAATATATTGAACGGCACATGTCCTAGCACAGACTCTTGGGGTACTCCAGTGCTAACCTTTGTCTATGTGGATAACTGACCATTTAGTCCTACTCCCTGTTTCCTGTCATTTAGCCAGTTTGTCGTCTGCAAAAGGGCATGGTCTCCTATTCTATGACTTTTTAATTTCTTAAGGGGTCACTCACGAGTGACCTTCAGAAAATTCAAATACATTATAAGGAGAGGGTAATTCATACATTGCAGTTGGGATTTGGAAAATTCCCATAATATTTTACAAGAGGCACTGCAAAACATAGAGTCTCTTGTGAAATAAGTGCAGGACCACACGTTGATGTTTCCCCATGTCTGGTGAGACAAAGATTTTAAAAAGCTGCTCATGGGGAAAATGTGCAAATATTCCCTATATATGTATGCTCCTGCTTTCCACATACATCCTGATCCTGTAGCACCCGTTTACCCCCAACATCGATCTCCCCTGCCATCATCCTTGGTGGCTTTCTGATCCCCTCACGTCCCTAAGGCATCTGATTCCCTCACAACAGCCAGTCCTCAAACACATCTGATTCCTCAACACATCCAATGACCCACACTCCCCAAAGCATTCAGTCACCCCACACAACCCTGGCATGAAGGTGTCCCCAACCTGACCACCCCCAGCAATAACCAACTTCCCTGAGCCCCCTACCAGCAGAACCCTAACTCCTTGATCCCCACCTCCAGTCTTAACTGGTAGAGCAGTCCCTAGTCACTTTTACAGTCCCAAGTTTCAGAATGGTGCCCATGACCCTTAGTGTTAATCATGTGGTACTCCTAGCAGTAGCACCACAAGATTATCATAGGCATCGTGGATTTCATTATGAAAACTGGGGCCATAAAAGCAGGTGTGACAGGGGATTACTCCTGTTCCCACTAGATATCAAAGATCACAGAGTAGAGATCAGGGGTGGAGGTGGGTGGATCTTCTAGGAGGGGGTTTTGGGGAAGTTCATTGTTTCCAGGGGAAGTTGGATGGGTGAGTCTTCCTGCCAGTGGGGGATGCGAGTGGGAAGAATCAGATCCTTTGGAGGATGTAGGAGGGTGTGGCAAGGAGGCCTGTCCGTAGTCCGGGGGAGGACAAAGAAACAGGGAATTCACCCTAGTAAAGGGCCCCCTTTCACCAAGACAGGGTAGGAAAGCCACAAACACCTCCAGGAATCAGAAAACTTCCATGTGGCCAACATTTCATGCACCCCCTAGTGGAAGGAAGGGGAGAGGATACAGGGCCCAGAAACCCTTAGGCAGTGAATGCTCCAAGCACTCAGGTGCCCGAAGTCAGGCTGATTGCCATCACCTGGGTAGGGAGGAGTTGGAGCTAGAGCCCTGGAAGTATAAACCTAGGCCAGAGTATGAGAGAAGGGGAAGAGAAGCAGGAAGCCAGGCTGACACGAGCAGAGGCACAGACACAAGCAATGTAAGCTTGACTGGTGCTGAGCAGAGCAGAGGAACTGAGCTTCCAGGAGAAGAAAGTGCTAATTGGAATATAGCACGGCTGCAGGAGGGTTTGGAGCCAGGAACAAGGGAGACTCCAAGATCCCCCGGGAGGCTGTTAGCTGAGCACTGTGAGCAAGACGGGGAGTCAGGGCCTATGCAGCTGGGAGAGCCCGAGGTGAAGCTGAATGATGAGGACCCTCCCATGGACTGTTTCTTTTGCCAAGCTTTAAACCTGGGAACGTAGAGAAAGCAAGCCAGGAAGAAGTCTTCCAGGAAAAGGTACCTGTAGTCCACAAGCAGGGTGGCCGTGATTCCCTCCTGTTTGTAAAGGGGAAGTTTACGGGGAATAAGGAGCAAGCCTGGAACTGTGATAAGCTTGTTAATCACCTGCTGCTGGACTGAGGACACTGGGGTAAGCTAAAGTAGCTATTATAACAAAGCTTTCTTTTGCCCCTGAATTATAACTGTTTACTTGGAAGGTCTGCAAGAAAGGTTTGGAGCTGAATAGAAGCTAAACTACCACAGACTTTAAAAGTGATTTTGTTTTGTGCTTTAGCCAGCAAGGTTAAAAAAAGGAAATGCAATATCCTTGCTGTTAAAGACTGTGTATCCTGAACTACAGAGAACCTTTAAACAGCAGTTTTGTGTTTGGGTTTGTTTTTGGACAATGCTCTACTTCAAAGAGTCCTGAACAACAATCCTGTATGTGGTACGAACGAACCATTATGTACAAAATAAATTTCTGTCATTTGCCTTACCTCTTTGAGCCTAACTACAACTT
Source organism: Ichthyophis bannanicus (assembly GCA_033557465.1). Taxonomy (NCBI): domain Eukaryota; kingdom Metazoa; phylum Chordata; class Amphibia; order Gymnophiona; family Ichthyophiidae; genus Ichthyophis; species Ichthyophis bannanicus. Next base: position 549,091,020 of record CM066031.1, read on the forward strand.
TTTGCTTGATGCACCCATACAGCTAAACAAAGACTACATTTCCCAGAGGGCATTGCGGGGAAATAGTTTGAAAAAAGCTGAAAAAAGCGGATAGCAGAAAGTTCCTCTATGAACCATGCCCCTCTAAGCTGGAGGCGAGTGGTGGTGGCGTGACAGAGGGATCAGATCTGTTGGGTGAGATCAGTTGGCAGGGGGCATCAGCGAAGGATTCAGATGCCATGGGGGGTATCAGAAGACTGCCAAGGGTGATTGGGGGAATGAATGTTGGGGGAGGGGGATCTGAGGTGGGCAGATCTTGGCTTGACAGCTTTGTGCCTTGGGGCAGCTGTAAATGCTGATGTCTATAATTATTCCTAGTGATGTGGATTCCCCTTGTAAAGTGGGGAATCAACATCTATATTGTAGTCCAGCCCAAACCACTCACCCTGACCTAACCATGACACCTTGACATCTAGATGTAGTTAACATCCCCACATATGACCTAGTCCTTTTCTAAATATTTATGGATGTGTGCCCATCTATGTGTGTAAACAGTGCTACTTATAAGCAGTGGCTTTCCTAGCCCTTTTGGCACCTGTGGTGGGCACCCCCATGCAGATGATGCCCCCCCCCCCAGCATGCCACAATTCACACCCACCGAGCCCATGGAGGCGGTAAACTTAACCTAAAGCCCATGGAGGCGGTAAACTTACCTGGAGCCCATGGAGGGGGTAAACTTACCCTAAAGCTGGCTTGCTGCGCTGTATCCATAGGCCCAGCTGCTCTTCTTTCCCGGGCCAAAGTCTTGAGACTTTGGCCTGGGAGAGAAGAGCAGCCAGGCCCAAGAGACAGCCCAGAAAACCAGCTTTAGGTTGTTTGCTGCACTGCCTCTGTTGGCCTGGTGGGGGTACACCACCTCCCAGTTAGCATTGGGCAGGCTACACTCAACGCTCTGCCCTTGGATGCCACCACTTACAAGTAAGGATGCTTCTGAATTAACCCCATAACTCAGTGGTTCCCAAACTGTGGGTTGCGACCCCAAATGGGGTTGCAAAATTCTCATTTGTGGTCGTGGCCGCATGCAGAGTTCTGGGGGAAGATAAAGACTGTCACCAATACTCTGCCCCTGCTGCCTTCAATCAATTTTGATCCAGTGTCAGGCTTCTCTTCTGCAGCCAATTGAATCATGCCCCTCTTTCAGCTGCCAATTGAATCATGCCCCTCTTTTAGCTGCCAATTGAATCGTGCCCCTTCTTCAGCGGCCAATTGAATCATGCTTCTCCTTTGTTTCCTGGAACCTGCATCAACAAGCACTTACAAAACAGATAAGATGTGTGGGGACCTCAAGCTGGAGTGTGTGCATGCGCAGAAGCCTTAGCCTCAGTCGTGTCCCGCCCCTCTCAGACTTCCTCTTTCTATGGGGCAGGACGCAGCTGAGGCTGAACCTTCTGCACATGTACAGATTCCAGCTTGAGGTCCCTGCACGTCATATCTGTACACTGAGCACTGATGCAGGTTCCAGGGGAGGGAGGAGTGGCGTGAAACAGTTGGCCTGCAGAAGGAAGGGGAAGGCTGATGCTAGATCGTGGGTGGGGGAGGTTGGTTGAATGCAACAGTGGCACTTTGTATCTGTAGTGTGAGTGCTTGCTGCTGCAGGTTTGGAGGAGCACATGGGCACAATGGTGTCTGCCACGGCCTGGCTAAGAGAGTACAAGATTTGGGGAAGGGAACATTGGATGCTAGACCACCAGGGGTAGGGGAAATAGGGAGGAAGCTGGACATGATGGGGGATGGAATAGTTTGGTAGGGAGGTGTTTGACATGGTGGTACAGGAGCAGGCAGACAAAGGAGATGTTGGATATGGGGGAGAGGGAACTAGGGATACAAAAGAGATGCTGGACATGGGAGGAAGGGAGACAGGAGATGCTTGAAATTGGGTGGGGGTACTGGGGAGGGGAGAGAAAGGAGCTGCTGAGCATGGGGGCACAAGTACTGGTGAGACTGACAGGAAATGCTGAACATTTAGAATGGGGCTAGGGAGGCAGAAAGAGGAGATACGGGACATGAGAGGGAGGGAGGGAGGCAGACGAGATGCTGGGCATGTGTGGGAGAGATGAGGGAGGCAGACAGGAGACACTGAACATGGGAGAGATAGAGAGACCCTGGATGGGGAGGATGAGAGGAGAGATGAGGGAGGCAGACAGGAGATACTGAACATGGGAGAGATAGAGAGACCCTGGATGGAGAGGATGAGGGAGGCAGACAGGAGACACTGAACATGGGAGAGATAGAGAGACCCTGGATGGGGAGGATGAGAGGAGAGATGCAGGACATGGGGGAAAAGAAACAGGGGAGAGTTTATTTGGTTGTAAACTATGTAAATGTCCTTCCAATATCGGGCCCTTTGTTTTTAAGTATAGTTTCAAGCATTTTGCTCAGCACCAATGCCAGGCTCAATGGGCTGTAATTTCCCAGATCACCTCCGAGTCCTTTTTTAAAAAATGGCATTATCTTGGCCATCCTCCAGTCCTCAGATATCATGGCCAAAAGTGTAGTGCAGATCGAAAATCTGATGGGGGTTAATTCCTCAACCCTCTCAGTAGATAAAGTTTATAGGATACTATGCTCACTACTGACTTCATCTGCCCTTTCCTAATATATGCAAAATCTAGTTTAAATGACAGATTCCATACAAGGATTAAGACCCACAAACAACCACCACACTGAAATCCAGAGATGGTGCCTCATGCCCAACCCATAAAATCTCCATCTTCATTATATTCAATACTAACATAGTCCATGTCGTTCAGTTATCTGCCAACTGTAAGCAAGAACACGCTAAACATGGTACATTAGCCAGTTGCCTAATGGGATCAGCATCTAGATGTCGTCAGCATATATGCCAATGGAATAGCCTCTTCCAGATAGAAGAAGGTGAACACAGATATTAAACAAAATCAACAGAAATGATCATTGAGGGAGTCCTGATTTAACTGGTTTCTAGTCAGATTCCTCTACTCTCTGAACCCCCCCTTCTGGACTCTCCCTGGCAAAAAAATGAAACCACTTTCATGCAGCTGACATCATACCTCAATCTAGCAACCATGCTAACAGAATGGCATGATCAAATATGTCAAAAGTCAAGGCCAGATCTAACATGACCTCCTGCATCTCCATTTTCCATATAGCATTGAAGCAAGTCCACCACTGACACCAACACTGCTGGTATCATTCTTGCAAACAAAGATGCACTGACCAGAGCCCTAGTGGCAGGACCCAATTCCTCCTTACATATCCTGATTAAGCAAGGACAAACAGCTATCCAGCACCCTTCCAAGCTTCAGGCTCTGCAGGTAACTCACAGTTTCCTCCTCTGATATCCGAAAAAAACATTCCCATCTTTCCATATGCTTCTCCAACTGTAGCTGTTTTGCTAACTCCCTCCTGAGCAACTTGAGGTAGGCTCCTAAGATCTCTTGGGTATAGCACAGCATATTGCTGTACCTTATCTTGAAAGAATCTGGCCAGATTTTCAGTAGACAGAACCAGCTCTACTGTATCAACTGGCTCTTGTACCATACCTCTCATCAACCCAAATAATTCCCTCAGTTGACATAATGCTGATGGCACTTATTAGCTACAAAACCTTTATTCAAGGTTTGCATTAAGCATGATAACAATTCTTAGCCTGTTGAGACTCACATGTACTTTCAGATAAAATGTTTTCACTCACTTCTGTTCAGCATGCCTAACTTATCTATGTGCTGCCACCAATTGCCTAGAGAACTAAGGGCCTTTCAACCTTTCTCTTTTAGACGCTACCAAGGCCTATGTTGGAGTAATCAGATCCAAAATTGATTTAATTATACTTTCCCATTGATTGCCCAGCACCTCAAGATCTGACAAATCATGCTTTCTATAGCTCTCTGCCACTGTTGGACAAATTCTTTAGCGTCAACCTTTGCATGAAGTTTGCTAGTACATTTACGTAGAAGGAGTGTTATTCAGTAATGGAAAAATTCTGTAAAGTAATGCCTCTACTAAACTTGTGGAAAAGCTATGAGGGGCCAGTGCAGTCAGCTCTACCTCTAATGAATTTGCAGTACAATTGATAGAGCATCTGTGCAGGTAGCAAACCCTATGATACACACCTTTCCTAACCTATTTTTTCTCATGCTTCCCTCAGAATCACAACACTAGTCCCCATTCTCCCAGATACTCCTGTACAATCTCTCCCCTCCAAGCTCCCCAGAGAAGCAAGAGGAAAAGCTGTTTCTCCTATCAACTTCACTAGGCCTTTTGGATTAAAAGGTGATACACTGGATGTAACCACCCTTGACCCCTTTCCTCAACAACATTAGTGCAGTTATATCCCAATTCACTGGCAACATTGCCTGTTGCTTTAGAAGATATAAATTCCCAGACTGTTCGGCTGTAGGAATCTCACATTTCAAAACTATAGGTACCTTCAACAATTTGCAAACTGTACTGAAATGTTCATCAGGACATGATAATGCCAATTATATATTTGAAGAAAAATAAGAAGACTTTGCTGTGCAACACTTCAACCTATGATCACAAAATGCTTTATAATGCTGCATTTTATCCACTATAGACAGATTTACACCAAGCCCATTCAGCTTTGCGTACCTGGCACTTTTGTTGTAGAAGCTGTTCAGAAACCAAGGTGCACAGTGAACACGATGCAAGCCAAAAATCCTGGTGGCTAACTTTGTTTGTTGCCATAAAGATAAATGCCAAATATCTAACATTTCATCTATATCTATCCCTGCTGGTACCTGTCACTATATAACCACAAATTAACAAATGACCTATTATCAAACTTACAATAACTTACCTGTGCCAGTTTAGTGTTTTTGGTTGCAACGCTTAATGATGCACCCCCATAAATGAAATTAAAACACAATCAGACCATAAGAGCATATGATATGCCATACTGGGTCAGACCAAGGTCCATCAAGCCCAGTATCCTGTTTCCAAAAGAGGCCTATCCAGGTCACAAGTACCTTTCAGTTTCCCAAAACGTTGCACAGATTCCATGTTGCTTATCCCAGGGTCAGCAGTGAATTCCCAAGGAATACCCTGTCCGGCCCAATAAAGGCCATGTCCCACTATCTGGAATAAACAATATATGACATTTCCACCAACAGGGGTAGAAAAATCTATCATCTGTAAAAAATTTAAAACCAACATGCCATTCACAAAAACGTCAGCATGATTCCCTGAAACTAGCAATTAAAATGGATGTTAAAGTCCTCTACAATGATAGCATTCTTTAAATCTATTGGAATAACAACCAACCACTCCACAAGGGACTGCAAATCAAGTTTGACTGCATGTGGCAGAATGTAAATAACACAAATCCCCCACACTTTGTTATAAACCATTCAAGTTTCCGAAGCTGCAGGCTTAAAAGACACTTGTTGACAGCTAAATTACATAGAAGGAGTAATAGAAATATGACAGCAGAAAAAGACCACATGCCCTTCCAAATCAACTACTACAATAGTCCCCTTTTTTCCTTTTGAGATAATCTGTGTTTGTCCCATGCTTTTTTAAATTCAAATACTGTCATTGTCTCTACCACCTCCATTGGGAGACTATTCCACGCATCTACCACTCTTTCTGTAAAGAGATATTTCTGTATATTACTCTTGAATCTACCCCCTTTCACCCTCATCTTACGTCCCCTTATAGAAGTGCTTGCTTTCAATCAAAAGAGGCTCTTCTACTGTGCATTTATGCCATGGAGGTATTGAAACGTCTCTATCATATCTCCTCTATCCCACCTTTCGACTAGCGTATACATATTAAGATCCTTAAGTCTATCCTCATATGCTTTATAACTAAGACCACTAACCATTTTAGTAGCCACCCTCTGCACCGACTCTACATGTTTATATCCTTTTGAAGGTGTGGTGTCCAGAATTGCACACAATACTCCAAATGAGGCCACACCAGAGACTTGTACAGAGGCACTATCACCTCCTTTTTTCTGCTGGCCATTCCTCTCTCTATGCACCCAAGCATCCTTCTAGCTTTTGCCGTCACTTTTTCTACCTGTTTAGCTACTTTATGATCATCAGACACCATCATACCTAGGTCCTGCTCTTCTTTTGTGGACAGAAGTACTTCACCCTCTACTCTGTACTGCTCCCTTGGATTATTGCAGCCCAAATGCAAGACCCTGTATTTTTTAGCATTAAATCTCAGCTGCCAAATTCTTGACCATTCTTCAAGTTTAGCTAGATCCCTCCTCATGTTATCTACTCCTTCCTGGGTGTCTACTCTATTGCAGATTTTGCTATCATCTGCAAAGAGGCAAACCTTACCTGACAGCCCTTCTGCAGTATCACTAGCAAAAATGTTAAAAAGAATCGGACCAAGGACAGATCCCTGCAAAACACCTCTGGTAACCTCCTCCTCAGAGTGAGCTCCATTTATCTGTACCCTTTGTCTCCTCCCACTCAACCAATTTCTAACCCAATCAGTAACTTTAGGATCCATCCCTATGGTGTTCAGTTTGTTTATAAGTCTCCTGTGTGGAACAGTGTCAAAGGCTTTAATGAAATTGAAGTACACCACATCTAGGGCTCTCCCTTGGTCCAACTCCCTGGTCACCCTGTCAAAGAAATTGATCAGATTTTTCTGACAACACCTGCCTCTGGTGAATCCATGCTGCCGCCGACCCTGTAATCCACTGTACTCTGATACCTCACTAATTTCTTTTTCAGCAGTGTTTCCAATAATTTACTCACCACAGAAGTTAGACTAACCAGCCTGCAGTTTTCAACCACATCCTTACTTCTGCTTTTGTGTAAAGGGACCATATGTGCTTCTCTCCAATACTCTGGCACCATTCCCAACTCCAAAGAGGCATTGAAAAGGTCAGTCAGTAGAGCTGCTAGAATGTCCCCAAGTTCCCTCAGTATTTTTGGATGTATCCCATCCTGTCCCATTACTTTGTCTACTTTTAGTTTAGCTAGTTCCTCACGAACACAGTCTTCTGAAAATTGTTCTAGATCCTTGTCACTTCTGTTCCTATTTATGGGTGTTTTCTGAGTTCCTGCTCCTGGCCCTTCATCTGTGAACATAGAACATAAATTCTTGTTAAGCAATTCCACTTTATCCTCATCAGCTTCTACATATTCCTCCCCTTTACTCTTGAGTCTGACAATACCACTTTTGCCCTTCCTCCTCTCACTAACATATCTGAAAAAAGCCTTATCCCCCCATTTTAATGCATTGGCTATTTCTTCTTCTTTTTGTATCTTTGCTTTCCTGACTATACATTTTTCCAAATATAGATGCCTGTCTTCCTCTCTCTGTGATCTCTTGTAGTTCACAAAAGCCTTCTCCTTTTTCTTCACCTTTTCAGCTACTTCTTTTGAGAACCATTGCGGCCTCCTTTTCCTTTTATCTTTATTTACCTTTCTAACAAAAAGATTGGTTGCATTTAAAATATCTCCTTTCAGTTTTGTCCACTGTTTTTCTACATCTCCCAGCTGTTCCCATCCTGCTATCGACTCCTTGAGGTATTGTCCCATCTTGGCAAAGTTAGTTTTACCAAAGTCCAAGACCCTCGCTTTTAAATGGATTTTATCAGTCCTAGTCCTAATACTGAACCACACCATCTGGTGATCACTGGATGTAAAATGATCTCCCACTATGACATCAGAAACACTTCCTATTGGTAAGCACCAAGTCCAGTATTGCCCCTTTACATGTGGGTTCTGTTACCAGCTGCCTGAATAGTTTCTCTGTAGAGAATCCAAGATCTCCTTACTTCTAGATGACACCGCAGCAGGGATATGCCAATCAACACCTGGCATATTGAAATCACCTATCAATAGTACTTCCCCTTTCCTGGCAATGCTGCATATGTCTTCTTTTAAATCTCTGTTCACTTCTCTCTGTGAGGGAGATTTGTACATCACGTCAATGCAAATGGATTTCTTTTTCCCTCTTTCTAGTTTAACCTGCAGTGCCTCCTCTCTCCCTGTAGTTCTATAGCTTTAATATTATTATTTACATATAGTGTCACTCCTCCTCCCCTTATTCCTACCCTATCCTTCCTGAGTAAAGTATAGCCTGGTATATTTATATACCAGTCATGGTTGTCCATGAACTGCCACTAAATCCATATCAGCCTCTTCCATTAAAGCCTCAATATCTGGGACCTTATTTCCCATGCTATAGGTATTTATATACACCACTTTCCAGATGTTGCCGCTTTTACCCATTGCTATAGAGGTATTTATCCCCTGTTATCCAAGTTGACTGCTCCTGTTCATTGTAATGACCTGACTCTTGTTTATTGTCGGATATTGTTTGTTTTATGTAAACCGCGCTGATCGCAAATAGTGCGGTATATAAGAAATGTAAATAAATAAATAAAATAAAATTTAATGTTTCACTTACCTGGGGGCTTTCACTTACCTAGGAGATTTTGTCACCCATCCCCGATAAATCTAGTTTAAAGCCCTCTTCAGTAGGTTAGCCAGTCTGCTACTGAAGACACCTCAACCCTTCTTAGACAGATGGATGCCATCTCTGCTCTGCAACCGTTGAAACATCATCTTCTGGTCCAGGAAACCAAAACGCTCTCAATGACACTGTCAACGCAGCCATCCGTTTATCTCCAGGATGTAAGCTTCTCTGCCTTGGCCTACTCTCAACAGGGAGGATTGAAGAGAACATCACCTGTGTACCTATCTGCTTCACCCTCTGTCCCAGAACCATGAGGTCATTTTTGATATACTCAGAGGGATACCTGGCAGTATCATCTGTGCTGACATGGATGAGCAACATTGGATAATAGTCAGTAGGCTTGATGAGTCTTCACAAACTCTCTGTAACATCTCAGATTCTGCCACCTGGACATCAAGTCTGGTCTGCAGATGGATGCCTCAGTACCCCTCAGAAAAGAGTCACCAACCACCACTACCCTTCCCTTCCTCATGGTGATGGATTCTTCAACTTTGGAGTGCTTTAGCTGTGGTTCCTCCCTTTCCTGGGATACTTTCACCTCTTCCACTTCCAGGGCTGTATATTAGTTCTTCAATTCAAGGGCTGGAGGAGTTGGATTGGTGATTCTTCAGGCCCTGGTGACTTCTGTCCAATTTTCTTCATGAGATCAGGCTCTAGCAAGTCAAAAACGTAACTGAAAAATACTATCATCAACCCATTGATACCGCTACTGAAGCCCACATGACATCTGGCTGAGGGCAGAAGAAAGATTAGCCAGATTCAAGTGCTCATCCACCCTAGTTTTGTTACAGGCGTGAGGGTTGACTTGGACCAGGGCAGGAGCCTTGAAGGACTAAGTACCTTAACTTTTAGCTGTGTCCTCCCTCCCAAAAAAATTATTTACATCAGTGGTTCCAGACTTTAGGCCGTGACCACAGATGGGATCACAAAATCCTCACTTGGGGTTATAAGCACTTCCACATGACAAAAAAAACCCCCACATACAACTGGTTCCAGCTGTCTCACTTGGCTATCATTGGTCCTTTGCCACTGCTGTTTCTTGGATGCATGCCAGTATCAATGAAGCAGAGAGAACACATGGGATCTTTGAGCTTGTGTAAGCCACTTAAGGCTCTACTGGTCCTGTCCCTTCAGAAACAGGAAGTGTATTTCAGTGGGCAGGATCAGCAGAACCTTTATCGGGCTGCACAAGCTCAAAGATTCTGCATCTTTTCTCTGTTTTATTGAGGCTGGCATGCATCCAGGAAGCATGAATGGCAGCAAAGGAGGCAACAGGGAGAAGAGAGAGGCAATGCTAAATCAGGGAAGGGTGAAATAAAGAAGATATGCTAGTGTCAAGGGAAAAGTGAGAATGGTGGACATGGAGTGGTAGGGTGATGAAGCCAGATGCTGGATCAGAATGAGGGAGAGAGCAGAGGTGCTGGAAAGGGGTGGGGGAAGACAGAAGATGCTGGATCGGGGGATGGTGAACATGGGAGAAGATAGTGACAGGGAGGATGCTGGACACCAGGGGGATGGGGAAGTAGGGTTACAGGTGAAATGATGGACATGGAGGGGTAGGAAGACAGTGGAAGTGCTGAACATAGGAAGGGGATGGTGGGGAGAAGGCAAGATATGTAATAGGGGGATTGGGAGAAGCTGGACAAAGGAGGGGTGTAGGAAGCTAGAAGGGAGATGGGAAAGACATAGGAACCCAAAGGGAGGATGCTGGATGAAGGGTGGGAGAGGGAGATAGAGGAGATGCTAATGAAAGATGGCAAGCAAGGATGGCATATCTTAGATTGTAAGCCCTCATGGGACAAAAATATCTACAGTACCTGATTGTAACTGAACTTGATCTACCACTGGAAAGGCATGAGTTAAATACTCCTAAATAAATAAATAAATAAGGATGGGGGAGGGAGAGAGAGCAAGAAAGAAAGAAAGAGAATAGATGCTGTACGAGGCTGAGGGGGGAGAGAAAGAGAGAGAGAGCAGATGCTGGATGAAGGGTGGGGGGTGGGGTGGAAGGGAGAGAGATGATACTAGATGAAGAGTGGAATAAGCCTGGACTGTATGAAAGAGTGGGGTGAGTATGTTGTAGTAGGGAGAGAGAGAGAGAGAGAGAGAGTAAGCTGAAGTAAAGGGAAGGGGAATGGAGGGAAAGAGGATGAGAGGAAATGGAAGAGAAGGGGATGTGGGAGGCAGAGGGGCTGATAGGTGGTGACTCACTCACTTCACACACCTCATTCACTCATTATTCGTGCAGTCACCTACACGCACATCCAAGTCCACTCAGTCGCACAAGCACACAAATCCACTCTCACACCTACCTCATCCTTCCATCATGCACGTACCTCCATCCATCACTCAGTCTCATACACATACTCCCTTGCCTATTCAGACCCCCAACTACTGTACACACCTGGCAGACAACTCCGTCCCCCTGTCCTCAGCTCTCACTTCTAACTTGCAAATTTGTGTGTGCTTTAAAATAGATTTACATATTTATATGCTACTAATACTTTAAGTAACACAATCAATGCGCTGCTTATGATGCTTGAGCAATTTGATTTTTGTCACCATTGGGGGTCTTACGAATTTTCAACTGCTACAGTGGGGTCACACGGGAAACACTGCTTTACATTTACAGGGCAGGTTTTTACTCGGTGTGTAGCTGTACGCACTGCACAGGACTGCACACACGTAGCTCTGCCATCTGCCGACTCTGCCCTGTCCCCTGTCCAATCAGGAGTCTGCTGTGCTGAAACTGAATCCGTTTTTAGTGGCATTGGCTGGGCAGGTGCAGCCACACTGAACAAGTCACACGCACTATTGCATGTGCAGAAATTATGGTGATGTGATGTGGCTATGCTGTGCTGTGCTCTTTCTAGAGAAGAGGAGACTTAGACCATACCCGGCGCGTGCTCTCAAGATATGCTCGTCAAGAACCGCAGTTTGCTTTTTTTCATGATGCACTGCAAAATCCGTTGCCTTCTGCCTGCTCTTTAAGGCTGCTCCACTGCATACTGGCATGCTGGGAGGTTTCTCTCTGCTTCATTCAGCTACTGACCAGTGAGCTAGTTGTTACAACCACTGTGGAAAGAGTGGTTATCAGGGCTTGACAAATCCCAGGTGCCAGGTCACCAAATGGTGATTTTCTTGGCTGCAGCAGCTGAAAAACACAATGTTTAAGTTTCAGATTTAATCACCGCGATCAGCTCTGTAAATGAAAATGGAAATTACACTAACCTGGTAATTGTAGTTCCTGGAGGGTCCAGTTTAGTCCTCCAACATCGGGTAGTGCCCCTCCTCCTGCAGCCGGGAGACTGGACCAATCAAATCTTTTGTAGTATATATGCAACCGGAGCTCCCAGAAGTCCCCAGTGTACTAGTAACAAAGCATACTTAACGAAGCAACACATTAGATTAATATACAAAATGACCTAATTAAAGAACAATTTGTTCCTCCCCAAGGAATATCCAACCCCCTCCCCAAACGAGGAAGTCAGAACACTGCATTGCGCCGGCACCGACGCCTCAGGAATCAAAACACCGCTCCCCACCAGAAGTTCAGGAGCTGCCTGAACCCCCGAGACAGGGAAGAGCCTCTGCAAAAAACGCGGCTGCCACAGAGGGACCGAACGGCAAGAGGAACCGTCTTAATATCAACCGTTCGGAAAGGCGCGCCGCACCACATTAGCAGAGAGTCGGGAGGGAAGGAGGACTAAACTGGACCCTCCAGGAACTACAATTACCAGGTTAGTGTAATTTCCATTTCCTGTTCGGTAATCCAGTTTAGTCCTCCAACATCGGGATGTAACAGAGCAGTTAAGACCGGGCGGGACCTTGCCATCCGGCACGCAGAACCGCCGAACCAAAACAGGAATCCCGAGCCGCTGACACATCTAAGCGATAGTGTCTACTGAAAGCATGCAGAGACGACCAAGTGGCCGCCCTACAGATATCTGCCGGCGGAACCAGGCTATACTCCGCCCAAGAGGTCGCCTGAGCCCTAGTGGAATGAGCCCTCAGACCCTCCGGAACAGACCGCTGTTGCAACAGATACGCGGACGCGATCGCCTCTTTGAGCCATCTAGCAATGGAGGCTTTAGCTGCCGCTTCCCCTTTACGCGCACCCCCGAAGAGCACGAAAAGCCGGTCAGATTTCCGAAAAGACTCGGTAACCTTTAAATAACGATGGAGCGTACGACCCACATCGAGCCGGAGAAGACCTTTGTCCGTTGACCCGACAGATTGCGAAGAAAGCACTGGAAGAAACACTGCCTGATTCATGTGAAAGGGAGACACCACCTTTGGCAGAAAGGAAGGAACCGGACGGAGAACGATCCGATCCGCGGAAAAAGACAAGAAAGGCTCTCGACAGGACAATGCATGCAGATCTGAAATGCGCCGTGCCGAACAGATGGCTACAAGAAAAACCGCCTTCAGCGTGAGATCTTTCAGAGACGCCCTGCGCAGGGGCTCAAAAGGTTCACGAACCAGGGCCCTCAGAACTAAATTCAAGTCCCAAGGAGGAACGAAAACTCTGCGGGAGGGCCGCAAATGAAAAACAGCCGTAAGGAATCGGCGTACATCCGGATGAGCCCCGAGCAGACGACCCAAAACCTTGCCGCGGTAACACGAGATAGCCGCCAGCTGGACTTTTAGGGAACTAGCCGCAAGGCCCTTATCAAAACCATCCTGAAGAAAACTTAAAACGACGGGCACGGAAACCGTCGCCGCCCGGACTCCCCGCCGGGAGCACCAGTCCTCAAAAATCCTCCAAATCCGAACGTAAGTAAGAGAAGTGGACGTTTTCCTCGCCCGCAGAAGGGTAGAAATCACCGCGGGGGAGTAGCCCTTCCTTTTCAGCCGAGCCCTCTCAATGGCCAAACCGTAAGCGAGAATCGATCCACTTGGGGCATCCGCAAGGGACCCTGAAGAAGAAGATCCGGTAGAGCGGGCAGGAGCCAAGGAACGCCGTCGCGCAACCGGACCAGATCGGCATACCAGGGCCTCCGGGGCCAATCCGGGGCCACCAGTAACACGCGACCCCGGTGGCTCTCGATACGTTGTACGACCGGCCGATCAGAGCCCACGGAGGAAAGACATAAAGAAGACCGGACGTGGGCCACGGCTGAATGAGAGCGTCGAGCCCCTCGGACATGCGCTCCCTTCGCCTGCTGAAGAAGCGCCCTGTCTTGGCTGATTGAAAGGTCGCCATGAGATCCATGATGGGTGGACCCCACCGCCGGACGATTTGTGCGTAAACCTGTGGGTTTAGCTCCCATTCTCCGGGGTCCACCCGCACTCTGCTGAGAAAATCGGCCTGGACATTGTCTACGCCCGCAATGTGAGCCGCCGAGATCGCTGTAAGGCGAGTTTGTACCCAGTTGAACAAGGCCGCCGCTTCTGCCTCCAGGGCCACGCTGCCGGTACCCCCTTGGCGATTGATGTAAGCTACAGTGGACGCATTGTCCGACAGGACTCTCACCGGCCGTCCGAGAACCAGGGTCTCCAGGTCCACCAGGGCTAGCCGGACTGCCCGCAATTCGAGACGGTTGATCGACCAAGAGGCCTCCAGGGGAGACCATTCCCCCTGAGCAAAGCGGAACTCGCAGTGAGCCCCCCAGCCGGTTAAGCTCGCATCCGTCGTGAACGGAACCCACAGAGGAGGCTCCAAGGGAATCCCTCGCGACAGGTTCTCGGCGGAGAGCCACCACCGGAGGGATCGGCGAACCGTCTTTGGGCAAGGCAATCTCTTGTTCAACGAGTCGAACTGGTTGGACCAACGTCGCAGAAGAGCACTCTGCAGCGGACGCATGTGGAAGCGCGCCCAAGGCACCACCTCCAAGGTCGCCGCCATCGTGCCGAGGAGCCGCAGGTACCACCACGCCGACGGAGCTGGCATCCCCGGAAGAGACGGACCAGAGCCCGCAACGCCAGCACGCGTCGCTCCGGAAGGCACACCAAGCCCCTTGCTGTGTCGAAGCGGACTCCCAGATACTCGAGATCCTGTGTCGGAGACAGACAACTCTTGCATTCGTTCACCACCCATCCGAGGGACCGAAGGAGATCCACCACCCTGCTCGTGACTTGCACACACTCCCGACTGGACTTCGCTCGAATCAACCAGTCGTCGAGATATGGATGGACCAGGATGCCCTCCTTGCGCAACGCCGCCGCGACTACAACCATTACCTTTGTGAAGGTGCGGGGAGCCGTGGCGAGTCCGAACGGCATGGCCCGGAATTGAAAATGGCCCCACGGGAGCGCAAAGCGGAGAAACCGTTGATGGGAGGGCCGGATGGGAATGTGTAAATAGGCCTCTGTAAGATCGAGGGATGTCAAAAATTCCCCTTGACGCACCGCTACGATGACTGACCGCAGGGTCTCCATGCGAAAGTGCGGTACTCTGAGAGCGCGATTCACGCCTTTGAGATCCAAGATTGGACGAAGGGAACCGCCCTTTTTGGGAACCACAAAATAGATGGAGTAGCGACCTGCGCCTCTTTCCAAAGGCGGGACCGGAACCACGGCCCCCAGAGAGAGAAGCCGATCCAGGGTCACGCGGATGTCCCGCGCCTTTTGAGCTCCCTTGCTGGGAGACAGAACAAACGAATCCGGAAGTGGGTGCGCAAACTCTAGGGCATAACCTTCTTCTATAATCTGCAGCACCCACCGATCTGACGTAATTTGGGCCCAAGAAGGAAGAAAGTCGCGCAAACGACCCCCGATGACCGGGTCTTCCTCTAGAGCCCGCCTCGTTTCATTGTGGCTTGCGATTAAAGGAAGAGGCCGAGGAAGAGGCGGCTCCGGAGAAGCCCCTTCCCGCTCCTCTGAAACCACGAAACCCTTGATGACGGGTTCCAAAACGACCGCGCTGCGAAGTCCACAGCCGGGAAGAACGAAATCTGCGCGCATCCCGAAACTGGCCGCGCGCTGAGGTGGACGACCTATTAAGTTTAGGCTTATCCTCTGGAAGCCGACCACCCTTCGACTCACTGAGATCCTTCACCAACTTATCCAGAGCCTCACCAAATAACAACCTGCCCTTAAAGGGTAGTTTACTGAGGCGAGACTTGGAAGAACCGTCGGCCGCCCAATTGCGCAACCAGATGGACCGTCGTGCCGCTACCATGGAGGCCATGCTATTAGCTAGGGAGCGTATTAAATCATAACACAGATCCGCCAAGTAGGCCGATCCCGACTCCACGTGGGTAACGTCCAACAGCCCCTGTTGGTCCATACCGGACCCCGAGCGCAGGTGCTGCGACCATCGCAAACAAGCTCGAGCTACCCACGCCCCACATATAGAAGCTTGTAACGATAAGGCGTTGGTCTCGAAGGCTTGCTTCAACAAATTATCAACCTTTTTGTCCTGAACATCCCTCAGGGCCGCGGCCCCTTCAACCGGGATGGTGGTTTTCTTAGTCACTGCCGAAACGGCAGCATCCACCCGTGGAGACTTAAACAAGTCCCTGTCCTTGTCGGCAAGGGGGTAAAGACGATTCATGGTCCGAATCCCTTTCAAAGCGGATTCCGGTTGCTCCCATTCCGCATGGATCATCTGCTCAACTACTCGGTGCACAGGAAAAACTACCTGGGCATCCCTGACCGCCTGAATGAGAGGATCCTCGAGACCCTCCTCCTCCAGCGGCCGCACCGCAGAGAGGTTAAGTGCTTGGAGAGACTCCGTGACCAAAGGTACCAGCTCGTCCCTTCGAAACACCCGAATGATGCGAGCCTGATCTTCCGGTTCTGGAAGCTCCCCGTCTTCTAATTCCTCCGCCTCAATATCCGGATCCCCCTCAGCCTCGGAATCCTGGAGGCAAAGGGCATCCTGATCCTGGTCCCCCAACCTGGGCCGCTTGACAGCGGGTTGGGAAGACCGCTGAACCCCCCCTGTGGAAGCTGGGGGGAGAGAGGCGGGCCAAGCCTCCGGCAAATGACCAGACCGGCTTAAGCGGAAGGCCTGATGCATGAGCAGAACAAAATCCGTGGAAAAGTCTATAGGCGACGCCACCATAGCCGCCTGCTGGAGCTCAGGGACCGACGTATTAGACGCCGGGCCCAGACCAGAAGGAAGGATGCTCGGTGAAGGGACACTGTCCCCCGAAAGAGAAGGGTCCCCGGGCACATGCTGTTCTTTAATTTCAATAGGCAGCTCCAGTTCTGAAGAAACTGCAGCACAGCTCTTACAGATTCCAGAGTCAGTCATTGTACCTCTGCGGGAGCCACAAATTACACACTGAGGTTTGGCAGCCATGCCAAGGCCACCTGCTCTCAGGGAAAAATAAGGCAATAGGAACAGGGAAGCCCACACCAAGGGGACTAACCTTATTCAATTCAGCACAGTATTAAATTTAAAACCTTTTTTTTTTTTTTTTTTTTTTTTTACAGTAAACAAAATACTCCCCAGAATCCTAGGGGTGCCCTGAGCAAAATCGCCAGCAAAGGAAACCCCAAAAACACCAGGGGAACCCATGCGCAAGTGTTAAAAAGTGCCCTTAAAAAGCACACTTTAGAAATCCAAAATGGCCGCCGCACTTTTTCACCCGCGGTAAAAAACGGCGCGAAAATACAAAGGTACCCAAATAATATGGAAAAGAAAGAAAACGACCCTCTAATACAGGGCAAGCGAAATAAGGCAGGAAACAGTGCAATTTGGAAGCCAGGGGAGCCGACAGAGCCTCTGCCCAAGCAAAGAACAGAGAGCTGAAAGTTTAAAACAAGGAAAATTCCTACCAGCTCTGGGAACAGCAAGGAACTCAGCCCACTTCTCCAAGTGACAGGCAATGTTGCAGCCGGTATGGCTCTTCCCCGAACAGCCTTGGGGAGAGCTCAACCCAGGCTTCAGAGATTCCCAGGCAGGAGCCCAAGGCAGGTCTGGCTTTCCCCAGCAAGTCTCCTGTGTCTTTTTTTTTTTTTTTTTTAAAGATACAGCTACCTAGCAAAGGAAATAGAACATAAAGGACCAGAAATAAACCCCAAAAGAACTAACTAACTAGTGTTGCTCCTTCAAGTGTCACTTAGCGTGCCCAGCAGGGGCACAGAAGTCCTCCAGCTGCAGGGAGACTGGACACACTGGAGACTTCTGGGAGCTCCGGTTGCATATATACTACAGAAGATTTGATTGGTCCAGTCTCCCGGCTGCAGGAGGAGGGGCACTACCCGATGTTGGAGGACTAAACTGGATTACCGAACAGGAACACCGTGTTTTTCAGCAGCTACAGGCAGGCACATTAATGGCTGCGTGTAAGAGAGACTGGGGGAAGCAGCGGAGTTATGATGATGAGAGAGAGGGAGAGAGAGACAGATTAAGCAGCAGGGTTATGATGATGAGAGAGTGGGGAAAGCAGGGGGGTAATGATGATGAGATAGAGATTGGGGAAGCAGGGGGGTGATGATGATGTGTGAGTGTTTGAGAGAGAGAGAGACTGGGGTAAGCAGGGGGGGGTGATGATGATGATGAGATAGAGATTGGGGAAGCAGGGGGATTATGATGATGTGTGAGTGTTTGAGAGAGAGAGAGAGACTGGGGTAAGCAGGGGGGGGGTGATGATTATGATGAGAGAGAGATTGGGGAAGCAGGGGGATTATGATGATGTGTGAGTGTTTGAGAGAGAGAGAGACTGGGGTAAGCAGGGGGGGGGGTGATGATGATGATGAGATAGAGATTGGGGTAAGCAGAGGGTTATGATGATGTGTGAGTGTTTGAGAGAGAGAAACTGGGGAAGCAGTGCGACAGTCATGCTGATAGAGAGACTAGGAGAAGTGAAGCAGTCATGATGATGAAAGGGATTTTTTTGTTGCTTCACATATCACCAGGCTAAGGTGATATGTGAAGCAAAAATGGAAGTTGCTCTGGTGTAGCTTTCAAAGGACACTGGGGGTGATGAGAGTGGGAGGAGGAGTGCAGTCACTGCCTTCTGCTGGCACTGTGCAACAGTGGGGCTGCAACATCTTCCATACTCTGACTACCTGCAGTTGCTTCCATGCTTGACCATGAAAGGGAGCTAATTGGTGGTCCACATGGGCTGAAGGGAGGGGGGGAGAGAGGGGCCGGGAGAGGGTATTTCTCATATCTCCTTGGAGGACTCCCTCCTCTCTGTCAGCTCGCTGCTCCATTTTACGCCAATTTTATTCCCACCCAGTCTACCCTACACTGTTGTGTGGCCTAAGGGAGTTAGGGGTGTGTGTTTTGTTGCAGCTGATGGGGGCGGTGCATGTACCTGGAAGTTCCCGGGGGCCGGAGACTTTGGTTGTTACGGTTGGGCCATGAACGGGTATTCATGGCTTCGATTTTGCATGGGTGGGCATGGCCCAGGTTTGGAAACACCCAGAAGCTTGTTGACCTTTGCGAGTTGTATGGCAAGGTCAGCCAAGGGGGGTGTTGATTTGCTGCTGGTACGACCGTGGCGGAGGGAGGAGACAGTATCATCTTGCTAGTATAGCGGGTGAGGTGCCGGATCTGGTTTTGAGGGTATTTGAATGTTGGCTGTGCTTTTAAATATTGTTCCAAAAAGTTCTTATTTGGAATCCAAGAAAGCTACGACCAGTTTATTCCCAAAATGTGTCTATTTGTTCTGTCCGGGTGGAGTTGAGGGAGGATTTGGGTGGGGGTGCTGGGATGGGAAGGGGGTGGAGGTGCCCCAGCTCCATGCTACCCTGGTTACACAGGGAGTGAGATGGTTCCTAGCATTTATTACTACAACTACTACTTATCATTTATATAGCGCTACCAGGCATATGCAGCACTGTACAGAAGCAAGCTTGCAAGACCTTTATTTAATTTTAAATTCTTAGCTTGAAAGAGAAGCATAAACATTTGAACTGTATAGGAGTTTCAATCAGAAGACAATGTAGTTTCTGTAGGAACAGTGAAACTGAATCATAGTTTCGTAAACCAAAAATTATTCGTGCAGCTGCATTCTGTACAGCCTATAATGAATGCAATGAATTGTTTGAAAGGTCCAGATGCACATTGGTACAGTAATCAAAGAAAGGCAAAATTAATGCCTGTACCATGAACCTAAAATGTGTTGGTTCTAATAAACATTTTAGCTGACGAACTAGTCTCAAACTAAATAAAGCAGTTTACTTTAGTTCCAAGTCATCACTGTAAAAGAAGTTTCTGGTATTGGTAATTACCTCAGCATTCTCTTCATTAAAGACCAAGGCAAAGAATTCATTTAGATTTTTTGCTAATCTTGTCTTCCCCGAGCACTTCTTTTATTTTTATTTATTTTTTATTTATTTACATTCTCTTATATACCGCGCTATTCTGCATCAGCGCGGTTTACATTGAACAAACTGAAATTACATTGAACAGGGTATTATAACTTGGAGAAAACTATTTTACAGGGAACATGGGCTATCTTTTATCTTTTGTTGTCTTATCTTGTTTATCTTTTTGTTGTCTTGACGTATAAATGACTCCCTCACAGACTTTTTACTTTGAATATACTTTAAAGAGTGTTTAGTGAGGAGACCCACGTGACGCATGAGCGGGTAAGTACGCTTCTTGCTCGCTCCGGGGCTGCCTCCATACGTATTAAACTTACAGTGTCATTTGCAAAGTTAGCCTACGGATTTTGCAACTGGAGTGGAGATAAAGCAACGCTGATTCGGCAGCTCTGGAAAGGAAAACGAAAAAGAGAGAATATCATGCCGGTAGTACAGAAAAAAGATCGGGAGAAGAGCAGCAGGCTGGTGCCTACTGCGGCCACGACATCTCAGCCGGCGTCCCCGGGAACGGAGAGTGCCAATTCAGCTAACGAGGAGGTCGCGAAAGAAGTGGTTAAACTATTGGATCCGAAATTTGATCAAGTGCTAAAAAAACTAGACGCGGTGGGAGAATCATTGCTGGAAATGGGCAAGCGGGTGGAGGAGCTGGAACACCGCGTGCCGGCCATTGAAGATGCGGAGGGCCGGCAGGAGAGAGAAGCAGCTTCACAGCGTAAGCAAATTGAGAATTTGCAAGCAAAAGTGGAGGACCTAGAAAATAGGTCGCGGAGAAATAATATCCGTCTTGTCGGGGTCCCGGAGGATAAAGCGGATGCCCAACTGCTGCCTTTTATCAAGGTGTGGCTCCCGAAGGAGTTGGGGCTAGATACTTTGGCCGAGAAGTTGAGAGTGGAGTGTGCTCATCGGATTGGGCCGAGGTTGGAGCAGAGAAATAGGCTGAGAGTAATAATTGCAAGAATCTTGAATTTTCAGCACAAGATTCAGCTATTACAAGCCTACCGGCGGAAAGGAGAGCTGAAAGTTGATAATCATAAGCTGCTGATGTTTCAAGACTATTCGGCAGCAGTGGCGACGAAGAGGAAAGAATTCTCGCCTATGTGCAGCCCTATTTAGGAAGAAGCTTTGCTTTACCTTGGTTTATCCGGTGATACTGAGAGTCTCCAGACATGGTCAGGATTATTCATTTGATTCGGTGGAGATGGCCAGGAGATTTGTGGAGGGCATGGAAGGCGCGCATGTGGACACCAACAGCGCCCCGGTGTGAGAGGGACAGACTCCTGGACTCTCTGACCTTTTTGTTCTGAGGGCACTCTAAGTGGCACTGTGGTTATGCTGTGGGAATATTTGAGTGGAATGGTTAAGATTCTGGTACTGTAGGGGAGACAACATTCTCTTCTTTGCGCTTTAGGTTATCTGGCTCTGAAGGTGTGTGTGTGTGGGGGGGGTGTGTGTGTAGGTGTGTGTGTGTGGGGGGTGTGCGTGGGTGGTAGGGACATCTTTCTTCTTCAGTGCACTTCAGGCTCTCTGGATGTAAAGGTGTGTGTGTGCAGGTGTGTATGTGTGTACATCTGTGTGTGTGTGTGTGTGTGTGTGTGGGTGGGTGGGTGGGTGGGTTCGAAGAGCCAAAAGAATAGATGGCGCAATGCAGATGCGTGGCGTGGAGAGGTGGAAAGATAGTGAGAGCAGGTGAGGCAGTCCTGCAGCGTCTCTAAGGGTCTAGATCCCGGCGGAGGTGCTGGGAATAGAAAGAATGCGGAAGGAGGAGGTTAAGGGGGGGAGGGGGAGGGGAGGGGGAGGGTGTGTGTAGGGGATGAAGGGGGAGGAGGGAGGGGGGAAGGAATAGAATTGAGTTGTAATATTTGTGGATTTTGGGGTTTTCTTTGTGTGAGAGGGTTTGGAAATTTGTATGAGTATTCTCCAGGAAGGGTGGGGCCTGAGGTTGAGGCTGGGCAATCTTGGGCGATAATTATAGTAAAGCACTTGGTAAAAATGATGAGAGTTACTGGATGCAGTGCATGACCTGCGTATTATAACATGGAATGTGGGAGGGGTTAGCACTCCCATAAAGCGGACCAAAATTTTGCAAGCCCTAAAAAGGGCGAAGGCCCAAATGGCTCTGTTGCAGGAGATGAATCTAAATTTGAAAGAACATGAGAAATTGAAAAGGGACTGGGTAGGGCAGGTATATGCTGCCTCTTCGGGGGGGCAGGAAAAAGGGAGTAGCCATTTTGGTCAGGAAGGGGGTTCGGATAGAAATTCTGAAGGAAGAGGTCGACCCCCAGGGAAGATACATATTCTTGCATGCAAGAATCCAAGGGGAAGAACTGCTCCTGGGCAATGTTTATGCGCCAAATATTTATGATCATAAATTTTTTAAAGATATTTTGACTAGGGTGGGGAGAGTCCCGAATATTCCGGTTATCCTGGCAGGAGATTTCAATTGCCCGCATGACCTGGAGATGGATAGATCACAACTGAGGTTAGGCGGGGGTTGGAGTAAAAAAGGAATCAGCTATCTTTGTAGGATGGGGGAGCTAATCGATGCATGGAGGGTCCTACATGAGGGAGAGAGAGATTACACGCATCTGTCTCGGGCCCACCAGTCCTGGTCCCGGATTGATTACATTTTAGTTTCAAAGCATTGTTTTGGTAAGGTGTTTGCAGTGGAGATTGACCCAGTGATAGTCTCAGATCATGCGATGGTCCAGATGGACTGGAAGGGGAAGTTGGGAGCGCGTTCTAAGTGGTCTTTTCCCAGACATTTATGGAAAAATGAAGAATTTTGTAAGTATTTGAAGCAGCACTGGGAGGAGTATGTAAAATTCAATGAAGATAGTGTAGAAAAGGTGGCAGTATTTTGGGAGGCTGGGAAAGCAGAGATGCGCGGGCATATTATGGCGTTTGTCGCAAAAGAAAGAAAGAGAGTTAATTTATTTATTTATTTAATTTTCTTATATACCGCGCTGATACTATATTGCACTTGGCCCAGGAACTTCAACATCTTAAAAGAATAGACGTGCAAAACTCGGACAGTCGAGCCAGGGAGGAGTATTTAGAGGCACAGAGGCATTTAAATAGGGTGCTTCAAAAGCGGGCAGTATACTCGATGCAATACTATAGGCACCAGTTGTGGCGATATGGAGATAGGAGAGAGAAATTGCTCGCTGGATTAGTGAAAGAGTGGGGAGGTTCTAAAGTGATTGCTACAATTAGAGATAAGGAGGGAGTGAAGCACAATGACACTCAAGAAATTATGAGGGTTTTTAGGCAGTTCTACCAGGATCTGTATACTCCAGAGGCAGAAGAAAAAGGGCAGGAGAACATCTTTCTCAATGAGGTAGAACTGCCGAAGGTGGGAAAAGTGGAGAGGCAGGAGCTGAATAGGGCGATTTCTGTCATAGAAATCCAGAAGGTTATAAAAGGTGCGTCACCGCATAAGACTCCAGGGCCGGATGGCTATGGGGCGGAATTCTATAAAATCCTGGAGATGCAAGTAACGCCTTCATTGGCGGCTCTGTATGATGAGGTGTTAGAGACGGGAGGTTTTCCGAGAGACATGCGGACGGCGGCAATCACAGTGATCCATAAAGGGGGGGGGGGGGGATCCGGAAGATCCGGCGTCGTATCGCCCCATTTCACTAATCAATTATGATATGAAAATATTGGCCTCAGTTCTGGCAGAGAGGCTGCAATGCTTTTTGCCAAACTTGATTGGGAAGCATCAGACGGGCTTTGTTAGGGACAGAGAAGCTTTTTGGAATATTAGTAAGGTACTGCTGGGGATGGAATTGTGTCTGTGGAAAGAGGAGCCGTTAGTGTTGGTGAGATTGGACACAGAAAAGGCTTTTGATTGGGTATCTTGGAAGTATATGTTTACTGTCCTCCAGAAGTTTGGTTTTGAGGAAGCCTTTGTAAATTGGATTAAGGCTTTGTATGTGGACCCATTGCCGTGTATGATTATGGGTGGGGAGTTTTTGGAGTCCTTTTCCCTTGGGGGAGGCAGGAGGCAGGGGTGCCCCAGGTCTCCCTTGCTGTTTGTCCTGCAACTGGAACCTTTGTTGCTTACTCTTGCTTGGGGGGAGGAGATAAGGGGGATCCAGTGGCAACATGGTGGGATTAAGGTGAGTGCCTTTGCGGATGACATGCTCCTTTACCTATGGGAGCCCCAAATATCGTTGGTTGCAGCTCTCCAGCGGATTGAGCGGTTTAGTACCTTTTCAGGACTGCGCATCAATAAGTCTAAATCGGTAGTGTTGGATGTAGGAGGCAGGATGCGTAGTAAATGGGAGGTGGAATTCCCGCTTATCTGGGCGGAGGGACAGATTAGATACTTGGGTGTTCAAATCCCAGAGGAGGTTTCTCTGCTCTATGAGGTAAATATTGCTCCAAGATTAGCAAATACAATGCTGACCTTGAAGAAGTGGAGAGACCTGCCCATATCTATGATGGGTCATATTGCCCTTTTTAAGATGGTGGAGCTCCCAAGATGGTTGTACTTGTTGCGCCACACCCTGATATGGATCTCTAGGAAGGACATGGTATTATTGCAGAGCCACTTAGGTAAATTTATATGGAAGGGTCGAAGTTCACGAATAGCCTTGTCGGCTCTGTTGAGACCTTTGGAGGAGGGAGAGGGGAGCTTGTCTCACTGAGGGAATATAATGTGGCGAATTTGATGCGCTCCCTCTGAGACGTATTGCTGGGAATGGAAGAGACCATGCCCATTGAATTAGTAAATGAAATGTCTGGGTCTGCACATAGAGTGTTTCTGTTGCACAGTGCAAACAAGGATTTATCCTCAGGGTGGAAGTCCTCAGTATATATGAGTGCGGTGCGGCAGGTATGGAGAGTGGTGTGTCAGAAGCGGAATCTGTCTTGGAGAAGAACGGACTATCTGCCTTTGAGAGGTAATAGGGATTTTCTACCGGGGAGTCAGGGGGTGGTGGCCAAACCGTGGGAGGAGCGAGGAGTGAAGTGTCTGGGTCACTTGAGTCTGGTATCGGGCCCTGAATTGGATTCATTTCAGTCTTTGCGGAAACGGTTTGATCTAGACGCCAAAGGTTTCTATTTTTACTTGCAGGTTAGGCATTATGTGCGCAGGGTTCAGAAAGAGGCGGAGGCACTTCTGGGACTGAGAAGTATGGTGGACATGATTCAGGTATTAGATGGGAGAATAACAGTGCATGCTTTGAGGAGAGAGTTGGACCCGGCTGAACTGGGGGGAACTCTAGAGGGATTGGCTATGAAGTGGCGGCGAGACGGGATGCCGGAGATGATGGTTACGAAGCTTGTACTGGCGTTAGGAGCTGTTAAGGATATTTCAGAATCAATACAACTGTGAGAAATTCAGTTCAGATTTCTTTGGAGGGCCTATGTATCTGAGGCTTGGGCGGCCAGAGCTGGTGTGGCGCAGACGGATGTGTGTCGGTTCTGTGGGAAGGAAAGGGGAACCTTCATGCATCGGTTCTGGTCCTGTGTAAAAATGCAAAATTTTTGGCGGGGGATTTGGGTTAAACTTTCCAGTTGGATAACTCAGGATTTAGAGTTAAATCCAGACTGGTGTCTGTTCGGGCTGCATATTGTTGAGCAGGTTCAGGGAGGGAATTGGGGGAAACTGGTGCAGAGGGGAATGGAGGTGGGGAAGCAGTGTATTTTGCGACATTGGTTGGCAGTGGACCCCCCAGGGGTAAAAAAATGGGAGCACCTTATGTTAGACTTAATGAACATGGAGAAGAGATCAGCTAGATTGGTGGGGCACCAGAAACTGGAGGCTTGGGGGAAAATCTGGGAGCCGTTGTTAATGGGAGGGGACAGGTCCTACATCTAACTCTCATCATAATTCTCATTCTCATTCTAATTTTCATTCTAAATTTACTTTTCTACTTTGATTTGGGAACTAAAGGAGATTATAAATGCTGATTAAGGGAAGGGGCGTGTGTCTGTTCGCCGAGAGGGAGAATGGTGATGTGTGTTGGCAGGGTGAAGTAATATTAGGAAGGGAAGACATGGGTGGAGCAGGATGCTCTGTAATCGGGGGTAGTATGATGGAGCGGATGGGATGGATGGATGAGGAGTGAATGTGGATTAGCTGGGGGGAGGGGTAGGGATGGAGGGGTGGGTGGATAGGATGCGGGGTGGGGGTGGAGGGAGGGGGAATGGGAGGGATGGGTGAGGGAAAGTTTGGTCAGTAATATTGTTATTGAAGTGTATTGTATATGATCAATCCAGGTGTTGAGCGAGTTTGGTGTGAAGGGGTGGATAGGGTTGATGTTATGATGGTTGAACTGTTATATCATGACTACCAATGTTATTGAGGTGGTTGGCGTATGTATTATGCTGATGACTTGGAGATCACACAGGAATGTAACTGTTGATTCAGCGTCTATAATGTTGATGATGACAATCCTAATAATAATGATAATAATAAAAATGATTTTCCTTAAAGAGTGTTTAGTATTAGCCTTTGCCTGTATGGAAGCTTATTTTCTAAGTCTTTCTTGGCCTGTCTTATTATTGTGTTACATCTAGATTGCCAGTGCTATCTCGTGCTTTTTTCCCTCATTTGGGTCTGGTTTCCGTTTTCTGAAAGATAACATTTTTGCTTTAACTGCCTCTTTCATCTCACTATTGCTGCTATTTGTCCTTTTTTTAAAAAAAACTTTAAAGCATGGAGTATATATTTTATCTTGGCTTCCAAAATGGTCTTTTTAAAAAATGACTCTGGCAACTGTTTTAGTTTTCTTCTAATTTGTCTATTTTATCATAGTCTCCATGCTACAACAGTAGTTTTTTTAATGTTCTTCTAGTGCTTATTAGAAATGTGATCAGAAATTTTGGTGTAATTTCAGATACATAAATATGAACTCCTTTGCTAAGTAACACAAAATCCCTCAAGAAATGCATTTAGTACCTATAAAGCAACTTTGCCATTCAAAAAATTCCCAGATCGACAACCCTACATATTACAAGGTAACAATGTAACTATTACTCTGGACCCTAGAACAGCAATATATCTTCTGGTGGGAGGATAAAACAAGTTGGATTGCTTTATCCAACTAACTACAGGCTAAGGGAATACCACACTTTGGCCACACACATAGAACACAAAATACAGAATAAGGTAACACTAATTTGAAAAAGAAATTTGTAGATCAGTGCTTCCCAAAATTGTATTCAGTATGGCCCTATTTTAACACTTAGAAATTCATGTGATCCCCAGATGATAATGAAAACAAAATAGCAGACTCCAACTCCCTTTCTCTCTTAGCTGCTTCTTCTGTTCCTCACTTAGGCAAAGCAGGAAGTATGAAAGATGAAGTCTGGTCATTTTAGTTCCTAAAGAAAGCTTAGATTTGATCTCCTCTAGTACCAATTAATTTGTTCTCTGGGAAGTCCAAGGTATGCACAGTATTCTTCTCCAGCACCATAATTTGAAGGCATCAATTTTCTTCCTTTCTTTCTTTTTCACTGTCCAACTTTTGCATCCGTGTGATGCTACTGAAAACACCATGGCTTGGACAATCGAATCTGTGCATGCAGAAGAGTCATCTTTGCACTTGAAAATCTTGCCTAGGTCCTTCAGAAGCATTGTGCCACCAGCAAGGTGTCTTATTTCTTGACCGATTGTTGTTTTATTATTGATTATTGATCCAAGTAGTTCAAGTTATCTACTATTTAGGGCATAGGTGATGAGGCAAGGGGGGGGGGGGGGGGAGATCAACAGGTTCTTCCAGTGAACTTCATTGGGTATCAGCTAGTTGAACTACACTATGCAGTGTACCCAGCAGGCAAGTACCTGCACACTCTATCCCACCTCAATGTTTTTTGGTCTAGCAGTCCAGCATTTTCTCTGGCATACTGCCCCAAACATTGTTAATCCAATTGTAAACCATACAGCCAACCAAATCCAGAGCACTGTGAAGACTTTCTATACCACTGTGTAAAGTCTCAGCAATATATGCAGAGAAAGCATTGAAAAGATTGTCAGCCAAAGAAGGAATAAATAAGGATTGATGATATCCTGCCAGTTGATAATTTTGTAGATTTGGTTTACAGAAAATTCTATCTTGACTGCTTTTCAGATGCTGATTCCCTCTAAAATTTTATTACAGGCCGTGGCCGCACTGTCGAAATAATCACTATTATTACTTTTAAACTGTAATTCCAGCTCGGCAGAAACATTTGTCTTTGCTTATTTGCCTTTGCAAAAATAGCACAAAGCACAGCAAAACTGCAGTTTATTCCCCATCTCATGCATAATGGCGTTGCACAAAATTACTCATAATATGAGAAATAGAACCATATTTCAGAACTCTAAATAAGTAAAAATAACTTCAAAAGCAAAATTACCTTGTTTTTTTGT
Source organism: Ichthyophis bannanicus (assembly GCA_033557465.1). NCBI lineage: Eukaryota > Metazoa > Chordata > Amphibia > Gymnophiona > Ichthyophiidae > Ichthyophis > Ichthyophis bannanicus. The sequence continues at coordinate 549,119,104 of CM066031.1, forward strand.
AAGCTTTACAAAGTAGTACTTATATTGATAATAATTATCTGTTGGTTTATCATTAGAATATAGTTAGCTGATTATTAAAGGTATTCACCAAACTCCTGCTTAGTTACTCTCTGTACGTCCATGGAGGTAACACGAGTCTGTGATGGAACTAAACAGCTGTCACCCTGTCATTTCTAAGGAGGAGGGTGCAGGAAAGGGGAACAATAATTATATGGATCTGAATGAGGTCAATTAAAAATTATGGGGCCAACTGCACATTTAGCATACTTTTAAAATATAAGTTATGTAACTTACAATTTAATAACAAGTTAGTGCATAAAAAGCGTGCTATTTCCCAATCAGGAAATACGTGCTAAAATAGCACACATATGTAAATGAGCATGGAAATGAATATTCACATACAAATTAGCCATTACTCACTGTATAAGTAACTGAGTTAAAAAATGTGCTATTTAGTGCGTTTTTTTTTAAAGTTCAGTTTAAAATTCTGCTTTAAAGTAAAGATTAAGATATATTTTTCAGCAAACGAAACTACTAGTACTACTTATCATTTTTTATGAAAGCAATACCAATAGTAGTTTGGTATTAGCATACATAACGTTGTACACATACACGTAGGAGTCCCTTCTCCACAGAGCTTACAATCTATTCAAGACAAACAGAACAAACAGGAGACTAGGGTAATTCTTTAAGAGAAATGATATAAACACACATATACATGTTAAACAGGAGAATAAGGGGACCAGGATCCAAAAGCAGCCTTGAGGAGGTGAGGTTTTAGTCTGGATAGGACCAGAGATGGAGCCTGATGTACTAAATCAGTTAGTCTGTTCCAGGCATATGGTGCAGCAAGGCGGAAGGAATGGAGTTTGGATTTGGCAGTGGAAGAGAAGGGCACAGATAAAAGCAATTTGGCTGATGCGGAGTTTCCGAGGAGGGGTGTAGAGAGAGATTAGAGGAGAGGCAATGAGGATCTGCAGAGTGTATGCACTTGTATATCATTAGGAGAAGTTTGAACTGGATACGGAAACAAATAGGCAGCCAATGAAGTGATTTGAAAAGAAGAGTTACATGAGCATAATGACAATGGTGGAAGATTAAAAGTCCAAAGGAGGCACAAGTTCTTGCAATAGAAGACCAACGACACAAGGGGAGCAAAGGAGACAGCACACCCTCTATATGTGGAATTAGACTTTATTGATTACACCCCTACACTAGCAGTTTTTTTGGCATTTTAAGCCTTCATCAGGGGATATGTATATCCAAACCTCCAACAAAAAAATAATAATAAATAAAAGTCAAATCATATATAAACCATATAAAAACCTATACATATATAAATTCGCTAAAAATTAAAAAAATCAAAGTATATATTGTCTTGTTGCTATAGTTTAAAATTAAATAAAGCAAACTAAAATCGATCATACATTAAAACGTAGTAAATAATATTATACGAGAGTTATTTTTAAAGTAAGGTCCGATTGGCTGTAGCTTTGTAAATTTTTTCCCCCTGTAGAAACAAGCATGCGTGCTGGCTCCCGGCATGCCTTGTGCAAAAGCAGATGCCATTTGCAGTCGCAGCGTCACTTTGTACAGTTTATACTGAGACGTTAAAATGTTTAAAACAATTGAGCGGCCCTCGACTGTGAAATACGGTCTGTGATTCGGTTTATGACAGCAAGGACCGTGTCATCAGTGGACATTCATCACCAGATATGTGAGGTGTACGGCCCCAATGGAATGCGCGACAGCAAAGTGTGTAAATGGGTGAGATTGTTCAAGGATGGGCGGGACAAACTGTGCTCACGATGGGTTCCCAGGCTGCTTTCCGAGGAACACCAAAAAAGGAGAATGGCTAGTGCTTTGACATTTTTGATCCAATACAATGAGGAAGGAGATGACCTTTTGGACCACATTGTCACAGGGGACGAGACATGGGTTTCTCACATGACTCCAGAATCAAAGCGGCAGTCAATGGAATGGAGACACACGTCATCTCCAGTCAAAGTGAAAGCCAAACAGACAATCTCAACACGCAAGATTATGGCAACTGTGTTCCTCGAAAAGCAACCTGGGAACCCATCGCAAGCACAGTTTTCTGAACTGCAATTTTTCAAAAACTATTTTGTATAGCACTGACCTTGAAACTTGTGGAAAATTCAGTGACAAAGTGGAAATCATGAATCGCCATTCTTCCTGAATTTTTGCGTCAACTGTGCGCACCAAATCTTCTGTGATTACTGAAGGTCAACCCTATCGTGGTTCATCATGGACATTGTCCCGCCCATCCTTGAACAATCTCACCCATTTGCGCACTTTGCTGTCACTAATTGCATTGGGGCCCTACACCTCACATATCTGGCGATGAATGTCCGCTGATGACATGGTCCTTGCTTTCAAAAACTGAATCACACGCCGTATTTCACAGTCAGAGAGCTGCTCAATTGTCTTAAACATTTTAATGTCTCAATATAAACCGTACAAAGTGACGCTACGACTGCAAATTGTATCTGCTTTTGCAAAAGGCATGCCGGGAGCCGGCACGCATGCTTGTTTCTACAGGGGGAAAAAAATTTACAAAGCTACAGCTTACTTTAAAAATAACCCTCGTAGCACACATAAAAATATAACTACTTAAAATACTTTAAATAAATAAGATTATATATATCATATAATGTAGAAATGAAATTAAAATAAGTGGATGGCTGTATGAACACTTTTAAAATAATGATGATTAAAAGAAATAGCAACCAGTTTGTACACCATACTGTTCTGAAGTGGATTGCCAGTGAGTCCAATTTTACTTTCATATATATGTGATGGTCCTCTTTTCCTTTCCTGTTTCCTCTCCTCCCTTCCTTCCCCCCTCCCTCCTCCCCCTTTCCCCTTTCCCCCTTTGTCTCCCCCTCCCCTCTCCTCCCCCCTTTTTCCTTTAAGTATTTGGTCCTTTAATGCTGACACTTGGATTGTATTTCTTTTAATCATCATCATTTTAAAAGTGTTCATACAGCCGTCCACTTATTTTAATTTCATTTCTACATTATATGTTACATATGTAATCTTATTTATTTAATGTATTTTAGGAGGTTATTTTTATGGGTGCTATATTATTATTTACTGTGTTTTAATGTGTGATCAATTTTAGTTTGTTTTAGTTGATTTTAAACTATAGCAGCAAGCAATATACACTTTGATTTTTTAAGTTTTAGAAACATATGTGTATTGGTTTTTATATGGGTTATATACGATTTGACTTTTACTTAATATTTATTTTTTTGTCTAATTCTACATATAGAGGGTGTGCTGTTTCCCTTGCTCCCTTTGTGTAAATGGTGGAAGATTAGCCATTCAAATGAGTTTTGAATTGATTGAAGAGGTAAGGAATGATTCAATGGGAGATCAATGAGGAGTGGGTCACAATATTTATTTTATTTCTTTAACATTTCTTATATACCACCTTTCATGATATCAAGGCGGTTTACATTGAACAAACTGAAATTACATTGAACAGGGCATTATAACTTGGAGATAACTATTTACAGGGAACATGGGCAATGGAGGGTTAAGTGGCTTGCCCAAGACCACAAGGAGCACCTGTGGGACTAGAAACCCCAGTTCTTCCGGCCCAAGGTTATGAAAGAGTGAATAAGGGTCTTGATAGTGTGTTCAGAAAGGAAGGGATGGATTTTGCTTATGTTTTAAAGAAAGAAATGACAGGTTTTAGCTATCTGTTTGATATATGCAGAGAAAGATAGCTAGATGAGTCAAAGATGACCCCAAGGTTGCGAGTCAAGGAAACAGGGAAGAAGTAGAAAGGGGAGGATGGGGTTAAGTGGGGTCCATCTTGGCCATGTTCAGTTTCAGATAGCAGCGGGACATCCAGGTAGCAACGTCAGACAAGCAAACTGAGATACAGGCCTAGATTCCTGGAAAGATTTCAGGTGCAGAGAAGTTAATTTGAGAATCATCAGCATAAAGGGTACTGAACCATGGAAGGAGATCAGGGCACCAAGAGAATGGATATAGAGAGAGAAGACAAAAGAGAGGTTGGTGTATGCCTGGAATGTCCTCCGATAGAGATGGTGGAAGCAAAAACAGTGACAGAATTCAAAAAGACATGAGACAGACACAGAGGATCCTTATATGGCAAGATGATTTTATCAAAACAAACTTAATAACTAAATAAGTAGAGGGAGGTAACCTGCATGATGCGGCAGGTACAACTCCACAACTCTAGCTACTTTACTGGTTAGCTAGAGTTGGCAATGTTGGTAGATGGGCAATGCTGGCTTTTATTTGCTAAAGCCAGATATACCCAAGGGCGGTTCAGAGTGCAGAAGCCACCAAAATTGTTTTCAGATGAGTTGCAGCCCCGATTGTGCAACATGCTATGCAATACAACCACTCTTTTTCTGAATTTTCAAGGAGAATAATTGATTGGGTTGCCCCTTCAATCCAGGGAGGGGACAGTCTCTCTCGGTTACAATACTGGCAGCAACAGTGGAGGAGGATCTATCAGAGCATACACTAAAAGTGTGATGAGAGAGATAAGAAGAAAACCAAGACAGAACAGAACCCAAAAATCCAAGCAAGAACAGGTTATCAAGGAGAAAGTGGTGATCAGCAGTATCAAAACAGTAGATAGGTTAAGAAGGATGAAGATCAAGAAAAGGCCTGTGGATCTGGCTAGGAACAGGTCACTGGAGTCTTTTGTAATGGCCATTTCTGTAGAATGTAGAAAATGAAAGCCATATTGCAGTGGATCCAGAATGGTTTGGGAAGAAAGAAAGTCAAGACTGGTCACTGAACCACACAACTGACTAGTTCAAATGCAAAAGGGAGGCAGGATATAGGCCAATAATTGGAAGGGTGGTAGGGTACAGTGAAGGTTTTTCAAGAAGCAATGTAACCAAAGCACGTTTAAAGGCAGCAGGAACAGTTGCAGTGGAAAGCAGTAGGTTGAGGATATGACAGATGGAAGGGATGACAACAGGGGAGATAGAGCTTAGTATACAGGTGAGTTTGGAAGAGGAGAGATGTGCAGTTTCCTCTTCGTTGATTTTAGAAAAGGAAGAAAGTGTGATGGAGGTTGAAGGAAGGATTTGAGAATGAAGTGGGGGAAGGTGAGATGGAGGTGACCAATGGAAAACTCTAGACTAATCTTGTGAACCTTGTCATGGAAGTAACATTTAAACTACTTAACAACATATCCCTCTCATTCCTCACAGCACTAGTACATCCAACAACAGATACCAGAAACAAAAGAGGATGTCACTTGAACACAAAGTACCAGCAGAATACCGAAAGATTAAACAAGCCACGAGTAACACAGCATTTTCATTCATCACCCCTACCCTTTGGAACACCCTCCAAGACACACTGAGAGCTATTACGGACCTCCAATCATTTAGAAAACAAATAATGACATTATAACCCCCCAATCCATGCAGAAAATCGTATCTCATCCAATCCATGCAGAAAATCTTATCTCATCACACCCCCCCAATCCATGCAGAAAATCTTATCTCATCACACCCCCAATCACTAAATGACCAACCTTACATAACACAGGTACACTAAAAAAAATTTTTTTTAAACTGCCTCTAATGTTTCGATTGATTTTTACGTTTTTTGGTGCGCTGAATCCAAATCTGGTAACCAATTTGCTCCATCACGTACAGATTTTTTGCTACATTGGGTTAGCAGTTTGAGGTGAACGTTTCAGATTGAGTGCGATCGAGATAAAAGTTTCTTGGATGAATTCTTTATACTAATTGTTTAGTAGTTATTTAAATAAGAATAAAGAAAATTGTAACAAGGCAGCACATAAGAATAGAGTAATGTCAACAAAACACACTGTGATGGTAGCAAAATTGTCTGCACTTAAAACAGCCACATACATGTGCACAAACATTGAGCATATAAGAGCGAGGTTAGACACAAAGCAAAGCAAAGAAATGTGCAAAAAATGTTGTACAGGTATGTATGTAAGAATAGAAAACGCAAACCGCACCATTGCAATACATGAAGACAAACACCCGATGGTGTGAAAATAAAATTCTAATAAATGAGATCCGACACTGTGGTAATAACTAGCAAATTTTTATTTCAAAGTTTAGTAAAAACACGATATTTGTCAACACAGTTTAGATTTTATGAAATCATTTTTTATTGTGAATACAGCAAAACCACTCTGGTACAGAGAAAACTGGTACACACAGTACAAACTGAGAGATCAATAACAAAATTACGCCGGAACTTAACCTTAACCCACCCCTTCACCCGACCACCTATCAAAACTACCTAATACAACACTGGGTGATAGCTAGCTGCAAGTGGAAGCACAAAGTACCATATGTTGCAGTTAATCCGCTGCGCAGCTTCGTTACCCCCCCCTACCCTCCCCCGCCCACTCCTCCTCCTCCCCCCCCTCCCCCCCTCCTACCCCCTCCCCTCCCTGCTGATCAACACTAGCAAACTAACATAACTCAGATACGCTGGTCTCTAGGGGCACTCCCTCCCCACTCCCGCAGTTGGCTTCCTCTTGAACTGGGTCCCAGATTTCCAAAAATTGTGCCCAATGCTTCCCCCCAAGAGTTTTGGCAGAGCGCCGTTCCATCACCTTTAGGTCTCTCATCGCTCGTACCCATTCCCCCACTGAAGGCACTGTATCATCCAGCCAGTGGCAAAGGATGACTTGCTTAACTACCACAAACCCTTTGGTACACAGCCTCCGTGCCACGCTACTCAAAGGGGGTTCCCGCTCGCAAGTATTGAACAGGCACCACTCGGGACACATTTCTAAAACCTCCTGCAGCCACACCCCCCAACATCCGTCCAATTCCCTCCAAGAGTCCCCGTATGTGAAGACAAGCCCAAAAGCGATGCGCTAGGCCCCCCCTCTCCACCTTACAGAGATTACACACATCTGTCTCCGCCAAGCCCATTTTAGCTGCCCAGATATTGTGCACATATGCCCTCCAAAGAAATTTGTATTGAATCTCCTGCAGCTGCATGGTTTCTGAGATTTGCTTAATTGCAGTAAATGCTGTCAACAACCGCTCCACTGTAATACATGAAGACAAGCACCCGATGGTGTGAAAATAAAATTCTAATAAATGAGATCCGACACTGTGGTAATAACTAGCAAATTTTTATTTCAAAGTTTAGTAAAAACACGATATTTGTCAACACAGTTTAGATTGTAAAGTCATTCTTGGGTCAATCAATCTCCTGGTGGGCCCGTTTCTTCTTCCCCCGAATGCTTCTCTTGGTGCGCTGCTTGGCGTATTTTTCATCTGGGGTTTCCCGCAGCAGCAACCAGCAGAAATCAGCCATCATAGTGGTGTTCCATCTTCCTTGGTACCTTCTCTCTGCGTCCTTGATGTCCTGGTGAAACCTTTCACCTTGTTCTTCACTGTACGCCCCCAAGTTTTCGGGAAAGTAGTTCACATGGGAGTGCAAGAAATGGACTTTCAGGCTCATGTTACAGCCTTGTTCTTTGAAGGCATTGAGCATCCTGGCAACAATATCCTTATAGTTCTCATCCCGCCTGTTCCCCAAGAATTTGAGAACAACATCCTTGAAGGAATCCCAGGCTTCTTTTTCCTTCTCAGACATCGTTTCAGCGAATGCTCCATCTGAAATGAGTTTCCTTATATCAGGGCCAACAAACACTCCTTCCTTTAGCTTTGCTTCAGAAAGTCGGGGGAACTTTGAGCAAAGGTACCGAAAGCACTCACCATCTTTTGGAAGGGACTTGATGAATTGCTTAATGAGACCCAACTTAATGTGGAGAGGTGGTAATAGAATTTTATCACGAGGTACCAAGCTCTCATGAAGAACATTTTTCTCACCGGGTCTCAAATACTCCCGAATTGGCCAGTCTTTTTTCCCCCCAGTGTAGGTCGCGGGCCCGGCTATCCCACAAGCAAATGAAGCAGGGATATTTGGTGAAACCGGATTGCTGCCCTAATAGCATGGATAGAATTTTAAAGTCTCCACAAATCATCCACTTATGCTCATCATAACGAATCTTCTGAAGAATCAGGGCCAAATTCTCGTATTTTTCTTGGAGAATAACAGAGTGAGCAATAGGAACTGAAGCGAATGTGTTGCCATTATGAAGAAGAACACCTTTTATGCTGTCTTTTGACGAATCAATGAACAGCCGCCATTCAGCAGGATCATACTTGAGTTTAAACTTTTCCATCACTCCGTATATATCGTTGCAAAATACCAAATCTTCCTCTTTGCTGAAATACTTCAAAAATTGTGTCTCGCGGTTGCGGTACCAATAAAAAGTTGTTCCTGGTGACAATAGATTTTTCTGTTTAAGCCGAGAACCTAGCAGTTGGGCAGCATCTTTTGGGAGTCCTAAATCCCGGACTAAATCATTCAATTCAGCTTGAGAGAAAAGTTCAGGTTTCGGATCTGGTTCAGTTTCAAACTCGGAAGTACTGGACTCATCGGGAAAAGCCATCTGATGAGTCTCATCATGATCAGAACCGTCCACACAAATATGATCCAAAGATTTTGGTGGTTCAGGCACAGGTACTTCGTTCATATGAGGCATAGGCCTAATTGCTGAGGGAAGGTTGGGGTAACTTATTACGTTCTTATTTTTTAAGTTGTATCCCTTCACAATGCAAGAGCAAAAATAGCAGTCACTGCTGTGGTCTCTTTGTTCACGCCACATCATAGGTATTCCGAAACGAAATGCTTGTTTTTTACCTTTCATCCATAAGCGTAGATCTTCCTCACATGTCTTGCACACTTTGTGAGGAGTCCACGGTTTGTCTTGATCGCCTAACTTCAAACCGAAATAGGCGAAATATACTTTTTAATAAATGCAGAAATGTTCCTCTGCCGCTTTTTCACGGTATATTCCCCACAAATAAAACAAAAACTGTCCGGAGAGTTGACGCAACCTCTGGCTCTGTGAGCCATCACAAATACACAGCACTGCAAACTACAACTGTAGTGAACCACTTCGGAATAAAGCTGGATTACGACTGAGCAAACAAAAGGTAATAATGAACTTGCAAGAAACTGAAATTTGACAGGAACATTCATGTCGCAACCACCGTGTTTGAGCGAGCGAACGAGGCGAGGCGAACAGGAAAGAACATGCGCCAGCGTGAGTACTGGATAAATCCAGTACTCCATTTTGCCCCCCGCCTCCCAATTGTCCTAAAATATCATGAGGGAGTGTTTCTAGTTAGTTAACCATTACAACCTCTATTTTGGGCCAAGAAAATAAACTGCAGTCGGCTAAAAAGAAATTATGTGAACATTCCTTATATGGGTAAGAAATCTAATTTTGCAAGAAAACGTGACGTGATGGAACATTTTGGCTATTTTTCCTGGATTCAGCACCCCAAAATCTATAGTAATCAGTTGCAAAACTGGAGGCAGTTTTTTGGTAGTGTACCTGTGTAATTAATACTATGCAAAATATATTTCACTGTACATAGTTAACCTTGTATATAGGTATTGAATGAACCCACCCAAGTTTTGTTACTTCCCATATGCTGATTACCCCACACCTGTTCAATGTATACAGTTGAGTTATATGTAAACCACCCTTGATCTTTGGACAGGGTAGTATTTTTATTTTTATTTTATTTTTTTATTTAACTATTTCTTTTATACCGCCCCTTCCAGAGATCAAGGGCGGTTTACATATAACAGGTTAACAGTCTGGGCAGAAAGCAAAGGAGGGTTTGGAGGTGGAGGCACTTTGAGTAATGAGTTTAGCATGTCAAAGAGATGGTGAGGATCGGAAATGAAAGAATTTGTCAGATAGACATGGTGCTCTTGTTGGTGAGTGCTATAGCAGACTGGAAGGAGTTTAGCAAAAATTGTAAATGTATGAAGTCAGTGTGAGCATGGGATTTTAGCTAAAGGCACCCAGCAGAGCAAGCCAGGGACATAGGTAGTGGATTTTGGATGTCAGCCAATCCTGAGGTACAGTATGCCTTAGAGAACATGGAATGGGAGACATGAGAGCATCCAAAGTAGAGGAGAGCATAAGGCCTGGTTTTGGGATGCGGGTTGTGGGGCTGCAAGCCATCCGGGCCTGATTCCCCCTCTGGCTCTCTCCATACGTCCTGAGCATCAGGACAAGGAGAACCAGTGGGAGGGGGTGAGATCAGGGCGGAGTAGGGGTGGGCCAGTCCAGCAGGACGTACAGGGCTGATTCAGGTCACAGCCCTATATGTCCTGCCAGGCCCGTGGGAACACGCTGCTTATTCCACCTCAAAAATGGACTAAGCAGCAAAAACCCAGCAATTGAGTCCGGGGATCCCCTCCCTGGGGCCGGGGATGGGTGCGGGGGTCCTTGCTGCCCAATCCAGGCCACAGCAGGCCAGCTTGGGGTCGAGCGGTGGGGAAAAAAGGGGCTGAAGATGTGGGAGTCGGGGGCACCTGTGGGGAAGACATCCCTGCAGGCAGCAGGGGCACGCTGGGCTGTCCTTGGGCCCGATTCTGATTACCGCAGGAACGTTTTGTTCCCGTGGTCCAGAATCAGGTCCTAAAGGGGCCCATCTTGCTTGGGGCTGTCTGGATGACCCCGACATGCCCCTACCAGAATCAGGCTCCATGTGTCAGAGGAACAGATTGCCCCATTGACAGACTCAGATGACATAGTGGATGAGAGAGGAGATGAGATAGCAGTGGAGAGAGCTGAAGGGTCAATAGTCTGAAGATTTCTACCTAAATGTGTTGTTGAAGATTGGAGAAGACTGTTGTCGGGGGTGGTCAGGAGAGAAAATTAACATGATATGGGAAGAACTCAGCTGGAAAGGGTTGAGAGCGAGTAATTGGAGAAAAAGACAAGGATATGCTGGTGAGTAGATGTGGTGGAACACAGCTGGAATTTGAATGAGAAGGTTAAGGCAAGGAGCTTAGGGGCATAAGAGTCAGAAGTGTCACATGCTGGAATGTTAAAATCCCCAAGAATGGGTGAAGGGGAAGATGGTTCAAGAAAGAAGAAAAGCCAGGAATCAAAGTTAATGAGAGAGGAAGAAATGGACTTGTCAGGGGGGGGAGGCGGTCAATAAATGAGAGTTCCACTGAGTGGAGTAAATAGGCAGATGGAGTGGACTTCAAAGGAAGAAAAGGAGTGAGAAGGCATTGGATGAAGGAGTTGAAACCGGCAAGAAGGAGAGATTATCAACCTAACACCACCACAGTGGCCAAACGGGAGAGGCATATGGAAGAAAAAGTAGCCTCCATGACAAAGGGCAGCAACTGAAGCAGGGTCATTAGGGAGAACTCAAGTTTTGATTAGAGCAAGAAGATTCAGAGCATTGGACATAAACAGGTCGTGAAGGTAGGTAATGAAGCCAGTTTAAAAGCTGTGTGTTAAGAATGTGTGCTGAAAAAAATAGTGCACAGTTTCTTAACATGTAGTAGCCCCCTCTCTTTCACACATACTCTCAATGTAGTAAATTAATGGCATGCAAATTACTGTGGCATTGAAAAAATGTACAGACAAAAAATGTGAGCATATTTTTGTGCATCAGGTCTTTCTGAGTATAAATCTTGATTTATTCATTACATATCAATAATGGGTCCATTCGCTGTCAACTGAATGGGGATTGGCTCATGCTCTGTCAATGAATCAGGCAATCCCTGTTCAATACTGAATGCTGAATGAGGATTGGCTTCTTCACTGACATCTGTCACTGAAAATGCAGTGAATAAATGAATATAAAGCACCAGCTATAGTCCTGTGGGAAGAAGTGAGAGCTTCCAGGTAAGTGAAACATTAAATATCTTTATAGAAATAGGTAAAAAGTGAAACATTTGGAAAGCGGTGTATATAAATGCTTGTAGCATGGGAAATAAGATCTCAGATGTTGAGGCTTTAATGGGAGAGGCTGAGTTGGATTTAGTGGCAGTTACAGAGACATGGTTCATGGACAACCATGACTGGGATATAACTATACCAGGCTATACGTTATTCAGAAAGGACGGGGGGGGGGGGGGGGAGGAGTGGCACCATATGTAAAAAAAAATATTAAAGCTATGGAAAGACAGGGCTTAAAAGGGAAAGAGGAGGGACTGTGGGTTAAACTAGAAAGAGGGAAAGAGAAATCTATTTGCATTGGTGTGATGTACAGACCTCCATCACAGGGAGAAGATATGGACAGAGATTTAATAGAAGACATATGCAGCATTGCTAGGAAAGGGGACGTGTTACTGATAGGGGATTTCAATATGCTGGATGTTGATTGACGCATCCTTGCTGTGGAGTCATCTAGAAGTAAAGAGATCCTGCATTCTTTACAGGGAGAACTATTCAGGCAATTGGTAACAGAACCCACATGTGCAGGGGCCATACTGGACTTGGTGCTTACCAATGGGGAAAGTGTTTCTGATGTTATAGTGGGAGATTATTTCACATCCAGTGATCACCAGATGGTGTGGTTCAATATTAGGACTAGGGCTGATAGAATCCATTCAAAAGTGAGGGTCATTAGCGGGATGGAAACAGCTGGGGGGGGGGGGCGGGGTGAAGAAAAACAGTGGGCAAAATTATAAGGGGATATTTTAAGGACAGCCAACCTTTTTGTTAGAATGGTAAATAAGGAAAAAAGGAAAAGGAGGCCGCAATGGTTCTCAAAAGAGGTAGCTGAAAAGGTGAAGAAAAAGAGAGAGGCCTTCATGAAATACAAGAGATCATAGAGAGAGGAAGACAGGCATCTGTATTTGGAAAAACTTAGAGAAGCTAGCAAAGTAGTCAAGAAGGCAAAGATTCAAAAGGAGGAGGAAATAGCCAATGCAATAAAATGGGGGATAAGACATTTTTCAGATATATTAGTGAGAAGAGGAAGAGCAAAAGTGGTATTGTCAGACTCAAGGGTGCAGGGGAGGAATATGTAGAAGCTGATAAGGATAAAGCGGAATTGCTTAACAAATATTTTTGTTCTGTGTTCACAGATGAAGAACCAGGAGCAGGACCTCAGAAAACACCCACAAATAGGAACAGAAGCGAGGGACATCTTGAGCAATTTTCAGAAAACTGTGTTCGTGAGAAACTAGATCAACTTAAAGTAGACAAAGCGATGGGACCGGATGGGATACAGCCTAGAATACTGAGGGAACTTGGGGACGTTATAGCAGCTCCACTGACTGACCTTTTCAATGCCTCGTTGGAGTCGGGAATGGTGCCAAAGGACTGGAGAGAGGCTCATGTGGCGCCTTTACACAAAAGCGGAAATAAGGATGTGGTTGAAAACTACAGGCCGGTTAGTTTAACTTCGGTGGTGAGTAAATTATTGGAAACGCTGCTGAAAGAGAAAATAGTGAGGTTTCTGGAGTCCAGCGGATTACAGGATCCGAGGCTGCATGGATTCACCAGAGGCAGGTCTTCTCAGACAAATCTGATTGATTTCTTTGACTGGGTGACCAGGGAGTTGGACCGAGGGAGAGCTCTAGATGTGGTGTATTTAGATTTCAGTAAAGCCTTTGACTCTGTTCCTCACAGGCGACTTATAAACAAACTGAGCACCCTAGGGATGGACCCTAAAGTTACTGCTTGGGTTAGAAATTGGTTGGGTGGGTGGGAGGCAACAAAGAGTACAAGTAAATGGAGCTCACTCTGAGAAGGATGTTACCAGTGGTGTGCCCCAGGGATCTGTCCTTAGTCCGATTCTTTTTAACATCTTTGTTAGTGATATAGCGGAAGGGCTGTCGGGTAAGGTTTGCCTCTTTGCGGATGATACCAAAATCTGCAATAGAGTAGACACCCAGGAAGGTGTAGATAACATGAGGAGGGATCTAGCTAAGCTTGAAGAATGGTCTAGAATTTGGCAGCTGGGATTTAATGTTAAAAAATGTAAGGTCATGCATTTGGGCTGCAGCAATCCAAGGGAGCAATATAGTATAGGGGGTGAAGTACTTTTGTCCACTAAAGAAGAGCGGGACCTAGGCGTGGTTGTGTCTGATGATCTTAAAGTAGCTAAACAGTTAGAAAAGACGACAGAAAAAGCTAGAAGGATGCTTGGGTGCATACGGAGAGGAATGGCTAGCCGGAAAAAGAGGTGATAATGCCTCTGTATAAGTCTTTGGTGTGACCTCATTTGGAGTATAGTGTGCAATTCTGGAGACCACACCTTCAAAAGGATATGAACAGGATGGAGTCGGTGCAGAGGGTGGCTACTAAAATGATTAGTGGTCTTCATTATAAAGCATATGAGGACAGACTGAAGGATCTTAATATGTACACCTTAGAGGAAAGGCGGGATAGAGGTGATATGATTGAGATGTTTAAATACCTCCGTGGCATAAATGTTCAGGGAGAGAGCCTCTTTCAATTGAAAGCAAGTTCTGCTACGAGGGGACATGGGATGAAGATGAAGGGAGATAGATTCAGAAGTGATATGCGGAAATATTTCTTTACGGAAAGACTAGTGGATCCATGGAATAGTCTCCCAGTGGAGGTGGTAGAGATGAGGGCAGTAACTGAATTCAAAAAAGCATGGGAAAAACACAGAGGATCTCTAAAGGTAAAAAGGGGACTGTTGTAGTTGTTGATATGGAAGGACAGACTAGATAGGCCATGTGGTCTTTTTCTGTCATCATATTTCTATGTTTCTATGTAGAAGCTGATGAGGATAAAGCAGAATTGCTTAACAAATATTTCTGTTCTGGTTTTACAGATGAAGGTCCGGGAGCAGGACCTCAGACAACACCCACAAACAGGAACAAAAGCATGGGGCATCTCAAATGATTTTCAGAAGACTGTGTTTATGAGGAACTATCTAAAATAAAAGTGAACAAAGTGATGTGACCAGATGGGATACATCCGAGAATACTGAAGGAACTTGGGGACATCCTAGCAGCTGCACTGACTGACCTTTTCAATGCCTCTTGGAGTCGGGAGTGATGCCAGAGGACTGGAGAGAGGCACATGTGGATCCTTTACACAAAAGCGAAAGGAAGGATATGATTGAAAACTACAGTCTGGTTAGTTTAACGTCGGTGATGAGTAAATATTGGAAACACTGCAGAAAGAGAATATAGGGAGATTTCTGGAGTCCAACAGATTATCGAATCTGAGGCAGCATGGATACACCAGGGGCAGGTCTTGTCGGAAAAATCTGATTGATTTCTTTTACTGGGTTACTAGGGAGTTGGATCGAGGGAGAGCCCTAGATGTGGTTTATTGAGATTTCAGTAAAGCATTTGACACTGTTCCGCTCAGGCAACTTATAAAAAACTGAGCACCCTAGGGATGGACCCTAAAGTTACTGCTTGGGTTAGAAATTGGTTGAGTGGGAGGCAACAAAGGGTACAAGTAAATGGTGTGCACTCTGAGGAGAAGGAGGTTACCAGTGGAGTGCCTCAGGGATCTATCCTTGGTCCGATTCTTTTTAACATCTTTGTTAGTGATATTGCGGAAGGGCTGTCAGGTAAGGTTTGCCTCTTTATGGATACCAAAATCTGAAACAGAGTAGACACCCAGGAAGATGTACATAACATGAGGAGGGATCTAGCTAAGCTTGAAGAATGGTCTTGAATCTGGCAGCTGAGGTTTAATGCTAAAAAATGAAGGGTCATGCATTTGGGCTGCAACAATCCAAGGGCGCGGTACAGTATAGGGGTGATGTACTTTTGTCCACGAAAAAATAAGGGGACCTAGGTGTGATTGTGTCTGACATCTCAAAGTAGCTAAACAGATTGAAATGGCGATGGCAAAAGCTAGAAGGATGATTGGGTGCACAGGTAGAGGTATGGTCAGCAAAAGAAAGGTGATGGTAGGGCCTCTGTTAAGTCTTTGGTGTGACCTCATTTGGAGTATTCTGGAGACCAGACCTTCGAAAGGATATAAACAGGTCGGAGTCGGTGCAGAGGGTGGCTACTAAAATGGTTAGTGATCTTCATTATAGAGTATATGAGGACAGACTTAAGGACCTTAATATGTATACTTTAGAGGAAAGGCGGGACAGAAGTGATATGATTGAAACGTTTAAATACCTCCATGGCATAAATGCACAGGAGGAGAGCCTCTTTTAGTTAAAAGCAAGCTCTGCTATGAGAGGACATAGGATGAGGGTGAAAGGGGATAGCCTCAGGAGTAATATGTGGCAATATTTCTTTATGGAAATAGTGGTATGTGCATGGAATTTTCTTCCAGTGGAGGTGGTAGAGATGAGGACAGTATCTAAATTTTAAAAAGCATGGGACAAACACAGAGGCTGTCTAAAGGAAAAAGGAGACTCTTGTAGCGGTTGATATGGAAGGGCAGACTAGATAGGCCATGTGTTCTTTTTCTGCAGACTGCAACACTCCTACCTGGGCCCAAGAGCTTACAGGCAGGAGTGGCCTTTAGAATGTCCTCTTGGAATAAAGCTTGTTAGATGTCCCCAGGAACTCTGGGTCCTGTAGTTCGCTTGTCTCCTTTAAGGACTGAGTTGTAGTTATGACTCGAGTAGGTAAGGCTGCAAGAATATTTATTTGTGGGGATTTTCACCAGTGCATCAAAATTCAGTACAACAAACGCTAAAGGATGCAACTCCAACTTAAAGGTTGTAACATAAACTCAGGAAATGCAACACAGACTAATTCAGCAGTATTTGGCTGTTTCACAGTTCCTTTGCCTTTCACTAGGCACTGCCTCTTGTGGTCACTCAAAGAATATACAGGAACTGAAACAGTTGCTTTTCTATACAGCATGGCTTCTTACTTCAACCGGTGATTAAGCTTATTAAACCACTTTCAAAGCTTTTCAAGGTGGCAGCAGGTATGGCAAATTACTCTATATTTCTTCATATAGCTTTCAATGCTCTGTACCACTGCTCTTTTCTACAAGACAGGTTGAACAGTCCATAGCACAAAGTTCTTGCTCTATTGCAGGCAAACACTCATCCACCTGCATACACTCTTCAGAGCCAGCATTAAAAGTATCTTTGTCAGGTTTGTTATCTTTCCCTGACCTCGCTTCCAAAAACTCCCGGAATTGGCTTAAAAGCAATTCAGCTTGTTTATGCACATTTTCCTTGGGATAAACGTTTTCCTTTTCTGATAAAAGCCTGTTTAAGGTTCCTGCCCCAGAGGGTTCAGCTGTCCTGCTTTTATCAAGGGGATAGCTTCCAGCAAGGGTAAATCCCTTCCCCCACTTGCTATCAGTTAGCTGTGCTCGGTTAGTCTTTTGAATGTTAGCATGGGTAAAAGGCTTCTCAAGCAAAGAGTTAAAATTGGAAATATCAGCTTTACCTTTGCCAGGGACTCTTAGACAAGCGCTGGTACCTTTTTCTCCTGCTATCTCCCAGGGTTTTGAACTCAGCTTTCTTGTAGCTATTTCCACTGGCCTTTAGGTAATTGCTCGGCTGATAGTTTTTCTCTTGGCTTTCTCTGTTGCAGTTATAGCCTTGGCTGCTATAGGTCCAACTACCGTTTCTCCACGTATTCCTTTGCCCTGCTCCAAGATTCTAGCTTGCTTATCCTTCTGGCAGTTCCTCCTGAACTCCTTCTTGGACTGCTTCCCGTCTCAGTCCTTCCTTCTCTTCCTTCTCTCCCCTCTGTCCTCTCTCTCTGCATTGCTTGAGGATTTAAAAAGGGTTCACTTCCCTGCACTCCCTGACCTTCCCCTGGGCGTGACCAATCAGAGAACCCACCTGTCTCCTCCCCTGAGCTGAGGTGTGGCCTGAGCTCAGCAGAGAGCTGTGTTTTTTTCAACTCTGGCTTGAAAATCCTGTCTGTCAGGGCAGTGCTACTTACTCCATCAGGATTTTCCCCTATTTTCATCTCTTCTTGAGGGCATTCCTCACTACAAGACATGTTTCTATGTTTCTCCTCTTCCCACTGGATTTGGTGAACAGTGATAGGGTTCAGGGCTGATGATTTGCACTACAACTTTTTTTTGTATTTCTGCAATTATACAACTTATTACAAGAATTATTCAGAATCTTGAACAGAAGTAGAGCAAGGCAATAGTAAATTACAAAGATAACCCAGCAAAGCACAAAACAGTGCACTCATTGCTCATTCTCCCAAGCCCACAATAGCAAGGAAGAGAGAAAAGGAGCATATCATACTGTTGCAATGCAAAGAAATAGTCACCGAGTGACCAGCATTTACTTTCACAGACCATCCGTAGGAGTATCAATTGCAGCCTCAAGACGTCGGGTATCCACAAAGGCCAGCAGCTGGGAGGGCTCATAGAAAATATAGGAAACAGCACGATATTTCACCAAGCATTTACAAGGATGCTTTAAGAAAAAGAATGCTCCCAGCTGCTGGACTTCTGAGTGGAGAAAAAATTCTCTATGTCTCCGTTGGTGTCCTTTGAAAGATCTGGATAGATACGCACCAGTAACCTTTAAACAATAAATTTCTTTTATGAAAGAACATTCTCAACATCTATTCCCTGTCTGACAAAAGTACAAAAGTCACAATCAACATAGAAGGCACTACAGCTCCTTTTGCGAACTTTCCAACAGTTCTGAGATGTTTAGACTGTTGGCTTGCCGAGTCCCCACAACCACACTAGTAGAGGTCTTCTTACCTGTTGGGAGATAATACAGCCTCATCACTGGAAGGTGGGAGTCTGTAGGCACAGTCAGAATCTCTGATAAGTAAGCTTTAAGCATAGCCCCTGCAGGCACAGACTTAACCCTTGGAAAATTTATTAACCTTAAATTACAGGCTCAAGATATAGGGGCTTGTTTACAAAGCCGCGGTGGTTTACCTTCCTTAGTTTACCTTCCTTAAGACATCTGTTCTATTTAATGGAATCATCTATTGCATTAATTCTTGTTCTTTATACCTGTTCAATGTAATTTAACCTGTCCTGTTCAGTGTAATGAGTGTTGTTATGTAAACCGTGCTGATTACAAAAAGTGCAGTATATAAAACCAAATAAATAAATAAGTCTTCCAACTTTTCAAGCTGAGCGTTGATCACTGTATAATCCTTCAGACAGGCTTCTCATTGACTTTCCAACACAGTTAATCTCGTTTGCATCTCAGCACAGTCAATCTGCTATAATCCTATTAGTATTCTGTTCAATTGTACCAATGTTATTTACTTTAGTTGATAAATCAGGGTTACTTACCTGTAACAGGAGTTCTCCATGGACAGCAGGATAAGTCATCCACACCAGGTGACGTCATCCGACGGCACCGAGGATGGAAGTAGTCTCTCTCTAGCCCAGAAGGCGTTTCCCTTCTGGGCATGTTCCAGCTGGCCCTACCCCTAGGCCCGCCACTAGCCAGCCACTGTGTCCCGAGCTGAGCCAGGTGCTAGGGGCGATAGGGCCAGGACCTGAGCAGGGTCCCTTACAGGGGAGGAGGGTGGGAAATTGTGGATGACTTATCCTGCTGTCCACACAGAACTCCTGTTACAGGTAAGTAACCCTGATTTCTCCTAGGACAAGCAGGATGAAGTCATCCACACCAGGTGCCTCCATAGCTGTGAAGGCTGAGGTGGAAGGGGCCTGTCATGATGTTACAGGACATATCACACAGAGTGGATTAAAACAAGGCTTTAATCCTGTCGGTCAACAGACCAGACAACTTGTACAAAACAGTGAACATGTGCAATCCAGGCAGTAACCACATATGAACACGGTGCCAATCACATAAGAACATGTGCAAATCCAACAGTAACATGTGCAGTCACCAATGTCTTTCAATAACATGTGCAAATTAGACAATGCATGTGCAAACTGCACGATCCCTTCTGAGCAATCGGCATGAGCTGAGGTGCACCTTGTATCAAGTTCATGGCTCGGTAAGGCTCAGGGGGCGCTGGCGGCTGCCAGGACTGCCCGCCCAAAAGAACCTGCTTGCAAGTCAAGGATGTAGTGTCTTTGAAAGGTCTGGAGGGAGGACCAGGTAGCTGCTTTGCATATGTCAGCCACTGGTACAGTTCGTAGGTTGGCAATTTATTTATTTATTTATTTTATTAATTTACATTCTCTTATATACCGCGCTATTCTGCATCAGTGCGGTTTACATTGAACAAACTGAAATTACATTGAACAGGGCATTATAACTTGAAGTTGCGAGCGCCCTTAACTGGTGCATGTTCGCTGGTGGTGAGCGTCCGGTGCTGGCTTGGTTCAGGCAAAAGGAGATGCATGCGGAAATCCAGAGGGAAAGAGTGTGTTTGGTAACCGGGCGGCCCGGTTTGTACTGGTCATAAGACACAAAGAGTTGCGTGCCTCGCCTCTCTGTGGCAGTCCGGAGAAGGTAGAGGCACAAGGCCTGGATGCAGTCAAGTTTTTGCAACCATTCTTCCTCGGGGGAAGTATGGGGCTCCGGGTGGAAGGTAGGGAGCTTGATAGTCTGGTTAATGTGGAAGGCAGAGGCTACCTTCGGAACAAATCTCGGATGCGTCCAGAGGGAAGCGCGGTCCTCGGAGAGCTGTGTGTATGGTGGGTGTGCCACCAGCGCTTGTAGCTCGCTGATCCACCGGGCCGAGGTGATGGCCACCAGGAATAGTGTCTTCCAGGAGACGAGCTTGATGTCAGCTGACTGCATGGGTTCAAAGGGAGGCAGGGTAAGCTGGTTGAGAACTGCGTTGAGATCCCAGTGTGGCACCGGCTTCCTGATTGGAGGGTGAAGGTTGGTGAAGCCCTTCATAAAGCAGGCGACGATGGGCAGCTGCGTGATGGAGCCATCCCCCGGGTGTTCGTGGAAGGCCGCGATGGCCCGCCAGGTGGACCCAGATGGATTGCGTCTGTAGGCCTTGCTGGGACAGGGATGTCAGGTACTGCAGGAGAGCCGGTATGGGACAGGAGAAGGGGTCCAGTCCTTGAGAGGAACACCAGGAGGTGAAGCGTTGCCACTTGAAGCTGTAAGATTTTCTGGTCGATGGTCGGTGTGCTGCGAGGACCACCTGTTCGACCTCATGTGGGAGGTGGAAAGGTGACAAGGCTATCCGCTCAGCTTCCAGGCTGTTAAAGCAAGGGTCCAAAGGTTGGGGTGGAGGGTGTTCCCGTCGTCCTGTGAGAGCAGGTCTGGCACCAGGGGGAGCCGGATCGGGGGGCGCACTGCTAACCGGTGGAGAAGCGGGAACCATCCTTGGCGTGGCCAGTATGGAGCTATCAGGATGGCCTGCGTTCTGTCGAAAATGATTCGCTGGATGGTCCTGGAAATTAGAGGGATGGGGGAAAGGCGTATACTAGAGACCACTCCCCCATGATACATCGAATGCATCCACTGCGTGGCTCCAAGCAGAGGGGCGTTTTGAGCAAAAGGTTCTGCATTTCATGTTTCCCTCCGTGGCGAAGAGGTTGACTGTCGGGGGACCCCAGTTCTGGAAGAGAGAGTGGGCCACCTGAGGCTTGAGGGACCACTCGTGGGGATTGAGCTGCCGGCTCAGTCTGTCGGCCAGCTCGTTCTGTAGACCAGAGAGGTAGGAGGCCTGGAGGGTGCAGCGATGTGAAGTTGCGAAGGCCCAGATCCGAAGGGCTTCTCTGCAAAGGGTTCGTGAATCTGTCCCACCTTGTTTGTTGATGTAGAACATGGCCACTTGATTGTCCGTTGCAGTAGGACTGTCTTGTCGGTGATCATGCCCTGGAAGGTCTCCAGCGCATGCCTCATGGCTCTGAGTTCAAGGAAGTTTATGTGGCACCATCGCTCCTGCGGCGACCAGGCTCCCTGTGTCCGGAGATGGAGGCAGTGTGCCCCCCAGCTGACTGGAGAGGCATCGGTGGTGATGGTCAGTTGGTGTGCCGGTTGGGAGAGGGGTCTCCCGCATGTTAGGTTCTTTCCACAGGTCCACCAAAGGAGGGATGAGATCACTGTTCTGTCCAGAGGAATGGCGGTCTCCAGGGACTGTGAGTGTTGGGACGAGCGCGCCCGTAGATGCCACTGGAGGCAGCGCATGTGGAGCTTCACTAGGGGTACCATCTGGGTAGCCAATGCCATGTGTCCCAGGAGGGGAAGGAGTACCCCTGCCGTAGGGAACCGTTCTGATCGCATGAGGTGTGCTAGGTCTCTGATGGTGTTTACTCTTGGCCAAGGAAGGAAGGCCTTTGAGCAGGAAGTGTCTATTAATGCTCCAATAAATTCCAGCTGCTGTGAGGGGTGGAGGTGCGATTTTGGGTAATTCACCAAAATCCCCAGGAATGTCAGCAGGAAGATGGTTGTTTGAGTTGCACGCTTGGCCTCCCTCGAGGAGGCGGCAGAAATAAGCCAGTCGTCCAGATAGGGGAAAACGCAGATCCCTTGTTTGCGAAGATGTGCGGCTGCCACCGCCACGCACTTCGTAAATACCCGTGGCGCGGGAGATAGGCCGAACGGGAGGACTTTGTACTGGAAGTGTTTCCCAGCGGCTTGGAAGCGCAGGTACCGCCTGTGATCCTTGTGTATGGGGACGTGTGTATATGTTTCCAGGAGATCCAGGGATTTGAGCCACTCCTTGGGCTGGATTAGGGGTAGGATGGTTCCGATGGAGTGCATCCTGAATTTTTCCTTGGCGATGAATGAGTTGAGCTTGCGGAGATCGAGGATGG
The DNA here is from genome assembly GCA_033557465.1 of Ichthyophis bannanicus. Classification (NCBI taxonomy): domain Eukaryota; kingdom Metazoa; phylum Chordata; class Amphibia; order Gymnophiona; family Ichthyophiidae; genus Ichthyophis; species Ichthyophis bannanicus. Next base: position 549,141,578 of record CM066031.1, read on the forward strand.
GCCACATGCCACCAGATTTCTTGGGAACTAGAAAGTACCTGGAGTAGAAGCCAGTGTTGATGTCCGCCTCCAGGACAGGTTCTATGGCATTGGAGGCCAGGCGAGATAGGATCTCCGTCTCTAAGGAGGAGGTGAATTGCTTGCAGTGTGGGATTTCCCGTTGTAGAGGTGGAAAAAGGAACTTTATCCGGTATCCGTTGGCGATGATTGCTAGGACCCATTTGTCCATAGTGATGGACTTCCAGGCCAGCAGGAACATGGCCAAGTGACCCCCCCGTAGGGAGGCTGGCCCCGGTCTTCCCATCAAAACACCTGATTGGTCCTCCCTGGTGCTGGCTGAGTTGTTTTTTTGCTGTCTCCTTTCACGTTGGCGGGGCTTTTGCTTGTAGGATGTGTGAGAGGGTTGTGACTGTTTTATAGTGGGGCTGCTGCCATTTTCGGTAAGACCCGTATTGACGCTTGGATGAGGAAAAAGAGAAGGGCTTCTGCTGGTAGGAGTTCTTGCGGATAGGCTATTCTAGGCCTTCGTCTGCGAGGGTCTGTAGCGTCATGCAGTGGTCCTTCAGCGCGTTGATGGTGTCGTTGACTTTTTCCCCGAATAGGGTATCCCCAGTGCAGGAGGCATCAGCAATACAATCATGTGTGTCCTCTCGCAGGCCTGAAGCTTTGAGCCAGGCAGGCAGCGAGCAGAAATAGAGGTAGCCGCAGTGCGGGCCGCTGAATCAAAGGCATCGAAAGCTGCCCGCACCTGATGGTTCGTACACTCCTGCAGGTCTAGGAGAGTGGCTGAGGCAGCTGCCTGCATCTCTTGGTTGGAGGAGGAAATGGTTGCTTTGAGCTTCTCTACCAGGGTGTCCTGGTACAGGGCTTGTTGAAGCTGGTGGGCGGAGACTAGCACATAACATCGATCCCTGGAAGGTCTTTTTCCCAATGTCGTCGATGAGTCTTAGTTCTTTGCCAGGCGGAAAGTTGGCTTGTGTCCACGTGGACTTGGAGCGCTTGAGCGCGGACTCCACGACTATGGAGTGGTGAGGGAGTTGTGTCTTGTCAAAGCCTGGAGAGGGCTGAACTTGGTACTTCGCATCCAGCTTCTGAGATACCAGTGTCCCTGAGGTGGGGATCTGCCATAGGGTGAGGAGGTTCTCTTTTAGCAGAGGGTGCACAGGAAGATGCGCAGAGGGGAGCGGAGCCTCCAGGAATTTTCTTGCGGCTTGAATTTCCAGTCGTTGATCAGACGGGCAGGCGCTGGGGAGACTCAGGGTGTCTGCGACCTTACGGAGGAACTTGGGATAGGTCAGGTCCTCAGGGTTGCTGAGCAGGTCCGCTGGAGGTGCAGGGAGCTCCTAATCTGTGGGTGGGGGGATATCCCCTGAAGCCACAGATTCTGGGGCAGCATTGTCTTCTGTGTCACTGCGGGCAGGTCTGGAGTCCGGCGCGGAGGCAAGGGAGGAGCCCTTGGATAGAGCCGTGGAGGGGAGCTCACTGGAGACACGGTGGGGAGTTCCTGCAGCAAGGTCCGTGGAGGAGTGAGCCCACTGCTCAAAGAGGCCGGAGAGGAAAGTTAAAAATTGGGTTGGTGCCTCCTGTGCTCCGGGGGGTCTGGGGACCATGCTGGAGGCCTCTAAGTGTTGTGGGAGTCTAGGTTGCCTTGGAAAGTCAGCTGCCTCTAAGGGCTGTGGCGGTCCAGGCTGCCTAGGGGGAGTAGCTGCAATGTAGTCTTGCATAAGGCTGCTTGGGGAGGCATACATTCTGGCCATGTAGGCTGAAGCCTCATAGAAGTCATGTCCGCTGCTGCTACTGGAGGGAGAAAAGCTGGCAGGACTGCGGTGCCGGCGGCGACTCCAGTTTCCCCAGCGGTGCTGCTTTCGGCCTCTCCCGGAGCTGTCTGAGTCACTTGTGCTGCTGCTGCGTCAATGAGAGCGGCCCCCGTGGTGTCAACGCAGGCCGGATCGATGCCTCTACGCCGAGCGTGTCCGCCGGCGGTGGGAGTGTTGGTGCCGAGACCTGCTCCTCCTGCGATGATGTTTATCCCGGCGCCAGCCAATGGCGTCATGGGGAGCGGAGCTTGGATCGATGACCTCAGTCAAGATGGCTGCCGCCATGGGAGCCTCGTGGATCGACGGGGTCAGCATTGCCTCGGCTTGCTGGCCCGTGAGGAGGAAGACCCAGGAGGGGGAGAGAGGTTCTGGAACAGAGCGGCTGTGGGAGGAGGCCAGGGATGGCGCACCCGGAGCTGCTGAGGCTGCTGGCATCATCGGGAGCGGCTGAGGGAGCGTGGTCAGAGGCTGCACCGAAGTGGAGGCGCTGGCAGGGCTCAGAACGCTGCCGGGGGCTCCGGAGAGGGCAGGAGGCAGTGATCCTGGGAACAGCTCCTGGAGCGCGTTCTTTCTAGATTTTCTTGCCCTCAGGGACATGCGAGCGCAATGTGTGCAATCCTCCGCCTTGTGAGAAACTCCCAGGCATCGCAGGCATTGATCATGGAGGTCACTAGAATTCATCTTTCTGGAACAGCCTGGGCATTTTTTAAAAGCTGGTTTTGGCTGTTTGCTAGGCATCTTGATTGCAGATCAGAATTGTGTAGGAGAGAGAAGGTATCCATTTTGCTGGCAAGGCGGAAGAGATAAAAGTGGCTGGCTAGGGCGGGCCTAGGGGTAGGGCCAGCTGGAACATGCCCAGAAGGGAAACGCCTTCTGGGCTAGAGAGAGACTACTTCTATCCTCGGCGCCTTCGGATGATGTCACCTGTTGTGGATGACTTCATCCTGCTTGTCCTAGGAGAAGGCAGAAAACTGGGAAACCAACGTCTCACCTAAGTACACTATCACCCTCCATATTGATTGCAGAGTAAAGCTTTCGGGCTGGACCAATGAAAATGAAATAGGAGTGGCACAAGCAATTAATCCTCCTTCCATGCAATCACCAAGACTCACCGCCGCCCACGGCAGCTTCTCCTGCTGCCGAATCTCCTGCCGGGGACGGACCCTGTAGCACTTCCAGGGTATGTGGGGCTATCACACTAGCTGCTCCTGGGCCTGGCCCTCCCAACCAAAGGGATCCTCTCCTCATCGATGGGGAATCTTGCTGCAGGCTTGAAACAGGAGACTGTTGAGTGCAGAAAACCTTCAGTGTTCTCTGTGCAGGGGAGAAAACTGACAACCCTGCAGCAGACACTGAGCTCTCCAGCTCCAGCAAGTCTGCAGCCAGGTTCACTTTTCTCATGCTCACTGGACATCGCAGGGGCTGTGAGAAGAAATGGTCCAATGCTCCACAGACTGCAGGTAATAGCGGAGAAGTATCTGCGAGTTGCAAGGCCTTCACATCCCCTTTTACTTTCCCCTCTTCCCCACAGAAAAACACAGCCACCACACTAATGCCTGATTACCGTCATCTTGACTCCCTCTAATTAGATGAATCCCACTACAATTTATTTTAATATATCGCAGCTCAGGAGAGGTAGATGGGTAAGAACAAGAATTACAGGTAATTTGTGTCATCACAGTAACCTCCACTATCACTATCACTTTCCTGCACCTCAGACCAGCACTTACATTCTCAGCATTTAAGATCTCTGTTAGTCCTTCAAGCCATGTACACTTACCTGAGGCAATTTCTCCAAATGGGATAGTTTTGTGCACAAATTATATTATAATACTGCACTAAGGGGCTTAACAAACCAACCACAACCACACCCTTAGCCTCATAAATATATTAACTACATATAAATATGCCTCACTCCCAAACTTATTATATACATGAAGCTAAATCTCTTATGTGGGAGAAAAGACCTCAGACTAATGCATTACCTCCCACTATATGGCGAAACAAATCACCATAGGGGATTAGAACTTCATTCGTCATTGGTCCCAAAAACTCCCCTTTAAACTACTTAATAAATGTACAGAAAAAGTACTTTTTTGCATTATTTCTTAAATTAATTAAACCACATATATAATACAACACGTCTATCTGTCTTCAAAAGAAGTTCATATTCCATTCAGTTACACACCACATCAGAAGGAAAAGCGGCAGCATATTCTGAAAAGAACGCAAGGTTTCAAAGTCAGATCACTCTTCCCTTTCATCCAAAGATCATAAAGTTCTACTTATCTTTTAAGATTTCAGGCTTCAGCGCCGCTCTCCTAAACCTCAGCATTTAATGCCACTCTTCTAAGCTTCAGCCTCATTCCTTTAACGCCAACAGCTTTTTCTTCAACATCCTTTAAACTTTATACACATTGCCGCCTGAACTTAAACCATTAACCCAACAAAGATCTTCGTGTCTACCACTACTACTACTGAGCATTTGTATAGCGCAACCAGTCATATGCAGCGCTGCAAAGATATGTAAGAGACAGTCCCTGCTCGTCAGAGCTTACTATCTAGTTAAGCCAAAACACAGAAGGTGCAAGCAGGGGTAAAACAAGGGAAAGAAAAAAGGCTCCATCAGGGGTAAACTTAGATCTCAGACGACAGCAGCTCAGGTTTATCCGAGCGTCTGACGTCAAGCTTTTTAAAGCAATCTACACCCAATCAAAAATCTCTCACCCACACTTCACTTCAAAGGGAGTGTGACAAAACTACCAATGTTGAATCAAACTCACTAGAAGCTCAAAGTCACTATCTGAATACCGGCACGAAATATCCCGATTTTACTTAAATGTTGTGGCCTGTTTCTAAAAAATCCTCAACTGCAGGGTTTAAATATTGCCTCAAATACACCTGGACTGAAAATACACCTAATCACTCTGACTCTATTTGTATAGTGAAGGAGTTGAGGGAGGGCAGTAACCAAAACTTTTCTGTATAAAAGCAATATTCAACAGCTTTAAGGATAATTTATAAGTTTAGTTTAGGATTGCCAATTAGCAGGGCCTAAAGTTAATAAGTAGCAACAGTGGCGGTAACCCTTTACCATGTGTATTCAGTACTGCTGACTATATATATACTGCTGCTGAATATACAGATTAATTTATATCCTGCCTGTGAGGATGAAATGGTTCACAGTGCCTGCAGGCTGCATTTTCAACAAATGGAGGACCAGGAAGGAGAAAGAAAGAACTGACTTACGCTGCTCCTTCTGCCACTCGGGTAGTCTGAAGGATGTTGGATGGACAGATGCGGGAGGAAGTGGAGGAAAAAGTGAGGCAGATGCTAGAGGGAGAGTGGGAGATGGAAGGGATGGATGTTGCAGAGGAAGAGGAAGGAAGAGGCAGAGACAGATGCTGGAAAGGGGGAGAAGCGAGGTGAATAGAAGCTGGAGAAAAGGGCTAAGCAGAGACAAGAAATACTGGAATAGGTGGCAGGACACGAGCAGAAATGAAGAGAGCTGCAGGAATGATTACTGGAGAAGGATTAAGAAGAAATGCAGAGGCTGCTAGGATGTTACTGTAAGGTGAGCAGTAGGACCATCAGGTGTCCCTGCTAAATTATTACAATGTAGGTTAGAAAAAGCCCAACACTTTCCAGTACAGGAGAGGGTCTTGTTGCCAGTCATAAATTATGGGAGGAGACTCCTCTTGGGGGGGGGGGGGAGGGGAATCCATTGCATCAGAGAGGACCAAGGATATCTGCCCTTTGGGCAGGTGACTTTGACACACAGCCACTCACACCATCCAAAGAGAGCAACTGGCTCAGAGCAGCAGCATAGGGGATGAGAGCAGACAGTTGATGTCTGTGCAAAACCTGCCAGTACCCTTCTGTCTCAAAAGGAGAATAGTTCTGCCTGTGTTTAAAAAGAAGGGAACGTCATAGCCTCCAGTGGTAAAAGAGAAGGTCTAAGAAATGCACCAACAATTCAGCCTTCTAGTCCATCAGAGCCACCAGCTCTTAGGAAGAAAGGGACCCAAGCACTCATAATACAACATTGACATCAGATTCAGAAGTGAGCCTAGCACAGTATCGGAGACCTGTGTCAGTATCACCACTGGCTTCAGATACGCTGGGAAAGAGTTCTAGAAACAGGAGAGAGGGGTTCTCACTCTGGAAACCAGACTAACTAACAAAGGTGCAGGAGTGGAGGAACTGTTTAGCTTAAGATAAAGAATACTACTACTACTATTACTACTACTCCTATTCAGGGGCGGCCCAAGGGGGGTACGGGGCCATGTGCGGAGCCTCATTTGCATAAGGGGCCTCATTTGCATAAATATTTGCATAATGTTACCATACACTAACTTTTAGCAAACACGCCTCTTAATGAGTGTATGGATAAAAGAAAGACTAAAAGATTTCTACATTACTATAATCCGGTGCCAACCGCCAGGCACATTAGGAACTACTACAAACACTGCCCATTTAGAACCCATAGCAAACCCGCCGTATCCTAACAGCACTACCAGGACTCATAAAGCACCATACCCTACCTATCATAAGGAAACACTGCAAATATTAAACCAATACATTTCAGAGAATAACAATACATGACCTACTGGGAAAAGAGAACAAGTGGCAATGTCAAATAGGAATTACATAAACAGAATACCTCAGCTCAATTAGACATGCAGAACAAAGACCATCACCAAACAAGGAATCACAATTTAGAAATAGGAAGACAATAATTAAACTGGGAACCCCAAAAGCCAAACTTGGAATGTACAACAACACTGTAGAAATAAAACTATAAATTAATTTCCTCTTGTACTAAACAAAGCGCAGACGTTAATGATGCACATTTCCCAGAGCTGACATATTCCAATTAATAAATTCAAAATAAAGAGATATTTTTCTACCTTTTGTGCATTTTTTTTCAGTTGCAATTGCTCCAGCCACTTTCTTCTGGTTTCTTCATGTCTTCTTCTAACTCTCCATCGTCTGCTGTCCATTTGTCCTTTCTTCTCTCTTCTAGTTTTTTTCCATTCTCTCTCTACATCTGCTTTAACATACTAATCTTTCTCCTTTTGATCTTTCCTCATTCCTATTTCATCCACTCAAATTTTACCCCTCCATCCTCAATCCCCACTTACTCTCCCAATATCCGGCCAATTGTAGATTTGTCTTTCCTCCCACACAAAATATTTTTCCCCTCTCCAAGCTCCATCCCATTCTAATCCTCCCCCAACATCAGCTGCCTTCTAGTTCCAGCCCCACCCAGCATCCGCTCCCTTCTAGTCCCCGCATCAGCCCATTTCCAGTCCTAGCCCCCCATAAGCCCATTTCCAGTCCTAGCCCCCATAAGCCCATTTCCAGTCCTATCCTAGCCCCACCATCAGCCCATTTCCAGTCCTAGCTCCCCCATCCATTTCCAGTCCTATCCGAGTCTCTCCATCAGCTCATTTCCAATCCCAGCCCCCATCAGCCCATTTCTAGTCCTTTCCTAGCCCCACCATCAGCCCATGTCAAATCCTAGCTCCCCTCCACTCAGTCCATTTCCAATCCAAGCCCCCCATGAGCCTACTTCCAGTTCTAGCCCCTCCATGAGTCCATTTCAATCCAAGCCCCCACCACAGCCATTTTCCAATCTTAGCACCCCCCAAAAGCCCATTTCCAGTCCTATCCTAGCCCCTACATCAGCCCATTTCCTGTCCTACCCCCCACTCAGCCCTTTTCCAGTCCTAGCTCCCTCCCCTCACAGCCAATTTCCATTCCAAGCCCCCCTCCCCATCAGCTATTTGCAGTTCAAGCCCCCCTTCCACTCAGCCCATTTCCATTCCAAGCCCCCATCCCCATCAGCTAGTTGCAGTTCAAGCCCTCCTGCCCCTCAGCCCATTTCCAGTCCTAGCAACCCCCCCGCCCCTTACCAGTCCTAGCCCCCCCCCAGAGCCCCGTACCAGTCCTAAGCCCCACATCAGCCCATTACCAGCCCTAAGGCCCCCATCAGCCCATTTCCAGTCCTAGCCCCCCCATAGCCCATTACTAGTCCTAAACGCCCAACAGCCCACTTCCAGTCCTAACCCCCCCATCAGCCCATTTTTAGTCTTAGCCTCCCCATAGCCCATTACCAGTCCTAGCCCCCCCCATCAGCCCATATCCAGTCCTAACCCCCCATAAGCGCATTTTTAGTCTTAGCCTCCACATAGCCCATTTCCAGTCCTAACCCCCCATCAGCCCATTTCCAGTCCTAGCCCCCATAGCCCATTACTAGTCCTAACCCCCCATCAGCCTGTTTCCAGTCCTAACCCCACCAGCCCATTTTTAGTCTTAGCCCCCCCCATAGCCCATTACCAGTCCTAACCCCCCCTTTACCATCCCCCCCCCCCTTTCTTCACCTAACCAGGCCCTTGCCCACACCTGGACTTCTTTTCAGTTGGTCACGTCCGCAGAGGTTCTACAGTTGCTACTGAAATCTCGTAAAACAACTTGTATGCTAGACCCTATCCCGTCTCTCTGGTTGTCTGAACCCTCTTTGCAACTTATTCCAATTCTTACTACAATTATCAATTCTAGTCTGTCTTCTGGCTCTTTCCCGTCTTTGTGGAAATCTGCTGCCGTCCGTCCCCTTCTGAAGCAGTCCACCCTAGATCCCTCTATTTTGTCTAATTGGAGGCCAGTTTCCAATCTTCCGTTTCTGGCGAAACTCCTAGAGCGCTGTGTTTTTGAGCAATTAAACTCACATGTTGAAGCTACACATATTCTTCACCCCCGTCAGGCAGGTTTCCGGCATGGGCACAGTACTGAAACTGTTCTTTTGGCACTGCTTAATGAAATTCACGTTGCTCACGATCGTGGTGATCTTACTCTCCTTGTTTCTCTGCGGCCTTTGATCTGATTGACCACCGGACACTTCTTTCACATCTTTTTGACATCAGGTTGCGGGGTTCTGTTCTCCAATGGTTCCGTTCTTTTCTTACTGCCCGCTCATTCACTGTATACGCGGGTAAGCACTCTTCTTCTGCTCTCCCTCTCTTCTGTGGTGTTCCGCAAGGTTCGATTCTATCACCCCTATTATTCAATATTTTCCTTGCTCCATTGCCCTTGGCTATTCAACAATTTTCGGTGTCTCCATATATCTACGCAGATAACATTATTCTACTATGTCATGTTTCTCCCCTTACTCTGGATATTACCCCACTTAATGCTTGTCTGTCTCACGTTGCTTCTTGGCTTTCACAGAACTTTCTTCACTTAAACCCTTCAAAATCTACGGCCATGTGGGTATCTCTTAGCGGTTCCTGTCCCAAAGTCTCTCCTATGATTGATTCAGTTCCTATTCCGCTCATCTCTTCTTTCCGTTACCTGGGGGTTACTCTCGATTCTACACTCTCCTTTCATGAGCACATTGCTTCTCTTACTCGGCGATCTTTTGTGACCCTTCGGCAGATTCGGGCTACTAGTTCCCTTTTTTCCCCTGATTCCCTGGTCACTTTGGTTCTGGCTCTGGTGGTTAGTAGGCTTGATTATTGCAATGTTTTCCTAGCTAACCTTCCTAAATATCAGCTTAAACGATTACAATTTCTTCAAAACACCGCAGCTCGCCTTATCACCTTTTCCCGGTCGTCTGACCATGTCACTCCCCTCCTTTTCCGTTTGCACTGGCTCCCACTTCGTTTTCGCTATCAATATAAGTTTCTGATTCTGCTTCACCGTGCTCTTTATACTGGCCAACCTTTATATCTTGCAGATCTGGTCTCTCTTCACACTCCTTACCGTCAACTTCGGTCACTTCACGCCAACCGTTTATCACTCCCCTCTCCGTCACAAGCCCGGTTAGAGCAGACTCGTCATTCCGCTTTTTTCTTTCTTGGTCCTTTCCTCTGGAATTCTTTACCACCTTCCCTCAGATTAGAATCCTCCTACCCTCATTTCAAGTCACTACTCAAAACACATCTGTTCACTCAGGCTTTCGACCTTCCTCCCAGTCCCCCTCCCTGATTAAAGTCGTCCCCCCGTTGTTGTTGTGTGTCTGTGTGTCTGTTGTATGGTGTTGTTGCCCGTTTTAGTTTTAGCAGGTTATGTTAGATTTATCTAATTGACTATGTATTTTATCTTTATGTGCTTGGCTTTTACTTTCCTTTCATTTTATGGTGTTCTTTTCTATGATTTGCAGTATGAACCTTTTTATTGTACACCGCTCTATGCTTCAGCAGTAGCGGTTGATCAAATGTTTTAATAAAGATAAAGATCAGCCCATTTCCAGTCTTAGCCCCTCTATCAGCCTCCAGTTCTAACCCTCCATCAGCCCATTTCCAGTCTTAGCCCCCCCATCAGCCCATTACCAGTTCTACCCCCCATTAGCCCATTTCCAGTCTTAGCCCCCCCATCAGCCTCCAGTTCTAATCTCCCATCAGCCCATTTCCAGTCTTAGCCGCCCATCAGCCCATTACCAGTCCTACCCCCCATTTCAAGTCCTAGCCCTCCATAACCCATTACTAGTCCTAGCACCCCCATCAGCCCACTTCCAGTCTTAGCTCCCCCCCCCATAGCCCATTACCAGTCCTAACCCCCCTCCCCCCATCAGGCCAAATAGATTTTAAAAAAAGCAAACCGGCTGCTGCTGCCGCTGCCGCCGCCGTGGCAGCGGCAGAATCAAGCATCCCGCCGCGGGGCCCCCCCTACCCGGCAAAGCCTCCCAGCAGCATCAGCTCCGGACAGAGCCCCAAAGTGCGGGCTTTCAGAGCCGCGAGAGTTTCCCTTTCTCGCGTGGCTCTGTTAAGCCCGCCAGGGCTGAGGGATTTCCCATCAGCCCCGGCGGGCTTAACAGAGCCGCAAAAGGTCAGAGAAACTCTCCTTTCACGGCTCTGAAAGCCCGTGCTTTGGGACTCTGTCCGAAGCTGATGTTGCTGGGAGGCTTTGCCAGGTAGGGGGGGCCCCGCGGCGGGACGCTTGATTCTGCCGCTGCCATGGCGGCAGCGGCAGCAGCAGCTGGTTTGCTTTTTTAAAAAAATCTATTTGGCCTGATGTAGAATGTTTTTTGCGCGGGGCCCCCTGAAACGCGGGGCCCTGTGCAAAAAACATTCTTGCTCAATGGATGGGCTGGCCCTGCTCCTGTTACTACTAATTTATATAGCATTAGAAGGCATATGCAGCACTGTAGATATACATGTAAGACACAGTCCCTGTTCAACAGAGCTCAGGGTATAAACTAGGGGAAATGGTTATAAGACACATGGGTGGTAAACAGGAGAATAAGGGGGTTCAGAATCCAAATGTAGCGTCAATGTGGTGGGTTTTTAGCCCGGATTTGAATAGGACTGGAGATGAAACATGACGTACTGGCTCAGGTAGAATGTTTCAAGCATACAGAACAGCAAGGCTGAACGAATGAAGTTTGGAGATGGTAATGGAAGAAAAGAGCACAGATAGAAGAAATTTGTCTGATGAGTGGCGTTTCTGAGTAGGGGCGTAGGGAGAGAAGAGAGGAGAGGAGAGGTAATGAGGAGCTACAGAATTAATGCATTTGCATTCTGGATGCGGAAACAGATAGGGAGCCAATGAAGTGGCTTGAGAAGAGGGGTTATGTGAGTGTAGCGATAGTGGTAGGATGATTAGCCATTTGGCTAAATTTTGAATGGACTGAAGGGGAGAGAGGAAGGTGACTAGAGAGTGGATAAGGGTCTTAATAGTATTTTCAGAAAGAAAAGGATGAATTTTGCTGATTTTACAGAGAAAGAAACAACAGGTTTTAGCTATCTGCTGGATGTGTGCAGAGAAAGAGAGAGGTCAAAGATGACTTGGAGGATGGTAGTGTTATTCATAGAAAAGAGAGAAAGGAGGAAAGTGGAGGTGGGTTTAGGGGGAAGGATAAGGAGTCCATGTTCAATTTTATATGGTGGAGGAACATCTTATATGCCGCCTTGATATCATGAAAGGCGGTATATAAGAAATGTTAAATAAATAAAAATCCAGGTAGCAACATCAGCCTTGCCGCCCCCCCCCTGCTGATGCCACCTCCCTCAGTCGATGCCACGCTCCCTCAGCTGCCACCACTGCTGCTGCCGCCCCCCCCCAGCTACCACCACTGCTGCTGCTGCCCCCCCTCCCCCAGCTGCCACCAATTCTGTCTCAGGAGGGGGAGGCAGGCAGTGGCAGCGGTAGTATTTCCAAAAGTAGCAGGTTTCTGCCTCTGCTTTTGGAAATACTGCTGCTGCCCGCCTCCCCCCCCAAACAGAATCAGTGGCAACTGGAGGGGGCAGCATGGCCACCCCTGTGTGCTGCTGCTGCTGCTGCCGTCCACCCATGCTGGCCATCCTAAGCAGCTGCCTAGCTGTCCTAGTGAACGGGCTGGCCGTGGCAGCAACCAGAACCATACAGAGAGAGGATTACAGACATGAGAGTGAATACTGAGGACATGGAGATGGTAGAAGACCAGGGGCTCAAAGCTAGGCAGGGACTGAGTGAGGAAATTAAGGAGCATAGACTGTGAGGATTGGCTGGGGATTAGAAAGAGTGGGGGTACTCAGGGCATGAGTTCTGATTGAGTAGCAAGGGAGAGCTGGAATTCTGGGATTCGCTAAGGGTAGAGTGGGTACTCTGGGATGGGGAGGACAGTGAGAACTAAGCAGTTGGGATGGAGTGGTGTGAGACCATATGAAGACAGGTGGGGAGGATGGTGGAGGGGCGAGTACAGTGGGTGTCAATGAGGGACAAAAGAGGAGGTGAAAGAGGGGAATAGAGCCCTGAGGTAGAGTGGAAGACAAAGAGGAGACTGAGAGGAATGGAGAGGTGAGAGTGGATTGATAAAACCCTAACACAGTTAAAGCATTAAGAAAACAATCCTCTACTTCCTGTAAATAGTTCATGTACTGAGGTGCTCTAGAATTCCCAAATAAAACTGGGCTTAATGATGTACCCACATGCTCCAAGACCTGTTGATATTTGTGTGTCATCAAAAGTGGATTTTCGGATTCACAATGTTGATGTTGGCTCATCGAAGAGGAGAAGACTGAAGCATCAGTGGTGGTGGCAATGTTAAAGTTGTAGGCTGCAAATTTTGGAGTTTGTGGGCCACAAGGAGGGCGTCAGGGGCCACATTTATTTGAGTGGTTTGGTGGTGGGCTAAAGATTGAATGCTGGAAGGCTGGTCCCAGTTCCCAGGCCATAGTTTTCCCACCCCTGCCCTTGGGCATCAGATACCCTTGGGCCTATCTTGTCCCTAAATGTGTCTAAAATACAGTACTATATACATTCAAATAGCTTTTATTTTTTATTTTATCCATGGTTTTGTCTAGGAAATGTTTTCTCTTTTGTGTCCCCTTCCTTACAGAGTCAATGGTGCTAAAACTACTGTACTTTAGTCTACTTGTCTGAGCTGAACAATACCATGATGTGCATGCAGTGTTTGTAAAACCATGATTGTTACAGAGGAATAGAACAAATATCCAGGTTTCTAACATCCAAAGCTCCAATTAGTCCCCTAGGCTTGCAATCTTACAGATAAAGTAAGACCACCCACAGCTCTCTTCTTGGGAGTTTTACTACATCAGAAGCTTGCAGAATTCTGATCTTAGATGTTTTCAGTGTATTGCTGGATTGAATGCCATTGTGGATTTACTGAATCCAGTTATTACCAGTTGAAAGAACACAAAGGAACTCTCTTAACTTTGCACTATGTGTGGTACAACATAGGAGGTTTTTTGATGGCTATATACCTGACAGCCACCTCAAAACTCATCAACAGGCCATGATAGAGAACATGCTTGAGTCAAAGGAATATAGCAATTCAATGCTGGTTCAGCATAGCTCAATGCATTTCATTTAATTTAATGACATTTACATTATACACACCACCTCAGTAGTGAGAAAAGTAATGGAGACTCTGCTGAAAGAAAGAATAGTGAACTTTCTAGAATCCAATGGGCTACAAGATCTGAGGCAACATGGTTTTTGCCAAAGGGTAATCATGCCAAATGAATATGATTGGTTTCTTTGACTGGGTGACCGGAGAATTGGATCAAGAGCATGCAATGGATGTGATCATCTTAGATTTCAGCAAAGCCTTTGATACGTTCATCATAGGCGGCTTATCAATAAACTCAACAGCTTGGGGATGGGTCCCAAGGTGGTGAACTGAATCAGAAATCGGTTGACTGATAAGACGACAGAGGGTGGTGGTAAGCGGAATACACTCAGAAGAAAGGAAAATGAGTAGTAGAGTGGTGTGTCAAGGATAAGTCCTGGGACCAGTATAGGGTTAAAAGGAAAAGTTTGCCTTTTTGGAGATGACACATAGATTTGCAACAGAGAGAGTAGATAACATGAAAAAAAGATCTTCAAAAATTAGAAGAATGGTCTAATAGTCTAATGCCTGGTAGCTAAGACATGCAGAGTGATGCACTTGGGATACAGAAACTGGTTCCTTGTCACCTTCTCAGATTCAAATTAATGGCCTTCCTTTACCTTTTAAGGATACTGTGAAATCTCTTGGGGTGATTTTGGATGCTAAATTGTTGTTTTCTTCTTTTATTTCTTCTACTGTTAGAAGTTGTTTTATGCCTTTTGTAGAATTAGGCCTTTGGAGGAGTAGCTTAGTACCAAAGAAGCACTGGATTAGTACCAAAGAAACTAAGGGGCTTGTTTAGAAAGCCGCGGTAGCGGTTTCCGATCGTTATCGGAGCCACGGCCCCATTGAAATCAATAACGATAACGATCGGAAACCGCTACCGCAGCTTTGTAAACAAGCCCCTAAGGTTCAGTTCCCACTAGCGCTCCTTGTGGCCTTGGGCAAGTCACTTAACCCTCCATTGCCTTGGAAGAGAGGCCTGGCAATCTACTCCCAGTCACACTGCCAAGAAAACCCAGAAGTCACCACTGACTCAAAGCCATGCATTGCATTTGCATAGATATTAGTTCATTGAAAAATCTTCTTTTCACTCTTGTGATTAATAGGATTTTTAATTTATTTTATTTATTATTAGTATTTAGCTCATGCCTTTCCAGGAGAAGATCAAAGCAAGTTACATTCTGGTACAGTATGCATTAATTATTGCAGTTCCTTGTGCTGGGCGTTCCTTCTTATCAGCTTAAGTGTCTTCAGTTAATACAAAATGTTGCTTCTAAATTGATTTATCATGCACAGAAAACTGATTATGTTTCTCCTTTGCTTTTTGAGCAACACTGGTTACCAGTTGTTTGTCAGATACTCGTTAACATTTTATTGTTAGCTCATAAAAGCTTTTATTCTGTCTTGCCTTGTTGTTTGTCCTCTTCTTTGATTTCTTAACCATCTATAACATTTAGATTGTTTCAAGGTAATTACCTTGTTGTTCCTTCTCATAAATGTTTTAGTTTGGAATGCTCTCGTTGTTCAGCATTTCCTTATATTGCTCCTTCCTTGTTGAATACTTTAACTTTTGATCTAAGGCTTGAATCTTCTTGTAGGAAATTCAAACAAGGTTTGAAGTCCTGGCTTTTCAGGAAGATATTCACTTCCTTTTTGTATTTTTTTGGGTGAAGGAAGGAGGATTATACCTCTCTGTATGCAGCCTAGCATACTTCTGACTTTGGCTACTGCCTTTGCCACACTGTTTTGTCACCTCAGACACACTCACCCTGAGATCCCTTTCCTATTCTGGTCTTACTATCCTCTTGTCCCCTGTCTCATACACTCCTTTCGATTTATGTATTTATTTGCAATTGGTTGTTATACTGTCTTATCACTGAAACATCAAGGCAGTTTACAAACAATGTAAAAGCAGAAACAAACTAAAACATACAATATAAATAGCACAATATCTCCAAAAAACAAAACAACAGAAAAACAAAATACAATTCTCATAAAAATTAAATTGAAAACAAAAATTAAAAATTAAAAGTTAAAATTAGTATTATCCTGCTACAAAATCATGCCTTGAAATGGTTCAAAGAAGGCATCCAAAATGATATGGGGCCTTTTCCAGAAGGCGTATGAGAAGAGACTTGAATTTATCCTAGAGAAGAGGAGGGATAAGAGGGATATGATTAAGATATTTTAATACTTAAAGTATATTAATGAACAAACAAAACTTTGTTATAGACAGGGAAACTGTAGAACTAGAGGACATGATACGAAGCTGCAAGTAAATAAATGCAAAAACAACATCAGGAAATATTTTTTCATGGAAAGAGTGTTAGATGCCTGGAATGCCCTCCCGAAGGAGGTGGTGGGGGCAAAAACAATGTTGGAAATCAAAAAGGTATGGGACAGACATAGAGGATCCCTTTATAGCAAGAGGATGGAATCAAAGCAAGCAATTTTAACACTTCAAAACAGAGGGGATAACCTGCAGGGACCAGCGAGTACAATCCTAAACAAAGGCATAGAGAGGGGTAACCTGCACGGAGAGGCGGGTACAGCTCTACAGACCTGATATTCACACAGGTTCATGCAAACAGCATAAATCCTTATGAGCCTGAGATTCAGCGGCACTAACCAGCAAGTGTCACTGAATATCCCCAGACCGTCTTGGCACTACCCAGATAGTGCCAGGGTAGTCTGTGGGCGGGGTTTGGTTAGTGGCAATTATCAGCTCGCTAACAGGATAGGTAACCGCATAAAGTTAGGACAGGTCAATGGCTGTTGTCACTGTATGAGGTTTTGCTATCTGGTTAGCGAATGAATATTACTGCTGACTAGATAGCAAAGACTGTCAGGGGTGAAATCGGATATTCAGCGCCGGATGCTGGATAGGCTCTGGCCCTGAATATCTGGTTTCACTTTTGCCTGTGGTGGTCAGGCACTTCAGAAACACTGACCGCCACAGGTTCAAAATCAGGCTCTACGACTCTAGCCACCTCACTAGGCAGATTAGATGGACCATGCCGGTTGTTATCTACTATCATTTACTATGCTACTATGTTGCTATGTTTATTTGTGCAATGTTAATCTGTTCTTGTTGCATACAACAAACCTTGAGGAAAGAAAGTGGCCAATGGTTTATGCAGCCTCACCAGAGCTGAAAAAAGAGATGGATGTCATAATCCAAGTACAAGAGACAGTGGAAGAATTACATTTGTGTCTGGGATCACCAGTTTGCAACCAGTGTATAGCATAGACAGCGGAAAGGGGTGGGCTACACGGACCCTGGCCCTACCAAAAATTGTGGCCGGCAGGCAGCAGGCTGCCTGTGAGGACCCCCATCTCCCATGGGCAGAAGATGAAAAGAAGCTGCGATTGTGTCAAAGACCCTTCCTGTCTGCCCACAAGAGATCAGATCACCACGGGCAGAACAGGAAGGGTCGTGGCTTCTCTTCTTTTGCCTGTGGGGAAGGAATCCCTGTGGGAAGCCCGCTGCCTGCCGACCGTGATCATAGCAAAGACCCTTCCTGTTTGCCCTGGGATCCTCCCATAGGCAGAAAGGAAGGGTCTTTG
This sequence comes from Ichthyophis bannanicus, assembly GCA_033557465.1. Classification (NCBI taxonomy): domain Eukaryota; kingdom Metazoa; phylum Chordata; class Amphibia; order Gymnophiona; family Ichthyophiidae; genus Ichthyophis; species Ichthyophis bannanicus. The sequence continues at coordinate 549,158,798 of CM066031.1, forward strand.
CCATAATTGTGGCTGGCAGGTAACAGGCTGCCCGCGGGGATCCCATTCCCCTCGGGCAGAAGAAGAGAAGCTGCAATTGCAACTGGCCAGTGCAGGGCCTACCCCAGGTTGGGTAGCTATCCCTAGGCACAGTATCTGAGGCAGTACACTTAGGGTGATGGATAGCTGCAAAGAGGTGAGAGAAAGAACAGACACCTCTTGCTCCTGTTGTGCTTGGCCAGCCAGACGTGACCTGATAGTACAGTACATGGTTACCCACTGTAATCAGACGCTGCACAAATAGCAGCAAAACTGGACTGTCTGATCAAAAAACATGCAGTTGGCCATCCTACCTTCTATCTTCATCACACAGCAGTGCAAGGATATGAAGTGCCCTAGACAAACCTCATTTCAGACACCCCTTTGTCTCTGCCCCATACCCCATTTCTGCCACTGCTGCCCCTCTCAGGGACCAGCAGTGGAACAATGACTTGAAACAGAACTGCAGGGTTTACCAAAATCTCTGGCACTGTGATGCAGACTTCCTGTGTGTATGGGGGCAGAAGTGGCTAGACTAGTGGTTAGCTGCTTAATGCAGGTTAGGCACATTAACACTTGTTAACGCAATTTAGCGCAGTCTAAATAATGCAAACCCCATTATTCTACACTTTTAACTAGAATTAATTCAGGTTAGTGAATAGATCCCACAATTTCTACCCAAGAATCGCCATGTCCTTTCTCTAACATGTCTCTGAGATGCCTATTAATGTCAGCATCTTCATTTAGTGCCATGTTCTAACTTTCAAATCTTAGGGGGCCAATATTCAAAGACACTTATTCGGTTAGCAGCACCTGCTTACTGGATACGTGCTGCTGAGCCTGACATTCATTGGTTCTATTTGGATAGCGCCACTGAATATTATCTCTGACTCAGCACCATTTCACTGTAGGGGAGGTGCCGGCAATTCTCCAGATGGCAGCAATTTTCACTGTCGCTATTCAAGTAACAACTGAAAATGCTGCCCTAAGTGGTATGTGGGTTGACTATCCAGACAGCAACTGAACATTGCCGCTATCCTGATACCGCTGATGCTGACTACTGCGTCTGGATGTTCAGTAGCAGCCACTATCCAGACATCACCACTGTTTTATTTTTATGGTTTTTCACAATGTTTGATACAGATAATTTTGAATTAACTTTTTCCATATCCTCACTATCAGGGTGCTCGCATTTCTCCTTTTTAATAGGGTTCTTTGTAGATACCCTATTCTGAACCATACACTCAAGCAGCCATCAGCTTTCCCCCCACAATCTAATTTAAAAGCTACTCTCTCTCCTTTACAATTGTCATTGCCAACAGCCAGGTTCTTTTTCAGTAAAGGTGAAGATGGTCTTGATGGTATAGGCTTCCAGTTTCCCTAACATTTCCTAGTTCCAAATGACTCTAAAACATTTCTCCTGGCACAATTATCTCATCCACAAATTGAGACTCTGAAGCCCTAGCTATGGGCCCTGTGGTTGAAACTGGGAACATGTCTGAGAATGATAGCCTGAAGGTCTTGCTGGCAGCCTAAATATAACTTCTAGCATCTCCCTCTTGTACCTCACTGGTGCCCTATGACAGCCAGTTCTTTCCCAGCACTCTAAAACTCTATCTAGACAGAATATGAAATCTACTACTTTTGCACCAGGTAACGTTACCAAACAAACCTCAAGACCGCCAGCTTGATGCACAAATTCATTAGGCACTGGCCTGACAAAGGAAGCACAATTCTCAAAAGCATCACAAATGTATTTATCTAGGCCAACAAAAAGATACTGCTTGCAAACTTATATGTTCAAATGGATTAACACCGCTACTGTTCGACATTGCTCTAAATAACAATCAATAAAGAAATGACAAGCAGTCAAGAAATCCAATGATGTATTGCTCTTGGCAGAATGGCTATGAAGGACTTAGACAAGTTTCACAAGAGCAGAGATGTCTCTCTCCATGCAAAGATTTGACTTGTTCAAGCCATGGTACTTTCAATAATGTCATATGGATGCAAAGGTTGGACAGAGAAAAAAATAGATGGGAAGAAAATCGATGCCTTTGAATTATGGTGCTGGCGACGAATACTGTGTATACCATGGACTGCTCGAAGAACAAACCAGTCAGTACTAGAAGAGATCAAACCTAAGCTTTCTTTTGAAGCTCAGATGACAAGACTTACTTTGGACACATCATGCGAAGAGAGAAATAGTTAGAGAAAGACATCATGCTTGGCAAGGTAGAAGGTCAACGCAAAAGAGGAAGGCTGGCAATGAGATTTATTTATCAGTTTTTTTATACCACTTTATCATTTCAATCAAAGCAGTTTACATTGCAACTTAAACTTGGTAAATGTACATTAAACAGGGACATTGATAACTTTGATTTTTCTGAGCAATGGAGAGTTAAGTGACTTGCCCAAGGCCACAAGGAGTGCTAGTGGGGATTGAACCCTGGTCTCTTGGTTCCCAAGCCAGTTCTTTAATCACTAGGCTAATCCTCCACTGGATGGATATAATAACAGCAGCTATGTGTGTCACTCTATCAACCATGAGTAGTCTGACTGAAGACCGAATACAGTTTAGGGCAACTATCCAGAGGGTCGCCATGAGTCGATACCGACTCGATGGCACTTAATAACAGCAACAACAGCGTGAAGGTGATACATATATGACATCTTTGAGGATAGAGGCTACTGTTAACCTAACCCCTGTACAGTTGTGGTTAACATTATTGGCAACCTTGCAGTTCAACCACTTAATGTCCAATATCTCCTAAAAAAAAAGTGGCCAGTGAAATGACTTTTTGACTATATATGCACACGTATTTGACACATAAAAGAATCAGATTAAACAAGACCAATTAAAAAAGGAAATAGTAGGAAATAGTATACAAATTGGGACGTTATCAGGATATGATTGATGGCACCCTTATAAAAAAATTCAAATCAGTTTGAACAGAAGAACCACATTCCCATTGCAGTAAAATTATACACACCTGTGATCCATTGTCAGTACTCACATGATTTGAATCAACCAATGAATGATGGCTTTAATGTATAAAATGGCCACATTTACTCCCTGTTCCATTTTCACAATGGTGTAGACAGGAGAGCTGCCTGAGACCATAAAAAAAAGCCATTAGCACCAAACATCAAACTTCATCGAGGTACAAGGCCATCTGTAAAGACCTTGGGATTCCTGTGTCTACAGTTCACAATGTTATTAAGAAGTTTTATGCTCATGCAACTATCAAGAATCTCCCAGGACATGTTGGGAAGAGGAAAATTAAGGTTAGTGCAAGCTGTTGGAAAAATACCACATATAACATCCAAAGAGTTAAGGCTGACCTGGAGCAATCTAGAGTGGTGGGGTTAACCCACACCATATGCCACACACTAAAAAAAGAAAGACTTCATGGGCGAAGGCCAAGTACAGTAGGACCCCACCGCTCAAAGACAGACATAAAAAGGCATGTCTGATCTTTGCCCAAACCCACCTAGAGAAACCATAATCCTCTGGGAAAATGTTCTATGGACATATGAAACCAAACTTGAGCTCTTTGGCAATGCAGACCAGCCAAACATTTACAGATGAAGAAATGAAGCTTTCGGAAAAAAACACCCTTGCTACAGATAAATATGGTGGAGGTTCCATAATGCTGTGGAGCTATTTTGCTGGTCGAAGGTCATGGTTTCTCCAGCAGGACATGGCCCAAAACTTATAGATTGCTACAAGAAACATTTGAAGGCTGTCATCACTGCCAAGGGTTGTCCAACCAAATATTAGTGAAGAGTGCCATTAATCCTGTCCAGGTCATATTTTGTTTTTTTTCTCAGAAATTACTATGTCTATGTTGCACAGACATCTTTTTTTGTTCTATACCTTTGAACATACTATTAAAATATTATGATGACATACAGTTGAAATATTTCCAATTATTTCTCAAGATATTTTGTACAAAACATACCTAAAATGCAAGAGTGCCAATAATGTTGACCATAACTGTATTTAAAGACAGTAACTGAGTCACTTGGTATGCACAGACATTTTTGCAATCAGTATCAGTGCTTATATGTTTCATAATAGTCTTTCATATTAAACTTCCAACCTGCTAGCAACCTCTAGTGTTCAATATGCATCAAAACCAGAGGACTGCAGAAAAGGGACAAGTATATCTGGACCAGAGGTTTGAGAGGACATAGCACAAATGTGGGAGGCGGACACGTCGACTACTTTCAGATTTCTACCAGCTCCTATCTAAAAGACTGGAGTTCTACACAGCTACTCAGTTTAGATAGCAGCATGCGTGTGAGAAGCATCTAGTATAGTGGATAAAGATGCATAACCAAGGACAAAGTCGTTTTAAAAAATGTAATGGCATCACAACATGCCATAGACTTCCTGAGCCTCCAGCCTTTTGGGCAATGGGCTGTAATTTTAAAATCACTTACACTACTAGGTTTCTTGTCATCTTCTAATAAAGACTTCTTACATATTTTGTTGTCTTGAGCTTTTAAATCTGTTAAATAAAACTTGAAGAACTGTTTGCTATTAAATGTTCACTCCTGGTGAATATCATACGCACTATATGATTGCTAAGTTTGAAGCTGTGTGAACTAGTAAAAATAGACACGAAGAAATTATTACAGTCTTGGCGATTGATAGAAGATTTTGTAAGCTCGGGGCCCGATATTTAGCACTGGCGGCTAGCGCAATTACAGCAGCTAGCTGCTGGTGCTGAACATTAAACCCGGATATTCAATGCCAGGGTCATATCCGGCCCAAGCATTGAATATCCGGGGTCGCAGCACAGCCTCCAATGGCGCAGAAGCTAACCAGGCAGCGGGATATTGAGCAGCTCCTATGGGTAAAGACAGGCAGCTTGTAGTGGTGTTAATCGGAGATATTCAGTGGCACTAACCATTCTAGCGCCACTGAATTTCCCTCTAAGCGGCATTTATACGGTTTACAGGTCTGCAAACTATGTAAATGCCTTTCAATATCGGGCCCTCAGTCTTTCCACATATGGTCACAATAGTGGCCTTTTGATTCCTCTGCTCTGTATCCATTTCCCATAAGACTGTACTGTACCTTTTGTTTAAGATCATAAGAATTGCCATTCTGGGTCTGACCAAAGCCCCATCAAGCCCAGTATCCTGTTTCCAAAGTGGCCATTCCAGATCACAAGTACCTAGCAAGATCCCAAAAAGCTGCAAGATTCCATGCTGCTTACCCCCAAGGGCTTTCCCAGGTCTACCTTAACAGTTTAAGAACTTTTCCTTCAGAAACTTGTCAAAATGTTTTTGAAATCCAGCTACGCTAACTGATTTACCATATCTTCCAGAGATGAATTCTAGTATTTAATTAGGAATTGAAAGAAAAATTATTTTCTCCTATTTGTTGTAAATATACTACTTTGTAACCTTTGGACCAGCGTATGTTTTACATACATAAGGTTTCCATACTTACTACTCAACTGTTTACTAATTAATGGTTATAAATTCAATGGAACTATGTTTAACTATTATCGTTATGTCAAAAAGCGTTATATACAGATTTTTTATCTGAGATCTAGTTCGTTTAATTGGTATTCAAAGTTTGCTGATTTTGACGGTACTGGCGGCTCAACATAGAAAGATCATAAAAAATAGTAAGTAGCCTATAATGCTGTAATAGCTACTATTTTGCAAATAAAAGTATTTGTAGACTTTAGAAAATAGGTTTAGATAACTGTAAGTTACTTAGTGTCAGAGTTATTGGTGCGTATATCGGCCTTGTATGTTTTTCATACGCTGGGCTAATATGTTGTCGAAACTAATTGCTTTCAAGCATTCTGTTCTAGGTGTTTCAATGGTGCAATATCGATGCACTGCATCAAAGTGTTTTCATGTGTATCATATTCCGCCGTCAAATGGACTGTTGACAAACTATAAAGTATTTTAAATGAAAACTGCAGTTTCAATAGTATCATACAGTATGTTTATGTCAATGAATATTGGAACTGAATCCTATCTTTTGAAGACAGAAAATATACTATATTGGACCAGTGTATGAAAAACATACACTATGTGAAACTTCTATTTTATGCAAAGTTTTAATCGTTTTTATTATTGCCGGTATTTTATAGTTTGAGTGTATCAAATCTAATAAATCATCCAGAACAGAGAAAGAATATGCGAGCTGTCCAAAATGGGTTAATAGTGTAACCCCCAAGGCTGGTGCAAAGTGTTTAGGTGCCCAAAATGTCAGCTTTGCGCCCCCTCACAGTTAGCTTTCAGACCCCTAGCACCTCCTCCCTTCAATAATTTGATTAGTAAACTCAATATTAATCATCTCATCATCATCCCTCCTAGAACAATTCTGTAAAAATACATAGTTGGACATTATGGGCCTGATTTTCAACAAGGCATACCCACAGAAAGATACTCGCTCAGGAAAAGAGCTTGAATCGTGAGTCATGCACCTCCAAAATGGCCAAGTTTTGAAATGCAGCATAAACCGAGCACAGCAGCAGGCGCCCAGCGTGGCATAGATGAGTACGCGCAGGGGCCGGAACCTGTGCTCGGAACCTAAGAAGATGTTAGCCTGCAATATCCATGTAGGTGTCCAAACCAGCAGCCAGAGAAGCGGGATGACCAGTGTGCATGAATCCGTAAATCGCCTTCTGGTGTACCCGTGCATTGAAAAAACCATCATGCAGGCCCTCCGGGCTGCCTGTGTAAGAGCCCCCTGTGGCTGGGAGAATAGACACCAGTGGCATAGTGGTGAGAAGGACAGTGAACTTCTGCCCCAATAAGTCTGAGGCTTTTGCCCATTCCATGCTGCGGTACGAAGGGGTGCTATACCCCAGGGAGAGCTGGCGACCAAACCGGCGGCTTCCCATGGCAATATGGAGGGCCATCCAGCTCTGTCTGCGCAGATAAGGAGACCTGAATGGGTGGGGGAGGGGGTACTGATCACCATGCTAGACCATATACATCCTGAAAGGCACAGCTGTGTATCTGCACAGGGAGACAGGGCTGTGGAGCCAAGCCATATGCTGGTGCCAGCACCAGTGGTCGCAGAAAAGGTGACAGCGGGGGGATGGGCCATGAATGGTATAGGTGCCATCCCTGGCTGCCTGCAGCATTAGGCATATACAGACACAGCAGGCAAGGAGGCCACTGCACCCCCTGGTGGTGGATGGCAGCAATATTACTGGGTTCACACAGCAATGGCAGTGCCCAGTGCATAAGGAGCTGTGGTCAGGCTGCCCACCCCAGGGGACTCTGCCAGCCCATGCAGACACTCTGGACACCCCACCCCACAGTCCCCGTTGCTCCAGCCCAGGGGTCAGAGGGGGCCAGTGGCAGTATCCGCATATGTGCTGTCCGTCTGATCCTGCAAGTGGATCAGTCACCACTGCCTACCACCCCTGTCCGGCTGTGGCAGCATGTCAATAATGTGATGCCACAGGACCTGACAGATGTGTAATGGTGGGCATGCACAAACCGCAACACCCTGACCTGCATGGCACCTAATGAACAATGCAGTGATGATGCCCCTGAAGCAGTGGTTGCCCCTGCCAAGACCCTTGCCTGCAGTCGAGGCCACTCATGGTCCACAACCATGCACCATGGTGCCAAGGCAAGACTGCATGCAACAGATGGGAGTCAGGGAAGGGGGAGGACTGCGGAAGTGACTGAAGGGACCAGAGGGGTGAAATCAGTGGCCCAGATGACACTGTTGGTGATGGCACAGGACACGTGTCAAAGTTCCAGGGAAGTGGTGGGTAGGAATCTGGTGCCAGACACCAGAGGTGTACCGTCACATGTACCCCTCATCTGCTATCTTTGGATATGCCCCTGCTCCCAGGATGGGCAGGCGGGCAGGCTGAGGCAGGATACAGGTATGCATATTAGGTGATGTGGAAGCACACAACTGTGCCCATGTGTGTTCCCTCTCCCTGTCTCCCACAGTGACTATGGTGTGTGATGCACCTTGGAGGCCCTAAAGTGCCACTACCTCACACTGCACCAGAAGTGACCAAACCAGCTGCAGTGCATCAGGGAGCAGCTGGTGGCTGAGGAAGGTCAGTGGAGTACACAGTGCAGACCAACAGATGCAGGGAGTGGCAGTCATGACTGCTGGACAGGTACAAGCAGACCATCTGGTGGTAGATCCCCCACAAGCAATGATGTTAATATGCTTTGGGTGGCCATGCCATCCCCTAATGCCACTACCCCATGTGTGCACCAGCCGGCACCCAATACATGGAGGTGTGCACACACATGGCTGGGGCATGCCATGGAAGGGCGGTACAGGGGCACTCACCACCAGCGGTGGGCCCAGATGCATATTGTGCACCTGCCCACACTGCCCCTGTGGATGTCCATCACCCAGGGGGAGACTGGCAAGCCACAGCTGGGAATGTAAGGTGGGAACAGAGCTGGCTAGGGGTGGGCAAAGGGGAGGATGTGCAGTGTGCACTGTGGGACAGCATTCCCCCCCCCCCCGTGGCCTGCAGGTGGGTTATGGGCCCCATGGAGATGTACCAGTCCCACCAGAGGGCCACGCCTTTACCCCCTCCTTCTTCCCCCACAGCCGGTTCCAGGGAGGATCCAGACAATGCTGGCACACCATGGGTGCCAACTCGGAGCAGCGGGCCGGTGGAGAGCAGCAGTCCTGGGATGCAGATCCAGCGGTACCTCCAGCAGTGATAGGGAGGAGAAATCCAGCTGCACTGCCATGGAAAACAGCACCACAGAGGGAGAGGGCAGTGAGGAGGCCACTGCGCAGCAGCAGGATGGGGAGTCTGAGGAGGAAGAGGGATCAGAGGGTCATGGGCAGGGCAGAGAGTCAGAGGAGGAGTAGGGATCAGAGGGTCAGGGGCAGGACAGGGAATCTGAGGAGGAAGAAGGATCAGAGGGTTAGGGGCAGGGTAGGGAGTTCGAGGGGAAGGAGGGATCAGAGAGTCAGGGGAAGGATGGGGAATCCGAGGAGGAGGAGGAGGAGGTGGCAGTGGTTCCAGAGCTGTCCTCTGTGGCTGGAGCAGAGGTGGGCCCAGAGGAGATAGCAGGGGGGATGCAAGCCCCACCCTCTAAGTGCCCCAGGTATGGCAATGTGGTGGAGTGCACAGCCAGCAGGCACCCGGTGGAGGGGGACCAGAGGAGGCACTGCCCCTTTGGCTGTGGCCCGCAGCCCACAGCTATGCCTGGCCATGTCCCTACCAGGGGGCCATGTGCCCACTGCAAGGCTTGGCACGGACTGTGTGTAATGGGCAGCAGAGCCATAGTCCACGTTCTGCAGCTGTGGGGCCCCCATAGCCACCCCAGCACCCATGGGCATGTGCTGCACCAGGCCCCTCTGTGTCAGCACCCATTCAGCCATCTGGTGACTGGGCTCTGGCTGCCCTGGTGGCAGAGGTGCAGCTCCTCAGAGAGGATGTGCGAGCAGCAGCACAGACAATTGGCATGCACCTGGATGCCCTCACTGCTGCAGTGACAGGGCACAGGCAGTGCCCCCCTGCACCAAGAGCTATCCCCATGCCAGGGATTGCCCTGTGATGGGCCATAATGAGGTGGACTGTGTGGCCATGGACATAGGTGGGCAATGTCCCCGTTGCTGTGTGGACCTCTGCTGTTTTGTACTGCCATTGCTTTTCTACTGCTGTTGCTGCCGTTGTTGTACCTATTACAGGTTTTCCAATAAACTGTTTCTGGTTTGGAATCACATGGTGTTGTCAGCTTTGTGGGAGTAAGGCTGTGTGTCTGCATGGGTTGAGTAGGGGACACTGGGTGGGGGATCAGAGGTTATGGGCATGGGGTGTGTACCCTGTGGGTCACGTCTGTGTGCACAGGTATGGCACAGAGGCAAGACACATGCAGAATGGCGGTGGTTTCAGCTCTGCATGGGTAGTGCCTCTGTGCCATACCCACGCAGAGCGGCTGCATCTTCCGCCCAGTACGGGTAGTGCCTCAGTGCCATACCCATGCAGAACAGCACCACAAGGTCCATGTGCCATTGCCGGGTAGCATGGGTGTGGCACAGCAGCACTGCACATACAGAATGCCCCCTGCTCCTTGGTGGCACATGGTCAAAGCACCCCCATGTGCCTGTCCTCACACCACAGTGGCCATGCCTGCATACTGTGCTATTGTCCTACCCGGGTTTTACAATCTGGGTGTCCATGCACAAATATGTTGCCATCGTGCCGTGGTATGCGGCCATGGTATCCTATGGTGGACAGCTGTCACACAGATTTTTATGCCATTGGCATTCAGGAACCTATGTGGGTACCGATTATGCCTTTGAACTGGGCAGGGTGTGGCTGCATGATATATCCTTGTATGTGGGAAAGGGCCTACGTGGGTAGTCTAAAACCACCATAGTGCTTGAGCAACACAATGACAGACACAGCACCAAAGATGCTAAAGCAAACCCGGAAGGCAAACATTAATCTTCCGAGACCTTGATGGCCCTGGGATTTATCATGCATCAGTACGCTGCCCTCTTTGCAGCAGAGGATGCCAGCTCACAGCTGTCAGCACGGCATGACATTGTCAGGAGAGTTAATGCCATCCATCACCACAACAGGGACATGGAGGATATCAAGAAGTGGTGGATGATATGGCAGACAGGGAGAGGGGTTGATATTGGACATGGGGGAGAGGGGGGAGAGTTAGTGAAAGACTAGGAAATAAGAGGCCGGGGAAGGTGAGAGAACTGGGAAATGAGACGGTTATGGTGAGGGAAAGAGATGGAAAGCTATAGCTAGATAAAGTTAAAAGAGTGACATTGAGGAGTAATTGGTAAGAAAAAGGAGTGACATCTGGATAGAGAAGCAGAAAAATAAATTGAAGAGAACTAAAAGGAAGATATCAGTATTAAAACTGATATAAGGGAGGACATGAAGAGATGAGGAGAGAGAAGAAAAGGCAGATGGAGAGAAGACTATGAAAAGAGAGCTGAGAAGATAGAGGAAAACAAAAATCAGCGATTGGGACTAACACAATTAGAAAAATGAACTGACTGACAACAGTAGAAAAAATAATTTTGTTTTTTTGCTATTTTGTGATTGGAAAATATTGGTTTTTGAAAAATACATCTGCCAGGAGTCAGGACTGGTGTTAGACATGGCTGGAGCCTAGCCCAAGACAAAAATCTGAAAAGAGCCCCTAAAGCTTGCTAGCAAGCTGTGTTTCAGAAAGGTTCGAAGCCCTCACTGGCCTGGAGGCCCAGGGCAATTGCCCTAGTTACATCCTTCCTAATTCCAATCCTGTCTTCTGCTATCTTTTGTTTTGTACAGTACAGAGGGAAATGCATTTGCACTGCATGCAGCATCTGGCTTTTGAAGGTTTTAGTTTAATTTTTGAATACTGTGTTAGTGTGGTGTGCGGTGGGAAGGGGTTTTGTTTTAAAACACAGAACAGGCAGCAGTTCAGGGGAAACAAAATTAGTTTTTATTCTGTTCCAGCTTGTTAAACTAGAGTCCCAAGTAGAGCAGACGCATTCACAGAGACAGAACAAACCACGAAGGGTGAGATGCAATAGGTGGTCACAAACGCTTTATTCAAACCAAGTCCCTATGCATTTCGGCAAATGCCTTCCTCAGAGAGGGAGTTTTTTTGAGCAAGCTGTCTGAAAACATTGACCACAGAAAACTCAACAATGCATTTCTAAGTACTTGCTGTACCGCGGTGTAACATCCGCTATCCGTTTGTGACCATCTATCGTATCCAGCTTGTTAAACCTTCACAAAGTGAAACCACAGGACAGACAGTTCAGAGAAAACAAAATTAGCCTTTATTCTGTCCCAGCTTGTTAAATCTCCACAAGCTGGTTCACCCAGCCCTTCCTCCAGCCCCAGTTAAATCTCCTACCTCAGAACTCCTTTGCAAGGCTTGCCTTGGAAGGACTTCTGATTCCATGGGCCTATCCTCCTCCTGCAGCCTGTTGGGTTCTTAATCTCTCCCTGTGAGCCACATCCTCCTGGCCCTTAAAGGAGACTGTTGATAATCCCTCTGGAGAGTGACAGGTATAATTCTATAGACCCCATCACACACTCTCCCCCTCGGCTCAACCATGCCCTGTTGAGCGCCTGCCTCACCTGGGATCCCCACTCGGGAAAGGAAGACTGCGTTCAGGTGAGTCTGACCAGCCCTATGGCAGACCTGAAACTGGTAGGGTTGGAGACTCAAAAACCACCACATAAAACGGCCGTTGGACTCCTTATTTTGGACTTGAGAGGTTGGCGGTTCGTTACCAGCATAAATGGATGGCTAAACAGGTAGTATTTGAAGGTCTCAAGCACCCACTTGACATCCAGGGCTTCCATCTTGATCACTGCATAATGCTGCTCCCTAGAAAGCAGCTTCCCGCTGATGAATGCTATGGGATGTTCTTCACACATGACTTGCTGGGCCAGAATGGCTCCTAGGCCCACCTCTGAGGCATCAGTTTGCACAATAAATGGTAGAGAGAAATTAGAGCTAATCAGGATGGGTTCAGAGCACATGGTTTTCTTGAAACACTGGAAGGCCAGGTCCAAGTCCAGTGACCACTGAATCCATTCAGGAGCTCTCTTCCAAAGGAGATTGTTTAATGGTTCCACCACCTCTGCAAAACTAGGGATGAAGCAATGGTAATAGCCAATTAATCCAAGGAAGGCACAAACCTCTTTCTTCGATTTTGGGGTGGGGTCCTGGGCAATGGCATCAACCTTCCATAGTTGAGGTCGTATCTGCCCATTCCTGATTAAATTTCCCAGGTATTGAATGTCCCGACCTCCCAGAAAACCTTTTTTGGGGTTGGCTGTCAACCCGGCCTTCCACAGACTGGTCAATGCGGCTTGTACTTGGGTTAGATGGGTGGTCCAGTCTCTGCTGTAGATAACAATGTCATCAAGGTAGGCAGCCACATACTCCTTATGCAGTCTCAGTAGGCAGTCGACTAGACATTGCAATGTGGCAGGAGCCTCGTGTATTTTATTTATTTATTTTTATTTACATTCTCTTATATACCGCGCTATTCTGCATCAGTGCGGTTTACATTGAACAAACTGAAATGACATTGAACAGGGCATTATAACTTGGAGATAACTATTTTACAGGGAACATGGGCTATGGAGGGTTAAGTGGCTTGCCCAAGACCACAAGGAGCACCTGTGGGACTAGAAACCCCAGTCCTTCCGGCCCAAGGTTGCTGTCTTCTAGTGGGATTTGAACCCCTGACCTTCCGGCCTGAAGTACCTTGCCACAACCACTAGGCCACTCCTCCACTCTACCAAAGGAGCAGTACTGTAAACTAGAACAAACCTTGTGGTGTCAAAAAAGCAGTCTTCTCCTTGGCAGCCGGAGTCAAGGGCACCTGCCAGTATCCCTTGGTCAGATCCAAAGTTGATATAAAGCGTGCTCCACCAAGTCGCTCAATTAGCTCATCTACTCTGGGCATGGCATATGCTTCCAGTTTAGAAGCTGCATTGACCCTCTGGAAGTCAATGTAGAACCTGATGCTTCCATCAGGTTTAGAACCAAGATGATGGGTCATGACCAGTTATTCATAGACTCTTCTATAACTCCCAGGTTAAACGTTATCATGACAAATGAGGTTGGTTTGCCCCGGATGGGTGGAGAACACCTTTAGGTTCTGGTGAATTAATCCCGTTAGATTTTTTCTCTGGACAGCAGAGAGCTGGTCTCCAATCGGGACTTGAGTCTGATTCAACAGGGATGAAATTTCTGCCCCAAAATCATCTCCCTGTACCACCATAGTCATCGCAGGAGTCTACTTTTTCAATAGGTTAATATGGTAAATTTTGGCCTTCTTCCATTTATCTGGCTGGGCAATCTTGTAGTTAACAGGCCCCACTTTCTCTTCCACCTCATAGAGCCCTTGCCATTTGCAGCATAACTTGCTCTCGGATGAGGTCACCAAGACTAAAATTCTGTCTCCTGGTTGGAAGGTGTGGTGTACGACTGCCCGATTGTAGCCCCTGGCCTGCTTGGCTTGGGCTTTTTTTGAGACTGAGTTTGACCCCCTCTCCAGCTTTCCTCAGTCGGTCTTGCATTTGTACAATGTACTCCACCAAATTACGCCCAAGTTTCTCTTGCTATGTCTAATATGCCTCTTGGCTGTATTCTGAAGAGCAATTCAAAAGGCAAAAACCCCATGGAATTCAACATCCCAATTCTTCCCATCCTCCTGCACAAATGTTTTTAGCATCTGTTTCAGAGTTTTACTGAACCGCTCAATGAGAACATCCATTTGTGGGTGATATACTGATGTTCGCAGCATCTTGACCTTCACCAAGGCTTACATTTGCTTCATCACCTTGGATACAAAGGGTGTTCCTTGATCTGTGAGGATCTCATTATGTATTCCTACCCATAAGAATACTTTCCAGAGGACATTCTTGATTGCAGTAGTCTTCATATTCCTTAAAGCAGTGGCCTCCGGGTATCGGATAGCATAGTCTAGTATGACTAAAATATACTTGTTGCCTCAAGTGGTTTTCTCCAAGGCTCCTACCAGATCCATGGCCACTCTTTCAAACTGGGTTTCAGTGATGGTCATAGGCACTAGACTGACAGGTCGGACTCTAATGGAGTTGTCAAGTTGGCAGGTGGGGCATGACTGGCAATATAACTGCACCTGTTTTTGGACCCCAAGCTAAAAAATTAGGTTAAACACACTCTAACGTTTTCTCAACCCTTGGAGCTCCCCCTAATATATGGCTATGAGCCAATGATAACACCTGCTGTCCTACCAGCTGGTCTACCTCTTCCCCCTCTAGGGTATCCTCGGCCACTCTGTATAATAAATCTCACTTTAGAACAAAATAGGGAAAGGATCTTGCAGGGGACTCTCCGTTACCTACTGGAACCCCATCCACCTCCAAAACCCTCTCTTGTGCATGTTTAAGGGATTCATCCTCTTGCTGGGCCCTTCTGAAGCTCACTGGGTCTTCCCCCAGCCCCCACTCTGGGAAAGGGACAATTGTATTAGGGTCACTACTGCTGAGCCCTGAGCTATTCCCAGGGGTTTCTTCCCTAGGCTCTCCCTCCCTGGATCCCTCCCCAATAGCTGCCCCCAGGTTCTGTTGGTAGCATAGCTTTTGCTGGCAATGCCAGCTCTGGGACTTAGCAGGCTTGGGATTCTTGACAAATAGATCTGACATTTCCGGTGGTAAAATCTCTGGGAAATCTCTGGAGTGGAGGAGTGGCCTAGTGGTTGGGGCAAGGTACTTCAGGCCGGAAGGTCGGGGGTTCAAATCCCACTAGAGGACAGCAACCTTGGGCCAGAAGGACTGGGGTTTCTAGTCCCACAGGTGCTCCTTGTGGTCTTGGGCAAGCCACTTAACCCTCCATAGCCCATGTTCCCTGTAAAATAGTTATCTCCAAGTTATAATGCCCTGTTCAATGTAATTTCAGTTCGTTCAATGTAAACCGCACTGATGCAGAATAGCACGGTATATAAGAGAATGTAAATAAATAAATAAATAAAATTAAAATCTTCCTGGTCCAACTTAGTAGAGCCATTAGTTAGTCTGGCCCATATTGCTCCAAAATTTGGGTAGTCTTGGCCAATCACTACTGGGTATGGGACCCAGGGCAGTATTATGACCTCAAATGTGTCATGCTCTGTCGGAGTCTTGAGTGAAACCTCAGCCATTGGATACTGCCTCTGGTCTCCATGCACATAGGCCAGTGTTACCGTCTTTGCATAGTCAATTTGAAATCAAGTTATGGTTTCCCAACAAATGAGGGTCCACACATTCCCAGAGTCTATCAAGGCTTGGAATCACAAATTCCTGGGCCCCTGGGTTGGGAGTGTCCACAAAGGTGCAGGTCTAAGGGGTGGTTAGGCTGATCTCCATGGGTTCTTCCATATCCAGGGGGTATTCCTCAGCAAAGTGTCCCTGGGCTCCACACCTAAAACAGGTGAAAGGGTCGTGGCTGGGGCCATACCCTGATTAGATTGTAAGCTCTGATGAGCAGGGACTGGCTTTTACATGTGTCTATGCAGCGCTGCGTACGTCTTGTAATGCTATACAATTGCTCAGTAGTAGTAGTAGTAGCCTAGGAGGTGATTTCGTGGGTCATAACATAGAAGCCAACATCCATCATGGCTTCCCCTTCCGCCTCCTGGGCTAACAGGTGATTTCTTCTCCTTCTCACTATCCACTTTGGTCACTGGCTTGGCTTCATGATACCCCTAGGTTATTTCCAGTGCACTCTCTAGTGTAAGCTTGGGATACCGGCATACCCATTGTTTCATCAGGTTGGTCAAGCCCTCCAAAAACTGCTCCAATGATAAGGGAATGGATGGAGAATAAAACAAAGGATATCATAATGCCTTTCTATCGCTCCATGGTATGACCGCACTTTGAGTACTGTGTACAGTTCTGGTTGTCTCACCTAAAAAAGGATATAGAAGAATTAGAAAAGGGCGACCACAATGATATTTACTATGTGTGTATTCTCAACCAAGGGTCTACTGTAGTGTAGAGATGTAAATTTGTATGAAAAGAAAATTGAAATATCAACGATATTTCTCTTTTGTTTCACATTGTTATAATACAAAACATGGCACTGAACAAAAAACCCCGTAATGTTGTCTTGCTATAGATTTTTCCAGCTGACTTTGAACCTGTAACTTTTGGGTTGCTTCTTTTTAAACAGTGTCATGAGGTAGACAGCACAGACCCTGAAATATTAAGAACTAATAGGAAAGAAGAGCTTACCTGGCAGCCACAGGTGCAGTTGCAGCATTCACAGTGCAGAGAGGCAGGGAAAACGAAAACAAACTTTCCACATGGTTTTAGTGACGCAGTAAGAATTGAGAGTTCCAATCAGGCTCACCTGGATCCAGACTCACGTTCTACGTTAGTTGAGCAGAGAGATAAAAACAGGTGGGAAATCCCACAGAGGCAGAAGTGGAAGGAGAAGGAGAAGGAGAGAGAAGGGAAGCTGGAGCCTGGATTAGGGCTGGAGCAGGAGTTTGATTCTGAGGAGGAAAGCAGAGACCAAAGGAAGTCTGACTGCAGTTCCAGGCAGGCTTGGAGAGAAGGTGAGAATAGAACTCCCAAGCAGTTACAGAAAGAGACGTTGCCTTGGGGAACCAGGGCTGAAGAAAGGCAGGCTGATAAACCCAGGAGATCTAAGAAAGACGGTAGCAAAGTCTTCCCAGCCAGAGGGGTCCTCATACCGAGGCAAACAGCCCAGCCAACAGGAGGCAGAGGTCACGTCCAGGGAAGCTCACTGAAAGCAGGAAGTGAGTTTCCTTCAGCCAAGCACAGTAACCGGTGTTCCCAAAGAAGAGCAGGCTGCAGGGCAGAGAGAAAGCCTTGGCTAAAAGCAGAGGAGTGTGAAACCATCTTCTCCACAGGAAAAGATAAGTACCCTATCTTTTGTGAAGGGAGAGAAGGGGGTCTCCGTGGGAAAAGCCAGGCTTATAACAAGCTAGTGAACTCTTATTGGCCTAAGCCATGGGAAGAAATACCCAGCACAGCTCCTGCTATCTGGGACTTACAAAAGCAACTCCAACTTGCAGCAACTGAGGTTTCCCCAGGGCAAGGCTCGGAGAGCAGTGTCACAGGGGCTCAGTGTCTATACACAGGACCAGGTCCTGGCCCTACGCAGTGGGAGAGTTATAGCACAGAAAATATCCCTGAGCCCATGGAATGTGCTTTATGTGTGGCTGATAACATAGAGTCTCTCTGTTAAGTAAAGGAGCAAGAAAGAAAGTGTATTTTCACATTGGAAATGTGTTGGACTATTGTTTGCTGGAAAGAAGCATAATTATTGTTTTGTTAAGCATCCTCTACATCGGTGAAGCAACTGTTCTTTTCTGTTGTCCTTATTCTATGACATCCTCAAGGGAAGGGGAATAAAACCCAACCTTAATTTCACTCTGGTCACGACTACAGTGTCCGTTATTTCCACAACTCAAGGCTATACTTGGGTCTAGGCAACCGCCTAGGACCGGCATGGTCTCACAACAGTCACAGTGACTCTATGGGGCTGGCATTAGCAAGCATTGCTGTATTGCTGATTTTCCTTCTTGTTTCCTGTTTAGCCCAAAGTTTGTCTGGTCTGCAGCTCTCTTTAAAATGCTCACTGGATTTTACTCCTGCTGTAGAGGTTTACTGCTGAGATTTTTTTTTTGCCATGTTTTTGTGCCAGAAATTCTGTCTCTGATAATATATTTCATAGAAACATAGATATATGATGGCAGAAAAAGACCATATGGCCTATCTAGTCCGCCCTTCCATATCAACTACTATAGTCCCCTTTTTTCCATTAGAGATCTTCTGTGTTTGTCCCGTGCCTTCTTGAATTCAGATATTGTCCTTATTTCTGCTACCTCCACTGGAAGATTGTTCCACGCATCTACCACTCTTTCCATAAAGAAAAATTTCTCATGCATATTCATTGTGGATACCTTCAAACCTGACTGGCCTAGGGATACCCAAGGACTGGGTTGGGAACCACTGCTCTAAAGTATACATATTGAGATCTTTAAGTCTGTCCCCATATGGTTTATAATGACCACTGACCATTTTGGCAGCCACTCTCTGCATCAACTCTATCCTGTTTATATCCTTTTGAAGGTGCGGTCTCCAGAATTGCACACAATACTCCAAATGAGGTCTCACCAAAGACTTATACAGAGGCACTATCACCTCCTTTTTCCTGTTGACCGTTCCTCTCCCTATGCACCCAAGCATCTTTCTGGCTTTCAACATCACCTTTTATACCTGTTTAGCCACTTTAAGACCATCAGAAACAATCACACCCATGTCCCTCTCTTCTTTTGCTAGACAGAAGTACTTCACCCCTATACTGTACCACTCTCTTGAATTTTTGCAGCCTAAATGCATGACCCTGCATTTTTTAGCTTAAAATCTCAGCTGTCAAATGCTCAACCATTCTTCAAGTTTAGCTAGATCCCTCCTCATGTTATCTACTTCTTCTTGGGTGTCTATTTCAGATTTTAGTATCATCCACCAAGAGGCAAACCTTACCTGACAGCCCTTCCGCAATATCACTAACAAAGATGTTAAAAAGAAATGGACCAAGGGCAGATCCCTGCGGCACACCACTAGTAACATCCTTCTCCTCAGTGAGCTCCATTTACCTGTACCCTTTGTTGCATCCTACTCAACCAATTTCTAACCCAGTCAGTCACTTTAGGGTCCATCCCTAGGGTGCTCAATTTATTTATGTCATCTGTGCGAAATGGTGTTAAAGGCTTTACTGGAATCTAAGTACACCAAATCTAGGGCTCTCCCTTGGTCCAATTCTTTGGTCACTCAATCAACAAAATCAATCAGGTTTGTCTGACAAGATCTGTCTCTAGTAAACCCATGCTGCCTCAGATCCTGCAATCCATTAGACTCCAGAAACCTCACTATTCTCTGTTTTAGCAGCGTTTCCATTCATTTACTCTCTACTGAGGTCAGACTAACCGGCCTGTAGTTCTCAACCTCATCCTTACTTCCGCTTTTCTGTAAAAGGACTACATGCACCTATCTCCAGTCCTCTGGGACCACTCCCGGCTCTAAAGAAGCATTGAAACGGTCAGACAGTAGAGCTGCTAGAACTTCCCCAAGTTCCTTCAATACTCTCAGATGTATCCCACCACTTTGCTAATTTTAGTTTAGCTAGTTCCTCACGAACACAGTCTTCTGAAAATCGTTTAAGATCCCCTTCACTTCTGTTCCTATTTGTGGGCGTTTTCTGAGGTCCTGTTTCTAGCCCTTCATCTGTGAAGACAGAAAAAAATATTTGTTAAGCAATTCCGCTTTATTGTCATGAACCTCTAGATATTTCTCTCCTTCACCCTTGAGTCTGACAATACCACTTTTCCACTTCCTCCTCTTGCTAACATATCTGAAAAATGTATTGTCCCTCCATTTTATTGCATTGGCTATTTCTTCTTCTTTTTGGGGGTCATTCTGAGCAGTGTTTAGCAGGAATATATGTCTGGTTTGGACGTATATCCCCGCTAAATGCCTGGGCCAGATTCCTGTTCCAAAGCTCCCTGCAGGGGAGATGTGCTGGGCGCTCTGGATGGGGACAGGAGGGGGTGGCCCAGAGGTGGAGCGAGGGTGGCCAGAGGCGTGACCCTGATCGCGGATGTACAGGGCCGATTATGGTCATAGTCCTTTATGTCCGGGATCCTAAGGCAAGATGGGGAACTTAGTCTACCTCAGAGGTGGACTAAATCCCCCCAGTGGAGAAGTGTGGCACTGGCATACCTCCCCGACGAATGGAGCAGCAGCAGGAGGTGCTCCCCTGCTCAATCCCAGCCTTGGGAGGCCCCTCTGGGGGTAGGGTGGTGGGGAAAGACAGGTTAGGACAGTGGTGGGGAAGCGGGGCCTCTGCATGATGCCACAGCACCAAGGCTCCATGCAGGTACTGTGACTAGGTTCAACAGGGAGCAGGCTGGACGTCTGAGCCCTCAGAATCGGGGCATGGCATGCCTGTCCAAGCCCTCTGAACCTGATTCTGTTCCCATGGGAAGCTCTCACGTGTGTAGAATTGGATGCAGATCCAGCCTATCCTGATTTTGAATGCCCAGATGGGCCAGACGGGTCCCGTTCTGAATTAGCCTTTTTGTATTTTTCCTTTCCTGGCTGCTTTCCTAGTTTCTCTACTACTTTCTTAGCTTCTCAAACTATTTTCCTTGGATGTTCATATCCTATACATAAAACTTTGTTAACCTCACAGTTACTTAATTGTGAGAAAATTAGCATGTGAGGATTATGGGGAGGTATGAAGGGTCAGCAAAAAGGGCTAGGATTCTCTGAATTAGACAAACAGAGAATCTTTCATGCTTATTTCAAGAAGAAACTTAAGAAATTTTGTGGCCAGTGTGTTCAGATTTTCCCGGATGTTTCAAGGGCCACACAATGACGGCGAAAGGCCTTTTTGGATGTTCGCTCGCGTGTTTTGGCCCATGGTGCATTATTTTACTTAAGGTTCCCATGTAAATGCCACATAATTTATCAGGGGGTGCGTTATGTTTTTTTCTGAAGTGGATCAATTGTTAGATTTTTTGAAGGGGAAAGGTTAGGTTTTGGTTTCCCTTTCTTTCTTCTTTGTTTCTTTTTCTTTTGTTTTCTCTATTTCTTTCTCCATGGCTTGGGGTGACCAGTGCCGGTTAGAGATTCTTATAATTTGTTGAATGTATTGAGCTTCTCCTGAATGTGGTCTAATTACAATTTTATTACTTTTTGCTTGTTGCTGGGATATTGTTCCCAATTTATTGTTACCTTTTTGATTTGTATGTTTCTTTATAGTCATAAATAAAATGGAAAAAAAGGGCTAGGATTCTGATCTTGCATCATGTCTCAGTGCACTAGTCTCTTAGCAACCTATACCCCCTTCCTGCTCAAGACAAAAAGGATACTCAGATGTTGATTTCTTATCGTCATGACAGAACAAGTCAGCTTTCACCCAAACTCCTTACCCCATCCTCTCCCTCAACACAGCAACAAAGCTGTCAAGAACCTCTAGAAATATACCTCATAGTTCTCTAAAGGCAGAATGAGAGGTGCTTAGCTCCTACAATCATGCAGAACACATTCAAAATCATGATGACTGACTTTATATAGGTTAAAGTGTGAAGAAGAACTTCGCCAGCATAATTTTGACAGCAATGGGACAGCAAGAGATAAGCAACTCTTCTCTCACCAGAAAGAAGAGGTAGACAAAGTTGGAGACTTGTGCCCTGGAGAGGTTAAGAAGTGGTCTTGTTGCAAACAGCTCAAGAATGGATTGTGAACCTTAGGGAGGTGGGTGTCTGAGAAGGGATGGGGCAGGGTTGGATTAGATACAAATTACTTGCCTATCCTCACCCTATCTCAAAGTAGATAGGTCCCTGCTAAAGAGAACTCACAACCTAAGTTTGTACCTGAGGCAATGGAAAGTAAGGTGACAGCACAAGGCTACAAGGAGTGTCAACAGGATTTGAAACCTGGATTCTTTGATTCTCAGCATACCACCAGTGGCATACCAAGGGCAGGGTTGTGGGTGGGGACCGCCCTAGGTGCTGGCCAGGAGCCGGGTGCACCCCCCGCTGGGCCCATGGAGGCAGTGTGGCAAATTTACCATAAAGCAGGTTTTCCATGCTGCCTGGCCTGGGATAGATGAGCGGAGGCAGCGTGCCAAGCCAGCTTTATGTTAAGTTTGCTGTGCTGCTTCCATGGGCCTGGTGGAGGTGTGTGTGTATCATGGCGCTGTGAGCGAATTCAACGATATTTACTTGTTTTGTTTTGCAACTTTATGTCAGCTTAAATTACATAAATACATTTTGCTTTTCTTAATTAATTATCTTCTGTAAGCTTTGAAGTAAAAAAAATCAATACAAGTCTAATTAAACTTTCATGAGGATTCATCCATAAATTGAATGTATTTGTGCCTCATTCACTAGATACCTAAATTTTACACACATCTTTCAAAATTAAAATATATTTACTTAAGCAAACATTTCCCGTTTATTCACTCCTAGCTTTAATACTGAAAATGTGAGAAAAATAGTCACCTTTCAGTTTCTACCTGCAAACTGACTATCTCAGTTTTCCTCATTCTCTCAGTTTGTAGTGGCAAAACTCAATTTGCTGTAATAAAATTTAGATTTCGTTCTCTTCTTTTTTTTCAAAGTTGTTTATTCTTAACAATTTTTTAAGTGATATTGCAGAAGGGCTGTCAGGTAAGGTTTGCCTCTTGGCAGATGATAACAAAATTTGCAATAAGTTAGATATTCTGGAAAGTGCAGATAATATGAGGAGGGATCTAGTGAAGCTTGAAGAATGTTCCAGAATTAGGCAGCTGAGATTTAGTGCCAAAACATGCAAAGTCATGCATTTTGGCTGCAAAAGCTCAAGGGAACCGTACAGTATAGGGATTGAAGTACTTCTGTCCACAAAAGAAGAGTGGGACCTGGGAGTGATTGTTTCTGATGATCTTAAGGTAGAAAAGGCAATGGTGAAAGCCAGAAGGATACTTGGATGCATAGGGAGAAGAATGGCCAGCAGGAAAGAGGAGGGGATAGTGTCTTTATAATTCTCTGGTGAGACCACATTTGGAGTACTGTGAGCAGTTCTGGAGGCTACACCTTGAAAAAGATATAGACAGGATGGAGCTGGTGCAGAGGACGGCTACTAAAATGGTCAGTGGACTTTGTCATAAAACTATAGGGACAGTCTTAACTATCTCTATATGTGTACTTGGGAAGAAAGGTAGGAGAAGGAAAATATAATGGAAATGTTTAAATACCTCCTTGGCACAAATGCACACTAGAGCCCGTTAACTTTCAATCTTAAGCAACCCTTCCCCCCCTCCCCCCCACAGTCTCATCCAATGTCCACTAATACTTCAGGAATCTTCGGCTATTGACTCTTCAGTTCTCTCCACTGCTGCCTCATCTCCTCTTTCATCCACTTTGTCATCTGAGTCTGTTGATGAGACAATCTCTTCTTATGAGACTACTCTCTTCTCTGCTTTGGATTCTCTCACTCCTTCCATTTCACGTTCAGTTGGGCATACTGTATCTCGGCCTTGGATGACTTTCAAAATCTGCTACCTATGTTTCCATGCCTGTTCTGCTTAGCACCATTGGCTAAAATCTCATGCTCCAATTGTAAAAATCTCATGCTGACTTCATATATTTCAAATCTTTGCTATCCTCTTTCCAGTCTGCTATGGCATATGCCAAGCAAGAGTACTATGTTCATCTGACAAATTTTCTTGCGTCTAGCCCTTGCCATCTCTTTGTCATGTTCAAGTTTCTCCTCAAAGTGCTTTCACTTCTGACCCCTCCTGGGCATTCTGCCCAGGAGGGGTCAAAATGCACAAGGGAATGCAGATAAAAAGGGGAAGGTGATGGCAGTGGGGGTGTACTATCAACCGCCTGGCCAGAATGAACAAATGGATGATGAAATGCTCAAAGAAATCAAGGAAGCTAACAAAAGTTACAGCGCAGTAATAATAATGGGTGATTTCAATTACCCCGGTATCGACTGGGTCAGTGTCATGGCAGGACATGCTAGGGAGATAAAGTTCCTAGATGAAATAAATGACTGCTTCTTGGAGCAGCTGGTTCATGAACTGACCAGAGGGGAAGCCATATTAGACCTAGTCCTTAGTGAAACACCAGATCTTGTGCAAGAGATAAGGGTGTTGGGGCCACTTGGCAATAGTGATCATAGCATCATCGCATTTGATTTAATTAGTGGAGGAGGGATAGTAAGGAAATCCACAGTACTACCTTTTAACTTTCAAAAATGAGACTATGATAAAATGAGGAAAATAGTTAAGAAAAAACTAAAAGGAGCAGTTGCAAAGGTTAAAGACTTACATCAAGCTTGGGTGTTGTTTAAAAACACTATCTTGGAAGCTCAGACCAGCTGTATTCCACGCTTTAAGAAAAGTGGAAGAAAGTCCAAAAAACTGCCAGCATGGTTTAAAGGTGAGGTCAGAGAGGCTGTTGTTGCCAAAAAAGCATCTTTCAGGAAATGGAAAAAAAGAGCCAAACGACGAAACCTGGAAACAGCACAAGCACTGGCAAGTCAAATGCAAGGCATTGATAAGGCAGGCAGAGGGAGAATTTGAGAAGAAGCTTGCTGCGGAAGCAAAAATACGAAATAAAGACTTTTTCCAAGTACATTCGTAGCAAAAAAACCATGAGAGAGTCAGTTGGTCCATTAGATGATAGAGGGGTTAAAGGGGCACTAAGAGGCGACAAGGCAATAGCGGAGAGACTAAATGAATTCTTTGCTTTGGTCTTTACTGAGGAAGATGTAGGGATGTTTCCCATGACTGAAGTGGTATTTAAAGGTGCGGAAGAATTGAAGGAAATATTGATACATCGGGAAGATGTATTACAACTATTAGATAAACTGAAGAGTAGCAAATCACCTGGGCCAGATGGTTGAAGACCTGATATTAGTAATCTGTGAATTTTCATTAAAATCATCTGTAATACCTGAAGATTGGAGGATCGCCAATGTAACGCCAATTTTTAAAAAGGGTTCCAGGGGTGATCCGGGAAACTACAGACCGGTGAGCCTGACGTCAGTACCAGGAAAAATGGTAGACACCATCATAAAGAACAAAATTACTCAGCATGTAGATAGTCATGGCCTAATGGGAGACAGCCAACATGGCTTTAGACAAGGAAGATCTTGTCTTACTAATCGGTTATGTGTTTTTGAAGGTGTGAATAAATAGGTGGACAAAGGTGAGTTGGTTGATATAGTGTATCTGGATTTTCAGAAAGCCTTTGACAAGGTCCCTCATCAGAGACTTTTGGCAAAGCTAGAGTCATGGGATAGGAGGCAGTGTACTATTGCGGATCAGGAACTGGTTAAAAGATAGAAAACAGAGGGTAGGGCTAAATGGCCAATTTTCCCAATGGAGAAACATGAATAGTGGTGTACCCCAGGGATCTGTGCTTAGTCCGCTGCTTTTTGACATATTCATAAATGACCTGGAAAAGGGAATAACGAGTGAGGTTATCAAATTTGCAGATGACACAAAACTATTTAAAGTTGTTAAAACCCAAGAGGATTGTGGAGAATTGCAAGAGGATCTTGATAAACTGGAAGACTGGGCATCAAAATGGCAGATTAAATTTAATGTGGACAAGTGCAAAGTTATGCACCTAGGGAAGAACAACCGAAACTATGGTTACAAGATGCAAGGTTCCACATTAGGAACCACCACCAAGGAAAAAGATTTAGGCATCATTGTGGATAACATGTTAAAACCCTCGGCCCAGTGTGCAGCGGCGGCCAAGAGAGCAAATAGAATGCTAGGTATCATAAGGAAAGGAATGGAAAATAAAACAAAAGATATTATAATGCCTCTATATCGTTCCATGGTGAGACCGCACCTTGAATATTGTGTGCAATTCTGGTCGCAGTATCTTAAAAAGGATATAGCGTTATTAGAAAAGGTTCAGAGAAGAGCCACCAAAATGGTAAAGGGGATGGAAGGATACTTCTATGAAGAAAGGCTAAAAAGGTTAGGGCTCTTTAACCTGGAAAAGAGACAGCTGAGGGGAGATATGATAGAAGTCTATAAATTAATGAATGCAGTGGAACGGGTAAACGTTGATCGATTGTTTACGTTATTAGAATATAGAAAGACTAGGGGACATGCAATGAAGCTACAGGGTAAACTATTTAAGACTAATAAAAGAAAATCTTTTTTCACTCAACGTGTAATCAAACTCTGGAATTTGTTACCGGAGGATGTAATAAAAGCTGTTAGTGTAGCTGGGTTTAAAAAAGATTTGGACAAGTTTCTGGAGGAAAGGTCCATAAACCATTATTAAGAAGGGACCCAGGATATCAATGCTTGACCCAGTACAAGCATTGTGGAACCTGTGTCTTTTGGGGAAACTGCTAGGTACGTATGACCTAGATTGGCCACTGTTGGAAACAGGGCACTGGGCTCGATGGACCTTGGTCTGACCCAGTATGGCATATCTTATGTTCTTATGCTTACTTTGGCTGATTACTTCCATGATAAGGTTCACAAGATTAGTTTTGGGTTCTTTCCAGGTCACCTCCATCCAACCCTTCCTTCAACCCCTGCAACCCTTTCTTCCATTTCTAAAATCACTGAGAAGAAAACTGCACACTTTTTCTCCTCCTCACTACCTGCTTCTCTGATTCTATTCCCACCTGTCTGCTAAACTCTTTCTCCCCTGCTGTCATCCCTTCCACCTGTCATATCCCTCAACTTATCACTTTCCACTGCAACAGTTACTGCTGCCTTCAAACCTGCTGTAGTTATATCACTCCTCAAAGAACCTTCACTGGACCCTACCCGCACTTCTAATTATCAGCCCATCTCCCTCCTCTCTTTCATATCCAAACTGCTTGAGCATGTGATTCATCATCAGTGTCTTGTCTTTTTCTCCCCTCAGGCCATTCTATCTGGCTCTCCTTCTCTACATTCTACAGAAACAGTCCTTGCCAATGTGTCTAGTTACCTGTTCCAGGCCAAATCCAAGGGCTTTTACTCAATCCTCATCATTCTTGACCTATGTGCTGCTTTTGACATTGTTGATCACCACCTTCTCCTGGATACCCTGTTCTCCCTTGGATTTTGGGGCTCTTTTCTGTCTTAGTTTTCTTCTTATCTC
Source organism: Ichthyophis bannanicus (assembly GCA_033557465.1). Taxonomy (NCBI): domain Eukaryota; kingdom Metazoa; phylum Chordata; class Amphibia; order Gymnophiona; family Ichthyophiidae; genus Ichthyophis; species Ichthyophis bannanicus. The sequence continues at coordinate 549,185,955 of CM066031.1, forward strand.
TCCCATTACACTTTTAGCTATGTTGTGGTGAATCCTCCTCTCTCATGGCTGTGTCTTGAGACCTCTTTTCTCACTATTAATTCCATTGGTGCCCTGGTCTCCTTCCATGGTTTTCAGTACCTTCTTTACACTGATTACTCAGATTTAACTCTCTACACCTGAAATCTCTCCAGGAATCCAGGCCAAAATATAAGCTTGCTTGTTTGATGTTGCCACCATCTGAAATTAAACATGGCCAAGACAGAGCTTCTTATCTTTCCCTCCTAAACCCACCTGCCCACTTTCTCCTTTTTCTATTTCTCTGGATAGCATTGCCATCCTCCCTGTTTCCTCAGTTTATAACCTTGGGGGTCATCTTTGATCATTCTCTTCAGTTCTTTGCGTATATCCAACAGATAGCTAAAACCTGTCATTTCTTGATCTATATCAGCAAAATTCATCCCTACCTTTCTGAACACACTATCAAGATCCTCATCCATTCTCTTGTCATCTCCCATTTAGACTATTGCAACTGCTCCTCACTGTTTTTTCCATTGACTCATCTTTCTCCCTTTCAATCTATTCAAAACTCAGCTGTATGGCTAATCTTCTGCCAGTGGGGTTACTTGAGCCAGTATCACTAGGCTCAAGTAACCCCTTTTCTCAAAGCACGTCATTGTCTCCCTATCTGTTTCTTCATACAGTTCAAATTTTTCCTACTGACCTACAAATGCATGCTTTCTATAGCTCCTCATTACAGTACTTCTCCTCTCTTATTTTACCCTACATCCATCCTCCAGATTATTCCAAATTATTCTTATCTGTGCCCTTCTCTTCTGCTGCCAACTCCAGACTCTGTCCATGCCATCTTGCGGTGCTATATACCTTGAATAGACTACCTGAGTCAATATGTCAGGATCTCTCTCTAGTCCTATTCAAATCAAGGCTAAAATCCAACCTCTTTGAGGCTGCTTTTGGATCCTGAGCCTCTTATTCTCCTGTTTAACAACTATGTGTGCTTTAATCATTTCCCTTAAAGAAATGTCTGTCGAGTAGGGATTGTCTCTTACGTGTATGTGTGCAATGCTATGTATGCCTTGTAGCTCTATATAAATGAATAAATAATAGTAGTAGTAGTAAGCTGACATCACAGCAGAGCATACTCAGGGTGTTTCCTTCATCAATTCCAGACAGCGACATCAAGAGAGCGACTCAGCATATGTGCAAAAAGGATAAGGAAATCATGTCATAAAGTTCAGGGTATTATACAATTCAGAACAGGAGCCAGTGTAAGATCCCTCATAAAGTGAGACTATTCATTTTGCCAGAGGTACACATCATCTTTGAGCAACAATTTTTAATACTGGGAGTGGTAATTCTTATTCACCAAGGCAAATGAATAAGATTTTATGGGAAACCTAAGTCCTGAATATGTATGACTGACATTTTAATGCATAAATTTACCCTTAGCAGAAAATCATTTGCAGAACAAATATTTTGATTACGGAAGTTAAAAATCTCAAGTTATTGCTGCAAAACCACAGTTTTAACCTAGAAGACATTGCTTCAAATTATGTACCAGGAATTTTGTATTTTGATTGGCAAGAGAAGCATACATTAATAGACAGGAAGTTCCTACTGTGTCCATTATCCTTGGCAGCCACATAAAATTGCTTAAAATAATTCCTTAGACTGAGGACTTATAATAACATAATGGATCTGAACCTTCCAGTTTGTTAATGCTCCATGGGAGTCCTTCAAACAGGAACCTAACTGGCGTAAATTGTATCTATTTTCATTATATTTAGGTGGTCACCAGTTGGATGGAACATTCTGTCCCGTCACATGGGAAACCTGAGTTCTCTTCCAAGAATAGGGGTTGACTTTCCAGTTGTGTGTCATTAGTAATAGGGAAAAGGTAAAGACAAAACGAACAATGTCAATGAGCCCTGAATTCTCGGAAGACTTCACAAGGATCACAATTCAAACCTAGTAAATGCCAGTGGGTGTTTGAGGTTAAGATTGGGGGTCTGGGGGTTGGAGGCAAGGCTGTTAGTGAGATGGACATCGTACCAACTGATGGGCAAGCATAATAACTGATTGAAAAGAAGGCAGTGGGAATTTTTAATATATGAAACCAGCATGAATGTAGAATTTAATTTAAGACAAACAATCTGCAGTGGATGTAAAAACTACACAAGTGAATTGTAGGGGTAAGCCATGGTTTGGGACTGGCATATCTCCTTGTGCAGGGCAGAAAAATATGAGAGTGTCCAGAGCAGAGGTGAATATAGTGTTCTAGGAAGAGACTGCTTCAGACGCCAATGAGATAGGGGAAGAGATGAGAAGAGAGATGGTAGTAGAGAGGACACAAGGGTCATTGGCTTGGATGTTTCGAAAATATCTTGGCGATGACTGGTCCATTAGGGCAGAGAATGGTTAAGTGTGAAGGATATCAAGTGGTGGTCAGATAGGAAAGGATGGTGGTGGAGAAATCTGAGTGTGAACAGTTAGAACAAATTACTAAGTCGAGGCAGTGGCCATATTGTGTCAGAGATGTACAGCCTAGTTGGAAGTTAGCTGAGAAGATGGGGACAAAGAGAAGGATTGGAAGGGGTCATCAATATGAGGCTTAAAGTCACTATGATGAGGGAGGAGAAGTATGGTTCAAGGAAGGAGGAAACCAGGAGTAAAAATCAATGAGGAAGGAAGAGGGACTTATCAGGAGACGTGTAAATAACAGCTACCTAGAGTTGTCGTGGGCTGAACAGATGAATGAAATTTGTCTCAAGGAATCAGGGGGTTCTCAAACTTAGGGTTTCGGAGTCAGAGGCTCTGTGACTTGAGATCTCTAGTCTGGGATCTCAGGGGTCAGAGGTCCCAGGCTTGAATCTCCTAGGACCTTGAGTTCCTAATTAAGGATTCCTTGTCCAAGGGCTCTCAGCCTGGGTCGCTCAGGTCTCAGGCTGTGTTTTAAAATTTCTGTCTATTCCCAGTGAAGTAAATGAAGCCTTAATCTTTAAGGCTGACATTAAAAAGCATCGCTAAAGGGTGAAGTTAAATGATTCAAGAAATTTCCCTGCATTGAAAGTAATTCTCTATGCAAATCTTTTTCATGTATTGTGTGGAATATGTACTAACTAAAAAGCACATTTTAGTATGCATTTTTCAGTTCTAGAATCCTATTAAATATGTTCCTCACAGGCGACTTATAAACAAACTGAGCACCCTAGGGATGGACCCTAAAGTTACTGCTTGGGTTAGAAATTGGTTGGGTGGGAGGCGACAAAGAGTACAGGTAAATGGAGCTCACTCTGAGGAGAAGGATGTTACCAGTGGTGTGCCCCAAGGATCTGTCCTTGGTCCGATTCTTTTTAACATCTTTGTTAGTGATATAGCGGAAGGGCTGTCGGGTAAGGTTTGCCTCTTTGTGGATGATACTAAAATCTGCAATAGAATAGACACCCAGGAAGGTGTAGATAACATGAGAAGGGATCTAGCTAAGCTTGAAGAATGGTCTAGAATTTGGCAGCTGGGATTTAATGTTAAAAAATGTAAGATCATGCATTTGGCTGCAGCAATCCAAGGGAGCAATATAGTATAGGGGGTGAAGTACTTTTGTCCACTAAAGAAGAGTGGGACCTAGGCGTGGTTGTGTCTGATGATCTTTGATGATGAAAAGGTGACAGCAAAAGCTAAAAGGATGCTTGGGTGCATACGGAGAGGAATGGCTATCAGAAAAAAGGAGATGATAATTCCTCTGTATAAGTCTTTGGTGCGACCTCATTTGGAGTATAATGTGCAATTCTGGAGACCGCACCTTCAAAAGGATGTGAACAGGATGGAGTCGGTACAGAGGGTGGCTACTAAAATGATTAGTGGTCTTCATTATAACGCATATGAGGACAGACTTAAGGATCTTAATATGTACACCTTAGAGGAAAGGCAGGATAGAGGTGATATGATTGAGATGTTTAAATACCTCTGTGGCATAAATGTTCAGGGAGAGAGCCTCTTTCAATTGAAAGCAAGTTCTGCTACGAGGGGACATGGGATGAGGGTGAAGGGAGATAGATTCAGGAGTAATATGCGGAAATATTTCTTTACGGAAAGAGTAGTGGATCCGTGGAATAGTCTCCCAGTGGAGGTGGTAGAGATGAGGACAGTAACTGAATTCAAAAAAGCATGGGACAAACATAGAGGATCTCTAAAGGTAAAAAGGGGACTGTTGTAGTTGTTGATATGGAAGGACAGACTACATAGGCCCTGTGGTCTTTTTCTGTTGTCATATTTCTATGTTTCTATGAAAATAAAACTAGCATGGGCAAAATGTGTGCCAGACCTCAAGTAAAAAGCCTATTTAGGCTGGTGTGCTTTTTAACATTGGGGCCCCATGTATCAAAGGCCCTTTAACCCCCTTTCATGTTAACTCTGAGTGACCATGCCTATAAGTACCTGACACTTATATAATTTTGCATATTTTTCACTTTACTACCAACAGTACTGGCAGAATGCACTATTCTTAGTCTAAATATGATGATGTGCAACCAGGACATTATTAGAAAATAAATGGACAGCAGTGGAAAAATGTTATTAGGCGCTAACGGGATTAACTAATGGACATTAGGTAGTACAATAATACAACACAATCCCAAAATGCACAGACAAAACAGCAGATTTAAGATTAAGAAAATTCAGGAAGTTTTTTTCTCTTATTGAAGAGCAGCTTGCTCCGTCAGGCCTGGCTAGGTCTCTTTGACAATTCACCTTTGTCACTAACTGGCTTTTTGCATTGAATAAACTGAACTTGCAAGTCTGGGCAGAGAAATGACGTCTGCAGAGCTTTTCGAATAATGTTTGAAATGTTGCCAGCTCTGAGTTGAGTTAGGATGATAATTGATTCAGTCTGCTGTGCCTTATGCTGCAGAAAGATGCTTTCACTTTCAGTTAGTGGGAAAGTCCAGAGAGTGACCAAATCATCTATTCCTTTCAATCATTGCTTTTATGTTGCATAAGCAGGTCAATTCATTACATCCTGAGAATACATATTGCTGGAGAGACCACCAGACAGGATCTCCAATTCCTGAATCTCTCAGACGAGCTTCCTGCCGTACAGATTCTATTACCGCCCCAACCTCAGCTAACATTTTAGTGCTTCATGACCCTGAATTAGCACATTTTTCCAAATGTCAAACCTAAATCCTCTTTTTGTTCTTTCCTCGGGGGAGATGGAGATCAAGCAACATCCACCCGATTTGTAACCTTCTCTTTTCTAGGCTCAGCTCCTTCAGCTTATCCCTGGAGATCATTTTAGCTAGGCCTCTTCATTTTTTTGCACGTCTCGGAACTTTCTCTAGTTTTACCTCCACATCCGTCCTGTAGTTGTATTTAGATGACACCTTTCTGCTAGTAGTTCAAGGTGAATTAGATCAATTAGCTGAGGGCTTACTATCTAAGTTTGTATCTAAGGCAATGAAGGGTTACTTGACTTGTCCAAGGCCATGAGGAGCACCCTGGCTTCCCTGGTTCCAGGCCACTGGTCTAACCACTAGGCTAATCCTGTGTTCCGCTCTTGGCACACAAAGCCTGAAATTAGAAACAGTACTCAAAAAATGGTTTTTATCAGTGTTAAGCAGAGAAAGTGATTTTGTTCGTGAGTCTTGCATGTAATACTCCTGCTAACAGAACCCAATACAGCGTTAGTATTCTTTATAACAGCACTACACTGATGGCTTATATTCAGTTCATTGTGTATGACCCCAGACCTTTTTTTCTGCTATTTTACTGTCTGACCAATCATCCCTCATTTTCTTTTCTTCCTTTCTTTACAAAATTACTACTTGCACTATCTCAATTCCAAGTGAGATACAGAGATACACACATAATTAATAAAAATCAATACATAACTTCAAAAGCACACATCTTATTTATCCTTCCTAAGTTTAGTACTCTGTCTTTATTGTATTTTATTTGATTTATGATTAATTATTTCTCAAAAATGTCTAGATCTTTTTGAGGCTTGTGCTTATCCGGGCATGTTTGCTACAGAGCGCTCCAGTAGCATGCATTTGGGCCGCAAATCTAGTGCAGAGGCTTGCATCAACTTCAGCGGGCATAGGCATCCATCCTTCTGCGATTAACACATTGCATGCACGCAGCACCGCTCTAAACAGCACATGGAGGCCCTTAGCGCCACCCATTGAGGGAATGTAAAGGGCCTCTGCACTAATGGCAACATTCAAGTTTAGCGCATGCCCAAAATGTCTGCACTAACCACAATGAACCATCAATGCCCACATTCCACCCCTAACCTGCCCAGTCTCCACCTAATCATGTGCTACCCAATTAGCACAGGACGTTTAGTGCAGGATCCCACATTAACTTATAGTGTGGCACACTTACCGCACGCTAAACCCTGCAACAATGGTTAGCGCACTTTAGTGAACATGCCCCATGGTGTCTAGGAAGGAAATAGGATGCCAAAGTTGGAATGTAGACTTTACAAAATTCTCTGCTGAACTCAGTAGCTTTGGTAAAATAAAAGGTTGCTTGGGAATACATGTCAAAATGCTGGCATGTCCTTCAGGAACAGCCATTTCAGTAAGAAACACATCCAAAAAACCAGCAGCATCATGCAACATGTTTGCATGCACATTCTGATTTTGCAACCTATGCATATAAACGCTAGCACTTACATGTAAGAGCCAGGTTTTAAAAAACTGCTGACCAGGATCAGTCAGATAAGAAGCTGAAAATTTTGGTGGGGGAGGTTAAACACCAGTGAGATAAGCACTATTGCCCCCTCAATCACTGGTGCAAACCCCAGGTTCAAATAGGCCATTAGCTAAAAATATTTGCCTTGGTGCAGGCGTAAATGCCAACATCCATATTTCTTTTAAGTACACACATATTGTTGTTGTAAAATTGGGCATACACTCATTTATTACTTTTCAGACTCACCCAAAACTTGCCCATAACATGCCCCCTTCCAAACTGAGCATGCTGCAGCTTTCAGAAGTTTAAATAACAACTTTCCAAAACTGCTGTTTAGTTGTGTAAGGCTTATACAAGTGTGAATGCTAAACAAGCATTAAAAGAACAGAAGAACACCAGATTTGCCATCCTGGGTCAGACCAAAGGTCCATCAAGCCCAGTTTCCTGTTTCTAACAGTGGCCAATCCACGTCACACATATCTGGCAGGATCCCAAAAGGTAGACTGATTCCATGTCCACAAGTCTACCCTAAATGGTGGTTTACAGACTTCCAAGTCTTCCAAACCTTTTTTAACCCGGCTATGTTAACAGCTTTTACTACATCCTCTGGAAACAAATTCCAGAGTTCAATTATGAGGCAGGTTTGCTAAAGGTTAACGTGTGTTAAGTAAAGTTGAGGCATGTTAAGTGCTGCAATGGCCCATAGAAATGAATTGGCAGTGGCAGCACTTACCGTGCGTTAACTTTACTTAACACATGTTAACGTTTGGTAAACATGCCCCTACGAGTTGAGTGAAAAAAATATTTTCAACAATTAGTCTTAAATGTACTTCTTTCTAGCTTCATTGTGCATCACCTAGTCTTTTGTATTTTTTGAAAGTGTAAACAATTGATTTAGGTTTACCATTCCACTCCACTCATTATTTTATAGACCTCTATCATATCTCTCCTCAGCTGTCTCTTCTCCAAGCTCAAGAGCCCTAACCTTTTCTTCCAGGTACTTCCAACATTTCCAAACTTAGTGCACATTAGACCCCGAAAATTACTGTGGAGGTCTGAGCTACCTTTTGGGGACATATCTGCATGTCCCACTGCTGTTAGCGCATTGGAGCTAGGCCTCCCCTTGAGTAGGCAGTCAGTGCAACATTTGTGGTTAGCGTATGCCAAAGATGCCTGCGATGACCATAATGTGCTATCAATGTCCACTGCCCCTAACCCACCCAGTCCCCACCCTATCATGCGCTAACTATTTGGTGTGGGATTCTTACCACAGTGTCCCACACCGACAGCACAGTTCAGTAGACATGCCTCTTTGTTTCATTCACAGATTACATGCGTGCTCTCTGTTCCATTTCTAAACATTAGAATGCCAGATCCCAGACTGAGCACATGTGGAATCCTTCTTGAAGTTTTATTTAACCAGTCTTTATACCATCTTATCTTTCAAGGAAAGCAGTTTACATTATGTAATTACTACAACAGGTACTGGATACATTCCCTTGTCCCCAAAGGGGCTCACAATCTATGTGTACCTGAGGCAATGGAAGGATAAGTGGCTTGCCCAAGGCCACAAGGAGTGACTATAGGACTAGAAACCCCAATCCCTCCCACCTGAGATTGCTGTCCCCAGGTGGGAATTGAACCCCCAACCCTCAAGTACCATGTCCTAACCACTAGGCCACACCTCCCTCTTTTTGCTCTCCTAGTTCCAGGCAAGCAATTAAATAACTTATTTATATTTTATTTTATTAGTTCTATATGTACCTGTATTTCTAAGTTTGCTCAAAATGGGGTGCAACCATGTAATGACTTACAGAAAACCATCAAATCGTAATGAATAAAATCATGCTACCTTCATAAAACATCTATACATAACTGGTTGATAGCTTAACAAAGCCAATGGGGCAAAGTTATCATCTGTGGGATTATGACTGAATGCCTCTAAGTCAGAATCCCCCCTAAACGGAATGATACTGGTTAGTTTTACCCTACTGATGATGGGTCATTCAGATTGTAATCCTGCTCAGTACGAGAGGAACAGAGAAATAAGGCATAAATGAAACCACCATTAACATAGGGATGTATCAGACCTAAAAGTTTGACTTAAAATCCAATAAAAAGATACAAATCCAAATAAACAAGAAACATAAAATCTTTTGTAAAGTGTGGTAAGTAGTTAGCATGGGATTGAATGCACACTAATTGCTTAGCATGTTGTGGGGTGGGAGCAGGGCAGGTTGTGGGCGGAGATAGAACACGGACAGCGCTGGCAGTTTGCACTCGGTATGTTACTGCACAGTAATCGCCAGGGCTGCTGATTGCATAGGCACACCTCAAGAGGCGGCATTAAGTGCTCCCATCTTTACGGCATCAGGTAGTATGCCTACAGTAACAAAAACTAAGTTGGTTCATGGCAGCCAAACCCTATCACCCTAATCACAAACCCCTTCAAGATAGATCACATGACATTCTCTCCCTAGACCAACGCCTACTCAGAGCACAAAACCTCCCTCTCAGAGCACATAGCCCCAGAGCCGGCCTGTCCATTGTGCGAGAATGTTGTTTGCACAGTGCCTTGCGCTTGAGGGGGCCCTTCGCAAACTTCATTCGTGCACAATGGATGGCTTCAGAGGTGAGCGCGAGGCCCCAGCTCACCTCTGCACAGCTGCCAGAGTGAAAAGTGCTGTTTTCCCTCATGTTGGCGGCTGTGTTACTGTGACATGCATGATTGCCAGGAAATGCCCTTTAACCTTTCCTGGCATTCAGCGCACTTCACAGTAACACAGTTGCCAGCGTGAAGGAAAACACTGCTCTTCACGCTGGTGGCTGTGCAGAGGTGAGCTGGGGCCTCATGCAGCTTCCCCGGCTCACCTCTGAAGCAGTTTAGATAGGCGCGGGATTCTTTGAGGGGAGGAGTTTAGGATAGGATAGGAAATGGCCAATGGGAAGGGGGACAAAGATTGGAAATGGGCTGAGGGGGAGGGGCTTGGACTGGAAATAGGCCAATGGGGTCTTGGACTGGAAATGGGCTGAGGAGCTTGGACTGGAAATGGGCTGATAGGGGCTGGAAATGGCTGAGGGGTGCTAGAAATGGAAATGGGATGACGGGGGCGGGGGCTAGGATTGGAAATGAGCTGAAGGGGAAGCCTGGACTAGGATTGGAAATGACTGATGGGGGGCTAGGATTGGAAAGGGGCTGATGGGGGAGCTTGGACTGGAAATGGGCTGATGGGGGCTGGAATAGGACTGGAAATGACTAATGGGGAGCTAGGACTGGAAATTTTATTTTATATTTATTTATATTCTCTTATATACTGTGCTATTCTGCATCAGTGCAGTTTACATTGAACAAACTGAAATTACATTGAACAGGGCATTATAACTAGGAGATAACTATTTTACAGGGAACATGGGCTATGGAGGGTTAAGTGGCTTGCCCAAGACCACAAGGAGCACCTGTGGGACTAGAAACCCCAGTCCTTCCGGCCCAAGGTTGCTGTCCTCTAGTGGGATTTGAACCCCTGACCTTCTGGCCTGAAGTACCTTGCCCCAACCACTAGACCACTCCTCCACAGCTGATGGGGGGGGTGCTAGGACTGGAAATGGGCTGATGGGGGGATGGGAGAATGGGACTAGGAGGGAGCGGATGCTGGGTGGGGCTGGAACTAGAAGGGAGCTGATCTGATGTTGGGGGAGGACTAGAATGGGATGGGGCTGGGGGAGTGAGGATGGAGAGCGGAAAAGATATTTTGTGTGGGAGAGAAGAAAAATTTACGATTGGCCAGGTATTGGGAAAGTAAGTGGGGATTGAGGATGGAAGGGTGAAATTTGAGTGGATGAAAAAGAAATAAAGAAAGAAATGGAGGAAAGAGCAAAAGGGGAAAGATCCATATGTTACAGCAGATGTAAAGAGAGAATGGGAAAACACTAGAAAATAGAAGAAAGGACAAATGGACAGCAGACAATGGAGAGTTAGCCAAAGATACAAAAAAAAACCAGAAGAAAGTGACTGGAGCAATTGCAACTGAAAAAAAATGCCCAAACAACAAAAGGTAGAAAAATACTTTTATATATTGAATTTATTTACTGGAATATGTCAGCTGTGGGAAATGTGCATTGCTAACGTCTTTGCGTTTTTGTTTAGTACAAGAGGAAATTAATTTATAGTTTTATTTCTTTAGTGTTGTTGCATGTTCCCTGCTGTAAGTGTCTGCCTTGTGTGGTAAATGGAGGGCAGATGTTGGCTACACTGCAATAACTTTGCACTTTCTGCGCATCAATTTTTGCATCTAACATGCAGGAAGTGCAAAAGCTTACTGCACTTTAGTAAATATCCCCCTAGGATTAAAACTATCCAAAAAGGAAATGTGAAATAGTCTAATATACTGTAAAACAGTATTGCTGTTTTGTTCACCTCACTAAAACTTTTGAAATTTTATTTTAAAAGCATCCTAATATATAGTCATAGCATTGAACTTGCTAGATTTAAGATGAGTACCCTATATCTTTTGCTGCGTCTAACTTGCTTCATCAAGTGGAAGGAACCAATTGATCCATTTTTTCCCAATTAAATACAGGATGGAGTTTCTTATTCTCCTTCAGTAAAATAAGTGATTGCAACAGGATTCAAGCTTTTAGATTCCTCCTTTCCGCATAGTTTGCAATGTGCCTGAATCATGTGACTTCATTTATGCCAGATTATCTTTTAAATCAGTTTTCCAAAGGCATGTTTTACCATGCAAATCGTCAGAGACTGCAATGATGCTCTCAGCATCTGAAACATGTGCAAACACTGGAAAATTTCTTCCATATCCTTGTTTCCCTGAATGCTTATTTATAAAAGCTATTGAGTTCCTGTAAATTAACACATTTGTGTTGTTGAGTTATGAAAGAGATGAAATCATGAATAGTAGAATTACGTGAGTGGTATCCTTTGAAGAAAGGGTTTGAATCTAGGCATGAATTTCCCCATTGAGGCAACAGTGTACTATGTAAGTGATAATTGCATCATTTTAGGTGTCATTCAAACCAGCTTAAAATTGGTACAATCAGATGTGTAGCAGTGAGTCAGCTCGGAGATGAAGGAGGACTACAGCAAGTTCAGGGAAGACTCCAAATTGTAATAGTGATAGTGAAGAGTTTATTCTTGGACGAAATTCCTTCCAAACCTTGGGTACAATGGGCAACTAGGTTTGCCCAGGAATATCCAATAAAACAAGTCACCTGGAGGTTCCTCCTAAGAATAACAGGATGCTTAAGACTGTATTTCAGCTTCTTCATGAACCCAGGTTACAAAGTATGATTTTTTATTTTCATTACCTGCAAGTTCTTTAAAGTTCTTTAAAGATGCATGTTGTCACCAGCAGAGGCTAAACTAGTGTTGGTTAGCTTAGTGCACTACTGGCCCTGACCTTTCTATTAAAAGAAAGTGTAGTTGCGACTTGAGGGTCAGGTTTAAACAAGGATTTATTCCCCTCCCGGGGTTTTGCTGGATTTCCAAAAATGATACAACTTCCAAACTCAAAAGATAGCCATGCTTCTGGCATAAACAAATGGTTAAAGAAAAGTACAGCTTCTTGCTTAACAAATCAAATGACAAAGCAAAATAGATAATTCAGGTAAACACCCGGGCAGTTTCCTCTGTGCAGACTTGTTCTCTCTAGCAGGCTTATCTGCCTTCAGCGTAGAGAGGTCTCTTCAGTAATTAATAAAGAACAGTCCATCTTTTCATCATAAGACAAACATTCATTTTGGTCAATACACATAGGCTCCTCAACTGCCTCGTCTTCCCTATGGCAGAGAGTTTGCAACTTCCTCCAGCCAGTGACTGGTCTCTCTTCAACACTCTCCTCACGGTAAGGTAGATAATTATCTGAGCCTTGATAAAACTGCTTTGCAATCTTTCTATTGAACTTTGCTCTTGTCAGTTTTCTGCCAGGCTTTTCATACAAACATTCAGGTTCCTCATTCATACAAATATCCTGAAGCAGCTCACTATCTCTTTCACAAGGATGTGAATATCTTAGAAGCTTCTGGCTTTCATTAGTAAAGAGTTTCCTACCAGCTGTTCTGTACTCTCCCCGTTGACTGCTGTCTCTGGGAGATCCCTCCTGCGTCACTGCAAAGGGCTTTCTGTGGTTAAGCTCACGGCTGGAGAATGGCTTCCTGCTCTGTCTCCCAGCCCTGCTTGGCTTCTTATTCCAGGCCTCACAATAAACAGGGTTAGGCTGAAAGTACTCTGACCTTTTGTTGAAGGGTTTCAGGTTTTCTCTAACCTGCCAGGTTTCACAAATGCTTTCTGCTTCTGTGTCCTCAAAACCTTCGTCAGAAATCATACAGGAATCACATTCAGCCTCTCTTCCTGGATTCTCTCTCTCCTGGACTCGAGCATAATAAGGATCCTCCTCTCTGGCCTGCTTCTGAACAGTGGCTCGTTCCTGAACTGTGGCCCGTTCCTGAACTGTGTCTGCTTGCCTGCCTGCTTTCTTATGCAGAGTTAGGGGCGTTTTCCTGCACATGTGCAGAGTGTTTCCCTCAGTGTTTGGGGAGTGTCTGTTGGCTGGGCGTGCCTTCAGGTCTCGTGCCTCAGCCTGCTCTGGTTGCCTATAGCAACTATGAAGCTTTTTCTCTCCCTTTCTGTCAGAGTCTGTGCTGAACTCTTCAGCTTTTTGTGTCTTAAAGCTATAGGGTAGATTTTCGGTGTTACACATCCCCCTTCTTAAGACATTACGAGCTGCTGACGTCCCCGTCGGACAGCGCGTAATTCTATCCGAGTGGAACCTTTCGCTCACTACCTGCACTAGTCGTACATCTGCTGACCTCTCCCTCCAAGGCTTCAGCAGGTTTAAGTGGTATGTCTGGTGGCGCCCATTTTCATGCTCCACCCTGTAGGACACAGGACCTACCTGATCAATTATTTTGGCCGGGCCTTTCCATCTGGCCTCGAACTTTGGACCAGCGTTCGCTACCTGGATTACCACTCTATCCCCTATGGATAACTTCCTGGCTCTAGTTCCCCGGTCATAGTATTTCTTCTGCCGGCGTTGGCTGGCCTGCAGATTGTCCATAGACACTCGGGAAGTCCGTTCTAGACGGTTCCTGAGGTCTTTTAAAAATTGTGGTACCCCTATTTCTGTCTCCTCCGGTGCAACCCACTGCTCCCGAAGGATATCTAAAATACCTCTCGGGGTCCTACCAAATAGGAGTTCGTAGGGTGATGCACCCAACGATGTCTGCACGCGTTCCCTACAGGCGTACAGGACGAATGGGAGGACATTGTCCCATTCCACCATATTACCTCCTAAGCTCCGCCTTAACATTTGCTTTAGGGACTGGTTCATGCGTTCCACCAACCCGTTGGACTGGGGGTGGTACGCCGAAGTGCGGATATGTTTTATCCCGAAGGCGTCCCAAAGCATAGCTAAATGTCTTGAGGTGAAATTGGTTCCTTGATCCGTTAGGATCTCCTGAGGAAAGCCAATTTCACAAAATAGTTTTATGAGCTCTATTGAGATTGTCCGTGCTGAAATATTGCGCAGGGGTATTGCCCACGGAAACCTGGTCGTGTGATCCATGATCACCAGGATATATTGGAAGCCCCTTGGGGTTCGTATTAATGGGCCCACAATATCCATGGCTAACTTCCTCACTGGGGTTGCAATGGTGGGTGGTGTAACCATTGGTACTGGCTTTGGCCTGGCAGCTGCAACTCGTTGGCATGCTGGACAGGACTCGCAATACCGGGTTGTTTCCTTAAACACCCCCGGCCAGTAAAAGCGAGCCAGCACCTGGTCCAATGTCCCTTGGACACCTTTATGGCTGCCGACAGGGTGGTCGTGCGCCAATCTTAACACTACTGATTTAAAAGTAGTTGGTACCACCAATTGCTTGCGCACCGTCCCCGTCCTGGGATCCGCGCTCTCCCTGTATAGTAGTTCGCTTTCTAAAAAGAATCTGGGCAAAATTGTCCTGGCCTCCCGAGCATATTCGAATGCCCTTTTCAATGCGGGATCCCCCTGCTGTTCTTTGGGGAAGGAAGGGAATTTCCTTACCAGCTCTGCTGGCACCCAAGGTAAACCCTCCCCGGCCTCCAGGTCTGTTCTTCCCTGCGACCTTTGTCTTCTCTCCTGCCTTCGTCTTGCCCTATCCTTCCTAACCTTTTTGGGAAGGTCAATTAACTCTTCATTAGAGGGGAGTATATTCTGGGGTTCCTCATCTTGGTCGGGCTCTGGCTCTGGAATTACGTCCTTATCTCGGGGCTCTTCATCTGGCTCCGCTATGGGACCTGTCCCTGCCTCTGAGACCTTACGTTGGGACCTAGTAGAAACTAGACCTACCCTTTCATCTAACTTTTCCTTAAGAGCTTTTTGAAAGGAGGGCCAATCCCTGCCTAGCACCACTTCCCTGGGAAGGTTCGGGATCACCACTACAGGTATCTTTTCTTTTCTACCTAGTCCTTCTACCACCACATCATACAAGGAATAATAAGAGGGGATTCCATCCATACCTTTCATATGCACAGAAGGGGGTATTTGGCATAGTACCAAAGGATTATTAGTCAACATGGCCTGCCACATCTTGGAGGAGACCATACTTTGGTCGGCTCCTGTATCAAGGAGTGCGACTGCCTTTACACCCTCTACTCGGACGTCTATAAGAAATCCTCCCCCAGGGTCCTTCTCTCCCGCTACAATTAGGGCAACACGTTCTTTGCAGTCCCTACGCACATGACCATTTTTTCCACAGTGAAAACATCTGATCACATTATTATAGCTTTTTACATTTTCTTTTGGGACCGTAGAAGCATAAGCTTTCCTTATACCAGGCATCTTTTCCATGCCTGTTACCTGCATCATACTATCTCCAGAAGCCCTGGCCAATGCAGCTTCAAAATAGCATTCGGTCATTTCCGCTGCTTCTCTAGTGGACTGACATTTTTGTAACAGTAGGAAAGCTTTTACTTCGGCGGGTACAGCTTCAAAGTACTGCTCTAGCAGCACCGCATCCATTAAGGTTTCTATCGTGGCCCTTTCTGGAGCCAACCACTTTGCTGCTAAACCTTTCAATCTTTGCATTAAAGCTTTAGGTGTCTCCTGGGGCAAGAGCCTTGCCTCCCTAAAAAGTCGGCGATAATGTGTAGGTGTTAAACCTAGCCTATCTTGAACTGCCAATTTTACATCTGGGTAACTGGACACTAGGCCAGCGGGCATCGCCTTATAGGCCGCCAATGCCACTCCAGTTAACGACATGGCGAATCTGACTGCCCATTGGTCTAGGGGCCACTTAGCCGCCTGAGCGATTCGCTCGAATGCGTCCGAATAATCATCAAAGTTATCACTTTTTTGTAAAGGTCCTAGTGCCAATGCACCATAGTGTTGTACTCCTACCGCCGCTGGTACCGGTACACTTTCCTCCTCAGCCGTAGTAGTCCGCTGTAGTAGCGTGGTCACCAAGTCCAACAGGGGCTTTTGTTGCGCAGCCAGTGCTGCCATAGTCCTGTCCTGGGCCTGTCGTGCCAGCTCACTTTGTGCCTTCCACTGCTCTTCCATCCATTGCATCATTTCTTTTGGATCCATCTTGGCGCTTGCGGTATACCTGTATAGGCGAGAAAAAAACAGAGGGCCCACCAAGTGCGGCACACAATATAGTTCTTCCTCCCTATCTGCTTTTATCCAGGTATCTCTCTCCCCCTTTCTCCACAATCCTTACCACCCGTGCCCAGCCACTTGTACCTTAGCACGGTGAAGGATCTTATTTTGAGAAAGGTTCTCTGCACCTCCGTCCGGTCAGCTTGTGGATGTCCTCTCAGTATCAGGATTTTCTTCCTCTCAGGATTTCCTTTGCTGCTGTGGGTTTTTTTTCTTCTTCTTCAGCCAATCTGTTTCTCTTTTGAAAAACTTTGGGTAGTAGTATTGCTTTTTTTTTTTTTTTTTTTCAAAAATCCAACGTGCTACACCATTTTATATGTCACCAGCAGAGGCTAAACTAGTGTTGGTTAGCTTAGTGCACTACTGGCCCTGACCTTTCTATTAAAAGAAAGTGTAGTTGCGACTTGAGGGTCAGGTTTAAACAAGGATTTATTCCCCTCCCGGGGTTTTGCTGGATTTCCAAAAATGATATAACTTCCAAACTCAAAAGATAGCCATGCTTCTGGCATAAACAAATGGTTAAAGAAAAGTACAGCTTCTTGCTTAACAAATCAAATGACAAAGCAAAATAGATAATTCAGGTAAACACCTGGGCAGTTTCCTCTGTGCAGACTTGTTCTCTCTAGCAGGCTTATCTGCCTTCAGCGTAGAGAGGTCTCTTCAGTAATTAATAAAGAACAGTCCATCTTTTCATCATAAGACAAACATTCATTTTGGTCAATACACATAGGCTCCTCAACTGCCTTGTCTTCCCTATGGCAGAGAGTTTGCAACTTCCTCCAGCCAGTGACTGGTCTCTCTTCAACACTCTCCTCACGGTAAGGTAGATAATTATCTGAGCCTTGATAAAACTGCTTTGCAATCTTCTATTGAACTTTGCTCTTGTCAGTTTTCTGCCAGGCTTTTCATACAAACATTCAGGTTCCTCATTCATACAAATATCCTGAAGCAGCTCACTATCTCTTTCACAAGGATGTGAATATCTTAGAAGCTTCTGGCTTTCATTAGTAAAGAGTTTCCTACCAGCTGTTCTGTACTCTCCCCGTTGACTGCTGTCTCTGGGAGATCCCTCCTGCGTCACTGCAAAGGGCTTTCTGTGGTTAAGCTCACGGCTGGAGAATGGCTTCCTGCTCTGTCTCCCAGCCCTGCTTGGCTTCTTATTCCAGGCCTCACAATAAACAGGGTTAGGCTGAAAGTACTCTGACCTTTTGTTGAAGGGTTTCAGGT
Source organism: Ichthyophis bannanicus (assembly GCA_033557465.1). Classification (NCBI taxonomy): domain Eukaryota; kingdom Metazoa; phylum Chordata; class Amphibia; order Gymnophiona; family Ichthyophiidae; genus Ichthyophis; species Ichthyophis bannanicus. The sequence goes on from CM066031.1 coordinate 549,203,522, forward strand.
TTTCTCTAACCTGCCAGGTTTCACAAATGCTTTCTGCTTCTGTGTCCTCAAAACCTTCGTCAGAAATCATACAGGAATCACATTCAGCCTCTCTTCCTGGATTCTCTCTCTCCTGGACTCGAGCATAATAAGGATCCTCCTCTCTGGCCTGCTTCTGAACAGTGGCCCGTTCCTGAACTGTGGCCCGTTCCTGAACTGTGTCTGCTTGCCTGCCTGCTTTCTTATGCAGAGTTAGGGGCGTTTTCCTGCACATGTGCAGAGTGTTTCCCTCAGTGTTTGGGGAGTGTCTGTTGGCTGGGCGTGCCTTCAGGTCTCGTGCCTCAGCCTGCTCTGGTTGCCTATAGCAACTATGAAGCTTTTTCTCTCCCTTTCTGTCAGAGTCTGTGCTGAACTCTTCAGCTTTTTGTGTCTTAAAGCTATAGGGTAGATTTTCGGTGTTACAATGTCTTTGCACCACTAATGATCTAAGAAATTATTACATGATGTCCCTAAAATGCTATACAAAGTACAGAATAGGCTGGATGTCCTTCAGCTTTCAACAATTGCCATTGTTGAAAAAAGGAATCGGCCACATTCCAGTCACCGCAGATGGACACAATAGTGGATGCTTAGAAAATGTAAAATAAGAGAATGTCCTCTTCTAATGCACTGTAAAATAAATAGTTCCATGTAAAATCTATCTCAAAGGTAAGTGTTATCTACCTGGTGAAGAAAAGGAAAGTTGCCTTCATAGAATACAAGAGATCAGAGAGAAGACAAGCATCAATATTTGGAAAAACTTAAAGAAGCTAGGAAAGTAGTCAGGAAAGCAAAGATACAAAAAGAAGAAGAAATAGCCAATGCAATAAAATGGGGTGGGGGGAGGGGGGGGACAAGACATCTTTCAGATATGTTAGCGAGAGGAGGAAGTGTAAAAGTGGTATTGTCAGACTCAAGGGTGAAGGAGAGAAATATGTAGAATCTGATGAGGATAAAACAGAGTTGTTTAACAAATATTTTTGTTCTGTGTTCACAGGAGCAGAACCTCAGAAAACACCCACAAATAGGAACAGAAGTGAGAGGGATCTTGAATGATTTTCAGAAGACTGTGTTCGTGAGGAACTAGCTAAACTAAAAGTAGACAAAGCGATGGAACCAGATGGGATATATCTGAGAATACTGAAGGAACTTGGGGACATTCTAGTGGCTACACCAACTGATCTTTTTAATGCTTCTTTAGAGTCTGGAGTGGTCCCAGAAGACTAGAGAAAGGCACATGTGGTCCCTTTACATAACATCAGAAGTAAGTATAAAGTTGAGAACTACAGGCCAGTTTGACCTCTGTGATGAGTAAACTGCTGGAAATGTTGCTAAAATAGAGGATAGTGGGGTTTCTGGAGTCTAATGGATTGTAGGATCTGAGGCAGCATGGGTTTACCAGAGACAGGTCTTGCCAGAAAAATCTGATTGATTTCTTTGACTGGGTGACTAGAGAGTTAGACCCAGGAAGAGCCCTAGATGTGGTGTACTTAGATTTCAGTAAAGCTTTTGACACCGTTCCACACAGGCGACTTATAAATAAATTGAGCACTCTAGGGATGGACCCTAAAGTGACTGACTGGGTTAGAAATTGGTTGAGTGGGAGGCAACCAAGTATACAGGTAAATGGAGCTCACTCTGAGGAGAAGGAGGTTACTAGTGGTGTGCTGCAGATATCTGTCCTTGGTCGGATTCTTTATAACATCTTTATTGGTGATATTGCAGAAGGGCTGTCAGATAAGGTTTGCCTCTTTGCAGATGATAACAAAATCTGCAATAGACATCCAAGAAGGAGTAGATAACATGAGGAGGGATCTAGCTAAGCTTGAAGAATGCCAATTATTTCTTTTATATTGCTCCACTAGAACATTACGTGGTACTAGAAACAACTGTGTGAACAGATTATATACCATACCACCAGAAAGTCTCAGACTTCATAGCGCATTAGTCAAACAGTATAAAAATACCATCTGTAGCGCTTTTAGCATCAATGACTCTTCTGGGGTTTATCCTCTTCAGTAATCCCTCCACCAATTCTTTTGTATAAAAAATCCGCACACTTAGAAAACAAATGCTTATCTTTTCAACGTTCCCCAACGCCAACTTCAGGCGCCCATTTAAGCGTTTCACTATAGATAGAGTTTCTTCAGGGGGTCTGTAAATAAAAACAGCATTCCTTTACAAACCATTCCCACAACATTTTATCCTCTACTTCCTCTATTCTGAGCATAAAAAACACACATACCAGTTTCAAGCATTTTAACTGATGCTGCCCACGTTCTCTTGTGTAACACCTTCTCAAGGACTTTGACTAGACGCCGCGCATGCGGTCTAAGCTCACATTCCTGATATTTAAATGCTGAGATGATGACATCAACAGCTGACGAAATCCATTTAGAAACCTTTCATTCTGTCCACTTGACTCAGATTGACAAACGCACTGCATATGTAGATTAAAGTCACCTTTACTAATTTGAATATAGTTGGTAAATACATCAGCAGCCCAAGTGTTTCCAATCTTCAAACACATACACCCCAGTCTATAGTGGAATTTAAACCTGCCGGTGCCAAAGTCTTTACGTTGAAAATCCATCATTGTTCTCGTAACAACAACGTTTGTTCCTGTGTCTTGCCGTGCATTGCCTACTCTACCTGTTCTATACAAAAGCAGCACAAGTCACTGAAATCGTGGGAATGGTCCTTGCAATGTTGCACTAAAGGTGCTGTCAATACATTGCATTTTAAATGACTTTTACGTTCCATTATCCGCACTTTTAAAGACCGCAATGTTTTACCTATATATAGTAGGTTGCAAGGACATCGAATTGCGTATACCACCGATTTTGAAACACACATGGTATTGTTTTTTAAAACATGTTTTTCCATGATATGAAAACATTTTTATCTCCTCAGATATCATACATATATCACATTGACCACATTTATAATGGCCTGTTATCATCACTTTGTTTTCCCCATTTTCTATTGGTTTCAATATTGCCGGACTTAGATGTTCTTTTAGATTCCTGTCTCGTTTCCATACACATTGGACGCATTTTTCTTCCAACCCTCCCACAGTATTCAAAACGTTAATATATTTTTTCAAAACGTTTTGGATTTTATAACTGAATGGTGAAAATTTGGTTATTAGGTTGACGTGTTCTGCATCATCCCTTTTATCCATCGTTCTAGTGAACCTAGTCAGCCAGGATCTATTATTTTGTATGCTCGCTGTGTTATTTTCTTGGGATATCCTCTATCTTCAAAATCCTTTACCAAGAACGCTGATTGTCTTTTAAATTCTTCTACGTCAGAGCAATTCCACCCAAACCTTAAAAATTGGGAAAATGGCAGACTGTTTTTTAATCTCACTGGATGTGCACTGTTGTACTGCAAAAAGGTGTTTCGGTCACTAGTTTTCCTATATACTGATGTATTCCATTGGTGTCGTCCTTTTTGTACTAGTACACTAGTACATCTAAAAATGTTATGTTATTCACATTCATAGTGTGGGTGAATTGAATAGCTGTGTCTACACTATTAAGCCAATGTACAAAAGCTGTTACTGATTCCATGGATCCCTTCCACAGTATAAAGATATCGTCTATAAACCGATACCACATCTTTATTTGAATCATATGTTCTGAAGAAAAAAAATCCATCGTTGTTCAAATCGGCCCATGAAAAAATTAGTGATGGACGGGGCACAACTGGCCCCCATCGCTATGCCCGACACCTGATGGTAAAGCGTTTTTTCAAAAAGGAAATAATTGTGAAATATCACTAAATGAGCTAACTTTGATAAAAATAACACCGATTCTTCTGATAGATCCCCTCACCGCTGCAACACAAGCAATATTGTATCAAAAGCCGCCTCTTGAAGTATGCTTGTGTACAAAGCTTTTATATCGAGGGTGACTAAGATTATCTCAGGGTCCACTGCCCAGCATACATGCTGATCCAATTTCTCCAAAAAAATCAGAAGTGTTACGTACATAAGATGGCATATCAATAAGTAATGGGCGGAGGTATGAGTCCAATCAGTAAGACCAATCAGTCTAATGGGCGGAGGTATGAGTCCAATCAGTAAAGACCAATCAGTAAGCTTGAAGAATGGTCAAGAATTTGGCAGATGAGGTTTACTACTAAAAATTCAGGGTCATGCATTTGGGCTGCAAAAATGCAAGGGAACGGTACAGTATAATGGGTAAAGTACTTCTGTCCACAAAAGAAGAGTGGGACCTAGACATGATTGGTTCTGATGATCTTAAAGTGGCCAAAGAGGTAGAAAAGGTGATGGTGAAAGCCAGAAGGATGCTTGAGTGCATAGGGAAAGGAATGGCCAGCAGAAAAAAGGAGGTGATAGTGCCCTTGTATAAAGGTTAAAGGTTTCAAAGCCTTCTGTAGACAGCATGACGACTTCCCATATTTCCTCTCTTACCACTGCATCATTCACCAGCAAGTTTTGGCAAGCAAGAGACTCAATACAAAGACTGTCATGGACATCACTTTCAAAATTGTTAATTCAGTTCATGGAAGATCACTTCAAAGATGCCTTTTCAATCTTACTCTTGAGGAAGGGGCAGCGGAAATCATTTCTGCAAAGATTTCGTGATTTGCTGAATGAAATAAGAAGTTTTTTGAAAGAGAGGGGAGATGACCAAGCAGAGTTGTAAGATGAGGAGTGGTTATGTGATCTGGCATTTCTCGCTGACTTTACAGGCGAACTAAGTGATATGAACCTTGAACTACAAGGTTAAAACAAATGCATTGGCGAGATGATGAGTACAGTTTCATCCTACAAGAGCAAATTTGAGCTAATGGCTAACCTTGCAAAACAACACTTTTGATCATTTTCCTAATACACAGGACCACCTGGGACAATATCCAACATTTTTTTTTCAGAACGAGAGGTATGTGACAGAAATCTGTTCTATTATCCAGGAATTCGAAAATAGATTCTGTGACTTCCAAAATATTGGAACAGTTGTGGAGTACTTGTCATACCCATTCAAAGTAGATGTGGACATTAAAGAAACTGCAACTGCTATCAATAAAAATTACTCATTGAACAAGCCATCTCTTGAAAACAAAATATTAACCCTTAGAAATGACATTTTTCTCAAGTCCCATGCTGAGCAAGAATCGTTTTGGAAGCTAGTGCCTAGAGACAAATTTCCCAGCTTGAGAAGACGCAGTGAAGCTGTACACTCTTGTTTCGGTTCAACTTATTTGTGTGAATCTGCGTTTTCCCATCTGAAAATGACAGAGTACACAACATTCCAACATGACAGATGAACATCTCCAGGATTCCCTGAGATTGGCCCTCACGCAATATTCACCCAACTTCAAAAAGCTGATAGATGAAATGCAGACTCAGACGTCTCACTAACGAGCAAGAGCGAAATATTAAAGATTGTGCAAGATCAGTCTGGATCAACCTAAATTTAACACAAATTACTCAATAAAAGTTAAAGAAAGTTATTAAGACGGTTAAAGAAAGTTATTACTCAATAAAACGTTTAAGAAAAAATGTACTTTCCATTTCCCCTCGCAGTTCTTACTGGATCTTCGTCTCTGTTTTGTTTTTGCTTAATTTGCTTAACAGCTGATCACATCCAAGTAAATGACAGAAGGTTCATTAAAAATGGGGGGGGGGGGAGGGAATCCTCCAACTTTATTGGGTTAAAATTTAATTTGAAACTAATTTGAAACGTAATTTTCATGGTGGTAGATCACCGGCACTTTTGGCCAGAAAAAGTAGATCACGACCTGTTCGAAGTTGGACATGCCTGCTCAAGGGGAATGGTATGGAAATACAAAGGAGACTAGGCAGATCAGGATCTAAAAACAGCCTCAAAGAGGTGTGTTTTCAGCCTGGATTTGAAAACTACTATTACTACTAAGCATTTGTATAGCGCTACAAGTCATACGCAGCGCTGCACAGACATGTAAGAGACAGTCCCTGCTCATCAGAGTTTACAGTCTAGTCAAGACAAACATAGAAGGTGTAGGCAGGGATAAAACAAGGGGAAAGAAAAAGGAGATCAGGTGAGTTAAGATCCAAAAGCAGCAGCAAAGAGGTGAGTTTTCAGCTTGGATTTAAAGAGGGTCAGAGATGAAGCCTGACATACAGACTCAGGTAATTTGTTCCAGGCATAAGGAGCAGCAAGATGAAAGGATCAAAGTCTGGAGTTGGCAATAGAAGAAAAGGGCACAGAGAAGCAATTTGACAGAAGATTGGAGTTTCCAAGGAGGGATGTAGAGAGAGATAAGAAAGGAAAGGAAGCAGCAGAATGAGAGCACTTATATAAGTTTGAACTGGATATGGAAACGTATAGGGAGCCAATGAGGCGACTTGAGAAGAGGGGTTATATGAGCACATTCAGGCTGGTAGATTAGCTGTGCAGCTGAGTTTTGAACAGATTGAAGAGGAGAGAGATGATTCAGAGAGAAACCAGCAAGGAGGAGGTTGCAGTTGTCTAGATGGGAGGTGACTAAAGAGTGGATAAGTGTTTTAGCAGCATGTTCAGAAAGGAAGGGATGAGTTTTGCTTGAGTGGTGGAGTGGCCTAGTGGTTGGGGCAAGGTGCCTCAGGCTGGAAGGTCAGGGGTTCAAATCCCACTAGAGGACAGCAACCTTGGGTCAAAAGGACTAGGGTTTCTAGTCCCACAGGTGCTCCTTGTGGTCTTGGGCAAGCCACTTAACCCTCCATTGCCCATGTTCCCTGTAAAATAGTTATCTCCAAGTTATAATGCCCTGTTCAATGTAAACCACCTTGATATCATGAAAGGCAGTATATAAGAAGTGTTAAATAAAAAGAAACATCAGTTTTTAGCTATCAGTTGGATGTGTGTATAGAAGGAGCCCTCTTCAGTAGGTTAGCTAGTCTGCTGCGGAAGACAATTTGATCCTTCTTGGATAGGTGGATATCATCTTTGCTCTGCAGCTGTTGGAAAATCATCCCATGGTCTAGGAAACCAAAACGCTCTCAATGACACCATCCACACAGCCATGCATTCATCTCCAGGATGCGAGCTTATCTGCTTTGGCCTTTACCCTCAACAGAGAGAATTGAAGAGAATACCCCCTGTGCAACTATCTGTTTCATCCTCTGTCCCAGAGCCATGAAGTCACTTTTGATATGCTCAGAGGGATGCCTAGCAGTTTCATTTGTGCCAACATGGATGAGCAACATCCAATAATAGTCAGTAGCCTTGATGAGTCTCGGCAAACTCTCCATAACATCTCAGATTTTGGCACTTAGCAAACAACACACCTCTCTGGAGATCAAGTCTGGTCAGCAAACGGATGGCTCAATGCCCCTCAGAAAAGTCATCACTAGCACTACCCTTCGCTTCCTTGTTGTCACTGATTCCACAACTTTGGGGTGCTTGAGCTCTGGTTCTTCCCTTTCCTGGGATGCTTTCACCTCCTCTACTTCGAGCGGTGCATACTGGTTCTTGAGCAAAAAAGCCCAAGTTGGCATGTGGGCACTTAGTGACAAAATGGCATGTTTCCCCTTCCTCCATTTGCAAACTCATGTCTGCTGGGATTGGGTACAAATAGATATGGTAAAGTATGCCACGGTAGGGTAGTTGTGACATATATACATTTGTGCCTATCTTGAGACAGCGTGTGTGTGAGTGAAGTTGGAGGGTGTGATGCAGAAGTGGTATGGGGTGTGAGCATCTTGTGCAGGGATGGGGTGTGTGTGTGTATGTACTGTATATGGCCTGTTCCTCTTAGCATACAATCATTCTAGCCTCCTTTCCCCTATACACTCAAATTATCAGCCTCCCACCCTTTTGCACTTATCTCTCCCTTCTAACCTCTTTTCTCATACTCTGGGCAGGAAAAGAGAGGGAGCTCTCTTTTCTTGCTCTGTTCCATCCCCTCTACCTCTTCCAGCACACAACATGGAGCATACCCAGAAAAGGGCAGCACCATAAATCACTGGTCAGCAAATTTTTACAAAAGTCATGTTACTGAAATAAAAATAGTAATTTCTTATCAATTTTTATATGCTGAACACGAATATGACAGTGAAATTGCAAAGTTGGCTCTAGTTTTTTTGTAATCTACAAGAATTAATGTTTACATCATGAAATGCATGTCAATAGTAAATATATAATAGGCCTTTGGTTAATACCTTGTCGTGACCCCCTGCCTAGGCCAAAGGCTGATAGGCAAAAGGGCTGCCTTATTTGCCCTTAAGTAATGTCACAAGACATTTCTTCCAGCAGGGGTTGCTGGGACTTGTAGTTCTTATATTACTTGCAGACAAAATAGTGTGACCACTCGGGGTTTTTAAGGCAAAACAAATATATTTATTTTTGGGTTTCCCCTCTCGCATCAAAATTCACAAACGCTACGCAAAGTGGGATTATTTCTCCAAATGAAAATCATCGAACAAAAATGTGGCTGGAACATCAGAACTCAATTAGACTCTTTGCACAGTAGCTGTTCATAGCATTCTTCAGAACAAACAGTTTCACAGCTACTGCTGGTATTTACAATAGGTAAATTCTTTTTCTCTTTTATCCAAGACTGATGCATTTAACCCTTAGGTTTCAGTGGAAATTTTTTCTTTCTCACAGACGCTCTCAGCTCTCCATTAGCTAAACAAATATGCTATGTAAACTTCCTTCCACAGTTCAAGGCTAGCACATGTTTATTAAGCCTTCTGCTTTACAAAAAGAACAGTCCAGCTCTGTTTCGTCACACTCGGGAACTCTCTCATAAACATCAACTTGCATATCTTCATAAGCTGCACTTTGCTTATCTTTCTCCAGGCTTTTGGCAATAGGTTCAAGCTTACTGTTATACAGAAACTTGTGAAGCTCTCTTAAAAACTGCTCTCTCTGGTCACAACTCAGCTGCTCTACCAGCTTCTCTCTCAGCCACGCTTTCCTACAACTCACTGAAGCAGGTTTAAAACAGTGCTTTGCAGCGACCACACCCTGCTTCCTGCATGTGTATCTCATCTCACTAGGGCTCAAGCTTGCTCCTACGTCATGGCTTGGGTGAGGCTCAGCTTCAGCTACTGCATGTTCCTCTAGCTTGTGGTCACTATGGAAACCTTGCTATCTCTGCTCTTAAAGGTGTATTCCTCATTTTCCTCACATTCCATCTCTTCCACACAGCTCTCATTGTCACAACCTGTAAAAAACCAAGTCATAGACTACTTCTTTGATTTTTTCCTGTCTCTTGTACAGCTGTTCAGGAGCTTCTCTGGGGAGTGTCCAGCAGTAGTCAGCCAGCATTGTAGTGGACCATTTTCCCTGGTATTTTTGCTCCATCATTGCAATATCCTGGTGAAAACGTTCGCCCTGTTCATCACTAACCATACTACAGTTGTCAGGAAAGAAATCGAGATGGGAATCAACGAAATGGATCTTTAGAGACATATTGCAGCCAAGTTTCTGATACTGCATCAGCATGTCTTCTACTAGTTCCTTGTAGTTTTCTTCCCTAACATTCCCAAGAAAGTTTGTTGACACTAGGTGAAAAGCATTCCATGTTTGTTTTGCATCACCCTGCAGCAAGTTGTTGAATCGGTCATCTATGAAGAGCTCTCGAATCTGAGGACCCACAAAAACCCCCTCTTTAATCTTTGCTTCGCTGAGTCGAGGGAATTTTTCATGCAGGTATCGGAAAGCTGGCGAAGTGCAGTCCATGGCTTTCACAAAGTTTTTCATCAAACCTAGTTTGATGTGAAGGGGTGGTAGCAGGATTTTGTGAGCCTTAACCAGAGCTGGGTGCTGGATATTCTTCTCTCCAACTGTTACATTTTGTCTGCGATTCCATTCCTTCCGCAAGTAGTGCCAATCCCTTGCTCGGCTATCCCACTCACATAAGAAACACATGTATTTTATAAATCCCTGCTACAGTCCCATTAAAAGGGCAACTACCTTCAAGTCACCACAGAGGTGCCAGCTGTTCTTGTTATAGTTAATAGAAGTCAGTAGATGCTTTAAGTTATCGTATGTCTCTTTCATGTGGACGGCATGCGCTACTAGAATAGATGGAAGACGGTTTCCATTGTTCAAAAGTTTTGAAGAGTCTATAGTCTCCAGTCTTGTGGGTCATGAGTGATGTTTAAGGCATTCATGAGGCTTTCAATATCGGAACAGAATACCAGATTACTTTGCTTTCCGACTGCGTATAGAACACTGCTGACATCAGATGGCTTCAGCAGCCGTCTGGCAGTAGTATTGCATTGCATCAGAAAATGATGCAATCAACTCTGGATGATGTGTGCATGCTGGTATTATGTAATGTGATGCAATATTACATCATTCAAGGCAAATTTGGGATGTTGTTGATGTCCTACTGGATAAATTTACACGGTGATGTGTCAAAAATGAACTACATGCAATATCTTCAAAACGAGAGCCAATAAAATTTTTTTAATGTTATATTTGTGTTCAGCTCACCAAGATACTACAGATTAGGGCCTTTAAAGTCAGTAACGATTTCAATGTTGACCAGTGTAATGCAATGTGCCCTAGAACATCCATATTCCTATTCAGAAAACGGAACAAACCAGATTACTATAGCTTCCTACATAGGAACTCCATGCTAACAGAACATGTAGCCTCAGTCAGACATGCAGAACAGAGAGAGATCTTCACCAAGTAGGGAATATATCAATATAAACTAAAAACAGACATACTGTATGTAGACAAAAAATGCTTTGACGCATTATTCTTAGGTTTACAGAATTTCTTTCTCAAAATTATACTTTATTCCATTGTCTGCAGACTCCCTTCCCTCCCACTGGCTCCTGGACTCCAACCTCCAATCTCACTTGTTTCTTCCCTGTGTTACCTTGGGATTACCCTGGATTCTTCTCTGTCCTTTAAGGAACACATCTCCTCGGTTGTGCAACAGTCCTTTTACACATTGAGACAGCTCTGTGTGGTTCACCCTTTCCTGTCAGTCCCCTCCATGACCACCCTACTCCTGTCCCTAGTAGCATCATGCTTGGACTATTGTAACGTCTCCCTAGTCAGCCTCCCCCAATCCCAACTACGAAGACTACAGCTTGTTCACCACACCACCACCCGTATCTTGTCCCATGCCTCATGCTATTACCATATTACCCTCATTCTGCTCCGTCTGCATTGGCTCCCGGACCCGTACAGGATACACTATAAAGTGCTTATCTTCATTCACAAGTCTATTTATACCGGTACCCCGCTTTACCTCGCAGATCTGATCCACCTTCATACTCCATCGTTCCCTTAGGTCAATCCATGCTAATCGTCTATCTCTCCCTTCCCCATCCCAGGCCCATCTTCAGTCTACACGCTCATCAGCTTGTTTCTTCTTGGGTCCCCGGCTCTGGAACTCGCTTCCCACTGCCCTCCATTTGGAGCCCTCCTACAAAACATTTAAATCAAGGCTAAAAACTCACTTATTCTGCAATGCATATGACCTCCCTCTTCCCTCTTTCCTCTTCCCTCCTCTCCTCTATCCCCTTCGCTGACACCCTCTGCTTCCCCTCCCTCCTGTATCCCTGGCTGCTCTTATCTGCCTCTATCCTTTCTCTCCTGTCTATCATGAATTGGCGTTCCTTTCTATTTCCCAGCAGTCTCAAAATTTGTTTGTAAACCGCTCAGATGCTTGTAGTATGAGCGGTATATTAAATTCTCAATAAAGATAAAGATAATGGCTCAGCGCAAGTAGCATGAATGCAACTAATGCCACCTCAGTGGATGGCCTTAGTTACACCGGCAGCTGTTTTGCCACATTGAAATCCGGTAACTGCAGAGGGGCTGTAACTGCCTCTCAGCAGTTTGCCTACAGCCCTGCGTAATCAAATTCTCAAATTAGTTACCAGAGTATGTAGTAAAAGCTGTTAAGTGTAGCTGAGTTTAAAAAAGATTTGAACAAGTTCCTGGAGGAAAGGTACACAAAACTATTATCATAGAGGATCTGGGAAATCTACAGCTTGCTCCTGCTCAGCATTATGGAACCTGGGTACCTTTCTGGGAAACTGCCAGATACTTATGACCTGGATTGACCACGGTTGGAAACAGGATGTTGATGGACCTTGGTCTGGCTCAGTATGGCATTTCTTATGTTCTTATATTACCAGCTCAGAGTCTAGTAAACATGCTGCTAAATATGCCATACAAGAGCGGCTCAACAGCACTCATGCCGCATCACCCACTTCCACAAAACCCAAGAGTGACTTGGCACCCCAACACAGCACTTCCCACCCTCTGAAAAACAAGAAGGACTTTGTGACTTGTGATAAGGAAAAAGCAAAAAAGGAATAAGCAGAAAGCAAAAAAACACGACCACATCACCCCAGTACTAAAAGAACTACACATACTACCACTTCAAGCAAGGATCAAATACAAAGCTGCCCTGCTTATACACAAAGCCCTCCATCAACCACAGACCTCCCATCTCCGCTCCCTGCTACCCCAGCCCACCCACAACAGAATGACCCAACAAACCACCAACAACACCCTCACCATCCCCTATCAGCGAACAAAATATAACCAACAGACCTGCAACAGAGCCTTCGAACTATATGCACCCTCCCTCTGGAACTCACTACCAAGCCAAATCAGAAACACCGCTGATCCAACTGCGTTCCGAAGGCAACTAAAAACCATCCTCTTCCTGGAATATCTTGGACCAGATCCAGGCAACCTCCACTGACATCTCACAACCCCGCAACCGAAATCCCAATCTACCCTCTAAGAGACCCATGTCTATTCTCTAAGACTTCTCCACCTGTTTGAATCATCAATGTTGGCCCCCTGGTGAAGGCCCCCCCCTACACTGATTTCTGTCCCCCCCGCCCTTTATGTTACACCGCTTTGACCCGGTGAAAAGCGGCATATAAATGCAGTTAAATAAATAAATAATAAATAAAGGAAGCTTATCAAAGCTCAGGGAGTAATGACAAAAGAGGAGAATTTACTCTGATTAAGGGACCTGTGCTGGCAGGTTATAGAACTAAGACAGCTTGTTTCCCTAAAAGACTACATGATCCAGAATGCACTTGTATGCAGAAAGTCCCTAGGGGAGCTAGAGTGGTGAAGCATGAGTCTAATCAGAGAAAGCATTATGTTATCCCTAATCAAACAGCCCCTAGAAGAATGCTTAATCCACAACACCTGAAGACTGCAAGGGTGGAGTTGCAATCTAATCCCTTTAAAGCTAGAGGAGAATCTTCAGGAAGACAGAAGGAGAAGGGGAATCAGACGAAGTCCGAGAACAGAAGGAAGAACAACCGGAACCTGAAGGAACAAGGACAGGGAAGCAGACTGTCCAAGAGAGGAGCTCAGAAAAGTACCTATGCCTGGAGAGATACCTGGGGGAAAGGTTCAGAGGACTGGAGAAAGCCAGAGGTCTGCAGATCCACAGGCAGGGACCCTCAAGCAACGCCTAGGAAGAGGATTATTGCAGCTAAGGAAGAAAGGAGCCCAAATACCTCTTGGAGGATGTCTGGAGAAAAGATCCTGAGGTCCAGAGATACCAACTGGAGAACAGGACACAAAACCTCTATTGCATACTGGCCAGAATACCAGAAGAAGCAGCTTGACGCTTGCCTGGAATCAGGTAGGAACTGTGAACGTTTTTCTAGCTTTGAGCAGTGCAAACAGCAGGGAAATAGTTTCTCTCCGTGTAGAGGTCAGTTCCTAAAGCCCTCTGAGTCAAATGGAGAAACAGAGTCAATGCAATTTCAAGAGCAAGGTTCAATATCTGATACAGGGGATAATTATATGGACTGTTCTTTGAGTAAGTTGTTGTTTTAGGAAAATCCTAAATATCAGAGCAAACATCAAAAGGAAACATTCTAAATATTAGCTTTCCATAAAGTTTTGTTGAATGGAAAAGCTTTTGGGAAGGTTTTGTACGTGTGCTGAAACCAAGCTATTGATTGCAGTTATTTGTCACCTGCTGGTAGAGGAGAGCCCAGCACAAGCCGTGCACACGTAGGATTAAAAAGTTCTTTTCTGTATGGAGAAAGTGAGCATTGCTTTTGTATAAAGAAGTTTCCCTCTTTGATTTGTTTTTCCCTAGCACTGCTAAGGAGTTTATTAGCAGTGGCTGAAAGAAGCCCTTCTGTTCTATAGAGGACTTTGATTCTTATTTGCATAAGATATTTCAGTTGCCTTATTTTGTATTGAATAAAACCCTGGAGAAGTTATCTGGAAGGTGTTACTAAGCATATCTGTGTGTGGGATAATCACCCCATAAATAAACTTTAATTTTGTCTACACTCGACCAACTACAAGAGTTTTCATTATTCTAAAAAGGCAAGCTTTGTTTGAATGGACTTCAATAACCACAATCCTTTGCAAGACAGTTAATTTGCATACTTGCCAAGATGGTGGTACCTTCATAACAAGCACCCCCTTTTACAGTGGCGTAGTTTTTCGGATTGCTTTTACACTAAGGATACCAGAAATTATAAGGATTTACAACTTAAAAAGTGAAAGAGAAGTTTCAAGCCAGAAGGTGGAAAGTGTTTTTCCTTGACAACGCCTTGGAGAATACAGAAGCTGCTCCAGGAGCAGTTCCAAGAGGGGAAATATCCTGTGAGAACCTGATTCATCACTGGTATAAGGTAAAAGGTACCTGGGCATAACCAGTGGTGGATAAAAAGTCTAGATACGGGGGCAAAAAAAAAAAAAAAAGAGAAACCACCTGTTTGTAGGGTGTCGCCCTTTGTGTTTTTTCTTTTGTTTTCTTACAGGGTTATACAGAATGGATCCCAAGGAACTGGTCAGCTGGATGGCAGCTCAGTTTGCCCGGCAACAGGAGCTCGCACAGCAGGCTCAGAACACCGCAATCACAGCCCTGAGGGAGCAGCAGAGGCCATTGCTTGACCTTGTTGAAGCATTAATTGCACTATGCACCCAAGGAGGAGCTGATTCAACACCGTACTCCCCAGGTGGACAATGTGGGACTCAGTCAGGGTATTGGGGCATTCAGTCTGGGAAAACTTACACCTGAGGACAATGTTGATGATTTCCTAGAAACTTTTGGAAGGGTGGCTCAGGCACTAGCGTGGCCAGAGAACTAGTGGGCAGTAAGGCTGGCAACCTCATTAACTGGGGAGGCGCTTGCCGCCTATAGAGCCATGCCAGCAGCTCAAGCTTTAAATTATGGAGATGTTAAAGCTGCTATAAGGGATCGCCTAGGATTGACTGTTTCTGAATATAGGCAGATGTTTAGGGCTACTATGTTGAGAGTGGGTGAAACACCCAGAGCTCTGAGTCAAAGGATCAGAGGTCTAGCTCTAAAATGGTTAAATCCTGAAGGGAAGAATGTGGAAATGGTTTTGGACACTATAATGCTTGAACAATTCATGTTAGCTGTGCCAAAAGACTTGCAAACTTTCCTAATACAGCAAAATTGCCAGAACCTAGGAGAGGCAACCATGTTATCAGAACGGTTCATGGAAGCCACGCAGGCTTGCCATAGAATGGGTGACCTTCTGAAGGTTGGTGCTGAGGCAAGCTGTGCTGTATCAGAAAAGAAAATGATAAAGAATGATGTTTCTGGAAATAATATTTTACCTAACCAAGTTAAGAAGCGGGGTAAGAAAAAATGTTACCAATGTGGAAAATGGGGGCATTTGGAAAAGGCATGTCAGTTTCACACTAGTTTAATAGGTACTGGTTTAAGACAGCCTGAAGAAGGTTTCCTTTTGGTGGTTGATGTGCAGGGAATTACCACAAATGCTCTGTTAGACTCTGGGGCAGACCAGAGTATGCTGTTCTAAAAGGCTTTGGAAGAGGATAGAGGCCCAAGAAAAAGTTGAGCCTAGAACCCCTGAAAGCAATGTTTATATTAGATGCATTCATGGAGCTGCTTCATCATACCCCACCTACAAGCTAATGGTTAAGGGCTTGGGAGTACAAAAGGAAATTCCTTTAGCACTGGTCCCCAGGCTTCCATTTGATTTAGTCCTAGGAAGAGACTGGCCACAATTTAAATAAGGGTTAGTGAAAGGACTAGAGCAGAAGAGGGGCCTTGTATCTACCCGATCACAGGCTAAAGCAGGAAGCCGGGAGGAGGGGGAACAGGCAGAGTTATTAGGAGATTTACCTTCTCATGATGATTTAATAACCCCACCATCTGGGAAAGTAAGGAAAATGAAAGCACAGAAACGCCGTGAGAGACTTTGCAGAGCACAGGGTAGGGCTGAGTTGGAGGCTGGCCAAGACTTACCCTGGGTGTCAGCTGAGCTAGTGGCAAAGTTTCCCAACTTTCCACAGGAACAGCGAGCTGATAAAGCTCTCAACCGAGCTTTTGAATATGCTCGAGAGGTCAGAGAGGATCTGCCCAGATTTATATTGGATAATGATACTATATAGAGAGAGTCGGGACCCCAGAAATGGGACCATACGTAAACAGTTAGTGGTACCCACAACTTTTAAGGGACTAGTACTTAGACTTGCTCATGATCATCCAGTGGGAGGCCATAAAGGGATGCAAGGAACGCTGGATCATATACTAATACATTTTTACTGGCCAGGTATTAAGGAAACTGCCCAGTTTTGTGCTGCTTGTCCAGCATGCCAGCATGTTACGGTATCTCACCCACCGGTGGTGCCTTTAATTCCAACACCAATTATAACAGACCCAGTTGGATGCATTGCTGTGGACATAGTAGGGCCATTAGTCAAAACACCCCGAGGTTTCCAATACATCCTAGTTATGGTAAGATCAGGCAACAAGGTTTCCCTGGGCCATACCATTAAGGAATATTTCTGCCAAAATGATAGCTTTAGAGCTAATCAAATTATTTTGTGAGATAGGGTTCCCCAGAGAGGTGTTAACTGACCGAGGATCTAATTTTGTATCCAAGTATTTAGCACAAGTCTGGGATGCCTTTGGCATTCAGCATGTAAAAACCTCGGCCTACCATCCTCAGTCAAATGGTTTGGTGGAGAGATTCAACCAAACTCTCAAACAGATGTTGAGAAGAGGCTTAGCAGGGGATTTAAAAGAATGGGATATGTTATTGCCCTTTGTCTTATATGCCTGCAGGGAACGAATTCAAGTTTCCCTAGGTGTATCCCCATATGAATTGATGTATGGTAGGGCCCCACGTGGATTGTTAGATATCTTGAGGGAGCAATGGCTAGATCCTGAACCAGAGGATCAGGAAGTTCCACAGTTCTTGCATTATTTGAGGGCACGTTTAAAGAGGACTTCCCAGGTTGCCGAGAGGAACCTGCAGGACAGTCAAGTGCACCAGAAAGGGTGGTATGACAGGAAGGCCAAAAGCCGCCAGTTAACCCTGGGTGAAAAGTTGTTGGTACAGGTAGCAGGTACAGCGCCCAAGTTTGAAGTACAGTGGAAAGGGCCAAGGAAGGTAGCTAAACAGGTGAGCCCAGTATCTTATGTGGTGAAAAACACTAGAGGGCGTAGGCAAACCTACCACATAAATGTACTAAAATCTTGGAAGGAGAGGCCTGCACCTGATAATGTTCCCAGCACTAGCCAAGAAATAGGTGAGCGACCATAGGATAATAATAATGCTGTCGCAGGTATTACGGACTGTAAAGAAGAGGTTTCACAACCAAAACCAGTCCGTAATAACTTAAGCAGGGGGGTATGTGATAAGGAAGCTTATCAAAGCTCAGGGAGTAATGACAAAAGAGGAGAATTTACTCTGATTAAGGGACCTGTGCTGGCAGGTTATAGAACTAAGACAGCTTGTTTCCCTATAAGACTACATGATCCAGAATGCAGTTGTATGCAGAAAGTCCCTAGGGGAGCTAGAGTGGAGAAGCATGTGCTGGGGGAAAGGTTCAGAGGACTGGAGAAAGCCAGAGGTCTGTAGATCCACAGCCAGGGACCGTCAAGCAACGCCTAGAAAGAGGATTGTTGCAGCTAAGGAAGAAAGGAGCCCAAATACCTCTTGGAGGATGTCTGGAGAAAAGATCCTGAGGTCCAGAGATACCAACTGGAGGACAGGACACAAAAGCTCTATTGCATACTGGCCAGAATACCAGAAGAAGCAGCTTGACGCTTGCCTGGATTCAGGTAGGAACTGTGAACGTTCCCCTAGCTTTGAGCAGTGCAAACAGCAGGGAAATAGTTTCTCTCCGTGTAGAGGTCAGTTCCTAAAGCCCTCTGAGTCAAATGGAGAAACAGAGTCAATGCAATTTCAAGAGCAAGGTTCAATATCTGATACAGGGGATAATTATATGGACTGTTCTTTGAGTAAGTTGTTGTTTTAGGAAAATCCTAAATATCAGAGCAATCATCAAAAGGAAACATTCTAAATATTAGCTTTCCATAAAGTTTTGTTGAATGGAAAAGCTTTTGGGAAGGTTTTGTACGTGTGCTGAAATCAAGCTACTGATTGCAGTTAATTATCACCTGTTGGTGGAGGAGAGCCCAGCACAAGCCGTGCACACGTAGGATTAAAAAGTTCTTTTCTGTATGGAGAAAGTGAGCATTGCTTTTGTATAAAGAAGTTTCCCTCTTTGATTTGTTTTTCCCCAGCACTGCTAAGGAGTTTATTAGCAGTGGCTGAAAGAAGCCTTTCTGTTCTATAGAGGACTTTGATTCTTATTTGCATAAGATATTTCAGTTGCCTTATTTTGTGTTGAATAAAACCCTGGAGAAGATATCTGGAAGGTGTTACCAAGCATATCTGTGTGTGGGATAATCACCCCATAAATAAACTCTAATTTTGTCTACACTCGACCAACTACAAGAGTTTTCATTATTCTAAAAAGGCAAGCTTTGTGTGAATGGACTTCAATAACCACAATCCTTTGCAAGACAGTTAATTTGCATACTTGCCAAGATGGTGGTACCTTCATAACAAGCACCCCCTTTTACAGACTCCAATGTAAACACCAAGAAGGTCATGGCAACCCAACATAACTCCCGAAACTGTGCACTGGACCAGCATGGTGTTAATGTAAATATATATTCTGCAAAAAACAAAGGAAATGCAAGATGCTCACACACAAAGGAACTTAAAGAAAAAGTGAGAACCATAGCGCAGTTTATAACACCAAATTATAACTCATTTAATTTTGTCATAAACTGCATTATGGTTCTCACTTTTTCAGTTTGAATATATATTCTCATCCACAGAAACCTTTCCCTCAACAATGGGTGCAGAGCAGAAGTAGGGCATTCACCCACAGAACTCAATATATTAAAAAGAAATCTGAGTCTGGTCATCTCACTAACAACAAACATTCTCTATCTGCAAGGCCAAATCTACTATACCATACCACACCAGCATAAGTTTCCAAAACTCATACAAGGGACCTACAGAGAAAAAAGCAGCACTATAAATACTGCAGTGGTCCCTAGAACATCCATACTCCTATTTGAAATGCTGAACAAGTCAAATTATTGCAGTACAGATCCCTGCTGATACTATTGAGGCAGTAGCTGGTATCTTACCATTCACCACTTTAAGTACTGAAGTGGTAAAAATAATGCGTAAACACTGGCACCTTCTGGGTTCACACCCCTGTTTTGAAAAGCCTTTATGGATCGCTTTTACCCGTGGACCTAACCTTAGGGATCTAGTGGTTCATTCTACCCCTGAGCTGGATCGACCTCTGTTACCTCCCTCATGGGATGCCTGTCACACGAGTTGTGGTCAATGTCAATTTTGTGAATCTACTTTACCTGGACATGAATGGACACATCCGGGCACCGGTCAGCGGTTCGTTCGGAAATGGGACACTGATTGCAGCTCCACACATGTGGTGTACCTACTACGTTGCCCATACTCGCTGGTTTATGTTGGTAGAACCTCTAGAATGATTAAGGTTCGCCTTGGTGAGCATGCCTCCCGGGTCCAGAATAAAACGTTAACAGCTCCAATAGTTGACCATTGTGTAACCCACGACCATGAGTTCTCCCAATTTTCTTGGACAGTCATTGATCACGTTCCCCATGATCCTCGAGGGGGTGATCGCATTGCTGTATTGCAATGACGTGAGCAATCTTGGATTTTTCGGTTAAACACAGTGGCCCCTTCTGGATTAAATAAGGAGATTGATTGGACGAGCTTGCCTTAGACATCATCCATGACGCGATAGGGTTCCCCTGGTTCAGTGGGGAATTCCTGTGGCTGGATTGGACCTCTGTCTGTGAGTGATAGTTGCTTTTAGCCAATCGGAAGATCCCTCCTATAGAATATATCGGGTGGCACACATTCGGCGTTTTTGGCGATCAGCACGGAAATTAAAGGATTGCGCTTGAAACAGGGAGCACTACCCAAAATGTGCACATTGCGCCTTTTTCATTTGACATAGTGCTGTGCTTTGAGTTGCTGGAATTAGCACTGAACATCGCTACTCAGTTATCGGGGTTTTAAGCTAAGTCTCCTTACAAATGTTTGTTCTCTTAAAAAAATGGATGGTGCCATCAGGTGTGGTTTGACTACAATTCTAACCTCCCCTGGCCCCCTCCGACAAAAAGAATATTTAATTTAACATTATATTTCTTAGGGTGGGAATTAGTAGGTGGTTTGTTTTGAGTGATTTTTGTACTACTTACATTGGGGTTTTTTTGTAAAACTGGAGATTTGACCACTCTATCGTGTCCCTAAAGATCTCTTCTATATTCCTCTCTGCCTGCCTCAGCTCTTCTAATTCTGCCACCTTAGCCTTCAGATATCATACTCATTCATTGAAAGGCAGGAGCTCTTTGTACTGAGTGCACACATGCAACTTCTCATCAACTGGGAGATAATCTCAACAACTGGTAAAGTTGCTAAGAGAGATGGATTGCTTAACTGAATATAAAGTTGCTTTAAGTTTATTTGGTATATTTCATGGAATATTTTATGTTTGTTTCTCAATACCCTGCAAATGAACTAAAATGAATCTATTGCTAAGGTCAAAGTTACTTACATGGTGAAGAAGCGCCCTAAGAAACACTTGTGAAAAATTATTTTCTATCCTCTTAATTGGAGTAACAGCCTAAAAATCAATGAATGTGCCTAGAATGGATGGTAACTGGGAAAGAAGGAGGGAAAACCACACAGGGCTCAATATTTAACCACAGCAATCTGCATTGTTTTTTAAACATGAGATGCCATGGCCAAATAAAATCTGAATATTCAATGTTAGTATCTGACTAGTGACTGGCGCTAAATATTCAACGCTGACTGCTGGTGCTATTCAGATAATGACAATATTAAGCTCCCTATCTGTATATCTAACTGGATAAAGTTAGGACAGCATTTTTGCTATCCTAACTTTAGTTGGATGGTTATCTGGTTAATGGATTGAATATCTTGGCTAACTGGATAACCCAGAACCTCTCCCAAGCTCCACCCACAGACCACCCCAGCATTATCTGGAGAGTGCTGAGGCAGTCAGAGGAAATATTCAGTGGCACTATACATAGGTTTATCAGATTTTTTCAGGCAAATCTGGGACACTTAACCAAAGCCAGAAGGGCAAGTCCTTAGTTCCAAGATTGTACAACAGGAGATGGGGGAGGGAAGCGGAGACATTTCCTCTCCCCATCCATCCCATGACAGCAACACTATCATTTCCAAGACGATGAATCATCAAAACAATAGAAACCGTGATGCAAGTGATGTATTTCCCCACCTGTACTATGCAAAATATAAAAATAGCAGATGAAGATTCCAAAAATTGATGTATTCCCAATCATAAATTGAAAATGAAATTATTTTTTCTAATTTTGCTGTCTGGCCATTTTACCTCATCTTGCTTCCAGTCTTTGGTTTCTGCTTTCATCTGTCTGTCTTCTCTTAATGCTGTTCCCAAAATGTCCTTGTCCATTTGTCATTTCTTTTCTCTCCTCCTGTCTTTGCTTCCTCCCCTACATCCATCATTGACATTAAATTTTCAGCTTTATTCCATTTATTTTGCTGCTTGTCTATCCACTCCAATTTCTTCCCTCCTCATCATTTAGTCCCCAGTCTCCCCCTTTTTTACTGCAACTACCTAGAGCTTTCCATTTCTTTCACCACAGCCCTCCCATTCCCCATCTCTCTTTCTAACTATGCCTCCTCGCCATCTTCCTTCTCCCTGCCTTGTGTCCAGTATCCCCCACCTTCTTCCCTTCACCTTGCTCCATGTCCAGCGTTTCCCTTTCTTTTCTGTGCTCCATATCCAGTATTTCCCCTTTTCTTTCCTTCCCCATCCTCCCATATTCCAGAATCTTTTCTTACCCCCTCCCCCAGGTATCCAGGATTTTCCATTACTCCCTTCCCTAAGTGTCCAGCATCTTCCCTTTCCTTCCCTACCCAGCCCCCACAGGTGTCCAGCATCCCCCTTCCTTTCCCTTCCCTATCCTCCCCCAACAAGGTGTCCAACATCTCCCGCTACACTTCCCTTCCTTAACCCCCCCATAAGTATTTAACATATCTCTTTCCCATTACCAGGGCTTTTTTTGATGGGGTATGTGTAGTACAGAGTATTGCTTATCATTTATTTAAAATTTAATATACCGCCCATTGGCATTGGCAGACAAAGTGGTTTACATCAGTAAAATACTTGTATAAAAATGAAAAGAACTACAATCATGATAGAAAAGATAAGATACAGAGCAACAGAGAAAAATAAAAGAGCCATTAATTACATAGAATTAATTAGTTAATACTTAATCAATTACATGATGTCTACTTGTCAGACAGTATCTTCCACTTCTGCTAAGTCAAAAGCTTTCGTGAATAGATATGTTTTCAGCTGAGATTTGAATCGTGAAAAAGAGGCTTCCCACAGTAGATGTGCCAAAAGACTATTCCAGAGTATCGGAGCTAAATAAGAGAAAGCAGAACGGCGGTTAACCTCATAGTGAAATCGATGGGGTGAAGGGAGAACAAAATGGTTGTCAGAGAGAGCTCTAAGGGCATGGCTAGGAGTTTATGGAATGATCAAGGCAGTAAGATATTGAGATGCACTGTTAAGTGCTATATGGTTCAAGGTGAGTATTTACATTGTGGATATGGGAGCCAATGATATTGAATAAGTAGGGGCGTGATATGATCAAATTGCTTATCACCAGTAAGAGCACGGAGAGAAGTATTTTGAGGGACCTGAAAATGTTTGAGCTATGAGTTGGGAAGGTGAGTGAAAACTGAATTACAATAATCTAGTCATGATATGACGGGGCCAAGAAGAATTATGATTAGAGCAGAGTTTTTAAATAGTGGATGAATGGCACAAAATCTTCTCAAGGCTAAGAAGGTGGACCGCATAAATAAGTAATATGGAGTGAGAATGAGAGAGTTGAATCGAGAAGGGCACCTTGATATTTGAATGAAAACACAGGATCAGCATCCAGGGTGTTCTGTGATCCAGCAAACCAGGTAGCAGTAGTCTTGGGTGGATTCAGTTTAGTGCAGTGGTATGCAGCCAAGTGGATATGGTAGCTAAGCCAGAATTAATGGCTATTAGATCAAGAGAAATAGTGTCAATTCGGGCAAGAAGTAAAATATCATCTGCATACATGTAGAAATTAATCCCTAAGATCTGTATTATGGTAGTGAGCAGACTTAGAAAAAGATAAAAAAGAATGGGGGGGGGGGGATGGAGTGCAGAGTCCTGTGGGGCACCGCAAGGAGGACAGAATGAGACAGAGGTGGAGTTCTGAATATGTACTTGATAACTGTTGTTTGATAGAAAAGAGATGAATCACTCAAGGACCTTTCCTCAAATGCCAGATTCTGAGAGACGGGACAGGACTAAATTGTGATCAACTAAATCAAAGGCTGCAGTTAAATCTAATGCAACAGCCAGGGCGTAATCACCCTGGTCCAGGATACAGTGAAAATCATTAAGAACAGATGTAAGAATGGTCTCAGTATTGTGATATTGTTGAAAGCCTGATTGGCATGGATGAAGTGCTAGCGTATGCACCAAATGATTTGTAAGTTGTGGTAGGACAAGGCATTTAGCTAATTTTGCTAGGTATAGGAGATTTGATATAAGACGGTAATGCAGAGGGTACTGTGGGACGAGTTGAGGTGCCTTAAGGTGAGGGCGGATAATAACCACCTTCCAGGGGGATGGAAGGAAACCTAGTGTGAGACTGGAAGTAAGTATGGAATGAACGAGAGGAATAAAGTCCAATGTGGGGTCTGCAACCCAGTCTGAGGAAATTGGGTCTAGGGGGCAACAGCTATTCTTAGAAGTTAAAATGAGCTTGGTGATGCCAGCAACATCAGGAAGAGTGAAAGAAAACCAGGTATGTGTAAGTAAATCAGGCTGTGAATGGGGTGGCAAGGGAAAGGTGAAGGGCTCAGCGGTCAGGAGGCCATTCCTGGCTGTGTTTAGTTTGGCCATAAAGGCTGATGCAAGAGCATCTGAGGAAGGGGCATTATTGTATCGAGATGTAGCAATGAGGAGAGGCATGTCGCAATGGCAAAAAGAGTTTTTGAGTCATCTGAAGATGCGATGACCACGGAGGAATAGTATTCCTTCTTGACTGTTCATACTTGTATTCTGTAGTAGCAATGCTGGGTCCGAAAGAGACCCAGCATCGCCACTGTACCTTTTTCATTGCCTGCTACAGTTGCTCCATGATCCTCATGTATTATTGAAAGAGCCCTGCATATCAGTACCGGCACCTTTTTTTCTAAGAAAAATGCACTGGCCATCACTATCCATCCTGCTCAAGCGTGCAGCATCTCTCCTTTCCTTTCTTGCCCTTCAAGGTGTCTAACATATTTTCCTATCTCCCCCCCCCCCCCCAATGTCTAGCATCTCTCCCTCCCTCCTGTTCCCCTCTGTGCTGCCTCAAGCATTTCTTCCTGTCCTCTTTCTGGGCCTGCCCCCTCCCTTTATGCGCTGCTGCTGCAGGTGCTTCCACTCTCTCTACTCAACTACTCTAATGACCAGTGCAGATGGTGCAGGGCCTTTGCATATGCATGTGTAGAAGACCTTCTATGTCCTGCCCCTCCAACACAAACTTCCTGTGGGGGGGGGGAGGGGGGGGACAGAGGACATGGAAGGCCTTCAGCATGCACATGAGCTCAAGAGCCCCAAGCCATCTGCCACACAGAGTGCATTTAAATGTCTTTCTTTTACCCTCCACAGCATTGTGCCACTTGCCACTACCACCCCCTGAAATGGCACCTCTGTTTCCATTGTCTCTGGAATCAGAGGCAAGAGGTTTCTAGAGAGGTGAGAGCTGGGGAAAAGAGTCATAAATATAGGACAATCCCAAAGATCGGGGATGTCTGGAAACCTTTACCATACAGATAGTGCCTCTGAATATTTTGCAGGCTGACAGGTGCTGCTAGCCAGATAACTGCTTTTGAATATCAGTTCCACAGGGATCTTAAAAGCCTCTAAAGGCTATTTAGCCTATTAAAGCGCAGGGATGGACTCAGAGGGACTGGGGATACCGGGTCTGGAGCAATATTATGTGGCATGTTCGGGACTGGCTCTATCAGAAGACCATGTGCACTTCCCTGCTGCTGGAAAGTGAACTCATGGGGACCTTACATCCCATGTATGTCCTGCATGCCTCCTGGGCATGATTGTCACCCGTGGCCCATGCTTGTCCCTTGATTCAGTCGTTGCATGGAGTTTGGCAGACCCTTTGCTCTGATATGATGCAAACCTCTGAATTCTCGGGTTTCACTGGTCAACATTGAAATCGTTACTGACTTTAAAAGGCCCTAATCTGTAGTATCTTGGTGAGCTGAACACGAATATAACATTAAAAAAATGTTATTGGCTCTTGTTTTGAAGATATTGCATGTAGTTCATTTTTGACATTTCACCATGTAAATTTATTCAGTAGGACATCAACAACATCCCAAATAAGCCTTGAATGATGTAATATTGCATCACATTGCATAATATCAGCATTCAAACATCATCCAGAGTTGATTGCATCATTTTCTGGTGCAATGCAATACTACTGCCAGACAGCTGCTGAAGCCATCTGACGTCAGCAGTGTACTATACGCAGTCGGAAAGGTTGAGCATTTAAAATATTTCAGACTGTGTGCGAGAGAGTTTAAGCTACTGTTACATGTGATTGCAATGGGGAAGTGAGCCTGCAGCCTGCCTGTGACCAGCGGCTAAAAGAACAAAGCCCGCCTCACAAAAGAGCACCGAAGCAGAATCGGAGTGCTGATCGCTGGCTCCACCCCTCTACACGGCGTCACACAGCTCCAACAGCCAATCGGGGCTCCACTCTCCACTTTAAAAGGAGAGCGCGCCAGGAGAGAGTCCCTTATCCATCGTGCTCCAGGAGGAGCTGAAATCACCCACCTGGAACGAAGCCTACAGCAGAGAATCGTGATTGCAACGGGGAAGTGAGCCTGCAGCCTGCCTATGACCAGCGGCTAAAAGAGCAAAGCCCGCCTCACAAAAGAGCACCGAAGCAGAATCGGAGTGCTGATCGCTGGCTCCACCCCTCTACACGGCGTCACACAGCTCCAACAGCCAATCGGGGCTCCACTCTCCACTTTAAAAGGAGAGCGCGCCAGGAGAGAGTCCCTTATCCATCGTGCTCCAGGAGGAGCTGAAATCACCCACCTGGAACGAAGCCTACAGCAGAGAATCGTGATTGCAACGGGGAAGTGAGCCTGCAGCCTGCCTGTGACCAGCGGCTAAAAGAGCAAAGCCCGCCTCACAAAAGAGCACCGAAGCAGAATCGGAGTGCTGATCGCTGGCTCCACCCCTCTACACGGCGTCACACAGCTCCAACAGCCAATCGGGGCTCCACTCTCCACTTTAAAAGGAGAGCGCGCCAGGAGAGAGTCCCTTATCCATCGTGCTCCAGGAGGAGCTGAAATCACCCACCTGGAACGAAGCCTACAGCAGAGAATCGTGATTGCAACGGGGAAGTGAGCCTGCAGCCTGCCTGTGACCAGCGGCTAAAAGAGCAAAGCCCGCCTCAGAAAAGAGCACCGAAGCAGAATCGGAGTGCTGATCGCTGGCTCCACCCCTCTACACGGCGTCACACAGCTCCAACAGCCAATCGGGGCTCCACTCTCCACTTTAAAAGGAGAGCGCGCCAGGAGAGAGTCCCTTATCCATCGTGCTCCAGGAGGAGCTGAAATCACCCACCTGGAACGAAGCCTACAGCAGAGAATCGTGATTGCAACGGGGAAGTGAGCCTGCAGCCTGCCTGTGACCAGCGGCTAAAAGAGCAAAGCCCGCCTCACAAAAGAGCACCGAAGCAGAATCGGAGTGCTGATCGCTGGCTCCACCCCTCTACACGGCGTCACACAGCTCCAACAGCCAATCGGGGCTCCACTCTCCATTTTAAAAAGAGAGCACGCCAAGCGCGCCCGCGCCTTGCGGGCCCGCGCCTGAGGGCCGCGCAAGAGGGCCCTTTGGCACGGCCCTTAGGAAAAGGCCCGTCAAGGAACCTCAAGCACCCACTGAAACGAAACAATTCCACCTCGCAGAGACCAACAGCCTCCCTCAACGCACCGCTGAGCTCCCTGTAGGTTGAGCTCGCGTGGACCCAAAGAACCAACGCATCACAAATCGCAGCAAGTATATCCTACCAAAATAACGCTATTTAACAGACTTATCTCGAACAACTAAAATTGCTGGACTAACCTAATTATTATGCCTTAAAGATCACACTATTGTTAGCATTATCACACTCAAGCTGTGACTATACCTTACCCCAATCTAGTATTGACCAACGTTATCTGTAATTCTTTATTTTTATTTAACCTTTATAATCGTTGTCCCCAAACTATTTCTGAATATTACTGTTGTCAGTATATCACTCCAGATCAACTGTTATTTAGCTCATCCCAGATTCTCTACTACCATTAATGCACTACAGATTCACTACTATTATCAATAACTAACTCACCCCGACTTACTGTTGTCAGTATTTTACCTTGTATTTACTGTTGTCAGTAATTCACCCTTACCATCAGAATCTGTCAGAAAATTACATTAGATTTACTGTCATCCGCAAATTATTCTAGAATTACTGTTGTCAGTAACTCTTTCTTGAATTAATATTGATATATCACTTTGACTTTGCTATTGTCAGAATCTTACACTTACTGTTGTCAGTAATCCATTATTGATTTAATACCGAAGCATCACATTTGACATTATTGTTGTCAGAATCTTACACTTACTATTGTCAGTAATCCATGTTTGATTTAGAATTAGAATACTACTTTAGCTTTACTGTTGTCAGAAGTATACACCGTATTTACTGTCATCAGTAACTTATTCTTGATCTACTGTTGTCAGTAACTCACATAGAACTCCATTAATCATTATCGCAACATAACTCTACCAGATTTTATCACTGCTACTAGACACATAAATCATTATAACTCTATTTCCACAGCTAGAAGACTTAAGTACCAGATTTATAACACGTTCAATAACACAAATACACTTTAAGAACTAATTACCAGACAATCTCCAAAAATAAACTAGAATTAAACAATGCCTACTCAATCTCCCTCTCCTATCAGGATTATACTAATTTGTCTTATTATCCTCACACTGATAAACCTAACGAAATGTATAAGAAATAACTATAAAAGACCAATCCCAATAATACAAAGTACATCACGCTACGACCACCCAATACATCTGTTCAAAAACTGTACCAACCCCAGACTCAAACAATCTAGACTAATATATATAACAATCGCACCAAAATACAACCCCACGCAACCACAACCAACCCATACTCAGAACTACACAACCCTCACCTGCCAACTTATCAACGCAAGATCTATGAGAAACAAACTACCAATCTTTACAGATATTATCAATGATAATAAAACAGATATTGTCTGTATAACAGAAACCTGGCTCAAAGATACAGACTCAGTATTTATGAACCAACTAAAATCAACCGAATATGAGATCTTCCATACCCACCGCACAAATAAAAAAGGTGGAGGAGTACTAATAATAATAAGGAAAAACCTTAATGCAAAACTAATTTCATCCAATAATATTGATAATGTAGACACACTAACTATAAAAATTAAAACCACAAAGATATGCTTAATATATAGACCCCCAGAATACAATACAAACAACACTGATAACCTAATTGAACTACTGGCATCATCCACTGACACAAACCCAATAATACTAATGGGTGATTTTAATCTCCCCTCAACACCTAACAACCAACCAAACCACTTCACAGAAGCAGTAAGCAACTTAGACTTCCATCAAATAATAACAGAACAAACACATAAAAAAGGAAAAACACTTGACATGGTATTCCTACCAAACTCACTTCATAACCTATATAACTCCAAATCACTCTCAAACATACCAGTCCCCTGGTCAGACCATTACCTTCTGAAATTTGATATTACCATCCCTGACAACAATCACACTAAACGAACACAACCCCCACAAAATAAGAGATTTAGAAAGTTTAATGAGGAAGAATTCTTAGATCAAATAATTCCTCACCTCACCTTAACACCTACAAATTTGGAAGAAACTATCAAATCCTGGAACAAAACTATCTCACTAGCAGCAGAAAAAAAACCTAACCTGTCTCAACATAATAGAAACGACAATATAATTGATAAAAAGGATGCCCCATGGTTCAACATGACACTTAAAAATCTTAAAAGACAACTAAGAATGGAAGAAAGGAAATGGAGGCAAAACAAATCTCCAACAACCTATGAGAAATACATAAATACCCTACACATTTTTATAACATGGACACATTATTAATGGACACATTATTAATAAAAATCGGCCTCATAAAAATGTGCTTAATTTATAGACCCCCAGACAATAAAACAGATGGCCTGGATTCTCTTATTGAACTCCTCAGCTCATCTACTGATCTAAATCCTGTAATCATGCTAGGCGACTTTAACCTTCCATCCCTTCCAACACTAGACTCTAAACTATTCCTAGACACCATAGCAGACATACAGTACCATCAAATAATTAAAACAGCAACACATATCAAAGGAGGAACATTAGATTTGGTTCTTCTTCCTGAGATACTCTTCAAATTAGGTAACTCAAATCCCATTGAATGCACTGAGACACCTTGGTCTGATCATTCTATTATCAAAATAAATCTCACATATCCCATCCCTAGCACCAATAATCTCTCAAGAAGCACCCCCACTTCAAAATTCAAAAAATTTAATGAAACAGACTTCCTTGACTCTACAATCCCCTACTTCTTATCAACAACAAATTTGGATGACGCTGTTAACAACTGGAATGACACTATTAATAATGCAGCTAAAAATAACCAACCAAATAAAAAAACCATATACACTAAAACAAATAATTCACCTTGGTTTAATAGCACTATAAGAATAATGAAAAAAGAACTAAGAAAACTTGAAACGAAATGGAGGAAATCCAAGTTGTCTGTACACAAGGAAATATACAATAACTATCTAACAAAATACAAGGAAACAATTGACAGCACGAAGAAAAATTATTACGCAACAACCTTAGCAAAATCATACAATAGACCTAGAGAGCTATTTTCCATAGTCAGAAAATTAACCAATAATGAGCAAACTTCTAACAATGAAATCACAGACATCTCAGTTCAAACCCTAGCTAACCACTATCAAAACAAAACAAAGAAACCCGCCATGCCCTTAGAAAATATCAACATCTCTTATCAATCTGTAGATAAATGGTCAGAATTTTACCCCATTTCAAAAGTGTCATTAAAAACAATCATCTCCGGCCTAAATACCACAACTTCGTATTTAGATCCATGCCCTGTACCATGGATAAAAAACACGCTACCAACGCTACTATCCTTTATTCTCCCAATAGTAAATCTTTCACTTACCCAAGGATACCTTCCATCCCCGCTCAAACATGCACAAATACGTCCAATTTTAAAGAACAGCAAACTAGATAAAACATCCCCTACATCATATAGGCCCATCTCTAGCATACCATTCTTGGCCAAAATAATTGAAAAGGTAGTGCAACTACAGACGCAGGAATTTATAGACTTATCTTACCCACTAGATGATCAACAATATGGATTCCGGCCCCGCCATGGAGTAGAAACACTTCTAACAGTATTAATAGATACACTCCTAAAAGGAATTGACAATCATAAACAGGCGTTCATCTTACTTTTCATTGACATATCAGCAGCTTTTGATAGCGTGCATCACTCAATTTTGCTCAACAACCTACGACAGATAGGCATAAACTCCACTGTACATAAATGGTTCACCTCATATTTAAATAACAGAACACAAAATGTAAGAACAGGTAATCAAACATCCAACACATACAAACAAGAAATAGGTTTACCACAGGGTTCAGCACTTTCAGCCCTACTCTTCAATATCTATATAAAACCGGTCTGCAACATCTTTAAAAAATTCGGAATACAATATCACCTTTATGCGGATGATATTATGATGTACATACCTTTTACGATTCCTAACCTACCGACTCAACTTCTATCAGACTGCTACAATGAAATTACACACTGGCTAAAAACTCAAAACCTCCATATAAACCATGCTAAAACCGAAGTTTTGATCGTAACAAAAAACCAATCATTTATTCCCCCAACCCACATAACACTACAAAACCAAGAAATTAAAATAAAAAATGAAATAAGATATCTAGGAGTCATTTTAGATACACACCTCTCTATGGAAACTCACATTAGAAACACCTTAAAGAAAATCTACTTCAAACTTAAAATCCTCAAACAATTGCGCCCCCTGGTATTTATGCAAGATTTTATCAACATAACACAGGCCACCATTACTCCCCACTTCGATTTCGCTAACTTAACACTTATAGGCATTTCAAAACAAAATATCAAAAGAATCCAACTCGCACAAAATGCAACAGCTAGAATTATATTAAAGATAAATTCACTCCAACACATTACACCAATACTAGCTTCCCTGCACTGGTTACCAATACAAAGCAGGATAACCTACAAAACAATAATAACTACATTCAAAGCCCTAAATGACATGGCCCCGAAGACACTATGTAATTTAATAAGCAAAGAACCACCTAAGTCCACTCATAGAAAAGGACAATCAAATAAACTAAGGATTCCAAAAGAATATATAAGATCTCACAAAATTACAAATAATAGAGCCTTTTCCCACATAGCTCCAATAACTTGGAACTCGTTACCAGAGGACTTACGATCACTAACAGAGATAATAGAATTCAAAAAAAAATTGAAAACATATCTATTCACTAAACACTATAATTCCATAGAAAACATTCCACTCAACTTAGATAAAGGTTAAACATGAACCTCCCTACATCAAGCATATACTCCCTTCTTCAAGGGATAACATACAAAACATAATCGAATGAACAATCCACCCCTATGCACTGATACCCTACTTGTATATATTTGAAACTACTTGTACATAGTTGAAACTGATATGATCTGCCTATACGGTAGAGTCAGTACGTTGTTTAAATTGTTACACAATCTGTGTTAGTTGAATTATTCTGCTTAGTATTTAAACCTTTGTGTGCATGTTAAGATGTTCTATGTAAAAAGTTATTTTGTTCCATGTAAAACAAGCTCTGCATTGTTAACTGTTGTTAATTGTACACCGCAACTGATTGCTGGAAGATGCGGTATATAAATAAGTGTTAAATAAATAAAATAAATAAAATACACACATATAAAGTAACAATAGACAATTCTAAGAGAAACTACTACTCTAACTTACTCAATAACTCAATTAACCGACCAAGAGAATTGTTCTGTATAATACAGAAGCTAACAAACAAAACATACAATTCAGATGAAATATCCATAGATATTACCCCACAAGACTTAGCTCAATACTATATCAATAAAACAAAAATACAAACAAATAACCCCTCAACAACACACACTGAAATGAACCACACAACCTCTCATAACTGGTCCAATTTCAGCCCAATTTCAAAGACCACACTCAAAGCAACCATATCTAACATCAATACAACCACATCATATCTTGACCCATGCCCAGTTGACTGGATAAAAAAGACACTCTCAATACTCTCTCCCTTCATCCTCCCCATGGTTAACATTTCACTAGATGAAGGATACTTACCACCATCACTCAAACATGTTCAAATAATTAAAAGGCCGTGGGCCCACGTGCCCGGCGGCCGGCGGTAACCGGGGGGGCGGGGTGGCCCGAAACCCCCCCCCCCATTCCGCGACGTAAGGCGCGCTCCCTGGGGGTTATGTTTTAAATCCATTGGCTCCCGCATGCCCAGGTGGCGGCGGGAGCCAATGAGGGGAAAGGAGGTCTCGGCGGGAGCGAGCGGTCAGACGCCAGTCCTCAGCGTTTGCGGGGAAAGGACGGGCGTTTGACTGCTGCTCCGTGGCGGTGAGGTGAATTCTGCCCGGTGTTGGCATCTGGAACGGCGGCGCTCGTTTCCCGGTCGGTTGGAAGGGGGGCTGCATACCTCTATCGCTGCTGGAGAGGCTGCGTGCGGCTCCTGTTTTTTCTTTTCTCCCCTGCTTGCTGCGGAGTGCTGCGTTGGACGGGGGAGCCAGGCAGCGCTGAAGGCCTGTAGCCGTCAGCGTCAACCGCGCAGTGAGAGGCGGGAGCCGGTGACTCCGGATACCAGGTGCTGTCGGGGGGAGGGGGGGTTTGTGAAAAGGGGGGGAGGGGGGGCGGCTGCTGAGTCGGCTGTCTTCACTCGGGCACAATTTTATTTTCTGCTGTGCCACGGTGAGATGGGGGGCCAAGGAGGAAAAGGGAAGAGGGGCATGGGCAGGAGGGGCGAGGGGCGCCCCACCGGGCGGGCTCCTAGGGGCTCGGTAGGCCAGGCCAGGGGCCAGGCAGGGGTGTCACGGCAGGCTGGGCGCAGGGTCCCGGGTAGGGGAGCGGCTGCAGTACCTCCTGCCAGTTCCGGGGGATCCAGGGGGAGAAGGGTTGGCCGTGGCCAGGCGGTGGCTGCAAGGGCGCCGGATGGGCCAGTACCCAGTGGGGTTATGGGGGCAGGGTCTATTGAGGGAGCGGCAGGCAGTGCAGCTCTTTTTCCTCAGGTGGGGGACTCTTCGGGGGTAGGGGGGGCTTCTCAGTTGCCGGTGGGGTGGCAGAGTACGGCTGGGGGTCAGGAGGGCCGGGTTCGGGGGGGCCCATGGGGCTGGCATATGGTGCCGGGGGGTGGGGGCCTCCCGGCTTGGGACTATTGGCAAGGAGGGGGGCAGGGTTCCTCCGGGGCGGATTGGTCGGGGCCTTGGCAGCTACCCTGGGGCTGGTCAGGTGCCTCTTCCTTTTTTCCGGTGTCCCCACAGGTGCCGACCGGAGACAAGGGGAGGATGACACCGAGCGGCTCTGGACGGGCCGCAGAGGCGGTCCCAATGGCACAGCGTGAGGATCTGCAGGAGGTGCTTCCGACGTCGGCGTCTACCCTACCAGAGGTTGTCCAACCAGAGGTGGTCCAACCCGGGACTTCGGCTGATGGTGAGTCACATGACAATGGGGGTGAGCAGGGCGTGGTGGTTACCCAGGTAGCGGTGGGGGGCAAGGCAAAAAGAAGAGTCGTAGCTCGCGGAAGCGGCGTAGGAGGGGGAGCTCGTCTTCGCGTTCATCGTCATCGTCCTCGTCGGTTGGGGGATTTGGTGGGCAATCCGTCGGGGGTGGGGGCGGGGTGGGTGGGGGCGGGGGGGTGCTACATTGGCTTCGTTTTCTGAGCTGTGGGAAGGGGTGCCTCGCAAGCTTAGGCGCAAGATCTGGAAGCGAAAATACATCGATATTTTCCGCCTCCTGGAAGGTAGGAAGCGTTCGGGGGACAGTAGGCGCAAAAGGAAGGCGGACGAGAAGGCGGGTAGGGTAAAAAGGGCCTCACGAAACGTTCTTAACTGGACGAGATCTTTTCTTCGGTTAGCGAGCGTATGGGGTCAGCGTTTCCCTGGGCAGTACGGGATGCTGCTTGCGTATGCCGACTCGATTCTGGAGGCGGCGCAAACTCATGATGGTTGGGCATGGCTCAACTATGATGAAAAGTTTCGTGACAAGATGGAGGAGAATCGCTCCTTGTCTTGGGGGACTCAGGATATCGGTCTATGGTTAACGCAGATGTCGGCAAAAGGGGGTGCTGGGGCGGGGGGGCAAAAAGGGGTCGCCGGTGCATCGGCAAGTGCGGGGCGGCCGTTTCGGAGCGGCCCGACTCCCGGTTTTCAGAAAGGCGCTGGTGAGGGGGTCGGGGACATCTGTTGGCGCTTTAATAAGTCGTCTTGCCCCTTCCCGGACTGTAAGTTCCGGCATAGTTGCTCCCTCTGTGGGGGAGGACACTCCGCTCTCCGTTGCGGCAAGAAAGGCCCCACCCCCCCGGCTGCGAAGCAGTGAGGGTTCGATGGAGTTAGCCCCTACCCCGATAAAATTTTCGGCTCTCCGGCCATGGTTGAGGCGGTATAAGCGGATTAAGGTTCGGCGGGTTTTGGAAGGGGGCTTCCAGTACGGGTGGGGGGCCCGGTGACGGCGCGCAATGCTCCATCGGTGAAGCGCCTAGCGTCGGTAGTCCGCAGTAAATTGGCCGCTGAATTGCTTCTCGGCAGGGTGGCTGGGCCTTTTGTGGACCGGCCATGCCGGAATTTTGTGGTTTCTCCTCTGGGCATTGTGCCTAAGAAGGAACCCGGGAAATTCAGGCTCATTCATAACTTGTCCTTCCCGGAAGGGGCCTCGGTGAATGATCTCATTCCCCGCCAATTGTGCGCGGTGCGGTATGCGTCATTCGACGAGGCTGTGCGGCTGGTGCGTGAGTGCGGGCGTGGGTGTTTGCTGGCGAAAGTGGACATTGAGTCCGCTTTTCGCCTCTTGCCGGTGCATCCTGCTTCCTTCCACTTATTGGGTTTTGCGTTTGAAGGCCACTATTACTTCGACAAGTGCCTGCCGATGGGCTGCTCGGTCTCGTGTCGTTACTTTGAAATGTTCAGTTCCTTCATGCACTGGGTTCTGGTGGCGTCAGTCGGATCACGGAATGTGGTCCACTACTTGGATGACTTCCTATTTGTCGGTTCGGCGACGTCCGGGCTCTGTCAGGAGCTGCTGGAGGGGTTCATGCGGTTGGCGCGGGAGTGGGGGGTTCCCCTCGCGGCGGACAAGACCGAGGGTCCGGCCACACGCATCACGTTTTTGGGAGTGGAATTGGATTCAGTTGCTATGGTGGCGCGCCTGCCTCCAGCCAAGGTGGTGCGTTTGCGGGTATTAGTGGCAAACGTGCTGGGAGCGGGCAAGGTTACATTGCGGGAGATGCAGGCTTTGTTGGGCTCCCTGAACTTTGC
Organism: Ichthyophis bannanicus; assembly: GCA_033557465.1. Classification (NCBI taxonomy): domain Eukaryota; kingdom Metazoa; phylum Chordata; class Amphibia; order Gymnophiona; family Ichthyophiidae; genus Ichthyophis; species Ichthyophis bannanicus. The sequence continues at coordinate 549,239,753 of CM066031.1, forward strand.
CTGCCGGGTTATCCCTATGGGCCGGGTGTTCCTCCGGCGTCTGGCGGCGGCTACAGCGGGGGTGCGGCGACCTCATCATCGCATCCGGGTCTCCCGGAGCATGAGGGCGGACCTTGGGGTTTGGGACCAGTTTCTGAGAGATTTTAATGGCATTACGGTCCTGCTTGAGAGGGAGGTGTCGTCCTTCGATTTACAGATTTTTACGGATGCGGCGGGGGGTCTGGGACTGGGCGTTTATTTCGGGGGGGCATGGTGCGCGGAGCCCTGGCCGTCGGCCTGGAGGGCGGCGGGGTTAACTGACAGTATCACGTTTTTGGAGCTGTTCCCCATTTTGGTGGTTTTGGAATTGTGGCCAGATCAGCTCCGTAATAGGCAACTGTTGTGGTGGTGCGACAATGAGGCGGTGGTGCATGTTATTAATCGTTATGCGCCTCGTTGCGCGCGGGTGGCGGCTTTGATGAGGGAGGTGGTTTTTGCTTGTCTAAAACTTAATTTGGTAGTGCGGGCTCGACATGTTCCGGGATATGCTAACCAAGTTGCCGATGCTCTTTCTCGTTTCAAGTGGGACTTGTTTCGGCGACTGGCACCGGAAGCGGACCCCGTGGGGCAGTCGGTCCCCGAGCGTTTATGGAAACTTGGCCTCCTGGTGTCCTGAGCTTGCTGAGGTGTTCGGTTTCAGCAGCGACGTGGCGTTCTTACTGCAAGGGCTGCGACAGTGTGGTGGCCTTCTTGGTGCATCGTGGATGGCGGCTGGGGCCGGTGCCTGATCACCTTATTGGTGAATACATTCTGGCGGAAAAGGCGGCGGGGGTGGCCCTCTCCTCGGTGCGGGCCCGCCTGGCCGGCTTTGCCTTTTTCTCTAAGGCGGTCGGGTGGGCGGTGCATGGCTGGGGGTTTCTTTCTCGCCGGCTTTTACTTGGGTGGGAGCGCGCTACGCCTCCTCTGTTGGACAGTCGGCGTCCAATTACCCCCGATCTGTTGGCCCGGATGAACTCGGCTTTACCGGTAGTGGTGGAGTCCGCTTATGAGGCTCTGCTGTTCCGGGCTGTGTTTTGTGTGGCCTTCTTTGGGGCTTTCCGGTCGGGGGAATTGGTGGCGTCCAGCAGGCGGTCTGGCGGTGCGGCTCTGCAACTCCGTCACGTGCGTTTGGCACAAGGCCAGCTGAGTCTATGGTTGTCGCGGTCGAAAACCGACCAGAGGGGAGGGGTATGTGGGTGCATTTAAGGCCGCTTCCGGCTTCGACGATCTGTCCGGTGGCAGCTATGGCTGAGTACTTGCAGGCGCGTCCTTCGGGCGGGGAGCTGCTCTTTGTGCATGCGGATGCGCAGTGTCTGACGCGGTTTCAGTTTACCGCGGTTCTGCGGATGGTAGTGTCACAGATTGGCCTCTCCCCTGGCGATTTCGCGCCGCATTCCTTCCGGATTGGGGCCGCTACTAGTGCGGCGCTGGCTGGTTTCCGGGGGGTCGAGATTCAGCGGATCGGCCGCTGGCGCTCCAATGCCTTTAAGGGCTATATACGTTTGTGAGTGGGATGGGTGGTGTATTGGGGGTATTAACTGTGTTTTTTCTTTTAGATGGGATGCGGTTGCCCCGTGCCTGCTGGATCGTCGGCCATTCCTTTGTGCACTGGGCCGGCCTGCAGGCTGCTTCACGGCCGCTTGGGGCGAACCTGGGTCTGCAGGCTGACGACGTGGTGTTATCATGGCTGGGTGAGCGCGGTCTGCGCTGGTTACAACTGTTGCCCTTGCTACGGCACCATCAGCGCGTCAGCGGATCCCCGGAGGTCTTATTGCTGCATCTGGGCGGCAATGATTTGGCGTCATGGACTGTGAAGCAGCTCATCAGGGCGGTTCAGCAGGATTTGGGGGAAGTGTTATTAATGTTCCCCAGTGTAGTTTTGTTATGGTCTGACATAGTTCCCAGGCCTGCTTGCTGGGGCAATCGGCGGTGGTCCCGTGGGTTAGCAAAAATTAATCGGCAAATTGGCCGTTGGGTTCTGGTACACGGGGGGTATCAGATTTTGCATTCTTGGGTGGAGGTGGAGTGCGCGGGCCTGTATCGTTCGGATGGGGTACATCTGTCCCCGGTGGGGATGGATTTACTCCTGAATGATTGGCAGGAGGCCTTGGAGTATGTTGGGCGTGATGGCTGGTCGCAGCTTTGATTCTGGTGGGGGGGGCTCAGGGACAGGTGTCACTGAGCCTGTGGCGGGATCCCGGAGGTGTCCGGGGTCCGGAGGCATGGCAATATGCAGGGCGGGGGTGGGGGTACCCCCGACCCGGAGAAGCCCTCGGCTTTTGCTAGTAATATGGCGAGGCCGGAAGAGGGGGATGGAATTGCCAGGGACGGTTCTCGGCGGAGGCGGGAAGGAACTCACCTTGCTACCCATATGGCTGGTGAGGGATTGTCCCGCTGCCGGAGCCGTAAGTTAATGCAGTTATGGTTGTAATTTATGTTCTGCTTGTTTAATAAAGCTGCGACCAGTTGATTTGCCAAAATAGCGAGTATGTGGTGTTTATGGGAAGGGGAAGTGGGGAGGGGGGGTGGGTAGTGTGTGGGGGGGGGGAGGGGAGTGAGGGCCATGTCCGCCTTACCTGGTTATTAAAAGGCCGTGGGCCCACGTGCCCGGTGGCCGGCGGTAACCGGGGGGGCGGGGTGGCCCGAAAACCCCCCCCCCCATTCCGCGACGTAAGGCGCGCTCCCTGGGGGTTATGTTTTAAATCCATTGGCTCCCGCATGCCCAGGTGGCGGCGGGAGCCAATGAGGGGAAAGGAGGTCTCGGCGGGAGCGAGCGGTCAGACGCCAGTCCTCAGCGTTTGCGGGGAAAGGACGGGCGTTCCCACCCTCCCTCCCCTTAATTTGGTGGGGGGAGCTAGGGGCTGGGGAGATGGGGGGGTTGCAGCTGGAGGGGGGGGGCGGGATCCCGGAGGTGTCCGGGGTCCGGAGGCATGGCAATATGCAGGGCGGGGGTGGGGGTACCCCCGACCCGGAGAAGCCCTCGGCTTTTGCTAGTAATATGGCGAGGCTGGAAGAGGGGGATGGAATTGCCAGGGACGGTTCTCGGCGGAGGCGGGAAGGAACTCACCTTGCTACCCATATGGCTGGTGAGGGATTGTCCCGCTGCCGGAGCCGTAAGTTAATGCAGTTATGGTTGTAATTTATGTTCTGCTTGTTTAATAAAGCTGCGACCAGTTGATTTGCCAAAATAGCGAGTATGTGGTGTTTATGGGAAGGGGAAGTGGGGAGGGGGGGGTGGGTAGTGTGTGGGGGGGGGGAGGGGAGTGAGGGCCATGTCCGCCTTACCTGGTTAGACCAATACTTAAAAATAAAACACTAGACAAATTATCCCCAAAATCATACAGACCCATATCGAGCATCCCTTTCATGGCCAAACTTATTGAAAAAATAGTTCAAACCCAACTACAGGATTTTATTGACACCTTGAACCTCCTTGACGAACACCAATATGGCTTCCGACCATTCCATGGGGTCGAAACATTGCTAACAGTCCTTTACGACACCTTACTAAGAGGAATTGATGACACAAAACAAGCCTTCATACTAGTATTCCTCGACATCTCTGCCGCATTTGACAGCGTAAACCATATAACAATGCTCAACAGACTTCAACAAATAGGAATTACATCCACTGTCTATAACTGGTTTAAATCTTACTTATCAAACAGAACCCAAACAGTAAGAATTCTTAACCAAACATCCAACACATTCAACCAAACACAAGGCCTCCCACAGGGATCCGCACTATCAGCACTTTTGTTTAACATTTACCTACAACCAGTCAGCAACATCTTTAAACGTCATGGCGTCCATTATCATATATACGCCGACGATATAATGTTTTACCTCCCATTTAAAATCCCACACCCTCCACTACAACAAATAACAGAATGCTTTAAAGAACTAACAATATGGCTCAGCGATCAGAACCTACACATTAACTTCTCAAAAACTGACGTACTATATATTACTAAAAACCAAACATACACACCTCCAAGCACCATCACACTTGATAACCATGAGATCAACATAAAAAAAGAAATAAAATACCTAGGTGTGATACTTGACAATAAGCTTAACATGGATTCACATATAAAATATCTAACAAAAAACATACACTACAAACTTAAGACCTTGAGACAACTAAGACCTTTAATTCACTTACAAGACTTCATAACCATAATTCAAGCTATCATAACCCCACATTTTGATTTTGCAAATTTAATCCTTAATGGCATCACAAAGCAAAACATTAAAAAGATACAACTAACTCAGAACATAGCAGCAAGGATAATAATGAATATAAGCTCAATCGAACATATCACACCGACCTTGGCTGAACTCCATTGGCTACCTATTCACAGCAGAATAAAATACAAGATTCTACTAACTACATTTAAACTAATAAATAACTTAGCGCCATCAGTACTCAATACACTCATCAATGTAGAAATAGATAAAAGATCACAAAGGAGTAGAAACATAAACACTATTGCAGTACCAAAAGACTACACAAAAGCTAGAAAACAAACCAACATGAGAGCCTTCTCTCATTCAGCACCTATCCTCTGGAATAACCTTCCTGACAACATTCGCCTACTATCAGACATAAAGGAATTTAGAAAAAAACTGAAAACCCATTTATTCTCATTACACTATAACAAAGGAGCAGAAACTAGCCAGACTACACAAAGAGACACAGGTTAACTAACAAATACAACCATTATAACTACGTGCCTTGAAGATTAAATTAATGTTTACACCTACAAGCGATATATGACAATTGTAAATATCTACTATGTACATATGTTCTAATAGTTTTAACGTTCTAATAATTTACTGTTTAAATATTATTCTGTTACCTGTACCTAGTTCACCTGTTCTATGTAAAATGACTTGGTATGATACTATCCATACCATATAACATAATGTTCATTGTAAACCGCACTTGATACTTGTGAAAGAGCGGTATAGAAATAATTGTTAAATAAATAAATAAATAAATGTAACGTTTATTAATCATATAATTTTAGCCATTTAAGTACAATACAGAACAGTAATGCTGCGAAAGTGCGTTAATATCGTTTACAATTTCTGCTACATTTGTGGGGAAGTGGCATTTGCCAACCAGAAGAAAAGTATCACTTCTCAACTGAAGAAAGCATATCATCTTTACTTCGCATGCAAGATTGGTGACCAAGACAAGCCTTGGGCCCCGAATATATGCTGCACTACATGTACAACACAGCTTTCACAGTGGTTGAATTGCAAAAGACCATCAGTGCCGTTTGCAGTCCCCATGGTGTGGAGAGAGCCAAGCAACCACATAAATGACTGTTACTTCTGCTTGGTTCCTCCTCTTTCCAGCGGAATAACGAAGCGAAAGAAGTCGAAAATAGTCTACCCAAACATTCCGTCTGCATTGAGACCAGTTCCACATGGTGAGGGACTTCCTATTCCAGAACCTCCATCAGAATATTCTCTTGATTCATCTGATGAGGACAAGGGTGAGCCGACTTATTCTTCTCCTGGTCTGTCAGCATGCAGTGACCCAGATTTTCACTGGGATGCATTATCAACGCCACACAGAATAGCACAGGAAGAACTAAATGACCTGGTTCGTGATTTGGACTTATCCAAGAACAAGGCAGAATTGCTAGGATCAAGACTCCAACAATGGAATCTTCTAGAAGATGTCAACATTACTTCATATTGAAAGCGCCACCAGCACTTGGAGCCTTTCTTTAGAAAGGAAAATAATCTGGTATTCTGTTCCGATATTGAAAGCCTCATGAATGCCTTAAAAATCACTCATGACCCATAAGACTGGAGACTATTTATAGACTCTTCGAAACTGAGTCTGAAGGCTGTGCTTTTGAACAATGGAAACCGTCTTCCATCTATTCCAGTAGCGCATGCCATCCACATGAAAGAGACATACGATAACTTAAAGCATCTACTGACTTCCATTAACTATAACAAGTACAGCTGGCACCTCTGTGGTGACTTGAAGGTAGTTGCCTTTAATGGGACTGCAGCAAGGATATATAAAATACATGTGTTTCTTATGTGAGTGGGATAGCCAAGCAAGGGATTGGCACTACTTGCGGAAGGAATGGAATCGCAGACAAAATGTAACAGTTGGAGAGAAGAATATCCAGCACCCAGCTCTGGTTGAGGCTCACAAAATCCTGCTACCACCCCTTCACATCAAACTAGGTTTGATGAAAAACTTCGTGAAAGCCATGGACCCACTTTGCCAGCTTTCCAATAACCTGCATGAAAAATTCCCTCGACTCAGTGAAGCAAAGATTAAAGAGGGAGTTGTTGTGGGCCCTCAGATTCGCGAGCTCTTCAAAGATGACCGGTTCAACAACTTGCTGCAGGTGGATGCGAAACAAGCATGGAATGCTTTTCGCCTAGTGTCAACAAACTTTCTCGGGAATGTAAGGGAAGAAAACTACAAGGAACTAGTAGAAGACATGCTGATGCAGTGTCAGAAACTTGGCTGCAATATGTCTCTAAAGATCCATTTCCTTGATTCCCATCTCGATTTCTTTCCTGACAACTTTGGTATGGTTAGTGATGAACAGGGCGAACATTTTCACCAGGATATCGCAACGATGGAGCAAACATACCAGGGAAAATGGTCCGCTACAATGCTGGCTGACTACTGCTGGACACTCCCCAGAGAAGCTCCTGAACAGCTGTACAAGAGACAGGCGAAAAAGTCTAAGAAGTAGTCTATGACTTGTTTTTTTACAGGTATTAACCGAAGGCCTATTATATTTACTATTGACATGCATTTTGTGATGTAAACATTAATTCTTGTAGATTACAAAAGAACTAGAGCCAACTTTGCAATTTCACTGTCATATTCGTGTTCAGCATATAAAAATTGATAAAAAATGACTATTTTTATTTCAGTAACATGACTTTTGTAAACATTTGTTGACCAGTGTTTCTTGCCCTTGTGTGGCAATTTGGAGTTCCCTGCTGAAGAGTTATCCAGGGAGTTTCGCCTCTGGAGGGGACAGGGCCTGACACATCTTTTAGTTTCTAATGCAGGAAGATCAATTCAAATCCCTTGCTGAGTTGGTGCGTGAGTTCTGGATTGCTCCTAGTGGCGCATTTTCCTTTTATCAAGTACAACATTATATCACGGCATTGAAGAGGACCAGCCTTTGTGGACCATGTTGAGGGTTTCTTTGAGATAGATGACAGGGAACGGGTTTCTCTGTCCCATATGCAAAATGCCTCGGCGACCCTGACGCGGCAGAACCGGCACCATGAACTATCGCAGCAATGGAATGAGGAACTTGGGATAAGCTGGATGGGAGACGCACTTATGCAGGCCCTTCGGCGCATATCGCAGGTCACCACTGAAGTGGTGTTACGTGAAACGTTTTGTAAGGTGATTTTGTGAGCTTTTTTCTCATCGGTATGGGCATGGGCAGCAGGATTGGCAGCTACAGGGACCTGTCTCAAGAGCCAGGCCACATGGGGCATCCTGGGCCATCAGTTTTTGGGTATCCCCTCAGATTAGCACCTTTTGGCTGAACATTTGTGAATATCTTTCCGTGGTGCTACAACAGGGAGTGCTATTTCGAGTGGGGGGACTGGTGCTGGGGGATCTGGGGGGGGGGGTTAAGAGTCAAAGGCCGGGTGGGGGCAAAGTTGTTCGTTCGCAAGGCTTGTGCGCTCGGCCTGCAGAGTAAAATGAGTCAATGGCTGGATCCAGAACCTCCGGCCTATTGGGCCTGGCAGAATAGCCTGCATAGGTTAATACAAATGGAAAATATTGCTGCTCGGTGCTCTCTTTTGAGACATGCGTGGTTCTTGCTGATTTGGGAACGTATGTACAAGCACTGACACCTAGGGGGGGGGGAGTATGGCCCTGAATTGTGTTTATCTAGTGCTGGCGCTGCCCTTGGATCTTGAAAGCTGATCACCAGGAGGTGGAGTGCCATCTGCTTGATCTTCCCTGTTAATGTTACGAGTTATAATCCCACTCACGCAGTTTCTCTCAACTCGCCTCATTTTAAGCTTACCTGTATATTTTAAAGCAATTTGGACCCTGCACGCACATGGGGTGGGGGTTGGGGAGAGGAGGAGGACTGGAGGAGTATTGGGGGCGTGCTTGGGGGAGGCTCTAGGTTTTTTGGGATATTAGAATACTGATTCAAATTGTTTGCCTAATATATTCATTACCCTGATTTAGTTGTGTGTTTAGGCGAGACATAGTTATGTCATACACCATATTGAATCTGCGGTATGAGGAGGGGGAGGGAAGAAAGTAATATGACTAATGAAGAAGAAAACGACCAACCACAAGAACTGTAACGTGTACATTGGTTCCTTGACGCTGCATAAGTGTTCCCGCGGGTCAGGGATGCCCTTTTGTTTCCATTTGTTTGTGCACAATAAAAATTATTTAAACATAAAGCACAGGGATTTAACAATTCAGCTCACAATCTGTCTCCACAAGCAAGCTGAAAGTCACAATTTCCCAAAGAGCAATACTTATAGTTTGTGTTTCCCCTGCCTCTGCTCACTCCTGAACTGAGCAAACTGCTCTTCCGCTCTTGTGTTTCAAAGTCAAGTTACCTCTATCTAATTCCTTTGAAGTTTCAAACTTCAATTAGTTTGGATATGACACTCTTGGCTATTGCCCCTTGGCTTTTGTCAATATTTTAGTAAACATCTAGTTAGCTGAATATCACAGTTCTTCTGCCACACTTTAGTCTTTCGTTCAATACTGTAAAGGAAGGGGGCAATTCCTGTGTGTCAGAGAGACTTGAAGGCTGTAACCCACAGCACAAAAGAAAAGTAACCACAGAATCCACAGGAACTACCTTCCTATACTTCCTTTTACTATAAATGCTGTTAGTGTAAACAAAGCAAGCAAAACAAATGACAAGAAATGACAGGAAATGAAGAAACAAACATAATTCTACAAGAAATTTTACTACATGTTTCACAGTGATATATTGACCACAAAACAGTGGATCTTTTTTGCAGAAATAAACTTTCAAAACACTAACCTTGTCTACTTCTGCAGCCAAGGAGATAATTAAGGTAGTTGGGAAGGAAATATCATCAACTGATGATTCTAAGAAATTAGTCAAATCCAAATTAGTGTCTTCCCCTACCTCTCAGTAGCCTCATCACCCTGAACTAGAAATCTAGTAGGCAAGTAGTAAGCATCAAATTATCGGATTTAGATAACAACAAAGCCTCTTTACAATACTTCCTTATTAAAAATTAAGGAGGCAAAAATTGAGACTTGGGAAAATTCAAGAATCTAAGCTTTTTAGAGTGAAAAGAATTTTCCAAAGCTTCACAATCTGCCTATGTAGGGAAAGACTGTCTTTACTACCCAGAGACCCTGTAGATTGCAATGATACCATCTGGCCATCCGTCTTATCAAGCCTCTGAGTTAAAGCTGTTGTTTTTAAATCTTGTTCACAAAATTTTTTAACAACTCGAACTGAGAATTTTGAAGTCCGATCCATAAAACCATGCAATAAGGAATTGCTCTTAGACACTACTTTCCAGATACCCAACAATGTTACCTCGGAGGCAGATGCCCCCAAGGTGGGAGAAGAAATAACAGACTCAGAAACTTGTATGGGTTCTAAAATAGTCTTCTAGAGGGACTTGCGATGGATTCTGAGCAGAGGCTAATTTTTGCCTGAACCCATTAAGGGAGTAGAAATACACCCCTCCAATGCAGCTCCTGGAGGAGGAGGCAGGATCCTAACTATCGGGATGAGGACAAATCTCCTTTTACCTCAGTCTACAGACATATGCTGGTCCATAAGTCCAACAACTAAGTGGAGGAGTAGCCTAGTGCTTAGAACACTGGCTTGGTAACCAAGCAATCAGGGCTTGATTCCCACTAGCACTTCTTGTGGCCTTGGGCAAGTCACTTAACCCTTCATTGCCTCGGAAGAAAGGCCTGGCGATCTATTTATTTATTTTATTTAGACAGTTTTTGTATACCGCCTTATCCTTCAATCAAAGCGGTCACAGCACAATTGGGGGATACATTTAACACGCGGGGATATGAGACACATACACTAATACTTACAGGGAACATGGGCAATGGAGGGTTAAGTGGCTTGCCCAAGACCACAAGGAGCATCTGTGGGACTAGAAACCCCAGTCCTTCCGGCCCAAGGTTGCTGTCCTCTAGTGGGATTTGAACCTCCGACCTTAGGTACCTTGCCCCAACCACTAGGCTACTCCTCCCCCTACTTCCAGTCACACTGCCAAGAAAACCCAGGAGCTTCTGGGTCGCCAGGAATCAGCATTGACTCAAAGGCACACATTGCAAGTCCAACAACCACCTTGGGAGGAGAAGAAGTAGCTGCTGCATTCTTCTTGTCCTTGACTTTTCTTTTCCCATCCCACTTGGGCATTTCACATGGCCAGAACTTTGTGGCCCCCGGGGCCCCGAAGAGACACTGAAGGGGCACCAAAAGGGAGTATCTCTTTGGTCATGTGCCCTACAGGAATGCGTCCACAGCCGCTGAGTGGCAAAGAGTTGTAAAGATAGTCCTGGGTCACTTCTTGTTGACGTGGATGGGAGGAGCAGCACTTCCTGCTGTTCAGGCCATGGAACACAGGGGCTAGCTCAAGGCACAACACCAATCCCCCAGAGCCTCCTGCTCCTGAATCTGGTAAAAAGCAAAGACTTTTAAATATATTCCCGGGTCGCCTCTTGACATGGATGGGAGGAGCAGCACTTCCTCCCATTCAGGCCTGGTGTAGCTAGATTTAAAAGAGGGTTGGACGAGTTTCTGAAGGAAAAGTCCATAAACCATTATTAAAGAGAACCTGCGAAATGCACTGCTTACCCTTTTGGCAAGCAGCATGGAATCTGTCTACCTTTTGGGAACCTGACAGGTACTTGTGACATGGATTGGCCACTGTTGGAAACAGGATACTGGGCTTGATGGACCCTTGGTCTGATCCAGAATAGCATTTCTTATGTTCTTATTGTCATGTAAGGATACCAGATGTTCCCGATTTTAGAAATGTGTCCCTGACTCCCACCTGTTTGGCAGCCTCTTGTCCCTGATACCAGAAATGAGGGCAAAGGGGTAGAAATTTTTTTATTTTCCATTTAGTGATTTGAATATGTCAGTTTTTAAAAATTGTATCCATTATCGTTACATGTTGCAGGGTATGGAGGAAATGGATCACCGTTTCTATTTCTCTATCGATTTGTCTGCTTGGAAGTGATATTGTTGCTGCGATAGGATGGATGGGGGTTAGCGGTAGGGTTATGACTCATCTTCCTTCTTCCATGCCTTGTTGCTGAAACTTGAAACTAAGGTATCTCTTCCTCCCCCCTTCCCAACTCTGGATAAATGCCCTAGATTTGCCTGCAGAAAATCTGGTAACCTCTCGTATGCTCACAGGATAGAAGGGTCCTGTGGGAAAAACTCCTCAGAGGGCCTCTACCCAGCAAGAGGAAGAGGCCCCAAGCACCGAACTTATGGAATTTAAGGTAGTTCCTGTGGATTCTGGTATGCATGAGAGGAGGAGGAGGCCATGAAACTATGAAGAAGAAATCCTCAGGAGAAGAGACAGGAAACTATGTTACTGTTAAGAAGAGCTGGCTGCGACATTTCTGATGTTGGATGCCAGCTGAATTTATTTATTTTATTTATTTGTACACTTTTATGTACCGCCCCTTCCAAAGATCAGGGGCGGTTTACAATGAGCAACAGTTAAAGTACATTGAACTTCTGAACATTATAACATTACAAGAACAGTTGAACATAACTGAGCATTAACTATATACATTACTGCGGCTATTTATTATAACTGTTCTACACTATTATCCAACTGAATGTTGGATCCAGAGTCAGGTCATACATACGGGTCAATGCTCAGTCATGGTAGTCAGCTTTTTTAAGGCGTCTAGCCACCTTGGCTAAAACTGAAACTGGATATTCAGAACCAGAACCCTCCAGCAATGAATATCTGGGTCCGACACTGATTGCCATCATCAGCCACCATCCAGATACCAAAACTACATACATACTACTACTACTACTACTAATCATTTGCATAATGCTCTAAGGCATACACTGCACTGTACATATAGATATAAGACAGAGTCCCTGCTCATCAGAGCTTACAATCTAATCAAGACAAAACACATAGTGAAACTGAGGACTAGAGTATGGTAAGATGCACATAATTGGGGGACAAGAGAGTGAGGAGCATCAGGATCCAAAAGCGCTTTAATGTTAACAATAAGCAACATTTTTTAAACAACCAGTAACCCATTTAAACTGCTCATCAGTATCTGGATCATGCCTTCACCATTAAGAGCGAAGTTCCCCTCCAGCCCTCTAGACCATATACAAAGAAACCTGGGTCTACTTCCCCCAGTGTCCTTTCATAGCTCATTCACCCTAAAGAACCCACTGTCCCATTCATGGTGGCCAGTGCTTTTTTTGGAAAAAGATATTTGCCGGTATGCATTCCTCAGGAGTCAGTTGTCAGTACACTTATTTCGAGCAATAGCCTATTTAATTAAACATGCCTAAGGAAACTCTAAAAACTGATCAATTTGTGCATTTTCTCATTTGCAAAAATAAAGCATGCCTCGACTAATTAACCTTTAAAATGTTATAGAAAACTACTCTAACCGGCCACACTGAGGTCGCAGCAAGCCTTCTCCAGACTTGCCTTCCCTCGGGCCCGCGTCGGAACGGCTCTTGTCGGGGCGGATCCAACCTTTGCCCTTTGCTGTTGCTCCTCAATGGCAGGGCCGTTCCAATTGCAGGGCTTCTGCCTCTCACTAGGGCCCTCCCCGAGTGACTTGGGCAGAAGAGGCTTCACCCTCTGTCCACGCCCTATGATACTGCCTCTTCAGCAGGACTCTCCCCTAAGACTAGGGGAGAAGAGGCTATCACAAACACCCCTAGTCCCAGTAGTAGGTTTTCCCTACTAAAGGGAAAAGGGTTTTATTTAGCCTATACATGACAACGTTCACCTTAAGGTCACACAGATACAAAGTTAATATCTAACCGGGGCGCACTATAGCGATCGTCAGATGCAACCATCGAGATCAGCCTGTAGTCTGTGGATTAGAACCACTGTGTCCAGCTCCAATCCGTTTAGAGTGCAGTCACCCCGTTGCCTGTAGACCAGCGGTTCTCAACCTGTGGGTCGCGACCCCAACGGGGGTCGCCACAGGATTTAGCAGGGGTCGCTTAGCCTCCACCAAGTTTAAAAAAAAAATTAAGATGTGCACAAGTTGCTGCCGAGTCCGCTTCTCGGCAGCAGCAAACTCCGGCAAACTCACCGCCTTCTTCTGCAGCCGCGGCTCCCTGCCTTTTAGGGAACCGCGGCTGTACTTGTAAAATCGTTGCGGAGCCCTTCCTGTCACGACGGGCTCCGTGCAGCATTGTCCCGCCTCCAACGGACGTGGTAAACAACTTCCTTTGGAGGCGGGACAATGCTGCATGGAGCCCATCGAGACAGGAAGGGCTCCGCAATGATTTTACAGGTACAGCCGCGGTTCCCTAAGAGGCAGAGAGCCGCGGCTGCATTAGAAGGGAGGCAGACAACCTGCAACACGGCTGACATCGACAGAGGGGGGCTGACATGGAGGGAGGGGGGCTGACATGGACAGATGGAAGGATGGGGCTGACGTGGAGGGAGGGATGGAGGGAGGGGGCTGACATGGACAGATGGAAGGATGGGGGCTGACATGGAGGGAGGGGGCTGATATGGATGGATGGATGGAGGGGGCTGACATGGACAGATGGAAGGAGGGGGCTGACATGGAGGGAGGGAGGGAGGGAGGGGGCTGACATGGACAGATGGAAGGATGGGGGCTGACATGGAGGGAGGGGGCTGATATGGATGGATGGATGGAGGGGGCTGACATGGACAGATGGAAGGATGGGGCTGACATGGAGGGAGGGAGGGATGGAGGGAGGGAGGGAGGGGGGCTGACATGGACAGATGGAAGGATGGGGCTGACAGGGAGGGAGGGAGGGAGGGGGGGCTGATATGGTTGGATGGATGGATGGAGGGAGGGGGCTGACATGGACAGATGGAAGGATGGGGGCTGACAGGGAGGGAGGGAGCTGACAGGGAGGGAGGGAGGGAGGGAGGGAGGGATGGGGGCTGATATGGATGGATGGATGGAGGGAGGGAGTGGCCTGACAGGGAGGGAGGGAGGGAGGGAGGGATGGGGGCTGATATGGATGGATGGAGGGAGGGAGGGAGGGGGGCTGACATGGACGGATGGAAGGATGGGGGCTGACATGGAGGGATGGATGGAGGGAGGGAAGGATGGGGGCTGACAGGGAGGGAGGGAGGGGGCTGACAGGGAGGGAGGGAGGGAGGGATGGGGGCTGATATGGATGGATGGAGGGAGGGGCCTGACAGGGAGGGAGGGGCCTGACAGGGAGGGAGGGAGGGATGGGGGCTGATATGGATGGATGGATGGAGGGAGGGAGGGAGGGAGGGAGGGGGCTGACAGGGAGGGAGGGAGGGATGGGGGCTGATATGGATGGATGGAGGGAGGGAGGGAGGGAGGGAGGGAGGGAGGGAGGGAGGGATGGGGGCTGATATGGATGGATGGAGGGAGGGAGGGAGGGAGGGAGGGGGGCTGACATGGACGGATGGAAGGATGGGGGCTGACTTGGACGGATGGTTGGAGGGAGGGGGGCTGACAGGGAGGGAGGGAGGGGGCTGATGACAGGGAGGGAGGGAGGGAGGGATGGGGCTGATATGGATGGATGGAGGGAGGGAGGGAGGGAGGGGGGGGCTGACATGGACGGATGGAAGGATGGGGGCTGACATGGAGGGATGGATGGAGGGAGGGGGGCTGACATGGACGGATGGAAGGATGGGGGCTGACAGGGAGGGGGGGATGGAGGGAGAAAGGGGGCTGACAGGGAGGGAGGGAGGGAGGGAGGGATGGGGGCTGATATGGATGGATGGAGGGAGGGAGGGGCCTGACAGGGAGGGAGGGAGGGAGGGAGGGATGGGGGCTGATATGGATGGATGGATGGAGGGAGGGAGGGAGGGGGGCTGACATTGACGGATGGAAGGATGGGGGCTGACATGGAGGGATGGATGGAGGGAGGGGGGCTGACATGGACGGATGGAAGGATGGGGGCTGACATGGAGGGAGGGAGGGAGGGGGCTGATATGGATGGATGGAGGGAGGGGGGCTGACATGGAGGGAGTAGGCTGGCATGGACAAAGGGGAGAGACATGGGGACATACTGGACAGACGGGATAAATGCTGGACAGAGGCGAGAGACAGTGCGGGTTAGGATTATAATGGGCTGATGGGGGTGCTAGCACTGGTAATGGGCAGATGGGGGGGCTACGAATGGTAATGGGTTGATTAGGGAAGGCTAGGACTGGGAATGGACTTATCAAGGGGGGGTAGGACTGGTAATGGACTGATGGGGGTCTAGCATTGGAAATGAGCTGATCAGTGAGGTTAGGACTGGAAATGGGCTGATTAGGGGAGCCTAGCACTGGTAATGGGGTTGAGGGGGGGGACTAGCACTGGAAATGAGCTGATGGGGGGTAGGACTGGTATTGGGCTGATTAGGGGGGGGGGTAGGACTGGTAATGGGGTTGAGGGGGATTAGCACTAGAAGTGAGCTGATTAGGGGGCTTTGACTGGGAATGGGCTGATTGTGGGGAGGGGAGGATAGAGCTGCTGACCCTGGAAGAAAACTGGGGGCTAAGGCTACAAGTGGGCTGATACAAGGGGATGGGAGCATGGAACTGAAAGGGAGTGGATCTGAGAGGGGCTGCCATGGTATTTGTACTAGAAGGGACTGATCAGTGGGGAAGGAGGGGGACTGGAAGGGAATGGACACCAGTGGCAGTCATGGGAATGCAAGTTGACATTGGAAGATACTGGGAGTGAGGACTGGAAAGGGGCTGATACTGGGGAGGGTTACTGGGACTGGAAATAGGCTGATGGAAAGAAGTGAAGAAAACAAAAGAGATAAGAACTGGCAGATGGACCATAGACCACAGAAAGAGAGCTAAGAGAAGACAGGAAAGCAGAAGCCTCAGATCGGGACCAGCATGATCAGAGAATAAATTGGTCAGACAACAAAGGTAGAAAAAATACTTTTATTTCATATTAGTGATTTGACTACAAAATCATCATAATTTTGAAATCAAATATTGTTACTTGTTGTTTTGATTATTTAAATAAGTATTTTATAAATAAAAACATATTGCAAAGGCCTATAATATATTAATAATTCAACAAATGATTACAGCGACAATGCGTTAACGGTAAAGGAAGAGAGACGCATTTGATTTTATCATTGGGGGTCACCACAAGTTGACCAACGGTAAAAGGGGTCACGGTACAAAAAAGGTTGAGAACCACTGCTGTAGACAGTATATTACAGTTGCTTCCTTAACATTT
The DNA here is from genome assembly GCA_033557465.1 of Ichthyophis bannanicus. Classification (NCBI taxonomy): domain Eukaryota; kingdom Metazoa; phylum Chordata; class Amphibia; order Gymnophiona; family Ichthyophiidae; genus Ichthyophis; species Ichthyophis bannanicus. The sequence continues at coordinate 549,256,218 of CM066031.1, forward strand.
AACAGGAAGGTCCGATATGATCGACTACAAGCAGTGATAACTAAGCTACTTCGGCTCAGATAAGATCATAGCCGCCCTAGGCCATCCTAGTCTATTTGTGGCAGGTACGCTACAGTTTCTTAGATGAAATACGATATCTGGCTGTGAATGGTCAACAGTCTAAACAGTTAACGAAAAATGCAGCTATAGTAAAAGCCGACACGTTCCCTTTTGGCCCATCTATAAAATTTAAAAATAAAAAATATCAAAAATTCAAAATCAAAATGAGAGACGGCAATGAGATATAGCTACTTAATATTTTTAATTTTTTTTGGCTCAAGATTTTCCGGTACACCATACCGCCACATAACCTCACAAAAAAAACACTGATGGTGGCCTTATCTGCATCTGGGATAGTATTCCTTGTTCGCCACCACAGTCTGCTCATTCCAAGAGTGCTGGGCTATAACCAGTTCCTTCTGAAGGTGGACAACGAACACAAAAAGAATAGTTGACCAATAGTTGAGGTGCTTCAAGTGTGTGAGGCTCACTCCAGGGCACACGTACTCCTGCCCTTGTGTTTCAGTCAATACACGCTTGCTGATACTCCTTCTTTTGCCTCAGTATCTTTGACCGTACTCCCCATGTTCCATTTCTATGACACTGCCTCTTCCTCATCAGTACAGGCTGCTCAGTCCAAGAGTAAGGGGCCTGTTGTAGGGATGGGTAATGTATGAGAGAATCAGAAGAAGAGATTGAACTTTATCCAATCAAACCGTATGTGAACCAGACAGTAAACTATATTTGGATTAGATGTTTATGTTTATTTTGAATTTGATATACCGCTCAGACCAAAAGGTATTAGAGCGGTTTACAATACTACAATGCCAAAGACATCGAACTATATCTGAACTATATGGGAATTAGGTCTTTGTCAGTGTACAGCTGCATGGGAAAGAAGTTTGAGGAGGATAGACAGCTGTATGTTGAGAGACAGGCAGGAACCTGATTTAGGAGATTCTTGTATGTGACTTTATATGGACATATCAGGTGATGAGTCTTGTTGGCTGACCTTGAGTCACTTGTTTGTCAAGGTGTATAAAGATGGCTGGGGAAGCCCAATCAAGCTGGAAGCCATCTTTTCTCCACTGATGAGTGTAACGTATCCTGAACTTGGTTCCAGTCTGCACTATGGGGCTTTCTCAGCTGAAGAGAATGGATTGTGAAAGGAATGCTACTTCGGTGATGTATCCATAATCTATATGCATATATCCTCTATTAATAAATGTAACTGCTAGCGTATAGTGTGGTATCTTTACTTTGCTCTCAGGAGTGATAATCAAAAGAACCTGGCCTGACTGAATTCAGGGCCACAATGGTTCCTTCTGAAGGTAGACAACGAACACAAAAATCCCCCAAACAACTGGTCACAAGAGGTACTCTGAATTTGTGAGGTTCACTCCGGGGTGCATGGACTCCTGCCCTTGTGCTTCAATTAGTGACACCCTCGCTCATACTGCTACTCTTGACATGGTGTCTTTGACTTCAGCCCCTGTGGTCTAAGCTACTCATCAGGGCACATTCTCTCTCTATACCCTCCACAAATCTCCTTATCTCCTCCTTGTTCTCAAAAGTCCTTGTTGTTCTATCGAGAAAGACTTTGAGCTTGGCTGGATATTGCAGATTTAAGTGCACTCCTTTGAAAAACAGCCATGAGCAGTAAGATGTGATCTCTCTCCTTTTAGCTGCTACTTGTGCCAAAAAATCCTGGAGCATCAAGATTTTTGCTCTTCTATTTCCAGAGTTTTTTGTTTCCTGTACACAGCTTAGTAGCACCATTCCATCCATGTAGTTTAGACCTTTGAAGATGACCGGCTGGGGTTGGTTGCTGTCTCTACTTTTTGCAACAGCCGATGTGCTCTTTGCACATTTACTGGCAGTGAGGCAGCTGGCGGGCTCAATCTCTCAGGGACCACATTCTTGTGGAGTTCCAGTAATTCTTATCACTTAATGCTCTCAGGTACCTCAATCAGTTGCAGGCCATTCCTTCTACTCCTATTCACAGGTGGGGAGACAGAAGGACTCTCAATCTCACAGGCCACCAGCTCTGCTTCTTATCATGGCCTGTTGTCCATCGGCCAGCCCGTCAGCGAGTGCTGCATCTCCAACAGCTTTGTTGTATTTTGGCTAGCAATTACCCAGGGATGCACTCGAGTTGTGCTGCTGATTCCCACTGTTGCATGTCTGATCACAGCACCCTTCCGGCCCCCTCCCTGGGATCTTTACTTCTGGGCCTCACTTGTGATCCTTCCTTGCCCTCGGAGTGTGATGTGCCCTTAGCTTTGCCTCCTCCTCTTTCGATCTTCTTGCAGCCTGCAAACACCCTTCCAAGCCAGTCCCAATATTACATGGCTTACCTCCTTGCTTTCTCGTCCAACTGGGCCTGCTGCTTTCAACTGCCCACTGCTTTCTTTTCCACATAAAATTAGGGCAGTCTGTCAAGTGGCTTAACTTTATGTGGGCCGCTAACTGGACAAGCATTGTGCTCACTATGTACCACCCTGGCACTCTCCAAACCGTGACATGGTGGTTAGAGGGAATATTCCACAGCACTGCCCAGTTAGTTCTGCTGGATATCCCTCTCAATGGGGCTTAGCCTGTTAGCGGGTCCTGGTAACTAGATAAACCCCTTTGAATATCAGCCCCATGGTGTTTAAGTGTGTTGTAAGGGACAGTTGAAGAGGCCTTAAGCTCCTGGAAAATAAGAGCATACAGAGAGAATATTAATTTCAAATAAGTCAGCAGGGTGTATGTTTAAAGGAATCTGTTAAAGGACACTGAATTCTGTTGGGCCTATGTGGGTGGATGATAGCAGATGATTCTTTTGCTGCTACTGAGGGAGATGGCTAAACACAGGGCATTTTCAACATGGGTTATAAAGGATGCTAAAAATCACCAGCCTGATATGCTGTTGTGGTTGGTACTTTTTTTTTAGTGCTGGCTGCGATGTTTAAATAAAATCTTAATATTCAGGGCTGGTAGCTACTGTAGATTGCAGCCAGCACTGAATATCTGGATACAATGGCAAGGGCCCTGCTACCTGCGATATTCAATCTGCAGATGCATGATTGCTTACTCATAATAGGGGTTCTCTATGGACGGCAAGAGAATGGAGCCATATGAATGGGTGACGTCATCAGCATCTCCTGTGTCCAGACTTGTTACTCTCTTAAATGCTCAGAAGAGCCCTTCCCAGTCTCTCTGAACATGTGCAGCAACTTCCACACCATTGAAAAGATCAGTTCTTGCCTACCATGCTTTCAGTCAATAACACGGCTTAGATAATGCATCCACAGGGGGAATGGTGGGAGGGAATACATGGCTCCATTCCTCTGCTGTCCGTGGAGAACCCCCATTACAGGTAAGCAATCATACTTTCTCTGTGGCCAAGGCAGAGGAATGGATCCATATAAATAGGTGACTTCAAAACTGAGGTTCTTGTCATATCATGAACCAAAATAGAGAGGAACGGGTGGATAGAATCAAGCAAAAACGTTTCTCAGTACAGGCTGACCAAAAAACTGTCATTAAGGGAACTGGAGTTTAAACTGTAAAGTTTTGCAAAGGTATGAATAGAAGACTATGAGGTGCGATCAAAAACTATCGAGATTTGTACAATAAGACAAGAATTATAACACTGACAGTCATTGCACTCAATCTCCTTCAAAGTAGTCCCCTTCTGATAAAACACACTTCCTCCAGCGTTCCTGCCACTGCTGGAAACAATTTTGAAATGCCTCTTTCGATATGCTGTGTAGCTGCTGTGTCGAATTTTGCTTAAAGTCTCCAAATCATCAAATATCCTTCCTTTCAGTGGTAATTTCCGTTTTGGAAACAAGAAAAGTCCACAGGGTGCAAGGCCAGGTGAGCCCAGAGGCTGATGGACTTGGCTTGATCTGGTGTTTCTCCACTCTCTCACTAACTTCAAAAAATACAGACAAATTAGGGAGCAGGTCTCAGACTAAATCGGGGATGGAACCTGCGAGGTGCAATACCTCTATGGCTCCTAATCCCCTAAATTGCATCACGGACCCAGCATAATCCCTTAACTAACTTCAAATAGAGCGTGATAATATTCTGATGTTAAGAATAATGGTCAAACTCATGATAAGTTTATAACATGATCTTTCAGAGGTAAATAATATGTTTATAATGTAATCCTTCCAAAGGCAGAATTCAGTCCCATGAATTGAATGAGTGAATGAAACATAGCATAACGCTTATCTATAATTCTTTCAGAGGCAGAATTCAATTCCAAGTTGTTTTCAAAGGCAGAATTCAATCCCTACTGTTTGACTAAATGAAACATAGCATAGCGCTTATCTGTAATTCTTCCAGAGGCAGAACTCGATCCCAACGCAAATCATCAGCGCTTGTGCGTTTCAGCGCGCAAGCGGTTTCTTCGGGGGATTCCAACTCTGTGAGAACACGCCGTTGAAACATGCAACTGCTCATTCAAGTGAACTCTATAAAATAATCAGAAAATATCAAAATCAGTATTTTCTGTGAAAGGTAAATATCTGAAGACTACATTTGCAATAAAGAGCATAGTCCGATCATAGAAGATCACATACCACTTTTCTCTCCCCACCGGGCTCATCATTGTAAAAAGACGCCGCGCATGCGTAGTCTCAATAGGAAGGCTTGTTTTTATACTCAAACCTCCTTTAAGCGCCATGACTATTGGCTACAGTCCCGAGAGTCACTAAGACCCTCTGATTGCCAACGCTCACTCTGTCAATCCAAAGAGGGATCTAAGTGTTCACAAGAAAATCCCCTCTCATAAGAGTGAAATCGTGCTCAATAGCTGTCACATACGATGATGAAATCCAACCACTTATTCAGTGTTGTGCACCCCATTTCCAACTCGATGTAATGCTGCTGTCAAACACATACCGCCCAATCGATTTGAGCATTCAGACCTTCCGGGTGGACAGTTTTAAGTGTATATATCCAGCGCTGTTCATTGATAAACAAGCTTTGATCCCTCGTTTTACCAGCATATCCCGCTAAAACTTGATCAATGCAAAAAACTCGGAGTTGATCGAATTGGTGATGGAAAGTTAAACAATGAGCTATGATTGGTGCTTCGATCTTTCTACAGCGCAGCCTGCTCTGATGTTCATTAATACGGACCCTTAATGGCCGAATAGTTTTACCGATGTATAATAGTGAACATGGGCATTGAATTGCATATACGACGTAGCTGGAACTACATGTTGTAGACTTCTTTAATACATAAGTTATTTTATGATATTTAAACTCAGTCACTTCCAAAGTAATATTGCAAATGTTACAATTGCCACATTTAGTGTGGCCACGGTGTATGGGAGAACCGACAGTAGAAACTGGCTTTAACACTGCTGGACTCAAGAGTTCCTTGAGGTTCTTATGACATTGCCACACCGCTCCATCGGCGGCAACAGCAGAATGAGGAGCCCGCGGCCGCCCGCCCCCCCCCCTCAGAGAGCCTGCAGTGCCGGTTCCCCCTCCGCCCCAGCTCAGTTTTGCAGAGCCATGGTGAAGGGAGAGTGTTTCCATTAACCACGGCTCTGTTAAAGCTGAGCCTGCGGAGCTGATGGGAAGCACCACGGGCTCAGCTTTAACAGAGCCGCGTGAAAGGGAAACACTCCCCTTTCACCGTGGCTCTGCAAAACTGAGCCGGGGCGGAGGGGAAACCAGCACTGCAGGCTCTCCAAGGGGGGGGGGTGCGGGTGGCCGCAGGCTCCTCAGTCTGCTGCCTCCGCCGATGGAGCGGCAGCGGCAGCTGCTTCTTACCCCGGAGGGTTTTATTTATTTTTCAATTTCCCTGGGTTGGGGGGGGGGGGCTAGGATTGGAACTGGGCTGATGGGGGGGGATTAGAACTGGAACTGGGCTGATGGGGGGTTAGGACAGGAAATGGGGCTGATCAGGAGGGGGGATGGGACGGGTAATGGGCTATCGGGGGAGGGCTAGGACTGGAAATCTACTGATGGGGGGTTAGAACTGGAAATGGGCTGATGAGGGGGTTAGGAATGGTAATGGTCTATGGGGGGAGATTAGGACTGGAAATGGACTGATGGTGGTTTAGAATCAGAAATGGACTGATCAGGAGGGGGGCTAGGACTGGTAATGGGCTATCAGGGGGGGGTTAGAACTGGAAATGGGCTGATGGGGGGTTAAGATCAGAAATGGACTGATCAGGAGGGGGGCTAGGACTGGTAATGGGCTATCTGGGGGGGGTTAGAACTGGAAATGGGCTGATGGGGGTGTTAGGACTGGAAATGGGCTGATTGGGAGGGGGACTAGGACTGATAATGGGCTATCAGGGGAGGGCTAGGACTGGTAATGGACTGATGGGGGTTTAGAACGTGAAATGGGCTGATGGGGGGTTAGGACTGGTAATGGGCTATCGGGGGGGGGGGGTAGAACTGGAAATGGGCTGATGGGGGTGTTAGGACTGGAAATGGGCTGATTTGGAGGGCGAAAAGGAAAGGTAATGTCCTAAAATCGCAGCTCAATTACTCGAAATGGGCTGATGGGTGTTTAGAATGGGAAATGGGCTGATGGGGGGGTTAGGACTGGTAATGGGCTATCGGGGGGGGAGTTAGAACTGGAAATGGGCTGATGGGGGTGTTAGGACTGGAAATGAGCTGATTGGGAGGGGGCTAGGACTGGTAATGGGCTATCAGGGGAGGGCTAGGACTGGAAATGGACTGATGGGGGTTTAGAACGGGAAATGGGCTGATGGGGGGGGTTAGGACTGGTAATCGGCTATAGGGGGACTAGGACAGGAAATGGACTGATTGGGGTTCTAGGACTGAAAGTGGACTTATTTGAGGGTTACGACTGGTAATGGGCAGATGGGGGGCTAGCACTGGAAATGAATTAGGACTGGTTATGGGCTGATTGGGGGGCTAGGACTGGAGTGGGTTGATAAAGGGGATAGGACTAGACATGGGCTGAGAAAGGAAATGGGCTAATACGGGAGGGGAGGAGAGTGCTGCTGGCCCTGGAAGAAAACTAGGGGCTAGGGTACAAATGGGTTGATGCGGGGGGATGGTAGAATAGGACAGGAAGGGAGCGGATACTGAGAGGGTCTGCCAGGGGAAGGAGGGGGCAGGGAGATGACACGGGGGATGGAGGGGGCTGGAAAGGAGCTGACACCTGGGATGTACTGAAGGGGGACTGGAAGGGAGCTGACACTTGGGGATGGGAGTGGTAGGTGGCCGGGTAATGGGGAAGAGGCTGGAAGGGAGCTGACATGCAAATGGCACTGGAAGGGACAGAGGGTAGGTCGGCTGGAAGGGAGCTGACTGGGGTGTGACACTGAGAGTGGACCTGAGCTGATACCTGGGATGGTATTTGGACTAGAAGGGGCTGGACAGGGGGAAGGAGGGGGACTGGAAGGGAATGGAAACCAGTGGCAGTTGTAGGAATGCAAGGCGGTTGACATTGGAAGGTACTGGGAGGGGAGGACTGGAAAGGGGGCTGATACTGGGGAGGGTTACTGGAACTGGAAATGGGCTGATGGAAGGAAGTGAAGAAAACAAAAGAAGAGATAAGAAATGACAGATGGACCATAGACCACAGAAAGAGAGCTAAGAGAAGACAGGAAAGTAGAAGCCTCAGATCGGGACCAGCATGATCAGAGAATAAAATGGTCAGGTAGAAAAAATAATTTTAATTAATTTTATTTAATTTTAGTGATTGAATTTTGCACTATTTTTATATTTTACACAGTATTAGGGAACTGCATCTCTTATTTATCTGATGTTGCACTGCATGTGGACTCTGGCTTCTTGGGGTTTCAGTTTAAATTTTGTCTACATATTTTTATTTTTACTTTAGATTGTGGTTACTTATTCTGTACTTGGTGAGGGTTGATGTTGTGTGTGTGTGTGTGTGACTGAGGTCAGGTGTTCTGTTAACATAGAGTTTGCATATAAAGATCTATACTATACTGTAGTAATTTGACTTGTTCAGCTTTTCAAATAGGTGTATCGATGTTCCAGGGCCCAATGTAGTATTTACAGTGATGCTTTTTTGGATGGGCTCCTTATGTGAGTTTTGGAAGTTTGTGCTGATATGGTGTGATATGGTAGGTTTGCTCTTTGTTGGAGGGTATTTATTAGTTCACAATATGCCTGATACTGGAGAATAGTGGTTGTTGTTCGTGAGATGATCAGAATCTGATTTTTTTTTAAATATTGAGTTCTGTGGGTGAATGTCCTGGTTCTGCTCTGCACCTACTGTGGATGCAAAATATATGTTGAAAAAGAAAAAGCGAGAACCATAACACAGTTTATAACCAAATAAAAATTAGTTTAATTTAGTTTTATAAACTGTGCTGTTGGTTCTTTCTGTCTTCTAGTTCCTTGGTGTGCAAACAGGACCATACCTAGCCCTGTGCAAGCAGTGCAGCCGCACAGGGCGCAAAGGCTTGGGGGTGCATTTTGGCTGTCTGCTGTTGCCCTGCCGCTGCTGACAGGACAATAGCAGGCAGTCAAAATGCACCCCCAAGCCTTTTCGCAGCACTTTAAGCAGGTCTGATGTCAGAGCAGGGAGGGACAGATCTGCTCAAAGTGCCGGCGCCTTTCAGATTGGGCGCATGCCCCCCTCCTCCTCCCCATACCTCCGTCCAGCGCTGCCTGCTCTTTCCCTGCTGCCACGCCACCATGAAAAAAACAGAGGGTGGCAGCAGCAGGGAAAGAGCAGGCAGCGCTGGACGGAAGTATGGGGGGAGAGGGGGCGTGCACCCGAGCTGCAAGTTGCACAGGGCACGATTGCAGCTCGATACGGCCTTGTGTGCAAACATCTTGCATTTCCTCCATATAATCTAGTCGGCTTTTTGGTTTGGTTCAGTCTCTGATTGGATTTCTGAAAAAGCCCCACTAAGGTGGAGGGGGGGGGGGGTGCCATCTCATTCTTCGCCTCAGGCAGCAGATTGCCTTGAGCCGCCCCTGGATCTGGGGCATTATCGCTATGAAACAACCGTTCACCATTCCTGTGCAACTCTTTATCTTTATCTTTATTTTGGTACTTGATATACCGCCGAGGCATAAGCATCAGGGTGGTGTACAATCAATCAATAAAGCTGCAGGTGAAAATAAAGGAAGAAAGGAACGCCATTGTATGGATAGGAAAGTGACTGGTAAAAAAAAAAGATAGAAAAAGGAAGGACAGAGACAGCTATCGTACGAGGGAGAGAGGGGGGGTGTGGAGGGTATGCTGAAGAGAAGGAGGGAAGCCTAAGGGTCAGGTGAGGGGAAAGTCGTAGGTTTTTAGCATGCTCTTGAATCGGGGGAAAGACATTTCAGTACAGAGGATATGCGGGAGTGAATTCCAGAGGGCAGGGCCAAGGAAGAAGAAAGTGGAGTGGTGGGCAAGTTCGAGGTGGGCCTGTGTGGGGGAGGGGAGTAAAAAATGGTTACCATGGGCTGAACGGAGGATATGAGGGGAGGGCTGAAGATGGATGAGATCTGCCAGGTACTGAGGAGTGCCAGAGTGGAGAACTTTGTGAGCAATTGTAAGGATTTTGTAGGTAAGCCTGGATTGGATTGGGAGCTAATGGAGATGTATAGTAGGGGGGTGACATGATCGGTCGGGGAGGAGTGTGTGAGGAGGCAAGCAGCAGTGTTCTGAACCAGTTGTAAGTGACGGAACTGATATTGGGGAAGACCGACAAGTATGATATTACAGTAATTAAGTCTAGAAATGACAAGTGACAGTACAAGGGTGACGAGGGAAGATGGGGAGAGAAACAGATGGACAGCATGGGTCTGATGTAGAGAGAGGAAAGAGAAGTCGGTAAGCAGAGAGATATGTTGATGAAAGGTGAGTAAGGAGTCTAGTGTGACCCCCATGTAATGAAGGGTAGGAACAAGGAAGATCGAAATGGCGGACAGAGTGGGAGATAAGGTGGGTGAAGGGGCACTGAAGGAAAACCAAAGGGCCGCAGATTTGGTTCAGGTGGACGAAGTTGCTGTTCAACCTGTGGGTGACATGTAAGAGGTAGACATTGAGCGCAGTGAGATCAGGGGAGGAGGAGCTAGTGTGATACAGGAGAAGGATGTCCTCAGCGTAGTAATCCTCAGAGATCCCAGACTGCTGAATGAGGAGGGCAAGGAGTGGAAGAAAGACACTGAAGAGGAGGGGGGTGAGTACGGAGCCCTGAGGGACACCGCAGAGTAGGAGGGTCACTGGGGAAGTGGCAAGACCTCTGGCCTCTTACGATGAATTGCAACTCTCAAACAAGTCAGAACTTGGACGTAATACTCCTTATTGATGGTATGGCCTTTTGAAGCATACTCATGATGAACAATAACCTGGTAATCAAAGAAAACTGTGAGCATGACCTTGACATTGCTCCTCACCTGACGGGCTTTCTTGGGTCTGAGAGCGTTTGGAGTCTTCCATTGTGAGGACTGAGACTTAGTCTCTGGGTCATAACCAGAAACCCACGATTCATCACCACTTATAATCTTTTTGAAGAAATCGGAGTCATTTTCAACGCATTCCAACAGCTCCCTGACTGCAGACAGTCAATCTTCTTTTTGGTCAGGAGACAGGAGTTTCCGCCTGAATTTTGGAGACGCATGTCTCATCCCCAAATCGATAGTAAGAATGGAATGTACTGACCCGAAACTGATATCCATGTGCTCAGCAAGCTCCCTGATAGTCAACTGACGATTTGAGCATATTGTGGCACACACTGCTTCAAGTTTGTCTTCATTCCTGCTCATGAATCATTTGGAACCTAAGAGCTTGCCCTATATGCCTCAAGTTAGATGCTATGTATAAAGAATTGACTCTACTAAGGGAAGAATTAGCTGCAATTAAACATAGTTCCTTTAGGGTACAAACTGAACAAAATACACCACCGCTCCCACAAAGAATCAAACAGACTAGGAACAAATGGATCACAGTGGGCTCTGGTAGGTTGTGACCTGCAACATATCCCTGCATAATGCCTTCTCTGCCTTGGATAATGAGGGTGCCCAATCTGTGGCAACTGGAGTGCCCTTAAATGAAAGACTTAATGCCAAATCTACTGATAATGGACCAAATAGGAAGAAAAAATCACAAAACAGAAAACTATTACTACTTGGAGATTCTATCATCAGAGGTACCAACTTGGGAACACAGCTCAAAGGAGAGAGGATGGTCAAATGCCTCCCAGGCTCTTCAGCCAGCAGGAATACAAACCAAATTGTTGGTATAGTTAGTGCAAAAAGTGAGCATTCCAAAACTGATATTGTCATCCATTGGGTACAAATGACCTGGCTATAAGCAATGCCTCTGTAGTTCAAAGGGACTTCCAGACTCTGGGAGAGAAACTCAAGCCCATTGCTAACACTATAGCATTCTCAGACGTTTTACCTGTTCATGGTAAGGGGGCAGAAAGGCTGCATTGCATAAACAACTTAATACATGGCTCCAAACCTGGTGCAAACAAGAAGGATTTAGATATATATGTGACTGGGAAAACATATGGATCAACAAGAGACTATACTGTACTGATGGACTACATCTCTTTGCCGCAGGGCAAATGATCCTAAATGAAAAATTCAGGCAGTATGTGGACAGGCATTTAAACTAGGGAAAGGGGGTGATGAATGGAAAAGGACAAGTTCAGTATGTCACTCCCAGCAAAAGCAAAACAACATTGTAAACAGCCACACTTTTGAACCACACATCAATGGTAAACGGGAAGGGGCATGTAGAACAAAATCCATGCAAAACACAGGCAAGCCAATCAACAAATGCTGGAAAGCAATGAGCATAAATGCTCGAAACCTAGCCAACAAATCTCCTGATCTGGAAGCCCTGATGGTGGAAATGGACTTGGACATTGTGGCCATTACAGAAACATGGTTTAATGAGTCACATGAATTGGATATAACCATAGCTGGTTATAATCTATTTAGAAGAGATAGAGAGGGTAGAAAAGGAGGAGGAGTAGCCCTATATGTCAAAAGCAGTATTAAAGCTGCTGAAATGCAGGGGATGTAGGGAAAAGAAGAAGCACTGTCATCCATACTGGTGTGGTCTACAGGCCTCTAATTCAAACCGAAGAAATGGATAGTGAATTGATTGTTGATATTGCAAAGATAGCCATGAAGGGAGAAGTGATCATATTGGGTGACTTTAATCTATCCAATGTGGATTGGAGTGTTCCTTCTGCAAATCAGGAAAGATTTTAAAAAATCGTGGATGCCTTCTAAGATGTGTTATTTAAACAAATGGTGATGGAACTGACCAGAGAGAGCTCCGTGCTGCACTTAGTGCTCACCAACAGAGATAGCGTGTTGAATATCCAGGTGGATGCCCATATGAGCAGCAGCAATAATCACACAGTGTGGTTTGAGATAAAAGTCAAGGAAGAATCCAATCACAGCAAACTCAAAGTCCTAGACTTCAAAAACACTGACTTCAGTAAAATGGCCAAGTACCTGAAGGAGGAGTTGGCAGGGTGAGAGGGGATTAGGGAAGTGGAATTGCAGTGGGCTATACTAAAGTAGGTAATAAAAGGTGCAACAGATACATATGTAAGGAAAGTAAATAAAAACAAGAGGAAAAGGAAACCTATTTGGTTCTCCAAAGAAGTGGCTGCATAAATAAAGGCAAAAGCACAGCTTTCACAAAATTCAGAAGCTCGCAAACAGAGGAACACAGAAAAGAATACAAGATCAAATTAAAAGAGACAAAAAGAGAAATAAGGATAGCAAAATCAAAGGCAGAAGAAAAGATGGCTAAAGATGTGAAGTGAGGCGACAAAACATTTTTCAGGTATATTCGAGAGAGGAGGAAAATCAGAGGTGTAATTGCAGGACTCAAAAGTGCTGGGAACAGATTTTTGGAAAGTGACACTGAAAAAGTGAAAATGTTAAACAAAATACTTCTGCTCTGTTTTCAAAAGAGAAGGATCACCTGTGATTGACAAATATACAAATGGGAATGGAGTAGATACCATACCATTCACAAAAGATGATGTGTTAGAATAGCTTGCAAAACTGAAAATGGACAAGGCTATGGGACCAAATGGGATATATCCCAGGAGCTCAGAGAGATTCTTGCAGGGCCTTTAAAGGATGTTATTAATAGATCCTTAGAGACAGGAGAAGTTTCACAGGACTGGAGAAGGGCTGATGTGGTACCTCTCCACAAAAGTGGTAGTTGGGAAGAAGTGACAAACTACAGACCAGTAAGCCTTACCTCGGTGACAGGAAAAGTAATGGAGACGCTCCTGAAAGAGCGAATAGTGGACTTCCTCAAAACCATCAGGTTGCATGATCCGAGGCAACATGGTTTTACCAAAGGACAATCTTGCCAAACAAATCTGATTGAGTTCTTTGACTGGGTGACCAGAGAACTAGATCAAGGGCATGCCATGCATGTGATCTACCTAGATTTCAGCAAAGCCTTTGATACTGTTCCTCATAGGAGGCTTATCAATAAGCTCAACAGCTTGGGGATGGGTTTCTAGGTGGTAAACTGGATCAGAAATTGATTGACTGACTGACAACAGAAGGTGATGGTAAACGGAGATTCACTCAGATGAAAGGAAGATGATTAGCGGTGTGCCCCAGGGTTCAGTCCTGGGACCAGTACTGTTAAGTGTATTTGTGAGTGATATTGCTGAAGGACTGATTGGAAAAGTCTGTCTTTTTGCAAAAAACACCAAAATTTGCAACAAAGTGGACTCCCCTGAGGGAGTGGATAACATGACAAAAGATCTAGAAAAACTGGAAGGATGGTCTAATGCTTGGCAGTTAAGGTTTAATGTGAAGAAGTGCAGTGTCATGCACTTGGGAAGCAGAAAGCCAAGGGAATTGTACGCGATAGGAGGCGAGAGATTGGTGTACATTCACCAGGAGAAGGACCTTGGAGTGATTGTTTCTGAGGATCTCAAGTTGGCAAACCAGTGTGACAAGGCAGTGGCAAAAGCCAGAAGGATGCTGGGTTGCATACAGAGAGGAAGGCGCGGGGGGGGGGGGGGGAGTGACCTGCATGGAGCAGCAGGTCCACCTACTCTTGCCTCCTTGCTGGGTAGACTGGATGGACCATACTGGTCTTTACTGCCATTATATACTATGTTACTATGAATGGCCTTCCAGAACGTTCATCACTGTCAACACTTTGGTGGCCCTCTTGGAAATGTTTGTACCAGCATAAACTCGAGCACAACCTATGCATTCATCGCCATACATTTGCTGTAACTTATCATTTCCTGGTTCTTTTCTTATTTCTCCCATTGCTCTTTCAGGGTTTGTTCTGCTGGATTCTCTTCTACTACTATCCCATTCTCACCTGGTGTACACCAAGAATCTGTCTTGGGTCCACTCCTTTTCTTTCTATATATCCAGTCCCTTGCACTCATCTCTTCCCATGGCTTTCAGTATCATCTTTATGCTGATGACTCACAGATCTACCTCTCTACATGTGAAATCTCTCTGGTAATCCAGGCCAGGGTCTCTTCCTGCCTTTCTGACATTGCTACTTGGAGGTTTCACCGCTGCTTGAAATTGAACATGGCCAAAACAGAGCTTCTTATTTCTGCCCCTAAACACTCCTCGCCCCTTCCTCCTTTCTCAGTTTCTGTGGATAACTCTACTCCTCCTTGTCTCCTCAGCTCACAACCTTGGGGTCATCTTTGACCCCTCTCTCTCCTTCGCCACACACATCCAACTGATAGCTAAAGCTTGCTGTTTCTTTCTCTATAACATCAACAAAATTTGTCCATTCCTTTCTGAACAAACTACTAAGACACTTTTCCACTCTTTAGTCATTTCCCATCTAGACTATTGTAACGTACTCCTTGCTAGTCTCCCTCTGAATCATCTCTCTCCCTTTCAATCTGTTCAACACTCTGCTGAGCAGCTAATCTTCTGCCAGTCTCATCATATTACCCCTCTTCTCAAGTAACCTCATTGGCTCCCTATCCATTTACGCATCCAGTTCAAACTTCTCCTGCTGACCTATAAGTACATTCACTCTGTGGCTCTTCAGTACCTCTCTTATCTCTCCCTACACCCCTCCTCTGGAACTCTGCTCTTCTGGCAAATCACTTCTATCTTTGCCCTTCTCTTCTATTGCTATCTTCAGACTTCGCTCCTTTCACCTTGCTGCTCCTTATGCCTGGAACAAGCTACCTGAATCTGTACATCAGGCGCCTTCTCTGACCCTTTTCAAATCCAGACTGAAAACTCACCTCTTCGCTGCCGCTTTTGGATCTTGACTCGCCTAATATTGTTTGTGTTTCCTTAGCATTCCCTCTAGCTGTATCCCGTGTCTACAGCTACTGTGTTATGTCTTGACTAGATTGTAGGCTCTGATGAGCAGAGATCGTCTTTTACGTGTGTCTGTGCAGCACTGCGTACATCTCGTAGCACTATACAAATGTCATAAGTCACAAATCTTCAAGTTTCTTTCAGGATTTAATGCAAATTTACTGTTCTATTTTTTCACTCATTGTAAATCTGACAAATTGCTTTTTATAGGATACCAAACATCACATGATTAAAAAAGTACAGGTGAGCTGCAGCCACGCTACACTCTGCACATGCAGAGCACATAACTACATCACTGCATGCTTAATAGCATCATGTTGCGACGTATTGTTATATAGCTACACAACAAATCTTGATACTTTTTGATCACAATTTGAATGTTGCTGTCTTGCAGATATCCACAATGGAAGTGGCCTTGAGGTTTGCCACTGTGGTTGCTTTGGCCCACAAATACGATACAGTCACTAACACTGCAGCTCCTAAGACGCCACCAACCAAACACGCCAAGAATAAGTTTCTCCCTCCTACACTGCTCGCTCCAAGTTACGTGCACCCCCCCCCCCCACTAAGTTTCATGTAATCCCCTGACTCCAGTTTATTTGAGTCAGCTCTTTTGTTCTTTGATTACATGAAAAGCAGTATATAAAACTTGTTAAATAAAATAAATAAATACATAGTGTGCCATGATGTGCCTTGGTGCTTGCTCACCAGCGTTTAGGAAACAAAGTTCTATACAATCCGCAATCAATCTTGATAAGGTTTGCTTAGTCACTGTATGACCTGGAGCATTGGGGTCATAGAAGAAGAACAGAAGTGCATCCTTCTTTCTGTTGTAGGTTGCAAGGAAATGCTTGTCTCCAGTCCAAAGTGTACAAGACAGCCTCAGCTGTGCTACACTGATGCTTTAGAAAGAACAATGGAAGCACATAAAAACATAAGATTTGCCATTTTGGTCAGACCAAA
The DNA here is from genome assembly GCA_033557465.1 of Ichthyophis bannanicus. Lineage (NCBI taxonomy): Eukaryota > Metazoa > Chordata > Amphibia > Gymnophiona > Ichthyophiidae > Ichthyophis > Ichthyophis bannanicus. The sequence goes on from CM066031.1 coordinate 549,272,493, forward strand.
GATCCATTGAGCCCAGTATCCTGCTTCTAACAGTGGCCAGTCCAGCTCAAAAGTACCCTGCAGGATCCCAGAAGGTAGACAGATTCCATGCTGCTTATCCAGAGATAAGCACTGAATTTCCTTCAGTCCGCTTTAATAATGGTTTATGGACCTTTCCTCCAGGAACCTGTCCAAACACTCTTTAAACTCAGCCACACTAACATTTTAGAGAAGGTGCCTTGCATACAGACACAGGTAGTTTGTTCCAGGTGTAAGGTGCAGCAAGGTGAAAGGAGCGAAGTCTGGAGTTAGCAGTAAGAGAGCAGGGCATAGAGTGGCCTAGTGGTTGGGGTAAGGTACTTCAGGCCAGAAGGTCAGGGGTTCAAATCCCACTAGAGGACAGCAACCTTGGGCCAGAAGGACTGGGGTGTCTAGTCCCACAGGTGCTCCTTGTGGTCTTGGGCAAGCCACTTAACCCTCCATAGCCCATGTTCCCTGTAAAATAGTTATCTCCAAGTTATAATGCCCTGTTCAATGTAAACCACACTGATGCAGAATAGCACAGTATATAAGAGAATATAAATAAATAAATCTTTTTGGTTGCCCTTCTTTGTACTTTTTCTGATTCTGTATATCTTCTTTTAGATGGGATGATTAGAATTGCATAGAATACTCAAGGTATGGTTACACCATGGAGGGATACAGAGGAATTGTGATATCCTTTGTTTTATATTCTATTCCTTTTCTTAATGCCTAGCACTCTACAAACTTTCTTGGCCATCGCTGTACATTGAGCAGAGAATTTTAATGTATTATTCATGATGACACCTAGATCCTTTTCCTGGATGGTGACTCCTAATGTGGAACCTTGCATGCAGGGCCAATGCTACCATTAGGTGAAGTAGGTGGTTGCCTTGGGCTCCAATGATGCGAGGGTGTCTCATTGCCATTGCTGTCGCCCCTCTCCGGGACCAGCAGTGGTGGCAATGACTTGAAATGACACTGCAATGCTTACCCAAACCTTCAGTGTTGTGGTGCTGTTCCTGCTTCCATCCCCTCCAATGCAGACTTCCTGCAGAAACAGGAACAACACCTCATTACCTGGGCCAGTGGCTCAAAGAGTGCCTTGGTTGGTTGAGATTGCACTATATTTAGATCCTAGGGTGGTGTGAGTTGCCTTATAGGCAATTTTGTGTTGCATAAGCCCTTCATAAATCTGGAGACCAACAGCTGGACTGAGAGAGACCGTTGCCTGATGAGCTCCTGACAGGCTGCAACTGTTGATATAAATACAATCACTCTAAATTTGTTTTCAACTACAAGTCAGATATGTGCAACACACAGTCCAGTAAGAGAGGGTTGGAGCTGGTGCAAACACTGAGCGCACCATGTAGCAAAGCACTTTCACTTCGCCTGGTATGACTTCTTGTAGCCAATCTTCTGGATGTTTGCAGTATCCACAAAACATCTTTTGAGACAGGCATACAGAAAGCTAGTCAGCCTTCAGATTCCATACCACCAATGAGAGAGATGGTTGGTTTAGGTGTAGGAAAATGTCTTGCTGTATCAAGAGGGAGGGCTTGCAATTTAATTGTATCGGTTGGTTCTATGACAGCCTCATCAGTCATGGGAGCCAGAACTGGCGCAGCTAGAAGGGAGCTACTAGAATGACATATTCCCTGTCCCTTATGATCTTCTAGACCACTCTGGATAAGAGTGGTATTGGTAGGAAAGCTTAAAGGAGCTCCATGCTTGATGGGATAGTGAAGGCACCGTATGAATATTGGGCTTTTGCTGGTCTCCTGAAACAAAAGGTGGGAAGATTCTTGTTGTCCTGGGAAGCAAAGAGATCAATCTTGGAGGTACCCCAGTACCTGAAAACAGTGCAGATGGTCTCATTGTTGAGCTCCCAGTTGTGAGAGTTTGGGCATCAGTTGAGATTGTCCACCAACTGTCTACTGTGGCCTGGATGGTACTCCACCTGGAGCTGATCTATCAAAAGTGACAGCTTTCATATGTTGACTGTACTTGGCATAGAGGAAGGGACCCTGTATCTCCCTACTTTTTATCATAAAGCATGGCCACTTGGTTATATGTTTCTATTCTGTTTTGTTGCTGAGGTGTTGGCCTTGATGCCATGAAGGATTGCTCATATCTGTAAGAGATTAACGTGCACCTGGCGTTTGATCCTTACCCATAGACCTTGGGTGCAGAGGTGAAGGATGTGCACTCCCCATCCTGTTATAGAGAGGGTGATATAAGGACAGGAACTCTGGAATGGGTAAATCACCCTCAGGTGGTCAGGAGTGGCCCACCATAAAAAGAATGCTGAATCAATGAAGTTATTTCCACTCTCTTGGAGAGAGGATGCCGAAGCTGACACTTCTGGAGCTTCAGTTTCCTCTGTGAAGGATGCACTTGTAGACCTGCTAGGAGCAGGACATAGACTGCCACCGCTGTGTGCTCCAGGACCATGAGGATATCATGTGCAGGCTCTATGCACTTGAGGGATTATTGCAGACCCAGGGATTCTACCATCAGACAACAATTGCCTGGCAGAAATACTCAGTCTAGATACATTGCCAGGAGCACAGCTACTGTATGAATTGCAAGTCCTGTATGGGCACTAGTGGGGATTTTCCTACATTTATTAGAAACCCAAGAACTTGAAAGAGAGAGATGGCTACTCTCAATGATCTTTCTGCATCTTGCCAGGTCCTGGATGTGATCAGGATGTCGTCTAAGTATGGAAATATGCACAGACCTTCTTTCCGTAGGTCGGCCATGCTTGGGGCCAGGCACTTCATGAAGACTCTGAAGAACCGAGGAGAGGCTGAATGGAAGCACCATGTACTGATAATGCATCCCTCTGGTAACAAAGTGAAGGAATTTCCAGTGTTGGAGAGGCACTGCAGCACTGAGGAGGGAACGGCGGAGCTGGCTATGCCAGAAACTGGGGAAAAGAAGTTGCTGAGGAAGTGCATTCCAGCAGCACAGATGGTTTTGCAAGAAGCTTGGCATCAGCTATAACAAGGTTAATGTATAACCCTCCCTCGAAATGGCTATGGGCTCAGCCAATCCTTTTTATTTATTTAGAGTTTTATATACTGCCTTTCAGCAAAATCAAAGTGGTTTACAAATAACCAGTAAAAACGTGACATTTTAACAAATTTCAAACAGATTACAGCATAGAAAGAAGAGGATACATTAGAAAGTTTGCAACTGTAAATGTCATCAGTGTTCTCGGTGTAGGACAGGGAAGCTTCAAGGTGAGACTTAATGATAATGAGCACTCTATCACCTCTCTTAGAGATCCGACGGTTGGTTTAGTAGTACCCTATACAATTCTGCTAACCAGATTTCCATTATGAAAAGGATATCGGGTTTTTTGTCAGAAAATAAGTCAGTGATGATTGGGATTTTATTCCTTCTGGACTTTACATTTATAAGGAAGCAAATGAGTGTTGTGCTTATGGGTCTGAGTTTTTGTTCATTATGTGGTGAGAGGGTTATAGGTGTAATGTATTTGAGTCTATCTCTCTGTGCTCTATTATGTTGTGGTTTATAAGCTTCTCTAGTAAGGTAGACGTGGATTTTGGAGTTTGTGTTTGTGAGGAATATTGTAGCAAATATTTGGGTGAGCTTGGGCACAAATATGGACAATGAGAAAGGACAACAATAGTAGACATGATAAAACACTAGCATTAATATAGGTCACCATGATGGTAGAGGAAAGGATCTCAGTTGGGGTTCTGAGAGTATATACTTGCAGTGTATGGGTTTCCAGATTGTTTAGAGCCCAGTAGGATGAACTGCTCATGTTCCCCACTCAAGGGCCAAGCAAAGGGCCCTTTGGCATGGCCCTTAGGTGCAGGTGCACCCGAAGTGCGGCAATATCTATGGGAGGCAACCGAAATGTAGTCATAGTGGGTGGAGCAGTAAGCAGCGTGTATGGAGCATTGGGGGGGGGGGGAGAAGAGGAATCCCCAGCTTGCCCTTAGAAGGAGATGAGAATTCTGGTGTGGAGAGCCATGATGCCAAGCCCCGATTCAGAAGGCAAACACAGTCTGGTGTGGAGAGAGCCCCAATGCCGAGTCCCAGTTCCACATGCACTATTCGGATCTGGTGCAGTGAGCCCCGATGGTGAGCCCCGGTCCCAAAGTGATGATCACCTGATGTGCCGGCTTTGAAAAGGGTTGAGCCCCTGAAATGTGACGATATTTATGGGGATGGGAGGCAGCCGAAAGTGCAGTCACAGTGGGTGGAGCAGTAAGCAGCATGTATGGAGCGGGGGGGGGGGGGGGAGGCGATACTTCCCTTGAAGAGGGGTCTTCAGCTGCCATTTTTGCAGGGAGTTGAGCTGGGAAGAAACTCTCTGGTTTGCATTTCTGAGGCCCTAGAGAAGCCCTAGAGCAGCGATGGCGAACCTATGGCACGCGTGCCAGCTGTGGCACGTGAAGGCCTTGCAGCTGGCACGCGGGAAGGTCCGCAATCAAAATATGCGGCATTAAAAAAAATAAAATAAAAAGCTGCCGCTGCCGGGGCCGGGGCCGCCGCGGCAGAATCGAGTGTGCCGCGGGGCCCCCCCGCCCAGCAGAGCCTGCCCTCCGTCCCCGGTATCACCTTCTCTCAGCTGCCTCTACTCCAACGCGCCTGCTTTCAGAGCGCGCGTGGTGTTTCTTCCTCGCTGCTCGGTTCTGCCCGCGGGGGCTGTTGGTAAGTTCCCATCAGCCCCCGCGGGCTTAACAGAGCAGCGAGGGAGAAACTTCCCTCGCGCTCTGAAAGCCGGCACGTGTGACTGGAGGCAGCTGAGAGAGGTGATACCGGGGACGGAGGGCAGGCTCTGCTGGGCAGGGGGGGCCCCGCGGCACACTCGATTCTGCCGCGGCGGCCCCGGCCCCGGCCCCGGCAGCGACAGCTTTCTTTGTAATAAAAATTTCGCTGGGGGGGGGTTAGGAGTGGTAATGGCTGGGGGGGGGGGTAGGACGGGTTATGGGCTGGGGGGGGTTAGGAGTGGTAATGGATGTGGGCGGTTGGGGGGTTAGGACTGGTGATGGGCTGGGGGGGGCTAGGACAGGAAATGGGCTGATGGGGGGTTAGGAGTGGTGATGGCGGGGGGGGTTAGGAGTGGTAATGGGCTGGGGGGGTTAGGAGTGGTAATGGCTGTGGGCTGTTGGGGGGTTAGGACTGGTGATGGACTGGGGGGGTTAGGAGTGGTAATGGCTGTGGGCTGTTGGGGGGGGCTAGGACTGGTACTGGGCTATGGGGGGCTAGGACAGGAAATGGGCTGATGGGGGGGTTAGGAGTGGTGATGGGCTGGGGGAGGTTAGGAGTGGTGATGGGCTATGGGGGGGCTATGGGCTATGGGGGAGCTAAGTCTATATGGGCTGATGGGATTAGGACTGGAAGTGGGTTGATGGGGGCTTAGGACTGGTAATGGGCTATGGGGGGCTAGGACAGGAAATGGGCTGATGGGGAGGGTTAGGACTTGAGGTGGGCTGTGGGGGGGGGTTAGGACTGGTACTGGGCTATGGGGGCTAGGACAGGAAATGGGCTGATGGGGAGGGGTTAGGACTTGAGGTGGGCTGTTGGGTGGGGTTAGGACTGGTAATGGGCTATGGGGGCTAGGACAGGAAATGGGCTGATGGGGAGGGTTAGGACTTGAGGTGGGCTTTGGGGTGGGGTCTGGCCTGGAACTGGGCTGCGGGGGGGTTAACACTGGAGGTGGTCTGATGGGGTTAGGACTGGTAATGGGCTATGGGGGGGTTTAGGACTGATAATGGGCTATGGGGGGGCTGGGACAAGAAATGGGCTGATGGGTAGGGGTTAGGACTTGAGGTGGGCTGATGGGTATAGGAATTGAAATGGGCTGTGGGATGATGGGGTGGTTAGGACTTGCAATGGGCCCTGGGGGGGTTAAGACTGGTAATGGGCTGTTGGCTGATGGGGGCTGTCTGGTAATGGGCTATGGGGGGTTAGGACTGATAATGGACTATGGGGGGGCTTGGACAGGAAATGGGCTGCTGGGGAGGGGTTAGGACTTGAGGTGGGCTGATGGGGTTAGGACTGGTAATGGACTGTGGGCTGATGGGGGGTTAGGACTGGCAATGGGCTATGGGGGGCTGACTGGAAATGGGTTGATGGGGGTTAGGACTGGAAGTGGGCTGATGGGGGGGTTAGGACTTGAAGTGGGCTGATGGGGTTTAGGACTGGTAATGGGTTAAAGGGGGGGTTTAAACTGAAAAATGGGTGATGGGAGGTTAGGACTGGAAGTGGGTTGATGAGGGGGGGCTAGGACTGGTATTGGGTTGGGGGGTTTCTAGGACTGGAAATGGGTTGGGGGCTGCTAGGACTGGAAATGGGCTGATGCAGGGACTAGAAGGGAATGGATGCTGGGTGAGGCTGGAACTAGAAGGGAGCTGGTGTTGGGGGAGGATTAGAATGGGATGGGGCTGGGAGAGTAAAATGGAGAGGGGAAAATATTTTGTGTGGAGGGATAAAAAATCTACAATTGGCCGGGTATTGGGAGAATAAGTGGGGATTGAGGATGGAGGGGTAAATTTTGAGTAGATGAAATAGGAATGAGGAAAGAGCAAAAGGAGAAAGATTAGTATGTTAAAGCAGATGTAGAGAGAGAATGGAAAAAAAAAACAAGAAGACAGAAGAAAGGACAAATGGACAGCAGATGGAGAGTTAGCAGAAGACACGAAGAAACCAGAAGAAAGTGGCTGGAACAATTGCAACTGAAAAAAATGCACAAAAGGTAGAAAAATATCTCTTTATTTTGAATTTATTAACTGGAATATGTCAGCTCTGGGAAATGTGCATCATTAATTTTTGCGCTTTGTTTAGTACAAGAGGAAATTAATTTATAGTTTTATTTCTACAGTGTTGTTGTATATTCGAAGTTTGGCTTTTGGGGTTCCCAGTTTAATTATTGTCTTCCTGTTTCTAAATTGTGATTCCTTGTTTGGTGATGGTCTGTTCTGCATGTGTAACTGAGCTGAGGTATTCTGTTTATATAATTCCTATTTGACATTGCCACTTGTTCTTTCCCCAGTAGGTCATGTATTGTTGTTCTCTGAAATGTATTGGTTTAATATTTGCAGTGTTGCCTTTTGATAGTTAGGGTATGGTGCTTTGTGAGTCCTGGTAGTGCTGTTAGGATACGGCGGGTTTGCTATGGGTTCTAAATGGGCAGCGTTTGTAGTAGTTCCTAATGTGCCTGGCGGTTGGTACTGGATTATAGTAATGTAGAAACCTTTTAGTCTTTCTTTATCCATATACTCATTAAGAGGCATGTTTACTAAAAGTTAGTGTATGGTAACATTATGCAAATATTTATGCAAATGAGGCACCTTATGCAAATGAGGCTTTAATTGACGTGCTGGCACTTTGAGGAAATTCTTTGGTTTTGTGCGGCAGTTTGGGCACTCGGGCTCAAAAAGGTTAGCCATCACTGCCCTAGAGGTATCCTCCTTTTGTGCATGCTTAAGCTTCAACAGTTCCACTGTCCTTTTAAGGGCTGAAGAACTCAGTGCTATTGAGAGAGAGGTGTTTCCATGGTGAGGTGAAGGGAATGGAAAAACTCCATGCAGGCCCAAAGGAAAAAGACCATAGTACTTTGGAGCTGCCTGTTTGGTTCTCGAGCCTCCTGGCCAACCTTGAAACTCCTGCGGGTCCCCAATGTGGGTTTCTAAGGAGGTTCTGTACTTTTTATGAGCTTTTAAACTCAGACTCCACAGCTGCTTGATTTTTGCCCATTGGGGTATGTGGCACAAGCATGTTAAAAATAAGAGGGAAAAGGAGGGGAAAACCACTATTCTTTTTGAAACGCCTGGTGGGTAGGCAGGTTAGGGCCTTACCAATGGCGTGGGGCTTGCCGCACATGCTCAGAGACACTGGAAGGGGCTCTACTGAGTATTAAAGAAAGCAACAGCTCCAGACGCAAGCGATGCCGATGGCGTCACCCATTCATGTGGCTCCTTTCCCCTGCTTGTCACAGAGAAATTGGGATGACTATTGGCACTATCTGGAGAATTCTCTGGCCTGCCCATGCTCCGCCCACATTCTGCAGTGGCACTATACAGACAGTGCTGGGGTGGTCAGTATGATTTCAGTAGCACTATCCAGATACCGCTACGGAAAATCACCAGATGGACTCGGCAGCAGCTCTTATCTGTAAAGCAGGTGCTGCTATCTGGAGAAGTACTTTTCAGTATCAGGCCCCACAGTATTTGTTTCAACTATTAACTGTGCTAAAAGAAAGAGGAACTGTTATGACAGAACAAATGCGAGAGTTAAACAAGCTGAGGAAGCCCAGACTGTGTGACTGATTCCTTAAAGACTGTCTAGGAGAGGATCAGAATATGAGAATGTTTCTCTGTATTTTGAATGTCCCTTTGTAGTAAGTTAAGGCCTTGCCTGTGGGGAAGACGGTTAGCCTGTGAAGGTACAAACTGTGCTTAAAGGGATAGATGTCAAAGGATCAAGTCTGCACAACACACAGGGATTTTTAAAGCCTCTAAGACTAATAAGCCAACAAAAGAACACAGATTTAACAGTTCAGCCCATAATCTCTCTCTGCACGCAGGCTTTAAGTCAAATTTCCCAAACAGCAATATGCACAGTTTGTGTTCACTAACGAACAGAGGCAGCTTCTATCCCCCGGGGGACCTATACAAATCTAAAGATTTTGGAAGGCTATTTTTCTGTCTTCTTTATGGACATTTTACAAAACTGCAGTAATGGTTAGAGCAGGGTTTACTCTGCACTAGGCCTAGTGCAGTAACCATTATCTTGAGTTAAAAATGTGGCCATGTTAAAAATACCACACAAATCGCTTAGCACAGGTTGGGGGCAAAGACTGGGAGCAGGTTAGGGGCAGGGTGTGGGCGGTGACTGCATATTGTGTCATGAGTACACACTCACTCTCACTCTCACAGTTAGCACAGATGCACTTACTGCAATGGTGGTGTAATTAGTGCATGACTTTTGCATGGGCCTAATAAAATCACCCCCTTAATGTGCAAATTAGCATCCGCAGTATGCACATGGCCACCTTACCAGTGGCTTGATACTTGGAAGTAATTTTATAAAACACTGTAGTGCGCATGAGGCAATATATGCAGTTAGAATGGCTCTTCTGAAATTACCTGAGGCGCAAAAGTATGCCCAATGGCATGAACGAGGCATTGTCAGGGGCACAGTCTGGATGGAGCAGAGGTGGAGTCACACAGCACACGTGATGCTTATAAAATACCTCAATCTCTACGCATACAGTACTTGCATCTGTGACCTCAGTGTACGCAGTCACAATTGCTGCGGAATTCCCACTAGTATTTTATAAAGACACATCGACCTCTATGTGCCTTATAAAATGTAGTCAAAATGGGCATCTGGAGGGTAATTTATAACCAGGTGCCTAGTTTTAGGCATGCAGAAATCACCTATTTGAAGTCTATTTTACCTCTGTTTAAGGCTCGCCTCTTTAAGGTGCCTTTGCTTCCTAATCCTCTGTTCCTTGTCTCTTTTGTCCTTTGTCTCCCTCCCCTACTTGATTAGATTGTAAGCTCTAATGAGCAGGGCCTGTCTTCATCTGTGTTTGTACAGCACTGCGTGCAGCAAGTAGCGCTCTATAAATGTTTAATAATAATAATAATAATAATAATAATAAAGTGGTATAAAATATGCATTAAACCTAGGCGCCCGCACTTACACCAGTCCTAAGGCTAGTATAAATGCCCACATCTAGCTTTTTAGAGAACATGCATAAAGTATAATATTTTATAATTTCTGTGTATGCATTTGTCCCATTGCACACCCACAGTGAAAGTATGTACCACTGGCCTGATGTCTGTACTTATAAAAGGCATAGTAAATGTTTTTTTTTTCTGCATTTTCTGCATGGGCAGATTACTACTACTACTGCTGTTGCCTATCGTTTGCATAGCTCTGGAAGGTATATGCAATGCTGTACATATAGATGTAAGAGACATTCCCTGCTCATCAGAGCTTACAATCAAATCAAGACGAACAACAACACAAAACTGGGGACTCGCGAACGGCAAGAGGTGAACAAGGGAGTGAGGGGCATCAGGATCCAAACACAGCCTTGAAGAGGTGGCTTTTAGTCTGGATTTGAATAGGGCCAAAGATGGAGCCTGACGTACTGACTCGGGTCGTTTGTTGCAGTCATAAGGAATAGCAAGGAGGAAAGAATGAAGTTGGGAGATGGCAGTGGCAGCTAAAAAGGATTTGCTAAGAGTGGAGTTCCCGAGAAGGGGCGTAAGGTGAGATAAGAGAGAAAATGTAGTGAGGAGCCGCAGAATGACTGCCTGTCTACAAACTCTCATAACCCTACCTCCTGATGAAAGACCAAGACGAGGCCAAACATCAAACCTCAAAATCCCCAGGCAGAAAACAGCCAGTACACAAGAAATATGCCACCGCACCTTCTCCATATACGGGCCTACATTCTGGAACTCCCTTCCAACCAACCAATCAATCTCAGAGCAACTACTGACATAAAGGATTTCAGGAAGTTGCTAAAAACACACGTATTCAAGCAATATTATGGGACTGACTGTCAAGATCTCTCACCCACAGCCAAAACTTACACACAAACCTAGATATCCGAAATTCAAAAGCATGGTTCATATACCAACCAAATGTAAATAGTAATCAGATCACAGTTCAGACAGTAAATACCTTCTTGCCTATCAGTTAAAATGTAAATAGTTAATTGCATTGTTATTCCAGTTACCTATACCTATGTTTCATGTAACTCTTGTTCTATTAGATGTAAACTGCCTTGATACAACTGAAGGCTGTATATAAGAAAATGTTAAATAAATAAATAAATAAGATAGCAGTGGTGAACCACTTGCTCAAATAATTTTGAAGCAAAGGGGAGGAGAGAGATAGGCCAAAATTTGGAAAGACAACCATGGTCTAGTGAAGGCTTTCTGAGGAGAGGTGCAACCCCAGCACGTTTGAGGGTCACAGGAACAGTTGCAGCGGAAAGCAATGGGTTAAGGATATGATAGATGGAAGGGATGACATTGGAAGAGATAAACCTTAGTAGTGTGGTTAGCAGTTACTGCACAGTAATTTGGGCACCTCCCACCAGGTAACTGTAAGACTTACAGCACTTTAGTAACAGGGCCTCTTAGAGTTAACTAAGGCTTTTCTCCCCTTCCGTGTCTATTCAAGGATAGAAGTAGCAATGCAAGGATTAAGGACCTGATTTAGTAAGCTTTTCTTCCATTAACTCTGTCATGACTTGAGTAGGAGCTCAGTGATTCCATACTCTGCAAGGATTGACTTAGCATTTTCTTGCTGACTCGGCCGAAGGCCTTCTCTTGATCTACAAAAGCTAAATTCAGGTTTTTATTCTATTTGTTGTCCCTTTCCACCAATTGTCTGTAATGTTCTCTGAAGCCCATGGGAGCTTCTGACAGCTGGCATTCTATTACAGCTTCTAAGCATTACTTCCTGTAGCAGTGTGGCTTAATAAAGATATCAGGGCTGGCCCATCCATTGTGCGATAATGTTGCTTGCACAGGGCCCGCGCTTCAGGGGGCCCCGCGTAACTACCATTATGGCACACCGGACGGCTTTAGAGGGAGCCGGGGAAGCCCGCGCGAGGCCCCAGCTCCCTCTGTACAACCGCCAGCGTGAAGATCCTTTTCCTTCACTCTGGCGGCTGTTTCTGTGAAGCTGCAATTGCTGGGAAAGGTTAAAGGCAATGCCCTTTAACCTTTCCCAGCATTCGCGGCTTCACACAAACAGCCGCCAGCGTGAGGGAAAAGGATCTTCATGCTGGCGGTTATATAGAGGGAGCCGGGGCCTTGCGTGGGCTTCCCCGGCTCCCTCTGAAGCCCCTCAGAGAGCCGCGGGGCTGGTCAGGGGGGGGAGGGGGAGGAGGCCAAGGACTGAATGAGCTGTGATGGAGTGGGGGCTAGGACTGCAAATGGGCTGTGATGGAGGGGGGGAACCTGGACTGAAAATGGGCTATGGGGGGGTGGAAACTTGGAATGGGAATGGGCTGTGAAGGGGGGAGACCTGGACGGGAATTAGGCTTTGGTGGGGGAAGGGGGGAACTTGGACTGGAAATAGGCTGTGATTAGGGGGGCTAGGACTGGAAATGGGCTGTGATGGTTGGGGGGGGGACTTGGACTGCAAATGGGCTGTGATGGTGGGGGGGTTGCTAGGACTGCAAATGGGCTGTGATGATGGGGGGGCAGGACTGGAAATAGGCTGTGATGGGGGACTTGGACTGGAAATGGGCTGTGATTGGGGGGGCTAGGGCTATGGTGGGGGAGGGAGGAACTTGGACTGGAAATAGGCTGTGATTAGGGGGGCTAGGACTGCAAATGGGCTGTGATGGTTGGGGGGGGACTTGGACTGGAAATGGGCTGTGATGGTGGGGGGACATGGACTGGAAATGGGCTATGGTGGGGGGGGGGAACTTGGACTGGAAATGGGCTGTGATGGAGGGGCTAAGACTGAAAATGGGCTGTGATGGTTTGGGGGGACCTGGACTGCAAATGGGCTGTGATGGTGGTGGGGGGGGGGGGCTAGGACTGGAAATAGGCTGTGATGGGGGGGGCTAGGACTGGAAAGAGGCTGTGATGGGGGACTTGGACTGGAAATGGGCTGTGATTGGGGGGCTAGGACTGGAAATGGGCTGTGATGGGAGGGCTAGCACTCAAAATGGGCTGATGGGGGCTGGAATAGAACTGGAAGTGGGCTGACGAGGAGGCTAGGATTGTAAATTGGCTGATGGGGGAGCTTGGAGTGGAAATTGGCTGATGGGGGGCTGGGATAGAATTGGAAATGGGCTGATGGGGCTGGAATAGGACTGGAAGTGGGTTGACAATGGGGCTAGGATTGGAAATTGGCTGATGGGGGGCTGGAATGGAACTGGAAAAGAGCATATGTGGGGCTAGGACTGGAAATGGGCTGATGAGCTGGAATAGGACTAGAAATGGGCTGGGGGAGCTTCGACTGCAAATGGGTGATGGGCTAGAATAGGACTGGAAATGGGCTGATGTGGGGGCAAAGGGAGAATGGGACTAGAAGGGAGTGGATGCTGGGTGGGTCTAGAACTATAAGGGAGCTGATTTTGGGGGAGGACTAGAAGGGATGGGGAATGAGAATGAGAATGGAGAGGGGAAAATATATTGTGTGTGGAAGAAACATCTACGATGGGCCGGGTATTGGGAGAGTAAGAGGGGATTCAGAATGGAAGGGTGAAATTTGAGTGGATGATAAAGGAATAAGGAAAGAAATGGGGGAAAGAGCAAAAGGGAAACGATCAGTATGTTAAAGCAGATAAAGAGAGAGAATGGAAAACATTTAAAAGAGAAGAAAGGACAAATGGATAGCTCGCAGAAGACATGAAGAAACCAGAAGAAAGTGACTGGAGCAATTGTAAATGAGAAATAAAATGCCCAAACAGAAGGTAGAAAAATACTTTTTATTTTGAATTTATTAACTGGACTAAGTCTGGTCTGGGAAGTGTGTATTGCTAACATCTTTGTGTTTTTGTTTAGTGCAAGAGGAAATTACTTTATAGTTCTATTTCTCCAGTGTTGTACATTTCATGTTTAGCTTTTGGGGTTCCCAGTTTAATTATTATCTTCCTATTTCTAAATTGTGATCCCTTGTTCTTTGTGTGGTGATGGTCTATGTTCTGCATGTGTAACCGAGCTGAGGTATTCTGTTCATGTAGTTTCTATTAGACAGTCCCACTTGTTCTCTTTCCCCCAGCGAGATGTATTGGTATTCTCTAAGATGTATTGGTTTAATATTTGCAGTGTTGCCTTTTGATAGGTAGGGTTTGGTGCTTTATGAGTCCTGGTAGTGCTGTTATGATAGGATGGATTTGCTATGGATTCTAAATGGTCAGTGTTTATAATACTTTCTAATGGGCCTGGTGGTTGTCACTGCAATATAGTAATGTGGAAATCTGTTAGTCTTTCTTTATCCAGACACTCATTAAGAGGCATGTTTACTAAAAGTGCATGTTAATATTATGTATGCAAATAAGACTCCTGATGCAAATGAGGCCCCACAATTAATCTTCGTACATGGCCCCACGCCCCCCTTGGGCCGCCCCTGAAAGATATACCTCTATAACTGGTACAGTCCCATTTACTAACTTTGTTCTTGTAGATTGGGACAATGATAGCAGACTGCCAAGCTCTTGATGTTTCCTGTTGACTCCACACTGCTTGAAGTACTCTATAAAGCCAGTTTAGAACCATTTTGCCTGTTGCTTTTATTTATTTCTGCTGGCAATCTCTGTATGCCAGGTGCCTTCCTTTTTGGTGTCCATGTGGGGGAAGGGGACACTTTTCAAAAGTAAAGTGCCTTTGTATTTTCTTTTTGAAAAATGATGCCAAATTCATGGGTAAAAGTATCTGCAAACTTTGTAGCAATTTGGAACAGTGTGAGAATTGTCTTCCCTGGAATAGCACTCGTACTTTCAGTTACACTGAGGGCAAGTTTCAGACAATGTCTGTATGCAAATTACTGTTGTACACACAAATAGCTTTGAATGTTGTCCTCTCAATGGCATTCTCCACTATAAAAACAAAATTAGTGGGGTCAAGCTCAGTTGCTTTATACTGTATTCCTCTTTTATTTGGTATTCTTGAGGGGTTTAACAATTCATTAGAATAGTGCTTCCACTAGGTTACTAAGGGGCATGTTTACTAAAACCCCAGTAAAGTGCGGGCCCCGGTAGTGTGCGTATGCCATATAAGGAGTGGGTGTTCCGTCTTGAAAAGGAAAAGCTGGAATTTACATATGCGCTAAGGTGCGCGGCGCCCATGTGCGCCCCGCACCTTAGCGCATGAGATAGCTGCGTGGGAGGCATAAGTGGCGCGCTGAAGTGCAAGAAACAGAGCAGAGCCACAGCACAATGGTTAAGACACTGACCAACAGTGCCAGGATCAGGGGTTCAATCCCCAACAGTGCCCAATGAAGATGGCTGGCTGAGGCATTAATTTATGAGGCACAGAAATACTGGGCATCATAAGGCGGCGCACCAATGTTTTTGGCGGCATATTAATACTGGGCAGCATAAGGCGGCGCGCTGATGTTTATGGAGGCATTATAATACCTCACAGTGGCTAATGGAGACAGCTGGCTGAGGCATTATTTTAGGAGGCATTTAAATGATGGGCGGTATAAGGTGGCGCGCTGATGGGCATAAGGCGGTGCGCTAATGTTTTAGGAGGCTTTTTAATACTAGGTGGCATAAGGCGGCGCGCTGATGTGCAATCACAGGAACAGAGCCACAGCACAATGGTTAAGACACTGACCAATGGTGCAGGGATCAGGGGTTCAATCCCCCAATAGTGCCCAATGAACAAGGCTGGCTGAGGCAGAACATATTAAGGGGAAGATTGCTTTAGGAGGCATTTTATGCATATTTTAATTATCACTACTAGCAAACGCACTCCCAAAGCGTGTTAACATAAGGTGCCCATAAGGCACATTTTAAAGTGAACTGTCAGCCAAGGCACCATAGAATGTTGCTTATAGGGCGCTTTAGAGGGTGCCGTATGAGGTACCGCAAGGTCAGTGTACTGTGTTTATGGCAGCACTGTGCAGTTTAAGGAATGAAAAGCATAAGTAGGTGCGCTGACAGGCAAGGAGGAGCAGCAGTGGGGCACAATGGTTAAGGCACTGACTGCTGATACAGGGGTCATGAGTTTTCTCCCCAGTGTGTCTAATACATAAGGCTGGCTGTGGCATCAGCTTTGCATTCTACATATTTTGTCCTGCAGCACTTTAATTCTATGTTATTAATTGCTGCCAGCAAACACGCCCTCACGTGCCGTAATTGAAGGTGCCGTATAAGGTACCCTATAAGGCACTCCATAGGGCACATTAGAAACTGTACTGTCCACCACAGCATCCTAAAATGTCCCCTATAGGGCACCCTATAGGTTGCTTCACAGGATATTGTATAGTGCACCTTATATGGACGGGAACCATAAGGTGCCCTATAGGGCGCCCTATAAAGCACCCTCAGAGGCACCTTATGGGTACAGTACGCTGAGGGTGTTTTTGCTGGCATCAGAATATGTACATTAAATAAAATGTGTTGAACAACCCTATCAAATAACCCCACTGTGGGATTGAACCCATGACCTCCAGCTTTAGAGGCAGTGAAGTAACCATTGGGCTACAGCTCTATAGCTGCTAGCAAACCCCTGGCTGGATGCAGAGAGCATGCACGTCACCACACAGACAGTCCACTGTGGTCACCAGGATAGGGTTAGCCCACCCATACCCATGATGCACTGTACATGCAAATCAGCTGTCCACAGATTAACACAAGATGGGCAATGCACCCCCACAGCACCTCGGCCTGGTAGGAGGTACTGACCGTGTGTTTTACTGGCACAGAGTAGCTACACACCGTCACATTGTGGGTGCAATGAGGGTGCCCTGAGGGTGCAATGAGGTGCCCAGGACCAGGTCCATAACACCTTCCATGGCTGAAAGAGGCCATGTCAGAGGTCCAAAGCAGCGTTAATGTGTGAGATAGGTAGTTCCTGCACAAACACCTTGGATATCTCTGTCTGACTCAGTCAGGTGTAGCCCCTAGGTGGGCCATGTACCACCACCCCCCCCTCTTCCAGGGCTGAGGGTGGCAAACAGGGTCTCCTATCAATAGATCCACATTCTACCTCCCTGCAAAGGTGGCAGTAGAGGGGTCCATCAACCCCAGTCCTGCTGAGGAGCAGACACCCCACAGGGCAGTCAATGCAGCTCTATACACATCCATAACACAATAGCAGACAGATAGTAGGCCTGGATATGGTGAGCTGCACCCCACCACTATCTGATATTCTCCTGCAGCAAGTCATCAGCCACTGCACCCCACAAGCTGCTCCATCACAACACATACCAGCTGCAAACAGTGTGCTAGTTAGTCCACAGTGCATGTTCCCAGTGGAGATGCATGCACCCAGAACTGGGATGTCAGCATACACAGCAAGCAGATAAATCAGTGACTGGGCCCCAAAAGAAAACCCATATCTATCACATGAGAGAAATACTATATAGCACTATGGGGGTGCCTAGCCATGCTGTGGTCACTGCACAGTCAGGGTGAGAGTGATCTCTCAGCAGGACATACTGAGGTCACCCTGTCTGTGTAGGTGGTGGCCGGGCACTAAAATGTCCCAGTCAGTGCCCTATGCCCTCTGCAGATGCACCCTGGCCAGGCCACCCTGTCCGGCCTATACCCATGGTACCTTGCTCCTCATTATGCACATTGGCAGCCCAATACTGGCAACATTGCTGGCAGTGTGGGCTGTGGAAGGTGTTTGCAGCCACCACACACTGGATAGGCAGACAGCCACCCCCAATGCCAGCATTGTGCTACTATAGAGGAGTCCAGCAGCCACACCCACCACACCAGTCCTGGGCACAGTACAGGCATGGATATGGTACGCACTATTGTTGGGGGTCACTCCCCAGGGTGGTAAACACTGTCAGAGACCAGACCTGCAGCGCACACCGCAGACATCACAATGATTGTTATGGTGGAGATCAATGAGAAAAATGTGCTTAACGTAGGAATTGATATTTGCCAGTTATCATGGGCAATGTTTGATAGCTGTGTACCATATACCCAGGTGTAGGGTGGCAGTGCTAAGGTATGCAACTGCTAGTATTGGGAGATACAGGCAGGGCCCAATGTCCTGCCTCTCCATGAGGCATTGGCCAATGGGGCCTGTGGGTGTGTGTGTGGGTGTGTCTGGTCCTGTTGGCTGCTGCTTTACGGCAGAGTGTCCCAACTCCAGTCCTGGTGTTCCAACCACTGTTCGGGTTTTCATGCTGTCCCTCATAGATATGCATGAGCTACATCAGCATACCATGGGGGTGGTGCATAGATATGCAGCACAGGCATCTTTATTAGAGGCAGCATGGATCCTGAATGGTGTGGGGCCCTCCAGGACTGCATTTGGGAGACTCTGCTCTAGGTAATGCGGCTGTTTATGGTGTCTGTGTTTGGTGTGGTAAAATATAGGCGTATGAACCATGCGTATGTTCTCAGCAATAAAGGTTTGTCCGTACTATCATGGTTTAGTTGTAGGAAAAATATGTGGACTGGATTGGCAGTAGCCCCAGCTGGGCTTTGAACCTGTGACCTTCTGTTCCTGCATACACTGTCTGTGTGCACTACACCACCATGTTGCCACAGATATGCTGTGTTCCCTGGGGAGTCCATGACTGTACATCCGACAGAGCCTGTCTGTTGCGGTGGACAGTGCCAGCCTGCACAGGCCTAGGCCACTGTCTGCTGTGGTTTGCAGCCACTGCCCCCTCCACCACCTGTACCCTTCCGCCAACATGCAGACATGTCCCTATCTGGGAAAAAGCATATGACCTGATTGAGTTGTAGCACTCCAGGCCTGAATGTGGGGGACTCGGCTGTAGGTAATGCCCATTGTTATGGTTTTTGTGCATTGTAGGGTAAAATATGGGTGTTTGAATCATGCTTATGTTCTCTGCAATAAAGGAGTGTCTTTACTATCACTGTTTAGTGGTGGGTAAAACTATGGAGACTGGGTTGGCAGGAACCCCAGCTGGGATTTGAACCTGTGATCCTCTGGTCTTACAGGCACTGGCTGTGTCTGTTGCACCACACTGTGGCCACAGAGACAGTGCAGTCCCTGGAGATAGGAAACCTGGCCGTTCAAGTCAGTAACCCTGCTCTGTGGGCTCATTGTATGGGGACAAAAGTGCAAATAAACCTCATAAATGACCTCGGAAAAAGGGGAAGAAAACCAAAACCAAGCTGGGCAACTGTGATATTAATGGGCAACCATAAAAAACACTCCCAGGAAAGCTCCAATAAAATGCAGTGATTTTTGAAAGAGTCTACGGAGCGTAGACCCTTCCAAAAATCATTTCTTTTTTTTTGGAGCTTTCCTGGGAGTGTTTTTTATGGTTGCCCATTAATATCACTGTTGCCCAGCTGGATTATAATTTTTTTGGAATTTGTTGTGGTCATTTTCACTTTATATTTGCTATTTTGTTCTGTGCACATATATCACACTGCTCACGTTTTGCAGGTTTCCCCGGTTTTGCTGTACATTGCTGACGGAAATGGTTTCTCTTCCCTTTAAATCGGCTCTAACACGAGGGTTTCACTCGCGGTATTTTTTTTGCCGAAATTCAGCCCCACTCCTGTGCGTGGAGCCTCTCCCCGCCCACTCTCCACCCATTGACCCCGTCCCCCCGCCCCGTCCCCCCGCCCCTCGGGAGCCTTCCTCCACCCTCGAAATGCCTTTCCACGCCTCTATCGCACATCAGCGCACCGCACACTTGCGCGGCCCCGTCAGTGTAAGGCGCACGTGTGCGGGGGCCCGTTAATGTGACGCGCATGTGTGCGGGGCACTTAAGAGCACTTAAGTGCATCATTAGTGTACGCTACTGTGCGCCGCGCACGTGTGCGCGGTTTAGTAAACATACCCCTAAATGTCCCTAATTTTTGGAGATTGTCCCCGATTTTGAAATAGTGTCCATATTCTAACTGCGGTATCAATCTTTCTTGCACATCACTGACTACTTCTGTGTCTCTTTTTCTCATCTATTTTTTACTTTCTTGTGAAATATTTGAACTGCTATAGTATAGTAGTGCACATACATTTTTTTCCATTTACTTTTTATTTTATTTATTTATTTTAGTATTTACAGTAGCTCACACCTTTCCAGTAATAGTTTAAGTCAAGTTACTGTCAGGTATATTATCTTGTGTCTTTTTTAATTTGTTTTGTTTTATTTGTAAATTTTGTATGGAAAAAGAACATAAGAACTGTCATACTGGCCCAGACCAAAGGTCCATCAAGCCCAGTGTTATGTTTACAAAAGTGGCCAATCCAAGTCACAAATACCTGACATATCCCAAAAGTAGCCAGTTCCATGCTACTTATCCCCAAGGATAAGCAGTGTTTTTTTCTTGAACTACCTTAATGGTTTATGGAGTTTTCCTTCAGAAATTTGTCCAAATCTATTTTTAAGCCAATCTACACTGCCTGCTTTTACCACATCCACCAGCAATGATTTCCAAAGACTTATTATACTTTGAGAGAAAAAATATCTTATCCTACTTGTTTAAATATACTACTTAGTAGTTTCATTGTGTGTCCACTAGTCAAAGTATTTTTTGAAACAGTAAACATCTACTCGTTCCACTGCACTCAGGATTTTATAGACCTCTATTATATCTCCCCTCAGTTTTCTCTTTTCCATGCTTAAGAGCCCCTAACCTCTTTAGTTTTCTGTAACCTAAGGGTTAAAATAAAATAAATTTTGCCTGGCTAGGCTGGGGAAGTGCTATCCAGGGTTATCTGTGGCAGCTAGAAATATTTCTTTCACATCCAGGGAAATTTTGCAGCCTCCAGAGCTGTGTGTTTATGTGGGGGAGGTGCAAGGATCTCTGTAGGAATCTCTTGAGTGAGCAGCCTTTCTAGAGGGAAACAGCAGAGATGGAAACAGAGAATTGAAATGAAGCAGCAGTGGGGTTTGCTCGTGGAAAAGGAGAGATGTCTGAGAGATTTCTGAATGAAAAGAGGGCTTAAAGTGTTTTTGAAGGGTGCTTAGTAAAGAAGACGGTTGAACTGATGATTGGTGACTGGAAGTGTGATTTAATTCTCTGGAAACCGAATATGGTGACCATTTGGAACTTTGGGTGAGTTGCTCTGGGAGAAATATTGACTGACAAGCTGAGAGTCTTACTGAGTACAGAATATTTTTTAAAGGAAATTAAATTCTCCTTGAAATCATGTCTAAGGTCTGGAGAAGCCATTTATATTCAGAGCTGTAATTGTAATTCTGAATCTGTCTTTAAGTTCTTGAGAGTGGATGAGAGGATTGATTTTATAAAAAAAATATCCTCTTGGACTAGAGGAAAAAACACTCTGACTTTCCAGAACTGGGCGATTTCTGGCTGAAGTGACTGACAAGTACCCTGAGAAAAGAAGGGGAAATTCAAACCTAAACTGTGACTGAACTGTTTGTGTGCAACTGAAGCAGGACTCAGAGCTTAAACATTTTGCTGGGCTCTGTGCTTAGTTAATTGAGACAGTTCGTTAATGGGCCTGAGAAGATAGTCTCATTCCTGGATTGAAAGAATAAAGCAGCCCCTAGCTGGCTTAGTTAAGGGAAGTGTCTTTGGGAGATTGTTGCATCTGGGTATGGTTGGGTTGCAGTACAGAGTGTGGAGGAGTGGAGTGGATGCATTCAAAGAAACAAAGGAAGACAAAAAATGCAATGTGTGCTTTTCATTCAATGCTGACTCCTGGCAACCCAGAGGCTCTTGGGTATTCTTGGCATTATGACTGGAAGTAGATTGCCAGATCTTTCTTCTGAGGCAATGGAGAGTGAAGTGACTTGCCCAAGGCCACAAGGAGTGCTAGTGGGAAATGAACCTTGGTTGCTTGGTTACTAAGCCAGTGATCTAACCACTAGGCTTCTCCTCCTCAAGGTGTATCAATTATCCTTTTATTTAATTAGATAGGGAAAGTGTTACAGTTGCTGAAACCCCCCAATATTCTTTCTTAAAGAGAAAGACATCTCTTAATGTGGGCTTTATTAATGTTTGCTTCTTATATTCTTTTTTCCTTTGATGTTTTCCTAATTTTGTTGTAAGATGGCATATCTATTTCTTTGCATTATTTTGTATAATGTATTTTGTTAAAACCTAATAAAAAAAAGAGAAAGACATTATGCACCAACTTATAGGGTGGACAGGGTTCCTTTGTTGATTTGTTAAAGGTAGGGAGTAGGATCCAGCGCAGAAGAGGACATCTGAAGAACTTGGGAAGATCTTCAATCCAGTAGCAGAAGGACCTGGAGTCCTGGGCCCCTTCGCAAGAAAGAGAATTGGAAGAGGTACTGGTGCACCCTACACAGAGACAAACGAAAATATACTTGAGCTCAAGTAAATCAGACACTGGATAAAAATCCACAAGGAACATTAGGAATTCCAAAAAGGAAATTTATCTGTTAGAGGGGGAAAGGTTTGAAGGCTTTGAAAAAGAAAATAACAATTCCTTAGTAAGAACTGACCTGGAAATGTTTGTGTAAAAGTTTCACCAGCAGATCTAAGAATAATTTGATTTGCCTGTTACTTGATGTTTAGTTATTTATTTACAGTTCTTATATACTGTGCTATTTAGTATCAGTGCGGTTTACAAATAACAAAATTTTGCATCAGAACAAAGCTCTTTTGCTTACATTGTAACAGGATTGGTAACTTGGGGCTGTAACAAGGGTAACTATATACAATCAACAACAGTGGTTGTTGTAACTATTTACAATTTATATTGCAAGTTGGGATCGTAATGCAAAAGACCATATCATAAGATCGTTGTGAGTGTGCCTAAGGGTAGGTCTGTTTTGTGCATTGTCAAGAGTTATGTTGTTGGAATGTCAGAGGCTGTGTGAGTGAGTTGAGGTGCAGGAGGTGATTGTGTTAGGTTGGAGTGGCTGAAGTGAAGGCAGAATACCGTAGGTTGTGTTTAAGGGCTTTTCTGAACTGTGAGAGGTCACCGATTGCTCAGATATGAGGTGGGAGATTGTTCCAGCACCTAGGGGCATAGAATGTAAAGGCTCTATTCCTCGTTGCTTGAGTACATTTAGTAGAGTCAAGTGATATAATCAGCATATTGGTAGCTATTGACCTCCTTAGCCTATTTGTAGGGGTGATGGTCAGGAGAGCAGAGAGGGATGAAGGGGATATCCGGTTAATTGCTTTAAATGAAAGGAGTAATGCCTTGTAGGTGATCCTGCATTGTAACGGAAGCCAGTGTAGTTCCATAAGTATGGGCGTGATGTGATCTCGTCTGGATACGCCGCAGAGAATGCAGGCTGCTGCATTCATCGCCATCTGAAGTGGATTGAGGGTGCTGTTGGGGAGGCCGTGTAAGATGATGTTGGCATAATCAAAGTGAGGCATTACAAGTGTCTGGAATATTGTTCTGAAGTCATCTGGGGCTAGTAGAGGTCTTAGGTGTCTAAGAGGTATGTTTACTAAACTGCGTTAGTGTGATTCAGGTTAGGATCCGCGGTACAGGCAAAAATCCCAAATAAGGACATGGGGAGTACATCGTTATCGATAACGCGCGTTACCAGGCACCGTAGCTGAACGAGCGTTAGAAAACATCATGTAGAGCACCGCGCAACGCGCGCCCATAAGATGTCTGATAACGTGTCTAGCAAGGCATCTAGAACAGTAGCACAATGGTTAATACACTGACCAATGGTGCAAGGGAAGTGAGTTCAATCCCCCTGTGTGTCTAATGAGTAAAGCTGGCTGAGGCATCACCTTTTACTCAAAATGAGTGCTGTATGAAGCAGTTTGTTTGTTAATTTTAATCAGTGCTGCCAGCAAACACACCCTCACAGGGCCGTAACTTAAGGTGCCACATAAGGCACCCTATAAGGCACCCCAGAGAGTACATCATAAAGTGCGCTGCCCGCCAAGGCACCCTAGAATGTGCTCTATGGGCCACCCCACAGGGCACAGTATAGGGTCCTGCATCGGGCACTGTATAGGGCGCCTGATGAGGCAACGTAAGGAGACAGCACTATGAGGGTGTCATGCTGGCAGCACCAATTGAAATTAAAAAAAGAAAATGCTACAGACAGCACTAACAAATATCCCCACTGTGGGATCAAACCCATGACCCCTGACTCTACAGGCAGTGAAGTAACTAGTGGGCCACATTGCTAGTGCTATGAACAAAGCCCTGTCTGGCATATGAAGGACATCAGGTCACCACACAAACTGTCTGCTGTGGTGGCCAGGATGTGGGTTAACACACTCATACCCATGGTGCACTGCACATGCAGATCGGCAGTCCATAGATGAACACAAGATGGGGTATGCACCCCCACAGCACCTCGGCCTGGTAGAGGGAACTGACTGTGTGTCTCACTGGCACAGAGTACCTACAGACAGTAATCCAGCAGGTTGCCCTATACGGTGCATGAAAAGGTTCCCAGCAAGGCATCCAGAGCTACAGCACAATGGTTAATACACCGACTAATGGCACAGGGGTCGTGAGTTCAAGACCCCTGTGGGTCTAATGAGTAAAGTTGGTGGAGACATCACCATATACCTTAAAGCAGTGCTGACAGAAGCAGGTATTTTGTTAACCCTAAGTAGTGCTGCCAGCTAGTTGCACACACCTACTATTGTGGATAGCTGCTGTCGTGCTGTCATCCTGCAGGCCATTGCCCCCTTGCTTGGTTTCCCCCCACCATTCCACCCCTGCAGCACTGTAGTCCGGGCACAATGGTGTCTCCGCTGCCCTTACCTGATTACATTGCAGTCTCACCTTTAGGGGTGCACACAGACACACCTGTCACTCGTGCAACACTGACACATAGCAAGGAGAGACATCTGGCCACCGTAGGAACGTTCAAACTATGTACAACTTTATTTGCATTGACAACATTTGTGGGGCCCAGTCATTCCTGTCGTTGGTGGTTGTGGCAGGCCATGGCACGGGCCATCACAGGGCGGGTGTGCCATGTGTATCCCCACACTACACACCCCAGGGACCCCTGTCACATGGTGGCTGGCCAGGTACGCCACCGGCAAAGCGCTCCTCCAGCGCACACAGCCGGTCAGCCACCACGGTCAGGGTTGCCAGGACCTGCCCCATGATGAGGGCGTGCTGCCTCTGGGCATGCACCTGGGCACGCACAGCTGAAGTCAGGCACAGCCCGCACATGCAGCCGCACAGACACACATCTCCCCTTGTCTGTGTGGCTGCATGTATGGTGCACCTGTCAACAGCCATGTGTGGCAGACACACGTCCAGGAGGTGTGCATCTGGGTCATCATGGGGCAGGTAGCTGGTGCCCCCGTTGCCTTGTGGCAGCCCGTGCCGATGGGGACCTGCCTCAGCTGCCACCCCCATCCCTGCCCCCACCCCATCCCCTACCACACCCCCGGACCCAACCTGCTCCCCCCCTACCCCGCGCACCTGGTCCCCCTCTGGCCCTTGGCTTCCAAACACAGGTACCCCCTCCTCCCCCTCCTCCCCCTCTGCCCCACCCACCCCTCCCCCCCTGCCCCTCCGCCTCCTCCCCCGCCTCCCCCACTCCCACCTCCCCCTCCTCCCCTGCTCCCACTACACCCTCCACCTCCATCGCTCCCACTACACCCTCCACCTCCATCTCCCCCGCTCCCACCTCCCCCTCTTCCTCCCTGTACCCCTCCTCCCCCTCGTTGTGGGCTGCAGCACCCTCCTAGTCGTCCCCCCCGCCGTTGTCATCTGGCATGTGCTCCGGGGCGTGGACCTCCTCCTGGCCTCCGTCACCGCCTTCATCCTCCGTCCCCACTGTGGCATCCTGCGCCTTCGGCACCACTGGCTCCACGGCAGCACGTGCATCCGCTGTGGGAGAGGGGAAAACGTATCATCTCCATGGTCACAGATAAGCCACGGCACTCACATGCGTCCTGTGGATCTGACAGCCATTGCCCCACAGGGCCATGTCACATCACTCACCATCCCGTTGGGCCATCCTCTCCCGCTGGACATGTGCTACGAAGTGCGGGAACCTCGCCCTGAGCTCACGTACCTTCTTCCTGAGATCCTCCACCTGTCGGTTTGATAGCAGACATTGACATTAGCGGACAGGAACCCTTTAGTGACCCACGACGCAACTCAGATATCTCTCTGTGTGTCATAGGTGCCCACCCCTATTGTCTGGTTCAGTCATGACCCATGCATTTGACAGGGCCTCCCCCATGCGTGCACCGTGCCAGGGCATGTCTGTCTTGGACCCTATGTGCCCTGTGTATGGGCCCATGCGACCCAGACAAAGTGCACCTCTGTGGGCCATCTCCACACATCTGGCAGCGCCTATCAGCCAATGACGGCCATATAGTTGATGGATGGGGATAGGGCTCTGAGTTGAGGCCTGCTGCATCCTGGGGATATAGTTGGGCCCTGTGAACACAAACAGGGGATGTCACCATAGCACCAGGATGGGGAATAGGGCTCTGATTTGAGGCCTGCTGCATCCTGGGAATATAGATGGGCCCTGTGAACCCAAACAGGGGCAGTCAGCATTGCACCAGGATGGGGGATAGGGCTCTGAGTTGAGTCCTGCTGCATCCTGGGGATATAGTTGGGCCCTGTGAACACAAACAGGGGCAGACACCATAGGGATAGGGCTCTGAGCTCAGGCCTGCTGCATCCTGGGGATATAGTTGGGCCCTGTGAACCCAAACAGGGGCTGTCACCATAGCACCAGGATGGGGGATAGGGCTCTGAGTTGAGGCCTGCTGCATCCTGGGGATATGGTTGAGCCTTGTGATCACAAGCATGTCCAGAGAAATATCCCTGTGTGTCTCTTGGCCTCTGGAATGGACCTGTGGTGTTGTGTGGATAGGGCACATCACTGAGCCTGCAACAGCTCCATATACCATTACAATGTACTGGGTACTCCATTTCTGTGGTGGTAAGGGCTACTCCCTGGAGGCAGGGGGGTTCTAATTTAAGGGGGGGAGGTTGCTGTTAGTCCCAGCAACACACACCAACACATGACATTCCCTGGGAGTGTGTGGCTGATAGGTGGTTTGGTTAACAGGTGTTCTTCTTCACATCCTAGTTTGGGTTGCCTGTCCCCATGCACTTACCTCGCATGGGTAATCAGAACCTCTATTATATCTCCTGGTGAGGCGCTCCCAAGCCCTCCTCACTCTGGCCAGATTCTGCCTCCGAGATGAGCCTGGGAAGAGGCGATCCTGGCGGAGGCAGGATAACTCTGTCAGGAGGTACAGATCAGCCATGGTGATGGCAGGCTTTCTGGACATTGCAGCCATCTCCTCCAGAACTGTTGTTACATCCTGGGGCTATAGTTTGTTTCTTGTAATCACAAACAGGGCCTGATTCCATAGCACCAGGACGGGGGATGGACCCCTCTTTTGGGGCCTGCAGCATTCTGGGGCTATGGTTTGTTTCTTGTAATCACAAACAGGGCCTGATTCCATAGCACCAGGACGGGGGCTGGACCCCTCTTTTGGGGCCTGCAGCATCCTGGGGCTATGGTTTGTTTCTTGTAATCACAAACAGGGCCTGATTCCATAGCACCAGAACAGGGGATGGACCCCTCTTTTGGGGTCTGCAGCATCCTGGGGCTATGGTTTGTTTCTTGTAATCACAAACAGGGCCTGATTCCATAGCACCAGGACAGGGGATGGACCCCTCTTTTGGGGCCTGCAGCATCCTGGGATGTATTCGGGCCTTGTGATAGCTGACATGGGCAAGCTGCCTGTGTGTCTCTTGGCCTTAGTGGTGGGCCTGTGGTTTCCTGTGGATAGGGCCCATCACTGAGGCTGCAACAGCGCCACATACCATACCAATGTGGTCTGTAGTTCACCTCTGCCATGGTTGCAGCTACCCCCTGGGGGCTGGGGGGTTCTGATTTTGGGTGTGTGGCAGACTTAACTACCAGCTGGACGCGGAAACACCTGACATTCTCTGGCAGTGCATAGTTTCTTGGTGCTTTGGTTACAGGGTGTTCTTCCCTACATCCTCAGTTGGGGTGCCTGTCCCCATGCACTTACCTCACGTGGGTAATCAGAGTTCCTGTTATACCTATTTGTAAGGCGCTCCCAGGCCCTACTGACCCTTGACAGGTTCTGCCTCCTGGATGAGTCAGGAAAGAGGCGCTGCTGGCGGAGGCAGAACAGCTCTGTGAGCATGTAGAGCTCTTTGTGGGTGAACGCAGGCTTCCTGGAAATGGCAGCCATCTGCTCAGAATGTATCTCTGGTGCGTAGCCACGTGCGTTGGTGAGGGCATAGCCATGTGCGTTGGTGAGGGCGTAGCCACGTGCATTGGTACGGGCGTAACAGCGTGCGTGGATGCGTGCGTTGGTGCGTGCGTAACAGCGTGCGTGGATACATGCGTTGGCGCCAGCGTGGGCACTTTAGATTACAGACCCTTGGGGGTGTATTGCACCTCACATTAATGCTACCATCTATAATTGTGATGGCCTATGGCTTATCAGAGCGTGTGAGCAAGAGCTGGATTTTAAAACCCCCACTTTTTAGTACTGCTGCTACATATCCGAGTTAAAGGTTTTAGGACTGCTTATTGCAGAGTCTGCATCATGTTTTATAACACCTTCTGCTTCACACATCTCACATTAGGATACATTCACATTCCTTTGGCTAGAGATGTCCTTGACGTGGAGATGTATCTCACATTTCTAATGTCCCTTTTGTTTAGATGAATTGAGGAGGGTGTGTGGAGACAAAGGCACAGAGAGAGTCCCTGATTGGATAAATGTAGGGGTGGCATTGGGACCAATGGAGAGCTTGTGTGTATTTGACTGTTTGGACATGTATAGCATGAATTTGCTCCTGTTCAAGCGTGCTCATTCACCTTTGGACTCGTTCCTCTCTGGGTTTTTGGCAGAAAACATAGGCTTGGATTCTGTACTTTACCTCTGGTATTATTTGGTTGCAGACACCCCTGCTCCAGATGGAAATGCACCTGACAGCCCTGCCATGTATCACCACAGTGAGTTCAAACCCATAACCTCTGGCTCCATAGTCAGTGCATTTGCCAGTGGACTACATCTCTGTAGCTCCTGCTACATGCCTGGCTGGCTACAGAGGGACTTCAGTTCACCACACAGTCCATCTGCAGTGGTTCACAGGGTTGGATTGGAGCAGTCACACCCATGATGCACTGCACATGCAAATCAGCTGTGTACAGATGGTCATATGTTGAGGTGTGCCCCCCATCACCTAGGACTGGTGGGGGTCCTGACCATGTGCAGCCCCACAGCACCTCGGCATGGTAGGGGGAACATACAGTGTGTGGCACTGCCACAGAGTAGCCACAGACAGTCACATTGTGCGGGTACTGTGCCCACCCTGAGGTTGAGGTAGGGCGCCCAGCACCAGGTCCACAGCACCTTTCATGGCTGAAATACGCCATGCTGCAGGTCCCCTATGTACCACCACACAACCCACCCTCTGGGGCTCAGGGTGCGGAACAAGAGCACCCACCAATAGATCCACAGTCTACCTCCCTGCAATGGTAGCAGTAGAGGGGACCACCAACCCCAGTCCTGCTGGGGAACAGACAGAGTGCTATACATCCATAATGCAATGGCAGACAGATGGCAGGCCTGGGAATGCGCAGCTGCCCCCCACCATTATCTGACATTCTCCAGCAGCAAGCCTCCAGCCGCTGCACCAAGCAAGGTGTTCCAGCAAGACACATACTAGCTGCAGACAGTCCGCCAGCTGGTCCATAGTGCATGGTCCTGGAGGAGATGCATGCACCCAGAACAGGGATGTCAGCATACACACCAAGCAGATAAGTCAGTGATTAGGCCCCAACAGGGAACCCATAGATATCACATGAGAAAAATGACATATAGCACTATGGGGGAACCTAGCCATGCAATGGTCATTGCTCAGTCAGGGTGAGAGTGACCTCACAGCAGGACATGCTATGGCCACCCTGTCCGTGCAGGTGGTGACCGGGCACTACAATGTCCGAGCCATTGTCCTATGCCTTGTGCAGATGCAGCCAGGTCAGGCCACCCTATCCAGGCTATTCCCACAGTACCTTGCTCCTCATTATGCACATTGGCAGGCCAATACTGGCAACAGTGCTAGCAGTGAGGGCTGTGGAGGGTGTTGGCAGCCACCACACACTGGATAGACAGACACACACTCCCCACACCTATGACAGCATTCTGCAACTATGGAGGTGTTGGGCAGCCCAGGCCACCACACCAGTCCTGGGCACGGTGCAGGCATGGCTATGGTACGCAATACTGTATTAGTCACTCCCCAGATTGGTAAACACTGTCAGACACAAGACCTGTAGCACACTCCAGAGACATCAGAAAGGTTGCTATGATGCAGCTCACTCAGAAATTTGTACTTAACCTAGGAATTGCTATCTGCCAGTAATCATAGCAACCTTTGGATAGATGTGTACCATATTCCCAGGTTTAGGGTGGCATTACTAAGGTATGCAGGTGCTAGTATTGGGAGATGCACGCAGAGCCCAAAGTCCTGCCTCTCCAGGAGGCTTTGGATAATGGGGCCTGTGGGTGCGGGTGTGTCTGCCCCTGTTGGCTGCTGCTTTACGGCAGAGGTTCCCAAATCCAGTCCTGCGGTGCCAAACACTGTTCGGCTTTTCATGCTGTCCCTCATGAATATGTATGAGATACATCTGCATACCATGGGGGTGGTGCATAGAAATGCAGCACAGGCATCTTTATCAGAGGCAGCATGGAACCGGAATGGTGTTTGGCCCTCCAGGACTGCATTTGGGAGACTCTTCTCTAGGTAATGTGCATGTTTATGGTGTCTGTGCTCTGTAGGGTTAAATGTAGGTGTTTTAGGCATGTTTACATCATCTGCAAGAACAGTTCTGTCTGTATTAGCACGTTATAGTGGTGGGTAAAATATGAGGACTGGGTTGGCAGGAACCACAGCTGGGACTTGAACCTGTGACCTTTTGCTTCTGAATACACTGGTTCTCTGCACTGCACCACCATGTTCTCACAGAGATGGTGCATTCCCTGGTGATACCATGACTGTTGGTCAGACAGGGCCTGTCTGTTGCAGTGCATGGCACCCACCTACACAGGGCTAGGCCACAGTCTGCTCTGGGCAGCTGCCACTGCCCCCTCCACCACCAGTATCCCTCAGCCACCATGCTGACATGCCATTCTGCTGGTGGAGCTGGTGGTGCGCAGTCTCAGGCCATCCAGTGTGCAGGTAGGTGGCTGCCTATGGTGCGGGTTCTGGGGTAGGGGTGCCTGCATAGACGTCCACGCTCCCCCCCCCCCCCCAGCCCCGCCTGCCAATGTTCCGTGCCCTTGGGGGTAGCTGTTGGGTACTATCCCCTGTGACACTTTGGGAAACACACTCATGCCCATGTTGGGCCTTCAGCAGTTGCTCTCTGGTTGCTCTGCTGTTTCAGCATTCGTATGGGCCAGCTAGGCATCACCCTAGTCTGCACTGTGGCATGTGCCACCTGCGGCCCTCTTTATCCCCTTCTCTGGCATCTGTCCAGTTGCCGTTCTGACATGCCTGCCCTAATGTTGCAGGACATGTGCACGCCATAGGAACCCTGTCCGATTGTGGGGAAAACCCTGAGCAGCGCTATTTCACTGTGGGCTCATTCACCTTATTTAATTTAATTTAATTCTCTTATATACTGCGCTATTCTGCATCAGTGTGGTTTACATTGAACAAATTGAAATTACATTGAACAGGGCATTATAACTTGGAGATAACTATTTTACAGGGAACATG
Source organism: Ichthyophis bannanicus (assembly GCA_033557465.1). Taxonomy (NCBI): domain Eukaryota; kingdom Metazoa; phylum Chordata; class Amphibia; order Gymnophiona; family Ichthyophiidae; genus Ichthyophis; species Ichthyophis bannanicus. The sequence goes on from CM066031.1 coordinate 549,303,824, forward strand.
GGCTATGGAGGGTTAAGTGGCTTGCCCAAGACCACAAGGAGCACCTGTGGGACTAGAAACCCCAGTCCTTCCGGCCCAAGGTTGCTGTCCTTTCGTGGGATTTGAACCCCCGACCTTCCGGCCTGAAGTACCTTGCCCCAACCAGTAGGCCACTCCTCCACACCTTGTATGGGGATGGAGTATAGACCCTTCCACGATTTATATCTGTTTTATGGAGCTTACTCGGGGAGGGAGGGGTTGATGTTTCTCATTGATACCACTATTGGCCAGCTTGGTTATTGTTTTTTTCCAGTTTGTTGGGGTCATTTTCAGTGTTTCTGTGCCCTTTTGTTCTGTGCACATGTATCACACTTATCACTTGTTTTTGGTTTCCCTGCCTGGGCTGTACATAGCTGACACTTAAATGGTTTCTCTCCCCTGTCATGTGCATTTAACGGCAGGTTTTCATTCGCGTTGGAATTCAGCTCTGAAAATCAGCGCGTTAGTGTGAGGGGAGCCTCTCCCCGACCACTCTCCGCCCACTGACCCCTTCTCTCCGCCCTCTCTCCACCTTCTGCGGTGTTTTACCGTGCCGCAGGAGTTTACGATCGTTAACTATGGTTAACGCGCGTTATGTAATGTTAACGATCGTTCGCACGTCATAACGCACGTTATGACGTGCAAACAATCGTTAACGTTACATTACACGCGTTGTTCACCATTAACGCAGTTTAGTAAACATACCCCTTAGTGTCCGTATTTTATTGTAGATGGACTTGGTGGTGTTCTTTATGTGTTCTTTGAAGTTGAGCTGTTGGTCTATTGTGACACCCAGGTAGCATATTACGGATTTACATGGAAGCTCTGCATCTCGCACCTTCAATGAAGTGGGGGGAGAGAAGTTCTTGTTTTTGGTTATGAATAGTACTTCAGTTTTCTTGAAGTTTATGCGTAGATTCTGCGATAAGAGCCAATCAGTGATTGTGTTGAAGCACTCTATTAGTGGGGAGAGGTCAGGGTGCATGATTTTGATTGGTGTGAATATCAAGACATCGTCTGTATAGATCAAACTGGATATATTAAAGGAGTGGATTATATCGCAAATTGGTTGCATATATATGTTGAAATGTAAAGCAGATAGGGAGGATCCTTGGGGTACTCCCTGTTGTTGATGGAATGGTTCTGATGTTGAGGGTCCTATCCGTACATGTTGCCAACGGTCAGCTAGATAGGATTTGCACCATTCCCAGGCCAAGCCATGAATTCCCTTTTCCTGAAGGCGAGAGAGAAGTTGCTCATGGTTAACAGAATCAAATGCAGCGGCAATATCGAGGAAGATGAGTACAAACCCGTTTTCGATTTTGTCGATACCTCTGGATGTGACTGAATACACTTACCTGAGTTATTATGTTGATGTGACCAAAATGTTACTGTGGTTGGATGGATGGTTACACTATTGTAGCATTTAATAAACTGCACTAAAACTCCTATTCCTGAAAGTAAATTTCCTCTATATAGTCCATTATTACAAACCACTACCTAGCTACAAATAATACCTGTACAGATGTGGAGACCAGAATTACACACAATATTCAAGGTGTGGTCACACCATGGAGCGATACAGAGGCATCATGATATCTTTTGTTTTATTTTCTGTGTCTTTCTTAATGATTCCAAACATTCTGTTTGCTTTTTTGGCTGACGCCACACACTGAACAAAAGGTTTCAATGAATTGCCTACGATCACACCCAGATCCGTTTCTTGGGTGGCAAGTCCAAACAAGGAACCTAGCATTGTGCATTTATAGTTTGTGTTATTCTTCCCTACATGCATCACTTTGCACTTGTCAATATTAAATTTCCTCTGCCATTTGGATGCCCAGTTTCCTGCAGTTTCTCACAAGCCACAGAAATTTTACAATTCTGAATATTTTGGTGTCATCTGCAAATATAATCACCTTGTTCATTCTTCCAAGTTTATGGTTTATTTAGGTTTGACGTACCACCTTTCAAATTACATAGCAAAGCGGTTTACAATAAGCTAAAATCAAAGATAGAAGGGACCTACAAATCATCATAGGATAGAGACAGAGGAGAGGAGATAAAGACTTATGGGAGGGGATAGTTAAAGTATAGTGTATAGGGGCAGGGAACATGGATGAAGAGAGGGATACATACATCGAGTTACAGGTGCTGCCTATCACACTGTGTAGGATCCATCATGAAACGCTGAGTGAAAAAAATGTGTTTTTAATGTTAACTTGAATGCTTTACTGTATATGATGATTCAGCATGGAGGGTGAGTGGTAGGGTGTTCCATAAAGTGGAGGCCATGAAGAAAAATGCTGTATGTCGCTACTTTCGAGTCTGGCATGAGAGACTGAGGCGATTATCATGCAAAGAACGAAGGGCTCTACCGGGAGCGTGAAAAGAGATAACCGTAGACCGGTAAAAAGGAGTGTTGGTATACAAAGACTTGTGGGTAGAGAGTAAGAATTTTGTACTGGATACGGTAGTAGACAGGAAACCAGTGGTATTAGAACAAGAGTAGAGTAATGTGATTGAATCTATTTGCATGGGAAAGAATGTGGACTGCAGTATTCTGACTTGTTTGGAGGTGCTTACATTCAGATTGGGATATCCCAGCATATACAGTTGCAATATTCCACTCGTGAGATGACAAAGGTGAGTGCAAGTGTTTGTTGGGCTGGAGAATCCAGAAAAGAGCAGAAGGCACAAAATTGGTGAAGCGCAAAGAACGAGGACTGCAGGACGTGGTTACCCTGTTTCTTGAGGAAGAAATCTGAGTCAAGGAAGACACCAGGTACTTGAAACGTGGGGAGAGAGGGATGGTCTAGACATCCAAAATGGGGGAAAGAGCATGTGCTGAAGTACTCCCGGTGAACCAGGTGCCAGATGTCTTGACGATGTTGAGTTTCAATTGATTTTCTTTTAGCCAATGTGACACCTTGAGTAAGCAGCTGTTGAGTGCTGAGAGATAGTCAACGAAGGCCACCAGAAAGAGGTCATCAGTGTAGTAATAAGCAATGATGGCAGCCTCCTGGATAAGTAGCGTAAGTGGACTCAGAAAGATGTTGAACAGGAGGGGAACCACGATAGACCCCTGGGGGACCCCACAGGTGAGTGGATAGGAGCTGAATGTGTAAGAGTCAGCTGTGACTGATTACGTGCATTGTGAAAGGAATAGAACCAAGCGCCAACAGTGTCACGAATGCAGATGGAGGCCAAATGGGCAAGCAGGATAGTGTGGCAAAGGCTGCAGAAAGGTCAAGGGACACAGCCAGGGCAATTTTGCCACTATCGAGAGCACCATGGACCTCACTCAAGAGTGAGATAAGAGCAGTTTCCATACTATATCCAAATCGAAATTTGGATAGATGGGGATGAAGGGCATTCGTTTTTTGCAAGTGATTCCACGGTTGGGTGAAGATGATCTTCCTCTTCCTATTAGGTTCTCCTTCATCTCTCTCTTGCTAGCACGCCTACCCTGCAGGTTAGGCTCACCCCTCGATGTAATTCTTTAACCTATGCAGCTATTCCTTTTAGCTTTTTCTTAACTATTTTCTTCATTTTATCATAGTCTCCTCTTTGAAAATGATAAGGTAATACTGTGGATTTCCTTGCCATCTCTCTTCCATTTATTAAATCAAATGTTATCATGCCGTGATCACTATTGCCAAGTGACCCCAAAACCATTATCTCTTGCACAAGATCCTGCACCACTAAGGACTAGGTCCAAAATAGTTTTCCCTCTTGTCAGTTCATGAACTAGATGCTCCAAGAAGCAGTCATTTATTTCATCTAGAAACTTTATCTCCCTAGCATGTCCTGCTATGACATTGACCCAGTCAATTCCAAGGTAATTGAAATCACCAATGTGCTGTAACTTTTGATAGCTTCCCTGATTTCTTTCAGCATTTCATCATCCAACTGTTCAATTTTAAGGGGATTTTTCAGATATACTACAAATGTCCTTCCTATTTATCCCAGAGACCACAGGGATGGAGAAGTACAGAATACCAGCTGCTTCCTTCTCTTGACCCAGCCCAGTTAACAAAGAAATTCTTACTAAACAGTTTTCTAACCTTTCTGTCTCTAGCTAACTTCAATCCTCTCTCTCTTTCTCTCTGTCGCTCTCTCTGTCTCTCTCCCTCTGCTTCTTCTTCACCTTCTCTTAAGTTTTCTCTTTGCCTTTATTTATTAGAATTTTCTAAACCAGAACCTATCAAAACGATGTCAGAAACTATTTAACAAATAAAGGCACATTTTAAAAAGGTCATTTATGCGGTTGCAGCAGTCTCACCCTCTGCTTCCACTCCTTCTCTCCCCTGTCTCTTCTCTCCATTTTCTCAGCATTGTCTCTTCTCTCCACCATGACCTCCTTTCCATTTAAAGCTTTTTGCCCAGCCCTTTTTCTTTCCTAGTCCAACACAGCGTCACTATGCATATATCGATCATATAACTAGATCACTGCATTGTTATTAGCATCATGGTGCGACACAAATCTCATTACCTTTTTTTCACACTTTATGCTACACTGCCTTCAATCCCAGGACTTTTTAATTTTGCCAAGAGTCTCTCATGAGGGATCTTGTCAAAGGCTTTCTGAAAATCCAGATACACTATATATACCAGCTCATCTTTGTCTACTCGTTTATTCACACCTTCAAAAAAATATATGAGGTTAGTAAGACAAGATTTTCCTTGGTTAAATCCATGTCGGCTTTCTCCCATTAAATAGTGGCTATCTATGTGCTCAGTAATTTTATTCTTTATAATGGTTTTATTCTTTATAATGGTTTCTACCATTTTGCCTGAAACTGATGTCAGGTTCACCAGTTTGTAGTCTCCCGGATCACTCCTAGAACCCTTTTTAAAAATTGCATTATATTGGCCATTCTCCAATCTTCAAGTACTACAGCTGATTTTAATGATAGTTCATAGATTACTAATAGTATGCCTGCAATCTCATCTGTCAGTTCTTTCAACACCTTCAGATATATGCCATCCATTCCAGGTGATTTACTATTCTTCAGTTTATCAACTAGTTGTAATACATCTTCCCTGTTTATCGATATTTAAGAACATAAGAACATAAGATATGCCATACTGGGTCAGACCAAGGTCCATCAAGCCCAGTATTCTGTTTCCAACAGTGGCCAATCTAGGTCATATGTACCTAGCAGTTTCCCCAAGGGACACAGGTTCCACAATGCTTGTATTGGTTCAAGCATTGATATCCTGTGTCCCTTCTTAATAATGGTTTATGGACCTTTCCTCCAGGAATTTGTCCAAACCTTTTTTAAACCCAGCTACACTAACAGCCTTTACTACATCCTCCGGTAACAAATTCCAGAGTTTGATTACATGTTGAGTGAAAAAATATTTTCTTTTATTAGTCTTAAATAGTTTACCCTGTAGCTTCATTGCATGTCCCCTAGTCTTTCTATATTCTGATAAGGTAAACAATCGATCTATGTTTACCTGTTCCACTCCATTCATTAATTTATAGACTTCTATCATATCTCCCCTCAGCCGTCTCTTTTCCAGGTTAAAGAGCCCTAACCTTTTAAGCCTTTCTTCATAGGAGTATCCTTCCATCCCCTTTACCATTTTGGTGGCTCTTCTCTGAACCTTTTCTAAAATCGCTATATCCTTTTTAAGATACGGCGACCAGAATTGCACACAATATTCAAGGTGCGGTCTCACCATGGAACGATACAGAGGCATTATAATATCTTTTGTTTTATTTTCCATTCCTTTCCTTATCATACCTAGCATTCTATTTGCTCTCTTGGCCGCCGCTGCACATTGGTCCGAGGGTTTTAACATGGTATCCACAATGACGCCTAAATCTTTTTCCTGGGTGGTGGTTCCTAATGTGGAACCTTGCATCGTGTAACCATAGTTTGGGTTGTTCTTCCCTAGGTGCATAACCTTGCACTTGTCCACATTAAATTTCATCTGCCATTTTGATGACCAGTCTTCCAATTTATCAAGATCCTCTTTCAGTTTTCCACAATCCTCTTGGGTTTTAACAACTTTAAATAGTTTTGTGTCATCTGCAAATTTGATAACCTCACTCGTTATTCCACTTTCCAGGTCATTTATGAATATGTCAAAAAGCAGCAGACCCAGCACAGATCCCTGGGGTATACCACTATTCACCTTTCTCCATTGGGAAAATTGGCCATTTAGCCCTACCCTCTGCTTTCTATCTTTTAACCAGTTTCTGATCCACAATAGTACACTGCCTCCTATCCCATGACTCTTTAGTTTTGCCAAGAGTCTCTGATGAGGGACCTTGTCAAAGGCTTTCTGAAAGTCCAGATACACAATATCAACCGACTCACCTTTGTCCACCTGATTATTCACTCCTTCAAAAAAACATAACAGATTAGTACAACAAGATCTTCCTTGTCTAAAGCCATGTTGGCTGTCTCCCATTAGGTCATGACTATCTACATGCTGAGTAATTTTATTCTTTATGATGGTTTCTACCATTTTTCCCGGTACTGATGTCAGGCTCACCGGTCTGTAGTTTCCCGGATCACCCCTGGAACCCTTTTTAAAAATTGGTGTTACATTGGCGATCCTCCAATCTTCAGGTATTAGAGATGATTTTAATGATAGTCCATAGATTACTAATAACAGGTCTGCAATCTGATATTTCAGTTCTTTCAACACCCTTGGATGTATACCATCCAGCCCAGGTGATTTGCTACTCTTCAGTTTATCTAATAGTTGTAATACATCTTCCCGATGTATCTATATTTCCTTCAATTCTTCCGCACCTTTAAATACCACTCCAGTCATGGGCAACATCCCTACATCTTCCTCAGTAAAGACTGAAGCAAAGAATTCATTCAGTCTCTCCGCTATCGCCTTGTCGCCTCTTAGTGCTCCTTTAACCCCTTTATCATCTAATGGACCAACTGACTCTCTCACAGGTTTTTTGCTACGAATGTACTTGAAAAGGTCTTTACTTCGCATTTTTGCTTCCGCAGCAAGCTCTTCTCAAATTCTCCCTTTGCCTGCCTTATCAATGCCTTGCATTTGACTTGCCAGTGCTTGTGTTGTTTCCAGGTTTCGTCGTTTGGCTCTTTTTTCCATTTCCTGAAAGATGCTTTTTTGGCAACAACAGCCTCTCTGACCTCACTTTTAAACCATGCTGGCAGTTTTTTGGACTTCCTTCCACTTTTCTTAAAGCGTGGAATACAGCTGGTCTGGGCTTCCAAGATAGTATTTTTCAACAACAGCCAAGCCTGATGTACGTCTTTAACCTTTGCAACTACTCCTTTTAGTTTTTTCTTAACTGTTTTCCTCATATTATCATAGTCTCCCTTTCGAAAGTTAAAAGGTAGTACTGTGGATTTCCTTACTATCCCTCCTCCACTAATTAAATCAAAGGCGATCATGCTATGATCACTATTGCCAAGTGGCCCCAACAACCTTATCTCTTGCACTAGATCTGGTGTTCCAGTAAGGACTAGGTCTAATATGGCTTCCCCTCTAGTCGGTTCATGAACCAGCTGCTCCAAGAAGCAGTCATTTATTTCATCTAGGAACTTTATCTCCCTAGAATGTCCTGACTTGACACTGACCCAGTCGATACCGGGGTAGTTGAAATCACCCATTATTATTACTGTGCTGTGACTTTTATTAGCTTCCTTGATTTCTTTGAGCATTTCATCATCCATTTGGTCATTCTGGCCAGGCACTCGATAGTACACCCCCACTGCCATTGCCTTCCCTCTTTTACATGGAATTTCAATCCATATAGATTCTACAGCAGATTTTGCTTCCTGCAAAACTTTAATCCTTTCTGACTCAATGCCCTCTCTAACATAGAGAGCAACCCCTCCACCAATTTGATCAGCTCTATCATTTCAATATAGTTTGTACCCAGGTATCACAGTGTCCCACTGGTTGTCCTCCTTCCACCATGTCTCTGATATTCCAATCATATCTAACCTTTCATTTAGTGCTATATATTCTAACTTTCCCATCTTATTTTTTAGACTTCTAGCATTTGCATACAAGCATTTTATAGAATGTATTTTATTCATATTAATTTGGCTATTGTTAGACATGGGTAATTTGGGATCTTTAAGCTCTGTCTGCTCCATACTTGAGGGCATTTGGGCTACTTTACTCTTTTGTGGAACCTCTCTGCTTTTGGTAGTATCATTCAAAGATACATTTTTCCGAACCATCCGCTCTTGGGCGACTGTCAGCTTTCCCCTAATATCTAGTTTAAAAGCTGCTCTATCTTCTTTTTAAAGGTTAATGCCAGCAGCCTGGTTCCATCCCGGTTAAGGTGAAGTCCATCCCTTTGGAAGAGTCCCTCCTTTCCCCAGAATGTTCCCCAGTTCCTAACAAATCCAAGTCCCTCATCTCTGGACCATTGTCTCATCCATGCATTGAGACTCCGGAGCTCTGCCTGCCTTTTGGGTCCTGCGCGTGGTACAGGAAGCATTTCGGAGAATGCTACCCTGGAAGTTCTGGATTTCAACTTCCTACCTAGAAGCCTAAATTTAGCCTCCAGAACCTACCTACCACATTTTCCTATGTCATTGGTACCGACATGTACCAAGACAGCAGACTCCTCCCCAGCACTATCTAAGACCTTATCTAGGTGGCGCGTGAGGTCCGCTACCTTCGCACCAGGCAGGCATGTTACCAGACGATACTCACGTCCACCAGCCACCCAGCTATCTACATGCCTAATGATCGAATCACCAGCTATAACGGCTGTCCTAACCCTTCCCTCATGGGCACATGGCCCTGGAGAAACGTCCTCGGTGCGAGAGGGTTTTACATCACCTGGAGGACAGGTCCTAGTTACAGAATCACTTCCTGCCACACCAGGGTGATGTTCTCCTGTCACGTGACCTCTCTCCTCCATGGCAACAGGGATGCTGCCAGACTGGAGGTGGGACTTCAGGACTATATCCCTGTAGGTCTCGTCTATGTACCTCTCTGTCTGTCTTATGCTTTCCAAGTCTTCTACTTTAGCCTCTAGAGAACGGACTCGTTCCCTGAGAGCAAAGAGCTCCTTGCACCTAGTGCACACGTAAGACCTCTCACCAACTGGGAGAAAATCATACATGTGACACTCAATGCAAAAGACTGGAAAGCCCCCATCCCGCTGCTGGACTGCTGTCTGCATCTTAGTTTTAGGTTTGTGTTTAGATCTAAGTTCTTTACTTACTAAGGGTTGCTACGGATATTTATGCTAATAAAACTGTACCTAATACGTGTAATATAGCTTGTTCACCTGAAGCTTAACTAATCTCAGGTCCTTAGTGTATGACAGATTTGGGTAATGAGCTTCACCTGAGAGCACCTCCTGTCTTTTAAGATGTGTAAGTACCTATAAAGCTACGATTATCCCAGGGGTGGGTGGGTGTGGGGAGGGAGAGAGGGAAATAACACTTATTAAAAGAGGGCTGCTACACAGTACCCTGTCTTGTGCTGCTGAGGTAAGCTATATTCTGATTTGATTTAAATTATAGCTCTTAGCTGCTGCTAGGCTCTAACTTCTTATGAAATTTAAACTGCAAGCTCTCTGCTGGGTTCTAAATTTAACCAGAAAGCTCTCTTCTGTGTTTTAAATTTAAGCTAAAAGTACTTTGCTGATGCTAGGCCCTGAGTGACTATTCAATTTAGACTACAAGCTCTCTGCTGGGTTCCAAATGTAACCAGAAAGCTCTCTTCTGTGTTTTAAATTTAAACTAAAAGTACTTTGCTGTTACTCGGCTCTGAGTGACTATTAAATTTAAACTACAAGCTCTCTGCTGGGTATGAAATGTAACCAGAAAGTTCTCCTCTGTGTTTTAAAACTAAAAGTACTTTGCTGATGCTAGGCCCTGAGTGACAATTAAATGTAAACTACAAGCTCTCTGCTGGGTTCCAAATGTAACCAGAAAGCTCTCTTCTGTGGTTTAAATTTAAACTAAAAGTACTTTGCTGTTACTAGGCCCTGAGTGACTATTAAATTTAAACTACAAGCTCTCTGCTTTGTATGAAATGTAACCAGAAAGTTCTCCTCTGTGTTTTAAATTTAAACTTAAACTGCTGCTACTAGGCCCTGACTGATTTAACAAAAAATAGTGGGTTCACAGATTAATTAGCTTTAATACAAAGAATTCCTTTTAGAAAATTACCAGAAGTATATACTCACAGTTGCAGATCTCTCTCCAGAAGTAACAGTCCCTTTTTCTAGTCCTTCAATTTTTTTAAATTCTTCTGATACATCACCTTTATATATCAGGCATGGATAACTTCTCTACATCTTCAGTAAAGATCAAAGCAAAGAATTCATTCAGTCTCTCCACTATGGCCTTGTCCTCACTTAATGCCACTTTTACTGCTCTATCATCCAATGATCCATCTGACTCTCTCACAGATTTGTTGCTAAGAATGCACTTGACAAAAATTTTATTATGCATTTTTGCTTCTATGGCAAGCTTTTTTTCAAATTCTCTCTTTGCCTGCCTTATCAATGCCTTGCATCTAACCTGCCAATGCTTATGTTGTTTCCAGTTTTCGTCATTTGGCTCCTTTTTCCATTTCCTGAAAGATGCTTTTTGGGCTACGCTTCCCTGACCTCACCTTTAAACCATGCTGCAGTTTATTGGCCTTCCTTTCACTTTTCTTAAAGTGTGGAATACAGCTGTTCTGGGTTTCCAAGATAGTACTTTTAAACAACGCCCAAGCTTGATGTAGTTCTTTAACCTATGCAGCTATTCCTTTTAGCTTTTTCTTAACTATTTTCTTCATTTTATCATAGTCTCCTCTTTGAAAATGATAAGGTAGTACTGTGGATTTCCTTGCCATCTCTCTTCCATTTATTAAATCAAATGTTATCATGCTGTGATCACTATTGCCAAGTGACCCCAAAACCATTATCTCTTGCACCAGATCCTGCACCACTAAGGACTAGGTCCAAAATAGCTTTCCCTCTTGTCAGTTCATGAACCAGCTGCTCCAAGAAGCAGTCATTTATTTCAACTAGAAACTTTATCTCCCTAGCATGTCCTGCTATGACATTGACCCAGTCGATTCCAAGGTAATTGAAATCACCAATTATTACTGTGCTGTAACTTTTGTTAGCTTCCCTGATTTCTTTCAGCATTTCATCATCCAACTGTTCATTCTAGTCAGGCAGTCGGTAGTACACCCCCACTGCCATGACCTTCCTCTTTTTACTTGGAATTTCTATCCTTCGAGATTCTACAGTGTATTTTTGTTCCTGTAAAAATGTAATCCTTGTGACTCAATACCCTCTCTAACATAGAGCACAATCCCTCCACCAATTTGATCTACCTTATCATTGTGATATAGTTTGTACCCGGATATCACAATGTTCCACTGCTTGTCCTCCTTCCACCAAGTCTCTGAGATACCAAACATATCTCACCTTATATTTAGTGCTATATATTCTAACTCTCCCATTTTATTTTTTAGACTTCTAGCATTTGCATACAAGCATTATAGAGGTTGTATTTTATTCATATTAATCTGATTATCAGTCGATAAGGGTAATTTGGAATCTTTCAGCTCTGTACTTAAGGGCTTCTGGGTTACTTTTATCTTTATTTGAACTTCTCTGTTGGGATGCCCTAACTTCCCCCTTTTGCCAGTATCCTTCAAGGATACATCCTTCCAAACCATGCTTTCTTGAGCGACTGTCAGTTTTCCCTATTATCTAGTTTTAAAACTGCTCTATCTCCTTTTTAAAGGTTAATGCTAGCAGCCTGGTTTCATCTCAGTTAAGGTAGAGCCCATCCTTTCGGAAAATTCCCTCTCTTCTCCAGAATGTTGCCCAGTTCCTTACAAATTCAAAACCCTCTTCTTTGCACCATTATCATTCAGACTCTGGAACTCTGCCTGCCTTTTGAGTACTGCACATGGAACAGGAAGCATTTCTAAGAATGCTATCCTGGAAGTTCTGGAGTTCAGCTTCCTACCTAAAAGCCTAAATTTGGGCTCAAGAACCTCGTTCCCATACTTTCCCATGTCATTGGTATCAACATGTACCAAGGCAGCAGACTCCTCCCCAGCACTATCTAAAACCTTGCCTAGGTGGTGTGTGAGGTCCGCTACCTTTGCATCATACAGGCATGTTACCAGGTGATCCTCATGTCCACCAGCCACCCAGATATCTACATGCATAATGATCAAATCGCCAACTATAATGGCTGTCCTAATCCTTCCGTCATGGGCACATGGCCCTGGAGAAACCTCCTCGGTGGCAGAGGGTTTTGCATTTCCTGGTGGGCAGGTCCTAGCTACAAGATCACTTCCTGCCATACCAAGGTGATGCTCTCCTTTTACATGACCTCTCTCCTCCATGACAACATAGAAACAAAGAGCTCCTTGCACCTAGTGCACATGTAAGACCCCTCACCAACTGTGAGAAAACTGTACATGTGACACTCAATGCAAAAGACTGGATAGCTCCCATCTTGTTGCTGGACTGCTGTCTGCATCTTAGTTTTAAACATTTGTTTAACTAGTTACAGTGAGTTGTTTACTTAAAGTTGCTAGAGATATCTGTAGTGATACAACTATACCAATTACCTTTAAGGAACTTTGTTCAACTCAAGATTAATTAACTTCAGGGCCTTATTCTATTCCTGGTGATGATAACCAGCTGAACCTGAAAGTGGCCTTGACCACCCTTCTGCCTTTAATAGGTTTAAGAGCCTATAAAGCTAAGATTATACCTGGGGTGGGTGGGAGTCAGGGTGGGTGGGAGGGATATTCATGGGCACTAACACGCTTACTGCCAATTAATATCCCCCAGTTCCGCTGCTACATGCCTAGATGCTATCCATGTAGAATCAGATCATGTTGTGGGCATTCTGGGATGCAGCGGAGGAGGCACCCTTTGCTAACCGGGCAGTGGTGATATAGAACCCACGGGTAAAGATAGGCGTAGGAAAACCTCCAATATCTTTACCCATGGGAGCTAACTGGGCAATGGCTCAATGTTGCTACAGCCCAGTTAGCTTCTGCACCATGCAGAGAGTTATGGCACATTGTGGAATATCCAGATATTCCATTCCGGAGGTCGGATATGGCCCTGGATTGAATATCCGATGTTAAAGTTCAGCAGCAATGGCTATGCACCTTAGAGTCGCATAACCAGTGCAACTGAATATCGGGCTCCATGTCTTTTTAGGTAGGACATCCACGTCAATTTTTTGTTTTTATTGTATGGAGAAAGTAGATCTTTTTTGTTCCACCCAGGGATGTGTATGGTGGCGTCTCCTGAAGGTCGGTGCCTTCCTTTTTTGTTTCTTTTGGTTTTCCTGAGTTTTAGCTATTTTATTTTGGTTTTACCATCTTATTTAGTTGATTTATTGGTTTTTGATTTGATTAGTTATTTATGTAATTGATTTTAATGTGGATTGAATGTTCAATATGTTTTGTTTTGTTTTGTTTGTTTTTGCAGATTGTATACCGTATGCCCTTGAGGAATCCATGTTTCTTATGGTTTCATCAGCATCTACGCCAGTTCATCAGCATCTACGCCAGTTCTTTAACAAGCTGAACGTCTCTGTTCTTTGGATATTGAAGTTTTCACAACTACAGGACCTTTCTTAACCTGATGCAGGGTCACAACATTTAGACCCGAAATGTACCACGTCATTAGTTATGGACTCTGTGGTGTTTATAAGCTCTGGAAAAAGCTAAAGCTAAGTGTTTTAACTTTGTTCACTTTTTTTGAAATTATTAAAAGGAAAGGCCACAGCGAGAGGAAGGATTTAATTCCTCCTACTTTTGTGTGACAACTCCGAGAAATAGATAAAAGGGTTTTTCACTTTTATACATCAGGGTTTCTTTTAGGATTTATTATTCAACTCTGATTGGGGGTTTCTTTTCTTTGACTTTCACAAGCACCTGGCAGGTTCCCAAAAAGGTACCTTTGTTCCACAATGCTTGTATTGGGCAAGCAGTGGATTTTCCGGGTCCTCATTAATAATGGTTTATGGACCTTTCCTCCAGGAAATTGTCCAAACATCTTTAAAACCTTCCTAACACCCATCATATTAGACATCGCCTGCGGTTCCTCCAACAACTTGTTCCTTCTCTCCAGTGCTACCACTCTGAAGACACGTGACCACCAACCCACTTTCTGTACCTTATCTAAACCAGGAACCACCAACAGGCGACCCTGTGAAGAATGCAATTGTTGAGAAGGAACATATCAGTGCAAACTCTTCTTCAGGTAAGCGGGACATGAATCATGCAATAACTAAAAGGCGATAACTAACAACTGTAAATATCAGTAAATACTTCAGTATATGCATATTTTATAAAATACTTCTGTAAATAATGGCTCTTCCCACACTCCATCCAAGCTCCGCCTTTGCATGGCTACTGTGCAAGTATATGCTGACTTACACCACGTGTACTTTGAATGTGACCTCGTTTTCTAGTAACCCCTTTACACGCATAAAAAGCTAAGCACTTATTGGAATAGCAGCAGCTGCTATCTGGCAATTTTCGGCATCACCATCCGGATAGTGCCATTAAAAATCATACTTATCAGACTAGTATGATCTGAATACTAAGTGACCGATATTGAAATGGAATACTCGCAGGTGCCTCCATGCTAGTCAGCTAGCATTGGGGCATTCCGAGGATGGCTCCCGGAAATGCCCGGTTAGCACAACGCAGTGAAAGTCATGCACAGTAAAGGCTGGCCTAACTTTCACCAATGAAGCTAACTGGGCAGTGGCTCAGTATCGCCATTGCCCAGTTAGCTTTATGGCAATCTGGGCAACCTGCATATCCAACGCCGGGACCCAGATATAGTAACATAGTAACATAGTAAATGATGGCAGATAAAGACCAGCATGGTCCATCTAGTCTGCCCAGCAAGATGGCAAGAGGAGGTGCACCTGTCACTCTGTGCAGGCCACCCCTCCCCATGTCTTTGTTTAGGGGTAAACCAACCACTCCATGTAGGACATCCCTATTTGTTGAGACGTTATATGGTTCAGAAGTTAGAAGGTACCGTTTATCTTGTTTTTATCCTATTGCTGTAAAAGGATCCACTGTGTTTGTCCCATGCCGTTTTGAATTCCGTCACAGTGTTTGCCCCCACCACTTCCATCGGGAGCACATTCCAAGCATCCACCACCCTTTCAGTGAAAAAATATTTCCTGACATTGTCTTTCAATTTTCCATCTTGCAGCTTCATGTTATGCCCTCTAGTTTTACAGCTTCCCAGTCTTTGGAAGAGGTTTGTTTGTTCATTATTTATCTTTAAGTATTTAAAGGTCTAAATCATATCTCCCCTATCCCTCCTCTCCTCCAAAGTGTACATATTTAGGTCTTCAAGTCTCTTCTCATAAGGCTTCTGACGCAGGTTCCAAATTATTTTGGTCGCTTTCCTCTGAACAGTTTCCAGTCTTTTTACATCTTTTGCAAGATACGGTCTCCAAAACTGAACACAGTATTCCAAGTGAGGCCTCACCAGTGACTTATACAGTGGCATAAGTACCTCTTCCTTTCTGCTGGTAATCCCTCTTTATATGCAGCCCAACATCCTCCTGGCTTTTGACACCGCCTTGTCGCACTGTTTTGCCACCTTGAGATCAGCAGAGATAATCACACCAAGGTCTTTCTCCTGAACCATGCATACCAACCTCTCGCCCCCTATCTCGTACATTTCCCTTGGATTTCTGCTACCCAAGTGCATGACACTGCACTTTTTCGCATTAAATCATAGTTGCCAAGCATTAGACCAGTCTTCCAGCTTTTGTAGATCTTTCCTCATGTTAACCACTCCCTCGGGGGAGTCCACTCTGTTGCAAATTTTTGTGTCGTCTGCAAAAAGACAGACTTTTCCATTCAGTCTTTCAGCAATATCACTCACAAATACATTGAACAGTGCCGGGCCCAGGACCGAACCCTGGGGCACCCCGCTAATCACCTTCCTCTCATCCGAGTGAGCTCCATGTACAATCACCTTGTGTCGTCTGTCAGTCAACCAGTTTCTAATCCAGTTTACCATCTTGGGACCCATCCCCAAGCTACTGAGTTTGTTGACAAGCCTCCTATGAGGAACAGTATCAAAGGCTTTGCTGAAATCCAGGTAGATGACATCCATCGCATGCCCCTGATCTAGTTCCTTGATCACCCAGTCAAAGAACTCAATCAGATTTGTTTGGCAAGACCGTCCTTCGGTAAAACCATGTTGCCTTGGATCTTGCATCCTGTTGGTTTTGAGAAAGTTCACTATTCGCTCTTTCAGGAGCACCTCCATTACTTTTCCCATCACCGAGGTAAGGCTCACGGGCCTGTAGTTTGACACTTCATCCCTGTCACCACTTTTGTGTAGAGGTACGACATCAGCCATTCTCCAGTCCTGAGGAACCTCTTCTGTTTCCAAGGATCTGTTGAAGACATCCTTTAACGGTCCTGCAAGAACCTCTCTGAGTTCTTTCAGTATCCTGGGATGTATCCCATCCGGTCCCATGGCTTTATCCACTTTCAGTTTAGCAAGTTGTTCTAACACCTCGTCTTCTGTGAATGGTGTGGTATCTACTTCATTCCCATTTTTATATTTGGGAGTCACAGCTGGTCCATCTCCAGGATCTTCTTTAGTAAAAACAGAGCAGAAGTATTTGTTTAGCAATTTTGCTTTTTCAGTGTCACTTTCCACGAGTCCTTTCCCAGCACTTTTGAGTCCTGCAATTCCAACTCTGATCTTCTTCCTTTCCCGAATATACCTGAAGAAAGTTTTGTTGCTCCCTTAACATCTTTAGCCATCCTTTCCTCTGCCTTTGATTTTGCTATCCTTATTACTCTTTTAGACACTTTGAGTTGGATCCTGTATTCATTTCTGTGTTCTTCTGTTTGCAAGCTTTTGAATTTTGTGAAAGTTGTGTTTTTTGCCTTTATTTGAGCAGCCACCTCTTTGGAAAACCAAATAGGTTTGCTTCTCCTCTTGTTTTTATTTACTTTTCTTACATATTTATCTGTTGCCCCTTTTATTGCCTTCTTTAGTTTAGCCCATAGCAATTCCACTTCCTTTATCTCCTTCCACCCCGTCATCTCCTCCTTTAAGTACTCTGCCATTTTATTGAAGTCAGTGTATTTGAAGTTTAGGACTTTGAGCTTGCTATGATTGGCCTGTACCATGGCTTTTATCTCAAACCACACCGTGTGATGGTCGCTGTTGCTCACAGGGGCACTCATGCAGACATTCGACACACTATCACCGTTGGTGAGCACTACATCCAGCGTTGAGCTTTCCCTGGTTGGTTCCATCACCATTTGTCTAAATAATGCATCTTGGAGAGCATCCACAATTTTTTTGCTTCTTTCCAGATGTGCAGAAGGAGTAATCCAATCCACATCAGGTAGATTAAAGTCACCCAATATGATCGCTTCCCCCTTTGTTGCTATCTTGGCAATATCTTTAATCAATTCGTTATCTCTCTCTTCAATTTGAGTCGGAGGTCTGTAGACTACAGCAATATGGATGACAGTGCCATCTCCTCTTTCCAATGCAATCCAGAGTGCTTCTTCTTTTCCCCATGTCCCCTGCATTTCAGTAGCTTTATTATTGCTTTTGACATACAAGGCTACTCCTCCTCCTTTTCCATTTTCTCTGTCTCTTCTGAATAGATTATAGCCAGCTATGGCTATATCCCAATGGCATGGCTTAAATGACCATGGCATTAAATGTCTGCTTTTAAAGTTCAGTGACAACGGTGGCTAGCCACTTTAGCAGTGTTATGAAGTCAGTTCTATGTGTATGTGGCCACATATGTGTGTAAATGACCTTTTACAAAATACCGACTGGTGTAAAAGTATGCACTTTGGCTTAAAGATGCATCCTTTGCCAGTAGGCATAGCTGAGGGTGTGGTCCGGGCAGAGCATGGGTGGAGTTTTCAAGTGTGTGCAGTACGATCATTCAGACCTGTTCACAAGAAGATGTAGATGATTGCATCTACATTCAAGGCATGTTCTCTACCGCATATGCTAGTATTTGTAAAGACAAGAAGGCACCTACCCATGGTTCTTTGTTATAAACTGATCCCCATAGGGCTGGGGTGGAGCATGGGAAGGCCTGGCAATTATCCTGATAGCAGTAATTTTCAGTTTGCTATGCAGATAAACTATTCAGATAGCTTAGACCACACTGAATTGTGCTGCTCTTCAGAAAACCATTGATGTTGACACACTGCACGTGTATTTAACACTGGCTGTTTTCTAGATAGTGGCAGCTGAATACTGACCCAATCAATTTCATTGGTGGTTCAGAATACTTTTTTTGAAATTGTGCCAGCTTTTTGGACTTTACAGCTTTTAGGAAAATGGTTCAAGCTTTAGTATGGAAGGGCAGACTAGATTATGGAAGGGCAGACTAGATAGGCCATGTGGTCTTTTTCTGCTGTCATGTTTCTATGTTTCTAGTTTTGTATCCAGTAGATTATTGCAGTGCATTAAGGGGGTAAGTTTATAAAGGATTTTTCATGCATAAAATGCCTCTATAGAATGCATGCATAAAAGAATGTGAAGCAACATGAAAGCGCGTACTTTCACTCAAGTTGAGTCTAGAGTATGTTCAAGGGCATAGTTTGTATAGAGTGCATGCAGGGGGTACACATGGTGGTTATAAAATATATGCCAATGTGGGTATTTCAGCTGCCTACATTTACATCTCCTCCTAAGCAGCTGCAAATATACATGGCTGCATGGTAGCGGTGATTTTATAATGACAAATAGACGCCTATGTGTCCTTAAGAAATAGCTTCAAAATAGGAGCTTACTTGTCTGTCAATTTAGGCAGTCTCCACATATAGGATTGCCAGGTAAGTGTAAGGTGTTTGCAAACTGTACAAAATATAATAGCCTGGATGATTTTTGGGTATAAGAGATGATAAAGGAACACATCTACTAAGCTAGGCTAATGGTTGGCAAAGCTGTTTGTAACTTGGTCCCACGTTATTCAATGGGATCTAGTTAAAAGCTGCATGTGCTAACTGTTAGACTGTCTTAGTAAACATGCCCCAAAGTGTAATAGTTCCTTTATTTATTTAACAGTGTTTATCTACTGACTTTTCCTTAAATCAGGGTGGTTTACATTGAACTCATTTTTTACCTTGTGAAACAAGGTTGTTTACATTAAACTCCAACATTGAACTCGACTATTTACATTGTAATAAAGTGTTTTAAAAACTCTATAACTTGTAGACATCATTGTATCATAACAGTATGTTTCCATAACTTATTTGCATATGTAAACTATTTACAGTTTGTGGTTATGTTGTATGATTGTGGACATTGTTCAGTAGTCATTTAAAGAACAGAAAAGTGCATAGGGAAGAAATGTTCAGTTGGTGTTTGTTTATTTGGGCTTCTGATTCAGTTTTCAAATTTTCTTTCAGTTTATTTCACACATCCATTTTAGTAAAAATTGTAATGCACATTAGACTTTTTAAGACAAGAACATTGAATTAATGTGTGTTCATTTATAGGTTAACATGTATTAAATCAGTTTAGAGCAGGGGTTCTTAACTGAGTCTTCGAGACACACCAAGCCAGTCAGGTTTTCAGGATAATCACAATGAATATGCATGAGAGAGATTTACATGCACTGCCTCCACTACACGCAAATCTCTCTCATGCATATTCATTGTGGCTATCCTGGAAAACTGACTGGCTAGGTCACGACTGGGTTGAGAACCCCTGATTCAGAGCATACTAAAGGGCATGTCTACTATGAGTGAATGCATTAACAAACATTAAAGCACACTACGTTGCGTCATGCCCATCTATTTATATTGGCACAGCAGCATTTAGCATGCATTAGCATTGATTAGCGCACTTTAAGCTTAAATTTCTTTTACGTGTTTTTGAACCAAGTGCATGCTAATGAATGGACGTTCATATTGGGGACGTTCCACTGGCTAGAGAGTGGATAAAACGTAAGGTATTGTCTATGATCTTTTGGACTGTAAGAGCAAATGGTTCTGTGTTTTCAAGAAGAGGACTGCAGTGGTTCTAATCCAAGAGGTTTCTGAGGTCGAGCAAGAGGGGTAGGTAATATAAAGGTGAGTAAGATGAGAAACCCAGGCAGAGTGTTCTCAACTGATGCCAGCAGAAATCCTACAGGAGCTCAATTACATGCACAGTATATCCCAAAAAAGTAAAATCATGGAGGCTACTCCCTATCTAATGGTGGATGCCTATGAATGTGAAGCTGGATATGATGAAGACATCTGGGTTTATGGGATGAAAAAGCAGTGGGGTAACGTTTGGGAAGGTTCTTGTAGGACTGGAGGGGGTTTGATGAGGCCTTAATGTTGTTTGTATGGTTTTTTGACCGTAAACCACAATGGGCAGTTGTGAAACTGGGATTGCAGTATGTAAGAATTATAACGAGAGAGAGAAAAACACATTCATTTTCTCCCTGTCTGAGAAACATACGTTCATTCTCTCTGACTCTCCATCAATAATGCTCAAAGACAGCCACTTAAGGCAGCAGGTATTAATCTGGGGGCTCCTTGCTTTTCTTAAGACCAACTTTAAGTAGCAGCTCAAGAGCTCAAAATGGGAAAAAAATAGTATGTGTTCATCTATAACTCTAAAATAGAAATAATTTTGTATCCCACATGCTGTCCATTAAAAATCTGATGTAATATGATAGAGGAGATATGATAGAGATGTTCAAATACCTCTGTGGCATAAATGCACAAGAGGAGACCCTCTTTTGATTGAATGAAGCCTCTTTTGCAAAGAAAATGAAAGGTGATGAACTCAGGAGTAATATGCAGAAATATTTCTTGATGGAAAGAGTGGTAGATGCATGGAATAGTTTCCCAGTGGAGGTAGTAGAGACGAGGACAGTATCTGAATTCAGAAAAGCATGGGACCAACACAGAAGATCTCTAAAAGAAAAATGGGACTATTGTAGTTAATATGGAAGGGCAAACTAGATAGAGCATGTGGTCTTTTTCTGCCATCATGTTTCGATGTTTCTAATATAACCGGGTAGCCGGACCGGCTCACCCCTCCTCGGGCATTGACCACTTATCTCCTCCTAACCACCCGAATATATCTTAAGTACCTCATCGGAGACATTCACCCCCCTCCCTCGACCCATCTTCCCCGAACAGTATAGCCACAAAATTCACAAGACACGCAGTTAATGGTAAGCAACTGGTCGCAGCTTTATTACTAATACTCAAATGCTTAACATCCAGAACAATAATGCAACATAACCGTAACACAAAGGAGGGGTCCGTCACCAGCCGTACTATTAGCAAGGTGACCTCTCGTCCCCCGCGTTGTGGCCCAGCCCTCGGCCAAGTCCTATCACCCATCCGCCGACTTCGCCATATCAGTAGCAAAAGTCTGCACGGGTTTTCCCGGGATGTGGGCACCCCGCCCACGCCCCAAATGCCTAATATTCGGGATCCCGGACCTCCGGGAACCCGCGCCCCCCCCCCCAAGCTGCAACAACCCGAATACCCAATGACCAATCAAGCCCTGACCTCGTAAAGGGAGGGTGGGCGGGAGTTTCAGCGCCTTTCTACCCGCATGTGCTCAGGACTGCAACCGCGCTGAGCACATGCACACGCACGCGTTGTTGCCAACGCGCATGCCCCCCGTCCACACCCAATCATTTTGAAGGACGCGCAGCATCCTGCCTCTGCTTCCTCCACTGTTCCCCACCCCACCCCCTCTAGCCGGGGCCCGACGCCGACCGGGCACCCGGTTACCGTCGGGTGCCCGGGACTCCGCCCATGCCCTTTCTATAACCGGGTAGCTGGACCGGCTCGCCCCTCCTTGGGCATTGACCACTTATCTCCTCCTAACCACCCGAATATATCTTAAGTACCTCATCGGAGACATTCACCCCCTCCCCCCGACCCATCTTCCCCGAACAGTATAGCCACAAAATTCACAAGACACGCAGTTAATGGTAAGCAACTGGTCGCAGCTTTATTACTAATACTCAAATGCTTAACATCCAGAACAATAATGCAACATAACCGTAACACAAAGGAGGGGTCTGTCACCAGCCATACTATTAGCAAGGTGACCTCTCGTCCCCCGCGTTGTGGCCCAGCCCTCGGCCAAGTCCTATCACCCATCCGCCGACTTCGCCATATCAGTAGCAAAGGTCTGCACGGGTTTTTCCCGGGACGTGGGCACCCCGCCCATGCCCCAAATGCCTAATATTCGGGACCCCGGACCTCCGGGAACCCGCCACCGGCACAGACACGCTGAACCTCTGTGTCGCCCCCCCCCAATTCAAAACTGCGACCAGCACGCCTTGTCCTGCAGCACCCGCTCAACTGCTTCCTGCCAGTCATTCAACAATAAGTCGATACCCACTGGCGATAAATGGACACCATCAACTCTATACAATCCCGCACACTGCACCTCAACCCACTCATGCCGCACTTGAAAGCCCCCCATTTCCGATACCCAACGCACAATTTGTCTATTAATCTTGACCAAACCCCTGGACCACCTCCGCTGAGTCCAACATGCAGGTCTAGGTAGAATGTCTGACCAAACCAATACAACCCTCGGAAACCAACGCAGCACAACAGCTAAATCCCTCTTCGCTGCGTTAATCAGCTGCTTGGAAGTCCAGGATGTCAAGTCGTTGCTGCCCAGATGAACTAATAAAATTCCCGGTGATGGGAGTCGACTCCGCTGATGTCGAAGCAAAGGCAGCCCGCCGGCCAGCCCAAAAGACGAAAGAGTGCCCGATGATCCAACAATGCAGTAGACCAGGGGTCACCAACCTCCAGAGGGCCGCGGGCCGCACAGCCGACTACCGGCAGACTCGCGGGCCGCACCCCCCCCCCGCGAAAAAAAAAACTGCTCATACCTGTACTTTTATTCCATGTCAGCTCCCTCCCTTCTTCTGCAGCCGCGGCTCCCTGCCTCTTAGGGAACCGCGGCTGTGCTTGGAGGCGGGACAATGCTGCACGGAGCCCGTCAAGACAGGAAGGGCTCCGCGATGATTTTACAAGCACAGCCGCGGTTCCCTAAGAGGCAGGGAGCCGCGGCTGCAGAAGAAGGAGTCGATGAATTTGCCGGTACTTTCAGCAGCATCCTTGGCGGGCCGCACCGGGGTAGAGCCTCGCGGGCCGCACCAAGGGACCTCGCGGGCCGCATGTTGGTGACCCCTGCAGTAGACGATGCACCCCATCTGCAAAAAAGAAATCAACAGTTACTGGCTCCCCCCCCCCATACCGTGCACAGCCTATAAACGGACATAACCTTGGAATGCCTTCGACCTCCACCTGCCAATCCTTTGAATCTGACCGCCCGAAAATCCAACCCCAGCCGCACTAGTTGCTGCCCCGATGCGAAAGGAATGGGGAGAGAAGAGACTAGGATCCTCGCCCAGGCGACTAAGCACCAACTGCAATACCGCGGACACTTGAAACCGCGTCATGACCCGACCATCACTATGAACCCATAGACTGCCCTCCGACGTCGGACAAACTCGCAAATAGGCACGCATCGCCGCTACCGGGCAAGTCGGCCAACCTATCGTGGCCAAAACCACCCATAGGCCCCTGCCCTGCTGATCCGTCTTGGATCTTGCAATTAGTATCCGCATGTTCCCCCCGACGAAACGCACATGCCGCCACAATAACCCGCTAAGACCGCCAGCCTTTTTAGATCTAGCTGCAAATTCACCCACTCGGAACGCCCCGAAAAAAGCCAGAGTAAAAACCGCCCTAAAAAGAATAGCCTCATATCCCGACTCCGCAACCGTAATCTATTCCCTACAAATCCGCAGAAGCAAGTCGTGAGTGATCGGCCTCCTCCGATCAGGCGGAGTAGGCTGCAACCGCTCCCACCCCCTCAGCAGCTTCTGAACCATAAACTTCCCACAAGACTGCTCCCATCCAACCGAGCGCGAGAAAAAAGCGAAGCCAGCCAAATGACCCTTAACCGCCGATCGGGACAAACCCATACACTTTGCCTTCACTATATATTGCCCCAACCAATGATCCGACACCCCACCCCCTCGCCACCCACAATCCCACAAAAATGCTACCACCAGTCTGCAGCCGCTCCGGTAAGCGTCCCAGGTTCTTTCAGCCACAGAAGATCGCAGGAGCTCCTTCAGCTCTGTCGGCCAACGGTCCTCAAGCTCCATGGGACAGCATGCCCTTCCCGATCTGCCTCCGGGGCCAACCGCCAAAAGCGGTCCATCTGCAAACGGGAAAGAGCATCAGCAATGTTATTATCATGACCCGGGATGTGACGAGCCTTCAACAGAACATTAAAACGCAAACACCTGTGTATAATCGTTCTCATAAGCGCTGCTATCTGCAAACATCGCGGATTGTAGCGATTAACCACGCTCACCGCCTCGTTATCGCACCACCAAACCAACTTTCGGTTAATCAATTTCTGTGGCCAGAGCTCCAGCACCACCAGCAGTGGGAAAAGTTCCAAAAAAATTATATGCTTTGTAAGACCCGTCTCATGCCAGGCCACCGGCCACCTTTCGGCACACCACTCCCCACTGAAGTAAATCCCCAACCCGATACCCCCCACTGCATCGGTGTAAACCTGTAAGTCATCGGATGAACATTCCCCCTCCAAAAAGACAGCTACCCCGTTGAAATCCTTCAAAAATGTATCCCATATCCGAAGATCTTCCTTCATCCTTCTCGTGACTCGTATTCGATGATGCGGCTTCGCTACCCCTGCCGTTGCGACAGCCAAATGGCGCACAAATACTCTTCCCATAGGGATCACTCTACAAGCAAAATTAAGGGATCCAATCAAGGCCTGCATTTCTTTTAAAGTTAGCTTCGCGGAGGCTATAACATTCGCCACCAACACGCGTAAGCGCACCACCTTCTCAATCGGCAAGCACGCCAACATCCGAACGGAATCCAACTCCACCCCTAAAAAAGTGATTCTGGAACACGGTCCCTCTGTTTTTTCAGATGCCAAGGGGACTCCCAATTCGCTAGCCAATTCAACAAAACCATCCAAAAGCTCCTTACAAGCAGTCGTATCCCCCGTGCCCACAAAAAAAAAATCATCTAGATTATGCACCACAGCGGACCTGCCGACCCTACGGATCAATGCCCACTGTAAGAAGGAACTGAATTTTTCAAAGTAGGCACAGGATATCGAACAGCCCATAGGCATACACTTATCAAAATAAAAACCTTCCTCCGATCGAAAACCCAAAAGATGAAAACATGACGGATGGACTGGTAACAACCGAAAGGCCACTTCAATGTCGACCTTTGCCATGAGCGCTCCAGGCCCAGCTAAATGGACGAGCTCAACGGCTCTGTCAAAAGATGCGTAACGTACCGTGCACAACTTACACGGTATGTGATCATTCACTGATGCCCCGCCCGGAAACGACAAGTTGTGAATCATCCGGAATTTACCGGGAACTCTCTTCGGTATGATACCAACCGGTGATACAACAAAATTCGGCAAAGGTGGCCGGCTAAACGGCCCCGCTACCCTACCCTATTCCAACTCCACCGACACCTTCTCCTGCACCACCGCTGCAAACCACCGTACTGAGGGAGAATTTCTTAATGCTGTCGCGGAAACAATACCGCGCACCGGAATAACAAAGCCAAACTGAAAACCCAGCCGTAACATATTACTCACCCCTGGCTTCGGGTACCCCTGGAGCAACTCCTGCAACTTGTCGCATCTAATTTGCGTCGGAGCTACTCCAAACTCCCCCCCCCCACTACTTAAGGGCTGGCGCAGCTGGCAACACCGCACCTTTTTTAAGACACTTGGCTGCCGTATGACCACCTCCGCAGGACGAGCACGCATGCCGAAACTTGCAGTCGGGAAAGGGGCAGGATGATCTGTTAAACCGCCAACAGAGGTCCCCCCCCCCCCCGCAGCTGCCCCTGGCCTGATGGGCGAAACAACTCCCCCAACCCAAAAGGAACAACCCGTCCCCCCTGCGGACCCGTCCCCACCCCTCACACTGCCTCCGCCAACCGACGCCTTCGCCGACATCTGAGTGAGCCACAAGTTGATGTCTTGCATACCCCAAGTTAACGATTTGTGCTCTTCCATCTTATCCCAAAACTTTTCATCATAATTAAGCCATGCCCAACCCTCATGGGTCTGCGAGGCTTCCAAAATCGAATCTGTGTAAGAGAGCAATATACCATACTGCCCTGGGGAATGGTGCCCCCACACGCTAGCCAACCTCAAAAACACGCGAACCCAATTCACAACCGACCGGGACACCTTCTTTACCCTGCCCGCCTTCTCATCCTCTTTACGTTTTTTACGGCTCTCCCCAGAGCGCTTCCGACCTTCCAACAAATGGAAAATATCGATGTACCGCCGCTTACGAATTTTTCGCCTCAACCTCCTCGGAACGCCTTCCCATAATTCAGCCAGCAACGCTACATTCGATGGCCCACTGTACATCTCCGACCCCATAGCCGCCCCATCCCGCGCACCAACCCTCCTGCCGATGCTATCCCCGGAGGACCCAGACGAAGAAGAAGATGACGATTCAGAACTGCGTCGTCACCGGCACGAATGCTTCCGTTTCCTGTGCGCCTTATGCGATCGCTCGCCCTGGGCACCCCCGCCACTAGCCCCAACTCCAAGTTCCCTTTGTAACTCACCCGACACCGAAGGATTCCCCACCGTCCCTGCAGGTTACACCGTCTCCGTAGTCGCTTCCACCTGTGACTGCCGCTCATGCATGCCATCTGCGTCTGCAGCTGTTAAACTGCTCTGCTCAGGCTCCTGGTGTTGTTTACGCCCCGCCACCGGCTGCCGTCCCACAGCTCCTCGCACTGCACCTGGGGACGCCATCCAAGGCACCTGGGGAGAGATAAAAGGAAAAAAGGAAGGAGAAGGGGGGTACCCAGCCATCCAAGCCGGCTGCCACGCCCTAGCCCAATCCCCACCCAAAGAACCTTGACCTCCTGCCAACCAATGATCCAAACCAAGTTGACTACCTCCCGCATCACAACCCAACACCCCATCATCGCCTACCCCAGAAGGGAAACCACCACTAGCTCCCCAACCTACACACTGCCCAGCACTACTAGCTGCACTAGCCCCAATACCTCTACCCTCAGGGCAAACCAACCCAACCCCACGTCCTGATGCCCCCCCCCAGCTCCGGTCCCCGTTGACCCCCCTGCTCCCAACAGCCCTACAGGCCCCTCAGTCTCTCCAGATAAGGCAGGAGCCCCTTCATGCCGTCCACTATTCCTCGCCCCACACGCCCTACCTGACAAAGCTGCTCGAGGGCCTCCCCTTGCCCTGGCCGCAACGCTCACGGACCTACTCCCACCCGTGGATGCCCTCCTGGCCCTGCACCCACCTCCAACTGGAACAGGGGTCACAGAAGCAGCGCGCTGGCCCCTGGCCTTACCAACCGACCCCTTTGCTTTCCCTGACCCCCCCCCCCCGCATGGGCCGACCATCCCTAGAGGTCCCACGCCCCCTCCCACGCTGTTTGTTGCCTGCCGGCATAGATTGAAAACCAAGCCCAACAAGACAAAAAAACCTGCCTTCAATAGAATGCACTTTAAACCAAACTTTCTGGTCCCGCGCTGCTTAGTAAAGCGCTGGATGCACGAACTCGCCTGATCAGGAGGAATAAACAGTTCCCTCGCCGGCAGCCCTCTCTGCAGCGCGGCCCGGCGTCTCCCGGTAAGATGCCTCGTCGCAGTTGCCCGCACCGATCCGCAAAACGAAAATTCAGTGCAAACAATAATGAAGGTACCGGCGAAAAACAGATTCAAGCTGCAGCTTTAGCGCCTTTCTACCCGCATGTGCTCAGGACTGCAACCGCGCTGAGCACATGCACACGCACGCGTCGTTGCCAACGCGTATGTCCCCCTTCCACACCCAATCATTTTGAAGGACGCGCAGTGTCCTGCCTCTGCTTCCTCCACTGTCGTCCCCCCCTCCGCCCGCGCCCTTTCTATTTTGGAAACGTTATTTGACTTTGACCATTTTCTGATATATCAGTCATTAGATAATGGACTTGTTGGGTAATTCTGCTAATATTCTATGTTTTAAAGTTTCTGTGCTAATTTAACATTTTGCCTTTTCTATTTTCTTCAACTCATGGACATCCTGTTATTGGCTATCTGCCAAATTGGTGGGAGACATTTCCGACTTGCAATCCTTGTGAAATTCAAAAAGGCCAAAACACTTGAACTCCAGCAAGGAAAAGTATGGCAATAGTGGAGCTACTGATGAAATAATTTCTAAGAAATTAAAAAAGAAAACCCCCCAAAGTAAATGTATCTTTGCCTTTCTGATGTCAATAGTTAAAGTAGATATTTTATATGGACGTAAATCAGCATCATAAGAGACAAAGAGATGGGATGGAGCAACCTTAGGTTAATACTGATTCTCTGCTGACTTCAACAGAAGGGTGGGAGCTGCATCCAGCCCTTGCAATGGCATGTTTTTTAACTTTCAGAGGAAATGCGAGGGAGGTTAGTTCTTCTTACAGTAATGAGGGGAAAAGATAGCTAATGAGAACTGAAAGCAATGTTAGGAGAGAATTAATGCTGAGGTGGGTAAAATATATCACAGAGAAGTTAATGTGTGGGCTCCCAAAGAAGTTTCTCAGAGGAATTTATTGAGGGATATTTGTCAAACGTCTTGGAAGAAAAACAGCTCTGAGAAATAACTGGAGGACACTGCTTGAGAGGTCTTGGTTACTTGTGATGCAGGGCTTGCGTGAAGACCTCATTCTCCAAAGCATCCTAAAGCATGGCCTGGTTTTTGTTGAGTGATTCTTTGGTAATCTATAATACTATGCATAATCAATGGAAGGATAATGAAATGGAGACAGGTTGACTATTGCAGTGTACATCTGTTATAGAGAAATAATTTTAAAAAATTACTGACGCATATAGAGGGTAATTGCTAAAGCCTTTCTCGGGGATAATAGTGTTCTAGCTATGGAAATGGGTTATATGATAATTGTGTACCCTGTATGCATGAAACACTAAGCACATTCTTGCGCAGCACTCTACTTTTATCTACACTGAGCAGAGGCATTCCCGGGGATGAGGATGGGATTACTACACCACATGGACGTCTTGATGTTCAGAACCGTGCAAGTTGTTCTTGTTGAAAAGATACCCAAGGAAATCCCTGGGGAGAGGAAGGGTTTTTTTTTTTCCCATAGGCAGTTTTCATCATAAAAGTACACATGTATTTTCACTATGAAAATTGTTGCAAAGTCCAGGGCTAAAACATAGAGGCAGACTCTTCAGCTATGTGAACAGTGTGAATATTGCCCCGATATTGTTTGGTGGTCCAGAGGTTAACAAATGTGCGCCTTAAGCAAGGCTGGTGCAAGGAGATGAGGCGCCCTAGGCAAATCTCATCTCTTTTGCCCCCTGCTCTGGCTCCGGCCCCCATGTGACAAGAAAGTTGGGAGAGGGCAGAGGTCAAACAACCTCACAGTGCCAGCGTTTCAAGGTAAGTACTATGGGGCTGTTTAAGGTCCTTGCTACCTGTCACCGAGAGTGGAAGCAGCAGCGGCAATGGGATGCCCCTGGAACATTGGAGCTCTAAGTGGCTGCCTAGTTCACCTAATGGTCACACCAGCCCTGGCCCTAAGTTTTGTATGAAGATCCATTTTGCTGAATCAGTGTGTGATTATATAGATAGCAAGCAACTGAGTAGGTTGTGAGTGAGGGGCGGGCGGGGTGTGTGGGTGTGGGTGTGGGTGGGGGAGTATTAGGTGGGGTTATGCATTAGCATGATAGGAGCAGAGATATGAGTGCAGGGGGGGGTGTGAACCAGCTTCAAATTTCCCCTTTCTTTCTCTTCCCTCTCTCATCCTCCCCATCTCCTCTCCTTATCTTCCTTTTCCTCCTGCCTACGCAGTGCTAGTCACACTGCTGCCAGGGGTCTGGGTGCTCTTGCAACTACACTACTAGGGGAATGCTAAGGGAACACATAAGAGGCGGACAGGATAATAAGGGAATCAGGATCCAAAAGCAGTCTCAAAGAAGTGAGATTTCAGCCTGGATTTGAACAGGGCCACAGATGGAGCCTGATGCACTGACTCAGGTAGTTTGTTCCAGGTATAAGGAGCAGCAAGATAGAAAGATTGAAATCTGGAGGTGACAGTGGAAGAGAAGGGCACAGATAGAAGGCATCTGCCAGAAGAGTAGAGTCCCGAGGAGGGGTGTAGGGAGAGATAAGAGAGGAAAAGCAGTGAGGAGCAGCAGAATGAAGCATTTATAGATCAGTAGTAGAAGTTTGAACTGGATGTGGAAATGGATAGGGAGCCAATGAAGTGACTTGACAAGAGGGGTCACATGAGCAAAGCGACACTGGCAGAAGATTAGCCGCACAGATGAGCTAAACAGATTGAAGTGGGGTGAGATGATTCCGAGGAAGACCAGCGGAGAGGAGGTTGCAATAGTCTAGACGGGAAGTGACTAAAGAATGGATAATGGTCTAGTAGTGTGTTCAGAAAGGAAGGGATGAACAGAAACAATTGTGGATGGATGGATGGACCAACAGGCAGAGAGATATGAAGGCATATTTTACGATGGGATCCCAGTGTATCTGGGATGTCAAAGCCAGAATGTCTGAAAAACCAGCAAGTGGATGTCTTACAGCATAATGATAAACGTAGTGGGTTGGGAGCAGAGTGGCCAGGGTTCAAATCCTAGTGTGGGTCTTTGTAATTTTAGACAAGTCAGTTAACTCTCCAACTTCTCTACCCTTTCTGGACATTTTAAGGTCAAAACAAGCACTTTTCTGATGCCTATTTGTGCCTGCAGCAGGTATAAACGTGGACGTGCCTGCAGACGTTCTCATCATTCTTGAAATAGAATGGAGACATGTAAGTCCATTGGACATCCCCTGGACATGCCTCCATCTACTTGTACATCCCTACACCGGAGATGTCTGTAAAGTCACTTGTGGAATGACTGTGGAGATGTCTCCATGATTTCGACATCCACGTGCATGTTTTCACATGTCCTACATCATGACTAGGAGTGGAGGAGTAGCCTAGTGGTTAGAACACTGGCTTGGTAACCAAGCAACCAGGGTTCAATTCCCACTGGCACTCCTTGTGGCCTTGGGCAAGTCACTTAACCCTCCATTGCTTCAGAAGAAAGGCCTGGCAATCTACTTCCAGTGATACTGCCAAGAAAACCCAGGAGCTTCTGGGTCGCCAGGAGTCAGGACTGACTCAAAGGCACACATTGCATTTTTACATCATGACTAAACCTTTTAAAAAGACCTCCATAGCCTCCATAAAAGGCACTATCACTTGTGTGAAAATGATCCTGTGAGGATCATTTTCAAACATAATTCCACAGGTAAAGCAGGGTGGAAATGGGCTTTTATAAACCTGCATGCCCAGTACATGGGTAAGCGTATGCATGCTCAGCCTGTAGGTGTGTACGTTTTTACTGGGACTGAGGAAAGGCAGGACTGGTGAGGGGTTTGCACTTGTGTACATTTGAAAATGCCTGCATAAGTAAACGGATCCAGAAAATGTGTACATGCTGAAAAGCAGGTCTACATGTCAGTGCATAGTCTCTGTGGGGTAATGCATATTTTTGCGCTGGAAATTTTACCAAGCCTGCACACTTTTTACGTTGCACACAGTTATAAAATTACCCCCAGTATCATTCATTTATGAAACAGTCTAGCAAGATGTATTTTTATTACATTCTAAAATGCAAATGATTTCACAATTTTGCATATTTGAAGGAAAATATTACACTCTAAAGTGAGTGTGAGAATATAGATCCAGACTAACCAACTTTACTACAAGACACAAAACTATTAAACAAAAAAATGACAGACTTACAGCTAGAGTAGTGGTTTTCCACCAGTGTGTAGGGACACACTGCATCACCAAGAGCTGGAATGTGTGTCCCCCAAATTCAGATATAGACAGCAAGCCTATGCTTTTCTTAGCAATCATACAGTATGGGGGACATTCCGGACCACGAATAGCAAGGTTGGATGTCCAACCCATGCTCAGGGCAGGAACGTGATTCCAGGCCCAGCGCTCCCCGCACATACAAGGGTTTGTGTGGGGAACACTCGACGTGGGTAGGAAGAGGCAGTGATGGGCAGAGCAGGGGTGTGGCTACCTGTCGGAATGTACAGGGCCTATTCAGGTCAGGTTCCCATACGTCCCTCACCTGCATGCCTGACTTATTCCACCCTGAGAGTGGAATAAGTTGCAGGCACCCCCCACATCGAGCAGTGCACACCCCTGCAGCAGACAAAGATGGCCACCCCCTGCATTCCCACTTTGGCCCACAGCAGTCACCAGGGACGGCTGGACAGAGGGCTGCAGGGGCTGTTGTCTGCAATGGCATTCTGAATCGTCCTGTGGTTGTGATTGCCATGGAGCTAAGACGCCACTGCTGACTTGCACCAGCAGTGGCATTCTGGTGTCTGGATGGATAACTCCCGGTATGCTGATCCGTTCAGCATATGGGGAGCTCCCAGGTGTCTAAGTCTCCAATTTTGCTATCGAGGGTATGTCTGGGCCCCATGGCAGCAGACACAGTTCCTTTTCCTGCACGTCTGTTTTTTGAACAGCCAAAGCGGCCGGTCGTACAGGAAACAGAATCAGCCTCTAAGGGTTTGCAGTCTGGAGAGTGCAAAACAGACAGCCAGGTACTTGAAATCCCCATAACTGCACCCTAATTCTGCTTTCTCCACCTCCAGTGATCACTGTTGCCACCAGCCTTGCAGGTCTGCTTCCCACTCATTGGCAATCAGCACCACTGCCTCTGGAACATATTAGTTCTTCCATTGCATTGCTGTTGCCTCTAGTCTGGGCTGGAAATGAAGCATCTTGCTTCCTTCCCTGTGGCTACAGAGAAGGAGGAGAGAGCCTGAGGACATCCCCTTCCCCCACCCATATTTTCTTTTTCCTTCTGCCAACATTGATCACTGGGTAGAGGAGATGAGTTTTAAAATGGGGACTGGTGGGGTGAGAGGTGTTGAAAGGATAAAAAGAAAGCTAAGCTTTAGGGTGGGGAGTATGGGGAGTTCGAGAGACAGGGTGAGCCTGGGTCATGACAGAGGAAATCCGAGTCTGGTGTAGTGGTATTGCTTCAGGAGGGGAACCCTAGAGGTAGCAAGCACACCCCTCTCCCCAAGAAAAATGGCTCTCAGGACTGAGACTAGATGGGGATTTGGGAACAAGGGAGCACAGGGACTTGGGGATTATGTGGAGACTCATGAGATTGGTTTAGAGTGCGAAAGCTTTGTGGAGCATTGGGGTTGGTGAGAGTGGAGACTGGGAGATTGATTACAGATTCAGAAGCTGTGTGGCAGAGAGAGCAATGCACCTAGGTGAGGGTATGTGTAAGGTTTTGTTAGACAGACTGGGGTATTTGAGACAAGGCATAAAAAGATAGAGGAGGAAATGGTATGAAACTGTGAAGGTCATGGAGGTGCCAGGGTAGGGACAAAAGAGAAGATAGGAATGGATCTGTGAAGGATAATAGAAAGTTGAAATGGGGGAGCTGGAGAGGAGGTGAAAGGGGCATGGGAAGCTAAGTGGGGTTAAAAGACAGAATAAAGGGCTGAAAGGTAGGAGGGATGAGTGAAGGGGAAGGAGTTGCGAATGGGAAAGAGACAAGAGGCAATGAAAGGCGTTCTCTGCCTAAGGGCCCTTTGGTGTGGCCCTTAGGTGGGGAACACAGGCAGGGATACCAACAATAGAAGAAAGTCTTCTCGAATCCAGGTTAGTCTACTGTAACTTCACTAAGACCCTGTAAACAATAAGACCACTCTTCACGAAGACTCTAAGCACAAACTCTTCACAAAGACCGTCCACAAAGTCTCTATTCACAAACCTGACAGTCTGTAAGTTATACAAAAGCTTAACCCATCACATGTTATGTATCTTAACCTTTATTCAGATTCCCTGCAATAGAATACTAACAACTCAGTGCTAAATCATAAGTCACATTGATTGCATCTGTATAACAAAATAGTGTTAGACTTCACTATTACACTGTCTATACTGCCTGTTTATTGCATTGTATCCATAATACTGTGTCTTTGAGCCGCACCCACTGCCGCTAATGTCTCTTTCTCCATATTTGCACAGTGACAGGTGAATATCAATAACAACTGTAATTACACTACACGCCACTATGGAGATCTGCAAGGCCTTCTTATGCACATTATACATCTTACTCCTATTTCTATCGAATACTAACACCCTCTCTCAACAGCATGGTGCTACCCTACACTGCCCCATCCCCATCATTCAAAGCCATGCCAGACCTAACCTGACCCTACACTTCTATAGAAGCGCTTACACTAAAGGACACTATACAGGTCATAACAAGACCCACCACAGATTAATCTATATCAACCCTCTATCCATAAAAGGGGCTCAAAATACAGCAGATACCTTTACACCAATAAAATGCATCCTTATTAATGCTAGATCTATCAGAAACAAAATCCCCGTTATCAGAGACCTGGTTAAGCCCTGACATACTTTGTGTCACAGAGACCTGACTTTCAGTCTCAGATAACGTCCTACTAAACCAACTAGATATAAATGGATTTAACCTCTTCAACTGTCCCAGAGACCCCAAAAGAGGAGGCAAAGTCCTTATAATAAGTAAAACAGAATTAAAAGTCTCCCCCACCATATGCAACAATCTAGATGGGATGGATATACTTAAAATCGAAAATAAAAACCTGGCATTATGCCTCATCTACAGACCTCCCTCACTTAACCATAACAATCTAACCTCAGTCCTTGAATAAGCCTGCTCATCTTCTCTAAAGAAACTACATATCATATTAGACGACTTTAAGCTACCCTCACTCAATATAATACAAACCACCTCATTCCTTGACTCAATAGCTGACATGAGCTTTCAGCAAATCATAAACACACCCACATACACAGAAATACTCTTGACCTGGTATTCCTCCCAAAATCAGCTGTAAAACACCCCCTTTTCTCACCCCCTCATACATCGCAAGCCCCATGGACTGACCACTACCTAATGTTCTTCACCATCCCAATGAACCCTCCCTCCTCCCAACACCCAAACATTAAACCAAACTAAGCGATTTAAACATTTCAACAAGGACAGCTTCCGGTAAAACATTTTATCTCAACTAGAAACGCCACCATCAGACCTTAATGTCACCCTAAATATTTGGAGACAATGAGGCAAGAGATTGGATGAACACAGGTGCCTTTATTGGTGGTCCCCTACGCGTTACGGCCGAAGCCTTCCTCAGGGGGATACACTTAAAAAACAAACAATATATAAAAAAATAAAAATAAACATAAACATCATTAACCAAAACCCCTCAAAATGAACCAGATAAACCCAACATGAAACCCCAAATATTAGCCAACTACTTTGTAGACAAACTAAAAAGAAAGAATACCATATACACCACTTACTCCCCTTAGCCCCTCACAAACCATAACACAACTGCTAAACACTATGACAAAAATTAACACCACAATCTCCCCACTAGACCCCTGTCCCTTGCCTGGATTAAAGAAGACATAATAAAAGCTGGTTTCCTACACAGAGCCCTGACTTGTGCTTATAAGGTAAAGTCTTACTAATTTCCTGTGTGATTCACACAGCCTTTGCTTTGATAGAGGGGGCCCTTCAACTTGCCCCTTTGTTGCCTTTAACACTTATTTAAGACAACTCCACAGATCTTTTGCCTCCTAACTTGAAGGCCTCTTTGTAAAGGTCTCTAGAAGCTATTTTATTTCTTACTACTCAGAGACTATTTATTCTCATTATATGCTAAACTATACTCCAATTTGATTTAAATGAAAGCTCTCTGGTGGTACTAAGACTTCAGCAAAAACACTGAAGTCTAAAATACACAGTTTTATCAGCTTTACCCCAAAGATTTTCCCTGTTCCCCAAGATTTAGAATATATTCCAGAAGATAAATACTTACAAGTGCAGATCTAGTTCCAGCTGTAGTTATCCCTTTTGGTAGTCCTTCAATAATAATATTTTAGCCCACAGATCTCATAAGTACATATGAAATAATTTAAACACAGACAATGCAAACAATGTTTAAAAAGTAAAAGTACAAATAATATCCACAAGATAATATCTACCAAAGATCCCTGAAAACATGCATAGATAGCACTTAACTTTGCGTATCTCCTTATAAAATTACCCACTTAATATTTATTATTAATAACTAGGTCCCTACAGTAAAATAACAGAGGTTAGCAGTGTTAGTGCTATAACATTACCTATTGTAACACTATTTCTGGGGTAATTTCTTTGTCTGTTGAGCAACATATACAGGAATCAATGGAGAAAATTCCCGCTCTCACACATAAGGATAGAAACACTGATTACAATCAGAAAATAATCTTCCAGTGTCTTCGCATTCTCCAGGACACAAGGAGTTGCTAGTATCAATGGCCAGAGGGTACCCCACCAATACCCAATCTTTATTCTGTCATCTTTCCTTCATGACTTCCCTCTTCATGAAAGGATAATATTCAGAGGACATTATCCACCTATCTTTCCCTTACATACACCATGAGATATTTAACCACTACATTCCTATCCTGGCCTCACAATCTTGCAACTCCCTTCCACATAGGTTGATGAATTTAGGGGCACTAGGCACTGAAACCTCATCTGTCACACACAAAGGCTGAACCATTGTGTCTCCTAGTCTATATCGCCTGAAGCCATGCTATAATCAAGAGGATTCTGCCTTCATACACCTCATTCCTATAACAACCCTGTCACTCTTCTACAAAGCATCATTTATATTAAGTGGCATAGTGCCTTCTAGGCTGGGATGCCCTGCACATGTCCAGCTATCACTGCTCTGAATATAGTAACATAGTAAATGATGGCAGATAAAGACCAGCAAGGTCCATCTAATCTGCCCAGTAAGGTGACTAGGTTGTACCTTCCACTCTCGATACAGGTTACCCCCTTTGTGCCTTTGTTAAGGGATGTATGTACAACACAAATAGAGTAATGATCAAACTAATCACAGAGCTAAAACTTGTCAAAAAAGAGGAGTTGACTCTGTAAACTTAACTTGAAAGTATACCGGTATCGTCAAAAACTGGTGTGTTCATACAAACCACAAACAAACAAGTTAGAAAGTTTAAATTATAGCAAAGCTAAATTAAAACACCTGTGCACAGAAGCAACAATAGGTCTCAGACTTCCCGGGCAAAACAGAAACCAGTCAGATTTTTCTGACACGGCATAGCCCTTATAGCATCAACAACTTTGATAAATAGTTGCTCTGGGGCGGGCATCAACCAACTCTTTCACTCCAAAATAGTTAACGATTCCAGCTAAAAAACTCAGCCATGGTGCATCGAAAGAGTGGTTTAACAGAACTTAACTTTGCAAGCAGTACTTGAAAAATGATGCTGAGCCAGTACCATGAACCCCAACGCTCTCACTCGCGCTTGTCTTGCGTTTCACCTAAAGAGGTTTCTTCAGGGGGCGGCTAAAGGCACTACAATACAAAAACACAGCAGACTTTAATATGTACATACTTTCAGAAGAGATGTTCACTCAATATATCCAGGTTATGTGGAGAAAAAGAAGAACGCATTCACATACCTTGAAATTCAGTGAATGGAAACACTAGCAAAGTTCGCCAACCGATGTAGAACGCCGCGCATGCGAACTGGGAAATTTATAGAGCAGACATTTAAACCTGCTCGCTCTTGCTACATAGAGACTCAAGTGCAGACTTCCCACTCTACACGCAAATTAAGGAAATCTGAAAAAAGTACTGAAGACCAAATTGTGTTAAAATAATAAAGTGATGTTTAAGACACCAGAAATATAAACCATATATTATTTGAAAATGATACCTGCACTTGATCAATTGTGATGAACAACGCTGTATATTAAAGACAAAACACTGTTAATTATGTTATATCAGGACAGGCTATAAAATGAATAATATTAAAAATAGCACACTTATCTTATTGTGGATAGTTTTAATAGTGAAAATTGCACATACTTTTGTGAAATATTTCCTAAATCTAGTAGCGTACTACATAACATAATTAACAGTGTTTTGTCTTTAATATACACAATTTGGTCTTCAGTACTTTTTTCATATTTCCTTTATCCCATCCTTAAATGTTTTTTTGTTTATTTTAGTTTTAGAAATATGGTCTATTGTATAATATTATTTTTTATTATTTTTCTTCATTTTTACATCTATGTTCATTCATTGTTCATTAATGTCAGTATTACAATAGGTACCAGTTCATAGGCCAAATTGAACCCTCTTACCTGCAGTGCCTTGTGAGTACTTCTCATACACTATCTTTATTAGTAGTTTTCAAGTAGTGTCCACTATCTGCCCTGTGTTTTTAGTTTGTTATGTTTTTTGATCCATGGTGGTTTTATTATTTTTATTCCTATCATTATTTATATTGTTATATTTATATTTTATATATTATGTATCTATTTGTTTTTATTTCTTTTTTAGGCTCATATATTTATATTTAGTATAATTATTTTATCCATATTTTATGTTTATAATATGGTATTTATATTGATGTTAATATATGTTACATGCCTGGTATGTTTTAATTTATTTTAATTTGTTTATCTATGTTTATTTTTATTTTTTTATATATTGTTTGTTTTTTAAGTGTATCCCCCTGAGGAAGGCTTCGGCCGTAACGTGTAGGGGACCACCAATAAAGGCACCTGTGTTCATCCAATCTCTTGCCTCATTGTCTCCTGTTGGATCAGCAAGAGCAATCTGCTCTCCTTGTGCCTGACCCTAAATATTTGGAACACCACAATACAAAAAGCTGCAACACCCACAAACTCACACGCAAAAACTACTCAAGAACATGGTACGCACATGAATTAGTAAAATTGAAAAAAAGAATTAAGGAAACTGGAACATAAATGGAGAGCTAC
Source organism: Ichthyophis bannanicus (assembly GCA_033557465.1). NCBI lineage: Eukaryota > Metazoa > Chordata > Amphibia > Gymnophiona > Ichthyophiidae > Ichthyophis > Ichthyophis bannanicus. The sequence continues at coordinate 549,342,785 of CM066031.1, forward strand.
TAAAACCCTAGAAAATAAACTGCTCTACCTGATCTCCCTTAATACATACAAAGAAGCAATGCCCAGAGAACTCTTTGAAATTGTTAAATCAATTGTTAAATACAATGTTTTGAGCGGCAATGGCTTGATGTTTCTCCGTTTCGAAAAAATCTTAAACTATGGCGAAGATATATTGATGACATCTTTTTAATATGGCATGGTACAGTTGATGATCTTGAGGAATTCTTCCAGTGGTTGAATGTTAGAGATGCGCATCTCAAGTTTACCCTGCATTATCACGAAGAGCGGATTACATTTCTAAATGTGGATGTTCAAAAAGTTGCAACTGGATGGTTCACCTCCGTGCACAGGAAAGCGACTGATCGCAATACTTTTCTTCACTATAGTAGTGCGCATCCTTTACAACTGAAAGATAGTTTGCCGCTGTCACAATTTGTGCGCTATTGTCGGAACTGTTCTACTGTTCAAGCCTATAAAGATCAATCACGGCTTTTGAAACAGAATTTTTCTGATTGAGGCTACCCCCGGTCCGTTATTAATAAGGCCTATAAAAGAGCCTTATATGCCAATAGAGATTTAATGTTACGCCCTCGTCCACGATCAACATCGACATCTAGTGCAGATCTGTGTGTTAATTTCATCACCAAATTTTCTCCCTTTAGTTCTCAGTTGAAGCGTATAGTTAAACGCCATGCGAATGTATTCCTGGTCTTGAAGACAGGAACGTAAGATGTGTGTGGCAGCGCAACACCAATCTTAAAGAGATGTTGAGCCCAGCTGTGCTGCGTCCCCTATCCTCTTCATCGACCCCTATTGAAGTTGGGCATGTGCGATGTAGTGAATGTAATATATGCTCCATCACAAAAGAACTACAAGAATTCAGTTACCATGGCAAGACATATCGGCTTAAGCATCGCACTTCCTGTACCTCTATGTATGTTGTTTACTGTATTTTATGCCCTTGTGGCTTAGTCTACATTGGCAAAACAATTCGTATGTTCAAAGTGCGTATCAATGAGCACAAAAGTAAACTGAAGTGCCAGCGCCGTGAAGCACCAATTGTTGATCATTGTCTTCAGTTGCAACATAAGTTTGAGGAATTACAATGCTTTTGCCTTGATTTTGTTAGTTCATCTCGATCAGATAAAACTAGGGATCGCACTCTCCTATGGCACGAACAGCGTTGGATCCACAAGCTGGGCTCTGTAGTCCCTTTTGGTCTTAATTTGCGTGTAGAGTGGGAAGTCTGCACTTGAGTCTCTATGTAGCAAGAGCGAGCAGGTTTAAATGTCTGCTCTATAAATTTCCCAGTTCGCATGCGCGGCGTTCTACATTGGTTGGCGAACTTTGCTAGTGTTTCCATTCACTGAATTTCGAGGTATGTGAATGCGCTCTTCTTTTTCTCCACATAACCTGGATATATTGAGTGAACATCTCTTCTGAAAGTATGTACATATTAAAGTCTGCTGTGGTTTTGTATTGTAGTGCCTTCAGCCGCCCCCTGAAGAAACCTCTTTAGGTGAAACGCAAGACAAGCGCGAGTGAGAGCGTTGGGGTTCATGGCACTGGCTCAGCACCGTTTTTCAAGTACTGCTTGCAAAGTTAAGTTCTGTTAAACCACTCTTTCGATGCACCATGGCTGAGTTTTTTAGCTGGAATCATTAACTATTTTGGAGTGAAAGAGTTGGTTGATGCCTGCCCCAGAGCAACTATTTATCAAAGGTCGTTGATGCTATAAGGGCTATGCCGTGTCAGAAAAATCTGACTGGTTTCTGTTTTGCCCGGGAAGTCTGAGACCTATTGTTGCTTCTGTGCACAGGTGTCTTAATTTAGCTTTGCTATAATTTAAACTTTGTAACTTGTTTGTTTGTGGTTTATATGAACACACCAGTTTTCGACGATACCGGTATACTTTCAAGTTAAGTTTACAGAGTCAACTCCTCTTTTTTGACAAGGGATGTATGTACACATGAAACAAGAGTGAGGTGACAGAAAGAAGCCTTTATTTAGTCATACCCTACATGGGCCATTTTTTGACTAAGGTCTTCGTCAGGGCTATGACCTCAGAAAACACATGAAGAAAGAGAATACAACTATTCTAAAAGTTCCATTCCAGAACACAAATAAGGGGTTTGTACGTGCGGCGGGGACATTTATGTGCCAAAAATGTCCCCGACTGCATTCTGAAACACTGTTGTCATGCACATCCATGGCGCTAACATGGGGATCTCAGAATGTCCCCAGAAGGGACGGAATGCATGCATGGTAAGCCACGGAAACATATAAGGGGTATTCAGGAAAGGCCTGGGTATGTTTTCAGTGCTTCCCACAGACGTCCACATTATTCCTGCGGAAATATGGTATAAGGCCAGGACTTAGAAAAAATTCTGCTCTTCATTGCAATGCGTCCCAGATTGAAGAATGGTTGAGACAATTATGTTTTGAATTGGTATGACTGCAGTCTGGAAAAACACAAGATGCAGTTTTATTGAGCAGAAAGCAGAGGTGAGGGAATGTTGTAAGGTATAGAGACATTAATAAACACCTTTACAGAAATATTAAGAAGAGCAGTAATATGTATTATGGCAATGCTGAATTGTGCTGTTTGTGCTAAGGGAGCCAATCTAGGGGGCTCTAACAATTTCCATGTTCTGAAAAATGGGACTGCTAATGTAGGGGTAGTATGGGCGTGAGTAGGGAAAGGATTCTTGTTTAGATGAGAAATGGAGATCATATTTTTAGTCTTGGTAACCCATGCTATTATGCTATGTTATAGGTTCAGTTAGTTATATAAAAATTACTCCAAACGAAACTGACTACTGCAGCAAAAATCCAAAGGGTTTATTTTCAATTCAGTTTAAATGCCTGGAATTCGTCTCAGACTAGTCGGCTGCCTATTGTGGTGGAGAAGCAGCCGCTGAGGGCAGAAAAATAAAGGGAAAACTGCCTTTTTTTTCTTTTACCCATAAAACTGCAGGCACTGAAAGGGTTAACACCAATACTAAAGGTAAAGATTTCTCACAGAGAAGTGCAGACCTAAGCACACGCCCTGTTCCCATGGAGATAGAGGAGAGAGAGAAGGGGAGAAGAAGGAGAAGCAAGAGAAGGAGGAAAGGAGAGAGAAGGAGGGAGAACCGTATGAGAGAGAGAAGGAGAGAGAGAGGACACAGACACAGAGGACACGAGGGTTCCAGGAAGGAAGGACAAGAAACCCATGGAAATCCCTCGCACAGAAGCAATTGAGAACTAGGAGCAAAGAGCTGACAAGGCCAGTGGAAAGCTCAGGGGAGGAGTCCTCAGAGGAGGAAATATTCTCCAAGAGTTCATGGCTCAACTCTTCTCCTAGTAAGGAATCTATAAGGAGGAAAAGCAGCACTAATAAGGTGAGCCCTTTACAACGTTTGAAAGGCTTATTAGACAAAGAGGGTTTTTCCTGCCCTTCCCCCACAAGCTCACATACTGTTAAAGGTACCTGGGAGAAGCTCCTAAAGGCTGTGCAAGCTAGTGAGGCTTCTCAGGAAGATACCAGGGGAAACAGTTACCAAGAAGAGTCTAGCGTGGAGGATATGGACTTGGGAGACACTGTGGATTTAGACAATGTCTCAGACATGGAAATAAGCTGTGCAATCTGTGCTAAAGATGTATAAAGGAATCAAATAGGGTTTGAAAGCAGAAAGAAACCCAGCTGGTCTTGATTACTGAATGCATCTGTGTTACCTCGTGATAAGTAAAAGAACTGAAGGAAGTGTTGTCTGGAAGAAACCCAGAAGTTCTTTTACAAGGACATTTTAAAGCCCATTACTTTTTAGCTGTGCTTTTAAAAGTAGCTGTCCTGTTTAAAGCTGCTTGGGAAGAAGCTGTGCTGAAAGTGTGTTATAATTGGAAAAGAATTCTATTGCTTGGGAAAGTATCCAGGTGGGCCAGGAAGTTTTGCTACACCTACTGTGAAGTAACAGAGGGTTGTATAGCGCCTCCTGGAGACCAGGAAACAGAATACTGCTATATATAGAGTTTTATCAGAAAGCAAGTTTCAAAGCTGTATCAAGCCAAGGACTGTATAATAGGCTTGTGTGCTGTTATTTGGAGAAGTATCCTGAATTTTGTTTTTGGTCAACTTCAATCAATTCATGTCAAAGAATTGAACCGGTTAGGAAATCCTTGTTTCTAAAAATAAAGAAATATTCCTGCGACCTTTGCACTTGGCTCTCATCCTTTCGGGGACACAACTACATGCTATTGGGCTAATTTCAACAAAGGACAATCTGCACCTCCCCTGTAGCCCTAGGCAACCGCCTGGCCACACGGGGGCGCGCCGACACTATATAGGATATCCAATGGCGCCTAGTGGCATCAATGACTCATTCCGGCATGTTTTTTTTTTACTTTTCTTAACACCCTTTCTCACTTGCTTACTTTATACTTAATTTTTGATGATAGTAAAGCAAACACTTAACTTTCATGTAACTTTCTATAGATTATAAAGCTTCATCTTCAAATGTTCTTATCTTCTGTTCCTCAATAATATTTAATTCTGTTCTCCCAACGCCTCATTAACAACGTTGTGATTGCGTTTCTCCCAACATTTTGAGGTTCTTCATATGATCCAACCAGCCAAGTGTTTAACCAGTATTAGCCGGTGCTGCGTACTGTTGTCTTAATCAGACACTTTAACCTGTCGTTTACTTTTATGTTCTTTGATCTTATTCTTCGCTGAAAAGACGCCGCACATTCTTCGCTGAAAAGACGCCGCGCATTCTTCTTTTCAGCGAAGAATAAGATCAAAGAACATAAAAGTAAACGACAGGTTAGTGTCTGATTAAGACAATAGTACGCAGCACCGGCTAATACTGGTTAAACACTTGGCTGGTTGGATCATATCCCCTGAAGAACCTCAAAATGTTGGGAGAAACGCAATCACAACATTGTTAATGAGGCGTTGGGAGAACAGAATTAAATATTATTGAGGAACAGAAGATAAGAACATTTGAAGATGAAGCTTTATAATCTATAGAAAGTTACATGAAAGTTAAGTGTTTGCTTTACTATCATCAAAAATTAAGTATAAAGTAAGCAAGTGAGAAAGGGTGTTAAGAAAAGTAAAAAAAACCATGCCAGAATGAGTCATTGATGCCACTAGGCGCCATTGGATATCCTATATAGGCAGCCGACTAGTCTGAGACGAATTCCAGGCATTTAAACTGAATTGAAAATAAACCCTTTGGATTTTTGCTGCAGTAGTCAGTTTCGTTTGGAGTAATTTTTATATAACTAATTGACATTATATTACTCTATAAAAACAGACCCAAACATTTTTGTAAATGTTATAGGTTCAGGGCATCGTTTTGGCAGAATTATGTTTTTGTGACTGAAAGTGAAAGTGTGTGTGTGTCTGTGTGTGTGTGTGTGTGGTTTGAGGGGTGCATGGGAGGATCTAGTGTGCTCATCTGCAATTCAAGGGGGACATGAAAGCTTGGCTAGTACTGAACCATATGGATGACTGCAGCATCACCAGGTGCCAGCGTGATCAGACAGACAAAATCAAAGAAGATTCTCTGTAGCTAAATGTCAAAACATATTCATGTCAATAATAAGGGACCCTCAGAATTAGAGCATTCAACAGTGAAAACAACACTAATGCATGCCCATAATGCACATTTTTTGAGATCAATGATGTTGCTGTTAAGCATGTATTAGTGCTGTTTTCACTGCTGAATGCTCTTATTCTGAGGGTCCCTTATTATTGACAGGGATATGTTTTGACATTTAGCTATAGGAAACCTACTCAGATTCCTTCTGGATTATTTGTCATAGGGTTCTCTAATAAGATCATATATTGCTGGCAGTGTGATAGGGCAGCCATACATCCGCTGTGCCAGGCACTGGGAGACATGACAACATAGAAAGATGACGGCAGAAAAAGACCACATGGCCTATCTAGTCTGCCCTTCCATATCAACTACAATAGTCCCCATTTTGCCTTTAGAGTTGTTGTGGCAACATTCCCCAGATTGTTCCATGAGGCCTATATCCCTACCCAGTCCGGGATCTATGAGAGCTGCAAGAATGGTGATATATCTGGAATCTGGCTACTTGGTGTGATGGCACAGGGATCTCCCCTCCCCTGCCCACACAGGCCTGGCCAGGGGAGCAGTGTCATAAAGCAGACTGTGGGAAGGCAGACAGGGTTGCCCCACAGGTATTGGATGTATACAGACCGACATACACCATGATGGGACAGGTGTAGCTGCTGTGAGAAATGCCAGTACCCAGATAGGTGGGAATCAGACGCCATAGCCAGGAGGCCCTACAAATACTTCTACTACTACTACGACTGAACATTTGTATAACGCTACAAGGCATACGCAGCACTGCACAGACACATGTAACAGATGGTCCCTGCTCGGCAGAGCTTACAAGCTAGTCAAGACAGACAACCCAGCAGTTGTGGAGAGGATACATTTAGGAGGAATGGTAAGGAAACACAAGGGAGATTAGGCGGATCAGATCCAAAAGCAGCAACAAAGAGGTGAGCCAGGATTTGCGAAAGGCCAGAGAAGAAGCTTCATGTACAGACTCAGGTAGTTTGTGCCAGGCATAAGGAGCAGCAAGGTGAAAAGAGTGAAGTCTGGAGTTGGCAATAGAAGAGAAGGGCACAGATGAAAGCAATCTACCAGAAGAGTGGAGTTCCTGAAGAGGGGCGTGGGGAGAGATAAGAGAGGAATGGTAGTGCGGAGCAGCAGAATGAGTGCACTTATAGGCCAGAGGCATGAAAAGGGCATACATTTGTTGCTCAGCAATATTATGCATCCTTTAGGGAACTGCAATGTTAGTTTTGGGTTTTGCGCACTTGGTAAGGGCCCATCCTTAGCAGTTTAAATCTTGTTTGTAGAGATGACCATGGCAGGGATCACTGGGGCCGTTTTCTAATGCCAAGTACCATTTGACGCATGGTATGTGCTGACATACATGTTAATATTTACATTCTCTTATATTAGGATGCACTGGGATTACCTAGCACTTTACAGGGTATGAAGAGGACAGATATATGGTGTAGGTTGCAGTAGTAGTAATTTCTCATTAGTATTTATGTCTAGTTTGCATCAGCAAACTACTGTCAGTGTGAACGGAAGCTTAGGAGATGCACGTTTTACCGAGGGGATATGGCATCTGCAGGTACATCCCGGAGACGGGCAGGATCTGAAACGTTCAATTTTTCAGAATACGGTGTATGCGGGAACATCCAAAACATTCACCCATGTCCCATAATATTATGGAGATGTGTTTCTCCATTATATCCCATGGTCCTTGCCTGCACCCGTGTGCGGGTCGTGCGCTGGATGCATGCACAGGCCGGCTGTATACGCTTTGCCCATACTGTGCTGGACATGTGTGTCTCCCCGATTCCAGACCTGCGGGCATGTCTAGACCTGTGGATGAGGAATTAGGTTCAAACAGGGCCTGTTTTCAATTTAGACATCTCCGTGGACTGGACATGCATGTTATGGAATCGGGCTCCACATAAATATAAATAAGGCTGAATAATATTAAATAAACAGGATGGAAAAGAATGGAAAGGAGATGTTTCAAAGGCCACTGAACAAATCGGATACAGTAAACCATAGCCACTACTCGGTGCATGGAAGGAAACCAGAATATAATGTGGTAGACAAAGGCCTATGATCCACGCTGCTTGAGCTAAACAGACAGGCCTAAGCAGCTTGACCTGTAAGTAAAGCTTGTGGTTAGGCCCAGAGGAGTGAAACCCCCCCCCCCCCAATGCTGCTTCCATAGAATCGAAACTTAACTAAGCATAACCAAGCATAGCTAAGCAGAATCGAAACTTACAAAAGACAGAAAAACAAGCTTTAATTGGTACTGATAAGATGTGTGAAGTTTCTGTGAACTAATTAATTCTGATGAGAGAAGGGTTACAGTGCCCTGCTTTCCCACATGTTCTACTTAGCTAAGTGACCTTGGAGGAGAATTGTATCAAGAGTCTAAGAACTGTCCATTGTAATGGGGACTGTAAGGGGGGCAACCAGGTGCTGAGCCCAGACCAAGGTCCTCATTGGATGACTACGTAGTGGTACCGGGACCAATAGATGGGATAGAAGGGGTTACCGGGACCAATGAGAAGTTTGCCTATGCTTAGAATGGAAAAGAACAGTATAAAAGTTGTTGTTTTACTAACAGCCATTGCTCAGCCATTTTGAATGTGATTCTGCTTGAGTCTTGTGCACAATAAATGATTTGGACCTTCTGAACAGACTCCTGGTATTATTGGATTGTTTGCGCTCTGCCGCTACATATTCTTGGTGCGTTGGCCGGGAAGTTGTGGTGAGTAGAGGGTATACGAGCTGATATAGCACGACTTTCCGCCTCTATAGGTTTGGTCCTGCCGGGCTCGTGCTCTTCCGACGTGGGCTCGGCTCCCAGGCGCTACCGGTCCAGTTGCATCGGAGGGAGTTGGGCCAGGCCTCGGCGGGTGCCGGACCCGGACGGAGCCAACACCTCGAACCCGTGAGGGGAGTCTGAGGTCCAACTCATGCGCTTGCTCGGGAACGGGGACCGGATCCGGTGAGTATAGTTTTTGGTATGTCTAGACAGATGAGTCAGAACTGCAGTCTGTAACTTGGAACTAGTAACTGGCCACTTGTAACTTGGAACTTGGAATTTTGATAAGAGAGCCTGATCCCCTCTCAAGACGGTCCGATTAACCTTGCATAGTGTATTCGTGTATTCGTGGGGTGAAACTATCGTCTTCTTGGAACTTGGAAAAAGCCGGCATAACTTGTATAACTTTGGTATAGCCTAGTCAGAATAGACAGGATTGGGCTTGTTTGGGAGTACGTTGCTAGCATGATTGTGTGAATGAAGTGTGGTTGAGAGGTCTGGTGACACAGACCAAGCGAAGGCGGACTCCTGAGTCACGCAGTTCCTGGCCGGGCGACCGCGTCCAGGTCGTAAAAAGGAGGAAGCGACCGTCGTCTTGTCTTGTTATTTGTTTCCCCTAAATGTTTCTAGGGCCGTGAGGACCCCTCACCCACGGTCCGCTCTCCTTTTCCCTTCTGTTTGTCGTTGTGCGCACACATCGATATGGGAGGGGCGGGGTCTACTGTGCACACTCCACTAGAATGTATGATTAAGTATTTTAATAAAGGATATTCAGGAGATTATGGGGTGAAAATGACTGCGTCACGATTGCAACTCTTGTGTACTAGGGAGTGGCCCACCTTAGACCCCATGTGGCCCCGAGATGGAACATTTAACATAGGAATTATTAAGTCAGTTCATCGGAAGGTGCGAGCAGCGCACCCCGACCAGTATCCCTATATAGATTCCTGGTTAAGTATTTGTGAAAGCCCGCCCCCTTGGGTCCCAAAGAAATATTATTTTTTGTTGTTTTCATTTAAGTGAAATATTTTTGATAACATTAACAAAAAGTAATGTCATATTGGACCCGATTTATTAAAGTCTATTGTGATAATTCAGACTTATACAATTGGATCTCACATTCAGCAGGGCTCCCTTAAAGCTAATATTTAAAATCATTTTTGCTAATATATTCAAGCACAAAACTCTCTTGTTAGTACTAACAGCTGTTGTTTCATAATACCATTGACTATCATTGCACAGCAGCTAAAAAATATTACCAACTATATTAAAAAATATATATACCAGAGTCCTAAAGAGGCAGCTACCCCCAAAAGATAGAACAAATTACCAATCCACTATCCATGCACATCTCATATTTCTTTATGATAAAGCCTTACATCTCCTCCCCATATATAGGCTGATACAAATGACTAGCATATAAACCTCATAGTGACAGGAGTGGAGGAGTGGCCTAGTGGTTGGGGCAAGGTACTTCAGACCATAAGGTCAGGGGTTCAAATCCCACTAGAGGACAGGAAAGACTGGGGTTTCTAGTCCCACAGGTGCTCCTTGTGGTCCTGGGCAAGCCACTTAACCCTCCATAGCCCATGTTCCCTGTAAAATATTTATCTCCAAGTTATAATGCCCTGTTCAATGTAAACCACACTGATGCAGAATAGCACAGTATATAAGAGAATGTAAATAAAATAAATCTAAATTAGAAGTTACTGTCTTGTTTAAGCCTTTGTTAGATTTAATCCAAGTCGATAGTACCCGCTCCATAAGTTCTTACATTTTGTTTAAACCTCTACTATACTTTATCCAAGTTGATTGTAACATAGTCACATAGTAAATGACAGCAGATAAAGACCAGTATGGTCCATCTAGTCTGCCCAGCAAGGCGGCAAGAGTAGGTGCACCTGCTGCTCCATGCAGTTCACCTCTCCCCATGCCTTTGTTTAGGGGTGTACCCACTGCTCTGTGTAGGTCACCCCTTTTTGTTGAGATATAAGACAGAGTTATGTTTATTTTTATTTTCTCCTATTGCTGTAAAGGGGATCCACTGTGTCTGTCCCATGCTATTTTGAATTCAGTCACTGTATTTGCCCCCACCACTTCCACTGGGAGGGCATTCCAAGCATCCACCACCCTTTCCGTGAAAAAGTATTTCCTGACATTGCCTTTCAGTTTACCCCCTTGCAACTTCATGTTATGCCCTTTAGTTTTACAGCTTCCCCATCTTTGGAAGAGGTTTGTTTGTTCATTAATAATCTTTAAGTATTTAAAGGTCTGAATCATATCTTCCCCTGTCCCTCCTTTCCTCCAGAGTGCACATATTTGGGTCTTCTAGTCTCTTCTCCAAATCATTTTGGTCACTTTCCTCTGAACCATTTCCAGTCTTTTTATATCCTTTGTGAGCTATGGTCTCCAAAACTGAACACAATATTCCAAGTAAGGTCTCACCAGCGACTTGTACAGTGGCATTAGTACCTCTTCCTTTCTGCTAGTAATTCCTCTTTGTATGCAACCCAACATTCTCCTGGCTTTTGCCACTGCCTTGTCACACTGTTTTGCCACCTTGAGATCCTCAGAAATAATCACACCAAGGTCCTTCTCCTGGTCCGGCACACCAACCTCTCGCCCCCTATCGCTTACAGTTCACTTTGATTTCTGCTTCCCAAATGCATGACACTGCACTTCTTCACATTAAATCTCAACTGCCAAGCATTTGACCATTCTTCCAGCTTTTGTAGATTTTTCCTCAGGGCAGTCCACTCTTGTTGCAAAGTTTTGTGTCATCTGCAAAAAGACAGACTTTTCCATTCAGTCCTTCAGCAATATCACTGAACAGTACCAGTCCCAGTCCCAGGACGGAACCTTGGGGCACACCGCTAATCATCTTCCTTTCATCTGAGTGAGTTTAGTTTACCATCACCTTCTGTCATCTGTCAGTCAATCAGTTTCTGATCCAGTTCACCACCCCCAAGCTGTTGAGTTTGTTGCTAAGCCTCCTATGAAAAACAATATCAAAGGCTTTGCTGAAATCCAGGTAGATGACATCCATCGCATGCATTGATCTAGTTCTCTGGTCACCCAGTCAAAGAACTCAATCAGATATGTTAGGCATGATCATCCTTTGGTAAAACCATGTCGCCTCAGATCATGCAACCTGTTGGTTTCGAGAAAGTCCACTTTTGCTCTTTCAGAAGCACCTCCATTACTTTTCCTGCCACCGAGGTAAGGCTTACTGGCCTGTAGTATGCCACCTCTTCCCTATTACCACTTTTGTGAAGAGGTACCACATCAGCCCTTCTCCAGTCCTGTGAAACTTCTTCTGTCTCCAAGGATCTATAAAAAACATCCTTTAAAGGCACTGCAAGAACCTCTCTGAGCTCTTTCAGTATCCTGGGATGTATCTCATCTGGTCCCATAGCCTTGTCCACTTTCAGTTTTGCAAGCTGTTCTAACACATCAACTTCTGTGAATTGGGGTGGTATCTACTCCATTCCATTTGTATACTTAACTTTCAACAATTCCTTTCCTGGCACTTTTGAGTCCTGCAATTCCATCTCTGATTTTCCTCCTCTCCCTAACATACCTGAAAAACGTTTTGTCACCACACTTCACATCTTTAGCCATCTTTTCTTCTGCCTTTGATTTTGCTATCCTTATTTCGCTTTTTGTCTCTTTTAGTTTTATCCTGTATTCCTTTCTGTGTTCCTCTGTTTGCGAGCTTCTGAATTTTGTGAAAGTTGTGTTTTTTGCCTTTATTAGAGCAGCCACTTCTTTGGAGAACCAAATAGGTTTCCTTTTCCTCTTGTTTTTATTTACTTTCCTTACATATGTATCTGTTGCCCCTTTTATTGCCTCCTTTAGTTTAGCCCCTTGAAATTCCACTTCCCTTATCTCCTCCCACTCTGTTAATTCCTCTTTCCCATCAGCGCCGGCAGGCTTAACAGAGCCGAGAGAGAGAAACTCTTCCTTCGCAGCTCTGAAAGCCGGCGCCGAGGGGAGTGATTCAGGGAGGGCTCTGCCGGGCAGGCAGGGGGGCCGCAGGACACTTGATTCTGCCACTGTGACTGCGTCAGCGGCAGCAGCAGCAGCAGCCAGTTTTGTGTTTTTTTTTTTTAATTTTCCCTGGGCTTTTAATGAAGAATATTGTTTGCGCAGGGCCCCCTGAAACGCGGGGCCCTGTGCAAACAACATTCTTGCTCAATGGACGGGCCGGCCCTGTGTGGGATCCTAGTGGGGGTGGGGGACCGGACCTGGGTTATAAAGCAAAGGACCCAAGGGGGTGGGAATGTGAGAGTGGGGGGTTGTCTGAAAGATATGCAGTGAGGAATTTAAGGATGGGGGATATCATGCATGTTGTGGTGAATTGGGGGGAAGAGGATTTGGATTTTGTAGGGACTGTTGGGAAGGGGAGGGGGGGAAATAACTATGCTGGCTAAGAGGAAGCTGAAACGAACAAAAAGCAGAGGAATGTGGCAGGAGGTGAGCAGAGGGATGAATGTTCATAGTTGGGGAGTTTGTTGGGGATGTTTGTTGTGTGGTGCCATGTCCTGTATAATGGGAAGGGAGCTGTGGACAATTTGGTTTGGGAAAGGGGCCACAGATGGGGAGTAATCAGGAATGGGGGGTTACTCAGTGGCAACCCTTAATAAAAGAGGACTCCACGGGCCAATCAAGAGGAAGAGGGTTCTGTCACTGGCCTGTAAGCCGCATATTGATATCCTACTTCTCCAAGAAACTCATTTCACCCAGACAGAAAACAAAAAGCTACAGGCAGGGGGATATCAACAAATCTTCAGCTCAGCTTTTAATTTCAAAAAGCAGGGGTGTTGATATTTCTACATAAACAGGTACCCTTTCTCGTGTATGCCTCTGGCGGGGATACGCAGGGAAGGGTGGTTTAGGTCACAGGGAATCCACGGAAGTCTCTATTTTAAACTTGTATGCCCCCAACGGGAGCAAGTGGACCTTTTTTGCAGACTGGATAGGGGCCTTTGCAATGAAAGCTAAAGGGGATTGGATAGTGGCAGGGGATATGAACTGTGTACGGGGGAAGAAGATAGGAATAATTACTCCACTAAGGCCCATTATAGGGAGGGGAAGGAGCTGAGGCCAGCTATGCACTGTTGTGATTTGGCAGATGTGTGATGGCTGAGAAATAGGAATAGCAGGGAATATACATGCTGCTTGCTGAGCACGGACACCTATTCAAGATTAGACTGTGTGCTGATGTGCAGCGAGCAACTAAGTCAATTCTGGGAGGCCTGGATTCACCCCATATTAGTTGTGAATCATGGTATGGTGGAGGTTGGATGGCTCCCTAGGGGGACATGGGGGAGTGGGCAGCATAGTTGGTGGAGGGCGAAAGTCTCACTCTTATAACAGGACACAGTGCTGGGGCACCTAAGGAAGGAATGGCAACAATATTTAAAGGATATTGATAACAGGGAGGTGTAATGTGGAACACTTTGGGAAAGTTTTTATGAGGCTGATTTTGGTGTAAATCACCTCACTGAAAAGCGTGAGAGGGAGCAGGAGGGCGAGTGACTAAGGGAATTGAATGAGAAATTGCAGAAGGACCAAATGACCATAGGGGCTAAGGGGGTGTTGCAACAATGGGGAGTTGCCTGAGCCACACTTCAAGCACTTGAGACGGAAAGAAAAACCCATATGCTTAGGTTGACGAAGCACAATTACCAGGAGCAAGATAACAGTGTGGGAAATTTGCTGGCTTGGCAGTTGAGGCAGAAGCGAGCAGCCTGATTAGTAACAGAAAAAAAAGGGAGTTGGGGCCAGAGGATCTGTATGATGCAGGAGATCTGCCAGGAGGTCAATCATTTTTACGTGACTCTCTACTCCTCAGAAGGGATCAGGGGTGCGTGGATGGTAGAGCAATTTTAGACACCCTACACATCCCTCGGCTGGGGGAGGAGGAAGGGGCAAAGCTGAACTGACTGGTGACCACTGAAGAGGTGAGGGGGTGATTAAATCGCTTTACAGATGGGTATCCATCCGAGATTTATCATCTAAGAAGATAAAAACATAAGAAATGCCATACTGGGTCAGATCAAGGTCCATCAAGCACAGTATCCTGTTTCCAACAGTGGCCAATCTAGATCACACGTACCTGGCAGGTTCCCAAAAAGGCACACAGGTTCCACAATGCTTTTCCTGGGGCAAACAGTGGATTTCCAGGGTCCTTTTTAATAATGGTTTATGGGCCTTTCCTCCAGGTACTTGTCCAAATCTTTTTTAAACTCAGCTACACTAACAGCTTTTACTACATCCTCCGGTAACATATGCCAGAATTTAATTATGTGTTGAGTAAAAAAATATTTTCTCTTATTAGTCTTAAATGGGTTACACTGCAGCTTCATTGAATGATCCCCTAGTCTTTCTATTTTTTGATGGCGTAAAGAATTGATCTACGTTTACCCGTTCCACTCTATTCATTAATTTATAGACCACAATCATATCTCCCCTCAGCCATCTCTTTTCCAGGTTGAAGTGTCCTAACCTTTTAAGGCTCTCCTCATAAGGGTATCCTTCCATCCCCTTTACCATTTTGGTGGCTCTTCTCTGTACCTTTTCTAATTCCACTATATCCTTTTTAAGATGTGGCGACCAGAGTTGCACACAATATTCAAGTTGCGGTCACACCATGGAACGATACAGAGGCATTATAATATCCTTTGTTTTATTCTCCATTCCTTTTCTTATGATACCTAGCATTCTATTTACTTTCTTGGCCGCCACTGCACACTGGGCCGAGGGTTTCAACGTGTTATCCATGATGATGCCTATATCTTTTTCCTTGGTGGTGGTGGTTCCTAATGTTGAATCTTTCATCGTGTAACCATAGTTTAGTTGTTCTTTCCTAGGTGCATAACTTTGCACATTAAATTTCATCTGCCATTTGTAAATCCAGGCTTCCAATTTATGAAGGTCCTCTTGCAATTTTTCACAATCATCTTGGGTTTTAACAACTTTGAATAATTTTGTGTCATCTGCATATCTGATTACCTCACCTATTATACCTCAACTGTCATTTGCAAATATGTTAAAAAGCAGCAGACCCAGCACAGATCCCTGGGGTGCTCCACTATTCACCTTTCTCCATTGGGAAAATTGGCCATTTAGCCTTACCCTCTTCTTTCTATATGATATCCAGTTCCTAATCTACAAAAGTACACTGCCTCCTCTTCCATAACTTTTTAATTTTGCCAAGAGTATCTGATGAGGGACCTTGTCAAAGGCCTTCTGAAAATCCAGAAATACTACATCAACTGGCTCACCTTTGTCTACCTGTTTATTCAAACCTTCAAAAAAAAACAAACAACAGATTAGTAAGACAAGACCTTCCTTGGCTAAAGCCATGTTAGCTTTCTCCCATTAAACCAATACTATCTACATGTCCAGTAATTTTATTATTTATAATGATTTTTACCATTTTTCCCGGTACTGACGTCAGGCTCACTGGTCTGTAATGGATCACCCCTGAAATCCTTTTTAAAAATTGGTATCGCAGATGATCTTAATGATAGTTCACAGATTACTAATACTATGTCTACAATCTCATATTTCAGTTCTTTCAACACTCTCGGATGTATACCATCTGGTCCAGGTGATTTGCTACTGTTTAATTATCAAATAGTTGTAAGACATCTTTCCGGTTTATCGATATTTCTTTCAATTCTTCCGATGCATCATCTTTAAATACCATTTCAGTTATGGGTAACTGCCCTACATCTTCTTCAGTAAGGGAAAGAAGTCATTCAGTCTCTTCTCTATGGCATTTTCCTCTCTTAGTGCCCATTTTACCCCTCTGTCATCTAATGGCCCAACTAATTCTCTCACAGGTTTTTTGCTACAAATGTACTTGAAAAAGTTTTTAATATGTGTTTTTGCTTCCACAGCAAGCTTTTTTCAAATTTTGTCTTTGCCTGCCTTATCAATGCCTTGAATCTAACTTACCAGTGCTTATGTTGTTTCAAGTTTTCATCATTTGGCTCCTTTTTTCATTTCCTGAAAGATGCTTTTTTGGCTACAACAGTCTTTCTAAACTAAGCTGGCAGTTTTTTGGATTTCCTTCCACTTTTCTTAAAGTGTGGGCTTCCAAGATAGTATTTTAAAACAACACCCATGTTTGATGTAAATCTTTAATCTTTGCGGCTGCTCCTTTTAGTTTTTTCCTTATTTTATCATAGTCTCCCTTTTGAATGTTAAAATGCAGTACTGTAGATTTCATTGCTGTCCTTCCTCCATTTATGAAATCAAACGCAATCATGCTATGATCACTATTGTCAAGTGGCCCCAACACCCTTATCCTTGCACCAAATCTTGTGTACCACTAAGGACTAGGTCCAAAATTACTTTCCCTCTTGTCGGTTCATGAACCAGCTGCTCCAAGAAGCAGTCATTTATTTCATCTAGAAACTTTATCTCCCTAGCATGTCCTGCCATCACACTGACCCAGTCGATACAGGGGTAATTGAAATCACCCATTATTATTATTGTATTGTAACTTTTGTTAGCTTCACTTATTTCTTTGGGCATTTCATCATCCATTTGTTCATTCTGGCCAGGCAATCGGTGGTACCACTCCCCCCCCCCCCCCCCGCCATTACCTTCCCCTTTTTACATGGAATTTTAATCCATAGAGATTCTAGTGTGTATTTTGTTTCCTGAAAAACTTTAATCGCTCTCTATGTGTGACTCAATGCCTTCTCTAACATAATGTGCAACCCCTTCACCAATTTGGTCTATGCTATCATTGTGACATAATTTGTACCCAGGTATCACAGTGCCCTTCTGGTTGTCCTCCTTCCATCAGGTCTCTGAGATACCAATCATATCTAACCTCTCATTTAGTGCTATATATTATAACACTCCCATCTTATTTTTTAGATTTTTAGCATTTGCATACAAGCATTTTAGAGGTCGTATTTTATTCATAATTAATCTGGTTATTGGTAGGCAGGGGTAATTTGGAATCTTTAAGCTCTGTCTGCTCTGTACTTAAGGGCATTTGGGTTACTTTTGTATTTATTGGAAGCTCTCTGTTGATATGTCCTAACTTCGATCTTTTCCTAGTATCCTTTACAGATACATTGTTCCAAACATGTGTTCTTGGGCAACTGTTGGCTTTCCCCTATTATCTAGTTTTAAAACTGCTCTATCTCCTTTTTAAAGGTTAATGCCAGCAGCCTGGTTCCATCCTGGTTAAGTTGGAGCCCATCCCTTTGGAAAAGCCCCTCCTTTCCTCAGAATGTTCCCCAGTTCCTAATAAATCTGAAACCCTCTTCTTTGCACCATCCTCTCATCCATGCATTGAGACTCTGGAGCTCTGCCTGTCTTTTGGGTCCTGCATGTGGAACAGGAAGAATTTCTGAGAATGCTACCCTGGAAGTTCTGGATTTCAGCTTCCTACTTAAAAGCCTAAATTTGTCCTCCAGGACTCCCTCCCACACTTTCCTATGTCATTAGTACCAACATATACTAAGACAGCAGACTACTCCTCAGTGCTATCTAAGATCTTGTCTAGGTAGCACGTGAGGTCCGCTACCTTTGCATCAGGCAGGCATGTTACCAGGTGATCCTCATTTCCACCAGCCACCCAGCTATCTAAATGTCTACTGATCGAATCACCAACTATAACAGCCATCCTAACCCTCTCCTCATGGGCATATGGCCTTGGAGAGACCTCCTTGGTGCAAGAGGGCTTTACATCACCTGGAGTACAGAACTTAGCTACAGGATCACCTCTTGCCACACCAGAATGATGCTCTCCTGTCACGTGACCTCTCTCCTCTCTGGCAACCGGGAGGCTGCCAGACTGGAGGTGGGACTTCAGTTCTATGTCCCTGTAGGTCTCATCTATATACCTCTCTGTCTTCCTTATGTCCTCCAAGTCTGCTACTCTAGCATTCAGAGATTGGACTCATTCTCTGAGAGCAAAGAGCTACTTGCATCTAGTGCACACGTAAGAACCCTCACCACCTAGGAGAAAGTCATACATGTGACACTCAATGCAAAAGAATGGAAAGCCTCCATGTCGCTGCTGGACTGCTGTCTGTATCTTAGTTTTAAGGTTTTGTTTAGATATTAAAGTCATTTACTTACCTAGGTTTGTTAGGGATCCGTATACTAATACAACTATAACTTATATATTAAATGGACTTTGTTCACCTCAAGAATAATTAATCTTAGGTCCTTAACAAATGTATTCCTGATGAGGAGAACCAGCCACAACTGAAGGTGATTATGGGCACCTTCCCCTTTAATAGGTTTAAGAGTCCATAAAGCTAAGATTATCCCTGGGGTAGGTGGGAGTTGGTGTCGGAGGGAGGGAAATAAGACCTAAAAGCTGGCTTGCTACACAATGCCCTGACCTGTGCTTTTAAGGTAAAGTCTTACCAATTTCCTGGGTTCTTCACACAGCCTTTGGTTTCATAGAGGGGGCCTTTCAAATTGCCCCTTTGATCTGTCACTTGCCTTTAACACCTATTTAAGACAACTTCACATATCTTTTGCCTCCTTAACTGGAAAGCCTCCTTGTAAAGGTCACTAGAAACAAGTTTAGTTCTTTGTACTCAGAGACTATTTATTCTACTTGTATGCTCAGCTTTACTCTGATTTGATTTCAATAAAAAAGCTTTCTAGAAACAAAGTTATTTCAGTAACTATTTACTCTTTTTAACTTTCTATGCTAAGCTATACTCTGATTTGATTTAAATGAAAAGCTTTCTGGTGATGCTAAGACCTGACTGACTCAGCAAACACACTGAATTCTAAAATACACAGATTTATCTGCTTTAACCCAAAGATTACCCTTTTCCCCCAAGATTTAGAGTATATTCCAGAAGATAAATACTTGCAAGTGCAGATCTAATTCCAGTTGTAGCGGTCCCTCTGGGTAATCCTTCAAGACTGAGATTCACAGAGCTTGAAGGATGAGGTAGCCCCGCTACTGGCAAGGGTATTTATGGGGGCCTAGAGGGTGAGTTACTGCCAGGCATAATGGCACAAGCAAATCTGATAGTTTTACCAAAAGATGGGAATCCTCCTGATCATTGTGGCAATTATCATCCTATTGCATTGATAAATTGTGATGTGAAACTGTTTGCTAAGGTTCAGGCTAGGAGGCTAGAAGGGATCATGCTACAGTTGATACACTCCAATCAAACAGGATTTATAAAGGGCAGAGCCATAGTGGACAATGTCCAGAGAGTGGTGGATTTGCTGATGTCAATTAAAGGATGACAGGAGCTGGCTCTATGTGCTGCACTCGACCCTGAGAAGGCCTTTGATAGGGTGGAGTGGGAATTCCTGTTTGGCATGCTGGCCAATTTTAACCTCGGGAGTATTTCATATGGGGTGGGGGGGGGGGAATTAGAGCCTTGTATTTAGCCCCTATGGCATAAGTGTTAGTTAATGGAGACTGCTCTGAGGAATTTTAGTTATTCAGAGGTACATAACAGGGATGCCCTCTCTCCCCACTGCTAATGACATACCTGCATGCTCATTGCACATAACACTGTATAAAAGCTCATGCTGTAATTAGTGTACTCCAATCAACCTACCACACTCACACACATTCACTGTACAGTATAAGAACACATGCCAATTTAAATTGATTGTTTGCTGTGTACACCGCCTTGATTGAAGGATAAGGCGGGATATAAATACCCTTTAAAATAAATAAATATTTGCCATATTATAGAGGTCTTTGCAGCGCGGGTGCAGCAGAATCCATCCATTAGTCCAATTAACATGGTGCGGAGTCAGCATAAGATTCGGTTGTATGCAGATGATACACTGGTATTTATGACGGACCCAGAACGATTACTACTAGAGCTGGTGAAAGAAATAGAGGTCTTCTTTGGCCTCTTGGGATTTAAAGTAAACTTAGGGAAGACCGAAGCATTACACCTGGGGAGGCTTTGCAGAGCATAATTCTGTGATTTCCCCTTTAGGTGGGCAGATGGGAAAGTTAAATTCCTAGGAGTATACCTCTCTGGGGATCCAGCCGATCTGTACACACTGAATTATGCCTCGCTGATGAGAAGGACCGAGGGGGATCTGCAGAGATGGAGAAACCTCAATCTAAGTTGAATGGGGCAATTAGCTGCATTAAAAATGAATATTATCCCTAAGTTCCTTTTCCTGTTTGGCCTGCTTCCAATAAGTGTTCCAGCAGCGACAATAGGGCACTGGGAGAGGCACCTGGTGCGGTTTGTTTGTGGAGGGAGGAAGGTGAAAATTGGGTTAACAGGCTTGTCTAGCTGAGGGAGCAAGGAGGGGTTAATTTTCCTGAGCTCCGTCGATATTATAAAGAGTCTGTCCTGAAGGGCTTGCAATCTTATTATCTTCAGCTTATTGATACTCAATGACTTGCATTGGAGCAGGCCCAGATGGAACCATTCTAGGTGTTTGAGTTAAGAATGGGGGAGGGTGGGGAGAGTGGGTATGGAATAAGCAGACACCCATTTCTGGAACCTTTGCTCTGGCAGAGGAAAGAATGTGTTTTGGATGGGAGTCTTCCTTCAATGGTAGCTAGGTAGTCATAGGTTAGAGATTTCTTCCCTTTCTCCATACCAGAATTCTAGCCCCTATGGGAGCTTCTTGAACAGTAGGGAATGAGTAGGTTTGGGGACCTGATGGGGCTGGGCAGCTGCATGGCTCAGGCGGTTCTGGAGGAGAAGTTGGGGGATTCCTTTCTATCAATTCTTTCAACTTTGTTATTTTCTGCAATGGCAGGAGCACCAACACGGGTTCCACAGAGACCCATCCAGCCTGGAGACAGTGTTATTTAAGGGGACTGGAATGCAGGGCCTGTTATCTAAGCTTTATAAGAGCTTGGATCGGGTTGTAGGGGGACAATTGCCTTTTCACACACAAGGCTGGCACCAATGGAGTGAGATTGCTGGAGGAAAGTACCTAATCAAATCAAAAAATTAGAGAGAAAAAGCTTCATTTTTGTTGGAACGCACACCTGGAAGGAAGGAAAAGAAAATCCCCTTCTTGTAGTGTGTTGTTCCATTTTTCTCTTTTTTTAAAAAACTGTTGTTTTGAGGAAGAGCCGGGAAGGACGGTGGCTCGAAACCTTACAACGTTGGGTTACACATTGTTTGCGCTTGTTTGAAAATATGGGAACTTTATGGTGATGGAACAGTTGAAACTTACCTCCTTTTTGATGATGATCAGGGCCGGATTTACCTTGAGTGAGGCCCTACGCCAACAAAAATTGTGGGCCCCCAGCAGGGGCGGCCCAAGGGGGGTGCGGACCTCATTTGCATAAGGGGCCTCATTTGCATAAATATTTGCATAATGTTACCATATACTAACTTTTAGTAAACGTGCCTCTTAATGAGTGTATGGATAAAGAAAGACTAAAAGATTTCTACATTACTATAATCCAGTGCCAACTGCCAGACACATTAGGAACTACTACAAACACTGCCCATAGTAAACCCGCCGTATCCTAACAGCACTACCAGGACTCACAAAGCACCATACTCTACCAATCAAAAGGCAACACTGCAAATATTAAACCAATACATTTCAGAGAACAACAATACATGACCTACTGGGGAAAGAGAACAAGTGGCAATGTCAAATAGGAATTATATAAACAGAACACCTCAGCTCAGTTACACATGCAGAACATAGACCATCACCAAACAAGTAATCACAATTTAGAAATAGGAAGACAATAATTAAACTGGGAATCCCAAAAGCCAAACTTGGAATGTACAACACTGTAGAAATAAAACTATACATTAATTTGCTCTTGTACTAAACAAAGCGCAGATGTTAATGATGCACATTTACCAGAGCTGACATATTCCAATTAATAAATTCAAAATAAAGAGATATTTTTCTACCTTTTGTGCATTTTTTTTCAGCTGCAATTGCTCCAGCCACTTTCTTCTGCTTTCTTCGTGTCTTCTGCTAACTCTCCATCGTCTGCTGTCCATTTGTCCTTTCTTCTCTCTTCTAGATTTTTTTCCATTCTCTCTCTACATCTGCTTTAACATACTAATCTTTCTCCTTTTGCTCTTTCCTCATTCCTATTTCATCCACTCAAATTTTACCCCTCCATCCTCAATCCCCACTTACTCTCCCAATACCCGGCCAATTGTAGATTTTTTATCCCTCCCACACAAAATATTTTTCCCTTCTCCATTTTACTCTTCCAGCCCCATCCCATTCTAATCCTCCCCCAACATCAGCTCCCTTCTAGTTCCAGCCTCACCCAGCATCCATTCCCTTCTAGTCCCTGCATCAGCCCATTTCCAGTCCTAGCCATCCATCAGCCCATTTCCAGTCCTAGCAACCCCCCAACCCAATACCAGTCCTAGCCCCCCCATCACCCCACTTACAGTCCTTAACCCCCCATCACCCCATTTTCAGTCCTTAACCCCCCATCACCCCATTTTCAGTTTAAGCCCCCCATATAACCCATTACCAGTCCTAACCCCCCATCAGCCCACTTCCAGTCCTAACCCCATCAACCCATTTCCAGTCAGCCCCCCATAGCCCATTGCCAGTCCTACCCCCCCATCAGCCCACAGCCCATTACCAGTCCTAACCCCATCATCCCACCTCCAGTTTTAACCCCCCAGCCCATTTCCAGTCCTAGCCCCCCATAGCCCATTACCAGACAACCCCCATCAGCCCACAGCCCATTACCAGTCTTAACCCCCCAAAGCCCATTACCAGTTCTAACCCCCCCCCAACAGCCCATTACCAGTCCTAACCCCATCAGCCCACCTCCAGTCTTAACCCCCCAGCCCATTTCCAGTCCTAGCCCCCCCCATAGCCCATTACCAGACAGCCCCCATCAGCCCACAGCCCATTACCAGTCTTAACCCCCCCCAAAGCCCATTGCCAGTTCTAAGCCCCCCCAACAGCCCACAGTCCATTACCAGTCCTAACCCCATCAGCCCACCTCTAGCCTTAACCCCCCCAGCCCAGCCCAGCCCAGCCCATTTCCAGCCCCAGCCCCCCAATAGCCCATTACCAGCCCTACCCCCCCCAGTCCATTTCCAGCCCCAGCCCCCCCAATAGCCCATTACCAGTCCTACCCCCCCCCATAGCCCATTACCAGTCCTACCCCCCCCCCGGCCTAAAGTAAAATTTAATTTAAAAAAAAAACCTGGTGGCTGCCGCCGCGGGGCCCCCTCTGCTGCCGCGGGGGCCCCGTCTACAAGCTGAAGCCGTCGGGTCGGGTCGGGTCTCTCTCCCTCCCTCGCTGCAGGCTGCAGGCTGCGAGAGACGCGCAGGGAGAGCGTCTCCTCGCGTCTGTGTTAAGCCCGCAGGGGCTGATGGGAAATCCCATCAGCCCCTGCGGGCTTAACACAGACGCGAGGAGACGCTCTATCTTCGCGTCTCTCGCAGCCTGCAGCGAGGGAGGGAGGGAGGGAGAGACCAGACCCGACCCGACCCGATGGCTTCAGCTTGTAGACGGGGCCCCCGCGGCAGCAGAGGGGGCCCCGCGGCGGCAGCCACCAGGTTTTTTTTTAAAATTGTGTTTAAAAAAAATTAACTGGTTCTTTTTTTGTGGGCCCCTGCCGGCTGTGGGCCCTACGCCATGGCGTACATGGCGTATAGGTAAATCCGGCCCTGATGATGATGGAAGTGTCTATATCGAATTTGGAGAATTTCAACATGGCGAAGAGTAAAATTCAACATGGCGAGAGCTAATAAATTGCTCGCCGTTACCTTTGCCAGTTTTTCTAATTGAAAGGAGGCTGGGATAACAGTAGATAAGTACTGTTTCTTATTTCACTAAATTTTGGTTGGTATTGAGGGTTGATAGTCCCTCGATCCTTTGTTAGGGTTATATCCCTAGTTTTTTTAAAAAAGAGAAAAATGGAACAACACACTACAAGAAGGGGATTTTCTTTTCCTTCCTTCCAGGTGTGCGTTCCAACAAAAATGTGTTGAAGCTTTTTCTCTCTAATTTTTTGATTTGATTAACATGTGGGAGATTAGTAGGTTTTTGATTTTGGAGGAAAGTACCTGGCATAGGATTCATGAAGGGTTCACCAAAAGTCGATGGTCACCTCTTCGAGACAAACTCAGTTGCAGGTGGTGCACAGAGCATATACACCCCACAATAGCTTGGAAAAGTTGGGAGAAAGGGGGAAGGGCTGATCTGTGTTGGAGAAAATGTGGGGGGATAGGGGGTTTCTATCATATGTGGTAAGATTACCCAATTTCACAGAGATATCGGGAGAGAGTGTCAAAGGAGGAGGGGGAGATTTTGGAAATTAAAATCCCTTTGGACCCTATTGTGATCCTTTTAAACCCTGGGAAAGAAGATCATGGCAGAGGGAGGAGATACCAGGAGTGGTTGCAGGCCAAGTTACTGATGGCGGCCAGAGTCATTCTGGCATGGCACTGGGAACACCCACGCAGCCCCTCACCACTATGGCCTACAAGGGAAGGGGTGGAAATGGGAGAAGATCTGGATTCCATATATTCAGAAAGGTCCTGGGGAGAAGACAAGGCTGGGGCAAGAGACTGGACAGGGAGTGTGGGTGGAGGAAGGGTGCCCATGCAGCGACTGATTCTCCCAGTGATATTAGAAGGGGGTTAGGAGAATTGAAGAGTTATTGATTGTCATTGTTTAAGTGTATTTGTCCAATATTACAGTAACATGTACTGTTTTATTGGTATTGATTTTTACTTGTTGGAGCCATGCCACAGGGAACAAGCCATGTACAGGGGTGAAAGGCAGCTATGAAGGACTGGAACTCCAAGCGACCACAGCTAAGGACAGTGTAGAGCTGCCAAAAGACATTGGGTTGTGGAATTAGGGGGAGGCGGAGAATGAGGTTGTGTACTGGTGTGGGTATTGCATTCAGTGCTTGTATATGATGGTTGTTTCTACTTTCAATGTCAATAAAAAGAATTACACCAAAAAAAACCACAACAAGTTGATTGTAGCCCACCTTAGTTCAATCTAAAACCTAATTCTTTGGAGTTCACTACTGTTCCTTGTAAACCACTTTGACTAAACATAAAAGCGGTATATAAAAAGTGTTAAATAAATAAAAGAAATATATAAACATGAACTGAACATTCAGTTACCTTGGAAATCTTGCCCCTTCCCATGAGGTCTTCTTTAACACTAGTCATATATCTAAAAATATGCATCAGATCTACGTTCTAACATAACCTCCTGATAAGTGTTTACTTATCCTTCTACTTTTACCAATTACTCATTTCATTTCATTTATTAGACATATTCACTGCCTATCCAGAGCAGCTTACAAACATATATAATTTACTTTAAAATAAAAAAAACCCTCATCCATTCCTTCATTCAAAATACATACCCATATACCACAATGCTTAAAACATAAAATTCATGAAAAAATACATAAAATAAAATAAAAACTTATTGAGCAACAGCGTAAGTCAGTTTCAATAACTATGTTTTGGCTTCTTTCTGAAAATCAAATAATTTTGTTCCATGCGAATATCTACAGGGAGCAAACTCTAGTTTTGTGGGCCTACCACTTGAAATACACTTTCTCGTTATGGTTTTGTGAACTGCTGTGACTAGTGGAACATATAACAGTTCTTGCTGAAAGGAACATTTATTTATTTATTTTTTATGCTGCACTCTTTAGAATCAGTGTGGTTTACATGTAAACAGGCACTTTTTATTCCCTTGTCCCCGAAGGGCTCACAATCTAAGTGTACCTGAGGCAATGGAGGGTTAAGTGGCTTGCCCAAGGCCACAAGGAGTGGCCATGGGACTAGAGACCCCAGTCCCTCTGGCCTGAGGTTGCTTGTCCCCATGTGGGAATTGAATCCCTGGCCTTCTGGCCTGAGGTAACCTGTCCCAACCACTGAGCCACTCCTCCCTCTTAAATTACATCCAGGCAGCGCGGCCAGACCCAGATAGTCACTTCCGTTGCTGTGGAAGTGAATATCCAGGGTTTGAGGGCCAGCAGGCAGGGCTAAGCGACTATGGCACTTAGCCCTGCCCAGTTTATTTAATTATTTTATTTATTTATTTGGTTCTTCTATACTGTCCCTTCCAGAGATCAGGGGCGATTTACAATTGACAGAACAAAATTAGAACAATTTACATGGAACAGTAGTTAAACTATTTACAGGAACATATCTTACAAATCAAATTTTGTAAAACTTAGTAGAGCTTGGTAGATCCACTATTTACTATTTACATAGGTACAAAGTGTATTCTGTAGTTTTATGAGGTAAGGATCAACTACAGTTGAATATCGGGCCCATGGTCTTTATCTGCCATCATTTTTCTCTGTTTCTATATTTCATTATTTTGTCATGTTAATGCATCAGATTAAATTAGCTGGACAGTCAGCAAAAGCAGCAGAGTGGTGCGCCGATTCAAAAGGTCCTGGGGAGAACGCGGTACAATCTTATGTATCATGGTAAAACATTTAAACAAAATGAAGATGAAGATGGCCAAATAATACCATTAACACATGCTTGTGTAGAACTACTAGCACTGTCCATCAATCACTCACACTATAACAGTTCCCAAAAATCTCCAAGACATTGATAACAAATCATCCTCACAAACTCATTTTAGAACCGCTAACCTGACCTGCAGCATCATTAACCAACCATCCAATGCACATAGCCATGCAAATAGTCTTTGCACACCATAGATTCCTTATTTGATTCACTGGGCATACATAACAGCACTTCCAGATATTCACAGCATAATTCTCATAAGCAAATGCCATTTATACTTCCAGTCCACCTGTATCTCTCAAAGAAATCCTGGAAAACACCATCACATCGCAAACCAATCCCTCCATATCCATGCAGCCCCAAGTGAACTCGCATATTTTCACCATCCCAGCAGGGCCAGTGCCAGGGTTTAAGGTGCTCTAGGTAAGCTGCAGCCTTGCACACCCCCCTCCTCGGTTAACATTTAGGTCCTTCAGCCCCCTCCACTGAGATTTTGATAATTAAACTGAACAATCATGATCACTCCAATTTTGACCCCTCCCAGAATGATTCTGTAAAAACACAAGAAGACATCATTCTTT
Source organism: Ichthyophis bannanicus (assembly GCA_033557465.1). Taxonomy (NCBI): domain Eukaryota; kingdom Metazoa; phylum Chordata; class Amphibia; order Gymnophiona; family Ichthyophiidae; genus Ichthyophis; species Ichthyophis bannanicus. The sequence continues at coordinate 549,370,231 of CM066031.1, forward strand.
TAAATATTAAGGGTCCGATAGCACTGGCAGCTAGTGTGATTACAGCAGCTAGCTGCTGGCGCTGAACATTAAACTCAGATATTCAATGCCGGGGTCATATCCAGTCCCAGCATTGAATATCTGGGGTCACAGCAAAGCCTGATTGTTCAATATCATCGTTGACTGGCTTGGGATCGGCTCCACCTCTTCTCTGCCCAGGAATGCTCATGACATGCCCCAGTGCTAAATGGTTAGCATCGGGGCATATAGCGGTGTTACTCGGGGATATCCATGTTAGTGCCGCGGAATATCCCACTTAGTGGCATTTACATGGTTTATAGGTGTATTTAACTTTGTTTCACAGAAATAGAGAAAATGTTGGCAGATACAGGTGTGTTCAACATTATTGCACCCTTGCATTTTAGGTATATAAGGGGTCCATCCCTGCTATTTGTGCTATCTCCCGATCCCGTCTAACTTCCCTGCGCATTGAACGGGAAAGTTAGATGGGGTGAGAAAGGGATGGATCAGGGACAGCGTTAGGGCGGGCAGTGGGCAATCATCGACCCTGAACATACAGAGCTGATTCCAATGTCGGCCCTGTACGTCCGGGGCCTGCGACTTGGATGGGGAACTTATTCCATCTCTGAGGTGGAATAGGTTCCCCTAGTTGGTGGGGGACGGTGGACTCGGGGCTCAGAAAGGGCAGGAGGGGGCAGAGGACATTCCCCGCAGCCTGACCCTGGCCTTGGGAGGCCAGATCGGGGGTCAGGCAGTAGGGAATGAACCATTTTGTCCAGCAGCCGGGGATTGCGGCTTTTGAATGCAGCCGCAGTGCCTTGGCAACCAGACACCATAGCCCTGTGGCTCCATGTAAAAGCCCTGACTGAGCTATCTGGGCAAGGCATGTACGTGCAGGCTGACCTGAATCGGGGTCCCAGCCTGCATATACAGGCCTGGACACGATTCTGATCCCTTGGGGCTGGACGTGCCCCGGGGGATCGGAATCCCAGCTAACTCTGTGCGTCCGGTTCTGACCGGGTGCACAGAGGGCTGGGACATCCGGGACTGAATCAGGCCCATAGTGTACAATATCTTGAGAAATAATTGGAAATATTCCAACAATTGCTGGACAGGACGCTCCACTCTCCACACTAGCCCACCCGATCGGGGTTGAGCAGGCCTGCACGTGTTCGTGCCGGCCAGCTTCAACCCAATCAGCAGCAGCTCTCTCAGCTTTAAAAGGGAACGCCTTCCGGCGGGCCCATGCCTGAGGGCCTCGTCAGAGTGCCCTTTGGTGTGGCCCTTAGGTGGGGAACCAAGGTGGCCAAACTATAGGAAGTAACCTACTCCTGCTCTATCTCCCCCTTAATCCAGAAACACCTCAAGACCTACACAAATCTAACAAGTCTCCGAACCTGTACTACCCACAAGGGGCATTGGTAACTATATTGCTTTTCATATCCTTATTATTGTATAGCTCATTCTTGCTAAAACACTTAGTTGCTAGGTATCTAGTAAACAAAGGCTATACCACCTGCTGATCCTAATATCTGTAATTTGCTTTTGGTTTAGGAACTTGATCGCAAATAGTGCGGTATATAAGAAATGTAAATAAAATAAATAAGGTGACAGGAGGCTGCATCTTCATGCATAATCATATGTAATTACAGACACACTGTAAACATAATACCAGAACTTAGTCATTGATAGCAAATCGGTACTAGCTTCAATGTAATCGCAATTAACCTCATTGTATTTGCAGTATCCTTAAAGTCATACAACCTCATCTATTGTAACTACTTGTATGATTGCATGTGGCCTAACGTCTAATCCACCCTCTATGAGCATTGCCTTACATCCCCCACTGCATAATGATACACAGTCCCAACCTCGGATCCTGATGACCTCTCTTATATAACAGAGCTTACTACAAGATATTCTAACAAGGGTAAACAACTAATAATCCTAAGCGATTTCAACTTGAACTCCCAATCCCCAGCGCAAACACCTACCATATTCACTACAGACAATATTACCTTCTGGCAAGAGCACTTCAATAAAGGAACTACTTTCATGTCATAATACTAAACTGCCCAAACCAGATGCATTCAGATCACCACACAATCTAGTCAATCCTCACCTCACCAGAAATGTAAAGACTTCAGGCTATACTTCTCCTCTTTCTCCTAGCTACCCTTCTAATAAAGCCATCTAATGCTACATACATATAGAATAGCTCAATCCCAATCCTCTACAGACCTAGACAACTACAAGTACCTCAATCATGGCACCCCAACCCTCAGAGGAGACTACACCACTTTATACAGATACAAACAAAAGAAACTACACAGGCACTCTCACCACTTGAACAACAAACCAGAACAATCAAATGCTCCCTAATAAATGCACGCTCTATTCGCTACAAAATACACACCATAGCAGACTACATCCAAGATCACAAAGTTGAAATCATATGTATAACCGAATCATGGCTGACTGATGCAGATAACGTACTTCTAAATCAACTCACTTCAGCAACCATGAACTTCCACCACTGCCCCAGAGCTTGATGCAGATGCGAAGGAACCCTCATCCTCTCCAACAAGCAATTAAACGTGGAGATCACCAATAACTAAACTCTATAACCCTGGAAAACAAAAACATAATGATAAGTCTAATATATAGAGCCCCAACCTCGGATCCTGATGACCTCTCTTATATAACAGAACTTGCTACAAAATATTCTAACAAGAGTAAACAATTAATAATCCTAGGTGATTTCAACTTGAACTCCCTATCGCCAGTGCAAGCTACATCATTCCTCAACACCTTAAAATCTATGGACTTCTCGCAAATCATTGATACCCAAACACATGCCCTTCAACCTCCTTTCTCACATCAGCTACCATGTATCCCCAGTAGCCTGGTCTGATCATCACATGATAACTTTTAATTTACCTTTTAATTTTAATATTCCGTAAGGACTTAAAAACATTTCTTTTCATTGATTATTTTGGTGATCCAAATAGTATCAATAAATCCCAAGACATCTAAAACATTATAAAAATAATCAAGTGGTCATGCAAAATTTGTAACATAATTACACAACACACCTCATGATACCAATGTATACAACCATACCACACACAGATTATTGTATATACAGTAGATATAAAATGTTTATTGTATATAGTTGTAACAAGTTAAATGTACATAGTTTCAAAGTTTAATTTAAAAGTTGCTGTGATGTTTCATGTAAATCACCCTTGATCTCAGGAAGGGGGGTATATAAAAGCTTGTTAAATAAATAAATAAAATACCTATTAATCCACCACAGCACAGACACAACTGCTCAAATAACCCCTGACGCTTCAAAGAATTCAATAAAGATACCCTTGCTCCACCTAAGAATAATACATCACATAGAGATAAAAAAGTCCCATGGTACTCCTCAGATATAAAACAAGCAAAACTCACATTGTGAAGACTCGAACGAAAATGGTGAAGAACTAAAGAACAGACAGATCGTCAAGAATACAGAGCAAGGGGACACACGGAGAGACGCTGAAGGAGACGGAGAGTGAGATCAGCTCTGGGACTGCAGCTGGCTTCCTGGTGTGCAGGGACTCTGTACTTCGGGGAATCGGGCAGGTGCGCCCGGGGCACCCTCCTACCCGGCGGGGTCTATTAGCCCTTTAAATCATCTACCTCTGGGGCTGTTCTTCGGGACACACGGAGAGACGCTGAAGGAGACGGAGAGTGAGATCAGCTCTGGGACTGCAGCTGGCTTCCTGGTGTGCAGGGACTCTGTACTTCGGGGAATCGGGCAGGCGCGCCCGGGGCACCCTCATACCCGGCGGGATCTTATTTTTCTTTTCTATTTCTATTCGCTACCTTTTTGACCGCGGAGCGTGTCCGCGGGGTGTGGCTCAAAGGGGCGTGATCAAAGGGGATAGTTTTGCCCCTTGAGCGCCCCTTTAGCGTCACTGCGGCGTCTGTGGGTCATCGCTAGCTTTTCCTCCCTGTAGTTCGTTCTATGGGGAAGCGAAAGTCGAAAGGAGGGAATAAGGCAAGAGGCCAATGTCGGCGATAAACCGACTGGTCCTTTTGACAAGCACTTTCCTCCCATTCTTCTAGCGCAGTCCTCCCCAGAAGGGGTCTCCCTAAGTTCTGGTGGGAGAACCCCTCCTCCCTTGCCTGTGCCATTGCAATCGCAATGGCCGTCTAGAGAGTCTCCAGAAAGCGCAAGTATTTCTACGGTTAATGTTGTTTTACCTTTGCCTGTTACGTTTAATGTCTCTGACAGTTTATTGCAATCTGTTTCCAAACCCCCTGATGAGGAGATTACGTTAAAAGATATATGGTCTGCTTTGCAATCCATTGATAAGAAGATGTCTTTAACTTTGTCTGCATTATGTGTCTTTTCTCAAGAAGCTGTCGTTTCATTACGCCAGCTGGATGAGAAGGTCACTCTTGTAAATAAAGCTGCAGGGAAGTTGAGCTCTCAGGTGAATTTGCTTACCGCAGCTAATTCTGCTGCTGTTAAGGATTCTTTATTGTTATACTCTAAAGTGGAGGTCTTAGAGAACTCTTCCCGGGCTCATAATTTGCGTTTCTTAAATTTTCCCCACTCCTCATTGTTATCTGCCAAGATTCTTCTTGATAAGTACTTTAAAGAAATATTGCATTTTTCTGATATAATTGATATTTCTCATGCTTATTACTTGTTACCAAGTACTAAGCGTGTTAACATAGAAAGAGGTTTGGATGAGATTGTAGCTCCTATTTCAGATTTGACCGCTTTTCTGGAGGACTCTTCAGACTTAATCACTACTAGGTCTACGCTAATTGTCACATTATCTTCGCTTAGTCTTAAACAGCGCATTTTACGTGCGTTTTTTAAGGCTAAAAATGTTAAATTTTGTGGGCAATCCATAAATATTTTCCCTGATGTATCTCGTGAAACCCAATTTAGGAGGCGTCAATTCCTTCAGCTGAAGCCTAGAGTTTTAGCGTTGGGAGCGACGTTCTTTTTACGTTTTCCTTGCAAATGTGTGATTAACTATCAGGGAGATTCTTTTGTTTTTATGGATGTTTCACACTTAGAAAAATTTGTTATAGATCGTACTAGTGCTGGGTAAGGGAATAGATTCTGGGTAATATATATCCTTCTATTTGGTGGCCCAGTGGCCTGTTTTCTTGTTTTCTTATGTGTGGAAATATTATCTTTGTTTCTCCTCTTGACGTGGACTATATCCTTAGTGTGTTTTCCTATGTATATTGTATTATGTATTAATGATTTGCCTTAATTGTGGTGATGTATTTTGCTGAAAATCCATAAATAAAAAAAAAAAAAAAAAAAGAATACAGAGCAAAGCAACAAAAATACAACAAACTGATTCTGGACCATAAAAAGCAACACCATACAAACATCATAATGAAAACGCTAAACTATCCTAGAGAGCTTTTCTCATTAGTCAAAGATCTAACCAGAACACCTCATAACAATGACACAGGGGTATGTTTACTAAACCGCGCAATTGTGCGGGGCGCACTTGAGCGTGCGCTAAGATACCTTAGCGCACGCTAATAGTGCATTTTTGGGCCCCGCACACGTGCGCACTGCACTAACGGGCCCGCTCATGTGTGCGGCGCGCTGAAGTGCAATAGAGGCGTGGAAAGGCAATCCGAGGGCGGAGGAAGGCTCCCGAGGAGCGGGGGGACGGGGTCAATGGGCGGAGAGTGGGAGGGGAGAGGCTCCCCGCACAGGAGCGGGGCTGAAATTTGGTCAAAAAAATACCGCGAGTGAAAACCTCGCGTTAGAGCCGATTTAAAGGGAAGAGAAACCATTTCCGTCAGCAATGTACAGCTAAACCGGGGAAACCTACAAAACGTGAGCAGTGTGATACATGTGCACAGAACAAAATAGCAAATAAAACCTTAAAATGACCACAAGAAAAAGTTTAAAAATTATAATTCAGCTGGGCAACAGTGATATCAATGGGCAACAATAAAAAACACTCCCAGGAAAGCTCCAAAAAAAAGAAATGATTTTTGGAAGGGTCTACGCTCCGTAGACTCTTTCAAAAATCATTTCATTTTATTGGAGCTTTTCTGGGAGTGTTTTTTATGTTGCCCATTGCTATCACTGTTGCCCAGCTTGGTTTTTTTCCCCCCTTTTTTCGAGATCATTTTTGAGGTATATTTGCACTTTTGTCCCCATACAAGGTAAATGAGCCCACAGTAAAATTGTGCAGAGCAGGGTTTCTGACACGTCCGGCCAGGTTTCCTATCTCCAGGGACTGCACTGTCTCTGTGGCCACCGTGTGGTGCAGCGGAGACAGCCAGTGCCTATAAGACCAGAGGGTCACAGATTCAAATCCCAGCTGGGGCTCCTGCCAACCCAGTCCCCATAGCTTTACCCACCACTAAACAGTGATAGTACAGACACTCCTTTATTGCAGAGAACATAAGCATGGTTCAAACACCTATATTTTACCCTACACCGCACACAAACCATAACAATGGGCATTACTTACAGCTGAGTCCCCCAAATTCAGTCCTGGAGTGCCACCAGTCAATCAGGTCATATGCTTTTTCCAACATAAGGACATGTCTGCATGTTGGCGGAAGGGTACAGGTGGTGGAGGGGGCAGCGGCTGCAAACCACAGCAGACAGTGGCCTAGGCCTGTGCAGGCTGGCACCGTCCACCGCAACAGACAGGCTCTGTTGGATGTACAGTCATGGACTTCCCAGGGAATATACCATAGCTGTGGCAACACGGTGGTTCAGTGCACACAGACAGTGTGTGCAAAAACAGAAGGTCACAGGTTCAAATCCCATCTGTGGCACCTGCCAACCCAATCCACCTATTTTAACAATGAAGTAAACATAGTAGTAAAGACTGTACCTGTATTGCTGGGAACAGAAACATGCCTCAAATGCATATATTTTACCCTATTGAGCACAAACACCATAAACATGTGTGGTACCTAGAGCAGAGTCCCCCAAAGGCAGTCCTGGAGGGCCAAACACCATTCAGGTTCCATGCTGCCCCTAATAAAGATGCCTGTGCTGCATATCTATGCACCACCCCCATGGTTTGCAGATGTATCTCATGCATATTCATGAGAGACAGCATGAAAACCCGAACAGTGTTTGGCACACCAGGACTGGAGTTGGGAACCTCTGCCGTAAAGCAGCAGCCAACAGGGGCAGACACACCCACACCCACAGGCCCCATTGGCCAATGCCTCCTGGAGAGGCAGGACATTGGGCCCTGCGGGCATATCCCAAGAATAGCACTTGCAAACCTTAGCAATGCCACACTACACCTGGGTATATGGTACACAGCTAGCAAACGTTTGGAATGGGTACTGGCAGATAGCAACTTCTACGTTAAGCACAGTTTGCTGATTGAGCTCCATCAGAACAATCTATCTGATGTCTGCGGTGTGTGCTGCAGGTCTGGTCTCTGACAGTGTTTACCACCCTGGGGAGCGACCCACAACAGTATTGCGTACCATATCCATGCCTGTACTGTGCCCAGGACTGGTGTGGTGGGTATGGCTACTGAACTCCTCTATAGTAGCACAATGCTGGCATAGGTGTGGGGGTGGCTGTCTATCCAGTGTATGGTGGCTACAAACACTTTCCACAGCCCACACTGCCAGCAATGTTGCCAGTATTGGGCTGCCAATGTGCATAATGAGGAGCAAGGTACCATGGGTATAGGCTGGACAGGGTGGCCTGGCCAGGGTGCATCTGCACAGGGCATAGGGCACTGACTGGGACATTTTAGTGCCTGGCCACCACCTACACAGACAGGGTGACCTCAGTATGTCCTGCTGAGAGATCACTCTCACCCTGACTGTGCAGTGACCACAGCATGGCTAGGCACCCCCATAGTGCTATATGGTATTTCTCTCATGTTATAGATATGGGTTTCCTTTTGGGGCCCAGTCACTGATTTATCTGCTTGCTGTGTATGCTGACATCCCAGTTCTGGGTGCATGCATCTCCACTGGGAACATGCACTATGGACTAACCAGCACACTGTTTGCAGCTGGTATGTGTCTTGATGGAGTGGCTTGCAGGGTGCAGTGGCTGATGACTTGCTGCAGGAGAATATCAGATAGTGGTGGGGTGCAGCTTACCATATCCAGGCCTAATGTCTGTCTGCTATTGTGTTATGGATGTGTATAGAGCTACATTGACTGCCCTGTGGGGTGTCTGTTCCTCAGCAGGACCGGGGTTGATGGTCCCCTCTACTGCCACCTTTGCAGGGAGGTAGAATGTGGATCTATTGATGGGAGACCCTGTTTGCCACCCTCAGCCCTGGGGGAGGGTGGTGGTACATAGCCCACCTAGAGATCCATAGGGGCTACACCTGACTGAAACAGACAGAGATATCCAAGGTGTTTGTGTAGGAAGTACCTATCTCACACATTAACACTGCTTTGGACCCCTGGCATGGCCTTTTTCAGCCATGGATGGTGTTGTGGACCTGGTCCTGGGAGCCTCATTGCACCTCAGGGTGAGCACAGTACCCGCACAATGTGACGGTGTGTAGCTACTCTTTGCCAGTAAAACACACGGTCAGTACCCCCTACCAGGCTGAGGTGCTGTGTGGGTGCACATGGTCACTACCCCCTACCAGGCCGAGGTGCTGTGGGGGTGCATTGCCCATCTTGTGTTTATCTGTGGACAGCTGATTTGCATGTGCAGTGCATCATGGGTATGGGTGGGCTAACCCTATCCTGGTGACCACAGCAGACTGTCTGTGTGGTGACGTGCAGTCTCTCTGCAGCCAGCCAGGGGCTTACTAGCAGCTATAGAGCTCTAGCCCAATGGTTACTTCACTGCCTATCAAGCCAGAGGTCATGGGTTCAAACCCACAGTGGGGTTGTTTGATAGGATTGTCCAATGCATTATCTTTTTTGAATGTACATATTTTGATGCCAGCAAAAACACCCTCAGCGTACTGTACCCATAAGGTGCCTCTGAGGGTGCTTTATAGGGCGCCCTATAGGGCACCTTATGGTTCCCATCCATATAAGGTGCACTATACATTATCCTGTGATGCAACTTATAGGATGCCATATAGGGGACATTTTAGGGTGCTGTGGCGGACAGTGCAATTTATAATGTGCCCTATGGAGTGCCTTATAGGGTGCCTTATACGGCACCTTCACTTATGGCACGTGAGGGCGTGTTTGCTGGCAGCAATTAATAACATAAAAATAAAGTGCTGCAGAAAAAATATGTACAATGCAAAGCTGATGCCACAGCCAGCCTTACGTATTAGGCACACTGGGGAGCAAACTCATGGCCCCTGTATCAGCAGTCAGTGCCTTAACCATTGTCCTCCACTGCTGCTCCTCTATGCCTGTCAGCGCACCTACTTATGCTTTTCATTCCTTAAACTGCACAGTGCTGCCATAAAAAACAGTACTCTGACCTTGCGGTACCTCATACGGCACCCTCTAAAGCGCCCTATAAGCAACATTCTAGGGTGCCTTGGCTGACAGTGCACTTTAAAATGTGCCTTATAGGGCGCCTTATGTTAACACGCTTTGAGAGTGTGTTTGCTAGTACTGATAATTAAGATAAAAATAAAATTACTCCAAAAGCAATCTTCCCCATAATACGTAGTGCTTCAGCCAGACTTGTTCATTGGGCACTGTGGGGGATTGAACCCCTGATCCCTGCACCATTGGTCAGTGTCTTAACCATTGTGCTGTGGTTCTGCTCCTGTACTTGCACATCAGCGCGCCGCCTTATGCCACCCAATACTAAAATGCCTCCTAAAACATTAGCGTGCCGCCTTATGCCGCCCAATATTACACTGGCTCCTAAAGTAATGCCTCAGCCAGCCGGCTTTATTGGGCACTGTGGAGGATTGAACCCCTGATCCCTGCACCATTGGTCAGTGTCTTAACCATTTTGCTGTGGTTCTGTTCCTGCGCTTTCACATCAGCGCGCCACCTTATGCCGCCCAATACTAAAATGCCTCCTAAAACATCAGCGCGCCGCCTTATGCCGCCCAATATTACACTGGCTCCTAAAGTAATACTTCAGCCAGCCGTCTTCATTGGGTACTGTGGGGGATTGAACCCCTGATCCCTGCACCATTGGTCAGTGTCTTACCCATTGTGCTGTGGTTCTGCTCCTGTGCTTACACATCAGCGCCCCGCCTTATGCCACCCAATACTAAAATGCCTCCTAAAACATTAGCGCGCCGCCTTATGCTGCCCAATATTACACTGGCTCCTAAAGTAATGCCTCAGCCAGCTGGCTTTATTGGGCACTGTGGGGGATTGAACCCCTGATCCTTGCACCATTGGTCAGTGTCTTAACCATTGCACAGTGGCTCTGCTCGTCTTCTTGCACATCAGCACGCCACTTATACCTCCCACGCAGCTTTCTCATGCGCTAATGTGCGGGGCGCACATGGGCGCCGCGCACCTTAGCGCATATGTAAGAAAAGCCCACTCCTTATATGGCACCCGCACACTACCGCGGCCAGCACATTAGCGGGGTTTTAGTAAACATACCCCACAGATTCCTTAACCCCTGAAATATATGCAAGCTATCTTCCAAGCAAGCTCACATGCTCACATAACATACCAAACCAACCTCCCTCACCAACATCAAAAGGAGATTCCTCAAAGATTTGGACAGCTTTTTACTCAATCTCTGAAGAATATTACACCAACTTACTAAAATCCCTTAATACAACAACTTCACCCCTCGACCCTGCCATACTACCTGGATAAAAGAGATATCTCAAGAACTAGCACCAGCGCTCTGCAGAATAGTAAACCTTTCCCTCTCACAAGGAATTATGCCACCACATCTTAAATTCTGCTCTATAAAACCACTCCTAAAGAGCATAGCATCTGACCCAAGCTCACCATCTTTATACCGTCCAATATCCAGCATACTGCTCTTTCCAAAATAATTGAAAAGACTGTTCAGCATCAGCTCCAAGACCATATTGACTCAAACTTCCCTCTTGACCCACAGCAGCACGGATTCCGAGAACCTCAAGGAGTCGAAACCTTATTTACATCCCTGATGAACACAGTCCTTAAAGGGATTGAAAATATCAAGCATGGCTTCTTACTCATTCTCATTGATATAACAGCTGCATTTGACTCAATAATACACTCTGCACTCCTGGACAGGCTGTCAGAGATTGGAATAAATGACATCCCACTGACTTGGTTCCACTCCTATTTATCTGACAGAAGGACAGAAGTGAAGATTAAGAGCAGCAAATCAAGACCATTCTCGTTACATCAAGGTCTACCTCAAGGCTCAGCATTATCTGCTTTACTTTTCAACATATACGTACAGCCAGTCTGTAAAATCATACAGAAACACAACACACATTACCACCTATATGCAGACGACCTTACCATATGCAGACAACCTTACTATATGCAGACAACCTTACTATATGCAGACACCATGAACTCAGTCTTCTCTACCATTTCCTCATGCATGATAGAAACAACCGAATGGCTGGCACAGCGCAATATAACAATTAACCTCAATAAATCTGAAGCCCTCATAATCATAAGAAACACCTCATTCAACCCTCCACATATCTGCTAATTGGAAATTGCCCAATTCCAATCAAGAATTAGGTAAGATATCTGGGAGTACATCTAGACCAGAGGCTCAATTTCCAATCTCTCATCAACAAAACCACCTCCAAAATCTACTACAAAATGAAGATACTGCAGAACTTACGACCCATATTAGAACAGAGACACTTCTGATCTATCTGCCAGGCAATAATCACCCCGCAGATAGACTACAACAATATGATACTGCCTGGCCTACCCAAAAGTACAACATAAATGCTGCAACTGTCACAAAACACAGCTGCCAGATTGATTACAGAAACAAAGAAACATGAGAATTTCACCCCCGCCTTAAAAGACCTCCGCTGGCTACCCATCCGATCTAGAATAAAATATAAAGCCATAATGATGGCCTTCAAGATAATAAATAACCGATCCACTGAATGTTTAAATAAAATAATCAAAAGAGTACCAGACACACGATCAAAGATGAAGTTCCACCAGAACACCCTCTCAACTGCCTTCATACCGACCAGCTCGTCTCAAAGATTTCTTCACAGGTTATTTGAATATTATACTCCTAACCGGAGCGGTGGGTACACCCCTAAACAAAGGCATGGGGAGAGGTGACCTGCACGGAGCGGCAAGTGCACCTACTCTTGCCGCCTTGCTGGGCAGACTAGATGACCATACTGGTCTTTATCTGCCATCATATGCTATGTTACTATGTCACTATGGAACTCACTCCCACAGCACCTAAGAGCTATTACAGACATCGCTGACTTCAGAAAATATCTAAAAGCCTACCTTTTCACTGAACACTATGACAACATATGATTGGATGATTGAAATCCCTGCTCATCTGTCCCCCCCAACATGATGTTACTTCAAAGTTCCAATCTACCGTAAATAGTTGTAACGTTGTAAACAGTTAAATGTAAATAGTTCATTATACCATTCCATGTAATATTTGTTCTGTTTCACTGTAAATCACTTTGATAAAACTGAAAAGTGGTATATAAAAAATAATAAATAAATAAATAAACCATAATATTTTCATAGTATGTTCTACGATATACAGCAAAAAAAAAAAGATGTAGTCATTTCTGAGAAAAAAACAAAATATGACCTAGACAGGATTAATGGCACCCTCCACTAATATTTGCCTGCACATCCCTTGGCAATGATGACAGCCTGCAAAAGTTTCTTGTAGTAATTTACAGTATAAGTTTCATAGATCTGTCTGCTGGTAGTTCTTCAGTTGTGATTTGTTCCAGCTCATGAATGTTTCCTGGCTTCCTTTTATCAATGGCAGTTTTCAACTCTTTCCAAAGGTTCTCGATTGGATTGAGATCAGGACTCATTGCTGGCCAGTCCATTGTTTTCCTTTTTAACCATTCTTTTGTACTTTTGGATGTAGGTTTTGGGTCATTGTCCTGTTGCACGACCCAAGACCTTCAACCCAGATCTCGCTTTCTGACACTAGGTAGCATATTTTGCACCAAAATACCTTGGTAGTCCTCTGAATTCATGATCCCTTTAATACATTCCAGGCCTCCAGTTCCTGAGGCAGCAAAACAGCCCCACAATATTATGGAACTCCCACCATATTTAACTGTAGCAAAGGTATTTTTAACTTATAAGCTTAATTTCTTTGCCTCTAAATGTATCAGTGGTCTGCATTGCCAAAGAGCTCAATTTTAATTTCATTGTCCATGGAACAGTTTCCGAAAAGGACTATGGTTTCTCAAGGTGGGTTTGATTTGAGCAAAGATCAGATGTGCCTTTTTATGTCTATCTTTCAACAGTGGGGTCCTCCTTGGCCTTCGCTCATGAAGTCCTTTTTTGTTTAGTGCATGGCTTATGGTGCAGGTTGAAACCACAACTCCAGATTGTTCCAGCATAGCCTTAAGCTCTTTGATTGTTGTATGTGGTGTTTTTCCAGCAGTTCACACTAACCTTCAAAGACTTCTTGGATTAATTTTCCTTTTCCCACCACATCCTGGGAGATTCTTGACAGTTCCATGAGCAGAAAACTTCTTAATAACATTGCGAACTGTAGACACAGGAATCCCAAAATCTTTGGAGATGGCCTTGTAACTCGTATCCCTTTGAAGTTTGATGGTAATGGCTTTTCTGACTGTCTCAGGCAGCTCTCTTGTCTTCACCTTGTGAAAATGGAACAGGGAGTGAATGTGGCCATTTTAAACATTAGAACCATCATTCATTGGTTGATTCGAGTCATGTGAGTACTGACAATGGATCACAGGTACGTCTAATTTTACTGCAGTGGGAATGTGGTTCTTCTGTTCAAACTGATTTGAATTATTTATAAGGATGCCAATAATCATGTCCTAAACTACAATGTTAGACCCTAAATGTCCCAAATATTTGTTCTTTCTTTTTTTGTTTGTCTTGAGAGGAGGAAACCTCTCCAGTAACAAACCTTCCGTTTTATTATAGTTACTAAGCAAATTAATGCCCAAAAATGTATGAAAATGCCACAATAGCATACCACCTTAAGGAAATGATAAAACTTATCTAATGCCAGTGGTATTTCCACTCCTGCAAATACCATCATATGATTCAGCAAGAGTTAATCATCAAGCCTTTTCCTCTCCATTAAAAGGAAAAGAAAACCATGAAGATAAAGCCAGTGATGTTAGGAATCACAATCCAGGACGCGACACAGGTCTGTGTTTCAAGTTCTCAGGATTCAATGGAGCTCTACCTCAAGTGAAACTTTAAAAAGAGATTCCATTCACATATATCATGACCACATGCTTGTAATTTGCTAAAAATGTAGAAGGAAAATGTGATCACTTTTATGATTGAATACTGACGTACACCTTCAGCGTCATCAGCCCCAGCTACAATCATCATAGAACATTACACCAGTGCAATTCTTGGTTCAAGCCTGATGGTGAGACTGACCCCAGTAGATAAATCCATGATTGTTCCTGATATTGAAGACGGGAGATTCCATCTCCTCCCTGAGGATTCTGTGGGACATGATCTAATATGCGCCATTTAAAATCAGAGAAAGTGTGTCCATGTTGTAAACAATGGGAAACAATTGGTGAGGAAAGAACCTTAATATTGATTCTTGAGCGATGTTTTTGCAAACGACATTTGATTGGTTTTGTAGTCCTGCCTGCATATTTAAACAGGCAGGGGCAAATGGTTTATGGTTTATGGTTTATTTATTTGATAAAAACCGCCTTTCTGTAATAATCAAGGCGGTGTACAATAATAAAATTACATTAAAACTTGGCCGAGGCCGAGAAAAGGAAAAGAAATGTACAATTTATAAATAGGAAAGAAAGAGTAAAGAAGACAAGGACAAGACAGGACACAAAAGGCAAACTTATAGTACTAAGAGAGGGGGGGGTCATACAAACCACATAAGCCATCAAACAGGTAGTATGCCAGCGTAATATGAGTCTTGTTAGTGGAAACATCCATCCACTCACTGCCCTCTATCGTAGTGACACAAAAATCATGGGCCGAACAGGAAAAATGGCCAATATCTGAAACAAAATGATTAATGGGTTGATCGGATGCCCAAGATGCATGCACAACGTGGTCATGGATATTACAGCTGCGATTAATTATATGCTATAGTGAGTCAACCCTGGAAACTGGTATAAAGACAATATGTGCCAGTGTTTCTTTAATATGGCAGTTACTGCAGATGAATTGAACATATAAGGTAAAACTCCTACTAAAGTTGGAGTTGTGGTCATTAACCCTGATGATCCATTATCCAATGACCACCATTCAGGATGGTTATAACAAGCTCTTTTGTAGGCACATTGAATAATAGAATGAGGATAGCCACATGCTAGCAAACATTGAAACAATTCAAAAGCATGTTTTGTAAATTCTGCCTTAGTGGTACATATCCATCTGAGATGTAGAAATTGACCCAACGGTAACCCCCTGACTCAAAGGACCTGGCTGATAGCTATGGTACCTTAAAAGATTGTTGTGTCGTACAGGTTTTCTGTAAAGAGTAGTACAAAATCTTCCTTGGTCTTTATAAACTAATGAATCCAAAAATTCAATTTGTGCCTGATGGTACTTGGCTGTGAACTGGATATTAGTTTTTACTATGTTAAGCCAATGAAGGAACTCTTGGAGATCAGAAATTGGACATTCCATAGGAAAAAAAACATCATCTAGGAAACGTGTCCAAAAATTAATGTATGAAAACCAAGAAGAACCGTAAATAAAGCCCAGTATCCATTTGCTCTCCCTCCTAGAATACCTATAATGCTTATTCTTGAATTGTTGCTTTTGATACTCTGCAAAAATTATTTTTTACATGATTCAAAATTTTATTTGCAGACTTATGGTATGGCTATGGGAGCTACAGTAGTTCCGTCTCTGATGATTCTTTGTATGGTGTGGGGGGAGCAGCACAGCCGGGGTTTCTGCTTAAGGTAGCAGAAACCCTCGGGCCACCTCTGGGTGGGGCCTGCGATTAACATGGATGGGCACAAAGCAGCGCAAATATTGATACTGCCTCCAGTTATCCTCTCATTTGACTGATTGGATCTTATGCTAAAGTGGAGGGGTCATGGCCCACCCAGGCCCACTATTGGCTACAGCCCTGTACAGCACCAGGGAAATAGAAAGAGATACTTATGCCCCTGTACTGTGTAAAATAAAAAGGTAGAATATGTAAATTCCAGACTGATCTATTCCAATCACTGTACCATCTTAGGAGATTTCAGGCGCTACATGACACCATTTTCCTTGGAGAAAAAATATTTAGTTTGGCCCATTTTACTCCACAAGAGGAAGCTCCAAGAGCTTTTGCTTTTATAGATTTAATTCACTACACAAAGAGCACTTTCTTTAGCGGCCCCATGAATATGGAACTCTCTCCCTCCCGACTTACGATCAATTGAGGATATAAAGGACTTCCGAAAGCAATTAAAGACTGTACTCTTCACAGAGCACTACGGCTCAAACACCTAACTAGATTCCATTTATTGTAACCTTTATGTAATGTGATTGTCTGTAATGGTTTACCTATGTTATGTATCCCACCTTTCTACTTCGATGTTTTGATTAAGCAGTGCATGTTTCCCTTGCTTTTGTTTAACCTTTGTATGTCTTTGTAACCGCTTTGATTGAAGGAAAAGGCGGTATAAAAAACTTGTTAAATAAATAAATAAATAAATTTAATCAATAGCCTCAGTTATTATTCATTTAGGTGGCCATCTTAGGATAATCTCACTAATGCCCTTGACTCTCCAGCTTTCATTAATTTAGTTGACATGTATATTTCATTGTTTGTCACCATGCATTTACAGGGTCATTCCGAGGCCTCTCTGCCTGTTGTACGGGGGAGGTTAGATGGGGAAGAGAAAGGGGTGTTGCGGGGGCGGAGTTAGGGCAGGCAGTGGGCAGTCTGCAGCCCTGGACGTACAGGATCTATTCCAATGTTGGCCCTGTACATCCAGGACTGGCTGCCTGTACAGGGAACTTATTCCACCTCTGAGGTGAAATAAGCTCCCCTAGTCAGCGGGGGACAGCAGGCCTGGGGCGCAGCAAAGGCAGGAGGGAGCAGAGGAGATTTCTCACAGCCTGACCCTGGCTGGCCAGGGAGGCCAGATCGGGGGTCAGGCTGCAGGGAATGAAGATTCTTATCTGGCAGCCGGCGATCGTGGCTCCTGAATGGAGCCACAATGCCATGGCAACTGGACACCATGGTGCCGTGGCTCCATTCAGGAGCCTAGATTGAGTTAGTCGGGCAAGGCCCATACCTGCAGGCCGACCGGAATTGGGGTTCTGGCCTTCACGTACAGGCCTGGATGAAATTCTTATCCCACAGGGCTAGACGTGCCTCGCGGGATCAGTATTCTGTCTAACTCTGTGCGCCCGGTTCAGACTGGGCGCACAGAGGGCTGGGATGTGCAGGACAGAATCGGGCCCTTAATCAATTTCATTATTCATTTAAAATGATGGCATATCCTTGCTTATATTTTAGATCAAATATGGAGAACCAGGATATCACAGCTGGAATAGAGTCCCTTTTGGTGAAGGAGATGTCATGGTCTGATGTCTATATTATCCAATGGGAGCTAGAGGGATATTGTAAGAATTCATCCAATCAAAAAGTTGTAATAAGCTCATGTAAGGTGGTGGTATTACAGTAGAAGAAGTCAGGTCAATATATAAGGACATTTAGGAAGAAATAATAAGTGGCCTCAAAAGGATATAAACAGGATGGAGTCAGTACAGAGGGTGACTACTAAAATGGTTAGTGGTCTTCATTATAAAGCATATGAGGACAGACTTAAGGATGTTAATATGTACACCTTAAAGGAAAGGTGAAATAGAGGTGATATGATTGAGACGTTTAAATTCTTCCGTGGCATAAATGCACAGGGAGAGAGCCTCTTTCGATTGAAAGCAAGTTCTGCTATGAGGGGACATGGGATGAGGGTGAAAGGGGATAGATTCAGGAGTGATAGGCGGAAATATTTATTTACGGAAAGAGTGGTGGATCCATAGAATAGTCTCCCAGTGAAGGTGGTAGAGATGAGGATGGTATCTGAATTCAAAAAAGCATGGGACAGGATCTCTAAAGGAAAAAAGGGGATTGTTATAGTTGTTGATAAGGACAGACTAGATAGGCCATGAGGTCTTTTTCTGTCGTCATTTTTCTATGTTTCTCCCTTTGGTTCCAGTAGTTAGTGAATGGAATGAAACCAGGCATTCCTTATATGTCACTTCAGGGAAGACTTGTGTAATTAGACTGCTTAAGGCAAAACCATGGTATCATAGGGGATCACGTAACCAAAAAACAAGAGCAGGCCATTTTGAAAGCAACTAGTTGAACGTTTTACTGAAGAATTCTTTTAAGCATTTTCTGAAATTGCTATCTCCAAAACTTAAAAGGTTTTGATATAACGTTTTACTAACCAGTAGGGCTAATGGCTCTTTTGTTGATGCTAGAATAATACTGGAGAGATTGGAGAAGGATCCATAGCAGATTCTAAAATTTAGACCAAATGAACATTGCAAGATATACTCAAAATCTTAGCTAAGAGATTAAACATCTGCACATTTAAATAGCGGCGTTTATACAAATAAATGCCCCAGGCCCATCAGTATCGATATTGCTAAAGCTGCTACTTAACCTTATAAATCCTCAGCACACAGAGTTTTTAAGGGGTGTGGTGTAGGCATGGTTTGAGTGAGCCTGAAGTGTATGCGGGTATTTCTGATTTTGCAATAGCGATAACATGCATGCTCCAAAAAAAATCAAAACTTTGGCATTTACGTCTATTCCGAGGCATGCGTGTCATTTAGACTTCAGCTTAGGAAGACATTTGTGCTATTTTCTCTGATATTTAAAATTACCTCAAAGATCCAAAAAGTAGCATTTTCTAGCTCAACCCATTAACTGGCTTCTATTGAATGTCCAGTTTTGTAAACGTCTGGCACTCAAATGCGTAGGTTGCAAAATCTGCCACTTATACATGAGTTCTGGCATTTACACATTCAGAGACCCAAGTGATAGTTCTCATTTTTAATATGTTTCTTTCTAAAACAGGTGTTCCTGTAGTACAGCCAAACACTTGCACATTTATTTACCCTGCCCCTATGGTGATTTTACAACAGGCTCTGTGTTCACTGAGCCTTTTGTAAAATACCTTGCTAATGACGATTGGCCAGACTTGGATGACCCTAGTCGACTGATGCAACATGTGACCTATACAAAGGATGTAGGCATAATCAGGTTTCGGATGCGAACAATTTATCTTCCAGTATGATTTTGTTATAAAGAAGAATATGCCAGGAATGCCCTTTTTCTCTGTTTTAATATATTTTTTAGAAACTCTATCTATTGACATCTGTCAAAATCGTAATATAAAGAGATTTCATAATTCAGCAGAATGTAAAATTTTTATCTATGCAGATGATATTCTGGCATATAGAGGCTTATTTATTAAGCTACATTAGAGGGGACATGTTAGAAGCCCTATTCGTGCTTTGGACATCTCTAAACAGTCTTAGAGACAACCAAAGCACAGAGACATCTCCAGAGCCATTTTAGAAGCCAGCTCTGGGGACGTCCAAGTCTGAATGGGGTCATGAAGGAGGCATTGCCCAGGATCCTGGACATCCGCGCCTGATCTCAGAAACATGGACATACGGCGTTGGGTCTACCGTTAGACCTGCTCCAGGCACCAACAAGCATCTGAAAAGTGCTTGTTTAAACTGGAGGAGAAAGCAGTCCATCATCCCCAGTACACAGCACAATGTCAACGACAACAGCAGTGGGATTTGAAGCCTGGCTGCTCTGCTCCTAACCATTAGGCTATCCTAGACATCCAGTTTCTCAAATACGGTTCTGGGGGTCTCTATGTAAACACCCCTGTCGACATCCATATCGGGCACAACTACGTTTGTGAAATCACATCTGCATCTGGCTATGCCTGCTTTTTTTTTTTCAGACATTCTGACTTAGATTGCACTTGGACGGCTCTTCTAAAATTAATAATAGTCTTAATGCGCTGTCACAGCTAGAGGGTGCGGTGGGTCATATTCAGGTCCCTAGAATATCCTTCTGCTTCCAATAGCTCTCAGAAAGGTTCACACACTGAAACGGCAACATGACACACTTAAGCCCAGGCTGACTCCCTGCAAGAACACTATGCAATCTGTTCCAGCCTACCTTTTATTTAAAGTCTTGGTTCTGCCTTTTACTCGTCAATGGAACTTATCGTACTGTGCTTTCAGCACCTCTCAAGAGGCACATACATTGAATCAGCAACCTTACATGCCCAGCTGCTATTTGTAATTATAGTCAGGCTATGGCTCTCTAACCTTGCCTGCTTGGGCAGAGGAAATAGTTTCTTTCCCTACTCACCTTAATCACTCACAGGCAAAATGAACAATAGAGGTGAGTCAAACAAATTCATATCACCAGCACAACTACATTAGCTGGTTTCCTGAGCACTCTCTTTTTAACTGCAAGGTTTCTCGTCTGCATGCATTAAAATCTTTACAAGGTGATTGCCTTTTCCCATCAGACATCCCTAACCCAGAACTTTCACCTCTGTATCTCAGCTCACCTTAGCTTGTCCCTCCCATCCCTCCCTGGTAGCTAAGACCTGTTGTTTCTTTCTCTATAACATCAACAAAATCCGCCCATTCCTTTCTGAACACACTATTAAGACACTTATCCACTCCTTAATCACTTCCCGCCTTGACTATTGTAACCTACTCCTTGCTGGTCTCCCTTTGAATCATCTCTCTCCCCTTCAATCTGTTCAACACTCTGCTGCGCGACTAATCTTCTGCCAGCCTCGTCATGCTCATATTACCCCTCTCCTCAAGTCACTTCATTGGCTTCCTATCCATTTCCGCATCGAGTTCAAACTTCTCCTGCTGACCTATAAGTGCATTCACTCTGCAGCTTCTTACTAGCTTTCCTCTCTTATCTCTCCCTACACTCCCCTTCGGGAACTCTGCTTTTCTGGCAAAACACTTCTATCTGTGCCCTTCTCTTCTACTGCTAACTCCAGACTTTGCTCCTTTCACCTTGCTGCACCTTATGCCTGGAACAAACTACTTGAGTCTGTACGTCAGGTGCCTTCTGTGACTTTTCAAATCCAGGCTGAAACTTCACCTCTTTGCTTCCGCTTTTGGATCTTGATTCATCTGATATCCTTGTGTTTCCCTTGTGTTGTCTGTCTAGACTATATTGTAAGCTCTGATGAGCAGGGGCTGTCTCTTACATATCTGTGCAGTGCTGCATACATCTTATAGCGCTATACAAATGTTCAGTAGTAGTAGTAATAGTAGTAGTAGCATTCAATTCAAGGCTCAGCAGCACTAGATTCCTAATCAGAACCATTACCCTCCGAGCTCTTGCAGACTGCCTGTGTACTGCGGAGACTGCCGCAGCATTGTCAGACCAAAACAGAATCCTCTTATTTGCAAGTTGGGTCCCCACAGCACTAATGCTACAACTACAGGAAACAGCTCAAGGAATGTGGGGCCCGATATTCAAAGGACATTTACACGGTTAACAGCCAGTTAACTGTGCAAATGCCTGCTAAACGGGTATTCAATGGCTCTTACATGGGTAGTGTCATCGAATATCTCCAACTAAGTTCCCTATGCTCTCCGATCTAGCCGGCTAGCATCAAGGCGTGCCAGCGGCATTCCAAGGCAGAGCGAAGGCAGGGACCAGCACTAACCGTGCAGCACCAATATTGGAAGCTACACGGTTAGTGCTTAGCATCTATAGGATAGACGAGGAAAAACCTTACCTATCTTATAGGCGCTGAGTGCTAACCGTGCAGCAACCAATATTGATGCTGCATGGTTAGCCTCGGTGCTACCGGGCAGTGTGGCCAGACCCAGATATTCACTTCTGTCGCCACAGAAGTGAATATCCGGGGTTAAGGGTTTAACAGGCAGGGCTAAGGACTACGGCACTTAGCCCTATCCAGATGAATATCGGGCCCGTGATGTCCTTGGTTATTCCTGACCTGTGCCATTCCTCAGGCCATGTCTCATGGCACCATTGCTCTCCAAAATAAATCCCAAAACCAATACCCCCTGCCACATCCGTAAACAGCTCCAAGTCTCTGCTACTGATGGCTGGCTCCCTCCAATTGTTCCTTCCGTTGTAGTTCACCAAAAACTCTCACCACACTCCTAGGTTCCGGTGAATAGCCAAACTCACCCTGATAAAGTGATGTCCCCTATGAATACCTTTTGTGGCATTGGCCTAGCGCCGAATGAAGGCCCTACCCATCGGCATAACTCTGCAAGCAAAGTTCAAGTACCCGATTCGGGACTGCATTTGCTTCAATGTTACTTTCTTAGCTGAAGTGGTCATCTCCACTGCCTCCTTCATGGCATCCAGTTTACTGGCAGGCAGTCGGGTCACCTGCTTACCTTCTGGCCCTGAATCATTAGCGTGATCCACAAATCTATATCCTTCAACTCCCAGCTCAGCTCCTTCTTACCCGCCATGTTCCTCCTAAACTGCTCATTGTACTCCAACCAGGCATTCCCACCATAGACCCTGTACACCTTGCAGATACTATACTGATACTTGAAAAGGCCCCTATACTGCTCAAGGTAATGCTCCCCTATCACACTGGCCAAGATGCGGAAGGCTGCGCACGAGTTCACTATCGTCCAAGGTATGTTATCTGCCTTGCAGCTGGCCAGCTTGCACTTGTTGCGACAGCCCATACATTTGCAGTTTATGTCACTCCATCTAATTAGCAGTGTGAATATGTCCACATATTCTCCCTTCCAAATCCTCTCCTTTTGGGCCAACAGGACATGACTATCGAGCATGCTAGTTAGGCAAGTATATTCTGCTGGCCTAACCTCAGACACCAGAATTCCAACCAGTTCCCATGACTCTGCTGTTGCCTCACTAGCCACTCCCCATGACCCATCCCCTGGGTGAACTGTTGTGCTGGCATTGCCCGGCCCATTATCTCAGTTACTGGATTGGCCCTCGATATGTGCTTGGCCCTGTTGGGCTGGGGCTGAGCCCTCAGCTGCATTGCTCTTCTCTACCATGCAAAAGCCTTAACATGGCTGACTCCTCCCTGCCCCCGTCCACTCCCGCTCAAACTCCATCCCAGACTTGCCTCGCCGCAGTTGCCCCTTTTACTCCCTCTTCAGTGCCCCCCCCCTGACCCTGTGCTTCGGGCACCTGCCCCAGACCTGAGCTGCCTTCCCATCCCATTCCCCTTCATTTGTACCCATCCCCTTATTCCCCCTGTACCCTGT
The DNA here is from genome assembly GCA_033557465.1 of Ichthyophis bannanicus. Lineage (NCBI taxonomy): Eukaryota > Metazoa > Chordata > Amphibia > Gymnophiona > Ichthyophiidae > Ichthyophis > Ichthyophis bannanicus. The sequence goes on from CM066031.1 coordinate 549,393,598, forward strand.
TGTGATCCCCCATTGTCCCTCAAAACATGTGATATTACACTGTACTCACCCCTCTATCCCACTCCCAAGAGTGTCACCGCTGGGTCGACTCCCATGTCCTTCGGCACCACAGGGTCCATGGGCCACATCCATTCTGGTGACAGTCCCTGTGGGTCCTCCATTGAACAAAGAGTGGCCTGCAAGCATCCCACTCCATGGACTGTAGCCATGACCCTCATCCTGTTCCTGAGATCCCACCCCCCCCCTTGTTCCTCCTGCCATCCAATGCCTTGAAGCACCATCATGTTGCACCCACTCAGGCCACTCCCTCCATCATTCACGCATGCACCGCTCCTCCTGGTGTTCGATGTGTGCCCCCATTTGTTTTCAACTTCTGACCCACGTGTCATGTGGCTTCTTCCAGTGGCCTACCCTCTTCCCGTTCCATCCATGCTACATGCTATGTGCTTCCTACTCAGCCTGTTCTCTCCTTTCCACAACTCTGCTGCCTTCTGCTTCTTTGTTAGTTGCCCTTTCTCTTTCCTCCTTTGGCCTTTTGTTTGCCATTCGAGGCCTGCCGCTGGCCTGCATTTTCTTTATTGATGTGCCCTGCGGCCATGCCCACTCTTGCCACTGCTCTGTAGAGGCCGGTGGGGGGGAGATTCAAGAAGGCTTTCTGTGCTGCAGGACGGCCAGTGCACTGTAAGTCTCGGCTCTTTGCACCTCCAGCCAACTGTGCTGCTCTGCTCAGCATGCTTTGCTGGCTGCTGCTGCTTTGCTGCCTGCGGCACGCACACAGTATCCTGCTTGTAATTGCTTGAGAGCAGCATGAGTGCCGCTGTTTCCTCTGCTAGCTCACGCAGTTCCAGAGAGGGGGAGGAGTCAGCTCCATTTCAAAAGCAGCTGCCTTCAGGCAAGTAAAGAGCTAACTGTCATCAGCCTCTGCTCCCTGATTGGGGTTACACAGCCCAGCAGAAATCCATCTGTCCTGCTTATTGAACTCCAGCCTAATTGGGGCTGTCTGAGAGGGGGAGGAGTCAGCTCCATTTCAAAAGCAGCTGCCTTCAGGCAAGTAAAGAGCTAACTGTCATCAGCCTCTGCTCCCTGATTGGGGTTACACAGCCCAGCAGAAATCCATCTGTCCTGCTTATTGAACTCCAGCCTAATTGGGGCTGTCTGAGAGGGGGAGGAGTCAGCTCCATTTCAAAAGCAGCTGCCTTCAGGCAAGTAAAGAGCTAACTGTCATCAGCCTCTGCTCCCTGATTGGGGTTACACAGCCCAGCAGAAATCCATCTGTCCTGCTTATTGAACTCCAGCCTAATTGGGGCTGTCTGAGAGGGGGAGGAGTCAGCTCCATTTCAAAAGCAGCTGCCTTCAGGCAAGTAAAGAGCTAACTGTCATCAGCCTCTGCTCCCTGATTGGGGTTACACAGCCCAGCAGAAATCCATCTGTCCTGCTTATTGAACTCCAGCCTAATTGGGGCTGTCTGAGAGGGGGAGGAGTCAGCTCCATTTCAAAAGCAGCTGCCTTCAGGCGGGCCCACGCCTGGTGGGCCCGCGCCTGAGGGCCTCGCCAGAGGGCCCTTTGGCGTGGCCCTTAGGCTGTGGTCCGTGGCCACTGTGGTTCCACATCCGTCACTTTGTCTTCAACGAAAAGAGAAGAGCTCCAGTTCCCTAAATACCATGAGAAGGAATGAACCACCATCAGTCTACACATCTCCATCAATCAAGTTGGTAACATAACTCCACAGCGTCTTGCTGCCCTTCCACATGACTCTCACCCCAACGATTTAGTTATACAACGTATATATTAATCTATGCTCTTCTTCAACCAATTGCTTGCAAACTACTTGCCATCTGGCCTTTGGGCCTATCTTATTGAATTACTCTGATGTTCATATTACCTACCACACAGTTGCCTAGCAGATATCCGTACATACCACACTGTGCATATTTCATTACCTTATTGTGAATTACTCTGATGTGAATATTGCCTAACCACACAGTTCTTAACAGATATCCTTTACCTCCACTCTGTGCAGATACCACTACCTTATTGTGAATTACTCTGAGTACATATTGCCTCATTACACAGATGCTTAACAGATTTCCAGTACCACCACACTGTGCACATTTCACTAGCTAACAACATTCCTGGATCTACTATATACATTAGTCATCATGTTATCTCACTGGGTATTCCCATACCCCCTTACCCTTGCTATGTGCTACATTTTAATAGCCCTGACCTTTTACACCCTAGCCCTTACTTCACCTCAGAACACTATACCAGTCCTCCATAGATCTTGTTGGAGATTTCCTGACTCCCCCAACCATCAATACGAAACACTTCGGCGCACACCAGGCCCACATGTTATCTATGTGGACCTTCAGCAGCAGAATCTATCTCGACGATTACAGTCCCACCATCCACCTGACCTTAAATGTGCACTAATAAATGCACGATCAATAAGGAAAAAATGGCCAGCACTAACTGATATGCTCTCAGCTCATAACCTTGATATCCTATGTGTCACCGAGACATGGCTTTCAGCCGCTGACGCCGTGATCCTTCACCAGTGTGTCCCGCCTAATTTCTCAGTCCACTCTTGTCACAGAGCTGACCGTCGTGGCGGAGGAGTACTTATCCTAACGAAAGCCGACCTCAAATTTCGGCTTGCCGCCTCAAGCAGCACCTCTACCCTTGACTCTGTTACCATTACAAATAAGCAAATCACTATTAACTTGCTCTATAGAACTCCATCTTCATCTCCAGATGACTTAGCAACAATAATTGATCTTGCTTGCAACACCACGAATTTGCATACTCTAAACTGGATATTAGGTGACCTCAACCTCCCAGTCATTCAGGACAGCCACACCAATGCCTTTATTGATGCTCTCAGTGATCTAGGCTATGTTCAACTTATTGATACCCCTACCCATATAAAAGGCAACTCACTTGATCTTATCTTTGCACCACAAACAGCCCTCACACATTTGCACCAGTCTCACCTAAACGTAAGTGCGGTTCCCTGGTCGGATCACTTCCTGATAAGATTCCAGATTCCAATTTGCACCAACTCCTCCAAATCCATATCTGAAGATAAACTCATATCGGAACATTTAAAGCGCTTCCACCCTTTTAACAGAGAAGATATTCTAAAGAGGACACAGAATCTATTTGACCCTCCTCGTCAAAGCCTCGATGACATGGTCGCCGCTTGGAACTCAAGCCTAGATGCCGTGATCCACTCACCTACCACGAACAAAGCACCACATAAGAAAAAGAATGCCCCATGGTACTCCCAAGAACTACGTAATTCGCTCCTTCAACTCAGACGACTTGAGAGACGCTGGCGACGATCAAGAACAGCTGAGAGCCATGAGGCATTCACAGCACAATTAGGAAAACATCGGTTATCTGTAGCATCAAGTATGAAACAATATCATGCAAAAAGACTACAACGCTCCTTGAACAAACCCCACGAGCTTTTCCAAATTGTGAAATCTCTAACAAAGGAGCCATCTCAAGAGAACTTACCCTACCCAGACTCACAAGAATATGCTTATTACTTGCGTAAGAAAAGTAATCAGCTTGCCAACACTGCTAAGCCCCCCATACCAGCCAGCCTACCTTTCTCCATCCCACAACCTCCTCTTGGTCATTTCTTGAGTGGGTCCCAACACACTTTCACATCATTTTCTACTCCATCTGACAGAGTCATTCAAGACACTATCCTAAACATAAACACTACAACAGCACCCTCCGATCCGTGTCCAGCTCCCTGGATAAAGGCCCTGCGTGCCGAGCTCAGCCCATTCCTATCCAAATTGATTGATGTATCGTTCTCTACTGGAACATTTCCTCGAAGCCTGAAACAGACGGCTATCAGACCACTCCTAAAAAACAGTAAGTTGGACCCTTCGATGATGGAATCCTACAGGCCTATCTCCAGCATACCTCTCCTATCGAAAATCATTGAAAAGATTACCCTACGCCAATTACAAGATCACATAGATACTAATGCACCCCTGCATCCCTGCCAACATGGATTTCGCGAAGCACATGGTGTTGAAACATTACTCACAACCTTATTCAACACCATAACCTTAGGTCTCGATAACATCAGACAAGGCTTTGCACTGATCTTCATGGACATTGCTGCCGCATTCGACACCGTAGACCACGAAGTTCTCCTGCTACGCCTCAGAGAGAAGGGAGTTCAAGCTTCAGCCTTGTCATGGTGCGCTTCATACCTCACTGATCGCTGGCAACATGTCCGTTCTGGCCCCTCCAACTCCGATTCCTTCCCCCAAACTAAAGGTGTTCCACAGGGCTCATCTCTATCCGCCTTGCTATTCAATGTCTATATGCAACCCATTTGTGATCTCATCCAATCATTTAATATCAACTGCCTGGTCTATGCTGACGACGTCTTGATGTACATGCCAATTTCGACAGAACATCTTGAACTATCCCCACTTATCAGGTGCTTTGACGCTGTCACAGACTGGCTAAATGCACAAATGCTTAAGTTAAATTTCAAAAAGACAGAAGCCCTCTTCATAACCAGGAATCCGGCTTTTACTCCACCCCTGTCTATCAAGGTTCGCGACGCAGAGATCATATGCAAGACTACAGTAAGATACCTAGGTGTAACGCTTGATCAGCAACTTAATATGAAGGCTCATATCAAAAACATAACAAAGTCGGTGTACCATAAAATCTGGACCCTCCGCAATCTGCGTCAACTGTTAGAACCTGATGACTTCCGAACTGTCTTTCAGGCCCTAACAATGCCTCACTTTGACTATGCCAATGCGATCTTGTATGGTCTACCTAAGTGCACGACTAACCCCTTACAACTTGCAATGAATTCAGCTGCAAGAATCCTTCATGGAGCCTCAAGAAGTTCTCATATTACCCCAATACTAAAACAATTGCACTGGCTACCCATACAAGCCAGGATCTCATTCAAGATCCTAATTATGACCCATAAAGCCATCAATAAATACCCTGCTACTGCCATTACTGATCTAATTTCAATCACACCTCCCAATCGAGCAAGGAGATCGAATGCTGCAAATACTCTCATATTACCTAAGGCAAGCACGAAGTGTTCTCAATTAACTAGATCCAGAGCCTTCTCCTTCTTTGCTCCATCCTGCTGGAACGCACTACCAGCAACTATCAGAACCATCAGTGAACTCTCCCAATTTAGGAAGGCACTGAAACGGCACCTCTTTCTTCATCACTACGATGATTCAGTCTTCTCCCCACACTCACCCACTCTCACATCTCAATGCAGCACCTCAAACTCATGCACGTCACAATCCCAGACTGATCACTCACAATCACACCTTCCCCTCCAACCACCATGAGAAACTTATGCAGTGCCGCATAACTCATTATATTGTTGCATAAAGTAGACTGTATTTATTCATCGTGTCTCCTTGTTAAGGGACTGGTTATTTATACCCTATTTTACCTGTTATACCTGCTTAATGCATACCCAAGTTTAATTTTCCTGTTTAATGTATACCCAAGTTATTATACCTGTTTCACTGTAAGCACAAATCACGAAATTGAGATGTGCAACTCTTATGTTCATTGTAAACCGCACTGATGTCGAATAGCGCGGTATAAAAGAGACTGCAAATAAATAAAATAAATAAATAAACCCAACTGCCTGTAATCCTCTGCGGCTCGCTCTCACCACGGTATGCTGTGGCCCAAGCCTCCTTTGCATGTGGCCCGATTCAATTGCTGACACCATCCACAGCCTCAGTCGCACAGCCCGCTACAGCCCAAGTCTCCTGCATATGCAGCCCAATTTGGCCACCAATGTTATCTGCAGTCTCAGCTGCACTTCACACCATGGCCCAAGCCTCTCTCACACACGGCCTACTGTAAGTCACTCTGGTGGTTGCTAAAGGGAAGAGATCACTGCTTGCTGGAGTGCTCTGGATTGCCTCTCAGATGCGATGTTCATAGTCGGCCAGGTATATGTGCTGCTGGTCACTCGCCGCTACCCCACTCAACCTCCCTCCCCTTTCCTACCCACCTATCCCCCGTGATTTCTGGCTCCTGGGGCCCTCCCTCTCTAGCAGCCTGGTTATGGGCCAGTTCACTTGCGTGGCTGGCCTCGCATAACTTGAAACCAAGGTCAAGAACACAAAACTGAAAATCAACTGACTCCTGAAATTCATGTTCTTCTATATCTTCAAGGTCTTGTCCATACACCTGAAATAGAACAATATTTCAGCTATCATCCCCTACTTGAAAACCCCAATATTTTACGATACAATGCCCGAGTTGCAGTTTTCATTGCTTCTGAAATTTCTGCACTTTGCAGACAGCAGTGCATATATCAGTGGACATGGAACGCCTGCTAAACTTTACAAACTGAAACCCATCATGGATTTATTTTGTCAAAAAATCATGGAACTGTACGTAACCGAAAAGGACATCAGCATCGATGAAAGTCTGAAGCTTTGGAAAGGGCGGCTTTCATTCAAGCAGTATATTCCAAACAAAAGAGCTCATTTTGGGAGAAAATCCTTTGAACTATGTGAGGCAAAAAGTGGTTACATCTGAGACTCTATTGTATCTACTGGAAGTGACACTGATTTTGATCTTTCACTTTCTTCGCTATCTCACGCTGACCATGTTGTGATGTCATTGTTGCAGCCATTGCTGAGGAAAAGGAATTGTCTTCACATGGATAATTTTTATTCCAGTCCAACTCTGCTTGTCAGATTGATATATGCCAACACTGATGCAGTTGGAACTGTTAGGCTGAACAGAAAGTTTATGCCACCAGCACTGAAAAATGCTAAGATGAAAAACTGAGAAAAAATGACTACTATTGTAGTAAATGTGCTGAAATTGAAAGACAAGAAAGATGTTTGCATGCTGGGCGCTGTCCACAGTGATGAATTTATGGAAAAGAAACTAAGAGGTAAGAAACAGAAACCCTCCATAGTTATTGAGTACAACAGCAGCATGCGAGGGGTTGATCTTAGTGACCATTTTCTTGTGAGCTATACATGTGCTTGTAAATGCCTCAAGAAATACTCATCAAACAATTTCAACACCAGATGGACATGGTGGCACTAAATGCTTACATACTATATACAAAATTAGGAGGCAAGAAAAGTAGGCTTAGTGTCCAGCTTGCAATGATCAAGCAAATGATAGAATGCTATCAAAGGGAGAAGCCGCTTGTACGCCATGGACGACATTCAGCTGAACCACTGCATAGCAGTTGACTGAGCGCCATTTCCCTGAACTCATATCGCCATCTGTGCTGCAGCAAATCTGATCAGTCTGGAAAGAAATTGTGAAAGGAATCGTGTTATTACTGTCCAACCTGTGATGTCGGGCTCTGTGTGGTTTCATGTTTCAAGGACTTTCATACTAAACTGTAGACATTCTGGACCCTATATTATAAATACTTGTTTATTGCTATTTTACTTATGCCGGCTTTTACTAAATGCCCGCTATGTGTGACGCTGCCCCATTGAATAACAGGGGGCTGTGGCACATATAGCGGGTGGTCGCTTCTACTGGTGTTTAGTAAAAGACCCCCTTAGTCTATTATACCTATCTCAAAAAGTTTGAATAAAGATATTTGTTTGAATGCCATAATTGGAAAATTAATTCCTCAGGCAGCGGTTGGCTGGGTGCTGTGTATTTTCCCCTTTTAAGGGGATCCTTGACTACTCCTAGGCACTCCCCTGTATTTGCCTAATACTAGTTCTGGAGCTTTCAACCCTTTGCTGGAGCTCCCCCTAGGTCTTGCGGGGCTAGATCCCACTGGTGTGCACCCTTGCACACCACAGCGTGTTAATGCAGGCCTGTGCTAATTGTTTTTTTTTTTATATATACTTTATTTATTAACCGACAAAAAATAACAGCCAACACCAAGCCAAACAACAAACCCCGGGCAGGGTGCACTCTTATCCCTGCCACAGGGAACCAGTATGTACAGGCATACAAGACAGCAGGAAACAATTTCATAGTTTTTACATTTTTTGTTTTTAATTAACAGCCACCCCCTCCCCCCCCACCCCGTCGCAGTCCACAGCCCCCACAGAACCAGCAAAATCAACCACATTAGAAACCTTCCCTCAACTCGCCCCCTTTGGTCACCCTCGATTCTTCTGATACCACTAAGAACCCACATTAAGCACTTCATTCCTACAATAAGGCCCCAAGCTCTGAATATAAGGTTCCCATATTAACATGAAAGTGGACCACCGCTTTATCTGGCCCCTAGCTCTCCAGCGTTCAGTCAGCATCAGATTATGAAAGCTATTGCGCCACTCCAAGAAAGTTGGCGGGGATTTGTCTCGCCATCTATGCAGTATCGGACCCTTCCCCACCAAACAGGCCTTATGCACCAGCAGCCGCTCCCCTTTCCCTTTCGGCAGGGTCTGATTCAACTGGTCTAAGACTACCAAAGATCCCGTCCAGGGGAAACGCTGTTGCAGCAACCCCGCTATACAATGATGGATACGGGACCAATAAGGGCGAATACGCCTACATGTCCACCACATATGGGTTAAGTCAGCCAGCGGTTCAGAGCATCTAGGGCAAGACCCATCCTGAGTAATATGACTATGCAAGGCCCGTCGGGGTGAGAAATGAACCCAAGTTAACACTTTATATTGTACTTCCCTCCAACGGGCTCCCTCCGCCAAGGTGACTAACCGCCTCAGGGCCCCTATAAGGGTTCCGCGTGGGACCTCCCGTCCCAGTTCCTGGGCCAAGGCCTGCTCGACTCTGTCGTAATCCGGTATGACACCAAAGCACTCGAGCCTTGCCTTCAAACCCGCTATCGACAGTGGAACATCACCCCCAATATCGAAGAATTCAAGAATTTGCGCCGAACGATCTGCCTTAAGTTCCTCCCGAGGTAGTGACGCCACGTAATGCATGATTTGTATATACGCAAAATATTGACATGAAGAGAGCTCGTATTCCTCACACAACTCCAGAAATGGTTTACACTTACCCAACAGGTCTACAACATGGCCTACAGTCTGCAATCCCTTCTCTCTCCAAGACTGAAACTCTCGGGATTCAGAGCCTGGAATAAAATGCACATTACCGCGCAATGGCAACCAACTCGAGACCTTCCAGTTCCGATTCCAATAGCCATTCAACTGTCGCCAGGTACGTCGTGTTGAGTTCATCAGGACATTATGCTTAATTCTATTCGGCAATTGAGCACTCTCCACGTGTAGAATCCCCAGCAGTGAAAATGGGGCTACCACTGCCATCTCCAGAGCCCTAGGTGTGTAAGTATCTGTCCCCCCCCCCAACCAATCTCCAACATGATGCGCCTGACATGCCAGAGCATATAGCCATAAGTCAGGCAGGCCAATGCCTCCTCTACGCCAAGGACCGATCATACGGTTCAGCGGTATGCGAGATCTAGCCCCCCTCCACAAAAATCCCTGTATTTCTCTTTCCAAACGGCACAAATCACAACGTAGCAACCATGAGGACCGCTAATCTGTCAGCCAAAATTTTTGCCAGGATCTTCATATCAAAATTCAACAAGGAAATCGGCCGATAAGAAGCCGCCTGCATCAGGTCCTTACCCGGTTTGGGGATCAACGTAATGTATGCCTGGTTGTCTCCCCATTTCATGGCACCCCTCTCCGTTCGTCTCCGGTATGTCTCCACTAACAAAGGGCCCACCCAGTCAGAAAGTATTTTATAAAATTCAGCCCCGTAGCCATCTGGGCCGGGAGCTTTATAGCAGCTAGCAGACGAAACCACCTGCTGCACCTCTTGTAGCGTTATGGGCTGTCCCAAAAGGACACGCTGCTCCTCAGTCACCTGTGGCAACTCCACGCCTTGCAAATAGTTTTCCATCGTAGAGGGTGTTATCTCCTCTGTAGTATATAATTTTTGGAAGAAACCTTTAAACACCGCACTTATCGCCTCCCTTTTGTTTTGGAGTTTTCCTTGCTCATCCCAAATAGCTGCTATCAACCGTCCATTTCACTGACCCTTCAAGCATCTTCCCAATTTACCTGGTTTATCTCCAAAACAATATAATTTATATTTATAGTACATTATGGATTTCTTAGCCTGTTGATGGAGCAATTCGTTCAAGGCATCCTGGAGCTCCCACAATCTCTTCTTATTATGCACAGTGGGGGTGTGCCCACTAAGACGCCTTGCCTGAGTTACTTGCTTCTCCAGCTTAATTATTTGCTCTGCTAACAATCTCCTCTTCCTGGCCACATAACCAATTAGCTCCCCCCTTAACACCACTTTAGCGGTCTCCCAAACCAGTTCCGGATCATCCCTATGGGCCTGGTGATTCACCTCAAATTCCTGCCAGCGTTGACGTAAAAATTGCTGAAATTGGGTATCCTTATAGAATTCTACAGGGAATCGCCATATACGCATGAGTCTAGTTACTCCCCCCCCCCCCATTGCAGCTCCAACCAAACCATAGCATGATCCGAAATCTCAATGGGGCCTATCTGAGCATCCCCAGTACTCGCAAACTGACTCGCTGAAATCAATAAATAATCGATGCGCGCACTGGTGCCATGCGCCCGCGACGAATGAGTAAAATCCTTTTCGAGGGGGTGTATTAATCTCCATGGATCTACCAGACCCAACCTAGCCCGAAAGCTCTGCAGTGTCTGAGCCATAAGCTGCCGTTCTCGAGTTCCACTGCCTCTCGAGGTGTCAAGGTCCGTGTCGAAGATCCCATTAAGATCCCCACCCAAGATCAATGGCACGACCGGCAGTTGTTCGACTCCGGCCGCGAGCTGATTAAAGAAATCCGGATCACGCGTGTTGGGGGCCATACAAATCACCCAAAATTATCTCCCGATCTTCCAGCAGACCATGCAGTAGCAGAAATCTCCCATGCGGGTCCACAACCTGCCGCATTAACGTGAAGCGCACTCTCCTGTGGACCTGGATGGCCACTCCACCTTTCTTTCCCAGTGCGGGGGCCCCCCAGACCTGACGCACCCAATCTCTACAAAGTTTGGCGTGTTCCTCCACCGTTTGGTGAGTTTCTTGCAATGGCGCAATGTCACACTGCTGTCTGGCCAACGCTTTTAATATTTTATATCTCTTGATGGGGCTACCCAGTCCACATACATTCCAAGAAAGGACCTTCAACATGGCTCAACTATCTTAGGCCCAACCATCCACATTAAACATATAATTTCAGAGGGAACCCCCCAAGCCTGGGGTCTCCTCCCATACCCCTCCTCACATAGGAAGCCATAACTCTGCAGGGGCTGTAGACTGCGACATACCCCTCCCGGTCCCCCCCTCCCACCATCCCCCACCCATTCCCCAACTCTCCCCCCCCCCGACTCCCCCCCTCCTATCCAACCTCTACCAATACCACCTAGCCTAACCATAGACTAAACCTCCTCCTGTGGCATTCGGGCCCACCCCCAACCTATGGGTTCCCACGAGCCAAGCTTACTAATCAACCTAACCACCCCCCTCCATCGCACCCCCATATCGCCCCTACCCATATTTGAGCTATTACCCCTCCGCAGTCTTCTCCCCTCCCAACAACCCCCAGCATTCTTATTCCCACACAATCCCAGATTCTATCTTCCTCAATGCACCACATCCGGGGCAAGAGGAACCCAAACCCTGAAGACCTGTTCAACCAGCCATGGAGTACCATGGGGTCCTATGTCACATACAATATTTGGGCCCTACCCGGGTCCCCGTGGCAGACACCCCATACCCCTGGCCAGGTTCTTCCCCCAAATCTCTCAGCCCCATTTAGCCACCAGATGTCCAGCCCACAAGCTGGCTTGCTCCCATCCGGAGATAGGGGCAAGGCGACCAGACACAATCCAATCGCACCCGCTACACAAACAAACTCTAAACACGGAAGTCCATACGGGGCAACCGCAACAACACTCCATGGCAAAGCCACAAATAGCTATTGCCTCTGGCCTCACTCAGCTTTAAACCCTAAATCTTATTGCCTCTCAGATCTCTGCCCTGCTCACTAAGGGGGCTGGGGAATAGCATGCCATAACCCCTATCAGGACCCCAGGCGCAGCCCCGAAAAGGCCCGGGCCCCGCCACACAGGCCGGTCCCACCGCCATCCCACACCCCTGCCCAAGGACCCCCACATCACAGGGCCCACAGCCTCCCCCAAGCCCCCTACCTTAACCCCGTCTTCGGTACATAAGGTCTCTCACCGTCAAAGAAGGATAGCACTCCAATCTTGACAATACCCCCTCTCCGAGGGAGGTCCAGGGTCAGGCATTAGAAGGAGTTAAAGGAAAAGGACAACCCTAGGGATTGGACTACCCCCAGCCCAGCCAAGCACATCCTAATGTTGAGCTCGGTGGAGCACCGTCAATCCCAGACCTCAGCATCTTGCAGGGAGGACCAGATAGGGGCCGCCCCCCCATCATAACTGAAGCCCAGGTCCTTGGGAGGAGCAGACAGGTGATAACAGTACAGAAATAACAGAATTTTTAATCGGACACATTTTCTGTCACTGAAAAAAAGTCTGAGGATTAAAACAAGAAACACACTCGCCCACAAACTGCCACCCACACAAACCATCCAAGAGCAGTTCACAATTAAACTACCCAGCGGTTAAAAAAAAGAAAATAAAGAAGAAAAAAACACTGCGGTGAAATACTCCCGCCTTAGGGGCACATTAGTTTATCACAGTCTTTTCACCAGACTCAGGTCGCCCCAGTTCTTCCGATGTCTTCAGGTTGTAGGACCACTCCATCCTTCAACTCTCTGGGGGCAAATCGGAGTTGTCAGTCAACTGCTCCAGAAATGTTTGGGCCTCCGCCGATGACGACAAGATCTGAGTCCGCCCTTGGTATTCCACACGGAGCTTGGCCGGGTAGAGCAAAGCAAAACGCACCCCTTTGTTCACCAATTGAGCACAAGCGGCAGTAAAGGCCCGTCGTCGCTGACTGACCAACAAGGAGTAATCCTGGAATACTAGGATTTGTTCCGAGCTGTCCGCTGGCCTCCTGCGGGCACGTGCCGCTCGCAACACCTCTTCTTTTTGGCTAAAATCTAGGAAGCGTGCTATGACTGCACGAGGTCGACGATCGTGATCCCGCTTCGGGCCCAGTCGATGCACTCGCTCCAGCTTGATGGGGCCCATCACCTTGCCACTCAAGTTTTCCTCAATCCAAGCAAACAAGAAGCCACGAAGAGCACCATCTGCCACACTCTCAGCAATCCCAACAAATCAAAGATTTTTACGGCGTCCTCGGTTCTCCAAATCATCCAGTTTATCTCCTTGCTGTTTCACCATAGCCTCCAAGGTCTTCACTTTTGCCGTTAAGGAGTGCTGTGTATCTTCCAGGTCGGAAAGTCGCGTTTCCGCCAGTTCCATACGGCCCGTGAATTCTGTAATGTTCTGACTAACCGCATGCATTTGATCCGCCAGCTCCCGAAAGCGATTATCCAAGGCCCGCACTACTGCGGCGCTTACTTCTTCCACCATCGAGTGACTACTGTTGGAGGATGGGCTTTTAGGCGCTCCGTCTGCCATCTTTGTTTCCGGGACCCGGGTCTTCTCCCTTCTCGGCAGTTTTGCGGCCATCGGGCTTCCCCCAGCTCTCAGAATGCCTCTTGCCGTCTCTCGGTTATCCCCTTCTCTGATGCTCGGTGGGATCGGTGTTATTCACCCACTGCTGTCGCGTATAATTGCTGTTGTTCGGGGATAGAGCCCAGAGCTGACCACCACATGTCTGATCAGCTCATTACCACACTGGAAGTCGCCTGTGCTAATTGTTAACTCTGAGCATGTAATAGCTGCTGCATAAAACATACAGCACAGAGATTCATATTAGAAGGCATGAAATGCATGGAGACTGCACAGTGCACTTAATGTGAAGGTCATTACCATCTGTGTTAGCTGCTAATACAGCAGATAATATGGAGTGGTTAGCCACTCTTCAGTAGTAAAGCTAACTGTTCTTCACATTAGTGGCCATGCTGTTTAACATGCAGTAGCAACCATTGCTCCATGTTAACTGCATGGCTGCCTTCCCAAATGCTCCCAACTGCTGCCACAAAAGTTTTGCATTTCACACTGTAACTTTGATTGTTAATGTGCATTAGACGCAAAATCTTAGCACAAGTTATAAATAGGCCCTATTTTGAAGTAAACTCTATTTTATCTTTATTGCAAATTATTGAGACCTTTTCCTAAGTTTTGTGTTATGAAATGAATTGGACTAAATCAGAAGTGCTCCTCTTAAATTATTACATGGTCCCCAGAGATGACGTAGTATTTGGGAATCTAGTTTGGGCACAATGAAGAAGACACCGTGGCAAGGAATATTGAATGAATACTGCCCTCACAGAACTGATAAGTTAATGGCCCCCATTATATTTGTCTTGGTGGGGTAGTCTACAAGGAATAAAAATAATGATCACTCCTAAGGTAAATTATATATTGTCTATAGTAACTTTCTTGTTTCCAGTGGAGTTATACAGTATAAAAATTTTGAAAGAAGATTGTTAGTGAAATTTTAATAGGAAAAAAAAGTCCTTGAATGAGGAAAATGAATAAAGTACAAAGAACTTTCCAGACTTTAGATTATATCATTATGTATTTCTTTTACACCAAGGAAGTCTATGTTTTTCTGGTTTAGAACAGAAAGACAAAATTAGTTGGCTATTACAGTGGAAAAATATGTAAGCTCCCCATCCTTTGCATCTGGTGCTAATAGAGATCATTTTAAAAGCCCTATTTGGGAGTTGGACATCTGAAAACAGGCACATAAACGTGCAAATCCTGAAGATGCCCCAAAACCATTTTACAAAGCCGGCTATGTCAACCTCTCAGCGAAGAACATGTCCATATCTCATGGGGGCATAGTGGAAGTGTGTCCGGGGCATTCCAGAAAAGATTCAGTTGTGGTAAACATTATTGGCACTCTTGCAGTTCAACCCCTTGATGTCCAATATCTCCTTTAAAAAGTGGCCAGTGAAATGGCTTTGTACTATATATCTATTAATAGGTGATGCCCTCAAATTTGATCAGAAAGTTTATCTAAATAGGATCTCTATTATTTTTTCGTTGCCTATAAGCTGGAATATATCCTTCTTAATATGTATACTTAATTCCTTATAACTTATTTTATCGCCCCCAGGGGCGATCGAACAACTTCAAGATACAAAAGATAAGCACAATCTTTATGCTATAAGCAACCGGAGAAAAATATAAGTTGAACATGATAACAGAAAGTATTCAATAGGAAGTGTTGGACATGCTGCTATTCCTAGTTAATTCTACTCAGTATAAGGATAAGTGCTGAAAGGGTCGTTGATGTGTGAAGACATGCTGCTTTTTGCTATTAGCAAATAAGCGCTGCCAATGTTAGTCTGAGACCTGCACTTTATCCTTTTTTGTAGTTTGAGTGATTGAGTGATTGAGGAAAAAGAATATAAATAAAAAGAAAAAAAATTGATAAAGAATGATAAAATAAGTTATAAGGAATTAAGTATACATATTAAGAAGGATATATTCCAGCTTATAGGCAACGAAAAAATAATAGAGATCCTATTTAGATAAACTTTCTGATCAAATTTGAGGGCATCACCTATTAATAGATCCATTAACCCTCTGAATAACTAGACCTAAAACAGTCGTTTGTACTATATATGCCAACACACATAAAAAATCAACTAGGGGGGATCCAAGATGGCACCAGTGTGAATCTAAACTGCGGTACTGGCTTTCTCGTGGGGTGTAAGCGGTTTGCAGCCCTCACAACCATCTCCAATCTTATCACTGGCTTCTTCTGGTTCATCGGATCACCTTCTTGTCCAGGCACCGCAGCTTCCAGCAGGTATCGCCGGCTGCAACTATACCGTAGCCAGAGAGCCCAGCATCTGCTTCGGATCTTACAACTCTCTCCCCTGATTTGTGTCTGGCATTGAAGCAAGCATGTTTCCTGCAGTCCCATGAATGTCTGGTGTAGGAACTACCCCCTGAAGGGGGTGAGCTGAGTACATTGAGAGGGCCAGGCTTGGGGGCTGGTGTGGCGGGAAGTTTCCCTGTCCCAGAACAACTTTCACACGTTGACCATCGACAGCCACCGGTGGGACAATAGATGATAGGTGAAACTGCATCTTTGAGAGATGCACTTGCCGGAATGGAGGTAGCGGCAGCACAAACTGGAGACTTTGGTACTTTTACTTTTGTTTGACCAGTGAACTTTACTTTAGAGACTATTTGGAAGGCTATAGTCTCTCTTGGAGAGGCTTTGATTTCTCAAGTTTCATCGTTGGAGGTGCGAGTTTCTAACAATGAGGTTGGGATACAATAGGTAACTGCTTCCTTGGAATCTACTAAGGCTGAGGATCTGATCTTTGTGTCAAGTTGGCTGGCAGCTTTGGAAACTTAAGCTGATGCATTTGTTAAAAACGTTGATGCGGTTGAGAAGAAATTGGAATTTTTGGAAAATATGTATCAAGCTTGTAATTTGCGTTTAGTTAACTTTCCAAGGGTGTCTACTGTCTCTGCTAGGGATATGTTTATGGAATATCTGATAGATATATTAGCAGTGCCTCAGGACTCTCTCCCTCCTTTAGTTAAGATATTCTATCTTCCTCCTGGGAGGAAACAATCTCTTTCTGGAGTTCAACAATTGAATTTTTTGAATATTATTGATATTCTTGAGTCTTTTCGGGAAGAGCAAGTGGTTTCTGCTAATTTGATTGTGACATTTGTGATTCTTTTGGATAGAGAGTGGTTTTTAAAACTCTTTTTCCACAAGAGGCATTTATTATTTCATGGTCAACATAAGAACATAAGATTTGCCTTATTGGGTCCGACCAAGATCCATCAAGCCCAGTATCCTGTTTCCAACAGTGGCCAATCTAGGTCATACGTACCTAGCAGTTTCCCCAAAAGACACAGGTTCCACAATGCTTGTACTGGGTCAAGCAGTGATATCCCGGGTCCCTTTTAATAATGGTTTATGGACCTTTCCTCCAGGAACTTGTTCAAACCATTTTTAAACCTAGCTACACTAACAGCTTCTACTACATCCTCCAGTAAAAAATTCCAGAGTTTGATTATAAGTTGAGTGAAAAAATATTTTCTCTTATTAGTCTTAAATAGGTTACCATGTAGCTTCATTGCATGTCCCCTAGTCTTTCTATATTCTAATGACGTAAACAATCAATCTACGTTTACCCGTTCCTCTCCATTCATTAATTTATAGACCTCTATCATATCTCCCCTCAGCCGTCTCTTTTCCAGGTTAAAGAGCCCTAACCTTTTTAGCCTTTCTTCATAGGAGTATCCTTCCATCCCCTTTACCATTTTGGTGTCTCTTCTCTGTACCTTTTCTAATAATGCTATATCCTTTTTAAGATACAACGTCCAGAATTGCACACAATATTCAAGGTGTGGTCGCACCATGGAACGATACAGAGGCAGTATAATATCCTAAGTTTTATTTTCCATTCCTTTCCTTATGATACCTAGCATTCTATTTGCTCTCTTGGCCGCCGCTGCACACTGGGCGGAGGGTTTTAACATGTTATCCACAATGATTCCTAAATCTTTTTCTTGGGTGGTGGTTCCTAATGTGGAACCTTGCATAGTGTAACCATAATTTGGGTTGTTCTTTCTTATGTGCATAACTTTGCACTTGTCCACATTAAATTTCATCTGCCATTTGGATGCCCAGTCTTCCAATTTATCAAGATCCTCTTGCAATTTTCCACAATCCTCATGTGTATATTTATCCTGATTTAGCTCTTGATGCAGCCAGGGGTTTTGCAGCTGAGTGGGCTCTTTTATCTGCAAATGTCTGGTGAAATATCAGTCTGTATCATATATTTTTATGAGCCCACTCAGCTGCGTACCTTCATGAATGCAAGAAGACTGGAAGCCTCCATCAATTACACTCAGGACAAGCTGCAATGGAATTTATTTATTTAGCTGTGCTTATATACTGCTTTTCATGGGTCAGGGTGATTTACAGATATACCGTACACTAACAGGCACTTTTTATTCCCTTGTCCCCAAAGGGCTCACAATTTAAGTGTACCTGAGACAATGGAGGGTTAAGTGGCTTGCCCAAGGCTACAAGGAGTGGCCAAGGGACTAGAGACCCCAGTCCCTCTGGCCTGAGGTTATTTGTCCCTATGTGGGAATTGAACTCCTGGTCCTCCAGCCTGAGGTAAGCTGTCCCAACCACTGAGCCACTCCTCCCATTGAATCTTCTGGAAGGTACCCCCCACCCCCTTTTCTTTTTTGTCTTTGGAGTAAAGTACTTTTTCTCTTTGGGTATCCCCCTCTTTGTGGTTTAGTGTGAGCAGGCATGTCGATAAGGTGATTTATTTGAATTTTTCCTTTTCTTGGTGATGTACATGTTTCTCTGATGCATTGCTCTTTTTCTCTATAGGATGATTTTTGTTAACTTTCTTGGATTAATTTGAAAATTCAATAAATATAATATTAAAAAAAAGAATCAACTAAAACAAGACCAATTAAAAAAGGACATAGTAGGAAACAGTATAACAAGTGGTAGATTGTCAGGACATGATTTTTAATAAATCTCACAAACTCACTCTATTCTTTTTTGAAAAGCCTTCCATAAATTTACTCTACACTAACTTTCAACCATGTAGCTGTATCAAATGCAACAAACAGAGAAACCATCTGAAGTTTGCCAAGGGACCATATGTCAGGAAATACCTGCAAATGTTTAGGTCCCGGCTTTATCATTCATGGGTCTCATCTGTAAGGGCAAACAATTTACATCACAAAAATTATATTATAACGCATTCACAACAGCATTCAGCACCCGACATGACATCATGTTTGAGACTCACACGTCTTGCTTCAGGGAATTGTTTTCATACCATAAACAGCCACTTCCAAAGCTCAGCTCTTAAACTGATATCCTCATTTGAAAACAGCACCAGAATATAAAGACCCTAACATTTCTCATTTACAAGTGCAGATACTAACCACTATCCAGCCATCAATCAAACCCTATTGTAGTACATGTATGAGAGAGTTCCACTCAATCTGATTATTCAAACCAGCTGGTTCCAATGATTTCAACTGGAAAATCCATTTCTGCTCAATATTAATTAAATAACCCAATTGATCACTCCAACGCCAATCCAGCACTGCTTGATCAATCACACACCACTGAAACTGAGCTGCTTTTACTATATCCTCCAGTAATGAATTTCAGATTTGGATTAGGCATTGATAAAAAAAAAATTCTCTTATTAGTCTTAAATGGATACATTGTAGCTACTTTGCATGTCCCCTAGTCTTTCTACTTTTTGATGGCATAAATAATTGATCAACGTTTAATTGTTCCATTCCATTCATAAATTTATAGACCTCTATCATATCCCCCCTCAGCCGTCTCTTTTCCAGGTGGAAGAGCCCTAACTTTTTAAGCCTCTCCTCATAAGGGTATCCTTCCATCCCCTTTACCATTTTGGTGGCTCTTCTCTGTGCCTTTTCTAATTCCACTCTATCCTATTTATTTATTTTTATTTAGCTGTATTTATATCCCGCTTTTCACCGGGTCAAAGCATATACAAAAATAGTTGATGACCTTACAGAAAAGAAACTTGAGAGGGTAGGTGGCTAGCGGCTCAAAAGGGGAAGTGAGCAGCTGTCCGAGAACAACATTAAAGTCCCATGCCACCGGTGATGGTCAGATAGGTGGACGAGAGAGCAAGAGACCCCTCATGAAGTGGCCAATAAGGGAGTGAGAGGAAAAGGACCAACCATCTATCATATGATGGCAGGTTGTCTGAGAACTAAAATGTATTCTGACTGAGTTAGACTTCAATCCAGCATGAGAAAGGTAGAGAAGGTACATTAGGACCTGCTCCATTAAGCAGGAAAAAGGGTTAAGGGCTCTGTCTGCACACCAGACAGAGAATGTGAGCCATTTGAAGGCATATGCACATCTAGTTCAAATCATTGTGGGAATATTCTCCACCTCCCTTGATAGGTGAAACTGAGCAAGAGCTACCCTCTCAGCATCTAAGCTGTGAGAGCTAGGAACTTGAGATTGAGGTGGAGGAGGGTTCAGGGCATGTCTGAGATGAAAAAGAGGTGCCCAGGAGAGGCAAAGCAACAGAGGGTACCATAGTTGCATGGGCCAGCATGGAGCAATGAGCAACATGGTAGCTCTGTCTGTGTGGATCTTGAAAAGGGTTTTGGCCACCAAGGAGTTGTGAGTAAGCATAAAGATACTCCTTGCCCCATTTCAGGAGGCCACCTGATTGTGACAGGGAACTCTGAACAGAACAGCGGTAGCTGCACATTGTGAAGAGTGGCAAAAAGGTCCATGGACGAAGTGTCCCACCTCTGGAAGTTGTTGTGGGCTACTTGCTTATTGAGAGTCCACTTGTGCAGCTGCAGCACTCTGCTAAGCCTGTCTGCTAATATGTTGTCTTGTCCCGGGAGGTATACCACCTGGAAAAACATGTTGTGTTCATTGGCAAATCTCTAGAGTCGAATGGCCTCTCAGCAGAGAAGGTATGAGCCCGTGTTGCCCTGCTTGTAAAATAGAACATTGCCACCTGGTTGTCCATCTGTATGAGGACTACCTGGTTGGATAGCTATTGCTGGAAGACTCAAAGGGCATTCACTACTGCCCTGAGCTCAAGGAAGTTTATCTGATGAAGACTTCCCCCCTCATCCTGAGTCCCTGGGTACGGAGGCCATCGAGGTGGACTCCCCAGTCCAGTTTGGAGCATCCATGGTCAGCACCTGCTGATGCACCAGTGCCTGGAAAGGAATCCCTGCTAGAAGATGAGTCGGCTGCTTCCACCAGGCAAGGGAGTCCATCAGTAGCAAAGTCACCCTGACCCAATCTGTCAGACGGTCGGTTGCCTGATGCCACTGTATACAGAATTCCATTGTACCTGCCTCATCTGAAGCCAGGCTGATGGGGTTACATGGACTGTGGAGGCTATGTGGCCCAGAAGGCAAAGCATTTGGCAAGCTGAGACCATTGAGCAACATTGGACTTCTTGAGCCAAAGAGACAAGGCACTGGGCCCAGTCCAATAGAAGGTAGGCTCTGACTGCAGTGGTATCAAGGAGAGCCCCAATTAACTCAAAGTGCTGAGTGGGTTGCAGGTGGGATTTTGGATAGCTGATGACAAAGCCCAGCTGCTCCAGCACCTGGATGGCATGTTGTGTGGACAGATAGACCTTGTCCAGCATCCCACCGCTGATCAACCAGTCATCTAGACAGAGGAAGATGAAGATTCCCTGCACCCGAAGAAAAGCGGCTATGACTGCCAGACATTTTGCGAAAACTCTTGGGGTGGATGCCAGTCCAAAAGAGAGAACCCTGTATTGATAGTGATGTCTGCTGATGATGAAGCGGAAGTACAGCCAGTGCAGGGGGTGAATGAGGATGTGGGTATAGGGATCTTTTAGATCCAAGGAGCATAACCAATCTTCCTGCTGGACGTAGGGCAGCAATGTTCAAAGGGATAGCATCTTGAACTTTTCTTGCACTAGGAAGCAATTGAGATTACGGAGAGCCAGAATGCTGATGTCTTGGAGCCAAACAGTGATTCTTGTTGCTTTTCATAGTTCTTCAGCCCCTTATGCATCATATGGAGGGCTCATGGTCTGGCTCAAGGCATTGAAAACACCAGTTATGGTGGTCCATGATGGAAATGGCCCAACCACATCAGGCGCACTTCTTAAAGCCACTAATGGGGGTGGACATGTCACGGAAGATGGCTTATGCCAAGTCAAAATACTCCAATGCCCTGACCAGGAGGGCACGAGAAAAAACCAGCGTGCTGATAAAAGAAAAAAAATAGAGACCCGAAAAAAACCCCCTTGCACTGAGGCAGCAATGAAACGGGGAGGTTCAGGAAGGTGAAGAAAAAGAGAATCGAGAGAAAACAGGTACCGAGATGGCAATCAGCTTTTCTCCGGGATAGAGACGAACATCAGGAGGGCTCCACGGAAAAAAGAAGACTGAGGTAAGATGGTGCCTTTTGGGCAGGAAGGCGATTACGCATATGTGCTGGATCTCCCAAAAGCTTTCTGTGAAAAAGGGGGGAGCGTTCCTGCGAGAGGGCTCTGTCGGTGATGTCACCATACGTGAGGACTGACTTCCTGCTTGGTCCCAGAAAAAAAAGGAGTCATCACTCAGGTAAAGGATTAAGCACTGAGGACAATAGATTGAAATCCTCTGCTCAGTGTGAAGCTGCAAAGGCCAAAATGTTAGGAATTATTAGGAAAGGAATGGAGGATAAGAAATAGGATATCCTAATGCCTCTGTATTGCTCTGTGGTGTAAGCATAGGTTGAGTATTGTGTGCAATTCTAGTTGACACATCTTAAAAAATTCAGTGGAATTCAAAAGGATACAGAGAAGAGTGATCAAAACAATAAAGGGGATAGAACGGCTCCCCTACAAGGAAAGGCAAAAGAGGTGAGGACTCCTCAGCTTGGAGATGAGGTGAGATATGATACGCGACAACAACGTGTGCCGTTGAGTCAATGCTACTCCTGGCAACCCAGCAGCCCCTGGGTTTTCTTGGCAAAGTATGACTGGAAGCAGATTACCAGGCCTTTCTTCCAAGACAATAGTGAGTAAAGTGACTTGCCGAAGGCATCCCAGTTGGAATCAAATCCTGATCTCTTGGTCACAAGGCCACTGTTCTAACCACTAGGCTACTCTTTCACATGAGATATGATAAAGGTCTAAAAATCATGAGTACATTGGAATGCTAGTCAGTCATTTACTCTTGTAAAAAGTACAGAGACTAGAGGGCACATTTTGAAACTAAGTAACACATTTCAAAGAAATTGGAGAAAATATTTTTTCACCGAATGTACAATTAAGCTTTGGAAGTTTTTGCCAGAAGATATGATAAAAAAAGTTAGTGTAGCTGGGTTTGAAAAGGGTTGGAGAAGATCCTCGGCAAAAATTCAATAACCATTATTAAAAAGGTAGACTTGACAATAGCCACGCTTATCCCAGGGGTAAGCAGCATCTAAGTTATTGCTTTTTGGGATGCTGCCAAGCAGGACCGTACCAAGCAAACGATGCGCCCTGTGTGATTGGTTATCCTGGCACCCCCATATCCACCCTGCTGCATGCAGCAACTCACTTGTCAGGTTTCCTGGAAGCTCAGCGATGACATCAGCACCCCTTCTCTAATGGCGCCCTGTGCGGCTGCACCTCTCGCACAGCCCTTGGTGCGGCCCTGCTGCCAGGTATTTGTGACCAGGATTGGCTGCTGTTGGAAACAGGATACTGGGCTTAATAGACCTTGGTCTGACCCAGTATGGCATATCTTATGTTCTTATGTTGAAGGGGGCCCGATACTCAAAAGAGTATATGTGGTTAGTGGGAACCGACCAGTGCCACTGAATATTCCCACAGATCACCTTGGCACAATCTGGAAAGTACTGGGCAGTCCGTGGGCAGGGTTGGGATGGTCCCAGCACCTTTCCATTCAGCGACGATTTTCAGTCCACTAACCAAACAGCTAACTGCATAAAGTTAGGACAGCTAAATGGCTTCCCTAACTTTATACATTTTCCTAGCCAGTTAGCGGCCCAATATCACTGCTGATCGGAGAGCAACAGAGGCTGGTGGCAAAACCAGATATCAGCACTGGTGGATATCTGGCATCTGGCATTGAATATCAAGTTTCACTTTTCCCGTAGTGCTTTATAAACACTGACTGCTACAGGCTGAATATTGGACTCTATGTTCTCCTATGAGAGCTCTAAGATGTCTTGCTGAACAAGAAGAGGAGTCCAAAGGGCTTTGAGGGCTGTTATAGCCATGAAAGAGGCTCTTTGCACAAGTTTCTCAAAACATGGACTCCCCTAGATAAGTTTATTTCAAGTTTATGATTGCTATACAATATGTGAGTTATGTACATCTTTAACTGATGCCACTGGCCCGGCTGGTTACAAGTTGCTCTTATTTTTGTTTTAAACTCATCTGATAAAGAATTCTGAAGACAAAGTTGGACAGTAAATGAAATGCCAGTAATAACTGAGTAGCACACATGATTATAAGGCACATTTTAGAAAAGACATGGAGATCGGAAGGCAGAAGTCGAGGTCACAATGTTCACAGTTCTGGTGGTATTTTAGAAAAGGTTTTGCTAAATAAACGGAGGTGCTGAAGTGCACATGTCTGTGCAGATACATGGAGCTGGAGGAGACATCTTGCAAATCCTCACATGAGAAAAATCAATGTGGTAAACATGGCCGCCTTACACTCATTTTATTCATAAGGTCAAAAGTTAAAAATGTCATGCACCTGACATGATCCGTGTTTCTAGTGGCGTATCAAGGGTGGGGCAGTGGGTGCAGTCCACCCTGGATGCTGGGCAGGAGGGGGGTGGGGTGCAGTCACCAAATTCCAGGCCTACATGGTGACAGCAAGCATGGAAAACTTACTTTAAGTTGTTTTCTGGCTTGCCGTTCTATATCCACTCCAGCCCCAGTGGCTGTTCCTTCCTGGGCCAAAGTCTCGTGGTGTGGCTCTTATCGTGAGACTTCAGTCCAGGAAGGAACAGCCACCCGGCCTGGAGCAGAGGCAGCACAGCAAGCCTGCAAAGAAGTTATAGTAAGTTTGTGAAGCACAAACAGAGGTGTGGGCGTCCCGGGGATTGGGGGTGGTAAAATCCACTTTGGGTGCCAAATAGACTTGGTACACCACTGATTGTTTCACTACTAAGCAGCTGCATCATGGAAAGAAGAAAGCTATTGTTTATAAGCACAATGTTCACTCGAGCATTCATTGGTGGCGAACTGCCTATGAACTGTCAGAGAAAAGGGCTAGCAATCCTATTTAAATGAAACCTTTTGAACTCAACCGATTGAGAACACACCAGTCAGGATCAACTTAGCTGAAAATGGGGTTGATTGACAAAAACCCTAAAGAAAAATTCCCTTCAACAAGGGAACACTCAGATCGAGAGGTTGAATTTACCAAATTCACCCAATCAATAGTGCAGAGTATGAGCTCACATCTTTGGGGCCCTAGTTACATAGAAATGTGCACGCCGAAAAAAAATCCCACAATCATACTGTGATCACATTTCTTCCTGATGAATCAAAACGTCTCTGAAAACAAAATTCACGACAAAGCAATGAAGATTAGACCAGACCTTTCTGCTCCATAGTACTGTTTCAGTTTGATAGTATTACTGTATTTAAAACAGGAAATTCAATGCTTTTCTTTCAGGCGGTAATTTTATAATGCTAAGGTTACCAGATGTCCCCGATCTTCAGGGATTGTCCCTGATTTTAGCGCTCTGTCCCTGACTCCCACCTGTTTGGCAGCAAAGGGGACGGAGGGGGTAGAAAAAAAGCATAATTTTCGATTTAATGATTTGAATATGTCCGTTTTTAGAATTTACATTCATTACCTTTATATTTTGCACAGTATGAGCAGAAATGTGTCACTGTTTCTATTTCTCAGTCGATTTGTCTGCTTGAAAGTGAAATTGTCGCTGTCATGGGATAGATGGGGGGGGGGGGTTAAGGTAATGGCTCCTCTTCCCTCTTCAACACCTTGTTGCTCAAACCTGAAATTAAGATGTCCCTTTCTTCCCCCCCCCCCTCCCACTTTGGATAAGTGTCCCAGATTTGCCTGCAAAACATCTGGTAACCCTAATGTAGCTCTTACTCCCTGAGGAGAGATGCGAATCGTACAGTAACTCTGGTGACCTTATGCAGTCAGTCAGGCCAAGCAGGTACCTCGGAATCCGGTACTCACTCAGGTAGAGGCTCACAAGACGTCACTAACCTTGGCTGCTCTTCTCGTACAGTTTACTAAGGAGAAGCACAAGAGGAAAATAAAATCTAAAGTGGATAGGATTCACCAGAGCCAATGTGACGTTACCGATGTCAATCTGATGACAATTCATTAAATAAATGAAGGTAACAGAATTCAATAAATTTTCATTCAATTTATTAATTTTCTAAAATAAATTATTAAATATATTTCTTAAGACTGAGAGCCTCAGCAATAAGAATTCTAATTAAAATCACTGAATAAATAGTGTGTTTTGTACACTATTGTACAATCAAACATAATAGAAATGGAGAACCATCAAAGATGTACTTTTTTTCTTACAAAGATATTTTACTTCACTTCCAAATATAACTACATCAGATAAGAATTGCTAGATATATCTTATATCAGTTTCTTCTCAGATTTAAAGTTATCAAATTCTTTCTCAAACACTATTTTCCTTTTAATTACAGGTTATATAAGGAATATCATTCAGGTAAGTCTAAATATCCTTTAAATTAGCTTTTAACTTTTTTCTCCAAATTTTCTAGCTTAATATCTGTAAAAGAACTCCTTTATTATCTTTCTGCAGATAATTCGGAATTCCCAACCTTTAACAGGTAAGTTTCTTTCTATGTTTGTTTCCAGAAACCTCTTCCCAGTTCTCTCTCTTGAGAAAGGGCCCAGTCCGGATTCCAGGTGTCCAGAGCAGTTTTGGATCCCTTCCTTCAAAATGAGCTTATCCAGTATATTCTCAGGTCCAGCGCTGGTCACTTACTGCCTACCTTTAAGAACTCAATAAAATAAAACTATTCTGCTGCTGAGGCTGTAGTTCTCTGGGTGTTTGGGGTTTTTTTCATTTTTAAATTTTAAACTGAGGATATTTCTCTAGAACAGCCCTATTCTACTTTAAAAGATAATCAAATATCCCTAGCTGTTCCCTTTCCCTCACACACTTCAAACAAATTCACTTTACACTTTTCGATCACTGGCCAGAATCATTCACTTCTCTCAGAAACTCCAAAATTAATCCACATGCTCACAGCTAAATTCAGGTTTTTAAACCAAATGCTGTAACAACTTCTCCTTTAAAGGGACTGAATTAACTCCACAGGAATGCTGACTAGAATCTATCACTAGATCCAGTCACTCCTTTCCTCATTCACTCCCAATTTTTCCTCAAGACAGGAATTCCAGTTTCTAAGGATGTCAGACTTTCTTCAAAATAGTTTTAAAATTCTGAATTTTCACCAAAATAGACAGCTTTCACCAAATTTAGACCAGTGCCTCACTTCTAGCACTCTATCAAAAATTTCAGAGTTTCCAGACTCTCTCACAGTTTCTTTTACTTAAATCAGCTACCAAGCACAATATAAGCCTTTTCCCAAAAGAAATCTAAATGTTTTTACCACAATCCCTATCACTTTTATCTCTTCACAAATCCACACCACACACACACATCCAGTTGTCCCAGGGACCATCCACCTGAGTACAAAACCCCCAAAATTCAAGAAAAAAAATGTCATACCAGATCTAATTAGGCTTTTTAGTAATTTTCAGTGCTGTCACTTTAAAACTTCAGGCAACTATTACTTTTGTTTCTATTCAGCTGTCATTTCCCGCCTGCAGCAAAGGCTCCCTAGGAGGTCCCTCAACTGCCCTTTCACTTGCCAGCCTGAGCTTTACATCCGGATACTTTTTATTCTTAAAAGTTTAAATTTTATTATTAAAATAGCTTCTGAGAGCCTCACATTCCACAAACCATTGTTTTAAACTTAAATTGAGGCTCCAGTGCTTTCCCAGAGCCTTGGGAATCCCCCTCGCCCCCCCCCCCTCGATCTCATTCAATAGTCATGAATCACAGCAAAAATATACTTTTACCATTTAAATAAATTATATGTATGGCTTCTCTGCCCTTGCTTACCTCTCTGGGATCCCCTTCTGTCCCCCAAAACCTCCAAAATCATTTTTATCAATGCGGCTGTTTTCAGGCACTTATAGGGCTGTACGGCCCCTCTAAGGCCAGCCCCACCTCTATAAGACAGGCCTAACCAGGACTGAAGCCTCACACTGCCTGCAAAAGAGCACCGATGCTTCTCCCTACTACTCCATTTGCTTTGGGCCGTACAGCCCCAAATTCCAGTGCTCTGGCCACCCTCCAGCCACTCACTGGGCCAATCTGGCTCACCTGCCACACTCCAGTGTCTACGGCTCAGCCCTTGGACCTCCCCAGCAACCCGACATCATTTTGGGCCAACCTGACTGCCCAATGCCTATCTGGCCCAAAATGCCTCTTTGCAGGACCTCCATCTGCTCCCTGCTGTCCCAACAACCTTCTGGCATGGTCCAATTCTACTTTGAGCCATCCAGCATAAAAAATGCCTCTTTCTGGGTTAGCTCCTGGTTGCCGTATTCTTTTTCCTGGGCCTTCTACTCCAAATGATTCACTCTGGCAGCCCCCATAGGTCCCGTGGTCTCCTGGATGCTGGCCCCACCGTCCCTGCAGCACTCCAGTGCCTAGAAGCAGCCACAGGGACCATGGCCTGCATCAGGTACAACCATGTTATCCACAGCTTCCGAAAATGCCCCACAATATCTCCCCACTGTGAATTGGGTCAGCCATGACCCGCAGCTGCACCTGATCACAGCCCCATGCACCCATGAACCCCAGGCAAGCACACAGGCCAGTCCCAATGAATGCCACAGAAGGGCAGCTCATCATAGGCCCATACCTGCGGCCCACTGCAGCCTCTCCCTTTCTTTTCTTTTTAAAAGCTCATGCGGCTGTCAGTCCCACCACCTGAGCAGCCTTCGGAGCCCTGACATGACTTTTGAAAAAACATGACTCCTCTCCAGCTGCCCCTGCAATTATATGTGCACTTACACACAGCTTTAGAGTAGGCTTGTTTAGGAGAGGAGCCTTAACAGGGCTTGAGTATTGTCTTGATTTATGCCCATTGGGGGGAATATTCAAAGCGATTGATATGGTTAGCAGACCTGAGCAGGATATTCAGCGACAGATAGCCAGTTTGTGCCCCTGAATACCCCCTCTAATGCCACTGAAGAGTGGAGGAGAAGCCTAGTGGTTAGAGCAACAGCTTAACACCCAGGAGATCTGGGTTCAATTCCCACTGGCACTCCTTATGACCTTGGGCAAGTCACTTTACCCTCCATTGCCTTGGAACAAAAGGCCTGGCAATTTACTTCTGGTCATACCTAGCCAAGAAAACCCAGGGGCTGCTGGGTTGCCAGGAGTCAGCATTGAGTTGATGGCCCTTCAAACAAAAGAAAACAAATGCCACTAGTTGCCCTGATGCTGTTAGCATTGGGATGTTCCAGGGGCAGTGCAGAAGATTAGGGAGCAATGGCGGTATTCAGCCACCGCCTGAAGTTAGATAGAATAAAGGCTGTCATAGTTTGAGCCGCTTTAGATAACCAGACAGCAGCTGAATATCACCACAGTCTGGTTAACCACAGTGCTATCCAGCCAACTTGGAGCTTCAATGCCGGTGACCAGATATGACCCTAGCATGAATTATCTGGGTGTTAATGAAAGTGGTAAAGGCTAGCAGTTTTAACAGCACTGGCCGCTACTGATGAGTATGGGCCCCTATTTTATAAATTCATGCCTGCTGTGGTGTAGAAGGTCCCTCAGATCCCTTAGAGAGTGATAAAACGCAGGATTTAGCTTCAGTTGATGAAAGAAAACAAATGCACATGGCTCCTGGTTTCCAGGGAAACCACAAACAGAGCAGATCAAAGGAGAGGAAAACACGCCCCTGCTGCAGTTCAGCTCATCGGTCAGGAGCTGAGGCAGAACACCTGTTGGAGGGAGAGGTCAGATTAAACCCAGGAAGCCAGAGATATAAGGGAAGCTCATTAGGAAGGAAGTTAGCACAGCCAGGAGCACAGCCGAGAGGACAGCCGGGAGCACAGCCGGGAGAGCAGCTGAGAACACAGCCATTAGAACAGCCACGAGGGCAAGCAAGAAAGCAGTTACGAGAAGCAGAGGACTGGCTTGGGAGTGAAGATTCAGAGGAACTAAGGGTAACAGAAGATTCTCTGACCTTTGACTCAGAAAGGGAAATCAGCAAAAGAAACGAGCAGAGAACCAGTGCAAAGGAGCCAGGTAAAAGCAGCCCAGGTTTGGTGCCGTATATAAAAGGCAGCCAGAAGGGAAATGTACCAAGAAGGCAGACTTGTGTGCACGTAGAAACTCCAAGGCTTGTATCTGTAGCTGATCCTGGAGGGCAGAAGGAATCTCCCATAAGGAAGCCAAAAGGTAGGCTGAGTGACTGGTATAAAAGCAAAGCTGTTTTTAAGAAGTGCTCTGATATTAGCCCAGAAGGGTGGGGCTTTACGTGTGGTGAATACTGTAGCAATTCCCAACCTTGTGTAGCAGAAGGCTGCAGGGAAAAGTCTCATGCTGAAGGAATAGGTGTGTGCTTGGAAACACCCTGTAGTCAATTGCAGACATTTCCAGCTGAGAATCAATATGAACCCATGGAAACGGAACTGTCTTTAGAATACCTGCCTGTTGAGTCAATGGACTGTACAATATCTGTATCTGATAAGATAAAACCTATATGCTAAGATTAAGCTGTGCAGAGAGAGAGAGCTGCAGGTAGCAGCTAGAAGAAAAAGCACCAAAGGTTTTTGGAAAAGAGGATTGCTCTTTAAGTTGGATTACTGTGATGCTGATATAGGAAGCTGTTTATGTTCCATTCTTATATTATTTCCTGCCAGAAGATATATGGCCAACTGTTCTTTATTTTTTGTATGTAAAAGCTGTTTGGAAGGGGAATTAAAATCCTGTTATTTGCCTGAAACACTCAAGCTCCACTACTCTCTTTATTTCGGTTGGTGAAAACTACAACTCCCAGGAGGCAGTGCTTTCCCCAAGCACTATTTTACTACCGGAAGAAGGGAACAGGCCGCTTAACTCTACAAGCACAAGCTGTGGGGTAATAGCGACATTACACTGCTCTAAGCAGCCATGAATGTTCACAGTTTTAATCGACTGCTATTTTTGCTAGATTCACGTTACAAGTTTCTAAAGGCACGATCTTAGTGCATAGTCGCGGTAATGCATTACGGGGTGGGAAGTGGGCAGGTTATATGTGACGGATAGGCGTGGAGTGCAAAGTTTAATTAGCACATGGTAACCTAGCATGGCTAACAGCCACCATTGCAGATAGCATGGATACATTTACTGCCGCCTCAAAAGGAGCAACATTTTGCTAAAATCTGGCTGCCGATTCTTTAGAATACAAATTTTTCTGTAATGAAAAAATTGAAAGGTAAATTATTCTTTAAAAAAAATGGGATGATAACTTGAGTAATGTAAATTCATGTTACAGTCAGTTTTCAAAAAAGTGAGGTGTAGAAACCCCCATAGTATTTCTGAAAACTGTAATAGCCGAAAAAGCAAGTCTCATTATGTGAATGAACAGTGAAACTGAAATGTTCATCACATGAATTCAGCCAACTGTAAAAAGATTGTGACAAGATAAGATTGCCCAACCTGAAAGGAAAAATATTGAAACATTTCCAATATCTGATGCATTCATTAAAACATTGTTTCAAGCAAATAGTTACTAAAGTTAAGACAATCTCAATGGCAACTATTACCTTAAAATACTTTTTTCTTCATGAGGGTATTAGTTACCAAGAAATCTCTGGAACTGGGATGGGAGCAACTGTAGCTCCCTTGCCGAATAATCCTTACATGACTGAATCTGTAGCCCAGTGGATTCAGTGCTCTCTTTTTCTCATGAATGCATCAGAACTTGGAGATTTATCGATGATATTTTTCTTTTATGGTGTGGTAATCTTTGCTTGTCACAATCTTTTTACAGTTGGCTGAATTCATGTGATGAATATTTCAGTTTCACTGTGCATTCACAAAATGAGACTTTTGCTTTTTTGAGTGTCACGGTTTTCAGAAACACTATGGGGGAGTTCTGCACCTCTTTTTCTTGAGAACTAACTGGAACACAAATTTACATTGTGCAAGTTATCCCATTTTTATGAATAATAATTTATGCTTTTCTCAGGGTTTGCATTGCAGAGGAATTTGTTTGGATTCAAAAGATTTTTTTCAAAAACTTGAGAATTGACAGCCAATTGTTAACAAGAACACCTCGTTTCTCCAGTCTGAAATTCTTTCAGGTGAGCCATATTTTCTGACAGGGCTGTTTTATTGTAAGCACACACTACATCTTCAGCCATCATACAAGCTTTTGGGACTCTGCTCCAGCGGCTCCTGGTGAGTCTCTGCTCCTCAGGTCCTCTCAGGTGGCCCTGGTCACTTCCACCTGCTCCTGCTGGGCTCTCACCTCCTCTTCAGTGGGCTCTGAGGACTCCCTGGTACAGCACAGCTCTTCCACATCATCTCCCATCTGCAGTTCCTGCATGACTGAGACTTTCGGTCTTTGGGGCTCCTTCTTATGCAGGTATTTTAGGTCTACATGGTAAATCCAAAACCTCTGCGGTATCTGCAGGGGGAAAGCTAGGAAATCCCACTGCAAATACCATGCAGGTTTTGGCCTTCTCATGGGCCTTTTGCAGATATCACACCGCAATAGCGGCTAAAGGCTGCCGCGGTTTAGTAAACATGCCTCTATGCTGCCACGCCTCTCTCTTCTTTCAGCCGGTCGTGCCTGCCTCCAGCACTTCTCTTCGGCTGCAGTTTTGATGCTGTTCATGGCAGCTGCTGCGGTACTGCTCTCTATCGTCACTCCTTGTCTGCCTCTGGAGCTTATGACTGCTACCAGTTCTGCTGCGGTGCTGCTCTCTATCATCACTGCTTGTCTGCCTCTGGAGCTTATGACTGCTACCAGTTCTGCTGCGGTGCTGCTCTCTATCGTCACTCCTTGTCCGCCTCTGGAGCTTATGACTGCTGCCAGTTCTGCTGCGGTGCTGCTCTCTATCGTCACTCCTTGTCTGCCTCTGGAGCAAATGACTGCTGCCAGTTCTGCTGCGGTGCTGCTCTCTATCGTCACTCCTTGTCTGCCTCTGGAGCAAATGACTGCTGCCAGTTCTGCTGCGGTGCTGCTTTCTATCGTCACTCCTTGTCTGCCTCTGGAGCTTATGACTGCTACCAGTTCTGCTGCGCTGTTGCTCTCTATCATCACTGCTTGTCTGCCTCTAGAGCTTATGACTGCTACCAGTTCTGCTGCGGTGCTGCTCTCTATCGTCACTCCTTGTCTGCCTCTGGAGCTTATGACTGCTACCAGTTCTGCTGCGCTGTTGCTCTCTATCATCACTGCTTGTCTGCCTCTGGAGCTTATGACTGCTACCAGTTCTGCTGCGGTGTTGCTCTCTATCGTCACTCCTTGTCCGCCTCTGGAGCTTATGACTGCTACCAGTTCTGCTGTGGTGCTGCTTTCTATCGTCACTCCTTGTCTGCCTCTGGAGCTTATGACTGCTGCCAGTTCTGCTGCGGTGCTGCTCTCTATCGTCACTGCTTGTCTGCCTCTGGAGCTTATGACTGCTGCCAGTTCTGCTGCGGTGCTGCTCTCTATCGTCACTCCTTGTCCGCCTCTGGATCTTATGACTGCTGCCAGTTCTGCTGCGGTGCTGCTCTCTATCGTCACTCCTTCTCTGCCTCTGGAGCAAATGACTGCTGCCAGTTCTGCTGCGGTTCTGCTCTCTATGGTCACTCCTTGTCTGCCTCTGGAGCAAATGACTGCTGCCAGTTCTGCTGCGGTGCTGCTTTCTATCGTCACTCCTTGTCTGCCTCTGGAGCTTATGACTGCTACCAGTTCTGCTGCGCTGTTGCTCTCTATCATCACTGCTTGTCTGCCTCTGGAGCTTATGACTGCTACCAATTCTGCTGCGGTGCTGCTCTCTATCGTCACTCCTTGTCTGCCTCTGGAGCTTATGACTGCTACCAGTTCTGCTGCGCTGTTGCTCTCTATCATCACTGCTTGTCCGCCTCTGGAGCTTATGACTGCTACCAGTTCTGCTGCGGTGCTGCTTTCTATCGTCACTCCTTGTCTGCCTCTGGAGCTTATGACTGCTACCAGTTCTGCTGCGGTGCTGCTCTCTATCGTCACTGCTTGTCTGCCTCTGGAGCTTATGACTGCTGCCAGTTCTGCTGCGGTGCTGCTCTCTATCGTCACTCCTTGTCTGCCTCTGGAGCTTATGACTGCTACCAGTTCTGCTGCTGTGTTGCTCTCTATCTTCACTGCTTGTCTGCCTCTGGAGCTTATGACTGCTACCAGTTCTGCTGCGGTGCTGCTCTCTGTCGTCACTCCTTGTCTGCCTCTGGAGCTTATGACTGCTGCCAGTTCTGCTGCGGTGCTATCTCTGTCATCACTCCTTGTCTGCCTCTGGAGCTTATGACTGCTGCTAGTTCTGCTGCGATGCTGCTCTCTATCGTCACTCCTTGTCTGCCTCTGGAGCAAATGACTGCTGCCAGTTCTGCTGCGGTGCTGCTCTCTATCGTCACTCCTTGTCTGCCTCTGGAGGTTATGACTGCTGCCAGTTCTGCTGCGGTGCTGCTCTCTATCGTCACTCCTTGTCTGCCTCTGGAGCTTATGACTGCTGCCAGTTCTGCTGCGGTGCTGCTCTCTATCGTCACTCCTTGTCTGCCTCTGGAGGTTATGACTGCTGCCAGTTCTGCTGCGGTGCTGCTCTCTATCGTCACTCCTTGTCTGCCTCTGGAGGTTATGACTGCTGCCAGTTCTGCTGCGGTGCTGCTTTCTATCGTCACTCCTTGTCTGCCTCTGGAGCTTATGACTGCTGCCAGTTCTGCTGCGGTGCTGCTCTCTATCGTCACTCCTTGTCTGCCTCTGGAGTTTATGACTGCTGCCAGTTCTGCTGCGGTGCTGCTCTCTATCGTCACTCCTTGTCTGCCTCTGGAGCTTATGACTGCTGCCAGTTCTGCTGCGGTGCTGCTCTCTATCGTCACTCCTTGTCTGCCTCTGGAGCTTATGACTGCTACCAGTTCTGCTGCGGTGCTGCTCTCTATCGTCACTCCTTGTCTGCCTCTGGAGTTTATGACTGCTGCCAGTTCTGCTGCGGTGCTGCTCTCTATCGTCACTCCTTGTCTGCCTCTGGAGCTTATGACTGCTGCCAGTTCTGCTGCGGTGCTACTCTCTATCGTCACTCCTTGTCTGCCTCTGGAGCTTATGACTGCTGCCAGTTCTGCTGCGGTGCTGCTCTCTATTGTCACTCCTTGTCTGCCTCTGGAGTTTATGACTGCAGGGTTTTTAGTCAAACTGCTCACTCTGTCTATTCCTGTGACCCTGAATCTTTTAGCATTAACTCTTAGATGTTAAATTCTAGACCATTCCTCAGGTTATGCTAGATGAGTCCTCATGTTTTCTACACTTTCCAGGGTTTCCTATTGCAGGTTTTGGTGTCAGCTGCAAAATGACAAACCCGACAGCCTCTTCACAATTATTGCTTACAAAACATATTGAAAATAACCAGATCAAGGACCAACTCTTGTAACATATCACTTGTAACACCCCTTTCCTTAGGATAAACTCCATTTACTACTATCCTTTATCACTTTCCTCTCAGTTTCTAATGAGGCAGTCACTTTTGGGTTTTACCAAGTGCATGTAGTTTATTTGGAAGTCAGCTATGCAGAACCGTGTTAAAGTCTTTGCTGAAATCTAAGTATACCACATACAGCACTCTTGCAAAATCCAATGAAATTGATCAGATTTGTGTGACACTATCTATCTCTGGCAGGACCCGTGCTAGGTTAACAGGCACCTTCCTTCTGGCATACCCCCTGTCCCTCCATCCAGTGGTGTATGAAGGGCAGGGCCAGGGGCGGTTCTATAATTAGGCAGAGTGAGGTGGCTGCCTCAGGTGGCAAAGTCTTGGGGGTGGCAAAAAAGTCCCTCAAAACAGCCGCCTCACTCTGCCCTTAAAGGATTAAAAAAATAAAATTAGACAAGCTGCTCTTGCTGCTTCTCGGCAGCCGCAGAATCAACCCCACCCCCCCCCCCCCCCCCCCCCGCCATTGCCATCACCACTACTGCTGCCCCAGATCTGAGAACACTGGGGCAGCAGCAGGGAGCTCTCACTGTTGGCCAACAACTAAACCAATTGAAAAGCGCGGCTGTGCGGGGTTTGCAAGCCTCCATCGGATTGTATGTCCCTGCTGCTTCCAAGCTGCTTGTAAGGCCCTGATGGGTCCTGCCTCTTCTGATGATGCTTTTCTCATCAGAGGGAGGGGGCAGAACCAGCAGGGACATACAAGCCAATGGAGGCTTGCAAACCCTATGCAGCTGTGCTTTTCAATTGGTTTAGTTTTTGGCCAATGGTAAGAGACAAATGCTGGACAATGAGGGAGAGGGGGCAGGAGGACAGATGCTGGACAACAGGGGAGGGGGACAGGAGGATAGATGATGGACAATGGGGGTAGGAGGACAAATGCTGGATGATAGGGAGGGACAGGAGAACAGATGCTGGACAATGGGGGGGGGCAGAACAGGAGGACAAATAGTGGACAATGGGAGGGGGCAAGAGGACAGATGCTGGACAATGGGGGGGGCAGGAGGACAAATGCTGGACAACAGGGGAGCAGGAGTACAGATGCTGGACAATGGGGGGGGGGGGGCAGGAGGACAAATAGTGGACAACAGGGGAGGCACAGGAGGACAAATAGTGGACAATGGGAGGGCGGCAGGAGGACAGATTCTGGTCAACAGTGGGCAGAAGGACAAATATTGGACAATGGGGGGGACAGGAGGACAAATGCTGGACAACAAGGGAGGAGGCAGGAGGACAAATAGTAGACAATGGGAGGGGACAAGAGGACAAAGGCTGGACAACAGGGGGGACAGGAGGACAAATAGTGGACAACAGGGAGGGGGCAGGAGGACAAAGAGTGGACAACAGGGAGGGGTGGGAGGACAGATGCTGGACAACAGGGGGGCAGGAGGACAGATGCTGGACAATGGGGGAGCAGGAGGACAAATGCTGGACAACAAGACCCTCCTGACGTCTGCTCCTTCGGGTAGGCTCTGTTTCTCAGGCCGCAGTCATGGCTTGCACAGCCCATGCCTGCAGGACATACTGCTCCTGCAGGCAGAAGGGTGTGAGGGGCAGCAATTGTGGCCCAGAGATCAGAACCTGCAGGAGCGGCATGTCCTGCAGCAGAGGCTGTGAAAGGCCAATGCTAACCTGCCTCTCTGGTCTGGGATCACTGCTTATACACCCCCTGTCCATGGGACATTCTGCTCCATGGGCAGTCTCTGCCCCCTGTACATACAAGAGGTGGACTTGAAGGGGCATTGGGAGGTGCACATGGAGGGGGGGGGGAATAGGGAGGCAGGGGGAGAATAGGGAGGCAGTGAGGATAAGATTGAGGTGGGGGGGCTAGGGAAATAAAGAGAGATACTGGACAAGGAAAGGGGTAAAGCAAGGAGGGGAGATGGAGTGGTGATGTTAGCCAGGGGGTTATAGGGAGATTATGGGAATTGAGGAGGGGGGGACAGAGGGGAGATGCTGGACATGGGGCAATAAGGGGAGAAGGAGATGTAGGACATGGGGATGAGAGAGGGGAGAAGATGGATATGGGATAAATTAGTTGAGAAAGAGATGGAGAGATGTTGGACATGGGAGTAATAGGAAGGGGATGGTATGGTATGGAGACAAGGTAGATGCTGGTTGCAAGGGGATAGGAATGGGGAGGGCAGAAAAGGAAGGAAAGAGAGAGCGGATGTACTAGATGGAGGGAAAGAGAGAGCCAGAGAGACAGATACTGGATGGGGAGTGAGAGATGTTAAAAATGGAGTGGAAGAGAGAGAGTGAACAAAAGACTGGGGAATAATGGATGAGGGAAGAAGAGCTGGAGAATGGAAGGACTGGGGTGAAGGATGAAAAGCAGTAGGTAGATGGCATAAAAAA
The DNA here is from genome assembly GCA_033557465.1 of Ichthyophis bannanicus. Taxonomy (NCBI): domain Eukaryota; kingdom Metazoa; phylum Chordata; class Amphibia; order Gymnophiona; family Ichthyophiidae; genus Ichthyophis; species Ichthyophis bannanicus. The sequence continues at coordinate 549,431,255 of CM066031.1, forward strand.
GAGGGAGATTGAGAACTGGATAGTAAGGAGTAGTGAAATTTGGACAGAGAGAGAGAAGTAAATGGAAGAAACTGAAAGGAAGAAAAACAATATTAAAGATAGAAGGAAGTGAAGAAAACAAAAGGAGAAACAAAAAATAACTAGAGACTGCAGAAGCCTCAGAACGGGACCAGCATGATCAGAGAATAAAATGGTCAGACAACTAACGGTAGAAAAAAAATGTATTTTCATTTTAGTGATTGGACTTTGCACTATCTTTATATTTTACACAGTATAGGGAACTGCATCTCTTATTTCTCTGGTGTATACTGTGGACTACCTGAATCAGGCTGTAAGTAAAGGCTCCCAATTGAAGCACCCTGCACAGTTCTTTTTATCGGGGCCCAGAGATGACGTTGGAAGGGCTGCTCCTGAACCTGCTCTCTCACCCCTCCGCAGGAATCAGGCTGTAAGTAAAGTAAAGTAAAGTAAGAGACTGGCTTCTTGAGGTTTCAGTTTAATTTTTGTCTACATATTTTTATTTTTACTTTAAGTTGTGGTCATTTATTCTGTATTTGGTGAGAATCTATGTTCTGAGTTTGTGACCAAGGCCGTGTATTCTGTTAATATGGAGTTTGTACTTAGGGATCTATACTGTAGTAATTTGACTTGTTCAGCTTTTCAAATAGGTGTATGGATGTTCTAGGACCTGTTGGGATATTTATAATGCTGCTTTTTTCTGGGTAGGTTCCTTGTATGAGTTTTGGAAGTTTATGCTGGTATGTATGGTATGGTAGATTTGGCCTTGTAGATCTTCGGTGTCTTTAGTAGGGGTTTATATTAGTTCCCAGTAAGCCTAGTACTGGAGAATGTTTATTGTTATTGAGATGATCAGAATCAGATTTGTTTTAAAATATGTCAAGTTCTGTGGGTGAATGTCCTGCTTCTGCTCTGCACCCATTGTTGAGGGAGAGGTTTCTGATCATGCAGAATATATATTCAAAAATAAAAAGTGAGAACCATAATGCAGTTTTTAACGGAATAAAATGAGTTATAATTTGGTCTTATAAACCATGCTGTGGTTCTCACTTTTTCTTTTAGCTCCTTAGTGTGTGGGCATCTTGCATTTTCTTTGTTTTTTTACGGAATACAGTATATATTTACATTAACACCATGCTGGTCCAGTGCACAATTTAAGGAGTTATGTTGGGGTTGCCAAGTTCTTTCTGGTGTTTATGCTGGAGTAGGAGCTGTTGTGTTGGGGTCACAAGGTCCCTCTTGGTTTTCAGAGGGCAGGAAGTGCTGTGTAGGGACCACTGAGCCTCTCTTGTTTCTCTAGGATGGGAAGTGCTGTGTTGGAGTACCAAGTCATTCTTGTTTTTATGGAAGTGGAAGATGTTGCATGGGTGCTGTTGAGCCCCTCTTGTTTGGCATATTTAGCAGCAAACAAGAGGGGCTCAACAGCATGTTTCCTAGGCTCTGCACTGGTGACATATGAACATAAGAAATGTCATGCTGGATCAGACTAAGGTATATCAAGCACAATATCCTGTTTCCAACAGGGGCCAATCCAGATCACAAGTACCTGGCAGATTCCCAAAAAGGCACACAGATTCTGTGGAAAAGGGCAACTTAACCCAGGCCTCAAAACTAAACTGGAGACTATAAGGGAAATTGATGAATTATCATGTAATAAAGTAACATATACAACTATGGATCATCCTGTCTATGGCAATTTGGATCTAGAGGTAACCAGTGACAGTGAATCTACATATGGAATACTGGACGTAGGTACGGACAGTGAATCTACAGAAAATCACGAAACAGGACTGTAAAGTTAGCTAGCTATAGGTGAAACATATGCTTATTGGAATTCACAAGCTAAACTGCAATATTATAGTTTTTCTCTGCTAGATTGTTCTTCTGTACTGACAGAATTGCATCAGAGAATTAGCTAACAGACCTGTGTACATAGTTATTGGGTCACAGGCCAGCTTCTCTAAAAATCAATGGTTACAAATAATGCTTCCCCTTTCATCCTGCAAGATGATTGGTTGAAGAGTAGTAACTAGGTCAGTATGAACTTTAGAGAACCAGACTTTAGGTCAACATATAACTGGAAATTAAACAAAGCTTGAATAAATAACAGAAATTCAGCAAATATTATAAGAGTAACTAATCAGCTTTTGCTTCATGGAAGAAATATAGCGACCCCTGCTGTGTCTAGTGAATATAGTCATAACCTTGTAACTTCTGCTTTTTGATGTTGCTTGGCAAAGATATCAGCAGATTTTATTTTAGATTTGTACTTTTGTAACATGGATATCACCAGATGTTAATTAAAAATTAACTGTGTCAGCTGATAATCCTCAATAAAAGCTGGAACTCTGGCTGAGAAATCTTTGAAGGAAATCAGATGGACAGGCCTACTTTGGCGCCATGATTCTTCCTTATAGAGCTCTGGAATAATAATAAATAATTGTGTCTCTTGTTCCTTTCCTTCCTGTTAGAAGGTTTCAGATAATTAACTAAAGAATCCAGGTTCATTTGAAGGAGGGCAGGCCCTGAGATAAGAGAGTTTCAACAGATTCCACAATGCTTGTCCCAGGGAAAGCAGTGGATTTCCCGGGTCCTCTTTAATAATGGTTTGTGGACCTTACCTCCAGGAACTTGTCCAAACCTTTTTTAAACCCAGCTACACAAACAGCTTTTACTGCATCCTCTGGTAACTAATTCATGAGTTTGATTACGTGAGGCTATGGCTAACTGCATGGAGGCAATTACATCCCCCTGCAGTTACCACATTTCAGCATGGCAAAACAGCTGCCGCTGCAACTAAGGCCACCCATTGAGGTGGCATTAGTTGCACTCACGCTACTTGTACTGAGTCATAATGTTAGTTTCTGCTGACAATGCAGATGCCTATGAGTGAGAGTTCTTTCTCTCGCCTCACTCTGCAGTAAAGTATAATTTTCGGAAAGAAATCCTATAAACCTAACAGTAATGGGTAAAAGCATTTTTTTGACTACATACTGTATGTCTGTTTTTAGTTTGTACTGATATATTCCCTTCTTGGTGCAGATCTATCTCTGTTCTGCATATGTTGACTGAGGCTACATTTTCTGATAGCATGGAGTTTCTATGTAGGGTACTGTAGTAATCCAGCTTGATAAGTTTTATGAATAGGAATATGGATGTTCTAGAGACCATTGCAATATTTATGCTGATGCCCTTTTCTGGGTACGCTCTATGTTGTATGAGTTTTGGAAGTTAGTGCTGTTATGGAATAGTAGATTTTCTCTATGGGTCTGTATTCTGGGTTCTTGGTGAAATCAACTGTAGGATGCTGATTGGGAGGCTACTGGAATATGCAGGGCCATACCGAGGGAAGATCGCGCCCTGTGCAACTAGCACATCAGGCGCGTGCCCCCCCCCCCAGCGGTGGGAGAGAAGAGGCGCGCCCGATGTGCAAGTCGTCGGCATGCCAGCGGAACACTTAAGGGGCGCATTTTAGCTGTTCTGCCATTGCCTGGCGCCGCTGAGAGAAGAAAAAGTGGCGGCGGCAGGAAACAGAAGACAGCTAAAATGCACCCCTTAAGCCTTTGCGCCCTGTGCGGCCGCACCGCTCACACAGGGCTAGGTATGGGCCTGGGAATACGTATTGCTTTTGAGATTTGCAGTTTTCTGTTTTTTTAGGCTGCCAAACTGAAATTTCAAATATTTTGTCAGTTCAGTTTTGAGGAAATTTTAAATTTTAAGAGAATGTCTCAGTTTAATTTTGTTTAGTAGCCTGATAGCTTCACCGCTGTTGAGTTCTGGACTTTTCCAGCTCTAGCACAATCCAATTAATTCATGGCTACCAGGATTAGTTTATCTCATTTTATATCTTCCCTCCTCATCAATAATGGTCATAGCAAAATAAATCTGATGTGCAAATACTTATAATGATTTGATGGGGGGGCTGTGTATGTAGCTTTTCATTAATCAAATTTAATGTTTTATTACTATGTTTGTTTAATTGTAACATCTGTTTTACTAAATTGCATGTATATGTTTGGAAGCCACCTAGGATTTTATATGGGTGGCATATAGAGTCTCCGCACATGGCCCTGCACCACCCTCGTGCCATTCCTGGGGGGAAGTAGACAGGTGGGGGCACTGTAAAATGGAGGAAAGCAGAAACCTCAGATTGGGACCTGCATGAACAGAGAATAAATTGGTCAGACAACAAAGTTAGAAGAGAATTTTATTTTCAGTTTAATGATTGGACTTGGTGCTTTCTTTTTATTTTATACAGTACATGGAAATGCATCTCTTTCTATTGCTCTGGTATTGCCTTGTATGCCCAATCTGACTTCCTTGGGTTGCAGTTTAACTTTTTTATCTACATATCTTTATTTTTAGGTTTGTGTTCTGAATGTGTGACCAAGGCCAGGTGTTCTGTATGTAGGGATCTGTACTGCAGTAATCTGAATTGTTCAGCTTTTCAAATAGGTGTTTGGATGTTCCAGGGCCCGCTATAGTATTTACAATGATACTTTTTTTGGATGAGCTCCTTATGTGAGTTTTGGAAGTTGGTGCTGATATGGTATGGTATTGTAGATTTGCTCTATAGATACTTAGTGGCAATATGCCTCGTACTGGATAATGTTTGTTGTTAGTGAGATGATCAGAATCAGAATTTTTTTTAAGATATTGAGTTCTGTGGGTGAATGTCCTGGTTCTGCTCTGCCCCCACTTTTGAGGAAGGGGGTTCTGTGGATGCAAAATATATGTTCAAAAAGAAAAAGCAAGAAACACAGTTTATATCAAGAAAATAAAAATGAGTTATAATTTAGTTTTATAAACTGCGCTGTGGTTCTCCCTCTCTTTTAGTTCCTTGGTGTGCAAACATCTTGCATTTCCTCCATATTATCTAATTGGCTTTTCAGTTTGGTTCAGTCCCTGACTGGAGTTTTGAGAAAGCCCCCCCCCCCCCACCCCACTACAGGGTAGGTGTCCATTTCATCCCCCACCTCAGCAGCAGATTACCTTGAGCTGCCCCTGGGCGGGGCGGTGGATGCAACCTCCCCCTCCCCCCAGGTGCCAGCTGAGGAGGGGTACATCCACACGAAGGCAGCATGGCAAACTTAGAGCTGTGGATGGCCCCTGCTCCAGGCCCGGCAGCTCTTCTCTCTCTCGACCTGTATCACTAGTTAGCATCCGGGAGCTCAGCGGCGGTGCTCAGGGCTATTCAGCAGCACTAACAGGTCTGCTAACCACATTAATCCCTTTGAATACCCACATAGAATATTGATGAGGTAAACTATGGCTCATTATGATGTTTACAGGGTTATTTTAGAAGATCTATTTGTGATTTGAACATCTGAAAATACGCATTCAGAATGCAAATCACTGAGACATCCCCAGATCCATTTTAGAAAGTTGGGTATGTAGATATTCCCAACGCGATCATGCCCATGTGGCATGGGGGCATGGTGGACTCATAGCCTGGGTGGAGTAACAGAAATATACATCACGGCACAATTTCAGAATGGTACAAGCATGTCAGGTCCTAGTTGTTGAGGCATCCATGCCTGTACCTGCTCCTGACCATGAATAAGGTGCAAAAAAGTGCTTGTTTCTTGACTGCAGCACTTCCAGAGGAAAGAGCAAAGTGTGCTTCCTTTGCACAGTTAATATTTTCTGGCCAATGAAACCTGAATGTGAATGTATGCTCGAAATATATTATTGGCTCACCACCGCATATACGATTAATTGAAATGCCTGACTGGGATACGCAAGTCTCATTCCATAGTCATCCTCCTTCTGAAATATTCCTGCTGGCACGTCCCAGTACCTGCTTCTGAGGCCCTGCGATTTGGAGACGTCCACATTTGTGAAATGGCCTACACCTATGTACAAACCCTGTCTTGCCATCTGCACAGGCCCGTCACTGGAAACGGTAACTGGGACGTTCATCTTTTGGAGTGGAGACAGCGATTTTAGAAGGAGAAGGCACTTATACGTGCCTCCCTTTTCTGCTGCCACTCCCCTGGATTTTTGAATATGTACAGCGCTTCGTATGCCTTGTACCACTATACAAATGATTATTAGTAGTAGTAGTAGTTGAATGTTCTGCTTTGGATGTCCTCAGTTCTTCCTATACATCCCTTCTAAAATCCCACTTTAAGTCACTGAAAAAATGTGATTTATGCACACTGGTGGCACATAGTTTTATTCAGCTCCTTTTGTAAGGCTATTACCCATTATAGAAACTAGACTAGAAAATGGAGGCTGGTTATAGGCCAAGAACATTGTTCAGAATAAGCAGAGTTGCTTTTAAGAAGAGTAGTCAACAACACTATTTGACCTAATTCCTTAGAAAATGACCTTTGGATAGGGTCTTGTTTACTTACAAAGATCAGTAACCGATGCACTCAGGGCCAGCGCAAGGAGATAAGCTCCCTAGGTAAACCTCAGCTCTTGTGCCCCCACAACTTTAGCTTCTGCTCCTGCTCCTGCCCCGTCCCTGGCCCCCATAGCTGCCACTGCCACCCCTCTCCAGGACCTGTAGCGGCGGAAATGGTCACAAACAGCCCCACAGCACTTACCTTCAACCTCTAGTGCTGCAAGGCTTTTCGACTCCTGCCCCTGCCAAGGCCCAATGCTAACTTCCTGTTTGCAAACAGGAAGTCAACATCGGGCCTTAGCGGGGCATAATGAAAACAGTCTCGTAGCACCAGGGGCTGAAGGTACATAAGAACATAACATAAGAACATAAAATATGCCATACTGGGTCAGACCAAGGTCCATCAAGCCCAGTATCCTGTTTCCAACAGTGGCCAATCTAGGTCATACGTACCTAGCAGTTTCCCCAAAGACACAGGTTCCACAATGCTTGTACTGGGTCAAGCATTGATATCCTGGGTCCCTTCTTAATAATGGTTTATGGACCTTTCCTCCAGGAACTTGTCCAAACCTTTTTTAAACCCAGCTACACTAACAGCCTTTACTACATCCTCCAGTAACAAATTCCAGGTAAGAGAGGGGCAACAGCAGCGTGCCCCAGACGACTGGTGCACTAGGCTGCCGCCTAGTTCACCTATTGGTTGCACCACCCAACCCTGCAAGCACTATCCAATTAGGAATGTCATTCAATAAAACCCTTGGATAAAAGTCCAGAATGCAGTAACCTCTGGAAAACATTTTAGTTCGGTTTCAGATGTCCTGTAAGGTCACCAGAAAGAACTCAGCACACATGCAATCTGCTTTAATTCCATTTCCCCCCTCTGAAGTAGTAATTGAACCCTGGGAGTCCTATCTAAAAAGGACTCAAGAGACCCTGAGCAACACAAAGAATAACTGATATCACTGAACAAAGGCTCCTGTAGGGTTTCACCTTGTTTTTAAAATATAATGCAAAATCTGAGGCCTTTAAATTTATAGGAACAGCAACCACTGTGGATGATTTAGACTTCATTTATGTATTCGCTATCTTAAACGGCTCCTTAGAACTCTTCTGTCCTTTAGGAATCAAGCCAGAGCAATTTGCCTTTTTTGCTTCTACTACCACTACTATTTATCATTACTATAGAGCTACTGCCAGACTACAAAAAAGCCAAAAAAATCACAAACAGCAGGGCATTCTCCCATTGCTCCCCCACCCTCTGGAACAAGCTCCCAGACAACTTAAGAGAGATAAAAGACTTCTCCATTTCGAAGAAAACTTAAAACACATCTGTTCACTCAACACTTCGGATCAGTAACGTAATCACTAACACAGAGCCTGTCCACCTCACCACATAACCAGTCTAAGTGCGCCTCCCCCCCTAGAATGCATCCCTCAATATCCACTCAAGAATAATATGTATATAGTTACCAATTATATAGTTTGTTATAATGTTAATGCACATAGTTGAAACTGTTCCATGTAATTGAATATGTACTGTTTTGTACAATTCATATGTTGTTCTTTGTAAACCGCATTTGATCTGCTGGAAAATGCAGTATAAAATTTTAAAATAAATAAATAAAATAAATAAATACTAAACTTACGCAGCACTGTAAGAGACAAACCCAACTCGACAGAGTTCACAGTCTGCTCGACAGACAAACAGAACAAACAGATAAGAAGTTTCATTTATTATGGAAAATGATTGAAAACAACAGGGGTAATAAACAGGATAATTACTGGTTAAGATGTAAGAGCAGCCTCGGATCTATGGGCTTTTAGCTTGGATTTGACTAGACCCAGAGATGAATGATGTATTGGCTCGGGAAGTCTATTCCAGGCACATGGCGCGGCAAGGTGAAAGGAGCAGAGTCTGGAGTTGGCAGTAGACAAAAAGGGCTTCTGGAGGATGGGGGAGAAGGGCTTGTAACCTTAAATATCAGGCTTCCAAAGTGATCTAATGCAAATATCTTTTCTGCGATGCTATTGGTACACCTGATGTCAACAAACAGATTTCACTTGTAATAAAGATGAACTATACCAAGGAGAGAGTATTCTCTTAGAGACCCTTTTCAGTTTTTAAGTTGCAATTAAATCCAAAGTCTTTCTGATTACCAAACTCCAATTAGATAACATTGTTTCAGTCGAACTAATGATATGCTCCTTAAGCCTAGAGTACACTTCCTCATCAATCCAATCCCAGCTTTTCATAACCAGAAGCAGCAGAGACTGAAATGGCAAACTGCAATAAGTAGTGGTCAGACCAAATCAGGGGGGTTGTATTACAATTGTCCACAACAGGAACCCTTTCATTTGTAGAGAAGGAAAATACAAAATCAAACCAATGACTCGCTTGATGTGTACTAGCCAAATTATCTAGTATTAAATTCAGATTATTCATTGTTGAATGAAAAATTGAGACTAAAGGATCAAAGAGGTCCCCCAGATGTAAATCAAAATCTCCTAGAAGCACCACATTAGTAAACATTAAAATATGGTGGGTAGTTGGACTAAGTAATTTATTAAATATCTGCTTCCAAGGGCCAGGAGGCCAATAAGTCAATAAAATTCCCAGACCCAATGAACCGGGTCTAGAAGTCAATCTCAAAGCCATGGTTTCCAAGCCAGGAAGGGTCGAAGCATTAACCGCACTAACTTCCAAAACATCGTTATAAATTACTTTCAAAATCTCTCTCTTCTGTTTCCTAGGCACAGAGAGTGAAATGAAAAATAATTCAACACACATAAATCATTCCATAAAAGACCAGAAAGACCAGGGTTCAAATCCTACTGATGCTCCTTGTGGCCTTAGGCAAGTCACTTAATCCCCCATTGCCTCAGGTACAAACTTAGATTGTCAGCCCTCTGGGGACAGGGAAATGCCTGCTGTATCTGACTGTAACTCGCCTGGAACTATTACTGGAAAGGTGTGAGCTAAAGACTACTAAATACTACTACTTCATGGTTGGTTAATTTAATTTAGTTTCTGTATTACAGTAGTAGTTGACATTATTGGCATCCTTGCAGTTTAACCATTTAATGTCCAATATCTCAAAAAAAAAGTGTCCAGTGAAATGGCTTTGGACTATATCTGCACACATTTTTGACACATAAAAGAATCAAATAAAACAAGACCAATTAGAAAAGGAAATAGTAGGAAACAGTATACAAACTGGGACATTGCCAGGACATGATTATTGGTACCCATATAAACAGTTCAAATCAAATCAGTTTGAACAGATGAACCACATTCCAATTGCAGTATAATTTGACGCACCTGTGATCAATTGTCAGTATTCACATGATTTGAATCAACCAGTGAATGATGGCTACAATGTTTAAACTGGCCACATTCACTCCCTTTTTCATTTTCACAATGGTGAAGACAAGAGAGCTGCCTGAGACCATCAGAAAAGCCATTATCACCAAACCATTATCAAAGGGGCACAAAACCATTTCCAAAGACCTTGGGATTCCTGTGTCTACAGTTTACAATGTTATTAAGACGTTTTCTGCTCATGCAAATGTGAAGAACCTCCCCGGACGTGGTGGGAAGAAGAAACTTAATCCAAGAAGTCCTCAAAGGTTAGTGTGAACTGTTGCAAAAACATATCCAAAGAGCTTAAGGCTGACCTGGAGCAAACTGGAGTGGTGGTTTCAACCCACACTATACACTGTGCACTAAATAAAGAAGGACTTCATTGGTGAAGGCCAAGAAGGACCCCACTGTTCAAAGACAGACATAAAAAGACACGCCTGATCTTTGCCCAAATCCACCTTGAGAAACCACGGTCCTTCTGGGAAAATGTTCTGTGGACAGATAAAACCAAACTTAAGTTCTTTGGCAATGCAGATCAGCGATACATTTATAGGCAGAGAAATGAAACCTATAAGGAAAAAAATACCCTTCCTACAGTTAAGTATGGTAGAGGTTCTATAACGTTGTGGGGTTTTTTTGCTGCCTCAGGAACCGGAGATCTGAAATGTATTTAATGAATCATGAACTCAGAGGACTACCAAGGTATTTTGGAGCAAAATGTGCTACCTAGTGTCTGAAAGCGAGGTCTAGGTCGAAGGTCATGGGTCCTCCAGCAGGACAATGACCTAAAGCAAACATCCAAAAGTACAAAAGAATGGTTAAAAAGGAACAAATGGACTTTTTTAAACTAGCCAGCAATGAGTCCTGATCTCAATCCAATTGAGAACCTTTGGAAAGAGCTGAAATCTGCCATTGATAAAAGGAATCCTGGAAACATTCATGAGCTGGAACAAATCACAGTTGAAGAGTGGGAGAAACTACCAGCAGACAGATGTATGAAACATAGATGGCTACAAGAAATGTTTGGAGGCTGTCATCACTGACAAGGGTTGTGCAATCAGATATTAATGAAGGGTGCCAGTATTCCTGTCCAGGTCATATTTTGTTTTTTTTCTCAGAAATTGCTACATCTAAGTTTCACAGATATCTCTTTTTTTGTTGTATACCTTTGAACATACTATTAAACTATTATGATGACATACAGTTGTAATATTTACAATTATTTCTCAAGATATTTTACACAACGGGTCCAATATTCAAAAGGCATTTACATGGTTTACAGCCCAGTAAACTATGTAAATGCCTTAAATCGGGATATTTAACAGCACTTACATGGTTAGTGCTGTCGAATATCCCCTTCTAACCCTGCTACATGCCCCGATGATATGCGGTTAGCATCGGGGCGTGTTGGGGGTGATCCAGGGCGGAGCGGAGGTGGAGACTATCGCTAACCAGGTATCGGCGATATTGCATACTGCCCGGTTAGCAACCTGCACCTAAAAGATAGACGAGGAAAACCCTTGCCTATCTTTAAGATGCAGGAGCTAACCGGGCAGCATGCAATATCACCGTTGCCCGGTTAGCTACTGCTGCTTCTGGTGGTGTGTGGTGATCCCCATATATTCAATGCTGGGGTTGCATATGATCCCAGCATTGAATATCCAGAGTTATGGGTTGGTGGTTTAGGGCTGGTACCCCTGCAATTCTGCATCTGCAGATCTCTGGCCTCCTCAGAAGCTGAAACCTGAACCAAAGTTGACCAAACAAGATGGTTTCCTGTTAAAAGAAACTTTTGCTGTGTTTCCAGTCTCAGACTTGACCTTCAAGCAACTGCTTGCCAAGCATTTATACTGAAGCCCATTGTTCCTGGCTAATTCACTGCCCACATGCAAGAACATCTACTTCTCCGGTTCTTATCATCTATAGATGGTTCTACTGGCCTTGGACACTTGTACCTATGCCCAGAAATTACATACTATTTCCTCCGCAAGACATCTTACTGTGGATCCTTTGTCTGCAAGAAAGATAAGTGTAGACTACCTCCTGATTATTCACTGAGAACTCTTTGGATTGTCTCAAGCCAACCAATTACCAAAAAGTGATAAGGACTCATCACAAAGAATAATACAGTCTGCACAGAAGAACTTTTGCGCCTTTTTGCCATTTGTGCCCTGTGTACCTTGTGTTTGCTAGCTGGACTGTCTGCAAGACAGATACACACTATGTGTGTGCAAGGCCGTTCTCCTAAGGACAAAGATAAGACTTTCACAGATACCTTCAGTTCTGTTTTCTCACACAGCTCGCCTCCGAAAGGGCTGTAGCCTGCGTTATCTAGCCTAGCTGCCTCTTTGGACTCCGTGCTGCTCCGAAGACTTATCATACCTCAGCCACCAGAGTTTCAGCAGGAGCTAAGGTAGCGTCTTATTTCTCCTCCTTTGCATGAGCAATGGTTAGCTAGAAACTTATTCAATAACTCTTCTCAGTGCAGAGTGAATCAGTGACTTTTGGTTACTAATCAGTGATCTATCACTTTGTCTAACTGTAATCTTGTGCTGCTACAACTTGCTACCTCATGTTTCTAATTATATACCTTTAGTTACATGTTTGTATATTTTTTTACCTCGCTGCCCATAATTTATTTATTTATTTAACAGGTTTTATATACCACTTTATCATTTCAATCAAAGCGGTTTACATTGAAACTTAAACTTGGTAATGTACATTAAACAGGGACATTATTAACTTGGATGTTTCTGAGGCAATGGAGGGTTAAGTGACTTGAGACTTCTTTTGTGGCTCATTACCAGTACATTCATAGAACTTTGGGCTGGGTATTAGTAGCTAATTTCCCCTGGGCATAACTGAGAGCATAACTTATCTTTGTTTGTTACTAATAATCCCTATAGCGGGTAGAGCTATGCACCATAGTGGCGCATAGCCTGCCCAACAGGGCCCAACATACCTAAAATGCAAGGGTGCCAATAATGTTGACCACAACTGTACTTACAAGGCTCTGCCAGAAAATTTGGAAGACAACATCATGGCCAACTGGCTGGAAAAGATCTGTGTTTATACCAATGCTGAAGAAAGGTGATCCAAATGACTGTGGTAATTATCACATAATCGCTCTGGTCCCACATGCCAGCAAGATTCTACTGAAGATCATTTGGCAGAGACTACAACCATACCTGGAACAAGAACTGCCTAAAGTGCAAGTAGGGTTCAGGAAAGGGTGAAGAATAAGAGACATCATCACAGATGTGAGATGGATCCTTGAAAAGGCAAGACTACAAAAAGGATATCTATATCTGTTTTATTGACTACAGCAATACTTTTGACTTTGTAAACCATGAGAAATTCAGGACCACATCGAGGAGCATAGGTATTTTGGGAACACCTGACAGTTTTCTTGCACAATCTCTATATCTATCAAGAAGTAACAGTTCGAGCAAAATAAGGAGCAACAGAATGGTTTAAAATCAGCAAAGGTGTATGACAAGGCTGCATACTTTCCCCCTACCTGTTTAATTTATATGTAGAACAAATCATCAGAGAAACAGGATTGTATTAAGATAACTGAAGTGTGAATATTGGTGGAAGACTCATCAACAACCTTCATTATGCTGGTTATACCACAATACTGGCTGAAGTAAAGATGACCTGAAACATTTGCTTCTCAAGATCAAGGAACATAGTCTTAAAATTGGCCTGTACCTTAACGTAAAGAAGATAAAAATCCTAACAACTGGCAAAATCAATAAGCTCATTGTTCATGGACAAGAAATTGAAATAGTAGACAACTTTAACCTGCTTGGGTCATCAATAAAGGAAAAACAAGCAGTCAAGAAATCCGACAACACATTGCTTTTGGCAGAAAGGCTATGAAGGACCTACACAAGATTCTCCAGAGCAGAGACATTTCTCTCCATAAAAAGATTCAACTTGTCCAAGCCATGGTATTTTCAATAATATCATATGGATGCGAATGTTGGACAGTGAAAAAGATAGGAAGAAAACTGATGCTTTTGAATTATATTGCTGGCGAAGAATACAGTGTATAACATGGACTGCCTGAAGAACAAACCAGTCAGTACTAGAGATCAAACCTAAGCTTTCTTTAGAAGCTCAGATGACAAGATTTCGACTTTCATACTTTGGACACATCATGTGAAGAGAGAGATCATTAGAGAAAGACATTATGCTTGGTGAGGTTGAAAGTCAATGTAACAGAGGAAGGCCAGCAATGAGATGGATTGATACAAAAACAGCAGCTATGGATGCCACTCTTAACAACTATGAGCTGCCTAACTGAAGGCCGAACACAGTTTAGGACAACTATCCAGAGGGTCGCCATGAGTCAACACTGGCTCGACAGCACTTAACAAGAACATTAAAAGCTAAGACCACTTGGTCGTCAATCATATCACTGAAAACAAAAGTCTTATTACATACAGAGCATGTGTTCAAGTGCTAACAAGATATAGGTAAAATTCCAATGGAATGGCCACATACTCTAGAAATAGGGACCTTAACTAAACACTCAGGCCTTCTAAACTTTCCCAGACTAAAACAATTACTAGGATCATAACACCTTGCCCTGTTACTATTTACCAAAATACAAAGTCAATATCTTTTATGCCACTGAAGCCAAATGGGAGTTTTCTATTCTGGTCAACTGATATAACAGACATACACATCAAAAAACAAGGATAGTGAATACAAGTGGACTCACTAAAGCATAAAATAAATAAAAACTGGTAAAAAAAAAAAAAAGCCCATCCAAACCTCTCCATTATCTAACAATCATCCTAAACTTATGATCACTCACATTTCAATACACACAATATATCCACCACCCAGCCCTCAAAAATGAGCAGCTAGGCCACCCTAAAAGCTACACTATGGGCCACACCAAAGTGTTTAGGCATGACATTTCAATAGCGGCCTGCATACAGGCCTGCCTCTTTCTATGGTGGCAGTGGCCATTTGCTGTGATGTCCCTTGGCAAGGGGTTAGAGTCTAAGGAATTATCAGCCTAAATCCCCATGACAAGCAGAAAAACTAGGCAGATTAGGGTTCTTCAGCTTGGAGAAAAGATGATTGAGAGAGAATATGATGGAGACTGGAAAGGCTTGTTGTGGGACCCATTTTGTGGCAGTGACAGCTAGTGGCAGTGCTTTACTTTGCTTTTTTTTGCTTGGATTCTCTGGGAGGACGATGGTGAGGGTCCACCCACCAGGAAGTAATATCACCTGTGGCTGCACTGGCACTCTATTTAATACCATTGCCGCTTCATGGCCATGGGTGCGCAGCCGAAGGACTGTGAGACCAAAGGACCATGTTCCTTCAGTGTTCGTGAGTATGCCCAAAGGTTGTAAAAGGAAGGCTAAAGATAAGAAGACATCTGATACTGTTTCCTCTAAGACTGCAGATGGACAAGCACATGGTCAATCTTGTGTCTACTGCTGGGTCCCCTGGATCTACAACCATGTCCTTGACTACTTCTTCTCCTTTGGGGGCCTTGTTAAGCCTCATGAAAAGAACTCCCTCTTCTTGTCTAAGGGGTAGGCAAATATCTGAGGCTGTCAACGGTGCTTCTCCCTCAGAAGTGTCAGAGGGGGCAGTCAATTCAATTACCTCAGTATCAGTTGTTGGGATCCAAAGTTTTTATCCTATGCCTATGGTAATGCCTGTGGTAGACAAGGTATTAACATCTGAGGTCTCAACTAAACCTGATGTTAATATTACCTCTAAAGACATTTGGCAACTGGTTTATCAAACTGATAATTTGTTTAAAGGGAAGGTGGAACAAATTCATCATTTTTCCAAGGAGACTGTGGCTAAACTGCAGGAACAAGAGTAAAAGGATACTGGAGTTGGAACAAAGAGCTGAGAAGACAGAGACTCAAGTTCAAACCGTTCAATCCACAAATGTTTCCACTATTAAAGATAATCTTTTCACACATTCTCAGTCCTTGGAGAATAATATTCGTAGGGAAGATCCTGTGATTTATTAATTTTCCTAAGACTCAATTACCTAGGATTTTGTTGAATAAGTATTTTTATGAATGTTTAAAGTTAACTGAGGTGGACTCTATTTATGATTTCAAACTGTTACTACTTGACTCCCTGCTCTTTGTCTTCTGAGTTAGGGATAGAAGTTCCATCTGAGGGGGATAATTTGTCAGTTTCCCTAGATTTAACTAAGTTTCTTGAGGACTCTCGGGATATTATCCCCTCAAGAGGAACTTTGCTTGTTGCTCTGCAGTCTGACAGTCTAGAATTTTAGGGCTTAATTTGTATACAAGGAATCATTATTTTGTGGACAGAAGGTTTCACTCTTCCCTGATGTAGCTAGAGCTACTCAATTACGTAGGAAAAGTTTTCTTCAATTAAGATCTCGTGTATTGGAACTGGGGGCTACCTTTTCTTCGTTTTCCATGTAAATGCCTTGTATCTTTTCAGGGTTCTAAATATGTTTTTTTTTCAGATCCTTTACAGCTATAGAGTTTTTTATTAGCTTTGTAGCTTTTCTTCCTTGATTGGATGTACAATGTTTTTTTTTTTTTTTCTGGGTGAGTTATTTCTAATGTAAAAATGATAATTTTTGGTCTCATTCAGTAATGTCCTCTTTGGCCTCCTTAACATGGATTAGGGCTTTATTTTATGCTTCCTGTGCATTTTATATGTTTCAGTGAATGTACAGTAATTATCTTTTGTTTCTTTATTGTTTATTTTACAGTTTAAAAAAAGAAAGAGAATATGATAAAAGTTTATAAAGCCATGAATGGGGTGGAACAGTTAAATAGGCAGCAATATTAAAACAAGAGGACACTCCATCAAATTAATGACCTGCAGATTGGAAAGAAATTGTTGAAAGTATGTTTTCACGCAGCATATAATTAAACTATGGAATCTGTTGCTGGAGGACATGGTCTGGGCAACTAGCATAGCGGGTTCAAAAGAGATTTTAAGAAGTTCCCGGAAGAAAAGTGCATAAAAAATAATTAGCCAGATAGATAAGGGGAGCCATTGCTTCTCCCTGGAAATGAGATCTATCTTTTGGGAGTTGCTAAGGTATTTGAGACCTGGATTGGCCACTATTGGAGACAGGATGCTGGGTTTGATGGAGCTTGGTCTGACAGCATGGCATTTCTTATGTTCATAAAACGTTCGAACATACATGAAAAGCAAGAGGTCCTAGGAGAATGTTTTATAAAAAAAGGTGAGTTATTAGCCTGGATTTGAATGTGGCCAGAGAGGGACCATGACACACTGTCTAAGGAAGTCTGCTCCAGAAAAATGGTGCAGCAAGGGTTAAAGATCAGAGAATAGAGTGAGCAAAGAAGACGGGCACAAGTAAAGATGACTTGCCAGATGAAAGAATTCACAAGGAAGGGGATAGAGCAGGGGTATCAAACTCCAGTCCTTGAGGGCCACAAACCAGCCTGATTGTCAAGGTATCCTTAATGAACTTCATGAGGTATATTTGCATACAATAAGGGTGTGCATGGAAATCTTTCTTACGCATATTCATAAGGGATATCCTGAAAACCTGACTAGTTTTCAGCCCTCCGGGGCTGGATTTTGACACCTCTGGTGTAGAGAGAGAACATAAATAATGAAGAGCTGCATTGTAAATGCATTGTATAGTCAGGGGTGGCTAACTCCAGTCCTGGAGAACCACAATCCAGCCTGGTTTTCAGGATGTCCCTAATGAATATTCATGAGATGTGTTTGCATCCACCACCTCCCATTGTATGCAAGTATATCTCATGAATATTCATTAGGGACATCCTGAAAACCAGGCTGGTTTGTGGCTTCCCGGGACTGGAGTTGGCCACCCCTGGTATAGGTGGTGAGCAATAGAAGTTTGAACTGTATGTGGAAGCGGATGGAGAATGGAATAACCTGAAGAAAGGAGTTATGTGACTGTAGTGAAATTGAAGGAATAAGCTGTGCAGTTTCCTTTTGAATAGATTGCAGTGGAGAAATATGGAGACCTGCGAGAAGTAGAAGTAGGAATATATTACAATATCTTTTCACAGACAGACAAAAAATGACCTAATTACTTCCCTACTTTCCCCTTCCAGCCAATGTCAATATAGCCTGGGACTAAATATATTTAAATGTAATCAATCCCACCTCTCCTGGAGGACTGAGAAATCACGGCACCAAGGAGGGCTTTAGAGCTGCGATGCCAGCAGGTGAAGTGGCATGAAAGAGAACAAAAGAGCAAAGCCGGGACTTCACCAGCAGTGGCAGCAGTTAAAACAAAAGCCACTTCTGTGATCACGTCTGGGCTACAGAGGCATGAGAAGGACCATGGAGTCAAGTTCCCAGAGAAATGCTGTGATGACAGTCAGAACCACAACGAGCCAGGGAGCTGCAGACATGATCATTGCAGAAGCCACAAGGTCATGCAGAAAGACAGGCAGAGGAGAGCCAAGGCCAGCTGAAGGAAGAGGTCTGTCTAAGAAGAGGAGCCCCAATGGAAAGAAGGTCCTAACCCATAGCTCATTGAAGAGGGCTGAGGAAACATTCCCTTTAGAAGGGAGATAGAGCTTTCATGCAGCACCAAGAAGATCGAAGACAATAGGAAGAAGAAAGCAAGAAGAAACCCATGGAGCCCTCTGCTGTTGAACAAAACCACCAGAATCCATGTGCTAAAGACCAGAGGTTCCTGGAGGAAGAGGTAAATTGGAGGGCATGAGAAGAGGTTCCAAAGACTGGGAGTATCCGTCATCCAGGAGCTGTGGACAGGAGAGAATACAAACAACCTTGCTGTGCCAGGGAGCACCACAGTCCACTAAAGAGAAGCTGAGCAGGTGAAGAGAGCCTAGCAATTGCAGGAAAACGTGACCAAATTCATCCAAGAGAACCTGTGCAGCAGAGAGTCACCAGAAGTGGCTGCAGCATAGATGCTGTATTACTTAGACAACAAAAATCCAAAAGGATTGTCTTTGAAACAAGCAAAGTGTGTCAGTGTAACTTTTTTGTCGGGTCTCACACAACAGGGGAGAGTAATTATAATTTAACTCCCAATGTGAGCGTGACCCATTTTAATAATACACAAAAATTCAAAACAAAACTCGAAAACTGCTAAACTTAGCTGTGCAATCCAGAATCTCCACTGCTACCACATTCCCCAGACATGCATGTTTCGGGCTCAGAAGCCCTGCTTTAAGTGCGACCCGCTTCAGAGAAAAGAATCTGGTGCCAAAAAACGTACTATGAGGAAAAAGCTGGTGAACCAGTGAATAGAAACATGAATGAAAATGCCTACAAACTCCCCCATTCTAATTCCAAATTTAAACCCCCCGGTATGACAATTCGCAGATGGCAAATCCACCTCTGTTCAAGCCATCGTAAACGCTGTGACCGATCTCCTCCTCTCGGGTCTACTGGGACCATATCTATCACTCGCCATTTGAAGTCCAGAAGCACATGACCCAGTGAAATGCAATGTTCCACTAAAGGAGCAGAAAGTGTGGAAGTTCTAATTCAAGAGGCATGTTCACTGAGGCGAACTTTCACCGGACGACTAGTGCGGCCAATATACAGCAGATTACAGGGGCATTGTAGCAGATACACTACGAAGCTGCTACTGCAGGAGCTCTCCCCTAAAAACCTGTAATTGCGGCCAGTGGCCAGATTCACCCAATCAACACCTTCCATTTGGAATTAGAATGGGGGAGTTTGCAGGCATTTTCATTCATGTTTCTATTCATTGGTTCACCAGCTTATTCCTCGTAGTGCATCATTCTCAGCAGCCAATCACAACACAAGCAGGCATGATGAAATACGAGCCATGGGACTCAGCGTTTTTTGGCACCAGATTCTTTTCTCTGAAGCGGATCGCACTTGAAACACGGCTTCTGAGCCCGAAACATGTGTGTCTGCGGAATGTGTTCTGTTTCTCTGTTTTTTTATAGTTTTTGTATTACTTAGAGAGGCATTACAGAGATGACCAGAGCCCAGCTGAGGTGAGATAGAAGAACCGAGAAGAGGTCAGAAAGTGAGCCTGCAGTCGGTGAAAGCCACAGAGACCTAGGGTACCTAGAACGGGAGAGGAAGAAAAAGCCCAACTGCAGAGAGGAAGACTTCCTACAGAGCTGCAGGGGAGGCAGAGAAACAACTGAGAGTGAGTGACCATTGAGAAAAGTGCCCAGATCACAGCATTCAGTATAGTGGATGCAGAATGGACCAAAAGAGTGAAAGCTTTGAGACGTTGTGTGGAGCGCACTACTGCTAACTCTTTGATGTTGGCGACTAGAGTAGGGAGCTAGAGGGAGAGAGCCTGCTTGTCTAAGCTAAGCATAGAAGAAGAGATGCTGCAAGAGCCAGGAGCTCAGTGGAGAGTGCAGTCTGAAGAGAACATAAGAACATAAGATATGCCATACTGGGTCAGACCAAGGTCCATCAAGCCCGGTATCGTTTCCAACAGTGGCCAATCTAGGTCATAAGTGCCTAGCATTTTCCCCAAAAGACACAGGTTCCACAATGCTTGTCTTGGGTCAAGCTGTGGATATTCTGGGTCCCCTTTAATAATAGTTTATAGAACTTTCCTCCAGGAACTTGTCCAAACCTTCTTTAAAATTGGCTACACTAACAGCTTTTACTACATCCTCCGGTAGCAAATTCCAGTGTTTGATTACATGTTGAGTGAAAAAATATTTTCTCTTAAATAGGTTACCCTGTAGCTTCATTACATGTCCCCTAGTCTTTCTATATTTTGATGGCGCAAACAATTGATCTACGTTTATCTGTTCCACTCCATTCATTAATTTATAGACCTCTATCATATCTCCCCTCAGCCGTCTCTTTTCCAGGTTGAAGAGCCCTAACCATTATAGCCTCTCTTCATAGGGGTATCCTTTCATCCCCTTTACCATTTTGGTGGCTCTTCTCTGTACCTTTTCTAATAATGCTATATCTTTTTTAAGATACGGCGACCAGAATTGCACACAATATTCAAGGTGCAGTCTCACCATGGAACGATACAGAGGCATTATAATATCCTTTGTTTTATTCTCCATTCTTTCCTTATGATATCTAACATTCAATTTGCTCTCTTGGCTGCTGCTGCACACTGGGTGGAGGGTTTTAACATGTTCTCCACGATGACGCCTAAATCTTTTTCTTGGGTGGTGGTTCCTAATGTGGAACCTTGCATTGTGTAACCATAGTTTGGGTTGTTCTTTCCTAGGTGCATAACTTTGCACTTGTCCACATTAAATTTAATTTGCCATTTGGATGCCCAGTTTTCCAATTTATCAAGATCCTCCTGCAATTTTCCACAATCCTCATGGGTTTTAACAGCTTTGAATAGTTTTGTGTCATCTGCAAATTTGATAACCTCACTCGTTATTCCCATTTCCAAGACATTTATGAATATGTTAAAAAGCAGCGGACCCAGCACAGATCCCTGGGGTACTCCACTATTCACCACACTCCATTGGGAAAATTGGCAATTTAGCTCTACCAACTGCTTTCTATCTTTTAACCAGTTCCTGATCCACAACAATAAGTTGTCTCCTATCCCATGACTTTTTAATTTTGCCAAAAGTCTCTCATGAAGGACCTTGTCAAAGGCTTTCTGAAATTCCAGATACACTATATCAACCGACTCACATTTGTCTACCTGTTTATTCACATCTTCAAAAAACATAACAGATTAGTAAGACAAGACCTTCCTTGGCTAAAGCCATGTTGGCTGTCTCCCATTAAGCCTTGACTATCTACATGTTAAGTAATTTTGTTCTTTATGAGCAGAGACCATAAGAAGGCAGCTCAGGCAGAGATACCTGGAGTACAGTACTGAAGCCGCTCCTATGTAAGGAAAAGGCCCTGAGTATGGGAGTGTATACAATATGACAAGTGTTTGCAAGTTACCTTTTTCCCTTATGTTTTGATAGGGTTCGTGAACTTTTTTTGTGCTAGCTAGATCCCCCTTGTTACCAAGGCTGCACAAAGAGTTGGCCAGAGCGAAATAATACCCTCATTAGAAATGAATCCTAGATGTGATAGAATAGAGTAGAGATGTTCTTTCTTTGTTTACTTTATTAAGCTTAGTAGATATCCAGCATGAGTCAAGAGACTCACAGAGGATTGTGACATGGGAGCGATGCCATATGACTGTCCCAACCCTAACAACTGTCCAAATGGACATTCCAAAGCCAGTGGGAAGTGTGAGCTTACCTTCTTGCATCACACATATTTAACACTGACAATTTACATTGTCTGAGTCATTTTAAGCAACCTCACAACTTGAGTTATAGTTTTACATTTACCTGGTAGACCCCTTACCAAGAGAGTCTGCAAAAAGCAAAAGGTTTTGAGAGAAGGATCTTAATCTTTCAAAATAGTGTTGAAACACAGGAAGCTTGTTCTATTGAGATACTTATCTGATATCAAATTCTAGTATTGAAATCTATTGAAGAAAAAGAAAAAAATTTAGATGCATAAAAGTCATAGTAAAAGAATGGTTGGTTCAATAATTCTGGTGTTGCATGTGGATAGTACTTTTATAAACCCTCTTTTTGTGTAAAACAGTCTCATAAAAAAAATTAGGTCATGACTAAAAGCATGTGCGGTGCAAGCTGCTGCTCAGGGAGGAGTTTGGGCGAAGCATGGGGGGAGTCACTATTTACATGAGATTTTATAAAATACATGTGCACACATATAAAGTAGGTGCCAACATTTATACCTGCTCTTGAGCAGATGTAACATTCATGCCTTCTATGCATCCTTGAAGGATACTAGCAAAAGAGGGAAGTTAGGGCATCCCGACAGAGAGGTTCAATAAAGATTAAAGTAACTCAGAGGCCCTTAAGTACAAAGCTGAAAAATTCCAAATTATTCCTATCAACTGATAACCAGATTAATATGAATAAAATACAACCTCTAAAATGCCTATATGCAAATGCTAAGTCGAAAAAATAAGATGGGAGAACTAGACTATATAGCACTAAATGAAAGGTTAGAAATTATTGGCATCTCAGAGACCTGGTGGAAGGAGGACAACTGATGGGATACTGTGATACCTGGATACAAGCTATATCACAATGATAGGGTAGATCAAATTGGTGGAGGGGTTGTGCTCTATATTAGAAAGGGCATCGAGTCACACAGGAATAAAGTTTTGCATGAAACTGTTTATGCCTGGTAATACTTAAAAATGTTTATTATATATAATGAAACAAAATACACTGTAAAATCTCTATGGATAGAAATCCCATATAAAAAGGGAAGGTGATGGTAATGGGAGTGCACTACTGACCGCCTGGTCAGAATGAATAGATGCACAATGAAATGCTAAGAGAAATCAGGGAAGTCAACAAAAGTTACAATACAATAATAATGGGTGATTTCAATTACCCTGGTATCGACGGGATCAATGTCAGTGCAGGATATGCTAGAGAGATAAAGCTTCTAGATTAAATAAATAAATAAATGATTGCTTCTTGGAGCAGCTGGTTCATGAAGTGACAAGAGAAGAAGCTATTCTAGACCTAATCCTTAATGGAACACAGGATCTGATACAAGAGATAAGGGTGTTGGGGTCACTTGGCAATAGTGATCATAGTATGATTCTGTTTGATTTAATAAATGGAAGAAGGATGGCAAGGAAATCCACAGTACTACTTTTAATTTTCAAAAGAAAGACTATGATAAAATGAGGAAAATAGTTAAGAAAAAACTAAGAAGAGCAGCTGCAAAGATTAAAGATTTACATCAAGCATGGGCATTCTTTAAAAATACTATCTTGGAAGCTCAGAGACCATTCCATACTTTAAGAAAAGTGGAAGAAAGGTCAAGAAATTGCCAGCATGGCTTAAAGGCAAGGTCAGAGAGACTGCTGTAGCCAAAACAACATCTTTCAAGAAATGGAAAAAGGTGGCAAATGATGAAAATGGGAAACATATGCACTAGCAAGTTAGATGCAAGGCATTGATAAGGCAGGCAAAGAAAGAATTTAAAAAAAACTTGCTATGAAAGCAAAAATGCATAATAAACCTTTTTCAAGTACATTCATTGCAAAAAAACCTGTGAGAGAGTCAGTTGGACCATTGGATGATAGAGGGGTAAAAGGGGCGCTAAGGGAGGACAAGGCCATAGTGGAGAGATTAAATGAATTCTTTCCTTCGGTCTTTACTGAAGAAGATGTAAGGAATTTACCCATGACTGAAATAGTATTTAAATGTGATATATCAGAAGAATTGAAATAAATATCGATAAACCGGGAAGATGTTTTACAAGTATTTGATAAACTGAAGAGTAGTAAATCACCAGGACCAGATGGTATGCATCCGAGGGTGTCGAAAGAACTGAAAGATGAGATTGCAGACCTACTATTAGTAATCTGTCAACTTTCATTAAAATCATCTGTAATACCTGAAGACTGGCGAATGGCCAGTGTAACGCCAATTTTTAAAAAGAGTTCCAGGGGTGATCCAAGAAATAACAGATCAGTGAGCCAGATGTTGGTACCAGGTAAAATGGTAGAAACCATTGTAAAGAATAAAATTATTGATCATGTAGATAGTCGTGGTTTAATGGGATAAAGCCAACATGGATTTAGCCAAGGAAAGTCTTGTCTTATTAATCTCTTATATATTTTTGAAGGTGTGAATAAACAGGTAGACCAAGGTGAGCCAGTTGATATTGTGCACCTGGTTTTTGAGACAGCCTTTGACAAAGTCCCTCATGAGAGACTCTTGGACAAATTAAAAAGTCATGGGATTGGAGGCAATGTACTATTGTGGATCAGGAACTGGATAAACATAGAAAGCAGAGAATAGAGCTAAATGGCCAATTTTCTCAATGGATAAAGATGAATATGTGCATACCAAGGGATCTGGGCTGGGCCTGCTGCTTTTTAACATATTCATAAATGACTGGAAATGGGAATAATGAGTGAGGTGATCAAATCTGCAGATGACACAAAATTATTCAAAGTTGTTAAAAAGCAAGAGGATTGTAAAAAATTACAAGAGACTGGACTTCCAAATAGCATATGATATTTAATGTGTACAAGTGCAAAGTTATGCACTTAGAAAAGAACAACCCAAACTTTGGTTACATGATGCAATGCTCCACATTAAGAACCACAGCCCAGGAAAAAGATTTAGGTGTCATCGTGGATAATATGTTGAAAACCTCTGTGCAGTGTGCAGGGGCTCCTAAGAAAGCAAATAGAATGCTAGGAATCATAAGGAAAGGAATGGAAAATAAAACCAAGGATATTATAATGCCTCTATATTGTTTCATGGTGCGACCACACCTTGAATTTATGTGCAATTCTGGTCACCATATCTTAAAAAGGATATAGAAGAAGTAGAAAGGTACTGAGAATAGCAACACAAATGATAAAGGGGATGGAAGGAGACACCTATGAGGAAAGGCTTAAAAGGTTAGGGCTCTTCAACCTGGAAAAGAGACGGCTGAGGGGAGATACGATAGAGGTCTATAAATTAATGAATGGAATGGAACACTTAAATGTAGATCAGTTGTTTATGCCATCAAAAAGTAGAAAGAATAGGGGACATGGAATGAAGCTACAATGTAACCAATTTAAGACTAAGAGAAATATTTTTTATTCAACGCATATTCAAACTCTGAAATTCATCACCAGAGGCTGTAGTAAAAGTTGTTAGTGTAGCTGGGTTTAAAAAAAGGTTTTGACAAGTTCCTGGAGGAAAGGTCCATAAACCATTATTACAGAGGACTGGGGAAATCCATTGTTTGCCCCAGGACAAGCATTGTGGAACCTGTGTACCTTTTTGGAAACCTGTTAGGTACTTGTGACCTGGATTGGCCGTTGTAGGAAACAGGATACAGGGCTTGATGCACCTTGTTCTGACCCAGTACAGCATTTCTTATGTTCTTATGCGATTTCTATCAAGATTACGAACATATGATATGCCATATTGGGTCAGACCAAGTTCCATCATGCCCAATATCCTGTTTCCAACAGTGGCCAATCTAGGTCTCAAGTACCTAGCAGTTTCTTCAAAAGACTACAATGCTAATATGGAGCCTTTGCACTTAATGTGTGTTTGATTTGCAAATTGAGTGCAAAACCTTAGTGGGCTTTATTAAAAGGGGCCCTAAGTTAAGCCCTGATGCCAACGGTTAAATATAGTGATCATGCCAGCGAAAATTTGATCCCTCTATTTAAAACCCTAACCCAGCTAACACCCCAGAAGTGCTATCACTTCAAACAGTATTATTAGCCTCCTTCTTTGAACTTCTGTTCAGTCAAGTCGTGGTTGGGAAGAGCAAATTTGAAGTTGGTCATCCATGCATTGGTATTTTCCTGTATTGACGATTGTAATTCTTGATATAATAGCTTACCAGTGGGTCACTTGGAAGGTCGCCAGCAGATCCAGAATTCAGCTGTGAGATTGCTTGTCATGACCAGGAGATTTAACCATGCAACAACTTTATGGATTTCCTGACACTGGATATCAGTTACCACATCAGGTTTAGAATCTTGATATTCACACATTGAAAATTACACACAGACCAACCAAATTCCTTAGCAGACTGTCTGATTCCCTATGTTCCTTCTGAAGTATTGGGCTCCTCTCAAATTGCTTCTCATAGTCCCTCCTCACTTAAGAATCTATCTGGAGTGCTCTTGCTGGTTTATGTTTGCATTTATGACACCTTCCTTGTAGAACACTCTGTCACTTCATTTAACACAGAAAACTTCTTTAATGAAATTCGGGTGGGCCTTAAAACATGATTTTTCAGACTAGCCTTTGATCTATGAGCCTATGGGTTGTGATACACTACTTCAATTGGACTGTGCGCGTGAGTGTGTATTTTTAATATGTGTATGAATTGTAAACTGCTTTGATGTTTGTTTCATTCAAATAGCATCAAGAAAGTTCTATCTATCTAAAGCTAGCAGCAAAAAACACTTCTAAAATATTCTCTTCTTGAGTAGGGAGGAAGTGTAAAACATTTCACTACAACATTCCTGGCTGAGCTTACTGCAATGGATCTGCCTGAATCTTACAAGCTAGTGATCCTTAGCATAAGCTGTTGTTACTGATTCTGTGGTTTGCTTGTGGTTTTAGGATGTATGTTGTTGGTTTTCCTTTGATTTGCATGAGACAGCCAATGTATTCTTGTCTTCTGAAAGAATCTCCCTTGGGACTTGGGTTTTGTTCAGTGTGAAGTGTGTTCAGAGGCAAGGGATTCTACCCACCCCTTTAGTCTTCCTACGAACAAGAAATAAACTGCGGAAATTGTGGAGATTCTGGGCTTGGTGCATGAGCAGAAGAGTGAAAAAGAGAGAGCCCTTATCCAGAGTTAACCATAAGGAAAAAGGAACTGTTTTGTAGGAAATTATAAATGAAAAATTGTGTTCTGATGAGGATCCCAGTGAGGAAGGGGAACCCCTCTGTGACAGTGAATTTGGATACCCAGTTCAAGGGACTAGGTTTGTCCAACAGCTGGGAAACCCAAAATCTTGAAGAGCTGTGGGTGAAAGAGGGATCACAGGAAGGCAGGTAAAGAGAGAGAGTATAAGGGAGAAAGAAAGAAAGGATCAGGAAGTGGAAATTCTGTTTGTGGATATGCCCCACACAAAAAATGAGCTACACAAAATGGCACCCCATGCCCTTGGGCATGAAGGTGTAAGAGGCTTGCCAGACTATAATGTTGGGATTAAAAGGCTGGAGTTGCAGCTACGAGTAGGAAAAAAACTACAAAAATGACTGTACATTTACAATCATACAAAATATTCCATTGTTCCCACGGTTCAGGGAAGATGAAGGGCAGTGCACATGAAACCAACAGGAAGAGTACCGGTCACGTGCCTGAGGATCAAGATAATTTCACCCACCTTCAGCGAATCATAAGCCAGGAATCATGAGGATGCGAGACACAAGTGATGTGCATGAAGTGTTTGAGCAAAACCGCATGAGTAGGCCACACCGAAGCACAAGGACGGCCTAGCTATGTGCTGGAGGAAACTGTAGCCACACCCAAGGCTTGAGGCCCATGTTACATGGCTTCATCACCAGGACTGCCACACAGTTGTTGCAGATCGTTCACTAACCAGAGAGAGAATTTAGTTTCCTGGCTAAGGGGATGGACATAGCAGCCATGACAACTTTTACTACCACTGTTGCTATAGGGTGTCACAGATGAAGAGGTCTGGTGCTGGTGAACTGGTGATCAGAGAGGAGAGCACATGGTACCAAATGAGAGAACCGTCATCAGGAATAATGTTTGAGCTGCTTGAAAAGAAAGTACATTCTAATTATGAGTATGGCCTCAAAGGGGTTGGCTGAGGAAACACACCACTGAAAGCATTCAAAGTCCCCCCAGTATAGGAGACATAAGGAGGAAATAGAGGATTTAGAAAGCTGAACCTTTGGTGTATGAGAACCAAAGGCTGAGTCCACGGAACTTATCAGAAGTGGATATGTATAGCGTGTCTGATATTCAAAAAAAGCTGAGCTCCTAAATTTAGGCTCCTAAGCTAGACTCCTAAATTTGTGTCCTATTTTCAGCCATGCTTAAATTTTCAGCTGAAAATTCATCCTAATTTAGGGACTTAAAATGTATGCTGCTGTTTAGGCATGCCATTAATTTGCCTAGATATATGAGCCTAATTTAGGTATCTAGTGCTGAAAATCAGTGCTAAGTTCCTAGCTTTTTTTCCCCACCCAAAATCCACCACCATTGCCACACATTTTTTATGCTCTTAAATTTAGGAGATCAGTGAAATTTTAAGAAAATATTTAGGTATTCATCCCTAGAAAATTTTCAGAGGCCAATTTAAGAACATAACTCTCAAAGTTAGGAGCATAGATCCTTTGTATATTGGACCCAGCACGTCCAGCCTCCATGCTATTTGGAAGTGATCCTGTACTTTCTGAAGTAGCAACTATTGAACCCCAGAGTTGCCAAGTTTACCCAGTTTCAGGAGTGAGATTTTAAGCCAGTCCTGAATTTCTGACAGTCTCATTCTGATGCATTATGGGACCTGCAGCACTTATTTCAATGGATAAAATCAGAGACTACAAATACCATACTGCAATGTAATGCAAATTTAAAACCAGAACTGGCAAATTATCTCACTCCTAGAACTGGGTAACTTGGCAACGCTGCATCCCAAAGCCATTACCCTGACAGAAGGCTTAGGTGGACATGGAGATATAACTGAGTCCCAGAGTGTGTTGCCTAATATAGTGACAGACCACTCTGTCAAAGAATGAAACCAGGCAGATAAGGCGATGGGCAAAGTGGTGAAGGGAACAGAGGTGTTTAGGATTGTCAAATGGCTCCAGATTAACCTGAAAGGCTTGATCCAGTCCTGGGTTTACCCCACTGCATGCAGGAACCTGTAGTCTTGCTTTTCTTATGGCATGCAATAGAGATATCAGAACTACAAGTCCCTGCAGGGAATGGGGTAAACCCAGGACTGCATTGAGCCTGTCGGGCGAATCTGGAGCCAGATGGCAACCCTAGTGGTGTTGGAACTTAATGACCCTCTCAGTCTTCACTATATGCCCTGCTTTTAGCCTGTCAGTGGAAGGAAGTCCAAAAAAACTGACAGCATGGTTTAAAGGTGAGATCAGAGAGGCTGTTGTTGCCAAAAAAGCATCTTTCAGGAAATGGAAAAAAGAGCCAAACGACGAAACCTGGAAACAGCACAAGCACTGGCAAGTCAAATGCAAGGCATTGATAAGGCAGGCAAAGGGAGAATTTGAGAAGAAGCTTGCTTCAGAAGCAAAAACGCGAAATAAAGACTTTTTCAAGTACATTCGTAGCAAAAAACCTGTGAGTCAGTTGGTCCATTAGATGATAGAGGAGCTAAAGGGGCACTAAGAGGCGACAAGGCGATAGCGGAGAGACTGAATGAATTCTTTGCTTCGGTCTTTATTGAGGAAGATGCAGGGATGTTACCCATGACTGAAGTGGTATTTAAAGGTGCGGAAGAATTGAAGGAAATATCGATACATTGGGAAGATGTATTACAACTATTAGATAAACTGAAGAGTAGCAAATCACCTGGGCCGGATGGTATACATCCAAGGGTGTTGAAAGAACTGAAATATGAGATTGCAGACCCGCTATTAGTAATCTGTGAACTATCATTAAAATCATCTCTAATACCTGAAGATTGGAGGATCGCCAATGTAACACCAATTTTTAAAAATGGTTCCAGGGGTGATCCGGGAAACTACAGACCGGTGAGCCTGACGTCAGTACTGGGAAAAATGGTAGAAACCAACATAAAGAATAAAATTACTCAGCATGTAGATAGTCATGGCCTAATGGGAGACAGCCAACATGGCTTTAGACAAGGAAGATCTTGTCTTACTAATCTGTTATGGTTTTTTGAAGGAGTGAATAAAGAGGTGGACAAAGGTGAGTCAGTTGATATAGTGTATCTGGACTTTCAGAAAGCCTTTGACAAGGTCCCTCATCAGAGACTTTTGGCAAAACTAAAGAGTCATGGGATAGGAGGCAGTGTACTATTGTGGATCAGGAACTGGTTAAAAGATAGAGAGCAGAGGGTAGAGCTAAATGGCCAATTTTCCCAATGGAGAAAGGTGAATAGTGGTGTACCCCAGGGATCTGTGCTGGGTCCGCTGCTTTTTGACATATTCATAAATGACCTGGAAAGTGGAATAAAGAGTAAGGTTATCAAATTTGCAATGACACAAAACTATTTAAAGTTGTTAAAACCCAAGAGGATTGTGGAAAATTGCAAGAGGATCTTGATAAATTGGAAGACTGGGCATCAAAATGGCAGATGAAATTTAATGTGGACAAGTGCAAAGTTATGCACCTAGGGAAGAACAACCCAAACTATGGTTACACGATGCAAGGTTCCACATTAGGAACCACCACCCAGGAAAAAGATTTAGGCGTCATTGTGAATACCATGTTAAAACCCTCGGCAGTGTGCAGCGGCGGCCAAGAGAGCAAATAGAATGCTAGGTATCATTTTATTTATTTATTTAACATTTCTTCTATACCGCGCTATTATAATCAGTGCGGTGTACATCGAACAGAAACATACTACAATGCATACAGGCAACATTGAGTTTACAGTGAAACAGGATATTAAACATGGAATAAATCGGGAAAACTATGTACAAGATAACTTTATACTATGTACACTCCTCTGACTCATCTAGTTGTTACCATAAGTTGTTATCATAAGGAAAGGAATGGAAAATAAAACAAAAGATATTATAATGCCTCTATATCGTTCCATGGTGAGACTGCACCTTGAATATTGTGTGCAATTCTGGTCACCGTATCTTAAAAAGGATATAGCGATTTTAGAAAAGGTTCAGAGAAGAGCCACCAAAATGGTAAAGTGGATGGAAGGATACTCCTATGAAGAAAGGCTGAAAAGGTTAGGACTCTTCAACCTGGAAAAGAGACAGTTGAGGATAGATATGACAGAGGTCTATAAATTAATGAATGGAGTGGAACGGGTAAACGTAGATCGATTGTTTATGTTATCAGAATATAGAAAGACTAGGGGACATGCAATGAAGCTACAGGGTAAACTATTTAAGACTAATAAAAGAAAATATTTTTTCACTCAACATGTAATCAAACTCTGGAATTTGTTACCGGAGGATGTAGTAAAGGCTGTTCATGTAGCTGGGTTTAAAAAAAGGTTTGGACAAGTTCCTGGAGGAAAGGTCCATAAACCATTTAAGAAGGGACCCAGGATATCAATGCTTGAACCAGTACAAGCATTGTGGAACCTGTGTCTTTTGGGGAAACTGCTAGGTATGTATGACCTAGATTGGCCACTGTTGGAAACAAGATACTGGGCTTATGGACCTTGGCATATCTTATGTTCTTATGTTCTTATGAGTTGCTCAGATGAGTTGTTTCAAAGTGAGTTGGGAGCCAAGCTGACAGCTATCACACCAGATTGTGCAGGGGTATCAGGGCTCTTGTTTATAAAAGATGTGCCTACTGTCCCGTTGAACCACCGAGGAAGGACTTAGTGTATCCCCCACAATGTATTACTTGTACTCCATTTTCCAACCTCAGCAGGACACTCTCTTCCCAGGAGAGGAAAAATCTTTCAAGTCTGGGGGGCTTTTCACTGATTCCTTGGTGGTTCATCTCCCTTACACGCCCCATTGCTAACGGCTTAGCCTCAGGGCGTGTCATGGGCATTCTGGGGAGAAGAGGAGGTGGCGACAGTTGATAACCAGTTAGCACCTGCGACTAAAAGATAGGTGAAGCAAAAGCTCGCCTATCTTTTAGCTGCAGCAGCTAACCGGGCAGCGTGCAATATTGTCGCTGCTCGATTAGCTACTGCGGCTGGGAGGCTGTGCGGCAAACCTGGATACTCAATGCTGGGACCGATGGATATCAGACCCTATCATTTTTAGCCTTAGCAGCAGATGCATATTATCTTGTTGCAACACCCCCTTTTAGGATGGCTACTTTGGTTCTGCCTGCCCCTATAAAACCAATAACTCCTGGAAGCAAGATATGGAGTGTGGCGGTTGTGGTTTCTTTTTGGTCTTGTGAAGATTTGGGTGTTGTATGCAGAGACCCCGCTTTGGGCCACCTTTTATTTATTTGTATTCAGTGTGAAATCATCCCTTGATTTGTGATTTGCCTACATGTGAAGAGGGAGAGCCAGTCAGAGGTTTCAACCCACCCTCTGCCTGAGAGAAGGAGAGAGAGTGGAAGTGCTGGCTTACTTCCTAAGCGTACAGAAGAATCTAAGTACTGGTGTGGTCTTTGTCTACTGGAGAAGGCATGATGGGAAGGCTGCCTCCCACCGCAGAAGGAAGGATGAGAGAAATAGGATCCCAGTGAGCAGGGAGAGAGACTTTGAACCCGATATTCAAAAGGCATATACATGGTTTACAGCCTGGAAACCGTGTAAATGCCTTAACAGGGGATATTCACTGGCACGTACACAGTTAGAGTCATTGAATATCCCCTCCTACACTCCCCTACACGCTCCAATACTATACGATTAGCATCGGGCATGTTGGGGGCATTCTGGGGTAGAGAGGAGGTGGACACCGCCGCTAACCAGTTAGTGGCAATATTGCACCGCTACCCGGTTAGTGATCCATGGCTAAAACTAGGCCAGCTTTTGACTCACCTAGTTTTAGCTCCGAATGCTCACTGGGTAGCGGTACAATATCGCCACTACCCAGTTAGGATCTGTGGCGGTTTCCGCTATACGTCAAATCTGGATAATCAATGTCATCGCCAAGGCATTGAATGTCCGGGGTTAGGGGTGAGCGGGCCCTTTGTTGAATATCGGGCCCTTTGTTGTTGTTGTTGTTAAGGGCCCTTGAGTCGATAGTTTGCCCATGAGATGCTTTGATGTTTGCTAATACTTCCAGGAGTCCAAAATGGGAATTCTCTGCCTTTTGCAGAACAGCTAAGTAGTCAGATTGGAAACACAGACACAAATACCTAAGATAATACTATCCATGCTACCAAGGACAGTGTATTTACCGAGTAGAAAACTGTAACCATATAATGTCTGAGCTGGAGATTTTACTCAGTTAAGAGAACTGGAACATCCAATTCAGTGTCAAGAGCTTCTTTGGCTGTATGTACCTGAACCTTGTAGGAGTTTACCTTCCCCCACATGAAGAATCTGCTCCCTTTGTATGAATGTGTGTGCTAGCTGAGTGAAGCAGAGGGAGAGAAGCCAGGAGAAACTTACTATGATCACGGTCCTGGGGCGTGTTTTGTCCTGTGATCAGTGGGACCCAGGCTACACAGTAATGAAGGCTCATGACAATGCCGCTCCATAGTGAGTGTCATTATCTTTGTATGCCACCATACTAGAATTTGGATAGGAAGAAGGATTCCTTGCTCTAAGAGCTTGAATTAGGTGAGGAGGGCAATCCATGAACCATAACACTTACTGAGTCAATGGATGAAAAAGCATTACAAGAATGCATTATTGGCCAAGACATATGCATCCATTGCGATGGATGTGGAATGAGGATTGTCCTCTGTTAAGTCTGTCACTGCAATACCCGTCGTTTGCACCAAGCCACAGGACACTGTGGAGTCTACAGGAAGCTCTGATTCAGATAACACTGTGATTTTCTTTAGATCATACGTGGAAATTACAAGCAGTGAAAGATGTGATTTTCATCAATGAA
The DNA here is from genome assembly GCA_033557465.1 of Ichthyophis bannanicus. Lineage (NCBI taxonomy): Eukaryota > Metazoa > Chordata > Amphibia > Gymnophiona > Ichthyophiidae > Ichthyophis > Ichthyophis bannanicus. The sequence continues at coordinate 549,465,141 of CM066031.1, forward strand.
AAGAAGAGTTGAACTTTGTTCCTATGTGCATCATGCAGGATGGACTTTGAACTTTGGAAAGACTTTCTCTTTATCAGTGTGCTTGTCTGTTTTCTGCGTGCAGGCTCTAGAAAGAGGGGAACTGGGAAGAAACACCATCTGGAGGTTACATTTGGATGGAAAGCTATGGGAGTTATCACAGAAGCTCTTTTTGTGATTTAGTCATCTGAAAACAGGCATTCAGACGTGCAAATCACATAGATGTCTCCGAATCCATTTTAGAAAGCCAGCTATATAGACATCCTCGGCGCGAATACATCCATGCTGAAAGTGTGTCCTGGGCAGTGCAATAGAGATGCACATAGCCGTGCAATTTCAGAATGGCATGAATTGTCTGGTCCTCAATGTTGACATGTCCATGCCTAGACCTACTCCTGACTCCGAATAAGGTGAAAAAAAAGTGCTTGTTTCACTTTCAGGAGGAAGAGTGAAATGCGCTCCCATTTCCATAGTTAATTTTTCCAAACATAGAACTAGCCCACCACCATACATCTGTTTATGAGAAATGGTTGGCTGGGACATGCATATCTTATAATATAGAAGCTCCCCTTCCGAAATACCCTGGCCGGCACATCCAACTATCCATTTCAGAGGTCATAGGGCTACACTCGTGCACATACCTGACCTTGCTGTCTTCATGGGTCCATCGCCAGAAGCAGTTAGTGAGACGTTCACCATTCGGGTAGAGATGGAGCGATCTCAGAAGGCACTTACACGTGCCTCCATTCATTGCTGCCATTCCCCCAGATTTCTGGAGATGGTGCTCTGGACGTCCCAGATTCCTCCTAGATGGCCCTTCTAAAATCACACTTTATATGTTTATGGACTGTAAAAACTAGTCATCTGTTTGATTTTGCTTCAGTCAATAAGGCCTGATCTGACAAGTGGCCTAGAAAACATGTACTTTAGAGTATAAGACTGAGGACTTTGATCATATATCAGTTTGAATTGTACTATTCTTTCAATTTTTCACCTTTCAATTCATGTGAAAACCAAGCAAAAAATAATTTGAAAAATAAATAAAAATTTTAAAAATACAAAAATGATGCTGCAACAATATGGTTTATGTTAAGCTTTTAAACAAAAAAATATGTTCTATACGGTGTTCCCTAGATATATTCAAGTAAAACAAGATGAACAGAGTTCAAGAAATTGTACCTATAACATGCCAACCATCTGGGATAAGGAGAAAAAGACCAAAGTGCAATTTACTTTTCCTCTATAATGCTAGGGACAACTCCCTTGCAATTAGGGACACAATAATCATTTAGCCATCACAGGTCAGAAAAAACTCCTTACACATTTTTTATGGCTGCAGGTACTCATGCAAACCTACTGATATGCAAAAGTGCATTTTTGTACTTGTCTTTATTTTAAAATCCAAGTCATTGAAGAGTACATCCACTTATCAAAATATACACTGGGGGTTATTCTGAGACATGAATTGCGGGGATGGATGTCCCAACGGGACGTCCATCCTCGCTATTCATGTCAGGTGTGGGGAAGAGGTGACCCAGGGGTGGAGAGTGGGTGGGCAGTGGACGATCGTCAGCCCTGGACCTAAAGGGCCGATTCTAATGTTGGCCCTGTACGACCAGGTCCGGTGAAATGGCTGGGAAAGTTATTCCACCTCCGAGATGGAATAACTTCCCTGGACTTTTTTTTTTTAAAGTCGGGGCGTGGAAGGGGATGGGGAGCCCAGGGTTTCTTCTCCGCAGCCCGACCCTGGCCTTAGGAGGCGAATCAGGGGTCGGGTTTCGGGGAAAAAACCTTAATTGCTGGTGGCCGGCATCGTGGCATTTAAATAGCTGACTGAGCTATCCAAAGAAACAGCCCAGTCCAAAACGTGGCAAAAGGAAAGACAGAGCTTTTTATTATACCATAATACAGGGGATAAAATGCCAAAGGGACCCGACACAGGCCGTGTTTCGATAAACCTTCATCAGGGGTAATCTGGCGTGCTAAAATAATAAAGAAAATCTAATTAAAACATAAATTTAAAACCATACAGAAATATTTTAACTCATAAAACTATAAATAATTAAAAAACATAAATATGAAAACTACATGAACAAATGTTAAAATAAATAACAATCATAATAAAAAGCTCTGTCTTTCCTTTTACCACGTTTTGAACTGGGTTCTTTCTGTTCACATGGAATTGTGCTTTCTATGGTATGACTGAGCTATCTGGGCCTATACTGAATCTCAGTCCCAGCCTGCACGTACAGGCCTGATCGCGATTCTGATCACACGGGCTAGATGTACCCCGCGGGATCAATCCCCTTTGTACGTCCGGCTCAGACCGGACGTACAAAGGGGATAGCCGTGCGGGACAGAATCAGGCCCCCTGTAAAGAATGTCACGTCAGTCATCACTTATCTCTAGCTCATTTGAGTCCACCTTCCAGAGTCTTCAGCTCAACAAATTCACTCAATTCCCAACAAAGATCTTTGTTTTTGCCAGTGGCTATGTCAGGGGCTTCCGGTTAACTCAGCATCAAAGTTTCAGCACAGATGGTTGCCATGTTATAGGTAGGATTACTTGAGCTCCTTTGTCATCTTGATTTAGTTGAATATATCTAGGGACTCTGTGTAGGAGATATTTTTTTGTTTATTTGAATCCCAAGGATATCATGTTTGGTTGACACTTTATGTTAAGCTTTTGCCATAAGATATCTTGGGTTTGCAGGCTGCCGATGACTGGCCATTCCAGGATGGCATTTGCTAGTGAAAGCTTTTGCTTCTGTTACATTATTGAGTTATCTGTGATTTCTCTTCTGGGATCCTCAGGATTTCACAGTTTATGTGATCTGTCTGCTGAAGGAAGTGCAATGTTCCTAATCCAGGAAACATTCGATTTTTGTAATTCCGTTTTAGCGGGTCTCCCTGCCACTCAACTTCACCGCCTTCAGCGCATCCAAAACACCGCTGCCCATCTCATTTTCCATTCCTCCCCCCGTGACCATGTTACACCTTTACTCATTCACCTCCATTGGCTCCCTGTCAAATCTCGTATTCATTTCAAAGTCCTGACAATCCTTCATCGTGTCCTCTACTCCCACTCCCCTCAGTATCTCGCTGACCTTGTTCATTTCCATACCTCAGCTCGTTCCCTACGGTCTGCACCTTAACCGCCTTCATCTCCCTTCACCTGCTCACGCTCACCTTCAGTCCACTTGCTCCTCTGCTTTCTTTTTCCTCGGCCCCGCTCTGTGGAACTCTCTCCCCTCCTCCATCCGGCTCGAACTGACACATACTACCTTCAAAAATAAACTCAAAACCCACCTCTTTGCCCTTGCCTTTGATCTCCCTGATCCCTCTGTGTAGCCCATACCCCCCCCCCCCTTCCCACTCCTCCTCTTTTCTCCTCTTGTCCTGTCGATTGGTTCTGCCTGGTTTGCTTTCCTGTTAATATTGTAATTTCCTTTCCCCTTTTCACCATATGATTTCCTTGGGGGTTTTTTGCACCATGTAAACCGCTCTGATATGTATTTGTAGAGCGGTATATTAAGTCAATAAACATAAACATTCGAGAACTGACAAATTGGAAAACTTCAGATATGATGATTCTTAGTTAAAAAAAAGAGAGAATGAGTCTGAAGTGCATTCAACTAGAGTATAGATGTCTTTATTTTGAAATCTGAGTCATTAAAGAGTACATCCACTTATCAAAATACACACTGGGGGTCCTAGATGTCTCTAAGTCTGAGTGGTAATGGTAGTCTCATAGCATGTGTTTAGGTTAGAAGCCCATGGGTCCATAGGAAGTGAGGCATGCTAGTGTGCAGCCCTTTCACACAGCTGTATAAATTAGTGTGTGTTCAAGTGGAAAAAGACTTTCTGTTGATGCTCTAGTGATGCTTAGAGAGTTCAATGTTTTAAACGTTTATGGTTTCCTGTTGTTAGCCAACCAGAGAGAAGCATGTGCTATGTGATACATCTATTACTGCGGATTTGTCTTTCTGGCCTTAAGAAAGGGTATGCTATGTGGCGAGATAAGTGTTTTAAGTTTATCAACTGTTTTTATTTCCAGGATGGACAAAAGATTAGACATATAAAGACTTAACATTGCCTACAGGAAAAGAGATGGAATTAGGTATCGATGGAGCAGTGAGAGAGTTCCACACCACTCAGCAGTGAGAGAGTCCCACATCACTCAGCAGTGAGAGAGTTCCACACCACTCAGCAGTGAGAGAGTTCCACATCACTCAGCAGTGAGAGAGTTCCACACCACTCAGCAGTGAGAGAGTTCCACACCACTCAGCAGTGAGAGAGTTCCACACCACTCAACAGTGAGAGAGTTCCACACCACTCAGCAGTGAGAGAGTTCCACACCACTCAGCAGTGAGAGAGTTCCACACCACTCAGCAGTGAGAGAGTTCCACATCACTCAGCAGTGAAAGAGTTCCACACCACTCAGCAGTGAGAGAGTTCCACATCACTCAGCAGTGAGAGAGTTCCACACCACTCAGCAGTGAGAGAGTTCCACACCACTCAGCAGTGAGAGAGTTCCACATCACTCAGCAGTGAAAGAGTTCCACACCACTCAGCAGTGAGAGAGTTCCACACCACTCAGCAGTGAGAGAGTTCCACACCACTCAGCAGTGAAAGAGTTCCACATCACTCAGCAGTGAGAGAGTTCCACACAACTCAGCAGTGAGAGAGTTCCACATCACTCAGCAGTGAGAGAGTTCCACACCACTCAACAGTGAGAGAGTTCCACACCACTCAGCAGTGAGAGAGTTCCACATCACTCAGCAGTGAAAGAGTTCCACACCACTCAGCAGTGAGAGAGTTCCACATCACTCAGCAGTGAGAGAGTTCCACACCACTCAGCAGTGAGAGAGTTCCACACCACTCAGCAGTGAGAGAGTTCCACATCACTCAGCAGTGAAAGAGTTCCACACCACTCAGCAGTGAGAGAGTTCCACACCACTCAGCAGTGAGAGAGTTCCACATCACTCAGCAGTGAGAGAGTTCCACACCACTCAGCAGTGAGAGAGTTCCACATCACTCAGCAGTGAAAGAGTTCCACATCACTCAGCAGTGAGAGAGTTCCACATCACTCAGCAGTGAAAGAGTTCCACATCACTCAGCAGTGAGAGTCCCACACCACTCAGCAATGAGAGAGTTCCACACAACTCAGCAGTGAGAGAGTTCCACACAACTCAGCAGTGAGAGAGTTCCACATCACTCAGCAGTGAGAGAGTTCCACATCACTCAGCAGTGAGAGTGTAGTGCCATACCTGAATAGTGAAAGTACTTAAATCAATGGTCACAGAACCTAAGCAGCACTGTGGCATCTCGCAGCTTGTGATGGGCAGTTTTGCTGATGTTCTTCAAGGGTGCAATTTGTAGGCATGTGCACATAAAAGATTTCCAGGTTCATTATGGTTTGTCAAAATGCACCCATTGGGTTAGTCCTCAGGACCCAAACCATAGGCCTTTTCATTCCATTCATCTCTACTAAAGTCTATGGGGGAAGTTATTTTGAAATGTAATGGTCAGGTTTTCCATCTATTTTCAATCAAACCTGCTTGAACCTTGATGGCAGGCATCTGTATCAGCAATACAAGCCATCAAGAGTGTCACAAACTTCCTAGGGGCACCAGAAGAGGGGCAAAGCGTATGTGCAGTGGCAGGACGAGCATCAGAAACCACCATCAAAAGGGCAAAGTGGTACTAAGAGCACAATGAACATCTTAAGAGAGTGGAAGAGGGCAAAGTGGCAAACAATGGCTGCAAGAAGACCAAAGCACTTTGAAGGGAGTAAAATGGCAAGGAGACCCACACAGCACCTGGATTGCCTGGAAAGCCTTAAATTATACCAGGAAGACCAGCACAACACAGCACAGCACCCGGTTTGGCTGGTAGACCCTAAAACAGCAGAGCCAGCACTACAGCAGAAGAGGCGCTTTAACCCACACTACAGGAGTGAGGTGAGCTGCGCTAAGCTGTGTGACCACTGGTTAGAGTCCTGGCACTGAGGATTTTGGTCCCAGTATAGGAGGAACCTTGCATACAGAGAGATTCCCCTGGGGTGGTAGATGCATTCATTCACTGCCTAGATGACATGCTGAAGGATGTATATACGAATCAGAGGATGCACTATGGTGAAGGCCCCAAAATCAGTGGGAGTTGGGCTGCAGCGTGATGTCAACAGCCCAGAAGAGCTGAAGAAGACCAATTCAGCAGAAAGATAGGCTGGAAGGCTAATACTTGTGGCAGAGGACCGATAGTTGCAAAGTACAGTAATGGAGGATGGTGGATGTGAGGTAGTCTGTCACCCCATGATAGCTAGGATTTAGTTAATAGGCTGTTAGATGGGTGTTCCCTTCCTCCCTCAGCTCTCCATGCCTATGCCCATTCTTCAGTCAAGGGTATAATGACAGCTGCACTCTCCTGCATAAAGCTTCAAAAAAGTACAGTAATGGAAATTTGAAAAGAACTTTGAAGAGAGAGCTCAAGGCTCGACAATGGTGGTGGCAGGTAATGTTCCCCCACCGCGCTTGGTTCAATTTCTCCTGGACTCAGGTGGTTCGGACCTGCATGTCAAAGTGAGTAGCAGAACAGTAGAATGTCCAAGGAGACGTTTAATAACAAGCCAAAGGCACCCACAAATATGCAAAGCGGGAGGAGAAGGAAGAGTGGCCCAGAAAAAGCCAAAGCACGCTGGTCGCAGATCCACGCAGCTAGAAGGGTGGCTGAAGCACGCAAATCAGCAGCAGAGGGGCGAAGAGCAGCATAAACCACCATGTGGGTGCAGCTAAGGTGATGTAAGTGTATGTGCTCTAATGACACCAAGCATGGTTAGCACAGGTCACTAACGTCCACACTAGTTGCAATAAACTGGGAATGCCCAGGATCCCCTATGTCCCGCCCAGTCTCAATACACACAACCCGGGTAGCATAGGGTTTGTAGCATAAGGACCCTACATTACTTTTTAGCGTGGCGCTCAAATCGCATGCAAACCCCCACACTATAGGACAAACATGCTCCAAAGACCACGGAATGTAGTCACTGCCAGGCTTGATCCTCACTTCCCTGCATCCAAGCATCACCTATGATTATCTCATGACTTTGGCCCCACGTCCACTATTGCGCTGTGTTACTTCTCGGTTTGCTTTTCTGAAGCTGCAGCCAAGCATCTGTTCTTGTGCTCCTCGGTGCATTTTCCCCTCTTAGCCTCCAGGCATATTGCATGAAATCTGCCAGCAATGGTTACTGCTTCTCAGCCCTTTTTGGATAGAACGAAGAAGAAAGAGTGCAAATGTTTAAAAGTGTGCCTTTGTTATGAATCCAACTTTAGTAGGTTTGAATAAGCCCTTGACTTATGAGATTATTATATGTAAATCTGCATCTACCCAGCCTAGATTGTCAAGCACTCTAGGCTGCTGGATTTTTGGGTGACAGTTACATTGAAGGATATTGGGAATCACTGCAAAGATAATTCTGTGCTACGTATGAATTTATAGTGGAACTCTGTTCAAAGGTATGAGAGTTGTGGTAGAGAGAAGGGGGTAACCTGCAAGTGTATTGTTGTTTGGGCATCACCAGAGGTTTTTGCTTCTTAGGGGGGACTAGCAGCATCTTGGGATAATTTTGTGATACGCACAGGAAAATTGATGTTTTTTGCTTGTGTTGTTTCTTGTTCTATATACTTTCAATAAAAATATTTGCACTAAAAAAAGTGTGTCTTTGTGATATTTATTCATTTTATTTAACCATTTTTATAGAGCAATTTATCTTAAAGCCAAAGTGATTTACAGGTAACTTTACTTAAACAGTTTTACAAGAAATACATTATATACAGAACTTATAGGAACAGAGCTTAGTGATATTAGTTAATCTCTTAATATAATCTAACATTTATTTATTCATATATATACTAATCACCTTTCCAACAGGAGCTGAAGGGACCTGTGAGTTTATAAAAATTCCCACAAAGCATAAGAACAAAATAGATTTCAAAGAAATCACAGTCTATGTATTATAAAACAGTAAGAGCAACCTGATAAATAATACACTGCAAATAATATTGTTGTATATCGCATCACTAAACACTCACCAAAATACACACATAGGCATATAATAATATCAAAGGACATAACACAAACTATTAAACTGATCTAAGAGCAATCAAACAGAAACAACAATCCTCAGCGCTGGGAAACTCCCCAGTGATATATCTCCTACCTGTCTAAAAAGAAAAATCAATGATCAATATTTTTTAAAAATACAGTCCATGGCGCTGAAATAATACATAATGATATTCGCCGTTGCTATCACAATTGAAAGCAGCACTGAATATAGGGGTCATTTCAGAAACTCTATTTGTGATTTGCATGTCTGAAAATGCCCATTCAGATGTGTCAATCACAACCGCGTCCCATTTTAGAAAGCCCTAATTTACATATGTCTGGCGCGACCGTGTCTATGTCACATGGGGGTATGGAGCATTCCAAAAAAGATGTCCTTGTGCGCTCAACTGTATAATGCTCTGCATGTCTATACCTGCTCCTAGGAATGAGTAGCCATTTGAAACGTGCTTGTTTCAGCAACCTAGCAGCTGTACAGAAAAAAGGCATATGCCCTCTCATTAACCAATAATTTTTGCTCCTTCAAAAAAGCATGCCAGTAAATAGAGGACCATTTTCTTAGCTGCTACGCTAGTGTACTCCTCCGATGGCAAAATAGCAGGCCGGGATGCAGCGCCGCACCTAGGCCTGTGCTAGTGGTGCAGACGCACAAGGCGCAAAAATATAGTGGCGCATTTAGGGTTGCCCACCGACCAGTTTTAGGCCGGCCTGGCTTGTTTTATGAGCTGCAGGACAGCGGCCGGCAGGACGGTAAATACAGCTAATGAAGGGCCAGTTTTCTGCCAACTGCCAGCCTCTGCTGCCACCCACGCTGCCTGCCTGGCCTGTGCTTGCCCCACCACCATTTTTCCTGTTCCCTTGGTAGCGACGGCAGCAGCAGCTGACCTCTAATTTAAAAAAAAACCAAAACAAGGATCTTTGCAACTCCACTCCATGCAATCACAGAGTCAAGAGGGAGCCGGCTGGACATGAGGAAGTGGGATGAGATGGGACAGGGGCAGAAGGGGCTATGCTGGATATGACAGGATACAGGCAGAAGGGGGTATGCTGGACATGGGGGTAGAGATATACATGAGGAGATGCTGATATGGCGGAACAGGTATAGAGGGGGAATGCTGGGCATGGGGGGAGGAAGAAGGGACAAAATGGGGAGATGTTGGGCATGGGTGATAGGGACACAGAGAGAAGATGTTGGACATTGAGGAAGGGATAGGAAAATACTGGATGAGGAAGGGAAGCAAAATGGGAAAAGAAGTTGATACTGGACATGGAGGAGAAATAGTGAAAGGTTAAGAAATACAGTAAGATGCGGAGGAAGGAAAGGGAGCTGGGAAATGGGAGGGTTGGGATGAGGGAAAGAGATGGAAAGCTATAGCTAGATACAGTATAAAAGGGTAAAATTGAGGAGTGGTTGCTAAGAAAAAGGAGTGAAATCTGGATAGAGAAGCAGAAAAATTAATGGGAGAAAACTGAAAAAAAGAGATCAGTATTAAAAAGTGATATGAGAGGAAGTGAAGACAGGAGGAGAGAGAAAAAACGGCAAATGGAGAGGAGACCATAAAAAGAGAGCTAAGAGAAGACAGAGGAAAATAAAAATCAGAGACTGGGACCAACACCATTAGAAAAAAAATGACCCAAAAACAAAGGTTAAAAAAATACTGTATTTTCTATTTTGGAACTGGAAAATGTTGATATTTGGAAAGTACATCTGCCAGGAATCAGGACTGGTGCTGGAGATGGCAAGAATCTAGCCCCAGGCAAAAATCTGAAAAGGTACCCTAAAGCCTGCTAGCAAACTGCCTTTTTCAGACAAATCTAAGGCTCTCTCAGACTTGGGGGCCCAGGATAATTGCCCTGGTTGCTTCCCTCTTAATGCCAATCCTGACATCTGCTGTCTTTTGTTTATGCAATATAGGGGGAAATGCATTTCTTTCTGTTTCTCTGGTGCCGCACTACATGCAGCATAGGGCTTTCTGAGGTTTTAGTTTAATTTTTCTGTACATATTTCTATTTTCACTTTGTAGTCACTTATTGGTGAAGGCCTATCTGGTGTGTGTGTGTGTGTGTGTGTGTGTGATGAAGACTGGGTGTTCTATTTGCATGGAGTTTCTGTTTGAGAAGGTAGAGCAATCTGGCTTGTTCAGCTTTCCTAATAGGTTTATTGATGTTTTAGGGCTCACTGCAATATTTACGATGCTGCCTTTTTCTAGGTAGGGTCCTTCTGTGAGTTTTGGAAGTTAGTACTGGCATGGTAGATTTGCTCTTGGTCCTGAACGACTTTTTTGTATTAATTCCAGGGGCGTCCCAAACATCAGGCAACCTAAGCGATCACTTCTGGGGGTCAGCAGAGAGTAGGGCATTCAAAGCTAAACAATAAATTCTGACAGCCAGAGGAGAACATATGGGTTAAGATTTACTTAGGGTGCCAACACTTTGAATCGACTCTGGGGCTGGCCCTGAAAGGGATTTTTTCTCATATGGTAAGATTTTTGGGGAAGGTTCTAGCTCTGCTCTTCATAGGTTTTTGGGGGGTGGGATTTGGTGGATGCAGAATATATGTTTGGATTTAATGCCATATGGGAGAGCAGATGTGTGTTAGAGGGGACTGAGAAGGGGACTATGGTTGAATAGGTGCTGAAGTGTTCAACCTCTTGTAGCCCCCTTCATATAGCCTGCAGATGCTAAAGCCTGCACCGTTGCCCTCTCTACAATTATTTTTTTATGGGCGGGACAGGAGGCGGGGCAGGGATGGAGCAGCAGGCATGGGCAGAATATGACTAGCCACAAGTGGTGGGTTTTTCCTCTTTCAAAAAGTTGGCAACCCTAGAGCATTTGGACCCCAACTGGAAGTGGAAGCTGCCCTCAACCGGAAGGGAAATTTAGAACCTTTCACAGGACACCTGAGCGACACAGTTTTGGGGAGCAGGGGGGCTATGCTGGCTGATGTTTGCATTCTTAGATGAGCTGCTCAGGAGTAGGCAGGGGTTGAGGGTTTTGAGTACTCAACTTCAAGATGAGTGGCATGGCTGGTGGGGATCCCAGGACCCCACCAGTCTGATTCTGTGGGGCTAGGGCCAGGAGGAGCAACAGAAGCTTATGTTGCAGCTCCGCAGATCGCTCTACTGGGACGTTAGTGTTGGCAGTGCAAGCATGATCTAAATGTACCCTTGCAGCCTAGAATGTCTTGATGCTAATCTCACATGCATTGCTGTATGGACACGATTAGAACATACTTGCACTGCCAGCACTGAAGTCCCAGTACAGAGATCTGTGTATGTGGCAAGAGATACAAATGTTCTGAAATAGCGTCGAAGACACGTCTCGCCTTATGATCTTGGGCAAGTCACTTAACCCTCCATCACCACAAGTATAAACTTAGGGCCCGATTTTCGTGGCGCATAGCCCACCCGCTTCTGTCTAACCCGGATTTTCAATGCAGTCATATGCGGGTCCACCATTGAAAATCCGGGTCTCACTGCACAACCTGGAAGCCACAGGAGCTGGCCGGGTAGCACCGATTTTCGATGCTACCTGCTTAGCCCCTGCATCTGAAAGATAGGTGAGGAAAAACCTCGCCTATCTTTAAAGCGCAGAGGGCTAAGCAGGTAGCATCAAACATCACTATTACCCAGTTAGCCCTTTTCTCCACCCCTGCTCCACCCCAGAATGCCCCTAACACGCCCCAATGCTAACCGCATATCATCTAGGCGCTTTAGGGACATGTCCAGGATTTTCGAAGGGCACTACCCGTGTAGGTGCCTTTTGAAAATCCCAGGGCAGTTACCCATGTAAATGTCTTTGAAAATAGGGCCCTTAGATTGTAAGGAAAATACCTAGTGTACCTGAATGTAACTCACCTTGAACTCCTGGGAAAAAAGCATGAGCTAAATCCAGTTCCTTTTCTCTTTATGTTCCTGGACCCTCCCCCCCCCCCCCCCATCCATCCATATCTGTCACGTGCAAGTTTCTAAAATTGGTCAAAAACCTGCATATGTCTGACCCATTACTCTGCACGTCCCTGTTTTTTTTCTCGTGCTGGAGATCTTTTAGGGTGGAGAGAGGTCGATTTTGGATCACACTTAGACATGCCCACCTTCTCTGCTGCCCTCAAGAGGAATTTTGGACATTTTGACTTGGACATCCCAGACTGCAGCTAAATGGCCTTTCTAAGATGTGCCTTCACATGTATAGTGTAGTGTCAGAGTTATCCACATGTGGCAATATTCAGTCCACTAGTCAGATAATTATCCAGTTAAAGTTAGGACAACATTTGGTTAATAATGGCACGATACTGAGTTATGCCGGCTATCTCAACAAATAGGAGTGACCTGCGCGAAGCGGTGGGTTCACCCCTAAACAAAAGCATGTGGAGGGGTGACCTGCATGGGGGCAGGCGCACCTACTCTTGCCACCTTGCTGGGCAGACTGGACGGACCATACTGGTCTTTATCTGCCATCATATACTGTGTTACTATGTTGGTATGTGCTTTGTTTCAATGGCATGTGCAGCAAGTGTGGGGGAGGTTTTCTTGCTGGTGCTCCTGAAAATCTTCCTTTTGATTTGGGAATGGCTATACAGCGTTCTTTAGGAAGAGCTCCCTGACAAAGCTGCATGGGCGAAACACCTGGTGTCAGAACTTCAGGTTGTTGCCCTGTTTGAACGGAATTCCTTACCCTATTCCTATTGCACTCAATATTTTGCTGCTGTTTTTGCAAGGAGTTTTTGGCTGCCGTTTTTTATTATTGTGGGCTTAACATTTTGCTGACCGCTACTACTACTGCCAGAAGTGGCTGCTCAAATAAAGGCAAAAACCACAGCTTTCGCAAAATTCAAAAGCTTGTAAACAGAAGAACACAGAAATGAATACAGGATCAAACTCAAAGAGTCAAAAAGAGTAATAAGGAAAGCAAAATCAAAGGCAGAAGAAAAGACGGCTAAAGATGTTAAGGGTGGCGACAAAACTTTCTTCAGGTATATTCGGGAAAGGAAGAAGATCAGAGTTGGCACTGCAGGACTCAGAAGTGCTGGGAAAGGACTCATGGAAAGTGACATTGAAAAAGCAAAATTGCTAAACAAATACTTCTGCTCTGTTTTTACTAAAGAAAATCCTGGAGATGGACCAGCTGTGACTCCTAAATAGAAAAATGGGAATGAAGTAGATACCACACCATTCACAGAAGACGAGGTGTTAGAAAAACTTGCTAAACTGAAAGTGGACAAAGCCATGGGACTGGATGGGATACAACCCAGGATACTGAAAGAGCTCAGAGAGGTTCTTGCAGGAGCGTTAAAGGATGTTTACAACAGATCCTTGGAAACAGGAAAGGCTCCTCAGGACTGGAGAATGGCTGATGTCGTACCTCTACACAAAAGTGGTGACAGGGAAGGAGTGTCAAACTATAGGCCCGTGAGCCTTACCTCAGTGGCGGGAAAAGTAATGGAGGCGCTCCTGAAAGAGCGAATAGTGAACTTTCTCAAAACCAACAGGATGCAAGATCCAAGGCAACATGGTTTTACCGAATGACGGTCTTGCCAAACAAATCTGATTTAGTTCTTTGACTGGGTGACCAAAGAACTAGATCAGGGGCATGCGATGGATGTCATCTACCTGGATTTCAGCAAAGCCTTTGATACTGTCCCTCATAGGAGGCTTGCCAATAAACTCAGTAGCTTGGGGATGGGTCCCAAGATAGTAAACTGGATTAGAAATTGGTTGACTGACAGACAACAGAAGCTGATGGTACATGGAGCTCACTCAGATGAAAGGAAGGTGATTAGCGGGGTGCCCCAGGGTTCAGTCCTGGGCCCAGCACTGTTCAATGTATTTGTGAGTGATATTGCTGAAGGACGGAATGGAAAAGTCTGTCTTTTTGTAGATGACACAAAAATTTGCAACAGAGTGGACTCCCCCAAGGGAGTGGTTAACATGAGGAAAGATCTACAAAAGCTGGAAGAATAGTCTAATGCTTGGCAACTACGATTTAATGTGAAAAAGTGCAGTGTCATGCACTTGGGTAGCAGAAATCCAAGGGAAATGTACGCGATAGGGAGCGAGAGGTTGGTGTGCACGGTTCAGGAGAAAGACCTTTGTGTGATTATCTCTGATGATCTCAAGGTGGCAAAACAGTGCAACAAGGAGGGGCAAAAGCCAGGAGGATGTTGGTCTGCATACAAAGAGGGATTACTAGCAGAAAGGAAGAGATACTAATGCCACTGTACAAGTCACTGGTGAGGCCTCATTTGGAATACTGTGTTCAGTTTTGGAGACCATATCTTGCAAAAGATGTAAAAAGACTGGAAACTGTTCAGAGGAAGGCGACCAAAATGATTTGGAGCCTGCGTCAGAAGCCTTATGAGAAGAGATTTGAAGACCTAAATATGTACACTTTGGAGGAGAGGAGGGACAGGGGAGATATGATTCAGACCTTTAAATACTTAAAGAGAAATGATGAACAAACAAACCTCTTCCAAACACGGGGAAGCTGTAAAACTAGAGGGCATAACATGAAGCTGCAAGGGGGTAAATTGAAAGGCAATGTCAGGAAATATATTTTCATTGAAAGGGTGGTTGATGCTTGGAATGCCCTCCCGATGGAAGTGGTGGGGGCAAACATGGTGACAGAATTCAAAACGGCATGGGACAAACACAGTGGATTCCTTTACAGCAACAGGATAAAAACAAAATAAACTGAAACATATAACTTCTGCACCATCTAACATCTCAACAAATAGGGGTGTCCTACATGGAGAGGTGGGTTCACCCCTAAACAAAGACACGGAGAGGTGTGGCCTGCACCTACTCTTGCCATCTTCCTGGGCAGACTAGATGGACCATGCTGGTCTTTATCTGCCGTCATCTACTATGTATGTTACTATGAGTTACTATGAGTGGCTCACTGTGTGGTTTTTGGATTGTTGAGGTTTTGTAGTTTGGGCTCAACTTCCTTTTCTGCTAGAGGTTTTTTCTGACCATTGATGTCATCTCGAGTACAGTTCATGACTGCAGCATTGCTGTGGCAGGATTCCTGTCTTAGTCTTGCCATATGACTGGATCGTCCTTTCTGCTGATTTTGACAGAAGGGGTGGCTGAGGTCTTTTTCCCTCTAACTGCGATAGGCTCCTTGTCAGTGTTGTTTGCGGAGTTATTCTCACATTTTTGTTTTTTGTTTTGTTGTTTTCAGAGTGTAGTTGGGAGTTTTTCTTAGTATTTTTTGAATCTGTGGCTCCCTGAGGATATTTAGTTTTGACAGTGCACTATGATGCATAGCCGTGTGTGCCGACCCTTCACCTTGGATATTCACTGCTGGGGTCATATGTGACTCTGGCATTGAATATCTGGGTTTGCCACACAGCCTCCCAGATGCAGTAGATAACCGGGCAGATCAATATTACATGCTGCCTGGTTAGCTACTGCAGCTAAAAGATAGGTGAGCTTTTGCCTCACCTATCTTTTAGCTGCAGGTTGCTAATCAGGCAGAATCCAATATCGCTGCTGCACAGTTATCGACTGTTGCCACCTCCGCTCCTCCCCAGAACACCCATGACACGCCCCAATGCTAATCGCTTAGCATTGGGGCATGTAAAGGAGACGATCGGGGATATTTAGCTGCACTAACTGTGTTAGTGAAGTTGAATATCCTGGTTAGAGACATTTATACAGTTTACAGAACTGTAAATATCAGGCCTTAACTGTATAACAAATGTCATACTGTTTTATCATAGAAACATAGAAACATGATGGCAGAAAAAGACCACATGGCCTATCTAGTCTGTCCTTCCATATCAACAACTACAACAGTCCCCTTTTTACCTTTAGAGATCCTCTGTGTTGGTCCCATGCTTTTCTGAATTCAGCTACTGTCCTTATCTCTACCACCTCCACTGGGAGACTATTCCATGGATCCACTACTCTTTCCATAAAGAAATGTTTCCGCATATCACTCCTGAGTCTTTCAACCTCATTCTATGTCCCCTCGTAGCAGAGCAGAGTTTGTTTTCAATCAAAAGAGGCTCTCCTCCTGTTTCTTATGCCATGGAGGTATTTAAACATCTCTATCATATCTCCTCTATCCCACCTTTCCTCTAAAGTATACATATTAAGATCCTTAAGTCTGTCCTCATATGCTTTATAACGAAGACCACTTACCATTTTAGTAACCACCCTCTGCACCAACTCCAACCTGTTTATATCCTTTTGAAGGTGCGGTCTCCAGAATTGCACACAATACGCCAAACGAGGTTGCACCAGAGACTTATACAGAGACATTATCGCCTCCTTTTTTCTGCTGGCCATTCCTCTCCCTATACATCTAAGCATCCTTCGGGCTTTCACAGTAACCTTTTCTATCTGTTTAGCTACTTTAGGATCATCCGATGCAATTACGCCCAGGTCCCGCTCTTCTTTCATGGACAGAAGTACCTCACCCCCTTTAGATTTTTGCAACCCAAATGCATGACCCTGTCTTTTTTAGCATTCAATTTCAGCTGTCAAATTCTAGACCATTCTTCAAGCTTAGCTAAATCCCTCTTTATGTCATCTACTCTTTCCTGGGTGTCTACTCTATTGCAGATTTTGGTTTTATCTGCAATTAAGCAAACCTTACCCGACAGTCCTTCCGCAATATCACTAACAAAGATGTTAAAAAGAATCGGACCAAGGACAGATCCCTGCGGCACACCACTGGTAACCTCCTTCTCCTCAGAGTGAGCTCCATTTACTTATACCCTTTGATGCCTTCCACACAACCAATTTCTAAACCAATCAGTAACTTTAGGGCCCATTCCTAGGATGCTCAGTTTGTTTATAAGTCACCTGTGTGGAACGGTGTCAAAGGCTTTACTGAAATCTATGTACATCACATCTAGGTCTCTCCCTCTGTCCAACTCCCAGGTTACCCAGTCAAAGAAATCAATCAGATTTGTCTGACAAGACCTGCCTCTGGTGAATCCATGCTGCCTCCGATCCTGCAATCCATTGGACTACAGAAACCTCACTATTCTCTCTTTTAGTAGTCTTTCCAATAATTTACTAACCACAGAGGTTAGACTAACCGTCCTGTAGTTCTCAATGTCATCCTTGCGTCTGCTTTTGTGTAGAGGGATCACATGTGCCTTTCTCCAGTCCTCTGGCACCACTCCTGACAACAAAGAAGCATTGAAAAGGTCAGACAGTGGAGCCGCTAGAACGTCCCCAAGTTCCCTCAGTATTCTTGGATGTATCCCATCTGGACCCAGCACTTTGTCTACTTTTAGTTTAGCTAGTTCCTCATGAACACGGTCTTACAAAAATCATTCAAGATCCCTGTGAACCCCTTGTAATGATCCCTTTGGATCCTCAGGTATGTGGATGGCATGTTGGGAACCTCTGCAGTAGAGAAAACGAGCATTCCTAGCTTAAGAGGATTTCATTGAAACCCTAAAGTATAATGTACAATTGTGTGCCTTACTGCGCCACAGCAAGCATTATGCATTATAACAGGCAGTATTAAAGTGCAGGATGTGCTCTATTGTACCATAACATGTATTATTACACTGCAAGATGCATTACTGTAATTAGGGGCCCTTTTACTAAAATGCACTTTGCAGGTCGTGCGCGCACTAAAGCCCGCAGCACTTCTTAGCATGGGGCAGACACAGCACAGACTGATTTCAGCACTGCGAATCGCGCGTTGGTGTGGTAATGGGGAGGGTTAGAGGTAGAGAGTGGGCATGGTGAGCACTGCACAGCATGGGGGTAAACATCGCGTATTAATTGCGTCCCTTGCAATTAGCGCAGGGTCACCTAAAACCACCTGAATAGGTGGAGTTAAGTGCACCCATTGGTAACTGTGCATGCCGCTGTGGAGACTTAGGCACTGTTCAGAGTGTAATTGCTGGGCGTCTTGAAGGACTACCAAGGGGGAATGCTACTGCTAGGAAGAAATCTGCACTTGTAAGTATTTACCTGCTGATAAATTCTCTAAATCTTGGAGAAAAAGGAATTCTTTGGATTAAAGCTTATAGAATCCGTGTATTTTAAAATTTCAGTGTTTTTGTCAGGTCAGTTAGGACATACTAAAACAAGCCAGCTTTCATTAAAATGAAAGGCAGTTAGGGCTTACTGTTACAAGACAACTTTCAGTTAATGTTTCTTTCCCTCCCGCCCATCCTGGCTCCCACCTACCCTAGGCATGATTTATAGCCTCCTAAACTAGTTAAGGGGAAGGGATTGATCTCTCTTACTTTCAAGTTTAATTAATTATCTTAATGAGCACGTTATTAGACCTTAGGAGTAGATTCATTAAGTCCTCACAGTTCACCTTGAGGTGAAAACTAAAAGTCTCTTATACTTATTAGGTATAAGAACATAAGATATGCCATACTGGGTCAGACCAAGGTCCATCAAGTCTAGTATCCTGTTTCCAACAGTGGCCAATCTAGGTCATACGTACCTAGCAGTTTCCCCTAAAGACACAGGTTCCACAATGCTTGTACTGCTTCAAGCATTGATATCCTGGGTCCCTTCTTAATAATGGTTTATGGATCTTTCCTCGAGGAACTTGTCCAAACCTTTTTTAAACCCAGCTACACTAACAGCCTTTACTACATCCTCCGGTAACAAATTCCAGAGTTTGATTACACATTGAGTGAAAAAATATTTTCTTTTATTAGTCTTAAATAGTTTACCCTGTAGTTTCATTGCATGTCCCCTAGTCTTTCTATATTCTGATAACAAACAATCGATCTACGTTTACCCGTTCCACTCCGTTCATTAATTTATAGACTTCTATCATATCTCCCCTCAGCCGTCTCTTTTCAAGGTTAAAGAGCCCTAACCTTTTTAGCCTTTCTTCATAGGAGTATCCTTCCATCCCCTTTACCATTTTGGTGGCTCTTCTCTGAACCTTTTCTAATATTGCTATATCCTTTTTAAGATACGGCGACCAGAATTGCACACAATATTGAAGGTGCGGTCTCACCATGGAACGATATAGAGGCATTATAATATCTTTTGTTTTATTTTCCATTCCTTTCCTTATGATACCTAGCATTCTATTTGCTCTCTTGGCCGCTGCTGCACACTGGGCCGAGGGTTTTAACATGTTATCCACAATGACGCCTAAATCTTTTTCCTGGGTGGTGGTTCCTACTGTGGAACCTTGCATCGTGTAACCATAGTTTGGGTTGTTCTTCCCTAGGTGCATAATTTTGCACTTGTCCACATTAAATTTCATCTGCCATTTTGATGCCCAGTCTTCCAATTTATCAAGATCATCTTGCAATTTTTGTACTGGTTCAAGTATCCCTATTCCCCTAGCAACTTTAAACAACTGAACAACTTTAAAGAGATAAAAGAAATTTATAAATGTTATGGTGCAGACAGCAGTCCAGCAGAGAGATGGATGCTATCCACTCTTTTGCAATGAGTGTTACATGTATGATTTTCTCCTTGTTGGTGAGAGGTGTTATGTGTGCAGTAGGTGCAAAAAGCTCTTTGCTTTCAAGGAATGAACTCGATCTCTGGAGACTAGAGTAGCAGACTTGGAGCACCTGAGGCAGACAGAGAGATATATGGATGAGACCTACAGGGATGCAAACTAGACAAGATTTTAGATAGTGCTGGGGAGGAGCCTGCTTTCTTGGTACATGTTGGTACCAATGACATAGGAAAAGTGAGAGGGAGGTTCTGGAAGCTAAATTTATGCTTTTAAGTTGAAAGTTGAAATCCAAAATTTCTAGGATAGTATTCTCAGAAATGCTTCCCGTTCCATGCACAGGACCCAAGGGGCTGGCAGAGCTCCAGAGTCTCAATGCGTGGATGAGACGATGGTGCAAGGAAGAGTGTTTTTGTTTTGTTAGGAATTGGGCAACATTCTGGGGAAAGGGGAGGTCTTTTCTAAAACTATAGGCTCCACCTTAACCAGGGTGGATCCATGTTGCTGGCATTACACTTTAAAAAAGGAGATAGAGCATCTTTTGAACTAGAAAATGGGGAAAAGCCGACAGTTGCCCAAGATCATATAGTTCAAAATGATGTATCTTTGAAGAATACTAGCAAAACAGGGAAGTCAGCACATCCCGATAGAGAGATTCCAATAAAGGTAAAAGTAACCCAGGTGTCTTTAAGTAAAAATCAGACAAAGCTGAAAGATTCCAAATTATCCCTGTTATCTATTAGCTAGACTGTTAATATGAACAAAAAACAAACTTTGAAATGTCTGTGTGCAAATTTTAGAAGTCTAAAAAATAAGATGAGAGAGTTAGAATATATAGCACTGAATCAAAGGTTAGATATAATTGGCATGTCAGAGACCTGGTGGAAGGAGGATAACCAATGGGACAACCAGGCCACAAGCTATATGGCAATTATAAGGTAGTTCACATAAGTGGAGAGGCAGTGCTATATGTTAAAAAAGGCATTGAGTCAAACAAGATAAAAGTTTTGCAGGAAATAAAATACACTGTAGAACTTGCATAGATAGAAATGCCAAATAAAAAGGGGAAGGGAATGGCAGTGGGGGGTGTACTGTTGCCCATCTCGCCAGAGTGAACAGACGGATAGTGAAATGCTAAAAGAAATTAGGGAAGCTTGCAAAGTTCACAACACAGAAATAATGGGAGATTTCAATTACCCTAGTATTGAATGACTGGGTCAATGTTACATCAGGCCATACTAGGGAGAGATAGTTTCTAGATGAAATAAACGACTGGTTCATGCATCTAGCGCAAGAGGTAACAATGTTGGGGGCTTCTTGGCAATAGTAATCATAACATGATCACATTTGATTTAATAAATGGCGGGAGGATAACAACCAGGACACTGATCGATGCTACAATTCTATGCTGGCTGATAACAGTTATACTATGACAGTGCGTTTGGATGGCATGTAATTTTGTCTTGCTCCCTGAAGCAGCCAAATGCAAAATGCTGAGCGTTGCAGTAGAGACCATGTTGTTAGTCCAGCACTAAGATAAGTAGCACTTTGTCCCATGTGATGGGATACTGAATAAATTGTCTAAGGAGGTTTTTTCTGACCCATGATGTAGTTTGGTGTAAGTCATATCAGTGGCTGTGATAATTTGAGAAGTTTATCTTTATATTGACTTCCTTTACTATTGAGGTCTTTTTCCTCCTTCAGCATTACAAATGTGTATATGAAATCATTTTTTGCTTGGTTAACTTTACATCATTTACTCCAAAATATTTTTATCTAAGAGTTAGCATTTTTTTGGATTGGAAAGATAACAAGGAAATCCACTGCACTAACATTTGGAGTGGAGGAGTAGCCTAATGGTTAGAGCGCTGGCTTGAGAACCTGCAGACCAGGGTTCAATTCCCACTAGCACTCCTTGTGGCCTTGAGCAAGTCACTTAACTCTCCATTGCCTCAGAAAAGTCCAAGTTATCAATGTCCCCGTTTAATGTATATTACCAAGTTTAAGTTTCAATGTAAACCACTTTGATTGAAATGATAAAGTGGTATATAAAACCTGTTAAATAAATAAATTTAACTTTCAAATAGGAGATTATGATAAAATGCAGAGAATGGTAAAGAAAAAGGTTAAGAGTCTATATCAGGCCTGGGTGCTATTTAAATAGACTGTCTTACAAGCCCCGTCCAGATATATTCCACGTTTTAAGAAAGGTGGATGGAAAGCCAAATGACAGCCATCATGACTTAAAGGTAAGGTCAAAGAGGCTGTTATTGCTAAGAGAGAATCTTTCAGAAATGGAAGCAGGATAACCAAGGCTACAATCTATATCACAATGAAAGGGAAGATCACATAGGTGGAGGGGCGGAGCTATATGTTAAAGAGGGCATCGAGTCCAACAGGATAAAGGTTTTGGAATAAACAAAATACACTGTAGAATCTCTATGGATAGAAATTCCATGTTAAAATGGGAAGGGAATGGCAGTGGGGGTGTACTACCATCCTCCTGGCCAGAATGAACAGACAGATGATGAAATGCTAACAGAAATTAGGGAAGCTAGCAAAGCTAATGTGAGATTTTAATTACCATGGTATTGACTGGGTCAATGTCACATCAGGACATGCTAGGGAGATAGAGTTTCTAGATGAAGTAAATGACTGCTTCATGGAGCAACTGGTTTAGGAACTGATACACGGGCACGCTATTTTAGACCTGGTCCTCAGTGGAATGCAGAATCTAGTGCAAGAGGTAAATGTTTTGGGGCCGCTTGGTAATAGCGATCATAATATGATCACTTTTAATTTAATAAATGGAGGGAGGATAGCAAGGAAATTGACGGCGCTAACATTTAACTTTCAAAAATGAGAATACAGTGCCTTGCGAAAGTATTCATCCCCTCAGTGTTTGTCCTGTTTTGTCGCATTACAACCTGGAATTAAAATATAGTTTTGGGGGTTTGCACCATGTGATATACACAACATGCCTACGATTTTGAAGGTACAAAATATCCTTTATTGTGACACAAACAATAATTAAGACAAAAAAAAAAACCCTGAAAGCAGGAGTGTGCCTATGTACTCACCCCCCAAAGTCAATACGTTGTAGAGCCACCTTTTGCTGCAATTACAGCTGCAAGTCTCTTGGGATATGTCTTTATTAGCTTAGCACATCTAGCCACTGGGATTTTCACCCATTCCTTAAGGCAAAACCACTCCAACTCCTTCAAGTTAGATGGGTTGCATTGGTGTACAGTAATCTTCAAGTAATACCACGGATTCTCAATTGGATTGAGGTCTGGGCTTTGACTAGGCCAGGGGTCGGCAACCCGCGGCTCCGGAGCCGCATGCGGCTCTTTCTCACCTTTGCCGCGGCTCCGGAGCACACTGCCCGCTTTAAACGTCGCGTTATGGGCTCCCTCCATGTCAGCTCCCTCCCTTCTTCTGCAGCCGCGGTTCCCTGTCTCTTAGGGAACCGCGGCTGTGCTTTTAAAATCATCTCGGAGCCCTTCCTGTCTTGACGGGCTCCGTGCAGCATTGTCCCGCCTCTAAAGGAAGTTTTGGAGGCGGGACAATGCTGCACGGAGCCCGACATGACTGGCAGGGCTCCGAGATGATTTTAAAAGCACAGCCGCGGTTCCCTAAGAGGCAGAGTGCCGCGGCTGCAGACGACGGGAGGGAGCTGACATGGAGGGAGGGAGCAGATATGGATGGATGGTGACATGGAGGGAGGGAGCTGATATGGATGGATGGAGGGAGGGGGGCTGACATGGAGGGAGGGAGGGGGCTGACATGGAGGGAGGGGGGCTGACATGAAGGGAGGGAGCTGATATGAATGGATGGAGGGAGGGGGGCTGACATGGAGGGATGGAGGGGGGCTGACATGGAGTGAGGGGGGCTGACATGGAGGGAGGGAGCAGATATGAATGGATGGAGGGAGGGGGCTGACATGGAGGGATGGAGGGGGCTGACATGGAGGGAGGGGGCTGACATGGAGGGATGGAGGGGGCTGACATGGAGGGAGGGAGCAGATATGAATGAATGGAGGGAGGGGGGCTGACATGGAGGGATGGAGGGGGCTGACATGGAGGGAGGGGGGCTGACATGGAGGGATGGATCGAGGGGGGCTGACATGGAGGGATGGAGGGGGCTGACATGGAGGGAGGGAGCAGATATGAATGGATGGAGGGAGGGGGGCTGACATGGAGGGATGGAGGGGGCTGACATGGAGGGAGGGAGCTGATATGAATGGATGGAGGGAGGGAGGGAGGGAGGGGGGCTGACATGGAGGGATGGAGGGGGCTGACATGGAGGGAGGGGGGCTGACATGGAGGGAGGGAGCAGATATGAATGGATGGAGGGAGGGGGGCTGACATGGAGGGATGGAGGGGGCTGACATGACATGGAGGGGGGGGGGCTGACATGGAGGGAGGGAGCTGATATGGATGGATGGATGGAGGAGGTAGGGGGTCTGACATGGAGGGAGGGAGCTGATATGGATGGAGGGAGGGGGGCTGACATGGAGGGATGGAGGGGGCTGACATGGAGGGAGGGGGGCTGACATGGAGGGGGCTGACATGGAGGGATTGGGGAGGCGGGCTGACATGGAGGGAGGGAGCTGATATGGATGGAGGGAGGGAGGGAGGGAGGGGGCTGACATGGAGGGATGGAGCACTGGTAATGGGGTTGAGGGGACGAGCACTGGAAATGAGCTGATTAGGGGAGGCTAGGACTGGTAATGAGCTGATGGGGGGTAGGACTGGTATTGGGCTGATTAGGGGAGGCTAGCACTGGTAATGGGGTTGAGGGGGGATTAGCACTGGAAGCGAGCTGATTGGGGGGCTTTGACTGGGCATGGGCTGATTGTGGGGAGGGGAGGATAGAGCTGCTGGCCCTGGAAGATAACTGGGGGCTAAGGCTACAAATGGGCTGATATGAGGGGATGGGAGAATGGAACTGGATCTGAGAGGGGCTGCCATGGTATTTGTACTAGAAGGGACTGGTCAGTGGGGAAGGAGGGGGACTGGAAGGAAATGGACACCAGTGGCAATCATGGGAATGCAAGTTGACATTGGAAGGTACTGGGAGTGAGGACTGGAAAGGGGCTGATATTGGGGAGGGTTACTGGGACTGGAAATAGGCTGATGGAAAGAAGTGAAGAAAACGAAAGAAGAGATAAGAACTGGCAGATGGACCATAGACCACAGAAAGAGAGCTAAGAGAAGACAGGAAAGCAGAAGCCTCAGATCGGGACCAGCATGATCAAAGAATAAATTGGTCAGACAACAAAGGTAGAAAAAATAATTTTATTTCATATTAGTGATTTGACTACAAAATCATCATAATTTTGAAATCAAATATTGTTACTTCTTGTTATATTTTCTGGCGTATTTTTTTTGGTGTGCGACGGAAGAGGGGTAGTCTTATACGGCGAGTATAGGCCAAACACCTATATTTTAACAGGAAAAGTAGGGGGTCGTATATAGCATTAAGGTAAGAAACAATATATGCAGTGTTAGATTTGTTTTAAATGTCGCAATGGTTTTGCGGCTCCCAGTTTTTTTTTTCCCTTCGGAAACGGGTCCAAGTGGCTCTTTATGTCTTAAAGGTTGCAGACCCCTGGACTAGGCCATTCCAAGACATTTAAATGTTTCCCTTTAAACCAGCTTTAGCAGTATGTTTAGGGTCATTGTCCTGCTAGAAGGTGAACCTTCGCCCCAGTCTCAAATCTCTGGCAAACTGAAACAGGTTTTCCTCAAGAATTGCCCTGTATTTAGTGCCATCCATAATTCCTTCAATCCTGACCAGTTTTCCTGTCCCTGCCAATGAAAAACATCCCCACAGCATGATGCTGCCACCACCATGCTTCACTGTAGGAATGGTGTTCTCGGGGTGAGGGGAAGTATTGGATTTGCACCACATATGGCGTTTTCCATGATGGCCAAAAAGTTCAGTTTTCATCACATTTGACCAGAGAACCTTCTTCCACGTGTTTGCCAAATGCTGTTGTGCAAACTCCAAATGTGTTTTCTTATTTCTCTCTTTAAGCAATGGCTTTTTCTGGCCACCCTTCCATAAAGTGCCACTCTGTTAGTGTATGGCTAAAGTGTTCCTATGGACAGATACTCCCATCTCCGCAGTGGATCTTTTCAGCTCCTTCAGTGTTATCCTTGGTGTCTTTGTAGCATCTCTAATTAATGCTCTCCTTGCCTAGTCTGTGAGTTTTGATGGGTGGCTCTCTCTTATCAGGTTTGTAGTGGTGCCATATTCTTTCTATTTTGTTATGATGGATTTAATGGTGCTCCGTGGGATATTCAGAATTTGGGATATTGTTTTATAACCCAATCCTGATCTATACTTCTCCACAACTTTGTCTCTGACCTGTTTGGAGTGCTCCTTGGTCTTCATGTTGCTTGCTTAGTGGTGTTGCAGAGTCAGGGGCCTTTCAGAATAGGTATATTTATACAGGCATCATGTGACAGATCATGTGACACTGATTGCACACAGGTAGACCCTAATCAACTAATTATGTGACTTCTGAGGTTAATTGGTTGGAACAGATCTTATTTAGGGGTTTTATAGTAAAAGGGATGAATATATATACACTCACAGCTTTTCAGTTTATACTTGTTTTTTTTCCCATATACAAGGTATTTTATTGTCATTCCACTTCACCAATTTAGTCTATATTGTTAGGTCCATTACCTAACATCTAAATGAACCTCCATTTTCATTCTAGGTTGTATATAATGTGACAAAACAGGACAAAAACCAAGGGAATGAATACTTTCACAAGGCACTGTATAATAAAATGAGGAAAATGTTTAAGAAAAAACTGAAAGGAGCAACTGCAAAGGTTAAGGGCCCGATTTTCATTTAGGCAGGCTATGCACCGCATCAGCACATAGCCTGCCTGACTTCCTTAACCCAGATTTTCATTTTTGCGGCGACGGAAATGAAAAACTGTGTCACGCCACACAGGCCAGCAGCCACCGAGGTTAAATGGGTAGCAGCGATTTTCCTCACCTATCTTTAAGACGCAGAGCAGTAAGAGAGCAGCATTGAAAATCGCTGCTGTCCGCTTAGTGCCATTCTCTGCCTCTGCTCCACCCCGGAATGCTCCAACACATCCCGATGCTAAGCGGATAGCATCTGAGCGCGTTAGGGACTTAACCAGGATTTTCCAAAGGTACTACCCATGTAGGTGCCTTTGGAAAATCCCAGTTAAGGCATTTATACAGGTAACATGGGCTGTTACCTGTATAACTGCCTTTGAAAATCAGGCCCTAAGAGTTTACATCAGGCCTGGGTATTATTTAAAAATATTATCTTGGAAGCCCAGACCAGATGTATTCCATGCTTTAAAAAAGGTGGAAGGATGGCTATTATAGCTAAGAGAAAATCTTTCAGAAAATGGAAAAATGAGCCAAATGAAAACAAAAAGCAACATAAATACTGGCAAGTGAAATGCAAGGCGTTGATAAGGCAGGCAAAGAGAAAACTTGAAAAGAAGCTTGCTGTGTAAGCAAAAGCGCATAAGATTTTTTTTTCAAATATATTCATAGCAAAACACTTTTGAGGGAGTCAGTTGGACCATTAGATGATGGAGGGTTGAAAAGTGCACTGAGAGAGGACAAGGCCATAGCAGAGAGACTGAATGAATTTTTTGCTTCAGTCTTTACTGAAGAAGATGTAGGAAACTTACCCATGGAAGCACAAACGTTTAGAGTAAGGTGACTCATGGTTAGCAAAAGGACTTTATTAAAGTATACATTAATCGGCCAAGTACCCTACACGGCCATGTTTTAGCTAAGCCTTCATGAGGTACAGAGACCTTGAACAACAGGTAAATAAACAGTTGTATGAAATAGTAATATAGTATGTATATATATATATATATTGTCATGAGGCTGGAGCCACGGAAGGTGCAGGTTTAGAAAAAAACCCTGTCTTTCATAGAGCTGTGGATGTGCAGAAGATGCAATTACCTCGTAGCACAGCTAGAGGGGGCAGGAGTAATCCTACAGAGGCTGAGTCAACATGCCCAGCAACTGATTGTAGGAGTGTTAACCAGCTGCACCTGAAGGCAAGCCCGGGAGTTTCAAAGGCAAAATGCCTTTATAAAGGAAAGACAGCCAGAAGGAAGGAGTGTGGAGGAGGAATCCAGTCAGGAGGAATCCAGTCAGGAGGGATCCATTTGGAGGGAACTCAGCCGGCAGCAGTTCAGCCAGAAGGAAGGAGAAGGAGTGTGGAGAAGGAGAGAGTCCACACGGAGCAAGCCCAGAGGGACAGAATCCAGACGGAGACTGTCCAGAGGGATAGAGTCCAGAGGGACAGAGCACAGAGAGACGGAGTCCAGAGAGAGGCTGCTAGGAGAAGCAGTTTGGCTGGAAGGAGTGGCACTCCCAGTCCAAGTAACGTAGCTGGATCAAGCAGCACAACAAGAGCAGCAACAGCTGAAAGAGGAGTACAGAAAACCAAGGAGCCATGCTTTAAGAGAAGCCTACATTCACCTGAGTTCACTGGACCGGAATTACAAGGTGCAAGGAGGAGAGGTTCCTATAGCAAAGCTACCTTTACACAGAAGCACAGAGGTTGGGAATCCTCACCAGGTTTTCCTGGGCTTCAGGAGGGCAAAGCACTGCACAAGAAAACCTGTCTCCAGAGAGAGAGCTCCATGTGTAGCAGCTGCAGGAAGCCAAGGTGGCTCTTTACTTTTAAAAGAAAGCCTTGCTCCTAGAAACTCTGATAAAGCAGACGCTCAATATATGAGAAGAGGGAACAAAGCAGAGCTTTTCAAAACAATACCTAACAGAAGAGTCTTAATGGAAGCAAAGAAACAGGGACAAACCCTCTAAACTTGTAGCCATAAGGGAAAGCACTTATTCAGAGGGAGAAGCCAGTGACGCAGAGTCCATGGAAATAGAGTTTGAGAATACTATTCCCATTCCTCAGGATGAATCCATGGATTGTACTTTTTGTGCTACTACTAGTCTTGAGTCCTTAGTAGAACTGTAAATATAAAAGAAACCCTGCAATCAATTGTGAAGCTTATAACAGTTTGTTTGCCTGCTTGTTTAATTTACTTTGGAATGAAAGAATCCTCAGTTAAACCCTGCATTCAATTGTGAAGCTTATAACAATTGTTTGCCTGCTTATTTGGTGGAACCCTTTATAAAGAAGGACTATCTTTATTTTCTTATGTCTTAGTGAACCCTTGCGTTAAAGGAGAAATAAAGCCTTATTACCCTCCACTCTTGGCTTATATAATTTGTTCTCACAAAGGAGCTAAATCTCCAAGGACCAAACTGCACTGGGCCTTAAAGAGCCATTGCTCCTTAAAAATAATAAAAATGCTCAGTGTGCCCTTACAGCCATTGACCACTGAGGGCACCTGACGACAATATATCTATATATATATCTATATATATATATGCGTGTGTGTGTGTGTGTGTGTGTAAAAGTATGAAAAATTAAAAATGGACATACTGGTATGTCATTAATTTACAATAATCATAATAACAATCATAAAAACAATAAAAACTTCAGGAAGCAGAAGCAAACAATACTGAAAGCAAATCAATATGTGTGAATATATAATGGTGAGAAATAAAGGCAAAAAACAGAGAGGTAGTCGTAAATAAATGTAAAATCATATCAACAAAAAGGTGAAACATATTAAGACAAAAAATATAGAAGGAAGGAACAAAGTTAAGCAATATTATAAATATAAAAGATGCATATAAAACAATTATGTAAATTCAAACTCTTATATAAAGGTTAGAAATATAAAAATAAAAAGATAGGAGAGGAGTGTGGATTCAAAATGGTGATGGGGTAGGACGCTGTGAGTGTGGGTCTTACGCTGGCTCCTGAACCCGTGTTCTAATGGGGAGAAAGAGGAAACAACACGCACAGAAACCCTCCGAGACTTCTTCTCCGGCGAATCAGAAGGTTCATATGTCTATTGCCGGCTTCTGTATTCCCTCCGGCTGCGTGGCTTCGAGAGATCCGCCGCTGTTGCAGGCAGATCTGAGCATAGAAGGGGTTTCTTTGAGCCCTGTACAGGCATCCCCAGCTCAACCCGGATGCCTCCTCATGACACAGCAGCTTGGTGATGTGTCCTCGGTGCACGAGCCAGCTGTGATTACAGAGGAGTTTTTCGTGAAGGATCAGTCAGCTTCTGGAGCTGCCGGAGGTCGAGGTGGAGTGTCTCCCTTCAGCAGCACTACTGGGGTGGAGCTTGGTAGTAATAGTTCCCACAGTCCTTTGGCATCACGGCTTCCTGGAAGTGTGGTAAAACCGGCGCACGTTACACTTGATAGCTTGTGGGAAGCTCTCTCTACCCTCCAACAGTCCCTTCTACCTTTTGTGGGTGCAGTTTCTCAGGAACTTTCTGTGATTAAGGCCCAGGGTTCCTCTACAGTTGCAGAGGTGGCAAGTCAGGCCATAAGAATTTCGCAAATGGAATCTATGGTGGAGGAGCTGCAGTCCCTTGGCGCTGCTAATTCAAAGGACAGGTTGATTCAGGCGAGAAAAATAGAATTTCTAGATAACCAATTGAGGAGGAATAATTTGAGATTCCTGAATTTTCCTCGATCGCCTTTGATTGCACCTTTGGACCTGGTCTGTAAGTACTATGTGGATGTTTTGCAAATGCCCGTCGAGTCTTTGCCACCAGTGGTAAGGGCTCAATACGTGACTATTTCCTCATTAGAAGCGATTGGCCAGCAGGGTTCTGCTGGGGAAACGGATCTTCCTCAAATGGACCTGTCTGCATTTTTTGAGAGCTCCTTAGAGGTGGTGACTAGTCGGGCTACTTTGGTGGTTAATTTTGCCTTTGAATCAGACAGGAACACTGTGCTTAAATTATATTTCTCAAAAATTTCTGTATCTCAATTTATGGGCTCAAAAATACGACTTTTTCTTGATCTTGCTAGAGATACCTAGAAAAGGAGAAGAGCTTTTCTGGCTTTACGCCAGAGAACTCTCTCCCTGGGAGCACAGTTTAAGTTAAGATATCCGTATAAATGTGTGGTTATGTATCAGGCTAAACAATATCTGTTTTTTGATTCCCAAGAATTGCTACAATTTATACATAGTAGGGAAGAGGGAGGGGTGGGGATGAGTCCCATATTGGCTGCCATGAAATTACTAGCTTTGCTCCTGTGATTAATTTGTTATTATATCTTAGGTTCCTAAGTATGATTTCTTTTTTCTTGGATCTTATTGTGGGGTAATATTGTGGTCTTTTCCAGGTGTGATTGTATTTCCTTGTAATTTTTTGTTGAGATGACAGTTGTATATCTCTTGTATTACTTAATTCTCCTTCAGATTTTATTTTCTGGAGTTTTTTGTTAAATCTAATAAAAATTAAAAAAAATAAAATAAAAAGATAGAGCGACAAAAAGAAAAGTAAAAAGAATTGGTAAAAAAGAGGCACATAGAAGAAGGGAGCAGGCTTATTCATACCCTCAAATCACATCATGAAGACCAGGTTTGGGTTATACTTACAAGTAAAACATGGGTGTTGTTTATACCAAAGGGCATGAATCAAATCCAGTTCAACACTCCTAGAAGAACTAAAAAGAAAAATCAAACCACATAATGTAACCAATGCCCAGTTTCATGTTTCAAGGGAACATAGAACCCAAATTTTCATGTCTAGTTTTCAAGGATCTAATGTATGGAAAACCACCCAGGGAATTGGGAATATCAAAATATGTAAAAATAGGGGTAAGAAGAAAAGCTATGCATAGTACTAATCAAAGTCTTCAACTTAGAACAAATGGAAAGGCATACCTTGGGGTGGTGTGAGGACTATCTCAAAAAAAAACAAGCTAATCCAATTCATCACAAAACAATGAGAAACATAAAAAGTTATATTAATTGCACAGTGACATGCTGCATAAGAAGTAAAGGTGAAAGAATTAAAAAGTCAAAAGAATGGGCTTGGGTGATAGCCATCCTATGTATCAGAAACCACCTTGTGAAGATAAGAGTAAAATCACTGTTTAAATGAACAATCAAAGGGAACATAAATAAATATATAATGCTGTGTAGAAAGTGCAATTAATATGACATTTTTATATTTCTCATTGTTTTTGGTGCACTGGTTTAGCTTTTTCTTTTAGGAACTGGTTGAAAGATAGAAAACAGAAAGTAGGGCTAAATGGCCAATTTTCTCAAAGAAGGAAGGTGAATAGTGGAGTACCCCAGGGATCTGTGCTGCACCTGGTGCTTTTTAACATATTTATAAATGACCTGGAAATAAGCATATCAAGTGAGGTGATCAAAGTTGCAGATGACACAAAATTATTCAAAGTTGTTAAAACCCATGAGGATTGTAAAAAAAATTGCAAGAGGACCTTGATAAATTGGGAGACTGGGCATCCAAATGGCAGATGACATTTAATGTGGACAAATGCAAAGCTATGCATTTAGGGAAGAACAACCCAAGCTATGGTTACACGATACAAGGTTCCACATTAGGAACCATCACCCAGGAAAAGAATTTAGGCGCATCATTGATAATATGTTGAAACCCCTCCATCCAGCATGTAGTGGCAGCCAAGAAGGCAAATGGAATACTATGAATTATAGGAAAGGAATAAAAAATAAAACCAAGGATATTATAATGCCTCTGTATCTCTCCATGGTGCGACCACACCTTCAATATTGTATACAATTCTGTTCACCATATCTTATAAAAGATATATAGCAGAATTTGAAAAAGGGGATGGAAGGATATCCTGAGGAAAGGCTTAAAAGGTTTGGGCTCTTCAGTTTGGAAATGAGATGACTGAGGGGAGATATGATAGAAATCTATAAAAAAATGAATGGAGTGGAAGGGGTAAATGTAGATCGGTTGTTTACCCCTTCACACCCACTCAGACTGGGGGGGGGGGGGGCACAAAAAAAAGCTACAATGTCCTCAACACGAAATCAAACTCTGGAATTGATTACCAGAGGCTCTAGTAAAAGCTATTAGTGTAGTTGGATTTCAAAGAGGTTTGGACAAGTTCCTGGAAAAAAAAGTTCATAAGCCATAATTAAAGAGGACAGGAGAAATCTACTGTTTAACCACTAGACAAGCAGTAAGAAATCTGTGTACCTCGTGGGAACCTGCCAGGTACTTGTGACCTGGATTGGCCGCTGTTGAAAACAGGATACTAGGTTTGATGGACCTTGGTCTGACCCAGTATGGCATATTTTATTTTCTTATGTTCTTGCTCTATCATCTGGCCACCAACTGTTGACTGGGGCCTGTTGATTTCTAGTTTGGTACAATAAGCTGCCAGTCTTGTAAAGATAAGGGTAAGTATGGTGGGCACGAAGAACTTTCACACTAATGTCTTATTTACTCAAAGCACATTTCAAATCGACCAAGACAGATGCTGCTTGAAATAATAACTTCAGTCCACCTACAAAATTTCCCCAAAACACAACTTTGCCTGTGTTATGCAAACTATGTATCAGAAAAGTCCATTGGCAGCAAATAAAACCTCAGAATTTTTTTTTTTTTATGTTCTGAACAGAAAAGGGGAAATTTTATATTGAATTTCTTAAGGCTAGGAATAAATTACGATTGTGGGTTGTGGAACTGAAGATAACCAGTTTACTGTGCATATTCCTCATTTATCCACCAGATGCACTAGAGGAGTCTCATTTTGTGTTCAGCGATTGCGCTGACTGAAGAAAAAACTATTTAACTGTGTAATCAGTCACTATATCTATTCATTACTTCCTCTGCAGCTGTCCTCTTTGCTGTAATAGCAAATACTATTGTACATCTCATATACAAATGAATTACCAAGCTTGATATTACAGACTGTGGGTATATATGACCGCAGGCATCCCTTTATTCTAGTTTCCTAACCCTTTTAAAGAGAAACAAAATGAGAAGTTGTAAGTATATAATATAAAAATGTGCATACATCATGAGGGTATTTATATAAAGTTATTTTCCAATATAAGCACGTGAAATGCCTCTTGCAAATTACCCCCTCCCATTTACATGTATGCTTGATAAGATGAACATCTGTACTTCCACATGATTCTGCTATAGGCATGTTAGGGGGTGGGATGTGGGTGGAGTTACAGTTTACATACTTTATAAAACACATGCGATCGCACCTACTGTCCACCCCTTCATTTACCCTGGCTCTTGAGCTGCTGTAAGTGTACCCAGGCTCATTTTATCCATAAGTTCTGTAGGATTTGTAAAATGGGCTACAAACAGATACCTTCTTACCCTTCATACATTGGTGACTCTTCAAAAAACTACCTAGTATACATCGTAGAAATTAATGAAATTGTCTTACGTTGCCAAACAAGTGTATCATTGTGTACCCTTAATTTCTGTGCATGTGTTTTACTAATACAGTGATATTAATCATAAGGCCCACTAGGCTCCTCTTCTCTACTGGTTTTCCTTCCTACCCAGTACCAGCACAATCTCTTGCTTCACCCTCACTTACCTACCACTAAGAATCTTCTTGGGTCAATATTCAAAAGATTTGTCTGGCTAATTCCAGGAGTTACCTGGACAAATATTACATTTTGATCTTATCCCACTGCTTACTAATTATGCTTTGTCTGGATAACTCATTGCCGAATCAAAAAATACTTGGTTAAATATGGAGGAGTTGGAGGCATTCCTGGGGGAGGGGGAGACTTGGTAAAACTTTAACTGGATAGCACTAACTGGTTAGGTCTGTCAGAAAACTTCTTGTCCAAAGGTTAACCAGATAAAGATATCTGTTTAACTTCAACCAGGTATACTCAATGCTGCTGAGTTAACTGGTTATGATTTGGAATATCCAGATCGGCGCTTCCTAATATTGCCCTCATCGTATTTGTCCTTTGCCTTCTTGAATAACCATAAGTTGCTTTTGCCCCTCCTACCTCCTACAATGCAAAGCTGTCTCATACATCCACTCTCTTTTGTGGAAAGGAATACTGTATTCCCTGAGTACTGGCATCGCTATGGGGTGCCAAGTGCCACCCCAAAAAAATGGCGTCATCCCAGTTCCAGGCATCAAATTGTGCCCGGGTTAACCAAACTCCCCACCCGATCTGATGCTGAGCTGTGCTAGCCTCTTTGCCCTTTGTTCTCCTTCCTCAGCTATAGCACGTCCTTGATGCTAGGTGTAGGGAATGGGAAGGGGGAATAATGGTTGGATGAGGAGATGGCAAAAAGGGATAGTGTTTGGAAAGCGGAAGGAAGGGAACAGGTTTGAATGGGGGAAGAGTGAGTGGGTGTGAAGGAGGAATGAATAACTGAAGGAAGGGACAGAGAGGGGGTAATATCCCAAGGAGGGGACTGGGGTAAGAAGGGGGAGTATCCCCAGGAGAGAGATGGAATAAAAAGTGTCTGGAGGGAAGAAGTGAGAAGGGTGTGGAGATCCTCTAGAGGGAGGAAGAGAGGGGGAACGAAGGGGCAAAATATAAAATGGATGGAGGTGGTGACAAGGGGGAAAGAAATGAGAGAGAGAGAATGCATTAAGGTGGGAGAAAAGTGTTTGGAGGAAGGAAGTGGGGAAGAGGGTGTGAAGGACGAAAGAGTGCCTGAAGAGAGAGAAAGAACGAGGAATAGTGTCTAGTGTGAGAATGTTTGAAGGGGAAAGAGCCTTCTGAGATGGAGGAAGTGGGTGAAAAGGGGGAGGAATGTCTTGAGGGAGGGGTGAAGAATCTGGAGGGGTTAAAAAATGTCTGTGATGCAGTGTAAAGAGACAGGAGACTTTAGAAGAGGTGAGAGAATGTGAAAATAGGACTGGAAGGAAGTTTTGGGGGATTTTTTGTGCCGTCAAGTCAGTGCTGACTCCTAGTGATCCAGCTACCTCTGGGGTTTTCTTGGCAATGTATCACTGGAAGGAGATTGCCAGGTCTTTTCTTCCAAGGCAATGGAGGGTAAAGTGACTTGCCCAAGATCACAAAAACTGTCAGTGGGCATCAAACCCTTGACCTTTTGGAAAGCTGGGTAGGAGTTATGAGAAAGAAGAAAGGGGCTGGATGCCAGGAGGGGTTCAGTGACAAGAAAGGAGTAGGGGCTGATGAGGGAATGAAAGACAGAGAAAGGTAGATGATGTTTTGGGAGTGGTGAGTACAGAAGATGGAAATGGGAGACTGGGGAATAGGTGAAATACAGAGGGAGAACAGGAGGCTGGGAGTGATAGACAGGGCAATGGGAGGACTGGAGAGGGGTGAAAGTAAGAGACTGAGGACTGGAGTTATATTTTAACTATGAGTGCAGAGGCAGAGAAGAAAAAAATGAAAGAAAGGAAAGGTCAATATTGGAGTGATATAGAGAAGGCAGGGAAGAAGAAAAGAGGGAAAAATAGAAAAAGAGGCTCTGGAAAAGAACTTAAAAAGCTGATCAAAAGGAAAATGGAAGAGAGACCAGGGCCAACCCTATTAGAAGAAGTGCCCAGACAGCAAAGGTAGAAAAGAAACAAAATGTGTCAGCTGTGGGAAATGTGCATCTCTTCTATTTTTGTATTTTGCATAGTACAGGAGGAAATGCATCTCTGTTTCTCTTTTTCCAGTATTGCAGTGCTCCTAGAGTCTAGCTTTATGGGGAGTTTCCATTTCAATTTGTTTTTAGCTTGTGGTCCCTTATTTTATATTAGATGAGGGTCTGTCCATATTCTGCATATGTGGCTGGTCCATATTCTGCATATGTGGTGAAGGATTCTGTTGACATGTAGTTCCTGTGTAGGGAGGGGTGTGTAAGGGTCCTGCTATTTTCCCAATAGTACGTGTACTGATGCTCTAGGGCTTGGTGTAATACTTACAATGCTGTCTTTTAATAGGTATGGTTGTTGTAGTTTGAGTCCTGGGAGGTAGGGAATGGGAAGGGGGAATAATGGTTGGATGAGGAGATGGCAAAAAGGGATAGTGTTTGGAAAGAGAGAGGAAGGGAACAGGTTTGAATGGGGGAAAAGTGAGTGGGTGTGAAGGAGGAATGAGTAACTGAAGGAAGGGACAGAGAGGGGGTAATATCTCATGGAGGGGGTTGGGGTTTATATACCTAGTTCAATGTTCTATGTACAATGTTCTATGTGCACTGTTCAATGTATCAAGCTGTTACAATGTAAACCACACTGATCCAAAATAGCGCAGTATATAAAATCAAATTAAATAAATAAATATGCTCTGTATGTCTTTTTGTGGGGCTTTATGTTAAATCACATGGAGCCCGATTCCATAACATGCACGCCTGGCCCACAAACATGCCTAAATTGAAAATGGGCCCCCTTTGAACCCAAATCCGCATTCACAGATCTAGATGTGCCCGTGATTCTGGAATCAGGGAGATAAATATGTCCAGCGCGGCACGGGCAAAGTGCTATGCAGCCTGCACATGCATGCATCTGGCTCACGGCTGCGTGCACGGGTGCAAGCATAGACCATGCAATATAATGGAAAAACATGTCCCCGTATTATTATAGGACATGGGTACGTGTTTTAGACATTCTCATGCCCACAGTATTCTGAAAAGTTACACGTTTTGGATCCTGCCTGTCTCTGGGATGTACCCGTGGATGCCATGCCTCCTCAGTAAAACATGCATTTCCTAAGTTGCTCTTCATACTGGCAGTACTTTGTTGATGCAAACTAGACATAAATACCAATGAGAACTGACTGCTGCTGCATCCTGACCTAGACCATATACCAGCCCTCCTCAGGCCCCGAAAAGTGCTAGGTAATCCCAGTGCACCCTAATATGGTATAAGAGAATGTAAATATGAACATATATGTCAGAACATACCTTGCATCAAATGGTACTTGGCATCACCTACCTGGGGGCTTTCACTTACCTGGGGGCTTTCTTCACCCATCCCCAACGAGGGCTTTAAACTAGATTCGTTGGGGATGGGTGAAGAAAGCCCCCAGGTAAGTGAAAGCCCCCAGGTAGGTGATACATTAAATACCTTTATGGAAATGGGTAACAGGGGTAACATATGGAAAGCAGTGTGTATTAATGCCCGTAGCATGGGAAATAAGATCCCTGAAGTTGAAGCTTTGGTGGGAGTGGCCGACTTGGATT
The DNA here is from genome assembly GCA_033557465.1 of Ichthyophis bannanicus. NCBI lineage: Eukaryota > Metazoa > Chordata > Amphibia > Gymnophiona > Ichthyophiidae > Ichthyophis > Ichthyophis bannanicus. The sequence continues at coordinate 549,502,743 of CM066031.1, forward strand.
TAGTGGCAGTTACAGAAACATGGTTCACAGAAAACCATGACTGGGATGTAACTATACCTGGCTATACTTTATTCAGAAAGGACAGGGTAGGAAGAAGGGGAGGAGGAGTGGCACTATATGTAAAAACTACTATTAAAGCTTTGGAATTACAGAGCTTAAAAGGGAGAGAGGAGGCATTGTGGGTTAAACTAGAAAGAGGGAAAGAGAAATCTATTTGCATTGGTGTGATATACAGACCTCCCTCACAAGAGGAAGAGGTGGACAGAGAGTTAATTGAAGACATACGCAGCATTGCTAGGAAAGGGGAAGTGCTACTGCTAGGAGATTTCAATATGCCAGATGTTGATTGGCACATTCCTGCTTCAGTATCATCTAGAAGTAAGGAGATCCTGGATTCTCTACAGGGAGAACTATTCAGGCAATTGGTAACAGACCCCACACGTGAAGGGGCCATACTGGACTTGGTGCTTACCAATGGTGAAAGTGTTTCTGATGTTGTAGTGGGAGATCATTTTGCATCCAGTGATCACCAGATGGTGTGGTTCAGTATTAGGACTAGGGCTGTTAGAATCCATTCCAAGGTGAAGATCTTAGACTTTAGGAAGACTAACTTTGCGAAGATGGGCCAATACCTCAGGGAGTCGTTAGTGGGATGGGAACAGCTGGGGAATGTAGAAAAACAGTGGGCAAAACTGAAAGGGGGTATTTTAAAGGCAACCAACCTTTTTGTTAAAATGGTAAATAAAGGCAAAAGGAACAGGAGACCGCTATGGTTTTCGAAGGAAGTAGCTGAAAAAGTGAAGAAAAAGAGGGAGGCCTTCATGAAATACAAGAGATCACAGAGAGAGGAAGACAGGCATCTGTATTTGGAAAAACTTAGAGAAGCTAGCAAAGTAGTCAAGAAGGCAAAGATTCAAAAGGAGGAGGAAATAGCCAATGCAATAAAATGGGGGGGATAAGACATTTTTCAGATATATTAGTGAGAAGAGGAAGGGCAAAAGTGGTATTGTCAGACTCAAGGGTGAAGGGGGGGAATATGTAGAAGCTGATAAGGATAAAGTGGAATTGCTTAACAAATATTTTTGTTCTGTGTTCACAGATGAAGAACCAGGAGCAGGACCTCAGAAAACACCCACAAATAAGAACAGAAGTGAGGGACATCTTGAACAATTTTCAGAAGACTGCGTTCGTGAGAAACTAGCTCAACTTAAAGTAGACAAAGCGATGGGACCGGATGGGATACACCCTAGAATACTGAGGGAACTTGGGGACGTTCTAGCAACTCCACTGACTGACCTTTTCAATGCCTCGTTGGAGTCGGGAGTGGTGCCAAAGGACTGGAGAGAGGCTCATGTGGTGCCTTTACACAAAAGCGGAAGTAAGGATGTGGTTGAAAACTACAGGCCGGTTAGTTTAACTTCGGTGGTGAGTAAATTATTGGAAACGCTGCTGAAAGAGAAAATAGTGAAGTTTCTGGAGTCCGGCGGATTACAGGATCCGAGGCAGCATGGATTCACCAGAGGCAGGTCTTGTCAGACAAATCTGATTGATTTCTTTGACTGGGTGACCAGGGAGTTGGACTGAGGGAGAGTTCTAGATGTGGTGTATTTAGATTTCAGTAAAGCCTTTGACACTGTTCCTCACAGGCGACTTATAAACAAACTGAGCACCCTAGGGATGGACCCTAAAGTTACTGCTTGGGTTAGAAATTGGTTGGGTGGGAGGCGACAAAGAGTACAAGTAAATGGAGCTCACTCTGAGGAGAAGGATGTTACCAGTGGTGTGCCCCAGGGATCTGTCCTTGGTCCGATTCTTTTTAACATCTTTGTTAGTGATATAGCGGAAGGGCTGTCGGGTAAGGTTTGCCTCTTTGCGGATGATGCCAAAATCTGCAATAGAATAGACACCCAGGAAGGTGTAGATAACATGAGGAGGAATCTAGCTAAGCTTGAAGAATGGTCTAGAATTTGGCAGCTGGGATTTAATGTTAAAAAATGTAAGGTCATGCATTTGGGCTGCAGCAATCCAAGGGAGCAATACAGTATAGGAGGTGAAGTACTTTTGTCCACTAAAGAAGAGCGGGACCTAGGCGTGGTTGTGTCTGATGATCTTTAAGTAGCTAAACAGGTAGAAAAGGCGACGGCAAAAGCTAGAAGGATGCTTGGGTGCATACGGAGAGGAATGGCTAGCAGAAAAAAGGAGGTGATAATGCCTCTGTATAAGTCTTTGGTGCGACCTCATTTGGAGTATGGTGTGCAATTCTGGAGACCGCACCTTCAAAAGGAGGTGAACAGGATGGAGTCGGTGCAGAGGGTTGCTACTAAAATGATTAATGGGCTTCATTATAAAGCATATGAGGACAGACTTAAGGATCTTAATATGTACACCTTAGAGGAAAGGCGGGATAGAGGTGATATGATTGAGATGTTTAAATACCTCCGTGGCATAAATGTTCAGGGAGAGAGCCTCTTTCAATTAAAAGCAAGTTCTGCTATGAGGGGACATGGGATGAGGGTGAAGGGAGATAGATTCAGGAGTGATATGGCATAAATGTTCAGGGAGAGAGCCTCTTTCAATTAAAAGCAAGTTCTGCTACGAGGGGACATGGGATGAGGGTGAAGGGAGATAGATTCAGGAGTGATATGCAGAAATATTTCTTTACGGAAAGAGTAGTGGATCCGTGGAATAGTCTCCCAGTGGAGGTGGTAGAGATGAGGACAGTAACTGAATTCAAAAAGGCATGGGACCAACACAGAGGATCTCTAAAGGTAAAAAGTGGACTGTTGTAGTTGTTGTTATGGAAGGACAGACTAGATAGGCCTTGTGGTCTTTTTCTGTCATCATGTTTCTATGTTTCCATTAGAAAATGGCCCCAGTGATCCCTGCCATAGTCATCTCTAGAAACACACTTTAAACTGCTAAGGATGGACCATTACCAAGTGCACAAAACTCAAAACTAATATTGCAGTTCCCCAAAGGATGCATAATATTGCTGAGCAACAAATATTTACCCTTTTTGTGCCTCTGACCTATAAGTGCACTTATTCAGCTGCTCCGCACTACCATTCCTCTCTTATCTCTCCCCACATCTCTCATGGGGAACTCTACTCTTCTGGCAAATCACTTCTATCCGTGCCCTTCTCTTCTACTGCCATCTCCAGATTTCGCTCCTTTCACCTTGCTGCTCCCTATGCCTGGCACAAACTACCAGTAACCCTCCCCAGTGTCAGCCCTCTTTCCAGTCCACCCCTCCCAGTACCTTCCAATGTCAACCGCCTTGCATTCCCACGATTGCCACTGGTGTCCATTCCCTTCCAGTCCCCCTCCTTCCCCTCTGTCCATCCCCTTCTAGTCCAAATAGTATCCCAGGTATCAGCTCTTGTCCAGTCTCAGTGCCACCCTCCCAATCAGCTCCCTTCCAGTTGCCCTACCCTCTGTCCATCCCCCTTCCTGTGCCATTAAATGTCAACTCCCTTCCAGCCTCCTCCCCATTACCCAGTCACCTACTACTACCATCCCCAAGTGTCAGCTCCCTTCCATTCCCCCTTCAGTACATCCCAGGTGTCAGCTCCTTTCTAACCCCCTCCTTCCCCTGTGTCAGCTCCCTTCCTGCCCCCTCCTTCTTCTGGCAGACCCTCTCAGTATATGCTCCCTTCCAGTCCTATTCTACCATCCCCCGATTCAGCCCATTTGTAGCCCTAGCTCCTAGTTCTCTTCCAGGGCCAGCAGCACACTCCTCCGCTCCCCCATTAGCCCATTCCAGTTCCAGCCCATTTCCAGTCCTAGCCCACTCCAGTCCTAACCCCCCAATCAGCCCATTACCAGTCCTAGCTCATTTCCAATGCTAACCCTCCATCAGCCCATTACCAGTCCTAAACCCCCCCAATAAGTCCATTTCCTATCCTAGCCCTCCTAATCAGCCCATTTCCAGGCCTAACCCCACCAATCAGCCCATTAGCAGTCCTAGCCCCCCCTCCCAATCAGTCCATTTCCAGTTCTAACCCCCCTCCTGATCAGCCTATTTCCAGTTCTAACCCCCCATCAGCCCATTTCCAGTCCTAGCCCCCCAATAGCCCATTAGCAGTCCTAGCCCCCCTCCCAATCAGCCCTTTTCCAGTTCTAACTCCCCCATCAACCCATTTCCAGTCCTAGCCCCACCCATAGCCCATTAGCAGTCCTAGCACCCCCCCCCCAATCAGCCCATTTCCAGTTCTAACCCCCCCCCCCAATCAGCCAATCTGCTAACTCCCCCCAAGCCCAGCTCCAGACCTTTAGGGAACTGTGAAAAAAAACCCGGCTGCAAACGCTGCTGCCTCTGCTGCTGCAGCAGCAGCAGCAGCAGCAGCATGAAGTGCCCCGCGGAGGCCGCCTTCCCAAAAGAGCCCTCACAGACCACCCCCCCCCCCCCCCCCCCCCCCCCGCACCAGCTCAGCTATGCAGAGCCGCACGAAGGAAGAGTGTTTCCTTTTCGTGCAGCTCTGTTAAAGCTGAGCCTGCGGCGCTGATGGGAAACAGGAAATGCTGGGCTTGATGGACCTTGGTCTGACCCAGTATGGCATATCTTATGTTCTTATGTTCTTCAGTTTTGGAGACCGTATCTCGTAAAGGATATAAAAAGACTGGAAAGGGTTCAGAGGAAGATGACCAAAATGATTTGGAGCCTGCGTCAGGAGACGTATGAGAAGAACTTGAAGACCTAAATATGTACACTCTGGAGGAGAGGAGGGACAGGGGAGGTATGATTCAGACCTTTAAATACTTAAAGAGTATTAATGAACAAACAAACCTCTTCCAAAGATGGGGAAGTTGTAAAACTAGAGGGCATAACGTGAAGCTGCAAGGGGGTAAACTGAGAGGCAATGTCAGGAAATACTTTTTCACTGAAAGGGCGGTGGATGCTTGGAATGCCCTCCCGATGGAAGTGGTGGGGGCAAAGATAGTGACGGAATTCAAAATGGCATGGGACAGACACAGTGGATCCCTTTATAGCACCAGGATAAAATCAAAATAAGCATAACTAACTATTTCAACAAATAGGGGTGACCTACACGGAGCGGTTGGTATATCCTTAAGCAAAGTCATACGGAGGGGTGTCCTGCATGGAGCGGCAGGTGCAACTGCTCTTGCCGCCTTGCTGGGCAGACTAGATGGACCATAGTGGTCTTTATCTGCCATCATATACTATGTTACTATAACAACTATAACATAACATAATAGCATGGAGTACCAGGACTAAAAATATGGGGCCCAATAATCAAAAGGCATTTAACAGACAGTGAACCATGTAAATGTCTGCTAACCGGATATTTGACAGCATATACACGGGTAGTGCTGTCAAATATCTCCAACTAAGTCCCCTAAGTACCCCAATACTAGCCAGCTAGCACCAGGATGTGCCCAGGGCGTTCTGGGGCAGAGCAGAGGCAGGAACCGGTGCTAATCATGCAGCACTGATATTGGAAGCTGCATGGTTAGCGCTCAGCGCCTATAAGATAGGTGAAGAAAACCCTCGCCTATCTTATAGGTGCAGAGGCTAACCGTACATCATCCAACATCGATGGTGCACAGTAAACCTCTGCGGCTTCTGGGTAGTGGACTCGGATATTCACTTCCGTTGCCACGTTTCTCACCTAAGCATGAATCTTTTCCTTACTCATGTCCATACTATCCCCACATCAGCAGTCCCGTTTTTCAGAACATAGGAACTGTTAAGGTCCCCTAGATTGGCTGCTATTGCTCTTCTTAATATTTCTTTAAGGATGTTTATTAATGTTTTTATACTTTGCACAATTCCCTCACCTCTGTTTTCTCTTCCTTAAAACTGCATCTTGTGTTTTTTCAGACTGCAGTCACACCATTTCAAAACATAATTGTCACAACCATTCTTCAGTATGGGACGCATTGAAGAGAAGAGCAGAATACCATGTTTCCATAGCAATAATGTGGACATCTTCAGGAAGCACTTAAAACGTACACAGGCCTTTCCTGAATATGCTTTATGTCTCCGTGGCTTATCACGTCCCCGTTCCACCCCTTCTGGGCACATTCTGAGATCCCCCTGCTAGCGCTTTGGACATGCATTACAACAGTGTTTCAGAATGCGATCAGGGACATTTTTAGCACAAAAACATCCCTGCCGCATGTACAAAACCTTTATTCATGTTCTGGAATGACCCAAATAGTGTCTGTTAGTGGTAAGAGAAAATATTACTGTTCATGAGGGGACACCACAATTTGAATATTTTTAAAAAGTTTTTATGTTGAGTTGTAAGGGGAAAAATCCTAGCTCCATTAAAGAAAAAGACAACACATTCCAAATCCAAATACCACAAAACCAAAGAAATATAGAAAAGTCACAACTTCCCTTATCTGACCATCACCTGCTAAGCTTCACTCTTCATCACCCACCGCCTCAACCTCATCCTGACTCCTCTAACCTCTTTAGAAATCTTCATGCCATTGAATCTTGGTTCTTTCCTCCACTGTTTCAGCATCTCTTTCCTGCACTATGTCATCTGAGTCTGTTGATGAAGCAGTAGCTTTCTGTAATGCTGCACTCTCTGCTGCTCGGGAAGCTCTCGCTCCGTCCATGCCATGTCCTGTGAGGCGTACTGCACCCCAGCCCTGGCTTTCATCCACTATCCACTATCTACATTCCTATGCCCATTCAGCTGAGCTTGCTTGGCTCAAATCCCATTCCCTTGCAGACTTTCTACACTTCAAATTCATGCTTGTTTCTTTCCAATCAGCCATAGCACTTGCCAAACAAGACTATTATGTCCATCTGACTAACTCTCTTGCCTCTGACCCTCGCCATCTCTTTACTACTCTCAGCTCTCTCCTCAAGGATATGTCTTGGGTTCACTCCTTTTCCCTCTCTATACCCAGTCCCTTGGTGCGCTCATCTCTTCCCATGGCCTTCAGTACCACCTTTATGCTGATGACTCCCAGATCTACCTCTCTACACCTGAAATCTTTCCAGCAATCCAGACCCGGATCTCTGCCTACCTTTCTGACATTGCTGCTTGGATGTCTCGCCGCCACTTAAAACTGAACATGGCCAAAACTGAGCTTCTTATTTTTCCCCCTAAAACCTCCTCTCCCTCCTTTCTCAGTCTCTGTGGATAACTCTCTACTCCTTCCTGTTCCTCGGCTCGCAACTTTGGGGTCATCTTTGACTCCTCTCTCTCCTTCTCCACACACATCCATCTCATAGCTAAGACCTGCCATTTTTTCTCTATAACATCAACAAAATACACCAATTCCTTTCTGAACACACTACTAACACACTACTAAGACACTTATCCACTCCTTAATCACTTCCTGTCTTAACTATTGTAACCTACTCCTTGCTGGTCTCCCTTTGAATCATCTCTCTCCTCGTCAATCTGTTCAACACTCTGCTGCACAGCTAGTCTTCCACCAGCCTCGTCATGCCCATATTACCCCTCTTCTCAAGTCACTTCATTGGCTCCCTATGCATTTCCGCATCCAGTTCAAACTTCTCCTGTTGACCTATAAGTGCATTGACTCCGGGGCTCCCCACTATCTTTCCTTTCTTATCTCTCCCTACACTCCCCCTTGGGAACTCCGCTTTTCTGGCAAATTGCTTCTATCTGTGCCCTTCTCTTCTATTGCCAACTCTAGACTTTGCTCCTTTCACCTTGCTGTACCTTATGCCTGGAACAAACTATCTGAGTATGTACATCAGACACCTTCTCTGACCTTTTTCAAATCCAGGCTGAAAACTCACCTCTTCGCTGCTGTTTTTGGATCTTGACTCACCTGATCTCCTTGTGTTTCCCTTGTGTTGTCTGCTTGACTAGATTGTAAGCTCTGATGAGCAGGGACTGTCTCTTACATGTCTGCAGCACTGCGTATGTCTTGTAGTGCCATACAAATGCTCAGTAGTAGTAGTGGTAGTAGTAGAGAAGAAAGTTAGACCATGAGAAATCCATAATTATTAAGCACTGTTAAAAATACAGTAGTCAGAAGAAGAGAATGAGACCCTAAAGAAAAGAAAACTAAGGGCCCTTTATGAAATCCCATTAAGGCTGTGCATGTAACATGAATTTTTAATGCAGGGTAAATACAAAGCCACAGCAATAACTGTTGTGGCGTGACCAGCTAAGATGAGGTGCAATTAATGCAGGCACCCCTAATGATACCCATAAAGGTATCGTCATGTGCACTGACACTAATTGCCACATTGACAATGAGCACATAGCAGTTGCCCTCATGCTAGCGGCAATGTGTTGTCCATGTCCACACTCTGCCCCTAACCTACCCACTCGCCACCCTAGCACACATTGGCCGATTAACACGTGTGTTAGCAATCACTTGCCGTCATGCCCATACATTAGGTGTCAGCAGATGTTCGTCAGCTCCACGCATGAGCTTGCTTCATGAGATTTACAGGGCCTTTTAGACTGACAGAAATGTGGGAGAATATGCTGACTGGGGGTTGACTAAACTGCTGCACTCTTGGCTGAAAAAACCCCACAGCCTGTCAAACATCAATAAATGAAGTTTGAAATAAAAATAAAGCAGGTTCGCAGGGCTAGTAAATCAGAATGATTATCTTTCCCAAAACTCAAGTTCTGTAGGTCAGCAAAAAGAAAATGCCCTCCTGAAACAGCTGTCAAACCTTCAAGCATGGGCTTATAGCAAGACACATACAAGCTGAATCAAAATCCACTTCACCATATTAATATCTGAACCAGCCATACTTTCAACATGACCAAATGGATGTTCCGAATTTTTGTAAATTTGTCCTGGTTAGCTGATCATATAATTATAACAATCTCCATTATATTGTACTTTCCAAAACTGAGGGAAATAAAATATTTATATCTCATACATTTAACAGGGAATTTAAAAGTCGGCATAAACTACAGTTTATAATATCTGGAAAGTTAGTGCCACAGAAGCATATATCAGACACAGCATAAATACATTATTGGATCTATTTCACCCATGAAGCTAAATCAAAAACATGAAGAAATCTGCCTAGGCTAACAAAAAATAAGTACATTTTGTTACCTTCAGAGGAAAGGATTCTGTTCTCCGAGTGTTGGAAATTCTGAAACATCTGTGCAAATAGACTTGGGCATGATAATAGCATTAACTGAATTAATAAGAAAACTAGCAAAGACCCATCAGTCAGCGCACACTCACTCTACTAGGCATAGGAAAAACCACAAAGGACACCTAATTTAATTCAAAGAGCACAATATTTATTTTTTAAAAGCAAAATAAAATTATCCTTTTTAGTCGACTTTTCATCCTTCATGGGAAGGAGGATGGCAGAACCTTGACTCCATTTACATAGTAACATAGTATATGATGGCAGATAGAGATTACATACAAACAAACTGAGCACCCTAGGGATGGACCCTAAAATTACTGCTTGGGTTAGAAATTGTTAAAAAATGTAAGGTCATGCATTTGGGCTGCAGCAATCCAAGGGAGCAATATAGTATAGGGGGTGCATACGGAGAGGAATGGCTAGCAGAAAAAAGGAGGTGATAATGCCTCTCTATAAGTCTTTGGTGCGACCTCATTTGGAGTATAGTGTGCAATTCTGGAGACTGCACCTTCAAAAGGATGTGACCAGGATGGAGTCAGTGCAGAGCTACTAAAATGATTAATGGGCTTCATTATAAAGCATATGAGGACAGACTTAAGGATCTTAATATGTACACCTTAGAGGAAAGGCGGGATAGAGGTGATATGATTGAGATGTTTAAATACCTCTGTGGCATAAATGTTCAGGGAGAGAGCCTCTTTCAATTGAAAGCAAGTTCTGCTACGAGGGGACATGGGATGAGGGTGAAGGGAGATAGATTCAGGAGTGATATGCGGAAATATTTTTTTACGGAAAGAGTAGTGGATCCATGGAATAGTCTCCCAGTGGAGGTGGTAGAGATGAGGACAGTAACTGAATTCAAAAAAGCATGGGACAAACACAGAGGATCTCTAAAGGTAAAAAGGGGACTGTTGTAGTTGTTGATAGGGAAGGACAGACTAGATAGGTCATGTGGTCTTTTCTGTCATCATATTTCTATGTTTCTATGTTTCTAAGATTCGACTCGTTCAAGCCTTGGCATTTTCAATAACATCATATGGATGTGAAAGCTGGACAGTGAAAAAGATAGACAGGAAGAAAATTGATGCCTTTGAATTATGGTGCTGCCAGCGAATACTGTGTATACCATGGACTCCCCGAAGAACAAACCAGTCAGTACTATTGGAGATCAAACCTAAGCTTTCTTTAGAAGCTCAGATGACAAGACTTTGACTTTCATATGTTGGACAAATCATGCGAAGAGAGAGATCATTAGAGAAAGACATCATGCTTGGCAAGATAGAAGATCAACGCAAAAGAGGAAGGTCAACAATGAGATGGATCGATAGAATAACAGCAGCTACGGGTACCAGTCTGTCAACAATGAGCCGCCTGACTGAAGACCGAACACAATTTAGGACAACTATCCAGAGGGTCTCCATGAGTCGACACCGACTCAACAGCACTTAACAATAACAACAACATGTTAGTCACCTTAAACATAACTTCTGGCAGCCGATTTCACAGCTTAATTATGTGCTATGTGGAAAAAACTTTCTGTGATTTGTGTCCAGTCTTCTGGTCATTAATTTCTTGAAATGTCCTCTTGCTTTTGTGTTGTTTCAAAGGTTAAAAAATGTTCCCTGTTTAACTGTTCTATCCCACTTATGGTTTTGTAAACTTCTTTATAATAGCCTCCTCAGTCATGTTGTCTCCAAGCTGAAAAGTCCTAACCTGTTTAGGCTTTCATCATAAGGGAGGTGTTGTCACTCTTCTGTGAACCTTTTCCAGTTACACAATAGAAATGTAGGTAACCATTTTGGCTTCTTGCCCTTAATTTGCACTGATGTCATAGCCTGCCAGTTGTGGGCATTCTCACTACAGTTTATCCACCTTTTTCTGTAGGAACTGAAGTCAATAGAGCAACATCAAGGGGCATGTTTGCTAAAGGTTAACACTTGTGAATGAAATTAAGGTGTGCTAAGTGCTACTGCACCCATAGAAATAAATGGGCTGTGGACACTTAACACGTTAATGAAAACCTTTAATAAACATGCCCCCAAGAGTTGGAAAAGGCATGATGAGGGGAATGCCTATTATCATAACTGGCCCACTATTCCAAAGAAGTTATACATTCATTGATAGCCAGGGAACTTACTGTACAACTTCACTATCTGTAGAGTTTTAAATCTTATGTGGCTAGAATAGGATCAAATATATGACTGAATGGCCCAATGCTATCTATATAAGGAGTCAGGTTTGGGGTGGGCCAAGAGTGGGTTAAGAAATTATCCTGATAGCAGCAATATTTGGCCACTCTGTAGTCACCATACTGAGGACCTGATTTATAACAGGTCACCTACATGGCAAGTCCAAAAAGGTGCCTACAGTTGTGGTCGACATTATTGCCACCCTTGCATTTTAGCTATGTTGTGTACAATATTTTGAGAAATAAATGGAAATATTCCAACTGTAGTCATCATAATATTTTAATAGTATGCTCAAAGGTATACAACAAGAAAAGATGTCTGGGCAACCTAAACATAGTAATTTCTGAGAAATAAACAAAACATGACCTGGACAGGATTAATGGCACCCTTCACTAATATTTGGTTGCACAACTCTTGGCAGTGATGACAGCCTTCAAACATTTCTTGTAGCCATCTATAAGTTTCGTACATCTGTCTGCTGTTAGTTTCTCCCACTCTTCAACTGCAATTTGTTTCAGCTCAAGAATTTTTCCAGGATTCCTTATACCAATGACAGATTTCAGCTCTTTCCAAAGGTTCTCGATTGCATTGAGCTTAGGACTCATTGCTGGCCAGTTTAAACAGTCCATTTGTTCCTTTTTAATCATTCTTTTGTACTTTTGGATGTATGTTTTGGGTCAGTATCCTCCTGGAGGATCCATGACCTTTGACCCACACCTAATTTTCTGACACTATGTAGCACATTTCATTCCAAAATACCTTGGAAGTTTTCTGACGTCATGATTCCTTGAATACATTCTAGGCCTCCAGTTCCTGAGGCAGTAAAATTGCCCCACAATATTATGGAACCTTCACCATATTTAACTGCAGAAAGGGTGTTTATTTCTATATAAGCTTCATTTCTTCGCCTGTAAATGTATCACTGATCTGCGTTGCCAAAGAGCTCAAGTTTGGTTTCATTTGTCCACAGAACATTTTCCCAGAAGGACTGTGGTTTCTCAAGGTGGGTTTGAGCAAAGATCAGAAATGCCTTTTAATGTCTGTCTTTGAACAGTGGGGCCTTTGGCCTTCGTCCTTGAAGTCCTTCTTTGTTTAGTGTGTGGTGTATGGTGTGGATTGAAACTACCACTCCAGATTGCTCCAGGTCAGCCTTAAGTTCTTTGGATGTTGTGTATGGTGTTGTTCCAACAGTTTGCACTAACCTGGGGAGACTTCTTGGATTCATTTTACTCTTCCCACCATATCCTGGGAGGTTAATGACAATTCCATGAGCAAAATACTTGTTAACATCATTGCAAATTGTAGACACACAAATCCCAAGGTCTTTGGAGATGGCCTTATACCCCTTTGAAGTTTGATGTTTGGTAATAATGGCTTTTCTGATGGTCTCAGGCAGCTCTCTTGTCTTCGCCATTGTGAAAATGGAACAGGGAGTGAATGCGGCCAGTTTAAACATTAGAGCCATCATTCATTGGTTGATTCAAGTCATGTGAGTACTGACAATTGATCACAGGTTCATCTAATTTTACTGCAATGGGAATGTGGTTCTTCTGTTCAAACTGGTTTGAATTGTTTATAAGGGTGCCAATAATCAAGTCCTCACAAAAAGACTCCTACTCAAAACTACAAAAATATTCAAAATAGAAAAAAGTCAGACCATCCAATCCCCAAAAACATTCAAACCTTTCAAAATTCATTTTTTTGTTTTTTTGTTGGAGTGCTTGTCATGAAAAAGGATAACCTTTTTCTAGAGACAACCCTTCCTTTTTATTCTCTTTAAAAATGAGCCCAAAGCTCTAGTAAGTATGCAAGAATGCTACAACAACCACTACATATAATCAATCATCATATGAACATATCTTAATAACGTAAGCTTCTTAATCAATAAGCAGCCATAGGACTCCGTAATCGAGTGTTAATGTCGTAGTCCAATGATGAACCATCTCAAGAAGATGTTGCAAATCCTCGCCAGATAATGCATCTCCAAAAAGCGTTGCGGATAAATGAAGACTCCCTGCAAACAAGATCGCAACACAGTTCTGTGTTTCAAAGCTTCAAGCAATTTTGTAAGCCCTTCCTCAAGAGATGCTTACTTCAAAAGGGTTCTTTAAACATACCCCATTTTTCTTTCTGATAGCTTAGATGAATAAAGTCCTCCCCCCTGAAGTTTTATATTATGAGAAACAACGGGGTTTTATATTATGAGAAACAGCCTGGCCCACAAGGTTGCTAATACATTCTCAGTTCAGAAACAGCTCATTTCCAAACAACTCTTTTAAAGCCAATTTTCTAAGTTATTTCTGCAGATCAAATAGTTTTTTTACCAGTGCAAATGGGCTATTTGTCCGTTGCCACTCTGTGTACAGGCAAAAGGATGTGTGTTCCATAGCACACATATTTTTACCTATATTTATTGGAGCCAGGGAAGGGAAGGACTAGGACAAGGATTGCAACAATGCACATGCTTTTGTGTTTTCAGATGTACTGTATACCACTGCTTTGGGTGGGAAAAGTACTCACAGAAAAATCAGAGGTAAATGTCTGCAGATACTTCTTCCTTAGGCAATGTGCAAAATGAATTTAATTTAACTCAATTTAAAAACGTATATTCCATATTTTTCAATTTTCAATGCATTAGAATGCCCAAAGTGGATTACAGTACAATTAAAATATAATCAACATAAAAGAAAATCCATATAATGTAACTAGCCAACCCCCCAGCTAAAACAGAATTTTGGAAAAGAACACAGAAATATTAAAAACAATCAAATTGACTGCTAAACTCCTTTACTCTTGTTGTTCAGTGTCTTTGAGTCTATGTTGACTCATGGCAACCCTGTCGATAGTGGTCCTAAACTGTGTTTGGTCTTCAGTCAGGCTAATTGTTGAGAGAGTGGTATCCATACTAAAGTCCTCTATCCAAATTATACATACAATATGCTCATATTAGCCCTCAGTCCTTCAACACCCCCATGGCATACACATACACATACATATACACACTCACACATACCATATGCACCTTTTAAAACCCCTTATGACACACACACATGCCACCCGACACCCCTCAAGACGCATATACACACACACAGGGCCAGCGCTAACATTAGATGAAATATGCAGTCGCCTGGAACAATAGTTCCCAACCCAGTCCTTGGGTACCCCCAGGCCAGGCTGGTTTCCACAATGAATATGCATGGAAACAGTGCACGCAGATCTATCTCATGCATATTCATTGTGGATATCCTGAAAATCCGACTGGCCTGGGGGTACCTAAGGATTGGGTTTTGTTAGCTTCCTTGATTTCTTTGAGCATTTCATCATCCATTTGGTCATTCTGGCAAGGCGCTCGTTGTTAGGAACTGGAGAACATTCTGGGGAAAGGGGGGCTCTTCCGAAGGGACGGGCTTCACCTTAACCGGGATGGAACCAGGCTGCTGGCATTAACCTTTAAAAAGGAGATAGAGCAGCTTTTAAACTAGATATTAGGGGAAAGTCGACAGTCGCCCAAGAGCGGATGGTTCGGAAGAATGTATCTTTGAAGGATACTACCAAAAGCAGAGAGGTTCCACAAAAGAGTAAAGTAGCCCAAATGCCCTCAAGTATGGAGCAGACTGAGCTTAAAGATCCCAAATTACCCATGTCTAACAATAGCCAAATTAATATGAATAAAATACATTCTCTAAAATGCTTGTATGCAAATGCTAGAAGTCTAAAAAATAAGATGGGAGAGTTAGAATATAGCACTAAATGAAAGGTTAGATATGATTGGAATATCAGAGACATGGTGGAAGGAGGACAACCAGTGGGACACTGTGATACCTGGGTACAAACTATATCATAATGATAGAGCTGATCAAATTGGTGGAGGGGTTGCGCTCTGTGTTAGAGAGGGCATTGACTCAGAAAGGATTAAAGTTTTGCAGGAAACAAAATCTGCTGTAGAATCTATATGGAATGAAATTCCATGTAAAAGGGGGAAGGCAATGGCAGTGGGGGTGTACTATCGAGTGCCTTGCCAGAATGACCAAATGGATGATGAAATGCTCAAAGAAATCAAGGAAGCTAACAAATGTTACAGTGCAGTAATAATAATGGGTGATTTCAACTACCCCGGTATCGACTGGGTCAGTGTCACGTCACGACATGCTAGGGAGATAAAGTTCCTAGATGAAATAAATGACTGCTTCTTGGAGCAGCTGGTTCATGAACTGACCAGAGGGGAAGCAATATTAGACCTAGTCCTTAGTGGAACACCAGATCTAGTGCAAGAGATAAGGTTGTTGGGGCCACTTGGCAATAGTGATCACAGCATGATCGCCTTTGATTTAATTAGTGGAGGAGGGATAGTAAGGAACTCCACAGTACTACCTTTTAACTTTCGAAAGGGAGACTATGATAAAATGAGGAAAACAGTTAAGAAAAAACTAAAAGGAGCAGTTGCAAAGGTTAAAGACGTACATCAGGCTTGGCTGTTGTTGAAAAATACTATCTTGGAAGTCCAGACCAGCTGTATTCCATGCTTTAAGAAAAGTGGAAGGAAGTCCAAAAAACTGCCATCATGGTTTAAAGGTGAGGTCAGAGAGGCTGTTGTTGCCAAAAAAGCATCTTTCAGGAAATGGAAAAAAGAGCCAAACGACGAAACCTGGAAACAGCACAAGCACTGGCAAGTCAAATGCAAGGCATTGATAAGGCAGGCAAAGGGAGAATTTGAGAAGAAGCTTGCTGCGGAAGCAAAGACGCGAAGTAAAGACCTTTTCAAGTACATTCGTAGCAAAAAACCTGTGAGAGAGTCAGTTGGTCCATTAGATGATAAAGGGGTTAAAGGAGCACTAAGAGGCGACAAGGCGATAGCGGAGAGATTGAATGAATTCTTTGCTTCAGTCTTTACTGAGGAAGATGTAGGGATGTTACCCATGACTGAAGTGCTATTTAAAGGTGCGGAAGAATTGAAGGAAATATCGATACATCGGGAAGATGTATTACAACTATTAGATAAACTGAAGAGTAGCAAATCACCTGGGCCGGATGGTATACATCCAAGGGTGTTGAAAGAACTGAAATATGAGATTGCAGACCTGCTATTAGTAATCTGTGAACTATCATTAAAATCATCTCTAATACCTGAAGATTGGAGGATCGCCAATGTAACACCAATTTTTAAAAAGGGTTCCAGGGGTGATCCGGGAAACTACAGACCGGTAAGCCTGACATCAGTACCGGAAAAAATGGTAGAAACCATCATAAAGAATAAAATTACTCAGCATGTAGATAGTCATGACCTAATGGGAGACAGCCAACATGGCTTTAGACAAGGAAGATCTTGTATTACTAATCTGTTATGTTTTTTTGAAGGAGTGAATAAACAGGTGGACAAAGGTGAGTCGGTTGATATTGTGTATCTGGACTTTCAGAAAGCCTTTGACAACGTCCCTCATCAGAGACTTTTGGCAAAACTAAAGAGTCATGGGATAGGAGGCAGTGTACTATTGTGGATCAGGAACTGGTTAAAAGATAGAAAGCAACTCAATGATAGGCACATACCTCAACTGTACCCTAATAAATGCAAGATCAGTCAGAAACAAGGTTAACGCCATCACAGATTACATATACACACAAAGACCAGATATGCCCTGCATAACAGAGACTTGGCTAAATGACACTGATCAAGTAATTTTAAACCAAATCACCCCACCAACCTACACCCCCTCCAACTGTCCCAGAACAGGCAGAAGGGGTAGAGGAGTACTGATACTGGCCAGGAGCCATTAGAAATTCAAAACTAACCTAACAACCAGCACAGAAGAATCCAGCATGATCCAAATTTCTAATAAACAAATAGCTATATGCCTCATATACAGACCAACAAACACCAAATCCGATGACCTGACAAATATAGTCATGCGCCCATGATTCTACAATCAAGCCACTCATTGTCCTAGGAGACCTTAACAACGGACCAACACCAGATAAGAATGCCAAGGCATTTCTCAAAGCTATAGAAACACTTAATTACCACCAGTTGATAAATGAACCTACTCACAGGCATGGAACAACCCTGGGCCTAATATTTACCCCTAAATCTCTACAAGCACTCAACATAATCTCCCGCCCCACAATAGTGCCAACACTAAGGTCAGACCATCACATAATATCCACCACAATACAGATTAAACAACCAACACATCAGCCATATCAAGAAATGGAAACAAAAAAAAAATTAAGTCCTTTGATAAAGAAACCTTTCTGATAGAAGTAACCACAAATATACAACAAAATACAGATGACCTCGACAAGTTCATCAAGAACTGGTCCATCACACTAACTACCACAGCAAAAGCGCCACCCATGAAATCCACACACACACACGAAACAAACCTTCCGCACCTTGGTACACCAAATCAATAAGACGATGGAGAAAAAGCAAAGACCAGGACACTCAACAACAATACTATGTTAAACAAAAGGAGTACAACACCCTGATTAACAACTGCAAGCAACAACACCACACAAATATCATCATGCGATCCGTGAACAAACCAAGGGAGCTCTTCAGCAGTGTGCGTACACTCACCAAAGACAACACGCATCCAGAGAACATCGAAGTCCACTCCCAGGACATGGCAAATTACCTTGCCAAAAAACACAATGAACTAAATAAAAACCTGCAGGCTACACCCATAAACTGTAACACAAAAAATACAAAAATACAATCACATGCACAACCTTAGGACTAATTCTCCATACCATCTCATAAACAAATAGAGCAAATAATCACTTCATTCAACACCACCACCTCACCAAATGACCCATGCCATATACAATGGATAAAAATCACCAAGGAACAACTCACACCATACATACAAAATATAGTCAAATTATCCCTGCTACAAGGACACATGCCAGCCTCCCTTAAACAAGTATCCATATGACCAATCCTGAAAAGCACTACACTCTACAAGAAGGACCCTGCAACATACCGCCCGATCTCCAGCCTGCCATTTCTAGCTAAGATCATAGAAAAGACCATTCAGATACAGCTCCAAGACTATATAGATCACAACGCATTGCTAGATCCACAACAGCATGGATTCAAACCACGCCACAATGTGGAAACACTATTAACATCACTCTTCAGTAACATCCCAAAAGCAACTGACAATCCAAAGAAAGGATTTCTCCTTATTTTCATGGACATCTCATCTGCCTTCGATTCAGTTTCACACCATATCTTGATCCAACGCCTCCAAGACACTGGTATCACCAACATCACACTAAAATGGTTTGTCTCCTACCTAAAGGACAGGAAACAACAGGTCAAATGTGGAACAAATTACTCAGAACCCTTTTCTATATCACAAGGCATCCTACAAGGCTCAGAACTCTCATCAATACTTTTCAATATATACATGCATCCCATCTGTGATATCATCAAAAACCACAAAATTCTATTCCACCTATACACTGACAACCTCATCGTTCACACTCCGATAAACCTGGAAACAGCAAACCTAACAACCATCACTCACTGTCTGGAAGAGGTAGCCATTTGGCTCAACAACAACAACAACCTCAAATCAAACTTCAAGAAAACAGAAGTACTACACATCAGCAGAAGCACTACATTTAACCCTCCACAAAAAAATTAAACTGCAAAACCAAACCATACCTATAAAAGATGAAGTGCGCTACCAAGGAATCACACTAGACAAAAACATCAACCTCCAATCACACATAAACAAAACAGCAGCAAAAGCATACCGCAAACTAAACTTCATAAGAAGGCTAAAGCCACTTCTACACCAGGATCACTTCCATCATCACACCTATACTGGATTATGGTAACTCCAAAGCAGGTCACACACCCTCTCCAGATGGTGAAAAACACGACAGCACGGATCATCAGTGGAGTCAATAAGACGGACCACATTATATCAATTACACTGGCTCCCAATTCAAGAGGCACCAAGTTCAAAACAATATTAAACATTTTCAAAATCATCCACCACTCCACAGCAGACAAGCAGACATCCTGGAAACCCTTATAACAAGAGAAACCAGCACGCGCCCCAGAAGGACAAACAACAGATGTACGATCAAGGTACCTATGGACTATTGAAACAGCAACCAATCAACCTCCAAGAGAGCTTTCTCACTAGCTGCACTACACCTATGGACCACCCTCCCCGAAGAAATCTGCTCCACCGAAGATGTTAAGGACTTTCGAAAAAAACTCAAAACCTTTCTGTTCATAGAACATTATGGACATATCACCTAATCTGACTGCCATGATAGCTCTAACATACATCTACTCGGAAACAACAAAACAGAAGTGGCCAATAACAGCAGCCAGGAAACATGATGCAGCACTGGAGCATTTGCCATTGCCGCCACTGCTGGCCCCAGAGAAGGGCAGCAGCGGGTGCCCCCAGAATGTTGTTGCTCTAGGTCAATGGTTCCCAACCCATAAGAACATAAGATATGCCATACTGGGTCAGACCAAGGTCCATCAAGCCCAGTATTCTGTTTCCAACAGTGGCCAATCTAGGTCATACGTACCTAGCACTTTCCCCAAGAGACACAGGCTCCACAATGCTTGTATTGGTTCAAGCACTGATATCCTGGGTCCCTTCTTAATAATGGTTTAAGGACCTTTCCTCCAGGAACTTGTCCAAACCTTTTTTAAAGCCAGCTACACTAACAGCCTTTACTACATCCTCCGGTAACAAATCCCAGAGTTTGATTACACGTTGAGTGAACAAATATTTTCCTTTATTAGTCTTAAATAGTTTACCCTGTAGCTTCATTGCATGTCCCCTAGTCTTTCTATATTCTGATAAGGTAAACAATCGATCTATGTTTACCCGTTCCGCTCCGTTCATTAATTTATAGACTTCAATCATATCACACCTCAGCCGTCTCTTTTCCAGGTTAAAGAGCCCTAACCTTTTTAGCCTTTCTTCATAGGAGTATCCTTCCATCCCCTTTACCATTTTGGTGGCTCTTCTCTGAACCTTTTCTAAAATCGCTATATCCTTTTTAAGATACGGCGACCAGAATTGCACACAATATTCAAGGTGCGGTCTCACCATGGAACAATATAGAGGCATTACAATATCTTTTGTTTTATTTTCCATTCCTTTCCTTATGATACCTAGCATTCTATTTGCTCTCTTGGCCGCCGCTGCACACTGGGCCAAGGGTTTTAACATGTTATCCACAATGACGCCTAAATCTTTTTCCTGGGTGGTGGTTCCTAATGTGGAACCTTGCATCGTGTAACCATAGTTTGGGTTGTTCTTTCCTAAGTAAATAACTTTGCACTTCTCCACATTAAATTTCATTTGCCATTTGGATGTCCAGTCTTCCAATTTATCAAAATCCTCCTGCAGTTTTCCACATCCTCTTGGGTTTTAACAACTTAACATAGTTTTGTGTCATCTGCAAATTTGATAACCTCACTCGTTATTCCCATTTCCAGGTCATTTATGAATACTTCAAAAAGCAGCGGACCCAGCACAGAACCCTGCGGTACTCCACTATTCACCCTTTTCCATTGGGAAAATTGGCCATTTAGCCCTACCCTCTGCAATCTATCTTTTAACCAGTTCCTCATCTACAATAGTATATTGCCTCCTATCCCATGACTTTTTAGTTTTACCAAACGTCTCTCATGAGGGACCTTGTCAAAGGCTTTCTGAAAGTCCAGATACACTATATCAACTGACTCACCTTTGTCTAACTGTTTATTCACACCTTCAAAAACACACAACAGATTAGTAAGACAAGATCTTCCTTGGGTAAAGCCATGTTGGCTTTCTCCCATTAAGCCATGACTATCTATATGCTGAGTAATTTTGTTCTTTATGATGGTTTCTACCATTTTTCATGGTACTGACGTCAGGTTCACCAGTCTGTAGTTTCCCAGATCACCCCTGGAACCCTTTTTAAAAATTGGCATTACATTGGTGATCCTTTAATCTTCAGGTAATACAGATGATTTTAATGATAGTTCGCAGATTAATAGCAGGTCTGCAATCTCATATTTCAGTTCTTTCAACACCCTTGTATGTATACCATCCGGTCCAGGTGATTTGCTACTCTCCAGTTTATCAAATAGTTGTAATACATCTTCCCGATGTAGCGATAGTTCTTTCGATTCTTCTGCAGTATCACCTTTAAATACCACTTCAGTCATGGGTAACATTCCTACATCTTCCTCAGTAAAGATCGAAGCAAAGAATTCATTCAGTCTCTCCGCTATAACCTTGTTCCCTCTTACTGCCCCTTTTACCCCTCTATCATCTAATAATCCAACTGACTCTCTCACAGGTTTTTTTGCTACGAATGTACTTGAAAAAGTCTTTATGACGTGTTTTTGCTTCCACAGCAAGTTTCTTCTCAAATTCTCTTTGCCTGCCTTATCAATGCCTTGCATTCAACTTGCCAGTGCTTGTGCTGTTTCCCATTTTCGTCATTTGGCTCTTTTTTCCATTTTCTGAAAGATGCTTTTTTGGCAACAACAACCTCTCTGACCTCACCTTTAAACCATGCTGGCAGTTTTTTGGACTTTCTTCCACTTTTCTTAAAGTGTGGAATACAGCAGGTCTGGGCTTCCAAGATAGTATTTTTAAACAACACCCAAGCTTGATGTAAGCCTTTAACCTTTACAACTTCTCCTTTTAGTTTTTTCTTAACTATTTTCCTCATTTTATCAGTCTCCTTTTTGAAAGTTACCTTCTTCTCAATTCTTCTCTTCTTCTTGACTTAAGGCTCTATGTCTCCTTGTACTTTTCTTCTTAACCATCTCCAAAATCCTTTAGCAGGACCCCTCTTTTCTCTCTCTCTGATATCTGAAATGGCACTTCACATACTCTTTCAAGTGGGAGTCCCTCAACCCTGGGACCTCCAAATTTGTCATTTTCCCAAAAAAGATGTCAGACCTCTTCAAGCATATAGCACCAGTCTCCTAAACTTCCTTCCCCCCAGAATCTGTGTTAGTCATAGGCCCTGCCTGCAAAAACACTTCTAGCTGCCAGTCCTCTCTCCCGGTTCTCTCAACTGGTCAAAGGCTCTGCATGGTCTTCTCCTTAACTTTCTACCAGGTGAAAGGAAGTAAAACTTTTAATTTATCTCTCTTTTTAGCATATCACTATTTTTCATTCACCCCAAGACTGGGTTAGTACTTTGGGGTCCTCCTTCTACAAAACCTGGGCTCCGGGCTGCTGATCCCTCAACCAACTTCTGAGAGGCAGTAAAAGAAGGAGAAAAAGACATTTTCCCTGCAGAAGCTACTACTTATAATCTCCATGACATCATAACTCCTCTCTTGACACCTCCCATGGGGAAAGCCACGGAGAAAGATTTCACTCCCATTTTATTACATCATCTTCAAGCAAAAGAGCATTGGTTATATCAATACTCCAGTCTCTTATCCATTACTAAAAACCAGGACGTTCTAATCTCCTGGAGACAACACTGGGCCCATTCTAGTGGTATGTCCACATGGGTCAGTAATAAGAACGCAACAGGGAGGCCTGTGTTGGGTGTGCCTCAAGCTTCCACTTTTAGCATTCTCCCTATTTAATATCTACCTTCAGCCTTTGTCCCCATTGGTACTTGGTAGGTGTTCAATTTCAGTTTTATGCTAAGGACATTCAACCATCACAAGGATCAGGCACGTTCTGTAGAACTTCCAAGGGTTCTGCCTGCCTCTCACGATTATTGCAATATTACTGCGCCTCCTCAAATGATAGGAATGTCTCAGGCAGATTCCTGGGCACCTTAGAGAGGACATTGACTAGCATTGATTCTCTCAAAAATGGGGATCTTTTGGGAAGTTAGGTGGGATCCAACTTGTTAGTTCTAATCCTCAAATCCCTTTCCTTTCATTGCTTAGAAATCTGGGGGTTATTCTTGACCACAGCATGACCTTAAAACTCCCGGTTAGAGCAGTAGCAAGGATTTAATTTTATAAGCTCAAGTTAGTTCAACACATCAAGTACTTTTTCCATAGGAAAGAATTCAAAATAATACTTCCATCATTAGGTCTGCTTAATCCAGATCACTGTCATTCTGTTTATGTGGGTGTGCTGTATTCTTTATTGCATTTTTACAGATATTACCAATTGCTTGCAGATGAACACATGGTACTGCACTTGAAAACTGTGCATTGGTTGCCCGTTATCTGGGGAAGTGGGTTTAAGATGATTTTTTGGTCCCCTCTGAGAGATCTGATGATGTTATAGGGCAGTAGCCGCTCTCTTCAATTAGTCTTCTTGCTGTTTCTGCCATAAAAGATGCTCCGCTTGCTTGGACTGGTGGCCAGACTTTCAATTGCTGCCCCAGGTTTATGAAAAACCCTTTCCCTGTGAATATCCAGTCTGAAAAAGATCAGTTGACATTTCAGGAAATAGCTTTTCTTTGTTAATTCAAATTCTGCTTCGGGATTTTAACTGTTTGTTTGTTTTTTAATTTTATCATTGTTTTGTATTGTCACGCCTTATGTGATTGCTTTATGTTATACTTGTGATCAGCCCTGAACTTCATTTGTTAGACTGGCAAAATAAAGGCATGTTCCAAAAAGAAAGAAAGAAAGACAGGCCGATCTACCCCAGCTTTGGCTAGCCTCCACCCCCCAGGAACGCCTACACGCATATCTCATAAAAGTGAAAAGTTCATGCTATGTGTGGGCAGCATTTAGCTTTCTGCATCTATACCCAGGCTTTAGGATCCTGATCCACCTCAACGCTTATGTGTTTCTTTACCATTCCCCTTGACATTTCCTTCTCCTCATCTGTTTGTGTTGACCATCCTAACTAGATTGTAAGCTCTGATGAGCAGGGGTTGTCTTTTACATGTGTCTATTCAGCACTGCATATGCCTTGCAACGCTATACAAATGAACAGTAGTAGTAGTAATAACAGTATCCAGGGGCAATTTTTAAGCGTATATTTCTGACTGTACAAGGCTTATAAATGTACATTAGCAAGTTTCAATGTAAACCGCTTTGATTGAAATGATAAAGAGGTATATAAAACCTGTTAAACATAAAACCTGTTAAATAAATACATAAAATATAAAATTATCCCAATACAGTGGTGTAAATTCTGCCCAAGTAGCCCCTGTGGTGCAAAGGGGGCCCCGAGGGGGAAGGGAGTCCAAATGCATCTGTTCCTGTGTCTTCTGAAGTGGCATCCCCTGCACTGGGGATTGTTGCTTGAGGGCTCGTAATTTGAATTCCTGCCATTGTCCCCATATGCTTGTGAGTGGCCAAATGGCCACTTACTGGCCTTGCACTGAATCCCATGTTTTGTATTCATCTGAGCTTCCCAAATAATTATTCATTGGCCTCAAATTGAATGACCTAACCACTAGGAAAGGATACAGAGAAGACTTGCAATTTATTAGGGGGTCGCTATTTAACCCGTGGCGGTCAGCAGTTTTTTAAATGCTGGCCGCCATGGATAAAAAAATCCAAATATTTTGTGCTGGTGTCCACATACTGGCTGGTGCTGAATAAGCAGATCTAGCGGTCAACGCCTGCCCTATCCTGATAATAGTGATAGTCAGCATTTTTGCTGTCCTAAGATATGCAAATCATCATCCATTTGGATAAATGCCAACTCAACCCGAGCTCTGCCCATGGACCCCCCCCCCCCATCAGCCCTAGCTGGATATGTTGAGGGGGGAGGGGGGTTATAGGAAATATTCAGCAGCTTTAGCCAGATAAGTGCCACTGAATCTCTTCTCAGTGGGACTTACCAATTAGCAGGCCTACTAACTGCATAGGGCCTTTTGAAAACTGACCCCCAAGATGCAATTTGCTAATACCGCTGACACTGCAAAACTGCTGAGCATTTCTTAGCCATTACTACACAACTCTTAATTTGTGCAGTAGTTATTGTGCAGTAGTTATTGTGTGCTGTCCTGAACAGTGGAACCAGAATCAGTGGTCCAAGGAGCCATTCTTCCTCCTCTCACTGGAAACCAAAGGAGAAATGAGCTGACAGATTTATAGTACACCATAGCTTGCCACTCTCCCCATCTTCAATGCACCTCATACACCAAGATCTGGCTTGCCATTAGGCAAATGACACAGTTGCCTAGACTGGTGGCTTCTAGGAGTGTCAAACAACAACTGCACTCAAAGCAAAACACTAGGTCTTGACATCCACAAAAATTCCAAGAACCAACAACGCATATTTTTGCCACCTAGGTAAATGGCTTTTGGAAATTGCCCTCATTATGAAATCAGATTTAATATTTCAAAATTGGATTTTCTTGATCCACTTTAATAATGGTTTATGGACCTTTCCTCCAGGAACTTGTCCAAACCTCTTTGAAATCCAGCTACACTAACAGCTTTTACTACATCCTCCAGTAACAAATTCCAGAGTTTGATTACACATTGACTGAAAAGATATTTTCACCAATTAGTCTTCAATGTGCTACATTGTAGATTCATTGTGTGCAGGGCTGGCCCAAGGGTTTCTGCTGCCCCCTGGCTGCTGCCGATTCCGTCCTGGGGGTAGCAGTAGTATTTTAAAAGCAGCAGTTTTGTGCTGCCGTTTTGTTGCCTGCAGCAGGCCATGTGCTTCAACACACATGCCTGCCGCTTCTGACCCCCTCAGAGGGGGATCAGAAGCTGCAGCTCATATGTACCGAAGCACATGGCCTGCCGCAGGCAACAAAGTGTTGGCACAGAGCCACCCACCCGTGTCAGCTGCTCCAAGAGGTCACCTAGCTTGCCTAGTGGACAAGCTGATTGTGTGCCCCCTAGTCTTTCTACTTTTTGAAGGAGTAAACAACTGATCTGTTTACCTGTTCCACTCCATTCATTGTTTTATAGACCTCTATCATATCTCCCCTCGGCCATCTCTTTTCCACGTTGAAGAGCCCTAACCTTTTTAGCCTCTTCTCATAGGACTTTCCTTCCATCCCCATTACCATTTTGGTCACTCTTCTCTATACCTTTTCCATTTCTGCTATTTCCTTTTTAAGAAAAGGTGACCAGAATTACACATAATTTTCAAGGTGCAGTTGCACCATGGAGAGATACAGAGGCATGAGAATGTCAGAGTTAATATTTTGTGTGACAAAAGGATGTGTAAATATGAAATTCCAGTAAAGGTATGCAAAATGATGGGGGAAAACAATTGTGTTTTGGGTCACTGAATAGAATTCTTCTAAAAAGTCATAAAAAAAATGTTTTTGCAACATGAACACATGAACACACCAAAAAACCATGACTCTCTCGACTTCACACGTTAATTCATATTAAAACGCATTAAAAAAATAAGCCCATGCAAAACTGAAGTCACACTAATGAATTGTACATCCTTATAATATTCCTTTTTTGAATGATCATTAAAACATTACATAAAGCAAGATTCATTGAGTAGTCTAGTGGTTTGAGAAACAGTCTAGCACCCAAGAGAGCTGGGCTCAATTCCCACTAGCATCCCTTGTGACCATGGGCAAGTCACTTTACTCTCTATTGCCTCGGGAGAAAAGGCCTGGCGATCTAGCTCTGTTCATACCTTGCCAAGAAAGCCCAGAGGGTGCTGAGTCAGCACTGACTTGGCAGCATTAAGATATCTCAAAATAAAGTCATTTTTATACCCACTATGGCATATCTACAAGACATCCACTTCTCCACCCCCAAGCGCTTCCTCTCCCATGAATAGATCACTTCCTTATAGAATTTGCCATCACCTCTACCACACTGCTCCTCGAAACCAAGGAAATTAACCATTTTAAAAACAAATTCAAATCGTTTGACAAAGAATCCTTTTTAAATCACACCATTCCAAACATAAACATAAACCCTTCTATGATGGAACTAACGATCTCATCAATAACTGAAACTTGACCATTGCCAAGGCCGCACAGACCACTGTACCCCTCCAACCATATAAACACAAAGAGTCCAAACCTTGATATACCGCTGAACTAAGAAAGTTAAAACAGCAACTTAGAAAACTGGAAACCAAATGGAGAATCACAAGGGCAAACACCGACAATCTGCTCTACATGTCCACTCTCAAAGCATATAAAGAAGCCATCAATAATAGAAAACAAGAATACCACACCAAGCTCCTTAAAAAATCCCTTAACAGACCTAGAGAGTTGTTCTTGATTGTCAAATCCTTAACTAAATCTCTCAATCACAACACTGAACTTCCCCCTATAGAACCTCAAATTCTGGCAAATTTCCTAATGGAAAAACTCGATCCCCTAAACAACAATAACAATCATATGAATACTCACTCCAACACCTTCTCAAACATTCCCAACCTGCCTAAAAAATATCTGGTCATCATTTCACGTCACAAACCTCAAACAGGACAAATGCCCCCTGCACTAAAACAAGCAACCATATGCCCCATCCTTAAATCCAATATAACGGACAAAACCCTACCAAACTCATACCGGCCTATTGCCAGTCTACCATTTCTGGCAAAAATTATTGAAAAAACTGTCCATATCCAATTACAAGACTTCATAGACCTAAATGCTCCACTAGATGATCAACAGCACAGCTTTAGACCTTTCCACAGCGTAGAAACCTTATTACTCACCCTAATGGACAAACTGCAATGCGGACTAAACCACACCAATCAAGCATTCCTACTTGTCTTTCTCGACATAGCTGCCACCTTTGACAGCATCAGCCACCACTTTTTAATCACAAGACTACAACAACTCGGCCTTCAAGGCTCTGTCCTAGAATGGTTCAAATCATATCTTTCTGACCGCACCCTACAGTTCCAAATAGGCATAGTAGCCTCCTCAAATTTCAAACAAAGCCAAGGTGTCCCCCAAGGCTCCTCCGTAACCTCACTTCTATTCAACCTGTACATGCAACCAATATGCCACATTTTCAAAAAACACAACGTACACTATCACCTCTACGTGGATGACATCATGCTGTATCATCCAGTAGACATCATCAACCCCATCTGCCCTCAAATCCAAGAATGCCTGATTGACTTATCCACCTGGCTCAACTTACACAACTTAAAAATCAACATGAAGAAAACAGAGGTTTTATTCATCACCCAGAATCAAAACTTCAATCCCACCTCAAAACTACCCCTATGCAATTCAGAGATGAAAGTTAAAAAAGAAATAAAATACCTAGGAATCATCCTAGATCAATCTCTTTCCATGGTCCCCACATTAAAGCCACCGCAAAAAACACATGCCTCAAACTATCCCTCCCCCCCCCCCCGACATCAGAGCTATTACAGACCTAACCCAACTTAGAAAGGCCCTAAAACATCACCTATTCACCAGATACTTCTCTGCTTAGTCCTGACAAGAAATTACCTCATGATGTATATAATGTAGATACGTATTGTATAACTCTTGTTAATTTTTACCCTGTTATCCAAGTTTCCAATCCCTGTTCGAATGTAAATGCTTCTCAGTGACCCTGAAATGCATATGTTATGTTTTGATGTAAACCGCACTGATGTCAATAGCGCGGTATAAAAGAAATACTAAATAAATAAATAAATAAATAAAATCTCCGTCCCTTACTAGACAGTCAAGACCTTAGATCAGTCCTTCAAGCACTGATAACACCCCACCTTGACTATTGCAACAGTATTCTGTATGGCCTACCCAAAAACACCATCCTTCAACTCCAGTTAGCTCAAAACCTAGCTGCACGCATTATACACAAGGCTAACTTCTCCGACCACATCACGCCACTCCTCCACTCCCTCCACTGCTGCCCATTCCACTGGCAGCCTGTTCCCTGTAAAATAGTTATCTCCAAGTTATAATGCCCTGTTCAATGTAATTTCAGTTGTTCAATGTAAACCTCACTGGTGCAGAATAGCGCGGTATATAAGAGAATGTAAATAAATAAATAATGAGGGCCAAATTCAAATACCTCATAATTACCTTCAAATTGTATAATAAAATTGCCCCATCCTTCCTCAACTCCCTCCTTAGCCCGCTCAACAACCCAAGAACCAGGAGGACCTGCTCCCAAAATACACTAATCCTCACCCACATCCGCAATTCCAACAAAACTGTCAGCAATAGAGTCTTCTCTTTTGTAGCCCCTTCCGTTTGGAATGCATTACCAGACAACCTCAGAGCCATCAAAGACCTCCAAACTTTCCGGAAAGAGCTCAAAACCCACCTATTTGTTGAGTACTATGGTCCCTCCACCAATAACAATCTCCCCCAAACCTCCCACCCCCCTTGATAGCCCTTGCTTCCCCATCCTCTCCCTTTCACGCACTTTCACATATGCTATACAACATCTCCATATTGTACATAGTTATGCAAATTGTTAAGCTGTACTATCTCGCTTTGTTCTGTAAATAGGTTTTTCAAAGTTATAATGTAATTTTCCAGTTTTGTTCTCTGTAAACCGCCACTGATCTTTGGAAGTGGCAATATATAAGTTCTAATAAATAAATAAATCTTATGTTCTAAAATTGATGTCCAATTATACATTTTTACGGGATCTTTCTTGGAGGGGTAATGTTGTTCCGCTTAATTATCAAATTATCAGGGTGGATCTAGGGGCATGAATGAGGGGGAAGGCACAAACCTGAAGGTTTGCTTAAGACACCTAATATCCTTGCAGTAGCCCCTCATGGCTCCCAATGCCTGTGAAAGCAACTGGGCCCAGCACCAGTAGTCGTGGCAGCAGGCAGTTAGAAAGTAATTTTATAAAGATGCACCTAATTAATTTATGTTTTCACATGCTTACTTTATGCCTCGTTTATAAGATCATGTACACATGTACTTGTTTTTATGAAATAAGGCCTAAGAGCGAAAGTGCTCACGTATGTTAAAGCGCCATCACTTTCACCAGCCCTGGTGTAAATGACTGTGCCTGCTTTTGCAATTATGCACATAAATTAAAAAATTTTATAATCCACGCTTGTAATTGCTCGCACTGCCCATACTCCATCCATGCACACCCACACTGAAAGTACATGCAATGCAAGCTACGTGACTACTTTTACTCTAGTCAGTATTTTATAAGAGGTTATAATGTGCGTAAATGACTAAAATACTGACATTTATATGTGTATTTCCCACATAAATCTGGGCGGCTCCTTGTAAAATTATCCCTTTAATGAACAGATTGAACCAGCCTCACCCCATTTTGACTTCCATATGGGAGGCAAGGCCTGTTCCTACACTCGCTGCCTTCTGTTTCCACCACTGCCAGGCCTATCACCTTCCCCATACTGCAGGAGTTATAAGGTACTAAGGTAAACAAGGATGGAGAAAAGGAAAGGGAGATGGAGAAAAATAACTTTGAGGTTCAGGGTGGGGTGGGGCAAAGGAATGATAGAAATAAGGGCCAGGGTGGGCTGAAACAGATCACTGCAGCACAACTACACTTTCACCAACTCTTTTTTTCTATGACCGAAACAAAGATTTCACATTAGGTGTTTCCACTGCTAAGCTGGGGGTTTTTAACCGCAATATCCTTTCTGTTCCTCTTTCATGACTGAGGCAATGTTTGGTGTGGTAAGTTTTTTTCACTCCTTTAATGATGTTAGATTTCATTTGAAAAGTGAGATAAAAATGATGATTAAGGATGTTGTATTTAGTATGCAAATATTCAAGAAGAACAACTAAATTGTTTTTCCAGCCCGCATATCTTCATTAGACTATACTGCTTATGTTAGCATTAAAGCTGTTTGAACTAGTCAATACAATTGTCCTATATTTAGCACTGGTCAGTTCCCTTCCCCTTGAACTTCTCTGGGGAAAATGGCTCATAGCCTCTGGAGGAAGCAATAACCAACTGCTAGTGTTACCAATCCCAATCACATATTCTGTCAGTGAAAGCCTTCACACAATGAATGCTCTTCCAAACCAAAAATAAACTTTACTAAAGTCAAAAATTAATGAAATCAGTATAAATAGTATAAAAATACAGGAAAACGTCTGTGGAGTTGCACAGTCAAAAACACCAAACTAAAGTATCTCAGGCACTTTGAGTAAAAGTGCAGGAAAGCTGGAACCACCTTGTGTTCCCAGTGGAGATTTAACTCCTTCAACCACTCTGGAACCTGTAGAGGTCCTCCTCTCCCACTGAGAAGAAATCATCACCTTGTTGGCAAACACTGCTGCAAGGACAAAGTTTTGATCTACAAGACTTAAGAATATTTCTTCTCCTAGTTGCCTAATGGAAAGGAAAAGCCACTCTTCTTCTCTCTGCAGCTCTGAAGAGCACAGCTCTTTGTTGCCTCTCACTTGCTCTTCAGAACACCCGCTCATTAGGGGGTGCACCAGTAAATCAATCAAAATTTGCCATGTTGTTGCTGTTAAGTGCCGTCGAGTCGGTGTCGACTTATGGCGACCTTCTGGATAGTTCTCCTAAACTGTGTTTGGTCTTCAGTCAGGTGGCTCATTGTTGACAAAGTGGCACCCATAGCTGCTGTTATTGTATCGATCCATCTCATTGCTGGCCTTCCTGTTTTGTGTTGACCTTCTACCTTGCCAAGCATGATGACTTTCTCTAATGATCCATCTCTTCACATGATATGTCCAAAGTATGATAGCCTAAGTCTTGTCATCTTAGCTTCTAAAGAAAGCTTAGGTTTGATCTCCTCTAATACTGACTAGTTTGTTCTTTGAGCAATCCATGCTATACACAGTATTGGTTGCTAGCACCATAATTCAAAGGCATCGACTTTCTTCCAACCTATCTTTTTCACTGTCCAACTTTTGCATCCATATGACATTATTGAAATACCATGGCTTGAAGAAGTCGAATCTTTGGATGGCAAGAGACATCTCTGCTCTTGAAAAATTTTTCTAGGTCCTTCATAGCCATTCTGCCAAGAGCAATGCATCATCTGATTTCTTGATTGCTTGTTGCTTCTTTATTGATAGTTAATCCAAGTAGGTTAAAGTTGTCAACTATTTCAATTTTTTCTCTATCAATGATGAACTTATTGATTTTTCCAGTTGCTAAGATCTTTGTCTTCTTTACATTAAGGTGCAGGCCCATTTTAAGACTATGTTCCTTGATCTTGAGAAGCAAATGTTTCAGTTCGTCCACATTTTCAGCCAGTAATGTAGCATCTTCAGCATAGCGAAGGTTGTTGATGAATCTCTCACCAATGTTCACACCTCTCTTGTCTTTATACAGTCCTGCTTCTCTAATTATTTGTTCTGCATATAAATTAAACAGGTAGGGAGAAAGTATGTAGTTTTGTTATATGCCTTTGCTGATTTTAAACCATTCTGCTTCTCCTCCTTCTATTCAAACTTTTGCTTCTTGATCAATGTAAAGGTTGTGCAAGAGAATGAACAGGTGTTCTGGTATACCCATGCTTCTTAATGTGGCCCAGAGTTTCTCATGGTTTACACAGTCAAAAGCCTTTCTGCAGTCAATAAAACACAAATAGATATCCTTTTGGTATTCTTTTATCTTTTCAAGGATCCATCTCACATTCGCAATGATGTCTCTCATTCCTTGCCCTCTCCTAAACCCTGCTTGCACTTCAGGTAGTTCTTGTTCCAGGTATGGTTGTGGTCTCTGCTGAATAATCTTCAGTAGAATCTTGCTGGCATGTGGGATTGGAGCGATTGTGCGATAATTTCCACAGTCAGTTGGATTATCTTTCTTTAATACTGGTATAAACACAGATCTTTTCCAATCAGTTGGCCATGATGTTGTCTTCCAAATTTCTTGGCAGAGCCTTGTAAGTATGGTAACAGTTGCATCAGATTGCTGTAATACTTCTATGGGAATGCCATCAATGCCTGGTGATTTGTTCTTTGATAAGGCTTTCAAAACTGCTTCAACTGCTTCTTTCATCACCAATGATTTCAGATCATAAGGTACAGGTTGAAATGGCTGTTGGTCTACTTGATCTTTACCATATAGTAACTCTGCATATTCTTTCCACCTTTTCTTGATCTTCTCAGCATCATTCAACATGGATCTTTGAGCATCTTGTAACATTCCAATTCGAGGCTGGAATTTTTTCTTTAACTCTCATAGCTTTGGGAAAGCCGATCTTGTTCTTCCTCTAATTTATTTATTTATTTTTTATTTATTTAACAGTTTTTATATACCACACTATTCATCATCAGTGCGGTTCACATTAAACAACAAAATACCTATCAATATATAACTGATCTAAGTGTACAGATAACAGGGTAGGTAAACTGGGAGTGAACCGGGGATAACTATATACAATTAAATATGTTACATCAAGGTTTGGTATTTGCAGGGATGCAGTATTTTCTACATTTTAACCTTTGTACTGGGTTGTTACGTGTAAGAGTTAGATGAGCAGGCGGAAGGCAATTCTAGGGTATGTATGGTAGCTTGAAGTGCAAGGTGAATAAATAGTGCTTGATGGACTTTCTGAATTGGGTGATGTCCCTGATTGATCTGATGCTAGGAGGTAGTTTGTTCCAGCACTTGGGAGCATAAGACACAAAATCTCTGTTAGTGGT
Organism: Ichthyophis bannanicus; assembly: GCA_033557465.1. Classification (NCBI taxonomy): domain Eukaryota; kingdom Metazoa; phylum Chordata; class Amphibia; order Gymnophiona; family Ichthyophiidae; genus Ichthyophis; species Ichthyophis bannanicus. The sequence continues at coordinate 549,536,484 of CM066031.1, forward strand.
TTGTTGTGTCCATTAGTGTCCTAATAGTTTCTGCTTCTATTTCCTTGCTTGTGTTATTGTCATACTTCTCCTTGTCTTGTCTTGCTGCACGTTGGAAATCTTTGTTGAGTTCTGCAATTGCCTCTCTTTCTCCTCTGGCTTTAGCTTCTCTGCATTTCTGAGCAATTTTCAGGGTTTGTTCGGTCATCCATTTTGACCATTTTTACTTTTTCACCTTTTGTAGAGATTTCTCACCTTCTTCCAACACAACCTTCTTGATGTCATCTTATAACTTTTCTGGAGCTCTGTCATTTGTATCTAAAGCAGCAAATCGATTTTGCAGGCAATTCTGGTGGTATTCATGGTCATATTTTGCTACATTCATGAGTGGCTTGCTCTTTTTCAACTTTAGCTTGAGTTTGCATACTAGTAGTTGGTGATCTGTACCAAATCAGCTCCAGGTTTTGTCTTTGTTGATGTTATAGAGCTTTTCCATCATTGACTTCCACAGATGTAGTCAATTTTATTTTTTGTACAATCCATTGGGTGGTCTCCTCGCAGTATACCACCCTGGCATTTTTATCTTTTCCCTGACTTGTGTGCTAGAGGAGCTGGCACTACTTAATCAGTGTACTGAAGTGGATATGTGTGGATGGCCAGGACTACCACAATTGAATGGTAATCTCCCCAGTGGTGATGTAGTGATCTGATCATACAGAATTTCTGCACATTTGATTCCTGATAACATTGTGGGGAAAGAATTTCTCTTGAGCTGCCCTAGAGCTGCACCTTGCATATGTGTATTTCTAAAGACTTTTTAATAGATAATCTCAATTGCATGTGAGGGGCACAAGAAGAACCATTTCTTTTGAAATTGCTGTGGGAATCTATCTGTGGTGAAGATAGTGGCCTTTTTCAACCTTCTGACTGGGGCAAGACAACTACTTGAGAGGTTATCTGACAGTATCTGACATGGAATCCAATGCCAGTTATGCTGAAGCTCTGGCCAAGTTCAGTAGATCTGAGGCTGATCCCCCGGTGAGTGTTTCCACAATCCTTACAACACAGACCAGTGGTCCTGGCATTCCTCCAGAGCTGAAAGCACCAGTTACTAAAGCAGACTTCCTTCAGATGCTTCAAGAACTTGAACTCCTAAGAGGGGACTTTTCCAAGGCAGTGGGGGGCATCAAGCAACAACTAAAATCACTTGAAGAGAAAGTCATGCAGAATGAGATAAATAGTGGGGAACCAATCAGTGCCTCAGTGGCCTTCCAAACCCAGATGAAGAAACTTGAAACTTTAGCTTTGGAAACCAGGGAGTGACAAGATGACTTGGAAAATCATCAGACACGATGTAATATCAGAATATTTAGAAAGTCTGAACCTGCAGAAGGCGGGGAAGATGTGGTGAGGATGGTACAGGAGTTGTACTCTTTCTGCGTTCCTGGACACAAAGCAAAGGATCAGATCAATAGGGCACACAGGGGGATGCGCAGTCGCATGAAGAAGCCTGACTCCCCTAGACCCAACATGGCCTGCTTCCACTAAAAGATAAGCAAGCCCTTTTGCAGAATATTAAGGGGAAGTGGGTGGTTGAGTTTCAACAGCAGAAGTTGCAGATCTACCCAGATTTGTCACCATGCATGTTGGAGAAGTGATGCAACTTCCTCCCATGGGGCGAAGGAGGGGAGATGTTTTGAAGGCAGAAGCAGCAGTGATCTACACTTGGGTGGGGGGATGCTTGATGGGATGTTTCAAAAGAAGCAAGTCCCATATCAAGTCTCATAAAGCAAGTCCCATAGCAAGTCTCATAAAGGTTGTACAGAGGTGGATTTACTTTCTACGTGATGGTGGTATGTGTCAATTGCACTAAGATGTACCCTAATCGTAATCATCTTTAAACCTGGCTCAGACAAACTTAGAAGGTATTAAGCAGTTTTTTGTGTGGGAGAGGTAAAGGGATCCAGGGTCTTTCCATTATACCATATAGCAAACCTCTTCCATTTAAAACTGTATGACCTTCTAGTGGAATCTCTCCTGGAAGCCAGAATAACCTGTGAGATATTTTCAGTCAAGTTTAGGGAAGTTGTGAGGGCAAGGAATTTGATGTTGAGGTGCAACAGAGTTCCCTGAGCCTGCATGATCAGCACTGGAGAATCTTCTAGTCTTATGGGACTAAGTTCCAGAAGAATAGAGAATTACACTTGTCTCGACCAATAGGAGGCTATGAGAATCATGATTCCCTGGTCCCTTCTGAGTTTCAGGAGAGTTTTCACTACCAGAGGATCGGAGAATTCACATACAGAAGGCCTGCCCCCCCACTCTAGGAGGAAGGTTCCTGAGGTTAGTGAGAAGTGGCAAAGGGTCTATCAATGGGGTGCCCCACTCTTGAAAAATTCTTCAAGCCACTTCCACTTCCAGGGACCACTTGTTTGGTTAGAGTACACAACTCAGCTTGTCTGCCAGGGCATTGTCCTTCCCTGCTAAGTACATGGCCCTGAGAGTCCTATGAGAAACGGTGCAGTTTCCCAATACAGAAGGTAGGACCCTGTTCCTCTCTGCTTGATGATATAATACATCATAATCTTTTCTGTTTTACACTTTTAGACCCCTGACAAAGGCTTAGCGCCGAAACTTGGCCAAGTTGGGTCCATAATAAAACGACTTTTGAAGATACCTTTTGTGTGGTCTTGACTTTTCTCCATATTTAATATACCACCTTTCTGAAAAATCAAAGTGGTTTACAATAAAAAAGAAAAGAAAAAAGAAAAAAGAACTCCATTGTTAAATCAGAACAGACATAGGAAAGAGAGAACACATAAAAAAAATAAAATTACACATACAGGTACCTCTTCAGCAGCCACCCCGTCAGGCCCAACCCCTCCCAAGAATCACCCTGATTAATAATTTAATTTGAACGCCTAATGAAAGAAATGGGTTTTCAATTAGGATTTAAATTTTGAGTATGAAGCTTTCAGAGGGAGTGAAGTAAATTTTGAGTATGAAGCTGGAGAGGAAGTGAATTTAGTAAGCATGAGCACATGAAAAAAGAATTCTGAATGGCGAGTTGATCCAATGGAGCCTTTGAAAGTGGCGAAATGTATAGTCTATTGTGAAGGGAGCGCAGATGTGAAAAATAAGCAAAGAATGAAGATAGAATGGCAAACCAGTATAAAGGGCCTTATAAGGGAGTGTGAGAAGCTTGAAATGTATGCAAAAGAAAACCAATGATGTTGTTGTAGGAGAGGTGAAACATGGGCCGATCCTTTCGTAAAGGTCAAGATGCGAATGGCAGATTTTGTATTGATTGTAAACATTTGACCTCTGAACACCAGATTCTTGCATTACAATAGTCCATGTGTGAAATCACAAAGTTTAAAAGAAGAGAGGTAATGAAGATGAATCCAGACAGGGACACATGGTTCGATACTGGCGAAGGGTATAAATGATCTCTGAACAGTAGCACTAATGTGTGTGTGGGGGGGGGGGGGGGGGAAACATTAATTTGAGTCCAATAATACACCAACATATGTTAATGTATTGGTGACTTGCACTGGGGAATCATCTAGTACCGGAGAAAGGGAAGGCACCAGTGAACCACCTGTAAACCACATAGCCAATGTCTTATTAAAGTTAAGTCTCAGCTGGTTCACACAAAGCCAAGTGGAAAAGGAAATAGACATCTGATTAATAGCAGATAAATCTGGATCCAAGGAGTTCACATGGGCTAACAGCAAAATATCATCTGCGTAATAATAAGCGGAAGTATTGTGATCCTGAATTAAGGTGGCTAGGAGGCTAACAAAAATGTTAAATAGCAATGGTGAGAGAAGTGAGCCTTGCAGGACACCACAAACCAGGGACTTCATTGTAGAACAGGAGGATTCAATAGCTACCTGAAAAGATCTATCTTTAAGAAAGGATGACAACCAATTAAGAACCTGACCAGTCATCCCTATTTCTGAAAGACAGGTTAGCAATATCTAATGATTGACAAATCAAAAGTGTTTGAAAGATCTAATGAAATGGCTAGTGTAATGTCGCCTCTATCACAGGAGGAGTGAATCTTGTTTAAGAGGAAACTTACTAAAGTATGGGCGAAAGCCATACTGTCTGGGTGTAAACAGTTTGTATTTTCAACATGAGAAAACAGTTAAAGGAAAACTATTTTTTTCTGTAAGGTTTGCAAGATATGACAAATTTGAGTGGCTGGTAGTTACTAGGATCCATGGGGGTTAGTATTTTGTTCTTTAAAATAAGATGTAAAATGGCTTGGTTTCAAGGAGCAGGAACCTCCTCTGGAATAAGACTGGGATTTACAATAGATAAAGCAAATGGAAGCAAAATTAGAGATGGTTCAAAAATCCATGGGGATGTAATAGGATCGAGAAGAAATGTGGTCCTATACAAAGAAATGATGATCTTACTCAGAGCTGGTAAAGTTTCTTATTTAAATCTGTCCAAATATGACAGGTCTGCAGTCTCATATTTCAGTTCTTTTTGCCAACCAGTCCAACTCCAACCAAGGGAGGAGTGGCCTAGTGGTTGGGGCAAGTTACCGCAGACCAGACGGTTAGGGGTTCAAATCCCACTAAAGGACAGCAACCTTGGGCCAGAAGGACTGGGGTTTCTAGCTCCACAGGTGCTCCTTGTAGTCTTGGGCAAGCCACTTAACCCTCCATTGCCCATGTAAAATAGTTATCTCCAAGTTATAATGCCCTGTTCAATGTAAACCACCTTGATATCATAAAAGGCAGTATATAAGAAATGTTATAAAATAAACTCTTTCATTTATCAAATAGCTATATTACATCATCCTGATTTATCAAGATTTGTTTCAATTCCTCTGATACATCACCGTTAAATATCATTTCTGGCATGAGTAAGTTTCCTATATGTTCTTCAGTAAAGACTGAAGCAAAGCATTCATTCAGACTCTCTGCTATGACCTTGTCTTCTCTTAGTGCCCCTTTTATCGCTCTATCATCAAAGGGTCCAACTGACTCTTTCACTGGTGTTTTGCTACAAATGTACTCAAAATGTTTTTATTATGCACTTTTTCTTCCACGGCAAGCTTCTTTTTGAATTCTCTCTTTTCCTGCCTTATCAATGTCTTTCTTTTAACTTACCAGTACTTATATTGTTTTCTGTTTTTATCGTTTGGCTCTTTTTTCCATTTTGTGAAAGATTCTCTCTTAGCTATAACGGCCTCTCTGACCTCACCTTTAAGCCATGCTGGTTATCATTTAGCCTTCCGTCCATCTTTAAATCCAAAGAAAATCCATAGGCAGTCTCCTTTTTGAAGGTCGGGAATGACGGTGCCCAGGGAAACCATTTTGAATTTATCTTGAACTACAAGCTTGTTCAGGGCTCTTAGACCTAGGATAGAATGGAATCCCCCTGTCTTCTTTATGATCAGGAGATACTTGGAGTAGATCCATGTCCTCTTTTTCCCTGGTGGAATGGGTTTGACTGCATTGGCCTCTAAGAGGGAAGAAAGCTTATTGTTAAGTATTTCTTGATGTGGAGAGTTGGGCCAAGATACTCTTGGTGGGCAATTTAGTGAAATGCTGAATAGATGTTATCAAGGAAACGGCTAGGGCCATTCCATTTAAGTTAGAGACAGATAATAGCCCTTGTCTGATCATCTTTTTCTGAAGATTGCTGGTGCACTTTTCTGCTTTTCCAATTCATTTGTTTTCTAGCCATTTCCTTTGGTGTGTGATCATTTTAACCCATAGGTTCATTATACGAGTATACAGTAGTTGTTCCCCAATGTCAAGATGAAATCCACACACTCCTACCTTCAGGCAGAATGTTTTGCCTCTATCTTTGCATAGCTGAGTAAACTGAATCATATAGGTCACCAGTTAGACCTCACTTTTAATACTGAGCATAGTTCTGGAGGTCACACCTGGGTATGGATATTGAAAGGATGGAAGCAGTTTAGAGAAGGGCTGCTAAAACCATATACAGCCTACAACACAAACCCTACAAAACATCTTGAAATGCTCAAAATATTAGCATGGGAAGAAAAAAAATGGAACAAAGGACTAGCACAGGGCCCTTTTAATAAAGTGTATTAAGCAATTAGTGTGGTTACAGCATGCACTAACCCCCTGCTATCATCCACAGCAACTATTTCCGCAGTAACCATGCTACGCATGTTGGGTGGTAAGTGGACAGGTTAGTGGTACAGATTGAGCAGGGCGAGTGCCTTTGAGTTGGCACGCCCCAAGCTGACTGCAAGGTGTGTCATTAGCATGGCTGCACTTACTACCCCCTCCATAGGTGGAGCTAAGTGCATTAGTGCCACATTACGGCAGGGTGGGAACATGCTTTCCATGCTCCCAACAGTTAACATGATGGTCTTATGCCTATCGCGCCATGCCTTTGAAGGTTATGGGCATGTTAAGAGCGACACCATAGCAACCTTTAATAAAAGGGCCCCATAGAAATATTCAAATATTTGATGGAGTTCAATAAAGTATAGGAAGGTAACATTTTCCACAGAAAAAAAAAAATTCAAGGGCAGTTTGCAGAAAGGAAGGTTAAAAAGAAACTAGAGAAAATATTGCTTTACTGAGATTCCTAGAAAGGTTTACCAACAGAGATGCCTCGTGGTACTACTAAGAATTTCCTTCCTTTCCAAGATTGTGCAAGCTAACTGTGTCACGAAACACTTTAATATTAGCAGATATAGGTTTATATATTTTCAGAAAGTCTTTGACAAGGTCCCTCATCAGAGACTTTTGGCAAAACTAAAGAGTCATAGTATAGGAGGCAGTGTACTACTGTGGATCAGGAACTGGTTAAAAGATAGAAAGCAGAGGGTTGGGCTAAATGGACAATTTTCCCAATGGAGAAAGGTGAATAGTGGTGTACCCCAGGGATCTGTGCTGGGTCCGCTGTCTTTTGACAAATTCATAAATGACCTGGAAAGTGGAATAACGAGTGAGGTTATCAAATTTGCAGATGACACAAAACTATCTAAAGTTGTTAAAGCCCAAGAGGATTGTGGAAAATTGCAAGAGGATCTTGATAAATTGGAAGACTGGGCATCAAAATGGCAGATGAAATTTAATGTGGACAAGTGCAAAGTTATGCACCTAGGGAAGAACAACCCAAACTATGGTTACACGATGCAAGGTTCCACATTAGGAACCACCACCCAGGAAAAAGATTTAGGCGTCATTGTGGATAACATGTTAAAACCCTCGGCCCAGTGTGCAGCAGCGGCCAAGAGAGCAAATAGAATGCTAGGTATCATAAGGAAAGGAATGGAAAATAAAACTAAAGATATTATAATGCCTCTATATCATTCCATGGTGAGACCGCACCTTGAATATTGTGTGCAAGTCTGGTCACCGTATCTTAAGAAGGATATAGAGTTATTAGAAAAGGTTCAGAGAAGAGCCACCAAAATGGTAAAGGGGATGAAAGGATACTCCTATGAAGAAAGGCTAAAAAGGTTAGGGCTCTTTAACCTAGAAAAGAGACAGCTGAGGGGAGATATGATAGAAGTCTATAAATTAATGAACGGAGTGGAACGTGTAAACGTAGATCGATTGTTTACGTTATCAGAATATAGAAAGACTAGGGGACATGCAATGAAGCTACAGGGTAAACTATTTAAGACTAATAAAATAAAATATTTTTTCACTCAACGTGTAATCAAACTCTGGAATTTGTTACCGGAGGATGTCGTAAAGGCTGTTAGTGTAGCTTGGTTTAAAAAAGGTTTGTACAAGTTCCTGGAGGAAAGGTCCATAAACCATTATTAAGAAGGGACCCAGGATATCAATGCTTGACCCAGTACAAGCATTGTGGAACCTGTGTCTTTTGGGGAAACTGCTAGGTACGTATGACCTAGTTTGGCCACTGTTGGAAACAGGATACTGAGCTTGGTGGACCTTGGTCTGACCCAGTATGGCATCTCTTATGTTCTTATGTTCAGATAAAGCAGCTGAATTAGATTGATCGGGTTGTCGTGTTCTGAATCTCTATGTCAGTGGCACTAATAAGAACATAAGAGATGCCATACTGGGTCAGACCAAGATCCATCAAGCCCAGTATCCTGTTTCCAACAGTGGTCAATCTAGATCATAAGTACCTGGCAGTTTCCCAAAAAGACACAGGTTCCACAATGATTGTATTGGGTCAAGAAGTGATATCCTGGGTCCCTTTTAATAATAGTTTATGGACCTTTCCTCCAGGTATTTGTCCAAACCTTTTTTAAACCCAGCTAGACTAACAGCTTTTACTACATCCCCCGGTAATGTTTCTATCAAGTTCTGCTACGAGGGGACATGGGATGAGGGTGAAGGGAGATAGATTCAGGAGTGATATGCGGAAATATTTCTTTACGGAAAGAGTAGTGGATCCGTGGAATAGTCTCCCAGTGGAGGTGGTAGAGATGAGGACAGTAACTGAATTCAAAAAAGCATGGGACAAACACAGAGGATCTCTAAAGGTAAAAAGGGGACTGTTGTAGTTGGTATGGAAGGACAGACTAGATAGGCCATGTGGTCTTTTTCTGTCGTCATATTTCTATGTTTCTATGTTTCTAATGAATACACGTTGAGTGAAAAATATTTTCTCTTATTAGTCTTAAACGGGTTACACTGTAGCTTCATTGCATGTCCCCTAGTCTTTCTGCTTTTTGGTGGCATAAAGAATCAGTCTATATTTACCTGTTCCACTCCATTCATTAATTTACAGACCTCTATCATATCTCCCCTCAGCCGTCTCTTTTCCAGGTTGAAGTGCCCTAACCTTTTAAGCCTCTCCTCATAGGGGTATCCTTCCATCCCCTTCACTTTTCTTGTTGCTCTTCTCTGTATTAATTTATTTATTAGTTTTTATATACCGCCACTTCCAGAGATCAGTGGTGGTTTAAACTGAACATAACACTGATCTTTACATTATAACATCAGTAGAATGTATTTACAGGCTAAGGATGGCAACAGTACAAAGCTCCCATAACTATATACAAAAAGTGATTCACTGTTTCAAAACATTCTGACGAGTGAGAGTTCAATATTATAGCTATAAGGGTTAGTAGAGAAGCTAAGTTATTGTGACTGTTGGGTATTGGTGGAAGAACCATAGTACCTTTTCTAATTCCGCTATATCCTTTTTAAGATATGGCGACCACTCAAACTGGCCCTCTGCAGGGCCGGCCCTAGAGTTTGTCCAAGGTGTTGGTGCCTTAGGTGAACCTCAGGTTTTACACCCCCTCTGGCTGTCAAAATCTATTAGTTAGCTTTAAATGCCCTGCTATTGCTGCCCTCCAGAAGTTACCACCCTAAGCAACCACCTAGTTTGCCTAGTGGTTGTGCCGGCCCTAGCCCTCAAGCTCCTATCCCCAACTGGTCTAGCTGTGAGGCTATAATAACACTCCAGGCCTGTAAAAGGGCAGCAGGCACCGTAGGTAAAATTGCAGGCTTTGTGCCACCCCCCACCCCTAATTAACTTTCAGGCCTTTAGGCTACCCCATCCCCCTGAGATAGTGATAACTAAATGCAACAGTCATGGCAGAATGACCCCCCCTATTATTTGTGTCAAAACAATCCTGTAGAAATATGGAACTAGACACAAGGGGGGCAATTTTCAAAAGCCACTTGCAGGAATAAATATAGATGTACCTGGGAAAGTGACTTTTTGAAAATTATCCACCCTACATATTGTTCAAAGGGAATGTAAGCTCATGGTTTCTTTCAAGATTTGGTGCAAAGCCCACATGTAAGTAAGAGTGCTTGCAAACATTACAATAAAATGTAGTTTTAAAAATTAACCCTATACTTTAAATATTAAAATGTTCTTTATTTTTTATGTATATATTATACATATACATATAATACAGGTAGATTTTGGAAATCATGTCATTGTCATCTGTGATCTTTGGGGATAGATTGCATAACCCTCCCCCCCCCCCCCCAAATACATAAAGGGGTATTTTTTCCATGTGTAAAGCATGTTTTACCTGCCAGAAGGGTTCATACTGGTATATACACAGTTATAAAGCAGGCTCACGGTACGAGTGCATCAGCGCACAGGCAGTCCTGATGGAAGAGCAGGACCGGAGCAGGAGTGGAGTTGTAATATGTATGCACATTTTATAAAATATGCTAGACACATAGGCTGGCATTCTGAAACCTGAATAGCGGGGCTGGACATCCAGGATGGACATCCAACCCACGCTCAGCCCCGAACACGATTCTGTTCTCAGGGCTCTCTGCATGTGCACAGCGTTTGTGCAGGGAGCACTGGATGGAGGCAGGAGTGGGCGGAACAGAGGCAGAAGGGAGGCACAGCAGGAGAGTGGCAAGCTGCCGGGATGTACAAGGTCTATTCACATCAGGCCCCTGTACATCCACTGGCACACAGCTGCACACCCGGCTTATTCCATGCCGCACTCCCCTGCAACACAGACATCTGGCCATGCTGTGCCCCTGCAGCCATGATCTGGGTCATGGGGGCCTCCGGTGACATCAGGCTCACAGTTTGCAGGGGCGGACTTGGCCTATGGCATTCCGAGCCGTCAGATAGACAGTTCATTGCCATGGTGCTAGGACACCACTGCTCCCTCACTCTAGCAGTGGAGTTCTGGCATCGGGACAGGCAGCTCCCGTATGTCGATCTGCTCAGCATACAGGGAGCACCTGGACATCTATGTCCCCGATTCTGCCGTTGCGGGTATGTCCGGGCCCTGCAGTGGCAGAATTGGGTCCATCTCCAACACGCACAGATTTTGGATGGGCAGTGCGGGGTTCGGAATGGGCCTCGTAGAGTACAAAAACACACTTGCACTGTAGAAGACAGTTCACATTTCTGCAGGAGCATTTGTGTACTATGAGGACTAGTTCTGGGTGCATCTAGGTATCTTTATAAAACAGGCTTAAAATATGCACTTTTTGGACTTTTCACATAGTCAACCTTTTATAAAATTACTCCCAAAGGGGATTATTTTACTAATGTTTTTTGTGCATAAAAAGGCAGGGCTGGCTCAAGGGATTGTGGCATCCTGAGCCAACTTCTGCTTTTGTGCCCTCCCCCCCTTGGTGCCAATCTTGCACAAATAGGGGTAAAGTTTCAGCCAGCGCAGTCATAGGCTCAAATTAAATATTGGTGCTGCCATTTAACTTAATCCTTATATTCAACGTCACTATCCATAGAGGTAGAAACACTGAATATAGAGATAGTGCCGGCATTGTTTAGTTGAGGCCTACCATATCCGCAACATCATAAGCTCATCCCTAACCAAAGGCTACATGCCCTCCGCTCTCAAACAAGCCACCACCTGACCCATTCTAAAGAACATCTCAACAAATAGCATAGACTCTGCGAATTACCACCCTAGCTCCAGGCTCCCCTTTCTATCCAAGATAATTGAAAAGATAGTGCAAGCACACTTGCAAGACCATATGGACCTGCATGCCCCCTTGGATCCACACCAACATGGATTTCATCCTAACTACACTGTTGAAACCCTCCTCGTTCATCTTTTTGACATTCTACTAAGAGGAATAGACAACATAAAAACTGGATTCCTACTCATCTTTGCTGACATCTCCTCAGCCTTCGACACTGTATCACACAGTACCCTCTTAAACCGACTATCGAACATTGGACTTCACAGTACTACACTCAATTGGTTCCACTCCTACCTCAGTGACGGACAGCAAAAGGTCAAAATCGGCCCAAACACATCAGCTTCATTCCTCTCAACAAAAGGAGTTCTGCAAGGGTCCTCCCTGTCTGACCTCCTTTTCAACATCTATCTACAACCATAAGAACATAAGAACATAAGATATGCCATACTGGGTCAGACCAAGGTCCATCAAGCCCAGTATCCTGTTTCCAACAGTGGCCAATCTAGGTCATACGTACCTAGCAGTTTCCCCAAAAGACACAGGTTCCGCAATGCTTGTACTGGGTCAAACATTGATATCCTGGGTCCCTTCTTAATAATGGTTTATGGACCTTTCCTCCAGGAACTTGTACAAACCTTTTTTAAACCCAGCTATACTAACAGCCTTTACTACATCCTCCGGTAACAAATTCCAGAGTTTGATTACACATTGAGTGAAAAAATATTTTCTTTTATTAGTCTTAAGTAGTTTACCCTGTAGCTTCATTGCATGTCCCCTAGTCTATCTATATTCTGATAACGTAAACAATCGATCTACGTTTACCCGTTCCACTCCGTTCATTAATTTATAGACTTCTATCATATCTCCCCTCAGCTGTCTCTTTTCTAGGTTAAAGAGCCCTAACCTTTTTAGCCTTTCTTCATAGGAGTATCCTTCCATCCCCTTTACCATTTTGGTGGCTCTTCTCTGAACCTTTTCTAATAACTCTATATCCTTTTTAAGATACGTCGACCAGAATTGCACACAATATTCAAGGTGCGGTCTCACCATGGAACGATATAGAGGCATTATAATATCTTTTGTTTTATTTTCCATTCCTTTCCTTATGATACCTAGCAATCTATTTGCTCTCTTGGCTGCCGCTGCACACTGGGCCGAGGGTTTTAACATGTTATCCACAATGACGCCTAAATCTTTTTCCTCGGTGGTGGTTCCTAATGTGGAACCTTGCATTGTATAACCATAGTTTGGGTTGTTTTTCCCAAGATGCATAACTTTGCACTTGTCCACATTAAATTTCATCTGCCATTTTGATGCCCAGTCTTCTAATTTATCGAGATCCTCTTGCAATTTTCCACAATCCTCTTGGGTTTTAACAACTTTAAATAGTTTTGTGTCATCTGCAAATTTGATAACCTCACTCGTTATTCCACTTTCCAGGTCATTTATGAATATGTCAAAAAGCAGCGGACCCAGCACAGATCCCTGGGGTACACCACTATTCACCTTTCTCCATTGGGAAAATTGTCCATTTAGCCCAACCCTCTGCTTTCTATCTCTTAACTAGTTCTTGATCCACAGTAGTACACTGCCTCCTATCCCATGACTCTTTAGTTTTGCCAAAAGTCTCTGATGAGGGACCTTGTCAAAGGCTTTCTGAAAGTCCAGATACACTATATCAACCGACTCACCTTTGTCCACCTGTTTATTCACACTTTCAAAAAAACATAACAGATTAGTAAGACATCTTCCTTGTCTAAAGCCATTTTGGCTGTCTCCCATTAGGCCATGACTATCTACATGCTGAGTAATTTTATTCTTTATGATGGTTTCTACCATTTTTCCCGGTACTGACGTGAGGCTCACCGGTCTGTAGTTTCCCAGATCACCCCTGGAACCCTTTTTAAAAATTGGTGTTACATTGGCAATCATCCAGTCTTCAGGTATTAGAGATGATTTTCATGATAGTTCACAGATTACTAATAGCAGGTCTACAACATCTTCAAACAGCACAAGATCCACGATGCAATTTTTGCAGATGACATTATGGTCTATTCCCCTATCCACCTTGACGCGCCAGATTACTCAACTATCACCAAATGACTTCTCAAGATGAGCAACTGGCTGGCTTCCAACAACCTCCAAGTCATCTTCAAAAAATCAGAGACACTATTCGTAACACGGAACCCATCCTTTACTACCTCCTCTCCCTCCATCTATATCCATAGCGGACACTCTAATCACAGTAAAAGAGGAAGTATGCTACCTAGGTATCACCATTGACTGCTTCCTAAACTTACAAGCTCACATTTATAGAACCTCCAAGAATGTTTCCCGAAAGCTCGCTTCGATCTGAAGATTAAAACCTCTCCTCAGTCTGGACCACTTCCACACAGTCTGTCAAGCACTCATAACCCTGTTCTGGATTATTGTAACTCCCTCTTTCACAGTCTTTTAACACAAAGACGGTCCGTCCCTTGCACGGCTCATGGTCTGTCCCATGCAACTGGCTCAGAACTCTGCTGTCCACAACATCACAGGATTGCCCAAACATGATCACATAACACCACTCTTACATCAGCTACATTGGCTTCCACTCAACTCACGTGCCAAATACAAAACTGCTCTTACTATCTTCAAGAAAAGAAACAACCTGTCTTCAGGAACTCTACAAGAACTGATATGCTCAAACTCAAGCAGCAGACCTAAGAGACAGAACACCAGAGACACAATACCAATGCCTAGCTCTTACATTAAAGCGAATAACTCTACAACAAAGAGAGCTCTTTCCTTAGCTGGTCCCACCATCTGGAACTCACTGCCAGAAAAGATCAGAACAACTAAGGACTTAAAGGACTTCCGAAAATTCCTCAAGATCTTTCTCTTCACTGACCACTTCAGAGACAATACCTAGTCCTTCCTCCTTACTTCACAAGCCTAAACTACAAATAACCCCGGTTCTTATATTGCCATGTATACGCTATAAGTTATGCCTCAGGGCAAGTCCAGCATGCCACCCTTACCTGAATTTTCACTATGAGTTCTCTGTAATTTGCTGAGTTTTATGTAAACCGCTTTGATTGTATGATAAGGCGGTAAAAAAATTTGATAAATAAATAAATTATTTATTTGAATAAAGGTTGAATATTGCTACTATTAGGATAATTTTCTGACCTGCCCTCGCACCTCCCCTAACATGGCCCACAAATATATGGATAATATCTCGCCATTTAGCACTTTGAACAGCCCATTATTATTTGTATATTTTTTGAAAATGCACACATGGACTAATTATGTACTCACCAGTGAATGCAAAATTGCCCTTGAATATCAGTGTAATACAGTATAATTATTTATTGGCATGGAATATTCCCAGACCAATCAATAAATCTCTCTCAATAATGGGTGTAGAGCAGAAGGACGGCATTTCAGTTTACAACTCAAGATACAAAATAAGATTCTATTCAAATTCAGGTGTCATTTTGGCAACAATAACAAAACTTCCCTGCACAAAACCCTGCAAATTAACACTCATAAACTTACCATGCATTCCGGCACCAGGTCCAAGAGTTCAAATTCCACCAACCATACCTATGAAAAATCAGCACTGGAAATATTATAGAACAGTGGTCTCCAACCTGTAGTACATGGACCCCCGGTGGTCCCTGAAATCACTACAAGGGATCCGCAGAACACAAAATAGAAAAGCTGGGGAAGGAGAGAAGCAGAGACTGAAACTGGCATTTTTTTTTAACTGCTGTCAAGTCAATGCTGGCTCCTGGCAACAAGGGCCGGCCCATTCATTGTGCGGGAATGTTCTTTGAACAGGGCTCCACACTTCAGGGGGCCCTGCGCCAACATGCCACACATAGTGTTAGGCTCCCAAGTCCCAGTCGTTTGCAGGGCCGACTTCAGCAGGGAGCTGGGGAGGGCTGAAGCACCGTCTCACCTCTGTACAGCCGCTGGATTGAAGAGCATGGTTTTCCTTCACTGAGTCCGGCGGCTGTGTTCTTGTAGAGCCCACTGGCATGCCGGAGGTTAAAGGGCATTCCCTGTTTCGCGACACTCAGCGGGCTCCACGAGAACACAGTCGCCAAACTCAGTGAAGGAAACCCCCACTCTTCAATCTGGCAGCTGTACAGAGGTGAGCCAGGGCCTTGGCCCTCCCCGGCTCCCTCTGAAGCCAGTCAGACAGACATGGGGCTCTTTGGGGGGGGGGGGGGAGTTAGGACTGGAAATGGACTGATGGAGGCTTGAACTAGAAATGAGTGGATGGGGGCTTGGACTGGAAATGGGCTGATGTGGGGGCTAGAACTTGAAATGGGCTGATGGCGGGGCTGGGATAGAACTGGAAATGGGCTGATGGGGAGCTAAGATAGGACTGGAATTGACTGATGGGGGCTAAGATTGGAAATGGGCAGATGGAGGGGCTGGGACTGGAAATGGGCTGATGTAGGGGGATGGGAGGATGACACTAGAAGGAAGCGGATACTGGGTGAGGCTGGAACTAAAAGGGAGCTGATTTTGGGGGAGGACTAGAAGGTAGAAGGGCATGGGGCTTGGGGGGAGTGAGGATGGAGAGGGGAACAGATATTTTATGTCAGAGGAAGAAAAATCTACAATTGGCTGGGTATTGGGAGAGTAAGTGGAAATTGAGGATGGAGGGG
Organism: Ichthyophis bannanicus; assembly: GCA_033557465.1. NCBI lineage: Eukaryota > Metazoa > Chordata > Amphibia > Gymnophiona > Ichthyophiidae > Ichthyophis > Ichthyophis bannanicus. Next base: position 549,552,505 of record CM066031.1, read on the forward strand.
TGAAAGTTGAGTGGAAGAAAAAGGAATGAAGAAAGAACTGGAGGAAAAAGCAAAAGGGAAGACTAGTATGTTGGAGCAGATGTAGAGAGAATGGAAAAAAAACTAGAAGAGAGAAGAAAGGAGAAACGGACAGCAGACAATGGAGAGTTAGCAGAAGACATGAAGAAAGCAGAAGAAAGTAACTGGGGCAGTTGCGATGGAAAAATAAAATGCCCAAACAACAAAAAGGTAGAAAATATTATTTTATTTTGAAATTATTAACTGGAATATATCAGCTCTGTGAAATGTGCATTGCTAACGTCTTTGCGTTTTGTTTAGTATAAGAAGAAATTAAGTTATACAGTCAAACCTCGGTTTTCATGATTAATCCGTTCGAAAAAGTCTGACTAAAACCGAAACGTATGAAAACTGAAGCAATATTTCCCATAAGAAATAATGTAAATCCAATTAATCCGTTCCAGACACCCAAAAATATTCACAAAAATACATTTTATAGAGAATAAACTATATTTTTACATACAGAAAACAATGAGAAATAAATATAAATGACTAATGAAATGGATAAATGAACATTTAACATCACTGAAAGCAAGCTAAGTTCAGTACTGTACAGTACAGTATGTTAACATCTGGCCTTAGCCACCCCTGACAAGCTGCTGTGCCCAGCTCTCTTCGGAATCACATTGGATTCAGCCCATTAAAATACCTTTACATTATCTGCTCAATGCTTCAGAATGGCAGAAAATCTTAATGATATAGCTTCAGACGTACCATGCAAGAGAAAGAACTGCCTCCCACATTCATGCAACATCTCCTGCTTATGTTGGCAGCTTTTCTTCCCTGCTACCTCCGAGCCTGAGGGGGCGCTCCAGAGAATGGGCAGGCGGTGGACGAGATCGGGGCCTTCCTCTCTGTGCAATCCTTGCCTCTCTGACTCTGACCAGGCTCGAGGATGTGTTTCATTTACGTGCTCAGCTGGCTTTTGCTTCTCATCACGCTGGCGATCGGTGAGTCCGGGGGGCAGTGCTGCCGGGACCGGGCAGGCGTTCTGGCAGTGTATACAGAATGGTGTGCAGCGCGAGGGTATATGTATTTACAGTACTGTACTTTACGAAAACCGAGGCAATGTACGAGAACCGGGACAAAATCTCAGTCAAAAGACGTTGAAAACCGAAGCGATGTATGAAAACCGGGATAAAATCTCAGTCAAAAAAGACGTTGAAAACCGAAGCGTATGAAAACCGGGGCAAATGAAAACCGAGGTTTGACTGTAGTTTTATTTCTCCATTGTTGCTGTACTTTCCAAGTTTGGCTTTTGGGGTTCCCGGTTTAATTATTGTCTTCATATTTCTAAATTGTGATCCCTTGTTCTGTTTGGTGACGGTCTATGTTCTGCATGTGTAACCGAGCTGCAGTATTCTGTTCATGTTGTTTCTATTGTCAGTGCCACTTGTTCTCTTTCCCCAGTAGGAGATGCATTGGTATTCTCTGAGATGTAGTGGTTTAATATTTGCAGTGTTGCCTTTTGATAGGTAGGGTTTGGTGCTTTGTGAGTCCTGGTAGTGCTGTTATAATATGGTGGGTTTGCTATGGGTTCTATATGAGCAGAGTTTATAGTACTTCCTGGCAGTTGGCACTGGAGTACAGTAATGTAGAAATCTGTGAATCTTTCTTTATCCTCACTGCCCATGCAAAATGGTATTCGGACACTCATTAAGAGGCATGTTTAAAAGCCAATGCGCATTCACAGATGCTAATGTGCACTAAGTGCAGGAACACCCATTTATTTCTCTTGGTGCAGTGGCACTTAACGCACATTAATATTTAGTAAACATGCCCCAGGTCATTGCCAGGACACAAGAGAGGCTTGTGAAGGGCTCCTTTGAAAGATGCCTAAAAGTTTAGTTAGCAACATATACATTTTAAAGTAAAATAGATGTATACAAATGAGGCACTGCACAACCCAACGGCCTCTGGGTTTTCTTGGTAAAGTATGACTGGAAAGAGACTACCAGGCCTTTTCTTCAGAGGCAATGGAGGATAAAGTGACTTGTCCAAGGTCACAAGGAGTTCCAGATCTCTTGGGTGTTAGGCTGTTGCTCTAACCACTAGGCTACTCCTGCATTGGCTAGAGAGAAAGAAAGAGACTGGCAAAGACAAGAAGGGAAACAAGATAGAAGGCTAGTGGGGAGGCTTGGTGTTGAGGGAAAGGGGTCCAGGAAGAGTGGTAGAGATGAACTGATGGCTCTTGAACTTTTTAAAAGTTAATAAGGGACTCATACAATAAAAACAGTAGAAAACCTCTGTTCTAGATCACCAATACACCTCCAATTGACAGAAGAGAACAAATTAGACTGCTATAGATTCCTATAAAGAGCCTACAGTACGACTTACTACTATTTATCATTTCTATAGTGCCACTGGGCATATGCAGAGCTATATATATACATGTAAAAGAAACAGAGCTTACAGTCTATTCAAGACAGACAAATTGAACAAGCAAGAGACAAGGGAATTTCATTATAAGGAAATGATTCAAAAAATCACAAAAATACTAAGTAGAAGAAAAGGGAGTCAGGATCCAAAAAGAGCCTTTAAAATGCAGTTTCTTAATCTGGATTTGAACAGGACTAGAGATGGAACCTGACGTACTGACTCAGGAAATTTATCCCAGATGGGGTCCAATCAATCTACGTTTACCCAATCCACTCCAGGCAATATTTTCTAGACCTCTAACATAATACCCCTCAGCCGTCTCTTCCACAGGTTGAAGAGAGATAACATTGGCAGGTGGTGATAGGGTCCTTGCAGAGGTACTGTAGATGGTTGTGGGGGGGGGATGTGTGGTCATCCATGTATGTCTCTACCCCCCCCCAACCGGACCTTGCACCCTAGGCACCCACCAAACCACATGTAGGATGGGTTGGGACTGCACACTACCAACACGGAGATCACATGGGCATGTCAGCATGGTATGGGGTGTTGGCGGAGGGGGCAGAGGCACCCGCCTGCAGCAGACCAAAGCCATGCCCCAGGGAGTGTTGTAACCATATGTCAGCACTGTAGCTCCATGCACATAGCTGGTGTGTATATGAGTGGCGGGTCACAGGTTTGGGTCACGGCTGTGGATTATGCATTGTATGTCACTGTGGCTAAACTTTAGCCCACAGTGCAGGTACAACACCAACATGTGCAACCCCCAATTAATCAGCCAGCAAGGGCACAAACACCCATCAGCCGGACAGACAGGCTCCACTATCCTCAGCTGGATGGAGAGTCAGACTGACGGCACCGGCACACTGAGCAGGAGGTTACATCAGAGCACACTACTAGCTCCTGCACAAGGAGCACACATTAACAATGCTTGAGCTGATAGCAGGACCAAGGTGGCAGGCAGGAATGGCAACCATCCCCATTTTAGCACAGCATGGCAATATGAGTGTGTGTGTATGTATGTCTATCCATTGTTTTGTGACTTTTTGCACCTCACTGAGCCTCACAGTGCCTAAGCTGTTTCCAGCAATAAACTGTAAATGTGCCTGTTGAGGAGCAAAGTATTGTGGGTATGACCTGAAACAGGGCGGATTGGCCAGGATGGGTCTGCATCGGAGGTAAGGTCAATGGCTGAGACACTGTAGTGCCCACCTGCCACGTGCATGTCCTGCTGAGAGGGCACTCTCACTCTGACCGAGCAGTGACCATGGCAAGGCAATGTATCCACATAGTGCTTTATAGTGTGTTTCTAGTGATGTGGGTGCACCTCCTGTCCTGGGGGCCTGATCGCTTAACCAACTGCTGGGTGTCCATGGTTGTTCTGTGCACATGCAATGTGTAGTGACCAGCGGACTGTCCACAGTTGGTATGTGCGTGGCTGGTAAAACCCAGTGATGCGTAGAAGGTGCAGTCTGACTGTGCTTGCTGTTGGTAATTGTTAGATCTAGATGGTTGGGAGAGGGGTTGTTTCATCTGTGTGGCAATGGTAGGCCCATCAGGCCTCTAGTGACAACCCCCTGCAAGCCTAGATGCCCCCCACTGTAGGTAGCATCAGCTGTTTAACACTGGGTATTAACATGCACTGTTCTAGGAGGGTCACTCTTCAATAGGGACAGGTCACAGGGCCAGATGTGACTGGTGCAGCAAGGTGACTAGCTGCCACACACTGGTAGTGATGGGAATTTGTGCACAAGCAACAGAGACCATCTCTAGCACTGCAAGTCCTGGGGATCAGGTGCTGGGCGGCCGTCCTCACCCTCAGGTTAACCGCTGAAACTGCGCAGTAGCACAATCTGTAGCAGTTATGTGATTGCAGTACACACTATCAGTGCATTGTACTGAGCTGATGTAATGTATCTGTCCATTCTCCGTTTGGTGATCAGCTGCAGACTGCTGTTCTGTGTGTGCAGTGCATCATGGGTACTGGAGGGGTTAACCTATACCAGCACACACAGCAGACAGTTTAGGCAGAGAGACCTGCAGGCTCTTCAATTCCAGACATTGCAGACTCAAGAGGTGTAGTATACTGGTTAGTGCAATATCCCCATAGGCAGGAGACAGTGGTTTGATTCTTATTTGCTCTTTTTGTGAATGTGTGCTACTCAGGTCACTTTCATGCCTGTAATAGTCAGGGTTCTCCTGTGCCTGATCTTCACGTCACCACTCCATCTCTGTGCTCCTGTGGCTGCAAACATCCTGCAGCTTCTTACTCAGCAGGGGGACACGTCTTCCCTATCCCATGCCACACACTGACGTTGCAGCACCAATGTTCCCTCTAATTTTCTGTAGGCTGTGTGCGCATAAAATATCAGCTGTGTGCAGCTTTTGAAGGAAGGTTAAATTTTTGTGCGCCACATAACGACACTCCGAGTTATATACTTTAAAATTTGACTACATGTCAGAATACAGTATGTACACCACATTGATTTTAATTAAATTAAATGAAAACAGACGATTACTAAATGAAGCGGGAAATTTCTAGTAATTACAATCATAACTTTTAAATTTTAAGATGTCTGTGTTGTTTTCTATCAGAATCAGAGCTGTAATTTTTGTGCGCTCTGTTGTAAAGTATGTGCGCTCGCTCGGCGAGGTGTGTGCGCGCGCACACGCGCACAGCTTAGAGGGAACAGTGTGCAGCACTTTACATTGACACCACCCTGTGCATCGGTACAGCTGCCTCCCACATGCTCGTCCACCTAACTGGCTGCCACAAACGGTGCCCACCAATATGGCAAGTCCATCAGCTCCCACCTGTCCTTCCTTCCATCACCTTTATATTGACTTTCCATGGTGCACTATCCAGCGTTAGGGTTACAGCTGTTTATCTCCCTTTCAATGCATGCTTGTCAACTCAAAGCATCTTAAACCCTTAGCCATCTTATGTTCGGGTGCCTAAACCCCCTAGGGCACCTTACCTTCATGCGTCTTAACCCCTCAGGGTACCTTAAAACCCTCAGGGCACCTTAACTTCATGCACCTTAACTCCTCAGGGCACCTTAAACTCAGGCACCTTAGGCTGAAGCGCCTTAAACCCCTTGGGCACCTTAACGCTTGTCACCTTAACGTGAAATGTGCCATTACTGCGAGTTAAATGGTCAGGGTGCCCTGTTCCATGCATCACATGGCCTATAGCTCCCTTTACACCGGACCGCCCCCACCCACCCATAGCCTTATATGGCTTTGGAACCTTACCTTCGGTGACTTTACCATGGTTTAGAAAACATACTGCTTAGTGCCTTCCTCAGAGTGTAAAATCTCCAACAGATAAAAACATATTTGTTAGTATTAACACATAAAATTATAATAATTAGGTACACATATAAAAAAAATATATAAAATGATATTACTGCTGCACACACAATTGTAAAAGACAATATGATGAAATTAAATAGCATAATAAAAAATAAGAACACATAAAAAATAAGAAACTATAAAACAGTTAACAACAAGCTATATAAGAACAAGTATAAAAACAGGTATAAAAGAGGGACTTAAATAGTAATACAATCAAAAACAAGGACAACAGCATAATAGAGACAAAAGAATGAATAACTGAATAGATATCATCTCTAAACTGTAGGTAAAGAGAGGACTAGAGGGTGTGTATATATAGGGTAATTGCAATATCAGTGAACAGATCTGCTGGACAATACAGGCAACAGGGACAACCTCAAGATGAAAGGAAGTGAAGAAAACAAAAGGATATACAAGAAATGGCAGATGGACTAGAGATTGTAGAAAGAGAGCTAAGAGAAGACAGAGGAAAACAGAAGCCTCAGATCAGGACCAGAATGGTGAGAGAATAAAATGGTCAGATAACAAAAGGTAGAAAAAATAATTTTATTTTCAATTTAGTGATCGGACTCTGCATTATCTTTATATTTTACACAGTATGGAAACTGCATCTCTTATTTCTCTGGTGTTGTACCGCATGTGGAGTCTGGCTTCATGGGGTTTCAGCTTAATTTTTGTCTACTTATTTTTACTTTTACTTATTCTGTGCTTAGTGAAGATCTGTGTTTTGAGTGTGAGACTTAGGCCTGGCATTCTGTTAATAGGGAGTCTGTACGTAGGGATCTGTATTGTAGTAATTTGCCTTGTTCAGCTTTTCAAATAGGTGTTACATGTTCTAGGGCCCGCTGTGATATTTATAGTGCTGCTTTTTTCTGGGTAGGACCCTTGTATGAATTTCGGAGGTTTATGCTGGTATGGTAGATTTGGCCTTGTAGATTTTTTCTAGGGTTTTATATTAGTTCCCAACAATGTTCCCGCTAATTTTCTGTAGGCTGTATGCGCATAAAATATCGGCTGTGCAGCTTTTGAAGAAAGGTTAAATTTTTGTGCGCCACATAACGATTCTTGGAGTTATATACTTTAAAATTTGACTACATGTCAGAATACAGTATGTACACCACATTGATTGCACTAGAAAATATTGTAGAACTAGTGAAAACTGGAAATACACAACAACTTTTCAATTTTAATACGTCTGTGTTGTTTTCTATCAGAATCAGAACCGTAATTTTTGTGCGCTCTGTTGTAAAGTATGTGCGCTCGCTTGGCGAGATGTGTGCGCGCGCACACGCGCACAGCTTAGAGGGAACAGTGGTTCCCAATATGCTTGTTACTAGAGAATGTTTGTTAGTGAGATGACCAGATTCAGATTTTTTTTAATATATTGAGTTCTGTGGGTGAATGTCCTACTTCTGCTCTACACCCATTGTCGAGGGAGAGATTTCTGTGGATCAAGAATATATATTCAAAAAGAAAAAGTGAGAACCTTAACACAGTTCATAACAGAATAAAATGAGTTATAATTTAATCAGGATGGAACCAGACTGCTGGCATTAACCTTTAAAAAGGAGATAGAGAAGCTTTTAAACTAGAAAATGGGGGAAAGCCGACAGTCGCCCAGGAGCGCATGGTTCGGACGAAGGTATCCTTGAAGGATACTACCAAAAGCAGTGAGGTTCCAAAAAAGAGTATAGTAGCCCAAATGCCCTTGAGTAAGGTGCAGACAGAGCGTAAAGATTCCAAATTACCCATGCCTACCAATAGCTAGATTAATATGAATAAAATACAGTCTCTAAAATGCTTGTATGCAAATGCTAGAAGTCTAAACAGTAAGATGGGAGAGTTAGAATAGATAGCACTAAATGAGAGGCTAGATATGATTGCAATCTCATAGACATGGTGGAAGGAGGATAACCAGTGGGACACTGTGATACCTGGATACAAACTATATCGTAATGATAGAACTGATCAAATTGGTGGAGGAGTTGCACTCTATGTTAGAGAGGGCATTGAGTCAGAAAGGATTAAAGTTTTGCAGGAAACAAAATTTGCTGTAGAATCTCTATGGATTGAAATTCCATGTAAAAAGGGGAAGGCGATGGCAGTGGGAGTGTACTATCGACCGCCTGGCCAGAATGAACAAATGGATGATGAAATGCTCAAAGAAATCAAGGAAGCTAACAAAAGTCACAGCAGAGTAGTAATAATGGGTGATTTCAATTACCCTGGTATCGACTGGGTCAGTGTTACGGCAGGACAAGCTAGGGAGATAAAGTTTCTAGATGAAATAAATGACTGCTTCTTGGAGCAGCTGGTTCATGAACCGACCAGAGGGGAAGCCATACTGGACCTAGTCCTTAGTGGAACGCCAGATCTGGTGCAAGAAATAAGGGTGTTGGGACCACTTGGCAATAGTGATCATAGCATGATCATGTTTGATTTAATTAGTGGAGGAGGGATAGTAAAGAAATCCACAGTACTACCTTTTAACTTTCAAAAGGGAGACTATGATAAAATGAGGAATATAGTTAAGAAAAAACTAAAAGGAGCATTTGCAAAGGTTAAAGACTTACAGCAAGCTTGGGTGTTATTTAAAAATACTATCCTCGAAGCCCAGACCAGCTGTATTCCACGCATTAAGAAAAATGGAAGAAAGTCCAAAAAACTGCCAGCATGGTTTAAAGGTGAGGTCAGAGAGGCTGTTGCTGCCAAAAAAGCATCCTTCAGGAAATGGAAAAAAGAGTCAAACGAAGAAAACTGGAAACAGCACAAGCACTGGCAAGTTAAATGCAAAGCATTGATAAGGCTCGCAAAGCGAGAATTTGAGAAGGAACTTGCTACGGAAGCAAAAACACGAAATAAAGACTTTTTCAAGTACATTCGTAGCAAAAGGCCTGTGAGAGAGTCCGTTGGGCCATTAGATGATAGAGGGGTAAAAGGGGCAGTAAGAGGAGACAAGGCTATAGCAGAGAGACTGAATGAATTCTTTGCTTCGGTCTTTACTGAGGAAGATGTAGGGATGTTATCCAAGACTGAAGTGGTATTTAAAGGTGATACTGCAGAGGAATTGAGAGAAATATCGCTACACCGGGAAGATATATTACAATTATTTGATAAACTGAATAGTAGCAAATCACCTGGACTGGATGGTATATATCCAAGAGTGTTGAAAGAACTGAAATATGAGATTGAGGACCTGCTATTGGTAATCTGTGAACTTTCATTAAAATCATCTGTAATACCTGAAGATTGGAGGGTCGCCAACGTAACACCAATCTTTAAAAAGGGTTCCAGGGGTGACCCGGGAAATTACAGACCGGTGAGTCTGACATCAGTACCAGGGAAAATGGTAGAAACCATCATAAAGAACAAAATTACACAGCATGTAGATAGTCATGGCCTAATGGGAGACAGCCAACATGGCTTTAGACAAGGAAGATCTTGTCTTACTAATCTGATATGTTTTTTTGAAGGTGTACATAAACAGGTAGACAAAGGTGAGTCGGTTGATATAGTGTATCTGGACTTTCAGAAAGCTTTTGATAAGGTCCCTCATCAGAGACTTTTGGCGAAACTAAAAAGTCATGGGATAGGAGGCAGTGTACTATTGTGGATCGAGAACTGGTTAAAAGATAGAAAGCAGAGGGTAGGGCTAAATGGCCAATATTCCCAATGGAAAAAGGTGAATAGTGGAGTACCCCAGGGATCTGTACTGGGTCCGCTACTTTTTGACATATTCATAAATGACCTGGAAAAGGGAATAACGAGTGAGGTTATCAAATTTGCAGATGATACAAAACTGTTTAAAGTTGTCAAAACCCAAGAGGATTGTGGAAAACTGCAGGAGGATCTGGATAAATTGGAAGACTGGGCATCCAAATGGCAGATGAAATTTAATGTGGACAAGTGCAAAGTTATGCACCTAGGAAAGAACAACCCACACTATAGTTACACAGTGCAAGGTTCCACATTGGGAACCACCACCCAGGAAAAAGATTTAGGAGTCATCGTGGATAACATGTTAAAACCCTCTGCCCAGTGTGCAGCGGCAGTCAAGAAAGCAAATAGAATGCTAGGTATCATAAAGAAAGGGATGGAAAATAAAACAAAGGATATTATAATGCCTCTGTATCGTTCCATGGTATGACCGCACCTTGAATATTGTGTGCAGTTCTGGTCACCATATCTTAAAAAGGACATAGCATTATTAGAAAAAGTACAGAGAAGAGCCATCAAAATGGTGAAGGGGATGAAAGGCTACTCCTATGAAGAGAGGCTACAAAGGTTGGGGCTCTTCAACCTGGAAAAGAGACGGCTGAGGGGAGATATGATAGAGGTCTATAAATTAATGAATGGAGTGGAGCAGGTAAACGTGGATCAATTGTTTACGCTATCAGAATATAGAAAGACTAGGGGACATGCAATGAAGCTACAGGGTAAACTATTTAAGACAAATAAGAGAAAATATTTTTTCACTCAACGTGTAATCAAACTCTGGAATTTGTTGCCACAGGATGTGGTAAGGGCTGTTAGTGTAGCTGGGTTTAAAAAAGGTTTGGACAAGTTCCTGGAGGAAAGGTCCATAAACCACTATTAAAAAGGGACCCAGGATAATCAATGCTTGACCCAGTACAAGCATTGTGGAACCTGTGTCTTTTGGGGATACTGCTAGGTACATATGACCTAGATTGGCCACTGTTGGAAACAGGATACTGGGCTTGATGGACCTCAGTCTGACCCAGTATGGCATATCTTATGTTCTTATGTTCTTAATTTGGTCTTATGAACTGTGTTGTGGTTCTCACTTTTTCTTTTAGTTCCTTGGTGTGCGAGCATCTTGCATTTCCTTTGTCTTTTACAGAATATATATTTACATTGACACCATGCTGGTCCAGTGCACAGTTTCAGGAGTTATGTTGGGGTTGCTAAGCCCTTCTTGGTGTTTATGTTGGAGTGGGAGGTGTTGTGTTGGGGGTCACAAAGTCCCTCTTGTTTTTTAGAGGGTGGGAAGTGCTGTGTTGGGGTGCCAAGTCGCTCTTGTTTTTGTGAAAGTGGGAGATTCTACATGGGTGCTGTTGAGCCCCTCTTCTTTGGCATATTTAGCAGCATGTTTCCTAGGCTCTGCATTGGTAACATAAAAACATAAATGTCATACTGGGTCAGACTAAGGTCCAGAAAGCCTGTATCCTGTTTCCAACAGTGGCACATCCAGGTCACAAGTATCTGGCAAGTTCCCAAAAATGCACACAGGTTCTACAATGCTTGTCCCAAGGCAAGCAGTGGATTTCCCAGCTCCTCTTTAATAATAGTTTATGGACCTTTCCTCCAGGAACTTGTCCAAACCTTTTTTAAACCCAGCTACACTTAACAGCTTTTACTACATCCTCGGGTAACTGATTCCAGAGGTTGATTACACAGGGCCATAGGCTAGCTGCAGGGAGGCAGTTACACCTCCCTGCAGTTACCGCATTTCAGCATAGCAAAACAGCTGCAGGTGCAACTAAGACTACACACTGAGGCGACATTAGTTGCACTTGCGCTACTTACACTGAACCATTATGTTAGTTTCTGCTGACAATGCAGATGTCTGTGTGTGAGAGTTCTTTCTCTTGCCTCACGCTGAGGTAAAGTATAAATTTGGGAAAGAAATCCCATAAACCTAAGAGTAATGGGTAAAAGCATTTTTTGACTACATGTCTATTTTTCGTTTGTATTGATATATTCCCTACTTGGCGAAGATCTCTCTGTTATGCTTGTGTGACTGAGGTGATGTGTTCTGTTAGCATGGAGTTTCTATGTAGGGATCTGTAGTAATCCGGCTTGTTCGGTTTTCTGAATAGGAATATGGATGTTCTAGGCCCCACTACAATATTTATGGCGCTGCACTTTTCTAGGTACATTCCATGTTGTATGAGTTTTGGAAGTTAGTGCTGTTATGGAATAGTAGCTTTGCTCTATGGGTCCTGTACTCTGGGTTCTTGGTTAGGTCAACTGTAGGGGTGTTGGTTGGTGGGGGTACAGGAATATGTATTGTCTTTGAGATTTGCAGTTTTGTGTTCTTTTATGCTGCCAGACTGAAATTTTAAAATATTTTGTCAGTTCAGATTCAAGGAAATTTCAAATTTTAAGGGATCATCTCAGTTTAATTTTGTTTAATAGCCTGATAGCTTCACCGCTGCTGAGTTCCGGACTTTTCCAGCTCTAGCACAATCCAATCCAGCTCTGAATTCATGGCTACCAGGATTAGTTTATCTCATTTTATATCTTCGCTCCTCATCAATAATCTGGTCATAGCAAAATGAATCTGATATGCAGATACTTATAATCATTTGATTGGGAGAGGATGGGCTGTGTAAGTGACTTTGTAACATATGTTTTATTAAATTGCATATGTATGTTTGGAAGCCACTTAGGATTTTAGAAGGGTAGCATGTACATTTTAAAATAAAGTATACTAAATTTATGTAAATGATGCTGCAGTGAATCCCCGCACATGGCCCTGCATCACCCTCAGGCTGCCCCTGGGGGGGAAGTAGACAGGGAGGCACTGGGAGGTGGAGAAAAGCAGAAACCTCAGATTGAGACCAGCATGATCAGAGAATAAAAAGGTCAGATGACAAAGGTAGAAAAGAATTTTATTTTCAATTTAATGACCATACTTGGTGCTATCTTTATATTTTATAAAGTACAGGGAAATGCATCTCTTTCTATTTCTCTGGTGTTGTATTGTATGCAGAATCTGACTTTTTGGGGTTGCACTTATTCTGTACTTTATTGAGGGTCTGTGTTCTGAGTGTATGACAAAGGCCAGGTGTTCTTTTAACATGGAGTTTGTATGTAGGTATCTTTACTATAGTAATATGAATTGTTCGGCTTTTCAAATAGGTGTTGGATGTTCCAGGGCCCACTGCAATATTTACAATGATACTTTTTTTTTTGATGGGCTCCTTATGTGAGTTTTGGAAGTTGGTGCTGGTATGGTATGATATGGTAGATTTGCTCTATAGATCCTCAGTAACTTTGTTGTAGAGTTTTGTATTAGTTCACAATATGCCTAGTACTGGAGAATGTTTGTTCTTAGTGAGATGATCAGAATCAGATTTTTTTTTTACGATATTGAGTTCCATGGGTGAATGTCCTAGTCCTCCTCTGCACTCAGTGTTGATGGAGAGGCTTCTATGGATCCAGGCTATATATTCAAAAAGGAAAAGTGAGAACCATAACGCAGTTTATAACAACATAGCTCAACATAGCCCTCCATAGCCCATGTTCCCTGTAAAATAGTTATCACCAAGTTATAATGCCCTGTTCAATGTAATTTCAGTTTGTTCAAACCGCACTGATGCAGAATAGCGCGGTATATAAGAGAATGTAAATAAATAAATAAATAAATAAACAACATAATAAAAATGAGTTATAATTTGGTGTTATAAATTGTGCAGTAGTTCTTGTTCTTTCTTTTAGTTCCTTGGTGTGCAAATATCTTGCATTTCCTCCACATTATCTAATTGGCTTTTTTGGTTTGGTTCATACTGGAGTTTGGAGAGACCCCCTCCCCCTCTTGCTCTGGGGGGGGGGGTGCCATCTCATCCCTCACTTCAGGCAGCAGATTGCCTTGAGCCACCTCTGATGGCATATCTTATGTTCTTCTGTTTTTATCTGTTGGAGTTTTTAACCCCTGAGAAGGCACTAAGCAGAAACACCGTCATGTCAGGGTTTATTTAATAAAGACTGCTTCCCTTCACCTTGCTCCTGCTTGTTCTTAGTTTATCCAAGGTGTACAGCAAAGGAGGAGAAGGGCTCAGATTACCTGATGTGCAGAGTTCCCAAGGAGAGGTGTAGGGAGAGCTAAGGGAGGAGGAATGACAAGAAGGTGCAGAATGAATGCACTTGTAGATCAGTAGGAGAAGTTTGAACTGTATTTGGAAATGGATAAGGAGCCAAATAAGTGGCTTGAGAAGAGGAGGGCCAAGGGCTAAGGTCCAGGGGCGGCCCAAGGGAGGGGTGTGGGGCCATGTGCAGAGACTCGGTGTGGGGCCTCATTTGCATAAAGGCCTCATTTTCATAAATATTTGCATAATGTTAACATGCACTAACGTTTAGTAAACATGCCTCTTAATGAGTGTCTGGATAAAGAAAGACTACCAGATTTCTACATTACTATACCCCAGTGCCAACAGGCATATTAGGAAGTACTACAAACACTGCTCATTTAGAACCCATAGCAAACCCACCATATCATAACAGTACTACCAGGACTCACAAAACACCAAACCTTACCTATCAAAAGGCAGCACTGCAAATATTATACCAACACATCTCAGAGAAAAACAATACATCTCCTACTGGGGAAAGCGAACGAGTGGCACTATCAAATAAAAACTACATAAACAGAATACCTCAACTTGGTTACACATGCAGAACACAGACTGCCACCAAACAAAGAACAAGGGATCACAATTTAGAAATAGAAAGACAATAATTAAACTGGGAAACCCAAAAGCCAAACTTGGAATGTACAACAACACTACAGAAAGAAAACTATAAATTAATTTCCTCTTGTACTAAACAAAATGCAGACGTCAAAGACACACATTTCCCAGAGCTGACATTCCAGTTAATAAATTCAAAATAAAAAAGTATTTTTCTACCTTTTGTTGTTTGTGCATTTGCTCCAGTCACTTTCTTCTGGTTTCTTTGTGTCTTCTGCTAACTCTTCATTGTCTGCTGTTCATTTTCCTTTCTTCGCTCTTCTAGTTTTTTTCCATTCTCTCTCTACATCTGCTTTAACGTACTGATCTTTCTCCTTTTGCCCTTTCCTCCATCTCTTTCTTTATTCCTTTTTCATCCACTCAAATTTGACCCCTCCATCCTCAATCCCCACTTACTCTCCCAGAACTCGGCCAATCGTCGATTTTTCTTCCCTCCCACACAAAATATTTTCCCCTCTCCATTTCACTCTCCCAGACCCATCCAATTCTAGTCCTCCCCCACCCAGCATCCTCTCCCTTCTAGTCCCTGCATCAGCCCATTTCTAATCCTAGCCCCACATCAGCCCATTTCCAGTCCTATCCTAGCCCCTCCATTAGTCCATTTCCAATCCAAGCCCCCCATCATTCCATTTCCAATCCTAGCCCCCCCCCCATCAGCCCATTTCTAGTCCTTTCCTAGTCCCTCCATCATCCCCTCTCCACCCTTTCTTATGTCTTACCCTCTATCCGGCCTTATATTTCCCCTTTCACCTCCCCCATATATACCCTCTCTCACCTCTTTGGAAGACATGTCCCCTTCTTTTGTCTTTCACTTACTCCATAGCCCTCTGTCCTTTTCAACTGCCTCCCAACCTCTACTCAAACTTTCCAAGTCTTCCATACCTTCTTCTTTCCCAATATTTCTGCACTCGGTCTTATGGCTCTATTAATACCCCTCACCCAATCACCCAGTCCCCACTCTCCTCCTAATTGCTGGTCAATTTCTTAGTTCCCACTATCTCCCTAGATAATCTCCACTTCCACTCTATCCAGTTCCTGAGTCTCCACTTGCATTCCCAATACCCAGCCAATCTGTTCTTTGGCCCAATTTTAGAGTTTCACCTAAATCCAAGTCCCTGTTCTCCTGCATCTCCATGTCCCCAGTACCTTCCCTCCTGCCTCCTACTCCCCTTGCCTAGCACCCATCCATCTAATTTTAACTATTTACCCCAGCATCAACTATCAATAAAGAAGCAACAAGCAGTCAAGAAATCCGACGATGCATTGCTCTTGACAGAATGGCTATGAAAGACCTAGACAAGATTCTCAAGAGCAGAGATATCTCTCTCCATACAAAGATTTGACTTGTTCAAGCCATGGTATTTTCAATAACATCATATGGATATGAAAGCTGGACAGTGAAAAAGATAGACAGAAAGAAAATTGATGCCTTTGAATTATGGTGCTGGCGGCGACTACTGTGTATACCATGGACTGCCCGAAGAACAAACCAGTCAGTACTAGAGGAGATCAAACCTAAGCTTTCTTTAGAAGCTCAGATGACAAGACTTCGACTTTCATACTTTGGACACATCATGCGAAGAGAGAGATCATTAGAGAAAGATATCATGCTTGGCAGGATAGAAGGTCAACGCAAAAGAGGAAGGCCAGCAATGAGATGGATCGACAGCAGCTATGGGTACCAGTCTATCACCAATGAGCCACCTGACTGAAGACCGAACACAATTTAGGACAACTATTCAGAGGGTCGCCATGAGTCGACACCGACTTGATGGCACTTAACAACAACAACAACACCCCAGCATCCATGCTTATGCCCCTCCCTCTCAACCTTCCCCTATACAGGGTGGCCCAAAAAAAGTGAGAACATCTTGTAAATTAAAAGCTTAAATAGTTTACTTATTTACCTTTTTTAGCTATATAACATCTTTATTTCAACAATTTCTGGTCACCATCTTTTTTTTTTTAATTTGTCAATTGTTTACATCTGTCTTTTTGAATTTTTAAATAACTTATATGCTACGAGATGTTCTCACTTTTTTTGGGCCACCCTGTATATAACCTTGTTTCTTCCCCCACTACACACACACATCTGTCCTCCTCTCCCTTCTCACCACACTAGCTTCTACCTCTTTTTTCCAGACTGACTCTAGCTTCTGCCATCATGAGCCCCCATTTAGCTGCTCAGCCCCAGCATCAGCCACCTTCTAGTCCCAGTCTCCCACCCCCATCCCTTTTCCAGTTCCAGCTCCCTTCCAGCATCAACCCATTCCCAGTCTCATCTCCATAAGCATCAGTCCTCTTTCAGTCCCTGAACTCTCCCCCCCCCTCAGGAATCTTCCCCCTTCCAGTTACATTCTTTCAACCCAGTGTCAGCCCCAGTTCATATCTAGCCCTGGTCCCTCCAGCATCAGCCCTTTTTCTGTCCCAGTCAGAGACTTCCCAAAGCATCAGCTCCTTCCAGTCCCAGTCAGAGCACTCCCCAGCATCATCCCTCTTCCAATCCCAGTTCTTTCCAGCATCAGCCCTCTTTTAGTCTAAAGAGAAGAGCTACTAAAATGGGAAAGGGGATGGAAAAAAGCCTATGAGGAGAGACTTAAAAGGTTAGGGCTCTTCAACCTGGAAAAGAGACAGCTGAGGGGAGATATGATAGAAGTCTATTAATTAATGAATGGAATGGAACGGGTAAACGTAGATTCAAAAAGTAGAAAGACTAGGAGACACTCAATGAAGCTACAGTGTAGCCCATTTAGGACTAATAAGAGGAAATATTTTTTCACTCAATGAATAATCAAACTCTGGAATTTGTTACCATAGGATGTAGTAAAAGTTATTAGTGTAGCTGGGTTTAAAAAAGGCTTAGACAATTTCCTGGAGAAAAAGTCCATAAACCATTATTAAAGAGAACCAGGGAAATCCACTGTTTACCCTGGGTAAGCATTGTGGGTTCTGTGTGCCTTTTTGGGAACTTGCCAGGTACTTATGACCTGGATTGGCCACTGTTGGAAACAGGATACTGGGCTGGATGGACTTTGGTCTGACCCAGTATGGCATTTCTTATGTTCTAAACCCCCAGCGCAAAATCATCCTCATCCCATTTCCAATCTGAGCCCCCCAGCATCAGCCCTCTTCTAGTTCCATTTGGAGCTCCCCACCCTCAGCTCATTTCCCGTTCCACTTCCTCCATTAAGCCCTCTTTCAATTCCAGCCCCAGCATTAGCTTTCTTTCAGTTCCAGCCCCTAACCCAATATCCGCTGATTTCCAAGTCACAGCCCTCCCAGACCTAACAGCAGCCCATTTCCAGTCCTAGCACCCACACTGTCTCATGACCCCCCTAACTGGTCCCACCCTGCCTCAGCATCAGCTCTCATTCAGTCCAAGTCCCCCCCCCCCCCTTCCTCCAGCATCAGTCCCAGCCAGTCATCTCCTCTCCTCCCCCCATAGTCATATTTTTTCTTTACACAGCCATAGCATCATTTCTCTTTGTTCCTGTGACTGTGCGGTGTCCCAGCCAGTGGCATCAGAGCATTTTTAAAAGGCAAACAGAGGTGCTTCCTTTGTTCCACAAGAAACAGGAAGTGTCACTTTTTTCCTTTTAGAAACGCCACAGTGCCAGCCGCTACAGCATAGCAGAGCCATGGGAGTGAAGGGAAATGCTATGAAGCAGCCTCTAAGCACCCTTAAAGCTTAGACACCCCGAGCCAAGCCCCTTAAGCCAGCCCTGATGAAAGAGCTTTTATAAAATGACTGCAGAAGTAATGGATCGTGACAAGAAGGTATCTACTTTCATGCAACCAGGATGTAGGAATGTTCTGGGGTGACATATGGGCAGTGTAGAGGTAGAGTCACGCTTTATGTGCATAATTTGCACGAGTACTTGCACCTTCTCCCGAGCAGGTATAAATAATCGGCTGTTTCAAGCTAGTTGTGATTTCTGCCTGTTTACCCCTAGAAGTTTTTAAAAACACATAAGTGCCTCTATGTCTTTGTAAAACAGGCTAAAAATAGGCGTCTTCTCAATCTCCAAACCTAGGCAACCTATTATAAATTACCCTTATAATGTGTAAATTTAACAAAATCCATATGGAGAACCATGACTGGGAATTAGTTATACTGGGCTAGAATCTATTAGGAAGGACAAGATAAGAACGAGAGGAGGAGTGGTGCTATATGCAAAAATTAATGTTAAAGCAATAGAACTGCAGGGTTTATGAAGTAAGGAAGAAGCACTGTGGGCTAATTTGAAAATAAGGAGTAGCAATCTGTTTACATTGGTGTAATATACAAACCTCCCTTATCCCATATTCAAAATAGGGTCTAACTGGTGACCTATATGATTAATTTTACTCAGTTATGTAAAGAGAGAAGCAAAGTATCATAGTAGTTTTATTTAGGGATAGTCAGAAAAAAAGGGTTAGCAAGGCTCTTGAGTTTATTTATAAGAATTGCTTACTTTTATCTTATTCTAGGCTGCTCTAAATTATTCACAATATTGCTATGAAAGGGGAAGTGCTATAAATAGGTGATTTCAATTTGCCAGATGTTAGTTGGTGCATTCCAACTGCAATGTCATCTAGAAATAGGGAAATCCTGGATTCTCTACAGCAGGGAGTGGCCAACTCTGGTCCTAGTGCACCACAATCCAACCTGGTTTTCAGGATGTCCTTAATGAATATTCATTAGGTATATTTGCATCCAATGCCTACCATTGTATGCAAATATATATCATGAATATTCATTAGGGACATCCTGAAAACTAGGCTGGATCATGGTGTACCAGGCCCAGAGTTGGCCACTCCCTTTGATCACCAGATTGCGTGGGTCAGTGTTAAAGACACATATAGAGATGGTTCATTCAAAAATAACAGTCCTAGACCTCAGGAAAACTAAATATGACAAGATGGGACAATACCTCAAGTAGTCATTAGCGGGATGGGAACATCTGGGGAAAGTAGAAAAGCAGTGGAGAAAACTGAAAGGGGATATTTTAAGGGCAACAAATCCTTTTGTTAAGAAAGTTAAAAAAAAGGAAAAGGAAGCCAGGATGGTTTTGATAGATGTAGCTGAAAGGTAAGGAAAAAAAGGTTAGCCTTCATAAATCACAAATGATCATAGAATGAGGAAGATGAACAAAAATATCTGGAAAAGCTAAGAGACACTGGGAAGGTAGTCGGAAAGAAAAAGATTCAAATGGTAGAAAAAACAGCCAGTTCAACAAAATGGGAGGACCAAACTTTTTTAAAAATATATTAGTGACAGGGGGCAGGGCAAAAGAGGAATTGTGAAACTCAAGTGAGAAGGGAAGGAATATGTAGAGACTGATGAGGATAAAGAAGAATTGCTTAACAAATATTTCTGTTCTGTGTTCACAGAAGAAGGGCCAAGAGTAGGACCATAGAGAAGAAACACAAATAAGTATGAAACAGAAGTAAATCTTGAACAGTTTTCAGAAGACTCTGTTCATGAGGAGTTGTTGTTGTTAAGTGCCATTGAGTCGGAGTCGACTCATGGCGACCCTCTAGATAGCTATCCTAAATTGTGTTTGGTCTTCAGTCAGGCGGCTCATTGTTGACAGACTGGTACCCGTAGCTGCTATTATTGTATCAATCCATCTCATTGCTGGCCTTCCTCTTTTGCGTTGACCTTCTATCTTGCCAAGCATGATGTCTTTCTCTAATGATCTCTCTCTTCGCATGATGTGTCCAAAGTATGAAAGTCGAAGTCTTGTCATCTGAGCTTCTAAAGAAAGCTTAGGTTTGATCTCCTCTAGTACCGACTGGTTTGTTCTTCGGGCAGTCCATGGTATACACAGTAGTCGCCGCCAGCACCATAATTCAAAGGCATCAATTTTCTTCCTGTCTATCTTTTTCACTATCCAGCTTTCACATCCATATGATGTTATTGAAAATACCATGGCTTGAACAAGTCAAATCTTTGTATGGAGAGAGACATCTCTGCTCTTGAGAATCTTATCTAGGTCTTTCATAGCCATTCTGCCAAGAGCAATGCGTCGTCTGATTTCTTGACTGCTTGTTGCTTCTTATTGATAGTTGATCCAAGTAGGTTAAAGTTGTTCACGATTTCAATTTCTTCTCCTTCAACGATGAACCTGTTGATTATGCCAGTTGTCATGATCTTTGTCTTCTTTACATTAAGGTGCAGGCCCATTTTGAGACTATGTACTTTGATTGTGAGAAGCAAATGTTTCAGATCATCTTCACTTTCAGCCAGTAATGTGGTATCATCAGCATAGCAAAGGTTGTTGATGAGTCTTCCACCAATCTTCACACCTCTGTTGTCTTCATACAATCCTGCTTCTCTGATGATTTGTTCTGCATATAAATTAAACAGGTAGGGGGAAAGTATGCAGCCTTGTCTTACACATTTGCTTATTTTAAACCATTCTGTTTTTCCTTGTTCCGTTCGAACTGTTGCTTCTTGATCAATGTACAGATTGTGCAAGAGTATGATCAGGTGTTCTGGTATACCCATGCTTCTTAATGTGGCCCAGAGTTTCTCATGGTTTACACAGGCAAAAGCTTTGCTATAGTTGATAAAGCACAAATAGATATCCTTTTGGTATTCTTTAGTCTTTTCAAGGATCCATCTCACATCCGCAGTGATGTCTCTCGTTCCTCGCCCTTGCCTGAACCCTGCTTGCACTTCAGGTAGTTCTTGTTCCAGGTATGGTTGTAGTCTCTTTTGAATAATCTTTAGTAGAATCTTGCTGTCATGTGGGATCAGGGCGATTGTGCGATAATTTCCACAGTCAGTTGGATCACCTTTCTTTAGTATTGGTATAAACACAGATCTTTTCCAGTCAGGTGGCCATGATGTTGTCTTCCATATTTCTTGGCAGAGCCTTGTAAGTACGGTAACAGCTGCATCAGATTGCTGTAATACTTCTATGGGAATGCTATCAATGCCTGGTGCTTTGTTCTTTGATAAGGCTTTCAATGCTGCTTAAACTTCTTCTTTCATCACCAATGATTCCCGATCATAAGGTACAGGTTGAAACAGCTGTTGGTCCACTTGATCTTTATCATATAAAAACTCTGTATATTCCTTCCATCTTTTCTTGATCTTCTCAGCATCATTCAACATAGAACCTTGAGCATCTTGTAATATTCCAATTCGAGGCTGGAACTTTTTCTTTAACTCTCATAGCTTTAGGAAAGCCGATCTTGTTCTTCCTCTAATAGTTTCTGCTTCTATTTCCTTGCATGCGTCATTGTAGTACTTTTCCTTGTCCTGTCTTGCTGCACGTTGGAAATCTCTGTTGAGTTCTGTGATTGTCTTTCTTTCTCATCTGGCTTTAGCTTCTCTGCGTTTCTGGGCAATTTTCAGAGTTTCTTCCGTCATCCATTTTGGCCGTTTTTTCTTTTTCACCTTTTGTAGAGACTTCTCGCTTTCTTCCAACACAACCTTCTTGATGTTATTCCATAACTCTTCTGGAGCTCTGTCATTTGTATCTAAAGCAGCAAATCGATTTTGCAGGCAGTCTTTAAATTCCAGTGGTATATTCTCAAGGTCATATTTTGCTGCATTCATGAGTGGTTTGCTCTTTTTCAACTTTAGCTTGAGTTTGCATACTAGTAGTTGATGATCTGTACCACAGTCAACTCCAGATTTTGTCTTTGTTGATGTTATAGAGCTTTTCCATCGTTGACTTCCACAGATGTAGTCAATTTGATTTTTATACAATCCATTGGGTGAAGTCCATGTGTACAGTCACCGCTTGTGTTGCTGGAAGAAGGTGTTTGAGATGAATAGATCGTTGGTCTTGCAGAATTCAATCAGTCTTTCTCCAGCTTCATTTCTGTTGCCAAGTCCATATTTTCCAACTACTTTGCCTTCTTCTTTGTTGCCAACTTTTGCATTCCAGTCACCCATGACTATCAGGATATCCTGCTTGCATGTTCTGTCAATTTCAGCTTGTACTTGTTCATAGAACTCTTCAATTTCATTCTCTTCTGCAGCTGTTGTTGGGGCATATACTTGAATTATAGTTGTGTTGATAGGCATTCCTCGCAGACAAATAGAGATTAAGCGTTCGCTGGCTGCATTGTATTTCATTACAGTTCTTACAAGTTTCTTCTTTATTATAAATGCAACACCATTTCTTCTTTGTCTTTCATTTCCAGCATAGTAGACCGTGTGATCATCTGATGCAAAGTGCCCGATGCCAGTCCATTTCAGTTTGCTAACACCCAACAGATCAAGTTGTACACGTTCCATTTCATTCTTGACCACCTCCAACTTGCCTTGGTTCATGCTTCGTACGTTCCATGTTCCAATGTGTAAGACATCTTTACAGCTCCTGACTCTCATTTCATGCACAGCTACATCAGCAGTCAGACATCCCAAGGGCTTTGATCCAACCACATCATAAATGCTGGCTTTACTCTGAAAAATCTTCAGCTCTTCCCCAGTAGCTAGTTGAGTGCCTTCCGACCTAGGGGTCTCATCTTCCAGCACTACAGCACAATTTGTTTTGTTGTAACTATCCTTTGGGTTTTCATGGCAAGATACAGAAGTAGATTGCCAGGCCTTTCTTCCGTGCAGTTTAAATTTGGTGTTGTTGCCGTTGTCACAGAAATGTGATCCTCCGCCGTCAACACTATCCCATTCTGCTGCTGCCCAGATGGGTGGTTTGTCTTGGTCTGGCACCTC
The DNA here is from genome assembly GCA_033557465.1 of Ichthyophis bannanicus. Taxonomy (NCBI): domain Eukaryota; kingdom Metazoa; phylum Chordata; class Amphibia; order Gymnophiona; family Ichthyophiidae; genus Ichthyophis; species Ichthyophis bannanicus. Next base: position 549,575,461 of record CM066031.1, read on the forward strand.
AGCTGAGACCTGTCCATCTTGGGAGACCCTGCCAGTAGTTAAACTACCGATAGTTTAGCTCTCAGCATCACTGATGCACACAAGCCCTCACAGCACGACAAGCTGCAAACCAAAGTGAGGGCATGAGGAGTTAGCTAAACTAAAAAGCGATGGGACCAGAAAGGACACATCTGAAGGTATTGAAGAAACTTAGCAAAGTTCTAGTGGGCTCCACTATGTGACTTTTTCAGCACTAAATCCAAGTCCCTTACTACTTCTTTAGAGTCAGGAGTGGTCAGGGACAATTGAAGACATGCGGATGTGGTTCTTCTCTACAAAAGTGAAAGTAAGGAAGAGGCTGGGAACTACACGCTCTTTAATCTGACCTTGGTGTGAGTAGATTAATAGAAACACCACTAAAACAAAGCATACTGTACAGTGGCGTAAATTCCCCCAAGCAGCACCTGCAATGGAGGGGAGGCAGAAAGGAAGGGGGCCAACACAGTGGTGGTGAAGGCAGAGCAGCAAATTTACTTTTGAATCTGTGCCACAATGCCTCCCACTCCTCTTTTCCCTTCAAGTTTTCAGGCCTGGCAGCCTTCATTTCCTGTCACCATGCAGACGTCTTGCAAACTGCAGCTGTTATCACAAGACTTCAAACCTTCTAGTCGAAATCTAATGATAACAACTGTGGTTTGTGAGACTTTGGCTCTGCAGTGGGAGATGAAGGCTGCCCAGCTTGAAAACTTGAAAAGAAAAAAGAAATGGGAGGCAGTGCATCAAAGATTTAAAAGTAAGTTTGCCACAGAGGTGGGGGCAGGAGCGGTCACTGTAGTGGGGCAAGCGGTCACAGTAGTGGGGGAAGTGGCTGCAGCCACAGCCACTGCTGTCGCCCTGACAATGGGGGATGGAGCCTTTGGTAACATTTTGCTTGGGGACCCCTCATTAGAACTTATACCACTCATAATGTGCTTTCTGGAATCCAGTGGATTACAGGATCCAAGGCAAAATGGTTTACTAGAGGTAGGTCTTGTCAGATGAATCTGATTAATTTCTTTGACTGACTGACTGGAGAGTTAGACTGGGAGAACAAACTGAGTGCCCTTAGTTTGATTCTTAAATCAACTGACAGAGTCAGAAACTGGTTTAGTGGGAGGCACAAAGGGTAGTACTAAATGGAGTTCATGCCAAGGATCGAGGCATTATCAGTTATCACGGGTGTGCCACAGAGATCGGTCCTGGGTCTGGTTCTTTTCAAAAAAATTGTAAGCGATATTGCAGAAGGGCAGTTGGGAAAGGTTTGCCTCTTTGCAGATGATATCAAACTCTGCAGTAGGGCAGATACCCTGGAATGTGGAGATATCATGAAGGGATATCCAGCAAAGCCTGAGGAATGGCTTTGTCTATGGAAGCTAAGATTTAATGCAAAAACATGCATTTGGGTTGCAAAAAAACAAAGGAGCAGTGTGATAGATGGGGTGAAATACTTCAGTGAGGAAAAAAAGAACTGATCTGGTGATCATTGTATCTGAAGATGTTAAGATGGCCATACAGGTAAAAAGAGTGATGGCAAAAGTCAGAAGGATGCTTGGGTGCATAGGGAGAGGAATGACCAGCAAAAAAAAGAAAGTGATAGTGACTGTATAAATCTCTGATGAGACTTCATTTAGGTATTGTGTGCAATTCTGGAGGCTGCGCCTTCAACAAGAAACAGGATGGAATCAATAGAGAGACTGGCTACTAAAATGATCAGTGATCTTCATCATAAAGCAAATGGGGACAAACTTAAAGACTTGTGAAGAAAGGCTGGAGAGCAGAGATATGATAGTGACATTTACCTCCATGTATAAATGCACAGGAGATGAGCCTCTTTTAATTGTAAGGAAGCTCTTAAAAGAGGATGTCATAGGATGAGGATGAAAGAGGGTAGACTCATGGGTAATCTAAAAAATGTCTTAATAGAAAGGGTGGTGGATGTATGAAACACTCTCCCAGTGATGGTAATGGAGATGAGAACAGCATCAGAATTCAAAAAACTATAAGAAAAACACAGAGGATTTCTAAGGGAGAGATCACAGAGATTTTGGTTATCGAGGTTCAGTCCCAAGCAATTCTACTGTGAATTGTGTTGAGAGGAAGAAGATCTTCAAGTACCAAGAAATGCAGTCGGAGACCAAGAAAATGTGGCAGAACGATACCGAGCTTTTTCCCATCATGTTGGGTGCCACAGGCTTGATTAAGAGGAATTTCCAAGCACATCTTCATAAATTACCCATACAAGTAATATCTTACGAACTTCATAAGGAGGCTCTCTTTGACACAATGCATGTACAGTACTATGGTGAACATTAGCAGTAAATTTGAGAGACTGAGATCATATTCCACATACTCTGGCTCAGGAGTGAGGTTCATTAACTGTCATGGGATGTGCAAAACTAAATAACCACCATAGAAAAGGCACATCTAGGTGACAATTAACCCATACATCTATAGAAAATCACCCAAAAACTATTTTTAAACCTTTTATGAATTTTCTTTAAACTGTATTTGTATGTTCTTATCTCTAGAATGAAAAAAGGGGAAACGACCTCAGAAATGTCCCATCGAGTTACAATGTTGTCCTCTTGTTGAAACTTGATGAATTAATTACAGCAAACTAAACATTGAATATCCCTTAACATGAGATCAACATAAAGGTAATCTTTACCAGCACCGCTCATGATTCCCTTTATGTTGATCTCAACAGGACAACATTGTAACTTCAGAGTTAATGGATACTCTCTTGATGAAGCATTTTTGCAAAATGTGTCCACACTGAGTGTAAAACCATTGACTGGAATCCGACAAGATGCTCTTGAGATAAGCTGACATTTTTTCAAGTATGACAATGGACCTTTAAATTATCAATACTATGTGTGATATTTACAAAGGGGTTTTTCTGACCTATGAGAAAGAGTGCCCTAGATTCAATTAGGTTGGCCTATATGTTACTGATGGGACATTTCTGAGTCTTTTCCCTTTTTTTCATTCTAAGGATAAGAATATACAACTACAAGTTTAAAGAAAACTCATTTAAAAATAGATTTTGGGGTGATTTTTTTAATAGATGTATGCACAAAACTAACCGATTTGGAGAAATTGCCCCCGAGAGAAAGGGATTAGTCGGTATGCTGGGCAGACTGGATAGGCCTCATTTTCTGTTTCTGTGATTGAAGTGAGTCTCTGAAATGCCTAGCTGACTGGCTGACCTGAACTAAATGCCTAGCTGACTGGCTGACCTCCCCTTAGTCACCATACAACAATAAATTCAGATTCCTTTGCCACCTCAGTAATAGCGAAACAAACTCCTTCCATTGCCAGGCATGTTGTGACGTTAACACAATGCCCTGCAAAAAAGTCACTTAAAATCTATAGAGCAAACCTGCCATACCCAAACTGCACTGTCTTCCTTATACCATCATTCAGCCCAAACAGATTTACAAAAAAGAATACAATCATAATCAACAAATGTGACTTCATCATGGTTCGAATATCAAAAGATTTGAATATATCACTAAAATACTTCAATAGATCAAAACTATGGAAAACATCATTTAAATCAACCCTACTCAAACAGCAATAACTCTGCCTATGAAAAGGCAGTAAAGAAAATGTTACACTAGGCTCTCGAACGGCATTAATATTGTCCCCAACAGCAAAAGGAGTAACCTAGTGGGTAGGACAATAGGCTGAGAGCCACATAAACTAACACAGAGATATCACTTCCTACACTCACACGCCTTGTGACCCTGAGCAAGTTGCTTTATCTCCCATTGCCCGGCGTACCCACTTAGATCACAAGTTCTTGAGAGAAGGAACGTATTGTACCTACTTTCTAAAACTGCTGTAAGCTACCTTAAGTGTTCTTTGGCAAGGTGAGCTAAAAATCTAAGGACCCGATATTCAACAGAGGTGGCTAGCGTGACTACAGCCGGCCACCGGCATTGAATATCTGGGTCAGCCACGGAAGCCGGAAGCTAACCGGGCAACAGTGATATTCGGCCACTACCCTGTTATCTTCAGTGGCAAAAGTTATGACAGCTCTTGGTGCACCTAACTTTCACTGTCGAGGGATAACTGAACAGCAGCTGAATATCGCCACTGATTGGCTATTCCTTGGTACCGCCCCTGGAACACCCCAATGCTAACCGCATAGCATCGGGGCAAATAGCAGCAGTACTAACCATGTTAGCGCCGCTTAAGGGTATTTACACGGTTTACAGGTCTATAAACCATGTAAATGCCTTTAAATATCAGGTCGTAAATTACTGTTAGCAATGCAGCTCCTATTAGAAAAACAAAATCAGCTGAATTATATAAACTACATATTAGCCACCGTCACACAGACACTCACCAAATACAGAACAAGTGATCACAAACTAGAACTAGAAACTGTGCCAAGAAGCTGACGTACTATGTACTGAATCATGACAGGATTTCTCTGACCTAGTGGCACCGTCTCGACAAACAGAAATTGTCATAGCAAACTTCACATGAAAATCAGCAATGAAATGCAATAGTGGAGAAACAAATGTAAATACATTTCCTCCTGTACTGAGCAAAACAGGTGCTGTCCACAGACTTTCCACAAAAGAATAAGCAGGAAATCTTGCACGCCTTCTAGAAAAGGGCATACACGGCCTCGCCTGGGAGTGGTGTAAATCTTACCTATCCGATCGCTGGCAACAAGTCCGTGTGGTTCCACTACTTCTACACCATTCCGCCAACAACAAGGTGTCCCACAAGGTTCTTCACTGTCGGCTCTGCTTTTTAATATCTACATACAGCCGATATGCAACCTAATCCGATTCTTCAACATCTCTACCCTAATCTACGCCGACGATGTTCTGCTATTTACCCCGTTCAAAGTCAACTATCCGGATTTCACCAACCTTGTCAACTGTTTCAACGCAATTACCGACTGGCTAAGTACCCAAAATCTCCACATCAATTTCAAGAAAACAGAGGTACTATTCATATCAAGAAACAAAAGCTTCTCCCCTCCTCCCAGCCTAAGAGTAAGAGATGCGGAGCTTCCAAACCGTAAAGCCATACGTTATCTCGGCATCACGCTGGACCAGCACCTCGACTTCAAGGAACATATAAAAAACACTACTAGATCCATTTACCACAAAATTGGAACATTAAGACATATCAAACCTATGCTACCTGCTGACGACTTCCGGACCATCTTTCAGGCCCTCATACTACCTCACCTAGATTAAGCAAACTTAATTTTGTATGGCTTACCAAAAAACACCCTCAATCCTCTACAGCAAGCCATGAACACCGCAGCCCGTGTCCTCTGCGGCAGGGCCGGATTTACGTATACGCCATGTACGCCATGGCGTAGGGCCCACAACCGGCAGGGGCCCACAAAAAATAGAACCAGGTTTTTTTTTTTTTCAATTCGATTAAAAAAAAAACCTGGTGGCTGCCGCCGCGGGGCCCCCTCTGCTGCCGCGGGGGCCCCGTCTACAAGATGGTATGGTCTGGTCGGGTCGGGTCGGGTCGGGTCTCGTCTCCCTCCCTCCCTCCCGGCTGCGAGAGACGCGAAGATAGAGCGTCTCCTCGCGTCTGTGTTAAGCCCGCAGGGGCTGATGGGATTTCCCATCAGCCCCTGCGGGCTTAACACAGACGCGAGGAGACGCTCTCCCTTCGCGTCTCTCGCAGCCTGCAGCGAGGGAGGGAGAGAGACCCGACCCGACCCGACCGGACCGGACCGGACCCGACCAGCTTGTAGACGGGGCCCCCGCGGCAGCAGAGGGGGCCCCGCGGCGGCAGCCACCAGGTTTTTTTTTTTTATTAAATTTTACTTTAGGCCGGGGGGGGGGGGGGTTGGTGTCCTTTCCCCCCCGGCCTAAAGTAAAATTTATTTTTAAAAAAAAACCTGGTGGCTGCCGCCGCGGGGCCCCCTCGGCTGCCGCGGGGGCCCCGTCTACAAGCTGGTCGGGTCGGGTGGGGTCGGGTCGGGTCCGGTCGGGTCTCTCTCCCTCCCTCCCTCGCTGCAGGCTGCGAGAGACGCGAAGATGCGTCTCTCGCAGCCTGCAGCCTGCAGCGAGGGAGGGAGAGAGACCCGACCGGACCCGACCAGCTTGTAGACGGGGCCCCCGCGGCCGCCGGGGGGGCCCGGCGGCGGCAGCCACCAGGTTTTTTTTTAATTAAATTTTACTTTAGGCCGGGGGGGGGGTAGGACTGGTAATGGGCTATGGGGGGGGGTAGGACTGGTAATGGGCTATTGGGGGGGCTGGGGCTGGAAATGGACTGGGGGGTAGGGCTGGTAATGGGCTATTGGGGGGCTGGGGCTGGAAATGGGCTGGGCTGGGGGGGTTAAGGCTAGAGGTGGGCTGATGGGGTTAGGACTGGTAATGGACTGTGGGCTGTTGGGGGGGGCTTAGAACTGGCAATGGGCTTTGGGGGGGGGTTAAGACTGGTAATGGGCTGTGGGCTGATGGGGGCTGTCTGGTAATGGGCTATGGGGGGGGCTAGGACTGGAAATGGGCTGGGGGGTTAAGACTGGAGGTGGGCTGATGGGGTTAGGACTGGTAATGGGCTGTTGGGGGGGGGATTAGAACTGGTAATGGGCTTTGGGGGGGTTAAGACTGGTAATGGGCTGTGGGCTGATGGGGGTTGTCTGGTAATGGGCTATGGGGGGCTAGGACTGGAAATGGGCTGGGGGGTTAAAACTGGAGGTGGGATGATGGGGTTAGGACTGGTAATGGGCTGTGGGCTGATGGGGGGGGTAGGACTGGCAATGGGCTATGGGGGGCTGACTGGAAATGGGTTGATGGGGTTAGGACTGGAAGTGGGCTGATGGGGGGTTAGGACTGGTAATGGGTTATGGGGGGGCTTAAACTGAAAATGGGGTGATGGGGGGTTAAGGACTGAAAATGGGGTGATGGGTTAAGGACTGTAAGTGGGGTGATGGGGGGGCTAGGACTGGAAATGGGCTGATGGATGGCTAGGACTGGAAATGGGCTGATGCAGGGACTAGAAGGGAATGGATGCTGGGTGAGGCTGGAACTAGAAGGGAGCTGATGTTGGGGGAGGATTAGAATGGGATGGGGCTGGAAGAGTAAAATGGAGAAGGGAAAAATATTTTGTGTGGGAGGGATAAAAAATCTACAATTGGCCGGGTATTGGGAGAGTAAGTGGGGATTGAGGATGGAGGGGTAATATTTGAGTGGATGAAACAGGAATGAGGAAAGAGCAAAAGGAGAAAGATTAGTATGTTAAAGCAGATGTAGAGAGAGAATGGAAAAAAATCTAGAAGAGAGAAGAAAGGACAAATGGACAGCAGACGATGGAGAGTTAGCAGAAGACACGAAGAAACCAGAAGAAAGTGGCTGGAGCAATTGCAGCTGAAAAAAATGCACAAAAGGTAGAAAAATATCTCTTTATTTTGAATTTATTAATTGGAATATGTCAGCTCTGGTAAATGTGCATCATTAACGTCTGTGCTTTGTTTAGTACAAGAGCAAATTAATGTATTGTTTTATTTCTACAGTGTTGTACATTCCAAGTTTGGCTTTTGGGATTCCCAGTTTAATTATTGTCTTCCTATTTCTAAATTGTGATTACTTGTTTGGTGATGGTCTATGTTCTGCATGTGTAACTGAGCTGAGGTGTTCTGTTTATATAATTCCTATTTGACATTGCCACTTGTTCTCTTTCCCCAGTAGGTCATGTATTGTTGTTCTCTGAAATGTATTGGTTTAATATTTGCAGTGTTGCCTTTTGATTGGTAGAGTATGGTGCTTTGTGAGTCCTGGTAGTGCTGTTAGGATACGGCGGGTTTACTATGGGCAGTGTTTGTAGTAGTTCCTAATGTGTCTGGCAGTTGGCACTGGATTATAGTAATGTAGAAATCTTTTAGTCTTTCTTTATCCATACACTCATTAAGAGGCACGTTTACTAAAAGTTAGTATATGGTAACATTATGCAAATATTTATGCAAATGAGGCCCCTTATGCAAATGAGGTCCGCACCCCCCTTGGGCCGCCCCTGCTGGGGGCCCACAATTTTTGTTGGCGTAGGGCCTCACTCAAGGTAAATCCGGCCCTGCTCTACGGTCTATCCAGATCCGACCATATCACACCAGTACTTAAGGATCTATACTGGTTACCGATATGCTCCAGGCTAACATATAAGATTCTGCTAATAACTTTCAAGATTATTAACAACATCGCTCCCAACTCCCTCAAGGATCTTATCACTCCTACCCCAAAAACCAGATCTAGAAGAATGACATCAGATAACACACTTGCGATCCCCAAAGACTCCATAAGGTGTTCACTATCAACCAGTAGAAGAACATTCGCCCACTACGCTCCAAAATGTTGGAACGACCTGCCTCCTGATATCAGAGCAATCCAAGACCTGCTACAATTCCGGAAAGCAATAAAGCACCATCTCTTTCTTCTCCACTTCTCTTAAGCTACCCCCTACCACCAAGAAACCATCCCCTATCCCCACTAAATCCCTCCACACAACATAACGCTCAAATCCCAAGCTTCCGCCCCATCCTGGAAGCTTCTCACATTCTCTCATACCAACAATTAGCGAATATGACACACCAGCATGTATATAGTTGATTTTATTTCAACTCGTTTGGACTTATGTTATTCTGAAAATTCCCATGTTCCCCAAGTTCTATTCCCTGTTTTAATGTAAACCCAATCAGTCTTCGCTGATCTGAGTATTCTTTGTTATTTGTAAACCGCGCTGATAAAATAGTGCGGTATATAAGAGCTGTTAAATAAATAAATAAATAAAATAAATCTCTGGGGGAAACAGGAGCAACTGCAGCGAGAGCAGCAAAATATATTACATGTTGCTACCAGACCAGAAATGTAACTGCTCAGGGACAATACAGACCAGCACCAGAATAAAGGAAATATCTTTTATTGTCCTTTCTGTTCTGGGTAATTTCATCTTATTCTTATGCCCACTGTCTTGCAATGTTTCTCTTTGATTTTTACCCTATTGGGGGTCATTTTAAAAGCACTTTATGCACATTAAACCGAGGTATATATATATGGAAATGGGTAGGTGTAAAACTACTCTGAGAATATCCGGGTAAGCGTGTGCGCATAATGCCATTTTGTACATCCATTTATCCACAGTAAGCAGATATGTTCCTAGGGGTGGACTTGTGGTAGAGTGTGGACTTAGAGACTTATGTGCATACTTTTAGATTTTCAAGTGTACTTGCAAATTTTCTCAAATTCTGTTGTTCTAAATAGCAGTTATCAATATTCATGTGTAGTTTGCAGGGCTGGATTAAAATTATGGGCACCCTTAGGCAACAGTGAAAGTGCCCCCAGAAATTAGCAAAGGAGGGTCTCTGCTATTGCCCCTTTTCTTCTTCCCTCTCGCCTCAAATGCTGATATTTAGAGCAACTGGTCCCATGGTAGTAGTTCTTATCTAGCGAGTAACTTCAGTGCAGACCCTGCTAGCCCTTGCATGCCAACAGACCCTGTGGGACCACCCCCCTTCCTTCCTCATGAGTTTCCTGTCACCATGGAAATCCATGTGAGGGGCTGAGCCCCACAGGGCCCTTCAGCACACAACAATTCTCAGATCCCACGCTGAAGTTATTTGCTAGAGAGAAGTTGCTGCCCTGGGGCTGGCCACTCTTTAAGACAGAGAAGCCATGGTGGCAGATGTACTCTAGCACCTATCAGATGAGATCAGGCATACTCAGGGTGCTGTGACCGTAGTCTCTAGCACCTATCAAATTTGGCACCAGAGGCAGTTGTCAGTGTCGCCTATGCCAAATCCAGTCCTGAGTGTTTATGAACCTTCTCTTCGGAAATTGGAATATCTTAAATGTGTACTTGCACATGATTGAAAGATTGTTACAAAATTACAATCCTTATGTATTAATTTTATTAATAAAGTAAGCAAACTGAATCTATTCCACTCTCTCCAGGGAAGGAAAAGATCTGTTTTAATTCCCTCCCACCCTCCCCTTACCCACCGTCCTCATGATCTCAGTTTCTTATATAGTCTAAGATTCATTAACACTATTACTCCCAGGTGCATTTCAACCAACAGGAACTTCCACTCCTAATACACCAGACTTCATCCTCCCACTTGCCTCAAATTTGTATTCTCTTCTCCATTTATCTCCCATGGCTCCACTACACCTTCTCTTCCTGAAGCTAACTATCCCTAATCTTTTCACTTCACTCAAACAACTTCAAACCACAGGTCCAAATCACTTATTCCCTACTTTCTGCAGCACTCTAGCTAATCAAAATAAACATAGCTATCTAATTTCTCAACAAACAGGGGTGACCTACACAGAGCAGTGGGTTCACCCCTAAACAAAGGCATGGGGAGGGGTGGCCTGCCCGGAGCGGCAGGTGCACCTACTCTTGCCACCTTGCTGGGCAAACTAGATGGACCATACTGGTCTTTATCTACCATCATTTACTGTGTTACTAGGTTATCCTCTACTCTATCATCTACTCAGGCTTCAACATTTTCTTCCTCTCATTTAGCCATTTCCATTCTCTCTCAGAGCACCTCAACCTTGTCACTTCTGTTCCTCGTATTTTCCTGTTCCTTCTCTCATCTTAGGATGTCAATCCCAATCTTGGCCCTCCTAGGCATTTTTCACCCTACCTGTTCAGATCTAACTAGAGCCCCTCAAATGTTATTCATATCCCTCTCCTCCCCCCTCCCTTTTCTTCCTTTTTCACATGCCCTGTAGAATGTCTGTTTTAACTTACTGTAGCCACATTCATGATTTCTTTATCTCTAATACTCTGCATCTTCTTTCTCTAACCAAGATTTGGCTTTTCCCTGAAGACTCTGCATCAGTTGCTGCCCTCTGTCATGGAGGCAACCTTTCTACCATATACCTTGCCTGGCTGGCCGAAGCAGTGGTAGTGGGTTTCTACTCTCTCCTTCCTGTTAGTTTCATGCCTTCTTCTAGAGTAACTCAGTCTCACTCCTAGTCTATCTTTGAAATCTATTCCATCTGCTTATTTACTGTACTACCTCTTGGTAGCAGTCATTTTTCAACCCCCTGACAAGTCACTAGCTTTCTCTCTCTCTTGAGCCATCTTCTCCATCCCTCATTCTTGATGATTATTTTTAATAAAGAATTTTGCTTACAAAAGAAGAGCAATCAATAAGTTATGAATGCAGAACATATTCAAGGAAAACAAATTCACGATATACAAAAAATTGTTTTTTAGCTCACATCATGAGGAGACAGATTCCACTACTGAACACTGAAGTAAAATATATATATAAAACCCTAATAACTCATCCATCCTCAGATGGAAAAAGAAAAAAACAAAGAAAATTTCAGGGGATGCAATAGGTTGGCCAACAGCAAATAGTAGGCAAAAGTAAACCATTTATCCTTTAAAAATATATTCTAACTGAATTGGATCAACAAAAACATACTTAGGGGCATGTTTACTAAAAACCGCTATTTTGCGCAGCGCAAAATAGCACACTAAAAGCAGCACTTAAGTGCTCTTAAGCGCCCCGCAAACGTGCGCATCACACTAACGAGCCCCGCACAAGTACGGGCCCGTAAATGTCCGATAGAGGCGTGGAAAGGCCTACGGAGGGCGGAGGAAGGCCCCGGAGGGGCGGAGAGACGGGGTTAATGGGCGGGGAAGGGGAGGGGAGAGGCCCCTCGCACAGTTGCGGGGCCGAATTTCCATTGCAAAAATAGCGCGAGTGAACCACTCGCGGTAGAGGGGATTTAAAGGGAAGAGAAACCATTTCCGTCAGCAATGTACAGCAAAACCGGGGAAACCTGCAAAACGTGAGCAGTGTGATACATGTGCACAGCACAAAAGTGCAATTAAAAATAGAAAATGACCACCACAAAAATATTAAAAATAGTAATTCAGTTGGGGAACAGTTATAGTGATGGGCAAAACTAGAAAACACACCCAGGAAAGCTCCAAAAAAAATGATTTATGGAAAGGTGTACGGAGCGGAGACTCGTCCAAAAAACATTTCCCTTTTTCTGGAGCTGTCCTGGGAGTGTTTTCCATGTTTGCCCATTAATATCACTGTAGCCCAGCTTGGTTATATTTTATCCCCCTTTTCCCGTGGTCATCTGTGGGCTTTACTTGCACGTTTGTCACCAGACAGGGTGAAGGAGCCCACAGTAGAAATGCACACAGCAGGCTTTGCGACTCCATCCTGCCATGTTACTATCTCCGGGGACTGTACTGTCTCTGTGGCCACAGTGTGGTGCAGTGGACAGAGCCAGTACCTCTAGGACCAGAGGTTCAAATCCCAGCTGGGGCACCTTCCAGCCCTGGCCATATATTTTACCCACCACTGAACAACGATAGCACACACACCCCTGTCTTGCAGGGAACATAGGCATGGGGAGATCACCCATATTTTACCCAACACCACACACACACCACAACAATGGGCAATACCTACAGCCAAGTCGCCCAAATGCAGTCCCGTACTGACATATTGCAATCAGGTCATCTGCTTTCTCTGAGAGAAGCTCATGCCAGCATGTTGGCGGACGAGTACATGTGGTGCAGGGGGCAGTGGCCGCTAGCCACGGAAGACAGAGGCCTAGCCATGTGCAGGCTGGCATAGTCCACAGCAACAGACAGGCCCTGCCGGATCCACAGTCATGGACTATCCAGGGAATTCAGCCAATCTGTGGCTACACAATGGTGCAGTGCACACAGACAGTGCATGTAAGAACAGAAGGTCACAGGTTCAAAGACCAGCTGGGGCTACCACCAATCCTGCCCACATATTTTCCCCAGAAATAAACAGTGACAGTAAGGACACACCTTTCGTGACGAGGACATATGCAATGTTAATACGTCTATCTTTTACCCCACTGAGCACAGACACCATGAACAGGGGCAGAACCTACAGCAGAATCCCCCAAATGCAGTCCTGGTGGGCCACACACCAGTCAGGTTCCATGCTGCCACTCATACAAATGCCTGTGCTGTATATCTATGCACCACCCCTACGGCATGTAGATATAGCTCATGCATATTCATGAGGGACAGCAGGAAGACCCGAACAGTGTGATGCAAAACTGGACCGGATTTGGGAAGCGCTGCCGTAAAGCAGCAGCCAACAGGGGCAGACACACCCACACCCACACCCACAGGCCCCATTGGCCAATGTCTCCTGTAGAGGCAGAACATTGGACCCTGCGTGCATCTCCCAATACTAGCACCTGCATACCTTAGCAATGTCACCCTACACCTGAGGTTCACAGCTCTGAAACGTTTGCTAAGAGTACAGGCTGATAGATATCCCTACGTTACGCACATACTGCTAGTTGACCCCATCCGAACAATCTGTTTGGTGTCTGCGGTGCGTGCTCCAGGCCTGGCCTCTGACAGTGTTCACCACCCTGGTGGGCAAGGCTAATCACCCCCTCAATAGTAGCACAATGCTGGCATAGGTGTGGGAGTGTGTGTCTGTCTATACAGTGTGTGTTGGCTGCAAACACCTTCCCCAACCCACACTGCCAGCACTACTGCCAGTATTGGCCTGCCAATGTGCATAATGAGCAGCAAGGTACCATGGGTATAGGTCAGACATGGTGGGCTGGCCAGGATGCATCTGCACAGGGCATAGGGCACTGGCTGTGACATTGTAGTGCCCGGCCACCACCTACACAGACAGGGTGACCTCCGTATGTGCTGCTGGGGGAGCACTCTCACCCTGAGTGTGCAGTGATGACAGCATGGCTAGGCACCCCCATAGTGCTGTATTGTGTTTCTCTCTTGTGATATATATGGGTTTCCTGTTGGGGCCTCCTCACAGAACTCTCTGCTTGTGTGTGCTGCCACCCCGGTTTTGGGTGCATGCATTTCCATCAGGACTAACCAGCAGACTGTTCACAGCTAGTATGTGTCTTGATGGAGTGCCTTGCAGGGTGCAGCGGCTGATGGCTTGCTGCAGGAGAATATCAGATAGTGCTGGGGTGCATCTTTGGATATCCAGGCCTAAAGTCTGTCTGATATTGTGTTATGGATGTGTGTGGAGCTGCTTGGACTGCCCTGTAGGGTGTCTGTTCCCCAGCAGGACTGGGGTTTGATGGTCCACTCTACTGCCATGGGGGGGGGGGGGGGGGGTAAGATGGGGATCTGTTGGTGGGAGGCCCTGTTTTCCACCCTTGGGGGGTGGGGGTAGGATGGGGATCTGTTGGTGGGAGGCCCTGTTTTCCACCCTCGGGGGGGTACCTTGACCACCTAGGGGTCCATGGGGGTTTCCACCAACTGAGACAAACAGAGATATCCAAGATGTTTCTGCAGCACCTTCCTATATCACAGGTTACTACTGTTTAGGAGCTCTGTGATGGCCTCATTCAGCCATGGCTGGTGTTGTGGACCTGGTCCTGGGCGCCACATCACACCCTCAGGGTGAGCACAGTACCCGCACAATGTGACGGTGTGTAGCTACTCTTTGCTGGTAATCCACCCGCTCAGGACCCCCTACCAGGCCGAGGTGCTGTGTGGGTGCACACGGACAATTCCCCCTACCAGGCCGGGTAGCTGTTGGGGTGCATTCCCCATCTTGTGTGCATCTGTGGACAGCTGATTTGCATGTGCAGTGCATCATGGGTACGGGTGGCCTAACCCTATCTTGTTTACAACAGCAGACTGTCTGTGAGGTGACGTGCAGGCTCTCTGCAGCCAGCCAGGGGCTTGCTGACAGCTATAGGGCTGTAGCCCAATGGTTACACCACTACCTTTGCAACCAGAGGTCATGGGTTCAAGCCCACTGTGGGGTTCTGTGATAGGGTTGTCCAGAGCATTATCTTTGTTTACTGTACATATTTTTATGACAGCAAACACACCCTTGGCATACTGTACCCATAAGGTGCCTCTGAGGGTGCTCTTTAGGGCGCCCTATAGGCCACCTTATGGGTGCCATCCATATTGGGTGCACTATACATTGTCCTGTGTCGCAACATACATGGTGCCCTATAGGGGACATTCTAGGGTGCCTTGGCGGACAGTGCACTGTAACATGTGCCTTACGGGCATCCGTATGTTAACACACTGTGAGAGCGGGTTTACTAGTAGTGGGAAATAAAATAAACCTTGAAGGCCTCCTACAGCACTCCTCACCATAATACATACTGCCCCAGCCAGCCTTGTTCACTGGGCACTGTGAGAGGTTGAACCCCTGACACCTGCATCATTGGTCAGTGTCTTCACCATTGTGCTGTGGCTCTGTTCCTGTGTTTGAGCAGCAGCGCGCAGCCTTGTAGCCATCGGCGCACCGTCTTGTGGCGCACAAAAGTAACAGCGCGCCGCCTTCTGCCGCGTAACATTAACAGCGTGCCGCCTTATGCCGCCCAACATGGGCATGCCTCCTAAAATAATGCCTCAGCCAGCTGTCTTCAATGGGCACTGTGGGGAATTGAACCCATGATGCCTGCACAAGTGGTCAGTGTCTTAACCATTGTGCTATGGCCCAATTCCTGTTATTTGCACATCAGCGCGCCACTTATCCCTCCCACTATTGGGTTGCCCCCTCACACATCAGCGCGCCGCCTTCTGCCCACCGGCTCGCCGCCTTCTGTTGCCCGATTTTATCAGCGCGCCGCCCTCTGCCGTCCAACCTTAACAGCGCGCCGCCATCTGCCGCCCACAATGAACAGTGCGCCGCCTCATGCCGTATAAAAAAAGAGTGCGCCGCCTTCTGCCGCCCATAAGCAGTATGCCTCCTACACCACTTTTGCCCATAAAAGTTGATGCCTCAGCTGGTCTTTTTCGTTGAGCGCAATAGGGGTTTGAACCCCTGGCCCCTGCACCATAGGTCAGTGTCTTCACTGTTGTACTACGGCTCTGTTGTTTGGTTACGCAGCAGCGCCCCACTTAGTCTTTTCACGCGATAATGTGGGCCCCGCACATTAGCGCGACGCGCACACGTACGGTCCGGTTTTTTCCTTTTTTCTGCCTGGCCCGCCCACTCCTTATATGGCACCAGCACACTAACGGGAACCCGCACAGCAACGGTGTTTAGTAAACATGCCCCTTAGTTCCTTGGTGGAGTGACAGATACTTACAGGAAAAATGTAGAAAAAAGAAGCCCCCACAACCAATATATGCAATTTTAGCTGAAGAAACATATTTCTTCAAAGCTGTTTGGACCTAGGCACATATGGAAATAACAATTTTCTGACCACAAAACAAAAAAAAATCATTTTTGAGAAACACCTTGGGTAGTCTATGCTTATCTGTCTCTAAAGAAAAAATATCACCAATGTAGCTGTAAATGGAATTTTATCCTCAAAAGATTCAATGCATTTAGTTAAATCTACATCTAATGGCTATTTGACTACATGAGCTTCCCCTCCCTCAGCCTGAATAATGGGTCAAGAAGGCAAATAGTCAAGGTTAGATACCGATCCAGCATCTGCATCTTTCTTATTTTACTATAATAGAGCTATAGAGGAAAACAAATAGGTCTTAGAGAAATTCGAAAATCACAAATTCTTATTCCGAAAAGAATTGTCCATGGATTCATCTGCTTTTACGCTGAACCAAACTATCCTTAATGTTTGATACCCCAGTAGATTGTAGTGATTCTATCTGCAACGAACCTTATCTTCTTTCTGAAGGACAGATACAATCTTGGAATCCTGCTCCCTAAAAGTTTTAACAGAATCAGAAGAAAATGTTACTGTTTCATTAATAAATCCACCCAGCAAATTCATTGTTTGTATCACTTCCTTTAAAATATCCATCAAAGTCACATTTTCAGATTAAGCAAACTTTAAATCAACAAATTCCACCACACTAGGACAAGCATCAAATCTTCATCCAATGATTCCTGAATTGCATCTTTATCAGGGGAAATTTTCAAATTCCACTCAAGACACATTATGGGGGGTGCTAGCACTCCCAGATTCTATACCTAGCTCTCTGTTGGTGGAGGTGATGGAGTCCTAAGTGATGAGCTTAAAGATACGTCCAAAGCAGTGGAAGAGGATAGGTCCACAGAGGCAGTCTGGGACACAACAGGCCAGCTAGTCCTGTTGTAGATGCCTATCCATAGGACAGACTATAGACTTTGAGGTAGATGATACAACCTGAGTCTTTTGGTTCTTACTTTTCCTCTTCCCAGGTTTTTTAGGCATCTTTAAGGACAATGAGGCCCCCAAACTAGCCCCAAGAACATAAGATATGCCATACTGGGTCAGACCAAGGTCCATCAAGCCCAGTATCCTGTTTCCAACTGTGGCCAATCTAGGTCATACGTACCTAGCAGTCTCCCCAAAAGACACAGGTTCCATAATGCCTGTATTGGGACAAGCAGTGGATTTCCCGGGTCCCCTTTAATAATGGTTTAAGGACCTTTCCTCCAGGAACTTGCCCAAACCTTTTTTAAACCCGGCTACACCAACAGCTTTTACTACATCCTCCGGTAACAAATTCCAGAGTTTGATTACATGTTGAGTGAAAAAATATTTTCTCTTATTAGTGCCATTGAAGAGGCATAAAAGGGGTGTTCCTCTTTGATCATGTCCACACATCCATGGCTCCAATGTGGCTGCAGTTGGTTTTAAAGTCCCAGGGACACTACTGATGATGTCAGTGGAGGGGCATGGCTTGATGATGCGCTCTGCTTCAGCTCGCCCAAAACTATTATTCATGAGAAAATCATTCGTGTTGATGACCCCTCTGACTCCTGTCCCTCAAAGCTCCTTGCCTTAACTTCCTCAGTTAACCTGCAACTGTGTTCTACAGCCCTTAATCACCAGAATGGTCACTGCCTTGACACTGCCTTTTTCTCCAGCTGCTCACGCTCAAACCCTTCCACCTCTTCTCTTCCCCTATCTGACCATCATTTGTTAACTTTCACTCTTAATTACCCCCTACCTCAGTCTTGTCCAATCTCCACCAATACATTTAGAAATCTTTGGGCTATTGACTCTTCCACTCTCTCCACTGCTGTCTCATCTCCTTTCTTATCCTCTTAGGTCATAGGGATGTGCACCCATTTGAAATGACATGGGAAATATCAATTCCATATCAATTTTAATCCGAACACGACATTAAAAAAAAATCCAAAATTCTGAGGAACATATTCAAAATGATTTAACCAGTTAGCAGACTTGCTAACTGGTTAAACTGCGGTCAGCGGGATATTCAGCAGCACAAAACCATTTAGGGCCACTTAATATCATCTGCTAACCAGTTTGTACAACCTGATGCCAGCCAGCTAGTGTCAGGGCATTTCAGGGCAGTAATAGAGTCAACCAGTCAGCTGTGATATTCAGCCACTAGCCAATTAACTTAAAACTAGGGAAAAAAAGGACTGGTCCAACTTTAACCAGTTTAGCTATCCAGCCAATGGCTGAATATCACTGTTGATTGGTTAGCTAAAACGCAAACCAGGCAATCCAAATATTAAATCCCAGTGACCGGATAAGGCCCAGGTGTTGAATATCAGGGCATAATTTAAATTGTGGATGGCCAGCTGCTTTAACAGCACTGGCCTCTTCTGTTGATTATGCCCTCCTTGTCTTTTCTTCCCCCAGTGTCATCGCAGGCAAGCTGGTCTCAAACTGGTAACCATTAAGTTAGAAAGAAGACATGTTGCCCGAAAAGCTTTTACTTCTCTATGGGAGCTGGCTCTATCCAGCCTGCTTTTAATTGTGTCTTGTATTGCTGGTGATCTTCCTTCCTGTTTCTTGATTGGTGCAAAGGTTGTCTGGCCTGGAGCTCTCTGAAAAACCCCTCTGGACTTTTTGCCTTATGAATCTATTAACTCCTGCTCTACAGCCTCTAGAGTAGTGGTTCTCAACCCAGTCCTCTGGGACCCCCAGTCCAGTCAGGTTTTCAGGATATCTACAATGAAAATGCATGACATAGATCTGCATGCACTGCTTCCATTGTATGCAGATCTATCTATTGCATATTCATTGTGGATATTCTGAAAACCTCACTGGACTGGGGGGGGGGGTCCCAGAGGACTGGGTTGAGAACCACTGCTCTAGAGACTTACTCCAAAGATTTTTTTTTGCCATGTCCCTGTACCAGAAATTCTGTGAAGCCGTGTCTAAGTATACTATTAGAGACATTTACCAAGTCCAATCCAGATCCTAAGAGTGCAACAATTTATATTTTCTAATTTATCCATTCAACTGCCTCAGATTTAAAAAAGAACACTTATAAAGACATCATTGCCATTGACTGTATAAATGCTTATGAATATCAATCACATTGTGCTTAGCTTTGTACCATGTAGAGGTTGTATCATCTAAGAAAAGCCATGCTAAATAAGACCAAGGTCCATTGAGCCTAGCATCCTGTCTCCGGCATTGGCCTATCTCCAACATTGGCTGTTCCAAAAGGTAGATCTATTTCTCATAGCTCATTTCCAGGGAGAGAAGTGGTTCTTCCAAGTCTACCTGGTTAATAATTTTGTATGGGATTTTCTTCCAGGAACTTTTCCAAGCTTTTTTTGAACTCCATTGTTTTAGTCACTTTGACCACATTCTCCAACAGATTCCACAGTTTAATTGTGCAAAAAGCTTTCTACTATTTGTTTTCAATTTGCTTGTCGTTGTTCAATATAGTGCCCTCTTGTTTTTGTGCTGTTTGAAAGGTTAAACAGTAGTTTACCATTTAACCATTCCACCCCACTCGTGATTTTAATACATTTTTATCATATCCCCTCTCAATTTTCTTTTTTCCAAGCTGAAGAGCCCTAATCTGTCTAGCTGCTCCTTGTAACGGAGGTTTCTATCCCCTTTATCTTTTTTCATTACTCTTCGTTGAACCTTTTCTAGTTACCCTATATCCTTTCTGAGATGAGCAACCAGAACTGTACACAATACTTAAAGTACAGAAACATAATCATTTATCATTTATTCATTCTTGATATACCGTCCTTTGTGGAGACATACAGAGCAGTTCACAAATACAATTTAAAAGCAGATATAGAAAAGAAGACCATCATAGTACAGGAAAGAAATAAACAGAAAGGGGAAAGGAAAAAAGGGAAAAGAGGCCACAAACAAAGTCACAATAAAAAGAAAAAATGTAACACAGTTGCAATGGTGGCTGGATATGACTGAGGAGACGTAGAGCATGTGCCAGCTACTTACTTACTTACTTGCATACATACATAATGAGAGTCTCGGTTTTATTCTTCATTCTTTTATGAATAATCCCTCACACTCCATTTCCTATTTTGGCAGCTGCGATGCACCGAGTAGGAAATTTCAACTTTTTGTTCACAATGGCTCCAAAACTTTCTTGGGTGGTGACTCCTAACTTAGAACCCTGCAAATTTTGGATTATTTTCCCTATGTGCTTCAGTTTGCCCTTGTCCACATTACATTTCATCTGCCATACAGATACTCTGTTTCCTAGCTTCACAAGATCCTTCTGCAAATTCTCAAACTCCTCTGCTGTTTTAACAACTTTAAGTAATCTTCTGTCATCTTTTTATTTAATCACCTCACTCATGTCCAGATCACTAATGAATATAGCACAAGTACAGACACTTTGACTTCTGTAGATAACCTCTGTTTTCTGACTTTCAGCCAGTTTGCAATCCACAAAAGGCCATTGTCTCCTATCCCATGACTCTTTCATTTCCAAAAGAGTCTCTTGATGAGGGACTTGACCAAATATGTTGTTTAAAATTCAGTAAATAAAAAAAATCTGATAAATTGCTAAGGCAAGTCTTTCCTTTGCTGAATCCATGCTGACTCACTCCGATGGAGGAAGTGGAGGGTTGAGGGGCCATATGCAGAGACTCATATGGGGCCTCATTTGCATAAGTCAATAAGGACTGAAAAGCAGGGCAGAAAAGTAAATTACTGGTAGGACTGGCCCTGATTCCTGTTAAGCCATGTGTGTATCTACTGTATATGGCAGTAATTTTGTTGTTTAACATTGTTGCAACCGTTTTGTCCAGCACCAATGTCAAGCTCACTTATCACTAGTTTCTGGATCACCCCTGGAGCCCTTTTTAAAAACTGGTGATACACTGGCCACCCTCCAGTCCATATGTTCTACGGCTGCTTTAAAAGATAGGTTAGAGATGATTAGTAACAAGTTAACAATTTTGAGCTCACAACTAAAGCTTCTAAAATAACCCCCTTTACCTAGTATTTTGTTCTATGTTGTGTAAAATAGAAATAGTTAACTCATACTGCAAATAAGTGTTGTTCTCTGCAGTTTTTGATACTTTTTGTTGGATCAACCTGCAGGACTAACAGAGAATTATTACACATTTTGAATACCACTAAAAATGAACTAGTAAAATGAAATGAATGCATAGTTTAGTGATTGCATTCTTTGTGTGTTATATGTTTATAATATTTATTTTATTTATTTTTATTTATTTATTTAGCTGTATTTATATCCCGCTTTTCACCGGGTCAAAGCGGTCAATTGGGAGATACATTTAACACGAGGGGATATGACACACATACGTTAATACTTACAGGGAACATGGGCAATGGAGGGTTAAGTGGCTTGCCCAAGACCACAAGGAGTGCCTACAGGACTAGAAATCCCAGTCCCTCCAGCCTGAGATTGCTGTCCCCAGGTGGGACTTGAACCCCCGGCCTTCCGGCCTGAAGTACCTTGTCCTAACCACTAGGCCACTCCTCCCACCAATATTAGCATTAGGCCACTCCTCCCAAAATATTAGCATTTCAATAAAATAATTCTGACCTGGACTATTCTTTATTATGTTTAACTATGTGGAAGATAATTTATAAAACCCCACGCACTATCCACCTGTTGACACATATGTATTTGGGGCCAAGTCTATAAAGTAACCAGGGGTGGATCTTCTGTGAAAATTATTGAAGCTTACGCTTCAGAGCCCCTAATCCCGGAGGGGCCCAGAAGCAACTTTAGTCCACATTGCTTAAAAACGTTGGGTCTACTTTATGAGAAGGGGCTTTTAAAAAATAATAGCATTAATAATATAGTGTAATTCTACACAATAGCTCAAATAAAAATTAAAAGGCTATTAAAGTGTCATGTTGGCTAGCAGTAAATGAAAAAACATTCCATCCCCCTATAACTCGAAAACTATAAGGCATAGGAAATTTTTATTCACATCAGTGACTTTGACATGTCAGATAATCCAGTACAGCAAATTTAATCAAAATCTGAGATGTAGTGGCTAAATGTTTTAAAAAATTGTGGTGATCTGTCATGGAACAACCCCACTGAAGAAGATAAGAGTGGTTACCCAGACCTCATTGCTGGTTCAGGGCCCCAAAAATGTAGGTCCACCACTGAAAGTAACACATGGTGTACCTAATTTATAGAATAGGGGCGCACTGGTGTGCCTGAACCCAGTCAGGCAATCACACCTGCGCATGTATTTAGGCGCCACCTAGGCTTTGCAAAATCTCCACCACCACCATGCACAGCCCTAAGGGAAGTGTACACAATGGGACTTACACGCGCACTTGCTGAATGGTGACCGCACAAAGTGTGTGCGTTAAGTGGCCACTCACATGAGTTCAGTTTTTGAGAATAGGGTCTTATACAGGTGTCTAGTGTATAACTGTCTACCTGCACTATATAGAATCAGCCCCTTAATGCACGTGTTAGTTGGCAACTGAGATACCACTATTACAATGATATATGAAAACTGCCTTATCCGGGACATCTGATATCTTCAGGAGACATGCTCCCAATCAGCATCAGCCCAGAGCACAAGCTGGTCGCTGAAAATCGTTGTCGAAAGATCACACATCGTAGGAAAGTAGCTAGTGCTTGCTAAAGGAAATAACAGCATTTGTCAACATATCCCATGTGTAGAAAGCTGGCAAGGGCAGGGCTCCAGCTCCTGTTTCAGAAAGGGAAAGGGCAGAGGCTTTATGGGCAACTAGGGTGACTAATTTCAGAGTTTCGCATGAAATGATCTCCTTTTGGAAATCTGTCACACCAAGAACGTTTTCGCACACACTTCGATTCAAAAAGAAAGAGCTAAGATAACGTACGGATGTTGCGATGACCTCATCACAACCTCATTTAGGAGAGCCCAAGATCCCATTCAGGCTTTCCTTCCCATCATTGCCCCTCCCCCTGCCACCAGTCTTCACTTGCAAAAGAAAACGATGGAACAAAGCCGGACTTTCCCTGGAAAGCATGAATAACACCGGCCCCCCAATAAATACGAGAGCATGGATGGAGCATGCAGATCACTCTCCTCCCTGGAGTCTAGCCCGGCCGTCAGAGCAGAGCGAGTAGCATGGAGCTCCCGAAGCGAAGTAAGTAAGCGGAGAAACTCGGGCAGCCAATAGCGGGAGAGAGAGGGCGAGGGGAGGAGGGGGGCGGCAGGGAGCTGTGCGTGCTCAGCGTTTCTTTCTCTGTGTCTTTGGCAGGCGTCTCCCTCTCTGCAGCAGCCGCGCTCCTGGCGGCGTTCCTGCTCCTGGCACGGGCAAGCCCTCTCCCTCCGGCCGATTACTCCGGGGAGGAAGTGGACGAGGCCGTGGAAAGGTCGAGCTCCAGCTCCCCACAGCCCCAGTATCTCTCCTTGGCCCTGCTGATCCAGAGCGAAGCGGCGACCCTGAAGGCAGAGGTGAGCGCGGCACAGACGCGGATGCGCACATACACGTAGAAAGCTACTGAAATATGCACGCTTCAGAACCTGCAGAGAACAGCGCTCCGTAGTCTGCAGTAAACGAATGCATCAGTCCACACACGCACATATCTATCTATCTATAGAAATACACATACACACGCTTCTTAAAGCAGAGCAATTTGCATACCACCCTACAGTAGCGCTGCTATGAAGAGGGCTCGCGGGGCTTCTAATAGGACTCGTAGGAGCCTCCAGTACGGCAGACTAAGCCGACCCAGGAGCTGATTTATTTACGATGCTACTTAAGATTTGCGCCAGTGTTTTCCCCAACTTGATCATGCTGGCAGGTTGACACGTTTAGTGGTGGAGCAAAGCTAATAAATTAACTCCGTATAAAGCTAACGACATCCGGCGCAGGTTGCTTGAGGGTGGGGTTTTTTTTTTCCAATAAGATGTGGGCTCTTTCTCCTCCATTCATAGAAAACATAAGAAATATATGATCCTATATCCCAGTAATGACAAGTAGGCGCTTTTCTGATCTTTTCATTCCGCTCTCAGTACCTTATGCTGTTCTTAGCATTTCCTCCTCAGAGTAAACGGGAACTTGTATAGTTTAAAAATAACTCACGTATTCATCTTAAAGCTACTCAAAGTTCCGTAGGCATAAATTATGAGCCACTAGGTTTTCCATTTTTGTTTTATTTGCTGAGGTCAGTTTAAAACGAGCAAACGAAATCATATTTCACAGACGCAGTGATACCAAGAGAAAATTTATACTTTTTTAAGTCGAAGGTTACATAGATTCTTAGCACCAGAAAATCTCTATCATTCGTATTTATACATGGTACGAGCACATCTGTGGTTACTATTCAGATAGCCGAGGGCCTGATTCATTAAAAAGAGCATGCATGTCCCAGTGCTAAAATGTGGGGGCATGAACTGGAACAGGATTTGAGTCTTGAGTCTATGACTACCTGTCCCAGGCTCTTTCAGTTCCAGCACATCATTTCAGTAGCTGAAACAGCCCTTCTGAGAACTATGCTCTTTCTAGAATTGATGGTGCTGGCATCTAGATGACCTTCCAAGAACCCAATCCCTGCTTCTGACGCCAGGAGTGGATTACCTGCATAACCAGGTGTTGCCCACTTAGTCCGCAACGCTCCAAACTAGTGCCTCGATTCCATTCGCGATTCTCTTCTGGCATTAGGTAGCTCATCTAGATGAATTTGATGAGTAGGAGAGTTGATCCTGCACCACCACATATGCTTAAAGCAGGTGTACTAGCTACATCCCTGAAACCCTTATCACACCTCTTTCTTGCCTTCCCTGCTTATCTTTTTTTTTTCAAGTTACACCTCTTTTACAAAAGCCACACTCTACAGTTTTAAAAAGCATTTCTTGCTGTACTTGTGTGCACAGAACAAATAGGGAGGGGGGTTAAGAACCTAATGGCTAGAACATCCCAAATGATCCCTGAAAGCTGAAACCATTGCTTTAAGACCTAATAAGACTATAGGTCATATTCCAAAATACTGGGTCCTAAAAGGCGCTGTATTCTTCATAACTGCGTTGCACCCTATAAAACATGGCATGGCCTGCTAATTAACAAGTTTAAAAGATGGATTTCAGCACGGAATTTGGTTGTATTTCAAAGATTTTAAGAACGTGCTCTGTATAAGGGGCGCTCTCCCTATCACACAGCTCTTTAGAACAATATGCAACAATGGCCATTCTTGCTCTTTTCCCAGCTGTGTAACAAGTATGCTGTATGTGACAACAGCATGGAAGTGCTTGTGCAGAACAATTTGATCCTTCCAAAGATCACAGCAGAAGATGGATGCTTCAGATCTGGATTTAGACAGGTAAAGAAAAGCTTGCTTATGTCCTTCTACCTGCATATAAATCACCGATTTCCCATGCAGCTGCTTACATTGCTGCTCTTATTATTATAGGAAAAATGTCTGAAAAAAATCACCAGTGGCCTTATGGAATTCCAGACCTATTTCTTAATCGTGGAAAACACGTTTTCTAATGAAAGGGAACTTGCTGAAGGTTTGTGGCACAAAACAAAACATCTGGCAACTATAATAAATCTGATGGTGAGTTATTTTTGTAAGATTTCATCTAAAACTTTATAGACTTAGAGAGATCTCATTAAAACATATTTTTAACATTACATAACGTATTTGCCTCTGACATAGAATCTGTTTTCTTGGAATTTCTTCCCATTTCTTGTCTGTGTTTACATCTCTTCTGTAATCATACTTGGTCCCATATCAGACAGAGCTACTGCAGATTCTGACAGTACTGTTCGTAATGAACACAGTCCAATGAGGCTATAAGATGGGTAGCTGTGTAATTTTACATTTCTTGACATTACAGACTATGGCCTCTCTCAGTAGATAACTATGGTCTTTCCAAGATTCCAACATTTGGTATCCTAAGTACAGCATAAAAACTGATAGTACTAGAATTGAGGGCCTTAAGTACACTGTGCAAATGAAAAAAAGGTGGAAAACTTCATGGCTTTGAAGAACCAGTGAAATAAATATTGAAAACAATTTACAACTATAAATAAACACCAAAAGGTTCAATTGTAGAGAAAAACCCCTAAACAAGTTACAAAAAGGGCAGTTGCTACATCAGGTTTCATGGTGCCAGTCTACTCCAGTGTACTACCATATTAAGGTCTTGGAGCTTATTCACCGATGTCACTTGCTGACATGATAATGACACTCTAGGCATCAGCCTATAAAATGTGTCTTTTCACATTTTGCAAAATCAGTAAATCGCTCTGATAGTTTTTGGAAAGCGGTATAGCAAGCACCTGGAAAGAAAGAAATTGGTTCTAGATCAAAGCCTGTTCAACTCATACAGCTTGAACTGATTTTTGATACACTCAAGAGCGTGTTCTGGAGCAACTGTGTATTTTAGGCAGCATGACATCTTTGGAATATATCGGACAATGATAGCATACAGCAAGGTTGGAATCATTGAAAAAATAATGTTTTGGGAGCCTTACAAGGGTATGGTTTTTAAATTTTACAGTAAAAGATTAGCAGTCCACGTGTGTGGGATGAAACCAGAAAACATAGTAACATTCCCTTATCCAGCTGCCAAATGGCACTGTTTAAGATGAAAAGATCCAGAATGCCCACTTCACATGCCAATTAAAAAGTCATCTTATTCTAAACATGAAAAACTCTTACAAGGGCTTTATAAGAAATTAGAAAAGATACAGAGAAGAGTCACCACAATGGTAAAGGGGATGGAAGGCTACCCCTATGAGGAAGGCATAAAAGGTTAGGGCTCTTCAACTTGGAAAGAGACGGCTGAGGGGAGATATGATAGCAGTGTATAAATTAATGAATGGAGTGGAACGGATAAACATAGCTTGGTTGTTTTACTCCATCAAAAAGTAGAGAGACTAGGGGACACACAATGAAGCTACAATGTAACCCATTTAAGATTAATAAGAGAAAATATTTTTCCACTCAACGTGTAATCAAACTCTGGAATTTGTTACCGGAGGATGTAGTAAAAGTGTTAGTGTAGCTGGGTTTAAAAAAGGTTTGGACAAGTTCCTAGAGGAAAGGTCCATAAACGATTATTAAAGAGGACCCAGGAAATCCACTGCTTACCCCGGGTCAAGCATTGTGGAACCTACCAGGTACTTATGACCGGGATTGGCCACTGCTGGAAACAGGATACTGGGCTTGATGGACCTTGGTCTGACCCAGTATGGCATCTCTTATGTTCTTAATTTCTACAAATGAGTTAGTTCTGCCCATATCGTGATGACAGTGAACATCACTGCTGAACTGGAGTATGTGCATATGACCTCAGTCTAAGACAGTACTCGCATCGTGAGCGCCCTTTACAGCTGTATGAGTTTCAATATGCTTACTTTAAAATGCGTCACCACATGAAGTGTGCATTCAAAGGAAACCCTAGGAGTTTCTGGAATTACTTTTATTACAGTACCTTTTTAAAGGGGAGTGCACATTTATTTAAAAACAAAATCACCAAATTTGCAAATATTACTTAGTTCAGTTTGACTAAAAAAATCTTTTGCATAGATAAAGCCTCAGCTGGCAACCTAGGCAAAGATTGCACAGCTTAAAATTAGGACCTGGATGTTTCCACAAATATCCTATTGTGCTATCTAAGTTCTATGCTGTGACATTAGCACACTGAAGTTCAGATTCCTCTTGTCTATATCTTTTTCCTTCTTATACGTTAATATTTTAGAAAACAAAATGAGGCATTAGAATCTTATAAAAATATTAACAGAGGGTAAATATTTTGGATGTTGTATTTTGCAGTCTGAGTTTCTCACTTTGAAAAGCAAAAAAAAGACAATGGATCAGTATAAAATCAACCTTGATCAAATGATAGGTTTAAGGTGTGTATGTGTGTGTGTGTGTATATATATATATATACACACACACACACATATACATACAGGGTGGCACAAAAAAACTGAGAACGTCTCGTAGCATATAAGTTATTTAAAAATTCAAAAAGACAGATGTAAACGATTGACAAATAAAAAAAAAATATGGCGACCGGAAATTGTCGAAATAAAGATGTTATATAGCTAAAAAAGGTAAATAAGTAAACTATTTAAGCTTTTAATTTACAAGATGTTCTCACTTTTTTTGGGCCACCCTGTATATATATATTATACAAGAAAACATTTTCTAACATTCTTTTTCTGTTTCATATATATAAATTGGTAATTTCACATGTACATTCAAATATATTTCTTATGTCATGTATATAAAGAAATTTTTTGAAGAATAAAAAATGTTTACCCACCATAATTCCTCTTTAACAAACAGCAAGACCTTGCTATAAAAGCATTTTTTACAGCTTGGTAATAGTTTTTGCTTTCTTTCTCAAAAGATGAAAAACCCTATTGCCTTGCCAGCAACATATGCAGATAGACTGGAGCTCAAGAAGAAAGGTCTCCTCTCAGATGATGTCTGGATACAGAAAGTCACTACTCGCCTTATCCTGCGGGACTTCACACTCTTCATAGAGAAAACCATCAGGGCCATCCGCTTTCTTAGCACAAGAAGTCATCTCGATATATGAATGTTTTAGTTCAAATAAGCTCCCTCTTATTACAAATCTGCTATATACAGCAGATGGAGAATTTTGTTCTTTATTAAGAATGAAAAAACTATTGAAGCATATTTGCCTATTTGAATTATATTTATTATATTTAAAATATTTATTCATGCTTATTTATATAACTTATTGCTAGATGTTTTTATTTTTATTCTATCAACTGTGTCATGTTATTATGCGTATTGTATTCTCTGTTACTAATTTTGTTCACCATTTTGAGCAGGCTATTTTAAGTCTAAGGAAGCGGTAGAAGTATTTTATTTAAAAAATGACTTACTGTTAATTCTTCCTGCATTTACTTGAAATATTTGACATTTTAAAAAGGGTCAAGTTATTTGAAAAGCTTGAAAAATAATAAATAGATATTTATATTTATAACAAATAAAAGTCACTTTTCAGACTTTCACAAAGAACATTTGTCAGTTATTCTATAATTTTCTCAAAATGAACTTGTTAATATGTTGCGTATGCATTGTATTTTAACTTGCAAAGCATTTTGGTAATTTGCAATGTAAATCCACTTCTAAAACCTAGATCCACTAAAATATAGGATCAAATCTGAGTGGATCAGTCTATACTAGGGTTTCTCATCCTAGTGATCAGGCAGCGCCTAGCCATTGACATTTTTAGGATAAGCACAATAAATACAAAATAGAGAGAGTTGCATGCATTACCTCCATTGTATGCAATTCTCTCATCTGCATATTCATTGTGGTTAACCTGAAAGATTGGCTAGGTGTATCCAGAGGACTGGGTTGAGAACCCCTGGTCTATAAGGAGATAGATGCAGCTTATTGTCACAAAAAGGGTTACATTTGGTAGTCCTCATTTTAGGACTACCAAATAAGTAGCTCCAAAACCAGGGGCGGCTCAAGGCAATCTGCTGCCTGAGGCAAGGGATGAGATGGTGCCCCCCTCCCATAGCAGGGGGGGGGGCTTTCTTAAAACTCCAATCAGGAACCGAACCAAACTTAGTTAGCTTAGTTAAAAAGCTAATATCTAGCTTTTAAACTAGATATTAAGGGAAAGCCGACAGTCGCCCAAGAGCGGATGGTTCGGAAGAATGTATCTTTGAAGGATATTACCAAAAGCAGAGAGGTTCCACAAAAGAGTAAAGAAGCCCAAATTCCCTCAAGTATGGAGCAGACTGAGCTTAAAGATCCCAAATTACCCATGTCTAACAATAGCCAAATTAATATGAATAAAATACATTCTCTAAAATGCTTGTATGCAAATGCTAGAAGTCTAAAAAATAAGATGGGACAGTTAGAATGAAAGGTTAGATATGATTGGAATATCAGAGACATGGTGGAAGGAGGACAACCAGTGGGACACTGTGATACCTGGGTACAAACTATATCGTAATGATAGAGCTGATCAAATTGGTGGAGGGGTTGCTCTCTATGTTAGAGAGGGCATTGAGTCAGAAAGGATTAAAGTTTTGCAGGAAACAAAATCTGCCGTAGAATATATATGGATTGAAATTCCATGTAAAAGGGGGAAGGCAATGGCAGTGGGGGTGTACTATCGAGCGCCTTGCCAGAATGACCAAATGGATGATGAAATGCTCAAAGAAATCAAGGAAGCTAACAAAAGTTACAGTGCAGTAATAATAATGGGTGATTTCAACTACCCCGGTATCGACTGGGTCAGTGTCACGTCAGGACATGCTAGGGAGATAAAGTTCCTAGATGAAATAAATGACTGCTTCTTGGAGCAGCTGGTTCATGAACCAACCAGAGGGGAAGCCATAATAGACCTAGTCCTTAGTGGAACACCAGATCTAGTGCAAGAGATAAGGTTGATGGGGCCACTTGGCAATAGTGATCATAGCATGATCGCCTTTGATTTAATTAGTGGAGGAGGGATAGTAAGGAAATCCACAGTACTACCTTTTAACTTTCGAAAGGGAGACTATGATAAAATGAGGAAAACAGTTAAGAAAAAACTAAAAGGAGCAGTTGCAAAGGTTAAAGACGTACATCAGGCTTGGCTGTTGTTGAAAAATACTATTTTGGAAGCCCAGACCAGCTGTATCCCATGCTTTAAGAAAAGTGGAAGGAAGTCCAAAAAACTGCCAGCATGGTTTAAAGGTGAGGTCAGAGAGGCTGTTTTTGCCAAAAAAGCATCTTTCAGGAAATGGAAAAAAGAGCCAAACGACAAAACCTGGAAACAGCACAAGCACTGGCAAGTCAAATGCAAGGCATTGATAAGGCAGGCAAAGGGAGAATTTGAGAAGAAGCTTGCTGCAGAAGCAAAAACGCGAAGTAAAGACCTTTTCAAGTACATTCGTAGCAAAAAACCTGTGAGAGAGTCAGTTGGTCCATTAGATGATAAAGGGGTTAAAGGAGCACTAAGAGGCGACAAGGCGATAGCGGAGAGATTGAATGAATTCTTTGCTTCAGTCTTTACTGAGGAAGATGTAGGGATGTTGCCCATGACTGAAGTGGTATTTAAAGGTGCGGAAGAATTGAAGGAAATATCGATACATCGGGAAGATGTATTACAACTATTAGATTAACTGAAGAGTAGCAAATCACCTGGGCCGGATGGTATACATCCAAGGGTGTTGAAAGAACTGAAATATGAGATTGCAGACCTGCTATTAGTAATCTGTGAACTATCATTAAAATCATCTCTAATACCTGAAGATTGGAGGATCGCCAATGTAACACCAATTTTTAAAAAGGGTTCCAGGGGTGATCTGGGAAACTACAGACCAGTGAGCCTGACATCAGTACCGGGAAAAATGGTAGAAACCATCATAAAGAATAAAATTACTCAGCATGAAGATAGTCATGACCTAATGGGAGACAGTCAACATGGCTTTAGACAAGGAAGATCTTGTCTTACTAATCTCTTATGTTTTTTTGAAGGAGTGAATAATCAGGTGGACAAAGGTGAGTCGGTTGATATTGTGTATCTGGACTTTCAGAAAGCCTTTGACAAGGTCCCTCATCAGAGACTTCTGGCAAAACTAAAGAGTCATGGGATAGGAGGCAGTGTACTATTGTGGATCAGGAACTGGTTAAAAGATAGAAAGCAGAGGGTAGGGCTTATTGGCCAATTTTCCCAATGGAGTAAGGTGAATAGTGGTGTACCCCAGGGATCTGTGCTGGGTCTGCTGCTTTTTGACATATTCATAAATGACCTGGAAAGTGGAATAACGAGTGTGGTTATCAAATTTGCAGATGACACAAAACTATTTAAAGTTGTTAAAACCCAAGAGGATTGTGGAAAATTGCAAGAGGATCTTGATAAATTGAAAGACTGGGCATCAAAATGGCAGATGAAATTTAATGTGGACAAGTGCAAGGTTATGCACCTAGGGAAGAACAACCCAAACTATGGTTACACGATGCAAGGTTCCACATTAGGAACCACCACCCAGGAAAAAGATTTAGGCGTCATTGTGGATACCATGTTAAAACCCTCGGCCCAGTGTGCAGCGGCAGCCAAGAGAGCAAATAGAATGCTAGGTATGATAAGGAAAGGAATGGAAAATAAAACAAAAGATATTATAATGCCTCTATATCGTTCCATGGTGAGACCACACCTTGAATATTGTGTGCAATTCTGGTCGCCGTATCTTAAAAAGGATATAGCGATTTTAGAAAAGGTTCAGAGAAGAGCCACCAAAATGGTAAAGGGGATGGAAGGATACTCCTATGAAGAAAGGCTAAAAAGGTTAGGGCTCTTTAACCTGGAAAAGAGATGGCTGAGGGGAGATATGATAGAAGTCTATAAATTAATGAATGGAGTGGAACGGGTAAACGTAGATCGATTGTTTACCTTATCAGAATATAGAAAGACTAGGGGACATGCAATGAAGCTACAGGGTAAACTATTTAAGACTAATAAAAGAAAATATTTTTTCACTCAACGTATAATCAAACTCTGGAATTTGTTACCGGAGGATGTAGTAAAGGCTGTTAGTGTAGCTGGGTTTAAAAAAGGTTTGGACAAGTTCCTGGAGGAAAGGTCCATAAACCATTATTAAGAAGGGACCCAGGATATCAATGCTTGAACCAATACAAGCATTGTGGAACCTGTGTCTCTTGGGGAAACTGCTAGGTACGTATGACCTAGATTGGCCACTGTTGGAAACAGAATACTGGGCTTGATGGACCTTGGTCTGACCCAGTATGGCATATCTTATGTTCAAACCAAAAAGTCGATTAGATTATATGGAGGAAATGCAAGATGTTTGCACTAAGGAACTAAAAGAGAGCGAGAACCACAGTACAGTTTATAAAACTAAATTATAACTCATTTTTATTTTGTTGTTATAAACTGCATTATGGGTTCTTGCTTTTTCTTTTTGAACATATAATTTTCAGCCACAGAACCCCCTTCCTCAACAGTGGGTGCAGAGTAGAACCAGGACATTCATTCACAGAATTCAGCAGCAGGGGTTGAAAACAGAGACCGGAAGGCTCCGCACTGATTTTGCTTTTATTTTGAAATTACTAGCGCTATTGCAGCTGCCAGGGGAAGGATGGGGCAGGAAGGGAGCTGACATGAGGGGGAAGTCTCACAGGCATGCTCAACTCTCGCTTGATGAGGGGATGGAGGAGTTGATTCTGCCACTGTCAAGAAGCAGGGGCAATGCTTGTTCGGCTTTTTTTTTTTTTAACTTTGAATGCAGAGTGAGGCGACTGTTTTGGGGCATTTTTTGCCGCCCCCAAAAGTTTGCCGCCTGAGGTGGTTGCCTCACTCTGCCTCATTATAGAGCCACCCCTGTCCAAAACTGTACACTTTTATACTAATCCACAAGTAGCTTGGTATGCAATAATGTACAGATGACATGCTTAGTTACCTAATTCCTACCTACAGGCTGAGTAGTGACAACTTCCTCCCATGATGATACTTAAAGCTGTCGGTAACAGAGATTGATTCAAGAGACTAATCTCACTGCAGCTAAAATCACAGCATTGGGAAAATAACTAGATTATAGGTCAGAAATTCACAGTACATGACTGTGGTCCAAAACTTCACCTAGGTCCAGCTTTACTGAATGGGGGGGGCAGACAAAATTCATTACAATCAGAACTTGAACAGCAACAGTCAAAATCTAAGAAGAAATAGTTTCCTTCACTTTTTACAGCTTATCAATAAGTGAAAACCCTACCCCAGCTCCAAACTGCCACTGTAGTCACCTATCTTCCCCTTTCTGGGTCTCAAACAACTGCTGCTGACTCTGCCCAGAGCCTGTTCTGTCAATGCCCAGACCTCCTCCCTCTCGCCCTTCTCTATCTGCAGTCTTGTAATACAGCCACCTCCATAATCAGTCTCTAGCTGTTAGCACAGTACATGATTGATTTATTGTGAGAAGAACCAGGCAAAGTCTAAAATCAGGAAACCTGTCTATTTTATTTTCTCTCTTTCTGGATGCTTGATATATCATTTTCCAGTAAACACAAATGATTTACAATCATGACTAAATACAAAAAGGATAAAAAGATTATTACAAACAAATAACTATAAGTTAGTCCAGGAAGAGAGATGGGAAGTCAGGAGAGGAAAGGTAAAGGCTGCTGGATGGAAGAGCAGAGTTCACGAGGAAAAAGACTGTAATGGTTAAAGAGTGCTTCTTCTGCTTGGCTGTCCCCAAAACAGAAGTGAAGAAACATGTTTTAAGATCTGATCTGAGCCTATTGCAATTTGATTTGGCATGTAGATAGGGAGGGAGGGATCTCCAGAATGAAGGAGCATCAAAGTCTAGTCAAGGAATCTCAACCTCAAGGCTATCTCACAACGTCCACAAAGCAATAACGCATCCAGGAAAATAAGAAATACTGCCCCTTGGTTCTCCCAAGAATTGAGAGCCTCTCTAACACAACTACGCAGACTAGAGAAAAAATGGCGCCGATCGCTCTCCACAGAAGATCTGATAGCCTACCAACTCCACCTAACAAGGCACAGAGAAGCAATCTCAATGAAAATGAAACAACACCACACTGACACTCTGAAAAGATCTCTTCAACTTGGTGCAAGCCCTCTCAAAGGAACCATCTCCTGAACAACACGTGGATATCCAACCACAAAAATTCGCTGACTACCTCCAGTCAAAGATCATACAGACCGACAAAGTCTCAACTGACTCATGACAAGACTTTACCAGCTTAACTCCCTTATGCAAGTTCTCCACACCATCTAGAAAAAGCATTGAAGATACAATAGCTTCCCTCAATACCTCCACAGCACAAACTGACCCTTGCCCGGCGTTCTGGATCAAGGAGCTACGCAAGGAATTCAGTCCATTCATCGCAAAACTGACAAACTATTCCTTCACTACTGGTTCCTTCCCCACAACCCTCAAACAAACCTCAATCAGGCCTTTATTGAAGAACCCTAAACTTGATCCACAAAAGGCCAATTCTTACAGACCAATAGCTAGTATTCCCCTACTAGCAAAGATACTGGAGAAAGAGGTCCAAAGGCAAATTCAGGATCATATAGACTCCACAGCTCCCTTAGATTACTGCCAACACGGGTTCAGAGAGTACCATGGAGTAGAGACACTTCTCACATTCTTATTCAATAACATATTCACAGGCATTGACAACATCCGACAAGGATTTGTGCTCATCTTTTTAGACTTTGCTGCGGCCTTTGACTCGGTACATCATGAGATTCTCCTCGGGCGACTGAAAGAAAAGGGAATTTGCAATACCGTGCTCGAATGGTGCAGTTCCTATCTAAGTGGCCGATGGCAATATGTTAAATCTGGAGTAGAAGAATCGAAACAATTCCATCAAACACAAGGTGTGCCGCAAGGATCCTCATTGTCATCTCTACTGTTCAACATATATATGCAGCCCGTCTGCAACATCATTAGATCATTCAATGTGAGCTGTCTAATATATGCGGATGACATCCTCTTATATATGCCGTTCTCGACCGTTCAAATGGACCTTACACCACTTATAGAGTGTTTCAATACCATATCAGATTGGCTACAATCACAAAACCTCCGCATCCAGCACAAGAAAACGGAAGTACTGTTCATCTCTAGAGACCCAGACTTTACCCCACCATCCCATATAAGGGTCAAGGAAGCGGAATTACAAACCAAAGAAACAATAAAATACCTGGGAGTCACCTTAGACCAACATCTGGACATGAAATGTCATATAGGCAACATTGTCAAAGCTGTCTATTTCAAAATCCGTTCACTCAGGCATCTGCGCTCCCTACTGGAGCCAGATGACTTCCGGACCATATACCAAGCACTGATCCTACCGCATTTTGACTTTGCCAATTCCATCTTGCAAGGTCTCCCGCAATCCACGCTAAACCCGTTACAACTGGCCATGAATGCTGCTGCAAGGGTACTCCATGGAGCCTCCAGAAATGACCATGTGACTCCTATTTTAAAACAGCTTCATTGGCTACCAATACACGGAAGGATTATCTTCAAAACGTTACTCCTCTCATTCAAGGCCATCAAGCGCCTATCCTCCACGGCACTTACTGAGCTCATCCATACAGTGCCCCCCAACAGAGCCAGGAGGTCAACAGCCATAAATCTACTCATAACCCCGAAGACCTTGACTAAATGCAATAGCACAACGGCAAATAGGGCTTTCAGTCTTTACGTCCCCAAATGCTGGAATGTGCTCCCACCAGACATTCGAGCTATTTCAGACCTAACCCAATTCAGGAAAGCAATTAAATTTCACCTCTTCCTCCAATACTACCCTGCCAGCGATGAATCTAGATAGCACCACCTAAGAAACACCGCATTCCTTCAGCTCATGCTCACAATATCTTAAGTATTCATGATACTACATATAGCTCAACGGACTCATTATTTATTGTATAGTCCAACCATGTTATAGGAATTATTACTTCATGTATATAGTTCAACCCTGTTATCCAAGTTTGTACCCCTGTTCGATGTAAAACCAAACAGACTGTGTGTTTTGGTCATTTTGTTATTCTGTAAACCGCGCTGATGCCGAATAGTGCGGTATATAAGCAACTGTAATAAATAAATAAATAAAAAAAGTAAAAAGCAGAATGTCATGTGACTGAGAAGAGTCCTGTTAATTGGCGGAAGGAACAGGACATTCATGTGCTGAACAAAATGGAAAGATACCAGTGTAAAAGGCCCTGTATGCTGTAAGTAAAATTTTGAATTTGATCTAGTAAGTCACATTTCACAGACATGCCCTTTACCAGCAAAGAGCCTGACGCTGCAAACCTATTGCCTGTGGCAGCCTGCGTTTGAAAAGTACAAGTCGCCCCAGGAATTTCTTTGTATATTCTATTACGTCTTTCCTTGGTACCTTCTTTTTCTCCCCTTTTGTTTTTTGTTTCCCTATTTTTTTTTTAACAGTTTTGTTAATGCTTTAATTGCTTTCAAATTTAATATTGCTTTGCTGTTTTTCTTTCATTGTACACCACTCTGACAATTTATCATGAAAGGTAGTTAAACAAAAAACAAGAAACAAACCACTATCCCCAACCATAACTAAGCAATGTTGCTCACCTGTAATAAATGTTTTCTGCAGACAGCAGGGTTAATAAGGCTCACAAGTGGGTAACATCAACCAGTGGATATGAGATTTAGCTCCTTTTTTGGAAGACATGAACAAACATGTGGATAAAGGCAAGCCAGTTGATACAACATATTTAGATTTTCAGAAAGTCTTTGACAAAAATACCTCATGTAAGACTTCTGAGGAAATTAAAAAGCCATGGGAGAGGAGGAAATGTCTTGCTGTGGATAAGGAATTGATTAAAAAATAGGGAGAACAGAGTGAGATTAAATTGCCAATTTTCTCCGTGGAGAAAGCTGAATACCCCAGGGATCTGTACTGCCATTAGTGCTTTTTAACATTTTTATAAATGATCTGGAAATAGAAACAATACACAATGTTATTAAATTTGCAGATTCAAAAGCTGATAAATAGCATGTGGATTGTGAGAAATTTCAGGAAGACTTTGTGAGATGGGAGACCTGACATCCAAATGGCAGATGAAACGTAATGTGGATGAGTGCAAAGTGATGTACGTAGGGGAAGAATAACCCAAATTAGAGCTACTGTATAAGATGCTATGTTCCACATTAGGAGTCACTACTCAGGAAAAAGATCTAGGCGAGATTGTGGATAATACTCTGAAATCTTCTGCCCACTATGTAGTGGCGGCCAAAAAAAGCAAACATTAGGAATTACAGTTCTGGTCAACATTATTGGCACCCTTGCATTTTAGGTATGTTGTGGACAATATCTTAAGAAATATTGGAAATATTCCATCTGTATGTCGTCTTAATATTTGAATAGTATGTTCAAAGGTATACAACAAGAAAAAAAGATGTCTGTGCAACTTAGACATAGAAATTTCTGAGAAAAAAAAAACAACATATGACCTGGGCAGGATTAATGGCACCCTTCACTAATATTTGGTTGCACAACCCTTGGCAGTGATGACAGCCTCCAAACGTGTTTTGTAGCCATCTATAAGTTTCGAACATCTGTCTCCCACACTTCAACTGTGATTTGTTCTAGCTCATGAATGTTTCCAGGATTCCTTTAACCAATGCAGATTTCAACTTCTCTCCACGCCCTTCTCTTCAACAGCCAATTCCAGACTTCGATTTTTTAACTTTGCTGCTCCTTATGCCTGGAACAAACTACCTGTCTTTATGTCAGATTTCATCTCTCCCCCTTTTCAAATCCATGCTAAAGGCTCACCTCTTTCAGGGCACCTTTGGATCTTAATCCTTTGTTCTCCTTCTGTCTAATTATCCCTCACTACTGTACCCTTGTTCTCATCTATTGCACTGTCTGTCTTGATTAGATTGTAAGCTCTGATGAGCAGGGACCATCTTTCATATGTGTCTGTGCAGTGCTGCATACGCCTTATAGCGCTATATAAATGATTAATAATAGTAATAGTAGTAGAATTGAAATCGGGACTCATTGCCGTGCAGTTTAAAACAGTCCATTTGTTCCTTTTTAACCATTCTTTTGTACTTTTGGATGTATGTTTGGGTCATTGTCCTGCTGGAAGACCCATGACCTTCGACCTAGACCTCTGATACTAGTTAGCACATTTTGATCTAGAATATCTTGGTAGTCCTCTGACTTTATGATTCTTTTAGTCCATTTCAAGCCACCAGTTCCTGAGGCAGCAAAACAACCCCACAACATTATGAAACCTTCACCATATTTAACTGTAGGAAGAGTCTTTTTTTCTTTCTAAGCTTCATTTTTTTGCCTGTAAATGTATTCCTGATCTGCATTGCCAATGAGCTCAACTTTGGTTTCATCTGTCCGCAGAACATTTTCCCAGAAGGATTGTGGTTTCTCAAGGAGGGTTTGGGCAATGATCAGGTGTGTCTTTCTATGTCTGTCTTTGAGCAGTGGGGTCCTCCTTGGCCTTCGCCCATGAAGTCCTTCTTTGTTTAGTGCGCAGCGTATGGTGCGGGTTGAAACCACTACTCCAGATTGCTCCAGGTACGCCTTAAGCTCTTTGGATGTTGTACGTGGTATTTTTCCAACAGTTTGCACTAACCTTCGAAGACATTTGGGATTAATTTTCCTCTTCCCACCACGTCCTGAGAGGTTCTTGACAGTTCCATAGGCAGAAAACGTCTTAATAACATTGCAAACAGTAGACACAGGAATCCCAAGATCTTTTGTGATGGCCTTGTACCCCTTCAAAAGTTGGATGCTTGGTGATGATAGCTTTTCTGACTATATCAGGCAGCTCTCTTGCCTTTACCATTGTGTAAATGGAACGAGGAGTGAATGTGGCCATTTTAAACATTAGAGCCATCATTCACTGGTTGATTCAGGTAATGTGAGTACTGACAATTGATAACAGGTGCATCTAATTTTACTGCAGTGAGAATGTGGCCTTTCTTTTCAAACTGATTTAAATTGTTTGTACAAATGTCAATAATCATGTCCTCTTTGATACAGAAAAAAACACTAGAGATAAAGGAAAATAAACCTATCCAAAAGAGAAAAATAACCCTCCCTCACAAAAAGGAATATCTATTACAAATGTCAGCACACATAAATAAACCTACAAAACGTATAAAGATGAAAGAGTCTCTAAACGTTTTGTAGGTTTATAAATGTGTGCTGACATTTGTATTAATCATGTCCTGGCATTATCCCAGTTTTTATACTATTTCCTACTATTCCTTTTTAATTGGTCTTGTTTTATTTGTTTCTTTTGTGT
Source organism: Ichthyophis bannanicus (assembly GCA_033557465.1). NCBI lineage: Eukaryota > Metazoa > Chordata > Amphibia > Gymnophiona > Ichthyophiidae > Ichthyophis > Ichthyophis bannanicus. The sequence continues at coordinate 549,615,377 of CM066031.1, forward strand.
CAAATATGTGTGCATCTATATAGTCTAAAACCATGTCACTGGTCACATTTTGTTTAGGAGATATTGGACATTAAGGGGCTGAACTGCAAGGTTGCCAATAAAGCGTAGTTATTCACCTGTAACAGGTGATCTCCGGGAACAGCAGGAATTAAGTCTTCACATATGGGTATCATCGGTACCAACAGAGCCTGCGCAGGAACGCTCCCAAGCATCCAATAGGAAAGCCTTTGGGAGCATCCCACAGCGCCTGCATGCTGCCTTCCCACCTTTCCAACTCTCCCTCTTCAGTTGAGTTTATAGCTGAGAAGAAAGGAGAGAAAGAGAGAGATAGAGAGACAACTCCTAGGGGAGGTGGGTGGATTGTGAAGACTTAATTCCTGCTGTTCCTGGAGATCACCTGTTACAGGTGAGTAACTACTGTACGTTATCTCCAGGAACAAGCAGGAATGTAGTCTTCACATATGGGGACTCCCCAGCTGAACGATGCCAGGGAGATGGCCCCAGGAAGCTGCAAACCCATGGAGAGATGGGTCATGCTTCCTACCATGGATCTCTGGCATCCAACAAGGGACAGTGGGTAGGAGTTGTACTAAGTCTGAAAGAGATGCTGAAGAACAGCGTGGCCAAACAAGGCATCCCGATGGGAGTCCTTGTCTAAGGAATAGTGGGCTGTAAAGGTGTGTACCGAAGCCCAAGTGGCTGCTCTACAGATGTCGTCAATAGACACAGAATGAAGGTTAGCCATAGAGGCTGCCATTGCTCTCACATTGTGAGCTGTGACATGGCCCTCAAGAGGAAGTCCCTTACTCTCATGTGCAAAGGATATGCACTGTGCAATCCACCTAGAGAGAGTTCTTTTGGAAACGGGAAGTCCCAAATGACTAGAATCAAAAGCAACAAAAAGCTGAGAAGATTTCCTGTGTTGCTTGGTTCTTTGTGGGTAAAAAGCTAAAGCTCTTTTACAGTCTAAGGTATGAAGGTTCCTTTCTGCATTAGAGTCATGAGGCCTCGGAAAGAATACAGGAAGGTAAACTGCTTGGCTTAAATGAAAAGGCGAAACCACCTTTGGCATAAAATGAGGATGAGTCCTAACAACGACCTTATCATGGTGAAATCTCGCATAAGGAGGATCAGCCACTAAGGCCTGCAACTCACTAATGTGTCTTGCAGAAGTGATTGCAACTAGGAAGATGACCTTCCAAGAAAGAAACTTTAGAGTTGTAGTGGCTAAAGGCTCAAAGGGCGGTTTCATGAGCTACCCGAAAACAAGATTCAAATCCCATGCCACCGGCAGTGGCCTAACGGGAGGCTTTGTTAAGAGTAGACCTCTCATAAATCTTGCTACGAGTGGATGAGAGGAAATAGGTTGTCCATCTAGATGGCTTGCAAGAAGCTGCAATGGCACTAAGATGGACTCTTACCGAATTGGTCTTAAGACCAGAATTTGATAAATGGAGGAGATACTCCAGTAGCGATTCCATAGGTATCGAAAGAGGGTTAAGTCCCTTTTGAGAACACCATATAGAGAATTGTTTCCACTTGAAGGCGTAAGACCGCCTTGTGGAAGGTGTTCTGGAAGCCTGAAGGATATCCTTTACCTGTTGAGAAAGGTTGATATCCTGAAGTTCTAGGCTTTCAGCAACCAAGCCCTGAGATGCAGGGACTGGGGATTCGGGTGCCATAGCGTCCTGTTTTCCTGGGATAGAAGATCAGAAGCATATCCCAACTCCAGAGATGTGGCTTGATAGAGACGTAGAAGCAGAAGATACCACGTTTGCCGTGACCAATGTGGAGCTATGAGTATCATACGACCTCTGTCGCTCTGAAGCTTGAACAGTGTTTTGGGAATGAGGGGAATGGGTGGGAAGGCATAGAGGAAGTCCTGACCCCGATGGAAGAGGAAAGCATCCCTTGCCTGACAGTTTTGAGCTGGAATTCTGGAACAGAATCAGGGAAGTTTGGCATTCTGTGGACTTGCAAAGAGGTCTATATCTGGGGTTCCCCAGATTTGAAAACTCGGGCAAGCTGGTCCGAGTGAAGAGATCATCCGTGTGGCAGCAGTACTCGGCTGAGTTTATCTGCCCAAAGGTTTTGAATGCCCGGAGGATATACCACTAGGAGGTGGATTTGGTGCTCTCTGGTGAGGGCCCATAGTCGCAAAGCTTTGTTGCATAATGACAGAGAGCCTGTTCCGCCCTGCTTGTTCACATAGAACATGGCTACTTGATTGTCGGTCTGGACCAGGACTGTCTTGTAGCTGAGCTGGGCTTGGAATACTCAAAGAGCATGGAAAATTGTTCTGAGTTCTAGGAGGTTTATGTGAAGACAAGCCTCCTGTGGGGTTCAGAGACCCTGGGTGGAGAGACCGTGCAAGTGGGCCCCCCATCCCAACTTGGACGCATCTGTTAGGGTGGCCTGGAAAAGAGACTGCTGGAAAGGAGAGCCTATGAGAAGGTTTTCCAGTGATTGCCACCATTGAAGGGACGAAATGAGACATGTGGCATTTCTGATTTTGTACGACAGGCGACCCGAGGCCTGTGTCCACTGAGAGGATAGGGTCCATTGGGCTGCTCGCATATGAAGGCGAGCATAGGGAACCACATGGACAGTGGATGCCATATGCCCTAGAAGCTGAAGCATTTCCCGAGCAGTTAGGAAGGTTTTTACCGCTGCTTGGAAAGCCAGCTGCACTATACAAAGACAGCGGGGCTGTGGAAGGAAAGGCCCTTGACTGTCTGGTATCTAGGCGAGCTCCTATGAATTCTAGGGACTGAGAAGGGGCGAGATGAGATTTTGGGAGGTTTATGACCAATCCCAAGTATCGAAGGATTTGCATTGTGCGAGAAAGAGTGAAGCTGGCTTCTGGAGCTGTGGATGCTCGAATGAGCCAGTTGTCCAAGTAAGGGAAGACGAATATCCCCAGAGTTCGCAGGAATGCAGCTACTACTGCCATACATTTCGTGAAGACTCTTGGGGCAGAAGCCATACCGAAGGGAAGAATCCTGCATTGGAAGTGTCTTCCCTGGAAAAGGAATCAAAGGAATTTTCCTGTGATCTGGATGGATGAGACTATGCGTATATGCATCCTTTAGAGCTAGAGAACATAGCCAATCCTGACTCTGAAGGTATGGCAGAAGTGTTCCAAGGGAGATTATCTTGAATTTTTCTTGGAACAGATATTTGTTCAATTCTCTGAGGTCCAGAATGGGTCTGTGTCCTCCTGTTTTCTTTTGAATGAGAAAATAGGGGGAGTAGAACCCCCTACCCTGTTGGGGTATGGGCACTTCCTGTATTGCTCCTTGAGCAAGAAATGATGCGACCTCTTGGTCCAAGAGATCGGTGGCAGGAACTTGGGAATTGAACTGTCTTATGATTGTAAGTGGGGGCATGCTGTGAAAATGAAGTCTGTACCCCTCTCATACAATGGACAGAGTCCAATTTTCTGATGTTATTTGGTGCCATCTTTTGGCAAAATGGCATAACCTAAACATCATTTATTCCTATTATACTTCGTGCAATCCAACTGCACCCCTAACACCTTGTAATAACACAACCACCCAACAGCATTAATAATGTAAAAGTGACACTAGTAATCTGTCATTGTTCAGATGTAAATAGTTCAATGTTATTAATCTAAGTTATTATGTCCTGTTCGATGTAAGCATAAGGCACCTCCCCCTGTCCTGTGCAAAATTGTTAACTGTAAACCACACTGATGTCAAATAGCACGGTATAGAAAAGCTAAAAAATAAATAAATAAATAAAAATAAATAACCTGCCAGGGATGGTGGAGGGTTCTGGACCCTGCAAGGGCAGGAAGACTAAGTTCTCTAGGAAAGAGTCAAAGCCCCTGAGGAGGCTGAGTCTGCTGAGCTGGCTGAGCTCTTGGGACTTGTGGTTTCTTCTGCTGTCTAGTTTGTTGTTGTCCCTTTTGGGGAATATGAACTGGACAGTGACCCTAATGGGTGTAAGAGGGATAGAACTTCTTTTTCTTGTTGAAAAAGGGTTTTTTATTTGATTTTTTTCTTTACTGGGTTGGCTGTAGACCTTGATAATCTGTTCAAGGTGATATTGTCAGAATCAATCTCATTAGCCTTTTCTTGCCAATTCTTGCCAAAGAGATTTTCTCCTGTGCAAGGAATGTTTCCCAGTTTATCTTGCACCCATATTTCCAAGTCTGATGCCTGAAGCCAGGCAATATGATGTGCACCAATGGAGATAGAAGAGGTTCTGCTGATGCATTCAAAGCAATCAAAGGTTGCACAGTTCACAAACTTGGACACATCCTGGGCATGTCTGACCAGAGTAAGAAAATCCTCTCTTTTTTCCTCAGGAAGAAGAGGGCTCATAAGTTCCAAGTCTCCTGCAACCTCCTTGAGGAACATCCCCATGTAGAGGATGTAAGAGCTGATCCTGGCTGACAACATGGAGGATTGGAAGCATTGATGCCCAAAGGCATGGAGTGTCCTCAATTCACGGCCTGGAGGATTGGAAGAATGTCTTTTTGCACTCTTAATCCTACGCATCGCCGATTCCACTACCATTGAATGGTGTGGTAACTGAGTCTTCTGAAAACCAGGACAGGGTGGAACTCGATACATGGCATCGAGTCGTCGAGAGTGAGGAGATGTGGTTAAAGGAGTTTCCCACATTCTCAGCATAAGATCATGCAGGATCTTATGAATGGGCAGAGTAGCTGCCTCTTTAGGAGCCTTAGGGTATTGAAGAATTTCTAATTCTTCTGCTCTAGGTTCCTTTTCAGGAGTCACCGTGAGTGCAAGGCCTCGAGCCACATCACATATGAAATCCTGGAAAGACATGCCTTTTGGAGGAGACATTCTCCGCTGATGAGAGAGAGAGAGAGAGATGGATCCTCCGGAAGGACTGCTCTAGTACCGGCAGAGTCATCAGAGACATCAGAGGATTCAAAGTATCTCTATTCCTGATGTTCGTGCAATGCACGGTACCGGTATCAGGGTGTCTCGGTACCGATCTTTCGATACCTGAGATGGACTCCAGGCTCGGCATGGGGGGAAGCATACCCGCCGAGGCCGGTGCAGTCGGTACCAGCACCGATGTCGGTACCGATACTTGTGGAACGGTCTGAAGTGGTTTTAGCGGTACCGAAGCTGCTAAAAGAGCCACTAGACTGCGTTCGATAGCGAAGATTCTCTGATCCATTGCTCCTGCCGATGCTTGGGTGTCGGTACCGGTGAAAGCGGCTGGAACCCCAGAGCATGGCACCAGTAGTTCTGCAGATGTAGAAGCCTCTAGAACATCCTGAAGCCCCGTTAGTGCTTTGGATGCCGGGGCTGTTTTGCCGGTGAACTTTCCTCGAGGGCAACGCCAATGGCATCTCGATACCTGGAAGGAGATCTACCCTTTGAGGACCGGCCAGTCTTAGAAGACTTAGGTTTAGCTACCTGAGATCCATGGGAGGAAGATGAAGCCCTGGAAGATGTCAATGCAATGGACATCGTATCTGCAGCAAAAAGGGTACCGGGTTTTGCAGCTCTATTCTGCAGTCCCCTCTTGGTCATCTTTCTACAGGAGAGACACTCTGATGGAGAATGGTCAGGTCCTAAACATTTAAGACACCAATCATGGGTTTTGGTGACGGATATGGTACCACTACACTTAGAACATTTTTTGAAACCACTAGCTGGTTTTTCCATGTTTGAAGAGAAATGGGCCTAGTGCCCAAAATGGTGCCTAGCACCATGAGGGGAAAGGCCCCTGAAGAGAAAATACTTCAGAAGATAGATTTTTCTTTTTTTTAAAAAGAAGAAAAGAGAACCGGCGGTACCGGTAGGCGTCGAGTGAAGGCAGACACAACCACAAGAAAACAAAAAAATAAGAATCATTTTCTGCGGTGACGAGGTATGCGACCTGACGGCTCAAAGAACGAAGAGGGAGAGTTGGGAAGGCAGCACGCAGGTGCTGTGGGATGCTCCCAAAGGCTTTCCTATTGGACGCTGGGGAGCGTTCCCACGCAGACTCCGTCGGTACCAACGATACCCATATGTGAAGACTACATTCCTGCTTGTTCCTGGAGATTGTTGACCACAACAGTATTAGAAAAGGAGAGACTAAAACAATGAATAGCATATTGTGCTTATCACTCCATGCTGCGACTGCACCTTGCAGTCGCAGCATGGATAATAATTCTGGTTATGGTATCTCAAAAAGATATAGTGGAATTAGAGAAGGTACAGAGAAGAACAAACAAAATGATAAAGGAAATGGAACAAATCTTGTTTGAAGAAAGACCAAAGAGGTTAGGGCCTTTCGGCTTGGAGAAGAGATGGCTGAGGAGAGATACAGTGTGATAGAGGTCTATATAATCCTGAGTGGGGTGGGATGTGTTAATGGTATGAAGTAGCATATCTAAAACAAAAAGGGGGAAATATTTTTTCTCTCAATTCATAATAAAGCTTTGGAACTCATCACCAGAGTATGTGGTAATAGAAATTAGCATAGCTGGGTTTAAAAATGGTTTGGACAAATTCCTGAAGGAAAAGTCCATAGGCCATTAGTTAAGGTAGACCTGGCGAAAGCCACTGCTTATCCCTGGGGATAAGTAACATGGAAATCTGGATACTTTTGGGATATGCTAGGTTGGCCATTGTTGGAAGCATGATACTGGGCTTGATGGACCTTTCATCTGACTCAGTATGGCAATTTTTATGTTCTTATTCGCTCTCCTAGCAGAGGTAATTGCTACTGGGAAAAGTACTTTCCAGGTGAAGAACTTCAGAGCATCAGATTCCAATCATTCAAAAGGCAGTTTCAAAAGTAAAAGTTAGCACCAGATTAAAGCCCCAAGATAAAAGGAGGCATCCCTTCATGAAACACACAATAATATGACACAGAGATGCTGGAACGTTATTTACTGGGGCATGATAAGCAGCCAGAACACTGAGATGTACTGTAATGGAGGCCTAAATGATATAAATATTAGATACTGTGATATAGTAGAAGGCAGTCTCATGACAGGGTTGTGGCCATTCGTGAAACACCAGATTGAAAATTTCTTCCATTTGAAAGTCTATGTGCATATATTCTAGTAAGTCATTTCTTAGCAGCTCTCAGACTGTGTTGGATAGGCTCCAGTAAGCCAAGAGCAGAAACTAGCTGCTGCTCAATTTCCACACTATGATAGCTAGAAACCTCAAGTCTGGGTGAAGAGAACAGCCCTTCTGATGAGTTATTAGCGTTGGAATTTGGTTGCATTTCCTTGGAGGTAGAACTGCTAGCTTTTTGAGAACAACTAACCAATTCACTCAAGGCCAATATGGCACTCTGAGAATCATGGCACTTGGGCTTCACTGGACCTTGTGCAGGACTCCTGCTATGAGACGAATTGGTGGATACGTGTACCGGAAGGGCCAGGTCCATAGAACTGCTAAGGCATCTGGCACTATATGCAGAGGAGAAGGGAGGATGGAACAAAGAGGATGCTTTGTATTTTCACTGCTGATAAAAAGGTTAGTTTTTTAGGTATTTCTCCCACTCTTGAAAACTGTATATCATGAAGCATTCAGGGATCAAACCAATTGGATGTGCAGACTTGGCTTGTATCTGGATGTGACTGGCTATGGCAAAACCCCAAATCCTGGTTGCCTCCCAACAAAGACAGACAAAGAGTCCATGCCTTCTTGTTTGTTTACATACAACATAGTGACACAATTATCTGTTTGAATTAGGACTTACAAATCTTGGAGAAGATGAAGGAAAATTAGGAGGACATAGTAAATTATCATGAGCCCTAAATGTTGATGTGAAGATATGTCTCATAGTTTGACCATATAAATAATGATTGTTGAGATCAGCTTCCCAACCTAGATTTGATGCATCTGTAGACAGGACGAATTGTTGCTGCTGTGATGCAAAAGGAACACTATTTGAAGGTCTGGCTATCTAATCCACCACTGTAATAGCAGGTGGTCAAGGAGGTAGAGAAATGATTGAGATCCCATTGGGGGCACCTCATTTTCAAATAAGCCAAGAGGACTACATGAACTATTGCTACCATGTGTCCCAATATTTGCAAGTAGGCTCTGGCCATGACCTGGGAGCTAAATGTATGGATTGATATGTGCAAAGAGTATCTTGATTCTGCCCTCTGGTAGAAAAGCTCTCTTGAATGAGGTCCAAAATTGCACCTATAAATGAAAGGGTGTTTTGTTGGGCAGAACAGACTTTTGAAAGTTGATAAGAAAACCCAGAGACCAGAGTAAGGTAATCATCTTGTCCATGGGGGTTAAGGCCTGTGTTTCTGAGGGGGCCCCTAGAAGCCACTTATCTAGGTATGGAAAGACTAGATGATCCTGTTTGTGTAGGTGAGCAGCCGCCACATCAAGGTTTTTTGGGCATACCCTGACATCCAGCAACAGGCCAAAGTGGAGATCCTTGTATGGGAAATGGTTGGACTGAAGAGTAAACCTGAGATACCTCTTGTAATGTGAGTATATTGGGATGTGTATATAGGTATCCTTGAAATGCAGAGTGCACAGTCAGTCTCCCCTGTCAAGAAGAAGAATGGAGGGAAGAGTGGTCATTTTGAAATTTTCTCTGTGAAGAAATCTGTTGAAGTCTCAGGTCTAAGATGGCACAAAAGCCCTCTGTTTTATTTGGGATTAGAAAGTACTTGGGTATAGGAAACCTAGATCTCTCGCCTCTGGAAAATGGATTCTTCAGTGTTGGATTTGAGCAAAGACACTTCCTCCTATAGTAGACTGGAACAGGAGGAGAAAATAGCCGGTGATCAGCTGAGAAACCTGAGGTGGTAACCATTTCAGACTTATTGAGGATTCGAGACTCTGACATAATTGCCAGAATGGAAGAAAATATTGAACCTGACCCCCCCACAGGAAGGACAAGATAAATATTCTGGAGGTACTGGGAGTGTGGACAATAGTCAAAATGGCTGCTCGTTGGATTGAGCAAGAGCAACTTGCTTAGGTTCAGTCCTCCCTTTGTTGTAGCTTTAAGATAACAGGATGCTGCACTTGTTGAGGCCATTTCCCTTAACAGAACGTTTTAGGGTAATAGAAGCTGCTACGCTATTGGTTTAATGAGGTACACATAGCCAAGAAGACTGAAAAGGAAGGCAGGACCACAGAGAGATGTTGAAGAATAGAGCAATGGTCCCTTTATCATATCCAGGGTTTGAATCCAACTGGTCTTGGCTAGGTAACTTAACCATCAGGTACAAATTTGGATTGTAAACCCTCTGGGGACAGGGAAATACCTACTGCACTTGAATGCAATTCGCCTTGAACTACTCTTGGAAAAAAACATAACCTAACTATAAATAAATCTATATTTACATTGTTTCTTTTACTTTATCACCAGAGTCTGCAGTACAAGGGATATTGGCCAACTTCAAGTTAACGTCTTCATGCAAGCAGGAAGCTCTTAACCACGCAAGACACCTGGTGAAAATTCCAGAAGTGGAAATTCTGGATGAGATCTCAGATGTTATAAGTAGTCCATATAAGATGAGTTCTACACCCTGCCTGTTAGTATGGCTGCCAAGTTTTAGTCCAAGATGAAAGATTCAAAACCAAATATGGCCTATCCTGGTATCAAATCACCCAATAATCTTTAATTAAACTCAACAGAAAAAAATTACTATTTTTTGTCGGACAATGTGTGTGGGAGTTAGCCACTACAATTAGTCTGGTCCTTTTAATCAACTTTGCAGTAAAGCACAGCACCTCAGTCGTAAAAACATTATATGCACTTATCTGAATGAAAGTACAATTTGGAGTGTAGCCAAAACCAGAAATGTATCAGTGATATAGCACCATGTTTCAGGATTTTTAAATTCATAAACCCTGTTTTACTGAATTGATTAATGGGAGATTTGATACCAGGATAGGCCACATTTGGTTTTGGATTACATATGGGGCAAGCCTAGTCCTGCTGGTGTTATTTGTGATTTGGATTATCCAAGATGAAAAATTGAAAAAATACTTGGACCTTTTGAAAGATAGCATGCATCTATTGAACTATATAGAGCTAGTGGGCCACAATGTGCATGGAAAATATGGCTCCCTGGAAAACCCTCTTCCACACATGATCCAAAAAACATGGCTCTTTTTCCTGAAGGAGTGTTAGAGAATCTCCATACTACTTTTGCCTCTCTCATAGTCACTTTAACAATAACTGAAGAGTGGGACAATTTAACTTTATTAAAACCTGCAGCCAGTTGGACTTTATATTTTATAGCCAACTTTTAGGAGACAGACTGAACAATAAGTGGATTCTACCACATACAGAATTGATGCAATTGGAGCAGAACATGGATAGAAATAGCAAGACTCATTCAGGATGCCTCTATATTTGAGAAGGCAGGAAGCATTGACTCATGGTTCGGTATCCTGTTGAAGCAGAGAAGAAACTTCCTTAGCAAATTTCTGAATAAGATTTCAGTAAGAAATAGTCTTATGTGGAGATACACTTCTTAACAAGGAAGGAGACGGATTGGAAGGAATTCCTATAAAACTCTACTTCAAATTATCTGACAAGGGCAGTTGTGTATCGAAAGAATGTAAAAGGCCCTTTACATGAGGAACCACAGAGAGTCCAGAGAGGTGGAAGGAAGTGAATATGCAGGTGCTTGCTCAGTCTGAAATATATAAGGAAAGACTAGAGTCCTGGTTCAATGAACGCCGTGAGCAGTAAGGAATAATCAATGATGAGAAATAGAAATGAGGAGGCCGCGGGCAGGGTCCCGGCGGCCGACTGTAACCGGGCGCGCGGCCGGTGCGCGGGCCCTGCGCGCGGCCTCTGGCAGTTTGAGGTGATTGGCTCCCGGCGGTGGCTGCCGCGCGGGAGCCAATCAGGTTGGTTACTGGCAGCGTGGGGGTAGTAGGGAGCTGGCGGGCAGCCTCCGCGTGGTCATTCTCGGCGGAGGCTGCCCGGAGGGTGCCGGCTTGCGGCGGGCGGGCTGTGGAGGGCCAGTTGAGGGCGGCGGAGATCATCGGGCTCCCGGCTGTCTCGGCGAGGGCGGCCGCGGCAGGCCGCCGCGAGAGGCACGAAGAGCGCTGGTGGTTTCGGCTGGGCTCATGTGGTAGGTGCTGGTCCTCTCCGGGCTGCTGGGGGCGGGCCTGCCTTCGTTGTTGGACGGACGGACGGGCATGTCGGGCAAAGGGTGGCTTTCCACCGGTCGCGCTGTTCATCCGGTTCCAAAAAAAAAAAAAAAAAAAAGAAACGGCTAGCGGAGTAAGTCGGGGAACAAGGGGGAATGCCGTGGGTTCGGGTCGGGGAGCCGCCACGGTGTCTGGTAGGGGGGCGGGGAGCCCAGGCTCCTGGGGCGGGCTCAATGGGGAGCCGCAGGTCACGCGGTCCGGGGGCTCACGCGAGTGGAGGAACACCCTAGTGGTTAGAGCTGCAGTGGGGACCTAGGCGGAGCAGGGTTCATATCCCGCTGTTGCTTTAGGCAGGCCCCTTAACTCTCCATTACTTCTGGTGCATGTGTGGATTGTAAGCCCTATGGGGCAGCGCATCAAAAAAAAAAAAAAATAAATAAAAAATAAATAAATAAATAAATAATGTTGATCTATTTGTGCCGGAGTCGCGGGGGATTGGTGCCGCGAAAGCTCAGCGGTGGGGTGGGGGGGGACCTTAGGGTGCGGGTCAGGTGGACCCTTGTAGTCCTGTGCCAGGGGGTGGGGGTTGGTAAGGGGTACTGAGGTTCGGAAGGGGCCACAGGGAAGGGCTTGGATGGGGGCGGAGAGGGTGAAAGGGGGCCAGCGGGTAATCTTCCCTCTAATTTCTGGAGGTGTGCATTGAATTTCAGCTGGGTGCGGTTGCGGAAGTTGAATATTGGGCGCCTCATAGCAACGCTTGCAGTGCTAGCTTTTAAACATTTGCCGCTAGGCCGAATGCAGTGAGTGCCCCACATTGATTTTAATCAAGTCCATACCGTCAGCCGCTTATTATATGAAGTGGGAAATCTCTAGTTATTACCTTTGTAACTTTTACATTTTCCGATGTCTGCGTTGTTTGCTATCAGAATCGGAGACATAGTTTGGTGTGCCTGGGGGTATAGTGGGTGCGCTCACTTGGCGGGGGGGGGGGGCGGGTGCACGCGCACAGCTTGGCGGGGTCGGTGTTAACGGGTGCGGTTAGCTTGCATGGAATGCACGGGGTGGGTACCCGCCGGGGGGGGGGGGGGAGCAGTGGGAGTGGAGGGGTAGCCTAGTGGTTTGAGCACCTGCCTAACACACAGCAGATCAAGGGTTCAATTCCCACTGGCACTCCTTGCGACCTTGGGCAAGTCACTTCACCTTCTATCGGGGGGGGGGGCAGGTACGGCCCTTCTCGGATGGAGTGGTGAGTGGTGTGGCGGCAGCCTTGGCTTGTGGCTGGTGCCTTTTTCGCCTTTTGGTCTCTTCTCTCCTCCGGTACCACCCGGATGGCAGCTGTCCAAGGCGGCCGGAGCGCGGGCGGTAGTGCACGGCCGGCGACCGTGTGGTAGACGGACCACAGGCGGGGGGCCCCCGCCAGTGACAGAGCATCCGTGCGTCAGGTAAGTGGATCTGGGCGGCGGTGCGGAGGGGGGGATGGATTGGGGGCGGCTGAGGGGTGGGCACGGAGGCGAGAGGAAGCGTACGCCTTCTTGTTGACGGCGTTGTTGGCCTGGTTCCCCGTACGCGTCGTTCCCTGCTTCATCGTCGCCTTCGGCTACGGTGGAGGGGAGCGGGCGGGGGACCGGGGCCATGAGTGTGGTGCAGCTTTCGCGGGTGGTGTTTTAGGGTCGGAGGGTTGCTAGGAAGGTGGTTGCTTGGTTTCGGCCCCCCCCCCTGTTTTTTCGCTTATGTCTTCACAGGGGCCGGCGCTGGTGCCTTAGTCGTGGTCGTAGAGGCCTGGGGGCTAGTCCACTCGGCGTGGTGCTGCAGCGGTGGCTTCCGGGGCGGCGCAGTGAGATGGCCAGACCTGCGATGACAGCGGCCAGCGGGACGCCGGGACTGCAGCTGCCGGGGCAGCCGGTCGAGAAGCAGGTGAGTGGTCGGGCCCCCATCCCCCCTCCCCCTCCCCCTCGGTCGGGGGAATGGCAGGGGCTTGACGGTCGAGGGGGATAGGGCGGGGAGGGCAGGCGGTATTCCTCGGCGGCTTCGGGGTCGGCTGCCTCCTCCTCTGCGGGTGCTGCAGCGGCGGCGGCGGCTGTGTTTGTGCTGCCATGGAAGGGGTCGGATGGTGTGGGGGTGGTGGTGGCCCAGGGCGGGGGGCGGCCCGCTGGGGGTTCATGTTCTCTGCGTCATTGGAGGGGATAACAGGCCAACTTGACAGTGTGGCTGCCTGTCGTAATCTATACAGGCTTGCGACTGTTTGGGGGCTGGAAGCGCTCGGGTGTGCGCATACCGGGGGGCGTGGAGGATGGTACTGTGTGGTGGGTTCTGGGGGTTGCGCGCATGGGGCTTTGGACTTGCTCCCCCGGGGCTAGACGGGTGGGGGGGACATAGCATGCTCGTGCGCTACGGGCTGTGGTGGGTACGCGATTGTTATTGGGGGGTACCGGACACGCAAGGGGGGGCATGCTTGTGCTATGTGGGGGGGGGTCCTGGGGCAGATGGCAGCCACCTGGTGTTTCTGGAGAAGGGGTGCATGGGGTTACCAGGAAGGTGGGTGGGGGGGGGGTTCATACCACGGGTCGGGGTGCATATGTCAACCTGCCTACTTCCGGACCGCGCTCTGTTGCAGTGTGTTCGTTATGGGTCATGTGTTGCATGGGCGGCTTCGGCGGTATCCACGACTCGGGGGTTTGTTTTTTCGTTGGGTGTGGTTTGCCAGTGCCGGGCGTAATGGGCTAGTAGTAGTGGCGGGTGTCGGGTTCGGCTGCTGCGATCTCCGTCTGGGAATGGTTTCGGTTATGTGTAGTGGTGCAGCTTTGGCCTGCTTAGATCCGCAACCGTGAGGCGGCGGTGGGCAAAGGGGGGCCATCGGTGCTCCCGCGGGGGTGTGACAAGGGCGAGTTGGATGCGAGTGGCAGGGTTCGCATCTCTACAGTTGCGGGTGTTGAGGGAGGATTGGCTTCTCCCTAGCTGGGTGGCTGGGATGGCCATGGCTCTATCGAGTTCCGGTGGACCGGGTTCGGGATTTGGCCACGAAGTGGACAAGGAGGGATCTGAGGCCGGGTGACCTTTACGGAGCCCTGGCCCGGGTTACAGGCTGTTTTTTACTGCGGCCTTTGGTATCATAGGGGCCGTGGTGTGGGTAACTTCAGGGCTGTGCCTCCGTGGTCCAGTTTCGGTCGTGCGCAGGCGGCAACCGGAGTCCCTGCTTGGGGGGTATAGCGGGGTGGATAGGGGTATGGGGGGGGGTTTCAGAATGGGGTGGGCTCGCCGTTGGGACGGTTTTCATGAGCGCCGGAAGTATGCGGATCGCTGATTGGGGGATTGGTAGCTCGCCGTTTACTGCGAGGGGGGGGGTGAGGCCCGGCCGTCCGGCCTCGCGCACACGCTGTGCTGGGCTGTCCCCCTTTTTGGTGCGTTGCGGATGTCCGTATGGGGGTATGTAGTCTTGGCTGGCCCATTTTGCAAAGGCCTTTCGGAAGGGAGAGGGGGTAGCGGCTCTGGTCGGAATTGGGGCCGGGTGAGGGCTTTCCCCCCCCCCCCGCGTTTGGCGCGCTGGGCGGTTTGGGATGTTTGGGGGAGTTTACCTAACGGCTCGTCTGGGTGTCAATGTGGGGCTGGGGGAGTAGTACAATTCCCTGTGGCGGCCATGTCTTTTGGGGGGGGTGTGGGTCTCCTGCTCTGGGGTATTACGGCGCTTGAAGTGCTCCGAATGGCGCGGTGCTTGGTGGGGGGGGTGTCTACTTCATTGTGCCGCACTATGTTGCCTTTTGGCTGGTTATCCAAGTCCTGTAGAGTATAGGGTTGTGCTCTCGGGCTGGTAGGGGTTCAGTGTAGCGGTACCGGACGCAGGGGGGTGGGGACTTTTCATTGTTCCTTTCTTTTGCAGGTGGGGTCTGGAGCCTTCTGGAGGTTGGGGACCCTGCACTCCTGTGTCCGCCGAGCTGGCTGGCGTGTTCTGGTGAGGCGGTGGCTGATAATTGGGGAGCGGCCCAGGTGTGGTGGCTATATCATGGCTAGGTGAGCCCGGCCCTCGCGGGTCGCAGAGGCTTCCTTTGCTACGGCGCCACGGGCGGTTATCGCGACGGCTTGCAGTGTTGGATGCACCGATCGTTGTCAGGTACTGCACGCATCTGCTCGGGGCGGCGCCGGGGCACTTTGGCTGGGGTTTTTCCAGGCGTTTTTTGTTTTGGGAATTTTTCCTGGGGGCGGCCTTTGCTTCCAGGCATGCAGGTTGGAGCTGGCGGCGTTGGTCTGGGCGGGGGGCTCCTAGCGTGCTTGGCTGCCATTGGGGTCTCAGTGGATGCCTTATCGGGTTCCCGGTAATGCATCTGCTCGGAGCAGAGCAAGGAGGTGTTTTGCTGGGGTTTTGGCAGGCGCTTCTGGGTCCTTGTGCGGGGGGCTAACTTTGTTGAAGGCCGGCTTGTGGGAGCCGGCAGGGTGGTCGCAGGGGCTGGCTAATAACTTGCTGGCTGGCGATGGGGGTGTCCGATGGTGCCTTATTGGGGAGATGGTGGCCTGGGCTCTCTAAGGATGATGGGAATGTTCGCGCCAGTAGTGGGGGCTCTCCTCTTTTAGGTGCAGTGGCCGGGCTGGGAACTTCTTTTGGTGGGGGTGCTCACTGGTCGCAGCTTGGCTTTGGGGGGGGGGGCGGCACAGGAACAAGGTTGTTACCTGTGCCAGTGGCGGGATCCCGGAGGTTTCCGGGGTCCGGAGCCTCAGGCTACACCTAGGGCGGGGGCGGGGGCGGGGTGCCCCTGACCCGGACAAACCCTGGTCGACTTTTGCTATAGCATGGCGAAGTCGGGGGAAGGGTTAGGTATCTTGCCGGGGGGGCAAGTTATGGCGTTAGCGGTGGCAAGGCACTTTGCTAAGGTATGGCTGGTGCGGGCCGGGTGCCGCTAATCGATTGAAAAGGTGTAGCATGTTGGCATATTATCTTGGCATATTGTAAAATTGTTAAAGGTAAATAAAGCTGCGACCAGTTGAGTTCCATGAAATGTGGTCTGTGTCTTTGTTGGGTGGGGAAGATTGGGGGGGATGGGGGGGATGGGGGAAGGTGAAAACGGGCCCGATGCACCAAGGTCCGCCTGCCTCGGTTAATGAGGAGGCCGCGGGCAGGGTCCCGGCGGCCGACTGTAACCGGGCGCGCGGCCGGTGCACGGCCTCTGGCAGTTTGAGGTGATTGGCTCCCGGCGGTGGCTGCCGCGCGGGAGCCAATCAGGTTGGTTACTGACAGCGTGGGGGTAGTAGGGAGCCGGCGGGCAGCCTCCGCGTGGTCATTCTCTGCGGCGGCTGCCCGGGGGGTGCCAGCTTCCCGCCCACCCGCCCATATTATTTATGAGGGTATGGTTTCTGGGGTGTTGCAGCTTGGGGGGGGAGTTGGCGGGATCCCGGAGGTTTCCGGGGTCCGGAGCCTCAGGCTACACCTAGGGCGGGGGCGGGGTGCCCCTGACCCGGACAAACCCTGGTCGACTTTTGCTATAGCATGGCGAAGTCGGGGGAAGGGTTAGGTAACTTGCCGGGGGGGCAAGTTATGGCATTAGCGGTGGCAAGGCACTTTGCTAAGGTATGGCTGGTGCGGGCCGGGTGCCGCTAATCGATTGAAAAGGTGTAGCATGTTGGCATATTATCTTGGCATATTGTAAAATTGTTAAAGGTAAATAAAGCTGCGACCAGTTGAGTTCCATGAAATGTGGTCTGTGTCTTTGTTGGGTGGGGAAGATTGGGGGGGATGGGGGGATGGGGGAAGGTGAAAACGGGCCCGATGCACCAAGGTCCGCCTGCCTCGGTTAAGGGGGCATTAGTGTAATAGATCTTATGCACAAGAGAAAGAATCTTAAATTTGAGCCTGCAGGCCACAAAATTTGCTTTAACAATTGAGAATTATGAGCCAAGCAATATACCCTTTATAATAGATCAATTCTTTACATCATCAAAAAGTAGAAAGACTAGGGGACATGCAATGAAGCTACAATGTAACCCATTTAAGCCTAATAAGAGCAAATAATCAAACTCTGGAATTCGTTACCAAAGCATGAAGTAAAAGCTTTTAGTATAGCAGAGTTTAAAAAAGGTTTGGACAAGTTCCTGAAGGAAAGGTCCATGAACCATTATTAAAGAGGACCCAGGTAATCCACTGCTTACCCCAATACAAGCATTATGGAACCTGTGTGTCTTTTTGGGAAGCTGCTAGGCACTTGTGATCTGGATTGGCCACTGTTGGAAATAGGATACTGGGCTTGATGGATCTTGGTCTGACCCAGTATGGCATTTCTTATGCTCTTACAATCACATTTATTAAACCGATGAGGTTCCAGATTATTTTTTTGCTGAAGACAGTTCCATAAACGTGACCCAGAACAGAACATTGCTATAATAAAAGCCATTCAGTGGAATTAAAGATCATGAGTGAGCATCACATTTTTACTTCTTGACCTTACAAATCCAGTATTCCCTTATTTTTTCTAGAATGAAAAAAGTTAAAATAATAAAATTAAAGTCTCCATCATCACTTTGAAAAAATGCATTTTTGCCTGAATGTGCACATTTCAGTAACATTATGAAAACTGCAGAATTTAAGATAACAGATTCCAATTACTGTTATCTAAAGTTAATCAGCCATAATCACTTACCGTATATGGTTTCAATGCTAGAAATTAAATTTAGATACTTGGACTATTTTTAGTGAGGTACTACAACTTAGGGCTCTATTCACTCAACTTTGAGGCAGGAAAGGAGGCTATGAAAACTATTTTAAATAACTATTCAGACGTGTTAACAGAGGCTGCGTAGCAAAAAACTGAATGATGAAATATCCTGGACCTAAAAAAATACATTAGCTCTCATTTCCCTGTGCACGAGTCTCATCCATTTTCAGACATGCAAAAACACTTAGATAGCAGCAATCCCCAGAGAAAAAGTCAAAGAAACCACTCTGACCATGCTTGGACCATAATATTAAGGCTAACTAGGTGCAAAAAGCAACATCATCTGCATGACTTCATTTGCATTCTCTATGAAATCAACATAGGGATCGATGGGGGAATCCCCATTGCTCTCACGCACAAGAGCACAAACTTGATGTCTTAGCAAGCTGCAGAGAATGAGAAACAGCATGCAAGGCCACTATGTGCCCAATTGTTTAAAAAAATTACTTTGCTTCTTCCCGTATACATCAACATTATTTTCCATCGTTCATTCAGAGCTGTCCTCTCCATAAATGGCCAGAGCTCACAGGAAACTAGTTACAGCTTCTCTTTTCCACACACCATGCAATTATCAGTCACTGCTTTTTTAGGCGCAAAATGTCATGATCCCCTTCCATACAGGCCAGCAAAGTTTGGGCATTGGTCACTAGAGTCTCACTTATCTCCAGCCCTGCATTATCAAACTTACTTCCCCAGCAGTTATGCCTTCAGAGAGGGAGCTTCTTCATATATCCCACTCCTGCAAACATCCTGCCATGTTTAACAATACATCTATTAGTCTGGTTGGCATATCTTCTATGCTAGAATGTCCTGCACATCTCCTACTGTCAATGCTTTCAACAATGCAGTATATAAATGCTCATGCAAGTGTCATCTCCAAAATATATATATATATATATATATGGACAAAGTTGGAGACCAAAGAGTGGCCCACAGACTCCACTTGCCTCTTCTGCCTGCTGTTTGAGATCACCAAAATATTCAGGATGCTTCTCAGTAGTACCTAAGCATCACAGACAAACATAGGTCTTTTAAATGTTAGTAATATGACACTCTTGCAGCACATCAGAAACAGTATACAGTTGTGGTCAACATTATTGGCACCCTTGCAATTAAAACCCATGAAGCCAGATTCCCTAAGGGGCATGTCCAAGCCACCTGGATGGCCCCGAGCAGGATAGGCCCATTTAGACCCAGTTCTGCACCATGGGAGTAAGATGCTCCCGCGGGTGCAGGATCAAGCTGGGAGATTGCCCAACTGCCCCTGCATTGCCATGGGGATGTCTTCCCGATGGCACAACCAGCCCGCTGTTCGCAGGGACCCCATTTCCCTGCCACCTGACCAGGGCAGCCAAGGCCCTGAGTGGGCGACGGGGAAGCACCTTGCATGCCTTTGAGGTGGAATATTCAGGCCATCCCCCCGGTGCTTCTAGGATGAGTGGAATAGGACCTGTACATCCAGGTGCCAGTCCCATCCACACCCCTCTGGCCTCTCTGTCCCCATCCCCTGCAGCATGCACAGCGGCTCTGTGCGTGCAGGGGGACAGGAGGCAGAATACAGAGAAGGGGAAAAGCAGGACATGCAGCCTCACTATCTGCCTTATAGAATCAGGGCCTTAATGTCCAATATCTCCTAAAAAAAAGTGGCCAGTGAAATGGCTTTGGACTATATATGCACACATTTGACACACAAAAAAATCAAATAAAACAAGACCAATTAAAAAAGGAAATAGAAGCAAATAGTATAAAGACTGGGACATTGCCGGGACATTGTTGGCACTCTTAAAAAACAATTAAAATCAGTTTGAACAGAAGAACCACATTTCCATTGCAGTAAAATTAGATGCACCTGTAATTGTCAGTACTCACATGACTTGAATCAACCAATGAATGATAGCTCTAATATTTAAAATGGCCACATTCATTCCCTGTTCTATTTTCACAATGGTGAAGACAAGAGAGCTTTCTGAGACCGTCAGAAAAGTCATTATCATTAAACTTCAAAGGAGTACAAAGGCCATCTCCAAAGACCTTGGGATTCCTGTGTCTGCAGCTCGCAATGTTACGATTAAGAAATTTTCTGTTCACGAACTGTCAAGAACCTCCAAGGATGTGGTGGGAAGAGGAAAATTAATCCAAGTCTTCAAAAGTTAGTGCAAAATGTTGGACAAACACCATGTACAACATCCAAAGAGCTTAAGGCTGAACTAGAGCAATCTGGAGTGGTGGTTCTAACCTGTACCATATGAGGCGTGATTAAAGAGTATCGAGACTTGTTGTGTAGCTATATAACAATACATTGCACCACAATGCAATTAAGCATGCAGTGACCTAGTTAAGTGCTCTGCATGTGCAGAGTGTAGCATGGCTGTAGCACACCTGTATTTTTTTCTAATCATGTGATGTTTGGTATCATGTAAAAGCAGTTCATCAGATTTATGACAAGTGAAAAAAAAGAACAGTGAATGTGCATTAAGTTCTGTCAGAAACTTGGGAGATTCGTACAGATTTATGACAAGTTACAGCAAGTGTATGGCAATGAATGCATGAGTCATGCTCAGGTTTATGACTGGTACTATTGTTTCCTAGAGGACTGCCAAAGTGTTGACAGTGACAAACCTTCTGGAATGCCAGCCACAAGCAGGAATGAAGACAAAGTTGAAGCAGCACGTGCCACAATACACTCAAATCGTCAATTGACTATCAGGGAGCTTGCTGAGGACATGGACGGTATAATCCATTCTTACTGTTGATTTGGGGATGAGATGTGTGTCTGCAAAATTTGTACCAAAACGCCTGTCCCTTGACCAAAAAGAAGATTGATTGTCTATAACCAGGGAGTTGTTGGAATGCATTGAAAATGACTCAGATTTCATCAAAAAAATTGTTACTGGTGGTGAATCATGGGTTTATGGTTATGACCCAGAAACTAAGGCTCAATTCTCACAATGGAAGATTCCAGACTCTCCCAGACCCAAGAAAGTCCATTGGGTGAGCAGCAAAGTCAAGCCACGGTCATACTTATAGTTTTGATTATCAGGGTATTTTTCATCATGAGTATACTCCAAAAAGCCAAACCATCAATAAGGAGTACTACATCCAAGTTGAGACTTGTTTGAGAGATGCAGCTTATCATAAGAGACCAGAGATGCACAGGAATGGTGAATGGTTGCTTCATCATGATAATGCCCCAGCTCATCATTGCATCTTGTCCAGCAGTTTTTGGCCAAACACCAAATTGATCAAGTCAGTCAGCCTTTATACTTACCTGATCTCATACCTTGTGACTTTTTCTTGTTTCCAAAACTGAAATTAACTTTGAAAGGAAGGCAATTCAATGACTTGGAGACCATTAAGCAAAATTCAACACAGCATAATGAAAGAGGCATTTCAAAATTGTTTCCAGCAGTGGCAAGAACACTGGATGACGTGTGTTTTATTGGAATACTTTGAAGGAGACCGAGTGCAATAACAGTCAATGTTATACTTCTTGTCTTATTGTACAAGTCTCAATACTTTTAGATCACACCTCATACACCGTGCACCAAAAAAGAACTTCATGGATGAAGGCAAGAAGGACCCCACTGCTCAAAGACAGCCATTTAAAAAAACAACTGATCTATGCCCAAATCCACCTTGAGAAACCACAATCCTTCTGGGAAAATGTTCTGTGATCAGATGAAACCAAACAAACTCTTTGGCAATGCAGACCAGTGATACATTTACTGATTGAAGAAAAGCATAGTTACTCAGCTGTAGCGGATGTTCTCCAAGAACAGCAGGAATCAGTCCTCATGCATGGGTGATGTCACCAAAGAAGCCCACAGATGAACACTCCCCAGGTAGACAAAGGTGGGTCAGTCGATGTGGTGTATCTGTATTTTCAGAAAGCCTTTGATAAGGTCCCTCATGAGAGACTCTTGACAAAATTAAAAAGTTATGGGTAAGGAGGTAGTGTACTATTGTGGACCAGGAACTGGTTAAAAAATAGCAAGAAGAGGTTAGTGGTAAATGGCCAATTTTTCCAATGGAGAAAGGTAAATAGTGCAGTATCCCAGGGATCTGTGCTGAGGCCACTGCTTTTTAACATATTTGTAAATACCTCACTCAATATTCCCATTTCCAGGTCAATCAAATTTGCAGATGACACTAAATTATTTAAAGTTGCTAAAACCCAAGAGGACTGTGATAAACTGCAAGCAGACCGTAATAAATTGGAAGCCTGGATGTTTAAATGGCAGATGAAATTTAATGTGGACAAGTGCAAAGTTATGCACCTAGGAAAGAACAACCCAAACTATGGTTACATCATGCAAGGTTCCACATTAGGAACCACTACCCAGGAAAAAGATTTAGGCATCATTGTTGATAACAGTTGAAGCCCTCCACCCAGTGTGCAGTGGCAGCCAAGAAAGCAAATAGAATGCTAAGAATCATAAGGAAAGGAATGGAGAATAAAACAAAGGATATTATAATTCCTCTGTATCGTTCCATGGTGCAACCACACCTCAAATACTGTATGCAATTCTGGTCACCCTATCTTAAAAAGGGTATAACAGAATTAGAAAAGGTACAGAGAAGAGCCACCAAAATGATAAAGGGGATGGAAGGATACCCTATGAGGAGAGGCTAAAAAGCTTAGGGCTCGTCAAGCTGGAAAAGAGATGGCTGAGGGAGATATGATAGAGGTCTATAAATTAATGAATGGAGTGGAACGGGTACATGTAGATCAATTGTTTACAACATCAAAAGGTAGAAAGACTAGGGGACATGCAATGAAGCTACAGTGCAATCCATATAAGACGAGTTAAGAAAAAATATTTTTTCTTATTAAACGCATAATCAAATTCTGGAATTCATTATCGAAGGGTGTAGTAAAAGCTGTTAGTGTAGCTGGGTTTAAAAAAAAGTTTGGACAAGTTTCTAGAGGAAAGGTCCATAAACCATTATTAAAGGGGACCCAGGAAATCCACTGCTTGTCCCAAAGCAAGCATTGTGGAACCTGTGTCTTCTGGGGGACTTGTGACCTAGATTGGCCACTGTTGGAAACAGGACAGTGGGCTTGATGGACCTTGGTCTAACTCAGTATGGCATATCTTATATTCCATAGGAAGCTTTTGGAATGTCAACCACGCATGTGTGCCTATCTTCCTGACTGAACGAACCATCTTACCTCAGAATGATGGCATAGCTTAATGAAGCTTAAAAAAGTAAAACAACTCCATGGGGAGGAGGGAGGGTAATGAGGACTGATACCTGCTGTTCCCAGAGAACACCTGCTAAAGGTGAGTAACTACACTTGCTCCGGGACCAAGCAGGAATGCAGTCCTCATTTATGGAACTCCCAAGCTACAGACTACCAAAAACCCTGTAAAAAGCCCAACGGGGCAACCAGAAAAAAAGCAGAACCAAGAAAAACAGTATAATTAAGTTCCAAGAATTATCGCCCAGCAGGACGTATACATCAGATCAATTCAAATAGTAGCCTGGATAGACAGACAGGCCCGTGGGAAGGAGTTGCTCTAACCGGTGTCAAAACAGGCACAGATTAGAGCAACTCCTGTTTGGCAACTTCGGCCAAGCCATACTCTGGCCCAAACAGGTGCCAGAGTACAGCTTGGCTGAAGTAGCCAACACGCTAGAAATCTTCATCCAGAAAGTAATGGGCTGTGAAAGTATGAACTGAAGAACACATAGAAGCCCTACAGATCTCCACCATGGAGACAGAGCGCAGATGAGCCATAGAAGCCGCCATACCTCGGACATTGTGTGGCATAGCATGGCATTGCAAACTGAGCCCAGCTTGAGCATAAGCGGAGAAGCAGTCCACCACCTAAATGGAAAGGGTGCATTTAGAGACCACTATGCCCAGCCTATTGGGGTCAAACGAGACAAAAGAGCTGGGAGGAACAGTGGTTGGCTCTCTTTTGTCCCAGGGATCTGGGGGTAGTCTTTGACTCCTTTCTCTCTTTCTCCACACATATCCAGCTCGTAGCCAAGACCTGCCATTTCTTTCTCTACAATATTAGCAAAATCCACCCCTTCCTCTCTGAGCACACTACTCAAACACTTGTCCACTCCTTAGTCACCTCCCGTCTCGATTACTGTAACTTGCTCCTTGCTGGTCTCCCTCTAAGTCATCTCTCTCCTCTTCAATCTATTCAACACTCTGCTGCGCGCCTAATTTTCCACCAGCCCCATCATGCCTATATCACACCTCTTCTCAGGTCACTTCAATGGCTCCCTATCCGCATCCGTATCCAATTCAAACTTCTCCTGCTGACCCATAAATGCATTCACTCTGTGGCTCCTCATTACCTTTCATCCCTTATCTCTCCTCATAATCCCCCTCGGGTTCTCCGCTCTTCCAGCAAACTACTTCTATCAATGCCCCGCACTCCCACTGCTAACTCCAGATGTCACTCCTTTCACCTTGCTGCACCATACACCTAGAACAGACTACCTGTGTCTGTGCACCAGGCACCTTCTCTAACCCTCTTTAAGTCCAGGTTGAAAGCCCACCTCTTTGCTGCTGCTTTTGGATCATGACTCACCTAGCCTTTTTCCCCTTGTTCCACCCCCACCTACACCTTCAGTATTTATGCGTTTGTGCGTCTTGTCTTGACTAGACTGTAAGCTCTGATGAGCAGAGACCGTCTCTTACATGTCTGTACTGTACAGCGCTGCGTATGACTGGTAGCGCTTTATAAATGCTGAGGAGGAGTAGTAGTAGGTAGAAAGCCAGCGCTCTCTTAAAATTTAAAGTGTGGAGTGAGGCTCCGCCCTGTTGGCTTGAGACTTGGGGAAAAAAAGTGGGGGGTACCACTGACTGGTTGAGATAGAAAGCAGAAACAACCTTGGGCCAGAACTTTGGGTGAGTGCAAAGGACCACTCTATTCTTATGGAACCTGGTGTATGGCAGGTGTGCCACCAGCACTTGCAGCTCACTGACTGTGCACAGAGGTGAGTGCTATCAAATAAATGACCTTCCAGGTAAGAAATTCAAGGGGATAGGAGGCAAGCAGTTTGAAAGGGGGAATAAGCAGCTGTCCCAACACCACATTGAAGTCCCATGCCACTAGCAGTGGTCAAATTGGATGAGGAGTCAACAAAAGGCCTCTTATGAAGCGCCCGACAAGTAGGTAAGCTGAGAGAGGCTTATTAACTGTCGCATGATGGTAAGCAGCTATAGCGCTCAGGTGCTCCATCACCAAGTTGGACTTAAGACCAGAGCTGGCGAGGTGGACCAGGTAAGTGAGAATCACGTTTACTGGACAGGAGAAAGGGTCCAGAGCCCTGTCTGCACACCAGACTGAGAATCTGCACCACTTGAAAGCATAGGCGCATCTAGTAGAGGCCTTGCAAGATGAAAGGACAAAATCCTCCACCTCCTCCTTGAGGCAGAAAGGTGCAAGTGCTACACAGTCAGTATCCATGCCATGAGCAAGAGGAACTTGATGTTGGGATGGAGTAGAGATCCCCCATCCTGAGAGACGAGGTCCAGGGTACAGCTGAGTCAGAGAGGCTGTCTCCAGGACTGGCAAAGTAGAAGGGAGACCAGGGTTGCCTGGGCCAGTGCAGCACTATGAAGATCATGGTGGCGCCGTCCACATGAAGCTTGAAAAGCATCTTGTCCACCAGAGGCAGTGGTGGGTAGACATACATGAGACCTTTGCCCCAATTCAGAAGAAAAGCATCGGAGACTATCCGATTGTTGCATGATACTCTGGAGTAAAACCATGGCAGCTGGTTGTTGCGAGGACAGGGAAAGAGATCTATGGACGGTGTGCCCCATATCTGGAAGATGCATTGGGCTACCTGCTTGTTGAGGGTCCATTCATGTGGTTGAACTCTGTTGTCGATCTGCCAAAACACTGAGCTCTCCCGGCGGGTACACAGCCCTCAGGAGTATGCCATGTGCACGGGCAAACTTCCAGAGTTGGACTCTCTCCCAAAAGAGAGCCTGTGCTGCCTTGTTTGTTGATATAGAACATGGCTACTTGATTGTCCATTTGTATGAAGGCCACCTGGTTGGAGAGGTGTTGTCAACATACTTGAAGGGCATAGGTTTGGAGTTCTAGGAAGTTGATCTGATGAAGACTCACCCGAGCTGTCCAGAGGCCCTGCGTATGCAGGCCATCTAATGAGTTCCCCAGCCCAGCTTGGAGGCATCTGTCATCAGCATCCGTTGGTGTGGCAGGCTTGGAAAGACAGTCCTGCAAGTAAGTTGGTGGGCTGTTGCCACCAGGAAAGGGACTCCTTCAGTGGCAGAGTGCCCGAGACCTTGTTGGAGAGGCAGCTCAACACCTGGCACCACTTTGTGCAAAGCTTCCCCTGTACTTGCCACATCTGGTCATGCTGAGGGAGTGACATGGATTGTAGAGGCCATGTGACCCAGGAGGCACAGCATCTGTCAAGCTGTTACATACGAGTAACACTGGTCGTCCTGCGCAAGGGCGATTAGGCATTGGGCCTGGTCGAACAGGAAGAAGGCTGAAGCTCGAGTAGTATCAAGGAGAGCCCCAATGAACTCAAGGAGTTAAGAGCTGCTTGACAAAGCCCAGCTGCTTCAGTACCTGAATCATACGTTATGCGGACTGCTGCACCTCGTCTGGTGTCTCTGTCCTGATGAGCCAGTTATTCAGGTAGAGGAAGACAAAGATTTCCTGGATCCGGAGAAAGGTGAAGACCCTTGGGGTGGAGGCAAGGCCAAAGAATAGCATCTTGTACTGATAAAAGACATCCACTGAGCATGAAGCTGAGATACTGCCAATTGAGGTTCCAAAGATCCAGGATGAGTCAGAACCTGCCCATTTTTTTGGGAACCAGAATGTGGCGGGAGTAGAATCCCCTTCCCTCTTGAGACAGAGGGAACTCCTCCATGGCCCGGTCAGCTGAGGGCCTGTACCTCCTGTTGGAGGAACTGATGATGCAGAGGCTTGAGTGGGTACTCCCCTGAAAAGAATGAGGGAGGAAGCTGATCGAAGCACAGCAAGTACCCGTCCTGAACCACCTGAAGTGCCCAGGAATCTGTAGTGATGCTGGGCCACCTGTGGGCAAAGTAGATCAGTTTTCCCCCAACTTGAGACAGAATGGAGTCCGGAATGGAAAGAAGGGCTATGTACCAAAAGTAGGAGTCAAAAGCCCCCTACAGGCTGTGGCTGTGGTGCCAGTTGGGCCTTTTGGGCTTTCGGCTTCTGCTGCTGCTGGCCCCGATCTTTCAACTGCTGTCCCTGTTGGGGCACCTGGCAAGAATAGTACAGGGTGTAGGTACCATAAGTTTTCTTCTTCTTGGGGAAGAAGGACCTCTTCCCCGAAGACTTCCATCTGGAACATAAGAACATAAGATATGCCATACTGGGTCAGACCAAGGTCCATCAAGCCCAGTATTCTGTTTCCAACAGTGGCCAATCTAGGTCATATGTACCCAGCAGTTTCCCCAAGACACACAAGTTCCACAATGCTTGTACTGGGTCAAGCATTGATATCTTCGGTCACTTCTGAATAATGGTTTATGGACCTTTCCTCCAGGAACTTGTCCAAACCTTTTTTAAACCCAGCTACACTAACAGCCTTTACTACATCCTCCGGTAACAAATTCCAGAGTTTGATTACACGTTGAGTGAAAAAATATTTTCTTTTATTAGTCTTAATAGCTGTAGCTTCATTGCATGTCCCCTAGTCTTTCTAGATTCTGATAACGTAAATAATCGATCTATTTACCCGTTCCACTCCGTTCATTAATTTATAGACTTCTATCATATCTCCCCTCAGCCGTCTCTTTTCCAGGTTAAAGAGCCCTAACCTTTTTAGCCTTTCTTCATAGGAGTATCCTTCCATCCCCTTTACCATTTTGGTGGCTCTTCTCTGAACCTTTTCTAAAATCGCTATATCCTTTTTAAGATACGGCAACCAGAATTGCACACAATATTCAAGGTGCGGTCTCACCATGGAACGATATAGGGGCATTATAATATCTTTTGTTTTATTTTCCATTCCTTTCCTTATCATACCTAGCATTCTATTTGCTCTCTTGGCCGCCGCTGCACACTGGGCCGAGGGGTTTAACATGGTATCCACAATGACGCCTAAATCTTTTTCCTGGGTGGTGGTTCCTAATGTGGAACCTTGCATCGTGTAACCGTAGTTTGGGTTGTTCTTCCCTAGGTACATAACCTTGCACTTGTCCACATTAAATTTCATCTGCCATTTTGATGCCCAGTCTTCCAATTTATCAAGATCCTCTTGCAATTTTTCACAATCCTCTTGGGTTTTAACAACTTTAAATAGTTTTGTCTCATTTGCAAATTTGATAACCTCACTCGTTATTCCACTTTCCAGGTCATTTATGAATATGTCAAAAAGCAGCGGACCCAGCACAGATCCCTGGGGTACACCACTATTCACCTTTCTCCATTGGGAAAATTGGCCATTTAGCCCAACCCTCTGCTTTCTATCTTTTAACCAGTTCCTGATCCACAATAGTACACTGCCTCCTATCCCATGACTCTTTAGTTTTGCCAAAAGTCTCTGATGAGGGACCTTGTCAAAGGCTTTCTGAAAGTCCAGATACACAATATCAACCAACTCACCTTTGTCCACCTGTTTATTCACTCCTTCAAAAAAACATAACAGATTAGTAAGACAAGGGAAGGGTCAGAGGTCTTCTGAAAGAGCCTGTTCATGGTGAGTTGTTCACATTACAACTCCCCGGCCTTCTCCTCCATGGATATGTCAAAGAGATTCTCTCCCCATCATGGGACATCGGCTAACATGTTCTGAACCCATTATTCCAAGTCTGAGAACTGAAGCCATGCCAGGCAGCGGACACTGATGCCAACACGGCCACCCTTGCCATGGACTCAAACCCATCATAGGTCAATGTGGTGATGAACTTGAAGCATCCCTTGATCTTGGCAACAAGGTTCTGGAAGCACTCGAGGACCTCCCCTGACAGTCCAGTCAAGAACCTGGCAAGATCCCAAGAGATCACGGAGGTACATCCTCATATATAACTAACTAGTACACCTGGATCCGGGTCGCTAGCATCGAGCTCTGGGAGCACTTCCTACCAAACTCATCCAGGGTGTAGGCTCTCAGGCAATGGGAGGCACCCAAGAATGCGTCTTTGAGCTCTTGATACGATGCATGGCCAATTTTACAACCATGGAGTTTTGAGCCAGTTCTGCTTTTTCAAAGTCGAGGCTCATATGCACACGATACACTGAATCCAGGCACCGGCTGATCGCAGGCACCATGAGGGGTATCTCCCACATGCAGAAGAATAATCTCTCCAGGATGGGCTGGATGGCACCGGGATGGCTTCTTTAGGGGGGAGTAGGGTATTGGAGGATGTATTTATTTGTGTTTTTTATACCGTTTAATCAATAAATCTAAGCGGTTTATAGGGAACAAGGATTTCCAATTCCTCTGTCCTGGGCTCCTCCCCAGTCTCGATGGTGAAGGGCAAGGCCTCCCCCATGTCCTGTGTGAACTCATGGAAGGATATGTCCTCGGGGGGGGACCTTCCGTCATTCATACAGAGGCGAGGGATCAGAGGGGCAGTTCTAGTGATGCACAGTCTTCGGAGATTCCTCTTTGGTCTCCCAGTCGGACTCAGAGTCCAAGAAGAACTCAAAGTATCATCAGGGATTTGCATGGTGCCAAAAGCCTAGGGCAGAGTCAAAGGAGTCCTTGGGTCCTGGTTGTCCGATTTTGAGGCACTTGGGGGGGGGTGGAACCCAATGCACTGAGGGGGGCCTCAAGTGTCCCCGGAATCGCTCTTGGCTCTAGGGAGAGCATGAGCTACTAAGACAGGCTGCACCTCCAACGGCAAAGCTCCCACTGTGGACAGGGCTGTTACCAGTGCCAAGGAATTCAAGGTAACCAGATCTTGGACAGCTTTCTGGTCCAGAAACACAGCTAGGCAACACTTGAGGGCTTGCATCTGTCTGCAAGGAGCAAGTCCGATGCCACTGGAGTTAGCGCCACAGTCTTTGAGGCCAATTCTGATTCCCTAGGCAGGGGACTCAATAGTTACAGCCTTGGGAGCCCCATGCCAGCCCTCTGGGGCCTTGGGAGACAGTTCCTCTCACCAGGGCAACTTGAGGGGTCCGCTCCCAGCTCTCGCCCTCAAAGTCACACCGAGGGCTACGATGCCAATGTGCATGGGACTTTACCCTGGATTCGACATTACCCTTCAATGTCGACAGCGCTTTAGTCTGGTCTTTCTGGGGGCATTCCTTGTTGAAAAAGAGCTGCTGGACTGATGTTCTGTGACCTTTTGTCTCTGAAAGGGCCTGGACCCGACGTGAAGCCAAAGCTGAAGCCTTATCAAGGGCATTAATGCCAAGGCCAATATCAATGACTCTGAAGCCCAAACAGTGCTTCCCGCTGCTTTTCCTGATTCCTAAGTCCTTTAGGCGTCATCTATAGGCAGATTGTGCAGGTCAAGGGCTCGTGGTAGGGCCCAAGGCTCTGAAGGTACCAGTTGTGGTGATCTGTGATGTAAATAGTCCGGCTACACTAGACGCACTTCTTGAAACTTCTTGGCCGGCTTTGATTTGATAGGGAAGGCAGCATCCGCCAAGTCAAAGGACTCCAATGTCCTACCCGAACAAGGGAGGCACAAGAGAAAAACACCCACGCTCCAAAAAAGGAAAAAGAAAAAGAACTTTGAGAAAAACAGCACTGAGTCACAAAGATTCCCGGAGATGGGAAGGAAGATGGTGATGAAGCAAGTGACTGAAAAATAGCCAAAGCAAGACAAAAAAACCCATACCCAAAGATATCAACAATTTTTCAGGACTCAATCTGACGGGCTCCACAGAAAAAGAAGACTAAGGGAAGATGGCGCCTTGGAGCGTGAAAACAGGCACGCATGCATGACTGACCTCCTAAAGCCTTCCTATGGAAGCTGGAGAGCGTTCCCATGTGGGCTCTTTCGGTGAGGATTGCATTTCTGTTTGGTCCCACAGAATGAAGCTTATAAGGAAAAAAATACCCTTCTTACAGTTATTATGGTGGAGGTTCCATAATGTTTTGGAACAGTTTTGCTGCCTCAGGAACTGAAGGTCTGGAACGTATTAAAGGAATCATGAAGGCAGAAGACTACTGATGTATTTTGTAGTAAAATGTGCTAGTGTCAGAAAGCTAGGTTTGAGTCAAAGGTCATAGGCCCTCCAGCAGCACAATGACCCAAAACATACATCCAAAAGTACAAAAGAATGGATAAAAAGGAATGGAATGTTTTAAACTGGCCAGCAATGAGTCCTGATCTCAATTCAATTGTGAACCTTTGGAAAAAGCTGAAATCTGCCATTGGCAAAAGGAATCCTGGAAATATTCATGAGCTGGAACAAATCACAGTTGAAGAGTGGGAGAAACTACCAGCAGACAGATGTACAAAACTTACAGATGGCTACAAGAAACATTTGAAGACTGTCATCACTGACAAAGGGTTGTGCAACCAAATATTAGTGAGAGTTGCCACTAAGCCTGTCCCGGTCATATTTTTTTGTTTTTTCTCAGAAATTACTACATCTAAATTGCACAGACATTTTTTTGTTGTGTATCTTTGAACATACTATTAAAATATTATGATGACATACCATTCAAATATTTCCAGTTCTGTCTCAATATATTGTACACAACATACCTAAAATGCAAGGTTGCCAATAATGTTGACCACAACTGTACAAATGCAGCCAACACATGCTTGCGTTCATTGCCTGAGAGCCTACAATGACACTAACCTCGGCCACCAACTTTAACTGATGCTACCAAGCTGATCCTACAGGACCCCAACTTGAAGATGAGGTACCCGTAATGGGTCCTTCTACAAGTCTGGCATCTCTCATTTCTTCTCCATGTAAGAAGGGTAGGGGCCGTACACATTGTTAATGGGTCCAGTACATGCTGCTAAAGAGTAAATTATTCTTTGTAGATCGACAAGTGCAAAGCACAGCATTAAACACAAATAAAATTAACCATCCCATACGACACTTTGATTGTTTATGTTTTTAAGATCAATTCAAATGCCATGCCTGTTCCTGGATCAGAACAGGGCACTCTACTCCATGAATAGCAGGGAGCAAAGGCAGAAGGGTCAAGGGATGAAAGTAACCCTTAAGGGTACAATGACCTATAGAATTAACTCTTAGCTGGTAGATGGCATCATATCAATGCCTATTTCTGTGCATGACCAGTGCCATTCACCATGGAAACTTGCCTGTGCACTTTATGTGGTGCCTCATATATGCTGGTGTGACATCTAGGTTCTCCTGTCCAGGATCCACCCTCAACAAGTGCACTTTAACTCTACATGCTACACTGCATATACAGGGGAGGTGAAACAATCAGACTGAGTTCATGCCATGGTCTCATATCTCCCCCTCCCCCAGGTTGTGCAGGCCTATCTAAATCCCATCATCTCATGGAGTGTGTGCTCTCTACCTAGGTAAGAGGCAAAAAAGAGCAGGGCAGGTAGTATGTATTTTAGCTCCAGTACCCCTCCTCAGAAGCAGTACTGGCTGTGTGGGAAGATAGGTTTATCTAACACATCCCCTTCTCTTTCAATGGGAAGTATAGTGGGGTTGCCTGTCCAGAAGAGAGAGAGGAAAATGCAGACTAGGCTCACTGGGTTGACTAGCTGCCAACTGAAGCAGCAGCAAGTGGGGTAATTCCAGGCCCACACTACTCCCTCCTCCCATGATAGCAACTGGTTTATAACATGGCCAATTCCAGCTCCCCTCCCCAGCAAGAGCTCTTTGCTTATCGGCCCCTCGAATTTGGAACTCACCCCCCCCCCCCCCCCCCCCCGACCTACAATCTATTGAGGAACTGAAGGAATTCAGAAAACAACTAAAGTTCGTTCTTTTCATTGAGCACTACGGCTATGACACTTAACCAACTCATATTAATTGTAACCTCTCTACATTGTGTTTTTTGTAATAGTTCACCATGTTATGTATCCCACCTTTCACTTCCCATGCCTATGTTTAGCTTTTGTATGTCTTTGTAACCGCTTTGATTTAAGGAAAAGGCGGTATAAAAAACCTGTTAAATAAATAAATAAATGGTGTGGGAACAAGGCAGGAAAGCAAAGTGCCATCCCAGTGAATTCTCTTGTTTTGCCCCCATGGATGTGGAGGAGAGTGGGCTGATTGTGGCAATGAAGAACTGCTGCTGATTTTTGCTGTACAACAGTCTATAGTCTGGAAGACGAGGAGGAACCAGCGTTTCAGCAGAAATAATTATGGCTGCTGACTTCTTCTCTACTGGAGATGGGGGAGGTTTGTCAGGATAGAACAGGGGAAAGAGGACTGGAGCAAGGGTAACAATATGGGACCATCTGAAATGAATGACTACCAGAGGAGCAAGATAGAGAGCAAAAGAGGAAACCTGCGTGTTATGCACTGGTAAAAAATGCAAGCATGCGGGTCACTGGGGAGAAGGATCATAGTGAAGGGGTGGAATTCACTATCATCAAGCACTGGGGAATTGATTTGAAGCCCACCTCCCACTTTTCCCATGGCCTTCTTCCCTCCCACCCCATCTCACCTACTACCCACTTTCCTCCCTTACATCTCAACCACTTCCCGTGCTCACACCTCCAATCTCCCTCTACACATTCCCCTTCCATTCTCTCCCCCACCCAAGTATTGAAACAGGAAAAAATCTCACAAAGTTTTTGCTAAGTTGATAGTACAGAGTGCAAAACAATCTCCAACTGTACCAAGAGGAGAAAAATGAGCAAAAATAATAGAGTAAAATGACATTACTCACCCATAACAGGTGTTCTCCGTGGACAGCAGGATAAGTTCTTACGTACGGGTAATGTCTCCAATGGAACCCTGTGCTAGTACTTCCTTGGCTCCTTCTAGAAGCTTTCAGAAAGCTCACTATACATGTATGTCTGTTCGTGTCACTATGCCAGAAAGCCCCAATTGCATAAAAAGCTAAGACAAACAACTTGAAGGAGAGTGTGGGTTGCGAGAACTTACCCTACTGTCTATGGAGAATACCTGCTACAGGTGAGTAACCTTGTTTTCTCCATGAATAAACAGGTTAAGTCCTTACCATATGGGAATCCCTAGCTATAGGCTGCTCAAAGGGAGGAAAAAAGAGTGGTTACTCACCTGTAACAGGTGTTCTCCAGGAGCAGCAGGAATCAGTCCTCACATATGGGTGATATCAACGTCGATGGCGCCCTTGCGGAGCATTTCCCCAGCTTTCTATGAAAGCCTTTGGGAATGCAGGCACGCATGCGCGGTTCCCTT
The DNA here is from genome assembly GCA_033557465.1 of Ichthyophis bannanicus. NCBI lineage: Eukaryota > Metazoa > Chordata > Amphibia > Gymnophiona > Ichthyophiidae > Ichthyophis > Ichthyophis bannanicus. The sequence goes on from CM066031.1 coordinate 549,649,451, forward strand.
CCCGCCTAAAGGTGCCATCTTGCTCAGTCAAATGACATAGCTAAAAACAGCACACAAAAATGTAAAAATAAACTATGTACAACTGCAACTCCCAGGGGAGGAGGGATGGTTGTGAGGACTGATTCCTGCTGCTCCTGGAGAACACCTGTTACAGGTGAGTAACCACTCTTTCTCCAGGACCAAGCAGGAAGTCAGTCCTCACATATGGGTGACTCCCTAGCTCTGGGCTACCAGGAACCCAAGCTGAACAAGAGAACTCCCTCTAGTCCCAGGATCAAAGAAAGGCTTTTCACTGAAAGAACCTCCACCGGTAGCCCAACGGAGGGCTGGAGTTGCCTAAACCTCGAAGAGATTGCAGAGTACTGCCTGGCCAAAAGCACTGTCCCTATGGGACTCCCTCTCCAGACAGTAATGGGCCGCAAACGTCTGGCTTGAAGACCAAGTTGCAGCCCTGCAGATGTCCACCAACGGTACAGAGCGGAGGTGAGCCACTGAGGTAGCCAGTGCCCTGACACAATGGGCCGTGACCCAACCCTGCAAAGGCAGGTCAGCCCCCCCCCCCCCCCCTGTAAGCCCAGGTGATACAGTCAGCCACCCAAATGGACAAGATACACTTGGACACAGCTAAGCCTAAATTATTAGGATCAAAAGAGATGAAGAGCTGAGTAGCCCTTCTATGCCCCTGCATATGGTCAAGGTAGAAGGACAAGGCCCTCCTACAGTCCAGGGTATGCAGGACTGCTTCAGCCTGGCTTGCATGAGGCCTAGGGAAGAAGGTCGGCAGGACCACCTCCTGGTTGAGGTGGAAAGAGGAGACAACCTTTGGGAGGAACTTTGGATGAGTACTAAGGACTACCCTGTTCCCATAGAAGCAGGTGTAAGGCCTGTCACAGACTAGGGTCTGAAGCTCACTCACCTGCTTGGGCGAGTTTAAGGCTACCAAGAAGAGTATCTTCCAAGAAAGGAAGTGGAGAGGACAAGTAGCCATCGGCTCAAAAGGTGGGCGAGTCAGTTGCTGCAAAACCACATTCAACTCCCACTCAGGAGCTGGAGGGCGGATTGGAGGCTTTAGCAACAGCAAGCCTCTAAGGAATCTGGACACCAAGGGGTGAACCGAGAGAGAATGTCCCTTCACCAGTGAGTGGTGAGCTGCTAGAGCCGAGAGGTGGACCCGAACAGAATTGGACTTAAGTCCTTGATTGGATAAGTGCAGCAGATACTGAAGCACTACTGGTACAGCACAGGAGAAAGGATCCTCTGTATGTAGCTGATACCACACAGAAAACCTTTTCCATTTCAGGGCATAGGTTTTTCTAATGGACTGCTTCCTAGAGGCTAGGACAACCTCCTCAACTTCAGGAGGTAGGCCCCAGGGAGCCAAAACTACCCTTGCAGCCTCCATGCCATCAAATTAAGAGCTCTGAGATTGGGGTGCAGAAGGGAACCCTGACCCTGAAAGAGAAGATCGGGTTGCAACCCGAGAGGTAGTGGGGGATCCATTGCCAGCTGAAGCAGAAGTGGAAACCAAGGCTGTCTCGGCCATCTGGGAGCTACCAGCAGGACCGAGGCCTTGTCCTGAAGAATGTTGAACAGGGTTCGGGCCACCAGGGGCGTGGGAGGATGACTGTCTGCCTTCATGGAACAGCAGAGGGCACTGATGGCCAGCCTGTCTGGCGCATCTGCCCCGACCACCGGGACAGATCCTGGAGCCTGAGACCCAGCTCAGGAGACTCAGCAGCCACCGACTCGGGCCCCGGCAGCGCCACGCCCGACGTCGGCTCTCTGGGAGGAGAGTCCATGAGGACTACAGGACTTACGTGTCCAGCAGACTCCGACTCCACACGAGGTACTTTTGGCGGCTTCTGCTGTTCCATGGGCCCGGGGCGGCGGTCAGGGGTCTGAGACCTAGCTCTCGAGGAGCCAGGGACCTTCTCCAATGGCGCCCTTGCGAGCCGCTTCTTCCTCTTTCATTCCCGGTCGGGGGACCCTCTGTCCGAGGAGCCCTGACAGTGCTCGGGATCTGATTCCCAAGATGTCGAGGCCTCAGACGAGGTCCAGGCCCGGCCGGAGGCCGAGTCGGAGAAAAGCCTTTCCTTTTGGTGCTGATGACTTTGAAGCGCCTTGGAAGACAGATCTTAGGATTGTGGTCAGGACCCAGGCACCAAAGGCAGCAGTCGTGTGTGTCGGTGAGAGACATCAGCTTCTTGCACCGATCATACTTTTTGAAACCACTGGAAGCCATCGGGGGAAAAAAGAGAGTCCCCACGAGGTCAAAGGACCGGCCTTCCAGGGAAAAAGAAAAAAAGGGCGAGAACGCCAGCCACTAAGGGCAAAAAACGAAAAAGTAAGATCGGGCTCAATACCGGTGTACCGAACCCGGTGGGAGGGGAACCGGCGTCGAAACGGAGAAAAAATAGCAAAGGAATCGTGAAAAAATCCAACTATTTTCCAGGAGGACTAGGGCACACATCCGACGGGCTTCACGGAAAAAGAGAGACTGAGCAAGATGGCACCTTTAGGTGGGAAGGGAACCGTGCATGTGTGCCTGCATTCCCAAAGACTTTCATAGAAAGCTTGGGAAATGCTCCGCAAGGGCTCCATCGATGTCGATGTCACCCATATGTGAGGACTGACTTCCTGCTTGGTCCTGGAGAAAAGATAGAACACACTGTCACAAAGAGCTGGCATAATATGACAACTAGGAGGAAATGCAATTGGATTCTAAACCTCAGATCCCAAAAGACAGATTGACAAACTGCTGTCACCTCTGAAATATCGATGTCCAGGATGCAGCCTTGCATATCTTTTTCATGGCCACTGACTTCAAGTGGGCCACCGATGCAACCATGACTCAGACATTATGAGCCATGACATGATCCTCAAGCATCAGATTTGCCCAAGAATAAATGAAAGAGATACAGTCTGCTAGCCAAATTTAAAAGAATACATTTGTTTGCAGCAGTTCCATTCTATGGGGATCAAAAGGCTTGGTGGACTTTCTATCAGCTTTAGTCTGCTCCAGATAAATCTAAGTGCAGCACACTTTCCCCTTTGTGAGCGTGGGGTCTTAGGAAAAATGCTGGTAGGATGCCTGACAAGTTAAGATTGAAGTCCAACACCACTTTCAGAAGGTATTTGGGACGATTATGCAGCAGCACCCTTTGTGGAAAAAAATAAGCATAGGGTGTATCTGCTAACTAAATCCTAGAGCTCACTAACTCTATGTGCTGAAGTAACCGCCATCAAAGAGAACCATCTTAGTCAGGTACTTCAGTCCTCGAGTATTTAGCAGCTGAAAGGGAGCTTTCATCAGCTGAGTTAGCGTAGTTACTCACCTGTAACAGGTGTTCTCCAGGAGCAGCAGGAATCAGTCCTCACATATGGGTGACGTCGGCGCCGACGGAGCCCTCGCGGAGCAATTTTCCCCAGCTTTCAAAGAAAGCCTTTGGGAATTGCAGTGCGCATGCGCGGTCCTCTTCCCGCCCAAGGGTGCCATCTTGCTCAGTCAGATGACATAGCTAAAAGACAGCAAAAATTAGCAAAAACGAAAGCATATAACTGCAACTCCAAGGGGAGGAGGGAGGGTTGTGAGGACTGATTCCTGCTGCTCCTGGAGAACACCTGTTACAGGTGAGTAACTACGCTTTCTCCAGGACCAAGCAGGAAGTCAGTCCTCACATATGGGACTCCCAAGCTTAAGGCTACCGGAGACCCTAAGCACAAAAATGAGCTCCCTCAAGGTCATTAGCACAGAAGGAAGGAATCTTCTCTGAATATGTCTCCAACCGGTAGCCCAACATCCGGGACGGAGGGTAGGAGTTGCCTATACCTCGAAGAGGTTACGGAGGACTGCCTGTCCGAAAGCACTGTCCCTGCAGGACTCCCTCTTGAGGCAGTAATGGGCTGCAAAAGTCTGGCTTGAAGACCAAGTAGCGGCCCGGCAGATGTCTGCCAATGGAACAGAGTGGAGGTAAGCTACCGATGTAGCCTTCGCCCGAACACGATGAGCTGTGACTCTACCTTCCAGCACGAGGCCGGCAGCCTCGTACGCCCAAGCGATACAGTCCGCAATCCAGATGGACAGAGTACGCTTGGAGACAGGGAGCCCCAACTTGTTGGGGTCATAAGACACGAAAAGCTGAACAGCCTTTCGGTGCTCCCGCGTACGGTCAAGGTAGAAGGTCAATGCCCTTCTACAGTCCAGGGTATGCAGGACCATTTCAGCTCAGCTAGAGTGTGGCCTGGGAAAGTAGGTCAGAAGTACCACCTCCTGGTTGATGTGAAAAGGGGAAACCACTTTGGGAAGAAATTTAGGGTGAGTCCGTAGGACTACCCGGTTCTTGTAGAACCTAGTGTAAGGAGGATCAGAAACCAGGGCCTGCAGCTCACTAACGCGTCTAGCCGAAGTGAGGGCTACCAAGAACAAGGTTTTCCATGAAAGAAAACGTAGCGGACAGGTAGCCATAGGCTCAAAAGGCGGACAGATAATCTGCTGCAACACCACATTAAGATCCCAGTCCGGGGCTGGCGGGCACAAAGGTGGCTTAAGGAGAAGGAGGCCTCTGAGAAACCGAGCCACCAGAGGGTGGCTGGAAAGAGGTCTACCATCCACCGGCATGTGATGAGCAGAAAGAGCACTGAGGTGGACCTTTACCGAGTTGGACTTTAGTCCAAGGTTTGTGAGAGAGAGCAAGTACTGCAAGACCACTGATGCTGAACAGGAGAAAGGATCTTGAGACTGCTGAGTACACCAGACAGAGAACCGACGCCACTTGAGAGCGTAGGCCTTTCGGGTGGAGGGCCTCCTGGAGGCCAAGACGACCTCCTCCACATCTGGAGGTAGCTGCAGAGGAGCAAGGACTACCCTTTCAGCAGCCAGGCCATCAGATGAAGGGACCGGAGATTGGGGTGTAGGAGAGTCCCCTGATCCTGCGACAGGAGGTTGGGCTGAAATCCCAGTGGAAGAGGAGTGTCTACCGCCAGCTGCATCAGAAGCGGGAACCAAGGTTGTCTCGGCCACCGGGGAGCCACTAGGATCATCGATGCTTTGTCTCTGAGAACCTTGAAGAGCGTCCGAGACACCAGTGGCATGGGATGAAAGGCATACAAGAGGCCGGTGGACCATGGAATTAGAAAAGCATCCGCCGCTACCCGGAGAGGATGCGGCTGTCGAGAGCAGAATCTGGGCAGCTGCCGGTTCAGAGGACTGGCAAACAGATCCATGGTGGGGGAGGCCCCACTTGAGAAAGATCCGTGTGGCTGGAGGATCCTGCTGAGCTTGTCGGCCAGGTAATTTTCTTGACCTGGGAGATAGACAGCCTTGAGGATGATGCCATGGTGGACTGCCCAAGAGCATAGTTTTTGTGCCTCCTGACAGAGAAGGAAGGAGCCTGTTCCGCCTTGTTTGTTCACGTAGAACATTGCAACCTGATTGTCTGTCTGAATCAGCACCGACTGGTGAGAAACCAGGTGAGAGAATGCTTTGAGCGCTAGGCGGATGGCTCTGAGCTCCAGGAAGTTTATCTGCTGAGCAGACTCCCAAGGAGTCCAGAGGCCTTGAGTACATGTCCCTTGGCAATGTGCTCCCCAACCCAGGAGAGAAGCATCGGTCGTCAGGACCTGAGAATGCGTAGGGGGCTGAAAAGTCACTCCTAGTACCAGGTTTGGCAGATGAAGCCACCATTGTAGAGAAGAGACCAGCTGGTCGGAGATCTGTACGGAGTCTGCTAGGCTCCCCGTGGCCTGATGCCATTGATTGCAAAGGCACCACTGAGCAGGACGCATGTTCAGTCAGGCATTGGGGGTCACATGGACCATGGAAGCCATATGGCCGAGCAGTCGCAGAAAGTGCCTGGCTGAGACCAGCGCATTGCTGTGAAAGTGGCCGGCGAGATCCATGAGCCGCTTGGCCCTGTCCAGAGGGAGGAAGGCCCGCGCCTAAAGTGTGTCCAACCAGGCACCGATGAACTCGAGATTTTGAGAGGGGAGCAAAGTGGACTTTGCGAAGTTTATGACAAAACCCAAGTGCTGGAGCAGAGCCACAGTGCGATGAGTGGCTTGAGTGGCCTCTTGGGAAGACTGGGCTCTGATGAGCCAGTCGTCCAGGTATGGGAACACAAACAGACCTTGAAGTCTCAGATAAGCCGCCACCACTGCGAGGCATTTGGTGAACACCCTGGGTGCGGAGGATAGGCCAAAGGGCAGCACTCTGTACTGGTAATGATTCCCTTCCACAACAAATCTGAGATATTGTCTGTGGTCCGGATGAATGAGGATATGAGTATACGCATCTTTCAGATCCAAGGAGCATAGCCAGTCTCCCTGCTGGAGGTAGGGCAGCAGGATTCCAAGGGTAAGCATCTTGAACTTTTCCTTTGCAAGGAACTTGTTGAGGTTTCGCAAGTCCAGGATGGGTCTGAGGCCTCCTGTTCTTTTTGGAATCAGGAAGTACCTGGAGTAAAACCCCTGGCCCTTCAGGTGGTGGGGCACCGGTTCCACGGCTTGTTCCTGAACAAGACTTGCTAACTCCTGAAGGAGTAAGGCCCTGTGCAAAGGCAGTCTGGGAGGCTCCCCCGGAAAGTAGGAGGGAGGTACCTGGTGAAAGTGAAGAAGATAACCCTCTTGAACTATGTGAAGTACCCAGGTATCTGTGGTGATGTTGGACCACCTTTGGGCAAAGTGGACCAGCCGGCCTCCTGTGCTGAGAGAAACCAGCTGAGGGGGAGAGGCTATGCTGAGGAAGTCAGTCAAAAACCCCCACCCTGCTGAGCAGGGGCCGGTGGTGCAGGCTTGGGGGCTTGCTGCCTACGGGACCCATTACCCCGTCCCTTGGCCTGCTTTCCCTGTGGGGGAGCTGCTGAGGCCTGATACTGAGGGTAGTATTTATAGGCAGCACCTTTCCTCAGGTAAAAGGGCTTTTTCCCCCGAGGCCGCCTTCTTTTGAGAAGGGGCAGAGGTTTTCCTTGAGAGACGAGTCCTGGTGAGAGTCTCCGTCTCGATTTGTGCAGCCTTCTCATCCATGGGCTTGCCAAAGAGGTTATCACCTCGGCAGGGGACATCGACCAACTTGTCCTGTACCCAGGGCTCGAGGTCAGACGTCTGAAGCCAAGCCTGGCGGCGTCCACCGATGCCGGCCGCAGCTACTCGAGCCGAAGCCTCAAAACCATCATAGGCTGCTCGAGATATAAACTTGGAGCACTCCCGAATACCAGTAGACAAGGATTGGAACCTCTGCAAAAGGTTCGTCTGAGAGACCAGCAGAGAACCCGGCTATTTCCTTAGCCAGGTCTCGGAGATACATGCCCATGTAGAGCTGGTATGTCTGGACTCGACAAGCAAGCATAGAGCCCTGGAAGCACTTCCTACCGAGGGCATCCAGGCTTTGGGCTTCCCTACCAGGGGGCACCGAGGAGTGAATTTTTTGACTCTTAAGTCTATGCATGGCCGATTCCACCACCATGGAATGGTGCGGTAGTTGTGCCTTGCGGGGCTCTTGCGGACTCGATAAATGGAATCGACCCGCTTGCTTAATACCGGCGACGACGCCAGGCTCTCCCACATGCGGAAGAGAAGTCGTTCCAGCATCGGAGGAACCGGTACAATAAAGGCCTCCTTCGGGGGAGAGTCATATTGAAGGGCATCGAGTTCTTCGACTCGAGGCTCCTCCTCGGGATCCGCGGGGAAGGCCAAGGCCTTGGCCATATCCCTCACGAAGTCCGAGAACCGGGTATCCTCCGGGGGGAACAGTCTCCGAGGTTCGGACTCGGGGGAGTCCGAAGGGACACACCGAGTCCGAAAGGAACCAGGTGACTCTTCGTCCTCAGATTCCCAGGCCGACTCCTCGGAGGAGGAGTCGAGCGGCTCCGGTCGGGCGGGCACCGATGCTATCCGCTCCGACGCCGAGGGAGTCGGCGTCGACGACCTCGGTCCCGAACGGGAGGCCGAAGGAGACCTCGACCGAGGATCGACTCGAGCCCTCATGGACTCGAGGATCGGCTCGGTCTCCGGGGTCGATTTGGAGGTCGACGTCCCGGCAGTCAGGGCAGAAGCACCGGCGAGGCCAGCGATCAATACCCGCTGCTGGTCCAAGAAGGCAGTCAGACTGCTCTCCAAGGCCGTCAACCTGAGTCCGAGCTCAGGAGACCCAGCAGCCCCCAACTCGGGCCCCGACGGCGTCGGGCCAGACGTCGGGTCCTTCGGAGGCGAGTCAACAAGGACAACAGTACTCACGTGAGCAGGCAAGTCCACCTCGAGTCGAGGATGTTTTGACAGCCTCTCCATCTCCGAGGACCCGGGACGGGAGTCAGGGCTATGCGACCTGGCCCTCGAGGAACCAGAAGCGTCCACCGATCCCGCCCTCGTGGGTTTCTTCTTCCGATGATGTTCCCGGGTAGGAGACCCCCTCTCAGAGGAACTTCGACGATGCTCAGGACCAGAGTCCCGAGACGTCGAAGCCTCTGACGAGGTCCGAGCCCGGCCGGAGTCAGAGAAGATACGCTCCCGCTGATGCTGCCGACTCCTCAATGCTTTTGAGGACATTTTGCAGCATGGCACACAGATCAGGGAGTCATGATCTGGGCCGAGGCAGCGGAGGCAGAAGTCATGAGTGTCTGTAAGAGACATGAGTTTCTTACAGAGATCACACTTTTTAAAGCCGCTGGCAGCCATCGGGGGAAAAAGGGCCCCTGCGAGGTCGAATGACCGGGCTGCCAGGGAAAAAGGAAAAAGGCGCGAAATCTGTCACGAAGGACAAAAAAACGAAAAATAAGGGACGGACTCGCAACCGGCGTCGCGAGTGCAGGCGGGAAAAGAACCGGCGTCGAACCGAAGAAAAAAGAGAAAAATAGAGAAAAAAATCAACTTTTCTGCGGGGATTCACAGGCAACGTCTGTAGGGCTCCACGGAAAAAAGAAGACTGAGCAAGATGGCACCCTTGGGTGGGAAGAGGACCGCGCATGCGCGCTATAATTCCCAAAGGCTTTCTTTGAAAGCTGGGGAAAATTGCTCTGCGAGGGCTCCGTCGGCGCCGACGTCACCCATATGTGAGGACTGACTTCCTGCTTGGTCCTGGAGAAAAAACTACATTGAGATCCCAAGACACTGCAGGCAGCTTTAGAGGAGCTTCAATAGAAGCAAGTCCTTCACGAAGCAAAGGCTGCAGAGAGATGGGCTTTCCTTCTAGATGGTGGTGGTAAGCGCCAATCACACAGACAAATCCTTACAGAGTTGGTCTTGAGACAAGACTGCAAGAGATGTAGAAGGAATTCAAGTAAGTTTTTGTGTGGACCAAGAGAGAGGATTTAGTACCTGTCCCCTCACAACAGATGACAAACTCCCACCATTTGAAACCATAAGAACTAATAGTAAAATCTCTTCTGGAAGCCAAAAGGACATCAGCTAGCTACTCTAACTAGCAAGTTCAAAGAGTTGAATTCTAGCTCTCAACATCCACACCGTGAAGGCTAGGGACTTGACATTGAAATGCAGAAGTCTATCCTAATCCTGCAAAATCAAGATTGGGCAATCACCCAGACATATGGGCTTCCAGACTGATAAGTTTTGGAGAAGGGAAACCAAGGCTGTCTGGGCCAAGCAGGCACTATGAGAATCATGGTGCCTTTGTCAATCTGGAGTTTTAGGAGAGTCTGCACTAGAGAAATAGGCGGATACATGTACAGAAGGCCCACCCCACAATGGAGGAAGAAAGCACCCAAGGCTAGTTTGGCATCTGACCCTACTCTGGAACAAAACCAAGGGACTTGCTTGTTTTGAGGAGTGGTAACCCCTTCAGTAAAGCACAGTTACTTACCTGTAACAGGTGATCTCTGGGAACAGCAGGAATAAGTCTTCACATATGGATCCGTCGGTACCGACTGAGTCTGCACGGGAACACTCCCCAGCGTCCAATTAGAACGCTTTTGGGAGCATCCCACCACGCCTGCATGCTGCCTTCCCGCCTTTCCCAACTGCCTCTCCTCAGTTAAGTTTTAAAGCTGAGACAAAGAGAGAGAGGGGAAAGATAGAGATAGAGAGATACAACTCCTAGGGGAGGTGGGTGGGTTCTGAAGACTTATTCCTGCTGTTCCCAGAGATCACCTGTTACAGGTAAGTAACTGTGCTATCTCCAGGAACAAGCAGGAATGAGTCTTCACATATGGGGACTCCCAAGCTAAGATGCCTGGAGGAGTCCCAGCATGTTGCGAATCTGAGAAGGCCATGCTATTCGACAGAACCTCAGGCATCCTGGGGATGGAGGGTAGGAGTTGAACTAAAAAGATGTTCTATGGAACAGCTGGACCAAACAGGATGCCTAGATAGGAGACCCTGTGTAGATAATATCTAGTAGTAAATATTGAACTGCAATATACCAATATGGACCTCACCTGGAGGTATTGTAAAAGGTTTATGGAGGTTCATATGGATCTGCTAATATGAACCAGCAGAATATCCTCAAGGAGTACCTCAATGTAGACCAGAGGTAAATAAACTGTGCAAAAGACAGGCTGAGGTCAGAACCTTTAAGGCGAGAAAAAGTCCCAGCGGAAACCGGAGTAGTTCAATGAGACAGGACTTTTGCGGGAAACACGGAAGTCCCTATTAGATAAGCCTGAAGCTCTTTTGACCTTAAAGAGACATAGTCCTTATAGGAGAAGAGGGGTATTGAAGACCCCTATATCCAATGACAAAGAAGGACAGAAGTATGAGGCATTGTAGCCGCCTATTTTCTGAAGATTCAGAATGTCCTTCCTAATTGAAGTCACTTAGGAAAAAAGATGGTACATGGAGGACTTCAGATGTACCTAACCTGAAGGTTATGGTGAAAAAACCTTTTAACTACCACAGAGAAGTGGTTGTTTATGTAGAACCCTAAGCATGCTGGAGCAGCATTGATAGGGATAGTGACTATCTGTCGGAGCCCTATAGGAGATTATATATATATATATATATATATATAGATATGTATATATGAACCTAGGCAGACAGATAGAAAAAGTTTATAGATACATATCCACCTACTATTATATATTCCAATATATAAATAGGTAGATACAGATATATCTATTTAAATAAATAAATATATATATATATATATATATGGGCACAGATATGCATATATCTATCTATCTCTATCTATATAGCCATGTCCCCACATAGGGATATGTGGAGAGAGAAAGATTCATCTAATAACAAGAAGGGAAATACCTGCTTGAGGAGATGTTTAAAGAATCCATTCTCCTGGGTTATGAGTGGGAGAGCTAAGGGAGTGCTCCCACTGACAAGGAGAAGTCTAGAGTCCTCTCAGAATTCTAGCCCTTGAATAACCAGGAATGGAGGCCTACGTGAAAAAATGCAGAGGATGTTTTTAATCCGCAGGCAGTAAGTCTGGATCCTTCCATAACTCCAGTATGGCAGCTGGAGAAGACGACGCAATGAAATGAGATACTCACTTTGCCCTCATGGAAGGGTAAATATGGCATCATGCATTCTTGCGCTCAATGAATTTCCCCATGAAGAATTGAGGATGGAAGAAAAATACAAGACAATGACTGGCTGTTACGTAAAGAAATCGGATACACAAGGAGGAGCAAAGCCTCCTGCAGGAAGTCCAAGCCAACACAAGAAGCAGGAGACGTTGGATGAGCTGAAGGGTCTTTTATTATTGAAGGAGGAACGCCAACGCGTTTCGGCAACGCCTTCCTCAGGGGGGACACAACTTTAATAAACAAACTAAGATATAATAAAATAAGGTTAAAACAGTTAAAAACCGGCATGACATAAAAACGTATATCATCATCATAACAATCTCATAAATAAACAAACGCAGGGCTGAGAGAACAAAATGTAGATAATAAACAATATAAATAACAACTCAGTAAATATGAACTATAAAAAGAGATAATAAACAATATAAATAACTCATTAAATATGAACTAAAGAGATAGTATATTAAATAAATACTAGGTATATCTTAAATAAATACCAAATATCATGTAAACCATACATAAAAGGCAAATGTAAAATAATGAACATGAGAAAGAAGAGAGATCAAAAATTTATTTATTTTATTTATTTATTTAGCTGTATTTATATCCTGCTTTTCACCGGGTCAAAGCGGTCAATTGGGAGATACATTTAACACGAGGGGATATGACACACATACGCTAATACTTACAGGGAACATGGGCAATGGAGGGTTAAGTGGCTTGCCCAAGACCACAAGGAGTACCTATAGGACTAGAAATCCCAGTCCCTCCGGCCTGAGATTGCTGTCCCCAGGTGGGACTTGAACCCTCGGCCCTCCGGCCTGAAGTACCTTGTCCTAACCACTAGGCCACTCCTACAAATAAAGCCAACTTAATCAAGTGCTGATAACTTAAGTAGACATGTGATAAAATATAATATAATCAGCTTATAAAATCCCTTATCACATCTACTTAAGTTATCAGCACTTGATTACGTTGGCTTTATTTGTATTTTTGATCTCTCTTCTCATGTTCATTATTTTACATTTGCCTTTTATGTATGGTTTACATGATATTTGGTATTTAAGATATACCTAGTATTTATTATTTAATATACTATCTCTTTATAGTTCATATTTAATGAGTTATTTATATTGTTTATTATCTACATTTTGTTCTCTCAGCCGTGCGTGTTTATTTATTCTTTTATTATATCTTATTTATTTATTTATGAGATTATGTTATATTATACGTTTTTATGTCATGCCGGTTTTTAACTGTTTTAACCTTATTTATTTATTATATCTTAGTTTGTTTATTAAAGTTGTGTCCCCCCTGAGGAAGGCGTTGCCGAAACACGTTGGGGTCCCTCCTTCAATAATAAAAGACCCTTCAGCTCATCCAACGTCTCCTGCTTCTTGTGTTGGCTTGTTACAAAAAGTAAACCATCCCTGGTGAAGGGGTCCACTGGAGATGTGAACCAAGCCAGGGAATTGAGTAATTCTTTAGGTCTTCACGTAATTAAAGGCCTGTGTCCTTTATTGTAGAAGGAGACTTTAATGGAAATGGTAAGGGTAGGGAAGAACCCAGTAGACATGACTAGGTAAAGCCCTTCCCATCTGGAATTATTTGCTCTCTAGCAAGGGCCCATAGTGCAGAGCTGATCTGTAGAGATGCAGAGAGCATGTTGCAGGTTGGTTAGAAGAAAAAACTGGCTGTTTAAGTGCCAGTATGTAACCTGAACTACTCCGCCAAAGCCCAAGGATTGGAGAAGGCTAAGGATAGAAGGTATGCTGATGTGTCTGCAACAATAAAGCCAGAAAAGGTTCTTAGCCTGTCTGGGACTTAGTACTAAGGCCAGAAAGGATTGATATTGGAGATCAACCCCTGGTTGCTCGGTCAGCAAGTCAGTGGTCTAACCACTAAGAGCCCCTGCACTTTTAACTATTGTTAGGGCAGCAGAACAAATTTTAGGTCCCAAGATTGGAAAAAGGACCTACAGACATAAGTAGGAGTGGTAAGACTCTGTCATTGTCTGAGAAGCTGCCACAAAACAAGATTGCAAGGGGGAGACAACTCTGAAATAAAAACTCTTTACTGGAATAGGTAGAAAACTCAGGGGCTTAGGGATAAGCCCTCCAGTTAAGTGGTATCACTCTTACAGACCAAAATGTCTTAGTAAGAGGGACAGAGTTGAAAAAAGACTTATGATGGAGTAAATCTCTGAAAAAGTAATATGAGACATGCTGATACAGGAGAAACTGTCAAAGGTAAAGGCATAGCAACCTTATTGACAGTTGTTACTCCTCTGTCTACTTAGGAGGAAGAGGAGTAACTTTACTACCTGTAAAGCATAATCATCCTAAGAAGCTCTATGAGCTAAAAGGAAAGATGTCTCTTTAAAAGAGAGACATGCGTAAAATTTAGGATGGAACCGATGTAGATGCTTGTAATGAGAAGAAGCAGACTACAGGTTCTAAACCTCAAAACAGGAAAGAAGGATTCAATAAAGAATCTATCAGCAAACCTGCGGCTGCTGGGTTTGCTGAAGCGGTTGAGGTTGTGGTTTCTTTAGCCTGGTTTGATGTTTCCCTTGTTTGGAAACAGCTGTATGATGGGTAGAGAATGAATAAAACTTTTTCCCCTTGGGGGAATAAAGTTTGGTACAAGATTTCCTACCACCTGGGATAGAGGAAGGTGTTGACAATCCTTTGAAAGCAATAGTGTCAGTGGTTAACTGAGCAGTTTGGCGTAAAGTCTCTTTGTTAAAGAGATTCTCCCCAGTACAAGGAGTATTTCCCAGCCTTTCTTGTACCCATTTGTCCAAGTCCAAAGCTTGGAGCCAGGCCATGCGTCGTGCCCCTATGGCTATAGCAGAGGTTTTGCTAACAGACTCAAAACAGTCCAGGGTAGCACGAGTAAGGAACCTAGAGATATTTTGAACATGACTAACCAGTAAAGAGTAGTCTGCTCTTTTGAGATCTTGAAGAAAAGGAGTCAAAAACAGCAAACTGTTGGTGACCTCGTCAAGAGATAATCCCATATAGAAAATATATGAGAGAATTCTTGTTGAAAACATGGATGCCTGGAAGCTTTTACGTCCAAAGGCATCTAAAATTCTAGACTCACGACCTGGCAGATAAGAGTGCCTTTTAGCACTCTTAACACGCCTCATTGCTGATTTCACAACAATAGAATGATGAGGAAGTTGAGTCTTTTGAAAACCTGGAGAAGGGGGCACCTTGTACAGAGAGAGTCAGTGGCCCTTGAAGGTGGGGATACCTTTAAGGGAGTTTCCCACATTCTAAGTAAAAGATCCTGTAAGGTTTGATGCAAAGGAAGCATGATGACCTCCTTTGGATTCTCAGGGATATGCAGAAGTTCTGAATCCCCTGGTGCAGGATCTTGATCAGGTATAGAAATGGCAAGTAACCTTGCCATATCAAGCAGGAATGCTTGAAAAGAAATTTCCCCAGAAGGGGATCCTCTATCATGAGGAGTAAAGGTTAGATTTGTTGAAGATCTAGTCTTGGCACTAATGGATTGATCCCAATCCATTGGAGTACAAGACCCGAAAGGGTGGAGCATCGGATTGTCCTGATAGTCGTCGGTACCGCTCGAGGCCGGTGCCACGACAAATCGGTGGAATAGTATCCATGCCAGGGATGGATTCCAAACTCGGTACCAAAGGAAGCGAGCTTGTGGAAGTAAGCATGGAAGGCATCGATACCGATGCAAACGTAGAAAGCGGTACCAGCAGTGGTATCGCAGCCGGTACCGATATCGGAAGATCAGTCTGAGGTGATTAACGGTACCAAAGGTACCGAGAGCGCCAGACTTTGATCCCCAGGACAATGTCTTCGGTACCGTCCGAGGTCGGTACCGAGACCAGTTGGTACCCAATCGTCCAGGCTAGAGATCGATTCTAGACTCGGCATCGAAAGCAGCGAGTCTATCAAAGCACACCTGGAGGGTACCGACGTGGATACCAGAACCGGTACCGGGATCGATGCTGGAAGATCGGTCTGTAGCATACCGAGAGCACTAGACTGTGATCATCGGTGTGGAATGTTTCATCCAACACCATTGCCGATGCCGGGGTACCGGCACCGCTCAAAGCGGATACCACCACCAAGCATGGCTCAGGTATGTTCGTAGAGGTAAAAACCCGGGAACAACCTGAAACCCCGTTAATGCTTTGGAGGCCGAAGACTCCTGCCGGGGTTTTAAAGCCAATTTGTCCTCGGGGGCAAGGCCAGAGGCATCTCGATGCTGAACATGAGATCTACCACCCCAGGACTGGCTAGTCTTTACAGACTCTTGTTTGGTTACCTGATCCTGTGAAAAAGAAGTTGTAGCTGGTACCCTCAGGACTGATGGGAACCGCATATCGAGTTGAGCTCGATGCTGAAGACTTCTTCTGGAAATACTACTGCAGGAGGGACACTCCAGCAGATAGTGGTCAGGACCCAAACATGGGAGGCACCAGTTATGGGTGTCTAAAACTAATTTGGTACCACCACAGTTGAAACATGTTTTAGGGATAGTGGCTGGCGTTTCCATGAAGGAAAGTGAAGAGGCCTAGCAGGCCAAAAACACCGTCAGGCACTAAACAGGGAAAAATTCCCTACAAAGTAAAAAATTTGTAGGAGAAAGAAAGAAGAAAACACCAGCGGTACCGGTGTGTCGAGGGAAGGCAGACGCGACCACAAGAAAAAACAAAAATAAAGGAAGAATTTTCTGCGGTGACAGGAGTACATCCTGCCGGCTCCGCGGAAAAACGAAAACTGAGGAGAGGCAGCTGGGAAAGGCAGGAAGGCAGCACGCAGGCGTGGTGGGATGCTCCCAAAAGCATTCTAATTGGACGCTGGGGAGCGTTCCCGCGCAGACTCCATCGGTACCGACGTACCCATATATATGAAGACTCATTCCTGCTTGCTCCTGGAGATAGTCTACGCCACTTTGCTGTCTAAAGTCCATTTGAGAGTATAAAAGACTCGACTTAGGTTGACTTGCCAGAATGTTCTCTCCCACTAGGTATGTGGCGCAGAGTATCATCCCATCAGAAACAGCAAATGTTCCAGTCTGATGATCTCCAAACACAGGAGATATGAGCCCATTCCTCCCTATTTGTTGAAGTAGAACATGGCAACTTGACTGTCCATTTGAATAATGCCAATTTGGTTATCCAACTGTTCTCTGCACAAAAATTCATTTCCAGGAAACTGATACAATGGACACTCACCTGGTTGGACCATAATCCCAGAGTGTGAACCCACAGAGATGAGCAACCCAGTCCAGTTTGAATACATCTGTCATTAACAGCTTTAGGCAAGGTGATTCTTGAAAAGGAGGGCCCATGAACAGATTAAAGGGAAGCTCCAATGAATTCCAATCAATATGACAGGGTTAGATTGAACTTGGGATAGCTGATGACAAATCCTAGTAATTCAAGCACATGGAGGCAATGTGTATGGATTCTTGAATGCCTCCTTGAGTAGTGCTCTTGAGCTAACCATTCAAGTAGGGAAACAAATACACCCCCAGACACACTGATGTGCTACAACAGCAGCGAGATATTTTGTGAAAACTCAAGGAGTGAATGCAAGGCCAAAGGGCAGAATGTGGTACTGGAAGTGGTATTTCCCTGACACATCCCAGTCACAGCAAGTATCTCAGATTTATCTGAATATAGGTACAGGTATCCTGGGAGCTCAGAGAACAGCCAATCTCCTTTTTGCAGAAAGGGGGACAGGGTGCCGAGCGAAAGCATTTTGAACTTTTCCTGTACAAGAAACATGTACAGATCTCTTAGATCTAGGACAGGATATAATAGCATCACCCTGTTCTCTTTGGCTCCAGGAAGTACCTGGAGTAAAACTCGTGCCCTTCCTGCTCTAGTGGCACAAGCTCAATGGCATTTTCCATGTGAAGGGCAGAGATTTCCTGTAGAGGTAGCTCCTCATGCTGAGAGACAAGGAAAATGTCATCTTCAAAGGAGAATTTGGAGGGATGTTCTCTTACTTAGGCTTCCATGACTAGTATTATGATCTTTGCCGTTTTCTGGGTCATGCCGCATCTTAGTAATGAATGGGTTTATCTTTTTTTTTTTTATGCAGCATGACCCAGAAAACTACAAAGATCTATTTGGAGGGAGTTCAAATAGACATAATTGGTAGCTGAAATGGACTATGCTGAGTACTCAGCTACTGGAGGTTATGAAGGGCCAGTGGTCTGCAAAGACAGCAAATCTTCCTCAGATAAGGGAGGTGTTCAACTTCAGTGGTGGTAGATTGGTCAGTTTTGACCCTTGCTGCCTGGAATATGAATGAGGGGCCTGTTTTGAATAAGAGCAAAGAGAAAGGATCACTGATGTTTGATCACGGTAGCAGCCTCCTGAAGTTCATCTCAGAAAATAATTTCCTCACAGCATAGCATGGCATGGCAGCAAGTTGCTCCTGCACACTGGACTGTAAGTCTCCGGGCACCAATACTCATTGGAAAGATGCTTGATGCCATATCGAAAATATTATGGTCGCTTGGACCACGTATTTTCTGCACCCCTTCTTTTGTCCCCCTATGGAGTGGAATTGCAAGACCTTCCCTGAAAGGAGACTCTTCAAAATCCTTTATGCTGCGTATAGTGTTCCTCAAGTGCATGCCCATGAAGAGATGGACACCAAATGGGACATGAGCACGGCGTTCAGATAAAATTTCCTCAGGAAAAAATCCAAGGTCCTAGTCTCTTGCCCCAGGGATGCCAGAGTGCAGCTTGGAACCTCTGGACTTTAAAGTAGATTTGATGACCATGAAGTCATGCAGAAGCTGGAGCTTCTCAAATTCAAAAGCCTTTGCACTCTATAGAGTCAACCTTGTTGACAAGAGTCACGGGGGAGGAGGCCTCACATTCTCATCTACAGCCTCTGAAGGATGTAGTGCATGGGCATTGTCACTGCTTCCTTAGGGGGATCCAGATATTGAAGGATTTCCAACTCCTCAGCCCTGAATTCCCCCTCTGAGTCTAATTTAAAAAGAATGGAATCAACTATTTGCCTGAGAAACGCATGGAAGAACACGTCCTCAGGAGGAGACTTGTACTGCTCATGAGGCAGAAAGGGATCAGATGGTAAATTTTGAGACCTTTCCTCTGAGAAGTAATCAGAATCAGTCAGTTTCATAAGAGCACTTGGCCTCAGATTGAGATAGCCAAATGTCCATGGAGTACCTTTCTGCCTGGGTAAGCTTCCATCTCATATGGAAGCTGGCTCTTCTCTGGGAGTGTCAGTGCACCAATGGACTGATGCTTCGGCGTATCACTCCGGCCCCAATTCACTCGATACCAATATCGGCTGGGCACCAGTCTGGAGGCCCTTCCAGGTCCCAATATTGGCCTGTCTCCCACAGGCAGGTGCAACACTGCTGCATTGGAACCACTGGAGCCACCAGCTCCCACAGAGAAAGCATCATGAACGTCTCCTCTATTTTCTTAAACTGCTCCTCAAGAGCTATTATGAAGACATGGAGCCTCAGCAGTCTCAGCCTTCTACAAAATCACTCGAGAAGTATCAGAATTTATTTATTTATTTAAATTCTCTTATATACCGCGCTATTCTGCATCAGAGCGGGTTACATTGAACAAACTGAAATTACATTGAACAGGGCATTATAACTTGGAGATAACTATTTTACAGGGAACATGGGCTATGGAGGGGGTTAAGTGGCTTGCCCAAGACCACAAGGAGCACCTATGGGACTAGAAACCCCAGTCCTTCCAGCCCAAGGTTGCTGTCCTCTAGTGGGATTTGAACCCACGACCTTCCGGCCTGAAGTACCTTGCCCCAACCACTAGGCCACTCCTCCACTCCATGGACTGCATATCATGGACCTTTGGAGTCTGTCATGGCACCTCCAAATGCATGGAGGATGAACTGTCCCTTATGCAGTGCTATTTCGGTGATCGAATATCACTCTATTCCCTGGCACTCCTGGCATCATGCTCCAAATTCCGATGTCAATACAGTGAAGCTTCCACCTAACTGTCATCAATGGAAGTTTGATGCCTTTAAAAAAGGATTTATCCTCTACATCAGGGTGTAATTGGTAGATTACTGATTCTGGGGATCCCACTGGTGTTCAGCTCTGAATTAGTTTGACAGCCTCTCAATGATGATGTACCACCAGCATCTGGTGCAGCTACAGGGTTCAGAATGCAAATGACATAGGTGCTGATAGGCCAGTCTTCTTGGTGCTGAGAAGTAGACTACACTTCTCCTCATTATCCTTCAACCCTCATTTCTGTCTTCTGTAAACACAAATAACTAACAAGTGTTGTGGCTGGACCCCAAGCACTGTAAGCACCATTTATAAATGTCAAACAAATGATCCTGAAGCTCTGGGTGCATATCAAATCTATTGGCAAATCCTGGGACATAGTGGACCTAAAAATAGCTGCTGTGAAATCAAGCGGCTCAATTTTTGATACCATAAAGGAAAACTAAAATATGGACCCAACCAGGTGCACCTCAGCCTAAATAGCACCCTATACAGCACCCAAGGAAAAATTAAGAAAACCTAGAAAACAGCTGAAAAACCCAACTAACGAATACTAATAGGAAGATGTTGAAACATGGTAGCAAGCATGAAAGACAACATGAAATGTACTACTACTATACATGAGCAAGGCAAAAAATTTTTGAAAAATTACAGTGACACATGCGGGGCTAGAAAACCATGTGGTCGACTCTGTGGGAATAAAATAAAAAGAATGACTTTAGTCCTCAGATGCAGATGTGACAGGCAGGAATGGGAACACATGCACAAAGAGCTTTCAAAAAGCTTCTAGAAGCTTCTGAGCAGGTTCCCACACGGGGCTCAGTCAGTGGCATCACCTATATGTGAGGGCTTATCTTACATTTACATGGAGAAAAGCACATATAGAATAGTAAAAAAAAACCCACAAAAACAGCAAGAGAGAGAAGGAATGAATGTTGGTGATACACAGACAGAAAAAGCAATCAAATAGCTTTGTGGAATAAAAACTGGACTTGAGACTCCCAGGTGCAGAAGGCGGGAACAAACATGCATGTGCGGTGAGTTTACTTAAAATATTCTAGATGGTGCTGAGGAAGTACCTAAGTGAAGCTCCTGAGACGTTACCTATACGCGAGGACTTATTCTGTTTGTTCACAGAAAATGTGTTATTCATAGGAATGTGACATCAATTTCAGTATTCTTTTTAGCGAAAAATACAAAGAGTCTCAAACTTCTCTCCAAAAGATGGAAGCAGGGAACAATTAGTATAGAAACACATGTATGCATATACAGCACATACACACACATGCATTAGCAATCTTTTAGTGACATTAAAAGCCAGTGTAACAGACCTACGGGAATCAGAAAAATACAAAGAAAATTCCCTTAGAAATATAAAAAAAAACATGTGCTTTTCAAAATCAGATTCTTATGGTAAGCAATCACAAGCTTCATTTTCAATAATTAAAAAAAACAATGCCACGTTTCTGTTTTTTATGCAACAAATCCATCATTTAAAAAGTTCTGTAAATTCTGTACTAATTAAATGACAAAATAAAACAAAGTTTTACACTTGAGCATTTATTATCTAACTGCATGACAGACCATGGCATGTTATATTTCAGTAGGTACCAAATAACGTTAGTGTGAGAGCACGGGACAGCTTTTACACAGCCAATGCAGATTTACATCTTTGGAAGGTTTGAAATTTCAATTGTGTCACTTTAAAATCTTATCATACTTTAAAAAAAAGGTGTGTGTATATAAATATTGACTGCATCACCACAAAAACAAAAAAACAGAATACATTACCACCTGGAAGGCAGGTTAACTTTACATATCAAAGTAAGAGTCGTTTAATACATACTTTAATTCCTCAACCTTACATCCCTGTGAGAAAAATAAAGGAGCTGCAGTTATGTATAGCCATTACTGTGAGCTAGAATACTTGGGACATTTTATGGAAGATCTTCCCATCATTTACGGGCTGAAGTGTACTTCGCATTGATAGAGTCATGTTAAGTTAATCTGACAGCATTGCCTGATATTTAAACATCATGGGGCACATAAAAAATAAAAGTAGGCATTAAATACAAGTCCATTTTCTCTGTAGAGTAATGAAGTTGCGCAGGCCAGTTGACGAAATGTTGACAAATAGGTCACTTCCTCATCCTCCCACATTTACATCTTCATATTTTCTTTCCTTCTGCAAAAACAGCTCCGGTCGAGGTTGTGCAAAAAGCTCTCATCCCCAAAGAAGACTAAAGGATACAAAAAAGATTTTTTTTTAATGTCCATAACCTTTTTTAAGATGTAAGCACTTTCATGTTTTATTCTCTGCTTGCACTGTTTTCGGGATAGCTAGCTATTTTACAGGGAACAGCTTGTCTTTTTACAAACTGTTGAGCAAGAACTGTTGAGCTTCTGGCCTTCACTATGGTTAGCTTTGTCACTTTCAGCACCACTGCAGCATTCCTTAAATTATTTTTCTCAGTTCTCAGGACTGGTTGTATTCAATGCAACTCACAGTATATATATTGCCACTGCTACCAAAATCCTCCATGAAGGAGCTTCATCCGCAAAAAATATGCTGTCAGATGTTTAAATGTTGCATTTTTAAGATGTCTATCATGATGTGTTTTTGAAGGTGGTTGACATTTTAGAACTACAGTATGTACAGAAAAAAAGCTTGATTTTTCCCCACACCTGAATAGTGAAATTCTTTTTTCTTATTTTAGAACCATCCCTCTTTTAATGCTAATATAAGGGGGGGGTTGGGGGGGGTTAATGCATTAAGTCAGTGTTGACTTCTGGCGACCCAGCTGCCTCTGGGTTTTCTTGGCAATGTATCACCAGAGGTAGATTGCCAGGCCTTTTCTTCCGAGGCAATGGAGGATAAAGTGATTTGCCCAAGGTCACAAGGAGTACCAGTGGAAAATGAACCCTTGATCTTCTGGGTACTAGACAGTTGCTCTAATCACTAGGCTGCTCCTCCATTTAATAAAAGTACTATAGAATTAATCTTTAAAAAAAAACCTTGACTATACTGTTAACACATTTTGTGAAGGGGCATCTCCTGTCTTTGAATGTCATAATACATTGTCCAATAAGCCAATTTATTATGTGGACATTTTTGGTGTGTGGCAACTAGATAAACAGATTTCATGTCTCTTGGGACATGTTCCCACTGTCTATGTTCTTTATGACCACCTTTCTTGCTCAATTACAACACAGGAAAGCTGTTTTTTTATTATAATTATACGTTAAAGATGGCGTGGAGGAGTGGCCTAATGGTTAGAGCACTGGCTTGGGAACCAAGAGATCAGGATTCAAGTCCCACTAGTACTCCTTATGGCAGGGGTCTCAAACTCAAATTGCTTTGAGGGCCAAATGAGGACTTGTAGAGTAACCCGGGGGCCGCACAAGACGCAGGCCTCATTTGCATAATGGCATCATTTGCATAAGGGCATCATTTGCATAAATATTTGCATATACACTAACTTTTAGTAAACATGCAGAACATACACCATCACCAAACAAGGAATCACAATTTAGAAACAGGAAGACAATTAAACTGGGAACCCCAAAAGCCAAACTTAGAATGTACAACACTGTAGAAATAAAACTATAAATTGATTTCCTCTTGTATGTAAGGGAACAATCATGGAGAATGGGCCCCTGGGCCTGTGTCCACTCCCATATCTTTTCTGGTCACATGGAGGGGGATGCTCTCACCTTTGTGGCTCGAATCTCTGGCCCTGTGTTCATTCTCTGCTTGAAAACCCTAAGGAGGGGATTTCCTAGCTCTCTGTTCTCTCTGTTCCTGATGTCTGGAGAGAGAAATCTTTTGGTTCTGTGCAGTTTCTCTCCTTCAAGGTCCTGGGGGGAGGATTCTTCTGCCCCATGTTCCTTCTCTGCTTATGTTGATCCTATACTCACGATCTTCCTTTTATGCTGTTCAAAGGGTGGCATCCAGCTTTATGCTCGCTTTATTCTTCTGTGAGGAGAGGATCTCTGGTTCCTTCATTCATCCTGTCTCTTTTTGGGTCCCAGGGAAGGGATCCCTGGCCCTGTGTTACTACATTCTCTGTTTCTGGGATTTGGGAATGACATCTCTGGCTAGTTGCTTGCTTTTTCTCTACTTCAGGAGCAATGGGAGAGGATCCCCAAGTCTTGCACTGATGATATGACCAAAGAGCTCATGTGCACTCTGGCCATTTTTACACCAGCTGTTGCACAAGCCTTTTATTTTGATGTTTATAGACTCTCCTACCTTTTTTCTTAAAACTGTGTTTTTCTTTTATTTTCCAAAATGATGAGCTCACTATTAGTTGCATGAACAGACAGATGGGTCTATGAACCAATGGCAAACTCACACAGACAACATAGTCAGCCACAGAGAAATTTGAGTAGTGTCAGTTTTTCACCCGGGACTATTATTTTTTTAAAACATAGCCACTATTGGCAGCAGTCAGTCCCTGATCCCAATGCCAACAGTATTAAGCGTCCCGCGGCCCCTCTGCCTGCTCTGAGTCCTCTCCTCCCTGCAGCATCAGCTCAAAAAGTGGCGGCTTTCAGAGCCGCGAAGAGAGAGAGTTTCTCTCGCGCGGTTCTGAAGAGCAGCGAGTCTTCAGAACCGCGCGAGAGAAACTCTCTCTCTTCGCGGCTCTGAAAGCCGCCACTTTTTGAGCTGATGCAGGGAGGAGAGGACTCAGAGCAGGCAGAGGGGCCGCGGGACGCCTAATACTGCGGCGGCAAGTTTGGATTTTTTTTTTTTTTTAGACACCGGTAAGTGCTTCGCGGGCCACACAAGATGCTCTCGCGGGCCGCGTGTTTGAGACCCCTGCCTTATGGCCTTGGGCAAGTAACTTAACCCACCATTGCCTCAGAAAAATCCAAGTTATCAATGTCTGTTTAATGTACATTATCAAGTTTATGTTACAATATAAACCACTTTGACTGAAATGATAAAGCAGTATATAAAACCTGTTAAATAAAACGTAGTTACTCACCTGTAGCAGGTGTTCTCCAGGGACAGCAGGAATCAGTCCTCACATATGGGTGACGTCGGCGCCGACAGAGCCCTCGTGTGGAGCAAATCCCCAGCTTTCTAAGAAAGCCTTTGGGAATTGCATCACGCATGCGCGGTCCCCTTCCCGCCCAAGGGTGCCATCTTACTCAGTCAAATGACATAGCTATAAGACGGCAAAAAGAACAAAATATAATAGAACTGCAACTCCAAGGGGAGGAGGGAGGGTTGTAAGGACTGATTCCTGCTGTCCCTGGAGAACACCTGCTACAGGTGAGTAACTACGTTTTCACAAGGAACAAGCAGGAAGTCAGTCCTCACATATGGGACTCCCCAGCTATAGGCTACCGAGAACCCACAATTGAAAAATAGGCTCCCTCTATGAGAGCCGCAAGCAGCCATAATAGGAATCTAACAGAGAGTAACACTCCGGTAGCCTGACACCAAAGGGTTGGAGGGTAGGAGTTGCCTAGACCTCGAAAAGGTTACGGAGTACACCCTGGCCGAAAGCACTGTCCCATTGGGACTCCCTATCCAGGCAGTAATGGGTTGCGAAAGCCTGACCCGAAGACCAGGTGGCAGCCCGGCAGATGTCTGCCAGTGGAACAGAGCGGGAGTGAGCCACTGATGCCGCCTTAGCCCTGACCCGGTGGGCCGTAACACGACACTGCAACGGAAGATCGGCCACCCTGTATGCCCAGGCAATACAGTCTGCTACCCAGGTGGAGAGCGTACGCCAGGAGATGGCCATCCCCAGCTTACTGGGGTCATAGGATACGAAGAGCTAAGAAGCTCTTCTATGGCCTTGCGTACGTTCAATGTAGAAGGTCAACGCCCTCTTACAGTCCAGGGTATGCAGAACTGCTTCTGCCTGACTGGCATGCGGCCTGGGAAAGAAGGTAGGCAGTACTACCTCCTGGTTGAGGTGGAACGAAGAGACCACTTTCGGAAGGAACTTGGGGTGTGTGTGGAGCACCGCCCGGTTCCTACAGAACCTTGTATAAGGCCTGTCGGATACCAGGGCTTGAAGCTCACTCACTCATCAAGCCGACGTGAATGCCACCAAGAAAACTACCTTCCAAGAAAGGTAGCGGAGATGGCAGATTGCCATTGGCTCGAAAGGTGGACAAGTAAATTGTCCCAAGACCACATTCAAATCCCACTCGGTTGCCAGAGGGCGAACCGGGGGCTTCAACAGAAATAGGCCTCTTAGAAACCTGGATACCAAAGGATGTGCAGAAAGAGACTTTCCTTCCACTGGGAAGAGATGTGCAGCTAAGGCACTAAGATGAACTCTGATGGAGTTGGACTTAAGGCCCAAATCTGAAAGATGACAATATTGAAGTACCACTGCAACCTGGCAGGAGAAAGGGTTTTCTTTCTGCATTTCGTACCACACCTCAAACCTATGCCACTTGAAAGCATAGGTCCATCTAGTTGATTGCCTCCTTGAGGCTAGCAACACCTCTTCCACATTTTTGGGGAGGAGGAGAGGTGTGTGAGGACTACCCTTTCAGCAGCCATGCCATCAGGTTGAGGGACCTGAGGTTGGGGTGCAGGAAAGTGCCCCCCCCCCTCCTGAGACAGGAGATTGGGATAGGATCCCAGAGGGATTGGGGCCTCCACCGCTAGTTGAAGTAGAAGCAGAAACCAGGGCTGCCTCTGCCATCTGGGGGCTACCAGAAGGACCGAGGCCTTGTCCTGGAGGATCGTGAATAGAGCCTTGGCCACCAGAGGCATGGGAGGAAACGCATACAGGAGGCCCACAGATCATGAGATGAGAAAAGCTTCGGCAGCCACCCTGTTCGGGTGTGGTTGCCTGGAGCAGAAGTGGGACAACTGGTGATTGTATGGGCTCGCAAAGAGATCTATTGCTGGTTGTCCCCAGGTCTGAAATAGCCATTGGGCCATATTCACATCCAGCTGCCATTCGTGGGGCTGGAGAATCCTGCTTAGCTTGTTGGCTAAGTAATTTTCCTGGCTTGGTAGGTAAACTGCTTTGAGATGCATGCCCTGCCGGACTGCAAAGGAGCACAGGTCCAGAGTTTGACACAGAATGCGGGACCCCGTGGCTCCCTGCTTGTTCATATAGAACATTGCCACTTGGTTGTCTATTTGTATTAGGACAGGTTGATGAGCCAAAAGTTTGAGAGAAGGCTCGCAGAGCTAGGCAAATGGCACGAAGCTCCAGGAAATTGATCTGCTGTGTGCTGTCCTGTGGAGACCACACGCCTTGAGTGCAAAGTCCCTGGCAATGGGCTCCCCAGTCCAGCAAGGATGCATCTGTTGTCAGGATTCTCGTATGTAGAGGAGCTTGAAAACCCACTTCCACCTCCAAGTTGCTTAGTTGAAGCCACCAGGCCAAGGACTGCAGTAGTCTCTTGGAGACCTTGACTCTGTCTCGGAGTCTGCCTGTGGCCTGTGTCCACTGGTCCCTGAGGCACCATTGAGCTGTTCGCATGTGGAGGCGGGCATTGGGTGTCACATGTACTGTGGAGGCCATGTGCCTGAGGAATCGCAGGAAGTGTCTCGCTAATATTTGGGACCTGCGACTCACTTGATATGCCAGGGCCAAAAGTCTTTGTGCCTTGTCTGATGGCAGGTAAGCCCTTGCCTGAATGGTATCTAGTCTTGCCCCAATGAACTCTAGTCTGAGTGGGGACTAGAGTAGATTTGGGGTAATTGATGACAAATCCTAGTTGCTGAAGCACCTGAATGGTGTGAGATGTGACCTGTTGGACCTCTAGAGCTGATGTGGCTCTGATGAGCCAGTCGTCTAGGTAGGGGAAAACAAATACCCCTTGAATTCTGAGGAAGGCAGCCATAACTGTCAGGCACTTTGTGAATACTCTGGGAGCGGAGGCCAGGACAAAGGGAAGCACCCTGTACCGATAGTGGTTTCCTCCCACCACAAAGAGTAGATACTTTCTGTGGTCTGGATGAATTAAGATGTGTGTATATGCATCCTTTAGGTCTAAGGAGCATAGCCAGTCTCCCTGGCGGAGGTAAGGCAGCAATATTCCAAGGGAGAGTATCTTGAACTTTTCCTTCACTAGGAATTTGTTTAAGTTGCACAGGCCGAGGATGGGTCTTAGGCCTCCTGTCCTTTTTGGTATCAGGAAGTACCTGGAGTAAAAGCCCTTGCCCTGCAGGTGGTGGGGCACTGGTTCTACCGCCTGATCCTCAAGAAAACCTGCTAACTCCTTCAAAAGAAGGTCCTTGTGAAGAGGAGGTCTGAGAGGCTCCCCTGGAAAATAAGGGGGAGGTAACTGGGTGAAATTCAGCAGATAGCCCTGTTGGATTATCTGAAGAACCCAGGTGTCTGTGTGATGGCCAGCCACCTGTGGGCATACAGGGCAAGCCTTCCCCCTCTGCACTGCCTTTCTCCTGGTGTGAGGGGATATGCCTTGAGAGTCAAAAGCCACTACCGGGCTGGGCCGGAGCCTGTACCTGGGGTTTGGGGGATTTCTGCTTACACGGGCCATGCCCCTGTCCCTTGGCCTGCTTCCCCTTTTAGGGAGCCAGGGAGGCCTGAAATGGGGGGTAGTTGCGGTAAGCAGTACCCTTTCTCGGGAAAAAGGGCTTCTTACCCAAGCCCTTCTTTTTGGAAGGGGCAGAAGTCTTCTTTGAGAGCCTTGTCCAGGTCAGGTATTCAGACTCAATCTCAGCAGCCTTCTCCGTCATGGGCTTTCCGAAGAGGTTTTCACCACAGCAGGGGACATCAACCAACTTGTCCTGTACCCATTGCTCCAGGTCCGACAACTGTAGCCATGCCTGGTGGCATGCAGATGCCAGCCACAGCTACCCGAGCCAACGCCTCAAAGCCATCATAGGCTGCTCGAGTCATGAACTTCAAGCACTCACGGACTCCAGTGGACAGGGTCTTGAATGGTCCCTCTGAGAGACCAGCCGAGAACCCAGCAATCTCCTTTGCCAGGTCTCGCAGGTACATGCCCATGTACAGCTAGTATGCATGGATCCGGCATGCCAGTATAGAACCCTGGTAGCACTTTCTGCAGAAGGCATCCAAGTTGCGGGCCTCCCTGCCAGGAGGCACCGAGGAGTGTGTCTTCTGGCTCTTGAGCCGGTGTATGGCTGATTGCACAACCATGAAGTTGTGCGGCAGTTGTGCTTTCTGGAATCCAGGACTCTTGCGGACTCGATAGATCGAGTCAATCCGCCTGCTGAGTACCGGCATCGACGCCGGTGTCTCCCACATGCGAAGCATCAGCCATTCCAGAATCGGAGCCACTGGTACAGTAAGGGCTTCCCAAGGGGGAAAGTCATACTGGAGGATCTCGAGCTCTTCAGCTCGAGGCTCCTCCTCAGCCTCCACAGGGAATGTCAAAGCCTTGGACATGTCCCTTACAAAGTCCAAGAACCGAGTGTGCTCCCAGGGGGACCTTCTCCGAGGTTCGGATACCAGGGAATCAGATGGGACGTCCCTGGTCCCGCAGGTGTCTGGGGACTCTTCCTCCTCCATCTCCCAGCCCGATGACTCCGAAGAGGAATCGAGTGGCTCCAGTCTCGAGGGCTTCGGCTTTGAGCGCCCCGATGCCAGTGGAATCGGCGTCGACGACCTCGGTCTCGAATGGGAGGTCGAGGGAGACCTCGGCTGAGGATCGACTCGGCCTCCGGGGTCGACTTGGACATCAATGGCCCGGTGGTCAGGGCGGAAGGACTGGTGAGACCAGCTATCAGCGCCCCAAGGCCACCATTCTGAGACTGAGCTCAGAAGGCTCCACAGCCCCCGGGTCGGGTCCCGACGCCGGTTCTCCTGGAGGAGAGTCCTCAATGAGGACAGTGGTTAACTGCCTTGGCTGCTCCGGGTCCCTTCGAGGGAGTTTTGCTGGCCGCTCCAACTCCAAGTATCTGGGCCGGCGGTCGGGGTTCCGCGACCGGTCCCGCGAGGAACTAGGCCATTCGGAACCGTCCAACAACGCTGCCTTGAAGGATTCCTTCTTCCTCCGATGTTCCCGTGAGGGAGACCCCCTTTCTGAGGATACCCGACACTGCTCAGGCTCAGCTAGTTCCCTTGACGTCGAGGCCTCAGACGAGGTCCGGGCCTGGGACGGTGCGGACTCAGGAAAATTCCTATCATGCTGCTGCTGGCGGCTTCTTAGGGCCTTCGAGGACATCTTCCTACACGGGCCACAGACTTTCGGGTCGTGGTCGGGTCCGAGGCACCGGAGACAGCAGTCATGTGTATCGGTGAGAGACATCAACTTCGTACACCGATCACATTTTTTAAACCCGCTGGCAGCCATTGGGGGAAAAAGGACCCCTGCAAGGTCAAAGGACCGGGCTGCCAGTGAAAAACAAAAAGAGCACGAACGCTAGTCACGAAGGACAAAAACTGAAAATTTTTAACCGAACTCGATACTGGTGTACCGAGCCGAAGGTGGGAAGGGGAACCAATGTCGAACCGGTAAGAGACAAGTTAATTTCTAACTTTAAGCCACTTTTTTTCCTCAGGGACTACAGGACAAGGTCCATTGGACTCCACAGAAAAAAGGAGACTGAGTAAGATGGCACCCTTGGGCGGGAAGGGGACCGCGCATGCGTGATGCAATTCTCAAAGGCTTTCTTAGAAAGCTGGGGGATTTGCTCCGCACGAGGGCTATGTGAGGACTGACTTGCTGCTTATTTCTGGAGAAATAAATTATACTTAGTATTTTTATTTCATATCAGGGATTTTCATTTGTGGGCACTTATGCCTTGAAAAATTATTATTTAACAAACAGTTTTGTTTTTTGGGCCTGGAGAGGAATGGGTTTTTTTGCTGTAGTTTTTGCTTCTCCTCTTGACTCATCTCCTTGAAGTTCATAATCCAAACTTGGACAGCCTTAACAAGGTCATAGGACCCCTCCCCCCAACACACACAAAATCTTTCCAAATCACTTTCTCTTGCCTAGAAAGACAAAGAGGTGATTGCCTCTAGCCAGCTTAACCACTGCTATTAGAATGCTGCTGTTCGAATGACCTGAACACAGACAGTCCTACCTAGGCAGATACCCTATGCTAGAAGCCTAGTGCTAAAGCTCTAGCACAGGGTTTCCTAAGCAAGCTTAGCACAGACGCTTTGCTCAGTGAAGCTGGAAGCAAACAGCATTCAAATGAGCTGTGCCCAAAAAGGTCTGCACTAAACAGCAAGAGAAAGCCAGCAAGCCAGGCACATGCACACAGATGTCTGCATTAGCAGCACTTCTACGCACAAAAAAACACAAAGGAGAAAAAACAACTTGCCATTAGTGCTGGATTGCTGATACATAAATGGCAATAATATTCTGAACAAACATTCTGCTCAAAATGGAGAAATTTTCCAGTCCAGATGACTGGGTTATGCTCCCTTGCCAGCAGGTGAAGACAAACCTGAACAACTTTTAGCGATGTCATCATTCTGTATAAGAACTGGTGCAGCACAACATGAAGCCAGTATGACACTTTCCAAGCAGTAAGACACTCAGAAAAATGCAAACTTTGAACATTAATAACCAACTATAAATTACAACAAACACTTGGAACAAGTATTTATTTATTTTATTTATTTAACTGTATTTATATCCCGCTTTTCACAAGTATTTGGCTCTCTTCCCATAATTAACTCTGCTTCAGTCACAGACTGATGAGGCAGTGGGGCTCTTAAACTTGCAGAAGTCTTCTAAGTTTTCTAAGGCGGGTTTTGGACTAGTCTAGCAGGATTCAAAGAAGGAAAGTTATCAGGTATGTAAAATCTCTCCTTCCTGTTCATCCTGCTAGACCAGTCTAGACGGATGGGATGAGCTTAGGCAGTCAAGACACCGATCTGGAGAGAACAGCTCTATTAGAAGTTCCTGCCACTCCAGCTCCCACCTACAACCTGTAGTGCTTCACAAAAGGTACTCCGATGACCAGCTAGCCACCTACCAGATGCCCAAGGTGGACTCTACTCAGGAAGTGATCTATGCTCTAGTGAAGCAAGCTCCAACTCCCTCTGGCACAACATCTATCAGCCAGAAGGTATGCTGATGCAATAGCCTCCTTAATCCAGTGGGCAATAGAGGAATTAGCTGCAGCCTATCCTTTCCTTGGTCCATCAAAGAGGATGAAGAGATGGTCTAACTGCTAAAAGGGATTTGTGATCTACAGATACCTAACCAAAGACCCTTCTCATGTCTATCAGATGCAGAGAGATGTCCATCTTAAGGTCCTCTTCCAAGGAGGGGGGCAACACAAACAGCCTGATTCAGATGAAATGAGGGT
This sequence comes from Ichthyophis bannanicus, assembly GCA_033557465.1. Classification (NCBI taxonomy): domain Eukaryota; kingdom Metazoa; phylum Chordata; class Amphibia; order Gymnophiona; family Ichthyophiidae; genus Ichthyophis; species Ichthyophis bannanicus. Next base: position 549,681,215 of record CM066031.1, read on the forward strand.
AGCACCTTTGGGAGAAAAAGATGGCATCATTCTCAAAGAGTCCGAAGCAGATGAAATGACCACAAAGGGCTCCCAGCACGACAATGCCTGCAGCTCTGACACCCACCTGGCAGACACAATAGCCACCAGGGAAAACATTTTAAGGGTCATATCCTTGAGCAAGGCTTTACACAAAAGCTTAAATGGGGAGGGGGGAGAGAGAGGGCCTTTAAAAGCATTCAGTATTGGAGTAAGACTCCACTGGGGAACTCCTGGGCATACTGGCAGACTGTTCTGCTTCACTCCCTAGAGGAAGTGGGAGACAGAGATATATCCTGACCATATCCCCTGTAGCATGCCAGGACAACCACCTAAACTTTAAGAATTCACAGCCAGACCCTGGTCGAAGGCAGACTATAAAAAAAATGAACAAGACTACAATATCAGTCTTCCTGATCTCTAGAGCTTGAAAGGCACACCACCTCAAAAACCTTTCAAACCCTCACATGGTTCAAGGAAATGGAGGCCCTATGGGCTTTGAGCAGGGTATCTATTATTTCTGACAGCTTATGCCTCCTCAAGGGCCAGGCCATAAGCGAAGAAGGAATGGGGTTCTTCATCACAGGGGGGGGTTCCTGTTGAAGGTAGCCCCTTTCCTGAGGCAACAGGAGAGGAGGATCCACCAACAGGCTTAGAATATCTACGTACCATGATCTGTGTGGCCAATCTGGGGCCACAAGAATCACCAAGTTCAGATGGGACTGAATCCTGTGCAGAAGGCAACTCACCTAGGGATACAAAGGAAGTCATAAAGGAGATCCTCCTGAGACTATACCTGATTTTTATTTTAATTAATTTACTTATTTAACTCACGCCTTTCCAATAGTAGTAATAAGGTGAGTTACAATGAGGTACAGTAGGCATTTCCCTTTCCCCAGAGGGCTTACAATCTAAGTCTGTACTTGAGGCAATAGAGAATTAAGCGACTTGCCCAAGGCCACAAGGAGTGCCAATGGGATTCAAACTCTGATCTCTTTGGTTAGAGGCCACTATTCTAAACACCAGGCTACTTCTTCATTCCAATTAGGACATCCAGGCCTGCCACCTGCAGTTCTCTTGTGTGGCTGAAAAGTTGTGCACCGTGGCATTTTCCCAAATGGCCATCAGGCTGAATACTGAAGGGCTCCACTTCTGCACTATGAAGTTGAATGTGTGTGGGCTCAACTTCCACTTGCCGGAATCCATGGTGTTCCGACTCAAGTCAACTTGCATGTTGTCAACCCCTGCAATGTGAGCTGCCAATCCTCTGCCACCTTGGAAGCTACTCCGGCATCGTCCAAAAACACCTGAATGCTTTTGCCCTCCAGGGCTAAGCAGACTGCTCTGGCCTCCAACCAGTTGATTGATCCAGGATGCTTCCAGCCAGGACCAATGTCCCTGAAACAATTGACCCAAAGAATGAGCACCTCAGTTTTTCAATCTGGCATTAATGGTGTCTATCACCCACTGTGAGCATCCTGACCATTAAATAGCATTACTGAAACCACCATATCAGTTGCTTCTTGATCTCAGAGAGGAGAGAAAGTGTCTGGTCAAACAGATGAGAGCAGGGGAGCCAGAGAAACAGGTGTCTCTGAAGAGGGCACATATGAGCCCTGCCCCAAGGGACCACTTCCAAGGTCAATGCCATGATCCTAGAAGTTGGAGATGTTCCCGGGGTGAGAAGAAGACAGAGAAAAAAAATCCCTGAGCTGGCTCTGCAGCTTGAGACACCTCTTCGGCATCAGAACACCTGACCCAGGAGCATATCTAAACTGGGCTCAGAGATATTTCAGGTTTTGGGAAAAGACAAACTGATCATCTACCCCAGACCTAGCTGCCGAATCACCAGGGCTGTCTCTCCTACTCTCTGGACTTCTCCAAGAATCTGACTGGATCAGCCAGTCATCCAGGTATGGGTGAACCCAGATTCCTTCCTTGTGCAGGAATGCTGCCACTACTACCATGACCTTCAAGAAGATGTGGGGAACTATGGCCAGGCCAAAGGATAAAGCTCAAAATTGGACATGGCTACCAAGGACACAGAAGTGAAGAAAAATTGCTGGTGCTGCTTCCAGAGGTGAATATGAAAGGTAGGCCTCTGCTATATCTAGGATTTAAGAAACTCCCCCTATCAAACCAATGCAATGACAGACCAGATGATCTCCATATGAAAATGAGGAACACTGAACTCAGCATTAACTGCCTTCAGGTCCATGAAAGGCCAGAAGGATCCTCTCTTTTTGGGTACCAGAAAGTAGATGTAATAACGTCCCCAACCCAGCTTTGTGGAGAGCATTTATTCATTTTATTTATTTAATGTCTTTTCCATACCGCGCTCTTTCAAATCAGTGCTGTGTACAGTCAACTTACTTGTGCAGTGCAGGTAGGGCCCACACTGTACTTACAGAGAACAGGGATTTTTACATGGGCTAACAGGGTAACTATGTACAGGCAGGCTGGCTGTCACAGATGACAGGGGCAGTTAACAAATTACTTACAGGCTGGTTTAACTATGTACAGATTGACAGGTCAAAGGACGAATACCTTCTACCTGCCAGGTATCCGGCATGGATAAAATAGCCTGCAACTGCTGGAGGCACTGAAGAGTTTCTTAGACTGCCACCTGTTTGAGTGAGGAATCCAAGGAGAATCCACAAAGGCATCCTATAGAAGATCTGAAAACTCCAAGGTGTATCCCTGACTTAGGACTTCCAGAACCCACTAGTCTGACATGATTGGGGTCCATTCGGAGAAACCCCCCCAAAGCCAACCTTCTAACTAGCTGCACCTCAGAAGGGACCACCATATCTCACTGGAGGAGCTTACCAACTCCGGCAGGAGCCATGGCTGAGTTGCGAGACCACTGAGAGCTTTGAAAGGACTAAGCCTTCTTAGACCTAGTAGTATAAGTGGATGCAGCCTATCTGGACTCCTGGCAGACCAGGGATGTCTCCAAGCTCCTCTCAGGGCCCAGCAGGAAGCACTCCAGACACCTCTAGGCCTATTCTCAGGAAGACTTTAAAGACTAGACTTTCAAGGGATTTCACCCACTTCTCAAAAAATGCAGTGTGTGTCATTAAGTCTATGCAGACTCTTGGCAACCCAGCCCTGGGTTTTCTTGGCAAGGTGCGACCGGAAGGTGGCAGGTCTGGCAATCTACTTCCGGTTGCACCATGCTCATTTCTCCAGATCCTTCCAAAAAACAACCTGCCCCTGAAGGGAAGTTTGCTGAGAAGCAGCTTAGAGGTAGCATCAACAGACTAATTACAGAGCCACAACTACTGCCTGGCCACAAATACCACTGCCAGAGATTTGGAGGAGATCCAGATCAAGTTGCACAGTTTATCTGCCACAAATAGTCTTACAACTTCTGGACTGTCCAGCAATTATTGGACCCAGTGCAAGAATCCTCAAGCCATTAGGCTGCTCACAGCACCACTTGACAGATCAATGCTGAGGCCATAAAGGCATTCTTAAGAAGTACTTCCACTCTCCTGTCATGAATTTTTTTGAACACAGTACCTCCCTCCACTGGGATGGTTGTGCGTGTTCTCTCTCTGCCATAACCAAGACATCCACAAAAGGGAGTCTCAATAGCTGATCTAAATCGCCATGTGGTGGAGAGTATAGCTAGGATAGGACTTTAGGGCCCCTGAGGCCTAGCTCCAGTCTTCCAATGGGAGACCAGGAGCCAATGCACAGGATCTGGAAGAGGAAAAAAATCCCAATAGGCACCTGAAGACCCTTCAAGAACAGGGTCTGCTTACAAAGGCTGTGCTGGAATAGGCTCAGCAATCTGCAGAGCTGCCATTGCATCCTGTATTAGTACAGGGAGGTCTTCCCTGTGAAACAGGTAGATCCCTCACCTTCCATGTGGGGAATGTCCCCGTTATCCTCACACTTGCCTTCCAGGCAAAGAGAACCCTCATCATTATTCCAGACATTATCCTATAGGGGAAGCTGAGCTCCCAGAGGAATGGGCAGATGAAGAGGTAAAGTGTGGACACTCAAGCCCTTTGCCACCAGTAGCAGATATGCTTAAAGGCCCCAGGTTCCCTCTATGAGAAGCCTAAGCCCCAGACTCCCCTTAGAACTAAGGTGGTCTGAAAACAACCTGTGAGCCATTTCAGAGCTGCTGCACAAAGCCAGGAGACAGAGAACATTGTGGTCCTGGGGAGCCTAAGGGGGACTGCTGGCTAGAGTTTGCAGCCGTCTCACCACATGTTCCCTTTGCAGAGACCAGATATGTAATGCCTATTTCAAATTTACTTTCCTTGAATCCTGTAGACCAGTCCAGAGGTGCGGGTTGGTGGAGGCAGGCTTGAGCAAACTTTCAGTGATGTCATCACTGGGTATATCCTTTGGGACAGTATGACACTTCTCAAGCAGTGAGCAAGACTGAAAAACTCAGATATTCTTAACCACTAATAACTTTGCCACAAATAGCGTGAGCAAGTATTTGGCTCCCTTACCATGATGAGAATGGTGTCAGATCACAAGACTTTTACGGCAGCAAGACCCCCAAACCTGCAAAAACAAATCTTCTAGGATAGGTCCTGGACTAGTCTAGCAGGATTCAAGGAAAGTAAATCATCAGGTATGTAAAATTTATCCTTCCTTATCCTGCTAGACTAGTCCAGATGAGTGAGACATTCCCAAGCTGTCAGAATCCAGAGTGGGAGGAAGACGCTCAGGACAGACTAACCTGTCAAAGGCACCATCTATACAACCCCCATGATTAGCATTGTAGGGCTTCACAAAGGCTGTTCCATAAAGATCAGGAAGCCTCCTTAGAGATGTTCTCTGGAGACACCAGAGTGTACTCTGCCCAAGAGGCCTGAACACCATGGAGTGAGCTCTGATCCACTCTTGCACATGCTTGCTAGTCAGAATGTACATGGCCTGAATGGCCCTCTTAAGCCAGAACACAATAGAGGGTTTGACCTCTGCCATTACTTTCCTCAATCCGCCAAGGATGACCTGCAGGAAGAATTAGCAATTGCCATGAAACTCAGCAACACCCTCCACATGTCCAACAGATGCGGAAAAGGGTCCTTTTGAAGGTCCTTCTCTGAGCATGAAGGCATAAACAAGTCTGGTCAAGTTGAAAAATAGGAGGGGCAGCACCCTTGAAAAAAGGGTAACAAACCTCAAAACAAAATATGCCATTGAAAAGATCAGAATGTCTCTCTGCGAGACAAGGGCTGCAGCACAGACACCACCTGTCGGACACCAGAGTCCTTAGGAATCCACCATAAGGAACCAACTCTCTAGGCAGACCTTACACATGGGCCTAAAAAAGGACCCTTTCAGAGCCCTCAACCTGCGACCCACTTAGGCCCAACAGGACACACAAGCAAACAGAAGTGAGATGTGCAATGCCAAGGTACTCCACCAAGGAATCTCTTGGAGGCAATTTCTGTAGCACAACAGGATTGCCACCTGAACCTTGAGAATTCAGGGCCGGGACAAGCCCTAGTCCCGGTCAATCTGGTCAAAGAGCTCTAACATAAGCAAAAGATACAGAGGCCCACTGGGCCATAAGCAGGGAGGAAGGTACCGCTCCCAAGCAGCCCTAAATGGAAGGCCTACACCCACAAAGATCAGGCCATAAGCGAGAAGGAACTGGGAACCTCCATTAACAGAAGTCACCGCTGTGTTTCTTATTGTAGCCCATCTCTTGAAATATCAAGAAAGAAGCCACATCCATTGGATCAAGACTGTGTACCACAATCTGCAACAGCAATCCACTCCACCCCAAAGGGCTGATTCCACTTACCTTGGGGTCGAGGGAACAGCAGAAATCCCAAGAGCCCGGTTTGGGGAGGTTCTTCCCTAAAATCCTGTGCATTGCTGCATATGGTCAGGGAGAAGTATGAATGCAGCAGGCCACCGGATCCACTAGGTATAAGGGGGATTTGCCTGCTAAAGCCATCTAAAAGCTGGCTCCGCAAATTGCAGAGCTACCATAGCATCTTGAAAGGGCATAAACAAGGCCTGCCAGAGGAAATGTAGTTACTCACCTGTAAGAGGCGATCTCTGGGAACAGCAGGCATCAGTCTTCACATATGGGTAACACACATGGGTACATAGAAACATGATGACAGAAAAAGACCACATGGCCTATCTAGTCTGTCCTTCCATAACAACAGTCCACTTTTTACCTTTAGAGATCCTCTGTGTTGGGCCCATGCTTTTTTGAATTCAGTTACTGTCCTCATCTCTACCACCTCCACTGGGAGACTATTCCACGGATCCACCACTCTTTCCGTAAAGAAATATTTCCGCATATCACTCCTGAATCTATCTCCCTTCACCCTCATCCCATGTCCCCTCATAGCAGAACTTGCTTTCAATTGAAAGAGGCTCTCTCCCTGAACATTTATGCCACGGAGGTATTTAAACATCTCAATCATATCACCTCTATCCCGCCTTTCCTCTAAGGTGTACATATTAAGATCCTTAAGTCTGTCCTCATATGCTTTATAACGAAGCCCATTAATCATTTTAGTAGCAACCCTCTGCACCGACTCCATCCTGTTCACATCCTTTTGAAGGTGCGGTCTCCAGAATTGCACACCATACTCCAAATGAGGTCGCACCAAAGACTTATACAGAGGCATTATCACCTCCTTTTTTCTGATAGCCATTCCTCTCCGTATGCACCCAAGCATCCTTCTCGCTTTTGCCGTCGCCTTTTCCACTTGTTTAGCTACTTTAAGATCATCAGACTCAACCACGCTTAGGTCCCGCTCTTCTTTAGTGGACAAAAGTACTTCACCTCCTATACTGTATTGCTCCCTTGGATTGCTGCAGCCCAAATGCATGACCTTACATTTTTTAACATTAAATCCCAGCTGCCAAATTCTAGACCATTCTTCAAGCTTAGCTAGATCCCTCCTCATGTTATCTACACCTTCCTGGGTGTCTATTGCAGATTTTTGGTATCATCCGCAAAGAGGCAAACCTTACCCGACAGCCCTTCCGCTATATCACTAACAAAGATGTTAAAAAGAATCAGACCAAGGACAGATCCCTGGGGCACACCACTGGTAACATCCTTCTCCTCAGAGTGAGCTCCATTTACTTGTACTCTTTGTCGCCTCCCACCCAACCAATTTCTAACCCAAGCAGTAACTTTAGGGTCCATCCCTAGGGTGCTCAGTTTGTTTATAAGTCGCCTGTGAGGAACAGTGTCAAAGGCTTTACTTAAATCTAAATACACCACATCTAGAGCTCTCCCTCGGTCCAACTCCCTGATCATCCAGTCAAAGAAATCAATCAGATTTGTCTGACAAGACCTGCCTCTGGTGAATCCATGCTGCCTCGGATCCTGTAATCCGCTGGACTCCAGAAACCTCACTATTTTCTCTTTCAGCAGCGTTTCCAATAATTTACTCACCACCGAAGTTAAACTATCCGGCCTGTAGTTTTCAACCACATCCTTACTTCTGCTTTTGTGTAAAGGCACCACATGAGCCTCTCTCCAGTCCTTTGGCACCACTTCCGACTCCAACAAGGTGCTAGAACATCCCCAAGTTCCCTCAGTATTCTAGGGTGTATCCCATCCGGTCCCATCGCTTTGTCTACTTTAAGTTGAGCTAGTTTCTCACGAACACAGTCTTCTGAAAATTGTTCAAGATGTCCCTCGCTTCTGTTCTTATTTGTGGGTGTTTTCTGAAGTCCTGCTCCTGGTTCTTCATCTGTGATAGAAACATAGAAACAGGTACATGGGCAAAGGCTTTCCTACTAGACATTGGAGAGCATTCCCGCACAGGCTTAGTCGGTGCAGACGTTACCCATATGTAAAGACTGTATTCCTAATTGTTCTTTGAGATAAAGTAGATCACAGTGATCCTAACTGGCTGATGGAGGAACCACCACCCTGTCGTCCTCACACTTATCTTCCAGCAACAGAAATTTCATTTGAGTCCTTCAATCAACCCCCATAGGAGATAAGATAGGGCTCCCAGAGGAAAAGAGGAGCGCAATGCTTAAGTGGAGGCCATGACCCCTTTAATTTCTTGTGACAGGAGAGTTTCATAGGCCCCAGATATCAGAGGGGGAGTCCGAGCCTTGGGCCCCACATAGGTGACTACTACGCAGCTAGCCAGACTGAACAAAGCCTTGAACTGTTTCAAGAAGTTGCAGTGCAAGTCAGTTGACAAGTCCTGCCCCCAAGCAAGCAGCTAGGATCACCCCCACCAGGCCCAAGCAGTCATATGAAGGAGGATGTAGTGCTCACTTATGTGAAAAAGAGGAGGAGGAACAGGGGCCAAAGGAATGCCATTGGGCTCTAGGCTCCCCTGCAGTATTTCCCAAAATACTGAAGAAGGAAAAAAAAAAAAAAAAAAAAAAAAAAAAAAGGAGTGCCTCAGCCTTTGCAGCCAGGAGGCAAAAAAGCAGCAGCCATGGTAAAAATAAACAAATAAATAAAAAGATGGCAGAGGACGCAGGCTGCATTGAGCCGCATGGCTGAAGACTGCTGCAGCAAAAGCGATTGTGAAAAAATCTGATGCTGAAGAAAGCAGGGTTGCAGCAAAAAGGGAATGTAAGACTGTCAGGTTGACTGGGGAACCTTGAATAAGGAAGCCCTGGGCACCCATGCAAGCCTGGGAGGCCCAAAGAGCAAAAAGCAGCAGAGTGCCAAAGACCTTCTATTGAAAGCAATGGGTGAAAAAAAGACTATTAAAAAAAAACACAAAGAAAGAAAAAATAAAACTAGAAAAACAAAGGGCATGCAGATAAAGGCAGCAATAGGGAAAGGAGAGGCCTGGGCCCAACTTACCAATCCTCCCCTCAGAGACCCTGTGGGAATAGTCTTGCTGCTCTTCATCCCACCAAGCGCTAGGAACCCATGGGTAGCAGCACTGGATACAGGGCAAGCTACCAGCTCAAGGAAACAGGGGCATACCCAAGCTCCAAGTAATATTGGGCCTACAGGCCTCAGCCACAGAAGCCACTGAACTGTAGTGAGGGCTTGGGGGAGGGACAGGCCCATCTGCACTAGTCCAAACACTTTGCCACCTCTGTAGGAAGACAAATATTGTCTTTTCCCTGTGCTGCACCAATGGATATACAGAGTGATGGCATCACTGAAAGTTAATCAAACCTGCTTTTATGCACTGGCAAGGAAGCCTAATCCACTCATCTGGAATGGTCTAGTAGGATAAGGAAATATCAGCGCTCATAAATACCTATATTATTGTGAGCAGATCTTATGCTTAGAATATTGCTGTTTATGCATCAGATAGCATTCCAGCAAATGCGCGTAACATTGTTACAGCAAACGTCCACTGCCGTTTTTTCTCCATGCTCTTCAAAGCCAGAAAAAGATTGTGGGTTCTGTATGCTAAAGTAGCACTGACTGCAAATTTATAATGCTTGCTCATTTTGAGCTCAGCTTTCTGGTCTTACTCTGAGGAAAAGGATATAACCAGTGGTGTGACACTTTTGCTAGTGATATTGCAGAAGGGCCTTTGGGTAAGGTTCACCTCCTTGCAGATGATACCAGCATCTGCAATAGAGTAGATACCCAGGAAGGAGTAGATAACATGAACAGGGACCTAGCTAACCTTGGTCTGGGCTGACGTGAACCGTGGAGGCCATGTGCCCAAGTAGGCACAGGAGGAGCCAATTGGGCACTGAGTGGCAGTGCTGTATGTCCAGTACCAAGGCCCTGAGACAGTCAGCTCAGTCTCCAAGCAGGAAGGCCTTTGCCTGGAGGGTGTCCAGTCTTGCCTCTATGAACAACAGACATTGTGTTGGAAGGAGATGGGATTTGGGGTAGTTTATCATAAACCCCAAGTGCTGCAGGACCTGGATGGTGCATGCAGTCGTCTGCTGCACCTCTGAGGCCATGCCTCCTTTTATGAGCCAATCATCCAGGCAGAGGAAGACAAAGACCCCCTGGAGGCGGAGAAAGACGGCTACGACTGCCAGGCATTTTGTGAAGACCCTTGGGGTGGAGGCCAAGCTGAAAGGCAGCATCCTGTACTGGTAGTGTCCACCCCCCAACCATGAACTGCAGGTACCGCCTGTGGTTGGGGTAAATGAGGATGTGGGTATAGGCACCCTTTAGATCCAAGGAGCATAGTTAATCTGGAGGTAAGGCAGCAATGATCCAAGGGAGAGCATCTTGAACTTCTCCCTCACCAGGAACTTGAGATTGTGCGGATCGAGGACAGGCCTTAGGCCTCCTGTCCTTTTTGGTACGAGGAAGCACCTGGAGTAGAACACCCCTTGCCCTTGAGATGGTGGGGCACTGGTTCCACTGCTTTGTCCTCGAGAAGACCTGCAAGCTCCTTCAGTAGGAAGGTCCCGGTGAAGGGGAGACCTGAGGGGTTCTCCCGGAAAATAAGGTGGGAGGTTTCTGAGTCAGGTGGAGGAGATAGCCCTCCTTGACCACCCAAAGTGCCCAGGAATTGGTGGTAATGGTTTGCCACCTTGGGCTGCTGACCTCCTTGGGATAGAGAGGCTATGCCCAAGGAGTCAAAAGCTCCCCCCTGGCTGAGCCAGGGCTGACACCTGGGGTTTGGAGCCTTCTGCTTACGATGGCCATGCCTGTGCCCCTTGGCCTGCTGACCCTGCTGGGGATCCAGGAAGGCCAGAAAAGGCGGGTAGTTTCTATAAGCAGCCCCTTTTCTCGGGTTGAAGAGCTTTTTACCTCAGCCATTCTGTCGGGGAGGGGCAGCAGTTGTTTTAGAGAGTCTGGTCCTTGTCATGAACTCAGTCTCCAGCTCGGCAGCTTTGTCGATCATGGGCTTGCCTTGGCATGAGACATCAATTTGTCCTGAACCTATTGCTCGAGGTAGGACAACTGTAGCCAAACCTGGCCACCACTACTAAAGCTGTCGACTCAATGCCATCATAGGCTGCCCGAGACAAACTTGGAGCACTCAAGGACAGCCTTGGCTAGGTTCTTGAACCGCTGCAGGGGTTCCTCGGACAGACCAGCTAAGAACCTGGCGAGTTCCTTCCCATGTACAGCTGGTAGGCCTGGATGCGGCTGTTGAGCATCTAACCCTGATAACACTTTCTGCCGAGAACGTCCAAGGTGCGTGCCTCCCTACTGGGGGGCACCGAGGAGTGCATCTTCTGATTCTTCAGTCGACACATGGCCGACTCCACCTTCATGGAGAGTTGTGCGGCAGCTGTGATTTCTGGAAGCCCGGGCTCCAGAGGACTCAATACATCGAGTTGGCCGCTTACTGACCACCGGCACCGATGCTGGTGTCTCCCACATACGGAGCATCATCTGTTCCAGGATGGGAGAGATGGGCACCGTAAGCCATTCCCTCGGAGGGGCCTCATACTGGAGGATTTCTAACTCATCCACCTGAAGGTCCTCCTCTGATTCCATTGGGAACGCTAGGGCCTTGGACATATCTGGCAAAGTCAAGGAACCCCGTGTCCTTTGGCAGAGGCCGCCGCAGAGGGCTCTAAAGCGGGAGAGTCTGAGGGGACATCATGGTGGTGATGGGTGGCAGGCAACTCCTCATTCTCCATCTCCCACTTGGAGTAGTCTGTAGAGAACGCGAAGGATGATCCGCAGGCCCCAGGGCCAGGGCCGATCTTGGCCCGCGGCCGTGCAAGGTTGGCGCCGAGCACACTGACTGAGGATGATCGCAGCCCTGTTGAGCGGCAACCGGACTGAGACCTCGGCCGAGGATCAATTCAAGGCTGAAGGGTCTCAAGGATCGGCTAGGCCTATGGGGATGTCTTTGATGTCGAGGGCCCAGTGGTCAGGGTGGATGAACTGGCTGTGCTGAACAACAGCGCCTGCTGCTGGCCATGAAGGCAGACAAATTGTGCTCCAGGGCTGCCATTCTGGACTCTAGGACAGAAGACTCCACAGCCATTGGCGTAGGCAGAGGGAATCGGGTCCAAGGCTGGTTTCCCAGAGCGAGAATCCTCTGAGGATGGTGTCCGGTGACAGAGGCCAGTCCGAAGCAGAGTCCTTTCAGGGGACCTTTGCAGGCCACTCCCTTTCCGATCCCTTAGATGAGCGTCTTGGACTGCGGGACCTGGCTTGGAATGTACCCGGCCTGTCGGATCCGTCCAGGGACATCACCTAGAAGGTTTTCTTCTTGTTCTTGGGTTCCCTCTATGAAGAACCACGGTGCTCAGGTTCGGTAGGGCTCCCCCAAGATGCTGTGGCTTCAGATGTGGTCCCAGCCTTCGGAGGTACCGGGGACTCGGGGAAAAAATTTATTGTGCTGCTGCTAGCAGCTCTTGAGGGCCTTGATGGACATCTTTTTGCAGAGACCGCATGCTGTGGGGTCGTGGTCCGGCCCAAGGCAGCGAAGGCAGCAGTCGTGTATGTCGGTCAAAGACATAATTTTGTTACATCGATCACACTTCTTGAAGCCACTAGCAGCCATGGGAGAAAAAAGTACCCCAGCGAGGTTGAAAACCTGCCAAGCTGTCAGTTGGAATGAAAGGAGCGAAGATGCCAAAAATGAAAAACTACAAAAAAGGACCAAACTCAATGCCGAGATAGCGAGATCGGGTGGCGGAAGAGTAGCAGTGCAGTACTGGAGGCGAGTATAAAACTCAGGCAGAAAAATCAACTTTTTCTGGGGACAAGCCAGACGTCTGACAGGCTACATGGAAAAAGACTGAGCAAGATGGCACCCTTGGGCAGGAAGTGGACCACGTATGCGTGGTAGCATCTCCCAAAGAGTTTCTTTGAAAGCTGGGGGGATGCTTCCATGAAGGCTCTTGGTGCCAACGTCACCCATATGTGAGGACCGACTTCCTGCTTGTTCCCGGAGAACCCTCCTTGACCACCAGTAACACCCAGGCTTCGGTGACGATGGCTATCCACCTGTGGGCAAACAGGGCTAGGCGCTCCTCTGTGGGTAGCAAAGAACCCCCTGGGAGTGTGGGGGTCGTATCCAGGCAGTCAAAAGCCTCCCCCGGGCAGGGCCTGAGCCGGTGCCTGGGGCTTTATGCTTTCTAGGACCATGTCCCAGGCTTTTTTGTTAATGGGCCTACTGAGGGCCCAAGAAGGCTTGGAAGTGCGGAGTAGAACTGAAGCCTCGGGAAGAAGAGCTATTTCCCCGGGGTTTTCTTTCAGGGTTGCAACGAGATCTTTTTAGAGAGTCTGGTTCTCGTGACATACTCGGTCTCTATCTCCGCTGCTTTGTCCGCCATAGGTTTCCCAAACAGGGTTTCACCTGCATAGTGGACATCGATCAGTTTGTCCTGTACCCACTGCTCATACCAGATACCTGTGGCGGACACCCTAGCCGCTGACTCGATGCCATCAGGCTGCTCGGGGCAGGAACTTTGAACATTCCTTTATCGCCGATGCTAGGGTCTTGAACCTCTGTAGCAGTTCTCCATTAAGGCCTGCTGAGAATTCCAGAGCTCCCTCAACAGTTCCTTCAGGTACATGCCGATGCAGAGCTGGAATTTGTGGATTCTGTATGTTAGCATCAAGCCCTGAAAAGCCTTTAGGCCGAGGGCGTCAAGGGTTTGGGCCTCCCTGCCAGGTGGTACTGACGAGGGTGTCTTTTGGCTCTTAAGCTGGCGCATGGCTGAATCCACGACCACTGAGTTGTGGGGGAGCTGGGTGTTTTGTAACCCAGGGCTCCGGCGTACACGGTACATGGCATCGAGGTGCCTGCTGACAATGGTACAGACACTGGTATTTCCCACATCCGGAGGAGGCGGCAGTCAAGGATCAGGGTACTGGAACCGTAAGGGTTTCCCTTCAGGGCTGCCTCATATTGGAGTATCTCCAATTCCTCTGCGGATCCTCCTTGGCCTCTCTCTCGATTGCAAGGGCCTAGGCCATATCCCTCACAAAAAAAATTGTGGAACGCAAGTCCTCGGGTGGGGAGCGGAGACAGGTCCGAGGGCACGTCACGGTGTTGCCTCGTGTCTAGGGACTCTTCGACCTCGGTCTCCCATTTGGACTCGAAGTCAGAGTACGAGTCCGACGCCGCATGATCACCTCAGTTGAGGACCGCACAATGCAGGACCCTCGGAGGATTGTCTGTCCAAGTTGTGGGCACTCGCCGGGGAGGACCGCTGTCCTGAAGAATAGGACCAGGGCCTCAACTGGGGCTGGGGGCTCTCATGGCCAATGGCACTCAAGGACCAGCTCGATGTCCGGGGAAGCCCTCGATGTCGAGGGTCCCATCATCGGTACAGATAAACCAGACAAGCAGGACAAACACCCGCTGCATGGCCACTTGGACAGATAAACTGCTCTCTAGGGCTGCCATTCTGGTCTCCATGCCAGTTGACTCCACAGCCTTCGATGTGGACACTGAAGACTTTGGCTGGCAGTCTTCAAGGATTTCTTTTTATGTGCCACCTCTGGGGACTTCTGCTCTGAGAACTGCAGCCACAAGACTCAGAGAAGGCCATGGCTTTGTGGGGCATCAAGGTATCAGAGGGGGCCCTGGAGCATGGTGTTACCAGAGACTCCAGGGAAGAGTCGAACTTATGAATAAATTTTTCCTGCTGCTGATGGTGACTCTTTAGGGCCTTTGGGGTCATTGTTCTGCAGAGTTCGCAATCTAAGTCATGCCCTGGGCCAAGGCATTGGAGGCAGCCGTCGTGTGGATCGGTAAGTGACATAACTTTGCCACACCGGTCACACTTTTTGAAGCCACTGGAGGAATCGGAAAAAGGGTGTCCCTGCCTCTGGGCAGGAGTACGAGGCCTTTGACTGAAAACGGGCATGAACGCAAGTCGAGGCAAAACTCGATGAAAAAAGTGGAAAATGGATAGACGAACCAGAGGAGTGATGCCGAGGCGAGCTGGCTCGGTGGCGGAAAGGAACCAATACACAAACTAGACAAAATGTAACTATTAAAAAAAAAAATTCTGACTTTTTCTGTGAAAAAGGGACATCAGAAGGGCTCCGCAGAAAAAAAAAGGGGACTGAGGCAAGATGGCACCCTTGGGCAGGAAGTGGACCACGCATGTGTGGTGCATCTCCCAAAGGCTTTTTTTGAAAGCTAAGGAGATGCTGCCCAGGCTCCGTCGGCGCAGACATCACCTATTCTTGAGGGCTGACTTCCTGCTTGTTCCTGGAGAAATAAGCCTTTTTAATCTAATAAGCAGTGTTGTATTTTGTAAAGAAATGGCATCGTCCAAGTATTTTTTTTCTATACACTGGCCAGTTCAGTGTGCATTAGTTCTTTAAATAGTCTAATGGTCAAAATTGCCCAGTTTTTTTCAGCAGGATGACATGGGATTGAAGTGTAAGAAAGAAACACAAGGAGGAGCAAGCCTCCTGCGAGCAGTACCAAGGAACACAAAGAGCAGGAGACGTTGGATGAACTAATGAGTCTTTTATTGATAAGGACCCCAATGCGTTTCGGCAACGCCTTCCTCAGGGGAATTGTCACTTAAACAAACAATAAAAACAAGATCAGATTAATGATACAAACATCTAAAAACAATTAAAACCAATTGGCATGATGTGAAATATATAACAAATATTATATATAAATCACTTAAACTCAATAAATACATATATTAAATGTAAAACCATAAATTAATTGTAAAACATAAAACACAGACAAACGTAGGGCTGAGAAACGGAACACAGGCGTACTAATATGTTCATTAATTATGGACATGAGTAAAAAGCTATAAAGAATAAAAATAATAATAATAATAATAATAGTAATGAATTAAACAACTAAAAAACCGAAAAGCTAGAACATATAAACCTTATATGTATAATGAAGTAAATTAACCAATATGTACTTAAAAGGGAACACGCAAAGTCATACACATTATATATAACAAATACTGCCTAATGTAAATTTTAAAAAACTGAGTACATTGCTGGTATGCACAAATTAACTAATAGTAATAATATATTGATAATGCAACATAATCGGAAGAAGGGATAATCAGAGATAATTAAGATAACCAACATGGTATACCATTATGTGAATGAAATATATGAACGTTATCTATGAAGGCATGCCACGTGCTATACAATAAATTTCATGGATAATTATGTTATTCTATTCCTCTTCTTTATATTACCTATTCATCCTTGCACATCTGATTGATTAGTTTGGTCTTGTTAGTAACGCTATATTAATGTAATTTTGGATGCATTCCACCTCATGCTTTCTACCTTTTTATCGTTGCAGCACGTTCCAATAGTACTTTACATTTGGTCCCCTCCTTTTTTAATGTCATTTTTAATAATTTGTTTTTATGGTCAACTGTAGTTTCTTCAGTGTTGTTTTATATGGCCATCCAAGCAGCACCATTCATTTGAGTAGCCTCGATTTCTTTAGATAACGTTCATATATTTCATTCACATAATGGTATACCATGTTGGTTATCTTAATGTACATATTGGTTAATTTACTTCATTATACATATAAGGTTTATATGTTCTAGCTTTTCGGTTTTTTAGTTGTTTAATTCATTACTATTAATTATTTTTATTTTTATTCTTTATAGCTTTTTACTCATGTCCATAATTAATGAACATATTAGTACGCCTGTGTTCCGTTTCTCAGCCCTACGTTTGTCTGTGTTTTATGTTTTACAATTAATTTATGGTTTTACATTTAATATATGTATTTATTGAGTTTAAGTGATTTATATATAATATTTGTTGTTATATATTTCACATCATGCCAATTGGTTTTAATTGTTTTTAGATGTTTGTATCATTAATCTGATCTTGTTTTTATTGTTTGTTTAAGTGACAATTCCCCTGAGGAAGGCGTTGCCGAAACGCGTTGGGGTCCTTATCAATAAAAGACTCATTAGTTCATCCAACGTCTCCTGCTCTTTGTGTTCCATGGGATTGAAGTGTGCCATATTGCATTTTAACATGACATGAAAGATCTATTCCGTCAAATGTTAAAGATTCCACAGCACTTTTTGCAAGAATACGTAAGCTTTGGCCACTAGGCTCCCTTAATGTTTTAGTAAATAACCACCCATCTAATCCTATGGTCTTGTCTACTTTATGTTGCTAGTTCCCATCAAGAATCTCTATTGTACATCAACGTGGTTCCACAGGGGTTTCATGAAGTCATTTTCCTTACCTGCAGCCTCTCATCGTTCTGGGCTTCTGTGTAAGAAAGCCTTTACAATACTGTACTAGTATGTTTCTGCTCCTGAACCCTATCCAGTGTCATACAGTCCACCTTCTGATCAGCCATCCATTCTCCCAGTTTCCCCTCTTCTCCCATACAACCCCCTTTCCCTTTAGACTATTCACTGGAATGCTTTTGTAATTCACATTTCTTTTATCATCTTTTGCTCATACTGTCCTGACCACAGAAAGAAGGTTTTGACCTTTGAAAGCTAGAATAATGTATTGTTAGTCCAATAAAAACATCACTTTTTTAAAAAAGAAATCAACCATACAGTCCAGAGACACCACATGTATGAAACCTTCATGGCCCTTTGCATTTAACAAACCCTGAACTCACAATTCTTGTTTCTTAGTCTACTGCAGTTATATTGGCAACCCCCCCCCCAAAATACAATACCTGAGGATGTTTGGTTCTGGCATCCCAGGATCAGCACCCCTCTTGAACCCTGGCAAGGGGGAAAAAAAACAAATACTGAAACGTATACCAATAACTTCAAAAGACACCAGACAAAAAAACACTGTCATACAAAATGGTTATTAAAACATCAAAACATGGTAGAGAAAGCAATTCTGCAAGTACAAGTCTGACGCTGGAATCTTCTGGGCATCATGTTTATTTGATGGGAAAAATAATCAAGCTATTAAATAAAAAGGCTCCTCTTAAATATTTGCTTTGTTCCCAAGCTAAATACACAGATACAAAAGAAAAGCAAATTCAGAATCCTGGTAAATCTTGCTATTCAGTGAAACATTAGCAGACCAGATCTTTATTCTACCTTACGATTCTTGCTGGAATGCATGCTTGTACTTTATCACAGAAAGTTAGACTTGCTCCTGTTAGGCTCTTGGGACCTTAGAGAAGCCTAAAATAAATTAGTTGTCAAGAAGAACGAAGAAAGAGAAAAACTGGTGAAGGAAACATGATTTCCAACAGAAAAAAAATATGCAAGAAAATCCCCTCACAGCACCCCTGAAATGGAGGGAGGTGTATACATCTGGCCTTAGAGTGGAACAGATATTGAAAAAAAACACAATAAAGTGTGCGACAAGATAGCAAAGAAACCCCAAAAGACCACATCCATCTCTCTGCACACCGTACTCCCCTCATGAGTTTGAGAATCATCCACAAGTTTGTTAATCAAGAGAGAAGAAACCAGATCACATCCCTTGGCATACCAAACAGAAGCTTTATGTACAGTGCAAAATAAAACGGATCATATTGAGTGGAGGAATGGCTGATTAGAGCAGTGAAATGAGAGCCAGGGAAAACAAGGCTCAAAAGCCAGTCTTCCTACTGGCAAGTCACGTCACCCGCCAACTGTCTCAACTACCAACCCAGACTAGCCCTTTGGGGAAGAGAACTGCCTACTGTACCTGAACTGTAATGCGCCTTGAGCCCAGATTTGGAAAAACAAGTAAATAAATTCAAATCCACATATCCACGACAAACATGTAGGTATACCAGTCAGGAATAATGAGACCTAATATATAAATAAAAACCAAATTCAATATATGATCTTCCACGCAGAGTCCTATAGACAATACTTTCCCTTGGTCTGATGCCACCACACATGTCGATGACTCAAGTTACAGTACCACATAGATAAGTATATAATACAATTTCTTGTCCTTTCCAGGGGAAGTGTTTCCAAATGGGTTAGTTTTGTGCATACTATGACAGTAATGAACCTCGCTTCTAAGCCATGGTATGCTAAGGCTCACCACAGTGTTTGAACTATGCCTCTGGTGTTTATGGTATATAATACGTACAAGCAACCTATCAAGATATGCTTGGAAATTGCTTTTAATTAGGCCTGTAACACCTTGTACGATGGGAATTATTTCTGCATCTTTGTCACATTTTCTTGGTCTTTGACTAAATTGTTTGGTACTTGAGGAAATTCTCTCTCTTCATACGATTCATAAAATAATTATAATCACTTGGTACTGACATTTATTATAATGGTAAAGGAAAAACACCAGAACTGCATTGATATCTGGTTTCCTGGCATCCAGCTTTTTATCGATTGGCATGGGAATGTCTCAGATAACGTTCCCTCTAATCTGTGTGCGTATACATATCATGAACCCTGCATGCACAGCAAAATATAGCACGCACAAAAAAATTTAACGCTGAGACAATTTTTAATTCGTTTTTATAAAGCAGGGCAGAGAAATCAAACTATTTGCATTTTCCTGACCTTAGCAGCTGAGTGCAATTTGTTAAGTTTCATCATGTCTGTCAACTCATGACAACCCTGGGATAGTTGTCCTAAACTTCTGGGTTTGACACTCTGCTCATTTGATGTTGGGTCCCATCCATAGGATGGCACTATAGTATTAAATCCTAGATTGCTGGTGACAGTGCCATTATTAAGTTAAGTGCTGTTGTGCATAAATTGTCAAGTGCCATAGAAAGTATGGCTTTCATCACTGCCTACTTTACTCCTGCTGGAATTCTGCAAACAAAATTCAAATTTGTGAGTCAAAAGCTCTGAAGTATGCAAAATTTGCATGCTTTGTTAAAATAACAAAGTACAGTTTTTGACTGATAATTTAAATCAGAGTGAAATTTTTGAATAATTGTGTTCAGAATTCCAGCAGGAGTATGACTTTCATCCTGCCACTCATACACTCCTTGTAATTCTGTCTGGTAGGAGATGAGGTGGCGCTCAGCACAGGTCTGTAAAATTGTTACATTATCGATGAAAAAGGTATACTCTTGGGAGTCACTTTTCTGAAGAAATTTCTGCAACTCGAATGAAAGCACAGGTAAGACACGCATGGTATTAATGCATTACTATTTAGATAATAGTAATACAAATTGAATAATTTACTTAATTTTGTCACCTTGTTTATGATTATGATCTCTAATCAATACTTTCGCTGCATGCAGCTGCTCACAGATTCAGTGGGAATTTGTGCACATGGATTGAAAATTTTGCACAGAAGCCATCAATTCTTAGAGGAAACATTGATCATAACCTTTTCGTTTTTCATAATTTTCTTAGGGTCATCATCCCAATACTTTTCCAATATAGCAATGTTGTATTTATGAGGTTTCCAATAGATAAGGTGTGCCACCTTATTGTGACTTTCTGTATAAAAATTTTCTCCCTTCAGAAATTTGGAGCCAGCTACAAACTGAGTAACCTGTTTCCAGCTGTTCCATACAGAACATGGATATTTTAAGTTTTTTCTGTTTGCTGTGAATTACCAACTTCTCATCCTTGGCTTTACGATTCAGTTCACTGCTCCTTAACCATTCATGTGTCTGGTTTTGATCAGTTTACGGTGCCTGGAGTAACTGTGTATTTCTCACTGTATTTGTATATTTGCCACTTGTTTTTCCTTGCTTGCTGTCTGGGATAATCTAGTGTTTGTTTAATAGATAGACGTGTTATTGATTGCTATTTTTTTTTTATTATATTAGTTTGGATACATATTTAGAATTATTTTCAAATTACGTTTTGGTTACTCCTCTCTTTAAAGCAGGCCATGACAAATTTTCTTGTAATTTAGGAGCCAGCCTAAAAAACTAGGAGCTGACTGCTGAAATCTAGGTCACAAAGTATGCCCAAACTCCCAAAAAGGTGCATCACAGCTACTGTTTTAAGGCCTGATTTCCATTTTTTCTAAGGGAAAAAGCTTAATAAATTGGGCCGCTGCACAGTACCAACAGAAGGCAACGCCCCCACTCCTCCTCCTCTCACCCACCACTCCCACTGACCCTGAAAGCTACACTGAGTGAGTGGTGTGGATGTTGGGGATGTGTGTGGTGGGAGAGGAGTGGACCTTTTGCACATACACATTGTGCCCTTTACCTCCCATGCATTCACTTTTCCACACTCCAACCCCTTGCACACTTCCTTCACCCTTCCACTCCAGTCCCTCTCCTATTATCCTTCACCCACCCCCAACTTTGTTTCCCTTCCCAGACTCTCTTCTCCTTCTGCCTCCGCCCTTGCACTTACCTTGTATTGCCTCTTTAAAATGTGTCTGCTGCCTGCTGTCCTCCTGTCTCTTACAGTTCTTTCTGCAGACAGACAATGCTGGTCCTGGCTGTGATCGTGTATGTTGGCAGCTCTGCCCATGAGAGAGGAGATCCCTGTGGGCAGACAGTGCCAGTCCTGGCCATGTGTTCTGAGCCCCATGCGCCAGGTTTGATTTTATACTTGGCCTGGCACCTGGGGGTTTTTGAGCTCTGCTTTAGAGCAATTTTTTCTACTCCATTTGCATGCACTGCTATACTTAGAAAAATTGCCTACACAATTATTTTTTTCAGCATCAAACAACTGAATAACCCTTTCCGAGGAGGAATGTTAATGTGCTTTCAGATATTTAGGGAGCGGTACTAAGAAAAGAAAAAAAACCAAAAAAAAACCCACATCTGGATAGTTCAGGTGGCCCTTACCCAAAAATGATAAAGCTGCAGCATTTTGTTCAGAAGGAAAGAAGAAAATAGATGAATGAAGAAAGAAAAGGAAATGGCAAAGAATTCAACATTGAAATGTTGAAGACTAACATTTACTGTCTGACTGCTTTAAGATTTGCCTCAGAATATGACATTGCCAGATAGGTCACTGGTCACTGCATTAAAAGAGGTGTTTTGAAGCCTTGCCTTTAATACAGAGATCTTCCTGCAAGAAGGGGCTATTCATCCAAAATTATATATTATAACAAGAACCCTTACAATTTGTAGAAAAAAAATATAGCAAAGACCCCTCTGAAAATTTTCCACTTTTGTACAATTCAGGACTGCTGTAACCACAATCTACAACTGATCTGATAATCCTGTCATAGGAAGTGGATTGGGAGGGGAGATCCTTATATCTGGAGTGCAGTTTATAATTTTAAATACAGCCTGGTTTTCTAGTCCATCTCCAGTTCAGACAAAGAAACATCATAATGCATAACAAGTACAGCTCATATTCTGGTGAGTTTGCATCAAATGTCAATTTTGTACTTTATCTGCATCGAAGGGTCCCACCCTCAACTTTAAGTTCATATTTAATATCAGCATAAGCTCATATTTAGCACCAGTCACGAGCCTGTCTATTTTATGCCCTTTTCTCTGAATGCCTCTTTTAAGTGACTACTCAACTTTAATCATTTATAGGATCATTTTGTACAGTGATACTTCTGCCAATAGGACAAGGCATCCACTCCAGTGAGACATTTAAATGGAGAGTTATCTTTAATAAATGCTGGCCTATAAAGTAACAAACTTAAGTAGGCAACCCTTATCTTTGATTTTTCAGTACTGCATCATTTAAATTTTCTGATCAGATGACATATTCTATGGATCAATAATGTGGTATGCTGTAGTTTCAATATTTCAAAATCGATACATTTTCACGGACGATGTTGTTGAGAAAAATACATCTCCTCACGTCAGCCTGATTACACGAGAATGCAAGCAATCTTAGGAAACAAATCCCTCTATTTCCACTACAGAGCATACCCTTCACTACATACATGATTGCCAACTGCTCAAACCTAATAATCAACAGATATGATGATATCCAGCAGAAGAAGAATCATATCATCATTTCCTTATTTCTATCACTGTTCGCATCTCGACAAAAGGTAGAGTTCTTTAACTTGATCACTTCCTGTCTGTTCAGATCAGATAAAAATGATCCCCTTAACCTAAGAAAAGCATTTTTTAAACAGTCCCCTCCCTTTGAACAAGGCCTTAGAGACTTGCAAATCTAGCTTAACTAACACCCAGTCAACAATTACACATCCTTTGTACTCCTAGGGCTGATGGCTTCACTTTTGTAAAGCTCACAAATTAGACAAAGTTCAGAACACCGTATAATGTCAAGCATTGCAATGCTGCCTTGCCAGTGGTCAGTGACGCCAATGTGCAAATCAGTTTCCTATAGGGATACCCCAACCCCCTTCATTTCCCTTAGTTCAACTTTCCTATGAGTGAGCTCATGCACTAAAATAGAAAGGGGTGATCCTCTCCAGGAGTTCCCTTCTTAAAGTTTTGAATATGATGAAAGTGGATGTTACAAGACTGTATAAATTGCTCAGTCAGTGCTTGTACTCTTCCTGACAAAATTCCTACATCCTGTACTCTGTAAAGAGCTACTGAATTGCAGTAAAAAAAGAACTACACTGATCAAACAGTCTGTTTTCAAAATGAGCCACTGATAACAGAGGGAGACTGACACTTAATGCACACAAGCACCCCAAGACAGGGAAACAGATCCCAGGAACCAATATCATTAGCTGTGAGGGGGATGTGTGCACATATCCGGCTACATCTTCCACTGCTCTATTGTCTTCTTTCTCCAGGCAAACAGTTTAAATGGTGAATTATGTGTCATCCATATAGTACTATGAATGAAATAAAGTCAGAGATAAAACACAAAAACTTAGGAAAAAATCAAATACAAAAAGAAGAAACAATTTAAAAAAGCAGCTCTCTTTTTATATTATTCAAACTCTATATTAAAAACCATGCAGGATTATTTCCTCTCTAGCCTCCTGCACCTTTACAGGCCAGAGAACTGTCAATGATATTTGGTTAATTGCTATCTTAATCCTAAATATTAGGGTCCCCTGCAAAACACCAGGGCAACTCACCATTTCCTGGAAGTGCACTGCATGATAAAAGCGAGAGCAACTGCATCATGCATGAAAGGAAGCCACTTGTTCTTATAAGTTAAATGTTGCATGTTAGCCATACCCACCAGTCTCCTTGAGACTTACCTGGCTTCCCTACCTCAGCCCAAGGTACAGCCTTTTACCCTATCTGTCATTTCCAGAGATCCTAGTTCTCAAGGGTATTCTTTTGCACCCTTCCCTCTAAAGCAAAAATCTTCATTTTGGGGCTCAGAAAGCAAATGCTCATAGCCTCTCTCCCCTGAGATATCGTTTTACCAGTCATTCACTTAATTAGCATCCAGCCAGTCAACTTGATCAACATCCAGTTAGTTATCTATTCTACAGAAAGACTCATCTCTCTTGTATGGAACCAGAATCAATGCAGCACTCTTGGTTTCCACCATCTATACTAAGCTCCTTGTTTATTTTTAAAGAGCAATTGGAAATTAAAAAAAAAGAGTTCTCATTGTATGCTGAACTGTTTTTAGTGCAGTTTAGCAGCATATCATTATATATACTCTGAGAACATTACACCGACCTATACTGCACCTTTGCTGAAACAAGAGTTCAAGCTGTGTGCTAAACACACTGTACAGTATGGGGTAATTTTATAAAGATATTCAGCATGTGAAGCACGTTTTACACACAGAAAATAGCTCTTATAAAAATCACATATGAAAAAAGCACCTATACTGAAAAGCTGTGCCTACTTTTACCCAATCTGTGCATAGGTATTCCCAAGGGCACCACATGGCAGGGGTGGCCTGTGAAGGATGCACATGAATGAGGGACTATGTGCAGACACTCACTGTGGGGTCCCAGCTGCATAAGTCAGTAGGGGCCAAAGAGTGGGGTCATGTATGAAAAACACAGTTGTTCAATAGTAGGACCAGCCAAGCCACACACTTACACTTTTGAATCAGGTGTAAATATGTGCGCTATTGGGGGAACATTGTAGGAGCCTATATTATAAAGGGACACATAGGCGCCTATGTTGCTTTATAAATGCCTTCAGTCAAAAACACAAGTCATCCTTGACACTCTTTAAATCTTAAGCTTTTGTTGGACCTGACAGACAGACTCTGGCACAACAGCATACATACCTACTGGCCAAACTCATTATAAAGTCTTTTTACTTTATTTAAATTTTTAAAGTTCAATATGAAAGATGTTTTTAAAAGTCAAACACATTTTATTCAAAATAGCTCTGTAAATCGCTTTGTATAACTGGAAAAGCCAGCACAGTAAAATTAGACCATAACCATATCACTTCATTTCATTTTTTTGTATATTTTACAGTTTAGAGAAGGATCATTCCATGTCAAGTGGTCTAAGTATATAAAAAGTGCCCCGCTCGACCATCTTGGATTTTGCTGAAATTTTGTATGCACACTACCATGTGTCTCAAACTAACTTTGGTAAAGTTTTAGATTCTCTCGTGGAATACTTTGAGATATAGTCGTTTGTCTGATCACATACCTTGACTTTGTACAGTACGAGTCTGAGATTTCAGCAACTTTGAGACCCTATATTTTCTTTGCTATTTTATTATAAAAAATGAAACTTGACTATCCTGTACAACCTTTTGCACTCTATTTAATGATACTAATGATATTTTTTGAATATGTCGGAAGTAGATATATTGCAGCAAAGTCAGCCAAAAAAATTGATGATGTTCTAAAAAAATTAAAAATTAGACATTATGCAGCTTCCTAAATAATCAAGTAAAAAGTATGAAATTTTGCACATAATACCTCTATGTACTGAGGTTCTTGAATTTATAATTTCATGCTCTTAGCATTCTCCGTTAGTTTACAAATTAAGTGTAAAGTTGATGATTTTTTGCAAAAATGTAAAAATAGGGTATTTTTAACCTCTTTTTACACAAAAAGTATCTTCTAAAATCATTTTGAAACCAATTTCATTAGAAAGAGCATGTTTTAAGCTTTTTAGAAAAGCGGATTTAATTTACTAACCCTGGCGTACAATACCCTGAAAAGAGGGCTAAACATAGCGGACATTACCATGCTTGACAAAGGCATGTAATTCAACCTGCAGTTCTAACGTTATCCAAATGTTATATTTAAAACTCATTTATTTCCATTATCAGAGGAAGTCGCTAAAAGAGTCAAGGATTTCTGTGAAGATGATGAATTTAGCAGAATGTGTCCTGGCAAAAAAGACTGCATTTCAGTGCGACTCGATGGTGTCAAAGTTCAAAAACAAAAACGGTTGCTGTTGTGTAATCTTAAAGAGTTGTATGTAGCATATCATAATAAATTTGGAGCAGAAATCGGTTTTTTCAAAATTCTGTGATCTCAGGCCAAAGTGGTGTGTGACTGTTGGTGCTTCAGGCATGCATTCTGTTTGCGTCTGCAGTATACATCAGAATGTAAAGGTCATGCTGCAAGGTGCAAATATTAAAGAGGACTACAAGCTGCTAATGGAAAAGACAGTGTGTGACCTGAATTCCAAGGAATGTATGCTACAAAGATGCCAAAGCTGCCCTGGCGAAGAATCACTTGTAGCGTATTTGGATGAAATATTCCAGGATTATGATGCAGAGGAATCAATTGAATTCAAACAATGGATTCACACTGACCGAGAAACACTGGAAAAAGCATATTAACAGTGGACAACTTTGCTGAAAAACTTTCAAGCAAAATCTGAAAGCTGACAGGCCATCATTTTGTTTCAAAACACCAAAGTGAATATCTGAAGTCACTGAAAGCTGACTTAAAAGAAACGGAGTTCATTGTTTTGATGGACTTTGCCGAAAATTACTCATTTGTTGTCCAAGATGCTGCCCAGGGCTTTCACTGGGAAAATTCACAGGCCACAGTACATCCATTTGTTGCTTATTATGCAAACAAAGTGGGCACCTTGCAAACTGTTAATTGTTGCATAATTTCCGATCATATGCAACATGATACCGTGTCAGTACACGTGTTTATTCAGAAGTTTATTGAATTTTTGTTGACCCAAGCAGATGTTATGAAAATATACTACTTCAGTGATGGCTCAGCAGCACAATATAAAAACTACAAAAACTTTGTCAATTTATGCAACCACAAAAATGATTTCAATATCGAGGCTGAATGGAACTTTTTCGGCACAAGCCATGGAAAATCACCTTGTGATGGGGTTGGTGGCACAACTAAACGTTTGTCAGCCCGAGCAAGTCTACAAAGACCTTCGTCTGACCAAATATTGACACCAAAAGTTATAACTTTTGTGACCAAAATATACACGGAATTAAATATATTTATGTCGCAAAAGATGAAATTGAAAAAAGCAGGAAGTTTCAAGAAGAAAGGTGGAAAGAAAGCAGCACAATAGCTGGCACTAGAGAACATCACCAATTTGTACCAGTTGACTCAAACTTGGTTTGTGTCAGCAGAGTTTCAAATGATACAATAAGTTTTTTAGCCAAAATTTCCAATACTGCTATTTTGTATTTGAAATTATCTGAGTTGTCCCTTGGTTGCTATGTAGCTTGCATCTACGACAACAAATGGTGGATTGGCAATGTTGTTGAAGTTTCAGCTGAGGAAAATGATGCATTGATAACATTTATGCATCCTCAAGGTCCTGCTCATTCGTTTTATTGGCCAGAAAGGCAAGATGTTTGCTGGATTACAGAGCAGCACCTCATTAGCATGCTCCCTGCACCTTCAGTTACATCATCTGGCCGACAGTATCAATTCCCAGAATCCATTTTGAAGGAAGTGGCTTGCAAACATAACAGAATGTAAAAATATTGCTAGCATTAAAATTGAGGTGAGTACTTCGGCTTGGGAACCATATAAGATACACAATTTAGGCTTGGGAACCTAGGATAAGATGCCCAATCATTGGCTTGAGAACCAGCTAGACACCCACTGAAGGCTTTGGAACCTCAAATAAGAAACCAAATTAAAGGCTTGGGAACCTAGATTAAGAAACCCACCCGTGGCTGGTATTGCATAGCTATCGGGCGTGACCTCTATGGCGATGGGGTTGCCAGTTCATGTTCCTGAACTTGTAGTGACAATGTCACCATGGACCAACGCAATACAATATTGATAATGTTTCAATATAAAAATGTTAAAACAAGTATGATCCAAAAAATTAACAATAATAATATGATGAAATATACGCTGTTGCCATGGCAATGTCCGCTGACTTTGGTCCTCTTTTTAGGGCACTGTATGCCAGCGTTAGTCAATCAAATTAACTTTTTTAGGGAGTTTAAAACATGTTCTTTCTAATGGTAGTAGTTTGAAAACGTTTCTAGAAGATACTTTTGTGTAAAAGGGAGTTAAATATACCCTATCTTTAGCCTTTTTACAAAACTTATCAACTTTACACTTAATTTGCAAATTAATGAAAAGGGCTAGGAGCTTGAAATTATAAACACAAAAACAACAGTACCACGAGATACTATGCCTCAAATTTCATGTTCGTTGTTTACTTATTTCAGGAGCTATGCAATGTTAAACTTTTAATTTCTTTAGGCTGCCAATTTCTTTGCCCGACTTTGGTGCAATGTGTCTATTTCTGACACAATCAAAAAAGATTATTATTAGTCTCATTAAAAAGAGCGCAAAAAGATGTGCAGGGTAGTTAAGTTTCATTTCTTATAAACAAATAAGAACAATATTAGGTCTCAAAGTTGCTGAAATTTTGAATCGTACTGTACATGTTCAGGCTATGGGGTCAAACAAACGACTATATCTCAACAGGTTTAATTAACACCAGAGAACCTAAAACTCTACCAAAGTTCATTTGAGACATGGGGGGCTCTAAATATAAAATGTAGTCAAAATCCGTGATGGTCATGCAGGGAGCCCTAGACCACTTGACATGGAATGACCCAGAAACCAAATCACCAACACTCAGCATGATCCTGGCATGCCTGCATGTTTTGATAATCTGTATCAAGAGAAAAGCTTCTCAAAACCTTTTTGACACTTTTTCACTCTTTAGTATGCGTCTCTTCATGGTGGTGGCATCCGCCTGCTCTCCAGCATTAGCCACTTTCCTATGCCCACAGCTCGGAGTTGAGAACAGGCAAGAGGCGGTTTGAAAGGAGCAAATCCCTAATTACTATGTTTCACAGTATGCAGATTTCAATGATGCTGAGCTGGAATCCCTCCCATTGAAATGCACTGGACCTGTTTGGGGGGGAGGGTTTTGGGGGGGGGGGGGCACATATCTCCCAGACCCATGGAACAATCTGACCCATTTCTGTATTTGGTCTATTTTTAATTGGCTCCCTCCATGCAAGTTTCATCCCATTCCGTTTATTTTTCATAGTTATTTTTCCCTCAGATATTTCTGAAACACTCCTCCCTCCCCCCTATTTTTCTAAATAATTCTTTCAATTTCTGTTGGGTTGGAAAGAATACTAAATGAAATGAAAAAGAAAGGAGACAAGGATGATACCAAAAGAGGAAGCAAGAGTAAACAGGCTGAGGTTTCAAAGAATCTGACTAGTACTTCTGCTTTACACACACAACCTAAACTAGAAAGACTAGGGGACATGCAATGAAGCTACAGGGTAAACTATTTAAGACTAATAAAAGAAAATATTTTTTCACTTAACGTGTAATCAAACTCTGGAATTTGTTACCGGAGGATGTAGTAAAGGCTGTTAGTGTAGCTGGGTTTAAAAAAGGTTTGGACAAGTTCCTGGAGGAAAGGTTCATAAGCCATTATTAAGAAGGAACCAGGATATCAATGCTTGAACCAATACAAGCATTGTGGAACCTGTGTCCCTTGGGGAAACTGCTAGGTACATATGTGACCTCGATTGGCCACTGTTGGAAACAGAATACTGGGCTTGATGGACCTTGGTCTGACCCAGTATGGCATATCTTATGTTCTTATGTTCTTATATTGCAAATTTTGGAGGCTGAGAAAATACCCTTTTCCTTTAAGGTTTATATGTTTATATCCATTATTAGACTCAGCAGCAGAGCTGGCCAATACCAGGCTAGATCTCAGCAGGTTCCTCCTCTAAATTCTGGAAGTCATCTCAAGAACAAACTGCAGATGCTGCTTAGAAGCAGCAGTCAATATAGTGGGTTAGACAAAGTAAAACCAAAAAGAAAAGACATGTATTTGCGTATCTTCTTGAACTATACAAAAGCTTATAAGAAAGCTCCCTTTCACAGTTAAATGCTTCCACTGTGAAAGCATTTATCTTGTATATAAAATCTACCTATATCTAAAACCTACGCTAAGAAAATGGAGTATCTCAGTAACGAGTGGGATGCAAACATGCACCCCCCATTGGGAACGGTCCCCATGTCGCCCTTAAGCTGTTCAGTCAACAAGCACTAAGACTCTCACCTACTGTACAGGCTGGAAGCAGACTCCATATGGTAGGAGGACAACGGTCATACAAGACTACAGGAAAGCCCAGTCTAGTCAGACCCACAGGGCGGGTTGTGGCATCAGTCAAT
Organism: Ichthyophis bannanicus; assembly: GCA_033557465.1. Classification (NCBI taxonomy): domain Eukaryota; kingdom Metazoa; phylum Chordata; class Amphibia; order Gymnophiona; family Ichthyophiidae; genus Ichthyophis; species Ichthyophis bannanicus. Next base: position 549,711,407 of record CM066031.1, read on the forward strand.
TTGCTCCAATAGCAAAGAGATAAATTTAAAATTGCGAATGAGAAAAAGTAGCAAAGAAACCAAGTCAATTTCCTCTTTTATCCCAGATGATCCAGCAGTAAATCAGTATAAAATGTTCAGCATGGACAGATAGAATTAAGATGGCATGGTTTAATCTTAACTTCTCCAATCACCTATCTGTATATCCCCTACCAGTACCAAGAAATAATTATTGACTTCTGTTTGTGGCACAAGTGTAACAGCTGTATTCAATATCTATTTCCAGGCTTGATATAGCTTCCATTGCTATTCTCTCCTTCCTGTACTTTACCAATTTATATTAACGTAATTAAATTTTTTTTGGTCCTTTCAAAATGGCTTTTCTATAGTTGAAACTGCTTTTCACACCCCTTCTGTGCCTCACACATAGTCCTAGAAAAATAAGTTTTCCCACCACAGCACTAATCCTTCTTAAGGGAAAAAATGCATTTCAAATATGGCATTCACTTTAAAAAACTGCACCTAGAATTTCATTTTAGAATGCAAAACCAGATAAAACCCTATTATTTAGGTGCACTGTGGGGGGTTCAGTCTACCAAATAAGGCCTTATCTGTCAGACCAACCCTGTACGGCGCACTCCCAGACACACTGCCATTTTGCATGATGGTGATGCAGAAGCAGGAGTGTGTGGTCAGCACTCTTGCCTCCAATTGTTTGAGTTACTGGGTGGGTGCAGACAGGGGTCTGAGGTGGATCGGTGGGGGGGGGGGGGGTGGAGAGGTCATGCCAGGAGCCTTTTCTATGGGAGAGGTGGAGGGGAGTAGGGGAGGGTTAACTGCTACTTGGGCCATTAATGTTTAATTTTGGCTAGGTGAAAATAAAGGGGTGGGGAGGAGTAGAGGCCACCAATAATTTTGGTGCCTATGGAAGGGCAGCCACTGGGCACCCTAACCTTAATTTGGGAGGGGGCTCAGGGGTTGGAGGGCCTAGTTGCCACTTCGGCCATCTATGGCAGATCGGAAGGCTGGGACTGCTTGGGTCATCTGAGGTGAAATGTGGCATTTCACCTCAGATGATCCTTAAGCTCCTGACCACCACCCAAGCAGAAATTACTGAGAGAAAAAGATTAGTAAAGTATTCTGCAGGAGAATAAAATTATTGAAAAGTGCTTTAACATCACAGAATAAGATACAAGCCAACAATCAGCAGGCAATTCCTGTACTTTCATATAGCTTTGGGGCTGTGGACTGGCCTCTTAAAGGTCTTGAAAAACTGGATGTGCAAACACAAAAAATGGAAATTACACTTACCTGGTAATTGAAGTTCCTGGAGGGTCCAGTTTAGTCCTCCACATCCGGGTAGTGCACCTCCTCCTGCAGCAAGGAGACTGGACCAATCAACTCTTCAGAATTGTAGCCTGCTTACTGCTGGAATTCCCATGAGCCCTCCAGTGAACTAGTAACAAAGCAGACTGAAGAAATAACAGATTAAGGAAAGTACAGAAAACAGAAAGGTACCCATAAAGGAGTTGTCGAACCCCCTCCCCAAACGAGAAGGCCGAAACGCTGCACCTCGCTTCCGCTCCTTGTTCCGAACACCGACCGTCAGCACCGGAAGCTGAGTAAACCAAAGGGAAAAGAAAAAGACGAGACCGAGGCACAAATCCGAAGGGACGAAAACCCAAGGAACGGTAACCCAAGGGTGATGGTCCCCTGAACCGTTTATGTATGAATTCAGTTCCTTATTTTTTTTTTTTTTAGTGCGTAGGAATCTGCAAATTAACCGATCGCAGAATAAGATGGTCACAGCGCGCCGCAAAAAGAGAATTTCGGGAGGGAAGGAGGACTAAACTGGACCCTCCAGGAACTTCAATTACCAGGTAAGTGTAATTTCCGTTTCCTGAGCGGGTGTCCAGTTTAGTCCTCCACATCCGGGATGTATCAGAGCAGTTAACAACGGGGGGATCCTGGCACGCGGCGCGCAAGACCGCAGACCCAAAACTGGTATCTCGAGCCGCAGCCACATCCAAATGGTAATGCTTACTAAAGGCATGGAGAGATGACCACGTCGCTGCCCGACAAATTTCCAGCGGCGAAACGAGGCTATGCTCCGCCCAGGACGTGGCCTGCGCCCTAGTGGAATGAGCTCGCAACCCCAAGGGAACAGTCTTGCCCTGCATAAGATAAGCCGACGCGATAGCCTCTTTAATCCACTGAGAAATGGAGGCCTTAGCCGCCGCTTCTCCTTTCCGCGGACCTCCAAACAGTACGAATAAACGATCCGACTTTCGAAAGGACTCGGACACTTTGAGAACTGACTGAGGACCCGACGTACATCAAGCTTATGAAGAACAGAGCCGGAAGCCGTAGACTACTTTGGAGCCAAAACCGGTAGAACCACCGGCTGATTCACGTGAAAGGGAGACACCACTTTAGGCAAGAAGGAAGGAACCGTCCGCAAAACTACCCTATCGGAAAGAAAGGATAAAAAGGGAGCTCTACAAGAAAGCGCCTGGAGTTCAGATATGCGACGCGCCGAGCAGATGGCAATGAGAAAGACTGTTTTCAACGTCAAGTCCTTTACGGAGGCACGGCGGAGAGGCTCAAAAGGCTCCCGAGACAAAGCCTGCACCACCAGGTTCAAATCCCAGGGAGGTACGGTTATCCTGCGAGCAGGACGTAACCGAAACACCGCTTTGAAAAAACGCCGAACGTCCACATGCGAAGTAAGAGGCATGTCGTGAACCTTGCCGCGATAGCACGCCAGAGCGGCAATCTGGACCTTCAACGAGCTGGCGGCCAGACCTTTGTCAAAACCGTCCTGCAAAAAACTAAGAATGACCGCAATAGAAGTCGTCGCGGCCCGGACGGCACGCCGGGAACACCAATCCTCAAAAATTCGCCAAATCCGAACATAAGTGAGAGAGGTAGAAGGCTTCCGCACACGCAGTAGGGTGGAGATAACTGCCGGGGAATACCCTTTCTTTCTCAACCGAGCCCTTTCAATGGCCATACCGTAAGCGAGAACCGAGCCACCTGAGGCATGTGCAGAGGCCCCTGCACCAGGAGATCCCCCAGGGCAGGAAGCCGCCAAGGTACGCCGTCGAGCAAGCGCACCAAATCCACGTACCACGGACGACGGGGCCAATCCGGCGCCACCAACAGAACCGGGCCGCGGTGGGCTTCTATGCGCTGAATCACTCTGCCGATCAGAGCCCACGGCAGGAAGACATATAGCAGTTCGAACTCGGGCCATGGTTGGAGAAGCGTGTCGATACCCTCGGACATTCGTTCCCTGCGCCTGCTGAAGAAACGACTTGTCTTGGCCGACGCGAACGTCGCCATGAGATCCATGATAGGCGGACCCCACCGACGAACTATCTGAGCAAAAACCTGTGGGTGCAACTCCCACTCTCCGGCGTCTATCCGCACACGACTCAGAAAATCTGCCATGACATTGTCCTTGCCAGCAATGTGCGCTGCAGAAATGGCCCGGAGACGCTTTTCCACCCAAACAAAAAGCGCGTCCGCCTCGACTTCTAGAGACACGCTGCCGGTGCCGCCCTGCCGGTTGACGTATGCCACCGCCGTCGCGTTGTCCAACAGAACACGAACCGCTCGGCCGCGGACTGACTCCTCGAACGCTTGAAGCGCTAGCCATATAGCTCGCAGCTCGAGTCGGTTGATGGACCACAGAGCCTCCAGCGGAGACCACGTCCCCTGCGCAAACCGGCCCTGACAGTGGGCTCCCCAGCCGGAAAGACTCGCATCCGTGATGACCGGCAACCAGAGGGGCAGTTCCAAGGGAGCCCCCGTCCAAAGGGAGAGCGGGGACAGCCACCATTGTAACGCCAGGCGAACCCGGAGGGGGCACCACAATCGGCGGTTCCGAGAATCCGATTGATGGGACCAACGACGTAACAGAGCCCGCTGAAGAGGTCGCAAATGAAAATCGGGCCCACAGAACTACCTCCAGAGTCGAAGCCATGGTGCCCAATAACCGGAGATACCACCAGGCCGACGGGGCGGGGTCCGCTAGGAACAGCCGTAGGAGCTGACGCAAACCCTGGGCCTGGTGATCTGGGAGAGACACTATCCCCGTGGAAGTATTGAAACAAACACCCAGATATTCGAGATGTTGAGTCGGCACCAGCTGACTCTTGGGCACATTGATCACCCAGCCGAGATCCTGCAGAAGACGAACGACTTTGTTCGTGACCAGCAAACTCTCCTCCGCGGACTTTGCCCTTATCAGCCAATCGTCGAGGTAGGGGTGCACTAGAACCCCCTCCTTGCGTAAGGCCGCTGCGACCACCACCATCACCTTGGTGAACACGCGAGGCGCGGTTGCCAGGCCGAAAAGTAGGGCTTGGAACTGGAAGTGACCCCAAGGAAGCGCGAAGCGGAGAAATCGCTGATGCGCGGCTCGAATGGGAATATGCAAATAAACCTCGGTGAGATCCAGAGAAGTCAGATACTCTCCCTGTTGGACTGCGACCATGACGGAACGGAGAGTCTCCATCCTGAAATGAGGGACCCGTAGACAGCGATTTACGCCCTTGAGATCGAGAATAGGACGTACGGAGCCGTCCTTCTTTGGCACCACGAAATAAATGGAGTAACGACCGAGTCCGCACTCGTTCGGAGGAACAGGGACGACGGCCCCCAGCGCGAACAAGCACTCCAGAGTCACCCGAATGTCTAGTTCCTTTTGCGACCCTTTGCAGGGAGAGAGGACAAAGGAATCGCTTGGAGGGTAGGCAAAGTCCAACGCATAACCTTCGCTGACTATCTCGAGGACCCAACAGTCCGAAGTAATGTGGGCCCAAGAGGGAAGAAAGTTCCGAAGACGTCCGCCGATGACTTGCACACCCTCCGGAGCCCGCCTCATATCATTGTGGTTTACGACTAAAGGACGAGGAGGCACTGGAGGAGGCGATGGAGAAACCCCTGCCAGCCCCCCGGAAACCACGAAAGGACTGAGTCCGAGACCCAAACCGGCCTCGTTGGGAATTCCAAGGGCGGGTCGACCGAAATCTCTGAAAATCCCGAAAGGAACCTCGAGTCGCTTGAAAAGGCCTAACCGACTTGGGCTTGTCCTCCGGAAGTCTACCCCCTTTGGTCTCACCCAAGTCTTTCACCAACTTGTCTAAATCCTCCCCGAACAGTAACTTACCCTTAAAGGGAAGTCTGCTAAGGCGAGACTTGGAGGAAGGATCGGCGGCCCAGTTACGCAACCAAAGGGATCTGCGCGCAACCACCAAGGAAGCCATACTATTTGCCATGGTACGGATCAAATCATAATGGACATCTGCGAGATAAGCGGAACCCGACTCTAGACGAGTAACCTCAAGCAACGCTTGCTGGTCTAGGGAAGAATTCTGACGCAAGCGCTGAGCCCATCGCAAAGAGGCTCTAGCTATCCATGCCGCACAGATCGAAGCCTGCAGCGATAAGGCATTGGTCTCGAATGCCTGCTTTAACAAACCATCCACTTTCTTGTCCTGAATGTCCTTTAAGGCAGCACTGCCTTCCACCGGAATAGTAGTCTTTTTGGTCACCGCAGAAACCGCCGCATCAACTCGAGGGGACTTGAATTTCTCTTTATCCTCATCCTTCAAGGGATAAAGCCGATGCATCGTATGGATGCCCTTCAAGCCAGCGTCCGGATGGTCCCACTCGGTCTGTATCATCTGAGCTACCACCCGGTGAACAGGGAAGACTACCTGCGAGTCCCGAACCGCCTGGATAAGGGGATCCTCTAACACATCGGCCTCCCCCAGAGATGGCGCTGAGAGATTGAGTGTCTGAAGAGCTTCCGTGATAAGAGGAACCAACTCCTCCCTACGAAACACCCGAACAATCCTAGCCTGATCCTCAGGGTCTGGAATCTCACCTTCAAGGTCATTGACACTGCCCTCAAGGTCAGCATCCAGCTCGAGGTCCTGAATCTCAAAATCTTCTGGCGGCAAGCCAACCGGGTGCAACTTCTTAGCCGCTTTGGCGGGCGGCTCCGGAGGACCGGAGACAGATGGCAGAGGAATAAGAGTAGATGGGGAAGACTCAGGCCATTTGCCCAACTGCCCCAACTTGAACGCCTGATGCATAATTAGTACGAAATCAGGCGAAAAATGCGTCAGAGCAGAAGAAGCATCCCCCTGCTCCACAGCGACTGCGGACTCCGGAGTCTGAGAGCCCGCAGGCACAGGTGGCAACAGAGGCCCCAGAGGGAGAGCGCCCTCCGTCAACAGCGGAGCCACCAAGTGCTCTGCTGGAGGAGGGGAGGCCCCCTGATGTTCTATGCCAGAAGAGACCGCAGCACAGCTGGAACAGAAACCAGCAGCAGACACGGACCGCCGACGCAAACCGCAGACCAAGCATTGCGGTTTGGAGGACATGCCAACAGGCAATCAGGTTGCTAGCTAAGGAAAGAAAGATACCGCGTATCCTGAGGCAGGGACAGATCAAGTGAGAGCCCTATACAGGTAAGCCCCACACTAAGCCCGCGTGCTTAAACCCCTTTTTTGTTTTTTTTTTGTTTGTTTTTTTTGTCAATGAAACAAAAAGAAACAGATAGCAAGAGCCCAAATGAAACAGAAAGCAAAAACGCTGGTAAAATAAAAGAATTAAGGGCCAGACAAGACAGTTACCGCCAAAAAATGAAACGCAAAATGGACGCCGGGACCGAGGCACGCTGAAGAAAAAAAAGAGCGCCAAAACCGACGAAAAAAGAAAATGAAATAAAATATCCCGAGCAGACCAAAACGGCGATGAAGGAACACTTACCCCGAAAACATGTCTCAGCAAGTGTTGTAACAGCCGCCGAGCAGCCCCGGAGCAAAGCAGAGAGCCGGTCAGCTGAAAGGCAGGCAAGCACCGGATCGCAGCCGGAGTGCCTGGTAGCGTGCTCATGCCAATGTGGAGGCAAGAATGAGCGCCGCGGGTAAAGTGATCCTGCCCCCGAACAGTCCTGGGGGAGCGATCAGCGGAGCCGGCATAGACTGCAGGCAGGGAGCAGGGAGGAAGGTCAGTGCCGGTCAGCCTCTCTCCCGCGGGAATCCCCGTGTGCTACTGACACGCACAGCAAAGGTCTGAGCCCTCAGTCTATTTTTTTTTTTTTTAAGTCAATTAAAGGGACAGTAGACAGAAAAAGAAAAGCTAAAGTAAAGTAAAGTAAAGAAGAAAAAGCATCAACTAGAAATAACAAGTGAGCCTAGATCCAGGCTCACACCACCTCCTGCTGCAAGGAGACTGGACACACTGGAGGGCTCATGGGAGTTCCAGCAGTAAGCAGGCTACAATTCTGAAGAGTTGATTGGTCCAGTCTCCTTGCTGCAGGAGGAGGTGCACTACCCGGATGTGGAGGACTAAACTGGACACCCGCTCAGGAACTCCTCCATGCCCATGAAGTGATTTACAAGAATCAGTGTATGCCAAGACTGTACATCCCTAGAGCTGAAGGAGGGCTAGGCCTCAGAGACTGATTACACATACAGAGTTACCATCATAGGTCTCCAGGCTTACTTAACTGCAGAATATGCAAAAAGTGCTGAAATATGAGAATAAACGTCCAGAATCTGTCTCCATCATCAAACTTGGACAAGCATTCAAATGACTATTTTTTTCTCTTTGAATCCTGCTAGACCAGTTCAAATGAGTGGGTTCTGCTCCCCAGTGCCTGCAGGTAGAGGCAGACAAACTACTTTAAGGGATATCATAACTTCGTGTATCTACTGGTGCAGCACAGAGAAGACAGTATGACACTTCCAAGCAGCAAGCAAAACTGAAAACCTCAGAAAAAATTCAAACTAAGCACATTATTAACCAACATTCATAACTTGGAATCATTATTTATACTGTACTATTTGGCTCTCCTATCACAAATGACTCTGCATCAAGCATTGAATCAGGCAAAGCAAGCCAGAGGCAGCAAGGCTTCCAAACCTGTAGGCAGTCTTCCAGGCTGGATCCTGGACTGGTCTAGCAGGATTCAAAGAAAGAAAATGATCAGATATGTAAAAAGGTCTCCTTGCTTATCCTGCTAGACCAGTTCAAATGAGTGGAATTTACCCAAGCAGTCAGGACCTCGGGTGGGAGGAATAAGAACATAAGAACATAATATACGCCATACATGGTCAGACCAAGGTCCATCAAGCCCAGTATCCTGTTTCCAAAAGTAGCCAAACTAGGTCATAAGTATCTAGCAGTCTCCCCAAAAGACAAAGGTTCCACAATGCTTGCATTAGGTCAAGCAGTGATATGCTGGGTCCCTTTTAATAATGGTTTATGGATCTTTCCTCCAGGAACTTGTCCAAACCTTTTTTAAACCCAGCTATACTAACAGCTTTTACTACATCCTCCGGTAACAAATTCCAGAGTTTGATTACACGTTGAGTGAAAAAAATATTTTCTCTTATTAATCTTAAATAGGTTACCCTGTAACTCCATTGCATGTCCCCTAGTCTTTTTATATTCTGATGACGTAAAGAATCGATCTACATTTACCCGTTCCATTCCATTCATTAATTTATAGACCTCTATCATATCTCCCCTCAGCCGTCTTTTCCAGATTGAAGAGCCCTAACCTTTTTAGCCTCTCTTCATAGGAGTATCCTTCCATCTCCTTTACCATTTTGGTGGCTCTTCTCTGTACCTTTTCTAATAACGCTATATCCTTTTTAAGACACGGCGACCAGAATTGCACACAATATTCAAGGTGCAGTCGCACCATGGAAGAGAGGTATTATAATATCCTTTGTTTTATTTTCCATTCCTTTCCTTATGATACCTAGCATTCTATTTGCTCTCTCGGCCGCCACTGCACACTGGGCAGAGGGTTTTAACATGTTATCCACGATGACGCCTAAATCTTTTTCCTGGGTGGTGGTTCCCAATGTGGAACCTTGCATCATGTAACCATAGTTTGGGTTGTTCTTTCCTAGGTGCATAACTTTGCACTTCTCCAAATTAAATTTAATCTGCCATTTGGATGCCCAGTCTTCCAATTTATCAAGATCCTCTTGCAATTATACACAATGCTCTTGGGTTTTAACAACTTTAAACAGTTTTGTGTCATCTGCAAATTTGATAACCTCACTCGTTATTCCCTTTTCCGGGTCATTTATGAATATGTCAAAAAGCAGCGGAACCAGCACAGACCCCTATGGTACTCTACTATTCACCTTTCTCCATTGGGAAAATTGGCCACACTGGACAGAACTGCCCTGCTAAATTCACCATCTGCTGCAGCTTCTACATGCAACTTGTAGTACTTCATGCTGACCAAGCAGCAGCCTTACTGATGCGCCCCCCCCCCCCCACAGTGACCTATGTCCTAGTGGAGTGAAAGCATAGTTACTCACCTGTAACAGGTGTTCTCCAGGGACAACAGGAATCAGTCCTCACTTATGGGGTGACGTCGGCACAGACAGAGCCTGCGTGGAGCAATTCCCCAGCTTTCAAAGAAAGCCTTTGGGATTGCTACCATGCATGCGTGGTCCTCTACTCGCCCAAGGGTGCCATCTTGCTCAGTCAGATCCCTTAGCTCAAGCCCTACCAAGCAGATGGAAAAGGAAGGACAAAATTACAGCAACTCATCAAGGGGAGACGGGAGGGTAGTGAGGACTGATTCCTGCTGTCCCTGGAGAACACCTGTTACAGGTGAGTAACTATGCTTTCTCCAGGAACAAACAGTCCTCATTTATGGGACTCCCTAGCTACAGGCTACTGAACCTGTAACCAAAAATGCCTCGCGAAGCCATAAGCAAAACCCTCGGTAGCCGTGAAGAAGTGTTGGAGGGCAGGAGTTGCTTATACCCCGAAGAGATTATGGAGTACAGTCTGGCTGAAGGCACTGTCCCGGCAGGACTCCCTCTCCAGGCAATAATGGACAGCAAAGGTATTCGTAGAAGACCAGGTTACCGCCTGGCAGATGTCCATCATGGGCACGGAGCGCAGCGAGGCCACCGAGGCCATTTTGGCTCGGACCCCATGTGCAGTGACTCGATGATCCAGGGGAACGCCTGCCTTCACATGGGCAAACGTGATGCAGTCTGCCACCCAAATAAAGAGGGTGCGCTTGGTGACTGTTTGCCCCTGCCTATTGGGATCGTAGGTCAGGATGAGCCAGCCAGACTTGCGATGAGTCTGGGTACGCTGCAAGTAGAAGGCGAGGGCCTGCTTGCAGTCGAGGGTGTGGAGAGTCGCCAATGCCTGATCAGCGTGGGGCCTCAGGAAGAAGGTCGGGAGCACTCTCTTGGTTGAGATGAAAGGCCAACATGACCATGGATAAGAACTTAGGATGCGTCTGGAGGACCACCCTGTTCCGATAAAACCTGGTGTAAGGGGCACCAGCCATGAGCGCCTGAAGCTCACTGACTCGGCGAGCCGAGGTCTGCGCTACCAGGAAGGCCACCTTCCAGGATAAATGCCGGAGCAAACACATTGCCATCGGCTCAAAGGGTGGATGAGTGAGCTGTGTGAGCACCACATTCAAGTCCCATTCCGCCAGAGGGGGACGGATGGGCGGCTTAGATAACAGAAGGCCCCACATGAAGCGGGAGACTAGTGGTTGCCCCGAGAGGGGTTTTCCCTCGATAGGGAGATGATTAGCCGATATGGTGTTCAGGTGAACTCTAACCAAGTTTGACTTCAGTCCCTCCCTTGAAAGGTGAAGGTGATACTGGAGAACCCACCGAACCTGGCATGAGAAGGGGTCGATCTGGTGTTCCAAGCACCAGACGGAGAAGCACTTCCACTTAAAGGCGTAAGCTCGCCTAGTGGAGTCCTTCCTCGAGGCAAGGAGGATTTCCTTGACCTCTTCCGGAAGGGCCAAAGAGACCCCATTCAGCCGCCAGGCCATAAGGGATAGGGAGAGTAGGTTCAGGTGCAGTACCCGACCCTCCTCCTGCATCATCAAGTCCCTGGCAGAGCCTAGGGGAATCGGGCCACGAGAATCAGCGATGCTCTGTCCCGATGAGCTTTGAACAGAGTCCTTGCAATGAGGGGGAAGGGAGGAAATGCATATAGGAGGCTGGACGACCAGTCCAGGAGAAATGCATCGGGGCCCTTCCTGCCCGGGTGCGGTACTGGGCCACAGAAGCGAGGAAGCTGAGTGTTCTGGGGGCTGGCAAAGAGGTCCATCACCGGAGTTCCCCAGCGCAGGAACAGCAAGCCTGCCACTCTGGGATCCAGGCGCCACTTGTGGGGGGCGAAGGATTCTGCTGAGTCTGTCCGCCAGACTGTTCTCCTGACCCGGGAGATACGTCGCCTTGAAGGACATCCTCCGCTGGGCGGAAAAGAGCAGATGAGGACTGCTTCCCTGCAGAGGGAGCACGACCCCATGCCCCCCTCCTTGTTGATGTAAAACATCACTACTCGGCTGTCGGTCTGCACAAGGACCGACTTCTCGCCAAGAACATCCTCGAAGGCCCTCAAGGCCCATCAGATGGCCTGGAGCTCGAGCAGGTTTATCTGCTGTTGAGCCTCCACAGGCGACCACTGCCCCTGTGTGCAAAGAGAGCAGCAATGGGCTCCCCACCCTAGCAGGGAGGCATCTGTGGTCAGTACCACATTGTACTGTGGGGCCTGGAAGAGCGAGCCCCGCAGGAGGTTGTGGGGGTTCCGCCACCAGTTCAGGGACAAACGGAGATCGGGAAGAAGCCTGACGGAGTCCTTGAGGTGTCCGAGGGATTGGCTCCATTGAGAGCTGCGACACCACTGGGCCGTCCACATGTGCAGGCAGGACTGAAGAATCACATGCACGGTCAAGGCCATGTGGCCCAAGAGACGTAGCATGGACTGAGCGGTGACTGCCGGGCGCTTTGGATGCGAGTGGCCAGAGCCCGGAGCGGGTGGAGTGATCCACCGGCAAGACAACCATGGCCTGCCCCGATGAACTCCAGAGCCTGTGCTGGCTCGAGGTGAGACTTTGGGTAGTTGACAAAGAACCCCAAGCTCTCCAAGAGGAGGACAGTGCTGAATAGTAGACATCGCCTGCTGGGTCTCCTCAGAGGAGCCTGTAATGAGCCAGTCATCGAGGTAAGGGAACACCGGCACGACCTGACGCGAAAGGTGAGCGGCGGCCACGAGGAGGCACTTCATGAAGACTCGAGGGGCGGATGCGAGACCCTGTACTGGAAGTGCTCTCCCTGCACCCTGAAACGCAGGTACTGCCTGTGTTGTGGCAGAATCAAGATATGGGCGTAAGCCTCCTTTAGATCCAAGGAGCATAGCCAGTCGCCCTGCCAGCAGAAGGGCAGCAGCACACCAAGAGACATCTTGAATTTCTCCCGTAACAGGAACTTGTTTAGCCTGTGGAGGTCGAGGATGGGCCGCAGACCCCCCATCTTTTTTGGGACGAGGAAGTTCTGGGAATAAAAGCCCCAAACTCGAAGGTGGGGAGGGACCTTCTCAACTGCCCATTGGGCAAGGAGGGAGTGCAATTCCCACTGCAGCAAAATCTGGTGTACGGGGAGTCAAGGAGGCTCCGCCGGGGAGAAAGGAGGTGGAAGCCTGTCAAAGTGGAGGCGATAGCCCTACCAGATGACCTGGAGGACCTAGGTGTCCGAGGTGATAAGCACCCATGACAGAGCGAAGCAGGACAGGCGTCCCCCCATGGACTGCTGTATTGCTGGAGGGCGAGGGGCTTTGCCACTGGCGTCAAAACCCTGAGGGGGTTGCGGGGGAGCCGGCTTCTGGGCCTTTGGGCCCTTCAGTTTACGATGACTTTGGCCGGGCTTTCCCTGCACCAGAGTGGCCAGCGTGGGAGTAGCCGAGTATGGCAGGTAGCACCGATACTGGAGACCTTTCCTGGGGAAGAAGGGCTTCTTAGTAGGCTGCTTCTTCCAAGGCCAGGGTAGAGGTCTTGCGGGAGAGATGAGTCCTCGTGACATACTCTGTCTCGATTTCTGCCGCCTTCTCCTCCATCAGCTTACCAAAAGGTTGTTCGCCGAGGCCGGGCACATCCAGAAGCTTCTCCTGAACCCACTGCTCAAAATCCGAAAATTGGAGCCAAGCCTGGTAGTGGGATCCGATGCTTGCGGCCGCCATCTAAGCCAATGTCTCGAAGCCATCATAGGAGGCTTGAGAGATATACCTAGAGCAATCGCCCACTGATTTCAAGAGGGTGCAGAACCTGTCGAGGGGCTCACCCTCAAGGCCCGCGGAGAAACCTCCCAGTTTTTTTGCCAAGTCGCTGAGGAACATACCGATATATAGTTGGTATGCCTGGATGCGACAAGAAAGCATGGAACCTTGGTAGGCCTTGCGGTCCAGGGCATCGAGGGCTCTCAATTCTCGGCCCAGCGGGACCGATGAATGGGACTTCGGGCTCTTCTACTTCCTCATGGCCGATTCCACCACCATCGAAGTGTGTGGGAGTTGGGTCTTTCGGAAGCCTGGCCCTCGCTGCACCTTGTACATTATGTCAAGGCTCTTGCTCACAATGGGAACTGAGGCCGGGCCTCCCACATGCGAAGCAATAGCTGGGAGAGGATCGGCGGCACCGGAATGGTGAGGGATTCCCTGGATGGGGCCTCGTATTGAAGACTATCGAGTTCTTCAGCACAAGGGTCCTCCTCAGCCTGGGTGACAAAGGTTGAGGGCCTGAGCCATGTCCCTAATAAACACCAAAAAGGAGGTGTCCCCGGGCAGCGAACGCCACTGGAGGCCAGGTGGCGAGGGGTCCGATGGAAGATCCCAGTGTGTGCGGGTCTCTGGGGATGTGTCCCCATCGGATTCCCAATCCGAGAAATCGGTTGAGCGATTCGAGTCGGGTGGTTCACCCTGTCCGATGGCCAGCGGCCTGGAGCCGGAGACCCTGGACAATATCTCCCCCAAAGAACAGGGGAGCAAGCGAGACCAACGTCAAGGACCCTCACGAGGCCTGTGGCTCTCGGGGCTGTGAGCACCTGCTGGAAAGCAATGAATGCAGAAACACTGTGTTCCAGCGCCAGCATACAGGATTCCCACGTGGGTGTGGGGCCCTGGGACGCTGACACCAGGGTCACCGGGTCGGGCGTCGAGGAGGAGAGGGGATCCTCACCAGGACGGCCTCAGGAGACTGGGCACCTTAACCGGAGGCCTCCGTTTCTCTGTGAGGTACCTTGCGGGGCTGTTCCTTGTCCGACTCTCGGGAACGCCGAAGGGGGCTAGGCGCGAGCGCTTGTCGGGGGCCCCAGACAGCGACTTCGAGGCCTTCTTCTTTTTGCGTCGTTCCACCTCGGGGGACCCCTGGTCTAAGTTCCGTCTGGAACGTGGCACGGCAGGGGGAGAACCCACCGGAGGGGAGATGACCGAGGGCGCCACCGGAGACTCCGAGGCGGCCTTTCAAAAAATGTCTTCGGACTTCTGCTTACAGGTGAGCAGGGCCTTAGAGGACATTTTCTTGCAGAGCAAACAGAGCTCTGGTTCATGGTTGGCTCCCAGACACCTTAGACAGCAGTCATGAGTGTCTGCAAGCGATATATGCTCCTAGAGCATCTATCGTATTTTTTAAACCCGGTGGCCATGGGGGCAAAAACGGCCCCTGCGAGGTCGAAGACCCATGTGGCCAGCGGTTGGGAAGAAAAAAAGTGTGAGAAGCCCAGGGAAAATATATGTAGAAAAAGGTATCCCTGCAAGCTCCAAAAGAGAGCAAGGGGAGGACGGGTAGAGGACCGGTGCAACCAGAAAAAAGAAATAAGGGTCTGTTAAGGCCAGGAAAATCAAACTTTTTCCGAGGGACGAGGATGTGCGTCCGAAGGACTCTGCGGAAAAAGAGACACTGAGCAAGATGGTACCCTTGGGCAGGAAGAGGACCACGCATGCGTGGTAGCAATCGCAAAGGCTTTCTTTGAAAGCTGGGGAATTGCTCCATGTGGGCTCCGTCGGTGCCGACGTCACCCCATAAGTGAAGACTGACTTCCTGCTTGTTCCTGGAGAACTACACTCCCCCCCCCCAGCACATGCTTTCCAGCCAGAAGGTATGCTGAACTAATAGCCTGCCCTTAATCCAGCAAGCAATGGAGGACTTGGCCATGCTTGCTGAAGAAAGGAGAATAAATTCTGAAAAAGATAGTTCCAAGCCTCTGGACTCTTCGTCTGCCTTTGCTGTCCCCCAGAGTAAGCTCTAGAGGACTGAGTTCTAAAGAATGAGCAGAGGAATCCTGATCAGGGGCGCTGTCTCTCTCTAGCCAATCTCACTGCTGCCTGCAGAGCTGGCGAGGTAGAAGAGAAGTCCATTTTCACCAACTGCAGAGATGATACCCCAAGGAGCGAATAGAAGCCTCCATAACAAGAAGGCAGAGGGAGGACAGTAAGACCACATCTCTTCCCAGAAGACCAGCATCTATGTCAAGCAGAATGGCTTTCTGAAGCAACTCCTTCCATTCCACCAAGGTGTGCTGTGGTAAGCATGCACCAGAAACGCAAAGCTACTGTGAGTTGCAAAGAGGGCATTCAGATGGTACACACATGGCACATGTCAAAGGCACACAGATACTGTGCGTGTCAACATGCGCAGTGCAAGTTAACACACAGCCAAGGCATCAGAAGCTCACCCTTAAAGCAAAAGCACAAGCACAAGGCAGCAACTGGCGGGAAAAGACCACGATCACTAACAGTTCTGCTCCTGCACCCAACAATCGCCCCTTCAAGCAGCCAAAGTCGGGGGGACCTCATAGACAACTTTAAAATACACACAGAAGCATAGATTCAGTGCAGACACAGGAAATTTAGATTCAATACTCACACCAGGGAACCCAAGCAGCGATAGTGCTGGGCTCAATGCTACTCCCCTGCAGCCAAACACCTCTTGAAACCTTCATCCAATCTTCGGGAGAGAGCTGGGGGAGGAGTGGAGGAATTGGGCACTAAGGTTGTGCTAGGCTTGGAGTCTGGTTAAACAGGATATGGACAGGGAATGGAACCAACACCCCTCCTCCTTTGGCAAACCCAAGAGAGTACCAGTGTTAAGGGCGATCTAACAGGTGCCCTCTCACATCGAGCTCAAGTGAGGAAGTCACCCCTAAGAGTGGTTACACATGAGCTAAATGAATCTCTTTCCACATTTTCACAGAGCTGTTCAGATGTGTACACACTGAGACAGAGAAATACTGGAGCTGTATGCCCCTAGCTACTCCAGATATTGAGCAGGATGAAGTCATTAGAAACCTCTGGATTATTCTATCTCTACCTCTGCTGGTTGGGCAACACAACCCACTTTCTGGAATGGCCTAGCTGGCAGAACAATATGGAAGTGCTGCAGACTTTGACCACAGCCTAGATAGCTGCCTGCAGAAGAGGAGGGAGAAAGGCCTCTGAAGCAGAAAAGGTTAGAGGGGGAAGAGAGCAGATGAGTGTTGTGTGTGGGAGGGGGGAGGAATGGATAGGGGGACTGAGAGATGGCAAGAGTAAGCATAAAAGGAGATAATATAAGAAGGGGGGGGAATAAGGATAAAGTGGGAAAGGTGCTGGGGAGGGGAGCATAGAGGAAAAAAGTGCATGGTGGATAAGGGACCAGGACATCTATATGCCGAGAGGCATACCTCCCACTCTTGCACCATAGACATACACACATCCTACATCCACACCGCATGCATGTGCATGCTTCCCCCCCCAGCACATGCATGAGCATGCTCACACACACACACACACACACACACACACACACACACACACGTAAGCCCTTCCCCACACTACATACCCCTGGACCACAAACACGCACAGGCCACACAATTATGGACACATGCCACTCTCGCAGTACTGCACATACCCCACTCCCCCCCGACCTGGACTTATGTACAGACACATGCATTTGCTCCACATCCTTATCACATTTCCATTATAGATACACACACATGCCACCTTTGCATCACCCTCTATCACTACAGACACAAATATAAGCATAAGATGCCTCAGAGGCCCAGACCCACTGCTACCTTAATGGGACATTTTTAACATGTGTTTTTGCACTCAGTCCACCCACAGACATGAGTTTGCCAGCGGTGGAAAGGGAATGCACCATTCTGTCACACTATAAATGTGCAATTTTCAACTTTTATTATTGTTTAGAGCTGCTTTATTGCGAGCAACAAGAGAGTCAAATAAACCCATTTGATTCAATTGGAGGAAAATGCTAAAATCAGAAAAAAGGGCAGACAAAAAAAAGCATATAGTTATAATTATAGTTTATCAGTTTTCATATACTGGGAAACATACAGAGTAATTTACAAAACAGAGTCTAAAAATAGGGAAAGAAACGCCAATCTTATTTATTTTAAAACATTTCTATCCCGCCATATGCTAAAATGCATCCAAGGCGGCATACAATATAGAAAAGGTCCGAAGACCCTAACACAGAAAACACTAACAACTGTCTCCCCTTTTAAAAGAAAAGGAGAGTGAATAGGGCAGGACAATATGAGTACAAAGATTGGAAGACAGATAAAATTGCAAAAAATACTTCATCAACCCTCTGGGCTCAGCCCAATTCTGAAAGCCTGCTCAAATAGAGAAGTTTTTAAGAGAGACTTGAATTTTTTAAATGTAGATTCCAGGCAAATGTGAGAAGGTAGGCAGTTCCATAGGACTGGAGCAAAAAAGAATAAAAGCAGAGTATCTTATAGTCGTTTATTTAGCTCTAGAAAAGAGAGGAATGGCCAGCCTAGTTTCGTAAAGGTAGCTAAGCAGCACAGGCGAGCATAACAAGCCCTAATAGATACTAAGGGGCATTGTCATGGAGGAGATTGAGAGTCAGAGAAAGGATTTTGTGGTGAATGTGTTGGAGCAGTGGGAGCCAGTTGTGCTGAACAAACAGCATGGACACATGATTACATTTCTTTGCATGAAACAGGATCTGTACACAGGGTCGGCCCGTCCATTGAGCAAGAATGTTTTTTGCACAGGGCCCCGCGTTTCAGGGGGCCCCGCGCAAAAAACATTCTTCATCATCCCAAGTTAAAAAAAAAAAAGAACAGCTGCTTCTGCCGCGGCAGCATCAAGAGTGCCGCCGCGGGGCCCCCCCTGCTCGGCAGATCCTCCCTGCATCGTAGGCTAGCGTTGAATCCCCGAATGCGGGCTTCTTTCAGAGCCGCGAGAGTTTCCTTTCTCGCGGCTCTGTTAATCCTGCCGGGGATTTCCCGTCAGCCCCGGCGGGATTAACAGAGCCGCGAGAAAGGAAACTCTCGCGGCTCTGAAAGAAGCCCGCGTTCGGGGATTCAACGCTAGCCTACGATGCAGGGAGGCTCTGCCGGGCAGGGGGGGCCCCGCGGCGGCGGCACTCTTGATGCTGCAGCGGCAGCACTCTTGATGCTGCCGCGGCAGAAGCAGCTGGTTTTTTTTATTTTTTAATTTGGGATGATAGGGGGGGGAAGGGGGTTTAGGACTGGTAATGGGCTATGGGGGGGGGAGGCTAAGACTGGAAGTGGGCTGATAGGGGAGGGTTAGGACTAGTAATGGGCCATGGGGGGGTGCTAATACTGGAAGTGGGCTGATGGGGGGGTTAGGACTGGTAATGGGCTATGGGCGGGCTAAGTCTCGAATTGAGCAGATTGTCGTGGTGGTGGGGGGGGTTCGGACTGGTAGTTGGCTATGGGGGGGTTAGGACTGGTAGTTGGCTATGGGGGGGCTAAGACTGGAAGTGGGCTGATGGGGGAGGGTTAGGACTAGTAATTGGCGATGGGGGGGCTAATACTGGAAGTGGGCTGATGGGGGAGGGTTAGGACTAGTAATGGGCCATGGGGGGGGGTGCTAAGACTGGAAGTGGGCTGATGGGGGGTTAGGACTGGTAATTGGCTATGGGGGGGCTAAGACTGGAAGTGGGCTGATGGGGGAGGGTTAGGACTAGTAATGGGCCATGGGGGGGGTCCTAAGACTGGAAATGGGCTGATGGGGGTTAGGACTGGTAATGGGCTATGGGAGGGGTTAGGACTGGTAATGGGCTGATGGGGATTAGGACTGGTATTGGGCTATGGGGGGCTAGGACTGGAAATAGGGTGATGGGGGGTTAGGACGTAATGGACTGATGGGGAGGTTTAGGACTGGTAATGGGTTATGGGGGGGGGGCTAAGACTGGCAGTGGGCGGGTTAGGACTAGTAATGGGCCATGGGGGGATGCTAAGACTGGAAGTGGGCTGATGAGGAGGTTTAGGACTGGTAATGGGTTATGGGGGGGCTAAGACTGGAAGTGGGCTGATGGGGGAGGGTTAGGACTAGTAATGGGCCATGGGGGGATGCTAAGACTGGAAGTGGGCTGATGGGGAGGTTTAGGACTGGTAATGGGCTATGGGAGGGGTTAGGACTGGTAATGGGCTGATAGGGGGTTAGGACTGGTAATGGGCTGGGGTGGTTAGGACTGGTAATGGGCTGGGGGCTGGGGGGGTTGCTAGGACTGGAAATGGGCTGAGTGGAAGGAGGGCTTGAACTGCAAATAGCTGATGGGGACTGGGGCTTGGTATGGAAATGGGCTGTGAGGGGGAGGGAGCTAGGACTGGAAATGGGTGAGTGGGGGGGCTAGGACAGGAAATGGGCTGATGGAGGGGCTAGAATAGGACTGGAAATTGGCTGATGGGGGGGTGCTAAGATTGGATATGGGCTGTGGTGGGGGTTTGGATTGAAATGGACTCATGAAGGGGCTAGAACTGGAAGTAGGCTCATGGGGGGCTTGGATTGGAAATGGGCTGAGTGGAGGGGAGCTAGGATTTGACATGGGCTGATGGGCTCATGGGGGGCTGGGATTGGAAATGAGCTGATGGAGGGACTCGGATGGGACTGGAAATAGATGGGGGAGCTAGGACTGGAAATAGGCTGATGGTGGGTCTAGGATAGGACTGGAAATGGGCTTATGGGGGGCTAGGACTGGAAATGGGCTGATGCGGGGACTAGAAGGGAGCGGATGCTGGGTGGGACTGGAACTAGAATGGAGCTGATGTTGGGGGAGGATTAGAATGGGATGGAGCTGGGAGAGTGAAATGGAGGGAAAACATATTTTGTGTGGGAGGGAAGACAAATCTACAATTGGCCGGATATTGGGAGAGTAAGTGGGGATTGAGAACGGAGGGGTAAAATTTGAGTAGATGAAATAGGAATGAGGAAAGAGCAAAAGGAGAAAGATTAGTATGTTAAAGCAGATGTAGAGAGAGAATGGAAAAAAACTAGAAGAGAGAAGAAAAGACAAATGGACAGCAGACGATGGAGAATTAGCGGAAGACACAAAGAAACCAGCTGAAAAAAAATGCACAAAAGGTAGAAAAATCTCTCTTTATTTTGAATTTATTAATTGGAATATGTCAGCTCTGGGAAATGTGCATCATTAAAGTCTGCGCTTTGTTTAGTACAAGAGCAAATTAATGTATAGTTTTATTTCTACAGTGTTGTACATTCCAAGTTTGGCTTTTGGGATTCCCAGTTTAATTATTGTCTTCCTGTTTCTAAATTGTGATTCCTTGTTTGGTGATGGTCTATGTTCTGCATGTGTAACTGAGCTGAGGTATTCTGTTTATGTAATTCCTATTTGACATTGCCACTTGTTCTCTTTCCCCAGTAGGTCATGTATTATTGTTCTCTGAAATGTATTGGTTTAATATTTGCAGCGTTTCCTTTTGATAGTTAGGGTATGGTGCTTTATGAGTCCTGGTAGTGCTGTTAGGATACGGCGGGTTTGCTATGGGTTCTAAATGCTCGATTTCCCACATATATCCTACTATAGGAACTGACCTAATCTAGATTAGATCAGATTAGATTAGGTCAGTTCCTATAGTACTGGGGTCACCAACCTCCAGAGGGCCGCGGGCCGCACAGCCGCATACCGGGAGCCTCGCGGGCCGCACCCCCCTTCTCCCCGCCCCCGCGAAAAAAAACAACAAACGCAAAATTATGAAAACAATGGCTGATCACCTTTATTGAATTTAATGAGATGGCTGATGATTCATGCTAGCAGACAAACGCTTAAAGTCCGGCTTCACAGATGACACTGACAGGAGAAGGGATGCTTGCAGGTGGTCGTCGGTGAGCGAGCGCGTGGATACAATGGCAGGAATCCTTGGCGGGCCGCACGTAATGTTAACCGGGGTAGAGCCTCGCGGGCTGCACAAAGGGACCTCGTGGGCTGCATGCGGCCCGCGGGCCGCAGGTTGGTGACCCCTGCTATAGTAGATTAGGTCAGTTCCTATAGTAGGATATATGTGGGAAATCGAGAGTTTTTTGGATTACATGTGTTGATTTCCATGGGTATAGTTTAGTGGTAATTGTTAATTAGATGGGTTCTAAATGGGCAGTGTTTGTAGTAGTTCCTAATGTGTCTGGCGGTTGGCACTGGATTATAGTAATGTAGAAGTCTTTTAGTCTCTTTATTCATACACTCATTAAGAGGCATGTTTACTAAAAGTTAGTGTATGGTAACATTATGCAAATATTTATGCAAATGAGGCCCCGCACCAAGTCTCCGCACATGGCCCCGCACCCCCCTTGGGCCGCCCCTGTCTGTACAGCGGTATTTTGAATAGATTATAGCATTTTTAGTTGGTAGTTAGTAAAACCAGAATAGATCACATTACAGTAATCAAGGCGTGCTATCACAGTACTAAGAAGAATTGATGTTTACACAGAGGTATCCAGGAGGGAGCGTACAGCATAGAAACGACAAAGTGCTAAAAAAGCGGATTTGGAAAGTTGACCAATTTGTGTACTGAAGGAAAGTTCAGCATGCAGATAGAAGACGGCAAGAGGGAAGGGAGACCTGAGCCTGACTTACCAACCTCCCTCAGACGCCCCGTGGGGTCCTCCTGCCCATCAAGCACTAGAACTCATGGGTAGCAGCGCTGGACACAGGGCAAGCTGTTTGCTCCAGAAGACAGGCACGTACTAGAGTGCCAAGAAAACAGTGGGCCTACAGATCTCAGTCACACAGGCCAGTGCACCATAGTCTGACCCAGGGAAGACAAGCCTATCTGCACAGCCCACACACTTGCTATCTGCTGGAGGCAGACAAATACTGGCATCTCTCAGTGTTGCACCAGGAGATATACCAAGTGATAACATCACTGAAAGCTGCTCAAGTCTGCCTCCACCTGCTGGCTAGGGAGCATAACCCACTCCTTTGGACTGGTCTAGCAGGATGATAAGTAACAACAGTTATTCTTTCAGACAAACTAGAAATAACCCCCCTTACTCGTAGCGTTCAATCTCGGGGGGCCTATCTCCATGTGATATGCAGCATTCTGCATTCTCTAAGGTCAGCTCTGTTGGCCACGCTGAGGAACAAAAATCAGGCTCAAACTGAACCTGGATCTTCAACTCAGCTGTGCACAACATTGCCTGGAAGAGATCCATTCTCCCACAGGCAGAAGAGCACGGTCATGGCAAAGATACCTTCTGTCTGCCTGAGGGGATCTCATTTCCCACAGGCAGACAGGAGTCTTCTGCCTGCAGGAGATGGGATCCCTGTGGCAGACATGAGGAGTCACAGTCATCCAGAGAGGACAAGAAATCCCAGGCGCCAGATGCAAATGTATGGTTAGCATGGCAAATTGGCGCTTGGGAATTTGTCAAGCCCTCCTCTAAAGCATTCAAACAAAGCCAAATAAAAAAAAATTGCACAGCCTAGATCACTAAAATTAGTTGGCAAACATACACTATGGCCACAAGGATCTCTTCTTTAAAAAGTCTCTTATCAACCTTTCCTCCATCAGATCCTTTTAACTGAGAAAAAAGTCCCAAATTAACCTCAGGTTATCTTTAGGGAAATTCCAGAAAGAGATCAGTGTTTCTTTTTAATTTAACGTTTTACTGGGTCAGTTTCATCATCCATTGCAGATCCAAAAATGTTTCAATATAAATTCCCCCTCCCTGAATTCAACCATTAATAGACACATATGCAAAAGAGTACGGTTTGCATCCACAGTTTCATTCACTATATCCAAAACCCTTATTTTTCCACCTCTTTTTCTAACACAATACAAACTCCTCCCAATAAAACATGGGCAATTAATCCAGGTTTGCACCACTATTTAAACAGTCAGTCCATCTTTCCTCACTCCCATCTCTCCACCCCCATATTAACAGTGAGAATCCCAATCCCAATTCACATCAACCCTCCCTGCTCCCAAACTAATGGGATTTAAAGCATCCTGCACAAGAAGGAAATGAGCCTAAATACCCCACTAAACCCATGAGCTCCCAAACAGAACACCACAAACAAAACAATAAAGACCCCAATCCTGCATGCCAAAGCTTCTGCTTTTCTCCCAACTCCCTCTAGGGCCACCGGAGTCGGCTCATAGAGCAATGCCTTCAACATTCCATTCCCCCAAGAAGGTAAAAAAGGGAACAATTCACCTCTAAAAAGGAGCCCTCATATACCTCAGTGGACAGGTGATGTGTTCATACATCATCTCTTGAGCTTTGCAGAGCCATTAACATTAAATGGGATGCCTAGGTGTTTTCCAGTTCCAAGCAAACATGCAAATATTGCAGACTACCTGTGCCCTTGACCCTCTCTCTTCACGGTGGCTCCTGGAACCTTAACTTGCCCTTCTCCCCCCTCTGCTCGCTATGCTTAACTCATGTCTCTCCTCAGATACTTTCCCCTAAACCATAGAAGCATGCATTGGTCCGTCCGTTTCTCAAGCAGCCTTCCCTGAACTCCACTGCTCCTGCCCATTACCACCCAGTCTCCAACCTTCCTTTCATATCAAAAATTCTGGAAAAGGCAGTGTTTTCTCAACTCTCCTCCTTTCTGGATGCCACCCACTTCCTACAGCCATGGCAATCAGGTTTTCGCTCCGGCCATAGCACAGAGACCATCCTTCTCGCACTCCTCAATAAACTCCACATGCCTCATGATCGGGTTGACATCTCTATAGCTATTTCTCTGCATCTCTCTGCAGCCTTTGATCTTGCTGATCTCGCTACTGTCCTCTCTCGTTTTCGGAATGAGGGTCTCCAGAGCATAGTGCTTCCATTCACTTCTTGCCTCTCAGTCCTTCTCTATTTCTTTGGATTTCTCTACTTCAGAACCCATCCGTCTGCACTGTGGGGTGCCTCAAGGCTCTGTCCTTGCACCTTTGATCTTCAATATCTTTCTGGTTCCTCTCACCCTTCTATTACAACACCACAGCAACTCAGCTAATTACTACACAGATGATGTTATACTGATCCATCATACTTCCCCCCTCAGACCCAGGCCTCTCCCCCCTCAATACCTGCCTGACTGGTGATGCCAACTGATTGAGTACCAACCACCTGCATCTTAATCCAGTCAAGTCCTCAGCAGTGTGGTTCTCTTTTGACACCACCCCCTCCCCTCCAATGTTCTCCCCTACCCTCCTTGGTGCTTCAGGCCTCTAAGTCTCCTCTATGCATTAACTTGGGGTGGCCCTGGACTTGGCTCTACCCTTCCAAGATCACATCTCTGCCCTGTCCCGTTGTTCCCATTTCTTTCTTTACCAAATCCGCGCTGTCCATGACCCCCGCCCACCCTCACCACTCTTCTGCTCTCCTTGATAATTTCTCGGATTGACTATTGCAATATCATCTTTGCAGGCCTCCCTCAACATCAGCCCCACCATCTTCAAATGATTCAGAATACCGCAGCAAGGATCCTCACACCACTCGTTCTGCTCATCTAATCAACTTACACTGATTGCCTGTTTCACATCACATAACCTATAAGCTCCTGATCCTTACCATTAGGCCCTCCATACTCACACCCCGCAAAATCTAGCTGATGCTTTGCAATACCATTCAGTGCCCTGCACTCTTCGCTCAGTCCACAATCGTCTACATCTTCCATCCCCCTCCTTGGCCCATTTGGAACAGACCCGTCTCACTGCTTTCTTCTTTCTGGCCCCTTCCCTCTGGAACTCTCTCCCCCTCACTCTGTCAAGAACAATCGTACCTCAAATTTAAGTCCCTCCTCAGGACGCACCTTTGTTTGGCCAACAACCTCCCCTCTGACATGTAAGGATTGGCTTGTTCTCTTCTCTGTTCTTCTGATTGCTTTTCTTTCCTGTCAAAACTTGTAGTTCCTTTCCATTTCTGGTCTCGGTCACTGCTATTTGTACTCTGTACACTGCTCTGATGTTAGGAAGGGCGGTTAATCAAGTGATACAATAAAGACAAAGATAAAATGCATTACCAACAAAGGGTACAGGGTAAATGGAGCTCACTCTGAGAAGAGATGAGATGTTACCAGTGGTGTGCCGCAGGGATCTGTCCTTGGTCTGATTCTTTTTAACATCTTGGTTAGTGATATTGTAGAAGGGCTGTGGGGTAAGGTTTGCCTCTTTTACCAAAATCTGCAATAGAGTAGACACCAAGGAAGAAGTAGATAACATGATGAGGAATCTACCTAAGCTTGAAGAATGGTCAAGAATTTGGCAGCTGGGATTTAAATGCTAAAAGATGCAGGGTCATGCATTTGGGCTGCAAAAATCCAAGGGAACAGTACAGTGTAGAGGGCGAAGTACTTCTGTCCACAAAAGAAGAGCAGGACCTGGGTGTGATTGTTTTTGATGATCTTAAAAAGCGGCTAAACACGTAGAAAAGGCGACAGTGAAAGCCAGAAGGATTGTTGGATGCATAGGGAGAGGAATGGCCTGCAGAAAAAAAGGAAGTGATAGTGCCTCTGCATAAGTGTCTGGTGCGACCTCATTTTGAGTACTGTGTGCAATTCTGGAGACCATACCTTCAAAAGGCTATGAACGGGATGGAGTCTGTGCAGAGGGTGGCTAATAAAGTGGTCTTTGTTATAAAGCATGAGGACAGACTTAAAGATCTTAATATGTATACGTTAGAGGAAAAGTGGGAGAGATCTGAGAGACATTTAAATATCTGTGGCAAAAATGCACAAGAACCTCTTTCAACAGAAAGCAAGCTTTGCTACGAGGGGGCATAGGATGAGTGTGAAAGGGTATAGACTCTGGAGTAATATGGAGAAATAATTCTTTATGGAAAAAGTGGTAGATGCATGGAATAGTTTCCCAATGGAGGTAGTAGAGAGGAGGACAATATCTGAATTCAAGAAAGCATGGGACAAATACAGAAGATTGCTAAAGGGAAAAAAGGGGACTATTGTAGTTAATGAATTCTATGAACAAGTACAAGCTGAAATTGACAGAACATGCAAACAGGATATCCTGATAGTCATAGGCGACTGGAACACAACAAAGAAGAAGGCAAAGTGGTTGGAAAATATGGCCTTGGAAAGAGAAATGAATCTGGAGAAAGACTGATATTAGTCTTGCAGAATTCTGATTCATCTCAAATACCTTCTTCCAGCAACACAAATGGCAACTCTACACATGGACTTCACCCAATGGATTGTACAAAAATCAAATAGACTACATCTGTGGAAGTCAACAATGGAAAAGCTCTGTAATCTGCTTGCATTCCTTGGGTAGCCCTCCAATCAGAAATCTAAGGGTGCCAAATACAACAAGGACCTTTTCACAAAAGACAGATAGAGAAACATTAAGAATTCAGTTGACTAATTCAGTTTCCATTGTTTGAATTTGTCTGCAAACTTGCTGCCAGGGAGGGGCTCTTGAATAGTGGACTTCCTGCAGACACCTGGTTGAATCTGGGCTCCACAGCTTCTCATACAAACAGAATAAGCTTATAGCTTTGTATCTTTTAATAAGTTTGCAGCTTGGTATCTCTTACCTATTTTCTTACCTATCCTGTTGATTGTGTAGCTGATATATAATATTTAATTGGGTTTACCTATCCTGGTGGTTTATGTAGCTAAGTTTATTTATTTATTTATTTATTTATTTAACATCTCTTCTATACCGCGCTATTAAATGTATGAATGTAAAACCAGCAAGTTAACTGCTGGTTTTACATTCACTTCTGGGAATAATCTGCTTGCATTCCTTGGGTAACCCTCCAATCAGAAATCTAAAGGTGCCCTCCGTTCAGGTAAGGCCTGCTGGCCAAGGACACTTAGGTTCCCACCCCCCTCACCCCACAGGCTGCATTGCTTATATAGCGGTCATATACAAGGGGGTACCCAAAAAAACAGGAATTATTTTTTAAAAGCTATTTATTTCAAATTCTTTACAAAACAACCTTATCCCCTTCAAAATACTCTCCATTACAACTGATACATTTGTCCCACCGGTGCTTCCACTGTTCGAAACATTTTTTGTAGTCATCTTTAGAAACAGCTGACAGCTCCTCCCTCGTTTTTTTCTTGACTTCTTCAATGTTGTCAAATCGGTGTCTTTTCATGCCCCTTTTCATGCGTGGAAATAAGAAAAAGTCGCACGGAGCCAGGTCAGGCGAGTAAGGTGCGTGGGCAGCGGAACCATGCCATTTTTAGCCAAAAACTGTCTAACAGAGATGGCTGTGTGTGCAGGTGCGTTGTCGTGGTGGAAGAACCAGTCTCCTGTCTGCCACAAATCGGGTCTTTTTGACGAACACTGTTGCGCAATCTTCTTAAAACTTCCAAATAAAAGGTTTGATTGACGGTCTGACCTGGGGGAACAAACTCTGAATGAACTACCCCCTTGGCATCAAAAAAGCAAATCAGCATTGTTTTGATGTTTGATTTGACTTGACGACATTTTTTTGGACAGGGTGACGATGACGTCTTCCATTGGCTTGACTGTTGCTTTGTTTCTGGGTCGTAACCATAGCACCATGACTCATCACCTGTAATGACCTTTGACAGAAAATCTGGATCAGTTTCAAGCTGTTGTTTCAAAACACGACATGTTTCAACTCGATGTTCCTTTTGATTGTCAGTCAGAACCCGAGGAACAAACTTGGCAGCAACCCTTTTCATTCCCAAATCTTCCGTTAAAATTCACTGAACCGAGCTCCAAGATAACCCACTAATCTCTGACAGTTGATCAATTGTCTGTCGACAGTCTGAGAGCACAAGCTCTCTGATTTTTTCAATATTTTCGTTGATTCGGGCAGTTGATGGACGCCCAGAACGAGGTTTGTCATCAATCGACATGTCGCCATTTTTAAACCGAGCAAACCACTGGTACACTTGACTTTTTCCCATAGCGTCATCTTGATAAGCTGTTCTCAACATTAAAACAGTTTCAGCAGCATTTTTACCGAGTAGAAAACAAAATTTCACAGCTGCACGTTGTTCACTTAAACTTGTCATCATAAAAAAAGAAACAAGAACAAAACAGCACTAGCAAAAATCACTGCAGATGAACAGAACAAGCCAGGTCGACAACACAGGAGGCACTGAACTGACAATGAGTTGCACTATACACGCCTAGCGGCAGAAGTGCGTACTATACAAGCTCCGCCCACGGCAATGTTATTCCTGTTTTTTTTGGGTACCCCCTCGTACATTGACATCTTGTATTCAGTGCAATAATTGTGGTGCTTTCCTTCTGAGACGAATCATCTGGAACCTAAGAGCTTGCCCTATATGCCTCAAGTTGGCAGCCATACAAAATGAATTGACTCTATTAAGGGAAGAAGTAGCTGCAATGAAACGCACCTCTTCTAGGATACAAACCAAACGAAGTCCCCCGCCACTCCCACAGAGACTCAAACATCCCAGGAAGAAATGGATCACAGTGGGCTCTGGTATACTATGTCCGGTTTTGCAGAAACACGCTGTACATCAAGAGATATCACTGCATAGTGCCTTCTCTGCTTTGGTTAATGAGGATGCCCAAGCCAGGGAAGCTCACGGGCCCTTAAATAAGATAGTCAATGCCCAATCAACTGATAAAGCACCAATTATGAGACTCAAGGAACAGAAAACTACTACTACTACTTGGTGATATCATCAGAGGCACCAGTTCAAAGGAGAGAAGTTAGTCAAATGCCTCCCAGGCTCTTCATCTAGCAAGAATTCAAACCAAATTGTTGATGTACTTAGCGCTGAAAGTGAGCACTCCTGTTATCATCCACTTGGGTACAAATGACCTGGCTAGAAACAGTGCCACTACAGTTCAAAGGGACTTTCAAACTCTGGGGGAGAAACTAAAGCCCATTGTTAACACTGTAGCATTCTCAAAAGTTCTACCTGTTCTTGGTAAGAAGGCAGAAAGGCTAAATCGCATAAACAACTTTAACGCATGGCTCCAAAAACCTGGTGCAAAGAGGAAGGATTCAGATTTATAGGCGACTGGGGAAACAGATGGACCAACAAGAGACTATACTGCACTGATGGACTACATCTCTCTGTCGCAGGGAGAAGAATCCTAAGTAAAAAATTCAGCCAGTATGTGGATACGCATTTAAACTAGAAAAAGGGGGAGATGGATGAGGAAGGTCAAGTTTTGGACGTCACTCCCTGCCAAAGCAGATCATCATCAGAAAACAGACACACTTTTAAACCATACATCAAAAACAAGTGGGAAGACGTAGACAGAACAAAATCAATGCAAAGCACACGCAAGTCAGTTAAATGCTGGAAAGCAATGAGCACAAATGCTCAAAGCTTATCCAATAAAGTTCCAGACCTGGAAGCCCTAATGGTGGAAATGGGCATGGACATTGTGGCCATTACAGAAACATGGTTTAATGAATCGCATGAATGGGATATAGCCATAGCTGGCCATAATCTATTCAGAAGAGACAGAGAAAATGGAAGAGGAGGAGGAGTAGCTTTGTATTTATTTATTTAAAGGGTATTTCTATCCCACCTTATCCTTTAATCAAGGCAGTGTACTGTGATAAGGAAGCTTATCATAGCTCAGGAAGGAGCTATAGAAAAGGTGAAGTGACTCTGAACAAGCAACCTGTCAGTTCTGGTAGAAATAAGAAAACAGAATTTTCCCATAAAAGACTACCAGTCCCAGAATGCACCAGGTTTCCAACAGCCATTAGAGGAGCTGAAGTGGGGAAACGTGTGTTCAATCAGGAGGGCTATGAGGTAATCCCTAAGCACTCATCTCAAAGGGCAGGGCCTGATTCAGCACAGCTGCGCTGTGCTAAGGTGGAGCACTCATCTAGGCAGAATAAAGGTAGAGTTTATTCTACAGAGAATCATCCTCATCCTCAGATTCAGCTTGGAGATCCTCAGCTTGGACATCTTCATCATCTGGAGGATCATCAGAAGCGGAAGCCAGTGCGGACGGACAGAGAGGGCAAGAAACCCTTTGGAAGAAAGAAGAGGAAAGCATTTGGGAGGCCTAAAGGAGTCCAGAGCAGTACGTATACTGGGAGACATTCAAAAGGCCAGCATACACCACTGGACTGGGGAAAGCCAGAGGAATGGTGCTGCAGAGCTAGGAATCTCCAGACGGTACCTGTGAGGGAGACGGCTGCACGTGGAAGGGACCCTAGGACCCGTGCCAGAAGGTATGTGAAGAGAGATCCAGTGTCCAGGGATCTGGATTGGAAGGCTGGACATAAGAACTGGACTACATACTGGCCAGGCTATTTAGAGAGGAACTCTAACAGCAATGGAAGCTCAGGTATGAACACTGATCTATGCCCTAGCTATAACCTTGAAAGACAGCAGGGAAACAAGTATTCTCCTGAGAGTGCTACATTGAGAAATTCCTCTGTGCCAATCCATGATATTGAACCCATGATTGTTGAAGAAGGGGGAGCGGTCTTAGATACAGGCTGTGAATATATGGATTGCTCTCTGTCTAAACTCCTTTGGTAATTTACTGTAACAAAGTACAAGAACCATCACAAAGAAATACAAACTTGTTCTTTAATCTACTCAGAAAAGCTCCTGAGTAGGATTTTTAGCCACGCAGTAGAAAGCAAGCCAGCTAAGGGGTTTCAGCTGGGTAACTGCTAGCAATTGAGCCTTACCTAATTGCTTGTGAGCTCTGAGGGAATCACTTCTGAGTCTATGTGTGAAGATATAAGTTAACCTGAAAAGAACAGTTTTTCCCTTCTTTGTGGGTTTTGCTTGTTGTTTGAAACACTGCTAAGAAAATATTAGCTAAAGCCTACAGAAAAGACCAGTTTGTTACCAACCAGGTCTTTATTCTTTTCATTTGATTGCCTGACAAGTTCATCTGTTGTTTTCCTGATTTTGTTTTTCTAAGTTTAACACTGAAAGCAAGTATCCTGTTTTATGTGCTACCAAGCATATCTGTGTTGGGAGAAATAACCCCATAAATAAATATCTTATTGGCTTTACACTCAAGCACAACTAATTATTGTGAGCAGCTGTGTCTGGTGTGAATGGACTGCATTTCCCACAATCCCTTGCAAATCATATTGATATATGCACTTGCCAAGACTGTGAACATTCTCACCCAGGCAGCCGTCTGACAGTACACAGCAAACAATCAGTGACATTGATGCTTGTGTTGGTATGTTTATGTACACTGAGGTGTGTGGGTGTAGGCAAGCTGATTAGTGTGAGCTATTTACAACGTGTGGTTTTTACAGTTATATACATATCCATATATGCGTGAGCTATTTACAACAGGAGATATTACAGCTATATACATGTGTTTTGCTGACTCTGCGGCATTCTGTGGAAGATCTTGAGACTGAGTCTGATCTTCTGAGTCTGTATAAACTGGCTATCTGCTTGGGCCGTAGTGCTCAGTGAAGAGCAATGTCTTTAGGTGTTTTCGGAAGTCCTTTGGGTCTTCAGTTGACCGTAGCTCATCTGGGAGTGTGTTCCATATTGCTGGAGCCGCCATTGATAGGGCTCTGTGTGGTGGATTTGCATGCTTTTGTGTAGTTGCTTGGGGTGTTGAGTGTCTGCGGTAGCCTTTCTTCTAGGTCTAGTGCTGGCGTCAGGAAGTATGAGGGGTTGGAGGCTGAGGGCCGAGCTCTTGTGTTTGATTCTGAATATGTTTAGTATCATTTTGTATTTGATGCGGTAGTTGATTGGGAGCCAATGGAGGTCCTTCAGAATGGGGGTGATGTGGTCCTGCTTTGATGAACCGGTGATTATTCTGGCTGCTGTGTTTTGAGCCATCTGTAGTGGTCTGAGTGCTTGTTTTGGCATGCCGTTATAGAAAGGGTTGCAGAAGTCAAGGATGGGGGTTATCAGTGCTTGGCAGACTGTGCGGAAGTGGTCTTGTGTGAGTAGTGGCTTGAGGCGTCTGATTATTCTCATCTTGTAGTATGCGTTTTTGGTGGTTTTTCTGATGTGTGATTGTAAGTTCAGTTCTCTGTCAAGTGTTATTCCGAGGTATTTCACTTCATTTTTCAGTGGTATTGCTGTGTTGTTGATGTTGATGTATGTCAAAAGCAATATTAAAGCTACTGAAATGCAGGGGGATGGGGAAAAGAAGCAGCGCTCTGGGTTGTGTTGGAAAGAGGAGATGGCACTGTCATCCATACTGCTGTAATCTACAGACCTCAGACTCAAATCGAAGAGCTAGATAACGAATTGATTATAGACATTGTCAAAATAGCCACAAAGGGGGAAGCGATCATATTGGGTGACTTTAATCTACCCGATGTGGAATGGATTACTCCTTCTGCAAATCTGGAAAGAAGCAAAAAAATTGTGGATGTTCTCCAAGATGCATTACTTAGACAAATGGTGATGGGAACCAACAAGGGAAAGCTCAATGCTGGATTTAGCCCTCACCAACAGTGATGATGTGTCGAATGTCTGGGTGGGTGCACCTGTGAGCAGCAGCGATCATCACACAGTGTGGTTTGAGATAAAAACCAAGGTGCAGTCCAACTATAGCAAGCTCAAAGTCCTAAACTTCAAAAACACTGACTTCAATAAAATGGCCATGTACCTAAAGGAGGAGTTGACAGGGTGGAAGGAGATAAGGGAAGTGGAATTGCAATGGGCTAAATTAAAGGTGGCAATAAAAGGGACAACAGATAAATATGTAAGAAAAGGAAATAAAAACAAAAGAAGGAAACCTATTTGGTTGTCCAAAGTGGCTGCTCAAATAAAGGCAAAAAACACAATTTTCGCAAAATTCAAAAGCTTGCAAACAGAGGAACACAGAAATGAATACAGGATCAAACAAAGACAAAAAGAGAAATAAGGATAGCAAAATCAAAGGCAGAGGAAAAGATGACTAAAGATGTGAAGTGTGGCGACAAAACTTTCTTCAGGTATATTCGGGAAAGGAAGATCAGAGGTGGAATCGCAGGACTCAGAAGTGCTGGGAATGGACTCGTGGAAAGGGACATTGAAAAAGCGGAATTGCTAAACAAATACTTCTGCTCTGTTTTTACTAAAGAAAATCCTGGAGAAGGACCACCTGTGACTCCCAAATATAAAGATTGGAATGAAGTAGATACCACACCATTCCATGGGACCGGATGGGATACATCTCAGGATACTGAAAGAGCTCAGAGAGGTTCTTGCAGGGCCATTAAAGGATGTTTTCAACAGTTCCTTGGAAACAGGAGTAGTTCCTCAGGACTGGATAATGGCTGATGTCGTACCTCTACACAAAAGTGGTGACAGGGAAGAAGTGTCAAACTACAGGCCTGTGAGCCTTAACTCGGCGTTGGGTATAGTAATGGAGGCGCTTCTGAAGGAGCGAATAGTGAACTTTCTCAAAACCAACAGGTTGCAAGATCCGAGGCAACATGGTTTTACTGAAGGACGATCTTGCCAAACAAATCTGATTGAGTTCTTTGACTGGGTGACCAAGGAACTAGATCAGGGGCATGCAATGGATGTCATCTACTGGATTTCAGCAAAGCCTTTGCTACTGTTCCTCATAGGAGGCTTATCAATAAACGTAGTAGTTTGGGGATGTGTCCAAGGTGGTAAACTGGATCAGAAATTGGTTGACTGATAGACGACAAAAGTGATGGTAAATGGAGCTCACTCGGAGGAAGGGAAGGTGATTAGCGGGGTGCCCCAGAGTTCGGTCCTAGGCCCGGCACTGTTCTATGTATTTGTGAGTGATATTGCTGAAAGACTGAATGGAAAGGTCTGTCTTTTTGCAGATGACACGAAAATTTGCAACAGAATGGACTCCCCCTGAGGGAGTCCTTAACATGAGAAAAGATCTACAAAAGCTGGAAGAATGGTCAAATGCTTGGCAATTAAGATTTAATGCAAAGAAGTGCAGAGTCATGCACTTAGGTAGCAGAAACCCAAGAGAAATGTACACGATAGGGGGCGAGAGGTCGGTGTGCACGGATCAGAAGAAAGACCTTCGTGTGATTATTTCTGTAGATCTCAAGGTGGCAAAACAGTGAGACAAGGCGGTGGCAAAAGCCAGGAGGATGTTGGGCTGCATACAAAGAGGAATTACCAGCAGAAAGGAAGAGGTTCTAATATCACTGTATAAGTCACTGGTGAGGCCTCACTTGGAATACTGTGTTCAGTTTTGGAGACCGTATCTCGCAAAGGATGTAAAAAGAATGGAATCTGTTCAGAGGAAGGCGACCAAAATGATTTGGAGCCTGCGTCAGAAGCCTTATGAGAAGAGACTTGAAGACCTAAATATGTACACTTTGGAGGAGAGGAGGGATGGGGAGATATGATTCAGACCTTTAAATACTTAAGGAGAAATAATGAACAAACAAATCTCTTCCAAAGACGGGGAAGCTGTAAAACAAGAGGACATAACATGAAGCTGCAAGGTGGAAAATTGAAAGGCAATATCAAGAAAAACTTTTTCACTGAGAGGGTGTTGGATGTTTGGAATGCCCTCCCGATGGAGGTGGTGGGGGGCAAATACGGTGACAGAATTCAAAATGGCATGGGACAGACACAATGGATCCATTTATAGCAACAGAATAAAATCAAAATAAACCAAACCATCTAACTTCTCAACAAACAGGAGTGTCCTGCATGGAGCAGTGGGTTCACCCCTAAACAAAGACATGGGGAGGGGTGGCCTGAGGGGCGGCCTGCACAGAGTGGCACCTACTCCTGCCATCTTACTCCGGCTTTCTTACTGGGCAGACTAGATGGACCATACTGGTCTTTATCTGCCATCATTTACTATGTTACTATTTAACATCAACGAAGACAAAAACTGAAGCTGTCACCAACTACTAGTATGCAAACTCAAGATAAAGTTGAAAAAGAGCAAGCCACTCATGAATATAGCAAAATATGACTGAGAATATGCCATCTGAATTTAAAGACTGCCTGCAAAATCGATTTGCTGCTTTAGATACAAATGACAGAGTTCCAGAAGAGTTATGGGATGACATCAAGAAGAAAGTGAGACGTCTCTACACAAGGTGAAAAAGAAAAACTGGCCAAAATGGATGTCCGAAGAAACTCTGAAAATTGCCCAGAAACACAGAAAAACTAAATCCAGAGGAGAAGGCGGAACTCAAGATTTCCAAACGTGCAGCAAGACAAGACAAGGAGAAGTACTACAATGACACATGCAAGGAAATAGAAGCAGAAACTATTACAGGAAGAGCAAGATTGTCTTTCCTAAAGCTACGAGAGTTAAAAAAAAAATTCCATTCTCAAACTGAAATGTTACAAGATGCTCAAGGATCCATGCTGAATGATGCCGAGAAGATCTAGAAGAGGTAGAAAGAATATACAGAGTCATTATACAATAAAGATCAAGTGGATCAACAGTAGTTTCAACCTGTACCTTAAAATCAGGAACCATTGGTGATGAAAGAAGTCGAAGCAACATAGAAAGTCTTATCAAAGAACAAAGCACCGGGCATTGATGGTATTCCAACTAAAGTATTACAGCAATCAGATGCAGCCGTTAACATACTTACAAGGCTCTGCCTGGAAATTTGAAAGACAACAGCATGGCCAACTGACTGGAAAAGTTCTGTTTATATACAAATACTGAAGAAAGGCGATCTGACTGACTGTGAAAATTATCTCACAATCACTCTGATCCCACGTGCCAGCAAGATACTACTCAAGATCATCCAGCAAAGACTACAACCATACTTGGAATGAGAATTGCCTGAAGATCAAGCAGGGTTCAGGAAAGGGCGAAGAATGATAAGACATCATCGCAGATGTGAGATGGATCCTTGAAAAGACAAAAGAATACCAAAAAGATATCTATACATGTTTTATCGACTACAGCAAGGCTTTTGACTGTGTAAACCATGAGAAACTCTGGGCCACATTAAGCATGGGTTTATTTATTTATTACTGTTTATTTACCACTTTTCGTGAATCAAAGCGGTTTACAGAGAACTCAAGGATTGAGCATTACATTAAACAAAAAATATATGTAACATCTTAACAGGGAGTGAAAGGGGAAAAGGAACAAATTAACTTAAATCAGCAACAGCTGATTTATTAACTATGTACAGAGAACTAAGCATATATATAAATTAATTACAATGAACTTGAAAGCATCTTGGAGTGGAGGAGTGGCCTAGTGGTTGGGGCAAGGTACTTCAGGCCAGAAGGTCGGGGGTTCAAATCCCACTAGAGGACAGCAACCTTGGGTTTCTAGTCCCACAGGTGCTCCTTGTGGTCTTGGGCAAGCCACTTAACCCTCCATAGCCCATGTTCCCTGTAAAATAGTTATCTCCAAGTTATAATGCCCTGTTCAATGTAATTTCAGTTTGTTCAATGTAAACCACACTGATGCAGAATAGCGCGGTATATAAGAGA
This sequence comes from Ichthyophis bannanicus, assembly GCA_033557465.1. Lineage (NCBI taxonomy): Eukaryota > Metazoa > Chordata > Amphibia > Gymnophiona > Ichthyophiidae > Ichthyophis > Ichthyophis bannanicus. Next base: position 549,747,825 of record CM066031.1, read on the forward strand.
ATGTAAATAAATAAATAAAATCTTGAAAAAAGTGTGAGGACTGTAGTTTTACATGTAGAATTGTCACTAGATGACTGGTTCACCAAAGTGCTCCTTGAACAGGAATGTTTTTAGCAGTTTACGGAAGGCTTTAGGATCCTTAGTGTTTCTTATGACTGAAGGAAGCGAGTTCCATAACAGAGGGGCGTAAAAAGGAGAAGGATCTCTTGGATGTAGTTGCATTATAGTTTCTGAAGTCAGCATGTACCTCAAGAGAATTTCTATTGTTACTTCTAAGTGGTCTGTTTTCCGGAGTGATTTGAATAAACTCTTTCAGGCAGATGGCAGGTTCTGTTTGGAGGGATTTGAATATAGTGTGGAGTGCTTTGAATTTTATTCTGCTCTCAATTGGTAGCCATCTGCTGAAACAAAAAGCCTTGCCTCCATTCTAGAAGCAGCTTGTTCTAGTACTACAACAAAACTAATATTACTAGGGGATTCTTAATACCAACCATGCTAAAACGTTCCTCGACATGATTGAGTTGTATTTTCAGCAAATTATAAACTTCCAACACACAGAAAGGGGAATACTCTTGACCTAATCTTTGTACCCACCCAACCCTACAGTGGTTATTTAACTGCCACCCCCACCCCCCCCCACCCCAGGTTCCATAGACTGACCATTACCTAATCAACTTTAAAAATATCATACCATTTAAATCACCTAAATCCAAAACCCGCCTAAATACAACACGCAAGATATAAAACATTTGACAAGGATAACTTCCTAAAAGAAATCATACCGGATTTCTCCTCCTTGCATATTGATCTTGATAGCTACATCATAAACATCATTATCAACATCCCTCGTATTCAACCATCCCCCCTCTAAGGCAACTACACCCTCGCTTCCGCCGTACTGTCTCTGCTTTACCACGCTCTCTACTACTCCTTCTCCTTCTCTCATCAGGTAACATCAACCCCAACCCTGGCCCCTCTTGATTTCTCTCTCACCCTAAAAAGAGCTCCTCACGCACCTTATCTGATCTCAGCCACATCCCGCTCCTCCCCCTTTCTGCCCTCCCTCACTCACCCCCCACTCACTCATCCAGAGATATCAACCCCAACCTTATCTACAAAATGAAATCCTCACACTACCTACCCGATATCATTAATATCACCCCTCACATCCCCCTCCCTCAGGTCACTCCTCGAGGGCACACACACCCAGACATATCCACCCGCAACCTGCTCCTTCCAAATCTCTGCCCTACTCCAGAAATAGACCCTCACGTTACTCTGATAAGAAATCCTCACGTAACTTATCCAACCTTATCCATATCCCCTCTCCTTCCCCCCTCCATTCTTCCGTTTTCATGTGCCCTATGGAACGTATGCTCTATCACTAAAAAAACTTCCTTTTATTCATGACCTCTTTATCTCTAATGCCCTACACCTTCTTGCCCTGAGACCTGGCTCCCCCCTGACGACACCGCATCCATTGCTTCCCTCTGCTATGGGGGCTACCAGTTCTCCCATACACCTTGAGCTACTGGTCGCGGTGGTGGTGTTGGCCTCCTACTCTCTCCCTCCTGCCAGTTCCAACCCCTCCTGCTACCTCAGTCACACTCCCCCCTCTCCTTTGAAGTCCACTCCATTCGCCTCCTCACATTACTACCCCTCCGAGTAGCTGTTATTTATCGCCCACCCGACAAATCCTCCTCGACCTTCCTCACCGACTTTGACTCCTGGCTTTCCGCCTTTCTAGATCCCTCTTCCCCCACTCTTATTTTTTGGCGACTTTAACATTCACGTTGACAACCCCTCCGACCCCCACGCCTCAAAGTTCCTCACCCTCACCTCTTTGTTCAACCTCCAACTTTGCTCCACCGCCCCCACCCACCTACATGGTCATTGCCTTGACCTAATACTCTTCTCCAATTCCTCTCCCTCTAATTTCCACAACTCTATCCTTCCCTCATCTGACCATCACCTTTTAAACTTTACTCTTCAGCTTCCGCCATCTCAACCCGGTCCCATCTCCTCCGACCTATTTAGAAACCTCCATAATATTGATCCCCTGACTCTCTCCTCCACCATTCCTCCATCTCTTTCCTCCATTATATCCTCCAAGTCCACTGACGAGGCATTATCTTCTTACAATGCTACACTATCCTCAGCTCTTGACACCCTTACCCCACCCACCCTACGTCCTGTCAAATGATCTACCCCCCAACCCTGGCTCTTGCCCACAACCCGCTATCGACGCATCTGCGCCCGTTCTGCCGAATGAGCTTGGTCCAAATCCCGCTCTCCAGAGGACCTTCTACACTTCATATTCATGCTTAGTTCCTTCCAGTCAGCCATAGCACTTGCCAAACAAAACTACTACATCCATCTGACCAACTCCCTTGCCTCTGATCCTTGCCGTCTCTTTAACACCCTCAATTCTCTCCTCAAGGTCCCCCCACCCCCGGTCCCGCTCTCCCTCTCTGCCCAAACCCTAGCCGACTACTTCCATGACAAAATCCACAAGATTACCCTCCAATTCCCCACCCCCTCATCTACCTCCCCCTCCCCATTTCTCTCCTCCCATCCATACTCCTTCTGCTACCCTCTCCTCCTTCCCTCCAATCTCTGAAGAAACCGCACTCTCTTACCTCCTCCAAACCCACCACCTGTTCATCCGACCCTATCCCCACCCATCTTCTACACCCCCCCATCTCCCCCACTATTGTCCCCCCATCTCTCATATCCTCAACCTTTCGCTCTCCACTGCAACTGTCCCCGTTGACTTCAAGCATGCTATTGTCACACCTCTCCTCAAGAAACCCTCGCTCGATCCCACATGTCCTAACTATCGACCCATCTCCCTCCTTCCCTTCATATTTAAACTACTTGAACGAGCAGTCCACCATCGCTGCTTCGACTTCCTCACCTCCCAGGCCCTCCTGGACCCACTACAATCCGGATTCCATCCCCTACACTCCACTGAAACGGCTCACAAAAGTCTCCAATGACCTGTTTCTGGCTAAATCTAACGGCCTCTACTCTATCATCATCCTTCTTGACCTCTCAGTTGCCTTTGACACCACCCTCTCCTCGCTTGGCTTCAAGGACTCCGTACTATCCTGGTTCTCCTCCTACCTCTCCCATCGCTTATTCAGTGTATGCTCTGGCGGCTCCTCCTCCTCCTCCCCTACCCTGCTCCATGTAGGTGTACCTCAGGGATCCATCTTGGGCCCCCTCCTTTTCTCTCTCTATACCCACGGCCTTGGAGCGCTCATCTCCTCCCATGGCTTCCAGTACCAACTCTATGCCGATGACTCCCAGATCTACCTCTCTACACCTGATATTTCTCTGGCAACCCAGTCCAAGATCTCTGCCTGCCTTTCCGACATCGCTGCCTGGATGTCTCATCGCCGACTGAAACTGAATATGGCAAAGACTGAACTCCTTGTCTTTCCCCCAAATTCCTCCCCTCCTCTTCCCCCTTTCTCAGTCTATGTGGACGGTTCCACTATCCTTCCTGTTCCCTTGGCCCACAATCTAGGGGTTATCTTTGATACCTCTCTCTCCTTCTCCGCACATATCCAGCTTGTAGCTAAGACCTGCCACTTCTTTCTCTACAACATTAGCAAAATCCACCCCTTCCTCTCTGAACACACTACCAAAACCCTTATCCACTCCTTAATCTCCTCTCGCTTCGACTACTGCAACCTACTCCTTGCGGGTCTCCCCGGGAGCCACCTCCTTCCCCTTCAATCTATACAAAATCACGCTGTTAAACTAATCTTCCGCCAGTCTCGCCATGCCCACATTACTCCACTTCTCAAGTCACTTCACTGGCTCCCTGTCCAATTCCGCATCCAATTCAAGCTTCTCCTACTGACCTATAAATGCATTCACTCTACAGCCCCTCAATACCTCCTATCTCTTGTCTCTCCCTACATCCCCTCCTGGAACCTGCGCTCTGCTAGCAAATTACTTCTATCTATGCCTTTCACCCGCACTGCCAACTCACGACTTCATTCCTTCCACCTCGCTGTCCATATGCCTGGAACAGCCTACTTGTGTCTGTACCCCAGGCACCCTCCCTGGCCCTCTTCAAATCCAGATTGAAGACCCACCTCTTCACCATTGCTTTCAGATCCTGACTAATATCCTTATCTTATGCCTTGCACTGAACTGACCTATGCTCTGTATTATTCTGACTAGATTGTAAGCTCCGATGAGCATGACTCTGACGGGTAGGGACTGTCTTTTGTATGTGTGCTGCCTCTTGTAGGCCAGCTGTACAGCGCTGCGTGTGTGGCGCTCTATAAGTACTAAATAGATAGATACAGTGATGTGCAAAAGTCTGGAATCACTTGTGAGTTTTGCATTTTTCATACTTTCTAACTTTTTTTTTTAAATTTTGCATTAGCCCAACATATTCATCTTTCTACCACGTTAAGAGAGATACATTTGGCTATTAGAGTTGACTTTTTTGCATTCCTTGCTTCCAATTTAAATACTTTAAAGACACTGGGAGATAGCTACTGCGACTTTTGTGGATCCTGCATCAAAACTGGATCGAGATTTCCGACGCTTCTGCATTTCCCTATGACGCATTTTCACTGACTGACCTCATTCTTGTCTGACCACTCGCGAAATAGCTGAGGAGAGGTCAACTTGCGATTAGTGTCAGCTCATCAACAGTTCGTCGCCAGTGCCTGCAGTTTGGTCTCCGGGGCTGCAAAGCACAGAATAAGCCACTAATGACTGACATACAAAGGCGCAACCGGATTGTGTGGGCGGGAAAGCAATCAACCTGGTTGACTGAAATGTGGGAAAAGGTGCTATTCAGTGATGAAAGCACCTTCTGCCTGTTTGGTAACCAGGCCCACACCTATGTGAGGAGATTTCCTCGAGAGGAATTCAAGCCTGAGTGTCTCAACCTCACTGTGAAACATCGTCGATGGAATGGTCAATGGGGCCAAGTACATCACCATACTGCAAAAGTGCATGGTGCCATCAGCACACCAGCTGTTTCCTGGCCAGTTCCTTTTTTCAAGATGACAATGCACCATGCCATCGCTCCAGACAGGTGATCAGCTGGAATCACCGGAACATCAAGTCAATGGACTGGCCTGCCCAGTCTCCAGATCTGAATCCAATCGAGAACATGTGGCACAAGGTGGCCTTGGAAATAGCCAAGAGGCATCCGACATCAAAGCGTGAGCTGACTGAGTCACTCATTGCAGCTTGGAACCACGTTGTCACCAACGATCATCTTGTCAGACTGGTTCATTCAATGACAAGGTGCAGTCAGGTGATCAAGAACAAAGGGTGGCCCATCAAATACTGAGCCATCACTGACACATAAAAACGGCCTTTTTCAAGGCCACATACATTAATTTGAAGGAAACCTGGCGTGCGTCCATAATATTTTAAAGCATACTTACAATAATATATCATTGGCCAACGATGTACATTACACAATTTTCACAGAAAATCTATCAACAGGACAACTATGGGGAACAAACTCAGAAAATAAGGGCCAAACCAATACTAAAAGTTGGCCCTAATAGCCAAATCTATCACTTATCATGAGATACACAGAAAAAGCCACTGGGAAGAAAAAGAAATTAAGATACAAGGTCACAATGTTGAAAAAACGTCAAATTTACCAGTGATTCCAGACTTTTGCACACCACTGTAGATAAAGTGGAACAATACAATAGAGAGAGCTGCAAACCTCCCAAAATCACACACGAATAAACCTCAAATAAGACAAAAAGCATCTGACCTATGGTATTACCAAGGGATAAGGCAGTTAAACTGAGGAAACTTGAACAAAAATGGAGAATTTTTAAAACTCCTCATGAAAGACAACTATATAATGAGAAACTTAAAATTTACCAAAATACAACAATAGCAAGAAAAACTATCATAAGAAGATCCTTATAAATTCACTGAACCAGCCCAGGGAACTTTTTGAGATTGTCAAAAATCTAACAGGTGCTCCAACCGGATCGGTATATGCAAGTACGCTTCCGAAAGGTCTAGGGACGTGAGGTACTTGCCCTTTCGAACCGCCGCTATAACCGATCTTAGCGACTCCATGCGGAAATGCGACACCCTGAGACATCTGGTCACTCTCTTGATGTCCAGAATCGGTCTCAAGGTTCCTTCCTTTTTTGGCACTACGAAATAGATGGAGTATCGACCGCAGGCGTATTCTTCTTTCGGTACCGGCACTACCGCCTTTAGCTCTAATAACCTTTCCAAGGTCCGCTGTACCTCCGCCCTCTGAATGTGTTCGGCATGGAGATAGGACAAACGCGTCTCTCACTGGGCGTTGAAACTCTAGCGCGTACCTTCTCTGTATGATTTCCAACACCCACTGATCCGACGTAATTTGGGTCCATGCTGGAAAGAACTCCCTTAAGCGACCCCCCACGGGAATCATTCCAGCCTGGACCCCCCTCGTTTCATTGCGGCTTCTTACCGCTTGGGGAGGAGGCGGCCCCAAAACCTCTGCCTGCCCCCCTGAATCCTCAAAACCCCAAGGACCTGTACTGAAACCTTCCTCTGAAACTGACCAAACCTCGTCTGATGAAAACACCTAAACTCACGCTGCTGACTCCGCGACGGGGTCCCCTGACGCCCCTACTTCACCTTATCCTCTGGTAATCTGCCCCCCTTTGAGTCTCCTAAATCCTTCACCAGCTTCTCTAGGTCTTCCCCAAAGAGAAGCTTGCCTCTAAAGGGGAGCTTCCCCAATCTAGCCTTGGACGCCGCATCCGCCGCCCAGTTTCGGAGCCAGAGCGACCTCCTTGCCGCCACTACCGACGCCATACTCTTCGCCAAACCTCTTATAAGGTCGTACTGACTATCCGCTAAATACGCCGCTTCCGATTCCAGTCGGGCTGCTTCTTCCACCGCTCCTTCAACCTGTAGCCCTTTCATTCTCTGTGACCATCTCAAACATGCCCTCGAAACCCAAGCCCCACAAATCGAGGCCTGAATGGAGAGCGCATTAACCTCAAACACCTGCCTCAGCAGCGTATCTAGCTTTCTATCCTGGACATCTTTAAGCGCTGCACTACCCTCCACCGGGATGGTAGTTTTCTTAGTGACCGAGGATACCGCCGCATCCACTTTAGGCAGTTTAAACAGATCCCTAGCCGACTCTTGAATCGGATACAACCTGCTAAACAGCCGTGAACCTCTCACATTTGCTTACGGCGTGTCCCACTCCTCTTGTATCATCTCCTTAAAAACCTAATGAATGGGAAACGCCCGTTGCGACTTCCGCACAGCCTGTAACACTGTATCCTCCAACAAAGCATCCACTGCCTGCTCCTCAGCCGGCATATTTAAAGCCTTTAACGTTTCCCCAATCAACGCCGCCAGCTCCTCTCTACGAAACACTCTGACCACCCTGGCCTGGTCCTCTGGTTCCGGCAACTCACCTTCTAACTCCTGATCCACGTCCAAGTCCTCCAACTCCTCTGACTGCCCTTCTAGCGCTACATCCACTTCCGTCGTGTCCACTGCCCGCTTGGCCTTTTTCTCGGGGCCTCCCCCTTTCCCCTCATCCAGGGAAGGCCCCTTCCTCTTGGATCCGGGCAACACCTCCCAATCAGGCCCCGCTAAATTGGCCCCAGATCTGCCCAGTGCCTGCTGCAGCAGGGACAGAAACTGTTGGGCAAAAACCGCCCCCAAACCCCCCTGCATAGGGGCTTGGGAGAACGGCACATCCGGCGCCGAAGAGGGACTCGGCGCCGGCTCCTGCAGAAGTATAGGGGCCTCCGAGCACCCTTCCGCCCCCCACTACCTCCTTTGCCAAATCTGGCGCGGTCTGGTCCTCCATAACAGACCCCGAGGCCTCGTGGGCACACACAGAAGAAACTCCTGCCTCTGAGACGGATCCCCTCCTGATCCCACAGAGGAGGCAGCGAGACTTAGAAGGCATAGGTCTATGAGCACCTCAAGAATGCCTTGCCTGTTTCTAAAACGCACTGCTTCTCACCTCTTTTTTCTTTTTTTTTCAAGCGGTTCCTGTCTACACCTGAACTGGTTCCTAAACCCGCAGTCTTACTTGGCAGCTCTAACACGAACGGCACCGTTGCGGCCCTTTCTTCCTGCCAAAATCCCACGTGGCGGTAAAATGGCCGCCGGAACGCTGTCCCCTTAAAAATCTCTGCCTACGGCTGCCAGCCGCATGTTCCGCTCTCAGGAGCCGTGCTCCCCTGCTGCCAAACGCTTACTCACCGGTCTGCCCCTCCCTGGCCTCTTCCGGATGACGAGGGCCGGTATGCCGCTGCTCCACTGCTGACACCGACTGTCTGCCTCTGAGCACGAGCCGGCAGTCCTCAACGGTTTCTCTCCCACCGCAGGGGAGAGAAAACCGAAGTCCCTGCACTCGCTCCCCACACTCTTCTCCGGCGCGCTGATTATCACCGAGAGGGGGGGGGAAGAGGGGGCCAGCCTTTCAATTCTTCAGCCAAATTTCCTACAGCTCACCAATTTCGCCAATTTAAAGGGCCCAAAGCCCCTAAAATAAAATCCGGCTTTTTTTTTTTAACTCTTAAATTCCTAAACTCTGAACTAATCTATCCTTAATAATTCCTTCAGTGAGTCTCAAGCCTTAGAACTCACGCCTCCTTCTGCGGCTTGGAGACTGAAAACTGGATCAAGAAGGCGGTCCCTGCAATAATTATACTGGTGTCATCAAAACTGTGACATGCTCAGTCTCCAAGCTGCGGGAGGATGTGCACAATTTCTAAGGTTCGGGACTAGACTGGAGGGACGCTAAGGAACACAGAGTTATTACACTCGGTCTCCTTTGAAGTAGTCCCCTTCTGATAAAACACTTTCTCCAATGTTCCTGCCACTGCTGGAAACAATTTAGAAATACCTCTTTCTTTATGCTGTGCAGCTGCTATTTTGGTTTTTGCTTAATGGTCTCCAAGTCATCAAAGCTCCTTCCTTTCAGTGATAATTTCAGTTTTGGAAACAAGAAAAAGTCACAAGGTGAGAAGTCAGGCAAGTACAGAGGCTGACTGACTTGCTCAATTTGGTGCTTGGCCAAGAACTGCTGGACAAGATGTGGTGCTTGAGCTGGGGCATTATCATGATGAAGCAAGCATTCACCATTCCTGTGCAACTTTGGCTTCTTAAGACGAACTGCATCTCTCAAACGAGTCAGAACTTGGACATAGTACTCCTTAATGATGGTTTGGCTTTTGGAGCATACTCATGATGAACAATAACCTGGTAATCAAAAAATATTGTGAGCATGACCTTGACATTGCTTCTCGCCTGATAGGCTTTCTTGGTTATATTTTTCTTCTCCATGTGTGGTATATAAATTTCCTGGCTATTGCCATAAGGTACAGGACAAGCCAGAGTCCCAGACCCTTTATGACAGCAGATGAGACTCCCATTTTCCTCTCTCCATATCTTTTTATTCTGTGTTGGCCTGTTTGATACTATTATGAGATCTCAGGACATGAAAGATTTGATGGGACTACGATTAATTCTTATGCAATCCCTAGAGCTCTACTGAAGAATTTATTTGAGGTGTATGTTCAAATGGATAGATCTCTGGAAAGGGGAAATTCTGTGCTTTGTGATGTAAAGAGAATTGATATAGCAGGCTGTCTGCAAGGAGAAGGGCCGGAGTATAAAGGTGTCCCAAGGAGTCAAAGGGAGTCACCATCGTCCAAGGAGCTAGGGAAGCAGAAAAGGGAGCAGCTGCTTTCTAGGTGCTAAGGGGCAGCTGTGCTGTCAGGCTTCTGGAGAGAGAAGGCAGCTGTTTGTCCCACAAAGGAAGTGAGGTACTCATGTCCCAGTTTGGTGAAGGGTTGAGAGAGTTCCAGGAGGTTTTTGACTTGCATCTCTGAGACAAGGAGGCCTGTTCAGCTTCAACCGGAACAGCAAACAGATATTTTCCTATAGTTATTTGTGGGGGGAAAAGAATCCAAGAGGTACCAAGAAGGAATCTAGAGGGATAGAGGCCTGAAAGGGAAGCCTGAGGGAGTCATATCGCTCCTGTAACCTATTCAAGAAGTTTGAGAAGTGGATTTGTATGGCGTGGCGTTTTTATCTGCCCTTGAGCTATATAGTTTTCTGCAGATTGGACTGTGAAATTTAGGCTGTGATTTTGTTTCTACCATTTCTAGTGTTTTGCTGAATTTGGACATTAGTGGAGTTTATTTTTCTGGTTTTGGGACAAACAGGTTCCTGAAGCAAAAGTCCATAAACTATTAAGTTGGACTTGGGGAAATCTTCTGCTTATACCTGGGGGTAAGCAGCAGGTACTTGTGACTTGGACTGGATACTGTCAAAAACAGGATACTGGGCTTGATAGATCCTTGGTCTGACTCAGTATGGCAATCCTTATGATCTTATGTTTGAAGTTATTTATAGGCTAAGTGAGAGATTCCCTAGGGCAGTGGTTCCCAAACGTGAGGTCGGGACTGCAAATGGGATCAGTTCATCAGTGGATGGGGTCACAGAAACATGCCCACTTCCCCTTCTCTCTGGGCTTTCACTGTGACCTATGCCAAGTAGTGGCAGTCATCAATCAGCATGTGGCCTGTGAGCCAGTGAACATTCATAGGCACTTGTCCCCTCCTGGGTAAGCTTCCTGTTAGGCTGGAAACCCATGATGAACACTGGGATCAGTAAGCACACACTGCACACTGACACAGAGGGGACCCTGTGCTGACTGCTGCTTCTGTGGTCACTATTGTTGCTGTGTCTTCCTGCTTTAGATGAATGTGAACCATACTTATCTCAACTTAAGAGACGAAACAAAGAAAAAGTAAATAAATATCATAAAACAAAATTATAAAAAAATAAAATCCAACAGAAGATAAAAAGGAAGTCATATCATGCATAAAAAATATTCTGATATTGAATAGGCATCAAGTCAAATAACTTCACAACCAATTGTGATGAGGAATAAATTCCAAAGTGTATATTGTTCAATGCACCCGACTGTAAGATGACACCACGAATGCTGCGGGAAGGGAGGGTAAAAGAACCACAGAACTTATAAGTTACAGGACAATAAAAATGTTGGCAATCTTGGATAATAAAAGCATGAGCACTACTCTCTATAATGCAAAACAAAGAAGAATAAGAAACCATAAAAACAATTTAAAAAAATCAAAACATGGAAAACACAAAGAACAAAGTCCAAAATGGGATAAAATCCTTTGTATTTTCCATGTTTTTCTTTCTTAACAAAAGTTTGATTATTTTGTTTTTATGGTTTCTTATTCTGCTTTGTTTTGCATTATAGAGAACTGGGAGAGTCTGGAGTAGTCCACTGTGAGGATTAAGCCTTAGGGGTATGTTTACTAAACCGGGCTAGCGGTTAACCCGGGCTATCTGCAACTAGGTCCCATTGAATAATATGGGACCTAGTGGCAGATAGCCTGGGTTAACCGTTAGCCCCGTTTAATAAACATACCCCTTAGTTTCCATGTCATAACCATAAACCCATGATTCATCACCAATAATAATCTTTTTGATGAAATCGGAGTCATTTTCAATGCATTCCAACAACTCCCTGGCTGCAAAAGTTGATCTTCTTTTTGATCAGTGGACAGGAGTTTTGGCACAAATTTTTCAGACACACGTCTCATCCCCAAATCAACAGTAAGAATGGACTGTACAGACTCAAAACAGATGTCCATGTCCTCAGAAAGCTCCCTGATAGTCAACTGACATTACGGCACGCACTGCTTCAACTGTCTTCATGCCTGCTCATGGATGGTCTTCCAGAATGCTCGTCACTGTCAACACTTTGGCGGCCCTCTTAGAAACGTATGTATCAGTCATAAACTCTATTACGACTCATGTATTCATCATCATATACTTACTATAACTTGTCATAAGTCTCTGCACAAATCTCCAAGTTTCTAGCAGAATTTAATGCAAGTTTGCTGTTCAATTTTTTCACTCACCATAAATTTGACAAATTGCTTTTGCATGATAAACATGTGATTTAAAAAGGTATAGGTGTGATGCAGCCACACTACACTCTGCACATGCAGAGCACATAACTAAGTCACTGCATGCTTAACAGCATCATGGTGTGACATATTGTTATATAGCTAGACAAGTCTAGATACTTTTTGATCACATCTCCTACAAAAGATCTCACTACCCTTTCCTCTCTCCTCACACCCCTCTTCGTGAACTCCACTCTTCTTCTGGCTTGCTTCTCTCTATGCCCTTTTCTTCCACTGCCAACTCGACTTTGATACTGTCACTTTGCTGTTCCTTATGTCTAGACTCTAGAACAAACTACCAGAGTTCGTACATCAGGCTCCTTCTCTGCCCATTTTCAAATCCATGCTTAAAGGCTCACCTCTTTGAGGCTGCCTTTGGACCCCAATTCCTTGTTTTCCCTACCTTTGCCTATTTGTAGCCCTGTTCTTGGCTATTGTATTGTCTGTCTTGTTTTAGACTGCAAGCTCTAAACAGGGACTGTCTATGTAGTAATAGTATCTGTGAGGAAGAGGAAGGGACTTTAGAGCTCAGTGTTACCGTAGATAGCCAGACTAAAAACATCCAATCTTTTTTGTACTTTCATGTTTTGAGCTTCTACGTAAAATAAAGCGCAGGGACAAGTCTCAGAAAGCCCCCAAACACCCTGTAAGGATGCCAGAAACATAATCCGACCTGAGGCAATATTAACCATCACCTCCTTATTCTATCGTTTATGCCTCCTCTTATTTTTCAAGAACGTTTTGTATTCTGCTATGCGTGGAACTATCACGCCAATAAAAGATTCCCGAAGGTGGAAGTGAAGAAAACAGGCAGAGCACCTTTCTTTCGTGCTAACTTTGACTTTGAGCTCCCTGCGCCATCCTCGGAGCAGCCTCTCCTAGCACAGACCCCGCGAGCAGCGCTCGCCCCGTTTACACCGCCATCGCGGCTGGGGGAGGGGAAGAGGAGTGAAGGAAGTTACGAGTGTGGAAACAGCGGTCCCCGTTCACACTCACCCAAATAGAGGATGGCGGGAATGAAGCCCCAGCGAAGAGCAAACTGCCCGCAGTGGAAGAGCTGCTGTAGCCGCTGCTTGCTCTCTTTGCTCAGCTTGCTCATAGCGGCGGCTGCGGCGAAGAACCGACGCGGGCCTGGGGACAAGGTAAAGGAAGAAACCGCCCATCGGCGAGAGCGCGAGGAGTGGGGGAGCAAGAGGGAGAGAGGGCCGAAGGGTCCGAGGCTCGCCTCTGACGAGGAGCGCCCCCTGCAGCGGCACCTGCGGAAATGCACCGGGTGTGTGACCGTCTTTCCCCGCTCGCTTCCGCCGCTTTGTTTCTGTGACTAGACGTCAATATTGTTAGACTGGAACCCCTCCATACCCCCCTCTGAGCTTTATATAGGTTTCCTTCCTTGTCATTCACCTCGGGAAAAGCATGTTGGGCTTCATACTTAAAAGATTTATGCTGCATACTTTGAGAGTTACGGGCCGATATACATAAAAGTTAAGCTCTTTAATTTGTGCCCTATTTTCAGCCACACTTAGGAGTCTAAATTTTTAGCTGAATATTCATCCCGATATAAGAGCTTAAAATGCTCCTAAATTTAGATTTACTTCAAACAAACCTTAATCCAATTTGCAACATGATTGCTGTACTTAACTGTGTACACATTGTAGACACACAGTGGATACACTTCAAACAGCCCTCGGTCCAAGGGAGTTGGACGTATATCCTAAATGTAGGTTTGTCATAGATTTATGAGCCTAATTTAGGTGCCTAGTACTAAAAATCCATGCTAAGCTCCTAACTTTTTTTTCCCTATTCTAAATCTGCCCTCCTTGCCACCTACTTTTTATGCTCCTAGATTTGGAGTTTAGAGTAATTTTAAGAGAATATTTAGTCATTCAGCACTGGTAAATTTTCAATGAGGCCAATTTAGGTGCATTAATCCTTTGAATATCTGGCCCTATGTCTTAAATTGGCCTCTCTGAAAATGTACTATGGTTGAGTTTGTGAATTTATATCCAAATCTTCACTGTACTCCTAAATTTAGGTGCATTAAAAGTGGGTTATAAGAACATAAGATATGCCATACTGGGACAGACCAAGGTCCATCAAACCCAGTATCCTGTTTCCAACAGTGGCCAATCCAGGTCACAAGTCCCTGGTAGGTTCCCAAAAACACACACAGGATCCACAATGATTGACCCGGGGTAAGCAGTGAATTTCCCGGGTCCAGTTTAATAATGTTTATGGACCTTTCCACCAATAAACTGTCCAAACCTTTTTTAAACCCAGCTACACTAACAGCTTTTACTACATCCTCTGGTAACAAATTCCAGAGTTTGATTACACGTTGAGTGAAAAAATATTTTCTTTTATTAGCCTTAAATAGGTTACCCTGTAGCCTAGTGGTTAGAACACTGGCTTGGGAACCCAAAGACCAGGGTTCAATTCCCACTAGCACTCCTTGTGGCCTTGGGCAAGTCACTTAACCCTCCATTGCTCAGAAAAATCCAAGTTATCAATGTCCCTGTTTAATGTACATTTACCAAGTTTAAGTTACAATTATGGTGCTGGTGGTGAATACTGTGTATACCATGGACTGCCCGAAGAACAAACCAGTCGGTACTAGAGGAGATCAAACCTAAGCTTTCTTTAGAAGCTCAGATGACAAGACTTTGACTTTCATACTTTGGACACATTATGCGAAGAGAGAGATCATTAGAGAAAGACATCATGCTTGGCAAGATAGAAGGTCAACGCAAAAGAGGAAGGCCAGCAATGAGATGGATCGATACAATAACATTAGCTACGGGTACCAGTCTGTCAACAATGAGCCGCCTGACTGAAGACCGAACACAATTTAGCATAGCTATCCAGAGGGTCGCCATGAGTAGACTCCGACTCAACGGCACTTAACAACAACAGCAAGTTACAATGTAACCCACTTTGATTGAAATGATAAAGCAGTATAAAAAAAACTGATAAATATAAATAAATAAATAAATGTCCCCTAGTCTTTTTATATTCTGATGACGTAAACAATAGATCTATGTTTACCTGGTCCACTCCATCCATTAATTTATAGACCTCTATCATATCTCCCCTCAGCCATCTCTTTTCCAGGTTGAAGAGCCCTAACCTTTTTAGCCTCTCTTCATAGGAGCATCCTTCCATCCCCTTTACCATTTTGGTGGCTCTTCTCTGAACCTTTTCTAATAACGCTATATCCTTTTTAAGATACGGTGACCAGAATTGCAAGCAGTATTCAAGGTGCAGTCTCACCATGGAATGATATAGAGGCATTATAATATCCTTTGTTTTATTTTCCATTCCTTTCCTTATGATACCTAGCATTCTATTTGCTCTCTTGGCTGCCGCTGCACACTGGGCCGAGGGTTTTAACATGTTATCCACGATGACGCCTAAATCTTTTTCCTGGGAAGTGGTTTCCTATGTGGAACCTTGCATCATGTAATCATAGTTTGGATTGTTTTTTCCTAGGTGCATAACTTTGCACCTGTCCACATTAAATTTCATCTGCCATTTGGATGCCCAGTTTTCCAATTTATCACGATCCTCTTGCAATTTCCACAATCCTCTTGGGTTTTAACAACTTTAGATAGTTTTGTGTCATCTGCAAATTTGATAACCTCACTCATTATTCCCTTTTCCAGGTCATTTATGAATATGTCAAAAAGCAGCAGACCCAGCACAGATCCCTGCGGTATTCCACTATTCACCTTTTTCCATTGGGAAAATTGGCCATTTAGCCCTACCCTCTGCTTTCTATCTTTTAACCAGTTCCTGATCCACAATAGTACACTGCCTCCTATCCCATGACTTTTTAGTTTTGCCAAAAGTCTCTAATGGGGGACCTTGTCAAAGGCTTTCTGAAAGTCCAGATACACTGTATCAACCAACTCACCTTTGTATACCTGTTTATTCACACCTTCAAAAAAACATAACAGATTAGTAAGACAAGATCTTCCTTGTCTAAAGCCATGTTGGCTGTCTCCCATTAAGCCATAACTATCTACATGTTGAGTAATTTTGTTCTTTATGATGGTTTCTACCATTTTTCTCAGTATTAATGTCAGGCTCACAGGTCTGTAGTTTCCCGGATCACCCCTGGAACCCTTTTTAAAAATTAGCGCTGCATTGGCCATCCTCCAATCTTCAGGTATTACAGATGATTTTAATGATAGTTCACAGAATACAAATAGCAGGTCTGCAATCTCATATTTCAGTTCTTGCAACACCCTTGGATGTATACCATCCGGTCCAGGTGATTTGCTACTTTTGAGTTTATCAAATAGTTGTAATACATCTTCCCGGTGTATCGATATTTCTTTCAATTCTTCCGCAGTATCACCTTTAAGTACCACTAAAGTCATGAGTAACATCCCTACATCTTCCTCAGTAAAGACCGAAGCAAAGAATTCATTCTGTCTCTCCACTACAGCCTTGTCCCCTCTTACTGCCCCTTTTACCCCTCTATCATCTAATTTAGGATGAGGGAAAAGATAGGAAATTAGTGTAGATTGTTAACACTCGGTTTATAAATCTAAGCAAATGAATGGCAGCCCTACATTTATAAGCCGAGTTTTTAAGGTCCTAAATGCTGAAGAATTTTCAGTTGAAAACATAGGGCTCCTCTAATAACAGTTAGCTTGAGCTATATGCCACACAGCCTATAGGAATAAAATGGACCATGCAGCAGATAACTCAAGCTAAGTGTTAATAAAAGGGGCCCTTAGGCTCCTAGGTTTGGCTGAAAATACGGCACAAGTATAGGAGCCTTCTTTAGAAACCTAAATTTAAGCACTCAGCTTTTTTTTTTTTTACTATCAGGCCCTAGCTGTCTTCTTTTTGTCCCTTGATGTTTCAGTTGTGTATATTTCGTAATTTATGTTAATTTTTAGATTGTGTTCTTAATTGTAATTTATGTTATTTTAGATCTTACTGTGGATGTTTTACACTTTGGTAATTTTGTTATTTTAGATTTTATAATAGATGCTCCAAATTTAGTTTGTAATCTGCTTTTGTATATTGTGAAAGGCATTAAGGCAGTATATCGAATTAATCAACTGAACTTCTAGAATCAGGGCTTCCATAAAAGCGAATGAGCTGAGTATGAGCCCCAGGGAGGGGGCACCACACTGCCCTCTTTTGTGTGTAGGGTTGCCAATTTTTGAAAGAGTCAGCCACGGACTAACGACTTATCTGCACGCTCATTGTACATAACACTGTATAAAGTTCATGCTGTAAATAGCGCACACTAATCAACCTACCCACATGCATACACATCCACTGTACAGTACAAGAATACCTTAAACACAAATGCCAACTCCTTGATTGCAGTGTACACCGCCTTGATTGAAGGATAAGGCGGGATAGAAATACCCTTTAAATAAATAAAATAAATTCATGCCCCTCCCTCCTTCTGCTCTGCCCCTGCCCTCTCCATACTCCACTCCCTGTCCTGCTCCATTCCCAACAAATAACTGCAGAGAGGGTAGCAGTGCAGGCTTTAGTATCTGCCGGTCATATCGAAGGGTGGGGGGAGTACAAGAGGTTGCATTCTTCTGCATCCATTCTGTCACAGTCCCCTCCTCAGACCCCCAAAACACATATGCTCTCCCATATGGTATTAAATCCAAATATATATTCTGCTTCCACAGACTCCCCTACCCCTTCTCCAACAATCTGTGCAGAGCAGAGCTAGGCCACTTCCCCATACAGCTAACCATACAAAACAAAGATTTCAGTAATGGCAATACAAACCCTCAGAGAACCAGATCTATTGGAAATGAATACAAAAAAAAAATCCTTCGGAGTCAAGAGCAAATTAACCATGCCAACACTAACTGCCAAAACACAGCCAAGGACCCTATAAAGAAAAGGCAGCACTGTAAATATTGCAGTTGGCCCTACAACATCAGCAAATCTATTAGGAAAGCTGAACAAGCCAGATTACTACTAAAGCGACCAACTGTCCTCCCGTATTATACAGGACAGTCCTGTATTTTAATGATTTGTCCCTGGAATCATATTACTTCAGTCGGGATGCCTAAGTGTCCCCTATTTTAAAACACATTTCCCACTCCTACACTCCTCCACATTTGAACCAGCAGACTTCTCCACTCCAGCTGAAAATTTCAAAGGGAAACTCTATTTATATGAGACTATTTCCATCAGAGACACATAAACATATACACATGCATGCACTCTGTTGTACTTCTGTCATACACACATGTACATGCATTCAACCACCCCCTACCCCCCAAATCAGGTACACACATGCACACTAGCACTTTTCAGACAGACAGATTCTCTGTCTACTGGTGCTGTGCTGCTTCTGCACTCCTCTGTTTCAATGCTCCCAATTCTTGCTTTTGCTACCAGTTCTTTTTCTCAGCCTGCAATAGCCTCCTCACACTTTATCCCATTCCTCTTACATTTCTACTCTTTTTCAGAAACTCCACTCCCCCTACCAAGAAACTCACTTTCTCCCAGACGCTGTGCAGAAAATCAGTCCAACCTTCCTGTGACTAGTGCAGCTTTTCCATTGGCTGGAACCTATCACTTACTCTGCATAGTGAGGGGGGAGCACTGACGAGCTGTAGAGATAAACTCTAAAAAATACCAAGACAATTTAAACATCATTCTGACTAAGACAGCTACTTTACAAAGTTGTAGAATCCTAAAATAATTTAGATGGTTGGCAATCCTAAACTCTTGAATCCTCAGTGCATCTGACAAATCTGTATCTGCTTCCTCCCCAGGGCCCAGGCAACCTTCAGTCAGACAAAGCCAGCCAATAGGCTGTAGCAGATACAGCCAGCCAATAGGGAGCAGGGGGAGGAAGGAGCAGTAGCTAGGATACAGACATCTTCCTTTTTCCCTTGTCCTGCAGCTCTGGAATATGGTGGGTTTTTTTGCTACAGATATACAGAGCTACAGGAAAAAATATTGGGGGTGCTCAAGCACCCACGGAGCTGGCACCTATGATCCTGGTGCCAACATCAATATCAGTATCACAGTCAGTAATCAGCTGATTTCAT
This sequence comes from Ichthyophis bannanicus, assembly GCA_033557465.1. NCBI lineage: Eukaryota > Metazoa > Chordata > Amphibia > Gymnophiona > Ichthyophiidae > Ichthyophis > Ichthyophis bannanicus. Next base: position 549,766,870 of record CM066031.1, read on the forward strand.
TGAGTCTGTCATTTGTGAAGACTCTTGGCTTAGGATGCGTGTTTCTATTTCATCTTTAGACTTTATTTTCATTTTGAGATGCTGAAAAGAAAGTGTGTTTTTAATGGCCAACTACAAAATGAATACCCGTTCATTAAGAAACATTCTGGTGATAGCACAGTGTTTTGTAACAAAGCCAGTCTTCCTTTTCATACACACATGCAGGAATGGGTGACATTGTTCAGCATCTAAGGAAGGACAAACACAACAGATGCAGGTGCTTCTTCAAGTAGAACTGTGACTTCTTTTTTAAAAAGTCAAACTTTTGATGAGAAAACTCTGTCACTGTCTACAACTGAGGGTACATGTGTTTATCACTGTGTTGTCCACAACCATTTTTTTCAGTCGTCAGACTGTATTTTAAAGTTGTTGAAAAATGTTTTGATGAAAAATACTCTTGTGTGCGAACCAAAGTGGAAGCAATCGGCTGTAATGTTTTCAAACCTGACTCTATTGATTCCCTCAAGAGAGACCTTTCTGAGACAAGTGTTTTTAACAGTATTTTTTAATTGCTCAAACCATGGAAGCATTAAAGTGTGCCCTCTTTTAGTAAGGTACTTTCTTCCTGAGAAGGGGGTTTAGGTAAAAGTTCTTGATGTCCATGAAGTTAACGGCAAACCTCAGACATTCTTTCCAAGTGCATTCTTGATACAGTTAAGTCCAATGGGTTAGATCTAAAGTTTTGGCATTGTGTGCTGACAATACCAATTGTAATTTTGGTGGGGCTTCTAGGAGGGGTAGTAACAATATTTTTTACAAGCTGCAAAAAAGATTTAAGAAATAATTTAATTGGTGCAAAATGTGCAGCTCGCAGTGCTCACAATTATATTCAGTACTGCTGCCGGATTCCTGCCATTTGACATTGAAGTTATTATTGACAAGAAATTCAGACATTTTCACATTTATACAGTGAGAATTGAAGAACTTAAAGAAATGTGTGACTTTGTTGAGAGGGAGTATCAAAAGCTCCTCGGATACAGTAACACTAGGTGACTGGCTTTACTACCAAAACAAGGAAATGCCCCATAGAAACTTTCCTATTGATACCCCCTTAATACCAGACTGACTAATCAAAGGCATAACACAACCAGTCTTCCATTAACTCAACACTCAATACAATTAATCAAGAGAAAAAGACCTCAGGATGGCTCTAATCCCACCATGCGGCAATAATAATTACCATGGGGAAAGCAAGATACTCACATCACTGGTCTCAAAAAACTCCCGTTCAATTTAATTATATTTTTTAATTCTTTCACTCCAAACATTTTTTAATGATTTTTAATACTCATTTAAAAAAAAATCCTCATTCATATTTTAAATGTTAAAACACTACCCAATTTTTCAAAATACTGTAAAAGTCACAAGTATCTCAAAAACACTCAGTATACCACCAATTTCCCCTTTTTTTCCTCATGGATTCAGCAACCAACTCTTCCTTAAGGTCTAACAACTTCTTCCTTCCTCTGACTCAGCCCTAAAACAATGAAAGGCTTAGTCGTAATAAAGAAGCAGTATCCATACACATGGAATATACTACACTTATCTTTTATTGTTCCCTGCACTCCAGACACCGTCAAGCCGCAGCCCAACAAAAATCTCTGTTTCTCCTTAAAAAAGGCTTCTTCAGGGGCTTGCGGTTCTACTGCAAATAACACTCCAAAGGAAGATTGGTTGTGTTTAGCCTTTGATTAGTTAGTCTGGTATTAAGGGGGGTACCAATAGGAAAGTTTCTATGGGGCATTTCCTTGTTTTGTTAGGTTTACCGTAGCCCTTAGAGCAGTGTGTTTTGTTTAATCTGTGATTGGCTTTACTACCAGCCATAGAGAGGTTAATTAAAATGTTCCAATCAGTGAAATCATATTTTCTGAGCCAGGAAAAATGCCCAGTTATCATCAAAAACTTTTATGAGAATGAATCAGCAGAGATTTGGCTGTACTTTCTGCACAGTCAGGCAGTGATTTTCCAAAATGCGACTTTAAAAATGAGGTGGCTGGAGTAATCAGTGACCTTAGAAACAAGTTAGTAATTAGGAAGAATGATGTCTTTTTGCCTCTGACAATCAAAAAGAAGATAAACGATCTTGAAGAAGAGGGCAGCATTGATGAAACAGATTTCAAGCAATCTGTGTCATCTTTCTACACCACTTGCTTTGATTACTTGGATCAGTGGACCACTCACTTCCAGGAGATTGGGAAGCAACAGTGGATTCTCCTGCAAAAACAACCAGAGTGGTGTGAGCTAAAGTTGTCTTTAGAATAAATTTTGTTTACAAGACCAAGACTAGAGTCTGTAATAAATTATACTGAACTGTTTGATGAGTTCTCTTGTCATTTGTTTCTGAAGAAAAAGTTCAAGAATGTAAAAAAACATCTCCCCATTGATGAAAAATAGAAAGAGTTGTTTGGACACCTCAAAAATAATGAGGTACTGTATAAACATTTATGCAAACTGGTTGAATCTTTTTTGTTTGCCAGGTTCCAATGCTCCAATTGAAAGGTGCTTTTCAATCATGAACAAAGTGTGGTCTATAGAAAAAACCCAACTGCATGTAGAGACTCTCAAATGTCTAATGATTGTAAAGTACAATTTTGAGTTGAGTTGCCCAAATTTTTTAAATTATCTTAGTTCCAGTCTCTGGTGTCTGATTTCCTCTGTCTTTTACTTCTCATGGTCTCCTATGCATTTGCCATATCTTCTCCTGTCTTCACTTCCTACTTAGGCCAGTCTCTAACACAGATTTCTTCTTTTCAGTTTTCCTCAGATTATTTTTTTGCTTCTCTATCCAAATTTCACTCCTCTTTCTTACCAACCACTTCTCAATTTTGTTATTATTATTATTATTTGTGGTATTTAGCTGCAGTTTTCCATCTCTTTCCCTCACCCAGCCTTCCCATTTCCTGTCTCTCTCCTTCCTCAGCCTCTAACTAACTCTCCTCCTCTCTCCCCCATATCCAACATCTCTCCTTTATGTCCCTATCTCTATCCTCTCCATGTCCATCATCTCCCCTCTGTTTCCTGTCTCTGTCCTTTTCCCCCATGTCCAGCACTTCCCCTCTATGGCCCTATCTTTACCTTATCCAAAGTCTCCCCTTTGTGTCCCTATCTCCTTCCCATGTACAGCATCTCTCCTCAGCGTGCCGCTTATCCACACCGCCCATGCCCAGCATCTGCCCTTTCTTCCCTATTCCCCCCATGCCCAGCATCTTCCCTCCATGCTCCCATGTCCAGCATTTCCCCTTTCTCTCCTATCTCTCCCCCATGCCCAATATCTGCCCTTTCTCCCCATCTCCCCTATGCCCAACATCTTCCCTCTATACCCACATGTTCTGCATCTGTCCTTTCTCCCCTATGCTCCCCATCATGCCCAGTATCTTCTCTTTTCCCCTGCATCCCCTATCTGCCCTTACTCCCATTTCCCCATGCCCAGCATCTGCCCTCCATACCTCCATGTCCTGCATCCACCCTTTCTCTCCTATGCCCCCATCAAACACAGTATCTGCTCTTTTCCCCTATTTCCCCCACCATCTGCCCGTTTTCCCCCATCCCCCCATATGGGGGGTGTAGCCTAATGGTTAGAGCACTGGCTCAGTGAGCAACAGACCAGAATTTGACTCCCACTTGTTCTCTTTGTAAATACGAGGTATGGAACACTCACATCAATATACTGCCAGAAATAGTCCAGGGTCTGCATTGACTGAAGGACACACATTCCGGAAAAAAGGACACTATTGTAGTTGATAGAAATGCAGACTAGATAGGTCATGTAGTCTTTTTCTGCTGTCATGTGATAACCTCTTGCCCACTGTCCCCCTCATCCCATGGCCGACATCTGCCCTTCACTTCCCCCCTGGCCAGCATCTATTCCCCTGTCCCCCTCCCCATGTCCAGCATCTTTCTCCTGAACTGCTGCTGCTGCTGTCATTACTGCTGCTTTACCCGGGTCTGCGTATGGCGGCATAAATCACCCTCTCCCCAACCAACAACAAACAGCAGCAGCAGCTTAGTAAAAGCATAGGGTCCCACTTCCAGTGAGCTTGTAAGTCTTTGTCGGTCCTGCCTCCTTCTGATGCATACTTCCGCATCGGAAGGGCAGAACTAGCGGATACTTAAAAGCATGCTGGAATCGAGACCCCGCACTTTTGCTTGCTTTTTTTCTTTTGCTTTTAAAACAACTTTATTGTCCTTTTCAAATATGCATCACGGGTACTGAATCATGACAAAGAAGTTAAACAATTTCTCCAGGCTGTAACAGTCAATCTGCAGTTCAGACATCAGTTCAAGACATGGCACTCTGATATCTCCACTCCAAACCCAAGGACATTCAACCTTACTATTCTGTGTTATTACCTGATGCTATTCCCACATCCCTGCCCTCCCCCACCCCCCCTCCCCCCATCGGGAACTACATTTGAAAGCCATTTGTATCTTGTCCACAGTGAAGCTTTATAATTTTGATACTGATGCAGCTCGGCCTGTGCCAAGCTATGGAGCGCGTTTACCCATTGCTTGAATGTCAGCGGCCATTTCCCCACCCACTGCTGCATGATGACCTTTTTGACTTCCCAGATGCCCAGCAAAACAAATTTGCTCCCCACTTTGTATAGTTTAAGAACTTGTAATGGAGTGGGATCCCAGAGCATCAATAGCCCATAGGTCCATTCAATGCGCTTTTGGATTATATCCTCTAGCTCCCTCACAGGGCCCCCCCCCCCCCCCCAAAGTTTTGGGCATTCCAAGAATGCATGGCAGAAGGTATCCAGGTGGGCCCGGCATTTCTTGCAAGTTGCTGATCTCCATATTCCAAACTCTGATCCCCAGGCTCTCATAAGGTAACTACGTTGCACAATGTGGTACTGCATTTTTCTATATCGGGTATTACTGGTCACCTCCCTCATTGTCTGAAACGCCCATTCTAAGTGCTCTACCTGAACTGTCTCCATCACATCTTCGGTCCACTGAGCAGCTAGTTGCTCCAGATACTGAGTGTTCAATCTTTCCCTTAACATCCTGATCCAATTGGAGAGAGTGCTCCATTTGGGTGCCAGCTGACGTAGGTTGTCATCCACTTCCACACTCTCTAAGTTGGTCGGGTGGTCCCCTTGCAATCCACGCCAGTAGTGTCAGATCTGCAGATATTGATAATAACGGTAGGCCTGTAGGCTTATCTCAGATGCATTCAAAATTCAGAAACATTCCTCCCCCATTTCAATAGTTGCCCAATGTCTAGGCAGCCCTTCAATTACCATCTTCAGAATTGGGCCACGTTTACCCCTGGGGGGAATCCTGGATTGCCCACGACTTGCAAAAATGGGGTGATCTGCCAACTTGGTTGTCTCTTCTCCACCCACCACTCCATGCCTTCCGCAACAGGTATTTCAAGGAACTGAATTCACGTACTGTTAGATCCACGCGGGTATGATGGAGCACGTTCAACAAGCAGTACGGCCAGCTCCAATAATCTAACAAGCTGGTCAGCGCATAGTGGTTCACATCATGTCCTGCTTCGTATATCTGTCGCATTAGGGCAGCCACATTATGCACCCATAGATCTAGCAGAGCCAGGCCTCCTTTATGCCATGGGAGAATCAGTTAATTATAGCTTATATGGGCTCACCTCCTGTGCCATATAAAAGTTCGGAAGATGTCTTTCAGTTGGTCTACCTCTGCTCGCCACACCCATATGGAGAGCATCCAGAGTTGGTATACAACCTTTGGAAATATGACCATTCAGATTAAGGTGACCTGTCCTCTCAGTGACAAAGGCAGTTCTCGCCATTTTTCACAGAGGTGTTTGATTTGTTGGATTTTGTCTTGTATGTTCCTACAATAGACCACACACTGGTCTACCTACCTGTAAATACCCAGATATTTATGAGGTACATCAGACCAATGAAAGGGTGCCCCCCACATGGGCAGCTGTTGGTTTTTCGCACTCCCCAGGACACAGAGACCAGAAAAGCTTCCGAATGCTCGTAAAAGCTCCATCAGTCCCTCCAGGTTCTGCCTATTGTACAGTGTACTAATCAACATGCCATTGGTGAACATGCTAATTTGGATTCCTGTTCCCCTATGCATATCCCCTGGACTTCCAGGGTCCCTCAGAGCTTGATCGTGAAAGGTTCCAATGATAGGATAAAAAGCAAAGGGGAAAGGGGGCAACCGTTGGAACTCAAAGCATTCAGATAGTTGTCCGTTAACTAATATCAATGCCCGTGGCCATGTATAGAGCACCCGTACCCATTCGAAAAAATGCTCCCCCAATCCAAAATGCAGCAGCACTCAAAACAGGTACTCCTAGGTTACTCTATCAAATGCCTTTTCGGCATCCAGGCTAATTATTGCCACTTCCTGTCCCCTTGCCTCGGAGCAGTCGGAAGAGAGTGAGTACCCTCGCCAGATGTACCATTGTGCGCCGTACCTGTACAAATCCCACCAGGTCATTGTGTATCAGCCCAGGAAGTACCCTGAATAGACACCACGCCAAGATCCCCGCCACTAGTTTTATGTCCTGGTTTAGTAGCGAAATTAGACAGTATGCCTCTGGATTATCACCATTTTTGCCTGGTTTCGGTAGGAGTACCACAAGTGCCCTATTGGCCTGAGATTCAAAGGCTGCCTGCATACACGCTGCCTCTCTTATCGCTACCAGCACTGGCGCAACCGCCGGTCCCAAAATTTTGTAGAATTTAGGCCCTAGGCCATCTGGGCTGAGAGACTTAGCCTGTTGCAGTTGGCGCAGCCCCTTCAGTATTTCCCCTATCGAGAGTGGCCTGTCTAACCATGTTTGCTCTGCTTCAGTTAACCATGGCAATTTTATATCTTGGAAGAAGTTTTCCCTAGCTTGGGCATCCACAGCCTCCACACTATACAGTCTGTGGAAAAAGTCAGTAAATGTGCGCGATATTTCCTGTGTTGTATTAGCAAAGATGCCATCGGCTCTCCACAATCTTGGCACTGTGCTGCGCACCTTGGAGGGTTTAACCAGGTTTGCCAAATTTATTTATTTATTTTATTTATTTGCAAATCTTTTATATACCGCCAATTCCGAAGATCAGTGGCGGTTTTCATCCAAACAACATTGCATTACATGGAACAATTGTAGCGATATATAAACAGGTACATTGAACTGTAATTAAACTATATACAGGTGGTATAACAATGTTTTGAAACAATTTACAAGTTATTACATAGTTTTTACATTTATACATATTGGTGGTTCATCTTGAGTTCAGCTATAGGATTTGTAGAGAGAGTATTGTAGCTAGTATATTCATTAGTGAGTTACAGTGGATAGGAGGTCTTATCCAAGTCATTATCTATGATAGAGTAGTATTGTGAGAACAGGTATGTTTTCTAAGTCTTTTGTTTCCCTTAATTGATCTGGAAGGTTATTCCATAATGAAGGTGCTATGAATGAGAAGGCACTGGTACTTGTTATTTGTTTTGTTTTTCATATAGAGTCGGGTACTAGGATGGTATTAAGGTTTTTTCTTCATCGTAATCTATTTTCTGTAGGACTATGAATCAGTGTGGATAGATATGAAGGAGCAATCTGATTAATTAATTTAAAGGTAGTCAATAAGATTTTATATTGAATTCTACTGGATATAGGCAACCAATATACTGAGACTGCCGGTGTCACGGTTCTCGAAGCTCCAGCAGAAGGCACTGGTTTTATTGGCGGTGCTCGGCACTCACAAACCCTATAATCTACACTCGACGCACTGCCTTGGCTGCCTCCCAGTAGATAGCGGGTCCCACATCCTCCATGCTGTTTTCTGCTTCATACTCTTGCCAACATTTACGCACAAACTGGCAGAACTGGGATCCTGGCTCCAAACTGGATTAAGGCACCAGATCCTATCCACGCCCTCCAGGTGTCCTTTCAATATTGCTTGCACTGCGGCATGATCAGAGATCATCCATGAGTGGATTTTACAGCTCTGGAGCTGGCTAAAGAGTCGCTCCGTCAACCGGAGATAGTCCAGGTGAGCCTGCGTTTTATGGGAGCTAGATTGGTGGGTATACTCCACCTCCATCAGGTGGCACATACGCCATCCATCTATGAGTTCCAGTTCATGGCACAAAATGTTTTATCCCCTATTTTCGTGGCCCTTGGGTGCCAGGCAGTGTGGTTCGCAGTCTATTGTGGGATCTGCCACCTGTTAAAGTCGCCCCCTATGATTACTGAGTACCCAGATTGGTCTGCCAGTTTAGCCACTATCTCCCCAAAGAAGCCATACCTATACACATTGGGCATGTAAACACTTCCCAACACCACCTTCTTGCCTTGCAGCACTCCCCATACCAGAATGTATCGTCCCTTTGGGTCTTGGATCACCTGATGGGTTTCAGAATTGACTTTTTTTTCCCAATGAGTATTGCTACTCTCCTCTGCCTAGTCGAGAATGCTGCCCAGTGGACTTCCTGCACCCAACCCCTGCTCAGCTTTCCATGCTCTTTTTCTGATAAATGGGTTTCTTTGTAGGAGGGCCACATCGGCCCCCATTTTCTGCAAGTAAGTTAAGGTTTTTTCCCTTTTGACTGGGGAGTTCAGGCCGCCTCATTCAAGGTTATCACATTGAGCTCAGCCAGTGTCCAACAGATCCATCTTTACAAGCAAGTTACCAAATACCTTTCTGTATCCCTTAGGGCCTCCCAGCTGAGCCCCGTGGGGTTGTCTCTGTGTTTGCCTCATGGCTCCCTGGTGTGCCTCGCTCCCTTGACATCCCTCGCAGTCCCTTGCTTACCCCACGCCCACTGTCGTCCCTATCTCCCAGTCTATTCATTTGCTTGTTCTATATCCTCTCTTCCCACGCTCCCCTACTTTCCCCCAATTGCACATTCAAACTTAACTCTCCCACAACAGTCGCACCTTTTTCACCCCCTTCCCATTTCCTCCCCTCACCCATCTCCCCGTCTTCTACTTCTCTAGGGCCCCGCTCCCATTGTTTCCCATGTTTTCACTTTGTTCTCCCCTACATTGGTATCCTATGCCCCTCCCATTACCACAGTTTCTATCCCTTTCGTATAACAACATGTTTCCAAACATAAAAGTCCAGTAGTGTGTACCACTGTTCCTCTATCATGGCTAGGAGACCAGGTGCTTGTCAGTGGCCTGCTCTCCACATGTATGCTTTCCTCGCTGTGCGGTTTCCTTCTGCAATTCACTCACCAGGCTTTGGCTATTTGGTCCAACATCTAAGATTTGACATGGTTGTTGTTAGCATTTCTAGACTGTGGTTGATGAGATGAACGCTCTTCCTCCTGGCAGTAAACGCAGGCTAATTATAGTCCGTGGGATCAAAACATAAGGGCTAGGCAGTTTATTTAAAAGGATTTATATACCGCTTTGTCTTGAAATCAAAGCGGTTTACACTTCAAACGATCAAAAATCAGTGTCGGTAGGGGTAGGCATGCAGTGTTAACATGGGTGAGTATTCGTGTGAGTGAAGGCAATGATTTCTTGGTGTGCTATTTACAGGATGAGCTATGTACAAGTGGTTATATACAGGGAGGGTAGGGGGGTACATTGGGGGTCAGGTGGGTTGGTAGGTAGCATAGGACATAGGATTATAGTGTTCAATGAAGAGCATAGTTTTGGGCTGCTTCCTGCAGTCCTTGAGGTCCATAGTTGATCGTCAGTCGTCGTCGTCGAGGTCCATAGCTGATCGTCGGTCATCCGGGAGGGGATTCGATGTGGTTTAAATTAACAATTAACTTGGGGTTTAAATTAACATTAACTTATACAAAGAACCTCAATTTCAAACCATAACTTAATATTAACTTATACAAGGACATCAATTTTAAACAATAACATCTACAAAGGACTTTCAATTGTAAATGGTAACATCATATTTTAGCAATTTAAACACATTTATAACATCATGCTCCTTTTACTATGAGCATTTAATTGTAAATTGTAACATTGCATTTCAAAAATGTAAACAGTCTTGTAACTTCCTACATTAAGAATGAGATTGGTGTGATTGGTGGTCTTCGTTATAATGTTCAATGAATAAGGTAGTCTTGAGTAACTTGCGGAAGTCCTTTAAACCAGTTGTGGATCGTAGCTTCTCTGGAAGTGCATTCCAGATAGCAGGGGCAGCTAGGGAGAAAGCTCGCATGGAGGTGAATCTATTGGTACTTGTGAATAAGCTAGGAGTTGGTATTGTGTTTTTAGTGCTGTTTCTGTCCGGTCTTTCTTTTCTTTTGGTTCCAATGAGCTCTTTAAGTATTTCTGCTGACATGTTGTTTTTGATCTTGAATATTGTGAGCGCTAATTTATATTTTGCTTGTGAGGAGATTGGTAGCCAATGCAGATCTTGTAATATGGGAGTTATATGGTCTTGTAGTGACGCGCCAGCAATAATGCGGGCAGCAGTGTTTTGGACTATTTGAAGGGGACAGGTAGATTGTTTGGGTAGGCCTTGGAAGAGGAGATTACAATAGTTGAGCACAGGTGTGATAATTGTCTGGCATACTGTATGGAAGTGTTCTTTGCTGAGTAAAGGTTTTAGTCTTCGGAGCATTGTTAGTTTGAAGAAGGCTGTTTTGGATGTTTTGTTAATGTGTGCCTGAAGAGTAAATTGTTTGTCTAGTATCACTCCAAGATACCAAACTTCCTCTTTTACAGTGATTGATGTATTTGCAATGTTGATGGTGGTAGGAGGAGTGAATGTGGCATCCCTCGTGATGATGATTGCTTCCGATTTTTTTATGTTGATTTTTAAATTGTTGTTGGTCAGCCATGTCGTTATTTCGTGAATTCAGGTTGATATGTCTGTGTAGTCAGGGGCATCCAGGTGGATTGGAGTATATGCCATGATATCGTCGGCATATATGGCATATTGAATCTTGTATTTATTAAATATTTTGCAAATAGGTTGGATATATATATTGAAGAGGAGTGCAGATAATGAGGAGCCTTGGGGAACTCCTTGTGTTGTGTGGAAGGGTGCTGAGGTGAGGTTAGTGGATGTTACATTTTGCTGTCTGTCCTCAAGGTACGATTCAAACCATTTTATGGTGGTGTCTTGGAGGCCAATTTCCATTAGGCGCTTCAGAAGGATGTGATGAGAAACTGTATCGAATGTGGATGATATGTCAATAAAGATAAGTAGGAAGCCTTTCTTTATCTTGTCTATTCCTTGTAGTATGTTATCAAATAGATGAATGAGAATTGTCTCAATTCCGTGGTTTGGATGGAATCCATGTTGGTGAGGGTCCAGTGGGGCATGTTGATCAATATGTTCTTGAAGCTGTCTCTGTACGATTTTTTATTATTATTTTTGCTAGGAATGGAAGGCTTGATATTGGGCGGTAGTTTGCTGGGTCAGTGTTAGGGTCAGTGTTGCTACTTGATGTGGTTTTATGAATAGGGCATATAGTAGATTGTTTGCGTGCTTTGGGCATGTAGCCCTGGTTGAGAGAGGTGCTTACTGTTTTTTGAATGTATGTGCTTAGATCTTCTTTAGTGGATTTAATCCATGTCACTGGGCAGGGGTCCAGTGGAGAAGTGGTGGTGTTTAAAGCTGTGATGGTTTGAGTTATTTGTTTCAATGATGGAATGCTGAAGTTCTTCCATTGCTTGGTGATATTACGGTCAGCATCTGTAGTTGGTGTGCCCATAGGAGGGATGCTCGTAGGTGGTGTGCTGTGATTGGGGTTATTCTTAGCTATTAGAAAATCAGCAAAGGTTTGAGGATGGATCTTGCTTTCATCCTTCGTGGTTGGGTCATTTGTAAGGTTGTGTACAATATTGAAGAGCTCTTTAGAACAAGGTTTGTATGGTATTCTTGTTTAAGTTTGTTAATTATATTATTATATTCTTTTTGCATCTCCTGATATTTTCTCAATGTAGTTTCTGATTTGTAACGTCTCCAGCGGCGTTTGAGTTGTCGTTTCCTTTTGGACTCTCTTATGGAGTTTGAGTATCAAGGTGTCAATCTAGGTCTGTTCTTATTGTAGTGTGAGCTCTTTTGAGGTGGGAGTTGAGATGCTGCCAGGATAGTGTTATTCCATGCGTTAGTAGCTTCGTCTAGGTTGGTGAAGTCTTGGGGAAGAGATTGACAGGTGTCTGAGGAATTATTCTTTGTTAAAAGCTTTGAAGCATCTGGTTGGCTGTTCAGTTCTCCTAGATGATTGGTGGGTATAATGGTGGAGCTCAAATCGTATGGCGTGGTGGTCTGACCATGGTATTGGGGTGGTTTTAGGTGGTTTTATGAGGCCTTAACCCAGGGTGCTCTTTGGTACAAAAATGTGATCTGGTGTAGAGCCAGAGCAATGTGAGGGATCAGAGACAATCTGCTTTAGGTGAATGGATTCCATTGCTTTGTGAAAAGCCATTTCAAGTGTTGTAGATGCAGATGTGAGATTCAGGTCTCCTAGAACGATGAGGGTCTTGTGTGGGTTGTTCGCTGCATATATCATGTCTAGGATGTTGGACGTGTCATCATTTGAGGTCTTGGGGGGGGTCGGCAGATAAGGCAGATGGATAGGTACTTGTTTTCTGTGTTGATGAAGTCACAGTATTCAGAGGTTTTGTGGTGGACGTTTTGAGTCTTAGGTCTGATCTGTCGAGAATTAGAACACCTCCTCCTTGTTTGTGGGTTCTGGGACAGTTGTATGCTGTGAATGTTGGCGGTGTTATTTGATTCAGTATCACCTGGTCTGAGCTTTTGAGCCATGATTCTGTAATACATAGGATATCAATGTTGTTTTCATGGATGTGATCAATAATAGTGTTTGTTTTGTTACATATTGATCTCGTGTTGATCAGTCCTATGGTTATGCGGGTTGTATATGATGTGTGTGTTTGATGTGTGGGAATATTTGAGGGTGCTTCTGTTTGTAGATATTTGGAGGGCTTCTTACATGGATGTTTGTATGGGGCAGATATGTAAATGGGTTTGTAGACGGTAGGAAGATATGATACATATATAGGGGAGGGTTGAATGGCTGTAAAGTAGGTAGTGTAGTAGTAGGCATTTGTAGGGTGAGTGCATATAATAATTAGTAGTCTAGCATATATCTATTGGAGGAATGCTTGTTTGTACCTTTGTTGTTTGCCTTGAGGTTTGTTTGTCTTGTATGCTGGAGGAGTATGATGGGGTTTATGTTCCATCTTGGAATGCAAGGTGGATTCAGTATTGGCGTTTAGTTATGTTGGAGTATAATTGACTTACAATTATCCATGGTTTGGAAATTCCGGTGCCTGTTCTCTGCAGTAGGAGGAGGAGGATTGTTTTGTGCTACTGGTCTTCTTAACAGGTCCTCGCCTAAGGGCCTCGCCAAAGGGCCCTTTGGCATGGCCCTTAGGCGTGGGTGTGCCAAGGGACGCCGGATCTTTAATTGCTGCCGTTGGGCCTGATTGGCCTTGGGGGGCTGATCAGGGAGGAGCGATCCTCCCGCTCGACTCCCCGACGCTCGATTTGCAGTCATTTTGACTGTAAAGTGGGCTCTGTTAAGATGTTGTTCTATTTACTAGCTCAGGATTTCAAGCTGTTAATGGTGGCTCCTAGAGACAATAGGTTAAGTTCTCTCAAGTTACAGCATAAAATCCTTTCCACAATGGTTTCCTTGCAGGCCTGCCTGCCCTAGTCCCCTTGGAGCGCTAGATTGTGCTGTTATGCAGCCCGCTGATGATTCTAAGTTGTTAAAATATGTAAGGTCTGTACTTCTCGTCCCCTCCAGAGGTGATAGTTAATAACACACAATAGGGTCAGACCCCCACAAGGCAGCCGCCATAGCCTCAGGTTGCTGCCCTCCCGATGTTTTATTCTGGTTCCAAGTCCACAGAGCCCTGTCATATTATTTAAGGCTCAATGTGGGGAAGAACCTGTTCTAGGGTCGCTCTTCTGCCTTTTCGCAGCAGCCTTGGCATGTTTAGTTTTGTTCACCTCCTGCCAGGCCTTCCAGGTATTTTGTCCCTTCAGCAGTGCTTTTTAAGTACTAACCCCTCCCCCCCCCCCCCCCCCCCTTATCTTAAGCTTGTGCAGGAACAGGAGTGGAAAAGTGATCCCCTTATTATGGAGTTCTGTACACACCGGAGCAAACTCTCACTGTTTCATTGCTACCCGATTCGAGAAGTCGTTAAAGAGAAAGATTTGGTGATTTTCATATTCCAAGTTCTTGCATTGCCAGTAGGCCCTCAGGATATGTTCTAATCCACCCAAATGAGGAAGCAGGCTATCGCGGGCCAGGGGCACACTTCATCTTCTCTTTGCGGCCCAATTCAGTTTGCATGATCATAGCGCCACATGGAGCGATCTCCCTGTAGGCCCAAAGCATGAGGCAGCCATTGCTCAAAGAAGTCATATACCTTTGCATGTGTCCATGGCTCAGGCAGCCCCACCACTCTCAGGTTATTGCGTCGGGATCTATTCTCTTGCTCTTCAATGCGTTCCATTAGCTTTTCGGTTTCTGTGGCTTACCCTGCAACTTGCTCTGCTGTACGTTCTGTTAGAGCTTCCTGTGTCACCATTCTTTGCTCCAGTTCTGCAATCCAGCCCATCTGCATCTCCAGCTGCTCCCGTATACTGTTCGCTGTTGATTGTAATTTATTTAGTCGATCCTCAAGCACCGCCCTTACCACCTTTGAAATTTCTGTGGCCAGCTCACCCATTCCAGGTAACTTGGCCTATTGTTGGGACTCTTAATGTCTTCTCAGGATCTGCCCAATGCTGTAGTTGTCATTTGGGCATCCCCCCCCCCCCCCCACCTGCTCATGGTTCGTTTTGGCAGGTCAGGTGTCAAGGCCATTGCAGTATACCCAGGGAAATTCCTTAGGCTATTTTGCTAAGTTTTTAGCAGGTTTGCAAAGTCCTATCCCAGGAGCCCTATTGAATTATGTCCTTTCCCTGTGGATGCATCACGTGACCTCCTTGTTTTTTTCTTTTATTCCTTTTATAAGCCACTGCTGCCACCAATGTTGAGAGAGGCAGGTGGTGGCTTAAAATAAAAGTACACAAGCAAAAACACAAGGTCTCGATTTCAGTGCGCTTGTCTCTGTCAGTTCCACCCCCTTCTGATGCATATTTCCGTGTCAGAAGGGGGCGGGACTGGCAGAGCCTACAAGCATGCTGAAATTGGGACCCCGTGCTTTTACTAAGCCGCCACCGCTGCTATTTGTTGTTGGCTGGAGGGGGTGATTTATGCTGCCGCATGCAGACCCAAGAGAAGCAGCAGAGACAATGGCAACGGTAGAGTGAGGTGGTTGTGGCTGGGCTGTTTTTGGGGCATTTTTTTGCCACCTGGGTGACCATCTCACTCTGCTGACTCCCTCAAAAAAACTGACTTTTGCATGGCTGGTTTTGACTATCTGCCGGCAGCCGGCCTGGCCACATAAAATTCAGCCAGGCCTGCTGAAAAACGGCCAGTTGGCAACCCTATCTGTGAGTCTGCCAGCAAGCCAGAAAAAGAAAAGGAATGCCAATACTCCCCCTTCCCCCGTGCCCTAGGCACCCTTTGTCCAACAACTGCCCTGGACACAACCAGTTTTTTTATACTGACCAAATCCAGTTTCATTTGCTCTAAAATATACAACAGACCCAATTTTCACCAGAATGTCTGGGGCATAAACTGAAATGTCTAAACAAAATGTTTCAATTTATGCTGATATTCAGCAACATCATGTATTTGCTTAGCGCCGCTGAATGTAGGCACCTGGATGTGTGCAAAAGTATGCACATAGTTTAATGGCATCTGTATGTCTAGAATATGCAATTGGCTAGACAATCCAGGTTATACCTAGTTTTCCAGTGTCTAAACCAAATGCATATGCTAGGCAGCTAGGTGCTGAAAATCAGCACTTAGATGTATACAGTATGTATTTTGACAGCCCCACCTCTGGAATGCAGGAAACACACCCTCCCCGCAGAATGCATACAGTGGGATTTATTTATGTATTTATTTACATTCTCTTATATACCGTGCTATTCTGCATCAGTGCGGTTTACATTGAACAAACTGAAATTACATTGAACAGGGCATTATAACTTGGAGATAACTATTTTACAGGGAACATGGGCTATGGAGGGTTAAGTGGCTTGCCCAAGACCACAAGGAGCACCTGTGGGACTAGAAACCCCAGTTCGTCCGGCCCAAGGTTGCTGTCCTCTAGTGGGATTTGAACCCCCGACCTTCCGGCCTGAAGTACCTTGCCCCAACCACTAGGCCACTCCTCCACTCCAAAGTTAATCCAACTGTACATATAATGCTGCTGAACATTTTTTTTTAAAGCACCTGAATGTGCAGCAGAACAACGAATATCAGATGCTTTTTAGTTATTGACCCAAACACATTCCAACTAAAACTAAAGTCACTTTGCAGAAATAATTCATCCACATGTCTTCTGGGAATTTTAGGTGTGTTTCACATAAGGGATAGCGCCTATTGGGGATGCTCCATTCATGTTATTTTGTTTTCAGGTTTGTCTGTCTATACACATCTATGTGTTTGCACATGCACAAGCAAGCAGATACATATCCCGTCATTTGCAAGCAGCTGCAGGTGGTGGAGAGGTCAAGTCCCATTTCATGGATGAACAGGAGCAGTGGAGAGAATTTAAAGGCTACTAAAAGAGAGAATAGTGAGGTTTCTGGAGTCCAATGGATTGCAGGATCTGAGGCAGCATGGACTCACCAGAGGCAGGTCTTGCCAGACAAATCTGATTGATTTCTCTGACTGGGTGACCAGGGAGTTGGACTGAGGGAGAGCCCTAGATGTGGTGTATTTAGATTTCAGTAAAATGTTTGACACGGTTACTCACAGGCAACTTTTATAAATAAACTGAGCATCCTAGAGATGGACCCTAAAGTTACTGCTTGGGTTAGAAATTGGTTGATTGGGAGGGGACAAAGGGTACAGATAAATGGAGCTCACTCTGAGGAGAAGGAGGTTACCAGTGAGTGGTGTGTCACAGGGATCTTGCTTTGGTCCGATTCTTTTTAACATCTTTGTTAGTGATATAGCGGAAGAGCTGTCGGGTAAGGTTTGCCTCTTTGTGGATGATACCAAAATCTGCAATAGACACCCAGGAAGGAGTAGATAACATAAGGAGGGATCTAGCTAAGCTTGAAGAATGGTCTAGAATTTGGCAACTGAAATTTAATGCTAAAAAATGCAGGGTCATGCATTTGAGCTGTAAAAATCCAAAAGTGGTACAGTGTAGGGGGTGAAGTGCTTCTGTCCACAAAAGAAGAGAGGGACTAGGGCATAATTGTCTCTGATGATCTTAAAGTAGCTAAACAGGTAGAGAAGGTGACTGCAAAAGCCAGAAGGATGCTTGAGTGTATAGGGAAAGGAATGGCCTGCAGAAAAAAAGAGGTGATAATGCCTCTGTAAAAGTCTCTGGTGCAACCTCATTTGGAGTATTGTGTGCAATTCTGGAGACCGCACCTTCAAAAGGATATAAGCAGGTTGGAATTGGTGCAGAGGGTGGCTACTAAAATGGTTAGTGGTCTTTGTTAGGTAGCATATGAGGACAGACTTAAAGATCTTAATATGTATACTTTAGAGGAAAGGAAGGATAGGGGCAATATGATAGAGACATTTAAATACCTCTGTGGCATAAATGCACAGGAGGGTCTCTTTCAGATGAAAGCAAACTCTGGACTATGAGGGGACACAGGATGAAAGTGAAAGGGGATAGACTCAGGAGTAATATGCGGAAATATTTCTTTATGAAAAGAGTGGTAGATGCGTGGAATAGTCTCCCAGTGAAGGTAGTGGACATGAGGACAGTATCTGAATTCAAAAAAGCATGGGACAAACATAGAACATCTCTAAAGGTAACAAGGGGACTATTGTAGTTGATATGGAAGGAGGGCAGGCTAGATAGGCCATGTGGTCTTTTTCTGCCGTCATGTTTCTAAAGGAGCTTCCAGCAGCGGCGGTGAAGTCAGGTCCCATCGCCAGAATGAAGAGGAGCAGCAGGGAGAATTTAAAGGAGCTGCTGGCAGCAGCAGGGGGGTCAGCCCTGCTGGCAGAATGAAGAGGAGCGATGCACAGATATGCAGGAGTCTGTGAGAGGAGGGGAAGAAATATGCCATTGTGGTCGACTGGAAGTGAGCACCTTTGAACTTGTTCTCAACTGTTTGCCTGGTCGGCTTTTCCCGCTTTGCTCTATCTTTCTCCCATTTCTCTATATCTTTCTTGCCTCATCATTCCTACCGCAGATCTTTCCTCACAATCCTTCCCAGTTTTTCTCTCCTTTCGTTGGTTGTCCTTTTACTTGACTCAATCCTACAAGTACTGCTGTGTACCACTGCTATGGTCTCCTTCTTGTGCTCATCACTAGTTTTTTGTTCCTTTCCATTTCTATATTGCACATGCTGTGTTACAGCCCTATTCAAATCCAGGCTGACGACCCACCTCCTCGAGGCTGCTTTTGGATGCTGATGCTTCCTCCCTCTCTTGTTCACTACAGGGCAGTTTCTCCAAATGGGTTAGTTTTGCACATTCCATGACGATCACGAACCTCACTCCTAAGCCATGATATCTGGAATACGAACTCAGTCTCTCAAATTTACTGCTAATGCTCACTGCAGTACTTGTATCGTGCCAAAGAGAGCATCCTTCTGGAGTTCATGAGATGTAATATGCATAGGTTCCCTACTTATGTGTATCTTACCATACCAGTTTTGTGATGTTCTTCCTCTTTATTAGATTGTAAGCTCCGATAAGCAGTGACTGTGTCTTACATCTATATGTACAGTGCTGCGTTTGACTTGTAGCACTATAGAAATGATAAGTAGTAATATGGTTTCTGTAGTCTTGCTGGCACAAACAAGCTTCTGGTTCAACTAGGCTTTGCAGTGCTTCCATTTCTCCCCCTCCCCCACCAAAAAATCTTATGGTATCCATGAAGTATGCACAGCTTCTGGAGGACATGAGCTGCCAAATGTCTGGCTGCACTGGAGCATAGGATGTTCAGGGTTCTTCCAGGAAACATCTGGCATGCCATCTTTCTTTATTTGAGATGCTTATTAAAGGTGACATTTTACTTAGCAGTTACTGTCCTTTCCTTCAGTCCTACTAGACAAGTCCAGACAAGTGGGTTGTGTTCCTCTACCAGCAGATTGGTGAAGACAAAGAAACCAATAAAAAGCCCAGGTTTCAATGACATCAATCCCATGCCTCTATTTGCTTCAGCCACCAGAGATCCCTTTGGTATTCATCCCAAAGCATATGGGAGAAACATGGCAAGCTTCACACAACAAATCCAATCTAAAACCTGATCAGAATCCCAAATTAAAGTCCAGCATTATACAAAATTCTGATATATCATCCCCTACAATTTTTGTCGGAGTTAGTCAGCCCAGTAGCCAGGAAATCCTCTGACCACTACTGTGACCGTTCCTTTTTTATTTGAAAACACTATTAAAAGTGAAAAATTAAGTACTTAGCTTTGCTCGCTCACATTTAACAAACAAGTAATTCCAACTTGAAAGATTCCCCAGAAATCAGAAGTGCCGACGTGCCACGTTTCGGGTGCTAAAGCTTTGGCTGTATACCAGAATCAGATGAACCTGAAGCAGAGTAGCAAGGTCCTTTTTGGCAGAACCCGAAACGTGGCACGTCGGCACTTCTGATTTCTGGGGAATCTTTCAAGTTGGAATTACTTGTTTGTTAAATGTCAGCGAGCAAAGCTAAGTACTTAATTTTTCACTTTTAATAGTGTTTTCAAATAAAAAAGGAGCGGTCACAGTAGTGGTCAGAGGATTTCCTGGCTACTGGCTGACTAACTCCGACAAAAATTGTAGGGGATGATATATCAGAATTATGTATAATGCAAGCTTCACACAACCTCAACCATGGGCAACAGTGAGTGATCAACAGTGGATCTGTGCTGGGTCCGCTGCTTTTTGATATATTCATAAATGACCTGGAAAGTGGAATAACGAGTGAGGTTATCAAATTTGCAGATGACACAAAACTATTTAAAGTTGTTAAAACCCAAGAGGATTGTGGAAAATTGCAAGAGGATCTTGATAAATTGGAAGACTGGGCATCAAAATGGCAGATGAAATTTAATGTGGACAAGTGCAAGGTTATGCACCTAGGGAAGAACAACCCAAACTATGGTTACACGATGCAAGGTTCCACATTAGGAACCACCATCCAGGAAAAAGATTTAGGCGTCATTATGGATAACATGTTAAAACCCTCGGCCCAGTGTGCAGCGTCAGCCAAGAGAGCAAATAGAATGCTAGGTATCATAAGGAAAGGAATGGAAAATAAAACAAAAGATATTATAATGCCTCTATATCGTTCCATGGTGAGACCGCACCTTGAATATTGTGTGCAATTCTGGTCGCCGTATCTTAGAAAGGATATAGCGTTATTAGAAAAGGTTCAGAGAAGAGCCACCAAAATGGTAAAGGGGATGGAAGGATACGCCTATGAAGAAAGGCTAAAAAGGTTAAGGCTCTTTAACCTGGAAAAGAGATGGCTGAGGGGAGATATGATAGAAGTCTATAAATTAATGGATGGAGTGGAACGGGTAAACATAGATCGATTGTTTACGTTATCAGAATATAGAAAGACTAGGGGACATGCAATGAAGCTACAGGGCAAACTATTTAAGACTAATAAAAGAAAATATTTTTTCACTCAACGTGTAATCAAACTCTGGAATTTGTTACCGGAGGATGTAGTAAAGGCTGTTAGTGTAGCTGGGTTTAAAAAAGGTTTGGACAAGTTCCTGGAGGAAAGGTCCATAAACCATTATTATTATTGACCCAGTACAAGCATTGCGGAACCTGTGTCTTTTGGGGAAACTGCTAGGTACATATGACCTAGATTGGCCACTGTTGGAAACAGGATATTGGGCTTGATGGACCTTGATCTGACCCAGTATGGCATATCTTATGTTATGTTATGTTCTTATGTAGAGAACTATGTACAGGAAAGCATATACAGAAGGCTGTCAGTAGATGATGAACCTGCAGAGCCAAGTATAAAAATCATAGCAGACCCCAGGGTACTGCAACAGAAGAACAGAGCAATACAGTTCGAGGGGCAGGCCCTGGACTGGTCTATCAGGACTCACGGAAAGGACATTAGCTGGTAAGTAAAATGTCACCTTCTATATCGTCCTGCTAGACCAGTCCAGACAAGTGGGATGTACCAAAACTATAACTCCACTGGGCGGGAAGAAGACACAGCAGCCCGCAAAACCTTTGAGTCAAAGGCCATGTCAGCCTATGCTTGGACATCTAAGCAGTAATGCTTGAAAAAAGTGGAAAGTGATGTTCATATTGCTGCCCCATAAATGTCTACAGGGGTTACCAAGCTCCACTCTGCCCATGAGGACACTTGCGCTTGGGCTAGAATGGGCATGCAAACCCTCCTGAACCGACCAATCCTGTAACAGATACACTGAGGCAAAAGCTTCCTTAATCCAGCACCCCAAAGTCGACTTAGCCACTATGTCACCCTTGCATGGGCCAGAAAACAGCACAAAAAGACGGCCTGACTTACAAAAGGAATTTGTAATCTTCAAGTACTGAAGAAGCACTCTCTGGCCATCCACAAGGCAAAGATCCTTATCCTTCCCCTGACACTGCTCCTTAGAGAAGGAGGACAGGCAGGCCACCTTGTTCATGTGAAAGGCAGAAAGCACCTTAGGCAAGAAGGAAGGCACAGGCCAAATGGAAACAACCTCCTTTGAAAAGTAAAGAGAAGATTCTCAGCAAGACAGAGCCTGCAGCTCAAAAATCCGCCTTGTGGAACAAATCGTGATCAAGAAGACTGTCTTGAACATCAAATCCTTCACAGTAGCACACTTCAACAGCTCAAAAGGTGCTGTCATCAAGACCCTGAGCACTAGACACAGATCCCAGGAAGAGATCACAGACCAGAGGGGAGGGCGCCAACGCTGAACCCCCTGGAGAAATCGTGAGATATCTGGGTGCAAGACTAGAGACTTACCAGCTACCGGACCTTGGAAACAGGCCAAAGCTACCACTTGGATTTTCAGGGAGCTAAGGGAAAAGGTCCTTCTCCAGTTCATACTGTAGAAGGCCAACAGAGATGGCACCCTGGCCGCCTCAGGAGCCAATTGCTGAGTGCCGCACCATTTCTCAAAGATGCACCAGATCTACATGTATACTAGCTTGGTAGGCCTTCTCTGGACTCCTAGCAGAATGGAGACCACTGCTAGAGAGTATCCCTCACATCCTAGCCATCTCCTTTCAAGAGCCAAGCCATAAGCAAGAAGGGAATCGGGTCCTCCAGGACACTCGGTCCCTGCCACAACAGTCCCTGAGATGGAGGCAACTGAAGAGGAGGCACCTGCAAGAGCCACATCATGTCTCCAAACCATGCTCTCCTCGGCCAATCTGCTGCTAACAGAACAATCCTGCCCAGGTGGCATTCTATACACCAAATCACACACCCCAGCAAGGGGCCATGCAGGAAACACATACAGCAGGTGCTGACTTGGCCAAGGCTGGGTTAGGGTGTTGCTCTTGGACCCCATCTCTGTGTGGTGATTGAAGATGCAGCAAACCTTGGCATTGGAGTGGGTCACCATCAGATCCATTTCGGTGTGACCCCAGAAGTGCAGAATCAACTGAAACACCTCTTGACTGTCACCCAGCGAAGGTCCCCTGAAGCAAAGGCATGGGTATTTCACTGGGGCTTATCTTAAACCAGCAAGAGGAGTGGTGTAGAGGGCCCTGCACTGCCCTCTGGGTGTTTTAGTCCCACAAGCTAGTAAAGAAGTGAGTTGCAGTCGGGTGGTAAGGCTTTAGACAGGACTTTTATTCCCCTTCCGGGTGGATTTTATATCAATGGAAACAAAGACAAAAAGACCATACTTCTGGTACAAAAGAAAGGAAACAAACAGGAACCAAAATATTGCTTCTATCTTCAGCTTCTATGAACAGAACAATAGGTAGCTCAAAACAGTCCTTTTTACAAACAGGTAAGTTTCTCTCTTTCACTCCTGTTATTAGAAAGTCTTAACAGCCTCTTCAGCATAAAGAGGTAATATGGTCAGCAATAATGAATGTACAATCCATGCAATCATCTGAGGGTTGTTCCCCATGAATATCAAGTTGCATTTCCTCACATTCCCCTTCAGACTGTCCTTTCAGATTGTAAAAAGTGCTATTGCCAAACAGTCTCTCCTCACAGCACTGAGACTTCCCCTCCTCCTCAGTAACAGAGTGGAATGGAAGATTACCACATTCTCTATAGTTTCTTCCCTGAGAGCCCCACAAACTCTGACAACTGCAGGGAAAACTTCTGCATTCAGCTTTCCTTATATTAGAATTAAACAGCCTACCTTCTAGCTCCCTTAGACCGGAGTTTTTTGGTACAGCTGAGTTAACAGGGCTTGGCCAGGACGGAAGGTTCCTACTGCCTTTTCCTTTCAGCTTTTCCTCTGACATGAAAACGTCTTCAGGCCAGAACTCCTTCTCCCTTCTGTGCCTGCAGCTGGGGTGGCTAGCTTCCTCGGCTTTCCTAAGCCTGGCTCCAAGACCGTGTTCTCTGCTACCTTCGTGGTAAACGTCCCTGAGCTTGTGCTTGTCTGTATGCTGCTCTCCGGAGCAGTCTCTGTGGTTGTCCCTTGTTGCTCTGGAACTGGATCTCTCAGCTCTCCTGGATCCACACCTTGTTCCATCACTCGTCCTCTCGGCTCCACCACATCTGATTCTATCAGCTCTGCCCCACCTAACTTCAGGTGAGTTAGTTTTATGTGCGTGTGTCGTAGTGTCTGCCTGAACTCCGCCCCCTCTCAGCTGCCCTTCATTATCTAATGAATCCTGAGCCTGCTTGCTGCTTGGGCGTGTTCTCCCACCTTGTGACATTGTTTGTATACGTTGCCTACAGCAACTCTGGGCCATTTGTTTCTCTGAGCTGTCAGTGTCAGATCCATTCTCTGCAGTTTTACCTATCTCCATAGGTTCTGATAGATCTACACCATGACATGACTCAATTCCCACTCTCCAGGATCCAGAGAGTGATGGCTGAGGAAGTTCACTTCCACTTTGTCCACCCGGCAAGGTGCTAAGCAGAGAAGGCTAGGAGGATCTCCTCTGCCTAAGCAAAATGGGAATCCATCTCCAGGGCTACCCCAGCACTCCTTATAGCACCTTGCTGATTGATATGAGCCACCACCATGGCTTTGTCCAAAAATACTCAAATCACCCGGCCTTCGACCAGGGGCCAGAAACGCAGAAGAGCCAACCTGATGGTCCTCGGCTCAAGATGGTTGATGATGCATACCACTTCCCTGTGGTTCCAACACCCCTGCACAGTACAGTCTTGACAATGGGCTCCCCAGTCCAAGAGACTGGTATCTGTCATCCACAGGATCCAGGAGAAATTGTCCAGTGGCATGTGCTTCCTCAGATGACAGGGCTGCTGCCATCACCATAGACTGGTCTTCACCATCATCAGGAATGGGAGGCTGTGCTGAAACTCCTGAGAACTCAGGGACCACTGAGTCAACAAGGACTACTGGAGAGGCCGAATGTCAGCACGCACCCATAGCACCATCTCTTTTGGTGCTACCATCAATCTGAGGAGCTGAAAGTAATCCCAGACTCTAGGAGCCTGCTGCACACAGACCAGCACCAAGCAGCCTAACAGTCTTTTGACTTTCTCCTCTGGCAGGAAAACGTCTGCCCACTCGAGAGTCAAAATGTGCTCCCAGGAACTCCAAGGACTGGGAAGGCAATAGCTGGAATCATTCCCCGAAAGGGAGGGCAGTGAACTGCTAGTGAAAGTCAAGCACGGCAAAACGCAGATACTTTTGTTGATCTGCCCAGATTGTGATATGAAAATACACCTCAGCCAGATCCAGAGAAGCCAAGGATTCCCCTCAGTGCACTGCTTGAATCACGTAATGCAAAGTTTCCATCCGAAAGCACAGAATGCGCAAGTGCTCATTGACCCCCTTGAGGACCAGAATGGACCAGAAGGAACTGCCTTTTTTTTTTATTTTGAATACCACAAAATAGATGGAGTATCTTCCCTTGCCCCACTCATCCAAGGGGACAGGTATCACTACCTTTAGGTGCATAAACTTGTCCAAGGTGCTCTACACAGCGGCACTATTGATTGCAGACCTACAAGGGGAGATAACGAAAGCATCTGGAATCGGCTCTTTGCATTCCAGGACATAGCCAAAAATGAAAGGTGGCTAGTACCCAGCAATCCTTGGTAATCTGGACCCATTCCTGAAGGGAAAGGCAAAGTCCACCTTCAACTGGAGGAACCAGGGAATGGGCTCCCAAACCTTCATTGCACAACCCAGGAGGGGCCTCCTCTGGAGTGGACCGAGTCCCTGGGCCCACATGCTCCAAGAAAGATTTGAGAACAGGCTCAAAGTCAATAAGGACTCACCAGGCCAGTAGCAATGGAATTCACGAGACTCCCAGGAGTCCGTCCTGTGGGTGGAGATTGATGGAAAAGGAGCTCCTGCTCACTATACAGCCCTCTTGGACCTGTTTTCCAGAAAGTGGAAGAATTTATCTCGCCCACTTCCTTTACCTGCTTCTTCCAATTGGACCCAACAGAAGCGCCCATTTAAGGCCAGATGGAAACCAGGCTTTGGAACTTGAATCTGCTGCCCCATGCCAAAGCCAAGCCATGTCATGTCACTGTCAACAGGGCACAATCCCTGGCTGCTAGACATACCAGCCAGTCTGGAGCGAGGTGTAAACAAATAAATATTTATTTAATTGACCTCGGGGAGAATCACTGCCTTTGTCAGGGGTTTGGCCTATACAGAAGGTAAAAAAATTAATAAATAAAAACAGGCCAAATCCCCTGACGAAGGCAGTGCCGAAACACGACTGTGTCAGGTTAGCAATCAGTGATTCTCCCCAGGGTCAATTAAATAAATATTGGTTTGTTTACACCACACTCCAGACTGGTCGGTTCCCCCTTGCAAGTGTGTGGTTTGCTTTTTTGTTGGACTCTGCTAGACATACCAGGTCATACATGGCATCAGAAAGGAAGGCCGTAGCCTACTCCAAAAGAAGGGTAGAATCATCCAGTGGAAGAAACTGAATCCACTGGGGCAGGATCTGAAACATCAGGCTGTGCATACCACCAACTGAAAAATAGCAGCTGCCACAGTGAACTGGTTCCCCAACACAAATCCACCTTTCAAATCCAGAGTATCTTTCAATTCGCCTTCTACAGGAATGGTGGTCCATCTGCTAACTGCTGGAAACTGTGCATCCACCTTGGAAATATTAAACCACACAACACATTCCCTCTCCAGGACAGTGTGCATCTTCTTATACACCCTTAGCCCTTTAGGCAGGGTGTTGGGGGAATCCCACTTTGACTGGAACAGGCCCTGGAGCATCTCCAGGAATGGGAGACAGTAGAGGATTTCCGCAGCCTTTGCAGGATTGGATACCTCTTCGGTTTCTGCTTCTAGTCTGGAGCATCCGCCAAGCTCAGGGTGGATAAGACTTTGGGATCAACGCTTCCATTTCCTACTCCTGGAACAGGCAGATAACATTAGTCTCCTCACAAGCCTCTGAAGGCGAGAATACTTCTTCATCCACATCAAACATCTCAATCCAAGTCACAGTTCAAATCTCAGACAGATCCCAGCTGACCCCATTTCCTGGGGGCACCCTTTTCCAGGGATGCTTAGCCATCCATCGAACAGGGCTTCCACTCTCAGCCCACTCCTCACTAGACTGCGCTTGGGGAAACCAGATGCCGCAAGTTCTGAATTTCCATGCCAGAATGACCAGGCCTGTTGTAAGAGTCCCAGGGAGGACAATCTGGACTCCGGAAGCTCTCTTCATAGAAATGACCCCCCACACTAGGGGACATAGTCACCATTAATCCCCTAAAGGATGGGGAGAGGCCCACAGCACGATCGCCAGAGCCTCTGGCTGGCTGAATATCCTTACCCATAGTGCCATCTGCCACCTCCTGCCCTGAGGCAGGTAAGGTCAGACTAACAACATCCCCTGGCTGAAAGAGGAGGAGTAGGCCTTCCAAGGATAACTCAGAAGCTGCCATGCAAAAAGGGCAGAGACCAGAAGCTGGAGATGAGGCATCTCACTTGCCACAGGCCAAACAACATTTCCTGGAAGAAGACGTAGAGCCCGAATCAGTAGGAGCATGTCTGGGCTGTCCAGACAGTCCCAAGCAAGACAGTTTCATTTGGACCGGATTCTGAACTGTGGGAACAAAATGTTTCCATGGTAACCAGAATTGGGCCCAAGGACAGCCCAGTGTCCCCCTACCATCTACGAGAATGTCCTCCCTGTAGGCACCCCTGACTCCCGCGGCCTTAGGCACCTTTTTCCTGCTGCCCGACCCACGGCTGGCCTGCTGTGACCTGGATCGGGCAGCAGGGACTCCCCCACATCCGACCCCAGGGAGGGAATCTCCAGGCCCGTTCACCATTTTTTGCTGCTTATTCCATCTTTGAGGTGGAATAAGCAGCATGTCCCCACGGGCCTGGCAGGATGTACAGGGCCATGACCTGAATCAGCCCTGTACATCCTGCCAGGCTAGCCCGTCCCAATCCTGCCCCCTCCTGCCTCCCGCTGGCTCTGCCTGTCCTGATGCTCAGGATGTATGGGGAGAGCTGGAGGGAGAATCAGCCCCGCAACCCGCATCCCAGAATCACGCCCATAGAGAATTAAGGCAAGTATCACAACAGTGGGCACTAAGGCCACAGCGGTCCAAAAGTGCGCATTGACGGCACTTGTGTTGCAATGCACATTACAGGTGCTATGGTAGGAACACACATTGGAGCCGCTCAGGCAGAACACGCGCAAGGATTGCACAACCGCTGGGTGCACTATATTGAAAAGCTACTAGCGCCTGCAGAAAATAGCAGGAAACCCCCACATAGCACCAACAGTTGCCAGCAGTCCACCACAAATTGCGTCTCACAAGCACAGAATCGGGAGTTCACAACAAGAACAATGACGAGGTCAAGCCTTGGTACTCACCCCCCTGAGAGCTTCAGGCAGAGGATCCATGCCGGGCTCAACTCTACTCCCCTGAAACTGTTTCTCTGGTTTGGTAGCACTGCATTTAAGGTGGCTGGCAAGCAGATTCCTCCGATAGCCTTCTGCAGTCTTCAGAAAAGAGCAAGCAGTTAACAGAGGAGGAGGAAGGGGACATTGATGTTGTGTGAGGTTTCTGAATTACTCCATCCTTCCAGATCTTTCCAATTTTCTGGCTACTCAACAGGCTGTTATCCAGGGTAAGTGTGTGGCGCTGAACCAATTTTCCCTTCTTCTATGGCTGCCAAAAAGACTGCAATTTAGTGGAGCTTCCCACTTAGCACGCAAGTGAGGGAATCACCCTCAAAATGATCTGTCACAAGTGTTTTTTTTATCAATATTTTTCTCTCAATTCTTTAGATTTTCTGCTGGAGACAAAGAAATATTGAAGGGACCTCTGGTGGCTGAGACGAACAGAGGCATGGGAGAGGTATTATTGAAACCTGGGCTTTCATTGGTTTGTTGTCTCCACCAATCTGTTGGTAGGACAGCACAACCCATTTGTCTGGACTGGTCTAGCAAGAGATTATGGAAATCAGGATTAAAGAATTTCTTATGGGAGGAGATTAAAGCTAGATATGTAGCTCAGGCTTGTAACTGACTTGACCCACTCTAGTGAATTGACCCTTGGAACTGCTGCCAAATTCCTTCCTCTTGCATTAATTTCATGCTTGAAGATGGGAAACCTACACAAGCAAGAAGCCTGGCAGCAGCAGGAGGATGAACAAATTATAGGGGCAGGAATAGGTGTAGTCAACCCCAACTACAGAAGCGTAAACGTATATGCATATGGGAACGTCAAAGACAGAGTGCAGTAGGAAATCTTAAGGTGGGGCATTGTGACAGGCCAGTAAGAGTTATAAGGAAAATAACATTTACTGGAATATTAGGACATAATTTTCAAAAATATTTCTGCATATATAACAATGATATATGCATGTAAATAGCTTGTTATAAAACTACCTGGACTCTATACAGGTAAATATAGGCGGCAATTTTATAAGGAGCTATGTAAGGATTTGGGCCATTTACATGCACAAAAATCACTTACGTATTTCCAAGGACTCATGCACGTGAATGGGCACTTGTGTGTACTTCAGCCAGTCACTATTCTATAAGTACATGCATAATGCGTACTTTCACCATGGGCATCCACATGGGCAGAATGCAAATTTTCACACGTAAGTTAGAAAATACTTTAAAACTTATGCACCTTCCTTTTTTATTATTTTTTACGTGTTTAACAAAACTTATACCAGCAACCACTTGTGAAAAGAAACAAACATTTGTATAAAACAACAATAAGGACCAAAAGTAAACATCTTAAATAAGAAATAAACATATCATACAGATTTTTCACTATCCCACAATAAAGAGGGCAGAGTGAAAGAAATAAGGTAGAAGGTGGAATAGTAACAGGAAAATCAAAAGGAAAAAAGAAAAACATGACATTAAATGTAAAAAACAAAGCCTACTACATCACAGTAGCACAATGATGATGATATCTAAATAAGGTTAATGGAACAGCCAGCTTTTTAAGGTCCAAAAAAGCCCTCAATTGCTTAGGCTAAAGAAAAGCGTATTTAACATTAAGAAATTTTGCCAAGCATTTACACGGATCCCTGAGAACAAAAGAGCACCTAAGCTAATGTCTCTTGCCTCATGGCCAGAAAAAGTTTCCTTTTGTCCTGAGCGGCCCATGCAACATCCATGAAAATATTAGCGAGGTGACCCAAGAATAACTCTGACATCTTTTTAAAATAAAGATACAAAACAAGACTCCAGTCCTGCTCAAAGATAAAGGTCACCAAAGGGGTTATTTTAAAGGTGCTGCTTGTGCTTTGGATGTCTGCAGCTCTCCAAAGCACAGAAACCTCTCCGGAGGCATTTTAGAAGCCAGCTCCAGCGACATTCCTGGTCTGAGCTATGATGGGGGTGTGGTGGAGGCTTGTCCAGGGCATTCTCAAGAACTTGGATGTCCTTTCCTGATTTCAGATATGACCTGTATGTCCCGAGCCACGTTATTCCTGCAGGCACAAATAGGCATCAGAAAAGTGCTCACTTTGCCAGGCAAACATTCGGAGGATATAGAGAAGGAGGTACACTCATATCCCCTATATTTTCCATATTGACAACGAACACTGATGGGCAATGAGGGATCATGATTTTGTTTAGCCATGCCAATGGATGTCCCTGTATGTCAAGTAGCATATGATAGACATCCCTGAAGAGCCAACCTCACCTGAGATAGGCCACCCAATTAGCGGCAATGAGCACAACCACAGGATAGATGGTGTAATGTCTCCAAGAAGAATATGACTCCCTCCTGCCAGCTCTGGAGCAGAGGACTCACTCACAGATTTTTCAGTGGAGATCTTCCGAAGCTGGTCATCGATATCTGGCTGCTTTGAGGTTTCATAGGAGGCTTTCACCACTTTAGCCATCCCCTTATCTCTATTTTTTTTGGACGCATGGCAAAGGAAACAAGCAAGCAGGTAAGCTGCAGCTGCACAAGCCCTAGCAAGACGCCGCCAGCTTAAATACGCCCCCTCAGCATGCACCATCTTTAGATATCTCGTGCCCACGCTTAGATTTAGCATGCTTTTTCAGATACTAATGCCCTTATTTTATAAAGAAAAATGGGCTAGACTCCCAATTATAAAATTACCCTCTTTGTGTCATTTTTCCATTCTTTTACCCACAGCAAGCAGAGTAGGGGTGGGGCTTTGGCTTACATATATAATTTCACAAACATTTTGCATGGATTGAATAGGATGAGGAGGAACCAAAAATTGTAAACATCAAAGTTACAGGATCAGCAACCACAGTGCTGAGGAAGCGAAGGGTAGTGGTGGTTGGTGGCTCCCTTCTGAGGGATATGGAAGTATCCATCTGCTGACCGGGCATGCTGTCCTGGGAGATGTGCAGTCTGCCAGATGCCAAGATCTGAGGCATTGCAGAGACTGCGGAAACTCTTCAAGACTTCTGAATATTATCTAATGCTGCTCATCCACGTTGGCATGGATCATACTCCTAGGTATCCCATCAAATGTATCAAAAGTGACTTTGTGGCTCTGGGAGAGGGTAAGGCAGATAAGCACATAGGTCGTGTTTTCTTCAATCCTCCTGGTCAAGGGTAAAGAGTAAAGACTGAGGCAGAGAAGATCATATTCTGAAGATGAATGCATGGTTGCCTGCAGGGCCGCTGCAAGAATCAGAGGCGCTCTAGGTAGGTCCTCCATCGTACCGCCTTCCATTGCTGCCGCCTTTCTCCAGGACCAGCAGCCATGGCAATGGCAAGGGAATTGTGATACTTAAGTTTCTGGTACTGCGTTGGGGTTCCTGCCTGCTATTGTCTGCCGCTTCCACTCCACTCGGATGCAGATGGTCAGGTGTGCAGCTTGAGTAATTTTCCAGCTCCCGGCATAGGCAGCATTTGGCAAAACACCATGGTGCCAAAATTGAGTGTACCGGGCATTTTCATTTAAAAGAATTCAACACGGCTCACTAATGGACCGATGTGCCTCTAGGAGCAAGTCCTGTGACTACAGTCATTTTCATCAGGCTGTTTAAGCTAAGTATAAAGAACAAAACAATTTTGCATTGATCCAGATATTCTGAAGGATTTTTCTAATAGCTTTATGAACTTCATCCCTTCTCTGTTTCCAGAATATCAGAGGACTTTCTTGACTAATGGGATAATGGTAGGAGGAGATTCCAGTAGGAGGGACATTTGATTGGTGTAAAGACCAAGCCCAAAGGTAGTTTCTTTTCTTCGGCTGGCACAGCCATGCACCACAAAGAGAAGGAAAGGAGCCTGATTAGCACAGCCAAGAAGCCAACCAACCAACCAACAGAAGTAGTAAAAAGGTCAGCTTAGGCCACTGCACTAGGACTGACGTAGTGAAGGAGAAGGCAGGAGAGAAAGAGCCTTGGAGATGCAAAGAGCAGCAGGGAACCTCTGATCCTTGAAAAGAAAAAAGACAGGATACAATGGACATCCCTGGAGAAAAGACAAAGACGACCAGGCCTAAGAGTGAAAAGTCTGCAATCACATTGAAGTCCAGCATCCAGCTCTACCAGGTTCTCTAGGGAAGGAGTTGAGAAGAGTTACTCACCACAGAGATAGTGCCCATGGAAGGAGAGTGACTATTCTGTCTGTTAATTTTGGTTCTGCCAGTATCCTTATTACTGTTTGTAATCTCTCAATATTTTTCAGTAAATCCTTGCTTTAGAACAACCAGTTCTGGCCTGGACTGATTCATTGAAAGTGGGTGAAGGGAGAAGCAAGTGGACTTTTACTGGCCTCAACTTAGAACCCTAAAATATTCCATAGAGTTAAGCCTACAATGACAGGGTTGTCTCCTTCTCTCTGAAGCTCTGCCCCTAGTTTACCAAATAGCTGTAAAACTCTGCTGTGAGGGGCTCCCAAACTGGCAGGGGTTACATAAGTATTATCACCCCTCCCCCACGTCCATGTGTATGCAGTTGATATTCTCAAACAAAACTAGGTGGACAAATTTGATTCACCATCATCCGATCATGTTTCAAAAACCATAGTTCAGCTATATAGATGATTTTTCACTAGTTTCCATGATGAGAGAAAAATTACTTCCACCATGACTTTCATAGAGCAAACATTACAAATGAAATTCCTTCAAACTTTACAGACCCTAGAACTGCAAGAGAAATCATTCTTTATTCAACATGCCTACCTTGCTTATTAGTTCATGAGGGACAACAATAACCATTCTGACCTCTCCCTGTGATATCCACAATAGGAACAATCTCTATTGTTCAGGTGGAACTCGGGGAGTCAAAATCTCTTCCCTGGTCTCCAACAACAATGGTCTAATTCACGATCTTATTCCTTGATTTTTTTTAAACCTTGTTGTAATCATAAAATGGGGGAATATTCATTTGGAAGTGGCTAGCCACCGCCGCTGAAACTTAAACCCCAATATTCAATGCTGGGGTCATATCCAGCCCCTGCATTGAATATCCAGGTTGCCCAGATTGGCAGAAAGCTAGCCAGGCAGCAGTGATATTGAGCCACTGCCCAGTTAGCTTCTGCGGCAAAAGTTAGACCAACCTTTGTAGTGCCTTAGTTTTGCTGCCCTGTCAAACTGGGCAGCAGCTCAATATTGCCGCTGCCTGGTTAAGGCCAGGTGCCACCCCCGGAACACCCCGATGTAACCGGTTAGCACTGGGGCCTGCAGCGGCAACACCCAGGGATATTCAGCAGCCGGATAAAGGGATTAATGCAGTTAGCGGGTATGCTAACCATGTTAATCCCTTTGAATATCCCCCAAAGTTTTTAAAATCTCCACTTGACTCATGCCAATACCCGAATTAGCACCAGAAGAAAAGCACTAAAGGGTGTACGCGTCAGACAATGCCCCTTTGTGGATGTGTCTGTGATGTCATACCTGCAGGGAGTGCTCCATAACCAGACCACAGGGTGGTGGGTGATGTCATGGGCTAGTGATAGAGATCTCCAGCTTGGCTTGATACTGCCAGTAGCTGTGCTGTACCAAAAGGAAGATTTGACTTGCTTTAGAGTCCTATGGGACTGTATTTGAAGCAGGTTAGTGAAGATAAAATCCTCCCGACCCAGAGTTTATTTTATGTTGAGATCGTGGCAGTAGGTGTTGGTGTCAACACCTGCCTTAATTCTGCCAGTACTTGCACCAGATAAGAAGGATGTTCAGCTTGCTTCATAGACTGCAATGGAAGGAGCATTTTGGTATTTAAATGTTTCAGGACAACTACAATGAATATGCATGAGAGAGATCTGCATGCACTACCTCCATTCTCTGCAAACCTCTCTAATGCTTTTTCACTGTGATTATCCTGAAAATCTGACTGGCTTGGTGTGTCCAGAGGACTGAGATACAGAAAGCTAGCATGACCTTTAAGCACAGATAACGCCGCTATAAAGCACAATTACTGCCACAGCCAAATGCAGAAAAGAGACAGACGCGTGCGTAAACAGCAAAGGAAAAACTAGTGCACAATTAACGCCAAACGTATTTAAATTAAAGGCAAATGAGCTAGCCATAATAAAATGGAATGCTAATATTGCCTGCGCACGATGCAGAGAAATGTGTAGAGGATTTCACAACCAGTCTTAGCACCAGTATCTCTACGCCTGGTCTTGAGGTGGCTTAAACATCTAGCGTGTGCCTCCAACAGTATTTTGATGGCATCGGGTGCTTTCCCCAATGCCTGAATCATTGAGGGAAATGTCCCTGATGCCATCAAAATACTATCGGGGGCCGGTACCCCAACAGAAAGCAAATCTCTGGTGGCCCAGCAGCTCCAATCTCCCTTCCCCCACACAAGTAAAAATAATCCTTCGTGGCCCAGCAATCCCAAACCCCCCACTACCCTCCCAGTACCTTTACAAATGAGCAAGAGTGCTGCCCACGTGCCGCCTGTTTTCAAGATAACAGCAGAGGAGCGAGAGTGTGTGGGCAGCACTCCTGCTCATTTGTAAAGTACCGGGAGGGGGGTTCAGGGCCATTGGGCCACCAGGGATTATTTTTACTTCAGTGGGTGGGGGGAAAATCGGGGCAACTAGGCTACCAGGGATTATTTTTAGTTGGGCAGGTGAGGTTGGGGGGGGATTGGGGCCGTTGGGCCACCAGGGATTTTCTGTCAGGGCACTGCTCCCCCCCCCCCCCCGACATTGATGGCACTGTCAAGGCTCATATGCAAATTAGCCACGCGGTAGCCCTGTTTCTCTGGGAGAGAATGCCAAACATGCGCCAACGTCTGTGCACATGTGTTTGTCTTCCTCTCCCATTTTAATGCTGCAGTTTGCACACAGTTTAGCTCATTCGCATAGCTCATAGCACACGCATAGCTCATTTGCATATGAGCCCCTTTCTGCATGCGGGTGCTATAGTCACACGCTATTGGTGCACTGCAAATAGGTGTAAAATGTTGATAGCGTACAACTTGAGTGCCGGCTTTCTGTATCCTTAAATCTCAACTCATATGACTTCTAGTGAATATGTCACACCAATTTGGTTGTCTCTCTGGATCTCTGTTACCCTATTTCTATTCTCTGAGGTATGGCTTCTAGAACCAAACACAGTATTCCAGGTGAGCCCCAACAACAATTACTTTTTCAAAGGCAGAATCATCTTCTTTATTCCACATGTCCTAGCTCTAGCCACCGTTCTGACACATTGTTTCGCTACCTCCACATCATCAAGCTCCCCATCATGTACTATTTCTTTGGATTTCTGGACCCCCAAATGCATAACTCTGCACTTTTTATACCTCTCTCTCCAGATTGCATTGGGAAAGGTGGTTATGCTTATGTTAGCAGTCTAGTTACTAGTTAAACTAAACTTTTCTTAATGTAGCCCTACAAATTCAATAAGAGTCATCCCAGTCAATAACTAGGATGATAACACATTTTGTGAAGAATGTGGGTGCCCTCTATTGTGCACTAATGGGACTGCATTTTAGAAGCAAACAATGACAGCAAATAAAGACCATACAGCCTATCCATTCTCTCCTTCCATACCAACTACTAAGCTTTACAGGCTCTTTTTCTCCTTTAGAGATCCATTGAGTTTGTCCCATGCTTTCTTGAATTCAGATACAGTCCTTGTCTCTACTACCTCCACTGGGAGACTATTCTATGCATCTACCACTCTTTCCATAAAGAAATATTACTCCTGAGTCTATTTCCTTTCACCTTCATTCTATGCCCCCTCATTGCAGAGCTTTATTTCAATTGTAACAGGCTCCCCTCCTGTGCATTTATGCCACAGAGTTATTTAAACATCTCTATCATATCTCCTCTCACTCATCTTTCCTCCAAAGTATTCATATTGAGATATTTAAGTCGGGGTCAATATGCCTTATGGCAAAGCCCACAGATTATTTTGGTAGCCACTCTCTGCACTGACTCACTGGCTGCATATATTTATAATCTTTTGAAAGTGTGGGCTCCAGAATTGCACACAATGATGACATTTTACTTACGAGTTAATGTCCTTTCCTTGAGTGCTGTTAGACCAGTCCAGACAAGTGGGCTGTGTTCCCCTACCAGTAGATTGGTGAAGAAAAAGAACCAAGCAAAAGTCCAGGTTTCAACGACATCATTCCCATGCCTCTATTGCCTCAGCCACCAGAGGTCTCTCTAGTATTGCTTTATTTCCAGCAGATGGTGGATGGATTTTCTCCTGAGGAAAATCTGAAGAATTGAGAGGAAAAGAATGATAAAAATGCTTGTGACAATTATTTAGACAGTGACTATCATTTGACCGTGATGTGGGAGACTCTATTAGATGTGACGTGGGAGGCTCTATTAGACTTTTCAGTAGCCATAGGAGGAGGGAAAATTGGTTCAGCTCCACATTCTTATTCTGAATAAGAGCCAGTTGAGCAGCCAGAAATTGGAAGGATTTAGGAAGAGTGCAACCTCAACACCCCATCCCTCCTTCTCTTTCTCCCCCTGCTCTCTCTCAAAGATTGCAGAAGACTCTCAGAAGGATCTGCTTACCAGCCACCTTAAACGCAGTGCTGCAAAGCCAGTAAAACAGTTTCAGGGAAGTTGAGCTGAACCCAGCACGGATTCTCTGCCTGAGTGGGTCAATCAGTTACAAGGTCTGAGCTACATATCTAGCTTTAGTCTCCTTCCATAATAAATGCTTTAATCCTGATTTCCATATTGTCTTGCTAGACCAGTCCAGACAAATGTGTTGTGCTCCCCTACCAGCAGATTGGTGGAGACAAAGAACCAATGAAAAGCCCAGGTTTCAACAACATCACTCCCATGCCTCTATTCGCCTCAGCCATCAGAGATCTCTTCAGTATTCATCCCAAAGCATATGGAAGGAACATGGCAAGCCTCACACATCCTCAATCATGGGCAACAAGGGGTAATCAACAGTAGAGAACTATGTACAGGAAAGTATAAAGAGAAGGCTATCAGTAGAAGATGAACCTGCAGAGCCAAATATTAAAATCATAGCAGATCCAATAATGCCACAGCAGAAGAACAGAGCAAATACAGTTTCAGGGGCAGGCCTTGGACAGGTCTAGCAGGACTCAAAGAAAGGACATTAACTGATAAGTAAAATGTCACCTTCCATATTGTCCTGTTAGACCAGTCCAGACAAGTGGGGCATGCCAAAGCTATTTATTTATTTAACATTTCTTATATACCGCCTTTCATGATATCAAGGCGGTTTACATTGAACAAACTGAAATTACATTGAACAGGGCATTATAACTTGGAGATAACTATTTTACAGGGAACATGGGTAATGGAGGGTTAAGTGGGTTACCCAAGACCACAAGGAGCACCCGTGGGATTAGAAACCCCAGTCCTTCCAGCCCAAGGTTGCTGTCCTCCAGTGGGATTTGAACCTCCGAACTTCCAGTGGGGTGGAAGAGTGGCCTAGTGGTTGGGGGCAAGGTACCTCAAAGCTATGACTCCACCGGGCAGGAAGAAGGCACAGCAGCTCGCAAAACCTATGAACCAAAGGTCGTGTCAGCCCACGTGTGGACATCCAAGCAGTAATGTTTGACAAACATGGAAAGAGATGCCCAAGTTACCACTCAACAAATATCTGCAGGAGCTACCAAGCTCCGCTCCACCCACAAGAATTCCACTCAGGTAGAATGGATGCGCATACTTTCCGGAACCAGCCGGTTCCACAACAGTTATGCCAAGGCAATGGCCTTAATCCAGCATCCCAAAGTCAATTTAGCCACCGTGTCACCCTTGCATGGGTCAGAAAATAGCACAAAAAGATGGTCAGATTTATGAAAAGAATTTGTAGCCTCCAAGTATTGGAGAAGCACACTCTGGATATCTACAAGGCAAAGATCCTTATCCTTCCCCCAATACTGCTCCTTAGAGAACAAGGGCAGCAGACCACCTGGTTCACATGAAATGGAGAAATCACCTTAAGCAAGAAGGAAGGCATAGGCTGAATGCACTTTATTGTTGAGTAACACGTTCAATTTAAATTCTAATGTAATGTAGTAAATCTTCTCTACTGTTCATTAAAAATCCTGGTCACCGGCTTTTTCGGCTTATCTTCAAAGACTCTTGTTCTTTTCTCAGTGCTCTTATGATTACTTTTGCTACCTTCTTCTGCCTTTGTGACCATCCGGTAAACTATTCATATATTTGCACTTATTCATTTATTTTTCTTTAATTTATTAAAAAATGATTTTCAATGGTTCTCTACAAAAATAGAAGAAAAAGATCCCTTTTTTTTTTTTTTTTTTTTTTTTAATGGCGTTTCAGCGTAAAACTTTCTTCAGGAGATTCTTCTTCATATCTATAAAAATAAACACAATAAACCTTCACTATCCTACCTATATTACCTCCCTATTTTACTTAAAAACTTTACCTTATCACCCCTAAGTGCTTCTAATATTTTGTTTAAAAAATCACTACTACTTACACATACTGTTGCTGCCCACGTCTCCATTCCTTTTTCTTTTTTCAATCGAAAAGACGCCGCGCATGCGGGATGAGAATACTCCTCCATATTTAAAACCCCCCGTCTCTCTTTTCTATTGGTTACTCCTATTGTCCTCATTGATCAGTGATTAGACTTTGTCAGACGGCTGCCTGGGTGAGAATCTTCACAGTCTTGGCAAGTGCATATATCTATATGATTTGCAAGGGATTGTGGGCAATGTAGTTCATTCACACCAGACACAGCTGCTGACAATAATTTAGTTGTGCTCAAGTGTTAAAGCCAATAAGATATTTATTTATGGGGTTATTTCTCCCAACACAGATATGCTTGGTAGCACATAAATCAGGTTACTTGCTTTCAGTGTTAAACTTGGAAAAACAAAATAAGGAAAACAACAAACGAAAAGCCACAAAGAAAGAAAAAAACTGTTCTTTTCAGGTTAACTTCTGATAACTTCCCACTTAGATTCACAAGTGATTCTCTCCTAGCTCACAAGCAATTAGGTAAGGCTCAATTGCTAGCAGTTATCCAGCTGAAACCCCTTAGCTGGCTTG
Organism: Ichthyophis bannanicus; assembly: GCA_033557465.1. Lineage (NCBI taxonomy): Eukaryota > Metazoa > Chordata > Amphibia > Gymnophiona > Ichthyophiidae > Ichthyophis > Ichthyophis bannanicus. The sequence goes on from CM066031.1 coordinate 549,805,939, forward strand.
CTTTCTACTGTGTGGGTCAAATCCTGCTTCAGGAGCTTTTCTGAGTAGATTAAAGAACAAGTTTGTATTTCTTTGTGATGGTTGCTGTACTTTATAACAGAAAATCACCAAAGGAGTTTGGACAGAGAGCAGTCCATATAAACACATTCTTCATCTGCAATCATTCCCCCTTCTTCAACAAGCATGGGTTCAATATCATGGATTGGCACAGATGAATCTCTCAATGGAGCACTTTCAGGAGAATACTTGTTTCCCTGCTGTCTTTCAAGGTTATAGCTAGGGCATAGATCAGTGTTCATACCTGAGCTTCCATTGCTGTTAGAGTTCCTCTCTATATAGCCTGGCCAGTATGTAGTCCAGTTCTTATGTCCAGCCTTCCAATCCAGATCCCTGGACACTGGATCTCTCTTCACATACCTTCTGGCACAGGTCTTATGGTCCCTTCCACGTGCAGCTGTCTCCCTCACAGGTAGCGTCTGGAGTTTCCTAGCTCTGCAGCACCATTCCTCTGGCTTTCCCCAGTCCAATGGTGTATGCTGGCCCTTGAAATGCCTCCCAGTATACGTACTGCTCTGGACTCTTCTAGACCTCTCAAAGGCTTTTCTCTTCCTTCTTCCAAAGGGTTTCTTTCCTTCTCTGTCCGTCCGATTTGGCTTCTGCTTCTGATGATCCTTCAGATGAAACTGATGATCAAGCTCAAGCTGATTCTCAGGATAATGAGGATAATTCTCTGTAGAATAAACTCTACCTTTATTCTGCCTAGATGAGTGCTCCCCCCTAATACAGCGCAGCTGTGCTGAATCAGGCCCTGCCCTTTGAGATGAGTGCTTAGGGATTACCTCATAGCCCTCCTGATTGAACACACGTTTCCCCACTTCAGCTCCTCTAATGGCTGTTGGAAACCTGGTGCATTCTGGGACTGGTAGTCTTTTATGGGAAAATTCTGTTTTCTTATTTCTACCAGAACTGACAGGTTGCTTGTTCAGAGTCACTTCACCTTTCTATAGCTCCTTCCTGAGCTATGATAAGCTTCCTTATCACAACTTCTATCATTTAAGTCTATTGATTATCTATATTCTATATACTTATGCAGCTCCTCTATATTGACCATGGTTCACAACTCCATAATTTCCATCGCGTCTCCTCACTTATTTCGGTTCAATCCTTCTACTCAAGAGAATACCCTTATTTTACCGAATATTCCTCTATTTGCTAATGGTAGAAGAGAATCTTATCCTCTTATCGATGTTAATACTTTCAGGAGACTATGAACTGTCTCGGCAGTAGTTTTTAAACTGTTATTTTCTAGGTTCTAAACTATCTGTCTACCATTGCTGATTTTGAGGGATCTTTTTCTTCTATTTTTGTAGAGAACCTTTGAAAATCATTTTTTAATAAATTAAAGAAAAATAAATGAATAAGTGCAAATATATGAATAGTTTACCGGATGGTCACAAAGGCAGAAGAAGGTAGCAAAAGTAATCATAAGAGCACTGAGAAAAGAACATGAGTCTTTGAAGATAAGCCGAAAAAGCCGATGACCAGGATTTTTAATGAACAGTAGAGAAGATTTACTACATTACATTAGAATTTAAATTGAACGTGTTACTCAACAATAAAGTGTCAGACATACGTTCAGAGAGAAACCATAACCACATGACTGATAGGCTGAATGCAGACATCCTCCTTTGAAAATGACAGATAAGGATCTCGGCAAGACAGAGCCTGCAGCTCAGAAATCCACCTTTTGGAAAAAATTATGACCAAGAAGACATCTTGAGTATCAAATCATTCAAAGTAGTGAGCTTCAAGGCTCAAAGGGCACTGACATCAGGGCCCTGAGCACCAGGCACAGATCCCAGGAAGGGACCACAGATCGGAGGGGAGGACGCAGACACCGAACCCTTGGAGAAAGCACAGACATGCGGGTGTAAGTCTAGAGACTTACCAGCCACTGGACCTTGGAAACAGGCCAAATCTGCCACCTAAACTTTCAGGGAACTAAGGGAAAGGCCCTTCTCCAGGCTATCCTGTAGAAAAGCCAATGAGATGGCACCTTGGCTGCCTCAGGAGCCAATTGATGAGTACTGCAGCATCGCTCAAAGAGGCACCAGACCCACAAGTAGACGAGCTTGGTAAACAACCTCCAGATTCCAAGCAGAGTGGAGACCACAGCCACAGAATAGCCCTTACATGCTAGCCGTCCTCTTTCAAGGGCCAAGCCGTAAGCGAGAAGGGAACCGGGTCCTCCAGCATGATCAGTCCTTGCCGCAATAGGCCTCGAGATGGAGGCAACCATAGAGGAGGTGCCTGCAGGAGCTGCATCAGGTCTCTGAACCGTGTTCTTCTCAGCCAATCCAGTGCCACCAGGACAATCCTTCCCAGGTGGTGCCAAATCTGACACCCCACCAGGGGCCATGGAGGAAACACGTACAGCAAGTGCTGACTTCGCCAAGGCTGAGCCAGGCATTGATACCCTCAGACCCTGTCTTCATGTGGCATCTGAAGAAGCAGCAAACTTTGGCATTGGAGCAGGTTTCCATCAGATCCATTTTGGGGCAACATCAGCAGCGCAGAATCAACTGAAATGCTTCCTGACTCAACTCCCACTCTCCAGGATCCAGAAAGTACTGATTGAGGAAGTCCACTTCCACACTGTCCATCCCAGCAATGTGCTGAGCTGACAAGGCTAGGAGACTCTTCTCTGCCCAGGCAAACAGGAGAGCCATCTCCAGAGCTATACCGACACTCCTCATGCTGTCCTACCGATTGATATAAGCCAATGCCTTGGCATTATCTGAAAACACTCTTACTATTTGACCGTCAACCAGGGGCCAGAAAAGGCCAGAAAAACAGAAGAGCCAACTGGATGGCCCTCTCCTCAAGGCGGTTGATGGACCACACCACTTCCCTGTGATTCCAATGGCCCTAGGCCAACAGTCCTAGCAATGGGCTCCCCAGCCCAAGAGAATGGCATCCTTCGTCAGATGGATCCAGGAGAAATCGTCCAGCAACACACCCTTCCTCAGATGACAGGACTGCTGCCACCACTGCAGGCTGGCCTTCACCATCATCAGAAGCGGGAGCCTGTGCTCAAACTCCTGAGAGCTCAGGGACCACCAAGTCAGCAAGGACACTGGAGCAGTTGCATGTGATGGCACCGTCTCTATGGTCACTGCCGTCAATCCGAGGAGCTGAAGATAATCCCAGACTCTGGGAGCCTGCTGCACACAGAACAGCGCCAGGCAATCCAACAGTCTTTTGACTTTTTCCTCTGGCAGTAAAACCTTGCCCTGTTGAAATATGCTTCTAGAAACTCCAGGGACTGGGAAGGCAACAGCTTGCTTTTTCCCCAATTGATCACCAAGCCGAGGCTTTCCAAAAAGGGCACCACTCGGGATGTCATCCGAGATGCTTCTGGCAGATAACTGGCCTGGATGAGCCAGTCATCCAAATATGGATGGACATAGATTCCTTGGTGCTGCAGTCACCACTGCCACCACCATGACCTTGAAGAACATCCTTGGGGGGGTTGATAACTCAAAGGGGAGGACAGGATAGTGAGAATCTAGCATGGCAAAACACAGATACTTTTGCTGATCTGCCTGGATCAGGATATGAAAATACACCTCGGCCATATCCAGAGAAGCCAAGAATTCCCCTCAGTGCACTGCTTGAATCATGGAGCGCAAGGTTTCCATTTGGAAGCATAAGACACGCAAGTGTTTTTGACCCCCTTCAGGTCCAAAATGGGCTGGAAGGAACTGTCCTTTTTGGGCATCACAAAATAGATGGAGTATCTGCCTTTGCCCTGCTCATTCGGGAGGACAGGCACCACCACCTTTAGATGCAGCAGCTTGTCCAAGGTGGTCCGCACAGCAGCACTTTTGATTGCAGATCCACAAGGAGAGATGATGAAGCCATCCAGAATCAGCTCTTTGAATTCCAGGACATAGCCAAACTGAATGGCGTCTAGCACCCAGTGATCCGTGGTAAACGGGGTCCATTCCCAAAAGAAAGGTGAAGCCTGCCTCCAACCAGAGGAACCTGGGAATGGACCCCCCCACAACCTTCATTACATAGTCTGGGAGGGTCCTCCCCTGAAGGGACCGAGTCCTTGGGCCCATGCGCTCCACAAAAGGACTGAGAATAAGCCTGAAGCCAGAAGCAGAGGGGAAGAAAGGCTTCCAGGCCAGTAATGATGAAATTTCCAAGACCCCTGGGATCCAGCCAGTGCACCCTCGTTGGACAGGCAGAGGCTGATGAGGACAGGGCACCAGCCCACTTCACAGGTCTCCTGGGCCTGTCTTCCAGAAAGTGGTAAGATTTTGTCTCATCCAAGTTCTTCACCAGCTTCTCCAAATCGGCTCCAAAAAAAGGTTTCCCTTTAAAAGCCAGTTGGGCCAACAGGGCTTTGGAAGAGGAGTCCACTGCCCAGTGCTGAAGCCAAATCCAACACTGACATCATCACTGGGGCACAACCCCTGGCTGCCAAACGTATCATGCCATAAATAGCAGTAGAAAGGAAGGCCATAGCTAACTACAAACGAGGAGTAGTATCATCCAGCAGAAGAGGCTAGATCCACTGAAGCAGGGCTTGAGACATCAGACTGGCACATATCTCCAGCTACAGAATAGCAGTGCCAAGCCATGGCAAATTGACTCTTCAACAATTAATACACCTTACAATCCAGAAAATCCTTTATGGCCGATCCACCTTCCAGAGGACCTACACATCAACCTTGGGAATGACAAACCACTCAATGCACTTCTTCTCCTGGAGAGCTTAGATCTTCTCACACACCCTCAACTCCTTAGGCGGGGAGTTGGGAGAGTCATACTCAGACCAGATCATATCCTCGATCACCTATGGAAACGGAAAGACAGTAGTGGATTTCCACACCCCTTGAAAGAGTGGGTACACCTTCAGCTCCTGCTTTGTGTCAGAAGCATCCGTCAAGTTCAGGGTGGATGAGGCCCTGGCAATCAATGCCACCAGCTTCTCCTTCCATAATAGGTGGATCACTCTGGCCTCTTCGCAATCCTCTGAAAGAGAGAGTACTTTTTAATCCATGTCAGAGCCCAGTACTGAGCCATTTGAATCCAAGTTATAGTCAAAATCTTGAATAGCTCCCAGCTGTTCCCCATTTCCAGGGGGTGCCATTCACCAGGGCGCTTAGCTAAAGGCAGTCAAACAGGGTTGGCACTCTCAGCCTGCACCTCATGAGACTGTGCCAGGGAGCACCCAGAGGTCGCAGAGTCTGAATTTCCATGCCAGAAGGACCAGGCCTGCTGCAAAAAGGAACTGAATTCTGGGGAGGACTATCAGAGTCCGTAAGCTCTCTTCTCAGAAATGACCCCCCTACACCAGGGGACACAGCCTCCACAGACCTCCTAGATGACAAGGAGCGGGTCACAGCACAGTCACCATAACCTCCTGCTGGCTGGATATCTGTACCCATAGCGCCATCTGTCACCTCCTGCCCTGAGGCGGCAAGGCCAGACTAACTGCATCCCCCAAATGAGAGAGGGTAAGCAGACCCTCCAGAGATGACTCAGAAGCTGCCATGCAAGAAGAGCAGAGTCCAGAATCTGGAGATGGGGCACCTCGCTTGCTATAGGTCAAACAACATTTCCGGGAAGAAGACAGAGAGTTAAGGCAAGTATCATAACAGCGTGCACTAAGGCAGTGGTGGCTCAAAAGTGCATATTAACTATGCTTTTACTGTGGCACATGTTAACTGTGATTTTTTATTGCAACACATGATATAGGAACTAGGGAAGGAACAAGCATTGGAGCCACTTGGATGGAACACACACTAGAACTGTTCGACCACCAGTTGCACAATAGGTAAAAATGCTACTAACATGCAAAAAATGGAGGGAAAACCCCCTCACCATGTCAATGGTCACTAACGGTCCACCCCGATTTGCGTCCCTGGAAGATGGAATTGGGAGCCCCTAACAAGGGCAATGATCCGATCAAGCCTTGGTATTCTTCCCCTGAGAGCCTCAGGCAGAAAATCTGTGCTGGGCTCAGCAGGGGCGGCCCAAGGGGGGTGCGGGGCCATGTGCGGAGACCCGGTGCGGGGCCTCATTTGCATAAGTGGTCTTATTTGCATAAGTATTTGCATAATGCTAACATACACTAACTTTTAGTAAACATGTCTCTTAATGAGTGTATGGATAAAGACAGACTAAAAGATTTCTACATTACTATAATCCAGTGCCAACCGCCAGGCACATTAGGAACTACTATAAACACTGCCCATTTAGAACCCATAGCAAACCCGCCGTATCCTAACAGCACTACCAGGACTCACAAAGCACCATACTCTACCTATCAAAAGGCAACACTGCAAATATTAAACCAATACATTTCAGAGAACAACAATACATGACCTACTGGGGAAAGAGAACAAGTGGCAATATCAAATAGGAATTACATAAATAGAATACCTCAGCTCAGTTACACATGCAGAACATAGACCATCACCAAACAAGGAATCACAATTTAGAAACAGGAAGGCAATAATTAAACTGGGAACCCCAAAAGCCAAACTTGGAATGTACAACAACACTGTAGAAATAAAACTATAAATTAATTTCCTCTTGTACCAAACAAAGCGCAGACGTTAATGATGCACATTTCCCAGAGCTTTCATATTCCAGTTAATAAATTCAAAATAAAGAGATATCTTTCTACCTTTTGTGCATTTTTTTTCAGTTGCAATTGCTCCAGCCACTTTCTTCTGGTTTCTTCATGTTTTCTGCTAACTCTCCATCATCTGCGGTCCATTTGTCCTTTCTTCTCTCTTCTAGTTTTTTTTTTTCCATTCTCTCTCTCTACATCTGCTTTAACATACTAATCTTTCTCCTTTTGCTCTTTCCTCATTCCTATTTCATCCACTCAAATTTTACCCCTCCATCCTCAATCCCCACTTACTCTCCCAATACCCGGCCAATTGTAGATTTTCTATCCCTCCCACACAAAATATTTTTCCCCTCTCCATTTTACTCTCCCAGCCCCATCCCATTCTAATCCTCCCCCAACATCAGCTCCCTTCTAGTTCCAGCCTCACCCAGCATCCATTCCCTTCTAGTCCCTGCATCAGCCCATTTCCAGTCCTAGCCCCCCCATCAGCCCATTTCCAGTCCTAGCAACCCCCCAACCCAATACCAGTCCTAGCCCCCCCATCAACCCACTTCCAGTCCTAACCCCCCATCAGCCCACTTCCAGTCCTAACCCCATCAACCCATTTCCAGTCAGCCCCCCATAGCCCATTGCCAGTCCTAAACCCCCCATCATCCCACAGCCCATTACCAGTCCTAACCCCATCAGCCCACCTCATGTCCTAACCCCTCCCCATCAGCCCATTTCCTGTCCTAGCCCCCCCTATAGCCCATTATCAGTCCTAACCCCCCCATAGCCCATTACCAGACAGCCCCCATCAGCCAACAGCCCATTACCAGTCTTAACCCCCCCATAGCCCATTACCAGTTCTAACCCCCCCAACAGCCCACAGCCCATTACCAGTCCTAACCCCATCAGCCCACCTCAAGTCCTAACCCCTCCCCATCAGCCCATTTCCTGTTCTAGCCCCCCCATAGCCCATTATCAGTCCTAACCCGCCCATAGCCCATTACCAGTCCTAACCCCCCATCAGCCCACAGCCCATTACCAGTCCTAACCCCATCAGCCCACCTCCAGTGTTAACCCCCCCATCAGCCCATTTCCAGTCCTAATCCCCATCACCCAATTTTCAGTTTAAGCCCCCCATACCCCATTACCAGTCCTAACCTCCCCATCAGCCCACTCCCAGTCCTAATCCCACCAGCCCATTTCCAGTCCTAATCCCCCATCACCCAATTTTCAGTTTATGCCCCCCATACCCCATTACCAGTCCTAACCTCCTCATCAGCCCACTCCCAGTCCTAATCCCACCAGTCCATTTCCAGTCCTAATTCCCCATCACCCAATTTTTAGTTTAAGACCCCCCCATAGCCCATTACCAGTCCTAACCCCCCATCAACCCACTTCCAGTCCTAATCCCATCAGCCCATATACAGACTTAGCTCCCCCATAGCCCATCACCACTCCTAACCCCCCCAGCCCCCCCATAGCCCATCACCACTCCTAACCCCCCCCCCGCCCATCACCACTCCTAACCCCCCCAGCCCATCACCATTCCTAATCCCCCCCCCCAGCCCAGCCCAGCCCAGCCTAGGGAATTTTTTTTTTTTAAAAAGCTGTCTTCTCCCGCTGCCGGGGCTGCCGCGGCAAAATCGAGTGTGCCGCGGGGCCCCCCCTGCCCAGCAGAGCCTGCCCTCCCCTGTATCCGCTCTCTCATTGTAGCTGTAGTCTCACACGCCGGCTTTCAGAGCGCGAAGGGACTAGTTTCCCTTTCGCGGCTCTGTTAAGCCCGCGGGGGCTGATGGGAACTTCCCATCAGCCCCCGCGGGCGTAACAGAGCAGCAAGGGAGAAACTCTCCCCTCGCGCTCTGAAAGCCGGCGCGTGTGACTGCAGCTACAATGAGAGAGCAGATACAGGGGAGGGCAGGCTCTGCTGGGCAGGGGGGGCCCCGCGGCACACTCGATTCTGCCGCGGCAGCCCCGGCAGCGGGAGAAGACAGCTTTTTTTTTTTTTTTTAATTTTACTTTAGGATCAGAATGTTTTTTGCTCGGGGCCCCCTGAAACGCGGGGCCCTGTGCAAAAAACATTCTCGCTCAATGGACGGGCCGGCCCTGGGGCTCAGCTCAACTCCCCTGAAACTGTTTTACTGGTTTTGCAGCATTGAATTTAAGGTGACTGGCAAGCAGATCCCTCTGTAAGTCTTTTGCAATCTTTGAGAGAGAGCAGAGGGAGACAGAGGAGGAGGGAGGGGGTGTTGAGATTGTGTGAGGCTACTGCACTGTTCCAGGTTCTTCTAAATCCTTCTAATTTCTGGTTGCTCAACTGGCTGTTATCCAGGGTAAGTACGTGAAGCTGAACCAATTTTCCCTCCTCCTATGGCTACCAAAAAGACCACAGTCTAATAGAGCCTCACACATCACGCTCAAGTGATAGGATCACCCTCTAAGTTGTCTGTCTCAAGCATTTTTATCATTATTTTCCTCTCAATTCTTCAGATTTTCTTCAGAGGAGAAAATCCATCCACTATCTGCTGGAGACAAAGAAATACTAGAGAGACTTCTGATGGCTGAGGCAAATGGAGGCATAGGAGTGATGTCACTGAAACCTGGACTTTTCATTGGTCTCCACCAATCTGCTGGTAGGGAAACACAACCCACTTGTCTCGACTGGTCTAGCAGAATGATATGGAAACTCCAAATGCGGTCTCACCAAAGACTTATACAGAGGCACTATCACCTCCTTCTTGCTGGCCATTCCTCTCCCTATACACCCAAGCATTCTTATGACTTTTGCTGTCACCTTTTCTATCTTTTAGTCACCTTAAGATCATCAGAAACAAATCACCCCATGCCCTGCTCTTCTTTATGGACAGAAGTACTTCACCCCCTATACAGTACTGTACCACTGCCTTAGATTTTTGCAGCCCAAATGCATGATCCGGCATTTTTTAGCATTAAATCTCAGCTGGCAAATTCTGGACCATTCTTCAAGCTTCACTAGATTCCAACTCATGTTTTCTACACCTCCCTGAGTGTCTACTCTATTGCAGATTTGTGTATCATCCACAAAGAAACAAACCTTACCGATAGCCCTTCCGCAATATCACTAACAAACACGTTAACCCATGGAGGAGGAGTAGCCTAGTGTTTAGGGCGGCAGCCTGGGACCAGCACGATTAGGGCAAAACTCCCACTGGCAGTCCTTGTAACCATGGGCAAATCAGTTAACTTTCCATTGCCTCAGGTACAAACTTAGCTTGTCAGCCCTCTGGGGACAGGGAACCCCCTACTGTACCTGAAGGTAACTTGCCTTGAACTATCACTGGAAGGGCATGAACTAAATGCTAATAAATAAATATCACTTACAAGAATATTAAAAGGCATCCAAGAAAGGCAAGATCCTGTGGCGTGCGCACAGAAGAGCTCATCCTGCTAAGCAAAGATGACAATCCAATTCAGATACTGGAGATACTAAGGAAAACAATGGAACATGCTGCTTCAAAGATTCCGGTAGGTTTAGGCCTACATTGTGAATATCCTGAAAACCTGACTAGCTAGGGGTACACCAGGACAGGACTGAGAAATCCAAATGCATTGTAGTTTTCAGGAAAACTCTGCTGATAGAGTTATTTCCCATTTAGTTCAGCAATAGCCTTGGGTTTTCCATCATGATCAGATGCTGCAGAACAGGTATTCAGGGATGTATTGTTTATTTTCTGTAATTTGTGCAAGTTCAAAGTATGCATTTATAGCATGGAACATGCAAAAATAAACCAAGAGTGACTTGAAACTGAATACAATTGCATTTTTGATATGATTATTTGTATAGAGCCTGATATTCAGCGCTCAATATCGCCTCTGCCTGGTTAGCAATCGATGCCACCTCCGCTGTGCCCTGGAACACCTTTGATACACCTCAATGCTAAGCGGTTAGTATTGGGGCATGTAGAGGCAGCACCCGCTGAAGATCCCAGTTAGTTGCATTTACATGGTTTGCAGACCTGCAAACCCTTTAAATGCCTTTGAATCTTGGGCCCATAGTTTCTATTATATTGGCATGCCTCTGATAAACTGTTTTTAATTATGAAAATTAATTTGTTTTCTACTAAGTTTTGCTTTTCAGGTGTCAGTTTGCTTTGAAGAGATTAGCTTCCATTCCATGTGCAACATGTTGAAAAGATGCCCCCCCCCCCTCCCCACACAAAAAAAAGTTTATTCTGCTCATAAAAAAGATATACTGTAAATAAAATCCAAAATCAGCATTCTCTCTTTTTGGTAGTTTAAAATAAGTATGAGAATTGAGTTTGTTTGCTAAACTATGATCTGCCTGATATGTGTCGCTTGGATATGGTTTGCATGTCTTTGTTAACTAAACGTTAAGATCTTTGGGGCCTTTTACTAACGGGTGCTAGCTGTCAGCGCAGGTCTAGTGTAGAACCATGATAGTTAGTGCCACCAGATTTTGGCGCTAACTGTCCATGACACATTTGGGTTGCAAGTGGGAGCGTTAGGGGCAGAGAGTGAGTGGGGTGAATGTCACACAGACAGTGCACTCGCTCTATATTCACAGTGAGCTAATAGCATGTGTGTACCTCCTGCCACATCCATAGGTGATGTTGAGTGTACCTACTCTATTGTTGTGCCGCAGCACACCACGTGCACCATGGAAACTACCAGGAACAAGCTTTCCATGCTCCCTGCAGTTAACACTGTGGTGTTGCCCTAATGTGCCATGGATTTGTGCATTATCCAGGAGCGGCAGCAGCAGGCAAAGAAGGCCTCAGGGGCTATAAAAACAAAATCTTGGAGTGGCAGCAGCTGACAGAAAAGGCCCTGACAGCGATGGCAGGACCGAAAAACAAAATATCAGAGCAGCAGCGGTGGCAAGCAAAAAAGGCCCCAAGGGACCGCAGGGCTGTAAAAAGATTTCAGAGCGGTGGTAGTGGCAGGCAGAGAAGGTCCTCAAGAGTATCTGCAGCAGAGAGCTATAGAGGCAGTGGCAGCATTGGGGGTCGCTTGTATTTATTCAACTTACTTTTACAAATTTCAGCGGGAGCACAGATCAAGGCGGACAGCTGATCTCTCTCCATGCACATGACTCAATGAAAGTGCGGGCTTGCTGCTTTGTATTGTTGCCACAGGGTGCTGCAGTGCTTGGGGTTTTTTTAAACTGAACACTGCAAAAGTGACTGTGACCCTTAATGCTGATTTTGCAACCCTATTTAGGGTTGCAATCTAGTTTGATAACCACTTAATTAGGGGGTTCTGACAGTGATGCCATTTTATTCCGCTTGATCTGGTAATATGGGGCGGATCTGTTCTTTAAGTACTGATTGGGCTGGGACGTCTGTCCATTCTTGGGTTATGTGTATTCTGGTATTCCATACAGGGTCTGTGGTGGGATTTATGTGCTCTGGATCCTTTAGACTATTGTCCTTTTGTAGTATCTATGTTATGCCTATGTTTTCTTATATACACTGCCAAGTTCACTGAAAGTTGTATCATTAAATATTAAGCTCAAAAAAATACTTTCTACCTGAAGTACCTTAAACCAAATCTGGCTCTATTCAAGAGTTGCATTTCTCAATTGGCTATGGAAGCTTCTATCTGACTACTTGGAGAAGAACAATAGGTAAGTTAATTAATTTGTATTTTGATTTTTTGGGGGTGCTTCGTGCGCATGAAACTTTGTAACTGTATACTGGGCAAAGTGTCTCCTAGGGTGCGGGAAATAAGAGTGGCAAAGTGGGATTTGTTTTTATTTGTAGTCTCTTTCTGTTTTCTGCATATTTGATTCATATTGTTTGAATCAATAAGTATTTTATTTTAATGTAAACCACTTTGATATTATATGAAGGGCGATATATCAAGTTTTAATAAAACATGAAACAAACATAATGAAGATAATGGGGAGGGGGGTATTCAGCAGCGGCACATAGCTGTCCTAATGCCACCGCTGCTAAAACTGAAACCTGGATATTCAAGGCCAGCATCATATCTGGCCCCGGCATTGGCTATTCGGGTTGCTTGGATTGGCAGGAAGCGATATTCAGCCCCTGCCTGGTTAGCTTCCATGGCGAAAGTTAGGCTATCCGTTGCTGTGCTTCACTTTCACCACTTTGCCATAACCGGGCAGCGGCTCAATATCATCGCTACCCAGATGTGGCTGGTGCCACCCGTGGAACGCCGCAATGCTAACTGGTTAGCATCGGGGTGTGCAGCGGTGACACCCGGGGGTATTAAGCAGCACTAACCGTGATAGTGCCATTGAATATCCCGGCTAGAGGGATCAACACAGTCAGCATATTTGCTAACCATGTTAATCTCTTTGAATATCGGGTCCACTGAACTTAAAAAAGACGTACCTCTCTTCTCCAGAATCTCTAAAATTGAAAATGCAGTGGGTAGAAGAAGTGCTTTTTTCTGCTGGTAAGAGTAAGAGGAACGGTGCTGCCAAACTTGTTTTCAAGAAAACGGGTACAAACATTTAACTTCATACTTCAAATAAGGTTGGCTGTTGAGTAACTGCGCTTGCGGAATTAGCCAAGTCCACTTAAATCCTGGTAAATCTGTATGACTCTAATATTGATGACCCAATGTTTCTTTGGACACTTGCAAGCTAACTATTGGGGATCAGCAGTCTGTTGGTCGCAGTAAGCCCTCCAGAGTGTGGGTGGTTTTGCAGGACAAGATGCAAGACCTGAGGCTATCTAACCTCTGGCATATTTTGACATCCCACTAAATGAGACTACTCTTTTTTTTCTTCTCTGCATGACATTTACCCTAGAATCATTTTTTCCTCTTTCTAGATCCTAGCTAGATGGACTTCCTTTGCTTTGATAGATATCTCTCATCATGCGGCAGTCACAGTCTCTTTTTGGGTGGCTACAGAAAGTCTGGCGGCCCACCAATAGCCATTTGACACAGTGCTTTTGGTTGCTCTGGAATTTGTTAAATTGATCGCTGTTTCCATTTCTAAGTATTTTGAGAAGAATGATCTGGGGAAGAAATCATTTTGTATCATACGGGATATATTTGGGGCGTACCTAAGAGGGGTTATTATCAGTTACACAGCAGGAAAGGCCATGCAGGGGACGCAAAATGTTTGTTCTCTGAAAGCTGAATTCAAAGCATCAGAGACTCAGCACATATGTGCCTCAGTGCTCCTCAAGCTTCAGAAGCTCAAATATCAATAGAGCTGCTTGTCACAACACACTGAGCAGGATGTGTTCTGCTTCAGGGCTGCATACTGTTCTGGAACTAATATAAATCAGGCCAGCTCTTGCCTAACTTTCTAAAGGTCCTATGCAGGGAGAACAAGATTCATGTCATTCACAGAGAGGGCATGATGCTCTATAAGACCAATGAGATCCAAGCGGCATTTGCTGACTTCTACTCTACTCTGTATAGTCGCAGGTATTATTCTTCAACGATAGTAACTGTCTCTGCATTTTTAATTGGGCTTCCTCATCCAATGCTTACCCCAGAGGGGCACAGAGACTTGATCATCTTGGCAATGCAGGAGCTGAGGAAGGGGAAGGCTCCAAATGGAGAAGGCTTTACAGTGGAGTTCTTGTAGCATTTTGTTCCACCATTGGCACCTTGGTTATCAAAGTTATATTTGTCTTTTCATGTAGAGGGAAGAGCTCTGGGTTCATTTAAAGAAGAGGTTATAGTGCTGTTAGAAAAATCCAACACAGATACTTAATTAGCAGCTGATTCCTTTGCTGAACTTCAATTGCAAAATATATGCGAAAGTGATGACATCACCAGATGGAAGTAACATAGCATAGTAACATAGTAAATGATGGTACATAAAGACCAGCATGGTCCATCCAGTCTGTTCACATCCATAGAAACATAGAAATATGATGACAGAAAAAGACCACATGGCCTATCTAGTCTGTCCTTCCATATCAACAACTACAACAGTCCCCTTTTTACCTTTAGAGATCCTCTGTGTTGGTCCCATGCTTTTTTGAATTCAGTTACTGTCCTCATCTCTACCACCTCCACTGGGAGACTATTCCACGGATCCACTACTCTTTCCGTAAAGAAATATTTCCGCATATCACTCCTGAATCTATCCCCCTTCACCCTCATCCCATGTCCCCTCGTAGCAGAACTTGCTTTCAATTGAAAGAGGCTCTCTCCCTGAACATTTATGCCACGGAGGTATTTAAACATCTCAATCATATCACCTCTATCCCGCCTTTCCTCTAAGGTATACATATTAAGATCCTTAAGTCTGGCCTCATATGCTTTATAATGAAGACCACTAATCATTTTAGTAGCCACCCTCTGCACCGACTCCATCCTGTTCACATCCATCAAGTGGTACTACTGCATTTGATCCATCCTGAGCAAATGGGTTCATAAGGGGGAGGGCTAGAGGCAGATAATGTTAGATTATTTTGCCATATTTTCAAAGCTGCATAAAGGCTGGACACCCCTTAGAGATGGCCATCAACAGGGTTGAATGAGACTTCCTGTTCAAGGTTCTGTCCTGGCTTGGGCTAAATGATAGATTCATTAGTTTCGTCAAAATAGCAAACTCTAACTTGACTGCCAAACTGTGTAGCGATTATTCCCTGTTGGACACCTCCCTTTTCTGGGGTACGAGGCAGGGATGCCGATTGTCTCCACTGCTCTTCATATTTGCCTTAGAGTCGCTGATCATAGCCAGGGCTGGCCCCTAGGCATGTGCAAGCTTATTGTTGGCACAGGGCCCCACTGAACAGGAGGCCCTGCATTAACGTCACGCTACTGTATGTAGTGCCTTTTGCCCTGCCTGTGTCGTGCCCTTTACCACTGCTGCCCTTCCAGTCCAGCTGAAGCTCCTGCTTCCACTGTGGCTCCAGGTGCCTGCTGCCACTCCCCCTGATGTTTCTGTGAGTGCGATGAGGATCAGAGAACTCAAGAGACCTCCCACTCCCATCTACACCCACGGCTGCATCGGTACATCCTACAGCAGCCGATTGAGTGACTTGGAGCTGAGGCAGTTTTTACAGCGCAAATGCAGCAACTTCAGCAAGTAGGTTTGGGAGGTTCCTGTCTCATCTCACTGCCGCTGCGCTCCCTGTCGCTTGTTGAAGCTGAGGTGCTCCACCTCCCGCATGCCTGTAGTGCTGCCACAATTGTTTTAAGGCTGGTCCGAGCCGGCCTTCCAAGGCCTAACAATGACAGCCAGCCAGTCCCTCTGCTGCTGCTTGACCCTACCTTGCACTTCCACTAAGTTCACTTTGCATAAGCAGACAAGAAGACACAGTAAGTATTTTCTTTCTCAATAATGCAACAAGGGGAGATGGGACAGAGATCAATGCTATTGTTGGGCCAAGGAGAGGAATGGAAGAAAAGCAGTGAAGGTACAAAGAGAATGATAAAGGGGATATTCTGACCTGGGCACTATGGGGACACACAGAGAGGCAGAGGGGATATACTGAGTGCAAGGGGGCATAGAGAGAGGGAGATGTGTGTGAGTGTGTGCTGGGCATGATGGAGACAGAGAGAGCAGGACTCTATTTTGGCACGTCGAGGGCAAAGAGGGGTATGTTTGGCAGGATGGGAGTGGAGAGACTGAAGGGATGTGCCAGGCATGATGGGGGAAGAGAGAAAGACAAAGCAGAGGGGGTCATAGGGAGAGGGAGACACGTGGTTCATACAAAGACAAAAGGGAGATTCTGGACAAAGGGGAGAGGGCTAGAGCTACAGAAGGGAGATGCTGGACAAAGGGGAGAGGGCTAGAGCTACAGAAGGGAGATGCTGGACAAAGGGGAGAGGGCTAGAGCTACAGAAGGGAGATGCTGGACAAAGGGGAGAGGGCTAGAGCTACAGAAGGGAGATTCTGGACAAAGGGGAGAGGGCTAGAGCTACAGAAGGGAGATGCTGGATTTGAAAAGAAATAGGGAGATGGAGTAGGGATGCTAGCCATTGGAGGAAATAGGGAGAAGGCTGGGAATGTTGGACATGGAGATTTTGGATATGGGAGGATGATGTGAAGAGAAAAAGAGGGGTAGAAGCTGCATGGGGAGAGAGAGGGGACAGGTATTGGATGGGGAGATGTTGGATAGTGGGGATAAAGGAAGAGAGAGATACTGAAAACATCAGGGAAGAGAGAAAGGGGAGAATTAGTGATAGACTGGGGAATAAGAGGCTGGATAAAGAGAGAAAGTTAGGGAATGGGAGAATTGGTATTTACTTATTGAGGTAAATTTTCAAAGGCATAGGTGGCATCAATATACATCATGTATTAAAGCAATGTGATTAAGAGAGTTATACTCTTAATACCCCGTTTAAATAACCTTATACAAGCAATATGTTAACCTATCACTCCGCAAGTTCATCCTCAGTACATTTCCTATAACCTGTAGCTTTCTTTTGTTATGAGTTATAGTACTGTTGAACTACAGTATAAGTTACATGTAAAATTTCTTAACCCATGTTACTTGTACACTGCTGTAACTGGTAGATATAGCAGTATTAAAACAAAGTTGCTAAATAAATAAATAAATAGTCCCATTTCAAACCTTCCCTTCTTGGGGAATGCGACTGAGAAGGAAGCAGTTAGCT
This sequence comes from Ichthyophis bannanicus, assembly GCA_033557465.1. Classification (NCBI taxonomy): domain Eukaryota; kingdom Metazoa; phylum Chordata; class Amphibia; order Gymnophiona; family Ichthyophiidae; genus Ichthyophis; species Ichthyophis bannanicus. The sequence goes on from CM066031.1 coordinate 549,823,142, forward strand.
AGCTTCGGGAGCTTTTGAATAGCAATAGCGATCTGGTTTCTGAAGAGGCCGCGGCATGCAGATGGTATTAGTTTCCTTGGCTGGATGGTATTCTTTGGAAGGAACGCTGCTTTTGGTCTTACTAGATATTTCTTAGCCATAGGACAACTTAAATCATTGTATATTATTAGTGTCATACTTAAAAGTGGGCGGTTAGTGTCAAACACAGTAAGATGGTTTGAATCTTTCCTGAGAGAAGTGACCCAAAGAGCAAAGCAAGAGCCAGGGGAGCCCGAACAAGAAGCTTCCCCAGCTCCTTCGCGGATCTTTCCTTCTCAGTCTTATACAAGACGAGATGTAGAACTCCAACTGAAGTTGCCCGAAGGCAAGAAGCCCTCATGGATCACCACTCTCTCTACTCTTATGCAGGTTTAATTTGTGTCCTACTAGACAACTGAATAAGAAGTTCATAGACGATATGCCGAAGACATCCAACTTTTTCTGCCATTAAAACCTAATGCTGCTAGAGCCCCTGACTAAGGGGCATGTTTACTAACCAGGGTAGCATGGAGTTTGTGAAAGTGTTTTGTGCTGTGCTGTGCTAAACAGCATAGGACCCTTGCACTAAAAAACCCACGCTACCCTGGTAACACACATAGGGGTGGGGACTGGGAAGGATGGGGAGATTCTTAGCTCGGGTATTAGTGGCCTGTGCTCAGCACAGGTAGTACAAGTGCAATTACTGCCAATTCGGTGGGTGACAGTTGCACTGCGGCAGTTTTGCTGCGATACAGTGTAGTGTTCCTGCACTAACTGCAGGCAGACATACTGCATGTACATGCCCCTCCCCCCTGCAGTTGGCTCAAAGCCCACATTGGTAACAGGTGGGGCTTAGTAAACCTGCCCCTAACTAACTTGACTGATTACATAATAAGATTATTTTGAGGTGGAGAGATTGTTCCTATTAAGGTGCTCTTTAACATGAGGTTCTTTTGACTGCTAAATAGAGTCATCTTATAACAGGACACACCAGTTTTCTGCACGAACGTATACGCTTACTTCCTCATTAGAAGTTATCCCAAAGAAAGAACCTGCACACATTAAACCTGCTATTTAGTATGGACAACTTCCCCAGTTTATTTTATGTGCATACGTGTATTTTATAAAGCATAAGTAGCAATCTTTCCCAAATCTGCCCCAGGAATGCCTCCGCTTAGGTCAGATAAACGTGTACAAGTTACATTCATATATCTACAAACAATTAAAAAATATATATTTATCTCTGAATGTAAAACACTGCTTTAGCTGTGGAAATTCCTTTCCAAACTTACCCCCTAAAAGTCCTGGATGGAGCAATTATTCAGAACTCAGCAGCGCAAATCATTGCTGGGCATGGGTTCCAGGAACAGGATTTCTCCAGTTATGTATGAACTTCATTGCTGCCCATTTGCACGGAGGATACAATTTAAAGTTGTACTAATAGTGTTTAAATCACTTCCAGCCTGGGGAGACATTCAATCAGGGCTGGTGAACCCACTGTGCAAGCCCTGTGCTTGCACAGGGTGGTGGTTCCAAGAGGCAGCAGGAGAAGGAGGAGTGATGACACAAGCAATAGAAGCAGCACGAACCCAGCATATTTTCCCCTAAAATTAACAGAGGAGCACACTTTCCCCTGACCCTACTCTCTCAAAACTTGGGAAAAGGCGATGATGCAAGCAGGAGCAGCAGAACAAACCCAGGCAATATGAACTAAGCAGTGCTTCTTCCACAGGTTTCAAGCAGCATTTATTAATTATCTCACTTCCTGTGTCTGCAGACTGACCCAGCACAGCAGAGGTGAAATCATAATAAACCCTGCAGACAGGGAGGGTTTAAGATATTTGGCATCCTATATAAATATACCCCCCCCCCCCCCCCGATTTTGATAATTGAACTGAATGATCATGATCATATAAACACTTCAGGTCTAATATTTAAAGTGATTGATGCAGTTAGCAGAATTGCTGACCATGTTAATCAGGGTAATGGGACATTCAGTGGCAATAACATGGTTAATGTCGCTGAGTATCTGTGGCTGCTGCTGCTGCTGTATGCCCCAATGTTATCTGGAGGGCATTCCACGGGGGGTACCCGGGGATAACCAGGCAGTGGCAATATTGAGCTGCTGCCCAGTTATCCCTCAGTGGAGAACGTTAGGCACAGAAAAGGTTGTCCTAAGATATGCAAACTCAAGCTAAAGTTGAAAAAGAGCAAGCCACTCGTGGATGTAGCAAAATATGATCTTGAGAATATACCACTGGATTTAAATACTGCCTGCAAAATCAATTTTCTGCTTTAGATACAAATGACAGAGCTCCAGAAGAGTTATTGGATGACATCAAGAAGGTTGTGTTGGAAGAAAGTGAGAAGTCTCTACAAAAGGTGTAAAGGCAAAAACGGCCAAAATGGATGACCGAAGAAGCTCTGAAAATTGTCCAGAAACGCAGAGAAGCTAAAGCCAGAGGAGAAAGAGACGCAATCACAGAGCTCAACAGAGATTTCCAATGTGCAGCAAGACAAGACAAGGGAAGAAGTACTACAATGATGCATGCAAGGAAATAGAAGCAGAAACTATTAGAGGAAGAACAAGATAGGCTTTCCTAAAGATACGAGTAAAGAAAAAATTCTAGCTTTAAATAGGAATGTTACAAGATGCTCAAGGATCCATCTTGAATGATGCTGAGAAAATCAAGAAAAGGTGGAAAGAATATACAGAGTCATTATACTATAAGGATCAAGTGGACCAACAGCATTTTCAATCTGTACCTTATGATCAGGAACTATTGGTGATGAAAGACAAAGTCAAGGCTGCATTGAAAGCATTATCAAAGAACAAAGCACCTGGCATTGATGGTATTCCCATTGAAGTATTACAGCAATTGGATGCAACTTTTAACATACCTACAATGCTCTGCCAGAAAATTTGGAAGACAACATCATGGCCAACTGACTGGAAAAGATCTGTGTTAATACCAATACTGAAGAAAGGTGATCCAACTGACTGTGGAAATTATTGCACGATAGCTCTGATCCCACATGCCAGCAAGATTCTACTGAAGATTATTCAGAAGAGACTACAACCATATCTGGAACAAGAACTGCCTGAAATGGGAGCAGGGTTCAGGAAAGGACGACGAATGAGAGACATCATCGCGGATGTGAGATGGATCCTTGAAAAGATTAAAGAATACCAAAAGGATATCTATTTGTGCTTTATTGACTACAGCAAAGCTTTTGACTATGTAAACCATGAGAAACTCTGGACCACATTAAGAAGCATGGGTATACCAGAATACCCGATTGTTCTCTTGCACAATCTGTACATTGATCAAGAAGCAACAGTTTGAACGGAACAAGGAGAAACAGAATGGTTTAAAATAAGCAAAGGTGTATGGCAAGGCTGCATTCTGTCCCCCTACCTGTTTAATTTATATGCAGAACAAATCATCAGAGAAGCAGGACTGTATGAAGACAATAGAGGTGTGACGATTGGTGAAAGACCTCATCAACAACCTTCGCTATGCTGATGATACCAAATTATTGGCTGAAAGTGAAGGCGATCTGAAACATTTGCTTCTCAAGATCAAGGAACAGTCTTAAAATGGGCCTGCACCTTAATGTAAAGAAAACAAAGATCCTGACAACTGGCAAAATAAGTTCATCATTGATGGAGAAGTCATTGAAATAGTGGACAACTTTAACCTACTTGGATCAACTAGCAATATAGAAACAACAAGTAGACAAGAAATCTGACGATACATTGCTCTTGGCAGAATGGCTATGAAAGACTTAGACAAGATTTTCAAGAGCAGAGATGTCTCTCTCTATACAAAGATTTGACTCGTTCAAGCCATGGCATTTTCAATAACGTCATATGGATACAAAAGTTGGACAAAAATAGGCAGGAAGAAAATTGATGCCTTTGAATTATGGTGCTGGCGACAAATACTGTGTATCTCATGGACTACCCAAACAACAAACCAGTCAGTACTAGAGGAGATCAAACCTGAGCTTTCTTTAGAAGCTCAGATGACAAGACTTTGGACTTTCATATTTTGGACACATCATGCGAAATGAGGGATCATTAGAGAAAGACATCATGCTTGGCAAGGTAGAAGGTCAATGCAAAAGAGGAAGGCCAGCAATGAGATGGATCGATACAATAACAGCAGCTATGGATCAACAATGAGCCGCCCAAGTGAAGACCAAACACAGCTTACTTGGGTGGGTCGCCATGAGTTGACACCGACTCGACAGCACTCAACAACAACAACTTTTGTTGCTGAAGCTAACCGGGCAGTGGCTCAATATTGCTGCTGCCCAGTTAGCTTCCAGGTTCTGCGGCTGACCCAGATATTCAATGCCAGTGGCTGGATATGGCCCCAACATTGAATATACGAGTCTAAGGTTCAGTGCCAGTGGCTAGCTGCTATAGGAGCACTAGCCATCACTGCTGAATATCAGGCACTTCCTTTCCAACAATCAATGCAATATTTCTGTCAAAAAAGGTGCCAGTGCTCAAATGCAGGGCTCTTCTATTAATACATGAGGATCATGGGCAATGTTCCCTCTAATTTTCTGTAGGCTGTGTGCGCATAAAATATCAGCTGTGCAGCTTTTGAAGGAAGGTTAAATTTTTGTGCGCTACATAACGACACTCGAAGTTATATACTTTAAAATTTGACTACACGTCAGAATACAGTATGTACACCACATTGATTGCACTAGAAAATATTATAGAACTTGTAAAAACCGTAAATACACAACAACTTTTAAATTTTAAGACATCTATGTTGTTTTCTATCAGAATCAGAACCGTAATTTTTGTGCGCTCTGCTGTAAAGTATGTGCGCTCACTCTGCGAGGTGTGTGCGCGCGCACATGCGCACAGCTTAGAGGGAACAGTGATCATGGGTCAATTTTAGCAAGCAATGAAAGAGGTGCCGGTACTCCATACCACTGCGCACCCCCTCAAAAAAAGCCCTGTGAACAATAATCCGGTAAAAACAGGGAAGGAGATGGGACTGATGAGGGGATGGGGGACAGAAAAGTAGATGAGGGCTGGGAAGGGACCAAGTACAGAAGATGGAATTGTAAGGAGAAGAGGGAATGGGTAAAATACAGAAGGGAATAAGAGGTTTGGGAAAGTGTGAGAGGGGGAATAGGAAGGCTAAGGAGAGAGGAAGATGAGAGAAGGAAATGGAAAGCTGATAATTAAAAAGAGTGAGGATTGGATGGTGAGAAGCAATGTGTGATTGGAGTGGATAGGCAGAAAAGAAAGAAATGGGGGAAAGAGCTGAAAGGAATAAAATCAATGCCAAAAGAAAGATGTACTGGAGGAATAGATGAAGAAAAAGGGAGTCGAAAAATTGCTGCAGATCCTGGTAGGAAAAATAGACAAAGGAAAGCAGAAGAGACTTAGAATGATAAAAAAGGAAAAATAAAATGTTCAGACAAAAATGATTTTTTAAAAAAAATACTTTCTTTTGAAAGTATTAATTGTAATATGTCAGCTTTAAGAAATGAGCGTGTCTGATATTTTTGTAGTCCGCTCAGTCAGTACAAGAGGATACATATTTCTATGTCTATTTCTCCAGCATTGTGCTGCATCAGAGTCTGACTTCTTTTATGTGCAGATTAGCAACCGCCCCTCCCTGAACCTAGGCGGGTGCAGGAAGGCGCCGCCTCTTTCGCCCGGTGCTGGTGGGCACTAGTTGAAGTAGTTTGCAAACCTTTGCAGCTCTTGGTTTAAGGGAGGAGGCGTCAGGAGTGTACGCCCCCCCTCCCCGTCTGCGGAGAGAGTTTATCGTACAGATGGAGGATGGCCCCCGGCACAGGGCGTGGGCGCGGCTCGGAGAGTAAGTTACTGGGAACTTGGACGGGAGGAGCCTGCGGTTTAACGGGGGAGAGGAGACGGATCGCGGCTCTGAGAGACCGTAATAACCGCGAGGTAACGCTGCCCGGAGACAGTCGTACCGCCGAAGAGGCTGGGGGAAAGCTGTGGGTTCCTGGGTGTTGGTATAACCGGGGTGGGCACTTCCTTCACCGTGACTGTCAGGCTGCTGGGATATAGAGCTGGCTAAGCCGAGCCATTATCACGAGTTCCAAGGCTGTTCTCGTCGCTGAACTTTATTTCTGGTTTTCATTGGAGGGCGCAGAGTTCACATTAACCCCTCGCAGTCAGAAGTAGAGCTAGGGACCGTTAAACGGGAAACGAACGAAACCTACGAATAATCGTTTATTAAACTCACAGGAAGCAGACTCGGCCTGCATATTTATAGAGGAGCCTCTGTGTCCGAACCAACTGCTTCTCTCCCTGTGCTTGTTCCATGTTTCCCGATACATGTCTCCTCTACAGCAGGGAATTACGAGGTGGTAATGTGCTTGTGGTGAGCTTCCCCCGTGGTGCTGTGTTAGTTCTGGCTTAGTGTTATGGAGCTGAGAGAGGGGTTGCTGGCATGCTACAAGGCCTGCAACACAGAGCTGGGTCGGACCGCCATTGCCAAGATGGCAGCACGCCCCCCCCCCCCCTGGGAGATTCATAGGGGAGGGGGTCAGGGTGATACAGGAGGGTGGCTTGGTTGGGCCACCTGGGACAGTTAAGGGGTCTAAGGCCCAGCTGGGCTACCAAGGATCTTGGGGAATCTGAAGAAAAAAAACTGTACTTCACCTCAACTCATTTTCTGCTCCTGCACGGCATCCTTGTCAACCTGATCTACACTAAAGATTCAGGACTATCTTCTCCTTTTTCTGTACTACCGCTTTGACCTGGTGAAAAGCGGGATATAAATACAGTTAAATAAAATAAAATAATAATTTGTCTTGGTTACATACATCGTCATCTTTTTTTAAAATTTTCTTTATTGAACAGTACAAAAAAGAGAAAAAACTGATTTTATTTTTTTGGGGGGGTTTGGGGTTTTTTTTACTTTGGCAGCAATTGTTCATGCCCTTTACAATACCCTTTAGTGTACTGTATTTTTGCTGATTTTCTTGTGCTAATATATCTTCCTACGCTGGGAGAAAATAAAAAAAATAAACTGCCGCACTAAAGGATAACAAAGCTTCATGCAAAAACCCCTAAGAAATTAAAGAAAAATAGACATCCTTCCTGCAGGTGGTCAAGCATGTCTGAATGACAACTGTGAGAGATCCTTACCATTCTCAGATGGGGGAGGAGGGCATAAAAACAGTTCAGGTGATCAAGCTTACAGTATATAGCAAACAACTGGAATAGTTTTAGTTTTCTTTGTAAATAATTACCCTGGTTACCCAAGTTTTTTGTTCCTGTTCTATGTAAAAATAATACGGATAATATGTATCTTATCTGATGTTTCATTGTTCTATGTAAACCGCGCTGACTGTAAATAGTGCGGTATATAAAAGTTGTTAAATAAATAAAATAAATAATAGTGTAGACAAGAGCAATAGGTTGGTTGGGCCAAAAACACCACTATCTTTTCAGCATAGAAAATAGGATGCTTTACATTTGCTGCTAATTGCTCTTTATGTGAAATTGTAGAATTCCTATTTTTGCATTTTGAACACAGACTGCCAGTCTATCAAAGTGTTTGCAAGAAAGGTTGTCCCACAAAAGTATTGTGGTCTAGCCATGAACACTGGTTATTCCTGGCAAAGTTATCCAAAATATTTAGGTAGCTGTGGGTTCTGTGAATTAATTGCTGCTGCCTATTAGTGCTATTAGTCATTATCTTTCCCTTTAGAAAGCTTTGGGAATGGTTTACATTTCTAGCAGTCTGACACTGGACAAAAAAAGAATTAATCCAGGATTACTGGGGGGGGGGGGGGTTCATTCTAATGAAGTAGTGCTGTTATGCTTGGCATTCAGACCTAGAGGTTACTTAGTATGAGTACAGTGACTGTCTAGCATGTAGTTTTATATTGATTGTAATTTCTGTGTGTTGCAAGTTGTCTTGTATTGACTGTAAAAAGGGCAGATAATGCTGCTTACAGCCTTCTGGGTTGCAAGACAATCATTTTGCAAGAGGAGCAACTATTTCTCCTTTGATTTGGAAGCTCTTCACCCCGATCCATAGCTTCACATGGTTTGTTGCAAACCAATTGGACTAAGAACTATTTGGCCCAGTTATGTGTTGCCCCCCACAGACCCACCACAACCATACTCACCGTCATTGGTCTCAGGAGGTCAGTTAACTATGTTGTTCTAGGCTTACTTAACCCACATATAAGCAGAGATAGGACTATAATAATTATTTCTGTAACCGTTTCAGCTAAATTCTTACCCTGTTTCACAAACATACCAAGTTAATAAAGCAACATTACATGAGGCCTTATTGGCTGACAGCAAACAAGGTTTATTATCTATCCTAGGTGCCTCTTCTGGATCTTGTGCTGTTCCAGCTATAATCGTCCACCTGACAGGGAGCTACGGTACTGGTCTTACATTCTTCCCCAGAGTGTGGTCATTAGCCAAATAGCTGTTTTCCATACTCTCCCTAAGTGCAGAGTATGTCTGTGACCTCTGGTTGTTAATCAGTGATTTATTACTTTTTGCGTAATTGTAATCAACGCTGCTACAACTACTTGCTACCTCATATACTGTAGTGGCCAAAAAATTAAGGCAGAGCCCAAAATATAAGAATTTTATTAGAAAAGTACGTGTTGTCACTTTCATGGTCAAAAGCTTTAAGAACCAAAGATATGTCATTTTCAAAGTTTTATTCAGGAAACAATATATGTGTTGATATTTGATAGGGTGTCCATGATTTTTCAGCACAGCCTGGATTCTTGTAGGCATACTGTTAACTAGCGTTTTACAGTATGCCGGAGTGATTTCGTTGACCCATACATGCTTGAGTATGTCCTTTAAGTCTGCTTCTGAAGTTGGACGGTGTGCTGCAACCTTTTTCTTCATAAGATTCCAAGTTTTCAATTACATTGAGATCCGGAGAGTTTGATGGCCACCTTGGTAGCAGTTCGATCTTGTTGTCCACGGACCATTTTTTGACTGTTTTTGCAGTATGGCACGGTGCCAAGTCCTGCTGAAATATAGTTGTGCCAGAAACATTCATGTGTATTTTAACTTTACTGTTCAGCACGGATATGTATTTTGCAGCATTTCCTTATCGTCACTCCAGTCCAGTCCCTTCACTTCTGGGTTGCGCAACCCTTCCAGCAGCTTGGAGGCTGAGCCCAACCTTTTTGGGGGATGGAGCGGTATAAATACCACTGGGACCACCCACCCATTCCAGTATTCTCAGCCTCCAAGCAGCTGGAGGGTTCCGTAAGCCTGGGGCTTACTGGAGTCCTACCTTGAATTTACTTAGTTTCCTTAATTTTTAGTTTATTTTGTGCTTAATTTACTTATTTCAGTTTATTTAATTTGCCTTTATTTCCTTAGCGATTTTAAGGGCTCTGCTCCTTTAAGAATTCTCTCTCCCTCTTCCCCCCCCCCCCCCCCGGCTCCGACGCGGCTCGCAGAGCAAAGCCTCGGGTCTGTAGCAGCGAGGAGGTGCTCTGCTCTACCCGGCTTCCTACACTTTCTACTCTGCCTTCTTCGGGGGAAACAGCCTCGCGCCGAAGCCCGGAAGGTGGCTGAGCGCTAGAGGCTGCAACGACAGCCGGAGGGAAGCCTTCCATCTCGGCCCGGCGCCGCTGACCGCGGAGAAGAGCCGCGCGGTGCCCCGGTTTCTCACGGTGCGATCAGACGGCGATCGCACTCGTGCTTCTGTAAGGGCTCAGCTCCGGTCTCAGCGTGGGTGTGCAGGCAGACGCCGGAGCTTTTTTTCCCCGAGCAGGCTCCACGTGGTGAGGCCTACCACGTGTAGAGCCCTCGGGTGGGATTCACAGCATCGAGCCGAGCATCTGCAATCTTCAAACAGCAAGTACCTCCCTTAGGGGACAAAGGAGTGCTAGCCACTAATTGTATTTAATTTCGATTTAATTTTAATTAATTTCGATGTAATTTTTTTTGTTTCATGCTCGATTTCTATTTAACGTCTATTTTAATCGCCATTAACGTTTTGGCGGACGAATTGGGTTTAGTTTAAGGGAATCCCTTTAAATCTCCTTGGGGTATTTTAGGAATTGTGTCCTAAGGGAAATTGGGCTTTGGTTGCTAGGGCCTACAAAGATAAGCCCCAACCCTTCCCCATGGCATCTAAGCCACGCTGTCCTTCATGTGGGACGCGCAGGGGCACCTCCGCAGAGGCAGGGATCTGCAGGAGCTGCGCCGCAGTGGCGGCATCAGTTGAACAGGAGATATTGCAGCCTTCCCAGGGATCCTCTGGTAGGGGAGGGAGGTCCCAGGGTTCGGTCTCTACCCCCTCCGAGCTACCCACGCCTCCTCTGCTTCCTCCGCCCCCACCCTCGAGTGCAGGAGGGGACGGAGAATTTTTCTCCCCTGACTTCATCCTTTTACTCCATAAGGCCTACTGCCTGCGCAAGCAGGGCCTAGGGGCAGATGAGGTTACCACACCAGTGGAAGAGAGATCATCCAGACTCCTAGGGGCTATTAATCCAGAATCTAGCATCCCTTCTAAGCGTCAACGGCTGGACGGTGAAGACCTCCTACCGTCCTTTTCCCAGGGGACTCCGGAGGAGGAGGGCTCGGTGAAGGATTTGGACGAGGATGAGGAGGAGCTGGAAGAGGGAGAGATTCCGGAAGAAGATCAATCTCGGATAGTTAGGGTCTTTAGGCGAGAGGAGCTTCCGGCGTTAATTAATGAATCCTTAAAAGTACTCAATGTGGCCTCAGATGTACCATCGCAGGAAGAGGCATTGGAGGACCCCTTAATACAGGCCATTAGGAGATCCCAGAAGGTCTTTCCGGTCCACAGAGTAGTACGCCAGATGATCCAGGAAGAATGGGACCAACCGGAATCCAGTTTAAGGGGAGTCCGAACCATGTCTCGCCTATACCCTCTCCCAGAGTCAGATAAGGAACTGCTAAGATCGCCCAGGGTGGATGCAGCGGTATCTGCTGTCACTAAGAAGACGACTATCCCAGTTGAGGGCAGTTCAGCCTTAAAAGACGCGCAGGACAGGAAGCTGGATACACTCCTGAAACAAGCCTTTGATGTAAGCGCTCTTGCATTACAGGCCTCCGTGTCAGGAGCCTGGGTAGCTCGAGCCTGCTTAAGATGGGCTCAGCAGCTTCAGTCAGAAGACTCTTCGGCCGAGATCCAGGCAAACTCGGCCAGAGTGGAATCCGGCGCAGCCTACTTGGCGGATAGTCAGTATGACCTCATCAGAAGCCTAGCCAAAAACATGGCCTCGGTGGTGGCGGCTAGGCGTTATCTGTGGCTACGTAATTGGGCAGCTGATGCTTCCTCGAAGGCTCGGCTAAGTCGGCTCCCCTTTAAAGGGAAACTCTTATTTGGGGAGGATCTGGAGAAGCTGGTCAAAGATCTGGGCGAGTCTAAGGGAGGTAGACTCCCGGAAGATAGACCGAGACTAGGCCGCTCCCAAGCCCCAGCGCGCACACAGCCTAGGGAGGCGCGGAGATTTCGAACAGCCAGATCAAATCCCTTTTCCAGGGGCCGGTTTCCCTCTAAGGGACAAGGTTTCAGAAGTTTTCGAGGGGCAGGTCGGGGATTTGGGGCTTCCTCGTCCTCTGCCTCCTCCTTCTCGGGCCCTAGGAAACAACAATGAGGTGTCGGGGGTCCAGGGGAAGAACGGCCGGTTGGCGGCCGCCTGAGGCTGTTTCTCCCCGCCTGGACCCGGGTCACGTCCGATCAATGGGTCCTAGAGGTGATCAGAGAAGGTTATGCGCTAGAATTCGCAAAGCAAATCCCACCAGCATTTGTTCAGTCGCCCTGTGGAGCTCCAGCAAAAAGGGCAGCAATCGAGTCTACTCTTGCCCGTCTAATAGCCTTAGGGGCAGTAATTCCAGTACCGCCAGAACAGTGCGGATCCGGTCGGTACTCGATTTACTTCGTGGTCCCAAAAAGGGAGGATTCCTTTCGGCCAATCCTAGATCTAAAACAAGTCAACCGCTGCCTCAGGGTACCTCACTTTCGGATGGAGACCCTACGTTCAGTCATAGCGGCCGTGAGAGGAGGGGAGTTCCTCACTTCCCTCGACTTGACGGAAGCCTACTTGCACATCCCGGTCAGAAAGTCCCATCAACAATTCCTGAGATTCGCGGTACCAAGAGGCCACTTTCAGTTCCAGGCACTGCCCTTTGGCCTAGCCACGGCTCCCAGGACGTTCACCAAGGTAATGATCGTAGTGGCGGCCTTCCTAAGGAAGGAGGGCATATTAGTACACCCTTACTTGGACGACTGGCTGATCCACGCAAAGTCGGCACAGGAAAGCCACTCGGCAACGGCCAGAGTGATTCAGGTCCTAGAGGAGTTGGGGTGGGTCATCAACCGGACAAAGAGCAGGTTGACTCCCTCTCAGGAACTCGAGTACCTCGGAGCAAGATTCGACACCCTCAGGGGCAGGGTATTCCTGTCACGGTCAAGATCAAGGGATCTAAGAGTTCTAATCACGCAGTTTCTGGGCAGACGAAATCCCTCAGCCTGGCATTATCTCCAAGTTCTGGGAACTATGGCGGCATCAATAGAGGTGGTGCCATGGGCCAGGGCCCACATGCGACCGCTGCAGCGGGCGCTATTGCGTCATTGGTCTCCCCAGCATCAGCCCCTCTCTATGCAGTTGCCTTGCGCTCCACGGACCAAACAGTCCCTACAATGGTGGAGGTGTCCGAAGAACCTGGACCGCGGAATGCCCCTCGATCCCCATCAGTGGTTGCTGTTAACGACGGACGCCAGCCTGTCAGGCTGGGGAGCGCACTGCGTGGACCAGTACGTCCAGGGTCACTGGTCACAGTTGGAATCACAGTGGCCCATCAACAGACTGGAATTGCGGGCCGTCACTCTGGCTCTCAAGGCATTCAGGATATTAGTGCAGGGAAAAGCAATTCGCGTTCTCTCCGACAATGTCACCGCGGTGGCCTACATCAACCACCAGGGAGGCACCAGCAGTCGCGCCTTAGAGAAGGAGGCGGACTCTCTTTTCCAGTGGGCGGAGTCCCGACTAATAGCTCTGTCAGCGCAGCATGTGGTGGGAGAGGACAACGTCACTGCCGACTTCCTCAGCAGGTGCAAGATAGACCACGGAGAGTGGGAGCTAGAACAAGAGACCTTCAACCAGATAGTAGCCCTTTGGGGCCGCCCAGTCATGGACCTCATGGCACGCTTCTCTACAGCCAAGGTGGACAGATTCTTCAGCCGAAGGAAGGAAAGGATGTCCGAAGGGTTAGATGCCCTGTCTCAAAAGTGGCCTTCGGAGGGTCTTCTCTATGTATTCCCCCCTTGGGCTATGATCGGGAAAGTTCTCCAACGGGTAGAGTCTCACCAGGGCTTGGTAATCCTCATAGCTCCGGATTGGCCTCGCCGCCCCTGGTATGCCGATCTGATCAGACTGCTCGCCGACCGTCCTTGGCGGCTCCCTTTCAAAAGGGACCTGCTGAGGCAGGGTCCGGTCCGGATGCCTCACGTGGATCGGTTCTCGCTTACGGCCTGGCCATTGAGAGGGCGCGGCTGCTAAAACGAGGTTACTCAGGAGCGGTAATCTCGACGCTACTGAAGGCCAAAAAGCGCTCGACCTGTCTTTCTTATGTAAGGGTTTGGCGCATCTTCGAAGCTTGGTGCGCGGAGCATCGTCGGAAACCGCTTTCAGCCTCGGTTCCGGAGATTCTGGACTTCTTGCAAGCAGGTTTCGAAAAAGGTCTGGCGCATAGCTCCTTGCGGGTTCAGTTGGCGGCTATCTCTTGCTATAGAGGAAAGGTCCGGGGTAAACCCTTAGGGGCACACCCGGACGTTTCCAGGTTCCTACGAGCGGTTAGTCGGCTACGTCCGCAACGGAGATCGGTCATCCCTCCTTGGGATCTCAACTTAGTGCTAAGTGCCTTGTCCGGGGAACCCTTCGAGCCAGTGAAGAGAGCCTCCTTAAAGGATTTAACTCTAAAGACAGTCTTCCTGGTCGCCATCTGCTTGGCCAGAAGGGTCTTGGAATTGCAGGCGCTTTCTTCCCAGCCCCCCTTCCTGGCCTTTCTTAAGGACAAAGTGGTTCTGCGTACAGTGCCGTCCTTTTTACCCAAGGTTATCTCTCCTTTTCATGTGAACCAGACAGTTACCCTACCAGTCTTAGCGTCCAAGGGGCAGGTAGGTAAAGACGACAGGCTGCGTCTACTAGACGTCCAGAGAATCTTGAAACGTTACCTCTCTCGCACAGCGCCATTCCGAAAGTCCGACCGACTATTCATCCAGTTTGGAGGGCCGCACAAAGGGGAGGCGGCGGCCAAGGCTTCCATCTCCAGGTGGATCAGAGAGGCGATTGCCTCCGCTTACATCCTGAAGGGGAAGCAGGTTCCGGTGGGGCTGCGGGCCCACTCCACTAGGGCTCAGGCGGCCTCTTGGGCGGAATTTTCCCTGGTACCTCCGCTGGACATCTGTAGGGCAGTGACTTGGTCATCGCTGCATACCTTCTCCAAGCACTATAGGTTGGACGTGCAGAGTGCAGCGGATGCCCGGTTCGGGCTAGCGGTTCTTCAGTCCGGTATGCCGGATCCCACCCAGGGGTGAACTGCTCTGGTACTTCCCAGAAGTGAAGGGACTGGACTGGAGTGACGATAAGGAAATAGTAATTAGATCTTACCTGCTAATTGCTGTTCCTGAAGGAACGACAGTCCAGTCCCTGATCCCACCCGTCCGGCAACCGTTTCAGACCTCGGGTTCATGACAAGGCATTGTTATGGCCGTAGCTCTGGTACGGCAGGAAGAAGACCGGGAGGAAGCCGGCTCGGGTAGAAGCAGACATCTCCTCAGGCTATTCCCAGGCCTCCTCTCCTTTGTTTTTCCCTTAATAATAAAAAAAAAAAAAAAAAAGATTTCAATATATATGCCTGTTACATAGGTTTGAGTTTTTTATTGTTAGGTTACGTTATGGAGTTTCCAGTAGAAATTAGTTACATCTGCTTTTTCAATCGAATACTGGAATGGGTGGGTGGTCCCAGTGGTATTTATACCGCTCCATCCCCCAAAAAGGTTGGGCTCAGCCTCCAAGCTGCTGGAAGGGTTGCGCAACCCAGAAGTGAAGGGACTGGACTGTCGTTCCTTCAGGAACAGCAATTAGCAGGTAAGATCTAATTACTATTTACTCTTTCACCTTTCTCAAAAATGTGCAGGCCACATCATCCATTCGCCGAGATACCACCCCATACCATGACCGATGGTGGGTGTTTGTGTACTTCGGATTTAGTCTCTCGCTTGCTGGTCGACAGACGTAGTTGTAACCACTCTCACGTACTTGTTGAAATGTACTTCCTTATCATCCCTCCAGTCTAGTCCCGGACATCTGGGTCTTGCATCTCTTCTAGCAGCTTTGGAGACTGAGTACGTCATCTTTTTGATGATCCTGGTATAAATAGAGGGACCGCCTCCTTGCTCCAGTATCTCAGTCTCCAAGCAGCTAGGAGTAGTGAGCCCAGAGGTTCAGGACTCCAGGGACAATTAAGGAGTTTTATGTTTGTTTATTCCATTTGATAAAAACCGCCTTTCTACAATAACCAAGGCGGTGTACAATAAAAATTCACTAAAAGAGGGCCAATAGCCAACAAAAAGGAAAGGAAATGTACAATATCTTAAAAGGACAGTAAAGAAAATGAGGAGGACAGGACAAGACGTAAGTAGGGAAGATCTTAAGAGGGGGAGAGAAGTGGGGGAGGGTAAAGGTCACACGAAAGGAGAGGGAACATCGAACGCTAGAAAAAACAGGTGGGTCTTTAGGTTTTGTTTAAATGTAGTGTATTGAGGTTCCAAACGGAGGGAAGAGCATTCCAGAGGGCGGGACCAGTGAAAAAGAAGGCAGAGGAACGGGTGGACTGCAAGTGAGCACGGGAGGGGGAGGGAAGGGTAAGGCGATTAAGATGGAAAGAGCGAGGAGTATGTTTGGGCGAGTGAAAGAAAAGGAGATCTGTTAAATATTGTGGGGTGCTGGTGTGAAAGGCTTTATGTACCAAAGTCAGCAGTTTGAATGTGGCACGGAAGGTAAGAGGCAACCAGTGAAGGTGAAATAATACAGAGGTTCCTTATCGTCACTCCAGTCCAGTCCCTTTACTTCTGGGTTACGCAACCCTTCCAGCAGCTTGGAGGCTGAGCCCAACCTTTTTGGAGGTGGAGCGGTATAAATACCACTGGGACCACCCACTACCTCCAGTATACTCAGCCTCCAAGCAGCTGGAGGGTTCCGTAAGCCTTGGGCTTACTGGAGTCCTACCTTTATTTCTTTAATTAATTTAATTTACTTAATTTTACCTTATCTTTATTTGTTTTACTGAAGTGATTGCCTTTATTTGATTTCTTTTCTTCAATTCAGGTGCTCTGCTCCTTTAAGTCTTACCTCTCTCCCCCTCCCCCCCCCCCCCTGCCGCCCAGATCCGGCACGACTCGCAGAGCAGGGTCGGGATCTGCAGCACAGAGGAGGTGCTCTGCTCTGCCCAGCTCCCAGGCGGTCATTTCTGCCTTTCTCGGGGGGGGAAACAGCCTCGCGCCGAAGCCCGGAAGGTGGCTGAGCGCTAGAGGCTGCAACTCCAGCCGGTTTGAAGCGCCCAGCTCGGCCCGACGCGAGTGACCGAGGAGGCGAACCGCGCGGCTCCCGGCTCAACACACGGTGCGATCAGGCGGCGATCGCACACGTGCTACAGTGGGGCTCAGCTCCAGTCTCGGGCCCGGTGCGCAGACAGGCGCCAGAAGCACTTTCACGGTCCCCCCGGTCAGGCTCCACGTGGTGAGGCCTAACACGTGTTGAGCCTCCGGGTGGTGAACGCAGCCTCGGGCCCAGGATCTGCAGGCCCAAACCGCAAGTACCTCCCTTAGGGGATAAAAGAATCTTACCTTATTCCAACGATTTGATGATTTAATTCTTTGATTTAATTAAATTTATTTTACTGTAACCTCAACTTTAATCTTACTTAACTTAAAGTTTAAATGTTAAGTTATTTTTCTCTTGATTTTTCCGTTCCTATTGAGCTTAACTCCAACTAATTGGCTTACATTTGCTAAGGGGGTTTATAGTTACGTTTCCTAACAGTAATCGGGCCTTGGCGTCAGGGGTTCACAAGGGTAACCCACAGCCATTCCCATGGCATCTAAGCCACGCTGCCCCTCTTGTGGGACGCGCAGGGGCACCTCCGCAGAGGCAGGAATCTGCAGGAGCTGCGCCGCAGTGGCTGCATCAGTAGAACTAGAAATTTTGCAGCCCTCCCAGGGATCAGCAGACCCTCTAGTAGGAGAGGGAGGGTTCCAGGGTCCATCCTCTACTCCCTCTGAGTTGCCCACGCCTCCCCTTCCCCCCCCCACCCCCACCCTCGAGTGCAGGGGGAGACGCAGAATTTTTCTCCCCTGACTTCATCCTCTTGCTTCATAAGGCCTACTGCCTGCGCAAGCAGGGCCTAGGAACAGAGGAGGTTCCCACTCCAGTGGAAGACAAGTCGGCTAGACTCCTCGGGGCTATCAACCCGGAATCTAGCATCCCCTCCAAGCGCCCACGTCTGGATGGAGAAGACCTCTCACTGCCTTTCTCCGAGGGGGCTCCAGAGGAGGATAGCTCGTTTAAGGATCTGGACGAGGATGAGGAGGAGCTGGAGGAAGGAGAGATCCCGGAAGAGGATCAATCACGAATAGTTAGTGTTTTTCGGCGGGAGGAGCTCCCGGCCTTAATTAACGAATCCTTAAAAGTGCTCAATGTGGCCTCTGACATATCATCACAGGAAGAGGCGTTGGAGGACCCCTTAATACAGGCCATTAGGAGATCACAGAAGGTCTTCCCGGTCCACAGGGTGGTTCGCCAGATGATCCAGGAAGAATGGGACCAGCCAGAATCCAGTTTAAGGGGAGTCAGAACCATGTCTCGTCTATACCCTCTCCCGGAGGCAGATAAGGATCTGCTGAAGTCGCCCAGGGTGGATGCAGCGGTATCAGCAGTTACTAAGAAGACGACTATCCCAGTTGAGGGAAGCTTGGCTTTAAAAGACGCACAAGACAGGAAGTTGGATACGCTTCTGAAACAAGCCTTTGATGTAAGCGCTCTCGCTTTGCAGGCCTCCGTGTCAGGAGCTTGGGTGGCTCGAGCCTGCTTAAGGTGGGCTCAACAGCTTCAGTCAGAGGGCTCTCCGGAGGAGATTCAGGCGAACTCGGCCAGAGTGGAATCCGGCGCAGCCTACTTGGCGGATAGTCAGTATGACCTCATCAGAAGCTTAGCCAAAAACATGGCGTCGGTGGTGGCGGCCAGGCGTTATCTGTGGCTACGTAATTGGGCAGCTGATGCTTCCTCGACGGCGCGCCTAAGTCGGCTCCCCTTTAAAGGGAAACTATTGTTTGGGGAGGATTTAGAGAAGTTGGTTAAAGACCTTGGCGAGTCTAAGGGAGGCAGACTACCAGAAGATAGGCCAAAATTAGGCCGCTCCACAGCCCCAGGGCGCTCCCAGCCTAGGGAGGCGCGGAGATTTCGCACGGCCAGATCTAATCCCTTTCCCAAGGGTAGGTTTCCATCTAAGGGACAAGGCTTCAGAGGTTTTCGAGGGGCAGGGAGGGGATTTGGAGCTTCTTCCTCCTCCTCCTCCTCCTCCTCCTCCTCCTTCTCGGGCACCAGGAAACAGCAATGAGAGCGCGGGGGTCCAGGGGGAAGGACGACCGATAGGCGGCCGCCTAAGTCTGTTTCTCCCCGCCTGGACCCGGGTCACGTCCGATCGTTGGGTCCTAGAGGTGATCAGAGAAGGTTATGCGCTCAAATTTGCAAAACAAATCCCGCCGGCATTTGTTCAGTCGCCCTGCGGCGCCCCAGCGAAAAGAGCAGCAATAGACGTAACTCTTGCCCGTCTAATAGCTTTAGGGGCGGTGATTCCAGTACCTCCAGACCAGTGCGGATCGGGTCGGTACTCGATTTACTTCGTAGTACCAAAAAAGGAAGATTCCTTTCGACCAATCCTAGATCTAAAACAGGTCAACCGCTGCCTCAGGGTGCCTCACTTCCGGATGGAGACCCTACGTTCAGTCATAGCAGCCGTGAGGGGGGAGAGTTCCTAACGTCTCTCGACTTGACGGAAGCTTATTTACACATTCCGGTCAGGAAGTCTCATCAACAGTTCCTGAGATTCGCAGTACCAAGAGGTCACTTTCAGTTCCAAGCCCTACCCTTCGGCCTAGCCACGGCTCCCTGAACATTCACCAAGGTAATGATCGTAGTGGCGGCCTTCCTCCGGAAGGAGGGAATATTAGTGCATCCCTACTTGGACGATTGGCTGATCCGGGCAAAATTGGAACAGGAAAGTCATGCGGCAACGTCCAGAGTGATTCACGTCCTAGAGGAGTTGGGATGGGTCATCAACCGGGCAAAGAGCAGGTTGGCTCCCGCTCAAGAACTCGAGTACCTCGGAGCAAGATTCGACACCCTCAAGGGAAGAGTATTCCTGTCTCGATCAAGATCAAGAGAACTAAGAGCTCTAATCACACAGTTTCTGGGCAGACGAAACCCCTCAGCGTGGCATTATCTTCAGGTTCTGGGGACTATGGCGGCGTCAATAGAGGTAGTGCCATGGGCCAGGGCCCACATGCGACCGCTGCAGCGAGCTCTTCTGCGTCGTTGGTCTCCCCAACATCAGCCTCTCTCAATGCAGTTACCTTGCGCTCCGCGGACCAAACATTCTCTCCACTGGTGGAGATGCCCGAAGAATCTGGACCGCGGAATGCCACTCGATCCCCATCAGTGGTTGCTGCTGACGACGGATGCCAGCCTGTCGGGCTGGGGAGCGCACTGCAAAGACCAGTTCGTCCAGGGTCGCTGGTCACAGTTGGAATCACAATGGCCCATCAACAGACTGGAATTGCGGGCGGTCAGCCTGGCTCTCAAGGCATTCAGGAGCCTAGTGCAAGGAAAGGCGATTCGCGTCCTCTCCGACAATGTCACCGCAGTGGCCTACATCAACCACCAGGGAGGCACCAGCAGTTACGCCTTGGAGAAGGAGGCGGACACTCTTTTCCAGTGGGCGGAGTCCCGGCTACTGGCACTCTCAGCGCAACATGTGGCGGGCGAGGACAACGTCACAGCCGACTTCCTCAGCAGGTGCAAGATAGACCACGGAGAGTGGGAACTAGAACAGGAGATCTTCGACCAGATAGTGGACCTTTGGGGTCGCCCAGTCATGGACCTCATGGCTCGGTTCTCCACAGCCAAGGTGGGCAGATTCTTCAGTCGGAGGAAGGAAAGGATGTCCGAGGGATTAGATGCCCTATCGCAGAAGTGGCCTTCGGAAGGTCTTCTCTATGTATTCCCTCCATGGGCTATGATCGGAAAAGTGCTCCAACGGGTGGAATCTCACCAGGGCTTGGTAATCCTCATAGCTCCGGATTGGCCTCGCCGACCCTGGTATGCCGATCTGATCAGACTACTAGCCGACCGTCCGTGGTGACTTCCTTGCAAGAGAGATCTGCTGAGGCAGGGCCCGGTCCGGATGCCCCACGTGGATCGATTTCTCGCTTACGGCCTGGCTATTGAAAGGGCGCGGCTCCTAAAACGTGGTTACTCAGGAGCGGTAATCTCGACGTTCTTGAAGGCCAAGAAGCACTCGACCTGTCTATCTTATGTGAGGGTTTGGCGCATCTTCGAAGCTTGGTGCGCAGAGCATCGGCGAAAGCCCCTTTCGGCCTCGGTCCCGGAGATTTTGGACTTCTTGCAAGCTGGCTTTGATAAAGGTCTGGCTCACAGCTCCTTACGGGTTCAGCTGGCAGCTATCTCTTGTTATAGAGGAAAGGTCCGGGGCAAACCACTAGGGGCACACCCGGACGTCTCCAGGTTCCTAAGAGCGGTTAGTCGTCTACGCTCGCAACGGAGATCGGTCATCCCCCCTTGGGACCTTAATCTAGTGCTAAATGCCTTGGTCGGGAAACCGTTCGAGCCCGTCAAAAGAGCCTCCTTAAAGGATTTAACACTAAAGACGGTGTTTCTGGTCGCCATCTGCTCGGCCAGAAGGGTCTCGGAATTACAGGCGCTATCTTCACAGCCCCCCTTCCTGTCCTTCCTCAAGGACAAAGTGGTCCTGCGTACGGTGCTAACCTTGGGTAAAAAGGACATCTCTCCTTTTCATGTGAACCAGACAGTCACCCTGCCAGTCTTAGAGGCCAAGGGACAGGAAAGGGGTAATGACAAGCTGCGTCTCCTGGACGTCCAGAGAGCCTTGAAACGTTACCTCTCTCGCACAGCCCTATTCCGAAAGTCCGACCGACTATTCATCCAATTTGGAGGTCCGCACAAGGGTGAGGCGGCTGCCAAGGCTTCCATCTCCAGGTGGATCAGAGAGACGATTGCCTCCGCCTACATCCTGAAGGGGAAGCAGGTTCCGGTGGGGCTGCGGGCTCACTCCACTCGGGCTCAAGCAACCTCTTGGGCGGAATTCTCCTTGGTCCCTCCGCTGGACATCTGTAGGGCAGCGACTTGGTCATCACTACATACCTTTTCCAAGCACTATAGACTGGACTTGCAGAGTGTAGTGGACGCCCAGTTCGGGCTAGCGGTCCTTCAGTCCGGTATGCCGGATCCCACCCGGGGTTGAACTGCTCTGGTACTTCCCAGAAGTAAAGGGACTGGACTGGAGTGACGATAAGGAAATAGTAATTAGAGCTTACCTGCTAATTAGTGTTCCTGAAGGAACGACAGTCCAGTCCCTGATCCCACCCGCTTCCGGCAACCGTTCAGACCTCATGTCCAGGACAACGCTTCGGGCCGGGCCTAGGACCGGTACGGCAGGAAGGAGAGCAGGTGGCGGCCGGCTCGGGTAGAAACAGACATCTCCTCTGGCTGTTCCCAAGCTCCCTCTCCCTTCTCCTTTATTGATAAAAAAAAAAAAAAAAGGAAAGAGAGAGTAATAATTAGAGATATGCCAGTTGCATACGTTTGAGGTTTCATATCATGTTACGTTATGGAGTTTTGATTGGAAGTTATTTTGTTCTGCTTTTTCATTTGAATACTGGAGGTAGTGGGTGGTCCCAGTGGTATTTATACCGCTCCACCTCCAAAAAGGTTGGGCTCAGCCTCCAAGCTGCTGGAAGGGTTGCGTAACCCAGAAGTAAAGGGACTGGACTGTCGTTCCTTCAGGAACACTAATTAGCAGGTAAGCTCTAATTACTATTTATATGATCTCGGGGGGAGGTGTGTGTAACGAGACGTGCTGCAGTGTTTTGGATCCGTTGAAATCGAGTTAACTGTTTTTTAGGAAGACCAATGAATAATGAATTAGAGAAATCCACACGGGACATGATTAAATATAACACCAGAGTGACGAGGGCTGAAGGGGAAAGGAAGGGGCGAACGGAACGAATTTGACGAAGAAAGAAAAAGGATGTTTTGGTAATGTGGGAAATGTGGGTGTGAAAAGATAAGTCAGAGTCAAAGTGCACACCAAGATAACGAAAAGTAGAAACCAAAGGTACGGGAGTGCCGGAAAAAGAGGGGGCTATTGAGGGGGAAGGACTGCCGTGAGAAAACCAGATAGCGACAGTCTTAGTAAGATTTAAGTGAAGACAATTGAGCGTTAACCAGTTTGCTACAGCTGAGAGGCAAGAATCCAATGCTGAGAGATCTGGGCAGGAGGGGGAAGTGTGATGGAGCAAAAGAATATCATCAGCGTAAAGAAAAAGCAGATATGCCGGACTGCTGTATTAAAAAAGCGAGGGGGGCCAAGAAAAGGTTAAAAAGAAGAGGGGCAAGAACGGAACCCTGAGGAACCCCACAGGGGAGACGGGAATCTGAAGGGGGGTGGAGGATGAAGAAGAGAGAACCGCACAAGACCGAGAAGAAAGAAAAGAGTGGAACCAACGGTGAACTGTACTACAGAGAACCGCATCCCGTAAGCGGTGAAGGAGAAGGGAGTGATCAACCAAATCAAAAGCAGCTGAAAGATCCAAAGCAACCACCACCGAGATGTCACCACGATCGTGAGCTACGTGTATTGCATTTGTGAAAGCTAAAAGAACAGTTTCAACACTGTGACCCTGACGGAACCCAGACTGACGAGGGTGAAGGAAATTAATAGAATCAAGGTGATGGGAGAGTTGTGCAAAAACAAATTTCTCTAAAAGTTTAGATAGAAAAGGGAGGTTGGAGACAGGACGATAGTGAGCGGGAACTAAGGGATCGAGTGAGGAGTTCTTAAGGGTGGGGCTTATCAGAGCATGTTTCCAGGGTCTAGGAAAAGTCCCTGTGGAAAGGCTAGAGTTGAACATGGTGAGAATGTAGGGAAAGAGTCCCAAGGAAGGGGTAAGAAGCCAGGAAGAAGGAATGGGATCGAGTGGACAGGAGGTTTTCTTGGAGGAAGAAATGAGGTGATGAAGTTCAGGAGCAGTGATCAGGTCAAATGAGGCCCAGAAGTGAGAGAGTCTGGAAATGGGCGGGGGAGAGGGAACAGGGGGGGAGAGGTAATAGGAGCAGGGCAGGAGGGTAAGGACGCTCTTAATGATGTAACCTTATCACCGAAAAAGGAAGCTGATTGTGAGGGAGGAGGAAAGGGTTGAACCGAGGAGTCTGACGGTGGGGCATGTAAGGAGATAAGAGATTGGAAAGTAGAATAGAGATGCCGAGTCTGGTTCGGGGCATTGGAAATAGCATTAGAGAAATAAGAGCGCTTGGCAGAGTGCACTTTAGAACGGTAGTAGGAATGATGAGAGTTGAAGATTGCTAGAGTAGTTGGGGAGGGGGCCTTGCGCCACAGCTGCTCCGCTCTGCGAAGATGGGTTCGGAGCAGCC
Source organism: Ichthyophis bannanicus (assembly GCA_033557465.1). Taxonomy (NCBI): domain Eukaryota; kingdom Metazoa; phylum Chordata; class Amphibia; order Gymnophiona; family Ichthyophiidae; genus Ichthyophis; species Ichthyophis bannanicus. The sequence continues at coordinate 549,846,947 of CM066031.1, forward strand.
GGAGACCGCTGTGGTACCAAGGATGTGTAGGTCGACGTTGGGGTGGTCGGGAGTGCAAGGGGGCTATACGATCAAGAGTGGCGGAAAGAGTAGAGGACCAGAGGGCTACCTGGGAATTAGGGGAAAGAAGGGAAAAGTCCGAGGGCAGAAGCTCAGTTGCTGCAGGAAACTGCTGAAGTGTGAGAGGAGTAAGGATGCGTGAGAGCCGCTCTGGCAGGGACGAGGGGGAGGAAGAGGAAAAAAGAGAGTCCCCTGAACAAGAACAGGAGACAGCAAGGCAAACGTGATCCGACCAGGGAAGATGTGTAGAGCTAATATTAGAGAGTGTAAGAGAAGAGGAGGAAGATGTCAAAAGTAAGTCAAGAGTATGGCCAGCCTAATGGGTAGGGAGGGTAACATGCTGTAAAAGAGATAAATCGTGGAGAAAAGAGAGGAAAGAGTGCTCCCTAGAAGAAGTGGGAGTGTCAACGTGAAGGTTGAAATCACCTGTGATAAGTATTTGGGGAAAGGCTAGAGAGACGTCAGTGATAGTTAACATTCCAAAACTCAGAGCGAAGAGCAGGGGGGGAATAGATAAGGAGTACATGGATGGGAGGAGAGGTGTGAAGGCGGAGCAAAAGGGATTCAGGGTAATGCAGTCGTGGAGAGGAGACCTGAGTAAAAGAGAGGGTCGGGTGGAGTAGAGCGGCCACACCACCACCTGACCGCCCGAGACGGGGAACAGAGACAGCGGAGAACCCAGGAGGAAGACAACGGGCAAGGAGAGCGTCTTCACTGTCTCTGAGTCATGTTTCCGTGATAAGAGTGAGATCAAAAGAGGACCGAAGGATAAGGTCTTGGATAAGAAGGGTTTTGTTCCGTAAGGACCGACAATTTAAAAGACCAATAGAAAGGGGGGACCGAGAAAGAATGAACGGTTTCGGGGACGAGAAAGGTAAAGAGACGTTGGGAGAACAAGAACGAAGATTGGAGATGCATCGGAGACGCGTGCAGGGTGGTTTGTCCGGCCGTCTACCCCAAAGTACAGGAATGGAAGCCATAGAACAGTGATAATGAGAGAAGGAGAGGGTAGGGCAATAGAGTGGTGTTCCAGCCAAAGGTAGACCAGGAACAGCTCCAGGAGAAGAACAGGACGCTATGGAGAAGGTATCTGACCTGACTAACCAAGGAGTGCAGAGTATTATGGGTAGCAAACTTAGCCACGTCACAGCAACAACGTGGCCTCTGCAGCCGGAGCGCACCTAAGGAGCATGGCATGCTCCTTAGGTGCGCGCCCCTGTCATGCGCCGTGGCGACGAGCACCGCAGGCGCTATGAATTTATAGTTGCAGGACAGCGTACCTTGCTGAACGCGGCCGCGGCACTTCCGGAGGGGGAGGAACCCAGTTGGAGGCAGGTAATTGATGGCCCAAGTGGAGAGGGCAGACAATTTATATTAGTTATATAAATTGCTTAAATTACTTAAAACTGCTGAAGCGCTCTGTATTTAACACACATTCTTTCTTGGCGATTGAGAGGCATTAAGGTGCCCTCCCTCCCCCCTCCCTACCTTGCTTCCCACCGGGTGAACTAAAGTGCTTTTGTGGAGGAAAGCGCCGGCTCCCAAACCCACGACTTTAGGTGAGGAGCCGGTTGCGGGAGCGGTGAAGAGAACCGTTAGCAGTAGCAGAGTGAGTGAATCGCTGCAGCAGCTCCCTTTTTGGTACCTCGCTCCTCCACGATGCTGAAGCCACAGAGATGGCTGAGCATGTGTAGAGTAAGCGGGGCAGAATTGCCAGACAGAGTGAGCCGGGACTTCTCTGAGGTAAGAAGGGTCGGCGGTGTGTTTGCAGCGCATACAGCACTCCGCGCGATGATGCGATTCCGCAGGAAGGCAGGCCCTGCCGCGTGTTTCCTGCACGAGAAAAGCCGTTTTCTCAGCAGTGCCTGCTTGCGGGGCCGTATGGAGTCAGTGAGCTTCGTTAGGTCAGGTTTTTGACAGAGTTGGAGTGGGAAGCCCCGGGGGGATCCCTTCCATAGTTCGGATTGACAGTAGTAAAAAAACAAAAACCGGCTAAAGAGTTGTTTGGTTTTGGAAGAATTTATTGGAGGCAAGCCAGCCAGTCTGGAGCCTACTGACCTGTAACACGTTTGTTTGGGGGGTATTTTTGTTGCATAGAAACATAGAAACATGATGACAGAAAAAGACCACATGGCCTATCTAGTCTGTCCTTCCATAACAACAACTACAACAGTCCACTTTTTACCTTTAGAGATCCTCTGTGTTGGTCCCATGCTTTTTTGAATTCAGTTACTGTCCTCATCTTTACCACCTCCACTGGGAGACTATTCCATGGATCCACTACTCTTTCCGTAAAGAAATATTTCCGCATATCACTCCTGAATCTATCTCCCTTCACCCTCATCCCATGTCCCCTCGTAGCAGAACTTGCTTTCAATTGAAAGAGGCTCTCTCCCTGAACATTTATGCCACGGAGGTATTTAAACATCTCAATCATATCACCTCTATCCCGCCTTTCCTCTAAGGTGTACATATTAAGATCCTTAAGTCTGTCCTCATATGCTTTATAATGAAGCCCATTAATCATTTTAGTAGCAACCCTCTGCACCGACTCCATCCTGTTCACATCCTTTTGAAGGTGCGGTCTCCAGAATTGCACACCATACTCCAAATGAGGTCGCACCAAAGACTTATACAGAGGCATTATCACCTCCTTTTTTCTGCTAGCCATTCCTCTCCGTATGCACCCAAGCATCCTTCTAGCTTTTGCCGTCGCCTTTTCTACCTGTTTAGCTACTTTAAGATCATCAGACACAACCATGCCTAGGTCCCGCTCTTCTTTAGTGGACAAAAGTACTTCACCTCCTATACTGTATTGCTCCCTTGGATTGCTGCAGCCCAAATGCATGACCTTACATTTTTTAACATTAAATCCCAGCTGCCAAATTCTAGACCATTCTTCAAGCTTAGCTAGATCCCTCCTCATGTTATCTACCCCTTCCTGGGTGTCTACTCTGTTGCAGATTTTGGTATCATCCGCAAAGAGGCAAACCTTACCCGACAGCCCTTCCGCTATATCACTAACAAAGATGTTAAAAAGAATCAGACCAAGGACAGATCCCTGGGGCACACCACTGGTAACATCCTTCTCCTCAGAGTGAGCTCCATTTACTTGTACTCTTTGTCGCCTCCCACCCAACCAATTTCTAATCCAAGCAGTAACTTTAGGGTCCATCCCTAGGGTGCTCAGTTTGTTTATAAGTCGCCTGTGAGGAACAGTGTCAAAGGCTTTACGGAAATCTAAATACACCACATCTAGAGCTCTCCCTCGGTCCAACTCCCTGGTCACCCAGTCAAAGAAATCAATCAGATTTGTCTGACAAGACCTGCCTCTGGTGAATCCATGCTGCCTCGGATCCTGTAATCCGCTGGACTTCAGAAACCTCACTATTTTCTCTTTCAGCAGCGTTTCCAATAATTTACTCACCACCGAAGTTAAACTAACCGGCCTGTAGTTTTCAACCACATCCTTACTTCCGCTTTTGTGTAAAGGCACCACATGAGCCTCTCTCCAGTCCTTTGGCACCACTCCCGACTCCAATGAGGCATTGAAAAGGTTAGTCAGTGGAGTTGCTAGAACGTCCCCAAGTTCCCTCAGTATTCTAAGGTGTATCCCATCCGGTCCCATCGCTTTGTCTACTTTAAGTTGAGCTAGTTTCTCACGAACACAGTCTTCTGAAAATAGTTCAAGATGTCCCTCGCTTCTGTTCTTATTTGTGGGTGTTTTCTGAGGTCCTGCTCCTGGTTCTTCATCTGTGAACACAGAACAAAAATATTTGTTAAGCAATTCCGCTTTATCCTTATCAGCTTCTACATATTCCCCCCCCTGCACCCTTGAGTCTGACAATACCACTTTTGCCCTTCCTCGTCTCACTAATATATCTGAAAAATGTCTTATCCCCCCATTTTATTGCATTGGCTATTTCCTCCTCCTTTTGAATCTTTGCCTTCTTGACTACTTTGCTAGCTTCTCTAAGTTTTTCCAAATACAGATGCCTGTCTTCCTCTCTCTGTGATCTCTTGTATTTCATGAAGGCCTCCCTCTTTTTCTTCACTTGTTCAGCTACTTCCTTCGAAAACCATAGCGGTCTCCTGTTCCTTTTGCCTTTATTTACCATTTTAACAAAAAGGTTGGTTGCCTTTAAAATACCCCCTTTCAGTTTTGCCCACTGTTTTTCTACATCCCCCAGCTGTTCCCATCCCACTAATGACTCCCTGAGGTATTGGCCCATCTTCGCAAAGTTAGTCTTCCTAAAGTCTAAGATCCTCACCTTGGAATGGATTCTAACAGCCCTAGTCCTTTTACTGAACCACACCATCTTTTGATCACTGGATGCAAAAAGGAATAGTGGTATTTGCAGAACATGCCTTCAGACCAGCACTGCATGGTATGCAGTGCAAGGAGGGGGATCTGTAACAAAGGCAGGGGTTTGTAGGGAGTGCACCCAAGAAACATCCCCTATGGAACAGAAGGCAGAGGTCAGTACTGGGAGTCAGAGAGGGACCTCTTCAACTGGGCAGGGACCCATTTCACCCGCTGTGACCCTGCTAGAACCCATAGCAGGGCCGTCCTCTGTGCCAGATCTTCCTACACCTTCTCGGACCGGTGCCTGGAGGTTTGGCAGCAATATTTTCTTCAGAGTTTGCTATTGCTGCAACAGTCCTTCGCAAGAGATTTGGGGGACATTGCGGCAGAGGGGGCGCTACAGGGTAAGCGTCCAGGCAGCCTCTTGTACTCCGGAGCCAGGGTACTACCGGCTAAGAGATCTAAGAAGGTCCAGGACCAGGCGGAGAATTCAGTGGTGTCCGAAACCCCACACTCAGAGAATTTGGATCAGGATATGGAGATAGATGAGGAGCTCGAGGAAGGAGAGCTTGCAGACCGCGAGGATCAGGCTCAGGTAGTTCGAGTTTTAAGGCGAGAAGAGTTACCAACGTTCATTATGGAGACCCTGAGGGCGCTTAATATGCCTATTGCGGGGCCGGAGGAGGATGCTTCCTTGGAAGACCCGTTGCTGCAGGTGGTGCGAAAAGCGCAGCAGGTGTTTCCAGTGCATAGAGTGTTTCGAGAGATGATTCAAGATGAATGGGATATGCCGGAGGCAGGTCTGAAAGCGTCCAGAGTGATGGCCCGGCTTTATCCCTCGGCAGATAAGATCACGATTTATTCAAATCCCTAAAGGTAGATGCAGCGGTTTCGGCTGTTACTAAGAAGACGACCATTCCGGCAGAAGATAGTACTGCTCTCAAAGATGCCCAAGATCGAAAACTGGACACTTTGTTGAAACAGGTTTTTGAAATCAATGCGCTCTCCATGCAAGCCTCTATTTGTGAGGCATGGGTTGCGAGGGCCTGTCTGCGGTGATCTCAGACTGCAAGGGGAAGAGGTGGAAGAGTCAGCTGTAGAGGCTGCCAGATAGGCTGCCCCGGTCTCCAATCTAGCCGATATTCATTATGATCTTATTCGTGGTTTAGCGAAGAGTATGGCCTCTGTGGTAGCGACAAGGTGATATCTGTGGCTTTGTAATTGGGCGGCAGATGGTTCTTCTAAGGCCAGGTTAAGTAAGCTTCCCTTTAGGGGCATGTTGCTCTTTGGAGAGGACTTCGACAAGTTAGTGAAGGACCTAGGAGAGTCCAAGGGAGGATGTTTTGCCGGAGGATAAGCAGAATAAGCAAAATGTCCAGTCCAAGGGGCCACAAAGGGATTTTCGACAGTTCCGCTCTGAGGTTTGGCCAATTTCAAAGAGGGCGTTTTCCATACAGGAACCAGAGGTTTTGGGGGCTCCTCATCCCCGAACATTAGAAAATCTCAATGAAGCCAGGAGGGCCCAGGTAGGATTAGTGCCCATGGGAGGTCGGCTACGGGATTTTCTTCCTGCCTGGGGTCCAAATTACCTCGGATTAGTGGGTGTTGGAGGTGATTCGAGAAGGCTATGCCCTAGAGTTTCAATGCCCGCTTCGCGATTCTTTCGTTCAATCTCCCTGCAAAGTGAGCGTCAAGTTCAAGGCCATGCAAGAGACCTTAAAGAGGCTGATAAGCCTGAAAGCGGTGGTTCCCAGTATCACCAGACCAGTGCGGTGGCGGTCGGTACTCTATATATTTTGTGGTGCCAAAAAAGGAGGGCTCGTATCGATTGATTTTGGATCTCAAAGGAGTGAATCGGTGCCTCAGTGTGTCACTTTCATATGGAAACTCTAAAGTCGGTGATTTATAGCAGTAAGAGAGGGGAGTTTCTTACCTCTCTGGATCTGTCAGAGGCTTATCTGCATGTGCCGATTCACGCGGAGCATCAGAAATATCTCTGGTTTACGGTTCCTATGGGCCATTTTCAGTTCCGAGCTCTGTCGTTTGGCTTAGCAATGGCTCCGCAGACGTTCACCAAAGTAATGGTGGTAGTACCAGCAGCATTGCGGAAGGAAGAAATACTGGTGCACCCTTACCTGGACGATTGGTTGAATCGAGCAAAGTCAGCGAGGCGGCTACAGCTCGGGTGGTGGAATTCCTGCAAAGCCTTGGTTGGGTAGTCAATATGGTAAAGAGCAGGTTGACTCCATCAGAGACCCTAGAATACCTGGGGGCTCATTTCGACACGAGCGTAGCAAAGGGTTTTCTTCCACAGCTGAAGGCACAGAGGTTAAGAGCTGGTTTGCGGTTTCTTGGGGAATAAGCCAACAGCCTGGCATTACCTCCAGGTGATGGGAACCATGGCGGTGGCGCTCAACATGGTGCCCTGGGTGAGAGCGCACATGCGACCACTGCAGAGAGCTCTGCTGCACAGGTGGTGTCACCAGTCAGATCCACTATCCTGGAAGCTGCCCTGCCTGTTGGAAGTCCGCCGGGCGTTGCAATGGTGGTTGCGGCCAGGAACTCTGGAAAGAGGGATGCCGTTAGAACCTACAAACTGTGTTCCGCTAACAACGGATGCCAGTCTCTTGGGTTGGGGAGTGCACTTCGAGGGTCGTTTCGCCCAGGGGACCTGGACTCCGGTAGAAAATGAATGTGCCATCAACACTTTTTGGAATTGCGAGTGGTAAATCTGGCGCTAAGAGCCTTTCGGCCTTACCTCTGCGGGCAGGCGGTGCGAGTATTTTCTGACAGCGCGACTGCGGTGGCCTACATCAGCTGTCAAGGGGGCACCAGCAGTGTGTCACTGGAAGCAGAGGTAGATCAACTGTTGTGGGCCGAGGTAAATCTAGTAGCATTGTTGGTGGCACATGTGACAGGGGTAGATAATGTGGAAGCCGATTTTGTCGGGTCAGGGTAGACCCAGGAGAGTGGGTGCTCCGTCCTGAAGTTTTCGACATGGTGGTTTGCCGGTGGGGGACTCCAATGATGGATTTGATGGTGACGTGCGAGTCAGCAAAAAGCAGCTGTTTCTTCAGCAGGAGGCGTGAGAGAATGTCGGAGGGTCTCGATGCTCTGATTCAGAGATGGCCAAAGGATCGACTGCTGTATGTGTTTCCTCTTTGGGCGTTAATTGGTCGAGTGCTACAGAGGATAGAACTTCACAAGGGTCAGATAATCTTAATAGTGCCGGACTGGCCACGGGGGCCATGGTATGCAGATCTGATGAGGCTCTTGGTAGACCGACCGTGGCGGCTACCGATGAGAAGGGACCTATTGTCGCAGGGTCCATTGCAAATGCCGCAGGTAGATCGGTTCTCGCTTACGGCTTGGCTCTTGAAAGGGCATGTCTGAAGGCGAAAGGTTATTCCCCGGAGGTGATTTCTACCCTGCTACAGGCTAGGAGAAGGTCCACGTCGATGGCATATGTGTGTATCTGGCGTATTTTTGAAGCATGGTGCGAAGACCGCCAGCTGCGAGCTCTGAGGGCGTTGGTGCCTCAAATTTTGTCCTTCCTGCAGGTAGGTTTTGCGAAGGGATTGGCAGCTGCTTCGTTAAAAGTTCAGGTGGCAGCACTATCCTGTTAGAGGTAAGGTTCAAGGTGAGACGCTGGCAGTTCATCCGGATGTGAAGCGTTTTTTTGAAGGCGGTATCTATGATGCGGCCGCCTTGTAGAGCGACAGTTCCAACGTGGAACTTGCAGGTGGTGTTGGAAGCGTTGGTAGGAGCTCTGTTTGAGCCTCTGTCTACAGCTTCCATAAAGGATGTTACCCTCAAGGTGGTGGTTCTGGTGGCCATTTGCTCTGCTCACAGGATCTCGGAGTTACAGGCTTTATCGTGCAGTGAGCCATTTTTGTCTTTCTTCGAGAAGAAAGTGGTATTAAGGACGGTTCCTTCCTTTTTGCCCAAGGTGGTGTTGTCTTTCCATATCAATCAAGTGGTTTCTTTGCCGGTATTTGCTCAAGATAGCAGAACCTCGGCTTCTGAGAATTTGAGACTTCTAGATGTTCGCCGAGCCCTTAAGAAGTATCTGAGGATTACAGCGGACTTTCCCAAGTCGGATAGACTCTTTGTATTGTTTGGAGGACCAAGAAAAGGAGCAGCAGCTTCCAAAGCATTAATTGCCAGATAGCTCAAGGAGGCAATAGTTTCAGGATACCGGTTAAAGGGTAAGCCTGTTCCAGAGGGTCTAAGGGCTCATTCCACTAGGGCGCAAGCGTTGTTGTGGGCAGAATATAGTTCGGTGCCGGAAGTGGACATTTTGTAAAGCGGCTACGTCGTCATTGCTGAATTCCTTTGTCAATCATTACCGACTTGATGATCTGGCGGAGAGGGATACTCGGTTCGGATCAGCGGTGCTTCAGGCTGGTCTGGCAGGTCCCTCCTGTTGAATTTTTCATTGCTCTGTTACATCCCCAGATGTCTGGGACTAGACTGGAGGGACGATAAGGAAGTTGAAATTAGATTTACCTGCTAATTGTTGTTTCTTGAGGAACTCCAGTGTAGTCCCGCTTCCCTCCCGTTTCTTCCTTTTGGACTGCAGCCTGAAGCGAAGTGATATGTCGTCGTTCAGGTAAGTGGAGCAACTGCAGAGGTTGTGGTTTCAGGAGATGGGGGAGGGTAAGGGGAATGCAGCACTGGTTCAGCTTTCCCGTGAGCGGTGAGGGTGGACCTAGGCAATGCCAAGAATTCGAGAGACCCCCAATAAAGGGGTACAAAACGAGGGAGGTTTTCCCTCCTTAACTTGGTTACTGGTTATGATAGGGTTCAGGTTATTTGTAGTATTGGCTACTTAATTGTTGCTCCAGTGAGTCTGCTTTGTTAATAGGTTACTGGAGCAAGGAGGCGGTCCCTCTGCTATTTATACCAGGATCATCAAAAAGATGATGCATCTCTTCTAGCAGCTTTGGAGACTGAGTACAAGACCCAGTTGTCCGGGACTAGACTGGAGTTCCTCAAGGAACAACAATTAGCAGGTAAGTCTAATTTCACCTTTCATCTGTGAACATTACCCTCTCCCACCATTCAGCAGATTTGTCTTTCATCTTGCTACAAAACTGTATGCAGGCAGCAATTTGTTTCCTGGTCATCATAGGCTTCTTGGCAGGTTGTCTGGCCATGAGTTTGAATTCATCCACAAGCTGTCGTCTGACAAATCTGGCACTTATCTTTATTCCTCGATCATTAGCTAACTGAGCCACACGTTGAGATGAAGTATGTGGACTAGATGTAATAATGCTTTTGAGGAATCGGTCATCTCGTCCAATAGTTATCTATCTGCGCCCACATTTCGAACGATGTGTACGATCACCTGATTTCAGAACGTTCTGAACTGCACACCTTGATATATGCAAATGTTTTGCAATAGCACATTGTGAATGTCCTTCAGCATGGAGTGTGATAACTTGTCCCTTTACAAAGTCATTAATAGCGCGCTTTCTACCCATCTTGATTGTATATTTTACATGTAACTTTCAATCTTTTCCTACTTGTAAAAATTCAAAACTTCATCCAAGAAACCTACTACAGAGTGTAAGTAAACTAAAATGGACACCAGATGCATGGTGTGTCTAATCGCCATGCTGATTAAATAAGTAAGCACGTGTGACATCTCCACAGTACATTATTTAACAATAAATTGTAGAAAAAGATACCTGCCTTAATTTTTTGGCCAGATAAAGACCAGTATAGTCCATCTAGTCTGCCTGGTAAGATGGCAGGAGTAGGTGCACTCCTCCCCGTGTCTCTGTCCAGGGGTGCACCTGCCACTAGATGGTTTAGTTTATTTTGATTTTATTCTGTTGCTGTAAAGGTATCCACTGTGTCTGTCCCATGCCATTTTGAATTCTGTCACTGTATTTGCCCCCACCACTTCCATCGGGAGGGCATTCCATAATTCAGTCATTTCTAAAATGTTAATGTAAAGTGGAGCGCATATCTCGCATTCACTTACCCTCGTGTTTGGATCAAATATGGCAGAGCAGCATTCAACTGCAAGCTGCTTTTTTTTTTTAAGGAGCTTTCTTGGGGAGCTTAAATAGTGAACAGGATTGTAGGGGGACGGATTTGGAGGGGGACTGAGCGAAACACATTATTTGCAGGAATCTGAGGGAATCGTGACATGAAAGCTTCTGCAGTGCCAGCTCAACTGGTATTTGAACTGGTGATGCAGAGGTGGAAAGCTCTATCTCTGACCTTTCGTTGAGTCTTTCTTTCCCCACTAGCTTATGGTTAAGAGAGGCTGGGTGATATATCCCCTGGATAGTTGGGCTGGAGTGATGCCTTCATGTAAAAGTAATTCTAGGTTGACCTGCTGGCTAAAAGGGTATTATATACCAGTGAAGTCTAACCCTCTGCTCGATGTTGTATTTTTGTAGGTGGCTGCTGTAGAAACGGGACAACATTTCTACACCTGAAACAGTCTATGAAGATATACAAGAGACTGCATTTCAGCAGTGTACTTCGGTAACCAAAGATGGAAAGAGGTAATAGAACAGTGGTATTAATGTTAAAATGCTGATGAACAGTTGGGGTGCTTGGGTACAACTAGGATCCCATTGTGCCGTACTGTGGCCGAGGATGAGAAACGGAGCTGACTGGGTAAATTCTCTCCCCAGGGAGCAACCCACTGATGCCTAAAGGATTTACCTGAGGCCCAGAAGGCACTTTATTTTTTTTTCTTGTTAGACATAGCCGCAGGCACTTAATTTGTGGGTCCATTTGGTAATTGTTTCCAAGCAGTTGCTAATGAGTAAGCAGTGGATGATTTTTGCATTCTGTCAATGGTGGTGGTGGTAACTGGTGCTGCAGTTCTGCAAGGAACGTGGGAATTGCAGTCGTGTTCCCTCTTTTCAAAGACAGGACATGCTAGGGAGTAGATATACCATCTTGCCTGTTCCTGTGTGTTTTGCATTTTTGTTTGATATGCCTGTGCAGCTCTCAGAAAAATGCTTTATTTACCAGACGACAGATCAATGCACCTGGTGGTTTTGGGGTAGTTTCTCCTAATGGGTTAGTTTTGTGCATGCTATGGTAGTCATGAACCTCACTTCTAAGCCAAGGTATTTGGAATATGATCTTAATCTCTCAAATTTACTGCTAATGCTCGGCATAATACTTGCATCATACCAAAGAGAGCCTCCTGCTGGAGTGCATAAGATGTAACATGAATGGGTAGTTTTTCAAGATGTGCTTGGAAATTCTTCTTTATCAGGCCTGTGGCTCCCAGTACAATGGGGAATATTTCTGACTTTCTGCCACATTCTCGTGGTCTCTGATGGCATTTCTTGATACTTCAAGATCTTCTCCCTCTCCATGCAATTCACAGAATAATCACTCTAACGACACTTCTATCATCAATGCTGTTCTGGTGTTCTTCTCCTTTATCAGGTTTTCTGGCATCCAGTTTATCTGTCGGAATGGGAATATCCCAGGTGATCATAACCTCTTCATTCTCTGTTGTTCTCTTAGGGTCATGATCCCAGTGCTTTTCAGTGATGTTGTAGTGTTTCCAGAGTTTCCAGCGGAGGAGGCATTTAACTTGGTGCCTTTCTGTATACAACTTTTCTGCTATTAGGTGAGCTACTGTTTCAGCTCTTTCTTATATAATCGGCATATGTCCATTGTGCCAGTCTTAATACACGCCGTAAGCCATCTTGTCTGCAATCTGCTGTCCTGAGCTGCAACTATCAATCTTTCTTTCTTTGGTTTCAGTCTACCTTTCCTCAACCATTAATGCGTCCGTTCTTGATCGACAAAAGGTTCTTGGAGTAACACTCTGTATTTTCCACTGTATTTGTGCATTTGCCACTTGTTTTTCCTCATCTGCTGATCTAATTCTTTGAAGAGTTGTTTTTTTTCTCTCGTTTTGCAAATTCTGTTACTTTTTCATGCACACCTGTGAATTCTCGCTCATTCCTTCTAATCGTTGGAACGCTTATCCAAGTTTGATGGAAGCAGATTCTGGACATTTACTTTCATATTTCAGCACGTTTTGTGTATTTGGATACGATGATGCTGTCAGATAGGCTTGGAGGCCTCCCATAGTAGCTCTGTAGATGGTCAACTTCTATAAGCCCTAGCCCCCCTTCAGCTCTAGGGATGTACAATCTTGGCATACACTGATTCTTGTAAATTACTTCATGAGCATGGAGGACTTTTTCTTGTTTGCACATCCAGTTTTTCAAGCTCTTTGAGGCCAATCCACAATCATAAAACTGTAGGAGAGTACAGGAATTGCCAGCTGATTGATGGCTTGTATCTTATTTCGTGATGTTAAAGCACTTTTCAATAACATTTTTAATCTCCTGTAATAGTCTTTACTGATCCTCTCTCAATAGTTTCTGCTCAAGTGTCATTCTTTCCTCTATTCCGAGATATTTATTTACTCCTTCCTGTTCAAGGTCCTTGAAGTCACAGCCCTCAGCAAGGGAGATTTTTTCGGTTTTGCTCAGTTTTCCTCTGAAAAAAAAGTTGCCTTAGCACATTTGTCAAGGCCAAAAGTCATCCTGATGTTGGAAAAGCTTTTCACCACACAAAGCTAATTGTTGGTTGCTGGAACTGTAGAGTTTCAGATCATCTACAGATAGCAGATGGGAAGTTGCTTCTGGGTTGGTACAGTCTTTAGAATTCAGGTTAAATCTATACCCCCCCCCCCCCCCCCAAAAAAGAGTTGGAGAGCACTCATTGGATTAAGCGCCAAACAAAACAGAAGTGTTGACAGGTTATCTCCCTGAAATATTCCTCGCTGAATCTTAATGTTAGGAATGATGTACTGACCATCCTTATATCTCAAAAAGAGTGTGGATTGCCACATTTTCATAGTGAACTTAATATACTCTATCAAACCAGAATTTATTTTATACATTTCAAGGCAATGTATTATCCAAGAGTGTGGGATGCTGTCTAAAGCTTTCTTATTAATCCATGCTATACTGAGATTTCTGCCTTTCTTAGCACTGGCCATAATGGCCTTATTCAGCATCAACTGGTTCCATATGCTCCTCTTTTTGCCTTTCTGCTCTATCGCCATGATGTTGTTGAGTTGATGTGATCATATATTCTGTCTGCATCAATCGCAGTAAACAGCTTATAGATTGTAGATAAGCAGGTTATTGGTCTATAATTTTTAGAAATGTTAGTCAGGTCTCTGTTTTGGAAGGAGAAATGTACTTCCTGAAGTAAGCCATTGCAGTGTTTAAATTCGGTCGCTCGAACAATTGATTTTTGCAGTTCACCAGGTCTTGGTGGAGTGATGTTAATTGTTTGAGCCAAAAGTTGGTTACTCCATCTGAGCCAGGGCTCTTCCAGTTGAGAGCTCGTTTTAACCTGCTTTCCAGCTCGTCCTTTGTTATTACAGGCCATTCTGTAGGTTTGCTGTTTGTTTTTTCTAAATGCTTCTGTATTCTGGGTAACCATTCTGCTTTGTGATTGTGCTGTATAGGGTTCTCATATAGTTTTCTCTGGAAGGTTTTGGCTTTGGTTGGAGGTGCTTTTACCATATTAATACTCTTTCCCAATTCCCTGTAGAATTGTTTTGGGTTTTCTCTAAATAGTTTATTCTGATATTTCTTTCCTGTTTTCATATCAAAGTTTTTGCACTTCTGCCGCTATTATCAATTTATTGTTGGAACATATAAATTTCAGGTCGTCTTCTGTTTAATGCAGCATGCTTCAGCTTGATATCTTGGATCTTCCTTTAAATTTTTGATGATCTTAATCCTTTTAGATACCCACCCAGCAGGGATACTTGGAGGTATGTTTACTAAACCGCGCTCATGTGCGCTAAGGTACCTTAGCGCGCACTAATGATGCGTATTTGTGCCCCGCACACGTGCGCGCCACACTAAAGTGCCCGCTCATGTGCGCGGTGCGCTGATGTGCGATAGAGGCATGGAAAGGCTCCCGGAGGGCGGAGGAAGGCTCCCCAGGGGCGGAGAGAAGGGGTCAATGGGTGGAGAGTGGGAGGGGAGAGGCTCCCCGCACACGAGCGGGGCTGAAATTCAAGCAAAAAAATACCACGAGTGAAAACCTCGCGGTAGAGCCAATTTAAAGGGAAGAGAAACCATTTTTGTCAGCAATGTACAGCAAAACCGGGGAAACCTACAAAACAGTGATAAGTGTGATACATGTGCACGGTACAAAAGTGCAAATAAACATTGAAAATGACCCCAACAAAATCTAAAAAAAATTATAATCAAGCTGGGCAATAGTGATAGTAATGGGAAACATCAAAAAACACTCCCAAGAAAGCTGCAAAAAATAAATATGAATTTTAGAAGGGTCTACGCTCCGTCCCCATACAAGGTGAATGATCCCACAGTGAAATAGTACTGATCAGGGTTTCCCTCTCCATTGGACAGGTTACCTATGGCATGCACATTTCCACAACAGCAGGGCGGGCAGGTTGGAATGGGCAATTGGACAGATGCTAGGAAAGGGGATACAGAGGGCTGCAGGCGGCACATGCTGTGGTGCAGCTGGGGCACAGTGTGGACTAGGCAGATGCCTAGATGGCACCTAAGAATGCTGAAACTGAACAGCAGCCAGACAGCAACTGATGAGGGCCCAACATGGGCACAAGAGTGTTTATCACAGTGTCACAGGGGATAGTACCCAGCAGGTACCCCTAAAGGCACAGAACATTGGCAGACGGTGATTGGGGGACGTGCGGACAAATTTGCAGGCACCCCTACCCCAGAACCCGCACCATAGGCAGCCGCCTACCCGCACACAGGATGGCCTGAGACTGCGTACCACCAGCAGAAGGGCATGTCAGCAGGGTGGCACAGGGGTACTGGAGGGGGGCAGTGGCAGCTGCCCAGAGCAGACCATGGCCTAGCCCTGTGTAGGTGGGTGCAATGCACTGCAACAGACAGGCCCTGCCGGACAAACAGTCATGGTATCTTCAGGGAATGCACTGTCTCTGTGGCAACACGGTGGTGCAGTGCACACAACCAGCGTGTTTGGAGACAGAAGGTCACAGGTTCAAGCCCCAGCTGGGGCTCCTGCAAATCCAGTCCCCATATTTTTCCCACAACTAACTAGTGATAGTAAAGGCGAACCTTTATTGCAGAGAACATAAGCATGGCTCAAACACCTCTATTTTACCCTACAGAGCACAGACACCAGAAACATGCTCATTACCTAGAGCAGATTCCCCCAAATGCAGTCCTGGAGGGCCACAAAACCTTCAGGGTTTATGCTGTCTCCAATCTAAGGATGGAGCGGTACTGGTGGTGGAGGTGGCAGCAGCTGGTGGCCACAACAGACCATGGCCTAGCCCTGTCCAGGTGGGTGCCGTGCACTGCAACAAACAGGCCCTGTCGGATGTACAGTCATGGACTCCCCAGGGAATGCAGCATATCTGTGACAACACGGTGGTGCAGTGCACACAGACAGTGTGTGCAAGAACAGAAGGTCACAGGTTCAAAGCCCAGCTGGGGCTACTGCCAATCCAGTCCACATATTTTTCCCACAACTAAACCATGATAGGAAGGACAATCCTTTATTGCAGAGAACATACGCATGGTTAATACGCCTATATTTTACCCTACAGAGCACAGACACCATAAACATGCGCATTACCTAGAGCAGAGTCTCCCAAATGCAATCCTGGAGGGCCAAACACCATTCAGGTTCCATGCTGCCTCTAATAAAGATGCCTGTGCTGCATATCTATGCACCACCCCCATGGTATGCAGATGTATCTCATGCATATTCATGAGGGACAGCATGAAAACCCGAACAGTGTTTGACACACCAGGACTGGAGTTGGGAACTTCTGCCGTAAAGCAGCAGCCAACAGGGGCAGACACACCCACAGGCCCCATTAGCCAATGCCTCCTGGAGAGGCAGGACATTGGGCCCTGCATGCATCTCCCAATACTAGCACTTTCATACCTTAGCAATGCCACCCTACACCTGGGTATACGGTACACAGCTATCAAACGTTTCCTATGATTGCTGGCAGATAGCAATTCCTACGTTAAGCACAGTTTGCTCATTGAGCTCCATCATAACAATCTTTCTGATGTCTGTGGTGTGTGCTGCAGGTCTGGTCTCTGACAGTGTTTACCACCCTGGGGAGTGACCCCCAACAGTATTGCGTACCATATCCATGCCTGTACTGTGCCCAGGACTGGTGTGGTGGCCAGGGCTGCTAAACTCCTCTATAGTAGCACAATGCTGGCATAGGTGTGGGGGTGTCTGTCTGTCTATCCAGTGTGTGGTGGCTGCAAACACCCTCCACAGCCCACACTGCCAGCACTATTGCCAGTATTGGCCTGCCAATGTGCATAATGAGGAGCAAGGTACCATGGGTATATCCCGGACAGAGTGGCCTGGCCAGGATGCATCTGCACAGGGCATAGGGCACTGGCTGGGACATTTTAGTGCCCAGCCACCACCTACACAGACAGGGTGGCCTCAGCATGTCCTGCTGGGAGATCACTCTCACCCTGACTGTGCAGTGACCACAGCATGGCTAGGCATCCCCATAGTGTTATATAGTATTTCTCTCATGTGATATTTATGGTTTTCCTTTTGGAGCCCAGTCACTGACGTATCTGCTTGTTGTGTATGCTGACATCCCAGTTCTGGGTGCACGCATTTCCACCAGGAACATGCACTATGGACTAGCTGGCAGACTGTTTGTTTGCAGCTGGTATGTGTCTTGATGGAGCGCCTTGCAGGGTGCAGCGGCTGAAGGCTTGCTGCAGGAGAATATCAGATAGTGGTGGGGTGCAGCTTAGCATATCAAGGCCTAATGTCTGTCTGATAGTGCGTTATGGATGTGTACAGAGCTGCATTGACTGCCCTATAGGGTGTCTGTTCCCCAGCAGGGCCGGAGTTGATGGTCCCCTCTACTGCCACCATTGCAGGGAGGTAGAATGTGCATCTGTTGATGGGAGACCCTGTTTACCACCCTCAGCCCTGGAGGAGGAGGGTGGTGGTACATAATCCTCCTAGGGGTCCATAGGGGCTACACCTGGCTGAGACAGACAGGTAGTTTCTGCAGAAACACCTTGGATATATCTATCTCACACATTAGCACTGCTGGGGACCTGCAGCATGGCCTACTTCTGCCATGGAAGGTGCTGTGGACCTGGTGCTGGGCGCCCCACCGCACACTCAGGGTGAGCACAGTACCCGCACAATGTGACGGTGTGTAGCTACTCTGTGCCAGTAACACACACAGTCAGTTCCCCCTACCAGGCCGAGGTGCTGTGGGGGTGCATACCCCATCTTGTGTTCATCTGTGGACAGCTGATTTGCATGTGCAGTGCATCATGGGTACAGGTGGCCTAACCCTATCCTGGTGACCACAGCAGACTGTCTGTGTGGTGACGTGCAGTCCCTCTACAGCCAGCCAGGGGCTTGCTAGCAGCTATAGAGCTGTAGCCCACTGGTTACTTCACTGCCTGTGGAGCCAGAGGTCATGGGTTCAAACCCACAGTGGGGTTATTTGATAGGGCTGCCCAAAGCATTATCTCTTTTTAATGTACATTATTGCTGCCAGCAAAAACACTCTCTGCGTACTGTACCCATAAGGTGCCTCAGAGGGCGCTTTATAGGGCGCCCTATAGGGCACCTTATGGTTACCGTCCATATAAGGTGCACTATACGTTATCCTGTGGAGCGACTTATAGGGTGCCCTATAGGGGACATTTTAGGGTGCCATGGCGGACAGTGCAATTTATAATGTGCCCTATGGAGTGCCTTATAGGGTGCCTTATGCGGCACCTTCAGTTACGGCATGTGAGGGCGTGTTTGCTGGCAGCAATTAATAAAATACAAATAAAGTGCTGCAGGAAACAATACGTACATTGCAAAGCTGATGCCTCAGCCAGCCTTACGTATTAGGCACACTGGGGAGCAAACTCATGACCCCTGTATCAGCAGTCAGTGCCTTAACCATTGTGCTACACTGCTGTTCCTCCTTGCATGTCAGCGCACCTACTTCAGATTTCCATGCGTTTAAATGCACAGTGCTGCCATCAAACACAGTGCTATGACCTTGCTGTGCCTCATAGGGCACCCTATATGGTGCCCTATAGGCCACCCTTTCAGCAACACTGTAGGGTGCCGTGGCGGACAGTGCACTTTAAAATGTGCCCTCTGGGGTACCCTATGAGGCGCCTTATGCAGCACCTTATGTTACAATACTTTGAGGGTGTGTTTGCTGGCAGCACTAATTAAAATAAAAATAAAATGCCCCCTACAGCAATATTACCTATAACAGGTAATGCCTCAGCCAGCCTTCTTCATTAGGCACAGTGGGGGATTGAACCCATGACTCCTGCATCATTGGTCAGTGTCTTAACCATTGTGCTACACTGCTGCTCCTCCTTGCATGTCAGCGCACCTAATTATGATTTTCATTCCTTAAACTGCACAGTGCTGCCATCAAAAATAGTGCTGTGACCTTGCGGTACCTCATACGGCACCCTATAAAGCGCCCTATAAGCAACGTTCTAGGGTGCCTTGGCGGACAGTGCACTTTAAAATGTGCCTTATGGGGCGCCTTATGTTAACACGCTTTGAGAGTGCGTTTGCTAGTAGAGGTAATTAAACTATAAATAAAATGCCTCCTAAAGCAATCTTCCCCATAATAGGTAATGCCTCAGCCAGCCTTCTTCATTCGGCACAGTGGGGGATTGAACCCATGATCCCTGCACCATCGGTCAGTGTCTTAACCATTGTACTGTGGTTCTGTTCCTGTGCTTGCACATCAGCGTGCCACTTATGCTTCCCGCGCAAGTTTCTCATGCGCTAATGTGCGTGGCGCACATTAGCGCATGATTAATCCCGGTTTTGCTTTTTTCTGACTGAAACGCCCACTCCTTATATGGCATCCGCACACTAGCGCGGCGCACACCCTAACGGGGTTTTAGTAAACATACCCCTTGGTTGCTGTAGCGGAAATCTGGTGTGTTTCAACAGTTCTACGGTGGGGTAAACAGTTAGCCTCTATTAGTTTTATTCCTTTTTTTTTTTGCCCTTGCTAGCCATCTACTTTCACCCACATGCCCCTTATAGCTTATCTCTTTCTTCCTCTGTTTCCCAAGTTTCCTCTTTTTTTTTTGCTACCAAGTTTCCTCTTTTTTTGCTATTCTGCTTGTAGGGCCTGGATAGTAGGAGCCTGTCATCTCTGCAACTGCTGTAAAATTGAGAGAGTGCTGCTTTCTTCTGGACCACTGCCTGTGCTAGATGCTTTGTACCTTAGATCCAGTCCAAATTACACACCCTCATTTTTGCATTTTATTTTCTTTACCGGATCGTGGTCACTTTTCGTCTTTTCCTGATTTGGTCTCTTTCTTTTTGAATCTGTTTTTAACACTCGATGTGATTGTAATGGATCTTATGTGATGCTTAGGATAATAGCATAGTTAGAAAACGGGGCCTGGGTTAGCAACTGACAAAAGAATTGAATCCATATAAGTGGCACTTGCTGAAGGGGTTAAAGTGAGCATCCTTCAACATTGTCTCTCAGCAGAGTGTAAGCGTGAGTGAATTTTTGCTTACACTTGGGAGCTTTCATTTGCATTTTGGCAGACTGGGGACACAGCGGCTGATGATGGAAACTGCACACCTGTTAAGCATTCTGGATTCTTACACATTTAAAAGAGTCACTTGAGCCACTAGTCCCCAGGAAAGGAGGGAGCCTAAGTAACTTGCTCTTTGGGACACTGCTTAGGACGTTTTCCTTCTCTTTCATCATCTCTGTAAGATTTATTTATTTTTTCTTTTTTATAGAAGATAAGATGCTATTAATATCCATAATCTACTTTTGGTTAGAATTACACTGGTATTAATAGATTTTATAAAGGGAAATGGCTGGTGGTGGTTGAGTCTCAAGAAGAGCAGTCACTCAGTTCTATTAT
This sequence comes from Ichthyophis bannanicus, assembly GCA_033557465.1. Lineage (NCBI taxonomy): Eukaryota > Metazoa > Chordata > Amphibia > Gymnophiona > Ichthyophiidae > Ichthyophis > Ichthyophis bannanicus. The sequence goes on from CM066031.1 coordinate 549,867,236, forward strand.
TTTCTTCTGAGAGTTGTCATTAAGTTGATTGTTGCAGAATATAATTCCCCTGTGCCTAGAACAAAAGTTGCAGGACTAGGACGATCACAAGAACATGGGTTTTTGCCTCCAGTCAAAGTATAACATTTTAGATTTGATAAAAGTGGAGTTAGTGTGTTTGAGCACCAGATCACTGGCTAAGGAAATACTTCCTATGCATGACATAATAGCTAAAACAAAAAAAAAATTGAAATTTAAGTTTGGGTGCAGAAAGCTAGTTGTCGGGAGAGAAAAATCCCAGGTTTTTCTCCCAGATGCTTATAGACTGGGATAGTAGTCCTTGAGGGGTGGGTCAACATCTTTTGTTCAGTTTCCATGTCATTCAGGGGATTTTGCATTTTTATGTGGGCTTTAAATTTTTTGTCATTGTGGGGCAGTATCAATAGTGGACACTTACTATTCAGCAGTAATGTGCTTTTTGACAACACAGGAAAACCCCTAAAACAGTGTGTTAAATATGGCAAGAGAAATGTAATTTCAAACATGCCTCCTCCTTTTTTTCTTATTTGTTTGTACTTGTATAAAACCTGTTAAATAACTGCACATTCCTCGTGACTTATAGTAAGAGCAGCTATTCAGGTAGGGTGCAGTTTTCTTCAGTCATTAGGGATTGATAGGCTACTAAACTGTTAGGGAGCGATTTACAGATCTCTTATGGTCCCTCTAAGCGGTAGAACAGCATGAACTGATGGATAGCATGGCAAATCTTTGTTCAAAACCTGCGTAATGGTGCTAGGAAATTTAACTGGCACTTCTGTCTATACAGTGAACATTTGTTAGCTCTTATTTTGGTAGAGAAGGAATTTAGATTTTTTTTTTGTGGTTTGCAATATATTAAGTTCCCCACTTTGTCTTGAGAGATTATCAACCTAATGGCAAGCCATAGCAGGAAAGAAAGTGCAGTTATGGGTTGGAAGGAGAACTCAAAACTGAGACGAATTTTGTGAGATCGGCAACAGGGAGTTTTGATCAAGCAGTACATGTTTAAAACTAAATTTCAGATGACCTTGTCATTGTGGAATTCTTCACTTTGCCAGGCTTGGATGCTGTTGCCTCTTTGGTAAATAGGAAATACTCTGCCCACTGCATCCCTGGTTTAATTATGAACGTCAGTATCTGAAATGAGTTGCAGAAGAAGCAAATTGGAGGAAAGGACATGGGAGATTTTTGAAGCCTTCTGTAGCTCTATCTTAGAAGCGAAGTAGAACGTTCGTTTGTTTTATACTTACAGCACCCAAGGTGCTTCCAAGGAATTTTCTGCAGAGAGACTGCGGTTACTGCTTAGTAATTAAGACACGGTAGCTGAAAAACCTCACAGCATTTTACCTAGTAAACAGCAACCTTAATAAAGTTCAGACTTGGCAAAGTGCCAATGGCCCCTCCTTTTGGAATATGTTGCATCCTGGAGCTTAAAAGGAACTAATAGCCTTCATGGATGCACAAATTTAGGTGGTGGTTTTGGTTAAAATGAAGAAAAGGTTTTAAAATCTTACAGAAAGAGAGATCTGTTGACATTTATCATAGACATGGCCAGTTTTCTTCAAATTTTGCTTGTGCTAGCCATCTACCTACACCCTGCACTTCTCTTGTGTCTTTTATCTTTCTTTTCCTTTGTTTCCCAAGTGCCATAAAGTGTTGTTTCCACCACTTCTGTTTGTGTGATCTTTGATCTTCTGGGCTCTGGTTATAGGGCTTGCACACTGGGAGTCTGCCCTCCAAGCACTTTGTCAGTTCTCTCAATTCAGCGGAATTTGCAGAGCGCTGCTAGGTATTCTGTGTCCATCCAAATTGCACTCCCTAACTCTTTATGCATTTTTTTTCATTTCCCCATCATGTTCTTCACTTTTTTGTTCCTCATTTCTCGTTTGTTTGTATCTATTTGTAACATTTTGATACCGTTTTCCATTGTGCAGTGGTGGCAAGGTTGTTCTAAACCAGTAGTAGGGACAGATGCCTGGAAGCAGGACTGTAGCAAGCCAGAAATGCACCTTGTGCAACTAACTAATCCGGCACCCCCTCCCCAAGACCACATTCAGTTACTTAGTCTTTTTGAGCTTCCCAAAAGTGATATCGGTGTCCCTTCTGTACTTGTGCCCTGTGTGACCACATCCCTTGGTATGGACCTGCCTGGAAGAGCAAGGGCTAGTCCCAGGAGACATCGAGAGAGGTGGGGCAAACTTGTTTTGCACAGTGGAGGCCAGCACAAATGTGGGCTCTTGTTCTGCTATGATTTGGATATATATATGGGTCTCCAATATGGTTTAGGAAGACAGTGTTAAAGGGCAAGTTGGTAATGAACTTAGGTTACAGCAGTGCAGCACAAAAATCGTGTTAAACAGATGCTAAACTGAGCCGACAACTGTTGAGGAAGGAAATGTTGGAAAGGATGCCCTTTATTTTACAAAGGGCTTGCGTGTTTGTCTTTTTCATAGATGACTGTTCGGCAAAACAGAAATAACTTGGTGCATTAATGTTCCCTACTGCAGCTGCCACAAAGGACACACACAATTAATTTATTTCAGCTTTGCAACACTCCCTAATCTCCTTCTTCAAATGTAATGTTAGGTTATGCCCTGTTGCATCCTGGGCAGAAGAGGAGGCATTTGGAATGGAATGCTATATAAAACTTGTTCAGACAGCAACATGAATTTAAAAATCTTTTCTTGCCTGGCCAGGGATGATTGTCTTGATTCAAGTCAGCGTCCTATGTGATATTTAAAGGATTTAATCGAGGCGGTTGTGATATAAACTCTTCAGCAGCGTTTCACATAGGGTTGCAAAGTTTACTTTGCTGCCAAAAAAATTAAGTGGTTTATTTAGAACAGTGACTTCAAGAGATGGATAAGAGGCCTTAGGAGCAGGACAGAGGTTGATACGATCTGAAGATTAATCAAATATCAGTCTTTAACTGGGCAGGTAGCAGTCAGAGGAAGGCATGTTTGGAAATGTTATGGGATGAGGATTTAAAGTCTGAGCCCAGACCTGTACTTAAATCATTCAGGTGAAATTGCTGCATTCCTTCACAAAACAATTTTTTATAAGCCATATTACATAAGTCCGTTACTGACTGAGTGCAGTTTCTGTGGCTCATCTGAAAAAGCGGTAGTTTATGGGGAAGTTCATAGTTATATTGACAAACTAAGAGTAGCAACCATGAAGTTCATGTTCCTCTTAAGTGTACGTTTTCTGGTGCTTTTTCTTGCATTCTGTGTCGCAACCAATATCCTGTTAATGTTACGCAATGGAGGAGTCTCCTGTGTCTGTCTTGTATCGATTTTGGCCATAAGAAGAGTGGTCCTGAACTAATCTGTGCCTTGAAGAGTAGCATTCGCCCAGTTAGAAACAAATAAGAATATAAAAAGGGGATATTCTGTGATCATTTTATTTTTATATCGGAAGAGGAGTGTTGTGGGGTGTGTTTGGGTTTTTTTCCACGGGGTTTTAGCCAGATAAACTAAGAAGATTGTCCCTTATTGAAAAGTAACAGAGGATAAACAGCAAATAATGGGCGCTGTAGGAAGCAGTATTAAATTGGATCAATAGAGACACTGTGTGCATGGCCGTAGCTGAAGTTTTCATAGGTAGTGCATGTCACCTGCAGTGCTGCCAAGAAGTCTTGCATCCCTTCTGCTAGAAAAGATGCAGTTCCTCTGGGAACATACAGTTGTGGTCAACATGTTTTGGCACCCTCACATTTTAGGTATGTTGTGTACAATATCTTGAGAAATAATTGGAAATATTCCAACTGTATGTCATCTTAATATTGTAATATTATGTTCAAAGATATATAACAAAAGAAAAGATGTATGTGCAATTTAGACTTCATAATTTCTGAGGAAAACAAAACAAAACAAAATATTACCTGGATAGGATTAATGGCAACCTTCACTAATATTTGGTTGCACAATCCTTGACAGTAATGACAGCGTCCAAATGTTTCTTGTAGCCATCTGTAAGGTGTGTCTACTGGTAGTTTCTCCCACTCTTCAACTGCGATTTGTTCCAGCTCATGAATGTTTCCAAAATTCCTTTTACCAATGGTAGATTTCAGCTCTTTTTCCAAAGGTTATCGATTTGGCTTGAGATCGAGGGACTTGTTGCTGGTCAGTTTAAAATGATCAATTTTTTCCCCCTTTAACCATTCTTTTGTACCTCTTTGGATGTATGTTTTGGGCCATTATCCTGCTGGAGGACCCATTAACTTTGACCCAGACCTATCTTTCTGACACTAGGTAGCACATTTCACTCCAAAATACCTTGGTAGTCCTCTGGCTTCATGATTCCTTTAATATATTCCTGGCCTCGAGATCCTGAGGCAGCAAAACAGCCCCACAACATTATGAAACTTCTGCCATATTTAACTGTAGGAAGAGTCCATATTTTTTTTTCCTCTTATAAGCTTCATTTCTCCCTCTGTAAATGTATCACTGATTTTCATTGCCAACGAGCTCAACTTTGGTTTCATCTGTCCACAGAACATTTTCCCAGAAGGATTGTGGTTTCTCAAGGAGGGTTTGCACAATGATCAGGTGTGTCTTTTTATTTCTGTCTTTGAGCAGTGGGGTCCTCCTTGGCCTTTGTCATGAGGTCCTTCTTTGTTTAGTGCGCAGCGTATGGTGCGGGTTGAAACCACCACTCCAGATTGCTCCAGGTCAACCTTAAGCTCTTTGGATGTTGTACGTACGTGGTGTTTCTCCAGGACCATGCAGGAAGTCAGTCCTCGCATATGGGTGATGTCCGCGCCGACAGAGCCCCCGTGCAGAGCATTTCCCCAGCTTTCAAAGAAAGCCTTTGGGAATGCAGCGCACCTGCGCGGTCTCCTTCCCGCCCAAGGGTGCCATCTTGCTCAGTCTGTCTTTTTCCGCGGAGCCCGACGGACGTGAGTTTGTGTCACCCGGGAAAAGGGTTTTTTTTGTTTGTTTTGTGTTTTTTCTGTGATTTTCGCGTTGTCTTATCCGGTTCGATGCCGGTTCCCCTTCCCGCCTGGGCTCGGTACACCAGTATCGAGTCCGGAGTTTTGTTTTTCGGTTTTTATCCTTCATGACTAGCGTTCGCGCTCTTTTTGTGTTTTCACCAATCTTTTGACCTTGCAGGGGCCCTTTTTCCCCTGATGGCTGCCAGCGGGTTCAAAAAGTGTGATCGGTGCAAGAAACTTATGTCTCTCACCGACAAACATGACTGCTGCCTCCGATGCCTCAGGCCCGACCATGATCCACTGGGCTATGGCCCGTGCGGCAAAATGTCGTCAAAGGCGCTTAGGAGCTGTCAGCATCAACATGGGAGAATTTTCTCTGACTCTGCATCCGGCCGGGCCCAGACTTCGTCAGAGGCCTCGACATCTCGGGAGTCCGACCCCGAGCGCCGTAGGGGTTCCTCTGAAAGGGAGTTTCCCTCCCAGGAGTGTAGAAGGAAGAAACAGCTCGCGAGGGCGGCGTCGGTGGAGGCTTCTGGTTCGAGGGCCAGCTTGTGTAGCCCTGACCGCCGCCCCGGGTTCTCAGAGTCGGAGAGGTCTTCCAAGCAAGCTACCTTGTGTGGAGCCGGAGTCCCCGAGTCACATAAGTGCAGTTGTCCTCGTAGACTCTCCGGGGCCTGAGTCGGGGGCTGCTGAATCTCCTGAGCTTGGACTCAGGTTGACGGCCTTAGAGAGCAGCTTGGCTGCCTTCATGGAACAGCAGCGGGTGCTGATCGCTGGTCTGATCGGTGCATCTGCCCCGACCACTGGGGCCTCAACGTCTAAGTTGACCCCGGAGACCGAGTCAATCCTCAGTCAAGGTCCCCCTCGACCTCCCGTACAGGGCCAAGGTCGTCGACGCCGATACCCTCGGCGTCGGGGCGGGTGGCACTGAGGTACATTCTCTGGTGGAGGGACAGTCTGTCGGTTCACCCCTTGGTGTCCCGCTTCCTCAGAGGCCTGCTTTTGCTCAAGCCTCTGATTTGTCCACCTGCCACTGAGTTGGATTTGAACGTGGTCTTGCAACAACTTACTCGCCCATCATTTGAGCCAATGGCTACTTGCCATTTACACTACCTTTCTTGGAAGGTGCTCTTCCTGGTATCTCTTACCTCGGCCAGACATGTGAGTGAACTATACGCTCTGGTTTCTGATAGACCGTACACACGGTTCTATAGAAACAGGGTGGTCCTACAGACCCATCCGAAGTTCCTTCCAAAAGTTGTCTCCTCCTTCCACCTCAACCAGGAGGTGGTTCTTCCGACATTTTTTTTTCCAAGGCCGCATACCAGCTGGGCTGAAACAGTCTTGCATACCCTGGACTGTAAGAGGGCATTGTCCTTGTACATAGAACGTACATGGGGGCACCGAAGGGCTACTCAGCTCTTCATCTCCTTTGACCCTAATAAACTGGGGTTGCCTGTCTCCAAGCGTACCTTGTCCACTTGGGTAGCAGATTGTATTGCCTGGGCGTACACGGCAGCCAGCCTCTCCTTGCAGGGTCGAGTCACGGCCCACCGTGTCAGGGCAAAAGCCGCGTCAGTAGCTCATCTCCGCTCTGTTCTGTTGGAAGACATCTGCCGGGCCGCTACTTGGTCTTCAAGCCAGACTTTTGCAGCCCACTACTGCCTTGAGAGGGAGTCCCGAAGGGACAGTGCTTTCAGACAGGCAGTACTCCGTAATCTCTTTGAGGTTTAGGCAACTCCTACCCTCTGGCCCTTGTGTTGGGCTACCGTATGGGGGTGTGCTCAGAAGATATTCTTATCACAGATGCTGAGGCTCTTCAGAGGGAGACATTTTTTCAGCTTGGGGTTCCCGGTAGCCTAGAGCTGGGGAGTCCCATATGTGAGGACTGACTTCCTGCTTGGTCCTGGAGAAAGCGTAGTTACTCACTTGTAACAGGTGTTCTCCAGGAGCAGCAGGAATTAGTCCTCACGACCCTCCCTCCTCCCCTGGAGTTGCGGTCATATACATCATTTTTGTTTTTGCTGTCTCTTAGCTATGTCATCAGACTGAGCAAGATGGCACCCTTGGGCGGGAAGGGGACCGCGCAGGCGTGTGCTGCATTCCCAAAGGCTTTCTTTGAAAGTTGGAGAAATGCTCTGCACCGGGGGCTCCGTCGGCACCGACGACATTTATATGTGAGGACTGATTCCTGCTGCTCCTGGAGAACACCTGTTATAGGTGAGCAACTACTCCCTTTTTTTTTTTTTTTTTTTACAACAGTTTGAACTAACCTTCAAAGTTTTCTTGGATAAAGTCTTCTTGGATTAATTTTCCTCTTCCCACCATGTCCTGAGAGGTTCTTGACAGTTCCATGAGCAGAAAACGTCTTAACATTGCTAACAGTAGACACAGGAATCCCAAGGTCTTTGGAGATGGCCTTGTACCCCTTCAAAGTTGAATGTTTGGTGGTAGCTTTTCTGACTATCTCAGGCAGCTCTCTTGTCTTTGCCATTGTATAAATGGAACAGGGAGTGAATGTGGCAATTTTAAACATTAGAACCATCATTCGTTGATTAATTAGTCATGTGAGTACTGACAATTGATCCAGGTGTGCCCAGTTTACTGCAATGGGAATGTGGTTCTGTTCAAAATGAATTGTTTAAGGGTACCAAAAATCATGTTCTGGCAGTAGTCCAGTTTTTATACTATTTCCTTTTTGAATTGGTCTTGTTTTGGTTATTTTAAGTCTCAAATATGTGTGCATATATAGTCCAAAGCCATTTCACTGGCCACTTTTTAATTTTTTTTTATTTTAAGGATATTTTGGACATTAAGGGGTTGAACTGCAAGGATGCAAATGTTGACCACAACAGTGTGTGCAGAATACAAGGAGATAAGTGCAGAGGCGGGGGGAGTGCATTGGGGTATTGGTGTTTGAGGGGATTTTGACGAAGAGCTCCTAGGTCATGTCTTTCAAGATTGGGAAGGTTAGTAGTCTGGTGGGAGTGGACCTCAACAGAGACTGGGGCTGCTAAGGGGGTGAGATTCAAAGTTTGATAGAGGTGTTTTTTCATAAACCACTTAAGTTGCGGCCAGCGATTAGTTTAAGAATTACCTTGTTCATCTGGCTGCTATTAGGATAATTTGTAGCTGAAAACTAAACTAAAAGTTCCTTATCGGTCCTACAGTTCAGTCCTCCACCACTGGGTAGTGCACCTCCTCCTGCAACATGGAGACTGGACAAGTCAAACTTGTGACATCACCGGGTATATCCTGCTGGTCTTCTCCCATGATCCCCCAGTGTGTCCAGTCTCCATGCAGCATGAGGACGTAGTGAGCCTAGGTGCTGGGCTCACTTGAGAAGCAGTTTAGGAGCAGTTAGTCAGGATTTGATTTACCTTGCATTTCTTTTGCCCTTCTTTAGGTGTAATCCTGTAAATTGAATTCATTTTCATTTAATTTCATTTACTTTTACTTTATTTATTTTCACCTAGTCTGCCTTAGTGTAAAGGGGGGTTCTGTCCCTTTTCAAAGTTCACGCTGCCAGCTAGCCTCTCTGCTTGGGATTCTTCGGTCTCTGTGCCCGGTGATGATCTCTCCCCCAGGACTGTACGGGGGAGAGCTCTGTGGAACACCTGCATTTTGGCAGTGTCCATGCGGCAGATTCCCATCGCGGCGGGAGCCTCAGGCCGTTCGAGGTTCTTTAGCCGGTGGGCCGGGGCTTGCAGCGTCTGCTACTTCTGGTGGCGCGAGGCAGCAGCGTGTCTGGACAGCTCTTCACCCCGCAGCTACAGCGGGGTAACTGCTGCATCCCGACGCCACAAGGGAGTCTCTCGAGTCCGCATGGAGGGGCTCTGAGCTCTTGCCGCCTCTGTGGTGTTTTGCGCCAAACGGGCCTGCTTCAGATTGGCGCCATTTTCTCGGCAGGGCTGAGGCCTCGTGGCGGAGAGCGGAGCAGCCCCGCGTTTGAGCAGACGACGCTGTTCCACACGGCTACACCCAGATAAGGACTTCCTTTTGCTGTTACTTTTAATTTTAATTCTAATTTTAATTTCCTTTTAATTTTAATTTCCTTTTAATTTCATGATAGTTTATAGTTCTTTGAATGCAATGTGATTGGTTTGGGTTTTTACTTCTTGGGGGGTGCCTTTACCTTTGTCTGCTTTCTGGCAGTTAGCGACGTCTGTCAGCAGCAGGTTTCCGTGCTAGGATTTGGCCATTCAGGGTCATCGGCGGCACAACCACCTACAAATTGAGCCCTTTCTGAAATTGTCATTTACATAAGGATGCTATTTCCATGTTTATACGCTTGGAAATTGTGCAGACAGCCTCTAAATGTCGTTATGCCATCTGCAAATTTGATCGCCATGCTTGCTGATCTCTTTTCCAGATCATTTCAGTGCAGTAGATGTTACCAGATGCCAGTTCCAGTGCAGATCCCGAGACATTCCACTATTTACGGGTCTCCTGTGAGAAAACTGGCCATTTAGTCCTATTGTGTTCCTGTTTTTGATCCATTTCCCATTCTATAATAGCACATCATCTCCTTCCTCAGGAGAAGTTCATAAGGGGCTTTGTCAAGTACCTTCTAAAACAGGGGTCTCAAACTCCAGTCCTGGAGGGCCACAAACCAGTCAGGTTTTCAGGGTATCCCTAATGAATATGCATGAGGGATATTTGCATGCACTACCCCATTGTATGCAAATATATCTCATGCATATTCATTAGGATAACCTGAAAACCTGACTGGTTTGCGGCCCTCCAGGACTGGAGTTTGAGACCCCTGTTCTAAAACATCCAGATACATATCATTTGGCTTACTCACATGTTTATTAACCCTTTGAAAAGACAGCTTGGTGCTGCTTTTCAGAACAAGTTCTATCATTTAACTGGCACTGAACTCAGATTCATTGGTCTGTAGTTTCCAAGATCGCCTTTGAAGCTCTTTAAAAAAAAAACAACAACCCAATTAGTGTTACATTAGTAACTCTTCAATCTTTAGAGATCATTAATACTAATGTTATGATTGAGCCTGGCTGATATTATGAATGATCACTATTAGACAAAAATTAGCTAGGTTAAGACACTTTGATTTGGTTTTCTGCACTATGTTATCAGAGCGCAGCTTACCCATTTGGCGGGAACACTGCCCATCTGGGCCATCTGGGGAAAGGCCCCTGCTGGGGATCGTGAGAAGTGTTGCTGGATGGCACAGTCCGGGGCTTAGTGTTCCAGGGTCCTGGAAGGGTTGATAGCGGCAGTCAGGCCTCCCTGTCTTTGCTATGATGGTCACCTAGGTTCAAGCGTCCTGTGTTTTGGGTGACAGGAGTGGGACACCTGGACATGTGGTGCTGGATGTTGGATAGGCTCATACTTCTTAGGTGCACTCTCCTTGAGTGCGTCTGCATGTCCGTGTTCCGTCTGTGATCTCATGCTCAGGTGATTGTTGCAGCAATGACAGAGATCGCTTGGGATATCGTGAGCGGGGTTGTCATGGTGTTGCATGGGGTTGCCAATGCAAGACGGGGCCATTCTGAGGAGTTTGGGCCTCAGTCATCAGCTTTCCCTTCGGTGGCCCGGCTGTCCAGGAGGCACCCCTCCAGATCCACCGGTCCAGTTCTTCTCTGCCTCTTCTCAATGTGGGCAGGGGGGCTGGCAGATCTGGAAATTCACGTCCACTGCACGTTCTACTGTTTTACCTCTGTCTTGGGGTTCTGAGGTCATATATTCCCAATCATTTGTTTGGTGGGGTGCTGCTGTCTGTTGTGCAAGACAAGGTGGTCAACAGTCGGAGGCTGTCGTCTATTCCCCTTACCCCTGAAGGTGCTCACAATTTACGTTTTTTGTACCTGCGGAGGTGTATGTTGTTAAAGGCTAGCAGGCGCACCTGTGGGACCAGAATCCTCGGTTCTTCCGACCTTCCGTTGAGGTGCGCGTGTGGGGTTTACTCCCTTGGTCAGCTAGCAACTTGCTTCACCCATTGGGCCTTCCCTTTCCTCAAGGCATCGTTGCGTCCCACTTCTTCGTGGGGGCTTGCCACAGGGCCTGGAGTTATGCTCAGCCGGTTCCAGCCAGGGCTGAGTCCTTGGGGGGAGGCTCCGATCCTAACGATACAGGGAGTGCTGGGATCCGTTCAACCAGGTTCCTTCGGGCCCAGCGTACGTCGTCTTTTGCTGGCCGGTTTAGGTCTTCGGGTCGTGGCGGTGCTCCGAGTAGACCAGTAGGCTGCACAGTGCTTGTCTTGGAGCAAGCGCGGGATATCTGTAGGTTCATATTCAAAGCCGTCCGGTTACATGTCCCTCTATTGTGGAATGCTGTACTAGTAGGCATACTTCATATGCTGGGCTTACAAGTTGGCTTCCGCGCTGCTCGGCATCAGCCAAGGTGACTGCCGGTTTAGGCTGTGGAGTCAGCCTGGAGGAGGGGCCTTGCGTTCTCTGGACAATGCCCTGTTCGGTTGTGTGCCTTGTGGCCCTTATGGAGTTGTAAAAAGGAAAAAAAAAAAAAAGAATAATCAAACAGGAAAGCCTTCCTAATTGTCCCCACTTCTTTTTTATAAGGTTCTGTCCCTTTCTTCCGGGAGCTTGGCCGGAGCGTGGTTAGACTCAGCTACATTTTGGGGATCCTTTATGTACAAGGCGTTTTAGTGTACGCAGCACGCCCAGTGTTCCATCGTCTGACTGGAACGGTACGCGGTACGTCAGCCGTGGCAGGCATTCACGGACACGGTAGCGGATCGAGCGCTGTAGGTGCTGTCTGAGATCTCCGGGATGGTGGCCTATTTCGATCGGCAGGGTGGAGTCGGTCGGGTGGTCAGGCTGGCCCGAGCGAAGGGACAGCGTGCGCGGTTGAAGCCTTGGTGGCCTGCGTTTCGGTGGGGACACTGTGGTGGCGAATGTCCTTAGCGGGGTCCGAGTGTTTGCCGGAGGAGTGAGATTGCATCAGGCGGTGTGCGCGCCGTGTGTGCTCAGATGCGGTCAGCCCATATTGGACCTCATGGCGACCTGTCAGTCTGCGGCGACGGGTCGATGTTTAGCAGAGGACATATGAGGCTACTGGATAGCGTTGACGCATTGGTACGGGGCCGTGGCCCGGTCCATTCTATGCCTTTCAGAGGTCATAGTGAAAATGGCCGACTGGGTCTGGTTGCTAAGATATGTGCTCTTCATTAGTCAGTGGGGACCATTACCAGTGTATTCTGCAACATTTGCGTGAGCTTGCATAATCTTTACTTGCAACCAATCGAAATAACTGTCCAAAACCAGTTGATGCAGTCACTACTTGAATTTGCCTCGCTTGACAGTAAAAAAAAAAAAGACATATATTTATTTTATACCGATAGGTCACTCACAGCATATTTGGCAATTCCTCGTCCTGGTGTTAATCATGCAGATAATTTCTGCTCTAGTTGTGGTGATGTGACTTTTACATCACAAAAATGGCATATGACTGTGGCGGTTCAGAAAGCCTACAATTTATATTTTGGCTGCAGAATAAAAGATCAGGATAAAAGCTAGGCGCCACACATATGCTGCAATACATGTGTAGCAGATCTCAGGCTGGGGATGGATGGGAAAAGACCATCAAAGTCTTTTGCGGTTCCAATGATCTGGAGAGGGCCCATGGATCACGTCGGCGATTGCTACTTCTGCATGGTTCCTCCAATTCCGGAGGGCATATCCAGGTGATGTAAGCAGTTGGCCTACTGGCATTGCGTTGTGGGCGTGGCTACCAGAGTCTCCTTTCTTTTTTGTCACACCATGTAAGACTCCACATCTTCTGAAACAACACTGGACTCTGGGGCACTTGACACCCTCTTATATGCCCTTGGTGGATCACGCTTGGTTTATTGCAAGTCATTGCTTAGCTGCATTCCACATTCTCAATTAAAAAGACTCCAACTGGTCCAGGACATAGCTGTAGAGCTACTTTGTGTTGCAAAGAATAAAGCCCTTAAGAGGTGTGACAAATAGGGTGTTTGACGCTGGTGGTTTTTCCATTTCCCTCATTTTGCTTCCCACCTCTGTCTGGATGGACCTCGGTTCCGTTCTCCCTCGTGGAATCCGGCTGTGCCTGTTTAGTTGTCGGTTTGGGATTTACGCAAGAACACTTTGCTTGTAACCTGCGTTCCTTGGACCTTAGGTGAGGTTCTGTCGCTTTCTGGGAGGTCTCTTCGCTGCCTGTCCCTCCATGGAGGCGGGTTCTGCGGGAGAGCAGCGGTTGCTAACACTTGACACCCTGGTGGGGTCGAGAGCCAAGGGGGAGCTCAAGCGGATTTTTCAGGCAGAGCTCCGGTAGCCTTCTCAGTAGGTCTGTTTCTAGGGCGTTCAGTGTGTTTGCGATGGCGAGTTTGTCTTTCTGAAGCACTAGCGCTGCTTGGGGCAGAGTTCTGTGCTGTTTTCACAAGTGAAGAGGATCCAAGTGGGCTCTCGGTCGTGTCTTCCTGGTTGGCTTACCGCCTGTTGACGTGAGGAGTGGGCTGGGGTTGGTGCCTGCTCTGTTCGTTTAGGGGCCGAGCCGACTGGATAGGTCCCTCCCAATGATTACTGCTCTGGTACATCTCAGTGGTGGAGGACTGAACTGTAGGACCGATAAGGAAATGGAAATTACACTTACCTGGTAATTGATGTTCCTTGAGGGAGTACAGTTCAGTCCTCATTCCCGCCCGGGGATGGATGTTTCAGACGCGAGGCGTCAGTTCCGAGTATGCTTTCGGATCCTAGAGTCGGCAACGGGCTCTGATTGGCAGGTAATCGCGAGAGCAACCTTTTCTGCCTATACTCTTCCTTAGTTCTCCTTCCTTCTAGCTCTCTGTCTTCCGCTGTTTGGTGCGCAGGGGGACAGGGGCACGGTGGAGGGTGTTTTCGGCCTTTCTTTTTGGGGCCCTGTGATTTTAAAGTTGAAGTTTTGAGCATAGCTTTGTATTTAGTACTTTAACTGGTTGTTTGTTTGCTCCTTTGAGTCTGCTTTGACAGTAGGTCACTGGGGGATCATGGGAGAAGACCAGCAGGATATACCCGGTGATGTCACAAGTTTGACTTGTCCAGTCTCCATGTTGCAGGAGGAGGTGCACTACCCAGTGGTGGAGGACTGAACTGTACTCCCTCAAGGAACATCAATTACCAGGTAAGTGTAATTTCCATTAGTCTGATTTCATCTGGCTATTATCACTGAGCAGTTTTTTTAACAATTGCCCCATGCATGCTACATAGTTTAAACAAAGTGGGCCTTCAGGTGAGTCTTCCAAGCTGAATAATTCAATGCTTTGGATTCTGTTGTAGCTACTGATTTAGTGGCACTAGTGTGTGAGTGAGAGAATTTTACTGTACCTCTGCTGTCTGTCATAGAGGGCTTCATTTGCCTGACCTGGCCAGTTCCTTATCATTCCTCCAGTTCAGTCGGGGTCTTTCTCTTCCCTTTCTTCCTCCTCCTTCAGTTGATTTGTTGACCTGACCTTTATTCATCTCGCTCTCCTGCAGTTCTAGATCTCTCAGCTCCATCGCCTCCTTTCTTTTTCCGTCTCTTCCTTTTTTTTCTGATTCTCATCTAGGTCTCCTCCCTGTATTTCTTTTTCCATGGAAGCCCTTCAAGATGTTATCACTCACATACTACTTTACTTTGATCTGTGAAACTAAAAACCTTTAAATTTGCATCTATTACTTTTTGCAGTTTTTCTTTTGGCAACTTTTCTTTCTTCCTATCTTTGGCTGATTCTCTTTGTATATCCTCTTGATTTTTAAATATAGGGCCTGTAGCATAAAAATAGCAGTACATTATCTCCTCATCTGCAAAAGTCCACTTAACCATAGTTAAACTGAAAAAATGAAGAGGATTATCTCCTGCCGCAGTGGGTTCATGAGCACACTCGCCATGGCCTTTATCTGTGGCAGAGATGGTTTCTACATCTGCAGCACTTGCACTATCGCAACCACCACCGTTAGCCCTAGTGCACAAGCTACAGGTGGCACCTTTTTATCCTTGGTGACATGCGGGCAGTATGTATTTTTCTTTTTTGTTCTGATCATACTTCAATTGCTGAGATTTAGTATAGATGTTGTACAACGGGGTTACCGTGTGAAGGAACTCAGCAAGACTTGAGGAGGGAACTTTATTCTCTCTCCCCAAGAGATGCACATCAATTCACCAACTGTTGCACACCCCTTTGACTCCCTATAAATGCTGTGAGCCATCACTAATGCCCCTTCAGAGTAGCGAATGATACACACCTTTTTATCTGTAGACAAATGTTGCTTGGCTAATAACAGATCTATTCACAATCAAAACTCTTACTACTTGTCTTGAGTAACCTCTACTATAGAATCTGAGCAAGGGATCAGGCCCAGTGTTTAAAATCCTCAGTGTCTGAGCAAATTCTTCTGTAGATGTAAAAACTGGCTGATAGGCAAAGCTGCCTTAAGTTTCAAAGGATGGTGGCTTTCGAAACTTAACAAACTGTTACATCCTTGCGGTATAACAAAATAACAATTTTGACAGGTTACTAAGACATCAAGAAACGGTAACTGTATCTTAGAAAACTCCATAGTGAATTGTAAATTAGAATCTTGTGCTAACCAGCATGGGGCTGTGCTAAAAGTTACTGCAGCACGTTAACTGTAGCTTTTTAACATGGGAATGATGTGCTCATGTGAAACTCTTGCATTTTGGGAAGTGGAATGGGAGGGAACTGCACCTTACAGATAACGCATCATTACAAAGTGCTGATAGTTCACACACTGGAGAATGCAGAGCAGTTAATGTCGCCTCGAGAGATACGTAGATAAGTGCATCATGCAGTATCTGCTGTGCAGTTAATGTTTGCTAGCAACTTGCTCTGCATGGCAGTCCTTCCAAAATACTGTGGAGGCCCCTCTCCTAAATAGTTAATGTGGACGTTCTAGCTTACTAAATTGGGTCCCTAATAATAAACTAAAAGTCACTCTTGGTTTTCTTTTTTTTTTTCTTTTTTTCTCCCCAGCATTTAATAGATGCACTGTCTTATAAGTAAGATGGTTGAAGACCTTTAGACTAAGACCCTGCTATGTGTAAATGTTCACATTTTTATTCTTCATGCAAATAAGCAAGTTTGGGGGAAAAAACAGATTTTGGAGTATTCGTCTATGGTCTGCATTGATGAAGCAGGTTCTGGAGTAGGTTTACTAAGTTGGGCTAACAGTATGGGCTATTTATAACTAGGTCGCATTGAATAACACGCTATTTTTGTGTTTAATTTTTTATTTAATCTTATGTACTTTTTTTTTTTTTTAAACATGGGCGTGAAGTTTTTGCTTTTTACAACTTTTGTTCATTTTCATCATATTTTGGGCTTGGAGAACTTTCTGGGAGCTCTTGGATATCATTTTTTTCTTCTTTGTAGCATGCCATTTAGGAGATAATTTTATAATGGGACTATTTATGTGAAGAGTCCAAAAAGACACCTACTCGATCTATTTTTATAAAATAAGTTCCCAAAAGCAGCCTCAATAGCACAAAAATGCTAACCTGCAAATTTAACACCTGTACCAAAGAATGTGTACTTTTTTGTGCATGTGCTCTTGCCATGCACGTATACACACGTGCACTGCATAGGCCTGTAAAAGTAGGTGCACACTTTCCATGCACATGCAGTTATATAAGCTTATAAAAGCCATCCTTCTGCATGTAAACGTGCTTTTACACAATGAAAAAGCTTTATAGAAATGCCCTCTTCAAGACAGGAACAGTCCAGTCTGTCCGTCATTGTTCTATCAGATAGTATAAATAGTATGGCTTGGTTTTTGGTGTGTTTAAGTATCTTTGACCTGTTTGTTTGGCATACAGGAGCCGAGGGAAATCATGATTATAGCAAGTAAGGAGAGAAGCAAGCAGTAATTCCATCAGTTCTGTTTTGTTGGAACAGCACTTTCTCCATTTTACTTTTTTTTTTTTTTCTCTCCATGTGATAATTATAGGTGGTGATTCAGAGGAATTGATGAACCTGGAAGATGTGACAGGGTAATTTTGACTGGCAGACTGAAGAGTACAAGCATCACTAACATCCAGAGTGCTCAAGGAACTGAAAAATGAAGTTGCCCTTCAATTTTCGTAAACTATCATTGAAAACATGTACAGTACCTGAAGATTGGATGGTGGCCAGTGTAGTACCAGCTTTTAAGAAAGGGTTTTGAGGTGATCTGGGAAACTATAGATAGGTAAGCCTGATATCATTGCTGGATGACATGGTAGACGCAAAGTTACGGACATAGAGGCATGTTCAGTAAACTGCTGCAAGTAGCACCGGGCTGATGTGCAGTTAGCACATTAGTAGGTAGGTAATACAGCACTAGCCATGTCAATAGTGCAGTTGTTGCGAGCGTGCAGCATTGAGCATACATGCTATGATGGCATGCACTAGATGCGCCCTGTACTTGTGTGCTAGCAATGCAATGCAATGTGATGGGCAGGTAGCAATACATGGCTCCCAACCCTACTAATGGGGCATGTACTAAGGTGGCAATGAAGGAAAGAGAGGTCTGACCCGGGAATAGGCATGTCTCATTACACAACTCGGAGCTATGGGCCAAAATACAAGGTGGCAGGGCATGCAAATCAGGAAGGCAAACGCATGCATGGTGGCCATATTGCAACCCTGTTTGTGGGAGATAGGGTGCAAATGCAGGCGACCACATATGGATGCAGGCAGGGTGTCGGCAGTGGCTGTCATGTGGAATAGCCATATGACCGTCTATCACCCTAAGTCACCCAGGATGCCCGTGGTTTAACTAGGCTGCACTGAACAGGTTACCAGGCCTCTGGTGGGGAGGGAGAGGTGTGAGGGATTGGGACCCCTCCCTCCCCCTCTCCCTCATGTCCCTTTATACATCTGGGAGAAGGGTGTGCTAGAGGCTGCAGATCTGCATGCCCAACACAATGACCATGCAGATGGGGTGGGGGGGGGGGCACATGGCTGGGGCAACCAGCTACCCACTCCCATGCTTTCCAGATACAGCTCCAAAGCCCACCACTTAGGACACTCACCCCTGTGGGCTAACCTCTGCCAGGAGTGTGGAAGACAGTCCACAAAAGGCACCCATGCTTCCACCATGGAGAGGGCTGTGGGGACACATCTCATCTCCACGCACCCCCATAGAGATGGGCAACCCAATCGGCTCCCTTCCAGAACATCGTAGCTTTCAGGGAACTTAAGGTCCAGAGACCATTGGGAGTCCACAACAGCTCCCCAGGTCTGTGAAACACTTCATTCCCTGGGCAAGGGAGGTGGAGAGGGGACACTGATCAGGGAGCTCTAACCAAGTTAGCCCATGTTCGGTAGTGGAACTGGAGGTATCTGCTCAGAACCTGTAGGCCAAAGGCATAGCCTTATATGGTCAGGATGAGGCGCTCTCTGTCCATCAGGAACACACGTCTTTCTGCTTCTAGCTCGCTCAGCAAGCACAGCCACACCAGCTGTGCACGACTCCTACCACCCACTCTCTCTACTCTAATTTTGCCTTTTTGCATTCCACTCAAATAGTGCAATGCATTTAGCATGGGAGTTTTCTGAGCATGTGCACTCCCCTTCTTTTCAACGTTTTTCTAGCTCCTCTTGCTCTTCTAGTCCAGCAACATGGTGTTTCCGCTTACTACTACGCAGATGATATCTTCCTCCTTTACCACACCGACTCTTCTGCTCCGGATATCACTCCCTTTAATACTTGTCTTTCCTCTGTCCGTTTCCTGACTGTCCTCTAATTTCCTCCATATTAACCTCTCCTAAACTTCTGCTATTTGGTTCACCTTTGGTAGTCCCCTCCCTCCCCTCGTCCCTCTTCTTTCCTCTTCACCTATCCCCACTGTTTCCTCTTTACGTTACTTAGGTGTAACTCTCAATTCTTCTCTTTCTTTCAAAGATCACATTTCCTCAGTTGTCCGTTCTTTTTTTTTTTTTTGCTCTGAAACAACTGCACGCTGTCCGTCCCTTTCTCACTTCATCTAGGACTACCCTGCTTCTTTCCCTTGTTATGTCCCGTATCGATAATTGTAATGTTTATCTAGCCGGTATCCCCCAGTCTCAAATTCATCGTCTGCAACTTGTTCAAAGTACTGCTGTTCGTATTCTCACTCACGCTTCATGTTTTGATCGCATCACCCCCCCCCCCTCCTAATACACCTGCACTGGCTTCTCATTGTTTTTCGGATACAGTTCAAATTTCTCGTTTTTGTCTACAGGGCAGTTCATTCAAGTACCCCTCTTCACCATTCTCTCCGGTCCCTTCACATTAACCGCATGTCCCTTCCCTCCCCTTCCCAGGCTTACTTGGAATCCACCCGGTCCTCAGCTTTCTACTTCCTAGGTCCCAGACTCTGGAACTCACTCCCCCCAGCACTCCGCTTAGAAACCTCCTTTAATTCTTTTAAAGCTAAACTGAAAACTCATCTCTATCTTTGACCCCTCTCCCCACCTCTTCCCTAAGATACAGCTCTCCTACCCTCTTGCCCCTCCCCCTCCTTACTCCCTTGTTCACTTTTCCCATGCCAACATACATTGTTTGTCCATTTGTCTACTACCTCTTTACTACTGTATGTACTTTTTGCCTTTTATCTGTACTGATCTTATTCTATACTGTCCCTTTTAAAGATTTTATGGCGTTCCTTTCCTTTCTTCCTCACAGCTTTTTTAAGATTTGTTTGTAAACAGCCCAGATGCTACTGTTTATGGGCGATATATAAAGTTTTACATAAACACAAACATTCGGCTCCTGTGCTTTAGTAACCGTGCTCTATAGACATGGTTTTAATGGAACAAAGCCAACATGAACTTAGCAAACTGATGCCTTACCTCAGCAATCTACTACATTTTTGAAAGCATGAATAAAAATATAGCAAAGGGGCGGTTGATATATGGATTTTCAGAAAGTATTTGACAAAGTGCCTCTTGAAATTTAGAAGGTCATGGGATAGGAAACGATGAGGCATGTTTAATATAGTGTGCCAAAGAAGCATGCCTTTGTGTGCGGTAGTAAGCAAAAATTAGCTAAAGGGGGGGGGGGGGGGGCACAGATCCACACACACTAATGGGATGTTTTGATATACTACCAACGCAACAAGGCATACGCAGCGCTGAATAGAAAAGTATAACAGACGGCTCCTGCTCATCATAGCTTGTACTCTGTCCCCATCCAGTTAGTGTGGGTTGTAGGACTCTGTTGTGCTAAATAAACACGTGCCCTTACCATGGGGGCACTTGCTGCCACCCATTGAGCTGACGGTAAGTGCACTTGAGCTAACTGCACAATGCATGGTTAGCCCAATCTAATGATGCCTGTGCTAACCATGTTGTGCAGTCAACACTGTCTCTCCGCCCCAAGCCGTCCAGTGACATTACTGTGGCATTTAGCGTGCAGTAACAGTCGTTGCACTTCAGTAAAAGGGCCCCATTGCGCACATTGGGAACTAGTTACGATAGAAAACAGTAGTGCTAAATGGTACATTTTCTCAGTGGATGCAGGTGAATAGAAGAGTCCCCTAGGGATCTGTGCATGGCCCATTGCTTTTTAACATGTTTCCATTTCCAGGTCCTCTATAAGCAAATGACACAATCAAATTTACAGATGCAATTCCCTGTATTTTGGTCTACTTGTGTCTGCTATGAAACCATTGTAGCTGATTATAGAATTTGGTTGTGTGGCTGTTATTGATCATTTCTATACGTCAGCATTTTATACCAACATTATTTTCCTCTTCACTGGTTACCAGTGATTTGGTGACTCAAATTCAAGGTACTGAGGTTACCTAAGCATAACTTTTCTGTTTTATGCAAATTTAACATTCTCTGTATAAACAGGAAAAAATGTTTGCCCACAAAAATAGGGAGCAAGATAACATGAAATAATTACACCACAAGCAGAAAACAAATTTAAACAGTTAAGACGCTTGTGAGATACAATGACACCTAGCCAGCTACATCATCAGGTTTAGGCCCTTTCCTAGAAACTAGAAAATTCAGCAACTGCTTCTTTTCAAAAAAATAAAAAAGGTCTTTAGATTGAAAGGAAACAATACATCAACAACAAACTTTCAAATGGAATATAACCTCCAACGCAAGGACCCTGCGTCTTAAAATCAGGAATTCTGATGTCATAGCCGCGTTTCCTGAGAGATGTCGGGGGGGGGGGGGAACATGAATTTTAGAACCAAGAAACAGAGCATCCATATTACAAAAACATAATCGAAACACCATGTTTCTGTCCGGCTTGAGGGCAAACTTCACCAGCAGAGTAGATCTTTCCATGACAAACTCTCCCAAACTTTCAAAGAATCCTAGTTAAATCCATCAAACCCTGAGAGATTCCAGGACTCCCCTGCCACAAAGAGGGATTTTTGAAGGATAAATGCTGGGCCCAAACTTATGGAGACAGGACTCTTTTACACCTCCAGCAAATACTTGGGCAGCATCTACATAGGCACCACAACTTGAGATTTCGTAAAATTCAGGAAAAGCATGTTATTGCATCTACTCTGGTTTCCCAGTCTTTCCAATCTACAGGCCATCAGCATCTTCTCCTTGAACACAACAGCCCCAAAGTTCTGTTGCTCTGCCAACTGGACCTCAAGAAGACCCGGCTGTACCCCCTGCTGGATTTGCTCACTTGCCAGACCATTCAATCAAATGTGAAGTATTAATGTTCTCTTTAACTGTAACCAACTTGAATTAATAGAGGAGTCTAAACCAGAGATGGCCTCCCAAAGGAGGTCTAAAGTTACTACTGCAGGTTTTCTACTGCCACTGGCTGAAGATCCATACACCTGATCACCGGAGGGCATCTCTTCTTCCTTCCTGCCATCTGCCAGATGATCCTTCACAAACTGCAGAAACTCCTGTCTCTTTCAGTGAAGAGGCGGCAGCGGGAGCTTCTATTAGCACAACCCTGGAACTTCTTAATAACCTCTCTTCCCCCGCAAAGAGTTCTGGTCATGGCAGTGCAGAGTGTTCATCGGGGCTCAGACACCCCACTGCTAATCGAGTCTGGTGAAACCACTACTGCGGGACTGACTGAAAGATCACCTGCACCTCCCTGCAGAACGCAGTCATCGAGGAACTTTTGGACTGCAGTCACTGGAGTCGCCAAAGACTCTGAGGAGAGCTTCTTGGGCTTCTACTTCCTCGAAGGCATATTGAGAAGCGGCACCAACTGCAGGTCAGAGTCTCAACAGAACATCCCAGGGGAGCATCCGAGCATGACATCATCTTGTCCCAGACCTTTCATTATAACATTTTTAAAGTAAACTTTTTACCTACCTTTTTTCTTTTCTATTGGTGTTTTGGCTCCTCCTCTTTACATAATTTACATCTTCAGGATCAAGCTTTAGCTTGATGGTGCATGAATTTTCAGGGAGTCGGAGTTAGTATGCACTGTCTACTAAACATGCCCCTATCTGGCTGCATTAATGGTGCAGTGATTTTCTGCACTATCCTCTCAAAACATGGTAACTGCCAGAGTGGGCAGGAAATGGGCGGAGAGTGGATGTGTCGTCAACACACGGTTACCATACGCATCAGTAGCGCACTAACGATCAAAGTTGTAGACAGAGCGAGTGCAGATAACCACCACCCATTGAGGTAGTATTACGTGCATCAGTGATACTGTTGGTCCATGGTCTCTGCAATTTTGGTTTATCTGCTGGAGAAAATGCTGTGCATACCCTCCAATAAATAGTGAACTGTTTGGAGCTAACACAGCACTGTTTGCACAAAAACTCTGTGTTAGCTGCAAAAACCTAACATGTTTTAGTAAACATAGCCCTTAATATGAGAGTGTGTTTTTTCTCTACCCATGTCGATACTATGGAATCGTATAACTCATGGATTTTTTTTTTTTTTTTTTATAAACTTTATTTAATAATCACCAACCAAAAACAGAAAACAGGCAACTCACCTCCAGAGGGGTGGACTCTCATCCCCAACTGGAGAAAACACACACAAATGATTACAGTTTTTATAGTTACTTTCCCTCCCCCCCCCCTATCTCCCTCTCCCCCCAGACACAGCCCATGCACTCTACCACCCCAGCCCATGCCCCATTGACAGCCCCTCCACTGCTAACCCCCCCACCACTCTCAACTACCAATATGAAGAATTTCGTTACGACAGCAAGCCCCAGTGTATCAATATAGGGGCCCCATACCAAGAGAAAGGATGTCAGCGTTTGATACTGCCCCGCGCATTCCACCGTTCCGTCAACATGAACTGATGGAAGCAATTGCGCCATTCTCTGAATGTAGGGGAAGTCTGCTCTCGCCACAGACGCAAACTCATGGATTTGTTATATTTTAGAAGTTTGAGAGTGTTATGTTTGGTCAGACTTACAGTATTCTGATTTCAGTATCTTTGATTTTGATTGGTGTATTTGTTTCAGTATGTTTAGGTGGTGTGATTTTTTGTTTTGTAACTATTTTGTATTCTTGATTTTTAATTTAAGTTGTGCTTATTTTAACGTAAGGTTTGTATTATGTCTGTTTATTCCTATTGCTGATGTGATTTTGTAATCTGCCGTGGACTATAAATTTTATGTAAAATAAAATTTATTCAAAATTCTTAAATCATATGAGGATTGTGAGAAATTGCAAGAGAACCTTGAGAAACTGGAAGACAGGCATCCATATGGCAGATGAACTTTTAATGTGGACAAGTGCAAAGTTAAGTATCAAAAATACAATGCAACATATATCAATTTAACAAAGTTTTATAAATATTTAGTCATAACAGTGTAATAAACATATATCCTTCAAAAATATATAGGATACATCAAAATAAGTAAATATTGATAGTATATTTAATATATTTCTTCCAAAGGCAATATCGCCAGTTTACCTAAATTATACCTAGATTACAACACACAAAACACAAATCACATAAACACACCATTCACACATACTCATACAATACAATACAATCACAATTACTAAAACACACAATATTCTATCCCCACTGCCTCAATACCCAATACATAATACTGCACATTCTTATTTTAATAAAAAATAAACCCAAATATAATACACATTAATTTATACAATACACACACTTCAAAAAGGTTACAAACAAATTATAACAATATCATTTGTAACCTTTTTGAAGTGTGTGTATTGTATTGTGTGTGTGTGTTTTTTTTAATGCACGTTAATTGTACACAGCCCTTTTTTTTTGTTTGAGTGCAGTAGCATGTAACGCATGTTAACCTTTAGTAAACATGCCTCTTAAAGGTTTATGCAAGATCAGTTTCTCTTTATTGTTGGTTGTGGGGGGTTTTTAATATTTTTGAATTTCTTCTAGTTTTTTTTAGAGCCATGTTTTCTCAAGCTTAGTGTGGACTAACAACCACTTTATTGCTGTGGACTACATAGCACTTAACACATGTTCATGTCCATTAGCACATGTTATGCTTAGTCACCCTTAGGGGTATGTTTTCTAAACTGTGGTAATGTCATTCGTGTTAGGTTCCACGATAAAGGTACAGATGCCCATATAAAGGCATGGGCATTGCATCGTTACAGCAAGCTGTAGCAGCTAACAAGCGTTACAAGGTGCCTTGCAAGGTGCCCAGTAAGGTGCCTCATAAGGCGCCCTATAGGGCCTCCTAGGCTAAGCGCCATATTAGGCACCCTTGGACAAGGCACCGCAGAAGGCACCCTGGGCTATGGAACCATAGGTTAAGATGGCCTAACAAGGTTATGGTGTCCTAAGTTAGTGTGCCCTAGGGACTGCAAGGTGCCTCAGGATGACATGCATGACCTGTGCGGAACAGACACAGATGTAGCCCTAACACTAGATAGAGCACTCAGGAAAGGCAATGAGCAGGTGAGTGAAGGAGGGAGAAGTGGGAGCCGCTGGACCTGCTATATCTGTAGGCATCCCAGTGCCTGCCAGTACTGATGACAAACATGGTGGGGCAGCTGTACCACAGCACAGGGTGTTGGCAATGTAAAGTACCGGAAAAATAGTTGGTGGCAGACGATGGGAATATGTGGAGGCGGAGGTGGCAGGATAGTTACAATGATGGGTGGACAGAGGAGTGGTGGTGCCATGCAGATCAGGCACAGGCGAGGCAAGCATGAAGAGGCACAATGCAGGAAAGGGTAGCAGTGCATGACATGGGGTGGCAGCCTGCACTGGCAGACAGGACTCTACACAGCTGACAGATGCAGATAGACGGACCGAGGGAATGTTGGCATTTGTGGTGAGGGTATTATGGGCTGGAAGCATAGATCTGCAAAAATATGACCTCTGCAGGCATGCACACTATTTGAGTAGGACAGGCATGAGAGGAGGGAACAATGAGGAACTGAACCCATGAACACTGCCAAGAATGGCATTGTATTAACCAGTAGGCTATACCTCCATGGTGTATGTCACAGCAATGTCTGGGTACAGAGGGACTGCAGGTCACCGCACAAACTGTCTGCTTTGGGTGCCAGGATAGGGTAACCCCACCAGTACCCATGCTGAATAGCAGTCTACAGCTGATCACCAAATGGGGTCTGCACCTCTCCGGTACCTCAGCTTGGAAAGACAAATTGACAGTGTGTGATACTGGCACAGAGTAGCTACAGACCATGCCATTGTGCAGGTTCTGTGTTCACCCTGAGGGATAGGATGGGTGCCCAGCACTAGGTCCGCAGTACATGTGATGCTAGAGATAGGTCCTGCTGTACATCCCCATCACTACCAGTGTGTGACAGGTGTTCCTTGCAGTGCAGCCGAAGGTCGAAGGTAATTTGGTGTCCATCTGTATCCTGCAATCACATGTGGCCCTGTGGGAGCAGACACCAGACAGATTGGTGTGTACCCCATGTTAGGGTCTGGCTGACATGGGCAGCTGTTATCAGGGCAGAGGGGTTCCTAGAATTGCATGAGGTGTGTGTAGCAGTGCCTTTATAGGTTGCAGTGGTATACACTACATACCCCAAAGGGCCCACATCACCCTTTTTGTAGGTAAAGAACAGGTACCCCCGCGCCGGGGAAGCAATCTCCATCCTGTTTGTATGGGATAGCCCTCCAGGGTTGGTGGGCCAGAGCCATACCTATGACTGGGGCAGTGGCAGACCAGCAGCAATGCTGGGGTTAGGTCTGGAAAACCCCAACTG
The DNA here is from genome assembly GCA_033557465.1 of Ichthyophis bannanicus. Taxonomy (NCBI): domain Eukaryota; kingdom Metazoa; phylum Chordata; class Amphibia; order Gymnophiona; family Ichthyophiidae; genus Ichthyophis; species Ichthyophis bannanicus. The sequence continues at coordinate 549,893,289 of CM066031.1, forward strand.
CCTCACACCACTGTCTGCCAGTCACCAGCAGACAGCACAGTCAGACTGTACCTTACAGGTGTTCTGACCATGCACAGTCTAACTGCAGACAGTCCACCAGCCAGTACATAGTGCATGTTCACAGAGGAACTATGTGCAGCAAGCAGGCATCTCAGTGATTGGGACCCCAGCACTGGGGAACACAAATATATCGCTGGAAGCAGATAGTGTAGAGCGCTATGTGGTAACCTAGACCTGCCATGGTCACTGCTCGGTCAGTGAGTGCCCTCCCAGCATGCCATGCTGTGGCCACCCTGTCCATGCAGGTGGTGGTCAGGCACTACAGTTTCCCAGCCATTGCCCCACACCCTGTGAAGATGCATCCTGGCCAATCTGCCCTGTCCGGGCCATACCCAAAATACCTTGTTCCTCATTATGCACTTATTCAGGCTAAGAATGGATAGACATATACACACACGCTCACTCCTATTGCAGCATTGTACAAAGATAGGGGTGGTTATCTTTATTTAAAATTTATTATACCGCCTAAACCAATTAGGCATGCAGCGGTTTATAATAAAATCAAAACGGAACTACTGAGAAAGAAACAGAAAGGAACGCCATTCATGTAGAGTAAAGAGCAGTAGAGAGATAGACCAACAAAGTATATTAAAAATAAAAGAGAGACAAAAAGACAGACGGACAGTCAGGTAGTCATAGAAGGAGGGGGAAAAGGAAGGTCAAAAGCAGTGCAGAAAAGATAGGTCTTAAGACAAGCTTTGAAAGTGGAAAAAGAGGATTCCAACCGTAACGAAAGTGTCAGTGAGTTCCAAAGACGGGGACCAAGGAAAAAGAAAGCAGAAGAACGCATGGATTCAAGACGAGCCCGGGAGGGAGGTGGAAGAAAGAGACGATTCATATGGAGAGATCTAAGCACTCTGGAAGGGCAAGAAAAATGGACCAGATCAGAGAGAGAGAGTGGAATACCAGTGTGCAGACACCGGTGTACGAAAATCAGGATCTTATACTGTATGCGAAAAGGGATGGGCAACCAGTGGAGACGAAGAAGCAAAGGGGTAACGTGAGCCGACCGGGGAGAGTGAGTCAGAAGACGGGCTGCAGTGTGGTGAACTAGTTGAAGGCGACGAAGCTGAGTAAGTGGAAGACTGGCTAGAGATGCATTACAATAATCCAAACGGGAAACCACCAAAGTGAGAAGAAGTGTAGTCATAGAAGTGGGGGAAAGAAAAGGCTGAATTGCTCGAAGTTGACGTAAAGTGTGAAAAGAACGTTGCACAACAGAGGAGATATGGTCTTTAAAAGTTAAAGCAGAATCCAAAGTGATGCCGAGAACGCAGAGACGTGACCAAGGGAATAGGCCCAGCAGGAAGGGACGGGGACAAAGAAGGAATAGAAGCACCTGCAGTGAACCAGATTGCAGAAGTTTTAGCCAAATTAACGTGTAAAAAGTTATCCGAAAACCAGGAAGAAACTGCAGAAAGACAAGCATCAAGAGGACCAATATCTGGAGTGAGTGAACAGGTGTGAAAAAGGAGAAGAATATCATCGGCATAGAAATATGCAGAGATACCGTGCTGCTGTATAAGTAAAGCAAGAGGAGCCAAGAAAATATTGAACAACAGAGGAGACAAGACAGAACCCTGGGGAACACCACAGTGAAGAGGTGTTGGGGAAGAAGAGTCAGAACCAACAAGAACAGAGAAGGAACGATTACAGAGAAAAGAATGAAACCAGTGGAGAACCGATGCAGAGAGACCAATAGAGCTGAGTCGAAGAAGAAGAGTGCAATGATCGACAACATCGAAAGCCGCGGAAAGATCAAGTGCAACAGCAACAGAAATAGATCCCCTATCGTGAGCGACATGCAGCTCATTAAGAAAAGAAATAAGAATAGATTCAGTACTATGCCCAGGACGGAAACCGGATTGACGGGGGTGAAGAACCAAAGAATCCTCTAAATGTGCAGAAAGTTGAGAGAAAACCAGTTCAAGAAGTTTAGAGAGAAAAGGAAGATTTAGAGACAGGACGCCAGTTAGACAAAGTGGAAGGGTCCAGAGAGGGTTTTTTCAAAAGGGGGCGGATCAGAGTGTTCCAGGGCGAGGGGAAAGAGCCAGAGGACAAACAAGCATTGAAAAGAGAGAGAACCAGAGGAAGCAGGGCCAGTGAAGGTTCAGAAAGCCATTGCGAAGGAATAGGATTAGAAGGACAGGTGGTTTTCCGGGCCATAGAAAGAGCATGGGACAGCTCAAAAAGGGTAATCGGTCGAAAAACAGACCAGCAGTGCGAGAGGGGGGGAGTGGGAGAAGGGGACAGAGAAACAGACGGGACTGGGGAAAGGGGGGGGGAGGGGGAGAAAGAGGGGGAGGACAAGAAGGGAAAAGCTGGCGAATGGTGAGGACCTTGTCAGAAAAATAAGAGGCCAAGGCAGCCGGAGTGGGACTGGAAGAGGACGGCGGAATAGGGGGTGCAGAGCTGGGGGATGAAGACTTAGCAGAAAGAGAATGAAGAACACGGTAGAGTTGACGGGTGGAATTAGCTGAAGAAGAAACAAGCTCAGAGAAATAGTCGCGTTTGGCTGCATGCAGCAGAGAACGATAGTGGGTATGACAGTAGCGAAAGTGTGACAAAGAAGACGCGGAAGGGCGCTTACGCCAATAGCGAATAGAACGCCGAAGGTAGGAGCGATGAAGACTGAATCCAGGATGAAACCAAGGAGAGTTGGGGCGGCTGTGCCGGACGGGTTGAGGATGAAGAGGGGCAACCTTGTCTAAAGCAGAAGTAAGAGTGGTATTCCAACACTGGACCTGGAGGTCAACCGGGAGTAGATGGAAGTTATCAGGGAAAAGCTAATTAGAAGGAGGGAACTGGTGAAGTGAGTCAGGCGTATAGCGACGACGCAAATGGGTAGGGGGTACAACAGAGGAAACAGAAGGAAGGGAAATAGGACATGAGAGGGTAAAGGAAATGCAAAAGTGATCGGACCATGGGAGGGGCTGAGAAGAGAGAGAGAGTGGTGGGTGAGCAGCGGCGATGGTGCAAATGGGGCATAGGGGGCTGCAGGTGGGATATGTAGCATGGGCAGCTAGGGCACAGGGTGGACCAGGCGGGCAACCCTGCCCGCCACACTAGTCCTGATCATAGTGCCGACACTGCTAAACTGTGCAGGGGGTAGTAGTAGTGCTCTGGTGATAACTTCAGCTCAATGCTGGGGCCAAGAGCCTGACTCTCCATGCGTCTTTGGATTGTGGAGCCTGTGTAGGTGGGTGTTTGTACCCCTGTTCACCGCTGCTGACCATGGGATTTAATATTACTACTTTTGGTAAACAGAATTTTACCTTTTCCAGCCATGCAAAGTTAGGCATCTAGTAAACAAACTTACATAAGAAAAAATGTTTGGGTAAAGTGCATTAAGCACTTTGTATGGGTTTTACTATTAGCATGAGTCTGTGCTAATGGCTGCCATGGTGAAAATCCCATGATAAGTGCTTGGTATAGGCTTGGAAGAAAGTATAGTAGTCTGGAGTTGCAAGTAGCTTTGAAGGTGGGGGTAATTAGCACTTGGAATGGGGCTTTGCACTAGCTGTCACAACTGCCAATAACGTGGCAGCTGCCAAGCCCGTGGAGTAGAAAAAGAAAAGGCAGCCTATAACACCAGCAAAGTTTAAAAACACACTGCATCCACAATTACCTCAGACTTTCCACACACAAAAGGGATTCTTCCCTGCAATTGCCGCCTCTGTCGGGGCTGGTGCTACCTGATAAGCATAGCAGGGGGGATGCCATTGTTAAAGGACACCATAGCCTCAACGGTGTTGACAGGTTGCTCCTGTGGGCTGAAGAGAGCAGTGGTGTGTGGCCTGCAGGAGTAGCCTGGCCCATGGCAACACACCAGCACTGCTGGCTGCGATTTTCTCTCCTTTGGCTCACAGGACAGGCTACTGGCTGCGATTAGACTCTCACCTCTTCGGCCCATGGGAGCAGCCTGCTCCATGGGTTGGAGAGAGGCCACAATCGAAGCCACCAGTGCTATATGTGCCCATGGGCCGAAGAGGGGAGAGCCATGATTGCGGCAAGATTGCTGCAGGAGCTGGGGCAAAGTGGTCTGTGGAAATAAAGCTGGGGAGGGAGAAAAGGGCAGAGGTTGAGAAGGGAACAGAGTGGGGGTTAGCAGAAGAGAGTCTGCAGGAAGGGGTGAAAGAGTTTATGGGGTTGGAGGTTTGATAGGGGAGAAAAGGGTTCATGAATATATGCTAAAGGAGTTGGTATATACCTGTTGATTTTATAACTTGCCCCCATGCCTTTGTCCTTGTTACATAACAATTATTACATAAACTCTACCCCTTCCCCCTCCCTTGTTTCTCCTGACTCCTCCCCCTCCCTTTTCTGCAAGATTGTTGTGTTTTTTTATCTTTCTTATACTGTAAAGTGGTTTCTTTACCACGTTTATTCAAACATAAGCATATTCCATTGCAATGACAGATTTTGTCTAGGAAATGAAACTGCAGTACTAATGGTGGCCATCAGGTGGTGGTATATGCCATTATAATTTGGAGGATGGTGCCATTGAAGCCACAATGGAGATGACAGGTTCATTCTGACTCTTTCTCCTCAGACTTTTAAAATAATGAACTATGTACAATGATGATTCTTGACCAGAATAAGCTGTTACTTTACAAAAAAACTGCACTACACTTTTTGTAGCAAAGTTAAAAAGATCCACCCAATTCCTGTTCTGCATCACCCGTGTAAGATCAAAGGTGGAGACTGTGCGGCCGAAAGCTGTGGTTGGAAACAGATTGTTGTGGATCCCAGGGTGCATGCAAGCTGACCCGAGCTGATTTGGACAGTTTGCAGACAGCTGAAGTTGGAAAGCAATAAGGAAGAAGTGTTTGGACAGGATGCTGGGTTTTAGCCTTGTGTAGCTGAGAGCCATGAGCTGGCTGTTGGGATCTCGGGTGCATGCCAGTGAACATGTCCCCCATAACTGTGCAAGAAAGCACTGATCTGAGCGAGGCTAGTAAGCGCGGGCGCCATTTCCCTGTGACAAATGTAATAAATGAAGGAACAGAAGCACAGACCTTTGCCTTTGACTGCTGTGGTCACAGGCATCTCTTCATGGTGTTTCAAATTATAAAGCAGCCACTTATGTAGGAATGGGACTTTTTAGTACACATTCGATTCATGTGGGTGCCTTAATTTTAATGTGTACAAAATTGCACATTATCCTACAAATTAGCAGGCATACAATTGATCGGTATGCATAAAAAAGCAACTAAAACTAATGTATGATATGTAAAAACTACTATTAAAGCTTTGGAATTACAGAGCTTAAAGGAGAGAGGAGGCATTGTGGGTTAAACTAGAAAGAGGAACAGAGAAATCTATTTGCATTGGTGTGATATACAGACCTCCCTCACAAGAGGAAGAGGTGGACAGAGTTAATTGACATATGCAGCATTGCTAGGAAAAGGGAAGTGCTACTGATAGGAGATTTCAATATGCCAGATGTTGATTGGCACATTCCTGCTGCAGTATCATCTAGAAGTAAGGAGATCTTGGATTCTCTACAGGGAGAACTATTCAGGCAATTGGTAACAGACCCCGCACGTGAAAGGGCCATACTGGACTTGGTGCTTACCAACGGTGAAAGTGTTTCTGATGTTGTAGTGGGAGATCATTTTGCATCCAGTGATCACCAGATGGTGTGGTTCAGTATTAGGACTAGGGCTGTTAGAATACATTCAAAGGTGAGGATCTTAGACTTTAGGAAGACTAATTTTGCCAAGATGGGCCAATACCTTAGGGAGTCATTAGTGGGATGGGAACAGCTGGGGGATGTAGAAAAACAGTGGGCAAAACTGAAAGGGGATATTTTAAGGGCAACCAACCTTTTTGTTAAACTGGGAAATAAAGGAAAAGGAGACCGCTATGGCTTTTGAAAGAAGTAGATGAAAAAGTGAAGAAAAAGAGGGAGGCCTTCATGAAATACGAGATTACAGAGAGAGGAAAACAGGCATTTATATTTGGAAAAACTTAGAGAAGCCGGCAAAGATTCAAAAGGAGGAGGAAATAGCCAATGCAATAAAATGGGGGGATAAGACATTTTTCAGATATGTTAGTGAGAAGAGGAAGGGCAAAAGTGATATTGTCAGACTCAAGGGTGCAGGGGAGAAATATGTAGAAGCTGATAAGGATAAAGCAGAATTGTTTAACAAATATTTCTGTTCTGTGTTCACAGATAAAGAACCAGGAGCAGGACCTCAGAAAACACCCACAAACAGGAACAGAAGCGAGGGACACCGTGAGCAATTTTCAGAAGACTGTGTTTGTGAGAAACTAGCTCAATTTAAAGTAGACAAAATGATGGGACTGGATGGGATACACCCTAGAATACTAAAGGAACTTGGGGACATTCTAGCAGCTCCACTGACTGACCTTTTCAATGCCTCCTTGGAGTCGGGAGTGGTGCCAAAGGACTGGAGAGAGGCTCATGTGTCTTTACACAAAAGCAGAAGTAAGGATGTGGTTGAAAACTACAGGCTGGTTAGTTTAACTTTGGTGGTGAGTAAATTATTGGAAACGCTGCTGAAAGAGAAAATTAGTGAGGTTTCTGGAGTCCAGCGGATTACAAGATCCGAGGCAGCATGGATTCCCCAGAGGCAGGTCTTGTCAGACAAATCTGATTGATTTCTTTGACTGGGTGACCAGGGAGTTGGACTGAGGGAGAGCCCTAGATGTGGTGTATTTAGATTTCAGTAAAGCCTTTGACACTGTTCCTTACAGGTGACTTATAAACAAACTGAGCACCCTAGGGATGGACCCTAAAGTTACTGCTTGGGTTAGAAATTGGTTGGGTGGGAGGCAACAAAGAGTACAGGTAAATGGAGCTCACTCTGAGGAGAAGGATGTTATCAGTGGTGTGCCCCAGGGATCTGTCCTTGGTCCGATTCTTTTTAACATCTTTGTTAATGATATAGCGGAAGGACTGTTGGGTAAGGTTTGCCTCTTTGCAGATGATACCAAAATCTGCAATAGACACCCAGGAAGGTGTAGATAACATAAGGAAGGGATCTAGCTAAGCTTGAAGAATGGTCTAGAATTTGTCAGCTGGGATTTAATGTTAAAAAATGCAAGGTCATGCATTTGGGCTGCAGCAATCCAAGGGAGCAATATAGTATAGGGGGGTGAAGTACTTTTGTCCACTAAAGAAGAGCAGGACCTAGGCATGGTTGTGTCTAATCTTAAAGTAGCTAAACAGGTAGAAAAGGCGACGGCAAAAGCTAGAAGGATGCTTGGGTGCATACTGAGAGGAATGGCTAGCAGAAAAAAGAAAGTGATAATGCCTCTGTATAAGTCTTTGGTGCAACCTCATTTGGAGTATAGTGTGCAATTCTGGAGACTGCACCTTCAATAGGATATAAACAGGATGGAGTCGGTACAGAGGGTGGCTACTAAAATGATTAGTGGTCTTCATTATAAAGTATATGAGGACAGACTTAAGGATCTTAATATGTACACATTAGAGGAAAGGTGGGATATAGGTGATATGATTGAGATGTTTAAATACGTCCATGGCATAAATGTTCAGGAAGAGAGCCTCTTTCAATTGAAAGCAAGTTCTGCTACGAGGGGACATGGGATGAGGGTGAAGGGAGATAGATTTAGGAGTGATATGCTGAAATATTTCTTTACGGAAAGAGTAGTGGATCCGTGGAATAGTCTCCCAGTGGAGGTGGTAGAGATGAGGACAGTAACTGAATTCAAAAAAGCATGGGACAAACACAGAGGATCTCTAAAGGTAAAAAGGGGACTGTTGTAGTTGTTGATATGGAAGGACAGACTAGATAGGCCATGTGGTCTTTCTGTCATCATGTTTCTATGTTTCTAACTGGAAAAAAAACACTTGCATCTGGGGAAAATAAGCCCAAAAAACAAAACCTTTTTTGCATGTGCATATCTCTGCCTACTGCATATGGACTCCTGAAGAATGAAAGAGACGCTAATGGCCTCCTCTCTTCTGAACAGCATCGGCTGCCTCTCCTGCCCCCCCCCCCACCCCCACCACCATTTGTGCAAAGGAGCCTTAAAGACTGAACAACACACACTAAGGGCCTCTTTTACAAAAGCCTATTAGCTGGTTAACACTCGGTGTTCCTGACTGCCTGTTACTAACACTTGATGGTGTCTGCCTTAGCACTCTAAAATGCATGTTAATCGGCAGTTGCAAAGTGGGACGGGGAGTGGGTGTGGAGAACACATTGCTGCTAGCATCGGGGAAATGGCTGTGTGCTCAGCCTTAAGGCAGCTCAATGTGAGTTCACTTGATGATGATTCCATAGGAGTCATTGAGGGAACCCGATTTAATGGAAGACGCGTTAGGAAATCCTTCATGGGTTAGCTGCCCAGGACATACTGAACACGTCCCCGACCTCTGCCATTAATGCGCTTGAGATTGGCGTGTTAGTGGCAAATCCTTAGTGGCCTTTAGTGAAAGGGACCCTTAAGATTCTATCTGTATGGAAATAAGATCCCTACTCAAGCCATCAATCTCCACTTCAATAGAATTTAGTCTGCCAACTTTTCTTTCACATGACCCTATATTTAAATGATCTCATTCTTGACTAAGCTATCAAATGTGACTCTTAAATTATCAGATACTTCTTTTCTTTTATGTATGTATAATAAAGCATTGATTTGACAGACAAATAAAAGGAATGAGTTAATAAGTGCTATGACATAATTTTGCTATGAGGGACTGTGCTTTCTCCAAGAACAAGCAGGAAGTCTGTTCTCGCATATGGGTGACGTCAGCACTGACTGAGCCCTCGCAGAAGTATCCCCCCAGCTTTCAAAGAAAGCCTTTGGGAGATGCCACTATGCATTCGTGGTCCCCTTCCTGCCCAAGGGTGCCATCTTGCTCAGTCTGTTTTCCACGGAGCCCTTCAGACGTTCGTCTGGCTTGTCCCTGGAAAAAGTTGATTTTTCTGAGTTTCATACTCTCCTCGGGTGTTGCACTGGTACTCTTCCCGCCTGCTGACCTTGGTGTTGAGTTCAGTCCCCTTTTGTAATCTTTCATTCTTTTCTTTTCCTGGCATCTTCACACCTTTTTTTCCCCATTGGCAGCCCGGAGAATCTTCGACCTCGCAGGGTACTCTCCCCCCCCCCCCCCCCATGGCTACCAGTGGCTTTAAGAAGTGTGATCGGTGCTCCAAAAATGTCTTTGGCCAACACACGACTGCTGTCTCCGCTGCCTTGGGCCAGACCACCACCCGGTGGCCTGCGATCTCTGCAAGAGGATGTCCAGTAAGGCCCTAAAGAGCTGCCAGCAGCAGCACAATGTTTTTTTTTTCCCTGAGTCCCAGTACCTCCGAAGGCCACACTGATATCTCGGGCAGAACTTTTTGAGCCCGAGCTGCATTGTGGGTCCTCAGAAAGGGGGTCTCCTTGAGTGAGCCCAGGAAGAAGAAAATCCTCAAAGGTGGTGTCCTTGGATGGTTCCGGCCAGGTGCTGCCTGGTCCTGTAGTCTGGGGTGTTCGTCCAAGGCGTCAAAAGGAGCAGCCTGCGAATGTCCCCTGGAAAGATCCGACCATGGATCAGCCTCGGTCCCCAGACACTATCCTCTTAGAGAATTCCCCTTCAGGGGAGCCAGCATCGGGCCAGAGTCCCTCGGTGCCTGTGTCAAAGGCTGCGGAGCCTTCTGGTCTGGAGTCCAGAATGGCGGTCCTGGAGCACAGTTTGTCTGCCACCTTGGACCAGCAGCAGGTGCTGTTTGGTATGACCGGCTCATCTGCCCCAACTACCAGGCCCTTGATGTCCAAGACTTCTCTGGACGCCGAGCTGATCCTCGAGCTCCTTCAGCCTCGAGTCGATCCTTGGCCGAGGTTGCAATCGGAGTCCTGCTCGACGGGACTGTGGTCCTTCATTCCTGGCAAGTTTGCCGGGCACCAGCCGCAGGGCATCGGGACCCCCAAGGCCCGTGGCACAGCCCTCTTATGAGTCCTCGACGGACTACTCCGAGTAGGAGATGGAGGACGAGAAGTCCCCCGATACTCATCGCCACCGCGACATCTCATCGGATTCTCTCGTCTTGGAGCCTCAGTGCCATTCCCCACCTGAGGAAATGGGCTTCCTTGATTTTGTCAAGGACATGTCTAAGGTCCTGGCATTCCTGACTGAGTCGGAGGATGACCCTCAGGCGGATGAGTTGGAAATCCTCCAGTACGAGGCCCTTCCGTGGGAATTCCTAACAGTGCCTATTCCTCCCATCCTGGAATTGCTGATGCTCCGAATGTGAGAGACACCAGCTTGTTGCTGATGGTCAGCAAACGGCCCTACTTGATGTATTGAGTCTGTTGGAGCCTGGGTTTTCAAAAGTCGCAGCTGCCACATAACTCCATGGTGGTGGAGTCGGCCATGCGTCGGCTGACAAGCCATAAGACACACTCCTTGGTGCTCCCCTGCAAGGAGGCCCGCACCCTGAGCGCCCTCGGCAGAAAGTGCTACCAGGGCTCAATGCTCATCGGCCACATCCAGGCCTACCAACTGTACATGGGCATGTACCTGAGACCTGATGAAGGAACTCACCAGGTTCTCAACTGGTCTCTCCAAGGAACCCTTGCAGCAGTTCAAGAATCTGACCAAAGCTGTCTGTGAATGCTCTAAATTCATGTCTCGAGCGGCCTATGACGGGTTTGAGTCGGCGGCTTGAGTAGCGGCAGCTGGCGGCAGTGCATGCTGCCAAACTTGGCTACAGTTGTCGGACACCCAGCAGTGGGTTCAGGACAAATTGGTTGATGTCCCCTGCCAAGGAGAGAACCTCTTTGGCAAACCCATGACCGACAAGTCTGCCGAGCAGGAGACAGAGTTCATGATGAGGACCAGGCTCTCCAAGAAAACTGCTGCCCCTCCCTGATGGAAGGGCTCGGGCAAAAACTCCCTCCTACCTGAGGAAGGGAGCTGCTTACAGAAACTACTCACCCTTAGCAAGCCTCCCCTGCTCACCAACAAAGTCAGCAGGTCAAGGGACATGGGCATGGCCCACATAAGCAGAAGGCTCCAAAACTGCAGGCACTAGCTCCGGCCCAGCCAGGGGGATGTTTTAGGCTATGCTCAAGGATTCAATCTACCCCAAGGTGATAGCAGCCCACAGGGGTCGTCTGGCCCTCTATGTCCAGAGGTAGGTCACCATCACCACTGATTCCTGGGCATTAAGGATAGTCAGGGAGTGTTATCTCCTCCACCTGACTCAGACACCTCCCCCTTATTTCCTGGGAGAGCCCCTCAGGTCTCCCTTCCACCGGAACCTTCTTCTGAAGGAGTTGGCAAGTTTTCTCAAGGACAAGGCGGTGGAACCGGTGCCCACCATCTCAAGGGAAAGGGGTTCTACTCCAGTACTTCCTCATGCCAAAAAGAATGGGAGGCCTCCGGTGCATCCTCGACCTGCGCAACCTCAACAAATTCCTGGTGAGGGAGAAGTTCAAGATGCTCTCCCTTGGAACATTGCTGCCCTACCTCAAGAAGGGAGACTGGCTCCTTAGACCTCAAGGATGCTTATGCCCACATTCTCATCCACCCCAACCACAGGCAGTACCTGCAGTCCATAGTGGGGGCAAGCATATTCAGTGCAGGGTGCGCCTCTTCGGCCTGGCCTTGGCTCCAAGAGTTTTCAAAAAATGCCTGGCAGTCGTGGCCACCTTCCTTTGGCTCTAGGAGGTCTTTGTATTTCCCTACCTGGATGACTGGCTCATAAAGGGAGGCACAGCCGGCCATTGCAAGCACCATCCAGGTTCTGCAGCACTTGGGGTTTGTTATAAACTACCCCAAGTCTTACCTCCTCCCGACTCATTGGGTCAAAGATCGATTGTCTCCAGTCAAAGGCTTTCTTGCCCTGGGACTGAGTCGATCATCTCAGGACTCTGGCTTGGGACATAGTGCTGCCCCTTGGTGCCCGCTTGGCTTCTCCTGCACCTCCTTGGGCACATGGCCTCCACGGTCCACGTCGCCCCCAACGCTCACCTCCACATGAGGGCAGCGCAGTGGTGCTCTGGCACCAGTGGTCTCAGGCCACGGGCTGCCTCAGACAGAGTTTCTGTGACCTGCCAACTGGTGGATTCTCTGGTCTGGTGGCAGTCTCCCCAGCATCTCGAGGTGGGCATGCCTTTTCAGGCCCCAAGCCCCTCAACGGTCCTCACCACGGACACCTCCCTGTTTGGATGGTGGGCTCACTGTGGAGATCTCTGCACTCGGGGAAACTGGTCTCCAGACAAGAGTACCCAGCAGATCAACCTCCTGGAGCTCCAAGCCATACACCTAGCCCTGAGGGGGGGTGGGTTTTTTTTTTTTTTTGTCACCATCTGCGTCACCATCTGCATCACCAGCCTGTACTGGTTCAGACAGACAATTAGGTGGAAATGTTCTACATGAACAAACAGGGGGGCACGGGGTCTCGTACCCTTTGCCAGGAGGCACTGGTCCTCTGCTCATATGCAATCCAACAGGATATTCTTCTGTGGGCAGTGTACCTGAGCAGTCAGCCAGCAGGTTGTCCTGACCTGGCATCAGAGTCCTCCAGCCGTATGAGTGGCAGCTGGACCCCAGGGTAGCCAGTCGGCTTTTCTGGCTCTGGGGGATACCCATGATGGACCTGTTTCCCAGTCTGTACAACTTTCAGTTGTCCCGCTTCTGCTCCTGGCAGCCCCACCCCTTCAGGGTGGCTGCAGACACATTCCTGGTCTCATGGGTGCCTTCCCTCCTATGCCGCTGAACACCAAGACCTTGTTCAGGACCCTCCTTGACAGGGCTTTGCTCATCCTGTTAGCCCCTCGGTGGCCCATGCAACTGTGGTTCCTGTTGCTTCTGCACTTGACGGTGGAGACCCCCATCCCCTTGGGGACCACCCTGGGACTCCTATCTCAGGAGAGTGGGCTCTCTCCAGCACCCCATCCTGGGGTCCCTGTCGCTGATAGCCTGGCTGCTGAAAGGGTGACTCTGGCCCCTTTCAGCCTTCTGGTTGAGGTGGAAAACATTCTGCTGGCCTCTCGCAAGGCCTCTACTAGAAAGGTATATGCCCTCAAATGGTGCAAGTTCTCTGGTGCACCAATCACGGGGCTGATCCTTTCTCCTGCCCGTTGAGCCCAGGCAGAGGTGGAGAAGGTACTGTAGCACCAGAGCCAAGTCTAACACTGTCTGAGTGCACTCTAGTGCCTTGGCAGCACACCACCATCAGATGGATGGTAAGCCCCTCTCAGCCCAACCGTTAGTGACCCATTTCCTTCGGGACCTACTCTTATTGAAGCCCCCGGTTTGCCCTCCGGCAACCAAATGGGACCTCAACATGGTGTTGGGGCAGCTCACTCGCCTGCCCATCGACCCTCTGGCTAACTGCTACCTCTCTTGGAAGGTGGCTTTCCTGGTTGTGCTCACCTCGTTCGCAGAGTTAGCGAGCTTCAGGCTCTGGTGGTAGAGGAGCCCTATACCAGGTTCTACAAGAACAGAGTGGTGCTTCACATGCACCCCAAATTCCTGCCAAAGTTGGTGTCGCCCTTCTATCTCAACCAGGAAGTGGTGCTCCCTACCTTCTGTCCAAGACCTCACTCCAGTCGGGTGGCGATGGTCCTCCATGTCTTGGATTGTAAGAGGGTTTTGTCCTTTTACATCCAACACACTCGGGGCCACCACAAAGCCTCTCAGCTTTTTATCTCCTGTGACCCCAGTAGACTGGCAGAGGTGGTGACCAAGCATATGCTGTCCACATGGGTGGTGGACTGTGTCATCCTTGCTTATGAGCAGGTGTGGCTCCTGCTGGAAGGCTGTGTCATGGCATACCTGTCAAAACCATGGCAGCTTTGGTGGCAAACTTGCACTCCTGCCTGATGGTGAACATTGGCCGGGCCACCACATGGTCTTCAGTCTATACCTTCACAGCCCTTTACTGCCTGGAAAGAGAGTCCTGATGAGACAGTGCCTTCGGCCAGGCTGTGCTCTGTAAACCTTCTGGGGTTTAGGCAACTCCTGTCCTCTAACCTGTCTTCTGTGTTCAGGCTACTGGAGTGCTTGTTCATCAGACATGGGTCTTACTGTAGTCTGTGTGCATAGACTAAATTGCTGCTGCTTGCGGCTCCCATAAGGGAACCCCTGCTTTTTCCTATGGGTTTTCAATAGCCTGTAGCTAGAGTGTCCCATAGGTGAGGACTGACTTCCTGCTTGTTCCCAAAGAAAGTGTAGTTACCCACTTTTAACAGGTGTTCTCCGGGGACAGCAGGAATAGGTTCTCCCCTTGGAGTTGCTACTTTTACCATCTTTTTTTTTTTTGCCCTCTTTTAGCTATGTCATCTGACTGAGCAAGATGGCACCCTTGGGAGGGATGGGGACCACACATGTATGGTGACATCTCCCAAAGGCTTGCTTTGAAAGCTGGGGGGATGCTTCCGTAAAGGCTCAGTTGATGCTGACATCACCATATGTGAGGACTGATTCTTGCTGTCCCTGGAGAACACCTGTTACAGGTGCATATGCTATTCTGTTATCTATGAAAATTAATATTTGTCATTAACGGGAGCGGATTTGTCCTTATGAGCATCTGCATGCGGATCTGCTCTACCTCCTAGATAAAATGTCTTAATTGGCATAAAGCAGAGAGTTGTGGGATATTAGAACACTTTTGTGCATTTAAAGCAGACATAGACAGTCTCTCTTTGATAGTGCAGGCTGGACACAATAAAAGCAGACTTTCATCTTTGAATCCATCTGATGTGAGTTTGTAAAGCCATACTGTTGTTTTTGTGTGTGGCACACTGCTTGCTACTGCTAAGGTATTAAATGTCCCATCACCACCCCCATCCAGCCCCTGGCTGTACTCCTGCTCTCAGACAAATGAGCTCCAAAGAGGGCTGGTGCAAGGATGTTGGGTGCTCTGGGTGAACCTTCAGTCTTACTCCCTCCCCACCCCAAATTTTTGATAAACTAACAAAGGGATGATTATGATAAGGATTGAACAGTGTAATGAATGTTGTGGGTATAGCCAACAGTGTACTACTTAAGATCTGATTGGGCTGTGGTTGAGACCCAGCTGTTTTAAATATATTTTTTTGTTAGTACTTATGATGTGACCACGGATGGAATGTGTGTGAAAGTTCAAATACTACATGTTTTGAAATAAAAACTTTTTGTACTGGTTTTGAGAAAGTTAGGACAGAATGGAACATTAACAGATAGCTGCATAGTAGCAGCATGAGTCAAAACTGAAACAAAGGTAACAAGAGATACCATCGAGTGAAAGCTAATTTTGTGACTGAAGATGGTATTAGTATTTTTGCTAAAGATAGATTAGTACATACACTAGAAAGCAACTTAGGAAGATGTCCCCTCCAAGGTGCCTTCACTAAATATAATGGTATGGGTCGGCTGAGAAGTTGTTAGTTCCAAGACAGATGCCAGTTTCTCAAAATTTGGGTAAGTTGAAAGATTAAATGTTGACCAAGTACTTGGCATGACAACCAAGTCTTTTTCAATTGGCAGTTGCACTGAAGAAGATAGAGCTCACCCTGAATTCCAAAAGATCCTTCCTCAAATCATAAACTTTATACTCGAGCAGCAAAACGCTCATATTGCATCATTATTCACATTAGCAACTAAAGAATTAGACCATTGAGACATAAAAAGGAACAGCTGATTATGGTGGTTTTTGCAGAAGTTCAGTGTCTGCAAAATAAAGATGTTACTTTTTCTTGCCTGCAGTCTACCATTTTTGCAATCCTCAAAAGTCTGTTCACCACTGAATATTATCAGGTGTCTTATTTAGAAACAATTTCTATACCGCAATTGCCAAGGATCAATTGTGGTTTACAAGTAACATTTTTGAAGAGTGCATGAACCAGTTGCATTCTACAAGTACATGGAACAGAGGAGAACTATGTACATGAGCTGATTTAAATGTGTTGCATGCTTAACAGTGACATAAACAATTTCAAGTTAACTATTTACAATTCAGTTGTAGAATGGAATATTATAGATTAGGAGGGGGAAGGGGAAGTTACTGGTGTATCGTGTTGGACATTCCTGAGCCCCCTTCTCTTGGCATGTCTACCATGCCTTTTGAGTAAACATAAACCAGCATCAACCAAGGTTTGTCCTGGTCCTCTATTTGCATTAAAAAAAACCTGCCTAGATGTATGTGCAAATAATGTGTGTAAATCTAGCTATGTGCATAAATGAGCATTTATGCATGTATTTGACATGGTCGCTATTCTGAAAGTATATTCATTGGGTCAATTGTGTATATATTCACTGTGGGCATGAAGAGGGATGGAGTTTGTCCCAATGACAAAGCATGACTACCACATGAAAAGTATTGCAATATTGGTTTACAATAGCAGTTTTAAAAAAACGGGTTAGGGCATGCTTGCGCTTTAGACGATCTCCTTTGTACTCATAGTGATCGTTCTGTTCTTTTGGGGTATATAATTGTAGTGATTCTGCTGCAGGCAGGTTTCTCGCCAGATGTTTAAGGAATGTCAAATGGATTTCTGCCTGATTTTAATACTGTATCATGCCTTATTACCCCCTGAGGAAGGCAGTGCTGAAACACAACTGTGTTGGGTTAGGATCCTTATATGCCTGGATTGAGTGAAATCTTGAGTAAAGAAATCCACTTGAATATACCACGATCTGGACTGGTTAGAGAGATGGGCTTTAGGTATATTGCACAAGTTGTCAACTGCTGTCGAGTCAGTGCCAACACAGGGCTACCCTCTGGATAGTTGTCCTAAACTGTGTTTGGTCTTCAGTCAGGTGGCTACTTGTTGATAGAGTGGCATTTATCAATGCTGTTTATTGTAGCAATCCATCTCATTGCTAGCCTTCCTCTTTTGCATTGACCTTCAACTTTGCCAGCATGATATCTTTCTCTAATGAAGTCTGTCTTTGCATGATGTGTTCAAAGTATGAAAGTTGAAGTCTTGTCATCTGAGCTTCTAAAGAAATCTTAAGTTTGATCTCCTCTAGTAGCTACTGGTTTGTTCTTCAAGCAGTCCATGCTATACATAGTATTCTTCACCAGCATCTATTTTTCTTCCTATCTTTTTCACTGTCCATGACGTTATTAAAAATGCAAAGATTCGACTTGTTCAAGCCATGGTATGGAGAGATACATCTCTGCTCTTGAGAATCTTGTCTTGGTTCTTCATAGTCATTCTGCCAAGAGCAAAGCATTGTCTGATTTCTTGACTGCTTGTTTCTTTATTGATTATTGATCCAAGCAGGTTAAAGTTGTCCACTATTTCTATTTTTTCTCCATCAATGATGAACTTAGTGATTTTTGCCAGTTGTCAGGATCTTTGTCTTCTTCACGTTAAGGTGCAGGCTTATTTTAAGAATATGGTCCTTGATATTGAGAAGCAAATGTTTCAGATCATCTTCAATTTGAGCCAGTAATGTGATATCAAACAACCTTCTCCATTGATAAGTCTTCCATTAATCTTCACATTAAGATTGTCTGTCTTCATACAGTCCTGCTTCTCTGATTTGTTCTGCATATAAATTAAGTAAGGGTAAAGAAAGTATGCAGGCTTGTCATACACCTTTGCTGACTTTAAACCATTCTGTTTCTCCTTGTTCTGTTCACTGTTGCTTCTTGATCAATGTAAAGGTGGTGCATGAGAACTGTCAGATGTCCTGGTATACCCATGCTGCTTAATGTGGCCCAGAGTTTCTTATTTACACAAAGGCCTAGCTGTAGTTTAATAAAATACATATCAGTATCCTTTTGGTATTTTTTTGTTTGTTCAAGGATCCATCTCACATCTGCAATGATGTTTCTCATTCCTCGGCCTTTCCTGAATCCCGCTAGCACTTCAGGAAGAAGTTCTTGCAAGTATGGTTGTAGTCTCCACTGAATGATCTTGAATAGAATCCTGCTGGCATATTGAATCGTAACAATTATGTGATTAATTTCCACAGTCAGTTGGATGTTTTCCAGGCTGTTGGCCACGATGTTGTCTTCCAAATTTCCTGGCAGAGCCTTGTAAGTATGGTAACGGCTCTGATTGCTGTAATACTTCAGTGGGAATCCTGTCAATGCCCAGTGCTTTGTTCTTTGACTGCTTTCAGTGCTACTTTGACTTCTTTCATCACCAACTGTTCCAGATCATAAGGTACAGGTTGAAATGACTTGATCTTTATGATATAATGACTCTGTATATTCTTCCCATCTTCTCTTGATCTCAGCATCATTCAGCATGGATCGTTGAACATCTTTTAGCATTCCATTTCAAGGCTGGAATTTTCTCTGGCTTTCCTAAAGCTACGAGAGTTAATCTTGTTGTTCCTCTAATAGTATTGTATTTCTCCTTGTCTTGTTTTTCCTGTATTTTGAAAATCTGTAAATTCTGTGATTACCTCTGGTTTTAGCATCTCTGTTTCTGGGCAATTTTCAAAGTTTCTTTACTCATCCTTTTGGTTGTTTTTTGCTTTTTCACATTTTGTAGAGACTTCTCTCTTTCTTTGAGTACCGCTTTGTTGTTGTCATCCCATAACTCTTCTGTCATTTGTCACCAAAGTAGTGAATTGATTTCATAGGCAGCCTTTAACTTCTGGTGCTATATTCTCAAGGTTATATTTTTGTTACATGTATGAGTGGCTTGCTCTGATCCTCCACTGTCAAAACCGTCCCATTGAGCTGCTGATTCTGGGATGGGTGGTTTTAGTCTGGCACCTTAGCTGAGACCTGTCCAGCTTGGGAGACCCTGTAGACAAATATAGTGCTCAGCACAATAAGCTGCAAACCAAGCAAGGGATTGTACAAGTACACATCTAAATTTATAAGATACTATATCTTATGCATGCTCCTTACAAATTTGGACATGGGCATTTAGGGCTGGTTGGGCCTTATATATATTTGTTTTCTCCCACTAACACTAGTATTTTATAAGGTCAAGTTTGTGTATGCATGACTTTTGAATAGGTATGTAATACATGCATAAAGATGCATGTAAATCTATGCATGACTTATAAAAATACCTTCAGGGTCTTAGAGGGCAATCCTGTCCAACACTGACATGAAAATATCATTCCACATCCAAGCTGAAAAAGTGAGAAGATGGTAATGAGCAATTAAAAATCTTTTGTGGTACTATTAATGGCAAGTATTATGGATTCCTTTTTGGATCAACTACACGTTTGCCTACCGGGAAGTGGCAATGATGGTAGTGTGTTAAGAGACAGAATTGGCAAAGATTTTATTCGGTGTCTCTAAATGTTGGGAATTTTTACATCTAAAATTTGGCAACCTATTGTGGGTTTTGACGGGTGATCAGCTGGACTGTGCTCACTAGACCAAACAGAGCTGAAGTACTTCCTAAAAGAAGAATTTCAGACAAAAGTTTAAAAAAAAAAGATATAATCTTGTCAGAGTTTTGAGATGGAATTTCTTCAAGGATGAAGATAATCCCTATAGGATAACTCACAGAAAGATACTGTTAAAGCAATGGGAAAAGACTAAGGAATAAAGAAGCAGTTTTTTCTCTTTTCTGGTAGCCAGTTCTTTCTACCAACACCATCCCTTGAGAAATTTTTGACAGTGCATGGAGACTCACAAAGATGCTATCACAGTTTTACTATGTTGTGGTATTCACTTCCACTCCTTGAGGGGCCTCAGCAGATCAGGTTTTCAGGACATATCTAATGAATGGGATACACCCTAGAATACTGAGGGGACTTGGGCGTTCTAGCAGTGCCACTGACTGACCTTTTCAGTACCTCATTTTAGTCACAAGTGGTGCCAGAGGACTGGAGAGAGTCACATGTCCCTTTACACAAAATTGAAGTAAGGATGTGGTTGAAAGCTACAGGCTGGTTAGTTTAACTTTAGTGGAGAGTAAATTATTGGAAGTGCTGCTGAAAGAGAAAATAGTGAGGTTGCTGGAGTCCAGCAGATTACAGGATCCGAGGCAGCATGGATTCACCAGAGGCAAGTCTTGTCAGACAAATTTGATTTCTTTGACTGGATGATCAGGGAGTTGGACTGAGGGAGAGCCCTAGATGTGATGTATTTAGATTTCAGTAAAACCTTTGACACCGTTACCCACAGGCAACATAAATAAATTGAGCACCCTAGGGATGGACCCTGCAGTTATTGACTGGGTTAGAAATTGGTTGAGTGGGGGGCAACAAAGGGGTACAGGTAAATGGAGATCACTTTGAGGAGAAGGATGTTACCAGCAGTGTGCCACAGGGATCTGTCCTTAGTCTGATTCTTTTTAACATCTTTGTTAGTGATATAGCGGAAGGGCTGTTGGGTAAGGATTGCCTCTTTGTGGATGATACCAAAATCTACAATAGAGTAGACACCCAGGAAGGTGTAGATATCATGAAGAGGAATCTAGCTAAGTGTACAGAATGGTCTAGAATTTGGCAGCTGAGATTTAATGTTAAAAAAATGTAAGGTTGTGCATTTGGGCTGCAGTAATCCAAGGGAGCAATATAGTATAGGGGGGTGAAGTGCTTTTGTCCACTAAAGAAGAGCGGGACCTAGGCGTGATTGTGTCTGATGATCTTAAAGTAGCTAAACGGGTAGAAAAGGCGATGGCAAAAGCTAGAAGGATGCTTGGGTGCATAGGGAGAGGAATGGCCAGCAGAAAAAAGGATGTGATAATGCCTCTGTGTAAGTCTTTGCGACCTCATTTGGAGTATAGTTTGCAATTCTGGAGACTGCACCTTCAAAAGGATGTGAACAGGCTGGGGTTAGTACAGAGGGTGGCTACTGAAATGATTAGTGGTCTTCATTATAAACTATATGAGAACAGACTTAAGGATCTTAATATGTACACCTTAGAGGAAAGGTGGGATAGAGGTAATGTGACTGAGATGTTTAAATACCTCTGTGGCATAAATGCACAGGGGGAGAGCCTCTTTTGATTGAAAACAAGCTCTGCTATAAGGGCTCATGGGATGAGGGCAAAAGGAGATGATTCAGGAATGATATACGGAAAGATTTCTTTATGGAAAGAGTAGTGGATCTGTGGAATAGTCTCCCAGTGGAGGTGATAGAGATGAGGACAATATCTGAATTTGAAGAAGCATGGGACAAACACAGAGGATCTCTAGAGGGAAAAAAGGGACTGTTGTAGTGGTTGATATGGAAGGACAGACTAGATAGGCCATGTGGTCTTTTTCTGTCATCATGTTTCTATGTTTCAAGTTTCTATGAATATGCATAAATGAGATTTGAATACATACCACCTTCACTGTATGCAGGGCCATACCAAACCATAAATGTGCCTTGTGTGACTTGTAAACCTGGTGCTGCCCCAGGAGGGAGGAGAGGCCTAGTGGTTGGGGCAAGTTACCTTGAGCCAGAGGTCAGAGGTACAAATCCCACTAGAGGACAGCAACCTTGGGCCGGAAGGACTGGGGTTTCTAGTCCCACAGGTGCTCCTTGTGGTCTTGGGCAAGCCACTTAACCCTCCATAGCCCATGTTCCCTGTAAAATATTTATCTCCAAGTTATAATGCCCTGTTCAATGTAATTTCAGTTTGTTCAATATAAACCACCTTGATATCATGAAAGGCAGTATATAAGAAATGATAAAAAAATAAATCTCCCCATGCCAAACAGCTCCCCATCTTACCTCACCTTATTGTCTAGCTGGCTTCCTCCTCTTCCCCAACCCTGCGCTGCCTGCCTTGCCCCGCTGCAGCTTTTCCTGTTCTCTTGGTGGTGTCAGCGGCAGCGGACCTCCTCCAATTTAAAAATAAAATGCTGTTCTTTCTGACTCCATGCTTGCAAGGCTGGTCTGATCCCTCCCTCCTCTGACATATGCTCATTTCGGAGGAAGGAGGGACCAGACCAGCTATGCAAGCGCAGAGTTGCAAAGATCTGTGTTTGTTTTAAATTGGAGGAGGTCCACCATCACCAAGAGAACAGGAAAAGCTGTGGTGGGGCAAGGGCGGCAGGAGCTCCAACTGCACCCCTGTTTCTTTTGCATCCTCTATGGCTACACCACTCACACAGGCCTGACAACCTGAATCATTTGTCATCCTTGAACACTGGCAGTGATGCTACTGCCACTGAAGGAAACAGCATCCTAGGGCTATGGGAGCCTAGTTGATCCATAGCCTTAATGCCCAATTGTTTTTCTCAGATTCCTACAGAGCGCAAATGGTGAATTGGGGATGATGGGAAAGTGAAGATAAAGCCAAAAGTCACAGAGCTGCTTAAATATAGCAGCAGGAAGAGGAGATGGGCAAAGTGAGTTATGCAGTCATTAGTTTCTGGCATGTTTTCATATAACTGAAGACAACGTAGGAGTAACTGATGACTAAGGGTAGGACAGGAGCTTTTTCAAAACATTAGTTGACTCGTTGATTTGGAAATGGGAAGGTGCTGTCTGGTTCTGTGCGACATCTGCCTTTGAGTGGCAGGCCTACAGCATTGGCTGGTTAGGTTGTCAGGATCTCCACTATGAATATGCATGAGATCTGCATGGTGTGGAGGTAGGGCATACCCTCATGCATAATCACTGTAGAATTTTTGAAAACCCAAGCAGTCCCTGAGGAGTGAGTAGAGACCCATTAGTGTAGTGAATATGTGGCTGTGTTCTATGCATGTGGAAGCAAATCATGAAAGAAATAATAACCATTTAAAATATATTCTACCTGTATTTGAGGGGGAAAAAGCAGTAGACATTGAGTAAACTCTGTCATGTTCAATTATACAAATCAAAAGGTAGTCTCCAAAAAATATTTTCTTTATAAATCTGAATTAAATTTAGAAACATGACAGCAGAAAAAGACCGCATGGCTTACCTGCCCTTCTATATCAAAAACTAAAGTCCCTTCTTAGAGATCATCTGCGTTTGTCCCATGCTTTCTTGAATTCAGATACAGTCCTTGTCTCTACTATGCCCACTGGGAGACTATTCCATGCATCTACCAGTCTTTCCAAAAAGAAATATTTCTGCATATTAGTCCTGAGCCTATCCCCTTTCGCCCTCATCCTACGTCCCCTTGTAGCAGTGCTTGCTTTCAATAGAAAGAGGCTCTCCTACTGTGCATTTATGCCATGGATGTATTTAAATGTGTCTATCATATCACTTTTATCCTCCCTTTCCTTTAAAGTATACATATTAGGATCTTTAAGCCTGTCCTCATATGCTTTATAACGAAGACCACTAACCATTTTAGTTACCACCATCTGCACCAACTCCATCCTATTTATGTCCTTTTGAAGGTGTGATCTCCAGAATTGCACACAATACTCCAAAGGAAATTGCCCTGAGACTTAGACGAAGGCATTATTTATTTATTTATTTTTCTGCAGACCATTCCTCTCCCTATGCATCCAAGCATCCTTCTGGCTTTTGCTGTCACCTTTTCTACCTGTTTAGCCACTTTAAGATCATCAGAAACAATCATGCCTAGGTCCCGCTCTTCTTTTGTGGACAGAAGTACCTCACCCCTTACACTGTACTGCTCCCTTGGATTTTTGCAGCCCAAATGCATGACCCTGCATTTTTTTAGCATTAAATCTCAGCTGCCAAATTCTTGACCATTCTTCAAGCTTAGCTAGATCCCTCCTCATGTTATCTACTCCTTCCTGGCTGTCTAATCTATTGCAGGTTTTAGCATCATCCGCAAAGAGGCAAACCTTACTCAACAGCCTTTCTGCAATATCAATAACAAAGATGTTAAAAAGAAATTGTACTTGAACTGTGGTGCATAGAATAGAAAAGAAAGTAACTGAGCTTAAAGGGACATGTTTGGAAGGCATGCTCTACTAACCCACACGTTATCCCTTAATCTTAGCTACTACTGAAGGAGTAATGAGCTATTTTAACAAAAGTGCTACAAGACTGGCAGGAGAATTCTTTGGTTTCCTGTCTTTAATTCTACATCCTTATGCATAAAAGAAATATTTGAACATGCATTTTAGAAATGATGTCCAAGTACAGTCGGTAATATCCATGTGAAGATGTGCTGGAAAAGGCCGGTTATGTCTGTTTGCCATGATTTCAGAAATGTGGACATATGTGATGGGGATGACTGCATCAACGTGCCTGAGGCCGTATTATAGACAAGGGATGCATCCCAGACAATCCTCAAGCAGCAGAAGGAAAACTGCACCACTGATGTCGCCAATACCTGTGAAAAGTCATTGTGAACAGCACTAGAAATACCAGAGTACTGTCTGCTCTACACCCTCTGGGGATATACTGGCACAAGGTGTGGGCCTGGATGTGCCAACTGTTTCTGAAAGTGTGTGCGCACGTCTATGTTCAGTGGACTGCCCTGGACATTCAGTAGCCTGTATTGTTGAGAGTGAAAGACAAGATTGGAGCAAAATAGATGGAATCCATCAAGTAATTGAGACAGAGCTCTGTATCGTATTAATGAGCCCATGCTCTGATGCCAGACTTCTCTTAGAGGCGCTCTGTCACTGTCTGGTTAAAGGACCAAAAAACTGCAAGTGAAAGGTAAAGCAAGATGTTAGTAAAATGTTTTGATGTCCTAGCATGCTTTTGCATGCATTTTTCACTATTTCACTTACAGGCTTTTTTTTTCACAGAAGCTATTTTTATCTTTCCAATTAGGGACTAAGATGAAGACACTGCAGCACTGTTTGGTAAGAACAGATTGGAAATAATAAACAGAAAGTTCCAAGCAAAATTAATTGAACCTACTTTCCTGCATAGGCAGGTGGTCTGCAATACTCCCAGTCAAGATCGCATATTCCTTAACATACATTGATGATGTTGGGACACTAAACCGAAACATTATTTCGGGACAAATACACAGTGATCTTATAAGCCTACTTTTATTCCTTAAAGTAGGTTAACAAGGAAATAAAGGAAATTGAAATTTTAAGACAGTGCTTCCCCCAACTGTGTCCTGGATGCACACCTAATTGATCTGGTCTGTAATGAATATATGTTAGTGGGAAGACTCATCTGCATATCTATCCCAGCAGAGGACAGAGGATTCCAGAAGTCACAGCGCGTCAACCAGGCAAGAGTTGCTACAGACCCTGCACTCTCTCCAGCAGCTGAGGACTGGAAAACTCATTTGCATATCTGTCTGGTACCAAAGCTTCACCAACTGAACGATGGCTAGGAAAAATGATATTGCCAAAACTGTTGCCCCCATTACAGCTTCTGCTTCTGTTCAATTGAGGGACTGGTTCCATGTGCAAGATGCTTACAAGCTAAAGTCCTCATGAAACAAGTGGAGGAGCTCGGAGAAGAGGTGGTGAGGCTGAGAAGCATTTGAGACAGTGATTAGTACATTGATGAGATGCTTCTTGAAGCATCCAGGTTCTCTGACAGAGGTGAAGATGGTATGTTACAGAAGGGAGAGAGTTGGACATGAGTCACCAGAGACTGCAGAATTGACAATCCAGCTCCCCCAGCCCTCAAATTGAAGAACCAGTATGCAGCCCTGGAAGTGGAGGAGGTGAAAGCATCACAGGAAAGGGAAGAACCAAAGTTGCAGAATCAGTGACCATAAGGAAGCAAAAAGTAATGGTGGTTGGTGATTACCTTCTGAGAGGTATTGAGGTGTCCATCTGCCAGCCAAACTTGTCTAGGGAGGTGTGCTGTCAGCCAGGTGCCAAAATCTGAGATGTTACAGAGAATTTGCTGAGACTCATCAATCCTACTGATTATTATCCAATGTTACTTAGCAATAGCATTTGTGCCAACATGGATAAGCATCCCTCCGAGCGTATCAAGAGTGACTTCATGGCTCTGGGACAGAGGGTGAAGCAGATAGGTATACAGGTGGTGTCTTCTTCAATCCTTCCTGTTGAGGGTAAAAGCTGAGGCAGAGAAGCTTGCATCCTGGAGATGAATGCATGGATGGTATAATTGAGTGTCTCTTGTTTCCTGGACCATGGGATGATTTTCAAAGGGCTGCAGAGCAGAAATGGCATCCACCTGTCCAAGAAGAATCAAAGTGTCTTCCGCAGCAGACTGATTAACCTTCTGAAGAGGACTTTAAATTAGGTCCAATGGGATGGGTAAATAAATCCCCCATCAAATACCTCTGTAGAAATGGGTAAAAGGGGCAACATCTGGAAAATAGTGTGCATAAATGCCTGTAGTATGGTAAATAAGAGCCCAGATGTTGAGGCTCTACTGGAAGAGGCTGACTTGCATTTAACGGCAGTTACAGAAACATGGTTCATGGACCACCATGACTGGGATGTAATTTAACTGAGCTATACTATATTTAGGAAGGACAGGGGATGAAAAATGGGAGGAGTGGCACTATATGCAAAAACTAATATTAAAGCTATGGAATTACAGGGCTTAAAAAGGAGTGAGAAGGCACTGTGGGTTAAACTAGAAAGAGGGAAAGGTAAATCTATCTGCATTGATGTGAGATACAAATCTCCTTCACAGACAGAAGAAATGGATAGAGATTTAATAGAAAACATACGCATTATTGGCATGAAAGGAGAAGTGCAACTGATAAGTGATTTCAACATGCCAGATATTAATTGGCACATCTCTGCTGCAGTGTCATCTAGAAGTAAGGAGATTCTGGATTCTGTACATGAAGAATTATTATAGCAACTGGTAACAGAAGCCACACGTGACCGGGCCATACTGGACCTGGTGATACTAATGGGGAAAGTGTTTCTGATGTTATAATGGAAGATCATCTTTCATCCAGTGATCACCAGATGGTGTGGTTCAGTATTAGGACTAGAGCTGCTAAAGTCCATTCAGAAGAGGTTCTTAAACTTTAGGAAAACTAACTTTGCCAAGATGGTACAATACCTTGAGGAGTCGTTAGCGTGTTTGGAACAGCTAGGGGATGTAGAAAAGCAATGAGCAAAACTGAAAGGGGATATTTTCAGGGCAACAAATCTTTTTACTAGAGGGGTAAATAAATGTAAAAGGAAAAGGAGGCCACCATTGCTCGCAAAAGAAGTAACTGAAAAGGTGAAGAAAAGAGAGTGGCCTTCATAAAATATAAGGGATCACTGAAAGGAAGATGAGCATCAATAACAGAAAAAACTTAGAGAAGCTAGGAAAGTAGTCGGGAAAGCAAAGATACAAAAAGAAGAAGAAATAGTCAATGCAATAAAATGGGGGGACGACATTTTTCAGATATGCTAGCAAGAGGAGGAAGTGCAAAAGTGATATTGTCAGACTCAAGGGGGACAGGGAGGAATATGTAGAAGCTGATGAGGATAAAGTAGAATTGCTTAACAAATATTTTTGTTTTGTGTTCGCAGATGAAGGGCCCGGAACAGGACCTCAGAAAACACCCACAAATAGGAGCATAGGTGAAGGAGATATTGAACAATTTTCAGAAGACTGTATTCATGAGGAACTAGCTAAATTTAAAAGTAGACAGTCAATGGGGCTGGATGGGATACATCTGAGAGTATTGAAGGAACCTGGGAAAATTCTAGTGACTCCACAGTCTGACCTTTTCAATAATTCTTTAGAGTCGGGAGTGGTCCCAGAGGACTGGAGAATGGCACAGAAAAGCAGAAGTAAGGATGAGGTTGAGAATTACAGGCTGGTTCTGTGGTGAGTAAATTAATGGAAATGCTGCTGAAACAGAGGATAGTGAGATGTCTGGAGTTCAATGGATTTCAGGATCCAAGGCTGTGTGGTTTTACTAGGGATGGGTCTTGTCAGAGAAACCTGATTGATTTCTTTGACTGGGTGACCAGAGAGTTGGACCGAGGGAGAACCCTAGATGTGGTGTACTTAGCTTTCAGTAAAGCCTTGGGCACTATTCCACACTTATAAATAAATTGAGCACCCTAGGGATGGACCCTAAAGTGACTGACTGGGTTAGAAATTGGTTGAGTGGAAAACAACAAAAGGTATAGGTAAATGGAGCTCACTCTGAGGAGAAGGAAGTTACCAGTGGTGTGATGTGGGGATCTGTCCTTAGTCCAATTCTTTTCAACATTTTTGTTAGTGATATTGCAGAAGGGCTGTTGAGTAAGGTTTGCCTCTTTGCAGATGATACCAAAATCTGCAATAGAGTAGACACCCAGGAAGGAGTAGATAATATGAGGAGGGATCTAGCTAAGCTTGAAGAATGGTCAAGAATTTGGCAGCTGAGATTTATCACTAAAAAAAGCAGGATCATGCATTTGGGCTGCAAAAATTGAAGAGTGATGCAGTATAGGGAGTGAAGTACTTCTGCCCATGAAAGAGGGGCGGAACCTGGGCATGATTGTTTGTTTCTGATGATCTTAAAGTGGCTAAACAGGTAGAAAAGGCAACAGCGAAAGTCAGAAGAATGTTTAGGTGCAGAGGGAGAGGAATGGCCAGCAAGAAAAAGGAGATGATAGTGCCGCTGTATAAGTCTTTGGTGAAATCTCATTTGAAATATTGTGTGCAATGCTGGAGACCGCACCTACAAAAGGATATAAACAGGATTGAGTCGGTGCAGAGGGTGGCTACCAAAATGGTTGGTGGTCTTTGTTATAAGCCATATGGGGACAGACTTAAAGATCTCAATATGTATACTTTAGAGGAAAGGCAGGTGAGAGGAGATATAATAGAAATATTTAAATATCTCTCTGTGGAATAAATGCACAATTGAAAGAAAACTCTGCAATGAGAGGACACAGGATGAGGGTGAAAGGGGATAGACACAGGAGTAACATGCAGAAATATTTCTTTATGGAAAGAGTGGTAGATGTGTGGAATAGTCTCCCAGTGGAGGTAGTAGAGACAGGGACAGTATCTGAACTCAAGAAAGCATGGGACAAACACAGATCTCTAAAGGAAAAGAAGGGACTATAGTAGTTGATATGGAAAGGCAGACTAGATAGGTCATGTGGTCTCTTTCTGCCATCATGTTTCAAGTTAGCAGCTGTAGCCCACTGGTTACTTCACTGCCTATGAAGCCAGAGGTCATGGGTTCAAACCCACGGTGGGGTTATTTGATAGGGCTGTCTGAGGCATTGTCTATTTAGATAGGCCATGTGGTCCTTTCCTGTCATCATATTTCTATGTTTCTATCAGAGGATCTCTAAAGGTAAAAAGGGGACTGTTGTAGTTATGGAAGGACAGACTAGATAGGCCATGTGGTCTTTTTCTGTCATCATATTTCTATGTTTCTATGGATTTGTGTATAGTAGAGACCCAGTGTATGCAAATGTCTGTCAAGCATATTCATTATGTTACTCCTGAAAACCTTACTGGCTAGATGTATTTCCAGGTGAGGGCTAGGAAGTAACTGGATTGAAGCTTGATATCATGGGGTTGTAGGAGATGTAGTGACTGTGCCCTAGCGTGACCTTTTTCGCTGAGCTTAGGCAGTGCACCTCTGCATGGTGAGAGCTTAATTTTGTGCAGAAGCTTTCAATTGTTTTGAGTCTATCACCTTCTTTCTTGCAAATGCCATGCTTCTGTACTTAGCCTGCTGCTGCCGTGGCAATGTCACCACTGTTAGTCCTTGGCTCCAGTAAATTGTCATGAGCCATCGCATCCCATATACATCCCCTGCCCATATTCCTGCTTTCAGACAGCTTGGCTCCAACTCCCCTCATTTCTGGCTATTTATTGTTGGGGTCTGAGCATGTTATGACTGTATGTATTATTGCGAACTTTATAGTAGGCTGCATCCAGCATCTTACATCTTTCAGCAGCCCAGCATGTTCTCACCCTCTCTGCCTCGGTCTGGTGTAGCTGCCTTCTCTGTTTTCTTCTTCCAGCTCTCTTGCATACTGCTCCCTCTCCAGTGAGAGGAGAAGAAGAAAAAACCTTTTGCAGAATAGGATCAAAGTGTATTCCATTTATTTTCTGCATGCTTGATAGGATTTTCCAAATTTTATGGGCCAAGCTGTATCCACAAGAAGGGTCCTCTTGAAAGATCAAGGTGAATGCAATTCAGACTTACAAATACTTCTCTATTGATGAAATAAGAGAAAGCTGCTAGGTTGCTGGTTGTTTTTTGTCTGTAAAACAATTGGTCCTGAGCCATTGTGACTAAGCTTAATGGTCTTCAGAACTGAACATTTATTACTCTTTGGCCACGAAGGGAATACCAATTGATGAAAACTGCTGCAGTATTTAATGTCCTCTCACTTGGTTTGCAGCTTGTCGTGCTGTGAGGGCTTGTGTGCATCAGTGATGCTGAGAGCTAAACTATCGGTAGTTTAACTACTGGCAGGGTCTCCCAAGATGGATAGGTCTCAGCTGAGGTGCCAGACCAAGACAAACCACCCATGAACCAAGGGAAGTTGGAGGTGGTCAAGAATGAAGTAGAACGTGTACAACTTGATCTGTTGGGTGTCAGCAAACTGAAATGGACTGGCATCGGGCACTTTGTTCCCATTTCTCCTGTCCATTGAAGACTGGGGGCAGGGAGGTGGGTTTGCTGGGCACTGCAGAGCCTTTGTGAGGCTGGGCAGGTGACCCCAGGGCCAATATCACACTTGATATGGAATCACTGTACACAGATATCCCACAGGAAGCCAGTCTGACTATAATCAGATTTGCTCTGAGTAAGAGAGTGTCATAATGTGTCCTGACAGAATTTATTATTGAATTATTTTGCATTTAACAAAAAAGTTTTATCAGTAGATCAAGGAAATAGCCATGGAAGCTAGTATGGCCCAGACATAGCAAATCTTTATATATGTAGGGAATATATATATTTATTTATTTAATCAGGAAATCAAAGCAGTTTCCATGGAACAGAGAACTTTAACGTTACATAGAACAGGGCATAGTATAACAACAATTATAACATCAATTTGCATTTTTAAACGTACATACAGCTGTGAGGGAGGTATTTTTTTTCTGTTAGGGGGTTATATTGCTAGTCCTTAAAGTGTTCTTTGAATAGATGTGGTTTTAGCTTCTTGTGGAAACCTGAGAGCTCTGTTGTTATGCTCAGTTCTGTGGGGAGCAGGTTCCAGAGGTCTGGGGCGTAACGTGAGAATGCTCTCTTCCGTGTTCCCTGATGGCACTTTGTTAACTTGGTCGGTAGAACTAATTTATTTTGCTACCATTTCCCTGTTTCTCTGCCCCTCGCAGCTGTGTGTACTATAGATTCCAGGCAGGGCGCTGTCAAATTGTGGATTATTTTGAATATTATTATTATTGCTTTGTATCAAAAGCATTTACCCAGTTTGCAGGTCTGTCGTTCTGTGGGATATTCGGCAGCACTAACTGGTGAGCACTGGGGAGGCATCCATCACTAACTGGGCAGCAGTGAGATTCAGCTGCTACCTGGTTAGCAATACGTGGTGAAAGCCAGGCACAGGAAGCCCTAGACTAACTTTTGCCGTAGATGTTAACCAAGCAGCAGCTGAATGTTGCCACTGCCCGGCCATCTTGCCCAGATATGGCCCCAGCATTGAATACCTGGGTTTTAAGTTCAGCATCTGTTGGATTAAAGAACTGAATGTCTGAACAGTGTGCTGAGAGCTATTGCATGCTGAAAGACAGACTGCATATCCCAGGCAGGGGAAGCATGGTGGAGCACAGGAACATACTGCCTTTTTGGGTTCCCAATCCCATTACTGGAGAGGGCCAAGCCATTCCATAGGCAGGGTTTAGAGCCACATGTCTGCTTGGCCATTAAGAGTCATTATGTTCTTTGTCTTTCATAGATGGGGACATTGTATGGCTGGGCCTGCATTTAAAGGAGCCTTTCTTTTCCTGTAAAGTATCTGTTTATGGTGATTACCATGTTCCTAAGGGAGGAATCATGCAGGTGCATACCTCTGTGGAGAACGATATGGATTTTGTTTTGTGTGGTTTTCTTTAGCCAGAAGTAGTAAAGGTTTTTATCACTTATTGTAAAGTTGTCTGACCACTGGGTTTGGATTCAAAGTGCAGCACAACACCTGAAGCTGCTCATTTAACCATGGTCAATGTCCCTGCATGTGACACTGCACATATCTAAGAAACTGAGAGGCTGCCACTCAGTACCTATACTGTAGCTCTAGAAAGGGATATAATTCATTCTCCCACACATTGATCCCACGTGAATGCCATGAATAGCAGAACAAGAGTAGAATTACCTATCTTAAACACTGAGTCATGCCAAATAGGAACTGAAAGTGTGTCCCTCCGTTCAATCTCTGATAACCTCTCAAAGCTATCCACAGGATCGCCATGCGTCAATATCGACATTGATTCAATGGCACTTAACAATAAGCTGCATGTCTCCACTAATGAGACTTGCGTAACAGAGGATTGAATAAATCTTGGCAGGCTCGATAGGCACAGAAGGATTAAGAAGGGGAGCAAGCTTCTTTTCAAGGACCGGCCATGAAAGCTCTGATGAGATTGAGCCAGTAGACAGGAACCAACATGTCTACCCCAATATAAAGGGCCTTATGATACATCAGGTCAACCTAAATCCCACTTTCCTTTCAACAGCTTCAGTTTCCTCACAACAATACGTGAAGGTTTCAATTGCCATAAACATTTAGACAGAACCTGGCCTATAGATCTAAATGCAGTGTTTGGAAATTGGACTAGTATCATTCATTCTTAAAATATGTTGATTTGAGGGGCCACTACCATCCCAGTCTCTCCACCAGGATAGAAAAAGCAGACTCCACTGCTGACAAAACAACTTTAGTTTGCTCAGTAACTAATCCATATCTATTCTGGCACCACGCAGATGGAAACCGAGTCAGATATGCTTCGAGACAATAAGCATTGAGCAGCAAAAGTTCCATTTTGGCCCAATTACGTTACAGTTGGAGAGGGTAAAAAATTCCCCAGTAGCATGTCACAAAGCCAGTACAGATGCAGTAAGTCTTGCCACATCTGGCATTACATCATCTTCACAGATGGACACTGTTTGAACTGTGTATCCTGAAGGGGATGTGCCCTAAAGCTGTCATTAAGGGTTTTAAGACCACCACACAAAGAAGAGGTGATAAAGGGCAGCTTTTTCTCATGCTCTGAGATGACTTAAAAGTAGGAGACAAGCACCCGTTATTATCAAGCCTTGTTGAGGGGCAACTCCTATAATACCTTAACCATATTAATAAATGATTGGCCCATCCCGAACCAGGCCAAAATGTTAAATAAGAACTTCCATTCAACATGGCCAAATGCTCTTTCAGCATCTAATGAAATAGCCATCACCAGGGCTGGCCCAACTATCAGGAAAACTAGGCAGTTGCCTAGGGTGGAAGCTTCTGGCGAGCAGCAAAGAACTGGGCATTTAAAGCTAAACAATAGATTCTGTCAGCCAGGGGGTCAAGATTAGCCTAGGGCTCCAACACCTTGAACCAATTTTGGGGCCAGCCTTAGCCAACACTGGTATCTTTTAGGATTCCGCTCTGTCTATCATATGGTAAAACATCCTAGTATTACTTGCTGCCTCTTTCCCTTTCATAAATGCATTTTGGTTGGGGTATATGGAACCAGGAGGGCCTTAGCATAGATCTTACAACTGAAGTTAAGCAGGGAGAAAAGTCTGATTTTCACATAGTTCAGATCCTTCCCCAGCAGGATTGCCAACTGACCGGTTTTAGGCCAGCCCCAGCCAGTTCTACAAGCTGCAGGCCAGTGGCTGCATCCCCCCACCCATGCAGCCTGCCCCGCCCCACTATCACTTGTTCTGTTCTGGTAGCAGCGGCAGATCTCCAATTTAAAAAACAAAATTTAAAAAAAGTGTCTTTGTGACTCTGTGCTTGCAAGGCTGGTCTGGTCCTTCCTTCTGCTATATCTGTGCATCAGAGGGGGGCGGGACCAGACCATCCTTTTAAGCCTGTAGTCACAAAGACCCAAACTTTTTTTTAAAGTTTGAAGTCTGCCGCTGCTGGACATGGGGGGGGGGGGGCGGGAGGAAGAAGGGACATAGCGGGGAGATGTTGGACATGGGGGATAGGGACACAGAGAGAAGATGGTGGACTTGGAGGAAGGGATGCAGGACGGGGCGAGGCGATACTAGATATGGGGTAGAGTTAGTGAAAGACTTGGAAATAAGAGGCTGGGGAAGGAGAGAGAGCTGGAAATGGGAGGGTTGGGGTGAGGGAAAGAGATGAAAAGCTATAGCTAGATACAGAGTGAAATTGAGGAGTGGTTGGTAAGAAGGAGTGAAATCTGGATAGAGAAGCAGAAAATAAATGGAAGAATACTGAAAAGAAGAGAACTGATATAAGGGAGGCAGTGAAGACAGGAGGAGAGAGAAGAAATGGCAGATGGAGACGAGACCATGAAAAGAGAGCTAAGAGAAGACAGAGGAAAAGAAAAAACAGAGACACCAATAGACATAAAATGACCCAACAAAGGTAGAAGAGAGAATTTTATAATTGGAAAATGTCAGTTTTTGGAAAATACATCTGCCAGGAATCAGGACTGGTGTCTGATATGGCTGGGGCCTAACCCAAGGCAAAAATCTGAGAAGGAACCCTAAAGTCCGCTAGCAAGCTGTGCCTTTTTCTGTCTCGGACAGATCTAAGGCCTTCTCTGGCTTGGGTGCCCATGGTAATTGCCCTGGTTCGTTCCTGGCTGCTTCCCTCTTAATGCCAATCCTGACATTCTTTTTTTTTTTTCCTTCCATTTCAAATTTCTTTATTAATCATAAAGAAAAGAAATACAATAAAGTCCTTGTCAAGAGGGAGATCACTTAACATCAAAAAACGACAAGCAAAACCCATAACGAGCAAAAACAAACAGCGAAAACATTCATCAAAGCCCCCACAGAATGTGTCTATTAAACTAATGTCCATTTAAACTTAAGCCAGGAAGCCCAAACAATCTAAAGGAAAATTCAAAGATTAGACCTCCCCAGAATAAAGGCCTCTAGTTGCTCCAGTTCTAGAAAAATATATTTAACCCCGTGCAAGACAGCAATACATTTACAATGATGTTTCAGAAAAAATGTAGCTCCAAGTGCAAGCACCTGTGGCTTCAATACCAAGAAGGCCTTCCTGCGCCTCTGCACTACCTTGCTAACATCAGGAAATGTTTGAATCCTACTTCTTGTTAAGAATTTAGTAATGACATTGTATTTATCACTCATAGATAAAAATGTTATCACCAACGTTACACGAGACAAAATTACATCAAGAAATGAGTCTAAGAAAACTGAAATATCTAATGTCTGAGGAGAGAGGACATAAACTGCCTACCTCCTCATGCATTACTGATTGACCTGAGAGGATGTAAAAAATATTAGATAACTTTATCACGTCAATATCCTCAATCAATAGTACCTCTTTCAAATACTTCTGAAACAATATAAACAGAGCTAAATAACGAGTGCATGGAAAGTTGAATAACCTCAAGTTCCTGGCTCAGGCAGAATTCTCCATTGCCTCCAGTTGGTGATAGAGCACCAAACTATCGCGAACATTTGAGGAAAGAGCAGCCTGAGCCAAGGAAACTTGCCCCTCCTACTTAAACAAAGCAGCATTACAGAGAGATATTTGACCCTCTGCTCATTTAACGTATCAATGATATCAACAGAAAATTGCGCAACCTGGGAAAGAGATGACTGCAGCAACAGTTCTGTGCAAGTCACTTTTTCCCAAATGTCATGCAGTGAAACTTTCTTTGGGGGAAGATACTTTCGGGGGAAGATACTTTCTGGGGAACTTCTGGAAACGACAATGGACTAAGCGTCCATTTTAAGTCAGAAGAAACAGTTCCCTGGTCTGGAACAGAAGAAGGCCCCAGTGTGGAGGTGAGCAGATTACCTCCCCCTTTACCCACAAATTAGGGGGCATCTGCATGAAGGCAAGTTCCCTGGCTGGGCTGGGCAACACCAATGTGTGACTGAGAAGAAGTCTCCGAGGGAGTACTCGCAGCATCAAAAGAACCTGCAAGCTCCGGTAAACAGGGCTCCATGCTGGTTGATTGAAGATAATGATCTATCAGCCCAACAATTTTCATGGCCTTGACCGCCTGTGTCAGAAACACTTTCTTCGCTTCCCCATCTAACTCCCTCAGCTGTTATTTCGCTCCTTCATCGGTCACACCCTTATGCTCATGCACTCGTGGCAAGCAAGGGTTGTTATAGCAGCACACCAGTGACATCAGTAACTGCTCCTCCTCTCCTGGGGCATACAGGAGCTCCAAGTCAAAGCAGAAAAAATGTAGTAAGCAAAGTTCCTCCCTCACCTGCTGTCTTTTGTGCAATATAGGGGGAAATGCATCTCTTTCTGTTTCTCTGGTGTTGCACTACATGCAGCATCTGACTTTCTGAGGTTTTAGTTTAATTTTTGTCTACATATTTCTTTCACTTTGTGGTCACTTATTGGCGAAGGCCCAACAATCATCTGGCTTGTTCAGCTTTCCTAATAGGTTTATTGATGTTTTAGGGTCCACTGCAGTGGTGTAAATTCTGTTCAAGCAGCCCCCGTAATGCCA
Source organism: Ichthyophis bannanicus (assembly GCA_033557465.1). NCBI lineage: Eukaryota > Metazoa > Chordata > Amphibia > Gymnophiona > Ichthyophiidae > Ichthyophis > Ichthyophis bannanicus. The sequence continues at coordinate 549,929,609 of CM066031.1, forward strand.
GGGGGGGGGGGGCCCAGGCAGAAAGGGGGCCACATGGTGGCAGAGGAAGCAGCATGGCAAACTTACTTCCATACTGCAAAACTTCGGCCTGATGGGGAACAGCCACTGGGCCTATGGCATACTTACAAGAGCAGAGCAGCACGACAAACACAATGAAGTAAGTTTCCCACTGCCGCATGGGGATCTCGGGCCTGCACGGGGAGGGTGTGCTGCTGTTGCCGCAACAATGAGGATCCCTCAGCAAAATTTTCTTGGGGCCCTTTATTATAACTTAAACCACTGGGTTCCTGCAATATTTACAGTGCTGCCTTTTTCTAGGTAGGTACTTGTGTGAGTTTTGGAAGTTAGTACTGGTCTGGTAGATTTGCTCTTGGTCCCAAATGACTTTTTCGTATTAATTGCAGGACTAGTCTAACCATCAGACAACATAGGCAATCGCTTCTGGGGATCAGCAGAGTATGACATTCAAAACTAAACAATAAATTCTGACAGCCAGGGGGTACATACGGGTGAAGATTTGCTTAGGGTGCCAACACTTTGAATCGGCTCTGGGGCTGGATCTAATGAATTAAAAATATGCTTGGTATTAAGAGGGATTTTATTTCATATGGTAAGTTTTATGGGGAAGGTTCTAGCTCTGCTCTGCTCTACACAGATTGTTGGGGAAGGGACCGGGAGAACATTCAAATAAATAAATAATGTCTGTATTTAATGCCATATGGGAGAGCATATGTGTGTTGGAGGAGCCTGAGACAGGGACTGTGGCTGAAAAGGTGCTGAAGAGTTCAACATCTTGTAACCCCGCCCTCCCCTCCTGCCAGTATAGCCTGCAGAATTAAATCCTGCACTATTGCTCTCCGCAATTATTTTTTATGAGCGAGACAGGGGGTGGGGCAGGGACGGGCATGGCCAGAGCATGGCTAGCCACAGGTGGTGGGTTTTTCTCTTTCAAAAGTTGGCAAACCTATTCCCCAGCAATACTATAGCATCCTTTGAGAAGGTGCCGGAAACTATGACCATACTTAAATATTTATTATAGTACTGCAGAAGCCATGGAACCAGTGAGCTATTAAACACTTGATAATATTCCACTGTAACCCCATTCTTAACACCTCCCCCCTCTCCACCAGGGGCTTGTGAGTATTCATAAAACTAATTGCTTTAATAACCTCTTGTAAAGAGAGGGACCTATCAAGATTCTCCCTGTTATGTTGATTGAATTTGGGTGGCAGGGCTGCTCAAGACAATGTGTTGCCTGAGGCAAGAGATGAGTTGGTGCCCCCTCCCTCTCTCCAGCAGCCAGAACAGAAGGGCCTCCCTAGAGCTCTAGTAAGAAAGTTTAGTTGCTTACCTGTAATGGAGGTTCTCCATAGACAGCAGGGGTATGCAGCCACACTGTGATGGTGATGTCCTGGACGGAGCCATGTGTGCCGGACTCTCCATAGCCCAGAGAAATCTTTTTGGACTTCTCTGAGCATGCGTGCCTTCATCCACTTTAGCTTTATCACTCTGCTCTCTTCAGTTGTTCACATGGCTGATGTGGGCAGAAAAAAAGTTGTTGGAAAATTACAGGTGTTGATTTCCTGGAGATGCGATGGTTGTCCGTACTCCATGGTGTTTGTTGTGCTTGCTGTATTTGCTGTTTTTCTTTATCTTTTTCTGTGGGGGGTTTTGTATTTGTTTTTGTTGAAAGTTTGGCAGGTGGGTCAGTGTGGATACATACCCCTGCTGTCTACGGAGAACCCCATTACAGTTAAGCAATTATGCTTTCTGTGGAGACGAGCAGGGGGATTCAGGCACACTTTGCTTGGGACCGCTTTTCAGAATGAGCACAGCATGGCAGCCCATGGCAATAGCGGGCAGGGGATGAGCTATACTGTGAAAAGGTTGTAGAGAACTGCCTGCACTGAGGATGCATCAATGTTGTAATGTTTAGTGAAAGTGTGGATGGAAGACAGTGTCCTCCCAACAAATGTCTTGTGCTGAAATAGAAGCCAGGTTGGCAGTAGAGGTGGCCGTGGCTCGAAGACAGGGAGGCCCAATGCATCCTAGAGAAAGTTGCTGTTCTTGATTCTAGCAGAAAGAGATACAGTCCACTATCCAAGAGGAGATCATTTGTTTGGACACTGGCTGTCTGGGGTTATTGGAGTCGAAAGTGATGAAGAGCTGAGAGCTAGAACGGGAGGCAACTGTTGCTTTCAAGTAATATAGGAGAGTTCTTTTGCAGTCCAGAGTGTGAAGGGCCTTTCCTGGTGAACCTGGGTGAGGACTAAGAAAGAAAGTTGGCAGGATAATGTTCTGATTAAGATGAAAAGAGGAGACAATTTTTGGAAGGAACTTTGGATGAGTTTGTAGTACAACTCAGTTGTGCAAGAATTATTAATATAGAACATAGTGGACAAGTGCTTGTATTTCACTAACTCACCTAGCTGAGGTGATTGCCATGAGGAAAAAGGATAAAGCAGTATATAAAACCTGCTAAATAAATAAATAACAGTCTTTCACATAAGATATTTAAGGGAAGCCATCCCAAGGGGTTCAAAGGGCGGCTTCATGAGCTGAGAAAGGGCAGTGTTGAAATTTCGCATGAGAAGAGGTGGTTTGGTTGGGGGCTTGATATTCATGAGGCTCTGCATGAACTGGGATACCGTGGGATGTACTAACAAAGGCTTCCCTGCTATTAGGTCATGGGAAGCTGCAATTGCCAAGAGATGGTATCTGACAGAGTTCATTTTCAGGTCTGAGTGAATACAGTACTCTGCCCCCCCTCCCCCACTGGAATATAGTCCAAAGGAGGGGCTGGGTTTGCTGGCAGGCGTAGAATTTGAAGGTTTCTGTATTCTTTCCCGCATTCGGGGGTGCTGGTGATAGGAGATACTGGTGGGACATTGTGGTAGAGGTCGGGTGTACAGATGGAATTTCCTGTGAGGGTAGAACTGCTGGAAGTATTGAATGGTTGCTCTGCAAAATTGGGAGGTCTGCCCTCTATGTGGTTGAGAGGGCTGCCCTCTACATGGTTGAGAGGGCTGCCCTCTACATGGTTGAGAGGAAGTTTCTGTTGGTTGTGCTGCCAGCTCTCACACTGTGGAGGAGTAATCCTTAACCTTGGAAATGGTCTCTTGGACCTTGGAACCAAATGAGCTGTTGCCCTGACAGGGTGTGTCAGCTGGCGATCATGATCCTCTTGGAGGCTCGATACTGTTAGTCAGGTGGTACACCTGACTGAGATGAGTGACTCCATCATAGGTAGTGCGGATGATGTGATATACAAACTCATGCAGATCATCTTGAATGTGATGCAAACCAGTCCAAAGCATGGTGTTGATACAAGTAAGAATCCTTTATTACAATCTCAATCCTGGGGTACATGGAGCCTAACCTGACAGGACGTGTTTCGGCACTATCTACTTTGATCCAGCAAATGTTCAAAAACGTTCCCTCTAGTAGGCCAAGGTTCATCCGAATGGGATTTACAAAGATACTGCATGGTTACATGCCTATTTAACCCTTGACAAAGGCAGTGCCAAAAAGACGGCCATGTCAGGTTAGGCTCCATGTACTCCTAATAAAGGATTCTTACTTGTATCAACACTACACTCTGGACTGGCTTGTGTTGTTCTGCTTCATGTGGTGTCTTTGCTTTGCTTTTGGAATGGTTATCTTGCATGTGTCAATTATCATCCATTGTCAACCCATCAGGGGCATCCAGCTGCAGGAGCAGGTCATGATAGTGTAGGATCTGAAGCCTGGGCGCTTAGATCTGCATGGCTAATAGGGTACTTTGGTAAACCTTCCAGCCAATGGCATTGAGGGTTCGTTGTTCCTACCCAACAGTGTCTGTGCTATGGATTTTGTGTCGTTTGCCTTCTTGAGGACAGCTTCAGAGATTGGTGTGGTAACTGTAGTGGGGGGAATCCTGGAACAGAGAGCACCTTATATTGAAAGTTGAGGTACTTGGAGGTAGTGTTAACAGAGATGGGGTTCTCCCAGATGGAAGACTGGAGGTGCTGAGGCACTGGGATGGCTAGGACTTCTTTAGGGGCACTGTAGGATTGGAGGATGGACTGAAAATCCCTTTTGTTATTGGAGTTTGAGACTCACTGAGGGCTAGCATCCAAGAGATCTTCTGAAGGAATTTGGCTGCTGAATGGGGTAGTCCTCAGGGGGGAAGGGAGGAGGTGGTCGCCCAAGAGTGGTAACAGACAGTGCTGAGGGTTGAGCAAGCATCATCCTCGAGAGGAGGAGGAGGTCGCCACTTGATGAATGGGGGACGCTGTGGAGGATGGGCCTTGGGGTCCAAGGATACTGGGAGTGAACCAGAGTCTCCATGAGTTGGACTGACTGTAGGAGGGCAGCACTGTCCTTAGCAAACCTCCACAGCAGCAAGAGGAGGGAGGAGATGGAACTGGGTTCCCCTCTGGGTGGGGGAGCTCAGAAAGAGAGAGATGGCATGGTGGCTTCAGGAGGCTGCCCTGCCTTGGCCAGGGTACCCCGGTGGAGTGGACCCCTTCTGAAGAGTGTGATTTTCCTGTAACTGCTGGTCTTGCTCATGGTAGGGGCAGCACCATCACGGGCATCGTTAGTATGTTTGCTTTTGGCACTTGCCTTACCTCCCTTATGCTCTCTTTTCTTGTCAACTGACAACAAAGGAGCTGGTGGGAGAGGGTGGATTGTTGGGGGGGGGGTGGAGCCACAAGTCCTAGCAGAATGGCCTTGGACTGCCCCCAAGAGAGCGGGCACCTGGGAGAAGTCTGTTCCAGACATCGTGGCTGTAGAAGCTGCCCCTGATCATGCCTTGTCTGGGCTTCATGGAGGGAGGGATGGAGGAGATTGCTGTCCTGGCATTCTTTTTTTTTTTTTCTTAATTGAAAAAGTAAGGTGTAGTGGTGCGTGGCTGCCGCTTCTGTTTTTTTGTGGAGAGAGCCATTTCAGTAGTAGGGGCCATGGGGCTCACTGGACAATGCAACCTCTGTAGCTGCCTTGCTGAGGAGGAGCTGCGATCGGGGAGGAGGAGCTGCGATCGGGGAGCAGCAGGTGATTTTGTGATCGGATGATTCTCTTCAGGCAGTGTTGTAAAGTGATCGGTGGCAAATATGAGTAGATTTGAGGTCCTGAGAGGAGAGTGAAGGAGAGCTGTGCAGCAGGAAAAAACTGAAAAGGGCAGAGTGGGAAGGCTAAAGCAGCAGAAGGCACACATGCTCAGAGAAGTATAAAAAGACTTCTCTGAGCTATGGGAGAATCTGGCACACATAGCTCTGTCTGGGATGTCACCATCACAGTATGCCTGCATCCCCTTGCTTGTCTCTGGAGAAACCAGTTGGTCCCCTCACTCATAAAATCAGTCAGGTGGTTGCCCCAAGAATAAAGAAAGCAATATATTCCCAGCCTATATAATTTTGTTTTAAACTTTGCAATGCCTGTTTTTATGCAGCAAAAATTGTAGCAGCTTACTTATGTAGCCTGGGAATCTAATATAAAACATATCTACTCCTGATATTGCACACTGAACCAGCATGCTATTGAAAGTAAATATATATTCTTCAAAAAGTAAGGAGATGCCAGATGATCATAATGCAAGGAACAAAATGAAAAACTGAGAACCAAAGCTAATTTTATTTTGGTGTCATACGCTACATTGTGATTCTTGCTTTTTATTTTTGAATATATATTCTACATCCAAAGAAACCCTTCTCCCAACAGTGGGTGCAGAGGACATTCTCCATAGAACTCAACATACAAAAAATAATTTCTGATTCTGGTGTCATCTCAGTAATGACAATTTAAACCCTCCCTATTGAGCATATTGTAAAGTAATACAAAACTCTACAACAATCAGTCAGGACTATAAAGAAAACTTATACCATAACGGCATCAACTTCCAAAACTAACACAAGGAGTCTACTCAGAAAAGAGCAGCACTGTAAATATTGCAATGGACCCTAGAAATCTATAAACTTGTTTGGAAAACTTAACAAACTGGATAACTAGACAGCCATACATGCTAACTGAATACCTCGGGGGTATGCTTACTAAAGTGTTGTAGCCAGGAATGCGGGGTTTAGGGTGGAAGTAATGCATGACTTGGCCCTACTGTAGCTGGGAGTATGCTGTAATGATGTTCCCATGCTAAAATTCCATGCCACCCAAGCACCATGCGATTAGATGAAGTTAGGACTGAGATGGAGCAAGGAGTGTAGGGGAGCAGCCGCACGCAGCTGATATGACTGGGCTAGTGGCATGTTAGAGTCCCAAAGAAGATGCCAATGCAGGTGCAACTACTTCCTGCCTCTGACCAGGCTCTACTTGCACCCACCTTGCCAGCACACTGCCAATGCGCAGTACAATGCAAGTCCCACGCAGTTAAAGCCCAGAACCATCCCACACATAAACTATCTCAGACAATGATGGCTGGCACTGTTCATGGTGACCCAGGCATTTGCCTAGGGCACTAGCATCTTACGTGGTCTCATTGTGCAGCAGAACAATATAGCCTGACAGCCACAAAAAACAGTGCCTGCAACACATAAGTGTACCTGCTGGGAGAGTGGGCGCACACACACACACACACATATATAAAACAACATCAGTCTTGAAAGTATGATGTTCAAATATGCATATGCACTGGATATCTGCAGGAGGGCTGCTGAACTAGTGAGACGTTTGGAGTTAGGGTCTGTGCTCAGTGAACCAGAACTGATCACATAGCCAGGGCTGCAGATGGCTAAACAAAGTGGGCGGTGGGGCATGCAAATGAGGTGATGCAACTACTGGCAAATTGTAGGTTTGGCACATAATTGTGTTGTCTGAGCACCACCTCCCATGCATGGGGATCCATGTATCAGTGCATACTTGCACCATAGGGCTATGCTGGTGCCATGGGCTTTGTTTTGGGGGAGAGGGCAGATGACCTATGACTCTGAACCTAGGAGAGCATTTCTGTGGCCTACTGGCTCAGAGCAGATGCCTACATTCATACCAGTGAAGGGTGGGCTAGCCAGGTTGAAGCTTCCCTATCAGTATCCCCTCCCCTGGCTTATTGCCTAGAAGATTAGGCATTCCATAGACCTAGGGAGCTGTTGCAGGCTCCCAAGGGCCTGTGTTCTGTCAGTTCCCTGAAACTGGCATGCTCATGCTGGGAATAGAATGTGATCACCTCTCTCCATGGGGGTGTGTAGGATGTCCTGCGATTTGCCCCCAGAGCTCTCTCCATGTTGGGAGCATGGGTGCCCTCTGTGGAATGTCTCCCACCCCTCACCAACAGAGGTTAGGCCACAAGGATGGGTGTCCATCCCTTGGACCACCAGTTGTTTGTAGGTGTTCTATATGATGGACCTAGGGTCTGCATCTGGATACCCCCGTTCTCTGTATGGCAGAGTACACCAGTCATATGTCCCCTATATCTATGTGGTCTCTGTGTTGGACCAGCAGATCTGCAGGCTTGAGTGCCCCCTCCCCCTTCATCCACATGGAGGACTGCGCTCATCACTAACAAGAATACTATGCCAGATGTATATGGGGAGTGACAAGGAGGGGTCCCAACCCTCAACCTGGTACCACTGCTAACCACCTATATCTGCCATCTCCCAGCCACCATTCATCACATGCACACCCATGGTGTACACATTTCTTTCTCATGCCTGCAACCCAAACATACAGAAAATCATCAAATAGTTCTGAAACTGCAAAACAAAACAACACCACAGCAAGCCTAGCTCTGCCATTCCATACTCTCCATTCAGGAGAAAATAGGGGATCATAAAATCTGTCAAGGTCTGGCCATTGGTAAGGGGAGGAAGCTTGGGCTCATCCCCCTGGATCCTCAATGTCAAGCACCAGACCTCAGTTAACTGATGACAGTCACCACCAGCTATAGACTTTCAGTGATTGCTTTACCGTTCTTCCTTGCAGCCTCCTGACTCCACCCAAAGCCAGCATCGAAATGTGAGATCATACTGCCCTACTCTCATCTGTGCAAATGACATAAAGTTGTCCTCTCATGCATCCCATAGGTCTCCTAGAAGAAGCTATAGGCCTACAATGGCAGCTGCGACTGTTGCCTGTAGCCAGCACTATGAGCCAGTAATATAAGACTATGAACACTAAGACATGGATTCTTACTAGGTACAATGCATACATCTTAAAATAACAGCACAAGGGAAGCCCCTTAGGTCAAAAATAAGGCTTAAATCCAGTCTTAGCCTTGAATGGACACAACAAACATGTCTTCACCATCAGCAAGTAACTGCAGATGCGGGCATGCTCACTCACACAAGTGAAAGATTGCATACCCCTGCTCCAAACTGCTGGAGTCTATGAAATTCCCTACGGCTGTGGCCAATTGTATATAAGCAAAACCGGCCGCACCATAGAAGAAAGACTACAAAAGCACAAAAGATATTATAAATTCTGCAGCACAGAGAAATCTGCTGTAGCTCTCTAAACAATGGAAACTGGCCATACAATCCAATTTGATAAAACAAGAATCCTGGGAAAAGAAGAACGCTGGTGGCCAAGGAGGATTAAAGGTGGAAGAGACAGCAAGATGCCCATGAAACGTCAAGGGAGACAAAGGACTTAACATCAACAAGGCATGGCAGGGAGGAGCAGGGAAGTCGTGAGGGATCCAAGATGGCTGCCTGATCCGTGCATCTGTGAGCTGCTTTTCTTGATGCCGAAGTGAAAGGGGAAGTTATGGGGGAACCCTCCCCAGCCAATACAATCCCCCTCTGCCCTTGCCACTAAGACTGGTCCGATGGATACGTGTTTTCAGCTGCATGGAGAGGCCTGGTCAGATTCCGGAGTAAACCCGCTTGTGTTGATGCTGAGACTGGCGAGTCCGGCGTCTTCCTCTGGGTGTGATCTCACTCCGGACCTGCAACTCCCTCCCGTGCTGCCTGCAGAGTTTCTGAGCCTCAGGAACTGTGCGTCCCAATGTGGTCGACGATGTTTCCTTAGTGGGAGGGAAGGCTGGTGTCTCAAGTTCGGATGTTCCGGGGTCAGCGTCTGCAGGAGCTAAGCTGGATATCGCTGTTGAGTTGCAAACCCCCCAAGGTGTTACTGCTTTACCGGGGGAGTTAAGAAGCTCAGAGGTTTCTCCTGAAGCTTTGTGTGAGCAAGTTTCCTTGGCTCCCTTCTCGTTAGAGCGTCCAGAAAATATTACTTTGGATTCTATTTGGATGGCCCTAACAAAACTCGGTGAGTGCTTGGTATCTCAAACTAATGCTACTTTGTTGCTAATTCGCGGGAATGCTACTGCTGTTCAGCAATGCCAGGAATCGGTGGCTGGTCTTCAATCTCAAGTTTCTATTATTGACAATAAGGTTATATTGTTGGAGGATACGTTTGCCACTGTCTCTAAAGATATGCAATGCAATGTGTGCCTTCGAGTCAGTGCTAACTCCTGGCGACACAGAAGCTCCTGGGTTTTCTTGGCAGTGTCACTGGAAGTAAATTGCCAGGCCTTTCTTCCGAGGCAATGGAGAAAGGCCTGGCAATCTACTTCCAGTGACACTGCCAAGAAAATCCAGGAGCTTCTGGGTCGCCAGGAGTCAGCACTGACTCGAAGGCACACATTGCATTGCATATCTTTACAGACAGTGGCAAACTTATCCTCCAACAATATAACCTTATTGTCAATAATAGAAACTTGAGATTGAAGACCAGCCACCGATTCCTGGCATTGCTGAACAGCAGTAGCATTCCCGCGAATTAGCAACAAAGCAGCATTAGTTTGAGATACCAAGCACTCACCGAGTTTTGTTAGGGCCATCCAAATAGAATCCAAAGTAATATTTTCTGGACGCTCTAACGAGAAGGGAGCCAAGGAAACTTGCTCACACAAAGCTTCATGAGAAACCTCTGAGCTTAACTCCCCCGGTAAAGCAGTAACACCTCGGGGGGTTTGCAACTCAACAGCGATATCCAGCTTAGCTCCTGCAGACGCTGACCCCGGAACATCCGTGTCCGGAGTTAAATTTAAAATTGAATTGTTGGAAAATCAGTACAGGGCTATGAACATTAGATTATTGAACTTTCCTCGTTCTCCGTTAGTTTCACCTCGAGATATGTTTAAATCATACCTATTGGAAGTTTTGAATGTCCCTGTGGAGTCTCATCCTCCGCTTTCGAAAATATATTACCTTCCTACAAGTAAGAAGATGAAAGGATTGGATTTGGAAACACCTGCTGAAGCTGAAGTTATGGATACTTTAAATGTTTCGGAAATTTTGGACACTTCTATATCAGAAACTGTGGCTCCTGCAACTCTTTTAGTGTCACTGGCTCTGGTATCTGATCGCAAATGGTTCTCAGAATGTATTTCAAGAAACGTTCTGTTTTGTTTAAAGATTTAGCTATCCGAATGTTTCCTGATTTGTCTCGAGACACTCAGAAAAGAAGAAGGGAGTTTTTGTTGCTTAAACCAGGTGTAATTCAGTTGGGAGATTTATTTTTCCTGAAATTTCCTTGCAAATGTTTAGTTAAAATACAGTCTCTGTCATATATATTTTATGACCCTTCCAACTTAGTTTCCTTTATTAGCTCTCGGCTCTCTGTTGTTCCTTAGGTGGGTGGGTTGATTAGTAGGTATGAGTAATTCCAGACCTTTTTGGATCTGTTATCTTCTTGAGTGACTTTTGTTTGTATCTTTTCCTATACCATTTTGGGTCCCTCTTAGTGTGAGGATTAGTAAGGCATGTATTTTTGTTGTTGTTGTTGATCTCAGTTTGCCTTGATAATTGCATTGTAGATATTACATGCTCATACCTTTTTTCCGTATCAAGTATGGTTGACTTGTTTATATATATTGTAAAATTTTCATTCATAAATAAATAAATAAAACAAACAAGGTATGGCAGCCCCTCTTTCACAGAAGGTTTAGTGCTACAAGGTTTGGAGCTGAAGACAAAATATTTTTTCCACCTTCTAGAATCTGAGATTCTCACAACAATCTTCCTGATAAAATCCAAATCCGCCCCCCCCCCATTTGTTCTTGCACTGCTTCTGCCTTTTCTCCAACGAAGTGTCCTGCCAAAAGTCAAATTTCTAATATCCCGCCTTTTTCCAATGAACTTCCCCTCTGAAAGCAAATTAAAATTTCATGTATTTTCTTCAACGGACTTTCCTGTCCAAAATTCAAATTTCCTCCTTCAAACCCACCAATCCTGTCCGAGAACCACTGTATATAAGAACAGATATTCACTGCATAACCCCTTCACCCTAAAAAAGGCCACAGAATGATGGTTGAAACATCAGTTCCACTTACCAAGACACAACATAACCCAGAAAACTGTAAAGATCTTTATGACTTTGTTACCAAAATACCTCTATTTCACATGCATTTTCCCACAGCCTTCTAGGTGGAACCTAACCAAGGCTCTAAGAGGGAGAAAAATGGTCACATTTGATTTCTAATCTCTACTTTTTGATCTATAGCAGGGGTTCTTAACCCAGTCCTTGGGACACACCTAGCCAGTCAGGTTTTCAGGATGACCACAATGAATATGCATGAGGGAGATTTGCATGCACTGCCTCCATTGTATGCTCATGTCTCATGCATATTCATTGTGGTTATCCTGAAAACCTGACTGGCTAGGTGTGTCCCAAGGACTGGGTTGAGAATCCCTAATTTATAGCTTTCATTATTGTTAATTGCTGCAATGCACTGCTTTCTATTTTTTTGAAATGTGTTTTTTTAAAATGGTTAATGCACTCTCTTTCCTTTCACAACTCTACCAGTGCCTGAAGCATGCTCTGATGCTTTCCACACCCCTATCCCTGCTAGGCTGCCTTTTAATGACTCAGATGCATGCTTAATTTCCTTAGCTATAAAGTCTATTGTGAAAGCTAGTGATTGAATTGTTTAGCTTTCTTAATGGTTCCTATGAGTACTGCCAACTAGGGGTAGAGAAGCATGTATGTGAGGATGTGTGAATATGTATGTTTGTATCTGTTGCCTGGGGCAGGAGCATCCTGCGTTAACTGTAAAATCCAGCCTTTGAAATCTGTTGACAGTGACATCTAATAGTTTGAGATAGTACCACATTTGGTTTCATTTTATTATTTTCAAAACCAACAGAATATTTGTGTACCCCTCCATTCGAACCATCCTTCCAGTCCGAGAGACACACAGATATGACACAGATGGACAGCAAAGAATTCCAGGAGTTGTGTATCACATGCTTTCTTCATTTGTCATAAAGGGCAGAACCACAGTTCCTATATTAAAGCCTAGATACAGGATGTGGGGTAGCAGCAGCGGCCAGTGGGACAGAACAGGGAGGCATGCAGGAGGTTCCCCGCAGCCGGACCCTGGTCATGGGAGGCCAGAGCAGGGGCCTCACTGTGGGGAAAGGACAATGTCGGTGGCAGGCGCTGTTCGCAGCTCTGTAATGGCAACGAGACGCCGTGGCACTGCAGCTCCATTACGGAGCCAGGATGAGTTTGCCGCCTATGTGGCTGGGCATGCGGCCGATCAGAATCGGGACCAGCCTGCACGTCCAGGCTGGTAGACCCAATTCTGATCCTGCAGGGGCTAGACCCTCCCATGGGATCAGAATCAGGTCTACCATTGTACGCCCCGATTCTGCCCAGCTGCACGAGGGGCTGGACGTCCATTTGTGAATCGGCCTTCACACGAATAGCGGCACTGAATGTTGTCCCTATATGGATAACTGCCAGCACCTCCCCCACTCTGTCCCAGCATTACCCAGATAGAAGTCAGCAACAGTATCCATATAGTGCCGCCAAATATCACTCTCACCTTCACTTTGAATATTGATATACTATACAGAGATATTGAAAAAAATCATCTTTTTACTGGCTTTAAATTTGAGTAGCTTTCAGGAGCTGTAACTTCCTCTCTCCGGTCAGGCAGAATCTAAGACGCTCTCTCTCCTTTTCAGTGGCAAGTGAAGCTCAAAGAGCAACGTACTCTGCAATCTTCTTACCAAACCACTGCACTGCTTCTGTCTCTTTGACATGCTCGAAAAGGAGGCTAAAAATAGTATTATGTCTTGAAGATTGTTTCTAGCTGTGAAAACAATTAAGCCAACATGATGCAGGGTTTCAAGCAAAGTTTCATCACTCTTGGCTTCTTTCTGAATAGATTCCAAGCACAACAGTGGAGTGATTAGCTGAGAATGGGCCCTTCCTGGCCTTTCGGCAGGGCGACTTTGGCCATAAAGCAAGACTAGGCAGTTGCCTAGGGTGGTGACTTCGGAGGGATGGCGACGAGCAGCAGCCGCTACCACACAGACTCCGTGAGCCATCAAGCACACCCTTTTACCTGCAGGGAGAATGGGCATATGCGGACATACAAGGCAAAGTATAATGTTCAATAGTGCGGTATATAAAAATGTTAAATAAATAAATAAATGTATTTTTACAGGATTGTTGTGAGAGTGGTGCTGTTGGGATGATCATGCTTGAGATGAATTAGCAAAATCATGGGGGAGGGGAAGGAACCAAAGAGCTGAAGATTCACTTAGAGCACCCGATGCCCTTCTGGCGGTCCTGCCTTTCTGTTGAGATTGAGAATCCGTGCAATATAGGGATGGGGGAGGGGCTGGAGGTTACTACCTGCCACTCGACCTCATATGGGGGTACAAACGCTGTAAGAACCAGCATTAAACATCTCACATGAAGAAACATTCATGCAAACCACGGAGGGTTCCTCAGACTTCTAAGTGCCAAGAACATTTTTTTCAGCAGGTATAAAAGGGCAGAGTTTTGGATAATGTTGATCAAGGCTATTTTGAGGGGACTGAGTACCAGCGCCCTATTTATTACTGCTAAAATTGACCCATGAGCCTCATCTATTATTGAAAGAGCGCTGCGTGTGAGTGTCTGTGTTACTGCAAAGCTTTTTGCTAGGAAAAATACACTGATGCTGATTGTGATCCGAGGGGGGAGAGAGTGAGGCTAGTGTTCACAAGACCCCACCCCCACCCCTTTTCTCCTTTTGGATTTTAGTTTATGATCAGGTATGATCAGGGCTTAATTCCTGGAGGAACGGCCTGGAATGCCTTTTCAAACTCCACAGCAGCTGGGCGTCTGCTTCAGATCCCCCTTTCCTGGCAGCCTTGCAAGGAAGAGGGGGGGGGGGGGGCAGGGGGTAAACCTGGCACAGAGCAGTCATTCTGTTCCCTAATCCAGCCCTCTTCTCCTGTTGCTCCTGTCCTCAGCCCATCCATCCTCAGTTCCACTTTCTTTTTCTCTACAAATTAAGGACTGGGCGTGATAATTAAATTAAATTAAATTAGCATGATCCAAAAATCATAATGAATGTGAATCTACCATTAGCGGGTCTGTTGAAATAAAAATCCCTCTCCTGTTTAGGGTATAGGAAAGAGAGCAATTTTTGTCAAGACCAGAGATACCTGTTTTTTTTATGAATAATACACTTGACAAATGTGCCGGTTCTATTGCATAGTGAACACAATATATAAGAATTGCTGTCCTCCAAGCCAGGGCAGTGGTCACCACGTCATCTACTGCTGCAACCTCTAGGGAGGTCTAATGGCTTGTGGACAACATTCCTGCCAAGCTGCACGAGAGTCCTGTTCCTCGCATCTAAAACATGATATTGCAGCACTGCCCCCAGCAGAGGATTTCCACACAGTGTTGCAGGAACACTGCTTGTGGAATGATTGTCCTTACTGTTTATTTTCTATCAAGAGGTATAAACCAGATGATGCAAAAATAGATCCTCTACCTTTCGGTTCGGTCAATCCAGGCTCTAAATATTAACACAGAGCCTGCCACCTCTAGCCCGAATACAGCCATCGGAAGCAGGCTCTAGCCATAAAGCTCAATGGTTAACACAGATCTGGCAAAGACCCATTTGCTCTCTCTGAAAGACAGAGGACAATTATATTCCTCTTCTGAGAAGCCGAACAGTGTGTTGCATGGAATCGCGGCATATCGCTCTTCATTCTACTAAATTAAATGGCATGTTGAAAAAAAAACCATGTGCTGTAATAAATCTCCACAGGGTAGAAATTAGGGTCCTCTTTCCCGTAAGCCAGCCTGAACAACTTTTCGACTACAAAAACATGTTGCATGACAAATATCTCCAGAGACGTTAAACATTTAGGCCTCATGAGTACAGGAAAAGACATTTCGAAATACTACTCCAGGATTTCTGTTCATGTTTAGGTTAGTGATCGTTTTGTTTGTTTCAGACTGCGGCTGTCAGGCATTTATATGCTACAGTTTTATTTCTTGTCCCTTTAGTGTACAATACTATTCACCTTCCCGCACCAATTTGGAAAGTGCAGTTTATGTAAGCCAGAATCTCAATCCCATAAGATACTTCAAAAGTGGTCCTGAAAAACTAACAAAATAAGATATTTTAAGTCACTAAAGGGGCTAGTTACTAAAGTGTGCCAGAGTTCATGTGGGTTAATTCACTGTGACGTGTTATTTTAGCGCAGGTCCATGTCATTCAAAGGGACCTAGTTACTAATAATACATGTTAACGTTAAGTGACCTTAGTAACTAGCCCCCTAAGAATCTACATACAAATACAGTGGTCGCATTGTCTCTGAAAATACTTAATTTGTTAGAAAAAGTATGCATGGTGAAATGTAATAACCATGCCTGCATTTGAGGATTACAGTTTTTTTGCCTTCCCCTGCCTCCATTTTCTTCTCATCCTGCACTTATGGGAACCGCCCCATTTTATAGCTTCTTGAAATCCTTTGGCAATTTGAAAATAAAATATTTATGTGAATGAATGAATGTTATGAGCTTTTCTGTACTGTCAGTAAATACAAGAGACACCACCAAGGGTGTTATTTTAAATGTGCTATTTGTGATTTGGACATCTGCAAACAGGCATGCAGACGTCTAAATCACAGAGACGTCCCAGGAGCCAATTTAGAAGCCAGGTCTGTGAACATCCCCAGCACGAGGGCGTCCAAGTCTGAATGGGGGTGTGCTGAAGACATGGCTGGGGTGTTCCTAAGAACCTGAACATTCCTACCTGATCTCAGAAACATCCTGTCCCCCCAAATCGCGTCTAAAGTTACATCTGCTCCAGGCATGAACACACATCTGAAAAATACTTGTTTTGTTAGGCAAACATCTGGAAGGTGTGGAGAAGAAGCTACATTAATACTCACTATCTCAATGAACACTGATGCAGACTGGGGGCTGATGTGTTCACTGGATGTCCCTTTATGCTAACTGGCCTGAGATGGACGTTCCTGATCCAAGCTTCCATTCTGGGGAAGTTTATATGGCCGCCTCCTACATGTCCAGGTCAGGCATCTCTATGTTCCTGAAATCAGCCGGAGACACAGTTATCCCTAGCGTTTTTCTGCACGTTCTGCCCTTGACATCCCCAATTCCTGTTGGAGGGGGGTCAGAAGCGGCAGGCCATGTGTGCCAAAGCACATGACCTGCTGCGGATGCTTGTGCCGTGTTGCCCACAGAGGTCTGCCGCCCGGGGGGGGGGGGGGAGGAGGGGGATATTCAGAAGCAGCAGCAGTTAGTGCTTGTAAAGGGGCTAGCCATTGCTGCTGAACTTTAACCCCAGATATTCAATGCCAGGGACATATCTGGCCACTGGCCTTGAATATCTTGGTTGGCCGCAGAAGCCAGAAGCAAACCCGGCAGCAGAGATATTGAACCGCTGCCTGGTCAGCTTCCACAGCTAAAGTAAGGCCAGTGATTGCTGCACCTCATTTTAACCACATGTCGCTAACCAAGCAGCGGCTCAATATTGCCGCTGCCCCAGAACACCCCGACACACCCTAATGCCAACCAGTTAGAAATGGGGCGTGAAGCGGCAGCACCTGCAGATATTCAGAGGCACCAATGTGCAAATGGCTTGGAATATTCCCCCCCCCCCCCCTCCCTTTCCCTTCCCTTCATTTCTCAGGAATCTTTGCTATTGATGTAGAACAAGAGGAAACAGTATCTCCAGGAACAAGCAGGAATGTAGTCTTCACATATGGGTATCGTTGGTACCGACGGAGCCTGCGTGGGAACGCTCCCCAGGGAGCCAGCAGGTCATCGTTCCTGTCACCGCAGAAAATTTTTCTTATTCTCCTCTTTTGTGGTCGTGTCTGCCTTCGATGCTATACCGGTACCGCCGGTTCTTTCTTTCTTCCTTCCTTCCTTTTTAAAAAAAAAAAAAAAAAAAAAAATATATATATATATATATATATATATATATATATATATATATATATATATATGGGGGGGGGGGTTCCCAAACTTTTCTTCCTCAGGTGCACACGCCATTTTGGGCCTTAGGCCCAAAATTTCCTCTATTATGGAAAAACCCCCTTCGGGTTTCAAGTGGTGCACCAAGTGTGGCAGTAACATCTCCGTCACCGCCACCCATGAGTGGTGTCTTAAATGTTTAGGTCCTGACCACTCCATTTCGGAGTGTATGGCCTGTGCCATGATGTCCAAGAGGGGTTGACAAAACCGAGCTGCTAAGCTCAGCACCCTTTTTCCCTCCGATGCAGCCTCTGTGGCATCGACGTCTTCCAGGGCTTCTTCCTCCCATGGATCTCAGGTAACTAAACATAAGTCTGGCTGGTCCTCAAAGGGTAGATCTCCTTCCAAGCATCGAGATGCCTCTGGCATTGCCCTTGAGGGTTCTCTACCGGCAAAATTGCCCCGGCGGGAGGCTTCGGCTTTCAAAGCATTATCAGGGCTCCAGGATGTTCTCCAGGCCTCAGCCTCGGCAGAACTACTGGTGCCATGCTCTGGGGTACCGGCTGCTTTCTCTGGTACCGATACCCAGGCATCAGCAGCGTAGATAGACCAGAAGTTCCTGGTTATTGAATGCAGTCTGGCGGCTCTCCTTGCAGCATCGACACCCTCGGAGCCGCGTCAGACAGTTCAATCGGTACCGGTACCATCAGCATCAGCATCGGCATCGGTGTCTGCATTGCCGGCACCCAGTCATGCTATGCCTTTCGGTACTGATACACCGGTACCGATTCCTCCCGGCACCGACTTCAGTCGGTACGGGTATTGTGCTCTACAAGAGCATCCGGACAGAAGGTATTTTGAATCCTCGGAGGAGTCTGAGGATTGCGACAGCTCCGTCGGTACCGGAGTACTTCTCCTGGAGGAGCCTTCCTCTCCTAAACGCAGGATGTCTCCTCCAGAAGATCTCTCCTTTCAGGATTTTATCAGGGAGGTGGCTCGAGGTCTGTCCATTACTGTGGCTCCTGAAGCAGAGCCCAGGGCAAAGGAGTTGGAGATTCTACAATATCCCAAGGCTCCTAAGGAGGCAGCTACTTTGCCTATCCATGAGATCTTACATAATCTCATGTTGAGAATGTGGGAAACACCTCTTACCACCTCTCCTCACTCTCGTAGACTGGATACCATGTATCGAGTACCTCCGTGTCCTGGCTTCCAGAAAACTCAGCTTCCTCACCACTCTATTGTCGTGGAATTAGCTATGAGAAGGATCAGAAGTGCAAAGATGCATGCCTCTAATCCTCCAGGACGTGAGTGTCGAACTTTGAATGCCTTTGGATATCATACTTTCCAGGCTTCCATGCTTTCTGCCAGGATCAGTTCCTATATTTTATATATGGGAATGTTCCTTAAGGAAGTCACAGGAGATTTAGAGGTTTTGAGCCCTCTTCTTCCTGATGATAAGAGGCAGGATTTTCTCACACTGGTTAAACATGCCCAGGATGTTTCTAAGTTTGTCAATCGTGCAGCTTTTGACTGTTTTGAGTGCATAAGCAGAACCTCTGTCATTGCCATAGGTGCACGTAGAATTGCCTGGCTCCAGACATCCGATTTGGGGCTCTGGGTGCAGGACAAACTGGGCAATATCCCTTGTACAGGTGAGAATCTATTCGGCAAAAATTGGTAAGAGAAAACCAATGAGTTGGATGCTGACAACTCCACTTTGGATAGATTATCCAAAGCCACAGCTGATCCTGCAAGGAAGAAATCTTTCAAGAAACCATTCTTCTCCAAAAAGAAGAGGTTTTATCCCTCTTATTCCCAGCAGGGACATTCTGCAGGTCAACATGCCCGAAAGAGTCAGCAACCACCTAAACAAAGGAAAGCAAAGACTGCTAAGCCTCAACTGTCTCAGCAGTCTCAGCCTCCACAAGGCCTTTGACTTCCATCTAGAGAACTTAGCCTTCCTGGCTCTCAACAGACCAGAGCCTTCCACCATTCCAAGAAGGTTGTGTCACTTTGCCCAAGATGGGGGCAGATAACAGCAGAACATTGGACTCTCTCCATTATAAAAGAGGGGTACAAGCTTCACTTTCTCTGCATGCCCCCTCCCACAATAGTAAGACAGTTCAATTCTCAGACCTCTCTCATCAACCTGTTAGATCAAGAGGTCACTATGCTTCTTGCCCAAGGGGCAATAGAAGAGGTACCCATTCCTCAACAGGGTACAGGGTTTTACTCCCCCTATTTCCTTATCCCAAGGAAAACAGGGGGACACAGACCTATTTTAGACCTCAGAGAATTCAAGATGATTTCTCTCGGAACTCTGCTGCCATACCTTCAGAGTCAGGATTGGCTTTGTTCTCTAGATCTCAAGGATGCGTACACTCATGTTCTCATCCATCCAACTCACAGAAAGTTCCTTCGGTTCCTTTTTCAAGGAAAGCACTACCAATACAGGGTGCTTCCTTTTGGCCTGGCCTCAGCACCAAGGGTGTTTACGAAATGCATGGCTGTGGTAGCAGCATTTCTTCGCACTCTAGGAATATTCGTCTTCCCCTACTTAGACGACTGGCTCATTCGAGCCCCATCAGAGTCAGAGGCCAGGATTTCTTTATCTTGCACAATGCGTATCCTTCAGTATTTGGGTCTTGTCATAAACATCCCAAAATCCAGCCTAACTCCCACTCAGTCTCTAGAGTTCATAGGCCCTTGCTTTTCTGGTATCCAGCAAAGCTCCTATCTTCCTCAGACCTGTTGCCTTCGCATGGTGCAGTTAGCTTTTCAAGCAGTGCTAAAGCCTCATCTCACTGCTCGAGAAATGTTACAACTACTAGGCCGCATGTGGTTCCTTATGCTCGCCTCCATATGAGAGCGGCCCAGTGGACTTTATCCACTCAATGGACCCAGGCATCAGGGTGCCTGTCAGCCAAAATAGCAAACACAAATCGCCTTATTTTGTCCCTCCAATGGTGACAGTCCACTCAAAACCTGTTGGTGGGGTCCCCATTTCAACAACCTTTACCCCAGGCAACTCTCACAACAGATGCTTCACCAATGGGTTGGGGAGCTCATCTGCAAGACCTCTCCACCCAAGGCACTTGGACTCCACAGGAGACTCATCTATATATCAATCTCTTAGAGCTCAGAGCAATCTTCCTTGCTCTTCGAGTGTTCCACACCCTGCTCAGCTACAAGACAGTCCTCATTCATACAGACAATCAAGTAGCCATGTTCTACGTGAACAAGCAGGGAGGAACAGGCTCTCTGTCACTTTGCAACAAAGCATTGTGACTATGGACCCTCCCCAGAGAGCATCAGATTCATCTCCTGGCAGTGTATCTTCCAGGCATCCAAAACTCTTGGGCAGACAAACTCAGTCGAGTTCTGCTTCCACACGAATGGTCTCTACATGCAGACCAGGTAGCCAAGAGTTTTCAAATTTGGGGAACCCCGGACATAGACCTCTTTGCAAGTCCGTTGAATGCCAAACTTCCCCGGTTCTGTTCCAGGATTCCGGCTCAGGACTCTCAGGCCAGGGATGCTTTCCTTCTTCAATGGGGTCAAGACTTCCTTTATGCATTTCCACCCATTCCCCTAATTCCCAAAACCCTGTTCAAGCTTCAGAGAGACAGAGGCTGTATGATTCTCATAGCTCCACATTGGCCACGGCAAGTGTGGTACCCTCTGCTTCTACATCTCTCTCAAGCTCCCTCTCTGGAGTTAGGGTCTGCTCCAGATCTCCTGTCTCAGGAGGACGGAATGTTATGGCATCCCAATCCCCAGTCTCTGCATCTCAGGGCCTGGTTGCTGAAGGCCTAGATCTTCATGATCTTAACCTTTCTCAGCAAGTAAAGGATATCCTTTATGCTTCCAGAAAGCCTTCCACAAGACGCTCTTATGCTTTCAAGTGGAAAAGGTTTACCATATGGTGCTCGCAGAAAGGTTTTAGCCCCCTTGCGATACCTCTGGAATCATTACTGGAGTATCTCCTTCATTTATCCAATGCAGGACTTAAGACTAACTCAGTAAGAGTCCATTTGAGTGCTATTGCAGCTTCTTTCAAGCCTTTAAATGGACAACCTATTTCCTCCCATCCTCTTATAGCAAGATTTATGAGAGGCCTTCTTCTAACTAAGCCTCCCATTAGGCCACCACCGGTGGGATGGGACTTAAACCTGGTTCTTGGCCAGCTCATGAAGCCACCTTTCAAACCCTTAGTTACTACCTCATTGAAATTCCTTTCCTAGAAAGTTATCTTTCTCATTGCAATCACATCAGCACATCACATCAGTGAGTTGCAGGCACTAGTGGCTGATCCTCCTTATACAAGTTTCCATCATGATAAGGTAGTCCTTAGGACTCATCCACACTTTATGCCAAAGGTGGTCTCGCCTTTTCATCTGAACCAAGCGGTCTACCTGCCTGTGTTTTTTCCAAGGCCTCATGCATCAAATGCAGAAAGGAATCTTCATACTTTGGACTGTAAAAGAGTTTTAGCCTTTTACTTACAATAAACACAGCAACATAGAAAGTCCTCTCAACTCTTTGTTGCTTTTGATCCTTCTCATTTGGGACTTCCAGTCTCCAAGAGAATGCTGTCCAACTGGATTGCACAGTGTATTTCATTTGCCTATCAGGGTAAGAATCTTCCTCTGGAGGGCCATGTCACAGCTCACAATGTGAGAGCCATGGCAGCCTCAATGGCTCATCTGCACTCTGTGTCTATCAACGACATCTGTCGAGCAGCCACTTGGGCCTCGGTTCATACCTTCACAGCCCATTACTGCTTGGACAAGGACTCCTGCCGGGATGCCTTGTTTGGTCAGGCTGTTCTCCAACACCTGTTCCCTACCTAATCAACTCCTACCCACCCTCCCTGGTAGGATGCCGGAGATCCATGGGGGGAAGTGGAGCCCTTTCACAGGGACACACAACTTCTGGGGTTCTCTCCCTGGCATCTAAAGCTAGGGAGTCCCCATATGTGAAGACTACATTCCTGCTTGTTCCTGGAGATAGCATAGTTACTTCACCTGTAACAGGTGATCTCCAGGAACAGCAGGAATTTAGTCTTCACAACCCACCCACCTCCCCTTGGAGTTGTATCTCTCTCTCTCTTTCCCTCTCTCTCTCTCTTTCTCTTTCCCTCTCTCTCTGTCTTTGTCTCAGCTTTAAACTCAACTGGAGAGAGGCAGTTGGGAAAGGCGGGAAGGTAGCATGCAGGCACTGTGGGATGCTCCCAAAAGCTTTTTAATTGGACGCTGGGGAGCGTTCCCGCGCAGGGTCCGTCGGTACCGACGATACCCATATGTGAAGACTAAATTACTGCTGTTCCTGGAGATCACCTGTTACAGCTGAGTAACTATGCTTTCCTGCTGCTAGTTTTTGCCCATTCCTTATGCACAGAATTTAACAGGACATTGCCTCTCTTTGCAACTTGGTTAAAGATTTGTGTTTTGCGTCTGCTTCAGCACATACTACCCACCTTTGCCTCTACTGAACTACTGCAATGGTCTGTGCAGCCCAGGATAATAATATTCGGTGATTATCTTCTATTCAAAAGCATGCGTGGTAATCCCCATCTCTTCCTAGTTTTGGATAATCAGGATCTTAGATTTTATATCAAGACATGCAGTATAGCCAGGATTGTATTCCAAAAATAATACTGAAGGCCATGTATAGAAAGTAACCTGCAGGCTTTTCTAGGATTTTAGTCTAGATGTATTACTATAATACTCTGTTTACGCCCTACTACCCTAGATTGCTTATGACATGCCAGAGTTTTCTGCAATTTTGTGTCTGCATGTTCCTAGTTCTTATTCTGTATCTGGTGAGGTTCTGTGCTTTTCCTAGGTGATGGAGATCAGGTCTGCTGCTAGCACAGAGTTTTTGTGTAGGGATTTGTAGCAGTCCAGCATGTTTTGTTTCCAGTGTTCTAGGACACGTTGCAGCATGTTCTGGGAAGAGAGCCCCTGACAGCGCTCTCCCATTTGGCATCAAAGCCAGACTCAGGCTGAGGCACTGTGAATGAGCCCAGCACCTCCTTTGCACCCCATGTGTCTGACATTCTGTTCTGCATGCACTAAGATGATCCATGCTAGAAGCTGCACAGGACATATCAGCATTAGTTATTCCACTCTCTTTTCCCATCATTATCCCTTCCTCAGCAAAGCATCAAGCTGATCACAAAGCCAGCAATTTGACTGAAGGAAGCACTTGAACTCATGCAGTAAATTTCACACTGTACATTGTCCCATCCCTTTGTAATACAGTAAGATCAACTATCAAAAAAAATACAGAATACCCCAAAACACTTTCAAAAAACAGCACAGCATGCATCAGTGTAATCCATAATTCAAATGACAGGAAAGCCTGAGCACCAATCTATTTTTCAGATTTTTGGGCTTGTGGAACTAGTGCCAGAGATTGCCCTTCTTTTGTTACTCTTCACACTGGCAAATTGTTTTGATAGTCATGGCCAAAAACCAAGAAAAGGAGGCCTTCCGCAAAGGAGCAAACCGAACAACAGCGGAGGGCAAAAACCACAGCCAGACACTGTATAAAATATCAGAAGAAACTTTATTGAAGACCCACTGAACAATTGTTACATTTGTAGTGTTCTTTTTTGGATGGTAAAGGGATAGAAACTGGGGGCATATAAGATGAAACTAAGGTGTCAGCTAGGTTATGTTCCCTGGTATAAGCAATGGTCAATCGTTGATTATAAAAACAAGGACGTGTCTGCAAAATGTGCCAGTGATTTCTCAAGATTTTTTGAATGCCTGAGGAAAAATATGAGAAGCGAAAAATGAACACAAATTTGTCATCTAAATTCTTTCTTTTGGGTACTATGAAAACTGTCAAATCGGAGAAGCTTGTTACGGTCAGTAGGCTTACGGAAAATGGTAGTGTTAAAGCCAGTTGGAGATTTTCTAATAAGAATGTCAAGGAAAGATAACTCGGTGGAACTAGACTGCATCTTAAACTTAAGATTGATATCCAGGGTATTGAGCCAATTAAAAAAAATCTTTGAGCTCACTGTCAGTACCCTTCCATAATATAAGGATATCATCAATCTATCTTTTCCAATATATAACAGAAGATGAAAAAGGGGAAACTTTCAAATGGGTTTCTTTGAAATCAGCCACATATGGGTTGGCTTTATCGGGTGCCATGGCTGTACCTTTCATTTGCTGATAAAATTAAGCCTACTGACCGTAACAAGCTTCTCCGATTTGACAGTTTTCATAGTAGCCATCTCAAAAAGAATTTACCTGTTTCACAGTTTCTAACGCTCCAGAGACTATGTACTGACCATGCACAGTTTAAGAACAAATCTTATGACATGGCTGAACGCTTCCATGCCAGAGGCTATCCTATTGAATGCATCAAAAACGTTTACAGCCGTGCCTGCTCTACTTCCAGACAAGACCTGTTCTTACCCAAAAGATAGAATTTAGATGACAAATTTGTGTTCATTTTTCGCTTCTCATACCTATCCTCAGGCATTCAAAAAATCTTGAGAAATCACTGGCACATTTTGCAGACACGTCCTTGTTTTTATAATCAACGACTGACCATTGCTTATACCAGGGAACACAACCTAGCTGACACCTTAGTTTCATCTTATATGCCCCCAGTTTCTATCCCTTTACCATCCCAAAAAGGACACTACAAATGTAGCAATTGTTCAGTGGGTCTTCAATAAAGTTTTTTCTGATATTTTATACAGTGTCTGGCTGTGGTTTTTGTCCTCCGCTGTTGATAGTCATCGCCACCAAAGGTGTCTTGGGACAAGCAGAGGAAGGGTAAGGGACTTCTTCAGGCTCACACAGTGAGCAGCAGATCTAGGGGTACAACCAAAGCAGAGAGTGGGTCATAGCAAGGGCCATGATGGTATTTCTCTGTGCATAATCACGACGCATTTGTGCTTTTGCGATCATTTTTATATTCTTTGGAGAAACTGCTAATACTGCAGCACTGCCAACACAAGAGAACCCATCAAGTAAGCCCTTGGTGCCTGATCCCTTATCCCGTACTGCACGTGCACTTACTGGCAACGGATGTTCAGCTAGCAGCATTTATTGGTGCACAGAAAAGTGAGCATCTGTTCAGTTCTCTGGCAAGCTCCGAACGGGGACCCGCGTGCACATCTTCCCCAGCAGTCAGGGTGAGATGTAAGGAGAAGTGGATGCACTAGGTCAGTGCTTCTCAACCGGTTTTGTTCTATTTTTTTAATTTTCTGGCACAGTTCAGTTTGTTCAGTCCTTGGGTCACACAAACCAAATTTTGCATTCAGAGTGGGTGCAAGAGTTTTAGGCGCCCTATGCAAAACTTCAGTCTTGTGCCCTCTTGCAATTAGCTTTTAGACCCCTAGCACTCCTGCCCCCCCCCCTCAAGATTTAGATTATCAAACTTCATTGTAATCATCTCATCACCATCCTTCCCAGAACAATCCTATAAAAATGCATATTTGGGCATCATACAAATATTAACTTTGTTTTGTAAATATGAGGGAGATTTAAAAAAAAACACTTACAAGACGTAATGGACTATTTACATATCGCCCGTTCTTCCAGCAAGTAAAAGCACACACTGATGACTGAGTCTGTGGGGCTGCCAGGACTCGGTGCTTAGCTTGGACTGTAGCTGCTGCTTCCCCGCTTCCCTCCAGAAGCTGCTGCTCTAAGCAACCATCTGGTTTGCCTAGTAGTTGGGTTGGCCCTGTTTGTATGATTCGCACTGCTCAGTCCCTCCCACTGGCAGAAGGAGAGCAACATTTTATCTCCAGGAACAAGCAAGAATAAGTCCTCACATATGGGTACGTCGGTACCGATGGAGCCTGAGCGGGAAAGCTCCCCAGCTTCCCAGAAGGAAAGCTTTTGGGGCCTCCCACTGCGCATGCGTGCTGCCTTCCCGCCTTCCTGACCAACTGTCCTCAGTTCTTCTTTTTCCGCGGAGCCAGCAGGTCGTGTTCCTGTCACCGCTGAAGAAGTTGTTATTTTAATTTATTTCTTTGGCCGCATGTCTGCCTTCCCCGATTCCAGACCGGTACCACCGGTCTTTTTTCCTTTATTTACAAAAAAAAAAAAAATCTTCTTTTTTTTTCCCTCACTTGGTGTGTTAGTTCTGTGAGGCCTTTAGGCCTTCACTAATTCTCCCTCATGGAGAAACAAGCCTCTGGGTTTAAAAAATGCACCAAGTGCAGCGGTACTATTTCAGTCACAGACACCCATGAATGGTGTCTTAAATGTTTGGGGCCTGACCATTCCATTCCGGATTGCCCATCCTGTTCTTTGATGTCTAAACGTGGCTTACAGAACAGGGCAGCCAAGTTTCACATGCTGTTTTCTACAGATACTCCAGCATCGACATCTTCCAGGTCTTCCTCTCCTGATGGATCTCAGGTAACCAAACATTCCTCTGGCAGGTCCTCAAAGGGCAAATCTCCCTCTAAGTATCGAGATACCCCTGGGCTTGACCCTGAGGACCCTGCCCCAGCCAAACAACCCCGGCGGGAAGCTCCGGTTTCCAAAGCTCCTCCTATGGGGTTACAGGTTGACATCGATGGCACGGCCTCGACCGATCACCTGTTAGACTGTTCTGGGGTACCGGCTCAATCATCCAGTACCGGCATCCAGACAGTCGTGGCGTCCATGGATCATACAGTTCAATCCATGCAGCAGGCCATTTTGGCTTTTATTAAAGCTGCGACGCCCTCGGTACCGCACCCTGCGGTACCGACTCCAGTTCCGGTACCACAACCGATACCGGTACCCATGCCTTCCACATCAACCAGGATACCGATTCCGGTTCCCGGTTCCGGGGTTTTTCCCGATACCGATCCAGTTCCGGGTACCCCCGATGTCGATACCGGTCGATACGCTTATCGATCCCTGGAAGCAAACAGACGATACTTTGAGTCTTCTGATGATTCTGTTTCATCAGATGACTCTGCTGAAGTATCCCTTACTCTACCTGAGGAGCCTCTTCTCCAAAGAGGAGAATGTCTCCTCCAGAGGATTTATCCTTTCAAGACTTCATCATTGAAGTAGCTAAAGGTCTTTCTATTTCTGTATCCTCTGAAAAAGAACCTAGAGCAAAAAAGTTAGACATTTTAGGATACTCTAAGGTTCCCAAAGAGGCAGTCACCTTGCCCATCCATGAAATTCTTCAAGATCACATGATGGACTTATGGGAGACTCCTCTCACCCTATCTCCACATTCTCGTCGTCTGGACACCATGTATCGTGTCCCCCCTTCTCCTGGGTTTCAAAAATCTCAGCTCCCGCACCACTCCATTGTGGTGCAGTCAGCTATGAAAAGGATCAAGAGTACTAAAAGACACTCTTCTACTCCCCCAGGAAGAGAATGTAGGACTCTGGATGCTTTTGGAAGAAAAATCTTCCAAGCAAGTATGCTTATTGCCAGAATCAACTCATACAGCCTCTATATGGGCATGTTTCTGAAGGAAATTGCATTAAAAATACGCCATTTTCTCCCCTTTATCCCAGAGGATAGAAAGGAGGAGTTCCTTCTTCTGCTGAAGCATACCCAAGATATTTCAAAGTTCTCCAACAGAGCAGCCTTTGACTCCTTTGAGGGTGCTAGCAGAGCCTCAGGTATTGCCATAGCGGCTCGCAGAATTGCTTGGCTCCAGGCCTCTAACCTTGAACCCTGGGTCCAGGATGGATTGGGAAATTTGCCCTGTACAGGTGAGAATCTGTTTGGTAAGGAGTGGCAAATCAAAGCCACTCAAATGGATGCAGAAAATGCTGCTTTAGATAGACTTTCTAAGTCTACCTCTACCCCTGTCAAGAAAAAATCTTTCAAAAAGCCTTTCTACAAGAAGGCCAGATTTGCCACAAATACTGGCCAACAATCCTCTGCAGCTCGCTTTGCTACTAAGCGTCAGCAGCCTAAACAGGCCAGGGCAAAACCTGCAGGGGCTGCTACAGCCCAACAGTCCCAACCCCCTCAGGGTTTTTGACTTAAAACTAGAGAACTTAACCTTTCTGGCTCTAAAATATCCAGAACCTCTCACCATTCCAGGAAGGTTAACTCATTTTGCTCCCAGATGGGAGCAAATCACATCAGAGCAATGGACCCTCTCTATCATCAGAGAGGGCTACAAACTACATTTCTCCAACCTTCCTCCCCATACCATGGTGAGAAGTTTCAATTCTTCCCCATCTCTCCTAGACCTGTTGGGTCAGGAGGTGACCACTCTTCTCGCCCAAAAGGCAATAGAAGAGGTTCCTCTTCCTCAATAAGGGTCAGGTTTTTACTCCCCTTATTTTCTCATTCCCAAGAAAACAGGGGGGTACAGACCCATTCTGGATCTCAGAGAATTGAACAAATTTCTATACAGGGAGAAATTCAAGATGCTTTCTCTAGGCACTCTCCTTCCATACCTACAGAGTCAGGACTGGCTTTGTTCTCTAGATCTCAAGGATGCGTACACACATATACTCATCCATCCATCCCACAGAAAATTCCTACGGTTTCTGTTCCAGGGAAAACATTTCCAATACAGAGTACTTCCCTTCGGTCTAGCCTCTGCTCCAAGGGTATTTACCAAATGCATGGCAATAGTAGCTGCATTCCTACGCGCCCTGGGAATTTTTGTCTTCCCATACCTGGACGACTGGCTCATCCGAGCTCCGTCTCAGTCCGAGGCTCAGACTTCCCTGGATCGCACCAGGCGAATTCTACAGTATCTGGGACTTGTGATCAATCTGCCAAAGTCCCAACTCACCCCTACTCAATCCCTAGAATTCATAGGGGCCTGGTTGGATACCACCACCGCAAGGGCCTATCTACCTCAGGCCCGTTGCCAACGTCTAGTGCACTTAGCCTCTCAGACTCAGTCCAGAAGCCACTTGACTGCCAGAGAGATGCTACAACTATTAGGCCACATGGCCTCCACAGTGCATGTGGTGCCTTATGCTCACCTACATATGAGAGCAGCTCAATGAACTTTATCCACCCAGTGGACTCAAGCATCAGGAGCTCTCTCAGACCAAATAGCAAACTCCAATCGTCTCTTTTGGTCTCTCCAATGGTGGATATCCACTCAAAATCTGTTGTTGGGGGCCCCCTTTCAACCATTGTTGCCCCAAGCAACCCTCACAACAGATGCCTCCCAAACAGGTTGGGGGGCTCATCTCCAAGATCTCTCCACTCAGGGCACTTGGTCTCCACAGGAGACCACCCTTCATATCAACCACTTGGAACTTCGAGCAATCTTTCTAGCTCCCAAAGTTTTTCATACCCTCCTCAGCAACATGACAGTCCTTATTCACACGGACAATCAAGTAGCCATGTTTTACATAAACAAACAAGGAGGGACTGGCTCTCTGTCGCTTTGCAACGAAGCTCTAAGATTATGGGCCTTCGCCAGAGAGCATCAAATCCATCTCCTGGCAGTATATCTTCCAGGAATCCAAAACTCTTGGGCAGACAGACTCAGTCGAGTTCTGCTTCCACACGAATGGTCCCTGCACATGGATCAGGTACTCAGAATCTTCCAGAAATGGGGAACCCCGGACATAGACCTCTTTGCAAGTCCGTGAAATGCCAAACTTCCCCGGTTCTGTTCCAGAATTCCGTGTCAGGGAGTTCAGACCAAGGATGCCTTCCTCCTGCATTGGGGTCAGGGTTTCCTGTATGCCTTTCCACCCATTCCTTTGATTCCCAAGACTCTGTTCAAACTTCAAAGGGATCAAGGGTCCATGATCCTCATAGCTCCACGCTGGCCACGCCAAGTGTGGTACCCTCTACTTCTGCATCTCTCCCAAGCCCCCTCCCTGGACTTGGGAGCGGCTCCAGACCTTCTGTCTCAAGAGGAGGGGACTTTGTGGCACCCAAACCCCAAGTCCCTTCACCTCAGAGCTTGGTTACTGAAGGCCTAGACCAGTGATGGCTAACCTTTTTGAGCCCGAGTGCCCAAACTGCCGCACAAAACCAAAGAATTTCCTCAAAGTGCCAGCACGTCAATTAAAGCCCCATTTGCATAAGGTGCTTCATTTGCATAAATATTTGCATAATGTTACCATACACTAACTTTTAGTAAACATGCCTCTTAATGAGTATATGGATAAAGAAAGACTAAAAGGTTTCTACATTACTATAATCCAGTACCAACCGCCAGGCACATTAGGAACTACTACAAACGCTGCCCATTTAGAACCCATAGCAAACCCGCCGTATCCTAACAGCACTACCAGGACTCACAAAGCACCATACTCTACCTATCAAAAGGCAACACTGCAAATATTAAACCAATACATCTCAGAGAACAACAATACATGACCTACTGGGGAAAGAACAAGTGGCAATGTCATATATGAATTATATAAACAGAATACCTCAGCTCAGTTACACATGCAGAACAGACCATCACCAAACAAGGAATCACAATTTAGAAACAGGAAGACAATAATTAAACTGGGAACCCCAAAAGCCAAACTTGGAATATACAACAACACTGTAGAAATAAAACTATATATTAATTTCCTCTTGTACTAAACAAAGCGCAAAAATTAATGATGCACATTTCCCAGAGCTGACATATTCCAGTTAATAAATTCAAAATAAAGAGATATTTTTCTACCTTTTGTGCATTTTTTTTCAGTTGCAATTGTTCCAGCCACTTTCTTCTGGTTTCTTCGTGTCTTCTGCTAACTCTCCATCTGCTGTCCATTTGTCCTTTCTTCTGTCTTCTTGTTTTTTTTTTCCATTCTCTCTCTACATCTGCTTTAACATACTAATCTTTCTCCTTTGGCTCTTTCCTCATTCCTATTTCATCTACTCAAAATTTACCCCTCCATCCTCAATCCCCACTTACTCTCCCAATACCCGGCCAATTGTAGATTTTTTATCCCTCCCACACAAAATATTTTTCCCCTCTCCATTTTACTCTCCCAGCCCCATCCCATTCTAATCCTCCCCCAACACCAGCTCCCTTCTAGTTCCAGCCTCACCCAGCATCCATTCCCTTCTAGTCCCTGCATCAGCCCATTTCCAGTCCTAGCAGCCCTCCAACCCAATACCAGTCCTATCCCCCCCTCATCAACCCACTTCCAGTCCTAACCCCCCATCACCCCATTTTCAGTTTAAGCCCCCCCCTATAACCCATTACCAGTCCTAACCCCCCACTTCCAGTCAGCCCCCCATAGCCCATTGCCAGTCCTAACCCCCCATCAGCCCACAGTCCATTACCAGTCCTAACCCCATCAGCCCACCTCAAGTCCTAACCCCTCCCCATCAGCCCATTTCTTGTCCCAGCCCCCCCATAGCCCATTATCAGTCCTAAACCCCCCCATAGCCCATTACCAGTCCTAACCCCATCAGTCGTCCTACTGTGTTTAAGCCCCTTGAGCCCATTTACAGTCCTAACCCCACCCAACAGCCCACCTCAAGTCCTAACCCCTCCCCATCAGCCCATTAGCAGTCCTAACCCCCCCCTAGCCCATTAGCAGTCCTAACCCCCCCTCTTTAGCCCATTAGCAGTCCTAACCCCCCCCATAGCCCATTAGCAGTCCTAACCCCCCCTAGCCCATTAGCAGTCCTAACCCCCCCAGCCCATTAGCAGTCCTAACCCCCCCCTAGCCCATTAGCAGTCCTAACCCCCCCTCCTAGCCCATTAGCAGTCCTAACCCCCCCCCCTCCTAGCCCATTAGCCGTCCTCACCCCCCACTCGCCCATTAGCTGTCCTAACACCCCAGCGCATTAGCAGTGCGAACCCCCCCCTAGCCCATTAGCAGTCCTAACCCCCCCCCCTCTAGCCCATTAGCAGTCCTAACCCCCCCCCATAGCCCATTACCAGTCCTAACCCCCCATCACCCCATTTCCAGACATCACCCATCAGCCCACAGCCCATTAGCAGTCCTAACCCCCCCTAGCCCATTAGCAGTCCTAACTCCCCCTCCTACCCAATTAGCAGTCCTAACCCCCCCCAGCCCATTAGCAGTCCAAACCCCCCCCCAGCCCATTAGCAGTCCTAACCCCCCATCACCCCATTTCCAGACAGCCCCCATCAGCCCACAGCCCATTAGCAGTCCTAACCCCCCCTAGCCCATTAGCAGTCCTAACCCCCCCCCCTCCTAGCCCATTTGCAGTCCTAACCCCCCCCCTAGCCCATTAGCAGTCCAAACCCCCCCCCCCCCGGCAAATTTAAAAACAGAAAAAGCGGGCTCTGGCTGCTGCCGCGGACGCATGCAGTGTCCCGCGGGGCCCCCTCCGCCCGCTAAGCCCCTCTGCAAGGGCTTTCAGATTCGCGAGGGAGACAGCGTCTCCCTCGCGTCTCTGTTAAGCCCGCAGGGGCTAATGGGAAATTTCCCATCAGTCCCTCGCGTCTAAAGGGGCTGATGGGAAATTTCCCATTAACCCCTGCGGGCTTAACAGAGACGCTGTCTCCCTCGCGAATCTGAAAGCCCTTGCAGAGGGGCTTAGCGGGCGGAGGGGGCCCCGCGGGACACTGCATGCTGCCGCGTCCGCGGCAGCAGCCAGAGCCCGCTTTTTCTTTTTTTGCGGACCTTCACGCGTGCCAGCTGCAAGGCCTTCGCGTGCCATAGGTTCGCCATCGCTGGCCTAGACCTTCAACACTTCAATCTTTCGCAGCAAGTGAAGGATATCCTACATGCCTCTAGGAAACCTTCCACTAGGCGTTCTTACGCTTTTAAATGGAAAAGATTTTCCATTTGGTGTGCTCAAAAGGGTCTTAACCCTCTGGCACTCCCATTGAATTCTCTTTTGGAATATCTCCTGCATCTTTCCAATGCAGGACTCAAAACGAATTCAGTAAGAGTCCATTTGAGTGCTATTGTGGCATCACTTAAGCCCATCAATGGACAACCTGTTTCCTCTCATCCTCTTATTGCAAGATTCATGAGAGGCTTAACTTTAACTAAACCTCCCATTCGACCTCCTCCGGTGGCATGGGACTTAAACTTGGTTCTTGGTCAGCTTATGAAGCCACCTTTTGAACCCTTAGCCACTACCTCCTTGAAATTTCTTTCCTGGAAGGTTATTTTCCTCATTGCAGTCACTTCAGCTCGCCGCATCAGTGAACTGCAGGCCTTAGTGGCTAATCCACCTTACACAAGGTTCCATCATGATAAGGTAGTCCTTAGGACAAATCCTCACTTTATGCCTAAAGTGGTCTCACCTTTTCATCTTAATCAAGAGGTTTATTTACCTGTCTTTTTTCCAGCTCCTCATGCATCCAATGCAGAGAGGAACCTTCATACTCTAGACTGTAAAAGAGCTCTTGCCTTTTACCTCCACAGGACACAGCAACATCGAAAGTCTTCTCAGCTTTTTGTTGCTTTTGATTCTTCTCATTTAGGACTTCCAGTCTCCAAAAGAACACTCTCCAATTGGATTGCTCAGTGTATCTCTTTTGCTTACCAGAGTAAGAACCTTTCTCTGGAGGGCCATGTCACCGCTCACAACGTGAGGGCCATGGCCACCTCTATGGCTCATCTAAACTCTGTGTCCATTGACCAGATCTGTCAAGCAGCCACCTGGGCCTCGGTTCATACCTTTACAGCCCATTACTGTTTGGACAAGGACTCCCGCCGGGATGCCTTGTTTGGTCAGGCTGTCCTCGGACACCTGTTCCATTCTTGAACAACTCCAGCCCACCTTCCCTGAATGGATGCCTGAGATCCATAGGAAGATGAAGAACCTTTCAGGGTCTCATACCCTTCAGGGGATCTCCCGGGCATCTTAGCTAGGGAGTCCCCATATGTGAGGACTTATTCCTGCTTGTTCCTGGAGATAGCACAGTTACTTACCTGTAACAGGTGATCTCTGAGAACAGCAGGAATTAGTCCTCACAACCTGCCCACCTCCCCTAGGAGTTGTATCTCTCTCTCTCTTCCTTTCCTCTCTCTATTGTCTCAGCTATAAACTCGAACTGAGGAGAGTTGGTCAGGAAGGCGGGAAGGCAGCGCGCATGCGCAGTGGGAGGCCCCAAAAGCTTTCCTTCTGGGAAGCTGGGGAGCTTTCCCGCTCAGGCTCCGTCGGTACCGACATACCCATATGTGAGGACTAATTCCTGCTGTTCCCAGAGATCACCTGTTACAGGTAAGTAACTATGCTTTACCTGAGGGTGCCTCATTCTGCCGGATTCACTCTCACATCTGAATATATGAGGCCAGCAGGTCATGGAGATGACGGGATCCATGCAATCAGACACCAGACTGAAGCCAGCACACAGGAAAGAGTCCTCCACATACCCTGACTTAGGAGTGAGATTCATTACCATCATAATACTTACAAAACTAACCCATTTGGAGACATTGCCCCATCAAGACTGCTGTCCTACCCATGGGGGGGGGGGGGGGAATGCTAGTAGTAAGCGATCTGTTCAGTTTGGTAGCGAGGATGAGGGGAGTCCAGTGGACTCTCTCCATGAGACATCAAAATAATTTACACTCAAACCATACCCAAAAGCACATTCTTTCAGTTTTGCTACTACAAAATAGTTCTGGGTTCAATATAAAAGCCACAAGGCAGGTGGGCATGTCCTGCCTACAAGACAACTAATTATACACCAGAGGAAAATCAGATTAGCGAACACAATCAAATTATTCCCAATATGTAACTTTGGTGTAGGAGATGGGTTCAAGGCACAGCTTTTGCTCTGGCTTCTAGAACATCCAGCTTATGCCGGGGATTTTACAGCTACTAGATGACACATTACAATCACTTACCTGAAAATGAAAGTTGTTTTCCTACGTTTAGGACAGAAGAGAAAGAGACTGGGACAGGGAGAGTAGGAGCTCTACTTGAATCTGGAGTGTGTGCTGCAGTCTGTCCCACTCTGCTCTTGCTGTCCCAGACTGACAGGAGGGGAGGGGGTGGATTGAGGGGCAGACTAGTTCTTCTTTGCTCAGTATGCTCTAAGCATACCCCGTGCTCTCCTGGTTCTGCTTGGAGAAGATGGGCCTGGCGCGGGAAGCAGATGGCTATTGTCAGGGATTACTGCCCAATTTGAAATGGGGGCAAGTGCCTCCTAAACCCATGCTTAGCTACATCTCTGGCTGGCAGCACCAAAGATTTTCCCAAGGCACACTGGTTGAGAGGCACTGTCCTAGGTTGCAGGGCTCTACCAATATGGAAACATTAGGCCAATAATAAAGCATCTATGAGCCGTAGCCAGGCTTTTGTTGTAGCACAGTAATAGACACCAAGGCCTTTCCTCTCTTTTACACATGTGCAACAAGTGGAAGGTGTCAGAGAAGAAACTGTTCCCCTTGCCACATCTTAATGCAGATTAGAATAGGTCTCTGCTCTCAAGCAAGCTAACAGTCCTGGAGTTTGGCGCCAGCCACTTCTACTACTCTGCCCCATCCGGGAAAATACAAAGAGCTTCTTGTCTCAAAAGATTTTTCCCACAGAGGGAGACACCCCTTAGTGTTCTACATTTTTTATTGCATATTAAACTATGTCTTTGTTTCATTAAAAGTTAAGATACGGTAAAGAAAAAAAAAACTATCCAGAAAAGAAAGAGGGCTCACATTGTAAAAGTCATGCAACAAAAAAAAAAGCACAAATTAAAGGCAAAATGCAATTGCTGAACATTTAAGGACACACACATTTGGACAGATCCATACACAAAATGACAAACAAATATGCAGAAAACAAAACTCATTTTATTTGTTTTTTTTATACTGCTTTTTCATTTCAGTCAAAGTGGTTTGCATTGTAACTTAAACTTGGTAATGTACATTAAACAGGGCTATTAATAACCCTCAATTGCCTCAGAAAAATCCAAGGTAGGTGATTTGCCCAGGCCCACAAGGAGTGCTTGTGGGAATCAAACCCTGATCTAGTGGTTCCCAAGCCAGTGCTCTAACCATTAAGCTACTCCTCCCCTCTGTAATATTGTAGCTCAGTTATGCCTGGATAGTAGAATTGAGGGGTACATGTGGGGCAAGCAGAAACACCATGCTCACTGAACTCTTCATGATTAAAGGGGAAAGAAAACCTTTATGGGCCCTAAACATCTGAGATTGTGGTGTGCTTTTCCTAAATTGTGATCTGTCAGATAGTTTAGGATTGTTTAAAAATAAACCCTTTCCTAATTCATTTATTTAACAGTTTTTTGTATACCATTTTTCTACCAGTCAAAACAGTGTACAATCAATTTACGGGATAAAATGCAGGAGGCGGCAAGACAGTGAAAAACAAGTATTAGAGGAACAATTGGCAGAACACTATAAATCCACCAATGGCAAGGGTAAGATAAGCAAGGCAGTGTGAAACAGTGATTAACGAGGGTACAATATGCAAAGCAGGGAACAACAATAAAGAACAAGGATAGAATAGATAAAGCAGTGGGCAACAATAATTAATAGGCTGGGAGGGGGAGAGCGGTGTAAGAGGAGATGGCATAGCTGACTTGGCTTAACTGTGGGGATTGGGGGGGAGGGGTCAGGAGGGATGTTTTGAGTCGGCTAGTCGGTAGGTGGTCAATGCCATAATGCTCCAGAAAGAGGTATGTCCTGAGGTGTTTCCTAATAACTTGACATAAATAGAAAATTCAGCATACAGGGCAGCGGATCCTAATACAATCTGTGCTGAAATCAAAAACAGGCCACACAGTCCAGAAAGCTAAACATCAATCCCAAACTTAAAAATTCAGAAAATATTTATCATAGAGCAATTCAGCACACATCACACCCATCAGATTTCTTCATTATACTCTAGCACAGGGGTCTCCAACTCCAGTTCTGGAGGGCTGCAAACCAGTCAGGTTTTCAGGATGTCCCTAATGAATAATATCTCATGCATATTCATTAGGGATATCCTGAAAATCTGACTGGTTTGCAGTCCTCCAGGACAGGAGTTGGAGATTCCTGCACTAGCATCTGAGGCACTCCTTTGAGGACTGGTACCTCTCTTTGGTCTCCTTTGTTATTCTTTCTAACCCAAGAAACTGTTGGAAAGAAATTATATATGGAGTAAAAAAAAGGTAAGGTTTGCTTGGGGCAAATATTCAACAGAAGAGATCCAAATTTGTCATGGAGTTAAAACCCAGCAGAAAGATATTGGTTTTGAAAATAGGCTAGATCAGAGTGAGGGTTTCAAAGAATTATTTAAAAAACTACCAAAAATGGTCCAATGCATTTCTATGGGAGAAGCAAAAAATTCCAGTAGCTTCAGCATTGAACATTGATTCTCTGTAAAATAGTGGTTAGGGAACTGCGCCTTTCCAACTGCCCTCCCCTCTCATCTTCTTTCCTAGTTGCAGACACAATGATACATATACACAAACAAGACACTCACAAACACAGAAAAAACGCACACACACAGCTGGGTTGGAAACTATTCCAGGAGGTATGCGCTGCATGTTTTTCCCCACACTCCCCCACTGCTATGCTCCTGTCTCTGCAGGGCTGGCTCTTAGTGATTTAGATGTGCATTTCATTTTCTTTGTGATAAATTCTACTGTGAAACCTAGTGACTCTACTATATAGCTTTTTAAATGGTTGCATTATACAGTGGGATATACTGACTAAGCTGTGCAGTGTTCTATATGTACAAGAGCCTAAAATAGTGCAAAAACATGGCAAGACCTGTTGCTTTAAGACTGTGGCAACCCTGTGATTGAATTGAAAAAATCCACCCTTTAAAATCTATTGACAGACATTGTTTCCATTTATTATTTGCTCCTTTCTTCTCTCTGCCAGGTCTCACACACACACGCACACGCACTGGGAATGGAAAGAATTGAGGCATGCTCTCTATATGGAAATTACACATACCTGATAATTGTGGTTCCTGAAGGGACTATAGTTTAGTCCTCCACGGCTGGGTAGTGCACCTGCTCCTGCAGCATGGAGACTGGACCAATCAGAATCTTATCCTCACCGACTGTATGCTGCTGCAGCTCCCATCAGTCCCCCAGTGAACTATTGACAAAGCAGACTTAAAGAAGCAACACGAGAAAGGAAACTAACTATAATTGTAAAACCTTAACTTTAACAATCCATCTGAACCCCCCCCCCCCCCCAAACGAGGAAGCCAGAATTCTGCACA
Source organism: Ichthyophis bannanicus (assembly GCA_033557465.1). Classification (NCBI taxonomy): domain Eukaryota; kingdom Metazoa; phylum Chordata; class Amphibia; order Gymnophiona; family Ichthyophiidae; genus Ichthyophis; species Ichthyophis bannanicus. Next base: position 549,967,832 of record CM066031.1, read on the forward strand.
TTGCTTCTGCCCCATTACTTCAAAGTAAGTGGTAGCGACAGAAGAAGAACAAGGAAGAGTGAAAACATATAGTGAAAAGTAGGAATGGCTCTAGCCAGAGGTTCCAACCTAAATCATAATGTGTTTTGCTTATCGGAACCCTCTCTTTCTGTAGTCACCGCAACCTTCAAATAGACATTTCGCCCAGGTGGGAATGAAGACTAAACTGTAGTCCCTTCAGGAACCACAATTACCAGGTAAGTGTAATTTCCATTCCTGAGCGGTCCTACAGTTTAGTCCTCCACGGCTGGGATTTAACAGAGCAGTTATCTTTGGGAGGGACCTTTCCAACCGGCACGCAATACCGCTGATCCAAAGCTGGAATCCCATGCTGCTAGAACATCTAGCCGGTAGTGTTTGCTGAAACTATGCAGAGACGACCAGGTAGCCGCCCTGCAAATTTCCGCTGGCAGAACTAAACTATGCTCTACCCACGATGTCGCCTGCACTCTAGTAGAGTGCGCCCGCAATCCTATCGGAACTGGACGCCCTTGCAAAATATATGCCGATGCAATTGCTTCCTTAACCCATCTGGAAATGGAAGCCTTTGCCGCCGCTTCTCCCTTCCACACACTGCCAAACAGCACAAATCGGCGGTCCGACTTACGGTAGGCTTCCGAAACTTTTAGGTACCAGCGCAACACCCATCGAACATCCAGACGATGCAAGCTGCGGTCCCTGGACTCCTCCACCCTAGAGTTAAAAACTGGAAGGAAGACCGATTGATTTACGCGAAACGGAGAGACCACTAGGCAAAAATGATGGCACTGTCCGTAAAATCACCCTGTCTCTAGAAAAGGATAAGAACGGCTCCCTGAATGACAGCGCCTGTAACTCCGAAATCCGCCTCGCCGAACAGATGGCCACTAGGAACACCATCTTCAGCGTTAAGTCCTTAACGGATGCCTAGTTCAGAGGCTCAAAGGGCTTCTTGACCAATGCTTGTAAGACTAGATTCAAGTCCCACGGAGGCAGCGACACCCTTCGCGAAGGCCAAAGCCGGAATACCACCTTAAGGAAACGCTGCACATCCGTGTGCGAACTCAGAGGAACCCCCTGAATCCTGTCCCGGTAACACGCGAGAGCCGCCAGCTGAACCCTCAATGAACTGGCGGCTAACCCTTTATCGAAACCGTCCTGCAAGAAACTGAGTATCACTGTAATGGAAGTAGTCGCCACTCGAGTATGTCGCTTGGAGCACCAGTCCTCAAATATTCGCCACACGTGCATGTACGCGAGAGAAGTAGACGGTTTCCTTGACCGCTGCTGAATAACCTTTCTTTTTCAACTGTGCCCATTCAGTGGCCATACTGTAAGCAAGAACCGATCCACTTGGGGCATCCACAGGGGACCCTGAATCAACAGATCCACTGAAGGCGGAAGCCTCCATGGCTCTCCGTCAAGCAGGCAAATTAGATCCGCATACCATGGGCGTCTGGGCCAATCCGGGGCCACGAATAGAACCACACCGCGGTACACCTCGATGCGTTGCACCACTCGGCCGATAAGAGCCCACGGAGGGAACACATAGAGGAGCCCGGACTCCGGCCAGGGCTGAATGAGCGTGTCGATGCCTTCGGACATCCTTTCCCGCCTGCTGGAAAACTGACCTGCTTTTGCCGATTGAAAGGTCGCCATGAGGTCCATGACTGGCGGCCCCCATCTGCGGACAATTTGCACGAACAGCTGCGGATGAAGCTCCCATTCTTCGGCATCCACCCGCACTCTGCTGAGAAAATCTGCCATCACATTGTCCTTCCCCGCGATGTGCGCTGCCGAGATGGCCAGCAGGCAAGGTTCTAACCACTCGAACAACACATCTGTCTCTTCTTCCATGGCTACACTCCCCGTGCTGCCCTGCCGGTTGAGGTATGCCACCGTTGCTGAATTGTCCGATAGCACTCGCACCGCTCGACCCCTCACTGAACTCTTGAACGCCTGAAGCACTCGAAACACCGCCCGGAGCTCGAGACGGTTGATTGACCAAGAGGCCTGCTGGGCAGACCAGCTCCCTTGAGCAAATCGACCCTCGCAATAGGCTCCCCACCCTGTCAGACTCTCATCCATCATTAGAGGGAGCCAAACTGGTTGTTCCAGGGGAATGCCTGCCTGCAAGGACTTCGGGGCCAGCCACCACTGTAGAGACCGACGGACCCGCCTCGGGCAAGGAAGGCGCTTGTTCAACGAATCCGATTGGTTCGACCAGCACCGCAGTAGCGCCCTTTGCAACGGTCTCATATGAAATATGGCCCACGGAACCACTTCCAGAGTTGCCACCATGGTTCCCAGCAACTGAAGGTACCACCAAGCGGATGGTGCCGGGATGTCCAAGAACCTGCGACGAGCTTACACAAGGCCTGCGTGTGGCGATCCGGCAAGCATACCAAGCCTCTCAAAGTGTCGAAACGTACTCCTAGATATTCGAGCGTCTGAGACAGAACCAGTTGACTCTTCTTTGCGTTGATCACCCAGCCAAGACTCTGCAGAAGCTGCACCACTCTGTTTGTGGCCTGCAAACTCTCGACCTTGGACTTCGCCCAGATTAACCAATCGTCGAGATAAGGGGGACTAGAACACCCTCCTTTCACAACGCCACTGCTACCACCACCATTATCTTGGTGGAGGTGCATGGGGCCGTAGCCAACCCGAACGGCAATGCCTGGAACTGATAATGGCCCCACGGGAATGCGAACCTGAGGAACGTTTGATGGGCCGCTCTGATCGGAATGTGCAAGTAGGCTTCCGTGAGATCGAGAGATGTCAAAAACTCCCCTTGACGCACTGCCACTATGACGGATTTCAGAGTTTCCGTGCGGAAATGGGGCACCTGTAGACAATGATTCACTCCTTTGAGATCGAGAATAGGTCGGAGAGACACATCTTTCTTTGGCACCACGAAAAAAATGGAGTAACGACCTCCGCCGCGGTTGGACACAGGGACGGGAGCTATCGCCCCCAAGTTTAACAGCCGATCCAACGTTAGTCGGATCGCCAGAGCTTTTTGCTGACCTTTGCTGGGCGACAGGACAAAAGAGTCCCGGAGCGGGCAAGCCATGTCCAGTGCATAGCCTTCTCAAATTATCTCCAACACCCACTTATCTGACGTTATTTGGACCCAGGCAGGAAGAAAATCCCGAAGTCGACCTCATATCAATTGACTTCCTTCCAGGGTCCACCACGTTTCATTGCGACTTTCGGCTAGAGGAAGAGGGAGATGAGGCTGCCGCAAAACCTCTGCCTGCACCTCGAAACCCACGAAAACCTTGGGATCTTGTAGCAAACCTGCCACACTGGAATCCTCCGAGATGGGAGGAACGAAATCTTCTAAAGTCTCGAAATTGACCTCGAACCGCCGGCAAAGATCTGCCCAGCTTAGGTTTATCCTCTGGCAGCCTGCCTCCTTTGGACTCTCCCAAGTCCTTCACCAGCTTATCTAGGTCTTCTTCGAACAACAACTTGCCCTTAAAGGGAAGCTTGCTCAGCCGTGATTTAGAAGAACCATCGGCCGCCCAATTCCGCAGCCAAATGGACCTATGAGTGGCTACCAAGGACGCCATGCTATTTGCCAACGCACGGATCAAATCATAGTGTACATCAGCCAAATATGCCGAGCCGGATTCCAGCCGAGTCACCTCCAGCAAACCTTGTTGATCTAGGCGAATATCTTGCCTTAAGTGCTGGGCCCACCGCAGGCAGGCCCTTGCCACCCAGGTGCCACAAATAGAGGCCTGTAAAGATAGAGCATCAGCTTCAAATGCCTGTTTCAATAAACCATCCACCTTTCTGTCCTGCGCATCTTTTAAGGCAGCACTCCCTTCCACTGATATAGTTGTCCTCTTGGTCACTGCTGACACTGCTGCGTCTACTCGCAGTGACCGAAACTTTTCTTTGTCTTTATCCGCCAAAGGATAGAGCCGGTTCATTGTCCGGATTCCCTTCAATCCAGCTTCAGGTTGATCCCACTCTGTTTGAATCATCTGATCTACAACTCTGTGCACCGGGAACACCGTTTGAGAGTCTCGCACCACCTGAATGAGGGGATCCTCTAGACCTTCCTCCTCCGCCGGCCAAGCTGTCGCTAGATTGAGCGTCTGGAGTGCCTCCGTAATTAGGGGTACAAGTTCATCCTTGCGAAATACCCGAATGATCCTTGCCTGACCTTCGGGCTCAGGTATTTCCCCCTCTTCCAATTCGTCACCACCGTCTTCGGGATCTACCTCAGTCTCGTCCGTATCTTGCCACTCCGGGCTCGACTGCTCCATATGCGCGCCCTGAGGTCGCTTGGCAGGCTTAGGGTTATCTCCTCTCACGTCCTCCCCTTTGGGGGACTGCAGAGGCGCCGGCAGCGAGAAGGACTCGGGCAGCTTCCCAAGCTGCCCCAAGTGAAAGGCCTGATGCTTAATAAGGACAAAGTCTGGGGAAAAATCCCCCAAGGATGCTTCAGCACCCCCTACCGGCACCATGCCCGACAGTCCCATGGGCTTAGCCGAAGGAGACGCCACCAGAGTCTGACACCAGCTCAACCCCAGCACTTACCGCAGAATCTAGGGAGTCCTGAACTGCACTGTCTTCCACTTGTTGCTCCACATTGGAAGAAACAGTAGCGCAGCCTCTGCAAATACCTGTATCAGACAGCGTCCCCCTGCGTGAGCCGCAGATCATGCACTGCACACGAATAGACATGAAAAACCCAGAGAGAGAGGGAAAGAGAGAAGTGGAATCTGGCTGACTGGGATCAGATATAAAAACAGGAAACTGATCTCTCCCCAGGCAAAAACAAACCTACTTACAATCCTTTTTTTTTTTGTCAACAGAACCCCGACAATTAAATAATCCAAGCTAGCACAGAGAGCCGGATGGTAAAGCAGCTCGCCAGCCCCCTGTCTGCTTGAGTCGCTGAGCAAAAAACCCTGCTGCGAGGCCCCCAAGTCAGCATTCACCGTGTGGGAAAGAAAACAAATTGGCCGCCGCTGCTAATAAAAAAAAAATGGCACAAAGCCCCACCGGACCGGTCGACAAACCTGCAATGCCCCTGCTCTCTGCTTGTCGGGCGTTTAGTGCTCCCCTCACACAACCGGAGGCTTACCCCTGAAGACCAGCTCACTCTGCCGCAACGCCGCTTGCGCTTCGAGAAGTGAGCCCACGTGCACGCTGCTCTCCGCTCCGGCGCGATGGACACCGACCAAGGCCCGCACCGCTGAGTGTGTATCTATGCCTGACAGATCTCTCCCCCGTACCATCTAGGAGGAGAAATCTGAACTGCCAGCTGCAGAAATAAAAGGAGACAGAACAGTAAAGGGGCAGAAAAGCAGTGTTAAGCCCGGCTCTCCTGTCAGCGTGCCCCGGTCTTTTGTCTTTTTTTTTTTTAAGGCCCAGTAACCTGTAAAGAAAGAAAACAAAATAAGTCAAAGTAAGTCAAAATTAAAGTTGAAAATTAACTAAGTGCCTATTTAGTCCCTAAGTGAGCCCAGCCCAAGGCTCACACGTCCTCCTGCTGCATGGAGACTGGACACACTGGGGGCTGATGGGAGCTCTAGCAGTGTACAGTCGGTGAGGATAAGATTCTGATTGGTCCAGTCTCCATGCTGCAGGAGGAGGTGCACTACCCAGCCGCGGAGGACTAAACTGTAGGACCGCTCAGGAAACATTTGTCACTTGTTTGGTATCTTCTATCCTGGGTGCAGAGTAGTGGTTTATATACACCCTCCTCCTGACAGACAGCAGTAAGTGGTGTTCGGTTAAATCTTGATACACTACAATCCAGCACAATTCGTGTTTGGCAGGTAGTCTTTCCTGACTTCCAACAAAATATATCTCGGTTAAACACTCCATACTTTTCCTTAAAAGACTCCCACTCTCCTAGGTGCTTCAGAGCTCAGCACACTCTCAGGCAGGGATATTGTCTTATAATTTCTAACAAGGGCAGACACAGATAAACATTATATCGCAACCTTGGCAAACCATTTACCTCTTTCCTCAACTTCCCACCTCCCCCCAAGTCACATTCATTCTTTCCCTGCCCCTCCCCCTCCTCTGAATCTTCATTATTGGCCTTCCCTCCATTCTTCACTTCTCCAAAAGTAATGTTGAACATGTAAGCAGGTCAGTGCAAGGAGAGCAGACGCCCTAGGTGAACTTCATTCCTGGCATGCCCCCTGCTCCCCCTTCTCTCCAGGACCTGCAGCAGTGGCAATGACATCATCAGGAGTGGAGGAGTGGCCTAGTGGTTGGGGCAAGGTACTTCAGGCCAGAAGGTCAGGGGTTCAAATCCCACTAGAGGACAGTAACCTTGGGCCAGAAGGACTGGGGTTTCTAGTCCCACAGGTGCTCCTTGTGGTCTTGGGCAAGCCACTTAACCCTCCATAGCCCATGTTCCCTGTAAAATAGTTATCTCCAAGTTATAATGCCCTGTTCAATGTAATTTCAGTTTGTTCAATGTAAACCGCACTGATGCAGAATAGCGCGGTATATAAGAGAATATAAATAAACAGCCCCTCAGCACTTACTCCAGTGTGGTGAGGCTGTTTGCACTTCCACCCTCTCTGATGCACACTGCCTTTTACATGGGGGCAGAAGCCACTTCCACCCATATGCAAACAGGCCCAAAAAATGACTGGATTCTTTGACCTTTGAAGGCTGCATTTTTGTTTCCAAGAACCAGGCCTCCTTTCTGCAAAATAAAGGGTTTTTTCCCCTTCAATATGGGTTCTCTCAGCAACATTCAACGCATCAGCACGATCAGATAAGTACCAAACCTACTACCGGTCTTCCTTTTTACCAGAAGTACCCAAAGATCAGGATTCTTTTAAGTAAACTCCTTTTACCTTTCTCCCATCTCTAAAATTATGGGATTCTAAGATCAGCTTCAGTGTAGTAACTCATTTATGATTTATCTTTTAATACCTACCGATCTGTCAATCTGCCTGTCACAGCTATTCTCATCATTTGCTACTACCTGCCTGTCCATTGGTAGTAGCTGTTGCTGCAGTGTCAGCTCCAAAAGGACTTTGCTCCTTTCAGCTGCCTAATTCTATCTAGTACATTCTTACTGCACCTTACGGAAAAGCCTGCATGCGGCAGCAGAAAATGTCACAAAGTGTTACCGAGAGTCAAACAAACAAGCACAGTACATCAACCTTTGTGGTTGCCAAATAAAACTCTTCTTTAGAATATTAATCAACTTTTGCATTTGATCGTTCAAGTCTTCAGAGTGCAAATTGTCTTGCCCACACACATTAAATTACACTGACATTTGGTTAAATAAACCACACCAATAGGTTCGAGCATGTTGTGGGCAAGACCACTCATGTTCTGAAGATTAGAATGATTGAACACATAAGTTTATTCAGACAGATAAAGCAAAAGTCCCACTAGGGGATACTGCATTGACACACAGCAGAAGTTTAATGTTGTTATATGCTCAGTAATTGACTGTGTATATCAATCTGTTGCAGTCCAGTATAAACAGTACTGCAGTCACAGACTAAAGACTTTTTATCTAGGTAGTCTAAATAATGAGAGTTGAGGGTTTGATTTTCTAAAAAAAAAAATACTGGGATTCCATATCTTTTTTCCACATTCATAAAATTGGAGCATCTCCTTATAGAACACTGTCAGATTGGCAGTTGTTTTATCTAATTGATTGATAAGCAATGAAGAAAGTTAGTTTGCCATTTTGTTTTCTGTAAGTGCTTAAGTATTAGGTATTGCAAAATGGAGACGCCAGATGAGTGACCATTTGAGTTCAATCCATCTATCTTAAAACAAAATCATTACATTTATTTATTTATTTAGTATACCGCTACTTCCAGCGATCAGCAGTGGTTTGATTACAGATTGGAAATTGTCAAATCATGACAGGAAATTTTTGAGGTATAAACACATTGATTAGACAGGAAAGCACAGCACACAGAGAACTATTTTACAGGGAACATGGGCTATGGAGGGTTAAGTGGCTTGCCCAAGACCACAAGGAGCACCTGTGGGACTAGAAACCCCAGTCCTTCCGGCCCAAGGTTGCTGTCCTCTAGTGGGATTTGAACCCCCGACCTTCCGACCCAAAGTACATTAAGATGACTCCCTCTTCCACACTGTTGGACCCTCTATGAATGTTTATGTTTATGCAATTCTTGATATACCGCCCAGGCTGAAGGGCATCAGAGCGGTTTACAATCACTATATAAGCAGGTACTGGATACATTCCCTCGTCCCCAAAGGGCTCACAATCTATGTGTGGTGGAATGGTTTACCTTGGAGCATTTAAGTGGGTTTATGGATTCTGTTAGCGTGTATATATATATATAATTGTGGCTCCATGGATACAATTTTTTGTGAGAATGCTGTTCATCTCAGCCAAGCTTAACCAATTAAAACAACTTTGCTATCACTTGAGGCAGAGGATGTGGTCTCCTAAAACACCAGCATTGGGGACTGAGTATATTCACTGATGCAGAATTACTCAACATTAGCAAGCTTCCAATAGCATTTTCAAATTGAACAGATTTTGCCAGATTTGCAGAACCTTATCAGGACAACTTCCTCATAATTCACATCATTTGCTTTGGGAACACGTCTATACCATGGATTCAGGGTAATGTATTCTGTCCATTTGCTTACAAAAAGATAATACTCCGAGAGGACAATAGAGAATATTTAAAGAGAAAATATAATTAACTATTGAAAGGCAATTTGGGCTTGCATTAACTCAGCCTTTTACGAGATAAATTATTATAGTCATATGTTGAGCGCTGTTAACTTTGAGTGCACCAAAAGAAAATCTCTCATCTCCTAGGATGTAAATTCAAATTACATTGTATTAAATATGCTTGTAATATACTTATCTAGATATGCTACTGACAGTCTTTTGTCTAATTTAGTTATATATAAAATGTATTACAAAATTATTTAGGAAGAAGGCTTTATACTTAAGATTTGTCAAAAGTTTAACAACTATTCCAAATTCAATGACTTTTTCCACCTTATAGTGCATTTTCAGATACCCATTTGGTTGGTTAAATTGTTTTTGGACATATATACACACGTGATACGCCTGCTGGAACTCCGTACATAATTCAAATTTTTGCACCATCTTGTGATTTCTTTTCTGTATTGTATTTTAAATTAAGTATCAAACAATATGCTTTGTTATTTTGACAAACAAAGCATGGAGAATTTTGCATAATTCAGACCTTTTGACACAGAAGTTTGAATTGTGTTTGCAGAATTCCAGTAGGAATAATGTGAGGTAATTTTAAAAAGCTTGCATAGCTTTTACCCATGTAAATGCTCTATGCATGTAAACAGTAATTTTATAAACACCCCTCATTATACGTTTAGATCCACAGCATGCACAGTTTTGAAGGGATCAGCAAAGTATGTGTGTATTTCTAATTTTAACACTGAAATACTTGCATACTTTAAAAAGATGTAGACAATAAGCACTGAAACCTGTTCCAAGATAGGCATAAAGATCAGTGAACAGCTCGTTTGGACCTGAGGCTTTGCACCAATGCTTGAGGGAGTAATTGTGCTTATCCCTCTGGGCCGCAGTAAGAACTAAGTTAAAATTCTGTGGGCTGAAGCTTAGGGAATCATTCTAACATACACATAAGCCCCCACCACCACCTTTTTACTTCTGATGCAGTAAACTAATGGCATGCAAATTATTGCTGTGTTAAATTGGGTGCTGTCAAAAAAAAAGCAGTGCACACTGCTGAGGAAATATGCAGCCATTTGCTGCATTTTAATAAAAAAAGTCTGTTGCTGACAGTGTGAGTGGGGAGATCTTTTCTTTTTTAAATCTCAATGCTTGAGTCACAGACCTGCGAGATTGAGTCCTGCTCTCATCCCCTATCCCATAATATCTCCCTGGTGGCCTAGTAGGGCCTGCACCCCAACCCTCCCCACAAAAATGGCCTAGTGGACCCTGGATCCCAACCACCCTCCTCCTTGAATTCTCTTGTTTCTCCCTCAACACTTCTGATCCCCCTTCTCCCCTCAGGGGCCATCTGGTTCAGGGCACCCAGGGTCAGGGAGTCCCTTCACCAGAGAACCTCCTACAGTGGACCACACAGCACCCCAGCCCTCCACCCCTTATGCTGGGAGGCAATGCTTTATGAGTAAGGGAAGCATTAACTTATCTGGCAGATTAACCCTTAACCCCTTTTGAAAGACGGTGGTGCTGGAGTCAGAAATCTCCCCAGGCTGTTGCCTCAACCCTAAATGTCACCATCCATCTTCTCCAAAGTCTAGGTAACCTCATCAACAAGAGCAGATCGAACCTTATTCCATCTGAACAGTTCCTGCCGCCTCCCACAGGAAGTTGCATCAGAGGACCGAAGAGCAGCAAGCTGTGAGTGCACACACACACACGTGGGCACTGAAGGAGCATCTGTGCCATCCCTTCCGAGAAGGGAGGGATCGCCATCCCGCCCCCCCCCCTTTCCAGGTGAGAGGATGGATACAGCAGAAACCCTTGGGCTGGCCCTCTTTTTACCTGTAGCAGGGGTTCTCCACAGACATTAGGGGAATGCAGCCACATTCTTCCCACTTTCCAGTGCCCCTTTAATGTTTACTGGTTCACCGCAACACACTACATGCAAAAGGCATGCAAATCCCTGTATAAAACATTGCCCCAATATTTAAAAAACACTAACATTTTTAGTGCTTTTTTCTTTCACTTTTCATCTACCACTAAATTTTCACGTCAGCTTAGAGCTGATATAAAGATGCAGTGTGACCTGCGAAGGGTGATCTGTGATGAAATGTTGCAGGTCACCTCAAATCACCCAGCATCCCTGGTGAGCTCCCAGATCCTATTTATTTATTTATTTATTTATTTATATTTCTTATATACTGCACTATTTGCAATCAGCGCGGTTCACATGGAACAGAAACATCCGACAACTTAAATATGTCTGGTCATTACATTAAACAGGAAATGCAACTTGGAAAAAGGGTACACTATATACATATGAGGTGTACTGAGAAAGGATAATGTTTGGTGTTTACATTGTAGGGGACGCCTGTTGCGAGAGCTTGCCTAGTTGACTACTATTGTTGTTGAGGTGCTCGTTATTCGAGTGGGACTGAGGATCGGAGATGTCAGTGAGATATTTGGTGAAGAGGAAATGTTTAAGGGCCTTTCTAAATTGGCTCAAGTTGGGGATGGCTCTGATATGTGCTGGTAAGGTATTCCATAGACTTGGGGCACAGAGTTTGAAGGCTCTGTTAGCTGTTGTTTTGGTGCATTTAAAAAAAAAAAAAAGAAAAAATGACCCTGTGGTCCAAGTGGCCCTGACACCTCCCTCCCCCCTCTACTTAACAGTTTGGAGACAGGAGAAATTCTCATTTACTCCCGTCTCTGGTACTGCCATCTTCCAAAACAGTGGTGCCTGACTCCTAGCAATGTGGTGTTGGGTTTGACTCCTAGTGATACATCCCATCAAATAAGTTAATGCTTCCCTTACTTGGAAAGCATTGCCTTCTTTAGCAGATTGACCCCTAGTGATACATCCTAACACACTGGTAGGAGTCAGGCACCACCCTTTTGGAAGATGGCAGCACCAGAGGCAGGAGTTAATGGAAATTGCTCCTTTCTCCCAACATTTAGAGGTGGGAAGGAGGCATCTGAGGGTCACTTGAACTACCAGGCATTGGTCCTGGTGGCATTCCCTCAGCAATGTAGTCCCCTGGAAAATAAGTTGCTTTGATTGTGAAGTTGAGGGTTGCTGCAAAATCCATATGCAAAGAGCGTCCCTGCAGAGGTGCAGGAAGCCTGATCTACCCTCTTTGTTTATATAAAACATGGGGACCCGATTGTCTGTTCAGATATGAAGCACATTCCTCAACCAGTGTCCAATGTTCTGAGACTGTAAAGAAATGCCCTAAGTTCCAGCTGGTTGATATGTAACCGATGCTGTATCAGAGACCAGAAACGTTGAGTATGGAGAGAATCAGGATAAGCTCCCCAACTCCATGGAGAGGTATCAGTAGTTAGAATGAGTTGCACTGCAGAAGGGTTGAAAGAAGTATCCCACCAGAAGACTGACAGGAAGAATTCACCAAGGAGATCATTCCTGAGACTGTCCAATATGAGAATGCTTTTGGAGAGAAGATGAAGAATCTGATTCCAAAACTTCTTAGATTCCAATGAAGCAATCTCATTCTCCCTTTGGCATGTGGAACTATTTGGATTGCTGCAGTCATATGGCCTAGAAGCCACAAGATTGTTTTCATTGTGGATCTTCATATACCTGAGAGGGCTTGAGTCAACAAGATTATAAACGGTATTCTGGGTTGAAGTAGGTATGCCACAGCAGTTTGGGTGTCAAAAACAGCTCAGATTAAATACAGCTGTTGAATCAGAATAAGGTTTGATTTGCTCTCATTGATGAGGAAACCTAGAATTTGGAGAAAATGGATAGTGATATTTACGGATGAGGCCACAGCTTGGTGAGGCTTGCCTCTAACCAATCACCCAGGTAGGGATAAACAAAATGACCCTTCTTGCACAAATGTGCTGCAAACGCCACAAGGTACTTTGTGAAGATCTGGGGAACAGAGGGCAGACCAAAGGGAAGGACGATACTTGTAATGAGTCTCTAGGAGTGTGAACCAAGAAATTTCCAAAGGCAAGGATGAACTGGGATATGGACATAAGCATCTTTGAGGTACAAGGATGCCAACCAGTTGCTTTTTTGGATGAGCAGCAAGATAATAGCTGGAGTGTTCATCTTAAAATTGGGCTTTGTGAGATAGAAATTTAACTACCCTCTGGTCTTCTTTGTAAGAAGGGAGAATACAAGTCTTGGCTGCACTGGAAAGGAGGGGCAGGTTCCATAGCTCTCAACTCCAGTGAGCTCTGAAGTTCTTTCTTAAGAATTAGCAACTGTTGTTGAGTTGGAAGACACTGACTCAATGGTGGTGTGGATGGAGTGAGGTTGAAGAACTACAGACGATATCCCTGATTCACAATGGCAAAGACCCAATGATTGGAAGTGATGGGGGATGAGGGCTAGTTGTCCTTGAAATATGTTATTTATTTAACAAGTTTTTAAATACTGCTTTATCATTTCAGTCAAAGCAGTTTACATTGTAACTTAAACTTGGCAATGTACATTAAACAAGGACATTGACAACTTGGATTTTTCTGAGGCAATAGAGAATTAAGTGATTTTCTCAAGGCCATAAAGAGTGCTAGTGAGAATTGAACCCTAGTCTCTTGGCTCCCAAGCCAGTGCTCTAACCATTAGGCATTGTCCTACTGGGAGAGTCCAAAATAAGGAATACGTATGATGGAAGCTGGGGCCAGAGTAGAATGCTGCTTGTGTTCTTTAGATCTTTGGAGGAGTTGATGTGTAGGGGCAACCTATCATGGAGGTAGGGGTATTGCATAAGGTTGGTATTGACACCTAGGGAATAACAATTTGAAAGTATTGTTGAGAATACGTCTTTCCTGAAATAGGTTGAGATTTACTGTATTGGGAGACCATGCCCATGCCTGAAACAGACAATTCTCAAATGGTGGAAGTATTATCCTTCTTTTGATTGACCAAAATCTCAATGTCTTCTCCAAATAGTGTATTGCCTGTGCAAGGGGCATGAACAAGACAGTCATGATAATCTTACAAATGGCTACTGCTGCTGAGTGTGAAGTGATGTCATAAGCATTGATGTAGCTCTTAGGAGATGATAGGTGCACTCCTGAATGCCAGGGACAAACTGAGCCAAGTCTTCCTTGTAAATGTTTGGATCAGTGACCTGGTCTATTAAAAAATGACTACGGTGCAGAATTTTGAGATAATGATGCACCAAAATGTTTAAGGTTATCATAGAAGCATGCTACATTTTATGTCTCATGGTATCTAAAATACATTGATCATTACCAAGAGGTGTATGAGAAGAAGCTTTAGAAGACTGAGTGCTTGAGAGTGGCTTCTGAAATAAATTACAGATGGACCAGCTATGGCTGCAAGTGCCCTAGAGCCCTCATTAAATATACTTAGCTTCTAGACAATGGGAAAATGCTTTAATAGGAGTACGCCAACTGGTTAGCTGCAAATTCAACAGAATTTCAGGAAGGCGGGCAAGGATTTCTTTAGATGCAAACAAACTTAAGAATGGACAAAGTCCTTTTTCGTAGAGAGAATGTCACCAGGACCCAGGGCCAATGTCTTAGTGAGTTTAAGTAGGAACTTAAGGTAGGAGTGGTCATCCTGAGGTTCCATCTGAAAAGACTGTTTTAGAGATAGATGATGACATTTCACCCCTCTTTGGGCTTTGCATCCAAATCATTGAGTACAGTAGGCTGACCCAGAGAGTTGAGATCATTTGGGCAATCTCAGGGGGTGATAGGTAACCAGTTAGGCTAGGATGCACTCTCCAGAGTTGGCTTCTGAAGAGTGTCAGCCTTCAACACATGAATGGTTAAGAAGGAATTGAACAGATGCTGTGACCTGAGGGGCAGGGACCCAAATGAAGGCTGTAGTAGTACTGAAGCCATAGACTGCTGCAAGATGTGTGGCAGTTTCCCAAATACATTTCTGCATTAAAAGCAAAAGTGAGCCTTGCTGCAAGGAAACCATGGCATGAGAAGTTGCCATGAATGGCTGCTGAGGGCCTGCATATTGAGGGGACAGAAGATAAGGGTTAAACCCACCCCTAAAAAAAGAAAACCTGACCTTCCATGGCACTTACCACCGGCTGAGTCAGTGAAGAAAAGTGCTTGATGAAATCCCGTGATTGAGAAGCAGGCCATGTGCTTTACTTTGATGTGCTTCTTGTCCTGCTGCTGACTAACCTCTTGAGGCATCGGGGGGGAGGGGGCACAGTCTTTTTTACTATATGGCCAGCGTGTCATGTTTCCCCGGAGTGGCTCTGCTTGCTCTCTGTTGCTCTCTCCCCAGCAATGTACTGAGAGGGCCCAAAGGAGGAGGAATAAATTGCAACACTGTCAAGCACGGAAGTCATTTGAACAGAGGGCTCCAGCAGCATGACTGGTGCTTCTGAGGAGAAACAAAAAGTTATTTTTCTCCTTTCTTTCTTCAGCGGTAGTAGCCCCGAATGCAAAGAGGCACTAGCGCTGAGGCCCAGAGTCGAATCGGAAAGTCTATCTGGCAGCAAAAAAAGCTGAAGAGTGTCAGGAGAGGAGAGAGCTATAATCACATCTGGAAATGTCACAGATTTAAAAAAAAAAAGACCGAAGGCTTCAAAGAAAGAGTGTCAGGAGGCGTGCTCGTGCGTGCTCAGTGCTATCAAAAAACAAAATTTAAAAAAAAATTACACACATTATAGCTAGAAGAGAGCGCTGCACAATAGATCAGTCCACCTGACTTCAGCATCAAGTGCGCCTGCATCGCCCCTGCTTGCCTTCAGAGAACAGGACTTAGAAGCGATGCTACTCTGAGCATGTTTCTTACTAAAATAGATGCTCTGGCTGTACACGCTGGCAGTTTGACATGTATTTCCCAGCACCCTTAGGGACATTTGTAAAATAGGCATGAGTTTATGCACAAAAGTACTTGTGTCTCCATATGGTGGTGCCCCCTCAGGTTTTTATAGCCCAAATCCATGATGCTGCGTTTTTTAGAATTAAATCTTAGCTGCCAAATTCTCAAGCATTCTTCAAGCTTCATTAGATCCCTCCTCATATTACTCACACCTTCCGGTGTGTCTGTTCTGTTGCAGATTTTTGTATCAGCCACAAAGAGGCAAATCTTTCCTAACAGCCCTTCAACAGTGCTTGCAAAAATGTTAAAAAGAACTGGACCAAAGACTGATCCCTATGCCATACCAGAACTTCATTACCTCCCACTCAACCAGTTTCTGACTCAGTCAGCCACTTTAGGATTCATACCAAGGGCATTCATTGTATTCATAAGCCACCTACAGCTGTGGTCAACATTATTGGCATCCTTGCATTTTAGGTAGGGTGTGTACAATATCTTGAGAAATAATTGGAAATATTCCAACTGTATGTCATAATATTTTAATAGTACTGTATGTTCAAAGGTATACAACAGAAAAAAGATGTCTGTGCAACTCAGACAGTAATTTCTGAGAACCCCCCCCCCAAAATATGACCTAGACAGTATTAATGAAACCCGTCACTAATATTTGGTTGCACAACCCTTAGCAGTGATGACAGCCTCCAAATGTTTCTTGCAGCCATCTATAAGTTTCGTACATCTGTCTGCTGATAGTTTCTCCCACTCTTCAACTGTGATTTGGTCCAACTCATGAATGTTTCCAGGACTCCTTTTACCAATGGCAGATTTCAGCTCTTTCCAAAGGTTCTCGACTGGACTGAGATCAGGACTCATTCATAGACAGTTTAAAAGCAGTCCATTTGTTCCTTTTTAAACATCCTTTGTACTTTTGGATGTATGTTTCGGGTCATTGTCCTGCTGGATGATCCATGATCTTCCACCCAGACCTAGCTTTCTGACACTAGATAGCACATTTCACTCCAAAATACCTTGTTAGTCCTCTGACTCCATGATTCTTTTAATACGTTCAAGGCCTCCAGTTTCTGAGGCAGCAAAACAGCCTCAAGAACATTATGGAACTCCACCGTATTTAACTGTAGGAAGGTTGTTTTTCCTAATAAGCTTCATTTCTTCACCTGTAAATGTATCACTGATCTGCATTGCCAAAGAGCTCAAGTTTGGTTTCATCTGTCCACAGAACATTTTCCCAGAAGGATTATGGTTCCTCAAGGTGCATTTGGACAAAGATCAGGTGTGCCTTTTTATGTCTGTCTTTGAGCAGTGGGGTCCTCCTTGGCCTTCGCCCATGAAGTCCTTCTTTGTTTAGTGCGCAGCATATGGTGCAGGTTGAAACCACCACTCCAGATTGCTCCAGGTCAGCCTTAAGCTCTTAGGATGTTGTGTGTGATGTTTTTCCAACAGTTTGCACTAACCTTCGAAGACTTCTTGGATTAATTTTCCTCTTCCCATTACACCCTGGGAGGTTCTTGACAGTTCCATGAGCAGAAAACTTCTCAACATGGCAAACTGTAGACACAGGAATCCCACAAGGTCTTTGAAGATGGCCTTGTACCCCTTTGAAGTTTAATGATAATGGTTTTTCTAATGACCTCAGACAGCTCTAGTCTTCACCTTTGTGAAAATGGAACAGGGAGTGAATGTGGCCGTGTTAAATATTAGAGCCATTATTCATTGATTTATTCAAGTCATGTGAGTACTGACAATTGATCACAGGTTTGTCTAATTTTACTGCAATGAGAATGTGGTTCTTCTGTTCAAACTGATTTGAATTGTTTATAAGGGTGACAGTAACCATATCCTGATCACCCAAAAGCCTGACCATTCACACACAGTGAAAAAATGATATAAACATACACATAAAAGTATCTCACTCCATTCTCCACATGAACACCTAATAGTGTGGCAGGTGAAGGCCTGTGATCCACAGTGTCTGACATAAGCAGGTAGGCCTAACTAGCTTGACCTGTAAATGAAGCCTGTGAAGAGGCTCATAGGAATTACACATCCCCCAACATGCTGCTATTGTAGGATTAGAACTCAGTAAAAGTATTGAATTAGCTTAGACAAGCAGAACTGGAATATGGAAAAATACAGAAAAATATGTTTAAAAGTTACTGATAAGAAAGTACATCTGCAGGGATTTAATTGGGACTGCTGACAGATGAGTTACAGAGCCCTGCTCCCCTACATGCACAAATTGGCTCAATGGCCTTGAAAGTATGAAAGTAACAAGTTGATGAACTGGCCATTGTAATTGGGACTAGAAGGGGGGTAAGCAGGTGCTGAGCCCACTGAAGGAACATAATTGGATAATCATATCAGTACCGGCACCAATAGAAGGGGTACGGGAGGTACAGGAGAGTACCGGGACCAATGAAATGTTTTTCTATACCTAGAATGGAGTAAAAGTCTATAAAAGTTGTTGTATTGCCAGAAAACTTTGCTCAGCCATTTTGAATTTGATTTTGCTTGAGACTTGTGCACAAATAAATGATTTGGACCTTCTGAACAGACTCCTGGTATTATTGGTTTGTCTGCGCTCTGCTGCTACATATTCTTGGTGCGTTGGCCGGGAAGTTGTGGAATCAGAGTGTATATAGGGCAATATACCACGACTTTCCGCCTCTATAGGCTTGGTCCTGCCGGGATCGCGCCCTTCCGACGGGGGCTGCTCCCTGGCGCCGCCGGTCCCTTGTATCGGAGGGAGCTGGTCGGACCTCGGCGGGTGCCGAGCCCGGCTGGAGCCAACGCCTCGAACCCGAGTGAGGGGAGTCCGAGGTCCAACTCATGCGCCTGCTTGGGGAAGTTTGAGGACCGGATCCGGTGAGTAGAGTTTTGATTTGTTATGTCTAGACAGATAAGAAAGAGCAGTGCTGCCATTTGAACTTGGAATTTGTAATCTCGAGAAAATTGGAAATTGGTAAGAGAGCCTGATCACCTCTCAAAGACGGGCCGAGTAACCCCGCATGAGTATTTGCAGGCCGAAACCCCCATCTTTTTGTATTTTGGAAATTGAATAAGACTAGTCAGAATAGATAGAAACGAATGCATTCTGGGATACGTTGCTAGCATGATTGTGTGAATGAAGTGTGGATGAGAGGTCTGGCAACACGGACCAAGTGAAGGCGGACCCCTGAGTAGCGCATTTCCTGATCGGGCGACCGCGTTCAGGTCACGAAAAGGGGGAAGCGATTGTCGTCTTGTCTTGTTATTTGTTCTCCTTATACGTTTCCAGGGCCGTGAGGACCCCTTACCCACGGTCCACCCTCCTTTTCCCCTTTGTCTGTTGTTGCGCGCACACATCGAAATGGGAGGGGCGGGGTCTACTAGGAACACTCCATTAGAATGTATGATCGCACATTTTAAAGAGGGATATTCTGGAGATTATGGTATTAAAATGACAGCAGCCCATTTACAGATTTTGTGTACTAGGGAGTGGCCCGATCTAGACCCCACTTGGCCCCGAGAGGGAACTTTTAATGTAGAAATTATCCAGTTAGTACACCGTAGAGTGCGGATAGCGCACCCCGATCAGTACCCCTATATAGATTCCTGGTTAAGTATTTGTGAAGATCCACCCCCTTGGGCGCAGCGCTGTTATGAAGAACAGTGCAGAATAATGTTAGCAAAGGCAGATTGTAGTCAGAAAACAGAACAGCCTAGAATGAAAGGGCAGGATAAGAAGTCCAGGAAGAAGTCCATCCTGGTAGATCCTGATTCCCCAGAAATGATTCCCCGACAGCCCCGAACTCCAGGTCCAGTAAGGGCTGCCCGGCGTCCCACCCCAGAAACCCCGAGACAGCCCAGACGGGACCCCACCCCAGAGCCATTACTTGAAGAACAGGAAGAAGAGTCCCTTTTGTTTGAAGGTGAATCGTCCGGGACGGAAAAAGGAGAGTCAGATACAGAAATAGAGCAATTAGAAACTGAAACTTCCATAAGTGATACTGACAGTGTAAAAATGGTAGCCAGCACTAGTTTGCCAGCAAAAAGTACATCCAAAGTGAAACAGGTAGAGAAGAAGAAAGTGACCCCTGATAGGACAGTTACGAAAATATCCCTTAGATCCCAAAAGATATCTACTGCCAAGATGATGCCCTTACGGCAAGTCCCAGGAGTGCCCGTAAAGAATGATAATGATGAGGTGGTAGCGGGACCCCTAAGTTATGTGTATATCCCTTTCTCTACAACTGATTTGTTAAATTGGAGGTCGCATTATGCCTCCTATACTGATAAGCCCCAGGAACTTACAGAATTAGTAACTACTATTATGGAAACCCACCAACCCACTTGGGCAGATTGCCGCCAGCTCCTGACCACTCTATTCACAACAGAGGAGCGAGCACGAATTAGAAAAGCAGCTATTGAGTGGATGGCAGATAACCCTGTAGCTCCGGGACCGGGGAGGGGCAGAATAGACCATCGAGAAGCGGCCCTGAGAGAATTCCCGAATGAAGACCCCCGATGGGATCCAAATACAGAGCTAGGAGCCACAGCCCTAGCTCGTTTTCGTCAAGGCTTTTTACAAGGTCTGAAAAGGGGGGGCCAGAAAGCTATGAACCTTTCCAAAGTTGCAGGAATTATCCAAGGTATAGATGAGAGCCCTGCAGAATTTCATGAAAGATTAACTGAAGCATACAGAATGCATACTCCCTATGATCCCGAGGCACCAGGAAGTTTATGTATGGTGAATTCTGCTTTTGTAAACCAGTCTCAACCAGACATCAGGCGTAAATTACAAAAATTAGAAGGGTTTGCGGGCATGAATACAACGCAGTTACTGGAAGTCGCTCATAAAGTGTATGTGAATCATGATAATGAAAGGCAGAGAGAATGTGATAGAAAGATGAAGAAGAAGAAAGCTGATTTGTTGGCTGCGGCCATAGTTGAACAGAAAAGGGGAGGTATCCCTAGTCGACGGAGCAGAGGAAGGGGGCGGGGCCGAGGTGGAGGCCGGCCCCAGCAGCTAGGCGTGAACCAATGCGCCTATTGCAGAGAAGAAGGACATTGGAGAGATGCGTGCCCGCAACTCGAAGACGCCCAGCAAGATGACGAAAACGATCATCAGTGGCAAGAAGAAAGACGAGGCCGTCCCCAAAACCGGGGAGGAGCCAATCGAGAACAATTCCAGCGAGGAAGAGGAGGAGCCATCCAAGCATCGACTATGACAGTCCATGATGAAAATGACGTGGACTAGGACAGACCGGGCTCCGAATTTGCTTTAGGGCTCCGGGAGCCTATGGTCGGAATACAAATAGGAGACCAAGTTATGGACTTTATGGTTGATACTGGAGCAGAACATTCAGTAATAGATAAAAAGATAGCCCCATTTTCTACAAAAGCAGTCACCATTATAGGAGCAACTGGTGCCAAAGCTACAAAATCTTTTCTTCAGAATCGTATATGCAGTCTAGGAGGACAGCAAATAACTCATCAATTCCTTTACATGCCCGAATGTCCAGTGCCACTACTGGGACGAGATATGTTAGCCAAACTTCAAGCACAAATATCTTTCTCTGAAAAAGGAGAAATGCAAATGACAGTAAATCCCCAAGTCAAACCAGCAGGAATAATGCTGCTGACAGTTCCCCGAGAAGAAGAATGGAGGTATTACATTGATGACTCTGTCCGAGACACTTATTTCGAACAAACTTTAAAGAACATTCATGCACCACCTGGAGTATGGGCAGAAGGCAGTCCCCCAGGCCTAGCCAAACATATAGCTCCAGTAATTGTAACCCTTAAGCCTAGTGCTACACCAGTACACGTCAAACAGTACCCTCTCCCAAGAGCTGCAATTGAAGGCATTCATCGCCACTTGCAAAGATTACTCGACTATGGCCTACTAAAAGTATGTCAATCCCCATGGAACACTCCACTTTTGCCAGTAAAGAAACCTGGGACAGATGATTATCGTCCAGTGCAAGATCTAAGGAGAGTGAATGATGCAGTTGAAACTATACATCCAGTTGTACCCAATCCTTACACTCTTCTAGGACTGATACCTGCTGAAGCTACCCATTTCACTGTACTAGATCTAAAGGATGCATTCTTCTGCATAAGATTAGCCCCTGTAAGTCAAATATTGTTTGCATTCGAATGGCAGGACCCCATCTCTGGAAGAGGGGGCCAACTCACATGGACACGATTACCCCAAGGATTCAAGAATTCGCCTACCATCTTCAGTGCTGCACTGAATCAAGACCTTTCAAGTTATCCAGTGGCCCCGGGGAAGAGAGTGCTTCTCCAATACGTGGACGATCTGCTGATAGCAGCAGTATCAGAAAGTGAATGTATACAAGCCACCAAAGATCTCTTACACTTACTAGATGAAGCTGGATACAAAGTTTCCAGAGCAAAAGCACAACTATGCCAAAAAGAAGTAAAATACTTGGGCTTTCGTATAACCCAAGGAAGCCGAAGATTAGGCAGAGAAAGAAAAGAAGCAGTATGTAGAATTCCAACCCCTACAACCAGAAAGCAAGTCAGAGCCTTTCTGGGAGCGGCAGGATATTGCCGAATCTGGATACCCAATTTTGCCCAAATTGCCAAACCACTGTATGAAGCCACAAAAGGAGAAGAAAAGTCGCCACTGGAGTGGGGACTTGAGCAGGATATAGCCTTCAAGAAGTTAAAGGAAGAATTAATGTCATCACCAGCACTTGGACTACCAGATGTTCACAAGCCTTTCCACTTGTTTGTACATGAAGCACAGGGAAATGCCTTAGGCATGTTGACTCAGAAATTGGGAAATTGGGAGCGACCTGTAGCATATCTATCGAAACAGTTGGACACCGTGGCCAAAGGGTGGCCACCCTGCCTGAGAGCAGTCACAGCTACAGCAGTACTAGTAAGTGAAGCGGACAAGCTCACATTAGGACAGAACATACGAGTCACTGTGCCACATGCAGTCCTTGCCCTTATGGAACAAAAAGCAAATTATTGGCTCACCAATTCCCGAATGTTGAAATACCAGAGCATGTTATGTGAAAACCCACAGATACAACTAGAAGTAAGTCATGCCTTTAATCCAGCCACCTTGATACCCATTAGCGAAGAACTCCCAGAACATGACTGTATCGAAGTCATGGAAACTGTGTTCTCCAGTTGACCTGACTTGACAGATGTGCCCATAGACAATCCTGACCAAATCTATTATGTTGATGGGAGCAGTCTCATCCTTGATGGACGACGCTGTGCTGGGTATGCAGTCGTCACTCAACACGAAGTAGTTGAATCATCAGCTCTAGCCTCAGGCACATCAGCCCAGAAAGCCGAATTGATAGCACTCACCAGAGCATTATTATTAGGAGCAAAACTTGTGCTAAATGTATATACAGATTCCAAATATGCCTTCACTACTCTACATGCCCATGGAGCTCTCTCTAAAGAACGAGGGCTCATCACATCCGGAGGAAAGTCAGTCAAGTATGGTCCCGAGATACTGATGTTACTTGATGCAGTTTGGGCTCCAACACGTGTAGCTGTCATGCACTGCAGAGGACATCAAGCAGGAAAAGGAGAAGTTGCCCGAGGAAATAGGTTTGCAGATGCCTCAGCACGACAAGCAGCTATGACGGGACAGATTACACCACAAGCTATGCCAATGCAAGCAGCATTGTTTCCAGTACCTCTGAATTTATGGACACCACGATATACCACCCAAGAATTAGATTACTATTGTAACAAAGAAGATGGAGTACTGAAAGATGGATGGATTGAGCTGCCACCAGCAGAGGGCAGTCAACCCCCTGGACGAATAGTAATTCCTGAACTGTTAGGACCATCTTTTGTCAAAGTCTTTCACGAAGCCACCCACTATGGGAAAAGTGCTATGGAAAAAGCACTCAGACCACATTTTTACATTACTTTATTGACAACTATATCAGCTTCAGTAGCACGTCAATGTCTAACTTGTGCCAAAAATAATGCCAAGCAAGGCCTTATAACGGCACCCCGAGTTCAGTCAGGAGGTGTAACCCCCATGCACAACCTCCAAATTGATTTTACCGAAATGCCAAAAGCCAATGGATACCATTACCTATTAGTATTAGTCTGTACTTTCTCGGGGTGGGTAGAAGCCTTCCCAACCAGAACTGAGAAAGCTCGAGAAGTTACCAAAGTTTTAATGATAGAGATTGTCCCTAGGTTTGGAATTCCAGCAGTAATAGGGTCAGACAATGGACCCTCATTTGTCTCCCAGGTTACTCAACAGTTAGCAAAAGCTTTGCAGATACAATGGAAACTCCACACTGCATATAGACCCCAGAGTTCAGGGAAAGTTGAGCGAATGAATCGTACCCTAAAAGCCCAAATGTCCAAGCTTTGTCAGGAGACACACCTAAAGTGGCCCCAAGTGCTCCCAATAGCTTTACTTAGAATACGCTCAGCTCCTGTAAAATCAACAGGATTTTCCCCTTTTGAAGTTCTGTATGGTAAACCCCCACCAATAGTGCAGGGAATTAAAGGAAGTTTAGCCCAAATTGGTTCAGAAATAACCAGGCAAGAACTCCTAGCTCTTAGTTTTGTTCTGCAGACTCTCCATGCGTGGATCCAAGACCAGTTGCCTATCAACTTGACGGAACCTCTGCATCCCTACCAGCCTGGTACCTCGGTGTGGATCAAAGATTGGAAGAAGACACCGTTGGAACCCCATTGGAAGGGACCATACACCGTCATCCTGTCTACCCCAACTGCAGTAAAGGTAGCAGAGATCGACGCCTGGATCCACCACAGCAGAGTCAAGCCCGCCGCTGATCCTGAACCTGAGCAGTGGACAGCAGAACAGCATCTTGATGCACCTTTGCGAGTTACTCTGAGACGGCAACCAGCAACTTAGACACTTCATCACAGTGCCTTGCAGTAGCCAAGTCTTTCGAAGAGGATTGCTGTTTTCCATACAGCAACAGTTTTGTTTCAACGAACCCAATTTGCGTGCGATTTTGCACACTACTTTGATACTATATTGAACCATACTTCATAAACCAACTGAAATTGCTAAGTTGGTTGAGGTGTGATGGACAACTTGCGGATCTTCAATCAACACTCAGCACCCGTTGAATTGCTTCATTAGCGCACGGGACGAAGAAAAGAACGTCGTGGTCAAGATCTGCAAGCTGAGGATTCAGAAGAACTCCAATCAACATGTATCTTTGCCTTTGCTTTGCCCTGGTTGCCTTCTTAGGAGGTTTTGAACTGACTTATGCTTTACCTCCATGAACTGCTTGCATTACTTCTACTCGAACTGGACTAAAAGTAACTCAGACTTTGATTTACCATTCTTATTATACCTGCACTGGAAAAGTGACTCGGTGTATCTATAACACCACTGAACTAAATGTTTGCACAAATGGTAAATCCAGAGTATGCTATAATCCGCATCAGAATCCATCCTATTACACGTTGGAAATACGATGGAAGGATGCAGATGGACCTATAATAGCTGCTACGCCACCACTTAAGGACATTACTAAACCTGCTGTTTTGAATTTTGATGCATGTAATGTCATAAACAGAGATAGTCGTTCCACCTGTGGTACTTGGGAAAAAGCGTATCGAAATGACCATAAGTATATGTGCCCAGAAGGTGCCACAGGATGGAGAAAGTGTACAGGTAAAAAGGAACCAGGCTATAGTACTGCCCCAGCAGCAGATTACTATTGCCCTAACTGGGAATGTGTTTTTTATGCTACATGGAATAATGGTATAGTTGATGAAAAGATAGATACGCGAATGGCCACCTTAACCAAGTCAACAACAAATGATAAATGTCAGAAAGATGCTTGTAACCCCTTACACTTACGCATACACAATCCCAATGCATGGAAGCAAGGATACAAGTTTGGTTTACGTATTGCTGGTGGAGCAATAGATCCAGGAACCATTGTGTATATCAGAATGAATACCCAAGCCCACAAGTCATCTAAATATCATATCCATAATACCTTCTATGAGGCCATGCATGTAAATAAGTTTGAAATCCCTCATCCTTCTCAGAATTTATTTTTAGAATTAGCAGGAGCAGTGGTATCTAGTCTTAAAATCTCGAATTGTTATTTCTGTGGCGGAACCCAAATGGGTGACCAGTGGCCATGGGAAGCCCAAGAATTGAATTATTCTCTAACTTACAATCAGTCTGAATTACACAAGACTACTAGCGAATGGGTGTTGGCGCACTCAATCGTTGGACGTCTTTGCTATGCCAGAACTGGACCCCAGTTCACCCAACAGGTAGGACAGCTGGTCTGTCTTAGCCAGAAATTCTATAATGCCACGACCAAAAAGACGTCATGGTGGTCAGGAACCAAACACCCTGAACCTCCTTCAATCATGATGTGACTATTTTAAGGTGATTTAATTCTCACACCTTATTGAGTAATAGGGTGAGATTAATCAAAGGGGGGAATGTGGCAGGTGAAGGCCTGTGATCCACAGTGTCTGACATAAGCAGGTAGGCCTAACTAGCTTGACCTGTAAATGAAGCCTGTGAAGAGGCTCATAGGAATTACACATCCCCCAACATGCTGCTATTGTAGGATTAGAACTCAGTAAAAGTATTGAATTAGCTTAGACAAGCAGAACTGGAAGATGGAAAAATACAGAAAAATATGTTTAAAAGTTACTGATAAGAAAGTACATCTGCAGGGATTTAATTGGGACTGCTGACAGATGAGTTACAGAGCCCTGCTCCCCTACATGCACAAATTGGCTCAATGGCCTTGAAAGTATGAAAGTAACAAGTTGATGAACTGGCCATTGTAATTGGGACTAGAAGGGGGGTAAGCAGGTGCTGAGCCCACTGAAGGAACATAATTGGATAATCATATCAGTACCGGCATCAATAGAAGGGGTACGGGAGGTACGGGAGAGTACCGGGACCAATGAAATGTTTTTCTATACCTAGAATGGAGTAAAAGTCTATAAAAGTTGTTGTATTGCCAGAAAACTTTGCTCAGCCATTTTGAATTTGATTTTGCTTGAGACTTGTGCACAAATAAATGATTTGGACCTTCTGAACAGACTCCTGGTATTATTGGTTTGTCTGCGCTCTGCTGCTACAATAGGAACATGTTTAATAAGGAGAAAAGGATCTCAGATCACTAGAGCGCCAGTCCTAGGCATAAATTAGCCCTTGACCCATAGCTCAGTTGCATCAATGATCCAGAAAAACTCTTTATATAGATATTAATGTATTTATTCTCTTCTTCAGATGCCAATTTAATTAAATTTACTTATAAAATTTTATTGCAAATCCACAGGATCCTTCCACCCCACAGAGCACACTATTTCTTACAATATCAGTTCTATAGCTCTTCAAGTCCTGCCCAAATCCATTCAGATAAACCACAACATAAAAGCCTATTAGCAGTCAAAAAGCAAACTTAACTGCTGCTTTCCATCATCTTTGCTCTCTCGTTTTCCCCAACACTATCCCCGATGCCGTCACTAGTGTTTTGCGCCAGCTTCTTCTGGGGGTTATACTCTCCAACAATATTGTGTGGGGTGAAAGGTGTCACTTCATTATTTTTGCCAACATTTCTGTCTTCTTAAAAACCAAATAGAACTAAACAAAGATCCACTGTGTCACAAATAGATAAGGCAAGAAACCACAACTACCAACACAGATGACACCATGTGACCTGTTCACTTATAACATACACACTGGTTCAGGCAAAGACCACTCCAACAGTACTCAAAAAGATTTCTCCTCACAAACAGCCAGAACCATACCGTGCACACACTTTAAACCATTAGCTGCCCCAGGAATCGCCCCCCCCCCCAAAAAAAAAAAAAACACATTCCTTCCACTTACTTAACTGTACTGGATAATATAACATAGGAAATAAAATAAGAAACCAATATTGGCAGTGTTCCAGAGGAATCCCAAAAAGATGTCGGACTGGCACAGCTAATATATCAAACACCATGCCCCCACAGCATGATGTCCGCACAACATGCGCTTTTTATTTAAAGGAACCATCATTGTGCAAATGGAATTAGTCCCTATCCTTCTAAATGAGAGATGACTATCTTTCCTGCAACAACCGGGCACCCCTACACCATAAAGCTACCAATCTAGATCTTTTGGCTGATGCCTACCCCATAAAAATGTGATATGAAACATAAATACCAACATCCTACCCACTGAGCTAATTTCAAACATATCGGGACCCCGACAACTAAACAACCACCATAACACTCCAAAAGACTGAGACAACAACTAACAACATCCAGTCATTCAAGAAAACCCCCCATAACAACTAATACTAACCCTACTACTTATAATGGGAATCGTTTCTAGCCAAACATAGCCCACCTCAGCAGATGGCATATTACAATATGTAATAACAACCTAACACATAGGTGAGTAGATTACTTATAATATCAAAATCTTAAACGTCAATATTTTTAGACCTATTATTATTAAATATTAATGTTGGTCCTACCCAACCTACCCACCCTTCATAGACATGTACCCCATTCAATTTGAGAATTCAGTCCAGAGGGATATACTGTGTTCAAAACATAGTAACATAGTAAATGACGGCAGATAAAGACCAGTATGGTCCATAAAGCCACTTCTGTTCGCACTTCAAGATAGCACATTCCCTACTCCAACCACCACTTCCCTGAGGCACATGATCGATACATAAACATCTGAGATCAGTGAACATATGGCCCAGCTCCAGGCAATGCTGTACCTTGGGCAGGACTGAAGATCTACAGAACTGATATTGTAAGAAATAGTGTGCTCTGTGGGGTGGAAGGATCCTGTGAATTTGCAATTAAATTTTATAAGTTAATTTAATTAAATTGGCATCTGAGGAAGAGAATAAATACATTAATATCTATATAAAGAGTTTTCCTACATCATTGATGCAATTGAGCTACGGGTCAAGGGCTAAGATAATTTATGACTATGACCGGCACTCTAATGGTCAGAGATCCTTTTCTCTTCGTTATACATGTTGCATTAGGTGTTTGTATGGAGAGTGGAGTGAGATACTTCTATATGGATGTTAATAATCATGTCCTGGAAATGTCCCAGTTTTTATACTGTTTCCTACCATTTCCTTTTTTAATTGGTCTTGTTTTATTTGATTATTTTATGTGTCAAATGTGTGTGCATATATAGCCCAAAGCTATTTCATTGGACACTTTTTTTTAGAAGATATTGGACATTAAAGGGTTGAACTGCAATGTTGCCAATAATGATTTGGAGCCTGCGCCAGAAGCCTTATGAGAAGAGACTTGAAGACCTAAATATGTACACTCTGGAGGAGAGGAGGGATAGGGGAGATATGATTCTGACCTTTAAATACTTAAAGAGTATTAATGAACAAACAAACCTCTTCCAAAGACGGGGAAGCTGTAAAACTAGAGGGCATAGCATGAAGCTGCAAGGGGGTAAATTGAAAGGCAATGTCAGGAAATACTTTTTCACTGAAAGAGTGGCGAATGCTTGGAATGCCCTCCTGATGGAAGTGGTGGGGGCAAAGACAGTGACGGAATTCAAAATGGTATGGGATAGTCACAGTGGATCCCTTTATAGCAACAGGATAAAATCAAAATAAACTTAACTATCTCTTATATCTCAACAAATAGGGGTGATCTGCACAGAGCGGTGGGTTCACCCCTAAACAATGGCGTGGGAAGGAGTGATCTGCACGGAGCGGCAAGTGCACCTACACTTGCCACCTTGCTGGGCAGACTAGATGGACTAAACTGGTCTTTATCTGCCGTCATATACTATGTTACTAGGTAATACTGACCACAACTGTATGTGTACTTGTCTTCTGAGATCCTACTTGCAGCCCTTCTGTGAACACAGAACAATTTGTTAAGCAATTCAGCTTTATCCTCAGCCTTTACATAGTCCTCCCCTTCACCCTTGAACTTGAGAATACCCTTTTGTCCTGCCTCCTATCGCTAACATATCTTTAAAAAAGTGTTTTCTCCCTATTTTGCTGTATTAACTGTTTTTTTTCCATTTGTATCTTTGCCTCGGACTACTTTCCTAGCTTCTCTTAGCTTTTCCGAATAGTGTTGCCATGGGCATAATTTTGGGAGGGGGAGCAAGGGCGATATTGGCGCTCCCACTCCATGCACTCCTGGCTGGTTTTCCTAAGGAGAGGCCAGCATGGTCAGCAGAAAATCTGATAGCGTAAGTGCTGTTTTTCTGCTTAAATGAAAGGACGCCTCAGCAGCAGCTGCCCCCTGCTTTCTGTCCCACTTCAATTGTCTCCACCCCGTCTTCTCCCCCACCAATGGCTGGTGGCAACAACCGAATTCAAATCTGCCTGCAGCTCCAATCAAACTGAAAGGAGTATGGGACCTGCTTTCACACACTTGAACTGAAAACTACCGATTCTGGGCCTAGCACCCAGATACAGGAAAACTACATGGGGGTGGGGTTCACAATCACATTGCTTTCAGCACTAGAGTGTAAAAGCAGGTCCCATGCTCTTCTCAGTTGGAAGAAGGCTGCAGGCAGGTTTGAATCCAGGTTGCTGCCATGTGGAAATGGTGGCGAGAAAGGGAGAAGAGAGGAAAGAGGGAACATGCTGGATATGATGAAGGGGCCATAGGAGGGAGAATAGGAACCCAGACAGCAGAGATGCTGGACTTGGGGAAGGGGGGGGGGGGAGTGTTGACCATGAATAGCCAGTCAGTGGGAGGGGGAATAGGGACCCAGATGGAGAAGATAGAAACATGACCACAGATAAAGACCATACGGACTATCCAGTCTGCCTTTCCATACCAACCACTAAGCTCTACGGTCCTTTTTCTCCTTTAGAGATCTTCTGTGTTTGCGGCATGCTTTCTTGAACTCTGGTACAGTTTTTGTCTCTACCTCTCCTCTGGGAGACTATTCCTTGCATCAACCACTTTTTCCATAAAGAAATATTTCTGCAAATTACTCCCAAGTCCATCTCCTGACACCTTCATCCTATGCCCCCTCATTGTAGAGCTTTCTTTCAATTGAAAGAGGCTCTCCTCCTCCTGTGCATTTATGCCATGGACGTATTTAAACATCTCCATCATATCTCCTTTTTTCTTAGAAAGTATATTATTGAGATATTTAAGTCTGTGCCCATATACCTTATGGCAAAGCCCACTGACCATTTTAGTAGCCACCAGCACCAACATTCTGTTTATATCATTTTGAAGGTGCGGTCTCCAGAATTGCACACAATACTCCAAATGAGGTCTCACCAAAGACTTATACAGAGGCACTATCACATCCTTCTTCTTGCTGGCCATTCTTCCCCCTATGCACCCAAGCATCCTTCTGACTTTCACTGCTGCCTTTTCTACCTGTTTAGCCACCTTAAGAACATTAGAAACAATCACCCCTAGGTTCCACTCTTCTTTTGTGGACAGAAGTACTTTGCCCCCTATACTTTATTTTTATTTAACATTTCTTATATACCACCTTTCATGATATCAAGGCGATTTACATTGAACAAACTGAAATTACATCGAACAGGGCATTATAACTTGGAGATAACTATTTTACAGGGAACATGGGCAATGGAGGGTTAAGTGGTTTGCCCAAGACCACAAGGAGCACCTATGGGACTAGAAATCCCAGTCCTTCTGGCCCAAGGTTGCTGCTGTCCTCTAGTGGGGTTTGAACCCCTGACCTTCCCTGAGGTAACCTGCCCCAACCACTAGGCCACTCCTCCCTCCCTTGGATTTTTGCAGCCAAAATGCATGACCCTGCATTTTTTAGCATTAAAGCTCAGTTGCCAAATTCTTAACCATTCTTCAAGATTCGCTAAATCCTTCATGTTATCTACACCTTCCTGGGTGTCTAATCTATTGCAGATTTTGATATCATCTATAGAGGCAAACCTTACTCAATAGCCCTTCCACAATATCACTTACAAAAATGCTAAAAAGAATTGGACCAAAGACAGATCCCTGGGGCACACCACTGATAACATCCTTCTCCTCAGAGTGAGAGCCATTTATCTCTACCCTTTCTTGCCTCCCACTCAACCAATTTCTAACTCAGTCAGTCACTTTAGGGTCCATCCCCTAAGGCACACACTTTATTTAAAAGTCAACTCTATGGAAGAGTGTCAAAGGCTTTACTTAAATCTAAGTATGTCACATCTGGAGCTCTCCCTCAGTCCAACTCTCTGGTTACCCAGTCAAAGAAATTAATGACATTTGTCTGCCAAGACCTACCTCTCACAAAACTATGCTGCTTTAATCCTGCAATCCATTGGATTCCAGAAGCCTCACTATATTCTGTTTTAGCAGCCTTTCCATTAGTTTACTTACCATAGAGGTCAGATTAACCGGCTTGTAGTTCCCAACCTCATCCTTAGTTCCATTTTTATGCAAAGGAACCACGTATACCCTTCTCCAGTTCTTTGGGGCCATGCCAGACTCTAAAGAAGCATTGAAAAAGGACAAACAGTGGAGCTGCAAGAACTTTCTTAAGTTTCTTCAGTGCTCTCAGATGTATCCCATCTGGCCCCATCACTTTGTCTACTTTTAGTTTAGCTAGTTCCTTGCAAACATAGTCTTCTGAAAATCATTCAAGAGCTGGCTCACTTCTGTTACTATTTATTGTTGTTTTCCGAGGTCCTGTTCCTGGCCCTTCTTCTGTGAACACAGAACAGAAATATTTGTTATGCAATTCAGCTACAATACATTCCTCCCCTTCACCCTCCAGTCTGACAATACCACTTTTGCACTTCAGTCTCTCACTAACATCTGAAAAATATTGTGTTCCCCCATTTTACTGCGTTGGCTATTTTTTCTTCCATTTATATCTTTGCTTTTCTATTTTCTTAACTGCTCGAAGCTTTTCTGAATATTGATGCTGGTCTTCCTCTTTCTGTGATCTCTTGTATTTTTATGAAGGCCACCCTTTTTTATTCACCTTTTCAGCTACTTCTTTTGAGAACCATAGTGGCCTCCTTTTCCTTTTACATTTCCTTACTTTTCTAATAAAAAGATTCATTGCCCTTAAAATATCCCCTTTCAGTTTCACGCACTGCTTTTCTACATCTTCCAGCTGTTCCCATACTGCTAACTCCTTCTTGAAGTATTGTCTCATCTTATTTATTTATATATAGCCCGCACAATAACCAAGGCGGGTAACAAAAACATACACAATTCATCATAACAAACCAATAAACTCATACAAAATTAATTACAAACAAATAAAAAAAATCATTTTAATCTAAACAAATAAAACTAAGACGACTACCATTTGAGAACACAACCTGGATCATTATTACATCATAAACATAAGTGCCTGAAGTGCTTCACCTGCCTATCAAACAAATCCAGAAAAGGCTTGCTGGAATAAGTAAGATTTCAACTTTCACCAAAAGACCATCAACTCTGTTTCAACACATAAGAACATAAGATATGCCATACTGGGTCAGATCAAGGTCCATCAAGCCCAGTATTCTGTTTCTAACAGTGGCCAATCTAGGTCATAAGTACCTAGCAGTTTCCCCAAAAGACACAGGTTCCTCAATGCTTGTATTGGGTCAAGCAGTGATATCCCATGTCTCTTTTAATAATGGTTTATGGACCTTTCCTCCAGGAACTTGTCCAAACCTTTTTTAAACCTAGCTACACTAACAGCTTTTACTACATCCTCCTGTAACAAATTCCAGAGTTTGATTACATGTTGAGTGAAAATTTTTTTTTTTCTTATTAGTCTTAAATAGGTTACCCTGTAGCTTCATTGCATGTCCCCTAGTCTTTTTATATTCTGATGACGTAAACAATCGATCTACATTTACCCGTTCCACTCCATTCATTAATTTATAGACCTCTATCATATCTCCCCTCAGCCGTCTCTTTTCCAGGTTGAAGAGCCCTAACCTTTTTAGCCTCTCTTCATAGGAGTATCCTTCCATCCCCTTTACCATTTTGCTGGCTCTTCTCTGTACCTTTTCTAATAATGCTATATCTCTTAAGATACAGCGACCAGAATTGCACACAATATTCAAGGTGCGGTCGGACCATGGAACGATACAGAGGCATTATAATATCCTTTGTTTCATTTTCCATTCCTTTCCTTATGATACCTAGCATTCTATTTGCTCTCATGGCCGCCGCTGCACACTGGGCAGAGGTTTTTAACATGTTATCCATGATGACGCCTAAATCTTTTTCCTGGGTTGTGGTTCCCAATGTGGAACCTTGCATTGTATAACCATAGTTTGGGTTGTTCTTTCCTAAGTGCATAACTTTGCACTTGTCCACATTAAATTTCATCTGCCATTTGGATGCCCAGTGTTCCAATTTATCACGATCCTCTTGCAATTTACAACAATCATCTTGGGTTTTAACAACTTTAAATCGTTTTGTGTCATCGGCAAATTTGATAACCTCACTCATTATTCCCTTTTCCAGGTCATTTATGAATAAGTTAAAAAGCAGCAGACCCAGCACAGATCCCTGGGGTACTCCACTAGTCACCTTTTTCCATTGGGAAAATTGGCCATTTAGTCCTACCCTCTGCTTTCTATCTTGTAACCAGTTCCTGATCCACAATAGTATATCATCTCCTATCCCATGACTTTTTAGTTTTGCCAAAAGTCTCTGATGAGGGACCTTGTCAAAGGCTTTCTGAAGGTCCAGATACACTTTATCAACCAAGTCACCTTTGTCTACCTGTTTATCCACACCTTCAAAAAAACATAACAGATTAGTAAGACAAGATCTTCCTTGTCTAAACCCATGTTGGCTGTCTCCCATTAAGCCACGACTATCTACATGCTGAGTAATTTTGTTTTTTATGATGGTTTCTACCATTTTTCCCGGTACTTATGTCAGGCTCACTGGTCTGTAGTTTCCCAGATCACCCCGCAACCCTTTGTAAAAATTTGCGTTACATTGGCGATCCTCCAATCTTCAGGTATTACAGATGATTTTAATGATAGTTCACAGATTACTAATAGCAGGTCTGCAATCTCATATTTCAGTTCTTTCAATGCCCTTGGATGTATACCATCCGGTCTAGGTGATTTGATTTTCTTCAGTTTATCAAATAGTTGTAATACATCTTCCCGGTGTAGCGATATTTCTTTCAATTCTTCTGCAGCATCACCTTTAAATACCACTTCAGTCATGGGTGTAGGGATTATAAGGTTTAGGGATATGTTCCTGGTTCATAATCACTCAATGGCCTTTATTCTGCTCTAATAAAAATATGTCAACCAAACTACTATATTGTGGACAAAGAAAAAACCCCAGGCCAGCATAAGGATATCATAAGCCTTAGCAGAGTGTATTCATGGACTGGAGAGTCCATGCAGAGGCTTTGTGCAGAGGGCACGTACACAGGAAACCATGCAAAAAAGAATAAGCTGAGCCATTAGTCCTGAAGACAGTAGATGGTTTTGACAGTTGGTGAGTATAAGCAAGACAGAGAGGCCTGGGGAATGTTGAAACAGGAACATAGGGGGGACAGAAAGGTCAATGACAGGAAACAGAAGGAGGGAGGAGGGGAGAGGACCCAAAGAGGAATGGATTTGGAAACTATATGCATACACAGAAGCAAAAAATGTATATATGTAACATGATTATTGTACTCGGGAGAGGAGGAATTCTGGAGGTGTCTGGTGTCTGATAACTGACAGAAGCTCTCCTCTCCGCTACCTGTATTGTCCATCAGTAATCTAATAAACAGAGATTTTGATTGCACCTGTACTGACCTTTGGATCTGGACTATACAGGAAATTAGTGATAATTAGTAATCGGTCTCTTGTGAGTAACAGGGCCTCACAATTGGTGCCGAACACCCGGGATTGGGGTACGGGTGGGTCTTTATGACCAAGATACAAATTTAAAGATTTGGATTCCCCTCAAGAAAGAAGAGGGAGGTACGTTCCCGGTGCGTAGTAGAGACCGGAGGAGAAGAAGTGAGTGATGGATTCCCTAGGAAGACGGCGGCTGTGACGACGGCGTCGTGAGTATAAGTATTTTTAACCAAGCTTGGTAAGTGTTGTTTAAGTTTTTGTTTTGTTATATGAATAAACTGTAAGAAAAATTTGCTGTTATAAACTGGGACTGAATGATAAGTGTTTGAGACTGCACGTGTCGTCTGACATGAAGCGTGTGTGTGTTCTTGCTCACGGTTCCATACCTCCGCGAGGAGATTGGCTGGGCTTGAACAAAGCGAATTCTTGTTTGAAAGGTGTCCTGGACATTTCGTGCACTTCCTTCCTCTGTAAATAAAGAGGTTGGATATTGAGATCCTTAAATAAAAGGTTGCACGTAGGAATTATGTCTCTGTTTAGGAGAAAGAAAGATGGCAATCAGGACATAATGGTAAATCAAGTTTCCCCAGTGACTCCGGTCGAACGGATGATGAGAAATAATCCCTTATTAGGAAAGGAAATATTGAAAGTTTGCCTTAAATGGGCAAAATGGAGCGCTGCTCCTGGAACTCCTCTCGGCTGGCCACCGGAGGGGTCCTTTGATGGTCATTGTTTAGTAAAAATTAGGGATTATGTTCTATTCCACAAGACTGGGGCTAGTCAGCTGAAACACTTAAGGTACATTTCCATGTGGATGAAACAGGTAGATCCAAACACCCTCAGTAGTGATGATCCACCCCCCTATTGGACGACAGAGAGTTGTACAATGGCAGCGATAGGTTATGCAGACCCTTCCATAGATCTAGACACCAAGGAGACAGAATTAGAGGACAGACCTAAAGATAAAATTAAAGATAAAAGACCAGCAGAAACACACAAGGAAAGAGTTAGATACTGGGATGAGATAAAAACACCATCTCTTATTGAGACTCCCCCCATGTAATCCAATATATCCCCATCGGGAATTGGAAGACAATGCGAAATAATAACTTCCAACCACGTAGAAGATCCCGGTCTGCATCTCCCCGCCGGGAACAGCATACGGGATGGGTCCAGGTAGCAGGTAAATTACATTTGACCCCTAATCCAATCCCTGAGCCCCCAGTGTGTGACCAGTCGTTGCTGGGAGCCACAGGGGGTGATCAAACCCAAGTACAGTCCACTTCCTCTGTCCTTGACTCCATTAATTGCGATAAGTTTCCCGTGATGTCAGCGGACAAATTCCCTGGTAGTATTGATTTACCAGAAGGTCAATGGGAGCATGATTATTTTTCTAAACAACCATGTGAAAGTAGGCAGAATGTTAGGAACCGGACGACCAGAGCCCATGATTATCACTTACTGCCCGTACAGAGTTCCAAAGAAGCAGTTCAACCTAAGAAAACCCCTGTAGATTTTGTTTTTAATGAAGAAGGAGGTGAAGATTTCTATGTATATCATTGGAGTTCAAACTTACATGGGTGAACTACAGCCTGTGCCCCGCAAATAAGAATTTGGCCAGAACACGGGTCACTGAATACTACAGATTTAAACCTAGCTCGTAGATGTATCCGTGGAGGGGAGGGAGATCCACAATGGGACTATAAACTGATACAACAAAGGAAAATTGTTTCCGTTTTTCCTTTGACCTTCAAAGTAGAGGTTAAGAGCCCTGCAGGATAATGTGGTATTCTGGGCCAGTGGTTGCCAGATTGCAACTTGGGAATGGTTTAAATCCTGAGTGAATAAGAAGTTAATCATGTTTGGATTTTGTTCTGATTGTTATGCTGTTAAGCAAAATTAAAAGTTAAATAGGGATTTTATATATTATGGCAAGCACCTCATGGAGGTCGAGGTTGGCTGTAACTCTCAGTGATTTGCTTTGAAATAACTTCAAAGGGAAGTGTTTGCATTCCAGATGTCCACCAGTCTTTTCATGAAAAAGTATCAGTTTTAAAAGTCTGCTTCCCCGAACTGTAAGATTCAAGGTAAATTACTGTGTGTGTTGTTAAGCTCTGCACTGATGACTGATGAACAGGCCAGTGACACCATGGGCATTCACACTCATCTTCCCAGTTTTATTTGCTACGATATTGGATTTTAGGATACATTCACCTGTTTTTAAAGTTATGTGTTAGTGTCCAGAGCAAAAGTGTACTTTGTTTTGGAAGTCTTTTAAATTTCAGTTCCAGGAGTTCAGTCTTTAGTTGCTGTTTAGAATGAGCACATATATCCATTCAAAACTACACCAATTAAGTTAGTGGGACTGGGACACTGTTTAAGAATCTAAATTTATATTTTCTGCCTCCCATTTGTTTGCCACAATACTGACTTTTAACAATTGTTTTAGAAGCAGGATTAGCTGTTGTGTGCGAGCAGCAATCCCAGAAAGCAATCCAAGAAGAAGAAGGGGGGAAGGGAAATATCATTCTTTTGTTTGTACTTGTAGAATTTCAGGCAACTGAATTGGTGGAGCGAGTGAAGGACATTCTGATAAGAAGTTATTTCAGATCTGATGCAGCACACCTGTGGACAACAGCGACCCCTACTGCAACTACATAATGCTGACTTTTGTGTGACCTTTTGAACTGGTTCAAGCTTGTTTGCAATTTATGTAGAATGGTATAATGGCATAAACAGTATTGTGTGTTCTCTCCTTCTGCTCTCTCTCTGGAGAGTGGCAAGTGTCTGCTGCATTATGTTTTAAATGCTATCATGTATCCAGGAATATCAGGGTTTCACTGCTGTTGTACTTAATCCTTTTTATGCCTGGAAGCTAGTGTATCAGGCTCTTTTTCTAAGCCATGCTTTAGGCTTACCTCTTTAAGGCTACTTTTGAATAAGTGATTCCCACATTGTCTATTTGATTTGGCTAATTACATTAGAGAGGTTCGACCAGAGCCTCCGTGATTTCCCTTGCAGGGCTTCGGATCACGTTTCAAGAAATTGCTGATCGGGTGGCTGCTACACAGTCTGCATCCAGCTCACCATTGTCACTGTTGCTTCCCCCTTTGCTGCCCACTTGAATGATACTGACACTTGGACTCATGTCAGTCAGTTGAAGGTTTCTCCAACTGTCACCTCTGTTTGATCTACTTCCTTCCTGTATGAACTGTTGTTGACCAAGATGACTGCTGCCAAACCTGCTCCTTGGGACACCATCTGTTTCCTTCATACTGATGGACATTTGGTTTTACTTCTGCGTGCTCACAATACAACCCACATCTCCAAAGAAGTTCTCACTTCAACCTTGCTTTGAACTGAACTCTTATCGGGACATTCTGCTGAACTTTTTGATACCCTTGTGTTCTCCATTGCTATTAAACGTAGGTTAGATGCTGGACTTCCTTGGTACCTTTCCAGACCCCTGCCATAACTGCTGAACTTGGCATGGCTATACGCCGTCTGCAATGCTTACTGTATGTACAAATGAAAGCTGTTACTGATTCTATAACTAAGTTATCAGAGTCCTTAGAGCAGAATACCCAAATGACCCTACAAAATAGAAAAGCGCTAGATTTGCTCCTTGCATCTGAAGGAGGCCTGTGATCTTTTATTAATGCCACTATTTGTTGTACGGTCATAGCGAATCATTCAGTGTTTATGCTAAATACTATGGATAAAATACGCCACCTGTCAGATTTACATATGGATGACTTTAAGGGAGGACTGAATATAGGTAATTGGTTCTCATCCCTTACCTCCTGGTTTCACTCGCTAGGTGCTGGCCTAAAAGGCCTTTTAATTTCTGCTGGCATCTTTTTAATTTTTGCCTTGTCCTTTGTTGTATTGTTTCTCTTGTCATCTCCTGTTGTAAGAGACAGTGTACCAAAGTGTCTACCGCCCTTATGCCTGTTCAAACATGCCATACACATGTGAATGTTTCCTATGCTGCGGTCCCCACTTCTGAATTCTCTGACTTGGTCTTATCTCCTCCACAATAAAAAAAAAATGGGTGAATTGTAGGGATTATAAGGTTTAGGGATATGTTCCTGGTTCATAATCACTCAATGGCCTTTATTCTGCTCTAATAAAAATATGTCAACCAAACTACTATATTGTGGACAAAGAAAAAAACCCCAGGCCAGCATAAGGATATCATAAGCCTTAGCAGAGTGTATGCATGGACTGGAGAGTCCATGCAGAGGCTTTGTGCAGAGGGCACGTACACAGGAAACCATGCAAAAAAGTATAAGCTGAGCCGTTAGTCCTGAAGACAGTAGATGGTTTTGACAGTTGGTGAGTATAAGCAAGACAGAGAGGCCTGGGGAATGTTGAAACAGGAACATAGAGGGGACAGAAAAGTCAATGACAGGAAACAGAAGGAGGGAGGAGGGGAGAGGACCCAAAGAGGAATGGATTTGGAAACTATATGCATACATGGAAGCAAAAAATGTATATATGTATCATGATTATTGTACTCAGGAGAGGAGGAATTCTGGAGGTGTCTGGTGTCTGATAACTGACAGAAGCTCTCCTCTCTGCTACCTGTATTGTCCATCAGTAATCTAATAAACAGAGATTTTGATTGCACCTGTACTGACTTTTGGATCTGGACTATACAGGAAATTAGTGATAATTAGTAATCGGTCTCTCGTGAGTAACAGGGCCTCACATGGGTAACATCCCTACATCTTCCTCAGTAAAGACTGAAGCAAAGAATTCATTCAGTCTCTCCGCTATAGCCTTGTCCCCTCTTATTGCCCCTTTTACCCCTCTATCATCTAATGGTCCAACTGACTCACAGTTTTTTTTGCTATGAATGTACTTGAAAAAGTCTTTATTATGCGTTTTTGCTTCCACAGCTTGTTTCTTCTAAAATTCTCTCTTTGCCTGCTTTATCAATGCCTTGCATTAAACTTGCCAGTGCTTGTGCTGTTTCCAGTTTTTTGTCATTTGGCTCTTTTTTCCATTTTGTGAAAGATGCTTTTTTGGCAACAGCCTCTCTGACCTCACCTTTAAACCATGCTGGCAGTTTTTTGGACTTCCTTCCATTTTTCTTAAAGTGTGGAATACAGCTGGTCTGGGCTTCCAAGATAGTAGTTTTAAACACCACCCAAGCTTGATGTAAGTCTTTAACCTTTTTAACTGCTCCTTTTAGTTTTTTCTTAACTATTTTCCTCATTTTATCATATAGTCTCCCTTTCGAAAGTTAAAAGGTAGTAGTGTGGATTTCCTTACCATTCCTCCTCCATTAATTAAATCAAATGTGATCATGCTATGATCACTATAGCCAAGTGGCCCCAACACCCTTATCTCTTGCACCAGATCTGGTGTTCCACTAAGGACTAAGTCCAAAATGGCTTCCCCTCTGGTCGGTTCATGAACCAGCTTCTCCAAAAAGCAGTCATTTATTTCATCTAGAAACTTTATCTCCCTAGCATGTCCTGCCGTGACACTGACCCAGCCAATACCGGGGTAATTGAAATCACCCATTATTATTACCATTCTGTAACTTTTGTTAGCCTCCCTGATTTCTTTGAGCATTTCATCATCCATTTGTTCATTCTGGCCAGGCGGTCGACAGTACACCCCCACTGCCATTGCCTTCTCCTTTTTACATGGAATTTCAATCCATAGATTTTGTTTCCTGTAGACCTTTAATCATTTGTAACTCAATACCCTCTCTAACATAGAGCACAACCCCTCCACCAATTTGATCAGCTCTATCATTATGATTTTTATTTATTTTTAACATTTCTTTTATACCGCGCTATTTTCCATCAGTGCGGTTTACAGAGAACAAAGTGACTCAATGACAACGAAGGCAATCAAAGTTTACATAAAACAGGGGAAAACAACTTGGAGTGTACTGGGGGAAACTATGTACAATTTACATATGAACAATTTACATATGAAACTATGTACAATTTACAAATTACCACGTTAATGATACAGTTTGTACCCAGGCATCACAGTGTCCCACTGGTTTTCCTCCTTCCACCATGTCT
This sequence comes from Ichthyophis bannanicus, assembly GCA_033557465.1. Taxonomy (NCBI): domain Eukaryota; kingdom Metazoa; phylum Chordata; class Amphibia; order Gymnophiona; family Ichthyophiidae; genus Ichthyophis; species Ichthyophis bannanicus. Next base: position 550,009,172 of record CM066031.1, read on the forward strand.
CTGAGATACCAATCATATCTAAGGTCTCATTTAGTGCTATATATTCTAACTCTCCCATCTTATTTTTTAGACTTCTAGCATTTGCATACAAGCATTTTAGAGACTGTATTTTATTCATATTAATCTGGTTATCGGTAGGCAGGGATCATTTGGAATCTTTAAACTCTGTCTGCTCTGTACTCAAGGGCATTTGAGCTACCTTTGTCTTTACTGGAATCTCTCTACTGATGTGCCCTAACTTCATTTTTTTGGTAGTATCCTTCAAGGATACGTTGTTCCAAACCATGCGCTCTTCGGCGACTGTTGGCTTTCCCCTATTATCTAGTTTAAAAGCTGCTCTATCTCCTTTTTAAAGGGTAATGCCAGCAGTCTGGTTCCATCCCGGTTAAGGTGAAGCCCATCCCTTCGGAAGAGCCCCCTCCTTTCCCTAGAATGTTCCCCAGTTCCTAACAAATCCAAAACACTCATCCTTGCACCATTGTCTCATCCACGCATTGAGACTCCGGAGCTCTGCCTGCTTTTTGGTGTCCTGCACATGGAACGGGAAGCAGTTCAGAGAACGCTACCCTGGAAGTTCTGGATTTCAACTTCCTACCTAAAAGCCTAAATTTAGCCTCCAGTCTCCCTACCACATTTTCCTATGTCATTGGTACCGACATGTACCAAGACAGCAGACTCCTCCCCAGCACTATCTAAGACCTTGTCTGGGTGGCACATGAGGTCCGCTACCTTTGCATCAGGCAGGCATGTTATCAAGCAATCCCCACGTCCACCAGCCACCCAGCTATCTATATGCCTAATGATCGAATCACCAACTATAATGGCTGTCCTAACCCTTCCCTCATGGGCACATGGCCCTAGAGAAACTCTGTGTTTGACATTTAAACTGAAAACTCTTTGCTGCTACTAGGCCCTGACCGATTTAACAAATACACTGGGTTCACAGATTAATCAGCTTTAATCTAAAGAATTCCTTTTCCCCCAAGATTTAGAAAAATTCCCAGAAGTAATTACTTACAATTGCAGATCTCTCTCCAGAAGTAACTCATTAGGGAGAGAATTCCATATTGATGGAGCTCTCGTAAGGAAGATTCTCTTACGTAATTACTGAAAATGTTCCTTCCTTTAAAAAAGATTCAACTAAAAATTGAGCATCCTGATTGATTCAACTAAAGGTTGAGCATAAAACATGAGGACAGTAAGGTCTAAGCAAAGTTGATAGACTTATAGGAGCCATGTTATGTAAACATTTGAAAGTAATCATGATCACTTTATACAAAACTCAAAATCTGATAGGAAGCTAATGCAAAACAAATAACTGTTGCAAAATATCATCAGAACGTTTGCATCCAGTTAGAAGACGAGCAGTGGCATTTTGAACTGATTATAAAGGAGACATAGTAGCTTTGGAAAGGCTTAGAAAAAGACTATGGGGCATGTTTACTAAACAGCAGTAATGTCATTCACGTTAGGTTACGGGGTAAAGGTACAAATGCCCATATAAAGGCATGGGTGGGGCATCATTATGGCAAGCCGTGTCAGGTAACGCGCGTTATAAGGCACGTTATAAGGCACCTTATTAGGCACAGTACAAGGCACGTTCCTTAATAAGGTGCCTTGTAACATGCCTTATAACGTGCCTTATAACGCGCATTACCTGACACGGCTTGCCATAATGATGCCCCACCCATGCCTTTATATGGGCATCTGTACCTTTACCGCGTAACCTAACGCGAATGACATTACCACTGTTTAGTAAACATGCCCCATAGTCTTTTTCTAAGCCTTTCCAAAGCTACTATGTCTCCTTTATAATCAGTTCAAAATGCCAACTTTTAGTTGAATCAATCAGGATGCTCAATTTTTAGTTGAATCTTTTTTAAAGATTGGAGGTGGCCTAATAAGATGCCTTGTAACATGCCTTATACCGTGCCTAATAAGGTGCCCTGTAACGTGCCTTGTACTGTGCCTAATTAGGAGCCTTATAATGCCTTATAAGGATTGTTGGAAACTGTGGTGAGGATACTATGGGCTGGCAGCACGGATCTGCAAAGATATGACTGTCACAGGCAAGCAAGATATCTGCCTTGGACAGGAGGGAACAACGAGGAATCAAACCCATGACCTCCGCCTAGAATGTCAGTGTACTAACCAGTAGGCTATACCTCTATGGCTTGTTGCATAGCAATGGCTGGGTACAGAAGGACTGCAGGTCACCACACAAACCGTCTGCTCTGTGTGCCAGGATAGGGTAACCCCACCAGAACCCATGATTCATTGCACACGCAGAACAGCGGCCTACAGCTGACCACCAAATGGGGTCTTCATCTCTGGTACTGCAGCATGGTAAGACGGACTGACAGCGCGTGATACTGGCACAGAGTAGCTACAGACCATGCCATTGTTCAGGTTCCATGTTCACCCTGAGGGATGGGATAGGCACCCAGCACTAGGTCCACAGTACATGTGGTGCTAGAGATAGGTCCTGCTGCACATCCCCAGCACTGCCAGTGTGTGACAGGTGTTCCCAGCAGTGCAACCGAAGGTACATCTGTTCCAGCTGTGTTCTGCAGTCACATGTGGCCCTGTGAGACCGGACACCACCCAGATAGAGTAGTTACTCACCTGTAACAGGTGTTCTCCAGGAGCAGCAGGAATCAGTCCTCACATATGGGTGATGGCGCCGACGGAGCCCTCGTGCGGAGCATTTCCCCAGCTTTCAAAGAAAGTCTTTTGGAATTGTAGCGCGCATGCGCGGTCCCCTTGCCGCCCAAGGGTGCCATCTTGCTCAGTCTGATGACATAGCTAAAAGACAGCAAAAAATTAGCAAAACAAAGCATATGACTGCAACTACAAGGGGAGGAGGGAGGGTTGTGAGGACTGATTCCTGCTGCTCCTGGAGAACACCTGTTACAGGTGAGCAACTACTCTTTCTCCAGGACCAAGCAGGAAGTCAGTCCTCACATATGGGACTCCCCAGCTTAAGGCTACCAGAGACCTCAAGCCGAAAAAATGAGCTCCCTCTAGCTCGTCAGTACGTAAGGAAGGAATCTTCTCTGAGAACGCCCCTGACCGGTAGCCCAACACCAGGGCCGGAGGGTAGGAGTTACCTAAACCCCAAAGAGATTATGGAGTACTGCCTGTTCGAAAGCACTGTCCCTGAGGGACTCCCTCTCAAGGCAGTAATGGGCCGCAAAAGTCTGGCTCGAAGACCAAGTAGCGGCCTGGCAGATGTCTGCCAACGGAACAAAGCAGAGATGAGCCACTGACGCAGCCTTCGCCCTGACACGATGAGCCGTGACTCGACCCTCCAACGAGAGGCCGGCTGCCCCATAAGCCCAGGCGATACAGTCAGCGACCCATATGGACAAAGTACGCTTGGAGACAGGGAGCCCCAACTTATTGGGGTCAAAAGAAACGAAGAGCTGAACAGCCATCCGGTGCTCCCGCGTACAGTCAAGGTAGAAGGATAACGCCCTCCTACAGTCCAGGGTATGCAGGACCATCTCAGCCCGGTTGGTATGCGGCCTGGGAAAGAAGGTTGGAAGAACCACCTCCTGATTGAGGTGAAAAGGGGAGACAACCTTAGGAAGAAACTTCGGGTGTGTCCGTAAGGCTACCCTATTCCTGTAGAACCTAGTGTAAGGGGGATCAGACACTAGGGCCTGAAGCTCACTCACTCACCTAGCAGAGGTAAGAGCTACCAGAAACAAGGTTTTCCAGGAGAGAAAACGGAGAGGGCAGGTAGCCATAGGTTCAAATGGCGGACAAGTAAGCCGCTGTAAGACCACATTCAGATCCCACTCAGGGGCTGGTGGACGCAAAGGAGGCTTAAGCAGGAGGAGGCCTCTGAGAAAACGAGCCACCAAAGGGTGGTTGGAAAGAGGCCTCCCGTCCACCGGCGAGTGGTGCGCTGAGAGAGCACTGAGGTGAACTCTGACAGAATTGGACTTAAGGCCTAGATTGGAGAGGTAAAGCAAATATTGCAATACTACCGCTACCAAGTACGAGAAGGGATTCTCGCTGTGCTGAGCACACCATGCGGAGAATCTACGCCACTTAAGAGCATAGGATTTCCTGGTGGATTGCCGCCTAGAGGCTAAGACAACGTCTTCCACCTCTCTAGGCAGGAGTAGGGGAGCCAGGACTACCTTTTCAGCAGCCAGGCCATCAGATGAAGGGACTGGAGGTTGGGGTGCAAGAGAGACCTCTGGTCCTGAGACAGGAGATCGTGCTGAATTCCCAGAGGCAGGGGAGTGTCCACCGCCAGTTGCAACAGGAGTGGGAACCACGGCTGCCTCGGCCACCTGGGGGCTATCAGAATCATTGAGGCCCTGTCCTTGAGGACCTTGAACAGTGTTCGAGACACTAGAGGCGTGGGAGGAAATGCATATAGTAGACCTAGGGACCACGGAATCAGAAAGGCATCCGCTGCTACTCGGAGAGGATGCAGCTGTCTGGAACAGAATCTCGGGAGTTGCTGGTTCAGAGGGCTGGCGAAGAGATCCATGGTGGGGAGGCCCCACTGAGAAAGATCTGCTGAACCACCAATGGATTCAATCTCCATTCGTGTGGTTGCAGGATCCTGCTCAGTTTGTCCGCCAGGTAATTTTCTTGACCGGGAAGGTAGACAGCTTTAAGGAGGATTCCGTGATTGACGGCCCAAGAGCACAGCTGTTGTGCCTCCTGACAGAGAAGGAGGGAGCCTGTGCCCCCTTGTTTGTTCACGTAGAACATGGCAACTTGATTGTCCGTCTGGACCAGTACAGACTGGCGAGACGTGAGGTGGGAGAAGGCTCTCAGAGCTAGGCGTATTGCCCGTAGCTCCAGGAAGTTTATCTGTTGAGCAGCCTCCCAAGAAGTCCAGAGACCCTGAGTACATGCTCCTTGGCAATGTGCTCCCCAACCTAGAAGAGAAGCATCTGTCGTTAGCACTTGAGAATGCGGAGGGGATTGAAAATCCACTCAGAGTACCAGATTCGGAAGATGAAGCCACCATTATAGAGAGGAGACGAGCAGGGAGGATACTCTCACCGAGTCTGCAAGGCTCCCCGTGGCCTGATGCCACTGAGTTCGAAGGCTCCACTGAGCAGGCCGCATGTGCAGGCGGGCATTGGGGGTTACATGAACCATGGAAGCCATATGGCCGAGAAGTCTCAGGAATTGCCTGGCGGAGACCAGGGAATTGCTGTGAAACTGCCTGGTTACATCCATCAACCGGAGGGCCCTGTCCACTGGCAGAAAAGCCCTCGCCCGAAGAGTGTCTAGCCTTGCTCCTATGAATTCCAAGTTCTGGGACGGGAGCAAAGTGGACTTTGCGAAGTTTATGACAAATCCCAAGTGCTGAAGCAGAGTCACAGTGCGAAGGGTGGCTTGACTGGCCTCCTGGGAAGACTGGCCTCTTATGAGCCAGTCGTCCAGGTATGGAAACACAAAAAGACCTTGAAGCCTCAGGTAGGCCGCCACCACTGCCAGGCACTTGGTGAACACCCTGGGAGCGGAGGTCAGGCCAAAGGGAAGTACTCTGTACTGGTAGTGGTTTCCCCCCACAACAAATCTGAGATACTGTCTGTGGTCTGGATGAATAAGGATGTGAGTATAAGCATCCTTTAGATCTAAGGAGCATAGCCAATCTCTCTGCTGGAGGTAGGGCAGCAGGATTCCAAGGGTAAGCATCTTGAACTTTTCCCTCTCCAGGAACTTGTTGAGGTTGCGCAAGTCGAGGATGGGTCTGAGGCCTCCTGTTCTTTTTGGTACCAGAAAGTACCTGGAATAAAAGCCGTGACCTCTCAAGTGGTGAGGCACCGGTTCCACAGCCTGTTCCTTTAGCAGACTTTTTAACTCCTGAAGGAGTAGGTCCCTGTGCAGAGGGAGTCTCGGAGGCTCCCCTGGAAAATAGGAGGGAGGTACCTGGTGAAAATGGAGAAGATAGCCCTTTTGGACTATATGGAGAACCCAGGTATCTGATGTGACGGCTGACCATCTGTGGGCAAAGTGGGCCAGCCGACCTCCTGTGCTGATGTGAGCCAGCGGAGGAGAAGAGGCTATGCCTTCTGAGTCAAAAACCCCCACCCTGCTGAGCAGGGGCCGGTGTTGGTGGCTTGGGGGCCTTCTGCCTACGGGGCCCATAACCCTGCCCCTTGGCCTGCTGATCCTGATGGGGAGCTGCAGAGGCTTGATAATGAGGGCATTGTTTATAGGCAGATGACTTCCTCAGGTAAAAGGTCTTTTTTCCCGAGCCCTTCTTTATCTGAGAAGGGGCAGAGGTTTTTCTGGACAGCCTAGTCCGGGTCAGAGTCTCGGTCTCGGGTTCTGCAGCCTTTTCAGCCATGGGTTTACCAAAGAGGTTTTCACCTCGGCAGGGGACATCGACCAACTTGTCCTGTACCCATGGCTCGAGGTCGGATGACTGTAGCCAAGCCTGTCGGCGGGCACCGATGCCGGCCCCGGCTACTCGGGCCAAAGCCTCAAAGCCATCGTAGGCTGCTCGAGAGATAAACTTCGCGCACTCTCTAATACCAGTGGACAAGGCCTGGAACCTCTGCAAAGGTTCCTCGGAGAGACCAGCAGAGAACCCGGCAATCTCCTTTGCCAGGTCTCGGAAGTACATGCCCATGTAGAGCTGGTATGTCTGGACACGGCAAGCAAGCATAGAGCCCTGGAAGCACTTCTTACCGAGGGCATCCAGGTTCCGGGCCTCCCGGCCGGGAGGCACCAAGGAGTGCATCTTCTGACTTTTCAGTCGATGCATGGCCGATTCCACAACCATGGAGTGGTGCGGTAATTGTGCCTTTTGGAACCCGGGGCTCTTGTGGACTCGATAGATGGAATCGACCCGCTTGCTTAACACCGGCACTGAGGCCGGGGTCTCCCACATGCGGAAGAGCAGCCGCTCCAGCATCGGAGGAACCGGTACAGTAAAGGCCTCCTTCGGAGGAGAGTCATACTGGAGGGGCTCGAGGCTCCTCCTCGGGATCCGCGGGGAAGGCCAAGGCCTTGGCCATATCCCGCACGAAGTTCGAGAACCGGGTATCCTCCGGTGGGGACCGTCTCCGAGGTTCGGACTCCGGTGAGTCCGATGGGACACACCGAGTCCGATGAGTGTCGGGTGACTCTTCGTCCTCCGTCTCCCAGCCCGACTCCTCGGAGGAGGAATCGAGTGGCTCCGGTTGGGCGGGCACCGATGCCATCTGCCCCGACACCGAAGGTACCAGCGTCGACGACCTCGGTCCCGAACGGGAGGCCGAGGGAGACCGTGGCCGAGGATCGACTCGAGCCCGTATGGACTCGAGGATCGGCTCGGCCTCCGGGGTCGACTTGGACGTCGAGGTCCCGGTGGTCAGGGCAGATGCACTGGTGAGACCGGCGATCAATGCCCGCTGCTGTTCCATGAAGGCAGCGAGGCTGCTCTCCAAGGCCGTCAACCTGAGTCCAAGCTCAGGAGACCCAGCAGCCCCCGACTCGGGCGTTGGGCCCGACGTCGGCTCCCCTGGAGGAGAGTCCACGAGGACTACAGCACTCACGTGTCCAGGAGACTCCATCTCGATACGAGGATGTTTGGCAGGCCTCTCCAACTCCAAAGACCCGGGACGGCTATCGGGGCTATGCGACCTGGCCCTCGAGGAACCAGGAGCGTCCACCGATGCCGCCCTTGCGGGTTTCTCCTTCCTGCGATGTTCCCGCGAAGGAGACCCCCGCTCAGAGGAACCCCGACGCTGCTCGGGGCCAGAGTCCCAAGACGTCGAGGCCTCTGACGAGGTCCGGGCGCGGCCGGATGCGGAGTCAGAGAAGATCCTATCCTTCTGGTACTGCCGACTCCTCAACACCTTCGAGGACATTTTTCCACAGGGACCACAGATCATCGGGTCATGATCGGGTCCGAGGCAGCGGAGGCAGCAGTCATATGTGTCGGTAAGAGACATAAGTTTCTTACACCGATCACACTTTTTAAACCCGCTGGTAGCCATCGGGGGAAAAAGGGCCCCTGCGAGGTCAAAAGACCGGGCTGCCAGTGAAAAAAGAAAAATGGCGCGAACGCTAGTCACAAAGGACAAAAACCGAAAAAGAGAGAGTGGACTCGATACCGGCGTATCGGGCCAAGGCGGGAAAAGGATCCGGCGTCGAACCGAAGAAAAAATAGGAAAATCAACTTTTTCCTCAGGGAAAAACGAACTACGTCCATCGGGCTCCGCGGAAAAAAGAAGACTGAGCAAGATGGCACCCTTGGGCGGGAAGGGGACCGCGCATGCACGCTACAATTCCCAAAGGCTTTCTTTGAAAGCTGGGTTAATGCTCCACACGAGGGCTCCGTCGGCGCCGACGTCACCCATATGTGAGGACTGACTTCCTGCTTGGTCCTGGAGAATAGCGCGTACCCGGTGTTAAGGTCTGGCTGCCATGGGTACCTGTTATCAGGGCAGTGGGGTGTCTAGACTCGCATGAGGGCTATGTAGCACTGCCACTATTGGTCTAAGTGGTATGCACTATATACCCCAAGGGGCCTCAATCACCCCTTTTGTAGATGAGGATGTGGTGGGACAGGTGCCTGCACCCTGCAGAATGGCTGTAGTACCAGCAACCACAGTCCTGCTGGCAGATGACAGCCCTCCACGGCTGCTGGACCAGTGCCATACCTGTGACCACTGCAGAGCAGCAGTGATGCTTGGGGTAGGCAGGGGAAGGCTCAACTGCCCCACGCCACGGTCTGCCATTCATCAACAGACAGCACAGTCAGACTGCACCTGCAGCATCCTACAAGGTGTTCCTATCATGCACAGGCGAACTGCTGACAGCCCACTAATCAGTCCATAATGCATGCTCCCAGGAGGACCCTGTGCATCCAGAGGCGGGATGCACAGCACAGCACAGACACCAAGCAAATATCTCCATGATTGGGCCCCAGAACCAGGAACACACAGGTATCACTGGAAACAAATAATGTGGGGCACTATGTGGGAACATAGACATGCCATGGTCACTGTTCTGTCAGAGTGAGAGTGACCCCCCAGCGTGATATGCTGTGGCCACCCTGTCCATGCAGGTTTTGGTCGAGCACTACAGTGTCCCAGCCATTGCCGTCCACACTGTACAGATGCATCCTGGCCAATCCACCCTGTCTGGGCCAATCCCACAATACCTTGCTCCTCATTATGCACATTTGCAGGCTAATGCTGGATGCAGTGTGAGCAATGTGGGCTCAGTGAGGTGTTGACAGACACAAAACAATGGAGAGACATACGCACACTCCCACACCTATCTCAGCATTGTGCAGATATGGAGGTGGTTGACAATCCTACCCGCCGCACTGGTCCTGATCACAGTGCCGACATTGCTAATCTGTGCAGGGGATAGTAGTAGTGCTCTGGTGATAACTGCAGCTCTGTGCTGGGGCCAACAGCCTGACACTCCATGCAGCTATGGATAGTGGAGCCCTTGTGAGTGGGTGTCTGTACCCCTGTGCACCGCTGCGTTGGGGTTTGCCCATGTTGTTGTTGTGGCTGCATTGTGGGCTAAAACTATGGGGAGATGCTCTGCAGGATCCACAGATGGGATGTGAACCTCTGCTCTTGGACATGTTGGCTGAGTGTACTGAACCACACTGTTGTCACAGCAGCATAGTGATCCCTGGGGCTACCCTTACGTTCCTTGGCCAGACCTCTTCTGTTGCACTGCACACCACATACTGGTACAGGGCATGGTCTAGGTCCACTGCAGGCGGGTGCCACTGCTCCCTCCAGCACATTTACCCACCCTCTCTGCCATGCCGCCATGACCATATGCTGTCAGTGCCAGTGATGCGCCATCCCAGGCCATCCAGGCAGCTGCCTAAGGTGTGGGTTCTGGGGTAGGGGTACCTAAATAGATGTCCATGCTTCCCCTGGCACTGTCACTGTTATGTGCCCCTTGGGGTACCTGCTGGGTAATTTCCCCTAGATGGGACAGTGTGGGACACAGACTCATGGGCATGTTTGACCCTGGTCAGTTGCTGTCTTGCTGGTTTCCATTTTCTGCGTTCCTATGTGCCACCTCAGCAACCGCCTAATCCACCCTGTGCCCAAGTAGCCCCCACTGCATGTCCCACTTGCAGCCCCCATGCCCCATTTGCGCCATCACCATAGTGGCCTTTCATACCTGGGCACTATGCTGTTGCTGCAAATGGAGCACTACTATCACCTTTCTCGGGCTCCCTATCTATGCTGTACATTGCTGACACTTAAATGGTTTCTCTCTCCTGCAAATGTGCATCTAACACCAGGTTTTAAGTTGCGTTAAGATTCAGCCCTTCATTTCCCCATCTTAGTGTGGAAGGGGCCTCTCTCCACCCTCTGCAGGACTTACCACAGCCAGGAACGCTAACACGCATTATGTAACGTTAAGGCACGTTAACATTACATAACATTACGTTAAGGCACGTTAACATTACATGACACGCCTTAACGTAGCCTTTGCTATGTTACCACAGTTTAATAAACATGCCCCATGAGAATAGTCCAAAGGTGAAAGGACTAAAATCTGTAGCACAGAATGAAAACTACTACTGGATGAGTATGGTTTTAATCTCCAAAGAAGATGCAATTTATAATAGGCAGCTTTAACCAATCTTTGTATATTATCATGCAGATTTATTTGTGTATCTAACCATACCTAAAGATCTCTTACGTCATAGCTAAATCAGCCTTCCTAAAGTCTAGGACATTCACGTTTGACTGGATTTTATCAGCCCTAGTCCTAATACTGAACCATATCATCCAACGATCCCTGAATGCAAGATGATCATCCACTATAACATCAGAAACACTCCATTCATTAGCTCCAGGTCCAGTATAATCTCACTCACATGTGGGTTCTGTTACCAGAATAGTTCACCCTGTAAAGAATCCAAGATCTCCCTGCTTCTAGATGACACTGCAACAGGGATATCCCAATTAATATCCTGCATATTACAATCACCTATTAGCAGTACCTCTACTTTCACAGCAATACTGTGAATGTCTTCAATTAAATCCCTGTCCATTTTTTCTGCCTGTGAGGGAGGTCTGTCTATAACACCAATGCAAATTGATGCTCTATTCCCTCTTTCCAGTTTAACCCACAGTGCCTCCCCATTCTCGTCAGCCCTGCAATTCTGTAGCTGTAATATCATCTTGTACATATAGAACCACCCCTCCTCCCGAGCCTGTCCTTATTGAATAAATTATAGCATGCCATAATTACATCCTATTGTATTAATAAGCCAGTTTTGCGCTCCAAAACCTTTCTCAACTTAACTGTTCATTAAAAATATGGCTAGGTCTCAGACTTCCCGGCACTTTTTTGGTGTTCTGTCAGTAAACCAACAGGGCCGTGCCAACTAGCATCAACGACCTGCCAGAATGGGGAACAGTTGACAATATATGTAAAGACTACTTAACATACTTAAAACACAACATAATTAAAGTGCAGCCAATTAGCTTCAAAAATGGCTCAACCGCCAATCCTACCAAAATGTACAAACAAATAGTATATGAAAAATCTAAAATGCATCAAAGTCAAAATAAAGGTTCCCAACAATTTTCTCAAAGTCCAAATGAATGTTCCCAAAGTCCAGATGAGTGTTCCCAATGCTGTCGTTGTAGCGCTCCCACGCGTTTCTCCCACACAGGGTTCTTCAGGGGAATTTTGAACAAAATGCTTCAAGGGAGATTTCAGTTTGCTTTCTTCAAGGGAGATATCAATTAGCTCTTGTCTCGAAACCACTGGCTCCGCCAGTCAGAATCATAGAGAAAAGCTCCCGCTTCTCGTGGCCCCCAATTTGTTGCCCACTGTCAGCAAAGACTTAAATCTGTCAAGAGATGCTGCCCACGTCTTGATGCATGGCGTTTTTTGGAAAAGGATAGCTAACTCCTGAAGACGTGGGCAGCATCTCTTGACAGATTTAAGTCTTTGCTGACAGTGGGCAACAAATTGGGGGCCACGAGAAGCAGGAGCTTTTCTCTATGATTCTGACTGGCGGAGCCAGTGGTTTCGAGACAAGAGCTAATTGATATCTCCCTTGAAGAAAGCAAACTGAAATCTCCCTTGAAGCATTTTGTTCAAAATTCCCCTGAAGAACCCTGTGTGGGAGAAACGCGTGGGAGCGCTACAACGACAGCATTGGGAACACTCATCTGGACTTTGGGAACATTCATTTGGACTTTGAGAAAATTGTTGGGAACCTTTATTTTGACTTTGATGCATTTTAGATTTTTCATATACTATTTGTTTGTACATTTTGGTAGGATTGGCGGTTGAGCCATTTTTGAAGATAATTGGCTGCACTTTAATTATGTTGTGTTTTAAGTATGTTAAGTAGTCTTTACATATATTGTCAACTGTTCACCATTCTGGCAAGTCGTTGATGCTAGTTGGCATGGCCCTGTTGGTTTACTGACAGAACGCCAAAAAAGTGCCAGGAAGTCTGAGACCTAGCCATATTTTTGATGAACAGTTAAGTTGAGAAAAGATTTGAAACTGTTGGGGTACTAAGTTTTGGAGCGCAAAATTGGCTTATTAATACAATAGTATACGCTCTATAAATACGCCTTTAGTTAACATAATTACATCCCAGACATGGCTCTCCATGAACCATATTTCTGTAACTGCCTCTTCCATTAAAGCTTCATCCAATATCTTATTTCCCATACTATGGGCATTAATATACACCACGTTCCAGATGTTGTCCTTTTTACTCATCTACAGCGGTAGTTAATGTTTTATTTACTCTTGGCTAGGTAGACATCTCTGCTCAGCAGTCCTTGGAAGATCATCCCATGATCCAGGAAACCAAAACGCTCACACTGACACCATCCATGCATTCATCTCTAGGATGCAAGCTTCTCTGCTTTGACCTTTACCCTCAAACAGGAAGGATTGAAGAAAACACTACCTGCTTCACCCTCTCTCCCAGAACCATGAAGTCACTCTTGATACACTCAGAGGGATACCTCACGGTATCATTTGTGCTGATATGGATGAGTAGCATCAGATAATAGTAGGCCTGATGGGTCTCAGCAAACTCTTTAACATCTCCGATTTTGGCTTCTGGGAAACAGCACACCTTCCAAGAGATCAAGTCTGGTCAGCAGATGGATGTCTCAGTACCCCTCAGAAAAGAATCATCAACCTTTCACTTCCTTGGGGTCACTGATGCTGCAACTTTAGGGTGCTCTAGCTCTGGTTCTTCCTGTTCTTGGGATGTTTGTGCCTCCTCCACTTCCAGAGCTGCATACTGGTTCGTTAATTTGAGGGATAGTGGAGTAGGAGATTGGCTGTAGAATAGACATTCACTGATAACCCACATCCAGCTCTCTTCTTTCTGTAGCAAACCATCTTCACCTCTGCTGGAGAGCCCGAATGCCTCACGATAGTAGATATGGAGAGGAGGAGATGAGAAGGATGGAGGAGATGTGTTGTATATGATAGGCCATGGGAAGGGGAATAGGAACACAGATGGAGTTACTGGAAGGATTAAACAGTTGAAGACAGCATGCTGGGCATGAAGGATTGTTAGTGGGAGATGAATAGGGACACATATGGGTGAGATTAACCACCAAGGACAGATGGACCGGGGGGGGGGGGTGGCAGATGGAGAATTTTTGACAATGTGGGGAAAGGGGAATAGGGACACAAATGAAAGAGATGCTGATAGGGACAGGGAGGAATAGGGATACAAATGGGTGATTCTAGGCCTCTTGGATTGAGGCGCTAAGGGGACTGAGAAGGATGCTGATAAGGGGCTAGGACTAAAAACAGAAGGGATGCTAAACATGGGGAAAAGGGACTAGGGAGATAGAAATGGAATAGTGGACATGAGGAGAGGGGGGGCTAGGAAGACAAAGATGGTATGCTGGATGTTAGACATTGGATGGGAGGAGGGCGAGATATATAGAGCCCAGGGAGGAGGACAGAAGGAAGATATTGGGAAGAGAAGTGTTAGCAATGGATTCAGGGGAGAAAGTGACAACAGGAGACAGAAATGGCCAATAGGCAGAGGGTGGAGTCAGAGAAGGGGTGGGATTGCTCTGTGAATAAGTGGGAAGAAGTAAGCAGGGCAGAGGGTAAGGGATGTGGTAAAGAGGGGATAAGTTTGGGGCAGAGGGTAAGGGATGTGGTAGAGAGGGGATAAGTTTGGGGCAAGGGCATGGGAGAGGAAAGCAGGGAAAGATGTTGGAGTAGAGACTGAAGAGGTGGAATGCAAAGCGTGGAGAGCAGAGGATGAAAATGGGACATGAAGAACAGAACAAAGTGATGGAGTAGGGCAGGGACAAAGAAAAGGGAGTATGGGACATGCCTTTCACCCTAGGTTAGGCGCCATCCTCATTATCTTGTATTCTGTCTCTAACCCTCTTCCCATTGTGAGAGGTGTAGAGCAGGCGGGGACTGGCAGAGATGGCCATGTAGGACAAAGGGGGTGAAGGCAAAGAGTGGCAGGCAGGATGGGAAGCAAGAGAATGGGGAAGCTGTTGCACAAGTCTTCAGGAGGGGGGGAAAAAAGTATTAGAAAGGGATGTTGTATGCCATCAAGTCAGTCAATTCTTGGTGACCCTGTAGATGGTTGTCAAAAGCAATATTAAAGCTACTGAAATGCAGGGGACGTGAGGAAAAGAAGCAGCACTATGGCTTGTGCTGGAAAGAGGAGATGGCACCGTCATCCATACTGCTGTGGTCTACAGACCTCCAACTCAAACCAAAGAAATAGATTGCAATATCTGTAAACAATTTGCTAAGATAGCCACAAAGGGGGAAGTGATCATATTGGGTGACTTTAATCTACCCGATGTGGATTGGAGTATTCCTTCTGCAAATCTGGAAAGAAGCCAAAAATTGTGGATGTCTTCCTAGACAAATGGTGATGGAACCAACCAGGGAAAGCTTGATGCTGGATTTAGTGCTCACCAATGGAGATAGTGTGTTGAATGTCCAGGTGGGTGCCTCTGTGAGCAGCAGCGAGTACAGTCCAATCATAGCAAGCTCAAAGTCCTAGACTTCAAAAACACTGTCTTCAGTAAAATGGCCAAGTACCTGAAGGAGGAGTTGGCAAGGTGGGAGGGGATGGAAGTGGAATTGCAATGGGCTAAACTAAAGGTGGCAATAAAAGGGTCAACAGATATATATGTAAGGAAAGTAAATAAAAACAAGAGGAAAAGGAAACCTCTTTGGTTCTCCAAAGAAGTGGCTGTTCAAATAAAGGCAAAAAACACAGCTTTCACAAAATTCAGAAGCTTGCAAACAAAGGAACACAGAAAGGAATACAGGATCAAACTAAAAGAGACAAAAAGAGAAGTAAGGATAGCAAAATCAAAGACAGAAGAAAAGATGGCTAAAGATGTGAAGTTTGGCAATAAAACTTTCTTCAGGTATATTCAGGGGAGGAGGAAAATCAGAGGTGGAACTGCAGGACTAAGAAGTGCTGGGAACAGACTAGTGGAAAGTGACATTCAAAAAGCAAAAATGCTCAACAAGTACTTCTGCTCTGTTTTTACTAAAGAAAATCCTGGAGGATGACCACCTGCGACTCCAGAATATAAAAAATGGGAATGGAGTAGATTCAACACCATTCATGGAATATGATGTATTAGAACAACCTGCAAAACAAAGTGGACAAGGCCATGGGACCGAATGGGATACATCCCAGGATACTGTAAGAACTCAGAGAGGTTCTTGCAGGGCCGTTAAAGGATGTTTTTAATAGATCCCTGAAGACAGGATAAGTTCCTCAGGACTGGAGAAGAGCTGATGTGTTACCTCTTCACAAAAGTGATAGCAGGGAAGAAGTGACAAATTACAGGCCGGTAAGCCTTACCTCAGTGGCAGGAAAAGTAATGGAAATGCTCCAGAAAGAAGAAATAGTAGACTCTCTCAAAACCAACAGGTTGCATGATCTGAAGCAACATGGTTTTACCAAAGGACGATCTTGCCAAACAAATCTAATTGAGTCCTTTGACTGGGTGACCAGAGAACGAGATCAGGAGCATGCGATGAATGTCATCTACCTGGATTTCAGCAAAGCCTTTGATACTGTTCCTCATATGAGGCTTATCAATAAACTCAATAGCTTGGGGATGGGTACCAAGGTGGTGAACTGGATCAGAAATTGGTTGACTGAGACAACAGAAGGTGATGGTAAACGGAACTCACTTGGATGAAAGGAAGGTGATTAGTGGTGTGCCTCAGGGTTCGGTCCCAGGACCAGTACTGTTTAATGTATTTGTCAGTGATATTGCTGAAGAACTGAATGGAAAAGGCTGTCTTTTTGCAGATGACATGAAAATTTGCAATAGAATGGACTCCCCTGTGGGAGTGGAGAACATGAGGAAAAATCTACGAAAGCTGGAAGAATGGTCTAATGCTTGCAGTTACGATTTAATGTGAAGAATTGCAGTGTCATGCACTTAGGAAGCAGAAATCCAAGGGAAATGTACGCAATAGGGGGCGAGAGGTTGGTGCACACGGACCAGAAGGAGGACCTTGGAGTGATTATTTCTGAGGACCTCAAGGTGGTGAAATAGAGCGACAAGGCGGTGGCAAAAGCCAGAAGGATGCTGGGTTGCATACAAAGAGGAATTACCAGTAGAAAGGAAGAGGAACTAATTCCATTGTACAAGTCACTGGTGAGGCCTCACTTGGAATACAGTTCTGGAGACTATATCTCGCAAAGGATATAAAAACACTGGAAACGGTTCAGAGGAAGGCAACAAAAATGATTTGGAGCCTATATCAGAAGACTTATGGGAAGAAACTTGAAGACCTAACTACATACACTCTGGAGGAGAGGAGGGACAGGGGAGATATGATCCAGACCTTTAAATAATTAAAGGGTATTAATGAACAAACAAACCTCATCCAAAATCAGGGAGGCTATAAATTTAGAGGGCATAGCATGAAGCTGCAAGGGGGTAAATTGAAAGGCAATGTCAGGAAAGCATAGCTACTCACCTGTAATAGGTGATCTCTGGGAACAGCAGGAATTTAGTCTTCACATATGGGTATCGTCGGTACTGACGGAGCCTGTGCGGGAACGCTCCCCATCGTCCAATAGGAAAGCCTTTGTGAGCATCCCACAGCACCTGCGTGCTGCCTTCCTGTCTTTCCCAACTGTCCCTCTCCAGTTGAGTTTATAGCTGAGACAAAAGAGAGAGGGAAAGAGAGAAAGAGAGAGATACATACAACTCCTAGGGGTGGTGGGTGGGTTGTGAAGACTAAATTCCTGCTGTTCCTGGAGATCACCTGCTACAGGTGAGTCACTATGCTATCTCCAGGAACAAGCAGGAAATGTAGTCTTCACATATGGGGACTCCCTAGCTGCAGATGCCAGGGAGATGGCCCCATAAAGTTGTGTGCCCTTGTGAAAGGGCTCCACTTCCCCCCATGGATCTCTGGCATCCTACCAGGGATGGTGGGTAGGAGATGATTAAGTCGGGAACAGGTGTTGAAGAACAGCCTGACCAAACAAAGCATCCCGGCGGGAGTCCTTGTCTAAGCAGTAATGGGCTGTGAAGGCATGTACCGAAGCCCAAGTAGCTGCTCAACAGATGTCATCGATAGACACAGAGTAAAGATGAGCCATTGAGGATGCCATGGTTCTCACATTGTGAGCTGTGACATGGCCTTCAAGAGGAAGGTTCTTGCTCTCATAGGCAAAAGATATACACTGTGCAATCCAGTTGGACAGTGTCCTCTTGGAGACTGGAAGCCCCAAATGACTAGGATCAAAAGCAACAAAGAGTTGAGAGGATTTTCTATGTTGCTGTGTCCTTTGCAAGTAAAAAGCCAAAGCTCTTTTACAGTCCAAAGTGTGAAGGTTCCTTTCTGCATTTGAGGCGTGAGGTCTTGGAAACAATACAGAAAGGTAAACCACTTGGTTCAAATGAAATGGCAAAACCACCTTTGGCATAAAGTGTGGATGAGTCCTAAGGACTACCTTATCATGATGGAACCTTGTATAAGGAGGATCAGCCACCAACGCTGGCAATTCACTGATGTGCTGATGTGATTGCAATGAGAAAGATAACCTTCCAGGAAAGGAATTTCAAAGAGGTAGTGGTTAATGGTTCAAAGGGCGGTTTCATGAGCTGCCCAAGTACCAGATTCAAGCCCCAAGCCACCAGTGTTGGCTTAATGGGAGGCTTTGTTAAAAGAATGTCTCTCATAAATCTCGCTATGAGAGGATGAGAGGAAATAGGTTGTCCATTTAGAGGCTTGAAAGAAGCTGCAATAGCACTCAAATGGACTCTCACTGAATTGGTCTTAAGCCCTGCATTTGATAAATGAAGGAGGTACTCCAGTAATGATTCCAGAGGTATCGCAAGAGGGTTAAGACCCTTCTGCAAGCACCATATGGTAAACCTATTCCACTTAAATGCATAAGAGCATCTTGTGGAAGGTTTCCTGGAAGCATGAAGGATATCCTTTACCTGCTGGGAAAGGTTAAGACCGTGAAGGTCTAGGCTTTCAGCAACCAGGCCCTGAGATGCAGAGACTGGGGATTGGAATGCCACAGCATCCTGTCCTCTTGAGAAAGAAGATCTGGAGCAGATCCTAACTCCAGAGGCGGAGCTTGAGAGAGATGTAGGAGCAGAGGGTACCATATTTGCCATGGCCAACGTGGAGCTATGACGATCATATGACCTCTGTCTCTCTGAAGCTTGAACAGGGTTTTGGGAATTAGGGGAATGGGTGGAAAGGCATACAGGAAGTCCTGACCCCAATGAAGGAGGAAAGCATCCCTGACCTGACAACCTCGAGCCGGAATTCTGGAACAGAACCAGAGAAGTTTGGCATTCAGCAGACTTGCAAAGAGGTCTATGTCCGGGGTTCCCCAAATTTGAAAAATTTGGGCCACCTGGTCTGCATGGAGAGACCATTCGTGTGGAAGCAGAACTCGACTGAGTCTGTCTGCCCAAGAGTTTTGAATGCCTGGAAGAACCGTGCTGATTTTTAAGAGTGCGGTATATAAGAACCTTTAAATAAATAAAATTAATAAATAAGATACACTGCCAGATGAATCTGATGCTCTCTGGCAAGGGCCCATAGTCACAAAGCTTCATTGCACAGCGACAGAGAGCCTGTTCTGTCCTGCTTGTTCACATAGAAGATTGCTACCTGATAGTCCTAGTTCAAATGGACAGTCTTGTAGCTGAGCTGGGTGTGAAATACTCAAAGAGCAAGGAAGATTGCTCTGAGCTCCAGGAGGTTGATATGAAGATAGGCCTCCTGTGGAGTCCAAGTACCCTGGGTAGAGAGGCCGTGCAGGTGGGCTCCCCAACCCACCTGTGAAGCATCTGTTGTTAGAGTGGCTTGGGGTGGGGGTCGATGAAAAGGAGACCCCACCAAAAGGTTTTTGGGTGACTGCCACCATTGGAGGGACAAAATAAGGCGATCTGAGTTTGCTAATTTGTCTGACAGGCAACCTGAGGCCTGAGTCCACTGAGTGGATAAGGTCCACTGGGCTGCCCTCATATGGAGGCGAGCGTAAGGAACCACATGCATGGTGGATGCCATGTGGCCTAGCAACTGTAACATTTCCCGAGCAGTGAGGTGAGGTTTAGCACTGCTTGGGAAGCTAACTGTACAATGCGAAGGCCCTTGTCTGTCTGGTATCCAGAAGAGCTCCTACAAACTCTAGGGATTAAGTGGGAGCGAGGTTGGACTTTGGGAAGTTTATGACAAGTCCCAAATACTGAAGGATGCGCATTGTGCGAGACAGAGCAACCCTGGCCTCTGGCTCTGAAGGGGCTCGAATGAGCCAGTCATCTAAGTAGGGGAAGCCGAATATTCCCAGGGTGCGGAGAAATACTGCTACCACAGCCATGCATTTTATGAACACCCTTGGTGCAGAGGCCAGGCCATTTGGAAGAACCCTGTATTGGTAGTGGTTTCCTTGAAACAGGAATTGAAGGAACATTCGGTGAGTTGGATGGATGAGAACATGAGTGTACGCATCCTTGAGATCTAGACAACAAAGCCAATCCTGACTCTGAAGGTATGGCAGCAGAGTTCCTAGAGAAATCATTTTGAATTTCTCTCTGAACAGGAATTTGTTCAATTCTCTGAGGTCTAGAATGGGTCTGTCTCCTCCTGTTTTCTTTGACATAAGGAAATAGGGGGAGTAAAACCATGTACCCTGTTGGGGAATGGGCACGTCTTCTATTGCTCTTTGAGCAAGGAGCATAGCGACTTCTTGACCTAACTGGTCGTTGAGAGAGGTCTGAGAATTGAACTGTCTTACTATTGTGGGAGGGGGCATGCTGAGGAAATGAAGCTTGTACCCCTCTCGTACAACAGAGTCCAATTTTCTGCTGTTATCTGACACCATCTGGGGGCAAAATGACATAACCTTCCTGGGATGGTGGAGGGTTCTGGGCCGTTTAGGGCCAGGAAGGCAAAGTTCTCTAGACAGGAGTCAAAGCCCCTGTTGAGGCTAAGTCTGCTGAGCCAGTTGAGGCTTAGCTGCTTTTGGCTTCCTTTGTTGCCTAGGTTGTTGCTGCTGTCCCTTTTGGGCAGACTGACCTGAACGATGTCCCTACTGGGTATAGGAGGGATAAAACTTTTTCTTCTTGCTGAAGAATGGTTTCTTATACGATCTTTTCCTCGCAGGATCAGCTGTAGATTTGGACAACCTATCCAAATTGTCAGCATCTATCTCATTAGCTTTTTCCTGCCAATTCTTGCCAAAGAGATTCTCTCCTGTGCAAGGTATATTTCCCAGTTTTTCCTGTACCCAGATTTCCAAGTCAGATACCTGGAGCCACGCAATTCTACATGCACCTATAGCAATAGAAGAGGTTCTGCTTATGCATTCAAAGCAGTCAAAGGCTGCACGATTCACAAACTTGGAAATATCCTGAGCATGTTTAACAAGAGCAAGATAATCTTGCCTTTTATCATCAGGAAGGAGAGGGCTCATAAGCTCTAAGTCTCCTGTGTCTTCCTTAAGAAACATTCCCATATACAAGATATAGGAACTGATCCTAGCAGAAAGCATAGAAGCCTGGAAGGATCAACGTCCAAAGGTGTCAAGAGTCCTACATTCACGTCCTGGAGGATTAGATGCATGCCTTTTTGCACTCTTTATCCATCTCTTGGCTGATTCCACCACCATGGAATGGTGTGGAAATTGAGTCTTCTGAAACCCAGGACAAGGAGGAACTCGATACATGGTGCCGAGTCTTCGAGAATGAGGAGATGTGGTCAGAGGTGTTTCCCACATCCTTAACATAAGATCATGCAAGATCTCATGAATAGGTAAGGTAGCTGCCCCTCCTTGGGAGCTTTAGGGTATTGCAGGATTTCTAATTCCTTTGCCCTAGGCTCTTTTTCAGGAGCCACTGTGATGGAAAGACCTCGGGCCAGATCTCGGATAAAATCCCGAAATGACATATCCTCTGTTGGAGACATCCTACGCTGAGGAGAAGAGGAATCCTCGGGAAGAAGTACTCTGGTATCGGCAGAGCTTTCAGAGTCTTCAGACTCATCCGAGGATTCGAAGTATCTCTGATCCGGGTGATCGTGCAAGGCATGGTACCGGTACCGATACCTATCGAAGTCGGTATCAGAGTGGTCCGGTACTGACATGTCGATGCCGGATAGAGACACATGACTTGGTCCCGGTAGAATAACTGCCGATGTCGATGCAGTCGGTGCCAGTACCAGAGTCAGTGCCGGTAACAGTTGAATTGTCTGAAGCGGTTTCAGGGGCATCGAGGCCATGAGAAGAGCCATCTGACTATGTTCAATAGCCAAGAATCTCTGGTCTATCGAAGCTGCTGATGCTTGGATATCGGTGCCGGATAAAGCGGCCGGAACCCCAGAGCATGGCACCAGTAGTTTTGCCGAGTTTAAGTCTCGAGAACATCCTGGAGCCCCATTAGTGCTTTGGAAGCCGAAGCCTCCCGCCGGGGCAATTTTGCCGGTAAAAGTCCCTCAAGGGCAATGTCAGAGGCATCTCGATGTTTAGAAGGAGATCTACTCTTTGAGGACCAGCTAGATTTATGTTTAGTTACCTGAGATTTATGGGAGGAAGATGATGCCCTGGAAGACGTCGATGCCACGGAGGCTGCATCGGAGGGAAAAAGGGTGCTAAGCTTAGTAGCTCGGTTTTGCCGGCCCCTTTTTGACATCATCCCACAGGCAACACACTCTGAATAGAGTGGTCAGGACCTAAACATTTGAGGCACCACTCATGGGTGTCGGTGACGGAGATGGTACCGCCACACTTAGAACACTTTTTAGAACCCGAAGCGTGTTTTTCCATTTTGAGGGAAAAAATTGGGCCTAGTGCCCAAAATGACACGTTGCACCCGAGAAGAAAATTACTGGAGAAAGACTCCAGAAACAAAAGGGGGTTTTTTTTGTTTTTTTTTAGAAAAAAGAAAAGAACAACCAGCGGTATCGATATAGCGTCGAGGGAAGACAGATGCAACCACAAAAAAGAAGTATAAGAAGGGAATTTTCTGCGGTGACAGGATGTGCGACCTGTCGGCTCCGTGGAAAACAAAGAACTGGAGAGGGACAGTTGGGAAAGGCAGGAAGACAGCACGCAGGCACTGTGGGATGCTCCCAAAGGCTTTCCTATTGGACACTGGGGAGCGTTCCCGCACAGGCTCCGTCAATACCCATATGTGAAGACTACATTCCTGCTTGTTCCTGGAGATATACTTTTTCACTGAAAGGGTGGTGGATGTTTGGAATACCCTCCTGATAGAAGTGGTGGGGGCAAATACAGTGACAGAATTCAAAATGGCATGGGACAGACAGTGGTTCCCTTTATAGCAACAGGATAAAATCAAAATAAACTTAACTCTCTCTTATATCTCAACAAATAGGCATGTCCTACACGGAGCAGTGGGTACACCCCTAAACAAAGGCATGGGGAGGGGTGACCTGCATGGAGCAGCAGGTGCATCTACTCTTGTCATCTTGCTGGGCAGACTAGATAGACCATACTGGGCTTTATCTGCAGTCATATACTATGTTACTATCCCCTGGGTTCTCTTGGCAATGTGTGACCAGAAGTAGATAGTCAGACCTTTCTTCCACACAGTAAGCTTACATCACATGGTATTCCAAGGTAGTTATACCTTCTGAGATCAGATAAGAATGGTCACCCTCAGGGCTGCAGGGTTCTAGTTACTAGATATAGATAGATATAGATATAGTCACAGTTTAATGGAACAAAGCCAATATACTTTATGTTTTTGTGCTAAGGGGGGGGGGGGGGAGGTTAAGGATAGGTCACCAAGCCCCTTTTGTGCCTTTGGGGATGGGAGGCTCAATTTATTTTATTTATTTCACTGTTTTTTTAATACTGATTTTCACTAGGGCAAAGCGGTTTACAACTGCTGAAATTACATAAAAGAGTAGAACTTATTTACAAGACGTATTGCTATATGCAATAAGTGATACATTGAACATAATTTGATACCTAGAACAGTAATTGGTACATAGGAGCGGTGTAACTTATTTACAAGACTTATTACTATATGAAATGGTTGATACATAGAACAGTTTAGTTTATTACATAAAGGGTACCTGGATGGGAAAGGCAATAGATTAGATTCATAATAGGTTAGATACATAACCGACTATTTCTTTAGTATTATGGGGGGATGCTGGAGGGGTGGGGGTTATGTAATGGGACCAAAATATTTGTTGAATAGATGAGTTTTCAGCAGTTTGCTGAATGTGGACAGTTTGTTTGTCGGAGGATTCCTGGTAGAGTTCCAGAGAGATGGCGCATACAGTTTGAATGCTCTGTTGCAGGCATACTGAGCGCTTTTGGTTTTTTCTTGAGGTATGCTTAACATGTTTATTGTGTTTTGTATTTTTGTCCTGCAGGGGTTGGTGGTCTTCACGAGTGATTGGAGGTAATGAGAGGATTGATTGTGGATGATTTTGAAAGACAGGAGTAGGATCTTGTAGTGTATGCAGCCAAGTAGTGGCAACCAATGGAACTGTTCGAGTATGGGGATTATATGTATGTACCTTGACACCTCTTGAATTGTGCGTGCTGCTGTATGCAAGGCAGTGTTTAGTGGAAGTAGAGTGGTTTTCAACAGCCCATGGTAGATTGAATTACAGTAGTCAAAGTGGGGTGTTATAATTGCTTGGAAAGCAGAGTGGTAGTTAGATGGGTCCAATAGAGGACAGATTATGGAGAGTTCTTATTTTTTGATATATTTGTTTTGTTAAGTTGCTTATATGAGGTTTAAAGGTGAGGTGCTGGTCAAGAGTAATGCCTAGATACCTGACCTTTGGTTGTACATTCACATTTATGTCATTAAGGGTTATGGAGGTCAGTGGTTGGAAACTGGTATCTTTTGTTATAGTGTTTTGGTCTTCTTGTAGTTTGTTTTTAGGGAATTGCTAGTTAACCATAGAGAAATATCTGTGAAGCAGTTTTTTATTTCTTCGTATGTTCGATTGCTGGTGATAAATAATGCGTAGATCATTGTATCATCGGCATAGATATGGAAGTGTATATTGTGTGAGCAGATGATTGAGCATAATGGTTGTAGGTAGATGTTGAATAGCAGGGTTGAGCCTTGTGGGATGCCTTGGGTTTGCGGGTAGGGAGATGAGGAGTTGGCACCAAGATATGAGCGGAGCCAGCTCAGGACATTGTCTTGTATTCCGATGGATTGGAGTTTGTGTAGTGGTTGATGGTGTCGAAGGTGGCTGAGATGTCTACAAATATTAAGATGAAACCTTGGTTTATTTATTTTATTTAAACGGACTTGGTATACCGCTTTATCATGAAATCAAAGCGGTTGGCACAGCAAACAATCAATGAAGGGTGTGGTTGTCATTAGCATGCAGTGCGAGAAATGATACAGTGTGCTGCGTGAGTGCGTGTGGATGATTTTGATGTGAGCTATATACAGTGTGCGCTTAAGGTACATATTTACATGGATGGCTTTGCTATCTTAGGAGTCATTCTGTGAGGTCCTTGAAGTAGTCTGTGAATAGTTCAGTTTTAAGCAGTTTTCTGAATTCTTTGGTGTTGTTTGTTGCTCTGAGGTGGTCGGGGAGAGAGTTCCACATGGCGGGGGCTGCTAGGGTGAACGCTCGTTTTGATGTGGATTGTTTTGTTCTGGTGAAGTCCTTTGGGGTTCTGATGTTGTTCGATGTTCCCTTTCTTCTTGGTCTTTTGCTGTTGTCAGTTGTTATGAATTGTTGTAGGCTGTCTGCAGATAGGTTGTTCATTATTTTGAAAGTGGTTAGGAGAACTTTGTAGCGGACTCGAGAGCTGATTGGGAGCCAGTGAAGGTGGTATAGTATGGGGGTGATGTGTTCGTGGGTTGAGCTGTCTGTTATGAGTCGTGCGGCTGTGTTTTGTGCTAGTTGAAGTGGTTGGGTTGATTTCTTTGGTAGTCCTAGGTAGATGTGGTTGCAATAGTCTAGTGTGGGTGTGATGATGGCTTGGCATACTGTTCGAAAATGCTCGGGAGCAAGGATGGGTTTGAGTCGTCTGATTGTCCTCATCTTGACGTAGGCGCTTCTGGTGGTCTTCGCAATGTGGGATTGGAGGTTGAGCTCCCTGTCAAGTGTTATTCCCAGGTATTTTATCTCTTGTCTTATTGGTATGATGGCATTGTTCAGGTTGATGGAGGGCGTGGGTGTGAAAGCTTGGTCTCTTGTTATGATCAGAGCTTCGGTTTTGTTATAGTTTATTGCTAGGTTGTTTTTTTGCATCCAGGTTGACATTTCTTTGAAGCAGTTGGCTATGTTGTTGTAGTCTGGTTTAGTTAGGTTGATTGGTGTGAATATCATTATATCGTCAGCATATATGGTGTATTGAATATTGAAGCTTCTGATGATTGTGCTGATGGGCTGAATGTAAAGGTTGAAAAGCAGGGCGGAGAGGGATGAGCCTTGTGGGACTCCCTGTGTGACGTTGATGGGTTGAGAGGTCTTTGATCCACATCTGACCTGGAGCTGTCTGTTCTTCAGGTAGGATGTAAACCATCTCAGGGTGGTGTCATGTAGGCCCGCTTCTTCAAGTCTTGTTAGTAGCGTTGAGTGGCATACGGTGTCGAATGCTGCGGAAATGTCCAGGAATATCATGAGTACGCCCATTCTGGTGTTGTCAATTGTTCTTAACAGGCTGTCGAACAGTTGTGTCAGTAGAGTTTCCACCCCGTGATTGGGTCTGAATCCGTGTTGGTTTGGGTCGAGGGGGTGGTGTATGTCGAGATGTTGTTGTAGTTGTTGCTGGACTACTTTCTCTATGATTTTAGCCAGGAAAGGGATGCTTGAGATGGGTCTGTAGGCTGCGGGGTCTGTTTTCGGTAGGGTGGTTTTCTTTGGGATGGGACGTACCGTTGCTAGTTTTAATGCATTTGGCATTATTCCTTCTGCGAGGGAGCTTTGTAAGATCTTCCGTATTGTTTGGGTCAGTTCTACCTTTGATGCTTTGATCCATGATGCTGGGCAGGGGTCGGTGGGGGCGGTGCTGGTGTTGAGGTTGGTGATGATCTTCGCTAGTTGTTCCTTTGATGGGATGTTGAAAGAGCCCCAGCTCTGTTCTATTGAGGAGGTCTCGTTTGTAGTGGTCTTGTTGCTGCTTTTGGGTGGTGCGGTGAATTTGTTGGTAAGGTGGTCTGCGTAGGTCTGTGGATCTATTTGTTGGTCATTTCTGTTAAAGGGTTCCTTGGTGAGCTTCTTTACTACCTCGTAGAGTTCACGGGGTTTGTTGGTGGATTGTAGGATGAGGTTTGTGTGGTATTGTTTTTTCTGGTTGTTGATGAGGTTGTTGTAGCTGTTTTGTTTCGCCTGGAATTGCTTTTGTAGGTGGGTTGATTTGTTGCGTCTCCAGCGTCGTTCCAGTTGTCTCAGTTCTCTTTTTGCTGTGCGTATTTCATTGGAGTACCATGGTGTGTGGTTGGGTTTTGTGGCTCCTGCCTTGCGTGTTTTGTGTTGGGGAGGTTTGGCAGCTGAAGATATGATGTCATTCCATTCGGAGATTTGCTCTTCGATGTCTGTCGTCTTGGAGATGAGGAGGGGTAGTGTGTCTTTCGTGAATTGGTCCTTGTTGAAGGATTTAAATCTTCTGGTTGGAGGTGGGTTCTCGATTGGTTCCCTTGTGGTTTTTACTTGTAGTTGGATCTGTATTAGGTAGTGGTCTGACCAGGGTACTGGAGTGATGTGGGGTCCTGTGATGATGTTTTTATCCTTTAGGTTGTTTGGGGTGAAGATGAGGTCGGGGGAGTTTGACATCTGAATTCCTTTTATAAAATTATTCAGCAGCAAGGTTTCCACACCATTGTTTGTCCTGAAGCAGTGTTGCTGGGGGTCCAGAGCAGCATAGTTGTCAAGGTGATCCTGGAGTTGCTGCTGAATGATTTTTCAATTATCTTGGACAAGAATGTTAGGCTTGCTATGGGTCTATATGCTGCAGGATCATTAAGATTGAGGTTGATGTTCTTCAAGGTGGGAAGGATAGAAGAGGATTTGAGCCATTTGAGCTTTCATAAATGTAATAGAAATCAGAACTTATCTGTATGTTTGAGCTTACCATAGGGGATGGTATACAACTACTGTTTAACAACAGCACAACTATCTATTGCAATTTGAAATTAAGCTCAAACATACAGATAAGTTCTGATTTCTATTACATTTATGAAAGCTCAAATCAGCAGATATATGAACCGCACATGTGGTCGTTGATGTAATCGGAGTTTACAGCTCGGTGATACGTTATCCCGAGTTGAAAAGATTTTGAACTGAGACCACTGGTTCACTTTTGTTGAATTATCTGCATCTATACATGAATATTAGATGGTATAAGTTATGTGTTGGATATTTGAGCCCCTTAGGTATTTTACAATCAGAGATATCTGCATTCATAGAGGGGTTCTCCTTAGTTTTTCAACAGTATATTTCCCTCTGATAAATCGACCACATTTTTATTGTTGACACAAAATGTTGTCTTCTAAGACAAAGAGCTGGGTGATCCTCAGAAGGGTTGGACTGAGCTCTTATTTGGATGCTTTAATCTAGCTCACTGGACATGGGTCAAGGACAGATGGGATTGAGCGTAATGAGGTGAGGGTGAATTCTATGTTCTCTTTGCTGATAGAGCTAAATGTGGACCAGGAGTTGCAGGTGTTGGTGGTACAGTGAAATTGCTGAACCCCTTTGTGTGTTCATAGGAGAAAGGAGGTGGTATGGTGGGGTCATTGAGCCCCCTTTCTGCTGATGTGTGGAAACATGGTGGGGTCAGAGCAAAAGTAGACCCCCTGTCATTTAATTATTCTGTTCAAAAGTTCTCTCTATATGAGCAGCTTATTAGTGTATCACATTTTAAATCAACAAGATGCTCCATTTCAAAGTTATTTCCCCAAAAGAAGCACTCCCGTTCTACGAGCCTGGAAACCAGTGTATTCATACAGCTTTTATTTCAACAAAACTGCAAAGAGAAAATAAACTCAGGATGTGTGCAACATACTCAAAATATATACAGAGCATATAAAAACCTCTAGAGCAAAAACATACCAAAATCTAGGACACATGTACAGTACAGAATGCAAGTCCACAGTTTCTACTTTTGTCAATCAGGAATATAAAACTACAACTGTACAAAATTTATGTTCCAAAAATGGTGTTTACCTCATAAAAAAGCAGCAACACTGCAACAGAGACACAATAGACAAGAGAATGACATTACAGAGTACATGGGATATATATGAAAACATGGCACATTTGAAACGCTGTTTAAATTTTGATATAAAATGTCTAAAATTGACAAAAATGATTTACTTATAATGAAACATCATGCCTGAGACTCCTTGTGCATCCATGCTGGCATTAAAAAGCACCATCCAATGACACTTTTAGTCCATCACTGACAAATAATGGCAAAATTATGGACCACCACCTACACAGCCTTACAATACAATGCCACACAGCACATCAAATCTTTGAAAAATACAAATAAAAAGCAAAATACAGATACACAGAATTTAACTTTTTGCCATAAAAACCTTGCAAAGGTTTGATCCATGAAATAATCATTACAGTACATTTCTAATGGATATTTCATCGAATACTACCTTTTGCAAACAATTTCTCATTCCTTCCACCTCACCTGCAAAATGAGGATAATATAAGCATCTTATTCAGTCCAAATACTTAGGGGAAATTATTAAAATGTGCTATGGAAATAATGCAGGTTTTCTGCCCCTTACCATGCGGTATGGGGAAAAAAGTGCATTATATTACCCCAACACAAATTTTTAGGGCAACACATGGTGAATACTATGATATGGAAAGCACTTCATTAGTATTCAGATAAATAATATGACTTGTGGTAATTTACCACAAGATGCGTTATTCATCAATGCCAACTGCCAACTCAAAGCTGGCATTTTCACAGCCAGGAGCATCAGGCTTCTAACATGCTCCATAATTACTTTTAAGGCCACATCTTCAAACTAATCTGTGGTCTAGAGGTTCCTACCAACTGGCACCAAAAAAGGAAGGCACCTTCCCCCCTCCCCAATAATTCCCCTCCCCACACATGGCTCCCCCCAAAGACATCATCAAACTCCCACTCCTCCCCTTCCAGATCCCCCATCTCCTTAGGGCCCCTGGGCCTATTGGAATGTGATCCTGGTGGTCTAAAGGTACCAGGACAGAAGTGACCCCACTTGCTTCCATCTAGGCTGGAGCCAGGTTCAAAATGGCACCCGTAATCCCCTAGTGGAAGTCTCAGTGTTACCTCTGGGGTTGACCTATACAAGTAATACCATGAGACAACCGCTAGGAGATTGCAGATGCCATGTCAACCCTAGCACCAGCCTGGATGAGAGCGAGTAGTGGTGGGGGTGACTTATCCTGGCCCCACTAGACTACCAGGATTGCATTCAGGTAGGCCCAAAGGTGGGAGCAGGAGTTTGATGGTGTCTTTAGGGGAGGGGGTGCCTTTCCTTCTTGGTGGTACTGGCAGTGGGGATCCATAATTACAATTTGAACACACAGCCCTTTAAAACTAGGACAGAAGCTTCAGGTCGTGTGTTAAGGGACCCAATGCTCCCAGCTGGGAAAACATCAGCTTTGAGCTGGTGTTATTTTTCTCATGGTATAACAGAGAGTGTGGTGCACACCGCAAGCTACTTTAGTCTATCACGTGAGTTATCAATTTGTGGTACCGAGTAACTACAGATTAATGACTCCCATGGTAAACTACCCTTAGCTACTATCCCCTTAATCTTTTGAAATATGATGAATTTGAATAGTCTTGCAACATTAACTTCTACTAAAGTGGTGCCACTGTTAAGCACACAAGTTAGCAAATAAGGTGGGGCTGATATCTATCCACTGGAAGAACTTAATACATTTGCAATAAGCTTTGGGGAGTTACACTAAAGACCTGGGTATCACATTTTTAGATTTTCAATAAAAATTAGGCTTACATATATCATATTAAAAATATCCCTTTAAAAATAAATTATTTTTGGAGCTATTGTGCTTAAGTCTATCTTTTAAAATTCTGTTTTCTCACTTATCTACTTCTCTTGCTCTTGTTATCCTACTCGCTCTCTTTTTCTATCTGATACCTCTACTCTCCTCTTTTCACATTTCACTCTAATATTTCATTCCATCCATTTATCAATCTTTCCTTCACCTTCCCTCTTGCACAGGCCAGTTTTGACATTTTCGCAGTTTTCCCACCCAACTGCGTAACTTTTTACCCATGCTGCAGAAATAATTTGTGGATTTCAGTTATTTGGGCAGTTTGCCTGCACAATATTTGGGCAAGAAAACAGAGGAAAATACAGCAAAAGCAAAAGGGACCTCCCCCCCCTCAACTCTTGCTTCACAAAAAAGTCACAGTCCTTGGCTGCAACTCATTGGTCAGGTCGCAGAGAAGCAAACTGGAAATTGACCAATGAAATATGGCAGGATAAGAATGATGGACTGGAATACTCTAGTCAACCATGGAAGGGGAGGGTAGGACCATGTGGCAGGATAATGTGCAACACCTGATGGACTGCCAGACCATCCAATCAGGGTAGGGGAAGGTGGGTCACTGTTTTGAGCTAGTTTTTAACCCACTTTGGACTGGAACGTTTGAGACAGTCTAGCAACACTGTGTACAGCCTCAATCTTCCCAAACCTAAAGTCACCTCTAAGTCTTAAGAGTTGTCATTCCCCAATACAGTCATGACTGGGAAACTGCAAAGGTAGTGTTCATAGCCCTTGGTAGGGAGGAAGTTAGCCATTGTAATGAAGATCCGTTACATGGCTCTATCTTGAGGACTATCACTGCAGTGACTGCATCAAAAGCATAGTTACTCACCTGTAACAGGTGATCTCCGGGAACAGCAGGAATTTAGTCCTCACATATGGGTATCGTTGGTACCGACGGAGCCTGCACGGGAATGCTCCCCAGCGTCCAATAGGAAAGCTTTTGGGAGCATCCCACAGCACCTGCGTGCTGCCTTCCCGCCTTTCCCAACTGACACCCTCTCCAGTTGAGTTTAAAGCTGAGACAAAGAGAGAGGGAAAGAGAAAAAGATAGAGAGATACAACTCCTAGGGGAGGTGGGTGGGTTGTGAAGACTAAATTCCTGCTGTTCCCGGAGATCACCTGTTACAGGTGAGTAACTACGCTATCTCCCAGAACAAGCAGGAATGTAGTCTTCAAATATGGGGACTCCCTAGCTGCAGATGCCAGGGAAAAGGCC
The DNA here is from genome assembly GCA_033557465.1 of Ichthyophis bannanicus. Lineage (NCBI taxonomy): Eukaryota > Metazoa > Chordata > Amphibia > Gymnophiona > Ichthyophiidae > Ichthyophis > Ichthyophis bannanicus. Next base: position 550,040,877 of record CM066031.1, read on the forward strand.
TCAGACGTTGTGTGCCCCTGTGAAAGGGCTCCACTTCCCCCCATGGATCTCTGGCAGGGATGGTGGGCAGGATCTGATTAAGTATGGAACAAGTGTTGAAGAACAGCCTGACCAAACAAGGCATCCCGGCGGGAGTCCTTGTCTAAGCAGTAATGGGCTGTGAAGGTATGAACTGAAGCCCAAGTAGCTGCTCGACAGATGTCGTCGATAGACACAGAGTGAAGATGAGCCATAGAGGCTGCCATGGCTCTCACATTGTGAGCTGTGACATGGCCTTCAAGAGGAAGGTTTTTACTCTCATAGGCAAGATATACACTGTACAATCCAGCTGGACAGTGTTCTTTTGGAGACTGGAAGTCCCAAATGACTAGGATCAAAAGCAACAAAGAGTTGAGAGGACTTTCTATGTTGCTGTATCCTTTGCAAGTAAAAGGCCAAAGCCCTTTTACAGTCCAAAGTATGAAGATTCCTTTCTGCATTTGAGGCGTAAGGCCTTGGGAAGAATACAGGAAGGTAAACCGCTTGGTTTAAATGAAAAGGTGACACTATCTTTGGCATAAGTGTGGATGAGTACTAAGGACTACCTTATCATGATGGAACCTTGTATAAGGAGGATCAGCCACCAACACTTGCAAGTCACTGATGTGACGTGCTGATGTGATTGCAATAAGAAACATGACCTTCCAGGAAAGGAATTTCAAAGAGGTAGTGGCTAATGGTTCAAAGGGCGGTTTCATGAGCTGCCCAAGAACCAGATTTAAGTCCCATGCCACCGGTGGTGGCTCAATGGGAGGCTTAGTTAAAAGAAGGCCTCTCAAATCTCATATGAGAGGATGAGAGGAAATAGGTTGTCCACTTAGAGGCTTGAAAGAAGCTGAAATAGCACTCAAATGAACTCTCACTGAATTGGTCTTAAGCCCTGTATTTGATAAATGAAGGAGATACTCCAGTAATGATTCTAGAGATATCGCAAGAGGGTTAAGACCCTTCTGCGAGCACCATATGGTAAGCCTTTTCCACTTAAATGCATAAGAGCGTCTTGTGGAAGGCTTCCTGGAAGCATAAAGGATATCCTTTATCTGCTGGGAAAGGTTAAGACCGTGAAGTTCTAGGCTTTCAGCAACCAGGCCCTGAGATGCAGAGACTGGGGAGTGGGATGCCACTGCATCCCGTCCTCTTGAGAAAGGAGATTTGGAGCAGATCCTAACTCCAGAGGCGGAGCTTGAGAGAGATGTAGGAGCAGAGAGTACCACATTTGCTGTGGCCAACGTGGAGCTATACGAATCATATGACCTCTGTCTCTCTGAAGCTTCAACAGGGTTTAGGGAATTAGGGGAATGGGTGGAAAGGCATACAGGAAGTCCTGACCCCAATGGAGGAAAGCATCCCTGGCCTGACAACCCTGAGCCGGAATTCTGGAACAAAACCGGGGAAGTTTGGCATTCAGAGGACTCGCAAAGAGGTCTATATCCAGGGTTCCCCAAATTTGAAAACTTTTGGCCACCTGGTCTGCATGGAGAGACCATTCGTGTGGAAGCTGAACTCGACTGAGTCTGTCTGCCCAAGAGTTTTGAATGCCTGGAAGATACACCGCAAGGAGATGAATCTGATGCTCTCTGGCGAGGGCCCATAGTCGCAAAGCTTCACTGCAGAGCGACAGAGAGCCTGTTCCGCCCTGCTTGTTGACATAGGACATGGCTACTTAATTGTCTGTTTGAACTAGGACTGTCTTGAAGCTGAGCTGGGTGTGGAATACTCGAAGAACAAGGAAGATTGCTCTGAGTTCCAGGAGATTGATATGTAGATAGGCCTCCTGTGGAGTCCAGGTAACCTGGGTAGAGAGGCCTTGCAGGTGGGCTCCCCAACCCACCTGTGAAGCATCTGTTGTAGAGTGGCTTGGGGTGGGGGTTGCTGAAAAGGAGACCCCACCAAAAGGTTTTGGGGTGACTGCCACCATTGGAGGGACAAAATAAGGCGATTTGAGCTTGTTATTTTGTCTGACAGGCAACCTGACGCCTGAGTCCACTGAGTGGATAAAGTCCACTGGGCTGCCCTCATATGGAGGCGAGAATAAGGAACCACATGCATGGTGGATGCCATGTGACCTAGCAACTGTAACATTTCCCAAGCAGTGATGTGAGGTTTTAGCAGTGCTTGGGAAGCTAACTGCACAATGCGAAGGCAGCAGGGCTTTGGAAGGTAGGCCCTTGTCTGTCTGGTATCCAGCAGAGCTCCTATAAACTCTAGGGACTGAGTGGGAGCCAGATTGGATTTTGGGAAGTTTATGACAACTCCCAAATACTGAAGGATGCGCATTGTGCGAAAGAGAGCAACCCTGGCCTCAGACGACTGGCTCATTCGAGCCCCTTCAGAGCCAAAGTAAGGGAAGACGAATATTCCCAGGGTGCGGAGAAATGCTGCCACCACAGCCATGCATTTTGTGAACACCCTTGGTGCAGAGGCCAGGCCAAAGGGAAGAACCCTATGTTGGTAGTGCTTCCGTTGAAACAGAAAGCAAGGAACCTTCGGTGAGTCGGGTGGATGAAAACATGAGTGTTTGCATCCTTGAGATCTAGAGAACAAAGCCAATCCTGACTCTGAAGGTATGGCAGCAGAGTTCCTAGAGAAATCATTTTGAACTTCTCTTTGAACAGGAATTTTTTCAATTCTCTGAGGTCTAAAATGGGTCTGTGTCCTCCTGTTTTCTTTGGAATAAGGAAATAGGGGGAGTAAAACCCTGTACCCCATTGGGGAATGGGTACCTCTTCTATTACCCCTTGAGCAAGGAGCACAGTGACCTCGACCTAACTGGTTGTTGAGAGAGGTCTGAGAATTGAATAGTCTTACCATTGTAGGAGGGGGCATGCTGAGGAAACGAAGCTTGTACCCCTCTCTTACAAGAGACAGAGTCCAATTTTCTGCTGTTATCTGACCCCATCTGGGGGCAAAATGACATAACCTTCCTGGGATGGTGGAGGGTTCTGGGCCATTCAGGGCCAGGAAGGCAAAGTTCTCTAGAAAGGAGTCAAAGCCCCTGTGCAGGCTGAGTTTGCTGAGCCAGTTGAGGTTTAGCTGCTTGTGGTTTTCTTTGCCTAGGTTGTTGCTGCTGCCCCTTTTGAGCAGACTGACCTAAACGATGCTCCTGCTGGGTATAGGAGGGATAAAACTTCTTCTTACTGAAGAATGGTTTCTTGGAGGATTTTTTTTCCTCACCAGGATCAGCTGTAGATTTAGACAACCTATCCAAAGTGATATTGTCAGCATCTATCTCATTAGCTTTCTCCTGCCAATTCTTGCCAAAGAGATTCTCTCCTGTGCAAGGAATATTCCCTAGTTTATCCTGTACCCAAATTTCCAAGTCAGATGCCTGGAGCCAGGCAATCCTACGTGCACCTATGGCAATGGCAGAGGTTCTGCTTATGCACTCAAAGCAATCAAAGGCTGCACGATTCACAAACTTGGAAACATCCTGAGCATGTTTGACAAGGGTGAGGTAATCTTGCCTCTTATCATCAGGAATGAGAGGGCTCATAAGCTCTTAATTAATTAATTAATTAATTTTATTTACATTCTCTTATATACCGCGCTATTCTGCATCAGTGCGGTTTACATTGAACAAACTGAAATTACATTGAACAGGGCATTATAACTTGGAGATAACTATTTTACAGGGAACATGGGCTACGGAGGGTTAAGTGGCTTGCCCAAGACCACAAGGAGCACCTGTGGGACTAGAAACCCCAGTCCTTCCAGCCCAAGGTTGCTGTCCTCTAGTGGGATTTGATCCTCCGACCTTCCGGCCTGAAGTACCTTGCCCCAACCACTAGGCCACTCCTCCACTCCTGTGACCTCCTTAAGGAACATTCCCATATACAAGATATAGGAACTGATCTGAGCAGAAAGCATGGAAGCCTGGAAGGTTCGACGTCCAAAGGCATCAAGAGTCCTACACTCACGTCCTGGAAGATTAGATGCTTGCCTTTTTGCACTCTAGCCTTCTCATAGCTGATTCCACCACCATGGAATGGTGTGGAAATTGAGTCTTCTGAAACCCAGGACAAGGAGGAACTCGATACATGGTGTCGAGTCTTCGAGAGTGAGGAGATGTGGTTAGAGGTGTTTCCCACATCCTTAACATGAGATCATGCAAGATCTCATGAATAAGTAGGGTAGCTGCCTCCTTGGGAGCTTTAGGGTATTGCAGGATTTCTAATTCCTTTGCCCTAGGCTCTTTTTCAGGAGCCACTGTGATGGAAAGACCTCGGGCCACATCTCGGATAAAATCCTGAAAGGACATATCCTCTGGTGGAGACATCCTACGCTGAGGAGAGGAAGAATCCTCAGGAAGAAGCACTCTGGTATCGGCAGAGCTTTCAGAGTCTTCAGACTCATCCGAGGATTTGAAGTATCTCCGATCCGGGTGATCATGCAAGGCACGGCACCGGTACTGATCGAAGTCGGCATCGGAGTGGTCCGGTACCGACCTGTTGATGCCAGATAGACACGCATGACTTGGTTCCAGTAGAATACCTGCCGATGTCGATGGAGTCGGTGACGGTACCGGTTGAATTGTCTGAAGCGGTTTCAGGGGCATCGAGGCCGTGAGAAGAGCCGCCAGACTACGTTCAATAGCCAAGAATCTCTGGTCTATCGACACTGCTGATGCTTGGGTATCGGTACTGGATGAAGCGGCCGGCAGCCCAGAGCATGGCACCAGTAGTTCTGCCAAGGTTGAAGCCTCGAGAATATCCTGGAGCCCCGTTAGTGCTTTGGAAGCCAAAGCCTCCCGCCGGGGCAATTTTGCTGGTGAAAGTCCCTCAAGGGCAACGCCAGAGGCATCTCGCTGTCTAGAAGGAGATCTACCCTTTGAGGACCAGCTAGATTTATGTTTAGTTACCTGAGATCCATGGGAGGAAGACAAAGCCCTGGAAGACGTCAATGACACGGAGGCTGCATCGGAGGGAAAAAGGGTGCTAAGTATAGCAGCTCGGTTCTGCCGGCCCCTTTTTGACATCATCCCACAGGCAACACACTCTGAAATAGAGTGGTCAGGACCTAAACATTTGAGGCACCACTCATGGGTGTCGGTGATGGAGATGGTACCGCCACACTTAGAACACTTTTTTTAAAACCCGAAGTGGGTTTTTCCATTTTGAAGGAAAAGTTGAGCCTAGTGCCCAAAATGGTGCGTGGTACCTGAAGAGAAATTTACTGGAAAGACTCCAGAAGATAATTTTTTTTTTTTTTAAAGAAAAAAAAAGAAAGAACCACCGGCGGTACCGGTGTAGCGTTGAGGGAAGGCAGACACAACCACAAAAAAGAAGAATAGAAGGGATTTTTTTCTGCGGTGACAGGATGTGCGACCTGTCGGCTCCGCGGAAAACAAAGAACTGGAGGAGGACAGGTGGGAAAGGCGGGAAGGCAGCACGCAGGCGCTTTGGGATGCTCCCAAAAGCTTTCCTATTGGACGCTGGGGAGCGTTCCCATGCAGGCTCCGTCAGTACCGACGATACCCATATGTAAAGACTACATTCCTGCTTGTTCCGGTAGATAACATATTAGGAGGAGATAAACTGAAAAGGTGGAAAGGGAGGAGGGAAGAATCACCACATCCCTGGCTAGAGAGAAATGGAAGTTCATGGCACTGGACTGAAATCAAGAGAGGAAATGCAAGATCATTTAAAAAGAAAAAAGAAAAAAAAAACAAGAAAGATGTACAGGCTGGTGGGGACATTGAAGAAGAAAAAAAAAAAGCATGACAGCATAGCTACCTGGCTGAGGAACCCAGGCAGGCAGAACAGTGGCCTAGCAAGAGAGGAGCAAAGCATTTTGTAGTCTAGCAAACAGGCTGAACGAAGACTGACAAATCCACATGGGAACCATAATTTCTACAGTAGGAAACTTGCTTATGGTTTTATAATAAAAATATACACCCACTGTTGACCTTTACTTTTTACTTCTACTAAGCACAGCTAACCTTTTGTAACACTGCTGACTTCAAATGGAGAGTCTTTCTGATTTCAGTCATGATTACATAGTTGCTTCCCTTTATTATTTTTTTTCATAGTATTGCACTGGTTTTATTTTGATCACTGTTTTCTATCATATATTTTATGAATATGTTTAATTTACCCTGCCTGGAGCTTTTGTAAAGACAAGCTAAATGCCTAAATAAATAAAATGACGTTTTCCACAGGTATAACGCACTCAAATAATGAAACTAAGTACCGCTACCCCATCTCCCACGTCTGCCAAAACAGTATTAGCGTTGGGCTGGTTTAGTAACCAGCTTTTACTCCTTCAGGGTTTTCTTTTAATTTTTTGCAGCTATTGCAAATCGGTACACTAAAATGACAGTGGGAAATGGGATAACTAAGTATGCGTGCTTGCAAGCCCTTCCTAACCATGAGTTCTTCAACAAGACATCCATTTAAGTTTATCAAAGCATTCTTATGAGACGCATACAACCCAAAGCCCACCACCATTCCTACATGTATAGTAGTAGTGCCTCAGTTAAATCTTGGTGCAGCAATTTGTCTAGTGCTTAATCAGATATAGTGCTAACAAAAGAAATCTATTTGCTAGATTGTAAGCTTTTCAAGCAGGACTGTCTATTTCTGTTTGTACAGTGCTATGTATGCCTATTAGAGCTTTATAAGTGCTAAATAATATCAGTACTGAATTATTTACCACGGTCCGTCTTTAAAGGTGGGTCAGTATCCAAAAACTCCAAAGTTTTTGGCCAATCAGAACTCAACTTTTATAATGTATTATACAAAATATTATCATCATCCAATAAGAAAGTAAACTGAAGACCAAACACCATGAGTCGACGTTGACTTGCCAGAAGGTCGCCATGAGTTGACGTTGACTCAACAGCACTTAACATACTAAGAAACTAGCATGCAGCCCGTCTAAAGCCTGAAAAAAATCTCCAGAGGCAGTAAATATAGTTCACCTACGAAAGTGTTTTTGTTCTTACTCGCGCTTAAAATTAAAAGCAACACCACCTAACTTGTAAGGCTCCAAAGAGAGAAGATAGTGCTGCACCAGAACACTTACCTACATAATCAGTATGAAAAGAATTTCAATACCATACAGCAGCATAAATTGGTTGGTCTGAATTTTCTCACTTGCGCCAACTAAAAGTAGGTTGGTTTCCTGAGTAAGCAGAGGGCTGGCTGCCTTGTTAGCCAGCACTCCCAGAGCCATGTTTATGGCCAGAGAGAAAACTGTGTGTAGGAGACATTCTCAGAAGTACACTGGTTACCTGCACAAAACTAGGCAGACTCTTAAAACGTGTGTACACATGACACTATAATCAAACAGATACAACCCACATTGTTTCACCTTGAAAATTTACTAGTGGTGTACATGTTTTACTAGTTACATGGGCTATATAAAAAGTGTTCTATATTCACTGTCTTCATGGGATAGCTTAGACAAATGAGACCATCTCTGCCAAATGTTTTAGTACTCTAACATACACAGCAATTACTATGGAGGTCTTCTGTTTTAAACGTTATCCGCATGCAACAAAAGCATAATTGACACAGAAGATGTCTTAAAAAGTGATAGCAAATACAAGGCTTGCTAACTCGGGTGCCCCCGCTGAATGTCCTGATGCTAGCCGGCTGGCATTGGGGCGCTCTGGGCGCAGCACCCAGTGATAACCAGGCAGCAGCAACATTCAGCCGCTGCCCAGTTATTGCTAAACAGGAAATGTCAGGTATATTAAGACTGGCCTCACTTTTGCTGCTGAAGCTAATCAGCAGCAGCGGAATATCGCCATTGCCCAATCTGCTTTGCTGCTATCTGGCCGACCCAAATATTCAATGCTGGTGGCCACTGCTGCTGTTTATACACATGAAAGCATTGATAGAGAGCAGCACAACATACACTGAAGGACGACAGGCTGTCATTTTAACACACGCGACTAAAACATTTACATTCTTCCGGTTATATGAAACCAGAGACACCATGGCCTACTTAATCAGGCCAGGTTAGAAAAAAAACAACCACCTGGCATAGGTGCAGTAACTGTTCATCACCAATTCCTGAAAAGGCCGGGAGTTAGAGTGCTGGCTGTTCAATTTACAAAGTCTAAAGAAACACTTCCTTAAAGTACACTAAGAAAAGAAGGCCCTCTTTTACTAACCCTTAGCTCACGCTTTTTGCTGCATGGCCTGTTTTATTCCTATGGGCTGCGTGACAGATAGCTTGAGCTAGGTGTCAGTAGAAGGGGCCCTGAACTACAAAGGAGTAGCCTAGTGGTTCAAGAAGGCTAAGAATGAAGAAAGCCAAGATTCAAATCCTGCTTCTCCCACCAATGTTCCCTGTGACCTTAAGCAAGTTAATTCATTCTCTGTTACCCGAGGTACAAATTTAGGCTCCTATTTACATAGCTAAATTAAGACAAAAAAATTCCACACATTAATTGGTAGCAACATCAGTTATCTGCCAATAAATGCAGCTTAATGTGGATCTGAAACAAATAATGATCTGAAAAGTATGCAAAACTCCTCATTATTATGCAAAAAAACAAACATTTTGCATTAAACCTTGCAAGCTGCATTAATGCAATGTTATCACCTTAAGAGGAAGTGTTAAACTTTATTCCCCAGGAGCATCAAGCCACTAATGCACAGCCCAGTGCTCCTAGGGAGCAACATAAAGGCACCAAAAAAACCCCTTTCCCTCTGATACATTTTAAAACCGTACCCCTGGATTTTCATTCCCTCCAGCATCCACTGGGGCTCTTCAGAGTGAAGTGTGTATGGGGGTTGGACAGGAGTAATCCCCGGATGCTTCGGCCGTGTGGCTGCCTCGGTCAAATTGGCAGTCTTGGCCACCTAATAGTATTGCAAGATTACCCCTAGGAAGCTGAAACTGCCATTTTGACTTAGAGAGCCACGGGACCAAAGTGTTCCTGCTGTCCCTCCACTACCCACTAGGGAAATCGCAGGTAAGCACTGGGAGAGGTGGAGGATGGGTCCAAGAATGGGCTGAGTTGGGGCCTGCTTTTAACGTGCTCCCTGCTGTAATAATGTTAGGTTCCTGGTAGCAGCAACAGAAAATTAACAAAGGTTAGTGAATCCTGCAGTAAAATGTTCATGTAGTAAAACAGAACTTGCTATTTTGCTGCTGGTTAGTAATGAGGGTCTTAGAATACAAGTCATCCAGGGAATAGAGAAGTGCCTCCTGTATAAGAATGTAACTCATCTTGAGCTACAAATAAAAAGGTGCAAGATAAAGCCAAATACATACATAGTACCTGTGTCCCCCATGTACCTAAACAGCAGTCTCTTTCTGCTGAGAAAGCATAGTTACTCACCTGTAACAGGTGATCTCCGGGAACAGCAGGAATTTAGGCTTCACATATGGGTATCGTTGGTGCCGACGGAGCCTGCGCAGGAACGCTTTTGGGAGCATCCCTCAGCACATGCGCGCTGTCTTCCCACTTTTACAACTGTCCCTCTTCAGTTAAGTTTGTAGCTGAGTGAAAGGACAGAGGGAGAGAGGAAAGAGACAGAGACAACTCCTAGGGGAGGTGGGTGGGTTGTGAAGACTAAATTCCTGCTGTTCCCGGAGATCACCTGTTACAGGCGAGTAACTATGCTATCTCCAGGAACAAGCAGGAATGTAGTCTTCACATATGGGGACTCCCTAGCTGAAGATGCCAGGGAGATAGTCCCAGGAAGCTGCCACCAAAGTAAGGTGGGCCATGCTTCCTCCCATGGTTCTCTGGCATCCCACCAGGGATGGTGGGTAGGAGTTGAATTAGGTCTGGAAGAGATTTTGAACAGCAGCTTGGCCAAAGAAGGCATCCCCACGGGAGGCTTTATCTAGGCAGCAGTGGGCTGTAAAGGTGTGTACCGAAGCCCAGGTGGCTGCTCGACAAATGTCATCAATAGACACAGAGTGAAGGTTAGCCATAGAGGCTGCCATGGCTCTCACATTATGAGCTGTGACATGGCCTTGAAGAGGAAGACTCTTACTCTCATAAGCAAAGGATATGCATTGTGCAATCCATTTGGACAGAGTTCTCTTGGAGAATGGAAGTCCCAAATGACTAGAATCAAAAGCAATAAAAAGTTGAGAAGACTTTATATGTTGCTGTGTTCTTTGTAGGTAAAAAGCCAAGGCTCTTTTACAATCCAAAGTATGAAGGTTCCTTTCTGCATTAGAGGCATGAGGCCTCGGAAAGAATACAGGAAGATAAATTGATTGATTTAAATGAAAAGGCGAAACCACCTTTGGCATAAAGTGTGGATGAGTTCTAAGAACCACCTTATCATGGTGAAACCTAGTTTAAGGAGGATCAGCCACTAAAGCTTGCAATTCACTGATGCGACGTGCAGAGGTGATTGCAATTAGAAAGATGACCTTCCAGGACAAAAGCTTTAGGGCTGTAGTGGCTAAAGGTTCAAAAGGCGGTTTCATGAGCTGCCCGAGAATTAGGTTTAAATCCCATGCCACCGGTGGTGGCCTGATGGGAGGCTTTGTTAATAGAAGACCTCTTGTAAATCTTGTTATGAATGGATGAGGGGAAATTGGTTGTCCATTTAGAGGCTTACAGAAAGCTGCAATTGCACTAAGATGGACTCTTACTGAATTGGTCTTTAGACCAGAATTTGATAAATGAAGTAGATACTCTAGTATTGATTCCAAAGGTATCATAAGGGGGTTTAACCCCTTCTGTGAACACCATATAGTAAAATGTTTCCACTTGAAGGCGTAAGAGCGTCTTGTGGAAGGTTTTCTAGAAGCCTGAACGATATCCTTTACCTGTTGGGAAAGGTTAAGATCCTGAAGTTCTAAGCTTTCAGCAACCAGGCCCTGAGATGCAAGGACTGGGGATTCGGGTGCCATAGCATCCCGTTCTCTTGGGAGAGGAGATCTGGAGCATAGCCTAACTCCAGAGGTGCAGCTTGAGAGAGATGTAGAAGCAAGGAATACCACGTTTGGTGTGGCCACCGTGGCACTATGAGGATCATACGACCTCTGTCTCTCTGAAGCTTGAAGAGTGTTTTGGGGATGAGGGGAATGGGTGGGAAGGCATAGAGGAAGTCGTGACCCCAGTGAAGGAGGTAGGTGCCCCTTGCCTGGCAATTTTGAGCCGGAATCCTGGAACAGAACCAGGGAAGTTTGGCATTCAGTGGACTTGCAAATAGGTCTATGTCTGGGGTTCCCCAGATCTGAAATATCTTGGCCACCTGGTCTAGGTGGAGAGACCATTCGTGACCAACCAGAGAGCAGGAGACCACGTCAAACTAAGCACACAGTCAGAGAACGTGATGAAATACCAAGGACAGGACTTTACGTAAATAAAACTTTATTACCACAGGCACATTGATGCCAAACAGACTTGCCAACCCGACACAGGCCGTGTTTCATAACTACTTCTTCAGGGGTGAAGGCAAACTAAAAACAATAAAATCATCAAAAATAAATAAAGAATAAAAGATAACACATTATAAATATCGCACACTCATATAAACAATTGACATCCAATAAACATAAAAATACATATTACAACGAACATGTGGAATGCTATTTAAAACCATAAATATAAATACAATATAAGTGATAATGACCAAATAATTATCCAAATAAGGAACATGAGAACATATAAAATATACACAGAGCCTTATCGATATCTCAAGTGTTTTACATTATCTATAAAAACAGGAAATAAAAAAGTAAATAAAAGAGGAACAAAAAGGGGAGGAGTGAGTCCAAGACAGGGGAGACAATCCAAAAAACTAACTTTTTATATATATCGATAAGGCTCTATGTGTATATTTTATATGTTCTCATGTTCCTTATTTGGATAATTGTTTGGTCATTATCACTTATATTGTATTTATATTTATGGTTTTAAAAAGCATTCCACATGTTCGTTGTAATATGTATTTATGTTTATTGGATGTCAATTGTTTATATGAGTGTGCGATATTTATGTTGATATTATATCTTTTATTCTTTATTTTTGATGATTTTATTGTTTTTAGTTTGCCTTCACCCCTGAAGAAGTAGTTACGAAACACGGCCTGTGTCGGGTTGGCAAGTCTGTTTGGCATCAATGTGCCTGTGGTAATAAAGTTTTATTTACGTAAAGTCCTGTCCTTGGTATTTCATCATGTTCTCTGACTGAGACCATTCGTGAGGCAGCAGTACTCGGCTGAGTTTGTCTGCCCAAAGGTTTTGAATGCCTGGAAGATATACCACGAGAAGGTGAATTTGATGCTCTCTGGCGAGGGCCCATAGTCGTAAAGCTTCATTGCATAAAGACAGAGAGCCTGTTCCGCCCTGCTTGTTCACGTAGAACATAGCTACTTGATTGTCCGTTTGGACTAGGACTGTCTTGTAGCTGAGCTGGGCATGGAATACTCGAAGAGCTAGATAGATTGCTTAGAGTTCCAGGAGGTTTATGTGAAGACAAGCCTCCTGTGGAGTCCAGGTACCCTGGGTAGAGAGATGATGCTGTGTGCTCCCCATCCCACCTGTGATGCATCTGTTGTTAGGGTGGCCTGGAATAGGGGTTGCTGGAAAGGAGACCCTACTAGAAGATTTTCCAGTGATTGCCACCATTGTAGGGACAAGATCAGTCGTTGTGAGTTTGATATCTTGTCTGACAGACGTCCTGTGGCTTGTGTCCACTGTGTGGATAGGGTCCACTGGGCTGCTTGCATATGAAGGCAAGCGTAGGGAACCACATAAACCGTGGATGCCATATGTCCCAAAAGTTGTTGTAGTTCTCGAGCAGTTAGGGAGGACTTCACCGCTGCTTGAGAAGCCAGCTGCATTATACGAAGACAGCGGGGTTGTGGGAGAAAAGCCCTTGACTGTCTGCTATCTAGACGAGTTTCTATGAACTCTAGGGACTGAGACGGAGCAAGTTGGGAGTTTTGGAGGTTTATGACCAATCCCAAGTATTGAAGGATTCGCATTGTGCGAGACAGTGCAGATCTGGCTTCTGGAACCATGGGGGCTCATCCAAGTAAGGGAAGACGAATATCCCCAGGGTTCGCAGAAATGCAGCTATAACTGCCATGCATTTCGTGAATACTCTTGGTGCCGAAGCCAGACCAAAGGTAAGAACCCTGTATTGGAAATGTTTTCCCTTGAAAAGGGATTGTAAGAATTTCCTGTGATATGGATGGCTCAGAATATGAGTATATGCATCCTTTAGATCTAGAGAACAAAGCCAATCCTGACTTTGAAGGTATGGCAGAAGAGTTCCCAGAGAAATCATTTTGAACTTTTCTCGGAATAGATATTTGTTCAATTCTCTGAGGTCTAGACAGGATCTGTGTCCTCCTTTTTCTTTGGATTAAGAAAATAGGGGGAGTAGAACCCTGCACCCTGCTGAAGAATGGGCACCTCCACTATTGCTCCTTGAGCAAGGAGTGTTGAGACCTCTTGATCCAGTAGATTGCCTGTAGAGGTTTGGGAATTTAACTGTCTTACGATTGTAGGAGGGGGCATACTGTGAAAATGAAGCTTGTAGCCCCCTCTCCCACAATGGACAGAGTCAATTTTTCTGTTATTTGGTGCCATCTGTTGGCAAAATGACAACCTGCCTGGAATATTTAGGGGTTCTGGCCCCTTCAGAGGCAGGAAGGCTAAGTTCTGTATGAAGGAGTCAAAGCCCTTGAGGGGGCTGGGCCTGTGGAGCTGGTTGAGCTCTAAGGCCTTTTGGCTTCTTTTGTTTGGATTGTTGTTGTTGACCCTTCTGGGCAACTTGACCCTGAGCTTGCCCTTGCTGGGTATAGGATGGATAAAATTTCCTCTTTTTGCTGAAAAAGGGTTTTTTATAGGGTTTCTTTTTGGCTGGAGTGGCTGTAGATTTTGACAATCTGTCTAAAGTGAGATTGTCAGTATCTATCTCATTAGCCTTCTCCTGCCAATTCTTACCAAAGAGGTTTTCTCCTGTGCAAGGGATGTTTCTCAATTTATCCTGTACCCAAATCTCCAAGTCTGATGCCTGAAGCCAGGCAATCTGACGTGCACCAATGGCAATAGCAGAGGTTCTGCTGATGCATTCAAAGCAGTCAAAGGCTGCATGGTTTACAAACTTGGAGACATCCTGAGCATGCTTGACCAGAGTGAGAAAGTCCTGTCGTTTGTCCTCAGGGAGAAGGGGGCTCATAAGCTCCAAATCTCCTGTGACCTCTTTGAGCAACAGTCCCATATATAAAATATATGAGCTGATCCTAGCTGAAAGCATGGAAGCCTGAAAGGTTTGACACCCAAAAGCGTCAAGAGTCCTGCATTCACGACCTGGAAGATTGGATGCATGTCTCTCTGCACTTTTCATCCTACGCATGGCTGACTCCACTACCATCGAATGGTGTGGCAGCTGAGTCTTTTGAAAACCAGGACATGGTGGAACTCGATACATGGTATCGAGTCTCCTAGAATGAGGAGATGTGGTCAAAGGTGTCTCCCACAATCTGAGCATCAAATCATGAAGAATTTCATGAATGGGCAGAGTGGCTGCTTCCTTGGGAGCCTTAGGGTATTGGAGAATTTCATAGAAATATGACAGAAAAAGACCACATGGCCTATCTAGTCTGTCCTGCCATAACAACTACAACAGTCCCCTTTTTACCTTTAGAGATCCTCTGTGTTTGTCCCATGCTTTTTTGAATTCAGTTACTGTCCTCATCTCTACCACCTCAACTGGGAAACTATTCCACGGATCCACAACTCTTTCCGTAAAGAAATATTTCTGCATATCACTCCTGAATCTATCCCCCCATCACCCTCATCCCATGTCCCTTCGTAGCAGAACTTGCTTTCAAATGAAAGAGGCTCTCTCCCTGAACATTTATGCCACGGAGGTATTTAAACATCTCAATCATATCACCTCTATCCCGCCTTTCCTCTAAGGTGTACATATTAAGATCCTTAAGTCTGTCCTCATATGCTTTATAATGAAGACCACTAATCATTTTAGTAGCCACCCTCTGCACCGACTCCATCCTGTTCACATCCTTTTGAAGGTGCGGTCTCAAGAATTGCACAATGAGGTCGCACCAAAGACTTATAGAGAGGCCTTATCACCTCCTTTTTTCTGCTAGCCTTTCCTCTCCGTATGCACCCAAGCATCCTTCTAGCTTTTGCCTTCGCCTTTTCTACCTGTTTAGCTACTTTAAGATCATCAGACACAACCACGCCTAGGTCCCGCTCTTCTTCAGTGGACAAAAGTACTTCACCCCCTAAACTATATTGCTCCCTTGGATTGCTGCAGCCCAAATGCATGACCTTACATTTTTTAACATTAAATCCCAGCTGCCAAATTCTAGACCATTCTTCAAGCTTAGCTAGATCCCTCCTCATGCTATCTGCACCTTCCTGGGTGTCTACTCTATTGCAGATTTTGGTATCATCCGCAAAGAGGCAAACCTTACCCGACAGCCCTTCTGCTATATCACTAACAAAGATGTTAAAAAGAATCGGACCAAGGACAGATTCCTGGGGCACACCACTGGTAACAACCTTCTCCTCAGAGTGAGCTCCATTTACTTGTACTCTGTCGCCTCCTACCCAACCAATTTCTAACCCAAGCAGTAACTTTAGGGTCCATCCCTAGGGTACTCAGTTTGTTTATAAGTCGCCTGTGAGGAACAGTGTCAAAGGCTTTACTGAAATCTAAATACACCACATCTAGAGCTCTCCCTCGGTCCAACTCCCTGGTCACCCAGTCAAAGAAATCAATCAGATTTGTCTGACAAGACCTGCCTCTGGTGAATTTCCAATTCCTTTGCTCCAAGTTCTTTTTCAGGAGCTACCGTGATTGAAAGGCCTTGGGCCACATCACAAATAAAATCCTGAAAAGACCTGTCTTCCGGAGGGGAGACACTGCGTTGGGGAGGAGTCTTCCGGGAGAAACACTCTGGTACCGGCAGAATTACCAGAATCATCGGAATCGGAGGATTCGAAGTATCTTTGATCCCGATGTTCATGCAAAGCACGGTCTCGGTATCGATCGAAGTCTGTATCGAACTGGTCCGGTACCGATCTGTCGATGCCAGAAAAAGTCTGCATGGGAAAGATTCCCACCGGGGCCAGTACCATTGGTGCTGGTACCGGCATCGGTACCAGTGCCCGTTGAACCACTGGTTTCAACGGTACCACAGCTGTAAGGAGAGCTGCAAGACTGCGTTCGATAGCAAGGAATCTCTGGTCTATCGACGCTGCCGATGCCTGGGTATCGGTACCGGTAAAAGCGGCCGGAACCCCTGAGCATGGCACCAGTAATTCTGCCGAGGTCGAAACCTCGAGAACATCCTGGAACCCCGTTAATGCTTTGGAGGCCAAAGCTTCCCACCGGGGCTGTTTTGCCGGTGTAGTTTCCTCAAGGGCAATGCCAATGGGCCTCTCGATGCTTTGAAGGAGAGCTACCCTTTGAGGACCGGCTCTTATGTTTAGTTACCTGAGATCCATGGGAGGAAGACGAGGCTCTTGAAGACGTCGATGCAATGGACCTGGTATCCGAAGAAAAGAGGGTACTGAGCTTTGCAGCTCGGTTCTGTCTTCCTCTTTTAGTCATCCCCATACAGGAGGAACAGTCAGATGGAGAATGGTCAGGGCCTAAACATTTTAGACACCAGTTGGGGGTGTCTGTGACGGAGATGGTACTGCCACATTTAGTACATTTAAAACCACTAGCTGTTTTTTCCATCTTTTGGGACAAATGGGGCCTTATGCCCAAAATGGCACCTAGCACCAAAAGAAAAAGTTTCTGAAGAGAAACAGTTAAAAAAAATATATATATATATGTTTTTTTTTAAAAAAGAAAGAAAGAACAGGTGGTACTGGTAGGTGTCGTGCGGAGGCAGGCGCAACCACAAGAAAACAAGTTTAAAGAAGAAATTTTCTGCGGTGACAGGGTATGTGTCCTGTGGCTCCGCGGAAAAAGAAGAACTGAAGAGGGACAGTTGTAAAGGCGGGAAGGCAGCGCACATGTGCTGAGGGATGCTCCCAAAAGCATTCCTATTGGATGCTGGGGAGGGTTCCCACACAGGCTCCGTCAGTACCGACAATACCCATACGTGAAGACTACATTCCTGCTTGTTCCTGGAGATATACAGTTGCAGTAATGGTGGATTCTACTTTTCAAAACAAACCCGTGATCCAAAATATGTACTGTCACAGCACAGACTGGTCATGCTGCTGCAACTGGGCCTCGGATAGCATGATTACAAGGACCACTGACTCTGGCAGGTGAGGTCTTTAGGGCCAAGGCCTTAGACAAGATGGTCTCAGTCCAGGCAATATACAATGTAACAGCCTGAAATTCTGTGCTGCGATGTCAGAGCTGCAGCAGTAGCCTATCCTTTTTCCCATGCCGATTTTACTCCTGGAGGAATTCTATGCAAAAGAATTAAAAATTCTGTGCAGAGCATTTTAACCTTTTTTTTTTTTAAATTTAAAACAAAACCAAAAAAAGAAATAGTATGCAGAATTTTGCAGCATTTCCCCATTAAAAGGCCTGGCTCCTCCCTGCTCCACATCTGACATCCTCCAGCCTTCTCACTCTTCAAGTTTTATCCTTTCCATCTCTCTTATCCCAATTTATTTTGAATCCCTCCCACCCCATCCCTCTCTGCCCCCTCCAGTTCTTTCTCCCTAATTCCCAGAAGGCCCCTAGTCCTCCCTTTGCTCCTCCGAGTTCTCTCTTAACCATAACCCAAACATACACTCCCAGCTCTCTTCTCAACCCCAAAGCTTGCTCTGTTCTCCCCCACCTCATAATGGAATAAACCTGATCCTGCTCTCAAATCCCCTTTCCCGCACTAATCACTCAGCAAGAGGACTGCAGAAGTGGCAGCACATTGGGCTACATCCTTTCCTGCTGCCAGATTGCTGATTTGACCCATGTGCTGTATGTCACCCTGGATAGTTAAAATACAAGTTATACCCAGGGCAGCAAAGGACGACAACGACAATGTGGCCTGACATGCAGCCACTTCCCTCCTCTTGCTGTGACCAGAGTGGGGGTGGCAAGATATAGGGGGATCCATGTGAGTCACTGGCCCCATTCTCTTCCTTAGGTAGAAATCAGCATGGGTGAGGAATTCTATATAAATTCCATAGTGTGCAGAATGTCCTCAGAAGTACTACTGCAATTCGTTAAGAATATTTGCAACTGAAAAAGTGACCCAAGATGGCGGCATGCTGAGTTGTTGGCTCCGATGCACATTTCAACATGGGCAAGAAGAGGACGTTAAGCAGGCTAACCTGCCTGACTTCTTAACAGTTTCCTTTGGTCCTCTGGATTCCTTTGTACGTCAAGAGCCGCAGCTAGTTGGGCAGAAAGGTGTGGATTTCCTGGCTGAGAGGCAGCTTGAGAGCTCTACTACCTCACAGTCTCCCTCGGGTAGTGATTTCTCGCCCCCGGTAATGCAGCGACCTTGGAAGCAGGCTTGCCCTGGGAAGAGCTCCGCCAGGTCAGAGGGCATTGGAGCCTCGGGGCTTGGGGCTTTTTATGATCTTCTTTGGGGCCACTCAATGGAAAGTCTCCTTGCTGGTACATCATGAGAGAGAGGAGCCACCAGGAGGTATTTCAACTGCAGGGGAAGGCTTTTCTTCCGCATCTTCTGCACCAGTATCATTTAGATCTATGGAATCCCTGGAGCCTATGGCAGCTGAGATGGGTATTTTTTCTTCTCTCTCTTTTGTTTTACAAAGACCAGCACAATTCACACTTGAATCAATTTGGAATGTGATTAAGTTGTTTGGGGGGGGGGGGAGGCCTGTCACTCCCCAAATACAAATGTTGCAATCTAAAACTCAGGAACTTTCTGAGAGCTGTTTGAGCAATGCTCAAGAGTATTGAGAACTTGCAGACAACAGTGAATGCTCTATCTTCCAGGGTGGACTGTCTGGAACAGCACGCTGATGCCTTTGCTAAAGGTTCAAATGCTGTAAAATTCAAGTTTGAACAGTTGGATAATTGTTCACATATGGCAAATCTTCGTTTGATTAATTTTCCTAGATCCTCTACTACCACTGCGAAAGATACGGTTAAGCAGTATTTAATAGAGGCATTGGGGGTCCCTCCTGAGTTATGCCCTCCTTTAGTAAAACCCTATTTGCCACAGGGCCAAAGGGCTTCTGCAGATATCCCTGGCCCACAAATGGCAGATGTACTGAATATTTCTCAGGTGTCAGAAAGCTCAGATTCAGAAGTAATAGTTCCGACAACATGTTTGATTACTCTTGCTCTTGTATCAGATAGAGAATGGCTGCTTCGAATGTTTTTTCAGAAATGCAATGTGCTTTTCAAGGGTTGTTTGGTCAGGATTTTTCCGGATCTGGCTAGAGAGACCCAACATTGCAGACGTGAGTTTCTGATCCTGCAACTGTGTCTCCTTCAGCTAGGTGTTTTTTTTTTTTTTTTTATACTCATGTAAGTGCCATGTTAAACTTCAGGGTCAAGCATATATTTTTTCATTTCCTTCGCAACATATTTCCTTTATAAATGCACATGGGTCCCCTGGAATGGGTAATGTTGAAATTCTACCTGCACGTTAAGGAGTGTCTGCTGTTTGACTCCGTGTTTGTTGCCTTCTATTTCTCTTTTTCTTTCTTGCTTTAGATTTATGTAGGGCATATTTTGGGCCTGCACTTGGATCTTGTTAGTGGGCTGGTGGATGGGAAGTCCTTATATTATTTCCTCAGGTAGAGCTTGTTTATTTTGCTATTGTTACTTGGACAACTTACATTTCTTATCAAGTGTATTTTTGCTTGTTATTTTGTTAATTGTATAAATATTTAAAAAAAAAAAAAGAATATCCGCATCCTTCCCCAAATTACCAAAAAAAGATTATGTAATATAAGTCAGACTTTACAGGAAAAGCATCTTTGCTTAACTGTAATAAGGGTTCTCTGCAGACAGCAGAAGTATGTAGCCACACTCTGAAGGCGAAACCCTGACTGAGCCTAAGTTGCCTGGATCTCCCATAGCTCAGAGAAATATTTGAGCCTCATCTGGGCATGCATGCCTGCTTTCCACCTGTTTGCCTCCAGAGGAATCAGTTTGTTACATAGCCGAGAAACAATGCCCACTCAGATCCCTATGATATGCAGGAATTTTTTTTTTGTGGGGATGGCAGGCAGGTGAGTGTGGCTGCATTCCCCTGCTGTCTACAGAGAACTCCTGTTACAGGTAAGCAACTACACTTTCTTAACAACCAAGGAAATGCAGGCACAATCTAAAGTTAAGTCTAGAGCTGAGGGCACTGCTGAAGGAGTAATTTCTGGTCTATTTTTTGTCTTTAGAAAGGCAGCCCAGACAAGAGAGGGAGGTGGACACAAATTAGGTTGTGAAGAGGTTGCAGAGGTCCGCTTGCCCAAAAGCAAGGTCTTGGGCTGAGGGTTGGTCCAGACTGCAGTGTTTTGAAAAAGTGTGGATGGATGTCCAGGTGGCTGCCTTGTAGATATCCTGCAAGGAGATGGATGCCAGACTTGCGATGGAGGTGACAGGGGCCTGAAGGTTGTGTGGGTTCACACGGTCCGGTGGTGGCAAGGTAACCTGCTCATAGCAGAAGGCGATGCAGTCCGTTATCCAAGATGAGATGGTCTGCTTGGAGGCCTGTTGTCCTGGATTACTGGGATTGAACACAAGAGAAAGCTGGGAAAAATGGTGGTGTTCACTGGTGTGATGTAGGTACCACAAGAGAGCTCAACTGCAGTCTAAGGTGTAAAGTATTTCCTCTCGGGGGTGTTGGGAAAAACACAGGCAGAAGGTGTTGATTAAGGTTGAAGTCAGATGACCTTGGGATGAGTCCTAAGGATGATTTTGTCGTGGAGGAACTGGGTGTAAGGAGGATAGTGTATGAGAGCCTGAAGCTCTCCAATTTGCCTGGTTGACGTTATGGCTACAAGGAATACAGTCTTCCAAGTGAGAAACTTGAGACACAGATGCTAGGAGCTCAAATGAGCCCCGAGATTGCCACATTGAGATCCCAGGTGGGCAAAGGGGTAAAATGGGAGGCTTGATGTTCAAGAGTCCCCCCCCCCCTCATGAATCTAGAGACGACCAGATGCATGGAAAGGAGCTCTCTCTCGATAAGCACATCTGAAGCTGAAAATTGCAGCAGGTGGTATTGAACTGAGTTAGTCTGGAGGCCGGCGTTTGACAGATGCAGAAGGTAGGAGAGAACATATCCCACAGAGTAGTAGACAGGACAGAGATTCTGCAAGGCTGCCCTGCTGGAGAACTGGGACCACTTGTGACTATAAAAAAAATTGTTTGGATGGTTTGCGTGAGGCCTGGATGATAGCGAGAAAATCATTTGGCATGTTTATTGTGTTTTAGGGTCCTTTTAGTTTCAGCCAAGGTATCAGGGACAGACTCGAGGTTGGGATGCCAAAAGGTACCTCTAATGCTGAGTGAAAAAGCCTGGTCATACCCCCAGTGGTAGGGGGGTGCCTGCAGCAGGGCAAGATGAGGAAACCGGATTTGATGAGGCCATCTTGGCACTATTAGGATGAGCGAGGCTTTTGAGTAGCACAAGTGATTAGTGGGAAAGGAGGAAAGGCATAGAGGAGCCCCCAGGAGCCTAGCTGGGACATATGGAACAGAAGGTAGGGCATTTGGCATTCCCAGGAGAGGCAAAAAGGTACTGATCTGGCTTGCCCCAGGCGTTGAAGATGGACTGAACAGTGATTGAGAGACCATTCGTGTGGGTCCAGCTGTTGACTGAACATGTCAGCCAGGTGATTCAGCGACCCTGGGAGGTAGGTTGCCTGGAGGGTCATTCCTATGGAGACAACAAAAGCCCAGAGGTGCGTTACTTTGCAACAGAGTTGAAGCGAGCCTGCGTCCCTGTTTGTTGATATAGAACATGGAGACTTGATTGTCTTTCCATATCAGGATGATTTTGCCTCAAACCCAGGACACAAAGAAGTTGAGGGCATAGTCGATGGCTCATAGTTCCATGATATTGATGTGTAGTGATCTGTTGAGACACAACCATATACTCTGCATCAACAGGTTCTGCAGATGTGCTCCCCAGCTTTGTGCAACCTCATCTGTCAAGGGGTCAGTTGATTTAGCAGCACCTGGAAGTGGCAACCATCAGCGAGGTTTGACGGAGCTATCCACCACTGAAGGTTGCTCTGGAGGGTTGCCCATTTTTGCCTCCTTGCAGGGATTAAGGAGCACAGGGATTGGGAGCACTGGCACCGATTGAGCCTGAGATGCCACTGCAGAAGGCATATGTGCAGACCTGCAAGGGGATAACAGGAATGCAAGTAGCCATGTGTCCCAGGAGATGTAGGAGCATGTGGGCCAGTGCTGTCCAACAAGTTGCAAGGTGGCTGCTGAGATGACGAGACTGGGGAAGCAGAGAACATAAGAACATAAGATATGCCATACTGGGTCAGACCAAGGTCCATCAAGCCCAGTATCCTGTTTCCAACAGTGGCCAATCTAGGTCATATGTACCTAGCAGTTTCCCCAAAAGACACAGGTTCTACAATGCTTGTACTAGGTCAAGCATGGATATCCTGGGTCCCTTATTAATAATGGTTTATGGACCTTTCCTCTAGGAACTTGTCCAAACCTTTTTTAAACCCAGCTACACTAACAGCCTTTACTACATCCTCCGGTAACAAATTCCAGAGTTTGATTACACGTTGAGTGAAAAAATATTTTATTTTATTAGTCTTAAATAGTTTACCCTGTAGCTTCATTGCATGTCCCCTAGTTTTCCTATATTCTGATAATGTAAACAGTCGATCTACGTTTACCCGTTCCACTCCGTTCATTAATTTATAGACTTCTATCATATCTTCCCTCAGCCGTCTCTTTTCCAGGTTAAAGAGCCCTAACCTTTTTAGCCTTTCTTCATAGGAGTATCTTTCCATCCCCTTTACCATTTTGGTGGCTCTTCTCTGAACCTTTTCTAATAACACTATATCCTTTTTAAGATACGGCGACCAGAATTGCACACAATATTCAAGGTGCAGTCTCACCATGGAACGGTATAGAGGCATTATAATCTCTTTTGTTTTATTTTCCATTCCTTTCCTTATGATACCTAGCATTCTATTTGCTCTCTTGGCTGCCGCTGCAGAGGATAGTCCAGAAGGGATAAATGATAATTACACTTACCTGGTAAAGCGTAGTTACTCACCTGTAACAGGTGTTCTCCAGGAGCAGCAGGAATCAGTCCTCACTTATGGGTGACGTCGGCGCCGACGGAGCCCTCGCGGAGCAATTTTCCCCAGCTTTCAAAGAAAGCCTTTGGGAATTGCAGCGCGCATGCGCGGTCGTCTTCCCGCCCGAAGGTGCCATCTTAGCCAGTCAGATGACATAGCTAAAAAAGACAGCATAAAAACTTGCAAAAAGAACATAAGCAGACGATTGCAACTCCAAGGGGAGGAGGGAGGGTAGTGAGGACTGATTCCTGCTGCTCCTGGAGAACACCTGTTACAGGTGAGTAACTACGCTTTCTCCAGGACCAAGCAGGAAGTCAGTCCTCACTTATGGGACTCCCAAGCTCAAGGCTACCGGAGACCCTAAGCACAAAAATGAGCTCCCTCTAGCTCAGCAGCACAGAAGGAAAGAATCTTCGCTGAATTATCACCCACCGGTAGCCCACATCCGGGATGGAGGGTAGGAGTTGCTCAGACCTCAAAGAGATTACGGAGGACTGCCTGTCCGAAAGCACTGTCCCTACGGGACTCCCTCTCGAGACAGTAATGGACCGCAAAAGTCTGGCTCGAAGACCAAGTAGCGGCCCGGCAGATGTCTGCCAGCGGAACAGAGCGGAGGTAAGCCACTGACGTGGCCTTTGCCCGAACACAATGAGCCGTGACTCGACTTTCTAAGGAGAGTCCGGCTGCCCCATAAGCCCAAGAGATACAGTCCGCAACCCAGATGGACAGAGTACGCTTGGAGACCGGGAGCCCCAATTTATTGGGGTCAAAAGACACAAAAAGCTGAGCAGCTTTACGGTGCTCCCGCGTACGGTCAAGGTAGAAGTTCAATGCCCTTCTACAGTCCAGGGTATGGAGGACCGTCTCAGCTCGGCTGGAGTGTGGTCTGGGAAAGAAGGTTGGAAGTACCACCTCCTGATTCATGTGAAAAGGGGAGACCACTTTAGGCAGAAACTTAGGGTGAGTCCGTAGGACTACCCTATTCTTGTAGAACCGAGTGTAGGGGGATCAGACACGAGGGCCTGCAACTCACTCACGTGCCTAGCGGAAGTGAGGGCTATCAAGAACAGCGTTTTCCAAGACAGAAAACGGAGGGAACAGGTAGCCATAGGTTCAAAGGGCGGACAGGTGATCCGCTGCAAAACCACATTCAGGTCCCAGTCAGGTGCTGGCGGGCGCAGAGGTGATTTAAGTAGAAGGAGACCTCGGAGAAACCTCGCTACGAGAGGGTCGTTGGAGAGAGGTCTGCCGTCCACCGGCACATGATGTGCTGAAAGAGCACTGAGGTGAACTTTGACGGAGTTGGACTTAAGTCCCAGATTAGAGAGGTGTAGCAAGTACTGTAAGATCACCGACACCGGGCAGGAGAAGGGATCCTGAGACTGTTGGGAACACCAGATTGCAAAGCGACGCCATTTAAGGGCGTAGCATTTGCGGGTAGAAGGCCGTCGCGAAGCCAAGACGACCTCCTCCACCTCCGCCGGCAAGAGAAGAGGAGCAAGGACTACCCTCTCAGCAGCCAGGCCATGAGGTTGAGAGACCTGAGGTTGGGGTGCAGTAGGGACCCCTGATCCTGAGTGAGGAGATCCGGTTGTACCTCCAGAGGGAAGGGATCCTCCACCGCCAGTTGCAGCAGGAGCGGAAACCACGGCTGCCTGGGCCAGCGAGGGGCCACCAGGATCATGAAGGCTTTGTCTCGGAGAACCTTGAAAAGAGTCCGAGAGACTAACGGGATGGGAGGGAAAGCGTACAGAAGGCTCCCCGACCATGAGATCAGAAAGGCGTCCGCCGCAACCCGAAGGGGGTGTGGCTGACGGGAGCAGAAGCGAGGAAGCTGCCGGTTGTGAGGACTGGCAAAGAGATCCACCGTGGGGAGACCCCACCTGAGGAAGAGCTTCTGAACGATCAAGGGATCCAGACGCCACTCGTGCGGCTGGAGGACCCTGCTGAGTTTGTCTGCCAGGCAATTTTCCTGGCCCGGGAGATAGACTGCCTTGAGGAGAATGCCGTGACTGACGGCCCAAGAGCAGAGTTTCTGTGCCTCCCGGCAGAGGAGGAAGGAGCCCGTGCCCCCCTGCTTGTTCACGTAGAACATGGCAACTTGATTGTCCGTCTGGACAAGGACGGACTGTTGGGAGGTCAGGTGGGAGAAGGTTTTGAGAGCTAGGCGGATCGCCCTGAGCTCCAGGAAGTTGATCTGCTGAGCAGACTCCCACTTGGTCCAGAGGCCCTGAGTACGTGCCTCTTGGCAATGTGCTCCCCAGCCCAGGAGGGATGCATCGGTGGTCAGCACCCGGGTCGGCTGAGGTGACTGGAAAGGCATTCCTAATATCAGGTTCGGCTGCCGGAGCCACCACCGGATAGACGAGACCAGCGGCTCGGAGACGCGCACTAGGTCTGCTAGGCCGCCTGTGGCTTGTCGCCACTGCCGGCGGAGACACCATTGAGCAGGCCGCATATTCAGGCGGGCATTGGGGGTCACATGGACGGTGGAAGCCATATGGCCGAGCAGTCTCAGGAAGCGCCTGGCGGAGACCAGGGGCTGGCTGCGAAAGCGGTCGGCTAGGTCCATGAGCCGTTGAGCCCTGTCGAGCGGTAGGTACGCTCGTGCCCGAGGAGTGTGCAGCCTTGCGCCGATGAACTCGAGATCCTGTGAGGGGAGCAAAGTGGACTTTGCGAAGTTTATGACAAAGCCCAAGTGCTGCAGCAGAGTCACCGTGCGGCACGTGGCGTTGGTGACCTCCTGAGCGGACGCTGCTCTGATGAGCCAGTCGTCGAGGTACGGAAAGACATAGAGGCCGTGAAGCCGGAGATGGGCCGCCACGACCGCGAGACATTTTGTGAAGACTCGCGGTGCGGAGGATAGGCCAAAGGGCAGTACTCTGTACTGGTAATGATTTCCTGCCACCACAAACCTTAGGTATTGGCGGTGGCTTGGGTGGATGAGGATGTGCGTGTAGGCATCCTTTAGATCCAAGGAGCATAGCCAATCTCCCTGCTGGAGGTAGGGCAGAAGGATTCCAAGGGTAAGCATTTTGAACTTCTCCCGCACAAGGAACTTGTTGAGGTTGCGCAAGTCCAGGATGGGTCTGAGGCCCCCTGTTCTCTTTGGTATCAGAAAATACCTTGAATAAAAGCCTTGACCTCTCAGGTGGTGGGGCACCGGTTCCACCGCCTGTTCCTGCAGAAGACCTGCTAACTCCTGAAGGAGCAACTCCCTGTGCAGAGGGGGCGCGAAGGTTCTCCCGGAAAATAGGAGGGAGGGACCTGATGGAAGTGGAGAAGGTAGCCCTCTCGCACGACCTGAAGCACCCAGGCATCTGCGGTGATGCTGGACCACCTGTGGGCGAAGTGAACCAGCCGGCCTCCGGTGCTGGGAGGGACCAGCGGGGGGGGAGAGGCTATGCTGAGCGAGTCAAAAACCCCCTCCCTGCTGAGCAGGGGCTGGTGGTGCAGGCTTGGGGGCTTGCTGCCTACGGGACCCGTTACCCCGTCCCTTGGCCTGCTGGCCCTGTTGGGGAGCTGCAGGGGCCTGATAATGGGGGTACTGTTTGTAGGCAGCCGCCTTCCTCGGGTAAAAGGACTTTTTTCCCGAGCCCTTCTTTTTCTGGGAAGGGGCGGAGGTCTTCCTAGAAAGCCTGGTCCTGGTGAGAGTCTCAGTCTCAATTTGCGCAGCCTTTTCCGCCATGGGCTTGCCAAAGAGGTTTTCGCCTCGGCAGGGGACATCGACCAACTTGTCCTGTACCCAGGGCTCAAGGTCCGACGACTGAAGCCAAGCCTGTCGGCGGGCACCGATGCCGGCTGCGGCCACTCTAGCCGAGGCCTCAAAGCCATCATAGGCTGCTCGGGACATGAACTTTGAGCATTCCCGAATGCCCGTGGACAAGGCTAGGAACCTCCGCAAGGGCTCCTCGGAGAGACCAGCGGAGAATCCGGCTAGCTCTTTAGCCAGATCCCGGAGATACATGCCCATGTAGAGCTGGTAAGTCTGGACACGACATGCGAGCATAGAGCCCTGGAAGCACTTCTTGCCCAGGCCATCCAGGTTACGGGCCTCCCTTCCAGGAGGCACCGAGGAGTGCATCTTCTGGCTCTTAAGACGATGCATGGCCGATTCCACTACCATGGAATGGTGTGGCAGCTGTGCCTTCTGAAAGCCAGGGCTCTTGCGGACCCGATAGATAGAATCGACCCGCTTGCTCAGGACCGGCGAGGAGGCCGGACTCTCCCACATGCGGAAGAGTAGTCGTTCCAGCATAGGAGGAACCGGCACAGTAAAGTGCTCCCTCGCGGGAGAGTCATACTGGAGGGCGTCGAGCTCTTCGGTTCGAGGCTCCTCCTCGGGATCCGCAGGGAAGGCCAAAGCCTTGGCCATATCCCTAACGAAGTCCGAGAACCGGGCATCCTCCGGGGGGGACTGCTTCCGAGGCTCGGACCCCGGTGAGTCCGATGGGACACACCGAGTCCGGAAAGAATCAGGTGACTCTTCCTCCTCAGACTCCCAGACCGACTCCGACGAGGACTCGGTGGGGTCGGCCCGGGCAGGGTGCGGCGCCAGCCGCCCCGACGTCGAGGGAGTCGGCGTCGGCGACCTCGGTCCCGAACGGGAGGCCGAGGGTGACCTCGACCGAGGATCGACTCGAGTTCTCATTGACTCGAGGATCGGCTCGGTCTCCGGGGTCGACTTGGACGTCGACGTCCCGGCGGTCGGGGCAGCGGCGCCAGCGAGGCCAGCGAGCAGTGCCCGCTGCTGGTCCATGAAGGCAGACAGTCTGCTCTCCAAGGCCGTCAACCTGAGTCCGAGCTCAGGTGACCCAGCAGCCCCCGACTCGGGCCCCGACGGCGTCGGGCCCGACGTCGGCTGTCGCGGAGGCGAGTCCAGAAGGACTACAGGACTTACCCGGGCAGGCATCTCCGACTCCAGGCGAGGTCGCTTCGGGAGATGTTCCTTCTCCAAGGACCCGGGGCGGCTGTCGGGGCTATGCGACCTGGCCCTCGCGGAGCCAGGAGCGTCCACCGACGCCGCCCTCGCGGGTTTTTCCTTCCGACGATGGTCCCCGGAGGGAGAACCCCGGTCGGAGGAGCTCCGGCGACGGTCCGAGCTGGAGCCCTTTGACACGGAGGCCTCCGACGAGGTCCGGGTACGGCTGGGGTCAGCGAAGATTCTCTCGCGCTGATGCCGCCGACTTCTCAACGCCTTCGAGGACAGTTTGCTGCAGGGCCCACAGATCAGTTCCTCATGATCCGGGCCCAAGCAGCGGAGGCAAAAGTCGTGTGTGTCGGTTAGTGACATATTTCGGTCACACCGACCACACCGCTTAAAGCCACTGGCAGCCATCGGGGGAAAAAGGGCCCCTGCGAGGTCAAAGGACCGGGCTGCCAGGGAAAACGAAAATGAAAGCTGACTAAGTCAGAAAAACCGAAAAAACGCTAGAGGACTCGAGACCGGCGTCGCGAGTCCGGGCGGGAAAACGATCGGCGTCGAACCGAAAGAAAAAAGTATAAAAGAAAGAGGAAAATCAACTTTTTCGCGGGGACAAGACGGGGACGTCTGCAGGGCTCCGCGGAAAAAAGAAGACTGGCTAAGATGGCACCTTCGGGCGGGAAGACGACCGCGCATGCGCGCTGCAATTCCCAAAGGCTTTCTTTGAAAGCTGGGGAAAATTGCTCCGCGAGGGCTCCGTCGGCGCCGACGTCACCCATAAGTGAGGACTGACTTCCTGCTTGGTCCTGGAGAATTGTAGTTCCTTGAGAGACGACAGTTCAGTCCTCTACCTCTGGGTTGTCAACTTCCTCTTGCAGCTTTGGAGACTGGCACGTCAGAACTTCTGACATCACTGCATATAGCCTGCTGGAACTCCCATCAACCCCAGTGTGAACTATTAACAAAGCAGACTCAAAGGAGCAACAAATAAGCATCGTAATCAACATTGCAAAACTAACTGAACAATAACCCATTAGATAAACACGTCGTACACTCTTCCCTGCTGACCCCACCAGTCAAAAGAAGAATGAAGAAAGAATGAGAAACACAGACCTACCTGTAAATCCTCTCTCCTGCCGCCAGGCACACACCAATCTTGAAACCTCTCCCGGGTGGGAATGAGGACTGAACTGTCATCACTCAAGGAACTACAATTACCAGGTAAGTGTAATTATCATTTCCTTATCGTTCCTCCAGTTCAGTCCTCTACCTCTGGGACGTACCAGAGCAGTACTCAATGGGAAGGGCCTTTCCAGCTGGCACGTAACACCGCCGACCCAAAACAGGCATCGTTCGCAGCTGCCACATCAAGTCGGTAATGCTTGCTGAATGTGTGCAGCGATGCCCAAGTAGCTGCCCTACAAATGTCCCCTGGCGAAACCAGGCTGTGTTCCGCCCACGAAGCGGCTTGCACCCTGATGGAATGCGCCCGTAACCCTGGCGGTACCACCCGGCCATGCAATAAATAGGCGGACACTATAGCTTCTCGAATCCATCTGGCAATGGAAGCCTTCGCAGCCGCCTCTCCCTTGCGAACACCTCTGAACAGTACAAATAACCGGTCCAATTTGCGAAAAGGCTGAGAAACCTTCAAATACTGCCGCAACGCTCTCTTCACATCCAAGCGCCAGAGTCCACGCTCTTGATCGCCCCCGCTCAAAGAGCCCAGGACTGGCAGAGATACCGTTTGACTAAGGTGAAAGGGAGAAACCACTTTCGGTACAAAGGACGGAACTGGCCGTAGCACCACCTTTTCCCGAGAAAAAAACAGAAACGGCTCCCTACACGACAGCGCCTGCAACTCCGAAATACGTCTCGCTGAGCATACTGCCACCAGAAATACCGTCTTTAAGGTCAACTCCTTCACCGATGCCCGACGCAACGGCTCAAAGGGCGGCTTGGTTAAGGCCGTTAGCACCAAATTAAGGTCCCACGACGGAATTGTCACCTTACACACCAGACGCAATCTAGAAATGGCTTTGAGAAAACGCAAGACGTCCGCATGGCCCCCAAGAGCAACGCCCTGCACCTTTCCTCGAGAACAGGAGAGAGCAGCCACCTGAACGCACAGCGAACTGGCCGCCAGACCTTTCTCAAAACCCTCCTGAAGAAAACTTAATATCGAGGGAATAGATACTGTCGCTGCCCGGATCTGCCGCCTCGAGCACCAATCCTCAAAGATCCGCCAAATGCGAACATATGCCAGCGACGTGGACCGCTTCCTAGCCTTAAGCATCATTGCAATGACAGACGGAGAATAACCCTTCTTTTTCAATCTTGCCCTTTCAATGGCCAAACCGTAAGCGAGAACCGATCCACCTGCGGCATGAAGAGAGGCCCCTGGCGAAGGAGATCCGCCCTCGCCAGGCACCGCCAAGGAGCTCCGTCTAACAAACGCACCAGATCGGCGTACCATGGACGCCATGGCCAATCCAGCGCCACCAGAAGTACTCTTCCCGGATGAGCTCCGATCCTCTGCACCACTCTGCTGATCAACGCCCACGGAGGGAAGACATACAGAAGCCCCGAGGTCGGCCACCGCTGCAACAACGCATCTATTCCTTCCGACATCCTTTCTCTCCTTCTGCTGAAAACACGGCTGGCCTTTGTCGACTGGAAGGTTGCCATAAGATCCATCACCAGGAACTCCCAGCAGGCCATTATCTGAGCAAACACGTCCGGATGCAGCTCCCACTCTCCTGCGTCTACGCGGACTCTGCTGAGATAGTTGGCCATCACATTGTCCTTTCCCGCAATGTGTGGCGCCGAAAACGCCACTAGACGACGCTCTACCCAGGCGAATAAGAGATCTGCCTCTTCCGCCATGGCTGCACTGCCCGTGCCGCCCTGTCGATTGATGTAGGCCACAGCCGCTGAATTGTCGGACAGAACCCGAACCGCCCGACCCACTACAACGGACTCGAACGCCTGCAGAGCTAGCCAAACTGCTCAGAGTTCCAGATGGTTGATTGACCACGCATTCTCCAGCGGAGACCACAACCCCTGCGCAAACTGGCCCTCGCAGTAGGCTCCCCAGCCTCCCAAACTGGCATCCGTTATCACTGGCAGCCAATCTGGCTGTTCCAGCGGCATTCCTGCCTCCAGAGAGGCTGGGAGCAACCACCACCGCAGAGACTGCCTGGCCGAGACCAGACAAGGGAGCCGCACGCTCAACGAATCCACCTGATGCGACCACCGATGCAGAAGAGCCCTCTGCAGCGGACGCATGTGCACTTTGGCCCAAGGAACCGCTTCCAGAATCGCTGCCATGGTCCCTAGCACTTGGAGATAAGACCACGCCGAAGGAGCCGGCGACGCCCTGAACTTGCGGACCAGCCCCGAGGCCTTGAGCCCTGCGCTCCAGCAGAAACACCTGTCCTTCCTTTGTGTCGAACCGCACCCCGAGATACTCCAGATTTTGAGAAGGTTCCAATCGTCTCTTGTCCGGATTGACCACCCAACCCAGACTTTGCAGAAACTGTACCACTCTGCTGGTTGCCTGAACGCTCTCCTCCTTGGACTTGGCTCGGATCAACCAATCGTCGAGGTAAGGGTGTATTCGAATTCCTTCTTTGCGTAATGCTGCCGCTACCACCACCATGATCTTGGTGAAGGTCCTCGGCACCGTCGCCAGGCCGAAGGGCAACGCCTGGAACTGATAATGCCCCCAAGGAAAGGCAAATCTGAGAAACATTTGATGAGCTTCCCGAATGGGAATGTGCAGATACGCTTCCGTGAGATCTAGTGACGTCAGATACTCTCCCTGCCATACAGCCACAATAACAGACCGCAGGGTCGCCATTCGAAAATGTGGAACTCGCAAACACCGGTTCACGCCTTTGAGATCCAAAATAGGACGCAACGCTCCGCACTTCTTTGGCACCACGAAATAAATAGAGTACCGAACCGCGCCGTACTCTGCCCTGGGCACCTGTACCACAGCCTCTAATTGAAGCAGTCGCTGCAAAGTACTTTGAATTGCTAAGGTTTCTTTTGCCCCCTGCAAGGAGACATGACAAGAGTCTCGCACCGGCCGTTCGAACTCCAGCGCGTAACCCTGCCGAATAACCTCCAACACCCACTGATCGGAAGTGATGTGGGTCCAAGCAGAAAGAAATCCCTTCAACCTCTCGCCTATAGGGGATCCTTCCACCGGGACCCACCTCATCTCATTGTGGCTTCCGAGAGACTGCCGAGGAATTCGAGGAGAAACCTCGAGTCGCTCCCCAAAACCCTTGGCCGCGCGATGCAAACGTCCCCTCTGCGAACTTCCATAGCGGGACGCACGAAACCTTCGGAAGCTCCTAAACTGACGAGAAACCTGAAGGAACTTCCCCTGCTTAGGCTTATCCTCCGGAAGCCTGCCACTCTTGGACTCTCCGAAGTCTTTGACCAATTTGTCCAGGTCTTCCCCATAGAGCAACCTACCCTTGAAGGGCAATTTGCCGAGCCGGGCCTTGGACGATCCGTCGGCCGACCAATTTCACAACCACACCGACCTGCGTGCAGCCACCACTGAGGCTGTGCTATTCGCCAGAGCCCGAATGAGGTCGTAATGTACATCAGCGAGATATGCTGTCCCCGACTCCAGCCTGCCCAATTCCTTAAGCTCATCTTGGTCCAGATGAGGCAAAAGCCGCAGGCGCTGAACCCAGCGCAGACAGGCTCGTGCTACCCACGCCCCACAGATGGATACCTGCAAGGATAGCGTGTCCGCCTCAAACACCTGCTTCAGCAGACTGTCCACTTTGCGGTCCTGAGCATCCTTTAAGGTCGCACCGCCTTCCACCGGAATGGTGGTTTTCTTTGTAACCGCTGCCACTGCCGCATCCACCCGAGGCAAGCGGAACCTTTCCTTATCTTTATCAGCCAAAGGATAAAGCCTATTCATCGTACGTATTCCCCTGAGACCTGCTTCTGGCTGATCCCACTCGCCCTGGATCATCTTGTCGACAACACGGTGAACCGGAAACACCACTTGCGTTTGCCGTGCCGCTTGAATAACCGGATCCTCAACCTCCTCTTCACTAGCCGGTTGTGTCGCAAGATTCAACATCTGCATAGACTCAGTGATCAGCGCGGCGAGCTCTTCCCTGCGGAAAACCCTTATGATCTTTGCCTGGTCTTCGGGTTCTTGGATCTCTCCTTCTTCCAGATCCTCTAAACCTTCCTCACGCTCCCAGTCTGGGTCCTCAACTTCTGGCCAATCGCTGTCTGCGGCGGAAAGAACCTGGACCCTCGCCCTCTTAGGCGCCGAGGGCCCTACGCCCTTTTCCTCAGTGTCCAATTGTTGAGACGGACTAGCGAGCAGCCACGCCGCCGATGTCTTGCCCTGCCGCTGTAAGAAAAAGGCCTGGTGCATCATCAATATAAAATCAGGACAAAAGTCCCCCAAACCTATCTGTCCTGGGCCTGAAGAAGTCCCAGAAGGTCCTGCCGCCTCCTCTAGAGCGTACCCTTGCGCCGCCGACTGTACTGACTCCGGGACTACTCCAGCTAACGCCCCTTGCGGTTCTGGGGAGTCCTTGATCTCCATCTGAGATTCTACTGTGGAGGAAAGGGAGGCACAGCCACATCATATACCTGACTCTGCCACCGTGCCTCTCCGCGTGCCGCAGACTACACACTGCGGCCGCGATGCCATACTCCTGCCAGAGAACCTAATCCCTCTTCGCTGGCAGCAATGGTCTGGGTTCTCTGGGGTTTTGTTTTTTTGTTGTTTTTTTTGAAAACATGAAAGAAAGAAAGAAGCCTCTAGCCTACCCCTTAGCGCTAAACCACAGCATGCCCAAAAGACCTAAACCGCGCCTAAGACTCCCCCTCCCCCATCAAGGGAGTGTACTTCAAAAATCAACCAAGGGCAAACAAACGCAAAGAACTACCTACCGCAGCCCAGACCCAACAGAAAGAAAGAACGAGTGAAGAAATCCGCAACGTAGAGCTGCACAAGTTCTCCTTCTGCACGACAGCCACGCGGTCCGAGTTAAAATGGCCACCGCCGCTCCGGCGCGGCCAAAAAGAAAAGGCGCCAAACAGCTCTACTATCTTTTAGCAATGATTTTGCTTACCCGCACAGCGTCTATCGCCCCAGCAGCCTGAACCCGGGTCCCTGTCCACCGGGAAGGTCTGTGGAACAGCGCAGAAAGTCCTTCGGCGATCCGGCACTCACCCGCACAGCCAGAGCTGCTTGAAACACCGCACACGGTGGCTCCGATCACCCCAACTCACTGCAGCTGCGTTTCCTCAAGCAGTGCAGGGTCGGTGTGATGGGCTCGCTGGCCAGGATGCTCTCCCCCGGAAAGTCTGGGAGGAGAGAGCCCCGGTGCGGACTATACAGTTGCAGAAAGCAGGCAAGAACGATTCTCGTGCTCTATTTCCCTCCCCCCTTTTTCCTTTTTTTAAAAGCACGGAAGCCAATTCCCCTGACTCTGTGCCCCCAAATAATTCCAAAGAAATGAACCAACTAAAACTAGCCTATTCTACAGATGCCTTATCTGTTCCTCAAGTGAGCCTAATCTGGGCTCTCAACGTCCTCCTGCTGCCTGGAGACTGGTCACACTGGGGCTGATGGGAGTTCCAGCAGGCTATATGCAGTGATGTCAGAGGTTCTGACGTGCCAGTCTCCAAAGCTGCAGGAGGAGGTTGACAACCCAGAGGTAGAGGACTGAACTGGAGGAACGATAAGGAACACTGTATTGGAAGTGCTGATCTAAGAACTTGAAACACATGTATTCCAGTGATGTTAATGGATGGGGGGGACAAGAGTGCAGGTATCCTTCAGGTCTAGAGAGGCAAGCCAGTCATAGCAGCTGAGCAGGGGAAGAATGGTGCTCAGAGAATGCATTTTGAATTTTTCCTTTATGAAGAGGTTGAGCTGCCACAGGTTGAGAAATGGCTGAAGGCTGCCCAATTTCATGGGGATTAGGAAGAATCTGGAATAAAAACCTAGACTGACTTCATTGGGAGGAACAGATGATGGCATAGTTGAGAAGCAGTTGTGTACTTCCTGAGCTGGCTGGCGCTGGGAGCATAGGTGGGAACACAGGAACCTGGAGAAATTGAGCTTGTAGCCCCACCCCCCCCCCCAATGAATGATGGCGAGGACCCAGTGGGTCTGTGGTGACAGACTGCCAGGCCTCTCTAAAGTGACAGATGCATCCCCCAACTGGCAGATACAATTATGGTCAATATTACCAACACCCTTGCAGTTCAACCACTGAATGTCCAATATCTCCTAAAAAGGTGGCTGGTGAAATGTCTTTGTACTATATCTGCACACATATTTGACACATAAAAGAATCAAATAAAACAAGACTAATTAAAGGAAATAGTATAAAAACTGGGACATTGCCAGGATATGATTACTATAATCCCTATTAAGAGCAACACTCAGCTATCATTTTTTTGATTACTTGAAGGCTTTTAAAGCCGGTAAATTTCAGCGGGATAAAGTCGATTATGATTCTGACAGAGTTTATTTTTGGATGTATGAGAAATCCAATGATGAAGTTATTGAGTCGTCGGGGGATAAGCATGTCACCTTTGATTGCTCTTCGGAGGACACTGATTCAAGTGACACCCCACGGGTTGGCCCTGGCTCTGGGTCTCGGGGTTCCACTCGAGGTGTGGAAAATTTTCGGTCAGGCCGACGCAGGGGGGGGCCGGCCTTACGGCGACGACCTTTGGGAGCCTCCAGTCACTCGACAGAGATCGCGACGTCAACAGTCGTCAACATCTCAGGACTGGCATTAACCCCTATTCAATCACGTGTTGAATTTGGGCTTATCTTTTGTTCCAACGGTACATTATGACCCCTTCGAAATGCGCATAGCTCTGTTTCATTTTTTCCGTCTTTTGCGGGTCATTTTTCACTTTTCTGATATAGGGGGGACCCCGGACGATTCTGTTGTACGGCCTAAGTCCCATTGGATTCCTCCAGGACTTGCAGATCCTGCGGTATTGACATACCAAGCTTTAGTTCTACGGGATTTAGGGATTTTAGAGAAAGGTTTCTTGACCCATCATTCCAATGTATCAAATGCTGAACGTGAAGCGATTAAACAGTTGGCTGCTAATGATGCTTTGACCATAAGGGGGGGCGGACAAAGGTGGTGCAGTGGTGGTGCAGTCTTCCCATGTTTATCGAGATGACCTCTTATTACAGTTGAATAATCGCCATTATTATAAGCCATTACTAGGGGATCCTACCCCTCAGTTGCAACTTCACATTCAATCTCTGGTCCGTGATGCTCAGGCTCGGGCCTGGATCACATCCCGTGAGGCTCTTTTTCTGATTCAACGTCATCCAAAGATACCGGTGATTTACACCGTGCCAAAGATTCATAAGTCCATGTCTGCCCCTCCGGGACGTCCAATTGTTTCCTGTAGGGACTCTATTTTAGAGCCCTTATCACAATTCAGTGACATCTTTCTGAAACAAGAAGCACGATTGGTTCGATCTTACTTGAGGGACACTTCCCATTTTTTGTCGCGTTTGGCTTCCTTTGAGGGACCTTTGGATAACATCATTTTGGTGACCCTTGATGTAGTAGCCCTTTATACCAATATCCATCAGGAAGAGGCTTTGACTCTTTAGGGCACAGCGTTCACCACGGCTCCGGCCCGAATTCCCAAGTCGTTTCTATTGGATTTGCTCCGTCTGGTACTTACTAGAAACTATTTCAGTTTCCAAGGGCAATTTTATCAGCAATGTCAAGGAATTGCAATGGGAGCAACGGTGGCACCCTCCATTGCTACCTTGTATCTTGCATCTATGGAAGAAGCTTTCATCTATTTGGCGGAAGAGTTTCAATTTGTGAGAATGTGGCTTCGTTTTTTGGATGACATATTTTTGATATGGTCCTCTACGGAAATTCGTTTGCATGCA
Source organism: Ichthyophis bannanicus (assembly GCA_033557465.1). Lineage (NCBI taxonomy): Eukaryota > Metazoa > Chordata > Amphibia > Gymnophiona > Ichthyophiidae > Ichthyophis > Ichthyophis bannanicus. Next base: position 550,077,929 of record CM066031.1, read on the forward strand.
TTCATTGATTGGCTCAATTCCTTAAAACCGAATATTCAATTTACGGCTCATATTCACACCACTCAGATTGAATTTTTGGATGTTTTGGTCGCAAAACAAGGGAATTCTTTGGTCACCACCCTTTTTCGTAAGCCCAGCCAGCGCAACAGTCTTTTGCGGTTTCATAGTCACCATCCGGCTCCCTTGCGAAGGGGTCTTCCCTTTGGTCAATTTTTGAGGCTACGCCGCATCTGTTCCTCTGTGGAGGAATTTAAAAAGCAGGCTTTTGTTTTACGATCTCGGTTGATGGATCGAGGATATCCTAAGACTGTAGTACGTGCAGCTTATATTCGGGCTAGATTTTCCCATCGTGAATGGTTATTATCCCCACCTGAGTGGGTGGATGATAGTTCTCCTTCTTTGAAAAAACCTCAAGATGTTGGGAATACTGTTACTGGAGTTTTACCATTCATGTCCCACACAGTGCAGGTCACCAGTCTTTTGAAGAAACATTGGCGGGTTTTACAACTGCATTCATGTTTTCAAAAACCTCTCCGGGTAGCGTACACTCGGGGGAGGAATTTGAAAGATTTTTTGGTACACACTTCTTTTGATCAGTCTGTGTCTGCATCCTCGACGCCACGACAGGGCCATTGGGCTTGCGGTAAATGCAAATTTTGTTCCACCACTATGGAGGGTATTCAGTGGTGTTATCCAGCAACTGGGCAGTTGTTTTCTTTCACGGGGTTTTCCTCCTGTCAAACTACTTATGTAGTTTATATACTGATTTGCCCCTGTGGTTTATCCTATGTGGGTCGGACGATTAGACCTGTTCGGGTCCGTTTGGGAGAGCATGCTTCCCGTTTAAGAACACGAACTCTCTCTGCCCCTATTGTGGAACATTGTATTCAATTTAACCATGATTTCACGGATATTAGGTGGCGAATTATTGACCAGGTACCTTTCTCTCCTAGGGGTGGTCATCGGGAGAGTCTTTTGCAGAAGCGAGAACAAGGCTGGATTTTTCGTTTGCGTACTGTCATCCCCAATGGCCTTAATTTGGAATGTGACTGGTGGAGTCTGATATAGACATTTATGGGACTTGTGTTTTTGTTTTATTTACCTCATCATGGACTGTTTGGCATGTTTATGTTTTTCATTCATCATTTGTTATGGAGTCTCGTTTTCATCAGACCACCCCTCTTTTCATCTTCTCCAATCAGCTGTCTTCAGGGATATATAAATGTAGCCGTTGAGTTCGGCGTCCTCAAGGCGATTCTTACTAGGCGATGGTTTTGAAGATGGGATATTTCACTTGAAACAGGGCCTGCCTAGGTCCGAAACATGCATGTCATGTGCAAGCAGTATTTTCTCACGAAGACCACACTTCGCCGCAAATTGAGCTAAGTGATTCTTCACTCTTTTATAGTTTGGTTTTTATCACCCATTCTATCACTAAAAGGGACCTCCCGGAGTGGAGGGAAAAGGTTTTTCCCCTTCTCTCTCTTGCCGGGGGGGCCCGACATTAAAAGTTTTGACGTGTTGATGGTTTTTTTGAAAATGACATCAGTGTGGATTTACCAGTAATCGGAACTCAATGTCTTTGTTTCCCATGACTTTTTATTCATGATCATATTTTTGTTGGAATTCACACGAGGATCAATTAACATTATATCCTCTTGTAGTGTGATATTCCTTTTTTATTTTCATTTAAAAAAGGGGTAATAAACCCTTAAACCACACTAAGGAGATCAAACCCCATAGCATGTATCAGCAATACCAGTTCTATTCATTCTTGAAGTATTTGAGAAATTCAAAGAAAAAGGAGGATCACTTAGCTGTCGCAAACCCTCGCAAGGAGGCAGTCAACCGGAGATAAAGGCAATCAAAGGGAAGAATATCTTCTCTCTAATATGGCTCTCAAAACCTTCAGATGTTCATAATCCTTTATGTTCTGGCAGATCCTGTCCAACGACCATCACAGAAGCAACTAACCCAGGAAGCAACGGGTTAGTTGCTTCTGTGATGGTCGCTGGAGAGGATCTGCCAGAACAAAGGATTATGAACATCTGAAGGTTTTGAGAGCCATATTAGAGAGAAGATATTCTTCCCTTTGATGACTGCCTTTATCTCCGGTTGACTGCCTCCTTGCGAGGGTTTGCGACAGCTAAGTGATCCTCCTTTTTCTTTGAATTTCTCAAATACTTCAAGTATGAATAGAACTGGTATTGCTGATACATGCTATGGGGTTTGATCTCCTTAGTGTGGTTTAAGGGTTTATTACCCCATTTTTAAATGAAAATAAAAAAGGAATATCACACTACAAGAGGATATAATGTTAATTGATCCTCATTGTGTGAATTCCAACAAAAATATGATAGCTGAGTGTTGCTCTTAATAGGGATTATAGTAAATTTGTGGGGAACACTATTGGGGATTACGTTACGGTAGAGGATATGATTACTGGCACCCTTAAAACAATTCAAATCAGTTAGAACAGAAGAACCACATTCCCACGGCAGTAAAATTAGATGCGCCTTTGATCAGTTGTCAGTACTCACAATTACTTGAATCAACCAATAGTATGATGACTCTAATGTTTAAAATGGCCACATTCACTCCCTGTTCCATTTTCACAATGGTGAAGACAAGAGAGCTGACTGAGACCATCAGAAAAGCCATTTTTACCAAATATCAAAAGGGGTACAAGGCCATATCCAAGACCTTGGGATTCCTGTCCATACAGTTTGCAATGTTATTATGTTTTCTGCTTATGGAACTGTCAAGAAACTCCCAGGATGTGGGGGGGAAGCGGAAAATTAATCCAAGAAATCTTCGAAGATTAGTGTGAACTGTTGGAAAAACACCATGTACAACATCCAAAAAGCTTAAGGCTGACCTGGAGCAATCTGGAGTGGTGGTTTCAACCTATACCATACACTGCACACTTAAAGAAGGGCTACATGGGTGAAGGCCAAGGAGGACCTCACTGCTCAAAGACAAACATAAAAAGGCACGCCTGATCTTTGCCCAGATCCACTTCGAGAAACCACAATCCTTCTGGGAAAATGGTCTGTGGACAGATGAAACTAAACTTGAGCTCTTTGACAATGCAGACCATTTACAGGTGAAGAAATGAAGCTTATAAGGGGGGAAAAATCCCACCCTTCCTACAGTTAAATATGATGGAGGTTCCATAATGCTGTGGATCTGTTTGGCTGCCTCAGGAACTTAAGGCCTGGAAAGTATTAAAGGAATCACAAAGTCACAGGACTACCAAGGTATTTTGAAGCAAAATGTGCTGTGACTGGGCCTAAAGAGGGGAGGGAAGCAGAGCACATTGGGTTTGCGGACACTGAAGGAGCACGACAGAAGCGAGTGCAGTTGCCAAGCAGTGGTGTTCCTAATCAGATGCCTCCTGCTTGCTGTTTCTCTTACGCTTTGTTTTGTTTTTTTCTTTGAAAGGCCGAGTTTGTGGCTCACTACTCCAAAGGGGGGGAGGGGCTGGTGGCCCCACACTCGTTGCTGTGCTAAGGCAATGTAGTTTTCTATTTTTTTTCTTTTTGTCGACACGTTTGCCAAGGAGAAGAGTGTCGCCGAGGACTTGTCACCGGTTGCAAGTGGATTTGGAAAGGAATTGAAGCGTAGACAGTGAGAAAGGGAGAACCATGCTACATCTGAGAAGTCCGAAAGAAAGCTGATCCCTCTGGAAGCAAACACGTGGGAAGCAGGTACGCATGCTCAGATGAGGCTCAAAAGCTTTTCTGAGCTACGGGAGATCTGAAGAACTCAGGTTCAGTCAGGACTGTGCCTGCATCCCCCTGCTTGTCTCCAGAGAACACGGCTGCAAATGGCGTAATAAGGATTCCCAGAAAAAAAAAAGTCTGTCTCAACATCTATGTATCCTGGGGGTGAGGAAAAAAATCAAATCCTCAGAATGGTCAGCACAAAATGCAAAATGTCTTCGTTCAGTTTTCTCTGGTATTTCATTTTATTAGAGAAACCTCCCTCCCACCCCACTATGCAACCTCTGAAATTTTTTAAAAAGTCACTTGATCATAGTTTTTTTTCATGCTGTTCTGGTTCGGTGAATGTTCCATTAACAGCAGTGAAAAATGAGGGTCACCTGCTTTTGATACACACACTCCTATCACCAAAATGCTGGCTTCCTCTCATACTAATCCAAGGTCAAATTTTCTAGCCATCATGACAGTTCTATGTTAAATCTGTTTAAACAGTCGTCATTTTATAAACAAATTCAAGTAACATTTGCAGGAAACTATAGTTTTTATCCTCAAACTGAAGAATTTTCATAACCTTACACTTTAAATCTTGAACAAATAGTACTTTTCAATAGATAAAAATTTAAAGTGTCTTTGCAAGAACAGGAGCTGCAGTCCAGTTATGAATATTATTTCCATGTGTACCACATCCTCCTCTTCCCAGAAAGATTTTGGTACAGAGGTAATATGGATACAAATGGCTAGCTAGATTTACTAAAGGACGGTACCATGTTAATGTCCACCAAAACAAATTAACGTTATTAGTAAATGGTTCTCACTGTATAAAAAAGGGGACCTGCGATAATGTACATTAATGAATGTTGGCACCATTTCGCAAATCTAGCCCTAAGTGCATCGGTCCTTTAGTTCTCATTTACATGATCAACGTAAACTATTTCAAATTCAGAGCCCTAGTGGGCAACCTAAAATCAAGAAACCCTCAGATTCCTGAGGGGCAGGGAATCTTGTCTCCTTACCAGCAACTCAAGACACCTAAGGAGTGGTGCATAATGGGGGGAAAACAGCTACATCTCATGTCACCGTGTCTTCTAACTGGACAGAAGAACTCCACCCTGCATACTGCTTTCAATACTTCTGGACTTGCTGTTGGTATTATATTGCAAAACACTCAGAATTACACCTTGTACACGCATAATGTTGGTAAAGATGACAGATGTCCATATACAATGGCTAGAAATTAAAACTAGAACATACACACAATGAGAAAATATTTTATAATTTTAGCCGCCTTACTAGACAGAAACCAATAAAAATATACAAAACTGTAAAATTTATAATTATAAATCGTATACTATGTAAAATGTCCCTTTATGCTCTCAAAGTACACTTGTAACTTTCTTTCATGACACATTTAAACCTTTTAATGGGATTTTCTAGGCCTTGCCTCCTTAAACATACATGCACACAACCTCTCTAACAAAGCCCCACCTTCTGAAAATGGCCTTATCTGTGTAACAAGGATTAAATCTAGCCATGTGTTCTAGTACCCCAGCAGGACAGAGATGTCAGAGGAAAGTTATAGCTGCTGCAGCATGGTGGTGCACACTTCTGCCTCCTGATTTCTGTGCATGTAACACGGACTTCGTTGCAGAGAACCCCCCCCAGGCAGGGTCTGGGGGTCAGTTCTGATAAATGACTGCTCTGTTCAGCCCGGTCACCTCCTGACAAAGCAGAGGACAGCCCAGCACCACAGAAAGAAAAACATGTGCTTTTTTTTTTATTTCTGGTTTCTCAGACCTCTCTCCCACAAGAATCACCTGCATAAAAATCAGCCTAGAGGAGACATTGGATTTTCAATGTCAGCCAACCTCTCTTCCATCCCTAAAACAGATTTACAGAAGTATTTCCAAGTGATATCCAGTGATTCAAAGCAAGAGGTCAAGGTTTATAAATCTTGCTGACAGTATAATCTAATGTAAGATAGTTTCCTACCCATGGCTTATGAAGTTTTCATATTTAATTCTGCTGCATCTTGGTTCATGGCCCATTCTATTCCTATTGCCATGACTGGGCAACAGAAGTCTAAAGTTTCACATATACTAGGTTGGCACGCTATATACCAGGGAAGACCCTGCGAGCAATGCTTGCCACAAAAAGCACCCCCCCAAAAAAATATATATATAATTTATTCTTTGCTTTGACCAGACTCTTCCTGGTGATAGCGTATGGCTTCTTCCCACCAGCACCTGCTTCCAAGAACAGTACCCCACCCTCCCACCCCAGAAAAAAAAAAAACTCTGAAAAGCACAGAATAAAACAATTTCCTCTAAAAACTGAAAAAAAAATCTCAAATCAAGGAAGCAACCCCTGGCAGTAAGAAAGTGTGACACCCATAGAAAATCTGCTTCTCCACTAATCTGTTGATAGCGTGATGCAGATACTTGGAGACCGCTGCTGGTTGGACTGGTGTTTGCCTGCAGCAGGAAGCTCTGTCCTTTCTGAGATGTAGATCAGTTTCTCCTCCTGCAGGCTACATGCTGAAAATCTATTGACTTCTGTGCCAGTCCCACCACCTCCACTTCCTGCAGCGCTGATACTGGCTGGGTTGCAGGAAACTGGTGAGGCACTCACCTGCTCAAAGGATTTGCTAAACACAGTAGTAGCAGTCCGAGCCAGGCTATGACTGCCAGGCTTGGGCAGAGACTGGCTAGTGGTTAAAGTCAGCCTCTTCATAGAAACCAGCTCCAGGTTATCACTCATGGTTCTCTGAGTTTGCTTCCGAGCAAGGTAGTCTCGGCAAGATTCTCCAGCGGCATCTCTCTCCCTCCACCCAGCTCTTCCTCCTCCAGACCTACGCTGGCTCTTCCCTATAGCCATCTTGTTGCAGCTGGTACTGCTACTGCTGTTGCTGCTCGATAAGGCGGACTGACTTGTGCTAGAGGCAACCCTGGAACAAAACCCTTCATCCACCTCAGAAATTTCCATTAGTTCTTCTTGAAGAGTTAGATCGATAGCATCTAGGGCAGACAGAAAAAAAAAGGATCAGCCAATGTTCAGAACACAGATTTCCACTATTACATAAACAAGAGAGGGGTGAGAGAGACTATTTCAAGCCTAGTGCATCCAAATGCAACCAAACACAATATTTGCAAATAAGCATAAAAATATTTCCACAGCTTTGAAGATTTGGTAAAGTAATATATGGACAGTATTGTTACCGTAACAGGAACTAATGTAGATTGAACAAATCATAAAAGCATGCCAGCCTACAATTTATCCCATTATTCATGCAGGTTAGTAAAATGAGATCATCAGATGCCATTCTAGAAATATAAGTGTTATTCAAGTGGGAAGTAAACATATCCAAGTGTCCATGCCAAATCAATCATACCAGATGGTAAATCAACATCCCTCAGTTTTCCCCGTCACCAATTCTGATTCTTATAGATTCAGCAAATTCCTCTAGCAAAGAATGGAAAAGGTCACACTGCATGTGAAATGTTTGGTGCTAGCACTGCCCGGTCCCGGGCCTCCCTACACAACACAGGCTATTACCAAGATGCATTTTATTTAAAAAAGAAAAATGAGGTAGTCAACAGGAAAAAGGCCTAAAATTCCAGAAGGGAGGATGGAGGCTTTTAAAAAATGTTTTTAAAATGTTCCACTTTTAGAAATTAGGAGAAAAATAAATTCTGACTCTCCAATAAACACAAAATCAAATTGAAAAGGGTGGCATCAGGTCTGGCACATTCTTTCAGTATTGCTTATTTTTTCACAAAAGGTTTAGTTATGTATTCATTCCAAAACATGCCATGGGGGCTTGAGTCAGGTTTTCAGAAAGCCATGCGGGTTCTCTTACTTCTTTCGGACTGGGGGAGGGAGGATAATAAACTGTATCATGCACATTGACTACTTAAATCTTTAAAAATGATAGGCAACAGCTCTTCTAAAAAAAAAAAAATCCATGCAGTAGTGACCCTTTCACCCTCAGGTACCTTAGAGTGCAGCTAGTACTGCACTCTGCCAGGAGAGCTTAATCCATCCTCGAGCATTCTCCTTACAGATTTCTGCCTTCTGATCTCTGCCACGCCTTTGCTCTCAGCTCTGGCATCTGCAGCTGTGTCCTGCACTCCCTGCATGTGTTGTGCCTCATTGTCTGTGAGTGCTCTGCCTCTCTCCCCATTCCCGCTCCTCTCGCCAGTCACACCTGTGATACTAATCTCAGGTATGACCAAGGTGACCACTTCAGACGTGCCATTAGGGGTGTCGGATTGTTCTAGAATGGAAGATGACAGGACAAAAAAAAATAATAAAAAATAAAAAGATAAACAGGAAAGATGGTGAAAACAAAAAAGAAAAACTAAAAAACCACCGTGCTAATATGAAAAAAAAAATGAACTGCAATGAAGTGTAAGGCTATAGAATTTTCATATCAAATTATGCATAAATGTTAAAAGTAAACTGAAAAGAGCATTAATGAGAATGACAGTTATCACTACAATGAATGTACACAAGATGTCCTCCATACCAACTAGAACAGCCCTTCTACACTCCAGTCCTTGTAATAAACATTCCCCCTGCCCCAACTCCTCCAGGAAATAAAAAGGTCTGAATTTAAGGTAACCAAAATTATGCAAATAAACTTGAGTCCGATAAAATGTAAGCAAATCTCTCTCACCTAGATCTGTTCTAGATAGTTCGATGTATAGAAAACAATGAAAACCCAACGTTTTACATCTTATGAGACAGGAAGCCTGAAATCTGGCCCCAGACAGCTGCTGGGCTGACGGTCAGCTCAGCTGCTCGAATAGCTCACAGGCATCCATAAACAGAGTCTATCCCAGTGGTATTCACTCCAAGAGAAGGCTGCAAACCAGTCTGCTTTTCAGGATATACTTAATGAATACATACAAGATGTGTACAAAACTATCCTCACCTCATACATATTCATTACATATACCCCAAACACTTAACCCTCGAGGACTGGGAGTGAAGACAATTGGCCTGTGTAGAAGGCATCACATCTTCACACAGCTGATTTCTACATACTCCTTTCATATACTAGCAGATACCCGGCTCCTGAAATGATGCTCTCTTGGTGATGCTGGCGGCAGCCAATCAAAATGAGACTTAGGGATGTATTTACTAGCCTGCTAGCTAAGGCTTTTGCGTCTAACATGTTAACAGCCAAATATAAGACATGTAACATGCAAAACCTCTATGGTAACCACTAGCAGCCATGCAGAAAATGCAGAGCAGGGGCCGCTAACGCGGAAAGCAATTTGTTAGACCTCTGGAGGTGCAGCTAACTGCTCCGCATTATCTGCCATGTTAGCAGTTAACATGCGGCAGTGACCTCTAACTGCAAGGGGCAGTGCTCACCTACTCCAATAATATAAATTTCCCCATTAGCTGTTTAATGCCGATTTTAAACGCAGGTTAACTACATGCACTCTCACATTAAACACCTAACACAGCTTAGTAAATAGGTCCCTTTGCCAGCCCAAAAACATGAGCTAGTGCGCATTCTCCCCTTGACTCCAGTCTGAAAGTAGGAATTCCATAAGCCCTGGAAAAAGGAAAAAAGTAAGATTGTTTTGTGTGTCTGAAACTGAATCTGTAAGAAGAATGGACTCTATAAAGAGCTGAACAGTCCCATCATGCAAGATGTATTAAGTGGAAATGTTAAGAGTTTTTCTTTGCGGTGCTTGAAATGCCAGCAAACTTTCTATTACCTGATGCTATCTTTTAATGTTTTATTGCTGAGGGACGGAGTTATATTCTTAACTTCTAGTATTTTTTTCCCATCAGTGTGTGTTATCTGAGCTGCTTTCTTCCTTAATGTGGGTGACTATTTTTTATTTGTATCCGTTTATTTTTTGTATGCACTTCCTGCACTTTTAAAAATTTTCAGGTTTTTTTTTTACAAAAATAAAAAAAAAAAGAGTCAGGAAACCAAACTGCTGAAAAAGGGTCGGCCAGGCACACAGAGAAGTATGTCTACCGCAACATCAAAGACTGTGCAAGCGACCTTATCCCCATTACAGAGTGTCATTTCGGAAGTAGCCCCAGTAAAAGCCGCATCCTATGTGGACAGTACTTTTAAAAGAAAGATTTTCTGCCCAACAGAGGTGTATCATTTTCTAAAATGATAGCTCACAGTAACTGCTGAAAGTAATTAAAGACTCTCTATTCATAGTGATTCAAGTGACCTCAAAAATCGAGGAAATTCCAGGCAGTCAATCAAACAATATGCAAAGTTGAAATGGTTCCTGAAGTACTGACGTATGGCACTATATGACATCAAAAGGAGAAATACATTTTTCAGTTAAAAGCCATTTTCCTTGTGACTGGTTCAAACACCAGGAGATTATCTATTTGCTCACAAGTGATGCTCCAAGTTCCTGCCGAAGTCAACAGGAAGTCCTGTACTCTCACCAAAGCACTTGAGTAAGCACTGCAGGGATCAAGAGGGCAACCAAGCCTACATCAAATTTTAAATCACAGCGAGAAGTTCTTAAGGATGCAACAGTGCTATACCAAAACACTATATACATATGGGAAGCGCTGTAACTTCACCCCCTTATGCTATGCTGCAACATCTCTCTTTAACACAAACATCACGTATGCCATGATTGACACTATAGTTATAAAAAAAGGCATGCTTTTGGATTTTTAAAAATGCATCGATTTGGTTGGAAAGGTGCTTGCAGGGAAAAAAATACAACTCCCATGTACCTTCTCTTTTGACAATATTCATAGCAAAAGCAAGCGTGCAGTCTCAATCCACAGGTAAAACGTATCCATAGACTTTGCAGAGATGTGGGTAGTATGAAAATTGACCACTTGGAGGGGCGGGGGGAGGGGCCCAGGAATATTATGCACTTATGCTTACACATGCGTTTTTCAGGCACATAGTTCTTATGGGTTTAAGTGCATGGACTTGAATTTTCAATTAAGGGAAAACCCTGTCCTAAACCTGGGCCAGGGACTGCCTCCCCTCACCATATGAAAAGTACAAACGTATACAAGCCGATGCAGAAAGCTAGCGCAGGCTTTACGAGCCCATAACACCATGTTTAAGTACATTTTTATGATCCTCCCCATGCAGGAAATAGACAAATGCTAGCGGCAAAACTAGCGCCCAGTTAACGCCACGCATATTTAAATTAATCGTAATTATTTAAATATATTTTAATCTGCTGGGCTGGTATGGAAATCACAGCTACGCCCCATGTAGAGACAGGTGTAGACGATTTCACAACCAGTGAAAATATTTACTACAGGGTCCCAGTGGAAATAAACCTCTAACACATGCCCCCCGACAGTATTTCAATGGCTCTGGGAAAGGCCCCCAATGCCATCAAACTACTGCTGGGGACCATGCACAACAAAAAAAATGATCACTAGTGGTCTAGCAGCCTCGATCCCATCCCCGACGGTATTTTGATGGCATCGGGGGACAATCACAGCATCGCCAAAAGCCCCCAATGCCAACAAAATACTGTTGAGGCCGTGCCAAACAATAAAATCATCCCTGGTCCTCCAGTAGCCCCGATCCCACCCTGACAGTATTTTGATGGCACTGGAGGATGATCGCGGCATCGGGAAAAGCCCTTGATGCCATCAAAATACTGTGGGGGGGGGCCATGCCCAACAATAAAAAAAAAAAACCCTGGTGGTCTAGTGGCCCCCTCCCCCCTAAATAAAAAATTAAAAAAAAAAAACTGGTGGTCTAGTGACCCCTTTCCCCCACCCCCCCAACCCCACCATTAAATAGAAAGAGTAAATTAGACTTACCTGCTAATTGTAGTTCCTGGAGGAACTACAGTCTAGTCCCAACTCTGGGTTCTGTACCTCTCACAGCAGCTTGGAGACTGAGAACACGTCATCTTTTTTCACTGATGACCACTGGTATATCCATCCTGGATCCGCCTCCTCAATCCAGTAACCTACTGACAAAGCAGACTCACCGGAGCAACCATTAAGTATTAAACTTTATCAACAGATTCTAACTTTCTAAATAACTTCAACTGAACATATCCTTCCCTATTATCTCCTGCAAGAAGTACTGAGGTCCATCTACCCCCTTTAACTAGAGAAAAAAACGAACCTTCCTGCAGTGAATCCTGAATTCTTACCTGTAAGAGCATCGTTGCTTCAGACTGTCGCCTATCCGGGGGGGATATGGGACTAGACTGGAGTTCCTCCAGGAACTACAATTAGCAGGTAAGTCTAATTTACTCTTCCTAATCGTCCCTCCAGTCTAGTCCCAACTCTGGGTAAGTAACAGAGCAGTAAAGAAACTCAATGGGAGGGACCTGCTAGACCAGCCTGAGGCACCGCCGATCCAAACAGGTAATCCCTGTCTGCCTGAACATCGAGACAGTAGTGCTTGACAAAAGAATTCAGCGACGACCAGGTAGCCGCTTTGCAAATGTCTACTGCCAGCACCAACTGAAACTCAGCCCAGGACGCTGCCTGAGCCCTCGTGGAATGAGCTCTCAGACCCTCGGGTACTGCTCTGCCCTTCAAAATATATGCTGACACCACAGCCTCCTTAATCCACCTAGCAATGGAGGCTTTAGAAGCCGCTTTTCCCCGACTTGGCCCTCCGAAAAGGCGATCGGAGCGCCGAAAAGGTTGCGTTCTACGGAGGTAGATCTTTAACGTCGTCCTCACGTCCAAGCGATGCAGCCGAGGAGAAGAAAAATCCGCTGAAGCCTCACTAAAAACCAGCAGAGTCACCGCCTGATTCATGTGAAACACCGACACAACCTTAGGCAAGAAGGACGGCACGGGCCGCAAAACTACCTTAGACTCATAGAACTCTAAGAAGGGCTTCCTAACAGGACAACGCTTGCAATTCCGAAATGCGCCGTGCCGAGCACATGGCTACCAGAAACACCACCTTCAGAGTAAGATCTTTTAAAGATGCTCCAGACAAAGGTTCAAATGGCTCCTTGACCATCGCCTGTAAGCCCAGAGGGAGATGCCAACTTGGGACCACCGGTCTACGAGGCGGGCGAATCAGAGACACAGCCCTCAGAAAACGCTCGATATTGGAATGACAGGCTAGCAGTTCACCGCGTACCTTACCCCTGTAACAGGCCAAAGCCGCTAACTGCACCCGTAGGGAGGCCGCCGCTAAACCCTTCTCAAAAACCCTTTTGCAAAAACGCCAACACTTGTGGAATCGACGCCCTCAGCACTTGTACTTGATTAGCCTATGTCAGAGTCTGGCGACTCTTCGAGGCCTGGTGTGCGGACAAAGACGTAGACCTTTTCCGTGCTCTCAACAAAGTAGAAATCACCGAAGAATATCATCCTCGGGCCGTTAACCTAGCCCTCTCGAGAGCCAGGCCATAAGCGAGAACCGATCCACCTGAGGCATGAGAAGCGGCCCTTGAGACAGAAGATCCGCCCGAGGCAGAAGATGTTACGGCCTCCCCACTAAAAGCCTCATGAGGTCTGCGTACCATGGGCGCCTCAGCCAATCCGGCGCTATCAGAATCACTCTGCCCCTGTGACCCTCTATGCGCCGTATGACCCTTCCTATTAGCACCCAAGGCGGAAAAACAGAGTAGACGATCCTCCGGCCAGGCCTGGAACAGGGCATCCAGCCCCTTCGACATCTGTTCCCTTCTTCTGCTGAAGAACCGGTCGACTTTTGCCGATTGGAATGTTGCCATAAAATCCATCACTGGAGTTCCCCAGCGCCTTACTAGCATGTCAAACACTTCCTGATGTAGGACCCACTCTCCGGGATCCACCTTCACTCGACTCAAGAAATCGGCCTGCACGTTGTCCACTCCCACTATATGTGCCACCGACACCGCTGACAGATTCTGCTCGGCCCACTCGAACAACTGCTCAGCCTCCTCTTCCATCGCAGCACTGGAAGTGCCCCCCTGGTGATTGATGTAGGCCACTGCCGTGGCGTTGTCGGAAAACACTTGAATGGCCGCGTTGCGAAGGGAAAGATGAAACTCCTGCACTGCGAGCCGTACCGCCCTCAATTCCAACCTGTTGATGGACCAGGTCCTTTCGTGCTCAGACCACTGGCCCTGCACGAATGATCCTTGGAAATGAGCTCCCCATCCAAGACTGGCATCCGTCGTCAATGGGAGCCACAAAGGCGTTTCCAAGGACACACTGTCCTCGAGGCCCTTCGTACTCAGCCACCATTGAAGTGCTTGACACATCTCCGGTAAGCAGGGCAACCTCTTGGACAAGTGATCGTTCTGGTGAGACCAACGCCTGAGCAGCGCCCTCTGTAACGGCCTCATGTGCGCTCTCGTCCACTGGACCAGATCTATCGTAGACACCATGGTCCCGAGTAATTGCAGGTAATGCCAAGCTGTGGGAGATGTTCTGCTCAGAAAACGTCGAACCAAGTGTCTTAATCCGAACGCTCGCTGATGCGGAAGATACACTCTCCCCACCTTCGTATCAAAGCAGGCCCCTAGATACTCCAAATTCTGAGGGCACCAACTTGCTCTTTACTACATTGACCACCCAACCAAGGCCCCGAAGGAAGACTACCCCCCCCCCCTTGCTGTCGCCAATACTCTCTCGGAATGGGACTTTGCCCAAATCAACCAAACGTCCAGGTATGGATGCACTAGCACGCCTTCCTTCTGTAACGCTGCCGCCACAACGACCATCACCTTGGTGAACGTCCTGGGAGCTGTGGTCAGCCCAAACGGCAACGCCCGAAATTGAAAGTGACCCAGAGGTACCGCAAACCAGAGAAATCTCTGATGATCTGGGCATATTGGTATGTGCAAGTAAGCTTCTGAGAGATCCAGGGCGGTGAGAAACTCCCCCTTCTGCACCGCCGCCATCACCGACCGCAAAGTTTCTAGATGAAAATGGGATACCCGGAGACACCGATTTACACCCTTGAGGTCTAAAATTGGACAAAAAGCCCCGTCCTCCTTCGGTACCACAAAATAAATGGAGTAGTGAACTAAGCCGAGTTGGTCTTGCGGGACCGGAATCACCGCCTTGAGGTCGATCAGTCGGCCGACAGTGTCCCTCACTGTGGCGCACTTAGCTGGGGACTTGCACGGGGACTGTACAAAAAATTATCTTACTGGCCGCTGAAACTCCAAGGCATACCCCTCTCGGATGACCTCCAGCACCCACTTGTCCGACGTAATTTGGACCCAGGCAAGAAGAAAATCCCGCAATCGACCTCCTACGGGCTCCAATCCTGTCTGGGTCCCCCTGACTTCATTGGGTCTTTCGCAGATTTGCGGAAGAGGACGGCGCTCCAAAACCCCGTCCTGCTCCACGAAAACCCCGAAACCCCTGATTCCTGGTAGGAAAACATCCTCTTTGAGCCCGATTGAATCTAGGGTATCGAAATCTGCGAAACTCTCTTTGTTGACCCTTTGAACCGGAGGTTGACCTCCCCGATTTTTGCTTATCTTCCGGGAGACGACCCCCTTGGACTCCTAGATCCTTCACCAGCTTATCCAAGTCCTCCCCAAACAACAACTTCTCTCTAAAAGGAAGCTTGCTTAGCCGGGACTTGGAGGAGCTATCCGCCGCCCAATTGCGTAGCCAAAGATAACGGCGAGCTGCAATTGCCACGGCCATGCTCTTGGAGAGCCCTCTAATGAGGTCATACTGAGAATCAGCTAAATACGCCACCGCAGATTCCAGCCTCGCTCCGTCTCCCGCGGCAGCCTCCATCTGATCTCCCTGCACCCTCTGCGACCAGCAAAGGGAAGCTCTCGCCACCCAAGCTCCACAAATGGTAGCCTGCAGAGACAAAGCATTGATATCAAAGACCTGCTTCAGCAAAGCATCCAGACGCCTATCCTGAGTATCCTTGAGTGCGGCACTGCCCTCAACTGGGATGGTAGTTTTCTTCGTGACCGCCGAAACAGCTGCATCCACCTTCGGTGACAAACAATTCCTTATCCTGGTCCACAATGGGGTAAAGACGTCCCATTACCCTGGATCCCTTTAAACTTGCCTCCGGCATGTCCCACTCTTCCTGAATCATTTCTCGAATCACTCTGAACTGGGAACGCTCTCTGAGTCTTCTGAAACATCTATAACAATGGATTCTCCAAGGTAGCATCCTCTACAGGTCCCGGGGCAGGCATATTGAGAGCCCTCAGGGACTCTGCATGAGCGCCAGCAGTTCGTCTCTTCGAAACAACCGGACCACCCTAGCTTGATCATCTCTCTCCGTGATCTCCCCCTCTTCAAGGTCCTCTTCCACTTCATTGTCGAGCTCACCTTCCTCGGAGTGACCTCCCTCCGAGTCCAACAACAGATCCTTGTGGTCCCTTTCCTTTCTGACTCTCTTCGCTGAGCCGCCCGCCGACTCAGTACTGAGAGGGGTGAAGGGTCTTTTCTCAGCCTTATTACTGGCAGCGGCACCTGCTGCCAGGTCCCCCCTGTTGTCCCCCGAAGGCCTGCTGAATAAGGGCTACAAATTCCCACGAAAAAATAGCCGCTAGGCCACCCGGCAATGCCGGGTGAGACGCGGGGGGCTCCATAGCAGACGAGGGACCCGCTACAGGCTCGACCAACGGTAAATTGAGGGAAGCAGGCTTCTGCCGCTCTAGCGCCGTCCGTTGTCCCTCTGACGCTGCACCCAACAGACCCTCCATGGCCGCAGCCTCTAGTACACACGGTCTGCAGACCCCCAATTCCGTCAGGGAACCCTTCCGCGAGCCACAGACCAGGCAACGCGACTTCGAAGGCATTCCTTAGGGTCCCTTACCTTCCCGCTCTTCAGCTATGCCCAGGCACAATGGCCAACGCAGAGTGGGAACGCGTAGGCAGCGCTCCCGCTTAGGTGCATTTGGGGGCAGCCAGACCACCAGATAGGGACCTCTAGACCACCAGGTTTCACTTTATTTAATGAGGTGGGGGTGGGGGAAAGGGGTCACTAGACCACCAGGGATAATTTTATTGTCAGGCACAGCCCCCAACAGTATTTTGATGGCACTGGGGCCTTTCCCGATACTGTCAGGGTGGGCTCAGGGCTGCTGGACCACCAGGGATGATTTTGTCATCAGACATGGCCCCTGACAATATTTTGATGGCATCGTCCCCCAATGCCATCAAAATACTGTTGGGGGTGCTATGCAAATTAGCCACACGGTGCCTGGAGAGCAAGCCAAATTAGCACAGACTTCTTGTGCGCATGTGTTTGGCTTGCTCTTCCAGTTTAACACTGCAATGGCTCATTTGCATGCGCACGGTTAACGTGGGGGTCATTTGCATGCCCTATCTTTGCTGCATCCAGCATTAAAATATGTGCGTTGTCTGGCAGTGTTAAAGTCGTCCTCAACACATGTCTGGCGTCAGTTTTCTGCATCGGCTCGATAGTTTGTAAGTATGTACTCTTCCCTGCAAATAGGGTCGGTATTTTTGTAGAAGCCCATTTCTACAGATAAGCACCATCTTGCCCACAAAAATGAATTTGAAAGTTACAAAGACGTTATACATCAAACCCCCATATCCTCAACTTTTTTTTTTCCTTTGACTACCATGACTTCAATTATGGTCATGCCACTCTAAATGAGCCCGATTATGTCTCATCTCGGAAACAAAGCAGGGTCAGGCCTAGAGAGTACCTGGATGGGAGACTACCTTGGAATACCAGGTGCTGTAGGTTTACTGCACAAAGACAAGCCTGGCAATCTACTCCCTGTTGCACCATGTCAAGGCAACCCAGGGGATGGGTCGCTAGGAGAAGACACTGATTCAACAGCACACAACCACCACCATAACTTCTAATTTTTCTATTATTGAAAGGTATAATGCTCCCAAGAGTCTTACAAGCCAAGAATAGAGACTCTCTCTTAAGAGTACTTTTCCCAGGTAAGCTAATTAACACCTTGTTCAGCCTTCTTATAGGAAATAGAATTCCAATGCATCACATCAGAAAAGGTTGAAAATTCTACAAACATAACAGTCCACATTACGCCATTATGCACTGGCATAATACAGAATAATTAAATTGTGCAGTCAGAAACTAAAGGCCCACTGCTTCAGTCAGACACTTACTACCAGTTGGGAACTAACTCTTGCACTGTATTTTTAACAGACTCAGCTGAATCACTGAGGCATATGGCTTTGCTCTCATTTTCCTGGACATCGCTGCCGCCTTCGATTCCGTTAATCACAATCAACTCCTCACCCGTCTCCATGAGAAGGGTATCCGTGGCCTCGCCTGGGAATGGTGTAGGTCTTACCTAATGGATCGTTGGCAACATGTCCAGGTTGGGTCCAACACATCTGTACCTTTCCACCAACAAGTGTGCCACAAGGCTCCTCTCTATCTGCGCTGCTATTCAACATCTACATGCAGCCGATATGTGACATCATCCGCTCCTACAATATCTCTACTCTAATTTATGCAGATGACGTCCTGCTGTTTACGCCTTTCAAAGTCAAACACCCAGACTTCACCAACCTTGTCAGCTGCTTCAACGCAATCACTGACTGGCTACTAACTCAAAATCTCCACATAAACTTCAAGAAAACCGAAGTTCTGTTCATCTCAAGGAACAAAACATTCTCCCCTCCATCTTCTCTAAAAGTAAGAGATGCGGAGCTTCCAAGTAAACTCACCATACGCTACCTAGGGATTACACTGGACCAGCATCTTGACTTTAAGGAGCACATAAGAAACACAACCAGGACCATATACAATAAAATCAGAACACTAAAGCACCTTAGACCCATGCTACCCCCTAACGATTTCCGAACCATTTTCCAGGCCTTCATACTACCACACTTTGACTATGCAAATGTAATCCTGTATGGTCTCCCCAAGAACACCCTCAACCCACTGCAACTCGCGATGAACGCGGCGGCCCGCATTCTCTGTGGTCTTGCCAGAACGGACCATATCACCCCGATACTTAAGGAGCTCCAGTGGCTACCAATATACTGCAGGTTAACATACAAAATTCTCCTCATATTCAAGATCATCAATAATCTAGCCCCCACGACACTCAAGGACCTCATCACCCCTACCCCGAAAAACAGAACAAGGACAATAACAGACAACACTTTGATCATCTCTAAAGACTCCATAAAGTGCACCCAAACAACCAGGAGAAGAGCCTTCACCTTCTACGCCCCAAAATGCTGGAACGATCTCCCACCGGAAATAAGATCGATCAAAGACCTCATTCAGTTCCAGAAGGCAAACACCCACATCTTCCTGCTACACTTCGCACAAGCATCCACCCTGCCCCCGATCAATCACCCCCCAACCCCCACAAACTCTCCATACACTACATAAACAAAGGGGTCTCAAGTAATAGCAGCTCCGCCTATTAGTATTTCGTGACAATACCGGCCAAGTCAATCTTATGCTCTATGTCAATATGTATATAGTTACCCTGTATTTGTTCCAAGTTTTATCTCCTGTTACAATGTAAGCGCAAAACAGTCTAGACTGAATTGAGCAACCTTTGTTAAATGTAAACCGCACTGATAACAAATAGCGCGGTATATAAAAGATGTTAAATAAATAAACAAATGTTCAGGCTTCTGCTTTGTGCATATTTAGCTAACAGTGAAACAGATACATCTGAACCTACAGCAAGTCAGAAGAACAGCTTCAGTCGGACGCTCTCATGACCTTAGCAAAATGTATGCCTTGGTGTAAAATCACACTTTGTGAAATGACTGAGAATTTTAACCCTATGACTGATAGAAGTACTGTAGCAGCTATCAAATAGTTTGCAACACGAGGGCAAGATGGCGCTGTGGATGGACACACGCTAATAGTTCTCTGCAGGGTTTCTAATCTTCAGCTTTTGTGGCGTTTTCCTTGGCTTACCTATGCCGCAATCCGGATGTAAGTGGAAGGCAAAAATTTTGAAAGAATAGTGGCGGCCCCGTTGGGTGTGCAGATGGCGAGTGGTGGGCCCATGGATGCATTCGTGAGGCCTGTGCAGAGGGGCAGTGTATCCCCTGCTGAGCATGGAAGGACGTCTCAGCGCTGTTGGGCCAGATGTATCTCTAAGCCCGGAGAGTCGCATACCCCCAGAGCAACCTGCGGTGTCAGCTTTGCTGGAGAGCCTGGAGGTGAGCCCGCGAGGAGCCGTGGTCTCTCATCCTGTGCTCGGTGTGCAGCAGTCCACTCCCTTAACTGGTAACCGGGGTCAGGGTTTGGCAGTGGAATACTCTGCGATGTTGGAGGCCGGGGGGAGCGAGAGTGAACTACCCCAGAAGCCTGATGTACCTTCTTCATTGCCACCAGACTTGATGGTATCGGGACTTGGGCAAGCTCTGGCAAGAGAGTCTTCAGTACCAGGTTGGTGAGACCGGAGGTGTTTACCATGAAACAGCTTTGGGAGGCGCTCTCTTCAATGAAATCATCTATTTCAATGCAGCTTTAGACTATCTCGCAGCAGTTGTCTTTTTGGGCAACAGTTGGTGCAACAAGAAACTTCTCAAGTTATTGTGAAATCTAAGGTGGCCTCAATTGAAGGCTGCTTAGATCAAATTCAGGAGATTACCCTTGCTTCTGTAAAGGATTCTGAGGTAACACATAGGAAGCTGGAATTTTTGGAAAATGCTGCTAGAAGTTGTAACCCAAAAGTGCCATCTATTTCAGCCTTAGAACTGTTTAAAAAATGTTAGACTTCTGTACTGAAGGTTTCGACTGAATCCCTACCTCCAATTTCTAGGGCTTTCTATCTACCTACTGCTAAGGCCAGGACTAGGGATGTGGATTACTCCTATGATAGTCTTGATTTAACAGCATATTTGGAAAAATCTGCCTCTGATTCTAAGATGACTGTTACCTTATTATTCACTCTGGCATTAGAGGCTGACAGGGATTGGTTGTTGAAGTTATTTTTTTCATACTCCCAATAAAGTATTTATGGACTCTCAGATTATGATTTTTCCCGATGTCTCGAGGGCCACCCAAAAACGGAGGCAAGAATTCTTGTTACTTAAGTCTGGTGTGGTTCAACTGGGGAGGCTTTTCTTTTTGCATTTTCCATGTAAATGCCTGGTAAAATTAGCAGATGTTAGTTACCTTTTTTTTTTAACCCTTCCCAGTTGACCTCAACTATTTCCTCCAGGTTTCAGGTTGGTCAGTCTACACCCTCTTCATGTCCTCCAGCTGGCGATCCTACTTCTTGGGTAGGGTAAAGCGAAAGTTTGTGTAACCCCTTAGTTCTGTCCTTTTCCTGTGTAGTTTCTAAAATATATTTCTTATGATTTGTGACCCTTCTTGTCTCCATTTATTGAGGACTTGTGGGCTGGTTTGATTAGATTGTTTCTTATACTTTTGCATTCCTATGGTGTATAATGTCATTTCTCAACTCATGCCCTTTTCTGTGCAAGGTAAATTCTTGTTTATATTTTGGAATGTGCATAAATAAATAAGGTTTGCAACACAATCTATATATATAAAAAGGTATCCTGAAACACGTACAGTTCGTTAATGTAGAAATATGTTATGGGGTGGAAGGCCAGACTGCACACTTCTGGTACAGCGTAGTTACTCACCTGTAACAGGTGTTCTCCAGGAGCAGCAGGAATCAGTCCTCACTTATGGGTGACGTCGGCGCCGACGGAGCCCTCGCGGAGCAATTTTCCCCAGCTTTCAAAGAAAGCCTTTGGGAATTGCAGCGCGCATGCGCGGTCGTCTTCCCGCCCGAGGGTGCCATCTTAGCCAGTCAGATGACATAGCTAAAAAAGACAGCATAAAAATTTGCAAAAAAAGAACATAAGCAGACGATTGCAACTCCAAGGGGAGGAGGGAGGGTAGTGAGGACTGATTCCTGCTGCTCCTGGAGAACACCTGTTACAGGTGAGTAACTACGCTTTCTCCAGGACCAAGCAGGAAGTCAGTCCTCACTTATGGGACTCCCAAGCTCAAGGCTACCGGAGACCCTAAGCACAAAAATGAGCTCCCTCTAGCTCAGCAGCACAGAAGGACAGAATCTTCGCTGAATTATCACCCACCGGTAGCCCACATCCGGGATGGAGGGTAGGAGTTGCTCAGACCTCAAAGAGATTACGGAGGACTGCCTGTCCGAAAGCACTGTCCCTACGGGACTCCCTCTCGAGACAGTAATGGACCGCAAAAGTCTGGCTCGAAGACCAAGTAGCGGCCCGGCAGATGTCTGCCAGCGGAACAGAGCGGAGGTAAGCCACTGACGTGGCCTTTGCCCGAACGCAATGAGCCGTGACTCGACTTTCTAAGGAGAGTCCGGCTGCCCCATAAGCCCAAGAGATACAGTCCGCAACCCAGATGGACAGAGTACGCTTGGAGACCGGGAGCCCCAATTTATTGGGGTCAAAAGACACAAAAAGCTGAGCAGCTTTACGGTGCTCCCGCGTACGGTCAAGGTAGAAGTTCAATGCCCTTCTACAGTCCAGGGTATGGAGGACCGTTTCAGCTCGGCTGGAGTGTGGTCTGGGAAAGAAGGTTGGAAGTACCACCTCCTGATTGATGTGAAAAGGGGAGACCACTTTAGGCAGAAATTTTGGGTGAGTCCGTAGGACTACCCTATTCTTGTAGAACCTAGTGTAAGGGGGATCAGACACGAGGGCCTGCAATTCACTTACGCGTCTAGCGGAAGTGAGGGCTATCAAGAACAGTGTTTTCCAAGACAGAAAACGAAGAGAACAGGTAGCCATAGGTTCAAAAGGCGGACAGGTGATCCGCTGCAAAACCACATTCAGGTCCCAGTCAGGCGCTGGCGGGCGCAGAGGTGGTTTAAGTAGAAGGAGACCTCGGAGAAACCTCGCTACGAGAGGGTCATTGGAGAGAGGTCTGCCGTCCACTGGCACATGATGTGCTGAAAGAGCACTGAGGTGAACTTTGACGGAGTTGGACTTAAGTCCCAGATTAGAGAGGTGCAGCAAGTACTGCAAGATCACCGACACCGGGCAGGAGAAGGGATCCTGAGACTGTTGGGTACACCAGACTGCAAAGCGACGCCATTTAAGGGCGTAGCATTTGCGGGTAGAAGGCCGTCGCGAAGCTAAGACGACCTCCTCCACCTCCGCCGGCAGGAGAAGGGGAGCAAGGACTACCCTCTCAGCAGCCAGGCCATGAGGTTGAGAGACCTGAGGTTGGGGTGCAGAAGGGACCCCTGATCCTGAGTGAGGAGATCCGGTTGAACCCCCAGAGGGATTGGATCCTCCACCGCCAGTTGCAGCAGGAGCGGAAACCACGGCTGCCTGGGCCAGCGAGGGGCCACCAGGATCATGAAGGCTTTGTCTCGGAGAACCTTGAAAAGAGTCCGAGAGACCAGCGGGATGGGAGGGAAAGCGTACAGAAGGCTCCCCGACCACGAGATCAGAAAGGCGTCCGCCGCAACCCGAAGGGGGTGTGGCTGACGAGAGCAGAAGCGAGGAAGCTGCCGGTTGGGAGGACTGGCAAAGAGATCCACCGTGGGGAGACCCCACTTGAGGAAGAGCTTCTGAACTACCAAGGGATCCAGACGCCACTCGTGCGGCTGGAGGACCCTGCTGAGTTTGTCTGCAAGGCAATTTTCTTGGCCCGGGAGATAAACTGCCTTGAGGAGAATGCCGTGACTGACGGCCCAAGAGCAGAGCTTCTGTGCCTCCCGGCAGAGGAGGAAGGAGCCCGTGCCCCCCTGCTTGTTCACGTAGAACATGGCAACTTGATTGTCCGTCTGGACAAGGACGGACTGTTGGGAAGTCAGGTGGGAGAAGGCCTTGAGAGCTAGGCGGATCGCCCTGAGCTCCAGGAAGTTGATCTGCTGAGCAGACTCCCACGTGGTCCAGAGGCCCTGAGTACGTGCCTCTTGGCAATGTGCTCCCCAGCCCAGGAGGGATGCATCGGTGGTCAGCACCCGGGTCGGCTGAGGTGACTGGAAAGGCATTCCGAATATCAGGTTCGGCTGCCGGAGCCACCACCGGAGAGACGAGAGCAGCGGCTCGGAGACGCGCACTAGGTCTGCCAGGCCGCCTGTGGCTTGTCGCCACTGCTGGCGGAGACACCATTGAGCAGACCGCATATTCAGGCGGGCATTGGGGGTCACATGGACGGTGGAAGCCATATGGCCGAGCAGTCTCAGGAAGCGCCTGGCGGAGACCAGGGGCTGGCTGCGAAAGCGGTCGGCTAGGTCCATGAGCCGTTGAGCCCTGTCGAGCGGTAGGTACGCTCGTGCCCGAGGAGTGTGCAGCCTTGCGCCGATGAACTCGAGATCCTGTGAGGGGAGCAAAGTGGACTTTGCGAAGTTTATGACAAAGCCCAAGTGCTGCAGCAGAGTCACCGTGCGGCACGTGGCGTTGGTGACCTCCTGAGCGGACGCTGCTCTGATGAGCCAGTCGTCGAGGTACGGAAAGACATAGAGGCCGTGAAGCCGGAGATGGGCCGCCACGACCGCGAGACATTTTGTGAAGACTCGCGGTGCGGAGGATAGGCCAAAGGGCAGTACTCTGTACTGGTAATGATTTCCTGCCACCACAAACCTTAGGTATTGGCGGTGGCTTGGGTGGATGAGGATGTGCGTGTAGGCATCCTTTAGATCCAAGGAGCATAGCCAATCTCCCTGCTGGAGGTAGGGCAGAAGGATTCCAAGGGTAAGCATTTTGAACTTCTCCCGCACAAGGAACTTGTTGAGGTTGCGCAAGTCCAGGATGGGTCTGAGGCCCCCTGTTCTCTTTGGTATCAGAAAATACCTTGAATAAAAGCCTTGACCTCTCAGGTGGTGGGGCACCGGTTCCACCGCCTGTTCCTGCAGAAGACCTGCTAACTCCTGAAGGAGCAACTCCCTGTGCAGAGGGGGGCGGGAAGGTTCTCCCGGAAAATAGGAGGGAGGGACCTGATGGAAGTGGAGAAGGTAGCCTTCTCGCACGACCTGAAGTACCCAGGCATCTGCGGTGATGCTGGACCACCTGTGGGCGAAGTGAACCAGCCGGCCTCCGGTGCTGGGAGGAACCAGCGGGGGGGGAGAGGCTATGCTGAGCGAGTCAAAAACCCCCACCCTGCTGAGCAGGGGCTGGTGGTGCAGGCTTGGGGGCTTGCTGCCTACGGGACCCGTTACCCCGTCCCTTGGCCTGCTGGCCCTGTTGGGGAGCTGCAGGGGCCTGATAATGGGGGTACTGTTTGTAGGCAGCCGCCTTCCTCGGGTAAAAGGACTTTTTTCCCGAGCCCTTCTTTTTCTGGGAAGGGGCGGAGGTCTTCCTAGAAAGCCTGGTCCTGGTGAGAGTCTCAGTCTCAATTTGTGCAGCCTTTTCCGCCATGGGCTTGCCAAAGAGGTTTTCGCCTCGGCAGGGGACATCGACCAACTTGTCCTGTACCCAGGGCTCAAGGTCCGACGACTGAAGCCAAGCCTGTCGGCGGGCACCGATGCCGGCTGCGGCCACTCTAGCCGAGGCCTCAAAGCCATCATAGGCTGCTCGGGACATGAACTTTGAGCATTCCCGAATGCCCGTGGACAAGGCTAGGAACCTCCGCAAGGGCTCCTCGGAGAGACCAGCGGAGAATCCGGCTAGCTCTTTAGCCAGATCCCGGAGATACATGCCCATGTAGAGCTGGTAAGTCTGGACACGACATGCGAGCATAGAGCCCTGGAAGCACTTCTTGCCAAGGCCATCCAGGTTACGGGCCTCCCTTCCAGGAGGCACCGAGGAGTGCATCTTCTGGCTCTTAAGACGATGCATGGCCGATTCCACTACCATGGAATGGTGTGGCAGCTGTGCCTTCTGAAAGCCAGGGCTCTTGCGGACCCGATAGATAGAATCGACCCGCTTGCTCAGGACCGGCGAGGAGGCCGGACTCTCCCACATGCGGAAGAGTAGTCATTCCAGCATAGGAGGAACCGGCACAGTAAAGTGCTCCCTCGCGGGAGAGTCATACTGGAGGGCGTCGAGCTCTTCGGCTCGAGGCTCCTCCTCGGGATCCGCAGGGAAGGCCAAAGCCTTGGCCATATCCCTAACGAAGTCCGAGAACCGGGCATCCTCCGGGGGGGACTGCTTCCGAGGCTCGGACCCCGGTGAGTCCGATGGGACACACCGAGTCCGGAAAGAATCAGGTGACTCTTCCTCCTCAGACTCCCAGACCGACTCCGACGAGGACTCGGTGGGGTCGGCCCGGGCAGGGTGCGGCGCCAGCCGCCCCGACGTCGAGGGAGTCGGCGTCGGCGACCTCGGTCCCGAACGGGAGGCCGAGGGTGACCTCGACCGAGGATCGACTCGAGTTCTCATTGACTCGAGGATCGGCTCGGTCTCCGGGCCGACTTGGACGTCGACGTCCCGGCGGTCGGGGCAGCGGCGCCAGCGAGGCCAGCGAGCAGTGCCCGCTGCTGGTCCATGAAGGCAGACAGTCTGCTCTCCAAGGCCGTCAACCTGAGTCCGAGCTCAGGTGACCCAGCAGCCCCCGACTCGGGCCCCGACAGCGTCGGGCCCGACGTCGGCTGTCGCGGAGGCGAGTCCAGAAGGACTACAGGACTTACCCGGGCAGGCATCTCCGACTCCAGGCGAGGTCGCTTCGGGAGATGTTCCTTCTCCAAGGACCCGGGGCGGCTGTCGGGGCTATGCGACCTGGCCCTCGCGGAGCCAGGAGCGTCCACCGACGCCGCCCTCGCGGGTTTTTCCTTCCGACGATGGTCCCCGGAGGGAGAACCCCGGTCGGAGGAGCTCCGGCGACGGTCCGAGCTGGAGCCCTTTGACACGGAGGCCTCCGACGAGGTCCGGGTACGGCTGGGGTCAGCGAAGATTCTCTCGCGCTGATGCCGCCGACTTCTCAACGCCTTCGAGGACAGTTTGCTGCAGGGCCCACAGATCAGTTCCTCATGATCCGGGCCCAAGCAGCGGAGGCAAAAGTCGTGTGTGTCGGTTAGTGACATATTTCGGTCACACCGACCACACCGCTTAAAGCCACTGGCAGCCATCGGGGGAAAAAGGGCCCCTGCGAGGTCAAAGGACCGGGCTGCCAGGGAAAACGAAAATGAAAGCTGACTAAGTCAGAAAAACCGAAAAAACGCTAGAGGACTCGAGACCGGCGTCGCGAGTCCGGGCGGGAAAACGATCGGCGTCGAACCGAAAGAAAAAAGTATAAAATAAAGAGGAAAATCAACTTTTTCGCGGGGACAAGACGGGGACGTCTGCAGGGCTCCGCGGAAAAAAGAAGAGCGGGCGGGAAGACGACCGCGCATGCGCGCTGCAATTCCCAAAGGCTTTCTTTGAAAGCTGGGGAAAATTGCTCCGCGAGGGCTCCGTCGGCGCCGACGTCACCCATAAGTGAGGACTGACTTCCTGCTTGGTCCTGGAGAACGCCATATATGAATGCTCTTCGGGATGGGGTCAGGGAGAAAGAGTAGTAATATCCCATTATAACTGGGTAAACAGAGAAAATCAAACTGACCTGGCCCAGATGTCAGTGGAGGGGGGGGGGGGTCACATCATGCAATCCTACATCATGCTAAAAACATTGGATGGGGAGGGGGAAAGAAGGCAAAGATCCACTTCCATGTACAAGAGGAGGCTTGTAGAGCAATCTAGAAGATGTCTTCATATAGGACCCCGCTTGGTTCACTTAGTCTGAACACGTGTACCTTTAAAAGGCGGAAAATGATGTGAGCCAGTGAAGGCTTCTCCCACATTGTTTGCGACAGTACTCCACAGCACTGTGTCGCAAACAATATGGGAGAAGCCATCACTGGCTCACATTGTTTTTGGCTGAAAACTGAGATAAGTAAAATGTCTTGTGTTTTTACACACATTCACAAATTTTGGTTGATCACATTACGAACCACTCACATTTAGATTAAAATGAATGTTTGCACTCTGAAAGGTTTATCCCTCCCTAAACAAACAGTCCGATAAAAAAAAAAAAAAGTCCGACATTCATATAGCTCTTAGTCTAACCTTCTTTTATGTGATAATTTGGTGGTCGAAGACTTCTGGTTTTTGTTTGAAGCACATCTAATTGTTTGGCAAGTTCTCCTCCATGTGAAACCATGTTGACTACGACCCTTTTAACATACTGGTGTCAATGTATTATATTATTGCATCCTACAATAGGATTTCCATACTATTTTACCTTACATTAGAGTGTACATTAGTGTTCACAGCTCTTGAGGGGGGGCTTTTCATCTAGAGGTCGGATTCAGGGCTCAATAATGCAGGGCTCTGGAAGGCATACCAGTGGATGGCCTTCACTCAAGAACTGTCAACGCAATGGCAGAAGTAAAGGTTGGGAGGGGAGATAAAATAGGAAATAAATCCCCAAATAATTGCAAATGACAACTCATGGCACTGGATCCCAGCCCAAAATAGGGCTACTCCACTGATGGAGTAGTCCGAGTTGAACTAGCTTATGTCTGTTGTGCCGACTTAAAATTTCTGAATCTCTTCCCAGTTTGCTCTGTGCATCTAGCAAATTTCTTCTCTCTGCTTCATTTTCTTTGATTGTTCAGTTGAAGTTTATTATTCCTTTGAATGTTTTTATTTTGTTCCTCAATATATTTTACATTTCTTTTCTCCTCCCAAATTCTAAGTTTCCCGTACTTTGCCAGACTCAGGCATTTTCTGCATCCTTGACTTTTCTCTCTGCTACTCTCTTGCCTGCTTCTCCAGCAACTTTTAACGCCCTCTTTCCAAGGTAGTAAAAATCCATGAACAAATCTGTTTATGTACAGCAAAGTTTATATTACACTCCTGTAAAAAGGAACAATGAAAGTGATCCAACTGATTGAAATTTATCCCAAACTATAATTTAGATTGTGCTTGCTCTCAAGTGCATTCTGAGGCTATAAGAACTAGCACAGTAGAGACCACCCATGCAAAGTCACTCATTAGAATATGGTCTACCACTACGTATATGCAAAAACTGTAGGAGAGCTCTCCAAAATTTAAAAAAAACATGGTTTGAAAGTAAAACTGGTCAGGAAGTGGGAAAGTTAAAGTCAGCTGCACTACGAGTTCCCATAGAACAAGTCAATGTTTAGATTTAGGTTTATGTTGTATTTACATCCAATCAAAATTAATTCTGTCAAGAAACCTATTCCTCCTTCCCAGCCCCTCCACAGTTTTAAATAAATAGCGTCAGTGCATGGAATGTTTTTGATAACAAATGAAACCATATGGAGGGAGACGTGCAGCCCTACTCCATTCCTGGATTAATCAGCATGCTCATCATCCAAGTCTGCTAAATGGCAAACAGATAGCACACCGATGCATCATATCTTAATTTCTCTGGCTGTCTCCTCTCCTTGCTCATGACTACACAGCTTATCCCAAGCTATGCCAATACCCACCCCTTCTTATGCACTATTCCGATATTTACTCCTATGTAAAGTTAAAAATAATGTTTGTAGTCACTGAATAATTGTGTCCCCGACACAGCATGCTGAGAACAGCATATCAACAAATTTACCGGAAAGGAGGGGGGGGGGTCCCTCCAACAGTGGTTTATCAGCTACTTACTCCCTGGGAAGGATAAACCCTATGCCTACTTTGAATGATGTTTAAATTGGCATTTTGGGGAGGCACTTTGTAAATTGCCTTAGATTGAATTTTGATTTACAGAAAGAAGTATAGAAGTACAACATAATATAATATGTTCAGAGTTTACACGTATAGTTTGAATTTTGTTCCAATGCATAATACTAGAACAACAAAAAAATGAAATTCAGTAATATAACTTGTTCTGATGTGGTTTGAAAAGCTATATATATATATCCAGAAAATAAAACATGGGTATAAATCACAGCAGGCACAGAGACACGCATATTCTAGGGATGTTCTGGCAAAAAAAATTGTTTGTGAGATTGTCTTTTTTTTTTTTTACAATAAAAAACATCTTTCCATTTCAAGGCAATTTCATTAATAGTGCACACTATTCTTCAGCAGGCACATACTGAAAAAATGAATGCCTATCGAGGCAATAGGCACCTTCTTAGCACTTCAAAAGACACCTCTTGAGCAATAATGTATATTATTAATGGCACAAGGAAAACCCCAAATTTCAGGATTTTCCTGTTTCCATTAAAAATGACTGACATGGGAAAGACCCTCAACACTTCTAAGAATGTACATTCATTGGAAATAACCTTGGTACATTTATGCCACCTGCCACTAAATCCATGTGCAACTGGCGACTTTAAAAGGCAAAGTGTAAATGTACTTTTCCTTTGTAAACCCGACACTATACAGGCCACATCCACTTATGCAGCTGGTACTAAAGCTGCCCTGGTGTTCTATCTGGTGGAGAATGAAGTATTGGGGCCGATACAGAAATGTTAGCGCACCATTTGTGCACAATCAGTGTGACCTCTGTGCATATTTACCGCTATGCCACACAACGTAGAGGGAATGGAAGCGAGCATTTCCTGCGTAGAAATGAATGCATAGATAGTGGCACAGCTTCTATTCAAATTACATTACAATCAGCTGTGTCTATACAAATGACATAACAAGGTCATTAACTATTCCACCTGGATGCAAAGAAGTGTGGAAATGACCGAAAGGACAAGCGCAGAGTTCAGTAGCGCCACTGCTTGAACGCCTGATTAGAGGTGAAGTTCACACTTCAGCACATGTAGAAACTTTGGTGCATATAAGAGAAAATAGAACACCATGTGGGAGAACAGAAATGTTTTCTGATGTGATTTACTCAATGGTGGCTTTGCAGTGGGGCTCATTCCTTTTTGCAGACCTTGAAAGATTTTGTGTGGATTTAGGAGCCAGGCCAATATCTTAGGAGCTAGTGCTTTTGACCTCTTTGTCCCCACATGTTCTGTGAACAGCACCAGAGTTCTTATACCATGCATCATCTTTAGATTTCAACAGCTGTAGCTTCAGATAGGAAGTGCTTCTGTGGATGTGGGGTGCAACGTTGGGTGTGCCTGTCGGTGGGTGTGATGCAGGGCTGTAGTGTGTGTGTATATGTATGTGCGTGTGGCACAGAGCTCTGTGTGTAGCACAGAAGTGGGTTGCCTGTGTGTGTGTGTATGTCATGTGTGGTGCAGAGGTGAGGTGTGTGAATGTGTGAGTGTGGTGCTTCTGTGTGTGTCTGTCATGCAAAGGTGGGGTGTGTGTTTAATAATGTGAGGATGAGATGCTTGTGTGTATGTTCGGAGGAGGGGGGGAGGAGAATGCACCCTTTGGCATATATAGATTGTCATTTTGTCCCCATGCATTCATTCCTTTAACCTCCATCATGCACTCTTTCTTCCCCATTCTCTGTTCTGGTCTCTCCCCTTCTCCCTCCTGCCCTCCATTTTCCAAATCCTCTTCTTTTTTAAAAGGTTCTGCCCTTTTAAATTTTTGCTGCCTCTTTCTCGTCTGCGTTCCCCCCCCCCCCCCCCCGAAGGCTCTGATCCCCAACATGAGGGATCTCTGCCACCCCTAAGACCTGAATGCGGCAAAGATTGCTCCTGTTTTGCCTGCAGGGATCCGATCTCCCATGGGCAGAACAGGAAGGGTTTTCTGCCCACGACGGGGAAGGTGAGCAAATTCCTGGTGCAAGGTATAAATTTCTGGTCGCCATGGTGATCTGTTGCCTGGGCTTTGTCAAGCCCTACCTTATTGTGCTTATAAAACATACAGGTACCCTTCAGAAACCACTGTTATGGGCACTAAAGTTAAGCACACAACTTTCCCCGTGCGGGTAAATTATTATTCTGTGCTGAAAATTGTTATTTCAAAATATATAATAAATAATTTTAAATGCCACTACAGATATGTCACTGGTAGCCCATAAGCTTTCTGCTCATGCATCTGGCATCAACTCAACTTTTAGTGCAGAAGTTTTGCAAATCACATTTGCATAAGATTTGCTTGCGGCATACTGGTGCACAACCTTTGCAGTGTTCTCGTGCTAGAAAACCATGGACGTGGCTTTTATTGCACGGCTACAACGCTGGCTTTCTGCATCGACCCCTTAGTCAGGAATACTGAAATACCAGATGGATGAACGCCAAGAGTGCGTGGCTTGCCATCATTTCTTATTACGAGCACACTGCTTCATCCCCCAGAGCTTCAGTTTACTTAACACCACTGGGGTGAGAATGCTAACAGTAATATTGCTTCTTCATTCATCAGCCTGTCATTCACACACAGAACCCAACTGCTAGACTTGCTGTGCACACGTGCTAGGAAACTAAAAGAACTCTAGGGTGCCAGTTAGATGACAGGTGTTGAAATGCAAAATTATTATTAGTGGTGGCAATAAAACAAAACACAAATCTTCCTATGAAAAAAAATCTGCGACACAGAGGAAATACATCAGGTGCACATTTCCTGATGTGTGAAAAGCCCCTTATTTTCTCAAGCTTCGCTAACAATAGCAGCATGTGCATCCGTTCTGTTCTGGAGCATTATGTTTACAAATGGGCAGAACGACATGGATTCTAGATGTTGCTTTTAAATGCCATCCATCATCCATGATATTACCTCCTTAGCCCACATCTGTATCTTCTCATGCCATTAAAAATCCCTCTCTGCTGGCTCACTGTGAATTTTAATGTCATCTCCTACTAGCCCAGGTAAGCAACAGATAAAGACTGAATGACCTATCTAGGGTTGTCAACTGGCTCCAGAAGCGCCCGACAGGCTCGAGCCAGTCCTGGGTTTATCCCATTGCATGGGACTTTCTTTTCTTATGGAGTGCAACAGAGAAATCAGAACTACATATTCCTACATGCAATGGGATAAACAGAGGACTGGATCGAGCTTGTCGGGCACATCTGAAGCCAGTTGGCAACCCTAGACCCATCCAATTTTCCCAGTAAGATGCCTAGGGTGGAAATTGTTGCTCCATACCGGTTAACCCCAACTCTCCCCAAATCTTAGCAGAGAAAATCACTTTTGTGGATCACAAATTTATACAGAATTTTCCCGGTTACCACATGGAATATATAATATAACCAAGTTTTGTTAATCCTCTAACTTTTCCAGTTTCTCCCTCCTGCCTTTGGCTCATTTTATGTTACACCTTGTGAACATTTTTAAAAAATTAAAGGGCAGGGCTCCAATCCTGGCTTCTTACTGCCCATATTGTGGGGCTTGCACAGCATCCAGTCATTCTACATGCTAAACAAACCAGGATTACCATCAAACTAACAAATGTTACCGTTATACTTTATGGTAGCACTACCTGAAGGGAGGGGGGGAACAAAGTTAGCAGGGGCTCCTAGTTTGTCAGCTTTAAATAATTCAATAGATATCGTTACATCCACACACCCTCTCTTTTTAAGCACTATTCCATTTACGAAGAGTATTATGCTGCATACATATGCTGCAAATCTCCTGCTGAAGGCACTTGCGCTTAGTTAGAAGAAAGGCACGTTCCTTACCATGTCTCTTCCACCTATGACCTCGGATTGACATGCTAGTGACAGCATTTCTTGATATCCTAGATGAAGATGGTGCTATTTCTACTTGAATACTTTTTGTGCCATCCTCATTAGATTTCATGGCACCCTGGGGTAATGATGCCTTTATTGCATTAGCAACCTAAAGGGGGGGGGGGGGAGAAAAAAAAAAACCACACAACACACATGGTATTCAAAGTCCCTCAATATCAGGAATTAAATTTCAGCGCAGAATGCTGACACTTAACATTTTGTCTGTGCATGTTATAAGGGGGAAGGCATACTGGTTTAAACATAATCAGCCCTGTGAAATTACTGCTATTTTAGCTGAATTTAAGAAGTAACCTTGCGCAACCAGACTAATGGCAGCATCTCCTACTTTTGTTCCAAACAGCATAAATATCCCAATTGTGATACAGATCCCTGGGGAATATTGGAAAGTCTACCAAGAGAGTGTCATCTGAATGGGTGATTCAACTTCTTAAAATTGTATCTGAAAAGCATGAATGTGGCGCAAAAAATGGCACCGAGGTCTCATATAGTTAAATACGCTTGGGAATATGCTGTCCTTGTCATTCAACAGCAAGCTATGGCATGAGAATGCATATATGTTGTGTCTTGCAACACAATCAATGAATGCAAATATCTCAACATGCAATGTGTGAAGGACTATCAAAAGGGACTGTTACAGCTGGAAAAAGATCTGCACTTCTAAGTATTTATCTTATGGAATATACTCTAAATCTGGGAGAAAATGGGAATTCTTTACGTTAAAGCTGATAAATCTGTATTTTAGAATTCAGTGTTTTTGCTGGGTCAGTCAGGGCAGTACCACCAGATGTAGCTTAGTATACAAGTAGAACAAATAGTCTCCGAATAGAAAGAAAGCGTAGTTACTCACTTATGGGCGATGTCAGCACAGACTGAGCACGCGCGGAGCAATTCCCCAGCTTTCAAGGAAAGCCTTTGGGATTGCTGCCACGCATGCGTGGTCCTCTTCCCACCCAAAGGTGCCATCTTGCTCAATCAGGTCCCCAGAGCTAGAGCCCTACTAAGCAGAGGACAAGGGAAGGATAAAAAGATAGCAACTCTTCAGGGGAGGTGGGAGGGTAGTGAGGACTGATTCCTGCTGTCCCTGGAGATCACCTGTTACAGGTGAGTAACTACGCTTTCTCCAGGAACAAACAGGAAGTCAATCCACACTTATGGGACTCCCCAGCTACAGGCTACTGAACCTGTAATCCAAAAATGCCTCCGCGAGGCCGTGAGCAGAAACCGATGCCCAAAGGAGCCAGAGTCCTCAGGTCCCTGGGACTAAGCTCTTGGGTAGCCATAGGAGGAGGGTCGGAAGGCAGGAGTTGCTTATACCCCGAACAGATTACGGAGTACAGCCTGGATGAAGGCGCTGTCCCAGCGGGACTCCCTCTCCAGGCAGTAGTGCGAAACGAAAGTGTTCGCTGAAGACCAGGTCGCAGCCCGACAGATATCCACTAGAGGCACTGAGCGCAGCAAAGCCACCGATGCTGCCTTGGCACGGACGCCACGCGTGGTGACCCATCGATCCAGCGGGGCCCCAAGCCTTTGCCTGGACAAAGACAATGCAGTCCGCCACCCAGATGGAGAGAGTGCCCTTAGTAACTGCCAGCCCCAGGTGGTTGGGATTGTAGGTGACAAAGAGCCAGTCAGACTTGCGATGATCCCGGATGTGCTGCAGACAGAAGGCGAAAGCCCTCTTGCAATTGACAGTATGCAGGACCGCTGATGCCTGGTCGGCATGAGGTCGCGGAAAGAAAGTCGGCAAGACTATCTCCTGATTAAGATGGAAATCAGAGACCACTTTCAGAAGAAACTTGGGGTGGCAACAAGGATCACCCTATTCCTGTAGAACCTGGTTTTGGGGGGCCTCTGCCATGAGGGCTTGAAGTTCGTTGACCTGCTGTGCCAAGGTCAGCACCACCAGGAAGACCCCCTTCCAGGAGAGGTGCCGGAGTGAGCACATCGCCATCGGCTCGAAGGGCGGCTGCGTCAACTGCATGAGCACGATATTCAGGTCCCACTCTGCCAGCAGGGATGGACGGGGGGCCTGGAAAGCAAGAGGCCCCACATGAAGCGGGAGACCAGAGGCTGGCCTGAGAGGGGTTTACCCCGACGGGGAAGTGGATGGCCAAAATGGCACTCAGTTGAACCCTGACCGAGCTGGATTTCAATCCCACCCGCGAGAGGTGGAAGAGGTATTGGAGAACCCACTGGGTGGAGCAGGAGAATGGGTTGATCTGGAGCTCAGAGCACCAGGTCGAGAAGCACCGCCACTTCAGAGCATAGGCCCGTCTTCGTCGAGTCCTTCCTTGACACGAGGAGGATTTCTTCAATCTCTTCCGGGAGATCCAGTGAGGCTAAGGAGACCCGTTCAGACACCAGGTCATCAGGGATAGTGAGGCCAAGTTCGGGTGAAGCACCCGTCCTTCCTCCTGTATCAGCAGGCCTGGGGCACTGCTCAGGGGAACCGGAGGCTCCGCCGAGAGTCGGAGCAGAAGAGGGAACCAGGGCTGTCAGGGCCATGAGGATCATCGAAGCTCGATTCCGCTGAATCTTGTGGAGAGTCCTCGCAATGAGAGGAGTGGGAGGGAACGCATACCGAAACCCGGAGGTCTAGTGCAGGAGGAATGCATCCAGGGCTACCCTGCTCGGGTGCGGCATCAGCCTGCAAAAGTGGGGAAGCTACTCGTTCACCAGTCTGGCAAAAAGGTCTATGAACGGAGTCCCCCAGCAGTGCAAAAAGTGGAGAGCCACCTCTGGACTCAGGTGCCACTCGTGTGGGCGAAGGAGCCTGCTGAGTCTGTCCACAAGGAAGCTGTCCTGGCCCAGGAGGTAGACAGCCCATAAGGTCATATCCTGGCATACCGTGAAGGAGCAGAGGAGGACTGCCTCCCGACAAAGGAGGCAGGAGCACGTGCCCCCTTCCTTGTTTATGTAGAACATCGCAACTTTGTCATCGGTCTGCACAAGCACCGACAAGTCCTTCAGGTGGTACTCTAAGACCTTCAGGGCCAACCTGACCGCTCAGAGCTTGAGCAGGTTGATCTGCTGCAGGGACTCCTCGGGCGACCACTGCCCCTGGGTGCATAGGCTGCCACAGTGGTCACCCTAGCCCAACAGCGAGGCGTCCATCATCAAGACAAGCTCGTGCTGCTGAGTGTGGAAGGGCATGCCCCGAAGGAGGCTTTGGGGATTTTGCCACCAAGCCAGGGAACTGAATAGGCTGCGGGAGACCCGGATGGGGTCCCGGAGGCATCCCGAGGCTTGGGCCCATTGTGTCCTGAGGCACCATTGCACCGCCTGCATGCACGACATGGATGGTCAAGGTCATGTGCCCCAGGAGGCGCAGCATGGTCCGTGCCAAGACTTTCGTCCAGCCTTGGACCTCGGCAGCCAGGGCGCTGTGCCGTTCCACACGGGTTCGAGGGAGAAAGGCGGTTGCCCGGTCTGTGTCAAGGAGGGTGTTGATGAACGCCAGGGTCTGCACCGGTTTGAGATGGAGTAGTCAATCAGGAAGCCGAGACGCTTGAGGAGGGCTGTGCACGACACCGAAAGGCAAGCCTCCTGCGCCAATGTGCCTGTGACAAGCTAATCATCTAAGTACGGGTAAACGGGTATGCCCTGCATTCAGAGGTGAGCTGCTGACAGGCACTATGTGAAGACCCGCGGGGCAGACGCAAGCCCGAAGGGGAGCACCCTGTACTGATAATGCTCCCCTTGCATCCTGAAACACGGATATTGCCTGTGCTTGGGGTGGACCGGGATATGGGCGTAAGCATCTCTGAGATCCAAGGAGCATAGCTAATTTCCCTGCAGTAGGAAGGGCAGCAGGACGCCAAGCGATAGCATTTTGAACTTCTCCCGCACCAGAAACTTGTTCAGGTTCCTGAGATCGAGGATAGGGCGCAGGCCGCCCCCCCCCCCGTCCTTTTTGGGAAAAGGAAATACCTGGAGTAAAACCCCCAGCCTCGGAAGTGCAGTGGGACCCTTTCAACTGCCTGCTGACCAAGGAGGTTGTCAACCTCTTGTTGCAAGCAAGCCTGGTGCGAGGGAAGCAGAGTAGGATCCACTGGGGAGAAGGGAGGAAGGAGTCTGTCCAGATGAAGACGATAACAGTCCCGGATCACCTGGAGGACCCAGGTGTTCGATGTAATGGCCGCCCACTCCGGGGTGAAAAGGGACAGGCATCCTCCCATGGGCGGAAGTGCCACCAGAGGGGATGAGAGGCTATGCATTCGGCGTCAAAACCCCGGAGCTGGCTGGGGTGGCGCCAGCAGTTGGGTCTTGAGCCCTTTCAGTTTCCGATGACCCTGAAAGCCTCCCCCTTTGCCCTGAGCGCTGGTCGTCGGTGCCGGGGTAGGTGGGTACGGTCGGAATCCCCGATAGGGAAGCCCCTTCCTCTAGAAGAAAGGCTTTTTGCTGTGCTGCTTCTTCCGTGGAAGAGAAGAGATTTTACAAGAGAGACGGGTACGAGTCCTGAACTCCATCTCGATCTCAGCTGCCTTGTCCTCCATGGGCTTGCCAAACAGCTGCTCACCAAGGCAGGGGACGTCCAAGAGCTTCTCCTGGACCCGCTGTTCCAGGTCCGAAGACTGGAGCCATCCTTGGCGCCAAGCCCCGATGCCAGCTGCTGCCATGTGGGCGGAGGACTCAAACCCATAATATGCAGTGCGGGAAAGGTATTTTGAGGAGTCTGCGACCGACCTCAGGAGGGTCTGGAGCCTGAGTAGGTGTTCGCCCCCAAGGCCTGCGGAGAAACCGCCAAACTCTTTGGTGAGGTCACGAAGAAACATAACCATATACAGCTGATATGCCAGGATGCGTGCCGCCAGCATGGATCCCTGGCAAGCCTTGCGCCTGAGGGCATGGGATTCCCTGCCAGGTGGGAACGAAGAGTGTGGCTTTGGACTCTTTTGCTTCCGCATGGCCGATTCAACCACCATGGAGGTATGAGGAAGTTGAGTCTTCCGAAACCCTGGGCCGTGCTGGAACCTGTATATGGCATCGAGCAGTTTGCTGACCATGTGGACCGAGGCGGGTGCTTCCCACATGCGGAGGAGCAGCCAGAATAGGATGGGTAGCACAGAGACCATAAGAGACTCCCTAGGTGGAGATTCATACTGCAAAATGTCAAGTTCCTCTGCCCTCGGTTCCTCCTCTGTCTGCGTGGCAGATTGAGGGCCCATGCCATATCCCGCATGAACACACACAAAAAAAAAAAAAGAGATGTCCTTGGGAGGCGACTGCCTTTGCGGAGAGGGCGGGGATGGGTCAGAAGGAAGGTCCCTATGGACGCAGGTCTCCGGGAAAATGTCCCCGTCCAACGCCCAGCCTGAGACGTCCGAGAAAGATTCTGAATTGGGCTGTTCCCATGTCTAGTAGCTGAGGCCCGCTTGGAGCTAGAGGCACTGACTCTGGAAGACCTCATCCCCGAGGAACGGGACAGTGAGCGAGACCGGTGCCGAGGACCTTCACGAAGCTCATGGCTCTCGGGGGTTTCCAAGGTGGTTTTCGATACCCTCCGTCGGGGGACCATGGGTCTCGAAGCGCGGGCCAGCCGTGCTGGGCAATAGCGCCTGCTGGGCAGCTAGGAAGGCAGAAACGCTGTGCTCCAGTGACAGCATACGGGCCTCCCACTCAGTAGTGGGGCCCTGTGATGCTGACACAAGGGTGACCAGGTCTGGCATGGAGGAGAGGTGGTCCTAGACGGGACCACTCTTGGGAGACTGGGCGCCATTGCCGGAGGCCTCCGTATCCGTACGAGGTACCATTCGAGGCCGTTCCTTGTCTGACTCTCGGGAACGCTGGGGAGGGCTGAGGGAATGAGCGTGAGACCTCTCGCGCTTGTCCGGAGCCCCCGACAGCGACTTTGAGGTCATCTTCTTTCGCCACTCCACCTTGGGCGAACCCCGATCGGAATGACGCCTGGGGTGCAGGGTCGCCGCGGGGGATCCCGCAAGTGGTGGATTGGCAGTGTGTGGAGCCACCGGGGACCCCAGGGCTGCCTTATGGAAAATATCATCGGACTTCTGCTTACGGCTTAGCAAGACCTTGGTGGACATTTTCTTACAGAGAGAGCAGAGCTCCAGGTTGTGGTCAGCCCCCAGACACTGCAAAACAGTCATGGGTATCCGTAAGTGACATTCTTCAAGCATCTGTCACATTTTTTGAAACCAGTGGCCATGGGGGCAAAAAGAGCCCCTGCGAGGTCGAAAACCCTCGAGGACAGCAATTAGGAAAAAGGCGCAAAAAAGGCCTGAAGGGAAAAAATTAAAAGAAAGAGAAAAAAAAAAATCAGAGTCCTCTAGCCTACCACCAAGGTAGAGGCATAGGGGAGGACGGGAGAGGACCGGTGCAACCAGAAAAGAGGCCAAAAGGCCGAGGACAAAAACACCTTTTCCGAGGGACGTGTGCCCGAAGGGCTCCACGGAAAAAGGGAGACCGAGCAAGATGGCACCTTTGGGCGTGGACCACGCATGTGTGGAAGCAATCCCTAAGGCTTTCTTTGAAAGCTGGGGAATTGCTCCACGTGGGCTCCATTGGTGCTGACGTCACCCATAAGTGAGGAATGACTTCCTGCTTGTTCCTGGAGAACTAAACTAGTTTCTAGTGACCTTTACAGAAAGGCCCTCCAGTTAGAAATCAAAAGATCTGCGAAGTTGTCTTAAATAGGTGTTAAAGCCAAGTGGCAGATCAAAGGAACAATTTAAAAGGCCCCCTCTATAAAACTAAGGGTTATGTGAATCACCCAAGAAATTGGTAAGACTTTACTTTAGAAGCACAGGTCAGGGCACTGTGTAGCAAGCCAGTTTTATTCATTCAGTCTTCCTTCCCTCCTACCCACCCCAACTCCCAGCCATCCCAGGGATAATCTTAGCTTTATAGGCTCTTAAACCTCTTTAAGGGAAGGGGGTGCCCATATTCACTTTCAGGTGTGGCTGGTTATCCTCATCAGGAATAGATTAATTAAGGACCTGAAATTAATTAATCTTGAAGTGAACAAAGTCCATTGAACGTATTAGGTATAGTGGTATTAGTATGCATCCCCAGCAAACTTAAACAACTTAAATGCCTAAACAAAACCTTAAAACTAAGATGCAGACAGCAGTCCAGCAGCAAGATGGGGGCTTTTCAGTCTTTCGCATTGAGTATCACATGTATGATTTTCTCCCAGTTGGTGAGGGGTCATACATGTGCACTAGATTAAAGTTTTGCAGGGAAAAAAACCCTGTAGAATGTCTATAGCTCAAAATTCCATGTAAAAAGGGGAAGGCGATGGCAGTGGAGGTGTTCCACTGACCACCTGGCCAGAACAAACAAAAGCTCAAAAAAATCAGGGAAGCTAACAAAAGTTACCACACAGTAATAATGGGTGATTTCAATTACCCCAGTATCGACTGGGTCAGTGTTACCTCAGGACATGCTAGAAAGATAAAGTTTGTAGATGAAGTAGATGACTGCTTCTTGGAGCAGCTAGTTCACAAACCAACAAGAGGGGAAGTCATTTTTGACCTAGCCCTTAGTGGAACATAAGATCTGGTGCAAGAGATAAGAGTGTTGAGGCCACTTGGCAATAGTGATAATAGCATGATCGTGTTTGATTTAAAAATGGAATAAGGAAAGCAAGGAAATCCACAGTACTACCTTTTAACTTTCAAAAGGAAGATGATGATAAAAAAAGGAAACTAGTTAAGAAAAAACTAAAAGGAGCAGCTGCAAAGGTTAAGGATTTACATCAAGCCTATGTGTTTAAAAATACTAACTAGGAAGCCCAGACCAGCTATATAGCACGCTTTAAGAAAAGTGGAAGGAAAAGGTGAGGTCAGAGGCTGCTGTAGCCAAAAAAGCATCTTTTAGGAAATGGAAAAAGGAGCCAAAATGACAAAAACTTGAAACATAAGAACTGACAAGTTAAATGCAAGGCATTGATAAGGCAGGCAAAGAGAGAATTTGAAAAAAAGCTTGCCACGGAAGCAAAAACGCATAATAAAAACTTTTTCAAGTACATTTGTAGCAAAAATCCTGAGAGAGTCAGTTGGACCATTAGATGATAGAGGGGTAAAAAGGGGACCTAAGAGAGGACAAGGCCATAGTGGAGAAACTGAATGAATTCTTTGCTTTGGTCTTTACTGAAGATGATGTAGGGAAGTTACCCATGACTGAAACAGTATTCAAAGGTGATGCATCAGAAGAATTGAAAGAAATATTGATAAACCATGAAGATATATTACAACTATTTGATAAAGTAAACAGTAGCAAGGGTGTTGAAAGAACCGAAATATGAGACTGCAGACCTATTAGTAATCTGTGAGCTTTTATTAAAATCATCTGAAGTACCTGAAGATTGGTGAATGGCCAGTGTAACAAAATTTTTTAAAAAGGGTTCCAGGGGTGATCTGGGAAACTACAGACAATGAGCTGATATCAGTACCAGGCAAAATGGTAGAAACCATTATAAAGAACAAAATTATTGAACATTTAGGTAGTCATGGTTTAATGGGAGAAAGTCAACATGGTTTTAGCCAAGGAAGGTCTTGTCTTACTAATCTGTTATATTTTTTTGAAGGTGTGAATAAACACATAGACAAAGGAGAGCTGGTTGATATAGTGTATCTGGATTTTCAGAAGCGTTTGACAAGGTCCCTCATGACAGACTCTTGGTGAAATCAAAAAGTCATGGTATAGGAGGCAGTGTACTACTCTGGATCAGAAACTGGTTAAAAGATAGAAAGCACAGGGTAGGGCTAAATAGCCAATTTTCCCAATAGAGAAAAGTGAATAGTGGAGTATCCCAGGGATCTGTGCTGGATCCGCTGCTTTTTAACATATTCATAAATGACCTTGAAAGGGGAACAACGAGTGAGATAATCAAATCTGCAGATGAGACAAAATTATTCAAAGTTGTTAAAAACCCAAGAGGAAAGTGAAAAATTGCACAAGGACC
This sequence comes from Ichthyophis bannanicus, assembly GCA_033557465.1. Classification (NCBI taxonomy): domain Eukaryota; kingdom Metazoa; phylum Chordata; class Amphibia; order Gymnophiona; family Ichthyophiidae; genus Ichthyophis; species Ichthyophis bannanicus. The sequence goes on from CM066031.1 coordinate 550,119,937, forward strand.
TTGATAAATTGGAAGACTGGATGTTCAAATGACAGATGAAATTTAATGTGGACAAGTGCAAAGTTATGCTCTTAGGAAAGAACAACCCAAACTATGGTTAAACGATGCAAGGTTCCACATTAGGAACCACCACCCAGGAAAAAGATTCCGGTGTCATCGTGGATAACACATTGAAACTGTCTGCCCAGTGTGCAGTGGCAGCCAAAAAGGCAAATAGAATGCTAGGAATCATAAGGAAAGGAATGGAGAATAAAATAAAGGATATTATAATGCCTCTGTATAGTTCCATGGTTCAACCACACCTTGAATATTGTGTGCAATTCTAGTCGCTGTATCTTTAAAAGGATATAGCGGAATTAGAAAAGATACAGAGAAGAGCCACCAAAATAGTAAAGGGGGTGGAATGATACTCCTTAAAAGGTTCGGGCTCGTCAACCTGGAAAAGAGATGGCTGACGGGAGATATGATAGCAGTCTATAAATTAATGAATGGAGTGGATCGGGTAAACGTAGATCGATCATTTACACCATCAAAAAGTAGAAAGAACAGAGAACATGCAATGAAGCTACAGCGTAACCCGTTTAAGACTAATTAGAGAAAGCGTAGTTACCGGGGACAGCAGCAATCAGTCCTCACTTATGGGTGACATCAGCATCGACGGAACCCTTGTGGAAGCATTCCCCCAGCTTTCAAAGAAAGCCTTTGGGAGATGTTACTACACATGTGTGATCCTCTTCCCGTCCAAGGGTGCCATCTTGCTCTGTCAGATAACATAGCTAAAAGACGGCAAAAAATAAAAGATGGTAAAGAAGCAACTCCAAGAGGAGGAAGGAGGGTTGTGAGGACCGATTCCTGATGTCCCCAGAGAACACCTGTTACAGGTGAATAACTACGCTTTCTCCGGGAACAAGCAGGATGTCAGTCCTTACATATGGGACTCCTCAGCTACAGGCTACCGAAAGCCCATAGTGAAAAATCACAGTCACCCTCACTGTTCCTTCTAAGCTGTGCGCGTGCACGCACCTCGCCAAGCGAGCACACATACTTTACAACAGAGCGCACAAAAATTACGGCTCTAATTCTGATAGAAAACACAGACGTCTTAAAATGTTGTAATTACTAGAAATTTCCCGCTTCATTTAGTAATCGTCTATTTTCATTTAATTTGATTAAAATCAATGTGGTGTACATACTGTATTCTGATGTGTAGTCAAATTTTAAAGTATATAACTCTGAGTGTCGTTATGTGGTGCACAAAAACTTAACCTTCCTTCAAAAGCTGCACACACACAGCCTACAGAAAATTAGAGGGAACATTGCCCTCAAGGGGAGCCGTGAGCAGCAGCAATTGAGTCCGTAGCTACAGACTACAGTAGGACCCCTGTGTCCGATGAAACTAGCATTCCGGTAGCCTGAACACAGAAGGGTAGGATTTGCCTAAACCCCGAAAAGATTACAGAGCACTGGCCGAAGGCATTGTCCCATCAGGACTCCCCTTTCCAGGCAGTAATGGGCTGCAAAGGTATGGACTGAAGACTAGGTGGCGGCCTGGCAGATGTCCACTATCGTGACAGAGTGCAGGTTTGCCACCAAGGCCCTGACACGGTATGCTGTGACATGGCCTTCCAGCGGGAGCCCCACCTGCTCATAAGCAAGGATGATACAGTCCACCACCCAGGTAGACAGTGTACGTTTGGTCACTGCCTCCCCCAGACTGGGGCCATACGAGACGAAAAGCTGAGCAGCTTTGTGGTGGCCCTGAGTACTTTGGATGTAGAAGGACAAGGCCCTCTTATGTCCAGATTGTGAAGGACTGTATCACCTCTACTGGTGAGAGGTCTTGGAAAGAAGGCGGGAAGTACCACTTCCTATTTGAGGTGGAAGAACAATACCACCTTCGGAAGGAATTTAGGGTGTGTGTGGATCACCACCCTGTTCTTGTAGAACCTGGTATAGGGTGCGCCTCCACTACTAAGGCCTGAAGCTCGCTAACTAGGGCGCGCTGACAAAGGCCGCACGGACCACGGCCCTGAAGCAGCTCTCCCATCGGGGATAGAGCCGGACGGAACCAGCTTGAACCAGCCGTCCACCGCCTCACTCTGCCCAATCGGGGCAGCCTTCACCTCCCTCACAAGGAGCGCCATCGGGCGCACCTGCGTCTTGAGGGCCTCGCCAGAGGGCACTTTGGCATGGCTCTAAAGCAGGGTCTTGTGAAGAGGACACCCCCACTCCCACCGAGAACCAACAAGAACAGTCAGGTTCGCAGAAAGAACCAGCCTAAGAGACACAAAAAGTACCGCACAGTGGATATTGCCAGAATCAACGTAGTGGGCAAAACTTCAAGAGATACAATGCCTTCAGCAAAACGTATGTAGACAAAGGCCTAACAGCGTTACCACTGCACAAAACCATATGCTATCTGCCGGACATACTTGTGAGAACGTGATCCGATAATACCCTATTATACAGTAAAACCCTGAATGTCCTGTTAAAAATGTACTACTAATGGTGATCGAGATATAAGATAATAGTCAAAGAAGACTGGCACTAGCTCGCATGTAATACCCAGCTAAAAATCCGTTTGCATAGGCCTTTGAACGAACTACTAACTGTTAATACTGTATAAAGTAATCAAGTTTATGCATAGTAATCACTGTTACACAAAATAGTCATTACTGTACTATATAGACACTGCTGCACTGATTAGGCTCTGCTATACAGATTAGTCTCTGCTTTACAAAGTTTTCATTGACGTACAAAGTATTCATTGCTGTACAAGTTAGCCACTATTGATCAAGCTAGCCATTGCTGTACAAAGTATTCATTGCTAGCCATTGCTGTACAAAGTATTCATCGCCACCCACAGCTCAACATGGCCATATCCATCTTAACCCTCACCAGTTTGTACACAGCTCAACATGGCCATATCCATCTTAACCCTCACCAGTTTGTACCTCCTCAGCAATGCACTCTATGGCTCTCTCGCTTCTGCCTCCAACCACAACCCTATTCCAATCCTACAAAGCCAAGGAAGGAGCTATTATGGCAGCACACGCCGTATACCAACAGAATCCTATCAAGGCCCTCACCCACACTTAATCTACATACCGCTCTAACACCCTCCAAAGTCCAAAGTGGCGCAGCCCCAAAACCCATGCAACCTGAAATGTGCCCTCATAAATGCAGTCAGTCCGCAAGAAATGGCCAGCCATCACCGACCTTATAACAACTTGAGCTAAACATCCTACTAGTAACAGAATCGTGGCTCGCCGACTCAGATTCAGTCCTTATCAACCAACTCATCCCCCCAAACTTTTCAATCCACACCTGCCACAGAGCTAACTGCAGAGGAGGTGGCACCTTCATCCTAGTAAAAACGGAGCTCAAATTTCAGCTGCTCAGTTCCAACAGCACAAAACACCTGGATACAATTACCATAACCAACAATTACAGCACCATCAACCTAATCTACAGATCCCCATCCCCCTCCCCTGAAGACCTCTCAACCATAATTGACCTTGTCTGCAACCCCAAGAACCCACACAGACCAAACTGAGTAGTGGGAGACTAACTTACCAGCTCTTCAAAATACTCATTCCAAAGCCTTCCTTGAAGCACTCAACGAACTGGGCTATGAACAGATAGTCGATGTACCCACCCACCGGAAAGGAAATAAACTAGACCTCGTCTTCATCCCACGACCAGACATAAGCCCGAACTACAACTTTATAACCTAACCATCACCCCAGTCCCATGGTCAGACCTCAGTCTAATCAAATTCCAGATACCCATGCATCAAGATAGCAACTTGCCCAGTAAAGCAACCGAGAACTCATTGGCACCCACAGGACGATTTAGACTCTTCGACAAAGAGGCGATCCTCAATGAAGTCCTTCCAAACCTCAAGCTGGCATCGCCTAACCTGGAGGAAATGATAGCCAAACAGCCTGAGATCCTTCACACGCCTACCTGCCTCAGACAAGCCACCTGCCCCAGATAAGCCACCAAGAACAAGGAAATCAGCACGCTGGTTCTCTGCGGAACTACGGACCTCACTACTTCTCCTTAGGAAACTAGAAAGAAGATGGTGACACTCCCAGTCCCCAGCTGACCAGGCAGCCTACACCTCCCACCTGAAGGCACACCGAGATTCAATCTCAGTGAAAATGAAAGACCACCACTCCGAACTCCTGCGTCGCTCTAAACAAACCTCATGACCTCTTCAACATAGTGAAGACCCTGACAAAATAACCTTCTCCCCCCCCAACCAAGTATACTACACCCTCAGGAATACGCAGACTACTTACAAGCCAAATCCAGCAATGTCAGTGCTGCCACGAAGTCCACTCCTAGTCACAACTCACACCAACTAATGCCGCTCACCTCACTCACACCACCACCGGACAGAGGCTTCAAGGACACCATAGCAGCCATCAACTCCCCCACAGCTCCAAATGACCCCTACCCAGCATTCTGGATTAGATCACTGCGCAAGGAACTCAGCCCAATACTAGCCAAGATCATGGACCTGTCCTTCTCCACAGGACACTTCCCATCATGCCTCAATCCGGCTCCTTCTAAAAAACAACAAACTGAACCCCCAGAAGATAGAATCCTATTGACCAATCTCAAGCATCCTGCTGCTAGCCAAATTGAGAAGGTTGTCCAACATCAAATCCAGGACCACAATGATTCCACTGCCCCCCTCAACCCATGCCCTCAACACCTTACTCACAGGGATTGACATCAGACGAGGATATGTCCTTATCTTCCTGGACATTGCCACTGCATTCGACTCCGTCAACCATGAACAACTCCTGATACGTCTCCAGGAGAAGGGAATCCGTGGTTCAGCCTGGAGTTGGTGCAAATCATATCTAACAGATAGATGGCAGCAGGATCAAACGGGCTCTAAGACCTCCGAGCCTTTTCAACAAAAACATGATGTTCCCCAGGGCTCCTCACTCTCGGCCCTCTTGTTCAATATATATATGCAGCCCATATGTGCAATCATCCTCTCCTTCAACATCTTCTGCCTGATTGATGCGGATGAAGTACTACTCCTCTTCACACCATTCATCACTAATAAAATGCTTTGATGCAGTCACTGACTGGCTCCACTCACAGAGTCTCAGGATTAACTTCAACAAGACAGATGTTCTATTCATCACAAGAAATCAATCCTTTTCCCCACCCGCATCATTGAAGATGAGAGACGCCGAGCTCCCAAGTCGATCCACCATCCGCTACCTAGGCGTCACGCTAGACCAGCACCTCGACATGAAAGCACACATAGGCAACACCATCAAGGCATTCTACCATAAGATGCGGACAATTCGACATCTCTGACCCTTGCTGCAACCAGATGACTTCCGAACAGTTTTCCAGGCATTTGTAATCCCCCACTTTGACTACGCCGTGATCCTGCATGGACTCCAAGAACACACTAAACCCACTACAGCTAGCAATGGATGCCGCTGCCCGCTTCCTACACGGGGCCTCTAGAAGAGACCACATCACCCCAATCCTAAAGGACCTGCACTGGCTGCCAATCTACTGCCGGCTCACTTACAAAGTAGTACTGCTGACCTTCAAAGCCATCAACAAAATATCCTCCACCTCCCTAACGGACCTTCTCCACCCCACTCCTGCAAACAGACCAAGAAGGACCTTCACCACCAACACACTAATAACCCCCAGTGAAATAACAAAATGCACTCAGGCAACAAAGAACAGAGCTTTTATGTTCTACACACCCACTCGCTGGAACAAGCTCCCAACAATCATCCGAGCGATCACTGACCTCGCCCAATTCAGAAAGGCACTAAAGCACCACCTTTTTCTCCTACACTACTCACAGGCCAACAATACAACTTCGCCCGCCACACCCCCACCCATCAGTCCAACCATCTAAATGTAAATAACTGACAATCCTGTAAATAACTGACAGTGTTCAGTGACATCCTGCTCATACTGTATATAGTTACCCCAGTTCTAAATCCAAGTTACATTACCCATTCAATGTAAGTAAGAAGCAGGCTCCTCCTGCTTTGTACAAAAATGTTATTTGTAAACCACACTGATTTTAAAGAGTGCGGTATAGAAAAGCGTTAAATAAATAAAAATAAAAAAATGAGTGCGACCAGGAATGCCACTTTCTACGAGAGGTATCTTATGTGGCAGGAAGCCAAAGGCTCAAAGGACAGGCGCATGAGCTGCCCCGATACCACATTGAGGTCCTACTCAGTCGCCAGAGGCAAACCAGAGGCTTCGAAAAGAACAGACTCCCTTAGGAAGCGGGTCACCAGTGGCTGGATTGAGAGGGGTTTGACATTCACCGGGTGGTGGTGTGCCACCAGGGCACTGAGGTGCACCCTGATGGAGTTAGATTTAAGCCCAGATTGCGAGAGGTGGAGAAAGTTCTGTAAACCAGTCCCACCAGGCAGGAGAATGGGTCTATCCCATGCGCTGCACACCAAGTTGAAAACATGCGCCATTTGAGAGCATAAGCTTTCTTAGTGGAAGCCTTATGAGAGGCCAGCAGGATCTCCTCTACCTCACCTGAGAGATTGAAAGAGGCTAGGGTCACCCTTTCAGCAGCCACACCATCAGTGACAGGGACCCCAAGTTGGGGTGCAGAAGAGAGCCCCCCCCCTCCTGAGACAGGAACCCTGGAGAGTTCTCCAATGGGATGGGGGTCTCTACCGATACAGTAGTGGAAACCACGGTTGCCTGGGCCATCAAGGGGTTATCAGGATGAACGAGGCCCTGTCGCGGATGGTCCTGAACAATGTTTTGGCAATCAGTGGCGTGGAAGGGAAGGCGTATATGAGGCCCTCCGACCATGAGACAAGGAACGTGTCTGCCGCCACCCTGGAGGGATGGGCCTGCTGGGAGCAGAAGCGGGGCTACTGGTAGTTGTCCAGGCTGGCGAACAGGTCCATCACGGGTTCCCTCCAGAGCTGGAAGAGTCGGTTGGCCACACTGGGGTCCTGTTGCCACTCATGCAGCTGGAGGACCCTGCTCAATCTGTCTGAGACAGTGGGATTCGGGAGGAAAACTTATCGTGCTGCTGCTGGTAGCTCTTGAGGGCCCTGCTGGACATCTTTTTGCAGAGACCGCATGCTGTAGGGTCGTGGTCTGGCCCAAAGCAGCGAAGGTAGCAGTTGTGTGTGTCGGTCAAAGACAATTTTGGTACACTGATCACATTTCTTGAAGCCACTGGCAGCCATGGGAGAAAAAAGTACTCCAGCGAGGTCAAAGACCCACCGGGCTGCCAGTTGGGAAAAAAAAAAAAAAAGGTGCGAAGACACCAAAAACGAAAATCTACAAAAAGGGACCTGAACTCAATGCTGAGACAGCGAGGTCGAGTGGCGGGAAGAGTACTGGTGCAGTACCAGAGGAGAGTATGAAACTCAGGCAGAAAAATCAACTTTTTCCAGGGACATGCCAGATGGACGTCTGAAGGGCTCTATGGAAAAGAGGAAACTAAGAAAGATGGCACCCTTGGGCGGGAAGGGGACCATGCATGCGTGGTAGCATCTGTCAAATGCTTTCTTTGAAAGCTGGGGGGATGCTTCCATGAGGGCTCAGTCAGTGCCAATGTCACCCATACGTGAGGACTGACTTCCTACTTGTTCCCGAAGAAAATATTTTTTCACTCAACTCGTAATCAAATTCCATAATTTACCGGAGGATGTAGTAAAAGCTGTTAGTGTAGATGAGTTTAATAAAGATTTGGACAAGTTGCTGGAGAAAATCCACTGCTTGCCACAATACAAGCATTGTGCAATCTATGTGTCTTTTTGGGAAACTGCTAGGTACTTGTGACCTAGATTGGCCACTGTTGGAAACAGGATACTGGGCTTGATGGACCTTGGTCTGACCCAGTATGGCATATCTTATATTCTTATGAAGCATTCTGATACCCATCCCATAACTGGCTCTGTGTGAAAATCCATTTTACTGTATGGCTATTTTTTATAGCAGAAAGCGAGAAAAACCTCAAACTTAGAAATGCGCTAAAGAATTCTAGACACCGACTACCACAAGCAAATAATTTATGTTTATTAAAAATTGATATACCGCCCTTCAAAAAGATAGAAGAGGTTTACAATTAAAAAATGGCTAAAAGAAAAGAGCTCCATAAAATTATAGGAAAGAGAAATGCAGCTACACTAGGTGAGGACGGGGGAAGAGAGGCCAGGGAGGAACAGATGTCATCAGCAGGGGCCCGGTGTATCATGTTTTGGGAGTATCATAGGAAGCATGAAACAGAAAAGTTTTGAGTTTAGATTTGAAGGCAGTGTAGGAGATAGTGATGAACAGAACATGATTCCTTACTGCTATATATTGTAAACCCATAAAATCTGAGTTTTATAGTATCAATCACACCAGTAAGCACCAAACACAAGCAAATATCCAAAGTCACAGGCAGGACTTGGGGGTCAAAATGATTGATATTATCTGACCTCGCTCTAAAAATCCTATTCCTCTTTGCTAAAAAATTAAAGGCCAATGTGTTGAATTTAAAAAATTGGTCTTGCTGCTGCACATCTATATTGTGAGCTTAGGGTATAAAAGATGAAATTAGACTTACCTGCTAATTGTTGTTCCTGGAGGAACCTCCAGTCTAGTCCCAGACCTCTGTGTTTAAGCACCTCCTCCCTCAGCTTGGAGACTGAGCACGCTACCCTTTTTAGGTGTCACCAGTATAAGTAGCCCAGGGTCCGCCCACCTGCTCCAGTCACCTATTGACAAAGTAGACTCACCAGAGCAATAAGTAAGTAGAAACATATTTATAAAGTTCATTTAAACTGCATAACTATAAAAAAACTGAAACCCGTACTTCACATATTGACCTGGTAATTCACTCAGGCCCCTTTTATTTTTTTTTAATGTTCACACTAAGGCCTACTGCGCCCTTTCCTTAGAAGCACCCAGCAATCACTGCCGACGTTGCTTGAGCCTCTCTGAGACTTGCCAAATCCCATCCTCCCTACCGGAACCGCAGCCAACCCAGCAGCGACCGATGCCGAGCGTTAAACGTTAACCTACTTCAGGCTACCGTCCACCAAACAATATCAGGGAGGGATATGGGACTAGACTGGAGTTTCCTCCAGGAACAACAATTAGCAGGTAAGTCTAATTTCATCTTCCTTATCGTCCCTCCAGTCTAGTCCCAGACCTCAGAGGATGTAACAGAGCAGTGAACACTTTAACGGGAGGGACCTGCCAGACCAGCCTGAAGTACCGCTGATCCAAATCCAGCATCCCCTTGCACCTACACATCTATCCTATAATGCTTAACAAAGGAAGACAGCGACGACCACGTAGCCGCCTTACAAATCTCTACCGCAGGAACTAAGCTGAACTCTGCCAAGAAGCTGCCTGAGCCCTAGTCGAATAAGCCCTTAAGCCCTTCGGAACGGCTTTGCCCTTCAAGATATACGCCGACGCAATAGCCTCCTTGAGCCATCTTGCAATTGAAGCTTTAGACGCCGACTCACCTTGCTTTGACCCGCCAAACAAAACAAACAGGTCTGTTTTGCGGCAGGAAGCCGTTCTCTGCAAATAAACTCTTAAGCTCCGACTTACATCCAAGCAATGCAAACGACCTTTGTCCCCCTCCTTGCCAGCTTTCACGAACACTGGCAAGAATACGGCCTGATTCACATGAAACACAGATACCACCTTTGGTAAGAAAGAAGGAACTGTTCGCAAGACCACCTTCTTTTCAAAGAACGTCAAAAATGGTTCCCTACACGACAAGGCCTGCAACTCTGAAATTCTTCTGGACGAATAAATAGCCACCAAAAAGACCCCCTTCAGCGTAAGATCCTTCAAGGTTGCTTTGAACAATGGTTCAAACGGAGCCTCTATCAACGCCTCCAACACCAAGTTAAGATCCCAAGCCGGTACCGGAAGTCTACACGGAGGTCTCAGCAGCGCCGTTGCTCTCAAGAATCTCCTAACATCGGGGTATGTCCCTAGCATCACCCCCTGCACCTTCCCCCGATAACAAGAAAGCACCGCTAGGTGCACGCGTAGCGTAGCTGCTGCCAACCCTTTGTCCAAACCATCCTGGAGAAAGGAAAGAATCTGCGGAATCAAAGCCCTTAAAGCCACTACGCGCTTCTCCGCGCACCAAAACTCAAATATATGCCATACTCGAATATATGCCATTGAAGTTGACCGTCAGCGGGATCTCAAGAAAGTCAAAATGACCGCCGCAGAGTAACCCTTGGCCGTCAACCTCGCCTTTTCAAGAGCCAGGCCATAAGCGAAAACCGATCCACTTGAGTCATATTCAGTGGCCCTTGTAGCAGCAGATCGCTCCTTACCGGCAGCTTCCAGGAGCTGTACTAGGTCGGCATACCACGGCCTTCTCGGCCAATCTGGTGCCACTAGGATCATGAGACCCCTGTGCATCTCTATGTGCTGCAACACTCGGCCGATCAATGCCCACGGTGGGAACACGTAGAGGAGCTGGTCCTCTGGCCATCTTTGAATCAGGGCATCTAAGCCTTCCAAAATCCTCTCTCTCCTTCTGCTGTAAAACCTGTCCACCTTTGCCAACTCGAACGTTGCCATGAGGTCCATAACCGGAAGCCCCCAGCGACGTACTAACTCAAACACTTCCTGGTTCAACATCCACTCTCCTGGATCCACCTTGACTCTGCTCAAAACATCTGCTGTCACATTGTCCACTCTGGCCACGTGGGCAGCCGATAATGCTTCCAGATGCGACTCGGCCCAATCCAGCAGCTCTTCCGCCTCCTCTTCGAGAGCCACGCTGGTTGTGCCCCCTTGTCGAATGATATAGGCCACTGCTGTGGCATTGTCCGAATTCACACGAATCGCTTTTCCTTGCACTAACTGCCGAAACTCTCGCAGAGCTAGAGTGACCGCCCGTAATTCTAACCTGTTGATCGACCACTTCTTCATCTCGCTCCACTGACCTTGGGCAAACTGCCTCTTGAAGTGCACCCCCCAGCCGAACAGACTTGCATCCATTGTCAGCGGTCTCTACTCCGGCGATTCCAACGGCATTCCCTTTTCTAAATACCCTGGAGCCAGCCACCACTGCAAGGCTTACCTCGTCCGCAATGGGCATATCAGCCGCCGTGACAACTGACCCGACTGATGCGACCATCTCCTGAGGAGAGCTCTCTGCAACAGTTGCATGTAGGCTCTGGCCCACGGCACCAACTCTAGTGCGGCTGCCATCATTCCCAACAGCTGCAAGTAATGCCATGCCGACGGAGCTCTTTTTCCCAAGAAATCCCGCACCAGCTGTCTTAGCTGTAGGGCCCTGGAGTGTGGGAGAAACACCCTGCCCCTCTGTCTCGAAGCGGGCTCCCAAGTACTCCAGCTCCTGCGAAGACTCGAACTTGCTCTTCTCCACATTCACTACCTAACCTAGACTCTGCAGAGTTACCTTCAAAGCTGTTAACAAGCTCTCCTCTGCATCCCTAACCGCCCTCATCCATACCACATCCCCAAATAGAGCAAGAAGATCCACGGCTATAAACTCTCTAAAAGTCCCGAAAGCTCTAACAGATTGTACCACATCCACAGCAAACAGGGCCTTTAGTCTCAGTGCGCCAAGATGCTGGAATGCTTTACCCCCTGGTATCCGGGCTATCAAGAGCCTAACAGTTTAGGAAGGCCCTCAAATTCCACCTTTTCAACAAATACCTCATAGAGCCCAACGACACCCCATAGAGCCCAACAATACAAGACAGATAACCTAACCTTAGTGATGCATATGGTTCCATGAAACGCCTGTTCATATGTCTCTATGTAGCAAGTTTTGTAAATAGTTTACCCGTTATCCAAGTTTTTTGCCCTGTTATCTGTAAACTCATACGTGTTAGCTGTATTGAGCTTTTCTGTTCCATGTAAACCGCGCTGATGCTGAATAGTACGGTATATAAGAAACTGTAAATAAATAATAAATAAATAACTGCACCACCTGGAGGGTAGCTTTCTCGCTTTCGCTCTTTGACTTTGCCTGAATCAATCAATCGTCCAGATAAGGGTGCACCAATACCCCTTCTCTGCGCAACGCCGCCACCGCCACCACCACCATCACCTTGGTGAAGGTGCGCAGTGCCGTTGCCAAACCGAACGGTAATGCCTGGAACTGAAAATGCCCCATGTTCACCGCAAACCACAAGTACCGTTGGTGTTCCAATCTGATCGGTATATGCAGAGAGATCTAGCGAGGTGAGGAATTCTCCCTGCCTGACCGCTACGATGACTGACCTCAGCGTTTCCATACGAAAGTGGGATACTCAGACACTGGTTTACACTCTTGAGGTCTAGAATCGGTCTTAATGAGCCATTCCTTTTTTGGCACCACAAAGTATATGGAGTATCGACCGAACTCGCACTGATCTACTGGAACTGGTACCACCGCCTGAAGAGTTAGCAACCTCTCCAATGTTTCTCCAACTGTCTGCAGCCTTGACTTTGTCCTGCATGGAGATAGAACAAATGCATCTCGCACCGGGCGCTGGAATTCTAGGGGGTAACCTCTTTGGATGACCTCCACCACACACTGATCTGACGTGATCTGGGCCCAGGCAGAATAAAACTCCTTTAGTCGCCCCCCCCACGGGCACTAATCCTGCCTGGACCCCCCCCCCCCCCTCGCTTCATTGCGACTTCTTGAGGTTCGAGGAAGGAGAGGCTCCAAAACTTCTACCTGCTCCTCTGAACCCCCGAAAGCCCTGGGATCTGTAATTAAAACACCCTCGCTGAAACTGACTGAACCTTGACGGACAAAATCTCCGAAACTCCCTTTGTTGGCTCCTAGAAGGTACTGGCAGGCCACCCTGCTTCTGCTTATCCTCCAGCAGCCTACCTCCCTTAGACTCCCCGAGGTCCTTCACCAACTTTTCCAAATCCTCCCCAAAAAGGAGTTTACCTCAAAAAGGGAGCTTAGATAACTTCATCTTAGAAGCACCACCTGCTGCCCAGTTATGCAGCCACAGATATCTGCACGTCGCTACCACCGACGCCATACTCTTCGCCAGACCGCAAATGAGGTCATATTGAATATCCGCCAAATAAGCTGCCTCTGACTCCATTCGGGCCGCTTCAACTACTCCAGCTTCCTGATCCCCCTTTATCTTTTGGGACCAACGCAGACACGCCCTTGCCACCCACGCTCCACAAATGGAAGCCTGCATGGAAATCGCATTAACCTCAAAGACTTGCTTCAACAAACCATCTAACCGCCTATCCTGTGCATCCTTAAGAGCGGAACTGCCTTCCACCGTAATCGTCGTCTTTTTTGTAACTGCCGAGACCGCTGCATCTACTTTGGGAGCTTTAAAAAGATCCCTATCCAGTTCCTTCAGTGGGTAAAGACACGACATCACTCTGGAGCCTTTCATCCCCGCCCTCTGGCATGTCCCATTTTTCCTGAATCATTTCCTTAAACACTATGGACTGGAAAGGCTTTCTGAGACTTCCTAACCGCCTGCAACAGCGGATCCTCCAAAGAGGAATCCGCCGCCTACTCATCTGCTGCATATTCAGCGCTTTCAGTGTCTCCGAAATCAAAGCTGACAATTCCTCCCGCCTGAAGACCCTAATAACCCGTGCCTGATCTTCTGGCTCTGCTATCTCGCCTTCCTCCAGGTCCATTTCTCCATCCGAATCCTCCAAGACTTCCGACTGCCCTTCCGACTCAACAGCCTGCTCTGCCTTGTCTGGCCCTAACTTAGGCTTTTTCCACAGAACGCTATCCGCTGCCCCTCCCAGAGGAGCCTCTGTGCACTTCCTTCTGGGCTCTTCCTCTGCTTCCTCAGGCCCCCGTTTCCCCATAGCCTGTTGAAGCAGTGCCATAAAATCATGGGAAAAAATTACCGCCAACCCCCCCCCGCAACAACAGCTGCGAACTGGCGGCCTCTGGTGCCATAGACGGCCCTGGCATAGTCTCCGGAGACGGACCGCCAGGAGAAATAGGCTCCAGAGAGCCAACAGCTTTTTCCCCAACAACCTGTCCTTCCGCAGCCTCTCCACCTACAGCCACTTCCTGCACACAGGTTCTACACACACCGTCCTCCGAAACAGACCCTTTCTTGGCCCCACACATTATGCACTAAGGCCTAGAAGGCATAGTTACCAAGCAGTCAAGGTCCCACCAACAGCCTTGACCGATACTGAAATTTAAAAGCTTTTTTTTTTTTTTTTTTTTTTTTTAACACACAGGCGCCTTCCAGAACACAACCCCCGAGCCTGCCTATACCTTTCCTGAGCCGCCCTGCACTAATCGCAAGGCTGCCCTCACACCCAGCAGCAAAAAGGCCCCTGCACCTTTTTCCCGCGTGGCTCTGGCCTGCGCGCTTTCAGCCACCTGCTTCACAGCCGCGCTGGCCCTCAGAGGCTGCACGCGGCTTGAGCCGCGTCTCCCTGCCGCACTCTCACCGCAGCTTATACACCGCCCAGAGGCCTCGCACTGTGCCGCTTACCTCGCCCTGCTTTGCAGCACCCCGGGGTACTCCTTCCTCTGCTCCAGCCACTACTAGGGCAGGCAGGCAGGCCAGCCGCTTCTGCCTTTGCGCATCTCAACTCTCCTCTACGGCCCCTCACTCGATCACAGGTTCGGGAGCCGGAGGCCCCAATCATCACTCCCGCACACTTTCCTGCGCGTCGGTCCCTGCAGGGAGGGGGAGAGAGGGGGATATTATCGGCCTGCAGCTCTGCTCCAGCAACTCTGCCAGGGAAACTAGCTGCTGCTTCACAATATTTTACAGGACCTTAGCCCCTTCATATAAAATGTATTCTTATTTTCTCTTGTTTTGCGTTGTTTTTTTTTAAACCAATCAATACTAAGTTAACTCTCTAACTCTAACTCTCCTTAACCATTCCTCCAGTGAGCCCCGGACCTCAAAGCTCACAACTCCTCCAGCTGCTTGGAGACAGACTACTGGAGCAGGTGGGCGGACCCTGGGCTACTTATACTGGTGACACCTAAAAAGGGTGGCGTGCTCAGTCTCCAAGCTGCAGGAGGTGGTGCTTAAACTCAGAGGTCTGGAACTAGACTGGAGGGATAGCACAGTTACTTACCTGTAACAGGTGATCTCTGGGAACAGCAGGAATTAGTCCTCACATATGGGTACGTCGGTACCGACGGAGCCCGTGCGGGAAAGCTCCCCAGCTTCTTAGAATAGAAGCTTTTGGGACCTCCCACTGCACATGCGCACTGCCTTCCCGCCTTCCTGAACAGCTCTCCTCAGTTTCGAGTTTATAGCTGAGTCAACAGAGAGAGGACAGGAAGATAGATAGATAAAAGATACAACTCCTAGGGGAGGTGGGTGGGTTGTGAGGACTAATTCCTGCTGTTCCCAGAGATCACCTGTTACAGGTAAGTAACTGTGCTATCTCCAGGAACAAGCAGGAATAAGTCCTCACATATGGGGACTCCCTAGCTTAGATGCATGGGATCCCCTGTAAAGGTTCGCCATCTTCGTATGGATCTCAGGCATCCATTCTGGGAAGGTGGGCAGGAGTTGTTTAGGAATGGAACAGGTGCTTGAGGACAGCCTGGCCAAACAAGGCATCCCGGCGGGAGTCCTTGTCCAAACAGTAATGGGCTGTGAAGGTATGAACCGAGGCCCAGGTAGCGGCTCGACAGATCTGATCTATGGAAACAGAGTGCAGATGAGCCATAGAAGTTGCCATGGCCCTCACATTGTGAGCAGTGACATGGCCTTCCAGAGAAATGTTTTTGCTCTGGTAAGCAAAAGAAATACACTGAGCAATCCAATTGGAAAGTGTACGCTTGGAGACTGGAAGTCCCAAATGGGAAGGATCAAAGGCCACAAAAAGTTGAGAAGACTTTCGATGTGGCTGAGTCCTATTAAGGTAAAAAGCGAGAGCTCTTTTACAATCCAGAGTATGAAGGTTCCTCTCTGCATTGGATGCATGAGGAGCTGGAAAAAAGACAGGTAGATATACCTCTTGATTAAGATGAAAAGGCGAGACCACTTTAGGCATAAAGTGGGGATTCGTCCTAAGGACCACCTTATCATGATGAAATCTTGTGTAAGGTGGATTAGCCACTAAAGCCTGCAGCTCACTGATGCGGCGAGCCGAAGTGACTGCAATGAGGAAGATGACCTTCCAGGAAAGAAATTTCAAGGAGGTGGAAAACATTGGCTCAAAAGGTGGCTTCATAAGTTGACCGAGCACTAGATTCAAATCCCATGCGACCGGGGGTGGTCTGATGGGAGGTTTAGTGAGAGTCAGGCCTCTCATGAATCTTGCAACAAGAGGATGAGAGGAGATAGGTTGTCCATTTATATGTTTCAAGGATGCTGCAATAGCACTTAAATGGACTCTTACCGAATTCGTCTTGAGGCCTGCATTGGATAGATGCAGGAGATAATCAAGAAGAGAATTCAAAGGAAGTGCCAGAGGGTCAAGACCCTGCTGAGCACACCAAATGGAAAAACGTTTCCATTTGAAAGCATAGGAACGCCTGGTAGAGGGTTTCCTAGAGGCAGAAAGGATATCTTTCACTGGTTGGGAAAGATGAAAGTCTTGAAGGCTTAAGCCTTCAGTAACCAAGCACTGAGGTGAAGGGATTTGGGGTTTGGGTGCCACAAAGTCCCCTCCTCCTGAGACAGGAGGTCTGGCGCAGCTCCCAGATCCAAGTAGGATCCCTGGGAGAGCTGTAGAAGTAGAGGGAACCACACTTGGCGTGGCCAGCGTGGAGCTATGAGGATCATAGTTCCATGATCCCTCTGGAGTTTGAACAGAGTCTTGGGAATCAAAGGAATGGGTGGAAAGGCATATAGGAATGCCTGATTCCAATTCAGGAGAAAGGCGTCCGTAGCCTGAGCTCCCTGACACGGAGTTCTGGAACAGAACCGGGGAAGTTTGGCATTCCACGGACTTGCAAAGAGGTCTATGTCCGGGGTCCCCCATTCCTGAAAGATTCGGTTTATTTGGTCCAAATGTAGGGACCATTCGTGTGGCAGCAGAACTCGACTGAGCCTGTCTGCCCGAGAGTTTTGAACTCCTGGGAGATACACTGCTAGCAGGTGAATCTGATGCTCTCTGGCGAAGGCCCATAGTCTTAGAGCTTCGTTGCAAAGCGACAGAGAGCCCGTCCCTCCTTGTTTGTTTATGTAAAACATGGCCACCTGATTGTCCGTCTGAACTAGGACAGTGAGGTTGGCTAGGAGGGAGTGGAAGACCTTGAGGGCAAGGTAAATTGCTCGCAGTTCCAGAAGATTGATATGAAGGGTGGTCTCCTGTAGAGACCAAGTGCCCTGAGTGGAGAGAGTTTGCAGATGGGCTCCCCACCCTGTTTGGGAGGCATCTGTTGTGAGGGTTGCTTGGGGTAGCAATGGTTGAAATGGAGCCCCCAACAACAGATTCTTGGTGGAAGTCCACCAGTGGAGGGACCAAAACAGACGATCGGAGGTTTGTATTTGGTCTGAGAGCGCTCCTGACGCCTGAGTCCACTGAGTGGCCAGGGTCCATTGAGCTGCTCTCATATGAAGACGAGCATAGGGCACCACATGCACTGTGGAGGCCATATGACCCAGTAGGCGTAGCATTTCCCTGGCTGTCAAGTGAGTGCTGGACTGAGCTTGGGAGGCCAAACTCAGGAGGCGCTGGCCTCGAACATGTGGAAGGTAGGCCCTTGCAGTGATGGTGTCCAACTGGGCCCCTATGAATTCTAGAGATTGAGTAGGGATGAGTTGGGACTTGGGAAGGTTTACTACCAGTCCCAGATACTGCAAAAGGCTCCTTGTGTGGTCCAGGGAAATCTGGGCCTGTGACTGAGTTGGAGCTCGGATGAGCCAGTCGTCCAGATATGGGAAGACAAAGATTCCCATGCCTCTTAGAAATGCGGCTACGACTGCCATGCATTTTGTAAATACTCTTGGAGCAGAGGCTAGACCGAAGGGGAGTACTCTGTATTGGAAATGTTTTCCCTGAAACAGAAAGCGAAGATACTTTCTGTGGGATGGATGGATGAGTATATGTGTATACGCATCCTGTAGGTCTAGAGAACAAAGCCAGTCCTGACCCTGGAGGTAAGGAAGGAGAATGCCGAGAGACAGCATTTTGAATTTCTCCTTGAAGAGAAATTTGTTCAATTCTCTCAGATCTAGGATTGGTCTGAATCCCCCTGTCTTCTTTGGAATGAGAAAATAAGGGGAGTAGAAACCGGACCCTTGTTGAGGAAGAGGAACCTCTTCTATGGCCCCTTGGGCAAGAAGAGAGGAAACCTCTTGACCGAACAGGGTTAGGAGAGATGGGGGAGAATTGAATGGTCTCACCATATGATGGGGAGGAAGGCTGGAGAAATGAAGTTTGTAACCCTCTCGAATGATAGAGAGGGTCCATTGTTCTGTTGTGATTTGTTCCCATCTGGGAGCAAAGTGAACCAACCTTCCGGGTATGGTGAGAGGTTCTGGTTGTGTTAGAACCAGAAGTGGCAAGTTCCCTAGGAGCAAGTCAAAACCCCTGAGGGGTTGGAGCCTGCTGAGCTACAGTAGCTGCTGCAGGCTTAGCTCGTGCTTGTTTGGATTGCTGACGCTTAGCAGTATAGCGAGGTTGAGAAGACTGCTGGCCAGTATTTGAAGCAACTCTGGCCTTCTTATAGTAAGGCCTTTTAAAAGACTTTTTCTTAGTAGGAATTGAAGTGGACTTTGAAAGTCTTTCCAAGGTGGCATTTTCAGCATCCATCTGGGTGGCTTTGATTTGCCACTCTTCCCCAAATAAGTTCTCACCTGTACAGGGCAGATTCCGTAAGCCATCTAGAACCCAAGGTTCCAGATCAGAGGCCTGGAGCCAAGCAAGACGTCGGGCTGCAATAGCAATGCCCGAAGCCCTACTGGCTCCCTCAAAGGAATCATATGCTGCCCTATTAGAGAACTTAGAAACCTCTAAGAGTTGTTTCACTAGGGAAAGGAATCCCTGCTTTTTATCCTCAGGGATAAAGGGGGCAAAATGCCGCACCTTTTTGGCAAGTTCCTCCAGGAACATGCCCATATAGAGACTGTAGGAATTAATCCTGGCTATAAGCATACTAGCCTGGAAAATTTTCCTACCAAAAGAGTCCAAAGTCTTACATTCCCGTCCTGGAGGGGTGGAAGAGTGCCTTTTGGTACTCCTAATCTTCTTCATTGCAGACTTCACCACAATAGAGTGGTGGGGCAATTGAGTCTTTTGGAAACCAGGAGAAGGAGGGACCCTATACATGGTGTCCAACCTACGGGAATAAGGAGACAAAGTCAAAGGATTTTCCCAGAAATCCATCAGTTGTTCTTGAAGGATTTCATGGATAGGCAGGGTAACTGCCTCCTTAGGGGCCTTTGAGTATCCCAAAATATCCAGTTTTTTGAATCTGGGTTCCTTTTCAGAGGATGTGGTAATAGAAAGGGCTGTAGCCATATCTAAAACAAAGTCCTGGAAGGACAAATCCTCTGGAGGGGACATTCTCCTTTTAGGAGAAGAGGGCTCCTCAGGTAAGTTGAGTGAAAACTCAGCAGAATCATCAGAGGAGTGAAAATCCTCAGAGGAATCGGTGCTTTCCTCTAACGCACGATACGCGTACCGATCGGTATCGATATCGGGCGTATCGGGTATGGAACCGGTATGGAGCGAAAGCCCATACGGTACCGACTTGCGTTTAGAGGTGGACGGCCTCGATACCGGCATGGCGGACGATACCGGTATCGGGCCCGGAACCGCTGAAAGCGGAACCGATGGCGTTGCAGCTTTAATGAAAGCCATGACGGCTTGCTGCATGGACTGTACAGTATCGCCCATGGACGCCATAGCTGCCTGGATGTCGGTACCGGAGTGACCCGGTACCCCAGAGCAGGCTAACAGGTGATCTGTCGAGGCCGTAGCATCGATATCAACCTGAGACCCCTGAATTGGCGTTTTTGGAAGTTGGACTTCCCGCCGGGGTTGTTTGGCTGGGGCAGGGTCCTCAAGTTCTAAGCTAAGAGCCTCTCGATGCTTTGAAGGAGATTTGCTCTTTGAGGACTTGCCCACAGAAGGTTTGGTTACCTGAGATCCATCCGGAGAAGAAGACCTGGATGACTGTGATGCTGTATTCTCTGAAGCAAACAGCACATGGAATTTGTTGGCCCGGTTCTGCAGCCACGTTTAGACATGTGGGAGCAAGATGGGCAGTCCGGTATGGAATGGTCAGGCCCCAAACATTTCAGACACCAGTCATGGGTGTCTGTGACTGAAATAACAGCATTACATTTGGTACACTTCTTAAATCCAGGGGCTGGCTTCTCCATGAGGAGAAATTGAGTAGGCCGAGAGGCCTCTCTGAAGTGACCAAAAAGCTAAAAAATAAGAAAAAAGAATTATAATTTTTTAAAGAAAGAAAGAAAAGACCGGCGATACCGGTATCGGTATGGGGAAGGCAGGTACGCGGTCTAAAGAAACAAATAAAATAACAATTTCTTCAGCGGTGACAGGAACACGACCTGCTGGCTCCGCGGAAAAAGAGAAACTGAGGAGAGCTGTTCAGGAAGGCGGGAAGGCAGTGCGCATGTGCAGTGGGAGGTCCCAAAAGCTTCTATTCTAAGAAGCTGGGGAGCTTTCCCGCACGGGCTCCGTCGGTACCGACGTACCCATATGTGAGGACTTATTCCTGCTTGTTCCTGGAGATAAGGAAGTTGCCATTTTATAAAATCACCTAAATGCATGTGTATTAAACACTAGCTCCCATATAATGGTGTACATGGAAAACATGCTAACTGAAAAATTAAAGACAGCTCTGAAAGATGCAGGCCGAGGGCAACCTATCACTGGAAGTCACTATGCCACAAGAAAAGATCTTTCACATTAAATATGGCAAGCTATGCCACCACCCATACTTGTGATGGAGAATGGATCCATGAACCTACCAGTTCATCCTGTTAGAAAACTAATATATACACACCCTTGTTATGACCATCATGCTAGAGGTTGTTAGCTTGCTGCACTTTTCCGATATCCAGTAGAAAGGGATTGCATGCATTTTATTGCCCAATTTAGCTTGTGCCAGTCTACATTATTTATATTCAAGGGTTGAGAAGTGACTGGAAAAAATCTTGCTTAAATCAAGTAGCTTAATATTTAACCATAATCATTTTTATTGATTTAAGCAAGATTTGTTTGAGTCCCTCCATTACCTTTCTATATTTGTTTATTAATATTCTCAGTATATCCTCTCTTTTTTTGCTGTATAGGAATATAGGAGCCAGCTTAAACATTTCGAAGCCGAGTACTGAGATCTCAGTCACAGGGTACCCCCTCCCCCCCCACAAAAAAAGGTCTTTATTGTTTTCCTATTAATGGGAAAAGAAAGCTTAACAAATCAGACCCTTAACATGTCATTCCACAGTGCCAACAGAAGGCAGCAATCCTCCTTCGCCTCCTACTCCCACCAATCCCCAAATAAGCACATTGTCAGCTGCACCTGAGGCAACTTCCTTTTTCTGCTTCACATATCAAAATAGCCTGAAGCAAAAAAACTCTCATTGCCACTCCCCCAGCCATCGCACAGTGTCACTCACAGCTGCTGCATCAAAAAGGCGGTGACCACTGTGCTGCCTGTCTCCCACTGTGATTGGCTCACTGCATGTAGGTTAAGCAGTGTAGTGGTGAAAGTTTACTCATCTCCCTGTTTCCAGTCTCAAGACTCAAAGGTGCGAGATCAGCAAAAACCAACTCTCCACTGTGTGGCTCAACCTACATGCAGGAACGTGTCGTAGTGGAAGAGTATGGCAGAACCGGTAATTTTAAAATCATGAAATTACAGGTACCAGGGCACAATTTGCAGGTGCCATGGTGATCTGGTGCCCTGGATTTGTCAAGCTCCGAGTTAAGAGCTTGCCTAGTGCATTAAACTAGGGCACTGCTTTCCAACTCTCTCCTAGAGCCACACCTATCCAGCTGCATTTTCAGGACTGCCACAATGAATACGGCATGTGGAATTTACATTCACTGGGTCTCCAATGTATGTAAATTTATCTCATGCATATGCATTACAGATATCTCAAAACACAGATCTGTTAGGGCTGCCTCCAGGATAGAGTTGGGAAACACTGATCTAGAGATCCATCCCCAAGTAATCTCTCTCAAGGAGGTCCCATATTATCCTCTAATAAGTCTGGTTTTCAAGATATTCACAATGAATTGGAATGAGGTATATCTGCATACAAGGGAGGCAATACATACAATGTCATGTTCAATTATAGTGGACAGCCTGAAAACCAGACTGACTAGGGGACAGTCCAGGACTGTCCTGAGACACACACTGCTCTAGCAGTCTGCTGTGTGTACACAGACTTTCACAACAGTTAATACTAGTTGTCTAGACTTTAGATGGTGTTACAAACAACATTTCCCAAAAGGCCAGAAACAGAGCTTACCAGCAATGGCTCTGGATACAGTTCCAGCTGGGCTCTATATAAAACATCATCCAAAGCTTTTCGGGCAGGATCCCATGCTCCATTGTAACTATGGAAAGTAAGAAATTCCACCCCCCCAAAATATATATATTACAAGAAAACAAATTGCAAAAGGTTAAGCACAAACACATCCTTCCATTCTCGTGCATTTCAGCATGATAGTTGTTTTGTTTTTCGCTGGCTTATTAGGGATGCTGCAGAATTAATCAGGATAGGAAGCATTTCTAGAAGGCTCCAGACAGTTAAGCAGCAAAGCGTTAAAGGACTTGTGCACAGTCAGTCAGCATTACTAAAGGGATTCAAAACAGATTTACAGTTCTGTGCTCTGCTGCATTACACCAGGAGCCCAGGGATCAGCCATCATCAGGATGGGAATTCAAGATGTTTACAATGAACATACAGGCGATAACATTTACACACATACTATATCTCCAGCGTCGAGGAGTCACTGGGGCAGGTTTAGAAGCCACTTTCAGAGAAAACATGGCTAACTTATGCAACTTACCTACATGCCTACATATACAAACTGTAAAATGGCATCAGCTTTAATAAAATTTGCACTTGTTTATGTTAGACAGTGCATTACAAATCATTTAAAAATAAAAAAAGGGGGAGGGTTAATCAAATTGCCAAAGAGTAGACTTATTTTGCCCAACACAGCCGTGTTTCGGCACGCTATGCCTGTGTCAGGGGCAATTATTGTAATCCAAGAGAAATATGTATAAAACCATATTGTGGCAACAGCAGTGTTCTTTGCCACAATATGGTTTTATATATATATGTTTCTTTTGGATTGCAATAATTGCCCCTGATGCCGACATATCGTGCCGAAACACGGCTGTGCTGGGCTGAATAAATCTACAGTGGCAATTAATTTACTCTGTGACAATTTCATTAACCCTTTCTCCTCTTTTCTTTTTGTCGTGGACCTTTATTGGTAGGGGTTGTCGCCCACCCCCTTTTTTTCTTGTATTGTTTACAAATCATTTAAGACAAATCCTTATGCCAGAACTTCAGGACTGAGAAGGCGGTCCATCTGACAGCTTGTTTAGATCCAAGAAAGTTGTGCTAGTTTATGTTGAAGAGGAATTTTCTTGCTGCTAATGGAGGCATTCGTTTTGTCAGTAATGTCACCATGTCTCACTTCAGCAGCAGGCTAGAACATGTTATCAGTGCTGCTAGACCGAATGGATCAGGGACTTTACTTTATGCACCTGGGTTTTTCTTTAGTTGCTAAGCAGAAGATACCTGCTACAGTGGGTAAATACTGCTCAGACAAAACCTTCATACTTACAAGGCATAATAAATTCCATTTAACATCTGCACCATGAAGTCTGAGGACACTGGTATTCTGCTTTTCATGCCTTTGTACTTCCTTACATGTTGCCGAGGATATCCAGAAACACAGATTCTACAAAAATAAAGTTATCTGACATTGACAAAACTAGCAACTAACAGAAGCCATCACATATGATCAAACACTGCTGTGCACAGCATGGTCAGAGTTGATGTGCACATCTGTATCTGTCCCTTTTTTTTTTTGCACAAGGGTCATTCTGTGTATAAATTTTCAGAGAACACACCACCTCCTCCTCTTGGCTGAGTTCCCCAGTCTTATTACAGTACATAAGGAATCCAATGCATTGCTACATTAAGGGCTCCTTTTTATCAAGTGTATTAGGATTTTTAAGTGGGCAAAATGAAGGCACTCCCAGCATCTTCCCATAGTTAACACAAAGAAAATATACTTCCTGCATGTTACCTTCATCTGTAATGTGGTTACTGGCACCTACTAGGTGGTACTAATAGTTCACACTGCACATCTGCAGTGTGTTAACTGCTCTGCATCATTAAAAGTGTAATTCCATACGCTCTGGTGTAGGTAATGCAGAATAGTAACTTCTTACATTCTCCACTGCGTCTCAGGCTCTCCATTCCCTTCATAATAGGTTACATATTCCACCCCCAACAAAGCCCATTAAGAATATACGCGGCATGCGGCATTCTATTTCTGTGTGCCCACTTTATGGAATTCCCTTTGTGTTGAACCTTCCTTTGCCTCAATTAAGACACACCTCTTCTCCCAGACTTTTGACGCCTAAGTGGTCTGGGACACAGGTTAATCTTTTTTTCCCCGCTTCCTCTCTCCTTCACTCCTATCTGTTCTCTCAAGCTTCCTCGTTCCTATCAGTTTATGGCATTCCTTTCCTTTTCCATTTCAGGTATTTTAATTTGTATTTGTAAACCGCTTTGCCTTTGTATAGAAAGGTGGTATATAAAGTCTCAAACGAGCACCTATTTCTAAAAAAAAAAAAAAAAAAAAGTCAAATCTGTGCGGATTTGACATTATAAAATACTGTACTAGTGTGAGTGCCCACTTACATGCAGAAATTTAAGACGCGGTCACGTGCACAAGCTCTAGAGCTAGTGTAAGTGTAAATGATGGCACAGATCTAATGCATGGACGCCCATATTCTATAGAATATATGCATCCTCTGCCCAGGCTCCACCTATGTGCATACCCACAGTGAAAGTATGCATGATGGGCTCAGCACACAAGGAAAAGCAGGAGACGGAGAACCCTTGGAAGGAACAAATTTTATTAGGGGATCAGCCCTACATGTGTTTTGGCCACACGCTCCTTCTTCAGGGGACTGTGATCACAATAAGAGAACCGTAATGAATATCTGTTCAAAGGTACTTGGAAATACAATATAGAAACACTCCCGAGTATCGGCTAGAGAACAAACCTCTAGCAGATACTCGGGAGCGCTTCTATATTGTATTTCCAAGTACCTTTGAACAGATATTCATTACGGTTCTCCTATTGTGATCACAGTCCCCTGAAGGAGGCCCGTGTGGCCGAAACACACGTTGGACTGACCCCTTAATAAAATTTGCCCCTTCCAAGGGTTCTCAGTCTCCTGTTCTTCCTTGTGTGCTGGTTTTCTGCAGGTGGGGTGTTCATTTTGTTTTTGTTTCTCAGCACGCATACTTACAGAATAGCGCTTGCAATGTTTATGAGCATAAGTGTGCAGTTACATGGGCCAAAGACTACAAAGACTACAATACTGGCATTTAGATGCATGAATGGCATGTAATTTTCCGTGGTTCCTTATAGAATTACCCTCAGTATAAAGGCAGAATCCCCGCCCCATTCTGCATTGGTACGACACAGGAATTAGTGTACTGTAAGCATAAAGCCACTGCGTTAACTCAGCAGAGGCATGTGCCGACAGAACTCGCAGAGGCATGCGCTTAATGCAGTGTAGTAAAAGGGTCCTAAAGCATAGATCTTGCTTGCTGAAGGAATATATCAAACAAAAGAGATGCTTCTTCCAGCTATGAAAGATAGATTAGTGGCTGAACAATTTAATTTGGTAAATCATAGAAGTTAGCCAATAAGGCCTGTACTACTTCCTGTCATCACCCTCTATATCTGCTTTTGTTTTTTTGTTTTGTTTTTGCGAGGCAGGGGATTCCACTTTTTATTTAAGTACTGAAATACCTATAACATTCGGTAAGAAACAAGTTCATAACTATAATTTCAAACTTTCGTATTTGGACTTAGGTACTACAGAACTTCAATAGCTTAAAAAGACCAGGGGAATATACAGACTAAAACAGGAACTTAAATTAAAAAACAAACCCTAGCCCATCCCACACACATTGCTTTGCTGTTGTGGAAATGCACCTATGAACAGGATCCAAACCATAAACAAATTCTTTGTAGAAAGACTTCCAAACTCTTAGCAATAAGGCAAATCACAAGGCCATTTCTGGCACACTTTCATTTACGAAACCCTTTATAGTTGGAAGATTCTCTCTGCAGCTTCTGTCCCTCCCCCTTCTAAACCTAATGTTTTTGCAACATTGGAAGAAATAAAAAGTCTTTTGTGCCTAGGAATGAGCCGTTCTGTCTCGGTTTTGGTTGCACCATCTCTGCTGGCAGACAATCCCAGGCATCTGCTTAACAAGGGAGTATTTCCTCATATTTCCTCCAACTTCAATAAAAGTGTACAAAACAAAAGATGGACAAGAGGTCCTGAAATGAAGGTGCCAAAATATTATGCTCTGCTTTGGACCAGTCCATAAAAAAACAATATCAGGCAGCATTCAAAGGGGCTTAAGCAGTTGTTACCTGCTGCTAAATGTACAAGTCTTTAGAGCTAAAAATACTGCTGCAGACATTTAACGTTTGACCATAACATTTTATACCTGTTACTCATGCATTAAAACATACCAGAAATGAAGATGTGCAGACTTTCTAATACACACCTATGCCTCGTCTATTGTTCTACTACAACTTTGCCACCCTGAATGAGCCTGATAGTATCTGATCTCAGAAGCCAAGCAGGGTCAGGCCTGGATAATACTTTGATGGGAGACCACCTTAGAATAGCAGGTGCTGTAGACTTACTTGTGACAAAAGGCTTAGCAATCTACTTCTGGTCGTTCTTGAGTACTGTAATCTGCTGCCAGAAGGAAACATTTCTCCCATACTGGCATATTATAAATGCCTGTAAATAATAAATCTGTTTAAAATTATATGTGGATTTTCAGTGTCATCACTGAACATCCTCAAACTTAAAATGAATTCCTTATCCATTTAAAAAGATGTGTGTTGGCCAGCAGGCTGAAAACTATTCCATAAAAAACCCCTTGTGTTCCTTACACACACACTAACACAAAGCATTTAAATGAAACGCTGCAATTACCACCCAGCCACAAATAGCATCTCTCCTCTAGTAAACTAAGAGCCCATCAGTCACATCAACCTGCACGGATCACTTTAAAAAGGCACTAGTTCTGCCTTATATCCCAGAGATATCCTTCCCCAGCTTACTGGATGCGTTTGCTCTATTACTTTAAACACCTCTGGCTGGCGCTGAAACTCCTCCTGCTTATATTCACATGTGAAACCCGCAGACTGTGCCTGTATCTTAAGAGATACGCTGCATATTGTATTTCTGACACCAGATCACCATTTCAGCTATTATTCAGGTAATGAGTAATTCACCGACTTCTGAGAAACATGGCTATAATATACAGTCAGTTTATGTACTATATAATACCATGGAACTAATATATTTTGATGCTGTTCTTCAAAAAGGCTGATGGTACAGCAGGGGGTTGGGGGGGACCCAAAGACACCAAATATCTTAATCATTGCTCATGGCAAGCCAACAGAATGTGCCAATGCTATGCTCATTAGTATTGGGGTGTGCTGTCATTTTGTTTAAGGCCATTAAAAAAATAATAATTAGCACAAAGGAAAACTAAGATTTTTATTTTAGTGCACACTAAACAACCCGGAAAAACTGAGAAAAAAAAACCCTGACGTAAAGCAAAATGAAAAAAGGAAGACAGCATACTCCTGAATGCATACTCTTGAATCTTCTTAGACCAAATTCAAAGCCCTTCTGAAAACCAACCTCTTTTCTATTGCATACGACCTTCCAGTTTCCTGAACCTCTATCCATCCCTTACTTCCCTTTCCGCCTCTCCTCACCTTCCCTGCCCTCTCCCCCCCCCCCCCGATTGTTTATTTTTTCTGTAATGAAATGGAGTGCTCTCTCTCTTAAATTTGTTTTTAAGCTTTTGTACACTGCCCTGCTGTACCTACAAAGTGTGGCTATCAAATACCAATAAACAAACATACTCCTAATCATCACAAAGAACTAACGTACTAGATCAGGCCAGAAGTCCAAAGTCCATCAAGCCCAGTGTTTTACTTCCAATTATGGCTAACCCAGGTCACAAGTACCTGACATTTCCCAAAAGGTAGCCCGATTCCATGCTAATTCCAGGGATAAGCAATACATTTTCCCAGTCCACTATAATAACATGGTACGAACGTTTCCTCCAGGGACATGTCCAAACCGCACAGTTTTTACTACAACATCCAGCAACAAATTCCAGAGTTTAATTATACATTAAGTGAAAAAATATTTTCTTCAATAAGTCTTAAATGTGCTACATTGAAGCTTCGTTGGTGTTTCCCCTACTATGGCTCTGCCGCCCTGAATAAACCTGATCCCAGCTCATCAAGCTAAGCAGGGTTGGGCCTGGCTGATACATGGATGGGAGACCACCTTGTAATATCAGCTGCTGTAGACTTACTGTGCGAAAAGCAGGCCTAGTAATCTTCTCTATGTTCTTATGGTCGCACCTTGCCAAGAAAACCCAGAGGCTGGGTCGCCAGGAGTCAGCATTGACTCGATGGCACACACTTTCTGCATGTTCTCTAGTCTTTCTGCTTCTTGAAAGAGTAAAAGATAGTTATTTCCCTGTAGCAGCTGTTCTCCGCGAATAGCAGGAGTAAGTCCTTGCATATAGGTGATGTCCTTCGACGCTACTCTTTGTAGGAATGCTCCCCAGCTTCTATTGGAAGCTTTTGGGAGGCTTCACTGTGCCTGCGTGCCTCCTTCCCTTCTGCCGCAGTGGCACCATCTTGTTTCAGTCTGATAACACAGCTATATGAGAACATAACTCCTCAGAGAGGTGGAAAGTTGTGAGGACTTATTCCTGCTGTCCTTGGAGAACATCTGCTACAGATGCCAACCACTGTAATCATTGAACGAGAGGGGCAGCGACACAGACAATCCGAGTCAACCCATGGTCTGGGTCCATTGAGTCCTCAGAGTCCACTGAACTTGCCTCATCTGGAGGTGACATCCAAAGAGGCCATGTGGCCTAGGACCCTAAACATATTGCAAGCTGTTACCTGCTAACTTATTTGAGTTTCCAGCACCATTGCTGTCAACTTGTGAAGTCCGTCACATGGAAGGAAAGCTCTCGCCTGAGTTGTGTCGAGCATGGCTCCAATGAACTCCAAATGTTGGGTGGGCTGAAGGTGGCATTTTGGGTAATTTACCATGAACCCTAGTAGTTCCAACATCTGCATGGTCAATCATATTGATTCTTGAATTCCCTCTGGAGTAGCATTCTTGATCAGTCAATCATCCATAAAAGGGAAGACAAACACTTCCAGCATCCAGAGGTAAGCAGCTACTACCGCAAGGCACTTTGTAAAGACGCGAGGTGTCAAACGGCAACACACTGTACTGTGTTGTCCACCCAGAACAAATTTGAGATACCTCATGTGAATGGGATGTACCTGTATGCATCCTTGAGATTCAGGGAGCATAGTCAATCCCTGCGCCACCCAGCCCGCCTCCTCCCCCCATTTTCTTAGGGATCAGAAGTACCTGGAATAAAACCCCTGACCTCTCTGCTGTGGTGGCACAAACTCTGATTTCTCTCTGAAGCAGTTAATGATGCAGAGGATTGAGATGATGCACCCTCAGGGGGCAATTTCATGACAATTCCAATAAATGTAGACCAAAGAGGACACCTCTCCTGCAGTCTCAACAGGAACAAGGAGGAGCAGGACAACAAACCACCGTGGAAGGAGCAATTTATTCACCAAACAAAAGAGGTCAGCCCGACATGTGTTTCAGCCGGGGGCCTTCTTCAAGTGACGAAGACCTCTAAAAACAAATAAAACATAGTAATACAAATAAAGCTAATATTGAAAATATAAGAACATAAAAACATTTAAAAATGATAAATTAAAACCAAAGGTAAAAACCGAACTAATACAATCTGACATATAAATAATTGTAAAACTAATGTATGTAAAAACAAATAATAAATACATCTCCAAAAGAAAGTAGAGTTATAAAAGTCAAAACTAACAGATAAAAACATCAAAGATAAATGATTTGAAAACAATGTACTACCCATGGGTAACTCACCAGTGGATGTATTCTGAGCAATTATTTATGGAACATCTGAAGCAAAAGTGTATTGATTTTGAGAAACTGATTAATAATAGATAATTATTGTCCACCTAAGAGGATGTGCAATAGAGCTATCTAGTTCCAGCAGCAGAATAAGTAGTGGTATGGTGGAATCCATGTTTAAGGGTCTCTGAACTGTGTCAAAAATCACGTTCGAATTGGACATTTATTTAACCTAGTGTGAAACAGGCATTTATAACCAGACAGAGGATCCCATATTACCAATGATAGATATACCCAAGGACATAGTCCACCCATGTACATTTATGATTGATCATTTACCTTTATTTTCATTCTTAAAAAACGTTCACTGATCTGGGCTGGCTAAATGCTAAGCTTACTATTGTATCGAACAATTGAGTATAGTACTGGTCCATCAACCAATTGTACAAATAGGGGGGCAAATCTTGAGAACAAGTATACTTACAATTAACTTCTAACCAAGAGACTGTAGAATAGGGTACTCACCAACACAATTCTAGCACGTATGAAACAAGCAAACAAACCTCCAGCTTTCAGTGCCAAATAAAATCGAGGCAAATTTGATGTCATACCTTATGTAATAGCACAGTATGTGTCGCTGTGCTGTTCGCCATATCTGGATCATACCACTATCATTCAACCTGGATGATAAGCCTGTGTCCTCTCCAAAATAAATTACCAAATACTATAGTCACCTAATTCATTTTTAAACCATACTGTAATACTCTGACCACTCCGAATGAATTTAAATTGCCGTGATTCTCATGTGATAGCCAGATCTATTATGTACTTCTAAACAGACCTTATCAGTACAACAAAAATGTTCCATCATATAAACCATAACAGCTACCATGGGATCTGATGGTTAAGTACCGCAAATTGACAGTTACTCACATAGAACCATCTCCTTTTTGTTCCAATAAATGTAGTTCATAACTGCTTTTGATGATTTGTAGAACACATGAGTATGGGGTTACTAGGAGCCACCTTTGTGCAAAAAGGGTGAGCCTTCCCTCAACCAGATGGTTGTCTATGGCGGTCATTGGAAGATTGACTATGCTCCACAGGAACCAATCAAAACCCCACCCCAGGAGCTGGCCGGGCCTTTTGGGGCTTCTCACGCTATTGCTGCTGGCGAGGGGCCTGCTTGGGTTGGGAGGTCAAGGGCGCAGGAAAGTACCTATGCTTGCGAGTATAGTAGACCACCTTCTGGTTTCCCCTGCGATACCTCCTACGATAGGTGTGCTCCAATATGAGCCTGGAGAGCCTGGTAAGAGTAACATGCTGCTTTTCAATATGGCCAGCTTTCTCTTTGACCTGTTCTCCAAAGAGATTCTCTCCATGGCAAGGATGTCAGCCAGCTTGTTTTGCACTGATTGTTCCACGTTTGAAGACTGGAGCCAAGTGAGTCTCCGCGTACCAATATTGATGGCAGCATTCCTGGAGGTCATTCATATCGTGAACTTCGAGCCGTCCTGGCCACTGGGGAACAATACTGATCCAATTTCTCTGGAGGGAGGAACTGGTCCAGATCAGTCAGGTTGCACACAATGTTCTTGAAGAACATGTCCATGTAGAGCTGATAAGAGGCCATATGCAGGCAACAAGCATGGAACTCTGGAAACACCTTTTCCATAAAAAGAGTCCAATGTCCGAGCTTCCTCTCTGGGGGTGTCAAGGAATGAGTCTTGGTACTCTAGATTCTTTTCAGGGCAGATTAGACTACCAAAGAATGTCGTGGAAGCCGAGGCTTCTTGAATCTAGAAGAGTCTTCTGAATTCTGTACATGGAGTCAAGCTTTCTACTAACAAGGGGTACAGTGAGGGAGTTCTCCCACATTCTCATCTGTATCCTCTGCAGGATGCAATGCACGGGCATGGTCACTTCCTCCCTCCTTAGGGGCTGAAGAGTACAGCAGGATCTCCAACTCCTCTGCCCTGGGCTCATTCTCAGTCTCCAAAGAAAATGGAACGGCCTGGGCCATATCCCTCACAAACTCTGGGAAGGTCATGTCCTTAGGAGGAGACTTGTGCTGCTCATGAATTACAGAGGGATCTGATGGGAGCTCAGCTGACCTGCCCTCCGACAAATCCTCCAATTCCATGTCGGTGACCCAGCCTTATGAGACTCAGAGAAGAAGTCAAAGTATTTCTGAATCTCTGCCTGGATCATTCTCCTGCTTTGAAGGGATCAGGAACTCCTTTGGAAGCAATGATGCACAGATACCCTTCCAGATTTTGAGGAAACACCAAACCCCGAGATGCTAGATACAGCAAGACACCTAAGACGCTTATCCACTCTTTAGTCATCTCCCATCTTGACTATTATAACCTTTTCCTTGCTAGTCTCCATCTGAATCATCTCTCTCCCCTTCAATCTGTTCACCACTCTGCTGGGAGGCTAATCTTCCGCTTGCCTTGTCATGCTCATATTACCCCTCTTCTCAAGTCACTTCATGGGCTCCCTATCCATTTCCGCATCCAGTTCAAACTTCTCCTGCTGAGCCATAAGTGCACTCACTCTACAGCTCCTCACTACCTTTCCTCTCTTAACTCTTACACCCCTCCTCAGGAACTCCGCTCTTCTGGCAAATTCTATCTGTGCCCTTCTCTTCTACTGCTAACTCTACAGACTTCGCTTCTTTCACCTTGCTGCTCCTTATGCCTGGAACAAACTATCAGAGTCTTATGTCAAGCTTCATCTCTGGCCCTTTTCAAATCCAGGCTGAAAACTCACCTCTTCACTGCCACTTTTGGATCTTGATGCGCCTAATCTCCTTTGTGTTTCCTTACCATTCCCCCTACATGTATTCTATGTCTACAGCTACTGTGTTGACTGTCTTGACTAGATTGTAAACTCTAATGAGCAGGGACTGTCTTTACATGTGTCTGTTGTCAGACGGCTGCCTGGGTGAGAATCTTCACACTCTTGGCAAGTGCATATTTCTATATGATTTGCAAGGTATTGTGGGCAATGTAGTTCATTCACACCAGACACAGCTGCTGACAATAATTTAGTTGTGCTCTTGGGTAAAGCCAATAAGATATTTATTTATGGGGTTATTTCTCCCAACACAGATATGCTTGGTAGCACTTAAATTAGGTTACTTGCTTTCAGTGTTAACTTGGAAAAACAAAGTCAAAATCAGGAAAACAACAAATGAAAAGCCACAAAGCAAGAAACAAACTGTTCTTTTCAGATTAACTTCTGATTACTTCCCACACAGATACAGAAGTGATTCTCTCCTAGCTCACAAGCAATTAGGTAAGGCTTAATTGCTAGCAGTTACCAGCTGAAACCCCTTAGCTGGCTTGCCTTCCACTGTGTGGGTCAAATCCTGCTTCAGGAGCTTTTCTGAGTAGATTAAAGAACAAATTTGTATTTCTTTATGATGGTTGCTGTACTTTATAACAGAAAGTTACCAACGGAGTTTAGACAGAGAACAGTCCATATAAATAGGATCCTCATCTGCTATTATTCCCCCTTGTTCAACAAGCATGGGTTCACAATATCATGGATAGGCACAGATGAATCTTTCAATGGAGCACTTTCAGGAGAATACTTGTTTCCCTGCTGTCTTTCAAGGTTATAGCTAGGGCATAGATCAGTGTTCATACCTGAGCTTCCATTGCTGCTAGAGTTCCCCTCTATATAGCCTGGCCAGTATGTAGTCCAGTTCTTATGTCCAGCCTTCCAATCCAGATCCCTGGACACTGGATCTCTCTTCACATACCTTCTGGCACAGGTCTTAGAGTCCCTTCCACGTGCAGCCGTCTCCCTCACAGGTAGCCTCTGGTGATTCCTAGCTCTGCAGCAGCATTCCTCCGGCTTTCCCAGTCCAATGGTGTATGCTGGCCCTTGGAATACCTCCCAGTATACGTACTGCTTTGGACTCTTCTAGACCTGTCAAAGGCTTTTCTCTTCCTTCTTCCAGAGGGTCTCTTTCCCTCTCTGTCCGTCCGGTTTGGCTTCTGCTTCTGATGATCCTTCAGATG
The DNA here is from genome assembly GCA_033557465.1 of Ichthyophis bannanicus. Taxonomy (NCBI): domain Eukaryota; kingdom Metazoa; phylum Chordata; class Amphibia; order Gymnophiona; family Ichthyophiidae; genus Ichthyophis; species Ichthyophis bannanicus. The sequence continues at coordinate 550,154,179 of CM066031.1, forward strand.
AAACTGATGATCAAACTCAAGCTGATTCTCAGGATACTGAGGACAATTCTCTGGATATCCAAGGTGATCATGAAGATGGTCATCTGTAGAATAAACTCTACTCTTATTCTGCTTGGATGAGTGCTCCTCCCTAATACAGCACAGCTGTGCTGAATCAGGCCCTGCCCTTTGAGATGAGTGCTTAGGGATTACCTCATAGCCCTCCTGATTGAACACACGTTTTCTCACTTCAGCTCCTCTCATGGCTGTTGGAAACCTGGTGCATTCTGGGACTGGTAGTCTTTTATGGCAAAATTCTGTTTTCTCATTTCTACCAGCACTGACAGGTTGCTTGTTCAGAGACACTTCACCTTTTCTATAGCCCCTTCCTGAGCTATGATAAGCTTCCTTATCACACTGTGCAGCACTGTGTACATCTTGTAGCGCTATACAAATCTTCATTAGTAATAATAGGATACAGTTATCAGCCAGGCATGCACCAGTGTTGGGGCCCTTTGATGCCCAGAGGTTGATGCCTCTCCCACAGACAATGCAAGGGTCTCGAGAACTGGCGGTACAGTGGCCAATGTCGATGCTGCCGATGTTGAGGTCCCAACATGCTGCACCATCAGCAATGCCACAATACATTTCTCAAGCGCTTGCAGAAGATGCTTCTCGATGGCTGTCAATTCCGAAGGCTGCGGGGCCTGAGCAACTTCGACCGATGTACCTGGTAAGTGTACAGGGATATCGGCAACTGGGTCTACTGTCAGCGTCCCTCTGATATCCTGGAGAATGAGCTCTCCTCTCTTCAGGGCGCTCAGACCACCATTGCTCTCAACAGCAAAGCACCAGTCTTCACCCAATGTTTGGGTAGTCACCCCTCAATGTCTAACGAGACACGGTCAAATCTTTCCTAGTCTTCAGGTTGAGATCGATCAATGGCCACTATGAGTGCTGGACTCCAACTGAGCTCGAGAGCCCCTCGGTGTCTATGCACCGCCAGCATCCGATGCAGCCTTGGAAGCCATAGAGGCTGATGCCAATGCATCGGTCTTCTGAGTGCCAAAAAGTGAATTGCGCTGCTTCTTACAACCCTTGAGTCCTCTTTGTCATCTGAACACAAATTACAAGAAGAGGGCTGATTATCAGGTCCCAAGCACTGTAGGCATTAGTTATGGTCATCTGTAATCAATATGGTCCTAGAGCACTTGGAACACTTCTTGAATCTGCTGGCAGGTTTCTGGGAAATGTCATCTGGAAAAATAATCATGGCAAAGTTGAATAGCTCTAGGCCTGCCAGAGCACTGGGAGGGCCAAGGTGCCATGGCAAGGATAAAATTAACAACTGAATGAGAGAAAAAGTAAAAAGGAGGAGAGAACCATAACAGCAGGTGATTGGGATGAAAACCTGAGGTGAAAAATCCCACTGAGGGGAAATAAAGCCATTTACCAACAGAAGTGTCTGAACATGTCTGTGGGGCTCTGGATCAAGACTGGATCAAGATGGTGCCGTGATGGCGGGCAAGAAAGCGGCACGCGGGCACGATGGAGCCTCCTAAAAGCTTTTAATAGATGCTGGGAAGCATTCACGCACGGGGCTCCGTCAGGGGTCATCACCCACACATCAGGGCTCGGGGAAAATAACCAAATTTACATTTATCCATTCTACTCCACTCAGTATTTCAGTCCTTTATCATATCTCCCCTCAACCATCTCTTTTCTAAGCTGAAGAGCCATAACCCTTTGAGCCTTTCCTCACAGGGGTATCCTTCCATCACCTTTATCGTTTTGGTCGCTTTTCTCTGTACCTTTTATAATTCTGCTATATCCTTTTTTTAGATATGGTAACCAGAACGGCACCGATATTCTACTACTACTAATCATTTGTATATTTCTGCAAGGCTTACGCAGGGCTGAACATAAAGATGTAAGACACTGTAAGCTCTGATGAGTAGGGACTATCTAATCAAGACAAAAAAACATCACAAAACTGGGGACTAGAGTACGTCAAGACTCACATAAGTAGTGGATAAGAGAATGAGGAGCATCAGGATCCAAAAGCAGCCTCAAAGAGGTTGGTCTTCAGCTTGGACTTGAATGAGGCCAGAGAAGCCCATCGCACTGACTCAGGTAGTTTGTTCCAGGCATATGGAGCAGCAAGGTAGAAAGAACCAAGTCTGGAGTTGGCAGTGGCAGAGATGGGCACAGATACAAGGGATCTGCCAGAGTAGCGGAGTGACCGAGGAGGAGTGTAGACTGAGATAAGAAAGGCAAGGTAGTGAGGAGCCACAGAATGAATGCACTTGTAGGCAAGTAGGAAAATTTGAACTGGATGCAGAAATGGATAGGGAGCCAGTGACATGATTTGAGAAGAGGGGCTACATGAGTTTTATTGGCTTTTATCAGCATATGGAACACGGTAATTATTAATGCAGCAGTATTCAATGAACGACAATCAAAAACCCACCCTAAATCTACACACCCTCCCTGGTTCTCCAAGCATCTCTACCAGCTCAGACGAAAACTCAGACTGTTAGAAAGGAAATGGAAACATTCACAAGACCCAACTATTAAGCTTCAGCTTCATGACAAGCAGATAGAATACCATAGTCTATGAAACAACTGTCGAAAGGAAAACATGATGAGCATTCTCATGATATCCCTCAACCGCCCCAGGAAACTAATTCTCAATCATGTTCCAGCTGACCAATGACCCCCCAACTCAGACACAACAGATACAAAAATGCAACTTGATCCACAGGTTATGGCTGACTTTCTCTCCAACAGGCAAAGCCCATCAACTCTACAGTATTACAACCCACTGAAGCAACAGGACAATGCAGCTGAAAACCACTTATGGCATACCTTCAGCCTAATATCTAAAACAGAACCATCAGATACCATCAACAGTATCAATACTACAACATCACCATTGGACCCATGTCCAGTAACATGATTAAAATCTCTTCGCAATGAGTTTGCCCAGATCATACTAAAGATAGTTCACACTTCTCTCTCCCAAGGATACCTACCCCCAGTTCTCAAACAAGCCTCAATTTGCCTTACACTAAAGACGACTTCATTAGACAAAACACACCCCAGTTCATACAGAACTGCCAGCATCCCATTCCTGGCTAAAATAATCAAGAAAGCTATATAACATCAACTCAAGACCATGTCGATTCTCACACTCCATTGGACCCCCAACAGCATGGTTTCCATCCACAGCACGGCGTTGATACACTTCACGGAGCTCTTCAACTGGCTCTTAACAAGCCTAGACAAGCCTCAACAAGGATTCATGATGATCTTCCTCGACATCAATGTGGAGTTCGACTCAGTATCACATCACACCATGCTAGACAGACTCAGCAACATAAGTCTGATCAACACCTTAAAATGGTCCACATCCTACCTCTCAGACAGAACCATGCAAGTAAAAGTTGGTTATAGCAATTCCAAATCATTTAACTTAATACAAGGTATCCCTCAAGGCTCGAACCCGTCTGGCTTACTATTTAACATCTACATACAGGCCATCTGTAACCTATCAAGAAAATGGAACATGCACTTTTCACCTCTATGCAGATGACCTTCTATATGCCATTCAATACCCTCAATCTGGACTTCACAATCATATTTGATGTCTTCTTCGCTTTTACAAACCTCCTTGCTGATCTTAATCTTGCAGTGAACAAAAACAAAACATAAAATAAAGTGAGGTTGCATCAGGCCATAGACAGATCTGCAGTGAGCTGTGCTCCCACAGTTGTCACTACAGTCGGCCTGCATTCCTGTCAAATGGCTGGAGCTATGATCGGATGCAGCCTGCAATGGGAGGTACTGTGGAGCAGAGGGGAGTCGTGAATACTGTGGCTGTCCCCAATGCAGGCAGGGGGCCTTGGAATGAGGCTTTGGGGCAGAGAGCTTGAAAACTGCAGTGGCCCACCAGGGAAGGGGGTTCTAAAAGCCATAAAAGGGGGCAAGAGTTTGTGTTGAATAGCCCAAGAATTGCATCGGGCCACTGAGGATCCTGAAAGTGAGTCATGTTGGGCCAGATGGCACAGGGCAGATCAGAGGCCTGCCGCTGGCAATGAAGGGTGGCTGGAGAGAGGCATTTTTGGGACCAGATGGCCCAAAATAGTCGGGCCATTGGGCTGTCCTTCCATGGCATCGGGCCACTGGAAGCACTGGGAACTCAGGCTTATAAGGCTCAGTGAGGAAGCAGGATTTCAGTGAGGCTGCAGACTTGGTTAGGCCTTGTACTAAGAAGGTGGAGCCGGAGCAGGTCTTAAAGGGCTTGATACTGCTAAATGGCCAAAACAGATAAAATAAAAAAAAAATAAAAAAATGTAATTTCTTTAATTTCAAAATTCCATTTATTAAGAAACTTTAGGAAAAATACAGACATACCAGCAATAACATCATATAACTATTACAAAGAAAAAGCAACAACCGGACATCTGCAAGAAAGTCCACGTCAAGAGAAGCATGTAAGAAAACAAAGGATGCTAACTCAAAAAATATAAACTCTTTTTTATACCAATCTACTACTGAAACAATATTTCAAGAAATCAGCGGGCCCTTAGACTGGAGGAAGGATTCTAATGCCGAGGTCTCTTTTAAGAGCTGTAGTTTGGATGTTTGGCATTTGAGATATTACCCCTGAAGAACCGCGAGGAGAAACGCGTCAGCAGTGCCAATGAACGGCGTTGGGTGATTTGTAAAGCTAAGAAATAGTTTTATTGCCAATTGGTTTAACCACAGCCATTGAGTTTACAAAGAGGTTTTGGTATTTAAGAAGAACCAAAAGATTATTTGAACAAGATAAAACATTATTCTTTTGAGTGGGCTGGATGAAGTTAGGATAGTGCACTGAGTTACTATAAAATACAAAAGAGGTCGTTGATGTAATATTGGGAGAAACAGTAGGTCATTCTGGGCCACATTTTCCCATAATCTGAGACCTTGTGAGTTGTAATAAGAGTGCACTTCCTTCTAAAAAGTACCCACAAGAGAAGAAAGATTATCATTTACTACAATAGTTGTGATATATTTGGAGTGTATCGATTTGTGTTTTGGAGGTCTCCAGAAAAACATACTTGGTGCTCTGAAAAGTAACTAAGCACTTACATGGAAATTTAAGAAAAAAAGTGGCACCAAGGGCTAGGACGCGTGGCTTCAACATCAAAAAAGCCCGGCGACGTAGCTGAGTTTTCCTGGAGACATCGGGAAAAATACTCACCCTCCCCCCACAAAAAGCCGATGTCTTATTCAGAAAATATAAACGCATCACAGCATTCTTATCAACTTCTGAGGCGAAGGACACCAGAAGGGTAGCCCTAGTTGGAATGTTATCTTGGGAAGATTCAATAAACTCTGAAATATTAAGGGACTCCTGCAACCGAGGTGGGGCAGGCTCACCAGAGCCCCCCAGCTCGGAAGCCCCTTTAAAGGGAATATAATATACTTTAGTCAAAGATGGTTTATCATCTTCTCGATATCCCAAAATATCAAATACTTATCAAATAATATCTGAGGAGATAAAAAACGTGTGCAAGGAAAATTTAAACGACGCAAATTTGAAGCATGCAAACTATTCTCCAATAGCTCATGCTGAGTATGGAGAATAATACTATCTTTCATAAAAGACAATGAAGAATTTTGTAATGCAACAGATTGGGCTTCCAATTTCTGGCATCGCTCCCCCAGCACATCAATCTGAGAATCATATTGAGTAAATTTAGCCACAGAGTCTCTTGTAAAGTCCGACATTTGTACAACGACGGAACTCAACGAAGACTCTATCCTGGTGAGAATAGACCACACATCCAAAAGGGAAACATCCTTTGGGTCCGCAGATGAAGAACTGTCCCGTTGCATCAAAGCAAAGCTCTCAGGAACCGATAGTATCCGGGGCATAGGAACTCTCCCGGAAACCACCACAGGACCAGGAACAGATAATGCCGATGGTAAGGCTAATTGCAAGGATGCAACCCCCCTCACCGGAGAGGAAGTGACGGGAACAGCATTACAAACAGCAGCAGAGGGGGAAGAGGTACTAACCCCCAAAAAAGACGAGAAATCATGACTGGGGGGCTGAATCGGGATTGCAGTAATGGCCTCTCCCTCCTTACCACTCAGAGTCACAAGATGACGATCCATAGGGCCAGAGATTTTAACAGCTTTAGTTGGATTTTCAGTACTCACATTTAGAGGTCGTTTTCTCCGTCTACCCATACTGCACAGCCACAAGCCAGCTCCCAAGCTCCTCGAGCGCTCAAGGAGCGCATAAGGAGCAAGCCCCTTAATAACGCGCCCCTTTAGAACGCGACCGCTTCCGCGTACCGCTTAGCGATTAGATTTTAAACCCCCGGTGATGACGTCAGGGGTAGGCGCCGCCAAGATGGACCGTGTGCTCCGGCGTGACGAAGAAGAGCACAGCGGGGCACAATGGTGAGCAGCAGCCTCCTCTCCTCACACGCTCCCAAAGCAAACAGCAAGCTCCCTGGCTTTAAACCCCCAGTGATGACGTCAGGGGAAGGCGCCGCCAAGATGGACCGTGCGCTCCGGCGCGACGAAGAAGAGCACAGCGGGGCACAATGGTGAGCAGCAGCCTCCTCTCCTCACACGCTCCCCAAGAAATTACATTTTAAGGTGAAAGGAGGGGGGGGGGTGGGTCTGGAAAATTGGGTAAGTTAGTGGGGACCCTTGACAGGGTTTATTTTATTGAAAAAAAATAAGGATTTCAGCTGCGATTAGGGAAAAAGGAAGTGATTCTAGAGGCCGGCAGTGGGCTTGGAAGGGTGTGTGAGGGTCTATAAGCCCTGAAGTATGGTGTGGGGAAGATTTAAAAGTGCATTTTAGTAGTGATGGGCAACATTTGAAAAGTGGTGGTGGGGGGGAGGTGCTGCGCTTCTGAAAGGCTGCAAGATCAGGACTGGCGTGATAAAAGAAAATAAATGTAAACTATTTAAATGGCTGGCCATGCATATAAAACTTTATTTAATGTTTAAATTAGAAGTTTTTGTGAATAAAAAGTACCCAGATGTGATGGAGAGGGAGGGATCTCAGTTGGACACAATGTAGCAAAGTGGTTCAGCAGTGAAGGGAACATGTAGTGATGCAGTTTATGAAACTTCTTTCCCTTAAGCTGCAGAAGGAAAGAGATAGGCTGAAAAATGCTGTGTTAAGAGTGCTGAATTATAATAGCTGGACTTAGAAATTTGGAAGTTTGGGTATTAGAAGGGGTTAGGGATTAGGGAAGAGGGTTAGGGAATGGAGTAGCCACCTAATGTTAGAGCACTGGTTTGGGAACCAAAAGATCAGGATTAGATTCCCACTAGCTCTTCTTGTGGCCTTAGACAAGTCATTTAACCATCCATTGCCTCAGAAGAATCCAAGTTATCAATGCCCCTGTTTAATGTTCATTACCAAGTTTAAGTTACAACGTAAACCACTTTGGCTAAAAATGATAAAGCGGTATAAAAAAACCTGTTAAATTATTTGATGACATAGGACAGCGCAGAGACACTTTATTCTGTGAATTAGAATGTTAGTGAGGGTGCTGGAGTATCAGTTGGAGACTGCTTGTTAGAGTGATAGGATGTGTGTGTTGGTATGCTTGGTGGCAAAGGCCTGTAAAAGTGGATTTAAATGAGAAATTTGAGTGTTTTGAGAAGTGTGAGAGAGAAAGAAGTGTAGTGTGATTGGTTTTGAGTGGTTTAGGGTTTCCCCCCACCCCCTGGTAAAATATAGGATTTGACAGGAAACTGCATTAGGACAGTAGAAGGGAGAGGAAGAAATAACTGGATCAGAGGAGATCACCTCTGAAAGCATAAACTAAGATGTCAAAAATCAGAATTAAATAGTTTAACCTTATTTGCTGAGATAAGGGTGAGAGTGCAAAGAGGAGACTGGATGAGCCTAAACTTGTGATGAGAGGAGAAAGGAAGGGGAATTAAGCTCTTTTGATGAGAAGCAGAGGGTTTTTTTAAGTTGAGTTTAGACACTGAAGTCTAGGATAGGTTGGGTTAAAGGTAAGATGAGTTTGGAAAGGAACCTGAACCTTCTGAAAAGGATAAGGACCACCTTTCTTTAGAAGCTTAGAGAGCATTTTAGTTAGAATAGGCAGAGTGCATGTGGAAAGTGTAATAAGTGTGTCTCTGAGGGTGATTACTAGAAAGTGTGAGGTATAAGCTATTGTGGTATGTGTGGTAAGGAGTGACTGGAAGTATTGGGTTAGTGGATGGTGAATCTGTTTATGAACTGTGTATAAGAGTGGAAGCTCTGAGAGATTGAATATAAGCTTCAGAAGGAGACATCTGAGGGGAAAATAAATAATTTTACCAAGGGCTTATTGATCCTTGACAAGCTTGCTAAATATATAATTTTAGTAAAGCTTCTTGAGAAGAGGGGAGGGAGAAGAGTCAGGTAAAGGGTAAAGGTGAGCTAATGTTGGCACTGTATAAAGAACTTGCTCCAAAAAAGAAGAAAGAAGAGTTCTTGAGTTACAAGTTCTGCTGGTTTAATGTTCCTGGGCTCCAACAGAGAAGATGTCTGAGGATAAGTAGCTACCACCATCATTTTTGGCTGAAACAATTATTTGAGCTCAAATATTCACAACATTTATCTTTTTTTTTTTTTTTTTAAGTTATGTTTATTCCAGTTTTGCAAAAATACAAACAAATTCAACAATTAACAAATACAAAATTGAAAGAAAAACAGAAAAGAAAACCAAACCCCCCCCAGCACCTCATTGGCCGTACGGGACATGACATGTTAGCCTATGGAAGCATCAGAAACAGACATCTTTATAACGGAGCGAGATCTGAAACAGCAGAAATCTCTGAAACAGAAGTGAAGCGATCCAGGGCAGCCCACCTAGTCTGAGGCTTACCCCCCCCCCTTCAGAAAATAGGAATGATCATAAGCTTTTTCGTATCTACTGTAGAGGCAGACTTGGTTCCACCATCTGCCCCAATGGAGGTTCGAAGGGTCCTTCCAGGAGTATAAAATTTCCTTTACAGCGACTGCTAACATAAAATTCAATACGAAAAAGTGCTCTCTGTCCAATCCTGGGATTACCGCAGAAGAACGTAGTGCAATAATACGCCAAGACAGGGGGTAGGAGAAGCCCAGGACTCGCTGAATTCTTTTCCAGACATGAGACCAAAAGCCCTGAACGCAGGGGCATTCCAGGAACATGTGGCTCATTGTGCCAACCGCACTCTGGCAGGACCAGCAAGCTGAGGATTGATCAGAAGACCATTTGGAGAGTTTTAAGGGAGTAATAAATGCTCGGTGAGCAAAAAAAAACATAGCTTGCGTAAGGGAGGCCGAACGTGAGGCTCGAATAACAGGGCCCCACACTTTGCTCCAATCAGGGGAGGTTAATGTTAGGTTCACCTCGGCCTCCCAAATCTTACGGAGGCCCAGGGTCTGATCGGAATAGGAGTCTCTGAAAAGAGCATAGAAGCGAGACGTGCCTCCCCTCTGCAGGCAAAAATCCATCACAAGCTTGTGCAAGCCCCAGGACTCCTGAAGCTCACGAGGGTTAATCTTCAATTGAGCCAAACAATGTCGGAGCTGAAGGTACTGAAAGAAACAGGACGCAGGAAGCTTAAACTCCTCTTGTAGCATACGGAAGGTTTTCCATTCGCCAGTCGCAATCAAATGTCCCATGGTCCAAACGCCACAGCGCTGCCAAGACTGCCAATAAAAGGGTTGTTTGTTGATCTTAAAAGCCGGATTGCGCCAAATAGGAACCTGCAGCGAGAGGGGATTATCTTGAGCAATAAGAGGGAGTAGCGCTTGGAACGCTTGTTGCGTAGCAACAATTACCTTGGTCATCCTAGGTGCCGCTGAGTGCCGCATGTTCATACACAGGTGAGCCGGGCAGGGAAGGAGCAGACGTTCTTCCAGGGAGAGCCAGGTTGGTTTCATGTAAGGGTCAATGTCTGCTCCCCACAGACCCCCCTGCTTTAGCAGTGCAGCAGAGTGGTACCAGTGAAAATCGGGGAATTGCACCCCTCCCTGCAGTTTGTGAGCCTTTAACTTCTTGAGCGCAATTCTGGGGGTCTTCCCACCCCACAAAAATTGAATAATTAATTTATCTGGATCCAAATAAATTTCATCTATGTATCATCTGCTGATCTGGGGTCTTTATCCTTATTTTATTTATTATTCCTACTCTGCCTCTTCTCCTCCTGAAGGGGTATTCCAGTGTTCCCTGCAAACCACTCACTGGGAATTGTCAATTCGAGTTAACATCCACCCATCGTGGCACGATTACAACCAGGGGAAAGAAGAATAGGCATTGCCCCAGGCTGAGCGGTTGCAATAAGCTGTGCAGCTGAGTTTTGAACAGATTGAAGGGGAGATAGATGATTCAGAGGGAGAACTGTGAGGAACAGGTTACAATAGTCAAGACGGGAGGATGAGGGTCTTAGAAGTGTGTGTAGAAAGGAATGGACAAATTTGGCCAATGTTAGAGAAAAAAGCAACAGATTTTCGCCATCTGCTGGATGTGTGCAGAGAGAGAGAGAATGGAGTCAAAGATGACCCCAAGGTTGCAAGCTGAGGAAACGAGAAGAATGCAGTGTTAGAGAAGGGAAAAGGACAGAGGGAGGTGGGTTTAGGGGTAAAGATAAGGAACTCAGTTTTGGCCATGTTGAGTTTCAGACAGCAATGAGACATCCAGGCAGCAATGTCAGAAAAGCAGGCTAAGACCTGGATTCCTGGAGAGATTTCAGGCACAGAAAGGTAGATTTGAGAGTCGTCAGCATAAAGATGGTACTGAAAACCATGGGACAAAATATGTGCACCAAGGGACTGAGTGTAGAGAGAGAAAAGGAGAGGTCGCGAGACAAAGCCCTAAGCTACAATGGCAGTAGAGGAAGATACACCAGACCACACACTAAAAGTGTGATGGGAAAGATAAGAAAACCAGGACAGGATAGAACAGAACCCCTAAATCCAAATGAGGACAGGGTATACCCCAATCCTAGACTTCTGCAACCCAATCTATCTAGGTCTAACGAAACAGTCACTAAGACCATTGCAACTGGCACAAAACACTGCAGCATGCATAATTGGTGGCACCACAAGACAAGAACACATCACACCCACCCTAAAAGAGCTCCACTGGCTGCGTATCAGTGCCCGCATTAGATACAAGACAATCATAAACATTTTCAAAATCAAACATCAATCATCAGCTTTCAGCCTACACCCACTCATACAACCAGACAACAGCACAAGACCGAGAAGAGGAGGCACATCCGTGTCAACACACCTAAAGATATCAACAGGGTACGCAAGGACACCGAAAAATGAGCCTTATCAAAGGCAGCACCAACATCCTGGAACGCCCTCCCCATCGAACTGCGTTCAACAACAGACCTTATGGCGTTCAGGAAACTACTGAAGACAACCCTCTTCATAGAACACTACGGTGACATTACTTAAACCATGCAACAGACACCTCAATTCCCCCCCACGTCACCATAATTGTAATTAAGCAAGGAACTGATACCCATAGCATTGTAAATAGCGCACGCTGTAAATAGCACCACAAGAATCAACGTCCAGACACACTCACACGCATACACTACTCACTGCATGTACACACTATACACTGTATCTTATTGTTTGCTGTTCAGACCACCTTGATTGCAGGATAAGGCAGTATAGAAATATGTTTAAATAAATAAATAAAGTAAATAAATAAAATAAATATCAAGGAGAAGGTAGGGGATCAACAGTGTCAAAGGCGGCAGAAAAGTCAAGGACGAGAACTGAATAAAGAGCTATGGATTTGGTGAGGAACAAGTTGCTGGAGTCTTTGGCAAAAGTCGTTTCTGTGGAATTTGGTGGGACAAAAGCCAAATTGCAGTGGATTCAGAAGGGCTTCAGAGGAAAGAAAGAAAGTCAAGATAGTGGGGGTGAACCACTCGAAGTAGTTTTGAAGCAAAAAGGGAGGAGAGACAGGTCACTAACTGGATGGACAGGTAGGATCTAGTGAAGGTTTTTTTGAGGACAGGTGTGGAACCACAGCATGTTTGAAGGCCACAGGAACAGTTGCAGTGGAAAGCGATAAGTTAGGGATATGACAGATGAAAGTGGAAGAGACAGAGCTTAGTAGACAGGTGGGGATGGGATCAGTGGAGAAGGTAGTCAGTTTAGAGGAGAAGAGAAGATTGCAGTTTCCTCCTCAGTGATTTCAGAAAACGAAGAAAGGGTGACCAAAGGTGAGGGAAGGATTTGGGACTGAAGAGGGCAAAGATGAGGTGGAGGTGATCCAGCAAAGAACTCAAGACTAATCTTCTAGACTTAGTCATGGAAATAGCCAAGGTCTGGGCAGACAGTGAAGAAAGGAATGGGGAGGAAGGATATTCAAGGTGAAGAGGAACATGGAGCGAGACAGACATAATAGCCTTTATTTTATTCTCCATGCCTTTCCTTATGATTCATTTTCTTGGCTGCCGCTGCACACTGAGTAGAGGGTTTCAACATATTAGCCACTATGATACCTAGATCCTTTTCTTGGGTGGAAACTTCATTGTGTAACCTTAGTTTGGGTTGTTCTTCCCCAAGTGCAATCTTAGCACTTGTCTATATTAAATTCCATCTGTCATTTGGATGCCCAGTCTCCCAGTTTCTGAAGATCCTCTTGCAATTTTTCACAATCCTTGAGATTTAACAACTTTGAATAATTGAATGAGGTAACCAAACTTGCTGATGACACACTGTTCCCATTTTCCAGGTCATTTATGAATATGTCAAAAAGCAACAGGCACTGCACAGATCTTTGCGGTACTCCATTATTTACTCTTCTCCATCGAGAGATTTGCCATTTAGCCCCTTTCTTTTCTATCTTTTAACTAGTCCCCAGTCTACAATAGTACACCATCTCATGACTTTGTTTTAATTTCAGGAGTCTCATGAGGGAACCTGTCAAACTTTCTGAAAATCCAGGTACACTGTATCAACCAGCTCGCTGTTATCTACCAGTTTATTCATACCTTCAAAAAATATATAGCAGATTAGTGGGAAAAACTTCCTTAGCTTAATCCATGTTGGCTTTGTCCCATTAAACCATGACTATCTATGTGTTCGGTAATTTCATTGTTTCCAGGGGCAGGAATCAGTCCTCACATATGGGTGACGTTGTCATTGACGAAGCCTGCCCGGTAATCACTCCTCAGCTTTCAAAAGAAAGCCTTTGGGAGTTAAGACACGCATGTGCAGTCACATTCCTGCACAAAGATGCCATTTTACCTTAGTATGACATAGCTTAATCAAGCATAAAAAAAAGAAAGAACTCCACGGGGAGGAGGGCGGGTTTTGAGGATTGATTCCGGCTGTCCCCAGAGAACACCTATTACAGGTGAGTAACTATGCTTTCTCCAGAAACAAGCAGGAAGTCGGTCGTCATATATGGGATTCCCAAGCTACAGGCTACCAAAGAAACCTGTAGGCGCCACAGGCAACCCAAAAGGCGAATCATGAAGGGCAGCAAGGAACACTAAATGGCCTGATATCCAGTGATGCAGCTCCAACACGGAGGCTGGAATCCCCTCTCCGGTAGCTTGGACACAAAGGGCCAGAACGAAGGAGTTGCACTACTCCCCAAAGAGGTGGCAAAGTACTGCCTGGCCGAAGGCACTATTGTGCCATGAGCTCTCCTCCAAGCAATAGTGTGCTGCAGAGGTATGGACCAAAGATCGGGTGGTGGCCCAGCAGATATCCTACAGGGGGACAGAGCACAGGTGAGCCACCGAGGCCACCATGTTGCACACATTATGCATGGTGACATGATGCTCCAAAGAGTCCAGCCTGCTCGCAAGCAAAAGCGATGCAATCTGCCATCCAAGTAGACAGTGTATACCTAGAGACTGCAACCCCGAGTCTGTTAATGTCATAGAAGACGAACAGCTGTGACGAGCGGCAATGGGCTTTTGTCCTTTCGAGGTAGGTGGCCAGTGCCCTTTTTCAATCCAAGGTGGGAAGCGAGCCCTCCGCACAGGATGTGCGAGGCTTGGGGAAGAAGGTGGAAAGGACCATCTCTTGGTTAATATGAAAAGCGGACACCACCTTAGGCAGGAATTTCAGGTAGGTCCAGAGAACAACCCTGTTTTTGTGGAACCTGGTGTAGGGGGCATGGGCCACCAGCGCCTGCAGCTCACTGACCTGTTTGGCCAAAGTGGGCGTTACCAGAAACACTACTTTCCACGACAGGAACTTGAGATGGCACAAAGCCAGTGGTTCAAATGGGGGAGCCATCAGCTTCCTGAAGACGATGTTCAGGTCCCACGCCACCGGTGGTGGGTGGACAGGTAGCCATGAGAGGAGAAGCCTCCTCATAAAAACAGCCCACAAGAAGGTGCACAGAGACAGGCTGGCTGTCGACGAGGTGGTGATGCACAGCCAGGGCACCAAGGTGAACCCTGAAGGAAATGGATTTTAGACCAGCCTGGGAGAGGTGCAGCAGATACTATAGGATGTCTTGCACCGAGCAATAAAAAGGGTTTAGATTCCTTCTGCACACCAGACAGAGAATCTACACCATTTGAAGGCATACGCGTGCTGTGTTGAGTCCTTGCGTGGATGCCAGTAGGACATTCTCCACGTCCTGAGACGGAGGTGTGCTAGTGCTAACTGTTCAGCAGCCATGTCATCAGGGCGAGGGACAGGAGGTTGAGATAGAGAAGAGTCCTGTCCTCCTGCAAGAGCAAGTCCGGGGCATGGCCCAAGGGTATCAGGGCCGCCCATAATTGCTGCAGGAGTAGGGGGAACCATGGTTGTTAGACCTGAGGAGAAATTAGAATTACTGAGCCCGATCTGAATGCACCTCAAGTAAGTTCTTGGAGACCAGGGGGATAGGCGGGTACACATACAGTAGGCTTCTGGACCAAGACAGGAGAAAGGCATCTACCACCACCTAGGCCAGGGTTGGCCTCTGGGAACAGAAGTGCAGCAGCTGCATGTTCTCGGGGCTGGCGAAGATGTCCAACATCAGGGTCCCCCCAACATTGAAAGATGGAAATGGCTACTGCTGGGTTGAAGCACCACTCGTGGGGTTGAAGGACTCCCCTGAGTTGATCTGCAAACAAATTGTCCCGGCCCAGCAGGTAGATCGCCAGGAAGATCATGCCCTTCTCCACAGAAGTGGTACGAGCCTGTTCCACACTGCTTGCTGATGTAAAACATCGCTACTTGGTTTATGTTTAAAAAATATCTACCTGGTTCACCAAGTGGGCCTGAAATTCCTGAAGAGCATTAGTCACAGCTCAGAGTTCCAGGAGGTTGATCAGGAGGGCACTTTGCTCCTGAGTCCAGGCGCCCTGCGACTGAAGACAGTTGAAGTGGACACCCCAGCTCAGCCTGGAGGCATCCGTGGTAAGAACACGCTGGGCCGACAGGACCTGGAAAGATAGGCCGGCCATGAGATTCTGCAGGCTCTGCCACCAGGCGAAAGAGGCTGCGAGAGGCTGGGTGACCTGGACAAGATCCTCTAGTTGGCCCATGGCCAGAGTCCATTGAGAGCTGAGGGTCCAATGGGCCTGTCACATGCGTAGACAGACCTCTGGGGTTACAGGAATCATAGAGGCCATGTGCCCCAATAGGCACAGCAGGAGACGGTTGGATGCTGTCGAGTGATTCTGTACCTCTTTTGCTAGGATCACCAGATGCTGAGCCAAGTCCAGAGGGAGGAAAGGCCCTGGCCTGGATTGAGTCCAGAAGGGCTCCTATGAACTCCAGGTGCTCGGACGGCTGCAGATTTGATTTTGGGAAGTTTATCACAAACCCCAGATGCTGCAGCACCCCGAGGGTGCGGTGGGCTGCGTAGCGGATCACCTCTGGCAAGCTGCCCTTCAGGAGCCAGTTGTCCAGATAAGGGGAGGCAAACTCCCAGTAAGAGGGGGTGAACAGCGACTACCGCCAGGCACTTGGTGAACACCTAGGGGGCCAAGGAGAGGCTGAAGGGAAGCACCCTGTACTGGTAATGGCAGCCTCTGATGATGGGGATGGATCAGGATGTGGGTATAGGCATCTTTGAAATCCAAGGAGCATAATCAATCTCCCCTCTAGAGGTAGGGCAGCAGTGTTCCAAGGGATAACATCTAGACATTCTTGACCGATCAACAACTTGCAGATAAAGATGTATATGAGCTGAACACTCGCCCAGAGGCAAGGCTGAGGACTGCATAAAACCTGCAAAGACCACCTCCAGCAGCCCAGCTGAGCTCCGATCGGCGGTGGGAAGAAGATCGGGAGGCCGCAACTCCTCCCGGTCCCCCTCACATGGCCAATCAGGGCCAACGCACCCCAGCAATAGCTACTTTAAAAAGCGCCTTCCTGTGCCATCAGCCTTCCTCTAGCCACCTTCCCACCAGCAGTTTAAAACTTTGGCGCTGCTGTGGCCCGGCGATCTTCGCGTCCTCCACCTGACCGAGGAAACAGAACCGAAAGTCTCAAGTAATAAACTACACAAAGTAGGCATCCACCATGTTAAAGCCTGTAGACCCCATTGATACCGCACTGCTACCACATTGCTTGCAAAAATACCATATGCTGCACGGCCTGTTGACTGTAGCCTCCTTGCTACCTCATTGCTTGCAATATACCATATGCTGCACAGCCTGTAGACTCCATTGCTACCTCATTGCCTGTAACATAAAACATATGCTGCATATGCTACCCCATTATTTGTGAACTCCATTGCTACCTCTTTGCTTGCAAATATATACTGCTTAGCCTGTAGAATCACTGCTACCTCATTGCTTGTAATATAACATACTGCATAGCCCCTCCCTGTTCCTCCTCTATGGCTCCACATCACATTGTCGTCCTCTTCTTCATACACCCTGTTTCCCTTCCTTCCAGCACCCTCATTGCTTCCCTCCTTACCCCCCCTCACCATCCTCACTTCCCCCTCCACTCTGTCATCTAACCAATCAGCTCTTGAGCTTCAACGCTCTCTCCCTCTCATTCAACCTTCCCCTCTCTCTCTAAGGCAACCTCACCCTCATTTCCGCCGTACTGTCTCCTCTCTACCCCGTACTCTGCTGCTTCTTCTCTCATCCGGAGATATCAACCCCAACCCTGGCCCCCCTAGATCTCTGTCTCCTCCTCCTTCCCTTCATTTCTAAAGGAGGAGGAGATCCTCACGCAACTTGTCTAATCTTATCCACATCCCTCTCCTTTCCCCTTCCACTCTCCCCTTCTCATGTGCCTTGTGGAACGCACAACTCTGTCGCTAATAAAAACTTGTTTTTACTCATGATCTCTATCTCTAATGCTCTACATCTTCTTGCCCTGAGACCTGGCTCCTCCCAGATACCGCATCTTCTGTTGCTCTCTGCCACGGGGGCTATCAGTTCTCCCACACGCCTCGTCCCACTGGCCGTGGTGGTGGTGTTGGGCTTCTACTTTCTCCCTCCTGCCAATTCCAACCCCTCCTGCTGCCTCAGTCTCACTCCTTTCCCTCTTTTGAAGTCCATGCCATTCGCCTTTTTATTCCACTTCCTCTCAGGGTAGCTGTTATTTATCGACCTCCTGACAAGTCTGCTTCTACCTTCCTCACTGACTTTTACTCATGGCTTTCCTTCTTTCTGGATTCATCTTCCCCCACTCTTATTCTTGGCGACTTCAACATCCATGTCAATAACCCCTCTGATCCTTATGCTCTAAAGCTCCTCTCCATTACCTCCTCGTTTGACCAACTTTGTTCCACTGCCCCCACTCACCAGCATGGCCACTGCCTGGACCTGATATTTTTCTCTAATTCCTCACCCTCCAACTTCTGTAATTCAGTTCTCCCCTTATCCGACCATCACCTTCTAAGCTTTAATCTCCATCTCCCGCTGCCTCAACCTTGTCCTCTCTCCAACCTCTTTAGAAACCTTCATGCTATTGGTCCCTTGACTCTCTCTTCCACCATTTCTCCGTCTCTTTCTTCCATTATGTCATCCAAGTCTGTCGACAAGGCAGTAACCTCCTACAATGCTGCACTCTCCTCGGCTCTGGATGCTCTCGTTCCACCCACCCCACGTCCTGTGAGACGCTCTGCGCCCCAACCCTGGCTTTCTTCCACTACCCGCTATCTACATTCCTGTGCTGCTGAGCGTGCTTGGCTCAAATTCCACTCCCCTGAAGCCTTTCTACACTTAAAATTCATGCTTGGCTCTTTCCAGTCAGTCATAGCTCTTTCCAAACAAGACTACTATGTCCAGCTGACTAACTCTCTTGCTTCTGATCCTCGCCGTCTCTTTACTACTCTCAGCTCTCTCCTCAAAGTGCCTCCGCCTCTGATCCCTCCCCTCCCTCCCTTTCTGCACAAACTCTGGCTAACTACTTCCATGACAAAATTCACAAGATCACCCTCCAATTCCCCACAAACTCAGCTACTTCCCCTCCTACCCCTCTCCACTCCCAACTCTCTCCCCCTTCCATTGCTACCCTCTCTTCATGTCCCGTCATCTCTGAAGAGGAAACTGCATACCTTGTCTTCCTCCAAACTCACCACCTGCTCCTCTGATAATATCCCCACCCATCTCCTAAGCCCCATCTCCTCCATCATTGTCCCTTCCATCTCATATTCTCAACCTTTCACTCTCCACTGCAACGGTCCCCACAGACTTCAAACATGCTGTGGTCACACCTCTCCTCAAAAAACCCTCTCTTGATCCCACCTGTCCTTCTAATATCGACCCATCTCTTTCCTTCCCTTCATTTCTAAACTACTTGAACGTGCGGTTCACCGCCGCTGCCTCGACTTCCTCTCCTCTCATGCCCTCCTGGATCCCTTACAGTCTGGCTTTCGTCCTTTACACTCTACTGAAACAGCTCTTGTCAAAGTCTCCAGTGACTTGTTCCTGCCTAAATCCAAGGGCCTGTACTCTGTCCTCATCCTTCTTGACCTCTCTGCTGCTTTCAACATCATTGACCACAACCTTCTCCTGGACACCCTGTCCTCGCTTGGCTTAAAGGGCTCCGTACTATCCTGGTTCTCCTATCTCTCCCATCGCTCCTTCAGTGTGTGTTCCGGTAGCTCCTCCTCCTCCGCTACCCTACTCCCAGTTGGTGTACCCCAGGGATCTGTCTTGGGTCCGCTCGTTTTCTCTCTCTATACCCATGCGCTTATCTCTTCCCATGGCTTCCAGTACCATCTGTATGCCAACTCCCCCCCAGAATTACCTCTCTACACCCAAACTCTCCCCAGCAATCCAGACCTGGATCTCTGTCTGCCTTTCTGACATTGCTGCCTGCATGTCTCATCGCCGCTTGAAATTGAACATGGCCAAGACTGAACTTCTTATCTTTCCCCCTAAAACCTCCTCTCCTCTTCCTCCTTTCTCAGTCTCAGTGGATAACTCTGTACTCCTTCCTGTTTCCTCGGCCCGCAATCTGGGAGTTGTCCGACTCCTCCCTCTTTCTCCACACACATCCATCTCGTAGCTAAGACCTGCCGTTTCTTTCTCTATAACATTAGCAAAATCCGCCCCTTCCTTTCCAAACACACTACTAAAACGCTTATCACTGCTTAATCACCTTCTGTCTTGACTACTGTAACCTACTCCTTGCTGGTCTCTCTTTGAATCATCTTGCTCTCCTTCAATCTGTTCAACACTCTGCTGCGTGGCTAATCTTCTGCCATCCTCGTCATGCCCATATTACTCCTCTTCTCAAGTCACTTCATTGGCTCCCTATCCGCTTCCGCATCCAAATTCAAACTTCTCCTGCTGACCCATAAATGCATTCACTCCGCGGCTCCTCAGTACCTTTCATCTCTTATCTTCCCTTATAACCCCCCTCGGGAACTCCACTCCTCTGGTAAACTGCTTCTATTTATTTATTTATTTACATTCTCTTATATACCGTGCTATTCTGCATCAGTGCGGTTTACATTGAACAAACTGAAAAATTACATTGAACAGGGCATTATAACTTGGAGATAACTATTTTACAGGGAACATGGGCTATGGAGGGTTAAGTGGCTTGCCCAAGACCACAAGGAGCACCTGTGGGACTAGAAACCCCAGTCCTTCCGGCCCAAGGTTGCTGTCCTCTAGTGGGATTTGAACCCCCGACCTTCCGGCCTGAAGTACCTTGCCCCAACCACTAGGCCACTCTATGCCCCGCTCTCTTACTGCTAACTCCAGACTTCGCTCCTTTCACCTTGCTGCACCTTACACCTGGAACAAACTACCTGTGTCTGTATGCCAGGCACCTTCTCTAACCCTCTTCAAATCGAAGTTGAAAACTCACCTCTTTGCTGCTGCTTTCAGATCTTGACTCATCTGATCTCCTTCTCTCCCCCTGCCTACACCTCCCGTGTTTCGTGTGTTTTGTCTTAACTAGATTGTAAGCTCTGATGAACAGGGATTGTCTCTTACATGGCTGTGCTGTACAGCGCTGCGTACGACTAGTAGCGCTATAAAAATCCTGAGTAGTAGTAGAATGCGGTTTAGGTCCTGCAGATCCAGGATGGGCCAAAAGCTCCCCGTCTTTTTTGAGACTAGGAAGTACCAGGAGTAGAATTCCGTGCCCCAGAGGGGCCAAGGAACTGGCTCTACTGCCTAATCCTCGAGCAGGGACTAGAGTTCCTCCTGCAGAAACTCTCTATGCAGGGAGTCATGGGAAGTTCCCCTGGGAAGAAGGGAGGAAGCATCTTGTCGAAGTGCAGAAGGTAACCTTCCCGCACCACCTGCGGCACCCAAGCATTCGGTGTGATGCTTAGAGGTGAGCGAAGGCCCTGCTGTGCCTCGAGGAAGGCAGCTAGCTAGGCTTCAGCTCCAAGGCCACTATTCTGGCTTAGATACCAGTGGGCTCCGCAGCAACCAGTTCGGGCCTCGATGGCATCGAACCCGAAGTCAGCTCCCTCAATGGGGTTACTACCAATGGCATTAAGTCAGAGGACCGGGCCCGAGACTCCTTCCATTGGGGCAGCTTAGAGGACCACTCCTGGTCATTGCCCTCAGCGTCGGGTCAAGGACTCCAAGCCCAGGGACAAGAGGTCTTAACCCCCAGCTCTGGAATCGGACCTCAGCTTGGACGATGTCTTCGACCCACGGGGGAGATCCTCAGAGGACAAACCCTGGACAGAGGCTCTGCGACCTCATGGCTTGGATCGAGCATGTGTGCGCAACATCGAATCAGATGATAGTCTGAGGGCAGCAATTTCAGAATCAATGCCAGACCCATGGCAGAGGCCTTCAAGCCAAAAAGCTCTCCCGCTGCTTTTCACGATTCCTCTGACTCTTGCTCGACATCTGCAGGCAGAGCAGGCAAGTGAAGTCACTTGATGCAGCACTACTTAAATCCGCCAACCGAAGATACAGCAGGGAATACGGCATCCACAAGGTCAAACTCAGATATCTCGGTTAGGCAGGGCATGAGAAAAAACCTGAGCATCGAAAAAGGAAAAATAAAATGGACCCGAGAAAAACAAGACATCTAGGCGAGGGCGGACTCAGGCGACGAGATGGTGATCGGGAACTGACCGGCTAAAAGAACAACAAAAAAGCACTCAGAGAAAGTGTTAGGAAAATCTATTTTTACCGGGGACAACAGACAGGACGTCTGCAGGGCTCTGTGGGAAAAAAATGAATATGGAGGTAAGATGGCACCTTTGGGTGGGAAGGTGACCACACATGAGCGGCTCAACTCCCAAAGGCTCTCTTTGAAAGCTGGGGTGCGATTACTGCGCAGGCTCAGTCGATGCAGACGTTACCCAAGCAGGACCGACTTCCTACTTGTTCATGGAGAAAGCATTTTTGAACACCCAGGCCTAATGTGAACTCTCAGCCTTTGCAGTTGCTCCTTTTAGGTTTTTTTCTTTACCATTTTCCTCATTTTATCAGTCTTCCTTTTGAAGATTAAATGCTAGCAAAGTGGATTTCCTTGCTGTCCTCTGTACCAATCTGTAACAAGTCGGTGTGTGAATTCATAAGCACGTATCCAATTTGTTGGTGGGCTTAAAATTTTAGATGCATGCAAATCATTTGTATGCACGTACAGCTGTGCGTTAAAAGGCCTAGCACACATATAAGGCATACATTTAAAACAAATGCTTAAAAAAAAGGCTAAAACACAGGAAAACTGGGCAAAAAATAAAAAAATCAGGCAATTCACAAAGCAACCTAACTATTTTTGGCCATATACATCCTTAGTAACAAGCATTAGTAACTATTTTAAATTTAAAGGGACTGCATCAGCATGAAGTCTGACCCCTTTTATATTTATGTGGAAAGAAATCTTGTGAATTTAGCCCATTTTTAGATCTTTTGATAATGTATCCCTTGCATCAGTTTTGTCTTATCTCAATACATACAAAGGATGAAGTAGAGGTAACCTTTTTCCCCAACAGCACAATATGACCAAACCAAATCTCATTTTCAGCTTGCTTCACATATCAAAATGATATAGTATTTAATTGTGGTGGAGCTGTAGCAATTCTAGGTACTAAAGATCAGATCATCAGTTCCTGCCCTCAGTCCTGCTTCAACGAAGGCCGGACGAAGTGAGCATTGTTGTGAAGGATAGTCACCCAAGGGCACAAACTCTTGCTGGAGTCTGCATCCTGCCCTATCAACCCCAGAAAGGCATACCAGAGTGAGAGAAGGAAAAGGGAAGGGAAATCCCAAGGGGAACAGGGGCCAGGACTTTACACAGTACCAGAAGAACTGCACCGGAGACCTCCACCAGAAATACAGCAGGAAGCAAAGCTACAGTCAGCCCTCAGCTCACTGAACGGATGCACCCAAAACGACAGGAAAGCAAGGTAGGCTGCAGACTGAATTTTTATTTGCCAACATGGGGTTTAATACTCCTGTTTCAGCCATGGTGATAACAATCATATCCCCAGTGATGTCGGGTGGCCAACTATTAATCTCCCATACTGTGTGGATTGTCAATCTCAGCCAAAAAGCCAAAGCTCAAAACGCAAGAAGGTAAAACACGAAGGCAGTAATTCACAATGGAAAGCATAAACTAGCATGATAAAAACAGGTCCAGCATTAGTGTCAGGGCACCAGTCAAGCACAGCCAAGCGATCTGTACATCCTACTGTGTGCAGTGGGGAAGGGAACAAGGAACCTCTTGACTTAATGGCACGTGAGAACTGCTAATTCAGACCATACAGTTTGTTTAATACATTCTAGTAAAAACAAGTTAGATCATTTGTTGTACACACACAACTACTGATCTGGGCTGTAATATACACAAACCTATGTCACATACAGGTTATATATTTGATAAGAAAAGAGAAGCAATGACAAATTCAAAAAACAAGACATTAAATAATCTTATCCTAGTAGTGAGATACACACACAAAAGACCCATCCTTCATAAGTGAGACGTTTCTCTACTTCATGCAACAGACATCACATTACCTCTATGGAATGATTGTCCACTGTAGGTCTGACGGCTGCTGTTATTACTATACCTAAAACTCACCAGGTTCCCCATTCTGCATGGCATGCTATAGAAACTACAGGCTTTTTTCTAAATTTAAAGCAGCTGCGATAGGCACATGAGATTTGCTCTGAGGAACAAATCCCCCCCACCCCAAAAAAAATAATCTGTACCGGTACCATTGCTCTTTTCTACATATTTATCTCCACAAGAAATAACTTATGGGCAATTATAAATCAGGCAAAATAGAAGCAGCTTTTGTGACATCAATGTCAAAAAGTAGGACATTTGTCAGGCAAATGGCATCTTGGGCAGTTTGGCTGGGGAGACTCTACACCCCTGGGGGAAGTGGATGTCTTGTGTTCCCCTTCATGACAGGATCAACCACAGGGTCCTCTCTCTGCTTATACAACCCAGGAACTTACTCCCATTGCCAACAAAAGCAGTATGGTGAGCTGGCAGTATAGATGTGCATCTCACCCATTCCTTCTGATGCATCTAGCAGAAATGTCTAAATTAGTCCCCCATTAATGATAAAAAGATGACTTATATTATCAAACAGCCACAGTCCCTGTGGGTGCTAAATGACAGCCATGGGTGTGGGGGAGGGGGTCCTAAATCAGTTATAGGATTTGTTTCATACAGGGTCTAGTGCAGGGGTCTCAAACTCAAATTGCTTTGAGGGCCGAATGAGGACTTGTAAAGTAACCCGGGGGCCGCATAAGACACGGGGCCTCATTTGCATAAATATTTGCATAATGTTGCATAATGAGTGCATGGATAAAGAAAGACTAGAAAATTTCTATATTACTATAATCCAGTGTCAACCGCCAGGCACATTAGGAACTACTACTAACACTGCCCATTTGGAACCCATAGCAAACCCCCCGTATCATAACAGCACTACCAGGACTCACAAAGCACCAGACCCTACCTATCAAAAGGCAACACTGCAAATATTAAATCAATACATTTCAGAGAATACATGACCTACTGGGAAAAGAGAACAAGTAGCAATGTCAAATAGGAATTACACAGAATACCTCAGCACTGTAGAAATAAAACTATAAATTAATTTCTTGTACTAAAGCACAGACATTAATGATGCACATTTCCCAGAGCTGACATATTCCAGTTAATAAATTCAAAATAAAGAGATATTTTTCTACCTTTTGTGCATTTTTTTTCAGTTGCAATTGCTCCAGCCACTTCTGGTTTCTTCGTGTCTTCTGCTATCTCCATCGTCTGCTGTCCATTTGTCCTTTCTTCTCTCTTCTAGTTTTTTTCCCATTCTCTCTCTCTACATCTGCTTTAACATACTAATCTTTCTCCTTTTGCTCTTTCCTCATTCCTATTTCATCCACTCAAATTTTACCCCTCCATCCTCAATCCCCACTTACTCTCCCAATACCTGGCCAATTGCAGATTTGTCTTCTCTGCCAGACAAAATATTTTTCCCCTCTCCATTTCACTTTCCCAGCTCCATCCCATTCTAATCCTCCCCCAACATCAGCTCCCTTCTAGTTCCAGCCCCACCCAGCATCTGCTCCTTTCTAGTCCCTGCATCAGTCCATTTCCAGTCCTATCCTAGCCTCACCATCAGCCCATTTCCAATCCTAGCCCCCCATCAGCCCATTTCCAATCCTAGCTCCCTCCCCTCACAGCCCATTTCCATTCCAAGCCCCCCTCCCCATCAGCCATTTGCAGTTCAAGCCCCCCTTCCACTCAGCCCATTTCCAGTCCTAGCAACCCCCCCAGCCCATTACCAGTCCTAGACCCCCCATAGCCCATTACCAGTCCTAACCTCCCCATAGCGCACTTCCAGTCTTACCCCCATCACCCCATTTTCAGTCTTACCTCCCCTCATAGGCCATTACCAGTCCTAACCCCCCAATCAGCCCACCTCCAGTCCTAACCCCCATCTGCCCATTTCCAGTCCTAGCCCCCACCATAGCCCATTACCAGTCATAACCCCCCCTGCCGATAGCCCACTTCCAGTCCTAACCCCCATCTGCCCATTTCCAGTCCTAGCCCCCACCATAGCCCATTACCAGTCATAACCCCCCCCTGCCGATAGCCCACTTCCAGTCCTAACCCCCAGCTGCCCTTTTCCAGTCCTAGCCCCCACCCTAGCCCATTCCCAGGCATAACCCCCCCTGCCAATAGCCCACTTCCAGTCCTAACCCCCATCTGCCCACCTCCAGTCCTAACCCCCATCACCCCATTTTCAGTCATATCCCCCCCCCTGCCAATAGCCCACTTCCAGTCCTAACCCCCATCTGCCCATTTCCAGTCCTAGCCCCCACCATAGCACATTACCAGTTTTAACACCCCACAGCACATTACCTGTCATAACCCCCCCTGCCAATAGCCCACTTCCAGTCCTAACCCCCATCTGCCCATTTCCAGTCCTAGCCCCCACCATATCCCATTACCAGTTATAACCCCCCCCCATCCCATTACCAGTCATAACCCCCCCCCCTGCCAATAGCCCACTTCCAGTCCTAACCCCCATTACCCCATTTCAGTCAGCCCCTCCATAGCTCATTACCGGCCAGCGAAGGAGGGAAACAAAAAAAACCCCAAAACCCTGGCTTCTGCTGCTGCCGTTGCCGCCGTGGCAGCGGCAGAATCAATTGTCAAATTAAAAAAAAACTGACTTCTGCTGCTCAAGCAGCAAAATCAGCTGTCCTGCGGCCCCTTCCCCTCTGCCCGGAGATCCGACTCTGCTCTATCAGCGGCGTGCTTTTCAAGCCACGACGAGAGTATTCCCCTCTCGCGTGGTTTAAGCCTATTCACTTTTCAAGCCGCGCGAGAGGGGAATACTCTCTTCGCGGCTTGAAAATCACGCCGCTGATAGAGCAGAGTCGGATCTCCGGGCAGAGGGGAAGGGGCCGCAGGACAGCTGCTTGAGCAGCAGAAGTCAGTTTTTTTTTTGAATTTGACAATTGATTCTGCCGCTGCCACGGCGGCAACGGCAGCAGCAGAAGCCAGGGTTTTGGGGGTTTTTTTGTTTTCCTCCGTCGCGGGCCGCACAAAGTTGTCTCGCGGGCCGCGTGTTTGAGACCCCTGGTCTAGTGTTAAAACACAGAACATGACAAAAAGGACCATAAGCCCATCCAATCTACCTATCCTCACTAACTGCTCAGCTCTACAATCACTTCTAGCTCCTCAGGGATTCTCAGTGTTTGTTTCATGATTTCTTGAATTTAGATACGGTCCTCGTCTCCACCACAAACACTACCACATTTGTGGAATGTGGGTCATGGGATGAAGGTGAAAAGGTAGTGCATGCATGGAATAGCTTTTCAATGGAAGCCGTTTCAAGCATTCACTACCCTTTCTGTAAAGGAGTAAGTCCTTGACTTACTCTCTCGTCTACACCTTTTAATCACATGACCCATATTCCACAGCCTCTTCCGCTGAAAGAGACCTGCCTCCTCAGCATTTATATCTTGGAGGTATTTAAAAGTTACTTCAAGTTCACCCTTTTTTTGCCATGTGGTGTTCTGCAGAATTCTGTTTAAGATCTTTCTCTCTTTGACTTGATCAGATCTTAGGGTCAGGGCAGGGTATACTTATGCTGATGATATTCAGCTCCTTTCCCCAAATAGATGCAGAAGAAAATTTTGATAAAAGATGAACGATTTTTTAAGATAGATACTGTGGGGAAAATTGGCCGTCTACACACAAACTGAATTTCAACAAGTCAGAGGCTTTTCAATTTAGTAGACATCAGGTACCCATACTCTTAAGTTCAACTGCTCCCTAGCATTCTAGATGTAGCTTTGGAGCTAAAAACATCAAATCTCTGGATAAGTTTTCTTTAGAGTTTCCTTTTTTTTTTAGGTTTTAAGGGCAGTACGTTTGATTCAATACCTTCTGGCATTTGATGATCTTCAGATCTTAATGTGTTGCTCAATTTATTTTAAACAGGACAATATCGTAACTTCAGAGGTAAGTTTTCTTTCATGTAATTGTTATGGTACTACGTGTGATGGTTATAAAGGGAGTTTTCTGACCTATGAGGAAGAGTACCCTTACTTCAATAAGGTTGGCCTATATGTTACTGATGGGTCATGTCTGAGGTCTTTTCTCCTTTTTTCATTCGAAAACGACAATACAACTATAAATTTAAAGAAAATACATAAAAAAGGCTTAAAAATAGTTTTTTTGGCGATTTATTTTAAATGTATGGTTGACACCTAGATTTGCCTTTTCCGTGATGGTTAATTTTGCACATACCATGACAGTCATGAACCTCACTTCTAAGCCAGGATATGTGGAGTATGATCTCAGTCTCTCAAATTTACTGCTAATGCGCGGCGTAGTACTTGCATCATGCCAAAGAGAGCCTCCTTTTGGAGTTCACAAGATGTAACGTGTGTTTTGAAATTCTTCTTTATCAAGTCTGTGCCTCCCAATATGATGAGAAATATTTCTGTATCTTTCTGCCACGTTTTCTTGGTCTCTGACTGCATTTCTTGGTACTTTAGGATCTTCACTTCTCCATGCGATGCACAGAATAATCGCTTGGAAAAAACACCTCTTTATCAATGCTGTTCTGGTGCTTTTCTCTTTTACCACTATATCAGGTTTCCTTGCATCCAGTTTCTTATCAGTCAGAATGAGAATGTTTCAGAGGATCATAACCTCTTCATTCTCTGTAGTTCTTAAGATCATGATCCCAGTGCTTTTCAGGCACAGTGATGTTGTAGTGTTTCCAATGTATGAGGCATGCTGCTTTGTTGTGCCTTTCTGTAGAGAAATTTTCCATCTGAACTTCACAGCCAGCAATCAGTTGAGTCACTGTTTCCAGGTCTTTTTTGCAGTAGGCTCTCGAACATCCATAGACATCTGTATTTGGAAACTGAACAAGCTGGACTGCTACAGATCCCTACACAGAAATTCCATGCTAACTGAATACCTGGCCTTGAGCACACACTGAGAATACAGATCTGTATTTGGTGAGGATCTATTAATTTACCACAAACTGAGGTGACATTAGGCCTTGCGTGTTAATTGTCCTTCCTCAGGTCCCTCCAGTCCAGTCTGGGAAACGAATAGAGAGAGAGAGAGTGAGAGAGAACCCAAAACAACAGCACTCCACATACCCTTAAATATAGCTATTACTGAGATGTAGTGGGCTGTCAAAGACTGAACCATCCTGAAGCCCACCCGCACCAGGTGACAGGATACCCATCCCAAGACAATTGATTCAGAAAGATACTTTCCCTTTAAACCAGCTGGACTTGCACCAAGAAGCCATTATAGTCTGGGCGGGAACCGGACTGGACTGGAAGGACTCAAGGAAAGACAATTAGCAGGCAAGGCCTAATTTTACCTTCCATATCATCTCTCCAGTCCAGTCCAGGAAAAAAGTGGGATGTACCACAGCAGTACTTAAACCCAGGAGGGTCCTAGGACTCCTGCCTGGAGCACTGAAGCCTTAAAACATGCATCTGCCACCGAATGCACGTCCAGATGGTAATGGCGGGTGAAGGTATGGAGCATTGACCATGTTGCTGCTCTATAGATATCCACCGGAGGCACCAAACCATGCTCCACCCAGGACTCAAGTCTGCGCTCTAGTGGAGTAGGCAATGAAGCCTCCCAGCATGGACTTGCCTTTAACTTTACACTCATAAGCAGAGACAATCACCTCTTTCATCCAGGACGCAACCGACACCTTGGAGGCTGTTTCTCCTTTCTGTGGTCCCCCCAAACACAAAGAGATAATCAGACCACTACAGAGGAGCAGTACACCTAAGATATCGCTGGAGAAGCCTGCGCACATCCAGTTTGTGTAATCGTTTCTCCTCCGCAGAGTCCCCCAGTCCTCGGAAGGCCAGAAACACCGCCTGATTCAAATGAAGACTGGAAACCACTTTGGGCATAAAGGAAGGCACCAGTCTCAGCACCATGTTCTCCTTGAAAATTAAGAGAAAGGGTTCCCTGCATGAAAATGCCTATAATTCCAACACTCGCCTCTCCAAGCACATGACCAACAGGAGCACAGACTAATGTCTGGCACTTCAAAGAGACAGTCTTCAAAGGCTCAAATGGAGGCTCGGACAGTGCTGACAGAACCAAACTGAGGTCCCAGGGTGGCACCACTGACTTCAATGGAGGACGACCTTGCTTCAATGCATGGACAAAGTGCACCACATTGGGATGTGACGCCAGGAAGAAGCCCTGTACGCATCCTCGAAACAAGTGATTGCTGCAACCTGCACCTTCAGAGAACCGAGCACCAGTCCCTTTCTCCAGCCCCTCTTGGCGAAAGGACAAAATTGCCAGAAGGGAAGCCCTCAAGGGCTGAACACTCCGCATCTCACACCAGTTCTCAAAGACGCACCACATGCACATGAAGGCCAAAAAGGTAGATCTCTTCCAGGCCTTCAGCATAGTTGCTATTACTGATGTCAGAGCAGCCCTTGTCTGCCCACTCAAGAGCCAGGTTGTAAGTGAGAACCGATCCACCTGTGGCATCAGAATCGGTCCCTGCACTAACAGGCTGACCCTGTCCAGGAGCTGAAAAGGCTTGGCAATGAGGAGCCTGTGGACATCTGTATACCACAGTCTCCACAGCCAGTCCAGCGCTAGGAGTATCACCTGCCCCATGTGCCTCTATGCACTATAGTAACCTGCCTATGAGAGCCCAGGGCAGAAACATGTACAGCAGACCCTCAGAGGGCCACAACTTCACAAGAGCAGAGGCCCTCCAACATGTGCTCCTTTCACCGGCTGTAAAACCATGCTGCCTTAGCATTGGCGAGGGTTGCCATGAGATCCATCAAAGGCATCCCCCAATGCAGCATAATGTCATGAAACATTGCTGCATTCAGCTCCCATTCGCCCTGATCCAAGTAACGGTGATCGAGATAGTCCACCTGAATATTCTCCTTGCCCACAATGTGCGCCACGGAGAGGGCCACTAAATGTGGCTCTGCCCACATCAGTAAGGGCTGAACCTCTTCCAGGAGAGTAGCACTTCCCATGCCCCCCTGCCTGTTGATATAAGCTATGGCAGTGTCAGAAAAAAATAAACATTCTCACTGCCACACCCTGAACCAAGGGCTGAAAGTGTACAGCACCAGAAATACCACCCGAATTTCCCGGCGATTGATGGACCAAGTACTTTCCTGTGTGGACAACCAGCCTTAGTGACTTTCGCCTGGCAATGCACCCCCTAATCGGATAGGCTGGCATCCATCATGAGAATCACCCACTGCAGCTGCTCCAACGGCATCCCCGCCACCAGATGTTCAAACACCAATCACCATGCAAGACTCTCACATACCGCTTCCGGACACTGCAGCTTCATGGACAAAGATTGCATCTGGGATGAGCAGCATGTTAAGGCCTGCTGTAGGGGTCTCGGAACCAACTCTAGGGCCGCCACCACAGAATCCAGAAGCTGAAGATAGACCCACGCAGTGGGCTGGGTTGTGACCAGAAAACGATACACCTGCTGCCAAAACTTGGAAATATTGTTGAGCGGCAGGGAGACCTTCCATTCCTTGGTGTTGAAGAGGGCTCCCAAGTACACCAACTGCTGAAGTGGGTGTAGCTGGCTCTTGGCCAGGTTGACCACCAAACCCAAGCTTTGGAGAAACTCTACCACATTGACCCAGTGGCAGACAGCATCTCCTCTTTCATCTGTGATCGGATCAATCAGTCGTCCACGTATGAATGCACTAAGATCCCGTCCTTTCGCAGAGCCACCACTACCATAACCTCTGTAAAAGGTACGAGGCGCAGTGGATAGGCCAAAGGGTAGGGCTCGAAACTGATAATGCCCCTCGGGCACCACAAAGCGCAGGTACTGCTGCTGTTCCAGCCATATTGGAATATGCAGATAAGCTACAGATAACGCCAACAAGCTACAGATCATCAAAGCAATCCACTTGCTTGCACTAGAGCCTTCTCTATGTATGCTCCCCCAGCTGTGGAATCACCTGCCTGCCTCAATACGGGCAATCAAAGACCTACTTGACTTTAGAAAAGCCATCCAGACCCATCTATTCCTTGAATACTACGGTCCCACCTAGTAGAACAAATGCCAGAGTGATAATACAAATGTATATAACGGACAACTGCTAAATGTAGTAACACCTCAATCTTCAACAATGTTACTGTATATAATTATCCATTGTTAAATGTATCAATTACCCCATACACCCCTCTAAGTTCCAACTCCCTGTTCTATGTAAAAGGTTATTGCTATGTTTGTTTCATGTGAACTGCCTTGAATTAATGATAAGGCGGTATACAAAACATGTTAAATAAATAAAATAAGCCTCCATGAGATCTAGGGCTATGAAAAAGTCCTTGCCTCACAGCAAGAATGATGGAGCACAGTCTCCATCCGAAAATGAGGCACTTTTAATGCTTGACATGCTTGAGATCTAGAATGGGCCGAAAGGATACCTCTTTCTTTGACACCATGAAATAGAGTACCCTACTGCAGCCTTGTTAGTTTGAACGCGATGGGAATACGGCCCACAACTGGATTAAGCAGTGCAGTGTGTCCGCCACCGCCACTGCCTTAGTGAAAGCCTGAGAGGGGGACTGTACAAATGCCTCGGCGAGGAGTCGTGCAAACTCCAGTGCACAACCCTACTGAATGATCGTGATTGCGGCCCAGGTGGAAAAGCTACAACCAACCTCCCACTGGCAACAATTCCGCCTGGGCCTACCTGGCTTCAATGAGTCTTTTTAGAGGATGCTGGCAGAGTGGAGAAAAATCTCCTGCAGTCCCCACTGTAGCCTCAAAAGCCCAGCCCTCGATGGACAAACCCTACAAAAACCGTGCTACTGTAAGCCACAGCTGCCCCCACATGCTAAGCAAAGTCAGGAAACTGCTGACATATGAAACCCTGGGAGACACAGAGGGCAGGAACAGGCCAGACCGCATGGCAAGCCGAACAGGCGGATGATCCACATCAGCGCACACACCCCCTACTGCCAAGTCCTGCTTGGCCTTTCTGCCCATTCTCTCCTGTTTGCTTTTTTTTTTTTTTTTTTTTTTTTTAAACACTTTACACTGAGGTAAGGCACAGCTCCAGCACAATCACTTAAGAAGAAAGCCCAGCAATTTAGACAAGATCTGTGGGCTGTCTAGCTTTTTTTTTGGGGGGGGGGGGAGGAGGGAAAGGAACCTGGACCACCAGATTATTAGACCCCAGGGGATCCACAAGACTTGGTCAAAGATCCTGGCAGTTGACAGTCCCTGCCACTGTCAACCCACCACTCCAACAGGCTATGGAGTGAACCCAGCACTCAGGCATTTGCACTGTAAGTATTTCTGCTCTCTTTGCTTCTCTCTCAGAGAACACAAAAAAAAAGAAGAAAAGAAACTCCCCTTCAGAGAACTCTCCCTCCAGAAGGCCACTACCTCAGCTGCTGAGGACTGAGAATACTGGATTCTGGAGCTGAAGAGGCGCTCTTGTACTGTGATGTCAGAATCCTGTCATGCTCAGTCCTGTCAGAATTCTGTCGTGCTGTTGGAGGAGGAAAACCCACTCTTTTCCCGGACTGGACATAGAAAAATAAAATAATGTAGACAAAAATTAATTGAAATTCTAAAAAAAGAACTGACTGCATCCAGTACAAACACCAGAGAAGGATCTGCAGATGCCCCTGTACTGTGCAAATATTGGGCCATACATATTTTATCTGGTTAGCAGCAAGGCTAGCCCAACCACTAGGCAAACTAGGTGGCTGCCTAGTGCAGTAGCTTCTTGAGGGCAGCAAAAGAGCAGGGCATTCAAAGCTAATAGATTCTGACCGCCACGAGGGGCTCAAGGCTTCAAGTATGCCTATGGCACCAACACTTTGAACAAACTCTGGGGCCGGTCCTGGTTAGCAGGACCTGCTATAACCAGATAAAGCCCATTGAGAGATTCAGAGGGCACTAACTGGCCAGCGGTGCTGAATATTGTCCAGAGAGTGCCAGGGCGGTCCATGGGCAGGGTGAGGGTAGTCCCAGCACTTAGCAGCAATTTTCAGTCCGCTAACTGGGTAAGTGTCCGTATAAAGTCAGGACATTTCAATAACTGTCCTAACTCTATGCAATTTAGTTATCTGGACAGCAGCCGAGTATTGCCACTGTCTGGATAGCTGTGCTGGTCAGCACTGAAACTGGGTATCTAGTGTCAGAGGATATTCGGATTCCAGCACTGACTATCCGGTTTCACTTCTGCCCACGGTGCTCAGACACTTTAAAAATGCTGATCACCGCAGGCTGAATACTGGGCCTATAAAAACCAAAGACAGACATATTTCAATCACTAAATTAATTTTTCAATCTTTGTTGTCTATTTTATGCTCTAATCCTGTTGATTCCAGCCTCTTGTTTGTTTTCATCAATCTTCTCGTAATTCATCCTCTAGGGGCTCTAAGTCCATCTGTCACTTCTCTCCCCTCCTGCCTTCTTTACTCTCTTCCCACTCAGACACTGATCTTTCCCTTTCAGTTTTCTCCCATTTATTTTTCACTATAAACTCAGATTTCACGTCCTTCTTACCATCTAATCCTCAATCTCCCTTTTTACTGTGTCTACCTACCATTTTCCAACCTTTAACACAGTCCTCTTAACCCCTCCCCCACTCTGCATCCAACATCTGCCCTCTGTTCTCCTAGTTACATCCATTTACCCTCAGCCCCCTAACTTGTGTCCAAATCTGCCTTCCCCCCTCCACACCCGTCTTCCATCTCCAGCCTCAGCCCCTGCAGCCATCTGCTGCCGCTTCTCCTGTGTCAGCAGCAACAGCAGGCCTCCGAACTTGGGGGAAAAACCCATGGGCCTCTGTATCATTCTGCTCCTACGTGCAGGCCAGCCAGTCCTGTCTCTTTGGCATGACGTCAGAGGGGACAGGTCCGGCCAGGCCGTGCACAGGAGTGGAATGAAGCACCAACCAACCCTTTTTTATCCAGTCAAAACTTCGGAGACCTGCTGCTGCCACTGTAGATGCAGACATTAAAACAGGAAAAGCAACAGCGGTTCCAGCAACAAAATGGAAGATATGCTGCCAAATTGGTGAACCGTGGTTTTTTTTTTGTTTGTTTTTAAAGGCAGTGTGAGGCAGCCACTGGTGGCATGATTTAGGGGCATTTTTTTTTGCTGTCCCAAATTTGCTGCCTGAGGCGGCCGCCCACTGGGGATAGTTCTGGGAGCCTGTGAATTGTATTGAATATTTTATTTTATTTTATTTATTTATTTGTGTGCTTTTCTATACCTTCCAGAGATCAGGAGCGGTTTACAGAGAACGTGGTAAACATCAAATTACATAGAACATTTTGAGCACATAATAACTATATTTCAAAGAACATATTAAACTATTTTACATAGATTGAGAAAATATTCATTATTTACAGAGAATAGGACAAGTATGTAACTCTATAATAAACAGAAAAACTATTTACAACAGCCAGTACAGGTCTGACTATCATTCAGTGGGAATAATTTAGCGAGGTTGTTAGTGGGAATGTGCAATGGAGAGTGAGACATGAGTTAGGTAGGGTAAACTTGCGTTAAGTGATTTGTGTATTCTCGTGACATTTTATGGTTGTTAGCATCTTATTTAATATAACAGGTCGATTTAAGAGCCATTCATGTTCTCTTTTTTTTTTTGTTAAGTTTCTGGCCATTTTGGATTTTTAGCTTACTCTCCTCCCACCTTCTCCTTTATTTTTTAGTTTCTGGCATTTTAAAATTTAAACTTACTCCCCCAGTCTAACTTTTTTTTCTTTTTTATTGCAGGCCTTGACTGGCTCTGATCCCGTGAGCAGCCTGCTTCCCTGCTCACGGGGAGCCAATCTTCTGCGGACAGAAGATAAGCGGAGGGCTGCCATCACAGCCAGATGAAAGCTGCCCGCAGGGCTCCCATCTCCCATGGACAGACAGCTTGCATCTGCTATCCCCTTCTCTTTTGCCCGCAGAAGATCAGACCCCCGCAAGCAGCCAGAGCTGATCACTGCCACGATCGCAGCACTTCTGTCATGGGTGATGGAATCTCCACAGGCAGCCAGGGCCGATTCCCGCTGTGATCGCGGCCTTTGCCGGCCCTCCTGGGATCCGCCATGGGCAGCCAGTGCCACTGCACTTTTGCCCGTGGGGGGATGGGATCCTCGCAGGTAGACAGGGTCAGTCATGCTGCAGGTGTTCCAAGCCGCAGGCACCAGGTCTTATTTTAGTTGCCATGAAATCCTGGCCTTGCAAAACAAAAACCAGAAAAAAAAAAACATGACATGTCAAAATGTTAGAAACCAGCTTAAGTAGATTTATAAAGCCAACAAGCTAAAAGAGCAGCACTTTGTCTTCAAGAGGACCACAGTGAAGATGTAACATGCTAATATTTCTAAGGTCAGAATGCCCAACTCTTTACCTAGATCTCGGAAGATCGAAAAGACCAGAGGGTTGACCAGTGCTGGTTCACTCTTTGTAAGAATTTTGAGGACCAACTAATTTACTATCCCCTACCTGGACATGATGACTGAAACCAAATACACTAAGCAAAAAGAAAACACTGATGTTCATTTGGAAGAGAGTAGCCTAATGGTTACAGCAACAGTCTAGTACCCAAAGTTTGATTCCCACTGGCATTCTCTGTGACCTTTGGCAAGTCACTTTATCCTCCATTACCTTGGAAGGAGTCAGCAATGACTTGATGGTACTTCATGTTTATTTTTATGATTTTCTTTTTTTTTTTTTATTATAGTTGAAAGCAGAAACAGAAAATATAACCAACAGGAAAAAGCCAGCCAGCCAATTAAGTTGCTCCATTCTTTAAGAACTACTGCCATTTACTCAGACTAATTGCTCTGTGGAAGATGACAGAACAACAACTCTGGCAGCAAATTCCTCTTTATGACTATTAATTCTTCATGAGCTGAGTAACATGAATCTAATTCAACAATTTCATTCTATAAAAGAGAAAAAAACAAACACATGAGTTTTACTATGCACATGTCGGCATGGGATCACATACTGAACATAACAGAGGCGATGGCAGGGAGCAAACAAACAAGTCCTTGGGGGAAAAAAAAAAGTAAAGACGCTATGTTTGCCTAGCAGAAAACATGATCCTGGTCATTTTCCATGCTCAAATTGCAGATTTTGTGATCTGGCTATCATGGGCCCTCCATGGTGTGATCACACCACTGGCAAAAGTCATCATGTTAGATGGCACACCACATGTGTTTCTGAATTTATTTACAGGTTGATGTGCCCCTGTGGTTTAAAATACATTGGCTGGATCATTCGACCTTTAAAAACTCATTTGGGGTAACATTCATCAAGGATCATGACTCAGACCATTTCGGCCCCAACTGTAGCTCATTGAAAGACCTGAAAGGAATGGCCAAACTGGAGGCAATGTCTAGCTATAGATCATCTTCCTCCTGATCCTCGTAGGGGTAATCGTGAGGCATGTTTGCAATTTCTTGAACAATCTTGGATATACAAATTGCAAACAGTGACACCTATGGGCCTGAATTTGGAATTGGACTGGTGGAGTCTCTTATGATCGATTGGATCAGCACCCATATATTGGTTGTGGGGCCACTGTTTTGGAAAATTATGCGGTAACCATTTCTCAGTTGCTGACATCACACGCCATTGTCGGTATAAAAAGAGTGGCCGATTGTCATGCTGGATTGTATCTCAAACGCTGTGTAGGCGTGAAGCCCTACTAAACACCTGAAGTAGAGCTCTTTAAATGTTTAATGTTTGTATTGAACTTAGAACACATTGCTGTGTCCGGAAGGGGAACGTTTTCACTGGCTCACTATGCTTGTATTGCTTTTGGGCTCTAATACAAAAAAATTTAGGGTTTTGCACCATTTGGTTTACCTAATCGCATAAAGATTAAAAAGGAAAGTTTGTGTCCTGAGGGGGTTTTTCCATCTTAGCAAACAGTCCGACACATATAATTTGAGTTTTGCTCTCATCTTGGTCTGACCTTTTTTGATGGTGATATTTGGGCGGTTGAGACCTTTGGTTTTGTCAATACATGAAAATTAAAAGCAAGCTTTAAAATGACAACTTTCAGGATCACTAAGCAGCTTTCTTGGGGCAAACCAGCAGTTTGCATCAGAATTCTGGCCCTGGAGATCTGGAAAGAGGCAATCAATAATAAGTTAATTATTCTGGTTCACAGACCAACGCATCTTAAATATTCATTGCGATTAGCTGAAATCCAGATCTTCTACTACTAGAACCCTCAAGGGTTGGAGTCTGCACCCTGTTTGAACAAGGAATGGTTGGCATCTTGAGTCATCCATTGCAGAAACAAAAACCCTTCTATCCTACACAAATGCTACCACCTTACAACTAAAAGTTCAAGCATCGCCTAATGCATACTTTGATTACTCACTGTTCCTCATTAATGAGGAAACATCTTTGGACAGAATACAATGGAGTCAGATAGATGAATTCTGTTCCCTTGCCAACAATTGAATAAATTCTTTAGTAAAACACTGCCTTACCAGTCAAAGATAATCTATTTGTAATACATTTCACCCATATATTTCTAAACCATCAAATAAATTGTTCTCATTCATTAATTTGTGGCTTCTAATGGTCTCAGATAAACGGCAAGTATTTTTGTATACTTTTGCAAGCAACTTGCTGTCACACTTCTTATTGGGTCAATGACTTACACCCAAATTAGTGCACGTTTAACATCAATGACCTCAGCCACTTTTTTTCTTTTAATAGTATAATATTGCTTAGTACACTTTTTTTGTTTTTTTCTTTAGCGGGTTGACTCTTATCATACCCTAATATTCTTAAAAACTGCGTTTGCCATTCTACTTAACTTGTGTAGAATCGCATCAGCCTGTGTCCCATTCTTTTCTTTGCAACCACAAATGATTTTTACTAAACCCCCGACGCCTCACTCTCAAATAGATTATCTAGTAATTCACTCTAAAGAAGTCCTATATTGGTTTGTTTGTTACCAGTCAAAGAGACAGGCAATTTAGAATTTTCCAGCATCACTCAAGTTAAGATTCTACATAGCATTACCTGCTTTAGCTATAAATGTAGTTCAGAAATGACACCAAAGAGCGAGAAAGGCTGGCCTATATATTATGCAACCCCATAAACTTCTGAAAACAGAAAAAGATGTTTAGCTTGACTGAACCGTCATGCTGTCATCTCCTCCCACACGACTCCATGTGGAATAGACGGCAGCTCTTCTTTATAATCCAACTCCCCCACTTACCCCTTTACAGCTGGCGGTTGGCAAGCCCTGCAT
Source organism: Ichthyophis bannanicus (assembly GCA_033557465.1). Taxonomy (NCBI): domain Eukaryota; kingdom Metazoa; phylum Chordata; class Amphibia; order Gymnophiona; family Ichthyophiidae; genus Ichthyophis; species Ichthyophis bannanicus. Next base: position 550,192,848 of record CM066031.1, read on the forward strand.
CATGGTGCCACAGCACGTCTGCCGAACCATTATACGAAAGCACAACACATGGTATCTGCCAAGCCTTATCAAAATATCCAGTCACTTCATGCAAGCTATTCCTGCTTCCGAGGACAGCAGCACACTGCTCTGCAAGCTTTTCAAAATGATTCTCCTAACTTGGCTGGCTCAAGTCCCTCATCTTAGCTCACTGCATTTTTCTTTGCCATTTTGAGTTGGATCGTTTCAACATTTTGTAAAATGTCAGTTTTCATTTTGCCAACAGTGAGCTTATACTTCATGGGCATCAGAACAAACATTAAAACCATACTTAGAAAAAGGATTTAATCCTGTTTTATTTATTTATTTATTTATTTTATAACTTTTATATACCGCGCTATTTGTTATCAGTGCGGTTTACATACAACAAGGGTGCACAGTCAGAAGTCTGTTCTGTGCTTACATTGTAACAGGAGTTTAAACTTGGAACATACATTGTAACAGGAGCATAAACTTGGAGCAACAGGGGAACTAAAAACATATGTACAAAATATAATTAGATTTGGATTGTATATACAGGAGGTCTAAGGCGGGTTCAAGATACTTGTGACAGGGTGCGGTTTGTAGACATTGGCAGGTGGGCGAGTAGAGGTGGGGTGGATGCTTGAGCAAAGTGAAGTAGGAAAATGTGGTGTTTAATTGCCTTACGGAACTGCATAAGGCCTTTGATGGATCTAATTTCAGGTGGAAGTTCGTTCCAACATTTTGGGGCATAGAAGGCGAATGTTCTTTTCTTGGTCGTCTGTGTGCACTTGATGGATTCTTTGGGGATGATCAAGGTATTGTCAGTTACTGATCTTCTGAGTCTGTTTTTCGGGGTGAGGGTGATAAGGTCACTGAGTGTTGTGGGGGCTAGGTTGTTGATGATCTTGAAGATGATGAGAAGGATCTTGTATGTTAACCTGCAGTGAATAGGAAGCCAGTGGAGTTCCTTGAGTATCGGGGTAATATGGTCTGATCTTGTTAAACCACAGAGAACACGCGCGGCCGCATTCATGGCGAGTTGTAGCGGATTAAGGGTGTTCTTGGGGAGTCCATAAAGAGCCACATTTGCGTAATCAAAATGTGGGAGAATGAGGGCCTGGAAGATGGTCCTGAAGTCATTATGAGGTAACATGGGCCTGAGGTGTCTTAGCGTTCTAATTTTATTGTAAACAGCTCTGGTGGTGTTTCGTATGTGCTCCTTAAAGTTGAAATGCTGGTCAAGAGTAATCCCTAAGTAGCGAATGGAAGGTTTGCTAGGGAGTTCCGCATCTCTTACTTTTAGCATAGATCATAACAAATCATTTCTCCAAAGTGGTTGTGGCTGGAGCATATTAACCAAACAATACTGTAGAAGTTCTCAATCCCAGCCAAAGCATCAATGTGGTACTGTCCCCTCTGCTCAGGCCATGCGCTTGAATGCTGCTTGTATTATTTAGACTAAGATCTCAATCAGATATTTATCACTCTGCACTGCAAACAGGAATTTGCCTTTTTATTTACAATCATGAGCTTTATCTGTTGATATTTAAGTGTGAACAGTCATTTAACACCTCATTGTTTAACTGACAGACTCAACATTTGAATTACTATGCCAGTGTAGTCAGGGGAGAGATTAAAAAAGTAATTCTGTAATCATGTCAAGCATGTATTTCCCCTAGGAAGCAATTAGCAGCTCCTCTCTTTCCTGTCTCTCCTCCTGGGATCCCTTGCAGAGATCTGCTAATAATTCCAAATGAAGGATTGCAGTATCATTTTGAACAACACAAAGTTACATTCTTGAAGACAGGGCTTCCCAAACCTGTTATAGGGACCTTACAAGCATGTGTTCAGGAAATCCACAAGAAATATGCATGGGGTAAATATGCATATGCTGGATCTCCAAAGTATGCAAATTTGTAGATAACCTGAAAACCCAACAGGCTTTGGCCGTGCTTTTCAAACTTTTTTTAATTTTATTTTTATACTTTTACAATAAAAGGAAAAAAATATACAAATGCCATATTACTTGCGTACATAATGAACAGTCCACATTAACGGTGAGCCCCAAAAAAACCAGAATCACCCCGAAACAAAGTACTTATCTCCTTTTATCATATCCTGAGCAGCAAAGGAATTAAAATCCAAAATAAAGAAAAATTATTAAGTCAATCCTTACGCTGCAAGAAAATCTCCAATTGAGAAGGCTCAAAAAAGACATACCTCACTCCTTGATAAACCAAATTACATTTACAGGGAAACTTTAAATAAAAAGGGGCCGCCAGGGCCCAAGGTCACAGCTCCAGGAAGGCCTTCCTACACGTCTGAGTGACCCGTGATACATCAGGAAATATCTGTATAGTCTGCCCAAAATATTTCACCAGCCTTTTTTTAAAATAGAGCTTTAAGACCAAGTCTTTGTCTGACTCCATTAGAAAAAAGTCACCAAGAGTTGCTCTTGAGGAAATTTCCTCTAATGAGGTCTGTAAATAAGCAGACAAACCAAGGCTTCGCCCACTTAATTGATCCATCTCCTGCCCATCCAAGCAAACATCCTTAAGTGTCCCCGTCACACCCTTAGGCAAATACATTTTTTGGAATTTTAATTGAATCAGGATCAGGGTGCAATAGGATATCCTTAAGATATTTGGAGAACAAAATCCCAGAGGACAAGAAAGGAGTACAAGGAAAATTCACAAACCTCAAATTTTTTACGAAAAGCATTCTCACAAAATTCACTCTGATGATGCAAAGCAAGAGAATCTTATACTGAGGCAAGGGCAGACTGGACTAATGAGGTCTGAGATTCACATAGTAACATAGTAAATGACGGCAGATAAAGACCAGTATGGTCCATCTAGACTGCCCAGCAATATGACAGGAGTAGGTGCACCCCTTCCCATGTCTTTTAGGGAGTAGGTGCACCCCTACCCTTGTCTTTGCTTAGTGGTGCACCCCTCCCCATGTCTTCACCCCTCCCCATATCTTTGTTTCTTTGTTTGTTTAGGGGTGAACACACCGCTCCTCCCCCCATCGCTCCATGTAGGACACCCCTATTTGTTGAGAAATTAGATGGTTCAGTTTATTTTGATTTAATCTTGTTGCTGTAAAGTGATCCAGTGTCTGTCCCAGGCCACTTTGAATTCCGTCACTGTGTTTGTCCCCACCACCTCCATCGGGAGGGCATTCCAAGCATCCACCACCCTTTCAGTAAAAAAGTATTTCCTGACATTGCCTTTCAATTTACCACCTTGCAGCTTCATATTATGCCCTCTATTTTTACAGCTTCCCTGTCTCTGGAAGAGGTTTGTTTGTTCATTATTTCACCTGCTTTCAAGTTTAGAACATCGATTATCACATAAAGAAAATGTAACCTCCTCAGAGAAAGTAGAGAAGATTGTAAAGATAATTCAGTCCGTTTCACCACTTCCCATATATCTTTAACTGAAATATCTTGCAGAGGTTCAGGTTTCTCAGAAACTTCTAAGAAAGTAACTGGTTTAGGTAACACAAATTTAGAGTCAGAGAGAGATTCAAAACGTAGGAAAGAATCTGGCAGGGGTTAGAGGTCCCAATGTTCCCCCACTCTTCTTATATAGAGCAGGGAGAGCATTAACAGAACTACTACTCAGGTTGGGAGGAGTAAAAGCCAACGAGGTCGAGGAGGAGGAAGAGACAGTACTCACAGCTAGAAACTCCTTCCTGGTGGCGGAAGTTGCAGGAACTTTCTCCATAACTTCAAAATGAGTGTCAAGAGGACCAACCACCTTGACAGCTTTCACCGTCGGGGGAGCAAAAGCTTTTTTTTTCTCGTTTCCCCATGCCGAGAGCAAGCAACTTCCTTACTCCTCCTTCATGCTCCGAAGGGGCTCCAAAGGGGCAGATCCTTCCCCCTTGGACATGCCCCTTCGGAACACACGGCCACACGCCCGCAGCTGCATCCCGCGGTGGGGCTGGATGAAATAGCCCTTACAGCAACATGTCACAGGCTAATGCAGCGCAGCTGAGACCGGGATCCAAGTCAAGAGATAAATGCAGCAAACAGGAACAGAGCACTCACCCTTTTCAAACTTTTATTTATTTTAAATGCTTTTATATACCGCACTCTTTGAAATCAGTGTGGTTTACAGATAACAGTTTTGTGCGGAACAGGAGAGCTGTTAAGCACTTACATTGAACGGCTGATACAACTTGGATTTCAAACTGGGGAAAGCTATCTACAATTATCTCCAATATAACGTGAGTTGTCTAACTTGCTATTGCCTAGCAGGGTGTATGGTGGGTGGAGTTGAGTTACTGGGTTGTGAGTAGTGTAGGAGAAAGAGGTGGTGTTTTAGTGCTTTTCTGAATTGGGTGAGATCCGTGATCGCCCGGATGGCGGTGGGGAGCGCATTCCAGCAGCTGGGAGCATAGAACTTAAAGGCTCTGTTCTTTGTTGCCTGGGTGCATTTTGTTATTTCATTAGGGGTCTGTAGGGTATTGGTGGCAAATGACCTCCTTTTATACCATATGGCCCATTCTAACAACTGAAAATTCACGTGACCCCAGACGACGAAATCAAAACAGCAGGTCTCCAAGCTCCTTCCTGTTCCTCCACTCATCTAGAGCAGGAAGCAGCAACAGTAGTGGCAACAGCAGCAGCAGTCAGCACAGGGTCCCTTGTGTCAGTGCGCAGTGTGTGCTTACAGACCCCAGCACTCAACATGGATTTCCAGCCTAACAGGAAGCTTACCCAGGAGGGGGCACAGGCCTATGAATGTTCACTAGTTCACAGGCCACACGTCGACTGGTGACTGCCACTACTTGGCACAGGTCACAGTGAAAGTCCAGAGAGAAGGGGAAATGGCCATGTTTCTGTGACCCCCATCCACTGATGTGACCCAATTTGGAGTCCCGAGAACAGATCTGGCCTTTCCTTCCCTCTCTCAAAACAAACCAAAAAGCTAGGTCAAGACTTGATTTTGCATGACTGCAAAGATCAACATATTGTGCTAGGCAAGGCTGGTTAATGTAGGCCTGGCTTTTGTGGCCCAAGAACTTCACAATTCAGCGTTGTTGCCCCTTAGCAGTAGAGGTTATTTCAGGCATCTCGTAACTGAGTTAAAATGGAGACTGTTAAAGCGGTACCTTATAAATACTGTATGATGGCATGACTTATCTTGGGCCCATTTTGGAAGCACCAGGCTTTGCTTGTGCCTCATTCTCCTCTTGCTGAGGACTCCCAAAAGCCAGCTAATCTCATTACCACTATATACAAGGCCAGTAGTGTGCCTGAAAATTTCCAGCCTTTGGAACACCATTTTTGCACTACATATTCATGTGTGTATATATACTCTCATACTCAGCCCTCATGCGTCTTACAAATTCTAACAAGGCAACAAATAGGATTTAAGCATAAAACAGACATCTATCTGAAATATAGCCTAATTTGCTTCTAAGTGAGCCCTGTTGGCACAATGATTTAAAAGCGCCACCTAGATAAGGTCTTACAGTGGTGTGCAAAAATCTGGAATCACTTGTAAATTTGACGTTTTTTCAATTTCGTGACCTTATATCTTAATTTCTTTTTCCTCCCAGTGGCTTTTTCTGTGTATCTCATGATAAGTGATAGATTTGGCTATTAGGGTCAACTTTTAGTATTGGTTTGGCCCTTATTTTCTGAGTTTGTTCCCCATAGTTGTCCTGTTGATAGATTTTCTGTGAAAATCACGTAATGTACATCATTGGCCAACGATATATTATTGTAAGTATGCTTTAAAATATTATGGACGCACACCACGTTTCCTTCAAATGAATGTATGTGGCCTTGAAAAAGGCCGTTTTTATGTGTCAGTGATGGCTCAGTATTTGATGGGCCACCCTTTGTTCTTGATCACCCGACTGCACCTTGTCGGCATTGAATGAACCAGTCTGACAAGGTGATCGTTGGTGACAACGCGGTTCCAAGCTGCAATGAGTGACTCAATCAGCTCACGCTTTCATGTCGGATGCCTCTTGGATATTTCCAAGGCCACCTTGTGCCACAGGTTCTCGATTGGATTCAGATCTGGAGACTGGGTAGGCCAGTCCACTGACTTGATGTTGTTCCGCTGCTTCCAGCTGATCACCTGTCTGGAACGATGGCAGAGTGCATTGTCATCTTGGAACAGGAACTGGCCAGGAAACAGCTGGTGTGCTGATGGCACCATGCACTTTTGCAGTATGGTGATGTACTTGGCCCCGTTTACCATTCCATTGACGATGTGAAGACGTCCAATGCCACTGGCAGCCATGCAGCCCCAGACCATGACCTTCAAAGGATGTTTGACAGTGAGGTTGACACTCAGGTTTGAATTCCTCTCCAGGAAATCTCCTCACATAGGTGTGGGCCTGGTTACCAAACAGGCAGAATGTGCTTTCATTCTGAATAGTACCTTTTCCCACATTTCAATCGACCAGGTTGAGTGCTTTCTCGCCCACACGATCCGATTGCGCCTTTGTATGTCAGTCATCAGTGGCTTATTCCGTGCTTTGAAGCCCTGGAGACCAAACTGCAGGCACCGGCGACGATGAGCTGACATTGACCTCACTCTTGTCTGACCACTCTCGAAGTAGATGAGGAGAGGTCAACTTGCGATTAGTCAGTGAAATGCGTCAGTGTGCAGTCCTGGCGTGATGTTGATGCACGTTGACGATCTGAACGAGGCTTTCCACCACTGAACCCGTTTCTTTCTTCTTCTGTACAATCTTAACAGCAGCGCTCTTACTGCAGCCAACTTTCCTGGCTATCTGACGGCTTGAAAATCCTTCCTCGCTCATAAAGGAGACATGAACACGTTCCTCCAACGTCAGGATTCGAGTCATCTTCATGGTCGATCCAGAAAGCGTATGAAATTCAAAAATTCTGCACGTTTTCATAACTGCACTGTTGGCTAGATATTGTGATTGGTTAGTGAAACCAGTCTCCTGATTGGTCAGAAATAACATGTGCATATTGGGGAGCAGCCTAGTGGTTAGAGCACTGGCTTGGTAACCAAGCAACCAGGGTTCGATTCCCGCTAGCACTCCTTGTGGCCTTGGGCAAGTCACTTAACCCTTCATTGCCTCGGAAGAAAGGCCTGGCAATCTACTTCCGGTAACACTGGCAAGAAAACCCAGGAGGAGCTTCTGGGTCACCAGGAGTCAGGACTGACTCGAAGGCACACATTGCATTGGATAATCTCGATCCAGTTTTGACGCAGGATGCACAAAAACTGCAGTAGCTATCTCCCAGTGTCTGTAAAGTATTTAAGTTGGAAGCAAGGAATGCAAAAAAGTCAACTCAAATAGCCAAATGTATACCTTTTAACCTGGTAGAAAGATGAATATGTTGGGCTAACACAAAATTTAAAAAAACAAAACAAAACGTTAGAAAGTACGAAAAATGCAAAACTCACAAGTGATTACAGACTTTGCAAACCACTGTAGATAGTGCTGGGGAGGAGTCTGCTGTCTTGGTATAAGTCGGTACCAATGACATAGGAAAATGTGGTAGGGAGGTTCTAGAGACTAAATATAGGCTTTTAGGTAGGAAGTTGAAATCCAGAACTTCCAGGGTAGTGTTCTCAGAAATGCTTCCCGTTTCACGTGCAGGACCCAAAAGGCAGGCAGAGCTCCGGAGTCTCAATGCATGAATGAGACAATGGTGCAAGGATGAGGGTTTTGGATTTGTTAGGAACTGGGGAACATTCTGGGGAAAGGAGGGGCTCTTCCGAAGGGATGGGCTTTACCTTAACCAGGATGGAAACAGGCTGCTAGCATTAACCTTTAAAAAGGAGATAGAGCAGCTTTTAAACTAGATAATAGGGGAAAGCAGACAGTCGCATAAGAGCGCATGGTTCGGAAGAATGTATTCTTGAAGGATACTACCAAAAGCAGAGAGGTTCCAAAAAAAGAGTTAAGTAGCCCAAATGCCCTCGAATATGGAGCAGACAGAGCTTAAAGATACCAAATTACCCATGCCTACGAATAGCCAAATTAATATGAATAAAATACAGTCTCTAAAATGCTTGTATGCAAATGCTAGAAGTCTAAAAAATAAGATGGGAGAGTTAGAATATATAGCACTAAATAAGAGGTTAGATATGATTTGAATCTCAGAGACATGGTGGAAGGAGGACAACCAGTGGGACATTGTGATACCTGGGTACAAACTATATCGTAATGATAGAGCTGATCAAATTGGTGGAGGGGTTGCGCTCTATGTTAGAGAGGGCATTGAGTCAGAAAGGATTAAAGTTTTGCAGGAAACAAAATTTGCTGTAGAATCTCTATGGATTGAAATTCCATGTAAAAAGGGGAAGGTGATGGCAATGGGGGTATACTACCGACCGCCTGGCCAGAATGAACAAACGGATGATGAAATGCTCAAAGAAATCAGGGAAACTAACAAAAGTTACAGCGCAGTAATAATAATGGGTGATTTCAATTACCCCGGTATCGACTGGGTCAGTGTCACAGCAGGACATGCTAGGGGGATGAAGTTCCTAGATGAAATAAATGACTGCTTCTTGGAGCAGCTGGTTCATGAACCGACCAGAGGGAAAGCCATTTTGGACCTAGTCCTTAGTGGGACACCAGATCTGGTGCAAGAGATAAGGGTGTTGGGGCCACTTGGCAATAGTGATTATAGCATGATTGCGCTTGATTTAATTAGTGGAGGAGGGATAGTGAGGAAATCCACAGTACTAACTTTTAACTTTCGAAAGGGAGACTATGATAAAATGAGGAATATAGTTAAGAAAAAACTAAAAGGAGCAGTTGCAAAGGTTAAAGATTTACATCAAGCTTGGATGTTGTTGAAAAATACTATCTTGGAAGCCCAGAACAGCTGTATTCCATGCTTTAAGAAAAGTGGAAGGAAGTCCAAAAAACCGCCAGCATGGTTTAAAGGTGAGGTCAGAGAGGCTGTTGCCAAAAAAGCATCTTTCAGGAAATGGAAAAAAGAGCCAAACGACGAAACCTGGAAACAGCACAAGCACTGGCAAGTTACATGCAAGGCATTGATAAGGCAGACAAAGGGAGAATTTGAGAAGAAGCTTAATGTGGAAGCAAAAACACGTAATAAAGACTTTAAGAACATTTGTAGCAAAAAAACTGAGAGTGTCAGCTGGTCTATTAGATGATAGAGGGGTTAAAGGGGCATTAAGAGGCGACAAGGCGATAATGGAGAGACTGAATCAATTTTCTGCTTCAGTCTTTACTGAAGATGTAGGGATGTTACCCATGACTGAAGTGGTATTTAAAGGTGTGGAAGAATTGAAGGAAATATTGATACATCGGGAAGATGTATTACAACTATTAGATAAACTGAAGAGTAGCAAATCACCTGGACCAGATGATGTACATCCAAGGGTGTTGAAAGAACTGAAATATGAGATTGCAGACCTATTAGTAATCTGTGAGCTATCATTACAATCATCTGTAATACCTGAAAATTGGAGGATCACCAATGTAATGCCAATTTTTAAAAAGGGCTCCAGGGGTGATCCGGGAAACTAAAGACCAGTGAGCCTGACGTCAGTACCGGGAAAAATGTTAGAAACCATCATAAAGAACAAAATTGCTGAACATGTCATGGCTTAATGGGAGACAGCCAACATGGCTTTAGACAAGGAAGATCTTGTCTTACTAATCTGTTATGTTTTTGTGAAGGTGTGAAAAAATAGGCATACAAAGGTGAGTCGGTTGATATAGTGTATTTGGACTTTCAGAAAGCCTTTGACAAGGTCCCTCATCAGCGACTTTTGGAAAAACTAAAGAGCCATGGGCTAGGAGGCAGTGTACTATTGTGGATCGAGAACTGGTTAAAAGATAGAAAGCAGAGGGTAGGGCTAAATGGCCAACTTTCCCTATGGAGAAAGGTGAATAGTGGTGTACACCAGGGATCTGTGCTGTGTCCGCTGCTTTTTGACATATTCATAAATGACCTGGAAAAGGGAATAACGAGTGAGGTTATCTGTTCTTTTCCCTCTTTACTGTTTTTAATGATGGCGTTCCTTTTCTTTTTCCCGCAGCCATGTAATTTTAATTGTAAACCACCCAGACGCCTTTTTTGGTATGGGTGGTATATCAAATTTTTAAATAAACATAAACATCAAATCTGCAGATGACACAAAACTAAGGCTGTTAAAACCCAAGAGGACTGTGGAAAATTGCAAGAGGATCTTTATAAATTGGAAGACTGGGCATCAAAATGGCAGATGAAATGTAATGTGGACAAGTGCAAAGTTATGCACCTAGGGAAGAACAACCCAAACTATGGTTCCATGACACAAGGTTCCACATTAGGAACCACCACCCAGGAAAACGATTTAGGTTTCATTGTGGATAACATGTTAAAACCCTCGACCCAGTGTGCAGCGGCGGCCAAGAGAGCAAATAGAATGCTAGGTATCATAAGGAAAGGAATGGAAAATAAAACCAAAGGATATTATAATGCTTCTATATCGTTCCATGGTGAGACCGTACCTTGAATACTGTGTGCAATTCTGGTCGCCGTATCTTAAAAAGGATATAGCGTTATTAGAAAAGGTTCAGAGAAGAGCCACCAAAATTGTAAACAGACTGTTTACATTATCAGAATATAGAAAGACTAGGGGACATGCAATGAAGCTATAGGGTAAACTATTTAAGAATAATAAAAGAAAATATTTTTTCACTCAACGTGTAATCTAACTCTGGAATTTGTTACCGGAGATGTAGTAAAGGCTGTTCGTGTTGCTGGGTTTAAAAAAGGTTTGGACAAGTTCCTGCAGGAAAGGTCCATAAACCAGTATTAAAAAAGGACCCAGGATATCAATGCTTGACCTAGTACAAGCATTGTGGAACCTGTGTCTTTTGGGGAAACTGCTAGGTACGTATGACCTAGATTGGCCACTGTTGGAAACAGGATACTGGGCTTGATGGACCTTGGTCTGACCCAGTATGGCATATCTTACGTTCTTATGCATTAGAACTCATAATAAATCCACACCAAACGTAACGGAGAACAGTGACCTACTGTGATTAACAAAGACACTGCTCAGCAGCGAGGATCCACTAGCTGAAGTAGTGACACAGAATTATAAATAAGGAGAAATAATTCAGGAGAATGGCAATTTTGCACAAGTCCGTCTAACATGGTGGAGAGATGCTGAACCCATTCCTCAGTACGCCGCTGTCCTTTTATCAAATGACGTTTTTGCCCTATGGAATGGACAGGAGACTCCCGAGAGCAAGCATCCAAGTGACAGGAAATACTGCCACCGGTGGCGTCTCAGCAACTGACAGACGCAGCTTAATGAACTTGAAAATCAGTCTCACTCCAAGGTTGTCGTTCGAAAGCCAGGGCTAAGGTAGATAGGAAGAAAAGCTCCTGCTTTTGCCTCCTATTCTATATTTGCTCAGGTGATTCACTTGAGGACTTTGAGCTACAGTAATTGGGGGGGGGGGGCAGGGAACAGACTGAACTGGCACAAGTCTGATGCCAAGAGACACTTGAGCCAAGCTTCAAATCACCACACTGGTCTGCCATAATCTCAATCTTTGTCCTATATAAAATTTCTGAGAGCAAGCTTCAGTGCTGTCAGTCTAACACAGGGCCAGCCCAACCATCAGGCAAACTAGGTGATCTCCTAGGGAGGCAACTTCTAGAGGGGCGCAAAGGGCAGGGCATTCAAAGCTAAATAGATTTTGACAGCCAAGGGGGGGGGGTGAAAGGTTTAAGGTCTGCCTAGGGCGCCAACACTTTGAACCAACTGTATGACTGGTCCCAATCTAACACCTGCCATAAAGGATAAATTTACTTTTAACAAAGTGGGCATGACAAAAAAAAATAAAAAAGGGGGGGGGGGGGGTAATTTTTTTGAAGGCATTTTCTTGCGTATATCCACGATACAGACAAAACAATGCCTCTTATAAAATAACCCTACACACACTTGTATATTACTTTGCTGTGGGTGGGTTCAGGGGCAGAGTTCGGGCATAGTCGATTTGTGCGCCTACTTCTAGGAAATACACAAGTACATATATACCTGCTGTTCAGCTGGTGTAAATGTACATAGCTTCAATACACTTGGTTTTCTGCGAGATTTGTATTGTAATTTATAAATGAAACATTCTACAAAGAGACCCCTACTTGCTTTTTCCAATGTAAAGTTAGTCAAAACATGGATTGCAATTAGAATCCTTATGAATGATTTACATGTTTATAAAACATAGTAATTCACCTGTAGCAGGTATTTTCCAGGAACAACAGGAATCAATCCTCGCATATAGGTGACGTCGGCATTGACTAAGCCTGCATGGTAACCTCTCCCCAGCTTTCAAAGTAAGCCATTGGGAGATCCACCACACATGATTGATTGCCTTTCCACCCAGGAATGCCTTCATTCCTTAATACAATGACATAGCTCAAGGTGGCAAAAGGAAAAGCAAGGGGAGGAGGGCAGGTTGTGAGAACCGATTCCTGCTGTTCCCAGAGAACACCTGCTACAGGTGAGTAACTATGCTTTCTCCAGGAGCAAGCAGGAAATCTGTCCTTACCTACAGGCTACCGAATAAACCTGTAAGCCACGGGAAACCCAAAAAGCAAACCGTGAGGAACAGCAGAGAGTACAGTTCAGTCGCAAAATCTCAGCAGTGACCCCAGCATCAACCAGAGTAACCAGCTCTCTGGGAACCTGGACACACATGATGGCATACTCCCTGGCTGAAGGCACTGTCCCATTGGGACTCCTCCTCCAGGCAGTAATGTGCTGTGAAGGTGTGAATTGAGGACCAGGTGGCGGCCCAGCAGATCTCAGCAAGGAAACTGAGCAAGGTTCGTCACAGATGTCGCAATGGCTCAAATGTTGTGCGCCGTGATGTGACACTCCAGTGAAAGACCAGCCTGCCCATAGGTGAAATTGATGCAGTCAACTACCCAGGTGGACAAAGTATGCTTGGAGACCGCTACGCCCAGGTAATTAGGGACAGAGGAAATGAAAAGCTGCGAGGAGCTGAGATGAGGCTTGGTCCGCTGCAGATAATAGGCCAAGGCCCGCTTACAGTCCAAGGTGTGGAGAGCAGCCTTCGCCCTGTTAGCATGAGGCCGTGGAATAAAGGTGAGAAGCAGCACCTCCTGGCTGAGATGGAATGCGGAGACCACCTTAGGCAGGAACTTAGGGTGTGTCCAGAGCATGACCCTATTCCTGTGGAATCTGGTGCAGCGGGCATGAGCCACCAGTGCTTGGAGCACACTGACCCTGTATGCAGATGTGAGCGCCACAAAGACAACCACCTTCCAGGACAGATAACAGAGGTGGCAGGAAACCAGCAGCTCAAAGGGTGGAGTGATAAGTTTCGAGAGGACCACATCGAGATCCCATTCCACTGCCGGCAGTTGAGTGGGTGGTTGAGAGAGCAAGAGGCCCCTCAGAAAGTGAGCCATGAGAGGCTGGGCAGAGAGGGGCTTCCCCTTGATGAGGTGACAGTGCACCAAAAGCGCACTGATGGCGTTAGACTTCAGACCAGCATTTCACAGGTGCAACAGGTACTGCAGCACCAGCTGGACAGAGCATAAGGGGGGACTGGTACCCCTCTCTGCACAAACAGAGAAGAGATGCCACTTGGAGTACACCTGCTGGGTGGAATCCTTGCGTGATGCCAATAGAACATCTTCTAGCTCTCTGGGAAAGTAGAACTGGGCCAGGGCTACCCTTTCAGCAGCCAGACTGTAAGAGACAGGGACCCCAGGTTGGGGTGCAGGAGAGCACAGTACTCCTGCTTCTCCTGTGAGAACAGGGGGACTGGGGGCATCTGAGAAGCAGGGGAAATCAAGACTGCCTGGGCCACCAGGGGGCTATGAGGACCAGGGTGTCTTGGTCGAGCTGGACCTTGAAAAGAGTCCTGGCAATGAGCGGCATGGGAGGAAAGGCATAGAGGTGGTCTTCTGTCCACGGGATGAGAAATGCATCAGCCGCCACCCAGAAGGGATGCAACATACTGGAGCAGAAGAGAGGCAGCTAAGCATTGGCCAGGCAGGCAAAGAGATCTATTGCAGGAAGGCCCCAGTGACAGAACAGTCCGTTGGCCATTCGCGGGTTGAGCCGCCACTCGTGGGGCTGGAGAACCCAGCTAAGTCAGTCCACGAGGACACTGTCCTGGCCAGGGAGGTACATAGCCCCAAGGAGCATGCCACTCACTGGCAAAAGTGCAGAAATGGATCGCTTCCCCGAACAGAAGGGACAACCCTGTGCCCCCTTGTTTGTGAACAAAGAACACTGCCACCTGATTGTCTGTCAGAATCAACTGGTTCCGCAGGTGGTGCTAAAAAGCTCGGAGAGTGTAAGCAATAGCTTGGAGCTCTGGAAATTGATCTGCTGGAGGCTCTCCACTGCCAGAGGCCCTGAGTGCAGAGGTTCCCGCAGTTGGCCCCCCAGCCCAATTTGGAGGCATCTGTGGTGGTGACCCTGTGAGGAGGCGGGGCCTGGAAGGGCATCCCCACCTGCAGGTTCTGCAGCTGTTGCCACCAGCCAAGGGACTCAACGAGGGGATGGGTAACTGACCCTGTCCTGCAGGTACCCCTTCACCTGAGACCACTGGGAGTAGAGGGCCCACTGGGCCAGATGCATGTGGAGATGGGTGTCAGCTGTGACATGCACAGTTGAGGCCATGTGCCCCAGGAGGTGCAACATGAGCCAGGCAGAGTTCCAGCCCTGAACCTCCCTTGTAAGGGCTGCAAGAGGGAGGAAGGCCCTGGCCTGGACCATGTCTAGCAGCGCCTCGAACACCAGGCATTGGTGGGACTTTGGGTAGTTTATGATGAACCCCAGATGCTCCACAGTTAGAATGGTGCAGCATGCCATCTGCTGGACTTCGATGGTGGTGCCACCCTCGACAATCCAGCTGTTCCAGGTAGGGGAAGACAAACACCACCATCAAGCAAATGGTGAACACTCTTGGAGCCGAAGCCAGGCAAAAGGGTAGGAAACTGTACAGGTAATGGCATCCTCCAATGGCGAAGTGGAAGTACTGCCAATGGGGCAGATGGACGAGGATGTGTGTGTATGAATCTTTGAGATCTGAGCATAACCAATCTCCCTGCCGGAGGTAGGGTACCAACGTTCCAAGGGACAGCATCTTGAACTTCTCCCTCATCAGGAACTTGTTGAGATTTCAAAGATCCAGAATAGGTTGAAAGCTGCCAGTCTTCTTGGGAACCAGGAAGTACTGGGAGTAGAACCCCTTGCACCCGAGTTGGGGCAGGACCAGTTCCACTGTGTTGTCAGCCAGGAGCCCGGCGAGCTCTCGCTGGAGTAGATCTCGGTAAAAGGGAGTCATCAGGAGCTCCCCTGGAAAGAATGGAGGAGGCGTCTGATCAAAATGGAAGAGGTAACCCTCACCTACCACCTACAAGGTCCAGGTGTCATGGGCTTGCCGAAGAGGTTCTCTCCTGGGCAGGGGACATCGACCAGTTTGTCCTGTACCCATTGCTCCAAGTTAGAGGACGGTAGCCAAGCCAGGCGGCGGGCACTAATGCCCACCGCAACCACACAAGACACAGGCTCGAATCTTAAAAAGGATATAGCGTTATTAGAAAAGGTTCAGAGAAGAGCCACCAAACTGGTAAAGGGGATGGAAGGATACTCCTATGAAGAAAGGCTAAAAAGGTTAGAAACATAGAAACATGACGACAGAAAAAGACCACATGGCCTATCTAGTCTGTCCTTCCATAACAACTACAACAGTGCCCTTTTTACCTTTAGAGATCCTCTGTGTTTGTCCCATATTTTTTTTGAATTCAGTTACTGTCCTCATCTCTACCACCTCCACTGGGAGACTATTCCATGGATCCACTACTCTTTCCGTAAAGAAATATTTCCGCATATTACTCCTGAATTTATCTCCCTTCACCCTCATCCCATGTCCCCTCATAGCAGAACTTGCTTTCAATTGAAAGAGGCTCTCTCCATGAACATTTATGCCACGGAGGTATTTAAACATCTCAATCATATCACCTCTATCCTGCCTTTCCTCTAAGGTGTACATAATTAAGATCCTTCAGTCTGTCCTCATATGCTTTATAATGAAGACCACTAATCATTTTAGTAGCCACCCTCTGCACCGACTCCATCCTGTTCACATCCTTTTGAAGGTGCGGTCTCCAGAATTGCACACTATACTCCAAATGAGATCACACCAAAGACTTATACAGAGGCATTATCACTTCCTTTTTTCTGCTAGCCATTAGGGCTCTTTAACCTGGAAAAGAGACGGCTGAGGGGAGATATGATAGAAGTCTATAAATTAATGAATGGAGTGGAATGGGTAAACGTAGATCGATTGTTTACATTATCAGAATATAGAAAGACTAGGGGACATGCAATGAAGCTACAGGGTAACCTATTTAAAACTAATAAGAGAAAATATTTTTTCACTCAACGTGTAATCAAACTCTCGAATTTGTTACCGGAGGATGTAGTAAAGGCTGTTAGTGTAGCTGGGTTTAAAAAATGTTTGGACAAGTTCCTGGAGGAAAGGTCCATAAACCATTATTAAGAAGGGACCCAGGATATCAATGTTTGACCCAGTACAAGCATTGTGGAACCTGTCTCTTTTGGGGAAACTGCTAGGTACGTATGACCTAGATTGGCCACTGTTGGAAACAGGATATTGGGCTTGATGGACCTTGGCCTGACCCAGTATGAGAACAACTGTTACAGGTGAGTAACTACTTTTTTCTCTGGGAACAAGCAGAAGTCAGTCCTCGCATATGGGACTCCCCAGCTAGAGGTTAGCAAGAACCTGTAACCAAAAGAAAAATGTCATGGCAACCTGCAAAGGGAGAGCTGTGATCAGCAGCAGTTGAGTCCCGAGGGTCCAGTGAACACCAGCACTCCGGTAGCCTGAAGACAGAAGGGTCAGAGGGCAGGAGTTGCCTATATCCTGAAAAAAAATCAGAGTACGGCCTGGCCGAAGGCACTGTCCTATTAGGACTCCCTCTCCAGGCAATAGTGAGCTGCGAAGGTATGGACCAAAGACCAGGTGGCAGCCCAGCAAATTACAGTCATGGGGACGGAACACAGATTAACCATGAAAGTAGCCATGGCCCTGACGCAGTGTGCCATGACTCTCTGGTCCAGTGGGATCCCCGCATGCTCATAAGCAAGGGTAATGCAGTCCACCACCCAGGTGGACAGAGTTCACTTAGTCACTGGGAGCCCCAAATGGCTGGGGTCATAGGATATGAAAAGCTGTTGAGCTCTGCGGTAGCCCTGAATCCGTTGCAGGTAGAAGGACAGGGCTCTCTTGCAATCCAGAGTATGAAGAACGGCCTCTGCCCTGCCGGCATGAGGCCTGAGAAAGAAGATGGGGAGCACCACCTCCTAATTGAGGTGGAAATGAGAACACCACTTTCAGAGAAACTTAAGAGTGTGCGCAGAGCACCACCCTGTTCTTGTAGAACCTCGTGTAAGGAGGCTCTGCCATTAGAGCCTGGAGCTCGCTAACTCTGAGCTGATGTAATACCAGGAAGGTGATCTTCCAGGAGAGGTACCACAGGTGGCAGGTAGCTAAAGGCTCAAATGGAGGCTTAGTGAGTTGCGAAAGCACCACAAAAAGGATCCATTCTGCTGTCAGAGGGCGGACAGAGGGTTTGAACAACATGAGGCCCTGAAGGAACAGACATACAAGGGGCTGAGCTGAGAGGGGCTTCCCCTCGATGGAGTGGTGATGCCCCACAATGGCACTTTAAGTGTACTCCGAGTTGGACTTCATTACCTGCTCCACCTATCGCAGGCAGGACTGGAGTGCCACGTGCACGGAGCAGGAGAACAGCTTCATCCGTTTCTCTATGCACCACAGTGAGAAATGTCACCACTTTAAGGTGTACGCCCTTCTCGTGAAGGCCTGCCGAGAGGCCAGGAGGATGTCTTCCAGCAGCCAAGCCATGAGCAAGAGGGACCCCAGGTTGGGGTGTAGGGGAGTGCCCTGCTCCTGCGAGAGTAGTCCTGGGGCTCAGCCCCAGGGGAATCAGCAGTACCTTCAATAAGGAGCAGAGCGTGGGAACCAAGGATTGCTGGGCCACCGAGGGACTATCAGCACTAGCGACGCTCTGTCATGTTGAGCCTTGAACAAGGTCTTGGCTATTAGCGGTGTTGGGGGGAGGGACGGCGTAAAGAAGGCCTTCCAACCACAGGATGAGGAATGCATCTGCCGCGGCCCAAGACGGGTGCGGTTAGCAGGAGCAGAAACATGGCAACTGTGCGCTATCCGGGCTGGCAACAAGTCCATCTCTGGGATGTCCCAGAGCCGGAATAGCCTTGAGGTCACTGTTGAGTCCAGGCATCACTCGTGCAGCTGGAGTACCCTACTCAGCTTGTCTGCCAAGATATTGTCCCGGCCGGGAGGTAGACTGCCCTCAGGAGCATCCCACTGCATGTGGCATAAGAGCAGAGGACTACCACGACCCTGTTCCCCCCGTTTGTTCATGTAGAACATCTCAACCTGATTGTCAGTCTGAATCAGCACTATGTGGTGCTGTAGCTGGAGGCAGAAGGCTTTGAGGGCCAAGAATATGGCCCTGATTTCCAGCAGGTTGATCTGCATTTTGGATTCCCTCTGGGACCAGCATCCTTGTGTCTGGAGGCTATCACAATGCACGCCCCAGCCCATTAAAGAGGTATCTGTGGTGAGGACTTTCCGGGGGGTGGGTGCCTGGAAGGGCATCCTGGCCTGAAGGTGACCTGAATTCTGCCACCATCCGAGGGAGTCCACCAGCTGGCAGGTCACGTACACCCTGTCACTGAGCCTGCCTGTAGCTTGGGTCCACTGAGACCAGAGGCACCACTGGGCTTCTCTCATATGTAGGCAGACATCTGGGGGTTCATGTTGACCATGGAGGCCATGTGTTCCAGCAGGCGGAGGAGAAGCTGGGCGAGTAGTGTCTTGCACCATTGCACCGCTACGGTTAGTTCCCTGAGGCGTACTGACCTCTCCTAAAGGAGGAAGGCCTTTGCCTGAAGGGTGTACAACTGTGCCCCTATGAACGCTAGACTCTGAGCAGGAGCGAGGTGGGACTTGGGGTAGTTGATGACAAACCCCAGGTGTTGCAGGGCATTTATGGTGCGTCCAGTGGCGCACTGTGCCTCTACAGCTGTGCCCCCCTTTATGAGCCAGTCATCCAGGTAGGGGAAGACGAAGGCCCCTTGAAGCCTGAGGTGGGCTGTGACCACCATGAGGCACTTTGTAAAGACCCCTGGAGACGAGGTTAGCCTGAAGGACGGTACCCTGTGTATTGGTAGTGTTA
Organism: Ichthyophis bannanicus; assembly: GCA_033557465.1. Classification (NCBI taxonomy): domain Eukaryota; kingdom Metazoa; phylum Chordata; class Amphibia; order Gymnophiona; family Ichthyophiidae; genus Ichthyophis; species Ichthyophis bannanicus. The sequence continues at coordinate 550,212,136 of CM066031.1, forward strand.
TCCCCCCACTTTGAACCAGAGGTATTTTTTGTGGCTGGGGTGGATTAGGATATGAGTGTAAGCATCCTTTAGGTCCAAGGAGCAAAGCCAATCTCCCTGCTGAAGGAATGGCAGCAGTGTTCCAAGGGAGAGCATCTTGAACTTCTCCCTGACCAGAAACCTGTTGAGCTCTCACAGGTCCAGAATGGGCCCAAGGTCCCCAGTCCTCTTGGATGAGGAAGTACCTGGTGTGGAAGCTGGTGCCCTAGAAGTGTTTTGGGACTGGCTCCACTGCTTTGTCCCAGAATAGTCCTGCTAGCTTGGTGAGGAGCAAGGTCTGGTGAAGGAGAGGCCTGGTGGGCTCTCCTGGGAAGAACAGGGGCAGTGCCTGATGTAGGTGGAGGAGGAAGATAATCCTCCTTGACCACCTGCAACACCCAGGTATCAGTAGAGATGGCTGTCCACCTCTGGGCAAACAGGGCTAGGCACCCCCCCCCCTCACTGTGGGCAGCAAAGGACCCCCCCCAGGGGTGTGGGGGTCACGCCCAGGAAGTCAAAAGCCTCCGCTGGGCTAGGCCTGAGCCTCGGGGCTTTTTGCTTTCTGGGACCATGTCCCTAGCCTTTTTATTGCTGGGCCTGCTGAGGGCCTGAGAAGGCTTGGAAGTGTGGAGTAGTACCGAAGCCCCATTTCTTCCTTGGGAAGAAGGGCTTTTTCCCCTGGGGTTTTCTTTCAGGGCTGCACAGAGATCTTTTTTGAAAGCCTGATTCTTGTCATATACTTGGTCTCTATTTCTGCTGCTTTGTCCGCCATGGGTTTTCCAAACAGGTTCTCACCTGTGCAGGGGACGATCAGTTTGTGTTGTACCCATTGTTCCAGGTCGGACTGCAGCCATGCTTAGCGTCATGCCCCGATGCCTGCAGCAGCCACCCTGTCCAATAACTCGAAGGCATCATAGGCTGCTCGTGACATGAACTTTGAACATTCCTTTACCTCAGAGGTTAGGGTCTTGAACCTCTGTAGGGGTTCTCTATCGAGGCCTGCCGAGAATTTTGTGAGCTCCCTCAACAGTTTCTTCAGATACATGTCAATGTAGAGCTGGTATGAGTGGATTCGGCATGCTAGAATCAGGCCCTGAAAAACCTTTTTGCTGAGGGCATCAAGGGTTCAGGCCTCCCTGCCAGGTGGTACTGACAAGTGGTGTCTTTTGGCTCTTAAACCAGCGCAAGGCTGAATCCATGACCATTGAGTTGTGGGGGAGCTGGGCCTTTTGGAACCCAGGGCTCCGGCATACCCAGTACATGGCATTGAGGCGCCTATCGACAATTATCGATGCCAGTGTTTCCCACATCTAGAGGAGGCGGCGGTTGAGCATCGGAGGCACTGGAACCATAAGGGTTTCCTTTGGGGGTGCCTTGTATTGGAGTATCTCCAATTCTTCAGTTCATGGATCCTCCTTGGCCTCGGTTTTGATTGTGAGCCTTGGCCATATCCCTCACAAAAATTAAGTAATGGAACATCCTCAGTGGGGAGTGGCATCGTGTCACCAGGGAAGACAGGTCCGAGGGCATGTCACGGTGTCGCTGTGTGTCCGGGGACTCTGTCCTTGGTCACCCATTTGGACTCTAGGTTGAAGTACGAGTGACGCCACATGATCACCTCAGTTGAGGACCACTCTCTGCAGTGCAGGACCTCCAGAGGATCACCGATCCAGCCATAGGCGCTCACCAGGGAGGACCAGTGTCACGAAGAACGGGACCGACCAGGGCCAGGGGCTCTCTCGAGGCCGATAGCGCTCGAGGACCAGCTTGACACCTGGGGAAGCCCTCAATGTTGAGGGTCCCGTCATCAGGGCGGATGAACCAAACAAGCCATACAAATGCCCGCTGCATGGCCACTAGGGCAGATATACTGCTCTGTAGGGCTGCCATTTTGGTCTCCATGCCAGTTGGCTCCGCAGCCTTCGACGCGGGCACCAAGGACTTTGGGTCCAGCATCGGTACTGTTGAGGGAGAGTCCTTGATAAGGATGGCCTCTGAGGCCCAAGGCTAGTACATAGAAGCAGACCACTCCTTGCGGGGCAACTTGGAGGACCGCTCCTGCCCCAACTCCTCGGACTCACACCTGGGGCTGCGGGACCTGAGGTGATATTTCACATTCTTCCCTGATCCGTCCTCTGAGGCTGTCTTCAAGGATTTCTTCTTCTTATGCTCCATCTCCAAGGAATTATGTTCAGAGGAACCGCGGAACTCTGAAGAGGCTCTAGCTTTGCAGGGCACAGAGGTATCAGAGGAGGCTCTGGAGCATGGTGTTACTGGAGACTCCAGGGCGGAGTCAGACTTAGGAAAAACCTTTTCCTGCTGCTGATAGTGACTAAGGCCTTTGGGGTCATTGTTCCACAGAGCTTGCAGTCAGAGTCATCGTGCTCTGGACCAAGGCATTGGAGGCAGCAGTCGTGTGGATCGTTAAGTGACATAACTTTGACACACCGGTCACACTTTTTGAAGCTACTTGAGGCCATCGGAGAAAGGGGGTCCCTGTCTCCCGGCAGGGGTCCAAAGCCTTTGGCTGAAAAAGGGCATGAACACCAGTTGAGGTGAACCTTTATGAAGAAAGTGGAAAATGGATAGATGAACCCCAGGGGAGACACAGAGGCGAGCTGGCTCGGGGGTGGGAAAGAATTGGTACACAAACCAGACAAAATTTAACTATTAAAAAAAAAAAGTCCACTGTTTTCAGGGGAAAAAAGGACAACGCCTGAAGGACTCCATGGAAAAAAGGAGACTGAGGCAAGATGGCACCCTTGGGTGGGAAGTGGACCACACATGCGAGGTGCATCTCCCAAAGGTTTTCCTTGAAAGCTGGGAAGATGCTTCCGCATGGGCTCTGTCAGCGCGATCATCAACCCTATGTGAGGACTGAGTTCCTGCTCATTTCCAGAGAATGGAGCATTCCTTGATCAAGGAAAAAAGGATCTAGAAGCACTTGAGGGATTCACCTGCCAGTCCAGCTGAGAACCCAACAAGTTCCTTCGCCAAGTCCCTCAGGTACATGCCCATATACAGTGGTAATATATGATCAATAAAAGCGTTAACAATCACTCCATTGTAACCTTAGGCAACGTAACATTAATTTTCAACCTGTGGTAATTAATCATTTCTCATAATGTGTATTGTGTGCTGTTTAGGTCTCAGACTCCTCGGCACTGCACCATATTCGTGAGATATCCAGTATGGTGCCTAATAGCATCAATGACCTATGGGCACCTTTTTACACCAATGCAAATGAGATACCACAAGTGAAATCTTCAAATCAAAAGAGAAATTTAAGGACTGCTTAGCTTTTCTGTATGCCCCAATGCCATCTCTCGGCGCCCATTCCTGCATTTTACTCTAAACAAGCTTCTTCAGGGGGTTATTTAAAAGCTAAAAAATAAAAACAAAACATAAAAATATTCACCACCAATTCTTCCATGTTAGCTGCCTCCAGAGTTCCTCAAAACATTGTTCGTAAATCCACATACCTTTATCAAATCTCTAACTCTGTGCTGCAGACGCTATCCTCACAGAGGTTTAGTAAATCAGGAAAGCCTTAGAAAAACGTTGCGCATGCGTATTAACTAAAGAACCTCCATTGATGAATTCATAAACAGGCTCCCCAATCAATATAGGTATTTAAACCTGTAGGTGCCATGGTTTGTAAAGTGAATATCCAACGCTGTTCCTTAATTAAAAGTGTTTGCTCGTGTGATTTACCATTAAGACCTGCAGCCACCTTATCGATGCAAAAACATCGCAAATCCTTGGGGAGCCTGTTTATGAATTCATCAATGAAGCAGGACATGAGGGGAAATGTGCTATATCAGTTAATGATGTCACTCCATATGGGTATAATAAGGAGGTTCTTTATTTAACACGCATGCGCAGTGTTTTTCTAAGGCTTTCCTGGTTTACTAAACCTCGGTGAGGAGTCTGAGACCTAAACAGCACACAATACACATGAGAAATGATTACCACAGGTTGAAAATTAATGTTACGTTGCCTGAGGTTACAATGGAGTGATTGTTACCACTTTTATTGATCATATACAGTGGTAAGCCTGGATGCAGGCCGCGAGCATCAAGTCCTGGTAGCACTTTCTGCCAAATCTGTCCATAGTGTGGGTCTCCCCACCAGGGAACACAGAGGAGTGCATCTTCTGACCATGGTCAACTCCACAACAATAGAGTTGTGAGGCAGCTGTGTCTTCTGAAAACCAGGCTCTTGCCAATTCTATACAGGGAATCGAGTCACTGGCTCACTACTGACAGTCACCAGGTTCCCCCATGTTCTGAATAGCAAGCGCTCCAGGATGGGGGGAAATCAGCACCTTTAGTGCCTCCTTCGGAGGGGCCTCAACTGGAGGATCTCTAAATCCTCAGCACGAGGCTCATCCTCTGGCTCTGCCTCAAAGGCAAAAGGCCTTCAACATCCCATGGATGAAGTTGAGGAAAGAGGTCCTCGGCTGGGGACCTCCATTTGCTCCTGTGGGAGAGATGGCTCAGAAAGCACATCCCTATGCAACATGGTGTGGGACGACTCATCGTCTGTCTCTCAACCTGACTCTGAGCTGGAGGAGACCATGAGACCCACGTGGTCATCGAGTCAATGAGTCACCGACTCTGGAGGGGAGTGCAGTGCTCCAAGGTACTCAGGGGCGAGTTGCACCTTGAGTCAGAGGACGACCGATGCGGCTCCAAAAACAGGCAAAACGTTCCAACACAGGTTGGACATCCTCAGGGAAGATCCTCACAGTGAAGGGTCCTGTGGTCTGTGGCACCAATGACCCAGAGGCTCTGGATGTCCGTGCCTCAAGGAAAGCAGCCAGGCTGCGTTCCAGGGCTGCCATCCTGGCTTCAATGCCAGTAGGTTCCACAGTGATCTGTTTGGATCTTTAGGGCATCAAGCACAATACAGGCTCCCTCAATGAGGAGTCACCAATGGTGATCGCGCCAGGGGACCAGGCCCGATCCCCTGACAGTGGGAGTCTCCTCCCGCCAGGACAGCTTAGAGGGCTGTTTCCGGCCATTGCCCTAGGAGTCGAGTCGAGGGCTCCATGGATGGCTACCTAAGTACTTTCCCCTGGCTCCAGGATCAGACTTAGACTATGTCTTGAGCCCGCGGGGAAGGTCCTTAAAGGATGACCTCTGGTCCAAGGCTGCGTGACCTTTGGGCTCAGATCAAGCACACCCGCATGATGCAGTGTTGTCGGATACTGTCCCCGAGGGCAAAGATTCCATACCCAATGGCGGCCCAAAGGCAGAGGGCTTCGAGCCTAGCTCCTTCTCCTGCTGAATACGATTCTTCCAGCTCTTTGCTGACATTTGCAGGCAGAGTGGGCAAGATTTGCCATGGTCCACATCGAGGCACTTGATACAGAAACTATGGCGGTCCGTGATGGACATGGTGTGGGGGCATCTGCCACAGTGCTTAAATCCACTGACCAAAGACATAGCAGGGAAGATGGCACCCGCGAGATCAAACTCACATCTCAGGGAGGGCGCGAGGGAAAAACCCATGCCCCACAAAAGAAAAAGAAAAGGACCCAAGAAAAATGCGATGTCGAGGCAAGGGCGGACTTGGGCGGCAAGAAGGTGATTGGAAACTGACAGGCAAAAAGAAGAATGAAAAAACGCTAAGTAGAAGGTTAGAAAAATCAACTTTCACTGGGGACAACAGATGGACATATGCAGGACTCCACGGAAAAAAGAAGACCGAGGTAAGATGACACCCTTGGGCAGGAAGGTGACCACACATGCATGGTCTAACTTCCAAAGGCTCTCTTTGAAAGGAGGGGAGTGAATCAGTGTGGGCTCCGTTGGTGCAGACGTCACCCATATGCGAGTACTGGCTTCCTGTTTGTTCCCAGAGAGCAGAAATTTTCTGTTTTTTAAACTGTATTCTCTATCTTTAATTGCTTGCAAAGAATCAACACGGGTCCCCGGGACAAAGCAACTCTCTCGCCAAAACCGGAGCAGCTCAGTTACACACAGTCACAGTGGAACTGCTCCAGTTTTGGCGGGAGGGTTTGCCCCTTTGCCCCAGGGACCCACACTGACTGACTGGCCGGCCAGAGAGGTACAGGGGAACCAGACGATCGGTGATGCCCAAGGTGCGCAGGGGAAGTAGTGCGTGGTCAGTGACCACTGTGGTGGGATGAACTCTGGAGCTGGGGGCCTTTGAACATAGTCTGTTTCGCATTGTCCTGTTTTTGCATGTTCGGAGAGACATCATGTGAGTTGGGTTTCCCTGGCGGGTCATGCTAGTGCAGTTAAGGGGTGAGAAAGGAAAGGGGGGGGGGGACTTGTGTGGGTCCTGGCTAGACATTAGCAGGGAAGTTGATGTTTCTGTCTCTGCAGGATAGTTTGCCTTTGCTTTGGGTTCAGCACTGAATGCGGAGGGACTTTTCTATTGCACTGTATTTGCAGATCTGAAGTGGATAGAGGTGCAAAACTGATAAAGATGTAGGAATCCTGGAATTGAGCAAGGTTACCCCTTTTGAATTCAAGTTCAAACAAAGATTTTTATTTCAAAAGGGCCATAGACTGACAGTTTGTGACAGCAACGATATGCTCTACTGGCCCTGGCTCTTTACAGTTCAGAAAGCATTTGAAACTTTCAACTATGACAAGAATAAGCATCAGAACAGTGAAGCAATGGTATAGGGCACTTTGTTCTCCTCTGGCCTGTGGCAACTCCAGGAAAAAGATTGACATTTGCTGTAGTAGCTATAAAAGAAAAAACCCCACAAACAGAGCAGCTTCCCAGGCCTGCAACAGTAGTTTATGAGACACATATATAGAGGAATGTCACTTTATCAATATTAGTACATTCTGGTGAACCACTGAAACCTAATTTTTTTATTTAGACACTTTGGGAGCAACAGCACCATGGACTTTTCACGTGTAAAGGCATTTTTTACCCCTGCAAAACGGCTTTTATAAAATTACCCCAGATATGTATTTTTACGTAACCCATATTGAAGGTGTATTTATGGGTGGAGTTTGGGTGGGTCACAATTTACATATTATTCATAAAATACATACATTTGCACTTGCTCCCGAGTAGTTTCAGTATAGGAGTCAGTTCTACCGCTTTCATAGATATTCTGACTGAGGCACAGAGCATGGCCTAATGCTGCTACAATGACCTGGGGGCTAAAATTCAGGGACTGAAAATGAAGATGCTCCAAAAGGCTAAGGGCCTTTTATTGGTTTTATGGGGTTTTTTTTACTTTATTTTTATTTTTTTTAATATTGTTTTATTGATAGATTATGAGTGTTTTTTATACTGTGCCAAATAAAATAAAGGGCTTGCAGGGCCTAAAAGCTTTAAAGAGCAGAAGGCAGGCTGGTTTTGACCAATAAAAATCCCACGCTATAAAGAGAACACAATGACCTCTTGTATTCATGCTTTTATATTTTACCTTCTCTGCTGACATGCATCTCTCTTCCTTATCGACTCACTTCTGCCTATTTGCTCCCGATTCTAAAGCATTGCCTGAAGCCAGTTGGATGCTAAGTAACGCCTCCTATACAGTCCCTGAAAATGACCAGAATCCCTTTAATACATGACTGCAATTCCCTGGAAAATTGCAAACCAAAAAAATTCATCTTTGGATGTCGGTTTTTCCATTGCTTCTCTTCTCAAGCAATAAAAGATTGCAATTTAAAAAAAAAAAAAAAACAGCTTATTTTGCAGTTTGAACTGTAAGTTCTTTCACTGGTAGATTTTCAAAAACAGACCCGAAGCATAATATTCAAATCAAACTGCATTTACTGCAATTAAATGAAAGCATGAAGAAATGGTAAATCAGGGCACATAAGATCAGCACCCAAGATTAATCCACAGAATTCATTCTATATCCTCCAAGAACAGACAGGAAGCAATAAGACACCACCAGAGACCGGCATTACTAAAGCAATAGAAAATAAATGGGTGCATTCGGATATAGGACTGTGCCTCTCCACTTCTAAAGAGACTATCTGAAATATGTTTAGATTGCACCAGCCTATGAAAAGGCTCCAAATGTTGGCCTCTGCTCACTAGTTCAACGTTAATAATGCAAGAGTAGTATGATGAAGGTTAACCTTCTCTTCTCACACAGTGCTAGCCATATAGAGCCTCTCTCTCGCCTCATTTTCTATAAAAGGAACCACTATCATGACTCATTACTGTCACTGCACAGCTATCACTACCCCTCTCCACTAAATGCACAGAAGTGACCGAACAGCAAATGCTCAGAAAACAAAAACCTTTTGTGATTGATGAGCTGAGGAGTGTTACTTGTGAACAACTTTACAATCCTTTTTAGAGCATTATAACTAATGCAGACAAATCCCTCTGTAATGATATATACAATATTGCGCTGGACCAGAAGCACAGATTATAAAAAGCAGGAAAATGATTCTTCTTTGCCTCTGGCAAGCCACTCTGCTTCTGCTACTTCCTGTTAATACGCTGTGGTTGAGAAAGCACAGTTACTTACCTGTAACAGGTGATCTCTGGGAACAGCAGGAATAAGTCTTCACATATGGGTATCGTCGGTACCGACGGAGCCTGCGCGGGAACGCTCCCCAGCATCCAGTAAGAAAGCTTTTGGGAGCATCCCATAGCGCCTGCGCGCTGCCTTCCCGCCTTTCCCAACCGCCTCTCTCCAGTTCGAGTTTTAAAGCTGAGACAAAGAGAGAGAAAGGAAAGGAAAGATAGAGAGATACAACTCCTAGGGGAGGTAGGTGGGTTGTGAAGACTTATTCCTGCTGTTCCCAGAGATCACCTGTTACAGGTAAGTAACTGTGCTATCTCCAGGAACAAGCAGGAATGAGTCTTCACATATGGGGACTCCCTAGCTGCAGATGCCAGGGGAAGACCCCAGGTTGTGTGTCCTTGAAAAGGACTCTAACTCCCCCCATGGATCTCTGGCATCCAACCAGGGTAGGTGAATAGGAGTTGATTAGGAATGGAACAGGTGTTTGAGAACAGCCTGACCAAACGAGGCATCCCGGCGGGAGTCCTTGTCCAAACAGTAATGGGCTGTGAAGGTATGAACCGAGGCCCAGGTGGCCGCTCGACAGATTTGGTCGATGGACACAGAGTTTAGGTGAGCCATTGAGGCTGCCATGGCCCTCACATTGTGAGCTGCGACATGGCCTTCCAGAGAAAGGTTCCTACTTTGGTAGGCGAAAGAAATACACTGAGCAATCCAGTTGGACAGTGTTCTCTTAGAAACTGGAAGTCCTAAATGGGAAGGATCAAAAGCAACAAAGAGTTGAGAAGACTTTCTATGTTGTTGTGTTCTTTGTAAGTAAAAGGCGAGAGCTCTTTTACAATCCAAGGTATGAAGATTCCTCTCTGCACTTGATGCATGAGGTCCTGGAAAAAAGACAAGTATACCTCCTGGTTCTGATGAAAAGGCGAGACCACTTTGGGCATAAAGTGTGGATTGGTCCTGAGGACTACCTTATCATGATGGAACCTTGTATAAGGAGGATTAGCCACCAAGGCTTGCAACTCACTGATGCGACGTGCTGAGGTGAGTGCAATGAGAAAGATAACCTTCCAAGAAAGAAATTTCAAGGAGGTGGTGGCTAAAGATTCAAAGGGTGGCTTCATAAGCTGGCCAAGAACCAGATTTAAGTCCCATGCCACTGGAGGCGGTCTAATGGGAGGTTTAGTTAAAAGAAGGCCTCTCATGAATCTTGCTATAAGAGGATGAGAGGAAATAGGCTGTCCATTGAGAGGCTTGAGGGACGCTGCAATAGCACTCAAATGGACTCTGACTGAATTTGTTTTAAGACCTGCATGGGATAAATGCAGGAGATACTCTAGTAGAGAATTCAAAGGTATTGCAAGAGGGTTAAGACCCTTCTCTGAACACCAAATGGTAAATCTTTTCCATTTGAAAGCATAGGAACATCTAGTAGAAGGCTTTCTAGAGGCATGAATAATATTCTCTGACTTGCTGAGAGAGATGAAAACCTTGAAGGTCTAGGCCTTCAGCAACCAAGCCCTGAGATGAAGAGACTGGGGGTTTGGGTACCACAACGTTCCCTCCTCCTGGGATAGAAGGTCTGGTGCAGAGCCCAAGTCCAGGGAAGGAGCTTGAGAGAGATGCAGAAGTAGAGGACACCACACTTGGCATGGTCCCTCGATCTCTCTGAAGCTTGAATAGAGTTTTGGGAATTAGGGGAATGGGTGGAAAGGCATAAAGGAAGTCTTGACCCCAGTGAAGGAGGAAGGCATCCTGACATGGAATTCTGGAACAGAACCGGGGAAGTTTGGCATTCCATGGACTTGCAAAGAGGTCTATGTCCGGGGTTCCCCAAATTCGAAAAATCCTGGCTACCTGGGTCCATGTGGAGGGACCACTCGTGTGGAAGCAGAACTCGACTGAGTCTGTCTGCCCAAGAGTTTTGAACGCCTGGAAGATATACTGCCAGAAGATGAATGTGATGCTCTCTGGCGAAGGCCCACAGTCGTAAAGCTGCGTTGCAAAGCGACAGAGAGCCAGTCCCGCCCTGCTTGTTTACATAGAACATGGCTACTTGGTTGTCCGTATGGATGAGGACTGTCCTGTAGCTGAGCAGGGAATGGAACACTGAGAGCTAAGAATATTGCTCTCAGTTCCAATAGATTGATATGTAGAGAAGTCTCCTGTGGAGACCAGATGCCCTGGGTGGAGAGATCCTGCAGATGAGCTCCCCAACCCATTGGAGAAGCATCTGTTGTAAGAGTTGCTTGGGGTAGTGACTGCTGAAAATGGGACCCCAGCAACAGATTTGGAGAGGACTTCCACCACTGGAGAGACCAAAAAAGGCGACTGGAGTTTGCTATTTTGTCTGACAGGCAACCTGATGCCTGAGTCCATTGGGTGGACAAAGTCCATTGAGCTGCCCTCATGTGAAGGCGAGCATATGGAACCACATGCACAGTGGATGCCATGTGGCCTAAGAGTTGTAACATCTCTCAAGCAGTTAAATGGGACTTTAACTGTATCTGGGCGGCTAACTGCACCAAGCGTAGGCAACGGGCCTGAGGAAGATAGGCCCTTGCAGTTGTGGTATCCAGCAAGGCCCCTATAAACTCCAGAGACTGAGTAGGGGTGAGATTTGATTTTGGGATGTTAATTACCAGTCCCAAATACTGAAGAACACGCATTGTGCAGATTAGACAATTCTGGGCCTCTGACTGGGATGGAGCGTGAATGAGCCAGTCGTCCAGGTATGGGAAAACGAATATTCCTAGAGTGCGTAGAAATGCAGCTACTACTGCCATGCATTTCGTGAACACCCTTGGTGCAGAGGCCAGACCGAAAGGAAGCACCCTGTACTGGTAGTGCTTTCCTTGAAAAAGGAACCAAAGGAACCTTCTGTGTGTTGGATGGATGAGGACATGGTTGTATGCATTCTTGAGATCTAGAGAACAAAGCCAGTCCTGACTCTGAAGGTATGGAAGCAGAGCACCGAGAGAAATCATCTTGAATTTCTCTTTGAATAGAAACTTGTTCAATTCTCTGAGATCTAATATGGGTCTGTAGCCCCCTGTTTTCTTTGGGATAAGAAAATAAGGGGATTAGAACTCTGAGCCCTGTTGAAGAAGGTACTTCTTCTATTGCCCCTTGGGCAAGAAGGGTAGCAATCTCCTGACCCAGAAGGTTGAGGAGAGATGTTGGAGAATTGAACTGTTTCACCATGGTGCGAGGAGGAAGGCTTAAGAAATGAAGCTTGTACCCTTCCCTTATGATGGAGAGGGTCCATTGCTCTGCTGTGATTTGTTCCCATCTGGGAGCAAAGTAAGCCAACCTTCCTGGAATGGTGAGGGGCTCTGGTTCTTCCAGAGCTAGAAAGGCTAAGTTCTCTAGTTGCAAGTCAAAGGCCCTGAGGAGGCTGAGGCTGCTGGGCCGAGGAAGGCCTAGCAGCCTTTGACTTGGCCTGTTTAGGTGGCTGCTGACGTTTTGCAGCAAAACGACCTGCAGAAGATGCCTGCTGACCATAAGCAGGATAATATCTTCCCTTTTAAGAAAAAGATGTCTTTTTGAACACTCTTTTCTTAGCAGGAGCAGAGGTGGACTTTGAAAGTCAATCCAAAGCAGAGTTCTCAGCATCCATCTGAGTGGCCTTTGCTTGCCAATCCTTTCCAAAAAGGTTTTTACCTGTACAAGGAAGATTTCCCAATTCATCTTGGACCCAGAGTTCCAAATCAGAAGCTTGTAGTCAAGCAATTCTGCGTGCACCTATGGCAATAGCCGAGGCTCTGCTTACACACTCAAAAGAGTCAAAGGCTGCACGGTTGGAAAATTTGGAAACATCCTTGGCATATTTGAGCCAAGTGAGAAACTCCTGCCTTTTATCTTCTGAAATAAAAGGGGTTAAAGTCTGCAGATGATCTGTGACTTCTTTTAGAAACATCCCTATATAGAGACTATAGGAGTTGATTCTGGCAGCTAGCATAGAAGCTTGAAAAACCCTACAGCCAAAAGCATCTAAGGTCCTGCATTCACGTCCTGGAGGATTAGATGAGTGTCTTTTTGCACTCTTTATCTTTCTCATGGCAGAGTCTACCACAATAGAGTGGTGAGGAAGCCGAGTCTTATGAAAGCCAGGACAAGGAGGGACACGATACATGGTGTCTAACCTGCGAAAATGAGGAGAGGTGGTAAGAGGTGTCTCCCACATGCTCAACATGAGATCATACAAAATCTCATGAATAGGTAAAGTAGCTGCCTCTTTAGGAGCTTTAGGATATTGTAAAATATCCAGCTGCTTGGCTCTAGGCTCTGACTCAGGGGCCACTGTGATGGAGAGGCCCCTAGCCACTTCCCTAATGAAGTCTTGAAAAGACAAGTCTTCTGGAGGAGACATTCTTCGTTTAGGAGAAGACGACTCCTGAGGAAGAAGTATCGATGCCTCGACAGATCCTTCAGACTCCTCAGAGTCTTCGGAGGAATCGAAGTATCGCCTGTCTGGATGCTCCTGTAAAGCCCGATATGCGTATCGAGTGGGATCGACATCGGGAGTAACCGGTACCGGTTCGGTACCGATGGGCATCATAGGACAGGGTACCGTTGCAGTCGACACCTAAGCCGTTGTCGATGCAATCTGTACCGGCACCGGGATTGATGCCGGTGCCGGAGCCGGTACCGGCAACAGGGATTGTTGTGGTACCGGAGGCGTCGCAGCCTGCATGAATGCTGTCAGGGTGCGCTGCATGGTCAGAATCTTCTGATCCATCGACGCCACCAAAGTCTGGATATCGGTACCAGTGGGAGCCACCGGTACCCCATTACACGGCAACAGGTGATCGGTCGAGGCCGAGCCATCGATGTCACCTGTGACCCCATAGACAATGCTTTGGAAGCCGGAACTTCCCGCCGGGGTAATTTTGTCGGTGCGGAATCCTCGAGGACAAGCCCGGAGGCATCTCGATGCTTAGAGGGAGATTTGCCCTTCGAGGACCGGCTAGATTTATGCTTGGTTACCTGAGATCCATGGGAGGAAGAAGAAGCCCTGGAAGACGTCGATGCCACCGAAGCTGCATCAGAGGGAAACAGGGTACTGTGCTTGGCTGCTCGGTTCTGCCGACCTCTTTTAGACATCATGGTACAGGACATACAATCCGTGATGGAATGGTCAGGACCCAAACATTTTAGATACCAATCATGGGTGTCGGTGACAGAAATAGTACCGCCACATTTTGTGCACTTCTTAAACCCGGAGGCGGGCTTCTCCATGAGGAGAAAATTTTTAGGCCTAAGGCCCAAAAACTGAAAATGCACAGTGAAGAAAGTATAAGGGTTTTGTTTTTTTTTAAAAGAAAGAAAAGAAAAGACCGGCGGTACCGGTCTGACGTCGAAGAAGGCAGACGCGACACAAAAGAATAAAGGAAAAATAAAGAACTTCTTCTGCGGTGACAGGAACACGACCTGCTGGCTCCGCGGAAAAGAACTACTGGAGAGAGGCGGTTGGGAAAGGTGGGAAGGCAGCGCGCAGGCGCTGTGGGATGCTCCCAAAAGCTTTCTTACTGGACGCTGGGGAGCGTTCCCGCGCAGGCTCTGTCGGTACCGACGATACCCATATGTGAAGACTCATTCCTGCTTGTTCCTGGAGATATAGCCAGACTCATCAGCAGAAACACTAAGGTATTTCCACTGTAAACATGAAGTGTCACAGTGCCATTATACCAGTCTCCTCCAACACCCCCACCCAACCAAACAGAGATGTCACCTCTTGCACGGTCTCCTCACCACAAATGTCTCCCCACCCAGCATATGCTGAAATCACAAGGCCTCATATCTGAGCTGCTGGCTCCAAGCTTACTTTATCCCATGTGCACTATTTTTTTTAAACATCCTAAATGTCACAAAATCAAGGCCATGCTGAATAAATCTTATTTTTGAAACAACTTACTTTAGGCTAGGCTATGCTCCCCCGAGATGGCACTGCCCAGCCTAATGCTTCCAAATAAATCCTGTGGATAAGAGAGAAGCCGTTTCAAAACAGATTTATCCTAGACATATATAGTCTAAGCTCAGACAGATCGTGTTTCCTTTATGGAATAAAACCACAACATTTACAATTCTGGAAATCAGTTTCAATTTCTGAAAATGATTAGGAGGCCCTACCTTGGGTGAAGATACATTTTTTCAGCAGTACCAGTAGATGAAACCCACCTCCCCTCCACCCCACTCAATTCAAAAAATTAAAAAACTGAATCAAATGCCATTTACGGTGGGCTACGTGGTTTCACTACGGTGCACACGGCACATCAAGCACCACTTACCTAGAGCATATGTGGCACAAGGTCTGTAGAGACACCAAGGGCAGATAGGTTAACGCAGCATTGTAACAGAGTAAGAGAAATGCCAACACTTCAAACCTAGAAAAAGAACAATGATTTAAAACACAAGACACTAAAATCACATCATCTGAAATCGATGTCAACTAGGACAAACTGTGTGATGTAACAGCTCTCGCCATATTCACCCTCTGTGTTGCTTCCTTTAAAACCACCCCCCCCCCCCCCCGGAGCATTCACTTCTGTGCCACTCCCATGTTATCCATAGAAATTCACCATCTCCAACATTCACGTAAATTTTGACTATCTATACAGAGCTCTATGTCCTATACTTAGGTTCCAGTGTAGCTCCTGCTACCCCCTAATCTCAACTCCAAACACAGCTGTCGGTTTTCAGAAGCACTCGTTTGGCTCTGCACCCAACTCAAGTGCCACACAGGGCACCGAAACCACATCAGAGCACAGGAAGAACTGCAGGCTGTAATTCTGACACCTGACACATTTTAAAGTCCTCATCTGTGAAAATTAAGGAATGCCATAGTTCATTTTTAGCCAAATGTACAAGACCTGTCCTTTCTAAATCAGACTGCTACGGAGGAGGGAAACAAACTACTTAACCCCAGTGCTTTGCTGATGCTCCTTGTCACCCTGGGCAAGGTCACGTCACTCTCCACTGCCCTGGGTACAACATTTACTAATACACATGAACATAATACCATCAAGTCATAGTAAATAAGCTCAAAGAGAATGAGGCTTGCGTTATTTAATATACATGCGAGTAAATAGGGTCCTTAAATTCTAAGCCCTCTGGGGACAGGGAAACTCTCAACGTACCCAAGTGTAACTCGCCTACAACTACCAATGATAAGGCATGAGCTACGTAGAAAGAGACCACAGCCAAGGCTTGCACACAGCAGAAACCAGCAAGAGCGACTTTACTGGGAAACTGCATAGCACCAAAAATACACAGTTGTGATCAACATTATTGGCATCCTTGTATTTTAGGTATGTTGTCTACAATATCTTGAGAAATAATTGGAAATATTCCAACTGTATGTCATCCTCATATTTGAATACTATATTCAAAAGGTATACTACAAAAAATAATTACATGTATATAGATGTCTGTGCAACATAGACAGTAATTTCTGAGGAAAAAAAAAACCACACACATCCTGGACAGGATTAATGGCACCCTTCACAAAAATTTGGTTGTACAACCCTTGGTAGTGACGACAGCCTCCAAACATTTCTTGTAGCCATCTTTGTTTCGTACACCTATCTGCTGGTAGTTTCTCCCACTCTTCAGCTATTTATTTATTTCACATTTCTTCTATACCGCGCTATTATAATCAGTGCGGTGTACATCGAACAGAAACATACTACAATGCATACAGTCGACATTGAGCTTACAGTGAAGCAGGAAATTAAACATGGGATAAACCGGGAAAACTATGTACAGGCTAACTTTATACTATATACACTTCTCTAACTCATCAAGTTGTTACATGTGCATTTGTGGGTGGATAGTACTGTGATTTGTTCCAGCTCATAAATGTTTCCAGGATTCCTTTTGCCAATAGCAGATTTCAGCTCTTTCCAAGGTTGAAGGATTGAGATCAGGACTCACTGCTGGCCAGTTTAAAACAGTCCATTTGTTCCTTTTTAACTATTCTTATGTACTTTTAGATGTATGCTTCGGGTCATTAGAGGACCTATGATCTTCGACCCAGATCTAGCTTTCTGACACTAGGAAGCATATTTTGCTTCAGAATACCTTGACTTTGTGATTCCTTTAATACCTTCCAGGCCTCCAGTTCCTGAGGCAGCAAAACAGCCCAGCAATATTATGGAACCTCCAGCATGTTTTTTTCCTTATAAGCTTCACTTCTTCACCTGTAAATGTATCACTGGTCTGCACCACAAAAAAAGAGTTCAAGTTTGGTTTCATCTGTCCACAGAACATTTTCCCAGAAGGATTGTGGTTTCTCAAGGTGGGTTTAGACAAAGATCAGGCATGCCTTTTTAAGTCTGTCTTTGAGCAGTGGGGTCCCTCCTTGGTCTTCGCCCATAAAGTCCTCCTTTGTTTAGTGCACAACATATGGCCTTGTACCCCTTTGAAGTTTGATGTTTGGCGATAATGGCTTTTTTGGTGGTCTCAGGCAGTTGTCTTGTCTTCACCATTGTGAAAATGGAACAGGGCGTGAATGTGGCTATTTTAAACATTACAGCCATCATTCTTTGGTTGATACATGTCATGTAAGTACTGACAATTGATCATAGGCGCGTCTAATTGTACTGCAATGGTTATGTGGTGGTTCTGTGCAAACTGATTTGAATTGTTTATAAGGGTGCCAATAATAGTATCCTTCAAACTGATCAGTATGGGATAAATAAATACCACAAGTGACACTGCTAAAATACCATACTTCACTGCCCACAGCCGTATATACTAATAATTTTTTGTTGGACTATATCATTTAAAGCAACTATAAATAGCTGACAACTCAAAACACAGCAGTTATGGCTGGTTTTTCATATAGATAATTTTAAACACTTGCATGATCACTTTTTCAAAAAGAATAAAAAAGATTCAAAAGAGAAGCAGCTTATTTATAGCTGCTTTGGATGATACAGTCCAACAAGAGATTATTGGTATATCCGGCTGTGGGCTCTTAAGTACGGGATTTTAGTGGTGCCACTTGAATAATCATGTCCTGGCAATGTCTCAGTTTTATACTATTTCCTATTATTTCCTTTAATTAGTCTTGTTTTATTTGATTCTTTTGTGTGTCAAATGTGTGCATATATAGCGCAAAGCCATTTCACTGGCCACTTTTTTTTTTTTTTTAAATTAAAGGAGATACTGGACATTCAGGGGTTGAACTGCAAGGGTGCCAATCATGTTGACCACAACTAACTGTACAAGGAACAAATCTAGACAAAAATAAGAAAATGTGTCAAAGTCAAGACAGAGAGCAACTGAGAATAAGACTAAAGCCTAGGTAAGGGAGAACAACGAAGGTGCCTTCCAGAATTCCCACATATAGCAGCTTTAAAAATCATTTCATGTAAGGCAGGCACTGTACCCAATACTTTAATCTCCTTGGTAGAGCTAGACAAAAAGGTGACATTTTACTTACCAGATAATGTCCTTTCCTGGATTCTTGCTAGACCAGTCCGGACAAGTGGGATGTTTTCCCCTACAAGAAGATTGGTGGAGATAAAGAACCAATGAAAAGCCCAGGTTTCAATGGCATCACTCCCATGCCTCTATATGCCTCAGCCACCAAAGGTCTCTTAAATATTTATCCTAAAGCATATGGGTGAACAAGGCAAGCCTCACACAAGTTCAACATAGGCAACAATGAGCAAACAATAGAGAACTATGTACAGGAAAGCATAAAGAGAAGGCAGTTCGTAGAAGATGAACCTGCAGAGCCAAATATATAAACCATAGCAGACCCAAGGGCCCTGGACTGTTCTAGCAGGACTCAAGGAAAGAACATTATCTGGTAAGTAAAATGTCACCTTCCATATTGTCCTGCTAGACCAGTCCAGACAAGTGGGACGTACCAAAGCTACAACTCCACTGGGTGGGAAGATGACATTTTATTTATTTAGTAAGCATTTGTAGCCCGCTCCTTCCAGCGATCAGAAGCGGGTAGGATTACTATTGTGAAACTGCCGAATCAAGGCAGGTACAAATTTTGTTTACATACAGATTGTCAGAAAAGCACATCATACAGAGTTAACACTTCTTAGCTATGGGGGAGTTCATTTACATATATACATAAATACATATATACAGGATAATCTTCTTGGACACAGTGGTCAGGGGCTGCTCCATCTGTGGGTTTAGTTCAGGTTGAAATGTGATTGGAAAATGTGCGTTTTGAGTTTCTTTCTGAAGTCTAGAAGGTCATTGCTAGCTCGTAGTTCTGGTGGGAGTTGGTTCCACAGTGTTGGCGCCGCATATGAGAAAGCCCTGTGGCTGGTGTTAGCTTTGGCAGATCTTATATCTGTTGGAGTGTGAAGGATGTTGGAATTGTGGGTTCTTCTGTTTCGGGTAGGAGGTTGCAATCTTACTAGGTTGTTGAGGAAGGAAGGTGCTAAGTTGTGGATGAGTTTGAAGGTGGTTGTTAGTATTTTGTATTTTGTGCGAGCTGTTATGGGTAGCCAGTGTAATTGAATTAGTACTGGTGTGATGTGGTCACTTAGATTTTTCTTCATTATGACCCTGGCAGCTACATTTTGTGCCATTTGTAATATGTTTAGGGTTTTTTTAGGTAAACCTTGTAGGATGGCGTTGCAGTAGTCAAAATGTGGCATGATGAGTGCTTGGGCCACTGTTCTGAAGTCTTGGGGATCAATAATATTCCGAATGGGTTGGAGCACTCTAAGCTTGTGGAAAACTGCTCTGTTGGTCTTTCGGAGGTGTTTTTCCATCTTTAGGTCACAGTCAAATGTGACTCCTAGATACTTTATTTCTTTTTTTGTTTGGTAAGTGTTGTTACATAGTGTTATTGATGTGGGAGGGTCAAAATTCGGTTCTTTGGAGATATACATTACTTCGGTTTTTTTGTGATTAATTGACATACTACTTTGTTGTAACCAGTCTTGCATCTCTCCGATACATGTCTCCAGTGGGTTGTAGTCTGGGTTTTTAGTGTCTAGTTGTGTGTATAGCATGATATCATCGGCATAGATGTGGTAATTAATTTCGTGCCGTGAGAAAATTTTGCATAGTGGCTGCATATATATGTTAAACAGAAGTGCTGAGAGAGCAGAGCCTTGGGGGATTCCCTGTGTTTGTGAGAAAGATTCTGCTTTTTCTCCGTTGAATTGAACCTGTTGTGTTCGATTTGAGATGTAGGATGAGAACCATTTTAGTGGGGTTCCTGTTATTCCTATTGATTTTATCCTATTTATGAGGGCCCCATGATTAACTGTATCAAAGGTAGCTGAGATGTCAATGAATACAAGAATGTACATTTTCTTTTTGTTTTCAAGGCCCTTTAGGAGGTTGTTAAGTAGAACTAGTAACAGGGTTTCAACTCCATGATGTTGCCTGAAGCCATATTGCTGGTCATCAAGAGGAGCACTGTCAGTCAGATGGTCTTGGAGTTGTAGAAGGACCGTTTTTTCTATGATCTTTGCCAGGAATGAGATACTTGATATGGGACGGTAGGAGGCTGGGTCTTCTCCGTTGAGTGTAGTGTTTTTTAGGATCGGTCTAATGACTGATTTCTTTAGTTCTGAGGGCATGATTCCTTGTTGTAGGGATAGGTTAACTATGTGTGCTATGTGAGGTGCTATGTCTTGTTTCACTGCCTTGATCCAGGATGCAGGACAGGGGTCTAGTGGGGAGGTGGTGCTTTTCAGGCTTGTGACAATGGCTGTGATTTGCTTGGTTCCTATTTTGTGGAAGTGCTCCCATAACTGGTTTTGCGTTGTGTTGTTCTCACTTCTGATTTGTGGTGTTGGTGGGGAGGGTGGAGGACCAGGGGCCGTCAGTTTGGTCGCGTAGTGGTTTGCCAGTGTTTGGACCTTGATGGATTTGTTGAGGTTGGCATTTTGGTCGGTTTTGGTTAGTGATTTGACTAGTTCAAATAACTCTCGTGGGCGATTGATTGCCTTGTTTAGGATGTTGGTGTGATGTAATTTTTTTGCATTGTTCACGTCGTCTTTGTATTTTGCGAGATGGGCCATGTATTTAGTTTTGAGATCGGAGGATTTGGTTTGTCTCCATTTTCTCTCTATTTTACGGAGCTCCCTTTTTGATTTTATTAGAGTTCCTGTGTACCAGGGTTCCGAGTTGATCTTATGTGGGTTTGATGTGTGTTTCAGAGTTGGGTTAGATGTATTTTGGATGTGTGTGTTCCATCTGTTAGTTAGTTCGTCTAGGTCTGTGGAATCTAGGTTTATGTGGGATGCAATGGTGCTTATGACATAGCAGCTTGCAAATCCTTAGAGCCAAAGGCCATGTTTGCCCGAGCATGGACATCCAAGCAGAAATGCTTGACCAAAGCAGAACATGATGCCCATGTTGCCACACGACAAATGTCTGCAGGGGCTAGAAAGCTCTGCTCACAAAGACGCTAGCGCTTGGGCTGAATGAGGGTTTGTACGCTCTGGAACCAGCTGGTTCTACAACAGATCCGTCGCGGCAATGGCCTCCATATTCCAGCGCCCCAATGCAGACTTAGCTGCCACACCACTTAGTGCGGGCCAGCAAATGGCATAAAAGCTGGTCTGGCTTACGAAAAGAATTTGTAACCGCCAAGAACAGGAGAGGCACCCTCTGGACATCCACAAGGCGAAGATCCTGACCATTCCACCAACACTGCTCCTTAGAGAAGGAGGGCAGGCAAACCACCTGGTTCACATGGAGAGAGAAATCACTTCAGGGAAGGCAGGCAGGCACATGCCAAATGGAAACTGCCTCCTTAGAAAAAGATAGTTAAGGATCTTGGAAAGAATCAGCAGCTCAGAATCTTCCTTGCGGAACAAATCACAACCAAGACCACTACATTGAGCATCAAATCCTTCAGACTAGTGTGCTTCAATGGCTCCATAATCAGGGCCCTGACACCAGACACAGATCCCAAAAAAAAGACCACAGACTGGAGGGGAGGTTGCAGACACCAACCCCCTGAAGAACGTGCATAATATCCAGGTGCAAGGCTAGAGACTTACCAGCCAACGGACCTCTGAAGCAGACCAAAGCTGCCACCTGAACCTTCAGGGAGCTAACTGAGAAGGCCCTTCTCCAGACCATCCTACAGAAAAAGGCACCAGCATTCAAGGCACCAGACCTGCACTCTTGCCAGGATGGTAGACCTCTGGGATCTGAGAAGGAGTGGGAAACTACCACCTGAGAGTAGCCCATATGTGCCGTCTCCATACAAAAGACAAACTGTAAGCAAAAAGGAAGCCAGGTCCTCCAGGACAAGCAGCCCCTGACACAAAAGGCCCAGAGATGGAGGCAAACAAAGAGAAGGTGCTCTCCTCGACAAATCGGGCACCACCAGAATAATCCTTCTTGGGTGGCACTCCATATGCCAAATCACATGCCCCACGAGGGGACACAGAGGAAGCACATACAGCAGGTGTTGACCTGGTCAAGGATGAGCCAGGGCGCTGACACTCGGGCCCCATCTCCGGGCATCAAATGAATAAGCAGCACACTTTGGCATGGAGTGGGTCACCATCAGATCCCTCTTGAGGTGACCCTAGCAACACAAACAACTAAAAAACACCCCAACTCAACTTCTACTCTCCTGGAATCATAACATCATAAGATATGCCATACTGGGTCAGACCAATCAGAGATTGCAGCCTGAGAAAATCCATTTCCACAGTATCCACCTTGGCAATGTGCAGAGCCAACAAACTAGGATGTTCTTCGCTGCCCAGGCAAACAGGAGAGTCATTTCCAGGGCTACCCTGGCACTTCTTGCACCACCTTGCTGATTGACATCAGCCACCACCA
This sequence comes from Ichthyophis bannanicus, assembly GCA_033557465.1. NCBI lineage: Eukaryota > Metazoa > Chordata > Amphibia > Gymnophiona > Ichthyophiidae > Ichthyophis > Ichthyophis bannanicus. The sequence goes on from CM066031.1 coordinate 550,234,439, forward strand.
TGGTGTTGTCAGAGAACACTCAAACCGCCCGGTCCTTGACCAGGGACCGAAAATGCAGAAGAGCCAACCTAATGGCCCTCACCTCAAAGCAGCTGATGAACCATACTGCCTTCCTGCAGTTCTGATGGCAGTGGGCCATACGGCCTTGGCAATAGGCTTCCCAGCCCAAGAGATTGGCATCCATCATCAGAAGAATCCATGAGCAATCATTCAGTGGCACGTCCTCTCTCAGAAGATTGGACTGTTGCAACCACTGCAGGCTGGCCATTACCATCATTGGGAGCGGGTGCCTGAGCTCGAACCACTGAGAACTCCGGGATCAGAGTCAGAATGCGCCCATGGCACCATCTCGATTGTTGCTGCCTCAATCCAAGGAGCTGAAGAGCAACCTGGCCTATGGGAGCCTGCTGCGAACAGAACAGTGCTAGGCAATCCAACAGCCTAGGACTTTCTCTGACAGGAAGACTCTGCACACTCAAGTATCAAACTATGCTCTTAGGAATTCCAGGGACTAAGAATGCAGCAACTGGCTCTTTCCCCAACTGTTCACCCAGCCAAGGCTCATCAGAAAGAATACCACTTGGGGAGCTACCTGAGGCACCTTTGAAGGGAAATGGGCTCGGATGAGCCAGTAGTCCAGATATGGGTGCACACAAATCCCTTGGCGCTGTAGTGCTGCTACCACCAACCCCATGACCTTGGATAACATCCTTGTGGCAGTGGACAGTTCAAATTGGAGGGCAGCGAACTGAAGGGGAGAGTCAAGCACAGCACAAAACAGATCTTTGCTGATCCCCTGATCGGGATATAACAATGCACCTTGGCTAAATCCAGAGATGCCAGGAACTCCTCTCAGCGCACTGCTTAAATCATGGATCGCAAAGTTTCCATCCAGAAGCACATGACGCACAAGCACTAGTTGACACACATGAGGTCCAGAATGGGCTAGAACGTTCCATCCGTGTCGGCACCATGAAGCAGACAGAATATCTGCCCTTTCCCTAGTCGTCCAGGGAAATGGGCACCACTGCCCTTAGGAGAGGCAACTTGTCCAAGATGATCCGCACAGTGGCCCTGCTTTTCACAGACCCACCAGGGGAGAAGACGAAAGCAGCCGGGATCAGCCCCCTTTGCATTCCAGGACATAGTCATACTGAATGGGGACTAGTATCCAGTAATCCTTGGAGATCCGGGCCCATTTCCACAAGTAGCGGCAAAGCCTGCCTCCAAGTAGAGGAACTACGAAATGGGCCCCCAAAACTTCATTGCACTCCATGAAGGGACTGAGAACGAGACCGAAGACCATAAGCAGAGGAGAAGAAAGGCTTTCCAAGCTGGTAGAGACTGGAGTCCGAGAGCCCCAGGAGTCTGACCAACAAGCCCACGAGGAGCAGACAGAGGCTGACGGAAAAGGGGCTCCTGCCTGCTTCATGGGCCATTTGGACCTGTCCTCAGGAAGGCAAAAAGATTTAGTCTTGCCCAGGTCCATCACCAGCTTCTCCAAATCAGACACAGCAGAAGCGTTCCTCTAAGGCCCTGTTCAATGTAAAACCAGACACCTTGTCGTTATGGTAGTTATGTTATGATGTAAACCGCGCTGATGCCGAATAGCGCGGTATATAAGAAACTGTAATAAATAAAATAATAAATAAATAGGCAATTGGGCTTTGGAAGAGGAGTCCACTGCCCTGTGTCAGAGCCAAGCCAATACCATGTCACCATCAAAAGAGTACAACCCCTGGCTGCTAGGTATACCATGCCATACATGGCAGAAAGGAAGGCCGTAGTTGACTCCAAACAAGAGGTAGAATCATCTGGCAGAAGAGACTAAATCCACTGGAGCAGGGCTTGAACATCAGGCCTGCACATACCACCAACTGAAGAACAGCTGCAGCAGCAAACTGGTTCTTCAACATAAATCCACCTTTCGGTCAAGAGTATCCTTAAAGGCCGATCTGCTTTCCACAAGAATGGTGGTCCATCTGGTAACCACCATGACCTGTGCATCCACCTTGGAAACAGCAAACCACACAACTCACTCCTTCTCCAGAAGTGTGTGCATCTTCTTATATACTCTTAGCCCTTTAGGTGGGAAGTCGGGGGAATCCCACTCTGACCGGAACAGGCCCTTGAGCACTTCCAGGAATGGGAAGACAGTAGTGGATATCCGCACCAGTTGCAAGAGAGGATGCATCTTCGGTTCCTGCTCCATGTCTGGAGAATCCGCCAAGATCAAGGTGGATAACCCTGGGAATCAACAGCTCCAGCTTCTCCTCCCAAAACAGGCATATCTCATCGGCCTCTTCAAATCCTCTGAAGATGAGAGCACTTCATCCTTGTCAGAGCCCAGTACTGAGCCATCTGAATCCAAATCAGTCAAAAACTTAGACAGCTCCCAGCTGTTCCTCATCTCCAGGAAGCACCCCTCACCTGGGACACTTAGCCAAAGGCAATCGAACAGGGCTTTCACTCTGTCTGCCCCCCATGCGAGTGTGCCCAGGGGCACCCAGAGGCCACAAGGTCTGAATTTCCATGCCAGAAGGACCAGGCCTGCAGCAAAAAGGAAAAATTTCCAAGGAAGAGAATCCAGCAGCTCTCCTCTCGGAAATTACTCACCAACACCAGGGGGCATATCCGCCACAAACCCCCTAGACGAGAAGTTGCCGGACACTCCGGCTGACTGGATATCCTTACCCACAGCACAGCCCATCACCCCCTGCTCTGGGTCAGGCAAGGCTGGACTAACTGCATCCTCCGGCTGAGAGATGGTGAGCAAGCCCTCCAGGGACGACTCAGAAGCTGCCATGCAAGAAGAGCAGAGTCCAGAATCTGGAGATAAGGCACCTCGCTTGCCACAGGCCAAACAACTTTTCCTGGACAAAGGCAGGTATGCATATAGATTGTGAGCCCTTCGGGGACAAGGGCATATATACAGTACCTGCTTGCAAACCACCTAGAATGCATTTGAAGACAGACGGTATATAAATGCCTTAATAGAATAGAAGGCAAGTATCACAACTGCTCACTTTAAATCAGCACTATCTTGCGAAACAAACCTCAAGGAGCCAAAAAGATCAAAATCAGAAATGCAAAAAAATAAAAAATAGGCACAAAAATAGAAAACAGACATGTGAGAAAAAAAGCCAAACCAATTTGGGTAAAATAACTTCAATTATAGAGGAAAAAAGACCTCAGCCAACCCTCCAACCAATAAGGAGGAAGAGTCAATCGAGGGTCAATCATGTCCAGTAGTCGAAAAGACTCTACATACATCAATGGTCAAAAAAACCTCTATGAAGAACCCAAACAGGTATGGCGTAAAGCGTAAACAGTCACAGCACAGCAGCGTAACAGCATGAGACAACAGTACTGCAAAAAAAATAATTCAAAAACTTATCTGGAGAGCAGTAAAAACAACAAAGTAATGCATCACAGCAATCATGAAGAACATTTGAATCGTGCAACGCAGCAGTCGAGCATATCAGCAGTAGCCCCTGCCTCATGGCTTCCTCAGAGCTCAAAAATGTAGCATGCCGAACACAAATCACTGAAGAGTGCTGGTCCTAAAAAACAAAAAACAAAAAAACTCACACGGGAAAAAATAAGAAAAAGAAACCATACCATTTAAAGAAAGCACCAAGACAGCAGATAAGGAACCAAAAACTTACATAAAGCTGTACACAAGAGCAGAGAAGAGCCGCAAACAAGCAACTTTAAAGTCCAAAAAACACCAAGAGTAAGTATACTAAGCATGTGCGATTAAATAGGGCATACCCAATGATGTCAGAGGAAAACCCCCAACACAACAAAAAACCGATGAGGCAACTCACAAAAGAAAACGTGAGCCACCTACAAAACATACTATATCTCAGCATAACTCCTGTGCTCAAAAACAAAAAAAGGAGATCACAAAAAATAAAAGCAACAAGATGATAGAAAAATAAATCGCCCAGCCCACCCCACCCAAGCAATACGGATGTCAAAATGCATCTTTCCAAAAAAACATTAAAGAAAAATCAAACACAGATCTTCCATTCAATAGATTCATTGAGACCTTTAGGAGTCACTGGGTCCAGATTAAAGATCCAACGTTGTTCTAAACGGGTTAGTCTTGTTCCAGTCTCCACCATAAACAGAAGGTATACATTGCACAATAATTATACATTTCAAATCTTCAAACTGATGACCAAAAGAGTGACAGTGCTGAACCAAAGGTGCGCTTTCCACTAAGTGACAGAGTCAACTCCAATGTTCTATAAGGCGTACCCGCAAAGCTTGCGTGGTTTTCCCAACATATCCCAAACTGCAGGGACATCGAAGTACACTACTCCCACACTATCACAAGTTGTGGAATGGTGTAAATCAGGGGTCTCAAACTCAAATTGCTTTGAGGGCCAAAATGAGGACTTGTAAAGTAACCCGCAGGCCGCATAAGACGTGGGGCCTCATTTGCATAAATTTGCATAACGTTACCATACAAAGCGCAGACGTTAATGATGCACATTTTCCAGAGCTGACATATTCCAGTTAATAAATTCAAAATAGATATTTTTCTACCTTTTGTGCATTTTTTTCAGTTGCAATTGTTCCAGCCACTTTCTTCTGGTTTCTGTGTGTCTTCTTCTAACTCTCCATCGTCTGCTGTCCATTTGTCCTTTCTTCTCTCTTCTAGTTTTTTTTCCATTCTCTCTCTACATCTGCTTTAACATACTAATCTTTCTCCTTTTGCTCCTTCCTCCTTCCTATTTCATCCACTCAAATTTTACCCCTCCATCCTCAACCACCACTTACTCTCCCAATACCCGGCCAATTTTAGATTTTTCTTCCCTCCCACACAAAATATTTTTCCCCTCTCCATTTCTCTCTCCCAGCCCCATCCCATTCTAATCCTCCCCCACCATCAGCTCCCTTCTAGTTCCAGCCCCACCCAGCATCCGCTCCCTTCTAGTCCCCGCATCAGCCCATTTCCAGTCCTATCCTAGCCCCACCATCAGCCCATTTCCTGTCCTAGCTCCCCCCACTAAGCCCATTTCCAGTCCTAGCTCCCCCCACTAAGCCCATTTCCAGTCCTAGCAACCCCCCCAGTCCATTACCATTTCTAGCCCCCCCCATAGCCCATTACCAGTCCTAAAGCCCAACAGCCTACTTCCAGTCCTAACCCTCCCATCACCCCATTTTCATTCTTAGCCCCCCCATAGCCCATTACCAGTCCTAACCCCCCCCCCGCTGCCATTAGCCCACTTCCAGTCCTTCCTAACGCCCATCAGCCCATTTCCAGTCCTAACCCCCCCCCCATCAGCCCAAGTAAATAAAATTAAAAAAAAAAAACTGGCTTCTGCTGCTGCCACTGTGGCAGCGGCAGAATCAACTGTCCCACGGCCCCTTCCCCTCTGTCCGGAAGAGCCCTGAGTCTGCTCCATCAGTGGCGGGCTTTTCAAGCCGCAAAGAGAGTATTTCCCTCTCGCGCGGCTTGAAAAGTGAATAGGCTTAAGCCGCGCGAGAGGGAAATACTCTCTTCGCGGCTTGAAAAGCCCACTGCTGATGGAGCAGACTCGGGGCTCTTCCGGACAGAGGGGAAGGGGAAGGGGCCGCGGGACAGCTGATTCTGCTGCTGCCACGGCAGCAGTGGCAGCAGAAGCCAGGGTTTTTTTGGGTTTTTTGTTTCCCTCCATCACGGGCCACACAAAGCTCTCTTGCGGGCCGCTTGTTTGAGACCCTGGGTGTAAATAATACGTTTGGTGATTACGGTCAAAAGATTGACAAGACTGCATCATAAAAACACACCAAACAATGCCCACAACTACGATGACCAGTTGAGACACTCCAGTAAAAGCAGACGGGCAGAGGAGGTCTCTCAAATTTGAACTCTTGGTGTAGATGGATCTGATCCGTTGTTGACCTAGACCAGGGGTCAGACGAATGATGCGAGAATGGCGAATAATCTTTGATAGTTGGTAGCCCTTTCAGACCTGAATTGTTTCACAGACACTATATATATATGGAATTCAATGAATTATATATTTATATATTATATATATATGGAATTCAATGAACAACATGACATTCATTACAGTGGACATATGGTCTGAGAGGGTAGGGTTGAATCTTGAAACAAAATGAACAAAGGCAGGATCCATAGACGTAGAACGATCCCGAGGGGTAAGCAGCCAAGCCCGATCATTATAGCGTGCACGGGTACAAGCTCTACGGACCAAATGGAATGGATGGCCTTGAGCTAGAAAAGAATCTTCCAAATTCTTCCAAAATCTGAGATTGCCGTTTATAGTCAGAAACTGTAGAACAGTTCTGACGGTAACGAAGGAACTGAGCAAAAAGCAGACTATCCTTAAGATGCTGAGTATGTGCACTGGCAAAGTGAAGAAAGGCCATACGGTAGGTGGGTTTAGAGTACACCGTGGAAACCAGACTGTCACCTTGACGGATTAGAGAAACATCCAAAAATGAAATGGATGTAGCACTGTATTCCAAAGAAAAAGATTCACATACAGTGATTAAGCCATTGATGAAAGGACTGTAGCTGTTCTACTGTACCAGTCCATAACAAAAATACATCAATGTATCTAACCCACAACCTTATGTGAGATTGAAAATGGCCATCCATCAGCCAGCGATTCTCAAAGTGTGCCATGTAAAGGTTAGCAATAGAAGGAGCCATAGTGGCCCCCTTAGCTACTCCCTTTATCTGTTGATAGAAAACCCCATCAAAACAAAAAGGGTTTCTAGTCATCGCCACTGTCATAAGCTGGACAATGAAATCCACCTTAGACGAACTTAAATCTTGACGATTCAACAGAGTTTGTTTTTGAGCACAGGAGTTATGCTGAGATATAGTATGTTTGTAGGTGACTCACGTTTTCTTTTCTGAGTTGCCTGGTCGTTTTTTTGTTGTGTCGGGGATTTTCCTCTGACATCATTGGGCATGCCCTATTTAATCGCACATGCTTAGTATACTTACTCTCGGCGTTTTTTGGACTTTTCAGTTGCTTGTTTGCGGCTCTTCTCCTCTGCTCTTGTGTACAGCTTTATCTACGTTTTTGGTTCCTTATCTGCTGTCTTGGTGCTTTCTTTAAATGGCATGATTTCTTTTTCTTATTTTTTTCCAGTGTGAGAGTTTTGGGTTTTTGTTTTTTTAGGACCAGCACTCTTCAGTGATTTATGTTCGGCATGCTACATTTTTGAGATCCCTGAGGAAGCCGTGAGGCGTGGGCTCCTGCTGATATGCTCGACTGCTGCATTGCACGATTTAAATGTTCTTCATGATTGCTGTGATGCATTACTTCGTTGGTTTACTGCTCTCCAGATAAGTCTTTTGAACTATTTTTTTGTAGTACCGATGTCTCATGCTGTTACACTGCTACGCTGCTGTGCTGTGACTGTACACTTTACGCCGTACCTGTTTGGGTTCTTCATAGAAGTTTTTTTGACCACTGATGTATGTAGACTCTTTTTGACTACTGGGCATGATTGTCCCTCGATTGACTCTTCCTCATTGTTATTGGTTGGAGGGTTGGCTGATGTCTTTTTTTCCTCTATAATTACTTTACCCGAATTGGTTTGGCTTTCTCTCTCTCACATGTGGTCTATGTTTTCTATTTAATTTTTTTGTGCATTTTTCACTTTAAGGCAACAGCAGCCTGAAAGGGGTGCATTAACTGCTCTTTTTACTGCAAGGCACATTACAGCGCTAGGGAGCCTCTTGGGCAGAACGTGCACTAGGACTGTGCGACCTCCAGGCACATAACAGATAAAAACACTACTAACACGAGCAAAAGTACAACAGGAAACTCCCACACCGCATCAAAGATCACTAGCAGTCCACCCTGAATTGCGTCCCAGGCAAATTAATCAGGAGCCCCAACAAGGACAATGACAAAGTCAAGCCTTGGTACTCACCCCCTGAGAACCTCAGGCACGGAATCCATACCACATTCAGCTCTACTCCCCTGAAACTGTTTCACTGGCTGTGCAGCACAGCGTTTAAGGTGGCTGGCAAGCAGATCCTTCCAAGAGCCTTCTGCAACCTTCGGGAGAGAGTGGGGGGAAGGAGGGGAAGGGCAAAGAGGTTGTGTGAGGCTGCTGTACTCTTCCAGATCCTTCCAATTTTTGACTGCTTATCATAAGCACATGAAGCTGAACCAAACTTTCCCTCCTCCTATGGCTATCGAAAAGATGCAGTCTAGTGGAGCCTCCCAAGTCATACTCAAGTGAGAGTCAACCAGTGTTTAATCAATCTTTTCCTCTCAAATCTTCAGATTTTCTCCAGAGAGGAGAAATCCATCCACCATCTGCTGGAGACAAAGAAATACTGAAGAGACTTCTGGTGGTTAAGGTGTACAGAGGAATGGGAGCAATGTCATTCAAATTTGTATTCTCTGCCTCCACCAATCGGCTGGTAGGAGAACACAACCCACTTGTCTGGACTGGTCTTAGCAGGACAATATGGAATAATTGGTTAAGTGGAAAAGGTCACAAACACTAGCTTTAAATCCAAGTGGATAGTAGCAGCATGATACAGTGTACCCTGGTTATGAGTATGTACACTGCCAGAGTACACTGTAAAAAAATATTTTTTGTGGACTCTCTCACTTTGTGATGATACTAATTCAGTAAATTCAATCAGCAATGGTACTCCAGTATACCCTCCCTCACAACAAAGCAAATGCCCAAATCAGAGATATAATATGTGATGGCTGGTTTCTATTTTGCCCATGCCTAGTTTTTGGAGGCTATTGGGTTCAAGCAGGGGCAGAAAAAGATGAACAAAATGCATAACACACATCTCTAGACTTCTGTTGGAGAGCCTGCAGACCTTACCAAAGATCTAATGTTGCCAGAGACAAAAGAAATCCAATAGCTTCTCAGGAGCTAGAAATTCTGGGAAACCAAGAAGGTAATGCATAGACTTAAGCCTACCTAAAGAAACCTCAGGGGTCAGAATACCACAGAGATTCTGCACCTTCAACCACGATCTCAGGAAGCCCACAACAAAAGGGGGCAAGAACAAGAAACTTCATGCAGAACTAATGGCATCTACTTCCCATGCGTATAAGTAGATCAAAAAACAAAAAATACCTGTCAGACCCCCTCATCTCCCCCACCCCCACCTTGAATATGTCCAGTTAATATGGTGTGGACTGGATACCAAACTCGAAGATACCTGGGAGAGGGAGTGGACACCCATAAGCCTGTTTTCCTTCAAGTAGGTGGCTAAAAACAGCATGTGTGACATGGCCCAAAGTATCATAATTAGTTCAACATTATATTAAAAACTTACAGTTGTAACCGAGCTATACCCAGCAGCTCAGTTGATCATTTATAAAATTCTCATAGGTGGTCAAGATAGAGTTCCCATTCCTCTCTTAAATGTAGCAAACTAATCGGTAATAAAAAGCAGACCAGTGCTGCTGCATAATACACAACTCTCTCCAGAGTAAACTGCTAAGGAAGAACACACACACACAGATTTAATACTCTATTTGTTTAAAGCTTTCTAGCATGCTTAATGAAAGCACAGGCTTGCAGTCATACTATCTATAAATTAAATTATCTCACACAAATAAAGGCACCCAGTCTTTTGTGTGTGTCATTGGATTTGGAGAACTTTAAGTTTCCTCTGCTTTACACACAACTCCCCTCCACCCAAAGAGGAAAAGACAAAATGAAAATAGCTCAGGAACAGTTTGCCAACTGCAAACAAGAGTAAAGAATGGAGAGAAGCACTTAAATCTTATCAGCAGTTGACCTGGAGAGGGTAATCTGCAACTGCATGAATAGAGTCTACCAGGCGTTACCTGTTTTGAGCTGTTAACATTTCTCGCTGTGGATGGGGCCCACTGTACACAACCCTGCTGAGTCCATGCTGGGACAGCGCTCCCTCAGTAAGTGCCAAGGATCCAATGCTGGAAGGCTGGACAAGAGGAAAAAAAAACCATTTAACTCCGAAGGTCACCATGGCAGGTTTCAGAGCAAGAGGCATATACAATACTGCTTAGCTAAAAAGATCTCACAGGTACCAACATACTGCCATACATGTGGGTCCATCTTGGTTCTACAGTAGGTCGAGGAATGCTTTAAAAATTTTAGCCCCTTAATAAAATTTAAGATGAGGAAAGACATGAAAATTTGACCAAAGCAGTCAATTCTTCTGTGAGAAACTTGGAAAATGGCCTTGCCTACACCATAGAAACATGACAGCAGAAAAAGACCATATGGCCTAACTACTATAGTCCCTTTTTTCCTTTAGAGATCTTCTGTTTTTGCACTATGCTTTCTTGAATTCAGATACTATCCTAGTCTCTACTACCTTACAGAAGCAGATACCACGCAGAAAACAGCAACCAGTCCAAGGCGTGATAAGAGTGGAAAGACAGAGTTGGGTTGTCAAGGGTTTAATAAAGACTCTTGTCTTTCCACTCTTATCACACCTTGGACTGGTTGCTAGTTTCTATTACCTCCACTGGGAGACTATGCCATGCTTTCCGTAAAGAAATATTTCTGCGTATTACTTGAGTCTATCCCCCTTTCACCCTCATTCTATGTCTCCTTGTTGCAGAGCTTACTTTCTATTGAAAGAGGCACGCCTGTTGTGCATTTGTACCACAAAGGTATTTAAAATGTCTCTCTCTCCTCTATCCTGCCTTTCCTCCCACCTATTCATATTAAGATCTTTAAGTCTGCCATCATATGGTTTATAACGAAGACCACTAACCACTTTAGTAGCCACCCTCTGCACAAACTCCATCCCGTTTATATCATTTTGAAAGTGTGGTCTCCAGAATTGCACACAATGCTCCAAATGAGATCACATCAGATACTTATACAGAGGCACTAACACCTCTTTGTTTCTGCTGGCCATTCCTCTCCCTATGCACCCAAACATCCTTCTGGCTTTTGTCGTTGCCTTTTCTATATGTTTAGCCACCACAAGATTATCAGAAACAATCAATCATTCTCAGATCTCACTCTTCTTTCATGGATAGAAGTACTTCGTCCTCTACACTGTACCGCTTTCTAGATTTTTGCAGCCCAAATGTATGACCCTGCTTTTTTTTTTTGCATTAAAATCTCAGCTGCCAAATTCTTGACCATTCTTTAAGCATAGCTAGATCCTTTCTCATGTTATCTACTCCTCCCTGGGTGTCTACTCCTCTATTACAGATTTTGGTATCATCTGCAAAGAAAACCTTACCCGATAGCCCTTCCACAATACCACTAACAAAGATGTTAAATAGAATCGGACCAAGGACAGATCCCTGAGGCACACCACTGGTAACTTCCTTCTCCTCAGAGTGAGCTCCATTTACCTGTACATTTTCTCACCACCCACTCAACCAATTTCTAACAGTCAGTCACTTTAGGGTCCTTCCCTTGGGTGCTCAATTTATTTATAAGTCACTCTCCCCTCAGTCTCCCAGTCAAAGAAATCAATCATATTTGTCTGACAACACCTACCTCTGGTAAACCCATGTTGCCTCAGATCCAGCAATCCATTGGACTCCACAAATCTCACTATCCTCTGTTTTAGCAGCATTTCCATTAAATTTACTCATCACAGAGGTCAGACTAACTGGTCTGTAGTTTTCAACCTCATCCTTCCCAACTTTAAAGAAGCATTGGAAAGGTCAGTCAGTAGAGCCGCTAGAACATCCCCAAATTCCCACAATATTCTCAGATGTATCACATATGGTCCCATCGCTTTGTTTACTTTTAGTTTAGCTAGTTCCTTCTGAAAATCATTCAAGATCCCCTTCACTTCTATTCCTATTTGTGGTTGTTTTCCGAGGTCCTGCTCCTGACCCTTCATCTGAACACAGAACAAAATATTTGTTAAGCAATTCCACTCTATCCTCATCAGTTTCTATATATTCCTCCCCTGCCCCCAGGAGTCTGACAATACCACTTTTGTGCTTCCTTCTCACATTAATAAATCTAAAATATGTCTTGTCCCCACATTTTATTGCATTTACTAATTTCTTCTTTTTATATCTTTGCTCTCCTGACCACTTAATGGTGTATGTATGCCATACACCATTAAGTGTATGCTATACACCATTAACCCCATGCAACAATTTACTGTTATCAACCTTAAAGTTAAATCCATATTATAAGGGATTTATACTGTTAACATCCAAATTAAATTCCCTATTATAATGTATGATACATGTGAGTTGAAATGTAAACTGAGAAAGATGTAGGGATGTTACCCATGACTGAAGTGGTATTTAAAGGTGATACTGCAGAAGAATTGAAAGAAATGTCGCTACACCGGGAAGATGTATTACAACTATTTGATAAACTGAAGAGTAGCAAATTACCTGGACCGGATGGTATACATCCAAGGGTGTTGAAGGAACTGAAATATGAGATTGCAGATCTGCTGTTAGTAATCTGTGAACTATCATTAAAATAATCTGTAATACCTGAAGATTGGAGGATCGCCAATGTAACGCCAATTTTTAAAAAGGGTTCCAGGGGTGACAGGAAACTACAGACCGGTGAGCCTGATGTCAGTACCGGGAAAATGGTAGAAACCATCATAAAGAACAAAATTACTCAGCATGTAGATAGTCATGGCCTAATGGGAGACAGCCAACATGGCTTTAGACAAGGAAGATCTTGTCTTACTAATCTGTTGTGCTTTTTTGAAGGTGTGAACAAACAGGTAGATAAAAGGTGAGTCGGTTGATATAGTGTATCTGAACTGTCAGAAAGCCTTTGACAAGGTCCCTCATCAGAGACTTTTAGCAAAACTAAAAAGTCATGGGATAGGAGGTAATGTACTATTGTGGATCAGGAACTGGCTAAAAGATAGAAAGCAGAGGGTAGGGCTAAATGGCCAATTTTCCCAATGGAAAAAGGTGAATAGTGGAGTACCCCAGGGATCTGTGCCGGGTCCGCTGCTTTTTGACATATTCATAAATGACCTGGAAAAGGGAATAACGAGTGAGGTTATCAAATTTGCAGATGACACAAAACTATCTAAAGTTGTTAAAACCCAAGAGGATTGTGGAAAATTGCAAGAGGATCTTGATAATTGGAAGACTGGGCATCCAAATGGCAGATGAAATTTAATGTGGACAAGTGCAAAGTCATGCATCTAGGAAAGAACAATCCAAACTATGGTTACACGATGCAAGGTTCCACATTGGGAACCATCACCCAGGAAAAAGATTTAGGAGTCATTGTGGATAGCATGTTAAAACCCTCCACCCAGTGTGCTGCAGCAGCCAAGAAAGCAAATAGAATGCTAGGTATCATAAGGAAAGGAATGGAAAATAAAAAAAGGATATTAATGCCTCTGTATCGTTCCATGGTGCGACCGCACCTTGAATATTGTGTGCAATTCTGGTCGCTGTATCTTAAAAAGGGTATAAAGTTATTAGAAAAGGTACAGAGAAGAGCCACCAAAATGGTAAAGGGATGGAATTCTACTCCTATGAAGAGAGGCTAATAAGGTTAGGGCTCTTCAACCTGGAAAAGAGACGGCTGAGGGGAGATATGATAGAGGTCTATAAATTAACAAATGGAGTGGAATGGGTAAACGTAGATCAATTGTTTACGTCATCAGAATATAAAGAGACTACGGGACATGCAATGAAGCTACAGGGTAACCTATTTAAAACTAATAAGGGAAAATGTCTGGTGAAATACCAGCCACTTTCTTATGTTTTTTTTGAGCCCTCCCAGCTATTAGCCTTTATTAGTGCCAAGCGATCAGAACTACCTATTGTTCCCTCCTAATAAGCTTATATTTGAAATGTCTGAACTTGATTGCTGCTTTGTTTCTTGCATATTTGTTAGTAAAATTTGAGTGGAAGGTCCCCTTGTGTAGTGGACTTGGGTGGATAGATACATTGTTTGTTTTTGCTTTATGAGATGATTATTTTCTTTGATTTGTCTTTTTTCATATGTATCTCCCAGTTTCTTCAAGAGAGTGTATTGTTAACTTTCTTGATTTATTTGTAAAAAATTTCATAAATAAATAATTTAAAAAAAAAAAAAAAACACTAATAAGGGAAAATATTTTTTCACTCAACGTGTAATCAAACTCTGGAATTTGTTCCAGGAGGATGTAGTAAGAGCTGTCAGTGTAGCTAGCTGTGTTTAAAAAAAGGTTTGGACAAGTTCCTGGAGGAAAGGTCCATAAACCATTATTAAAAGGGACTTGGTATATCACTGGTTGACCCAATACAAGCACTGAGGAACCTGTGTCTTTTGGGGAAACTGCTAGGTACTTGTGATTTGGATTGGCCACTGTTGGAAACAGGATATTGGGCTTGATGGACCTTGGGGTCTGACCCAGTATGGCATATCTTATGTTCTTAAGTTAGCCACTTTGAAACTATGAAGAGGTGGTATAAAAAGAAACAAAACAATAAATAAAATAGTTTCCTAGTTTCTCTATGTTTTTGCAAATAATGATGCTTGTCTTCCTCTGTGATCTTGTATTTTATGAAGGCCACCCTCTTTCTTCATCTTTTCAGAACCATAATGGCCTCCTTTTCCTTTTACATTTATTTACCCAACAAAAAGGTTTGTTGCTCTTATAATATCCCCTTTCAGTTTTGCCAATTGCTTTTCTACATTCCCCATCTGTTCCCATCCCACTTATGATTCCTTGAGGTATTGTCCCATCTTGGCAAAGTTTATTTTCCTAAAGTCTAAGACCCTCGCTTCTAAATGAATTTTATATCAGCCCTCATCCTAACACTGAACCACACCATCGGGTGATCATTGCCTCATTGGTAAGCACCAGGTCCAATATGGACCCTTCACATATGGGATCTGTTACTAGTTGCAGGAATAGCTCTCTCTTCGTTGGAGTTCTCAGTCAGCTGAAGCAGGGAACCAGAAAATGGAGTTTCTCCCTGCTCCTCCAATCAGCGGCCCCGATGAACTATTTAAATTTAAAGACCTGTCTGGTGCGCCCATGCCTGGCGGGCCATGCCAAAGGGCCCTTAGGTGTGGCCTCCGAGTGCTGTAACCACAGCCACAGGATTATCTATACCTAACTCCCTACTTGTTTAAACAAGTCTGCTACACATCTGGCCGATCAGGTAAAACGAATTGCTCAACAGCTCTGCACATTTATCAGTTTACGTCCTGCAACAAGCACAAGCAGCATCAGCAGAGGAAAGTAAAAGAGTAGTGCTCCCTTAAGACTACTGCTATCCCCATTTTGAAAGATACTTTTAATTTATCTAACATTGACATTCCCTAGACATAGGCTGAACATTACTGTTGATACAGTTGTTGCACTTCAATCACTCTGGGTTGAGACCCATTTTCCCCCAGAGTGCCAGAGTGACACACTGATCATCTTTAATGATTCTCATGTTGTTTATTTTAGATTCATTAACTACTTGTTTTTGTTTTTATTTGCCTCTACTTTATTTCTTCTGCTTATTCTCCTCTTCTGACAGTCGTGTGTCTTTTTTGATTTTGCTTCTGTAATTTATTTCCCCTCTCTGCCATTTCTTATGGCTCCACATCATTCCCTATTCCGTTTTATGATTCTAATCTCCCCCCCCTCACTCCACCAACCCAATGCCCCCCTCTCTCTCACTCTCTCTCCACTTTCCCTATTTCCTCCCCATCTTATCTTCCCTTTCCTCTGCTCTTGAGCTTCACCTTCTGCTCCCTCTCCTTCCTCTCTAAACAATCTCATGTTCGTTCCACTGTGCTGTCTCCTCTCCCTCACATTCTTCTCCTTTTCCTTCTGTCTTCTGGTGATATTAATCCCAACCCTGGTCCTCCAATTCTCTCTCACTCCCATACTAATTGCTCTCTCCACCATCCTAACCTTATCTATATCCCTCTCCTTCCTCTCTCATCTCTCCCCCGCTCATGCACATTATGGAATGTTCATTCCATCTCTAAAAAACATCCCTTTACCCCTGATCTCTTCATCTTCTCGCTTTTACTGAAACTTGGATCCTCCCTGACGACACTGCTCCGGTTGCTGCCCTCTGTTACGGCAGCTACCAATGTTCCCACTCCTTGCCAATTTCAACCCCTCCTACCTCAATCTCATTCCTTTTCTTCCTCTGAAGTCCATTCCATCCATTTTTTATCCCCTACCTCTCCAGGTCGCTGTCATCCATAGACCCCTTGATAAGTCCTCATCTACCTTTCTCACTGACAGACTCTTGGCTCTCCTTTTTCCTGAATTCTTCTCACTCCCTTATTCCTAGTGATTTTAATTTTCATATTGATAACCCTTCTAACCCCTATTTGTCCAAGCTCCTTTCTCTTACCTCCCTCTTTCAACCTCCAGCTTTGCTTTTCTGCCCCTACTCATCAACTTGGTCACTGCCTTTATCTAGGCTTCTATTCTAATTGTTTACCTTCTAATTTCTGCTCCTCAGTTCTTCCCTTATCTGATCACCACCTGTTAAGCTTCATTCGTCATCACTCCCCACCTCAATCTTGCCCAATCTCCTCATATCTTTTTAGGAATATTCATTCTATTGATCCACTGACTTTTTTCACTGTCTCATCTCTTCTTTCTTCCACTGTATCCTCTAAATCTGTTGATGAGGCCATATCTTCCTATAATACTGTTCTTTCCACTATTCTGGAAACCCTTGCTCCACTCATAGC
This sequence comes from Ichthyophis bannanicus, assembly GCA_033557465.1. Taxonomy (NCBI): domain Eukaryota; kingdom Metazoa; phylum Chordata; class Amphibia; order Gymnophiona; family Ichthyophiidae; genus Ichthyophis; species Ichthyophis bannanicus. The sequence continues at coordinate 550,251,062 of CM066031.1, forward strand.
ACGTCCTGTGAATCACACTTCACCTCAGGCCTGGCTGTCATATACCCACTACCTATGTTCCTGTGCCCGTTCAGCTTAATGTACTTGGCTCAAATTCCGTTCTCTGACTGACTTTCTTAACTTCAAATTCATGCTCGCTTCCTTCCAATTGGCCAACGCATTCGCTAAGCAAAACATTTTATCCATCTGACTAACCATCTTGTCTCTAACCCCGCCGTCTCTTCTCAACTCTGTTCTCTTCTTAAGGCACCTCCGTCTCCTAGCAGACTATTTTCATGACAAAGTACATAAAATTACTCTTCCATTCCCCACTATATCTTACTTCTCCCCCTTCCCTCTCTCCAATACCAACTTTTCTCCTCAACCTCTATCACCCTGTCATCCTTTTCTAAAATATTAGAGGAAACATCTTCTTTCCTCCTCTAAACTCACTACCTGCTCTTCTGATCCTATCCCCACCCATTTCCTCAACTCCATCTCCTCCTCCATCACCCCCTTCCATCTCACATATTCTCAACCTTTTGCTCTCCACTGCGACCTTCCCTACAGCCTTCAAGCATGCTGTAGTCACTCCTCTCCTCAAAAAACTCTCACTTGACCCTAACTTGCCCCTCTAATTATTGGTTCATCTCCCTTCTCCCATTCATTTCTAAAGTTCTAGAAAGTGCCGTTCTCCACTGCTGGCTCAAATTTCTCTCCTCTCAATCTCTCCTTGATCCATTTCAATCTCGTTTCCATCCATTTAATTCTACTGAGGCAGCTCTGGAAAGGTCTGCAGTGATTTATTCCTGGCTAAATCCAAAGGCTTTTACTCAGTTCTCATTCTTCTTGATCTTTCTACTGCTTTTGATACCGTTGACCATCTCCTCCTCTTCGACACATTGTCCCCTCTCAGTTTCGGAGGCTCTGAGCTGTCCTGGTTCTCATCTTCTCTCTCCAATCGCTCTTTCGGTGTTTGTTCTGGTGGCTCCACCTCTACTCCCATCCCTCTCAGTTGGTGTACCTCAGGGTTCTGTTCTATGCCCTCTCCTCTTCTCTCTCTACACCCAATCCCTTGGTGCCCTCATCTCTTCCCATGGCTTTCAATATCATTTTTATGCTGATGGCACTCAAATCTATCTACACCTGACATTTCTCCTTCTTTCCAAGCTCATATCTCTGCCTATCAGACATTGTTGCCTGGATGTCTCACTGCCATCTGAAACTGAATATAACTAAAACTGAACTTCTTTCCCCCTAAACCCTCCTCTCTCTATCACTGTTGAAAGTACTTTCTTCTTTCTCCTGTTACATCTGCCCTCAACCTTAGGATTATCTGACTCCTCTCTTTCCTTCTCCTCACATATTCAATAAATGGCTAAAAACTTGTCACTTCTTTCTCTACAAAGAGATTAACAAAATCCGCCCATTCCTCTGAACACACTACTAAAACTCTCGTCCACTCCTTGGTCTTCTCCAGTCTTGACTATTGCAATCTTCTTATTGCTGATCTTCCTCAGTCTCATCTCTTTCCTCTTCAATCTGTCCAGAATTCTGCTGTACGGCTAATCTTCCGCTAACCCCATCATATTCATATTACCCCTCTTCTAAAGTCACTTCACTGGCTCCCCTTCCCGTATCCAATTAAAACTTCTCCTTCTAACATATAAATGCATCTCTTCTGCTCCTCATTACCTTTCCCCCTTCTCCTCACACCCCTCTCCTTGGGAACTTTGTTCCTCTGGTTTTCTTCTCTCCATGCCCTTTTCTTCTACTGCCTACTCCAGACTTTGGCCTTTTCACCTTGCTGCCCCTTATGCCTGGAACAAAGTCCCTGTATATCAAATCTCTTCCCTCTCCTCCAAGTCCATGCTAAAAGCTTCTCTTTGTAGCTGCTTTTGGATCCTAATCCCTTATTCCCCTTGCATCTCCTTTCCCTACTGAGCTCCTTGTTTCCCTTGCTCTGTACTGTCTGTCTTGATTAGATAGTCCCTGCTCATAGAGCTTAGTCTTCTGTGTGTGTTTGTACAGTGCTACATATGCCCTGTAGCACTTTATAATTGATTAATAGTAGTAGCAGCAGCAGACGACAATCTAGGATCTCCTTACTTCTAGATGACACTGCAGCAGGAATGTGCCAAACATCTGTCATAATGAAATATTAGACATATAGAGGGTAACATGTAGTTACTCACCTATAGTAGGAGCTCTCTGTAGATAGCAGAATAAGTCCCTACGTACAGGTGACGTCCCAGACAGCCCCACGTGGGAATGCTCCCCAGCTTCCACTGGAAGCTTTTGGGAGGCTCCACTGTACATGCACACCCGCCTTCCCATCTGCCATGGTGCTATCTTCAATCTAGTACAATAAAATAGCAGTAGCCAAAAAACTACTCCTTAGGGAGGTGGGAGGGTTGTGAGGACTTCTTCCTGCTGTCCACGGAGAACACCTGCTACAGGCGAATAACTACATTTTTCAGTGGACAAGCAGGAAGTAAGTCCTCATGTATGGGACATCCAAGCTACAGGCTACCAAAACCTGAGAAGATCAAAGCCCAACAGGGACAACAAACCTGAAGAACCAGAAGAAAACACTGTGGGCAGTCCCCAGGGGGCTCAACTGATTCAGCATCCTTAGCGTACATCAACACTGAAAGGCCCCTTTTTGGTAGCCTGGATATACAAAAGGGCTGGTGGGGAGGAATTGAACCTAAGTTCCAAAGCGATGCCAGAGTACGACTTGGCCAAAGTCACTACGGCATTGAGAATCCCCCTTCAGGATAGTAATGAGCTGTGAATGTGTAGACAGAAGACCACGTTGCAACCCTGCAAGTCTTCTCCATGGAGACAGAGTACAAACTGGCCACTGATGCCATGACATAACCATCAAGGCTCAAGCTTGCCTGGACATAAGCAAAAGAAATGCAGCCTGCCAGCCAAATGGATAGTGTTTGGAGAAAGCACCCACTTGCTGGAGTCAAAAGAGATGAACAACTGCGCGGAATGACAGTGTGTCTTCGTCCACTTGAGGTAAAAGGCCAGGATATGCTTGCAGTCCAGCATGTGCAGCACAGTCTCCCCACAGTTGGCGTGAGGCCAGGGGAAGAACGACAGGCTGAGGTGGAAAGTGGGAGACCACCTTAGGCAAAAAATGTAGATGCATTCGCAAAACTACCCTATTATGATGGAACCTGGTGTATGGCAGGTGAGTCAACAGTGCCTGGAGCTGACTGACACAGTGTGCTAAAATCACCGCCACCAAGCCTAAGACCATCCAGGTCAGAAATTTCAGAGGACAGGAAGCGAGCAGCTCAAAGGGAGCCAAATAGAGCTGCACAAGAACTACATTAAGATCTCATGCAACCAGCAGGGACTTGACCGGAGGCTTAGAAAGGAGGCTGAGCTGAGATGGGTTTTCCCTCTGAGCCCCAATAACGCTAAGGTAGACTCTGACCAACTTGGACTTAAGGCTGGAGAGGTGCAGGAGGTACTCCAGCAGCTTGTCCAAGGCATATGAGAAAGGATCCAGAGCGCCATTTGAACGCATAGGAAATGCATGTGGAATCCCTGCGTGAGGCCAGGACGACTTCTGCTACATTCTGGACAGATTGAGTTTCGAGAAAACCAACCACTTAGCATCCAAGCCATGAGGGCAAAGAACCGGACACTGGGGTGCAGCAAGGTTCCATCCTCCTGAGAGATGAGGTCTGGGACACAGCCCAGACAGAGGCTCCCGCTGAGAGAGTTAAAGTAGCAGGGGAAAACATGGCTGCCTAAGCCAATAACAGACTATGAGGATGATTGTATCCATGTTGACCTGAAGCTTCAGCAAGATTCTCACACGAGTGGAGGAACACCATGCATAAAGATGACACCTCCTCTCCCCCCCCCCCCACTGTGGAGGAAGAAGGTATTTGGAGCCAGCTGGCCGCTGGACGACATCCTAGAGCAGAATTGATCCACCTGGGCATTGTGTGGCATGGGCAAAGAGATTTATTGTGGGAGTACCCCTCTCCCGAAAGATCCAGTCCACCACTTTCCTGTTGCGGGTCCCCTCGTGTGACTGGAGGACTCTGCTCAGGTGATCCACTAAGGCACTGAGCTCCTCTGGCAGATAGGTCACCTGTAGCTCCATCCCGTGGGTGGCAGCGAACTTCCACAAGTGAATTGCTTCCCAGCACACGAGGTACAATCCCATGCCTCCCTGCTTGTTTAAATAAAACATCGCCACTTGATTGTCCCTTTGGATCAGGACAACCTGGTTGGCCAGGTGTGTCTGGAAAGCCCAGAGGGCATTCACTATTGACTCTGAGCTCGAGGAAGTTTATCTGGTGCAGGTTCTCCTGCTTGGACCAGAGAACTGTGTGCACAGGCCATCCAGATGTGCCCCCAAGCCAAGCTTTGAAGCATCTGTGGTAAGCATCCTCTGGGGAGTCAACGACTGAAAAGGGAGACTCTGAAGCAGGTTCTGCGGTTCCAGCCACCAGTGTTAAGGATTATACTAAAGGGTGCGGTGACCGCCACCCGGTCCCTGAGGTGGCCAGTGGCCTGTTTCCACTCCATGTTGAGTCCATTGAGCCTGCCTCATACAGAGATGAGCTAGCAGAGTTACATGTACAGTCTAGGCCATGTGTCCAAACATCTTTAGCATCCCTCATGCAGTCGTGTGGCGCTTCCCCTGAATGTTGCCAACCACTCCCGTTAGCTGCTGCATACAGTCCACCGGGAGAAAGACCCAAGCTCAAGTAGTATTGAGGAAGACCCCGATGGACTCCAGCTGCTCGAGAACCTGAATGGTGAGGTGAGCCAACTGCTCACTTCCAGGGTGGAACTCTTTATGAGCCAGTCGTCTAGGCAGCAGAAGATGAAAATCCCCAGGGTTTGGAGGTAAGCTGACACCACCACGAGGCATTTCGTGAAGACCCTGGGAGCCGATGAGAGTCAAATGGAATCATTCAATACTAGCAGTGCTGACCACCCCCCCCCCCCAGAACAAACTGGAGGCACTTCCTGTAACATGGATTGGGATGTGCATATACGCAACCTTGAGATCCAAGCAGCATAGCCAATCATCCTTGGGAAGATAAGGAAGCAGCATCCCCAGCAAGATCATCTTGAACTTTTCTCACACTAAGAAGCGGTTGAGGTTCCGAAGATCCATGATGGGCCAGAAACCCCATCTTTTTGGGAACCAGAAGTACCTGGAGTAGAATCGCCACCCAACTTGAGCCAGGGGCAATGGCTCCAAGGCGAGCTCGGTCAGAAGGGCAGAGACCTCCTCCTGTAGCAAGCTGCGATGCAGCAGGTCCCAGGGGAATACTTCCTGGGGGCGACGCGTAGCATGTAGCTGCTTTGGACAATTTGCAGGACCAAAGCATCCGAGGTGATGAGCGAAGTGGTACCCCCTTGGACACCGGCAGATTAGCTATGCACCTGAGGAACCAGTCAAAACCCATTCCCAGCTTTGGCTGAGGGACAGGTTGAGTTGAGTTCTCAGACTTCTCCCATCACTGTTCATCAGTTAAAGAACGAATTTCTGGAGTGAGGGAGTTCCAGATGATTGGTGCTTAAATTAAGAAGGCTCTGGCCGAGGCAGATAGGTTGGATCAAAAGAACACGGCTGGGACCACTAGCAGGTAGCATCTGGCCTTTCTCCTAGATCTATTACTGAGAGGTTCCAGAGTGAGGTGTTGAAGAATGTTTGCTGAGAGGCTGTGAAGGGTCTTGAAGATGCAGAGCAACTCTGCATTTGACACTCATGTAGACGGGGTGCCAATGTAGCTGCTTCAGGACTAGGGCGATGTGTGTTTGTTGACTGGTGCCATGTGGGCCTAGAGGGCCTCGAAGCCATTCCTCCAGCACTGTTGTCTCTGAAGGCACCCATGATTGAACCCACCATCGTGGTCCCTTCAGGAAGCAGCTGGCAGCCCTCTGGGACCCTGGGTGTCTAATCCTCCTGCCAGGTCAGCTTAGTGGGCCACTTCTGGCCATTACTCGCGATGTCTCGTTGGGAAGGGCTCAGATGCCAATGCACATGGCCCTTGACCTGGTGCTTGGATACCCCCTTCAAGGTCAAAAGTCTATGACAGATCTTTCTTTTGTTCCAATCAGAGGTTGATGGAAAGTCTCTGCTCCATGGCACTGCAGCCCCTTGGCTCCGAGTGTGCCGGGCACACCTTGATGATGCCTCAGCAGAGCCCCACAAGGCCATCAACGCTGGGGCAGAGGACACTGAATCCAACAGCCAGAAGAGGGACTCTGTTTCTCACAGCCTTTCACGCCCATCTTCGTCATCTACAGGCACAGACTGCACGAAGCAGGCTGGCTTCAGGCCTAAGGCACTACAGGCACCACTTATACCTGTTGGTGACCAAAATGGTGCATGCACACTTAGTGCACTTTTTAAAGTCACTGGCTGGCTTCACGGCTGGCCCATCCATTGTGCAAGAATGTTGTTCGCACAGGGCCCCATACCAACATCTTGCATAGTCAGCACCTGGAATTGGGCTGATGGGGGGGCTAGGATAAGACTGGAAATGAATTGATGGGGAGCTAGGATAGTACTGGAAAGGGCTGATGGGGGAGCTAGGACTGGAAATGGGCTGATGCAAGGGGATGGAAGCAGATGCTGGGTGGGGCTGGAACTAGAAGGGAGCTGATGATGGGGGGAGGACTAGAATGAGATGTGGCTGGAAGAGTAAGGATGGAGAGGGGAAAAGATATTTTGTGTGGGAGGGAAGAAAAAGGTTAAATTAGACTTACCTGCTAATTGTAGTTCCTGTAGGAACTCCAGTCTAGTCCCAGAATCCTAGGGGTTGTCAACCTCATCCAGCAGCTTTGGAGACTGAGAAACTTCACGGCTGTGATGTCACTGGTATATAAGCACCGGTAGCTCCTCTTCTCACCAGTTACCTATTAACAAAGCAGACTCACCAGAGCAACAAGTAAGTAGATATAGATCAATAATAATAAGGCAAAGTTGCCATGCTAACTAAGACGGATCAAGGATCCAACTATTTACATAAATGATACCAACCAACCGTGCAATGAGGTCCCCCGCTCCCACCTCGAGCCTGTCGGGACCCCACCCGATCCCCTACTGCAACCGCCCCAGGCCCCACAAAGCCTCTCAGCGGAAATCACAAACTTGCTTACCTGTAACCACTGCTACGCTTCAGGCCCTCTAGCAGCCTTCACTCCGGGCAGGACCCGGGACTAGACTGGAGTTCCTACAGGAACTACAATTAGCAGGTAAGTCTAATTTAACCTTCCTGAGCGTCCCTCCAGTCTAGTCCTGGAATCCTAGGGGATGTAACAGAGCAGTGAAACAATCAATGGGAGGGCCCTGCTAGCCCCGCCTGAAGCACTGCCACACCAAACCAGGTATCCCTTTCCGCCTGCACATCCAGACGGTAATGCTGGACAAAAGAGTGAGAGGAAGACCACGTCGCTGCTCTACAGATGTCTTCCACTGGAACGAGGCTACACTCTGCCCAAGAGGTAGCTTGTGCCCACGTGGAATGAGCTCTCAAGTCGCCCGGCACCTGACGACCGCGCAACAAATATGCTGACGCTATCGCTTCTTTTAACCACCGAGCAATCGAGCCCTTCGAAGCCGCTTCTCCACGCCGAGCTCCCGCAAACAGGACGAACAATCTGTTTGACTTCCGAAAACTAGCTGTCCTAGCGATATACTTCTTCAAAGCCCGTTTAACATCAAAACAATGCAGTTGATCCGCAACACGACCTTTCCGCTTAGTCGTGAAAACTGGCAGCGACACCATCTGGTTTACATGAAACACCGAAACCACCTTGGGTAAAAAGGATGGCACTGTCCTCAACACCACCTTAGAATCCGAGAAGGAGAGGAAGGGCGCTCTACAAGATAACGCCTGCAACTCCGACACTCGCCTCGCCGACGCAACAGCCACCAGAAACACCACCTTCAGAGTCAGATCTTTCAGCATTGACGTTGCCAAGGGCTCAAACGGCACTTTCCCTAACACTCCCAAAACCAACGGCAAATCCCAGGATGGTATGACACGCCTACGCGGCAGCCTCAACTACACTGCCGCCCGCAAAAACCGCTTCACACCTGCATGAGTTGCCAGGGAATGACCATGCACCTTACCTCTGTAACAGGCTAGAGCCGCCAACTGAACCCGTAACGAAGCCGCAGCTAAGCCCTTTTGAAATCCATCCTGCAAAAAATCCAACACCTGTGGAATGGAAGCTTTTAAAGGAACCACCTTCCTTTCCGTACACCATGCTTCAAAAATATGCCACACTCTAATATACGCTAGAGACGTCGACCTCCGTCTCGCCTTCAGAAGGGTGGTTATCACGGCCACCGAATAGCCCCTGGACTTTAACCTTGCCCGCTCAAGAGCCAGGCCATAAGCGAGAATCGATTTACCTGAGGCATATACAGAGGCCCCTGAGACAACAGGTCCGTCTGCACTGGCAGCCTCCAGGGAGCCGCTATCAAGAGGCGAACCAAGTCCGTGTACCACGGCCAACGAGGCCAATCTGGAGCAATGAAGATCACTCGGCCTTTGTGACGTTCGATGCGCTGAAGTACTCTCCCGATTAATACCCATGGAGGAAACACGTAAAGAAGATGCTCTTGCGGCCACTCCTGAACCAGGGCATCCAGCCCCTCTGACATTCTTTCCCTGCGCCTGCTAAAGAACCGACTGACCTTTGTCGACTGAAAGGTCGCCATGAGATCCATGACCGGCGTCCCCCAGCGCTGCACCAGCATCGCGAAAACGTCCGGATGGAGAACCCATTCCCCCGGGTCCACCCGAACGTGACTCAGGAAATCCGCTTGCACATTGTCCACCCCCGCAACGTGCGCAGCCGACACTGCTACCATATTTTTCTCTGCCCATTCGAACAACTGGTCTGCCTCGGACTCCAGCTCTACACTGCTGGTGCCCCCTTGCCGATTTATGTAAGCCACCACTGTCGCGTTGTCCGAAAAAACACGCACTGCCTGACCTTGAAGATATGGGCGAAACTCCTTTAGCGCTAATGTTACCGCCCTCAACTCTAACCTGTTGATTGACCAAGCCTTTGAGGACTGACCACTCCCCTTGGGCAATTCGACCTTGGCAATGGGTGCCCCAGCCCTGAATACTGGCATCTGTGGTCAGCGGTATCCAGGCCGGAGCTTCCAACGACATACCTTGCTCCAAGTTCCCCGGAAGCAACCACCAACACAGGGCTTGACGAGTCTGCAGTGGACAAACTAACCTGCGAGAGAGGGGATCCCTCTGATGTGACCACCTTCTCAACAATGCCCGCTGCAACGGTCTCATGTGGGCCCGCGCCCATGGTACCAACTCCAGGGTCGCCGCCATGGTCCCTTAACACCTGAAAATACTCCCAGGCGGTGGGACAGTGCATGCTGAGAAAGCGAGTGATCAACCGCCGAAGCGCGAACCCACGCTGCTGCGGGAGAAAGACTCGGCCAATCCTTGTGTCGAAACGGGCCCCGAGATATTCCAGGTTCTGAGACGGCTCCAACTTGCTCTTCGCCACGTTGACCACCCAAACCTAGGCTCTGAAGCAACGGACACCACCTTGTTCGTAGCCGCCACACTCTCCTCTCGGGACTTGGCTCGTATCAACCAGTTGTCCAGATACGGATGCACTAGGACCCCGTCCTTTCGCAGAGCCGCTGCCACGACCACCATGACCTTGGTAAATGCGCGAGACGCCATAGCCAGACCAAAGGGAAGAGCTTGAAACAGGTAATGCCCCATAGGTACTGCAAACCTGAGGAATCTCTGATGTTCCCTCCTTATAGGAATGTTCAGGTAGGCCTCCGAGAGGTCTAAGGATGTCAAAAACTCCCCCTTTTGGACCGCAACTATAACCGACCTGAGGGTTTCCATCCGAAAATGCGACACCCGAAGACAACGATTCACCTTCTTGAGGTCTAGAATGGGGCGCCAAGAGCCTTCTTTCTTTGGCACCACAAAATAAATTGAGTATCGACCGCTGGCTAACTGGTCGGCAGGAACTGGTACCACCGCCTGGAGGTCCAAAAGCCGCTGCACCGTTTCCTGCACTGCCTGGAGCTTCGCACTCGCCTTGCACGGGGACTGAACGAAAGAATCGCGCACCGGTCGCTGCAACTCCAATGCGTAACCCTCTCGAATCACCTCTAACACCCACCGGTCGGAAGTGAGTTGGGCCCAGGCAGGGTAAAATTCCCGCAACCACCCTCCTACGGGAACCAGCCCCACCTGGACCCCCCTGACTTCATTGTGGCTTTCTAAAAGTGGAGGAAGAGACAGCGGGTGTGAAACCTCTGCTTGCCCCTCGAAACCCCCGAAAACCTTGCCCGCGTGAAGGAAAACGACCTCGCTGTCCCTGACTAAACCTCAGGTTTCGAAACCGGCGAAAATCTCGCTGCTGCCCATGCAGACCGGGTCCAGATCACCCCTGCTTCTGCCTATCCTCCGGCAACCTACCTCCTTTGGAATCCCCTAAGTCCTTCACCAATTTTTCCAAATCTTCACCAAATAGCAACTTACCGCGGAAAGGCAGTTTACTCAACCTTGCTTTTGACGAACTATCCGCTGCCCAATTCCGCAGCCACAGGCACCTCCTACCCGCTACTACCGAAGCCATACTTTTCGCTAAACCACAGATGAGATCATAATGAATATCAGCCAGATACGCTGCGCCGGACTCCAACCTAGATGCCTCTTCGGTCTCCTCCACCGAGCCGTCCGCCTGAATGCGCTGTGCCCACCGCAAACAGGCTCGAGCCACCCAAACTCCACATATCGAAGCTTGTAAGGACAACGCATTTGCTTCAAAAACCTGCTTCAGCAAAGCCTCTAACTTACGATCCTGCGCATCCCTGAGCGCCGCAGCTCCTTCCACCGGGATGGTAGTTTTCTTGGTCACCGCCGACACGGCAGCGTCCACCTTCGGCGCCTTAAAGAGTTCCTTATCCTGATCCATCAAGGGGTAGAGACGGGACATCACCCTAGAGCCCTTTAGGGCGGCCTCGAGCATATCCCATTCTTCCTGAAACATCTCCTTAAATACCCTGTGCACCGGAAACGCCCTCTGCGTCTTACGCACAGCCTGCAACAAGGGATCCCTCCAAGGCCGTCTCCTCAGTCGGACCCCCCGCTGGCATGTTCAGAGTCTTAAGAGATTCCGCTATAAGAGCCGGCAACTCTTCCCGCCGGAAAACTCGGACTACTCTAGCCTGATCCTCTTGATCCTTAATTTCACCTTCCTCCAGGTCCTCTTCCAGACCGTCATCTAGAAGGGCGTCCTCTGCATGAACGTCCTCTGACAGAACAGACTCTTCCGAGCGATCCCTATCCATCCTGGTCTTCTTCAGCAGCCCCCCCGCAACCTCGGGCGCGACGGGGGAACCAGATCGCTTACCACCAATTCCCTCTCCGGAAGGCCCCACCACTGGACCACCTGGAGGACTACTCAAAGTCTTCTGAAGCAACAACAAAAAATCAGCTGAAAATATAGCCGCCAAAGCCCCAGAAGAAGGCAGTTGTGACAACGGAGGCTCCTGTGCCCCCGAAGTACTGGGCAGCGACTCAGGAGGTGGTAGGGGGGCTATAAGGGGCTCCAGCAACTCCAGGGAACCCCCCTTCTCGGCCGCTACCCCCTCTGGCGGCAGATCCGCAGCGCCTGCCTCCTAAGCACAGCCCCTACATACTCCCTCTGTAGATACAGAACTCTTCCTGGCTCCACATAACAAACAGAGTTGTTTGGCAGGCATACTGAGTCCCAAAGTCAAAAAATTAATTGTGTCTTTAAGGTTCCGTTTTCTTTTTATTTTTATCAGAGACACCACAGGCCAAACAGTTCCCCCCGACCCAGATCTGAAGGAAACTGAGAAAAAACGCCGCTACTGAAGGCGTTTATGGGCCTCTGAAATCTACCCAACCGAAAGAAGCGGTTTTCCCGCTCAAAGTACATGCGGTGCGGCCTGCCCCGGAATAAAATGAAAAACGCTGATAAAATCAGTTTCTTACCTCCCGATGAAGGAGAACATGCTGTTCACTGCAATGGAAGCTCTCCTGCCCCCGGGAGCCCCCGGACTGCAGAAATCGCTGCAGGGGAAGCAACTCCCGACACAGTACTAAACGGGCAGCCCGGCTCCAAGCGCATGCAGGCAGGCCCTCTGCACGCTGAGCCCAACAGCTTACTGCTTCCCGTCTCCTGTCTAGACCGGGTAAGCAGTAGCGGGTCCTCTCCCCCAGTACTCCGCCAAGTAAACTGCGGCTCCTAGCTCGCCTCCGCAAGCAGAGGGCTGAAAATAACAAAGGAAGGGAAACGAGGACCTCAGAGCAACCGTCGGCTAGCAATAAAAGTCTTCCAGAAAAGAAATAATCACAAAGACTTTCAGATAATTTAAAAGAAAGCTACATAATGTCAAAGAAGCCTTTTAAGGTATTTTCTTTAACAAACCCTAACTAATTTAAAACAAAATCCTCTTAATTGTTCCTCAGTTGAGCCCTGGAATCCCTGGGCTCACTACCTCACCAGCTGCTTTGGAGACTGATAACTGGTGAGAAGAGGAGCTACCGGTGCTTATATACCAGTGACATCACAGCCATGAAGTTTCTCAGTCTCCAAAGCTGCTGGATGAGGTTGACAACCCCTAGGATTCCGGGACTAGACTGGAGGGACGCTCAGGAATCTATGATTGGTCGGGTACTGGGAGAGCGAGGATTGAGAATGAAAGGGTGAAATTTGAGTGGATGAAGAAAGAAAGAAATGGAGGAAAGAGCAGTATGTTAAAGCAGATGTAGAGAGAGAATGGAAAAAAAAAAAACTAGGAGAGAGAGGACGGACGGACAAATGGATAGCAGACAATGGAGAGTTAGCAGAAGACAAAAAGAAACCAGAAGAAAGTGACTGGAGCAATTGCAACTGAAAAATAAAATGCATTTAACTAGAATATGTCAGCTCTGGGAAAGGTGCATCGTTAACGTCTGCGTTTTGTTTAGCACAAGGGAAATTAATTTATATAGTTTTATTTCTCCAGTGTTGTACATTCCAAATTTGGCTTTTGGGGTTCTCAGTTTAATTATTGTCTTCCTATTTCTAAATTTTTATCCCTTGATCTTTGTTTGGTGACGGTCTGTTCTGCATGAGTAACCGAGCTGAGGTATTCTTTTATGTAGTTTCTATTTGACAGTGCCACTTGTTCTCTTTACCCAGTAGGAGATGTGTTGGTTTAATATTTGCAGTGTTGCCTTTTGATAAGTAAGATTTGGTGCTTTGTGAGTCCTGGTAGTGGTGTTATGATACTACGGGTTTGCTATGGGTTCCAAATGGGCAGTGTTTATAGTACTTCCTAATGTGCCTGGCAGTTGGCACTGGAGTATAGTAATGTAGAAGTCTGGTAGCCTTTCTTTATCCATACACTCATTAAGAGGCATGTTTACTAAAAGTTAATGCATGTTAACATTATACAAATAGTTATGCAATTAAGGCTCCTTATGCAAATGAGGCCCCACAATGAGTCCCCGCACATGGCCCCGCACCCCTGTTGGGCCGCCCCTGGCTGGCTTGGACATGTCCGGATTTTTGGAATCCTCTACTGATATTACCTCAAGAGATAAGTTACTGGTTACATTTGCCTCAGAGATGGATAAAGATAGAAATATTAAGGGCATATTTTCAAAAGAAAAGTGAGAAATTTTGTGGTCAATTAATTCAAGTATTTCCAGATGTTTCTAAAGTTACACAGGAGCGACGTAAGGCCTTTTTGGAGGTCCGCCCTCGGGTGTTAGCTTTGGGCGCTTTATTCTATCTTAAGATAATTTTTATAAAAGCTATCATGACTATAAGTATGCACAGTGAAAACAGATGCGTACTTGTGGAGGCGACTTGTTCAGGGGGGAAGCTTGAATGAAACATGGGGGGAGTTCACGCTGTCTAACTGATAAAAGTATGTGCTAACATTTGTGCCTGCTGTCAAGCAGGTGTTAATCTCTATCTTTCTTCTGTCTGCTTGATATACTGCCCAGGCACATGCATCAGGGCAGTGTACAATAAAAACAAGCTACAAACAAGAAATAGAAGGAAGAAGGAATGCCAGTGTAGACAGAAAAGATAGAGACAGAGAAAGAGAAAAGCAAAAGGAAATAGAACCGAAAGCTCCTGATTGTGGGAGAAGGGAAGGGGGAGGGGGGCTGACAAAAGGGGAGAGAAGTTAGGGGTCAGGGATGTTGAATGCTTGTTGGAAGAGGTGAGTTTTAAGCAAGCACTTGAATCGTGAAAAGGACAGCTCCGTGCGCAGGGTGGGAGGGAGGGAATTCCAGAGGGCAGGGGCCAGAAAAAACGAAAGCAGAGTAACAGGTCAACTCCAAGTGAGCCTGAGAGGGGGAGGAAAGGAAGAGACTGTTGCCGTAAGCTGAGCTGAGCTGGCGGGGGGGGGGGGGGGGCAGGAGGGCTGAAAATGGATGGTGTCAGCTAGGTATTGGGAGGTGCTGGTGTGGAGCACTCTGTGAGTGATGGTGAGGAGTTTGTAGACAAACCTGAACTTGACCAGAAGCCAGTGTAGATTAAAGCGCAAGGGAGTAATGTGGTCGGTAGGGGAGGAGTGGGTGAGTAAATGGGCAGCTGTGTTTTGTGCAAGCTGCAACCAGCGGAGCTGATACTGTGGGAGACCAGCCAAGACAGCGTTGCAGTAATCCAGCCGGGAGATGACAAGGGAAAGGACAAGGGTAGTGAGGGAGGATGAGGAGAGGAAGGGGCAGACAGCACAGATCTGACGGAGGGAAAGGAAGGAGCAGCGGATGAGTGAGGAGATGTGATGATGTAAAGAGAAGGAGGAGTCTAGCGAGCCCCCAAGATAGTGGAGGGTAGAAACAAGGGGAATCGGGGTGGAGGAAAGGAGAGGGGCAATGGAGGGGGGGTGTCAAAGGAGAACAAAAGGGCGGCGGACTTTGAGGGGTTAATGAAGGAAATTACTGCCGAGCCATGCAGCAACTTGGGTAAGACAAGGTCTGTGCCTTCAATCGAAGCATGACTGCTGCAGGATTTGTGCTAGTATTTTTACAAAAACACATAGGCACCTATAAAACAAGCATCGTCTGGCTCTATTAACTTACATGCCCCATTATGTCCAGTGTCGTCATCCATTCTAACAGGCCTGCTATGTCAGAACTTTACTATTTACACATTTGTACTAGGAATGTGCATTTTTATCTCATTTTGTTTTGGAATAGCACTCTTATGAATAAAAAACAAACAAAATTAGAACCAAATAGAATTTCTGCTGCACACCCCTAGAATCTGCATTTGTGACAACTAAAAAAAAATAAGAGACAGGAAAATAGCATGGGCTCCATCAAGACTACGCTCGTTTTTACCCACATGACTGCTATCAGTATTCTACTGCTAAAGAAGCTATGTTTGAGATCACAGGTCTGAGCCACAGTAGGGCCGTGAAGGACTCAACCATGGAAATACAGAATCCAAGCTGAAACATTATAGCTATCTAAAGCCTCAAATATTTCAAATGATTTGGGGTTAAGAAAATGAACCTACTCAGCTATAACATATCTTTTGTCTCCAAAACAGAAAAACAGACTGCTCATCTCATATTGCCCATGCAGAACAGAACAAATCCTCTACAGAAGGCTACTGAATAGGCGGCTTTGGGTGCAAAGGCAAGCTACACAGAGTCAGGACTACTTACCTCATGGTACACTGAAGGCTTTGACAAGGAAGGGATGGTGAAAGAAAGTATCTTGCTTTGTCCAAGTTTGTCCACGATTTCCTAAAGGCAGAAAACAAACACACAAAATATTGCACCTTACAAAAAGGGAGAACAGCTTATCCAGGAAAACGTTCATGGCTTCAAATCACAAGTTACCCACATCTGCATAGATTCAGCCACTTAAATTCAACTAACCCCATTCACTCCTACAAAAAAAAAAAAATATCCTGAACAGCTGACCTCAATCTGTGGGCTCTTACCACACACATTTCTGGTATTTTTCCTTGTGCTTGATTTTCAAAAAATATTATTTTAAATTAAAAAATGCATAGAAAATGACAGACTATCTATAGTCTGTCCATCCCTAAGAACTATTAAGTTCTACAATCCCTTCCTTTCCCCTCAGATCCTCTATACTTGTCCCATGCTTTCTTGAATTCAGATACAGTTCTCATCTCCACCACCTCCACTGGGAGACTATTCTAGTCATCAACCACCATTTCCATCAAGAAGTATTTCCTTAGATTATTAGAGTCTATCCCCTTTCACCTTCACCCTATTGCCCCCCGTTGCAGAGCTTCTTTGCAACTGAAAGAGGCCCACACCTTTACTACAATTATACCACAGAAGTATTCAAATATCTTATCTCTCCTTCTCCTGTCCTTCCTTCAAATTAAACATATTGAGATCTTTAAGTCTATCCCCATATGCCTTATGACAAAGTCTACTAACTATTTCAGTAGACACCCTCTGGGCCAAATCCAGTCTGTTTATATCCTTTTAAAGTGTGTTCTCCAGAAATGCATACAGTACTCCAAATAAGGTCTTTATATGAGGCCTCATCTCCTTTTTCCTGCTAGCCATTCCTCTCCCTATGCACTCAAGCATCCTAAACTTTTATCGTCATCGTTTTAACCTATTTGCCTCTTAAGATTCCACACCTCTTTTGTGAAATGAAGTACTTCACCCACCTACATTGTACCACTTCCTTGCGTTCTTGCAGCCCAAATGTGTGATTGCATTTTTAGCATTATAACTTAACTGCCAAAAATGGCCACTCTTCAACCTTCCAGGGTGTCTACCATGTTACAGATTTTGGCATCATCATCTGCAAAGAGGCAAAACTTATCAGCAGTTCTGCAATATCGCTTACAAAAATGTTAAGGGAAATGGACAAAGGACCAATCCCTCAGCACAGCACTAGTAATGCCCTTATTTTCAGGATGAACCACATTTACTACTAGCCAGAAGAGTAAATTCTAATGGGAAACCCTCAAGCAAAATTTTACTGAGGCTCCCATGGTAACCTCCCTCAAAAAGAAGATAAACACACAACTTATGTCAAGTTTGCCACACTGATTCCCAATACTACTTTATTACACGCTGCTGAGCAGAAATCTTACAGTAACCATGATGTGATTTTGCAGCCATTATTGCAAGACTTCAGCCCAGCAGCAGGAAGTAATGGCTACCGGGCAAGTGAAGTATTACTTCGAAGCACGGACGGGAGGTGGCACAGCAAGTTTTATTTAAAGTAAGTTTTTTGCTGCACTCTTATCAACTGACAACCAGATTAATATGAATAAAATACAACCTCTAAAATGCCTGTATGCAAATCCTAGAAGTCTAAAAAATAAGATGGGAGAGCTAGAATGTGTAGCACTAAATGAAAGGTTAGATAAAATTGGCATCTCAGAAGCCTGCTGGAAGGAGGACAACCAATAGGACATTGCAATACCTGGGTACAAATGTAGGGATTATAAGGTTTAGGGATATGTTCCTGGTTCATAATCACTCAATGGCCTTTATTCTGCTCTAATAAAAATATGTCAACCAAACTACTGTATTTGTGGACAAAGGAAAAAACCCAGGCCAGCATAAGGATATCACAGGCCTTAGCAATGCATATGTCCGAACCGAAGGGTCCAGATATAGACATGCAGAGGCTTTGTGCAGAGAGCACGTACACAGGAAACCATGCAAAGAGCATAAGCTGAGCCGTTAGTCCTGAAGACAGTAGACGGTTGACAGTTGGTGAGTATAGGCAAAACAGAGGCCTGAGGAATGTTGAAACAGGAACAGAGGGGACAGAAAGGTCAATGACAGGAAACAGGAGGGAGGAGAGGGGGCCTCACAGAGGGATGAATGTGGAGACTGTATGCATATACGGAAGCAATACACGGAAGCAAAAAATGTATATAAGTAATATGATTATTATACTCAAGGGGGAGGAGGAATTCTGATGTCTGATGACTGACAGAAATTCTCCTCTCCTGCCTGTATTGTTCCATCAGTTATCTAATAAACAGAGATTCTGATTGCACCTGTACTGACTTTTGGATCTGGACTATACAGGAAATTAGTGATAATTAGTAATCGGTCTCTTGTGAGTAACAAGGCCTCACACAAACTATATCGCAATGATAGAGTGCAATCCCTCCACCAATTTGGCCTACCCTATGTTAGAGAGGGCATTGAGTCACACAGAATTAAAGTTTTGCAGGAAACAAAATACACTGTAGAATCTCATGGATAGAAATTCCATGTAAAAAGGGGAAGGCGATGGCAGTGTGGGTGTACTACAGACCGCCTAGCCAGAATGAACAGATGGATGATCAAATGTTCAAAGAAATCAGGGACGCTAACAAAAGTTACAACACAGTAATAATGGGTGATTTCAATTACCCCAGTACCGACTGGGTCAATATCACTGCAGAACATACAAGGGAGATGGTCATTTCATCTAGAAACTGCTTCTAGGAGCAGCTGGATCATAAATCGAAGAGGGGAAACTATTTTGGACCTAATCCTTAGTGGAACACAGGATTTGGTGCAAGATAGAAGAGTTTTGAGGCCACTTGGCAATTCGCATTTGATTTAACAATGAACTGAGGATGGCAAGGAAATCCACAGTACTACCTTTTAACTTTCAAAAGGGAGACTATGATAAACTGAGGAAAAGAGTTAAGAAAAAAGTTAAAGCAACAGCTGCAAAGATTAAAGATTTACATCAAGCATGGGCATTGTTTAAACATATCGTGGAAACCAAGACCAAATCTATTCCATGCTTTAAGAAAAATGAAAGGAAGGCCAAAAACTGCCAGCATGGTTTAAAGGTGAGGTCAGAGGCCGTAGTAGTCAAAAAAGCAACTTTCAGGAAATGGAAAAAGGAGACAAAGTGACAAAAACAAACATAAGCACTGTCAAGTTAGATGCAAGGCATTGATAAGGCAGGAAAAGAGAATTTGAAAAAAGCAAGCTTGCCATGGAAGCAAAAACGCATAATAAAACGTTTTTCAAGTACATTCATAGCAAAAAACCTGTGAGCGAGTGTCAGTAGGACCATTCAATGACAGAGGGGTAAAAGGAGCACTAAGGGAGGACAGGGTCATAGCATAGTAGAGACAATGAATTCTTTGCTTCGGTCTTTACTGAAGATGTAGGAAGTTATCTATGCCTGAAAGGGTATTTTTAAAGGTAATGTATTGGAAGAAATGAAAGAAATAGATAAACTGGGAAAGCACAGTTACTTACCTGTAACAGGTGATCTCTGGGAACAGCAGGAATAAGTCTTCACATATGGGTATCGTCGGTACCGACGGAGCCTGCGCGGGAACGCTCCTCAGCGTCCAATTAGAACGCTTTTGGGAGCATCCCACAGCGCCTGCGTGCTGCCTTCCCGCCTTTCCCAACTGCCTCTCTGCAGCTGAGTTTTAGAGCTGAGACAAAGAGAGAGAGAGCGAGGGAAAGGAAAAGAGATAGAGAGAGACAACTCCTAGGGGAGGTGGGTGGGTTGTGAAGACTTATTCTTGCTGTTCCCAGAGATCACCTGTTACAGGTAAGTAACTGTGCTATCTCCAGGAACAAGCAGAAATGAGTCTTCACATATGGGGACTACCAAGCTAAGATGCCTGGAGGAGGCCCCAGCATGTTGCAATCTAAAGATGGGCCATGCTTATCCCTCAAAACCTCAGGCATCCAAGGGATGGAGGGGTAGGAGTTGAACTAGAAAAGAAAAAAAAAAAAAAAGAAGAGGTGCCGTGGAACAGCTTAACTAAACAAAGGTATCCAGAGGGGAGTCCTTGTGTAAATTATAAATATTAGAAAAATGTTGAGTCTTAATTTTCTAATGTGGATCTCACTCAAAGATATTGCAAAAATACTTGAGGGTAAATAAGGGTCTGTGGTTGAGAGCCAGATCATTATCCTCAAAGAAATTCCCCCAATGTGAAGTAGAGGGAAAAAATAATTTTGCAATACAGGAAGAGATGAGATGAGAAGTCCTCATGGCCAGAACTAACCCCAGAAGAAAGTACTGGGGGAGTTCAATGAGGTTGGACTTTTGAGAAATAGCTAAAGCTTCTGTAAAGTCCAAAAAATTGAACTTCTTGTCCTTGGAGCAGAATAAGGTCCTAGGAAAGAGTGGAGATAATCTGACTGGATTTGGATGAAAAGGTAGAAATACCCTTTGCAGAACAAAGGGGATAGGTCTTTAATACCCCCTTTATTCCAATGAAAGAGAAAGATATTTGTACTAGGCGTTGAGCCTCCAATTTCTTGAAGATCAGTAAAAGTCTTTTGTAAGTGATGTCACTTATGATGATGACCTTACATGTAGAGCTTCAGATGTGACGTAACCTAAAAGGTAACGGTAAAAGAAGATATTTCGTAAATTACCATAGAAATTGGTTGTCCATTGAATTTTATGGTATGCTGGGGCAGCATTAATATGGACAGTAGACAAATCTTTCAAAGTCAGATGTTGTATAGAGATTGACGCAACAACAAGAAGGATTAAGACCTACTTGGGAATATTGATGGAGAATCTCTGTCTGTTTAAATTTGGAAGAACTATAGAGAAAGTTTCGTGGAAACTGGTAATATGTTCTTCACTTACAGGGATAAGATTAGACCTCTTGAAAAGATCTAGCCCCTGAATAACCAGGTCTCGAGACGTACGTGAATGAGTGCAGAGGAGATCCTTAGTCTTAAGACAGCAAGTTTGGATCCTTCTATAATTTCAAATAGTAGCTGGAGAAAAAGACACAATATAAGGGGATACCATGTTTGCCTCTTTATGAGGGCAAAATGAGTATCATGCATTCTCCTGTTCAACATAAGCTACCATGAAGTATAGGAAAGTAGTGAATAAGGACCAACTGCAGTGAAAAAAATGCATCCTTGTTGAGGAAGTTCCAGTGAGATGTGGAACAACCAGGGAATTGTGCAATTTTCTACACTTTCACGTGGTCTAAACCCTGGCTACCTTTCCTTAAAAGGAAATTTTAAGGAATATGGTAAAAGTAGGAAAAAAACAGTCATGTAGGAGCATGACTGGCAGAGTCTACCAGCTGAAGCCCTTATTAACTATCTGGCAGCTACGTATTAGGAGTAGCTCTGAGGCTCTCTGGCAAAGGCCCACAGTTGCAGAGCTTTGTTGTAGCATTGCAGAGAGCATGTTGTAGGTTGCTTAGATCTGGCTGTTGAATTACCAGTGTGCAACCTAATCTATTCTGTTGGAGCCAAAGAGAACTGAAGGTGGCTAAGAATAGCAGATAGGCCTGATGCCTGCAACAATAAATAGTCCAAATGAGTTCTGGATCTCTTTTGGAATTATCTGTTATTAAGGCAGCATAAAAGTTAGGTCCTATAAGTTGGAGAGGACCGACAGACATAATTTGGAGTAGTGATACCCAATTTCTGTCCGAAAAGCTGCCTTAAAAAGATATGTGAGAAGGAGATGAACTGCAAAAGGGGAGAAAACTCTGTATGGAAACTACTTACTGGAGTAGGTATTGAAGAAAATCCTATGGCTTAGAGGATAAGCCCTCCAGTTGGTTAGTAGTACTCTTAGAGACTGAATGTCTGGGCTAAGAGGGATAGAAAATAATACAGAGTTGAGAAGACTTACAATTTAGTAAGTCTTTGAAGGGATAGGGTACCCTTGCAGTTAAAAGTATGAGATATCCTCGTAGAGGAAACTGACAAGTTGAAGGGTATAGTTCACCCTGTTAGTTGTTAGTTCTCCTTTTGTTTTAAA
Organism: Ichthyophis bannanicus; assembly: GCA_033557465.1. NCBI lineage: Eukaryota > Metazoa > Chordata > Amphibia > Gymnophiona > Ichthyophiidae > Ichthyophis > Ichthyophis bannanicus. The sequence continues at coordinate 550,272,811 of CM066031.1, forward strand.
AGGAGAAACCCGTTATCTCTGGGGTATGATAGTCCTTAATAGCTCTTAGCTAGAAGGATAGATTTCTCTTGTAGAAAGAGATTCATGCCCAGAGCCGAGGATTGAGTCAATGTATGACTGATATCTCAGCATGGATGAGATGAATTTTAGATGCTTCTGTTGAAAAGAAGTAGGTTCAAGTACTAAACCTCACACAGAAAAAGTGAATAAAATATCAGAAACCCTGCGATTGCTGGGTTTGCTGAGCCTGTTGAGGTTTTGGTTTTCTTAGCCTGGTGTGGTGTTGCCCATCTTTGGAAACATCTGCAGAATGGGTAGAAGATGGATAAAACTTTTTCCCCCTGGGGGAATAAAGCTTTTTATGAGATTTTTTATTAGTTGGGATAGAGGAAAGGTTTTGACAATCCTCTGAAAGTAACAGCATCAGTGCTCAACTGATTAGCTTGAAATAAAGCCTCCTTGTTGAAGAGATTTTCACCAGTACAAGGAATATTTCCCAGCCTTTCCTGAAACCATCTGTCCAAGTTAGAAGCTTGGAGCCAGGCTATGCGTCGTGCTCCTATGGCTATAGCAGAAGTTCTGCTAATATACCCAAAACAGTCCAGGGAAGCACGATTAAGGAACCTAGAGATATTTTGAGCATGATTGACTAATGAGGAATAGTCTGCTCTTTTATGCTCTGGAAGAAAAGGGTTCAAAAACCTTAAGTTCTTTGTGACCTCTTCAAGAGATAATCCCATATAGAAAATATGAGATAATTCTTGCTGAAAGCATGGATGCCTGGAAGCATCGACGTCCAAAGGCATCTAAAGTCCTAGACTCACGACCTGGCAGATAAGAAAAGTGCTTCTTTGCACTTTTAATACGCCTCATTGCTGATTCTACAACAATAGAATGATGAGGAAGTTGAGTCTTCTGAAAACCTGGAGAAGGTGGCACCTTGTACATAGTGTCAAGTGTCTTAGAATGTGGGGATACCGTTAAAGGAGTTTCCCACAGTCTTAACAGCAGATCTTGTAAGATCTGATGCAAAGGAAGCATGATCACCTCCTTTGGAATCCAGGGGAATTGCAGTGTGTCTGAATTCTCCGGAAGGGATTCTTTACCAGGTATAGAAATGGCAAGTAGCTTTGCCATATCAAGCAGAAAAGCTTGAAAAGAAATCTCCCCCGAGGAGGACTCTAAAATGAGGGGTAAAGGCTAGACTTGTAGAAAAATCAGCCTTGGTACCGATGGATTCATCCCAGTCATCGGGGTCGGAAGACTGAAAAGGATGAAGCATCGGATTTTCCTTAAAGCGATGTCTTTGGTACCGCCCAAGGTCGTACCGAGACGAGTCGGTAACGAATACGCCATGCTAGAGATCGATTCCAGGCTTGGCATCGAGGGAAGCGATTCTGTCGAAGCAAGCATGGACGGTACCGACGCCGATGTCGATACCGGTACCGAAGGCGATAACGATACTCGAGGAACAGTCTGCAGCAACTCTAGCGGTACCGAAGTAGCCGAGCGTGCTAGACTACGTTCATCTGTGAGGAGTGTTTTGTCCATCACCATAGCCGATGCCGGGGTGTCTGTACTGCTCGAAGCAGCCACAACCACCAAGCATGGCCCAGGTATGTTCATCGAGGTAAGAACCTCGGGAACAACCCGGAGCCCCGTTAATGCTTTGGAGCCTGAAGACTCCCGCCGGAGCTTTATTGCCAAGATGTCCTCGAGGGCAAGGCCGAAGCCATCCCGATGCTGAGAAGGAGATCTATTACTCGAGGACTGGCTAGTCTTTACAGACTTTTGTTTGGTTACCTGATCCTGTGAAGAAGATATTCTAGCTGGTAACATCGAAAGCAATGTGAACCGGGTATCGAGTTGTGCTCGATTCTGAAGACTTCTTCTTTTTGAGCTCCAGCAGGAGAGACACTCCAGAGGGCAATGGTCAGGACCTAAACATTTTAGACACCAAGTATGAGTGTCTGAAAAAAATATCTGTACCGCCACACTTTGAGCTTTTCTTAAGGATAGTGGCTGGCTTTTCCATAATGGAAGGGTAGAGGCCTAGTGGCCTAGAAACCGTCAGGCACTGAACAGGAAAAAATGTCTAAGAAAAGAAGAAATTCTTTAGGAAAAAGAAAGGAAAGCACCGGCGGTACCGGTAGCGTCGAGGGAAGGCAGATGCGACCACAAAAAAACTAGAATAAAAAGAAGAATTTTCTGCAGTGACAGGAATACGTCCTGCCGGCTCCGCGGAAAATGGAAAACTGGAGAGAGGCAGTTGGGAAAGGTGGGAAGGCAGCACGCAGGCGCTGTGGGATGCTCCCAAAAGCGTTCTAATTGGTCGCTGGGGAGCGTTCCCGTGCAGGCTCCGCCAGTACCGACGATACCCATATGTGAAGACTCATTCCTGCTTGTTCCTGGAGATAACGTAGTTACTCACCTGTAACAGGTGATCTCCGGGAACAGCAGGAATTGAGTCTTCACATATGGATATCGTCGGCACCAACGGAGCCTGCATGGGAATGCCCCCCAGCATCCAATAGGAAAGCCTTTGGGAACATCCCACCGCGCCTGTGCCACTGCCTTCCTGCCTTTCCAACTCTCCCTCTCCAGTTGAGTTTATAGCTGAGACAAAAAGGAGAAGGAAAGAGAACTCCCAGGGGAGGTGGGTGGGTTGTGAAGACTCAATTCCCGCTGTTCCCGGAAATCACCTGTTACAGGTGAGTAACTATGCTATCTTCAGGAACAAGCAGGAATGTAGTCTTCACATATGGGGACTCCCAAGCTGAGATGGGCCAGGGAGATGACCCCCGAAAGCTGCGAAACCCAGGTTGAGATGGGTCATGCTTCCTCCCACGGATCTCTGCATCGAAACCCGGGACGACGGGTAGGAGTTGTTCTAAGTCTGAAAGAGATGCTGGAGAACAGCCTGGCCAAACAAGGCATCCCGACGGGAGTCCTTGTCTAAGCAGTAGTGGGCTGCAAAGGTGTGTACCGAAGCACAGTGGCTGCTCTGCAAATGTCGTCAATGGACAGTGAGCGAAGATTGGCCATAGAGGCTGCCATTGCTCTCATATTGTGAGCTGTGACATGACCTTCGAGAGAAAGTCCCTTATTCTCATAGGCAAAGGATATGCAATCTGCAATCCAGTTAGAAAGAGTTTGCTTAGAAACTGGTAATCCAAGATGACTGGAGTCAAAGGCAACAAAAAGCCGAGAAGCCTTTCTATGCTGCTTAGTTCTCTGAAGGTAAAAAGCTAAAGCTCTTTTACAATCTAGAGTATGAAGATTCCTTTCTGCATTACAGGTGTGAGGGCTAGGGAAGAATACAGGAAGGTAAACCAACTGGTTTAAATGAAAAGGCGAAACCACCTTTGGCATAAAGCGAGGGTGAGTTAAGAACTACTTTATCATGGTGGAACCTTGTATAAGGAAGATCAGCCACTAAAGCTTGTAGCTCTCTGATGCGTCTTGCAGAAGTGAGGGCAATTAGGAAGATTGCCTTCCAAGAAAGAAATTGCAGAGATGTAGTGGCTAAGGGTTCGAAGGGCGGTTTCATAAGCTGTCTGAGGACAAGTTTCAAATCCCATGGCATAGGTGGTGGCTTAATGGGAGGTTTAGTTAAGAGTAGGCCTCTCATAAATCGCGCTACAAGCAATTGAGAGGAGACAGGTTGTCCATCAAAGGGCTTGTAGAAAGCCGCAATGGTACTAAGGTGGACACTTACTGAGTTAGTCTTAAGACCAGAGGATGATAAATGGAGGAGATACTCCAGTAACGCCTCCACTGGAACTGAAAAAGGATTAAGCTCCTTTTTTGACCACCAGATAGAGAACCTTCTCCACTTAAAGACATAGGCCCGCCTTGTGGAAGGTTTTCTTGAAACCAAATGGATATCCTTAACCTGTTGAGAAAGGTTGATATCCTGGAATTCTGGCTCTCAGCAGCCACGCCCTCAGGTGTAAAGACTGAGGATTTGGGTGCAATAACATCCCGTTCTCCTGGGAAAGAAGAGCTGGAGCACATCCCAACTGCAGAGGCTTGGCTTGAGAGAGAGATGTAGAAGCAGTGGATACCACGTCTGTCGTGGCCAGCGTGGGGCTATAAGGATCCTATGGCCCCTATCTCTCTGAAGCTTGAATAGAGTTTTGGGAATGAGGGGAATGGGCATAGAGGAATTCCTGACCTCAATGGAGGTGGAAAGCATCCCTTGCCTGAGCTAGAATTCTGGAACAGAACTGAGGAAGTTTGGCATTCTAAGGACTTACAAAGAGGTCTATATCTGGAGTTCCCCAGATCCGAAAGATTCAAGCACTTTGTTCTGGATGAAGAGAAAACTCGTGTGGCAGCAGTACTCGACTGAGTTTGTCTGCCAAGAGATTGTGTGCCCGGAAGATACACCGCTAATAGGTGGATTTGAAGGGCTCTGGCGAAGGCCCAGAGGCGTAGAGCTTCGCTGCACAATGCCTGAGAACCTGTCCCACCCTGCTTGTTCACACAGAACATGGCTACTTGATTGTCGGTCTGAACAAGAACCGTCTTGTAGCTCAGGCGGTCCTGAAATACTTGAAGAGCATAGAAAACGGCTCTGAGTTCCAGGAGGTTTATGTGAAGACAAGCCTCTTGCTCGGTCCAGAGACCCCGAGTGGAGAGATTGTCCAAGTGAGCCCACCAACCTAACTTGGACGCATCTGTCGTCAAGGTGGCTTGGTGTAGTGGCTGCTGAAAAGGAGACCCTATGAGAAGGTTTTTCAACGACTGCCACCACTGTAGGGATGAAATTAGGCATGCAGTGTTTCCGATTTTGTCCCCCAGGTGACGCCTGTGCCCACTGAGAGGTCCACATGTGTAGGCGAGCATAGGGAACCACATGGGACAGTGGATATCATATGCCCCAGCAGCTGTAGCATCTCTCGAGCAGTTAGAAAAGTTTTCATAGCTACTCGAGAGGCCAGCTGGAGTATTTGAACACAACATGGTTGTGACAGGAAAGCCTTTGACTGCCTTGTGTCTAGAAGAGCCCCTATGAACTCTACGGACTGAGAAGGGGCAAGATGAGATTTTGGGAGGTTTATGACCAGTCCCAACTACTGCAGGATTTGCATTGTACAGGAGAGCGCGGAGCTGGCTTCTGGAGCTGTTGATGCTAGAATGAGCCAATCGTCTAAGTAGGGGAAGACAAATATCCCCATAGTTCTCAAGAATGCTGCTACTACTGCCATGCATTTTGTGAAGACTCTTGGGGCAGAAGCTAGTCCAAAAGGTACTGGTAGTGTCTTCCATGAAAGAGGAATCGAAGAAACCTCCTGTGATCTGTATGAATGAACTTGGGCCTTCCTCTGTTTGGGTTGCTGCTGCCCCTTTTGGGGAACATGGACTGGGTAGTGGACAGCCTGAGTGTAAGATGGACAGAATTTATTTTTCTTGTTGAAAAAGGGTTTCTTAGCTGTCTTTTTCTTAGCTGGGTTGGCTGTGGTCCTTGATAGTTTGTTCAAGGTGGTGTTTTCGGACTCAAGCTGAGAAGCTTTGTCTTGCCAATCCTTCCCAAAGAGGTTTTCTCCTGTGCAAGGAATATTCCCCAGCTTGTCTTGCACCCATTGTTCTAAATCAGATGCTTGTAATCAGGCAATGCGACGTGCACCGATGGAAATAGCAGAGGTTCTGCTAATGCACTCAATGCAAAGGTTGCACAGTTCATAAACTTAGAAACATTCTGGGCATGTTTGACCAGAGTGAGGAAGTCGGCCCTCTTGTCATCGGGAAGAAGTGGAGCCATGAGTTACAAATCTCTTGCAACCTCCCGAAGAAACATACCCATGTAAAGTAGGTAAGAGCTTATTCTAGCCGATAGCATCGACGACTGAAAGCATTGATGCCCAAAGGCATCAAGTGTCCTCGATTCACAACCTGGAGTGTTTTTTGGAAACTGGGACATTGTGGTACCCAGTACATTGTATCGAGTCTCCTAGAATGTGGAGACACTGTCAGGGGTGTTTCCCACATCCTAAGCATGAGATCATGCAAAATTCTGTGAATGGGAAGGGTAGCAGCCTCCTTAGGAGCTGCTGAATACTGAAGAATTTCTAATTCTTCAGCTCTCGGTTCCTTCTCAGGGGTCATGGTGATTGAGAGTGCCCGTGCTATATCACGTATGAAGTCCTGAAAGGAGATGTCCTCTGGAGGAAACATCTGACGCTGTGGTGAAGGAGAGGCATCCTCTGGAAGAACCACCCCGGTACCGACAGTCCTCGGAATCGTCGGAATCAGAGGATTCGAAGTATTGTCGGGCCGGATGCTCTCGTATTGCTTGTCGGCGGTATCGATCAAAGTCTGCATCGGAATGCCTCAATACCGGACCCTCGATGCTGGAGACCGATTCCAGGGCCGGCATGGGAAGAAGCATGGAGAGAGGCGCATCGGTCAATGCAGGTACATTCGGTACCATTATCGGTACAGATAACTGCGTCGATTGTAGTGGTACCAAGGCTGCTAATAAAGCTGCAAGACTGCGCTCAATGGCCAGGATACATTGATCCATGGAGCCTGCCGATGTCTGGGTATCGGTATCAGCGGAGCAGGCCACGACACCAGAACATGGCACCAAGAGTTCTCCAGAGGTGGAAGCTTCGGGAACATCCCAGAACCCCATTAATGCTTTGGAGGCAGGTGCCTCCCGCCAGGGCTGTTTGGCCGGTGTGATTTCCTTGAGGGCAACACTAGTAGCATCTCGATGTTTAGAAGGAGATCTAACCTTTGAGGACCGGCAGGTCTTGGAAGACCTTGATTTAGTTACCTGAGATCCATGGGAGGAAGATGAAGCCCTGGACAACAACATAAGAACATAAGATATGCCATACTAGGTCAGACCAAGGTCCATCAAGCCCAGTATTCCTGTTTCCAACAGTGGCCAATCTAAGTCATATGTACCTAGCAGTTTCCCCAAGAGACAAGTTCCACAATGCTTGTACTGGGTCAAGCATTGATATCTTCGGTCACTTCTTAATAATGGTTTATGGACCTTTCCTCCAGGAACTTGTCCAAACCTTTTTTAAACCCAGCTACACTAACAGCCTTTACTACATCCTCCGGTAACAAATTCCAGAGCTTGATTACAAGTTGAGTGAAAAAATATTTTCTTTTATTAGTCTTAAATAGTTTACCCTGTAGCTTCATTGCATGTCCCCTAGTCTTTCTATATTCTGATAACGTAAACAATCGATCTACGTTTACCCGTTCCACTCAGTTCATTAATTTATAGACTTCTATCATATCTCCCCTCAGCCGTCTCTTTTCAAGGTTAAAGAGCCCTAACCTTTTTAGCCTTTCCTCATAGGAGTATCCTTCCATCCCCTTTACCATTTTGGTGACTCTTCTCTGAACCTTTTCTAAAATCGCTATATCCTTTTTAAGATACGGCGACCAGAATTGCACACAATATTCAAGGTGCGGTCTCACCATGGAACGATATAGAGGCATTATAATCTCTTTTGTTTTATTTTCCATTCCTTTCCTTATCATACCTAGCATTCTATTTGCTCTCTTGGCTGCCGCTGCACACTGGGCCGAGGGTTTTAACATGGTATCCACAATGATGCCTAAATCTTTTTCCTGGGTGGTGGTTCCTAATGTGGAACCTTGCATCGTGTAACCATAGTTTGGGTTGTTCTTCCCTAGGTGCATAACCTTGCCCTTGTCCACATTAAATTTCATCTGCCATTTTGATGCCCAGTCTTCCAATTTATCAAGATCCTCTTGCAATTTTTCACAATCCTCTTGGGTTTTAACAACTTTAAATAGCTTTGTGTCATCTGCAAATTTGATAACCTCACTCGTTATTCCACTTTCCAGGTCATTTATGAATATGTCAAAAAGCAGCGGACCCAGCACAGATCCCTGGGGTACACCACTATTCACCTTTCTCCATTGGGAAAATTGGCCATTTAGCCCTACCCTCTGCTTTCTATCTTTTAACCAGTTCCTGATCCACAATAGTACACTGCCTCCTATCCCATGACTCTTTAGTTTTGCCAAAAGTCTCTGATGAGGGACCTTGTCAAAGGCTTTCTGAAAGTCCAGATACACAATATCAACCGACTCACCTTTGTCCACCTGTTTATTCACTCCTTCAAAAAAACATAACAGATTAGTAAGACAAGATCTTCCTTGTCTAAAGCCATGATGGCTGTCTCCCATTAGGTCGTGACTATCTACATGCTGAGTAATTTTATTCTTTATGATGGTTTCTACCATTTTTCCCGGTACTGACGTCAGGCTCACCGGTCTGTAGTTTCCCGGATCACCCCTGGAACCCTTTTTAAAAATTGGTGTTACATTGGCGATCCTCCAATCTTCAGGTATTAGAGATGATTTTAATGATAGTTCACAGATTACTAATAGCAGGTCTGCAATCTCATATTTCAGTTCTTTCAACACCCTTGGATGTATACCATCCGGCCCAGGTGATTTGCTACTCTTCAGTTTATCTAATAGTTGTAATACATCTTCCCGATGTATCGATATTTCCTTCAATTCTTCCGCACCTTTAAATACCACTTCAGTCATGGGTAACATCCCTACATCTTCCTCAGTAAAGACCGAAGCAAAGAATTCATTCAGTCTCTCCGCTATCGCCTTGTCGCCTCTTAGTGCTCCTTTAACCCCTTTATCATCTAATGGACCAACTGACTCTCTCACAGGTTTTTTGCTACAAATGTACTTGAAAAGGTCTTTATTTCGTGTTTTTGCTTCCGCAGCAAGCTTCTTCTCAAATTCTCTCTTTGCCTGCCTTATCAATGCCTTGCATTTGACTTGCCAGTGCTTGTGCTGTTTCCAGGTTTCGTCATTTGGCTCTTTTTTCCATTTCCTGAAAGATGCTTTTTTGGCAACAGCCTCTTTGACCTCACCTTTAAACCATGCTGGCAGTTTTTTGGACTTCCTTCCACTTTTCTTAAAGCGTGGAATACAGCTGGTCTGGGCTTCCAAGATAGTATTTTTCAACAACATCCAAGCTTGATGTACGTCTTTAACCTTTGCAACTGCTCCTTTTAGTTTTTTCTTAACTGTTTTCCTCATTTTATCATAGTCTCCCTTTCGAAAGTTAAAGGGTAGTACTGTGGATTTCCTTACTATCCCTCCTCCACTAATTAAATCAAAGGCGATCATGCTATGATCACTATTGTCAAGTGGCCCCAACACCCTTATCTCTTGCACTAGATCTGGTGTTCCACTAAGGACTAGGTCTAACATGGCTTCCCCTCTGGTTGGTTCATGAACCAGCTGCTCCAAGAAGCAGTCATTTATTTCATCTAGGAACTTTATCTCCCTAGCATGTCCTGCTGTGACACTGACCCAGTCGATGCCGGGGTAATTGAAATCACCCATTATTATTACTGCACTGTAACTTTTGCTAGCTTCCTTGATTTCTTTGAGCATTTCATCATCCATTTGTTCATTCTGGCCAGGCAGAAGATAGTACACCCCCACTGCCATCGCCTTCCCCTTTTTACATGGAATTTCAATCCATAGAGATTCTACAGCAAATTTTGTTTCTTGCAAAACTTTAATCCTTTCTGACTCAATGCCCTCTCTAACATAGAGCGCAACCCCTCCACCAATTTGATCAGCTCTATCATTACGATATAGTTTGTACCCAGGTATCACAGTGTCCCACTGGTTGTCCTCCTTCCACCATGTCTCTGATATTCCAATCATATCTAACCTCTCGTTTAGTGCTATATATTCTAACTCTCCCATCTTGTTTTTTAGACTTCTAGCATTTGCATACAAGCATTTTAGAGATTATTTTATTCATATTAATTTGGCTATTGGTAAACATGGGTAATTTGGGATCTTTAAGCTCTGTCTGCTCCATACTCGAGGGCATTTGGGCTACTTTACTCTTTTTTGGAACCTCTCTGCTTTTTGTAGTATCCTTCAAGGATACATTCTTCCGAACCATGCGCTCTTGGGCGACTGTCGGCTTTCCCCTATTATCTAGTTTAAAAGCTGCTCTATCTCCTTTTTAAAGGTTAATGCCAGCAGCCTGGTTCCATCCCGGTTAAGGTGAAGCCCATCCCTTCGGAAGAGCCCCTCCTTTCCCCAGCATGTTCCCCAGTTCCTAACAAATCCAAACCCCTCATCTCTGCACCATTGTCTCATCCACGCATTGAGACTCCGGAGCTCTGCCTGCCTTTTGGGTCCTGCGCGTGGAACGGGAAGCATTTCGGAGAATGCTACCCTGGAGGTTCTGGATTTCAATTTCCTACCTAAAAGCCTAAATTTAGCTTCCAGAACCTCCCTACCACATTTTCCTATGTCATTGGTACCGACATGTACCAAGACAGCAGACTCCTCCCCAGCACTATCTAAGACCTTATCTAGGTGGCGCGTGAGTTCCGCTACCTTCGCACCAGACATTGCATCCGAGGCAAAGAGAGAGTGCCGAGTTTTGCAGCTCCATTCTACAGGACTATTTTGGTCATCTTTCTACAAAGGAGACACTCCGATGGCAAACTGTCAGGACCTAAACATTTAAAGACACCAATCATGGGTGTTGGTAGCAGAAATGGTACTGCTACATTTCGAACATTTTTTGAAACCACTAGATGGTTTCTCCATTTTGGAAGAAAAGAGGGCCTAGTGCCCAAAATGGCGCCTAGCACCAAGAGGGGACAGACCCTCAAAACAGAAGTTATTCTTTTTTTCTTTTTTTTAGAAGGTAAGTAGTCACGGTTTAATGGGAGAAAGCCATCATGGATTTAGCCAAGTCAAGTCTTGTCTTAACCTGTCATATATTTTTTTAAGATGTGAACAAACAGGTAGACAAAGATGATGAGCCAGTGGATATAGTGTATCTGGATTTTCAGAAAGCCTTTAACAAGGTCCCTCATGAGAGACTCTTGGAGAAATTTAAGAGTCATGGGATAGGAGGCAATATGTTATTGTGGATCAAGAAATGGTCAAAAGCAGAGAGTAGGGCTAAATGGCCAATTTTCTCAATGGAGGCAGGTGACTAGTGAAGTACCCCTGGTATCTGTGCTACGCCTGCTGCTTTTTAACATATTAAAAAAAAGACCTGTAAATGGGAATGAGTGAGGTGATCAAATATGCAGAGGACACAAAATTATTCAAAGTTATTAAAACATAACAGGATTGTGAAAAATTGCAAGAGGACTTTTATAAACTGGAAGACTGCACATCCAAATGGCAGATGAAATTTAATGTGGACAACTGCAAAGGTATGCACTTAAGGAAAAACAACCCAAACTATAGTTATATGATGCAAGTTTCCAAATTAGGAACCACCATCCACGAAAAGGATTTAGGCATCATCATGGATAAAACATGGAAACCCTCCGCCCAGTGTGCGGCAGCGGCCAATAAAGCAAATAGAATTCTAGGAATCATAAGGAAAGGAATGGAGAATAAAACCAAGGATATTATAGTGCCTCTGTATTGTTCCATGGTGCAGCCGCACCTTGAATATTATGTGCAATTCTGGTTGCTGTATCTTAAAAAAGGATAATACAGAATTAGAAAGGTAAAGAAGAGCCACCAAAACAGTAAAGGCTTAAAAGGTTAGTGCTCTTCAACTTGGAAAAAGACGCTGGGGGGAGATATGATAGAGGTCTATAAATTAATGAATGAGGTGGAACAGGTAAACTTAGATTGGTTGTTTACTCCTTCAAAAAGTAGAAAGATTAAGGGGCACTCAAAGTTACAATGTAGACCACTTAGGATTAATAAGAGAAAATATTTTTTCACCCATTAAGAGGGCCAGGTAAATCCACTGCTTACCTCAGGATAAGCACTGTGAAATCTGTGTACCTTTTTGGGAACCTGACAGGTACTTGTGACCTGGATTGGCCACTGTTGGAAACAGGATACTGGGCTTGATAGACCTGGATCTCGCCCAGTATGGCATTTCTTATGTTCTGCCTCACCGCCACAGTGCAGGATCGCTACAACACATTGACTCCCTTCTCGCCTGCAGAGTTTTTGGGTTACCGTTCTTTCCCCACCGCTTGTGTGTGTATGCTTACATGTTTTAATTAAGCTAACAATCTGTAAGCTAAAGCAAATTGCTTTCTGGTACGGTCCTATAATCTTTGCTGCTATAGATTAAATATTGCGCCTAACTCATTTCCGCCAGCCTCTTTTAGACCTGTCTGGTTTTATACCTCAATACAAGGTACAATGTTTGAGCCTACTATTTTAGGGAACACAAAAGCAGTTTTTAATTCTGTCCCAACTTGCTAAACCTCCACAAAGCAAAAACACAAGCAGACAGAAGTTCAGGGAAAATTAAATCAGCTTACCTCTGTCCCAGCTTGTTAAACCGCCACAAACTGGTCCTCCAGGCCCTTCCTCCAGCCCCAGTTAAAGTTTCTACCTCAGAACTCCTTTCCATAGCTTGCCTTAGGACTCCTGGTTCCATGGGCCTCTCTCCCTCCTGTTGCCTGCTGAGTTCTTAATCTCTTACTGTGAGCTATGCTCTCCCAGCTCTGAACTCTGGGCTACAGACTCTCTTAAAGGGGACTGTTGATACTCCCTTTGGAGAGGGACAGGTAACATTCTACAGACCCCGTAACAGTTCCCTCTTGTGAATGTAGGACTAGTTTAGCTTACTAATTAGAAGTGCACTGGAATATGCATTATGAGAGGAGGGCAGTTACTAAGACAAGACAGTGAACAGTTCAGAGGCATGACAAAGATGAAAAAAGTATACACCATGAAATTCAAGTCCAATAAAAAGGTGGCATTTTAACTGGGACAAGCAGCAAGTTAGTGAGGAGACATTTTGGACTTGAGAGCTGTGTGCCTCACCCATTTCACTGCTGTGACATTACAAAACAGGAGGATGAAGACATTTGTAGAAAGAGCTCTTTAAACTAGATTTGACCAAAGCTAGTTGGTCTATAGACAACTTTCCCTGAACAAAAGGTTCAGGGAAATGCACCTCAGGAACAAATAAATGGCAATGCCCATTTACACTGTGGGATAAATAGGCAACTAAAATGGGAGAAACCCAGAAAACCTACAGTGCTAAACTGCAGTGCAATGGGCATGCAAATCACATGCAAAATGATGTGCATCTAATTGTACCCGATGTAAAAAACTGCACTGTTTACATTATTCTTAATGCTGGATCTTCACACCAGCTTCAGGCAGGTGTAAATAGTACCAATGCCTGGATAATCTGAGGTAATGTGTCAAACTTCATCTCAGATGATCCCGTTTCTCTGGAACAGTATGCCAAACTGGCACAGCATACAGGGGCTGCTAACGCAGACTCCTGCGCACATGTGTTTGGCTTGCTCTTCCAGTTTAATGCAGACTTTTTGCACAGTGATGCTGGAAGCAATAGTATGCAAATTAACCAGTGCGCAAAAAGCATTAAATTTGCACTATGGGCTCTAGCATGGTGTTTTTGCATCAGCCTCAAAGCTTGCTAAAAGCTACAGCAATATATAAGATGTGATTGAACTAACTGTTCATGCTTATTTAACAAGCAATGACTGCTGTGCAGGGAAGGGAAGCACTTCCTGAAGTCACAAGTGATGAAAACAAATCTTGCTCATCAAACCCCCTTTATATCAACAGGGGGACTAACCCTCACAGACAGCAGAAAACACCACCTTCCTACCTTAAGTTTAAATTGCAATGACTTCTGTTTTTCCTTTCATCAACTCTCTCATATTACAGAGCACCAAGAATCAGCAGACAGCAATTTACAGGGATTATTTTTTCAACCTGGATTTTTAGCCCACCGTTTCAATCATGCTAAAGGTGGCTTACAACATTATATTTCACATATAATAAATTATAAGCACTTTTGGCCAGGAGTTTAAGTAATCAGCTGGGACAACATAAAGAGAAAGCAATTAGCCCAAGGTTACAAGGAAGAGGAGATATGAACCTTGGATTCCCTAGTCCTAAACCAATTTGCACCAACCTCAAGTCTTCTCCTTCTCCTATATGAAGAACAACTGAAGAACCATATAGATAAAACCTGCCTTTGCAAAATAAGAGGACATCCACTGCCACTGCACAGCCCCAGCACAGAGAACAGGAGAGGACCCCTCCCCCCAGATAATAACTGAGAGTACATGCTTCTGCTAAAGATCTTTCACTCTAAAGCCATGGGACCCAAAGTATTATGGCAGACTGGTGGACTATTTGCTCTCCATTTGATGGAGACGTAGTAAATGCTGTTAGTGTAGACAAGTTAAACACACACCAACCAAATTTGGATTGTTCCTGGAGGAAAAGTCCATAAAACATTAAAGCGGACTGGGGAAATCCACTGCTTATCCCCGAGATGCAGCATAGTCTACCTTTTGGGTTCCTAACAGGTACTTGCAATCTGGATTGGTTGTGTTGGAAACAAGATACTGGGCTTGATGGACGTTTGGTCTAACCCAGTATGGCAAATCTTATGTTTGAAAAAGATACTCCTGAAATGAAGTGTCTTGATATCCCAGTTTTACAAGTGTGTCACTTGTCTAGACAACACAAAAAAGTGCTGGCTCCAACATTTTGATTTGGAAATTGTGCCACTTTCTACACTTGAAAAAGACGACACTTCTAGCAACATACTTCCGCAAAGGCAAGCCACTGCTTTTTCTCCCTATTTTCCCCTCCCATTTTGGTTTTTGGCGTTTGTGTGTCCGAGCATTGAAAAACATGTGGCATATACAAACCAGATTGTAGACACCAAGGAGAAGAGCCTCAATGCAGCCACTGCTCTGCAGATCCCTGCTGGTCGAGACCTCCAGGTAACACCACATTAGTTGCGGGAGAAACTGCAGCGTGAACCGACGAAGCCGCTCCTCGCCACTGCGATAGAATTCAAACAGCTGGTGGCAGACGGGTTCCAGCAGCTAGAAGACAGCAAACTGGTTAGCATCAAAATCACAGAGGAAACATGGACATCGTACAAGCTGAAAGACAAAAATTGTTTCAATTCAAGATAAATCTTCATTTTATTTCTTGACACATTCATCTATATTGCCTTTATGTGGCTTAAGGCATATAAATTCTACCATATGACTAGTTAGTTAGAGCAAAAAAAAAAAAAAAAAAAACAACCACCAACCCCACACAGTTCTAGATTTGTATTTATTTGGATTCAGTGCACATGTTCTCAGAAGTTCTTTAAAGCGTTAGTTACAGCCCAATGAACAGAAAGCAAAAGCACCTCCCATCTGTAGCAAAATATAAACCCAGGGCAAGCAAAGCAAAGCCTTTTGCCTTGCCGCTTCACAATATACATTTGATTTAGTTGAAAGACAGCCCAAGGTCTGCAAAATCCAACCTTCTTCTAAAGGTGACAAGCGGTTCTCTGAACAGGGCAAAGTGGGAAAAAGCAAAAACTAAATACCTCCTCAACAACCACAGAAGTGAAAACATTCACTTTCCTGACTCAAACAAGGAGATCGATTTACATTACCAGAATAGCATTTTTCCATCGAAACTAAACAAACTATCATGTTTGCCCAGGTGTTTTTCATCTTAAAACCTGTATTACTTTAGGGATGTACATCCTGCCTGGATGTACAACTCCACTATTCATCCCCCAGCTGCTCCAGGTGCAAAGGCTCCCCGTACGAACAGGAAGCCTTAGACGGCGTGGGAGAAGACGGATTGGAGGCGGAGAGAGGGTGGGGCATGGGCAGGCCATGACCACGGACGTACAGAGCCAAATCCGAGGTCAGCCTGTACGTCTGGGGTTGGCCATGTAGACAGGGGACACCGGAGCTGGAGCCAGTGACAAGGCAAGGGAGCGCAGGGGGATCCCTGCAGCCTGACCCTGGCCATGGGAGGCCGGATCAGGAGTCAGCTGTGGGAAAGACGTTGGGTCTTGCAGTCGGTGATCGTGGCTCCGGTTCCATGGTGACGGGACGTCTGGCTGAGTTAGCTGGGGATCTGCTGGGCTTGCGGCCCATCAGAATTGGGGCCTGGCCTGAATGTCCAGGCTGGTAGACCAGATTCTGATCCCGCAGGCATGTCTAGCCCCCACGGGATCAGAATCGGGCGCTGCCAAGCTCAGAAAGAACAAAATTAAGATCCCACGCTGAAGCAGGCGGCTTCAGTGGAGGCTTGGTATTCATGAAGCTTTACCTGAATTGCGCAACTAGTGGATGCGTAGAAATGGGTTTGCCATCCTCTTGACAATGAAATGCTGCTATGGCAGAAAGATGATGAAGTCTGAATTCCAGAGTCAGATAGGTGAAGGAAATATGCGAGGATGTGACTGAGAGGGCAGGAGACGGGGTCCAGATCCCATAGTGCAGTCCAATAAGAAAAATGCGTCCATTTACACTGATAGGAGCACTGTATAGAAGGTGATCTGCGAGATGCTTGGAGAATAGTTAGAACAGCAGCTGGCGGGGGGAGGGATACCTTCAGACAGCCGCTGAGCTTCCAAGCAGCTAGAGATAGAGACTATAGGTCAGAATGCAGGGAGGCACCCCTTCTGTAACATAAGAACATAAGATATGCCATACTGGGTCAGACCAAGGTCCATCAAGCCCAGTGCCCTGTTTCCAACAGTGGCCAATCTAAGTCGTACGTACCTAGCAGTTTCCCCAAAAGACACAGGTTCCACAATGCTTGGACTGGGTCAAGCATAGATATCCTGGGTCCCTTCTTAATAATGGTTTATGGACCTTTCCTCCAGGAACTTGTCCAAACCTTTTTTAAACCCTGCTACACTAACAGCCTTTACTACATCCTCCGTTAACAAATTCCAGAGTTTGATTACACGTTGAGTGAAAAAATATTTTTCTTTTATTAGTCTTAAATAGTTTACCCTGTAGCTTCATTGCATGTCCCCTAGTCTTTCTATATTCTGATAACGTAAACAATCGATCTACGTTTACCCGTTCCACTCCGTTCGTTAATTTATAGACTTCAATCATATCTCCCCTCACCCGTCTCTTTTCCAGGTTAAAGAGCCCTAACCTTTTTAGCTTTCTTCATAGGAGTATCCTTCCATCCCCTTTACCATTTTGGGGGCTCTTCTCTCAACCTTTTCTAATAACACTATATCCTTTTTAAGATACGGCGACCAGAATTGCATACAATATTCAAGGTGCAGTCTCACCATGGAATGATATAGAGGCATTATAATATATTTTGTTTTATTTTCCATTCCTTTCCTTATGATACCTAGCATTCTATTTGCTCTCTTGGCCACCGCTGCACACTGGGCTGAGTGTTTTAACATGTTATCCACAATGACACCTAAATCTTTTTCCTGGGTGGTGGTTCCTAACGTAGAACCTTGCATCGTGTAACCATAGTTTGGATTGTTCTTCCCTAGGTGCATAAAACTTTGCACTTGTCCACATTAAATTTCATCTGCCATTTTGATGCCCAGTCTTCAAATTTATCAAGACCTTCTTGCAATTTTCCACAATCCTCTTGGGTTTTAACAACTTTAAATAGTTTTGTGTCATCTGCAAATTTGATAACCTCACTCGTTATTCATAAATGACCTGGAAAAGGGAATATGTCAAAAAGCAGCGGACCCAGCACAGATCCCTGGGGTACACCACTATTCACTTTTCTCCATTGGGAAAACTGGCCATTTAGCCCAACCCTCTGCTTTCTATCTTTTAACCAGTTCCTGATCCACAATAGTACACTGCCTCCTATCCCATGACTCTTTAGTTTTGCCAAAAGTCTCTGATGAGGGACCTTGTCAAAGGCTTTCTGAAAGTCCAGATACACTATATCAACTTACTCACCTTTGTCCACCTGTTTATTCACACCTTCAAAAAAACATAACAGATTAGTAAGACAAGATCTTCCTTGTCTAAAGCCATGTTGGCTGTCTCCCATTAGGCCATGACTATCTACATGCTGAGTAATTTTGTTCTTTATGATGGTTTCTACCATTTTCCCAGTACTGACATCAGGCTCACCGGTCTGTAGTTTCCTGGATCACCCCTGGAACCCTTTTTAAAAATTGGTGTTACATTGGCAATCCTCCAATCTTCAGGTATTATACAGATGATTTTAATGAAAATTCACAGATTACTAATAGCAGGTCTGCAGTCTCATTTCAGTTCTTTCAACACCCTTGGATGTATACCATCTGGCCCAGGTGATTTGCTACTCTTCAGTTTATCTAATAGTTGTAATACATCTTCCCGTTGTATCGATATTTCCTTCAATTCTTCTGCACCTTTAAATACCACTTCAGTCATGGGTAACATCCCTACATCTTCCTCAGTAAAGACCGAAGCAAAGAATTCATTCAGTCTCTCCGCTATCGCCTTGTCGCCTCTTAGTGCCCCTTTAACCCCTCTATCATCTAATGGACCAACTGACACTCTCTCAGGTTTTTTGCTACGAATGTACTTGAAAAAGTCTTTATTTCGCATTTTTGCTTCCGCAGCAAGCTTCTTCTCAAATTCTCCCTGTGCCTGCCTTATCAATGCCTTGCATTTGACTTGCCAGTGCTTGTGCTGTTTCCAGGTTTCGTCATTTGGCTCTTTTTTCCATTTCCTGAAAGATGCTTTTGTGGCAACAGCCTCTCTGACCTCACCTTTAAACCATGCTGGCAGTTTTTTGGACTTCCTTCCACTTTTCTTAAAGCATGGAATACAGCTGGTCTGGGCTTCCAAGATAGTATTTTTAAACACCCAATCTTGATGTAAGTCTTTAAGAGAAGAAAAGGATGAAGCAGCAACAGCCAGGGCCCATGTTGCACCAGGTTGTGGAGATGCGGTTATCAAATCTGCTTGGGCCACTGAGGAGCAATTAGGATCAGAGAAACCTTGTCCATTTGGGCCTTGAGGAGGATCCAAGGAATGAGCAGAAAAACAGGGAAAATGCATAAAGGAGGTGGTTTGCGCAGGAGATAAGAAAAGCATCCACTGCCCATTTGTGCTGGATGGGACGAAGGGAACAGTAGACTGGACATTTGGCATTGTAATCTGCTGCAAAAAGATCCACTTCCAGTGTCCCCAAGGCATGGAAGATAGGAGTTAGGACTGAGGGATCCAGAGACCATTTGTAAGGGTCACGGTGACAACTGAGGGAGTCTGCTAAATGATTCTGGGCACCTGGAAAGTAGACTGCCCGGAGCAAGACTGATAACTGAGCTTAAAGCCATAGGCAAGCAGCCTTGCAGCAGAGTCAAAAGAAGCCTGAGCCATCCTGCTTGTTGATGTAGAACATGGTTACTTGATTGTCTGTTTGTTGACCCAGAGGTGGAAGGCGTAAAAAGCATAAAGAACTGCACCCATCTCCAGTATGTTGATGTGCAAAGACATCTCTGCTGGCCCAGTGCCCCCAAGTCAAAAGATGTAAGAGATGGGCTCCCCAGCCCATATGGAAGGCATCAGTATTTCGAGTGAGCTGATGGGGTGGTTCAAGGAAGGGCAGGCCACCAGTGAGGCTGGATGGAAGAGTCCACCAGTGAAGAGACCGATGCATCATGTAAACTTTGGACCCAGAGAGGGGCACCTGCCTAAGGGACTGAGTATGCCGATTCCAATTAAGCTTGAGATGGCACTGGAGCGAGCACATGTAAAGATGTGCCTGCAGAACCCCGTGTACTGAGGCTGCCATGTGACCTAAGAGGCATAAGATGGTGCGAGCTGAAGTGCTCTGTAGATTGAGCAGTTGGGAACTGGGCTGTTGTAGGAAGGTTACTCTGCTTGGTGGCAAGAAGACTCGAGCTAGTGTGGTATCCAAGCGAGCCCCGATGAAATTGAGAACTTGACAAGGACACTCTGACTTCTGGAAGTTAATGAAGCCAAGTTGTTGCAGGAGTAAGGATGTCCTGCGGTCTTGACAGCTGAGCTGATGTCATCAGGCCCTGAGATAAGCCAATTGCCCAGATAAGGGTAAAATGCACAGGCCTTGTTTGTGCAAATGTGCTGCGGTGACCGCCAGACACTTTGTGAAAACTCCTGAGACTGAGGAGAGCCAAAACGGTAGAACTTTGTATTGATAATGCTCCGTCTTGAAGCAAAACCAGAGGTATCGGCAATGGCTGGGGTGTACGGAGATACAGGTGTAGGCGTCCTTGAGATCCAGAGAGGCGAGTCAGTCAGCCTGCCTCAGAAGCAGAAGAATAGCAGCTAGAAAGTCATATTGAATATCTCTCTTGAGGTAGAGGCCGAGCACTCAAAGGTTGAGAAACAGTCGGAGGCCTCCCGTTTTCTTGGGAATAAGGAAGAACAGAGAACAGAAGCCCTGGTTGCACTGTTGTAGCAGTACAAGCTCAATTGCATGATTACTGAGTAGAGCTGCAATCTCTTCTGCCAGGAGGGGGAAGGTACAGAGGAGGGATATAACTGTGCAAGGGCGGCCTCTAAGGGGTGGTAACCATAAATTGAGCTTATAGTCAATGCAATGATGCCAAGGACCCAGCAATTTGTCGTGATGGCAAGCCAGGCTTCCTGGAAGTGCTTGACATGGCCACCTACTGGTAGATAGTCAAAAACTGAGGGCTACCTTGGGAGGCTGAGCTGAAGCGATCCCAGGTTGTTTCCTTTCCCTAGGGTGTTGACCATAGGTAGGTGCAGGCTGGTGCTGTGGTGGACGAGAATAGGGCTAAAATGCTGACGAGGGTAAAGTTATTGGAACTACTGATATTGGTATGCCCTCCAGTACTGAGGGTATTGTGGCTGGTGAGACTGCTGGGCTGTCTCTTGAGCTGAGCTTAAAGTTCCCACACCGTAGAAGAGTGGTTCTTGACTTCTGAGACAGCCTCTTACACCTTAGGTCCAAAGAGACACTCTCCTTGACAGGAAGCATCCACTATGTGGTCATGAAGATCTGACCAGAGACTGAGCCAAGCCGTGTAATGGGCAAAGATGGAAATAGCCATGGATCAGGCAACTCAGTTGTAGGCATCATACGTAGCCCGAAAGATATGATAGAGGGACTCTTGTAAATTATCTTGAAAGGCACGTGCCTCCAGCGCTGAGAAGGGTAGCAGGATCCAGTAACTGTGAGAGGAGGGCATGATGATATTGTAGAACCTGAAGTTGATGGGCTAGGATTTTCATGGCTAGCACTCCACTCAGAGATCTTTCTGCCAACTGAATCTAAATATCCACTGGTCTTTCTCTGGTGGAGTCTGACCATCAGACTTGGAAGACAGTCTTCTTAAGTACCTCCTCAGAGACCACTGACTGATGAGGAAGTTGTTGATGGTCAGAGGAGGGTGCTGGATCAACATCTCCTAAAAGGGAGGGTTCTGTGTCCTACTGGTAGAAGTAAAGGGGACTGGCGGCCGAGTAGGTATTCTCATCCAAAGACCCAGGGGCCCTGAAATCTGTGAGAGGAGGGGGCCCTTGAGGAGGGGCAGGTGGAGGAACGAGGGAACCTCTGAAGGCAGCAGGTGATCACCAGGAGGGTCAGCACCGAGCAGGGCTGCACTATCCTGTACAAAGCGATATAACAATTGTAGCAGAGGGTCACTGGGGGAGGACCTATCTCCCGCTGGAGGAGCTAAGGAAGATAAGGTAGGCATAGGGTCCAACTGTTATCTTATCCCCCTTGGATTTATGGGAGGAGGCTTCTGAAGAGTCCCCCTCAGACTTTCTACTTGTGTGGACGCAGGTCCTGAGAACGATGTGTGCTCCTTAGATCGTCCTTACAGCAGTGCTTAGATCTGGACTTGCGCTTACTCTGAGGCTGGAACCTCTGGTAGTTGGTAACTCCTGTCGAGGCCGGGTGAGGAGGAGATGGAGTTGAGCCTTTGACATGCTGTTTAAGGCTCTGGGTCATCTTCTTAGATGCTGGCACCGGTAGGAAGTCTGCCTCCAGCCACATTGCAGCCCCATCTGTTCCCAATGAGATAGGGGCAGGCGATGAAGCAGGAGTCGCTATGAAACAGGATACACAGGGAAAAATAAAAATAAAAAAAATTCAGAGAACTGCAAAGATTGAGCGTGCTGTTGGCAGGTCTTGAACTTTCAGCTTTAAGAGAAATGGGTAGTTAAGTTGCACCTAGTGATTCTGAAACTGTATTGTTTCTTCTTTAATATTTTTTTTTCTTTTGCAAGGTTAAATATATAGTTTCTGCAGGCAGGAGAATAAGAAATTAGTTCTTACCTGCTAATTATCTTTCCTTGAGCTTTCTCCGGGCCAGTCCAGGGACAGGTAGGGTTGTCAATCCTCTATAGCAGCTGAGGGCTGAAGACTTCAAGTTTTGTTGAGAGGTGAAGCCACTCCCCCTGAGGGTCACCCAGCAGTCTACGTGACAAAGCAACTAAAGAAAAAACAATAGATAACCCATGAAACAAAGTGATAAACTCCTACAGTCCTTGGAAACACCGAAGCCCTGAAAAAAAAAAGGACTTCAACCCCATATGTTAACAGGGTTTTTTTTTTGTTTGTTTTTTTTGTTTTTTGTTTTAAATTAAAACCAAATCCTAAACGGCATTGAAGGAAATCTGAGAACCCCAAAGATACGCTCCGCCCCAGACCAATGAGCCAAACTGACTAGGGAATACAGAGCCGAAGAACAAAGTGGTATAAACAGCAAGAGGTGGGACCCTGGACTGGCCCGGAGAAAGCTCAAGGAAAGATAATTAGCAGGTAAGAACTAATTTCTTATTCCTATTCGCTTCTCCGGGCCAGTCCAGGGACAGGTAGGGCAGTACCAAAGCAGTACCTAAACTTGGGAGGGACCCGCGAGACCTGCGATAAGAGTCGCCGCCCCCACTTTCGCATCATCCCGAGCTTGAACATCCAATCTATAATGCTTAGTAAAAGAATGCAAGGAAGACCAAGTAGCCGCTCTGCAAATATCTAGAGGTGGCACAAACGCAAACTCCGCCCAGGACGTGGCCAGCGCTCGAGTAGAATGAGCCCGTAACCCCGTAGGGGGAGAAAGTCCTTTAGCCGCATACGCCGCTAAAATAGCACTGCGAACCCAACGGGCTATGGTGGCCTTGGAGGCCGGCTGACCTTTACGCGATCCGGCATACTGAACGAACAGCCTATCGGTCTTCCGAAAAGGTTCCGAAATCCGCAAGTAAGTTCGTAAAACCCGTGCAAGATCCAAATGCCTGAGAGCGTGATCCATGGGAGAACAAGAAGTTTCCGTGAACACGGGTAAGGCCATTGACTGATTAATATGGAAAACCGAGAGAACTTTAGGTAGGTAGGAAGGCACCGCTCGTAACAACACCCGCTCCGGCAGAAATTGCAGATAAGGCTCCCGGCAAGATAAGGCCTGCAAATCGGAAATTCTGCGCGCTGAGCACAAAGCAACCAAAAGAGCTGTTTTCCAGGAACACTCTCGAATTTCCCGAGAGCCAAGCGAAGCTAACGATGATCGAGAAAAAGCTTCCAACACCACGTTCAAATCCCAGGGTGGAACTACAGGATGCACTGGAGGCCGGAGAATCCTTATTGCCCTGAAAAAACGGTGCACATCAGGAAGCGCCGAAAGACGGCGATGCTGAACGTTCCCCCGAAAACACGCAAGAGCGGCCACATGCACCTTAAGTGTACTGAGCGCCAAACCTTTGTCAAAGCCATGCTGCAAGAAAAGTAACAGCTGAGGCAAGGTAGAGGACATAGGGAGAATATCCCGCTGCTGACACCAGCACTCAAACAGACGCCAAACGCGCACATAAGCCAGAGAAGTCGTAGGTCGCTTAGAGTGAAGTAAGGTGTTGATTACGGAATCAGCATAGCCCTTGCGCCTCAAGCGAGCCCTTTCAAGAGCCAAGCCGTAAGTAAGAATCGATCCACTCTGGGCATAAGAATCGGACCCTGATGCAACAGATTGAGACGAAGTGGAAGAGGCCAAGGGGGAGCTATCAGTAGCCGAATGAGATCGGCATACCAGGGACGACGAGGCCAATCCGGCGCAATGAGAATCACCTTGCTGCGATGATGTGCAATTCGTTGTATAACCCGACTCAACATTGGCCAAGGAGGGAAGACATACAAGAGGGAGTCCAGCGGCCACGGTTGAACGAGGGCATCGAGCCCCTCGGACATGTGTTCTTTGCGCCTGCTGAAAAACCGGCTGGCTTTGGCGCTGGCACACGTTGCCATCAGATCCATCACTGGAACCCCCCAACGCAGAGTCAGGTCGTGATAAACGGCTGCGTTCAGCTCCCATTCCCCGGGATCGAGGATATGGCGGCTGAGATAATCTGCTTGGACATTGTCTCTGCCAGCGACATGAGCAGCTGAGATCGCTTGAAGATTGGTTTCCGCCCAAGCCATCAACTCCTGACATTCGGACAGGAGAGGGAGAGATTTGGTGCCGCCCTGTCGATTGATATACGCCACGGTTACCGCATTGTCGGAGAAAATCTTGACCGCCTTGCCCTTGAGCAAGTCTGCAAAATGAAGCAGGGCAAGTCGAGCTGCTCGCAGTTCCAGTCGATTGATCGACCACGAGCTCTCTTCGGGAGACCAGGAGCCCTGAATCACTTGTGCCTGACAATGAGCTCCCCATCCCGAGAGACTGGCATTGGTGGTAACCAAGATCCACGAATGCTCCTTCAAGGGTACTCCCGCTGTAAGATGTTTTGGAAGTAACCACCATTGCAGACTGTGACGCACCGAATCTGGATAGGGAAGGCGTTGCGAGAGCGGATGAAGTTGCGGCGACCAATGGGAGAGAAGTGTCTGCTGCAAAGGTCGCATGTGGGCTTTCGCCCACGGGACCAGATCCAGAGCCGCTGCCATGGACCCTAACAGCTGTAAATATGTCCATGCCGACGGAGCTGTAAGAGCCAGGAACGCGTGTACCTGATGTATAAGTTTCTCTATCCGCAGATCGGGTAAAAAAACTATCCCTCTCTTCGTGTCGAAGCAAGCTCCGAGATACGTGAGCTGCTGGCTTGGAATCAACTGACTTTTGGACTGATTGATCACCCAACCGAGCTGTTCGAGAAGGTAAACCACGCGAGCTGTCGCCGTTACTGACGCCTCCCGAGAATCGGCTCGGATCAACCAATCGTCGAGATATGGATGAACGCGAATACCCTCTTTTCGAAGCGCTGCCGCTACTACGACCATCAGTTTCGTGAAAGTGCGCGGAGCTGTTGCGAGACCGAAGGGCAACGCGCGAAACTGGAAATGGCCCATTGGAAGAGCAAAACGTAAGTAGCGCTGATGAGACTGTCTGATGGGAATATGAAGATAAGCTTCTGTGAGATCTATTGACGACAGAAACTCTCCTGGCTGCACCGCCCGAATAACCGTGCGCAAAGTTTCCATGCGAAAGTGTGGAACCCGCAAAGAGCGATTTACCTCTTTGAGATTTAACACGGGTCGAAAAGAACCGTCCGGTTTGGGAACGACGAAATATATCGAGTACCGACCGCAACCGTACTGGTCCAACGGGACAGGAATAACCGCTTGAAGCTGTAACAGGCGGCGCAGCGTGTCGGAGATGGCTTGCAGCCTCACTCTGCTCGTACAATGGGACTGTACAAAACCCTGTGGCAAGGGGCATTCGAAGTCCAGGGCATAGCCTTTCTGAATAACTTCCAACACCCACTTGTCGGACGTGATTGCGGTCCAAGCCGTTAGAAAATTCTGTAGACGTCCGCCCACCTGAACTAACGGCTGGACCAGCCGACCTTCATTGGGGCTTTTTAATGGACAAGTGAAAGGTTGCTCCAAACGAGTGCCCGAAACCTCGTGCTCCTCGAAAGGACTGACCACGAAAACTGGAGCGCCCACGAGCATAGGGCACAAACCGAGCCGCACGAAATCTGCGGGATTCCCGAGTGGTGCCTCTAGGGGCCCCAGCATTCCGCAAAGGCCTAGGCCTATCCTCAGGCAACCGCCCTCCTTTGGAATCGCCTAAATCCTTCACAATTTTTTCCAAGGCCTCTCCAAAGAGCAATTTCCCCTTAAAAGGCAATTTACTAAGGCGGACCTTTGAGGACACATCCGCCGACCAGTTACGCAACCAGAGAAAACGTCTGGCCGCCACCATAGAGGCCATTGTTTTTGCCGCAATTCGCACTAAGTCATAAAAGGCATCCGCTGCATACGCTGCAGCGGACTCCAATTTCGCGGTATCTGGAACTTCCGAAGCGGAGTCACCTGTCGCATCTCCCTGTAACCAGCGAATGGAAGCACGCGAAACATAAGCTCCACATACAGCCGCTTGCAACGCCAACGCGCTCGAATCAAACGCTTGCTTGAGCAAAACCTCTAATTTTCTATCCTGGAGATCCTTAAGTGCTGCTGCACCTTCGACAGGGATGGTAGTCTTTTTAGTGACCGCAGACACCAGCGCATCCACCTTCGGCATGCGGAACAACTCCCGTTCTTCTTGTGGAAGAGGGTACAAGCGCGCTAAAGCGCGGCCTCCCCGCAGGGTCGCTTCGGGACACTCCCACTCTGAGTCTATCATTTGTCGCATCACCCGATGCAGGGGAAAACAGCGCTGCTGAGCCTTAAAACCCTGCAACAAGGGATCCTCCCAAAGGCTCCTGAGAGGCCGCAGGAGGAACAAGGTGGAGGGCCGCCAAAGATTGTGCAATGAGAGCTGCCAGCTCCTCTTTCCGGAAAACTCGGAAAACATTGGGATCCTCCCCGGGAGCAATTTCCCCCTCCTCCAACTCCTCCGTGTCCTGATCCAAAAAAGGTTCTGCCAAACCTTCAGTGTCCCCCTGTCCAAAGAGGAGGGAATCTTGGGCCATCCCAGGGCCCAATGGCTCTGGAATACTCCCTTGACTTTTCGAAGAACCTTCACCCGGGTCTTCAGTGGCCCTCACCGTAGGAGAGAGAGTTTCCACAGTGGATAATCCAGCAGCCTGCACCGGCTGAGCTGACCTGAGCAAAAACGCCTGGTGCAGAGCTAAAATGAACTCAGGCGAGAAAAAAGAACTTAGCTCACCCTGATCCATCGGTTTTGGCAGCGCAGGCTGAATTACAGGCCCCGGTTCTCTAGAGGTCTTAGCTTTCCTCTTGTGTGGCCTAGCCGGCTCCGAGGGAGAGCTTGCCGGCGCTGCCAAAATGGCCGATTTTCCCGCCTTTTCTGAGGGTAAAGAAGGCTCCTGTAATGGCTTCCCCTGCTGATCCGACATCCTAAAAACGTGGGAAGGGGAAGAAAAAACTGTTTGCACCGTGAAGCTGAAGGCAGCAGTACCCGGAACCGCTAGCACTCAAAACCGCACTAACGGCAGACAGAGACAGAAACGGCAGCGGCTGAAGAACGGAGACACAAAAAAAAAAAAACTCACCCCCAAGCAAGTCGCAAGAATCGGCAAGGTAACGGAAGCAGTCCCGCAGCCAGCGAGAAACAGCCCACGCTATCAATTTGACCGGTCGGGGTAAAACTGGGGCTCCCAGAATTAACCTCCTTCCGACGGAGACGGAGATGGTGAATTGAGGCAGGCTCTGCCTCTCACCGGGGGACTGCGTTACTTCACGTCTCCAATTTCTTAAAGCAATATGCAGCAATTTGCAAGATAAGGACTGTAGAACCCCATCAGCTCTGCTAGAGCCAATTTACAAAGGGAAATAAAAGGAAAAAAACTAACATCAGAACTAAAATTGAGGGAGAGCTATAGATTCGACCCTCTCTAGCTGCTGAGGACTGAAAGACTGCTGGGTGACCCTCAGGGGGAGTGGCTTCACCTCTCAACAAAACTTGAAGTCTTCAGCCCTCAGCTGCTATAGAGGATTGACAACCCTACCTGTCCCTGGACTGGCCCGGAGAAGCGAATAGGAAGGTCTGCTTGGTTCTCTCTCCAGTGTTGCTGGCGTTTGTTCACTTCTCCCTACGTTTGCAAGTGCCTCTTCCTGTCAGCAAGCATGTGCCGATGCTGAAGTGAGAGACCGTGGTGGCAGGGAGCCTCCGAGAAAGCATAGTTATTCACCTGTAACAGGTGTTCTCCAGGGACAGCAGGAATGTGTCCTCACATATGGGAGAAGTCAATGCCAACGGAGACCTGCACAGAAGCTTCTCCCCAGCTTTCAAAGAAAGCCTTTGGGAGATGCACCACACATGCATGGTCCCCTTCCACCCAAGGGTGTCATCTTGCCTCAGTCAAATGACACAGCTAAAGATGGCAAAAATGATAAAGAAGCAACTCCATGGAGAGGAGAGAGGGTTGTGAGGATGGATTCCTGCTGTCCCCCCTGTTACAGGTGAGTAACTACACTTTCTCTGAGAACAAACAGGAACTCAGTCCTTACTTACATGGCACTCCCTAGCTTCAGGCTACCGAAAACCTGTAGAAATGCCACAGGTGAGCTGTGAGCAGCAGCGGGTGAGTCTTAAAGAGACAGACTTTCAAGAGACCCAAGTGTCCAGCAAGAACCAGCACTCTGGTAGCCTGAAATAGAAGAGTCGGAGGGCAGGAGCTGCCTACACTCCTAACAGATGAAGGAGCATGGCCTGGTCGAAGGCGCTGTCCCGTCAGGACTACCTCTCCAGGCAGAAATGAGTGGGACGAAAAGGAACACAGGTTTACCACAGATGCTGCCATGGCCCTGATGCTGTGTGCTGTGACCCGGCGCTCCAGTAAAAGTCCAGCCTGCTCATAGGTGAGGGCAATGAAGTCTGCCACCCAAGTGGACAGAGTTCGCTTGATCACCACCTCCCCCAGCTGACTGGGGTCACAGGAGAAGAAAAGCTGGGAGGCCTTGCGGTGGCCCTGGGTACATTAAAAGTAGAAGAAGGACAGGGCCCTCTTACAGTCCAGGGTATGCAGTATGGTCTCCATCCGGCTGGCGTGAGGCCGTGGAAAGACAGTGGGGAGCACCACCTCCTGATTGAGATGGAAGGGGGACACCACCTTAGGAAAAAACTTGGGGTGTGTGTTGTATGGCGGATCGGCCACTAACGCCTGAACCTCGCTGACCTGTGAGCAGACGTGAGCACCACTAGGACAACTACCTTCCATGAGAGGTACCACAGGTGGCAGGTAGCCATGGGCTCGAAAGGTGGCCCGATGAGCTTGGATAGCACCATATTGAGGCTCCACTCTGCCACTGGAGGGCAGACAGGGGGCTTGGATAACAGGTGGCCCCACAAGAAGCGGGTCACGAGAGAGGTTGAACAGAGATGGGCTTGCCCTTGTTAAAGGTAGTGGTGCGCTGCTAGAGCACTCAGGTGCACCCTAACAGAGTTGGACTTCAGTCCTGCCTGCAACAGGTGGAGCAAATATTGCAGTACAAGCTGCACAGAGCACGAGAATGGGTTAACTTGCCGTTCCACACACACACACACTGAGAATCTGTGTCATTTGAAAGTGTAGGCTCATCTCGTGGAGACATTGCAGGAGGCCAGGACCACCACCTCTTCCTCCCCTGAAAGGTTGAATGGGGCCCAAGGCTATCCTTTCAGCAGCCAAGCCATTAGTGACAGAGACCCCAGGACACAGAGGATAAGTTGAGGAGCAGTGGGAACCACAGCTGCCTGGGCCACTGTGGGGCAATCAGTATCAACGACACCCTGTCACACTGAGCCTTGTAAACGGTCTTGGCAATCAGTAGCGTGGGCGGGAAGGCACAGAAAAGGCCTTCCATCCACGGGATGAGGAACGTAACTGTTGCCACCCGTGAGGGGTGCGGCTGATGGGAGCAGAAGCAGGGCAGCTGAGTGTCAGTCGGACTCATGAAGAAATCCATCAGCAAATCCCCCCCTAGAGCTGGAAGAGCCGAGAGACCACTCTGGGATCCATCTGCCACTCATGCGGTTGGAGTGCCCAGATACACTGCCCATAGGAGCATCCCACTGCAGAGCGCAAAGGAGCAGAGAGCCACTGCCTCCTGACAGAGGGCATAGGACCCTGTGACCCCCCTGCTTGTTCACGTAGAACATTGCCACCTGATTGTCTGTTTGGACCAGCACTAACTGTTGCTGCTGGCTGTGATGAAAGGCTCGGAGAGCCAGGAACATTGCTTGAAGCTCCAGCAGGTTGATCTGAAGATAGCTTTCCTACTGCAACCAGCTGCCTTGAGTGCAGAAATCTTTGCAGTGAGCACCCTAACCCTGTAGGGAGGCGTCTGTGGTTGGAACCCTCTGGGGATTGGGGGCCTGGAAGGGCAACCCTGCCTGGAGGTGCTGCAGAGCCTGCCACCAGCCAAGGGAGTCTGCAAGTTGGCAGGTCATCGTCACCCTGTCCTGCAGCCGTCCGGTGGCCGGGGTCCACTGGGAGCAGAGGTACCATTGGGCCACCTTCATGTAGAGGCAGGCATCTGGGGCGACATGGACTGTGGATGCCATGTGGTCCAGCAGGCATAGCAGGAGGCAAGCAGACAATAGAATGCTCCGGCCTGGAGAGTGTCTAGCCAGGCTCCTATGAACTCCAGACACTGGGTAGGGAGGAGGTGAGACTTGGGGTTGTTTATGACGAACCCCAGATGTTGTAGGATGCTGTGGAGTTGTTGAGGTCAGGCCGAGTTGCGAGGTCGGGCCCCGAGCCTGACCATCCATGCCTCTCAGAGGTTCTGCAGGCAGGGCCGCAGCCACTCATCAGGGAAGGCCTTGGTCCCAAGGATGGCGACTGGGATCAGCTCAACATCTGGGGAAGTCCTCAAGGTCGAGTCCCCAGTGGTCTGGGCAGATGACCCAGCAGAACCGGGTATCAAGGCCCGCTGCTGGGTCATGAAGTCAGTCAGACAAGCTGCACGCCAAGGCCACCATTCTGATCTCCAGTCCAGATGGCTCTGCAGGTTTCGGCATGACACTAAGGATCTTGGGCCAAGCATCGGCTCTGACGAGGGGAAGTCCTCGACCAGGATGGCCTCGCGGGTCCGAGGAGGCATATTTAGTTAACAGTTTTTTTATACCGCTTTATCATTTCAATCGAAGCGGTTTATATTGTAAGAAACTTGCTAATGTACATTAAACAGGGACATTGATAACCCTTTTTTGCCCAGAAAAATCCAAGTTAAGTGACTTGCCCAAGGCCACAAGGAGTGCTAGTGGGAATCGAACCCTGGTCTCTTGGTTCTCAAGCTAGTGCTCTAACCATTAGGCTACTCCAGATGCTTCTTTTCAGGCAACCTTGGTAGGTCACTCCCGCTCCAATCTCTCTGACTTGTATCGTGAACTGCGGAACCTGGCGCAGGACTTACCCACCTTCCCCGATTTATCCACAGATGCTGCCCTCAAGGATTTTTTCTTCTTGTGCTCCACCTCTGGGGTGTTCCATTCGGAGGACTCATGGCCTCAGTCGGAGGTAGAAGGGTCACTTCAGGGCTCGGAGCACGGTGTCACTGGAGAATCTGGGGCAGAGTCTGACCTTTGGAAGATCTTGTCATGCTACTGCTGACAACTCTTAATGGCCTTGGAGGACATCTTTTTACAGAGGCCACAGTCCAAGGGATCGTGGTCTGCCCTGAAGCAGCGGAAACAGGAGTCATGTGTATTGGTGAGGGACATGGTCCATGAACACAGATCACACTTCTTGAAGCCGCTGGCAGAGGCCAGGGGGGAAAAAAGGGCTCCAGCGAAGTCGAAGACCCAGGGTTCTGCCAGTGAAAAGGGCGCAATACCGCACTGGTCAAAAAAAATAAGGAAAAAATAAACCCAAGATGCAATGCCGAGGCAAGCGAGCTTGGGGGCAAGAAGGGGAACCGGTGCAACCGGGGAAGAAAACCTGAAAGAGAAAAAACTAACTTTTTCCAGAGAAATCAGACATCTCTGGTGGGCTCTGCGGAAAAAAGGAGACTGAAGCAAGATGGCAAACTTGGGCAGAAAGGGGACCATGCATGCATGGTGTATCTCCCAAAAGCTTTCTTTGAATACTGGGGAGCAGCTTCCGCGCAGGGCTCTGTCGGCATCGATGTCACCCATATGTGAGGGATGACTTCCTGCTTGTTATCAGAGAAGCACTGTTTTTTTTGTTTTGTTTTGGGGGTTTGTTTGTTTGTTTAATAATTTGCGGCTGAATGGGCACAACGAAAACAAAACTAAAAATTAAAGAAATAAAGAAAAACAATGCGGCAGAGGAGTGAGAGCAAGGGAGAGACACGGCTGGCTGGTTGCCTTGGTCACAGAAGACTGGGACGTAGTGTGCCTGCATCCCTCTGCTTGAATATGGAGAACCAGGAAAGCTTGGTTTGAAGCCCACTACTTCCCCTTGTGATCTTGGACAAGTCACTTAACCCTCAGGTACAAACTTAAATTTTCCTATTCTTCGGATGATTACAATCTACTATAAAAACAAAATGTAACTCGCTTTGAGCTACTCCTGAAAAAAAAATGCATGAACTAAATACAAAATCCCTTCCCTTTAAGGTGAACTGCCCCTTGGTGACTGTGCTTCCCTACTGCAGTGGTTCTGGTATAGTACAGAGGTGGGGGTGAGGTGTAGGAGTCATACCAGAAGCTTCAGCTGGCTCAAACTGATCTGTGCCCTTTCCCCAATTCTCCTCCTTCTGGCAGTTATTTCACATTCTAGAAAGGTATATGTGGGCTAAAGATATATGCAAAAAAATTTCTCA
Organism: Ichthyophis bannanicus; assembly: GCA_033557465.1. Taxonomy (NCBI): domain Eukaryota; kingdom Metazoa; phylum Chordata; class Amphibia; order Gymnophiona; family Ichthyophiidae; genus Ichthyophis; species Ichthyophis bannanicus. The sequence continues at coordinate 550,305,220 of CM066031.1, forward strand.
GATCTCACTGGCAAATCAAACTGATCAGTCTATAAATTCCACCATCACAACTACTTTAGTCTGGGCTTTGGACTCCCGAGGCAGTTCGTCTCTCTTCAGTGCAACGTTGCACTGGTGTGCGATAGACTTCCTTGTCAGTGTCACTGCAATATTTTGTTTCGCTGGGGGCTGGTTCCTGAGCAATGGCTTCAGTCCGAGCTTCCTTTAGCAAGGGGGGCAGATGTCGACACCTCTGTTTAGCATGGGGAAAAAATAAATAAATACTTTCTGATCCATCATTGTCTACTACTCCTCTGTAAAGAGTAAGAAACAGGAAAAACAAAATCCAGAGGTGGGGGGAGGGGGGAGACAATGCCACTGTTCTTGCCACCAACAAAGCCTGAGCAAGGCCTTCTTACATGAAAACATGCTCTTGAATACACTTCTCCCCTGTAGATTATGGCTGACCTTTTTCAAGGGAAAGACCAGTGTTAAATGACCTTCATGCCAAAACTTGAGCAATTAGTGATTAAGCAAGTTCACTTGTGCCCATCAGAACATGCTGCTAGGACTGTGCTTGATCGATACTAGAAAAAGACAGGATGGTACACAAGCAGAAATCTGAAGTACAAGTGTTTGTTCTAGTTCCAACTTTAACCACTAGTGACAGTCTGCATCCTTAGGGTGAGGGCTGAGGAAAGCAGAATACAGACTCTCCACTGCTGCAGACCTAGTAACATACATACCTCACTCTGTGGCTCCTGGATAACCTTATACAAAGCTGAGACCAGAGAACTCTTGTCCTTCAGATTGAGAGCATAGCTGGAAATAGATGCTTCAGGAAGGGTCTGAAACCAAATACAGAAAAATTGTGTTTTTCCCTTTTGTAGAAAAGCCTCACTCAAATTGAATAATGCTAATGAGCTAATGAACTAAGACAATGCAATATACTTCATGAGTCTGTAATTGAGGAGAAGGGGGATGGAATTTGACAGGGAGATGTTTTACACACCTTTTGGGAAGAGGGATTATATGAAAAAGCATACTCACCTGTAACAGGTGTTCTCCAGGAACAGCAGGAATCAGTCCTCACATATGGGTGACGTCAGCGCCGGAGTCCGCATGGAGCATTTCCCCAGCTTTCAAAAAAAAAAAAAAAAAAGTCTTTGGGAATGCCACCACGCATGCATGGTCCCTTCCCGTCCAAGGGTGCCATCTTGCTCAGTGAGATGACAAAGCTAAGATAGCAGTCAAAAAAACAAAACAAAAAGGACAGCAACTCCATGGGGAGAAAGGACGGTTATGAGGACTGATTCCTGCTGTTCTCAGAACACATGTTACAGGTGAGTAACTATGCTTTCTCCAGGAACAAGCAGCCTAGTGGTTAGAGCAACTGCCTAGTACCCAGAAGATCAAGGGTTCAATTCCCACTGGCACTCCTTGTGACCTTGGGCAAGTCATTTTACCCTCCATTGCCAGCCTTTTCTTCCGAGGCAATCTACTTCCGGTGATACATTGCCAAGAAAACCCAGAGGTAGCGGAGTCGCTATGAGTCAACACTGACTTGATGACACTATAAAAAAAAAAAAAAAAAGCTCCAGGCTGCCGAGGACCAAACGACAATATCAATGGCGACTGGACGGGTGGTCAAGAGTCGTAGAAGGCGAGTCCCTGCTGAGAGACTCTGCAAGACCCTAGCATCCAGCAACACTACCACTCTGGTAGCCTAAACGCAGACGGGATGGAGGGCAGGAGTTGCCTACACTCCAAGAATATTATGCAGCACTGCCTGACCAAAGGCACTGTCCCTGCGGGACTCGCTTTCCAGGCAGTAGTGTGCTGTGGATGTGTGAATGGATGACCAAGTGGCAGATCTGTAAATTTCTGTCTCGGGCACAGAACGAAGGTGGGCCACTGATGTGGCTATCCCCCTCACGCGATGCGCTGTGATCCAGTGTTCCAGGAAGAGGTCCGTCTGCTCATAGGCGACGGAAATGCAATCTGCCACCCAAGAAGATTGGGGCTCCCTGTAACCAAGCGTACCCTGTTTGCTGGGGTCATAGGACACAAAACGCTGAAGTGCCTTGCGGAGGCCCTGGGTCCGCTGCAGATAGGACAGGGCCCACTTACAGTCCAGTGTGTAAAGTATGAGCGCTTCCTTGTCAGCATGAGGCCACGGGTAGAAGATGGGGAGTACTACCTCCTGGTTGAGGTGAAACGGGGATACCACCTTCAGGAGGAACTTCAGGCTAGTGCTCCACACCTACCCTTTCTTGAAGAACCTGGTATACTTGGGGGGGGGGGGGGTCCGCCACCAGAGCTTGGAGCTTGCTGACTCTGTGAGCTGAGGTCAGGGCCACCAGGGCGGCCACCTTCCAGGATAGGTATCTAAAGTGGCAAGTGGCTCGAATGGTGGCCTAGTCAGCTGGGCAAGCACCATGTTAAGATCCCATTCTGCTGCCAGACGGACGGACAGGGGGCTTGGAAAACAGAAGGCCCTGTAGGAACCAGGCAGGCTGGATAAGGGCTTTCCCCCTACTGGGTGGTGGTGAGCAGCTATAGTGCTCAGATGTAGCCGGACTGAGTTAGATTTCAGCCCTGCACGTGACAGATGCACTAGGTACTGAAGTACCAGCTGGACTTGGCAGAAGAACGGGTTCTCCTTCCTATCTGCGCACCACAGGGCGAACCTGCATCACTTAAAGGTATAAGCCCTCCTCGTGGAGGGCTTCCTGGAGGCTAGAAGGATCTCCTCAACCTCTTGTGGCAGGCTGAGCGAGGCCAAGGCTGTCCTTTCAGCAGCTAGGCCATTAGAGTCAATGACCCCACATTGGGGTGCAGAAGGGAGTCCACCACCTGAGTCAGGAGGTCCGGGGCTCGACCTAGGGGTACTGGGAGTGTTGCTGCCAGCGAGAGCAGTAGTGGGAACCAGTGCTGCCTGTGCCACCTGGGGGCGATCACCGATGCCTTCTCATTCTGAATTTTGAACAGAATCTTGGCGACCAGGGGAGTCGGTGGGAATGCATATAGCAATCCCTCAAACCATGAGATTAGGAACGCGTCTGCCGCTACCCATCTATCTCTGTCCCTTGCCCCCGAAGGACTCACAATCTATGTTTTTGTACCTGAGGCATTGGAGGGTTAAGTGGCTTGCCCAAGGTCTCAAGGAGCACCTGTGGGACTAGAGACCCCAGTCCTTCCGGCCCAAAGTTGCTGTCCTCTAGCAGGATTCGAACACCTGGCCCTCCAGCCTGAGGTAACTTGCCCCAACTCCTAGGCCCAGGAAGTAGACTGTTCACAGAAGCATGCCACTGCACACAGCAAAGAAGAGGAAGGCTACAGTCTCCTGGCAGAGGGAGTATGAGCCCATGCCCCCCTGCTAGTTTATATAAAACATTATTACCTGGTTGTCCATTTGGATCAGCACAGGTCTGTTCCGCAAGAGGGAGCAGAATGCATGTAGGGCGAGGGCTACCACCCGAAGTTCCAGGAGATTGATCTGTAACAGAGACTTGTCCCTGGACTAGCAACCCCGAGTGCTGTGAACTCCGCAGTTAGTTTCCCAGCCCTAGAGAAGCACCTGTGGTCAGGGTACTCTGCGGTGGGGGCATCTGGAAGGGCATTCCTGCCCAAAGGAGGCCCAGGTTCTGCCACCAGTCGAGGGCTCTCACCAGCTGGCAGGAGACCCTGACCTTGTCCCGGAGTCAGTCCATGGCATGGGTCCACTGAGAACGCAGGCACCACTGGCTGCCCACATGTGCAGGCGGGCTAGGGGTGCGACATGGACCGTGGAGGCCATATGTCCTAGCAGGCGAAGGAGAAGGCAAGCAGGCACTGTTTTTCAGTGTTGGACCTCCCCTGTCAGCTGTTTGAGGTGTTCTGCCCTGTTCTGAGGGAGAAGGGCCCTGGCTTGTACCATGTCCAGCTGAGCACCAATGAATTCTAGGTCTTGCACCGGAAAGAGATGTGATTTGGGGTAGCTGATGATGAACCCCAGGCGCTGCAGAAGGATGGTATTTTCTGTGCCCTGACTGGCCTCTGCGGCTGTGTCGCCTCCGATGAGCCAGTCGTCCAAGTAGGGGAAGACAAACACCCCTTGTAGGCGCAGATGGGCAGCTACCACTGCTAGGCACTTTGTGAACACTCTTGGCAAGGAGGCCAGGCTGAAGGGAAGTACCCTGTATTGGTAGTGGCCTCCCCCTATCATGAATCTCAGGTACTGCTGGTGAGATGGGTAGACCAGGATGTGAGCATAGGCACCCTTTAGGTCCAAGGAGCAAAGCCAGTCTCCCTGGTGGAGGTAGGGCAATAGTGTCCCAACGGAGAGCATTTTGAACTTCTCCCTCACCAGGAACTTATTCAGGTCTCAGAGGTCCAGAGTGGGCCCAAGACCCCTGGTTCTTTTGGGGACAAGAAAGTGCCTTAAGTAGAAGCCCTTGCCCCAGAGGTGCTGGGGAACAGGTTCTACTGCCCTGTCCCTTAGTAGACCTGCTAGCTCTCCTGGAAAGTGCCCTGGAGGTGGCAGCTGATCCGAGGTGGTCTCGGGCCACTTGTGGGCGAAGGGTGCCAAGCGGCCCCCTGTGAGCTGGTGAGGGTCTCCCAGGGAGAGGGAGGCACTGCCCTGGGAGTCAAAAGCTCCTACTAGGTTGAGCCAGAGCTGGTGTCTGCAGTTTGGGGGCCCTTGGCTTCCTGGGTCCGTGTCCCTGGTGCTGCTGGCTTGGGAAGGCTCAGTAGTGGTGACTCTGATGGAAAGGGCCAACTTTCGAGGAATAAGGGCCTTCTCCCCCCCCCCCCCCCCCAAGATGTGGGGAAGGGTAAAGCTCTTCTTTGAGAGCCTCTGTCTATTCACCATCTCGGCCACCTTGTCGGCCATAGGTTTCTCAAATATATTCTCTCTGGTGCAGAGGACATCCAGCAGCTTTTCCTGGACCCATTGCTCGAGGTCTGAGGTCTGCAGCCAGGCCTGGCGCCGAGCACAGAAGCCTGCAGCTGCTGCCTAGGCTGCAGCCTCAAACCCATCATAGGCAGCCGTGACAGGAACTTGGAGCAGTCCCTGATGGTGACCACCAAGTTCTGCAAACATTGCAGGGTTTCCCCAGTGAGCCCTGCTGAGAAGCCTGTGAGCTCCTGAATGAGGCTCTTGAGATACATCCCTATTGTAGAGCTCATAGGTTTGTATTCAGCAGGCCAACATGGACTCCTAGGGAATAAAAACTTATGCCCTAGGGCATCGAGGGCTCTAGCCTCTCAATCCAGGGGTACAGAAGAATAAGTCTTCTGGCTCTTGAGTTTTTGCATTGAGGACTCCACCACCAAGGAATTGAGGGGAAGTTGGGCTTTCTGGCAGCCTGGACTCCTCTTGCACAGTAAATGGCGTTGAGGCATCGGATGACCACCTGCACCAAGACCGGGGTCTCCCACATCCGTAGGAGCAGACTTCGAGGATGGGTTGCACCAGCATTGATAGAGCCTCCCTTTGGCAGAGGCTCATACTGGAGGTTCGCCAGCTCTTCAGCACGCAGGTCCTCCTCAGACTCGGTGGGAACCAAGAGGGCTCAGGCCATATCCCAGACAGAAAGTCATGGAATACCACGTCCTCAGGTGGAAAATGGCATTGGAGCTCTGGGGTAGACGGCTCCGAGAGGATGCCTCGGTGTCGCGAGGTCTCGAGGGATGCCTCAACATCGGTCTTCCAGTCTGACTCTGAGGGCGTCAAGGAGTCAGAGGCTTGGAGTTCCCGCACCGCGAGGCCTACATTGGGAAACCGGGATCCCCCGACTGGCCTCGGATCAGACTCCCAGAAACTAGCTGAGGAGGACCGGACACCCAAGGATCAGGACCAGGACCAGGGCCGACTCGACGTCTGGGGACACCACTGCAGTCAGGTGCCCAGTTGTCGGGGCAGATGGTGCGGACGAACCTGACATCATCACCTGCTGCATGGTCAGGATGGCAGAGATACTCTGTTCCAGGACCACCATTCTGGCCTCGATCACAGAAGGCTCTGCAGCTTTCAGCACGGGCACTGATGGTTTCGGGCCAGCACCAGCACCGGCACTGGCACGCTGGTGAGCTTGGCCTCAGGGAGCCCCACACAGTCACTGCCAGCTGAGGACTGCTTCCTAGAGACCTTAGAGGGGGCGCTGCTTGGGAGTCGCCTGAGTCCCGCTACGGGACCTTAACGGGTTTCCCGGTGGAACCTCGCCTGGCTTAGAGAATTTTTCTTTTTCTTGCTAGAATCTAGCATCTTTCCAGAGTCGCCGCCACCGCGAGACTCCAAAGACACCTGGGACTCACGGGAGGTACTCTGCTTTGGACTCAGAGTCAGTGAAGCCAGGGCAGAGCTGGACTGCGGGAACATCTCCTGCAACTCTGACCTTTTCTTTGTTGGTTTGCGGAGTAATGACCTGACAAAGGTCACAGGGGGGTACAGTTGTGGTCTGGGCCGAGACAGTGGAAGCAGTAGTCGTGGGTGTCTGTAACGGACTTAATTTGACTGCAAAAATCTCATTTTTTAACCATGAGACATGGTTGATCACACCCAGATGGGGTCAACGACCCCTGGGCGAAAAAGGGTGCGAACACCAGTCGAGGCAAGCCTCAATGAAAAAAAGAGAAAGGGAGCCGAGAATAGCGCTGGGGACAGCACCAGCTCGAGGAGGGAAGAGGAACCAGTACACAAACTGGGAAAAACTCAACTAAGAGGATAATTTTTAAGGATTAACATGCATCTGTTGGGCGGGAAGGGGACCATGCATGCGTGGTAGCATTCCCAAAGGCTTTCTTTGAAAGCTGAGGAAATGTTTCACACCGGGTCCATCGGCACCGACATCACCCATATGTGAAGACCGACTTCCTGCTTGTTCCTGGAGAAGCAATACTTCTACCACAAAAACAGACAAGCCTAGCCATGATCATTCTGCAAGGTGCACAGGAAGCATAGTGAGGACACTAAACAGTACCAAGGGACAGCTGTACACCCTAAGCAGGAAAGGATAAGACAAGTTCAAAACATAAAAAAGGGACACTTCCAAAGGAGCACAGAAAACTAAATGTGTGGAAACCTAGACTTAGAACTTGAATAAGGCATGAATTGAAATTCAGGAAAGTGTAGATACCCATCACAAGACAAGATGTATAGGGATGAACACGATACGAGGGCCGTTTTTTTTTCAACCTCCGATCGCTCCGTGCAGACGCTACGCGGGCAGCAGAAAGCGGGCATGCGCTGTAGGCGACTGCGCAGCTCTTGCACTACACACTCCGCCATTGTTGACATTCAGGCGTCAGTCGGCGTTGTGCTACAGCCACGTAAACATGTCCACCATGATTGATGCTCCCTCCAAGTGTGAATTGCGAAGTGTGATTCGTTTTCTACAGGCTGAAGGCCATAGTGCTGCAGAAATCCATCGGAGAATGAGTCGTGTGTATGGGGAAAACTTCATGAGTGATGGTGTTGGGCCAAGGACGCAAATCTGTCATTTCAGATGACCTGGTGCAACGAGTTGACAGAATGGTTAAAGAAAACCGCAGATTCACCATTACTGCTTTGTCTACGGAATTTCCAGAGGTTTCAAGGTCTGTTTTGTACTCTATTGTTACTGAACGGTTAGGCTACAAAAAACTTTGTGCACGTTGGGTCCCAAAAATGTTGACGGACGGCCACAAAAGCGCTTTCAAACCAATGAGGACCTTCAAACCAACGTCAAGGACTACTTGAATTCATTGGCGGCAACTTTCTTTGCAGAGGGTATTGAAAAGCTTGTCCACAGATATGACAAATGTCTCAATCTCGTCGGTGATTATGTCGAAAAGTAACCGTAAGTGTACCAATCTTTTGGTAATAAAATTATTGTTTTATATGAACTTGTCTTTTATTTATAGCCTATCGGAGGTTGAAAAAAAAACGGCCCTCGTATATAAGAAAAATAAATTTAAAAAAAATTAATGGGATATACTGTCTTTCCCAAATTTGCTACAAGATGGTTTACTAAACACAAATAAATGAAACCCATAACTGCCTCCCATCTCAACAGCAAAGTCACGCATACATTTGTATGCCAAAAAAATACCCTTTCAGTGCCTTCCTCAACTGGTTTTCCTTGTTTTGCACATGGAAGAAACAAGGGATTTTTGTCCGGTGACCCAATGACTATGGTACCTACTGCTGTGCCACAAGATATGGAACAGATTCCTGGACCGAGCTTCTGTTCGCCACATTGTACAGGGTATGGCAGAGGTAGTCAGCATAGCCTCTTTGGTGAAGGAAGCCTGGAAATCTCAGACTGAACTCACGGTACACAGACTATGGCTTCCTTTGGAATTTGGTGTAAGACTCTTGGTCCAGGACGATCACAGCAATAGCTAGGCCGGTGGGGAAGGGGGGGTTATAAAGTAGAAGATAAACCTCTGGTAGTTGTGAATAAAGGCTCATGGTGCTACAGCCTAACAGAGACCAGGTCCGATTGAGATGGGAGTCCTAAAACGCAAGAGGAAATTACTGGGCCCCAAAAAAATCCCAAATCCAAAAACCAGGCCCCATGCCAAAGCCAAACAGATGAGGGGGGAGGGGGGAAATAACACAAGTAAAGGCTCATTTTGTAGCTAACATAAAGAGAGGTAAATGGCTGGCTTGGTGGAAAACACTGTATATTATGCAAAAAGTATTTTGCTTGAGACTTCCACGACTCTGGTCAGCTGGAGTTGCTGCCTGGGCTGCCTTTATACCTTCTCCCCCCAGGAGTGGGGACAGGCTCATGGTCTTTGCATAAGGGTGACACCTGGTAGCTGGATTCAGAGCCTATGACTGCAAGGTTCCTCAAGGAGTATGAAGCATAGCTCCAAGGACAGGACCATCACTGTAATGAGCAGACTAGACCCATTGGGGATTTTTCCCATATTTATAGTCCACCTCAAGGTAGATGCAAATAAAAATGCACAGCCTCAGATCCTAGCCCTGGTTTTTGACTGACCTGGAAATAGTTTAGTTTTAAATTTCTCCAAATACTGTCTTGTCAGACTTTTTACAGCCCAGCAAAGCTGTTTACATTGTACAAAGGGCAGGAAGAAAACAGACAAACAAAAAGAAATCCGTCACAAGGGATTTAAACTTATTAACCCATCACTGCCATTACTATTAATCTTAGCTAGAAACCATGAACTGAGGAAGGGTAAAATCTGCTTGAAATATGATCATGGGAATATTCAAAACATTTAAAATGGGTAGCAACACCTCCTAAGCAGATAAGTGCTGCTGGGAGCAATATTCAGTGGCACTACATGGATAGTGCTGCCAACTATTCTCTCTGACGGCTTTATCACTCTCTGGATAGTGCAGTGGCAGTCCAGGGGCAGAGTTGCAAGTTATCTGTACAAACGGCAATCGTCAGCACTGCTGTATGGATAGCAAAGGACAGAAAATAGCTGTCCTAACGGCGGTCTGGCTAGCCAAAGATTATCGCTATATAAATTGTGTTGGTATTGACCGCAGTGACTGGATAGTCAGATACTGGCACTGAAGATCCAGTTTATGTTTGGATGTGGCGGCTGGCATTTGAAAAATACAGACCGCCACGGCTAATTGTTGACCTTAATCTTTTATTTCTAACAGCAGTAATCCTTATGACTGTGTACAGGGTCTAAGTCATTTCCAGGGATTACAATAATGCTTTTATCTAAGGAGTTCTCTTCCACAAAAACACCAGAAGGGAGTAATGCATGCAGTTCATGAAGGTTTTCCCATTCACTTTAAGCATACGTGATGCAGAAGACGGGAGCAATGAGAGAGGATTACCTGTTTCCACTGGTGACAGACATCTGCTGGAAGCAGCCACATTCCCTTCCTGCACTTTACCCCACACATACATCTGTTTTGCTTACTGTGAACTCTGCCTTTTCCTTATCCTTATGGGGTGGGAATTTCATAACAGGATATCTATGTGGAAAGCCCAAAAAGGCTCCTATTTTAGGCCTAGTTTATAAAAGCAACATAGGTGCATATGTGCCTTTACAGAAGACAGTACCCAGAACCAGCCTCTAGCAGCACACAAATTCATACTTCTTCCAAAGCTGGTTTGAATGTGCATGTGTATTCTATGTGTGCACTCATTTTCTAAAACATGCACATATATCACAACTCTGCCCTGCTCTACCCAAACTACATTCCCCTGTGAATACATCTATACATAGATCATATAACAGTGAACATACTCTCTTCAAGGTGCCTGCTTTATGCATGTATACCCTATGCAATTCTGTAAGAACCTTTTTCCCTGCCTGAAAGAGACTCGTGAGATAATTTTATAAAAAATAAAAAATAAAAAAAAAATTTCCCCATGTGTAAAGTACAAACTTACTGGTTCACTATGATATGCAAAATGCTTACAAATATGCAAACTACAATTCAAAGCAAAATCTCTCATGAATCAAACTCCGAATGCCTGACAACATGAACACAGTATACATAGCACCATTTGACATACTGCACTGCAGACAGTGAAGAGGGGTCCACACAGCCAAGGAAGTGCAACTCTAAGACATCTGAATGAAAGGCAAAGCAAACAGTGGAAATTAAAATAAAAAAAATGAATCCATGACATTAGCCAGATATGGGATCCAGCTGGGACTATCAAATATCACAAATCTGCTGAACACCTGGAGCAGTTTAAACCTTTAAAAAAAACCCTCACATTTTTTAAAAGTTCTTTTTTCTGAAGTGCTAATCCCCTTGGTGTAGACTTTACTATAAAATATTTCTTTCACAGTCCACTGTCCAACAGCCCTTTCTCCCTTCTGCTTGAGACTTCAAATGCCAGAACTGTGTAGCTATCTAGTGGCAGAGCCCACAAGGGCTATCACTTAGGCTGAAAGAACAAGCAATGGCCATCATGGATCTTTTACAAGAGACAGCACTGGAGACTAGAAATGCCGATGATCTTTAGAACAACTTCAACACAAATCATTCAAAGGTCTGCAATCTTGAAGACCCACTAAAGCAATTAAAACTGACAGATAACTTAAGCTATGCCATCTAACCTGCTCAATTTTCCTTTTTGTCCCCAACACCCCAAACCTGCTTAATTTTTTTGTTTTATGCTTGCTTGCTTGTCCCATTGCAGTATTCTTAATTCCATTTTCGTTTCACTGTTCATCTGCTACAGAGACAGTTTCTTCTCAGTTTGAGAGAGGAAGACTGGTTTGCCAAGACCTTCAGTCGACCCCCATTTTCCTAAATTCAGTATCTTTGTACCCCTCCCTCCCTCCCTCCTCCTCCTTTCTTCTCTCAACATACCTCAGGCCACTATGAATAACGTTAGCTCTCCTTTGCTACAGAAGAAATCTTTAAAAAGACCATTTGTTGTTTAAGATTTTGCTGTTGTTATTTATTAACATGTAAAGAAAGAAAAGCCTAATTAAAGGGAGCTCCGACTCCTCTATAAGTTTTCAGGAATTTTATTAAACAGCTCGCCTAGGCAATACATAAACCCAAATTTTACCAGTGCATGGTTTATGCATGAATAGGGGAATATTTCACGGTGTGCCATAGTTTATGCATTCACCAACAGAAAAGCCTGAGAAATCAATTACATATTTTTGCCAAGATCTTAAAGTGATAAAGTTCAGTTAGAGAATAAAATACAGACGTTCGCAGGTCTCCTGCATCCAATATCGATGTCATACCCATCAGAATGGTTTGCCTCTCGTTCGCTGTCATTTTTTTAGCGTGCACAAAATAGATTCTCATTCTTCATTTAGTTATTTTAATACGAATAAAAGATGCAGAAATCGCATGGCAGTTATTTTCGATTTGCCAGTCACAAAATCTAGAGAAATAAACGAATAAAATCATGTGAAGGGACTTTCGGACCCTAGGCTGAATAAGATCCTTAAAAGGCGAAAGGGGAGGAGAAAACAATAGAAAATAAGTGCAGATACAAAATAATAATAATGAGGCAGAAACTTTATTAAAGAAAATCAAAGAGGAAGGGAAAGGTTGGACTTTAAGTGTAGGAGTGCGCTGCCTTTGCTGCCAGGTTTGGTTTCTCCCCGAGCCCCACGGTCTATAGATAAACATAAGCACATTACCTTGAACTCGGAGAGCCACTCCTGCACCTCCCCTCTCTCCGCCGCCTGCATCTTTCCGCATGGGGCTCCGCAATCTGCCGCCTTACGCGGGAAGAAGAGAAAGCAAACAACAGTCAGACTCCCAACATTAAAACCACAAACCCACACAAGCACCGCGCTCCTCCGGGCCCCGCTCCCATCTGCTCAGGGCGCGCGCGCGCTCGCCGGCACGAGCCAGCGCATGCGCCTCGAGCCCACACCGCACGCGCACGGACCCAATCAGCGCCATGCGGATGCGACTCAGCAAGGGACAAGAAACCCCGCCCCTTTTCGAGGAGGAGGCGGGGCTGTTTATAGAAATCCCTCTGCTGCGGCGGCGATTGAGAAAGTCTAGTGCGAAGAGAAGAGGTGGGGCTGGGAAAGAAGCAGAGACCCAGTTAGCTCAGTAGATCTTTCTGCAAGGAGTGTAGCATCACAGGAGGACAGAGCAAGAGAGCGGTGCACGAGAAAGCAGCTGTAACTTTTCTAGGCTCTCCTTTTGCAGGGAGAAGCTGGAAACTATGCTCGGTTCCCTAAATCTGTGGGAATGGTGGCCTGCTCAGTTTACCAATGCGGGTTCCTCTCTGAGGCTTAGACACGGGCCCATCAGAGAATCATAGACCCCAAATCAAGTCAAAATATGAAAAACGTAACATTAAGGGGAAAAGCAGTGCTAGGTGCGGCTGTTTATCTCTACACATGATTTATGTTAATTTCAAATACTAGTAGTTCTGTGTGCAGCAGTCAGGACCTGTAATCATACCTCCTGCTCTCTCCCCACACCACTACTACTACTACTACTAATGAACATTTGTATAGCACTACAAGAGGTATGCAGTGCTGCATTGACACATGTAAAAGACTGTCCCTGCTCATCAGTGCTTAACAATCTACTCCACAGACAACACATAAGAACATAAGATATGCCATACTGGGTCAGACCAAGGTCCATCAAGCCCAGTATTCTGTTTCCAGCAGTGGCCAATCTAGGTCATACGTACCTAGCAGTTTCCCCAAGAGACACAGGCTCCACAAGGCTTGTATTGGTTCAAGCATTGATATCCTGGGTCCCTTCTTAATAATGGTTTATGGACCTTTCCTCCAGGAACTTGTCCAAACCTTTTTTAAACCCAGCTACACTAACAGCCTTTACTACATCCTCTGGTAACAAATTCCAGAGTTTGATTACACGTTGAGTGAAAAAATATTTTCTTTTATTAGTCTTAAATAGTTTACCCTGCAGCTTCATTGCATGTCCCCTAGTCTTTCTATATTCTGATAAGGTAAACAATCGATCTACGTTTACCTGTTCCACTCCGTTCATTAATTTATAGACTTCTATCATATCTCCCCTCAGCCGTCTCTTTTCCAGGTTAAAGAGCCCTAACTTTTTTAGCCTTTCTTCATAGGAGTATCCTTCCATCCCCTTTACCATTTTGGTGGCTCTTCGCTGAACCTTTTCTAAAATCACTATATCCTTTTTAAGATACGGCGACCAGAATTGCACACAATATTCAAGGTGCGGTCTCACCATGGAACAATATAGAGGCATTATAATATCTTTTGTTTTATTTTCCATTCCTTTCCTTATCATACCTAGCATTCTATTTGCTCTCTTGGCCGCCGCTGCACACTGGGCCGAGGGTTTTAACATGGTATCCACAATGACGCCTAAATCTTTTTCCTGGGTGGTGGTTCCTAATGTGGAACCTTGCATCGTGTAACCATAGTTTGGGTTGTTCTTCCCTAGGTGCATAACTTTGCACTTGTCCACATTAAATTTCATCTGCCATTTTGATGCCCATTCTTCCAATTTATCGAGATCCTCTTGCAATTTTCCACAATCCTCTTGGGTTTTAACAACTTTAAATAGTTTTGTGTCATCTGCAAATTTGATAACCTCACTCGTTATTCCACTTTCCAGGTCATTTATGAATATGTCAGAAAGCAGCGGACCCAGCAAAGATCCCTGGGGTACACCACTATTCACCTTTCTCCATTGGGAAAATTGGCCATTTAGCCCTACCCTCTGCTTTCTATCTTTTAACCAGTTCCTGATCCACAATAGTACACTGCCTCCTATCCCATGACTCTTTAGTTTTGCCAAAAGGCTCTGATGAGGGACCTTGTCAAAGGCTTTCTGAAAGTCCAGATACACAATATCAACCGACTCACCTTTGTCCACCTGTTTATTCACTCCTTCAAAAAAACATAACAGATTAGTAAGACAAGATCTTCCTTGTCTAAAGCCATGTTGGCTGTCTCCCATTAGGTCATGACTATCTACATGCTGAGTAATTTTATTCTTTATGATGGTTTCTACCATTTTTCCCGGTACTGATGTCAGGCTCACCGGTCTGTAGTTTCCCGGATCACCCCTGGAACCCTTTTTAAAAATTGGTGTTACATTGGCGATCCTCCAATCTTCAGGTATTAGAGATGATTTTAATGATTTTTCACAGATTACTAATAGCAGGTCTGCAATCTCGTATTTCAGTTCTTTCAACACCCTTGGATGTATACCATCCGGCCCAGGTGATTTGCTACTCTTCAGTTTATCTAATAGTTGTAATACATCTTCCCGATGTATCGATATTTCCTTCAATTCTTCCACACCTTTAAATACCACTTCAGTCATGGGTAACATCCCTACATCTTCCTCAGTAAAGACTGAAGCAAAGAATTCATTCAGTCTCTCCGCTATCGCCTTGTCGCCTCTTAGTGCTCCTTTAACCCCTTTATCATCTAATGGACCAACTGACTCTCTCACAGGTTTTTTGCTACAAATGTACTTGAAAAGGTCTTTACTTCGCGTTTTTGCTTCCGCAGCAAGCTTCTTCTCAAATTCTCCCTTTGCCTGCCTTATCAATGCCTTGCATTTGACTTGCCAGTGCTTGTGCTGTTTCCAGGTTTCGTCGTTTGGCTCTTTTTTCCATTTCCTGAAAGATGCTTTTTTGGCAACAACAGCCTCTCTGACCTCACCTTTAAACCATGCTGGCAGTTTTTTGGACTTCTTTCCACTTTTCTTAAAGCGTGGAATACAGCTGGTCTGGGCTTCCAAGATAGTATTTTTCAACAACAGCCAAGCCTGATGTACGTCTTTAACCTTTGCAACTGCTCCTTTTAGTTTTTTCTTAACTGTTTTCCTCATTTTATCATAGTCTCCCTTTCGAAAGTTAAAAGTTAGTACTGTGGATTTCCTTACTATCCCTCCTCCACTAATTAAATCAAACGCGATCATGCTATGATCACTATTGCCAAGTGGCCCCAACACCCTTATCTCTTGCACAAGATCTGGTGTTTCACTAAGGACCAGGTCTAATATGGCTTCCCCTCTGGTTGGTTCATGAACCAGCTGCTCCAAGAAGCAGTCATTTATTTCATCTAGGAACTTTATCTCCCTAGCATGTCCTGCTGTGACACTGACCCAGTCGATACCGGGGTAATTGAAATCACCCATATTACTACGCTGTAACTTTTGTTAGCTTCCTTGATTTTGTTGAGCATTTCACCATCCATTTGTTCATTTTTATTTTATTTATTTATTTATTTATTTACATTCTCTTATATACCGCGCTATTCTGCATCAGTGCGGTTTACATTGAACAAACTGAAATTACATTGAACAGGGCATTATAACTTGGAGATAACTATTTTACAGGGAACATGGGCTATGGAGGGTTAAGTGGCTTGCCCAAGACCACAAGGAGCACCTGTGGGACTAGAAACCCCAGTCCTTCCGGCCCAAGATTGCTGTCCTCTAGTGGGATTTGAACCCCCGACCTTCCGGCCTGAAGTACCTTGCCCCAACCACTAGGCCACTCCTCCATCATTCTGGCCAGGCGGTCAATAGTACACCCCCACTGCCATCGCCTTCCCCTTTTTACATGGAATTTAAATCCATAGAGATTCTGCAGCAAATTTTGTTTCCTGCAAAACTTTAATCCTTTTTGACTCAATGCCCTCTCTAACATAGAGCTCAACCCCTCCACCAATTTGATCAGCTCTATCATTACAATATAGTTTGTACCCAGGTATCACAGTGTCCCACTGGTTGTCCTCCTTCCACCATGTCTCTGATATTCCAATCATATCTAACCTCTCATTTAGTGCTATATATTCTAACTCTTCCATCTTTTTTTTTAGACTTCTAGCATTTGCATACAAGCATTTTAGAGACTGTATTTTATTCATATTAATTTGGCTATTGATAGGTATGGGTAATTTGGGATCTTTAAGCTCTGTCTGCTCCATACTCGAGGGCATTTGGGCTACTTTACTCTTTTTTGGAACCTCTCTGCTTTTGGTAGTATCCTTTAAGGATACATTCTTCCGAACCATGCGCTCTTGTGCGACTGTCGGCTTTCCCCTATTATCTAGTTTAAAAGCTGCTCTATCTCCTTTTTAAAGGTTAATGCCAGCAGCCTGGTTCCATCCCGGTTAAGGTGAAGCCCATCCCTTCAAAAGAGCCCCTCCTTTCCCCAGAATGTTCCCCAGTTCTTAACAAATCCAAAACCCTCATCTCTGCACCATTGTCTCATCCACGCATTGAGACTCCGGAGCTCTGCCTGCCTTTTGGGTCCTGCGCGTGGAATGGGAAGCATTTCGGAGAATGCTATCCTGGAAGTTCTGGATCAGAAAAGGCGTCTGATGTACAGACTCAGGTAATTTGTTCCAGGCATAAGGAGCAGCAAGCTGAAAGGAGCAAAGTCTGGCATTACCAATAGAAGAAAAGGGCACAGATAGACAATTTTCCAGAAGAGCGGAGTTCCAAGGAGGGGTGTAGGGAGAAATAAGAGGAAAGATAGTGAGGAGCTGCAGAGTGAATGCACTTATAGGTCAGCAGAAGAAGTTTGAACTGGATGCGGAAATGGATAGGTTGCCATTAGAGTGATAGTAATATGAGCATGACGAGGCTGGCGGAAGATTAGCTGTGCAAAAGAGTGCTGAACAGATTGAAGGGGAGAGAGATGATTCAGAGGGAGACCAGCAAGGAGTAGGTTACAATAGTCTAGACGGGAAGTGGCTAAGGAGTAGATAAGTGTCTTAGTAGTGTGTTCAGAAAGGAATGGGTGAATTTTGTTGAGAATATTTATAGAGAAAGAAACAGCAGGTTTTAGCTATCAGTTGGATGTGTGTGGAGTAGGAGAGAGAGGAGTCAAAGATGACCCCAAGGTTGCGAGCCGAGGAAACAGGGAGGAGTAGAGAGTTATCCACAGAAACTGAGAAAGGAAGAAGGAGAGAGGAGGGTTTAGGGGGAAAAATAAGAAGCTTAGTTTTGACCATGTTCAATTTCAAGCAGCGGTGAGACATCCAAGCAGCAATGTCAGAAAGACAGGTAGAGATCCTGGCCTGGATTCCCGGAGAGATTTCATGTGTAGAGAGCTAGATCTAGGAGTCATCAGCATAAAGATGGTACTGAAAGCCATGGGAAGAGATGAGTACACCAAGGGACTGTGTATAGAGAGAGAAAGGAGTGGACCCAAGACAGATCCTTGCAGTACAACTGCGAGCAGGATAGCAGTAGATGAGGATCTAACAGAACAAACACTGTAAGAAGAGAACCAGGATAGCACAGAGCCCTTAAAATCAAGTGAGGACAAGGTATCGAGGAGAAGATTGTGGTCAAAAGCATCAGAAAGTCATGAAGGGTGAGGATCGAGTAAAGGCCCTTGGATTTAGCCAGGAACAGGTCGCTAGAGACTTTGGCAAGAGCCGTTTCAGTGGAATGTAATGGACAAAAGCCAGATTGTAAAGGATCCAGGAGGGCTTGAGAGGAGAGAAAGTCAGGGCAATGTCAATGGACCACACCTTCAAGTAGTTTAGAAATGAAGGGGAGGAGAAAGATGGGTTGGTAGAAGGACAGGTAGGGTCTAGTGAGGGTTTCTTGAGGAGTGACCATAGCATGCTTGAAGGCTGCAGGGACAATTGCAGTGGAGAGCGATAGGTTGAGAATATGAGAGATGGGACTAAGTGATGGAGATGTAGCTTAGGAGACTGATCAGAGGAGCAGGTAGTGAGTTTGGAGGAGGAAAGAAGGTGTGTGGTTTCCTCCTCAGAGATCATAGAAAAAGAAGAGAGGGTAGAGATGGGGGGGGGGGGGGGAGTTGGGAGTGAAAAGGAAGAGGAGGGGAAGTAGCTGAGATTGTGGGGAATGGGAGTGTGATCTGGTGGATTTTGTTATGGAAATAGCCAGGGTTTGGGCAGAAAGGGAAGAAGGGGTCAGAGGCAGAGGCACCTTGAGGAGAGAGTTGTGAGTGTCAGAGGCAAGAGAGTTAGTCAGATGGACATAATAGTCTTGTTTGGCAAGGGCTATGGCTGACTGGAGACAAGCATGAATTTGAAGTGTAGAAAGTCCACAAGGGTGCAGGATTTGAGCTAAGTGCACTCAGCTGAACGGGCACAGGAACATAGCTGATAGTGGAAGACAGCCAGGACTGGGGAATAATACGCCTCACAGGATGTGGCATGGGCCGAGCAAGAGCATCCAGAGCAGAGGAGAGTGCAGCGTTATAGGAAACTACTGCCTCATCAACAGATTCAGATAACATAGTGGAGGAAAGAGGTGATGAGACAGTGGAGGAGAGAGACAAAGGGTCAAGAGCATGAGGATTTCTAAAGAGGTTAGAGGAGACAGGGTAAGGTTGAGGCAGTGAGTGATGAAAAGTGAAGCTTAGCAGGTGATGGTCCGATAAGGGAAGTAGTGAGGTACAGAAGTTTGAGGGTAAGCAATTAGAGAAGAATACAAGGTCGAGGACAAGGCCGTGCTGGTCAGAAGGGCAGTAGAACGAAGCTGGAGGTCGAATGAGAAGGTAAGGGAAAGGAGTTTTAAAGCGTAAGGGTCAGAGAGGTTATAAACAAGAATGTTAAAGTCCCCGAGAATAAGGGAGAGGGAAACCCACGAGTCAAAGTCAGTGAGAAAGGTAGAGGTGGATTTGTCAGGGGGTTGATAAAGAGCAGCTGTTCGGAGAGGTAGTAGAGTAAAAGGTCGGATGGAGTGGACTTCAAAGGAGGGAAAGGAGAGAGACTGAGGCAGCAGGAGGGGTTGAAATTGGCAGGAGCGAGACAGTAGAAGCCCAACACCACCACCACAGCCAGTGGGATGAGGCATGTGGGAGAATTGATAGCTGCCATGACAGAGGGCAGCATTTGAAGCTGAGTCTTGTGGGAGGAGCCAGGTCTCAGTTAGAGCAAGAAGATGGAGAGCATTAGAGATAAAGAGATCATGAGTAAAGGCAAGTTTATTTGAGATGGAGTGTGCGTTACACAAGGCACATGAGAAAGGGAGAGAGGAAGGGGAAAGGAGAGGGATATGAATAAGATTAGAGGTGTTGCGTGAATATCTGTTCTGGGAGTGTGACAAAAGTCTAGGAGGGCCAGGGTTGGGGTTGATATCTCCGGAAGAGAGAAGGAGTAGAAGAGTGTGGGGCAGAGAGGAGACAGCACGGCAGTAATGAGGGCAAGGTTGTTAGCGAGAGAGAGAGAGAGAGGAGATGCCTGAATGAGAGGGAGAAAGTGGTGAAGCTCAAGAGCTGAAGATAGGGTAGAGGACAAGATAGTGGGGGAAGTGAGGATAGTAAAAGGGAGATAAGGGGAGGCTTGAAGGTGTTGGTAGGAGGGGAGACAATTAGGGAATATGAGGAGTAGGAAGAGAAAGTGATGAGGAGCCACAGAAGAGAGAGAGAGATGGAGAGGAGCACAGAGGTCAGAAGAAATAAGGATAGGTGGGAGAAAGATCACAGGGGATTAGGTGCACCTGTGAGTAATCATGGTAATGAGCAGAAGATGGCTATGAGACTGAATGCCACAGGGTGGGAGTGTAGAAAGGTGGGAGGGAGGGATAAAAGTTATGAGGATATGCAGAGAAAGGTACAAATGGCAAAAACGGAACAAACATCCAGATAAAGAAATAGCAAAATAACAATGCTAAAATAAATATATTAGTAGACTCACAGGCTGGCGGATAAATGTGCCACACTGGCAGCAGTGCAGGTAAGCAGCTTTGTGGTGCTGAGGCAGAGAGAAATCGGCACATATGGGAAGCCTCAGGGAGGGGGGGAGGGGTTAGTCACTCAGGGAGAGTAAAGCAGGGGACAGGAAAATGGAAAATACTGGATAAAACACAAGGCAGAGAAGAAATAGATAATGGATTAAATGTTAACTCGGCCTCCACTAGAAAGCTGTAAAACGTTATGAGGATGTGCAGAGGCAGGCCACATTTCCGCGGCCACTGGCCATCATAGAAAAGTGCACACTTAACACTGCGACACGATGTTACGTGTCCTCTTTAGTATTCCCAGACTTGAGCATATCCATGTGAATGCTTGGCTGAAAGTAATAGTAAAGTGTGTCGCTGTAAGGGAGCAGGGTGGTCATAGGGACAGATGGTGAATGAGGTTATGTGTATGCAAAGCAATGGTAGGATGTGCATATCTGTTTCTAGTGAGCAGAGTTTAGCTATTTTTCTGAGGACATGTGAAGGTGGGAGGTATGTATGTGGGATGAGTGGAAAAGTGTATGGGTGTATAGTGGGACTCTACGTGTGGCTGTGGGTATGGAGGCTTCTCTCACCCTTGCACTTTCCCCTTTCCTCCTACACTCACGCCCTATCCTTTCCATCTTTTTATCCTATTTTCCATCCCTATCCATCAGTACCCTCCTTCTCTTCACCCAGACATGCACTATCCCCTCCCCTCCTCTACCCTCCCAGCAAACTTTGCACTCTCTCTCCCTTCTTTGCCTTTCACTCCTTGCTCTCTATTTTCTGTTCCTCCTCTAACCTCAAACTCCCTCCCCATGCTGTACCCCTCTTCTCTAGCCCTACCCATTCCTTTATGTGCACCTACTTTCCTTCTCTAGACCCATCCCTTCTCACCCACTCTTTCCTATTTTTTTGGCCACAGGGACGCCCACCAACACTTTATCAGAGAAAAACCTTTCTTCCTGCCAGTTGGACTAGGAACCCCCACTGGCCCTTCAGACTGCTGCTGTGCTGTGAGAGGAAGGTGAAGCCCTATGCATCTGTTTGTGCATGTGCAATACACAGGTAGATAGACGGGTCCTCTCCAGTAGACACTATTGCTCAAGCCAAACACACCGAAAAGGACTATAAAACGTAAATACAAGAAGAATTCCGGTTATTCCAACTGTATGTATTCCAGGTAAACTTGGCAACGCTGAGTTAGGCTTTGCTATAGGCATCTACCCACTTCCTTATGTGTTCTTTGAATTAGGATTTTGCAATATAAACAGCAGCTTCAGGGATGGCATGAGACACACTGATGCCCAGGGCATAAATTAAGGCATGAGTCCAGCCAGTACCAAGCACCCTGGCAATGCTCATCTTTGCCAAGGGGCTTGCTTGTGCTGTTGAGGCTCTGGCCATTCACCCAGCTTACCCTCCTGAAACCGGCCATGAGTGATTTTTCAGGTGATGAATAAACAGAGCTGGCATGGGGGAGAGAGGGCAAACAGGTGGCTGCCCTGGGTATCAAACAGCATTAGGCTTATTTTCTTCTTGGAGCAGGATTTCCTCTGATCTCCCTCCCCACCACACATACCATGCAAGTCGGCAGCAGGCAGTAGTGTGTGGTCAGGGCCTTCAACAGATTCAGTGAATCCCAGCCCTGCTGTGACATTGTCTTTTTTTTTTTTTGCAGTAGTAACTTAAAATGCCTTGTGCTTTGCAGACAGCACACATCAGAAGAGGTGTGAAACGGCTCTCCCTGGTCTATGCATGACTCTCAGCTGCAGCTTCTCTCCATTCCTCAAGTCATGTGCAGGCCGGAGGGAGCTGTTTTACACCTTTTCTGACGGATGCCCTCCTCATGTACTGCAGTACTACATCGCCGATTAAGCGCAGAGCCAGGAGCCCTGAGCTAAATATGCCACACTGACCGTGCTTCTTTCCGGCCCTGAGCCTATCATCGCTCTTCTCTCAGGACCTCCTGTGGCTGCCAGCGCACTCTGCCTATCAGCATCTCTGTAAGCATCAGTGTGTCTGTGCCTGTGCTGCTGCCCGCTAAAACTAGACCAGCTCATCTTGACAAGGCCAAAGGTCCATTAATTGAAGAAAAAAGTCAGGTCATCATCGAGGAGGTAGGAGGAGGAGCCTGTTATTAATTCCAGTGCCTTTTTTTGACCTGGTCAGGTGGACGGCAAAGAAAGGGATTGTTCTGGGAGCAAGAGGGGAAAGAGAGAAAGTGGTGGAGGCAGTGGGGCACAAAGAGGTGAGTGCAGGATGGAGCTGTACGTCAGAGGAGCTAGCTGTTGAGCTTTATTGATTTAAAAAAAAAAGTTTTCCTTTTGAGTTATGTTTTTTTCGCATCCTGGCTTCTTCGAGTACTGAGTTCAGCAGGGGTCAGGTAAGGGTGCCTTAAGGCTGTTCTGAGGGCCGGGATGCCTTCTAGATCCCAATGTTTTGTCTGTGGGGCTAGAAGAGGAACAGTGTCTGACTCAGGGGTATGTAAGAGCTGCACAAAGGAAGCTTCTGCTATGGATCAGGCCGGGGAGGAAAAGGAGGAGCGGCTGGGGGCTGAAGCAGGTCTTTCGGTTGCTCAGGCATCAGGCTTGCCTCTTGGGGAGCCGGTGGCAGGGCCGTCTTCCTCCCCAGACATTCCCCCCTCACCTGCGACCTGGCCCAAGGGTCTGGCGTCCTTTTTCTCACAGGAGTTTGTGGTTCTCCTGCAGCAAGCAGTTGTAGGTACCCCGCAGAGGCAGGAAAAACGGTCCACTGACGGCCGCGGAGTGAAGAGACTTGTGGCCTCTCTGAATATGGAAGAGTTTCAGGACGTGGCCAAGCGGACACGGCTAGACGGAGAGCCTAGAGACCAGTCTGTAGCCTCAGAGGGACAGCTGTCAGATGATGAGGAAGGCCGGAGTGTGGATCTCAAGGATGAGTTAGAGGAAGGTGAGCTCGCTGATAAGGAATATTTAGCGAGGGTGGTGCGGGTCTTCCGCAGAGATGAACTGCCGACGCTCATTGTAGAGACGCTAAAAGTGCTGAATATGCCAGGTCCGGGGGCGGCAGAGGATTAGACCCTGGAGGATCCATTGTTGCAGGTCTCTTGGAAGACTCAAAGAATGTTTTCGGTGCACAGAGTGTTTCAGGAAATGATTCAGGAAGAGTGGAATGTGCCAGAGGTGCCTCTGAAGGGCTCCAGAGTGATGAGCCGTCTTTACCCTTTGGTGGACCAGGATAAGGAGATATTTAAGGCTCCCAAAGTGGATGTGGCGGCAGTGACAAAGAAGACCACTATCCCGGTTGAGGGCAGTGCTGCCCTCAAGGATGCTCAGGACAGAAAGTTGGATGCTTTGCTAAAACAGGTTTTTGATGTGAATGCCCTGTCACTCCAGGCAGCTATCTGTGGAGCATGGGTGGCCAGAGCCTGCCTACGGTGGTCGCAGCGGGTCCAGGGTAGACAGGAGAATGAGATGGCTGGTGAGGCGTCCAGGCTGGAGTCCAGAGCGGCCTACCTTGCGGATAGTCATTATGATCTTATGCACAGTTTATCAAAGAGCATGGCGTCGGCGTTAGCGGCGAGGCATTATCTATGGCTCCGTAATTGGGTGGCGGATAACTCATCTAAGGCGAGGTTAAGTAAGCTTCCTTTTAAAGGGCGGCTCTTGTTTGGAGAAGAGTTGGAGAAACTGGCCAAGGATCTCGGTGAATCTAAGGGCGGTAGATTACCAGAGGACAAGCCTAAGCAAGGGCGGCCGACACCCGTGGGCAAGGGGCAGCAGTGGGATTTTCGTCGGTTCCGTTTCCAAAAGTTTAATTCCGGTCAAAGAGGCCGATTCCCCAATAGAAATCAGGGGTTTCAAGGTTTTTGAGGAGCAGGAACAGGATTTGGAGCCTCCTCCTCCTCTTCCTCCAACCTTCGGAAGTCTCAATGAAGTCAGGGGGACCCAGGCGCCCCTAGTTCCCGTAGGGGGGCGATTGCAAGATTTCTATGCTGCCTGGGTCCGAGTCACGTCAGATCAGTGGGTGCTGGAGGTTATCCGAGAGGGGTATGCATTGGAGTTACGGCGTCCAGTGCGAGACGCCTTCGTAAGGTCTCCCTGCAAGTCGCCAAGCAAGTGCGAGGCGGTGAGGGGGACAGTACAAAGACTCCTAGGCTCAGGGCAATAGTACCGGTGCCTCTAGACCAATAGGGCTGCGGTTGATACTCCATTTACTTCGTGGTTCCAAAGAAGGATGGGGGGTTTTGTCCAATTTTGGATCTCAAGGGAGTGAATCGTTGTCTTCGGGTGTCTCACTTTCGCATGGAGACTCTGCGATCCGTAATAGTAGCGGTTCGAAGAGGAGAATTCCTCACGTCCCTGGATCTGTCAGAAGCGTACCTTCACATCCCCATAAGGCCGGATCATCAAAGGTATCTCCGCTTTGCGGTTCCTTTCAGGCAGTTTCAGTTCCAAGCGTTGCCCTTTGGCCTAGCGACGGCTCCACGCACGTTCACCAAGGTCATGGTAGTGGTTGCGGTTGCTTTGCGAAAGGAAGGGATTCTGGTACACCCTTATAGACGATTGGTTGATCCGGGCAAAGTCGAAGACCGAGAGCGAGAGGGCTACGGCCAGGGTAGTGACCTTCCTAGAAAGTCTCAGTTGGGTGGTCAATATGACAAAGAGCCAGTTGGTCCCCTCGCAAAGCCTGGAATACTTGGGGGCTCGGTTTGACATGAAGGTTGGGCAGGTGTTTCTACCGCAACAAAGGGTGCAGGGTCTGCAGAAGCTTGTCAGAAGGTTCTTACACAGCAGGGCGCCCACAGCATGGCAGTACTCCAACTGTTGGGTACAATGGCAGCAACGATAGAGCTGGTGCCTTGGGCGAGAGCGCACATGAGACCTTTACAGAGGGCTTTACTCAGATGCTGGTCGCATCAGCAGGATCCGCTGTCTTGGAGGCTCCCTTGTCCGGCGGAGACGCGTGTGGCCCTTCGCTGGTGGTCGATTCCCGGATCGCTGGAGAGCGGGAAACTATTGGAATCGCCCGACTGGTTGCCTTTAACGACGAACGCCAGTCTCCTGGGCTGGGGAGCGCACTTCCAGGGAAGGTTCACGCAGGGGTAGTGGAATGCACAAGAGAAGAATTGGTCAATCAACAGTTTAGAGTTGCGGGCGGTGTTGCTGGCCTTAAAGAGTTTTCAGGCTTATCTCGGAGGGATGGCTGTTTGAGTGTTTTCCAACAACGCGACCGCGGTGGCTTATATCAATCGGCAAGGGGGGACCAGCAGTGTGGCGCTGGAAACCGAGGCCGAGGTCCTATGCGGATGGGCAGAGGAGAACCTCCTGGCTTTGTCGGCAGCACATGTAGCAAGGGTGGACAATGTGGAGGCCGACTATCTAAGTCGGGTGAAGGTGGATCCAGGAGAGTGGGTCCTTCATCCAGAAGTATTCGAAATACTAGTGCGCCGGTGGGGTACGCCGGTCATGGATCTCATGGCAGTGTTTCATTCGGCAAAGGTCGGTCGCTTCTACAGCAGACGAAGAGAAAGGATGTCGGAGGGGCTGGATGCTCTCATTCAAAGCTGGCCAGAGGAACAGCTTCTGTACATCTTTCCTCCGTGGGTCTTGATAGGCAGAGTGGTTCAGCGTATAGAAACATAGAAATATGATGACAGAAAAAGTCCACATGGCCTATCTAGTCTGTCCTTCCATATCAACAACTACAACAGTCCCCTTTTTACCTTTAGAGATCCTCTGTGTTTGTCCCATGCTTTTTTGAATTCAGTTACTGTCCTCATCTCTACCACCTCCACTGGGAGACTATTCCACGGGTCCACTACTCTTTCCGTAAAGAAATATTTCCGCATATCACTCCTGAATCTATCTCCCTTCACCCTCATCCCATGTCCCCTCGTAGCAGAACTTGCTTTCAATTGAAAGAGGCTCTCTCCCTGAACATTTATGCCACGGAGGTATTTAAACATCTCAATCATATCACCTCTATCCCGCCTTTCCTCTAAGGTGTACATATTAAGATCCTTCAGTCTGTCCTCATATGCTTCATAATGAAGACCACTAATCATTTTAGTAGCCACCCTCTGCACCGACTCCATCCTGTTCACATCCTTTTGAAGGTGCGGTCTCCAGAATTGCACACTGTACTCCAAATGAGGTCGCACCAAAGACTTATACAGAGGCATTATCACCTCCTTTTTTCTGCTAGCCATTCCTTTCCGTATGCACCCAAGCATAAATTCTAGCTTTTGCCGTCGCCTTTTCTACCTGTTTAGCTACCTTAAGATCATCAGACACAACCACGCCTAGGTCCCGCTCTTCTTTAGTGGACAAAAGTACTTCACCCCCTATACTATATTGCTCCCTTGGATTGCTGCAGCCCAAATGCATGACCTTATATTTTTTAACATTAAATCCCAGCTGCCAAATTCTAGACCATTCTTCAAGCTTAGCTAGATCCCTCCTCATGTTATCCACACCTTCCTGGGTGTCTACTCTATTGCAGATTTTGGTATCATCCGCAAAGAGGCAAACCTTATCCGACAGCCCTTCCGCTATATCACTAACAAAGATGTTAAAAAGAATCGGACCAAGGACAGATCCCTGGGGCACACCACTGGTAACATCCCTCTCCTCAGAGTGAGCTCCATTTACCTGCACTCTTTGTCACCTCCCACCCAACCAATTTCTAACCCAAGCAGTAACTTTAGGGTCCATCCCTAGGGTGCTCAGTTTGTTTATAAGTCGCCTGTGAGGAACAGTGTCAAAGGCTTTACTGAAATCTAAATACACCACATCTAGGGCTCTCCCTCGGTCCAACTCCCTGGTCACCCAGTCAAAGAAATCAATCAGATTTGTCTGACAAGACCTGCCTCTGGTGAATCCATGCTGCCTCGGATCCTGTAATCCACTGGACTCCAGAAACCTCACTATTTTCTCTTTCAGCAGCGTTTCCAATAATTTACTCACCACCGAAGTTAAACTAACCGGCCTGTAGTTTTCAACCACATCCTTACTTCCGCTTTTGTGTAAAGGCACCACATGAGCCTCTCTCCAGTCCTTTGGCACCACTCCCGACTCCAACGAGGCATTGAAAAGGTCAGTCATTGGAGCTGCTAGAACATCCCCAAGTTCCCTCAGTATTCTAGGGTGTATCCCTTCCGGTCCCATCGCTTTGTCTACTTTAAGTTGAGCTAGTTTCTCACGAACACAGTCTTCTGAAAATTGTTCAAGATGTCCCTCGCTTCTGTTCCTATTTGTGGGTGTTTTCTGAGGTCCTGCTCCTGGTTCTTCATCTGTGAACACAGAACAGAAATATTTGTTAAGCAATTCCGCTTTATCCTTATCAGCCTCTACATATTCCTCCCCTGCACCCTTGAGTCTGACAATACCACTTTTTCCCTTCCTCTTCTCACTAATATATCTGAAAAATATCTCATCCCCCCCATTTTATTGCATTGGCTATTTCCTCCTCCTTTTGAATCTTTGCCTTCTTGACTACTTTGCTAGCTTCTCTAAGTTTTTCCAAATACAGATGCCTGTCTTCCTCTCTCTGTGATCTCTTGTATTTCATGAAGGCCTCCCTCTTTTTCTTCACTTTTTCAGCTAATTGTGTCCCTCAGGGTTCGGTCCTTGCACCACTACTGTTCAATGTATTCCTGGCCCCATTAGCACTACTAATCCAGCAATCGGGTATTTCAGGGTACTACTATGCCGACGACATTTTCCTTTTGCACCATACCTCCTCTTCCCATCCTGACATCACCCCATTAAATAAGTGCCTATCCCTGGTCTCCACCTGGTTATCCTCAAACTGTCTTGTTCTTAACGTCTCCAAGACTGCTGCTATCTGGTTTCCTCACACTTCTGCTTGTCCTTCACTTACTCCTTCCTTCTCTGGCTCTCCCATTTCCTTAGTGCCGAAGCTTCGTTATTTAGGTGTTCTGCTTGATAGCGCTCTCACATTTGCTGATCACATCTCCCAGGTTTCTCGACGTTCTTTCATTTGTCTCCGAACCATTCGTGCCATCCGTCCATTCTTATCCCCTCAAGCTTTGATCACTCACCTTCTCTCACTTGTTATTACCAGGCTAGATTTTTGCAACTCCATATTTGTTGGTATCCCCCAGTATCAGCGTCAATGACTACAACTTCTACAGAACACAGCGGCCCGGATGATTATCCATGCTTCCCCCCGCGATCATATCACTCCTATTCTGCAACAGCTTCATTGGCTCCCAGTATTATTTCGGACAAAATTCAAGATCCTTACACTTGTTCATCGTGCCATTTATTCCCATAGACCTCAGTATTTAGCCGACCTGTTAACATTCCATACACCCACCCGGAGTCTCCGCTCTTTTCATATCAACCGCTTACACCTCCCTTCCCCCTCACAAGCACATCTGCAGGTCACTAGACAGTCAACCTTCTTCTATGTCGGCCCCTCCCTGTGGAACTCCCTGCCTACTGCCTTAAGATTGGAAGAGTCCTATCCCAAATTTCGTTCCCTCCTGAAGACCCACCTTTTCTCCTCCGCTTTCAACCTCCCTCCTAACCCTTGACTCTCCTTCCCCTTTATTGTGAGTCCCACCACCTCATTTTCGCTCTTTTATCTTTCCTGTCTATATTGATTGTATTTCCTTTCTCTCTTTCTTTTTTTTTTTTTGAATTGTAAACCGCCCCGGTGTAATGGGGGGCAGTATATCAAATGCTTGATAAACAATAAGCAATTGATAAACAATAATTCTTTCGAAAACCATAGCGGTCTCCTTTTCCTTTTACCTTTACCATTTTAACAAAAAGGTTGGTTGCCCTTAATATATCCCCTTTCAGTTTTGCCCACTGTTTTTCTACATCCCCCAGCTGTTCCCATCCCACTAACAACTCCCTGAGGTATTGGCCCATCTTGGCAAAGTTAGTCTTCCTAAAGTCTAAAATCCTCACCTTTGAATGGATTCTAACAGCCCTAGTCCTAATACTGAACCACACCATCTGGTGATCACTGGATGCAAAATGATCTCCCACTACAACATCAGAAACACTTTCACCATTGGTAAGCACCAATTGCAGTATGGCCCCTTCACGTGTGGGATCTGTTACCAATTGCCTGAATAGTTCTCCCTGTAGAGAATCCAGGATCTCCTTACTTCTAGATGATACTGCAGTAGGAATGTACCAATCAACATCTGACATATTGAAATCTCCTGTCAGTAGCACTTCCCCTTTCCTAGCAATGCTGCGTATGTCTTCAATTAACTCTCTGTCCACCTCTTCCTCTTGTGAGGGAGGTCTGTATATCACACCAATGCAAATAGATTTCTCTTTCCCTCTTTCTAGTTTAACCCACAATGCCTCCTCTCTCCCTTTTAAGCTCTGTAATTCCAAAGCTTTAATAGTAGTTTTTACATATAGTGCCACTCCTCCTCCCCTTCTTCCTACCCTGTCCTTTCTAAATGAAGTATAGCCAGGTATAGTTACATCTCAATCATGGTTTTCTGAATAGAGTGGCACAGAGGCCAGGTGATTCTGATAGCTCCAGACTGGCCACGCCGTCCTTGGTACGCGGACCTGATACGACTCCTGGTAGCAAGGCCGTGGCATCTTCCGTCTCGGGCGGACCTGTTATCACAGAGGTCTCTGCTCATGTCTCACGTGGATCGGTTCTCGCTTACGACTTGGCTATTGAGAGGGCTCGGTTGAAGGCAAGAGGTTATTCCACAATGGTAATTACCATGTTGTTGAAGGCCAGGAAAAGGTCAATGTCCTTAGCGTATGTGCGAATCTGGAGAGATTTTGAAGCGTGGTGCAGTGACAGGACGTGCGAAGCGTTAAGAACGACCATGCCACAGATCTTAGAGTTCCTGCAGGAATGGTTCGACAAGGGTTTAGCTGCTGCATCGCTGAGGGTGCAGGTGGCAGCGTTATCATGTTACAGAGATAAGATAGGTGGTCAATCGCTCGGGGGGGCATTTGAATATTAAGCGTTTCTTACGAGCGGTGTCTCTGTTAAGACCGCCGGGTAGGCAAATAGTACCTAAATGGCACCTACCATTCGTGCTAGAGGCGTTGGAACGGGAGCCGTTTGAACCCTTGACCCGAGCGTCGGTGAAGGATCTCACCTTGAAGATGGTGTTTCTGGTGGCGATCTGTTCAGCGATAAGAGTCTCGGAATTGCAAGCGTTATCCTGTAAGGAACCTTATCTCTCGTTCTTTGAGTCAAAGGTAGTTTTGAGGCTGGTCCCAGCTTTTTTGCCCAAGGTGGTGTCGGCATTTCACTTGAATCAGGAAATCTCCTTACCGGTGTTCAGTGGGAGCACTGGCGGTCCAGCCACGAGGAAATTGAATCTCTTAGATGTCCGATGGGCGTTAAAGAAGTATCTGCGTCGGACAGCGAGCTTTCGCAGATCTGAGAGAGACTTTGTCCTCTTCGCAGGACCAAGGAAGGGAGAAGCGGCGTCGAAAGCCTCCATCACAAGGTGGATCAAGGAGGCGATTGCGTCAGCGTACGTGTTGAAAGGTAGGCCGGTGCCTGAGGGGCTACAGGCCCATTCCACTAGAGCTCAAGCGGCATCCTGGGCGGAATCTCATTTAGCGCTGCCGGTAGAAATTTGTAAGGCGGCAACTTGGTCGTCATTGAATTCTTTTGTTAAACATTACCGTCTAGATGTTCAGACGGAAGAGGACACGTGTTTTGGATCAGCAGTGCTTCAGGCTGGTCTAGCAGGTCCCTCCCATTGATTTACTGCTCTGGTACATACCCAGAGGTCCGGGACTAGACTGGAGAGACGATCAGGAAGGTGAAATTAGACTTACCTGCTAATTGTTGTTCCTGGAGTAAATCCAGTCTAGTCCCGTATCCCTCCCCTGTATTTTGTTCCTACGGACAGAAGCCTGAAGGTCCTGAAGTTGGCACAGGTAAGAAGATATTTCAATTTGTTTTTTTCTTTGTGAGGCGGCAAGTAAGTTGGGGCGTTATCCTTCCAATCAGGTGAGGGAGCGGCCTTAGCACGTTTAAAGTTCATTGGCGGGAAAGGAAATTTTTCCTTTTTTAAAGTTAATTGGTTAAGTTAGTGGCAAGTTTTAAAGTTGATAATTACAGTAGGTAATGTCAGTTGATACTTACTTGTTGCTCCGGTGAGTCTGCTTTGTCAATAGGGAACTGGTGAATGGAGGCGGCTCCCAGGAGGATATACCGGTGACATCACAAAAGAAGGAGGTTCCTCAGTCTCCAAGCTGCTGAATAAGGTAGACAACCCAGAGGTCCGGGACTAGACTGGATTTACTCCAGGAACAACAATTAGCAGGTAAGTCTAATTTCACCTTACTGTTCCAGAGGTGACAAGAAATTTGAGTATTTTTTGTTCAGTGAGTTGTAAGGGGAAACATCCTCACTCCACTGTTGAGAAATGTAGAGTGTGTTATAGAACTGGAAGTGTTGATTTATATTGAGATTGTCCCCTCTCTCATCAATTCTAGGTCATATTGCTCCATGAAGCAGTTTTTCTTTTTATTTATACATTTATTTAATTTTCAAAAATATTCCAAGACAATCTTGTACAGAAAACAATAAATTGTACATCCAAAATAAACAAGCTGAAAAGTGTATTTTTGCAGTGCGACACAATGACGCATTTCCCCATTCATAGAATCAGGCATGGGGGGGTGCATGTGTGTGTGTCATGGGAATGTTGCAGTGTACATGTGTATGTACAGTATGTGTGTGTGCATGCGTGCATGTGTGATGTGGGTTCTGGGGTGAATGTGCGTGTGTATCGTGAGGGATGTTGTGGGTACATGCATAGGTGTGTATCATGAGGGGTGTTGGTGTGTATGATTAGGGTTTCCCGTCCTTAACTTTCAACACCTCCTCCTGTACTCTCTCTAATTTCTTCACTCAGCCGTGTACCCTCTCCCTTCCCTCCCAACCAATTTTGCATGTTCTCCGTCTTCCTTGCACTCTTTCTCATATTTCAGCCTCTTTTCTAACCCTTCCCCTCCCCAATGCTCCACCCCTCTTCTCTCTCTTTCTCCCTCTCTAGCCCCACCCATGCACATATGCTTTCCCTGACTTTCCAACCTCACCGCTTCTCTCCATGTTCTGCCCCTTACCCATCCCGACTCTTCATGCTCCTCCCCTTACCTGGTTTCAAACAGGCAGGCCAGAGCCCCGTATCTCAGGCCAACAGGACCCAGGACTCCCATTGGCCTTTTATTTATTTATTTATTTATTTATTTTACATTTCTTATATACCGCACTATTTACGATCAGCGCGGTTTACATAAAACAAAACAGAATCCGACAATGAACAAGAGTCAGGTCATTACAATGAACAGGAGCAATCAACTTGGATAACGGGGGAAACTATGTACATAAATGGAATACTGAAATTGGTAAACTATGTACACAAATGGGATACTGAAGTTGGTAAACTATGTACACAAATGGGATACTGAAATTGGTAACTGTATATATGTGAGATGGGGTCATTTTGTGTTGTTCGTACCTGGTGGCTGGGGTTCGAGGGAGGCTGTGAGGTATTTGATAAAGAGGAGGTGTTTTAAGGCCTTCCTGAACTGGCTCAAATTGGGGATAGCTCTGATGTGTGGTGGTAAGGAGTTCCAGAGGCTTGGGGCGCTCAGGCTGTAGGCTCTATTTGAAGTTGATATGGCGCATCTTGTCATAGCTTTTGGTATTGCTAACATGTTGGTTGCAGCCGTTCTTCTTATCCTGTTGGGCATGGGTTGTTGTATGAGGTCACATATTGAAGAAGAGGATAACCCATTGATGGCCTTGAATGTCATCACTAGGATCTTGAAGTTAATCCTGGCTTGGATGGGGAGCCAGTGCAGCTGCATTAGGAGGGGTGTGATGTGCTCTCTCCTTGGTGCTCCTAAAAGGATTCGCGCAGCGCTGTTCATGGCGAGTTGTAAGGGATGTAAGGTTGCTTGAGGGAGACCTTGTAGGATGGCGTTTGCATAATCAAAATGAGGGATGATGAGGGCTTGGTAGATGGTACGGAAGTCACTCTGCTCGAGTAGGGGGCGTATGTGTCTGAGGGATCTGATCTTGAAGTAGATCGCTCTTACTGTTTTTGCTATGTGCTGCTTCATGTTGAGGTTCTGATCCAATGTGACTCCGAGGTATCGTATGGCTGATTTTACTTGCAGCTTGGCGTTGTCTACTTCCAAGTGGTTAGGTGGAATAAACTCAGGATTTCTAGAGATGAATAGGACCTCTGTTTTCTTATGTTGGATGCGCAGATTTTGAGAGAGGAGCCATTCGGATACTGCATTGAAGCACTTAGTTAGTGGGGTGAGGTCTGGGCAATCCAGGGATATTGGCAGGTAAAGTAGGACATCATCGGCGTAGATCATGCAACTCACATTAAAGTGTCTGATGATGTTACATATGGGTTGGATATAAATGTTAAACATAAGAGATGATAGGGAGGATCCTTGAGGGACTCCTTGACTTTGTAGGAATGGCTCAGATGTGGTTCCATTTGCTCGTACGTGTTGCCATCTTCCAGACAGGTAAGACCTGCACCACTCCAGCGCTGTTTCAGTGATGCCTTTCTCTCTTAGCCGAATCAGGAGGATCTCGTGGCAGACAGAGTCGAAGGCTGCCGCAATATCTAAAAAGATAAGCGCGAAACCTGTACGTGAGTTGTCAATGCCTGAGATTATGGTGTTGAAGAGAGTGGTAAGTAGTGTTTCCACTCCATGTGACTCTCTGAACCCGTGTTGTGATGGATCTAGAGGTGCATAGGTGTCCACATGATCTTGTAGCTGCCTGTACACTATTTTTTCAATGATTTTAGAGAGCATCGGGATACTGGATATGGGTCTGTAAGACTCGACCTTTAGAGGGTCTAATTTGGTGTCCTTAAGCAGCGGTCTAACAGAGGTCTGTTTGAGCATGGATGGGAACGATCCGGTGCTAAATGATAGTCCCATCATTTTAGCTAAGATTGGGGCAAGGTCAGATCGCAGATCTTTTATCCAGAATGCTGGACATGGATCTGAGTATGAAGTGGAGGTATTTAGGGTAGCAATGGTGTCTTCAATAATTATCTTAGACGGGGTAGTAAAGGTGGATAGATACGTTGCGCATGCTTGAGCATAAGGGGGGTCCGGTATCACCATCTTGTCGGTTCTGCATAGCTTTGATTGCATAAAGTTGGCATAATCCTGCGGGTGTATAGATTCTGTGCGCTCAGGGGTAGGTTCTCTGGCAAGAGATTTGACCAGGTTAAAGAGGTCGTGCGGCTTGTTTAATGAACGTTTCAGAGTGTTGGTGTGATGTTGTTTCATTTTGTCTGTTACAGCCCTGCGATGAGTGTGTAAGAGTTGGATGTATGCTGCTTGATCGCTGCTGGTACATGATTTCCTCCAGCGTTTTTCCGATCTTCGTAGGAGGGTTAAAGATGCCTTTAAGTCAGGTGTGAACCAAGGTGCGGACGGTTTTTTCTTTGAGGCTTTGGTCGTGGGAGGGCGGATTGCGATCGCGCTGAGCTTGCTGTTCCATGTGGAAATTTTCAAGCCACAACCCCGGTAGTCAGATTCCATGCTGCTTATCCCAGGGGTAAGCAGTGGCTTTCTCTGGTCCACTTAGTAATGGTTTATGGACTTTTTCTCCAGAAACTTGTCTGAACCTCTTTTAAACTCAGCAACATTAATAGCTTTTACTACATTCTCCGGTAACGAATTCCAGAGTTTGATTAAGCGTTGAGTGAAAAAAAGTTTCTTTGATTAGTCTTAAATGTGCTGCATTGTAGCTTCATTGTGTGTCCCCTAGTCTTTCTTCTTTTTGAAGGAATAAAAAACCTATCTACATTTACCCATTCCACTCCACTCATTATTTTATAGATCTCTATCATATCTCTTCTCAGCCATCTCATTTCCAAGCTGAAGAGCCCTAATCTTTTAAGCCTTCCCCTTTATCACTTCGGTTGCTTTTTTTTCTGTACCTTTTCTAATTCCGCTATATTAATTTTTAGGTATGGTGACTAGAACTGCACACAAAATTCAAGGTGCAGTCGCACCATGGAGCAATAGACAGGCATTATAATATCCTTGGTTGTATTTGCCATTCCTTTCCTTATGATTACTAGCATCATATTTGTTTTCTTGGCCAGTGCTGCACACTGAGCAGAGGGTTTCAAGGTATTATCCACAATGGAACTTTGCATTGTGTAACTATTTGGGTTGTTCTTCCCTAAGTGCATAACTTTGCACTTGTCCACATTTAATTTCATCTGCCGTCTGCACACCCAGCCTCTCAAATTCTCTAGGTTCTCTTGCAGTTTTTCACAATCCTCTTGCTATCTAACAACTTTGAACAATTTTGTGTCATCTACAAGTTTGATCACCTTACTCATTTTTTCCATTTCTAAATCATTTAGATCCCTGGAATACTCCACTATTCACCTTTCCTTTATCTTTATCTTTCTCAGCTCTTTGAAGCCACTGACACCTCGTCAGGTGTTGGTTCCCTTCCCACCCCCCTCCCCCGACTCACACCCACCCCTAGTGAACAGTCTTGCTTTATAGGGCACCTCCCCAATTAACTACACACAGGGACTTGGAACAGCACATTTTGAACACACTTAAAGAGATTTAAGTGCTTTTTCTCTGAAAGGACAGCTGGGAAACCAGCTGATACTTTGGTAGGTCTCTCTCTTTTGCTTTAACAGATACCTAAGCTCCACCGACTGAACAATGGCTGGGAAAAATCGTATTGCCAAAGCTGTTGCCCCCGTTACAGCTTCTACCTCTGTCCAGAGGTCCCAATGCCAGTTGAAGGACCAGTTCCATGTGCAGGATGCCTTCAGGCAAAAGCTCTCGGGAAACAAGTTGAGGAACTCAGAGAGGAGGTAGCGAGGCTGAGGAGCATTCAAGAGAATGAGAAGTACATTGATGAGATGCTTCTTGCAACATCCAAGCTCTCCAAAAGAGGAGAAGATGAGAGCCAGAATGACGAAGGTTGGACACAAGTCACCAGGGCCTGCAGAATCACCAATCCAACTTCTCCAGCCCTTGAATTGAAGAACCATTATGCAGCCCTGGACGTGGAGGAGGTGAAAGCATCCCTGGAAAGGGAAGAACCAGAGCTCAAGCACCCCAAAGCTGCAGAATCAGTGACCACAAGAAAGCGAAGGATAGTGGTGGATGGTGACTCTCTTCTGAGGGGTACTGAGACGTCCATCTGCCAACCAAACTTGATGTCCAGAGAGGTATGCTATCTGCCAGGTGCCAAAGTCTGAGATATTACGGAGAGTTTGCAGAAACTCATCAAGCACACTGACCACTATGCAATGTTGCTAATCCATGTCAGCACACATGATACTGCCAGGTATCCCTCTGAGCGTATCAAAAGTGACTTCATGGCTCTGGGACAGAGGGTGAAGCAGATAGGGGTTATGATAAGGAAGCTTATCATAGTTCAGGAAGGAGCTATAATAGAGGTGAAGTGACTCTGAACAAGCAACCTGTCTGTTCTGGTAGAAATAATAAAACAGAATGTTTCCATAAAAGACTACCAGTCCCAGCATGCACCAGGTTTCCAACAGCCATTAGAAGAGCTGAAGTGGGGAAACGTGGGTTCAATCAGGAGGGCTATGAGGTAATCCCCAAGCACTCATCTCCAAGGGCAGGGCTTGATTCAGCACAGCTGCGCTGTGCTAGGGTGGAGCATTCATCTAAGCAGGATAAAAGAAAAGCTTATTCTACAGAGAATCATGTTCATCTTCATCATCAGAAGCACCTTGATCATCCTGACCATCATCATCAGCAGAAGCCAGAGCTGACGGACAGAGAGAGAAAGAAACACTTTGGAAGAAAGAAGAGAAAAGCATTTGGAAGGTCTAAAGGAGTCCATAGCAGTACGTATACTGGGAGGCATTCCAGAGGCAAGCATACACCATTGGACTGGGGAAAGCCAGAGGAGTGGGGTTGCAGAGCCAGGAATCCCCGGACGGCACCTGTGAGGGAGACGGCTGCACTTGGAAGGGACCCTAAGACCAGTGCAAGAAGGTATGTGAAGAGAGATCCAGTGTCCAGGGATCTTGATTGGAAGGCTGGACATAAGAACTGGACTACATACTGGCCAGGATATTTAGAGAGGAACTCTAACAGCAATGAAAGCTCAGGTATGAACACTGATCTATGCCCTAGCTCTTCACTGGGAAGACAGCAGGGAAACAAGTATTGTCCTGAGACTGTTCCATTAAGAAATTCCTCTGTGCCAATCCATGATAGTGAACCTATGATAATTGAAGAAGGGGAAGATGTGGTGAATGAGGATTTTGAGTACATGGATTGCTCTCTGTCTAAACTTCTGTGGTAATATGCTGTTACAAAAATACAACAACCATCACAAAGAAATATAAACTTGTTCTTTAATCTACTCAGAAAAGCTTCTGAGTAGGATTTGAGCCACGTAATAGGAAGTAAACCAGCCAAGAGGGTTTCAGCTGGTAATTGTTAGCAATTGAGCCTTGCCTAATTGCCAGTGAGCTCTGAAGAGACACTTCTGAGTGTGTGTGAAGATACAAGAGGTTATCCCTGAAAAAGAACAGTTTTTTTCCTACTTTGTGGGGTTTTGTTTGTTCTTTGAAGCACTAAGAAGATATTAGCAGGTGCCTAAAGAAAAGACCTTTATGTTCCCATCCAGGTCTTTATGCTTTGATTTGATTGCTTAACAAGTTCAGCTGTTGTTTTTTCCTTATTTGTTTTCTAAGCATAATACTGAAAGCAAGTATTCCTTTTTATGTGCTACCAAGTATATCTGTGTTGGGAGAAATAACACCATAAATAAAATATCTTCTTTGCTTTACATTCGAGCAAGCACAACTAATTTATTGTGAATGGCTGAGTCTGGTATGAATGGACTACATTTCCCACAATCCTTTGCAAGTCATATTAATATTTGCCTTTGCCAAGACTGTGGACATTCTCACCCAGCGCCCCCGTTGACAGGGTGCAGGTAGTGTTCTCTTCAATCCTCCCTTTTGAGGGTAAAGGCCAAGGCACAGAAGCTCGCACCCTGGAGATGAATGCATGGCTGCGTGGATGGTGTCATCGAGAGCGTTTTGGTTTCCTGGACCATGGGATGCTGTTCCAAGGGTTGCAGAGCAGAGATGGAGTCCATCTGTCCAAGAAAGGTCAACATGTCTGCAGTAGCAGACTGGCTAATCTACTGAAGAGGACTTTAAACTAGATTCATTGGGGGTGGGTGAAGAAAGCCCCCAGGTAAATGAAACATTAAATACCTTTATGGAAATGGGTAAAAAGAACAGCATAAATGCCCATAGCATAGGAAATAAGATCCCTGAAGTTGAAGCTTTGGTGGGAGTGGCTGACTTGGATTTAGTGGCTGTTACAGAAACATGGGTCATAGAAAATAATGACTGGGATGTAACTATACCAGGCCATACTTTATTCAGAAAGGACAGGGTAGAAAGATGGGGAGGAGGAATGGCACTATTTGTAAAAAATAATATTAATGCTTTGGAACTACAGAGCTCAAAAGGGAGAGAGGAGGCACTGTGGGTTAAACTAGAAAGAGTGTGATATACAGACCTACCTCACAGGAGGAAGAGGTGGACGCAGAGTTAATTGAAGACATACACAGCATTGCTAGGAAAGGGGAAGTGCTACTGATAGGGGATTTCAATATGCCAGATGTTGACTGGCACATTCCTACTGCAGTATCATCTAGAGGTAAGGAGATCCTGGACTCTCTACAGGGAGAACTATTCAGGTAATTGGTAACAGAACCCACACATGAAGGGGACCATACTGGACTTGGTGCTTACCAATGGTGAAAGTGTTTCTGATGTTATAGAGGGAGATCATTTTGCATCCAGTGATCACCAGATGGTGTGGTTCAGTATTAGAACTAGGGCTGATAAAATGCATTCAAAAGCAAGAGGCTTAGACTTTAGGAAAACTAACTTTGCCAAGATGGGCCAATACCTCAGGAAATCATTAGTGGGATGGGAACAGCTGGGGGATGTAGAAAAACAGTGGGCAAAACTGAAAGGGGATATTTTAAGGGCAACCAACCTTTCTGTTAAAATGGTAAATAAAAAAAAAGGAGATCGCTATGGTTTTCAAAAGAAGTAGCTGAAAAAGTGAAGAAAAAGAGGGAGGCCTTCATAAAATACAAGAGATCACGGAAAGAGGAAGACATTTGGAAAAACTTAGAGAAGCTAGGAAACCAAAGATTCAAAATGAGGAGGAAATAGCCAATGCAGTTAAATGGGAGGATAAGACATTTTTCAGATATGTTAGCGAGAAGAGGAAGGGCAAAAGTAGTATTGTCAGACTCAAGGGTGAAGGGAAGGAATATGTAGAAGCTGATGAGGATAAAGCAGAATTGCTTAACAAATATTTCTGTTCTGTGTTCACAGATGAAGAACCAGGAGCTGGACCTCAGAAAACACCCACAAACAGGAACAGAAGCGAGGGGCATCTTGAACAATTTTCAGAAGACTGTGTTCGTGAGAAACTAGCTAAACTTAAAGTAGACAAAGTGATGGGACCGGATGGGATACACCCTAGAATACTGAGGGAACTTGGG
The DNA here is from genome assembly GCA_033557465.1 of Ichthyophis bannanicus. Taxonomy (NCBI): domain Eukaryota; kingdom Metazoa; phylum Chordata; class Amphibia; order Gymnophiona; family Ichthyophiidae; genus Ichthyophis; species Ichthyophis bannanicus. The sequence goes on from CM066031.1 coordinate 550,344,848, forward strand.
GACGTTCTAGCAGCTCCACTGACTGACCTTTTCAATGCCTCATTGGAGTCGGGAGTGGTGCCAAAGGACTGCAGAGAGGCACATGTGGTCCCTTTAAACAAAAGCGGAAGTAAGGGTGTGGTTGAAAAGCGGAAGTAAGGATGTAGTTAGTTTAACTTCGGTGGTGAGTAAATTATTGGAAACGCTGCTGAAAGAGAAAATAGTGAGGTTTCTGGAGTCCAGCAGATTACAGGATCAGAGGCAGCATGGATTAACCAGAGGCAGGTCTTGTCATATAAATCTGATTGATTTCTTTGACTGGGTGACCAGGGAGTGGACCGAGTGAGAGCCCCAGATATGGTGTATTAGATTTCAGTAAAGCCTTTGACACCGTTCCTCACAGGCGACTTATAAACAAACTGAGCACCTTAGGGATGGACCCTAAAGTTACTGCATGGGTTAGAAATTGGTTGAGTGGGAGGCAACAAAGGGTACAAGTAAATGGAGCTCACTCTGAGGAGAAGGAGGTTACCAGTGGTGTGCTCCAGGGATCTGTTCTTGGTCCGATTCTTTTTAACATCTTTGTTAGTGATATAGCGGAAAGGCTGTCGGGTAAGGTTTGCCTCTTTGTGGATGATACCAAAATCTGCAATAGAGGAGACACCCAGGAAGGTATAGATAACATGAGGAGGGATCTAGCTAAGCTAGAAGAATGGTCTAGAATTTGGCAGCTGAGATTTAATGTTAAAAAAAATGCAAGGTCATGCATTTGGGCTGCAGCAATCCAAGGAAGCAATATAGTATAGGAGGTGAAGTACTTTTGTCCACTAAAGAAGAGCGGGACCTAGACGTGATTGTGTCCGATGATCTTAAAGTAGCTAAACAGGTAGAAAAGGCGACAGCAAAAGGTAGAAGGATGCTTTGGTACATAGGGAGAGGAATGGCCAGCAGAAGAAAGGAGGTGATAGTGCCTCTGTATAAGTCTTTGGTGTGACCTCATTTGGAGTATAGTGTGCAATTCTGGAGACCGCACCTTCAAAAGGATATAAATAGGCTGGAGTCAGTACAGAGGGTGGCTACTAAAATGATTAGTGGTCTTTATTATAAAGCATATGAGGACAGCCTTAAGGATCTTAATATGTATACCTTAGAGGAAAAGCGGGATAGAGGTGATATGATTGAGACATTTAAATACCTCCATGGCATAAATGCACAGGAGGAGAGCCTCTTTCGATTGAAAGCAAGCTCTGCTATGAAGGGACATGGGATGAGGGTGAAAGGGGATAGATTCAGGAGTGATATGCGGAAATATTTCTTTACGGAAAGAGTGGTGGATCCGTGGACTTGTCTTCCAGTGGAGGTGGTAGAGATGAGGACAGTATCTGAATTCAAAGAAGCATGGGACAAACACAGAGGATCTCTAAAGGAAAAAAGGGGAATGTAGTGGTTGATATGGAAAGACAACTAGATAGGCCATGTAGTCTTTTTCTGTCGTCATGTTTCTGTGTTTCTCCGATAAGAGGAGAAGCTATTTTGGACCTAGTCCTTAGTGGAACACAGGATCTGGTGCAAGAGATAAGGGTGTTGGGGCCACTTGGCAATAGTAAACATAGCATGATCGCATTTGATTTAATAAATGGAGGAAGGATAATAAGGAGATCCACAGTATTAACTTTTAATTTTCAAAAGGGAGACTATCATAAAATGAGGAAATACTTAAGAAAAAAATAAAAGGAGCAGCTGCAAAGGTTAAAGGTTTACTTCAAGCACAGGCTTGTTTAAAAATACAATCTTGGAAGCCCAGACCACATGTATTCCACACTTTAAGAAAAGTGGAAAGAAGGCCAAAAAACTGCCAGCATGGTTTAAAGGTGGGGTCAGAGAGGCTGTTGTAACAAAAAAAGTATCTTTCAGGAAATGGAAAAAGGAGCCAAATGCCAAAAACTGGAAGCAACATAAGCACTGGCAAGTTAGATGTAAGGCATTGATGATGCAGGCAGAGAGAATTTACAAAAAGCTTGCTGCGGAAGCAAACACGTATAATAAAAACATTTTCAAGTATATTTGTAGCAGAAACTTCTGATAGAGGGATAAATGGGGCACTAAGAGGGGACAAGGCCATAGCAGAGAGACTGAGTGAATTCTTTGTTTCGGTCTTTACTGAGGAAGATGCAGGGAGGATACCCATGCCTGAAATGTTATTTAAAGGTGATTTATCAGAACTGAAAGAATAGCAATAAACAGGGAAGATGTATTACAACTATTTGATAAACTGAAGAGTAGCACATCACCTGTACCAGATGGTATACATCCGAGGGTGTTGAAAGAACTGAAATATGAGATTGCATTATTAGTAATCTGTGAACTATCATTGAGATCTGTAGTACCTGAAGATTGGCAAATGGCCAATGTAATGCCGACCGGTGAGCCTGATGTCAGTACCGGGAAAAATGGTAGAAACCATTATAAGGAACAAATTTACTGAACATGTAGGTAGTTATGGCTTAATAGGAGAAAGCCAACATGGATTTAGCCAAGGAAGGTCTTGTCTTACTAATCTGTTATATTTTTTAAAGGTGTGAATAAACAGGTAGACAGAGGTAAGCTGGTTGATACGGTGTATCTGGATTTTCAGAAAGGTCCCTCATGAGAGATTCTTGGTCAATTAAAAAGTCATGTGCTAGGAGGCAGTATACTACTGTGGATCAGGAACTGGTTAAAAGATAGAAAGCAGAGGGTAGGGTTAAATGGCCAATTTTCGCAATGGAGACAGGTGAATAGTGGAGTACCCCAGGGATCTGTGCTGGATCTGCTGCTTTTTAACATATTCCCATTTCCAGGTCATTTATGAGTAACGAGTGAGGTGATCAAATCTGCCGATGACACAAAATTATTCAAAGTTGTTAAAGCCCAAAAGGATTGTGAAAAATTGCAAGAGGACCTTGGTAAATTGGAAGACTGGACATTCAAATGGCAGGTGAAATTTAATGTGGACAAGTGTAAAGTTACATACCTAGAAAAGAACAACCCAAAAGAGTAATTAGACCTTACCTGCTAATTAGCGTTCCTGAAGGAACTCCAGTCCAGTCCCGCACCTCTGGGTTGTGCTCCCCTTCCAGCAGCTTGGAAACTGAGCACCTCACCTTTTTGATGACCCTGGCATATAAATACCGCTGGAACCTTCCACCAGATTTAGATCCCAGGGCGGGACCGCCATCCTCAGAGTGGGCGAAGATGCCCCACCGCCTTCAGGAACTGGACAACGTCAGGATGTTCTCCCAAAGGCTTCCCCTGGACTCTTCCCCTATAACAGGAGATCGCTGCCAGTTGAACCCTCAAGGAGCTGGCAGCTAAGCCTTTCTCGAAACCTGCCTGCAAGAACTCCAGGACGTCCGGAATGGACGCCACAGTCAGCCGACTCTCCCAGTCTGCACACCGCCCCTCAAAGATGCACCAGACCCTGATATAGGAGAGGCAGGTCGATTTCTTGTGAGCCTTAAGCAAGGTTGAAATTACTGATCCTGAGTACCCTTGCTTCAACAACCTTGCCCTCTCAAGAGCCATGCCATAAGAGAGAACTGATCCACTTGCGGACTGGACCTTGGGTCAAGAGATCTTCTCGCACCAGGAGCCTCTAAGGCTGATCTGCTAGTAATCGCACCAAGTTGGCATACCACAGGCATGTTGGCCAATCCTATATGCGCTGGATGACCCTGCCTATGAGAGCCCACGGTGGAAACACATACAGTAGATCTTCCATGGGCTAACTCTGAACCAGAGTGTCCAAGCCCTCCGACATCCTTTCTTTTCTTCTGCTGTAAAAATGGCTGGCCTTGGCCAAACCCCATCTTGCCAGGAGGTCCATGAGTGGAGGACCCCAATGGCTCACCACCTGTCGAAGACCTCCGGGCAAAGCTCCCATTCACAATGATGTATCTGGACGTGGCTCAAGTAGTTCCACCGTGACGTTCTCGCTTCCCGCCACATGCACCGCTGACAAGGCCTGAAGATGAGCCTCCGCCCATTCCATCAAACTCTCTGACTCTTCCTCCAAGGAGGCACTGCCCATGCCTCCCTGGTGGTTAATGTAGGCCACCTTGGTCACATTGTCTGAGAATACCTGAACCCCCTTTCCCTGCAGCCAGTGCTTGAAGGACCAGAGCGCTAGAACCACCGCCCACATCTCCAACCTGTTGATCGACCAGCAGGCCTCGTGAGTACCCCAGAGTCCCTGGGTAAAGCGCCTCTCACAGTGGGTCCCCCAGCCAAAAAGGCTGGCATCTGTCATCAGCGGGATCCACTGCGGTGACTTGAGGGACATGCCCTCCGCTAGACTCCCCGTCTGGTCACCTGATGGCAGGGAAGCCTCCTTAACAGCGGATGATGGTGGTGGGACCAGCGACGTAGCAGAGCCCGCTGCAGCGGCCTCATGTGTGCCCTTGCCCAGGGGATGAGCTCAAGCGTTGCCGCCATGGTTCCCAACACCTGGAGATAATGTCAGGCCGAGGGCTCTTCCATCGCCAAGAACCGGCGTACCAAACGCCGAAGCTCCTGTGCCCGGTGACTCAGCAAGAATATCTTGCCCTCTCAAGTATTGAACCTTACTCCGAGGTATTTGATCTCCTGAGTCAGGGTCAACCTGCTCTTGGCCAGCTTGATCACCCAGCCCAGACTCTGCAGGAGCTCCACCACTCTGGCCATCGCCTTCATGCTCTCCTCTTGGTTTTGGCCCTGATCAACCAGTCATCAAGGTTTGGATGGACAAGAACTCCCTCCTTGCAGAGCGCCACAGCCACCACGACCATGACTTTGGTGAAGGACCAGGGAGCTGTCGCCAGGCCGAACGACAAGGCTTGAAACTGGAAGTGACCCATTGGCACTGCGAACCGGAGGAACTGCTGATGAGCCGGACGGATGGGAATATGCAGGTATGCTTCCATCAGGTCGAGAGACATTAAAAACTCTCCGCTGTGGACCGCTACAATAACCGACTTCAGCATCTCCATGTGAAAAAGTGGCACTCTCAGGCAACGGTTGACCTGCTTGAGATCGAGGATTGGCCGAAAGGACCCTTCCTTCTTGGGCACCACGAAATAAATGGAGTACCGACCGCAGCCACACTGGTCTACAGGCACAGGGGCCACCCCCCTAAGAGTATGAGACGTGCCAAGGTGTCCCTTACCGCTGTGGTCTTGGCTGGAGTCCTGCAGGGAGATTGAACGAACAGTCCAGCAAGAGACCCAAAGGCCGCGGTCCGAAAAAAAACAAGGAGAGAGGCTTGAAACCCCTGTGCGGCAAAAGATGAAGGCCCAAGCAACCCAATCCTACCAGCACGCTGCTAGGCCCACCAAGAATCAAGTGGACAGCAGCCGTGAGGCCTGCTTACCCTACCACGTCTACTACTTCCGATCTCCTCTTCTCCGCTCCTCTGAAGTGTTCACTGAGCTCACATGCTGCCATCCCGCTCCTGCCCTCAGCCACGATGGAGTGCTTCAGCAGGGAGGTGGGATGGAAAGAACTGGCCTGCCTCTCTCTGCCAGCACTGGTGCCTCCGGTCAGTGGCTCCTCACAGGTTCAGGAGCTGCTACCACCCAATCGGTCCTCCGACTGGCGCTCTCTTCTACCCCGAAGCCTCCTCCTTCACTCAGTCTGTAGGAAGGAGAGGGGGGGGCTCTTCTCCGAAGAAACACTGCTGATGGGAAGAGCCTGCCGGCTCCAGCCCAAGCAAAAGAAAGGGCTGTAGGAAGGGTTTACTAAGAAATTAAAGTAAAAGAAAAGGCAAAACAAGGTAAACTAAGGTAAGAAACCCAACTCTCTCCTTAGCTATCTCTCCAGTAAGTCCAGCACTCTGGCTTACTGCTCTCTCCAGCTGCTTGGACACTAAGCATACTGGTTCTGGTGGAAGGTGCCAGCAGCATTTATATGCCAGGGTCATCAAAAAGATGACATGCTCAGTCTCCAAGCTGCTGGAAGGGGAGCACAACCCAGAGGTGCAGGACTGGACTGGAGGGACGAATAGGAACTATGGTTACACAATGCAAGGTTCCACATTAGGAACCACCACCCAAGAGATTTAGGTGTCATCATGGATAACACATTGAAACCCTTTGCCCAGTGTGCAGTGGCAGCCAAGAAAGAAAATAGAATGTAGGAATCATAAGGGCTGGATGCCATCTTCTACTTTAGATTTCTGAGTAAATGTATGATTTCTTTGCAGGGGCAAACCTATGTATTTCTGGATGTTTCTCATCTTCAAAAATGTGTGTTAGACTGGGAAAGTAAAGATACTGCACTGGGTCATAGTTAATTATATACTCCTTAAATTAGCACAGATTACATTTTTTTCCTTGTATTTTATTGCCTAGATTGTGCTCAGGTGCTTCTCTCTAGATGTGGGTTTTACCATTATAATTACTTTGTATGTGGATGTGTATTGTGTTGTTGCCTGTATTGAATGGTTTCTTAGTTTAAGTGGAATGTAAATTTCAAAATTCATAAATTAAAACAAAAAAGAATTGCTAGGAATCATAAGGAAAGGAGAATAAAACAAAGGATATTATAATGCCTCTATATCGTTCCATGGTGCGATAATTGTGTGCAGTTCTGGTTGGTGTATCTTAAAAAGGATCTAGCGGAATTAGAAAAGGTACAGAGAAGAGCCACCAAAATTGTAAAGGAGCTGAAAGGATACCCCTATGAAGAAAGGCTTAAAAGGTTAGGGCTCTTCAAATTGGGCACCAAGAGACCAGGGTTCAATTCCCACTAAGCACTTCTTGTGGCTTTGGGCAAGTCACTTGGCCTTCCTCAAGTTATTAATGTCTCTTTTTAATGTACATTACCAAGTTTAAGTTACAATGTAAAACGCTTTGACCGAAATGATAAAGCGGTATAAAAAAACCCTGTTAAACTTAATTAATTAAATAATTAAAACTAATGGCTCCCGGCTCTGCCGCTGCCTACCAATCTTGCTTGCATAATGTTTATGGAAGGGCCGGAGCGCATGTGCGATGGACCTGCTGCTTAACATAGCAGCGGGCCCGTATGCACCCCCTCCCCCCGTGAATCAGGGCTGCGGTCTCACCAGAACCTGGATGGGAAAACTTCCCACTGGGACTGGAATGTCGTGACATTTGTCACGGTGCAATGTCACCCTTGGCGAGATCGCAACCCTGATAAAAGATGAGCAGGGCAGAGCAATCCTTTTTTGATCGTCTGCGCAACCGTCCCGCCCTCCCAACACTTGCCTACTGGCACTGCAGCACTGCTCCCTGGGCAGGGGGGCTACACAGCACCGACCACATCACAGCTAGTTTGCGGTTATCCGAGCCAGGCCGCAAGCACACACAGAGCACAGACAAGGGGCAGGGTGCCCCCGCAAGTTTCCCCACATGACAGCTGACCTGCCTAGGAGGTCCCTAAAACAGCACAGTGAGTAGGATGTTTTATTGGTCTGTAAGATAAGAGGGGCAAAAAGCTTGCTATTTGGGGGGAGGGAGGGGGCAGATGAACGTCTCACCTGCCTATGCTAATGCAAGAAAGCTTGATCGGGAGGCAGTGGCGGGAGCTATTACTTTTGCCTGAAGGCCAGATCAGGAGGCAACAGCAATGGCGGGAGTCTTTACAATGGCTCTCGTGTTGCAGCTGCCTCCCAATCAGGCTTGCAGGCAAAGCTAATGGCTCCCACTGCAGGTAACAGAATCTGGCTGCCTCACAGAATCCAGGCACCAGGTCCTTTCTGTTAGTCACCATGGTGACCTGGTACCTGGGGTTTGTTGAGCCCTGATTTAGCCCTATTCTCTAGCTTCTGTCTTTTAACCAGTTCCCAATCCACAAGAATACACTGCCTCCTATCCCATGACTTTTTAATTTCTTCAAGAGTCTCTCATGAGGAACTTTATCAAAGGCTTTCTGAAAATCCAAATATACTATATCAACCGACTCACCTTTACCTGTTTAATTCACAACTTCAAAAAAATATAGCAGATTGGTGAGGCAAGACTTTCCTTGGCTAAATCCATGTTGACTTTGTCAATTAAACCATGACTATTGTGGTGAAGACTCCCCTCCAGAGGAAATGGAGATAGGGGAAAATCCTGATAGAGGGGAGGACACACACAGGATTTCCAAAACTGACTTGGAAAAAACACAGTTATCGGCTGAGCTGAAGACAAGCCCCAGCCCAGGGGAGGAGTTAGGCTTCAGCACTGATTGGGCACGCCCAGAGGAATGACAGGGAGTGCCGGGAAATGAAGCCCTTTTTAAATCCTCAGACAGGATTGACAGAGGGAGGCAGCAAGGCTGGCAAAGGAGGCAGCAAGGCTGACAAGGAGAGCAGCAAGAAACAAAGCAGACGAGAAGCAGCTTCCAGTGCACGTTGGTCTTCAGGAGGAACTTGGAATCAAAGGGGAAAAACGCTAGAACCCTGGGAGAAGGCAGAACCCTGGAGCAGTAAGCCTTGGAGCCCAATATACTCTCAAGGAGATCCTTACTACACGGTAGAGCCTAGACGTGGGAAGGCTAACAAACCCAGCTCTTGGAGAAAAGGTATTTTGCCTGGTGGCGAGCAGTGCTATAAAAGCCAGGAACCAAAACAGGAAAGAAGTTTTTCTGAGAGAAATTCCCCTAGCAGAAGAACTAGCCATAAGGCTCCTGAGTTTCTAAAGAGGAGAGAGTCCTGGAAGAAAGGTGCCTGTTCTTATGCCAACGTCTCTGATAAAGGTAAAGCCGAATTTCCTAATTTTAATGCCTTGCTGGAGAAACCCTTTTATTGTGCTGACCTCCCTAAGCCAAACTCTGCAACAGGAGCAGATAGTGAGTGGGGGAAGGGTGTGACCCTTACCGGAGACTATCAAGCAGCTAAAGGGTAGCTACAGGCTGAATTGCTTCTAAAAGAGTTTCAGCAATTTCTGGAGCTAAAGTCAGGGAAACATAAGAAACCTGATGAAGAGAACAACTGCCTTAGCCCAGATGAATGTATGCAGATAGATAATGATGTGCCTACCTTGAGTTATGATCCTTGTGCAATGGATTGCTCTTTATGTTTTAGAGAGTAACAGTGTAAAGAAGCATCTGGAGTTTGTATGAGAAGAATACAAAACATTTGCTATACCTGTTGCCTAGTCGTGAAAGTTCACAAATTGTTCTCACCTGTTTCTGTAAAGCCACGCTGTGAGAACAGCTGTTACTGTGAGGCTGCAATAATCCCAAGCAACCACACGAGGCAAAGCTGAGTAGAAGCTACTGTGACTGTGTAAAGCTGAGTTAAAGCTATTTAATTTCAGTTGTTTTCCTGACCTCCTGATTTCATCTTTATGTTGAAAGTTGCACCTTTACGTTATGCACCTTTGAATTGTAATGCGTTGAAAATATCCCCACAACAAATAAATTTCTTGCAAGCCTTATCACTCGAGTCACAACTACAACTTTCATCCCTAAAGAAAAAAAACAAGTGTACTACGAATCCCAGCATTCAGAGGGATCAGTACCACCTTTATTCATAAGGGACATTATATAAGGCCACTCCTGCCTGTAAGCTCTAGGGCCCAGGCAAGAGCATCGCACTATCTATATGCTAAGTAATTTTGTTCTTTAAAATGGTTTCTACCATTTTGCCCAGCACTGACATCAGGTTTACTGTAGTTTCCCAGATCATCACGGAACCCTTTTAAAAATTGTCATTATGTTGGCCACTCTTCAATCTTCAGGTACTATAAACGATTTTAATAATAGAGATTTATAAACCAATAGGTAGATATACCATCCTGTAGATGATTTGCTGCTCTTTCATTTATCAAATTGTTCTATTACATCTTCCCAGTTTATCAAGATTTGTCTCAGTTCCTCAGATACATTGCCTTTAAAAACCATTTCTGCCATGAGTAACTTTCCTACATCTTCTTCTGGAAAGACTGAAGCAAAGAATTCATTAAGTCTTTCTGCTCTGGCCTTGTCCTTCATTAGCGTCCCTTTTACCTCTGTATCATCAAATGGTTCAACTGAATCTCTCACAGGACTTTTATTAAGAATGTACTTGAAAACGTTTTTATTGTATGTTTTTGCTTTGCCTTTTCAAATTCTCTCTTTGCCTGCCTTATCAATGGCTTGCATCTAACTTGCCAGTGCTTATGTTATCATCATTTGGCTCCTTTTAAACCATATCAAATCATTAAATTCACAGTCAGCAAACATAAGAACATAAAAACATAAGATATGCCATACTGAGTCAGACCAAGGTCCAACAAGCCCAGTATCCTATCTGCAAAAGTGGCCAATCCAGATCACAAGTACCTAGTAGTTTCCCAAGACGGCATACAGGTTCCACTGTGTTTGTATTGGGGTAAGCAGGGGATTTCCTGGGTCTTCTTTAATAGTTTATGGACCTTTCCTCCAGGAACTTGTCCAAACCTTTTTTAAACCCAGATACACTGGGTTTATGATAAAAGAGAAACCAAAGCAGAAAATCACAGTCAGAATAAAGAACCAATGAAAGTAGCAGGAATATAATCTTCCCAGAAGGATTCAAAGAAATTGGGAAGACTTGAAATATCCATGGATCGTTGAGTCTGAGAAAATCACCCAGATGCCTCAGTTTTCTTTAAAGGACAAAAAATATCCCTGGTATAACCCTGTGATGAACTTCTAAAGCGTAAATATTTTTTGAAGATATTAATAGTGAGGTATCAGTTTACACCTTGGAAGATTTATAAAGGCAAATATTCCTTTGCCTCTCCAAGGTTCTCCAACAAGTCTTCTTTATTCTGACCTAACAAATTTCCTTTTACCAAAGAACTAATACCTTCTTGATTTTTTTTCATCACTTGTTCAAGACGGACAATTAGCTGTTCATAGTTCTTTATCTCTACTTCTTCATATCTAATCACATAAGTTCATAGCTCCCCTTATTTGAAACCTTCTGCACAGTTTGCCCAGAGACCATAGCCAGAGTCTGCCAGATTACTTCCAGATTAAATATCTTGGGTCTCTCAAAGGGGTCAAAGGGGAACGCAACATAAAATTCAGTAAGAAAGCTGAATACTTTTTTCTTGAAGTCTTTATTTGTATTTAGCTCAATCCTTTCCAGTAGTAAATCAAGGAGAGTTACATTTAGGAACTGTGGTTATTTCCCTGTTGCTAGAGGGCTTGCAATCTAAGTTTTGTACCTAAAGCAAAAGAGGTTAAGCGACCTGCTCAGTACCACAAGGAACAATAGCGGGATTTGAACCTTAGCTTCCCTGGTTCTCTCCCACTCCACTGCTTTAAACACTAGGTTACTGCTTCACTCTACTACTTTTGCTGAGTACCTTCACATGACTACACCTTGCTCTATAAAATCTATACCAAATCTCAACAAGGAAAGGAGAAATTGCCCATACTTGTTAGTTTCCTATCCTTGAACCCTGTTAGACCAAGTCCAGACAAGTGGGTTGTTCTCCCCAGCCAGCAGATGGAGACAGACCAGAGCACCTTTCAGCGCTGGTACAGCACAGAAAGAAGTCAGCATCGTCTGCCTCTGCAGGTGGCAAGGTATTTGGACTGGTGCAGCAGTGCAGATAAGCCTGTCACCCCTGGCCCAGATCATGGTCTTGTGGGCTGTGTGTTTGAGACCTTGACTGAAAGTTTGCTCGGAGCTTGGGTATTCCCATTGTCTCCTCAATATGTCCAGTGCTGTTACCCATGTATTTCAGCACTGGTGGGCTGGAGAGCAGACAGGAAGACCCTAGGGGCCCCTGAGGGGAGGGTTGATAAGTCTGGGCCCAGGCCTCCTTCCTTCTCACTGCTTTATTTGTGCATGTTCTACTTATTTTTCCCTATTTTTAAATTTTGGACCTTTTCAGTAATTGGTTCTTTGTCTTTGCAGCCTGGCCTTCCAGGGACTGCGTGGGCAACTGGGGAGGCCCTTCTCGGCTTTCTTTTTACCGCAGTTCAATGCATTAGAGCTTAATCACCTGGATTATTTTAACACTCTTTATCTTGATCTCTGTCATGGCCAAACCTACTCTAGGAGATCACCAGGAACCTAGGAAGTGAACCTTCACCTATTACTACTTCCTTTCTTTTCAGATATGGAGGCTGCCAGAACTTGAACCATGGGTAGAGATGTTCATAGCAAAGGGGAGTGGACATGCACATCAGGCAGAGGAGGAGGCAGGAGAAGTACCAGGAGTACACCAAAATCCAAAATGGCAGGTTAAAGCAGAATCCAGAAACGGACAATAGTCAGAGCAAGCAAAACAGGTTTGTTACCAGAAGTCTAGCAGAGGTCAGACACCAAGGAATAGCAGAAAACAAGGCACTCAAAGTTCCCACCAGAGACCTATTTATTTAACCATTTTTTTATATCACTTTATCATTTCAGTCAAATCAGTTTACATTGTAACTTAAACTTGGTAGCATACATTAAACAGGGACATTGCTAACTTAGATTCCTATCTAGGACATCAATGACTAGGAATTCTAGGGATATATAGGCGCAGGATCCCAATCAGCAGATGCCTTATATAGGAATACTTTTTTTCCCCCAAGTCTTGCTGAGTACCTTCATGTGGTGAGAGAAGATCCTACAGTACCACTAAATACAGTCAAGAGACCAAGAAAATGTGGCAGAAAGATACAGAAATATTTCCCATAGTATTGGGAGCCACACAGGCCTGATTTAAGAGGCATTTCCAATCACACCTTGACAAGTTGCCTATACATGTTGCTTGAAGCTCTCTTTAGCACAATGCAAGTTCTATGGGAAACATTATTTATTTATTTAACAACACTTTTATACTGCCATATCTACCAGTCACAGCAGTTTAGACAGAAATAACAATGAACGTTAACTTTACATAGAACATGTGTTGGATGGCCTACTAGACAAACTCTATAACTCATTAGCAGTAAATTTGAAAGCCTGAGATCATACTCCACATACCCTGGCTTACAGTAAGGTCCATTGCTGTCATGGTATACATAAAATTAACCCATTTAGAGAAATTGCCACAGATGGGAACTGATCAGTTCAGGGTACGTTCAGAGAGGACCAATCGGGTTGTACCACATCATAGGGCTGAGAATGGAAAGGCAGGAAGAGGTCTGAACTCACTTCCTCTGAAGGGTCTGAAACGATTACAAATAGTGTCAAGTACCACTGCCAAACTATTGTTTAATGCCAAGAAATATGATCATATCACTCTACTTCTTATGGTGCTTCACTGGCTTCTAGTTTCCTTTAGGTTTCAATTTAAGATCTTAATCTTAGCCTATTATGCCATATATACAAGCACCCTGAGATATATTTTTGAACTGTTTCTCTTCTACACTCCAACCCACACTTTCAGATCTTTTTCAGCTCAATCTTAAGATACCACCCCCATCCTGGATCCATTTTGAGATCCTAATTTAGTTATTTCACCCCATGCATTCTGTAACATGCTACCTTTTGAACTCAGAGCTAAGCACAGCAGTTCAGATGTAGCTCAAGACAAGTTGCCCAAGCTATCAGCTATCCAATAGTGATAATTATAATTATAATCCGATCAGTGGGGTCTGGATGGTCGCTGCCATTCATCAAGACCTGCAGTTTTCCTATTTTTCTTTCTCCCCAGCTGTAAGTTTTATGATTTCTTTTTTTAATTTATTGTTTTGTTGCTTTTAGTTAGAATATCATAAACCATTTAATGGCTTGGTTCAAAGGTCAATCAAGCAGATCCAATAAGCAAAACACTGTATTTGATTACAGAGTGTATGCAAAGCAAGCTCCCCAAAAATTGAAAGTAAAAGAAAAATTATTGAAGGAAAAGCTGCAAAAGTTGATCGATGCAACTATACAATCTATGACTGAATCAAATAGAGAGAAAGAAACGTTGCAGAGGATTACAAGAGAAGAGGTGCCAAAAGAGCCACAGCAATTACGAGAGCTTATAGGTGAGACACCTATGATGGATAAGGACACAAAAAAGGAGAGAGAGTAAAATAAAACAGGGAGAACAATGAAGAAGAAAGGCAGTACTTCTTTCCAGAAGTCAAGTCTTTGGTTCATTGGGAACCTATGGAAGATCATTTGGTCCCCTGCATGATGCTTCTGATGAAGGTCGCACAAGTGGGACGAAGAGAGCAATCTGCAACAGAGCTGACTGCCACTTTCAGCTCATTTGGCCGCTCCACGCTGCCACAGCCTTTGAGGTGGCATGAGCGTGATTTCAACAAGACGGTGCAGGTTGTTAATCTGGAATTGTTGAGGATTCAGTATTCTCCTGGGTAGGAACCAGGACCGGCTCATATGGTTTCTTCTGCTGGGCTAGTAACACAACAGCTGGGCTAGTAACACAACAACAGAGTGATAAGGGCATTGGAGCCACTTGGCAATAGTGATCATAGCATGATCGCATTTGATTTAATAAATAGAAGCAGGACGGCAAGGAAATCCACGGTACTACCTTTTGACTTTCAAAAGGGAGACTATGATAAACTGAGGAAAATAGTTAAGAAAAAGAGTAGCTGCAAAGGTTAAAGATTTACATCAAGCATGGGTGCTGTTTAAAAATACTATCTTGGAAGACCAGACCAGATATATTCCACACTTTAAGAAAAGTGAAAGGAAGGTCAAAAAACTACCAGCATGGTTTAAAGATAAGGTTAGAGAAGATGTTGTAGCCAAAAAAGTATCATTCAAGAAATGGAAAAAGGAGCCAAATGACGAAAACTGGAAACAACATAAGCACTGGCAAGTTAGATGTAAGGCATTAATAAGGCAGGCAAATGGAGAATTTGAAAAAAGGCTTGTCATGGAAGCAAAAACGCATAATAAAAACTTTTTTAAGTACATTCGTAGCAAAAAAAACCTGTGAGTCAGTTGGACCACTGGATGATAGGGGGGTAAAAGGGGCACTAAGGGAGAACAAGGCCATAGTAGAAGTTAAAAGACAGAAAGTAGAGAGTAGAGCTAAATGGCCAATTTTCTCAATGGAAAAAGATGAACAGTGGAGTACCCCATGGATCTGTGCTGGGCCCGCTGCTTTTAACATATTCATAAATGACCTGGAAATGGGAATAAGCGAGTAAGATGATCAAATTTGCAGATGGCACAAAATTATTCAAAGTTGTTAAAACGCAAGAGAATTGTGAAAAATTGCAAGAGGACCTTGATAAACTGGAAGACTGGTCATCCAAATGGCAGATGAAATTTAATGTGGACATATACAAAGTTATGCACCTAGGAAAGAACAACCCAAACTACGGTTACACGATGCAAGGATCCACATTAGAAACCACCACCCACAAAAAAAGATTTAGGTGTCATCATGGATAATACGTTGAAAACCTCTACCCATTGTGCAGCGGCAGCCAAGAAAGCAAACAGAATGCTAGGAATCATAAGGAAAAGAATGGAGAATAAAACAAAGGATAGTATAATGCCTCTGTATCGTTCCATGGTGCAACCGCACCTTGAATACTGTGTGCAATTCTGGTCGCCATATCTTAAAAAGCATATAGCGGAACTAGAAAAAGTATAGAGAAGAGCCACCAAAATGGTAAAGGGGATTGAAAGATACTGTCGCCACCTCCTGGCCGGGCGTATAGCCGGGCACCAGGAGAGTGTCGCCTTGTTGCCCTTCAGAGTAAGTTTCCCGATATGGCTGCCAGCAAAGGTTGCTGGGAACTGTAGTCCACTTATCTTTAATAGGCAAAGTAGTGTGAACACAAGTGGTTTAGGCGAAACAGAGAATATTTATTTGTTTTGGGGTTTTCCGCCTCGCATTATAAGTAGCAGTGCTGAACATAAATAGGATTCTTCTCCAACACAAAGGAATAAAATTCACAACGTAATCACAGGTTGGTCACCATCAGCAATAATTAACTTCACAGGATTCGCTCCCAAAGCTTAGGCTGCAAACCTTCTTTCAAATGAATCACAGGAACTGTTTTCCTCACAGTTTCCTTAGAACAAGCATAGCTTCCAAATGTTCAGGGAGTTTTCTCTGCTGTGTCTTTCACACACACACACAGCTTTCTTTACTAGTAAACCAACACTCACTCAGCTGTGCCTGGGTTTAGCACACTTCTAGTTCATTGGCCAGACAGTAAGAACATTGAATTTCTCCAGGGCTATTTTCACAGTCCTCATAGCCACTTCCTATCTCCATTTCTTCCACGGAGTCATCACAACACTCTTCAGAGGGTACCTGACTGTAGAGCTTACTATTTTGTTTCAGCAATAAATCATTTAACTGTTCAAGCAGCACTTTCTTCTGCTCATCTCTTCAGAGAGCATGGACTCAGGAAATGCAGACAAGCTACTCTCTCTACAGTTTGGCTGGCTAGTTGAATTGGTTTCTCTAACAGGAACTAACCCCTTCAACTCTTTCTGGTGCAGGGATTTAGGAACACCGACTTGCCTGAATCCTGGGCCTCTCAGCTGTTCCCCTCCTTCTTGCACATAGCCATGCTGCCTCTTCTCTGCAGAAGCTTGTATCCTCGGTAGCACTTTCCTTCTTTGCTGTATTGGCCTTGGACCTGCTTCAGCCAGATCCCACAGCTCACTGCTCTGAACTCCAGCAATTCCCGTCCTGCTGCTTCTCTCAGTTCTGCTGCTTCTTGTTCCTTCCCCTCTCCTTCTTCCTCTTCCTTCTCCTCCAATTCCTTCTCCTCTTCTAACTGCCTGTTCAAACACAGGAGTTTTAAACTGCTCTCTCCCAGGGGCCACGCCTTTCTCCCAGCACACGTGGGAGCTGCTAGGCTTCACTCTATCCCTGACGTGCTGAAGTGGGCGGGGCTTGATGCTGGCTGTGCTCTGACTCAGAGGTTCTCGGTTGCTGGGGAAACCCTGAATGCTCTCATTTTTAAAGGACCAGGCCTCCCTTTTCTGCCATTTCCTTTCCTCTGAACTGCCTTCGTCATCACAATACCCCTATGAGGACAGGCTAAAAAGGTTAGGGCTTTTCAGCTTGGAGAAGAGATGGCTGAGGGGAGATATGATAGGGGTCTATAAATTAATGAATGGAGTGGAATGGGTAAATGTAGATCAGTTGTTTACGCCATCAAAAAGTAGAAAGGCTAGGGGACATGCAATGAAGCTACAATGTAAACCACTTAAGACTAATAAGAGAAAATATTTTTTCATTCAACACATAATCAAACTCGAATTCATTACTAGAGGATATAGCGAAGGTTGTTAGTATAGCTGGTTTTAAAAAAGGTGTGGACAAGTTCCTGGAGGAAAGGTCCATTAAACATTATTAAAGAGGACCAGGAAAATCCACTGCTTGCCCCAGGACAAGCATTGTGGAACCTGTGTGCCTTTTTGGGAACCGATCGGGTACCTGTGACCTGGATTGGCTACTGTTGGAAACAGGATACTGGGCTTGATGGACCTTGATCTGACTCAGTATGGCATTTCTTATGGTTTTCCATTTTAAACTGAAAACCCTGGAAAATGAGTATGATTAAGATTTTAACCCTTTCAGACCTGAATTTTTTCACAGACACCATATATATATATATACACATGGAATTCAATGAATAAACATGACGTCCATTACAGTGGACGTACGGTCTGAAAGGGTTAAAACAACAATTCTGGCCCCTAATGAACTCTGGAAGATGTACTTGAGAGCTAATTTAAAGATCACTAAATATGAAGAAATTTCTGTTTCCATAATCTTCTTCCATTTAACTTTGAGAAGAAAGAAGAAAGAAAGAGGCGGCATGGATTCCCTGGTATTGGTGGATAGTTCAGTTTCATCTGCCTTTTGGGGGTCCTGCAGTGATAATATTTCTACAAAAGCCACCTTGTTTGTTTCATTTTGCTCTGAGCTTGATAAATCTGGTACTTTAAAAAATCATTTAAAGTTTGAAGAGTAGGCAAAGGTCACTCAGGTAAAAAGGGAAGGCCTGTTATATTTTTATTTTTACCTCACACCTTTCAAGGTAAGTTACATTCAGCTACAGTAGATATTTTGCTGTTTCTGTTGGGCTTACAATCTAAGTGGGATTTTGAAGCCACGAGTGCTAGTTACAGGTTCTACCATTGTTTGAAGTTCCCCTTTAAATATATTATAAGGCATTAGGAAGATATTCTTTTTTTATTTGCTTCCTTTAGAGTCTTTTGACAACCTTTGTAATGTTGACTAATTTATGTATTAGGATGTAGTTGATGTTAGACAGTGCAATAATATAGATGCCTATAAATATTTCTTCATTCGTATTGTTTCTTCTGTAGCCCCCCCCCCCTTCTGCATTCAAGATATGGACTATAGATTGGATATGGGCGATAACTGCAGGATATTGTTATTTTTTGGTGAATTAATTATGTGACAATGTCTTATCTTTTCTTGATTTGTTCTTTGGTTGTTTATTGGGGTGGGAGCAGTTTCCAGGTGGTGAGGCAGTTGGGTAGGGGAATTGGTGGCATGGTAGAGCAGTTGTAAGGGAATATGTTTTGGGGATAAGGGCAATGTGTGGGAGGGGCAGGATAGAGAACAGGGAGAAGGAGCTTGAAAGGAGGAATTCCCTATCTGCTGTGCTTTGCTGTATGTAAGTTTCTGTGCTACAGAATCTGGAACTTATTTTCCCATAGACATGCACTGGGTCATAGTTCTCAAGGGGGCTTATTTCTCCGGAACCAGTGGTCTGATTTGGCCCACTTTCAAACTCTATGGGGCCTTTTTACTAAAGGGTGTTAGCTGTGAGCATGGGTTCTGGCTAAAGGTGTGTTGGGATATGTGTTGACAGCTAGTGTGGGACCATGACAGTTAGCACCGCTGGATTTTAGTACTGTCCATGGCACGTTAGGGGAGCAACTATGTGGTTTGGGGGCAGAGAGTGGGCTCTTGTGCTAACTACAAGATGGCCAATTTGCATGGTTGCACTTATTGCCACCTCAGTCGGGGCAGGTAAGTGCATGTGCGCTATTTCTATTCCACATTAAGGCAGGATGCCGCTAACAGTTAATCCAGTATGTGTTGTACCTAATGTGCTATAGCTTTAGAGCTAGAGGTGCATTAGGTGTAACACCATAGCATCCTTTAGTACAAGGGCCCCTTTGTGTGATTTTACCAGTTTCTCACACGTCAAGTTTCACCTCATTCCATTAAATTTTCAGTTATTTTGCCCCCAGACAGATATGCTTGATCCCTTCTGTATAATTCTTCCCAACTTTCTTTTGGTTAGAAATAACAGAATCAGAGAAAATATTTTTCCAATTAACATTTAATTGTGGAGTGGAGGAGTAGCCTAGTGGTTAGGGCAGCAGCCTGGGGCCAGAAAGACCAGGGTTTAAAACCCCCTGATGCTTCTTGTGACCTTGGGCAAGTCACTTAACCTCCATTGTCTCAGGTACATAGACTGTAAGCCCTCCGGGGATAGGGAAATACCTACAGTACCTAGATGTAACTTGCCTTGAACTACTACTGGAAGGCATGAGCTAAATAAATAAATACATTTAATTAATCTCTGGCACTGGTTGCCAGATGATGTAGCAAAATCAGTTAGAAAAGATCCAGACAGGTTGCTGGAGGAAACATTCATAATCCATTATTAATGTAGGGCTGGAGAAATCCACTGCTTATCCCTAGGTGTAAGCAACATGAAATCTATCTACATTTTGGGACCTTGCCAAGCAGTTGTGACATGGATTGGCTATTGATGGAAGCACAATACTGGGCTTGATGGACCCCTGGTCTGACACAGGATGTCCATTCTTATATTCAATTTTAAGCCCACTGCAAAAGACACTAGGCCTCCTGCAGAAGATTGTTTCATCCAAGGGAAGACTGAATGAGAGTACTTGAGTTGATTAAGGCTGACCAGAGCTCTCACCTGACATTGCTGTCAGAAGCTGTGTGGATGTCTGGCTTCCTGTACAGGCCGCCACCCTTACAACTTGTCTGCCAACATGAAGGTTATGATCACTCTGTTTTATCTGGCTATTGACTCCTTCTAAAGAAGACACAATTGCAATCGGTCAGTCCTCTGTCACTAGATATGTCTACTCCTTTCTGGAGGCCATACTTACCTAGACATCTAAATCCAGGATCCATACAATGGGCAGGTGAAATAGTCATAGATGAGACAAAGATACTAGTATAGAAAGAAAGCCCTATGTACTAAAGGTTTTCCCTATTTTGTATCTATGGGAAAATGCTTAGTATAGCGGGCAGAAAGGCAGACAGATCTAAGAAGGAAAAACAATTAGGTAACAAGACCTAAAAGAGAACAAGCAAGTCCAGAGAGCAATCATGGCACTAGGTCCAGGCCAAAGTTGAAATTATAGAGACGGATGCATGACAGGTTTCAGGAGCAGATTGATCTGGACAGAAGAGGTACTGTGTATTTTTGATGCTGTGTAGTTTCCCAGTAAAGTCGCTCTTGCTGGTTTCTGCTGTGTGCAAGCCTTGGCTGTGGTCTCTTTCTACGTAGCTCATGCCTTATCATTGGTAGTTGTAGGAGAGTTACACTTGGGTACGTTGAGTGTTTCCCTGTCCCCAGAGGGCTTAGAATTTAAGGACCCTATTTACTCGCATGTATATTAAATAACGCAAGCCTCATTCTCTTTAAGCTTATTTACTATGACTTGATGGTATTATGTTCATGTATATTAGTAAAATGTTGTACCCGGGGCAGTGGACAGAGCACAGTTACTTACCTGTAACAGGTGATCTCTGGGAACAGCAGGAATAAGTCTTGACATATGGGTATCGTCGGTACCGACGGAGCCTGCGCGGGAACGCTCCCCAGCGTCCAGTAAGAAAGCTTTTGGGAGCATCCCACAGCGCCTGCGCGCTGCCTTCCCGCCTTTCCCAACCGCCTCTCTCCAGTTCGAGTTTTAAAGCTGAGACAAAGAGAGAGAGAGGAAAGGAAAGATAGATAGAGAGATACAACTCCTAGGGGAGGTGGGTGGGTTGTGAAGACTTATTCCTGCTGTTCCCAGAGATCACCTGTTACAGGTAAGTAACTGTGCTATCTCCAGGAACAAGCAGGAATGAGTCTTCACATATGGGGACTCCCTAGCTGCAGATGCCAGGGAGAAACCCCAGGTTGTGTGTCCTTGAAAAGGACTCTACCTCCTCCCATGGATCTCTGGCATCCAACCAGGGTAGGTGGGTAGGAGTTGATTAGGAATGGAACAGGTGTTTGAGAACAGCCTGACCAAACGAGGCATCCCGGCAGGAGTCCTTGTCCAAACAGTAATGGGCTGTAAAGGTATGAACTGAGGCCCAGGTGGCTGCTCGACAGATTTGATCGATGGACACAGAGTTTAGATGAGCCATTGAGGCTGCCATGGCTCTCACATTGTGAGCTGTGACATGGCCCTCCAGAGGAATGTTCCTACTCTGGTAGGCGAAAGAAATACACTGAGCAATCCAGTTGGACAGTGTTCTCTTAGAGACTGGAAGTCCTAAATGAGAAGGATCAAAAGCAACAAAGAGTTGAGAAGACTTTCTATGTTGCTGTGCTCTTTGTAAGTAAAAAGCGAGAGCTCTCTTACAATCCAAGATATGAAGATTCCTCTCTGCACTTGATGCATGAGGTCCTGGAAAAAAAACAGGTAAATATATCTCTTGGTTCAGATGAAAAGGCGAGACCACTTTGGGCATAAAGTGTGGATTGGTCCTGAGGACTACCTTATCATGATGGAACCTAGTATAAGGTGGATTAGCAACCAAAGCTTGCAATTCACTGATGCGGCGTGCTGAGGTGACTGCAATGAGAAAAATAACTTTCCAAGAAAGAAATTTCAAGGAGGTGGTGGCTAAAGGTTCAAAGGGTGGCTTCATAAGCTGGCCAAGAACCAGGTTTAAGTCCCATGCCACTGGAGGTGGTCTAATGGGAGGTTTAGTTAGAAGAAGGCCTCTCATGAATCCTGCTATAAGAGGGTGAGAGGAAATAGGCTGTCCATTGAGAGGCTTGAGGGACGCTGCAATAGCATTCAAATGGACTCTTACCAAATTCGTTTTCAGACCTGCATGGGATAGATGCAGGAGATACTCTAGTAAAGAATTCAAAGGTATTGCAAGAGGGTTAAGACCCTTCCCTGAACACCAAATGGTAAATCTTTTCCATTTGAAAGCATAGGAACGTCTAGTAGAAGGCTTTCTAGAGGCATGAATAACATCTCTGACTTGCTGAGAAAGATGAAGATCTTGAAGGTCTAGGCCCTCAGCAACCAAGCCCTGAGATGGAGAGACTGGGGGTTTGGGTGCCACAACGTTCCTTCTTCCTGGGATAGAAGGTCTGGTGCAGAGCCCAAGTCCAGGGAAGGAGCTTGAGAGAGATGCAGAAGTAGAGGGTACCACATTTGGCATGGCCAATGTGGTGCTATGAGGATCATGGTCCCTCGATCTCTCTGAAGCTTGAAAAGAGTTTTGGGAATTAGGGGAATGGGTGGAAAGGCATAAAGGAAGTCTTGACCCCAGTGAAGGAGGAAGGCATCCTTGGCCTGAACTCCCTGACACGAAATTCTGGAACAGAACCGGGGAAGTTTGGCATTCCACGGACTTGCAAAGAGGTCTATGTCCGGGGTTCCCCAAATTCGAAAAATCCTGGCTACCTGGTCCATGTGGAGGGACCACTCGTGTGAAACAGAACTCGACTGAGTCTGTCCGCCCAAGAGTTTTGAACACTTGGAAGATATACTGTCAGAAGATGGATGTGATGCTCTCTGGCGAAGGCCCACAGTCGCAAAGCTTCGTTGCAAAGCGACAGAGAGCCAGTCCCGCCCTGCTTGTTTACAGAGAACATGGCTACTTGATTGTCCGTATGGATGAGGACTGTCCTGTAGCTGAGCAGGGAATAGAACACTCTGAGAGCTAAGAATATTGCTCTGAGTTCCAAGAGATTGATATGCAGGGAAGTCTCCTGTGGAGACCAGATACCTTGGGTGGAGAGATCCTGCAGATGAGCTCCCCAACCCATTGGAGAAGCATCTGTTGTAAGAGTTGCTTGGGGTAGCGACTGCTGAAAAGGGAACCCCAGCAACAGATTTGGAGAGGACTTCCACCACTGGAGAGACCAAAAAAGGTGACTGGAGTTTGCTATTTTGTCTGACAGGCAACCTGATGCCTGGGTCCATTGGGTGGACAAAGTCCATTGAGCTGCCCTCATGTGAAGGCGAGCATATGGAACCACATGCACAGTGGATGCCATGTGGCCTAATAGTTGTAACATCTCTCGAGCAGTTAAATGGGACTTTAACTGTATCTGAGAGGCTAACTGCACCAAGCGTAGGCAACGGGCCTGAGGAAGATAGGCCCTTGCAGTTGTGGTATCCAGTAAGGCCCCTATAAACTCCAGAGACTGAGTAGGGGTGAGATTGGATTTTGGGATGTTTATTACCAGTCCCAAATACTGAAGGACATGCATTGTGCAGGTTAGACAAGTCTGGGCCTCTGACTGGGATGGAGCTCGAATGAGCCAGTCGTCCAGATATGGGAATACAAATATCCCTAGAGTGCGTAGAAATGCAGCTACTACTGCCATGCATTTCATGAACACCCTTGGTGCAGAGGCCAGACCGAAAGGAAGCACCCTGTACTGGTAGTGCTTTCCTTTAAAAAGGAACCGAAGGAACCTTCTGTGTGTTGGATGGATGAGGACATGGGTGTACGCATCCTTGAGATCTAGAGAACAAAGCCAGTCCTGACTCTGAAGGTATGGAAGCAGAGCACCGAGAGAAATCATCTTGAATTTCTCCTTGAATAGAAACCTGTTCAATTCTCTGAGATCTAATATGGGTCTGTAGCCCCCTGTTTTCTTTGGAATAAGAAAATAAGGGGAGTAGAAACCTGAGCCCTGTTGAAGAAGAGGTACTTCTTCTATTGCCCCTTGGGCAAGAAGGGTAGCAATCTCCTGACCCAGAAGGTTGAGGAGATATGTTGGAGAATTGAACTGTTTCACCATGGTGTGAGGAGGAAGGCTTAAGAAATGGAGCTTGTACCCTTCCCTTATGATGGAGAGGGTCCATTGCTCTGCTGTGATTTGCTCCCATCTGGGAGCAAAGTAAGCCAACCTTCCTGGAATGGTGAGGGGCTCTGGTTCTTCCAGAGCTAGAAAGGCTAAGTTCTCTAGTTGCAAGTCAAAGGCCCTGAGGAGGCTGAGGCTGCTGGGCCGTGGGAGGCCTGGCAGCCTTTGACTTGGCCTGTTTAGGTGGTTGCTGATGCTTTGCAGCAAAACGACCTGCAGAAGATGCCTGCTGACCATAAGCAGGATAATATCTTCCCTTTTTAGAAAAAGATGTCTTTTTAAACAATCTCTTCTTAACAGGAGCAGAGGTAGACTTTGAAAGTCAATCCAAAGCAGAGTTCTCAGCATCCATCTGAGTGGCCTTTGCTTGCCAATCCTTGCCAAAAAGGTTTTCACCTGTACAAGAAAGATTTCCCAATTCATCTTGGACCCAGAGTTCCAAATCAGAGGCTTGTAACCAAGCAATTCTGCGTGCACCTATGGCAATAGCCGAGGCTCTGCTTACACACTCAAAAGAGTCAAAGGCTGCACGGTTGGAAAATTTGGAAACATCCTGGGCATGTTTGAGCCAAGTGAGAAATTCTTGCCTTTTATCTTCTGAAATAAAAGGAGCTAAAGTCTGCAAATGATCTGTGACTTCTTTTAGAAACATCCCCATATAGAGACTATAGGAGTTGATTCTGGCAGCAAGCATATTAGCTTGGAAAACCCTTCGGCCAAAAGCATCTAGGGTCCTGCATTCACGTCCTGGAGGATTAGATGAGTGTCTTTTTGCACTCTTTATTTTCCTCATGGCAGACTCTACCACAATAGAGTGGTGAGGAAGCTGAGTCTTATGAAAGCCAGGGCAAGGAGGAACACGGTACATGGTGTCTAACCTACGAGAATGAGGAGAGGTGGTAAGAGGAGTCTCCCACTTGCTCAACATGAGATGATAGAGAATCTCATGAATAGGTAAGGTAGCTGCCTCTTTAGAAGCCTTAGGATATTGCAAAATATCTAATTGCTTGGCTCTAGGCTCTGACTCAGGGGCCACTGTAATGGAGAGGCCCCTAGCCACTTCCCTAATGAAGTCTTGAAAAGACAAGTCTTCTGGAGGAGACATTCTTCGTTTTGGAGAAGAAGACTACTGAGGAAGAAGTACCGATGCCTCGACAGAAGCCTCCGACTCGTCAGAGTCTTCGGAGGAATCAAAGTATCGCCTGTCTGGATGCTCTTGTAAAGCCCGATATGCGTACCGAGTGGGATCGACATCGGGAGTAAGCGGTACCGGTTCGGTACCGATGGGCATCATAGGACAGGGTACCGTTGCAGTCAACACCGAAGTCGATGTCGATGCAATCGGTACCGGCACCGGGAACAATGCCGGTGCCGGAGCCGGTACCGGCAACGGAGATTGTTGCGGTACCGGAGGCGTCGCAGCCTGCATAAACGTCGTTAGGGTGCGCTGCATGGACAGAATCTTCTGATCCATGGACGCCACCAGAGTCTGGATGTCAGTACCAGTGGAGGCCACCGGTACCCCAGAACACGGCAACAGGTGATTGGTCGAGGCCGAGCCATCGATGTCAACCTGTGACCCCATAGACAATGCTTTGGAAGCTGGAGCTTCCCGCCGGGGTAATTTTGCCGGTGCGGGATCCTCGAGGACAAGCCCGGAGGCATCTCGATGCTTAGAGGGAGATTTGCCCTTCGAGGACCGGCTAGATTTATGTTTGGCTACCTGAGATCCATGGGAGGAAGAAGCAGCCCTGGAAGACGTCGATGCCACCGAGGCTGCATCAGAGGGAAACAGGGTACTGAGCTTGGCTGCTCGGTTCTGCCGACCTCTTTTAGACATCATGGTACAGGACACACAATCCGTGATGGAATGGTCAGGACCCAAACATTTTAGACACCAATCATGGGTGTCGGTGACAGAAATAGTACCGCCACATTTTGTGCACTTTTTGAACCCGGAAGCGGGCTTCTCCATGAGGAGAAAAATATTCAGGCTTAAGGCCCAAACTGAAAATGCACAGTTGAAGTAAAGAATAGTTTGTTTGTTTTTTTTAAGAAAGAAAAGAAAAGACCGGCGGTACCGGTCTGACGTCGAAGAAGGCAGACGCGACACAGAAAAATAAAGAAAAAAATAAAGAACTTCTTCTGCGGTGACAGGAACACGACCTGCTGGCTCCGCGGAAAAGAAGAACTGGAGAAAGGCAGTTGGGAAAGGCGGGAAGGCAGCGCGCAGGCGCTGTGGGATGCTCCCAAAAGCTTTCTTACTGGACGCTGGGGAGCGTTCCCGCGCATGCTCTGTCGGTACCGACAATACCGATATGTGAAGACTCATTCCTGCTTGTTCTTGGAGATTGAAGTGACCTTGCCCAGGGTGACAAGGAACATCAGCAAAGCACTGGGGTTAAGTAGTTTGTTTCCCTCCTTCGTAGCATAGCCTGATTTAGAAAGGACAGGTCTTGTACATTTGGCTAAAAATGAACTATGGCATTCCTTAATTTTCACAGATGAGGTCTTTAAAATGTGTCAGGTGTCAGAATTACAGCCTGCAGTTCTTCCTGTGCTCTGATGTGGTTTCGGTGCCCTGTGTGGCACTTGAGTTGGGTGCAGAGCCATACGAGTGCTTCTGAAAACCGACAGCTGTGTTTGGAGTTGAGATTAGGGGGTAGCAGGAGCTACTCTGAGACCTAGGTAAAGGATATACAGGCTGGTGCAGAAAGCCAGCGCTAGACTCACACTGGATTGATTTTTTAACATTCCTGAAAACACACACATTTTAACGTGCGATGCAGGAAGGTTAGGGCATGTAAATGCCTGCCACGGTAACCCTGCACATGCAAATGAGCCACCGCAGCATTAAACTGGGAGAGCAAGCCAAACACATGCGCACAAGAAGTCTGCGCTAGTTTGTCATGCTCTCCAAGCACCGCTTGACTAATTTGCATTTTTTTTTACTTAAGGGTGGTTTCACATTTATTTTGGGGTGGGAGTTCAAGGACTACTAGACCAACAAGGAAATGTGACTTGAACTTTCTTTGCTTGGGGGGTGATTTCATTTCTACTTTGGGTGGGGGGTTCAAGGGCCACTAGACCACCAGGTGATTACTTTCTGTCGGGGCACAGTCCTGACAGTGTTTTGATGGCATTGAAACTGCAGAGAGATCATTTGGACCTCTGGAACTGAAGTTTTTAGTTGGGGGAGGCGTTAGATGAGACTGGTATAATGGCATTTGACATACTTCACATTTACAGTGGAAATATCTCAGTGTTTCTGCTGATAAGTCTGGCTAATTCTCAACCACAACATAATAACAGGAAGTAACAGAAGCAGATTTACTGAAGCAAAGTGGATTGCCAGAGGCAAAGGACTTCATGGGCGAAGGCCAAGGAGCAGGGCCGGTCCGTCCATTGTCCAAGAATGTTGTTCGCACAGGGCCCTGCACTTCAGAGGGCCCTGCGCCAACAACATCCCGCATTGAATATCGGTAGGCAGGGTGGCTTTAGAAGGAGCCGGAGAGGCCCCAGCTCACCTCTAACAGCTGCCAAAGTGAAGAGCTTGTATACTTGTATATACTCTTGTAAATAGTTGCAGTAATGACGTTCCATGTTTTATTCCAAGTTCTCTGACCTTGTTCTCTGTAAAACCTAACAGTTTATTGTTATGGTATGTTGTTGTATTGTGAACCGCGCTGATTCTGAATAGAGCGGTATATAAGAGCCTGTAATAAATAAATAAAATAAATAAAGAGCGTCTTTTTTCTTCACTTCGGCAGCTGGACTGTAGTTTAGAACGCTGCCGCGCAGAGAGCCGGGAAATAGGAAGTCCCCTTTGTCCTCAGCACAGCAGCATTGTAAACTACAGTATAGCTGCTGAAGTGAAGGAAAAAGACACTCTTCACTTTGGCAGCTGTTAGAGGTGAGCTGGGGCCTCTCCGGCTCACTCTAAAGCATTTTAGACAGCCCCAGGGCTCTTTGGGACAGGGGGGGGCTTACATTGGAAATTGGGGGGGGGCTAGGACTGGAAATGGACTAAGTGGGGGGGCTTGGACTGGAAATAGCTGATGGGGAGGGAGGCTTGCACTAGAAATGAGCTGGGTGGGGGGGCTTGGACTAGAAATTGGGGGTGGAGCTAGGACTGGAAATGGGCTGATGGTGGGGCTATTAAAGGACTGGAAATGGATGGGGGAGCTAGGACTGGAAATGGGCTGATGAAGGGGCTAGGATAGGACTGGAAATGGGCTGTTGGAGGGGCTTGGATTGGAAATGGACTGATAAAGGGGCAAGGATAGGACTGGAAATGGATGGGGGAGCTAGATCTCGAAATGGGCTGATGGGGGGCTAGGAATGGAAATGGTCTGATGCGGGGGCTAGAAGGGAGCGGATGCTGGGTGGGGCTGGAACTAGAAGGGAGATGATGTTGGGGGAGGATTAGAATGGGATGGGGCTGGGAGAGTGAAATGGAGAGGGGAAAAATATGTTGTGTGGGAGGGAAAAAAAATCTGCGATTGGCCGGGTATTGGGAGAGTAAGTGGGGATTGAGGATGGAGGGGTAAAAAAATCTGAGTGGATGAAAAAGGAATAAAGAAAGAGATGGAGGAAAGAGCAAAAGGAGAAAGATCAGTATGTTAAAGCAGATTTAGAGAGAGAATGGAAAAAACTGGAAGAGAGAAGAAAGGACAAATGGACAACAGACAGAGAGTTAGCAGAAGACAAGAAGAAACCAGAAGAAAGTGACTGAAGCAATTGCAACTGAAAAATAAAATGCACTATCAACAAAAGGTAGAAAAATACTTTTTTATTTTGAATTTATTAACTGGAATATATCAGCTCTGGGAAATGGGCGTCTTTAACGTCTGCATTTTGTTTAGTAAAAGAGAAAATGAATTTATAGGGGTATGTTTACTAAACGGCACTAACGTTGCAGCTGCGACGTTATCGCGCGATAATGGCGCATTACTGTGCGAGAACGTCACGTACCGTGTGATAACGTCTCCGGCGGCGTTAAGGTGCGCAAAGGGTGGAGTAAGGCTCCCCAGAGGGCGGAGATAAGGGGTCAGTGGGCGGGGAGAGGCCCCATGCACACTAACGCCGTGAAATGAAGGTCTGAAAATTAGCGCCAGTGAAAACCTCGCGCTAGAGGCACATTTGCAGGGGAGAGAGACCATTTCAGTCAGCAATGTGCAGCAAAGGCAGGGAAACCAAGAAAAGTGATAGTAGTGATACATATGCAGCAACATCATAGTGCCCAAGTATGAGAGGGCACTACGGTGAGGCTGCAAATGGGGTACAGGGGGCTGCAGGCGGGACACGCAGTGTGGCAGCTGGGGCACAGGGTGGGCTAGGCAGATGACTAGGTGACACATAGGAATGTAGAAGCAGAAAACCAGCAAGACAGCAACTGACCAAGGGCAAACATGGCCACGAGTGTGTGTCCCACAGTGTCCCAGGCGACCGCACCCAGCAAGTACCCCAAAGGGCACATAACATCGGCAGGCGGTGCCGGGGGGAAGAGTTGATGTCTATGCAGGCACCCCTACCCCATATCACGCACCATAGGCAGCCGCCTACCGGCACACTGGATGGCCTGGGACTGCGCACCACTAGCAGAAGGGCATGTCAGCATGGTGGCAGAGGGGTGCTGGTGGCGGAGGAGGCAGTGGCATATGCCCACAGCAGACCACGGCCAAGCCCCGTTTAGGTGGGGGCCATGCACTGCAACAGACAAGGTCTGTCTGACGAACAGTCATGGTATCCCCAGGGAATGATCTGCCCCTGTGGCAACAGTTTGGTGCAGTACACAAACAGTGTGTTCAGGGGCAGAAGGTCACAAGTTCAAGTCCCAGCTGTGGCTCCTGCAAACCATGTCCCTATATTTTACCCAGTACTAAACCGTAGTAATAAAGACGGAACCTTTATTGCAGATAAAACAAACATGCCTGAAACGCCTATATTTTACCCTACAGAGCACAAACACCATAAACATGTGCAATCCCTAGAGCAGAGTTCCCCAACTGCAGTCCTGGAGGGCCAAACACCATTCAGGTTTTATCCTGTCCGTAATAAATATGCCTGTGCTGCATTTGTATGCCCCACCCCCATTGTATGCAAATGTATCTCATGCATATTCATTAGGGACAGCATGAAAACCTGAACCGTGTTTGGCCCACCAGGACCGGAGTTGGGAACCTCTGCCCTAGAGCAGCGGCCAACAGGGGCACAAACACCCACACCCACAGGCTCCACTATCCAAAGCCTCATGAAGTGTCAGGCTGTTGGGCCCTGCAAGGAACAGCATCTCCCAATACTAGCACCTGCATACTTTAGCAATGCCGTCCTAAACTTGGGAATACGTTCCACATATATCAAAAGGTTGCTATGATTAATGTCAGATAACAAATCCTAAATTAAACATAATTTGTTGACAGAGATTCATCATAGCAACCTTTCTGATATCTGTGGAGTGTGTTTCAGTTTTTGCTTCTGACAGTATTTATCACCCTGGGGAGTGACCCCAACAGTATTGCGTACCATAGCAATGCCCACACTGTGCCCAGGACTGGTGTGGCGGCCAGGGCTGCCAAAAACCTCTATATTTGCACAATGCTGGCATAGGTGTGGGAGTGTGTGTATGTCTATCCAGTGTTTTGTGGCTGCCTACACCTTACTGAGCCCACACTGCTTGCACTGTTTCCAGTGTTAGCCTGCCAATATGCATAATGAGGAGCAAGGTACTGTGGGTATGGCCCGGACAGGGTGGCCTGGGCAGGATGCATCTGCGCAGGGCATAGGGCAATGGCTGGGACA
Source organism: Ichthyophis bannanicus (assembly GCA_033557465.1). Lineage (NCBI taxonomy): Eukaryota > Metazoa > Chordata > Amphibia > Gymnophiona > Ichthyophiidae > Ichthyophis > Ichthyophis bannanicus. The sequence continues at coordinate 550,375,571 of CM066031.1, forward strand.
TTGTAGTGCCTGAACACCACCTGCACGGACAGGGTGGCCACAGCATGTCATGCTGGGGGGGGGTCACTCTCACCCTCACTGAGCAGTGACCATGGCATGGCTAGGTTCCCCCATAGTGCTATACAGTATTTCTCTCAAGTGATATCTATGAGTTCCCTTTTCTGAGGCCCAATCACTGACATACCTGCTTGGTGTGTGTGCTCACATCCCATTTTTGGGTGCACACAGTTCCTCCAGGAACATGCACTATGTACTAGCTAGCAGACTGTCTGCAGTTAGCATGTGTATGGCTGGAACACCTTGCAGAGTGCAGTGGGTGGAGACTAACTTTGCCCTCTGCTGGTAAATGTCAGATAGTGGTGGGGGGCAGCTGATCTTTTCTAGGCCTACTGCCTGTCTGCCAGTGCTCTATGTGATGCATACAGATCTGCATTGCCTGCCCTGTAGGGTGCCTATTCCCCAGCAGGATTGGGGTTGATGGTCCCCTCTACTGCCACCATTGCAGAGATGTAGAATGTCGATCTGTTGGTGGGAGATCCTGACCCCCACCCTGACCCACAGAGGGCAGGTTGGGTGGTGCTACATAATCTGCTTTTGGGTCCAATCACCGCCCTTCTCTTATAACATGTGACCATGGCAACCACACAGGATATGCACTATTCTGGTTGCTTCATAGTCCACAAGGGCTAGACATGACTGGGAAATACAGATGTACACAGATGTATCCTAGGTGTGTCTGCAAGGACTACCTATCACACACTGGTACTGATGGGGACCTGCAGCACAGCCTATCTCAGCCAAGCCAGGTGCTGCGGACCTGATGCTGGGCGCCCCACCTCACCCTCAGGGTGAGCACAGGAACCGCACAATGTCACGGTCTATAGCTACTCTGTGCCTGTAACATACACGGTCATTTCCCCCTACCAGGCCGGAGTGATATAGAGGCACATACCCATCTTTTGAGCAGCTGTAGGCTGCATGTGCAGTGCATCATGGGTACGGGTGGGTTTACCCTATCCTGGTAACCACAGCAGACAGTTTGTGTGGTGACCTGCAGTCTTTCTGTAGCCAGCCAGCGGTGTGTTAGACGTGTAGCCTACTGGTTACTTCAATGACTGTGGAAGCAGCGGTCATGGGTTTGATCCCACAGTGGTGTTATTTGATAAGGCTGTCTGAGGCATTTCCTTTTAAATTTAAATCAGTGCTGCCAGCAAAAACACCCTCACAGTGCTGTAGCCTAAGGTGCCTCATAAGGCGCCCTATAGGGCACATTATAAGGTGCCTTGGCGGACAGGGCACTTTATAATGTGCCCTATGGCGTGCCTTATAGGGCGCCTTATGCGGCACCTTAGGTTACAGCACTGTGAGGGTGTTTTTGCTGGCAGCACTGATTTAAATTAAAAAAAGGAAATGCCTCAGACAGCACTGATTTAGATTAAAAGGAAATGCCTCAGATAGTCTTCTTACATAACACCACTGTGGAATCGAACCCATGACCTCTGCCTCCGCAGTCACTGCGATACATCTTTATTGCTTCTAACACTGCACTGGCATGAACTTAGGGTTAACGCGCATTAACGTGCCACGGCGACAACTATCGCGTGATACAGATTCTTGCTACCTTGCCGCCGGAACGCCCACTCCTTATATGGCATTCTTTACATTATCGCTGCAACTAGCGCTGGTAACATTAAGACGGTTTAGTAAACATACCCTATAGTTTTATTTCTGCAGTGCTGTACATTCCAAGTTTAGCTTTTGGGGTTCCCAGTTTAATTATTGTTTTCCTATTTCTAAATTGTGATCCCTTGTTCTTTGTTTGGTGATGGTCTATGTTCTGCATATGTAACTGAGCTGCGGTATTCTGTTCATGTAATTTCTATGTGACAGTCCCACTTGTTCCCTTTCTCCAGTAGGAGATGTATTGGTATTCTCTGAGATGTATTGGTTTAATATTTGCAGTGTTGCTTTTGATAGGTTGGGTATGGTGCTTTGTGAGTCCTGGTAGTGCTGTTATGATACAGCGGATTTGCTATGGGTTCTATATGAGCAGGGTTTATAGTACTTCCTAATGTGCCTGGCAGTTGGCTGGAGTGTAGTAATGTAAAAATCTGGTAGTCTTTCTTTATCAATACACGCATTAAGAGGCATGTTTACTAAAAATTAGTGCATGTTAACATTATGCAATTATTTATTCAAATGAGGCCCTGCACGTAGTCTCCACACATGGCCCCGCACCCCCCTTGGGCCGCTTCTTCCAAGGAGGACCCCACTGCTCATAGACAGACATAAAGCGGAGTTACTTACCTGTAACAGGGGTTCTCCGTGGACAGCAGGATAAGTCAGCCACACCTGGTGACGTCCTCCGGGTGGCGCCATAGGTACGGAAGAGCTCTCCATGCCCAGGTAGCCCACCTCATCGGCCCGCCCCCTAGTCCGGCCAGTGTGTTCCTAGCTAGTCTTACCAGCTAGGGAGTGGTTTCCTTATTGCTGATCTCCTCCAGGGGAGGTGGGAGGGATTGTGTGGCTGACTTACCCTGCTGTCCACGGAGAACCCATGTTACAGGTAAGTAACTCCGCTTTCTCCATGGACTAGCAGGATTGCGTCAGCCACACCTGGTGTCTCCCAAGCTGCAGGTGTGCTGGGGTGGAGGAGTGAAGTTATGAGCTATGAAGCTATGAGACCTGAGACCTTGAGTTAAGGCAGAAGTTTAATGAATGGACTTGTGCAACAATAACAAAGTGCAGCAGTGCAACGAGCAGCAACAATGGTGCAGCCAATAACAACAATGGTACGCAACATAATAGCAGCATAGACACGATAGCAGCAGTAAGAAGCTATAACAGAGCAACAGCAGCATGGACCTAATAGCAGCAGTAAGACATTAAGGTGCAGCAGGCATGCCAGGTAGGAGTCAGTATCGTTTAGTAATCATGAGCTGGACCGTCCCTCAAGAGAGGGGTCACTGGTGGTGGCCTGGATTCCCTTTGTTGCTGTGGAGAGGACGGCTGTGCCCAGGGCGCAGTCCTCTTGAGACCTACTAGGTACGTATGACCTAGATTGGCCACTGTTGGAAACAGGATACTGGGCTTGATGGACCTTGGTCTGACCCAGTATGGCATATCTTATGTTCTTATGAGGTCGAGGCAGTAGTGCCTTTGGAATGTGTGCGGAGAGGACCATGTGGCCGCTTTGCAGACATCGACAAGAGGGACGGAGCGTAGGTTGGCTATCGAGGTAGCCAGCGCTCTGAGCTGGTGAGGGCCCACTCTTGGACGTATCTGGGTGCCGGTTGGGTCGAGGCAATAGGAGACGCAGGTGGTCACCCAATGGGAGAGAGTCCTTTTTGTGACAGGCCTCCTGGGCCTGTTCGGGTCTAAGGACACGAACAATTGCTCGCCCTGCCATAAGGGCTGTGTCCTGTGAAGACAGATCCTGAGGGCTCGGAGACAGTCCAGGGTGTGCAAGCACCGCTCTTCGTCCGACGCGTGAGGCTCTGGGAAGAATGAGGGTAGCTCGATGGACTTGATTGACGTGGAAAGCAGATGGTACCTTGGGCACAAATCAGGGGTTGGTCCTCAGGGATGCACGGTCGTGGTGCAGCTATGTAAAAGGAGGGTGCGACACTAGAACTTGTATTTCGCTGATCCTCCTGGCGGAAGTGATGGTTATCAAGAAAAGCGTTTTCCAGGAAACAAACTTCATATCAGCGGACTGCAGCGGTTCGAAGGGTTCCTGCATTAAGCGCTGGAGGACAGTGTTGAGGTCCCATGGTGGAACCGGGAGCATGACCGGGGGTTTTAGGTTTGCCAGCCCTTTCATGAAGCGGGCTGCCAGGGGCAGTGCCGCAATAGAGTTGGCTCCGTCTGGTGGCGTATGAAAAGCAGCTATCGCAGAGAGGTGGACCTTGATGGACTGGGTCTTCAGGCCAAGGTTAGATAGAGAGCTGAGGTATTGCAGGACGAAGGGGAGTGGACACGTGGTTGGATCCAGGCCATGGGCCGCACACCAGATGCTGAACCTCTTCCATTTGAGGCCATAAGACTTTCTGGTAGAGGGTCTCCTGGCCGCTAGGACCACGTCCTGCACCTCAACGGGTAGCTGGAGGGCAGAGAGGTTCGACCATTCAGTCTCTAGGCAGTGAGAGCGAGGGCTTTGAGGTTGGGGTGTCTCGTGTTGCCCTCATTCTGAGTTAGGAAGTCCGATCTGAGGGGCAGGCAAATGGAGGCTCTGTGCACCAGGCGTAGCAGGAGGGCAAACCACATCTGTCGTGGCCAGTGAGGGACCACTAGGATGGCCTGGGCTTTGTCCTGCACGATCTGTTGAAGTATTGCCGTGATCAAGGGGGTTGGTGGGAAGGCATACACCAGTGACCACCCCCCACCCCCCCAACACACGTTGAATGCATCCACTGCCAACCTTTTGGCTGACGGGTGTCTCGAGCAGAACAGGCGGCACTTGGCATTCTGTTCGGTGGCAAATAGGTTGATGCTCGGAGTACCCCAGTGGCGGAAGAGCTGGTCGGAGACTTCCGGGAGGAGCGTCCATTCGTGCGGCAGCAACTGTCTGCTCAGCTTGTCTGCAAGGGAGTTTAGATCTCCCGGGAGATAGGAGGCCCGTAGCTTGCACCCGTTTTCCAAGGCCAGTGACCATATCTTCAGTGCCTCCTTGCATAGAGCTTGAGATCCTGTCACTCCCTGCTTGTTGACGTAGAACATGGCCACCTGGTTGTCCGTCTGGATGAGGACGGACTTGCCGCGTAGGTGTTGCAGGAAAGTTTGGAGAGCATACCTGATGGCCCTCAGCTCGAGGAGGTTGATGTGAAAAAGTCTCTCGTGCGGGGACCATGCTCCCTGGGTGCTGAATTGCAGGAGGTATGCACCCCAACCTGTGTTGGACGCATCCATGGTGAGAATAATTTGGTGTTCATGGGTGAGGATGTCCTTGCCCATGGAGAGGTTCGTTGAAACTGTCCACCAGCATAGTTGTGACCTGATTTGCGGAGTCATTGGGATACGGGTGGAGAGGGGCTGAGAGGCTGGTTCCAGTGGGTGCTCAGGTGCCACTGGAGAGGAGAGAACACACACGGGGAGAACAGATGTTTTGGCAGCCATGTGACCCAGAAGGCATAGTATGGACTTGGCCGAGGCAGTCACTGTTGCGGTGGAGCTGGATGCCAGGGAGGTGATTGTGAGTTGCCTGCGGTCTGGAAGGTAGACTTTCGAATGCCGTGTATCGATCACTGCCCCTATGAATTCGAGCCTCTGTGATGGTGTGAGGTTTGACTTGGCAAAGTTGATGACAAGCCCAAGGAGGAAACCAGGGTTGTGGTTTTCTGTATGGATTCCAGCAGCTTCAGAGTCGAGGAGGCTGTGAGGAGCCAATCGTCCAGATAAAGGAATATGGAGACGTTTTGCTTTCGGAGGTGCGCTGCTGCAACGGCTACGCACTTTGTAAAAACACGTGGAGCAGGCAATAGGCCGAAGGGAAGGACTCGGTACTGGTAGTGCTGTCCCAGCACTTGGAAGCAGAGGTACTGCCTGCGTGCTTTGTGGATACGAATGTGCGTATAGGCTTCCTGCAGATCGAGGGATGCCATCCAGTCGCCGGTCTGAATCAGAGGGAGGATGGAGCTGAGAGAGTACATTCTGAACTTCTCTCTGATGATGAAGCTGTTCAGCTTGCAGAGGTCCAAGATGGGGCGAAATCCGCCCGTCTTCTTGGGAACGAGGAAGCATCTTGAGTAGAATCCAGAGTTTCTCTCTGAAGGAGGTACCTCCTCTATCGCATGTGTGTCTAGCAGGTGTATCAGCTCTGCGGCCATTGCTAGTTGCAGGTGGGGGGGGCTGTTGCTGATTGGTTGGCTGCGCTGGCAGGGTAATGCAACAAAACGCATGCGGTATCCCTCTCGGATGACCTGTAGTACCCAGGAGTCTGAAGTGATCCGTCCCCATTCCTGGAGAAAAAAGGTCAGGCGACCCCCGATACTGGTGGGAGCCTGTAAGTTGTTGTCAAAAAGATGGTCCGCTCGCATTAGCAGGTGTGTTGTTGTTCTTCTTCGGCTTGCGGTCCCTCTGGGAGTTGCGCTGCTTAGAAGGTCCGCTGTATGAGTTGGTTTTGTACCTGGAAGTCTGCCACTTGCGGTTGGAAAAGGAGTATCTCTTGTTGGAAGAGTAGTAAGGTTTCCTTTGAAAATTTGTTTTCTGGGCACTGCTCTGGCACTCAAAACCATCCTCCGCCAGGGTTTGGAGTGTAGTGCAGTGTTCTTTCATGACATTTATGGTGTCGGTGACTTTTTCGCCAAAAAGGGACTCACCCGTGCAAGGTGCGTCCGCGATTCTGTCATGAGTATCATCGTGCAGGCCAGATGTTCGTAGCCATGCCCATCGTCTGGCGGATATGGCCGTGCCTGCGGTTCTCACCAACATGTCGAAGGAGTCAAATGCGGTGCTGGCCAGATGTTTGTTGCCCTCTGACAAATCTGTAAGGGTGCTGGAGATCAACGCCTGAGACTCCTTGGGGAGGGATGGGATGGCGGCTTTGATGTTTGCCATACATGCATCTTGGAATAGCACATGTTGGAACTGATGCGCCGCAATTCTTGAAGTGAGTATGGCTCCTTGGAAGACCTTTTTGGCCCTCAAACATCACCTGTTTCTCATGCACTTCACACAGCCCGACATACCCTCCCCTTCACCCTCCCACATCCCCCCTCACCCTACAATCGCAAACCTTTGCTATCTGATAACATAGACATGCTAGTCTCAAACTCTACGCAAATTCGACAGTTGTCACCTATAGCGAATTGAACACCAGCAAGTATATTGTTTAAAATGTAAATAGTTATCCCCGTTTACGTCCATGTTAAAGCCGTTATTTGTAAACGTTGGCCAGACTTGACTGAACAAGTGTTATTTTGTTTCAATGTAAACCGCACTAATGACAAAGAGCGCGGTATATAAGAACTGTTAAATAAATAAATAAGATAAATAAATATCGTCGAGCAGCTTGTGGTCTCGGCCTGGTGGGTTATTGGCATGTGTGCGCGAGGATTTAATCCGCTTGAGGGCTGGGGTTTTGAGAACCCAGATATAGGCTGAACTTGGTACTTGGACTCGAGTCTCCTGGAGAACGGGCGGCCAGAAGCCGGGGTTTGCCAGAGTCTCAAATGGTTGTCTTGTAATGTCTGTATAGGCAGTGCAAACGTGGGTTTTGGCGTAGCGAGGTATTTAAAAACCTCAGGTATGGTCTCCCCCGTCTCATCAGGTGCTTTTAGGGCCAAAGTGGTGGCTACTTTCCTCAGGAACTTGGGGTATGTGAGGTCCTCTGGGGGTGGATCCGAGGAGCATCTGTCGGAGGTGGTGTGTTCGGTGGACGCTGATCCCACAATGGCAGCATCAATGTCAATTTCCTCTGCAGTGCTGTCCGGGGATGGCGGGGTCCGTGTGGAGGATTGTGCATGCTCGGGGAACTGTGCAGCCATTGGGGCAAGGCTGGTGTGATCTGGTTGTTCCCGTGTAGACGAGTCAGTCAGGGTCGCCGTGGGAGCTGCGGTGGCGCTTTGCTGTATTAACTGTGTCATTAGCCTCAGAATTGCAGAGGAGCTGCTTGTTTCAGCGAGGCTGTAGGATCTGGTGGAGCCGTAGGATCTGTGCCTGGTTTCCCTTGTGTTGGAGGAGCTGGAGCCATGCCGTCTGTGTCTGCGGTCTCTGCGAGAGCTGCTGCGGCGTCTACGCTTAGATCCGTGTCCTCTGCTCCCTGATCCGGGGTTTGAAGAGTTAGTCCTGGGACTCCTTCTACTCCTCTTATGCCTGCCGTGGTCAGCCCCGTGGCATTCGGAAGAATTTTTGCGTCTTCTGCTGTGACCGCAGGAGCTGTGCCGGTGCCAATGGGTATGGTGCTGGTGTTGTTCTCTTCGATCGGCGCCGATCGGGCTCGTCGGGGTAGAGATGTGAGGTGGTGTCATCGAGGAGTCGAGTCGGCACCGAGGGCTGCTTGCTGGGTTGCTGAGGCTGCGCCGGAGAGAAGAACACGCGGCCGAAAGTGGGCGGAGCTGGAGGACTGCAGAGCGGCGCTGTTGCCGAGAGCCGCATGGCTGCCGCCATTGCCAGGAGCCTCATGTCTGCCGGAGGAAGAGGCCGTGGGTCCCGCACTAACCGCATCATTGAAGGCAGGAGCGGGGTGGACACCGGAGGCATTAGCTTCAGGGTCCAGAGAGCCTCATGGAGGGGCAGAGATGCCTGAAGCAGGAACGCAGGGTGAGGCTTCAGCCGCACGGCTGGGGATGGAGGCCCCGACGGGCACATCCTGAGCCGGGGCAACGGCAGTAGCAGAGGTAGGTGCTACAATAGTGGAGTTTGCCTTAGAACTTGCCTTGGAAGCTAGAAATTCAGTCAGTGCATGCTTTCCTGGCTCTCGGGGACATCCTGCCACAGCAAGAGCAGTTCTCGGGGTTGTGCTCGGATCTCAGGTAGCGTAGGCAAGCGTCATGGGTGTCCGTGATGCTCATTTTCCTTTTGCAGCGTGAGCATTTTTTAAATCCAGATTTTGGCATTGTTTGATTGTAGATGTAGTTGTAGGAGAGCAAAATCCATCTTGCTGGCAAGACATAAGGAAGAAGACTGGCCGGACTAGGGGGCGGGCCGGTGAGGTGGGCTACCTGGGCATGCTCAGAAAGGTCACCTTTCTGAGCCCTGGAGAGCACTTCCGTACCTATGGTGCCGCCTGGAGGACGTCACCAGGTGTGGCTGGGGCAATCCTGCTAGTCCATGGAGTAAAATGTATACTTGATCTTTGCCCAAACCCACTTTGAGAAACCACAATCCTTCTGGGAAAATGTTCTGTGGATAGATGAAACCAAACTTGAGGTGTTTTGCCAAACAGACCAGTGATACATTAACAGGCAAAGAAATGAAGCTTATAAGGGAAAAAAACACCCTTCCTAGAGTTAAATATGGTGGAGGTTCCATAATGTTGTAGGGCTGTTTTGTTGCCTCAGGAACTGGACGCCTGGGATCCTTTGAACGCAGCCCTGTTTTTCAAAAAGCCTAATGCAGAGCTTATAGAAATGGTCTGAGCTCGTTTTTGCTACAAAAAGCTAAGTTGGAGCTTTTTTTTATAAAGTAATGTTGTGTCTTCAGTTTCTGGTGTTTGTACAGTGTTTGACACCTGCTGGGTGTCGGTATATAGAAAATATTAAATAGGAAACTTTCTTATTTGAGTGGCTTTGCCCCTCCAAACAAAGATTCCAACAAAAAAAAGATTTCACTTACATTTTGAGTTTTCATGCTCTTGGACATATAGGCTCTCTCTTTTTTGATGGATAGTGGGCTTAAATCTACGGTATATTGTGATTGATAAAAGGAATCCTGGAAACATTCATAAGCTGGAACAAATCACAGTCGAAGAGTGGGAGAAACTACCAGCAGATAGGTGTACGAAATTTATAGATGGTTACAAGAAATGTCTGGAGGCTGTCATCACTGTCAAGGGTTGTGCAACCAAATATTACTGAAGGGTGCCATTAATCCTGTCCAGATCATATTTAGTTTTTTTCTCAGAAATTACTACATCTGAGTTCCACAGGCATCTTTTTTGTGTTACATGCCTTTGAACATATTAATAAAATATTACAATGACATACAGTTGGAATATTTCCAATTATTTCTCAAGATATTATACACAACATACCTAAAATGCAAGGGTGCCAATAATATTGACAACTGTAGCATTACACAACAAGAACAAAGAAGCATGTCTCAAAGAAATTTCCATAGATGAGTATCTGCACAAAAAATATTTTTCAAAATTGGTTCCTTCTTTCCCTGCTTCCCCAGGCAAAAAGGAGGAATATGGGTGTAGTTAGGGCTAGCCAAATGAGGTACATACTTGTAAAGTACATGGGATAAAGGCTTCCTGCGCCACTGCCCAGCCAGCAAAATTTTTGAAGAGAAACTCAGTGAGGAATTTTCCTTTGAAAACTGATTTCCAGGCCTGTAGATACAAAATAGTTGCAAGCACCATGGAAAAGCTAAAAACTGCCTTCTAAAGGAGAGGTGAGAAACAGAAGCAGATGGGCACATACAGGAATAAAGTAACCAAGGAGAAACAGGAATGCGCACACCAGAGCAAGAAGCAGAATTAGAACTTTTCTACCAGCCTGATACAAGACTGAACTAGGAAGCTAAAACTGTGCATCCAGTTCTAGTTAACTCCTGCTGGTCCATTTAGCAGAGGTTGCCGGGTTGATGGCAGATCCAAAGAATGGTGGTAAAGTAGTTAGAAGGCACCTAGAACTAGAGTGCAAAAGTAGCTCACCAGCAACATGGGACTGCTAAGGGGCTTTCTGAGAGAGCTCTGATCACATTTGGCAAGAGATATGCGGCCTTGATTCCACCTAGGAGCCAGGAAATTATCTTCCATAAACACAAGCATTATCACAGTATGAACGTTCAAGTCTTATCAGATCATGGGTTGCTAGTGCTGAATGTTCTGTCCAAATTTCCTGGTTCAAATTCTAATGCCCACATATTAAGGCAAAGCCTCCTGTAAGCAGTAGATGTTTGTCTGGGAGCCAGCTGAAGTGCTGGAACCAACAAAGACTTCAGTGGGGTTAAAGATGTTTGCACAGCGTCAAGCATTCAATAATGTACCACTTAGAGTTTTGGATTATAGGTGATAGCATAATTCCCTTTCTGTTAACTCTGTTCATCCCTTCTTTACTGCAACTGTGCTCAGCAATCTCTCTCAAGCTGTTACAGAGCAGGCTTAATTGGGTTCCTGCTTCACATTTTAACCATAGGGGAGATCTTCTTCCTTTGTTTGAGTCGAGCAAGGTCTTGGTGGGTGCTTCATGCCAGGGGTAGTGGAACACCTATTTGTTTGTGGGGGCCCAAGCTCGCCCCAAATCCACCCCACTTCTGCCTTAACTCAACCACTAGCCCCCCCCCCGGCCAGAAAACCTGTATCAAGGCCACAAATCGCGGCCTTTCCCTCCTGTTCTGCCCGCAGGGATACGATCTCCTGCAGGCAGTCTTTGCCGTGATAGTGGCAGAGAAATATTGCTAGAGCCAGGGTCAGTGTGGCCCACCCAGTTCCAACACCTATGCCACATGCTGCTTAATACAAGTGTTCTCCAGTCTCCCATAGTGGCATGAAATACTTCTGATGGCAGAGAAGCCAGCTGAGAATGGAGAAGGATCCCATACAAGCATTAACGCTCAGAGATTAATCAATGTGTTAATACTCCAACTGTGAGCTATCTGGTAAGTGTGAAGGTGTGTGGAATGTAACTGGTGTTCAGATGAAAAGAACTGCCATACTTAGTCACATCAAAGGTCCATCAAGCCCAGTATCATGTTTTCAACTGTGGCCAATTTGAGTCACAAGTAACTGGCAGCATCAAAAAAAGTTCACAGAGTCCATGCTGCTTACCTCCATGCAAGTAGTAGCTTTTCTCAAGTCTAGCTGATTGCAACAGTTTATGTACATTTCCTCCAGGAACTTGACCAAACTTTACAGCTATTCTTTGCCTGTGCAACACTTGAAAATTCAACTAAGTGACATCTCTGTCAAATCGAGCACCATTGGCTCCCAGTACAAACCTGTTCTCAGCTTAAGATATTAATTCTCACTTATAAAGCACTCCACGATGAAGCTTTCATCTCTTATTTCTCTTTATGCCCACGCTCATGTCCTTCATTCAACAAACGGTAATCGCTTCTTTATCACACTTCTTTCCAAAGCATGCCCTGAAACTACAAGACGTTCAGCTTTCTTCTTCTCAGTCCCCTCACTTTGACACAGTCTCCCTTCTCATCTTCACCTCACTTCCATGTATAAAGTTTCAGATCTGATCTCAAGATGCTCTTGTTCGAGTGTTTTTTAGGATTTCTGCTGGATAGGGGGTTTGGGCAGTGCTACCAATCTGGAATGCCTCCTCATGTCTAGCTTCTACCCACTTTTCTGTCTCAAATTGAGTTCCTCCTGCCCCCCCCCCCTTTAGTGTGCTCTGCTGTCTCATTTGTTATATCTCAACCTATAATTGTCCCTATTATTTGTAATTTATTTTAGCACTTTTATTTTGTAAACCGCTTTGATCTTATAGTAAGAGCAGTATATCAAGTTTTCATAATTATATTATTTCCTATTCAATGGAAGTTAGAAAGAATTAGACAAAAGGGATTGAAAATGTCTGTCTGTCTGTCCGTCCATCTGTCTGGGGGCAAAATGCTATGTGTGCCTTTGAGTCAGTGCTGACTCCTGGCAACCCAGAAGCTCCTGGGTTTTCTTGGCAGTGTGACCAGGCCTTTCTTCCGAGGCAATGGAGGGTTAAGTGACTTGCCCAAGGCCACAAGGAGTGCAAGTGGGAATCGAACCCTGGTATAACTCTCCAAAAATTTAAAGGAATGGGATGAAACTTGGCATGTGAGAAAAAACAGTGAAAAAACACATGGGGTAATTTTATAAGAAGCCACAGAAAGTTATGTGCTATTTACACGTGTATTTTAGTGGTTTATGTGTGTCAATGGGCACCTGCATGCATACTTTAGGGAGCTGCTACTTTTTAAAGTGTGCACGTCGGGCCGATTGCGCTTATTTTTCACTGTGGGTGGAGCTTGGGCAGAGTGCAAATTTACATGCATAAATTATAAAAAGCTTTAATTTCCATGCACTATTGAGAAATCTAAGTGGGGGCATTTACACCAGCCATAGAGCTGGCATCATTGCTTGGTCTTAGATTTAACACAGTTTAGATCACTTATGCCTCTGTTTTCATAAAGTCAACTGCATATGTATTTTCCAAACAGGCACTAGAGACACATGGAAAAGCATGCATTAACTATGCAGAATGTTATAAAATTACCCTTGCAGAGTTTGAAAATGCAGCAAATTGGACCAGGGGTTCCAGAGAAATAAGCCCCCCCAAAAAATGATCATGGGTATTTCTATGAGAGAAGGAGTTCCAGTGAAACATGGCAATTAAGGAATTGCTCCTTTCAAACTACTTCTCCCTATTCTCTACTTTCCCAACTTCCCAAAAAAAATATTCTCCCACATATTTCTCACCACCTTGCAAAGTTTTCTTAACAGCAAAAACTAGCCCCAGCAACTGCCCTGCCACCTCACAAACTGTCTCACCCCTAAAAACTACTTTCCTGTAACTGCCCCAACTGCAAAATCTTGCCCCCCCCCCCTTCTGTAACTTCCCCAACACCCTGCAAACTGCTCCTACCCCAACTACTACCTCCAGGCAACTGCTCCATCATCCCACAAACTACCCCACCCCCAAAAATAACCTATGCAACTGCCACACCCCTCAAAAATACTGCTACAACTTCCACCACCCCCAAAATGCTCCCACTCCCAAAAACTGCCACCTAAAGCTCCACTTCAGGCCACTGTCCCAAACCCAAAAACTACCCCATGCAACTGCCCCACCATTCTGCAAACTAACCACACCTCCAATAACTGACCTCCCACAAACTGCTCAACCCCAACAGCTACCCTCTGCAACTGCTCCACCACCCCAAAAACTATTGCACCTCCAAAATCTAAATCTTTCAAATGCCTTACCACCCTGTAAACTGCCACATCTCCCAAACACTATTCCTCCAAATCATTATTTTACACTCCAAACTGGAACTGCATCAGTCCTCTCCTGTCATCTTGACATGGTAGCAAATTGGATTTCTAAACAAACTGGTTCTTAACACCAAAAGATAAAAAGTCCTTTAGCTATCTAAGTCTCACACAGTCTGCAGATTCACAACTAATTTTTTTGGTGCTCCCATCAAGATTTCCGATACTATCACCTCCCTTGGTGTGATCCTAGATGATCTATTATTCTTCGGTCCCCTATCTCTTTTCTTGTCAAAAATATTGCTTTGCTCTCAGATTCATCTGATCCATTGGATACCTCTTAGATTTTTTTTTTTACTGCCATCAAGTCAGTGCTGACTCCTGGCCACCCAGCTGCCTCTGGGTTTTCTTGGCAATGTATCACTGGAAGTAGATTACCAGGCCTTTTCTTCTGAGGCAATGGAGGGTAAAGTGACTTGCCCAAGGTCACAAGGAGAGCCAGTGGGACTCAAACCCTTGATCTGATTACTAGGTAGTTGCTCTAACCACTAGGCTACTCCTCCACTACGCTTAGATTAACAGACCCTAAAAAGAGTCATTCCTGCTTTAATTCTTAATAATTTAGACAACTGCAATTACCTTTTGAATCAGCCTCCCTTTATACTAGATAAAGCTACTTCAACTCATCCAAAATACTGCTGTTCAATTTATCTAAAATGAATGTTGCTCAAATCATGTTTATCCTCTACTTTTGAACAGCATTAGCTACCAGTAACATGCAGAATTAAGTTCAAAATTCTATTCCTTTCCCACTGTACCTTTTATTCCTGTCTACCACACTGCTTACCATATTTCCTTATCTTGTCCCATACTCTGCCTTGCAACAGCTAAGATCTTCTCAAATGCACCTCCTACCCATGCGCAAATTCCAAGTAGTCTGGATCAGTGATTCTGCTTTTCGTAGCAAGCCACAGTTCTTTGGAATTCACTACTTCTAAATGTATGATCTGAAACCTCACTTAAGAGATTTCAAAAATTCACAACACTAGTCATCTCTTCCATAGCTCAAATAAACTCCTTCATGTACAGTTCTCTCTTCTCCTTCCCTTTGGTCTCTCAATAATATTACACCATCTATGGTAATTACTGTTGTGCTAGTGCATCCCCACCTAATGTATTCTCCTTTCACCTTAGTCTCACCCTGTATTGTTTTTACATACTGGTTTGTTTTTAAGTTGATTATAATCCTGTCTCTTATTTACTCTAGGTAAACCACTATTATATCAATTCTCTTTTCAAATGGTGATATATCAAATACATACAAATAAAACTATTACACCATACCCTACACCACTGGCCCACCATCTGCAAACTACCCCATCGCCAATAACTACCCTCACCTCAAATAACTACCACTACCACCTACAAACTGCCCCATCTCTAATAACTACCCCTACCTCTAATAAATACCCCACTATCTACAAATTGTCCCATCTCCAATAAATACCTCACCATTGCCCCATCCCTCACAAACTTCCCCTCTCCCAAAAACTACCCCAACTGCCCCTATTCTCAGAATCAACCCCCCCCCACCCGCAAACTGCCCCACTCCCAAAAACTACTCCTTGCAACTGCCCCACCACCCTGCAAACTGTTCCACCCCTAAAAACTTCCCAGTCCTCAAATTCTATCATACCACAACTGCCCCACCACCCCCGAAACTTCCCCAACCCCAAATACTACCCCCACTACTGCTCCACCAACCAGCAAACTGCCCCATCTCTAAAACCTAAACCCGCATTTTTCCCCACCACCCTGTAACTTGCACCCCCCAAAAACTACCCCCTCTGCTATCCGCCCACTGCCTTGAAACCGCTCCTGTCCCAAAAGCTAATCCTTCCACAGCTGTTCCATTCTCAAAAGCTACTACTGGAAAGGTGTGAGCTAAACACTAAAGAAATAAAACATAAATAAATAAAAATACCCCCTACAACTTCCTCTCCACCCTTCAAACTGCTTCAACCCCAAACACTATTCACCTGCTACTGCCCCACCACACCATTCCACAAACTCCACCCAACCCGACACTATCTTCACAACTGTGCCACCTCCAAAAACTAGCATCTGCTACTGCCCCACCAACTGGTAAACTTCTCCCATCCCCAAAACCCACTTCCTGTAACGGGCCCACCACTTTGGAAACTGCTCCCAATCCCAAGAACTAGCCCCCCACAACTACACTACTACCCTATAAACCTGTCCACCCCAATAACTATCCCATGGGAACTGTCCCCTCTCCTCAAAACCTAGCCCTCTGCAACTGCCTCATCGCCCTGAAAGCTGCCCTACCTCCACACACAACCCCCAAATGGTCCACTGCCCTACTCTCAAACAGGAACCCCCTGCAACTTCCCCTCCTTCCTGCCAAGTGCACCTGCTCCACAAAACTACCACCTGCAAATACCCTAACACACCCCAAACTGCCCTCGTTCCTCCCTAGTCTTCTTCCTAAACTCTTCCCAATTCCCCTCTTACCACCCTAGAGATACAACACAAATGCAACATACATAATACATACAATACAGACACACAGGGATTGCAAATAATTCCCTATCCCTGATGGGATGCATTTGTCATTCTATTTATTTGCTGTTAATCATCTGTGAATGCCACTGACTTAATCAAACAGTTATCTTATTGGTTGCTATGTGTACTATGAACTATGGCACTACGAAATAAAAAAGAGATGTACTAAAGGTTCAGGAGTACAGGATTGCCAACTATCTGACTTTAAGAATTCAATCAACACACCTCTGTGTGTGTTGATTGATTCTGCAGTTCACCTTCCAATTTCTCTTTTTTAAAAAAGTCAACAGAATTTTGCATTAATGTCCTGAAGGTAGAAGGATTGGTAATATGTCGGAAAATGTTTCTGAGTTCCAAAGCTCTGTCTACAATTCTCAAATCCTCCCCTCTGGGAGAGTGAGCTTGCCCTGCCTGCTTGCACTGTACCTAGCACCAGAAACTGGGGGTAGGGTCTAGGAAGGAAGGGAACTGGGGAAGTTCATGTGCTCTAGAAATGAAGTGTATGCATGTGGTGAGGGGGGGCTGAACAGAAATAGCCCCCCCCCCCCTAAATAAAAAAGAAATGCCCAATAGATTTTTATGGGAGAAGCAGTTCCAACAGCTGCAGCATATGTACACCGATTCATAACATAGTGATTAAAGAATTGCACCTTTCAAATTACCCTCCCCTCTCATTCCATCTCCTGATCCCCTCTCATTTCATCTCCTGATCACAGACATGCAGAAAGCCAACAGAGTTATAGATACACACAAACATAAACATGCTAGCATGCACACCCGCACCCACAATACACATGCACAGACACACACAAAACAGAGATAAACACACACCACACATGGAAAACAGACATACGACTAAATACAAACGCAATGCAGATACAGAGACTTCTAACCGTGTATGTGCACACACACATGCATGTGCAGAGGGACTGGAAATAATTCCATGAGCAATGCTCTGCATGCTTTCCCCACTTGTTTAAATACAGCTACACTAACTGCTTTTTCCACATGATCTGGCAAGAAATTTTAAAGATTAATTATGCACTGAATTGAAAAAAAATGTTTCCAATTTGTTTTAAATGTACTACTCAGTAACTTCATGGCATGTCCCCTAGTCCTTGTACATTCTGAAAGAGTAAACAACCGATTTGTATTTAAATAAATACCCCTTTCACTTCACTCATTATTTTAGAAACCCCGAGGAGCTGGGTCACTAGGAGTCAGCATTGACTCGAAGGCACACATTGCAATGCATCACCTCTCCTCAGCCATCTCTTCTTCAAGCTGAAGAGCCCTAATCTCTCTAGCCTCTTCTTATATGAGAGTTACTCTATCCCCTTTATCATTTTGATTGCCCTTCTATGTACCTTCCTTAGTTCTGCTATATCTTGATGGAGAGGCGATGACCAGAGTTGCAGATAATATTCAAGGTGCAGTCGTATCATGCAGCAATTCAAAGGTGTTCTGAAATTTTCAGTTTTGAATTGTCCATTCCTTACCTAATAATTCATAAAGTTCTTTTTCCTTTTATGGCCACTGTCACACACTGAGACAGAGACAAGTATTCCACTTTATTGTCCACGAGGATGCCTAGATTCTTTTCATAGGTAGTAACGTCTATTGTGGAACCCAGCATCCTAGAGCTATTCTTCCCTAAAGGCTAGATTTCCCTAGCTTGGTTTGCGGCATATCATGCCGTGAGGGTTTGCTTGCATCACTGATGTTGAGAGTTATAGTATGCTATCATTAAATTAACTACTGGCAGGGTCTCCCAAGACAGATATAGTCTGGCACCTCAGCTGAGACCTAAGACAAACCACCCATCTGGGCAGCAGCAGTAGGGGACAGTGTTGGCAGTGGAAGATCACATTTATGTGACAAGGGCAACAACATTGTTGAGCCTTTCTTTGGCGCAAGTAAACCAATCTACTTCCATATCTTGCCACAAAAACCTAATCACAGAATCGTCATGAATCAACATCAACTCAATGGCACTTAACAACAACATGGGCTAGATTTATTAAAGTGTGCTACCACATTAGCACATAACATTCATTGACTCAAGTTCTTTATCGTGAGTCCTAGTTTATTCAATGGGACCTGGTTACTAATCATGCACATTACATGTAAGTGCTCGCTAACATGGTAGAGCTCTTCAGTAAATCTAGCCTTTTAGTTCTTACTTTGCCCTTGTCCACATTCAAATTTCATCCACCATTTGGATGCCCAATCTCCCAGTCTCAAAGTCCTTCTGCAGTTTCTCACAACCCACTTGTGATTTCATCACTTCTAATAGTTTTTGTGTCATCTGCAAATTTGATCATTGTTCTCATTTACGGATCAGTTATAAATATGTTAAAAAGCACTAGTCCCAGTACAGATTCTCAGGGAACTCCACTAGTCACCTTTCTCCATTGAGAAAACTGACCATTTATACCTACACTCTGTTTTTTCTTTTAACCAGTTCTCAGTCCATAATATGACATTGCCTCCTATCCCATGATTTTTTTTTTAATTTTCATAGGTATCTCTCATAAAAGACTGAAAATCCAGATGCAATATATCAACTGGCTCACCTTTATGCACATGTTTATTCATACCTTCAAAAATCTAGCAGATTGGTGAGGTAAGACTTCCCTTGGCTAAATGCATGTTGACTCCCATTGAACCATGGCTATGTATATTTTGAGTAATTTTTGTACTGATGTCATTCTCACTGGTTTATAGTTTTTTGGATCACCCCAGAACCCTTTCAAAAACTGGCATTACATTCGCAGAGATGGTTCAAGCCTTTTTCTGTCTGATCAGTCATACATGATAAAAATGGGTCTCACCACCTCTAATCCATATTTCTTAAACCAGGGAGTCCCACAGAGCTCAGTTTTAGCACCACTCTCATTCAACATCTTTTTGGGACCCTTAACAACTATGATACATGAAACTTCCATAAGTAAATTCTCGCACTATACCAATGATATACTATTACTCACTTTCACCGATTCCTGCTCCCCTGATGTTATGGAACTCAACAGCTGTCTGCTCAAACTTACTGCTTGACTTAGGAACAACCAGCTGAAGCTAAATCTTCAAAAGACCTCAGCTGCTTGGCTCACTGGTGCGGCCATTACTCCAACTCTTGCACCTATTCTGGATGGCTATCCCATTCAAATTAACTCTGATTTCAAATATTGTGGTGTTTATCTGGACACCGACCTTTCATTCTCAAAGCAGGTCATCTCCACAGTCAAAACAGCTTTTCTTGCACTGTGCCAATTTTGTGCCCTTCACCCATTCCATCTCCAGGAACAAGCAGGAATGAGTCTTCACATATGGGTACGTCGGTACCGACGGAGTCCGCGCGGGAACGCTTCCCAGCGTCCAATCAGAAAGCTTTTGGAAGCATCCCAACACGCCTGCGCGCTGCCTTCCCGCCCTCCCAACTGCCTCTCCTCAGTTTTCATTTTTCCGCGGAGCCAGCAGGACGTCCTCCTGTCACCGCAGAAAATTCTTCTTTTATTTTTTAGTTTTTCTTGTGGTCGCGGCTGCCTTCCCCGACGCCACCGGTACCGCCGGTGTTTCTTTTTTCTTTTCTTGTAAAATTTTTCCCTTAAGGAATATATTTTTCTTTGTTAGTGTCTCACGGTTCTCAGGCCTTCTAGGCCTCTCCATTTTACCTCATGGAACCGCCAGCCACTTTCCCCAAGAAATGTATAAACTGTGGCGGTACAACTTTATTTTTAGACACTCACAATTGGTGTCTATCCTGCTTGGGTCCCGACCATTTTCCTCCGGAGCCCTCGGGCACCAGTATGGTGAGAAGACGTTTTCAACATCGAATTCCCCTCGACACGCGGTCC
This sequence comes from Ichthyophis bannanicus, assembly GCA_033557465.1. Taxonomy (NCBI): domain Eukaryota; kingdom Metazoa; phylum Chordata; class Amphibia; order Gymnophiona; family Ichthyophiidae; genus Ichthyophis; species Ichthyophis bannanicus. The sequence goes on from CM066031.1 coordinate 550,395,596, forward strand.
CCCTCCAACTTCAGGGCACCGACCATATCTTCTTCTGCACAGGATCAGGTAACCCAAAAACAGTCTGTTAAGACTAGCCAGTCCTCGAGCGGCACTTCTCATGCACAGCATAGAGATGCCTATGGCCTTGTCCTCGAGAATCCACTGGTTTCAAAACCCCGGTGGGAGTCTTCGGCCTCAAAGCCTGTGTGGGGTTTCAGGTTGTTCCTGAGGTTCACCCCTCACAGAACATACCTGAGCCATGCCCAGTGGTGGCATCCGCTTCGAGCGGTACCAATACCCCGGCATCGGCACTGGTGTTGGATGAAACATTCCTCACCAAGGATCGTCGTCTGGCGTCCTCGGTACCTACGGGCCCGGTGGATACACTTCAGACCGACTTTCCAGTATCGGTATCGACACCGATACTAGTACCGACGTCGGTACCCTCCAGACCTGCATCGATAGACTCACTTCCTTCGATGCCGAGTCTGGAATCGATCTCCAGTCTGGAGGACTGGGTACCGACTCGCCTTGGTACCGACTCCCGTCGTTACTGAAGGCTCGGTTCGGATACTTCGGATCCGCAACTCTCAGTTCCTCCGACACCGTTAGAGTTGCCACCGGCTGGTATTCTTCCGCCGGTATCAGATACGGTACCGAGATCGGTACCGATATCCACAGTACCATTACTGTCGGTACCTTCCATGCTTCTCTCTTCAGGCTCGCTTCCCTCGATGCCGAGTCTGGAATCGATCCCTAGCATGGACGATCTGTTACCAACTGTCGCTGGTTCTGACCTACAGTACCAGCGACCACCATCTAAGGATCCCATACTACACCATTCAGGATCTTCTATTCCTATATACTGGAATAGATCCCTTGGTGTCAACGCTAGTTCTTCATCAGATCTAGTCTATCCAAGGGAAGTTCCTTCTGGGGATCTTTCTTTCCAGACTTTCCTCCTGGATATGGCAAAATCACTTGCCATTCCTATTCCTGGACAAGATCCTACACAAGGGAATACAGAATGCCTCTCTGTTCCTAACGAAGTAAAGGAGAACATAATGCTTCCTTTGCATCATTCTTTGCAGGATCTCCTTCTACGGATGTGGGAAGCTCCTTTAAGGGTACCCCCACTTTCCAGGGCAACTGATCTCCTATATCAGGTGCCCCCCTCTCCAGGGTTTCAAAAGACTCAACTTCCTCATCATTCCATTATAGTGGAATCAGCATTGAGGCGAGTAAAGAGTAATAAAAAGCACTCTTCTTGTCCGCCAGGTCGTGAGTCTAAGACACTAGATACCTTTGGACGTCAAACCTTCCAGACATCCATGCTTTCAGCAAGAATTCTCTCATATATTTTTTATATATGGAGTGGAGGAGTGGCCTAGTGGTTGGGGCAAGGTACTTCAGGCCGGAAGGTCGGGGGTTCAAATCCCACTAGAGGACAGCAACCTTGGGCCGGAAGGACTGGGGTTTCTAGTCCCACAGGTGCTCCTTGTGGTCTTGGGCAAGCCACTTAACCCTCCATAGCCCATGTTCCCTGTAAAATAGTTATCTCCAAGTTATAATGCCCTGTTCAATGTAATTTCAGTTTGTTCAATGTAAACCGCACTGATGCAGAATAGCATGGTATATAAGAGAATGTAAATAAATAAATATAGGTCTATCTCTTGAGGAGGTCACAAGCAAATTACATCTTCTGACTCCTTGTCTTCAAGAGCCCAAACAAGAAGACTATTCCTCACTGGTTAGTCATGCTCATAATATCTCTAGGTTTCTTACTCGTGCTTCCCTAGACTCCTTTGAGTCTGTTAGCAGGACTTCTGCTATTGCTATAGGGGCACGACGTAGAGCCTGGCTCCAAGCTTCAGACTTGGACAAATGGGCACAAGAAAGACTGGGAAATACTCCTTGCACTGGAGAAAATCTCTTCAACAAGGAGTCTTTACTCCAGGTTACTCAGTTATCCACTGACTTTCCTGTTTCCAGGGGCTATTCTACGCCGCCTTCTTTCCCAGTAGGTAGGAAATGTCCTACCAAACTTTCTTCCCCTAGGGGGAGAAGGTTTTGTCCATCTTCTGCCCATCATACAGATGTTCCCCAACAGGGGAAACATCGCCCTGGTCTGAAGAATCTACAAATTCAACAGGGTCAACAAACCCAGCAGTCGCAGGGTTTCAAATAGATCATTGTCCCTCTTGGTTGCTGGTTAGGGTAGCAGTCTGCTTCTTTTCACTTGCAGTATCTGCACTAAATTTATCCTAACCTACCTAGATATCTCTTCATGAGACATTTTTTCTCTAAGAGTCTTATGATGATCATGCCCATACTTAACAGATTTCCTCTTCCTCTTGGAGGAAAGAGAGGTAACAACTATCAATAGACAGTTGTTTTCCCTGTATTGGCATGTATCATCTCACCTGTCGGAGACTTCCTCCATAGTTGGTCTCTTGCAACTGTTTTACCTCCTTCTTACTACAATGTTTAGTTTGTAAGAGTGACTTTTTACATGGGTAAGCCCTTTTTGGTCCTCTACCTGTTCTACCAGGGGATTCTCCCTTCTGGAATTCTCTTCCCCCTTATTACCTTAGGGCAGCTCCTCAGACAATAGGAAGTCCTACCATGTCTGTTTCTTTTTCCCAATCTAAAAGAGGAGGGAAAAGAAATTCTCCATGCTGCCCTGATAGTTGCTGCAAATGCAGCAATTTCTAGTGGTTAAACCACTGGTTTTGTTCACCACACAAACAGGGTTTCCCCTCCACTAGCAATCCTCCTAGCCTCAGTGCTAAGTCCCAAACAGGGTATCAACCTAGTTTGGGAAACCCTATTATTACAGTTTGGTTGGTTAACTTCTATTCTTCGCCCCTTGCCCTTGGCAGAATAGCTGGTTACCTGCTGGCTTTCCACAGCCAGTTTTTTCTTCTGACCAACCTGCAGCATGCTCTCTGCAACTCGACAGAGTAGCTTTGCACTATGGGCCCTTGCTAAAGAGCATTAGTATCTTGCCTAGCAGATAACCCCAGATGGTTAAAAGGGGTTTCCCCAGTCATGTTTCATGCCTGGCAGGTATTCTCTACCCTTTCCATCTTATCTTAAAAATCTTTTGAGGCATAAGCCTCAGGCCTTTCCTTACGTGAAAGCCTAAAGAAGGGCCAATTCCCTGGCTTGGCCCATATCTCCTGGGGTCTCCCGTCAGAGATAAATTCTTCACTGGCAGCTAGAGGATACCGAATACCCATCTTGCCCTCATAGGCGGATCACTAGGGTATCTTCCTCCTGAGGCCTCCTCTATCCAATCTCCATACTACAATTCTGGAGATATCTGGACTTCCTGTCTGCAGACTGCTGTTATCCTCTGCCTTTTTCACGTAGGCCATCCTGGTTACTCAAGAGCTCAAATTCTGCAAAGAATGAAGCCGCCTTCTTGTCAGGGACATCTTTCTTCTGACTATGCCAGTCATAACCAGGAGAAGAGGATTTTTCCTATTTTATCCATTCCAGCAGGTATCAACCTTCTTGCTATTAGATAAATTTCTCTCTCTCCCTAATAAGGGGGGATGGGGTTCTCTGGACATTTCTCCATCCATATACCTGGAGACATGTCTCTATATGCCTGCCTATTTATCTAGGTATATATATACATATATATATATATATGTTTATATATATATATATATATATATATATATATATTGATTATATCTATCTGTGTCTTCTGCCCATATATATATATATATATATCTTTATAGATATATGCATACATACCCAATATGTGTATATATTTAAATCTACATATATATATATATGTACATATATATTATTACATATTATGAGATATATTATTAGATAGATCTGTATCCATCTACTTATCTATCTGGCTGTTAGGATCAGATATCCTGACATTCCCTTATGATCCTGACAGATGGGCACTAACCCTATCAATGCTGTACCAGCATACCTAGGGGACTACACCTAGAACCACTCCTGTGGTAATTAACCTTTTCAGGTTTAGGTACTCCTGAAGCTCTCCATGTACCTTTCTTTCCTAATTGACCCCAGTTAGGAAAGACATTGCGGAGCTTCCGTTGCTCTAAAGCTTAGCGCTCCTGAGTCTGTCCTTACCTTTTTATCAGATACAAGGGTTTCCATACCTTTTCTCCCCTACATGGACTGATTCTAACCCCAGTCCAGTTGGGTCAAACTAAATTTTTCTCTTGGTCCTACATTTATACTATTTTTGGACCAAAGCAGCTTAAGCTTTCCTTAATAGTACCTTCTGCGTCTCCGCTGAAGCTCTACCTCTTATACTACCCCAGTTTTCCTCTGGGACTATTTTTTTTCTCACCCTAAAGGGTTTTGACCTCCACTTGTTTTTTTGTTCTACTTTATTACCTCTACTTCTCAGTGAGGTACCCCTTGAGCACATTCACTGGCTCTTCTATCAGATCCATATGTAGCTCAGTGCACTTGTGCAATGCCAACAAGGGAGGCTCAGATTACAATATCTTATTACTAAATGCCCTCGATACAGGGTCTTCCCCTTTTGAAGCCCTGTTCTAGCCAGCTGTTCCACAGCTCTTTTCTGTATCAACTCCTACCCTCCATCCCCAGGATGCCTGAGGTCCTGAAGAATAGCATGGCTTGTTCTAGACTTGCAACATGCTAGGACTCCCTCCGGGCATCTGAGCTTGGGAGTCCCCATATGTGAAGACTCATTCTTGCTTGTTCCTGGAGATAGCACAGTTACTTACCTGTAACAGGTGATCTCTGGGAACAGCAGGAATAAGTCTTCACAACCCACCCACCTCCCCTAGGAGTTGCATTTCTCGTTCTCTATCTTTCCCTTCCTTGCTCTCTCTCTCTTTGTCTCAGCTTTAAAACTTAACTGAGGAGAGGCAGTTGGGAGGGCGGGAAGGCAGCGCGCAGGCATGTTGGGATGCTTCCAAAAGCTTTCTGATTGGACGCTGGGAAGCGTTCCTGCGCAGACTCCGTCGGTACCGACGTACTCATATGTGAAGACTTATTCCTGCTGTTCCCAGAGATCACCTGTTACAGGTAAGTAACTGTGCTTTATCCACTCTGCTCAACAGACGTTTGCTCTCAGCTGTATTATCTCACATCTCGAGTTCTCGACTATTGTAATGCGATCTATGCTGGCCTCTACCAATCGGAGCTAAAATGTCTTCAATCTGTTCAAAAACACTTCCATCCGGATCTTATGTCAGGCTAAGAAATTTGATCATGTTACCCCTCTCCTCTTCCAATATCATTGGCTTCTCGTGCTCTACCGAATTCGCTACAAAAGACTCACATAGAGCTCTCTATGTTGAGACACCCACTTATCTTGCATCAACAATCTCTCTCCATGCTCCAGTTAAAGTCTTGCGGGACCTTCATGGACATTGTCTAAATATTCCTCCAGCTTCTCGGGCATGCCTAGAGAGTACTGGGTGCTCAGACTTTTCTTTGTCTCGCCTCCCTTTGGAATGCATTACCACTGAGTTTCCGTAATGAATCCTCTTTCAAGAGCTTCAAAACAAGCCTTAAAACTCACCTATTTACTCTGGCCTTTGAAAATGGGTGAATGGGGCAGCTGTGTCCAAGTCCAGTGGTGAGGAGGAACTGCCTGCATATTATTACCTTTCTCTGTTTTCTTTCCTATTAGTATTGTAGTTCTACTTTCTTTTATATTGTGTATTTTTATTTATTTGTAAACTCATTGGAACTCCAAGAGGCGGTATATTAAACTCAATAAACAATAACCCATGCTGCAGTCTTCAGGTACCACAGCCAGTTTCAATTATAGGTTACAAATGACTAATAACAGGTCTGCAATTTCATTTCTGAGTTATTTCCGTATTCGGATCTGGGGGAAGCTGTGCAGGTCTGTGTTCCTGGCCTGTGACTGTGCTTAGCAGATGTATTTTGCTACAGCAAGCATTCCTATTGAAGAGGGGGCATCTACCTGTCTCTGTCCATTCATCCACTTACACATGCGTCTCTGTAAGGGCTCACATGTGCAGCTGTGCACTGCACACACAAGTCAGAAAAGCTATCAGGATAAGCATGCCAGCAGTAGCAGAAGGCAGTGCAGCTGCTCCCACCTCTGTTGCCTAAGAAGGGGAGGTAAACTAGGTATTGGTGTTGCTGCCTCCGCCATTATTAACAGAGAGGTGAGGAGCAGCAGTTGTTGGTATCTCTGCTTCCTGCAATGCCAGTGCACCTTACTGTATGTAAACGGGGGAGCTGTGGGAGAGGTGAATGCGCCTATGTGCAATGCCCGTTGCAAGCACTGGCTAACGTGTTTTTCCTATGTGCTATTTTGTTACTGGCATCCCATGGTCTAGCAGATTTGGGCACCTAAGAACCTTTTCCATGCCTCTCTGTGGAAAGAGTGGAGTGGGATGTCTCTGCAGTAGGTAGAAGGTGTTCTTTGCCACCCCAATAGCCAATGTTGCCCTTTATAAGTAAGAGAGAAGTTCATTAATTAAGAAGAAAGTAGAGCACTAATACAGGAGGAGTGGACATATTTGGTTATAGACACATTAACCTTCAGTGAGCACAGCCCTTAATTCTTTGTACTTTCCCAAGGCACCATGTCATCATCTAAAATTTTCTATTTTATAATTTTATATTTTCAAACTGGAATGACAGAAACCCCAAATTTTGTTTCTTTTCATTGTGTCATCAATAGCGTGTGCTATTTGGTTAGTGTGCAATGTTTTAAAGTAATAGGCACTAATCGGGGCATATTTACTAAAGCACTACCTGGTAGAGCACAGAGTTTAGTCCGTGGTGTGGGCCCCCGTGCTAACTTGGTAGCTGTGTCTTGGGTGGCAATTGGGCGGGATGGGGCATTCCTATCTCAGTGCTGCTACTGTGGCATTGGACGTCCGGAGCTGCCTGCGCTCAGTGCAAAAAACATGGGTGCAAGTAATGCCATCTCAGTGGGTGGTGTTAGTTGCTCCTGCAGTGGCCCACAATAATTGCAGGGGGACAGTTGTACCCACCCCCTGCAGTTAGCATGAAGCCCGATGCTAGTAACATGGCCCATACCTGCGTTACCAGCACAGGGCTTAGTAAACATGTCCCATAAGGAACAGAATAACTCCCCTCCTCCTCCCCCCCCCCAAAAACCCCCCCCACTTTTTGAAATGGAACAAAAATAAAAAATGGAAGTAAAATGAAATGTTTTTATGTGTGCAATGCTGCTGTTTTTTCCCACCGTATTTCCATATGAAGCAAGGCCATAACGTATTTTAAGGAGATATTTAAATACAGGCAAAAATGTTAATTGACCTGTGACCAAACATTTTTGGTTCTTGTCTATATTCACATTAATATCATGTCATGCCCTTGCTTTGTGCATTTCCTCTTCCCCATTCTGCATGAAGTTGTTCCCAGCAGCAACCTTGTGTGTCTGCAAAGAAATAATAATCCTCACGTATATTCAGATGAAGCCAGTAATGAATTACAGGCCAGAGAATGGGAGCTGGCCTAAAAAATACTAAGAGCAGAGGGGTTTATTGCCTGCTGCTTTTTTTCAAACCCTGTATATGGTTAGCTCAAGCCAGAGGGTGCATTTTGCCAGAAATCCTTCTAAGTCTCAAGGGGGGGGGGGGAGAACTGAGCCCCACATGTTTCAGCATCTCAAATGTACAAAAGCTAACGGCATTATAAAAAGAACTATGGAAACTTTTACAATGGTAGAGAAAACTACATGCATGCTTCAAAACATGATAAAATATTTTCCAAAGACATTTTCTGTGCTCATTTCTCCCATCCCGGTTTGACAGACTGCACTATATGTCTGCACATAGAGATTCAAAAAATTAACCACACTCTCCAGGTGTTTGTGGTCTCATGAGAAGCCTTTACCCAGTTGCTTTATCACACCCTACAGCTGGCCCTCTTACACCAGCAGCGACCCCCCCCCCCCCCACCCCCCCCCCCCCCCCCCCCCCCATGAGCCACATCCTGTCCTGGATTATTTACTTATGCCCATTGCCCAGTTCCACCTGTGGGCAGGGAGAGGGACGCCACAGGCCTCACCAGCCAAAACAGTGGAGGAGCGCAAGACACGTTAGCAATTCTGTGTTACAGTTCCTATCTAACTGTAAACGTAGTAGTTTAGTATTTTTGGTCCTGTCAATTACCCTCAGCCCATGGTTTCTCGGCTAGTTAGCATCTGCCCTGCTCCTGATCTGACCATCTCCAAAAAGGCTAAATCCCTCTTCCTCCATCCCAGTGTGTAAACACTCGAGTCGAGCACATCTCCATGTGGTGAGAAGCCCCTTCGGAGGCTCCCGCTTTCCTCCCGAGCCCCCGGTGGGAAGCGGCTGCAGACGGGCGCTTGGAGGAAGACGAGCTTGACCTGTGCCAAATGCAAACCACCATTCCTCGGGCAAGTAACTACACTTTCGGGACAAATGGGTATTGCATGCTCTAAGAGACTCACGGAGTCCGTGCGAGAGGAGTCAATAGTTCTTTTGTGGAGACTGAATTTTTATTTTTTTTGGGGGGGGGGGGGGAGGGAGGAGGTTGGAGGTGTGTGTGTGTGTAATTTTTTTCAGCCTGACGCATCCTTCGCGCCAGCTGTCCTAGGCGGAAGCATCGGTGTAATTGGGCTTCTTACTAAATGTGAATTTTGTAGACTGGGGAGTTTAGTATTTTTGGTGGGCGACGAACGTTTTGAATGATAAGTTTATAAAAATAAATACATACTTTGGCTGTAGGGGAGGGGGACTATGTGGAAGAAAGTAATACAGTGGAGGGCAGGGTACCAGATTACTGCCGGCAACATTGGGGGGGGGGGGGGGGGGTACTACGCCTATGAACACAAGCCGCGGTGCCTTCAACACCCCTTCCACCCCACTCCTCCTTTCCCACTAGATGTACAAACCCGCCCTGGTTTTAGCATGGCTTGCAAAATTAAAAACAAAAAAATGCACAAAAAGGAAAGCGGAGTCAAAACTGGGTGCTTTTGGCACATCTTTTCCTTGGCATGGCTGATAATGAATTCGTGACTCCGGGAACGATGTGCTTGATCTGGGCGAAGTGGTCAGACAGCTATCAGATCAAGCCTCTGCTAGAAACGCACATACGAACTCGAGAGCAGCCGTCCCCAGCAGCAGAAATCTACCAAGCAGAGCATAAGGCGGCAGCAAGACAGAAAGCACAGCTAAGCAACGACAAAACGAAACTAGAGCTAGCAGACAGGGTAAAAGTCCCGCGCGCTCGGCGAAGACGGACAAGAGATCTGCGCACACGCTACTCACAGGAAGAAGTGGCAGCCGCTCGCCAGTGCTTTCCGACTTTACTATTGCTATAGGCACGCAGGAGTTAAGTTCAAAACAGAATAGCAGCCAAGATCAGGGCGGTGTCTGTCTAGCACACCGCTCGGCTGGGGTAACTTCTTCTCCCTTTCCTCAAGGCTGTCAACCACACCCCCACGTGACTCAAAGCACGGGTCTGACCCTAAACAACTCTAGGGGCCAGCGTAGAGCTCTGAAGAGGTTTCTGCCCTGGGAGACGGGAAGTGGACCATCGTGGGCCAGCAAACGGAAACCAAACTTTAGCAATGCAGCCTGTAGCTCTTTGACCCCTAAGGGCTTACACGGGGACTGTGCTGTGCTGGTAGCAGCGTGGTTTCCTACTGACAGCAATTGAGGAAGAGCCTGGGTCCTAACTCGGTAACTTTCATCTCAAGGCAATCCAGATGCCGCGACCTTCTGAATATAAGTAGATCAGCTGTAAGAAACTATTCTTTGTACGTCCATTTTTTAACGTTTAGCATGTGTGGTAGGGAGGGGAGAAACGCGTTATCCTACCAACAGCAACGATTAGGGTGACTCATAGTGCTCCACTCTAAAGAAGCACTTGGAAGTTTCTCTCTTTTTTTTCTGATTGGCAAAGAGCTCACATTCAACCAAGAGAACTTTTGCCAGCTCTTACTGCAAAACAGAAAGATGTCTTTAAAGTGCTATTCAGTGATCCTGCTCCACCCAGATTCTTCTTGCAGTTTAGTGACTTTTTTCAGCAGCAAACAAGAAAGCCTTGTCCCTCAGGCAAAATATGGTCTTCAAAACAATTCATTGTAAGTTAGGGCAGTGATACAGAAAGGGCTAATTCTGATGTGGGTATGGGCAATCCTTTCACCCCTATAGAGTTTAGCTGTTGTGAACTGCAATCTAAGTAGAGTTGCCAAACTTTCTGGACTGTTCTGAATTCTCCAGAAAATAAATAATCAACTTCCAAGACTGTTCTGGAGAAAACATTGAACACAGTGGTTCCCAACAAGGGGTGCATAAAAGTGGAGGAGTAGCCTAATGGATAGAGCAGGGGGCTACCATTGTGGCTTCTTGTGATCTTGGGCAAGTCACTTAACCCTCCATTGCCTTAGGTACAAACTTAGATGCTTTCCGGGGATAGGAAAATACCTACTGTACGTGAATGTAACTTACCTTGAACTCTGAGAAAAGGCATGAGCTAAATCCAGTTCTCCACCACCACCACAAGGGGTCCCCGAAAGGAAGACAACCAAAATGCAGTTCTGAGAAAAAGCAGGCTGACCTCACCTCTGAGGAGCTCTGCAGCTGCCCATGCCAAGAAAGGAACCCAAATCTGCGTAGGGAAGGGTGCAGCTGATTGCTCTTGCAGGATCTCCGAAGCCTCAGAGAGTAGGCAAGAAAGAGTATGGTTGATTGCCACCAGGAAGAACTTGAATCATCATGAACAGGAGGCAGGGATGATCGCCATTGCCACCACCATCACTGCCGCCACCACCATGAGCCTGAACGGGACGGAGAGTAGATGGGGAAGAGCACGGCTAATGATCATAGCCAGAAGCCATCAGAAAAGAGGAGGGACACCACGTGGCCACCAGCACCTTCATTAGCTGCTGCTCCATATGCCTGGTGGGGCAGTGCTGAGCCCTGCTACACGTGTGCCGGCTCTAGCTCATGCTCAAAATCTAGGCTGTGGAAGATTAGATTTTCCTTATCAGTTTCTTCTTTGTTTCTTATGCTCCTGGAGATTGTAAGCAAGCCAGTATGTTCAGGGTCAAGGTTGAAGGAGAAAAATAATGTGAGCAATGATATAGAAATACAGAAAATACCAGTGGGTGAAAAGCACAGGGCCCGTCTAGTCTGTCCAGTCCTGAAGCAATACCGCAGAGCTCACCCCTTCTCCGGCTTTACCCTCTCAATTACAGATGACTCAGCCTCTAGGAGGTAAATGCAATAACACTTCTTTGCAATCTAATTTCTTTTAGATTTGTTATAGTATACGATTTTTTAAAAGCTAAGATATACATGCACTTGCAGGCATCCAAAAGTAAATTTAAAACCCCACTACTCTTTTAAAAATGAGGCAGTATCATTACACCGGCCTTCATATAAAGATAAGTCGATGGTTCATTTGCTTATCTTTATGCCCAATATTCACCACCATCCAGATGCATTTAGGCCTTTTTCCTTAAAAACTCCTGGCTCTTCGTTTTACTATGAGCTAGTTAAAAAACAACAACAATCCACTATTAAAATTTACTGCAAGAATAAACCCAATTCAAAATCACGAGAGCACACTAAAAGAAGAAAAGGGACCTCCGTTTTTCTCTGGCAAGAAATACAATTTGCCAAAAGGAGAAGCCAACCTCACTCACCAATGATAAAAGTAAAGCGGGTGGCACAAACATCAAAGGTCAAACGAACCTCTTATCAGTAATATATGCAACACACCAAAAAATGTCCAGCATATAAATATACCATTTCAGCCAAATTCACAAGCCAGAATAAAGGTGAACTTAGCTTAAGAGGATACAGCAATCCATGGCTTCTCGATTAGGTGTCTTGTCTGCAATCCTTAAACAAACCTCTGACAACAGGTGTTTCGTAGACAGCTTCTTCAGGGAACGGGACTGTAGCGACATTCATAATCACTGAAATCAGAAAATGAAAAAGAAAAAGTGCTGCGTATTTATGACGCTCTCATTTACAAAACATTTAGTAAATGCTCCAAGGAATATCTGAAGAGCCCAAAAAAAGCAAAACGGTAATAAGTTACAGAAGAAACAAGAATATTGGAAAAGTGGCACCAAAAACCAGCAAAAACAGACCCCGGAATCACTTACAAGTACCGATCCATCGGAAAACATCACAGCAAAAGATTCCTGCTAAACAGTGACAATGGCACTGAAATGGGCAAAAAACACCAAGTCTGCACCTTAACAGGAAGCCAGCCAGGGTGATGTCAATGGATTTCTGAAGGCAGGATTTTCAAAAAACGAATGGGTAATCCTGCAGATGGTCCATAGCAAAATAAAACAAAACATTCGCTCGAGAAAAAATGCAGGCAACAAAGCAACAAAAAATTAGAGAAAACAAGACTTCCGATCGACGAAATCATTGAGGCCCTGCGGTTCCAATGTATCCAAATGGAGGATCTATTGCTGCTCTTTCCGAAGCAAAAGCTTAAGAGAATTGCCTTGTGATCTCTGAGGATCAATCCAATCAATAACATCTCAAATCAGCAAAAGTATGTTGTTTTAACAAGCAGTGTTTCACCAAAGGCGCATTCTCCACTGCATGGTAGATCTCGCTCCGGTGTTCTATTAACAGCGTTTTCAACTTATGGTCCATTTTGCCAACACAGGCTAAATTTCATGGAGAAAAAAGTATATGTACAACTGAGATGGTATCACATGAAGTTGCATAGTGCAAGTGATACATGTCATGATAAACATACTGAGCTGCTTCTAGCATCACTGGGCACACTGAACACTGGCCGTATTTTTTATGACCGGGGATTCAAGGTACAGTAAGAGGTGCTGTCTGAAAAAGGGCTCAAAAAATCCTGTAGATTGCAACCTCGAGTGTAAACCATATGGGATTGCAAATCATGCAAACCAGAGAAAAATGATGATGAATCATTTTAGAGAGTTGATAACTTAATGGAGAATAACCTGTAATAAAATATATTTAAAAAAAAACTTCTGCTATATCGCCTCTGGCAGCCGAATGAAGCAACCAGGAGTGATCATTAAAGCAAGCTCTCATCGTGGCTTTAGAAATGACACACTGGGTACCTCCGTTGGGGAAAATGCAGCAGTCAGCTCCGGGGCTTGTTGCTGATATTCTGCTAATGTTGAGCAGTTGCAATGATAGCGCAAAAATTATGCAAATGGAAAACTCTCCTTTAAACGCAAGTGGTGTGCACTACAGAAGTGTAAAAATGACTGGCAGTGCAGAGGTTTATGACATACCGTAGTATGTAAAAGGCCATCCTTCTTAAAAATCAACACTTCCAAAAATGGAATCTTCTGAAAATTAGATGAAATAGAGAACTGAATATTAATATTGCAGTGATTGAGCCAAACATAAAATGTATCCAATTGTTCCATGAGTCAGACCAGAAAAGAAAAATATCAACAATATATCGCATCCAGTGATGGACCACAGAAAAGTAAGGATTTTGAGGAAGCCACTTGCTTTCCAAAGAAGCCATATAAAGATCAGCAATGGATAGGTCCATAGTGGCTCCCATCACAACTCCATGTATTTGTTGCAAAAATAAATCATCAAAACGGAAAAAAAAATTCTCATTGCCAACACTGTTAAATGCAAATGGAAATTTATCTTTGCATCAGAAAGATCATTGTGATCTCGAAGAGCCTGCTCACCTACATGTAAAACCTCAACTTGAGGTTTACTAAACAGATAAAGAGTGGATGGATGTAGATTAGTCTGTCCAAAACTGATGTATTTGATGTCCCAGTAGGTTTTTAAAAAGCACTTCTATGGTCAGCACCCAATGCAGACAGCATGCTTTTGATTGTTAATCCCAGTATTCACACAACTACTGGTGACTTGAATACTGTCATATTTATGTAATGTTGAACTTTGTGTGCACATGGAAAATCAGATACACACACTCACGTGCACAGTCTGAATTGAGCGGCAAACTGCACTTAAGCTGTTCTCTTCCTCCTGGACATGGTTCAGTAAGCTTGGCCCTTAGAGCCATTAAAGTGTGAGCAGGACCCTATATGTTTTCATACCTTGTTGACTGTGATATGTCGCATTATATGGCTGTATTAATGACAGTGAAACTGTTTTGAAGAGATGTTTTTCAATATCAGGTCAATACTTAAAATGCACTTATATGTTTGGTGCTCTGCAAAATGTATAAAAATGTTTTTTTGATTCAAAGACTGTATATGTAAAGTATTATAGGTGTTTCTTCAGAGACAAGCAGGGGGATGCAGGCACACTCCGTTGGTGAAGTGCCTACTGAGCCATTGCCCGGGCTCTCCCCTAGCTCAGAGAAGTCTTTGGACCTCTCTGGACATTCGTGTGCCCTTCCTGCCTGCTTGCCTCTGGTGACGTCAGTTTATTTCTTTACCACCGAGCAAATCAACAGTTCTCCCCTTCTCCTGAACAAATTGCTTTTAAGACTCATTTTTCTTCAGACCAAATCACTCCTCTGCTGCTTCACTTTCTACCATTGATCTTCAGCCCTTTTGGAACACACGATCCCTGATTAATAAAAACCTCAACAAAATCAAATGGCTCCAGTACAAGAAGCTGCCCAACACAGCAGCAGCCAGCACTCTCCTGGCCTGTGTTCACTTCCACCTGTGCAGCTCCCACATGGCCATGATGCCGCATCAGTCCTCCCTCCGCCCATCGGGCCCCTCTCAGGCATGATCGGGGAGCATGAAGGCAACTGCACAGATGGAGGAAGCTCCTCCCCTGGCACCGGCTTCTTCCCCGGGTGGGGGGGGGGGGGTTCAAAAGCTGCTGATTCAGACAGCCAGCTCCCCACTCCCTGGAGCTCTCCTTTCAACCAGCTTCCCCCCAGACTCCTTCAAAGCTACTTCATCCAGGGGGCAAAGCAAAATCTAAATCAAAGCTCTTCAAGACCCAGCCTACCATGAGAGAGGCCTCCAGCCCAGCACCTCAGATAAGACCAGTGGCTCAGTCAAGTGTCACAGGACCTTTCCAAAGATCAGCCCCCCCCCCCCAATCGGACATCAACCTCAGTGGAAGTTCCCCTGCTACCACAGACCCCTGACAGCCCCCCTCCAGCTGCTGCAGAGGTCCCCAACCTGAAATACTCATTCCCTCCTCAGTAGATTCATGCAGGACAGTTCGGTTATTGCATGATCCAGAAGGGCTGAACCAAACCAACATCCCCCCTTCCTCCATCTCTGTGAATAATGCTCTTACTCCCTGTCTCCTCTGCTCATAACCTTAGGAGTTGTCCTTGAGTCCTCTTTCCCCACACACATCCAACTGATAGCTAAAACCTGTCACTTATAGGTTAGTGGGAGAAGTTTGAACTGGATGTGGAAATGGATAGAGAGCCAATGAAGTGACTTGAGAAGAGGGGTTATATGAGCATATCGAAGATGGTAGAAGATTAGCAGCGCAAATGAGTTTTGAAGAGATTGAAGGGGAAAGAGATGTTTCAGAGGGAGACCAGCAAGGAGGAGGTTGCAATAGTCTAGATGAGAGGTGACAAAAGAGTGGATAAGTGTCTTAGCAGTGTATTCTGAAAGGAAGGGGTGAATTTTGCTGAAGTTATAGAGAAAGAAGTGCACTCATTCTGCTGCTCCTCACTACCTTTCCTCTCTTATCTCTCCCTATACCCTTCCTCAGGATCTCTGCTCTTCTGGCAAATCGCTTCTATCAGGGCCCTTTTCTTTTACTGCCAACTCCAGACTTCGATCCTTTCACCTTATGCCTAGAACAAACTACCTGAGTCTGTGCGTCAGGTCCTTTTCAAATCCAGGCTAAAAACTCGCTTATTCAAGGCTGCTTTTGGATTCTGATCTGCTTATCTCCCATGTGTTTCCTTATCATTCCCCTAGTTGTATCCCTGTCCTCATCTGTTGTATTGTTTGTCTTGACTAGATTGTAAGCTCCAATGAGTAGGAACTTTCTTTTACATGTGTCTGTACAGCGCTGCATGTGCCTTGTAGCACTATACAAATGATCAGTAGTAGTAATCTTGTAGGCAGTGGCTCCCGCAGCCCAAGGACCACTCGTGGGAACTCACGCCCCACCCACTACCATGATGGATGCTCTTATGGATCCCATCTCTATTCCTACCTTGCAGACCCTCCTTTCATTGATTGGCACCCTCCACCACCCCTGGATGATGATGGGGGGTCCCTATGCTCTTACCACCTCTGCTGGGAGGCTGCAGACAATGACATGCTGTCCTTACATCAGGAACCCCCAGAAGATCCCACAGAGGACCTCTCCTATCTGAAATTTCTACAAAATATTTCTCCGACGCTCACCCTCAGTGATTCATAAATGCCAACGAACAAGTGCAACTTCCATTCCATCTTCAAGGCTTGCAGTGCACCCAAGGAAGTCCTGGCTCTGCAAGTTCCCCAAATCCTTCAGGACCTACAGTCCTCCATCTGGAAAACCCGCACTTCCAGTAGCACTGTCTCTCGTCATGTTGACTTAAAATACAAAGTTTTATCGGCCCTGAAGTTCAAACACCAACAACTTCCCCATTTGTTGGTAGTGTCAGAGATGTGCAGAAAAAGTCCAAGAGCTCAAAGCCCCTAATGCAAACATCTCCAGGGAAAGAACAATGCACCCTAGATGCGATAGGCTGGATGTCTTACTAAAGCTGACTCTTGCCATGTGGATCCTCGCTCACCAGTTTCAGATCCTGCACTACCACCTCAATCTTTTCCTATGACTGGATGATCCTTCTACCCAGCACCCAGAGCAATTCTTCACTGATCTTCATGAATCCCAGTCACATCAGCAGCCACTGCTATCTCTGCCAGATGCACTGCTTGGCTTAGAGTATTTGGTCTCTAAGAGGATTTGCATGAACCACTAGCAGATGCCCCATGCCAAGGGGATACCTGTTTGGCTCCAAGGTGCAAGAGGCTGTCTTCGAGGTAAAAGACCACTCCTCCACAGTCAGGGAACTTGCAGCCCAGCCAGCAGAGCCTGCCATGAAATTGTGTCGATCCCAACCTCCTCAATACCGCCACCCATATCACTACCAGTATTTCCAGCAATTTTATCTGCGCCGCAGATACCAGCTTTATTCCCAACTGCTGGTACAACACCTCTCCTATCAACCATACGCCCAACATCCCTGACAGCGAGAAAGGAAATAATCCATTTCCCAAGCTTCCATTCCAAAGTCCACCCCCAGCTTTTGATTACCTGCCTGTGGGCGGTGATTCCATAACCACTGACTGCTGAGTACTCGGCATCATACAACCTGGCTATCAACTCAACTTCCTGACCTGGCTTCCCACCTATCCGGGTCCTTGCAATTAGCACCTTCGGGGACATCATGTCGGGCAGCTAACTCAGGAAATATGCCAACGTTTGCTCAGTGACACCATAACTGGTCCCCCATGAAGAAATAGGTCAGGGATTCTACTCTAGGTTCTATCTTATTTCCAAAAAATCCAGTGATCTCCGTCTGATCCTTGATCTGTGCCAACTAAACCTGTTTCTCAAATGAGAAAAATTCAAGTTGCACTCTCTGATTGCTCAGCTGCAGTGATTGGTTAGCTTCCCTGGACTTGAAGGATGCCTACATGCACATTCCCATACATCCTCAGCACTGGAAATACCTTTGCTTCCAGTTCCTCAACCAACACCACCAATACAGTCCTTCTGTTTGGCCTTTCCTCTGCTCCCCATATCTTTACTAAGTGTCTGATCATAGTCACTGCTCATCTTAGGAGACAGGGACACTGTTTTGCCCCGTCCAAGACAATTGGTTCATTTTGGCCGCCTTAAGCGAGAGAGTGGCCTAGACAGTTCAAGCCACTGCCGACCTTCTGAATATACTAGGCTTCGTGATCAACATCCAGAAGCCCGAACCTATGCCTCTACAGTGGTTAGATTTCATCAAAGCCTACATAGACACCCCACTTGGCCAAGGCCTTCCTCCCCAAGGCCAGGGGACAGACTATTCAAAACCTCAGCATTAGTCTTGCCAAGCTGCGATTTGCACATGCCTGTATGCTGTTACAGCTGCTGAGGCACATGGCTGCTTGTGTTCACGTGGTTCCATTGGCGCGCTTACACATGCATCCACTACATTGGCATCTCTGCCTAAATTAGAATAAGCACTTGCAGTCCCTACAGAGTAGGATTCCCATATCCAGATACTCTAGGTCACGCCATCGCATCTCTTCACCGGATGCATCTTCCAGGTTCCTCCTCGTCATCTCACCCTCGCAACCGATGCCCATGCTGGAGCGCACCTTCTAAGTTTGTCTACACAAGCAGCATGGTCACCACTGTTGCGCCTTTTCCACATCAATGTTTTGGAGCTACGAGCTATCTTATACTCTCTAACTGCATTCCAACACTGGGTCAGACACAAAGTCATCTTGGTGCACACTGACAACCAAGTCACAAATGTTCTACATCCACAAGTAAGGAAAAGCAGGGTCCCTCCTCCTCTGCCACAAGATCATCTGTCTCTGGACCTTTGCCTTTCTATTGGCATGACACTCAGGGCAACATACTTGCCAGGAGCCCTCAATCAATTGGCAGATACACTGAGCCTTCAGCTGGAGCCGCTCGAATGATCTCTTGATTCCACAATCCTTGACATCATTTTTGCGACATGGAGCACACTGGACATAGATCTCTTCACATCAGTTAAGAACGCCAAATGTCCTCCCTTCTATCCCATCTGACCCAGCTGACTTTGTTGGGCACACGATGCATTTGCCATAGACTGGTCACAGAGACTCCTTTATGCTTTTCTTCCTTTCCCACTCATTACTCGTGTTCTATTCAAAATCAGAGAAGACAAGGCCTCAGTAATCCTCATAGCACCTCACTGACCTTGACAAGCTTGGTCAAGCATCTGCTAGCCCTGCTTCAGGAGCCACCGATCTCTCTGCAACTCTATCCTGGATTTCTAACCCAGGACAACTGTCTGCTGCTGCACCCCAACCTCAAGAGCTTGTGGCTCATAGCTTGGAAGTTGCAAGGGACCTAAACACAAGAGTCTATCCTGTCAGATAATGCCCGGGCAGTCATCACGTCCTCCAGGAGACCATCAACTCAATGCTCTTACCAGTGCAAGTTGTCTCGGTTTTCCAGATGGGCGGCCTCCCAAAACCAAGACCCCATCCACTACCTCTTGGGCCAAATCTTGGCCTGTCTACTTCACTTATCCACTTCCAGACTCCAGACCAACTTGGTTCATTACCATCTCTCAGCTATCATGGCTTCTCTTGCACCTGTTGATGGACAGTCCATTTCCAAGCATCCTCTAGTGACAAGTTTTATGAAAGAGCTCATGAATGGCAAACCTCCAGTACGCCCTCCGGTATCAGTCTGGAACCTAAATATTGTCATTCTGAAATCATGAAGGCACCCTTTGAACTTCTGGGAACCCCCTCCCTCAAGCACCTTACGTGGAAAACAGTGTTCCTTGTGGCCATAAGGTCTGCCAGAAGACTTGGAGAACTTCAAGCTATGGTTCATTACCCAGCCTACACTCAGTTCCTTCATGACAAAGTCACCCTTTGAACCCACCCCAAATTCCTTCTGAAAGTAGCAATGGATTTTCATGTCAATCAACCCCTTGTACTGCCCCCCTTCTTTTCAAATCCACCAATGGGATTCCCAGATGAAATTTTTCATTCTTTCAACTGCAGAAAAGTTCTCTTCTATTACCTCCATTGAACTGCAGCCCACCACCGTTCCTCGTAACTCTTTGTCACCTTCAATCCCAATAATCCAGACCTACCAGCCTCCAAGCAAACGCTGCGTGGATAACAGACTACATCTCTTTCTGTTACCACCAGGCTCACCTCCGTTCCCCTGGTCACATAGGACTAGGGCCACAGCAACGTCCATAGCTAACCTGGCTTCCATCTCTGCCCAAGACATCTGCAAAGCAGCTACCTGGACATCTCTCCATACTTTCACCAGGCATTACAGTTTGTATCGTTCCTGGGCACGAGACTCTGCCTTTGGACAGACAGTCCTCCGCAACCTCTTCGCAACCTAATTGCTATTCTCCACGCTCGGGCCACACCTGTAACATAGACACATGAAAAAGGCATCCCTTAGCTCTGGACTCGCCAACAAAATGTTTCTGCATCCCCCTGCTTGTCTCAGGTAGGCAACTATGTTTTCTCTGGTAACAGGGGGTCTCCATAGACAGCAGGGATATGCAGCCACACTCACCTTCCCTCCATCCCCGAAACTCAAAAAAGAAAAAAAGATGAAACGACAAAGGACACCCCATCGACAAACCACTGGCAGTAACTTACCTGAAACTGCTCTCTGCTATGTTATGAACTGATGCCACCAGAGGCAAGCAAATAGGAAGGGCACAAGCATGCTCAGAGAGGTCCAAAGGCTTCTGTGAGCTAGGGGAGAGCCAACTTGGCTCAGTAGGCACGTCACCAACGGAGCATGGCTGCATACCCCTGCTGTCTACAGAGAACCTCTATTACAGGTAAGCAACTATGCTTTTCAACTATACATGTAATACTTTGGGGGTTATTTTGGAAGCCCTCTCCATGCTTGGATGTCCAGAAATGGGCATAGAGACATCCAAAGCATAGAAACATCTCCAGAGCCATTTTAGAAGCCAGGTCTGTGGATGTCCAAGTCTGAACATAGGTGTGGTGGAGGTGTGGCTGGGGTTTTCCCAGGAACCTGGATGTCCCTGCCTGATCTCAGAAACATCACAGGCATCTGGCATCATGGCTAAATTTAGACCTGCTCCAGGCACAAACAGGTATCTAAAAAGTGCTCGTTTGGGCTGAAAATCATCCAGAGGGTGTAGAGGAGAAAGCATTCTATCATCCACAATACACAGCACAATTTCAATGATAGCAGCAGTGAGATTTGAAACCTGGCTTCTCTCTTCATAGCCCACTATTTCAACCATTAGGCTGTTCCTAAACATCCAGGTTCTGAAATACTATTCTGGGGATGTCTAGGTAGATGCCCCTGGAGACATCTACAATTGTGCCTGCTTTTTTCAGACATTCTGGCTTAGATGTCCCAGACTGCACTTGGTCATTCTTTCTAAAATTCCCCTCTATATGTAGAGCAGGGAGGGTGAGGTTAGAGCATTCTGGAGGCAGAGCCGCAAATGCATAGGCTGTACGATAGGCACTGATATTTGGCCCCTAATGATTGTAACTTCATATGTAATATCAGGTAAAGTGTTAGCATAAATGCATACTTGACACTTAAATGTAATATAAGTAAAATAACTATCATGGCCTAATAATATAGGGCACATAAGCAATGGCTTATAAGTGAAACTAGCTCAATTTAAGCATACTGAAAATTTGGCATGGCATGATTAGTCATCGAGCTGTCTCTCCTTGAAATCTCACAGACGCATGATAATAGGAACAGATCCACAATTTATAATGTGAGACTGTGTATGAATCTGTCTTTGCTGGTAGACAGAAAACAGGAACTGTATTGTACAGAGGACCACAAAGTCAGATTCATACACTGTCACTTGGATTAAGAAGGTTATCCTCCTTAATCCCATGTTGTTTATTTCCCCCTCCAAATTCAAATTAAAGAAAGAAAGTGGCCTCTGTAGTTACTTGGCAGCATTTGCACATGTAAGTGCCATCACTTACACTGTAAGTTGCCAGGTTTTCTCCGTTGATTTTTCTCAAATGTAGATTGAAAAATGGCTTATCTAGCTCTATGTAACAGCAAATACACAGGCTCTCCTGCAGTATTTTAGAAAAGGTTCCACATATAGCAGAGCCTTTTCTAAAATAGTGCTGGAATTGTGTACGTTACAATCTCGACATCTTAATTCCATGTTCCATATCATCCTGCTAGACTAATCCAGACAAGTGGGTTGTGTTCCTCTATCAGCAGATTGGTGGTACCAGTGAAAAGCTCAGCTTTCAATGGCATCACTGCTATGCCTCTATTCGTCTCAATCACCAGAAGTCTCTTCAGTATTTCTTTGTCTCCAGCAGATGGTGGATGGATTTTCTCCTCTCTGAAGAAAATCTGAAGAAGTGAAAGGACAAGATTGATAAAAATGCTTGTGATAGACCACTTTGAGTATGACTGTCTCACTTCAGCGCAATGTGGGAGGCTCCACTAGACTGCGGTCTTTTCGGTAGCCATAGGAGGAGGAAAAATTGGTTCAGCTTCACGCTCTTACCCTGGATAAGTGCCTGTTGAGCAGCCAGAAATTGGAAGAATCAGGAAGAGTGCATCAGCCTCACACAACCTCAGCACCCTGTCCCTCCTCCTCCCTTGCTGCTCTCTCCTGAAGATTGCCAAAGGCTCTCAGAGGTATCAGCCTGCCAGCCACCTTAAATACAGTGCTGCAAAGCCAGTAAAAGAGTTTCAATTGAGGTGAGCCCAGCAAGATTCCCTGCCTGGAGCTCTCAGGGTTTGAGTTCCAAGGCTTGACTACATCATTGTCATTGTCCTTGTTAGGGGCTCCCAGTTCCATCCTCCTGGGACGCAATTTGGGGTGGACTGCTAGTGACCATTGGCATGGTGTGGGTATTTCCTGCCTTTTTTGCATGCATTAGTAGCATTTTTACCTATTGTGCACCTGGCAGTCACACAGTCCTAGCGCACATTCTGCCAGCACATGGAAGGCATACAGGAAAGCATGAGCCAAGCTGCAAGACTTTGCAGTGCAGCGGGGTTTCAACGCAGTTGACTCACAAGCAACTGCTGGACTTCATAACCTGGCTGCGGGACAGGGGGGCAATGGTTAGACACACTAAGCTGATGCTAGCTGACATGTTCTTTTTGAAGCTCAGGGGCAAACAGAATACAACAAAGGAATTTGTCATTAAGAAAGTTATGGAAGGCTGGGCAAGGGAGACCCTGCAGAAGCCAGACAGATGAAGACCCGTCACTTTGCATATGTTAAGAGATGTCATACTCAAAGTGACGGAGGTGACTAAGGATACATTTGAGGAGAGGCTTCTTAAGGTGGCCTCTTGATTATGTTCTTCAGCGCCTTCAGGATGAGTGAGGCAATCCTCCGGTCCAGGTCAGACACCATAGATTCTGCTCTGAGAGTGGAGGATGTAATGTGGGGAAGGGACAAGATGGGCCTGTTCCTGGGGGAGCCAAAGATCGACTGGAACCAAAGAGGCAGAAATGTGTGGCTCAACGCTACCAGAGTCTGGGAGCTCTGCCCGGTAGCTGCTATGAGGGATTGCATGGAAGTATACCCAACAGTCGAGGGAGCCCTACTGCGGTACAAGGATGGTAGCTGCCTATCCCAGTTTCAGTTAAAAGCCGTGTGGCATAACACCCTAGAGAAGGCCGGGTTTGAGCAGGTGGGTCTGACCCTGCATCCTTTCAGCATCAGAGTAACTACCACAGCCCACCAGCTGAGGTTCCGAGCTGGGCAGATTCAAGCAATCGGGAGGTGGGCCTCAAATAGGTACAAGTTGTAAATTAGGTAGACTGGGGGTGTAACACTATATTTTCTCATTTCTTTGACTAGGTTCCAAGGAGACCACAGTCTCGCTAGTTGGACATTCATACATCATTTGGGCCAAGAGAAGAGAAATAGGAAGCCTATGAAAAGCAATTGGGCTTCCTTCCGGATACAGTAGCTATACATTGGTTAGGGAAGCGGGAGATGCTTTGGGTCAAGCTATGGCCTGCACTTGACATCCAGAACAGAGTTAAGCAACCTTCTGATTTCATATTATTGCACTTGGGCAGCAATGATTTGGTTTCCACCAAGAGCATTGACTTAACCATAAAAATTAAGAGGGACCTGATTTGGATAAGCTCTGAGCTGCGAACAGACATCATTTGGTCCAAATGCTTCCGCGGTGGAAGTGGGCGGGAGCCCTAAGGCTGGAAGGTATCGAAAGGAGCAGAAAAAAGCAAAATTCGGAAGTGGGGAATTTTGTGTGAGCTTGGGGGTGTGGTGGTCAGGCACGAGAGTATCACAGTGGAGACTGAGACGGTATACAAAGGGTAGGGGGGCATTTGAATTACATTGGTCTCGACATTTTTAGTGCTGACTTGTGAAAGGCAGTCGGTTCGGTGCGCACAATGGGGTGAGTCGGGCCACAGCCCTCCTGATGGTGGGACCTCACCGACAAAGAGGGAGCGTACCACATAGTATGGGGGCCCAGATACTGGATTGGAGTGCTTGGCCCCAGAACGGGGGAGGTCAGGTGCCAGTGCCAGGGGTGCCTGGGCTCAGTTGAGATTACAAGTGGCCAAAATGCAGTGTTCACCCTGGCATCAACATGGAGCGGGCATCAACATGGAGCAGTTGATGGCAGGAGGAGAACACCTCTGCCATGGTGTGAGCTGGTATGTCGATTCAAGACCGGGCAAGAGCAGCATGGCACCCCTCCATGGCAGTCCTGCCCTGGAGGAAGGGTTACTAACCTTGTTATGATTGCTTATATTTATGGTGTGTAATGTTGGGGATAGCGTTGTTGGGAAGGCTGGGGGTGATGTGTATTGCGAGCGGTGGCCTGTTAATCCCACTGATAAAATGTTTTTTCCACCAAGGCCGAATGATATCGATGTGTTTTGCCGGGAGGGGGGGGGGGGAGCAGGAGCCTAGAGGTCCTGCTTACAGCATGCCTTCAGTTATGTAAATGTCTAGCCTGCATCATAAAACTATCTTTAATATTTGATAAGCCAGTGGTTTGCAAGAAATCAATTTGACGCTGTTTTTTTACATTTTTAGGTCAGTCAAGCTCCTCCACTCCAGTCCCTATTAGTGTTTTTTAACTTTGTATTGCTCTCAGTCAGCCACAGAACCTATGTTCTTAATAACAGATTACTTGGGGGTTTAGTGCTATTTCAGAAACGTTCTAGCCAAGCAAACACATTTTTGTTGAGTAAAACTAATAAAAGATGCTACTAACAAATCTTTATGACATTTTATGGAGTTACAGTGTGTTGGTAAAAAGGATAACTTGGAAATTGCCTTTAAATATCTATAGTACCAAAAAGGAGCTAAGGATCCGCACAATATAGCAATAGCACAGAACGCTGGCTCTTGCCGTCAGTATCCCATAGGTTCAGTCCGGGATAACATTCAATTTGATCATACTAAGGTGTGTTCTCTAAGACCCCCTGAAGAAGGCCGGTGGCCGAAACGCGTTGGGGCGTAATAAACAAGGTTTACTATATCAGTCCAGGCTCCGCTACTTTGTTTTCTCCTTTAAATATCTATAGAAATATTTTTTGGCAGCTGAACTTTGAAGCTGGCATTCCTTAGGACAAGACAAAGAGAGAAGGAATAAAGTGGCGGTCCCAAAGGAACCAATACAGCTTAACATGTATTTATTATTTCGAAGCCGTGTTTGTTCCTATGGGACTGCTACTGTGCTTGCTCTCATTATTTGCCCTGTGGCAAGGTTTCACACACACAGCTAAAAAATGCAGCTAGCACTGGGCATTATGTGTTGGGGGTGAGCACCGCATTTCCCCAGCAGATAATGTATAAAAACTACAGACAACGCGGTCGGCCAGCCTCATGGCTAACGCCACCTATTGAGTGTGAGCTGCACTTGCTTTGTCTGCAGCTTTCATGGTTACTGCACACTGTTGATGCCCATGGTAGCCGTGTATTGCAGACACACTCACTCTCTGCCCTAATCCCACCCTCTCTTGCAGATAGCACCGGTTCTTCAGATAACCAGGCAATTTTCTGCACTGTCTGCAAGTTCTCTGTGTTAGCTGCTGATGTGGCCAGATAGTGTGCATTATCTACTGCGTTAGCAGCCAACATGGTTTAGTAGGCATGCCCTATAATCTTCTGAACAAGTGCTCAGACTATTTTACGTTGTTGGGAGGTGTCTATTTGTTTTGAATTTTTAAAAATTGTCACATTTAGTTCTGTTTATATTCTGAGTACTGCTCGATTTTTGTGTGTGTGATTTCTGTCTGATTCCTAGCTTTGAGCCACTCGGCTGGTTAGTTAAAAATCACCAGCTGCATATAAGAGGATATCTAAAGGAAAAAAGGGGACTGTTGTAGTTGTTGATATGGAAGGACAGACTAGATAGGCCATGTGGTCTTTTTCTGTCATCATATTTCTATGTTTCTATAAATTTGTTATTAATCCAGAAATGTTACTCATATTTCATTTTTAAAAATGTAAATGGGAGGGGCGCACAGCTGGAGGGGATATCACAGCTTGTCTAGGGCAATATATCCCAAACCTAGATTGGCCACTGTTGGAAACAGGATACTGGGCTTGATGGACCTTGGTCTGACCCAGTATGGCATATCTTATGTTCTTATGTTCTTTAACCAATATGACCCCATTTTAACATTTAAAAAGTCATGTGACCCCCATATAATAAAAAAATATCAGATCCCCATCCCTTCTCTTATCTGCTTCTCCTCCCCCCACCTATTCAAAGTATGAATGCAGCAGCAGCGGTCAGCACTGGATCCTGTATATCAGTGTGCATTCATATGATCCAATATTTTGCATAGGTTTTCATTTTAACAGGAAACCCACACCGGAGGAAGAGGAAGGTTTGTGAACATTCATTGGTTCACAGGCCTTCACACTGTGATCCATTCCCAGCAATGGAAGTCCATAGGGATACTGTATCTTCCTTTTATATGCATGGAGTTAGAGCAGCCCTGTTTCTGGGACCCCATTTACTGATGATGTAACACCACTTGGGAACCACTGGTCTAGGGCATGAGAGACCCTTGGGCCGGCCCTGCTGGGCTAGTCTAATAGAATTAGAAAGCAGTCTGTATTTTCCCCAGTCTGCAGGCAGATGCAAGATTTTTAAGGAATGCACAGGTTTGCTGCCCAGGCTAAATTTTCTGTGATTAGACCTCTCACCTCTTGGTGACACACCAATGTGCTTTAGAGATTTAAACTTTCTGTTAGAGTTAGTTAAGCTCTTATAGTCTTAAAAGTAGCAGACAGGTAGGTAGTTTTCTTCCCATCCACCCAGACACTTCCCTTTATTTGTATTTAGTTATTCCAAGTAAAAGAGAGAGTGAAATTGACACTACAGTGTATTTTCATCAGCAAGTAATTAACACTTAACAGATAGCAGTTTATTGAAAAGCAAACCCAAAACAATAGCATAAAATATAGCAAATAATCCTAAAGGTCTTTATATTAGTTTAGGTATCCCTACTCCTTTAGCAACCCTAAACAACTAAATTCACTAATCCAAAGATGCAGACAGCAGTCCAGCACCAAGATGGGGCTATCCAGTCTTTTGCATCAAGTGCCACATGTATGATTATCTTCCATTGGGTGAGAAGTCTTATGTGTACACTCAGTAGAAAGAGTTCCTGGCTCTCAGGGAACAAGTCTGATCTCTGGATGCTAGAGTAGTAGACCTGGATGAACTGAGACAAGGGAACCTACAGTGCTGCCTTGGAGGAGAGAGGTCACCTGAAAGGAGAGCATCGCCTTCTTGTGGCAGAAAATTATCGTGCAGCTAGGACCTGTCCTCTAGGACAGGCATGTCCAACTTCGAACAGGTCGTGATCTACTTTTTCCGGCCAAAAGTGCCGGTGATCTACCACCATGAAAATTAAGTTTCAAATTAGTTTCAAATTCAATTTTAACCCAATAAAGTTGGAGAATTCCCCCCCCCCCATTTTTAATGAACCTTCTGTCATTTACTTGGATGTGATCAGCTGTTAAGCAAATTAAGCAAAAACAAAACAGAGAGACAAAGATCCAGTAAGAACTGCGAGGGGAAATGGAAAGTATATTTTTTCTTAAAGTTTTATTGAGTAATAACTTTCTTTAACTGTCTTAATAATTTTCTTTAACTTTTATTGAGTAATTTGTGTTAAATTTAGGTCCAGTATTGATCCGGGCTGATCTTGCACAATCTTTAATATTTCGCTCTTGCTCATTAGTGAGATGTCTGAGCCTGCATTTCATCCACCAGCTTTTTGAAGTTGGGTGAATATTGCATGAGGGCCAGTCTCGGGGAATCCTGGAGATGTTCATCTGTCATGTTGGAACGTTGTCTACTCTTTGTCATTTTCAGATGGGAAAATGCAGATTCACACAAATAAGTTGAACTGAAACAGGAGTGTACAGCTTCACTGCATCTTCTCAAGTTGGGAAATTTGTCTCTAGGCACTAGCTTCCAAAACGATTCTTGCTCAGCACGGGTACTGAGAAAATGTAATTTTTAAGGGTTAATATTTCGTTTTCAAGAGATGTCTTGTTCAATGAGCAATTTTTACTGATAGCAGCTGCAGTTTCTTTAATGTCCACATTTACTTTGAATGGGTATGACAAGTACTCCACAACTGTTCCAATTTTTTGGAAGTCACAGAATCTATTTTCGAATTCCTGGATAACAGAACAGATTTCTGTCACATACTTCTCGTTCTGAAAAACAAAATTTGGATATTGTCCCAGATGGTTCTGCGTATTAGGAAAATGATCAAAAGTGTTGTTTGCAAGGTCAGTCATCATTAGCTCAAATTTGCTCTTGTAGGATGAAACTGTACTCATCATCTCGCCAATGCATTTGATTTTACCTTGTAGTTCAAGGTTCATAGTAAATGACAGCAGATAAAGACCAGTATGGTCCATCTAGTCTGCCCATATCATATCACTTAGTTCGCCTGTAAAGTCAGCGAGAAATGCCAGATCACATAACCACTTCTCATCTTCCAACTCTGCTTGGTCATCTCCCCTCTCCTTCAAAAAACTTCTTATTTCATTCAGCAAATCACAAAATCTTTGCAGAAATTTGTGCCTACTTAGCCACCTTACATCTGTGTGCAAAATGATTTCCACTGCCCCTTCATCAAGTGTAAGATTGAAAAGCCGTCTTTGAAGTGATCTTCCACGAACTGAATTTACAATTTTGAAAGTGATGTCCACGACAGTCTTTGTATTGAGTCTCTTGCTTGCCAAAACCTGCTGGTGAATGATGCAGTGGTAAGAAAGGAAATCTGGGAAGTCGTCATGCTGTCTATAGAGGGCTATGAAACCGTTAACCTCACCTGTCATTGCTCTTGCTCCATCAGTAGTGATGGAAACAAGTCTATGCAATGGAAGATTACACTTTGTCACAAAAGAATGGAAAGAACTGAATATTTCCTGACCGGTAGTTCTCCCTTTTAAAGAAATCATTCCAAGTAGTTCTTCTTTAACACTGAAGTCTTCAAAAACCATCCGGATAAAGACTAGTAACTGGGCTATGTCTCTTATGTCTGTAGATTCATCCAGTTGGAGTGAGAAAGCAACACAATTTGAAACATCCTCCAACAATTGTTCAGTTGTGTCTCCACACATCTTTTCTATTCGCCGCACGACTGTGTTTCTTGACAATTGTACATCTTGAATAGCAACTATGATCTCTTTCTTATTTTTAAATCCTTCAAAAAGATTGTCAGCTGCTTCAAGAAAACAATCTTTTACAAATTCCCCTTCAGTGAAAGGTTTGCATTTCTTTGCGATCAGGTTGCTGACCTTGAAGGATGCTATGGTTGCATTGACCGAAAGTGACCTTGGCTTTGCCATCAACTGTTGCTGAGTAGCCAATTTTGATTTAAGTTCTTTGAGCTTCAGTTTACGAATCTCACTTTTGGGTGGAAAATTAGCATTCAACTTATTGCTATGCAGAGCCTTATAATGACGTTCCAGATTACCCTTTTTGGGCAAGGATATTGGGGCGTTACAAATTAGACAACAACACTTGTCTTTCACCATGATGAAGAAGTAGTCCATTTCCCATTCATCATGAAAGTGGTAAGTTTTGCTCTTCTTTGGAACACTCATCTTCATTATACTGGGGTGGCTGGATGTAAGAAGACCAAACCTGCTAAGTTAGTATAAACACTGGCTGAATCTGGTCCAAAACTGTCACTGTCCCAAAGTATTAAAGATCAACAGGAACTGAAGACCTCTGGATGATGTGCAATACAAGGACTGGAGATGCCAAAACCACACATGCAGTTCTAACAGTAAAAATAAGAATTCATCATACTGGCACCAATAATCAAATACCACCAAACAATCATCAAAAAAACTCAAACACCTGTCCAGCAAACCAGATAAAATCAAATACCGCCAAACAAGTTCAAATACCACCACACGCGATTTAATAAATTCTGCACACAGTGTAGAATCAACGCAAAGGCAAGGCAAAATAAAATTGCAGTGTAGAATCAATGCAAAGGCTAGGCAAAATAAAATTGCAGAGGCAAGCAAAAGTCACAGTGGTTTGAACCAATTCGAAAGCAAGGCATAGGCAAGTTAGAACAAAATTGTAAAAGCCTGCCAAAATCACCAAATTCTTGACACTTTGTTGTGTCTGCTCGAAAACGTTTAATGAAAGCGAACTATAAAGTGACCAATGACCAGCATACGACACAACTAATACGGTAAGTGTATTCAGATAAAGCCCGGGTGAATGGATATCGCCCGGTATACAGTATGACACAATTCTAAGGGGTGTTGGGGTGGGGGCAGGAATGGGTGATTCTGAGAGGCAGGAGACCAGGTATGATGCTGGGCCTGTGGCGTCTCGTCACGGGGCACGGGTGGTGGCCCCCTGGGGTACCCCCAAACGGCACGAAAACAACAAGCGCCCCCAATACACCCGCAGGCAAAATTCCCGCAGGCAGGGAAAAAAGACAGGCAAAGGATCAGCAGTGGCAGCAAGCCCTCGGCAGATGACCTGCCAGCATGAGCTCTCTCCTAGCGATGGGGTGAGCTGCTGGAGAGATGGAGCCAAGTGGGGATGGCGATCTACCTCTGACCCCTCCGCAATCTACAGGTAGATCGCGATCTACCTGTTGGACATGCCTGCTCTAGGAGATGCAATATCCTCTTGCACCAAGGATGTGCCTCTTGGATGGCATTCTCATAAATGTTCCTTGTTCTATATGCAGAACCAAAGTTGCTGGCAGAGCTTTGGAGTCAAACTGCATGGATGAAATGATGGTGCAGGGAAGAGGACTTTAGATTTGTCTGGAACTGAGCACGTTCTGGGGAAGAGGGTACTTTTTCTGGGACTTTACTTTAATAAGGAAGGAACTAGACTGCTGGTACTAAACTTAAAAAAAAGAGAGCAGCTTTTAAATTAGATAATGGGGAAGAAAAGGCTGGCAATCTATTTCGGGTGATACATTGCCAAGAAAACCCAGAGGTAGCTGGGTTGCTAGGAGTCAACACTGACTTGATGGCACTAAAACAAAAAATGGGGGAAAACCTATGGTACAGAAACACATGGTTCTGAGTAATGTATCTTTGAAGGATGCTAGGGAAGTTAGGGCATCCCAATAGAGAGGTTGCAATAAAGATAAGAACAGGACAGGTGTTTTACATAAAGAGCAGACAGAGTTGAAAGATTGCAAATTTTCCCTGTCAACTGCTCAGAAAGTTGTAAATTCAAACAAGCATACTTTGAAATGTTTCTATCCAATGCCAGAAGTCTAAAAAAATAGATTAGAGAGTTTATTTATTGTATTTATTTATATTTAGCTCATGCCTTTCCAGTACTAACTTAAAGCAAGTTGCATTCAGATACACTTAGGTATTCCCTTGTCCCTGAAGGGCTTACAATCTAAGCTTGTATCTAAGGCCCAAGGAGTTAGAATATATAGCAACGAATGAAGAGGCAGATGTAATTGGCATCTGGGTGAAAGGAGAATAACCAGTGGAACACTGTGATACCAGGGAACACATTATATTGCAATGATAGGGTAGATCAAATTAGTGGAGTAGTAGCATTATAAGTTAAAGAGGGCACTGATTCAAACAGAATAAAGGTTTTTCAAGAAACAAAATGCACTGTAGAATCTTTATGGAGAGACATCCCGTGTAAGAAGGGGAAGGGAATAGCAATAGGGGTATACTACCGTCTGCCTGGCCAGAATGAATAGACAGAAGATGAAATGCTAATAGAAATTAGGGAAGCTAACTAAACTGTCATCACAATAAAAATGGGTGAATTTAAATATCCCAGTATTGACTAGGTCAGTGTCACATCAAGACATGCTAGGGAGATAAAGTTCTGGATGAAATAAATAACAGCTACACAGAGCAATGGGTTCAGGAACTGACATGAGGAGGAGCTATTTTAAACATAGTCCTTAGTGGAATATAGGATCTCGTGCAAGAGGTGTTGGGGCCACTTGACAATAATAATCATAACATGTTCAAGTTCAACTTAATAAATGGAGGGAGGACAGCAAGGAAATATACTGTGCTAGCATTTAACTTTCAAATGAGAGAATAATAAAATGAGGAAAATGGTTAAGAAAAAACTAAAAGGAGCAGCAGCAAAGGTTAAACGTTTTTACATAAGGCCTGGACATTGTTTAAAAATACCATCTTGGAAGCCCAGACCAGATGAATGCCACACTTTGAAAAAGTGGAAGGAAGGCCAAATGACCCCTGGCATGATTTAAAGGTGAGGTGAAAGAGGCTATTATAGTCAAAAAAATGCAAAAAAGCTCCAAATGAAGAAAAACAGGAAACTGCATAAGCACTGGCAAGTTAGCTGCAAAACATTGATAAGGCAAGCCAAGAGAGAAGTTTAAAAGAAACTTGCTGTGGAAGCAAAAACTGATAATAAAGGCTTTTCAGAT
Organism: Ichthyophis bannanicus; assembly: GCA_033557465.1. Lineage (NCBI taxonomy): Eukaryota > Metazoa > Chordata > Amphibia > Gymnophiona > Ichthyophiidae > Ichthyophis > Ichthyophis bannanicus. Next base: position 550,428,163 of record CM066031.1, read on the forward strand.
TCATTCAAAGCAAAAAACCTGTGAGGGAAACAGTTGGAATATTAGATGATAGAGGAGTAAAAGGGGGCACTAAGGGAGAAGAAGGCCATTGCAGGGAGACTAAATGAATAAACAGAATTAATTTTTTGCTTCAGTCTTGACTGAAGAAGATATACAGCAAATACAATGTCAGAAATTATATTTAAAAGTGATAAATCCAAAGAATTGAAATAAAACTTGGTGAACCTGTAAGAAATACCTAAAAGTACGTACCTGAATGTAACTTGCTTTGAACTACCACTGGAAAGGCAAGAGCTAAATGCAAGAAAATAGTAAGATGGTCAGTGTCAGGACCAGGGCCGAGAAGCTTGCATTCTGGAGGTGAATGTCTGGTTATATGAGTGGTGTCCTTGAGAGTGTGTTGGCAACCTGGACCATGGCATGATTTTCCAAAGACTGCTAAGCAAAGATTGCATCCACCTATCGAAGAAGGGGAGGAGTATCTTCCACAATAGACTGGCTAATTTACTGAGAAGGGCTTTAAACTAGGATCACCGGGGGACTGGTTGAAAAAAGCCCCCAGGTAAGTAAACTAAAAATAAAAAATAGTATAGAAAAGGGGCAACATCTAGAGAATTGCATATATTAATACCCAGATTTAGAAGCTGAATGGAAGAGGCTGACTTGGATATAGTGGCAGTCTCAGAGACCTGGTACTTGGAAAACAATGACTGGGGCGTAATTATACCAAACTATAATCTATTTTGGAAAGACAGGATAGGAAGAAAAAGAGGAGTTGTGCTACATGTAAAAAATATTAAAGCTACAGAACTGCAGGGCTTACAAGGGAAGGAGGCAGCACTTTGGGTTAGTCTTGAAAGAGGGCAGATATGATAGAGACATTTAAATACTTCTGTGGCATAAATGCACAGGAGGGAGAGCCTCTCAATGAAAACTCTGCAACAAGTTGAAATAGCATGAAGGTAAAAGGGGATAGACTCAGAAGTAATTTGAGGAACTATTTCTGTACGGAAAGAGTGGCAGATGCATAGAATAGTCTCCCAATGGAGATATTAGAGACGAGAACTGTATCTGAATTCAAGAAAGCATGGCACAAACACAGAAGATCTCTAATGGAAAAGGGAACTAGTAGTTGGTATGGAGGGCACTGGCTTGGCAACCAAGACCAAGGTTTGATTCCCAGTAGCACTCCTTGTAGCCTTGGGTAAGTCACTTAACCCTCCATTGCCTCGGAAGAAAGACCTGGCAATCTACTTCAGTCACACTGCCAAGAAAACCCAGAAGCTGCTGGGTCACCAGGAGTCAGCATTGACTCAAAGGCACACATTGCATTGCATTGTTGGCATAGAAGGGAAGACTGGATAGACCATAGTCTTTATCTGTTGTTATTTTTCAGTGTTTCTGTTTATTCTCCAGTGCAGAGGTGCTCACAACTGAATATGAGGATTTTGTTATCCTATTTGGCATTCTGATCCACAATTTGGGAACCAATGTCCTAGGCTATGAAGGCACATAGATGCACATGTTGCTTCTGTTTTGGAAAGGGAGAATAGGCACCTATATGCCTTTATAAAATACCCTCCCTGAAAGCTGCCACATAACATTTCCACCTAAGGTTGTGTGGATACCTGTGTGTTTTATAACATATACAGATAACTATGCCTGACCTCTGACCCTGGGAATGTTACATACATACTGCATAAAGAGTATGCACTATTCATAGATATTGTGTATTTTTATGCATGTATACACCCAGGCAAATTTATAATCACTTATTTCTGCACAGATAAACCCATTTTACATGCAAACAATAAAGTCTTAGGGAATCATTCTGAGGCACAAATAGTGGGGATGTATGCCTTGCCTGGACATAGATCCCGGCTACTTGACCCCCTTGCTGTCCCCGTTCAAGGCTCCCTGTATGAACAGCAGGGTTGTATAGGGAGCCTTACACAGGGGGTTGGGTGGGAGGCAGAGTGAGTGCAGGCTGTCACCCCGGACGTACAGGGCCGGTTCCGAGGTCGACCCTGTACATCTTGGGTTGGCCTTCTAGACAGGGGACTTATTCCACCTTGAAGGTGGAATAGGTCCCCCTGGACATCAGGAGACAGCGGAGGCCAGCAGTGGCAGGAAGGTGAGGGAGTTCAGTGGGTCCCCCGCAGTCTGATCCTGATTGTGGTAGGCCAGATCGGGGGGTTCGGCTGCAGAGAAAGGGCGGCTCTGTCCCACGGCTGGCAATTGCGGTTTCTTTATGGAGCTGCGGTGCCATGACTATTTAAGAGCCTGACTGAGTTAGCCGGGGATCTGTAGGTCGTGCAGGCCTTCAAAATGGGGGCCCAGCCTACATGTACAGGCTGGTAGACTCAATTCTGAGGGGCCATACAGGGGCTGGACGTCCAGAAGTGAATTGGCCTCTTAGAAAATAACCCTCTGGGTGTCCAAAATTTCCAGAAATGTGTCTATAAAGGTCCAAAAGAAAATCTTCGCTCACAATTATTTTCTAGTGTACTAAGGACCATCAAGTACCAGTGAGACAGCAGCATGATTTTCAGTCATCACATGTCCCTCATAGACTTCATCATCAGTCCAGTTATCGTTCAAGTACATAATTAAAGAATTCTCGATATTTCATTAAAGTTTCAATCAATTCATGCATATTCCTAATATCAGTTCCTAAGTACTATCACCATATAAACTTATCTGAAACATATTTTATAGTTAATCATATAGATTTCTAATCCCAACATGATATCATGTTTTGAAGATAATCATTTAAAGGCGCATTTTAGAAAGGCTGTTTATATGGTTGCACTGACGTCTAAGTGAAAACGTCTAAGTCTATGCTAATCGTAGAAAAGAGGATGGACTTATGTAAGTCTAATGGAAACTCACCATAGTTAAGTTTTAAATCAATTGTTGGAACAAATGATACTGCCAGGTATACCTCGGAACGTATCAAAAGTGACTTCATGGCTCTGGGACAGAGGGTGAAGCAGTTAGGTGCACAGGTGGTGTTATCTTCAATCCTCCCTGTTGAGGGTAAAGGCCAAGGCAGAGAGGCTCGCATCCTGGAGATGAATGCATGGCTGCGTGGATGGTGTCATCGAGAGCGTTTTGGTTTCCTAGACCATAGGATGCTGTTCCAAGGGTTGCAGAGCAGAGATGGCATCCATCTGTCCAAGAAAGGTCAACACATCTTCGGTAGTAGACTGGCTAATCTACTGAAGAGGGCTTTAAACTAGATTCGTTGAGGATGGGTGAAGAAAGCCCCCAGGTAAGTGAAAGCCCCTAGGTAGGTGATACATTAAATACCTTTATGGAAATGGTTAACAGGGGTAACATATGGAAAGTAGTGTGTATAAATGCCCGTAGCATGGGAAATAAGATCCCTGATGTTGAAGCTTTGGTGGGAGTGGCTGACTTGGATTTAGTGGCAGTTACAGAAACATGGTTCACAGAAAGCCATGATTGGGATGTAACTATACCTGGCTATACGTTATTCAGAAAGGACAGGGTAGGAAGAAGGGGAGGAGGAGTGGCACTATATGTAAATACTACTATTAAAGCTTTGGAATTAAAAGGGAGAGAGGAGGCATTGTGGGTTAAACTAGAAAGAGGGAAAGAGAAATCTATTTGCATTGGTGTGATATACAGACCTCCCTCACAAGAGGAAGAGATGGACAGAGAGTTAATTGAAGACATACGCAGCATTGCTAGGAAAGGGGAAGTGCTACTGATAGGGGATTTCAATATGCCAGATGTTGATTGGCACACTCCTGCTGCAGTATCATCTAGAAGTAAGGAGATCTTGGATTCTCTACAGGGAGAACTATTCAGGCAATTGGTAACAGACCCCACGCGTGAAGGGGCCATACTGGACTTGGTGCTTACCAATGGTGAAAGTGTTTCTGATGTTGTAGTGGGAGATCATTTTGCATCCAGTGATCACCAGATGGTGTGGTTCAGTATTAGGACTAGGGCTGTTAGAATCCATTCAAAGGTGAGGATCTTAGACTTTAGGAAGACTAACTTTGCGAAGATGGGCCAATACCTCAGGGAGTCGTTAGTTGGATGGGAACAGCTGAGGGATGTAGAAAAACAGTGGGAAAAACTGAAAGGGGATATTTTAAAGGCAACCAACCTTTTTGTTAAAATGGTAAATAAAGGTAAAAGGAAAAGGAGACCGCTATGGTTTTCGAAAGAAGTAGCTGAAAAAGTGAAGAAAAAGAGGGAAGCCTTCATGAAATACAAGCGATCACAGAGAGAGGAAGACAGGCATCTGTATTTGGAAAAACTTAGAGAAGCTAGCAAAGTAGTCAAGAAGTCAAAGATTCAAAAGGAGGAGGAAATAGCCAATGCAATAAAATGGGGGGATAAGACATTTTTCAGATATATTATTGAGAAGAGGAAGTGCAAAAGTGATATTGTCAGACTCAAGGGTGCAGGAGAGGAATATGTAGAAGCTGATAAGGATAAAGCGGAAATGCTTAACAAATATTTTTGTTCTGTGTTCACAGATGAAGAACCAGGAGCAGGACCTCAGAAAACACCCACAAATAGGAACAGAAGCGAGGGACATCTTGAACAATTTTCAGAAGACTGTGTTCGTGAGAAACTAGCTCAACTTAAAGTAGACAAAGCGATGGGACCAGATGGGATACACCCTAGAATACTGAGGGAACTTGGGGACGTTCTAGCAACTCCAATAACTGACCTTTTCAATGCCTCGTTGGAGTCGGGAGTGGTGCCGAAGGACTGGAGAGAGGCTCATGTGGTGCCTTTACACAAAAGCGGAAGTAAGGATGTGATTGAAAGCTACAGGCCGGTTAGTTTAACTTCGGTGGTGAGTAAATTATTGGAAACGCTGCTGAAAGAGAAAATAGTGAGGTTTCTGGAGTCCAGTGGATTACAGGATCCGAGGCAGCCTGGGTTCACCAGAGGCAGGTCTTGTCAGACAAATCTGATTGATTTCTTTGACTGGGTGACCAGGGAGTTGGACCGAGGGAGAGCTCTAGATGTGGTGTATTTAGATTTCAGTAAAGCCTTTGACACTGTTACTCACAGGCGACTTATAAACAAACTGAGCACCCTAGGGATGGACCCTAAAGTTACTGCTTGGGTTAGAAATTGGTTGGGTGGGAGGCGACAAAGAGTACAAGTAAATGGAGCTCACTCTGAGGAGAAGGATGTTACCAGTGGTGTGCCCCAGGGATCTGTCCTTGGTCCGATTCTTTTTAACATCTTTGTTAGTGATATAGCGGAAGGGCTGTTGGGTTAGGTTTGCCTCTTTGCGGATGATACCAAAATCTGCAATAGAGTAGACACCCAGGAAGGTGTAGATAACATAAGGAAGGGATCTAGCTAAGCTTGAAAAATGGTCTAGAATTTGGCAGCTGGGATTTAATGTTACAAAATGTAAGGTCATGCATTTGGGCTGCAGCACTCCAAGGGAGCAATATAGTATAGGGGGCACTGTTCCCTCTAAGCTGTGTGCGTGTGCGCGCGCACACACCTCGCCGAGCAAGCGCACATACTTTACAACAGAGCGCACAAAAATTACGGCTCTGATTTTGATAGAAAACAACACAGACGTCTTAAAATTTAAAAGTTATGATTGTAATTACTAGAAATTTCCCGCTTCATTTAGTAATCGTCTATTTTCTTTTAATTTGGTTAAAATCAATGTGGTGTACATACTGTATTCTGACGTGTAGTCAAATTTTAAAGTATATAACTCAGAGTGTCGTTATGTGGCGCACAAAAATTTAACCTTCCTTCAAAAGCTGCACACAGCTGATATTTTATGCGCACACAGCCTACAGAAAATTAGAGGGAACATTGATAGGGGGTGAAGTACTTTTGTCCACTAAAGAAGAGCGGGACCTAGGCGTGGTTGTGTCTGATGATTTTAAAGTAGCTAAACAGGTAGAAAAGGCGACGGCAAAAGCTAAAAGGATGCTTGGGTGCATACGGAGAGGAATGGCTAGCAGAAAAAAGGAGGTGATAATGCCTCTCTATAAGTCTTTGGTGTGACCTCATTTGGAGTATAGTGTGCAATTCTGGAGACCGCACCTTCAAAAGGATGTGAACAGGATGGAGTCGGTGCAGAGGGTGGCTACTAAATGATTAGTGGTCTTCATTATAAAGCATATGAGGACAGACTGAAGGATCTTAATATGTACACCTTAGAGGAAAGGCGGGATAGAGGTGATATGATTGAGATGTTTAAATACCTCCGTGGCATAAATGTTCAGGGAGAGAGCCTCTTTCAATTGAAAGCAAGTTCTGCTACGAGGGGACATGGGATGAGGGTGAAGGGAGATAGATTCAGGAGTGATATGCGGAAATATTTCTTTACGGAAAGAGTAGTGGATCCGTGGAATAGTCTCCCAGTGGAGGTGGTAGAGATGAGGACAGTAACTGAATTCAAAAAAGCATGGGACCAACACAGAGGATCTCTAAAGGTAAAAAGGGGACTGTTGTAGTTGTTGATATGGAAGGACAGACTAGATAGGCCATGTGGTCTTTTTCTGTCATCATATTTCTATGTTTCTATGAACTCACAGGGATAGACATCTATGTGCAGCAAGAGACGCTATTTCACAAACATAAATGTGGGAATCCCAGCAGCTTACACATGGTGGGACCTCAGTCCATTCTGGTTTTGTATGTATCTATATTAAGCTTGTTTCTGTTGCAAACCATTCTGAATGTCGGGCATGGTAGTGTTATAGAAATGCTTTTCAATAAATAAATAATATATTTCAGAAGGGGCATGTGTAAATGTTGGTTTCTTATGCATCCTGGCAATTTTTCAAACCTAGACGTGCACTGCTCTTAACCAATCTCAGAGGACTCGCTCTTTACCTCACTGCAATTTGGAGGGGGAAATAAACATTGGGTGGCAATGTAATGTGCTGGCAAAACGAGCATTGGATAGCTTACAAACTGTGTGTGTGCCTGAGGCAATGGAGGGTTAAGTGACTTGCCCAAGATCGCAGGGAATGACAGTGGGATTCAAACTGGGCCTCCCTGGTTTTAAGCTTGCTGGTCTCACCATTAGGCCACCCCTTCACTTGGTCTTGGGGACTGAACCCTGCCTGCAGTGCAATGGTAGTGTTCAGAAGATTGATCCTCCTTCAGTTTGTCTACTGTAGCTTACCTAGGTGCCAGTCACTTTGCATGAGATTTCATTTCATTTCCTAATTGGGAGGGGTCTGGTTTATGGGTCTGTTTCATTGTGCTTTTCTTTTTGCCTTTTTATTTTCCTAACCTATTGTATTTTACTGCTTTTATATTGTAAACCGCTCTGATACCTTTGGTTAAGGGCAGTATATCCAGTCTGAATAAACCATAAATCTATTTGCTCCAGGGAGCAGATGAACATCCAGATGCACAACGTTGGCACCTGGGCGCATGATACCAGCAAAAACATTGTCACAAGGTGAAGTACAGCTGAACACACTCAGAAGGGCCACCGGAGGTCAGAGCGGAGTATGACAGGGAATCAGGATCCAGAGAACGTCAGTATCACTGCAGGCAGTCAAGGTTTGAAGAGTAGCAGGAACACGGATATACTTATCAGAACAATGGAGGACTAGGGATATATAGGAGAACAAGAAGGGATGTCAAACCAGAGCAGATAGGAATGATCAAATCAACAAGGAGAAACATAATAGCACCAGCTAGTTGGAAGTTCACTTCCTTACAACATCCTCCTAAAAACAGGCCCACTCATAGACCAGCAGTAGCACCTCATAATCTGACAGTTGGTGTCAATACAGGGCTCCTTTGTTTGGATTGAGTGAGCATTCAGTGTTAGCCCTTTAAAACCTAGGCACTCCTTGAAGGCCCTCATTTCCATTGTCCCACCCCTTCTGACTCATGCTTGTTGTGTCAGAGGGGGCAAGGATTGGTAGGGCCTTAGAGGGGTGTGTGCACTTAGGTCAGAAAAGCACCACGCCTGCACTTGTATTACCATTTAGGCCATAGGTTTGGGAAATGCTCTGGCAGTGGGCGGCAGGGAGGAGGAGGGTTGGATTTGAAAAGGCAATGCTGTGACACAGATCAGGGGAGGGGGGTTGGAGGATCAATGCAGGGCAAGGAGCTGTATTTAGAAGGAAACTGTTAGGACTGGGTTTGAAGAGCAATGCAAGGCATGGGGAAGGAAGAGAAACAGGAGATGCGTGTCATGGGGTGGAGGGGGACCGGGTAGAGGCTCAACACAGGGGACAACCTATGGAGGTACTGGACATGTGAGAGGACATTGGATGACAGAGGGGTGATTCGGGACATTGGGTAATGGAGGTGTGATGCTGGTCATGGGGGAGCATAGGGAGATGGAGGAGTAATGCTGGACATAGGGAAACAGAGGTGATCCTGGACATAAGGAGGCAGAGGGTTGATGCTAAACATAGGGAGACAAGGGTGATGCTAGATGTGGGGAGGAAGGGCCAAGGGAGATATAGATGCTGAGGCTAGGGAGAGAGAAGAGCGATGCTAGACATGAGGGATAGGGAGAGTGGGGGAAATGCTGGGTGTGTGTGAGAGAGAGAAGTGGAAGACATTGGCAGGGAGAGGAAAGAGGAGGGGAAGATGCTGGCAGAGGGGAGACGGGAAGACACTGCACATATTGGGGGAAAGATGGGGAGAAAAAGGAGGAAGATGCTTGGCAGGGAAGGGAGCAGTGGAAGATGCTGGATGGGGGAGAGTTAGGATAGGGAATAAGGTTGGTGAAGGTGAAGAGGTGGGGAATGGGAAGATAGGATGTGGGTTGGAGAGCTATAGATATATGCAGTAAAAAGTGGGAGATTAAGGACTGGACAGTAAGGGGGAAGAGGAGTGAAATTTTAGTGGACTGTGAGAAAAATATAAATGGAAAAAAGCTGAAAGGAAAAGATCAATCTCAGAGATGGATGTAGAGGTGAGAGAAGTGGCAGATGGGCTGCAGCGTCTGGAAAAGAGAGTTAAAGAGAACACAGAAACCAGACACTGGGACCAAGACAATTAGAAAAGTAAAATAGCCAGACGACAAAGGTAAAGGGCTTGATATTTAAAGGAATTAACACGGTTAGCAGACCTGCAAACGTGTTAATCCCCTTGACTGGGATATGCACAGGTGCTGTCACTGCGTGGCCTGATGTTAGCTGGTCAGCACTGGGGCATTCCAGGGCGTTACCCAGCGATAATCGGGCAGAGCTGCTACACAGTTATTGCAACACAGTGAAAGGTGCAGATATGGCACCCGCATTGCATATATGGGTATAAAGTTCAGCGGCAGCTAGCCATTTTAGCAGGGCTAGCCTCCACCACCAGCGAGTATCAGGCCCAAAGAATTTATATTCAGTTTAGTGACTGAAATATCTCAGGGTTTGGATTTTATATGTGCCATTTTTATATTTTCCACCGTACAGGGGGAAATTCATCTCTGTTTCTATTCTATGCACTGTCTACATTTAGTTATTTATTTAACAGTTTTTCTATACCGCCTTATCATATACATAGCTCTTTTTTGAGTTAGCATGGAGTTTCTGTGTAGGAATTTATTTAGCTTTGCTTATATACCGCTTTTCACCTGTAGTAATCTGGCTTGTTCAGTTTGAAGGCCCACTTCAATATTTATGGTGCTTTTTTTTTCTGAGTAGGCTCCCTATTGTGTTAATTTTAGAAGCTGGTGTTGTTATGGTAAGGTAGATTTGCTTTATAGGTCTTCAGTGACTTTGGTAGAGTTTTGTGTTAGCTTACAATCTGCCTGGTATTGCTGGTAATGAGAGGACACTGGAACCAGATTTTTGGTTTTTCCTTTTTGTGTATGCTGAGTTCTGTGGTGAAATGTCCTACTTCTGCTCTGCACCTGCTGTTGGAGGAGGGGTTTTGTTGGGCATAAAATAGATGTTCAGAAAGAAAGCGAGAGAACCATAGTGCAGTTTCTAACTTCAAAATAACATTAGCTATCATATATTGTATTTTGGTGTTTAGAAACTGTGCTGTGGTTCTCTGTTTTTCCCTTGGTATGCGAGCATCTCCTTTGCTTTTTGCAGAAGATATATTTACATTTAACACCATGCTGGTCCAGTGCACCGTTTCAGGTGTCAGTATTTATGTTAGTGTGCCAGGCCAAATAATTACACAACTACATGTTTTGCTGCATTTTAATTCTATAGCCTAGGAATATGTTGCTTTCCTTTTTTTGGTAAAGCTTGTAAGTGAGGAACGCCTCTGCTCTCTGTTTAGGTATCTTTGGGAGGGGGAGTGGCAGTTCATCTCTTGCCTCAGGCAGCAGATTGCTTTGAGCTGTCCCTGGGCTGGAGCCTGCCCTTGCACAGTGCCACGCCACAGAGACATCAAGGCTCCAGCCAGCAGGAGGTATGCCATTGCCAACAAAGACTGGCAGCAGGAGATGGGCTCACGCCTAACTGAGTGTGACGTCCTGGGGCCCAGCTGCAAATGGTGCTTATGCTGATTCCACTTCCGGAGCACCCCTGCAACCAGAATTGAAAATATACTTGCCCCGTGCTGTTGGGACTGAAGGAAGGAGACAACTTGCATTGAATTAACTATGCTGAGGTTTGTGTGGCCATTGATCCTGCCACGTTGGAGAGGAGAGATGTGGCATTGCCAAGGGGAGTGGAGACGTTGGACTGTTGGGTAGAGGATGGGCTGTGCTGCTCCTGCAGTCCGCCCTTGGGCTCTATTATTACTACTATTCAACACTTATAAAGCACCACGCACGCAGCGCTGCACAGCTAACCTACAAGAGGTAGCCAAACATAAAAGAGATAGTCCCTGCCTGTCAGAGTCATGCTCATCAGAGCTTACAATCTAGTTAACACAGTACAGTCATTAGTTAGATCTAAATGCTCTGTTCTGACTCTGCTTGCTGCTGGCTATGTCTTGGACAATGAGTTAATGATGCAGAAGAGTCTAAAGCATGCAATCACACCGGCTCATTTGGCCTTTTCAGGTGCCAGTTTCCTCTCTGTGCAGGTGATATGCACTTACGAACAAAGCTTGTATTAGGCTTCTGCAGCGCCTGTACCAGCTTAGTCTCCGACCCGGGAGCCGAGGTGCCGCCTGCTGCAAACAGACACGTTCTTGCCACAAAATTAAGTACAGCTTCCTGACATGAACTGCTTGTACAAAATACCAGTCTGGCAAGTGTTTTAAAACAAATGTTTGGTTGGCAATTCTAGACAAGCAAACAGGAAATATAGTCAATCGTTGTGTACTGAAAGGAATTCCCAACGAAAGCTACTCATAGCTTCTAGTAGGCTACATGTAAGACAAAATATACAGAAAATAAACCACTGGAGCCTTTCCCTGAACACATACAATGTTTATACCACAGTGTAGACATTCTCTAGATCTTTTCGATTGTAGCAGCAAAGCGCAGACAAACCAATGATACCAGGAGTCTGTTCAGAAGGTCCAAATCATTTATTTGTGCACAAGTCTCGAACCAGTCAATTTCAAAATGGCTGAGCAAAGTTTTCTAGCATTACAACAACTTTTATAGACTTCTGTTCCATTCTAGGTATAGAAAAACATTTCATTGGTCCCGGTAACCTCCCGTACCTCCCGTACCTCTTCCATTGGTCCCGGTACTGATAAGTTTATCCAATTATGTCCCTTCTGTGGGCATGACACCTGCATGCCCCCCTTCTAGTCCCAATTACAATGGTCAGTTCATCAACTTGTTACTTTCACACTCTCAAGGCCATATAGCCAATTTGTACATGCAGAGGAGCAGGGCTCTGCAACTCATCTGTCAGCACTCCCAATTATTTCTTTGCAGATGTACTTTTTCTTATCAGTAACTTTTAAACATGTCTTTCTGTATTTTTCCATCTTTCAGCTCTGCAGTTCTGCCTACCTAAGCTAATTCAATACTTCTACTGAGTTCTATCTTACAATAGCAGCATATTGGGGGATGTGCAATCCTATATGCCTCTCCACAGGCCTCATTTACAGGTCAAGCTAGCCATGCTGGCCTGCTTATGTTCAGACACCGTGGGTCACAGGCCTGCACCTGCCACACGATAATCCACTGTAACGACATATTAGCAAGTGCATGTATTCACTTATTACTCACCATGAATCCCAGGCATCAGTCAGTCAATCAGATTTCAGATGTAATGGAAGCTCCAGGAGGAAAATAACATGTACGCACGGTCTGTAACACTTTACAGCACCACCGTGCTCAGGGCTTTCCATTATCCACTCAACACAGAATACTTGGGAGCTCTCAATTGAAAGGCACAGCAAGGTTTGTAATAATGACCTTTCAGTTTTGTAAAACTGTTTTTTTTTCGGTGATCTGATACTGGCTGCATGAAGATGTATTGATAAACTATAATAAACTGTGCACATTTCAGCTCCATAAAAGCACATGGGTCTGCTGTTTCCTTGCGCATCACAAACAGCAAATATCAGCTGGAGAGGCATTTAGGGATTCAGCAAGTCTACAGCAACACTTCAGCCTAACTCAGAGTCCTCAATACTCACCGAGGCAATTCTTTCAGCTGGAACCAATTCGATAAAATGGTCTCTGCTTTCAGTAAATCGCACCCACTAATCTGCCTTTAAAACATGTGGAGCACAATTTTCAAAGCCATTTCAGTGCATAAGGCAATGCTTTATACATGGAAATAAGCATTTATAAAATCATACATCTGATATGTTTGTAAAGTTACGCACAAACAGCCTCTATGCATGTAACTTTACTCGAACGGAATATAGGTAATCCAAGGGGTGGGGCTGGGGAAGGGTTTGCATGTATGTGTATACTTTATAAAATATGCAGCATGGGGGTAATTTTATAAGGGGATGTGTTCATTTAGGTACCAAGTACACGCATAACTGGGGGTTATTTTAGTTCTGGCCTTTTCCTCCAGAAACCTGTCCAAATCTTTTCTAAACCCCACTATGTTAGTGACTTCGACCATGGCCTCTGACAACAGATTGCGTAGTTTAATTATGAGCTGCATGAAAAGATGTTTTCTAGGATTTGTTTTCAATGTGCTGAAAGTGGAAAGAATGGTTAGAGGGCAGCTGCAAATGAATGCTCATGACACCACGGCCCCAGTAGGAATAAGTTGAGACTAAGCCAGAAGCTCAACACAGTAGAAGAAAACTGCCTGTCTAAAATGAAAAGTATTAATGAACGTGAGAACCAGTAATAGCTGTCTGTAGTTCATCTCTGCCCTTGCCCACCCAGCTAATCTGTTAGTCTGGTTTCTGGGTTGCCCGCTGAGAAAAGTTCTGTCTCTTCTGTTAAAAGTAGTTATCCGTGCACGCCAATGTTTTGTTAAGCAAAACAGTTGGTCCTTCTTAGCAGAGTAATACTAACAAAGTACCAACAAAACTCTGTCTATTAACCTCAGTGTGTTTAACACAGTTCAAACAATTCACACAACACAGTTCATTCTCTCATCTTTGTCAGACCACTCCAGACTAGTGGGATATACGTATGTCTCCCACCAGCAGATGGAGGCTACTTGGCCTCTCTATATAGCCTGCTACTGTCAGGTAATTAATCTGTATTCTCTGTCTCCAAAAAGTGGTCAGCCTTCTGGACTGATGCAGCAACAAAGAATGACTTTGGCATTCATCCAGTGGAGCCAAGGGCAGAAACTAGGGTTGAAGAATAGGAGGCTGCAGCATAGCTGAGCCCCTTCTCCTCGGGATCCAGGGCTTGTTGAAGCCTATGTTCCCTCCTGAAGCACTCCAATCCCCTTTGAGTATACAGGACAACCAGGAGCTGTCCTGGAGCACTAAAGTTCCCTCTGGAGACACAGGAGCTCTGACTGCAGCACTGTAGCAGATCACCCATTTAGGGCAGCACCCCTATCTAAGGTTGATTATGCTTTGGGCTTTCTGCACGGTTTCCAGATTTAGTGGAGGAAGAGCAGGATGCTGAAAAATCAGTAGGGATGTGCATTGGTTTAAAACAACATGAGGAATATCAGTGAAATTTCCTATTGTTTTTCATCAGAAAAATAAAAAATATGTTTTCCCCTCCAGTTTCATTACAGGTTGTCCTCACCAGTAATCTTGGGATTGGAAGGCTGCCATCTTACAGAAGAGGCATAACGCTTCAACAAGGGCTGGTTCTAGCCAGCCTGCTCTTAACTCTGTTGATGATCTTGTTTCCTGATTGGCCCAAAGTTTGTCTGGTATGGAGCTCTATGGAATATGCTAAATTGATTTTTTTTACCTTGTGAATCTATTGACTCTTGCTGTAGAGATTTACTACAGATATTGTTCTTTTGTCATGTTCTTGTTCCAGAAATTATGTGAAACCATGTCTAAGTACACTAACAAAGACATTTACCAAATCTATTCTAGATCCTCATTGTCCAATTAGTGATGATCAAACAGGATCTGGATTAGGTTTGGTAAACATCTCTGTAGGCCATAGGTGCTGTGGCTCAGTGCGATGTTTCTTTGGTGGCAGCAGCAGCTTGCTTCTGTGGCAGCACAGAAAGTTATCTTAAGATATGGCTCCTTTCTTTGCTGCAGCTAGGGTTGTAGCCCTGTTTCCTACTGTGGCCACATGCACATGTGAACAGGCCTGCCTTGTGGCTAGGCCATGCTTCAGTGAGAATGCATGCTGACCCATAAAAGGCATGTGGCAAGCATCGGGTGGACACTATGGATTCACTCTGTCTGCAGCGATCCCTTAGGAGTGTTGCCGTCAGATCCCACAGTCTCAGCAAGCTCCAAATCTTCTCAGTTGTTCTCTCTTACAGTTGTTCTCACCAGGCACTGGGACAAGCATGGAAACGGCTGCCAGTATTTCAAATCAGGGAGCACACAGTCCTAACCCCCCAAGCCAGTGGTGAACACAAGTCTACTGGCAGGCAGAAGGGCTGGGGGAAGAGCATCCTCTCATAATGCTGGGTCATTTTCTCTGAGATTTTTTAATCTTTTTCCAGCAGGCGTGGTCCTTTGGCAAGGAAGTGCTGGCCCTGCTGGGGAACCCTCTAAGATGCCATTTGGGGTGGGGTTCTTAGCTAAGCATGATCATGAATTGGCCACAATTCCACTGCAGAAATTATTTTGTCATGGGAGGCATCCTGGGGGCTTCTCCAATGTGCGTTAGCCAATGTCCTCTGACCAGGACGATGACTCGGACAAGGTCAGCTCTGGAAGGGAATCCAGCCTGGAGGAGGGCAGCTCTTTCCTCTAGATAAGGTATAGGAGGATTCCCTTGTTATCCATCTTTTCAGAAGGGATGAATTGGTCTGCCGAGGAAGAGAATTGCAGGAGGTCTATAAATCCTCTGGAGCTTTTCCCTTTCTACAAATCCTTCATAGGAGAATGGTGCTCATGCAGTGGCATTCTTCAGAGAATTCCCTGAAGGACATCAAGGTGATGAGCAAGCTGTAAGCCCTGCTTCAAGCGGACATGGACAAGTGGCTGTGTTTTCGAAAGATAGATGTACAAGTGGTGGCAGTCACTAAGCATGCTACTGTTCCAGTGAAAGGCAGTGCTGTCCTCCGGCATCAACAAGATAGCAAGGAGGAAGTTCTTCTGAAGAAAGTATGCTTGGCCTCCTTGCTTATTCTTCAGGATGCACTTTAAGGGGAGATCTGATGGCCTGCTTTCCACTTGGTGGGTACAATTGCTCCCAGAGGACGCCACTGGAGTCAGCTGCAGCTTTCCTGGCAGATGATATTTATGATTTTGTCCAGTTGACATCTAAAAACATTGCAGTGGCAATAGTAGCACATGGTGGTTTTGGCTTGATTACTGGGCAGCAGAAATATCTTCTAATACCTGATTATCCAAACATTTTTTTTGGGGGGGGAAGTTCCTTTTGGGAAGGACCTTGAGAAGCTTGTGAAAGATCTGGGAAAGTTGAAGTTGCGGATCCTCCCAGAAGATAAGCCCAAAGGATCCTGGAGGCAACCGTCTTCTCATTCCCGATCTTGTTATCGAGACACTAGGGACTATCGGCAGTACAGGCCTGGAAAGCAATCAAAATCCCTTTCCTAGATCTTGGACCAGGCCGCAGCCCTTTTGTAGAGCCTCCAGGCCCTGCAACTCCGCCTCCTTGAGAGCCACTACTTCCCAGTTAGCACAGTGATGGGAAAGGGGCCCATTCCAGATTGCCTCCAGTGGGTTGCCACCTCTGCCTGTTTCACCAGGTCACTGCCCATCAGTGGATGCTCAAAATTCAACCTTTCTCCAAGATCTGCAGCAGATGCAATGACTTAAAAACAGCACTACAGTGCTTACCAAAAGTCTAAAGTCTGCAACACTGCATGCTGTTGGTGCTTCTGCTCCCTCTGATGCAGACTTCCTGTTTGCATATCAGGAAGTCTGCCCCCATGCAAACAGGAAGTCTGTGTTGGAAGGGGAGGAAGCGGCTAGTCAAAGCGAGCACCAACAGCATGCTGCGCTGGAGGCTTTAAAAAGTAAGTGCTGTGTTGCTGTTTTAATGTTATTGCTGCCATCGCAGGTCCCAGAGAGGGGCGGCACTGGCAGAAATGGCCCGCCCTTGAAATGTTGGTGCTCTAGGCAACCACCAGGTTTGCCTAATGGGCAGCACCAGCCCTGGTCAGAAGAGGGCTGTACCAATGTGTAGTGCTGATGGTGAGGGCCCCAAAGCTTCCTGAGAAGGGAGAAACAAAGATGAGGATCCTTTGGGAAAACATAGCTGCCTTACTATATGGCTTAGAGCAGTGGCTCCTAAATCTGTCCTGGGGACTCTTGGTCAGTCAGGGACAATGAATATTCATGAGATAGATTTGCATGCACTGCCTCCTTTGAATATAGATTTTACTCATGCATATTCATTGTAGATATCCTAAAAACCTGACCAGCTGAGAGTCCCCCAGAACAAATTTGGGAACCACTGGCTTAGAAAGCAAATCTGAGCTAAGGACAGGGAGCAGTAGATAAACTCCCACCACAATCTGGCATAGCTCTGCCATGACCCAAATGAGAGGTCTGAAAGGCAGAATTCCCATCACCCACAACCTTTCTTTGAAATCCTGAGGTATTTTGTCTCCAAGGAGACCAGAATGAATAGCATATAATACAGATTGACTATGCATACTAATTCTTAGCTGACGCTAGGCATGAAGGCAGCCTATTGCTGTTTTGTGATGGTCTTACATTGTTGCTGCATTTCCCGAAGGACTGTGAAAGTTGCCCACGCGTAAATACAGAAATACTGAATGACCAATAAAGATTATCAAGCTCATTTAATCTGTATAATTCCCCTTCTTGTTTCAACACTGCATATCTGCTTTAGCTTCAGCTAATGCTTGCTTTTCTGCTGCTAAGGATCCTCTGCACTTATCCCATGATGTCTTCAAGTCTGATACTACTATTGCATCTGTACATTAGTATCTCAGCGACATGGTGAGCTTGCCGATTCTGCGTAGCAGTCACGAAAGTGCATAAGAGCTCAGCATTTTCTGGACTTGCCGTTTACCTGCTTGTATTATTTTGGGTTTTGGAGTCTGTTTTCCCCCTTTGTCATATTCTTGTTATACTTTTTCCTTTTTTTTCTATGTGTAATTTAAAATTTAAACAATAAATTCAGCATTTTGGGCCTGGCGAAACTGCAAACATTGCTCACAAGATCAGGGCTTCTGCAAAGGTATTAGGTACCTTAGGCCGACTTCAGTCATCATCACACCAACACCAACCCTCCCAGAACAAAACTGCAGAAATGCATAACTGGGTATCATACTGTCATATATATGAAAGTATGATGCCCAATATATAGCTCTATGCAAATAATGGGGGAGATGTTATACAGTCTTTTTGTATGTATGGGACCACGTATGCAAGTCAAAGGCCTTCCATGAAATAACAATCTGTTTAAATGCATGCCCTTTATCGGGGGTGCGATCTGGGCAGAGCCAGGGCCAGCGGTACCATTAAGTGAATAGGTGTCGCCTAGCACATCGGCTCTCCGGCGGTGCCCATTGTTGCCCCTCTCCAGGACCAACAGCGACACCAATAGCTGCAAACAACTCAGTGGAGCTTACCTTCAAGCTTTGGCACTGCAGGGCTGTTTGCTTCCGTCCCTCTCCGACTCTCAATGTCACCTCCCTGTTTGCACGGGAAGTCGGCATCGGGCATCGGAAAGTGAGAGAAGCAAACAGCCCTGTGGCACTGAAACTTGAAGGTAAGCTCCGTGGGGCTGTTTGTGGCTATCGCTGCTGCTGTCGGTCCCGGAGTAGAACAGCAGTGGTAACAATGGGTGGGGGAAGGGGGCGCAAGGGATAAGGTCTGCCTAGGGCATCTCATCTTCTTGTGCCGGCCCCGGGCAAAGCACAGCGGAATCTCCAAGCCCCTGCGTTGATTATAAAATACTTTAATTGATGGACGTACTTGCGAACTTTGCATACAAACATTTACACTTGCTAACAAACAAGTATACATGTCCATGCCTGAATTCAAGACACAATTTTTACCACTTACGCTAGGTGTCTAAGTGTCTTTATAAAAAAGTGTCTAAAAAGGCGCCCACTTAATCTTTTAAACTAGGCACCCTGTTATAAAATTACCCTCAGTGGGGATAATTTATAACAGGGCGCCTAGGTCAATTGGGCAGGAAGGTGGCTATTTTTAGGGGTTTTTTGGGGGTTTTTTGTATTTATGCAATTTACAAATCTCCTCAAAAAAGAATACAGGCAATAAGGATAAAAACAATAAATAAATAGCAAAATCCTCAATCAAACATAATCCATATTAATATTAGACCACAATACGAGGAGCAAGAACAGGAAAACTAAAAAAAAAAACAACTGTGGAATCTAGATACTGCACAGTCAACTTACGGGAAGCACAGTGTAGCTGACAGAGGTTCCCTCTCAACCCGCCAGGAAACTAAGGAAAACAGAAATGTTTTACCATCAAGGAAAACAAAACACCTATAAGGAAACTTTTACAGAAAAGTGGCTCCCAGGGCAATTACTCTTCATTTTAAACCCAAGAAATCCTTTTCTGGGTGGCCCTCAAAAAATCTGGAAATACAGTATGTGAATCTTGGCACCTAAAAATAACTCCTGCATATGATGAAAATATAACTTCAAAACATTATTACTATCTATCTCGAGAGCAAAACAAACAATCATAGTTGTTCTTTCAGTAACAATATCTGGAGAATTTTCCAAGAAGCTTGTAAGGTCAAAATAGCCCTGCTGGCCCTGTGCTTCTCCCCCCCCCCCCCCCCAGTGGACACATTTGCAGACCCCAAGGACAAATATTGCGCTCTGGCAATAGGTAATAAATTGTCCGAAGGTATCGTCAGGATCTGCTGAAGATACCTTCTGGCCATCTCGATAGGAGCAATCAGAGGGAAATTCATAAAAGTAAATTCTTCCATCAAGAAAAATTCTCTAAGTGCTCCAGACTCCATAGCTCACTCCACATTCAATGAGCATCTTCTGGATGCCTGAAGTGGAAACACCTGAACCAGAGGGTTGGTTCTTCGATTTCCATTCCCCCCCCCCCCCCCCCCATTGACGGGGATTGGAGATTGGAGCACGCTGAAGGTGGTGAGAGCTGCGACTATCAGTCAGACGCCATCTTGCTCCCTAGGATTTTTTTTTCTTTTTAGCTTATTTTATAAAAACACACAGAGAGTAGAAACCCTGCAGAAATGGTGCTTATACTGACGGCGTGAACTTTATGCCTGCTCAAGAGCAGCTGGAAATGGTAGCACATACTTTACGCGCATACATGCATATTTGATAAAATGTAAGAGCTATTTCAGAACCTTTATTTGCAATTTCCATGTGTGAAAATGACCACCGAGTCAGTAGGTCAGGTTCCAGCTGTGGCTCTGTTCAACTCCAGGCTAAAAACTCACTTCTTTGAGACTGCTTTTGGATCCTGATCTCCTTAGTCTCCTGTTCACCTCCTGTGTGTTTTGTTACCATTCCCCTAGATATAGTCATGTCTCCAGGTGTTGTGTTGTCTCTCTTTACTAGACTGTAAGCTCTTAAGAGCAGGGACTGCCTTTTACACATCTCTGTACAGCGCTGTGTGCGCCTTGTAGTGGTATACAACTAGATAATAGTAGTGCTTATACTTATAAATCACATCCACATGGAAAAGGCCAGTTTGGAAAAGGCCCATGTTGCATGTAGATGTTCATATCACATCTGTGTTGCCAGGGGGTGAACATAAGAACATAAGATATGCCATACTGGGTCAGACCGAGGTCCATCAAGCCCAGTATCCTGTTTCCAACAGTGGCCGATCTAGGTCATATGTACCTAGCAGTTTCCCCAAAAGACACAGGTTCCGGAATGCTTGAACTGGGTCAAGCATTGATATCCTGGGTCCCTTCTTAATAATGGTTTATGGACCTTTCCTCCAGGAACTTGTCCAAACCTTTTTTAAATCCAGCTACACTAACAGTCTTTACTACATCCTCCGGTAACAAATTCCAGAGTTTGATTACACGTTAAGTGAAAAAATATTTTCTTTTATTAGTCTTAAATAGTTTACCCTGTAGCTTCATTGCATGTCCCCTAGTCTTTCTATATTCTGATAAGGTAAACAGTCGATGTACGTTTACCCGTTCCACTCCGTTCATTAATTTATAGACTTCTATCATATCTCCCCTCAGCCGTCTCTTTTCCAGGTTAAAGAGCCCTAACCTTTTTAGCCTTTCTTCATAGGAGTATCCTTCCATCCCCTTTACCATTTTGGTGGCTCTTCTCTGAACCTTTTCTAAAATCGCTATATCCTTTTTAAGATACGGTGACCAGAATTGCACACAATATTCAAGGTGCGGTCTCACCATGGAACAATATAGAGGCATTATAATATCTTTTGTTTTATTTTCCATTCCTTTCCTTATCATACCTAGCATTCTATTTGCTCTCTTGGCCGCCGCTGCACACTGGGCCGAGGGTTTTAACATGGTATCCACAATGACGCCTAAATCTTTTTCCTGGGTGGTGGTTCCTAATGTGGAACCTTGCATCGTGTAACCATAGTTTGGGTTGTTCTTCCCTAGGTGCATAACCTTGCACTCGTCCACATTAAATTTCATCTGCCATTTTGATGCCCAGTCTTCCAATTTATCAAGATCCTCTTGCAATTTTCCACAATCCTCTTGGGTTTTAACAACTTTAAATAGTTTTGTGTCATCTGCAAATTTGATAACCTCACTCGTTATTCCACTTTCCAGGTCATTTATGACTATGTCAAAAAGCAGCGGACCCAGCACAGATCCCTGGGGTACACCACTATTCACCTTTCTCCATTGGGAAAATTGGCCATTTAGCCCTACCCTCTGCTTTCTATCTTTTAACCAGTTCCTGATCCACAATAGTACACTGCCTCCTATCCCATGACTCTTTAGTTTTGCCAAAAGTCTCTGATGAGGGACCTTGTCAAAGGCTTTCTGAAAGTCCAGATACACAATATCAACCGACTCACCTTTGTCCACCTGCTTATTCAATCCTTCAAAAAAACATAACAGATTAGTAAGACAAGATCTTCCTTGTCTAAAGCCATGTTGGCTGTCTCCCATTAGGTCATGACTATTGTAATGGGGAAAAGATATCCTGTGATAGAAAAACAGAGGAACCTATGAGCAATAGGGCTGTTTCTAGCAGGAAGGAAGATATCAGGACACCCAGTTGCCAAGAGCAACACAAACATTCCCAGCCACGAGGGAAAGAACCCCGCACAGCTGATAAGCAATCCCCAGCTCATAGCTCTAATAGCTTTCACCTGGGAGGGGGAAGGGCTGGATTAGAGCCTCAGCAAACGTATAAGGGACGTTCACTAGAGTTAGTGAGCAGCAGTGGCAGTAGGAGGAGCAGGAGCTTTGGCTTTGGTAGCTCCAGAGAAAGCAGCTCAGAGAATTCAGAGAAGCCAGCAACAGGAAGCAGGAAAGACGTGGTGAATCAGAACCAGCTGGAGTCTGTGTGCAAGCTGAGGTCTGAATCTGGAAAGCAACGTCTGCCCTGGGCTGGTAGGAAAACTCACGTGTGTGACTCTGATTCTGAATGGGAAAGAGAAAGGCAGCTAACAGCTAATAGAGTTAATTGGAGGAGAAAGGCACAGAAACCTTTTAACCAAACCTCAAAACCTATTCCTTATGGTGAAGGCATTCACAAGGAGAAAGTACCAGTCAGGATAACTGGAAAGTATTTGCAAGCTTCAAGAAAGGGAGAATATACGGTGCCAGACATTTGTATGTTGGAAGAGGGTGCTGAGCAGCCTGAACGTAGAGAAAAGCCTCTAAGGTTTAAACCCCTTCTAAAAGAAGCAGTGCACAGACTTTCTCTTGCCTCAAACCCTGAAGGTAGGCCAATTAGCCAATGTAAAGCTGGATATAAGACTTTCTCGCGTAGGAGTTATAAGGGACATAACTCTCATTACAATTATATGCCAAGATATGGTGATACAGACCCTTACCTGCTAGAGGAGATAGTAGGGAGGTCACGGGAGCTGGCAGAGGAGAATAATCTGCCAACACTCTATAGGCAGCAGCAGAGTGGTACAGATGATAGTCAGATTGAATCAATGATATCCACCAGAAACAGAATTATCTGACAATCAGATGGACTGTTCATTGGCTGTATTAAGTGATGTGGTTTCACTGTGCTGAAGAGATATAGTTGTGGAAATAATTTAACTGCCTGTTTAAAAGTACAAGACTTTACTTTATCCTATCGTTTTTGCCAGAGTGTATGACTTATGTTTCTTTATTACCTGTGTTTGGAATCCGTCCCCGGGAGGGGAAATAAAACCCTGTCTTGACCTTAACCATTCGTGCCTCAACTACCTTATTGAAAAGGAGCCCAACTACAACCTTTCAATAAAAGGTCCCCCTGCAGCCCAACCAGTACGCTAACGCTACAGGCGGCCCAGGGTGTGACACTATCTGCATGCTGAGTAATTTTATTCTTTATGATGGTTTCTGCCATTTTTCCCGGTACTGATGTCAGGCTCACCGGTCTGTAGTTTTCCGGATCACCCCTGAAACCCTTTTTAAAAATTGGTGTTACATTGGCGATCCTCCAATCTTCAGGTATTAGAGATGATTTTAATGATAGTTCACAGATTACTAATAGCAGGTCTGCAATCTCATATTTCAGTTCTTTCAACACCCTGGGATGTATACCATCCGGCCCAGGTGATTTGCTACTCTTCAGTTTATCTAATAGTTGTAATACATCTTCCTGATGTATCGATATTTCCTTCAATTCTTCCGCACCTTTAAATACCACTTCAGTCATGGATAACATCCCTACATCTTCCTCAGTAAAGACCGAAGCAAAGAATTCATTCAGTCTCTCCGCTATCGCCTTATCGCCTCTTAGTGCTTCTTTAACCCCTTTATCATCTAATGGACCAACTGACTCTCTCACAGGTTTTTTGCTACGAATGTACTTGAAAAGGTCTTTATTTCGTGCTTTTGCTTCCGCAGCAAGCTTCTTCTCAAATTCTCCCTTTGCTTGCCTTATCAATGCCTTGCATTTGACTTGCCAGTGCTTGTGCTGTTTCCAGGTTTCGTCGTTTGGCTCTTTTTTCCATTTCCTGAAAGATGCTTTTTTGGCAACAACAGCCTCTCTGACCTCACCTTTATACCATGCTGGCAGTTTTTTGGACTTCCTTCCACTTTTCTTAAAGCGTGGAATACAGCTGGTCTGGGCTTCCAAGATAGTATTTTTCAACAACACCCAAGCTTGATGTACGTCTTTAACCTTTGCAACTGCTCCTTTTAGTTTTTTCTTAACTGTTTTCCTCATTTTATCATAGTCTCCCTTTCGAAAGTTGAAAGGGTAGTACTGTGGATTTCCTTACTATCCCTCCTCCACTAATTAAATCAAAGGCGATCATGCTATGATCACTATTGCCAAGTGGCCCCAACACCCTTATCTCTTGCACTAGATCTGATGTTGCACTAAGGACTAGGTCTAATATGGCTTCCCCTCTGTTCGGTTCATGAACCAGCTGCTCCAAGATGCAGTCATTTATTTCATCTAGGAACTTTATCTCCCTAGCATGTCCTGACGTGACACTGACCCAGTCGATACCGGGGTAATTGAAATCACCCATTATTATTACTGTGCTGTAACTTTTGTTAGCTTCCTTGATTTCTTTGAGCATTTCATCATCCATTTGGTCATTCTGGCCAGGCGCTCGATAGTACACCCCCACTGCCATTGTGTTGGGGATGTTGCTAGGATGGCACCAATATCCCTGATTTCATAAAGGGGATGCATGTGAAAGACTAAAATTACTACTACTAATAATAATCATTAATACAGTGCTACAAGTCGTATGTGGTGCTGTGCAAACATACAAAGAAGACAGTCCCTGCTCAGAGGAAGGGACAGATTTTGTAATGTTGTAGGGGACGCCATGTCTGAATTTACACCTGCTCTCCAACATGAATAGGAAAAGAAAAAGTGCTTCTTTTGCTCTTCGCTTTACAGGGAGGCTTAAGAAGGATATCGCCCTTCATTTCCAATGTTTACTTCACGTCTCAATCCCAAGAAGGGAAAGATAGAGACCTCTGTCGTTAATTAGCGGCATATACACATCTAGAATACTGTAAAATGGCAAGAATTATTTATTTTATTGAACAGGTTTTATATATTGCCTTATCCTACAATCAAAGCGGTTTACAGAGCAACTTGAGTAGTTTACATAGAACAAGGGGTAAAGGGAGCATGCAGGAGGCTGTTTCAGGCTAACTTGCATACAAGGAAATGTATATACAGTATGAATATGGAGTGACATCCATGACCTTAATCTATGGATCAATCTTAGACATCATATATACCGTATGTTTGAGCTACGGCAGTTTGGGGAGGATTGGGGAGAGTTGAGTCAGAAGGGCCTGTGTGTGGTGGGGGGGGGGGGAGGTTAATCCATATTAAGTAATGCCTCCGAAGTGTTCAATATAAAGAATGGTTTTCAGTTTCTTCTGGAAGTCTTTGGCTTCAGAGGTGGCTCTTAGATCGTCTGGGAGGGAATTCCAGAGGGCAGGAGCAGCCAGGTAAATAGCCCTTCCAGATGTAGGGCATGTACACATGGCAGCTGTAAAATGCCAGCACTTGACGCATGTATGCTGACAGATTCCCATTGCTGATTTTTCCCACATGTATCTTTGTTAAATGACTTCTGCTGCTGTGTGTAGATGCCCATCCTTATGTATTGCTGCGTTTCCTTCTTTGATATCAAGTGCACGTCTATGGTGAGGGGCGGAGATATTGTATGTCACTTTTACATCAGACTTACACATGCCCACCCTCTCCTCTAAAATTAACCTAGATTTGCAGACATGATCACTTGGACGTTGCTGCAAGCACATAAGTGGTCTATCTAAAACATGCCTGCACATGTGTAAATTGCCACTCCATCCATGCTCCACCCAAAGTCCCCCTCAGCACTCGACAGATATGCACTGGCTTGCATTGCATATACTTTTAGGCATGCCCTAATTTTATAAAAGCCCTTTTATATGCCTAGAGCTATGGTTTAGGTGTGAAATTTGCCATCAGTGAAGGCAGCTTCTAGAATTTCATCCAAGTACATGGGCTATTTGAAAACTGCCCACCCTCCCTTCAGGTAAAAATGTGCGGCGAGTTTGTGTGGATGCTAGAACTAATTGTTTTGTTTTGACTGTAGCTGCTCTTTGCTGCACCCAAAAGCAGCCACCCTAGGTGACTGCCTAGTTTGCCTAATGGTTAAAGCCAGCCTTGCATGAGATCTACTAACTACTTCAGATTACAGCAAAGGATTGACTGATTGTGACTAGACCTTCTCTCGGTTTAACCCTTTCCTTTCAGATACAGTCAGGGGGTGTCACAATAGAAAATTGTTTTTGAATCATAGATTAAGAGCTTTTCTCAACAGGAGCTTGTGGCAGTTCCATGTATCTCTCCGATTCCACACTCTGTGGAAATGTTGGGTGAAGGTATTTTCCCTTCGACCTATTTCTCTA
The DNA here is from genome assembly GCA_033557465.1 of Ichthyophis bannanicus. Lineage (NCBI taxonomy): Eukaryota > Metazoa > Chordata > Amphibia > Gymnophiona > Ichthyophiidae > Ichthyophis > Ichthyophis bannanicus. Next base: position 550,454,111 of record CM066031.1, read on the forward strand.
AACCCCTCCTCAATGGCCTGGGGAGTGTACAATAGTGACTCATGTTCAGCAGTCATCTGTAGCAGATGAGGGCTAACTAGGGAGTAAGGGGAAATGACTGAAATATGAAAATAACTCCATCAGTCACACTTTGAATTTATTTAGCTATTTAATAAATTAATTACTTTATGAATGAGATGCCCATCAAAACAAAATCCCTCTAGGTGATGCATAAAAACAATCAACATAAAACATCAAAGTAAAATCAATATAGAGATAAAAAAAACATGGCAAATAAAATCTACTGAGGGGAGCTTTAAACTAGGGTCATCAGAGATAGGTTAACAAAGTGCTCAGGTAAGTAAAACATGAAACACTTGTATAGAAATCAGTAAAAGGAATAATATATGGAAAGCTGAGTATGCTAATACCCATAGTATGGAAAATAAAGTTCTGGGTCTAGATGGTGATGATGGAGATGTGGTACATAGAGAACCATGACCATGACATAATTTATTCAGCACGGACAGCGTGGAAAGAAAGTGAGGGGGAGTGGTTCTCTATATAAAAAATATTAAAGCAGCAGAGGTAAGGAGAGGCACGGTGGGCTAATTTTTAAAGAGGAAATGGACCATCTATTTACAATGGTGTGATATACAGACCTCCCTTGCAGGCAGAATATATAGGCAGAGATTTAATTGAAGGCATTCACAATGAATATCACTGCGAAAGGGGAAGTGTTGGTAGTTTTTTTCAATTTTTTAGATGTTGATTGGAACATTTCTACTGTGATGTCATCTAGAAATAGGAAGATCCTGGATTCTCTACAGGGAGAACTCTTCTGGCAACTAGTAATGGATATTCAGCAATTTGGAAAGGCAAGTAATCAAATCAATCCAAAGTAATGTAGCTTCATAAGCTCATGCACTATAACATCATTTTTTGTTTGTCCTTATGGGCTGTAAACGGGGGCGCTGGTCGTGAAAGTCCACAGTCTTAGCAAAGGCAAAATATTATTATGACTTGCAAAGGATTGTGGGGGTTGTAGTTCATTCGTACCAGAATCAGCCGTTTACAAAATAATGAGTTGTGATGCTCGAGTGTAAACAAAGAAAACAGATTTTATTCATGGGGTTAATTCTCCCACACAGATTTACTTGGTAACACAAAAGGAGACTTGCTTCAGTATTGTACTCAGGAAAAACAAAGCATGTTATAAGGTAACTGAACTTCTTAAGCAATAAATCAATAAAGACCTTGATGGGAAACAGAAAAGGTCTTTTTGATGGCTCCTTCTAATGACCTTCTTAGCAGTGCTCCAAAAGGCAAAAACAAAACCCAAAAGTAACAAAAAAACTGTTCTTTATCAAGGATAACTTTCTTCTATTTACACACACAAAAAAAAGAGAAGTTTCCTTCCAGAGCTCACGTGCACTTGTGTCTGGCTCAATTACCAATAATTAGCCAGCTGCAAACCCCTTTGCTGGTTCACTCTCTCTACGTGGCTCAATCCTACCCTAAAGCTTTCTTGCAGAGACTTTTCTGGGAAGATAAAAGAACAAGTTACAGTTCCTTTTGGTGATTGTTGTATTAGTGAGAAAGTACTTTAAAACAGCAGCCTAGACAGAGAGCAGTCCATGTATTCTAACTGATCATTTGAAATATCTCCTTCTTCCTCAAATATCATGGAATCAATATCATGGTCTGGCTCAGAGGAATTCCTTAATTGATCACTCTCAGGATAATATTTGTTTCCCTGCTGTCTTCCTGGAGAAGAGCTAGGGCATAGATCAAAGTTCATACCTGAGCTTCCTTTGCTGTTAGGTTTCCTCTCCAGGTGTCCTGGCCAGTAAGTAATCCAGCTTTTATGTCCAGCCTTCCAATCAAGATCCCTGGACACTGGGTCTCTCTTCACATACCTTCTTGCACCGGTCTTAGGACCCCTTCCAAATGCAGCCGTCTCCTTCAAAGGTGCCGTCTGGGAATTCCTGGCTTTATAACCCCACTCCTCTGGCTTCCTCCAGTCCAATGGAGTATGCTTGCCTCTGGATTCACTCCTAACACACGTACTGCTGTGGGCTCCTTCTTTAGACCTCCAAGATGTCTTTCTCTTCTTCCTTCCACGTTGCTTCTGCTGTTGTAGTCCTCTCTCCTCTGTCTGCTCTCCTGGTTCTTTCTGTTCTGTGTAGAATATCTTTTACTTTTAAAGTGCTTAGAGGGACACTCCATCCTAGCACAGCCCAGGTGTGCTGAATCAAGCCCTGCCCTTGGAGATGAGTGATTGGGGATTACCTCATAGCTCTCCTGATTGAACACACGTTTCCCCACTTCAGCTCTTCTAGAGGCTGTTTGAAACCTGGTGCATTCTGGGACTGGTAGTCTTTTATGAAAACTTTCTGTTTTAGTATTTCTACCAGCAAAGACAGGTTGCTTGTTCAGAGTCAATTCACCTCTTTTATAGTTCCTTCCTGAACTATGATAAGCTTCCTTATCACAGGGCCCAATATTTGAAAAAAGCTGATCTCCCATATTCAAATTTGTGCCTTATTTTCAGCCAAACCTAAGAATGTTTCAGCTGAAAATTCATCTTAATTTAGCAGTTTAAATGTTATCAGGCTCATTCCGAGCCACGAATAGCAGGATCCCCACTATTTGTGCCCCCTCCCACCAGCTTCTAGCTTTCCCGCTGGTTGTACGGGGAAGCTAGACGGGGGTGGGAAAGGAGAAGATCAGGGGCGGTGTTAGGGCAGGTAGTGGGAGGTCGCCGGCCCCGGATGTACAGGGCCAGAACCTTGAAAATGGAAGTTATTCCACCTCCAAGGTGGAATAACTTCCCTGGACATCAGGGATTGCCGGGCCTGGGGCCAGGAAAGGGTGGCAGGGGCAGAGAGCAATCCCCACAGCCCGACCCTGACCCTGGGAGACCAAATCAGGGGTCAGGCTGTGGGGAATAAACTGTTTGTTTGGGGGCTGGGATCGCTGCTTTTAAATGGAGCCATGGTGCCATGGCAACCAGACGCCATGGCGTCGCGGCTCCATTTAAAAGCCCTGACTGAGTTATTCGGGCAGTGCCCATACATGCAGGCTGAGCTGAATCGCAGCCCGGCCTGCACGTACAGGCTTGATTGCAATTCTGATCCCACGGGACTAGACATGCCCCACGGGATCAGAATCACGATGCCCTCTGTACGTCCAGATGTACAGAGGGTTCTACGTCCAGGACAGAATCGGGCTGTTTGTTTATATATTTAGGCATGCTATTCATTTGCCTAATTTATGAGCTGAGTGCTGAAAGTCAGTGCCAAGCTCCTAAGGTTTCTTCTCCCTCCCTATATCTACCTGTCGCCACACACTTTTTATGCTCCTAAATTTAGTGAAATTATGGGTATAAATCTAGGCACTTAGTCCAGGTACATTTTCAAAGAGGCCAGTTTAGGAACATACATCAGTCCTGGATCCTTGCCCGGTCACTTGAATAAAAAGTACTAGAGAACAACTTAGTCCCTACCTCCAGACTATAATACAATCATCCCTCTGCACGGATATAATGCCTACCCCATTGAAGACAAGCTCAATCCACCCAATCCTAAAAGGGAACAAACTGGATCACACTTTACCAAATTCCTACAGACCGATAGCAAGTATTCCACTCCTATCGAAGATTTAAATGGAACCACGGAACTGAAACACTGCTTATATCACTACTAAACTCCATCCTCACATACACATAACTGGCCACTCAAGGCTGCCTCCTAATATTTGTAGACATATCATTAACCTTTGATTCCTTACTACATCACCAACTAATTAAAAGACTACATGACATTGGCCTCCGAGACACCACCCTAAACTGGTTCCGTTCCTATATACAAAACAGGACCCAATAAGTAAGAATCAGTGATAAAACATCTCATCCTTTCCTCCAACTACAAGGAATGCCCCAAATCTCTAGCCTGTCAGCCCTTTTATTCAACATCTTCCTCCAGCCTATATGCCAGATCTTCAAAGAATATAAGATCCAGTAACAATTCTATGCAGATGACATAATGTTCTTCATCCCATTTTACATCTCAGCACCAGACTTCAGTAACATCAGTAAATACCTTACTAAGGTTAGGCGATGGCTCCAACATCACAATCTTATCATCAACCAGTCAAAGACAGAGGCCCTCCACATATTCTCCAGTCCATCTTATTCCCCCATAAGTACCCTGAAGCTCAATGATTACACCATCAATGTGAAAAGCGAAGTCAAATACCTCTGGATAATCCTCGACCAGAAACTCAACTTCCAAGAACAAATAAGAAATACAACCCAAACCATCTATTATAAACTAAGAACTCTGAAGAACCTCCGCCCTCTTCTAAGTCCAGAATCATTCTGTACCATTTGCCAAGCCATGATTACCTCACCCTTGACTACTGCAACATTATATATCACGGCCTCCACAGACAAACCCTACACTCCCTCCAAATGGCACAAAATACCGCTGCATTAATAATCCATAGAGCCCCCAGGCAAGCCCACATCATCACCACCCTGAAACGCATTGGCTCCCCATCCAAGCCAGGATACAATAGAAGGCACTCATTCTGATTCACAAGGTCCTACATGATGAATCAGCAACCTGTCTTCAGCCCCTAATCACGACCTAGAAGTGACAGACTCCAAAGACCCAGTTCTATCAACCTCCTCAACATCCCAGCCTATAAAACGAAAAGTAAATGATCCACATGCAACCGTGCATTCTCCTTTTTCGCCCCAACCATAGGCAACACCCTCCCACCTGCTCTGAGATATTGCTCTGACCATTCAGAATTTAGAAAAAAAACCTAAAACCCTTCTTATTCCAAGAACACTATAGCACATCCACAACACCAGACCTGCGGGAAAGTGTGGCATAAATAACACAAACCCCCAACTCATTCTATATCACAATCCGGAATCCCACACACCCATGTGTATAGTTAAATTGTTACTGAATGGCTTAACCCTCTCATATTGTTCATGGTACTGGTTAACTGTATTGAAAAGTTCTTGTTGCTTGTACAACAGTGCATCCCTGCATTGCCATTCTTTGTTACCTGAAAACCGCCTTGAATTGTAGAAAGACGGTATATAAATAAGTTTAGATAAATAAATACAGGTCAGTATAATTTATGGGTTATTTATTATTTGAATACCGCCTTTAATCAGTGACAACAAAGCAGTTTACAAAGTAATAGTGATAGTGTAAATAAAATTAAATATAGAAAAAGAAATATAGAGGGTAGAAGAGAGGAGAGGAACAGATGCAGAACAGCAGTTCAGGGACTCGTCTCCCTACAGAGAGCCAAAGGCTTGATCAAAAATATAGGTTTTTGAGCTCTTCTTAAATGCTTTCAGTGAAATGTCTTGGCATATATACAGGGGTCATGAATTCCAAAGGGCAGGGGCCAGCGCACATCCATTTAGCGGTGATTTTCAGCCGACTAACCACATAAGTGGCCGCATAAAGTTAGGTCACAGAAAAGCTGCCCCGTCTCTATGTTGTCTTGCTATTCAGATAGCGCCGGCATCCAGTGCTAAAACCAGGTATTCAGTACTAGAGGATAGCCAGAGTCCAGCACGAAATAGCTAGTTTTGGTTTTAAGCACCATGGCCAGCGCTTAAAAAAAAAAATCCCTGACCACAGAGTTTAACTACTGACCTATATATTTCAAGGGTTTCAAAATACCTATCCTATCCTCTCTATGAATCTTAGCTGTGGACCTAGATAATGAGCTCACTTTTCATTCGCATATATCAAATACCATGAAGAAATGTTTCTGTGTCCTAAAATTGGTGAGAAGTCTGGTTGCTCAATCTTGAAAGGTGTGTACATCAAGATGTCGTCTGCATAGGCCAGACATTGGACATTGAAAGAGCGAATCAAAGCACAGATGGGCTGCATATAGATGTTAAACATAAGTGCAGATAGGGATGATCCCTGAGGTACACCTTGTTTCAGTGTAAAAGGTTCTGATGAAGCGGAGCCTGCTCTGACGTGTTGCCATCTGTTGCACAGGTAAGGTCATGAACAGCTTTGACTAGTGGCTAATAACCTGTGGACTCCTGGGGGTCCATGAGGCCATTACAGGGGTTCACAAGACACTAAAAAGAGAAAAAAAGAATGAGAGAGGCTGGTGGGGGTTGGCTGAGGAAAAGAGAGAGAAACGGGAGGGAATTGGCTGGGGGAGGGAGAGAGAGTGAGATTGGTGGGGCTTGGCTGGAGAGAAAGACTAATAGAGACAGTAAGAGGAAGTGAGAGAGAGGGCTAGTGTAAACAGGTTTGGTGCTGGGGGATTCCAGAAAGAGTGGTGGAGATGAACTGGGGGTTCCTGGACATTTTGGAGACTAATAAGGGGTCCATTAACCAAAATGATTAGGAACCTCTTGCCTAGAGTAGTGTAATTCAATTCATTAGGATTTGAAAATCTCTATTGGGTGACTACAAATGATACAAAGTACAGCGGTGAAAGTGTCCATGAGTGCTTAGTGATATGATCACATCACCCCATTGCTGAGAGAACACTGGTTATCGATCCCCGACAGGATCCCCTTTAAAATTTTAATTCTATGTTATTGAATCTATTATTCTGGATTACCTTCCTTTCTGGTTAGTCCATTCATTCTATACCCACCAACATGTTCATTATGACCCACTCAATAAAACCTTCTTGTGGTCCTCACTTATACCAGAGTAAAATTAGAGTTGGCTAGGTTCTCTGCTTTTGGAGTCATCACCCCATGTCTGTGGAATCATCTACCCATTGACTTTTCACTTGAATCATTTTATAAGACATTTAAAACTGCCTTTAAACCTTTTATTTGAGAGTTGCATTTTCACATTGATCTTCCCTGGTATTGCTGTGTTGCTTGGCGAAGCTGTGTTGGGCCTGGTTGGCTCGGAACAAGTTGACAGAAGAGCAGGTCTATTCTTCTCTTCTCTTTTGCCTAGATGTGTCTTGCTTGCTGTCCTAGACTAGATAGATTTTTATTTTATTTATTTATTTGGACAGCTTTTATATACCGCTGCTTCCAAGGATCAGCAGCGGTTTACATTATAACAAATAGAACAGGTACATTGAACTTTAAGGACTAGGTATTACAGTATAACTAGGAACATTTTACATTATAACAAATCAAATATCAATACAAATGATTCAGAACTTTATGAACTAGTTTACATTATTACAGGTATTGTAATGCAAATAATAGTATAAATGTATTACAATATACATAACATTATTGAACTATATTATATATATATAACATAACAATATTGAACTATATTACAAATAATAGTTTACTTTAATAATTATATTAATGTGCGAAGAATACTTATATCATTTGAAGTTATAGTTGATTCAGATTAAGGTGTACGATTGGAGAGAGTAATTGATTCAGTTTATGGAGGTTGAGAGGCTATACCTGTTTCTCCATTGGTATAGTATTGTGTGAATAGATGGGTTTTTAGTGTTTTCCTGAATGTTAGAAGATCTTTTGTTTCTCTTAGTTGGTCTGGTAGATTGTTCCACAGTATCGGAGCAACTAGCGAAAAGGCACTGTTACTTGTTGAGTGTTTAGATTTTCTTATTATATCTGGGACTGCTAAGGTGTTGAGGTTTTTTCTCCGTCTTATCCTATTTTCGGGTGGGCTGTGAAGGAGGGTGGTTAAGTATGATGGGGCAATATTATTAATTATTTGAAAGTGGTTAATAGTATTTTATATTGAATTCTACTGAATATAGGTAACCAGTGTAGTGTGAATAGAATAGGGGTAATATGGTCTGATAGTTTGGCTTTAAGTATAACTCTAGCTGTTACATTTTGGGCCAATTGTAAAATTTTGATGTTCTTCTTGGTTATACCATGTAGTATGCTATTACAAAAATCAAAATGCGGTATGATCAAGGCTTGAGTAACAGTTCTAAAGTCATCGTCTTGTAATAGTGGTCTTAGTTGTTGGATAGAACGCAATTTGTAATAGATTGTTTTTGTTAATTTCTTGATGTGTGTTGTAAAACTGAGCGTTTTGTCAATGATAACTCCTAAATATTTTATTTCTTCTTTTATTGGAAGAGTCGCATTGAGGATATTAATGTTAGCTGGGGGAGTATATTTTGTGTTTTTTGTTGCAATTAGGACTTCAGTTTTTTTATGTTAATAGTTAGATTGTTTGAAAGAAGCCATTTTTCAGTTTCTGTTAGACAGTTTATTATATTGTTGTGGTTTGGGTTAATTACATTAAACTCAGAGAATAACATAGGGGGATGTTTACTAAAGTCCGCAAATTTGCGCGCCGCAAAATAGCGCACGGCAACGCGGCATTGAAACGTGCAGAAACGCGTTTAAACGCCCCGCACACGTGCGTGTCACCCCCGCACAGGTACGCGGCACACTAACGGGCCCCGTGCAAGTGCGGGCCCGCAAATGTCCGATAGAGGCGTGGAACGGCTAAAGGAGGGCGGAGGAAGGCTCCGGAGGGGCGGAGGGACGGGGTCAATGGGTGGAGAGTGGGAGGGGAGGCTCCCCGCACAGTATCGGGCCCGAATTTTCATGTAAAAATAGCGCGAGTGAAACACTCGCGGTAGAGGGCATTTAAAGGGAAGAGAAACCATTTCCGTCAGCAATGTACAGGAAAACCGGGGTAACCTAAAAAACGTGAGCAGTGTGATATATGTGCACAGAACAAAATTGCAAATACAACCTGAAAATGACCACAACAAAACTATTATAAATAGTAATCCAGCTGGGGAACAGTTATAGTGATGGGCAAATATACAAAACACACCCAGCAAAGCTCCAGAAAAAAGAGATGAATATTGGAAGGGTCTACGGAGCGGAGACTCTTCCGAAAAACATTTCCTTTTTTGTAGCTTTCCTCGGAGTGTTTGCTATGGTTGCCCATTAATATCACTGTTGCCCAGCGTGGTGATATTGTGTCCCCCATTTCCCGTGGTCATTTCCGGGGTTTTTGTGCACGTTTGCCACCAGACAGGGTGCATATGCCCACAGTAACATTGCGTAGAGCAGGGTTTGTGACTCCATCCTGCCAGGCTTACTACCTCCAGGGGCTGCACTGTCTCAGTGGCCATAGTGTGGTGCAGTGGACAGAGTCAGTACCTCTAGGACCAGAGAGTCAGGGGTTCAAAGCCCAGCTGGGGCACTTGCCAGCCCAGTTCCTATATTTTACCCACCACTAAACACAGATAGCGCAGACACCCCTGTATTGCAGGGGACAGAAGCATGGGGAAAACACCCATATTTTAACCAACAACGCGCACACACCACAACAATGGGCATTACCCACAGCCAAGTACCCCAAATGCAGTCCCGTACTGCCACATTCCAATCAGGTCACCTGCTTTGTATGGGAGCATGTTGGCGGACGAGTACATGTGGTGCAGGGGGCAGTGGCTGCTAGCGACAGAAGACAGAGGCCTAGCCATGTGCAGGCTGCCACCGTCCACTGCAACAGACTGCAACAGACAGGCCCTGTCGGATCCACAGTCATGGACATTCCAGGGAATCCACCCAAACTGTAGCTACACGGTGGTGCAGTGCACACAGACACTGCATGCAAGAGCAGAAGGCCACAGGTTCAAAGCCCAACTGGGGCAACTACCAATCTTGCCCACATATTTTTTCCCCAATTAAACAGTGATAGTAAGGGCACACCTTTCCTGGCGAGGACATATGCAATGGCAATACGTCTATCTTTTACCCCACGGAGCACAGACACAATGAACAGGGCCAGTACCCAGAGCAGAATCACGCAAATGCAGTCCTGGTGGGGCACGCACCAGTCAGGTTCCATGATGCCACTCATACAAATGCCTGTGCTGTATATCTATGCACCACACCCATGGTATGTAGATGTAGCTCATGCATATCCATGAGGGACAGCAGGAAAACCAGACCAGTGTGGTGCAAACCTGGACTGGAGTTGGGAATCTGTGCCGTGAAGCAGCAGCCATCAAGGGCAGACACACCCACACCCACACCCACAGGCCTCATTGGCCAATGTCTCCGGGAGAGGCAGACCATTGGACCCTTCATGCATCCCCCAAAACTAGCACTTGCATAACTTACCAATGTCACCCTACACCTGAGGTATACGGTACACAGCTCTGAGACGTTTGCTAGGAGCACAGGCAGCTAGATATCCATACGTTACGCACATACTGCTAGTTGACCCCATCCAAACAATCTGTTAGGTGTTTGCGGTGCGTGCTCCAGGCCTGGCCTCTGACGGTGTTTACCACCCTGGGGAGTGACCCCCAACTGTACTGCGTACCATATCCATGCCTTGCCGTGCTCAGGACCGGTTTGGTAGGCAAGCCTAATAACCTCCTCAATGGTAACACCATGATGGCATAGGTGTGGAAGTGTGTGTCTGTCTATACAGTGGGTGTTGGCTACAAGCCCCTTCCACAGCCCACACTGCCAGCACTGTTGCCAGTATTGGCCTGCCAATGTGCATAATGAGGTGCAAGGTACCATGGGTATAGCCAGGACAGGGTGGCGTGGCCAGGATGCATCTGCACCGGGCATAGGGCACTGGCAGGGACATTGTAGTGTCCGGCCACCACCTACACAGACAGGGTGGCCAAAGCATGTCCTTCTGGGAGCTCACGCTTACCCTGACTGTGCAGTGACCCCAGCATGGTTAGGCACCCACATAGTGCTATACAGTATTTCTCTCATGTGATAGATATGGGTTTCTGTTTGGGGCCCAGTCACTGAGTTATCTGCTTGCTGTGTATGTTGGCAGACCAGTTCTGGGTGCATGTGTCTCCATTGGGAACATGCACTATGGACTAACCAGCAGACTGTTTGTAGCTGGTAAATGTCTTGCTAAAATGGCTTGCAGGGTGCAGTGGCTGTTGGCTTGCTGCAGGGGAATATCTGGTGGTGGGATGCAGCTTACCTTCACCTGGTCCTATGTCTGTCTGCTATAGTAATATGGCTGTGTATGGAGCTGGGGGGGGGGGGTGGTGTTTGTACCTCAGCAGGACTGGGGTTGCTGTTGCCCTCTACTGCCACCTTTGCAGGGAAGTAGAGTGTGGATCTCTTGATGGGGGACCTTGTTTGCTGCTGGGGGGGGGCTGGGCGGCTGTGCCTGGCTGGGATATCCATGGTGTTTGTGCAGGAACTAGCTATCTTACCCATTAACACTGCTTTGGAACTCCTGCTTGGCCTCCATCAGCCATGGAAGGTGTTGTGGACCTGGTCCTGGGCGCCTCATTGCACACTCAGGGTGAGCACAGATCCCGCACGATGTAACGGTGTGTAGCTACTCTGTGCCAGTAAAACACCCGGTCAGTGCCCCCTACCAGGCCAGGGTGCTGTGTGGGTGCACATGGACACTTCCTCCTGCCTGTTGAGGTGCATTCCCCATCTTGTGTGCATCTGTGGACAGCTGATTTGCATGTGCAGTGCATCATGGGTACGGGTGGCCTAACCCTATACTGTCTACAACAGCAGACTGTCTGTGGGGTGATGTGCAGGCTCTCTTCAGCCAGCCAGAGGCTTACTGTTGGCTATAGAGCTGTAGCCCAATGGTTACGTCACTGCCTGTGCAGCCAGGGATCATGGGTTCAAACCCACAGTGGGGCCCTTTGATAGGGCTGTCCACAGCTTTATTTTTATTTACTGTACATATGTCTATGCCGGCAAAACCACCCACAGCTTACTATACCCATTAGGTGCCTCTGAGGGTGCTTGATAGGGCGCCCTATAGGCCACCTTATGGTTGCCATCCATATAGGGTGCACTATACATTATCCTGTGTCGCAACATACATGGTGCCCTATAGGGGACATTCAAGGGTGCCTTGGCGAACAATGCACTGTAACATGTGCCTTATGGGCCGCCGTATGTTAACATGCTGGGAGAGTGCGTTTGCTAGTAGTGATAACAAAATAAAATTAAAAAGCCTCCTACAGCACTCCACAACATAATACATACTGCCTCAGCTAGCATTTTTCACTGGGCATTGTGAGGGATTGAACCCCTAATCCCTGCACCATTGGTCAGTGTTCTAACCATTGTGCTGTGGCTCTGTTCCTGTGCTTGTGCATCAGCGCGCCGCCTTGTGCCCATCAGTGCGCCGCCTTCTGCCGCCCAAGAGGACCAGTGCGCCGCCTTATGCCGCCCAAGAGGACCAGTGCGCTGCCTTCTGCCGCCCAAGAGGACCAGTGCGCCGCCTTCTGCCGCCCAAGAGGACCAGTGTGCCGCCTTCTGCTGCCCAAGAGGACCAGTGCGCCGCCTTATGCCTCCCATAAAGAACTGTGCGCCGCCTTATGCCGCCAAAAGGGACTGTGCGCCGCCTTATGCCGTTAAAAATTAATTTGCCTCCTACACCACTTTGACCCATTACAGTTGCTGCCTCAGCTGGCCTTTTTCGTTGCACACAATGGGGGATTGAACCCATGGCCCCTGCACCATTGTTCAGTGTCTTCTCCGTTGTACTACGGCTCTGTTGTTTTGTATACTCAGCAGCGCGCCGCTTTGCCTTTCCACGCGCTAATGTCGACCCCCGCACATTAACGCGACGCACACACGTCCGGTTGCTTACTACCGTTTTTTTTTCTATTTTCTGCCTGAACCGCCCACTCCTGATATGGCACAGGCACACTACCGCGGCCCCGCACAATAGGAATGTTTAGTAAACATGCCCCATAATGTCGTCTGCATATATAGAATAATTAATTTTGTATTTTTTGAATATGGAGCATATTGGTTGGAGGTATATGTTAAATAATAAAGCAGACAGAGCTGAGCCTTGGGGTACACCTTGTTCTTGAGGGAAAGGGGATGATGAAAATTGGTTGAACTGAACATATTGTGAACGATCGGATATGTATGATTTAAACCATTCGAGTGTGGTTTTTAGCAATCCTATTTGTTTAAGTCTTGAGATAAGTATGTTGTGGTTGATGCTGTCAAATGCAGCTGATATATCAAGGAAAACCATAAGGAATGCATGTTTAGGATTGTCTAGACCTTTATTAAGAGTGTCAAGAAGTGTAATGAGTAGGGTTTCTACGCCGTGATAAGGGCGAAAACCGTATTGATGTTCATTAAGTGGGGCAAATGTATCTATATGATCTTGTAACTGTAGTTGTACAGCTTTTTCTATGATTTTAGTTATGAAGGGATGCTTGCTATCGGACGATAGGATGATGGGTCATTTTCGTTCAAAGTCTTGTTTTTTAATATAGGGCGGATTGCAGATAATTGTAGTTCTTTAGGTAATATCCCTTGTAGGAGTGATTGGTTCACTATATTTAGGATAAAGGGTGCTAGTTCTTGCTACCCATATGTGTTCTCTATTGTATATGTGTCTTTTGTGTTATTTTTAACTTTTATTTTACTCCATTTGATTATGAACTGTTTTAATTTTACTTTGGTGAAACTGCCATCTGTCTAAATGCTATTTGATAGGCGGTATATCACAATAAAGCTGAAAGTTGAAACTAAATAAAATTGTGCTTAGAAGCTATGGAAATGTGTCATGTTGAAGTCAGAAAAAGAGTATTAGAGTCTCATACACGTTATACGCTTTGACATGTATCAGCAGTAGAAAGCCTGCTGTGTGATTCACAAAGAGAAAACAGGTTTGTAGAAAGGCAAATGTGTGCTTAATAACAACCTTCATGAACTAAAAGCCGGTATTGTAAAGCTCTTCTAAGTCAGCAATCGGGTCTAACAATGGATTTAGCAACCAGGGCAAGCAGGAATATATCCATTATCACCTACACACAAGCTCATGGCTATAACGTCACATGCAATATTCAGTCCACACAAAGATTTGTCTTCCTTGCTTACTTAGCAGAACCTTGTCCCAAGAACTCCACCCACATTTACTCATATGGGGTTTCTGGAAAAATATTCATCTTTAACTGCTGTGTGTTTGGTATAAAGGAGGGATGTTAATAATACGCATCAACAATATATTGCATGTTTTGAGTAGTGCTAGCTAGTTTATGAATAAGTCTTACTTATCAATGGTTCAGTGCATCATTCAGTATCCCCACAGTCCCATGAGAGGATGTAGTGTGTCTGAGGAGATGAGTAATGTACATGTGGAAAGTGATTGGAACATGAACAATTCCGTATACATCACATTGTACATAAGTTATACGTTTGCATTCCCAGTTCTCCCTGTGTTTGCTAAGAAAGTTATTCTGTAATGGGATAAAGTTATTAATGGTTTCTCTTGAAAGTTCTCTGTAAATTGAAGTTTTATTGTGAACCGCCTTGATTTTAAGATAAGGCGGTATACAGTAGAAAAATTGTTAAATAAATAAATAAAAATAAAATAAGTGTGAGGTGTGATCGAATAAGTGTTGGAGAGAGGGAGCAAAATTGTCAGTGCACGAAGCACTAGGATCACGCAGGTCTTCATATATATGAGGGCACACCCTCTGAGGCCTCTTTTTAGAACGGAAATATTAGGACTCGGTTCATTGGGGAGGCTAAAGCGAGGAGGGGCTGGGCAGTGCAGAGGGAGGAGTGAAAATCTTTGGAGTGGTGGGGGTTTGTTTCTCTACCCATTCCTAATTATCTCACTTCATGCAGAAATAAAGACCAGTCAAACCAAAGCAGCTGTTCCCACCCATCACCTCCCTCTGCTTGGCACTCATTCCTGATGCCTTCTCCCCACCCTCTGCTCCTGACAGCCACCATGAGCCACCTCCCTGAGTCTTCTCTTCTCCTCACAGCCTTGATCTATTCTCCCTTCTCTGTGGCTGCCATGATGTTCTCTCTGATTCTTCCTTCCCAACTCCTCCCTTCTTTGACGCTATGCCTCCTTTCCTCCTCTCCTTGACAGCCCCGATGCCCCCTCCTTCCCTGTGAAAGCTATGATGCTCGCTTCCCACCCTCTGACCTTCAGGCATGAAGCCTCCTTCCCCCTCTCCCTGTAACAATTATGAAGTGCTCTTCTCCCTTCCAATTACAGCCATGATACCCCCTCCCATGCCCAGCTCCTCCCTCCCTCACCTGACAGTCATGATGACCCCTTCCCTTCCTTCCCTAAGTTTTATAGATAATAATGATATCCTTACCACTGGGAGGAAGAAAAGGGCAGGCAGCTACAGCCAAAACTACAGCGATGTGAGGCATATTTAGCAACAGGACCGTAGGTGCGATCGCAGAGAGTCATATTTCCTTATTGCCGAGGGAAGCTGGCAGTCAGGGTGCATGCAGGCAACGGAAAGTGCTCGAAGGGTGAACCCTGGGAAAGCCGCCAGCGGCAGCAGCTCCAACATGCAGGTGGAGTACATGGTGTGTATTAAAACCCCCGCTCAGTAGTCCCTGTGGTTTCTGCCATCGCAGCAGCCTATCCTGATGCCACAGCCATGCAACAGGCCAGGTGCTCTACGGTGTGGAGACGGATGTGGACTTTCTCTGGTCTGGTCATCTGTGAACCGCTACAGGCTGTTGACTATCTGAGCCCACCAGAAAGAAGACTCATGTTGTACCATGTTGCTAGCAGGCAGAGCCGAGGCTGCGAAAGCTGAACCTAAGTAGGAGCAGAATAGGCTAAAGGAGATGGCTTGTAGGTTACACCAATAGGCCTGGGCCAATGTGTTTTTTAATAGACAAATACCACAATCCTTAGTAAGAAGCATCAATGGCCTTTCAAAAAGAGGACCTCTTTGTTTTTTTGTTTGCAGAGGGTTGTAATGTTTTCTGCTAAAATAAAAAGATTGATCTAGCTAGCTTTACAGTTTTTTTGTCAGATATATTGTCAAACTTTAAACATGTCAAAGGTGATCTCATGAGATATAATAGGTTGCACAGTGTTCCAGCCTTACACCAGTTTCAAGCTGAGCTGTCAAATTTATATAAATTTGGGTGACTTGGTGTTCGTGGACTTTTGTATAGGCGGAGTGGAGGGCATTAATGCAGCGTCTGTAGTGAATCCTCTTCTGGCGCACAGCAAGTATTGTTTTCAAATCACTGTGAATACTTTTATTTTCTTGCCAAACATCTTGTGATGGTTTACAAAGGTTGCTATTTTGGCAAAACTTTAATATTTCACTCTGTTTCCCAAACAAAAACAAAAACAGTTTTGAGTGAATTGAGCTTGTAGCAGACCAGTTCCCCTCTAGCATTGTAACAAAAACATAATATATGTGTATTGCATTAAATAAATATCATACATACATATTTTTAAATCTCTTTTCTCAAGTGGCTCCAACTTTTACAGGACACAGCAGCAAGACTATTGGGAAGAGCCAAATCCACCAACCATGTTAAGCTAATTTTGCATGAACTTAACTGGCTCCTGGTTGAGAGTAGGGTCAAATTCAAAACAAAATGCTTGCGCCAATTGGCTCCTTATAGCTGTTCACCTACACTCCAATGAAAGAACTTCAGTCTTCCTAATACAGTCAAACCTCGGTTTTCGTATGCCCTGGTTTTCGTACGATTCGGTTTTCGTTGACTTTTTTCATCAAGATTTTGTTTCGGTTTTCGTACGTTGTCTCGGTTTTCGTACAGCATTTTACCCCCCCCCCCCCCCCGTACCTGCCATGGATTAGCGTGAGCCAGCGATCTCCCACGGAGCTTGAGCCAGCGATTCTGCGGGACCTCTGGGGAGCCGAGGAGTTCAACGCTCCAGCGTGGCCTGCCCGAAACTGCTTCCTGCCCCGGACTCTCCCCCGATTGACGTCTGCCTGCTGCCTCTTCCCCTGCACATCCCTTGAACCGGGACAGGAGCTGGTGACCGAATCTGCTTCTCCTTGGCAGCCCAGTCTCCCGCCGGGGCCCCTGCCCTCCCGATTGGATTCTGGGTGTCCTGCAGGCCTGCACACGCGGCCTCTCCTTGAAACCTTGCAGTCTGCAGCTGCAGGCTCCTGCTGGCACAGCCCCACGCTGTTCTCTGACTCTCACCTGTGTCAGGCTGCTACCTTAGGGGGGCCGGAGGCAGCCTAAGACTCTCTGTCCCACTGTTTCTCAACTGCCTGCTGCTTGGCTGACACTGCCTCTCCACCTCTCCCGACACTGTGTAGGAGTGGCTGCCCTACAGGCTGGTGTGACTTCGGGCACTGTCCTCTTTCTGGTGCCCTTACTTTTGCTGACATTGGCACTACCTCTCCTGACACTGTGAGCTTGGTAACTGGGTGTGATGGCTGCTAAGTTAAAAGGCAGGCTGGAGCCCCGATTGTGCAGATGGCCAAGATGGCTGTTCCCACCTCCGCTGCTGGTGGTGATTGCTCGATCCCCAGAGGGGAGAGCAGCTGGAGCTGGCTGGAGTGCGTCCCATATGCCAACAAAAGTCTTCAATAAAGGTAAAAGTGATGTTACATGCTCATTTATCCATTTCATTAGTCATTTATATGTATTTCTCATTGTTTTCTGTATGTAAAAAGATAGTTATTCTCTATAAAATGTATTTTTTGTCAATATTTTTGGGTGTCTGGAACGGATTAATTGAATTTACATTATTTTTTATGGGAAATCTTGCTTCGGTTTTAGTCCGTTTCGGTTATAGTCAGACTTTTTTGAACGGATTAATCATGAAAACCGAGGTTTGACTGTAGGTCCTTTTGTTCTCTCCATTTCAGCCAGACTAACACGCATGAGGCTCTACATATTCAGCTTATATCTCTGTAATGTTATGCATGGAAACATATTAGCTCGTCTTCCCCTGAAAAATCTAAATTTAACTATTCTAAACACACATACAATCTCCCAAGTTTTAAAACACACGGGGCCTGATATTTGCAGGGCAGCCAACATGGTTTGCAGCCTTGTAAACCGTGTAACTGCCGCTGGGAGAGATATTCAATGGAACTAACACGGTTAGTGCCACTGAATATCCCCAATTATGGTCTTTACACGTCCTGATGCTAACTGTTTAGCAGCAGGGCGTGTCTGGGGCATTCCGGGGAGGAACAGAGGTGGAGACGATCGGTAACTGGGCAGTAGCAAAATTGCCTGCTGCCCGGTTAGTGACCTGCACCTAAAAGACAGACGAGAAACAACCTCGCCTATCATTTAGGCACAGGAGCTAATCGGACAGCAGGCAATATCATCGCTACCAGGTTCATTTCTGTGGCTGTGGACACTGTGTGGCGACCCCGGATATTCAGTGCTGGGGCCGCATATGACCCGGGCTTGAATATCCAGGATTAAAGGTCGGCGGGTATGGCTATGCAATGTAGCGGCACATAAGCCTGCCCAAGTGAATATCAGGTCCATGGTCTCTAATAAAGACAATATTCACAAGTTCAGATTCAGTGCCTGTCTCAGCATACGTTCAGGGCATACAGACACTTTCTGTAACTTTATAATATGAATCCTGTTCTCAAATGCACTTTTCTATGGAAGATTTCACTTTCCTACTCTTCTTTTAAGGCTTCTCAAATGTTTAAATTTCTATCATGTCACCTCATCTCTTCTTTCCTCCCATGAGTACTTTTGAAGCATCTTGTTGTAGACCTGATATTATCTCAGTAGGCCTTTACGGAACAATCTCCATCCTCTCACTGTCTTTATAAAAGTATTACTTCCAGACATGAACGCAGTATTCAAGGTGGGGGCCTTAAAAGTGACTACATAGAGATAGTAATACCCGTTTTTTTCTTGCTGATGATACCTGTGCTTATACATTTGAGCATACAGGTAGTTTTTCCAGTTACTTCGTTACATTGATTGGATACAATATTTTGTATTCTATCAGCCTTCTTAAGCTGTTTTATTTTGATATTATATTTTTATTATTTTTATTTTAGTTTAAGGGCGGAAGTGGACTCCCAGCTTCAATTAAGGGAGCAAATCACTAAGACTATGAAAGGTTCCTTCCCGATTTTAGAAGGATCTGTCAGCTTCGGCCTTACTTGAATAATTATTTAACATTGGTGATATGATCCCTAACTCTACCTCATCTTTATATTGTAATTACCTTCTACTTGGTATTCCCCAAAGAGATCTGCAACGAGTACAGTTAGTGCAAAATACAGCCGTTTGGCTTATTAGATGTCTTCACAAATTTAATTATATTACACCAACCTTACAAAATTTCCCTTGGTTACCAGCTACCAGTTATAGGGTGGAATTTAAGGTCCTCCTTTGGGTGTTTAAGGCCTTACATGGATTGGCCCCTACTTATTTAACTTCTAGATTATGAGATGGTATGAGCCTACAAGAGCCTTCATTCTCAAGGAAGAGATTTGTTAGTAGTGCCCTCTTGACGAATTTTGTGTAAGGCCTTCCATCGTAATAGAGGTTTTCTGTTTTGTGAAATGCTTTGCCCTCAATAATGAGGAATCTTCATGATCTGGTAGATTTTAGAAGGCATTTCAAAACATAGCTTTTTGTAAGAGCTTACGATTGACAAGGTTGATTAGGTTGTCTTATGTATTATTATTTACTGCTTTGGTGTCTGGAAATCTAATATTTAGTAACTCTGGGGTCCACATTCAAAGTATTTTAGCTGGTTAGTAGACCTGCTTCTCTTTACAATATTTTATCCATTTCCTTCCTTGCAGGACAAAACAACCCAAAACACATATATCTTTAAATCTCCAAATCTATGATTATGAGCTAAACAGTATTCAACCAATGGTACTTCACTAACACATCTCTTTATAAAGGGTTTATGCTCCGTCATCCTAGTACACAATTTTCTTTTTGGTTTGCCAATATATAACAAATCATCCGGCAAACAATAACATACAGTGTCACTGATTACAGAACTACACAACGATCAGTTACATTCAGACTTCGGAACATGAAAGGCCCATTGTGGAAGGGACTTTTCTTCTTACAGGTAGGGCTAAGCTTATCTCTCAGATTTTGTGATCTGATGTATGCAATTATTATATTCTTACTATTAAAACAATTTAGGCCTCAAACAATATGCTACTGTCTCCTTAGGATCTTCATGATACCATTTGCCAGAAAGAGAATCTATCTAGCTCTACGGTAGGCTTTCTTCTACACATTCTTCCGGCTATCCTCTTTAAACTTTTCTCATGCCAATAGCCTGTTTCTCACACTCAGCCTGAGTAGTGCATAATCTTCTTAGGGGTATGTTTACTAAAGGTTGTTGAGCATGCCTTCTTAAAGTATTCTTAATGCAGGAATATGGTAGCGGTAAGACCCCCAGCGGGCATTAATGGCTGGGGTGGGGAAGAGGCACTCCTGCAGAAAGGGTGCTAGCGGCCTGTTAGTGGGCATTAAGCGGACATCGGGCATCAAGAGTGCCAAGCGTGCACGTTAATGCGCGGTAAGGACCGTCGCCATAACACAGGATAAGGGAGCCTGTCTGCAAGTCACATTTGAGTGCTGGATGGGAGCAAAGGGAATAGCTGAGGGACATGTCACATCCATATGTCCCATAAATTTGAGACAGTGAGGGTGTGGATAATGTGGGCGGCAGTCGGACTGTATCACTGAGGGGTGCGCATGTAATCTGCTGTGATGTCAATGGGTGGCATAGGATTGGGTAGAAGTGTGCCATGGAGGAGTCACCATAGCTACGATGTGGGCGTCAAAAGAATGACTGGGCAGCAGTCGTGAGGTGCACATAAGCCGCAGGAGAGGTGTGAGTAATACGCCCTAATGAGTAAAGTGTTACCGTGTGGGCCAGGGTATAGCAGTCCTTATAGGTCTTTAGAGTGGAGATATTATATCAAAATCCAAATGTACTTCGCACTCTATTTAAAACAAAAATTGACATTTGCCGTTTCCAAATGTAATTATATATGTATCTAATAACAGTTGTGAAGATGGTCTCAGACTAATTCGGCATAAACTTCAGACTATTGTCTGTACAAAAATGCCTTTTCGCATCAAGGACAATTCTCCACATTCAAACAGCAGTTTTTCAAATTGTATCGATTACAGGCAGAACGTATAACTTACCTGTCTCTTTTTAGTAATGATGGTGAGCATGGTAGTAATGAAGTTAAATAGAAACTGAAGTGGACAGAGCCTTAACATTGATAAAGTGGCATAGTTTTTAGGTTTAAATTGAGATTGAATTAATAAAGTATTGTTATAAGCAGTAAAGATTTATAATGTAGTTTTATATATGATGTTGGTTTGTTTTAACAATAGTATACCCCTGAAGAAGCTTAAATAGTGAAACTCACAAGGGCACCGAGGAGAGGTGTTGGGGCAGAAAAAGATACAGGTAAGTTATACGTTCTGTCTGTAATCGATACAATTTGAAAAACTGCTGTTTGAATGTGGAGAATTGTCTTTGATGCGAAAAGGCATTTTTATACAGACAATAGTCTGAAGTTTATGCCGAATTAGTCTGACACCATCTTCACACTTGTTGTTATTAGATACATATTGTCATGATGTGGGTATTGATAAAGTTGAAAACTTGAAAAGAAATCCTGTTTCTTTTAAGCATCTAGATGTGCAATTACTTCCAGGCACAGCTAGAGGGAGCAGGAAGGAACATTCAGGAGCTAATGAGCATGAGAAGCCTAATGACTTGCACCTGGAAATGACCCCGGAAGTCAGGCAGGAAAGATTTCCTTATAAGCCAGAGCTGAATGCTTGCAAGGGAGGAGGAGGTCCAGCTGCATTAAGGAAGAGGTGTGCGGCTACACAGGGGAGTCCAGCTGCAGTAAGGAAGGAGTGCTCAGCCGTATTAAGGAAGAGGTGCACGGCTGCATCAGAGAAGAGAATCACGGCTACACAGGGGAGCACGGCTTCACCAAAGAAAGAAAAGGACCTGAGAAGGAACAGAGACAGAGGGACGTCTTCCCAAGGGGGAACAGCTCTTTCAAAAGGTTCATCTCCAAGAGAAGGAGTAACTGAAGAAATCCTAGAGGAGCAAGCCCACAGGTACAGGGTTCACAAGGGTGAAATCCAGAAGGGCCAGGCTGACTATGCAGCTGTCCCAAGAAAGTTTGTTAGTGCCAGCTCTGAAGTTAGAGGCTGTGCCACGCCCTGTTCTCACAGTGTTCCTGACTCCAGAACAGAGAGACCCAAGCAAGGAGCCAAAGGGAATGGTTTGGAGAGAAGCTTAGAGTCTCTGAGAAATAATTATCCAGTTTTACCAAGCAAGAAAGGAAAGGCAATTTATAATAAACCTGAGTTCTTACCAAGGGAGAGAAGAGAATTCATACCAGGTTTCACCAAACTGCCAAGAAGCACAGCCCTGCCTAATGCTGACAGGCAGAGAAATTGCTACAGCAGGAAAATTGCTAAAAGGGAAAACACTGTGGATTCAAGCCAGCAAAGCTCCAGGTATGGAACCTTTATTGATGATATTGAATGTTTGAATCCTAAAGTCCCTGTTAAAATAAGTCCTCACTCTACAAAGAAGGAGAAACCATACTGGTTTAATAAAATCCCTAAAGCCCTGAGAACAGACTGTTATTGGAGACAAGGCCCTAGAGGCATAGCACATCGACCCGAGTCAGACAGGGACAGTGTTTATTCCCCTGTCGATTCTAGTGAAGAAGAATGCATGGAAACAGAATGCATAAATACAATTTCCCTATCTCCACCAGAACAGATGGAGTGTGACCTGTGCACAGCCTCATGTCAAGAGTCTGTAGTCTCTGAGTAACATAGAAGAGTTTATAGAATGTTTATGCTTTTGGAATGAACTGAATTCCTGTTACCCAACCTCTGCATTAATTGTGAAGTGTAACAATTAAGCACATGTTTATGAATACTGGTACCTTTTGCAACAAAGGACTTTCTGTTTCATTATCCATCTCTTATTTTTGAACCCTTGCATTGACGGGGAATAAAAGCCTTAATTCCCTCCACTTGGTCTTGTTACTGAGTTCTTTTAGGCAGCCGGAATTGGTAAGGCCATTTTACTACGTCGATGAACCTTACGTTCCCTGTGGCTCTCTACAA
The DNA here is from genome assembly GCA_033557465.1 of Ichthyophis bannanicus. Taxonomy (NCBI): domain Eukaryota; kingdom Metazoa; phylum Chordata; class Amphibia; order Gymnophiona; family Ichthyophiidae; genus Ichthyophis; species Ichthyophis bannanicus. The sequence continues at coordinate 550,476,969 of CM066031.1, forward strand.
ATAATCTTTGCCGTGGATTGCCCATAGGCGTAGGGGGCGCTCCCCATGACAAATGGCGTAGTTGTTTGGATTGTGGATATAATCCTAAGAGAGACTGTAAAGAAATTAAGAAAAAAACTACCAGTATTCAGTCTGAAAAAGAAAAAGAAAAACCCGGACTGGAGTTGGAAAAACCCAGACTGGAGTAGAAAAACGTGGACCGGACAGCAGCAAATTCGGAACGGAAGCCGAGGTTGCTGGAGAGTGCTACAACACAGAGCAGCACCACCCTTGCTGAGAGTTCGAGTCTACATTTCTACCAGGTAAAAGGGCATAACTTGTGTGGATACAAGTGAAAGTTTAAAGGGAAAATTTGGAAAAAAAAAAAAAGGGTGAAGTGTAGGGCTGATTTTTGTTGTGCAGCCACACTTGGGGTTTTTTTTGTTTTTCTTTCCTTTCCAGGGAACTCATCGCGATGGAGCAGCGCGAGATGTTTAGTTGGATGGCGGCACAATTCAGCAAGCAGGCGGAACTGGCTGCGCAAACCCAGCAGCATGCAATCCTGGCAATGCAGGAGCAACAAAAGCCAGTCCTGCAGATGCTGGAGACTTGGATGAGCCATCAACAAAAGACACAGGAAGAAGCCGCTGAACTCATGATGCAGAGCTCAGGACTGGGCAACTGGCCGGTAGGACTAGGGTCCTACGAGACTCTAACTTTAGGGAAGTTAGGAGTGAATGACAATCCAGACGACTTCCTGGACTCTTTTGAGAGGATTGCTCTTTCTGTAGGTTGGCCGGAGGAGCAATGGCCCATTAGACTGGCAGTATCCCTTACTGGAGAGGCACTGTCAGCCTATAAGGCAATGCCCGCTTCGTTGGCTAAAAATTATAGCGAGGTGACGAAGGCCATTAGGGAACGTCTCGGCCTGACTCCTCTTGTCTATAACAGCAAGCTACATGCGGCACGTCTTGAGGTAGGCGAAACGCCTAAAACATTGGGACACAGGCTTAAGAGCTTGGCTGAGAAGTGGCCCATGAAAGATCTGTAGAAACGCTAATGGATGTAATAGTCCTTGAACAGTTCATGACTGCGGTACCCAGTAAAATAAAGAGCTTCCTTATTCTTCAGAATTGTCGCACTACTACAGAGGCTATTGCCTTAACAGAAAGGTATCTAGAGGCTGAATTAGCTACCCAGTGTACTGGGGAGGTAGCTAAGACAGCAGTAGCGACATTCAGACAGGCATCAGGAAGTCTCTCCCAGTTTAAAACTCAAAATATGAAAGCTGATAAGAATGTCGAGAAAAGTCATTCTAAAAGATGTTTTGGCTGTGGAAAGTTGGGTCACATTATGAATGAGTGCCTAGTACGCACTGCGCTCATGGGGGAGCACAGACACTTGGTATCAGAGGGATTTGTACTTGACGTGACGGTACAAGGAGTAGCTGCCAAGGCTTTACATGACTCTGGCGCGGACCAGACAATGATTTCGCGAAAGCTCTGGTCCATTATCAAAGAGCAAGCTGCGTCTGCCCCAGATCAACCGGAGGGTAGGGTCAAGATAAAGTGTGTGCATGGCGCTACTACCTTTTACCCTGTGTACAAATTACTGGTTAGAGGTTTGGGGTTAGAGAAAAATATGCTAATAACTGTTGTGCCCAGGTTACCTAAGGAGCTGGTCTTAGGTAGGGACTGGCCACAATTTGAAAGAGGCATAGAAAAAGGTTTAAACCCCAGAGAAGTTTTTGTCTCCACTCGCAACCAGGCGAGTGCCTCAGAAAAACCTTCATGTTCTAGGGAAGAAAGTGTAGTTGACCTTCCATCCCATGATGACTTAGTCAACATTCCCCCAGATAGGGATAGGAAGATAAAGGCGGAAAAGCGCAAAGAGAGAAAGGGACGTTCTCAGGGCCGAGCAGAGTTGGAAGCGGGTGAAGAACAACCCTGGATTCCAGCGGAGCTTGTAGAGAAGTTCGCTACATTTGCTGCAGAGCAACGGGATGACCCTGCGCTGGCACGCGCATTGGAATATGCCCAAACGGAGAGAGATGTTTTTCCACGATTCATAAAGGAAGAAGGACTCTTATACAGAGAAAGTATAGACCCACGGACTAGAGATGTCCGCAAACAGTTAGTAGTCCCAAACACGTTTAAGTCTGCTGTGCTAAGATTAGCACATGATCACCCAATGAGCAGTCACAAAGGGGTACAGGGGACCCTTGACCAGATACTGGCCAGGTTCTATTGGCCAGGAGCTTTCAAGGAGGTCTCACGTTTCTGCAAATCCTGCGCTTCCTGCCAAAGGGTGACCTCCATAAAACCAGCTGGGGTGCCATTGCTGCCGATGCCAGTAATAACAGATCCCATCAGAAGGATGGCCATGGACATAGTCGGTCCCTTCATAAAAACTCCTAGGGGTTTCCAATATATATTGGTCATCTTGGACCAGGCAACACGTTTCCCCTGGGCGGTGCCCTTGAGGAATATATCAGCCAAATCCATCGCCCTGGAGCTGATAAAGCTGTTTTGCGAGGTGGGATTCCCTCAAGAAGTTTTAACAGACAGGGGCACGAACTTCTTGTCTAAATATTTAGCCCAAGTCTGGGATGCCTTTGGCATCAGGCATCTCAAAACTGCCGCATATCACCCCCAATGCAACGGTTTGGTCGAGAGGATGAACCAGACCATCAAGCAGATGCTGCGAAGAGCACTGGACGGAGAGATGGCAGAGTGGGATACAATGCTACCTTTTATACTGTACGCATGCAGAGAAAGGACACAGACTTCATTAGGCACATCGTCTTATGAACTAATGTATGGGAGATCACCCAGAGGAGTACTCGATATTCTGAGAGAGCAATGGGTGGAACCTGAAGAGAATGAAATCGGGATACCACAATTTTTGAAAAATTTAAGAAGCCGATTAAGAAGGACTTCACGTTTTGCTGAAGAAAAGCTGAAGGGCAGTCAGCAAAAGCAAAAGCAATACTATGATAGAGATACCAAGCCTCGACATCTAGCCATGGATGAGAAGGTAATCGTCTTGATATCAGGCCCCACTCCAAAGTTCGAAGCCCGATGGAAAGGACCTTATGTTGTGGTCAAACCACTTGGTCCAGCATCCTACTTGATACGGGATGGAAAAGGACATGAACAAGTGTACCACATAAATGTTCTACAAAGATGGCACGAGATGTTAGCTTTGTTTTCGTCAGCACAGAAGGGGTCCAGGATTACGTGCTGTAAATATTCAGCCTGTAATATTTTAAGAGGGGGGATGTGTCATGATGTGGGTATTGATAAAGTTGAAAACTTGAAAAGAAATCCTGTTTCTTTTAAGCATCTAGATGTGCAATTACCTCCAGGCACAGCTAGAGGGAGCAGGAAGGAACATTCAGGAGCTAATGAGCATGAGAAGCCTAATGACTTGCACCTGGAAATGACCCCGGAAGTCAGGCAGGAAAGATTTCCTTATAAGCCAGAGCTGAATGCTTGCAAGGGAGGAGGAGGTCCAGCTGCATTAAGGAAAAGGTGCACGGCTACACAGGGGAGTCCAGCTGCAGTAAGGAAGGAGTGCTCAGCCGTATTAAGGAAGAGGTGCATGGCTGCATCAGAGAAGAGAAGCACGGCTACACAGGGGAGCACGGCTTCACCAAAGAAAGAAAAGGACCTGAGAAGGAACAGAGACAGAGGGACGTCTTCCCAAGGGGGAACAGCTCTATCAAGAGGTTCATCTCCAAGAGAAGGAGTAACTGAAGAAATCCTAGAGGAGCAAGCCCACAGGTACAGGGTTCACAAGGGTGAAATCCAGAAGGGCCAGGCTGACTGTGCAGCTGTCCCAAGAAAGTTTGTTAGTGCCAGCTCTGAAGTTAGAGGCTGTGCCACGCCCTGTTCTCACAGTGTTCCTGACTCCAGAACAGAGAGACCTAAGCAAGGAGCCAAAGGGAATGGTTTGGAGAGAAGCTTAGAGTCTCTGAGAAATAATTATCCAGTTTTACCAAGCAAGAAAGGAAAGGCAATTTATAATAAACCTGAGTTCTTACCAAGGGAGAGAAGAGAATTCATACCAGGTTTCACCAAACTGCCAAGAAGCACAGCCCTGCCTAATGCTGACAGGCAGAGAAATTGCTACAGCAGGAAAATTGCTAAAAGGGAAAACACTGTGGATTCAAGCCAGCAAAGCTCCAGGTATGGAACCTTTATTGATGATATTGAATGTTTGAATCCTAAAGTCCCTGTTAAAATAAGTCCTCACTCTACAAAGAAGGAGAAACCATACTGGTTTAATAAAATCCCTAAAGCCCTGAGAACAGACTGTTATTGGAGACAAGGCCCTAGAGGCATAGCACACCGACCCGAGTCAGACAGGGACAGTGTTTATTCCCCTGTTGATTCTAGTGAAGAAGAATGCATGGAAACAGAATGCATAAATACAGTTTCCCTATCTCCACCAGAACAAATGGAGTGTGACCTGTGCACAGCCTCATGTCAAGAGTCTGTAGTCTCTGAGTAACATAGACGAGTTTATAGAATGTTTATGCTTTTGGAATGAACTGAATTCCTGTTACCCAACCTCTGCATTAATTGTGAAGTGTAACAATTAAGCACATGTTTATGAATACTGGTACCTTTTGCAACAAAGGACTTTCTGTTTCATTATCCATCTCTTATTTTTGAACCCTTGCATTGACGGGGAATAAAAGCCTTAATTCCCTCCACTTGGTCTTGTTACTGAGTTCTTTTAGGCAGCCGGAATTGGTAAGGCCATTTTACTACGTCGATGAACCTTACGTTCCCTGTGGCTCTCTAAAAATAATCTTTGCCGTGGATTGCCCATAGGCGTAGGGGGCGCTCCCCACAACAATATATAATTACATTTGGAAACTGCAAATATCAATTTGCGTTTTAAACAGAGTGAGAAGTGCATTTGGATTAGGGTATAGCAGCTGGCAGGAGATTACATGAGTGATCATGAATGATATATGGAGATGGACAGCCTGAAGGGTGGATGGGGTAGATGAAAGCTGCTCCAATGTACCCCTGCTGCAAATATGCACCCAATGTTGTGCTAAGTGACATTTATGTGGCAAAATTAAATGTTTCCCTGTATGGTACAGGAAGCATCACACAAAAACAATATTGTATGCTTTGTCAGTGTGAGAAACCAAGCATGCAGCATAATGCAGTAGGCACAGCTCTGACACCAAGCTCTGAACTTTGTGCCCTGAATCCCAGCAGGAGTATGAAATGGAGAATGCCATGTTAATGCTCTGGTCATGAGCACAGAAAGGACGTACAGTAACCATGGCCTGACAGATGCAGGAGGCCTTGATACAAAGTGCAGTGGTATCTGTGTACACTTGTCAGGTCTGTGAATGGCTTGGTGACCACCTTGGCATTGATGTGCATGGCCGTAACTGTGGTGCACAGAAATGGTGAGAGTAAAAATGTGGGGTAGCAGAAGCAACCTCAGTATGGACAGCTGTAGTAGCCTCATTGTCTGAGAAGCAGTATGATTATCAACTGGATGACAGTTTGACTCCCCCGATTCTCTGTGTTGACTCACACATGTGACAAGGAGACATGGAGTGGAGGAGTAGCTTAATGGTTAGACCACTGGCTTGGCAACCAAGAGATCAGGGTTCAATTCCCACTAGCACTCCTTGTGGCCTTAGGCAAGTCGCTTAATCCTCCATTGCTCAGAAAAATCCAAGTTATCAATGTCCCTGTTTAATGTACATTACCAAGTTTAAGTTACAATGTAAACCACTTTGATTGAAATGATAAAGCAGTATAAAAAAAAACTTACATAAATAAATAGCTGGTGTTACCAATGATAGGGTGGCAGTCCAAAACACCACTACTAATTTTCATGGCATGACAGCTGCAGACTATTAGACACACATGCCTAAAGGGCAAAAGGTAGGCATGCGGGGGGGGGGGCAGAGAAGCAGCCCTACCTGTTTGATGCAATGCTGTATACAAACACGGCCACATGCCAGCAATAGGGGAGGAAGAACTCCAAATGGTTGTATGGGATGGGACGAGAGCATCAGACGAACGCCTTCAAACTCTGTAATAAGGACAATGAACTGTATAGCACAGGCCCACTTTCTGAAGGCGGCACTTACTTTCCAGTGCACAGAGCACTCTCATATTCATGGCACATGTGTTGCCCCAAAGTCTGAAAGAACACAAATGAGCCACCCTGACCTCTGCTGAGGCCAACCAGACCCTCCTCATGCAATCTCTAATGTTGCCATTCCTCCACTAGGTGCTGCTGTGTCAGCACATATGTTCATCACATATCTTGCAATAACACCCAGTTCCCAGCTTCGTCTTCTACTACAGTGGCAAGCTAACTGCCCCATACAGCCAAGGTTGTGAGTTCAAGACCCACCACTAGCCATATCACTTGTATGTATGGTAACCAGCTGTTCTGTGGCATGATTGCTGATGTCATGGAACAGAAGCACAATGAGTTGCTTATGTGTATTGAGGAATGAAGCAAAGAGCCAGCGTTTACTGCAAACCTGTCAAAAGGACAACATGTAAAACCAACAGGGGATGTTGAAGGGAACATATACTTTGCTATTTATTTGCTTGACTTCAGAGGCTGCCACAAGCTTTTGATAACCTCTTGAATTAATGAATGCCACTTACATAGCTCCTGAGGAAATATGGGTTTGTAAACTTCCCAGACAAGGCAGGACACTGGCCCCCAGGGAGGCCATCTTTAGCCTGCTCAGGTGTACCTGATGTGACCTCACAAATGCAGATAACCTCAGTTGTAGTATGTGTGAAAAATTGTTGTGGTGCTACAGGGAAGGTTTCATACAAGCTATTTGGGTTTCACAGCTGTCTCACCATACAATCATCCTGACACATATGCATATAACAACTGGATGAGTAAGTAGGCTATGATCCCAGGAGATAACAGCCACAAATCTGTATAAGCTGCATGCAAATACAAAGTGCTCCTGCACAAATAAGGCTATGGCCCCATCGGGTATGTTCCTCTGACAGGTCTACTCTCATACTGTCTGGTAGAACAAGGTCACTCGCATGTTGTACTGTAACACACCTGTTGTCCAATCATGGAGTGGAGGAGTGGCCTAGTGGTTGGGGCAAGGTACTTCAGGCCAGAAGGTCGGGGGTTCAAATCCCACTAGAGGACAGCAACCTTGGGCCGGAAGGACTGGGGTTTCTAGTCCCACAGGTGCTCCTTGTGGTCTTGGGCAAGCCACTTAACCCTCCATAGCCCATGTTCCCTGTAAAATAGTTATCTCCAAGTTATAATGCCCTGTTCAATGTAATTTCAGTTTGTTCAATGTAAACCGCACTGATGCAGAATAGCGCGGTATATAAGAGAATGTAAATAAATAAAATAAAATAAATGTCTCTGAACTGATGTGTGTGTCATATTGGCCATAAGGAGCAACCAAGGACATGTGATGATCTGCATAGAAGTGGGATGTGCCTTCACAGTTATCACGAAAGTTTCCTATCATGTCTAACTCATCTGTCATGCATCTACAGGGTGAAGTTGTATGACCCTTTGCAATGCGCTGCAACAGAGTCAATAAAGTCATGCTGTCAGATGGCTATGATTGCAATGTGCATGTTTGCAGACCCAATGTTACTTCATAAGACATTTTTGATCCAAGAAACCAAAATCATGTGTGCCCTCAAGTCAATGATGACTCCTGGTGATGCCGCAGCTCCTGGGTTTTATTGGCAGTGTGACTACATTACAAAAACTAGATTCCAAACAGGATAAAAAATTCCACACTAGTGATATCAAAATAATCCTGTAGTAAATAACAACCCACTAAGTTTGTATTACTAAAAATATTATTTTTGTCGGACTTCACTATTGTAAGGCTGCTATCGACAAGCTGCTTTCATTCATGATAATCTATTTTAATCTATAGGATTTAAAAACACTGTAAAACTTCACTGAATATATAATCAATCATCTAAATGCTACTGCTGCCGCATTTCAAAGAGAAAAATCATACTTCTGCGTTGGGGCTCAGGCAATTTAAATACTTTTTTCATTGAAAGTGAATCATAACTTTGTCTTTAACTGGAAATATTCAGTTCACCGATCATCCATAATTCATAGTGAGCTCTCCCGGCTTACTCACAATATGGCTGCAGCAATGTTTTATCACAACCTCAAACAGGCACTCCCCCAATTCTACCCAATCAGATCAAGGTATTCCAATCCACTTGTTGATTAAGACCATCTGGTTGAACCATACGCAAGGTAAATATCCAAAATTGTTCAAGATAATTTAGTCATGCTTAGCGATCTCCTTCCCTCCAATGCAAAGGAACATGTGCTATTATTCTCCAGTGCAGGTCAGTGAATTGATGAACTATCCTCATACAATGATCTACCATAGGGGCTCTGACGTGGTCCATGAGCTAGATCCTTACCCACACAGCAACACTTTGGCCGATGCATCCTCACAGTACTGATGATCACAAAGCAGCATGTAATATATATAAAAAATAAGAGATGCTGTGTGATTACATGCTACATTATAGTGCAACACATGCCCTCCCATTGACTATCAGGGCAGCATTCATGAGGCATGTAGACATCAGCATTATGCAAGAAGATATGTCACACACAGCTATATGAGCACGTGTTCATAAAATCTAAAATGCTTACAAATTAGTTGTATTACAACTAATGTGTGAAATTGACTGAAAAGAGGTAATTTGATAATGAGGCACAAAAAGTTAGACACCATCAATACACAGATGTCACTTCTCAAAATGCTATTTATTCAAATTGCAGGCAGTGCGACAAACAATGAGTTTGAGCACTCTTCACAGAATCAATGGGAACAAAGCAGGAGTACTTGTTAAATACCAACTACATAGCAATGAAAGCCATTTTTCTCCCACAACAATGAAAATACTCTGATTACCATTACTAGTTATTATTTCTATGCATATATTAAACAGATGGATGTGGAAGAATAGCCTAGTGGTTACATTATGTGATGTATAGCCATGGAGGCCACGGTGGTTCCCACTATAGCTACTTTATACATTGCGGCATTCAAGGAGGAATTTATTTATACATCATATTGGATGCAATACATTCATGTATGGCAAAGATTTTTAGATGATTTTTTTTGCCTATGGAGGGATCCTTTTTCAATCTTGCAGGACTTTATAAACTGGTTAAATAAAAGCCCAATTTGAAATTTGAGAGTGTGATTGATCTCAAAATGATAACTTTTCTGGATATTACCATTATGAAGGAAGGATCGAGGCTGATTGCTACACTGCATCAGAAGGAAGTAGCGAAAAATAATCTTTTGTACTTTACAAGTCATCACCCACTAAAGTTAAAAATGGGTTTGCCCATATGCCAGTTTTTACAGCTTAGACAAATTTGTTATAGTGTAGTGGAATACAAGAAACAAACCACTTCTTTATGGGATCTATATATACAGCGAGGTTATCTGAAGAAAATAGTTAACAAGCATATTTAAGGAACTTATTTGCACAGTGGGATTTGTTGCTTACTCCATCAGATCCTAATCAAACAATATCCACTCCTTTGGTATGTGTGTTGCCATTTTTGGTGAAAGCCCCAATGGTATTGTCTTTGATTTATAGACATTGGCATCTGCTACAATCTCACCAGTGTTTTCTTGAGAAACCTATCGTTGCATATTGGAGTGGGAAGAATTTAGACAATTATATATGTAAATCAGTAACATGGAGAAATATGTCAAGAGACACCAATGATTTGCTTGGACGTTTTTCGTACGGGCAATGTGAGCTTTGTTCCTCTACTATAGAAGGGGAACTCTGGACTCCATCATTATCAGGGATCACTATTAGAGCACATTGGACAACTTCTTGCTTGACTAAATGTGTTCGTTATGTGATCAAATGCCCATGAAAGAAATAATATGTGGGTTGGACTAAAAGAACCACGATTCATAGGTTACAAGAACATAGATCACATTTGCGAACAACCCACGTCAGAGCCCCTATGGTAGATCCTTGTATGCAAGGGATCATTCATGCAAGGGATTCCCAGCTGAAGACACACATTGTGATGGCTTGGTGCACATGTCTACTATCTCTTGCAGAAAGGTCATGTGCTGGCCATGTTTCCACATGCAGGATAGGCATCACATATGGCTGCTGTCCAAATATCTGTTATGGACATAATGCATAGTCATGGGGAAAGTGCCCTGTCCTGTGCTTAGGTAATGGTGCTGCACATGGTGTCCAAATGTGGTCTGCAGGAGTCAATATTGGCACAACATGTGCAGGGTCAGTCTAATACTTGTATCACTGAGTGTGCTGCAACTGCCAATATGCATATGCAGGCAGCTACTGAGAGGCATATTGACAGGACACCTTGAGGTATGTGTGAAATAAGTGCACATATGTCTACCGTACACTTGCTGTCATGTTAATGAACCAATGCTTAGATCGGTACACCAAGAAACACATATGTGAGGCCAAATAAAGAATGAAAAAATATATTTTAAAATATTTACATATCATTTTTTTTACACATGGCTTCATCAAAACGTGAGTGGGGGAGGGAAAGGGGGGAACAGGTATATGCATGAGGAACCCTGAATGCAGAAGAGCCAACATGGAGACTAGTGCAAATGCCCTCAGATATGTGGCTCATCCCTCCTGGGTGGGGGTGACTGATGGCCTGGAGCATCCCCCCTCTATTCCTCCAGCCTCTCCAGGCATCAGCCATCCTTACCACATAGGCAGTCAGCTGCTCCACAGTCTCCTTTAAGTTTCTTTGGGTCTGTGCAACAGCAGCTAGTGCAGCACTCATGGCACAGTCAGGACTGCCCATCCACACATGCCACCATCATGGTGTTTGTGTGGTAGCCTCTGACTGTGACCTGGGTGTGGCACTAGCTATTGACAATAGTAGGATGACTCTGATGGAGGGAGACTGTGGAGGAGCTGACTAGCCACTCCAGGGTTCTCAGCAGCCAGGGGTCATTGGAATAAGGGGGAGCAGGAAGGATGCTGGCACCAGCAGGTATGGATGTGCTTGGGGCGCCATCACTGGGCCAGGTGGCCATGTCAGTGGCCAGGTACTCCTCCACCTCTTTTGCTGTCTTCCAGGGGGGCCTCACGTCCTCTGGCTTACTCTGCACTGGAGGTACTTGTGGGGGTGATGGTGCCATCTCTGCTGCTGCCCTCTGCAGCAGGCGGTCTCTCCCTCTCCTCTGATAAAGGGCCAGCCTCTGTGCAAGAAAGAAACCTGTTCAGCATCATCTAGATCTGCAAAAGCCCTGATTATATACCCTGAGAGTGGATTGTGGGTCCTGCCTGTATACCAATCACAGTAACATTTGCTTTACACACAACAACTTCAGGATAACCCCATAGCAATCAGCTGCATACTCAAAAATGTGGGTACAACACTACGAAAGCAAATACCGTGCCAAGTATAGAAACCAGTCCAGAGGCGTGGTATAGTGGAAAAGCCAAAACCTTTATTAAACAATGCCAACCCAAAATCCTGGGTTGGCATTGTTTAATAAAGGTTTTGGCTTTTCCACTATAGCACGCCTCTGGACCAGTTACTCAAAAATGTGGTGCAGTCCAAGCAGATGATACGCTCAACTGCTTATGCACATATTCAGTGACCTCAGAAACCGTACAAGTGTCTTGTTGGTGCATGTGCACCTCATTGTCTCAGATTTTGACACTTGTCTCATGCTAATGCCCCAACAATGGCAACTGCACAACTGAAATGCAGAGTCAATGAGCCCAGCCTCTGTCTGTCTGCCTGGTTGTACTGCAATTATAATCTAGCATCCAGCCAAGGCAGCATCAGGAAGCTGTCCTGCAAAATCTAATGATTGAAAAGAACTGCCATAGACAACCTTTTTCATTTTGTGGTACACTTTTGAGTTTGTTCCATTCTCAGGGCACACAAAGATAGAGTAGTAGGTGCCCTAGACAAACCTTCAGATTTATACTGCCTTGCTATCATCCTTTAGACCCCCTATCACCCCCTAAGATTATGAATAGCTAATTCAATTGTTACCATCTTAACACCATCCCTATTAGAACAATCTGAGAAAAATGGCTATGTGTCTATGTCTTTTAAATATTTAAACAGCATAGGAAGCATACAGGTAGAACTCCTTTAGATACCCTGGCTTAGAAGTGAGGTTCATTACTGCTATGGTATGGGCAAAAGTAACACATTTGGAGAATTGTCCCCCATAAGAAGTGTTGATGTCTTGCCAATGGGAGCGGAGAGTGCTATTAGTAAATGAACCATAAACTTTGGTGGAGAGGATGAAGGGAGTCTAGTGGACTCTCCCACTGAAAACTTATTGTAATCTATTCTCGACCTATACCTAAAATTTCATTCTTACAGTTCTGCTACTGCAAATTAGTTGTGGGTTCCATGCAAAGCCCTCAGAGCTGCTGGATATGTCCTTCATACAAGACAATTACTTATACTGTACACCAGAGAACAATCAGATTAGCTCAGACAATTGAACTATCCCCAATGTGTTAATTCTGTATAGGATATAAGTTCCAGTTTAGGTTCCAGTTTACTCCAGGAAGCATGCAGCTATTAGATCAAACATTAAAATTTCAACCATGAAAATATGTTGGTTTCCAATATCTAGGATAGAAAAGAAGGGCTGGAGCAGGAAGCAGATGTCTGTTTTCAGGGGCACTGTCCAAATGAGATAGTGAAAGTACCTCATAATCACACCTCCTACCAAGCAACAAGTCACACCAAAGACGTTACCAAGCCACACCGATGCGCCCTGGTACACTGGTTGATGGTCTCACAGTGCAGGGAACATAGTTGTATGCATGGTTGTGTATGCAGCATGTGCAGGAGTGTGTCATTACACAAATACCCTGACCATTGTGTCTGCCACCTGCCCCTGCTGTCTATGACAGCTGTGCTGAATCAATGAAATTGTCAACACAGCTCTATGGTCATGACATAATGTGTCGGAAGAGGTTCTACAATGATATATGCAGAGGATGCAAATAGTGGCAGTGCTGCCAGAGAAGGTAATGCTACATGCACTGCTGCCTGCATCCATGGTCATGTGTCCTAGCTCTTCTAGGAATGATCCTGGCCAAAGGGACTGATCTGCAATTTTACCACTGTGTTTTTCTCCACATCTATGCCGTCCAACCTCAGACATCTCATCCATAGTGATGGCTCTTAAGTTCTATATGTGTGTCATGGGTTTAGGATGGGGGTGACCTTGTACCACTCAGATGTTGATTGGCACATTCCTGCTGCAGTATCATCTAGAAGTAAAGAGATCCTGGATTCTCTACAGGGAGAACTATTCAGGCAATTGGTAACAGACCCCACACGTGAAGGGGCCATACTGGGCATGGTGCTTATCAATGGTGAAAGTGTTTCTGATGTTATAGTAGGAGATCATTTTGCATCCAGTGATCACCAGAGGTGTGGTTCAGTATTAGGACTAGGGCTGTTAGAATCCATTCAAAGGTGAGGGTCTTAGACTTTAGGAAGACTAACTTTGCGAAGATGGGCCAATACCTCAGGGAGTTGTTAGCGGGATGGGAACAGCTGGAGGATGTAGAAAAACAGGGGACAAAACTGAAAGGGGATATTTTAAGGGCAACCAACCTTTTTGTTAAAATGGTAAATAAAGGTAAAAGGAAAAGGAGACCGCTATGGCTTTCGAAAGAAGTAGCTGAAAAGGTGAAGAAAAAGAGGGAGGCCTTCATGAAATACCAGAGATCACAGAGAGAGGAAGACAGACATCTATGTTTGGAAAAACTTAGAGAAGCTAGCAAAGTAGTCAGGAAAGCAAAGATTCAAAAAGAGGAGGAAATAAAGTGCAATTCTGGAGACCGCACCTTCAAAAGGATGTGAACAGGATGGAGTTGGTGCAGAGGGTGACTACTAAAATGGTCAGTGGTCTTCATTATAAAGCATATGAGGTCAGATTTAAGGATCTTAATATGTACACCTTAGAGGAAAGGCAGGATAGAGGTGATATGATTGAGATGTTTAAATACCTCCATGGCATAAATGTTTAGGGGGAGAGCCTCTTTCAATTGAAAGCAAGTTCTGCTATGAGGGGACATGGGATGAGGGTGAAGGGGGATAGATTCAGGAGTGATATGCAGAAATATTTCTTTACGGAAAAAGTGGTGGATCCATGGAGTAGTCTCCCAGTGGAGGTGGTAGAGATGAGGACAGTATCTGAATTCAAAAAAGCATGTGACAAACACAGAGGATCTCTAAAGGAAAAAAGGGGACTGTTGTAGTTGTTGATATGGAAGGACAGACTAGACAGGCCATGTGCTGTTTTTCTGTCGTCATATTTCTATGTTTCTATGTGGCTATGGTCTGTCTATTGTCAGTCTTTTTTCATATCAGATGACAAGCCCTACTCTACAGTTGACTATTAAACATAGCAGGCAGGCAGCTTAGATTGCACACTATGAGAAAACATGTAGCCACTATGTTCTATGTGTATGTCAGTCGTTCACTGCAAACTCTGACTGCAGAGAGATTGTAGCCACAGATGTGCACCCAGCCATGCTCTCTGTTTATGCCATATCCAGGGCAGTCTGGGTGTAACCCAAGGCACAGGATAGAGGATATAGGATGGCAGCAATGCATTACTCACAGCCAGACCTGTGACTACACTTATATGTAGGTGTCCCCTTCCCACATCTCTTGGGTTGAACTGGCTGTATAGGCTTGTGTACTGCCTCATTGTAGCAGCTGAATGCCACCAAACCAATTATACCAGGAGTCTTTATCAAGGTTCAAGCCAGTTTATTGTATACAAGGCAGTCTAAAAGTGACAGAGCCCCGCTTTAGCGGAAACATGTTCATTTTATACAGCCAAAACATTTTGATACATGAAAACATTCTATTGGTCTTATGCTAATTTCTACAAACTTTCTATTGGTCTGACATTTCCCTAAATTTGACCAATCAGGATCTATGCCCTTTGCTCTGCTTTCTCTAGCTAGCTGAACAATGGCATGGTTCAACCTGGTTACTTTCCTTCATCAAGGTCATATCTGGCTCCTAAAATGTGTAAGTAACAATTCTGAAGTAACGATTTAACATACAGGCATTGTATTCACTTTGTGCAAACTCTGCTATAGCAGCATTTCATTCTAAAGTAATATTTAATTCTGTCTTTTTAATTTTATGTCTCAGCACTACTGAATTCTGAGGCCTGTCATTTTCCAGGTTCAGGCTTATGGCCTAGTCTATAGTTATAGGCTACCTGGCTATAGGTGTAGGCTACCTGGCTACCACATTCCCCCCTTTGATTATTCTCACCCAGAATGTTAAGATGGGTGAGAAACAAATCACTTATACTTGAGTTGTTGCCATGTTATGTGGTATAGGCTGATACCGTCTTATAGCTAGGAGCTTAGCTGTTGTCTTTCTTTCTACAATATTCTCAATGATTGTAGATATATTACGTAGGCAGAGGGGTAAAATGCATGGAAGTATTAAACATGTTATTACTACTAGTGCTGCAATTACCGCAAGTGTTTTCAGGCCACCAAACATTGAGAACGCAGAACCAAACCATCCATTTAACTCTAGTCCATGCCAGGTCTGAACTGGTATGTATGTTTGTTTGCGCATATGTTCAGCAATTTCTTCTACTACATGACCTTCATTATCTATTTGTAAACAACAATTGGTTAAATTCAATTTTCCACATACTCCTCCTTCAGCTGCTAGTAAATAATCAAGTGCTAAACGATTTTGATATATAGCTGTACGCATTTGAGTACTTTGCCTGGCTAAGAGCGTTAATGCTCTACTTGTTTCACTAGTTATTATTTCTACAACAGCTTGCAAACGTATAATTCTATTCAACATATAAACTGGGGTACGATATCCCCATGTGCCATCTTGCTCCCAAGTGGCAGGTCCATAGTAGGAAATAATTCTTTCAGGTGGCCACTCATCCGTACAACCCCATTTGTCCCATTGACCTATTTTTAAGGCTTCTCTTTTCTGTCTTGTTCTGTATATTGGGTATCCTAGCTGTTCTCCCTGGGCAGTGGATAAAAGAAAGAAGGACGGTCTTATTGTTCCCAATACACATGCTCCTCCCCAGTTAGGAGGAAGTTTAGCATATGCTCTAGTTCCACAAATCCAGTAAAGCCCTGGTGGAGCTTGCCAGGTATTAGGTGATACTAGATTTGTCCATAACTTAGCAAGTTCAGGAAAAATAACTAGAGGATTGGTGGGTTCAGGATCTTTTACTCCTGACCACCAGGACGTCTTTTTCGTTGAGGCATTATAAAACTTCTGGCTGAGACAGACCAGCTGTCCAACCTTTGCAGTAAATTGTGGCCCAATCCGTGCAAAACATAGACATCCTACAATGGGGTTAGCTAATACCCATTCACTTGTAGCTTTATGAATATTTGTATAATTATATGATACAGAAAAATTTAATTCTTGTGCTTCCCATGGCCATTGATCTCCCATTTTAGTTCCTCCACAGAAGTAACAATTAGTTATATTGAGACTGGTTACTATGGCTCCAGCTAATTCAAGAAACAAATTCTGTGCGGCATGAGGAACTTCAAACTGTGATTTCATAGTTTCATAGAATGTATGGTGTATTCTATATGGTGATGATACATGAGTTTAGTGTTAAGTTGTATATATACAAAAGTTCCAGGATCTGATCCTCCCGCTGCTATGCGTAAGCCAAATCTATATCCTTGTTTCCATTGACTAGGATTTATGACCAGGAGCCTTAAAGGATTACAGGCACCTTTCTTACATGTCTTTGGATTAGATAAAGACAGTTTTTCTAAATTGGCTCTACGATTATCTCCTTCCTGTCCTGTAGGGCTACCTGACCATGTAGCATAGTATACACATTCAGATTTTGGACAGTAATAATCAGCTTTTGAAGGTTTACCATAATGTGTTGGAGAGTGTACCCCTGTACATATTCCCCATTTATATGCTCCTTTAGGACACATATATTTATCATCATCATAATAATTTCTCTCCCAAGTCCCACATTTCTGATTATAGTTTCTGTTTATGGCATCACAAGCATCAAAGTATAGAGCTGCAGGTTTTGTAGGGTCTTCAAGTTGTTGAGTAGCATTTAAAAGGGCTCCATCTTCATCATTCCATCGTATTTTTAGCACATAATAGGATGGATTCTGTCGTGGGTGAAAACAAGTTCTGCTCTTTCCTTTTGTGCAAATGTTCAGTTCCGTGCCATTATATATGCATTGACTTACTATACCTGTACAAGTATAGTAGGTATGATAAAGCAAAGTCTGTGTAATCTTTTCTCCAGTACGGGTAGTAGTTATGCATGCAACACAGGGTGGCAAGGCAAAAGTCAGTTCAAAGCATCTCAAGGCTGCTATCAAGATGAAACAATAGAGAATCATGATAAAAAGTCTCTGAAGAATTAGTGTAAGTCTTTGAAAAACTAGTTCAACTGTTGATAATTCTTGACCACGAAGTCTTCTTCTTCTTTACTTTACGTTGACCTGTTTTGCTCTCAGTAACATGCAACAGGTGTAGTGTTGATTGTAGATCCTCAAGCTTCCGCTGTACATGACCTTACCAATTTCATTGGTAGGTGTGTAGAGCTGTAGATTCCAACGTATTTCAACAAACACAGTCCTTTTAGTTTGCACTGTTGATCAAAATGGCACAAAGATTTTTCAAATGATATAGTCCATAATACAGTCTCTTTCTGTTGATAATAATCTCTTCAGAATAAACGAATAGTCTCTTAGGATTCAGGATTTCTATATTGGCACAGTCTCTTTTAAAAATTTCCTGAATTTTTCAATTTGCTTGTCTTCGCAAAGTTAGCCGCAATGGAACTTCTGGATCATGTTCTGATGTCCATTGGTCTGGCTCTGGAGCTGCTGCTGATTTCACTCTGCTGTGATGAATCCAGGGTTCGAGTTCTGCAACTTTCACTGCTGTAGGTGTTGACAGGATAATGACATATGGTCCTCTCCAGTATGGTTCCAATGGTGTCTTCTTCCAGTCTTTGACCCACACCGAAGTACCAGGCTTGTAAGGATGCAGCGGTTCAGTCAGGTTGATGGGTAATTGGTCTTGTACCCATTTGTGAAGATTCTGCAAAATAGAACTTAGTGCTAATAGTTCTTGCCTAGTAATTTCAGATCCTATCTGCTTCATATCCCCTTTGATCCCTTTGACAATTGGTGAAGGTCTACCATACAAAATCTCATAGGGAGAAAGTCCTAATGACTTAGTAGGTGCTGAGCGTATCCTTAAAAGAGCTATTGGAAGTACCTGTGGCCATTTTAAATGTGTTTCCTGACAAAGTTTGGACAATTGAGATTTCAGAGTTCTATTCATTCGCTCTACTTTCCCTGAACTCTGAGGTCTGTATGCTGTGTGTAACGTCCATTGTATCTGTAGAGCTTTAGCTAACTGTTGAGTTACTTGGGATATAAATGAGGGCCCATTGTCTGACCCTGTGACTAATGGTATTCCAAATCTTAGAACAATTTCACGAAGTAAGGCTTTAGTGACCTCTCTGGCTTTCTCAGTTCTGGTGGGAAAAGCTTCTACCCACCCAGAGTAGGTACACACTAGAACAAGCAAGTAACGGTATCCATTTGCTTTTGGCATTTCAGTAAAGTCCACTTGAAAATTACTCATGGGAGTAACTCCTGTTGATTGAATTCTTATTGGTAGATTAGGACCTTGCTTGGCATTGTTTTTGGCACATGTTTTACATTGACGAGCTACTGAAGCTGTCAAAGGTCCCAACAAAGAAATATAAAAATGAGGTTTCAAAGCTTTTGTCATTGCAGTTTTTCCATAATGTGTTGCTTGATGAAATGCTTGAACAAAGGCTAAACTTAATGCTTCAGGAATCACTATTTGTCCAGGTGGTTGACTCCCCTCCTGTGGTGGAAGTTCTATCCATCCATTTCTGAGTACTCCCCCTTCTTGTTCACAATAGTCCAATTCTTTTGTAGTATATCTGGGATCCCATGAATTAAGAGGTACAGGAAATAGAACTGCTTGAATTGTAGTATTCTGAGTTAGAGTCTGTCCGGTAATGGCTGCTTTATGAGCAGAGGCATCTGCAAATCTGTTCCCTTGTGCAATTTCTCCTTTTCCTGCTTGATGTCCTCGACAGTGCATAACTGCAACTTTCTCAGGGGCCCATACAGCATCTAACAATGTCAATATTTCTGGGCCATATTTGATAGATTTTCCTCCTGAAGTTATCAATCCCCGCTCTCTGTACAAGGCTCCATGAGCATGCAATGTTGTGAATGCATACTTAGAATCTGTGTATACATTTATACAGAGTCCTTTTCCCAGTATTAGTGCTCTTGTGAGTGCTATCAATTCTGCTTTCTGTGCTGATGTTCCTGAGGCTAGGGCTGAAGATTCAATTACAAGATCCAGGGTTACTACTGCATATCCAGCACAACGATGTCCATTAACTACAAGACTGCTTCCATCCACGAAGAAAGTTTGTTCTGGATCTTCAAAAGGTACATCTGTCAGGTCTGGTCGACTTGAGAATACAGTATCCATGACTTCTATGCAGTCATGATCAGGAGGGTCAGTACCAATTGGTAACAGTGTAGCTGGGTTCAAGGCCTGACTGACCATCAATTGCAATCGAGGATTTTCACACAACATGCTCTGGTACTTTAGCATTCGTGAGTTGGTGAACCAGTAATTTCCTTTGTGGTCCATGAGGGTTTGAACAGAATGTGGCACTATTACACAGAGATTTTGTCCTAGAGTGAGCTTGTCTGCTTCAGTTACTAGAAGTGCTGTAGCTGTGATGGCTCTCAGACAAGGTGGCCATCCTTTTGCAACAATGTCCAATTGCTTAGATAGATACGCTACAGGTCGCTGCCAAGATCCAAGTGGCTGAGTCAACACTCCTAAGGCATTTCCTTGTGACTCATGAACATATAGATGAAATGGCTTCTGTACATCTGGTAGTCCAAGGGCTGGTGATGTCATCAGGGCTGTTTTCAGAGTCTTGAATGCTGTTTCTTGTTCAGGTCCCCATTCTAATGGAGATTGTTCCAGTCCTTTGATGGCTTGATATAGTGGTTTTGCAATTAGAGCAAAGTTAGGTATCCATATTCGACAGTATCCTACTGCACCTAAAAAAGCTCTTACCTGTCTTCTGGTAGTTGGAATTGGAATGCTGCATACTGCTTCTTTGCGTTCTGGTCCCAGTCGTCGTGTTCCATTGGATAGCTGGAAACCTAAGTATTTTACTTCTTTTTGGCATAGCTGTGCTTTTGCTCTGGAAACCTTGTATCCTGCTTCATTCAAGAGATGTAGAAGTTCACTTGTGGCTTGCAAACATTCTTCTTCTGAGTTGGTGGCAATCAGCAAATCATCTACGTATTGAAGAAGAATTCTCTCTCCTGGGATAACTGGATAACTTGATAAATCCTTGCTGAGTGAAGTACTGAAGACTGTTGGTGAATTTTTGAATCCTTGTGGTAATCTTGTCCAGGTAAGTTGGCCTCCTCTTCTTGTTGTTGGATCTCTCCATTCAAATGCAAATAAAAGCTGACTGGCAGAGGCAAGCCGTATACAGAAGAAAGCATCCTTTAAATCTAGAACAGTGAAGTGAGTAGCTTCAGTATGAATTAATCCCAGCAGTGTGTATGGATTTGGTACTACTGGATGTATAGTTTCAATTGCATCATTAACTCTTCTCAGATCTTGTACTGGCCTGTAGTCACCTCCAGGTTTCTTGATTGGAAGTAAAGGAGTATTCCATGATGATTGGCATTCTTTTAGTAATCCATGTTTCAATAATCTCTTCAAGTGAATATGAATTCCTTCTATTGCTGGTCGTGGAAGTGGATATTGCTTCACATGCACAGGTTCTGCTCCTGATTTGAGAGTTACAAGAATTGGGGCTATATTCTTTGCTAGGCCAGGTGGATTATCTTCTGCCCATACTCCAGGTGGTGCTGAAATTTCAATAGGAATAGTTGCTTTCTTGACAGGAAAAATGCTGTAGAATCTCCATTCTTCTTCTCGTGGCACTGTTAGTGTCATTAATCCTGCAGGTTTGGGATTTGTGTTCACAGACATTTGCATTTCTCCCTCTTCAGTGAAAGTTATCTGTGCTTGCAGTTTAGCAAGCATATCTCGACCTAAAAGTGGAATAGGGCATTCTGGTATGTATAAAAATTGATGTGTTATCTTTTGTCCTCCTAATTCACACATGCGATTCTGTAAAAATGGTTTAGTTGCTTTTGTCCCAGTGGCTCCAACAATAGTGACAGTTCGTTTAGATAAAGGAGCTACTGGTTTTGCTACTACTGAATGCTCGGCTCCTGTATCTATCATAAAGTTCATGTATTGATCCCCTATCTTCATGCAGACCATAGGCTCTTGGGAACCTAGAATAAACTCAGAGCCCGGTCTGTCCTAATCTTCATCACTATTGTATTCTGTTTCTGCCACTGCAGCTCCTTCAATAGCCTCTTCTCTTTTTTGCTGAAACTGCATACGGCCTGTTCCTGCTTGATTCTGAATATGCCCTCTTCTTCTCCAACTCCCTCCTCCCCTCTGTGAGGTAGGGTTTCTCTGCGGGCACTCATTTCTCCAGTGCCCCTCCTCCTTGCAATAGGCACATTGGTTCTCACCTAGTGGGGGTAGGTTATTTCGACTCCTTCCACGCCCTCTCATTCTTCTGTTGGAAAAACGTCTCCCTCGCTGTTCTACCAATGCTGTAGCTAAAAAATCTGCTTTCTTTTTCATTTTCCGTTCACATTCTCTCTCTCTTTCCTTATCACGGTTTATAAATACTTTTTGAGCAACTTCCATCAATTGTGCTGTATTCATACCTGCAAAGCCATCCATTTTCTGCAATTTTCGTTTAATATCCCCTTGGGATTGACTTACAAAAGCTACATTTACCATGCGCAAATTTTCCATGGCTGCTGGATCATATGGGGTATACAGTCTATATGCTTCAGATAATCGCTCATAAAAAGCTGCAGGAGATTCAGTTGGACTTTGCATTATTTCCGCTACTTTTCCAATATTCATTGCTTTTTGGCCCCCCCTTTTCAGGCCTTGTAATAGGGCTTGGCGAAAATGTGTTAAAGCTCTCACACCCCCTTCACTATTTGGATCTCATCCAGGATCTTCGTTTGGAAAAGCTGCCTGTGCTGCCAGCTGAGGATTTAAATTAGCTCGTTCAACAAAGTTTTCTTCTAACCACTTAGTGGATGCCTGCACAATTCTCACTCTTTCTTCAGTAGTAAATAAAGTAGACAAGAGATGACGACAATCTGACCAGGTAGGTTGGTGTGTTTGCATAATACTGCTCATTAATTCAGTTAAATCTTGAGGCTTGCTAGTATAGGATGCATAATGTGTTTTCCAATTTAACAAATCAGTTGTAGAAAATGGTACGTAAATCAGGCTGGTAGGTCCTAAAGCCATCTGTCCCTGATCGTCCCTAATAGGCAGGCCAGGTACCTGACGTAGGGGCATTACTTTTTTTCTGGCACCGCCAATACTTCTTAAATCGTATGTTTTCTGAGAAAATCTTTCTATAGCTACAGGAGATTCTATGCTTGTGGATTCTGTACTCTCTGTTTCGTTATCAGTAGTTGTCTGTCCCTCTGAAATGCTAGGAATGCTAGGACTTTCAATCGGAGAAGTCTGCCCTTCCCCCAATTGCAGAGACGGCACATTAGGTCTGGGCAGCGCTAGGGTAACATGCTGCTGCAGTGATCGTGTTAGAATTTCTGGAGACTCTGGGGCAGAGTATATAGGCAATCCCCCCTTCCCAGGTTTCTGTTCAGCTGTCTCTAATCCTCTCGCTAGCATAATTTTTCTCAACTCATAATACTGCCTTATCCAGGGTGGCTGCTTCTCACAAATATCTAACCAAGAGTCTATGTAAGGAAACTGATCTGGATAGTGTTCTCTCACACTCTTATGCACAGAAGAAATAATTCTCACATTGAAAGTACCCTCACGGGGCCATGCACTGTTTATTAACGGCCACTCTCTTTCACACAGCACAGCCATTCTATTAGGAGACATTGTAATACCATAATCCCCAGTAAACCCTTTATTAAAGTTCTTGATCATAATTTCTAAGGGAGTTTGTGTAGACTCTATCCCACCCATTTAACATGTAATGTGGTGCGTCTGTACTACGTAATCACGTACAACAAATTATTACTCCAAACAGTAGGAGAGGGAGGTCGAACTGTGAGGTAAGGGGTCCTCACAGCTCTGGAGACAGATAGGGACACAAACAACAATCACTTCCTCTGTTTTGCGACCTAGACGCGGTCGCCCGGCTAGGAACTGTGCTAGTCCAGAGTCCACTCTCGCTTGGCCTTGTCAAGACCTCTCACTCCTACATCTCTCATACAAACACAATTGCATTTCCCAAAAGCCCAATCCTGACTATCTAGGCTTACCAAAAATTTTACCATTACCATTAATCATGATTTTATTACCAGAAGAAGTCAGTGGTTTCCT
The DNA here is from genome assembly GCA_033557465.1 of Ichthyophis bannanicus. NCBI lineage: Eukaryota > Metazoa > Chordata > Amphibia > Gymnophiona > Ichthyophiidae > Ichthyophis > Ichthyophis bannanicus. Next base: position 550,500,513 of record CM066031.1, read on the forward strand.
CTTGCGCTCTTAATAGCCCTTGCAAGAGTACTCGGACCACTCCGGACGTGATCAGTGTCCTTTTACCATTTTTCCCATTACCATATGGTTCCAGGTTCCAGTACTGTCTGACTTAATAATATAAAAACTCTATACTCACCCAGATCTGGTACCCGTCCCTCAAGCCAGCGCATGGGTTGAAGCCTGGACTCCCCTCCTCGGGTTCGAAGGTGTTGGCCTAGCCGGACCCAACGCCCGCTGAGGCTAGAACCCTCTCCGATTCAATGGACTGGTTGGCGCCTGAGAATTCACACGTCAGTCAGACGCGGTCCCAACCAGGCCAAACCTTGAGGCGAATTTCGTGGTAAATCAGTTTGATCACTCTCTACCACTACACCTTCCAGGCCAACGCACCAAGAATATGTAGCAGCTGAATGCCACCAAACCAATTATACCAGGAGTCTTTATCAAGGTTCAAGCCAGTTTATTGTATACAAGGCAGTCTAAAAGTGACAGAGCCCCGCTTTAGCGGAAACATGTTCATTTTATACAGCCAAAACATTTTGATACATTAAAACATTCTATTGGTCTTATGCTAATTTCTACAAACTTTCTATTGGTCTGACATTTCCCTAAATTTGACCAATCAGGATCTATGCCCTTTGCTCTGCTTTCTCTAGCTAGCTGAACAATGGCATGGTTCAAACCTGGTTACTTTCCTTCATCAAGGTCATATCTGGCTCCTAAACTGTGTAAGTAACAATTCTGAAGTAACGATTTAACATACAGGCATTGTATTCACTTTGTGCAAACTCTGCTATAGCAGCATTTCATTCTAAAGTAATATTTAATTCTGTCTTTTTAATTTTATGTCTCAGCACTACTGAATTCTGAGGCCTGTCATTTTCCAGGTTCAGGCTTATGGCCTAGTCTATAGTTATAGGCTACCTGGCTATAGGTGTAGGCTACCTGGCTACCACATCATGGCAACCACAAAGGAGGATTATTGGGTGTATGTAGCTCTGTGGTGTGGATCCTGAGAGGTGCCACTGGGAACATTGTTCAATGCATGTAATACCAGAAAGTGGCCATCAGAGAAAGCCTGAGCTCGCAACATAGGGGTGAGGGTTAATAAGCAGTGCTATGTGGCAGAAATCACTATCTGTTGTGTGCTGGCATATATAGGAAGCAGCAAAGAGAATTGCTGTATGCTGACCCACACATCTGGGGCCTGCTGCTGGGGCCGGTGTGTATGACTGCTTTGCCATCATGACATATATCTATTCTCAGACATGATCTGCTGCTACATATATGCAGACAACATGGAAGTATTTCACAGTACCTGTTAGGAACAAGGCAAGATTGGACTGCTTACAGGTATAGAAATTAACCTACCCTGTGCTATACCATCACAGATTAAGAACTGAGCATCAGATAGGTTCCCATATGTATGCCACCATGTCTGTGACAATGGCATGCATTTGCTGTGGTTCATGGACCATGACCAGGCAAACTGGGAGCTGCACACCAAACCTCTGGATCACAGATGGGGGAAAGTAGAACAGGACCTCTCAGGGGTCTATATCTGTGGGCAAGCCTGATAGGAGCAGGATTGGAGATGCTGCAAGGTCAGAAAATGCTGGAAAATGGCCTTGTTCACAGAAGTCTTTGTGCTAGTCTGCTAATGAACTCACCATGTTATTAGAGCTGTAGCATGACTATTATCACCTGGGCTCAGGATATAAGCATGTGGCTCTCTCTACCCTACAGATGATGCTGTTGGCTGAAGTGTGGGCAATAATGTTACAAAAATGCATGCTATCCACAAGGTACTGATAAGCTCTCACCTACATTGCTTGGGACTCCCCAGATCTGTTCACACATCTGTGAGGAAGAAGTACAATGGGATTCTGTTCCCTGCCAGTGACAAAGTGTGAAGAGTGGGTACTGATTGGATACCTACTCACATGGTTGATGATATGAGGCCATTATGTCATGACTGATGTGCTTGTCACATCTCCAGGGTGGCTCATTGATGTGAGCAGCAAAACATATTCTCAGAGTGACTTTACATTCAAGAAGTGCTGTGACTGGTTTGCATCCTCATAAATCACACATACTATCTGGCAAGATTGTAAAGCTAGGTAGAGAGGCATACACATTAGCTTCAGGTTCCACAATGGCCCTCAGAACATGTTCATGGCACATGTGACCAGTTTCTAACTGGAACAGTTGGATGTGCATGCACTCATTTATGAGATGTATATGGTAGGTCATAATTTGCATACCTCTGACAATGTGGACCACATACATGCAATGAGCAGTGCTCCTGTGTCACATGTGTGCCATCATTGTCGCATGGGAGATGACATCACCCAGTAGGTGACACCAAAGCATGTTGCTAAGATATCCATTGCCTACATGCCCAGCATGGGCTGACATGTGGAGTGGGAGCCATCAGCAGCTGCTATATTTCACACTAACTTGCATAAAAGCGGAAGTAAGGATGTGGTTGAAAACTATAGGCCGGTTAGTTTAACTTCGGTGGTGAGTAAATTATTGGAAACGCTGCTGAAAGAGAAAATAGTGAGGTTTCTGGAGTCCAGCGGATTACAGGATCTGAGGCAGCATGGATTCACCAGAGGCAGGTCTTGTCAGACAAATCTGATTGATTTCTTTGACTGGGTGACCAGGGAGTTGGACCGAGGGAGAGCTCTAGATGTGGTGTATTTAGATTTCAGTAAAGCCTTTGACACTGTTCCTCACAGGCGACTTATAAACAAACTGAGCACCCTAGGGATGGACCCTAAAGTTACTGCTTGGGTTAGAAATTGGTTGGGTGGGAGGCGACAAAGAGTACAAGTAAATGGAGCTCACTCTGAGGAGAAGGATGTTACCAGTGGTGTGCCCCAGGGATCTGTCCTTGGTCCGATTCTTTTTAACATCTTTGTTAGTGATATAGCGGAAGGGCTGTTGGGTAAGGTTTGCCTCTTTGCGGATTATACCAAAATCTGCAATAGAGTAGACACCCAGGAAGGTGTAGATAACATGAGGAGGGATCTAGCTAAGCTTGAAGAATGGTCTAGAATTTGGCAGCTGGGATTTAATGTTAAAAAATGTAAGGTCATGCATTTGGGCTGCAGCAATCCAAGGGAGCAATACAGTATAGGAGGTGAAGTACTTTTTTCCACTAAAGAAGAGCGGGACCTAGGCATGGTTGTGTCTGATGATCTTAAAGTAGCTAAACAGGTAGAAAAGGTGACGGCAAAAGCTAGAAGGATGCTTGGGTGCATACGGAGAGGAATGGCTAGCAGAAAAAAGGAGGTGATAATGCCTCTGTATAAGTCTTTGGTGCGACCTCATTTGGAGTATAGTGTGCAATTCTGGAGACCGCACCTTCAAAAGGATGTGAACAGGATGGAGTCGGTGCAGAGGGTGGCTACTAAAATGATTAGTGGGCTTCATTATAAAGCATATGAGGACAGACTTAAGGATCTTAATATGTACACCTTAGAGGAAAGGCGGGATAGAGGTGATATGATTGAGATGTTTAAATACCTCCATGGCATAAATGTTCAGGGAGAGAGCCTCTTTCAATTGAAAACAAGTTCTGCTACGAGGGGACATGGGATGAGGGTGAAGGGAGATAGATTCAGGAGTGAAATGCGGAAATATTTCTTTACGGAAAGAGTAGTGGATCCATGGAATAGTCTCCCAGTGGAGGTGGTAGAGATGAGGACAATAACTGAATTCAAAAAAGCATGGGACAAACACAGAGGATCTCTAAAGGTAAAAAGTGGACTGTTGTAGTTGTTGATATGGAAGGACAGACTAGATAGGCCATGTGGTCTTTTTCTGTCATCATGTTTCTATGTTTCTATGCCTCTGCCTGTATGGACGTGATGTACTGCCATCTGTACTGGCTCTACACATTCGCCATGATTAGCAGCTCCAGGAGTCCTGACAAATTTCTGGGGAATGGTGCTAGAGATGGGCTGAAATTCTACATGAGGTGGCAAAAGTGAGCTTGCTTGGTCTAGTACTCAAGTTCTATTCCCAGCACCATGCGGGGTGGTTTGCCACAAAGAATTGAAACGAACAGCATTATGAGGTAGCTGCACTCACATATAATGGCTGTAGGTTGCATATAATGGCCTTGAGGTTGCATAAACTGGTTGTTGTGGTTGGACGACTGAATATTATGGTTTGCAGGGAGTCAGCTCTTCTCTGCACTGTAACTGTCTCATGTGTGCATGTGTTGCACCATCCCACATCTGTGCACCTTGTGCCACATACAGCACAAGTCCAGCCATTATGAATATTTCACAGAGATCCTATGGTGAGCAGCAGGTCAAAACATATCTAGTGGCGCTGGGGGAAAACCCAGTTATCAACAGCATCAACACAAATCAGATTATATTGCGGTGATTATGAGTGTGGTGCTGACATATGTGATCTGTTGAAATCAGTGTTGTCTGTGACAATGTCTGATACTATTGAGGCCAGTGGGATCTAGTGGGTACATTAGCGTACATGCAATCAATATTAAGACCAAAGAAAGCAACAAAAGTATCTGTGGAACACGAGAGAACAAAAAGAACAGATACCAAGACTGGCAGTAATTTTCAGGTTTGAAAAAACCCTTTTATTTTCCCCTACGCGTTTTGGCCTCCTGGCCTTCTTCAGGGGGATATATATTGAGGGAGCAAACCTTATGTAAAGACCTTCTGTCAATTGAGAAGTATTTAACCACGTGGGGACAGAAGGGGACACCTATATACTATAGCTCAAAGGATGATAGTGGAAGGGGATGCATGTTGGCAAAAGTCGGAAATAGTTGTAGCCCACTACTTGGGTGTGTGAACAGTGTCCTGTAAGAGATGGTGTGGAGGAGGGGAACATCATACAGGCACATGACCACAGCTGCAGACACAAAATGTGAAGGGTGAAGATATGGACTATGTGTACAATGTTACAAATGCATACTGCACCTCTTTGGCATAGTGCAGAGCTAGACAGGTTACATCTTCTAACGTGTGCTAGGTGCAGCACAGCATAGCTGCAAGCATGATCCTTACCATATCCCTCTGGGCAAGGTTGACATACATAGCCGCTGCATGAAAATATGGCCAATGCATACCCTACTAAAACACTTATCCACTTTTTAGTCACTTCTCGCATCAACTATTGCAACCTCCGCCTTACTAGTCTCCCTCTCAGTCATCTTTCTCCCTTCAATCTGTTCAAAACTCATATAACCCCAATATACTCATATAACCCCTTTTCTCAAATCATTTCATTGGCTTCCCTTCCATTTCCGAATCTAATACAAACTTCTTCTGACCTATAAATGCATTCATTCTATTTCTCCTCACTACCTTTCCTCTCTTCTCTCTTCCTACTCCCCTCCTCATGAACCCCACTCTTCCTTTGGCTTGCTTCTCTCTATGCCCTTCTTTTCAACAGCCAATTCCAGACTTTGATCCTATCACCTTGCTGCTTCTTATGCCTGGAACAAACTACCTGTATCTTTACATCAGACTTCATCTTTCCCCCTTTTCAAATCCATGCTAAAGGCTCACCTCTTTCAGGCCACTTTTGGATCTCTCCTTCTGTCTCATTACCCTTCCCTATTATACCCTTGTTCTCATCTATTGAACTGTCTGTCTTGATTAGATTATAAGCTCTGATGAGCAGGGACTGTCTTTTATATATGTCTATACAGTGCTGCATATGCCTTGTAGTGCTATATAAATGATTAATAGTAGTAGAAGTCGTAGAAAAATATGGCAAGGAATGAATTTACTGCAGAGTTAGGTTTCTGTGTGTACATGAGAGACATATCGATTCATCTTCCTGTGCTGGCCTCATTTCAGCGAGCACCTGCTCAAGAAACTCAGGGCGCTTCCTCTGGAGCTCCTGCTCCTTCTTTTGCAGATTTTCAAGCTGTCAAGGAAAGAGTGCAGAGATGAGTGACATGTTCCCCACTGAGGTGACAGAAATTTTAAAACTTTACTCCCATGATAGACCAAGACAAACAGCTTCCACAGTGTGGCAGGGTGCTGGACTAATGTAGATGTGTCATGTATATAGGACTAGAGCTACATTGGTGTAAGCTTGCCATTACCTTGCCTTGCTATCCTATGTGCCTTGGTGCCCCCTCCCCGTGCATCACATGTGTTCTGTAGCATTCTGATGGCACATCATACATTTGTATTACAAGCAAGGTCATATGTTCTGTGTCCCCGAGTATTCCACTTGTCAAGCGAAAACATCAGCAGGGCATCTGTACTGCCTTACCCAGATGTGGCCCACTCCTTTCATCCCTCCCCACATCCAGGGCTGCTGTGGGTGGCCACTTTCCCCATATGTGCCAAGGTACTCACTTTCAGGAGTGCATCTTCAAGTACGTGCAGGATTAGTGACTAGCTTACTCTGAGGGATCAGGCGTCATGCAGCACTAATTCCCATGTTTCAGACCTGGTGCTACAAAAACCAGGATGCAGTGTTGAGTACATGTAAAACAAGAAGTGGGAAACATTCTCACTCCTGGAACTGATTAACATGGCTAGTCTGAATGCCCCCATGAGCATCGCAGTGCCTGAAAAGCACTGGGATCATAACCCTACAAGGCACAATAAAGTAGTGCGCCTCATCCATTGGAAACTTTGTAAACACTACAACATCACAGTGCCTGACTACCACCTTCTCCTCGATGCCTTGTCCTCGCTTGGTTTTAGGGTCTCTGTGCTTTCTTGGTTCTCGTCTTATCTCTCCAACCACACTTTCAGTGTTTGTTCTAGTAGATTCTCCTCTACTGCTATTCCACTTATAGTTGGTGAACCCCAAGGATCTGTCTTGGGTCCACTCCTTTTTTCTCTCTATACCCAGTCCCTTGGTGCACTCATCTTCTCCCACAGTTTTCAGTACCACTTTATGCTAATGACTCTCAGATCTACCTCTCTACCCCCTGAAATTTCTCTGGTAATCCAGGCTGGATTTTTGCCTGCCTATCTGACATTGCTGCCTGGATTGTCCGCCATATGAAATTGAACATGGCCAAAAGAGAACTTCTTATTTTTCCTCCTAAACCCACCTCCCCCTTTCCTCCTTTCTCAATCTCTGTGGATAACGCTCTATTACTCCCTGTTTCCTGAGCTTGCAACCTTAGGGTTATCTTTGACTCCTCCCTCTCCTTTTCCACACACATCCAACTGATAGTTAAAACCTGTTGTTTTTCCACAACATCAGCAAAATTCGCTCCTTCCTTTCTGAACTCACTACTAAGACACTTATCCACTCTTTAGTCACCTCCCGTCTAGACTACTGCAACCTCTTCCTTGCTAGTCTCCTTCTCAATCATCTCTCTTCCCTTCAATCTGTTCAAAACTCAGCTGCACAGCTAATCTTCAGCAGCCTCAATATGCTCATATAACGCCTCTTCTCAGGTTGCTTCATTGGCTCCCTATCCACTTCTGTATCCAGTTCAAACTTCTCCTACTGACCTATAAGTGCACTCATTCTGCTGCTCCTCACTACCTTGCCTCTCTTATTTCTCCCTACACTATTCCTTGGGATCTCCATTCTTCTGGCAGATTCCGCCAACGATCCACCCTATCAGCAACCCTATTCAACATCTATCTATAGCCCCTCTGCTCAATCATCAAGCGACACAACCTCAATTTTCACATATACACTGATGACATCATGTTCTACAGCACTTTCAATTCAAAACAAGCTTCCTACTCCATCCATCAACAATGCTTTGCAAACATCTCAGAATGGCTACAAAACAATCTGGAAGTCAACTACAAGAAAACTGAGGCCCTTATCATAACAAAGGACAATACATTCTCCTCACCAGACACCCTGACACTCGGCAACACACAAATTAAGGTTGAGATGGAAGTAAAATACCTTGGGGTCAGTCTGGATCAGACCCTAAGTTTCAAAGCACACATAAGCAATGTTGCCAGAACAATATATCTCAAAATAAGAACCCTTCAACACCTCTGAAAGCTCCTTGAACCACCAGACTTCCACTCTGCACTACAAGCAATGGTCCTACCACTTCTCAATTATTGCATTGCAGTATATTGAGGCCTCCCACAAGCCATGCTGCTCCCTATACAAACTGCACTACATACAACGGCATGCATCATTCAAGGTGCTGCAAGGAATGATCATATCACACCTTTCCTAAAACAGCTCCACTGGTTACCATTACCCAGCTGCATAAAATATAAAATAATCCTCCTCACTCATAAATCCTTACACTCCGACCCACCAGCACACCTCCGTACCTTACTGCAAATCCCACAGAACAACAGACCAAGAAGAACTGCCTCCCAGACCTCCCTTACCATCCTGTATGCAAGAAACAAGTAGCAAGCCTGCAGACGCACATTTGAACTTAGCACTCCATCCATATGGAATGCCCTACCAAACACCCTGAAAGCATCACTGACATCAAGATCTTCAGAAGACATCTAAAAACTCACCCATTCACGGAACACTTCTGCCTAAAGACATAGCTTCGACAGCTCCCCAATCGCAAAGTTATACACACCATCCTGTAAATATATACATAGTTTAAACATGCAAAGTAATCCAAGTTGTATATAACTCTACTGTTCACTGTTCAATGTATCTTTGATGTTTTATGTAAACCATCGAAAGGCGATATAAAAATCCACTTAAAGGATGGAAAGGTGGAACCAGCGAAAGGCGGTATAAAAATCCACCTAAATAAAATAAATAAATAAGATCCCTTCTATCTCTGCCCTTCTCTTCTACTGCCAACTCCAGACTTTGATCCTTCCACCTTGCTGCTCCTCAAGCCTGGAACAATTACCTGAGTCTGTACATCAGGCTTCATCTCTGGCCCTTTTCAAATCCAGACTGAAAACTCACCTCTTGAAGGCCATTTTTGGATCCTGATCCGTTTAGTCTCCTATATGTTTTCTTACCATGCCCCTAGATGTATCCTTGTCCTCAGCTGTTGTATCTGTCTTGACTAGACTGTAAGCTCTGATGAGCAGGGAGTTTTTCATGTGTGTCTGTACAGCAATGCATACGCCTTGTAGCGCTATACAAATGATCAGTAGTAGTAGTAGTGGATGGTGTTACATGCACCTGTGCTAACACCACACACAGTATGGGCTCCGCTTTACCTGCCAGTGATATGCTTGCCATGAACCTGACAGTAGACACAGCAACGTTGCATTTGACATGCAGGGCTGGGACGAAGGTTTCTTCTGCACCAGTCAGAAGCCACTGTCGCAACCACCCCCACTGCTACATGATGCTAACATGGCTGCATGGTGATAGCGGCGGTGGCACAAGTCCTTTTTGACAGCAGCAGCATGTATGTGTGCTGCCACTCTCACAGCAGAGTCGCACTGCCCATCAGGGTTGTGATCCCTAGGCAGTCGCCTAGTCCTCCTAGAGGACTGGCCAACCCTGCTGAAATGCAATCATGCCACCACCTTTGGCACCAACAGCATAGTGCCCTTTATTCAAAGGGCACCATGCTGTGACTACCAATGGGCCACAGCAATCACTCTTTTCAGGCCTGGGGTCTGGGTGGTGCTCATTGCATACACTTCAGTGTGATTCCTGTGGTGTTTGACCCGCAAAAATGTCTCTTTCCCTGCAAGGGAACCTGCTCTGAGCTGGTGTTAAGGCTCCCAGTGACTGTACCCTCTAATGTGCACTAAGCTCCCAGGTGTTAAGAGAACACACGCTGTCTCCATCCATGCTCTGCCCAGTTAATGCCCCCTCTCCACTGCTTTTTCCCTTACCCTGCGGTAATGGGCTACCAGCCATTAAGCTGGCGTTATTGGCGCTTTCTACCACGGTAACCACTAGCAGGCTCCAATAATGCCTGCTAATGGCCCCTTTGAGCCCTTACCATTGCTTAGTAGACTATAAGCCTGCTAGTGGTTACCCTGGCTTATAGGGAAATTATCTTTCTGACTACTTCCATGATAGCTTTGGTAGTGTAAAAGATCATTTCTGTCTGTTGGCTTTTTGAAGACAGATCACAAAATCTTGCTCATTTAACCAAATATAAAAATCCTGTAATTCCTGCTGATTTCCTTGCTGTAATATCATGATGTTATCAATGTACTGTTTTCACATAAGAAGGGATGGTTTGTTCAAAAGAGGCTTTCAAAGAAACTGGTTATTTCGGGGGCCATAATGGCCCCAGTTGCAGTCCCTTTGATCTTTTGGTAGTAAGTGTTCTGAAACATAATTTTAAAATTTTGTTAACACAATCCTAGCTAACTCACATATACGTATATTCTGTGGGAACTCTTACTGAATCCTTCCTTGTGTTGAGAAAAAATCTAATAATGGACATAGTTCTTTTTTGGATAATGTTGGTATCCATCTTAATCTTGTCTAAAGTGGTTATGATGTGAGATAAGAAGATGGAACTAATGGAAGAGATGATGGGTAGGGGGGAGGGGAATCAAGGGATTTGGGGAGGATGTAAATGGGTGGAGTAACCACATTTTTAGATTCTAAAACTTTTTTCTCTTTGGAAGTAAGATTATCAATTTATCCTAATTGGGGCAGCATCTTAATCTCTGATTGTAATTCTGGGACTGGTCTTTGATGAGAGGAATATAAGAAATATGATCTGCAATTGCTGTTCAGTTTCCACAGTATAATTATATTTGCCAAGAATGACAGTGGCAGCCCCTTTCTCTACTAATTTAATAATGATTTTATTGTTATCTTTTAATTCTTGAATAGCCCAGTTTTCCTCTATAGAAAGAGAGTAAAAGGCCTTTTATCTCTTTTTCTCCAAGGATGCAATATCTCTCAAAACCAAATAGTGAAATGCATGTATGAGGGGACTAGGAGGACCAGGGTTAGACCCATCGGGAATCATTTCTAATGAAAGATAAATAAGATGTTCTGGCTGCAAACTTCAAGAAAAAATGTTCAATACACAGTTTGCTGGTAAACTTGAAGAGGTCTATCCTGGTCTGAAGGGCATTATGTTTAGATGTCAGAAAAAAGGATAGGCATTTCTGTAAAACACTTTCCTGTGTACTGTGGTGCCGCAGCCAGTAGAGAGCCCCTTGAAACAGATAAAATGCTGATAGTTTCCCCTGGTCAGAAAAGAAAGGTTGGAAAATGTACCTTTAAGAATCCAACTGAGAAAGAAAAAAACCTCTCAAGAACTGCTGAGTCAAAGCCACGCCCCAGCTCTAGGGAAACTGAGGGTGGTAACCAAAAGCAGTTGGGGGCGGGGTGGAATGGTATTAGGCAGAACCACTTATATAAACCCCAGAGGGCAGTGTTTAAGGAGGTGTGCCATAGGGAGGAGCGCAATGGTGAGGAGTGCAATGGTAAGGACTGCATTGCAGGAAGTCCCATTGCTACGGACAGACCAGATGTGGGAGATGGGTCAAACCTGAGAGATTCAGCAAGAAGCACCAGACACAGTCGCAGGAGCATTGGTAAGGCTCAGAGCAGTGTTTGGGGAAGCAAGAGTGCACATGGCAGAGATCTCCAGGAAGTTCCAGAGACAGTTGATTCTGACTCAGAGACAGACTCTGAGCATGAGCCTCTGCGGGGACAGAAGCTGCTTCCATACATGAGGGTAAGAGAGAGAAAGCCTCCTCGTTGTCAAAAGCAGTTTGACCAGAGAATTCTCACTGAACCATTTGAGCAGGACTTGAATCAGTTCCAAGGCTATAAGAAGCAGGCTAAAGGTTCAAGAGCCCAGAGAAGCAAAGCTGAAAGAATTACAGAAAGAGTTCAGAATATAAGAGCTTACCAGGAGGGTTTGAATCCTTATTTCTTATCTCAGGAAGAGCTTATAAGGAAACCCTTGAACAAGCAATCTCTTAATGTTTTAAATCCCTTAAAATGTTTGATACAGGATCAGGGAGTGGCAGGTTTGAAGTGCAGCCCTGAGTCCCGGGAGAGTTTCCACAGAGAACAGCTGTTAGCTGATGACGCAGCAAACAGTGACTGTTCTGATTCTAATGCAATGGATATAACTGATAACCAAAGTTTCTCAAGTGAGAGTGACCAAGAGATGGACTGTAGCCTTTCCATGAAGGTGAAGTAAAAGTTATAAGGGTCAAGCTTGAAGAAAATATATCTTATTCTTGTGCATGAATGTTTTGAAGAAACATAGGAAGTTTTTAACTAGTATGGCTGCTGTGATTTTTACCTAGAAGGCTGGATGAAAGAAATGCCCAGATTCTCTAGTGCAGACCAGAGTAAAGCTCCTATTTTGTCTTAAACCAAAGAAGAAGATTTTCTTACCTGTTTTTGATTGTTTGCAAAGTTCTGCAAAAGACTGTTTTCATTTGCTATAAAGTTTATGTGCTGGAAACTTGTATTGAAGAATCATGCCATGCTGAAGGAAGCAAATGTTTGAGCTGAACGTTAAGCACCATTTTGATTTTCTTGTATGAGTAAAGTAATAACATGTGAACTACCAAAGCTTCCATTTGAAGTTCCTGTCTTTAGGGAAGCGATTAAAAATCCTGTTTGCTTTCAAGCCTTGCCTCTCGGTATATTTATTATATCACAACTACATGAGAACATTCAAGGTACTTCAACTCCCAGAAGTCTGTGTTCTAGGAGTTGGCATAAAGAAAGTGTGAGGCACTAGCCCTCTCTGGCACCCGCCTAGGGGGACGTAGCTAGTAGGCCTGACAGTACATGTTAGAATATAGTTTCAGAGATTTATCACAGGAGGGCCTATCGAGAAAAGTTCCTTTGGAGACATCCTCTTCTCCTGCCCTTTGTCATTGGGACCTTCCTTTCTTGACCCACATTTTGCCAGATTTCATTAAAATGTAGTTTGTTTTTTATTAAAAGTGTCCACTCTCATGTTTTATGCAAGGTGGATTGAGATTTAGACTACCTTCCCAATCTCAAAGAGATCAACCAAGGTACAGTAGTATGTAATAAACACATAAGAGGATATTTACAAAGGCTGGATATTTACTGGAGCAAACGGCCTGCAGATAGTGCATAGAGCACACACACACACTGCACTGGCAGATAGCACGAGGGAATTTGTGCTGTCTGCTAATGCATTCACCTTGGGCCCCAGCACTAACCAAAACACAAAAAAATACAATGCAATGAAGCACCCCAATCCACTGATGTCAGACACAATTTACCCACAGCCTAACACCCATCCCCTGATCACAGACTCCTCCCTGGAATCCAACATCTGACCATGCCCCCACCCCCCAACACGCCTCAGCACTTACCCAGGGGTATCCCTGGTGGTATAGTATCCAGGGTGGGAGGGATTCCCCTATGCTTCTGCCCTGTTCTTGCCCAGTATCAAGATGGAAGCTGTGACGCCTAATGTTAGTCTCGTGCCACTATCTTTAGGGGCCAAGCTGCCAAATAAGGACAATTGTTTATATTTGGAAGATTGACGCCTTGCAGTAGTACCATGAGATTACTGCTAGGGGCCAGAGCCACCATTTTGAACTCAGGCAGTGGGGACTACTTGTACCCCTGGAACTAGATATCCCCTAGATAAGTGCTAGGTGGTGGGTGTTGAACTTCCAGGGGTCTGCAATTGGGGGGTAGGATCTATGAGAGATTGGAGCTGTGATCAGTGATGGATGTTGGTCTATTGGGGATTGGATCAGAGGGTTAAATATCGATGTTGAGGTGGTTAAAACTTTGTCTTTTCTTTCAGCAGCAGCCACACTATCTGCCTGTTAGCATGCTGTAACATACCATGCACTGTCTCTGCCCATACTTCGCCCAGTTCCCATCCCACCATGCATTAAGCACTTAATTCATGATTTTTAATGCATGGCAGTTTTTAGTGCACAGTAGATGTTAGCAGGGGCCCATGATAGCGGTTACCACATGTTAAAATGTGCGTTAACTGCTTAACGCATTTTAGTAAACAGGTGTCTTAGGGGTCTATTCTGTCCCACGAATAGCGGGGCTGGATGCACTGTTCCCTCTAAACTGTGCGCGTGTGCGCGCGCACACACCTCGCTGAGTGAGCGCACATACTTTACAACAGAGCGCACAAAAATTACGGTTCTGATTCTGATAGAAAACAACACAGACATTCTTAAAATTGAAAAGTTGTTATGTATTTATAGTTTTCACAAGTTCTACAATATTTTCTAGTGCAATCAATGTGGTGTGCATACTGTATTCTGACGTGTAGTCAAATTTTAAAGTATATAACTCCAAGTGTCGTTATGTGGCGCACAAAAATTTAACCTTCCTTCAAAAGCTGCACAGCTGATATTTTATGCGCACACAGCCTACAGAAAATTAGAGGGAACATTGGCTGGATGTCCCATTGGGATGTCCATCCTCGCTATTTGTCCCTCTTGCCGTCCCCGACTAAGCCTCCCCCATACCAACAAGGAGTTTGTATAGGGAGGCTTAGACGGGAACGGGAGGGGGGTGGAAAGGGGCAGTATGGAGGCAGAGTTAGGGTGGGCAGTGGGCGGTCTGCGGCCCCAGACATACAGGGCCAATTCTGAAGTCGGCCCTGTATGTCCAGGGCCAGGAGAATGGACAGGGGACTTATTCCACCTCGGAGGTGGAATAAGTCCCCCTAGACGTCGGGGGACAGGAGACCCAGCCGGGAGCCAAAAGGTGAGGTGTGCAGGAGATTCCCCGCAGCCCAACCCTGGCCAAGGGAGGCTAGATCGGGGGTCGGGCTGCAGGGAAAGGTGAACGTGTTTGGCGGCAGTGGATCGTGGCTGATTCCATGGCAACCAGACGCCATGGCACTGTGGCTCCATTCAGGAGCCTGACTGAGTTAGTCGGGCAGGGGCCTGTACCTGCAGGCTGATGGGAATTGGATCCCAGCCTGCATGTACAGGCCTAGACGCGATTTTGATCCTACGGGGGCTAGACGTTTCCCGCGGGATCAGAATCAGGTTTATCTCTGTGCGTCCGGTTCTGACCAGACACACAGTAGCCAGGACGCGCAGAATGGAATGTGTCTTTTAGTCAATAAGATAAGCTAATTAAAAAATAAACAGCAGCAAAAATATTTCACCTCAAAAATTCAATTAAGCAATTAACACCCCCCTCCCCCCCCCCCCAAAATAATATACTTCCATTTGGCTAAAAAATAGTCATCAAGGCAGTTTATCCGATACCATTAAATAAATAAATAAATAAATACATTTAATTTAATTTAGGAGCATGTTAACTAAAATTAACTATCCAGTAGTGTGAGGTTTAGCAAGCGGATTAGGCACCATGCTAAAAGGTAGCATGGGCCCCCCAAGCTCAGACTCCTACACTACCTCGGCAGCACGTGTCGACTGGGCAGGATGTGGTGTTCCCGCTAGTGTGCTGCTGATACGGGAGTTTGAATCCCCTGCCACCTACCCTCGGTGCAGGTTGCATGAGTGCAATTAACGTCACCTTAGTGGGCGGCATTAGTTGCTCCCGTGGCAGGTTTACCATGGTGATCCCTGATAGCCGCAGGGGGACAGCGACACCTGCCTCCCTGCAGTTAGCGCTAATCCCCACACTAGTAACATGGCCCAAACCCCCATTACCAATATAGGGCTTAGTAAACATGCCCCTTAATTGAATTCAGTTCTTATATTCTGCACCAACCCAGAAGATTAAGCTCGGGGAGGATTGCAAAAATCTGAAATAATAAAATACAGATGTGACCATAACGACATTGATATGGTTTATGGTTTATCGAATATTTGATATACTGTCTTTAGCAGTTAGCGACAAAGCAGTTTACACAATAAAATTCACTAAACTTTAACACCAACAGTATAAATAGCATTCTAAGAATCTCAGGCTGCCCCCACAAAAGACTTCTTCAATATTCCCTGCCTGGGAAATGGCAAAGCAATTCTGAAAGCATCAACAGATCTAAGATATCGTGAAGGGGTGTAATATTGCATTTGATCTGACATATAAACAGGTGCCTGCCAACCCCTGCAAGAACTTAAATGCAAACAGTAGTTTATACTGAATTCTGTTCTAAATATATAGCAGCACTCTCTTGTCTTCCTTGCTGCTGTATTATACAAGAAATCTGTCACGTAGATAGGTCCAGAAAAACTGTATTATAGGGCCGGATTTCAAAACTGGTCACCGATAGGCACCGGCCCTCTTACACAACTCAAAAACATCAGGGTGCGCAGCGGCAGCAGGGGCCCTTCTAGAAATCATCAGACTATGTGGACTATCCCTGCTCAGATCCTCCCTCTCCCGTTCCTTTTCTTCCAGAGGTCGTGATCGGGGCATGAATAGCAGCACCAACAGCTTGAAGAAAAGTCACTGTGGGGCCTGTGAACAGCTTGTTCTCACAAATCCTAAGGCAGTCTGCTCCTGCCTCCTGAACAGACTTCCCCTTCTATGGAAATCCATGCGAGGGCCTGGGAACACACACTGACCCACTGCCCTCGTGTTGATTTTTTTTCAAACTCAGTTGATACTGTTGCTGCTCAGGTGCCAGTGGTCCTTGATACAGGCAAAGCAATGGCAATACCTAGGAAAATTTGGCACTGAAGGCAGATGCCTAAATCTGAGCGTGAAGTGCAGGCTGTCTCAGCTTTGTCCAGATTTATCAAACCTCAACTGCCTGTCCATATAGCCCTTAATTTCTGGCAGCACTCCTACAGCAGTCAGATATGACGGGAATGTCTGACTCCGAGTCATTCCCCCTCCCCGGTCTGCCTCATCAACCTCACCAGGGCAAATGCTAAGAGTCAGCTGTAGCGTCTATCATTTCAGACAGATTTAACCCTCCCCCAAGGGGTTTAAATCTAATCCCGAGCAGTTTACTCATCTGTACAGTGCAAAGTATAATTAGATGCCGATCTGTTGCATTCCTGCATCACAGCTCAGTTTGCCCACTGTAAAAATCCTCTCATTTTTTGTGCAGCTATTTGTTTCTGTCTATAAAATATGTGCAAGTAAATGCATGTTGTCAAGTATGCAACTTGGCATTTCTGTGTATTATAACGCTGAAGATATTCTGCTTCTCCTGCACACCGACCCATTTTCACCTGATTTCTCCCTATTTAATACATGTCTTTCCCATGTTGCTGCCTTGCTTTATATGAATTGGCTAACACTTAACCCCGGCAAAAGCTCAGCCACCTGATTAACTGGAACTGCTTCCTCTGCCCCCCTTCTTCTTGGCACCCGTATCCCTTTGGCCTCTTCGGTTCGATCTTGGCATTGTCCTAAACTCAGCGCTGACCTTTCACGATCACATTTCCTCTGTCTTTCACAAATCTCCACCAGATTAGAGCCATTCATCCTCTCCTCTTCTCCTCTGCTTTGACCATTTTATTGCTTTCTCTTGTGATTTCCTTTCTGGACTATTGTAATGTTGTTTATGCAGGACTTTCAAAATATCAACTTCACTATCTTCAACTTATTCAAAATACTGCTGTTTGTCTCCTTACTCATGCTTCTCACTATGATCATGTCTCTCCTCTTCTGATGTATTTTCATTGGCTCCCTATCTAGTTGTTAAGTTCCGTTGCGTCGGTGTCGACTCCTGGCAACCCTCTGGATAGTTGACCTAAACTTTGTTTGGTCTTCAGCCAAGTGGCTCATTGTTGATAGACTGGTATCCATAGCTGCTGTTATTGTATTGATCCATCTCATTGCTGGCCTTCCTATTTTATGGTGACCTTCTACCTTGCCAAGCATTATGTCTTTCTCCAATGATTTCTCTCTTCACATGATGTGTCCAAAGTATGAAAGTCGAAGTCTTGTCATTTGAGCTTCTAAGGAAAGCTTAGGTTTGATCTCCTCTAGTACTGACTAGTTTGTTCTTCGGGCAGTCCATGATATACACATTATTCATCACCAGCACCATAATTCAAAGGCATCAATTTTCTTCCTGTCGAACTTTTTCACTGTCCAACTTTTGCATCCAAATGACATTATTGAATATACCATGGCCTGGAAAAGTCGAATCTTTGTATGGAGAGAGACATCTCTGCTCTTGAGAATCTTGTCTAGGTCCTTCATAGCCATTCTACCAAGAGCAATACGTCGTTGGATTTCTTGACTATTTACATTTCTTCTCCATCAATGATGAACTTATTGATTTTGCCAGTTGTCAGGATCTTTGTCTTCTAAATGTTAAGACTATGTTCCTTGATTCATCTAGTAATGTGGTATCAACAGCATAGCAAAGGTTGTTGATGAGTCTAATACCAATCTTCACACCTCGCCCGTCTTCATATAGTCCTGCTTCTCTGATGATTTCTTCTGTATATAAATTAAAGAGGTAAGGAGAAAGTATGCAACCTTGTCGTACACCTTTGTTGATTTTAAACCATTCTGTTTCTCCTTGTTCCATTCGAACTGTTGCTTCTTGAACAATGTAAAGGTTGTGCAAGAAAACTATCAGGTGTTCTGGTATTCCCATGCTTCTTAATGTGACCCAGAGTTTCTCATGGTTTATACAGTCAAAAGCTTTGCTGTAGTCAATAAAGCACAAGTAGATATCTTTTGGTATTCTTTAGTCTTTACAAGGCACCATCTCACATCCATGATGTCTCTCATTCATCGCCCTTTCCCGAGTCCTGCTTACACTTCAGACAGTTCTCGTTCTAGGTATGGTCGTAGTCTGTGCTCATTTATCTTGAGTAAAATCTTGCTGACATGTGGGATCAGGATAATTGTGCGATAATTTCCACAGTTAACTGGGCCACCTTTCTTTAGTATTGGTATAAACAGATCTTTTCCAGTCAGTTGGCCATGATGTTGTCTTCCAAATTTCTTGGTAGAGCTGTGCAAGAATGGTAACAACTTCATGTGATTGCTGTAATACTTCAATGGGCATGCCATCAACGCCTGTTTCAAGATTCTTGTACAGGTCCACAAGGTTCTTCACACAGTGTTCCCTCTTATCTGTCCTCCTCTATCATTCTTCTTGCTCTACATCGCCCCCTCCGCTCATTCCACACTAATTGCCTATATCTTCTCTCTGCTTCTCATGCCAGGTATGAACTGATACATTATTCTGCTTTCTACTTCCTATGCCATTTCCTTTGGAACAGTCTTTCTCCCGCTCTTCAACTGGAGCCTGCCTAAACCACCTTTAAGGCCCTGCTTAAAACATTTTTCTTTCATGAGGCCTTTGACGACATCCCTGTCACCTGATTCACCAGGCACCTTTTGATGATCATCTCTCTTCCCCTGCCCTCTTTTCCATCTCTCTCTTAGTATGCTTGAGATCCTTTCCTTTCTGTGACATTTTTTCTTTTCTCCCCTGACTTTCTTTTACTTTATTTTTTATTGTGAACCACCCTGATAATTTTGTTGCAGAGCGGTATATCAAATTTAAATAAACATAAACATTGTAGGTTTCTTCTGATGGTTATCAGTAATCTGAAAATGTTGTCTTTCCAAATCTAAGTTATATTCAATGGTCACTTTCTCTTCCATGTTGTTTTGACAGATGTATTGGTAAGTGCTGGTACACCATTCAAGTTCCTGAAATATTAAGCACCGGGCAAAAACCCCACTGTACCTCTTGCAGGTGTTTTGGTTGCACAGGTTTTCTGTAGAAGTTCTGGAAAATCTTAAACTTTAGTTTAAAGATGTGCAAACAAATTAATTTGTAGGCTTATTTGTACAGTTTTGCTCTACTTTTATCCAATGTCTGGAATCTTTCCTATAGTTTGTATAAACATTTCTTTGGGAGTGGTATAGGAGGAAGTCTGTCAGAGAAGAATAAAAATAAGCCTTTGGAGCGGAAGGGTGGAGGAGAGAGTTTGCCTTTCTATGGGCAAGCATGTACCTGCTAAGAGAAACAAGAATGGCAGAGAAGAGAAACATTCATAAATTAATATAATGCCTCAGTTTATGTTCTGTTATATTATGTATGCAAGCAAAGCCAATATGATAAATCATACAACCATTTAATAAGTATGACAAAATATGCTATAATTACATAATAAAAAGGGGAATATTTTACCAGAAAGAAGAAATCTTAAAAACAAAACAAAACACAGAAACAAGAAAAATTCACAGGTAAAAGCAAAAAGCTATACATAGAATCACAAACGTTTATACAAAATATCAACAACATCTTTTAAAAAAGTACAGAAAGTATATTCATAGTCACAACATCCTCAGTGGGCACAACTACAGCCACTAACATTTCAGGTTTCTAAGATGGCCTAATCATAACCCATGAAAGAAACCTTACTGTGCATCGATATTGCCACACCCTTTTCTTATTATTTGTGTTATATTTGGGACTGATCCGAATGGAAATTAATCACAGTATGAAGTTTTGACAGCAACTCGTATTATATATTTTCACAAGTTAAAATCATTACAAACTGGATTTATTAATAATCAAACGCAACATCTTTTTATTTTGGTGTGTTATACATGTAATTAAAATTCTTGAAAAAGTTAGATATGAGGACAACTGCATTAGTTTGGTAACCATGGCCATATGGTCTCTATTCAAATATATCAGAACTGGAGACGATAAACATAAGAAGAAACATATTATGTAAAGATCATGTATATCCAAAAGTTCAGATAGATTTTATTGTAGAGTTAGCCACCCTGACTACAACTACTACTAATAATAATATTTATATAGCTATGGCTCTGTTTACCATTTGTATAGCGCTACAGGGCATACCCAGCGCTATACTTATACTGTAGATATAAGAGACAGTCCCTGCTCATCAGAGCTTACAATCTAATCAAGACAAAGAACATCACAAAATTGGAGTATGATAAGATACTCGTAAGTGGTGAACAAGAGAGTGAGGGGCATCAGGATGCAAAAGCAGCCTTGAAGAGGTGGGTTTTTAGCCTGGATTTGAATAGGGCTAGAGAAGGAGCCTGAAAATTAGAGAGCTTTTGTTTTATTTTGAAGACAACTTTGATAAACAAATTAAGAATATGGCATAGGTGCAGTCATCGCCCCAGATACAGCAAACCTGTATTTTCTCAAATTTGAATAATAATATTGGCCAGATCATCCATTTAAAACTGAGAAACTATTATGGAAAAATGATATAGAAAGAATAAACAATTTTTACTTTTGGTTGAACGGTCTAGATGCTAATGAATTTGAATGAAAATTAGATTTCCATCTCAGACATTGTCATTTTAAAAAAAGCCATGGTGGTATCAGCATCAACATCTATTTACAACTTACAGATACCAATAAAATGTTACATTTTGAAAGTTTCCATGTCCCTTCTTTGAAAGAAAATCTACTGAAGTTATGCTCTGACAATCGAGACATCAAGAAACAGTCTTGTGTGATGAGGAAGAGATTTATGGATAGAGATTACCCAAAAGAGTGTAACATGGTTAGTACCGCTGAATATCTGCAGCTGCCGATGCTACATGCCACGATGATAACCAGTTTGCATTGGGGCATGTCGCAGCATTCCAGGACAGCCAGAGGTGGCACTGCCCGCTAACTGGGAAGCAATGATATTGAGCCACTATCTGGTTAGTGATATGCAGCGAAAGCCAGGCACAGGAAACCATGGCCTAACGTTCGACATGTATCATTAACCGGGCAGCAGCTCAATATTGTCACTGCTCTGTTAACTTAATGCTTCTGCTCAGTTAGGGTTTCTCTTTCCATGCTTCAATTTTCATGGACGCACATCAGAGAGGAGGGTCAGGAAGGGCCAGCCGGTAGGGTCTTAGAGACAGGCGCAGGCTTGTATCACAAACGCCCCGTGTCTGTACTTTATTTTTGTACCAGCGGTAGACAACGGGCTGAATTTGATAGGAGGTGGCCTCCCAAAAGCACGATTTACTCTGTCCCAAACCCAACATGCGGCTGCAATCCCAAATGAAGATTTTGCAACCCCATTTGGAGTCACAACCCACAGTCTGGGAAATGCTGGCCTGTAGGGACCGATTCGGTGAACTCAGGAAATTCTAGTAACAGGTTCGCGTGAACCGGTGCGAACCGGCTGAATCCCACCACTGCATATACTCTTGTAACAGAGCAGACAAATGTAAGAATTACACAATAATCATCATCATATAATGCACAAAAGTAAGAATTCATCATCATATCATACATAACCTAAAAAATAGATCCAATATGAAGAAAGAAAAGGAAAATTACACATAAGCTGTGGCTAACAGCTACTGATTCTGAAAAAATAAAAATAGAGAGACTTCAGTCCCCACAAGCCAAATTATGCTCATCAATTTTGGCCTGAAGGAAAGCTTTCAGTTGATCTAGTTCCAAAAGAACATAATTATTTGCACAATATTTTATCTTATATTTACAGGGATAGTGCAAAAATAAAACTAGCACCCAAACCAAGTACTTGAGGACGCATAGCAAGAAACTGTTGGCATCAAACTTGAGTTGGATAAGATACATCTGGATATATTCATATAATACAGCCAAGAAATTTTTTATCACAAAGTGGAAAAAACATCTTAAAAACCCAAACCTTATCGGATTCAAGCAGCATAGTTTCTAACAAAGTGGCTTTAATAAGAGAATCGGGAACTAATTGAGCAGAAATATCATGCAAAGACAAATCGTTAGAAGACTTGTTCATATCTACAGAAATAGAAATAATATTAAGCACAAAAAATTTAGCAGCCTTAGAGAAGTCCTACAATAACAGTGACAACTCTCAAGGGACTTTAGTCACTCATAAAACTTCAGAACTGGGAGCTGGAATACCAGGCAGAGAAAGCGTTGAAGAGCTGCAAACCCCTTTCTTACCAGTTGTATTCCAAGAATCTCCACCCTACTTAGACAAGAAGGGGAGTATGGATAGCTGACGCAGTTCTCCTGATGAATTAGGAGCAACGAGCTTATTTTTAGACATTATAGCTAAAGCAAACGGGAAAGCTCAGGCAAACAACGATTAACCAGCGGCTATTTTGGATCTTCAACCTCACTATTCAACCCTTATTGATTTATGCAAATGAGGCCCCACAATCAGTCTCAGCACATAGCCCCGCTTCCCTCTGCATCCCTCTCAGGCCATCCCTCCACACAATTCACAGAATAATCGCTTGGCACGGACACCTCTATCATCAATGCCATTTTGGTGTCTTTCTCCTTTATCACTATATTTATGTTTATGTTTATGTGTATGTGTATGTCTGGTTTCCTCATATCCAGCTTTATACTGTTTGGGATGGGAATGTCCCAATTATCATAGCTTCTTCATTCTCTGTAATTCTCTTAGGGTCATGATCCCAGTGCTTTTCTATTACAGCGATGTTGTAGTGCTTACAGTTTCCAATGGATGAGGTGTGCCACCTTGTTGTGCCTTTCTGTACAGAAATTTTCTGCCATCAGAACTTTACAACCAGCTACAAGATGAGTGGCCATTTCTGGATCTTTCTTACAGAATTTGCATATGTCTGCTTTGCCAATTCTCTATGCTCGCTGTAATCCATCTTGTTTATAATCCACTATCATGGGCTACAACTATCAAGTTCTCATCCTTAGGTTTCACTTCACCTCCCCTCAACCACTGATGTGTCCCGGTTTGATTGACAAATGGTTCCTGGAGTCAGGGCCGGCCCAAACATTAAACAAATTAGGCAGTTGCCTAAGGTGTGAGATTCTGGCGGGGAAGGGGGGGGGACAAAGAGCAGGGCATTCAAAACTAAACAGATTCTGACAGCCATAGGGACAAAAGGCTTAAGATTTGCCTAGGGTGCCAACACCTTGAACCAACTCTGGGGCTGGTCCTGCCTGGAGGAATGTTTTTGTATTTCCCACTGTATTTATGCATTGTTCCTCATTTACTGATTTGATTCTTGCTTTAAATTTTTCTATTGCTTTAAATTCTATTGTACACTGGTGGATTCTCACCCATTCCTTCTGCTTGTCAGAATGCCTGTCCAAGTTGATAATGGAGATGGATTCTGGTCAAATCAAGCATAGTAATAAATCATAAACCATGCACTTTCATACTGCAACACTTTTCATGCATTCAGATCTGTTAATGTTAAGTAGGCCTGAAGGCCCATGGTCTTTCTAAATGTATTATCAGTTTCTATGAGGCCCATTCCTCCTTTGACTTTAGATGTAAAGTCTTAACATACACTGATTCTCATAAACCACCTCGTGGGCACAGATGAGTTTTCTTGTTCGTACATCCAGATTTTCCAGATATTCCAAGACCAGTCTGCAAGTCTAAAGCTATACAAAAGAAAGGGGATTGCAAGTAGGTTTATGGGTTGTATCCTATTCTTTGATGTTAGTACACTTTTCAGTATTACCTTCAATTTCCTGTAATACTCTTTGATGGTCTTTTTTCTCAGTACTTTATGCTGGATTGTTGTTCCTTCCTCTGTTCCTACATATGTATATATACCTTCCTTTATCAATCAATAAAAGAGATGTTTTTGGTTGTCCTCCATTTTCCTTTAAGGAAGGTTGCCTTAGCACATTTGTCCAGACCAAAAGTCATCCTGATGTCATCTGAAAAGCTTTTTACTAGATGGAGTTATTCCACTACATATGGATCACTGGGGCTATAGAGCTTCAAGTTGTCTATAAACACTATTTATTTATTATTTATTTATTTACATTCTCTTATATACTGCGCTATTCTGCATCAGTGCGGTTTACATTGAACAAACTGAAATTACAATGAACAGGGCATTATAACTTGGAGATAAATATTTTACAGGGAACATGGGCTATGGAGGGTTAAGTGGCTTGCCCAAGACCACAAGGCGCAGTGATTGGAAAATATGGACTTGGCAACAGAAAGGAGCTGGAAAAGACTGATAGAATTCTGCAAGACCAACAATCTATTCAACTCAAACACCTTCTTCCAGTAACACAAGTGGTGACTGTACACATGAGCTTCACCCAATGGATTGTACAAAAATCAAATTGACTATATCTGTGGAAGTCAAAGATGGAATAGCTCTGTGACATCAACAAAGACAAAACCTGAGCTGACTGTGGAACAGATCACCAACTACTAGTATGCAAACTCAAGCTAAAGTTGAAAAAAAGCAAGCCACTCATGAACATAGCAAAATATGACCTTGAGAATATACCACTGGAATTTAAAGACTGTCTGGAAATCAGATTTGGAGTCTTTGAATGCGTTCATTCTGTGGTTGAATACGATAAAAACTCGCATTAACTATACCGCCCATATTGCTTTAGATAAGGTGGAGTTTCTGGACATGGTGGTGTACCGAGAGAGGCCCTCATTATTGACCACTCTGTACCGAAAACCTGTACAACGGAACAGTTTATTGAATTATGGCAGTTTCCATCCTGAACCCCTCCGTAAGGGACTACCTTTTGGCCAATTTCTTAGGATACGACGTTTATGTACCACAACGGCACAATACAAACACCATGCACATGATTTGTGGCAACGACTCTCATGTAAGGGTTACCCGAATTCTGTTATTTCTCGAGCCTATCGGCGAGCCTTGTATTCCCATCGGGAGTGGTATCTTGATTTGGGCCCTATTGGTGATTCTTCCCCATCGACTGTGGATTGTATAACAGGGGTATTACCCTATATGAGTTATTCGGGGACGGTTAGATCTATTTTGAGGCAGCATTGGTCGATCCTTTCTTTAAGCCCTAGTCTGAACAAACCTTTGCGGGTGGCTTATTCACGGGGCCGGAATTTACGGGATTGGTTAGTCAAGTTGGCGACTTTACGGGACCGTCCGTTATCACCAACATTCCACTCTGGTTCTCATGTGGCTTGCACTAAGTGTAATTATTGCACAACTACGATTTCTGGTCCTTCGTGGACGGATCCTTCCGGTCAGGTGTTTCATCGTAGGTGGCAGACCACTTGTTCGTCAAGTTATGTGATCTATCTTTTGGAATGCTCTTGTCCTAAGTGGTATGTGGGGAGCACCACTCGTAAGATACGGGTTCGATTGGGGGAACATGCCTCACATGCTCGTCAGCAGATTTTGACAGCTCCGGTGGTACAACATTGCTTGGATTTTCACCATGACTTTTCCCAATTTCGATGGATGGTGATCGATCATGTGCCGATGGACCCTCGAGGAGGTGACCGTATATATAAACTTCGTTGGTTGGAACATCGGTGGATTTTAAATTTGCACACTTGCTCCCCTGGTGGTTTATGTTTAAATTTGTTTATTGAACACAACCCACTCAACAGCATCAAGTCAAAACAACACAGTGCAAAAACAGCACACCAATAACCACAGCCATGTTCAAATTATAACAATATTTTACCCCCCCCACCCCTCCACCCCCTGATTCCACCCACAGCCCGTCCACTAAGGAATACCAGTGTACAGCTCGGCAACAGTAGGAACAGATTGCCATCCATATCTCCATAGGTGACTATACACAGAAAGTATCAAAGAATAGACAACAGTACCCCCCAAACCACAGCCACCCATCAGAACGCTGTCCCAATCATATACCACCCCCGAAACCCAACACCCCACTGGTCAACGAACATCCAAACAGGCACCAGATCCCCCACCCCTACCCCCCACCACCCCCTACAATACAGATTCATCTCACCCTGGTGGTTTAAATCGTGACATTGTTTGGTTAGATCTCTGATGGCGGTGCATGGCTATGAACAAATTTTCAGGCTTCTTAGTTGCAGGTGATCCCGACATGTGGGATGATTCCTGTGTGTGATTGGTTCCTTGGTATTTGGGCGTTTCTATTAATGGCCTCTTTCTGAATGGATTTCCCTGACGGCACTAGCCACCGATATGGCGGTTTTTGGTCGGTAGTTGAAAGGACAGACACACTTTGTTTCATTGTGGACACTTGAGACAGAAGCTGGAGCTTCGAAACGTGCATGTCGTGTGTGATCAGATAAGTGTGGTTTTCTAACTGGTTAAAAAAATTTTTGTGAGGTTTTGAATGAAAATGATTAAAAGGGGTATGTACTGCCTGGGAGTTAGAAGGGCTCTCCCTCTCACTCTTGCGGTTTATGCCCGACAAAAAGAAGATTTAGTTTCAGTTTGGGAATACTGGTATTCATTATTTGTTGGACTTATCAAAGAACAAAGCACCAGGCATTGATGACATTTCCACTGAAGTATTACAGCAATTGGATGCAGATGTTACTATACTTACAAGGCTCTACCAAGAAATTTGGAAAACATCATGGCCAACTGACTAGAAAAGATCTGTGTTTATACCAATATTAAAGAAAGGTGATCCAACTGACTATGGAAATTATCGCACAATTTCTCTGATCCCACATGACAGCAAGATTCTACTCAAAATTATTCAGCAGAGACTACAGTCATACCTGGAACGAGAACTGCCTGAAGTGCAAGCAGGGTTCAAGAAAGGGCGTGGAATGAAAGACATCATCACGGATGTGAGATTGATCCTTGAAAAGACAAAAGAATACTAAAAGGCTATCTATATGTGTTTTATTGACTACAGCAAAGCTTTTGACTATGTAAAGCATGAGAAACTCTGGGCTATAGTAAAAAGCATGGTTATACCAGAACAGCAATATTTCTCTTGCACAGCTTTTACATCGATCAAGAAGCAACAGTTTGAACGATTTCTCTTGCACAGCTTTTACATCGATCAAGAAGCAACAGTTTGAACGGAACTAGGAGAAATAGAATGGTTTAAAATAAGCAAAGGTGTATGACAAGGCTGCATACTTTCTCCCTACCTATTTAATTTATATGCAGAACAAATCATCAGAGAAGCAGGACTGTATGAAGACAAGCGAGGTGTGAAAATTGGTGGAAGACTCATCAGCAACCTTCGCTATGCTGATGATACCACATTACTGGCTGAAAGTGAAGACAATCTGAAATATTTGCTTCTCAAGATCAAGGAACATAATCTTAAAATGGACCTGCACCTTAATGTAAATAAGACAAAGATTCTGACAAATGGCAAAATTAATAAGTTCATCGTTGATGGAGAAGAAATTGAAATAGTTGACTTTAACCTACTTTGATCAGCTATCAATAAAGAAACGACAAGCAGTCAAGAAATCCTACAACGCATTGTTCTTGGCAGAATGGTTATGAAGGACCTAGATAAGATTCTCAAGAGCAGAGATGTCTCCCTCTGTACAAAGATTTGACTTGTTTAAGCCATGGTATATTCAATAACGTTATATGGATGCAAAAGTTGGCCAGTGTAAAAGATATACAGGAAGAAAATAGATGCCTTTGAATTATGGTATTGGCAACAAATACTGTGTTTACCATGGACTGCCCAAAGAACAAGCCCGCTGGTACTACAGGAGATCAAACCCAAGCTTTCTTTAGAAGCTCAGATGACAAGACTTTGACTTTCATACTTTGGCCCCAATATGCGAAGAAAGAGATCATTAGAGAAAGACATCATACTTGGCAAGGTAGAAAGTCAATGCAAAAGAGGAAAGCCAGAAATGAGATGGATCGATACAATAATAGCAGCTATGGGTGTCACTCTATCAACAATGAGCCGCCTGACTGAAGACTAAACACAGTTTAGGACAACTATCCAGAGATCACCAGGAGTCAACACCGACTCAACAGCACTTAACAACAACAGCCAAGTTGAGAAGAAGGAGCATACAACTCTTAAGGTTTTGGGTCCTAGATTCTGGCCTAATCCCTTGACAAAGAAAAATTAAAGGGTTTGTGGGCTTTTGTCACCTTTTCACCAAAAGAAATATAAGGAGGTGTTTGCTAGAGTCCTGTGATCTATGGTTGAAATCCACTGGTGAAAAGAATGTGATATGTATGCTTTCTTTTATAGAAAGCAGAATGGGGTGGGCCACAGTGGCCATGCTCCACCGATATTTTGCCCACCACTACATCAGCAACTAGAGAGCTTGGGGACAAGACTGGAGATTGGCCCCTTCAACTGAAAAGATGTTCCACTATCTCCTAGGCTGGAACTTACCAGTCTTCCAAGCTAGCAGGGAAGTTCCTGGGTGTAAGGACAGGGATGAGTCTGGTATAGTGTCTTGCAGGTCCCAAGAGTAATTTCCTGTTGAGAAGAAAGTAAAGCGGAGATGTTTTCCTGACAGATGAGCCTATAGACTCTGGATTCTTTGAAGAGTCCAAGACTGAAGAGGAAAAAGAGAAAATGAAATATCCCAGCAATTACACATTTTTGTCTTTTGATTTTGTACCTGTGAAAATAAAAAAAATCAAAATAAATACTGTTATTTCCAGTAAAGATTATCAGATCAATATCTAAAGCCAAATATTGGTATACAGATATTGGTGCATGTCAGCACTATCCAGATAGTGCCACTGAGTATTCTTACAGACTACCTCGGCATGATCTGGGATAGTGCCACTGAGTATTCTTACAGACTCCCTTGGCACGATCCAGATGGGATCATAGGAAGAGCAGCATGTTCAGTCCGCTTTCCAAATAATTATTTGGACAAGCACATGACAGCAAAATAGCTGTTTTAAAGTTGTCTAGATAGCTGGGTAGCAGACTGAATATCATTGCTGTCTTGAAAGCTTTAATGGTCAGCACACTGCATTCACATTCAGCACCACCTGCAATCTGGATAGAGGCACAAAATAGATGTGATGTATTTAAATGCCATGGCCAGCTCTGACTATGGAGTTTAAATTTGACTCTTTTGGGTATGTGAAAGAGAGAATGAGGAGAAAGCAAAATGCTGAATATCACTTCATGCAAATTTCCCCAGATGCACATAAGATAAGGTGTGTGGTCTCCACCTTCATATCTGAAGCCTTTGGAATTGCTAGAAAAGTTAGGATACACAAGAGAGCTGCTACAACTGTTTTTATAATCGACTAAAATAGCCAGGAAATTTCTGCTGCTAAAGATACTTTCTAATCTTTTGAATAATACTTTTAGACTAGTTCTTATTATATATAGGGGCATTTTAGTGCGCATTAATAAAATGAATGCGCATTGTGTCCAAGGCCTTTTTTATTTCTATGGGTGCAGTGGCACTTAGTGCGCATTAATTTCATTAACGTGCATTAACCTTTAGTAAACATGCCCCATATAGTAAGACCGGAAGGAAATAGGTTCAGGGAGCAACTTCAGGAAGTGACTTTTTCACAGACAGCTTGGTACATGCATGTGTCAGCCTCTTAATAACAGAATTCAAGAAGGTCTAGGACAGAGGTACTCAAATCCAGTCCTGGAGGGCCGCAAACCAGTCAGGTTTTTGGGATATCCCTAATGAATATGCATGAGATAGATTCAAATACAATGGAGGCAGTGCATGCAAATATATCTCATGCATATTCATTAGGGATATCCTGAAAACCTGACTGGTTTGCGGCCCTCCAGGACTGGATTTGAGTACCTCTGGTTTAGGAAAAACTATAAGGAAACAAGGAGAAAGAGATCAAGGAGGATTTGCTATTTTGCCGTAAGAAAGAGCGAAGAGTATGGTGTATGGTTTATTTCATTTGCTTAACCACCCTTCAATTAAAACCCAGCAGAGCAGTGTACAATTTCAAATACATAAAATAAAATTAGAAATCGAAAAAGAACTACAATGGTCTGGATAGG
Source organism: Ichthyophis bannanicus (assembly GCA_033557465.1). Classification (NCBI taxonomy): domain Eukaryota; kingdom Metazoa; phylum Chordata; class Amphibia; order Gymnophiona; family Ichthyophiidae; genus Ichthyophis; species Ichthyophis bannanicus. Next base: position 550,530,973 of record CM066031.1, read on the forward strand.
ACAGGAAACTCAATCATACTTATTAGGGTTGAAAGGGGATAGAAACCAGAAAGTAAAACGTTAGGCCAGAGGAGGGACTGTCAAGGCAACATTGAATAAGTGAGTTTTCAACAGAGTCTTAAATTTGGTAAAGGACGTTTCCAGTCATAGGGCCTGGAGCAACATGTTCCATGAGACAGGGGTAAGAAAATAGAAGGCAAAGGAACAGTTAGAAACAAGGTGAACCTGTGTTGCAGATGGCAAGTGTAATCTGTTTGCCTGGACATCACGGAGGCAACAGTGAGTAGAATGGAGAAGCAGTTTAATCAGATAGATATTGGAGAGCACCAGAATGTAATGTATGATGGACTAAGATCAGAAGTTTAAACTGAAGATGAGATTTTTTGGGGAGCCAATTTTGATGAATCCAAAGGGAAGTAACATGATCGAACCGGGAAGCGTGTGACAGGATGGTGATATTTTGTATAAGATGTAAGCACTGAATTTGTGACTGAGGAAGAGAAAGATACATTTCATTACACTAATCTAATCTGGATATGACAAGGGAGAGAAGCAGGGTGGTCAAGGACAAGGAAGGAAGGAAGGGACAAACGACATGAATTTGATGAAGTGCAAGGAAGGAACAACTGACAACTGAAAGTGATATGAGCCCAGAAGGATAGTGAGGAGTCCAGAAGAACACCCAGGTAGTGCATGAAATCTACCAGAGGGATGGGACAACCAGGAAGTGAAGGGGCCAGAAGAAGGGGGGCCTACTGAAAGTATTCGAGAGCGCAGCAGATTTGGCAGGGTTCAAGCAAAGAAAATTATTGGAAAGCCATTGAGAAATGCTGGCTAGGCAGGCATTTAGTGGAGACAAATCAGGGGCAACGGGATTAGTATGATGAATGAGAAAGATGTTATCAACATAAAAGTGAGATGAGATGCTATACTGTTGAATAATGACAATCAAAGGAATCAGGAAAACATTGAAAGGAGGGGGGCCAACACGGAGCCCTGAGGGATACCACAGGGAAGAGAGGAGTGGGAGGAAGAATCACCAGTTATAACTGAAAAAGAATGCTGTGAGAGAAAAGAGTGAAACCATTTTAGGACAGTGCCACGCAGACCAAATTCATGAAGACGGGTGAGGAGAGTAGAGTGATCCACAAGGTTGAAAGCAGCAGAGAGATCCAGAGAAACTACCACCAAGATATCACCCCGATCATGACACTGATGGAATTCACTGCTGAGGGAAAGTAGGATAGTTTTGGTACTGGACTGAACGAAAACCAGACTGATGCGGGTGGAAAGCAAATATAGAGGCCAGGTGCAAAGACAGCTGTGAAAAGACAAGTTTTTCCAGTAGCTTCAAAACAAAAGGTAAAGTAGAGACAAGACGATAGTTAGCAGGAATTGAAGCATCAGCAGAGGGGTTCTTAAGGATATGCCGAATGGTAGTGAGCTTCCAGGAGCAGGGAAATTTACTGGAGGACAGACTGTTATTTATCAAAGACAGGATAAGTGAGAGAAGAACAAGCGATGGAGTGGACAACCATGAGGAGGGAATCAGATAGTCTTACAGGAAGAATTTAGCACTTTAAGCAATTCAGGAGCAGAAACAGGTGAAAACGATTCCCAAGAATGGGTGCAGAGAGGAACAAGAACTACCAGGTGACCCCGAGGGAACAACAGGTTCATCAGATGAATGTGGAGGAGAGAGTGGTGGTGGGCAGTCAACAAAAATGGACCGAAGGGATTGAACTTTATCATGAAAGTAGTCAGCAAGAGCAGATGGTGAGGGCAGAGGGCATTGAGCGACTGATGTAGGTAGGGTAGCAGGCCTAGAGAGTGAGTTTATGACAGAGTACAATTGACAGGTGGAATTTGAGGCCGAAGTGATCAGATGAGAGTAGTATGTCTTCTTTGCTGAATGAACCTGAGTGCGATACTGTTGGTGGGAGTACTGGAATCGGTGAAGAGAGGAAGGAGAAGAGTGCTTCTTCCAGAGGTGCTCAGCACAACAAAGTTGACGACGGTGGAGTGAGAGGCTATGATGATACCAAGGATGTTTGGGACAAGAAAAATGATGATAAGGACTCAATGGAGCAACACAATCAAGAGCATCAGACAGTGATGAATACCAAAGCTGAGCTTGGGTATCCACTGGGAGGGAAGAGAAATTAGAAGGGAAAATATTAGTACTGGAGGGGAAGCATTCAAGGATAGAGGATGAGATATTACAAGAGAATTTTGCTGGGAGCACGGTTGGGGGCAGACCATGATCAGGAGGAACAACTGCAGGAGAGTAAAGAACTGAGAAAAATACCACAAAATGATCTGACCAGGGAAGCAACAATGAGGGAAAAGAAAAAAGGACATCAGGCAACCCTCGGGAGGACAAAATAAGATCAAGAGAATGACCCGCTGATTGAATAGGGAATCGTACATACTGAGAGAAAGAAAGATCAGTGAAAAATTGGAGGAGAGGAATCCCAAGGCATAGGGGAATCATAATGAATATTGAAATCGCCCAATACTATCAAATGAGGGTAGAGAAGAGAGACTTCTGAAAGGGTATGAAGAAGAGAATCCCACAATTGTGGACGAAGAGACAGAGGTGCATAAATTAAAAGAAAGCAGAGAGATGGAGACCCATCCAGATGAAACAGAAGAGATTCAGGATAGGTCAAAGCCATAGAGGAGACTGCAGAGATCGAAAGAGCAAAGTGACAGAGAACTGCCATGCCCCCCCCCCCCCCCGGTACAATCCAAACTATGTGTAGAGAAAGCTACATAGGCAGGGGGGAGGCTCCGGTGAAGGATCGAGTCCTCTCCCTCCCTTAAATAGGTCTCAGTTAGGAAGAGAATGTCAATAGAGTAAGATTTCAAGAAATCATAGACAAGTAAAGTAGACATGAAGGGCCTCATAATTGCTTCAGTCATCCAGGAGCAGCTCATTCAGCCAAGTAAGGCAACTGCCTGAGGTGCCAAATTTTTTTTTTTTGGGGGGGGGGGGGGATATAGCATAGTTACTCATCTGTAACAGGTGATCTCCGGGAACAGCAGGAATTTAGTCTTCACATATGGGTATCGTCGGTACCGACGGAGCCTGTGCGGGAACGCTCCCCAGTGTCCAATAGGAAAGCTTTTGGGAGCATCCCACAGCGCCTGCGTGCTGCCTTCCCGCCTTTCCCAACTGTCCCTCTCCAGATGAGTTTATAGCTGAGACAAAAGAGAGAGGGAAAGAGAGAAAGAGAGAGAGATACAACTCCCAGGGGAGGTGGACGGGTTGTGAAGACTAAATTCCTGCTGTTCCCGGAGATCACCTGTTACAGGTGAGTAACTATGCTATCTCCAGGAACAAGCAGGAATGTAGTCTTCACATATGGGAACTCCCTGGTTGCAGATGCCAGGGAGAAGGCCCCAGAAAGTTGTGTGCCCTTGTGAAAGGGCTCCACTTCCCCCCATGGATCTCTGGCATCCTACCTGGCATCCTACCAAACAGCTTGTTGTTATGGTCTTTATGTTATAATGTAAACCGCGCTGATGCCGAATAGTGCGGTATATAAGAACTTGTAATAAATAAATAATAAATAAATAAATGGTGGGTAGGAGTTGATTAAGTCTGGAACAGGTGTTGAAGAACAGCCTGACCAAACAAGGCATCCCGGCGGGAGTTCTTGTCTAAGCAGTAATGGGCTGTGAAGGTATGAACTGAAGCCCAAGTAGCTGCTCGACAGATGTCGTCGATAGACAGAGTGAAGATGAGCCATAGAGGCTAGCATGGCTCTCACATTGTGAGCTGTGACATGGCCTTCAAGAGGAAAGTTCTTACTCTCATAGGCAAAAGATATACACTGTGCAATCCAGTTGGACAGTGTCCTTTTGGAGACTGGAAGTCCCAAATGACTAGGATCAAAAGCAACAAAGAGTTGAGAGGATTTTCTATGTTGCTGTGTCCTTTGCAAGTAAAAGGCCAAAGCTCTTTTACAGTCCAAAGTATGAAGGTTCCTTTCTGCATTTGAGGCGTGAGGCCTTGGAAAAAATACAGGAAGGTAAACCGCTTGGTTCAAGTGAAAGGGCGAAACCACCTTTGGCATAAAGTGTGGATGAGTCCTAAGGACTACCTTATCATGATGGAATCTTGTATAAGGAGGATCAGCCACCAAGGCTTGCAATTCACTGATGCGACGTGCTGATGTGATTGCAATGAGAAAGATAACTTTCCAGGAAAGGAATTTTCAAAGAGGTAGTGGCTAATGGTTCAAAGGGTGGTTTCATGAGCTGCCCAAGTACCAGATTCAAGTCCCACCGGTGGTGGCTTAATGGGAGGCTTCGTTAAAAGAAGGCCTCTCATAAATCTTGCTATGAGAGGATGAAAGGAATAGGTTGTCCATTTAGAGGCTTGAAAGAAGCTGCAATAGCACTCAAATGGACTCTCACTGAATTAGTCTTAAGCCCTGCATTTGATAAATGAAGGAGATTCTCCAGTAATGATTCCAGAGATATTGCAAAAGGGTTAAGACCCTTCTGCGAGCACCATATGGTAAACCTTTTCCACTTAAATGCATAAGAGCGTCTTGTGGAAGATTTCCTGGAAGCATGAAGGATATCCTTTACCTGCTGGGAAAGGTTAAGATCGTGAAGTTCTAGGCTTTCAGCAACCAGGCCCTGAGGTGCAGAGACTGGGGAATGGGATGCCAGAGCATCCCGTCCTCTTGAGAAAGGAGATCTGGAGCAGATCCTAACTCCAGAGGCGGAGCTTGAGAGAGATGTAGGAGCAGAGGGTACCACATTTGCCGTGGCCAATGTGGAGCTATGAGGATCATATGACCTCTGTCTCTCTGAAGATTGAACAGGGTTTTGGGAATTAGGGGAATGGGTGGAAAGGCATACAGGAAGTCCTGACCCCAATGGAGGAGGAAAGCACCCTAGCCTGACAACCACGAGCCGGAATTCTGGAACAGAACTGGGGAAGTTTGGCATTCAGCAGACTTGCAAAGAGGTCTGTGTCTGGGGTTCCCCAAATTTGAAAAGTTTTGGCCACCTGGTCTGCATGGATAGACCATTCGTGTGGAAGCAAAACTCGACTGAGTCTGTCTGCCCAAGAGTTTTGAATGCCTGGAAGATACACCGCAAGGAGATGAATCCGATGCTTTCTGGCGAGGGCCCATAGTCGCAAAGCTTCGTTGCAGAGCAACAGAGAGCCTGTTCCGCCCTGCTTGTTCACATAGAACACGGCTACTTGATTGTCCATTTGAACTAGGACTGTCTTGTAGCTGAGCTGGGTGTGAAATACTCGAAGAGCAAGGAAGATTGCTCTGAGCTCCAGGAGATTGATATGGAGATAGGCCTTCTGTGGAGTCCAGGCACCCTGGATAGAGAGGCCTTGCAAGTGGGCTCCCCATCCCACCTGTGAAGCATCTGTTAGAGTGGCTTGGGGTAGGGGTTGCTGAAAAGGAGACCCCACCAAAAGGTTTTTGGGTGACTGCCACCATTGGAGGGACAAAATAAGGTGATCTGAGTTTGCTATTTTGTCTGACAGGCAACCTGACGCCTGAGTCCACTGAGTGGATAAGGTCCATTGGGCTGCCCTCATATGGAGGCAAGCATAAGGAACCACATGCACGGTGGATGCCATGTGGCCTAGCAACTCTAACATTTCCCGAGCAGTGAGGTGAGGTTTTAGCACTGCTTGGGAAGCTAACTGCACAATGCGAAGGCAGCGGGGCTGTGGAAGGTAGGCCCTTGTTTGTCTGGTATCCAGAAGAGCTCCTATAAACTCTAGGGATTGAGTGGGAGCAAGGTTGGACTTTGGGAAGTTTATGACAAGTCCCAAATACTGAAGGGTGCGCATTGTGCGAGACAGAGCAGTCCTGGCCTCTGGCTCTGAAGAGGCTCGAATGAGCCAGTCGTCTAAGTAAGGGAAGATGAATATTCCCAGGGTGCGGAGAAATGCTGCTACCACAGCCATGCATTTTGTGAACACCCTTGGTGCAGAGGCCAGGCCAAAAGGAAGAACCCTGTATTGGTAATGCTTCCCTTGAAACAGGAAGCGAAGGAACTTTCGGTGAGTTGGATGGATGAGAACATGAGTGTACGCATCCTTGAGATCTAAAGAACAAAGCCAATCCTGACTCTGAAGGTATGGCAGCAGAGTTCTTAGAGAAATCATTTTGAACTTCTCTCTGAACAGGAATTTGTTCAATTCTCTGAGGTCTAGAATGGGTCTGTGTCCTCCTGTTTTCTTTGGAAAAAGGGAATAGGGGGAGTAAAACCCTGTACCCCGTTGGGGAATGGGTACCTCTTCTATTGCCCCTTGAGCAAGGAGCATAGTGACTTCTTGACCTAACCGGTCGTTGACAGAGGTCTGAGAATTGAACTGTCTTACTATTGTAGGAGGGGGCATGCTGAGGAAATGAAGCTTGTACCCATCTCTTACAATAGACAGAGTCCAATTTTCTGCTGTTATCTGACCCCATCTGGGGGCAAAATGACATAACCTTCCTGGAATGGTGGAGGGTTCTGGGCCAGGAAGGCAAAGTTCTCTAGAAAGGAGTCAAAGCCCCTGTGGAGGCTGAGTCTGCTGAGCCAGTTGAGGCTTAGCTGCTTTTGGTTTCCTTTGTTGCCTAAGTTGTTGGTGCTGTCCCTTTTGGGCAGACTGACCTAAACGATGTCTCTGCTGGGTATAGGAGGGATAAAACTTTTTCTTCTTGCTGAAGAATGGTTTCTTAGAGGATCTTTTCCTCGCAGGATCAGCTGTAGATTTAGACAATCTATCCAAAGTGATATGTCAGCATCTATCTCATTAGCTTTTTCCTGCCAATTCTTGCCAAAGAGATTCTCTCCTGTGCAAGGTATATTCCCCAGTTTGTCCTGTACCCAGATTTCCAAGTCAGATGCCTGGAGCCAGGCAATTCTAAGTGCACCTATGGCAATAGCAGAGGTTCTGCTTATGCATTCAAAACAGTCAAAGGCTGCACGATTCACAAACTTGGAAACATCCTGAACATGTTTAACAAGAGCAAGATAATCTTGCCTTTTATCATCAGGAAGGAGAGGGCTCATAAGCTGTAAGTCTCCTGTGACCTCCTTAAGGAACATTCCCATATACAAGATATAGGAACTGATCCTAGCAGAAAGCATGGAGGCCTGGAAGGATCGATGTCCAAAGGTGTCAAGAGTCCTACACTCACGTCCTGGAGGATTAGATGCATGCCTTTTTGCACTCTTTATCCGTCTCATGGCTGATTCCACCACCATGGAATGGTGTGGTAATTGAGTCTTCTGAAAACCAGGACAAGGAGGAACTCGATACATGGTGTCGCATCTTCAAGAGAGAGGAGATGTGGTCAGAGGTGTTTCCCACATCCTTAACATAAGGTCATGCAAGATCTCATGAATAGGTAAGGTAGCTGCCTCCTTGGGAGCTTTAGGGTATTGTAGGATTTCTAATTCCTTTGCCCTCGGCTCTTTTTCAGGAGCCACTGTGATGGAAAGACCTCAGGCCACATCTCGGATAAAATCCTGAAAGGACATATCCTCTGGTGGAGACATCCTACGCTGAGGAGAAGAGGAATCCTCAGGAAGAAGTACTCTGGTATCAGCAGAGCTTTCAGAGTCTTCAGACTCATCTGAGGATTCGAAGTATCTCCGATCCGGGTGATCATGCAAGGCACGGTACCGGTACCGATCGACGTCAGCATCGGAATGGTCCGATACCGACTTGTCGATGCCGGATAGAGATGCATGACTCGGTCCCAGTAGAATACCTGCTGATGTCGATGCAGTCGGTGCCGGTACCGGCTGAATTGTCTGAAGCGGTATCAGGGGCATCGAGGCCGTGAGAAGAGCCGCCAGACTGCGTTCAATAGCCAAGAATCTCTGGTCTATCGACGCTGCCGATGCTTGGGTATCAGTGCCAGATGAAGCGGCTGGAACCCCAGAGCATGGCACCAGTAGTTCTGTCGAGGTTGAGGCCTCGAGAACATCCTGGAGCCCCGTTAGTGCTTTGGAAGCCGAAGCCTCCCGCCGGGGCAATTTTGCTGGTGAAAGTCCCTCCAGGGCAACTACAGAGGCATCTTGATGCTTAGAAGGAGATCTATCCTTTGAGGACTGGCCAGATTTATGTTTAATTACCTGAGATCCATGGGAGGAAGATGAAGCCCTGGAAGACGTCGATGCCTCGGAGGCTGCATCAGAGGGAAAAAGGGTGCTAAGTTTAGCAGCTCGGTTTTGCCGGCCCCTTTTCAACATCATCCCACAGGCAACACACTCTGACGTAGAGTTAGGACCTAAACATTTGAGGCACCACTCATGGATGTCGGTGACGGAGATGGTACTGCCACACTTAGAACACTTTTTAAAACCCGAAGCGGGTTTTTCCATTTTGAGGGAAAAAATTGGGCCTAGTGCCCAAAATGGTGCATGGCACCCGAAAAGAAAATTACTGGAGGAAGACTCCAGAAACAAAGTTGTTGGTTTTTTTTAGAAAAAAGAAAAGAACCGGCAGTACCGGTATAGCGTCGAGGGAAGGCAGACGCGACCACAAAAAAGAAGAAGAAGAAGGGAAATTTTCTGTGGTGACAGGATGTGCGACCTGTCGACTCTGCGGAAAACGAAGAACTGGAGAGGGACAGTTGAGAAAGGCGGGAAGGCAGCACGCAGGCGCTGTGGGATGCTCCCAAAAACTTTTCTATTGGACGCTGGGGAGTGTTCCCGCGCAGGTTCCGTTGGTACCGACGATACCCATATGTGAAGACTACATTCCTGCTTGTTCCTGGAGATTGTCCCCAACATATCCCTACAGTAATGGTCTCACTTAGCTCCCAGTCAGTTTTAGCTCATTGGAACATCACCTACCATTGCCGTGGCAATATAACAGAGAAGGTGCAGGGTCTCTGAACTTGTGTGAGAGCTAAAGGTTCTACCAGTTCCACCCCTCAGAAGGAAATATATGTCACAGCCTTTAGCAACACACAAGTTCAGAGGCCCTATGCCTTTTAGTAGTGTTTAGCTTATGCCTTTCCAGTAGAAGATCAAGGCAATTTACAATCAAATACTGTATTTGCTTCTCACAATCAAAGAACATAGTCTCAAAATGGGCCTGCATCTTAATGTAAAGAAGACAAAGATCATGACAACTGGCATAATCAATAGGTTCATCGTTGAAGGAGAAGAAATTGAAATTGTGAACAACTTTAACCTACTTGGATCAACTATCAATAAAGAAGCAACAAGCAGTCAAGAAATCAGACGACGCATTGCTCTTGGCAGAATGGCTATGAAAGACCTAGATAAGATTCTCAAGAGCAGAGATGTCTCTCTCCATACAAAGATTTGACTTGTTCAAGCCATGGTATTTTCAATAACATCATATGGATGTGAAAGCTGGACAGTGAAAAAGATAGACAGGAAGAAAATTGATGCCTTTGAATTATGGTGCTGGTGGCGAATACTGTGTATACCATGGACTGCCCGAAGAACAAACCAGTCGGTACTAGAGGAGATCAAACCTAAGCTTTCTTTAGAAGCTCTGATGACAAGACTTCAACTTTCATACTTTGGACACATCATGCGAAGAGAGAGATCATTAGAGAAAGACATTATGCTTGGCAAGATAGAAGGTCAACGCAAAAGAGGAAGGCCAGCAATGAGATGGATCGATACAATAACAGCAGCTATGGGTACCAGTCTGTCAACAATGAGCCGCCTGACTGAAGACCGAACACAATTTAGGATAGCTATCCAGAGGGTCGCCATGAGTCGACTCCGAATCAACGGCACTTAACAACAACAACAACTGTAGGTATATCCCTGACCCCAAAGGGCTTATAATCTATGGGTGTACCTGAGTCAATGGAGGGTTAAGTGACTTGCCCAGGGCCACAAGGAGAGTGGTGGAATTTGAACCCTGGGCTTTTTGGTTGCACGTTGCTACCCTAACCACTAGGCTACTCCTCTACTCCTCCTCTGCTGCCTTCTCTGTCATGTGGCTGCTGCCATACATCCCAGGAAGCGACAGGGCAGAAGGAAGAAAGAGGAGGGAAAGAAAAGGAATATGTTTGCTTAGAGGGAAAAGGGGGAATGGTAGACATGGAAGGAGTAGGGTGACAGAAGGAGAAGTTGGATTGGGATGAAGGGAAGAGAGGAAGGTGCTGTAACAGGTGTGGGGAGAAGATGCTGGATTGGGGAAAGGGGGGTGATGGACATGGGAAGAGATAGAGACAGAGAAAAGATAAAGAGACAGAAGGGGAATGCTGGACACTGGTGGGGGGTGGGTAGAGTGATGGGGAAATGCTAGACATAGGGGGGAGTTGGGAAATAGAAGGAAGATGTTGGACACAGTGGGGGTGCAGCTAGATGACAGAAGGGAGGTAGAGACAGAGAAAGGAGATACTGGACATGGGCAGAATAGGGAGATGGGATCTTGGACAAGGAGGGGGAGAGTAGGAAGACAGAAGGGAGATGCTGGACAAGTGGAAGTAGGAAGACAGAAGGGGTTGTAGATGCTGGAAATAGGAGGGAGAATAGGAAAATAGGGGGATGCTGGAAATGGGGAATAGGGAAACAGAGAGGAGATGCTGGATGGAGGAGAGAGAAAAAGGATTATTGGATCGGGGAAGAGAGAGAAAATGCTTATAGAGAAGGGAAGAGAGACAGGAGGAGTTGAATGGAAGGGGAAGAGAAAGAGACAGAGAAGATGTTGGAAGGGGGTAGGAGAGAGAGGAATGGGGAATGAGAGGATGGGGAATAGGAGGTCTGAGATGAGCAAAAACATTGGAAAGCCGTAGCTAGATGCAGTTAAAACAAAGAGTGAGACTGAGGACTGGATAATAAGGAGTAGGAGGAGTGAAAGCTGAGTGGACAGAGAGGCAGAAAAATAAATGGTAGAAATCTGAAGGAAAAGATTGATGTTAGAGGAAGTGAAGATAGGAAGTGAGAGAAGAAGTGGCAGATGGACTGGAGATCCTGGAAAGAGAGTTAAGACAAAGGAAAGCAGAAACCAGAGACTGGGCCAGCACATTTAGGAAAACTGGAATGACCAGAGAAAGATAGAAAAAGAATTCTATTTTGGAATGTCAGATTATGGAATTTGCATCTGCCTGTCCTGTGCTCGAGCTGTGTTTCCTGATACAACACTACACAGGCAGTTAAGCCAATTCACGTTCAAGACAAGACCCAGTCTCTTACAATCTAACTGTTTAAGATACTAAGTAAAATTGAAGACTTACTATGAAAGCTGAATCAAGAGGTATTACAGTCCTGGTAGACATGCAGCATGCTGGATCTGTCTGAACTATGGCTGAGGATGGATTATGGAGTTGTCTAAATGGATAAAAACTGGAGCTGGCTGAAATATTGAGCTACCAGTAAACTATGATGTATAGCCTAGTGGTTAGCACAACTGCCTAGTACCTAAAAGAGCATGGGTTTGATTCCCACTGGTGCTCTTTGTGACTTTGGGCAAGTAAGTCACTTAATAATCCATTGCCTTAGAAGGAAGGGCCTGGCAATCTAAAAAAGAAAAAGTATAGATAGCTGCACTTGAATTTGTGTTGAGGATTTGAATTGTGATTTGGTAAAAGGGTGATGCAAATCCAAGGAGAGAGATATAGAGCTTTTCTCCCTTCCACAAACTAGAAAGTTTGCACTGAAGGGAGGGGTGCAAGGAAATTACCAAAAAAGGTCAAAGGCAGCTGCAATAGACCTATACCTTGTAGTAAGGTATGAAGCCAGGCAGGTATTAAGGAGACTGGAGGGAGTGGTTTGCATTCACCTATAGAAGCAAAGATTACAAACAAGCATGAAGCTGCTTGCCCTACTTACATCTGGCAGCAATACATAATCCAGTGAAGGCATGTGCACACACAATTGCGGGGGCAGAACACTGCTGTCTTTATAGTTCTACTTTGCAGAGTGCAGGAAGAGGGACATGTCCTGTTTCTAGTTCTCGTGTTACAGTGCATGCAGTCTGGCTTCTTGGGGTTCCGGTTTAATTAGTTCTTCATATTTCTATTTTAAGTTTGTAACCACTTATTCTGTACTTGGTGAACTTCTATCTATCTGCATTCTATATACGTTACTGAGTTCAGGTATACTGTTAGCACAGAGTTTCTATGTAAGGATCTGTAGTAATCCAACTTATTCAGTATCTCCATAGGTTTGCACTGATGTTCTCTAGGGTCTACATTAATATTTACAATGCTGCCTTTTCCTAAGTATTTCCTTGTTCTGTGACTTCTGTAAGTTAGTGCTGCTATAGTATGATAGATTTGCTCTATAGGTCCTGAGTGACTTTTGTAGTGTTTTGTATTACTTCACATTAAGCACTCATACTGGTGAGGGATTATGTTGCTGTTACTGAGAATACACTGAAATCAGATTTCTTTTTTGTATGGTGTGTTCTCTAGGGAAATTATCTTGTTCTACTCTGCATTCATTGTTGGGAAGGAACTATGGTGTTTCTGTGGATGCAAAATATATATTTATATTAACAGTATGGCTGTCCAGTGCGTGGGGTGTCTGTATTTTTTATATTAAAGTCCCAGGTTACATAGTTACACTGCCACTATTTTTTGCTGAATATTACCAGCAATTGCAAAGATTTTTTTAATTGTATAGCCTGGGAATATAAGTTGCTTTCTTTTTTGGAGGGCAACTGCCTGGCTAGTTTTCTGAATGAGGGGTCTTCCCTGTGCCATGAGGAAGTGCTCTTTTGTGGGTTCCCTGAGCCATCCCTCCTGCCATCATACTCTTGAGGGCTGATGCAGAAAACTAGCTTAGAACGCATGTGTTGCAGACTTTTTACGCAGTCACATAACGCACCGACAACGCTCAGTCTGAACACGCAATGTAGAAAGAAGAGGCCATGCAAATGAAGGGCGCGTAACACCAAATGTATGCAAATGTGATACATGTAAAACCCCAGTGCTAAGGAAAAAATCATCATAAAATATTGGCATTAGAAATCAGGTAACGAATGCGCACGAGAAGAAACACAAGAACAAGTTGATAGAGCACATAATTTTGCAATCCAGTCCCCTGTGGATGTCGTCACACAACAGCGTACATATTCGTGCATCCACTGCGCTGTCTGCAGGGCCTCATGACGTGGGGTGCACCATGTTCCTCCTCATGCTCCTCTCTTGGCTCTCCATTGTTCCTCGTTTTTTGGCTGGCTTTTGCAAGCAGCAGAAAGGCAAAGGGATAAAACGTCCCCATCAAACGCTCCAAACCACAGCTTTCAAAACGCTCAGAACTGAACGCACAGAATTGTGTTCTTCTTAGGATGCTCAGGATTATGTTCTCGAGGACGCATTAGATCTTAACTTTTACTCCTGACCAGGCATAAAAATAATGATGATTTCTTCTTAATGCAGGATTGCATCATTTCTAACTTCATTGCATCGGGCGTAGACCTCATTACCATGTTATATGAGTATGCCTCACTCATTTCCGTTTCATTTCAATACATTTAAAGACATTTTAATATGTGCCGCGTTGTGCCCACGGAAGCGCTTTATGCCCTTCTACTGCACGCGTCCATCTCTTTTCTGCATTTGGCATGCGCGTTAGCTTTCTGCATTGGCCCGTTGGTTTCTATGTAAGATTTTTCTTCCCAGATGATAATTGGGCCAGCACAAATTAGTTAATAACAAGTACTAATCTGAATTTTCTGTCCTAAGGCAAATAAAGAAAAAATACTTTTTTGAAATGACAGCAGTAACCTTATAGCTAACAAACCTCTTATTATGATGGTAGGTATATTGTATCCAGGTTACGAGCCTCACTCCTCACTTTCCTGAAGTATATCAACCCATAACCTTGTGTCAAGGCAAGGAAACATTGTCAGACCTGACTCTGAATATAACTTAGAGAACTAATGGGCAACAAGTCATAAGCTTGGGGAAAAAGAAAGAGAGTTAGATTTGACCCTTTTTACCAACTCCCTAGCTTTATTTCTATCCTCTTCCCATTCATCTACTTACCAATCCCTCGTCAATGGCCTTTGCCCTTCCTCTCCTCCCAGCACAGCTCAGCTCAGCACCTCCCACCTTTTCCCCTCCCACTCCAGTCCAGATTCTTCCGTCTTTCCCCAAGTCCAGTCCAGCATCACCCATTTTGACATTCTTACCCTAGTCCAGCCCAGCATCACCCTCATCCATTCCCCCAGTCCAGTCCAGTATCACCCATTTTGCCATTCTTACCCTAGTCCAGCCCAGCATCACCCTCATCCGTTCCCCCAGTCCAGTCCAGAATCACTCCCTTCCCCTGCCCCCAATCCAGCCTAGTCCAACATCACCTCCTTTCCCCCATCTCCAACCAGTCTGGTCTAGCATCAGCCCCTTTCCTCCCTCCCCTTGAGCCCCCCTCTCTCCCTCTCAGGGGTGATGGCAGCAGTGCAAACCCTGGCTCTTTTGTAGAGCTGCAAAACTGGAAAATGGAGAGCACAAATGCCAGCATTTTTTTTTTAAATTTAACTGCTGCCCAGCCAGCAGTACTGAGACAAGTATTTTGTTTGTGTCTGGACTGCCATCTCCCTAGAGGAGCCGCTGCCTGTGTGAGTGCACGGCTTGCACAGTGGGTTGCGCCAGTCCTGATTATCCTCTAGGGTGGCAGCTGCTGCTCCGTGGAGGTTATCCCCGTACTTCCTCATAGAGCCACTGGTTTCAGGATTGTAGGGGCCACTCTGTTTCATTTCCATCTTCTTGCCCCTAGGGATCCTCTGTGTTTATCCCACTCTTTTTTGGGGTTGGATATTTAAACACTGTACTTGTACGCTTTATTTTAAAATGTTGTCCATAGTGTTTACATATAATGTAGATATTCAGTTCCAGATCGGGTCTGCGGCCAGTGCAGAATATTCAGATACAGCGGTGAGTGCTGCCTCTATTCAGATAGCCCACAAATCAAAACCCTATCTACCAGTAATAGCAATAAACACCAATTATTCAAAAATTACCAGAGTGCCTCTTCCCAAAAATAACAAACCTAAATATTAATTTCTTCTTGTCGGATAAAGTCAAGGGAGGCTAGGAAAATACCCTAACCACTCCAGATGGCCACATCCATTTTATTAAATTATTTTAAACCAATTTTTGATAAAAACTTAACTTTTTAACGAGCATCGCACTTGATACAGGACTTGGTTCTGAAACGTGCGTGTAGTGCATTATTTATTTGAAGACTGTGTTTGCTGGTTTATGAGGATTACTTAATCGTACAAAAAGTTAAGTTTTTATCAAAGATTGGTTAAAAATAATTTAATAAAATGGATGTGGCCAATTTTCCCAATGGAGAAAGGTGAATAGTGGTGTACCCCAGGGATCTGTGCTGGGTCCGCTGCTTTTTGACATATTCATAAATGACCTGGAAAGTGGAACAACAAGTGAGGTTATCAGATTTGCAGATGACACAAAACTATTTAAAGTTGTTAAAAACCATGAGGATTGTGAAATATTGCAAGAGGATCTTGATAAATTGGAAGACTGGGCATCAAAATGGCAGATGAAATTGAATGTGGACAAGTGCAAAGTTATGCACCTAGGGGAGAACAACCCAAACTATGGTTACACGATGCAAGGTTCCACATTAGGAACCACTACCCAGGAAAAAGATTTAGGTGTCATCGTGGATAACATGTTAAAACCCTCCACCCAGTGTGCAGCGGCAGCCAAGAGAGCAAATAGAATGCTAGGTATCATAAGGAAAGGAATGAAGAATAAAACAAAGGATATTATAATGCCTCTGTTTCATTCCATGGTGCGACCGCACCTTGAATATTGTGTGCAATTTTGATTGCTGTATCTTAAAAAGGATATAGTGTTATTAGAAAAGGTATAGAGAAGAGCCACCAAAATGGTAAAGGGGATGGAAGGATACTCCTATGAAGAAAGGCTAAAAAGGTTAGGGCTCTTTAACCTGGAAAAGATACGGCTGAGGGGAGATATGATAGAAGTCTATAAATTAATGAACGGAGTGGAACGGGTAAACGTAGATCGATTGTTTACCTTATCAGAATATAGAAAAACTAGGGGACATGCAATGAAGCTACAGGGTAAACTATTTAAGACTAATAAAAGAAAATATTTTTTCACTCAACGTGTAATCAAACTCTGGAATTTGTTATTGGAGGATGTAGCAAAAGCTTTTAGTGTAGCTGGGTTTAAAAAAGGTTTGGACAAGTTCCTGGAGTAGAGCTGTGAGACCAAGTGCAGAAATATGGGAAGGGAAGAAAGTTTGAAGGACGTGGAAGGTTTGGGGAGGGGTTGGGGGCAGTTGGAAAGGACAGAGTACTATGGAGTGGATGAGAGCCACAAGAAGGGACAGATCTTCCTTGAAGCAGGTAAAAGAGGGTAGAAATGGGAGAAGAAAACCAACAAGTGAAAGTAGAAAAAAGAGACTGGGATCAACCCAACTTGAAAAATAAGATGATCGGACAAGAAGAATCACAAAAGCATTTAGTTTTTAGAGAATAAAATGTCATCTTTGAAAATGTGCATTTCTTATAGATCATTACAGGAGGAAATGCATTTCTGTTTCTCCTTCCATGTTTCACAGCTTGGTGTCTGATTTGGGAGTTTTCCCATTTCAATATATGTCTTTTGTAGCTTCTTAGAAGCTGATATTTGAAGGGCAATTACAGGATTTACAGCCCTGTTAACCGTGTAACTGCCGCTGAGAGGGCTATGCATGGTTAGTGCCGCTGCCTGTCCCCGATTATGGCCCTTATGCGCCGTGACGCTAACTGCTTAACATCAGGGCATCTCAGGGGCACTCTGGGGAGGAGTGGAGGCGGAGACAGTCGATAACTGGGCAGCTTGCAATATTGCTGCTGCCTGGTTAGCCACTATGGTTTCTGGCATGTACGGCAAACCCCAGATATTCAGTGCTGGGACCGCATATGACCCCAGCATTGAATATCCAGGGTTAAAGGTTGGCAGGCACAGCTATGCACCGTAGCGGTGCATAGCCTGCTCAAGTGAATATCAGGCCCTTAATCTTTAATTGGTGATGGTCTGTGTTTTTCATATGCAGCCGAGATAAGAGATTCTGTTAAAATGTAGGTTCTCTCTAGGAATCTATAGTAGTTCTCTTTTCCAGCTGGGGGTTTCTGGTGTTCTAGAATATGTGCAGTGCTGATTTTCCATAGATAGGGTTGGTGCAACTTGAGTTCTTGATGCTGGTGTTGAGTAACCATTTGCAGGATTCTGTGTTATGATGCAGAGAGCCCGATCCTAGAAGGGGCATGTCTGGGCCGTGTGGACAGCCCTGACCAGGACAGGACCTGATTCTGCACCACAGAAGCAAGACAGTCCCATGGGTGCAGGATCGGGTCTTGGGAGACTGCCTGATGTGACCCTGTATCACTGTGAGGATGTCCTCCCCACAGCACAACCTGCCTGCTGCCTTGGAGGGCCCCTTTTCCCCACCGCCCTACCCTGACCCCAACAGGGGCAGCCAGGGCCCGGATCAGGCAGCAGGGACTCACCCTGCTCGTCGCTGTCATTGCTGGGGGGGGGGGGTGGCCAGCCCGCCGATCTGGAGGGGCAGCCAGCACTTATTCCACCTCCGAGGTGGAATAAGCTGGCCGTCCCCCCCCCCCCTCCGTGATCTCTGGACATACAGAGCCATGACCAGAATCAGTCCTGTATGTCCGGGGGTCGGTCCCACCCACACTCTTCTCACGCTCTGCCCCTGTGCCGTCCCCATCCCCCACAGTATGCACAGCGCTCTCTGTGCATGCAGGGGGGCCAGGAAGTGGCACATGGTGAAGGTGGATAGCAGGGCTGGATGTCCAGCCCTGCTATTTACTTTCCTGGATCGAGCCCACAATGTTTAGCCGTGGAGAGAGTTAGTGGTGTTGTCAATGATGTAAGACTACAATTTGAATATAATTTTTTTGTATGTTGAAATGTAACATGAAGCTGTTTTTTAACAGTTGTTTGTTATACTGCTTTATCCTTTTTAGTCAAAGCGATTTTAAATTGTAACTTTTAAATTGCATAATGGGCAGATATTATCTGTATACTTGTGGGGCATGTTAGGGGAGGAGTAAGGGTAGGCCACAAAATTATCCAGATAGTGGCAATATCCAGTCACTATTCAGGTAAGTTACACATTTAGTTTCGGTCTGTGGAATATCAGGCCTAGCCTAACCAGATAATACAATGACCACACCATCACTCTCTGTATGTTCAGTGCCACTATCTATATGGATGGTGACACAAAATACACAGGTTAAGTTAAATAGGAGGGTGGCATTTAACAAGCAGGTGGGCTGAAAATGTACCCCTTTTTGCACAGCTTGCACTGCAAGATTAGACCCAAGTAGGGGGGGGGGGGTGCAAAAACAATAGTTGACCTAGGGTTCTACAACCCTTTGAACCGGCCCAGCTCTCTCTGGACCACCTCTAGCATATCCTTTTTGAGATATAACCTCCAGAACTGAACCCCAGTGATTTGTACAGAATCATGACTACTTCTGTTATACTGCTGGTTATGCCTCTCCCTACACATCTCAGCATCCCTCTGGCTCTACCCACTGCCTCATCACACTGCTTGTTACACTGAAATCAGACATTATCACCCTGGTTGGTGCATATCAACCCCTCATCTCTTCTGCTCCCTAAGATCATTACTGCACCTTTAATTCTTGTCAACCTAATGGAAGTTGGAAAGAATTACATGAAATGGGTTAAGAACGTCTCTCTCGCTGTCCGTTCTAGGACCAAAATAATTCTCCAAAAAATTAATGGAATAGGATGAAACTTGGCATGTGGAGAAAAAAGAGACACAGATTTTGAAAATGGACTAAATTAGATCAGGGTTCCAGAAAAATAGGCTCCCCACAAAAAATGTCTCAGTGCATGTCTATTGGAGAACCAATTCCAGCTTCTGTAGCATAGAAACTTGCATACAGTGAAACGCAGCAGTTGCGAAGTTCCTACTTTCAAAATTCCTCTCCCTGTTCTCTACTCTCCCAATACCCTAAACTGCCCCATCCTCAAAAAATGCCCCACACATCTTCCCTGCTACCTTACATACTACCCCACACCCAAAAAAGACTTCCTCGCAAATGCCCCATCACAAAAAAATACCCCCACACAACCTCACCCCCTGAAAGCTGCCCCAATCCCAAAAACTACACCCACACAACAGCCCCACAACACCCATAACCATCCCACCCCAAAAACAACCTCTTGCAACTGCCTCACCCCCAAAAACTACACCCGTGTAATTGTTCCATTGCCCTGAAAACTGCCCCACCCACCAAAAATATCCCCACAATTGCCCTAACACCCTGCAAACTGCCCCATCCCAAAACCTCTACCCCCATGCAACTGCCTCATCAACCCATACACTGCCCTACTGCTAAAAAGTACTCCCTCGCAATTGCCCTCTCACCCCACAAATTGATCCTACCCATAAAAAATCTGCCCACAACTAGCTCACCACCCCACAAACTACTCTACCGCAAACTGTCCCACCACCTTGCCAACTATCCCCTGCATTTTCCCCACCAGTCACAAACTATCTCAATCTAAAGACCTGCTGCCCCACAATTGCTCTACCACCCTACAACTTTCCCACTCTCAAAAACTCCCCCATGCAACTGCCCCCATCCAGGGCTAGTGTCAGGGGGTGGCAAAAATGGCAATTACCCTGGGCCCATATCTTAGGGGCCCCAAGTCTGCCTCGAGTTAAAGGAAGCAGGTGGGCTTTAGGGCCTCCTCACCAATTTCTATTCTGAGCCCCTGTCTGACACCGGCCCTGCTCCCACCCATAAAAACTCCCCTACCTGACTGCCTCACCATCCTGCAAACTACTTCCACTCCAAAAATTACCTCCCGCATCTATCCCCACCCCCCAAAGGTACCTCTGGAAATGCCCCACTATCCCCAGCTATCAACCCATAGACTCAACATGTGCACAGCACCTACAGAATACACAGAGACACACACATATACACAAGGGGCCCGATAGTGAGTTGCGACAGCTATGCGCCTCTACGGTGCATAGCAGTCACAGCTGAACTTTAACCCCGGATATTCAGTCTGGGGCCATATCCAGCCACTGGAATTGAATATCTGGGTCTGCCGCAATGTGCTGCATGGTGAAGAAGCTAACTAGGCAGCAGCGATATTGAGCCGCTGTCCGGTTAGCTCCCAAGTGTAAAGATAGGTGAGGTTTTCCCACACCTATCTTTACCTGCAGGTCGCTCACCGGGCAGTGGCTCAATATTGCCGCTGCCCAGTTAGCAAAGGGTGCCTCCTCTGCTCCGCCCCTTCCATGACAAGCCCCGATTCCACACGGATGGCATCAGGGCGTGTAATGGCAGAAACAGTGGATGTCCCTCTATAGCAGCACTTACATGGTTTACAGGTCTTTAAACCATGTAAATGCCTTTAAATAGCAGACCCAAGGATTGCAAATAATTCTCTCTGTATATATACTGCATTTTAAATTCACAGGTATATTTCATTTTCTTTGCTGTTATTTATACGTCAAAAAATGCCGACTGAATTGTATTGCTTTCTTATTGGTTGTACTTGCAACTAATACGGGTTGTCATGGGTGGGCTAGATTAAAGCACTGGCTAGAGTGCAGAGTTCAGGGGGCACTGTCAGATATGCTCTATACTCAAGAAGTTAGGATTGCCAACTTTCTGGCTTTTTTCAGGATCTACTGACTTTTACTTAAATATCTGGAAGCTATGAAGATGTCTAACATGTCTGTACATTTTTCCGAGTTTACAACCTCTATCTGCAGTCCTCCACTCCTCCCCTTTGTGTGAGTAAGTGCCTGCTTCATCCAGTGTAAGTAGCAGCAGAGTCTGCTGGTAGGATCCAGCCAATGGGAAGGCTGTGGGGGCGGAGCACTGGAATACTGCTCTAGTCGCAGAAAGGGAGAAGAGGAGCTGGGGAAGTTCCTGTGCTGTAGAAATAAAGTTTATGATGAAGCCCCCCACCTCCACCCCAGAAAAAAAAAATTGCCCCAATGCATTTCTGTGGGGAAAGCAATTTCAAGAGCTGGAGCATACAAACACGGGCACATATCACACAACATAGCAATTATGGACTTGCACATTTCAAAAACATCCTTCCCCTCTCATCTCCTCTCACCTTCACAGAAACACAGAACCAAAAGACAGATATAAATATCACACACAAAGACAAACATATACATAAAAATATGCACAGACACAGCAGCTCACAGACATAGACAGAGAAACAAAATAGACATAGGCACACACATAAACAAAACACAGATACAAGAAACACACACATAGGCAATGCGGTACAAACGTGTGTGCAGATGCACACACACACACACACACATATGCAGAGAAGCTGGAAAGAATTCCATGAGTCATGCTCTGCATGCTTTCCTCACTTGTTTTGCACTGAATTGTCGTTGCCAGGCATTTGACCACTTCTCAATATATAATAATGAATGACAGAGAAGGATGTTATTTTGTACATTTTTTGCTAATACATGAAAGTAAAATCAGAGCTCAAATTGCTTATGATTTTTCACCTTCTTTCATATGAACATTGGAACAAAGCAAGATAAATTCAACAACCATGAAAGTCTGAAGCATTACATTATTCTTCAGTTTCCACTACAAACTGTTTTTGAGAAAACCAAGCCTTGCTGTGAATCTAAAGAAAAAGAGACATTTCGCTTAGAAGAGGATTCACCAGCTGCCTGCTGTACATTTCCATCAGAAGTCATGTCTATATTAGGAGTTCGGCTTTCCTCCCATGGAACTGACTAGCATCCTGGTGTGTTTACATAATCCAACTGAAAGCACAGACATTTCCGTTTCTATAGTAGAACATTTTCCAAAACCAGTTGTCAGTGGAGACAAATGAATCAGGTATCAGAAAAGAATATTTAATCAGGAGGTTTATGCAAGGAGAGAAAAGGCTTACACCACGTTTATTATAAGGCATAAGCGTGAATCATTTTTATTGTAGAATGATAAATAGAAAGTAGGAATTTTATAACAGAAACTATAAATTGATAATAGTCCCCTTCCCCATAACATCATTTTCTTATGCTAACATGATTAGGAGGTTTGGGAAGAAATAAAAGTGGCTAGATGGAATCCTGAATCCTAAGATAAACAGCTCAAGTCTCCCAGATATTCTGGATGTCTCTTGGCTGACCGCCTCTCTTCTGCTAAGTTTCTGGATCCTGGACAGCTTTAGTTGTGTCCTTGCAGGGCAGAAAGAAGTGACAGCAGCATAAGGATAAGGTTGAGCAGGCAGGAAATGGCAGCCTAGAACCTGAATAAAGGGCTACACCATGTGACGTTGCCACAGACATTCCTCTTCCTCCTTTCAGTAGCACGTGCTGTCCCTCTGAAAACCTCCTCACACACTTCCAGCCTACCAAGGAAGTTGGTGCTTGTGGAAAGAGGAAATAGTGTTCTTTATTCTTTATTGCACTTGACAGGGGCGGCCCAAGGGGGGTGCGGGGCCATGTGCGGAGACTGGGTGCGGGGCCTCATTTGCATAAATATTTGCATAATGTTACCATACACTAACTTTTAGTAAACATGCCTCTTAATGAATGTATGGATAAAGAAAGACTAAACGATTTCTACATTACTATAATCCAGTGCCAACCGCCAGGCACATTAGGAACTACTACAAACACTGCCCATTTAGAACCCATAGCAAACCCGCCGTATCGTAACAGCACTACCAGGACTCATAAAGCACCATACTCTACCTATCAAAAGGCAACACTGCAAATATTAAACCAATACATTTCAGAGAATAACAATACATGACCTACTGGAGAAAGAGAACAAGTGGCAATGTCAAATAGGAATTACATAAACAGAACACCTCAGCTCAGTTAAACATGCAGAACATAGACCATCACCAAGGAATCACAATTTAGAAACAGGAAGACAATAATTAAACTGGGAATCCCAAAAGCCAAACTTGGAATGTACGACACTGTAGAAATAAAACTATAAATTAATTTCCTCTTGTACTAAACAAAGTGCAGACGTTAATGATGCACATGTCCCAGAGCTGACATATTTCAGTTAATAAATTCAAAATAAAGAGATATTTTTCTACCTTTTGTGCATTTTTTTTCAGTTGCAATTGCTCCAGCCACTTTCTTCTGGTTTGTTTGTGTCTTCTGCTAACTCTCCATCATCTGCTGTCCATTTGTCCTTTCTTCTCTCTTCTAGTTTTTTTTTTTTTCCATTCTCTCTCTACATCTGCTTTAACATACTAATCTTTCTCCTTTTGCTCTTTCCTCATTCCTATTTCATCCAATCAAATTTTACCCCTCCATTCTCAATCCCCACGTACTCTCCCAATACCTGGCCAATTGTAGATTTGTCTTCCCTCCCACACAATATATTTTTCCCCTCTCCATTTCACTCTCCCAGCTCCATCCCATTCTAATCCTCTCCCAACATCAACTCCCTTCTAGTTTCAGCCCCACCCAGCATCTGCTCCCTTCTAGTCCCCGCATCAGCCCATTTCCATTCAGAGCCCCCCATCAGCCCATTTCCAATCCTATCCTAGCCAAACCATCAGCCCATTTCCAGTCCTAGCTCCCCCATCCATTTCCAGTCCTATCCGAATTCCTCCATCAGCTCATTTGTAATCCCAGCCCCCCCATCAGCCCATTTCTAGTCCTTTCCTAGCCCCACCATCAGCTGATGTCAAATCCTAGCTCCCCTCCACTCAGCCCATTTCCAATCCAAGCCCCCCATGAGCCTACTTCCAGTTCTAGCCTCTCCATGAGTCCATTTCAATCCAAGCCCCCACCACAGCCCATTTCCAATCTTAGCACCCCCCCAACAGCCTATTTCCAGTCCTATCCTACTCCCGCCATCAGCCCATTTCCTGTCCTAGCTCCCCCCCCCCCACTCAGCCCATTTCCAGTGCTAGCTCCCTTCCCTCACAGCCCATTTCCATTCAAAGCCCCCCTCCCCATCAGCTATTTGCAGTTCAAGACCCCCTTCCATTCAGCCCATTTCCAGTCCTAGCAACTCCTCCAGCCCATTACCAGTCCTAGCCCTCCCATAGCCCATTACCAGTCCTAACCCCCCCATCACCCCATTTTCAGTCTTAGTCCCCGCATAGCTCATTACCAGTCCTAAACCCCCATCAGCCCACTTCCATTGCTAGCCCCCCCATAGCCCATTACCAGTCCTACCCCCCCATAGCCCATTACCAGTCCCAGCCCTCCATCAGCCCATTTCAGTCCTAGCCCCCCCATAGCCCATTACCAGTCCTACCCCCCATCAGCCCACTTCCAGTCCTAAACCCCCATCACCCCATTTTCAGTCTTAGCCTCCTCCCCCATAGCCCAGGTAGATTTAAAACAAAACAACGGCAGAATTGAGCGTCCCACGGGGCCCCCCCCCCCCTGCCCGGCAGAGTCTCCATGCGGCCTCAGCTCCCTCAGTGCGGGCTTTTCAGAGTCGCGAAGGGAGAGTTTCCCTTTCTCGTGGCTCTGTTTAAGCCCGCAGGGCTGATGGGAAACAGGAAATCCAGGCAGGGGGGGGGGCCCCGTGGGACGCTTGATTCTGCTGCTGCCACGGTGGCAGCGGCAGCAGCAGCAAGGGTTTTTTTTTTTTTAAATTTACCGGCAGATGCAGAATGTTGTTTGCGTGGGGCTCCCTGAAACGCGGGGCCCTGTGCAAACAACATTCTTGCACAATGGATGGGCCGGCCCTGGCACTTGATTTACCGCCCTTTACAGTTATAGCAAGGCAGTTTACAATGTACAAAATAAAGTAATCATAAGGGGAAATAGAAAAGAACTCCATTAATGACAGGAAAGTTACTGAAAGCATCCATAGGGAAGAAAAGAAAAGGGACTGAGGAGAGGGGGAAGGGGACAGAGAATAGGGAACCTATATGCTGGGTGGTGGGATATCACAAACTAACTGAAACAAATGTGTTTTGAGTTTGCTTTTGAATTTAACAAAGGAAACTTCCAACAATATGTCAGTGGGAAGTATGTTCCAAAGTACAGGGTCCAGAAAAAAGAAAGCAGAGTTACAAGTAGATTCAAGAATGGCGTGGGAGGTGGAAGGGAGGTGGAGAAGATTCATGTGAACAGAGAAAAGACGACGGTGCAGGGCATGAAGGTGAAAAAGATCCAAGAGATAGATGGGGGTACAAATATGCAGAATCTTGTGAACCACTCACTATTCCCAGCAGACTTCTCGGTGCTAGATCCTGATGCCCAGGCCTCTCTCTGGAATTCGGTTCTTTCGCACGCTTTAGATACAGTAGCCCCACTTCGTCCCTCCAGTGCTCCGTCCCGGACTCATTCACCCTGGTTTCATCAAGGCTTATAGCTACAACGTACCCAATTGCGTCAAGCACAACGACACTGGCGCTCTCATCCATCTCCAACTACTTTGGCCCGTTTTAAGCTATTATACCTGGAATACCGCTCCGCAGTCCAATCTGCCAAGTGCTCCTTCTTCACCCTAGGAATCTCACAAGCTGCCAATTCTTCTAGACAACTGCACTCAATTTTGCGGCAACTTTCCTCCACTGTTTCCCCTTCTGCTTCTCAAGCTACCATCCCCGCCCCCGCATCCCTAGCGTCTTTTTTCTCCAACAAAGTTCAGAACTTACGTTCTTCCTTCCTTACCACCCCTCCTCCTCCTCTGTCTCCTCCCTGCACCTCTTCAGCCTCTCCTCTGTCCCTCATCTGTGAGGAGCTAACCATTACGGAATCCCCTGCTTCTATCGCTCCTTGTGTGACCAGTTCTCCTAATAGGGCTTTATCTCACATATGGTCCGTCTTTCATCCCCTCACTACAGCAGAGGTACTACTCACTCTATCTCAGTCTAGGAAGACCACCTGTTCTTTGGATCCAGTCCCTTCCAACTGGTTGATAGAACCTTCTCTCCAATTCATACCTTTCATCACTACTTTATTCAATTCCAGTCTATCATCTGGACATTTTCCTTCGGTTTGGAGATCCGCTATAGTCCATCCCCTGCTGAAACAGTCTTCTCTCGACCCCTCTGTATTATCCCACTGGCGCCCGGTGTCTAATCTCCCCTTCCTTGCAAAAATGCTGGAGCGTCTAGTCTTCTTACAACTTTCCTCCCATGTTGAGGCCACCAACGTTCTTCATCCTCGCCAGGCTGGTTTCAGACCAGGCCATAGCACCGAAACTATTCTTCTCGCTCTGCTAAATGAGATTCACGTAGCTCACGAACGTGGTGACATTACCCTTTTGGTTTCACTGGACCTATCCGCTGCATTTGATCTGATTGATCATCGGACCCTTCTGTCACGTCTTTCTGACATTGGTGTACGGGGTGTGGTGTTACGTTGGTTCCGTTCCTTTCTCACTGCCCGCTCTTATGTTGTCCATGCCAATCACCAATCCTCATCAGCCATTCCACTGTTATGCGGAGTCCCCAGGGATCGGTTTTATCCCCTCTGCTCTTCAATATTTTTCTTGCTCCGCTTCCCCTTCTGGCCCAACAATTTCCAGTTTCCACCTACATTTACGCCGGCGATATTGTCTTTCTCTTTCACACTTCTCCAGCCATGATCGATATGACTGCCTCTCTCACATTGCCACCTGGCTCTCATCCAATTTTCTACACCTGAATCCTTCCAAATCTTCAGCTATGTGGGTGTCTCTGAGCTCTTCCTGCCCAGCCATTGCACCTCAAATAAATTCTGTTCCTATTCCTCTTACTTCTTCCCTCCGATACTTAGGGGTAATCTTAGATTCATCATTATCCTTTCACGAACACGTTTCTAACTTATCCCGTCACTCCTTCTTTACTCTACGCCAAATACGCTCAGTCCGTTCAATTCTGTCTTCTGACTCCCTTACCACTCTGGTGTTAGCTCTAGTCATGTCCAGACTGGATTACTGTAACGTAGTTTATGCCAATCTCCCCGCCTACCAACTCAAACGCCTTCAACTCCTGCAGAACACAGCCGCTCGTCTTGTCACTTTTGCCCGGAAATCGGATCATGTAACTCCTCTTCTGCTTCGCCTCCATTGGCTTCCGCTGCACTTTCGGTTTAAATACAAGGTTCTCATACTATTACATAGAGTCATCCATACTTCCAACCCACAGTACTTAGCAAATCTAGTCTCTCTTCACACTCCTTATCGGCAGCTCCGGTCATTACACGCTAACCGTCTGTTTCTCCCCCCACCTTCACGAGCTCACCTTGAACAGACACGCCACGCCGCTTTCTTTTTCTTGGGCCCCTCACTCTGGAATTCTCTTCCTTCCTCTCTCCGTCTAGAGCCTTCCTACCAACACTTCAAAAACCTACTAAAAACTCACTTGTTCCAACAGGCATATGATCTCCCCTCCCAGTAGTCCTGTCTAATTGTTTTGTTTGTCTTTGCTTACCCATGGTTTGTCTGGTTTGTCTATTGTTTGTTTTGTTCTGTGACCTCTTTGGTCCTTCTATTCTTTATTTTAATGGATTGCCTTTCCTTTTTAACGCTTTTATTTATATTATTTTATTGTAAACCGCCCTCACGTTTCGACAAGGGCGGTATATTAAATGTAAATAAAGATAAAGATAAAGGAGCTTAAAATGTTGTTTTGGGTGCAGTGAATGCTAGGTAGAAGATAAGGAACCAGCCCACACTGTTGAATGAGGTATGAGGTAACCTGACCATTTTTCTAAGTTCAAATACGGGACACTCAATCAAGTCGGGGGGGGGGGGGTCAAAGTTAAGGAAAATAAAAAAATATGTTTATAATTACAATTTTAATTTTAACCCAAAATTTTAGTCAGTAGGCTTGGTTTATAACTTTACTTACAAATGTGCTAATCAGGCCTACTTGTTATACTTCTTTACAGAGTGAATTTTCTTCAATATAGCAACATTTCCACTAAGATAATTAATAAATTCTGGGCAACTCAACTTAAAATTGTACTTTACAATCATTAGACATTTGAGAGTCTCTACATGCAGTTGGTTTTTTTCTGTAGACCACACTTTGTTCATGATTGAAAAGCATCTTTCAGTGGGAGCACTGGAACCCTGCAAACAGAAAAAAAATTCAGCCAATTTGCATAAGTTTTTATATTGTACTTCATTACTTTTGAGGTGTCCAAATACTTCCTTCCATTTTTTGTGGTGTCTGTTTTATTCTATTCTTGAATGTTTTTCTTCAGAAACAAATGACTTAAGACAAGAGAACTCAAACAGTTCAGTATCATTTATTACTAACTCTAGGCCGGGTCTTGTAGACAAAACATATTCTAAAGATGACTCTAGCTCACACCACTCCGGTTGTTTTTGAAGGGGAATCCACTGTTATTTCCCAATCTCCTGGAAGTAAGTGTTCCTCTAATCCAAGTAATTAATGCAAGTGGTGTAGAAAGATGACACAGATTGCCTGAAATCTGCTTCATCAATGCTGCCCTCTTCTTCAAGATCTTTTATCTTCTTTCTGATTGTCATTTCTCCTAATTACTAACTTCTTTCTAAGGTCACTAATCTAGCCACCTCTATCATTGAGATTTTTCGAGACTTAATTTTTAAAGTTGCATTTTGGGAGGAGAGCCCTGAACGTTTGCTGGAATGCAGGAGGTGCCCGAGGGGCTTGGGCTGCAATGGGGCTCTGGTGCGGTGAGTAGAGTGGAGGAGTGTGCCGGAAGTGAGATCGCCCCCTTCCCCACGTCATCAGAGTGTGCCCTCGGGACCTGGTTAAAACTTGCAGCCTGCTGAGGGGTGTTGGAGGAGATCCCTGAACTTTTGCTGGAGTGCAGGACGTGCCCGAGGGCTTGGGCTGCTATGGGGCTCCAGTGCAGTGAGTGGAGTGGAGGAGTGCGCCGGAAGTGAGATCACCCCCTTCCCCACATCATCAGGGTGTGCCCTTGGGACCTGTTGTCCCCTACATCATCAGAGAACATCCCCTTTGATTTGAATAAAGTTAGTGAAACCTTTTCTGACCGCAGTCCCATGAGCGCGTGGACCGAAAGGGCATGTGACTAAAGGAGCGTACCCCTTTGGTGCAACTTTGGTGACTTTGGTAATTTTGTATGGTATATGCTTTGATAAGTGGTGTGGGGTTATGCCCAAAGGGGTGGGTAAATGTACAAATAAGGGTAAGAGTGTCAGGGTAGATGGGTCAGTGAAAGTACAAGGGCCGATAGATAAGCATCTGTCCACCACTATGTCTCAATTGCCTCCTGTAGAGGCTCTAGGCTCTTCACTGCTCTCTGGAGCTTCTTTAAGATACTCCTCTGGGTCTCCACCACTCCAACCTAGTGCGCAATCCACACCTATTGTAAGGGCTGCTCTGATCTCCATGATTTGGGTTGGTGAAGACGGAGCAGCTCCTGTAGGAGGATTGAGCGAGTTCATTCCTCCTTCAGTGTTGCCTAAGCCTCTCTCCTTCTCACCCCTGGAGGCCACTGGTGCAGTGTCTGGAGCAGAGGTTACACTTGCTGATATTTGGAAAGTTGTCATGCAAAACAATACTTTGTTGCAGGGCCCTAAGGAGCAGATTTCTGCCTTCTCGCAGGACACGGTGAATGCACTTTTAGCACAGGAGTCGGCCCTGCAGACTGTGCAGAAACAGGTGGATAAAATGTCCTGTCAGATTGTGACCTTGCAAAATGTCTCTTCTTCATATATTAAGGATTCTACTATTACACACCAGCAGTTGGAGCTTTTGGAAAATGGTGCTCGTTCTCAGGACTTGCGCTTTTTGTATTTTCCAAAGACTCACTATCTTTTTCCATTGGTGCTCCTACATAAATATTTTAAGGAGGTTTTGTGTATTTCTAATCCTGAAAAAATCTTGATTACTAATTGTTATTATATTTCTCCTAGACGGTTAGGGGATAGTCCACCTTTGGATGACCTTAATGAGGGGGAGGCGGCTGTTTCTTTAAATCTGTCTGAGTTTCTTGAATCTTCTGATGATACCATCCCCTCTAGGGCAACATTGATGATCTCCCTTTCTGCCATGGGAGATAAATCAACTATTTTAAAATTATATTTCAAAAAGAAAAATGCTATGTTTTGTGTGGCTAAAGTTGTGATTTTCCCTGAATTTGCCAGGGCAACCTAATTGTGGAGGAAAGCCTTTCTCTTGCTGAAGGCAAGAGTTCTGGCTTTAGGCGCAAGTTTCTTTTTAAAGTTTCCTTGCAAATGCCTGGTGACTTATCAGGGAATACAATATGTGTTTCTGGATTCGATTCAGCTGGAGAGCTTTCTCTCAGATCAAACACCTTTATAGTGTCCTTCATTTGGATGGATAGGTGGTATTATTGTTACATGTAAATGAGTCTGCCAGTAATTTCTTTTTTATTTTAGTTAAGATTGTTAAGTTATGGAAGAATCTAAATTTATTTTTAGTACCTGTGGTCTGGGTTCTGTAATGTGGGCTTTGTTAGAATTGCTGTATTTTCTTTTGTCTTCATTTTGACGTTGCTTATTTTTATTCCTAATGTTTCTTTTGCTTTTTTGTAAGCATATTTGAAAAATCTTGATAAATAAAAAAAATAATAAAGTCAAATTTTGGAAAATCACTGCCTGACTGTGCAGAAAGTACAGCCAAATCTCTGCTGATTCATTCTCAGAAACGTTTTTGATGATAACTGGGCATGTTTCCTAGCTCAGAAAATATGATTTCACTGGTTGGAACATTTTAATTAACCTCTCTATGGCTGGTAGTAAAGCCAGCCACCTAGTGTTAATGTATCCGAGGAGTTTTTGATACTCACTCTCAACAAAGTCACACATCTCTTTAAGTTCTTTAGTTCTCACTGTATAAATTTGAAAATGTCTGATTACGTATCTTGTCAATAATAACTTCAATGCCAAATGGCAGGCATTCGGCAGCAGTGCTGATACAATTGTGAGCAATGTGAGCTGCACAGTTTGCACCAAATAAATTACATCCTAAATCTTTTTGCAGCTAGTAAAAAATATTGTTTCTACCCCTCCTAGCAATGCAATGCAATTGCAAATGGTATTGCCAGCACACAATGCCAAAACTTTGGAATTTAATCCATTGGACTCAACTGTATCATTTGGAAAGAATGTCTGAGGTTTCAATAACTTTTACCTGAACCACTTTCTCGGGAAGAAAGTACCCTACTAAAATAAGGCACACTTTAATGTTTCCATGGTTTGAGCAAACACAAAAACTGTTAAAAAAAAAACTTGTCTCAGAAAGGTCTCTCTTGAGGTAATCAATAGAATCAGGTTTGAAGACATTACAGACGATTGCTTCCATTTTTGGTTTGCGCACAAGAGTATTTTTCATCAAAACACTTTTTTAACAACTTTGAAGTACAGTCTGATAACTGAAAAGAATGGTTGTGAACAACACAGTGATAAGTCCATGGACCCTCAGTTGTAGCCAGTGACTGAGTTTTCTCATCAAAAGTTTGACTTTTAAAAAAAGAAGTCAGTTCTACTTGAAGAAGCATAACATCATAAGAGATGCCATACTGGATCAGACCCAGGGTCCCTCAAGCCCAGTATCCTGATTCAAACAGTGGCCAATCCAAGTCACAAGTACCTGGTAGGTTCCCAAAATATATTTAAATTCCATGCTGCTTATCCCAGTGGTATGCAGTGGATTTCCCCAGTCCTCTTTAATAATGGTTTATGGACCTTTCCTCCAAGAACTCATACAAATCTCTTTTAAATCCAGCTACACTAACGGCTTTTACTACATCCTCTGGTAACGAATTCCAGAGTTGATTACACGTTGAATGAAAAAATATTAGTCTTAAATGTGCTACATTGTAGCTTGTGATGACGAATGGCAGAAAAGTGAACCCTGTTCCTTTAAAAATGCTAGCATTCAGGGTTTCCCTAGTAACCAAGAACCTCTGAATCAGAGTGCAGCCAGCATCAAGCTCCGCCCATGTTAGCACGTCAGAGCTAGGTGGAATCCTAGCAGCTCCCACGTGTGCTGGGAGAAGGGTGTGGTCCCTAAGAAAGATCAGTTTAAAACTGCTGTGTTTGAGCAGTCAGTTAGAACAGAAGGAGAACAGGCATGAGGTCAGACACGAGTTCAAGGAAAGGAGTCTCGAGAGGAGCTCCAGGAAGCAGCAGAGGAGCCTTGGGAGGCTCGAGCAGAGCTGGAACTAAGAGCAGAGATGAGCTGTGGGATCTAGGAGCAACGGGTCCAAGGCAGACACAGCTAACAGGGAAATTGCCACGAGGAAGGCAAGCGTTTGAAGAGAAAAGGCAGCATGGCTTTGAGCAGGAAGGAGTGGAACAACTAAGAGGCCCAGAGTTCAGGCAAGTGTATGTTCCAGAGTCCCTGCATAAGAGAAAGTTGAAGGAGTTAGTTCCTACTGGAGGAAGTAACTCAGCTAGCCAGCTAAGCTGTAAAAGTAGAGAAAATAGCTTGTCTGCATTTCCTAATCTAAGTCTCTCTGAAGAAATAGAGCAGAAGAAACTATTGCTAGAAAATTTAAATGAACTGTTGCAGAAGCAGAGTAGTAAGCTCTACGACCAGGTACCCTCTGAGAACTGCTGCAATGAATCTGTAGAGGAGATGGAAGTAGAATCTTATGATAATGAGCCTGAAGAAATACAATGCTCATTTTGTAGGGCAAACAAGCCGGAGGTGTGCTGAAGCCTAAAGCACATGTGAATGAATGAATGTTAAAAGTAATGAAGTTGGTTTGAATGAAAGATACAGCAAAAGAACAATAACTGGAGGTTTTAAGCCAAGCTGTTTCTCCTATATGCCTGGAAGTGAAATGAAACTTAATGGACATTTTGAAGCTGTCTGTATGTGAGGAAGCTGTGAGTAAAACAGTCTTCCTGTGAAAGTAACTTGCTTTAAAGAAAGTTTACAGCCTGAGCTTTGGAAGCCAATTCCGGTGTCAAAGTTAACTGCTTAAACTGACCTACCTGTGAATACAACTTGTGAGCTTTATTCTTTGTTTTTGGAGAAGAATCCATTTTTGAGTTCAGCACTGTTAAATTTGAAGCGAGGGGAGAAATCCCAAGAAAATAAAATATTCTCTGTTTTCGCCTAACCACTTGTGGTCACACTACTTTGCCTGATAGAATAAGTAAACTACAGTACCCAGCAACCCTAGCTGGCGGCCATATTGGTGAACCTTATTCAAAGGGCAACAAGGCTACACTCTCCTGCTGCCCAGCTATACGCCCGGCCAGGAGGTGGCGACAAGCTTCATTGTGTTTCTCCTAATCTTTCTACTTTTTGAAACAGTAAACAACCGATCTACATTTACTTATTCCACTCCATTCATTAATTTATAGACCTCTGTCATATCCCCCCTCAGCCGTCTCTTTTCCAAGTTGAAGAATCCTAATCTTTTAAGCCTTTCTTTGTAAGGATATCCTTCCATTGCCTTTACCGTTTTGGTGGCTTTTCTCTGGACTCTCTCTTATTCTGCTATATCCTTTTTAAGATATGGCAAACAGAATTGCACACAACTTTCAAGGTGCAGTCATACCATGGAACAATATAGAGGCATTATAATATTCTTTGTTTTATTCTCCATTCCTTTCCTTATGATTCCTAGCATTCTATTTGCTTTCTTGACTGCCACTGCACACTGGGCAGAAGGTTTCAACATAATATTTATTTATTTAACGCTTTTCTATACCGCGCTCTTTAAAATTAGTGCAGTTTACAAGTAACATTTTTGTACAGAGCAGGGGGAGCCTGTTTCGTACTTACATTGAACGGGTAATGTAACTTGGATTTAGAACTGGGGTAACTATATACAGTCTGAACAGGATGTCATTGAGCTGTTGTAGCGACATGGCGTGCCCTAATAACTATGTACAGGATTGTCAGTTATTTACAGTTAGATGGTTGGACAGATGGGTGGGGGTATGGTGGGCGGAGTTGTATTTTTGGCCTGTGAGTAGTGTAGGAGAAAAAGGTGGTGTTTTAGTGCCTTTATGAATTGGGCGAGGTCAGTGATCGCTCAGATGGTTGTTGGGAGCTCATTCCAGTGAGTAGGTGCATAGAACATAAAGGCTTTGTTCTTTGTTGCTTGAGAGCATTTTGTCTATGATGATGCCTAGATCCTTTTCCTGGGTGGTGATTCCTAATGTGGAACCTTGCATTGTGAGCAATGCATAGTTTGGGTTGTTCTTTCCTAAGTACACAACTTTGCACTTGTCCACATTAAATTTCATCTACTATATGGATACTCAGAGCCCTAATTCAGAGAAGGGGACATCCGGGCCGGCCAGATGTCCCTGAGGAAGACAAGCCCATTAGACCCGCTTCTGGACCGCAGGAACAAAATGTTCTCGCGGTGCACATAATCAGGCCCATAGACGGCCCGGCATGCCCCTGCTGCTTGCGGGGATGTCCTCCCTGCAGGCGCCCCTCACTCACACAGCTTAGGCCCCCCTCTCTCCCACCACTGGACCCTCGGCTGGCACTTAATCTGTTTGTCTGTCCTTAGGTGCTGAACAATGTCACCCTTTCCTGCATGTGCAATTGAAAAGGAAGACCGGCATTTGTTACAAAACACCATGCTATCACCAGAATGTTTCCTAATGAATGTTTATTCATTTTGTAATTGGTCATTAAAAGCACACTTTCTTTTCAGCATTTTAAAATGAAAATAAAGTCTAAATATGAAATAGAAATACACATCTTAGGCTAAGAGTCTACACAGATGACAGATTCAACAAAATCAGCTGATCACTGACCATCATACTGATACTGTTGTTGGCCCCAGGATCATAGGCACCAGACTGTGGGTGCTTGAGCACCTCCAATATTTTCTCCTGTAGGTCTATATATCTGTAGCCAAAAAAACACCATATTCCAGAGCTATAGGACAAGGGAGAAAGGAAGGTTTCTGTATCCTAGCTACTGCTCCCACCTCCCCTTGCTCCCTATTGGCTGGCTGTGTCTGCTACAGCCTATTGACTGGCTTTGTCTGACTGATGGTTGCCTAAGCCCTGGGGAGGAAGCAAAACCAGATTTGTCAGATGTGCTGAGGACTCAGGAGTTTAGGATTGCCAACTTTCTAAATTAGTTTAGGATTCTACAACTTTGTAAAGTAGCTGTCTTAGTCAGAATGATGTCTAAATTGTCTGGGTATTTTTTAGAGTTTAGCTCTACAGCTCACCAATGCTCCCCCCTCACTGTGCAGAGCTAGTGATAGGTTCCAGCCAATGGAAAAGCTGCACTAGTCACGGGAAAGGTGGACTGATTTTCTGCACAGGGTCTGGGAGAAAGTCAGTGGAATAAGTGGGTTTCTTGGCAGGGGTGAGTGGAGTTGCTGAGAAAGGGTAGAAATACAAGAGGAATGGGGTAAAGTGTGAGGAGGTTATTGCAGGCTAAGAAAAAGAACTGGTAGCAAAAGCAAGAACTGGGGGCATTGAAATAGAGGAATGTAGGAGCAGCACAGCACCAGTAGACAGTTAGAGAATCTGTCTGTCTGAAAAGTGCTAGTGTGCATATATGTACCTGATTTGGGGGATGGGGGGGGGGGTGGGTGGATGAATGCATGTACATGTGTGTGTGACAGAAGTACAACAGAGTGCATGCATGTGTATATGTTTCTGTGTCTATGATGGAAATAGTCTCATACATATATAAATAGAGCTTCCCTTTGAAAATTTCAGTTGGAGTGGAGGTCTGCTGGTACAAATGTGGAGGAGTGGAGGAGTGGGTCACGTGTTTTAAAATAGGGGACATTTAGGCATCGCGACCTAAGTAATAAGATTCCAGGGACAAATCCTTAAAATACAGGACTGTCCTGTATAATACGGGATGGTTGGTCACTTTACATGAGAAGAAGCAAGGGGGAGATGCAGGATTGAAGGGAGATGGGGAGCAATATAAAGGGGACAGAAGGCTGCTCACCACTCTTGGGTCTTTCCTACTGATGAGAAGCGTCATACTCTGCTTCCCTTAAGCCTTCTGTCCCCTTTATATTGCCCCACATTAGTACCAGCAGACATCTCCACTCCCAACTGAAATTTTCAAAGGGAAACTCTATTTATATGAGATTATTTCCATCAGAGACACAGAAATATATATACATGCATGCACTCTGCTGTAGAAAGATCAGGAGAAACACAAATGTAGCACATTTAAGACTTAATATTTTTTCATTCAACACGTAATCAGTTCTTGAATTCGTTACCAGAGAATGTAGTAAATGCTGTTAGTGTAGCTGGATTTAAAAGAGGTTTGTGTGAGTTCTGGGAGGAAAAGGCCATAAACCATTGGGACTGGGGAAATCCACTGCATACCACTGAGATAAGCAGCATGGAATTTATATATAGCTTTTGGGAACCTACTTGTGACCTGGATTGGCCACTGTTTGAATCAGGATACTGGGCTTGAGGGACCCTGGGTCTGATCCAGTATGGCATCTCTTATGTTGTTATGCTTCATCAAGTAGAACTGTGACTTCTTTTTTTAAAAGTCAAGCTTTTGATGAGAAAACTCAGTCACTGGCTACAACTGAGGGTCCATGGACTTATCACTGTGTTGTTCACAACCATTCTTTTCAGTTATCAGACTGTACTTCAAAGTTGTTGAAAAAGTGCTTTGATGAAAAATACTCTTGTGCGCAAACCAAAATGGAAGCAATCGTCTGTAATGTCTTCAAACCTAACTATTGATTCCCTCAAGAGAGGCCTTTCTGAGACAAGATTTTTTTAACAGTTTTTTGGGTTTGCTCAAACCATGGAAGCATTAAAGTGTGCCTTATTTTAGTAGGGTACTTTCTTCCTGAAAAAGCGGTTCAGGTAAAAATTCTTGATGTCCATGAAGTTAAAGGCAAAACCTCAGACATTCTTTCCAATTGTATTCTTGATACAGTTGAGTACAATGGGTTAAGATCCAAAGTTTTGGCATTGTGTGCTGACAATACCCTTTGCACTTTTGGTGGGGCCGCTAGGAGGGGTAGAAACAATATTTTTTACAAGCTGCAAAAAGATTTAGGATGTAATTTAATTGGTGCAAAACTGTGCAGCTGACATTGCTCACAATTGTATCAGTACTGGTGATACAATCCTAAACTCTGGACAGGTTCTGCACAGGATGCTGCATCCCAGTCCGGGGCTAGCTAAGACAGGATCTTCCACCTGCAACAGCCACCTCTCCTTAAGCCATTTAGTGCTGGTGGCCACCAGGTCTTTACTGCCCCAACGCCCGCAGCCCCCCCCCCCCGGAGACAGGAAACATGAGCACAGGGCACTCATCAAGGAACAGCAAGGCAGGAGTAAAGCCAATAATAAAAATGTTGGGGGAGGGTCTGTTAATTCAGGATGCTGCAGGTCGACTGATAGAGCATTGCATCACTCTCTTCCTGCAAAACTGCACTGGTTACAAGTGCTCTACAGGGCCAAATTTAAAACTCTGAGGCCGATGCAGAAACCTTGCGTTACAGCCATGCACTAAAGCTCAGTGCACAACTTTCTAACGTAAGACTAAAGTAAACATTTTTCTCTCCGTTGCTGTAACCAAATAGCATGCAAATGAGTTGTGCCTAAAGGTCTGCACTAAACAAGGAGAGCTAGCCAGACACATGCGCACACAGGTCAGCGCTAGCAGCAGCTTCATCTTGAGAACAGTAAAAAAAAAATGGTTGGCACTCGTGCATACGCTGGAATACTATCTGATGCATGGACGGCAATGTTATTCTGTGCAGACCTTACACAGAATAATAGTTTCCTTATCCTTCTAGATCAAACCAGACATATGGGTTATGTTCTCTTGCCGGCAGGTGGAGGCAGACTTGAGCAACTTTCAGTGATGTCTTTGAGAGAAGGCAGTGCTGTCTGTCTCCAGCAGGTGGAAAGGTGTATGGACTGGTGCAGAACTGCAGATAGATCTGGCTCCCCTGGCCCAGACTATGGTCCTGTGGCCTGTGTGCAGAGTCCAGTAGGCACAATGTTGCTGGAAGCTGGTATATGCCCCATCTTCTTGAGCTCCTGTGCTCAGCGCTGTTACCCATGGGTTCCAGCACTGGTGGACCGGAGAGCGGACAGGAGAACCCCATTGGACCCTTAAGAGGGGCTGATAGGTTTGGGCCTACGCCTTCCTCCCCATTTGCTGTATTTGACTCTCTGCAGCTCTAAATTTTAAAAAAAGTCTTCTCTTGGCAGATTAGTGATCTAGCTCTTATGATAAGCCAGTATTCCCTATTTTTTCTGATAGCACTCCTATTAAGAATCACTTTTGTAACATACTAGGCATAGACAATGGTATCAGGGCTGGCACAATCATTAGGCAAACTAGGCAGTTGCCTAGAGTGCTGGTGGTTCAAGGACAGCCCCTTACCAGCCCTCTGGGACCTGCAGCAGCAGCATTGATTTCACACAGGCTGCAGCACTTACCTAAATCTCTAGTGCTATGGGGCTCTTTGTACTTTTTCCCCCTCTAATGACTGATGCCAACTTCATGTTTACATGGAGGCAGAAGCAGCTAATCATATGTACCTCAAGCCCAGTGATCTGACCTCCGCATGGAGCAGCTAACACTTCAGCTGCTTAATTTATGGGCATGTCTGAGCATGGAATTTGGTCAGAGCTAAAATGCAGCCAGTCATTTCTGAAAGCAGTCATAAATGGCTTGAACAATTACGTTTATCTGGCTCGATTTAAGTAAATTCTCTTCTATGACTGAGCCACTAGGTTAGGCTGCAGCTGAAAATGATCCTAAAGATATCTGAGTGACTAAGTATATTTTTGAATACCATCTCCATTGTGTTCCATTCCAACTCTGAAGATTAATACCTTTATTTATTTTTTGGATTTCCTTCATGGGCCAGCTGTGCATTGTTCACTAGTCTTTAATTTGTTTGTTGTACAATTACACCATTTTGCATAGTTAATGAGAAACCCTGCCTCGAGAAGAGGGATAAAATGACTCAGAACTTCAAAAGGTTCTGTAGAGGGACCACATCCATCAGGGCAGATTAGTTATTCTTTTTCGTGATTCAGATAGATCCTTTTTTATGCCAGTTTGGATACATTGGAGGCTGGGGCAAGAGATGGAAAAACTAAAGGCTCTATTACGGTGATGACTTACATCTTTCCATGTTAGGAAAAAGGATCCTAAGTAAGAAATTCAGATAATATATAACTAGGCTTTTAAACTACAGGATGGGGGTAGCACATGGAAACTGGTAAGTTTAGGATGTCACGCCAAACAAAGGCAAGCAGCAGTGAGGGAACCCCTCCCCGCCTCAAAATAAGCAGCAGCTCATTTATCAATAACAAAGTAGACTAGGCAAAAGACTATAAAGAATATGAAAAAGCCATCAAAAGAGAATTAGAAAGCAAAGAGCACAAAAGCTTGCTGTCTAAACAACAACGTTCTAGATCTGCAAGTCATTGCCTGTGCAAGGATTGGAGGCACCCTAGGCAGACCTCCATCCTGCCACTCCCCCTGCTGCTACCCTGCCCCTATTATGGCTGCTGCTGCCCCTCTCTGGGTTTTCCCCACTGCTGCTTACTTTTGCTTGGTGTGACATCCTGAACTCACCAGTGTCCATGTGCTACCCCCATCCTCTAGTTTAAAAGCCTAGTTATATGTTATCTGAATTCCTCACTTAAGAAAAAACTAAAAGGAGCAGCTGCAAAGGTTAAAGATTTACATCATGCACGGGAGTGGTTTAAAAATACTATCTTGGAAGCCCAGACCAGATGTATGCCATGCTTTAAGAAAAGAGGAAGGAAGGCCAAAAAAAAATGCCAGCATAGTTTAAAGGTGAGGTCAGAGAGGCTGTTGTAGCCAAAAAAAGCATTTTTCAGGAAATTGAAAAAGGTGCCACATGACAAAAATGGGAAACAACATGAGCACTGAGAAGATAAATGAAAGGCATTGATAAGGCAGGCAAAGAAAGAATTTGAAAAGCAAAAAAAAAGCAATGGAAGCAAAAATGCCTAATAAAAGCTTTTTCAAGTACATTCATAGCAAAAAAAAAAACAGTGAGAGAGTCAGTTGGACCATTAGATGATAGAGGAGTAAAAGGGGCGCTAAGGGAGGACAAGGCCATGGCGGAGAGACTGAATAAATTCTTTGCTTTGGTCTTTACTGAAAAAGATGTAGGAAAGTTACTCATGCCTAAAATAGAAACAAAGAAGCATAGAAATATGATGGCAGAAAAAGACCTCATGGCCTATCTAGTCTGCCCTTCCATGACAACTACAATAGTCCCTGTTTTACTTTTAGAGATCCTCTATGTTTGTCCCATGTTTTTTTAAATTCAGATTCTGTCCTCATGTCCACCACCTCCACTGGGAGACTATTTCATGCATCTACCACTCTTTCCGTAAAGAAATATTTCCACATTTTACTCGTGAGTCTATCCCCTTTCACTCTCATGCTATGTTCCATCGTAGCAGAGCTTGTCTTCAATTGAAAGAGACCATCCTGTGCATTTATGCCACAGAAGTATTTAAAGGTTTCTATCTTATCACCTCTATCCCTCCTTTCCTCTAAAGTATATATATTAAGATCTTTAAGTCTGTCCTCATAAGCTTCATAACAGAGACCTCTAACCATTTTAGTAGCCACCCTCTGCACCAACTCCAATCTGCTTTTATCCTTTTGAGGTGCAGTCTCCAGAATTGCACAATATTCCAAATGAGGTCGCACCAAAGACTTTTACAGAGGTATTATCACCTTCTTTTTTCTGCTGATCATTCCTCTCCCTATACACCCAAGCATCCTTCTGGCTTTCACAGTCCTCTTTTCTATCTGTTTAGTTACTTTAAGATCAGACATAATTACGCCCAGGTCCCACTCTTCTTTTGTAAAGAGAAGTACCTCACCCTCTACATCAGGGGTCACCAACCTCCAGAGGGCCGCGGGCCGCACAGCCAACTACCGGGAGCCTCGCGGGCCGCACCCCCCTTCTCCCCGCCCCCGCAAAAAAAAACAATGCTCACGGGAATAATTACACCATGAATTATAATGATTATCAAATCAGCTCTAACCTGTATTTTAAAAGTGATGAAGGCAAAACTGCTGCAACCAGGTCCTCAAATCTTGATTTACTCCTTTGTAATAAATATTGCAGCTCCCTGCTCTCAGGTGCCTCCCAACTTCAGTTTAGGTGAACTGATCCACGAGACCTGCAGGGAGGGGGAAGGTAAGGTCCACTGGACTGATGACGAGACCTGCAGGGAACAGGAAGGTAAGCTCCTCCTCGCTCCCCATCGTGTAAATAAATCCTTGGCGGGCCGCACCGGGGTAGAGCCTCGCGGGCCGCACGAAGGGACCTCGCGGGACGCATGCAGCCCGCAGGCCGCAGGTTGGTGACCCCTGCTTCTACATTGTACAGCTCCTTTAGACCCTGCATTTTTTAGCATTAAATTTCAGTTGCCAAAATTCTAAACCATTCTTCAAGCTTAGCTAGATGCTGCCTGTTTCTTGCTCCGACATTATGGAATTCACTTCCCTTAAATATACATCAAAAGGAGGAGTGGCCTTAGTGGTTAGGATACAGTACCTCGGGCCAGGGGTTCAATTCCCACCTGGGGACAACAATCTCAGGTTGGAGGGACTGTGGTTTCTAGTCCTATAGGCACTCCTTGTGGCCTTGGGCAAGCCACTTAGCCCTCCATTGCCTCAGGTACACATAGATTGTGAGCCCTTGGGGACAAGGGAAGGTATCCAATACCTGTTGTAGTAATTACATAATGTAAACCACTTTGATTGAAGGATAAGGTGGTATAGAAAAATGGTTAAATATATAAAAAATCAAAATACTCTATTGAAGTCCTTTCAAAAGACTCTCAAAGCTTATTTCTTCGACTTGACCTTTGGTGGTTCTGAGAGGTGAGGAGGGATGCCTGCCTGACTATGCTACACAGTTTCTGTAAAACACTTTTAGAAATTTAAGTAGTTTTTATTTTTTGTTGGTTTTTTTTATTTTTAATGTTCTGTA
Organism: Ichthyophis bannanicus; assembly: GCA_033557465.1. Taxonomy (NCBI): domain Eukaryota; kingdom Metazoa; phylum Chordata; class Amphibia; order Gymnophiona; family Ichthyophiidae; genus Ichthyophis; species Ichthyophis bannanicus. The sequence goes on from CM066031.1 coordinate 550,572,853, forward strand.
TATTGTAATTTATTTTAATTTGTATTGTAAACCACTTTGTTCATTTGTTTTTTTACTAAAAGGCGGTTTATATCAAGTACAAAATAAAATAAACTAAAACTAAACCAAAACTCAATGCCCTGGTTTTCAAACATATTGACTTTAGTAAGATGCAGCAGTACCTGAAGGTAGATCTCATAGGATGGGAGAAAAGATAAGAGAAGTGGAAAGGCAGTGTGTCAAATTGAAAGGATCTATAAAAATGGCATTGATCTTTATGTAAAGAAAGTTCATAAAAGCAAGAGGAGAAGGAAACTGATATGGTTCTCCAAGAAGAGGCTAAAAAGTAGAAACAAACAAAAAATGTAAATTGAAAAGTGGACAAAGCCATGGGGTCAGATGAAATGCATCTCAGGATACTGAGTGAGCTCAGAAGGTTCTGACAGGTCCTCTTAAGGATGTGTTTAATAGATCCTTAGAAACAGGAAAGGTTCCACAGCACTGGTGGAGACAGGCTGATAACGTCTCTCTTCACTAAAGTGACAACAGAAAAGAGGTGAGAAATTACAGACCAGTAGGCCTCATCTTGGAGTTTGGAGTTCGTGCTGGATGAATCTGATTTTTTTTGACTTGGTGATCAGAGAACTAGATTGAGGGCATGTGCTGGACATGGTCTACTTGAATTTTAGCAAAGCCTTTGATACTGTTCTTCATAGAAGGCTCATGAATAAACTGAGTAGCCTGAAGTTAGGACCCAAGGTGGTGAACTGGATTAGAATTTAGTTGGCTGATAGATGACAGTGAGTGATGGCAAATAGATGTCACTCAGAAGAAGGAAAGGTGAGTGGTGAAATGCCTCAAGGATTGGTGTTGGGAGCTAATTCTGTTCTGTATCTTTGTAAGTGAACTTGCTGAAGGGTTAGAAGGAAAAGTCTGCTATTTTGTAGATAGAAGATTTGCCACAGAATAGACACTCTGGAAGGAGTTAACAGCATAAAAAATGATCTACAAAAATTAGAAGAATGGTCAAGTGACTGGCAGTTAAGATTTAATGCAAAGAAGCTTTTCATCTGTCCAGCATTATCTGGATAAGGATAAATCATGTCTTTGCCCCATATAGCTGAATTTTAAACAGATTTCAGGGAGATGATTCAATGGGAAATCAATGAGAAGCAAGTTGAAATAGACTCAACAGGAGATGGCAAGGAAATGGATAAGGGTCTTGGTATGTGTTTAGAAAGGAAAGGGGACATTTTTCTGTTGTAGAGAAAGAAACATCAGTTTTCAGCATGTATAGAGAGAGAGAAAAGTCAAAAATGAATCCAAGGTTGCAAGCCAAAGAGACAAGAAGGTTGAGTGTTTTATCTACAGAAATGGAGATGGGAGGAAGGGGAGTGGTTGGTTTAGGGGGAAAGATAAGAAGTTCCATCTTCACCATGTTCAGTTTTAGGCAGTGGCAGAACATCCAGGCAGCAGTGTCAGGCAAGTAGGTACACCAATGAAAAGTGGGATAGTAGGAGAGAAGGATCCACCAGGGCATAGCAAATCAAGACAGAAGAGAACCCTGAATCCATGATTACACTCAGCAGTCATGATCGCCCGAACAATACCTTTCCTAGAATGATCCTGTAAAAATGCATAATTGGACCTCTTGAGGCAAATTTTCAGGATAGTGCCACCCATTTTACTATGTAGGGATTTGATATCTAAATAAAATGATATTTATTTTCAGTGATGGCATCCAAATAAGTGCCACCACTGATTTACATGTATAACTTGTCATACGCCACCCAGCCCTCCGCCTAGGGGTCAGAGGGTTGGGGCGACCATGATGTCCTTTATGCAGAAAATGACTATAGTTTTTACTCCCACTATGACTTATGGGAGTGGTAGTTTTTAGTCCTCTGATAAAAGGATAGCCATGAGTCGAGTGTTAGGCAAAAATTGACAAGAACATTTATTCCCCTTCCCAAACAGACTTAGTGCAGAACAAACAGTACTCTTTACAGGAGCTATGCTTGAAGGTTATTTACAGAAACAAAATAGCTGTATTTTCATACTCCTGGCTTCCAAAACGTGCAAGGTATTTTTCTCTACAAAGTAGTAAATCAAAACAGCTTCTTCTTTTTCCTCAAAGAAGAAGATTCCTTTCCTCTGTTTTATCTCAGCTGATTCACCCAAATCTTTAGCGAAGAGATTTAATGTCATCTGCGAGACATAGCGTACAATCCATTGGAATTTCTTCTGAGTCAGCAGAATTAAATTCCCATTGCATCTCCTCCCCCTCAGGGCTTACTGAGCTTTGTTTCAAGCTGTTACTGCTAGGCTGGGAATAACCTCTCTAAGAACTGGGGCGTTTCCCCTGGGTACTGTTCTAGATGGTGAGGCTTTGTAAGGTATGTGGCTGTGGGGATTCTTCCCTGGCTCTCCCCTAGTTCTCTCCAGCTGCTAGGCAATGCTTTATACCTTTCTGCATTCAATTCCTGCCTAAAGCACTGCCCTAGCTCTTTAGTACAAGCTGAGCCTCTTGACTTCCCTGGTTTAGTGTTAGGTTCCCACCTGTATAGACCTTGAGACCTTTCCTCCGGCAGTGAGATCTGAAGGGCTCCCAACTCTCTCCGTCTAGGCAGGTTCCTAGTAACTGGCTGTGCCTTCTTTCCTTCTGCTTGGTTAGTCTCACTTCCCGAACTACAACCAGGTTCTTCACAGAGTCTCCAACCTTCTGAAGTCTCTGAGCCTCTCCACTTCTCTGAAGCTCTCCGTGTGCCAGTCTCTCCTTCTTGGCCACTGCTTCCTTCTCTGCCACTCCTTCCACCTCTTTGCTCTCTGCCAGGCCTTCTGCTTCCCTCCTTCTCTGCCTCCTTCTCCTCTCCTTCTGGGGCTACTGAGCAGCGTTTATATTTCTCCTCTCTGAAGCTTGGCTCGGCTTTTTTAAGCAGGTGAGTGTAATCAAACTCCAAGCTTGCTGCTATGTCAGAGCCTGGGTGTGTCAGCTCAACTGCTCCCTCTCTCTGCTTGCTTCTCTTGTGCAGACCCTGAGCTGTGTGTGTTGGCTGTCATTTTTAAAGGTAAAATCCACCTTTCTTTCTACTTCCATAGGCTCTGCCTGTGCTTCTGTATTACAAACTTTATGTGGATACCTTATCCATATAAAGTTATACCCACCCAGTATCGAGGCTATTCATGGATGAATATTGTGGTCTGCTCCAAATCCCACCCCAAAAATTAAAATGCTCAGCTTTGGCCATATAGCAGTCATATAGGCAGATGATAGCTGTTCCATGGGGGAATTTTCTTTTTTAAAAAAAGGACTTATGATCTCAGCTGCTGTTGCTAGTTTCATCAGTCCTTTTGAATATTAGGCCCCTAATGTTTAAACATTAAACTTTGTTATACACACACACACACAGCAGTGAGAAAACGTTTATGAACCCCATGTATAATCATGAGAATGACAAGTTTGCTATGATGACCTTCTTTAATTGAAAGCAGTCTTTTTTTAAACAATAAAAATGGTATAACAATTCCATGTTCACTGAGACATAATAATGTGCAAAATAGGAACAATGGGATAGATATTCAACAGCGATGGCCTGTGCTTTTAAAGCGGCTGGCCATTGCCATGTTAACTTGACACCAGAATTTAATATCTGGGTGTATATCGAACCACTGGTATTGAATAGATGAGTTGCCTGGGTAGCAATTTAGATAACTGGTCATCAGTGATAATCACTTGAAAAGCAATTATCCTTAAGCCAGTAAAGTTAGGCCAGCCTTTTAACTGCCTAACTTTACCCAATTAAGAATAACCTCTTACTGAATGAATATCACAGATGACCGGCTAGCTTTGGGTGCCATCCCTGGAACGCCCCGATTCTTGCTAGTTAGCATCAGGGCCAGGGGCGGCTCAAGGCAAGCTGCTGCCTGAGATGAAGGATGAGATGGCGCCCCCCCCCATAGAGTGGAGGGAGGGGCGCCTTCTCAAAACTCAGTCAGGGACTGAACCAAACCAAAAAGCTAATTAGATAATATGGAGGAAATGCAAGATGTTTGCACACCAAGGAACTAAAAGAATGAGCGAGAACCACAGCATACTTTATAAAACTAAATTATAACTCATTTTTATTTTGTTATAAACTGCGTTATGGTTCTTGCTTTTTCTTTTTGAACATATATTTTGCACCCACAGAATCCCTTCCATCAACAGTGGGTGCAGAGCAGAACCAGGACTTTCACCCACAGAACTCAATATCTTAAAAAAAAAATCTGATTCTGGTCATCTCACTAACAAATATTCTCCAGTACCAGGAATATTGGAAACTAATATAAAACCCTACAAAAGTCACCAAAGATCTACAAGGCCAAATCTACCATACCATTACCAGCATAAACCTCCAAAACTCATACAAAAAAGCAGCACTATAAATACTGCAGCAGGCCCTAGAACATCTAACACCGATTTGAAAAGCTGAACAAGGCAAATTGCTACAGTACAGATCCCTTCGCACAGATTTCATGTTAACAGAACACACAGACTTGGTCACAACCTAAAGTACAAATAAAATATTTAGAGAAAAATTAAACTGAAACCCCAAGAAGCCAGACTCTGCATGCAGTGCAACACCAGATAAGAGATGCAGTATCCCATACTGTGTAAGCTATAAAAATAGCACAAAGTCCAATCACTAAATTGAAAATAAAATTATTTTTTCTACCTTTGTCTAACCATTTTATTCTCTGGTCATGCTGATCCTGATCTGAGGCTTCTGCTTTCCTGTCTTCTCTTAGCACTCTGCCATTTCTTGTCTTTTCTTTTGTTTTCTTCACTTCCTTCCTTCAGCCTATTTCCAGTCCCAATGACCCTCCCCACGTGTCAGCTCTTTTCCAGTCCCAGTGCCCCTTCCCTGCCAGCTCCTCCCTATTACCCAGCCACCTACCAGTTTCATCCCCAAATGTCTGTTCCCTCCATTCCCACCCCCAGGTGTCAGCTCCCTTCCATCCCCTCTTTCCCCCATGTCAGTTCCCTTCCAGCCCCCCAACTTCCCATATCAGTTCCCTTCCAGCCATTTCCTTCCCCTCTCTGTTCCCTTCAGCCATCTCCTTCCCCTCTTTCAGTTCCCTTTCAGCCATCTCGTCCCCCTCTCTCAGTTCCCTTCAACCATCTCTTTCCCCTCTCTCAGTTCCCTTTCAGCCATCTCCTTCCCCTCTCTGTCCCCTTTCAGCCATCTCTTTCCCCTCTCTCAGTTCCCTTTCAGCCATCTCTTTCCCCTCTCTCAGTTCCCTTCAGCCATCTCTTTCCCCTCTCTCAGTTCCCTTTCAGCCATCTCCTTCCCCTCTCTCAGTTCCCTTTCAGCCATCTCTTTCTTCCCCTGTCAGCTCCCTTCCAACTCTCTTTTTCCCCTGTGTTAGCTTTCTTCCAGCCCCCGTCAGCCCCCTCTCATTCCCCCCCCATGAAGCTCGTTCCTCTTCTCTCCTCCCTGTCCCCGTCCCCCGTAGTTCATTCTGCTCTGCTTTTAAAACAAAAGGAAACTGGTGCGGGGCCTCCCGGCAGTAAGGAACCTCTGCTGTTGCCGCGTCCCGCCCCCAAGAGGAAGTGATGCTAGAGCGGGATGCGGCAACAGCAGAAGTTCCTTACCGCCGGGAGGCTCCACACTGGTTTCCTGTCGTTTCAAAAGGTATCGCAGCCGCAGCAGTTTGTCCGCTTTTTTTTTTTAACTGAAGGCGGAGTGAGGCAGCTCTTTTGGGGGCATTTCTGCTGCCCCCAAAAGTTTGCCACCTGAGGCCACTGCCTCATTCCGCCTAATTATAGAATCGTCTCTGATCAGGACATTTAGATGGGCTAGGAGGCAACATTCAGCTTCATTAACCGGTAAAGTAGTGCTGAATATCCTGTGAGTGGCATTTATGCAGTTGCAGGCCTGAGACCTTTTCACTTGGACATTGCAGCAACCACATGAACTGCTTTTCTAAAATGCTCTTTCACACATATATTCAGCATTGCTAACTGCACTTATCCAGATAGTAGCTGAAAATACCCAGTTAAGTGGCTTCGAATATTGGGACCTTAGTTTCCTTAACACAATTGATTGACTAAGTAAAATCAGTTGCTTAAATAATTGGATAATGAGCAAACTACTATGCAGGGTAAATCTGCACAACTACGTTTGGGAATCTTGTTGCATAGAAAAATCCGAAAGGGTTTGCATTTCATCTTAATCATGAAAATTAATGGGAACTCTTCATGCCACAATCAAAGAAATTTCAGAGAACCTCTGAAAAAGAGTAGTTGATGCTCATCCTTCTGGACAGTGTTACAAGAGCATTTCTGAATGTTTGGCGCTCCTTCCATCCACTGTCAGACAAATAGAGAATGTAGAAAACTATGGTGAATCTGCCCAGGAGCTATCTTTCTGCCAAGATCACTCCAAGAGTAAACCAGAAAATCATTTATAAAGTCACAAAGAACCTCAGATTAACATCTAAAAATCTACAGGTCTCTTCTGTAGCTGATGTGAGGGTTCATGCATCAACCACTAAGAAAAAAAATGAATGCAAATTGTGTTCATAGGAGGATAGTTAAAAAAGAAAGCAATGCTCGCTAAAAAGAACATTGCTGCCCAACCGAGGTTCACCAAATAGCACTCATGAGCCTTCTAAAATAACATTCTTCTGGTCAGATTAGTCAAAAATTGAACCTTTTGGTCAGAATAACAAATGCTTTGTTTTGGGAAAAGCAAATGCTTCCTTCCATAGTAAGAATCTCATCCCAACTGTTATACATGGTGGTAGAGCCTGATTTGCCGCATCCGTTTCTAAAAGGCCTGCCATCATCAATGGACGCATTAATGGAGCCATCAAAAATTTTTTGAAGAGGATGCCAAACTACCCAGGGAACACAAAAAAGAGCATGAAGCCCTCACAGCGAAGGGACACCAACACAGAAAGCGAGCGCTCAATCGGGGCTCAATCAATAAAGGCACCTGTGACCTCCATACGCCACTCGCTTCCTGTGTTGGTGCCAAGCTACCCATCCATGAACTGAAGATGACTCAAAAGTGGATCATGCAGTAAGACAATGACTCTATACATACCAGTAAATCTATTATAGAATGGCTGAGGAAGAAGAGATTTGCTGTTTTGGATTGGCCAAGGCAAAGCCTCGGCCTAAATCCTATTAAAATATTGCGGCAAGATCTGAAATGTTGATGCAAGGAAATGTCATAGAGTTTTGTATGGAAGAAGGGGTCAAAATTCCTCAAGGATGATGTGAGAGACATCAAAAAGTTCAGGAAATGTTTAGTTGAAGTTATGACTTCTCAAGGAGGTACCACTAGTTACTGAATGAAGGGTTCACATACTTTATCTGACATATCTGGGTACAAATTATATCACATGAAAAGGTAAATCAAATTGATGGAGGGGTGGTGTGACATGTTAGAGAGGGCATTGAGTCAAACAAAATAAGAGTTCTGCAAGAAATAGAATGCACCATGGAATCTTTATAGATAGAAATTCCATGTGTGGAGGGAAAGAGAATAGCAGTTGGCCTATCAACCCTCAGTCTGGCAAGAGTGAACAGTGAAATGATGAAATGTTAACAGATATTAAGAAAGTTAACACATTTGGCAACACAGTCATAATGGATGATTTCAATTATCCAAATATTCGTATTGACTTGATAAATGTTATTAGAACATAAGATATGCCATACTGGGTCAGACCAAGGTCCATCAAGCCTAGTTTCCTGTTTCTAACAGTGACCAATCCAGGTCACAAGTACCTAGATGTTTCCCAAAAAGATACAGGTTCCATGATGTTTGTACTGGGACAAGCAGTGGATTTCCTGGGTCCTCTTTAATAATGATTTATGGACCTTTCCTCCAGAACTTAACCAAACCTTTTTAAAACCAAGCTACACCAACAGCTTTTACTACATCCTTTGGTAACAAATTCCAGAGTTTGATTATGCGTTGAGTGAAAAAATGTCTTCTCTTTGTAGTCTTAAATGGGTTACATTGTAGCTTTATTGCATGCCCCTAGTCTTTCTACTTTTTGATGGTGTAAACAATCAATCTATGTTTACCTAAGAACATAAGATATGCCATACTGGGTCAGACCAAGGTCCATCAAGCCCAGTATCCTGTTTCCAACAGTGACCAATCTAGGTCATACGTACCTAGCAGTATCCCCAAAAGACACAGGCTCCATAATGCTTGTATTGGGTCAAGCATCGATATCCTGGGTCCCTTTTTAATAATGGTTTATGGACCTTTCCTCCAGGAACTTGTCCAAACCTTTTTTAAACCCAGCTACACTAACAGCTCTTACTACATCCTCCGGTAACAAATTCCAGAGTTTGATTACACGTTGAGTGAAAAATATTTTCTCTTATTTGTCTTAAATAGTTTACCCTGTAGCTTCATTGCATGTCCCCTAGTCTTTCTATATTCTGATAGCGTAAACAATTGATCTACGTTTACTCGTTCCACTCCATTCATTAATTTATAGACCTCTATCATATCTCCCCTCAGCCATCTTTTTTCCAGGTTGAAGAGCCCTAACCTTTTTAGCCTTTCTTCATAGGAGTATCCTTCCATCCCCTTTACCATTTTGGTGGTTCTTCTCTGAACCTTTTCTAAAATCACTATATCCTTTTTAAGATACGGCGACCAGAATTGCACACAATATTCAAGGTGCGGTCGTACCATGGAACGATACAGAGGCATTATAATATCCTTTGTTTTATTTTCCATTCTTTTCCTTATGATACCTAGCATTCTATTTGCTTTCTTGGCCGCCACTGCACACTGGGTGGAGGGTTTTAACATGTTATCCACGATGACTCCTAAATCTTTTTCCTGGGTGGTGGTTCCCAATGTGGAACCTTGCATCGTGTAACCATAGTGTGTGTTGTTCTTTCCTAGGTGCATAACTTTGCACTTGTCCACATTAAATTTCATCTGCCATTTGGATGCCTAGTCTTCCAATTTATCCAGATCCTCCTGCAGTTTTCCACAGTCCTCCTGGGTTTTAACAACTTTAAACAGTTTTGTATCGTCTGAAAATTTGATAACCTCACTCGTTATTCCCTTTTCCAGGTCATTTATGAATATGTCAAAAAGTAGCGGACCCAGCACAGATCCCTGGGGTACTCCACTATTCACCTTTTTCCATTGGGAAAATTGGCCATTTAGCCCTATCCTCTGCTTTCTATCTTTTAACCAGTTCCCGATCCACAATAGTACACTGCCTCCTATCCCATGACTTTTTAGTTTTGCCAAGAGTCTCTGATGAGGGACCTTGTCAAAGGCTTTCTGAAAGTCCTATTCCCCTCCATTCATTAATTTATAGACTTCTATCATATCTCCCCTCAGCCATCTCTTTTCCAGGTTGAAGAGCTCTAATCTTTTAAGCCTTTCCTTATAAGGGTATCCTTCCATCCCCCTTTACCACTTTGGTGGCTCTTCTTTGTACCTTTTCTAATTCTGCTATATCTTTTTATGATATGGTGACCAGAATTGTACACAATATTCAAGATGTGGTCTCAACATGGAATTGATACAGAGGCATTATAATATCATTTGCTTTATTCTCCATTCTTTTCCTTATGAGTCCTAGCATTCTATTTGCCTTCTTGGCTGCTGTTGCACACTGGGCAGAGGGTTTCAACATGTTATCCACAATAACACCTGAATCTTTTTCCTGGGTGGTGATTCCTAACGTGGAATCTTGCATCATGTAGTTATAGTTTGGGTTGCCCTTGTCCACATTAAATTTCATCTGCCATTTGGATGCCTAGTCTTCCAATTTATCAAGGTCCTCTTGCAATTTTTCACAATCCTCTTGGGTTTTAACAACTTTGAATAATTTTGTGTCATCTGCAAATTTGATTACCTCACTCACTATTCCCATTTCCAGGCCATTTACAAATATGTTAGAAAGCAGTGGACCCGGTGGAGCTTAGCAGCGAAGCAAGATGGACGCATAGGAGCTTAGCTCCTGCGGACCCGAAGAGAAATCCTGATATTATTGCCTAAATGGGAATATCCAGAGCAATTTTTTTCCTGGTATAGCAGAGCCCGGTAAGTCAAGAAGGATGGCGACTGGGAAACAAACCAAGTTGGAGTTCGCCTCAAGTGCTAACACGGGCTCTAAACGTGCCAAGCAAGATCCTCCCTCTCCTATTAAGATGGCAGCAGGGCACGATACAGATGAGGGGAAGAGAGAAATACTGGCAGAGATTCGAGCTGTGCGGGAGCTAATCTCTGCGAATGGGGAAACCCTGTTGCAGATGCAGGCTGACAAGCAGGAGTTCAAGGAGAGAACGCAGGGGCTAGCAGCTCGTATGGAAAAATGGATGGTGTAGTGGCCGTGCACAAGGAACACTTACAGAAGCTAGCAAAGGCCATGGAAAAGGTAAACTTTCTGGAGGCAAGCTTAGAGGATCTCTCCAATAGAACTCGCAGAAATAACGTCAGAATAGTTGGGGTCCCTGAAGATGCAGAAGGCACGGACACGATAAGCTTTCTTGAGAAAGCAATTCCTAAAATGCTCAAAATTAGTTTCAGCAAGCCGCTGGAGGTGGAACGGGTGCATAGAATACCTGCGCATACGGGAGGTCACAGCCCGAGGCCGAGGCCCTTAATTTTTTGCCTACTACGACATCAACTGGCCATGCAAATTATGGCTGCGGCGAAGGCCTTGTCATCAGTGACATTCGAAGGGCACAGAGTTCCGTTTTTTCCTGACCTTAGTAAGGCAATGATGGACAGAAGGAAAAAATTCTTGGAGTTGCGTCCTCGTCTTCAGCAGTTGCAGGCGAAATACGGGCTGTTCTACCCAGCGCATTTCAAAGTGACTTTGGATAATCGAACGAAAACCTTTGAGGATCCTGAAGGGCTGCTACAGTTTCTGGAGGAGCAGGAAGCGCTGAAAATGCATGTGGAAAGCGGATCCTAACTCTTGAGGCTCAGGGCCTCTTTCCAGAAAGCAGTGGACCCAACACAGATCCCTGGGGTACTCCACTATTCACCTTTCTCCATTGGGAAAATTGGCCATTTAGCCCTATCCTCTGCTTTCTATCTTTTAACCAGTTTCTGATCCACAACAATACACTGCCTCCTATCCAAGAGTCTCTCATGAGGGACCTTGTCAAAGGCTTTTTGAAAATACAGATACACTATATCGACCAGCTAACCTTTGCCTATCTGTTTATTCACGCTAGGGTCTGAGAGGTAAAATTTCTAGATGAAGTAAAAGACTGCACCATGAAGCAGCTGTCCCAGAAATCAACAAGAGGAGGAGCTATTATAGACCTAATCCATAGTGAAACATAAGATTTGCGGTGAGTGGTATTAGTGTTGGCAATAGTGATCATAATATGATCAAATTTGACTTAATAAATGAAGTGAGGACATTACAGAAATCCACTGCACTAACATAAAAAGGCACATTTTAGAAAAGCCATTTATGTAGTGGAAGCAATGTCAAAGTTAAAATGTCTGCCAATCTATATGAATTTAGAAGAGAGGGTGTACACATGTGAGGGTGATGTAAAATTGACATATCTCCACCCCTCAAAATGAACATATTTTTTAAAAAACATCCCTCCATCATATACATGTGTATGTATTGTGAAATTACTGCACGTACACATGGAGATCCCAACAGGCAGCAGGATGACAAAGATAAGCAATTGCATGATAAAATGGGGATGCATGGGTATTTACAGTTGGAGGTTGAGACCAATAAAAAATTTAGATGGTGCCAGCAGGGCAGATACATGTGGAAAGGAGTGCATTTCTGGACAATGCACATTCTCATGTGCAGGGGTATGTACATGTTCTAGAAATCTAGAGGGTCACTCACACATAGTCAGGCAGGCTTTCTAGAATGGGCAGTTCTGAGTCCAAGTCTTTTTGGTGTCTGAGGTGGTGGAGCTCTGGGCTTCTCAAATCTCTACATAATCTCCCCCCTCACTAGCTGTTGCTGCTGGACACTCCTCCTTGAAGGATCCAGGTTGAGAAAGCTCTCCCAGCGTCTGTTCATAGATTTGATGAAGCATGATGCAGGCACGGCCCATAGTCCTTGGGCCTTCTTCCTCCTCTGGCTCTGGTCTGGTGGTATGCCTCAGCAGTGTTGGGGCCCTCCTGGAACAGTAGGAGATCCTGACCCCTTATGCTTCTGTATCACCAATGTGTGTCAAGACCATCTATAGTCCCCTCGCTGTTGTGTGTGTGTCTTGCTTAATTTCACTGAGGAATACACGTTTTGGTAGCCTGGATGGACAGAAGGGCCAGTGGGAAGGAGTTGGAACTAATTCCCAAAAAGATGCTGGAGTATGGCTTGGTTGAAGTTGCTGTTGCATCGGGAATCCACATCCAGACAGCAATGAGCTCTGAATGTGTGGACCGAAGACCACATTACAGCCCTGCAGATCTCCTCCATGGAGACCAAGCACAAGTTAGCCACCAATGCCGCCATGGCTCATATGTTGTGAGCCGTGACATGGCCATCAAAGCTCAGGCCTGCCTGGGCATAAATGAAAGAGATGCAGTCTGCTAGCCAAATCGACAGAGTGCATTTGGAAATTGCAATCCCAAGCTTCCTGGGATCAAAGGAGACAAACAGTTGGGTGGACTTATGGTGGGCCTTCGTCCACTCAAGGTAGAAGGTCAAGGCTCACTTGCAGTCCAACATGTGCATTCTGTAACATTCTCTGGCAGGTTGAGCTCCACGAGGACTACCCACTCAACATCCATGCCGTAAGGGCCAGGGACTGAACATTGGGGTGTAGTAAGGTCCCGCCCTCCTGAGAGATGAGGTCCAGAGCAGAGCCCAGTTATAGAGGCTTCTGCTGAGAGAGCTGGAGCAACAGGGGGAACCACGACTGCCTGAGCCTATATGGGATGATGAGGATCATTGTGCTCCTGTTGGTCTGAAGCTTCAACAAAGTTTTCGCCATGAGCGGAATGGGAGGATATGCATAGAGCAGGCCTACCCCCAGTGTAGGAGGGAGAGAGGTATCTGATGCCAGCCGGCTGCTGGATACAACCCTGGAATAGAACTGATCCATCTGGACATTATGCAGAGTGGCAAACAGATGTATCGTGGGGGTACCCCGCTCCCGAAAGATCCAGCCCACAACCTCCCTGTTGAGGGTCCATTCGTGCAGACATAGCTCAGTTGGTCTGCAGGGAATTGAATTCCCTGGGCAGATAAGTAGCTCACAGCTGAAATGACTGCCAGACCCCATCTGGGGTGGAGCTCTTTATGAGCCAGTCATCCAAGTAGGGCAATACGAATACCCCCAGAATCAGAAGGTAAGCTGCCACCACCGAGAGACATTTCATAAAGACTTGTGGTGCCAATGCCAGACCATAGGGAAGTGCCAATCCACCATGGAGAATCTGAGGTACTTTCCATGAGTGGGGTAGATCGGTAGATGCGTATACTCATCCTTGATATCGAGGGAGCATAACCTATTGTCCTTTTGCAGGTAAGGGAGCAGAGTCCCCAATGAGACCATTTGAACTTCTCCCTCACTGAGTAGGTGTTGAGGACTCAGAGGTCCAGGATAGGCCGAAACCACACTGTCTTCTTGGGATTAGGAAGTACCTCGAGTAGAAGCCTCACTTGGCCTGAGTTGGGGGCACCGGCTCTATGGTGAGATTTAGTTAGCAGGGTGGAGATCTCTCCTTGTAGCAGGTTGAGATGCAGGGGGTCTAGGGTATACTCTCTAAGGTGGAAAGGGGACAGTAGCTCAACGAAGTACAGCATGTAGCACTTTCAACTATCTGCAGCACCTGAGCGTCTGAGGTGATGAGAGGTCATTTGTGGGCAAACAGGACGAGTTGCCCCCTACACCAGAGGGTTGTCCCCTGTGAGCATTGGTAGATTGGCTACGCTCTGCAGGAACCAGTCAAATCCCTGCCCTAGGTTTGGGTTGCAGAGCCGGCTGGGCCTTCTGAGGCTTCTCTGGGCATTGCTGATGAGGAGCTTGTGCCTTTGGCTGAGAGCTCTAGGGACTAGGGAGATACCAGCACTTACGCTAGTAGAAAGTCTTCTTGCCTTGGTACTTCTTACAAGAAGGGTCGGCAGTCTTCCTTGAGAGCCTAGTGAGGGTGACATGCTGCATCTTGATCTCAGTAGCCTTAGCCTCCACCTGTTTTTCAAAGAAGTTGTCCCCCGGCAAGGCACCTGCACCCTCTGCTCCAGGTCCAAAGACTGGAGCCAGGCAAGCCCACCGCCGCAGCCCTGCAGGTTGACTCAAAGGCCTCATAAGTTGCTTGGACCATGTACTTGGAACAGTCTTTGCCGTGACCCACCAGGGCACAGAAGGAGTCCAGGCGTTAAGTGGCGATGAGCTAGCCAAACTCAGCCAGATCCAGCATAATGTCCTTCAGGAACATGCCCATGTACAGCTTGTACAAAAGGATCCTGGCTATCAGCAAGGTGCTCTGGAAGAACCACCTGCCAAAAGAGTCCAAGGTCCTCGCCTTCCTGCCTGGAGGCAACGAAGCATGAGTCTTGATCCTCCTCATGGCCAATTCTACCACCTTAGAGTGGTGCAGGAGTGGTGGCTTCTCAAAACACAGGGCCATTTGGACCCAGTACATTGAGTTCAGCCTCCTGCTGACCAATGGCACCATGAGGGGGTTCTCCCACATCCTCATCCTGCAGCCTCTGTAGGATCTGGTGCACTGGCACTGTCATAGGCTCCTTGGAGGCTGAAGGGTACTGGAGGATCTCCAGCTCCTCCACCCTAGACTCGCCCTTGGACTCCGGGGGAAGGGGATGGCCTTAGTCATATCACTCATGATGTCCTGGAAGGATATGTCCTCTGAAGGCAACTTCCGCCATTCTTGCAGAGGAGAGGTGTATGAAGGGTGCTTGGAGGACCTGTTCTCCACTTCGGTCTCCCAGCCATCAGAGTATGACCCCAAGAGGAAGTTGAAGTAGTGTCAGGCCACCTCCCATTGCTGTCTCTGGTCACGTGGAGAGGTAGGCATCAATGGGACCAATACACTCAAGAGTGAGATGGCTGTGGGAATCAGCATCAATTCTGATCGCCGGCCCAATGCACTTGCCTCAGCGGACAGCGCATGGGTCTTGAGAATTGGCTTCATGGACAGCAGTGGTGATGTCCTGGGCATCAAAGGCCAACTTGTTGCATGGCCAACACCGCCACGATATGGGCCTCAAGGGCCCGAAGGCATTCTTCAAGGGCTGAAGACTCCAAATTCAACGCGGCTGGGATTATTACTTTGACCACTGACTCTGGCACCTTCATTGGGGAATCCATCATGGTGGGGACATCCAGGAGTAACTGGCATCCCTCTGATGCATTGTGGGATGATTTCTCCCATCAGGGCACTTTAGTGGGCCGCTCCCGGCCATCACTCTTCATGTCACATAGGGAAAGGCTCCGGTGTTGATGCACCTGGGTCTTTGCCCTGTGCTAGGATGCTCCCTTCAATGCTCACAAAGTTGATGAAGAATCTTTCTTTGATTCTGTGCAAAGTTCGATGGACAGCCTTCGCATTGGGCCACCTTGGTTCTGAGTGCACTTGGGCACCCCTCGATGATGATACCTCTGCGGAGCTGCACAAGGATATTGGGACCGAAGCTGGGGTCGAAGATGCTGAATTCAACAGCCCAAAGAGGGACTCCCTCTGCTTCTCCTGACCCTTCAGACCCCTGTTTGCCATCTGAAGGAAAGATTACAAGAAGTGAGCTGGTGGTCGGGACCCAAGCATTGAAGGCACCAATTGTGTTGGTCAGTGACCAAGATAGTCCTGGTTCATTTGGTGTACTTCTTAAAACCGCTGGCTGGTTTCTGGGACATGTCCTGGAACACGGCCCTGGTGAGGTCGAAGGGTTCAATAGTTCCAGCCATGGAAAAATAGAAGGTAAGAAAAAAGGAACAAAAAAAGGAAATAAAACAGGGCATCACCACCAGGGCTGACACCACCAATGACAGTTGGTGAAGGCTAGATCAAAAGTGGCCCATGAGGGCGAAAGGGAAAAAATACTTTTCCGATGTAGCAGGAACATGCCCTAGGGGTTCCGTGGAAAAAGAAGACTGGGAAGATGGCACTGCAGCAGGTAGGAAGGCAGGCACGCTTGCATGGTGGAGCCTCCCAATGGAAGCTGGGGAGTGTTCCCACGTGGGGCTCCGTTGGTGATGCCACTCAGATGTGTTTGTCCACAGAGAAATGTTGAAACAGTAACTACCTGCTCCTCTTTCTATACAGAAGCAAAACAGTCAGCAGCAATGTATGTGTGGGGAATGGGCACAGAAAGTTATCATGTTCCCACCTGAGAAGTATTTAGAGTAAGTCTTGGCAGATGGTGAATAGGATGAATCATTTTGACCTGTGGGATTTCCAGAATCAGACTATATTAAAATTTTAGTAGGTGAGGAAGATTTGGATAAGCTAGTTAGATAAGCATGCTAGTAGGAAGTGATACTGCTGGGGCCTAGTGCACTCCTCAGAAGGAGCAGATAGTGGAGAGTGTCAGGGATACCCCTTACCTTTCACTTTCTGGTCTTACCTCAGCCTTGGTTCCAACAGCAGGCCCAAGGGCACAGATAGGGGATCCTCGAAAAATCAGACTGTGAAGGCATTTTACAGCATTTGAGGCCAAATGGTTTTCAGAATGCATTCACTGTCAGAAGGCTATCAGTGGAAGTAAACTACTGGGTCATTTTTCCAATAGTGGCATGCTCCATCATTTGCAAAAACACCTGATAGAGTTGCTTTCAGGGGGCTGCTGGTGCTAGTCTGGGGACTAAATTTTCTACTGGAAGCAGCAGTAGGAGGAAACCCACAAAAGAGAGTAAGTCCATTTCCCAAGGTGAATCTCCAGTCCCTTTTCCCAATGAGATGGCAGATAACCAGCCCTGACACCTATGTAAGCAAGTCACCATAGAGTAAATGGGATGTGTTCAGCATCATTGTCCCAGAATAAACATTGCCCTCAGTGAGCATCCCCTGCAAGTGGTTCAGAATGTAGAGTTTCAGTGACTATTGCACCTCTTGGCCCCCAATTACCTGTGCCCTCCAAGACAAGTTTTAGTCAGTGTCTGGCCTGAATGCAGGTACAGATGGCCTAGTTAGAAGGTAGTAGCGTGCATTTTACCAGCGACAGCTGGACCAGTCAGAATGCTACACACACCCTGAGGGCCTCTTGACAGCAGCTGTAGGAAGCAGAGACAGGCAGCAGGTTTTAAAGGGGTGCACCAGTAGCAGGGTACAGGTGGACTGTGCTGTACATCCAGGTGATAGGGGTGAATGTATGACTCTGGTCTATTTTTGCAGGGATGCAGGGCTGGTGACTAAGCCGGAGAGAAACGACTGTGGTCCCTGCTTATTTTGTAACAGATGGTGGTAAGAACATGATCAGAGCAGTGAGAAATTGGGACTATTATGGGACATGATGCTTTGCACAATTGCTGTACCTGATAGTAGGGACCCCTGGGGCTGCAGACCAAGACAAGTGGCAGCCTTTTCCTTCAGAAATCTGTTGAGGACTGCAGGAAAATAGCAGAGTAGGAAGGGTGAGCATGAACTGTATCTGAAGCAGGAAGCAGCAGGGATACCTGTGTACCACCTCTTTCAGGATGAGGCATCAGGAGAAATTCCACCTATCTGATGCTGGAGAAGTTAGTGAAGCAACAAGCAGTTCTTCAAGAGTTGCCATTGGATAACGAGATGAGTGCTGAATGTCCTTGGGGCATCATGCTTATAAAAATATGATTCAAGTCAAAGAAGTCCTGAATCCCTCCAAGGATGCCACAGAGGATCTGAACTGAAGGGCCACCTTAGACATGTTAACTCAATAGTGAACATCCTGGAGCAGAAGTTAGAGGGTTTTCTGCAATGAGAGGGACTGACCCTCAGGGGTACTGGTGTTGGTTGACCTCTAGGCATTGAAAATGCAGAAGGATACTTACATATTAATCACCTTGTGTGACCCCTGGGTGAAAGACAATATCGCTCTATAATCCAATTTACTGGAGTGATAAATTAGTGAGTAAAGTGGAGGAAAGGAAATGCTAGAGGCAGAGGAGTGGAGTGGAGGAGTGGCCTAGTGGTTGGGGCAAGGTACTTCAGGTCGGAAGGTCAGGGGTTCAAATCCCACTAGAGGACAGCAACCTTGGGCCGGAAGGACTGGGGTTTCTAGTCCCACAGGTGCTCCTTGTGGTCTTGGGCAAGCCACTTAACCCTCCATAGCCCATGTTCCCTGTAGAATAGTTATCTCCAAGTTATAATGCCCTGTTCAATGTAATTTCAGTTTGTTCAATGTAAACCGCACTGATGCAGAATAGCATGGTATATAAGAGAATGTAAATAAATAAATAGAGGAGAAATGGGACTGTAGCAGGGGAAAGAGTAGGTACCCCAGTAAGCAGGCACTGTCAGCATGAGCAGCACCCTGTCAACTACCACTTCCTCTCCCACCTTTATCTACCACTCTGCTGCAGGCACCACAAAATAGACTTTGTTGAGACAGACCATATCTGCAGCATCTGAGAAATCCTGTATGAATACCAGTGACACAGTACCATGCAGAAACCATCAACATCCCAAAGCACCATGAGAGAGCAGACTGGACAGCAGTATCTGGTGAGGCAACTGGCCAAAAGACAGTGAGACACTGAGGGAATAAAAGTCTGGGTTATTTTATTTATTTAACATTTTTTATATACAGTTTTTCTCCAAATCAAAACGATTTACAGAGAACAAAAGAAACAGTGTGGGTACAGCTGTTTTACATAAAATAAGAACAGTAGATGAACAATTGTTGAACATTTAAATATTTAACAACTACATATATTAGGTAAAACCGTGAGGGTACAGCTGTTTTACATAAAACAAGAAAAGTAGTTGAACAATTGTTGAACATTTAAGGATTTAGAACTATGTACATTAGGTAGAAGAGGTAGAGGGGATGTGGTAAGGGGGGTGGAGGGGGGCGGAGGGAAGGGGGAAAGGGGCTATTGTGTTTAAGGGGTGGGTGGATAGGCTTCCAAAAAGAGGAAGGTTTTTAGTAATTTTTTGAAATCCGAGTGTGCATTGCAGCCTCTTAGGGTGGGGGGAGGGCATTCCATATAGAGGGGGCATAGAGGGAGAAGGCAAGGTTGCATGTTAATTGAGTACATTTAATCTTTCGTGCTGGGATGCGTAGGATATTTACTGTGTTGGATCTTCGTGGTTAGTATTGGCTCAGTAGAAATAGAGGGAAATCAAGCACAGGGAGATTTGTTTTAAGAGACGCCCAGCTTTTTCACCAAGTCTGGTGATAGCCATGGACAATGTGGACTCACAGTTTCCTCCACCATTGAGAATATCCACAGGCTTTCATGCTGCCTGGAGGTGTTCTGCCATATTTTTGCTGCTTTTCCCACTTATGAAATTTTGAGGCATTTCTGCCACTGTCAGAGGCTCTTTTCCCCTCTCATGGTATTTTATGTCATTTCTGCCACTGTTTGGGTCCTTACACATAAGAACATAAGAAAGGCCATGCTGAGTCACACCAAGGTTCATTGAGCCTAAAATCCTGTCTCTGTCAGTGGCCAGTCCAGATCACAAGTACCCATCAGATCCCATAAAGTAGATCTTTTTCTCATCTGTTGATCATTAGTTTTCTGGAGTGTCTTCTTGTTTTTATGTTGTCTGAAAGATTAATCAACTGTGTCCCATTTAACCATTCCACCCCCTCATGATTTTTTAGATTTCTATTGTCTCCCCTCTCAGTCGTCATTTCTTTAAGCTCAAAAGCCCTAACCTGTTTTGCCTTCCTTCATAAGAGAAGTGTTCTATCCCCTTTATCATTTTGGTCACCCTTCTCTGAATCTTTTCTGGTTCTGTTAAATTCTTTCTGAGATAGGGCTACCAGAACTGCACAAAATACTCAAGGTGTGGTTGTGCCATAGACCTAGACAGAGGCATAGTAACACAATAATATAGTATATGATGGCAGATAAAGACCAGCATGGCACATATAGTCTGCCCAGCAAGGTGTTTAGGCTTTTAACGCCCGTTCTGTGAAGGTTAACACTGCTCTATACCTTTTACTTTGGGTTGTAACTGCTGCTCTGTGAGAGCTACCTCTGCAGTGCTTTTTTGAAGTGTGAAAGTCATTTAAGTTTTACTTTGAGCAGGAATGCTCCTATTCCTAAATAGTGATCCTCTATGCTTATCCCATGCCTTTTTGAATTCGGTAAACTTTTTTGTTCCCTGCCATTCCAGGCATCCACCACCCTTTCCGTGAAAAAGTATTTCCTAATGTTGCTTTTACATTTTCCTCCTTTCAACTTCATTTCATGTCCTCTAGTTTTATAGCTTCCCTGTCTTTGAAAAAGATTTGTTTGCCTATTAATACCTCTCAAGTATTTAAATGTCTGTATCATATCTCCCCTGTCCCTTCTTTCCTTTGAGTCTTCAAATCTCATATGGCTTCTGTACTGTTTCAAGTCTTTTTATATCCTTAGCAAGATATGGCCTCCAAAACTTAACACAATACTCCAATTGAGTCCTCACCAATGACCTGTATAAGGGCATATCCTCAGTTTTGTTCTTCATTCATTTCTGAATAATCCCTAACTTTCTATTTGATTTATTAATAGCAGCAGCAGCACACATTCTGAAAACGTTAACATATTACCCACAATGACTCTAAGATCTTTTTCTTCGGTGGTGACTCAGAACTCAGAACCCAGCATTTTGTATATTTAGTAGCAATTATTTTTCCTTAAGTGCACCAGTTTGTACTTGCCCACATTAAATTTAATTGTATTTATTTATTTAGCTGGATTTATATACTGCCTTGCTCCGGGTCAAAGCGGTGTACAAGAAAAAATTATATGGGGGGAGGGGATTTCATTGAAATAGTATTACTATAAACAGCATGCAGTGGTGCATTAGGGTGGGGGGAAGATTATGTTCAAATGTTCAAGAACATAAGAACATAAGATATGCCATACTGGGTCAGACCAAGGTCCATCAAACCCAGTATCCTGTTTCCAACAGTGGCCAATCTAGGTCATACGTACCTAGCAGTATCCCCAAAAGACACAGGCTCCACAATGCTTGTATTGGGTCAAGCATCTGGGTCCCTTTTTAATAATGGTTTATGGACCTTTCTTCCAGGAACTTGTCCAAACCTTTTTTAAACCCAGCTGCACTAACAGCTCTTACTACATCCTCCGGTAACAAATTCCAGAGTTTGATTACACGTTGAGTGAAAAAATATTTTCTCTTATTTGTCTTAAATAGTTTACCCTGTAGCTTCATTGCATGTCCCCTAGTCTTTCTATATTCTGATAGCGTAAACAAATGATCTACGTTTACTCGTTCCACTCCATTCATTAATTTATAGACCTGCATATCTCCCCTCAGCCGTCTCTTTTCCAGGTTGAAGAGCCCTAACCTTTGTAGCCTCTCTTCATAGGAGTAGTCTTCCATCCCCTTTACCATTTTGGTGGCTCTTCTCTGTACCTTTTCTAATAACGCTATATCCTTTTTAAGATACGGCGACCAGAATTGCACACAATATTCAAGGTGCGGTCGTACCATGGAACGATACAGAGGCATTATAATATCCTTTATTTTATTTGTTGAGGCTTATTTTGGGGAACTAATTAGTGTGGGGGGTGTTATATGGGGGGGTTGAAGTGTTCAGAGAAGAGGTGCGTCTTTAGGTATCTTCTAAAAGTGGTGAGGTTGGTGATGATCCTTAGGTGGTATGGTAGTTTGTTCCAGAGTGATGGCATGTAGAGCTGGAATGGCTGGCCACGGGCCTCTTGGTTGTGTTTGGTCTTGGCATGGGGCACGGTCAGGGTGTTCTTTGTGGAGGTTCATCTGATTCTGTTTGGTAGTGGGGTTTCCAAAGGTGTGTGGAGGTGTGGGGGGTTTGGCATGTATGGCTTTGTGGGTTAGGATGATGGATTTGTATATTTGTATATTATGTGGCTCTTTAGTGGTAGCCAGTGTAGGTCTTTGAGTATAGGCATGCTATGGTCATGTCTTGATGGTCCCTGGATGATATGTGCTGTTGTGTGGAGGGCAGTCCTCAGGGTAGGACTGTGGGAGACCCTGGTAGATTGCATTGCAGTAGTCAAGATGTGGCAGGACCATTGCCTGTATTACCATTGTCACCCACTTACTCACTCTTATAGGCGGAAGCCTAGGGAGCTTCAGTGGGGCCTCTTCTTAATGTAGCTGGGACTTTACAATGCCCCCTGGGATCTGTAGTCCCACTAGCTAATCAAAAAGGTAGTTGTGAACGAGTAGCCAGGCTTTTTTCAAAGAGGTATTTTATTTCCCTTCCGGGTGAACCTTTGCACATAAGAATCAAAAGAAATAAACCATATTTTTCTGGTACAAATGAAAATGAACTACTGGTAACAAAACGTGCTTATCTTCAGCCAATCCAAAAAGGTAAAACAGTCCTTGTACTTTACACAAGTGAGTTCTTCACAATCCGTTTCCCTCAACGGATTTCTGTTTTAAACAAATCAGCATAGAGAGGAAATGTTATCTGAGAACATTAGTGCACACTCCATTTGGAACTCCTCAGGACTTTCCCCACAAAAGTCACATTCCATGTCCTCATAGTTTTCCCCGTAGCTATCTTCAGAATGATTGTGACTCACATCATTGTTGCAAAAACCCTCCTCTCCTTTCCAAAGGCTTCTCTCTGAATTCAAAAAAGCATGGGACCAACACAGAGGATCTCTAAAGGTAAAAAGTGGACTGTTGTAGTTGTTGTTATGGAAGGACAGACTAGATGGGCCTTGTGGTCTTTTTCTGTCATCATGTTTCTATGTTTCTATGTTTCTATGTTTCTCCCCCTCTCTATCAGGGTGAATTGGAAGGTTACCGTATATAGTGGAGTTTTCCTCCAGAGGGCCACACACTCCTATCTGTGTGTATGGGAAACTCTCCCTTTCAAAGTTCCCTCTATTACAAGGAATTAGCCTGTCCTTTGGCTCGGTTCCCTCGGAGCTTTCTGAGCACGGAAACTTATCGTGGCTTTTTCCCCAGGCAAGCCTTCTACTCGCTTTTACAGTATGCTTCTCTTTAGGCAGGTAAGTATCCCTTTGATAATAGTTACTGCCCTCCCGGTACCTGTTCTCAGGGAGACTTCCTCTCACAGGTTCCCTCCGTCTGCCTGTTTGAATACCTCGGTGGCACCAACCACCTGGTTCTTGTTCAGTGCTACCCAGCACCCTGTAACCAGCCTCTGGTATTCTCTCAGCTATCTCCTGTGGAACACTGCTTGAACCTCTGTGTGAAGTTTTTCCTTTAGTTTCCAAAACAGCTCTCTTCCTGGAATCCTGGTTAGCCCTCCTAGGATCCTGGTTAGCTCTCCTACTGACAAACTCTGAGTGAGTTTTATCTGCGTCACTCCTAGTGTTCCGGTGAGCCTGCCCTGCTCTCAGCTGCCTCTCATCAGCTAATATGCTATGATGTAATCCCCTACTAGGGCGTGCTCCTACACCTGGTGCTTTTGTTTTTGCTGGTTGCTCATAGCAACCCTGATCCATGTGCTCTGAGCTGTCACTTTTAGACCTGCTCAGCTCTGTTTTTCCTATTTCCATAGGCATATTCTGCTCTAAACCATGACACCATGCAGAGGTCTGTTGGTTCAAGTAGTGGTCAGAGGTGTTGCATGGTCTTTGTTTTGTGCTATAGTGCCTTGGTTACTTTGCCTATATGGGCCTTGAAGGTGAGGTGCTGGTCAAGGGTGATTCTGAAGTATCTGATTTCTGATTGGGTCTTGATTTCTTTTTTTTATGCAATTTCTTGATATACTGCCCAGGCTGAAGGGCATCAGAGTGGTTTACAATCACTATAAGCAGGAACTGGATACAATCCCTCATCCCCAAAGGGCTCACAATCTATGTTTACCTGAGTCAACAGAGGGTTAAGTGGCTTGCCCAAGGCCACAAGGATTACCTATAGGACTAGAAACCCCAGTCCCTCTGGCCTGAGATTGTTGTCCCCAGGTGGGAATTGAACCCCTGACCCTCCAACCTGAGGTACCTTGTCCTAACCACTAGGCCACTCCTCCCTCCAATCTGTGTTGCTTTCTGTGTTTTTTAGGGTTATTGTTTTTGGGGGGTAAATGTTTTGTTTTGTTTTGTTATAAATAGTGCTTCTGTTTTCTTGTAGTTGATTTTAGCTTATTGTTCAGCTGGTCAGAGATTGCAGTGAAGCATTTTTGATGTGTGGAGAAGGAGGGTTGGAATAGATTGACTGGGCCATTGATCATGATGTCATGAGCATAGACATGGAAGTTGAGGTTGTGGGATCTGATGAGCGTGCAGAGGGGTTGGAGGTAGATGTTGAATAGTAGTGCAGAGAGGGTGGATCCTTGGGGTACTCCTTGTGTTTATTTGTATGGGGTGGAGGTGCTTGCTCCAGTCTTTATCTGTTGATCACGGACTGACAGGTATGACTGGAATCATTTGAGGACTACCTTTTATTCAAGCGGAATAGAGACGTTGCAGGAGAATATTGTGGTTCACTGTCGAATGTGGAGGATATGTCTAGGACGATCAGTAGGAATCCTTGTTTGGGGTTTTGTATCCTTTTTATCAGTGTGTCAATCAGTGTAGTTATTAGGGTTTCTGCTTCATGAGATGGGCGGAATCCATGTTGTTGTGGTCAAGTAGATTGTTCTTGTCAATATGATCTTGTAGTTGGTGTTGTACGATTTTTACAACGATCTTGGCTGTGAACAGCAAGCTGGCTATTGGTTTATATGAAATTGGGTCAGAGGGATTTAATTCAGGTTTCTTCAATGTCGGGCGTATGGAGGAGAGTTTTAGGGCTTGTGGCATATTGCCCTGTTGGAGTACTGTTTGGGTGATTCTAGAGAGGCTGTGACCGAGTTCTCTCTTGGTTGCCTTGATTCAGATGACTGGGCATGGGTCAAGGGGTGATGTGGTTGTGTTCAGAGAAGTGATGATGTCTTTGATTTGTTCTTTGCTGACGCTGTCGAAGGAAGTCAAAGGGTTTGGGTGTATGGTTGATTCGGTAGGGGGGGAAGGGGGTGGTTGTGGTTGGGGATGAAGTTGTTTGTAGTGGGTAGCTAGCTGTTGAGGGGTAATTGTGATGTCATGGTTGTCAGCAGAGGGTGTCTTTGATAGTAGTTTTATGATGTTGAAGAGTTCTCTTGGGCAGTTGATTGCTTTGTCGAGTAGATTGATGTGGTATTCTCGCTTTGCTTTGTCAGTCGTGGTACGGTATTCATTAATAAGTTGAAGGTAGTTGCATTTATCTTCTTCATTTTTGGTTTTCCACCATTTTCGTTTGTGCTTTCACAGAATTCAAAACAGCATGGGACAAGCACAATGGATCCCTTTACAGCAACAGGATAAAAACAAAATAAACTGAACCATCTAACTTCTCAACAAATAGGGGTGTCCTACATGGAGTGGTGGGTCCACCCCTAAACAAAGACATGGGGAGGGGTGACCTGCACAGAGCGTCAGGTGCACCTACTCTTGCCATATTGCTGGGCAGACTGGATGGACCATGCTGGTCTTTATCTACTGTCATTTACTATGTTACTATGTGTTTTATGGGCACATAGGTTTGATGTGTACCATGGGTTTTTTTTTATATTTCTTGCACATGCATGTGAGAGTGGTGGTTGCTGTTGCAGCTTTCTCTATGACGTGGTTCCAATTTTCTATGAGTTGGTCAGGATGCTGGAGTCAGTTAGCAGTTGTGGAAGGACTTGTATAAAGTTCTTGATTGAATTTTTTGAATCTGCATTTTGTTGTTTGATTTGTAGGGTGACTCTAGCTGTCAGTGTGGGGGAAGGAGAAGCTGATCAGTTTGTGGTCAGACCATGGTACTGGTTGTGCTTGTACTGCAATGGGGGGGGGGGGAGGCATTTATCTGTCATTTAGATGCCCAGACTCCTAGTCTCACAAGATCCTTCTGCCCTTTTTCCATGTGAATAACTAATCATTCATCCTTCTCTATGTATCTTGTCTTTTAGCCATTTTGCAATCCTGAAAAGGGCATTGCCTCTTGTCCTGACTTTAATTTTGTAAGGAGTCTCTTATACCTTGGGTTTCAGATTGCTTTCACATGACACAGACCTGGTGGACTTCCCTCATGCTGGAAGACATCATCATGAAAACCTAGCCCAGTTGGCTCTACTGTGCTATGTTCTTCCCCCATGCCCAACCCCACACAACTCCAACACTCTCCCTCCAGCTGAACCCTTGTACTTTCTCCCCACTCACACCCCCTTTCATCTGGCCTATCCAAGGTTTCTGGCCACCTCAGCTCAACCACAGCACTCTCTCCCACTTTCCACATGCCAGTCCCAGCATTCTTTTCACTTTGGCACTCTCTGTCTGGCAGATAGCACTGTCAGATGAGCAGTTACCACTTCCTCTTCCACCTTTATCTACCACTCCAAACCCCAGTATCCTTCACCCCCAACACTCTTCACTATTTAAATTATAAAAGAAGAAAAAAAAGATGTGCCACTCAAATTTGAAATATTTCTGGTATTAGTGGTATTGGTGGAGGAGTGGCCTAGTGGTTGGGGTAAGGTACCTCGGGCCAGAAGGTCAGGAGTTCAAATCCTACTAGAGGACAGAAACCTTGGGCTAGAAGGACTGGGGTTTCTAGTCCCAAAGGTGCTCCTTGTGGTCTTGGGCAAGCCACTTAACCCTCCATTGCCCATGTTCCCTATAAAATAGTTATCTCCAAGTTATAATGCCCTGTTCAATGTAATTCAGTTTTTTTCAATGTAAACCATCTTGATATAATGAAAGGCAGTATATAAGAAATATTAAATAAATAATTAGGTGGCTGATTATCATTTATAGGTCAGAAAACCTTCTTTTAGTACAGTGATTATGATTCCTGTAATTTTATAGCTATTTTAAAATATGTATAAACACCAGAAAAATTAGTGATAAATGTGAAAACATCTTAAGAAACTCTGAATAGCCAACCACCGCGGGACTAGATGTAAAAGTCCAAATCTAGTCCAATGGAGGTTTTGTTTCACCACAAGAGGCTTCTTCAAGGGCCTTACTTATGTGTACTTTAAACTTTTAAATATTTTCTGATCAAGACTAACTTCCCCTCCTACAACATCTCTGCTCAGAAGTCAGTGGAGTTCTTTTGGGCAAGGACAAGGCAAGATGATGACCGCCTCAGAGTCATGCTTGTATCCTGCCACTGATTCCTTCATTTGTTTGATTCCTCACATTTCTATGGAGGAAGGTTGAACCTTTGATTACTCTGAGGTACAGATCCCTCGATAGTTCAGCAGGTTAATGGATAATTTTGTTACTCAACGGCCAATGGTTGAGCGTTCTCCATTCTGAGAGCCAAAGAGGGAAGGAGAGGCACTGGTCCATTAGGAAGGCAAGGTTTCACTGAGTCTCGAAAAGCATTCTCTGCCAACAGATCCCACAAGACTGGCTGAGGTGTGATCTGCATATGCACAGCTGAAGGTCAGCACTGCAGGTATAGTAGCAGGGGGTCAGCTCAGTTGCTGTCTTGGAAGCAGAAGATGTGACATAGAAGGCAAGATGCAGCATGAAATCCAAGCAGGATACTGGAGTGAAGATGATTGCAGGACCTGTAAGTACAGAGAAAGCTGGAGAAGTGCTTGTGGCTGGTAATCTCAATCTTAGACAGAAGCTGGAATAGTAACTTTGGATACTTTATGGGAAGCAATTGTTAGACTGGACTCTCTTTGACTTTACAATTAAAAGAACGCTCTTCCCAATTGTAGACGTCTTTGGTTAAATCTAAAGTATTGGAGACCAGTGAGGTAGAGGTAGCTCAGAGTGTATAAATAGTGGATACTGCACTAAAAAGCTACTGAAAATGAATCTTTGGAGGTTAAAGATAATACTGGTTTACATCAGAAGGCTGAGAACATAGAGAATGTGGTTAGGCATAGGTCACTAAGCCTGATAAACTTTCCTAGAGTACTTGCTGTAACACGTTTCCACATTTTTAAGATATATGTTGGAGATTTTAAAGATACTGGAACAGTCTTGGCATCCAATTGTGAAAGATTAATATCTGTCACCTTTTGTGAAGGAAAGATCAGATCAAGCTTCTGTGTCAGAGTTCAACTATCATTGGATTCTTTGAACCTAACAGATTCTGGAGAAGGATAAGGTTGAAAATCCAAACAGGACTATTATGTCAATTTGACAAACTCTCTTGCTTTCAACCTTCACTGTCTGTTTGTCAAACTCAACTATCTCCTCAAAATGTCTCCCCCCTCAAACACCCTCCCTCCTTCACTTTCAGCCCAGACTATAGCTGACTACTTCCATGACAAGATTCACAAGGTTAATCTTAAGTTCTCCAACATATCACCTCCACCCCTTCCCCCACTTTATTCTCACATCCTTCCTTCAACCCAATCACACTTTCTTACTTTTCCACATCTTCTCTCCTCCTCCTCCACTACCTGTTCCTCTGATCTCATTCCCACCCAGATACTCAGTTCTAGCTTCCCTGCCGTCATCTCTTCTCTGTCTTATCCTCAAACTATCGCTTTTCACGGCAACTGTTTCTGATGCCTTCAAACATGGAAAGCAGTGTGTATAAATGCCCGTAGCATGGGGAATAAGATCCCTGATGTTGAAGCTTTGGTGGGAGTGGCAGACTTGGATTTAGTGGCAGTTACAGAAACATGGTTCACAGAAAACCATGACTGGGATGTAACTATACCTGGCTATACCTTATTCAGAAAGGACAGGGTAGGAAGAAGGGGAGGAGGAGGGGCACTATATGTAAAAAATACTATTAAAACTTTGGAATTACAGAGCTTAAAAGGGAGAGAGGAGGCATTGTGGGTTAAACTAGAAAGAGGGAAAGAGAAATCTATTTGCATTGGCGTGATATACAGACCTCCCTCACAAGAGGAAGAGGTGGACAGAGAGTTAATTGAAGACATATGCAGCATTGCTAGAAAAGAGGAAGTGCTACTGATAGGGGATTTCAATATGCCAGATGTTGATTGGCACATTCCTGCTGCAGTATCATCTAGAAGTAAAGAGATCCTGGATTCTCTACAGGGAGAACTATTCAACAATTGGTAACAGACCCCACACGTGAAGGGGCCATACTGGACTTGGTGCTTACCAATGGTGAAAGTGTTTCTGATGTAATAGTAGGAGATCATTTTGCATCCAGTGATCATCAGATGGTGTGGTTCAGTATTAGGACTAGGGCTGTTAGAATCCATTCATAGGTGAGGGTCTTAGACTTTAGGAAGACTAACTTTACCAAGATGGGCCAATACTTCAGGGAGTGGTTAGCGGGATGGGAACAGCTGGGGGATGTAGAATAACAATGGGCAAAACTGAAAAGAGATATTTTAAGGGCAACCAACCTTTTTGTTAAAATGGTAAATAAAGATAAAAGGAAAAGGAGACCACTGTGGCTTTCGAAAGAGGTAGCTGAAAAAGTGAAGAAAAAGAGGGAGGCCTTCATGAAATACAAAAGACCACAGAGAGAAGAAGACAGGCATCTATATTTGGAAAAACTTAGAGAAGCTAGCAAAGTAGTCAGGAAAGCAAAGATTCAAAAAGAAGAGGATATAGCCAATGCAATAAAATGGGGGGATAAGACATTTTTCAGATATGTTAGTGAGAAGAGAAAGGGCAAAAGTGATATTGTTAGACTCAAGGGTGAAGGGGAGGAATATGTAGAAGCTGATGAGGATAAAGCGGAATTGCTTAACAAATATTTCTATTCTGTGTTCACAAATGAAGAACCAGGAGCCGGACCTCAGAAAACACCCACAAACAGGAACAGAAGCGAGGGACATCTTGAACAATTTTTAGAAGACTGTGTTCCTGAGAAACTAGCTCAACTTAAAGTAGACAAAGCGATGGGACCGGATGGGATACACCCTAAAATACTGAGGGAACTTGGGGACATTCTAGCAGCTCCACTGACTGACCTTTTCAATGCCTCATTGGAGTCTGGAGTGGTGCCAAAGGACTGGAGAGAGGCTCATGTGGTGCCTTTACACAAAAGCGGAAGTAAGTGGGGGCGGAGCTTGACCGTGAACATAAGAACATAAGAACATAAGAACATAAGAAATGCCATACTGGGTCAGACCGAGGTCCATCAAGCCCAGTATCCTGTTTCCAACAGTGGCCAATCTAGGTCATACGTACCTAGCAGTTTCCCCAAAAGACACAGGTTCTGCAGTGCTTGTACTAGGTCAAGCATTGATATCCTGGGTCCCTTTTTAATAGTGGTTTATGGACCTTTCCTCCAGGAACTTGTCCAAACCTTTTTTAAACCCAGCTATACTAACAGCCCTTACTACATCCTCCGGTAACAGATTCCAGAGTTTGATTACACGTTGAGTGAAGAAATATTTTCTCTTATTTGTCTTAAATAGTTTACCCCGTAGCTTCATTACATGTCCCCTAGTCCTTCTATATTCTGATAGCGTAAACAATTGATCCACGTTTATCCGTTCCACTCCATTCATTAATTTATAGACCTCTATCATATCTCCCCTCAGCCGTCTCTTTTCCAGGTTAAAGAGCCCTAACCTTTTTAGTCTCTCTTCATAGGAGTAGCCTTCCATCCCCTTCACCAATTTGGTGGCTCTTCTCTGTACTTTTTCTAATAACTCTATGTCCTTTTTAAGATACGGCGACCAGAATTGCACACAATATTCAAGGTGCGGTCGTACCATGGAGCGATACAGAGGCATTATAATATCCTTTGTTTTATTCTCCATCCCTTTCCTTATGATACCTAGCATTCTATTTGCTTTCTTGGCCGCCGCTGCACACTGGGCGGAGGGTTTTAACATGTTATCCACGATGACTCCTAAATCTTTTTCCTGGGTGGTGGTTTCTAATGTGGAGCCTTGCATCGTGTAACTATAGTGTGGGTTGTTCTTTCCTAGGTGCATAACTTTGCACTTGTCCACATTAAATTTCATCTGCCATTTGGATGCCCAGTCTTCCAATTTATCCAGATCTTCCTGCAGTTTTCCACAATCCTCTTGGGTTTTAACAACTTTAAACAGTTTTGTGTCATCTGCAAATTTGATAACCTCACTAGTTATTCCCTTTTCCAGGTCATTTATGAATATGTCAAAAAGTAGCGGACCCAGTACAGATCCCTGGGGTACTCCACTATTCACCTTTTTCCATTGGGAATATTGGCCATTTAGCCCTACCCTCTGCTTTCTATCTTTTAACCAGTTCCCGATCCACAATAGTACACTGCCTCCTATCCCATGACTTTTTAGCTTTGCCAAAAGTCTCTGATGGGGGACCTTGTCAAAAGCTTTCTGAAAGTCCAGATACACTATATCAACCGACTCACCTTTGTCTACCTGTTTATGCACACCTTCAAAAAAACAGATCAGATTAGTAAGACAAGATCTTCCTTGTCTAAAGCCATGTTGGCTGTCTCCCATTAGGCCATGACTATCTACATGCTGTGTAATTTTGTTCTTTATGATGGTTTCTACCATTTTCCCTGGTACTGACGTCAGGCTCACCGGTCTGTAATTTCCCGGGTCACCCCTGGAACCCTTTTTAAAAATTGGTGTTACGTTGGCGACCCTCCAATCTTCAGGTATTACAGATGATTTTAATGAAAGTTCACAGATTACCAATAGCAGGTCTGCAATCTCATATTTCAGTTCTTTCAACACTCTGGGATGTATACCATCCGGTCCAGGTGATTTGCTACTATTCAGTTTATCAAATAGTTGTAATATATCTTCCCGGTGTGTAGCGATATTTCTCTCAATTCCTCTGCAGTATCACCTTTAAATACCACTTCAGTCTTGGGTAACATCCCTACATCTTCCTCAGTAAAGACCGAAGCAAAGAATTCATTCAGTCTCTCTGCTATAGCCTTGTCTCCTCTTAGTGCCCCTTTTACCCCTCTATCATCTAACGGTCCAATTGACTCTCTCACAGGCCTTTTGCTACGAATGTACTTGAAAAAGTCTTTATTTCGTGTTTTTGCTTCCGTAGCAAGTTTCTTCTCAAATTCCCGCTTTGCCTGCCTTATCAATGCTTTGCATTTAACTTGCCAGTGCTTGTGCTGTTTCCAGTTTTCATCATTTGGCTCTTTTTTCCATTTCCTGAAGGTTGCTCTTTTGGCAGCAACAGCCTCTCTGACCTCACCTTTAAACCATGCTGGCAGTTTTTTGGACTTTCTTCCACTTTTCTTAATGCGTGGAATACAGCTGGTCTGGGCTTCGAGGATAGTATTTTTAAATAACACCCAAGCTTGCTGTAAGTCTTTAACCTTTGGAACCGCTCCTTTTAGTTTTTCCGAACTATATTCCTCATTCTATCATAGTCTCCCTTTTGAAAGTTAAAAGGTAGTACTGTGGATTCCTTTACTATCTGTCCTCCACTGATTAAATCAAACATGATCATACTATGATCACTATTGCCAAGTGGTCCCAACACCCTTATTTCTTGCACCAGATCTGGCGTTCCACTAAGGACTAGGTCCAGTATGGCTTCCCCTCTGGTTGGTTCATGAATCAGCTGCTCCAAGAAGCAGTCATTTATTTCATCTAGAAACTTTATCTCGTTAGCTTGTCCTGCTGTGACACTGTCCCAGTCGATACCGGGGTAATTGAAATCACCCATTATTACTACTCTGTTGTGGCTTTTGTTAGCTGCCAACAAGATGGCAGCTTGATTCCTGTGCTCCCTGCAATCCTGACATAAATCCTGCACTCCCCGGCTACTGCTGGAGTTTTTTCCCCCCTTTTCCTGCTTGGTACAAAGGAAGGGATGTCTGCGGGCAAATCTGGCAAGTTGGACTTCAGTTCCCCCGGGTCTGTTGGTGCGAAGCGGCAAAAACCGGACCCGCCCTCCCCACAGAAGGCGGCTGGGCCCAGAGAGCACATGGATGCGATGCAGGAGCTGCTCACTGAGATCCGAGCAGTCCGTGGGCTCGTAGAGGCCAACAGAGAAACGCTCTCCGGAGTACAAGCGGATATTGTCGAGCTAAAGGAAATGAAAGAACAGCTAATGGGGCTCGCAGGAAAAAAAAAGTCTCGCGCGTGGAAAGCCAGGTGGAGTGTCATGAGGAACGATTAAAACTTACCTTGGTCAATAGTAAACGCATTGCTTTGCTGGAGTGCAACTTGGAAGACTTAAATAATCGCACCCGCCGCAACAACGTGCGCATCATTGGAGTGCCCGAGGGTGCTGAAGCGGGTAACATGTTGGCTTTCCTGTCTGCGCAATTGCCGAAGCTCCTTCGTTTGGATTTTAACCCCCCACTGGAACTCGAAAGAGCGCATCGTGCCCCAATGCAGGCCGGGCCGCAGGCTAAGCAGCCGAGGCCCATTATCTTGAGGGTGCTGAGGCACCAACAGGCCTTGCAAATCATGTCGGCTGCGAAGACCTTGGCGCCGGTCAGTTTTGAGGGGCGGAATATCTCCTTTTTCCCCGATTTCAGCAAGGGGACAGTAGAGAGAAGGCGGCAGATGTTGGCTCTTCGTCCACGCCTGCAACAGCTTCAGGCACGTTATGGCCTCTTCGCTCCAGCGCGATTTCGGGTGACTCTACACAATCAAACGCGTACGTTTGAGGACCCGCAGCTGTTGCTTCAATTTGTGGAAGAGCAGGAAGCCATGCTGATGCGTTGAGCCAGTTGTGCTGACATATGGTTTTCCAATCTGTTGCTGAGCTCTGAGACTGCCTGAGGTTCTGTGAAGTCGGAGGGACATTTTCTTTCTCTTCATTCCCTTTGGCTTGTGTTTTTTGTGTGCTGATGGGTTATGTGCTGTTGTAGTGGGGTATCCCTGGCTTGGGGTGCCTGGCTGAGTACTGCGGGGGGGAACAGGGTCTGGCTCATGTATTACTTGTTACTCTTTTAGCAACTGGTCTAGGGGTCCATGGCCCAAGGGACTGGTTCGTTATGGCCCCCTCCTGCCCCTCGGTCCTCCCTGGCGCCCTCCCCTGGGCTCTCTCCCTGCCCCCGGTCTCCCTTTACTTTCCTTTAGTAATTGCTTCTGGGTATCCATGGGGAGGCGGGTGGGGGCTGTTTCTTTGTGAGTATGTATGTGTGCGGGCCGTGGGGAGGACTGTGAGTGTGGGTAGAATTGGACGGGTACCGGGTTGGGGAGGGGGGTTGTGATCTTGTTCCTGGATACGTAGTGGGGGGGAGTGCTTGCAGGGTATCCGGGCCGTGGGGGGTTGAGCTGTAGCCTTGTTTAGGATGGTTCACCCACACAATTTTAGTCTTAAGGTTGGGTTAGGGTTTCAATGGGGTGGGGCATGGTTTTCTTTGGGAGCTGGGTCGAAATGGCAGATTGTATTGTACTCTCTCATGTCAAGCATGTTATTAAGCTTTTGCTCTGGGATCACTTAATTTCATGTCTCTGAACGTAAAGGGAATCAATAACCCCATGAAGAGGAACAAGATTTTGTTATATTGCAGGAAGATGAGGGCTGACGTTGTTCTGCTCCAAGAGACCCGTCTGCCGTCAGGAGGCACAAAAGCTGGGTGGGGGGCAGTATCAGCTGATTGGGGTGGCTGGGGCATGTCACAAAAAGAATGGTGTGCTTATCTTGGCTCGGAAAGCTCTCCAGCCGGTTGTTGAAATGACCCGGGCAGACCCGGGGGGGAGATGGGTGAAAACTCGTATATGGGTTCGGGACCAGACTTTTAGTATAATGAATATATATGGTCCGAACTCTGATGATGTTTCCTTTTTTCATGAGATAGCGGTGGAATTACAAGACATTGGCCATTCTAATCTTATCCTAGGAGGGGACTTCAACCTAGTGTTGGACCCTCTCATTGACCGTCAACCCTATCGATCTGATAGGGCCAGCCGGGCGGCCACAGTGCTCAACAGTATGGTGCAGGAGCTGGATTTAGTAGATGTCTGGCGCTTGTTTCACCCCTCCCAGAAGGAGTTTTCCTTCTATTCCCTCCCGCACGGGTCACATTCGAGGATCGATTTTTTTTTGATTTCCAGGGCTCTTGTGGCCCAAGTGGAAGACGCACAAATCGGGGCGTGTACAGTCTCAGATCACGCAGCTGTTTTCCTTTCTTTTCTGCCCGATTCTCCCCCTGCTAGGAGTTCCGGGTGGTTCTTTCAGAGATCTCTTCTTCTGGATCAGGACTTCTGTGCATTTCTGCGGGGAGCTATCGAAGAATACTTCCTGGTGAACCTTCCTGAGGCCACCTCCGGATGGGCATGGTGGGAGGCTTTTAAGACCTTCCTTCGTGCTAGAATTACCAGTTTTGCCATTGGGGCGGCGAGACGTAGAAAGCTTGTTTTGAGTGAGCTGGAGTCCCAAATTCGGGCGGGAGAGCGACTGTTGCGGAAGAGAGTGGACCCTTGTGTCTTGCTATGGTTACAAAAGCTCAGGTATCAGTTCAACAATATTTTAAGTATGGAGGCCGAAAAGCTTTCGCATGCCTCTAAAGCAAGATACTACAGGGAGCAAAACAAGGCGGGTAGGATGTTGGCAACTACTTTGTCTCCCAAGGCTGAGAGGGCTAAAGTGGCTGCTCTCCAGCTGAGTGACCAGACTTTGCTCACCAAAACCCCGGAGATAGCCGACGCCTTCAGGGCCTTCTATGCTGGTCTGTATAGTTCGGAGGGGGGGAATAACGGAGAGGAGTGTGATGCATTTTTGGAGCACATCCCACATCCTAGTCTCTCGACTCAACAGGCGTTGGATCTGGATGCCCCCTTTTCTTTGTGTGAGCTTCGCTCTGCTCTTAATGCGGTTAAAAAAGGAAAGGCCACTGGCCCGGATGGTATCCCCATCGAACTATACCAGGTGTTTCAAGGGGAGCTTCTTCCTTTTCTAGGCAAGTATTTTCAGCTTCTGCAAGATCAGTTGCCCGTAGTGGGGGGTTTTAATGAAGCCACGATAGTGGTGTTGGAAAAGCCGGGCAGAGACGCCCTTAAGGTGGAGAACTATAGGCCGATATCTCTCTTGAACGCGGACTATAAGCTGTTTGCAGCCATTTTGGCTAATAGGCTGACAAAGGTGTGGGCTGACTTGATCCACCCTGACCAATGTGGTTTCATGCCCGGGAGGGCGACGTCGGACAATGCTCGGTTGTTGCTAGATATTCTGGCCGTCTCGGAGCAAGCTGGCTCTCCCTTGGTGGGGATTTCCTTGGATGCAGAAAAGGCCTTTGA
The DNA here is from genome assembly GCA_033557465.1 of Ichthyophis bannanicus. Taxonomy (NCBI): domain Eukaryota; kingdom Metazoa; phylum Chordata; class Amphibia; order Gymnophiona; family Ichthyophiidae; genus Ichthyophis; species Ichthyophis bannanicus. Next base: position 550,609,030 of record CM066031.1, read on the forward strand.
CAGGCTCAAATGGGTTTTTTTATTCAGAGTCCTGCGCTGGTTTGGCTTTGGAGAGGGTTTCATCGGCTGTATTCAGGTGCTCTATTCTTCCCCACGGGCTCGTATCCTTGTGGATGGGCTTCTGTCTGCCCCCTTCTCTTTGTTCCGGGGGACTCGGCAAGGCTGTCCCTTATCGCTGATTCTTTTTAATTTGGCTTTGGAGCCGCTGGGGCTATTAATTCGGCACTCAGAGAGGGTGCGGGGTGTTTGGATTGGGGACCTTCAGGTCAAGCTCGCAGCTTATGCTGATGACCTGTTGCTCTTTTCCCAACCTAGCTCTATAGATGAGATCCTGAAGGTCATAGGCAATTACTCAAAGGTGTCTGGTTATAAAATAAACTGGTCTAAGTCTGTTGCCTTCCCCATGAATAGAGTCACGTTCTCGGAGGACGTAAAGGATTTTCCCTTCGTATGGGAAAAGAGGGCGATTAAGTACCTTGGAGTACAATTTTGTAGTTCTCTTGAAGAGACTTTTCACCTTAATTGTAGGCAGATTGAGGAATTGATCCAGACGTTTATGACTAAATGGTCCCCGTTGCATCTATCGTGGTGGGGGCGTATGGAGTCTATCAAAATGGTCCTCGCCCCCAAAATAAACTATATTTTAGAAATGTTGCCGACCTCCTTCCCTCAGAAGGTGTATAAAGGATGGGAGCGGCAGCTAGCGGCCTTTTTGTGGCAAGGTAAGCCCCCTAGGATAGCTCTTGGTAAGTTAAAGGCAAGCAAGGACATGGGTGGGGTAAACTTTCTGGATTTTCACCGGTACCATCAGGCCTTCTTGCTTAAACAAGGGGCGTTGTGGTGTCCCCGTGAGAGGGGGGGATCGTGTCCAGTCTGGGTCGAGGTGGAAAGGCGGTTAGTAGAGCCGATCCCCTTGGACCTTTTGGTTGGTATGGTATGTCCGCTCTCCTCTCCTGCCCTGGCAATAGTCGTGGCGACCCAAGGTGCATTTCAACATCTGGCTGGTGTAATGGGGTCCGAGAATTCGGTATCTCCTCTGATGCCGATTTGGTGGAATCCTCGGTTCAAAATTGGCCGCAAATCCTTTGGGTGGCAGCAATGGCAAGCTAAAGGTATCTGGACAATTGGGCAACTGCTTCAAGATGGGCGGTGGAAACCCTGGGATAGGCTGCAGCAGGAGTTCTTGCTGCCTCCTGGATGTCAGTTTCAATGGATTCAATTAGTAAGTTGTTTATCGTCCGCGGGGGTGTCTATCCGGCACCTGGCGCCGACTTGGAGTCTACACGAGCTGGCCCTCTCATTTTCTGGAAAGGCTGGTGTAGCTTCCAAGTTTTATGCATATATGTGGGAGGGCAGCTCCTCTATACTGGCGAGCTGTGGCAATTGGGAGTTGGACCTAGGTGTACAAATCTCCTCTCATGACTGGTCGATCCTGTGGTCCATGGTCAGCAGGGTCTCTAAAGCAGCTGCCATAACGCAGTCCTTATTCTTCTTGCTCCATCGGGCTATTATTACTCCCAATCGGCTCTCCAGGTGGAAGGCGGACTCTGGTAACCTGTGCTGGTCTTGTTCTCTCGGTCCTGGTACGTATAAACACATGTTTTTTGATTGCCTTTACGTTCATTCTTTTTGGCTCCTTGTTTGGGATAGGATACAGCAGATCTTGCGCTTTCAGTCTCCCCTTACCTGGCAGGTAGTGATCCTGCGCTCTTCCGCAAGTGGCCTTCCTGACCTGAAAGGAAAGCGATTTTTATTGGATTTTTTAGTTGCCATAGCCTTGAAGCACATCCTGGTATGCTGGAAAGATTCTAGCAGACTAGATGTCCATCAGTGGTGGAATATGGTGTGCCTCTATGCCAGCTATGAGAAGGCGCAGGATCATGCTGCTCCAATTAAAGGGTGCAAGGGTAATCATGTTGGGGGTACAGTATCGGATAAGTGGTGGTGTTTAGATGATTATGTTGCAAAAGCTAGATTGAGCGTGTGAGAGTCAGGTCCGTATTGTGGGGTTCTGGACCTGCTGCTCCCATTGTATCTGTGTCGCTATGCATGAGAAGCATTTTGATGGTGTTGGTGACGGAGATGCATAGCCTATATGGAGACGGGTTTGTAGTATTGGAGGGGGGGGCGGGGAGGGGTGTTCTTTCTTTTGTTTGTTCCACTTTGTTTGTATGTTTAAAATTTAAATAAAAGATTAAAAAAAAAAAAAGCGGAAGTAAGGATGTGGTTGAAAACTACAGGCCGGTTAGTTTAACTTCGGTGGTGAGTAAATTATTGGAAATGCTGCTAAAGAGAAAATAGTGAGGTTTCTGGAGTCCAGCAGATTACAGGATCCAAGGCAGCATGGATTCACCAGAGGCAGGTCTTGTCAGACAAATCTGATTGATTTCTTTGACTGGGTGACCAGGGAGTTGGACCAAAGGAGAGCCCTAGATGTGGTGTATTTAGATTTCAGTAAAGCCTTTGACACTGTTCCTCACAGGCGACTTATAAACAAACTGAGCACCCTAGGGATGAAACCTAACCTTACTGCTTGAGTTAGAAATTGGTTGGGTGGGAGGTGACAAAGAGTACAGGTAAATGGGGCTCACTCTGAGGAGAAGGATGTTACCAGTGGTGTGCCCCAGGGATCTGTCCTTAGTCCGATTCTTTTTAACATCTTTGTTAGTGATATAGCAGAAGGGCTGTCGGGTAAGGTTTGCCTTTTTGCGGATGATACCAAAATCTGCAATAGAGTAGACACCCAGGAAGGTGAAGATAACATGAGGAGGGATCTAGCTAAGCTTGAAGAATGATCTAGAATCTGGCAGCTGGGATTTAATGTTAAAAAATGTAAGGTCATGCATTTGGGCTGCAGCAATCCAAGGGAGCAAATGTCCAAAACATCAAAAAGGTTAGATAGAATTTGTCTCATTCCTCCTCCCTTCTCACCACCACCAAAATATTGTCTATTAGATAACTTTTTGGTGGTGGTGAGAATTGAGGAGGAATGTGACACATTCTATCTACCCTTTTGATGTCTAGGACATCTGCACCTTGCCCGCTCACAGTCTTAAATGACAGAGGTGTAAGGCAGGGGTCTCCAAATCCAGCCCTGGAGGGCCACAAACCAGTCAGGTTGGCAGGATATCTCTAATGCATATATATTTCATGCATATTCATTAGGGATATCCCGAAAACCTGCAGGGTTGCGGACCTCCAGGACTGGATTTGAGTAGCCCTGCTTTACTTGATCCTCATCTTTTTTGACCTATGCACTGCTTTTGACTCTGTTGATCACCACCTTCTTGATATGCTGCTCTTACTTGCATTTGGGGTCCCTGTTTTGTCTTGGTTTTCTTCTTATCTCTCCCATTGCACTTTTAATGTAAGCTCTGGTAGATCCTCCTCCACTGCTATCCCACTATCAGCATATTTCAAGGCTCTGTCTTGAGACCTCTTTTTTTCTCTCCATACTCGTTCCCTTGGTGCTCTGATCTCTTCTCATGGTTTTCATTACCATCTTTATGCTGATGACTCCCAGAAATACCTCTCTGCACCTGAGAGCCTACTTGTCTGGAGTCATATTCATTTGACTCAATCCTCAGAATTAAGTAATGTCTGTTGTCTTACAATAATAATAAACTGTATTCTAATGGGACGGAGAATTGTGTGCTTTGGTAATGCATGCTGCTTGTTGATCTTTCTACTAGGGTCCTGTGGCTTGAAATTGTGGGGTACCTTCAATTTGTGTCTTTGTATTTTGACATGAATGGCACCAGCACTACAGGTTTCAGCTTAAGCTTAATCTCATAGTTTGGGTTCATTGAAGTATTCAGAAACACTGTTCCTATGAGAAAGAAACAAGGTCTTTATGGAAGGACTCTGAGTCACAGAGGGGTAGTTAAATCTATGACTTTTCTCTGCCCCGTAAAGAAACCACAGTCCCCCGTAGCAGTTGTTCAGCTACTTGCAAAGAGCCCAGTGACTGAGGAGGTGTTAAGATCGCTCCCACCAGAATCTATTTACAATGCCATGAAAGTTGTCCTTTAAGGGCCTGATATTCAAAAAAGCAGAGCACCTAAATTTGGGTTCCTAAGTTAAGCTTCTATATATTTGTGCCCTCTTTTCAGGCAAATTTAGGAGCCTATTGGCAGCTGAAGAGTCTTCTTAATTTAGAAGTTTAAAAGTTATGGGGGGATAGTCAAAGCCATTTAGGCAGCTTGCAGATCTGCAAACCACCTAAATGGTGCTCAGTGGGAAATTCCACGGTTAATGTTGAATATCCCTGGGGCCAGCACTCAATGCCCCAGTGCTAGCTGGCTAGCTTTGGAGCACTACCGGGCGCAGAGCAGAGGCAGTACCTGGGGATAACTGGCTAGTGGCAATATTCAGCCGCTAGCCAGTTAGTCCAAAGCCGTAAACATTAGGCACCTGCATGTGTAACTTTACCTGCTTCAGCTAATTGTCCAGCAACTAAGATCACCACTAGCTGGTTAGCTAAAGCTCTATCTGACAAACCCAGATATTCAGTGCCGGAGGCTGGATATGGCTCTAGCATTGAATATCTGAGTCTGAAATTCAACAGCAATTTATTTATTTAGCTGTATTTATATCCTGCTTTTCACCGGGTCAAAGTGGTCAATTGGGAGATACATTTTAACACGAGGGGATATGACACACATACGCTAATACTTACAGGGAACATGGGCAATGGAGGGTTAAGTGGCTTGCCCAAGACCACAAGGAGTACCTATAGGACTAGAAATCCCAGTCCCTCCAGCCTGAGATTGCTGTCCCCAGGTGGGACTTGAACCCCCGGCCCTCTGGCCTGAAGTACCTTGTCCTAACCACTAGGCCACTCCTCCCACAATGGCTAGATGCTTTAACAGCACTAGTCCCCGCCGCTGAATTTCTCACCCTTTACTTCTAAATTTAGTCCTGCCATTCATTTGCTTAGATTTATGAGCTCATTGCTGAAAAGCAATGCTAAGCTCCTAACTTTTTTTCCTGCCCTAAATCCAGCCACTTTTAATGTCCCTCAATTTAGGAGTTTAGTGAAATTTTGAGTATAAATCTAAGCACTCAGCCCGAGTAACCTTTCAGAAGCCAATTTAGAAGAATAACTTCCAAAGATAGAAGCATAAACCCTTTACGTATCGGGCATAAATCCTTTGAGTATCAGACCTGCAAACCATCTAAATGGTGCTAAGCAGGATATTCAGTGGCACTAGTGTGTTTAGGGCCGCTGAATATCCCTGGGTGCCGCTGCTGAAAGTCCCGCCATGGGGCATTCCGGGTGCAGAGCGGAGGTGGCACCTGGGGAGAATCGGCTAGTGGCCACTGCTGAACTTTAAACCCAGATATTCAATGCCCGGGCCATATCCGGCCACCGGCATACAATATCCAGGTTGGCTGGATAATGCCGCAGTTCACTGGGCAGCCGCAATATTCAGCGGCTGCCCGGTTAGCTACAGTGGCAAAAGTTAGGCCAGCCATTAAAGTTCAGTGGTGGTGGCTAGCTGCTGTAGAAGCACTAGCCACTGCCACTGCTACATATTTCCCCTTAACAGCCTGGGCCAAGCTTTGCAGAGTCCTGAGCAGGTAAACCCCATTTTCTTCCTTGTGCAGCTGGTGTAGAAGCCCCCTAAAAACAGTGCTGGTTTCTGTTGTACTTCATCAGCAAGTGCCTGGTGACAAGTTCCTGTCGCGTTCTATATTTAGCGTTTTCTCATAGCGGTGGAGAATCATTTGCATTCTTACTACTAGCTCAGCGGTTACATTAATTTCCAAAGAAGCCAACCCACTTTCAGGATCTTATGCAGAACGTAAACCCATTCATTCCAGCTTCTTCCCTTTAGAAGCAAAACATAACCTTTTCATGAACACGGCACAGCACAGACTGAGGCTGATGTCACGCCTTGTTTCTTGTCCAGCTATTTTGTGTGGAATGAACTCCCATTGGAGACTAGAATTCTGACACATTATCTAATTTTTCAACAGTTATTGAAAACTTATCCTTTTAGGAAATTCTTGATAAATGAGAGGATGCTGCTTCTTATGTTTCGATTGCTAAGTTGATAGCGATATGTTTACTAAGCCAGACTAACGGTTAACCCATGCTATTTGTAACTTGGTTCCATATAGCAGGGGACCTAGTTACAAATATCACACCTTAACAGTTAGCCCAGCTTAGTAAATATAGCCCTGTCTAGGAAGCTAATTGATTAGGAAAAAGTTACCTGTTTAGGAAATTCTGAAAAATAGTAAAATTATGTTGTCCTTTCATCAAGATAATATTAACTATTATGAAATTAGGTTTTTGTAACACAAAATATGTAAATATTGCTATCTGTAAATGGCTTTGATTTCTAGATAAAGTGGTATAGAAAAATAGACAAATAAATAATGTTATCTGCCTAATTATTTCTTTCAGATAATCATTTGACTCTTGATGAATAATTTAGAGCGCATATGGTTTTTATGATCTATTGTTAAACTGCTGTTCATGAATCCTTTTGGAAATTAATATATTTCTAATCCACTTAGAACTGAATGGAATAGGTAGAATATAAATGAATAAATGATGATGATAATTATTATAGTGGATTCTTCATTGGAAGACACAGTCAAGGACTGGTTGTATTCCTGTGCTTTGGGTTCTAACCAAGAACCTAGGAATCATGCAGGATTCAGCGCAAGATGTAAGCTGTTCCAAGTAGGGTAGTCTTTTGTTGGATTTGCAGAGTCAAGTCTGGTAGGTTCAAAATTTGCAAAAACTTACGAATTCCCTTATAGCCCCAAGAGCTCCAACCACAACTAGTATTACAGTAGATTTTTTTAAAATCTTTTCAACTTCAATCTGAAGGTCTATATATTTTATCAATTTTTCTCATTCTTTGTCCTCTATTCGGGTATCACACATCTAACCCGTACTTTTTTCTTATCTATAACAGTAATAGCAGGCATATTGTGCTCTAAATGTCTGTCTGTTTGGACCCGGCAATCCCACAAGATCTTGCCCAATTCATTTTCTACAACCTTCTCTGTAGCATGTTCCCAGAAGTTTTTTCCAACAAGAATACCATAGTTTTTACATAGATTTCAGTGGATGATCTTTCATGCCTGTTTGTAGTCAGTCTGTGCAATTTTGCTACTGCTGCTAATTATAAGATCCGCAGTTTCAACCTTGCACAATCGGCATTGACTGTCATCTGAAATATGTTGAATTTTAGTTTTGATGGCATTCGTTTGTAAAGCCTGTTCTTGGGCTGCTATTATCAAGCCTTCTGTTTCTTCTTTCAGTGCTCCAGATGATAACCATCTCCCACATTAAGGTCTCATTCACCTTTCCTTCAATATTTCTAATATATTGACCATGCAATGACTTCTCTTGCCGAGTGTCCATTCTATTCTGGATTATTTCTTTCTTATATATGCTATTTGTGTTCTTGTTGTTTTAAGGAGCTGTTCTTTGCAAATTTTCAGAAGCAGTGCTTCTTTACTATTTGTAACATAATCATTTAGACCACATTTTTCTTCCTCGACCACCTTTCTTATGTTGCAAATATAATCTATCAATGTCACTCCTAGGATGCAGTGCATGGTGCATTGTCGTCAATTTTCTTGTTTTCTGATCAAGGTTATCCAATTCAGCTTGGGTCCAGTCAATTACTCCTCAGCACATCTAATTACAGGTATTTATTATTATTTATTTATTTATTATTTATTTATTTACATTCTCTTATATATCGTGCTATTCTGCATCAGTGCGGTTTACATTTAACAAACTGAAATTACATTGAACAGGGCATTATAACTTGGAGATAACTATTTTACAGGGAACATGGGCTATGGAGGGTTAAGTGGCTTTCCCAAGACCACAAGGAGCACCTGTGGGACTAGAAACCCCAGTCCTTCTGGCCCAAGGTTGCTGTCCTCTAGTGGGATTTGAACCCCCGACCTTCTGGCCTGAAGTACCTTGTCCTAACCACTAGGCCACTCCTCCCACAATGGCTAGATGCTTTAACAGCACTAGTCCCCGCCGCTGAATTTCTCACCCTTTACTTCTAAATTTAGTCCTGCCATTCATTTGCTTAGATTTATGAGCTCATTGCTGAAAAGCAATGCTAAGCTCCTAACTTTTTTCCTGCCCTAAATCCAGCCACTTTTAATGTCCCTCAATTTAGGAGTTTAGTGAAATTTTGAGTATAAATCTAAGCACTCAGCCCGAGTAACCTTTCAGAAGCCAATTTAGAAGAATAACTTCCAAAGATAGAAGCATAAACCCTTTACGTATCGGGCATAAATCCTTTGAGTATCAGACCTGCAAACCATCTAAATGGTGCTAAGCAGGATATTCAGTGGCACTAGTGTGTTTAGGGCCGCTGAATATCCCTGGGTGCCGCTGCTGAAAGTCCCGCCATGGGGCATTCCGGGTGCAGAGCGGAGGTGGCACCTGGGGAGAATCGGCTAGTGGCCACTGCTGAACTTTAAACCCAGATATTCAATGCCCAGGCCATATCCGGCCACCGGCATACAATATCCAGGTTGGCTGGATAATGCCGTAGCTCACTGGGCAGCCGCAATATTCAGCGGCTGCCCGGTTAGCTACAGTGGCAAAAGTTAGGCCAGCCATTAAAGTTCAGTGGTGGTGGCTAGCTGCTGTAGAAGCACTAGCCACTGCCACTGCTACATATTTCCCCTTAACAGCCTGGGCCAAGCTTTGCAGAGTCCTGAGCAGGTAAACCCCATTTTCTTCCTTGTGCAGCTGGTGTAGAAGCCCCCTAAAAACAGTGCTGGTTTCTGTTGTACTTCATCAGCAAGTGCCTGGTGACAAGTTCCTGTCGCGTTCTATATTTAGCGTTTTCTCATAGCGGTGGAGAATCATTTGCATTCTTACTACTAGCTCAGCGGTTACATTAATTTCCAAAGAAGCCAACCCACTTTCAGGATCTTATGCAGAACGTAAACCCATTCATTCCAGCTTCTTCCCTTTAGAAGCAAAACATAACCTTTTCATGAACACGGCACAGCACAGACTGAGGCTGATGTCACGCCTTGTTCTTGTCCAGCTATTTTGTGTGGAATGAACTCCCATTGGAGACTAGAATTCTGACACATTATCTAATTTTTCAACAGTTATTGAAAACTTATCCTTTTAGGAAATTCTTGATAAATGAGAGGATGCTGCTTCTTATGTTTCGATTGCTAAGTTGATAGCGATATGTTTACTAAGCCAGACTAACGGTTAACCCATGCTATTTGTAACTTGGTTCCATATAGCAGGGGACCTAGTTACAAATATCACACCTTAACAGTTAGCCCAGCTTAGTAAATATAGCCCTGTCTAGGAAGCTAATTGATTAGGAAAAATTTACCTGTTTAGGAAATTCTGAAAAATAGTAAAATTATGTTGTCCTTTCATCAAGATAATATTAACTATTATGAAATTAGGTTTTTGTAACACAAAATATGTAAATATTGCTATCTGTAAACGGCTTTGATTTCTAGATAAAGTGGTATAGAAAAATAGACAAATAAATAACGTTATCTGCCTAATTATTTCTTTCAGATAATCATTTGACTCTTGATAAATAATTTAGAGCGCATATGGTTTTTATGATCTGTTGTTAAACTGCTGTTCATGAATCCTTTTGGAAATTAATATATTTGTAATCCACTTAGAACTGAATGGAATAGGTAGAATATAAATGAATAAATGATGATGATAATTATTATAGTGGATTCTTCATTGGAAGACACAGTCAAGGACTGGTTGTATTCCTGTGCTTTGGGTTCTAACCAAGAACCTAGGAATCATGCAGGATTCAGCGCAAGATGTAAGCTGTTCCAAGTAGGGTAGTCTTTTGTTGGATTTGCAGAGTCAAGTCTGGTAGGTTCAAAATTTGCAAAAAATTACGAATTCCCTTATAGCCCCAAGAGCTCCAACCACAACTAGTATTACAGTAGATTTTTTCTTTAAAATCTTTTCAACTTCAATCTGAAAGTCTATATATTTTGTCAATTTTTCTCATTCTTTGTCCTCTATTCGGGTATCACACATCTGTAACCCGTACTTTTTTCTTATCTATAACAGTAATAGCAGGCGTATTGTGCTCTAAATGTCTGTCTGTTTGGACCCGGCAGTCCCACAAGATCTTGCCCAATTCATTTTCTACAACCTTCTCTGTAGCATGTTCCCAGAAGTTTTTTCCAACAGGAATACCATAGTTTTTACATAGATTATAGTGGATGATCTTTCATGCCTGTTTGTAGTCAGTCTGTGCAATTTTGCTACTGCTGCTAATTATAAGATCCGCAGTTTCAACCTTGCACAATCGGCATTGACTGTCATCTGAAATATGTTGAATTTTAGTTTTGATGGCATTCGTTTGTAAAGCCTGTTCTTGGGCTGCTATTATCAAGCCTTCTGTTTCTTCTTTCAGTGCTCCAGATGATAACCATCTCCCACATTAAGGTCTCATTCACCTTTCCTTCAATATTTCTAATATATTGACCATGCAATGACTTCTCTTGCCGAGTGTCCATTCTATTCTGGATTATTTCTTTCTTATATATGCTATTTGTGTTCTTGTTGTTTTAAGGAGCTGTTCTTTGCAAATTTTCAGAAGCAGTGCTTCTTTACTATTTGTAACATAATCATTTAGACCACATTTTTCTTCCTCGACCACCTTTCTTATGTTGCAAATATAATCTATCAATGTCACTCCTAGGATGCAGTGCATGGTGCATTGCCGTCAATTTTCTTGTTTTCTGATCAAGGTTATCCAATTCAGCTTGGGTCCAGTCAATTACTCCTCAGCACATCTAATTACAGGTATTTATTATTATTTATTATTTATTTATTTACATTCTCTTATATACCGTGCTATTCTGCATCAGTGCGGTTTACATTTAACAAACTGAAATTACATTGAACAGGGCATTATAACTTGGAGATAACTATTTTACAGGGGACATGGGCTATGGAGGGTTAAGTGGCTTGCCCAAGACCACAAGGAGCACCTGTGGGACTAGAAACCCCAGTCCTTCCGGCCCAAGGTTGCTGTCCTCTAGTGGGATTTGAACCCCCGACCTTCTGGCCTGAAGTACCTAGCCCCAACCACTAGGCCGCTCCAACCACTAGGCCACTCCTCCAATACCTGGTACTGCCCAGGTATTTATCACCTTAGTAACATTTCTACCATTGAATTTTGATTTTAGAAATTTTCCACTTTCTTTTTACATAGTTAGAGCTAGTGTTCTTGATTTGGTTGTATAGCAAATCTGAAGCTTCCATCAGTCCTAACTACTTGTATCCTTCCTCTGGACTGAGTTGTTTAATGGTATTTCCAATTATCAACTTTATTCCATTTTCTTCTATGATTTTTCCATCTTTGATTGCCAGTGTTGCACATTTTGAAAATCACAAACAAGTCGGTCTATACCAGAGTGAACAAAACACTGACAAAATCAATAAGATAATCACTCCACTAGATTAACAAAACCTCATATCAGGTACTCAACAAAACATTTACACAAGATTTTAAAAGCAGGAAGGAAGAAACAAAAAGCCTCAGAACACAAGTAATAAATCTAGCTTTAATCCAGCTTCAAGCCAAAAAGCCAATGTTCCACACATCACAGGCTCTCTATACCTCCTTCCAACCCTTAAAAACTTTCCTCAATAATAACATTCCATTTTATAACAGTGCACAAATGAGGGTTTGCCTTTTTCCCAATTCCTTAGATTCCGTCATAACTGTTCCACGACGGGGGATTATGTTTTTCATGCTCGGTCCCTGAGGAAGGATTTTTTTATCTCAGGGGTATCCTAAAGCTGTAGTTGACAAGGCTTATAAAAGGGCACGGTTTAATGATTGTGCTTGGTTATTACATCCCCGGGGGGGGGGGCAGATCTTTCTAGTCAGGACAGTGAATTTATTCATTTTGTGACCCAATTTTCTCCTTTTAGTTATCATTTGCAAAGGATTGTGCGGAAGCACTTTGGAGTGACTCAGGTGGTTCTTGGTCTCCAAGGCAAGAAACCGCGTTGTGTTTGGACTCGGAATCGGAATTTGAAAGAAATTTTGAGTACGGCTCATTTGTGTACTGGTGTTCAACTTCCAGTTAGGTTTAATGGCCATGTGGTTTGTGGCAGTTATGTCATATGTGCGGTCAGTGAGAGTGTGGGTTCTTTTGTGTACAATGGTACACAATATGCGATTCGCTGTAATACTACTTGCACTTCTAGCTGCGTGGTGTACCTCCTCCAGTGCGTATGTGGGCAAAACAGTGAGATCTTTTAAGTTACGTATTCAGGATCACAAGAGTAGGTTAAAATGTCGGCGACGGGAAGCCCCTATTGTGCAGCACTGCTTGGAGTTGGGTCATTCATTCTCTGAACTACAGGGCTTCTGTATTGATCAAGTTCTTATGGGCAGAGGCAATAAGAGGAAGGAGGAGTATCTCCTTTATTGTGAACAACGGTGGATTCCCCAGTTGGGGACAGTTTTTCCAGGGGGCCTGAATGTTCAGGTTGACTGGAGTGTGTGTCTTTGAGGGTAAGGTAAGTTTTTTTGAGCACTATGCTTTTAGGGCTGTGGAGGATGGGCTGTTGTGTGATGGTGCTCTTTTGAGGTTTTGAACATAAGAACATAAGATATGCCATACTGGGTCAGACCAAGGTCCATCAAGCCCAGTATCCTGTTTCCAACAGTGGCCAATCTAGGTCATATGTACCTAGCAGTTTCCCCAAAAGACACAGGTTCCACAATGCTTGTCCTGGGTCAAGCATTGATATCCTGGGTCCCTTCTTAATAATGGTTTATGGACCTTTCCTCCAGGAACTTGTCCAAACCTTTGTCTTGATGCAAGGGGAGCTTTCTCCTTTTTTCTGCAGGGGTGGTCACCTTTCAGTGGAGGAGGCTTCCTGTGGTGACCTCATTGTTTTCTTTCCTTTTTAATTGCACATGTGCACCATTTTTTTCTGCTGTTCTGTTTGGTTGGTGTGATGGACACCGTTGAACATGTTGCTGGTTAACATAAGTGTGTTTTTTTCTGGATTGTGGGGTGTTTAGAAGAGTTCTTTGCTCTCGTGAGGGTACGTTGTTCAGAAGTTTGACTTTAGATTTCTTCTTTTTTTGCAGTGACTTGTGCACAGTTTGGAGGGACTTTCCCTGGCGAAGCTTTTGAACAGCGAAACGCTTAAGGCTGCCTTTATATAGCGTCGGGTACACTTCCCTAATAGCATTGCTTAATTGTAGTGTGTGGGGGTGTGCTTCCCTACTAGCACTGCTCAATTTATGTGTGGGGTGTGTTTCCCTAACAGTATTAACAGCATTTTCCTTTTGGGCACTGATTGTTATAAAATGGAATGTTATTATTGAGGAAAGTTTTTAAGGGTTGGAAGGAGGTATAGAGAGCCTGTGATGTGTGGAACGATGGCGTTTTGGCTTGATGCTGGATTAAAGCTGGATTTATTACCTTGTGTTCTGAGGCTCTTTGTTTCTTCCTTCCTGCTTTTAAAATCTTGTGTAAATGTTTTGTTAAGTACCTGATATGAGGTTTTGTTAATCTAGTGGAGTGATTATCTTATTGATTTTGTCAGTGTTGCACATTTGTCAAAACCAAATTCCATTCCTATAACTTCCACATCTAAAGATGTGGACAGTGTTCAATGATTCGATTTCAGATTTTGTTTTTAATAATTTTAAGTCATCCATACATAGTAAATGACTCATTTTTTGACTTTGCTTAGAAAGTTGGTAATCACATCTTGTTTTATCTAGAATGATTGTTAGTGGAATCATTGCCAAAACAAATAATAAAGGTGATAATGAATCACCTTGGAAAAATTCCTTGCTTGGTTTTAACATCTCCTAGTTCTTCAGAATTTACAACAAGAATTGTCCTTCAACTAGTCATTGATACTTCCAAAAATCAACTAATATTTTCACTTATGCCAAAAATTTCTAAGCATTTAGTGATCCAACGGTGTTATGTTACTCTTTATTTGATATACCGCATATCTGCAAAATCTATGCAGTTTACCTTTTACAATTATCCAAACACATATCCAAATACTTACTGATCTTGATAGCTATATAGCAAATTGGAACAAGATAATTGAGAGAGCCGCAGTCCATCCAAAGTCACACACCAATAAAACTAAACTAAAACAAAAAACATCAGAACAATGGTACTCCCAAGAGATAAGGCAGTTAAAAAACAATTGAGGAAACTTGAGGGAAATGAAGAATGTTTAACAGCTACCTCGATAAACAACTATATTATGTAAAACTTCAAATATACCAAAGTACAATTAACTATAGCAAGAAAAACTACTATATGAAGATTCTCATGGGAACTTTTTGAGATTGTTAGAAATCTAACCGGCTCACCAAACCATTTAAATAACTCACTTATTGTACCTCAAACCCTTGCTAACTACTACATTACCAAGCTCACACCTCTATCTGATTCTCCAACACCATCTACCCTTAATCAAATGACACCCAACCCTATCTGGCCTAATTTCCACAAATTGACCCTTAAAGAATTAGACAGCGTGATCTCCAACATTAACACCACTGCCTCTAATCTTGACTCCTGCCCAGTCAGCTGGCTAAAAGTAGCCTGCACAGAATGGCCCCATATATTCTTGATATGGTGAACATGTCACTCACAAAGGGAATTATGCCTAAACTTCTTAAGCGAGCCTCGATACATCCAATATTAAAAAACAAATCTCTGGACAAACTACGCCCCACATCCTATAGACCAATATCCAGCCTACCATTTTTTGGCTAAAATCATTGAAAATATTGTCCACTCTTAGCTACAGGATCACATTGATATACATGCATCCTTAGACACACACCAATACAGCTTTAGGCCACACCACAGTGTTGAGACCCTCCAGAATGGGCTCTTTGATAACCTGATAAAGATAATTGATAACCCTAAATGAGCAGTCCTAATATTTTTAGATACTGCAGCTGCTTTTGATGCAATCAATCATACAATTCTTATCAAAAGACTCAAGCAAATTGGATTATACGGCACCATGTTATTATGGTTCCATTCCTACCTTGCTGACCGATCCCAGCAGGTTAAAATAGGACAACAGACATCAAAGTCCTTCCCCAGAAACAAGGGATACCACAGGATTCTACCCTCTCTGCACTCTTGTTTAACGTATACTTATAGCCTATCTGCCAGATTATTCAGGAATACAATATCAGATATTCCTTCTATGCAGATGATGTGATGCTGTATCTCCCATTTGATACAACACATCCTAATTTTACCAGCATCATCTGCTCCGCTACCAAAATCTCGCAATGGTTAAATTAACATAACCTCAAAATCAATTACAAGAAAACGGAGGATCTTTTTGTGTCAAGAAATCAAAATTTTATCCTGCCACCAGATCTAAAATTTGGGAATATAACACTCTCAATAAAGAACGAAATCAGGTACCTTGGTATTATCTTGATGGTTCACTAAACTTAACAAACTAAGGGGTATGTTTATTAAACGGCGCTAACGGTGCAGCTGCGACATTATCGCGTGATACGTGATGTTATTACGTGATAATGGCGCATTAACGTGCGAGAATGTAATGTATCACGCGATAATGTCTCCTACGGTGTTAAGATGGGCAGAGGGTGGAGTATGGCTCCCTAGAGGCGGAGATAAGGGGTCAATGGGCAGAGAGGGCGGGGAGAGGCCCCATGCACACTAATGATGTGAAATGAAGGTCTGAAAATTAGCGCCAGTGAAAACCTCGCACTAGAGGCACATTTGTAGTGGAGAGAGACCATTTCAGTCAACAATGTGCAGCAAAGGCGGGGAAACCAAGAACAGTGATAGTAGTGATACATGTGCAGCAACAACATAGTGCACAAGTACGAGAGGGCACTACGGTGAGGCTGCAAATGGGATACAGGGGGCTGCAGGCGGGACATGCAGTGTGGCAGCTGTGGCACAGGGTGGGTTAGAACATAAGAACATAAGATATGCCATACTGGATCAGACCAAGGTCCATCAAGCCCAATATCCTGTTTCCAACAGTGGCCAATCTAGTTCATACGTACCTAGCAGTTTCCCCAAAAGACACAGGTTCCACAATGATTGTACTGGGTCAAGCACTGATATTCTGGGTCCCTTCTTAATAATGGTTTATGGACCTTTCCTCCAGGAACTTGTCCAAACCTTTTTTAAACCTAGCTATACTAACAGCTTTTACTAATCCTGCGGTAACAAATTCCAGAGTTTGATTACATGTTGAGTGAAAAAATATTTTATTTTATTAGTCTTAAATAATTTACCCTGTAGCTTCATTGCATGTCCCCTAGTCTTTCTATATTCTGATTACGTAAACAATCGATCTACGTTTACCCGTTCCATTCCGTTCATTAATTTATAGACTTCTATCATATCTCCCCTCAGCCGTCTCTTTTCCAGGTTAAAGAGCCCTAACCTTTTTAGCCTCTCTTCATAGGAGTATCCTTCCATCCCCTTTACCATTTTGGTGGCTCTTCTCTGAACCTTTTCTAATAACGCTATATCCTTTTTAAGATATGGCGACCAGATTTGCACACAATATTCAAGGTGCGGTCTCAACATGGAACGATACAGAGGCATTATAATATCTTTTGTTTTATTTTCCATTCCTTTCCTCATGATACCTAGCATTCTATTTGCTCTCTTGGCCGCCGCTGCACACTGGGCCGAGGGTTTTAACATGTTATCCACAATGACGCCTAAATCTTTTTCCTGGGTGGTGGTTCCTAATGTGGAACCTTGCATCGTGTAACCATAGTTTGGGTTGTTCTTCCCTAGGTGCATAACTTTGCACTTGTCCACATTAAATTTCATCTGCCATTTTGATGCCCAGTCTTCCAATTTATCAAGATCCTCTTGCAATTTTCCACAATCCTCTTGCGTTTTAACAACTTTAAATAGTTTTGTGTCATCTGCAAATTTGATAACCTCACTCGTTATTCCCTTTTCCAGGTCATTTATGAATATGTCAAAAAGCAGAGGACCCAGCACAGATCCCTGGGGTACACCACTATTCACCTTTCTCCATTGGGAAAATTGGCCATTTAGCCCTATCCTCTGCTTTCTATCTTTTAACCAGTTGCTGAGCCACAGTAGTACACTGCCTCTTATGCCATGACTCTTTAGTTTAGCCAAAAGTCTCTGATGAGGGACCTTGTCAAAGGCTTTCTGAAAGTCCAGATACACTATATCAACTGACTCACCTTTGTCCACCTGTTTATTCACACCTTCAAAAAAACATAACAGATTAGTAAGACAAGATCTTCCTTGTCTAAAGCCATGTTGGCAGTCTCCCATTAGGCCATGACTATCTACATGCCGAGTAATTTTGTTCTTTATGATGGTTTCCACCATTTTTCCCAGTACTGACGTCAGGCTCACCGGTCTGTAGTTTCCCGGATCACCCCTGGAACCCTTTTTAAAAATTGGTGTTACATTGGCGATCCTCCAATCTTCAGGTATTAGAGATGATTTTAATGATAGTTCACAGATTACTAATAGCAGGTCTGCAATCTCATATTTCAGTTCTTTCAACACCCTTGGATGTATACCATCCGGCCCAGGTGATTTGCTACTCTTCAGTTTATCTAATAGTAGTAATACATCTTCCTGATGTATCGATATTTCCTTCAATTCTTCTGCACCTTTAAATACCACTTCAGTCATGGGTTACATCCCTACATCTTCCTCAGTAAAGACTGAAGAAAAGAATTCACTCAGTCTCTCCGCTATCGCCTTGTCGCCTCTTAGTGCCCCTTTAACCCCTCTATCATCTAATAGACCAACTGACTCTCACAGGTTTTTTGCTACGAATGTACTTGAAAAAGTCTTTATTTCACATTTTTGCTGCCGCAGCAAGCTTCTTCTCAAATTCTCCCTTTGCCTGCCTTATCAATGCCTTGCATTTGACTTGCCAGTGCTTGTGCTGTTTCCAGGTTTCGTCATTTGGCTCTTTTTTCCATTTCCTGAAAGATGCTTTTTTGGCAACAGCCTCTCTGACCTCACCTTTAAACCATGCTGGTAGTTTTTTGGACTTCCTTCTAGTTTTCTTAAAGCTTGGAATACAGCTCACTCGTGACACATAGGAATGTGGAAGCGGAAAACCAGCATGACAGCAACTGACCAAGGGCAAACATGGCCACGAGTGTGTGTCCCACAGTGTCCCAGGGGATAGTACCCAGCAAGTACCCCAAAGGGCACATAACATTGGCAGGCGGTGCCGGGGGGAAGCATTGATGTCTATGCAGTCACCCCTACCCCATATCATGCACCATGGGCAGCCACCTACCGGCACACTGGATGGCCAGGGACTGCGCACCACCAGCACCACTGGCAGAAGGGCATGTCAGCATGGTGGCGGAGGAGTGATGGTGGCAGAGGGGGCAGTGGCATCTGCCCACAGCAGACCACGGCCAAGCCCCCTTTAGGTGGGTGCTGTCCACTGCAACAGACAAGGTCTGTCTGAACAGTCATGGTATCCCCAGGAAATGATCTGCCCCGTGGCAACAGTTTGGTGCAGTACACACAGCCAGTGTGTTCAGGGACAGAAGGTCACAAGTTCAAGTCCCAGCTGTGGCTCCTGCCAACCTTGTCCCCATATTTTACCCAGTACTAAACCGTGATAATAAAGACGGAACCTTTATTGCAGATAAAATAAACATGCCTGAAATGCCTATATTTTACCCTACAGAGCACAGACACCATAAACATGTGCAATCCCTAGAGCAGAGTTTCCTAACTGCAGTCCTGGAGGGCCAAACACCATTCAAGTGTCATGCTGTCCCTAATAAATATGCCTGTGCTGCATTTGTATGCACCGCCCCCCATTGTATGCAAATGTATCTCATGCATATTCATTAGGGACAGCATGAAAACCTGAACCGTGTTTGGCCCAGCAGGACCGGAGTTGGGAACCTCTGCCCTAGAGCTGCGGCCAACAGGAGCATAAACACCCACACCCACAGGCACCACTATCCAAAGCCTCATGGAGAGTCAGGCTATTGGGCCCTGCGCGGAGCAGCATCTCTCAATATTGGCACCTGTATACCTTTAGTAATGCCACCCTAAACTTGGGAACACGTTACACATATATCAAAAGGTTGCTATGATTAATGGCAGATAACAAATCCTAAGTTAAACACAATTTGTTGACAGAGCTGCATCATAGCAACCTTTCTGATATTTGTGGAGTGTGTTTCAGTTTTGGTTTCTGACAGTATTTACCACCCCGGGGAGTGACCCCAACAGTATTGCGTACCATAGCCATGCCTGCACTGTGCCCAGGACTGGTGTGGTGGCCAGGGCTGCCAAAAACCTCTATATTTGCACAATGTTGGCATAGGTATGGGAGTGTGTGTATGTCTATCCAGTGTGTTGCGGCTGCCTACACCTTACTGAGCCCACACTGCTTGCACTGTTTCCAGTGTTAGCCTGCCAGTGTGCATAATGAGGAGCAAGGTACTGTGGGTATGGCCCGGACAGGGTGGCTTGGGCAGGATGCATCTGCACAGGGCATAGGGCAATGGCTGGGACATTGTAGTGGCCGACCACCACCTGCACGGACAGGGTGGCCACAGCATGTCATGCTGGGAGGTCACTCTCACCCTGACTGAGCAGTGACCACGGCATGGCTAAGTTCCCCCATAATGCTTTACAGTATTTCTCTCAAGTGATATTTATGGGTTCCTTTTTCTGGGGCCCAGTCACTGACATACCTGTTTGGTGTGTGTGCTCACATCCCATTTTTGGGCGCACACAGTTCCTCCAGAAAAATGCACTATGTACTAGCTAGCAGACTGTCTGCAGTTAGCATGTGTATGGCTGGAACACTTTGCAGGGTGCAGCGGGTGGAGACTGACTGTGCCCTCTGCTGGTGAATGTCAGATAGAGGTGGGGGGCAGCTGAGCTTTTCAAGAAGTCTGCCTGTCTGCCATTGCCTCATGTGATGCGTACAGATATGCATTGACTGCCCTGTAGGGGTGCCTATTCCCCAGCAGGACTGGAGTTGACGGTCCCTTCTACTGGCACCATTACAGAGATGTAGAATGTGGCTCTGTTGGTGGGGGATCCTGTCCCCCACCCTGAGCCACAGAGGGCGGGTTGGGTGGTGCTACATAATCTGCTTTTGGGTCCAAACACCCCCCTTCACTTATAACATGTGACCATGGCACCCACACAGGATATGCACTATTCTGAGTGCATCATAGCCCACAAGGGCTAGATGTGACTGGGAAATACAGATGGACACAGGTGTATCCTAGGTGTGTCTGCAAGGACTACCTATCACACACTGGCACTGATGGGGACCTGCAGCATAGCCTATCTCAGCCAAGCCAGGTGCTGCAGACCTGGTGCTGGGCGCCCCACCTCACCCTCAGGGTGAGCACAGGACCTGCACAATGTCACGGTCTGTAGCTACTCTGTGCCAGTAGCACACATGGTCAGTTCCCCCTACCAGGCCGAGGTGCTGTAGGGGTGCATAACCCATCTTGTGATCAGCTGTAGACTGCTGATCTGCATGTGCAGTGCATCATGGGTATGGGTGGGTTTACCCTATCCTGGTAACCACAGCAGTTTGTGTGGTGACCTGCAGTCTTTCTGTAGCTAGCCAGGGGTGTGTTAGTAGCTACAGAGATGTAGCCCACTGGTTACGTCAATGACTGTGGAGGCAGAGGTCATGGGTTTGATCCCACAGTGGTGTTATTTAATACGACTGTCTGAGGCTTTTCCTTTTAATTTAAATCAGTGCTGCCAGCAAAATGCACCCTCACAGTGCTGTAACCTTAAGGTGCCCTGTAAGGCGCCCTATAAAGCACCCTATAGGGCACATTAGAAGGCACCCTGTAAGGCGCCCTATAAAGCACCCTATAGGGCACATTAGAAGGCACCTTGGCGGACAGGGCACTTTATAATGTGCCCTATGGAGTGCCTTATAGGGCGCCTTATGCGGCACCTTATGTTACGGCACTGTGAGGGTGTTTTTGCTGGCAGCACTGATTTCACTTAAAAAAGGAAATGCCTCAGACAGCACTGATTTAGATTAAAAGGAATTGCCTCTGCCTCCGCAGTCATTGCAGTAACCAGTGGGCTACATCTTTATAGCTTCTAACACTGCGCTGGCATGAACTTAGGGTTAACACACATTAACGTGCCACGGCGACCACTATTGTGCGATACAAATTCTTGCTAACTTGCCGCCAGAACACCCACTCCTTATATGGCATTCTTCACATTATTGCTGCAACTAGCGCCATTAACATTAAGATGGTTTAGTACACATACCCCTAAGACTCCTCAAACACCTAAGGCCCCTTCCATCACACCAGGACTTTAGATTAGTAATCCAAGCTATGGTAATCCCCCACATCGACTTAAGAACATAAGATATACCATACTGGGTCAGACCAAGATCCATCAAGCCCAGTATCCTGTTTATAACAGTGGCCAATCTAGGTCATAAGTACCTAGCAGTCTCCCCAAAAGACACGGGTTCCTCAATGTGTGTATTGGGTCAAGCAGTGATATCCTGGGTCCCTTTTAATAATGGTTTATGGACCTTTCCTCCAGGAACTTGTCCAAACCTTTTTTTAAACCCAGCTACACTAACAGCTTTTACTACATCCTCCGGTAACAAATTCCAGAGTTTGATTACACGTTGAGTGAAAAAATATTTTCTCTTATTAGTCTTAAATAGGTTACCCTGTAGCTTCAATGCATGTCCCCTAGTCTTTTTATATTCTGATGACATAAACAATCGATCTACATTCATTACAATACATTCATTAATTTATAGACCTCTATCATATCTCCCCTCAGCCATCTCTTTTCCAAGTTGAAGAGCCCTAACCTTTTTAGCCTCTCTTCATAGGAGGATCCTTCCATCCACTTTACCATTTTGGTGGCTCTTCTCTGTACATTTTCAAATAACCCTATATCCATTTTAAGACATGGCGACCAGAATTGCACACAATTTTCAAAGTGCGGTTTGTGATAAGGAAGCTTATCATAGTTCAGGAGGGAGCTATAATAGAGGTGAATTGGCTCTGAACAAGCAACCTGTCTTAGCTGGTAGAAATACTAAAACAGAATGTTCTCATAAAAGACTACCAGTCCCAGAATGCACCAGGTTTCAAACAGCCTCTAGAAGAGCTGAAGTGGGGAAACGTGTGTTCAATCAGGAGAGCTATGAGGTAATCCCCAATCACTCATCTCCAAGGGCAGGGCTTGGTTCAGCACAGCTGAGCTGTGCTAGGGTGGAGTATCCCTCTAAACAAGTTAAAAGTAAAACATATTCTCCACAGAATCAGAAGGACAGAGAGAGCAAGAAGCAGCAGCAACGTGGAAGGAAGAAGAGGAAAACATCTTGGAGGTCTAAAGAAGGAGCCCACAGCAGTACGTGTGTTGGGAGTCATTCCAGAGGCAAGCATACTCCATTGGACTGGAGGAAGCCAGAGGAGTGGGGTTACAGAGCCAGGAATTCCCAGACGGCACCTTTGAAGGAGACGGCTGCATTTGGAAGGGGCCCTAAGACCAGTGCAAGAAGGTATGTGAAGAGAGACCCAGTGTCCAGGGATCTTGATTGGAAGGCTGGACATAAATGCTGGACTACTTACTGGCCAGGAGATCTGGAGAGGAAACCTAACAGCAAAGGAAGCTCAGGTATGAACACTGATCTATGCCCTAGCTCTTCACTTGGAAGTCAGCAGGGAAACAAATGTTGTCCTGAGAGTGATCCATTAAGGAATTCCTCTGAGCCAGACCATGATATTGATTCTATGATATTTGAAGAAGAAGGAGATATTTTAAATGATCAGAATGAATACATGGATTGCTCTCTGACTAGGCTGCTGTGGTAAAATACTTTCACAAATACAACAACCAACAAAAGGAACTATAACTTGTTCTTTTATATACCCAGAAAAGCCTGCAAGAAAGCTTTAGGGTAGGATTTGAGCCACGTAGAGAAAGTGAACCAGCAAAGGGGTTTGCAGCTGGTTAATTATTGGTAATTAAGCCATGCACAGTTGCACGTGAGCTCTGAAAGGAAACTACTGTTTGTGTGTGAAACTAGAAGAAAGTTATCCTTGAAAAAGAACAGTTTTTGGTTACTTTTGGGTTTTGTTTTTGCTTTTGGAGCACTGCTAAAAGGTATTAGCAGGAGCCCTCAGAAAGACCTTTTCTGTTTCCCATCAAGGTCTTTATTGTTTGATTGATTGCTTAAGAAGCTGAGTTGCTTATATCATGATTTGTTTTTCCTAAGTACAATACTGAAAGCAAGTGTCCTTTTGTGTTACCAAGTAAATCTGTGTGGGAGAATTAACCCCATGAATAAATATATTTTTTCTTTGCTTACACTCGAGCAACACAACTCATTATTTTGTGAACGGCTGATTCTGGTATGAATGGACTACATTCCCCACAATCCTTTGCAAGTCATAATAGTATTTTGCCTTTGCCAAGACTGTGGACATTCACGCCCAGCGCCCCCGTTTACAGGTTGCACCATGGAACCATACAGAGGCATTATAATATCCTTTGTTTTATTTTCCATTCCTTTCCTTATGATACCTAGCATTCTATTTGCTCTCTTTGCCGCCGCTAGTTTGAGGGTTTTAACATGTTATCCACGAAGCACCTAAATCTTTTTCCTGGGAAGTGGTTCCCAATGTGGAACCTTGCATCGTGTAACTATAGTTTGGGTTGTTCTTTCCGAGGTGCATAACTTTGCACTTGTCCACATTCAAATTTTATCTGCCATTTGGATGCCCAGTCTTCCAATTTATCAAGATCCTCTTGCAATTTTCCACAATCCTCTTGGGTTTTAACAACTTTAAATAGTTTTGTGTCATCTGAAAATTTGATAACCTCACTCATTATTCCTTTTCCAGGTCATTTATGAATATGTCAAAAAGTAGCGGACCCAGCACAGATCCCTGGGGTACTCCACTATTGACCTTTCTCCATTGGAAAAATTGGCCATTTAGCCCTACCCTCTGCTTTCTATCTTTTAACGAGTTCCTGATCCACAATAGTACACTGCCTCCTATCCCATGACTTTTTAGTTTTGCAAAAAGTCTCTGATGAGGGACCTCGTCAAAGGCTTTCAGAAAGTCCAGATACACTCCCATTAAGCCATGACTATCTACATGATGAGTAATTTTGTTCTTTATAATAGTTTCTACCATTTTTCCAGGTACTGACATCAGACTCAGAGGTCTGTAGTTTCCTGGATCACACCTGGAACCCTTTTTTAAAAATTGGCGTTACATTGGCGATCCGCCAGTCTTCAGGTATTACAGATGATTTTAAGGATAGTTCACAGATTACTAATAGCAGGTCTGCAATCTCATATTTCAGTTCTTTCAACATCCTTGGATGTATACCATCCGGTCCAGGTGATGGGCTACTCTTCAGTTTATCTAATAGTTGTAATAAATCTTCCCGGTGTATCGATATTTCTTTCAATTCTTCCGCAGTATCACCTTTAAATACCACTTCACTCATGGGTAACATCCCTACATCTTCCTCAGTACAGACCGAAGCAAAGAATTCATTCAGTCTCTCCGCTATAGCCTTGTCCCCTCTTACTGCCTTTTTTACCCTTCTATCATCTAATGGTCCAACTGACTCTCTCAGAGGTTTTTTGCTACAAATGTACTTGAAAAAGTCTTTATTACGCATTTTTGCTTCTTCAGCAAGTTTCTTCTCAAATTCTCTCTTTGCTTGCCTTATCAATGCCTTGCATTTAACTTGCCAGTGCTTGTGCTGTTTCCAGTTTTCGTCATTTGGCTCTTTTTTCCCCATTTCCTGAAAGATGCTTTTCTGGCAACCAACAGCCTCTCTGACCTCACCTTTAAACCATGCTGGCAGTTTTTTGGATTTCCTTCCACTTTTCTTAAGGCGTGGAATACAGCTGGTCTGGGCTTCCAAGATAGCATTTTTAAACAACACTCAAGCTTGATGTAAGTCTTTGACCTTTGCAACTGCTCCTTTTAGTTTTTTCTTAACTATTTTCCTCATTTTATCATAGTCTCTCTTTTGAAAGTTAAAAGGCAGTACTGTGGATTTCCTTACCATCCCTTCTCCATTAATTAAATCAAATGTGATCATGCTATGATCACTATTGCCAAGTGGCCCCAACACCCTTATCTCTTGATTTCTTTTGCAACACCATCCTACAAGGGCTCCCAGGACAGATATAAACTATCTTAAGATAGCTCAGCATGTTTCTGCCAGGATTATTGTCAAAGCAAACCCATCAGAACACATTACTCCCATCTTATTCAACTTACGTTGGCTGCCCATACATAGCAGGATCAAGTCTAAAATACTAATGATTTCGTTCAAACTAATAAGGGAAGTATCATCATCCTATTTAACTGAACTCATAAAAAGCCCCTCAAATGACAGGCTAAGAAGAGAGTGCAGCCAAAACACTCTATTTGTACCCTCTTCCTACCAAACATTTATCAGGGCGACGACCAATAGGGCATTTAGTTTCATGGCACCAATATTATAGAATTCCTTACCAGACAAACTTAGATCCACTACTGATCTACTAAACTTCAGGAAAGATCTCAAGACACATCCTTTTATAGAACATTTTGGCACATCTGAACAGATGCAAGACCTTTTCCCCACATGATATCCTCTCTCCAATACTATAGCCTTGTACAGCAGCCCTGTTGTTATCAGCCTTACATCACAATTAGTTATACCCACAAGATGTAATATTGAGCAGCTTTGTAAATAAGCCTACATATACTGTCGCGAGCACCGCCCTGGCGTATAAGCAGCGCTCGGACATAAAAATTATGGGGAGAAGATTGGCCAGTAATCCTGCGGCCTACTTCACTTTTGGCCTCATTTGTTTCCTGGTCCTAATCTTCAAAGAAACATATGCACGAGTGGTGAGAAAAATAAAGGCGTTTATTTCTCTTTATGCTAGGGTCCAAAGGATTGGTTAACAACAAACGCAAAAGTCCTTCATTCAGGTAAGAAAAGTGAAACAAAAAGCTTAAAGACACACTGTTATCTTCACATTAGCGCTGGGCTTCATTCAAACAATATCCTTGGCAATAATTCATGCAGCATACAAGTCTGGCACAGACTCCAGGCTTCCACTAGTACAATATGTGCAATCCATTTCGTTATCCGAAGCCTCACTGGCCAGGTCCACTTGCATTTGCTCGTAGGTGGACACCTCGGACTCTGAGTCCCTGGGTTCAGGTATCCTATACTCAGGCTCTCTGTATAGCTTTTCCAGCACAGCCCAATGTTCTGGATTATTCTTAGGGTGTCGGCTTCGTGCTATTCTACATGGAGAAAAGTGCTCTCTCCTTGGAGCTTTTGTGGCAGTCTTATACAAACAGCTATTATCCAAGCCTTTCTTATCATACAAGCTTTTTCTATATCTTGATTCAATAAAAGCTTTACCTTGGGAGCTTGGCCTCTTGGACTCCAGCGAAGGTTGAGGCCTATACCAGTCTCTCCTTTGGCTGGCCTGTTTAGCACGTCTTAGGGCTTCCTGCTGTGACCCTGTGGATTCTGGACAACAACTGCAGTAATGCCTTGACCACTCTGGACAAACAGCTTTTACCTCTCTAGGAGCTGAAACCTCCTCCAGTTCCTCCTTAGCTCTCAGACCATCACCTTTCCCTTTAGGTGATCTTTTGGCAAGGGAATATTCAGGTTTGCATTCCAACCTTCCCTCTGTCTTGCCTTGCTTCCAGCTGTACACAGACCTGCTGCATTTACTCTTGCTGTTTCCTCTCCAGCCGTCACTCCAACTGGCTTCACAGCTGCCTTTCCATCTGCTGCCACTTCCTCTCTTGCCACTACCGGTCTTGTCACCGCCGCTCTTGCTGCCCTTGCCACCTCTGCTCCCTCTGCTCCCCTTCCTGTCTTCCAGAGCCTCCTTAAGAAGTTCCTCTGTGCACCTGGATTGGAAGCTGGCTGGCATTACATCATGCTCAGTGGGGCGTGGTTCTATAGTGGCTCTGGAGTCTCTCTGGCTCCCTCTACCTGGTTCCTCCAGATATTGCGGCTTATATGCACTTTTTCCTTCATTTAAAACACTTTCCCTTCTCTCAACCAGGTCTGCTGGGTGACAATACATACAATTATTTTTGTACTTATATTTCTACCTGTAAATATGTTATATAGTTTTATTGCACCAACATGTTGTATATCCCTTAGTTCACACTCAGCGGTTTTTGATGTTAAATGTTAAGCCTGTTATGATGTAATTGTTCATTACTTGTCATCTGTAAACCGCTTTGATTTTCCTGAAAGGTGGTATATAAAGCTATTCAATAAACAAATAAATATCATGGAAAAGAACACCATATTAAAACAGGAAAGATACGACAAAAGAAAATAATATACAAATCAATTAAAATAAAACAGATAGGAACGTAACAGTGAAGCTGAGGTAATATACAGAATGCATTATAAGTCAATGGCCACGATCCCCCGTGCTCATGCTCACGCTGTGATTACTCCAAAAACATTACTAAACAGATGAGTTTTCAGGGATTTCTTGAAACTCTTCAGGTCACTGGCAGTTCGTAGGGAAGCAGGCAAGCAATTCCACAACATAGGGGCCACAACAGAAAAGGCAGTCTGACGAGTCATATTTAATAGTAACCGGGGATGGAATATTTAAGCGGAAACCATGTACAGAACGTAACACTCTAGCAGGGGCAAAAAGCATTATTAAAGAAGTGAGATATTCTGGGGCCAAGTCATGTATTGCCTTAACGGTGAACAGTAAGAGCTTGTAATGGAGCCGTTCGAAGATAGGGAGCCAATGGTAATGCATAAGCAAAGGCGTAGCATGATCATAGCAATATGCTTGAGCTAGTGTACATACTGCAGTGTTCTGTACTGTTTGCGATCGTTGGAGTTGGTATTGTAGGGAGTTGGACCCAAGCCAGGACAGTGCTTCTGTAGCTAGGCCTGTGACACAGGTCTGGATACAGGTCTGCTTAGACTCTTGACCACATTTAGGACAAAAGAAGAATCAGGGGAAAGGAAAGGAATGAGCTGCTGACTTAGCATGAGAAATTCTGGCAGTAGAGTGGTACGGAATGTTACTGATATGGTGTGCATCTGCTAAGAAAACCAGATAACATAAATGAAACAAAAATGAGACATGAACTGGGGAGTAAGAGGTAATAAGGCACTGACCTTGGGAAGGTGAGATGATGTTTCCTTGCTTACTTGAACCTTGGGAAATGTAAAAGTGTGTCAATATTGTATAGAAAAAAGTATTGCTGAAAACCAGCTGCATGAAAAAAAATAACCTTTGTAGTCACACCAGCCTTTCAGAAAAACAATATAAAAACCAGACCAGGACAGAGGAAAAAGTGGTGCATTTATTCAGCCCTGCCATAGAGGTGACAGTGTGCTAAACTGCCCCATTAACCTTTCTCTTCTATCTATTCCCTATTAGCTACCTTGTACCTGTGAGTAACCTTGTTAGAGAATTTGTGCGTGAAGAATTTATGCTGAGAAAAGGGCATCCTGTAATAAAGATTTTGTGATATTACTGAGAAATTGGTTTCTGTGTACTTCCTCCGTGTAAGGTGAGATAGTGGCCCTTGCGGCCCAGTAGGCCCCTTACAGTATAGTGGCAAACCCAAATAGATAATATTACAGTAGTCTAAGAGGGATACAACAGTATGAAGCATCACTGTCATCTGGGCAGACATATCTAAAAAAGGGTGTATAACTCAGAATCTACGAAATGCATAGAATGATGATTTTACAACACAAGAAACTTGTGATGAAAGTGATAGTTTGGAGTCAAGGATCACCCCCAAGTACTTAAGGGTGGTCAGTCTGCAATATTACTGGGATACCCTCAATCACTGGTACTGGACTGAGATCTTCCATAGAGTCAAAGAATCATATGGCCACAGATTTGCTTGGGTTCAGCACCAAGGGGTTAGCTCGTAGCCAAGAGGCAATACTTTCTAAGCAAGAGTTGATTCCTGACATATCTGGTGCCCATGTGGTGATCCCTAAATTCTGGATAAGCGTAGCCAAAGAGCTCAAGAAGACGTTGAACAAAATAGGGGAAAGTGTGGCCCCTGAGGTACCCCACAGGTAAGATCATGTGAGGAGGAAACAGTATCCGAGACCTGAACCTGGCACGTATGTTCCTGAAGGAAAGAGTAGAACCAAGTGAGTGGCTGACCACGAAGGCCTATATCGAAAAGATGAGCCATAAGCAGTCCATCATCAACGAGATCAAATGCAGCTGAAAGATCTTTATTATAGTAGATTCTTCATTGGAAGACACAGTTTGTTGTTGTTGTTAAGTGCCGTCGAGTCGGAGTCGACTCATGGCGACCCTCTGGATAGCTATCCTAAATTGTGTTCGGTCTTCAGTCAGGCGGCTCATTGTTGACAGACTGGTACCCGTAGCTGCTGTTATTGTAGCAATCCATCTCATTGCTGGCCTTCCTCTTTTGCGTTGACCTTCTATCTTGCCAAGCATGATGTCTTTCTCTAATGATCTCTCTCTTCGCATGATGTGTCCGAAGTATGAAAGTCGAAGTCTTGTCATCTGAGCTTCTAAAGAAAGCTTAGGTTTGATCTCTTCTAGTACCGACTGGTTTGTTCTTCGGGCAGTCCATGGTATACACAGTATTCGCCGCCAGCACCATAATTCAAAGGCATCAATTTTCTTCCTGTCTGTCTTTTTCACTGTCCAGCTTTCACATCCATATGATGTTATTGAAAATACCATGGCTTGAACAAGTCGAATCTTTGTATGGAGAGAGACATCTCTGCTCTTGAGAATCTTATCTAGGTCTTTCATAGCCATTCTGCCAAGAGCAATGCGTCGTCTGATTTCTTGACTGCTTGTTGCTTCTTTATTGATAGTTGATCTAAGTAGGTTAAAGTTGTTCACGATTTCAATTTCTTCTCCTTCAACGATGAACCTGTTGATTATGCCAGTTGTCATGATCTTTGTCTTCTTTACATTAAGGTGCAGGCCCATTTTGAGACTATGTTCTTTGATTGTGAGAAGCAAATGTTTCAGATCATCTTCACTTTCAGCCAGTAATGTGGTATCATCAGCATAGCGAAGGTTGTTGATGAGTCTTCCACCAATCTTCACACCTCTGTTGTCTTCATACAGTCCTGCTTCTCTGATGATTTGTTCTGCATATAAATTAAACAGGTAGGGGGAAAGTATGCAGCCTTGTCTTACACCTTTGCTTATTTTAAACCATTCTGTTTCTCCTTGTTCCGTTCGAACTGTTGCTTCTTGATCAATGTACAGATTACGCAAGAGAACGATCAGGTGTTCTGGTATACCCATGCTTCTTAATGTGGCCCAGAGTTTCTCATGGTTTACACAGTCAAAAGCCTTGCTATAGTCGATAAAGCACAAATAGATATCCTTTTGGTATTCTTTAGTCTTTTCAAGGATCCATCTCACATCCGCAATGATGTCTCTCGTTCCTCGCCCTTTCCTGAACCCTGCTTGCACTTCAGGTAGTTCTTGTTCTAGGTATGGCTGTAGTCTCTTTTGAATAATCTTCAGTAGAATCTTGCTGGCATGTGGGATCAGAGCGATTGTGCGATAATTTCCACAGTCAGTTGGATCACCTTTCTTTAGTATTGGCATAAACACAGATCTTTTCCAGTCAGTTGGCCATGATGTTGTCTTCCATATTTCTTGGCAGAGCCTTGTAAGTACGGTAACAGCTGCATCAGATTGCTGTAATACTTCTATGGGAATGCTATCAATGCCTGGTGCTTTGTTCTTTGATAAGGCTTTCAATGCTGCTTCAACTTCTTCTTTCATCACCAATGGTTCCTGATCATAAGGTATAGGTTGAAACGGCTGTTGGTCCACTTGATCTTTATCATATAAAAACTCTGTATATTCCTTCCACCTTTTCTTGATCTTCTCAGCATCATTCAACATAGAACCTTGAGCATCTTGTAACATTCCAATTCGAGGCTGGAACTTTTTCTTTAACTCTCGCAGCTTTAGGAAAGCCGATCTTGTTCTTCCTCTAATAGTTTCTGCTTCTATTTCCTTGCAAGTGTCATTGTAGTACTTTTCCTTGTCCTGTCTTGCTGCACGTTGGAAATCTCTGTTGAGTTCTGCGATTGTCTTTCTTTCTCCTTTGGCTTTAGCTTCTCTGCGTTTCTGGGCAATTTTCAGAGTTTCTTCCGTCATCCATTTTGGCCGTTTTTGCTTTTTCACCTTTTGTAGAGACTTCTCGCTTTCTTCCAGCACAACCTTCTTGATGTCATTCCATAACTCTTCCGGAGCTCTGTCATTTGTATCTAAGGCAGCAAATCGATTTTGCAGGCAGTCTTTAAATTCCAGTGGTATATTCTCAAGGTCATATTTTGGTGCATTCATGAGTGGTTTGCTCTTTTTCAACTTTAGCTTGAGTTTGCATACTAGTAGTTGATGATCTGTACCACAGTCAGCTCCAGGTTTTGTCTTTGTTGATGTTACAGAGCTTTTCCATCGTTGACTTCCACAGATGTAGTCAATTTGATTTTTATACAATCCATTGGGTGAAGTCCATGTGTACAGTCGTCGCTTGTGTTGCTGAAAGAAGGTGTTTGAGATGAATAGATCATTGGTCTTGCAGAATTCTATCAATCTTTCTCCAGCTTCATTTCTGTTGCCAAGTCCATATTTTCCAACTACTTTGCCTTCTTCTTTGTTGCCAACCTTTGCGTTCCAGTCACCCATGACTATCAGGATATCCTGTTTGCATGTTCTGTCAATTTCAGCTTGTACTTGTTCATAGAACTCTTCAATTTCATTCTCTTCTGCAGCTGTTGTTGGGGCATATACTTGAATTATAGTTGTGTTGATAGGCAATCCTCGTAGACGAATAGAGATTAAGCGTTCGCTGACTGCATTGTATTTCATTACAGTTCTTGCAAGTTTCTTCTTTATTATAAATGCAACACCATTTCTTCTTTGTCTTTCATTTCCAGCATAGTAGACCATGTGATCATCTGATGCAAAGTGCCCGATGCCAGTCCATTTCAGTTCGCTGACACCCAACAGATCAAGTTGTACACGTTCCATTTCATTCTTGACCACTTCCAACTTCCTTGGTTCATGCTTCGTACGTTCCATGTTCCAATGTGTAAGACATCTTTACAGCTTCTGACTCTCATTTCATGCGCAGCTACATCAGCAGTCAGACTTCCCGAAGGCTTTGATCCAACCACATCATAAATGCTGGCTTTACTCTGAAAAGTCTTCAGCTCTTCCCCAGTAGCTAGTTGAGTGCCTTCCGACCTGTGAGTCTCATCTTCCAGCACCATAGCACAATTTGTTTTGTTGTAACTATCCATTGGGTTTTCATGGCAAGATACAGAAGTAGATTGCCGGGCCTTCCTTCCGCGCAGTTTAAGTTTGGTGTTGTTGCCGTTGTCACAGAAATGTGATCCTCCGCCGTCAACACTATCCCATTCTGCTGCTGCCCAGATGGGTGGTTTGTCTTCGTCTGGCACCTCAGCTGAGACCTGTCCATCTTGGGAGACCCTGCCAGTAGTTAAACTACCGATAGTTTAGCTCTCAGCATCACTGATGCACACAAGCCCTCACAGCACGACAAGCTGCAAACCAAGTGAGAGAGACACAGTTTAGGACTGTTTTTAATCCTGTGATTCAGGTTCTAACTAAGAATTTATCATTATTGTTATTATTATTATGAAATAAAGTTATCCTTCAACGAGGCACAAAGCTAAACCCAATGTTACATCACTTAGGAACTAGAGAAGAGTCATTTTGCCTTTCTAAAAATCAATAGTGAAATGTGAGATCACTACATGGTGCTGTAAATATTCAAGGCCTCTGCCAGTGATTCCTGAATATGGCTGTGAATAATAGAACAAAGCAAACATGAAGATGCACAAAGATAATATTTGCAAATGCTTTTGAAATAGTATTAACCTACCAGGTAATTAAAGAAGAACAGAAACAGTTTCTGACACTCAGCCAATCTGATGAAGCACAGCAGCTAATGAATTTAATTTGCAGTGTTAACCTTTTGCATATTAGATTTGATAACTTAATAAATCCCACCGGTAAGTGGTTACAAGAAAACACATAGTGTGCCTACAACATAGCTGTACGAGAATAACATATGGTGTGTAGGTTGCTAATGAAAAACAACCTTTTGACCTTGTGAGCACTGAAAGTGGAGTGCTTTTTTGACATGTGAGAGTGCTGTACCATAGCACAGGGCATGCATACAGAGATGAAAAGTTATTGGAGTACTTTTGATTTGCAGTTGTGCTTCGGAATGGAAGTAATTACAGTTTTGTGCATGCCCCAGGAAGAGTAATGATTGGTGAAGTGCTGTAGAGATTTAAAAAATGGAGTTTCTCACAGGGTGTGCTGGCTGTCGTTTGCTGTTGTAAACAGATACAGTATTATTTCCAGGGTCCCCTGTTTTCTGTAAAATTTACCTCCCAGAAAGAGAATCATGGCAAAGTTTCCAATTGTTGCAATCCTCCTTGATGAACTTTATCCCTTGCGCCCCCTCTTCGTCTCTCTGGCCCCCATTGCTGCCGCTCCTCTCTGGGACCTCCAGCAGTCAGTGGCAATGGCCTCAAACAGCCCCAAGGCACTTCCCTTAGAACTTCAGCACCGTGGGGCTGTTTGGCTTCTGCTCCCTTCGATGCCTGATGCCGAATTCCTGTGATCAGCATTTTTAAAATGGTGGACACAATTTGTTTTTGAATTTGAGTAGTGAAGGACTACCACATTGAATGGACAATGTAAGTAAGGTTTAAGCATTTATCCCTATAATGTTGTGAAGCAGCAAATAATTGGAATTTAAATTAGCACATTCTTAGTGATAAACATAAAATAACATAATTGCCGTACTGTGTCATCCACCCCCTTCACAGGCAGTACCTCTGCTTCATGGTAGGAGGCTGCCACTGTCAGTACAGGGTTCTACCCTTCTGTTTGGCCTCCAACCCAAGGGTCTTCACCAAGTATCTAGTGGTCGTCACCAACTTCCTGTGTTTCCAGGGGGTGTTTGTCTTCTCCCACCTGGATGACTGGCTCATATAGGTCAGCACTGTCGCCGAGGCTCATCAGGCTATGGCCCACACCATCCTCATTCTGGAACACTTGGGATTCATCGTAAACTACCCAAAATCCCATCTCCAGCTGATCCAAAGCCTGGATTCATGGGGCACTGCTGAACACCATCCAGTTCAAGGCCCTGCTTCCTCCAGAGAGGGCCCAGTGCCTCAGAACACTCACACAGCATGTCCAGGGTCAACCCTCAGTCTCTGCCTGCCTCCTGCTTCGCCTTTTGGTCCATATGGCATCCATGGTGCATGTCACACCGGACACCCACCTACACATGCAGCCGGCCCAGTGGGCTCTCAGCTCCCAGTGGTCCCAAGCAACGGGACGCCTACGGGACAAAGTGGTTGTAACCCGCTCTCTGGCAGACTCCCTTGGCTGGTGGCAACTACTCCAGCACCTGCAGGCCAGGATGCTCTTCCAGGCCCCTGCCCCCCAGAGGATCCTTACTATGGGTGCCTCCAAACTGGGCTGGGAAGCCCATTGCGACAATCTCCACACTCAGGGAAGTTGGTCGCAGGTGAGGTGAAGAGCCTCCAGCAGATCAACCTCCTAGAGCTCCGAGTGATAGTGCTTGCCGCCCGGGCCTTCAAACACCACCTTCAGCACCAAGTGGTCCTAAACCAGACCAACAACCAGGTGGCAATGTTCTGCATCAAGAAGCAGGGATGAATGGATTTGTCCCTTCTGTGCCAGGAGGCAATGAGCCTCTGCTCTTTTGCCAGCAGCAGCAGGATGTTCCTTTGGGCAGTCTACTTCCTGGGTCAGGACAATGCCCAGGTGGACCGACTCAGCCAAGTCCTCCAACCTCACGAGTGGAGGCTGGACCCCAGAGTGGCCAGCTGACTGTTCTGCCTCTGGGGATTCTCACAGGTGGACCTCTTTGCCAGCCTGACCAATGTTCAGCTGCCCCACCTCTGCTCCAGGCAGTCACATCCCACGCGGGTGGTGGCGGATGCATTCTTTATTCCATGGACAGAGGGCCTCTTCTAAGTCTTCCTATCCACGCTGCTGATAACCAAGAGCCTGTTCAAGGTCCTGCTTGACAGAGCCACACTGATACTGGTGGTTCTTCGGTGGGCCTGGCAGCTGTAGTTTCTGCTGCTCCCCCGGCTGTCCCAGGCAACCCCGGTCCCTCTGGGGTGTGACCCGGGCCTGGTCTCACAGGAAGACGACTCCCTTCTGCACCCCTTTCTGGGGTCCCTATCTTTGACAGCTTGGCTGCTGAAAAGGTAGCATTGGCCTTCTTCAGTCTCTCCAGCAAGGTGGAGGTAGTCCTTCTGGCTTCCCGCAAACCTTCCACCCGCCAGGCCTATGCCTTCAAGTGGCGGAGATTCTCAGTTTGGTGTGCGGAGAAGCAGATCAATCCATTCTCCTGTTTGGTCCAGCTGATCCTGCAGTACCTGCTTCACCTGTCCCAGGCAAAGCTGAAGTCCAACTCTGTCAGAGTACATCTCTGCATGCTTTTGGCTCACCATCATCTTGTTAAGGGCAAACCCCTCTCCGCTCAGCTCCTCATGATTCGCTTCCTGAGAAGCCTTCTATTCTCAAGGCCATCTGTTTGCCCCTTGGCGGCGGAATGGCACCTCAACATAGTTCTTTCAAAACTTGCCACGCCACCTTTCGAGCCTCTCAGCTCATGCCACCTGAAATATCTCTCTTGGAAGGTGGTCTTCCTCATGATGCTCACCTCCACTCACAGAGTCAGCGAGCTCCAGGCCCTGGTGGCTCACTCACCTTATACAAGGTTCTACAAGAACAGGGTCATTCTTTCCACGCACCCCAAGTTTCTCCCTAAGTTGTTGTCTCCATTCTACCTCAACCAAGAGGTGATGCTTCCCACTTTCTTCCCGCAGCCCCATGCTAACAGGGCAAAGGCCGCTCTCCACACTGGATTGTAAGCAGACCCTGGCCTTCTACCTGGAGCACACCCAGACCCACCATCACTTCTCACAGCTCTTTGTCTTCTACGAATCAGCAGGGGACAGCAATCTCTAAGTGTACCCTCTCCATTTGGATGGTGGATAGCATTTCCTTTGCTCATGAGCAGGCCGGTCTCTCACTGGAGTGCCCTGTCATGGTGAACAGCGTCTGGGCCATGGCGGCGTCTGTGGTGAAACTGCGCTCCATTCCTTTGGCAGAGATCTGCCGGGCCACCACCTGGACCTTCAAAGCTCATTATTGCCTGGAGAGGGAGACCCACCAGGACAGCGCCTTCAGCCAAGCAGTGCTCTGTTATTTGTTTGAGGTGTAAGGCAACTCTTGCCCTCTGGCCCTTCAGTGTGTTCAGGCTACCGGAGAACTGATTCCTCGCTTGACACTTGGGGCCTCTTGTGGGTCTGCTGTTCCTTGGCTCCTCACCTTTTTTCTGATCACCAGTACTGCTTCTAACGGTTCACCTTTTTTCTGGTCACCAGTGGCTTTTACGGGTTTTTTTGGTAGCCTGTAGCTGGGGAGTCCCATATGTGAAGACTGACTTCCTGCTTGTTCCTGGAGAAAGCGTAGTTACTCACCTATAACAGGTGTTCTCCGAGGACACCAGGAAATCAGTCCTTACAACCCTCCCTCCTCCCTGTGGAGTTGCTTTTCTTCTGTTGTCTTGAGCTATGTTATCATACTGAGGCAAGATGGCACCCTTAGGCGGAAAGGGGACCATGCATGCGAGGTACATCTCCCAATAGTTCTCTCTTTTACTTTCTGAACATCTGTTTTGCATCCAGCGAAAAGCTTTCTCCAACAGTGGGTGCAGAGCAGAACTGGGACATTTCACCATAAAACCCGGCATACAATAAAAACAAATCTGATTCCACTGTCATCTCATTAACAGCCTCTCTAGTACCAGGCAGATTGTAAACTAACACAAAACCCTACAAAAGTCACTGAAGACCTATAATGCAAATCTACAATATCATAATGACACCAGTTTCTAAAATTAAGGAGCCTACCCAAAAAAGAGCAGCACCATAAATACTGCAGTGGGCCTTAGAACATCCTTAGACCTATTCAGAAAACTGAACAAGCCAAATTACTACAGATCCTACATAGAAACTCCATGCTAACAGAAGACTTGGTCTCAGTTGCACAGCAGAACACAGTTAGACTCTTACCGGATACAGAATAAATAACAACAAACTAATAGTAGAAATATGTAGACAAAATTAAATTGAAACTCCAACAAACCAGACTTTGCATTGTCCCCAGGCGCCCCTACTGGCGTAAGAAATAAGGGCGTCCGGTGACATTTAATTTATAGTAAGGAGTGGTTGAGCTGAAGGACCAGGAGGATTCTGGTCCTTGTAGTGCAGAACTCCTTATAAAGAAACCAGTCAGGAACCGTGGCAGGAGGTTCAAAGTAACCTTTATTGATCCACGGATAAGGTGCGCCAAACCCAACACAGGCCGTGTTTCGTACACCACTTCCTCAGGGGTTATAGGCTCACACTGCACCAAGCCAAATTCAGAAAAACCTTTCGCTGAGCAGAGGCACAATTCCCACCTGCCTCTGGTGCGCGATGCAATTATGATTGTATATGAGAGAAAACGCATATGATGGGTTATCCAAACTTGAAAAACACTTGATACTGTCACAAGACCGGGCACCTCGCACTAATTTTGACATTAGTGCGAGGTGCCCGGTCTTGTGACAGTATCAAGTGGTTATCTAGTTACATAAGGTTTTCATCACTTAAACTTTCCCTTATAATGAAAGGCTTTTCATACCTTGGCTTCTGTAGGCTGCCACACCCAGGAGTCAGCTTACGACGTAGCTTCTCAGGCTGACAAGCTGTTCTGTGCACTGCTCTACAACCAGAGTTACCAGGAAAACCTGACGTGGATTTCCACTCTCTGTGTTTCTTGGCAAAAGTATCACTGTAGAAGGAATCTCCTTTCCTTGTGCCTTTCTGGTTTAGCATAGGAGACTTACTTGGGCTAGGAGAATTGCTTTCATCAGGCAAGCTGCTTCTTTGGTTTGCTTGGCTTTGGACTCTGTTCCAATACCTTTGGCCTCTCTGGACTTTATCCCTTTGAGAATACCTCTTTTGGATTCTGTCTCCTTGAGTTGGCTGCACATGGAAGCCTTCCTCTTCCAGGCTTCTCTCACCGGTCCTGCTGCCGGTCCTTCTGACCTCGCTCTTGCCACTTTCCCGGCACTTGCTCTTGCCTCCTCCTGTTTCAGTTCCTGTTCCTCCTCTTCCACTGATCATCTGGTTTCCTTTATAAAGGGATTTCTGGTTTACACGTTCTGAGTTTGAGAACAGGTGAAACTGCTTGTTATTAATGTGATCAATGCTAGAGCACGTTGCTTCAGGTACTGTGTAATTGTTCATGCGCCCTCTTGCTGAGCTGCGCTGGAACTGCGCTCTCTGCCTTTTCTGAGTTCTATGAAAATCAGGAGTTTTTTTCAACACTGTTTCTTTTCTAGCTCCAGCCTCATGACAGCATGCAGTGCAAAACAAGAAATAGAGGAGGCAGGTGACACTTTATTTCACCTTTGATGAGTAGTAGCATGAGACACACAGGCCTCTCTGATCCCACATGCAGGCAGTACAGCCTTTCCTCACAGTCTTCCCTCTCCGTGGATGTTAGTGCCACTTGCTCAGAGGTGGCTGTGTCTATGATTAGATGCAGTGTTGGCTCTCCCTGCAGCCCATTTCTGAACAAGAATCTCCAGGATCG
Source organism: Ichthyophis bannanicus (assembly GCA_033557465.1). Classification (NCBI taxonomy): domain Eukaryota; kingdom Metazoa; phylum Chordata; class Amphibia; order Gymnophiona; family Ichthyophiidae; genus Ichthyophis; species Ichthyophis bannanicus. The sequence continues at coordinate 550,647,866 of CM066031.1, forward strand.
AGGAAGGGGGCAGACCATGGGGAGAGACAGTATTGCCTGCATGTGGGATCAGAGAGAACTGTGCCTCATGTTACTGCTCAGCGAACATAAAATCAGCAGCTAGCAGTGGGACTTTATTTGTGCAGCTGTGCAGCCTACAGCTGGCACCAAAATTCCAAATGTGCTGTGCCTCTATTACAGGCCTCAACAAATTTTGTGTGGATTTAGGAGCCAGGGCTTGTGATTTCCTTGCCCTCCCCCCCCCCCATTGTCTCTTGTGCTGGTCTCATGAGACTAGTGCCAGAGTTCCTATACTGCACGGCATCATCAGATAAGAATAGTTAGTGTTATGTGTGTGTATATGTGGTGTGGAGGTGAGGTGCCTGTGTGTGTGTGTCTGACATGTGGTAGTAGGGTGCTTGTGTGTGTGTGTGTGTCTGTCGTGCGGAGGTGGGGTGCCTCCATGTGTGAGCGTATGGTGTGGGGTGCTTGTGTGTGTTGTCATGATGTGGGTATCAATAAAGATGAGAACTTGAAAAGAAACCCTGTTTCTTTTAGGAATCTAGATGTGCAGTTACCTCCAGGCACAGCTAGAGGGAGCAGGAATGACCATACAGGAGCTAATGAGCCTAAGAGGGCTAATGATTTGCACCTGGGAATGACCCCGGAACTCTTGAAGGAAAGATTCCTTTATAAGCCAGAGCTGAATGCCAGCAAGGCAGACGAGAAAGAGAAGGAGGGGAAGAAAGGAGCAGAGAAGGAGGGGAAGAACGAAGCAGAGGAGCACGCAGAGAAGGACCTGAGAAGGAACAGAGACAGAGGGACGTCTTCACAAGGAGGAACAGCTCCATTAAGAGGATCATCTCCAAGAGAAGGAGTAAGTGAAAGAATCCTATATGAGCAAGCCCAAAGGAACAGAGTTCACAAGGGTGAAATCCAGAAGGGCCAGGCTGACCATGCAGCTGTTCAAGGGAAGTTTGTTAGAGCCAGCTCTGAAGTTAGAGTGTGTGCCACGCCCTGTTCTCACAGCGTTCCTGACTCAAGAGCAGAGAGACCGAAGCAAAGAACCAGAGAGAATGGTTTAGAGAAAAGCTTGCAATCTCTGAGAAATGCTAACCAAGTTGTAACAGGCAAGAAAGGAAAAGCACTTTGTGAAAAGGCTGAGTTCTTACCAAGGGAGAAAAGGGAATCCACGTCAGGTTTTACCAGGCTGCCAGAAAGCAGAGCATTGCCTAAAGCTTACAGGCAGAAAACCTGCTACAGGAGGAAAGTTTCTGAAAGGGAAAACTCCGCGGATTCAAGTGAGCCAGACTCCAGGTATGAAAGATGTATTAATGATATTAAATGTTTGAGTCCTAAAAGCCTTGTTGAAACACGTGCTCGCTCTGTAAAGAAGGGGAAGCCAGATTGGTTTCATAAAATCCCTAAAGCCCTTAGAACACAGTGGTATTGGAGACAAGACCCTAGAGACAGGGCCGGATTTACCTTGAGTGAGGCCCTACACCAACAAAAATTGTGGGCCCCCAGCAGGGGCGGCCCAAGGGGGGTGCGGACCTCATTTGCATAAGGGGCCTCATTTGCATAAATATTTGCATAATGTTACCATATACTAACTTTTAGTAAACGTGCCTCTTAATGAGTGTATGGATAAAGAAAGACTAAAAGATTTCTACATTACTATAATCCAGTGCCAACTGCCAGACACATTAGGAACTACTACAAACACTGCCCATAGTAAACCCGCCGTATCCTAACAGCACTACCAGGACTCACAAAGCACCATACTCTACCAATCAAAAGGCAACACTGCAAATATTAAACCAATACATTTCAGAAAACAACAATACATGACCTACTGGGGAAAGAGAACAAGTGGCAATGTCAAATAGGAATTATATAAACAGAACACCTCAGCTCAGTTACACATGCAGAACATAGACCATCACCAAACAAGTAATCACAATTTAGAAATAGGAAGACAATAATTAAACTGGGAATCCCAAAAGCCAAACTTGGAATGTACAACACTGTAGAATAAAACAATACATTAATTTGCTCTTGTACTAAACAAAGCACAGATGTTAATGATGCACATTTACCAGAGCTGACATATTCCAATTAATAAATTCAAAATAAAGAGATATTTTTCTACCTTTTGTGCATTTTTTTCAGCTGCAATTGCTCCAGCCACTTTCTTCTGGTTTCTTCGTGTCTTCTGCTAACTCTCCATCGTCTGCTGTCCATTTGTCCTTTCTTCTCTCTTCTAGATTTTTTTCCATTCTCTCTCTACATCTGCTTTAACATACTAATCTTTCTCCTTTTGCTCTTTCCTCATTCCTATTTCATCCACTCAAATATTACCCCTCCATCCTCAATCCCCACTTACTCTCCCAATACCCGGCCAATTGTAGATTTTTTATCCCCCCCACACAAAATATTTTTCCCTTCTCCATTTTACTCTTCCAGCCCCATCCCATTCTAATCCTCCCCCAACATCAGCTCCCTTCTAGTTCCAGCCTCACCCAGCATCCATTCCCTTCTAGTCCCTGCATCAGCCCATTTCCAGCCCTAGCCATCCATCAGCCCATTTCCAGTCCTAGCCCCCCCATCACCCCACTTACAGTCCTTAACCCATCACCCCATTTTCAGTCCTTAACCATCACCCCATTTTCAGTTTAAGCCCCCCCTATAACCCATTACCAGTCCTAACCCCCATCAGCCCACTTCCAGTCCTAACCCCATCAACCCATTTCCAGTCAGCCCCCCATAGCCCATTGCCAGTCCTACCCCCCCCCCCATCAGCCCACAGCCCATTACCAGTCCTAACCCCATCATCCCACCTCCAGTTTTAACCCCCCAGCCCATTTCCAGTCCTAGCCCCCCCATAGCCCATTACCAGACAGCCCCCATCAGCCCACAGCCCATTACCAGTCTTAACCCCCCAAAGCCCATTACCAGTTCTAATCCCCCCCAACAGCCCATTACCAGTCCTAACCCCATCAGCCCACCTCCAGTCTTAACCCCCCAGCCCATTTCCAGTCCTAGCCCCCCCCCATAGCCCATTACCAGACAGCCCCATCAGCCCACAGCCCATTACCAGTCTTAACCCCCCCCAAAGCCCATTGCCAGTTCTAAGCCCCCCCAACAGCCCACAGTCCATTACCAGTCCTAACCCCATCAGCCCACCTCTAGCCTTAACCCCCCCCAGCCCAGCCCATTTCCAGCCCCACCCCCCAATAGCCCATTACCAGCCCTACCCCCCAGTCCATTTCCAGCCCCAGCCCCCCAATAGCCCATTACCATTTCTACCCCCCATAGTCCATTACCAGTCCTCCCCCCCCCATAGCCCATTACCAGTCGTACCCCCCCCCCATAGCCCATTACCAGTCCTCCCCCCCCCCCACATAGCCCATTACCAGTCCTACCCCCCCCCCCCCACATAGCCCATTACCAGTCCTACCCCCCCGGCCTAAAGTAAAATTTAATTAAAAAAAAAAACCTGGTGGCTGCCGCCGCGGGGCCCCCTCTGCTGCCGCGGGGGCCCCGTCTACAAGCTGGTCGGGTCGGGTCCGGTCGGGTCTCTCTCCCTCCCTCGCTGCAGGCTGCAGGCTGCGAGAGACGCATCTTCGCGTCTCTCGCAGCCTGCAGCGAGGGAGGGAGGGAGAGAGACCCGACCGGACCCGACCCGACCCGACCCGACCGACCAGCTTGTAGACGGGGCCCCCGCGGCAGCAGAGGGGGCCCCGCGGCGGCAGCCACCAGGTTTTTTTTTTAAATTAAATTTTACTTTAGGCCGGGGGGGATAGGACTCCTACCCCCCCCCCGGCCTAAAGTAAAATTTAATTTAAAAAAAAACCTGGTGGCTGCCGCCGCGGGGCCCCCTCTGCTGCCGCGGGGGCCCCGTCTACAAGCTGGTCGGGTCGGGTCCGGTCCGGTCGGGTCGGGTCGGGTCTCTCTCCCTCCCTCGCTGCAGGCTGCGAGAGACGCGAAGGGAGAGCGTCTCCTCGCGTCTGTGTTAAGCCCGCAGGGGCTGATGGGAAATCCCATCAGCCCCTGCGGGCTTAACACAGACGCGAGGAGACGCTCTATCTTCGCGTCTCTCGCAGCCGGGAGGGAGGGAGGGAGACGAGACCCGACCCGACCCGACCCGACCCGACCGGACCAGACCATACCATCTTGTAGACGGGGCCCCCGCGGCAGCAGAGGGGGCCCCGCGGCGGCAGCCACCAGGTTTTTTTTTTAATCGAATTGAAAAAAAAAAAACCTGGTTCTATTTTTTGTGGGCCCCTGCCGGTTGTGGGCCCTACGCCATGGCGTACATGGCGTATACGTAAATCCGGCCCTGCCTAGAGACATTGCACACAGACCTGTATCAGACAGGGACAGTGATTATTTCCCTGATGAAGAATCCATGAAGATAGAATGCATAAATACTGTTCCCATGTCTCAACCTGAACAGATGGAATGTGAGTTGTGCATAGCCTCGTGCCAGGAGTCTGTAGCCACCGTATAACCTAGAAGAAGTGTATAGAATTCCTATGCTGTTGGAATGAGCTGAATTCCTTTAATCAAGCCTTACCTTAATTGTGAAGTTTAACAATTAAGCATATGATTTGAATGCTGGTACCTTTTGCAACAAAGGACTTTCTGTTGATTCTAAATGTCTTAGTTTGAACCCTTGCACTGACGGGGAATAAAAGCCTTAATTTCTCTACACTCAGTTTCGTTAATGAGTGCTCTTAGGCAGCTGGAATACGTAAGAACATCTTTACTACGCCAGATGAACATTACATTCCCTTTGGCTACCTAAAATAATCTTTGCTCTGGAGCAGCCCCATATTTCTAATGGCGTAGGTGGGGCGCCCCACGACAGTGTTCAGGGGTGAGGGGAATGCACCTTTTGCAACACCTTGCACTCTTCTGGGGATCCCATCCCCTACAGGCAGAAAAGAAGAGAAAATATCCCCTTCTCTTCTGCCCGCAGGAGATCGGATCCCCGTCAGCAGATAAAGGGTCGTAGCCATTGGGGCAACGCCCCCCCCCCCAGTCCCAACTATGCCCATGCCCTCCACCCCCTTTATGTCCAGCATCTGCCCTGTGCAATCCCCTCCCCATTTCCTATCCTGCAAATGCCCTCTGCTCCCTTTGTGTCCAGCATCTGCCCAGCATTTCCCTTCCAGCTGTTCCACCCCACCCCCTGCTGCTGCCTCTGCTTTTTTTCTGTCTGCAGCAGTGGAAACAGGCCTCTGACCTAAAATAAAAGTACCAGTCTTTGTGGCTCTGTGTTAGGAAGGCTGGTCTGGTCCCACCCCCTCTAACATCAAGCAGTCTTTGTGGCTCTGTTAGGAAGGCTGGTCTGGTCCCACCCCCTCTGACATCAAGCTTGGATCCTTCTTAGTGCAGGAATTACAAAGACCTGCCTTATTTTCTTTTTAAGTTGAAGACCTACTGCAGATGCAGAAAAGGAGCAGCAGCAGTGACACGGGGGTGGGGGGAGGCTGCCATTAAAATCAGCATGAGCAACAGAGTAGAGTCAGCTCAAACTACGCCCATGCTGTGGCACTATCCAGATAACGCTGAGGTGGAGTGAGGGCAGTCCCGAGAGTTATCTGGTTAGTGGTGATATTCCATCCACCAGCTGGATAACAAACCACATAAAGTTGGGACTGCCATTTTTGTAGCCTAACTTTATGTGGTTTATTATCTGTATAGAAGCTGAACATCAACAGCACTGAACATTGTCAGACGGCTGCCTGGGTGAGAATGTTCACAGTCTTGGCAAAGGCATATATCAATATGATTTGCAAGGGATTGTGGGAAATGCAGTCCATTCACACCAGACACAGCCGCTTACAATAATTAGTTGTGCTTGAGTGTAAAGCCAATAAGATATTTATTTATGGGGTTATTTCTCCCAACACAGATATGCTTGGTAGCACATAAAACAGGATACTTGCTTTCAGTGTTAAACTTAGAAAAACAAAATCAGGAAAACAACAGTTGAACTTGTCAGGCAATCAAATCAAAAGAATAAAGACCTGGTTGGTAACAAACTGGTCTTTTCTGTAGGCTCTAGCTAATATTCTCTTAGCAGTGCTTTAACCAACAACAAAACCCACAAAGTAGGGAAAAACTGTTCTTTTCAGGTTAACTTCTTATATCTTCACACATAGACTCAGAAGTGATTTCCTCAGAGCTCACAAGCAATTAGGTAAGGCTCAATTGCTAGCAGTTACCCAGCTGAAACCCCTTAGCTGGCTTGCTTTCTACTGCGTGGCTCAAATCCTACTTCAGGAGCTTTTCTGAGTAGATTAAAGAACAAGTTTGTATTTCTTTGTGATGGTTGTTGTACTTTGTAACAGAAAATTACCAAAGGAGTTTAGACAGAGAGCAATCCATATATTCACAGCCTGTATCTAAGACCGCTCCCCCTTCTTCAACAATCATGGGTTCAATATCATGGATTGGCACAGAGGAATTTCTCAATGTAGCACTCTCAGGAGAATACTTGTTTCCCTGCTGTCTTTCAAGGTTATAGCTAGGGCATAGATCAGTGTTCATACCTGAGCTTCCATTGCTGTTAGAGTTCCTCTCTAAATAGCCTGGCCAGTATGTAGTCCAGTTCTTATGTCCAGCCTTCCAATCCAGATCCCTGGACACTGGATCTCTCTTCACATACCTTCTGGCACGGGTCCTAGGGTCCTTTCCAAGTGCAGCCGTCTCCCTCACAGGTACCCTCTGGAGATTCCTAGCTCTGCAGCACCATTCCTCTGGCTTTCCCCAGTCCAATGGTGTATGCTGGCCTTTTGAATGTCTCCCAGTATACGTACTGCTCTGGACTCCTCTAGACCTCCCAAATGCTTTTCTCTTCTTTCTTCCAAAGGGTTTCTTGCCCTCTCTGTCCGTCCGCTCTGGCTTCTGCTTCTGATGATCCTCCAGATGATGAAGCTGTCCAAGATGAGGATATCCAAGCTGATCAAGACACTGAGGATCTCCCAGATGAAACTGAGGATAATTCTCTGTAGAATAAACTCTACCTTTATTCTGCTTAGATGAGTGCTCCACCCTAGCACAGCGCAGCTGTGCTGAATCAGGCCCTGCCCTTTGAGATGAGTGCTTGGGGATTACCTCATAGCCCTCCTGATTGAACACACGTTTCCCCACTTCAGCTCCTCTAATGGCTGTTGGAAACCTGGTGCATTCTGGGACTGGTAGTCTTTTATAGAAAAATTCTGTTTTCGTATTTCTACCAGAACTGACAGGTTGCTTGTTCAGAATCACTTCACCTTTTCTTTAGCTCCTTCCTGAGCTATGATAAGCTTCCTTATCACATACCCCCCTGCTTAAGTTATTACGGACTGGTGTAACTGGTGAAACTTCTTTCCTACAGTCCGTAATACCTACGAGAGTGTTCTCTTTTTGAAGCTCACTTACTTCCTGACTGGCTTCAGGGTCATTATTATTTACAGGCCTCTCCTTCCAAGACTTAAGTACATTAATATGGTAGGTCTGCCTACGCCCTCTTGCATTTTCTACCATATAAGACACTGGGCTCACTTGTTTAACAACCTTCCATGGCCCTTTCCACTGTACTTCAAATTTTGGGGCTGTACCTGCTACTTCAACCAAAACCTTTTCACCAATGCTTAATTGGCGGCTTTTGGCCTTCCTATCATACCACCCTTTCTGGCGAACTTGACTGTCCTGCAGGTTCCCCTCAGCAACCTGCGAGGTCCTTTTCAAACGTGCTCTCAAGTCACGTAGAAACTGTGGCGCCTCCTGACTTCCTGGTTCAGAATCAATCCATTGTTCCCTCAAAATATCTAATAAACCACGTGGAGCCCTACCATACATCAATTCATATGGAGTTACACCTAGGGACACCTGAATTCTTTCCCTGCAGGCATATAAGGCAAAGGGCAATAACATATCCCATTCTTTTACCTCTCCTGCTAACCCCCTTCTCAACATTTGTTTGAGAGTTTGGTTGAATCTCTCCACCAAACCGTTTGATTGTGGATGGTAGGCTGAGGTTTTCACGTGATGAATGCCAAAGGCATCCCAGACCTGGGCCAAATATTTGGATACAAAATTGGACCCTCGGTCAGTCAACACCTCTCTTGGGAATCCCACTTCACAAAACAATTTTACTAGCTCTAAAGCTATTGTTTTTGCAGAAACATTCCTCAATGGTATGGCCCAGGGAAACCTTGTTGCCTGATCTACCATAACTAGGATGTATTGGAAACCTCGGGGCATTTTGACTAATCGGCCTACAATATCCATGGCAATGCGACCAATTGGGTCTGTGATAATTGGCATGGGAATCAATGGCACCACCGATGGGTGAGCCGCTGTAACTCGCTGACACGCTGGACATGCTGCACAAAACTGGGCAGTTTCTTTGAAAATACCTGGCCAGTAAAAACGCATAAGTATTTGATCCAGCGTTCCTTGCATCCCTTTATGACCTCCAACTGGATGATCATGTGCTAATCTAAGTACTAGCCCTTTGAAAGTTGTGGGTACCACCAATTGTTTACGTATGGTCCCATTTCTGGGGTCCTGACTCTCTCTATATAATATTTCATTATCTAGTCTGAATCTGGGCAATTCCTCCCTGACCTCATGAGCATACTTAAAAGCTCGGGTGAGAGCTTGATCAGCTCGCTGCTCTTGTGGAAAGTTAGGAAACTTTGCCACTAACTCAGCTGGCACCCAGGGTAAACTTTGACCAGCTACCATCTCAGCCCTACCCTGTGCTCTGCAAAGTCTCTCACGCCGCTTTTGTGCTTTCAACTTTCTTACTTTACCAGATGATGGAGTTATTAAATCATCATGAGAGGGTAAGTCTCCTAATAACTCTGCCTGTTCCCCTCCTCCTTCTGCTGGCTCTCTACCTTAGCCTGCGAGCGGGTGTATACAAGGCCCCTCTTATTACCTATAGTTTGGCCTTCTGGAAGCTTAACCATCTTTTTAGCTAGGGACTGAGGACTTCCAAAGAAAGGCCCGGGAGCTATTTCCATTATTCCTTCTCCCTCCTTCTTTCCTAGCCCTTCCACTAGACCCTGCTTAAATCTTGGCCAGTCTCTTCCTAGAACCAAATCAAAGAGTAGCCTAGGCACCACTGCTAACAGGATTTCCTCTTGTTCCCCCAGGCACTTAACCTTTAGCCTATAGGTGGGATATGATGTTGCAGCACCATGAATGCATCTGATGTGAACTTGGCTTTCAGGGGTTCTAGGCACAAATCCTTCTTGGGCCTCTATCCTCTTCCAAAGCCTTTTTGACATCATACTCTGGTCTGCCCCAGAGTCTAACAGAGCATTTGTGGTAATTCCCTGCACATCAACCATCAAAAGAAATCCTTCTTTGGGCTGTTTTAAATCCACACCCATTAAGCTAGTGTGTGTCTGGCATCCCTTTTCTAAATGTCCCCATTTTCCACATTTGAAACATTTCTTTTCCCTCCACTGTGTCATCTGGTTTGGCATAGTACATTTATTTTCAGAAACATTTTTAATTATTTTCTTTTCTGATACAGCACAGCTTGCCTCAGCACCCTCTTCAGAGGGCCACCCATTCTATGGCAAGCCTGCGTGGCTTTCAAGAATCTCTCTGCTAGCATGGTTGCCTCTCCAAGATTTTGGCAATTTTGCTGTATAAGGAAAGTGTGCAAATCTTTAGGCACAGCAGACATAAATTGTTCAAGCATAATAATGTCTAATAACATTTCCACCGTCTTTTGCTCAGGCTCCAACCATTTTACAGCTAATCCTCTGATTCTCTGACTCAGAGCCCTGGGTGTTTCACCCACTCTCAATGTAGTAGCTCTAAATATTTGCCTATACTCTGAAATAGACAACCCTAGGCGATCTCTAATAGCAGCCTTTACATCCTTATAATTCAAAGCCTGGGCTGCTGGCATTGCTCTATAAGCTGCAAGCGCCTCTCCAGTTAATGAGGCTGCCAGCCTTACTGCCCACTGGGTCTCTGGCCATGCTAATGCTTGTGCCACTCTTTCAAAAGACTCTAGAAAATCATCAACATTATCATCTGGAGTTAGCTTCCCAAAACTAAATGCCCCAATTCCCTGATTGAGTCCCACACTGTCCACATGTGGTGTACCAGTATTTACTGCTGGTCTTGCATCTGGTCCACTTTGGTTCTGCAGCTTAACTAGGGCTTGCACCAGATCAAGCACTGGCTTCTGCTGGTCCATTAAGGCTTTCATAGCAGTGTCCTGAGCCTGCTGTGCTAGCTCCTGTTGCCTGCTAAACTGGGCTGCCATCCACTGAGGTAGTTCCCTTGGATCCATCTTGATCCCTGCAAGAAAACACAAAAAAAAAAAAAACCACAGTGCACCACCTTCCAAACAGGTATTTTTTTCTACTTTTTTTTTTCAATTACCCCTGTGCCTTACTCCCATCCACCACTAGACATGCCCAGGTACTTGTTACCTTATGCCAGTGATGAATCCAGCTCTACACAGGGTCTTTTCTTCCTGGAACAGCTACCTGGAACAGCCACCTCTCCTCCAAAGTGCAGTTGAGGGAAAATCTTTTTTTTTCCAGCTTTCAATCTTGAACTGTCTTTTCCTTCAGACTTGAGTTGTAATCCTTAGCAAGTAAATCCCTTTGCGCAAAAGCAATCCGAAAAACTACGCCATTTGTCAGACGGCTGCCTGGGTGAGAATGTTCACAGTCTTGGCAAAGGCATATATCAATATGATTTGCAAGGGATTGTGGGAAATGCAGTCCATTCACACCAGACACAGCCGCTTACAATAATTAGTTGTGCTTGAGTGTAAAGCCAATAAGATATTTATTTATGGGGTTATTTCTCCCAACACAGATATGCTTGGTAGCACATAAAACAGGATACTTGCTTTCAGTGTTAAACTTAGAAAAACAAAATCAGGAAAACAACAGTTGAACTTGTCAGGCAATCAAATCAAAAGAATAAAGACCTGGTTGGTAACAAACTGGTCTTTTCTGTAGGCTCTAGCTAATATTCTCTTAGCAGTGCTTTAATAAACAACAAAACCCACAAAGTAGGGAAAAACTGTTCTTTTCAGGTTAACTTCTTATATCTTCACACATAGACTCAGAAGTGATTTCCTCAGAGCTCACAAGCAATTAGGTAAGGCTCAATTGCTAGCAGTTACCCAGCTGAAACCCCTTAGCTGGCTTGCTTTCTACTGCATGGCTCAAATAATACTTCAGGAGCTTTTCTGAGTAGATTAAAGAACAAGTTTGTATTTCTTTGTGATGGTTGTTGTACTTTGTAACAGAAAAATACCAAAGGAGTTTAGACAGAGAGCAATCCATATATTCACAGCCTGTATCTAAGACCGCTCCCCCTTCTTCAACAATCATGGGTTCAATATCATGGATTGGCACAGAGGAATTTCTCAATGTAGCACTCTCAGGAGAATACTTGTTTCCCTGCTGTCTTTCAAGGTTATAGCTAGGGCATAGATCAGTGTTCATACCTGAGCTTCCATTGCTGTTAGAGTTCCTCTCTAAATAGCCTGGCCAGTATGTAGTCCAGTTCTTATGTCCAGCCTTCCAATCCAGATCCCTGGACACTGGATCTCTCTTCACATACCTTCTGGCACGGGTCCTAGGGTCCTTTCCAAGTGCAGCCGTCTCCCTCACAGGTACCCTCTGGAGATTCCTAGCTCTGCAGCACCATTCCTCTGGCTTTGCCCAGTCCAATGGTATATGCTGGCCTTTTGAATGTCTCCCAGTATACGTACTGCTCTGGACTCCTCTAGACCTCCCAAATGCTTTTCTCTTCTTTCTTCCAAAGGGTTTCTTGCCCTCTCTGTCCGTCCGCTCTGGCTTCTGCTTCTGATGATCCTCCAGATGATGAAGCTGTCCAAGATGAGGATATCCAAGCTGATCAAGACACTGAGGATCTCCCAGATGAAACTGAGGATAATTCTCTGTAGAATAAACTCTACCTTTATTCTGCTTAGATGAGTGCTCCACCCTAGCACAGCACAGCTGTGCTGAATCAGGCCCTGCCCTTTGAGATGAGTGCTTGGGGATTACCTCATAGCCCTCCTGATTGAACACACGTTTCCCCACTTGAGCTCCTCTAATGGCTGTTGGAAACCTGGTGCATTCTGGGACTGGTAGTCTTTTATAGAAAAATTCTGTTTTCTTATTTCTACCAGAACTGACAGGTTGCTTGTTCAGAGTCACTTCACCTTTTCTATAGCTCCTTCCTGAGCTATGATAAGCTTCCTTATCACAACATCCAGTTTCATTTTAAACACTATGGTTACCATTTAATAAAAATAGCAGAGTCTGAATATTGACCTATTAGTTGTAAGCCTCTGGGGACAGGGAAATACCTACTGTACCTGAATGTAGCCCTGCCTTGAACTACAACTGGAAAGGTGTGAGCGAAATGCAAGCATGTCCCCTCCCGAACTTTATGCGCCATGGCACACATGCATATGTAACAGCTTTCCTAAAATCACCACTAGCCATTTGCACACATAAGTCAGCTTTTCACGCATATAGACAGCACCGAATCCTTCTAAAACGGCCTCAGTTATGTATGAAGACCTGCTGAACAACAGTGAACCTTTACTGCAAGTAAAGCCTCCCTCTTTCCTTCTGCAACGGAATGAGATCTCTGGAAGGAATGATTTTATTTTTAACTGACTGATATCAGGAGCTGGGCCACCAGGAGTAAGCATTGACTTGACGGCACACATTGCATTGCATTTACCATTAATCATTTGGTCAGATGGATTTACATAAATAAATAACTCCACTTCTCAACTACGTTATTAAAATAGACTACTATAAATTGTGCCATCACAATGGAAGATTTTCCCAGAGAATAAGAGATTGAAGCAGACTGCTAACCAGAATAATGTAAATACAGTCAACCTCGGTTTTCGTATGCCCTAGTTTTCGTACAATTCGGTTTTCGTTGACTTTTTTCGTCAAGATTTTGTCCCAGTTTTCGTACATTGTCTCGGTTTTCGTACAGTTGAAAATGGAGCACCATCTTGTGGCCAGAAGTGGGATTTTCTTTATTTTGATTCTCTTGCTGATTGACTGTCTTCCATATGCCAACAAGAGTCTTCAATAAAGGTAAAAGTGATGTTAAATGTTCATTTATCCATTTCATTAGTCATTTATATTTATTTCTAATTGTTTTCTGTATGTAAAAATATAGTTATTATCTATAAAATGTATTTTTTGTTAATATTTTTGGGTGTCTGGAACAGATTAATTGGATTTACATTATTTCTTATGGGAAATATTGCTTCAGTTTTCATACATTCAGTTTTAGTCAGACTTTTTCGAACAGATTAATCACGAAAACCAAGGTTCCACTGTAAAGACAATGCACTTAGGGAAGGATATTCAGTGGCAGCGGCGGCTGCGGGCCATTCTAATGTGACTAGACACCACCGCTGAAACGTAAACCCAGATATTCAATGCTGGGGTCATATCCGGCCCTGACATTGAATATATAGGTTGCCCAGATTGGCAGGAAGCTAACTGGGCAGCGACAATATTCAGCTGCTGCCTGGTTAGCTTACATGGCGAAAGTTAGGCCAGCCTTTGCTGCGCCTTACTTTCGCCGCATTGCCATAATGGGCAGTAGCTCAATATCACTGCTTCCTGGTTACGGCTATCTGCCAACCCCAGAACGCTCCAATGTAGCAGCGGCACCCAGGGATATTCACTACCAACTAGTCATGCAAACAATTTCATGGAAGCCATGGAACAACTGGGGTACCAACAAATCATAACTGACGCTACCCACGAGAAGGGAAATACCCTAGACTTGGTTTTCCTACCCACCAACCAACGGACGGGCGAGGAGAAACCAGTGATCAGAATAACTCCAGTACCATGGTCAGACCACCACCAAGTAGATCTCAAAGTAAAACTGCCCTCTCCACCCAAAAATGCAAAATCCAGGAGGACAACACACACGCAGAGGAGTTTCAACAAATTCAACAAGGAAAATCTCATAGGCTCCATTACCTCCCACTTAGATTTGCAATGTACGGACCTCGAGGTTCTAACCAGCAGATGGAACGAAGGTATACAAAAAACATCAAACCCTACATGGAAAACCACTACAGACTCAACTAAACCTCGATCGGAACCTTGGTACACAGCTACACTGACCGGAATGAAAAGGGCACTCCGTAAATCAGAGAGGAAGTGGAGACAAACAAAATCCATTGTACACAAGACAGAATACCTGACCCTCCTCGCCAAATACAAAGAAGAGATTAACTCCGCAAAAAGAACTCACCATACAAATTTACTGAACAAAGCCATCAATAAGCCCCGCGAATTATTCGAACTGGTCAAATCTCTAACAAAAACAACACTGGTTGACCATGCTGACAACGTAATCAAGCCTCAAACTTTGGCAAACCACTATGCAAGCAAACTCACGGCTTCAACTCCCACGCAATACCTGGGCCCAACCCTCCCAGTGCCAAACCCAACCTTGGCAACCACCGACAGTCAAGACATGATATGGAACACATTTCACAAACTTGATGACAAACAAATAACTAACATAATCACAAGCATCAATACCACCACCTCCCCACTAGATCCCTGCCCAGCCACTTGGATCAAGGCAGTGAAACAGGACATCACTCAACTTGTTCTCGCACATAGTAAACCTATCACTGCAACAAGGAATCATGCCCATACAACTAAAGAAGTCTATCATAAGACCTGTCTTAAAAAACAAAACAAGCAATAGAGAAGACCCTGCTTCCTATCGACCAATATCAAGCATATCGTTCCTGGCCAAAATCATTGAAAAGGCCGTGTTACTACAACTGCAAGACCATTTGGATGACAACGAAACCCTGGATAAACAGCAATATGGATTCAGACGATACCACGGCGTTGAAACACTACTCCTAGCGCTGCTTGACAACCTCCTCAAGGGATTAGAAAACAAAAAGAAAATGTTTCTACTCATATTCATAGACATATCTGCAGCATTCGATACAGTTCACCATGGCACCCTCTTAAACAGGCTTAAATCCATTGGAATAACAGGAACCCCTCTAAAATGGTTCTCCTCGTACATATCAAACAGAATGCAACAGGTCCAGTTCAACGGAGAAAAGGCAGAAGCATTCACACAAACACAGGGTATACCACAGGGTTCGGCTCTCTCAGCACTCCTGTTCAATATTTACATGCAACCACTTTGCAAAATTTTCCAACATCATAATATCAAATACCACGTCTATGCCGACGATATTATGCTGTACACTCAACTCGACACTGCCAACCCAAACTACACCCAACTCGAAGAGTGCCTAAGTGAGATGCAAGCCTGGTTACTCCAAAGTAACATGACGATCAACCACAAAAAAACAGAGGTAATGTACATCTCCAGAAAGCCAAACTTCGATCCCCCCGGAACAATCACCTTATGTAACAATACTTACCAAACGAAGGAGGAAATAAAATATTTGGGAGTAACGTTCGATAGTAATCTAAAAATGGAGAAACACCTCCGCAAAACAAACAAAGCTGTTTTTCACAAGCTTAGGGTCCTCCAACCGCTAAGGAGCATTATCGAACCTCAGGACTTCAGGACCATTGCCCAGGCACTCATCATGCCACATTTCGACTACTGCAACGCCATCCTGCAGGGTCTCCCAAAGAAAACTCTGAACATTCTGCAAATGGCGCAGAATGTAGCCGCTAGGGTCATCACGAAAAAAGGCTTTGCTGATCACATCACCCCGGTATTGATTGAGCTCCACTGGCTCCCCATCATGGCTCGTATAAAATACAAATCACTCACGACCACCTTCAAGCTCCTACATAACATTGCTCCATCCTTCCTCTCCACCTTGATATGCTCACAACCACCCAACAGAAGCAGAAGAACCTTCAACGCCAACACCCTCCTCATTCCAGCCGATATAAGAACTGTTAAAACCAATACTAGCAATAGAGCGTTCTCATACGCAGCACCTACACTCTGGAATCATCTGCCGCCAGAGTTACGAGATTGCAAAGACCTAACTGTCTTCAGGAAAAACCTCAAGACTCATCTTTTCCAGAGTCATTTTAATTTGAATTAACCTAAGGGGTCTAAGTCCAGAATATATTTATGTACTCCTGCTCGCATATTGTATAATGTATATATGTATATATGTGATTAGTACTCATATACCTAACAAACCCCTTGTGTGATGTGCCTACCCTCCTATCAACCTGTACACACCCAAATTTTACTGTACTGATTGACAGTCCTCTTTATGTTCCCCTTGTGTAATCAGACCGCTGCTGATCGCTGGAAGCAGCGGTATATAAATGTTTGCTAAATAAATAAATAAAAAATAAATAAATATTCAGCAGCACTAACCACGTTCATCCCTTTGAATATTGGGTTTATTTCTTTTATTACATGTTTTATCATTTTTCTGCTCTTATGAGGCATGTTTACTAACATGGGGTAAGTTAGCGCACATTGAGGCCCATTTTTTGACATGGAGGCAGGGCCAGACTTGCGCTATCTGCTGGGAGCATGTCTGGCATCTCCCCATGCAGTTGGTGCAAGTTTGGCTTTGCCATGTGCTGCGATTAACTTACTGCCACCTCAATGGTTAGCAGTAAATGCCCCTGTGCTAACTGCAAAGTTGCCAGTCAGTGCATGCCAAAAACACCCCCGTTAACAGCAACGTTCCCATTCCACCCATGATCCGCCTCGTCTCCACCCCAACCTGCAATGAATGGTTAGTGCAGGATTTTTACCACGGCCACATTTTTAGATGCCACAGTGCGCTCAGCACGTGATAAACCTCTCACTAACCATCAGTGCACTCTAGAAAACACGTTCCTATTTGAGAGAAGGACACGCCTCATTAATACAATGGAGCACTTCCTTTTTACCAGCCACAAAGCAATGTCAGGCATCAATGTTCCCTTGTCACTAGGCAACAGATAGCATCGCAGAAAAGAATTTTCTAAGAAAGATGATATTTGCTATTTTCAAGTGCAATCCTTTTTACAGAGACTGCTCAGAATGAACAAGGGGGAAATCTCAGAATTTATAGGTCCGTATTCTAGCACCCCTCCTTCACTCCTCCTTTTACAACAGCCAAACATGCTCTTATTGCCAGTGAGATTATTTTTTCGTATAGATCATACAGCTAACAATAACATAAAGTCATCAAAATGAAAAAGATAAAAAGTGGCACAGAATACAGTACTCACTTGTAAGAAAGGAAGGTGCATAGTGGCATGCCCCAGGGATTGGTTCTGGGACTGGTACTGTTCAATGTAAGTGATATTGCGGAAGGATTGAAGGGAAGAGTCTGCCTTTTTGCAAGAGTGGACTCTTCTGAAGGAGGAAAGATTTACAAAAGCTGGAAGAATGGTCTAATGCTTGGCAGTTAAGATTTAATGTGAAGAAGTGCAGTGTCATGCACTTGGGATGCAGAAATCCAAGAGAATTGTATGGGATAGGGGGTGAGAGGTTGGTGTGAATGGACCAGAAGAAAGATCTCGGAGTGATTGTTTCTGAGGATCGCAAGGTGGCAAAACAATGTGACAAGGTAGTGGCCAAAGCTAGAAGGATGCTGGGTTGCATATAGAGAGGAATAACCAGCAGAAAGGAGGTGGTACTAATGCCCCTGTACAAGTCGTTGGTGAGGCCTCACTTGGAATATTGTGTTCAGTTTTAGAGACCATATCTCGCAAAAGATATAAAAAGACTGGAAACCGTTCAGAGGAAGGCAACAAAAATGATTTGGAGCCTGCGCCAGAAGATGTACGAGAAGAGACTTGAAGACCTAAATATGTATACCCTCGAGGAGAGGAGGGACAGGGGAGATATGATACAGACACTTAAATACTTTAAAGGGTATTAATGAACAAACAAATCTTTTTCAAAGAAGGGGAAGCTAGAATATAGAGGGCAGAAAATTAAACTACAAGGAGGTAAACTTAAAAGCAACGTCAGGAAATACTTTTTCACTGAAAGAGTGGTGGATACTTGGAATGCCCTCCTGATGGAGATGGGGGGGGGGGGCAATACAGTGACAAAATTCAAAATGGCATACAACAAAATGCAGTGGTTCCCTTTATAGCAAGAGAATAAAATCAAAGTAAACCTGACTATTTTTTTTTATACTTCAACAAACAGAGAGGGATGACCTACATGGAGTGGCAGGTACACCTACTCTAGCCACCTTACTGGGCAGACTAGATTACCATATGGGTCTGTAGCTGCCATCATACAGGGTGGCCCAAAAAAAATGAGAAGATCTCGTAAATTAAAAACGTAAATAGTTTACTTATTTACCTTTTTTAGCTATATAACGTCTTTATTTCAACAATTTCCAGTCGCCATCTTTTTTTTTTAATTTGTCAACCGTTTACATCTGTCTTTTTGAATTTTTAAATAACTTATATGCTACGAGATGTTCTCACTTTTTTTGGGCCACCCTGTATATTATGTTACTAATACAAAATAACAAACAAAACCTTTTACTAATCCCCCAATAAACAAAATCAACACACATATGCACATAACACTCTCGATCCATTCAAACCAAAATATAAATATTAACAAACGTTAATAAGACATCATTAAAAGCTCATTTCAAGAAATTTTTTCCAACTCCAAAGATGATCCAGACTATGATAATAAAAGGGAGATGTTGAATACACACTGTGATCTTTGAAACACACAAGGAGGATATTCTAGATGCGCCTTCACATGTAAATAGCAATATTCACGCATGTAAATTGTGTACACATGTAATCGGTGAGTTCAGAAAGCTGTTATTTACTTGTGGAGATCCACACCAGACACAGATTTCCAGGGGAGATGGTTTGAGCGGGTTAAAAATCTACATGGTTATTTCCTGTCTTACAATAGGAATGCACATATGTGAACAAGGTTCCTCACACTAGGTTATGCATCTGTCCTGAGCTCACGCCTGGATCTAAACAAAGGGTCAGCTGCTAACTTTTGCTACTCCTCCCCTCACCCCATCAATCCCATTGCATACTGTGCTAAAGAGCAAGAGGGCAGACTGCAAGCTCTTTTCTACAGGTCTGAATATGTTAAAGGTCTGTGATCAAATATGGCCTCAGGATGGACTGTGTCTCCCGTGACGTCATGGGGTGGGGCTAGGGAGAGTAAGATGCTGGGTGAAGCTGGAAGTTAGAGCCAGGTGAGCTCATTAAGAGCACTGGGCCCAGAATTAAAAAGAGAGGAGGTTTTTGCCTGGAACATGGAGAGAGCTGGGCCTGAAGCAGCAGAAGAAGAGATTTTCCCAAGTCTAATGATGAGGACTTTGCACCTGACCAGAGGAGGAATGTATGCAGACTGAGGAGCAGAGAAACTCACCATTTGCCATGAACAGGAGTGTGTAGGTCTGTGAAGTTTATTTTTCTCTGCTCATGTTGCGAGAAACTTTATAGTGAGAAATAAGCAAACTCTTTGAATGCTGGTGAAAGGTTGGTAGCACTCTGTCTTTCTAGAGTTACCAAGGATGAAGGCAAAGCATGTCTCAAATCCTGAAGTCCAAAAGGGAAAGGCTCTAGCAGACTGTGTAGAGATGGGTTTAAAGGAAAACCTTGTAAAAATCCTGGACTGGGTGGTTCCTGCTAGAAATGTCTGCATCACTGGAACAACTGGTTTTGAATTGAAACTGTGAATTGGTGGACAGAGAGCCGGGCTGAAGCCTGACTGGAATAAATAGCAGATCTGTGCTTATGAAAGCTGAGCTGCACTAGTTTTGTGGTAGGCTATGGCCTGTAAACTAGGCCTAGATCCTAACCCCCACCTGAGAGTAGTATTGAAAAGAACCAAAGTTTAGAAATCGGCTTTAAACTGCTTTTTGAAAGTCCCTTTCCTTCCCCTATGAAGTTTGTATAAGTTCTTTATGCTTGGTTTGTTCTGTCCTTGCATTCTCTGAGCTAGAAATGTCCTTGAAGTAGAAATGTATCTATGTCTAAGACTATGCCTTTGTTAGAATAAGCCAGAAAGGGGGAACAAGGAGCCAGGCCCAGAGAGAGTCCCCGATTGGACAGGTGCAGGAGGCGTTGGGACCAATAGAAAGTCTGCTTGTATCAAACTGTAAAATTGTATATAATGAATCTGCTGTAGTTTTTCATTGCTCAGTCCCTTTTAGTCTGTTCTGAGCCTGTGCACATTAAATGGCTTGGATCCTGCAATTGACTCCTGGTATTATTTATTGCATGCTTATCAGCTGCTACAGTTTCAGGCTGAAATAACTTCTGGGAACATGCATCGGTTTGCTTTGTTAATATTGTTGTTATAGGGGTAGATACCCTATCTCCAGTGTGCTAGAGGAATCAGGAATGCCATTTGGAGACTCGCTTGAGATTTAAGGAGACCTCCAGAGTGACAGGTGAGCTACCTTATCTAGAAGGAGGCATTCTGTGGCAGTATGCCTCTAACATCACTCCATTGTGGTAGGCTATGGCCTGTAAATTAGGCCTAGATCCTAACCCCCACCTGAGAGTAGTGCTGAGAAGAACCAGAGTCTGAGAAACTGCTTTAAACTGCTTTTGAAAAGTTTGTATAATTCCTATATGCTGATGATAGAAATGTTCCTGCATTCCCTGAGCTAGAAATGGCCTTGAAGTAGAAATGTATCAATGTCTAAGACTGTGCCTTTGTTAGAATAGCCTGAGAAGGGGGAACAGGGAGCTAGGCCCAGAGAGGGTCCCCGATTGGACAGGTGCAAGGGGCGTTGGGACCAATAGAAAGTTTGCCTGTATCAAACTGTAAAAATTGTATATAAGGAATTTGCTCCTGTACTCCATTGCTCAGTCTCTTTTGGACACGATTCTGTCTGAGCCTGTGCACAATAAATTGGCTTGGATCCTGCAACTGACTCCTGGTTTTATTCATTGCATGCACTTCGCTGCTACATATTATTGGTGCATTGGGCCGGGAATGTGCGAGTAGTGGATGGTATTCAAGTGAATATACCACGTTTTACCGCCTCAAGGTTTGGTCCGGCTGGAACCGTGTCTGGCCGACCGCAGGGGAAACCTCAGGCGCCACCGGTCCTCTTGTATTGGAGAGGGTTCCGCCTTGCCTCAGCAGGCTACTGGATCCGGCCGGCCAACACCTCCGAACCCGAGGGGAGTCCAGGATTCAACCCAAGAACTGGTTTTGTATCGGGTACCGGATCCGGTGAGTAGAAATTTCTTTGTCCTTCAGTTAGTTAGTTTTGGATACGTCTTGCATGAGTATGCACGAGACTGAATTGGTATGGGAATAAGGTACCGAGAGCCTGATCACCTCTCAGGGCACGTCCGAGTAAGCCTTGCATGAGTATGCGCGAGGCCCAAACTACTGCCCTTGGTTAATCAGCAGTCCGAGTACGTCTTGCATGAGTATGCGCGAGACCGGCTGCTGTTGTTTAGTAAGGTAGGCCTGGGAATTTGGGAAAACGTTGCTAGCATGTCTGTTTTTGTCTCCCTCTGTTTCTAGGGCTGCCCAGACCCCTTACCGGCAGTCCGAATCGCCCGGACCTCTTACCGTCAGTCCGAATCACCCGCACCATCTGTCTGTTGTCTAACCGCGGGTTTCACTTCTGGTATAATGTAAGGTTATTAATTAAGGAACAGTACTGAGAAAAGGGAAAGAAAAACTCAGGAGTCACTTTAAGGAATCGAGTCTAAGCACAGCACAGCGAAGACGAGCTGTCTCTGTGTTCTTTCAGCACGGCATGAGAGACGGTGTCTCTAGCAGGCAGAGGGAGAAGGGGTGTGTCTTTCACACAGCCTGCAGAAAGGAATGTTTTAGCTCCTATTAACCCCTTTGGATCTCCTCAACTGTTTTAGTTATATCTCAGCCCTGCCTGTATTTCTACGTCAACTATTCCTGTTAAATAAATAAATAAAAATAATAATATATTTATTTATTCTCTGATTTATGGGGGAAACCTGAACGGCTTAGAGGTCCGAGTATGGACCAAGGGAGGAGGAAAGTGTTAATTTTACAGTTGCTGAATGAGTGAGAGAGAGACAAAGGTTTCGAACAGCATGGGAGGGGGTGTATCTATACTGAGCCTTCTGCAGTGTTTCCTTAAGAACTTTAAAAGGGGTTTCTCTGGTGATTATGTAATTGTAATGACCCCAGGTCGATGGGAAGTTCTATGTGAACGGGAATGCCCCCCCCCTGTCTTTATAGAGTGCACCCAGAGGAACACTGCCATATAGTTCTGTCACGCTGGAAATGTTGAATTTTGCTGGCATGTCTGTTTGTGTGTGTGTGAATGAGAGGTCTTGAAACACAGACCAAGCGAGTGCGGACTCCTGATTAGCGCAGTTCCTGGCCGAGCGACCGCGCCCAGGTCGCGAAAAGGAGTAAGCGTTTGGTGTTTGTCTACCTATTTGTTCCTAGGGCTGTACGGACCCCTTACCTACAGCCCGACTACCCACCCCTACTGTCTGTTGTTGTGTATGTCATTATGGGAGGGTCGGAGTTCATGCAAACTCAGTTGAAATGTATGATCAAGAATTTTAGCAAGGGATTTGCCGGAGACTATAGAATAAAAATGTCTCTGTCCCGATTAGAAATGCTTTGTGAGAGGGAGTGGCCTGTACTGGTCACTTCGTGGCCCCCTGGGGGTACTTTTGATGTTAGTATCATATCTTTAGTTCACCAGATTGTATGAAAAGAACACCCTGACCAGTTCCCCTATATAGATTCCTGGTTAAGTGTTTGTGAAAAAGAGCCCTCCTGGATGAAGCGTTGTTATGAGGAACAGTGCAGGATACTTGTAGCAACCACAAGGGGGGTCCGGAAGGCTGGGGAAAAGAAACTGCCCGTCTATTCTACCCCAGAATCTCCAGATATTTTAACCCGTCCACCCCAGTACCTTTATAGGCCAGTCCCCTCAGCTCCGCCACCACCCCGGGCAGAGCCTGGCGCAGGGGGACACCTCCCTGCAGATTTACCCCAAGTAGTCCACCAGCCACCTCCGCAGCAGGAGGACGCGCACCCCCTCTTGACCGGAAGCCCCGGCTCAATTCAGAGTGCCTTGGGAGGACCATCGTCCACCGACGACACTGCCAGCAGGGATTCATTTGCCAGTTCGGGGTCACTTACTGCTGACAGCCAAGGCCCAGGAGCAGAATTCCAACAATCCAAACCACCTTATACTTTCAGAAGTACAACAGCAAGTCAGAGGGATGGTCACGTTATGCCATTACGCCAGGTCCCAGGTCTACCTACTCTTAATGACCAGGACCAGGTGATGGTGGGACCAACTAGTCTTGTTTATGTGCCCTTTTCCACCACTGATTTATTGAACTGGAAGACGCATTATGCATCCTATACTGAGAAGCCCCAAGATTTGATTGAATTAATGTCCAGTATTATGCAAACCCATCAGCCTACCTGGGCTGATTGTCGCCAGCTCCTGTCTACTCTTTTCACTACTGAAGAACGAGCACGGATTGTGCAAACGTCTACCCGATAGTTAGAAGAAAATCCGGTAGGAGAAGCAGGCCTAGATCCCCGGCAAGCAGCCGCCATGGATTTTCCAAATGACGATCCTAGATGGGATCCGAACAGTACCGATGGGGCGGCGGCCCTCACTCGATTCCGCCAGGCCCTACTGCAAGGCCTGAAGAAAGGAAGCCAGAAGGCCATGAATATTGGAAAAGTATCAGAAGTCATCCAGCATCCAGACAAGAGCCCAGCGGCCTTTTATGAATGCTTATCTGAAACTTACAGACTATATACCCCACATGATCCAGCGGCCCAGGAAAATTTGCGCATGGTAAATGCGACCTTTGTGAGTCAGTCCCAGGGAGACATAAGACGGAAACTGCAAAGGTTGGAAGGATTTGCGGGCAGTTAATGGAAGTTGCTCAGAAAGTGTTTGTGAATCGTGATCAAGAACGTCAGAAGGAAAGTGAACGTGAAATGAAGAAGAAAGCTGATTTTCTTGCTGCAGCTTTAGTTGAACGACACGGAGGAAGTTTCTCTAACTGAAGGACTCGAGGACAAGGAAGGGGTTGAGGAGATGTTCGGTCCCCATTGGGCAAATCAGTGCGTCCACTGTAAGGAAGAAGGACATTGGAAGAATGAATGCCCATACCATGACTCCACCCCCTGGAGGGGAGGAGGGAGCATGCGGAGAGCAGGGGGAAGATTCCAGCGTCAGAGGAATGAATCGCACACAGTTCCAACAGGGAGAAGCAGCTGTAGAGGGAGTGGCAGCCGAAGAGGGCTACAGCATGGATGAAGACTAGGCCAGACCAGGCTCCAAGTTTCCTCTAGGCCCCAGGAGCCTATGGTCAGCTTGAAGATTGAGGACCAATATATGGACTTTATGGTGGATACGGGGGCCGAACATTTGGTAGTGGCCAAACCAGTGTCCCCTTTTTCTTCGCGATCCGTCACTATCGTCGGCACTACCGGAACCAGAACCACCAAACCCTTTTTGCAGAACCGCACCTGTGAATTAGGGGGACAGGAAATAACACATCAGTTCCTGTATATGCCTGAATGCCCAATTCCCCTCTTGGGCCGCGACATGCTCGCTAAGCTTCAGGCGCAGATATCCTTTGTTGAAGGGGGAGGAATAGAAATGACTCTAAACTCGAAACCTGCTGGCCTCATGGTGTTAACTGTCCCCCGAGAAGAAGAATGGCGGTTCTACAGTGCATCTCCGACCAAGGCAGCCAGCCCCCGTATACCCATCAGAATCTCAGCTCCGCCCGAGGTATGGGCGGAGGATAATCCTCCAGGCCTAGCAAAGAATATAGCCCCTGTGCCTGTCACCCTCAAACCAGGAGTGGAACCAGTGCACGTGAAACAATATCCTCTCCCGTGACCGGCGATTGAAGGAATTCACTGTCATTTAATGAAATTACTGAAGTATGGACTTCTCAGAGAGTGCCAGTCGCCCTGGAATACCCCCCTCCTCCCAGTCAAGAAGCCTGGGACAGGTGACTACCGTCCAGTGCAGGACTTGAGACGAGTAAATAATGCAGTCAAAACTATACATCCAGTAGTACCAAACCCTTATACTCTCCTGGGACTGATCCCCGCTGAGGCTACTCACTTCACCATCTTGGATTTGAAGGATGCCTTTTTCTGCATACGGCTAGCATCAACCAGCCAACTTTTGTTTGCCTTTGAATGGGAAGACCCTACTACAGGAAGATGGGGTCAACTCATCTGGACTCAACTACCCCAAGGAGTTAAGAACTCACCTACTCTCTTCAGTGCTGCTCTCAACCAAGATCTTTCAAGTTACTCTGTTACTCCGGGAAAAAGAGTCCTCCTCCAGTATGTAGATGACCTATTGATAGCCACCAACTCTAAAAGCGAATGCTCTGGGCGTTTTGACCCAATCCCTCGGATCTTGGCAGCGACCTGTAGCGTATCTATCCAGACAACTGGACACTGTAGCAAAAGGATGACCACCTTGCCTGAGAACCATGGCAGCTACATCTCTCTTGGTGAGTGAAGCCGACAAGCTCACTTTGGGTCAGAGTCTCGAAGTAACGGTACCATATTCTGTCCTGACTCTTATGGAACACAAAGGGAATTACTGATTCACAAATTCACGAATGCTGGAGTACCAAAGCATGTTGTGTGAAAACCCCCGATTGCAGTTGATCATCAGTCAAGCTTTGAACCTAGCTATGCTGTTGCCAATTGGTCCAGGCCCCCCCCCCCCCCGATCATGATTGCTTGGAAATAATGGACACTGTATTCTCCAGTCGCCCTGATCTAACTGATGTCCCATTAAATGACCCTGAATGAACTTTCTTCGTGGATGGAAGTAGTCTTGTCATCAACGGTCGACGATGTGCTGGTTATGCAGTGGTGACCCTGGACATGGTAATAGAATCATCAGATTTGGCCCCGGGGACTTCAGCACAGAAAGCTGAACTGATAGCCCTCACTAGGGCACTGATAATAGGGACAGGGCTCCGCTTGAATGTGTACACAGATTCCAAGTATGCCTTCACCACATTACACGCCCATGGAGCCCTGTACAAGGAACGTGGGTTAATAACCTCAGGAGGCAAATCTATTAAATATGGTCCCACATTTGTATCTCAAGTGACTCAACAGTTGTCCCAAGCTCTACAAGTGCAATGGAAATTACATTCAGCTTACAGACCCCAAAGCTCAGGAAAGGTAGAGCGCATGAACCGCACTCTGCAATCCTAGTTGTCTAAATTCTGCCAGGAAACCCACCTGAAGTGGCCTCAGGTTCTTCCTATAGCCCTTCTCAGGATACGTTCAGTCCCCACAAAGTCATTAGGAGTTTCCCCATTCGAGATTTTGTATGGGTGACCTCCGCCCATTGTCCAGGGAATAAAGGGGGATATGAACCAGATTGGGTCTGAAATCACTAGACAAGAGCTGTTGGCTCTAGGTTCTGTCTTGCAGGGTCTCCATGCCTGGGTACAAGACCAACTACCCATCAATCTGACTGAACCACTGCATCCCTTCAAGCCTGGAAGCACGGTGTGGATCAAGGAGTGGAGGAAGGAACCATTATCGCCTCATTGGAGAGGACCCTATGTCGTCATACTATCAACCCCTACAGCAGTTAAGGTTGCAGAACTAGAACCTTGGATTCACCACAGTCGGGTAAAGCCAGCGGCATCTACTGAACTTTGTCACTGGACATCAACAAACAATCCAGAATCGCCATTGCGACTCACACTGCGGCGACAACCACCGCTGTAAGAGTCAACAGCCCTACTCCTGTCACCAACCGGAAGCTGACAGGTCTACGTACGGTGGAAGCTGTGGAAAAAGAGAACTTCAGTAAAGAATTTGCAAATTTCTAGACGAATTCATTGAGATATTGTAATCATGATATATCTATGTATTTATGTTGTATTTACGGTAGCCCTGGGGCTCCTTAGAATGCCCACTGATATACCTCCTTGTATTACATGTTATGGACCAGCCACATGGGCGAATGATGGGTCCTGGGGATACTGCACTCCTGTTTAGGTTTGAAGACTATTGTGTTTGCAGTTTTACTAATGGTAGCTATGCGTTTTTTCCTTCCATGTTTTCTGCCTCTTTGTTTACATATGGTTACCTCCATCATTGACAGTACCGTTGAACGTAAGACAGCAGGACGGGTACTAGACATGTGGAAGTATCAAGCTATACCCCGAGAAGAAGCATCAGTTTGCACAGGGTTTGATATGTGATTATATTCTCACCCTCTTTTATTCGGGCTGAGAATAATCAAAGGGGGGAATGTGGTAGGCTATGGCCTGTAAATTACGCCTAGATCCCAACCCCCACCTGAGAGTAGTGCTGAGAAGAACCAGAGTCTGAGAAACTGCTTTAAACTGCTTTTGAAAAGTTTGTATAATTCCTGTATGCTGATGATAGAAATGTTCCTGCTTTCCCTGAGCTAGAAATGGCCTTGAAGTAGAAATGTATCAATGTCTAAGACTGTGCCTTTGTTAGAATAGCCTGAGAAGGGGGAACAGGGAGCTAGGCCCAGAGAGGGTCCCCGATTGGACAGGTGCAAGGGGCGTTGGGACCAATAGAAAGTTTGCCTGTATCAAACTGTAAAAATTGTATATAAGGAATTTGCTCCTGTACTCCATTGCTCAGTCTCTTTTGGACACGATTCTGTCTGAGCCTGTGCACAATAAATTGGCTTGGATCCTGCAACTGACTCCTGGTTTTATTCATTGCATGCACTTCGCTGCTACACATCAACCACCCATGTACCATCTCGACAGCACTCCATACACTTTCTACCCATACGCCATCTGGCTCTTACTGAAGGTTTCCTAGTGTCTAGTGGGAAACAGAGGCAATCCCTGGTTGCTCTTGTCCCATGGGTGCCCTGGTACCCTTGTGGTAGTACCACAAGATTACTGCTAGGGGATTGGAGGCACCAAATTGAACCTGGGTGCCACAGAGCAGGAGGATCCAGAGATCACTCATGCCCCCCACTAGTCACCTGGGAAACCCCTTTCAAGAACGAGGGGGAGGGGAGGTGTATGGAGTTCTGTCAGGGAGGTAACACAGGGATGGTGGGGAGTTGATGGAGTGATTTTGGGAGGATATGGGGCTAGTGGGTGGGGGGACAGTTACCTATCCCACCACTAGCCTCGTTACGACATTGCAGGCCTGACTTTGGGCCTGCTATCTGCATTCGTCCAGCTAGGAAATCTTGATGTTTCTGGCTGCAGCTGCATAATTTGTAAGACGGGGACTGCGCTCCTGCACAACCTTATACTGATTTTACAAAGGGCTCCACATTCCGCATCCGCTTTACTCCATGCACTGACTCGCACAGTTCCTTAGCTGACAATACTGAGGCTGATATTCAAAATGATTTATGCAGTTAACTTCAGAAAATTTCAGACAGGTCAATGCATAGCTTTTGGCCAAATATCACAATGTATAGCCAAAAGTTATGTGCAGCTAGAAGACAGGCAGAGTAGTGATAGTAACCCACTTTCTGCTTAATTTTATTTGACTAGGATTCTATAAAGAACTATTCTAACTAAAATGGATCATTTATTTTGAAGTTTAGGATCGTATATTCAGCAATCCTACTGAAATGTGTAGCCCGTTTCCACATGAGGAATGTTTTTGGGCTGCCTACTCTGAAGGGATACACAAATGAATAGGGGAGGCAACATGTCCCAAGGTCTTCACAGGTGACTGAAGAAATTACAGATCTTCATGCGACAAAAGACAGACATGCTAATGCTAATGTGTGCTTTTAAATTTTAAAAAAATCATGTTTATTGTGTTCAGATCTTCAAGTTAAAGTGCACACAACAAAAAAATGTTCAAAGAGCAATTATAGAAATCAATTTGTGATATTTTAAAGTTCTCCTTTACAGTCTCTTTTCAATATCAGAAAAAATAACTTCTCTTTATGTAGTTGGGTAACTACCTCTAGTATTTTTACATAGTAACATAGTATATGACAGCAGATACAGACTAGTATGGTCCATCTGGTCTGCCCAGCACGGCGGCAAGAGTAGGTGCACCTGCTGCTCCATGCAAGTCACCCCTCCACATGCCTTTATTTAGGTGTGTACCAACTGCTCTGTGTAGGTCACCCCTATTTGTTCAGATATAAGAGATAGTTATATTTATTATGATTTTATCCTGTTGCTATAAAGGGATTCACTGTGACTATCCCAGGCCACTTTGAATTCAGTCACTGTATTTGCCCCCACCACTTCCATTGGGAGGGCATTCCAAGCATCCACCACCCTTTCAGTGAAAAAGTATTTCCTGACATTCTCTTTCAATTTACCCCCTTGCAGCTTCATGTTATGCCCTCTAGCTTTACTGATTCCCCATCGTTGGAAGAGGTTTGTTTGTTCATTAATACTCAAAGTATTTAAAGGTCTGAATCATATCTCCCCTGTCTCTCCTCTCCTCCAGTGTACATATTTAGGTCTTCAAGTTTCTTCTCATAAGTCTTCTGACGCAGGCTCCAAATCATTTTGGTCGCCTTCCTCTGAACTGCTTCCAGCCTTTTTATATCCTTTGCGAGATACGGTCTCCAAAACTGAACACAGTATTCCAAGTGAGGCCTCACCAGCAACTTGTACAGTGGCATTAGTACCTCTTCCTTTCTGCTGGTAATTCCTCTTTGTATGCAACTCAGCATCCTTCTAGCTTTTGCCACAGCCTTGTCACACTGTTTCGCCACCTTGAGATCCTCAGAAACAGTCAGTCACTCTGAGATCCTTCTCCTGATCCGTGCACACCAACCTCTCACCCCCTATAGAGTACAATTCCCTTGGATTTCTGTTTCCCAAGTGCATGACACTGTGCTTCTTCACATTAAATCTTAACTGCCAAGCATTAGAACATTCTTCCAGCTTTTGTAGATCTTTCTTCATGTTATCCATTGCCTCAGAGGAGTCCACTCTGTTGCAAATTTTCATGTCATCTGCAAAAAGACAGATTTTTCCATTCAGTCCTTCAGCAATATCACTCACAAATATATTGAACAGTACTGGTCCCAGGACCAAACCCTGGGGCACCCCGCTAATCACCTTCCTTTCATCCAAGTGAGTTCCATTTACCATCACCTTCTGTTGTCTGTCAGTCAACCAATTTCTGATCCAATTCACTTTCTTGGGACCCATCCCCAAGCTGTTGAGTTTATTGATAAGCCTCCTATGAGGAACAGTATGAAAGACTTTGCTGAAATCTAGGTAGATCACATCCATCGCATGCCCTTGATCTAATTCTCTGGTCACCCAGTCAAAGAACTCAATCAAATTTGTTTGGCAAGATTGTCCTTTGGTAAAACCATGTTGCCTCAGTTCATGCAACCTGTTGGTTTCGAGGAAGTCCACTATTCGTTCTTTCAGGAGTGCCTCCATTACTTTTCCCACTACCAAGGTAAGGCTTACTGGCTTGTAGTATGACACTTCTTCCCAACTTCCACTTTTGTGAAGAGATACCATATCAGCCCTTCTCCAGTCCAGTGGAACTTCTCCTATCTCCAAGGATCTATTAAAAACATTCTTTAATGGCCCTGTAAGAACCTCACTGAGTTCTTTCAGTATCCTGGGATGTATCCCATCGGGTCCCATAGCCTTGTCCACTTTATTTATTTATTTATTTATTTAACAGTATTTCTATACCGCCTTATCCTACAATCAAGGCGGTGTCACAGCAATACAATCAAAAGTAGTGGAAGGGTATTTGATGCAGTGAAAAAATGTCATGAGTTGCGTGTAAGAGGTTTAGTGTATTAGATTAGGTTGAACTATGTACATTGTGAGCTATGGTACAGCATGAGCTATAATACATTGTTCTATACAATTGGGGTTTAAGATATATCATGTGCCGTTGTACAGTTTCTGGTCAGGGTTTGTAGAGGTAAGTTGGTGGTTCCCGTTGGTACGATTAAGTGACATGTCCGTAGTGTTCAATGAACAGCGTTGTCTTCAGCTGTTTGCGAAAGTCTTTGAGATCCATTGTCGATCGCAGTTCATCTGGGAGGGAGTTCCATATTGTTGGGGCAGCCAGGGAGAGGGCTCTCTCTGTGGTGTCCTTGCGTGTTTTTCTGTAGTCATTTGGGGTGTTGACTCTGTTGGAGGTTCCTTTTCTTCTTGGGCGAGTGCTGGTGTCTGGTTGGATGAGGGTGTGCAGGCTGTTGGCTGATGTGTGGTGTTTGATCTTGAATATGTTTATGATTGTTTTGTATTTGATGCGTGAACTGATTGGGAGCCAGTGTAGGTCTTTCAGTACTGGAGTAATGTGTTCATGTCTTGTTGAACCAGATATTATGCGGGCTGCAGTGTTTTGTGCTAGTTGTAGTGGTCTGAGTGTTTGTTTTGCTAGCCCAAGGTAAATGGGGTTGCAGAAGTCCAGTAGGGGAGTTTTGCAAGCTGTTCTAACACATCATCTTTTGTGAATGATGTGGCATCTACTCCATTCCCATTTGTATATTTTTCAATCACAGATGGTCCTTCTCCAGGATTTTCTCTAGTAAAAACAGAGCAGAAGTATTTGTTTAGCATTTTCGCTTTTTCAATGTCACATTCCACGAATCCAATCCCAGCACTTTTGAGTTCTGCAATTCCACCTCTGATTTTCCTCCTCTCCCGAATATACCTGAAAAAAGTTTTGTCAACACACTTCACTTCTTTAGCCATCTTTTCTTCTGCCTTTGATTTTGCTATCTTTATTTCTCTTTTTGTCTCTTATAGTTTGATCTTGTATTCTGTGTTCTTCTGTTTGCAAGCTTCTGAATTTTGTGAAAGCTGTGTTTTTTGTGTTTATTTGTACAGCCACTTCTTTGGAGAACCAAATAGGTTTCCTTTTCCTCTTGTTTTTATTTACTTTCCTTATGTGTGTATCTGGGATCTTTTATTGCCTCTTTTAGTTTATCCCATTACAATTCCACTTCCTTATTCCCTCTCACCCTGCCAACTCCTCCTTCAGGTACTTGGCCATTTTATTTATTTATTTAAATGGATTTCTGTTTTACTGAAGTCAGTGTTTTTGAAGTCTAAGACTTTGAGTTTGCTGTGATTGGACTCCGCCTTGGCTTTTTTCTCAAACCACACCGTGTGATGATAGCTGCTGCTCACATGGGCACCCACCTGGATATTTGACACACTATATCTGTTGGTGAGCACTAAATATAGCACGGAGCTCTCCCTGGTCTGTTCCATTACCATTTGTTTTAAGTAATGCATCTTGGATAGCATCCACAATTTTTTTTACTTTAATCTATCCGATGTGGATTGGAGTGTTCCTTCTGCAAATCTGGAATAAAGTCACCCAGTATGATCACTTCCCTCTTTATGGCTATCTTTGCAATATCAACAATCAATTCGCTATCCCTTTCTTTGATTTGGAGGCCTGTAGATCACACCAGTATGGATGACAGTGCCATCTCTTCTTTCCAACACAATCCATAGCGCTTCTTCTTTTCCCCACGTCCCCTGCATTTCAGTAGCTTTAATATTGCTTTTGACATATAGGGCTACTCCGCCTCCTTTTCTACCCTCTCTATCTCTTCTAAATAGATTATAGTCAGCTATGGCTATATCCCATTCATGCGACTCGTTGAACCATGTTTCTGTAATGGCCACAATGTCCAAGTCCATTTCCACCATTAGGGCTTCCAGATCAGGAACTTTGTTGGCTAGGCTTCAAGC
Organism: Ichthyophis bannanicus; assembly: GCA_033557465.1. Taxonomy (NCBI): domain Eukaryota; kingdom Metazoa; phylum Chordata; class Amphibia; order Gymnophiona; family Ichthyophiidae; genus Ichthyophis; species Ichthyophis bannanicus. The sequence goes on from CM066031.1 coordinate 550,680,535, forward strand.
ATTTGTTCTCATTGCTTTCCGGTATTTGTTGACTGGCTTGCCTGCGTTTTGCATGGATTTTGTTTTACATGTCCCTTCCCGCTTGCCATTGAGTCACTTTCTCTCAAATTAGTCCCTTTCCATTTCTTCTTCTCATTGTGGGTCCCAGGCTGGGTACCCCAGATTCTCCCCACTTTCTATGAAAAACACTCACTCCAACCACAGAAGTTTTCTGGTACTTACTTTAAGCATCTACCATGTGAAAATAGGTGCCCTTGGGGAAAGCCACCAGGCAAAATCACTTTTATATCCCCAACTTCAAAACAGCAAAACAATTGTTTCCTTACTGTGTGCTTGGGATCCATTGTGTTCTGGTCCCTTACCCTGAAGTCCAGACTTAAGATATTAACCAAGATATACCCTCTGGGTCCACTATCCTCTCAAGAAAGGATATTGGATGTCTCTGCAACTTGAGTCCTTTAGAAGCTTAGGTTGCGTCTTGATTGGCTTCTGCTGTTTTATTCCAATATTCCTAGCTAAAACTTTAAGACTTCCCCAAGGTCTGCATGCCTCTTTCCTTCCTCTTATTGCACTTTGACTGGTCAGGCCAAGCCAGCCTGATGAAAGTATTCTCTTTTTAAAAGACCTTGCTGACCATGATAAGAAACAACTACCCGCCGCTTCTTAACAGCCTGGAACCCCTTAAGGTTCCTTCAACCAAGACCATGCCAAGCTAGAAATGTGCCCTGTGTGACTAATGAATCTGGAACCCCCACTCCACCCAGTCACGTCCAGTAACTCACTCTTTTTGAGCTTTCTGGAAGCTCAGTGATGATATCAGCGCCCCTTCTGTACTTGCTTCCTGTGTGGCTGCACGCTCACACAGCCTTTGGTATGGCCCTGCCTTCAACTTTTACTCCATGATAGGTAATCATTCCCATTGAAAATCCCCCAGCCTCCTAAGTCCAGGGATCTTTATAGTTTCCTCCAAAACCACAAAATGTGAACATCCTCTGGCAATGATTGACACACAGGCCCATCGCCCATTACATCATCTTAAGCACACAAGGAGATTAGTGGCAGGACCCAGAGTGTTCCTCAAAAAGAATTTGAGGCAAGTAGGTGCTCTGCTAAAAATAGTGATTAAAAATATGCTGTAAGATATCCAAATAACTTATCCAGATATCTTTAAGTGATGACCATCCCACTGAATAGAAATCTCACTATTTTTCAGGTCATTTCAGTACATTTAACACTTATTTTACCCACTAATAAAGATCTTTCTTCATTTCAAATCTCCCTGCACAAAACCCACATACATGCACTAGTACAAATGAACATGAGGGAATAAAGAATACAAAATTAAAATACAGAGTGGGGAGAGCTATGTCTGTACTTGACCACGGATGAAACAAGACTGAAGGGGAAGAGCAATGGTCACATAAGATGGAACACACATGCATGCCCAGGGAGCTTTTCAAACTGTTCTGATCTTTGGGAGAGCAGGTCAACTAGGCATGTCAGGGATGATGTCACCCATATGTGTGGCTGATAATATCCTACTTGTCCATAAAGAAATATCATTTTTGACATGGACATCTCTCCTTAGTGCCGCATTTACTCCTCTATCATCTAATGGTCCAACTGGCTTTTTGCTTTGAATGCATGTGAAAAGCTTCTTTTCAAATTCTCTTTGCCAGCCTTATTAATGCTTTGCATCTGATTTGCTAGTGCTTATGGTGTTTTCTGTTTTCTTCATTTGGATCTTTTTTTTGTATTTTTTGAAAGATGTTTATTTGGCTATAAGAGCCTCTCTCACCTCACTTTTAAGCCATGTTGGCAGTTGTTTTGCCTTAATTCCACCTTAATTGCCTTAATTTCAAGAGAGCAAATAGAATGCTAGGTATGATAAGGAAAGGAATGGAAAATAAAACAAAAGATATTATAATGCCTCTATATCGTTCCATGGTGAGACCGCACCTTGAATATTGTGTGCAATTCTGGTCGCCGTATCTTAAAAAGGATATAGCGATTTTAGAAAAGGTTCAGAGAAGAGCCACCAAAATGGTAAAGGGGATGGAAGGCTACTCCTATGAAGAAAGGCTAAAAAGGTTGGGGCTCTTTAGCCTGGAGAAGAGACGGCTGAGGGGAGATATGATAGAAGTCTATAAATTAATGAACGGAGTTGAACGGGTAAACGTAGATCGATTGTTTACCTTATCAGAATATGGAAAAACTAGGGGACATGCAATGAAGCTACAGGGTAAACTATTTAAGACTAATAAAAGAAAATATTTTTTCACTCAACGTGTAATCAAACTCTGGAATTTGTTACCGGAGGATGTAGTAAAGGCTGTTAGTGTAGCTGGGTTTAAAAAAAGGTTTGGACAAGTTCCTGGAGGAAAGGTCCATAAACCATTATTAAGAAGGGACCCAGGATATCAATGCTTGAACCAGTACAAGCATTGTAGAACCTGTGTCCCTTGGGGAAACTGCTAGGTACGTATGACCTAGATTGGCCACTGTTGGAAACAGAATGCTGGGCTTGATGGACCTTGGTCTGACCCAGTATGGCATATCTTATGTTCTTATGTTCTTATCTAGTCTGGGCTTCCAAGATTGTTTAAAAATACTATGTCCAGACTTGCTGTAAATTCTTAATCTTTGCAGCTGTTCCTTTTAGTTTTTTCTTAACCATTTTTCTCATTTTTTCAGTCTCTCTTTTGAAAGTTAAATGCTAGTGCAATAGATTTCCTTGCTGTTCTCCCTCAATTTATTAAATGTAATCATGTTATGATCACTATTGACAAGTGATCCCAACACTATCACATCTCGTATCTGATCCTGTGTTCCACTAAGAAGTAGGTCCACACTAATTCCCCCTTGTGTCAGTTCCTGAACCAGCTGTTCCATAAAACAGTCATTTATTTCATCTAGAAACTTTATCTCCTTAGCATGTCCTGATGTGATATTCACCCAGTCATTAACAGGGTAATTAAAATCACCCATTATTACTGTGTTGCCAATTTTGTTAGCTTCCCTAACTTCTGTTAGCATTTTATCATCTGTCTGTTCATTCTAGCCAGGTGAACCATAGTACAGGCCAGAAGGTTGGGGGTTCAAATCCCACTAGAGGACAGCAAACTTGGGCCGGAAGGACTGGGGTTTCTAGTCCCACAGGTGCTCCTTGTGGTCTTGGGCAAGCCACTTAACCCTCCATTGCTCATGTTCCCGGTAAAATAGTTATCTCCAAGTTATAATGCCCTGTTCAATGTAATTCCAGTTTCTTCAATGTAAACCGCCTTGATATCATGAAAGGCGTTATATAAGAAATGTTAAATAAATAAATACACCCCACTGCTATTCTGTTCTTTTTCTCACATGGAATTTCTATCCATAATGATTCTACAGTGCATTTTGTTTCCTGCAAAAATTGTATCCTGTTTGGCTTAATGTCCTCTTTAACATATAGTGCCACCCCTCCACCAATTTGATCTACTCTATCAATGCGATATAATTTGAACCCTGGTTTCACAATGTCCCATTGGTTATCCTCCTTCCAAAAGATACCAATTATCTCTACCTCTTCATTCAGTTCTATATATTCTCTTTATTTTTTAGACTTCTAGCGGGCATTTCAAAGTATGTTTTTTTTTGTTCATATTGACAATCTGCTTATGAGTTGACAGGGATAATTTGGAATCTTTCAGCTCTGTCTGCTATATACTTAAAAGCACCTGGACTGCTTTTACCTTTATTGCAACCTCTCCTTTGGGATGCCTTAATCTCCTTGTTTAATGGTATCCTTCAAAAATACAACATTCTGAACCATGGAGGCCTTGGCGACTGTTGACTTTCCCTTAATAGCTGCTTTAAAATTTGTTTTATCTCCTTTTTAAAAATTAGTGCCAGAAGACTGGTCCAACCCTGGTTAAGGTAGAGCCCGATGTTCCAGAAAAGACCCCACTTCCCCAAAATGTTGCCCATTTCTTGGCAGATCTAAAGCCCTCTTCTCTGCACTGTTATCTCATCCACATATTGAAACTCCAGAGCTCTGCCTGCCTCTTGGGTCCTGCATATAGATCAGGGAGCATTTCTGAGAATGCTCCTTTGGGGGTCCTAGATTTCAGCTTTCTAGCTAAAAGTCTAAATTTAGCTTCCAGAACTTCCATCCCACACTTTGCTATGTTGGTTTCCACGTGTACCAAAGCAGCACGCTCCTCCCCAGCACTGTCTAGAATCCTATCTAGGTGATACATGAAATCAACCACCTTCACACCAGACAAGCAAGTGATAAATTGATCCTCACTTCCACTAGCCATCCAGCTATCTACATAGCTAATGATTGAATCAACAACTACAACAGCAATTCTAGCCCTTCCCTCCTGGACAGAAGCCCCTGGAGACACATCTTCAGTATTAGAGGATATTGCATCTCCTGGAAGGCAAGTTCTAGCTACAGGATCATTTACTGTGACACCAAAATGATGCTCTCCTTCCAGGCAACCTCTCTCCTCCAAGCGGCACAGAAATTGACAGAATGGAGGTGTACCCTTCTGTCTTCTTCAATTACTCCAAGTCTGCTACTGTAGCCTCTATAGATCAGACTCATTCTCTCAGATCCAGGCGCTATTTGCACTGAGTACATACATATGACGTCTCACCAACTGGGAGAAAACCATACATGTGACAGTCAATGCAAAAGACTGGATAGTGCTCATCTTTGTATTAGTGAGTTCAGTCGTTTAGGGTTGTTAAGGGAGTAGGGATACTAAACTAATATAGAAACATAGAAATATGACGACAGAAAAAGACCACATGGCCTATCTAGCCTGTCCTTCCATATCAACAACTACAACAGTCCCTTTTTTACCTTTAGAGATCCTCTGTGTTGGTCCCATGCTTTTTTTAATTCAGTTACTGTCCTCATCTCTACCACCTCCACTGGGAGACTGTTCCACGGATCCACTATTCTTTCCGTAAAGAAATATTTCCTCATATCACTCCTGAATCTATCTCCCTTCACCCTCATCTCATGTCCCCTCGTAGCAGAACTTGCTTTCAATTGAAAGAGGCCCTCTCCCTGAACATTTATGCCACAGAGGTATTTAAACATCTCAATCATATCACCTCTATCCCGCCTTTCCTCTGAGGTGTACATATTAAGATCCTTAAGTCTGTCCTCATATGCTAATATAAATGGCTTTAGGATTATTTGGTATATTTTATGCTGTTGTTTTTCTTTGCTTCCCAATGAACTGCTATCTGTTAAGGGGTAAGCACTTCTTGACGAAAATAGACTGAGATGTCAGATTTCACTCTCTCTCTTAATTGGGACAACTAATTATAAATTAAGGGATGTGCCGGGGGGGTAGAAAAATGCAAATTACCTGTTTGTTTGTTTATTTGCTTTTAAGACTATAAGGGCCTACCTAAATCAAACAGATCTTTGTTTCTCCTTCAAAAAGGCTTCTTCAGAGTAACTGTGTTTGATCACAACAATATTTCAAGGAGAAATGAAGATATTTGTTGGGCCGGACTATGAGAGCTGATGCAGCTTAGGAGTGTGGTCGCTCAGATTAGTGATTTTGTTATGTTGTGCGGTGTTGCTGCGTGTATATAGTTATAGAGTCATCTGTTTCATTACAGGGACTATGTAATGGTCGATGGACCAGAATGGAATTGGTTGATGTATCTGTGAAGAAGAATGTTGCTTCATTGCAAAACTATAAGATACATAAGACTCCCTAATGGCAATTTCTATTGTTAACTATTCTGGATATTTAAGTATTTTAAAGAAAATATATTTGAAAATCAAGAAAAGTACTTTTTCTGAGGTATTTTAAAAGTATGATAAAGGGAGTTTTTTGAGACCGGTGATGTGAGCAGTTTGCTTTCCCCTATGACGATTTAGTTTGCCACATAGTGGGATTTAAGCCATCCTTAGGTCTCTTTCTCCCCATGATAGAAATGTATTAAGGTATTTATTGAGTAATGGTGGGAGTGTGTTAGCTTATAATTAGTGTTAATTTGGATTGAGGTTGATTTTGTAGGTAATTTTGGTTAATCTAAAATTTTTTTTGAGTTTTTGATATGCACAAAACTAACCCATTTTGAGAAAATGCCCCCAGAAAAGTTGGTTAAAAACACTGTTATAACATACATGACATAGAAAATGACTTCTGAATTAGATGAATTATTACATTAAACTGCAAGATATGGCCTAGAGGGCTCTAGGCCCTGTAACTGGTAAATTTCCATGAAATCTGGTAAAAAAAAAAAAAAGACGAAAGTAACATTTTATCATGAGGACCACTGATGCCTCTCTGCATGATAGAAGAAAGATACAGTATTTTCTTTAACCGTAGGCCTCAGGGTCAGTGACCTTGACCCATAGCCATATAACACCTCAGTACACCACCATAAGAAGCCCTGCAAGGACTGTAAGAGAAACAAGATACTTCACGTTGTAATGCCTCTCAATTGGAGATACCAGCTTTATTTAGTCTCTCCACTGTAATTCCTGAGTTAGAAAACTTTAAGCATGTATTTTCCCTATCAAATCTCCAGGCTGGAAAAACGACACTATCATTACTACATAATACTCAGAGTGATTTACAGATCTTCTGAAAAAAAACTACATTTCATCATATCAGAGCATTACACATAGTAGTGTACAAACGTAAAATAAAACCCTATAAAAGAAGAAAATACAGATCAAGGGGGTATGGAAAGGGAAAAGAGAAAGAGGATAAGCATGGGGAGGTGGGGGGTGTTTCAGAGAGATGCAGTGAGCCTGGGTGGTATGAGAGAGAACAGATGAGCCTGGTGCAGTGGTGCTACTACAGGAGGGGAGCCCTAGGAGTGAAAAGTGCCCTCCCCAAAAAATGTCTTTCAGGATTAAGACTTGGAAATGAGAGAGAACAGAGGCTCAGGGACTGGGGGGGGGGGGGGGGTATTGTGAGGACTTGGTGACTGAATGAGGACTTAGGTATAGTGGAACTTAGAAGTGAGAGAATGAATAGAGGTTGGGTGGTGGTGGGGGTATGTGTAGGAACATGTTAGATAGACTAGAGTATTAGAGAAAAGGATATAGAAAGATGGGATGGTATGGAGTGAGAGATGGAAGAAATAGATAGGTTGGTGAAGTGTGTGACAGAATGGAGAAATAGAGGTGCTGGTGCAGAGGTGAAAAAGGACATGGGAAGCTAAATAGTCAGTAATAGAAGAAAGGGCTGGAAGCCAGGGAGGGGTTGAGTGACAGGGAAGGAGCTGGAGCAGGTTTGGTATGGAAAGGCAGTATATTAAACCCTGAACAAAGACAAAGATAACAGAGGAAGATACTATAACTGAGGACTAGGGAAAGAAATGAGTACCAGGGTCGACTCAAGGGTATCTGATGCCCTAAGCAAACCTTCAGTCATGCACCTCTCCCCTGCCACTCACGCACAACCATGTATGCCTCCACCATGCTCCCTCCTGCCATGTGTCCCCCCCCCCCACCATGCATTCTATTTAATATTGGCAAATATTAAAGAACAATTTGAATTCACATATTTTATCAAAATTGTTTTCTATTACAAACATACAAAGGTTTGTAGCATGTTAATACTACTTAAGAATAAGAAATGTAGACCTGAAAACCAGTGCTGCTTGATTCCATGCTGCAATGCTGTACCTGCCACTATCCTCCATCTGTCCGCTGACCACTGACTTGCTCTGTCAACAAGTGCCTGTTTCCAAGCCGACTGCCCAACATACTTGGCATATCTACTGAATGAGAAGATTGCCAAGTAAAGATCTAGCCAGGCAATAGCCGCATTCCATCGATCGTCTCATGGCTGCATGTGAGATCATTTCCTCTTCCTGTGGGGGAGGGATCAGGAGGAGGCTCGAAAAAACTAAACAGAATGCCAATGCTGCTTGCAGCATCAAACCAAGAAACTCTTTTGGAAATCACCAGATAATTTAAAGTTAATTAAATAAAAAAAAGAGAAGAGCCCGGGTGTGCTGCTAGATAACAGATGACTCATCAAATGCTGCTGATGCAACTAATAATTCAGTCATACTCTGATTCAATTTCTCCTTCATTTAGTTATATTGATTTGAATTCCTCCTTGTCCTTGCAATTTGTTTTCTTTTTGCCACCCCTAAAATTGTCTGTGCTAGGCAGCCATCTAGTTTGCCTAGTGCTAGGGTCAGCCCTGATGAGTACATATGGTTGAAAATGGGGTTCTAGGGATTGAGTGAAAGACAGGAAAAGAAGGTTGGAGAAAGAGTGAGACATAGGAGGGAACGATGGAAAACTAGTAGGTAGGCAATAGATGAAAAATTGGAGATTGAGAACTGGAAGGTAGAGAGAGAGGACAAATGAAGAGATAAAATCTAGTTCAAAGTGGATAGAGAGGCAGAAGAGAAAGAAATGGAGAAAAAGCTAAAAGGGAAAAATCAATGTCAGAGACTGATGCAAGGCCAGATTAAGGCACAAATTACAGTAGGTGTATGTCTAGAGCTAAAATGTACTGTACTCAAGAGACTAGGGTTACCAACTATCTAGATTTTTTATCGGAACTATACACATTTCTGCATTAATGTCCAGAAGCCAGAAGAATGGCTGAAGTGTCTGAAAAATGTTCAGTGTTTAGATCTCTATCTACAGATCTATAATCCTCCCACCTGCATCAGTGAGCCTGCCCTGCCTGTTTCCAGTGCCATTAGCAGCAGAAACTGTGGGTAGGAGCCAGGCAGTGGAAGGGCACAAGGGGCAGGACCACTGGAAGGCATTTGTTCTCACACGAAGGGAGGGGGCGAACCAGGGGGAAAGATTGGTGAAGAAGTATGAGAGGGACACTGCAGGCCAAGAAAAGGGCTAGTAGCAACTGCAAGAATGTTGTATGATGATGGGAAGAGCTGGTTAGGGAAGGCACTCACGTGGAGGCTGATTCTATAATGTGCATATCCTGTTGGCAGAAACGTCTGAAGTGAAAATGGGCACGTAATATACCCGATTCTGAAACCATGGAGATAGAAGTGCCCACCATTCCAGAATCAGGGAGATATACGTTTCCAGCATGGCACACACAACACATCTGGGGAAATACGGGCCCGCGCTGCGATAATAGAATACGGGTAAACACAGCAAACGGGCTGTGCGTCCCCTTGCTCACCATATTAAGAAAAGATAGACGTTTGCGATGCTATCCGTCTCTGTGTGGCCACGCCTTCGCTGGCAAAGCCTACATCCTCTACGCTGATGCTCACACTGACAATGTTGTGCTCATGCAAACAACACCATTAATACTGATGAAACAGATAAGGTCATGCAACCCAGGTATATATACTAAACTGTTGCATGCCCATTACACTACAAGGTTATCTAAGTGCACCAAAGCTTTTGTAAAAGAAAGTAGAAAATAAGACGTTTGCCCTGACAGACCCTGCAGTAACACATACATGGCATGTGATGAACACCTTAGTTATTCTTTCAATGGTCATCGCTGAAAACAGTACGTGCATTGCTAAGAACGGGCCAGAAAAAACAGAAATGGGTCTATACAGCTACATGTCACAACTTATCCCTGTCATTCATAGGAAGCCATCAGGATGGGCCTATGCAGCAGTGCAAAGCCCAAAAGCATCATCATCTGTCCTGGAAAATGTGCACACTGTTAAACCTCAGATGGAGCATTTGTATATGCATCAGTGCTGTCCACCACGCAGCGTGCCCCCACTCCAAGAGTCCCCCACTACTGACAGGGACATGAGCAGTTACTGCCCATTCACAGTGGCACCTGGTGATGCTGCAGTCAGCCCTACAGTCCAGGTACTGGCCAGGCATAGATGTCCCCTCCTGAGTTGCGGATCAGCACACCAGGGCCTCCCCTGCAGTCCTCATACCACATACATACATACACACACACACACCCATACACACTCTTGCATGCGGTCACAGAAAGCATACCCCTGCGAAATCCATGCCCTGCACCTATAAACAACTGCTGGTGTCTCCGGACCACACTCTTAAGCCAGACACGCTTCTGCACCATACTAACTCAAATACCATCCCTACATCTACAGTCTCATTTCTCTGGACACATGATTTATTAGGGAAGCCTGGAATAGCCCCTTTAGCACAATCAGCAACTGTCAGCAAAGCCAGAATTAGGACTATTGCTGTGCTTTATTTTTCAGCAGCTACAGGTACCAGTCTGTCAACAATGAGCCGCCTGACTGAAGACCGAACACAATTTATGACAACTATCCTGAGGGCCGTCATGTGTCGACAGCGACTCGACGGCACTTAACAACAACAACATGTTTCTGTGGGGGTATTTTTATATTGGCACCTCACGTTACAAATGTCCCTCACCTGTGCATTCATCTTGTGCTCTCCAAGACAGCAGAACCACCAAGTCACTACAAACTTGTCACTGCCATTCATCTCTATAGGACACATGGCAGATCAGAGCAGAAAATCTTCTAAGTGCTGGCCTTAATCCACGTTGCCACTGGTATAATGTACGCGTCCATGGATACACTCAGGATGTATATGGGCCTTTCTGGAATATGCTTTATATGTCTTCGCGGCTTGCCATGCCCCATTCTGCCCCCTTCCGCCCACATTCGGAGATCCCTGTTTTAGTGCCATGTACGTACATGGCCACATAGTTGTGGAATATGGGTCTAGACATTTTTGTGAGCAAAACATCTATCCCGCAGGTCCAGATGGCCTATTTGCGTTTCAGAATGATTCCCTTAATGAGCACGAGTAGCACAATACCAAAAGAAAGAGACTGTGTGTGAGTGATGAGAGTGTGTGTATGTCTGTGTGTGTGTTTGTGTGTTTTCCTGTGTCTGTTTCTCTTTCTATGGTGAGGCTAGTGTTATATAACTAAGATTACCAGATGTACCAATTTTCAGGATTTGTCCTTCGATTTGGAAACAGTGTCCCCCAACTCCATGGACTATAACCACCTCCTATCCCCGACTTCAGTGGGGAGAGGGGCAAAGAACTTTGCTTCTCCTGTATACCCCTTTGATGAAAAGATGTCAAATTAACTTCTTTTCTGAAAAAAAGAGGGAATTTTAGAAATGTATTGAATATCTATTTATATGTTGTGGTATTCCTCCCACTGCCTAGGCGGTTGCCTATAGGTGGGGGTACGCCTTATAATGTCCCTTTATATGGGTTCCCAGAGCCAGGGCTTCTGGGAGTTGTAGTTGATGAACAATGAGTTGTAGTTGTGAACAAATGAATGATTGAGCCAAGGGTTTTTGAAGGCAACACAGGAATTTATTTTCTTCCTTTGCTCAAAGGAACCTCCGTAGAAGCTCAGCACAACGCATAAACTGGAATACTTCTCCCCTCAAAAGAAAATAACTTCTATACAAAACTTTCACAGTGTCACTAGTTACAGTTGCTTCCTTCAGCAATGCAATTTCTTTCTTCAGCAGACAAAAATATCACTTAACAGTCTTTTGCTGACTTTAGGTATAAACAGTGGCTTTTTAACTGCACAACATGTACATTAAAGCTTCCTCTTTACTTCGGTTATTATATGTTTCAGATAGTTGCTCTGGACAAATTCAAATCCAGCCTTTGAATGTTTCATGTGCTTTTTAAAACAGCAGCAACTTCATTTTCAAACATTCTTAGCCTTCTTAACTGCAGACATTCAGGTATAATAACTCCTGGGTTTTCCTCAGGCTTAAAATCTATAGCTTTTCATTCTACCCTCATAGATAGAGAACAATCCATTTCACATTCTAAGGAATCATTTTCAGTATCATAATTATCTACTTGCATGCTTTCAGAGTCAGGCTCTGCAGTCTCCTGACTGACAACAGCCTGGGATAGCGTGGGTTTGATTTCTTCCAATAACTTGAAAACCCTTTCCCAGCGAGACCTCCCTCTTGACTCAGGAGTGTTAGCAGGGCTTTGGAGATCCTTATCTTGCAGTAGACTGTTTAAAGCTTCTAAAGGGTTCACCTCCCTTCTATTAACAGTTCTTCTTACCGGCCTTCCCTGAGATAAAGCTCTTCGACACTGCTCTTCCTGGACTGTCCCCGTACCTGGCTTATAGGCAGCAGCCTCCTTAGGATAAAACCTCCTGTTTCCAGGGCCAGCTGTAGTCTCTCTACAGCACTGGCTTTGTTCAGGACTGTGGTGTTGGCTATGAGGGGAATCCTTCCTTAGGCTGTCCCTGGAGCACCTCTCTCTCCCGGTCTCTTTGAAAGAATCCTTTCTTTCTGTATCTCTCGGGATCTCCTTGGCTTCTGTTTCCCTGCTGGTCTCCCTGCTGGACTCTCTACTTCCTGTTCTCTGGGGCTTAAATGAGTGGGGCTGCCCTACAACTTTCCACTCCTCGCCCAGCTGTCTCTCGTTACCTCCCCTAGTTGCTATGGAGCTTGGGCGTGGCCTGAAGACAGCAGCTTTGGGTATGTTTTTTTTCTCTCTAGCTGAAGTTTTAAAGTCAAAGCTCCCTGCACTTCCTTTCTGCTTGGAGGTAAATGTTTGTGTTTTCTCTATTTCCATGGGCCCTGGAGCAGTTTCGTCACCACAATGTATAAAAAAAAGTTTAAGCATATATGTATACTTGTATATGTGTGATTATAAGTCGAGAAGGGCTGCTACTGTATTTTTTAAAACTTGAAACTACTGATTGCTGCCCAGACTGGTCATTTTAAATCTATGGGTAAAAGATGCCCAAGGAGGGAGGACCCCTGCTCTGCCCAGCCTAGTTCAGCCCTGCCTAAAGTGCCAAATTTGCTCTCCAAAAATCTGGTAACCCTTTATATGAATAGAGCTTCCCTTTGAAGACTGGGCTGGATAAGTCCAGTAGTGTAAATGAAAGGCGAGGTGAGTCGGTGACAATGGATGCTATTACACTTTGGCACCCTGAGCTAGTGCCTCACTGGCTCGCCCCTTAAGCCGGCCCTGCTTAATTCACTTATCACTGTTTGATTTAAATGGCTGCCAACATTAGTAAGCATACTATGCAGTGGTAATTTTCTACAAAAAAGATGGTGTCAGTGGAGGCCAGAGGCAGCTTCTAGCCTCCACTCTAGCAGCAATGGTGGAAAAGGAAACAAGTTCAAAAGGGTTGCAGATATTGATATCTCATCCCTCACTGTATACTGTTCACTCAGATTGCTGTGCCTCAAATGCGTAACTCATATATTTTCGTACTGAATTAGAAATTACAATGCATTTTCTTGTGTGAAGCCACAATGGCAGGACCTTGAAAAGGGATTTCATGCCAATAATCAACTAACTTAATGTGACAGGTGCTAGTCACTGCATACATGTCACTCTAACGCCACCTTGTGATAGATAAATAAATTAAAGATAACAAAAAATAAACGTTGAAAACGGCTCTCTTCAAGTGTGACACAATGGTGTGTTTCCACCAGTGCTATGAGCAGGGTAGAGTTCTGAGGTCCAGTCCTGGATCCACGCCAGGTGAGACAGCAAAAATAGTGAGGGAGAGCTTTTTTGACAGCTTCACTAGATAATAGGGGAAAGTCACCCAAGAGCGCATGGTTCAGAACAATGTATCCTTGAAGGAAACTAGCAAAAGATTGAAGATAGGACATATCGACAAAGGTTCCAATAAAAACAAAAGTAACCCAAATGCCCTTAAGTACAGAGCAGACAGAGCTTAATGACTGCAAATTACCCCTGCCTACCGATAACCAGATTAATATAAATAAAATACAGTCTCTAAAATGCTTGTATGCAAATACTAGAAGTCTAAAAAATAAGATGGGAGAGTTAGAATATATATCACTAAATGAGAGGTTAGATATGATTGGTATCTCAGAGACCTGGTGGAAGGAGGACAACCAGTGGGACACTATGATACCTGGGTACAGACTACCTTGTAATGTTAGAGCAGATCAAATTGGTGGAGGGGTTGTACTCTATGTTAGACAGGGCAAAATGCAATGTGTGCCTTTGAGTCAGTCCTGACTCCTGGCGACCCAGAAGCTCCTGGGTTTTCTTGGCAGTGTCACCGGAAGTAGATTGCCAGGCCTTTCTTCCAAGGCAATGGAGGGTTAAGTGAGGGCATTAAGTCACAAAAGATTAAAGTTTTGCAGGAAACAAAATACACTGTAGAATCTCTATGGATTGAAAATCCATGTAAAAAGGGGAAGGGGAAGGCAAAGGCAGTCGAGGTGTACCGCCTGGTCAGAATAAACAAATGGATGATGAAATGCTCAAAGAAATTGGAAGCTAACAAAAGTTACAGCATAGTAATAGTGGGTGATTTCAATTACCCCGGTATCAACTGGGTCAGTGTCAAGGCAGGACAAGCTAGAGAGAGAAAATTTCTAGATGAAATAAATGACTGCTTCTTGAAGCAGCTGCTTCACGAACTAACAAGAGGGGGAGTCATTTTGGGCCTAGTCCTTAGTGGAACACAAAATCTGGTGCAAGAGATAAGGGTGTTGGGGCCACTTGGCAATAGCAATGATAGCATGATCACGTTTGACAGCAAGGAAATCCACAGTGCTACCTTTTAACTTTCAAAAGGGAGACTATGATAAAACGAGGCAAATATTTAAGAAAAAACTAAAAGGAGCAGTTGCAAAGATTAAAGATTTACATCAAGCATGCGTGTTGTTTAAAAATACTATCTTGGAAGCCCAGACCAAGATACCAAGATACCAATCTTTAAGAAAAGTGGAAGGAAGTCCAAAAAACTGCCAGCATGGCTTAAAGGTGAGGTCAGAGAGGCTGTTGCCAAAAAAGCATCTTTTTGGAAATGGAAAAAGGAGCCAAAATACGAAAACTGGAAACAACATAAGCACTGGCAAGTTAGAGGCAAGGCATTGATAAGGCAGGCAAAGAGAGAATCTGAGAAGAAGCTTGCTGTGGAAACAGAAGTGCATAATAGACTTTTTCAAGTACATTTGTAGCAAAAAACCTGTGAGAGAGTCAATTGGACCATTAGATGATAGAGGGGTAAAAGGGGCACTAAGAGGGGACAAGGCCATAGTGGAGAGATTGAATGAATTCTTTGCTTCGGTCTTTACTAAGATGTAGGAATGTTATCCATGACTGAAAAGGTATTTAAAGGTGATGCTGCAGAAGAATTGAAAGAAATATCTATACACTGAGAAGATGTATTAGAACTATTTGATAAATTGAAGAGTAGCAAATCACCTGGACCGAATGGTATACATCCAAGGTGTTGAATGAACTGAAATATGAGATTGCAGACCTACTATTAGTAATCTGTGAACTATCATTAAAATCATCTGTAATACCTGAAGATTGGGGGATGGCCAATGTAACACCAATTTTTAAAAAGGGTTCCAGGGGTGATCTGGGAACATACAGACTGGTGAGTCTGACGTCAGTACAAGGAAAAATGGTAGAAACCATTATAAAGAACAAAATTACTGAACATGTAACCCTACAACCTAACCGTAAAAAAAACCAGGCAACCCAGTAAACAAATTACATCCCTATACATAGCTCTCAGGGCAAGCCATGTTGCCACAACCGCATAGCGACTTCCTGCCTAGACTGTAGATAGTCTGTATATAGTTACCCCTGTTCTGAATCCAAGTTGTGTTACCCATTTGATGTAAGTGCAGAGCAGGCTCTTCCTACTCTGTACAAAATGTTATCTGTAAACCACACTGGTTTTAAAGAGCGCAGTATATAAAAAGCATTAAATAAATAAATTAAATAAATAAATGTAGATAGTCATGGCTTAATGGGAGACAGCCAACATGGCTTTACCTAAAGAAGGTCTTGTATCACTAATCCATTATGTTTTTTTGAAGGTGTGAACAAACAGGTAGACAAAGCTGAGTTGGTTGATATAGTATATCTGGACATTGAGAAAGCCTTTTAACAAGATCCCTCATGAGAGACTCTTGGCGAAATTTAAAAATCATGGGATAGGAGACAGAGTACTATTGTGGATCAGGAATTGGTTAAAAGATAGAAAGCAGAAGGTAGGGCTGAATGGCCAATTTTCCCAATGGAGAAAGGTGAATAGTGAGTACCCCAGGGATCTGTGCTGGGTCCGCTGCTTTTTAACATATTCGTAAATTACCTGGAAATGGGAATAACGAGTGAGGTAATCAAATTTACAGATGCCACAAAATTATTCAAAGTTGTTAAAACCCAAGAGAATTGTGAAAAATTGCAAGGGGACCTTGATAAATTGGAAGACTGGATGTTCAAATGGCAGATGAAATTTAATGTGGACAAGTGCAATTTTATGCATCTAGGAAAGAACAACCCAAACTATGGTTACACGATGCAAGGTTCCATATTAGGAACCACCACCCACGGAAAAGATTTAGGTGTCATCATGGATAATATGTTGAAACCCGCCGCCCAGTGTGCAGCGGCGACCAAGAAAGCAAATAGAATGCTAGGAATCATAAGGAAAGGAATGGAGAATAAAATAAAGGATATTATAATGCCTCTGTTTCATTCCATGGTGTGACCCACCTTGAACATTGTGCGCAATTCTGATCACTGTATCTTAAAAAGGATATAGCGTTATTAGAAAAGGTTCAGAGAAGAGCCACCAAAATGGTAAAGGGGATGGAAGGATACACCTATGAAGAGAGGCTAAAAAAAGTTAGGGCTCTTCAACCTGGAAAAGAGACAGGTGAGGGGAGATATGATAGAGGTCTATAAATTAATGAATGGAGTGGAACAGGAAAACCGTAGATCGATTGTTTACGCCATGAAAATATAGAAAGACTAGGGGATATGCAGAGAAGCTACAGTGTAACCTATTTAACACTAATAAGAGAGAATTTTTTTTCACTCAATGCGTAATCAAACTCTGGAATTTGTTACCAGAGGATGTAGTAAAAGCTGTTACTGTAGCTGGGTTTAAAAAAAAGGTTTGGACAAGTTCCAGGAGGAAGGGTCGATAAACCATTATTAAAGGGGACCCGGGAAATCCACTGCTTGCCCCAGTGCAAGCATTCTGGAGTCTGTGTCCTTTGGGGAAACTGCTAGGTACGTATGACCTAGATTGGCCACTGTTGGAAACTGGATACTGGGCTTGATGGACCTTGGTCTGACCCAGTATGGCATCTCTTATGTTCACCAATGTGATGCAATAAGCTCCCCTGTGAATTCCAGCAGGAACAAGATTGGGGGAGGGGGGTCCATGAGAAGTTTAAAACCTTCCTGTTTCCAGCTTGATATGTTCTGGCCGCTTTAGGAGGACAGAGGTCTGGAAATTGTTGATGGAGTGGAGGTTGGGCCAGAGGGAGAAGGATGATGGCATGACTGTTATTTAGATGTCGGTTTTATGGTATTGTATTTTGGGATTTCTAGTTGTAAACCACATTAGATGAGGTTTTCATATTTACGATTAGAAATGTTTTCAAATAAATTAAATACATGTGTGTGTGTCATGTGGGTTGTCGGGGGGAAGGTGTGTGACATGAAGGCTGTTGGGGAGGTGCATGCGTGTGTCTGCATGGGGATTTCCCATCCCTGTCTTTCAATACCTTCCCTTCTGCGCGTTCTCTCCTTCCCTTCACCCAGTCATGCATTCTCCCTTTCCTCGCCCAACTCGCTCTCATCTCACTCCCTCCTCTAATCCCACCCCTCCCTGATGCTTCAGCCCTCTTCTCTCTTCCTCCTTTCTAGCTGCACACATTACCTTACGCTTTCCCTGCCTTTCCTCCTCTAACCCCCCTTCTCTCCATCCTCCACCCCTTACCCACACCTTCTATTCATGCTCCACCACATTACCTGCCGCTATGCTGCTTTAGGGAGCCAGGCCACAGAGCAACTCTTCATGCTGGTGGGACTTGGGGGACTCGTACTTGCATTTTTAGGCCACAGCCCTGGTCTTCATGCCAGCAGAATTTGGGACTCCAGGCAACACTTGTTTGGTTGTAGCTCCGCTCTTCATGCCATTGGGAGAGAATGTTTGCGCATATGGACAGACAGACAACTATACGCAGCTGTCTGGAGCCTTTTCAAGAGGCACTATTGCATATGTGAAATAAGCCAGAAACATAGGGCCTGCCAACTCTTAACCCTGGATATTTAATGCTGTGATGACGGCATTGAATATCTGGGGTCACAGTACATGCCCCAGAGCCGCCAAAGCTAACCAGGTAGCGGACAGTCTCCACCTCCGCTCTGCCCTGGAACACCTCCAACACACCCCAATGCTAACTGCATACTATTGGGGCATGTAGCGGGGTTAGAAGGGGATATTCAACAGCACTAACGTTATTAAGTGTCGTTGAATATCCTGATTTAAGGCACTTACAGGTTTTACTGTAAATTACTTTAGAATATCGGGCCCAAAAAATGCAAGGAAAGTGTACATGTACAGGAGCGTACCAAGCCAGAAATGTGCCTGTGCGACTAATGAATCAGGAGACTCCGCTCCACCCAGCCATGTTCAGTAACTCACTTTTTCTGAGCTTCCTGGAAGCCCAGTGATGATATCGGTGCCCCCTTCTTTGCTTGCACCCTGCCACTTGCGCAGCCCTTGGTATAGCCATGTACACTTACAGTGTGACACGATGGTGTGTTTCCCCTTTCCTCAATTTGATCATTCAGGCATCTTTGTGTGGGGCCCTCAGTTAAAAAAAGCTATGGCAAAATGTGACTCAGTAAGGTAGCAGAAGATACAGTAAATGCTCTGCTCTTTTCCTTCCCCTTTTCCTCTATAACCCCTGTTGTTGTTGTTAAGTGCCGTCGAGTCGGAGTCGACTCATGGCAACCCTCTGGATAGTTGTCCTAAATTGTGTTCGGTCTTCAGTCAGGCAGCTCATTGTTGACAGACTGGTACCCATAGCTGCTGTTATTGTATCGATCCATCTCATTGCTGGCCTTCCTC
This sequence comes from Ichthyophis bannanicus, assembly GCA_033557465.1. NCBI lineage: Eukaryota > Metazoa > Chordata > Amphibia > Gymnophiona > Ichthyophiidae > Ichthyophis > Ichthyophis bannanicus. The sequence continues at coordinate 550,699,365 of CM066031.1, forward strand.
TTTTGCGTTGACCTTCTATCTTGCCAAGCATAATGTCTTTCTCTAATGATCTCTCTCTTCGCATGATGTGTCCAAAGTATGAAAGTCGAAATCTTGTCATCTGAGCTTCTAAAGAAAGCTTAGGTTTGATCTCCTCTAGTACCGACTGGTTTGTTCTTCGGGCAGTCCATGGTATACACAGTATTCGCCGCCAGCACCATAATTCAAAGGCATCATTTTTCTTCCTGTCTATCTTTTTCACTGTCCAGCTTTCACATCCATATGATGTTATTGAAAATACCATGGCTTGAACAAGTCGAATCTTTGTATGGAGAGAGACATCTCTGCTCTTGAGAATCTTATCTAGGTCTTTCATAGCCATTCTGCCAAGAGCAATGCGTCGTCTGATTTCTTGACTGCTTGTTGCTTCTTTATTGATAGTTGATCCAAGTAGGTTAAAGTTGTTCACAATTTCAATTTCTTCTCCTTCAATGATGAACCTGTTGATTATGCCAGTTGTCATGATCTTTGTCTTCTTTACATTAAGGTGCAGGCCCATTTTGAGACTATGTTCTTTGATTGTGAGAAGCAAATGTTTCAGATCATCTTCACTTTCAGCCAGTAATGTGGTATCATCAGCATAGCGAAGGTTGTTGATGAGTCTTCCACCAATCTTCACACCTCTTTTGTCTTCATACAATCCTGCTTCTCTGATGATTTGTTCTGCATATAAATTAAACAGGTAGGGGGAAAGTATGCAGCCTTGTCTTACACCTTTGCTTATTTTAAACCATTCTGTTTCTCCTTGTTCCGTTCGAACTGTTGCTTCTTGATCAATGTACAGATTGCGCAAGATAACGATCAGGTGTTCTGGTATACCCATGCTTCTTAATGTGGCCCAGAGTTTCTCATGGTTTACACAGTCAAAAGCCTTGCTATAGTCGATACAGCACAAATAGATATCCTTTTGGTATTCTTTAGTCTTTTCAAGGATCCATCTCACATCCGCAATGATGTCTCTCGTTCCTCGCCCTTTCCTGAACCCTGCTTGCACTTCAGGTAGTTCTTGTTCCAGGTATGGTTTATTTATTTTATTTATTTAGACAGTTTTGTATACCGCCTTATCCTTCAATCAAAGCGGTCACAACACAATTGGGGGATACATTTAACACACGGGGATATGAGACACATACACTAATACTTACAGGGAACATGGGCAATGGAGGGTTAAGTGGCTTGCCCAAGACCACAAGGAGCATCTGTGGGACTAGAAACCCCAGTCCTTCCGGCCCAAGGTTGCTGTCCTCTAGTGGGATTTGAACCACCGACCTTCCGGCCTGAAGTACCTTGCCCCAACCACTAGGCTACTCCTCCTTTTGAATAATCTTCAGTAGAATCTTGCTGGCATGTGGGATCAGAGCGATTGTGCGATAATTTCCACAGTCAGTTGGATCACCTTTCTTTAGTATTGGTATAAACACAGATCTTTTCCAGTCAGTTGGCCATGATGTTGTCTTCCATATTTCTTGGCAGAGCCTTGTGAGTACGGTAACAGCTGCATCAGATTGCTGCAATACTTCTATGGGAATGCTATCAATGCCTGGTGCTTTGTTCTTTGATAAGGCTTTCAATGCTGCTTCAACTTCTTCTTTCATCACCAATGGTTCCCGATCATAAGGTACAGGTTGAAACGGCTGTTGGTCCACTTGATCTTTATCATATAAAAACTCTGTATATTCCTTCCACCTTTTCTTGATCTTCTCAGCATCATTCAACATAGAACCTTGAGCATCTTGTAACATTCCAATTCGAGGCTGGAACTTTTTCTTTAACTCTCGTAGCTTTAGGAAAGCTGATCTTGTTCTTCCTCTAATAGTTTCTGCTTCTATATCCTTGCAAGTGTCATTGTAGTACTTTTCCTTGTCCTGTCTTGCTGCACGTTGGAAATCTCTGTTGAGTTCTGCGATTGTCTTTCTTTCTCCTCTGGCTTTAGCTTCTCTGCGTTTCTGGGCAATTTTCAGAGTTTCTTCCGTCATCCATTTTGGCCGTTTTTGCTTTTTCACCTTATGTAGAGACTTCTCGCTTTCTTCCAACACAGCCTTCTTGATGTCATTCCATAACTCTCCCGGAGCTCTGTCATTTGTATCTAAAGCAGCAAATCGATTTTGCAGGCAGTCTTTAAATTCCTGTGGTATATTCTCAAGGTCATATTTTGCTGCATTCATGAGTGGTTTGCTCTTTTTCAACTTTAGCTTGAGTTTGCATACTAGTAGTTGATGATCTGTACCACAGTCAGCTCCAGGCTTTGTCTTTGTTGATGTTACAGAGCTTTTCCATCGTTGACTTCCACATATGTAGTCAATTTGATTTTTATATAATCCATTCGGTGAAATCCATGTGTACAGTCGCCGCTTGTGTTGCTGGAAGAAGGTGTTTGAGATGAATAGATCATTGGTCTTGCAGAATTCTATCAGTCTTTCTCCAGCTTCATTTCTGTTGCCAAGTCCATATTTTCCAACTACTTTGCCTTCTTCTTTGTTGCCAACTTTTGCGTTCCAGTCACCCATGACTATCAGGATATCCTGTTTGCATGTTCTGTCAATTTCAGCTTGTACTTGTTCATAGAACTCTTCAATTTCATTCTCTTCTGCAGCTGTTGTTGGGGCATATACTCGAATTATAGTTGTGTTGATAGGCAATCCTCGTAGACGAATAGAGATTAAGCGTTCGCTGACTGCATTGTATTTCATTACAGTTCTTGCAAGTTTCTTCTTTATTATAAATGCAACACCATTTCTTCTTTGTCTTTCATTTCCAGCATAGTAGACCATGTGATCATCTGATGCAAAGTGCCCCATGCCAGTCCATTTCAGTTCGCTGACACCCAACAGATCAAGTTGTACACGTTCCATTTCATTCTTGACCACCTCCAACTTCCCTTGGTTCATGCTTCGTACGTTCCATGTTCCAATGTGTAAGACATCTTTACAGTTTCTGACTCTCATTTCATGCGCAGCTACATCAGCCGTCAGACTTCCCGAGGGCTTTGATCCAACCACTTCATAAATGCTGGCTTTACTCTGAAAAGTCTTAAGCTCTTCCCCAGTAGCTAGTTGAGTGCCTTCTGACCTGGGGGTCTCATCTTCCAGCACCATAGCACAATTTGTTTTGTTGTAACTATCCATTGGGTTTTCATGGCAAGATACAGATGTAGATTGCCGGGCCTTTCTATAACCCCTACCCACCCCTTTTCTCCTGCCCTCTTTTTTTCCCTCTTCTTTAACCCTGCCTTCTCTTATGCTCGTCCCACTTTACCCTACCCCTCTTTTTTTCCATTTCCTTATCCCTTCTATGCTGCTGAACCTATCTTCGCCAACAGAAGCTGGGGACTTCGCCAACTCCAGCCACTACTCTTTCTCTTCCTGTGCCAGTGGGAGCTGCAGAGTCCTGCTGGCTCCAGCCGCTGTTCCTCATCTAGCTGTGTCAGCAGGAGCTGAGGACTCGTACTGGTTCTTCAAAATGCCCTCTGCCTCTTCAGTCAGTGGAACCTGGGAACTTCCAATGGCTGGTCAGCATTGCTGCTTCTCTTCCAATGCCAGTGGGACATAACATAAGAACATAAGATATGCCATACTGGGTCAGACCAAGGTCCATCAAGCCCAGTATTCTGTTTCCAACAGTGGCCAATCTAGGTCATATGTACCTAGCAGTTTCCCCAAGGGACACAGGTTCCACAATGCTTGTATTGGTTCAAGCATTGATATCCTGGGTCCCTTCTTAATAATGGTTTATGGACCTTTCCTACAGCAACTTGTCCAAACCTTTTTTAAACCCAGCTACACTAACAGCCTTTACTACATCCTCCGGTAACAAATTCCAGAGTTTGATTACACGTTGAGTGAAAAAATATTTTCTTTTATTAGTCTTAAATAGTTTACCCTGTAGCTTCATTGCATGTCCCCTAGTCTTTCTATTTTCTGATAAGGTAAACAATCGATCTACATTTACCCGCTCCACTCCGTTCATCAATTTATAGACTTCTATAATATCTCCCCTCAGCCGTCTCTTTTCCAGGTTAAAGAGCCCTAACCTTTTTAGCCTTTCTTCATAGGAGTATCCTTCCATCCCCTTTACCATTTTGGTGGCTCTTCTCTGAACCTTTTCTAAAATCGCTATATCCTTTTTAAGATACGGCGACCAGAATTGCACACAATATTCAAGGTGCGGTCTCACCATGGAAAGATATAGAGGCATTATAATATCTTTTGTTTTATTTTCCATTCCTTTCCTTATCATACCTAGCATTCTATTTGCTCTCTTGACCGCTGCTGCACACTGAGCCGAGGGTTTTAACATGGTATCCACAATGACGCCTAAATCTTTTTCCTGGGTGGTAGTTCCTAATGTGGAACCTTGCATCGTGTAACCATAGTTTGGGTTGTTCTTCCCTAGGTGCATAACCTTGCACTTGTCCACATTAAATTTCATCTGCCATTTTGATGCCCAGTCTTCCAATTTATCAAGATCCTCTTGCAATTTTCCACAATCCTCTTGGGTTTTAACAACTTTAAATAGTTTTGTGTCATCTTCAAATTTGATAACCTCACTCGTTATTCCACTTTCCAGGTCATTTATGAATATGTCAAAAAGCAGCGGACCCAGCACAGATCCCTGGGGTACACCACTATTCACCTTTCTCCATTGGGAAAATTGGCCATTTAGCCCTACCCTCTGCTTTCTATCTTTTAACCAGTTCCTGATCCACAATAGTACACTGCCTCCTATCCCATGACTCTTTAGTTTTGCCAAAAGTCTCTCATGAGGGACTTTGTCAAAGGCTTTCTGAAAGTCCAGATACACAATATCAACCGACTCACCTTTGTCCACCTGATTATTCACTCCTTCAAAAAAACATAACAGATTAGTAAGACAAGATCTTCCTTGTCTAAAGCCATGTTGGCTGTCTCCCATTAGGTCATGACTATTTACATGCTGAGTAATTTTATTCTTTATGATGGTTTCTACCATTTTTCCTGGTACTGATGTCAGGCTCACCGGTCTGTAGTTTCCCGGATCACCCCTGGAACCCTTTTTAAAAATTGGTGTTATATTGGCGATCCTCCAATCTTCAGGAATTAGAGATGATTTTAATGATAGTTCACAGATTACTAATAGCAGGTCTGCAATCTCATATTTCAGTTCTTTCAACACCCTTGGATGTATACCATCCGGCCCAGGTGATTTGCTATTCTTCAGTTTATCCAATAGTTGTAATACATCTTCCGATGTATCGATATTTCCTTCAATTCTTCCACACCTTTAAATACCACTTCAGTCATGGGTAACATCCCTACATCTTCCTCAGTAAAGACTGAAGGAAAGAATTCATTCAGTCTCTCCGCTATCGCCTTGTCGCCTCTTAGTGCTCCTTTAACCCCTTTATCATCTAATGGACCAACTGACTCTCTCACAGGTTTTTTGCTACGAATGTACTTGAAAAGGTCTTTACTTCGTGTTTTTGCTTCCGTAGCAAGCTTCTTCTCAAACTCTCCCTTTGCCTGCCTTATCAATGCCTTGCATTTGACTTGCCAGTGCTTGTGCTGTTTCCAGGTTTCGTCATTTGGCTCTTTTTTCCATTTCCTGAAAGATGCTTTTTTGGAAACAACAGCCTCTCTGACCTCACCTTTAAACCATGCTGGCAGTTTTTTGGACTTCCTTCCACTTTTCTTAAAGCGTGGAATACAGCTGATCTGGGCTTCCAAGATAGTATTTTTCAACAACAGCCAAGCCTGATGTACGTCTTTACCCTTTGCAACTGCTCCTTTTAGTTTTTTCTTAACTATTTTCCTCATTTTATCATAGTCTCCCTTTCGAAAGTTAAAAGGTAGTACTGTGGATTTCCTTACTATCCCTCCTCTACTAATTAAATCAAAGGCGATCATGCTATGATCACTATTGCCAAGCGGCCCCAACAACCTTATCTCTTGCACTAGATCTGGTGTTCCACTAAGGACTAGGTCTAATATGGCTTCCCCTCTGGTCGGTTCATGAACCAGCTGCTCCAAGAAGCAGTCATTTATTTCATCTAGGAACTTTATCTCCCTAGCATGTCCTGACGTGACACTGACCCAGTCGATACCGGGGTAGTTGAAATCACCCATTATTATTACTGCGCTGTAACCTTTGTTAGCTTCATGCACGAGGCCGCGGGCCGGGTCCCGCGGCCGACAGTAACCTGGGCCCGGGCCCGGCCTCGGCCTCCTGCACAGGACAAGGGGCTCGGTGGGGGGGGGGGGGGTGTCGGCGGCCCTGAGAGGAGCGGCAGTTTAAATCGCTCCTTGCCAAGAAGGAGCGATTTCATTGGTACTGGGCGGCTGGGGGGGCGGAGCAGGTGTTGCCGAGGAGCCGCGTGGCTGGCCTTTTCGCCGCGGCTCCTCGGGAAGAAGACGTGTTCTTCGGTGGTCCGGCATCGTCGGCCGGTGCAGCGTTGTCCCCCGGCGGCTTCGATTGCAGGCGGTGCTGATTGGGGCTGGCGTTTTTGGTTTTCCGTGTTCCGGTGAGCGGTTTGTGGGGGGACTTGCTGCCTGGCTCCGGGTGAGTGTGGGGGCGCGCAAAAAGGGGGATTGGGGGGTTTGGCTGGGGATCACTCTGCTTGGTGCCTCGAGTGATTTTTGCGTCGTGGGGGGAGGGCCTGGGGGGCTATATTATACATAACTAACTAATAAATAATTACCTAAATAAAAACAGGAGAGAGACCTGTCACACTTTGCTCCTAGAGGTATTAGGGAGCATGGCACGTCCAGGGAAAGGGGGCAGGGGCCGACAGAAAGGGGGTAGCGCGGTAGCCTTGACTGGGGGGAGGGGGCTTGGCTCTAAGGGGTCGCGGGGAGCGGGGTCGGCCGCGCGAGTTACGGCCACCAGACAGAGGAGGAGGGGGACTGGTGTAGGGGCTCATACACGGGGGGGAGAAGGGGGAGTCGTGGGGGTTTGCCTGCCCCTGCGGAGGGCGATTTGGCTCTAGGGAGGCCCGGGGGATCAGCAGGGGATTTCGGGGGGGGGGGGTTGGGGGCTCAGGGTCTGGTCCAGGAGGCGGTGGGGGTAGTGGGAGCCGTCAATAGGGAATATGCTTCGGGGATAGTGGGGGACAGGGGGGGACAGACAGTCGGTGGAGCGTTGGGGCAGGCGCCCACAGGCGTTTGCGGTCCTTCTGGGGCCCCCTGCGGTGCGGATGGATCGGGGGCTTATGGGCCAGTTCCCTTAGGGCGTGGGTGGTCGGGGGGGCGTACGGATGGGTGGGTGGGCTGGCCCCCGGGGGTGGGCCAGCCCATGAGCATGGGTTCCTGGGGGGTGGGTTGGGGGGGGAGTGGGTGGGGGGCGGTTTACAGAGTGCAGGGGGACACCTGCCATGGGGGGCGTCGGGATGGGCGGCTGGGGGTTTGGGTACCTCGGCTTGGCCTCCGCGGGGGGGTGAGGGTTGGGGGATGGGACAGTATGGGATGGACACCTCGGGGGTTGCTGCTTCTCTTCCTCCGGCTTTGGGTGCTTCTATCCCTCTGCAGGTTCCAGCGAGCGGTGTGGCGGCTGCTGGTGGTAGCGGAGGAATACGGACGGTGATGCCGTCGGGAGAAGATCAGACCGGTCCGACCTCGCTGGTGCAGCCATCGGCGGTCCCAGAGCGGGCGGAGCACGCTGCTGCAGGTGAGTCTCCAGGCAATCCAGTTGGGGTGGGCGGGGAGTCGTTGCCGGCAGGGGAGGGTGGTTCTCTGGCACGCAAAGCCAAGTCCAAGAGGAAGCATCGGCGTCACGGTAGACGGGGCACGTCGTCATCGTCGTCATCTTCTTCTTCCTCGGATAGTTCCTCTACTACCTCTACGGAGGGTGCGCCAGCAGGTGGGGGGGCGGGGTCCTCGGTAGTGCGTTGCGCCGAGCTTTGGGAGAGTGTACCACGCAAGTTGCGGCGCAGGATCAAGAAGCGGCGATATATTGATATTTTTAGGCTCTTGGACGGACGGAAGCGCTCGGGGGAAAGTAGAAAAAAGCGGAAGGAGGATGAGAAAGCGGGGAGGGTACGGAAGGTTTCCCGAAACACGTTAAACTGGACTAGGGCCTTTTTGCGTCTGGCGAGCGTTTGTGGGCATGCTGATCCGAGTTGTTATGGTGAGCTTTTGGCTTATGCGGATGCCATATTAGCGGCATCCCAAGCGCACGACGGTTGGGCCTGGCTCAATTACGATGAGGAGTTTCGGGATAGGATGGAAGAAAATCGGCAGCTGTCTTGGGGGATGAAGGATATTAATTTGTGGCTGACGCAAATGTCTGCCAGAAAAGGTGGTGCCGGGGGTGGTGCAGGTCCGGTCAGGGCGGCTGGCAATCCTTCGGCGGCGGGCGTTCGGTCCTTTCGGACCGCGGGCCCCGTGTCAGACTCGACTAGAAGCGGACAGGGAGGAGATCTTTGCTGGCGCTTCAATAAAGCTTCCTGCCCCTTTCCGGACTGCAAGTTTCGGCATGCCTGCTTGCTCTGTGGGGCCGGCCATTCAGCTGCGAAGTGTAGCCGAAAAGGGGTGCCAGGGGCGCCGGCAGGGGGTAAGTGAGGAGGATGGCGGGGGGTTGGCGCCTACTCCCATCAAATTGCAGGCGTTGCAACCGTGGCTTGCGCTTTATGGGCGGAGTAGGCACGGCAAGGCGGGGACAATGTTAGGGGCGGGTTTTGCAGAGGGCTTTCGTATTCCGTATCAGGGAGGGGTTGGTGCCGTGGCGGCCGACAATTCTAGCTCGGTTCGCCGGCTCGCCGATGTGGCCCGGGCGAAGATTGTGGCGGAATGTGAATTGGGCAGAATTGCTGGACCATTCGACCAGCCACCCTTTTCCGCCGTTTATCATTTCCCCCCTGGGGGTTATCCCAAAGAAAGAGACAGGGCGTTATAGGTTGATACACAATCTGTCTTTTCCTCCGGGTGCCTCGGTGAATGATCATATCCCGCGTGAGTTATGTTCGGTGCGCTATGCGTCCTTCGATGAGGCTTTGGAGCTGGTGCGCCAGGGTGGAAAAGGGGCGTTATTGGCAAAGGTAGACATCGAATCGGCATTTCGGCTTTTGCCGGTTCACCCTTCGGCCTTTCCGTTGCTGGGTTTTCGCTTTGACGCTCGGTATTATTACGATAAGTGCTTGCCGATGGGTTGTGCGATATCTTGTGCGTACTTCGAGGCTTTCAGCTCGTTTTTGCACTGGGTCCTGGTGAAGCGGTCCGGGTGTACATCTATTGTGCATTATCTGGATGATTTTTTGTTTGTGGGTCCAGCGCAGTCCACGGTGTGTGCGTCCTTGCTGAAGTTGTTTCTTGAGATGGCTGCTGAGTTTGGCATCCCGTTGGCGGAAGGCAAGACGTTGGGACCGGTGGAGTGTCTCTCCTTTTTGGGGATTGAGATAGATGCTGTGGAGTTCGTCGTCCGTTTGCCTCAGGATAAAATTGAGCGTCTGCGACTCTTGGTAGCAGAGGTGGGTTCCGCCTCGAAGGTGACATTGACACAGCTGCAGGCGTTGGTCGGTCACTTAAATTTTGCTTGTAGAGTCATTGCGATGGGGAGGCCGTTTGCGCGTAGGCTGTCCTTGGCTATGGCGGGGGTGCGTTGCGGCCACCATCATATTCGGGTGACGTCAGGGATGCGGGCCGATTTGCGTGTATGGGATGCCTTCCTGGCGGACTATAATGGCTGCTCGGTGTTGCAGTCGTCTGAACTATCCAACCTGGAATTGGAGTTGTTCTCGGATGCGGCGGGTAGTTCGGGTATGGGGTTGTATTGTCAGGGTTCGTGGTGTGCGGCTCCGTGGCCGGTGTCGTGGTCAGTGGGGGGGTTGACGCGTAATGTGACATTCCTGGAGTTGTTCCCGATTGTAGTGGCCTTTTGGGTGTGGCCGGAAAAAATTGCGGGATAGACGGGTGGTTTTTTGGTGCGACAACGCGTCGGTGGTTCAGGTTATTAACCGTCATTCGCCCAAGTGTCCGCGGGTTGCGGCGTTGATGCGGGTATTCGTTTTGGCGTGTCTTCGTCTCAATGTTACTGCTCGTGCGAGGCATGTGCCCGGTGCTCAGAATGCTATCGCTGATGCTCTGTCTCGTTTTCAGTGGGCGCAGTTCCGGGCTCTGGCCCCGGGGGCGGACGAGAATTCAGCAGCTGTTCCGGAGCACCTTTGGAGGCTTGGGATGCAGGAATGATGGATTTGTTGCGGTCCTCCTTGGCTCCAGGTACGTGGGCAGCTTATCGGCGGGGTTATGCGAGGGTGCAGGAGTTTTTCTGGGGGAGCGGTTGGAGGGGTGGTAGCGTGGAGGACAAGTTAGCTGGGGCATTTATCGTGTGGGCAAAAGGGTGCGGCTGGTCCCGGTCGGCGGTGCGTGCGGCTTTGGCGGGTTTCTCTTTTTTCAGCAAGGTGGCGGGCTGGGGCAACCCCAGGGCGTCGTATGTGGTGAAGCAGTTGCTGGCCGGGTGGGCTAAGGAACAGCCGAGTGTGCCGGATTGGCGTCGCCCAGTGTCCCATGATTTGTTGCTGCGCATATGGGTCGTTTTGCCGGATGTGGCGGTTTCTGCGTATGAGACGCAGCTCTTTCGGGCTTTGTTTGTTACGGCCTTTTTCGGGGCATTTCGGGTCAGTGAGTTAGTCCCACGGTCAAGCCAGAATGTGGTTCATGGTGGGTTGCGGTGCACCATGTGGATCTGCAGGAGACGCTCGTGCGGATTTATGTGGCACGCTCGAAGACGGACCAACGGGGGCTTGGCCGCTGGGTGCGGTTGAAGGCAATTCCGGGGGTGGGTACCTGTCCAGTACAAAATCTGGGGTCGTACGTTCATCGGCGGCCGGACATAGGCGGATGTTTTTTCTGTCACGAGGATGGGCGCGCGGTTACCCAGTTTCAATTCACGGCGGTTTTTCGCTTGGCCGTGCGGAGGTTGGGCTTGGAGGAGCGGCGGTTCGCTTCCCATTCCTTCCGGATAGGAGCAGCGACGAGTGCAGCTGCGGCGGGGCTTGGGGGCGAAGTGATTCAACGGATTGGGAGGTGGCGCTCCGGAGCCTACGCAGGTTATGTGCGCCTGGACCAATTGTGAGGTGTCTTTGTGGCGGGGGGGGGGTGTGGGGGGGGGTTTAATGCTGTGTTTCTTTTTCAGGTTTGCTGTGGAGTTGCCCTCCACGGAGCGCCGGTTCGAGCCCTGCCGGAGTGTGGTGGATTCTGGGACATTCATTCGTCTACTGGGCGGAGCGCAGAGCCGCGATTCGCCCGCTGGGGCTGCACCTGGGATTGGTGTCCTGCAATTTGAGGCTGGTCTGGCTTGGCGAGCGGGGCATGCGATGGTGGCAGCTCCTGCCAGTTGTTCGTAGGCATGCAGAGCGGCGTCAGCGACCGGCGGGGGTGCTGATACATCTTGGAGGGAATGACCTATCCAGTTGGACATGCCGGCAGCTCATTCGGGCGGTGCAGCGGGACCTTCGGATGCTGCAGGAAGAGTGGCCAGGTGTGGCAATTGCCTGGTCGGACATTATCCCGCGGCCGGCCTGCTTGTCTCAGCGGCGGTGGTCGCTTGGGTTGGCGAAAGTCAACAGACAGATTGGACGCTGGCTGCGGCAGGCTGGCGGGTGGCAGGTCCAGCACCCTTGGGTGGACCCACACTGTGCTGGACTGTATCGTACTGATGGGGTACACTTGTCCCCGGTGGGACAGGACCTGCTACTCAATGATTGGCAGGAAGCGCTAGAAATGATTGGTCGCAGCTTTATTGGGGTGGGGGCGGTGCGAGGATAAGTAAATTGCCTCGCACCGATGGCGGGGTAGAGAGCCAGCGCTCGCAGAAGCGGCGCGGGCTTGAACTGGTTTTGGAGCAGTGGGGGGCCAAGTGCTCCTCGGGGTGGGGCGAGACAGCCCGGTTGGGGGTCTCGGCCCGGAAGGGGGGGGGGGTGCCGGCCTTTGCTACTAGGATGGCGAGGCAGGCGGCGGGGTCCGGGGGAGGAGGATGCTCCGCCTTGCTACTAACATGGCGGGAGGGAGCATCGTCCGGCGATGGGGTGGGGGGCTTGGGGTTATGTTTAAGGTTGTATATTTGGGCCCGTTTTGGGCTGGTTGTTACAGGTTGTAAATAAAGCTGCGACCAAAGTTTGTACCATACTTAAATTGTTGTGTACTTTGTTGGGGAGCAAGTTATGTGGGGGGGGGGGTCAAGGTTGATGAGGGAGACGAGGCGGGTTTCCGGGTTACCAGAGTTAATGCACGAGGCCGCGGGCCGGGTCCCGCGGCCGACAGTAACCTGGGCCCGGGCCCGGCCTCGGCCTCCTGCACAGGACAAGGGGCTCGGTGGGGGGGGGGGGGGGGGGAGGCGGCGCTGAGAGGAGCGGCATTTGAAATCGCTCCTTGCCAAGAAGGAGCGATTTCATTGGTACTGGGCGGCTGGGGGGGCGGAGCAGGTGTTGCCGAGGAGCCGCGTGGCTGGCCTTTTCGCCGCGGCTCCTCGGGAAGAAGACGTGTTCCCGCCCTCCCTCCCCTTTGTTTGGCATTTTGGGATGTTGCAGCTGGTGGGGGCGGGGTAGAGAGCCAGCGCTCGCAGAAGCGGCGCGGGCTTGAACTGGTTTTGGAGCAGTGGGGGGCCAAGTGCTCCTCGGGGTGGGGCGAGACAGCCCGGTTGGGGGTCTCGGCCCGGAAGGGGGGGGGGTGCCGGCCTTTGCTACTAGGATGGCGAGGCAGGCGGCGGGGTCCGGGGGAGGAGGATGCTCCGCCTTGCTACTAACATGGTGGGAGGGAGCATCGTCCGGCGATGGGGTGGGGGGCTTGGGGTTATGTTTAAGGTTGTATATTTGGGCCCGTTTTGGGCTGGTTGTTACAGGTTGTAAATAAAGCTGCGACCAAAGTTTGTACCATACTTAAATTGTTGTGTACTTTGTTGGGGAGCAAGTTATGTGGGGGGGGGGGTCAAGGTTGATGAGGGAGACGAGGCGGGTTTCCGGGTTACCAGAGTTACTTGATTTCTTTGAGCATTTCATCATCCATTTGTTCATTCTGGCCAGGCGCTCGATAGTACACCCCCACTGCCATTGCCTTCCCCCTTTTACATGGAATTTCAATCCATATAGATTCTACAGCAGATTTTGTTTCCTGCAAAACTTTAATCCTTTCTGACTCAATGCCCTCTCTAACATAGAGAGCAACCCCTCCACCAATTTGATCAGCTCTATCATTACAATATAGTTTGTACCCAGGTATCACAGTGTCCCACTGGTTGTCCTCCTTCCACCATGTCTCTGATATTCCAATCATATCTAACCTTTCATTTAGTGCTATATATTCTAACTCTCCCATCTTATTTGTTAGACTTCTAGCATTTGCATACAAGCTTTTTAGAGAATGTATTTTATTCATATTAATTTGGCTATTGTTAGACATGGGTAATTTGGGATCTTTAAGCTCTGTCTGCTCCATACTTGAGGGGCCACAAAAAGCAAGAAGCCAAGACGTCAGGACGATTCAAATCAATTTTATTAATACAGACCCCAACGCGTTTCGGCAATCAATGCCTTCATCAGGGGGTAGCAGCTACAATAAAATATAAGTAATATAAACATAAAAACTTAAAAAGAAAAAATCAAAATCATAAACAAAAACATATATAATATGATCTTATGTAATCAAGAAGGACTGGTGAAATTCTTACCAATGTAGTTAAACAAACAGATGTATATAAACGCAGGACACACACATGTAATGAAAAATAATAATTAATAATATTTAAAATAACAGCATAAATATCCTAAAAAGGATTATAAAAAGGTATTATATAATCATTAGTCAATAATTTTTCAATTTAATTAAAAGACTGAAGCAAAAGTCTTCCAAAAAGGTTGAAGAAAATTCTTGTATAAATGTAAACATGAAAGAAAACAAATCAAAACTATTGTACTTACATGTAACCCTATTTATGGACTGTTAGTATAATCTTAAGTCCAGGGTTGGGCGTATTCTGTCTCACAATATTAAAGAGACTTAGTATCGCCTGTCTTAGACTGTAAATATAAAACAACTAAAGATAATCACAAAGAGGAGCATAGAATTGAGTTAAAATCAATCATATAGGATAGATTATGCATAAAAGAGGATGACATAAAAAAATATATAATAATAAATATAAATAATAATAAATGAATAATAATAATACACTGTAAGATAAATATATAATTGTGTAGAACTATGAATTTATACATATAAATATTGTAAAGACTTGTAATTAAAAAACATGTAGAGACTAGATTCATGAGCAAATCTTATGCCTTATTATATTATGGGTATCTGCTGAACAGCAAACCAAATATAAAAATCTAAATGCACAGAGAATGTTAAAATTATAAATAATAGCCAATGAATCACAGGTTGAGAAACTTCATCAAAACAAAGAGTCAAGCCAAAGAAATTATAATAATTATTTCGGTAATGAGAGATACATAAAAAATGAAGATATATATAAATGAAATATATATATATGTATGAAAAAAATGAAGTAAAACAATAGGGTAAACCAAATTGTGCATATACACATTTCATGCCATGAGTATGAAGATAACATAAAATAGTCTAAAAATTAAACTAATGAGTGACATAGTTAATTGATAGGTATTTATACTGAACAAAGGAACCAATCATTGTAAAATGATGCTTCCTATCAATTTGTTATAAAAGATAAATTGACTATCTTGTATGAACTGATCATGTGTTTTATATAACGAACTGATAGTTCAAGTATTAACAAATAAGTTAAATCAATTATCTTAAATGGTCCTCTATCCTATAATGAAACAAAGGTGTTTTATTTATAAAAGAAACTATTGAATTGAAAATGGGATATGCATAATTTTGATAGATGTTAACGTCTTTCTAAGTTAATAGCGTTGCTGCCTTGATGTTGTGGATCAATAGTATTCACCTATGAAATGCATTAACTCTGGTAACCCGGAAGCCCTCCTCGCCTCCATCCCCATCATTAACACATCCCCCACGTTCTGCGCACCCCCCCCCCCACCAAAGTTCACAAACAACAGTATTTGGTATAAACATTTTGGTCGCAGCTTTATTTACAACCTGTAAACCGACCCAAAGGGCCTGAATAACAATTAACATAACCGAACCCCGCACCCCTTTACCGGAGGATGCCCCCGCACCCGCCATCTTAGTAGCAAGGCGGAGCATCCTCCTCCACCCCAAACCCCGCCGCCTGCCTCGCCATCCTAGTAGCAAAGGCCGGCTCCCACCCCCCCCGCTACCGGGTCGAGACCCCCAACCGGGCTGTCTCGCCCCACCCCAAGGAGCACTTCGCCCCCACTGCTCATACCCAGGTCAAGCCCGCGCCGCTCCTGCGAGCGCTGGCTCAGTACCCCACACCCCCCCCAGCTGCGACAATCTCCAAAACACCCTCAAAGGGGGCGGGCGGGCGGGAACGCGACCGTTCCTGAGGAGCCGCGGCCAGAAAGAGACGGCCACGCGGCTCCTCGCTGCCACAGCACCGCCCCCCCAGCCGGCCGCCGGCCAATGAAATCGCTCCGACGGTGTGCCGGAGCGATTTCAAGAGCCGCGCACGGCCACATTTCTCAACACCCGCCCCCCCCCCCCCCCACCGCGAGGTGGAGGCCGAGGCCGGGCCCGGGCCCAGGTTACTGACAGCCGCGGGACCCGGCCCGCGGCCTCGAACACTAACTCTGGTAACCCGGAAGCCCTCCTCGCCTCCATCCCCATCATTAACACATCCCCCCAGTACTTCGCCCCCCCCCCAACAAAGTTCACAAACAACAGTATTTGGTACAAACATTTTTGGTCGCAGCTTATTTACAACCTGTAAACCGACCCAAAGGGCCTGAATAACAATTAACATAACCGAACCCCGCACCCCTTTACCGGAGGATGCCCCCGCACCCGCCATCTTAGTAGCAAGGCGGAGCATCCTCCTCCACCCCAAACCCCGCCGCCTGCCTCGCCATCCTAGTAGCAAAGGCCGGCTCCCACCCCCCCCGCTACCGGGTCGAGACCCCCAACCGGGCTGTCTCGCCCCACCCCAAGGAGCACTTCGCCCCCACTGCTCATACCCAGGTCAAGCCCGCGCCGCTCCTGCGAGCGCTGGCTCAGTACCCCGCCACCGGTGCGAGGTATGAACTATCCTCGCACCGCCCCCCCCATAAAGCTGCGACCAATCAGTTCCAAAACTTCCTGCCAATCATTAAGCAATAAGTCCTGGCCGACTGGGGACAAATGCACCCCGTCAGTACGGTACAGGCCAGCGCACCGGGGGTCCGCCCAGGGGTGCTGGACCTGCCACCCGCCAGCCTGCTGCAACCAACGGCCGATCTGCCGGTTGATCTTGGCTAGCCCTCTCGACCACCGCCGCTGTGACAAGCAGGCCGGCCGCGGGATGATGTCCGACCACACAATCGCCAAGCCCGGCCACTGCTCCAGCAGCGACCGCAGATCCCGTTGTACAGCACGAATGAGTTGCCGGCACGTCCAACCGGAAAGATCATTGCCTCCCAGGTGTAGCAGAAGTCCCAACGGCCGCGGCCGCCGCTCCGCGTGCTCACGAACTACCGGCAATAGCTGCCACCAACGCATGCCCCGCTGGCCGAGCCACACCAGCCGAAAATTACAGGAAACCAATCCTAAGTGCAGACCCAGCGGACGAGTTGAGGCTCTGCGTTCCGCCCAGTAGACGAAGGAATGTCCCAGAAGCCACCATACGCCCGGTGGGCCCCGTGCAGCACTCCAAGTCGACACGCTCAGCAGAACACCTGGAAAAGAAACACAGCATTAAATACCCCCCCCGCACCCACCCCCCCGACACCCCCACCCGCAGATCACAACTGCTCCGGGCGCACATAACCCGTGTAGCTCGAGAGCTCCAACGCCCGATGCGTTGAATTACCTCACCCCCAAGGCCCGCGGCCGCAGCACTGGTCGCCGCGCCTATCCGGAAGGAATGAGAAGCATACCCGCGCTCATCCAATCCCAACCGCCGCAAGGCCAGGCGGAAAACCGCCGTGAATTGAAACTGGGTGACTGCCGACCCGTCCGCATGGCAAAAGAAACAGTCAGCCCCATCCAGACGCTGACGCCGATACGTCAGCAAGTTCTGCACCGGACAAGATCCCAGACCAGGGAGGGCCCGCAGCAGCACCCACCGACCCCGCCCCTGCGGGTCGGTTTTCGAGCGGTCCAGAAATATCCGAACCAGCTGCTCCTGCAGGTCCACCTGATGCGCCCGCAACCCTCCTCGACCACCCCGCCCGCCCACCGCCGGGGGGACCAGCTCACTAACTCGGAAGGCCCCAAAGAAGGCAGTGACAAACAACGCCCGGAACAGGACGGCCTCAAACGAAGAAGCCGCGACCTCGGGCAGGACCCCCCCAAATACGCAACAGTAAGTCATGCGACACGGGACGGCGCCAATCTGAGACAGGGGGGCACACACGTGCCCAACCGGCTAAGAGCCGCTTCACTACAAACGAAGTGCCCGGACTGCCCCAGCCCGCCGCCCTGCAAAAGAAGGAGAAACCAGCTAAAGCCGCCCGTGCCGCCGACCGGGACCAACCAGACTCCTTCGCCCATACAATGAAAGAGCCCGCCAGGAGGTCCCCAACACTGCCGCCCCTCCATCCCCTACCCCACAGAAATTCGTGAACCCGTGTATACCCCCGCAGATAAGCTTTCCACGTACCTGGAGCCAGGGAAGAACGCAGCAACGCAATCATTCCAGCGTCCCAAGCTGCCAAAGGTGCTCCGGCACTACCGCCGCGGTCTCGTCCGCCCCCGGTGCCAGTTCCCGAAACCGCTCCCACTGGAAACGAGACAAAGCGTCAGCAATACCATTCTGAACGCCCGGCACGTGACGTGCCCGAGCCGTGACATTAAGACGAAGGCAAGCCAGCACGAAAACCCTCATCAACGCTGCCACCCGCGGACACTTGGGAGAGTGGCGATTAATGACCTGCACCACCGCAGCGTTATCACACCAGAAAACAACCCGCTTGTCCCGTAACCTCTCCGGCCACACCCATAAGGCCACCACAATCGGAAACAGTTCCAGGAAGGTCACGTTACGCGTCAAACCACAGGAACCCCAAGAAGCAGGCCACGGCACCGCACACCACGCGCCCTGGAAGTACAAACCCATACCCAAACCACCGGCGGCATCAGAAAACAAATCCAAATCCCGGTTGGATAATTCACTGGACTGTAACACCGAGCAACCATTGTAGTCTGCCAGAAACGCATCCCACACCCGCAGATCGGCTCGCATCCCCGCATTCACGCGGATGCGATGGTGCCCACATCTGACCCCTGCCATCGCCAGAGATAATCTCCGCGCAAACGGACGTCCCATAGCAATGACCCGACACGCGAAATTCAGGTGACCCACTAATCGTTGCAGCTCAGTCAAAGTCACCTTTGCCGAGGAGCCCACCTCCGCTACCAAGAGCCGCAGCCGATCTACTTTATCCGCAGGCAACCGGACCACAAACTCACGCGAGTCAATCTCAATCCCCAAAAAGGAGATACGAGTCACCGGTCCGACCGTCTTACCCGCTGCCAACGGAATGCCAAATTCCACCG
This sequence comes from Ichthyophis bannanicus, assembly GCA_033557465.1. Lineage (NCBI taxonomy): Eukaryota > Metazoa > Chordata > Amphibia > Gymnophiona > Ichthyophiidae > Ichthyophis > Ichthyophis bannanicus. The sequence continues at coordinate 550,717,967 of CM066031.1, forward strand.
CCAGGCCCAGAAAAAGCTCCAGCAAGGATCCGCACACGGCGGACTGGGCCGGCCCAACGAACAAGAAGTCATCGAGATAATGCACGATAGTCCCCCGCCCAGACCTCCGAACCAGCACCCAGTGCAAGAACGAGCTAAAGGCTTCGAAGTAAGCACACGAAATCGCGCAAACCCATGGGCATGCATTGTCATAGTAATACTGATTGTCGAAACGAAAGCCCAGCAAGGGGAAGGCGGACGGGTGCACGGGCAAGAGACGAAAGGCGGACTCAATGTCCACCTTCGCCAACAGAGCCCCTTCTCCACACTGGCGCACCCGCTCCAATGCCTCGTCAAAAGACGCATAGCGGACAGAGCACAGCTCCCGCGGGATATGGTCGTTTACCGAAGCCCCGAGGGGGCAAGAAAGATTATGGATCAGCCGATAGCGCCCAGGCTCCTTCTTAGGGATGACCCCCAGCGGTGATACGATAAAAGGCGAGAAGGGGGGCCGTTCAAAAGGCCCAGCCACCCTGCCCAAAGCACACTCTGCCGCAATCTTTTCTCGGGCCACCTCCGCCAATCGCAGTACCGACACCGCATTCCCCCTCTCCGACCCCTTAAGCTCCCCCCGCACCGGAATACGAAAGCCCTTGGAAAACCCCTCCCATAACAACGTCCCCGCCTTGCCATGTCTGGTAGCCGCATAGAGCTCCAGCCACGGCTGAAGCGCCAGCCTCTTAATGGGGGTAGGCGCCAGACCCCCCGCATTCCCGTCACTTACTGGCGGCCGCCACCCCAGGCACTGCTCTACGGCTGCACTTGACGGCCGAGTGACCGGCGCCGCAAAGCGAACATGCGTGCCGGAACTTACAGTCCGGGAAGGGGCAGGACGTTTATTGAAGCGCCAGCACAGGTCCCCGCCGGGACCACTTGCCCCCGTTCTGCTCGTCTCGGGCCCCGGACCCGCTGACCGAAAGGGCCGAAGGCCGGCCGGAGCTGCCGTGCCCGCCGCCTTACCCGATCCTGTACCCCCCCCCATGCCGCCCCTTTTAGCCGACATTTGCGTGAGCCAAAGGTTGATATCCTTCATTCCCCACGACAACTGCGGTTCTCCTCCATCCTATCGCGGAACTCCTCATCGTAATTAAGCCAGGCCCAACCTTCGTGCGCCTGGGAAGCCGACAAGATAGCATCAGCATATGCCAGAAGCTCACCGTAACAACTCGGGTCCTCATGGCCCCATACGCTCGCCAGCCGCAAGAAGGCCCGCGTCCAATTCAACGTGTTTCGGGACACCGTGCGTACCCTCCCGCCGTCTCGTCCTCTTTACGCTTCTTGCGACTCTCCCCTGAACGTTTTCTCCCCTCCAACAACCGGAAAATATCCAGGTAACGCCGCTTCACGATCCGCCTCCGCAACTTGCGCGGAACACTCTCCCACAATTCCGCGCAACGGACCACCGCAGACCCCGCCCCCTCGGACCCCACCCCCGCTCCCGCAAGCGGGACGACCGTGGAGTCCGCCGATGAAGTGGCGGAGGACCCCGAAGACGAGGAGGAAGACGACGCGCTCCTCCGCCGACGCCGCCGGTGCTTCCGCTTAGCCTTGGCTTTTTGTGCCGGCAGAGCAGACGCACCCGGTAACACCCCCGCCCCAACTCCCCCCGCAGAGACCCCAGAGAACTCACCTGCGCCGCCGTCGCCGGCACCTCCGACGTGGACCCCGGCTGCTCCACCGAAGTCTGGCCAGGCTGGCCGACCGCTGACGACATCACTGTTGATCCCACAGCCGCCGCTGAGGACCCACTCAGAGGGACCTGAGCAGACCCCGACACCTGCAAAGGGAGAGGAGAGCCAACACACGGGGCAGGAGGAAAGCTCGCTCCCGGAGGGCCCCAACCGTAAGGCCCCATCCCCCACCCCACACCCCGCCCCTGCGCCCCTCCAGAGGACCCTAACCCTCCAGCCGCCCAGGCCGCAGCCCCCCAGGGGGCTGCCCCACCGCTGGATGACGGCGCCCCAAGGATCCCCACCCCAGCCCGCCCCCAGGCCATAGCTTGCCCAGGTGATGGGGACCAAGCCGGCCACCCACCCCCATGCATCCCAGCTCCACTCAAACCCAGCGGGAGGGGCCCATAGGCACCAGCAGGGGCAGGAACCCACCCAGGCCCACCCCCTCCTATACCATCAACCCCATCCACCACCCCCCCTCCAGTCGCCCCCCCCCCAACACCCCATCGGCCTCCAAAGCTCCTGGCCCAGCGACCCCCACAAGGGGACTCCCCCCTCCCCAGGACCACTCAGACAAACTGTAGGGGTAGGGAGAGCTCCACGCTTCCCGGCCCCTACCCGACGCTTTCCCGCCTTCCGACCACCCCCCCGCGCCCCCCCACGACCCGCTCCAGCGCCCGGTGCCGCCCCCGCCCCGCGGGATCCCCGCGGAGTGCCCCTACCCCTACCCCCGACGTCCTCCTGGCTCCGCTACCGCCAGCCATGGTGGGCCGCCCGCAGTGCCTCCCCAAATAACAAAGGGGGCCAAAGTAAAGCGGCAGCCTTGAAATTTCTTCCTTTTATATATATATATATATTTTTTTTATGTTATTAGAAGCCCCGTTAGCCCAGAAAAGAAACACCCCCCCGCCGATTTAGGCGGCCGCCCCGCGGTACAAACAACCCCCCCCCCCCCAACAAAACCCACTCACGGGATCACAGCAAGAGGAACGCGACCGTTCCTGAGGAGCCGCGGCCAGAAAGAGACGGCCACGCGGCTCCTCGCTGCCACAGCACCGCCCCCCCAGCCGGCCGCCGGCCAATGAAATCGCTCCGACGGTGTGCCGGTGCGATTTCAAGAGCCGCGCACGGCCGCATTTCTCCACACCCACCCCCCCCCCCCCCCCGCCGACAACGAGGTGGAGGCCGAGGCCGGGCCCGGGCCCAGGTTACTGACAGCCGCGGGACCCGGCCCGCGGCCTCGAACACGAGTTACTAAACCATGATACGGTATCACGCAATTTAAATGTAGAACTGAAGAAATACATGGATCCATTAGGTAGCAAACCCGAAGGCGTATTGTGCCGGTACTTGCTCAAAAAACGAACATAATAAATGAACTCGAAGGATGGAAAAATGACGCCTTAAATGTACATATGAAGACCTTAAAATGCATACAGATGAAAATAAAGATGATGATGATAAAATAAAAGTGAAATACCTTAGACACATAGGTTTATGGTTTTCCCAAGTTCATCGCCTATGTCGTAAGGACACATAAATAATGTTAAAATGCCGTATAGCCTAGCTTTTACTTAAAAAGCATTTTCTGAAGGAGAATTGCTAAACTATAAAGTGACATATGCCAACGGTTTAGGAATATATGCGGAAGACATTAAATAAGCATGAAAAATGTGTTTAAAAAGAAAGAATGTACTTTACGGTTCTATTTTTAAAACCTCATCTACACTAAAAAGGTAGCATCTAGGTTTAAAAAAGTAAATGAGTGTATGAACAGAAGCGACCACTAAAGATCATGACTTACAACTCGAAATAAAATAGGTGTCTTAATAAAAACAGGCTATTTCCATGGCAAATGATTAAATATTGTCGTAGTACTCGAGTAGCACCCATGCTATCTAGTGATGTAAAAGTTTTTACTCACGTTGATCTTACGATCGAGTACAAAGATTGTCTGCCTTAGAAAGCTGCAAAATGCTAGTACTGCTCACATGAAAGCGAAAGGGAAAGTGTACTGGCTTCGAGGGGTATAATATAGCCTTTTAAAATTGGCGCCAAAAACCAAGGAAGCTGATTGGAGGAAAAAGTGATGAGGCGAAACGCGTAATGGCTCACCGTAATGTTAATGAAAACAAAACACTTAAAAACAGTGTATTATATATGTACATAAGAATCTTTCTATGATAATGAGAAACTGCGAAACATAAAAAGTAGTATTGTTCATAGGAAAGAACAATGCCTAAACAAATTAACATCTAGGTTTTAATGGGTGGATGGAAAAATGCTAAACGGGTCTCTGTACCTCACAGGAAGACGGAGAGGTCTATCTCTTGGTTAAGACCATCTGGAGATAAGCTTTTAAACTCATAGATGTATCTTTGTTCCAATTTCAATAGTTTGTTGTTTATGTCTCCTCCTCTCCAATATGGTTTGATCCATTTCAAAACTAAATATTTCAAGTCATTGATTTTGTGATCGGCAGCGATCCAATGAGAAACCAAAGGTTTGTCTATGATTTTCCGGGAAATGCAGCTTTTGTGCTCAGTAATCCGAGTACGAATTTCTCTTTTAGTTTTGCCAATATATACAAGATGACATGGGCACTGTATGAGGTAAATTACATTGGACGTTCTGCAGTTTGTATAATCATTCAGGTATATCTTATGTCCTGATTTCGAATCCGTGAAGCTATTTTTGGATGTAATGGTGTGTAGACAAATAGAACATTTTCCACAACTATAATGTCCCTTGATTTTGGGGGGAGCATGTGATCTCGTGAGGGCTGATGGGACAAGTGTATTAGCTAGATTAGTATTTCTTTTGTAAGCAACCATAATATGTTTTGTATCAAATGCTGGCAATGTGGTGAGTAAATGCCATTCCTGTCTAAGAATGTTCACTATTGACTTCGAATATTGTGAGAATGTTAAAGCACAAACAACCATGGGTGCTACTCGAGTACTACGACAATATTTAATCATTTGCCATGGAAATAGCCTGTTTTTATTAAGACACCTATTTTATTTCGAGTTGTAAGTCATGATCTTTAGTGGTCGCTTCTGTTCATACACTCATTTACTTTTTTAAACCTAGATGCTACCTTTTTAGTGTAGATGAGGTTTTAAAAATAGAACCGTAAAATACATTCTTTCTTTTTAAACACATTTTTCATGCTTATTTAATGTCTTCCGCATATATTCCTAAACCGTTGGCATATGTCACTTTATAGTTTAGCAATTCTCCTTCAGAAAATGCTTTTTAAGTAAAAGCTAGGCTATACGGCATTTTAACATTATTTATGTGTCCTTACGACATAGGCGGCGAACTTGGGAAAACCATAAACCTATGTGTCTAAGGTATTTCACTTTTATTTTATCATCATCATCTTTATTTTCATCTGTATGCATTTTAAGGTCTTCATATGTACATTTAAGGCGTCATTTTTCCATCCTTCGAGTTCATTTATTATGTTCGTTTTTTGAGCAAGTACCGGCACAATACGCCTTCGGGTTTGCTACCTAATGGATCCATGTATTTCTTCAGTTCTACATTTAAATTGCGTGATACCGTATCATGGTTTAGTAACTCATGCATTTCATAGGTGAATACTATTGATCCACAACATCAATGCAGCAACGCTATTAACTTAGAAAGACGTTAACATCTATCAAAATTATGCATATCCCATTTTCAATTCAATAGTTTCTTTTATAAATAAAACACCTTTGTTTCATTATAGGATAGAGGAACATTTAAGATAATTGATTTAACTTATTTGTTAATACTTGAACTATCAGTTCGTTATATAAAACACATGATCAGTTCATACAAGATAGTCAATTTATCTTTTATAACAAATTGATAGGAAGCATCATTTTACAATGATTGGTTCCTTTGTTCAGTATAAATACCTATCAATTAACTATGTCACTCATTAGTTTAATTTTTAGACTATTTTATGTTATCTTCATACTCATGGCATGAAATGTGTATATGTACAATTTGGTTTACCCTATTGTTTTACTTCATTTTTTTCATACATATATATATATTTCATTTATATATATCTTCATTTTTTATGTATCTCTCATTACCGAAATAATTATTATAATTTCTTTGGCTTGACTCTTTGTTTTGATGAAGTTTCTCAACCTGTGATTCATTGGCTATTATTTATAATTTTAACATTCTCTGTGCATTTAGATTTTTATATTTGGTTTGCTGTTCAGCAGATACCCATAATATAATAAGGCATAAGATTTGCTCATGAATCTAGTCTCTACATGTTTTTTAATTACAAGTCTTTACAATATTTATATGTATAAATTCATAGTTCTACACAATTATATATTTATCTTACAGTGTATTATTATTATTCATTTATTATTATTTATATTTATTATTATATATTTTTTATGTCATCCTCTTTTATGCATAATCTATCCTATATGATTGATTTTAACTCAATTCTATGCTCCTCTTTGTGATTATCTTTAGTTGTTTTATATTTACAGTCTAAGACAGGCGATACTAAGTCTCTTTAATATTGTGAGACAGAATACGCCCAACCCTGGACTTAAGATTATACTAACAGTCCATAAATAAATAAATAGGGTTAAATGTAAGTACAATAGTTTTGATTTGTTTTCTTTCATGTTTACATTTATACAAGAATTTTCTTCAACCTTTTTGGAAGACTTTTGCTTCAGTCTTTTAATTAAATTGAAAAATTATTGACTAATGATTATATAATACCTTTTTATAATCCTTTTTAGGATATTTATGCTGTTATTTTAAATATTATTAATTATTATTTTTCATTACATGTGTGTGTCCTGCGTTTATATACATCTGTTTGTTTAACTACATTGGTAAGAATTTCACCAGTCCTTCTTGATTACATAAGATCATATTATATATGTTTTTGTTTATGATTTTGATTTTTTCTTTTTAAGTTTTTATGTTTATATTACTTATATTTTATTGTAGCTGCTACCCCCTGATGAAGGCATTGATTGCCGAAACGCGTTGGGGTCTGTATTAATAAAATTGATTTGAATCGTCCTGACGTCTTGGCTTCTTGCTTTTTGTGGCCCCTTGGACTTTTGCAAGGACAGTGCTCCTTTTTCTTTGTTTGCTCCATACTTGAGGGCATTTGGGCTACTTTACTCTTTTGTGGAACCTCTCTGCTTTTGATAGTATCCTTCAAAGATACATTCTTCCGAACCATCCGCTCTTGAGCGACTGTCGGCTTTCCCCTAATATCTAGTTTAAAAGCTGCTCTATCTCCTGGGAACTTACACTGGCTGGTCAGCATTGCTGCTTCTCTTCCAGTGCCAGTGGGACCTGGGAACTTCCACTGGCTGGTCAGCATTGCTGCTTCTCTTCCAGTGCCAGTGGGACCTGGGGATGCCTCGTGACTCTTCATTTTTTCTGCTGCTCTGTTGTAGCTGTATGCATCTGTTTGCTGATGCAAGTACGAAAGGGCATAACTACGGGGTGGGGGGAGCCTTGAGGGCACAGGCTCTCTCACGTTTGGCTGCAGGCCTCCCAAAAAATGCCACAGGTCGCAGGCTTTAAGTTTTGTATTACTTACTGTGCATGTGCAGGCCTACAGGGAAGGCACAGTTGTACTGGTCATACTTTGTGTACTACTGCATATGCAGTAAATGTGGCAGAGCAATACAGGTTTGCGCAAGGCAATCTGCTGCCTGAGGCGACGGATGAGATGGCACCCCCCACCCCCCACCATAGTGGGTGTGGGGGGGCCTTTCTCAAAACTCCAATTAGGAACTGAACCAAACCAAAAGCAAATTAGATTATATGGAGTAAATGCAAGATGTTTGCACACCAAGAAACTAAAAGAAAAAGCGAGAACCAAAGCTCAGTTAATAAAACTAAATTATAACTCATTTTTAATTTGTTGTTATAAACTGCGTTATAGTTCTTGCTTTTTATTTTTGAATATATATTTTGCATCCACAGACCCCCCCCCCCCCCACTTCCTCAACAGTGGGGGCAGAGCAGAACCAGGACATTCCCCCACAGAACTCAATATCTTTAAAAAAAAAATCTGATTCTGATCATCTCACTAACAAACATTCTCCAGTACCAGGCATACTGTGAACTAAAACAAAACCCTACAGCAGACACTGAGGATCTATAAAGCAAATCTACCATATCATACCATATCAGCACCAACTTCCAAAACTCACATAAGGAGCCCATCCAAAAAAAGTATCACTGTAAATACTGCAGTGAGCCTTGGAACATCCAACACCTATTAGAAAAGCTGAACAATTCGGATTACTACAGTACAGATCCCTACGTACAAACTCCATGTTAACAGAACACCTGGCCTCTGTCACACTCTCAGAACACAGACACTCACCAAATACAGAATAAATGACCATAACCTAATTTTTATGTAGATAAAAATTAAACTGCAACCCCAAGAAGCCAGATTCTGCATACACTGCAATACCAAAGAAATAGAAATAGATGTGTTTCATTCATTAAGAGCAAAATTACTGAACATGTAGAAAGTCATGTTTAATGGGAGACAACCAACATGGCTTTAGCCAATGTCTATATTTTTTTGAAGGTGTGAATAAACAGGTAGACAAAGGTGAGTCGGTTGATGTAGTGTATCTGGACTTTCAGAAAGCCTTTGACAAGGTCCCTCATGAGAGACTTTTGGCAAAATGAAAAAGTCATGGGATAGGAGGAAGTGTACTATTGTGGATCAGGAACTGGTTAAAAGATATAAAGCAGAACCCTTTTTAAAACTGGCATTACATTGATCACGCTCCAATGCTCAGGTACTTCATATGATTTTAATGATAGTTCACAGATTATTAAAAGTAGGTCTACAATCTCATATTTCAGTTCTTTTAGCATCCTCAGATATATGCCTTCTGGTGCTGGTGATTTGCTGCTCTTTAGTTTATCAAATAACTCTATTACATCTACCCGTTTTTGGCAATTTGTTTCAATTTCTCTGATACATCCCCTTTAAATATCATTCCTGGCATGGGTAAGTTTCGTACATCTTCTTTAGTAAAGATTAAAGCAAAGAATTCATTCAATCTCTCCACTATGGCCTTTTCCTCTCTTAGTGCCCCTTTTACTCCTCCATCATCTAATGGTCCAACTCATTCTCTCACAGGTGTTTTGCTACAAATGTACTTGAAAAAGTATTTATTCTGCATTTTTGCTTCCATGGCAAGCTTCTTTTCAAATTCTTTTTGCCTGCCTTATCAATGCCTTGCATTTATTTATTTAACAGATTTTCTATACCACTTTATCCCTTGGTCAAAGCAGTGTATATCAAACAAAACAGAACATAAAACATTGTAATCATGTAACTAAATTACAAACATTTGTACAAAATAATAGATCTAGGGTGTTGTAGGAATAATGTTAGTATAAGTATAAAGAATAATAACAAGAAATTAGAGTATATTCTGTACACAATTAATCTTCAAAATAGTTTGCAAATAAATGAGTCTTCAAGGACTTACAAAATGAAAGTAAGTCCTTGATGATTCATATATTTGGTGGAATATAGAAAAAAAGCTCTTCTAAAAGTAGTTGAGTTAGATTTAGCAAAAACATACTAGCAGGGATAATGGGCCCGATTTTGAATTAGGCAGGCTATATAGCCTGCCCGCCAATTTTCTCAACCTAGATTTTCAGTTCCGCGTTAGCGGAAGTGAAAATCCGGGTTAGCCTGGATGCCCCGGCAGCGCGTTAGGGACATATCTGGGATTTTCAAAGGGCACTACCCCCAGTAGGTGCCCTATGAAAATCCCAGATAAGACCTTTACACGGGTAACTAGGAAAGTTACCCATGTAAAGGCCTCTGAAAATCGGGCCCAATGTCTTTAGAGATCCTGTTCTCCTTGACCTGTTTTGACTTTCCAGTACTTATGTTTCCTGTTTATGTCTTTTGGCTCTTTTTTCATTTTCTGAAGGATTCTGTCTTAGCTATAACAGCTTCTCTGATTTCACCTTTAAGCCATACTGGCTGTTAAAGCTTTCCAATTTCTCTCCACACTCATGAAGAAGGTAGGGTAAAATCTCTGACTGGATCTCCAGTTTTCACAAGTAAACACTTGGAGGGACATTCTGTGTTGGCTGTCTCCTCCTTGTATGGCCAGTCAGAATTGGGCCATATAGAGGTAGACCCGATTCTGATCGCGCGGGGGCTAGACGTGCCCGCAGGATCAGAATCAGGTCTACGGCCTGGATGTGCAGGCCGTACCCTGATTCCAATTGGCCGTATGTCCAGCCCACATACCCGGCTAACTCAGCCAGGCTCCTGAATGGAGCCATAGTGCCATGGCGTCCCGTCGCCATTCAGGAGCCGTGATCCCCTGCTGCAGAAAACAATCTTTGTTCCCCACAGCCTGACCACTCATCAGGGTCGGCCAGGGTCAGGCTGCAGGGAACCTCCTGCACCTCCTTACCAGGCCTGGCCATGTCGTTTTGCGCCATCCAGGGGGACTTATTCCACCTCCAAGGTAGAATAAGTCTCCCGTCTCCGTGGCCGACCCCAGACATACAGGGCCAACCCTTTGGAGCAACCTTTGGTTGCTCTCTGCCCACCACCCACCCTTGCTCAATCTCTGTCCTGGCCCCTCCCTTCCATGAACAGAGCTCCCCATACAAATCGCCTATTCATACAGGGAGCTCTGTCCCCGGCAAACTGCCCAGCCATTTAGTGGGTTTGGACATCTGAATCTGACATCCGGACCAGCTAAACGGTGTTCAGGATGACCCCATTGGACAAGAATGGGCTGATTCCATACTGGACATATAGGGCTCAATTTTCAGATGTCTGGATCTTTGAAGGTCTGTGTGCTTCATCAGGGCATAGCCCTCCCTGCCGACCTCTAAACCAGATATTGGCGATTGCTGCAAAAGCCAGAAGCCACTGAAGCTAACCAGGCCGCAGCGATATTGGATGCTGCCCAGGTAGCTCCTGTGCCTTAAAGATAGGCAAGGGTTTTCCTCACCTATCTTTAAGGCATAGATCAATAACTGAGCAGCATCCAATATCGCTGCTGCCCCACGTTAGCACCATTCTCTGCCTCCGCTCCATCCTGGAATGCTCCCAACATACCCCAATGCTAACCAGATAGCATCGGGGCATGTAGGGGACTTAGATGGGGAAATTCAATGGCACTAACCATGTAGGTGCCATTGAATATCCCCATCTAAGGCACTTACATGGTTTATTGGGCTGTAAACCTTGTAAATGCCTTTCGAATATTGGGCCCATAGAAAATAAAAGCTTATTATACACTAGGGCAGGGGTGGCCAACTCCGGTCCTAGTACACCACAATCCAGCCTGTTTTTCAAGATTCCCTAATGAATATTCATGAGATATATTTGCATACTGTGGGAGGTGGTGGACACAAATATGCCTCATGAATATTCATTAGGGACATCCTGAAACCAAGCTGGATTGTGGTGCACTAGGACTGGAGTTGGCACTCCAGCACTAGGGTTATATATGGGTCAGATGGAGACCAAACAGCCAGTCCAAGAGGGGATATTACAGCAAGATGGCATGCCCCTACAGCTAAGGCTAGAGATGGAACAGTCTTGCACACAAAGCAACTGGGACTTGCAAAGGTCTTGAAGGGATCCCTTATATGAATCACAACCTGGACACCCCAGTTCCTATGTAGATGTCCTGTGCAAAATAGGACTTCACATCACTGCTGCTACTGAACTCTGTCTAACTAACAGAAAGTACAACTCAGTTTCTAAGGAAAAGGCCAGGCCTTCAACAGGAAATCTATTCCATAACAGATTCAACTACTACTATTACTACTCAGCATTTATATAGCGCTACCAGTCGTACGCAGCTCTGTACAGTACAGACATGTAAGAGACAGTCCCTGCTCATCAGAGCTTACAATCTAGTCAAGACAAAACGCACAAACACACAAATAGAGAAGGTGTAGGCAGGGGTGGAACAAGGGGAGAAAAGGAGATTAGCTATCCAGATATCCAACCACATAAAATTAGGATTGCCTTTTTTTTCTGGACTAACTTCATGCAGTTAGTTATCTCATTAGCACAGTGGTTCTTAACCAGTCCTCCTTGAACCCCTAGGCCAGTCGGGTGTTCAGGATAGCCCTAATGAATATGCATGAGATATATATGCATTAGAGGTATCCTGCCAACCTGACTGGTTTGTGGCCCTCTAGGGCTGGATTTGGAGACCCCTGCCTTACACCTCTGTCATTTAAGATAGTGAGTGGGCAAGGTGCAGATGTCCTAGACATCAAAAGGGTAGATAGAATGTGTCACATGCCTCCTCAATTCTCACCACCACCAAAACGTTGTCTAATAGACAATATTTTGGTGGTGGTGAGAAGCAAAGAGGCATGTGACAAATTCTATCTAACCTTTTTGATGTCTTGGAGATCTGCACCTTGCCCACTCACATTCTTAAATGACACAGGTGTAAGGCAGGGGTCTCCGAATCCAGCCCTAGAGGGCCACAAACCAGTCAGGTTGGCAGGATATCTCTAATGCATATATATCTCATGCATATTCATTAGGGCTATCCTGAACACCCGACTGGCCTAGGGGTTCAAGGAGGACTGGTTAAGAACCACTGCATTAGCAGAATGAATATCACCACTCATCAAATAACCTTGAACTGCATCCCAATTTTGCTGAAGCAGTCAGAGGGAATATTCACAGTGCTATCTAGATATCAGGCTGGTCAGTACTTATTTGATGAGCAGATGCTTCTAACCAGATAAGTGCTTTTTAATATTAGCCCCTTAGAATCTTACTTTATTATAACCAGCACCAACTCGCAGAACTCAAGCTGCATCACCTCTACCTATGAAAAGCCACTGCTGCAAATCTAGAACACCAGTACACCTCCAGTTGAGAAAAGAGAAGAAAGCAGTCTGCTACAGCTTCCTACACAGAACTCCTCACCTCAGTTACACATAGAAAACACAGACTCCATGAGCAGTAGAACATTGAAGAAAGAATCAGAAATGCATTTCTCCTGTACTAAACAAAATACAAAGCTATAAAAATGCAGTTTCAATAAAATCAATTGATGTAATACGTTTCTCCACTCCCAAAATTCTGGACCTTTAGGATCTCTCCAATTCCGAAGTATACATTGTTTAGCAAGCAGACAACATTTCCTCACTAAATGTCTACTAGGAAACATGTGCGTAAAAGAGCTTATTTTTTAAATGTTTGGTCTCCTTATCTTGATGGGGTTTCAGCAAGGGCAAGGAATGATATTTTAACAATTTAAATTGGCTAAGTTAGAATTACATAAGGGTTAGGTTAGAATTGGTTTAGTAGGGAGGATGGGGATTGGAAGGGGAAAGTGTAAAAGGGTGAAGGTGCAGGAAGGAGAAGGGGAAATTATAATGTATTAATTGACTTTTTTTTAATGAATTATTATTGAGTGGGAGGGGGGGATAAAGGTAAGGAATGGGAGGGAGTATGGGAGTATGGGATGGGGTGGTGGTATATGGGGGGGAAGGGGATAAAGGTAAGGAATGGGAGGGAGTATGGGATGGGGGTGGTGGATAAAGGGGGAGGAAGGGGAGAAAAATAAAATATGTTTAACATTGTTAATATGTATGCTGTTTACATTGTTTCAATATGTATGCTTTTTAAGTTATCTTAAAGTGTATATTGTCTATAATGTTTCAATATGTTAGCTTCTTACAATGGAATCAAAATGTATGCTGTCTAATATGTAAACTATTTACAATAAATAAAAGATTAAATACTAAAAAAAAAAAAAAAATGCAGTTTCAAAATTAACTTATTCCATTTTCTAAAAATTAAAAGTCAGTTTTTGTACCCTTTTGTTATCTTATTATATTTTTCTAATCGGGTTAGTCCTGGTCTCTCTTTTCTACTTCATTTTGTTGGTCTTTTCCCAATTCTTTTTCCAGGGTCTTATTTCCATTTTCTGTTTCTTCTCTCTACATCTCTTCTTCCCTTCCTCCCCTATATATATCTCTTACATTGAACTTTGCTTCATCTTTTTTCTCCATTTTCTTATCAGCCTTCTATCTAGATTTTATTCCTCCTTTAGTTCTCTCAATAGCCCCATTTTCACCTCTCACCTACTTACCAGCTTTCTATCTCCCACTCATAAGAACATAAGATATGCCATACTGGGTCAGACCAAGGTCCACCAAACTCAGTATCCCGTTTCCAACAGTGGCCAGTCCAGGTCATAAATTCTAACCCCTCTCTCATTCCTTTACCAGCCTCCTATTCCCTCTGTCTTTCAACCACTGGAAAGGGTTCTGAGGGTGTCACTGTGCTGTTTATAAGAGTTGATGCTTCCTGCATCTTATCTATGAAGAGATTCTCTCCATAGCATGGCATGTCAGTCCAGAGCCACGAGAGTATTCAGGCACCAGTACCATGGCATCTTTAAAGTATCATAGGTCATTGGACCATGCATGTTTCCACACTCCTGTCTCTTGTCCACTAGTGAATGGAGTTGTATGGCTTTCTCTTGAGAGAGCATATCTATAACCTCTCACATCTTGCGCACAGTGTTCTGCAGGTACATGCCCATGAAGAGCTGGTAAGAAGCTATGCAGGAGATGAGCATAGAATTCCCTCTGAAAAGACTCCAGTATCCAAGAGTCTCTGCCTGGAGCACCGAAAAATTCAATTTGTAACTCTTGGCCTTTTGAAAGTGGATTCAACCATCATGGAATGTTGGAGGGAGCTACTGCTTCTTGAATCCGGAAACCTTCTGGACTCTGTACAACTCGTTAACCTTCTTATTGATAGGTTGTACAGAGAGGGGGGTCTCCCACATTCTCAGCTGTACATCCTTGAGGTTTCTGTGAATGGCTACTGTCACAGCTTGCTTGGGTGGGTCAAGGTTAATGTTTCTGCCCAGGGTTCCTCCTCAGTTGGGAACTTCTTTATTTCATGAGGTGGTGATGGATCTGATAGTAAGCTAGTGGAATGCTCATCTTCAGAGACTATTTCATTTCATCTATTCTGCTTATATACCACAATACATAATGGGCCCGATTCCATCCGGGATGTACAGGCCCTCTGTGCACATGGTTGGAACCGGATGCACTGAGGGAGTCGTGATTCTGATCCCATGGGGCACATAAGCTCCACGGAATCAGAATTACAAACAGGCCTGTATATGCAGACCAGGACCACGATTCAGCCTGGCCTGTATTTACAGGCCTTGCCCGGCTAACTCAGTCAGGGCTTTTAAATGGAGCCACGGCACCACGGATCCATTTAAAAGCCATGATCTCAGGCCGCCAGTTCCCAAAGTGCTTTCCCCGCAGCCCGACCCTCGATCTAGCCTCTCAGGGCTAAGGTCGGGCTGCGGGGAATGACCTCTGTCCCCTGCCACCCCATCCCAGCCCCAGTCCTGCCATTCCTGCTGCATCAGGGAAGCTATTCTACCTCTGAGGTGGAATAACTTCCCTGTTCAAGTTGCTGGCCCCAGACATACAGGGCTGACATTAGAATTGGCCCTGTACGTCCAGCGTCAGCGACCACCCACTGCCCTGCCCTAACACCGCCCCCAATCAGCCCCTTACCCGCCCCCTCTAACTTCCCCGTACAACGTGTGGGGAAAGAGGACAGGGCCAGGAAAAGGCACGAATAGCGGGGATGGACATCCCAACAGGACATCCATCCCCGTTATTCGTTGCTCAGAATGACTTCCAATATATCCACAACATTGTACAAAAACAAGGACAATGCAATTAAATTCCAAGTAATATTAAACATCCAGAATCCAATACAATGCACCCCACTGAAATGCTCAAATTCAATTCATTACCATACAAACCATTTACAACATTACATTATGTATAGGTGTTAATAAAATGATGAATTTTCAAATTCCTATGAAAGGACAACAAATCTTGCTATAACTAAATGGGTAACGCATTCCAATTTCTTGAAGAAATCATAGAAAACGCCCTATTTCTTGTGCAAGATAACCGTCCTTCCTGGAGAGAGAGAACATTTAATACATTTTGTGTATTTGAATGCAACCTCTGGAGTTGAATATGTTTTTACCAAGTCAGCCAGTTCATTATTGAGCTATTGCCTTACTATTCTTATGCAAGATCTAAAATTTATATTTACTATGAAATTGAATGAGCAATCAGTGCAATTCCTACAAATAACTAGATATGCTAGGTTCACATATTCTTAGCTGAAAAAATGAAATGGATTGTGACATTTTGAACTATTTGAAGTGACTCATAATCAGAGCTTCACTGGCTCCCCATCACAGCTCGCATTCAATACAAAGTCCTAATCACTACTTTCAAACTCATACATGATGTAGCGCCCTCATACCTCAACAGCCTAATATCAAAACTACCTAACAACAGAAGTAGAAGAACACTGAACCTCAACACCCTCTGTATCCCAAAGTGCTTCACTAAGGTTAATGCTTCCACCAGCAACCGAGCTTTCTCCCTTACAGCTCCGGCACTCTGGAACCGATTACCAAGTGACCTACGCGAAACCAGTGATCTGAAAGACTTTAGAAAACTACTTAAGACACACCTTTTCCAAGTGCATTACAACTTAACCGCATGAAATATGCTAACCGCCTGAAACAAACTCAGCAATGTGTAAATTGTATATAAGGATCCTTTGTAAGTCCTAACAGACAATTGTAAATATGTATTAAGTATCCTGTATGTACCTTGTGATAAGGAAGCTTATCATAGCTCAGGAAGGAACTATAGAAAAGGTGAAGTGACTCTGAACAAGGAACCTGTCAGTTCTGGTAGAAATAAGAAAACAGAATTTTGCCATAAAAGACTACCAGTCCCAGAATGCACCAGGTTTCCAACAGCCATGAGAGGAGCTGAAGTGAGAAAACGTGTGTTCAATCAAAAGGGCTATGAGGTAATCCCCAAGCACTCATTGCAAAGGGCAGGGCTTGATTCAGCACAGCTGCGCTGTGCTAGGATGGAACACTCATCTCAAAGGGCAAGGCCTGATTCAGCACAGCTGCGCTGTGTTAGGGAGGAACACTCATCTAAGCAGAATAAGAGTAGAGTTTATTCTACAGATGACCATCTTCATGATCACCTTGGATATCCAGAGAATTGTCCTCAGTATCCTGAGAATCAGCTTGAGTTTGATCATCAGTTTCATCTGAAGGATCATCAGAAGCAGAAGCCAAACCGGACGGACAGAGAGGGAAAGAGACCCTTTGGAAGAAGGAAGAGAAAAGCCTTTGAGAGGTCTAGAAGAGTCCAAAGCAGTACGTATACTGGGAGGTATTCCAAGGGCCAGCATACACCATTGGACTGGGGAAAGTCAGTGGAATGGTGCTGCAGAGCTAGGAATCACCAGAGGCTACCTGTGAGGGAGACGGCTGCACGTGGAAGGGACCCTAAGACCTGTGCCAGAAGGTATGTGAAGAGAGATCCAGTGTCCAGGGATCTGGATTGGAAGGCTGGACATAAGAACTGGACTACATACTGGCCAGGCTATATAGAGAGGAACTCTAGCAGCAATGGAAGCTCAGGTATGAACACTGATCTATGCCCTAGCTATAACCTTGAAAGACAGCAGGGAAACAAGTATTCTCCTGAAAATGCTCCATTGAGAGATTCATCTGTGCCAATCCATGATATTGAACCCATGCTTGTTGAACAAGGGGGAATAATAGCAGATGAGGATCCTGTTTATATGGACTGCTCTCTATCTAAACTCCGTTGGTAACTTTCTGTTATAAAGTACAGCAACCATCACAAAGAAATACAAATTTGTTCTTTAATCTACTCAGAAAAGCTTCTGAAGCAGGATTTGACCCACACAGTGGAAGGCAAGCCAGCTAAGGGGTTTCAGCTGGTAACTGCTAGCAATTAAGCCGTACCTAATTGCTTGTGAGCTAGGAGAGAATCACTTCTGTATCTATGTGGGAAGTAATCAGAAGTTAACCTGAAAAGAACAGTTTGTTTCTTGCTTTGTGGCTTTTCATTTGTTGTTTTCCTGATTTTGACTTTGTTTTTCCAAGTTAACACTGAAAGCAAGTAACCTAATTTATGTGCTACCAAGCATATCTGTGTTGGGAGAAATAACCCCATAAATAAATATCTATTGGCTTTACCCAAGAGCACAACTAAATTATTGTCAGCAGCTGTGTCTGGTGTGAATGAACTACATTGCCCACAATACCTTGCAAATCATATAGAAATATGCACTTGCCAAGAGTGTGAAGATTCTCACCCAGGCAGTCGTCTGACAACCTGCAATAATCAATTAACTGTAAATCCTTTAACCCCTTGATTTTTGTGCACTATCGCCCCCCCTAATCGCATTGTATATACCTTAATTCTGGCCGGTACAGCCAAATCTCCCATGTATAGAGGCCGCTACTGATCACTGGAAGCAGCGGGTTACAAATGTACGCTAAATAAATAAATAAATTCCAGGAGCACTCAGAATCTGACCCTGCAAAATACTCCAGTGTAGAAGTATATGCCTCTGCCTGCTCAGTCTCCATGAATCGGTGTGAGCGGGCCTTGAGTGAGTGTCAGGACACCAAGGATTTCCAATAACTTGATGAATCTTACTCCCCCAATACACTAGACATTGACAATGGTATGGCAGATACTCTCCTCTGGGACTTTGACGTCTCGGTGTTGATAGATTTCCTGCAGGCAGTACATGAGTCTCGAGGACCAGCTGAATCTCATGTTGCACTGATGTTGACAATGGCAAAGCCACAGTGTTGTGTCAAGCAAAGAATCGCTCCATCCACTCATCAATTCTCATGAGCTGCTCTTAAAGGTTGCCTTCGACAAAGGCATCAGGTTCTCAGTAGGAGTGGCCACCTTCTCCTAAGACATTTGGGGAGTATGGGATGCCTGGTCTCAGGTGCTTGAAGGCTGTTATGTCTACTCCAGGATCAGGGACCATGAGCATTCCTCACAGCGGGGGTGCTTCAAGGACACTGATTCCCTCAGTGGCTCCAGTGAGGTGCAGAGTTAATAAATTCTGGCCTCCACCTGGTGTTCGACATTGATGAAGATGAGGCCAAATCTTTCCTCCTCTTCAGGTGGAATTCAGAGCAGGTTCAATTCCAATGGCCTCTATTGATGCTTGATGATTGATGTACTCTCAATGCCAATGCATTCCCAGTGTCCACTGCAGCTCCTCGACCCATGGATATTGATGCTTCCAATGCTGATGCTGATGAACTGGACTTATTGGTACCAAAAATTCATTTACACTGCATTTCTTGACCCTTGAGCCCTTTCTTTGACATTTGTGAACATAAATTACATTAAGTGGGATCATAGCTGGGCCCCAGACACTGCATGCATTTAATTGTAAGTAGTCATTATATCAGCTAATAAAATGGTCAGTGGTCTTCATTATAAGGTATATGGGGATAGGCTTAAAGATCTTCATATATATACTTTGGAGGAAAGGCGGGAGAGAGGTGATATGATAGAGCCATTTAAATACATCCATGGAATAAATGCATAGGATGAAGGTGAAAGGGAATAGACTCAGGAGTAATATGAGGAAACATTTCTTTACAGAAAGGGTGGAGGATGCCTGGAACGGCCTCCCCATGGAGGTGGTAGAGACGAGAACTATATTTGAATTTTAAAAAGCATGGAAAAAATAAAAAATACAGAGGATCTCTGAGGGAGAGAAATGAATTGTAGAAATTAATATTTCTTATGGATGGGCAGACTGGATAGGCTGCAGTTTTCATTTGCCATCATTTTCTTTATTTCTGTGTTTCTATGTATATAGAGGAGTAGCCAAGTAGCCAGAGCAGTGGCCTGGTGACAAGAGAGGCTCAAATCCCACTGATATTACTTGTGGTTTTGGACAAGTTACTTAACCCTCCACTGACTCAGGTGCAAGTTTAGATTGTACGCCCTCTGGGGACAGGGAAATACCTACTGTACCTGATTGCAACTCACCTTGAACAACTACTGGAAAGGCGTGAGCTAAATGCTAAATAAATAACTTGAATATAGGGGCATGTTTACTAAAGGATTTAAATGTGCTAAGTGAAGTTAATGCATGTTAAGTATCCAGAGCCCTTTCATTTCTTGGGATGCAGTGGCACTTAACGTTCATTAACTTTCATTATCGCGCGTTAACCTGTTGTAAACATGCCTCATAATCTTGCTGCATTGGATGCACTTCATAAATCCGCTGGGGAGTATTTTCTGGGACACATTACCTAAAAAGACAGCCACAACAAAATCAAACAACTCAGTTTTGAAAAATGCATCCAACTGGAGTGCCCATAGCTTTTTACTGAGGCCTGTACTGGGCAAACATGAAAAAAAGAAAACCGGTTGAAAAGCCTACCTAAAGATGCTATAGGGAACCGGGAACCGCATGACAGTGACAGAATGTAAAGAAAATACCTGAAAAATATTGCAGTGTCGTGACGAATACTGAGAAGATTCCATGAGCGGCAGGCAGGAAGTGATGCACATGGGTGGTGAGCATCTTAAAAGCTTCCAGAAAGATCTTAAGCTGGAGAACTGTTTCCTGTGCCAGACTCCATTAGTTAAGTCACTCAGGTTGTGAAGATTTGCTATTCAGCTTCTCCTCGGAAAAGCAGTTGAACAGCAGCGTAATTTCTGAAAAGTACTTTGTTTTTTAACGACAAAACTACTGCACCACATGCAAGAACATCATCATCATTGTTATTCTAAAGCCTAAAGATTCAGATAAATGCTCAGAAAATACTGAACAGGATTTGATTGCCCTATATTTCATAATATTGTTGTGTGCAATACATATCTTTGAAAAAAATATTAGAAGCACTCTAAGAGCATATATTTAGTACTAGTAGTTGCATTCAGACAAGATAATAACCTTTTCAACCTCTTAAAATGTTATTTGACTAGAGGTAGCAATGCTACATTTTCATTATACAAAAAATGGTTAGGAAGTTCAGGTATCCACTTTTATTTCACAGGCAGGATAAGTGAACTATTATATTAATGCACATAGCAGAATAAATTCACACTTTTAACAATGGAAAAATAATTCTCTGGCTATTTTGGCCTCCAGAAAGTAGCAGCTAGATAGCAGGATTTCCAGAAAGCCACCTGCTGTAAAGAAAGGGATTTTTGTCATTTCACACTCTCTGCAGATTTGGGAGATGACATCAGTGGATCAGTGAGTGTGGAAGGTTAGTGGTGCATACACTTTCCCTATTTTGGGAGTGATCTCCATAAAATGGGTGTTTAACAAGAAGTATGAGGCAACTCTTCTTTCTTCTCCTTGCCTGTCCATTTCATCCTCAATGTTCTTTCTTTCTCTTTTGTCTCCGGACTTGGGAAGGTGGGTGGGCCCCTAGATTGGGATGCCCAGGCTTTCCGGATGTAGGAGAATTCTTGGGATCTGCTGAGCCTCGAGAGGCTTAAAGAAGGGAAACTATAGTAAAGAGTGGTTGGCTTCATATGCCCTGGCTACAGTGAAGTCCCTTAATGGATAATGTTCAAATCCATTTACATGCATGCAAATAGCTTGGTATAAAATAACTCAGACTGTAAAGGTGCAATTTTATAGCGCATTTCTGTATGGAAAAAAACCTTACATACAGAAATAGATTTTGATCAAATTGCCTGTACTATACAGTATGGATGTCATTCTGAACAGCGAATAGTGGGGATGGATGTCCTGTTTGGACATCCATCCCCGCTATTCACTCCCCCCCCCCCCCCCCGCCGACCCCAGCTAACACCTTCCCATACGAACAGTGCGTTTGTATGGGGAAGCCTAGACGAGGTGGGAGGGGGCATTTCTGAGGCGGAGTAAGGGCGGGGCATGGGCAGGCCACGACCCCAGACGTACAGGGCCGATTCAGAAGTCGGCCCTGTACATCTGGCGTCGTGAACATAATCAGGGGACTTATTCAACCACAGAGGTGGAATATGTCCCCCTGGACGTCGGGGGATCATACTGCCAGACCCGATCAAAAAGGCAGGGGGTGTGAAGAAATTCCCAGCAGCCAAACCCTGGCCATTGGAGGCCAGATTGAGGGTCAGACTGAGGGGAAAGAAGGAAATCGGTGGAAACTGGCATTCGCGGCTCCTGAATGGCGCTGCGGTGCCATGGCGACTGGACATCATGGCATTATGGCTCCATTCAAGAGCCCGACAGAGATAGCCGGGCATGTGGCTGGGTGTGCAGTCCGATCAGAATCAGGGACCGGCCTGCATGTCCAGGCCGTAGACCCAATTTGGATCCCGCAAGCATGTCTAGCCCCCGTGGGATCAGAATCAGGTCTACCTTTGGGCATCCCGATTCTGATCGGCCACACAGGGGGCTGGATGGGCAGATTAGAATATGCCTCCACGTGGGTAAACTTACATGTAGGGCTTCTGATTTTAGGTTTTAACTGATAAACAAAGATAAAACATCCCTGAAATACAAAAAAGATTAAAATATGCATTTATTGAATAAATACTGGAAAAACACCACCTCCCCTGGTATTCTCTCATCCCTCCCCTGGCTTGTCTTGTATCCCCCCACCCCCCACACTCAGTTTGTGTGTGTCTTTTCTACCCTGACCACTGCTAAGTGATGCAAACATATATACTTGCTTCCACCGGGAAAGGTTCCCAGCAATAGACACCTAAGAATAGAAGTCCTGCTTATGTGTACACTAGCAGAAAAAATTGTGACTACACCTGTAAAATTTGAGCTCTCCGCGATAATATCTGTCTTACTTACGTTAATTAAGTATTCTATATATTAGATACTCTATGCAGATTGTTGCCATAACATTTGGGAACATATTACAAACAAATATAATCAACATTTATCAGAAAACATTTTGATTTGGAGTCAGACAAGGTAATTGATGTCTTTTTCTCAGAAAAATGATATTTTTCATAAAACTGTCGATCCACTTTAAGCAGGGTTTATGCAGAATCTCATGTATAAGCTGACACTTCAGATAATGTATGCTATACTGCCAGGTGTATACAAGCTGTATCAAAGTCATATTTGTGCTTTTGTTATTTTTACAAATTTATTTTATTTATTAGAGAAAATATTTAAAAAAAAGACAAATGCTTAATAAAAAGTTTCCAATTTGGAATATGTTGTTGTATTTTGTAGATTAATGATGGCAGCAACAAAGAGGGTTGATTGGTCTCCTAAAAAGAGAGAGCAACAGCCATTACTTTGAGAAATGAGGGGCCATAGAGTGACAGCATCTGGTGTACAAAAGTTGTGTGCTCACTTCAAAGTCACTGAAAGTGTTGCAACTCAAAAGGGAAGAGGAAGGAAAAAGTCTACAACTCCAAAAACTGACAGAATTATTGTTAGGCTGGCTTTAAAAAATCTTAAATCATCTACCAATGACATCAATCAGGAACTTATGGATCTTGGTGTGTCCATTACTGATCGAACTGTTCGAAACAGGCTACTCAATGCCAGTCTGAGGGCAAGAATTCCAAGAAAGAAACCTTTTCTAAATATTCAGCAGAGAAAACGACGACTCCAGTGGGCTAAAGAGCACCTAAACTGGACTACAGAAGATTGGAAAAAGGTAATCTGGAGCGACGAGACAAGAATATCGATATTTGGAAGCGATGAGGTTCGTTACGTAAGAAGAAGATCAGGTGAAGATTGTCTCCCAGACTGCTTAAAAAGCACAGTCAAGCATTCTTTGAATGTTCTGATATGGGGCTGCATGTCCTAGCATGGAGTAGGCAGAATCCAAGTCATTGGTGGAACAGTTAATGCGAGTTGGTACATCCATGAAGTTCTTGAACCAAAATTACTGCCATCAATGCGTGATCTGCCTGGCCATCAGACAGATTGGATCTTTCAACAAGATGGTGCACCATGTCATACTGCACAACTAAGCAAGAAGTGGTTTGCAGAGAAGAAGATTCCACTTCTGCCCTGGCCAGGAAATAGTCCTGACCTGAATCCTATTGAGAACTTATGGTCTAGGCTGAAACGCTTGGTGGCAAGCAAACACCCAAGCAATAAACAAGCCCTTATTGAGGCTATTGTCAGCTCGTGGTTCCATGTAATTAACACAGAAAACTTGAGAATTCTTGTTGAATCCATGCCAAGAAGATGCCAGGCAGTAATTGACTCCAGAGGCTTTCCAACTTGCTATTAACTTTAAAGAATTCATAGATTAAATATGTGTGCATTAAAGAATCGTACAGACACCTTAATGTATTTGATCTAAAAAATAACATAAAACTCAACTAGTTTACTATTTCACTCTTATATACATTTACTGAATGTTTTAGAAAAACTTCTTAGGTTTCAAACTGAAGACATTTTGAGATTTCCATAGAAAATATGCAAAGAAACAAAAAAATTGAAATTAGAAACTTAGGGGTATATTTACTAAACTGCGTTAGTGCGATTTGCGTTAGGAGCCGCGGTAGAGACATAAATCCCAAATAAGGACATGGGCGGTACATAGTTACCGAGAACGCGCGTTACAAGGCGCCATAAATGAACGAGTGCTACAGGGCACGTTACCGCGCGTTAATCTTAAGAAGGCGCGCAGGCATACAAGCACAGCAACAGAGCTGTAGCACAATGGTTACAACACTGACTGATGGTACAGGGGTCATGGGTTCGATTCCCCAGTGGGCCTAATGTATAAGGCTGGCTGAGGCAGCACCCTTTACATTTAAGTAGTGATTGTTGAGGCATTTGACGTGTATTTTAATTAGTGCTGCCAGCAAACACACCCTCACGGTGGCATAACCTAAGGTGCTGCATAAGGCACCCCATAACGCACTCCATAGGGCACATTATAAAGTGTACTGTCCGCCAAGGCACCCTATAATGTCCCCTATAGGACACCTTATAAGGCTGTGAACAAAGCCCTGGCTGGCTGCAGAAGAACTGCACGGCACCACACAAACTGTCTGCTGTGGTTACCAGGATAGGGTTAACCCACCCGTACCCATGATGCACTGCACATGCAAATCAGCAGACGAGAGATGGGCACAAGATTGGGTATGCACCCCTACAGCACCTCGGCCTGGTAGGGGCAACAGACCGTGTGTGGCACTGCCACAGAGTAGCCACAGACAGTCACATTGTGCGGGTACTGTGCCCACCCTGACGTTGAGGTGGGGCGCCCAGCACCAGGTCCACAGCACTTTACATGGCTGAAATACGCCATGCTGCAGGTCCCCATCAGTGTGTGATAGGTAGTTCCGTTAGACACACCTAGGATACATCTGTGTCCTGCTGTATGTCTCGGTCATGTCTAGTCCTTATGGGCAATGATGCACCCAGAATAGTGCATATCCTGTGTTGGTGCCATGGTTACCTGCTGTAGATGAAGGGGGGGGGGGTATGGACCCATAGGCAGATTATGTACCACCACAAAACCCACCCTCTGGGGCTCAGGGTGGGAAACAGGATCACCTACCAATAGATCCACAGTCTACCTCCCTGCAATGGTAGCAGTAGAGGGGACCATCAACCCCAGTCCTGCTGGGGAACAGACAGAGCGGTACACATCCATAACGCAATAGCAGACAGACGGCAGGCCTGGAAATGCTCAGCTGCCCCCCACCATTATCTGACATTCTCCAGCAGCAAGCCTCCAGCCGCTGCACCCTGCAAGGTGTTCCAGCAAGACACATACTAGCTGCAGACAGTCCGCCAGCTAGTCCATAGTGCATGGTCCTGGAGGAGATGCATGTACCCAGAATGGGGATGTCAGCATACACACCAAGCAGATAAGTCAGTGATTGGGCCCCAAAAGAAAACCCATAAATATCACAAGAGAAATGCTATATAGCACTATGGGGGAACCTAGCCATGCCATGGTCACTGCTCAGTCAGGGTGAGAGTGACCTCCAAGCAGGACACGCTATGGCCACCCTGTCCGTGCAGGTGGTACTGGGCACTACAATGTCCGAGCCATTGCCCTATGCCCTGTGCAGATGCGGCCAGGCCAGGCCACCCTATCCAGGCTATTCCCACGGTACCTTGCTCCTCATTATGCACATTGGCAGGCCAATACTGGCAACAGTGCTAGCAGTGTGGGCTGTGGAGGGTGTTGGCAGCCACCACACACTGGATAGACAGACACACACTCCCCACACCTATGCCAGCATTGTGCAACTACAGAGGTGTTGGGCAGCCCAGGCCACCACACCAGTCCTGGGCACAGTGCAGGCATGCCTATGGTACACAATACTGTAGGAGTCACTCCCCAGGTTGGTAAACACTGTCAGACACAAGACCTGTAGCACACTCCACAGACATCAGAAAGGTTGCTATGATGCAGCTCACTCAGAAAATTGTACTTAACCTAGGAATTGCTATCTGCCAGTAATCATAGCAACCATTTGATAGATGTGTACCATATTCCCAGGTTTAGGGTGGCATTACTAAGGTATGCAAGTGCTAGTTTTGGGAGATGCACGCAGAGCCCAAAGTCCTGCCCCTCCAGGAGGCTTTGGATAATGGGGCCTGTGGGTGCGGGTGTGTCTGCCCCTGTTGGCTGCTGCTTTACGGCAGAGGTTCCCAACTCCAGTCCTGCGGTGCCAAACACTGTTCGGGTTTTCATGCTGTCCCTCATGAATATGCATGAGATACATCTGCATACCATGGGGTGGCGCATAGAAATGCAGCACAGGCATCTTCAGCAGAGGCAGCATGGAACCGGAATGGTGTTTGGCCCTCCAGGACTGCATTTGGGAGACTCTGCTCTAGGTAATGTGCATGTTTATGGTGTCCATGCTCTGTAGGGCAAAATGTAGGTGTCTTGGGCATGTTTACGACATCTGCAATAAAGGTGCTGTCTGTATTAGCACGTTGTAGTAGTGGGTAAAATATGGGGACTGGGTTGGCAGGAACCACAGCTGGGACTTGAACCTGTGACCCTCTGCTTCTGAATACACTGGTTTTGTGCACTGCACCACCTTGTTGTCACAGAGTCAGTACATTCCTTGGTGATACCATGACTGTTCGTCAGACAGGGCCCGTCTGTTGCAGTACACGGCCCCCACCTACACAGGGCTAGGCCACGGTCTGCTCTGGGCAGCTGCCACTGCCCCCCTCCACCACCAGTATCCCTCAGCCACCATGTTGACATGCCCTTCTGCTGGTGGTGCGCAGTCTCAGGCCATCCAGTGTGCAGGTAGGCGGCTGCCTATGGTGCGGGTTCTGGGGTAGGGGTGCCTGCATAGACGTCCACACTCACCCCCAGCCCCGTCTGCCAATGGTCTGTGCCTTTGGGGGTAGCTGTTGGGTACTATCCCCTGTGACATTGGGAAACACAGTCATGCCCATGTTGGGCCTTCAGCAGTTGCTGTCTGGCTGCTCTGCTGTTTCAGCATTTGTATGGGCCAGCTAGGCATCACCCTAGTCCGCACTGTGGCCCAGCTGCACCACAGCATGTGCCGCCTGCGACCCTCTGTATCCCCTTTTCCGGAATCTGTCCAGTTGCCGTTCTGACATGCCCGCCCTGATGTTGCGGGACATGTGCATGCCATAAGAACCCTGTCCGATGGAGTGGAAAACCCTGAGCAGCGCTATTTCACTGTGGGCTCATTCACTTTGTATGGGGACAGAGTGTAGACCCTTCCACGATTTATATCTTTTCTATGGAGCTTTCTCGGGGGGGGGGAGGGGGGGTTGATGTTTCTCATTAATACCACTATTGGCCAGCTTGGTTATGGTTTTTTCCAGTTTGTTGAGGTCATCCAACCACACAACAGGAACAGAAGAACCATAAATCTCAACGCTTTCTGTGTTCCGACCAGCATAAGGACAGTCAAAGCAGAAACAAGCAATAGGGCATTCACATATACCGCACCAACACACTGGAACCAACTCCCACACGAGCTGCGACTGACCAATACTCTGAATGAATTCAGAAAGAAACTCAAAACACATTTATTTCAGACTCACTACAACCTGACCTAAGTAAGACGCCTTGCCACAACTAGTTGGCTCTGACTGCCACAACGGCACTTGGAGTACCTGATGTAATCTTTTAAACTTGTATATATGTATATTCTACACCCCACCCACACAACTCAATCAAATGTATATTTCAATTTGAAAGCCTCAATTCAATGTATAATGTACTAAATTGCTACTTCCTGTGTGATTCAAATCATTGCCCAATCGAATTCTGTATCCTAAAAATTATTGTATTGTACGATACATTATGATTCTGTAAAGTAAACCGCTGTTGATCATAGGAAGCAGCGGTATACAAATGTTTTCTAAATAAAATAAATAAATAAATTTTCAGTGTTTATGTGCCCTTTTGTTCTGTGCACATGTATCACACTTATCGCTTTTTTTAGGTTTCCCTGCCTAGGCTGTACATTGCTGACACTGAAATGGTTTTTCTCCCCTGTAATGTGCATTTAACGGCAGGTTTTCATTCGCGTTGGGATTTAGCTCTTCCGATCAGCATGTTAGTGTGAAGGGAGCCTCTCCCCGCCCACTCTCCACCCACTGACCCCTTCTCTCCGCCCTCTCTCCACCTTCTGCGGTGTTTTACCACGCCGCGGAACTTTACGATCGTTAACGCATCATAATGCGCGTTATGTAACGTTAATGATCGTTGGCGCGTCATAACGCGCGTTATGATGCGCTAACGATCGTTAACGTTACATTACGCGCGTTATTTACCGTTACCGCAGTTTAGTAAACATACCCCTTAGTGTATCCACAATTATTTCCACTAGTGTACATACTCTGTACACACATACGTTTCTCCAGTCAGAGTGGAGGTGTTCCTCAGTGTAGGGTTTGGGTAGTATTTGTACTTACAACCATGTTTTATACATAAGTGCATATAATAAAAACAAGAAAGCTGTACATGCCTCAGAGCAGATATAACTTTGTGCACAAGTTTCTGAAGAGGTAATATTATAAAGGGAGATACATACTGTCACCAGCAGAGGCTAAACTAGTGTTATTTAGCTTAGTACACTACTGGCCCTGACCTTTCTATAAAAAGAAAGTGTAGTTGCAAGTCGAGGGTCAGGTTTAAACAAGGATTTATTCCCCTCCCGGGGTTTTGCTGGATTTTCAAAAATGATACAACTTCCAAACTCAAAAGATAGCCATACTTCTGGCATAAACAAATGGTTAAAGAAAAGTAGCTTCTTGCTTAACAAATCAAATGACAAAAACAAAATATATCATCAAGGTAAACACCTGGGCAGTTTCCTCTGTGCAGACCTGTTCTCTCTAGCAGGGCTTATCTGCCTCTCAGCGCAGAGAGGTCTCTTCAGTAATCACTAAAGAACAGTCCATCTTTTCCTCATAAGATAAACTTTCATTTTGGTCAATACACATGGGCTCCTAAACTGCCTCGTCTTCCCTCTGGCAGAGAGTTTGTATCTTCCTCCTGCCAGTGACTGGTCTCTCTTCAATACTCTCTTCCTGGTCAGGGAGATAATTATCTGAGCCTTGATAAAAACTGCTTTGCAGTCTTTCTGTTGAACCTTGCTCTTGTCAGTTTGCTGCCAGGCTTTACATACAAACATTCAGGCTCTTCATTCATACAAATATCCTGAAGCAGTTCACTATCTCTTTCACAAGGATGTGAATACCTTAAAAGCTTCTGGCTTCATTAGCAAAGGGTTTTCTGTGGTTAAACTCACGGTTGGAGAATGGCTGCCTGTTCTGTCTCCCAGCCCTTCTTGGCTTCTTATTCCAGGCCTCACAATAAACAGGGTTAGGCTGAAAATACTCTGACCTTTTGTTGAAGGGTTTAGGTTCTCTCTAACCTGCCAGGTTTCACAAATGCTTGCTGGCTCTGTGTCCTCAAAACCTTCGTCAGAAATCATACAGGAATCACATTCAGCCTCTCTTCCTGGATTCTCTCTCTCCTGGACCTCGAGCACAATAAGGATTCTCCTCTCTGGCCTGCTTCTGAACAGTGGCCCGTTCCTGAACTCTGGCCTGCTCCCGAGCTCTGGCCTGTTCCTGAGCTAACTCTGCTTGCCTGCTGCTTTCTTATGCAGAGTTATGGGCGTCTTTTCTGCACATGTGCAGAGTGTTTCCCTCAGTTGTTTGGGGAGTGTCTGTTGGCTGGGCGTGCTCCGGTCTCGTGCCTCAGCCTGCTCTGGTTGCCTATAGCAACTAGGAAGCTTTTTCTCTCCCTTTCTGTCAGAGTCTGTGCCGTACTCTTCAGCTTTTTGTGTCTTAAAGTTACAGGGCAGATTTTCGGTGTTACACATCCCCCTTCTTAAGACATTACGAGCTGCTGACGTCCCCGTCGGACAGCGCGTAATTCTATCGAGCGGAACCTTTCACTCACTACCTGCACTAGTCTACATCTGCTGACCTCTCCCTCCAAGGCTTCAGCAGGTTTAATGGTATGTCTGGTGGCGCCCATTTTCATGCTCCACCCGGTAGGACACAGGACCTACCTGATCAATTATTTTGGCCGGGCCTTTCCATCTGGCCTCGAACTTTGGACCAGCGTTCGCTACCGGGATTACCACTCTATCCCCTATGGATAACTTCCTGGCTCTAGTTCCCGGTCATAGTATTTCTTCTGCCGGCGTTGGCTGGCCTGCAGATTGTCCAATAGACACTCGGGAAGTCCGTTCTAGACGGTTCCTGAGGTCTTTAAAAATTGTGGTACCCCAATTCTGTCTCCTCCGGTGCAACCCACTGCTCCCGAAGGATATCTAAAATACCTCTCGGGGTCCTACCAAATAGGAGTTCGTAGGGTGATGCACCCAACGATGTCTGCACGCGTTCCCTACAGGCGTACAGGACGAATGGGAGGACATTGTCCCATTCCACCATATTACCTCCTAAGCTCCGCCTTACATTTGCTTTAGGGACTGGTTCATGCGTTCCACCAACCCGTTGGACTGGGGGTGGTACGCCGAAGTGCGGATATGTTTTTATCCCGAAGGCGTCCCAAAGCATAGCAATGTCTTGAGGTGAAATTGGTTCCTTGATCCGTTAGGATCTCCTGAGGAAAGCCAATTTCACAAAATAGCTTTATGAGCTCTATTGAGATTGTCCGTGCTGAAATATTTCGCAGGGGGTATTGCCCACGGAAACCTGGTCGCGTGATCCATGATCACCAGGATAATTGGAAGCCCCTTGGGGTTCGTATTAATGGGCCCACAATATCCATGGCTAACTTCCTCACTGGGGTTGCAATGGTGGGTGGTGTAACCATTGGTACTGGCTTTGGCCTGGCAGCTGCAACCTCGTTGGCATGCTGGACAGGACTCGCAATACCGGGTTGTTTCCTTAAACACCCCGGCCAGTTAAAAGCGAGCCAGCACCTGGTTAATGTCCCTTGGACACCTTTATGGCTGCCGACAGGGTGGTCGTGCGCCAAACCTTAACACTACTGATTTAAAGTAGTTGGTACCACCAATTGCTTGCGCACCGTCCCCGTCCTGGGATCCGCGCTTTCCGGTATAGTAGTTCGCTTTCTAAAAAGAACCTGGGCAAAATTGTCCTGGCCTCCCGAGCATATTCGAATGCCCTTGTCAATGCGGATCCCCATGCTGTCTTTGGGGAAGGAAGGGAATTTCCCTTACCAGCTCTGCTGGCACCCAAGGTAAACCCTCCCCGGCCTCCAGGGCTGTGCTTCCCTGCGATCTTTGTCTTCTCTCCTGCCTTCGTCTTGCCCTATGCTTCCTAACCTTTGTGGGACGGTCAAGTAGCTCGTCATTATAGGGAGTATTCTGGGGTTCCTCCTCTTGGTCGGGCTCTGGCTCTGGGATTACGTCCTTATCTCGGGGCTCTTCCTCTGGCTCCGCTATGGGACCTGTCCCTGCCTCTGAGACCTTACGCTGGGGACCTAGTAGAAACACTAGACCTACCCTTTCATCTAACTTTTCCTTAAGAGCTTTTTGAAAGGAGGGCCAATCCCTGCCTAGCACCACTTCCCTGGAAGGTTCGGGATCACCACTACAGGCATTTTTTCTTTTCTACCTAGTCCTTCTACCACCACATCATACAAGGAATAATAAGAGGGGATTCCATCCATACCTTTCATACGCACAGAAGGGGGTATTTGGCATAGTACCAAAGGAGTATTAGTCAACATGGCCTGCCACATCTTGGAGGAGACCATACTTTGGTCGGCTCCTGTATCAAGGAGTGCGACTGCCTTTACACCCTCTACTCGGACGTCTATAAGAAATCCTCCCTCAGGGTCCTTCCTCTCACGCTACAATTAGGGCAACACGTTCTTTGCAGTCCCTACGCACATGACCATTTTTTCCACAGTGAAAACATCTGATCACATTATTATAGTTTTTTTACATTTCTTTTGGGACCGTAGAAGCATAAGCTTTCCTTATACCAGGCATCTTTTCCATGCCTGTTAACCCTCATCCTACTATCTCAGAAGCTCCGGCCAATGCAGCTTCAAAATAGCATTCGGTCATTTCCGCTGCTTCTCTAGTGGACTGACATTTTTGTAACAGCAGGAAAGCTTTTACTTCGGCGGGTACAGCTTCAAAGTACTGCTCTAGCAGCACCGCATCCATTAGGTTTCTATCGTGGCCCTTTCTGGAGCCCAACCACTTTGCTGCTAAACCTTTCAACCTTTGCATTAAAGCTTTAGGTGTCTCCTGGGGCAAGAGCCTGCCTCCCTAAAAAGTCGGCGATAATGGTGTAGGTGTTAAACCTAGCCTATCTTGAACTGCCAATTTTACATCTGGGTAACTGGACACTAGGCCACGCGGGCATCGCCTTATAGGCCGCCAAGCCAACTCCATAAAATGACATGGCCAATCCGACTCACCATAGCTCTATGTGCCACATAGACGCCTGAGCGATACGCTCGAATGCGTCCGAATAATCATAAAAGTTATCACTTTTTTGTAAATGACCTAGTGCCAATGCACCATAGTGTGTACTCCTACCGCCGCTGGTACCGGTACACTTTCCTCCGCAGCCGTAGTAGTGGATGTCCGCTGTAGTAGCGTGGTCCACCAAGTCCAACAGGGGGCTTTTGTTGCGCAGCCAGTGCTGCCATAGTCCTGTCCTGGGCCTGTCGTGCCAGCTCACTTTGTGCCTTCCACTGCTCTTCCATCCATTTCTTCATTTCTTTTGAATCCATCTTGGCGCTTGCGGTATACCTGTATAGGCGAGAAAAAAAACAGAGGGCCCACCAAGTGCGGCACACAATATAGTTCTTCCTCCCTATCTACTTTTATCCAGGTATCTCTCCCCCTTTCTCCACAATCCTTACCACCCGTGCCCAGCCACTTGTCCTTAGCACGGTGAAGGATCTTATTTTGAGAAAGGTTCTCTGCACCTCCGTCCGGTCAGCTTGTGGATGTCCTCTCTGTATCAGGATTTTCTTCCTCTCAGGATTTCCTTTGCTGCTGTGGGTTTTTTTTCTTCTTCCAATCTGTTGCTCTTTTGAAAAACTTTGGGGTAGTAGTATTGCTTTTTTTTTTTTTTTTCAAAATCCAACGTGCTACGCCATTTTATATGTCACCAGCAGAGGCTAACTAGTGTTATTTAGCTTAGTACACTACTGGCCCTGACCTTTCTATAAAAAGAAAGTGTAGTTGCAAGTCGAGGGTCAGGTTTTAAACAAGGATTTATTCCCCTCCCGGGGTTTTGCGGATTTTCAAAAAATGATACAACTTCCAAACTCAAAAGATAGCCATAATTCTGGCATAAACAAATGGGTTAAAGAAAGTAGCTTCTTGCTTAACAAATCAAATGACAAAAACAAAATATCATCAAGGTAAACACCTGGGCAGTTTCCTCTGTGCAGACCTGTTCTCTAGCAGGCTTATCTGCTCTCAGCGCAGAGAGGTCTCTTCAGTAATCACTAAAGAACAGTCCATCTTTTCCTCATAAGATAAACATTCATTTGGTCAATACACATGGCTCCTCAACTGCCTCGTCTTCCCTCTGGCAGAGAGTTTGTATCTTCCTCCAGCCAGTGACTGGTCTCTCTTCAATACTCTCTTCCTGGTTCAGGGAGATAATTATCTGAGCCTTGATAAAAATGCTTTGCAGACTTTGTGGTGAACCTTGCACTACTCATTTTGCTGCCAGGCAATACAAAAAAACATTAAGGATCTTCATTCATACAAATATCCTGAAGCAGTTCACTATCTCGTTCACAAGGATGTGAATACCTTAAAAGCTTCTGGCTTTCATTAGCAAAGGGTTTTCTGTGGTTAACTCACGGTTGGAGAATGGCTGCCTGTTCTGTCTCCCAGCCCTTCTTGGCTTCTTATTCCAGGCCTCACAATACACAGGGTTAGGCTGAAAATACTCTGACCTTTTGTTGAAGGGTTTAGGTTCTCTCTAACCTGCCAGGTTTCACAAATGCTTGCGTTCTGTGTCCTCAAAACCTTCGTCAGAAATCATACAGGAATCACATTCAGCCTCTCCTGGATTCTCTCTCTCCTGGACTCGAGCACAATAAGGATTCTCCTCTCTGGCCTGCTTCTGAACAGTGGCCCGTTCCTGAACTCTGGCCTGCTCCCGAGCTCTGGCCTGTTCCTGAGCTAACTCTGCTTGCCTGCCTGCTTTCTTATGCAGAGTTATGGGCGTTTTTCTGCACATGTGCAGAGTGTTTCCCTCAGTGTTTGGGGAGTGTCTGTTGGCTGGGCGTGCCTCGGTCTCGTGCCTCAGCCTGCTCTGGTTGCCTATAGCAACTAGGAAGCTTTTTCTCTCCCTTTCTGTCAGAGTCTGTGCCGTACTCTTCAGCTTTTTGTGTCTTAAAGTTACAGGGCAGATTTTCGGTGTTACAATACGCAAATTAGATTTATAAAATAAGCAGGATTTATGCATATATCTGTTGCACAAGTTAGGTGGTGTTTCATTCAGTTATCCTCATGGTGGAGAAAAGCATACCCCTTTGTAATCTTTAGGGCTTTGGAGACCTTATTCATATTTCATGATTCATATGATCTTTCATGAACAGTGGGGATTGTCTTCTTTCTTATTGAGTGGTTCAAAAAGCCAAGGAAATGCTTTCCTTCCCCATAATGTATGTGCAATATATGGAATGTGCATTATTATTTTTAAAGTGTAACAGAATAAAATATCTATTTAAAATAAGGCGGTATATAAAACCGATTAAATAAATAGAAAAACTAATTTTGGTGAGTGCATATCTCTTTTCCACATTATTTAGCACAGATTTGCATGTTGGCAATTGGACTGAAGCAATGATTATAATTTAGACCTGCCACAGCAGACTGTAGTACAGTTAGCAGTAACAAAGAATTTGCATGAAAGCTCTCTTCCATTATTTGATCCATAAAATGTTTTTCCAAATTTTCTGCATACTAGCTAGCAGGTAGGATGCATATATTTTCAGTAGAATAATTTTCAAAAGAAAGAAATGCTTGTACTTTCTCTTTGAAAATTCATGCAACTTGTATATGTATTTGATGCACAAGTTAAGCTCAATGAATATAATATACAAATTCTGTAGTCATCTCAGTAACAGCGACACAAACTCTCCACTACCTGGCACTTTGGAGACAGCACAAAACCCTCAAGAAAAGGATGCCAAACCTATATAGCAAACGTACCATGCGAAAACATTACTAATTCCCAGAACCCAAACACCAAAAGTCCTATTACAACAGATTCTAGAATGCCAATATACCTCCAACTGGGGAAACAGAATAGATCAGACTGTTAAAGGTACCTGCACAAAAACGAAAGGGCTCTTTTACTAAAGGGCACTATGGTGATGCATCTAACGTGTCAATATTGCCAAAACCATAGCACATTTGGTACAACCCCATATGGGTTAACTGTTGAGGATGTTGAAGGCATGTTCCCAGGAATTCACGTGGTGCACCCTGCCCTAACGCGGCATATAAATAGCACGGGTGCACTTACCTCCACTTACTGAGGTAGCAATAAGCGCACCCGCTCTAACTGGCCACCTTGCGGGTAATGCGGGAAGGCTGACTGCAAGGCGCTCACCCCACCCACGCCCTACTCCTAACCTGTCATGGATAATTAGTGCCAGAATCCAGTGGTGCTATCATGACCCCACGCTAGCTGTCAACCTGTATCCCAGTGAGCCTTCAATGCACACCAACATCCGCACTAACAGCTAGTGCCCTTTAGTAAAAGGCCCTTAGGTTCTAGTAAAACACCTCACTTCGGTCAAACAAGTAGCTTATACACAAATGCTCACCAAACAGGGCTGCCAACTGCCTCCAGACTTTCAGAATGGGTTGATTCAGTCCTGGGTTACCCCATTGCATGCAGGGATTTGTAATTCTTCAGGCTACTGATTCTTGCACTTTCTCTACCACTTCTGAATCATCAAAGTATAACATTATGCCTTATATTTAAGGCCTTCTATCAGGAAAGACCAAGATATTTGAGAGCTATATTAACACCATTTGTGCCGGGCAGATCTCTTTGTTCCTCACAGCAATTATTGCTGAGCATCCCAGATGGGGCTCGACTTCAGCTTATGTGGGAGTGGGTGTCTGTTCTAGGCTTATCTCTCCTCTCATCCACTACACTGTCAGAGTCTGTCAATGAGGCAGTCTCTTCCTATAACACTATATTCTCCTCTGCTTTGGACACTCTCGCTTCTCCCATTCCCTGTACCAATCCTCAGCCTTGCTTGACCTCCACAAACTATTACCTACTTCCCTGTGCCAGCTCTACAGAGTGCCTTTGGCTAAAATCCCAGGCTCATGCCGATTTCATGCAGTTCAAATTCTTCCTGATACATGTGCTATTAAAGGATCTGCTGTGTGCCGCACCCACAGCAATAGGAAGTGTGCATGAGAGGGACAGGATGCAGTAGAGCCTTTATAAGTATATGGGCTTGAAGACTCAGCAGCACACATTACAGTTTCATCTGTTGTCATTACCCCGTCAAGAAGGACTGCAACAGGAAGGAAGATTTGAGGAGGGGAGACAGAGTGTGCAAAGAGAGAGAGAGAGAGATGCTGGGAGGATAAGGGAAAAGGAGAGAGAACATGCCCTAAGGGAAAAGAAGGGGAGAGAGAGAGGGAGCATGCCTGGGGGAGAGGGAAAGAGTGAAAGACACAACAGCTGGGAGAGGTAGGGAGGAAAGAGTGTAGCAAGGGGAGAAGGAGAGGGAAGAACAGAGGGGACAAGAAAATATCAGAAAAGGAGAAGAGGAGGATGGGAGAGAGTGAGTGAGTGAGTGCTGAGAAGGATGGCAGGGAAAAAGAAAGTGTGCTAGGAGGAAGGGAAAGGAGTGGGTGAGGAGAGAGACAGTCTGGAGGGAAAGGTAGGAGAAAATACTCAGGAAGGAGAAGACAGGTGAGAAGAAGGAGAAAGATAAAAGGGGAGGATATGAGGAGTGAGGATGAAAGAAGGAAAAAGAGAGGGAGGGAGAAAAGGTGGAGAGAAGGGAGATGGGAAAAGGCAAAATGAGAGGGAGGGTGAAGAAGAGGGAAGAGTAAGAGCTGAGCGAAGGGTGGAAAGGAAAAATTAGTGGGAAGGGGCAGAAGAGGAACAAGAAAGAAGAGAGAGGGTGGTGTGGAGGAGAAAGGAGGGAGGGGTGGAAGAAGAGATGAGAGAAAGAGGTGAAGGATGAGGGAAGTATGTAGAGATGAGGAATGTGAATATACCCCTCAAATTCCGTTACCCAAGGAAAAAAAGGCTACTGAACTATAGGAGTGTGCAGGCAGAACAATTTCTTTCATTTAGTTTCTTGTGTTATTTGCAGAGTCTTTTTGTGTTATTGTTTCATTTTAATCAATTTTCATTTTGTTTCTATAAATTTTCATTCCAGGGCAATTTTGTTAATTAAAGAGGTAGCTGTGGCACCTGCACAAATTAAAAACAGTTGAGAGGTTACTAGAGGCTTCAGGCAAATAAAAAAACCCAACAGGCTTTTTTTTTCTCACAGTCAGATGCTAGACTCAAACCAGTGATCTTTGATTAGAAGACAGGCATCTTGTGGAAGAGCCATCACATCTCCATGGGGGCTAGCTCTAGCCACCCTGCTCTTAACTCTTGTATTGTCGGTGATCTTCCTTCCTGTTTCCTGATTGGCCCAAAGTTTGTCTGTTCTGGAGCTCTATGGAAAATGCTAGCTGGATTTTGTGCCTTGTGATTCTGTTGACTTCTACAGTAGATATTTACACCATAGATTTTTCTTTGCCACGTTCTTGTGCCAGAAATTCTGTGAACTGACTTCTGGCAAGATGGCACCATAAGCAGACATGTGTGAGTGATAGAAGTTATTCAGGAGACCTGATGATAGGTTAAGAGGTGGGCATGCAAATCCAACTGTAGGCAATTAACAACTTGAAAACAGATTATTTCAACGCTGCTATCCAAATTAGATGAAAAAACGGAATTGGTCCTGAGGCATATCATAGAGATTGAGAGGAAAATTAGAGAGCTGGAAGACTGGTGGGCAATGGTGCATGAGGAGACATCTGGGTTGTGCAAGGAGGTTGGCTATTTAAGAGCAAAAGCTGAAGACCAGGAGAACTGAGATCACTGGTCAAATGTAATTTTCGGCGTGCTTGAGAGGCGGGGTGAGGGAATCCTCTAAATTTTGTCAAAAAGATGTTGGACTCATGCTTCCCTAGAAATATAGAGGAGGGTGATTATGAACTGGAGCATGCCCACCGACAGCTAAGACCTTCTCCGCCAGAAGGAAAACCCCTGAGAGTCTTTATTGTGAGGCTGTTGCAGTTTCAAGACTAGGAGAATATTATACAAGATTCAAAGAAGTCAAAACACCTAGTTTCTTATAACTACAACATTTGTGTGTTTCTGGACCTGAGCGCTGAGATGGTACAAAGGAGGAAAGATTTAGCCAGATGCAAAAACAATTGATAGACAGGGGGATCTCAGCGGCCTTATGGTATCCGGCCAAGCTAATGGTGTTTCAGCATGGCTGCTGGAAAATCTTCATGGAGGTGGCAGCAGTAGAGAAGTATGTGGCCTCTAAGATACTTGAGTACACAAATGCTCTGTAAGGGAGTTCTTTCTGAGAACAGAACACTCATTTGCAGAGAAGCTCCCCATAAAAGTATATGATGGAATTGGGGAGACACATAGCTGGACAGACATTGTCAGTGGATACATATAGCTCGAAGGGAACAGGAGGAATATCCACAGAACGGAGTGCTGAACAGACGGGATGTCTCACAGGAGAGTTGGTGAAGGGATCAATCAGTCCACACTGGTGGTGGAGCGGCAGTTGCAGAAGAGGGAAATGGTGGTGGACTCACAGTAGAGAGACTCCTCACTGCACAGTTAATCACAGAGTGCACTGGACAGCTGAGACATAAGAACATAAGATATGCCATACTGGGTCAATCCAAGGTCCATCAAGTCCAGTATCCTGTTTCCAACAGTGGCCAATCTAGGTCACAAGTACCTAGCAGTTTCCGCAAAAGACGCAGGTTCCATAATGCTTGTATTGGGGCTAGCAGTGGATACCCCAGGTCTACTTTAATAATGGTTTATGGACCTTTCCTCCAGGCAGGGCCGGATTTACCTATACGCCATGTACGCCATGGCGTAGGGCCCACAGCCGGCAGGGGCCCACAAAAAAAGAACCAGTTAATTTTTTTTAAACTCAATTTAAAAAAAAAACCTGGTGGCTGCCGCCGCGGGGCCCCCTCTGCTGCCGCGGGGGCCCCGTCTACAAGCTGAAGCGGTCCGGTCGGGTCGGGTCGGGTCGGGTCCGGTCGGGTCCGGTCGGGTCTCTCCCTCCCTCCCTCCCTCCCTCGCTGCAGGCTGCGAGAGACGCGAAGATAGAGCGTCTCCTCGCGTCTGTGTTAAGCCCGCAGGGGCTGATGGGATTTCCCATCAGCCCCTGCGGGCTTAACACAGACGCGAGGAGACGCTCTCCCTTCGCGTCTCTCGCAGCCTGCAGCCTGCAGCGAGGGAGGGAGGGAGAGAGGACCCTACCCGACCTGACGGCTTCAACTTGTAGACGGGGCCCCCGCGGCAGCAGAGGGGGCCCCGCGGCGGCAGCCACCAGGTTTTTTTTTTATTACATTTTACTTTAGGGCCGGGGGGGGGTAGGACTGGTAATGTGCTATGGGGGGGGGTAGGACTGGTAATGGGCTATTGGGGGGGCTGGGGCTGGAAATGGACTGGGGGGGGTAGGGCTGGTAATGGGCTATTGGGGGGGCTGGGGCTGGAAATGGACTGGGGGGGGGTAGGACTGGTAATGGGCTATGGGGGGGTAGGACTGGTAATGGGCTATTGGGGGGGCTGGGGCTGGAAATGGACTGGGGGGGGGGCTGGGGCTGGAAATGGGCTGGGCTGGGCTGGGCTGGGCTGGGGGGGGTTAAGGCTAGAGGTGGGCTGATGGGGTTAGGACTGGTAATGGACTGTGGGCTGTTGGGGGGGCTTAGAACTGGCAATGGGCTTTGGGGGGGGGGGTAAGCCTGGTAATGGGCTGTGGGCTGATGGGGGCTGTCTGGTATGGGCTATGGGGGGGGCTAGGACTGGAAATGGGCTGGGGGGTTACGCCTGGAGGTGGGCTGATGGGGTTAGGACTGGTAATGGGCTGTTGGGGGGGGTTAGAACTGGTAATGGGCTTTGGGGGGGTTAAGACTGGTAATGGGCTGTGGGCTGATGGGGGTTGTCTGGTAATGGGCTATGGGGGGCTAGGACTGGAAATGGGCTGGGGGGTTAAAACTGGAGGTGGGATGATGGGGTTAGGACTGGTAATGGGCTGTGGGCTGATGGGGGGGGGTAGGACTGGCAATGGGCTATGG
This sequence comes from Ichthyophis bannanicus, assembly GCA_033557465.1. Taxonomy (NCBI): domain Eukaryota; kingdom Metazoa; phylum Chordata; class Amphibia; order Gymnophiona; family Ichthyophiidae; genus Ichthyophis; species Ichthyophis bannanicus. The sequence continues at coordinate 550,758,397 of CM066031.1, forward strand.
GGGGCTGACTGGAAATGGGTTGATGGGGTTAGGACTGGAAGTGGGCTGATGGGTGGTTAGGACTGGTAATGGGTTATAGGGGGGGCTTAAACTGAAAATGGGGTGATGGGGGTTAAGGACTGAAAATGGGGTGATGGGGGGGGAAGGACTGGAAGTGGGGTGATTGGGGGGCTAGGACTGGTATTGGGTTGGGGGGTTGCTAGGACTGGAAATGGGCTGATGGATGGCTAGGACTGGAAATGGGCTGATGCAGGGACTAGAAGGGAATGGATGCTGGGTGAGGCTGGAACTAGAAGGGAGCTGATGTTGGGGGAGGATTAGAATGGGATGGGGCTGGAAGAGTAAAATGGAGAAGGGAAAAATATTTTGTGTGGGAGGGATAAAAAATCTACAATTGGCCGGGTATTGGGAGAGTAAGTGGGGATTGAGGATGGAGGGGTAAAATTTGAGTGGATGAAATAGGAATGAGGAAAGAGGAAAAGGAGAAAGATTAGTATGTTAAAGCAGATGTAGAGAGAGAATGGAAAAAAATCTAGAAGAGAGAAGAAAGGACAAATGGACAGCAGACGATGGAGAGTTAGCAGAAGACACGAAGAAACCAGAAGAAAGTGGCTGGAGCAATTGCAGCTGAAAAAAATGCACAAAAGGTAGAAAAATATCTCTTTATTTTGAATTTATTAATTGGAATAATGAAGCTCTGGTAAATGTGCATCATTAACATCTGCGCTTTGTTTAGTACAAGAGCAAATTAATGTATAGTTTTATTTCTACAGTGTTGTACATTCCAAGTTTGGCTTTTGGGATTCCCAGTTTAATTATTGTCTTCCTATTTCTAAATTGTGATTACTTGTTTGGTGATGGTCTATGTTCTGCATGTGTAACTGAGCTGAGGTGTTCTGTTTATATAATTCCTATTTGACATTGCCACTTGTTCTCTTTCCCCAGTAGGTCATGTATGGTGTTCTCTGAAATGTATTGGTTTAATATTTGCAGTGTTGCCTTTTGATTGGTAGAGTATGGTGCTTTGTGAGTCCTGGTAGTGCTGTTAGGATACGGCGGGTTTACTATGGGCAGTGTTTGTAGTAGTTCCTAATGTGTCTGGCAGTTGGCACTGGATTATAGTAATGTAGAAATCTTTTAGTCTTTCTTTATCCATACACTCATTAAGAGGCACGTTTACTAAAAGTTAGTATATGGTAACATTATGCAAATATTTATGCAAATGAGGCCCCTTATGCAAATGAGGTCCGCACCCCCTGCTGGGGGCCCACAATTTTTGTTGGCGGAGGGCCTCACTCAAGGTAAATCCGGCCCTGCCTCCAGGAACTTGTCCAAACCTTTTTTAAACCTGGCTACACTAACAGCTTTTACTACATTCTCTGGTGGCAAATTCCAGAGTTTGATTACACGTTGAGTGAAAAAATATTTTCTCTTATTAGTCTTAAATAGGTAACATTGTAGCTTCATTTCATGTCCCCTAGTCTTTCTATATTTTGATGGTGTAAACAATCGATCTATGTTTACCTATTCCACTCCATTCATTAATTTATAGACTTCTATCATATCTCCCCTCAGCCGTCTCTTTTCCAGGTTGAAGAGCCCTAACCTTTTTGGCCTCTCTTCATAGGGGGTATCTGTGGGCTTTCTTAGCCCCCTCCTCACCAGCAACCTGCAGGGCTCTTGGAGCCACAGAAAACTACATTCAAAGCAATGAGAAGGTAATCTAGAAGACAGCAATAAAATACCACACACTTATATATATATATATATATATATATATATATATATATATATATATATATATATTGTCACAGAGCAGACTCTCTAGAGCCCCCTGTGGAGCTAAAAAACACTACTCCTCAAGTAAACAGTGACGTGTGGAGAGAGCACATGACACAAGGGTATCAGAATGGGTATAAGGGAGTGAGGTCACAAGCCTGGAATTATCACCCAGCCAGTAGGGAGGCAAGGAAGGTCCCACCTGACCCCAATAGGCTAGGGTGTGGTGCAGCTGGGGATTACGTAAATAATCAGCACAGCTCACAGGATGAAAAATCAGAGAGAGCTGAGGAGGCTGGGAGACCTGAGAGACGAAGGAGATTAAGAGAATCAAGGCAACCAAGAGAGTTGAAAGACCCAAGGAGAAAGGATATTCCCAGGCAGAGGAGATATCCAGAGTGGGAAGGACACAGACATCCCAGGTCTCTACAGCAAGGCAGAAGGCACTGGCTGAATGAAAGTCTGAGTGAGTCTGATGAACAATTAAGTGAAAGAGATGAGCAACTGAATTCAGACAGGGACAGTGTATGCAGCAGCCTTGATAGAAGCTATGCCCTAAGACACAAGTTACAAGCTAGGAAGAGCTATTCTGAGCCAGAGAGGAGAAATGCTAAGCTGAGCTATGAGAGGCATTTGTATGAGAAACAAAAGCCCTATAATGCTAACTTAAGGAAAGCAGGAAAACTCCAGAGTCTGGGCTACAGACAGAATATAGAACAAAGCTTGTTACCTGTGAGAGAGAACCCTGCAGAGGGATATAACTGGCATAAGCCTTCTCAGAAACTGCCGTTGGAGACAACAGCTGTTTGTAAAGCTCCTGTTAAAACAAAACCCCGAACAAAGGTTCCACTTTCTAATAGCTGGGCAGCTAACTGCTTTACTCTGCCTGATAACCAGAGGCAGAGGAAAGGCTCCTGGTTGAGCAACTCCAGAGAATATGGTAAAGCCAAACAGGTACATTCTGTAGAGAGTCAAGTACGTCACAAGCTGGAAAGTTTGTTGAACAAACTACCTCAGGAGAGAAATGACGAAGCATCTGTACATGACAGTGTTCCCATGCAGTATGAGCCTTATGCAATAGAGGATAACATTGAATTGCCTGTTGAACAGATGGACTGTAGTTTGATACTAGCTGACCAAATAGAGTCTCTCAGATAGAAGGCTGAACTGCTCCAGAGAAGCCTTTATCTGGAAACCTGACAAGTTGTATTTCTGCTTCCATTCATATTTTGTTTGCTGAAAGGAAAGCTATTTTTGTTATAGTTCTTTTTGTTTACCCGAGAAGGGGTATGTTGATTTGATTGTTATACTTTTGAAAGAATCCTACGGGACGGGGAATAAAACCCAGTTAAACCGATTTCGGTGTCACAACTTATTTGTGTACTGGCAAGGACTATAAATATTGAAAAGGCCAGTACTTTACACCCGGGTGCAGTACCAGCTGTGACCAGCAGGAGGCGCTGCACGACGAAGGGGTGACAATATATATATATATATATAAATACACCAAAGCTTTGTGGAGAGAAACAAATAGAAGCAAGTTCTCTTTGTTTACTCTAACTGTTAGCCATGGTTCACTTTATTTATAAGGCTCTTTTGGAGGATACAGCATAATTTCACTTTATTATGACACGTCAGATATTACGTATTTATCACATCATAGGTCAACTTCTAATCAGTGTAGGTCAGTATGAGGAGACATACATGTATTCCAAGACATAACTGTTTACTGCTGACTGCTTGATATCTAATAACCCTGAGACTGAACGGCTAGAGGACAGCCTGCCCCTTTTCTTTATTTACAGGACATGTACTGTAAACTGGGCGCTGGGCGTGAATGTCCACAGTCTTGGCAAAGGCAAATACTATTATGACTTGCAAAGGATTGTGGGGAATGTAGTCCATTCATACCAGAATCAGCCGTTCACAAAATAATGAGTTGTGTTGCTCGAGTGTAAGCAAAGAAAATATATTTTATTTATGGGGTTATTTCTCCCACACAGATTTACTTGGTAACACAAAAGGATACTTGCTTTCAGTATTGTACTTAGGAAAAACAAATCATGATATCAGCAACTGAACTTCTTAAGCAATCAATCAAACAATAAAGACCTTGATGGGAAACAGAAAAGGTCTTTCTGAGGGCTCCTGCTAATACCTTTTAGCAGTGCTCCAAAAGCAAAAACAAAACCCAAAAGTAACCAAAAACTGTTCTTTTTCAAGGATAACTTTCTTGTATTTTCACACACAAACAGTAGTTTCCTTTCAGAGCTCATGTGCAACTGTGCATGGCTTAATTACCAATAATTAGCCAGCTGCAAACCCCTTTGCTGGTTCACTTTCTCTACGTGGCTCAAATCCTACCCTAAAGCTTTCTTGTAAACTTTTCTGGGTAGATAAAAGAACAAGTTATATTTCCTTTTGATGGTTGTTGTATTTGTGAAAGTATTTTACCACAGCAGCCTAGACAGAGAGCAATCCATGTATTTATTCTGATCATTTAAAATATCTCCTTCTTCTTCAACTATCATAGAATCAATATCATGGTCTGGCTCAGAGGAATTCCTTAATGAAGCACTCTCAGGATAATATCTGTTTCCCTGCTGTCTTCCAGATGAAGAGCTAGGGCATAGATCAGAGTTCATACCTGAGCTTCCTTTGCTGTTAGGTTTCCTCTCCAGATATCCTGGCCAGTATGTAGTCCAGCTTTTATGTCCAGCCTTCCAATCAAGATCCCTGGACACTGGGTCTCTCTTCACATACCTTCTTGCACTGGTCTTAGGGCCCCTTCCAAATGCAGCCGTCTCCCTCAAAGGTGCCATCTGGGGATTCCTGGCTCTGTAACCCCACTCCTCTGGCTTCCTCCAGTCCAATGGAGTATGCTTGCCTCTGGAATGACTCCCAACACACGTACTGCTATGGGCTCCTTCTTTAGACCTCCAAGATGTTTTTCTCTTCTTTCTTCCACGTTGTGGCTGCTGCTGCTTCCTCTCTCTGTCCTTGAGCTCTGAGTTCCTCCACTGATTCTGTGTAGAATATGTTTTACTTTTAACTTGCTTAGAGGGATACTCCACCCTAGCACAGCTCAGCTGTGCTGAATCAAGCCCTGCCCTTGGAGATGAGTGATTGGGGATTACCTCATAGCTCTCCTGATTGAACACACGTTTCCCCACTTCAGCTCTTCTAGAGGCTGTTTGAAACCTGGTGTATTCTGGGACTGGTAGTCTTTTATGAAAACATTCTGTTTTAGTATTTCTACCAGCTAAGACAGGTTGCTTGTTCAGTGCTAATTCACCTCTATTATAGCTCCTTCCTGAACTATGATAAGCTTCCTTATCACAGTACCTCTTCACCTACTTAGTAAGCAAATATATGAAGTTTATTTCTAAGCAAAGTTCTGAACAAAATTAACTCTCTCAGGTTTTCTTAGACAGTCCGGTTGTGTACACCACCCTGTACAAACAAACATACTTTCAGTCCCTCCTCTGATTCTGTAAAGAATCATTTCTAAAGTAAGGAAACTCAGACATTGCCATTAAGGTAGAATTAAAACTAGATTCTGGGTCAATCTGTAACATCAATGTAGGGGTCAGTGATTCCACTGATTTCTTACAGCAAGCTGATAGTACACAGAGAATTAATACTCCTAGAATGAGGATCCCCAACAAACCAAGCAATGATGCTAACATGCCTTGCAAAGGCCTGGATAATGAATTCCAAAAGGAAGAAACAGAAATAGAACTGAAAAAGAACTTACATAACTCTCACATGAAACAAAAGTACGGTTCCTAACTTTATCCAATATGCCTTTTACTACTTCTCCATTATTAGGAAGCATACTACAACAAAAACCAACTATTACTCCGCACACACCATTTTCCTTTGCTAGGAGATAGACTAAAACCATTCGGTTCTGGGCTGCATATGCTGGCATTTTATTTACTGGACCTTGCAATACACGCTAATTGCCTCAGTAAGAAGCAGAGCAGCCACTATGACTTCATCCTGAGGGGAAACATCCCTTTTTCTTCTTAAAGATTTCTTCAGAATTGATAACAAAGTAATATAGTAAGGTTCAATTCACCATGGGGTATCCACCAGGGCTATATAGCAAGTACCTGACCAACCTCTGGGAAGCTCTGTATATACAAAAGTATCACACACACACACACAAAATAATCTCCTTCCAAAGCTACTAAGCCCTCTGCCCAGATTGTCAAATTCTGAGAACAAGATATATTCTGTATACAATTATTCAAAGCCCACTGAGTCATGTCCATTTCATTAAATCATTTCACTTTAACTCCAGTTAGGTATGCCTAGGTCTGAACTAGAGGCATTCAAAGGGTAGCCAGAACTACACACTTGGTTCCCTTTAACTGGCATTAATTGTAAATTACTGAAATATAGGAACCTGTACATGGGATCTTTATACCTATATCTTTAGTTATTCTAGGTTCTGTGTTTGTATAAGACCATATGTCACAAAACTCTTCAAAGATCTTAGGCCTAACTCTTGGTAGGAATCCATGCTGAGTAGCTGTCACAGTTGGAAGGCAAACAGCGCACTTTGATAAATTAAAATGTTTTTGTCATCAAGTGTAAATGTGACTCAAAAATATTTGGATATTCCCTCTAACATCCCCATGATTCTGAATGCAATACTGCTTCATTAATAATATGCCACAGCACATCTAGGACCAGATTAGGAAACATTCATAGCAACACATTTAAAAAGTGTTCTAAAACAAACTAAAGATATACCTACTCTTCTTAATACTCTTCTTAAGATGATGAAGATATATACTATAGCTATACCGGCCCTCTAATTCTCAATTACTTTATGAAGTAGAGGTTAAGTACTGTAATGGGGAAGAGATATCCTGTGATGGAAAAACAGAGGAACCTAAATGCAATAGGCCTGTTTCTAGCAGGAAGGAAGAGATCAGGACTCCCAGTTGCCAAGGGCAACACAAACATTCCCAGCCACGAGGGCAGGAACCCCGCCCAGCTGACAAACAATCCCGAGCTCCTAGGTCTAATAGCTTTCACCTGGGAGGGGGAAGGGCCAGATTAGATCCCCAGCAAACATATAAGAGACGTTCACTAGAGTTTGAGAGGAAGGAAGGGGAGGAGAAGGAAGCAGCTGCAGCAGATGCAAAGAGAGAAAGAACCAAGAGTGACAGAGTTCTAAGGAGCAACGTAAGAAGCAGGAAAGACGCTGTAGATCAGAACCAGCTGAAAGGTGTGTGTAAGCTGAGGTCTGGATCTTGGAGGCAACGTCTGCCCTGGTGTGAAAGAGAAACTTACGTGAGTGATTCAGTAGATTCTGATACTGATTGGGAGAGAGGAAGGCAGAAAGCAGCTGACAGTGATAATTGGAGGAGAAAGGCACAGAAACCTTTTAACCAAGCCTCCAAGTATTTACCTTATGGTGAAAGTAGCATAAGAGAGAAAATACCAGTGAGGATAACTGGGAAGCATTTACAAGTACAAGGGAGTGAAGGACCTACAGTGCAAGACATGTCTGAAGAGGAGGGTGAACAGCCAATATGCAGAGAGAAGCCTCTGAGGTTTAAACCCCGTCCTAAAGGAGCAGTGCACAGACCTCCCTTTGCCTCAAAGCCAGAAGGTAGGCTAATTAACCCTTGTAAAGGTGCTCATAAGACTTTCTCTCATAGAAGCTATAAAGGATATAATTCTCCTGTGAACTATGGACAGAGATATGGTGAGACTGATCCTTACCTGTTAGAGGAGATATCAAGGAAGTCTCAGGAACTAGCAGAGGAGAATAATCTGCCCACATTACAATCACAGCCAAAGGTTTATTCAGATGATTGTCAGAGTGAGTCTATGATAATTGATCCTCCAGAAGCTGAATTATCTGACAATCAGATGGACTGTACATTAGCTGTATTAAATGATGTGATTTCTCTGTGCTGAAGCCAAACAGTTTGTGGAAGTTTTCTAACTGTCTGTTAAGAAGCACAAGACTTTACTTTTTCTTACTTTATGCCGGAGTGCCTGGCTTATGTTCTTTTGTTATCCTGTGTTTGAATCCAACCCCGGGAGGGGAATTAAAAGCCTGTTTTGACCTTAACCACTCAACCCACGACTATCACTTATTGAAAGGCCCACAACTACACTCCTAAACCTTTCAATAAAAGGTCTCCAAGCAGCCTACCCTGTATGCTAAGGCTACAGGTGGACCAATTGGTGACAGTACCTAAAGGTCATTACATATATATCAGGAAAATACTAATCTAAACTAACCTCATCCCTCTAAGCCTTACTATAAATGCTAAATAAAAGCATTTTACATGAATAGTCCATTTAGAATTTACTTAATACAATAATCTCTCGGTAATGTCACTGTTGTTCTTTCAGAAAGTACTTTAAATCATAAAAGTCCTTTTCTTCAATATCACTGTTGTCCAATAAGTCTCTGCGTTGCAAACTCCTGATTCACCGATACAGGAAACCACCTTCTGATCTTGTGAGGGGGCCACTGTATAAGATGCATCCAACTAGAATGTCTGTCCACTTTACAAGCTGAATATCCCACCAGGAACACACGACATGGACCAGGAACTTGGGAGCCGGGAGTGTCTTCAGATGCAGAGTCTTAATCAGGACCCAATCTGGTGACTTCACCTCTGGATAAAATGATTCTGCGGATCCCGGATATAAAGGGCTTGTCATCTCGTTAAGGAGTCACTTGCAAAAAAAGGAAACAAACAGGACTGAGTACAACCATGCACAATAAGTTAAGATATCGCTGCGCAACAACTGGGGTCTGGGATAGCTGCCAAGGCATGTGGAAAAGGAGCTAGACAGCCATTAACTATTTCAAATGGTGTCAGGCTGGAGGAAATACACACTGCAATAAGGGCAAAGGGAAAGGCTTTTGTTCAATCGGAGGCTCAATCCTGTATCAGAGTGCATAAGTGACCTTTTGGGAATACCACCTCCCTATTCTGATACAGGGCAGATCTACAAAACAGGCTGCAAAATCAAAATGAGTTCGGCAGGCAGGAATCTTAATTACTGACCCTAAGCTGACCCTACAGTGCAGACAAACTGTGCCAAAGAAAACAATAACAAGTTCAGGTGATACCGGAGAACCAAAAAGACATAATTCTTAGCCACAGCGGTAAGGCTAAACAGGGCAAGTAGAAACAAAAGACGGTCAGGACAAATAAGCAGATGATTCTCTTTCCAGCAGCCATCACGAAGTCCAAACCTGGGTTTCAAAGGAAGTATCTTGCTATTGCTGCAGGAAAGATGAAAGGGAAAACAAAGTCATCCTTAACAGTGCTAAATACAGCAATGTCAGTGACACTGATACCAGAAGAGCGTCTTTTCGGTTCACAAAATGGTGTCCTTTGGATTTCAAAACTGCGACTTGTGCTGGCAAGAAGCACTGTAGAACCAGAAAATCAATAAGATTCAATTGCAAAAACCACCACTATATAGACATAGCGGGAATCCCAAAGTCACTTCATTAACTCACTCTGAATAAGAGCCCACTGGCTGACAGCCAGTCGGGAAAGCTCACAAAAGCACACAGACAGCAGAGAAAGCAGAAATAGCCACAAACAATTTGAATGGTATACAATAAACATGGCACATTCCCAGTACATTTCTACATTTAAAACAAGCCTCCCACTGATAATGTGGAAGCTACACTGATAATGTGGAAGCTACGCAATAACAACATTTGAGAAACAAATTGCAGTTGAGACAGATTAACCTTCAAACCTAAATTAGCAATATAAGCTAATAAAGACAAGAAATCTGACCAATAACATACGTAATTTAGTCTACATTAAAAGCAAATCATTCACATAATGAACTAAAGAGGAATGGTTGAGTCTTACATCAAATAATGCAGTTCTTCAAAAAGAAAAAGAAAAACAAAACCGCTTTTTCTTTGCCAATTCATACTGAAAATAAGCAGGTCTTGTAGGACTCGCACAAATCTATAAGTCTTACCGTCAGCCTTTAGTACAAGAGTCTTACATAATGAAGTTGTAGGATAAATAACTTCTTTCACCGACAACTGCTGGCAGTGGACACAGCTTGAGTCTAGGAAACTGAATTCCAGGTTTCACGATGATCCTCACAGGCGGGATAGAAAGGCATCCAATATCTGATCCCGGCACTGTCTATAACGTAGAAGAAAGCTCTCCAGGATGAATGATTTCTGGAGATCTGCAGAAAACAGCACTTCAGAGAGAATACATATCTTCCCATTCAGCCAGGATAGAGTGAAATCAGCAGCTACCGGAGGACGAGGAGGGAAGTCAGCTCTCTGACCATCAAGACGCCAATTCTGGAAACGGTCTCGCTGCAAATGCTCAATAACAAGTTTATCTGAACACAGCCTCGCTGAGGATTCCCATGACCCCCTCTTGCTCTGATCCTACCCCTCCCCCTGCTTCTGGGAGGTTACATAGAAGCAATCTGCAAGTTGAGCAATTTAGTCATTTCACATCAAATGTCAGCTCACTGTACTGAGACTTACAGCAGCTGTTCTAGCTGGCCAATCTGTTATTGAAGTTTCAAAAATTCCTTTTACTCACGGGATTAAACTATTTACAAAAACAATTGGTGAATTCTGCCTTAAAGATGTTAATCTCAACCAATCCTTTTACAAGTTTGCATACTACTGTAAGCGATTCTAACAGAAAATCATTTTTTTCTTTTTATTAACCACTAAAACAAAATTATCTCTTTGAGTCTTCTCTTGGAAATCTATCACAGGATATGTCACAAACTGGATGAGTGACCCTATGCACATCAGCTGGGTTATAAAACACAGTTCTAAGCAAATGATCTAAATCAGCCAAAGTAGAACAAGGACTATTATGTTGACAAAAACAGTTTTAAGAAAACATATAGCAGCATGTAATTGATTACATTTCTCTCTATAGGTCATAAAATGCTTATTCAGATCCTTTTCAATATCATCAATAAGTTTACTAGAAATTCCCAATTCCTTTGTAGCATAAATATCATTTCTTACTATTCCCTTTAAGGATTCTATTATATGTACAATACATTCTATTTCACGACTAAGAAGGGCATTCATTTTTCCGAGCTGAGAAACATTGCAAGTACTGAAATTCTCAATTTGTGCATTCCCCAATATCCTTTGCTTATTCCTTATCTCTTCTCTTAACACTGCTGCACGAGTGACCCTCTCCCTCTCAGAAACTACATAACTCTTAGAAGAAACAGGGGGAGACGTTGGGAATATACCTGGAACTCTTCCAGCTCCAATTACCATTGCAGCCACACCTGCATCATACTCTGGAGAAAAAATGACTGGGAAATTCCCTGCCTGGTCATTATCATTCTCTTTCTCCTGTGATTCACCCGTTTTACCAGCATTCTTTAATACAAACAAATCAGTTTTCATAACATGTGCCATTCACTGCCACCAACTAAACACCAGCCCTTCACGGGCATCACATAATTTATGTCTAGCCTGCAAAGCACATTTCAGATAACGAAGTTTATCTATAGAAAATGTTCCCTCCAAAGGAAACTGTAAAAACACATTATCATTAGTCACTGCATACCAGTGTAAAATATAATTAGTAGCCATATCCCCATACTTCTCACGCATACAATAAGAAGGGCTACCTTTCTGAACAGCTAAAACCTTAGCTTTGTCATGCCATTCACGCAACAGAGATAACTCTCGTTTACCTAACAGATTACCCATTGCTGTCACCATACAATACTCACAAACACCTTCCGCCCTTGCAAGGAATGGAGAAATCTGTAGAACGGCATGGCACCAACTGTGGGCTTTCTTAGCCCCCTCCTCACCAGCAACCTGCAGGGCTCTTGGAGCCACAGAAAACTACATTCAAAGCAATGAGAAGGTAATCTAGAAGACAGCAATAAAATACCACACACTTATATATATATATATATATATATATATATATATATATATGTAAATACACCAAAGTTTTGTGGAGAGAAACAAATAGAAGCAAGTTCTCTTTGTTTACTCTAACTGTTAGCCATGGTTCACTTTATTTATAAGGCTCTTTTGGAGGATACAGCATAATTTCACTTTATTATGACACGTCAGATATTACGTATTTATCACATCATAGGTCAACTTCTAATCAGTGTAGGTCAGTATGAGGAGACATACATGTATTCCAAGACATAACTGTTTACTGCTGACTGCTTGATATCTAATAACCCTGAGACTGAACGGCTAGAGGACAGCCTGCCCCTTTTCTTTATTTACAGGACATGTACCTCTTCACCTACTTAGTAAGCAAATATATGAAGTTAATTTCTAAGCAAAGTTCTGAACAAAATTAACTCTCTCAGGTTTTCTTAGACAGTCCGGTTGTGTACACCACCCTGTACAAACAAACATACTTTCAGTATCCTTCCATCTCCTTTACCATTTTAGTGGCTCTTCTCTGTACCTTTTCTAATAATGCTATATCCTTTTTAAGATACGGTGACCAGAATTGCACACAATATTCAAGGTGCAGTCGCACCAAACAGGAACATTGATAACTTGGATTTTTCTGAGGCAATGGAGGGTTAAGTGAATTGCTCAAGGCCACAAGCAGTGCTAATGGAAATCAAACCCTAGTCTCTTGGTTCCCAAGCCACTGCTCTAACCAATAGGCTACTTATCAAGAGACTGCTGATGGATAGATAGCAGAAGTTGCTCAGTTATACAGGAGAAGGAGTCTAGAGGGATCTTCCTTGCCTCTCCAGTTTCTTTCTTCTCTCCTGTTGTTTCTGGTGTGATAGAGGAATGAGTATGCAGGTTGGAGAATGTGATGCAGGGGTAAAGTTTGAGAAAGGGAAAATAGAATTGACTACGAGTAGACCATGAGAGTTTGTCACTGGGGGTGTTACTATCTTTGGGGAAAGTTGTTTTTTTGGAGGGAAAGGTGACAAGGAACGGCATATGATGGCTTGACTGGTGCGGTGCTGGTGGTTGGTGTGATGCTGGAGTATTGGGGAAGCTCTAGAATGAAAATGAACAGTGTAATAATGTTGGAATGTTGGTTGGCCTGCTGCAATGTTATTATAGGTGTATGGCTGCCAGTGTGATTGAAATAGGTGGTGGACTTCAGGGGGCATGGGGGGAGGGGTGCACAAACAGTCTATAAGGGATCATGCTAAACAATGTCACTTGGAACACATGATCTAGTGCAAGAGATAAGGGTGTTGGGGCCACTTGGCAATGGTGATCATAGCATGATCACATTTGATTTAATAAAGGGAGGAAGGACAGCAAGAAAATTGAAGGTACTACCTTTTAACTTTCAAAATAGAGACTACGATAAAATAAGTTTACAGCAAACATGGACTTTGTTTAAAAATAATATCTTGGAAGCCCAGACCAGCTGTATTCCATGCTTCAAGAAAAGTGGAAAGAAGAGCAAAAAACTGCCAGCATGGTTTAAAGGTGAGGTCGGTGAGGCTGTTGTAGCCAAAAAGGTATCTTTCAGGAAATGGAAAGAGGAGTCAAATGATGAAAACTGGAAACAATATAAACACTGGCAAGTTAGATGCAAGGCACTGATAAGGCAGACAGAGAATTTGAAAAAAAAGCTAGCTGTGGAAGCAAAAACATATAATAATTTTTTTTTCAAGTATATTTATGGCAAAGAAACTGTGAGCGAGTCAGTTGGACCACTGGATGATAGAGGGATAAAAGGAGCACTAAGAGGGGACAAGACCAGAGCAGAGAGACTGAATGAATTCTTTGCTTCGGTCTTTACTGAGGAAGATGTAGGGATGTTACCCATGACTAAAATGGTATTTAAATGTGATGCATCAGAAGATGTATTACAACTATTTGATAAACTAAAGAGTAGCAAATCACCTGGACCGGATGGTATATATCCAAGGGTGCTGAAAGAACTGAAATATGAGATTGAAGACCTACTAGTAATCTGTGAACTATTATTAAAATCATCTGTAATACCTGAACACAAGCGAATGGGTTCCAAAGGTGATCCGGGAAACTACAGACCGGTGAGCCTGATGTCAGTACTGGGCAAAATGGTAGAAACCATTATAAAGAACAAAATTACTGAACATGTAGTTAGTCATGGTTTAATGGGAGAAAGCCAATATGGCTTTAGCCAAGGAAGGTCTTGTCTTACTAATCTATTATATTTTTTGAAGGTGTGAATAAACAGATAGACAAAGGTGAGCTGGTCGTTATAGTGTATCTGAATTTTCAGAAAGCCTTTGACAAGGTCCCTCATGAGAGACTCTTGACAAAATTAAAAATTAATGGGATAGGAGGCAGTGTACTATTGTGGATCAGGAACTGGTTAAAAGAAAGAAAGCAGAGGGTAGGGCTAAATTGCCAATTTTCCCAATGGAGAAAGGTGAATAGTGGAGTACCCCAGGGATCTGAGCTGGGACTGCTGCTTCTTAACATATTTGTAAATGACCCCGAACTGGGAGTAACAAGTGAGGTAATCAGATTTACAAATGACACAAAATTATTCAAAGTTGTTAAAACCCAAGAAGATTGGGAAAAATTGCAAGAGAACCTTAATAAATTGGAAGACTGGACATTCAAATGGCAGATGAAATTTAATGTGGGCAAGTCCAAAGTTATGCACCTAGGAAAGAACGGCAAAAACTATGGTTACATGATGCAGAGTTCCACATTAGGAACCACAACCCATGAAAAAGATTTAGGCGTCATCATGGATAACATGTTGAAACCCTCCTCCCAGTGTGCAGCAGCAGCCAAGAAGGCAAATAGACTGCTAGGAATCATAAGGAAAAGAATAGAGAATAAAGCCAAGGATATTATAATGCCTCTGTATCATTCCATGGTGCGACCGCACCTTGAATATTGTGTGCAATTCTGGTCGCTGTATCTTAAAAAAGAATATAGCAGAATTAGAAAAGGTACAGAGTAGAGCAACCAAAATGGTAAAGGGAATGGAAGGATAACTCTATGAGGAGAGGCTTAAAAGGTTAGGGCTCTTCAACCTGGAAAAGAGACGGCTGAGGGAAGATATGATAGAGGCCTATAAATTTATGAATGGAGTGGAACGGGTAAACATAGATTGATTGTTTATGCCATCAAAAAGTAGAAAGACTAGAGGACATGCAATGAAGCTACAATGTAACCCGTTTAAAACTAATAAGAGAAAATATTTTTTCACTCAATGCATAATCAAACTCTTGAATTTGTTACCGGAGGATGTAGTAAAAGCTGTTAGTGTAGCTGGATTTAAAAAAAGGTTTAGACAAGTTGCTGGAGGAAAGTTCCATAAAGCATTATTAAAGAGGACCCAGGAAATCCATTGTTTGCCCCAATACAAGCATCGTGGAACCTGTGTGTCTTTCTGGGAACCTGCTAGGTACTAGTGGCCTGGATTGGCCACTGTTGGAAACAGGAAACTAGGCTTGATGGACCTTGGATTGACCCAGTATGCATATCTTATGTTACAATACTTTGACACATTTTCCAAATTTTCCGTCCTCTGAGCTAAAGCACCGTTAGTCTTAGTTAAGGAATAAGATGCATCTTCTACTTCAGATAATTTCACATTAACCTTTTATATATCAACATTATATTTATCAATTTTTTGTTCACACACCTAAACCCTGGCCTCAAATTTCAGCATCATGTTCTATTCTCTAAGTCTTGAAAATGCCTGAAGCAAAACCTCCACAGAAGAACCGTGCACATTCAAAGTCAGATCACTGGGATCGATATCTGGCATAACACAGGCTTGCTTTGTAACCACATCAGACATCTGTGAGACGTTACTAGCCTTATCCAACTGTAGCACTGAAGAAACATTTTTTAGAGCTTTCAACTTTTTTGTCCACTGACTTATTTTTTCAGGACTCCAAATTCAGCTTTTAAAACAAAGATTTCACATCTTTACCCATAGGAGTCTTTAGTTTTGTGCCCTGTCGTTGGAACATATGCATCCCCAAGCTGACCCCCAAAATCTCTGGCTGGCTCTGAGACTGCTGTGCTTAACCCAGAATGGAAACTCTGCAGAGCAAAACAAAGGGAACTTTTGATTTCTTCTAAAGAGCCCAAAAGTTCATTGTCAGAGTCAATAACCTCCAAACTATCAAAGAGAGCCTTCAAAATGGAAGAGACCCTTTCAGATGGCGAACCAACAGATATTTGCCTCAGGTGCAAAAACATAGATTGTGAGCCCTTTGGGGACAAAGGAAAAATATATATACAGTACCTGGATGTACACCGCTTTGACTGGTAGAAAAGCGGTATATAAGCCTAGTTAAATAAATAAATTTCAACAGAAAGTCAGTCAGGTTAACATTGGCCTATTGTTTTATCTGATCACGCCATGGTGTCTATTGCAGTGGAGTTGGAAGGAGATATAGACAGTACCCAAGAGAAGAGCCGGAGAGCTGATGTCTCTCTGCTGTCCAGGCCTGACATCAAAGGGGAAATTTTGAGCTCGGAGGGCCATTATATGAAATTGAATAATACCAGTGAGATTTTCTCAGGAGTGCTGTGGGAGGCAAACAAGGCATACCTTCAAGATATCTTGATTAAGATTGCTGTTAGGGTCAAGAAGCAGAGAGAGCAGAAGAGGTCTGAGTTGCAGGAGAATGCTCACCCCTATTTAGCTGAAGTGTTCAGTACTGCAATGGGAAGTGGACGACTCCCAGATATCTTGTATGTGGTATTGATTCACAAAGACAGGAAGGCCTCCAATCAGTGTGGTAGCTATCGCCCCACTGCACTAAAAAAATACAGATGAGTGAAAGAGAAAAAAAAAGATGAACCTGAAGGATCAAAGTCAGAAAGATTCAGGATTTTCATTAAGTTCCTCCTAAAATTCTTTTGAGTCCCCAAAAAATTATATTTAGCTTTTGTAATTCTTCTTTTTATGCCAATTAAACATTTTCCATTTCCTGTTATTTAACTTCCCAAATATTTATTGAAACCATGTCCACCTAGGTGCACAGTCTGTGGGTACAAGACTTTGTACATAATTTTAGGAAAAAAGGACCCACCAAATGTGTACCCACTTTCTCTGCAGGCAGATGTTTGTTGGAAAGCAGCACATATAGATTAGAAAATCCTATCCGCGTGTGATTTTCCAACTCCCTTCCATGCATGCCTTCAGAAACATCTCCCCTCAATCTAAAAGCAGATGGGCTATGGACACTTCCCCAATCCCAGGATGATTTTAGCAGGTTTGAGTGGGGGAATAATTAAATGGCTTTGAAAACTATCCTCCCCATTCTTTAATCTGCTCCAATTTCTGTTCTCCAGCAAACATTTCTTTACTCTATGCAAGGTAACATCATGATCACCTTCTTGGTGCACACCTTCTTTCCATGGAACTTGCATGTTATGCTTAATCTATTTATCATCTTTCTTTTTCAATAAGTTTTGGGTTTGATATTCAGAATATTTGTCCAAGTAACTTGTGATAAGGAAGCTTATCAGAGACCAGAGAATAGTGACAAAGGAAGGGAATTTACCCTAATCAAGGGACCTGTTTTGTCAGGTCACAGGAATAAAACTGCATGTTTTCCTAAAAGACAGGTTATTCCAGGCTGCAGTGGCCTGCAGAAAGCCCCTAGTGGAGATGAGGTGAAGGAGTATAAGCCCAGATTGAGAAACCCTTACATCACTCCTAATTACTCAGCTGCCAGGAGGGAGTTTGACCACCAACACCTGAGGAGTGAAAGGGAGGGGTTGGAAACTGGGAACTTTAAAACTAGAACAGAATATTCAGAAAGTGGTAGTAGTAGTAGCAGGAGTAGGAGCGACAAGGAGAGAGGAGCTTAGAGAGATCCGTGTTCTTGGAGAGATTCCTATGAGAAGCCAGCTTCAAGGGATTGGAGAAATCCAGAGGATTGGAGAACTTCAGCTAGGAACCCTAAAGCAGCAGCCGGTAAGAGGACCGAAGCATCTGAAGAGAGAAGGAACACAAATACCTTTTGAAAGAGGTATGGAGCAGATGCCCTGAGGTCCAGGAATACAGACTGGAGGACAGGTCATAAAAGCTCAAATGCCTACTGGCCAGAGTATCTAAGAGAACAGCCTAATGCCAGCTTTAACTCAGGTATGAACTTTGGACGTTTGTCTAACCTAGAGCAAGGCAAAGTGCTTAGAAACAGTTCCTGTCCTAATGGAGGTCAGTTAGTAAAGCCCTCTGATCCAGACCCCGATATAGAACCTATGCAAATAGAAGAACAAGATATAATTACAGAGGAAGACAATACTTTCATGGACTGTTCTTTATGCAAAGTTGCTAGCACAGAGAAATCCTGAAAGTGTGATCAAGCATAAAAAGGAAACGTTCTAGTAACTGGCCCACCAGAAAGTTTGTGCGGAAAGAAAGAAGGTTTTGGGGAAAGTAAAATACTTATGCAGAGAAGGAGAAAAGCTGTTGATTGAAACTTGTTAGCCAGCTGATATCAAAGCAGAGCACAGCTCAGGCTGTGCACACGTTGGATATAAAAAAAGTTCTTTGAATGTGAAAAGAAAAGCTGTTTTGTGAAGAAGCTTTTATTTTTGATTTGTTCTACACCAGCACTGCTGAGCAGGTTTGTCAGCAGTGGCTGAGAGAAAGACTTTCCGTTGTTTAATGGACTTTACAAGCTACTTGCATAAGCTTTCAGTTGTATTGTTATTTTGAATATAAAATCCTGGAGAAGACATCCTAAGGTGTTACCAAGTGAATCTGTGTGCATTTTTGATTTACCTCATAAATAAATTTTCTGTCATTGCCTTAACACTCCAGCCAACTACCATAGTCTTCATTTACCTCAAAGGCAAGCACCGCATGACTGGACTGCCATTACCATAATCCTTTGCAAGATAGTCAGTCTAGATCATTGCCAAAGTGGTGAATTCTATATAACAAGCACGCCCCTCCATACATATGCAAGGGGCTATAGGCGTGACAAATTTCAGGAATTACCTAGATAAATCTTTACTTTTGAAAACTGAGGCCTGCAGACAAGTTAAGTTTGACTGGACAACTTGATGCCCAGGTAAAGTTTAACCAGTTAAAGTAAAAGGGACAGGGGCATGATGGGTCCGTGGTTAACATAACTAGAGAGCATTATAGAGTTATCTTTACACCTGCTGTTTGTGTGGCTCAATTTATCTAGCTATTTTTATTGAACTTTATTGAGTGGTGCCAACTTAACTGGTTAGCTCATTAAATACCTGGTTAAGGTGCCTCTGGATATTGACTTCTTAATGTATTTTTTTTTTAGTGCCATCAAGTTAGTGTTGACTCATAGTGACCCAGCTACCTCTGGGTTTTCTTGGCAATGTATCACCGGAAGTAGATTGCCAGCCTTTTCTTCCGAGGCAATGGAGGGTAAAGTGACTTGCCCAAGGTTACAAGGAGTGCCAGTGGGAATTGAACCCTTGATCTTCTGGATCTTCTTAATGTATACTTTCTATTAAATTTGCTACATATGCTGAAGGCTCTTTTACATTAAAATGACCATGATAATGGTAGATATACCTTAAGCACATTTTCAAAATAGTTTGATGTCCTGACACATAAACTAATTAAAGTGGAAAAAGTTTTATTCTAGGATTATTCAGAAAGTGCTTTTTCAAAAGCCTTATGTACCCAAGCTATCGACTACTTGAACAAATCTATTAGACTGATTCACAGCTGCAGAGCAGCACATTGCTGTTAATAACAATAATTTGGTAAGAACAGCATGAATGTTCTGCTTTTTTTCATAATAATATCATTCAGTTCAACATTTAAGTCATTTTTTAATGTTCATTAAAGCTACTTTTTTGTGATAGTATTCTGGTGCCTCAAAAATGCTGCAATCTGCTCCCTGCAATCCTTGTAGGGCCAGAATTAGCAATTTCTTTCTTTTTCATTTCAGTTAGTAGCTACTTATAAATCTTTCATGATTAATTGGGATTTTTTTTCTTCTAGACCACATTTTATGCACACCGCTGAGAGAGAATAGATTCTTATGGAAAATACATACACATTCCTACTGTTTTTAACACTTATTCCTCCTGTTCCATAGGTATAAACAAAGATTTGAAAATTGCTTCAGGACTTACTTGCCAAGTCCGAAATGTACTTGCTGTGTATACTCACCCTCAATAACTTGTTTCAGGGTAGGGGTGGGGAAAGGGAGTGTATTTCTTCCCTGGCAAATGCACACTCTCCATCCCATCTCAGTGCAACACTCACTCTCTCTTCTATTCTGCCTTCACAGCCTTTTCACTCTCCTCCTTTCTTCCCCATCTCTGCTGTAAATGTCTCTCCCTCCCAGAGTCCCTTTCTCTTTCTTTGATTACCCAATTAGGTCAGACAATGCCACCGTCTTGCTTTCTCCAGACCCTGTTTCCAATGGATTTTCAAAACCCCGGATAAAAATCTTACTCAGCATAAAACATTTTAAGCACTATTTTATTTATTTCCGACATAGATCTGTTTCGGTCACAGAGCTGTGGACTCTTTGGATGATTGTTTTAACACCTTCTCCACTTCAGCACTGAAAGAAAATGATCCCTGATCTTGTGGTGTCTCTTCCTACCCTGCTTCTGACATCATCACTCATGGGATATGGATAAGTCAGAGATAGGCTTATTTGGGTGTATGTCAAAGAGCTTCAACAGGATTGGTGGAAGTGCTTCTGGCTTGTCTCCCTCCCATTATCCTCCTCACTGGAATGGTTCAAATGTCTGTGCTTTTGCTGAAAATGAATGAAATGAATAGGAATGCATTTAAAAATATGGAGTGGAGGAGTGGCCTAGTGGTTGGGGCAAGGTACTTCAGGCCAGAAGGTCGGGGGTTCAAATCCCACTAGAGGACAGCAACCTTGGGCCGGAAGGACTGGGGTTTCTAGTCCCACAGGTGCTCCTTGTGGTCTTGGGCAAGCCACTTAACCCTCCATAGCCCATGTTCCCTGTAAAATAGTTATCTCCAAGTTATAATGCCCTGTTCAATGTAATTTCAGTTTGTTCGATGTAAACCGCACTGATGCAGAATAGCGCGGTATATAAGACAATATAAATAATAAATAATAAAATAATTTGGTTCGGCAAAGGCTAAATTGCGTTTTCCCGTTCATCTTCCACATCATCACATCTACCTAACAAAGCCAACTCTACCTTACTCCCTGCCATGCCAGTACATGTGACTGTCTGAAGAGCCAGGTTTTCACAGCCCTTCCAAAGTCAATCAATCTATACAGCTACAATTCTCTCTTTCAAAGAATGGTCTGATTTAAAATTCAGCTAATCAGTCTCGTTTCTGGTGTATCTGATGTAGAAATTATTTATTTATTGATATCAACATGTATTTATTGCACTTACTAACAACATTAGACACTCTGAGTAATGTATATCATCTTAACAATTATTTCAAAACAACTACCTAATACTTAACTTCTCATCTTAGAAGTTAAATATCTTTATATTTTGTTTTGGTGTACCATCTTTAAGTAAACAGCAAAGTGGTTTACAAATAAAAAAAACAAAGAGTCAGAAAGCAGAAAAGGAACTCCATTTGAATTATGCGAAAGCAAGTAGACTGAAAGAGCAAAGGTTCAGTGAATCTCAATCCGTCCCACCAAAAGCGAAGGCAATGAAATTAATTTATACTAGAATGAATTAGTCACTGGCAAATACTAAAGCATCATTAGTAGTCTGTAAAAATGATTCTCCATGGACCAGCAGGATTGCGTCAGCCACACTTGGTGACGTCCTCCGGGCGGAGCCGTGCATACGGAAGTGCTCTCTAGAGCTCAGAAGGGTGAGCCCTTACTGAGCCCACCCTAGGTAGCCCATCCTACCGGTCCGTCCCCTGGTCCGGCCAGTTTTTTTGTTCTTCCGCCTTGCCAGCAAGACGGACCCTGCTCTGCTCTCATTTTGTTTATTTCTTTGTTTTTAAATTTTGCTAGACAATGCCCAAATACTATGCCAAGAAGTGCCCACACTGTGGCAACAAGAACCATACCTCACACGGATGCTCCCACTGTGGGGCCATGAAGAAAGGGTACCATGGGATGTGCTCAGCCTCCACTCCTCATGCTGACCCTCCGCCGGCCCAGGATGTGCCTGAACGGGCCTCCATCCTCAGCCAAGCCTCCGCTGCTGCCGACAGTGCTCCCTCCCGGCGGGACGCGCCGTATGGGGCCTCCGTTCCCAGCCCGGTGCACAGTAAAGATTCTCCTGCTACTCCCGGATCAAGTGCGGCCACCCGCAGTGCCACGGAGGCAAGCACTGCTTCTGCTGTCTCTCCAGCTATTGATTTGGACGCTTTGGGGCTCGCTGCTCAAGTCAATTTCACGCGGCAGTCCTCTGTACCTCAAGCCCATGCTGCCCAAGATGGCGCCGTCCTGCAGTCCTCCCAGCCTCGGCTGGGGTCGTCCAACTCCGCCTACCCCAGGGGCGGGGCCTCGACACCAGGAAATACAGTGCTGTGCTCAGCCCCTCCGTACCTCGGAGAAGCCAGCTCTCAGCGCGCCCCCTCTACCGTGGCTTTGACTCTGCACCAACTCAGCAGCCCGGCCAGCCTGATCGCTGCGGGAATCGAAGCAAGGGATGCGTGCAGCAGCGCATCGCATCGCTATGGGGACCCTCTGCACAGCAATGCCCTCGGGAGATCCGCAGAGGCTATTAACCCTTCAAGCGCCAGTGCTCTGTTCAACGGTGCTAGCAGCCACATCAGGAGCACCTCGGGCCATAGATCCTCCCACCGCAGGAAGCAGACCAGACACAGTGGGCGCAGCAGTAGCAGTGACTCTGGCCACAGAGCCCATCGGTCAAAACGGCGCAGGCACACCGAGCACCACCGCCACCACTCCCAACGCTGCAGATACCGCCTGGATGATTCTCACAGCGACAGCAGCGGAAATCGGAGCACTCCCAGACGCAGCAGATCCAGCCACAGTACCTCCTCTGCTATCCTCAATTTGTTAACCCAGCTTGTGAGACAGTCTGCCTCAACGACACCCACGGCACACGTCTCGCTCTCACCCGGCGCAGACCCCGCGCAGAAATCTCCGGGAGCAGCGCTTACCTCCACCCCGGAGGAGAGGACCAGAGAACCCACTCGTGGACCCTCACCCGATCCGGTCCAGGAAAACCATTCCCCTGACAGCACCGCCGATGACCACGACATCGAAGCAGCAGTGGTGGGTTCGGCTTCCATAGAGCATACGAACTCTGAGAAGACGCAGTCGGCTGAGACAGAGGACCCCCCCCCCTGCGGAGGACCTCACCTACCCCAAGTTTTTAGCCAAACTGGCCTCTGCCCTCACTTTGAATGTCACCGATGCTTCAGGGGAGACAGTTCCAGAGGTTCTAAAATACCTCGCAACACCGAAACCTGCCTTTGCACTGCCAGTGCACCAGAGGCTATTGGACAATCACTCCAAACTGTGGCAGACGCCAGCGTCCGGTCGACCGTTTCCCAGGCGACTCGACTACAAGTATCAAGTGAAGCCTGCCCCTGGATTCTCTCAACCCCAGCTTCCACACAACTCCATTGTCGTGTCTTCAGCGCTCAAGCGCACCAAGTCCTCACGCACTCACGCCAATAGCCCCCCGGGCTGAGACAACAAGCTCCTGGATGACATTGGGAAGAAGGTGTTCCAGGGGGCTATGCTTAGCGCTAAAATCGCAGCTCATCAATTCCAGCAAGTTCTCTTCCTGGACACCTGCATGGCAACCTTGCGAACGTCGGCTGCATCCCTTCCCAAGGAATCTCAGGCTCTACTCTCCAGTGCCCTTCTCGATATGTCTGAGTGCAGCAAGCACCTGGCCAGCGCAACCTTTGACTCATTCGACACGGCCTCGCGCACCGCCGGTACGGCTATATCTGCGAGGCGCTGGGCATGGCTGAGAGCCTCTGGCCTTCGTGAGGACACCCATGACGGTATAGCCAATGCACCCTGCACGGGGGAATCGCTCTTTGGAGACAAAGTTAAAGACACCGTCAACGATATGAAAGAGCACTGCACCACTCTGCAAACCCTTGCAGAAGATGGCTTCGAGCGCCACAGTGGAGCGCATAAGAGCAACTTCCAGAGACGATCGTACTACTCTTCCAACAAAAAGTACCCCTCGAACAGGAAATGGCAGTCTAACAAATATAGAAACAACTCCTACAGCGGACCCGCTCACCAACGCAACTCCCAGCGGGACCGCAAACAAAAAAAGAACAACCCACCCCCTGCGAAGAGTGGACCATCCTTTTGACGCCTATCCTCTGGCGGTCACCCGAATCGGGGGTCGCCTGACTTACTTCCTAACCGAGTGGCAAAGCATCTCCTCCGACTCCTGGGTTCTCGAAATCATTTGAGAAGGCTACCGAATACGTTTCAGCTCAACACCTCGCCAAAGTACCCATCCCATCAGCGCAACACCACCGCATCTGCGCCTATCCACGGCCGCCGAACTGATGCACCTGCTGTCCTCCGGTGCTATAGAGCAGGTACCGTCGGACGAGATAAACTCTGGCTTTTACTCCAGGTACTTCCTCATCCCCAAACGGACAGGCGGAGTCCGTCCCATCCTCGACCTCCGCAAGCTCAACAAGTTCATCGTCAAAGAAAAGTTCAGGATGTACTCCAACTCCATCCTGCCCCTGATTCAACCCGGCGACTGGATGGCATCCCTGGACCTACAGGATGCCTACACCCACATCCGCATCCACAAGTCGCACAGGCAGTACCTTCGCTTCAATGTACTGGGCCAACATTACCAGTACAAAGTCCTTCCTTTCGGCCTATCGCCAGCTCCACGAGTAGTCACGAAGTGTGTGGCAGTACCCGCAGCGCACCTCCGCAAACGGAATGTATCCATCTTTCCCTACCTGGACGACTGGCTCCTCACAGCCCCCTCAGCACCGGAGCTTCAGGAGGCCCTGAGTATAACCGAGTCCCTGATCTCCTCCCTGGGGTTCGTGATCAACTACAGCAAGTCGCACCGCATTCCCTCACAGAGGCTGGAGTTCATCGGAGCAGAGATCGACACCCAACTCTCGAAGGCATTCCTTCCCCAACGCAGGCTGGTGGCTCTGACCTCACTCGCAGCCAGCTTGGCTTCTGCGGAGACCTCCTCGGCGAAATCCATCCTACGCCTTCTGGGCCACATGTCCGCCACCACGTCTGTTATCCACATCGCCAGGTTACGGATGCGGCCACTACAGTGCCATCTACGCACCCACTGGAACCAACACTTGCAACCCCTCTCCACCCGCATCCCCATGACCACCAGAATCAAGACTCAGCTGCACTGGTGGACTGTTCCGGAGAACCTCTTGGGGGGAAAGGACATGCATCCACCCGAGCACCAAGTGACCTTAACTACGGACGCATCCAACTTAGGCTGGGGTGCTCACATTCTGCAATTCAGCACACAAGGGGCCTGGTCGCCGCAGGAGACACTCCTGCACATCAACCTCCTGGAGCTAAGGGCCATCAAGTACGCTCTCAAAGCGTTCTTAACGAACATACAGAACAAGTCCGTCCTCATCCAGACAGACAACCAAGTGGCCATGTTCTACATCAACAAGCAAGGGGGCACCGCTTCTCGCTCCCTCTGCAAGGAAGCTCTGCAGATCTGGTCCCTGGCCCTGACACACGGGTGCAATCTCCGTGCCTCCTATCTACCGGGTGATCAGAATACCTTAGCCGACAAGCTCAGCAGGCAGCTGCAACCGCACGAGTGGACACTCCTCCCGGAGGTCACCGACAGTCTCTTCCATCATTGGGGGCTCCCGAGCATCGACCTGTTCGCCACGGAGCAGAACACAAAATGCCCCCTCTTTTGCTCCAGGCACCCGTCCAGCAAGCGACTGGCAGCGGATGCATTCGACGTGTACTGGGGGGAGTGGTCTCTGGTGTATGCCTTCCCCCCGACACCTCTCATTCCGGCGACACTCCAGCGGCTGGCTCGCGACAAGGCTCGAGCCATCCTAGTGGCTCCCTACTGGCCCCGACAGATGTGGTTTGCACTCCTACAACGCCTAGCGCAAGAGGAACCCATACGCCTGCCACTCAGGCCAGACCTACTCACGCAGGACGGGGGCAAAACGATGCACCCAAACCTCAAAGCCCTAGTTCTCACTGCCTGGAGGTTGAGCGGATGAGTCTCTCTTCACTCATGCTCCCGTCAGAGGTGCAGGATGTGGTCCTAGCGGCCAGGAGGCCCTCCACCAGGAAGTCCTACGGCCTCAAGCGGAAGAGATTCAGCATCTGGTGCGCAGCACAAGGCCTGCAGCCCACCACTTGCCCGCTTCCCGAGGTCCTCCAGTACCTGACTTCGCTATCTAACCTTGGCCTTAAGACTCAATCCGTCAGAGTGCACCTCTCTGCGATTGCAGCGTTTCATGCTCAGCCCAAAGGGGCAACCTCCATTGCAGCACTACCCTTGACAAATCGCTTCATGAAGGGCCTGGCAAATCTAAAACCCCCGCTCAGGCGTCCCGTTCCATCTTGGGACCTCAACACTGTACTCCTTCGCCTGACCAAGGAACCCTTCGAGCCGCTGCAGTCGGCCGAAATGAAGTATGTCTCATGGAAAACTCTGCTTCTCGTGGCCATTACATCTGCCTGAAGAATCAGCGAGCTGCAGGCATTGATGTCCCACCCCCCCCCCCCTACACACAATTGCACCAGGATAGAGCATCCTTGAGGACCAACCCAAAGTTCGTACCCAAAGTGGCATCTGCCTTCCACGTGAATCAATCCATTGAGCTTCCGGCTTTCTTCCCAGAACCTCATGCCTCCGAAGAAAAAAGCCGCCTGCACACGCTTGACTGTCTACAGGCCCTCCGGATATACCTGCTCCGCACAGAACCCATTCGCAAAGGCGAACAACTGTTCGTATCCTTCGACCCCAGCAGGCCAGGCAGGCCTGTCAACAAGAGAACCCTTTCGCAGTGGATCGCCTCATGCGTCTCCCATTGCCTCGACCCCACAGGCACACAGAACCTGCCAAGAGTGGGCCCTCACAAGCTAAGGGCTATGGCCACCACAATAGCCAACCTTCGTTCTGTTCCTCTGCTGGATGTCTGCAGAGCGGCCACCTGGACCTCTCCGCACACGTTCCAAAAGCACTACTGCCTCAACCTCAAGGCTCAGGAGGACTGCGCCCTAGGAACTGCCGTCCTCTCCACTGCAATGGACATGAGAGAAGCTGCCTAGGCCCTTGTCCCTGCCGTATCAGGCCCATGTTATTGCACTATTGCACAACCGCTGTATTGCACTAGTTATTGCACTGTTGCACAGTTTTCTTGTACTAATTGCACAGTTTCTGTTGCTGTTGGTTATCGCACTATTGCACCTGTTGTTCTTATGTTAATTGCACAGTTGTGATGCTGTTACTCCTCATGTAGGTTACTGCAATAAAGTCGTTGCACTAAGCTCTACGCCTGATCCTCAATGTGCTACTAGGCTCCTCCTCCACCTCAGCATACCTGCAGCTAGGGAGGCACCAAGTGTGGCTGACGCAATCCTGCTGGTCCATGGAGAAAACGAGGTTACTTACCTGTAACAGGAGTTCTCCGTGGACAGCAGGATAAGTCAGACACACAATCCCGCCCACCTCCCCTGGAGGAGGTCAGCCTGCCGAATCCGCTCCCTGTCCGCGAACTGGCTAGCTGGGAACACACTGGCCGGACCAGGGGGCGGACCGGTAGGATGGGCTACCTAGGGTGGGCTCAGTAAGGGCTCACCCTTCTGAGCTCTAGAGACACTTCCATATGCACGGCTCCACCCGGAGGACATCACCAAGTGTGGCTGACTTATCCTGCTGTCCACGGAGAACTCCCGTTACAGGTAAGTAGCCTCGTTTTCCCATGTGAAGGGAATTGGGTTTCTAGATTTTTCCTAAAGTCATAGCTGCTGGTGGCAGCACTAATTGGGTTGGGTCCTTGTGTGGTTCTCTTTAACTGATCCCATGGATGGTAAAAAAAAAAAAAAAAGTGAAGAATCTTTTAGATTCAGAAAGGACCAGAGTTAGAGGGCCATAGCACTGGGCCCCCATGCCAGATAGGGAACCACAAAATTCTTATGGGTAAACAAATACTGGCAAACCAGATCACCTAGAAATGACACTGTGGCGTGCAGAATTTGCACTGCTTAGTTCCATCTGCAACCTTCTCTCCTTCCTTCCCCTAAACTTCTCTGCTCCATGTCTTTCTTCCCTACCTCTTCTGCCCTCTCTCCTTCCTGGTGTCACCATGGCTCAAGCTGAGTTTCTGCCCTTCCCCCCTCTCTCCTGATTAGCCACTGTCTAGCACCATCATCCATTCATTCTCCCTCCCAATCCACTACTCATCAAGTCCTTGTCTCCTACCTACTCTCCCTCCTTCCTAATGCCACCGCCTCTCTACATTTTACATCAACCCCCCCCTGCTGGGACTGCTGCTCAGCTCTATCTACCCAGAAGTTTGCAACTGAGGTTGAATCTCAGGATATTTTATCTGGGGGCAGGCAGGAGGTAGGAGAGAGAAGTGGGAGTGTTGAGGAAGTAAAACAATGTCTTGTTAATCTAGGGTTCTTTCAGGTACAAGTGCTCAACTTTACTTTTTTTGGTGGAGGGAGGGGGTTGTTTATTTTAATGAGAATTGCCATTAAAATGGCTGTGAATCCTTCTGAAAATAATATCAAAACTTGGGGGGGGGGAGAGGAAGCAAATTTAATTAAAACAAACCCTTTTTTGTGTTCTCTCAATTCCAGCAATTAGATGTAATCATATTTTGTTTTGGTTTCTACTGCACAGGCAGTTTTTCCTTCTGTAGTGCCTCACATTGCTCTTTAAGAATAAACTCATAAAGGGCAATCACCCCACACTCTGCAAACTGAAATTGCTCAAAATTACCTTCAAGAACATCAGAATTAAGCACTGCAAAAGAGCAGAGCAATAGAAGGCACGCAGCACTTCTGGCTGAAGCAAGAGAATATGAGAGAAAAGCCTGCCACTTAGCACAGCTGGTTTCTCAGATCTGCAAGCCACCTTTTCACTAAACATGCTAGAAGCAGCAGTCTTTTTCTGTGAGCACTGCAAGACCCGGCTAATTTGTACTGCTTTCAAATGATCAGATTTTATATTATCTATATTATATCTGTGGGTCGCCAGGAGTCAGGACTGACTCGAAGGCACACATTGCATTTGCATTTTGCATATTATATTTATCTACGTCTGCTTGTGTCATGAATCACTATACTTAAATGTCTAAATTTTTAAAATTGTGCTCTGCCTGCTAGCCTTCAGGGAAAGGTGGTAAAGGGCAGTGAGAAAGAAGGAAATAAGCAAATATTTCTGAGTGGAAATGACACAAAAAGAACATGAGAAGACCAGCAGCCAGTTTCAGCAGATGCTGTAAAGCAGCGGCACCTTTTCCGTGCTTCAGAAAAGAGGAGAGGAGAGGAGACAGAGAGGAATGAGGTGGAGCAACATTTCCTCCAACCTGTTATACTTTGTAAAGAATGTCAAGGAAGCAGTTCACCTGGCTCTGGGACTAGTTGACTGTGCTCCCAACATTTTCCGCTTTCCTTCAGGCTCCTCTGTACTTGTGGAAGATGCAAATCACTGACCTGTGTTCCTTTAAATATTCCCCACGGGTGTCTCTAGAGTAGGTAATAGAAGTGTGTATTCATTGTGGCTTATTCAGTTCCTTTGGGTATCTAGAAAATTTGTGTGCTCGCAAATCACTTGTGCACGCATATACGTACCTACAAATAAATACACGTGCAAATTGATTTGTGCTTGGAAAAATGTTCTAGTGTGCACAGAAGGAACACATTTAAGACAAGTGTTTGCAAAAACAT
This sequence comes from Ichthyophis bannanicus, assembly GCA_033557465.1. Classification (NCBI taxonomy): domain Eukaryota; kingdom Metazoa; phylum Chordata; class Amphibia; order Gymnophiona; family Ichthyophiidae; genus Ichthyophis; species Ichthyophis bannanicus. The sequence continues at coordinate 550,787,989 of CM066031.1, forward strand.
GAAGCTAACATATGAAAATCACAAAAGCTTTGTTTAAAACAAAGACCAACCAAACTTTTTCTAGACTAGCACACTCATACTAGGTCAGGGGGCTCAGGAGCGACCATGACTGTAGCCAACAATTTCTCATTCCCGGTGAACTGCTTACTCAAAGTTCTGATTTTAGGTCTGCATCTTGGTAGGAGTGGAAAGGGGTGGTGAGTGGAAGAGGAGAAAGACAAGGCTGCAATCTTTTTGTAACCCAGATCACTAAGGAGGTCATTCTGGGAAGCGAATAGTGGGGGTGTACTTCCCAGTGAGGACAGGTAGTGTATGCTGCCAGCCAGGCTCCCTGCACGTACGGGGAGCGCTGGATGGGAGCAGGAGGGGTTATGCGCCGGGACGTACAGGGCCTATTTCGGTTAGGGCCCTGTACGTCTGGCGGGCTCCATTACGATGCTAGCTTATTCCATCTCGGAGGTGGAATAAGCGGAGGGCATCCGTGTGATCGGGCCCAGCAGCCCACCTCAGGATATGTAGCCACTAACGGTGAAGTCCTGCTGCCTGATCCCAGCCCTGGCAGACCCATCTGAGGGTCGAGCGACGGTGGAAAAGAAATGTGCTAGTGGGTTGGGCCTTCCGTGCTCCTGCTGGTTGTCCCAGTGCCATGGCAATGGGATGCCGCAGCACTGAAATAGCAGCAGGAGCACGGTGCGGGCTAAATGTGCTGCAGCTGGACATCTCCCCTGTGGCGGTATCAGGGCACGCTGGACCATCTATGTGCCCAATCCTGCACCCGCGGGAATGTCTAGCTCCCACGGTGCAGAATGGGGTATGCTGTGGCCCCATCCATGTTGTGGATGTTCTGATGACCCGGATGTGCCCCTTTGTGAATCGGAGAGGATAATAAAAGTCCCTCAGGTAAAGTAACATTTTATTCATGAATGCCAGGCTTCAATTATTACTGATACATAAGTCATTTGACAATGTAAATATTTCTTCTCACTGGGAAAAGAGGTAGAAAATATTGGAGTTACACAGGCAGTTTTGCATGGTCAAAGCTATGCACATTATTTTCCAGTGGAAAAATTACATGCAGGAAAAGAAGGTGCAATTTCTGTCCATAAATTTTCAAAGAGCATTAATCAAAGCCCTTCGCTTATTTGTACTGTTTATCCTCCCTGTCTTACTAGATTTAACAGGAACTGCCTGCATATGTATCTGTAATGTACTGCACACACCTTACAGAGCTATATAAATGTTTACTATAGTAATAATGTAGACTGAGGGGTATGCACTTGCCAGGAAAGAAATACACTCACCGCATTCTCCTGCCATGCTGCGACAACCAATGCCTCTGACAATCCGGGAGGTGGGGGTCCCTCAGATGAGGCAGTCAGCTGCAAGGGTGCCGCTCCAGTAATGTAGCTGCATGTCAGCTTTGGAGAGATCCTGTAAGCACAGCTGCAGCATGGAGTGCTAGAGTCCTGCCCCCTGGGTCAACAGACTCTTCACCCATCCTTTCCAACAGCCCTGCGGCCACCCTCCTTCTACTCTAGACAACTTATGGAAGGGGCAGGACAAAAGCACAAGGCAAGTCTTTTTCGGTCAGTCTAATCACAGAAAAATTCCTTGAAGAACCTAAATAAAGACATAAAATATAATGGTGGATAGAGACTACACATACCATCTATTCTCAAATTCCTTCCTTTTACAATACTAGGGTTGCCAACAAGGACTGTATAAATCAATTTTGAATAGCTGTTATTGCAGTTGCTGGCTGTGTGAAGAAGAAACAACTAGTAGAACTGCCGTAAATCTGATGGAAGACAAGAGGAAGAACAAGCAAATAAAGCATGCAGAGCATCACTGATGGAATTCTTTCCAACCTCTCTGTGTGCATGTATATACGTGTATGTATGTTGTCTCTGCCGAGAGGGGAGGGTTGGTTTGACTGGAGTGATACTTAAACATTCAATTGGTTTGGAAAGAATAATAAAATGAAATCAAGGGGCTCTTTTACTAAAGGACTTTAGCTGTTAGCGCAGGTTCTGGCACACGTTAAAGGCACGCTGGGACACACGCTAACAGCTAACATGGGGCCATGACAATTAGCGCTGCCAGATTTTGGCACTAACTGTCCATGATGCACGTTAGGGGAGCAGTGGGTGGATTGGGGACAGAGAGTGGGCAGAATGAGTGCCTTGCAGTCAGTGCTCTCACGCTAACTGCGAGGCGTTGAACTAGCACGGGTGTACTTACCACCACCTCATGAGATGAAGGTAATTGCACTCGTGCTATTTTATGCCATGTTAGGGCAGGGTGCACCAGATTAACTGTCAGAAATATGCTTTCAATGTCCTTGGCAGTTAACTGGGGCGGTGTTGCTATGGTTTTGGCGCTATTGGCACATTAAGTGCAAAATCATAGCGCCCTTTAGCAAAAGAGCACCCAAGTATGACATTATATGGAACCACTGGATGTCACGGTCAACGGGCACAGCCATGTTTCTCCACCACTAGACGGCAGCTCTTATAACAACTGGTAACAAACTACATTGATCTGGACACTAATAGGCACATAAAATGGCTCTTATAAAATTCTTCAAATGTATAAAAACTACTCAAAAGTGAGAAAAAACATGAACTCACAATGAATACACAAAATTCTTACCTAATCAATTTTAGGGACCATCAGTAAAAAGGAGCTTACACAAATATAAAGGTAGTCCAAGAGAAAGCCGCTGCTTATCTCTATGGATAAGTAGCATGGAAATGGCTACTTTTGGGATTTGTCAGGTACTTGTGACCTGAATTGGCCATTGATGGAAACAGAACACTGGGCTTGATGGACTTTTGTTCTGACCCCGTATGGCATTTCTTATGTTCTTAAAATATCTGATGAGTTCAAATTATCCTCCATCATTTCATTCAACAGTTCCATATTTACTACTAGCTACTGTGGGAGGGGTGAGGAGTCATGGTGGCAGTGCAACAGCAGGTCCCAGAACATTTTCTCCCTGGTTCTAGCTCACTCAAATCATTAGGCTTCTCTTCCATTCTTCGGTGAGGGAATATAAAGTAGGGGATAAAACCCTGCATAGTTGTGAATGAAGGCTTGCGGTACCATAGCCCAAGAGACAGCATTTGCAAATGAACCTGAAGCCCAAAGGAGCAGAGTAACATATTTTTCTTTATCCTTCTGGAACGTGCTGCTGGCTTACCTCCTACTAATAATGCCGTAGAAAGTTCCGGCACAGTGTTAGAAACACATCATCCTTAATCTCTGGAAGTCAATTGATGGAACCGAGTAAAACATACATCATAAATCAAAACAGAGCAGATTTTTGCTAGAAATGTTCCACCTCAAGAGAAAACGTAAAATTATGGTGTGGCTGCTAGAATCACCGTGATGGTCCATCAATACAGCGAGATGCCAATACCTGACAACCTGAGAAGAACAGAATGTAATTTTCTTCTTTAGGACTGAAAGGATGTGGCAGAAAAATATAAATTGTGGTATAATTAATGTTTATGTGAGAAGGAATTTGCTAATAATTTACTTTTAAAAAATGTCTTTTGTAAGCATCAAGGGAAGTTTTATTGTTGATGTTTAGATGCTTGTCATGTCTACTGTACTATTTCCACAGGATTTTACCTAGGCTAGGTTCCCAGGGTGTTGTTAACTGTGGTGAAAATGAAATGCGCAGCCCATGAGTGCCATCTATTGGACACCTTTTGAGCTCAGCGTCTTTAAAAGTATATTACTAGGCTGGAAAAGTTAACCCTTCACAGCCCTCACACTCCAGGGCAGATGCAAGGATATAAGGTGCCCTAGGTGAACCTCATACCTTGCACCGCCCCCCTCTGCTCCTGCCTCCTCCCCTGCTCCCTTGCCGCCTCTTTCCGGGACCTGCAGTGGTAGCAATGACCTCAAACAGCCCCACAACACTTACCATAAACCTCCTCCGCTGCAAGGGTGTTTGGCTTCAGCCCCTTCTGAGCCTGATGCAGATTTCCTGTTTGCATAGGGGCGGACATAGCTGATGAGGTCCTGGAGAGGGGTGGCAGTGGCAGCAATGGACTGCTCCTGGACCACTGGTGCTCTAGGCAGCCGCCTAGTTTACCTAATGCCACACCGTCCCTAGCTGAAAGTCTTGCTTAAAAACAGAGTATAATGAGGGTCATGTTATAAAGTCGTCATTACGCATATGTAGTCACATGCACGTGTAAACAGTCTGTTAGAAAATACACTGACTGCCGTAAAACTATGCACGCTGATTATAAGATACCTTCCTTTACACGTGTACTTGCACACTTTATGCACGCCCACTGAAGGCAGCACAGAAATGTAACATAACATAAGATAATGTGCTATAGAGCAGGTGTGCATGTCCATACATGCTTTTAACTCATGTAGCTCATTTTATAAAGACAAATAGGGACCTAGGTGTTTTAAGCCTATTTGATAAAAATAGGCACCTGCTTACTCTCTCATCCTAATCCCTCTGAGGGTCATTTCACGGCCTGGTGCCTACTGTAGGTTTGCAGGTAGAGAAGGCGCCAAGCCATAAAATGACCCTCAGAGTGCTTAGGCACCTAGCAATCAACTTTTTCTCATTCTCAACATTATACTTTGCTTGATCCCAGCAAGCTCGCCATACATTTGGTCTTCCTTTTCCCCCCGATCTCAGCTGAAGGCATCCAGAAGCTTGTTCATTCGACTTGTTCCTCCAATCCTATCCCTTCCTCCAGGCTAGCAGAGCTCTCTTTAGGGCTCTGTCCTATTATACACAAATCATTTTGAATAAAAGCCTGACCCAGGGATCCGTTCCAGTCCTCTGGAAAAAAGGCCTTAATTCATCTCATTCTAAACAGCCCATCTCTCGATCCACTGGACACTGATTGCCCCGTTTTCAACCTACCATTCATCTCTAAATTCACCAAATGGTACTATCCCAATTATCAGATCATGTAGAGCATACATACATACATCATGTAGAGCATACATTTCAGCAAAGCCTTTGATACTGTTCCTCATAGGAGGCTTATCAATAAACTCAGTAGTTTGGGGATGGGTCCCAAGGTGGTGAACTGGATCAGAAATTGTTTGTTTGACAGACGACAGAAGGAGATAGTAAATGGAGCTCACTCGGATGAAAGGAGAGTGATTAGTGGGGTGCCCCAGGGTTCGGTCCTGGGCCCGGCACGGTTCAATGTATTTCTGAGTGATATTGCTGAAGGACTGAATGGAAAAGTCTGTCTTTTTGCAGATGACACAAACATTTGCAACAGAGTGGACTCCCCTGAGGGAGTGGATAACATGAAGAAACATCTACAAAAGCTGGAAGAATGGTCTAATGCTTGGCAGTTAAGATTTAATGCGAAGAAGTGCAGTGTCATGCACTTCGGCAGCAGAAATCCAAGGGAAATGTATGTGATAAGGGGCAAGAGGTTGGTGTGCACGGACCAGGAGAAGGACCTTGGTGTGATTATTTCTGTGGATCTCGAGGTGGCAAGGCAGTGCGACAGGGCGGTGGCAAAAGCCAGGAGGATGTTGGTTTGCATACTAAGAGGAATTACCAGCAGAAAGGCAGAGGTACTAATGCCACTGTATAAGTCACTGGTGAGGCCTCACTTGGAATACTGTGTTCAGTTTTGGAGACCGTATCTTGCAAAGGATGTAAAAAGACTGGAAACTATTCACAGGAAGGTGACCAAAATGATTTGGAGCCTGCATCAGAAGCCTTATTAGAGGAGACTTGAAGACCTAAATATGTACACTCTGGAGGAGAGGAGGGCTAGGGGAGATATGATTCAGACCTTTAAATACTTAAATACTTTTTCAAGTACATTTGTAACAAAAAACCTGTGAGAGAGTCAGTTGGTCCATTAGATGATAGAGGGGTTAAAGGGGCACTAAGGAGATAGCGGAGAGACTGAATGAATTCTTTGCTTCGGTCTTTACTGAGGAAGATGTAGGGATGTTACCCATGACTGAAGTGGTATTTAAAGGTGCAGAAGAATTGAAGGAAATATCGATACATCGGGAAGATGTATTACAACTGTTAGATAAACTGAAGAGTAGCAAATCACCTGGGCCAGATGATATACATCCAAGGGTGTTGAAAGAACTGAAATATGAGATTGCAGACCTGCTATTAGTAATCTGTGAATTATCATTAAAATCATCTGTAATACCTGAAGACTGGAAGATGGCAAGCGTAACACCAATTTTTAAAAAGGGTTCCAGGGGTGATCCGGGAAACTACAGATCGGTGAGCCTGACGTCAGTACCGGGAAAAATGGTAGAAACCACCATAAAGAACAAAATTGCTGAACATGTAGATAGTCATGGCTTAATGGGAGACAGCCAACATGACTTTAGACAAGGAAGATCTTGTCTTACTAATCTGTTATGTTTTTTTAAAGGTGTGAATAAACAGGTAGACAAAAGTGAGTCAGTTGATATAGTGTATTTGGACTTTCAGAAAACCTTTGACAAGGTCCCTCATCAGAGACTTTTGGCAAAACTAAAGAGTCATGGGATAGGAGGCAGTGTACTAAATGGCCAACTTTCCCAATGGAGAAAGGTGAATAGTGGTGTACCCCAGGGATCTGTGCTGGGTCCGCTGCTTTTTGACATATTCATAAATGACCTGGAAAAGGGAATAACGAGTGAGGTTATCAAATTTGCAGATGACACAAAACTATTTAAAGTTGTTAAAACCCAAGAGGATTGTGGAAAATTGCAAGAGGATCTTGATAGAAGACTGGGCATCAAAATGGCAGATGAAATTTAATGTGGACAAGTGCAAAGTTATGCACCTAGGGAAGAACCCAAACTATGGTTACACAATGCAAGGTTCCACATTAGGAACCACCACCCAGGAAAAAGATTTAGGCGTCATTGTGGATAACATGTTAAAACCCTCTGCCCAGTGTGCAGCGGCGGCCAAGAGAGCAAATAGAATGCTAGGTATCATAAGGAAAGGAATGGAAAATAAAACACAGGATATTATAATGCCTCTGTATCGTTCCATGGTGAGACCACATCTTGAATATTGTGTGCAATTCTGGTCACCGTATCTTAAAAAGGATATAGCGTTATTAGAAAAGGTACAGAGAAGAGCCACCAAAATGATAAAGGGGATGGACGGATACCCCTTTGAAGAAAGGCTAAAAAGGTTAGGGCTCTTTTACCTGGAAAAGAGACGGCTGAGGGGAGATATGATAGAAGTCTATAAATTAATGAACGGAGTGAAACGGGTAAACGTAGATCAATTGTTTACTTTATCAGAATACAGAAAGACTAGGGGACATGCAGTGAAGCTACAGGGTAAACTATTTAAGACTAATAAAAGAAAATATTTTTTCACTCAACGTGTAATCAAACTCTGGAATTTGTTACCGGAGGATGTAGTAAAGGCTGTTAGTGTACCTGGGTTTAAAAAAAGGTTTGGACAAGTTCCTGGAGGAAAGGACTATAAACCATTATTAAGAAGGGACCCAGGATATCAATGCTTGACACAATACAAGCATTGTGGAACCTGTGTCTTTTGGGGAAACTGCTAGGTACGTATGACCTAGATTGGCCACTGTTGGAAACAGGATACTGGGCTTGATGGACCTTGGTCTGACCCAGTATGGCATATCTTATGTTCTTATGTTATATAGAAATAATGGAGAAACAAACCTCTTCCAAAGATGGGGAAGCTGTAAAACTAGAGGGCATAGCATGAAGCTGCAAGGGGGTAAATTGAAAGGCAATGTCAGGAAATACATTTTTACTGAAAGAGTGGTGGATGCTTGGAATGCCCTCCCGATGGAAGTGGTGGGGGCAAATACAGTGACAGAATTCAAAATGGCATGGCACAGACACAGTGGATCCCTTTAGAGCAACAGGATAAAATAAAAATAAACTTAACTATCTAATTTCTCAACAAATATGAGTGTCCTACATGGAGCTGGATTCACCCCCAAACAAAGACATGGGGAGGGGTGGCCTGCACAGAGCGGCAGGTGCACCTACTCTTTCCATCTTACTGGGCAGACTAGATTGACCATACTGGTCTTTATCTTCCATCATTTACTATGTTACTATATATTGTAAACGGGGGCGCTGGGTGAGAATGTCCACAGTCTTGGCAAAGGCAAATATTAATATGACTTGCAAAGGATTGTGGGAAATGTAGTCCATTCATACCAGAATCAGCCGTTCACAATAAATTAGTTGTGCTTGCTCGAGTGTAAAGCAAAGAAAATATATTTTATTTATGGGGTGATTTCTCCCAACACAGATATACTTGGTAGCACATAAAAAAGGATACTTGCTTTCAGTATTATACTTAGAAAAACAAAATCAGGAAAACAACAACTGAACTTCTTAAGCAATCAAATCAAAGCATAAAGACCTTGATGGGAACAGAAAGGTCTTTCCTGTAGGCTCCTGCTAAGATCTTCTTAGCAGTGCTTCAAAGAACAAACAAAACCCACAAAGTAAGAAAAAAAACTGTTCTTTTTCAGGGATAACTTCTTGTATCTTCACACACACCCAGAAGTGTCCCTTCAGAGCTCACAGGCAATTAGGCAAGGCTCAATTGCTAACAATTACCCAGCTGCAAACCTCTTGGCTGGTTTACTTTCTATTACGTGGCTCAAATCCTACTCAGAAGCTTTTCTGAGTAGATCAAAGAACAAGTTTATATTTCTTTGTGATGGTTGTTGTATTTTGTAAAAGTATATTACCACAGAAGTTTAGACAGAGAGCAATCCATGTATTCACACTGTTCATTTACAATATTTCCTTCTTCTTCAACTATCATAGAATCAATATCATGGATTGGCACAGAGGAATTTCCTAATGGAGCACTCTCAGGACAATACTTGTCTCCCTGCTGTCTTCCAAGTGAATAGCTAGGGCATAGATCAGTGTTCATACCTGAGCTTCCATTGCTGTTAGGGTTCCTCTCTAAATATCCTGGCCAGTATGTAGTCCAGTTTTTATGTCCAGCCTTCCAATCAAGATCCCTGGACACTGGGTCTCTCTTCACATACCTTCTTGCACTGGTCTTAGGGCCCCTTTCAAATGCAGCCATCTCCCTCACAGGTGCCGTCCGGGGATTCCTGGCTCTGTAACCCCACTCCTCTGGTTTCCTCCAGTCCAATGGAGTATGCTTGCCTCTGGAATGCCTCCCAGCACACGTACTGCTATGGACTCCTTTAGACCTCCAAGATGCTTTTCTCTTCCTTCTTCCAAGTTGCTTCTTGCTCTCTCTGTCCTTGAGCTCTGGCCTGTGCTGCCTCTGCTCCTCCTGATGATCATGAAGAAGATGATGATGATTCTGCTGTGTAGAATAGGCTTTACTTTTAACCTGCTTAGAGGGATGCTCCACCCTAGCACAGCGCAGCTGTGCTGAATCAAGCCCTTCCCTTGGAGATGAGTGCTTGGGGATTACCTCATAGCTCTCCTGATTGAACACACGTTTCCCCACTTCAGCTCTTCTAGATACTGTTGGAAACCTGGTGCATTCTGGGACTGGTAGTCTTTTATGGAAACCTGGTGCGTTCTGGGACTGGTAGTCTTTTTTGGAAACAAGCAAAGACAGGTTGCTTGTTCAGAGCCAATTCACCTCTATTATAGCTCCTTCCTGAACTATGATAAGCTTCCTTATCACAATATACATATTCTGCACCCATGTCATCAAATTATAGACCACATCACAGCACTGAAACTATTGTAACGGCCGACCTTAATGAACTTCATGGTGCTTTGGACCAGGGTAAAGTTGCCCTGGTCATCTCCTTGGATCTTTCAGCAGCATTCACCTTGATCAACTACAATCTTCTCCTTTCCCATCTGCATGCGATCGGTATCAGCGGTACATTTCTGTCATGGTTGACCTATTACCTCCAGAATCGGTCATTCCAAATCACAACACATGGTGCTCATTCTGCTACTTTTCTGCTGGCTTGTGGCATTCCACGGGGCTCCATTCTTTCACCGCTGCTGTTCAATATTTTTCTTTGTCCCTCAGCGACACTTATACAGACATCAGTCAGGTATTTCCATGTACATCTATGCAGAAGACATTCTCCTACTAGCATATACCGACAGTTCCCTCCCAGTCCCATCCCAGGTGAATTCTAGTTTGGATGCTATAGCGTCATGGCTTCATAATAACTCATTGAAACTTAACCTAAAAAAAGAAAAAAACACTGCTATTTGGCTTCAGGCAATTCTCAACCTCCCTCATTGGAAAGGGGAAAGCCGACAGTCACCCAGGAGTGCATGGTTCGGACGAAGGTATCCTTGAAGGATACTACCAAAAGCAGTGAGGTTCCAAAAGGGAGTATAGTAGCCCAAATGCCCTTGAGTAAGGAGCAGACAGAGCATAAAGATTCCAAATTACCCCTGCCTACCAATAGCCAGATTAATATGAATAAAATACAGTCTCTAAAATGCTTGTATGCCAATGCTAGAAGTCTAAACAATAAGATGGGAGAGTTAGAATATATAGCACTAAATGAGAGGTTAGATATGATTGCACTCTCAGAGACATGGTGGAAGGAGGATAACCAGTGGGACACTGTGATACCTGGATATAAACTATATCGTAATGATAGAGCTGATCAAATTGGTGGAGGGGTTGCGCTCTATGTTAGAGAGGGCATTGAGTCAGAAAGGATTAAAGTTTTGCAGGGAACAAAATTTGCTGTAGAATCTCTATGGATTGAAATTCCATTTATGAAGGGGAAGGTGATGGCAGTGGGAGTATACTATCGACCACCTGGCCAGAATGAACAAATGGATGATGAAATGCTCAAAGAAATCAAGGAAGCTAACAAAAGTCACAACAGAGTAGTAATAATGGGTGATTTCAATTACCCTGGTATCGACTGGGTCAGTGTCACAGCAGGACAAGCTAAAGAGATAAAGTTTCTAGATGGAATAAATGACTGCTTCTTGGAGCAGCTGGTTCATGAACCGACCAGAGGGAAAGCCATACTGGACCTAGTCCTTAGTGGAACGCCAGATCTGGTGCAAGAAATAAGGGTGTTGGGACCACTTGGCAATAGTGATCATAGTATGATCATGTTTGATTTAATTAGTGGAGGACAGATAGTAAAGGCATCCACAGTACTACCTTTTAACTTTCAAAAGGGAGACTATGATAGGATGAGGAATATAGTTAGGAAAAAACTAAAAGGAGCGGTTCCAAAGGTTAAAGACTTACAGCAAGCTTGGGTGTTATTTAAAAATACTATCCTCGAAGCCCAGACCAGCTGTATTCCACGCATTAAGAAAAGTGGAAGAAAGTCCAAAAAACTGCCAGCATGGTTTAAAGTTGAGATCAGAGAGGCTGTTGCTGCCAAAAAAGCAACCTTCAGGAAATGGAAAAAAGAGCCAAACGATGAAAACTGGAAACAGCACAAGCATTGGCAAGTTAAATGCAAAGCATTGATAAGGCAGGCAAAGCGGGAATTTGAGAAGAAACTTGCTACGGAAGCAAAAACACGAAATAAAGACTTTTTCAAGTACATTCGTAACAAAAGGCCTGTGAGAGAGTCAATTGGACCATTAGATGATAGAGGGGTAAAAGGGGCAGTAAGAGGAAACAAGGCTATAGCAGAGAGACTGAATGAATTCTTTGCTTCGGTCTTTACTGAGGAAGATGTAGGGATGTTACCCAAGACTGAAGTGGTATTTAAAGGTGATACTGCAGAGGAATTGAGAGAAATATCGCTACACAGGGAAGATATATTACAACTATTTGATAAACTGAATAGTAGCAAATCACCTGGACCGGATGATATACATCCCAGAGTGTTGAAAGAACTGAAATATGAGATTGCAGACCTGCTATTGGTAATCTGTGAACTTTCATTAAAATCATCTGTAATACCTGAAGATTGGAGGGTCGCCAACGTAACACCAATTTTTAAAAAGGGTTCCAGGGGTGACCCAGGAAATTACAGACCGGTGAGCCTGACGTCAGTACCAGGGAAAATGGTAGAAACCATCATAAAGAACAAAATTACACAGCATGTAGATAGTCATGGCCTAATGGGAGACAGCCAACATGGCTTTAGACAAGGAAGATCTTGTCTTACTAATCTGATATGTTTTTTTGAAGGTGTGCATAAACAGGTAGACAAAGGTGAGTCGGTTGATATAGTGTATCTGGACTTTCAGAAAGCTTTTGACAAAGTCCCCCATCAGAGACTTTTGGCGAAGCTAAAAAGTCATGGGATAGGAGGCAGTGTACTATTGTGGATCGGGAACTGGTTAAAAGATAGAAAGCAGAGGGTAGGGCTAAATGGCCAATATTCCCAATGGAAAAAGGTGAATAGTGGAGTACCCCAGGGATCTGTACTGGGTCCGTTGCTTTTTGACATATTCATAAATGACCTGAAAAAGGGAATAACTAGTGAGATTATCAAATTTGTAGATGACACAAAACTGTTTAAAGTTGTTAAAACCCAAGAGGATTGTGGAAAACTGCAGGAGGATCTGGATAAATTGGAAGACTGGGCATCCAAATGGCAGATGAAATTTAATGTGGACAAGTGCAAAGTTATGCACCTAGGAAAGAACAACCCACACTATAGTTACACGATGCAAGGCTCCACATTAGAAACCACCACCCAGGAAAAAGATTTAGGAGTCATTGTGGATAACATGTTAAAACCCTCCGCCCAGTGTGCAGCGGCGGCCAAGAAAGCAAATAGAATGCTAGGTATCATAAGGAAAGGGATGGAGAACAAAACAAAGGATATTATAATGCCTCTGTATCGCTCCATGGTACGACCGCACCTTGAATATTGTGTACAATTCTGGTCACCGTTTCTTAAAAAGGACATAGCGTTATTAGAAAAGGTACAGAGAAGAGCCACCAAATTGGTGAAGGGGATGGAAGGCTACTCTTATGAAGAGAGGCTAAGAAGGTTAGGGCTCTTTAGCCTGGAGAAGAGACGGCTGAGGGGAGATATGATAGAGGTCTATAAATTAGTGAATGGAGTGGAACGGATAAACGTGGATCAATTGTTTACGCTATCAGAGTATAGAAAGACTAGGGGACATGTATTGAAGCTACAGGGTAAACTATTTAAGACAAATAAGAGAAAATATTTTTTCACTCAACGTGTAATCAAACTCTGGAATCTGTTACCGGAGGATGTAGTAAGGGCTGTTAGTATAGCTGGGTTTAAAAAAGGTTTGGACAAGTTCCTGGAGGAAAGGTCCATAAACCACTATTAAAAAGGGACCCAGGATATCAATGCTTGACCCAGTACAAGCATTGTGGAACCTGTGTCTTTGGGGATATTGCTAGGTACGTATAACCTAGATTGGCCACTGTTGGAAACAGGATACTGGGCTTGATGGACCTCGGTCTGACCCAGTATGGCATGTCTTATGTTCTTATGGCTCTATCTTTAAATGGTTTACTCATTTCTCTTTAGTCTTCCTTTCAATATCCAGACATTCTTTTCGATTCAGTGCTCTCCTTCACTTCTCAGATCAGTAAGGTGGTCAAATCCTCATTTCACGCACTTTGTCACTTCTGTGCCATTTGTCCATTCCTTGATCCCCAAGCTCAAACCACAGTCTCTTAGCACAGTTATCTCCCATCTGGATTACTGTAATGTCATCTATTCAGGTTTGTCCTCTTATTCATTGAAGCGACTACATTGCACTGAAACAAACTTCAATATGACCACTATTAAAGAACAATCAAATCGACCCAAAGAAGGAAGAATCCTATCGTTCAATCTCCAGTATCCCGATACTTGCCAAAATACTGGAGAAGGAGACTCAACGCCAAATACAGCAGTATATTGACACATCTTCCCCTTTAGACCAGAGCCAGCATGGATTTAGGGAAGCTCATGGAGTCGAGACCTCATGACCTCCTTAATCAATACGCTAATCAGCACGATCAACAACATAAAGTCAGGCGTGGCAATGATCTTCCTTGATATATCTGCGGCATTTGACTCAGTCAACCATAAGATACTACTATCATGACTCTATGAAAAGGGTATTCAAGGTCTAGCATGGAATTGGTGCAAAGCATACCTGGAAAATCGATGGCAACAAGTTCGCATCGGTTCAAACACATCAGAACCATTCCTCCAAACGCAAGGTGTTCCACAAGGCTCCTCACTCTCTGCGCTGCTTTTCAATATATATATGCAGCCAATCTGCCAAATCACCAAATCATTCAATGTATCTTGCCTCATTTATGCTGACGATGTGCTTATCTTCACTCCGATTGATACCACGAGTCCAAATTACACTAATTTAACCAACTGTTTCAATGCAATAACAGATTGGCTCTTAGTTCAAAACATGCGAATTAACCTCAAAAAGACAGAAGTCTTAGTTGTCACAAGAAACAAGCTCTTCTCCCCCCCAGTGTCACTCAAAGTAAGAGACACGGAGCTCCCAATCAAGAAGACAATTCGCTACCTAGGTGTGATACTCGATCAACGTCTTGATTTTACTGAGCATATAAAAAGTACGGTAAAAACGATTTACTTTAAGATAAAAACCTTACGCCACCTAAAACCCATGTTGGAAGCCAAAGACTTCCGTTCAATATTCCAGGCAATAGTCACTCCTCACTTTGACTATGCGAATATCGTCTTACATGGTTTACCAAAGAACACCATCAACCCGCTGCAACTAGTAATGAATGCTGCCACACGCGTCTTAGTGGGAGCCTCAAGAAGAGAACATATTACGCGGATCCTAATGGACTTACACTGGCTCCCAATAAAATGCAGAATTACCTATAAAGCGCTCCTTATCACATTCAAGGCCTTCTATAAAATATCGCCATCAACGATCTCTGACCTCATCTGTCAAGCACCTAGTACAAGATCAAGAAGACTTCTCACGGAAAACATGCTAGTCATACCCAGCGAATCCACAAATTGGTCCCAATCAACGATCAACAGGGCATTTAATTATTTTGCCCCTAGATGTTGGAATAAACTCCCCCCAGATATTAGAGCAATACGAGATATTAAACAATTCAGAAAGGCTATCAAGCACTATTTATTCACGGAATACTTTCAGCCACCGTAACCTAGATCACCTGCAACAAATACCTCCAGTTCATAACAAAAACCCAAATGCACTAGAATTAAGCAATGTAGTTGTATATACATTTCTAAATACGGATGTCTTTGTTGATTTTATGTAAATAGTTAATGGAATTGTATTATAAATAGTGTATCCCTTTTTATCCAAGTTCTTAACCTGTTATCTGTAAACTCATACTTGTTTAAATGTACTGAGTTGTTTTGTTCCAAGTAAACCGCGCTGATGCCGAATAGTGCGGTATAGAAGAAACTTTAAATAAATAAATAAATAAATACAGACAATCCAGACTACTACCATTCAAATTCTTTCCAATGTTGAGAAAGTACGACCATATCACCCCACTGATGATCCATCATCACTGGCTTCCAGTTACTTCTAGGATACAGTTCAAAGTCCTGTCCTTGACCTTCAAAGCAATTCACGATGAAGCCCCTTGAATATCTTTCCTCATTCCCATTCCTTCCAGAACTAAAATATGACTTGACTCGCAATTCAGCTTTCTTTTCGATCACACTTTTGCTATGGAACAGCTTACCCCCAGAATTTTGTCTGAAGTCCAACTTCAAGAGCTTCAAAGCTAAATTTAAAACATATCTATTTGTGAAGTGGTGGAGTAGTGTAATGGTTAGAGTACTGGCTTGGTAACTGAGAGACTGGCATTCGATTCTCACTAATACTCCTTGTGACCTTGGACAAGTCACTTAACCCTTCATTGCCTCAGAAGAAAGGCCTGGCAATCTGCCAAGAAAACGCAGGAGCTGCTGGGTCACCAGGAGTCAGCATTGACTCAAAGGCACACATTGCATTAGGTCTCTAGCTGATCCTCAACCTACTGTGACGACCTCTCCCCCCTCTGTCTCCATCCCTGCCCCCCCTTTTTTCTTTTTCCTTTCTTTCCTTTACTTATATGATACAGTATGTGTTCCTTTCTGGTTTTTAATTGAATATCTTATTGTAAACCATCTTGCTTGCCTGCATAAAGGTGGTATATCAAATACTAATAAACCATAAATGCGCCTAGATCAGGGGTGTTAAACTCCAGTCCTGAAGGGCTGCAAAGCAATCAGGTTGTCAGGATATCCCTAATGAATATGCATGAGATATATTTACATACACTGCCCCCATTGTATGCAAATATGACCTATGATGGTCTGTGGGGGGTAGGAAAGGTTCATGGGTCTTCTTTGGGGGAGTCCGAGGGGTGAGCTCGGAGGCTGGCAGGTCTAGACCAGGTACATGATGGCTTTGTTTTCTGGGAGAGATCTCATGATTTTAAGACCTGCACCAGTCCCTTTTAGATGGTGGTAAGGAGCATCAGGCCATGTGTTAGCAGCTCAGTGCTCCCAGTCAAGTAAAATAAGGTCAACTTTGAGCTGGCATTCTCTTTCTATGGAATACCGCAGTTTGCGGAGTTCAATGCAAGCTGTGTTATTCTTTTACCACAGGCGTTACTAACCTGTGGTACTGAGTTTTACCACAGTGTAGCAAATTCCTCCCTAAGTGAGCCCAGCAAAAAGTTGGGGACTACCCATTGGCAGGGCCACCTGCTGCTGGACTGACCCTATTTCAAATTTCAGATTAAAAAAGACAGACGAGGCAATGGTGGCAATGCTTGGAGTAGGTGAGTACAGCATACTCTGCGCTTAACGCCAGTGGTGTGCCGCATTACCTCCTGATCTCTTCTTCAACCCTCCTGTGCGGCCAGGCAGCAGGAAAAGCGCTTAAGCATCTAATTTCCTGCTGCCAAAAAGCTGAAGTCTCATGATATGAGCCATGAGATACTGTGGCTCATACCGTGAGACTTGGCCCTGTGGCAGCCCGAGATGCAGCGCTTCAGTACTTTGCCTGCTGCTTGGCCACATAGGAGGGTTGAAGAACAAATCAGGAGGCGGTGCAGCAGCAGTGCTGGAGGCTAGCGCAGTATGTGATGCTCTCGCTGTCTTTAAAAATCCTTAGCTGCCTGGAGAGAAGAAAGATGAGGGAAAGGGCAGGGACAGGGAGGGGAGGGGAATATTCATAAGAACATAAGAGATGCCATACTGGGTCAGACCAAGGGTCCATCAAGCACAGTATCCTGTTTCCAACAGCTGTCAATTCAGGTCACAAGTACCTATCAGGTTCCCAAAAAGGTACACAGATTCCATGCTGCTTGTCCCAGAGGTAAGCAGTGGATTTCTCCAGTCCTCTTTAATAATGGTGTATGGACTTTTCCTCCAGAAACCCGCCAAACCTCTTAAATCCAGCAACACTTTTACTACATCCTCTGGTAGCAAATTCCAGAGTTTGATTATGCGTTGAGTGAAAACATATTTTCTCAGATTAGTCTTAAATGTGCTACATTGTAGCTACATTGCATGTCTTTCTACTTTCTGAAGGGGTAAACAACCAATCTACATTTATCCGTTCCACTCCATTCATTATTTTATAGGCTTCTATCATATCTCTCCTCAGCCATCTCTTTTCCAAGTTGAAGAGCCCTAAACTTTAAGCCTTTCCTCACAGGGGTATCCTTCCATCCCCTTTACCATTTTGGTGGCTCTTCTCTGAACCTTTTCTAATTCTGCTATATCCTTTTTAAGATATGGTGACCAGAAGTGCACACAATATTCAAGGTGCAGTTACACTATGGAACAATAGTCATTATAATATCCTTGGTTTATTCTCCATTTCTTTCTTTATGATTCCTAGCATTTTATTTGCTTTCTTGGCCATCGCTGCACACTGGGCAGAGGGTCTCAGTGTATTACACAGGTACACTAAAAAAAATTTTTTTAAACTGCCTCTAATGTTTCGATTGATTTTTACGTTTTTTGGTGCGCTGAATCCAAATCTGGTAACCAATTTGCTCCATCACGTACAGATTTTTTGCTACATTGGGTTAGCAGTTTGAGGTGAACGTTTCAGATTGAGTGCGATCGAGATAAAAGTTTCTTGGATGAATTCTTTATACTAATTGTTTAGTAGTTATTCAAATAAGAATAAAGAAAATTGTAACAAGGCAGCACATAAGAATAGAGTAATGTCAACAAAACACACTGTGATGGTAGCAAAATTGTCTGCACTTAAAACAGCCACATACATGTGCACAAACATTGAGCATATAAGAGCGAGGTTAGACACAAAGCAAAGCAAAGAAATGTGCAAAAAATGTTGTACAGGTATGTATGTAAGAATAGAAAACGCAAATCGCACCATTGCAATACATGAAGACAAACGCCCAATGGTGTGAAAATAAAATTCTAATAAATGAGATCCGACACTGTGGTAATAACTAGCAAATTTTTATTTCAAAGTTTAGTAAAAACACGATATTTGTCAACACAGTTTAGATTTTAAAGTCATTCTTGGGTCAATCAATCTCCTGGTGGACCGTTTCTTCTTCCCCCGAATGCTTCTCTTGGTGCGCTGCTTGGCGTATTTTTCATCTGGGGTTTCCCGCAGCAGCAACCAGCAGAAATCAGCCATCATAGTGGTGTTCCATCTTCCTTGGTACCTTCTCTCTGCGTCCTTGATGTCCTGGTGAAACCTTTCACCTTGTTCTTCACTGTACGCCCCACGTTTTCGGGAAAGTAGTTCACATGGGCGTGCAAGAAATGGACTTTCAGGCTCATGTTACAGCCTTGTTCTTTGAAGGCATTGAGCATCCTGGCAACAATATCCTTATAGTTCTCATCCCGCCTGTTCCCCAAGAATTTGAGAACAACATCCTTGAAGGAATCCCAGGCTTCTTTTTCCTTCTCAGACATCGTTTCAGTGAATGCTCCATCTGAAATGAGTTTCCTTATATCAGGGCCAACAAACACTCCTTCCTTTAGCTTTGCTTCAGAAAGTCGGGGGAACTTTGAGCAAAGGTACCGAAAGCACTCACCATCTTTTGGAAGGGACTTGATGAATTGCTTAATGAGACCCAACTTAATGTGGAGAGGTGGTAATAGAATTTTATCACGAGGTACCAAGCTCTCATGAAGAACATTTTTCTCACCGGGTCTCAAATACTCCCGAATTGGCCAGTCTTTTTTCCCCCAGTGTAGGTCGCGGGCCCGGCTATCCCACAGGCAAAGGAAGCAGGGATATTTGGTGAAACCGGATTGCTGCCCTAATAGCATGGATAGAATTTTAAAGTCTCCACAAATCATCCACTTATGCTCATCATAACGAATCTTCTGAAGAATCAGGGCCAAATTCTCGTATTTTTCTTGGAGAATAACAGAGTGAGCAATAGGAACTGAAGCGAATGTGTTGCCATTATGAAGAAGAACACCTTTTATGCTGTCTTTTGACGAATCAATGAACAGCCGCCATTCAGCAGGATCATACTTGAGTTTAAACTTTTCCATCACTCCGTATATATCATTGCAAAATACCAAATCTTCCTCTTTGCTGAAATACTTCAAAAATTGTGTCTCGCGGTTGCGGTACCAATAAAAAGTTGTTCCTGGTGACAATAGATTTTTCTGTTTAAGCCGAGAACCTAGCAGTTGGGCAGCATCTTTTGGGAGTCCTAAATCCCGGACTAAATCATTCAATTCAGCTTGAGAGAAAAGTTCAGGTTTCGGATCTGGTTCAGTTTCAAACTCGGAAGTACTGGACTCATCGGGAAAAGCCATCTGATGAGTCTCATCATGATCAGAACCGTCCACACAAATATGATCCAAAGATTTTGGTGGTTCAGGCACAGGTACTTCGTTGCTATGAGGCATAGGCCTAATTGCTGAGGGAAGGTTGGGGTAACTTATTACGTTCTTATTTTTTAAGTTGTATCCCTTCACAATGCAAGAGCAAAAATAGCAGTCACTGCTGTGGTCTCTTTGTTCACGCCACATCATAGGTATTCCGAAACGAAATGCTTGTTTTTTACCTTTCATCCATAAGCGTAGATCTTCCTCACATGTCTTGCACACTTTGTGAGGAGCCCACGATTTGTCTTGATCGCCTAACTTCAAACCGAAATAGGCGAAATATACTTTTTTAATAAATGCAGAAATGTTCCTCTGCCGCTTTTTCACGGTATATTCCCCACAAATAAAACAAAAACTGTCCGGAGAGTTGACGCAACCTCTGGCTCTGTGAGCCATCACAAATACACAGCACTGCAAACTACAACTGTAGTGAACCACTTCGGAATAAAGCTGGATTACGACTGAGCAAACAAAAGGTAATAATGAACTTGCAAGAAACTGAAATTTGACAGGAACGTTCATGTTGCAACCACCGTGTTTGAGCAAGCGAACGAGGCGAGGCGAACAGGAAAGAACATGCGCCAGCGCGAGTACTGGATTTAGCCCCCCGCCTCCCAATTGTCCTGTTAATGTATAAAATGAATACAAAACACTCTAAAATATCATGAGGGAGTGTTTCTAGTTAGTTAACCATTACAACCTCTATTTTGGGCCAAGAAAATAAACTGCAGTCGGCTAAAAAGAAATTATGTGAACATTCCTTATATGGGTAAGAAATCTAATTTTGCAAGAAAACGTGACGTGATGGAACATTTTGGCTATTTTTCCTGGATTCAGCACCCCAAAATCTATAGGAATCAGTTGCAAAACTGGAGGCAGCTTTTTGGTAGTGTACCTGTGTTATCCACGCTGATGCCTAAATCTTTTTCCTGGGTGGTGGTTCCTAATGTGGAACCTTGCATCGTATAACTGTAGTTTGGGTTGTTCTTCCCTAAGTACATAACTTTGCACTTGTTCACATTAAATGTCTGCTAAATCTCCCTGAATCATCCACTAAATCCCTCACATCCTCCCTGCAGACCAACTTCAGACTCTCTCTAACTGCACTCCCAACACCCTCCTCCACTGAAGCTCTGACACACCCCACTGTGCCAATCCTACCCCGTCCCCGTCCCCCCCAATCCTCACTGTATACTCAACACCACACTGCTTGGTCCCTTACACGCATACAAATACACACACACCCCACCTAACACACCATCACTGCCTCAGACACCCTAGTCTACAACTGATACCAGATCTGTGCGTGCCAAAAATATCCATGTTCATTTTTGTTTGTCAGAATATACCTATTTGGATAGCTTTTTGGAGCTGAAGCATTTGTCCCATTCATCCCCATTAAAATCTATGGGAGAGATTATTTTACAATGTAATAAGGCTTGTCATTTATTTTCAATCAAACCTGCTTGAAAATTGATGGCAGGAATCTGAAGCAGTACTACAAGCCATCAAGAGTGTCACAAACTCCCTGTACCAAGTTAGCAATGCTCCCTGTGCAACTGGTGCATTCAGGAACTCATCTTTGTCAGGTTTCCTGGAAGCCCAGTGATGACATTGGCATCCCTTCTATACTTGCACCCTAAGCGCTGCACCTCTTGAACAGCCCTTTGTATGGCCGTGCCCTTAGGAGCACCAGAAGTGCGGCAAAGTGTACAATGGAAGGATGAGTACCAGAAACTACCATCAGAAGCACAAAGCAATTCAAAGAGTGCAATGAACACCTCAAGATAGTGGAAGAGAGCAGAGTAGCACCACAATTGGTGGAAGCACATCAAGGCATTTTGAGTGGAGAAACATAGCTAGGAGACCAGCACAGTACCCAGATGGGCTGTAAACTCCTAAATTATGCCAGGAGGACTAGCACAACATAGCAAGGCCCTGAAACGTCAGAAAAAAGCAAACACAACAGCAGAAGAGGTGACACGAGCCCAGGCTGTAGGCATGGGGAAAATTCAGCTAAACTACATGCCTGCAAGTTGGAGTCCTGGCACTGAGGACTTTGGTCCTAGCACAGGAGGAATCAGAAGTATAGAGAAGAATTTGCTAGAGTGGAAAAAGCACTCATGGAAAAAGCCTAGATGACATGCTGACGGATTTAAATAAGAATCAAAGAATGCATGTGGTAAAGGCCCCCAAAGCACTGGGAGGGGGCCGCAGCACTGGTGGTGACAGCCCAGAATAGTTGAGGAAGACCAACACAGAAATACGATAGGCTGGAAGCCCCTTTAAAAAACTAACACTTGTGGCAGAAGATCAATAGCTGACAAGTACAGTAATGGAGGATTGTGAATGTGAGGAGAAGGCAATCTGTCACCCCATGATAACGAGCTATTTCAGCTATCAGGCTGGCTAGGCAAGTGCCCCTTTCCTCCATCAGTACTCCATGCTCATCCCTTCTAATACAGAACATACCATTGTCTGCTCAAGGATGCAGCAGTAGCTGAGCTCCCCTACATGAACCTCCAAAGTACAATAATGGAAATTTGAAAAGAAGTCTGAAGAGAGAGCTCAAGGCTCATTGACAGTGGTAGACTGGTTCCCCAACTCTTCAGGGTTCAGTTTCTCCTGGACTCAGGTTCTTAAGAACTGAATACCAAAGAGGATGGCAGAACATTCAAAGAGGGGTGCAATGACAAGCCAAAGGTAACCACAAAGGTACGATGTAGGAGGAGGAGACGTGGCCCAGAAAAAGCCAAAGCACACTGATCAGAGTCATGTACAGGGACGGCCAAAGGATTTCTGACACCCTAGGCAGGAACCCCAGCCTCACCGTCCCTCCCCCCCAGTTGCCGCTGATTCCGTCTCAGGAGGGGGAGACGGGCAGCAGCAGTATTTCCAAAAGCAGTGGCTTTTTGCCACGGCTTTCCTCCCCCTCCAAACAGAACTGGCGGCAGCTGGGGGGAGGTGGCATAGCCACCCATGTGTGCTGTTGCTGCCGTGGCCCACCCAGCTCGCCCAGTGGACGGGCTGGTCCTGGCCATGTAGCAAGTGGGGTGGCATAAACCACACAAATCAGTAGTAGAGAGACAAAGAGTAACAGTGAGGCAAGCCATGAGAACAATGCCAACAGAGTGACGCAGGCAGCAGCAACAGAGAATCAAGGGGAAAGGAGGCCTTGCACTTTTTTAATTTCATTTGTTTCTTTCCATTTTCTTTTAGTTTTCCAAAGTGAGTGTAAATGGACGCACTGTAGATGATTGCAGAGCAGCTGTGCAGACAGCAGCAGGATTTGCAACTGCAACAGTGTGGCTGTGGTTCAGATCTCAAGAGCAGAACTGGCAACAAAGGGGCAGGCAGTGGCCGAAATGACAGAATGGTAAGACGGGCACCAGCAGCAGAGGTAGACTTTTCTCAGATATTTCTGTTTTATTTCCTTCTTGTTAATTTTGAGGTTGGTTCTACTTTTTTTTTTCTTTTAAGTTTTGTCAAGTGGGGAAGAAAGGTCATCACTGGAAAAGGGCAGCATCCCAAAGAGATTGCAGTGGAAAATGTCAAAAAACACAGCTGAAGGCAGACAGTGTGGGCAACTGTCCCTCCATACATTGCTACACTCATTCCTCCTCCCAGTTGCATGAAAATGAAGGGAAACCAAGCAAGGGAAGGGTTGTCTTCAGAAACAACAGCTTTTCCACTAACTCCAGTGCTAGCTGTGAACAATGGGAAGCCACGATATCCCCTGCCATGGCAAATATATGTTCAATGGCCACAATGACTGGACAGGACAGGACAGGAAATGGTCTGCAAACTTGGCCAGATCTGGCCAGACCGTCGACTTGTGTGCCAGCATACCAAGGGATCTGTCTACATGGCCTCAATGGACTTGGCAAGGTAACATGCCACTGAAATCTGTGCAGAAGTCTGACTTATGGTAGACTGAACTCTGCTGCTTAGCACTGTAGCTACTGCTTTGGACATCAAAGATTTTTCCTGGCAGAAGAGCATGGGTCAATGACATGTAAAGCTCGGGGGGGGGGGGAGGTTGGAAGTGGTAGGTGGCTGAGTGTTGCTCATGGTACTGCTTGCTGACGGTCCTGCTGCATCACCACCACCATCACGCCCATGCCTCTGGCATTCCCTTTCCTCCACCTCCGTCACCAACTCTTCCTTCTAGTAAGTCAGTGAGTTGCATTACAGAGTGACAACTCCATTCCCTTTGAGTCACAGAGACCTGCTAGCATATAAACATCCTCCTTTAAAAGGGGCTCCAATCTTTTTCCCACTTGACCATGCAGAAAGTCCACCATCACCAAAACCTCTGCTATGAATCCCATTCAGTGCCAAAACCTTTCTAATGTCACCTGTAAAATTTTCATTACCAGGATGAGAAAGCTCAGGGTAGCACCTTGTGGAACTCAGTTCATCTGTAGCATCCTTAAAGGGCTAAGAACATAAGAATGTAAGATATGCCATACTGGGTCAGACCAAATGTCTATCAAGCCTAGGTATCCTGTTTTCAACAGTGGCTAATCCAGGTCACAAGTACCAGTGAGATTCCCAAAAAGGTAGTTAGATTCCATGCTGTTTATCTAACTGAAAGTCTACATTTAGCTTGCATAACCTCCCTCCCACACTGTTGTATGTTGGTACCTAGATGTACCAAGATAGGATTCTAGACTGTGTTGAGGAGGAACAGGCTAGCTAGATAATGCTTGAGGTACACCCCCTTTGCATTAGGCACGCGACCAAGTGATCCTTATGCCCACCAGCTACCTATCTACATTCTTAAAACAGCCATCCTAACCCCTTCCTTCCTGGACAGAAACCCCTGGATACTTATCCTTGGTGTAAGAGGATAATGCATCCCCTGGAGGACAGGGCCTGGCTATAGGATCATTTTTGCTACACCAAAGTAATGCTCTCCTTTCAGGTGATCTCTTTCCTCCAAGGTAACACTGAGGCTGGCAGACAAGAGTTCCAGATATGTGGGAGGGAATTTGCTATGATTGTCTTGAACATGCCTGTCTCAAAAGCAGTGTCCTTCTTGGCCTGGACATCCAACTAGTAGTGCTTTGTAAATGAATGTAAGGACGACCAAATGGTTACCATACAGATCTTTGGGAAAAGACTAATAGAGCTCTATTCAAGAGGTCGCTTGGGCCCTGATCGAATGGGCTCTCAGCCTCTTAGGAACTATGCAATATAGATCAAAGCAATTGCCTCTTTGAGTCACCTAGCTATTGTAGATGTCATCATTGTCTCTTTCCTTCATGGAACACCAAAAAGGATGAATAAGTGATAAGACCTCTGAAAAACATTGGCAACTGGTTCCTACAGACATCCAGTAGATGCAGAGCCAGGAAATTCCCCCTGAAGTAACAGAAGGGAGACTATCTGATTGACAAGAAAGACTACTTGAGGATCTCTGCCTTTGAAAAACGAATAAAGAGCTCCTTAAAGGAGAGCACTTGTTGCTCCAAAATCTATCTTACTGAACAAATGGCAGCCAAAAACATGGCCTTAAAGGTAATATCCTTGCCGGATGCCTATGCCCAGTGTTCAAAGGAAGAAGACAGTGATAGCAGGAACTAATTAAGATCCCAAGCTCTGATCACCAACCTCAACTGAGGCTGAAGATGCTTCAAATGGTCACAATAGGGTACCCAACAAGGCAATGCTCTGTATCCTGCCCTGATAGCCAGCCACTGTCTCCATCTGCACATTCAGGGCTCTAGTAGTATGGGAAATAAGATTCTGGATCTTGAGACTTTAATGAAAAGACAAAAGAGCTGGTACAACACTGGTGGTAAAGACAGGTCTTTTATTAAGCCCCGACGCATTTCGGCTACAAAAGCTTCCTTCAGGGTAAAAGGAGACCTCAAAAATAACAATAAAAACATAAATAAATAAACAGTAAATTGCAAACAAATACAAAACAACAGTGAGCATATAAAAGATGAATAAAAGCAAATCATGGTAAAAACAGACATAAGAATAAGCAAAAAATCAATAAGAATCACATACGATCACACAAAATGGTGATTTACATCTCAAAAGGATAAAAACATGTGATCCAAATAACAGTGATAAAAATAACATATAACCAAATAATACCATGAATGATACAATAAAAACAAAATAAGAAACATGACATGCAGATGAGGCTTCCCTACAGACTAAGTGGATAACATATGTACACACACACGGAAGAAAATTTAACCGTAATTGTAATGAAGGAAGTCAACATAAGTAAGAGATAAAGAGATGAGGAGAACCCAAAATATCGCCAATGAGACAACAAAAGTAAAAGAATGTAGGTTAAAAAATACTGTCACCGTGTCACCAAAGATATTTGTATGTAAAAGACAATGTATAACAACATAAAGGGGAACAAGAAAAAAAAGGGGGGGGGAGTACCTGTGATTTAGTACCACTAGACAAATTAAGTTCAAACCCTTTCAATTGTAAAACGGTAATGTCGCTGCAACGGAGGGAAAAGAGAATTATAATTGTGCCCAAGTAAAGCTAATGTTGAAGCTTAAAAAGGAGAAGAGAGCTTACCAAACAAAGTAGCACAGCGCACGCTTCCAATCTATAATGAGGAGAGAAGCCGTGAGTGTGACGTGCGCTATAAAAATATTCAATGCGCGCCAAAAAAGGTCAAAGGGTAAAGGGTAAGGAAAATGTAATAAAAATGCATGAAAATGCATAAAAAACAATGAAAATAAATGGCATGAGTTTTAGTTTTAGTACAGGAGCCAGAGACAGAAGAATTCCCTCCATGGTATGTTCTCAGGCAGATTTCTATGACTCCAGCTCAGGCTCAGCAGGGACTCCAGCTAGAACGGATACAACTTCTCCCCCGCCCCTCTCGACAATAACTGCTTTCTCTGATAGTCAAAAGAGCAGTGTGGCAAGTGACCTGCCCAGCACTTCAGAAAGCTCTCTGAGTCCCAGATCTGAAGGAGGTCAGTCTCAGTTTAGTACCCCTCCTCCCCCAGTACTGGAGCATTACGACCTCAGGAGAGACCACCACACAATACGTGCTAGCAAACAGGCTCCAGAAGTTAATCTCCACCTACCTCTCCGAGAGGCTCGAGGACCAGCTGCCTTTAATACCCAAGGAGAGCTCATTGAGGGGCCCTCGGACCACCAACTTGTTGAACTGGAAAAACTCATTATCCTTCATATACTGATAAACCTCAAGCTATGTTAGATTTGTTTTCATCTATTATTCAAACCCCATCGTCCAACTTGGGCAGACTGCCGTCAGCAACTTTTAACCTTACTCAGTACCGAAGAGAAATACCAGGTGACTAGGTCAGCCATGGTTAGAAGAGAACCCTCCAGGTGAACTAGATCCCCAGCAATCAACTCGGAGAGACTTTCCTGACCTAGAATTGAACTGGGCTACAAACAGTGATGCAGGCCGCCTTGCCCTGAATCGCTATCATTGGGCGCTCCTTGAAGGCCTTAAAAAGGGGGGCCAGAAAGTGAGGAATGTAGGGAAAATATCTGAGGTCCTGCAAACCCCAGATGAGAGCCCTGGCCAGTTTTATGGAAGACTCTGTGAATCTTTCCGTGTTTATACTCCATTTGACCCCGAAGTACCTGAAAACCAGCGGATGGTGAATACAGCATTTGTGGGGCAGTCGCAAGGGACATTCGAAGGAAACTTCAGAAGCTTGAGGGTTTTGCTGGAATGAATATAACCCAGCTGATGGAAGTTGCTATGAAAGTATTTGTGAACAGAGATCAGGAGATGAAGCGTGAGTGTGAACGAAAGATGAAAAAGAAAGCAGATTTGTTAGCAGCGGCGCTAGTTGAGAAAGGACAAGGAAAGTCAATATGGGAACCAAGAAGCCGAGGCTGGGGTAGAGGAACCCGGTGAGGATCATTGGAGAGAGGACAATTGGAACGAGATCAATGTGCCTATTGCAGAGAAATGGGCCACTGAAAAAAAAAAAAAAACCCCGAATGTCCCATTTGTGTCAGGCAATATTCCCTGCCCCGAAGAGCTGTTGAGGGCATTCATAA
The DNA here is from genome assembly GCA_033557465.1 of Ichthyophis bannanicus. NCBI lineage: Eukaryota > Metazoa > Chordata > Amphibia > Gymnophiona > Ichthyophiidae > Ichthyophis > Ichthyophis bannanicus. The sequence continues at coordinate 550,815,792 of CM066031.1, forward strand.
ACATCTTCAGCGATTACTCAAGTTTGGACTCCTGAAACCATGCCAATCACCCTGGAATACCCCTTTGCTGCCAGTTCAAAAACAAGGTACTAATGATTACCAACCTGTACAGGACCTACGGAGGGTCAATGAAGCTGTTGTTACCATTCATAGTAACATAGCAAATGGCGGCAGATAAAGACCAGCATGGTCCATCTAGTCTGCCCAGCACGATGGCAAGAGTAGATGCATCTACCGCTCTGTGCAGGCCACCCCTCCCCACGTCCTTGTTTAGGGGTGAACCCACCACTCCAAGCAGGACACCCCTATTTGTTGAGAAATTAGATGGTTCAGTTTATTTTGATTTTATCCTGTTGCTGTAAAGGGATCCACTGTGTCTGTCCCATGCCATTTTGAATTCCGTCACCGTGTTTGCCCCCACCACTTCCATCGGGAGGGCATTCCAAGCATCCACCACCCTTTCTGTGAAAAAGTATTTCCTGACATTGCCTTTCAATTTACCACCTTGCAGCTTCCTGTTATGCCCTCTAGTTTTACAGCTTCCCCGTCTTTGGAAGAGGTTTGTTTGTTCATTATTTCCCTTTAAGTATTTAAAGGTCTGAATCATATTTCCCCTGTCCCTCCTCTCCTCCAAAGTGTACATATTTAGGTCTTCAAGTCTCTTCTCATAAGGCTTCTGACGCAGGCTCCAAATCATTTTGATCGTCTTCCTCTGAACAGTTTCCAGTCTTTTTACATCCTTTGTAAGATACGGTCTCCAAAACTGAACACAGTATTCCAAGTGAGGCCTCACCAGTGACTTGTACAGTGGCATAAGTACCTCTTTCTTTCTGCTGGTAATCCCTCTTTGTATGCAGCCCAACATCCTCCTGGCTTTTGCCACAGCCTTGTCACACTGTTTTGCCACCTTGAGATCTTCAGAAATAATCACACCAAGGTCGTTCTCCTGATCCGTGCACACCAACCTCTCGCCCCCTATTGCATACATTTCCCTTGGATTTCTGCTACCCAGGTGCATGACTCTGCACTTCTTTGCATTAAATCTTAATTGCCAAGCATTAGACCATTCTTCCAGCTTTAGTAGATCTTTCCTCATGTTAACCACTCCCTCGGGGGAGTCCACTCTGCTGCAAATTTTCGTGTCATCTGCAAAAAGACAGACTTTTCCATTCAGTCCTTCAGCAATATCACTCACAAATACATTGAACAGTGCCGGGCCAAGGACCGACCCCTGCTAATCACCCTGCTAATCACCTTGCACCCTGCTAATCACCTTCCCTTCATCCGAGTGAGCTCCATTTACCATCACCCTCTGTCGTCTGTCAGTCAACCAATTTCTGATCCAATTTACCATCTTAGGATCCATCTTGAAGGACTAGAAAAGGGGACTGTTACTTCTGGAGAGAGATCTGCAATTGTGAGTATATACTTCTGGGAATTTTCTGAAAGGAATTCTTTCTATTAAAGCTAATTAATCTGTGAACCCACTATTTTTTGTTAAATCAGTCAGGGCCTAGTAGCAGCAGTTTAAGTTTAAATTTAAAACACAGAAGAGAACTTTCTAGCTACATTTCATACCCAGCAGAGAGCTTGTAGCTTAAATTTAATAGTCACTCAGGGCCTAGCATCAGCAAAGTACATTTAGTTTAAATTTAAAACACAGAAGAGAGCTTTCTGGTTAAATTTAGAACCCAGTAGACAGCTTGTAGTTTAAATTTCATAATAAGTTAGAGCCTAGCAGCAGCAAAGAGCTATAATTTAAATCAAATAAGAATATAGCTTACCTCAGCAGCACAGGACAGGGTACTGTGTAGCAGCCCTCTTTTAATAAGTATTATTTCCCTCCCTTCCTCCCCACCCCTGGGATAATCGTAGCTTTATAGGTACTTACACATCTTAAAAGACAGGAGGTGCTCTCAGGTGAAGTTCGTTACCCAAATCAGTCATACACTAAGGACCTGAGATTAATTAAGCTTCAGGTGAACAAGGTATATTAAATGTATTAGGTACAGTTTTATTGGTATAAATATCCATAGCAACCCTTAGTAAGTAAAGAACTTAAAGATCTAAACAAAAACTTAAAACTAAGATGCAGACAGCAGTCCAGCAGCGAGATGGGGGCTTTCCAGTCTTTTGCAATGAGTGTCACATGTATGATTTTCTCCCAGTTGGTGAGAGGTCTTACGTGTGCACTAGGTGCAAGGAGCTCTTTGCTCTCAGGGAACGAGTCCGTTCTCTAGAGGCTAGAGTAGCAGACTTGGAAAACATAAGAAAGACAGAGAGGTACATAGACGAGACCTACAGGGATATAGTCCTGAAGTCCCACCTCCAGTCTGACAGCATCCCTGTTGCCATGGAGGAGAGAGGTCACGTGACAGGAGAGCATCACCCTGGTGTGGCACAAAGTGATCCTGTAACTAGGACCTGTCCTCCAGGTGATGTAAAACCCTCTCTCACCGAGGAAGTTTCTTCAGCACAATGTGCCCATGAGGGAAGGGTTAGGACAGCCGTTATAGTTGGTGATTCAATCATTAGGCATGTAGATAGCTGGGTAGCTGGTGGATGTGAGGATTGCCTGGTAACATGCCTGCCTGGTGCGAAGGTAGCGGACCTCACGTGCCACCTAGATAAGGTCTTAGATAGTGCTGGGGAGGAGTCTGCTGTCTTGGTACATGTTGGCACCAATGACATAGGAAAATGTGGTAGGGAGGTTCTGGAGGTTAAATATAGGCTTTTAGGTAGGAAGTTGAAATCCAGAACTTGCAGGGTAGCATTCTCTGAAATGCTTCCCGTTCCACGTGCAGGACCCAAAAGGCAGGCAGAGCTCCGGAGTCTCAATGCGTGGATGAGACAATGGTGCAGCGATGAGGGTTTTGGATTTGTTAGGAACTGGGGAACATTCTGGGGAAAGGAGGGGCTCTTCCAAAGGGATGGGCTTCACCTTAACCGGGATGGAACCAGGCTGCTGGCATTAACCTTTAAAAAGGAGATAGGGGAAAGCCGACAGTTGCCCAAGAGCAGATGGTTCGGAAGAATGTATCCTTCAAGGATACTACCAAAAGCAGAGAGGTTCCACAAAAGAGTAAAGTAGCCCAAATGCCCTCAAGTATGGAGCAGACAGAGCTTAAAGATCCCAAATTACCCATGTCTACCAATAACCAAATTAATATGAATAAAATACAGTCTCTAAAATGCTTGTATGCAAATGCTAGAAGTCTAAAAAATAAGATCGGAGAGTTAGAATATATAGCACTAAATGAGAGGTTAGATATGATTGGAATATCAGAGACATGGTGGAAGGAGGACAACCAGTGGGACACTGTGATACCTGGGTACAAACTATATCGTAATGATAGAGCTGTTCAAATTGGTGGAGGGGTTGCGCTCTATGTTAGAGAGGGCATTGAGTCAGAAAGGATTAAAGTTTTGCAGGAAACAAAATTTGCTGTAGAATCTCTACGGATTGATATTCCATGTAAAAAGAGGAAGGCGATGGCAGTGGGGGTGTACTATCGACCGCCTGGCCAGAATGAACAAATGGATGATGAAATGCTCAAAGAAATCAAGGAAGCTAACAAATGTTACAGTGCTGTAATAATAATGGGTGATTTCAATTACTCCAGTATCGACTGGGTCAGTGTCACGGCAGGACATGCTAGGGAGATAAAGTTCCTAGATGACATAAATGACTGCTTCTTGGAGCAGCTGGTTCATGAACTGACCAGAGGGGAAGCCATATTAGACCTAGTCCTTAGTGGAACACCAGATCTAGTGCAAGAGATAAGGGTGTTGGGGCCACTTGGCAACAGTGATCATAGCATGATCGCCTTTGATTTAATTAGTGGAGAAGGGATAGTAAGGAAATCCACAGTACTACCTTTTAACTTTCGAAAGGGAGACTATGATAAAATGAGGAAAATAGTTAAGAAAAAACTAAAAGGAGCAGTTGCAAAGGTTAAAGACTTACATCAAGCTTGGGTGTTGTTGAAAAATACTATATTGGAAGCCCAGACCAGCTGTATTCCACGCTTTAAAAAAAGTGGATGGATGTCCAAAAAACTGCCAGCATGGTTTAAAGGTGAGGTCAGAGAGGCTGTTGTTGCCAAAAAAGCATCTTTCAGGAAATGGAAAAAAGAGCCAAACGACGAAACCTGGAAACAGCACAAGCACTGGCAAGTCAAATGCAAGGCATTGATAAAGCAGGCAAAGTGAGAAATTGAGAAGAAGCTTGCTGCGGAAGCAAAAACGCGAAATAAAGATTTTTTTCAAGTACATTCGTAGCAAAAAACCTGTGAGAGAGTCAGTTGGTCCATTAGATGATAGAGGAGTTAAAGGGGCACTAAGAGGCGACAAGGCGATAGCGGAGAGACTGAATGAATTCTTTGCTTCGGTCTTTACAGAGGAAGATATAGGGATGTTACCCATGACTGAAGTGGTATTTAAAGGTGCGGAAGAATTGAAGGAAATATCGATACATCGGGAAGATGTATTACAACTATTAGATAAACTGAAGAGTAGCAAATCACCTGGGCCGGATGATATACATCCAAGGGTGTTGAAAGAACTGAAATATGAGATTGCAGACCTGCTATTAGTAATCTGTGAATTATCATTAAAATCATCTGTAATAGCTAAAGACTGGAAGATGGCAAACGTAATACCAATTTTTAAAAAGGGTTCCAGGGGTGATCCGGGAAACTACAGACCGGTGAGCCTGAAGTCATTACCGGGAAAAATGGTAGAAACCATCATAAAGAACAAAATTGCTGAACATGTAGATAGTCATGGCTTAATGGGAGACAGCCAACATGGCTTTAGACAAGGAAGATCTTGTCTTACTAATCTGTTATGTTTTTTTGAAGGTGTGAATAAACAGGTAGACAAAGGTAAGTCGGTTGATATAGTGTATTTGGACTTTCAGAAAGACTTTGACAAGGTCCCTCATCAGAAACTTTTGGCAAAACTAACGAGTCATGGGACAGCAGGCAGTGTACTAATGTGGATCGTGAACTGGTTAAAAGATAGAAAGCAGAGGGTAGGGCTAAATGGCCAACTTTCCCAATGGAGAAAGATGAATAGTGGTGTACCCCAGGGATCTGTGCTGGGTCCGCTGCTTTTTGACATATTCATAAATGACCTGAAAAAGGGAATAACGAGTGAGGTTATCAAATTTGCAGATGACACAAAACTATTTAAAGTAGTTAAAACCCAAGAGGATTGTGGAAAATTGCAAGAGGATCTTGATAAATTGGAAGACTGGGCATCAATATGGCAGATGAAATTTAATGTGGACAAGTGCAAAGTTATGCACCAAGGGAAGAACAACCCAAACTATAGTTACACGATGCAAGGTTCCACATTAGGAACCACCACCCAGGAAAAAGATTTAGGCGTCATTGTGGATAACATGTTAAAACCCTCTGCCCAGGGTGCAGCGGCGGCCAAGAGAGCAAATAGAATGCTAGGTATCATAAGGAAAGGAATGGAAAATAAAACAAAGGATATTATAATGCCTCTATATCGTTCCATGGTGAGACCACATCTTGAATATTGTGTGCAATTCTGGTCGCCGTATATTAAAAAGGATATAGCGTTATTAGAAAAGGTACAGAGAAGAGCCACCAAAATGATAAAGGGGATGGATGGATACCCCTATGAAGGCTAAAAAGGTTAGGGCTCTTTAACCTGGAAAAGAGACGGCTGAGGGGAAATATGATAGAAGTCTATAAATTAATGAACGGAGTGAAACGGGTAAACATAGATCAATTGTTTACTTTATCAGAATACAGAAAGACTAGGGGACATGCAGTGAAGCTACAGGGTAAACTATTTAAGACTAATAAAAGAAAATATTTTTTCACTCAACGTGTAATCAAACTCTGGAATTTGTTACCGGAGGATGTAGTAAAGGCTGTTAGTGTAGCTGGGTTTAAAAAAAGGTTTGGACAAGTTCCTGGAGGAAAGGACTATAAACCATTATTAAGAAGGGACCCAGGATATCAATGCTTGACACAATACAAGCATTGTGGAACCTGTGTCTTTTGGGGAAACTGCTAGGTACGTATGACCTAGATTGGCCACTGTTGGAAACAGGATACTGGGCTTGATGGACCTTGGTCTGACCCAGTATGGCATATCTTATGTTCTTATGTTAAGTAGAAATAATGGAGAAACAAACCTCTTCCAAAGATGGGAAAGCTGTAAAACTAGAGGGCATAACATGAAGCTGCAAGGGGGTAATTTGAAAGGCAATGTCAGGAAATACATTTTTACTGAAAGGGTGGTGGATGCTTGGAATGCCCTCCCGATGGAAGTGGTGGGGGCAAATACAGTGACAGAATTCAAAATGGCATGGCACAGACACAGTGGATCCCTTTACAGCAACAGGATAAAATCAAAATAAACTTAACTATCTAATTTCTCAACAAATAGAAGTGTCCTACATGGAGTGCAGGATTCACCCCTAAACAAAGACATGGGGAGGGGTGGCCTGCAAAGAGCGGCATGTGCACCTACACTTGCCATCTTACTGGGCAGAGTAGATGGACCATACTGGTCTATATCTTCCATCATTTACTATGTTACTATATATACATATTCTGCACCCACGTCCATCAAATTATAGACCACATCACAGCACTGAAACTATTGTAACGGCCGACCTTAATGAACTTCACGGTGCTTTGGACCAGGGTAAAGTTGCCTTGGTCATCTCCTTGGATCTTTCAGCAGCATTCACCTTGATCAACTACAATCTTCTCCTTTCCCATCTGCATGCGATCGGTATCAGCGGTACATTTCTGTCATGGTTGACCTATTACCTCCACAATCGGTCATTCCAAGTCACAACACATGGTGCTCATTCTGCTACTTTTCTGCTGGCTTGTGACGTTCCACGGGGCTCCCTTCTTTCACCTCTGCTGTTCAATATTTTTCTTTGTCCCTCAGCGACACTTATTCAGACATCAGTCAGGTATTTCCATGTATATCTATGCAGAAGACATTCTCCTACTAGCATATAATGACAGTTCCCTCCCAGTCCCATCCCAGGTGAATTCTAGTTTGGATGCTATAAGCGTCATGGCTTCATAATAACTTATTGAAACTTAACCTAAAAAAAACCCACTGCTATTTGGCTTCAGGCAATTCTCAACCTCCCTCATTGGCTCTATCTTTAAATGGTTTACTCATTTCTCTTCAGTCTTCCTTTCAATATCCACAACATTCTTTTCGATTCAGTGCTCTCCTTCACTTCTCAGATCAGTAAGGTGGTTAAATCCTCATTTGACGCACTTTGTCATTTCTGTGCCATTTGTCTATTCCTTGATCCCCAAGCTCAAACCACAGTTTTTCTTAGCAAAGTTCCTCCCATCTGGATTATTGTAATGTCATCTATTCAGGTTTGCCCTCTTATTCATTGAAGCGACTACAGACAATCCAGACTACTACCATTCAGATTCTTTCGAATGTGAGAAAGTTTGACTATATCACCCCACTGATGATCCATCATCACTGGTTTCCAGTTACTTCTAGGATACAGTTCAAAGTCCTGTCCTTGACCTTCAAAGCAATTCACGATGAAGCCCCGGAATATCTTTCCTCATTCCCATCAGCCCCGGCGGGATTAACAGAGAAAAGAAACTCTCGCGGCTCTGAAAGAAGCCCGCGTTTTGGGACTCGAAGAAAGCTGATGATGCAGGGAGGCTCTGCCGGGCAGGGGGGGGGGCCCCGCGGCAGAGCTCTTGATGCTGCCGCGGCAGAAGCAGCCGGTTTGGTTTTTTTTTAAAACTTGGGATGCTGAAGAATGTTTTTTGCGCGGGGCCCCCTGAAACGCGGGGCCCTGTGCAAAAAACATTCTTGCTCAATGGACGGGCCGGCCCTGCCTGTACCATGGCTTTTATCTCAAACCACACCATGTGATGATAGCTGCTGCTCACAGGTGCACTCACGCAGACATTCGACATGCTATCGCCGTTGGTGAGCACTAAATTCAGTGTTGAGCTTTCCCTGGTTGGTTCCATCACCATTTGTCTAAGTAACGCATCTTGGAGAGCATCCATGATTTATTTGCTTCTTTCCAGATTTGCAGAAGGAGTAATCCAATCCACATCAGGTAGATTAAAGTCACCCAATATGATCACTTCCCCCTTTGTGGCTATCTTGGCAATATCTATAATCAATTTGTTATCTATCTCTTCAATTTGTGTCAGAGGTCTGTAGACTACAGCAGTTTGGATGACAGTGCCATCTCCTCTTTCCAACACAATCCAGAGCGCTTCTTCTTTTCCCCTTGTTCCCTGCATTTCAGTAGCTTTAAAATTGCTTCTGACATACAAGGCTACTCCTCCTCCTCTTCCATTTTCTCTGTCTCTTCTGAATAGATTATAGCCAGGTATGGCTATATCCCAATCATGAGATTCATTAAACCATGTTTCTGTAATGGCCACAATGTCCAAATCCATTTCCACCATTAAGGCTGCTAGGTCTGGAACTTTGTTGGCTAAGCTTCGAGCATTTGTGCTCATTGCTTTCCAGCATTTAAATGGCTTGTGTGTATTTAGCATTGATTTTGTTCTGTCTACATATTCCCACTTGTTTTTGATGTGTGGTTTAAATGTGTGGCTGTTTCTGATTTTAAATGTGTGGTTGTGCCAAACTCTTACAACTTACTGAGCTTGATTCCTGCACATGCTTCCTGTTTTACTGTTTTGAACTTAAAGGATGCCTTTTTATGTTTGAGATTGGCCACTCCTAGCCAGCCATTGTTTGCATTTGAATGAGAAGACCCTATTACTGGCAGTAAGGGACAATTGACATGGACACGATTACACCAAGGATTCAAGAACTCCCCCACGCTGTTTGGGAATGCACTTAGTCAAGATTTGCATCAGTTCCAGTCATGCCCTACTCAACGTGTATTGTTACAATACGTGGACGATCTACTCATCGCCGCTATTTCCCCAAAAGAATGTCTTGCCACCATGTCAGAACTTCTGCACTTACTTTGGATGTCTAGCTATTGGGTGTCTCGAAGTAAAGCCCAGTTGTGCCAGACTGAAGTCAAGTACTTGGGATTCCATGTTGCCCAAGGCCTTCGAAGACTGGGCTCTGAGTGGAGGGAGGCTGTTTGTTCTATTCCTAAGCCACAAAATCGCAGGCAGTTAAGAGGCTTCTTAGGGGCTGACGGTTTTTTGTTGAATCTGGATACCCAACTATGCAGTGTTGGCAAAGCCCCTGTATGCAGCTACAACAGGGGGAGAATGAGAACCTTCCGACTGGGATCCGGACAAAAAGAAGGCCTTTCAGAATATGAAGAAGGCTTGGCTATCAGCACCCCAGCCTAGGACTGCCCGACGTGGAAAAACCATTTGTGATACGAATGTGACATGCTTTGCCATGAATGGAATGGATACAGCAGACATGTAGCTATTGGGAGTTATTATAGGGCATAACAGCTTGCAGAATGGCCATAATAGTCCTGTAAGATATTAGGGGTTATTTTAGAGCATACACAGCTTGCCTGTGAGATATTAGGGGTTATTATAGGGCATAAACAGCTTGCTTGAAGTGGTCTGAACTAGTATAGTGAGTCAGAAGCACTTCTCTGTACATAAATTGTGTATGAAATCTATATCCAATCATAATCATGAGAATTTTGCTTTCACATGAAGCTCACGCTGTAGTATCCAATGAAAACACATCTCTGATAGAAAACAATTACTGAAACTTGTATATCAAATGTGGAACTTTCCAAGGAGAGGGGAACCGTACTGCACCAGAGACAAAGCAATTCTGTTTTGGCAGCTTTCCCGGATTCCTTCATCGTGGAAAGTTCCTCCGATCGCTGAAGTGACACTACAATATCCGGTATATATATTGATGCATTTCATTTCATGCTAGAACTTATTAGTCATTTTATGCTAGAACTTATTATGTTAGAACTTATTAGAACTTACTTATATGCAATGTATGACTTATAATCTTTTATTTTACTATGCAATAAACAGTAGCTTAGTATTACTATCTAAATTGTGCCTGGTTTGGATGTCAGTGAGGACTCAGAGTGATTTGTTATAGTAATACATAATGGCGACGAGGATGGGATGTGAAGTGACTTAATTGATATTGCAGCCAGGTGACTTAATCGATAGAGAGGCACGCAGTGCACGGCGGAGCTCTGTGTCGATTGAATCCCATTTGGCAGAGTGCCAAGAAAATCGCTGTTTTGGCAGAGTGCCCAGACATGTTTAAAAGCAAGAATAAAAACTTTAGTGCTAGCCAACCCATCCCAGGATGAACGGATACTTACTTATAGACTTTAGCTTTGCAATTAGGGGATAATGGGTTTGTAGAATCATGGAATGCATTATTTTTTTTTTTAAGGTTAGCAATGCCCCTTGATGTGGAAAAAGTACTCAAGGGGCCCCCCAGGAAACTGGGTGATGCAGTTACCCCAGGGAGACAGACCTGGGTGTTGTTAGCAATGCCCCTTGATGTGGACAAAGTACTCAAGGGCCTCCCCGGGAAACTGGGTGATGCAGTTACCCCAGAAAGACAGACCTGGGTGTTGTTAAAGCAGGCAATGCCCCTTGATGTGGAAGAAGTACTCAAGGGGCTCCCCGGGAAACCGGGTGATGCAGTTACCCTGGGCAGACAGACCTGGGTGTTATCGGCTTATTGCAAGGTTCATTCCCAGCTGCAGAGCAAGCAGCTGGAATTGAGCCAAGTGGAGCACAAGTTGCTAGAAGCAGAAGGGAAAGTGGTGGTTTTGGAATGCCATCAGAAGCTATTGCGGGATAAGCTGGATCATTATCAGGGGATAGCAGAAAAAGCCGCAGTGAAAATAGCACAAAATAAATATAGAAAAAGGAGAAGTAAGGTTAACAAACAGAAAGTATATAAAGCAGTGACTACTGCCACCACAGAATGGGACCCAGATAGGTGGGATGGAGATATTTGGAATTCCTCAGACCCGGATGGGTGCTTGGGGGAAGAAGTGAAAGAAGAGTTAATATCTAGACAAGCTCAGCCCGTTAGTAGGAGACAGGAAAAAACTGTATTGGGGCCTGGAAGACGCCCTATACGTGGTAATGATGGGCAACCCATACAGCAGATGGGGCCTGGAGGGGAACCGCTGCTGGGGCCAGATGGGCAGCCCCAATATCTTACTGAGTTGGTCCCTCATACACGAATGAGGACCACTGTGGAGGATTTTACACAGGCAAAAGTAGATGATATACTGACCCGGTTCCGCCAGCAGCCAGGAGAAGGGGATTTGCAAAGGCTGGTTAGGGTCTATGATACTGGAGGGAGAGGAGTGAGTTTAGATGCTCAAAATGTTTTACGGCTTATTACACTGAGCCGTGAGCCCGTGATACAGAGGGCAATTCGACAGTATTTTCAGGATCATGTGGGGGTGGGGACTCAGAATTTGTCCCAAATTCTGGTAGCTGGGTATTTGGACAAATACCCCAATGAGACAGATATGCCAATTTCGGAGAAACCATGGTTTACATTGCAGGATGCACATATGCCCCTTGACTCACTTGATTGTTTGTTTAATTCCCAAGCAGATGAAGCAGCTTCGATATCAGTGGCGGAAACTACGCAGCCGATTGAGCCGTATCCTTCTGAAAAAGCGGTATGGCTTCAGGGTACAGCCCTTTGGGCACACCAAAAAAGTGGTCACTTTGGAGAAAAAGCCACCTTCAGGTGGGATCAAAGTAGGGGAATCCCATTAACCCTTGATATCATCAAGGAAGTGATCAGTCACCGCCCTGTTTGCCAGCATTCCCAGCAACGGGCGGTGCCTCACACAGGGATGGGGCATATTGGACGTGGACTACTGCCAGAGCAGATCTGGCAAATGAAAAAGGTTTTGGGTCCACTAGCAGAGTCAAAGTGGGGGCCAAAATATGGATTCATGAAACTCAAGGACCGCCATCACCTGGGGAGGTTATTGCTGTAAGTAAGGATAAGGTGTTGCTGGTAATGCGACCTGGAAAGGAGCAATGGGAATATATCCCCGAAGACAAGTGTTATTTAAGAGAATAAGGTATATCTTTTGTATTTCAGACCCTGTTCCTTGGCATCCTTTCATTATGTTGGTGGGTATCCCTAAGTGAAATATGGACCCCTGGAGAGCTGTTAATCAACCAAACCTCGAATCAAAATGTACTGGAGCTGGAAGAATGCCACCACAGAGCGACAACAAGATAATTTCACCTGCCCTGCCAGGCAATGATGTAAGATCCTGAATCTCACTACTTCCGGACAATTGTGGGCAGGTGCCCCTCAGGCGGGGGGTTATCAGACGGCATATGCATTACACCAAGAAAATGGGACGATTAAACTTTAGCAAATTGTATGCATAATGCCGGAGCTGGCATTAATGATGCATTGACTTTACAGACTCGGTGGGCTCCCACCATTTGGCACCCAGTCAAAGAGCATGCAGCTATTTCTTCTGGACTTCTGAACTTATTTACTCAATATACGTTGAATATGTCAGAAAACATAACCCGCTTTGCTAATTGGACAGTATGTACTTTGCAAGCTATGACAATTATTGAACAACGCGATAGGTTTCAAGCGAGACTCCTATCCAGAAACGAACAAATTTGGAAACAAATATTGAATGTCACTAATGAATGGTTGATGTATAGTGCTTCTAAAATGCAGTGCAATGAGACTAGTTGCACCAGACAAGCTACCATATATAATGTAACTAAGAAGATGTAAATGTGTAAATTCATAGTATCCACCTGCACTGAAGTGATAGGAGGAACAATCTGCCGCATCCAATCTAGTGTATATGAACCTTGCTTATTGCAGAATAGTGTTAAATACTTGATTGAAATAGCTCCACAAAAAGTATGCATGGTAGAAGTTATACCTAAGATGATTCTTCCCTTTGTGGGTTGCTTGAAGAATGTAACTACACTACGGTGGCATATTGAAACCTATTTACTTTATGCTGTTACTCATAAAGCTGTACATCATTATTGGACGCCCATACCAATTGATGTCCCGAATTGGGATCTAAATTTGACAAGATTACATAAGCTGTTAAATGATTCTGCGTTGCTGCATGATCATTTATTATGATTAAACAAGACTATTGCAATGCACCAAGTGCATACCGTGCTGATGGCAGATAACTTGGCATACCTAGGATCCAGTATTGCCAAGGCTACCTCCCATCATAGGTATGACATTTTTATGGGTCCCCCTCGGCTACTAGTGTTTTAAATATGTTGGTCCACCCAGTTTTGATACTAGTAATAGTTGTTTTTAATCCTCTCCATCTGCAATTGCTGTATATGTCACAAATTAATTGGCCGTCAATTTGGTCGGCATCCTACATGTACTACTGAATCCATTAGGACCGAATGTGATACGAATGTGACATGCTTTGCCATGAATGGAATGGATACAGCAGACATGTAGCTATTGGGAGTTATTATAGGGCATAACAGCTTGCAGAATGGCCATAATAGTCCTGTAAGATATTAGGGGTTATTTTAGAGCATACACAGCTTGCCTGTGAGATATTAGGGGTTATTATAGGGCATAAACAGCTTGCTTGAAGTGGTCTGAACTAGTATAGTGAGTCAGAAGCACTTCTCTGTACATAAATTGTGTATGAAATCTATATCCAATCATAATCATGAGAATTTTGCTTTCACATGAAGCTCACGCTGTAGTATCCAATGAAAACACATCTCTGATAGAAAACAATTACTGAAACTTGTATATCAAATGTGGAACTTTCCAAGGAGAGGGGAACCGTACTGCACCAGAGACAAAGCAATTCTGTTTTGGCAGCTTTCCCGGATTCCTTCATCGTGGAAAGTTCCTCCGATCGCTGAAGTGACACTACAATATCCGGTATATATATTGATGCATTTCATTTCATGCTAGAACTTATTAGTCATTTTATGCTAGAACTTATTATGTTAGAACTTATTAGAACTTACTTATATGCAATGTATGACTTATAATCTTTTATTTACTATGCAATAAACAGTAGCTTAGTATTACTATCTAAATTGTGCCTGGTTTGGATGTCAGTGAGGACTCAGAGTGATTTGTTATAGTAATACACCATTCCATCTGTACGTCCATGAAGAGAGGGGGATAGCAGTTGGTGTCCTCACTCAGAGCCTGGGCTCCTGGCAACGACCGGTGGCTTATCTGTCCAAACAGCTGGATCCAAATCCAGCGAGGGGGTGGAAGTACTTTACCAAAGATGGACAGCGAAGAGCCAGATGTGCTGTGGTCACTCTTGGGGTTGTTGTGGAGGCTGAGCCCTTACCCCTGGGGACTTCTGCCCAGAAAGCTTAACTCATTGCCCTTACTCCAGCCCTCCAGTTAGCTGCAGGTCTGAGGGTAAACATTTTCACTGATTCTAAGTATGCATTCACTACACTCCATGATCTCTTTCTTCACTCAGGAAGGGGCTACTCTTACCACTGCTGGGTGGTTGCGGTTACTGGGCGATCCACCCCGATATGTTATCCCTGAGAGTCTAGCACCTGCTTCTGTCCGGCAATTTCATGAGACCACCCACTTAGGCAAGACCTCCATGCAAACCATTCTACAGTCTTATTTCTATTTTTATTTATTTATTTTATTTATTTAATACACACTTATATACCGCTGCTTCCAGCGATCAGCAGCGGTTTGATTCTTCTTCTGGGGATGTCAATCAGGACAGGGAGGGGACAGTAATTATATAGATCTAAGGGTAGGTCACAGCACACAGGGTTAGTGTCATGGGGGACTTCGTTATACATATTTACATTTATACATAAGTATTTACAATTGTACCTCACACCTTTTCTATAATTTATATATTCGGAATTATCTTTGTATTATATGTCCCACATCTGTCTGCCTTGACGGAAGCTGCAGCACGTCGCTGCCTCCAATGTGCCAGGAATAACCCCCGCTAAGGGCCTCTACCCCCAGTTTCCATACAGGCGGTTGGTGCTGCCCCATGGTGAATATTGTAGTTGATTTTACTGAGTTACCCCGAGTAAGGGGTTATAGATATCTGCTGGTGATAGTATGTACATTTTCAGGATGGGTTGAGGCCTACCCCTGTAGAACAGAGACAGCCCGAGAGGTTACCAGGGCCCTGCTGAAAGAGATTATTCCCAGATTTGGCCTACCTCTTATTATAGGGTCAGATAATGGCCCTGTGTTTGTTGCTAAGTGCCTTCAGGACCTTTCTAAGGCCCTCCAGATCACCTGGAAACTTCATACTGCTTACCGCCCACAGAGTTCAGGAAAAGGGGAAAGGATGAACCGAACTCTGAAGCTCCAGTTGTCTAAACTCTGTCAGGAAGCTCATCTTAAGTGGGATCAGGCCTTGCCAATAGCCCTTCTCTGTGTCCGGGCCTCTCCGACTCAGACCCTAGGAATATCCCCTTATAAAGTATTGTATGGTCAACCACCACCCATTGTTCAGGGAGACCTAGAGCAGATAGGTAATGAACTTACGAGACAACACCTACTGGCATTGGGATCTGTTTTTCAGTCTTTGAACAAGTGGATACAAGAGCGACTGCCTTTCTCTTTGTCAGAGCCGCCCCACCCCCACCAGCCGGGAGATCGTGTGTGGATTAAGGAATGGAAACGTGAACCACTGTGCCCTACCTGGAGAGGTCCTTACACAGTTCTCCTGGCCACACCAACCGCAGTCAAGGTCGCAGAGGTTACCCCGTGGATTCATCATACTCGTCTCAAGAAAGCTGCTCCTGATCTGGACGACAAGTGGATGGTGCACAAACATTCTCAGGATCCCTTACGTCTCACACTGTGGAGAACCAGGGAATCAGCAGACAACGGAGCCCTGCGCTAGCCGCACACCGGAAGCCGGCTAGTCTACGCACGGCGGAAGCTTGAGGAGTCATATTCAGATACTGTTACAGAACAGAAGTGTAGTGGGACACTAGCTCCATGGTCAATATGCACCTGCCTATGCTGACTTTTATTCTGGCATTCATGTGGGGCCTTCCCTTGTTGGCCTCAGGAACTATAAATGTAGTAACACTACTTGCCGGGACTGCTTTGAATACTTCGGACTTTTGTGTACGCAGCTCATCGCAGCCTGGAGGTTTTTTTTATCAACATGCCTTATTGCTGTACCTACTACTCTGTGAGAAATGCAGAAGTTTACTGTAATGCATAATCTGAACTGCAAACAGCCAAAGCTAGCATTGTCTACATGTTTTACTTCATTGGTGTTACTCATCCTTCCTCAGCCTATTTTAACAAGATCCCTTTCTCCTTGCAGGTTGTCTCAGACTGCTTTATTTTTGTAAATGCATTTAAAGGGGTTTTTAATTTGTCTAACACTGTATTATCATGCAAGTCTATTATGAAGGTATCTTACGGTTACTCAGAAATGTATCTTCCCTTAGGATGTTTTTTTTAATGTGGTAAAACTGCTTATACCTATGTTCCCATAAACGCTATTGGAGGTCCTTGCACTTTTGGGAGACTTACTCCTGCTGCTTTTTCTCATATTCCCAGCACTGTTCCCTCTAAGCTGTGTGCGTGTGCGCATGCACACACCTCACCGAGCGAGCGCACATACTTTACAACAGAGCGCACAAAAATTACAGTTCTGATTCTGATAGAAAACAACACAGACGTCTTAAAATTTAAAAGTTCTTATGTATTTATGGTTTTCACAAGTTCTACAATGTTTTCTAGTGCAATCAATGTGGTGTACATACTGTATTCTGATGTGTAGTCAAATTTTAAAGTATATAACTCCGAGTGTCGTTATGTGGCGCACAAAAATTTAACCTTCCTTCAAAAGCTGCACACAGTTGATATTTTATGCGCACACAGCCTACAGAAAATTAGAGGGAACATTGATTCCCAGGAATGTGAGTTCCCACTCCCGCTATCCCCGGTCAAAGCCTATGTCTCCAACTTGTAACTCTAATGCAGAACCTTACAGTGATCAGACAGCTCTGGGACTGGCAATATCCATTGTAGGAGCACCTGCGTTAGCTTTACACAATGCTATGGAAGTAAGTCGTATTGCTTGCTCCTTGGCCAAATCCATTAATCTTACCTCAACCATCCTAGCCACTATGAATCATGAGATGTCCGATCTGCGGATGGCGATTCTGCAGAATAGGACGACCATTGATTTTCTGCTCCTACGTTTAAATCATGGCTGTGAGGAATTTGAGGGTATGTGTTGTTTTTAATCTCACTGATGAGAGTGTTTCCATTGAATGCTCTATTCAGGACTTGTGTGACCTGGCTAATCACATTGCTTCCCCTTCCATGGGTGCTGGGTGGTTTGAGGGATGGTTGAATTGGTTAGGTGGACTTAAAACCCTAGTGGTAGGAGTTCTTCTCATTCTCCTGCTATGTTTTACTCTGCCATGCTGTATCCCTATCCTTATGTGATTTATTACCTCCACCATTGAGACCATGGTGGAACGGAAAACCGCTGCCCATGTGATCGCAGTATGCAAATACAAGTCCCTACCACAGTCAGATGAACTCATATGAGAAAAATTGGCTTCCTTCATATTGAAGACAAATTTTTCCTTTAAAAAGGGGAGAATGAGGTAGAAATCCAGGCAGGGCTGAGAGCTGTAGGGGTTAATGAGACCGAGAAAGGTTACTGAGACATCTCTCTCTCTCTGCATGCTCCGTAGGTGACGAATCACAATGGTACTACAGTAAATATAGTCAGCTGAGCCCTTTGTTTGAGGCTCAGACTTTGAAAATTATTTCTCTGAGAGTGTGTACACATTAAAATAAGGCTTGCTTCCTAAGTGACTCCTGGGTATTTCTTTCTTCACTCGTTTTCCTGCTACAATATGATAAATTTCTCTATCAACTAAAAGAAAACTCTGCAACGAGAAGGCATAGGATGAAGGCCAAAAGGGAACAGACTCAGAAGTAATTTGAAGAAATATTTAGTTATGGAAAGACTGGAAGTAGTAGAGATGAAGACTGTATCTGAATTCAAAAAAAGCTTGGGACAAACACAGAGGATTTCTATGGGAAAAAAAGGGACAATAAAGCTGAGTAGTTGCTAAGAAAGGGCAGACTGGATAGGCTGTATGTTATTTATTTCCTGTCATTTTTCTCTGTTTTTCTGCGGACCTTCTTGCAAAAACAACAGAATGAAGAGAAAGGACACTTAAAATGGGGAAATCCCTTGTTCCCTGCATCAGAACTCAAATACACTACAGAACCTGACATATTCCAGGAAGGGAAACCTCTTATGTACCTGCAGGAGAATCACTATAACTGCATAACTTTTATGTGCCTGCAGGAGAATCACTATAACTGCATAACTTTTATGTGCCTGCAGGAGAATCACTATAACTGAATAACTTTTATGTGCCTGCAGGAGAATCACTATAACTGCATAACTTTTTCTTCTCAAGTAAGACCTCTCAAAGGCCGGTCCATAAGACAGAAGGGAAACGGAATGCCAACAGAACTGGACCTTGTAAAAGGAAACCCTGCCACTGAGAAATCCTCGGACCATCTCCCACTTAGAGCTTGACCACATCCAAGTAGAATGGCCAACTGGGCCAGTTGAGCACTACCAGGATGAACAGGCCTGAATGAACAACAACCCATTGCAGAATTTGCCCCATAAGTAGCCAAGGCAGAAAAATGTAGAGCACATCACAGACAAGCCACTGCTGCATCAATGTATCCACCTAACTGAACTTCACTCTGTCTTTTGGCTGAAGAATTCTGAGGACTTTGTGTTCTGCTTCATTAGCCACAGTGAGTAAGGTCACCTTGGATAACACCTGGAACACCTTTCCACAGAGCAGAGGCTTGAACACCTGCAGCAACATTCTTATGGCCTTTGCCTCCAGCCCTCTTGACCTTGGAGATGCTCCTTTGTCCTTGAGCCACTCAACGACATTCCTACCAGGGGCTATACATTTCAAGCAAAGGTAAGAGTTTGTGGCTTTTTAAATTACTGGCTCTGTGCCTGGGAGTTCTTAAAAGGGTTTTGGTTACATTTTTAAAACAAAGTTACATTCTTTTTGGTGCTTTAGTTTAAAAGGGGAAATATTTTCTTTAGTGGAGTAGATTTAAAACTCTGCTTTAGTATCTTTCTCAGCTTTTTGAAACTACTGACACCTTGTTGTGATTGAGACAGCTCGTTGTTCAGAACAAAAAAGTTGAATTCCTGCCACACGAAGGACTGTCTAGTGTTGTCTATACCACGTATCAGCTTGTCAAATAGTGCAGGTAGGAGAGTTTCAATGCCATGGGGTGGCCTGAAGCCGTATTGGTGTTCATCTAGAGCAGGGGTTCTCAACCTTGTCCTCGGGACCCACCTAGCCAGTCGGGTTTTCAGGATAACCACAATGAATATGTATGAGAGAGATTTGCATACACTGCCTCCATTATATGCAAATCTCTCCATGCATATTCATTGTGGTTATCCTGAAAACCCGACTGGCTAGGTGGGTCCCGAGGACAGGGTTGAGAACCCCTGATCTAGAGGGGCATGCATGTCCACATGATCCTGGAGTTCAATTTGAACTATTTTCTTGATAACTTTGACCATAAATGGGAGGCTTCAGATTAGTCTATTTACTTTGGTGAACATTTTTAGAACCTTACAATGATTAAAATGGACATGACCAGCTTTCGAGATTGAGCATTTCTCCTCTCCTGATTGCATGCCCGACAAAGAAATAAATTTTGTGTATTCTGTGTTCTTAGGGTGATAGTTGGATTTTTGATTTATCAGTTTTGGTAGAGTTTCTCCATTTTTACTCTGTATTACTCCATGGCATGACTGCACCTTGAATATTGTGTGAGATTCTGGAGACCATATCTTAAAAAGGATATAGCAGAATTGGAAAAGGTACGAAGAAGAGTGACCAAAATGGTAAAGGGGATGGAAGGATATCCCTCTGAGGAAAGGCTTAAAAGGTTAAGGCTCTTCAACTTTGAAAAAAGATGGCAGCGGGGAGGTAAGATAGAAGTCTATAAAATATGTATTTATTTTATTTATTTATTAGCATTTATATACTGCCTTTTCCAGAGATCAAATGTGGTTTACAGTAAACAACAAGATCAATTACATGTAATAGTTTAAGTAACTATGAACAATGAAAAATAAACATGGGACTGCACTTGTAGTCTAATTGTGAGCTATTTATAATGAATGAATGTTTGTGCCTTCAATATAGGAGTTTAGAGAGTATTTTGTTTTCATATACAGAGTGTGCACTATTGCATAGACCTGCACTATGTACAAAATGTTTGCTAGTTACAGAACGTGTTCTTTTTATAGTGTATAAATACAAGTGTTGTTGGAATCAGGAGTCATTATGCTGGGAGAGATGGGACATCTGATTACTAAGGGGGGTATGTTAGGTGGGGTATTAGTTTGGGTTGGTGTTGACAGGTTCCAGTGTATTTCCAAAATGATGTTTAAAAAGGTGTGTTTTGAGTTCTTTGCGGAACATGGAGAGAGCGTTGATTGCTCTTAGTTTGTCAGGTAGGGTGATCCAGAGTATGGGCTCGAAGTACGAGAATGCTTATTGCTAGTGGCCCAGTTAAACTTATGAAAGTCTGGGGGAACTGCTAGTGTATTCTGGATGAAGCCTCTTCTTAGTCGTGCGTCTGTTGGTTTGGTGATGAGGGAGGTGAGGTAGGAAGGGGCTATTTCCCTGAAAGGTTTAAATGTTGTCATTAGCGTTTTGTAATTTATATGACTTTGGACTGGAAGCCAGTGTAAGTTATATAATATGGGTCTGATGTGGTCTGGTATATGGGCCTTCCAGGCAATGCGTGCAGCAACATGCTGGGATATCTGCAGTTGGTTTAGGGCTTGTTTAGATAGACCTTGCAGGATGCTGTTGCAAAAGTCAAGAGTGTGGAGTAATTGTAAGCTCTGATGAGCAGGGACTGTCTCTTATTTGTCTGTGCAGCGCTGCGTACGACTTGTAGCGCTATACAAATGCTCAGTAGTAGTAGTAGTAATGCCTGGAGGACTGATCTGAAGTCATGGTTTGGGAGTAGTGGTCTTAGCTGTTGTATCATTCTGAGTTTATAGTAGATTTTTTTGGTAGTGTTTTGTGTGTGAGGGCCTGGTCTAAAGTAACCCCAGGATATTTTGCCTCATTTTTACTGGAAGGACAGTCTCATTAAGGCTCAATTTTGGGGGAGGAGAGAAACCTTGGTTCCTTGTTATATATAAATCTTGGTTTTGCTGAAGTTGATCTGGAGGTTATGACTGTTAAACCACTTTGATGCTTCACTGAAAGAATCTGTAATTTGGTGGGGGATGGGGTTTGTAATGTTAAAAGGAAGATATAGCATTATATCGTCCGCATAAATGTGGTAACCTACACTGAATTTTTTAAAGATAGCGCAGATGGGCTGAAGGTATATATTTTAAAAAGAAGGGCTGATAGGGCAGAGCCTTTCGATAGATCTTGTTTGTATGGTTTGGATGCATGTTGATTAATTTTGATCTGTTGGGTTCTACCTGACAAGTAAAGCTGGAACCACTGGAAGACAGCCCCCTGTATCCCTATCTGTTGGAATCTGGTAAGCATTATGTCATGGCTGATGCTGTCAAATGCAGAGGCAATATCTAAGAATGTAAATATGAATGCTTGTCTAGTGTTGTCTATACCACGTATCAGCTTGTCAAATAGTGCAGGTAGGAGAGTTTCAATGCCATGGGGTGGCCTGAAGCCGTATTGGTGTTCATCTAGAGGGGCATGCATGTCCACATGATCCTGGAGTTCAATTTGAACTATTTTCTTGATAACTTTGACCATAAATGGGAGGCTTCAGATTAGTCTATATGATGTGGGATTGTTTTGATCTATGGAATTGTTCTTCAGGATAGGGCGTATCATCGCTTGTCTTAATGTTAGTGGCATGTACCCTTGTTTTAGGGATGTGTTAACAATTTTGAGTATGATGGGTGATAGTTCTGCTTTAGTTGCCTTTAACCAGCTAACGGGACATAGGTCAAGACTAGATGTTGTCATGTTGATTTTGGTTATTACGTTGTTGAGATCTTTTAGCTTGATCTGTGAGAATGTTGACCAAGTGATCCCGGTTATGATGTTGGTCTCCAAGGAGAGAGCTGTATCTGTAGCTGGTAGTTTTAGTGTTATAATGGTTAGCCAGGATTTGGGGCTTTATTGGGGGGTTGTTTATATCGTCATTGCTGGGGTCGTGAGTCAGGGTTTTTACAATTTCAAACAGCTCTCAGGGGCAGTTGAGGGATTTATTGAGTGTATTAAAATGATATTATTATTATTGGTGACTTTGTAGTGTTGTAGTGTACTCATGTATAGGGATCTATGTTCTATAGACTTTGTGATCCTCCAGGTACGCTCAATCTTTCGTACGGAAGCTTTTAATTTTTTTAGATCTTGAGAGTGCCATTCTGCATGATGTTTCTGTCTCCTACTCTGTCAAGGAGGCAGTGCTATGGCAGCACTCTCTATGGAGTCATTCCAGTTGGATACTATAACGTCTAAGTCCGCTAGGTTAGGGTTGAATCGCTGGAGTGTGTCATTTACAAATCTATTCTTTTCAAATGGCTTATATCTTCTGATCGGTGTGTCCCTAGTGTTTGCCGATGATGTAGGGATGTGGGATGGTAATTGAAAGTTTATTAAATAGTGGTCAGACCACGGGACCTGTTGTGCCTGTGGGGATGAGGGTTGGAAATGTTTGCAAATATCATTGGGTATTTATTTATTTTATTTTTATTTTATTTATTTATTTAGACAGTTTTGTATACCGCCTTATCCTTCAATCAAAGCGGTCACAACACAATTGGGGGATACATTTAACATGCAGGGATATGAGACACATACACTAATACTTACAGGGAACATGGGTTATGGAGGGTTAAGTGGCTTGCCCAAGACCACAAGGAGCATCTGTGGGACTAGAAACCCCAGTCCTTCCGGCCCAAGGTTGCTGTCCTCTGGTGGGATTTGAACCTCCGACCTTCCGGCCTGAAGTACCTTGCCCCAACCACTAGGCTACTCCTCATTCATTCCTCCTACTACTATAAACATATCTGATACATCAATTACAATAAAAGACAAAGTCAGATACCTTGGAGTGATCTTAGACAAACAACTCACCCTCCAACCACATATCAACAAGATATCCAGAACAGCCTTCTTCAAACTCGCAACACTCAGGAGACTAAAACCCCTCCTCAATCAAAAGCATTTCCGTACAGTATGCCAAGCCATAGTTACACCGCTGCTGGACTACTATAACATACTATTCAAAGGTCTACCTAAACAAACCACCCGCCCCCTACAAATAGTCCAGAACACTGTTGCCCGCATTATCACTAACGCTTCAACACAAGACCACATAACTCCAATACTACAAGATCTACACTGGCTACCAATCTTCTCATGAGCAAAATATAAATCAGCGCTTACCATCTTCAAAATTAAAAACAACATCTCAGCAGGAATACTACAGGAACTCAATGAAACCAAAACAAGCAAAAGACCACTCAGAAACAGCACCAAAAACAATATACCAACCAATTTAGGGAACTGATGAGAGACTGTGCCATCTTGAGGGTAATTTTATGTAGCCCCTTTGCAGTACTGATCTTCTTGCTGAGGCATGCCATGTTTGACACAGGGAGTTTGGTGATGCCATTCCTGGTGTCAAGCCCAGGAAGAAGAATAGATATTGAGTGGAGCCCATCATTTTTATTTGTCAGAAGAACATCAAACTTAGCTGTGAGTATTTGGAATGTGTTCAGAAGTGCTGTGTAGGAGTCCGAGTGTTTGGGGTGGACAAAGAAAAAAATCATCAAGATAACGTGTCATAAATTCTGCCAGCCCTGTCTTTTGCTGAACCATGCAGTGCAGGAATATGCTGAAGGTCTCAAAGGCAGAGCAGGATACTGAGCAGCCCATTAGCATGCATCTATTAAAGTAATACATGCCATTGAACTGAAAACCCAGGAGTGGAAAATAGTTTGGGTGAATTGGGAATAGCCTGAACGTCGAATCTGTCAGCCTTTGTGAAATATGAGTACCTGCCCACTGCTCGAATTGTAGCAAGGGCCTGGTTGAAAGAGACATACTGGACTGCACAGGCCTTGATGGGAATGAAAAAATTCATTCATAGAGTTCCCTTCTGAAAAGGACAGCTTGTGTATTAACCTATACCTTCCAGCTTCTTCTTGGGGACCACTGTCAATGGGGATATGCAGAAGTGCGGAAATGGGGCGTCAATAAAAGGGCCCGCCCTTCACTGCAGACTGATCTCAGAATTGATTGTTTCTTGCCTGTGTCGCCGGTCTTGTAGGGGTTGTGTAGGACATATGCTGGGACTCTGAAGAGGGACATTGAATGGGATAATCAATTTATGTCATAAACTGTCAGCCAGACTTTCAGCATCACTTTATGGTAAATATCCAGCCATGGGTCCAAGACCTCAATGCAGACAGGAGTGGGAGCACTTTGAAATATGGTGTCATGGTTTTGACTGGGATATGACTTTGGGCTAGAGCTTCTTATAACATGGGGTGCAGGATGAGATGCAATCATGAAAGGAACACATGCTTCTGTTGAATTGCCTGCAAGTCATTGTCAGATGCCAGTTTGTTGGCTATATTTTGTGACATACTCCAAAGCCATATTTTGACATCATCAGCATCCTAGGATATGTTTTGCCTCATCTCCAGTTTATTACGGAAGTGCTCGCCATAAGATAGTCAAGCATAGCCCTCATATTCCTTCCATGTGTGGATGATTGTGTCAAGGTAGGCCAACACGTTGCCTGAGCTGTGTGGGGTCTTTTTGGCATGTGATGCTGATAATCTGGGCATATGAGAAGGAGTCCAACTGGTGATGTTGCATGGGATGGGGATATCTATTGGATACAGGAGGTCACCCGTTTTGGCCCTTTTCTTGGCATTGCACTTACCCTCCCAATTGTTTGAAGATGTCAAAATATTCTTGCCTCATGGCCTTCTTCCTGAGTGGTCGGGGGATGATTTCCCACAACTCTGATGCTCAGAGTCAGGGAAGACTGTGGTTTCGTGCCTCTAGCCCCTTCAGCCTCAATGGAGGATGAAGAGAAAAAGATGATCAGAGTCACCTGTGCTGCCTGTTTATGTTGCACAAATTATGTTTTCGGAGACCAGGAGAAGCCGTAGATTGGGACATAGCAGGCAGGCAGGCCTGTGCTGCCTCCAGACAAAGCAGGTGTCTAGATAGAAGAACGGTTCTCACCTGATATTGGGAGTTCTGGGGCACCAGATGTACCTGACATGGATGTCAAAGGTAGACTGACATGCTGCTTAGGTTGGCATCCCCTTGACAGGAAGCTCATCAAAAGGGCCGCTGGTGTCCTTGTGTGCCTCAATGACTGAAGTGGGTAGGTGATGCCTAGAACTGTGGTCATCCCTTTTCTGGGGGAAAGATGGTGGGTGTATTGTTCACGATGACAGGAGCCATTTGAGGAGCTGCTTGTTGCAGTATGACTTCATTCCCTGTGGTAGCGAGAAAGATACTGGTGTCTGTGTGATGATCTGTGGTCTTGACTCCTCACTGCACTTGTGGATTGCCCACAGCTTCAGCTTCCATGTGATGTGCTGGAATGGTGCCTCCTGCACTTGTGGGATGTCTGTGACAACAATGCTTCCAAGATGTCCTGGGGCTCTCAATGGCAAATAAGCATCCCTTGCTAGATGACAAGAAACATGTCGCTACACCAAGTCCTGTCATGTTGAGATGGCTCAGAATCCGAAGCCCCAGAGTCATGTGGTGTGGCAGCAGAGGAGTGGGGAGTTGCATCCAGGGTACTCACCTGTGGGCAACACCGGGTGGTGGGGCAATTAATTTTCCTGACTGCTAGAGAAGCTGCAACCTACCATCGGTCGAGCATCAGATCTGGTTGTAGAATCTAGCAGCTCTGGTTAGTTCTGATTGCCAGCTGGGGGCTCACACATAGCCTTTTATGAATTGATGCTTTGGGTTTTCAGTAGGTCAAGATAGCGTGCTAGTGGTTTATGGGCCCTGGTAGGGCAATGCTGAGAGCCCTCTGCTTGGACGCTGTTGACAGTTGAGCCCATGTTGTCAGGATGGGTCAATCCAATGGACTCCAGGTCCTGCCGGCACTTCCATGGGCACAGCAGAATTCAGCAAGGCCACGATGGAGTTCTCACAATCAACCACTGGTTTCATGGAAGGGGGCCTTTGAGCTAAAGTGGCTTTGTCAGCTGGATGAGATGTACAAAGGCTGCAACCAAGAGTTGCACTTCAGCAGTGCAGAGTCCTCCCTGCTTCTGCTGACAACACTAGAAGGCCAAGTGTGGCATGGGGACGGCTGCAGAATGAATGATCCTTCGTCAGGCTGCCCATGTAATATAGTAATGTCTAGGTGAGCAGCCAGCAGAGGGGTTCCCTAGTTCTTTCGTGGTACTGAGGCTTTGCAGCATCAGAAATGCCAAAGTCAGGATGATGTCGGGGAGCGCTGGAGAAGCGCAAGATTAGCAGGCAGTATGATTGATCATCCATAGACCTAAGCTGTTTGGAGGACTGGGCCACTGGGCAGCGTGTAGAAAGATTGCCTGAATTGCAACGGGCAGATAGTGCTTGACTCGGCAAGGGAACTTCTCAGCACTTCTGTTCTCACTTGATTTTAGGGACCCTGTTCTGGCCTGGTTTTCTTATCTCTCCCATCTCACCTTTAATGTATGTTTTGAAGGATTCTCCTCTACCTCCATCCCACTTTTGGTTGTACCTCAGGGCTCTGTCTTGGGACCTCTCCTTTTCTCTCTCTACACTCAGTCCCTTGCTGCACTCATCTCCTCCCATGATTTTCATTATCATCTTTATGCTGGTAACTCTCAAATTTACCCCTCTACACTTGAAGTATCTCCAGGAATCCAGGCCTGTATCTCAGCCTACTTATCTGACGTCGCTGCCTGGATGTCCCACCATCTGAAATTGAACATGGCTAAAAGAGAGCTCCTTATCTTTCCCCCCTTTCTCTATCTCTGTGGATAACACTCTATTTCTCCCTGTTTCCTCAGCTCACAACCTTGGGGGTCATCTTTGACCTCTCTCCTCTGAAAACATCCAACAGATAGTTAAACCTGCTGTTTCTTCTTCTATAACATCAGTAAAATGTGTCTCTTCCTTTCTGAACACACTACTAAGACCCTTATCCATTCTCTAGTCACCTCCCATATAGACTATTGCAACCTGCTGTTTTGGGTCTCCCTCAGAATCATCTCTCTCCCCTTCAGTTTGTTCAAAACTCAGCCGCACGACTAATCTTCTGACAGTCTCACTATGCTCACATAATCCTTCTTCTTAAGTCACTTCACTGACTCCCTGTTTCTACATTCAATTCAAACTTCTTTACTGACTTATGAGTGTATTCATTCTACAGCTCCTTACTAGCTTTCCTCTCTTATCACTCCTTACACCCCTCCTCGGAAACTCCATTCCTCTGGCAAATCCCTTTTATCTGTGCCCTTCTCTGCCACTGCCAACTCCAGACTTTGCTCTTTCCATCTTCTGCTCCATATGCTTGGAAAAAACTATCCGAGTTAGTACACCAGGCTCCATTCCTTGGCCCTATTCAAATCCAGGCTAAAAACCCATCTCTTTGAGGCTGTGTTTGGAACCTGATGCCCTTATTCGCCTGCTTATCACCTATCTGTATCTTGCCATTTCCCTTGAATTACCCTAGTACTCAGTTGTTGCGTGGTCTGTCTTGATTAGATTGTAAGCTCTGATGAAAAGGGACTGGCTCTTACTTGTACAGAACTGCGTACACCTTATAGCGCTATACAAATGATAAATAGTATTGATTCACAAAAGGCGGTAAATAAGCACTAATAATAAAGAGTAGTTACTCACCTGTAACAGGTGTTCTCCAGGAGCAGCAGGAATCAGTCCTCACATATGGGTGACGTCGGCGCTGACGGAGCCCTCATGCGGAGCATTTCCCCAGCTTTCAAAGAAAGCCTTTGGGAATGCAGCGCGCATGCGCGGTCCCCGTCCCGCCAAAGGGTACCATCTTGCTCAGTCTGATGAAATAGCTAAAAGACAGCAAAAAACAAAATGAAATATATGACTGCAACTCCAAGGGGAGGAGGGAGGGTCGTGAGGACTGATTCCTGCTGCTCCTGGAGAACACCTGTTACAGGTAAGTAACTACTCTTTCTCCAGGACCAAGCAGGAAGTCAGTCCTCACATATGGGACTCCCCAGCTCTAGGCTACCGAAAACCCAAAGCTGAAAAATAAGTTCCCTCTAGAGCCTCAGCATGCGTGATAAGAATCTTCTCTGAGAACGACCCCGAACGGTAGCCCAACACAAGGGCTGGAGGGTAGGAGTTGCCTAAACCTCAAAGAGATTACGGAGTACCGCCTGTCTGAAAGCACTGTCCCTGCGGGACTCCCTCTCAAGGCAGTAATGGGCCGCAAAAGTCTGGCTTGAAGACCAAGTAGCAGCCCGGCAGATGTCTGCCAATGGAACAGAGCAGAGATGAGCTACTGATGCAGCCTTCGCCCTGACACGGTGGGCCGTGACTCGACCCTGCAAGGAGAGGCCAGCTGCCCTGTACGCCCAGGCGATACAGTCTGCTACCCAAATGGACAGGGTACGCTTGGAGACAGGTAACCCCAGCTTATTAGGGTCAAAAGACATGAAGAGCTGAACAGCCCTTCGATGCCCCTGCGTACGGTCAATGTAGAAAGACATCGCCCTCCTATAGTCCAGAGTATGCGAGACCATCTTAGCCAAGCTGGCATGCGGCCTGGGAAAGAAGATCGGAAGAACCACCTTCTGATTGAGGTGGAAGGAGGAGACAACCTTTGGAAGGAACTTAGGATGGGTCCATAAGACCACTCTGTTCCTATAGAACCGTGTGTACGGTCTATCAGAAACCAGAGCCTGTAGTTTACTCACACGCCTGGCCGAGGTAAAAGCCACCAAGAACAACGCCTTCCAGGAAAAGAAGCGTAAATGACAGGCAGCCATCGGCTCAAACAGTGGGCGAGTAAATTGTTGCAAGACCACATTCAAATCCCACTCAGGGGCTGGTGGACGAATTGGAGGCTTGAGCAAATGCAGGCCTCTGAGGAAGCGGGCCACCAAGGGGTGGACCGACAGAGACTGGCCCTCCACCGGTGAGTGGTGCGCTGACAGAGCACTGAGGTGGACCCGAACAGAGTTAGATTTAAGGCCTAGGTCCGACAGGTGAAGCAGATACTGCAGCACCACTGGTACCAGGCACGAAAACGGATCCTCTTGACGCTGAGCACACCAGGTGCAGAACCTACGCCACTTGAGGGCATAAGATATCCGGGTGGATTGCCTCCTAGAGGCCAAAACCACCTCTTCCACTTCCTTAGGAAGACGTAAAGAGGCTAGAACTACCCTTTCAGCAGCCAGGCCATCAGATTGAGGGATTTGAGGTTGGGGTGCAGGAGAGACCCCTGATCCTGAGACAGGAGATCGGGTTGCACCCCTAGAGGGCGTGGAGTGTCCACCGCCAATTGCAGAAGGAGTGGAAACCACGGTTGCCTCGGCCATCTGGAGGCTACCAGGATCAGCGAGGCCCTGTCCCGAAGAACCTTGAATAGGGTTTGGGCCACTAGAGGCGTTGGAGGAAACGCATACAGCAGGCCCGTAGACCAAGAGATTAGGAAGGCATCTGCTGCTATTCGCAGAGGATGCGGTTGTCTGGAACAGAACCTGGGCAGCTGACGGTTCAGTGGACTGGCAAAGAGATCGATGGTTGGAAGACCCCATTTTAGGAAGATCTGCTGGACCACTAGGGGATTCAAATGCCATTTGTGAGGCTGTAGAATCCTGCTCAACCTGTCTGCCAGGTAATTTTCCTGGCCAGGTAGATAAACTGCCTTGATAAACATGCCGTGCTTGACTGCAAAGGCGCACAGGGCCTGTGCTTCCTGACACAGAAGCCTGAATCCTGTGCCGCCCTGTTTGTTCACATAGAACATTGCTACTTGGTTGTCTGTCTGAATCAAGACAGACTGGTGAGAGAGGACATGAGAGAAAGTTTGTAGAGCTAATCGAATAGCTCACAACTTCAACAGATTGATCTGCTGTGTGGCCTCCCAAGGGGACCAGAGGCCCTGAGTGCATGCCCCCTGGCAATGTGCATCCCAACCTTGAAGAGAAGCATCGCTCGTCAGCACCTGTTTGTGTGGTGGTGCCTGGAAAGGCACCCCTTTGATCAGGTTAGGGAGATGCAGCCACCACTGCAGGGAGGCCGCTAGTAGTTTGGATACTCTTACTCTGTCTCTTAAGTGTCCAGTGGCCTATATCCACTGAGCTCTGAGGCACCATTGAGCAGGCTGCATATGCAGGCGAGCATTTGGAGTTACAGGGACCGTGGATGCCATGTGGCCCAAAAGCCTCAGGAAATGTCTGGCAGAGACCAGAGATCCACTGCGAAACTGCTGGGCCAGAGTCATCAGTCTGTGAGCCCTGTTCCCGGGCAAATAAGCCATTGCTTGTAAGGTATCCAACCTTGCTCCTATGAACTCTATGTCCTGTGAGGGGAGCAAAGTGGACTTTGCGAAGTTTATGATGAAGCCCAGGTGCTGGAGAAGAGAGACAGTGTGAAGAGTGGTATGTCTGGCCTCCTGTGGAGACTGACCCCTGATGAGCCAGTCATCCAGGTATGGAAAGACAAAGATGTCCTGGTTTCTGAGATAGGCCACCACCACCGCCAGGCATTTGGTGAAAACCCTGGGTGTGGAGATTAGGCCAAATGGAAGTACTCTGTACTGAAAATGATTTCCTCCCACTACAAATCTGAGATATTGTCTCTGGTCTGGATGAATGAGGATGTGAGTATAAGCATCCTTTAGGTCTAAGGAGCATAGCCAATCTCCCTGCTGGAGGTAGGGCAGCAGTATTCCAAGGGTAAGCATCTTGAACTTTTCACTCTCCAGGAACTTGTTGAGATTTCGCAAGTCTAGGATGGGCCTGAGGCCTCCTGTCCTTTCTGGTACCAGAAAGTACCTGGAATAGAAGCCGTGTCCTATCAGGTGGTTCCACCACCTGCTCCTGTAGAAGACTTGCCAACTCCTGAAGGAGGAGGTTCCTGTGCAGAGGGAGTCTTGGAGGCTCCCCTGGAAAATAGGAGGGAGGTAACTGGTTGAAGTGGAGCAAATAGCCTTTTTGGACTATGCTCAATACCCAGGTATCCCCTGTTATAGCTGACCATCTGTGGGCGTACAGTGTCAGCCGGACTCCTGTGCTGAGTGGAACCAGCTGTGGGGGAGAGGCTATGCAGTGGGAGTCAAAACCCCGCTCCCTGCTGTGCAGGAGCCGGAGCTAGTGGCTTGGGGGTTTTCTGCCTACGGGGCCCATGTCCCTGCCCCTTGGCCTGCTGACCCTGTTGGGGAGCTGTAGAGGCCTGGAATTGAGGGTAGGATTTGTAGGCAGAGGCCTTCCTCGGGTAAAAGGGCTTTTTCCCCGAGCCCTTCTTCTTCTGAGAAGGGGCAGAAGTCTTCCTGGACAGCCTTGTCCTGGTGAGAGTCTCAGTCTCGATTTCTGCAGCCTTTTCAGCCATGGGTTTGCCGAAGAGGTTCTCACCCCGGCAAGGGACATCGACCAACTTGTCCTGGACCCATGGCTTGAGGTCCGATGACTGTAGCCAGGCCTGACGGTATGCACCGATGCCGGCTGCTGCTACTCAGGCCGAAGCCTCGAAGCCATCATAGGCTGCTCGAGATATAAACTTCGAGCACTCTCGAATCCCCGATGACAAAGCCTTGAACCTCTGCAAAGGTTCCTCGGAGAGGCCGGCAGAGAACCCAGCAATCTCCTTTGCCAGGTCTCGGAGGTATATGCCCATGTACAGCTAGTAAGTCTGCACACAGCAAGCCAGCATAGAGCCCTGGAAGCACTTTCTACCGAGAGCATCCAGGTTCTGGGCCTCTCTGCCGGGGGGACTGAGGAATGCATCTTCTGACTCTTCAGATGATGCATGGCCGATTCCACAACCATGGAGTGGTGCGGTAGCTGTGCCTTCTGGAACCCAGGGCTCTTACGGATTCGATAAATGGAATTGACCCATTTGCTGAGAACTTGCGCCGAGGCCGGTGCCTCCCACATGCAGAAGAGCAGCCGTTCCAGCATCGGAGGAACCGATACAGTAAAGGCCTCCTTCGGTGGTGCATCATACTGGAGGGCCTCGAGCTCCTCCTTGGGATCCACGGGGAAGGCCAAGGCCTTGGCCATGTCCCTCACGAAGTCCGAGAACCGGGTATCCTCCGGGGGGGACGGGGACCTTCTCCGAGGCTTGGACTCCTGTGAGTCCGATGGGACGCACCAGGTCCGGAAAGTGTCCGGGGACTCCTCGTCCTCCATCTCCCACCCCGACCCCTCCGAGGAGGAATCGAGCGGCTCCAGTCGGGCAGGCACCGATGCCATCCACTCTGACGCCGACGAGAGCAATGCCCTTTAACCTTTCCCAGCATTCGCGGCTTCGCAGAAACAGCCGCCAGCATGAAGGAAAAGGCTCTTCACGCTGGTGGCTGTACAGAGGGAGCCGGGGCCTCGCGCGGGCTTCCCCGGCTCCCTCTAAAGCCCCTCAGACAGCCGCGGTGCTGGTCAGGGTGGGGGGAAGGCCAAGGACTGCATGGGCTGTGATGGGGGGGGGGCTAGGACTACAAATGGGCTGTGATGGGGGGGGGGACCTGGACTGGAAAAGGGGAGGGGGGGGAACTTGGACTGCAAATGGGTTGTGATGGGGGGGGACCTGGACTGGAAAAGGGCAATGGGGGGGGGGGGGACGACTTGGACTGGAAATAGGCTGTGATGGGGAGGGACCTGGATTGTAAAAGGGTTATGGGGGGAACATGGACTGGAAATGGGCTGTGATGGTGGGGGGACCTGGATTGTAAAAGGGTTACGGGGGGGGGGGGACTTGGACTGGAAATGGGCTGTGATGGGGGGGGACCTGGACTGTAAAAGGGTTATGGGGGGGGGACATGGACTGGAAATGGGTTGTGATGGGGGTGGAGGGGACCTGGACTGGAAAAGGGCTATGGGGGGGGGGGGGACTTGGACTGGAAATGGGCTATGGTGGAGGGAGGGGGAACTTGGACTGGAAATAGGCTGTGATTAGGGGGGTAGGACTGCAAATGGGCTGTGATTAGGGGGCTAGGACTGCAAATGGGCTGTGATGGTGCGGGGGGACTTGGACTGAAAATGGGCTGTGATGGGGGGGGGGGACCAGGACTGGAAAAGGGCTATGGGGGGGGGGGGGGACTTGGACGGGAAATGGGTTGTGATGGGGGGGGGGCCTGGACCGGAAAAGGGCTAGGGGGGGAGGGACTTGGACTGGAAATGGGCTGTGATGGGGGGGGGACCTGGACTGTAAAAGGGCTGGGGGGGGGGGACATGGATTGGAAATGGGTTGTGATGGGGGTGGAGGGGACCTGGACTGGAAAAGGGCTATGGGGGGGGGGGGGACTTGGACTGGAAATGGGCTATGGTTGAGGGAGGGGGAACTTGGACTAGAAATAGGCTGTGATTAGGGGGGCTAGGACTGCAAATGGGCTGTGATGGTGGGGGTCTAGGACTGCAAATGGGCTGTGATGGTGCGGGGGGACTCGGACTGCAAATGGGCTGATGGGGGGGGGGCTAGGACTGGAAATGGCCTGTGATGTGAGGGCTAGCACTGGAAATGGGCTGATGAAGAGCTGGAATAGGACTGGAAATGGGCTGATGTGGGGCATGGGAGAATGGGACTAGAAGGGAGTGGATGCTGGGTGAGTCTAGAACTATAAGGGAACTGATTTTGGGGGAGGACTAGAATGGATGGGGAATGAGAATGGAGAGGGGAAAAATATTTTGTGTGGAAGAAAAGTCTATGATGGGCCGGGTATTGGGAGAGTAAGAGGGGCTTGAGAATGGAAGGGTGAAATTTAAACGGATGATAAAGGAATAAAGAAAGAATTGGGGGAAAGAGTAAAAAGGAAACAATCAGTATGTTAAAGCAGAAATAGAGAGAGAATGGAAAACATCTAAAAGAGAAGAAAGGACAAATGGATAGCTCGCAGAAGACACGAAGAAACCAGAAGAAAGTGACTGGAGCAATTGCAACTGAAAAATAAAATGCCCAAACAGAAGGTAGAAAAATACTTTTTATTTTGAATTTATTAACTGGAATATGTCTGGTCTGGGAAGTGTGTATTGCTAACATCTTTGCGTTTTTGTTTAGTGCAAGAGGAAATTACTTTATAGTTTTATTTCTCTAGTGTTGTACATTTCATGTTTGGATTTTGGGGTTCCCAGTTTAATTATTATCTGATCAAGGAAGTTAGCCTGCAAGTATCCTCGGTAATTTTTGTGGGTGGGGCTGGGGGCGGGGCAGGGGTGGGACTAGGGGGCGGGGCAGGGGTGGAGCATGGCGAGCCACAGGTGTCGGGTTTTTCTCGGTGAAAAAGTTGTCAACCCTAGTATGGAGGTGTATATAAGCCCCTCCCCCCAAGCTGTTAGAAACTACTGGAGACATGGAGAGCTGTCTAGGGTGGAAATACTAGTAAGGAGGGGGGGACCTATATGTTATGACGGGTCAGCATTGTGGAGAATGTATAAAATATAGAACAAAGTGTTTTGTAATTTTCATTGACGTGGTTAATAAACATTTAAAATGGGGGGAAAAAGAAACTACTGGTTAGCTTTGCTTGCCCTGTGCTTTGTTACCCTGCTCCCACAGAAGTCACTGCCCTCGGTGATACCTAGTTTGTTTAATAGTTGGACCAGTCCTGGATATGCTCTTTTGCTAGGACCCAAGAAATAAAAGTTTGAAACCACAGATTTATTGCATTAGCATGCCCAAGTGGTACAGGTCGTAATACAAATACAAGAAAAAAAATAGCCAGCTACTGCCTCTCTCGAAGAAGTCCACATTACACAGCTTCCCTTCCCAATGGAACATAGTTTGCAAACCCGCTTTTCAGTCACAAAACGCTGCCTGTTATCTGAAGAACACGAGAAGAACACATAACACACAGCGTAAGCCTCCTTGAGCTGTAGCGGAAGCCGAGCAGCCTTTGTTTGTGATGTAGGCAATCGTCACTACGCGCTCATTTGTGACGCATGCGCGCACCGAATTCCCGTCTCGTGTACTAACGATGCGCTACGGGATGGACCTGGTAGACTCCAAGCTAGAATGGCGGCGGCAGCAGCAGCGGTGAGGCTCAGCCATTGAGGGAGCTCTTCTTCTCCCCCGGCCCGCAGCGGGGTCTGTTTCTCGCTCCGCTTCTTTTTCTCCTTCCGGCGTTGGCCGCGCTTCCGACCTTAGAAGAATGGCAGCTTCGGGTGGCGACAAAACCCCCAGCAAGAAGAAGACGGAGAAGAAATTCGCTGCTCGCGAGGAAGCGAAGCTGCTGGCCAGCTTCATGGGGGTAATGAACAGCATGCGCAAACAGGTGAGCCCGCTCTGCGGCGGTGGGTGGGATTGTTTCCGGACGGATGTTAGCTTGGTGTCAGGCTCGGGGATCCTGTTGTAGGATAGTCCCGTGGAGGGCCGTACGGCTGACCTGCATATGCTTCAGTGACAACACGCCGGGGATCGGACACCGTCCCGGATCCCAGAACATAAAACCCGATCGCGTGAGAGAGGTACCGACGCCCACTTTGTAAATAGCCACTCTTACATCATAACGTTGAAAGGAGCCGCTCGCCCGAGTCGGTGCTCTTTAAGTAAGTTGACCTGCTGACTTCGCAGAAAGGTGGCGGAGATGGGGCTCGGCAGCAGTGTGTGCCAGGCAGAAGGCTGGTATTTCTTGGTGCTCTGATAGGTTGCGAACGTGTTTATCGTCGTTTGAACTTCAAAGGATATAGGTGGGAGCGGAGACTTAAACACTGGTTACTCACAGCATTTTTGCATAGTAGAGTGAAGTGCACACTGAAGCCTAGCTGTCTTGTAGAGTACACAGCTGGGGCATGCCCATACCTTCTGCTGTAGAGGGCAGAAAGATGAATCATTAAATTTAACTTAAAATAATTGGGAGATGAGCATGGAGCAAAAGGTTTACAAGTAGTATTCACCCAAAAGAGGAGGAGACTGGGGTGGTATTGATGTTAAACCATACGACTTCTGAGTCCAAGTTCCTCCTGCTTATGAATGTTGATGCTTTAGATATAGTAGGTTCAGTTTGACAGCAGGATAGGAGGGAAAGAGATCAACTTTCTTGACTTTACTAAGAGGGTAATTTTATAACTCAGTGACCACTCATGCTCTACCCAGACTATGCCCCCAGACATGCCTGCATAGGTATTGTGGAAAATGTATGTGCTGCCTGCAAAAAAAGAAATTAGCAAAATGCCTTCTGTTTTGTGTCCACTGAACGGGGATATGCTTTGAATGTCCCAATATTGTGCAGACTTTTGCACTGTGCCCCGTGTGTTAAGTTTAGCATACTGAATCATGTTGAAAAGATGGCTCCTATGTCTGGAGGAACCTAAATTCCAGTTTGCAGTGTGAGAAGTAATTTTGGGTTGTTGCCAGGGCACAACTTTTATTATTGTTCTGCATTCTGAAAGCTGGTATACAGAGTTTTCTTACCAAAATGGTGACATGGCCAGTCATGAGAGGATGAGTTCCTTTAGTTTGCCTCCAGTTTTTCAGTGTTGCTCACTTGTAAAAGTAATATTTTATTAGTGTACTGTATTGTATTTCTTCTTTGGGCATTTAACTGCTGAGGATTTGAAGGCCTCTGGGAGCATTTCTTCAAACTGAGATTTTTGGTAGGATACTGGGCTTGAGGGACCTTTTGGTCTGACCCAGTATGGCATATCTTATGACATGTGATTGTCACTACTGCTGATGCAAATACTGCAGCAGTGCAGTAACTCTGTGATCCAGATTTCTCAGTGTCCTTGGTGCAAGCAGTGCCTGTGGAAATACACCAGAAACAAATCTGGAGAGTGTTCTTGGTTTGTTGTGTCTTCCACCTTGCCACCTCAGTATTGGCTTAACTCGTGTTTTTCTTCCTATGCTCTGCAAGCAGAAGACTTTGTGTGATGTCATCCTCATGGTACAAGAGAGGAAGATTGCAGCACACCGCGTGGTCCTGGCTGCAGCCAGTCACTTTTTCAACCTGATGTTTACCAGTAAGTTGTGTGTGTGTTTTTTTTTTTTTTTTTTTTTACTTTAGAAGGCTTTATTATGAAAAAAAAAGAAATAACAGATGCATTATACATCTAACAGGTACATCACCTATAGCAACAGTGGTCCAGTGCTCTACAATCATCTTCTAGCAATAAGCATTATCTTTTTCTGTAATGTATATATCTATAAGTGTGTATATAATCTCCCATGCCCATACCCTTACTCTTCTATATCCCCCTCTGCTAGCTTGCCCCTCTCGCAGTAATTGTCCAGAGCTCCCCATCCCTACATTTCTATTAAAGACCTTTAACTTTTTTTTTTTTTTACTACCCAAACCATGCATTTTCACGAAAGGCCCCAGATTTGTTCAAAACGCTTCATTGCAAGTTTCCACATTGCTGTCATTCGCTCCATATTAGAAACATACTACATATGTATTAGCCACTAGTCATGTGAGGGCGGAGCCACTTGTTTCCAGGCCGAGGCCAGATTGTTAGCCGCATTCATACAATGCTTAAATAGACCTTGTTGCTTGTTCCTTGCTTCTGGCACCTTCACATTAAGCAGGTAAATTCTGGGGCAGACTTAACAGTTTGTGAGCTCTATATTGTATTCCTCTCAAATATCACCAAATCAAGGGGAATCTGCACCAGATATATGCTAATGAGCCTTCCTGCCCACACTGCCACCAGCACAAGACTATGGAGCCAGGGAAAGCTTTGACTATATGCTCAGGTGTCATATACCACCCATACAGAGCTTTTACTTAAGCCCCTGTCGGGCTTTTCTGAGTAGCTCGCTTGCAGTTCATTTGCCCATTGTGTTCTGTGGCAACCAACTGAGATTATAGTTTTGCTGATAGCGGTATAAACTGGAAATCAACTCGGCGGTTGACTTTCCATCTTCACACACACATTTCAATTTAGTATTTTCCCTACTTATTTGATTGATTTCTGGTGTCCCACCCAATGTACAAGCCAAATGTAATAAAAGGCATGAGCCATTGAAAGGTCATAATCTTCTTGTAGAGTTTGAAATGACAGCAGGCACCCATTCTCAAACATTTGCCCTAGTCTCCTCAGTCCCTGTCATTGGCGAAATAGCACAAAGCCCACCCCTTATTCAGAAGCGCAGTATTAGCTAGAGGGGCCAAGGGTCATAATAAACTATCCCCTCTAAATGTTGTTTTGCCTGCAGCCACAGGTATCCCACCAGATCTTTCTATCGACATCCATGATTTAATATTTTCCTTATTCATCCACTCCCAGGGACCCCCATTCCCCCCCCCCCTTAGTTTATTGAGCATACAACACCCGCCTCACTATTCGGGGCTTCTTATGCTGTCAAACAAAGCTCATTATTTGCTTTTGTAGGCAATCTGACACCCTAGGGGGCAAATTGCAATGGGATAACCTGATAAAAATAAAGAAGCAGTGACAAAAATCATCATCTTAACCACCACTGTAGGGTGATTTTTGTGTTCTTGACACCCTACCCTAACTCCTGTAACATCTGGAAGTTTGCATATTAACTGCACCAGGGGCTCCATTACCAGTGGGCACAGTGGACATCCCCTGATGCGTCCCTCACCCAAACGGAAACATTGCCGAGCAGCCACATTAACCTGGACACCGGCCTTCAGTGCCTTGTATAAACTCTGTATCCAAGACTGAAAGTTGGGACCAAACTCCATCTTAATCAAAACATTATGCAAAACCCCCCAAATCTACACAATGGAAGTTTTTCAGCAACCACTGGCAGCAAAATGTACTGCTACTCTTTCACCCTTTCACCCATGCTGCCTGGACCAACTAAAGCACCTATCAAATATGGTCAGCCACCTCCACAAAACCCACTTGGTCCCTATTTACCAGTCATGGCAGAACACAGGTCAAACACGTCATTAACAACTTAGCAAGAATCTTAACATCAAGTTTAAGCACAGCAATGGGCCTATATGAGGTAACATCCAACCCGATCCTTTCCTGATTTCAAGATTACAGATGGAGGTGGTTATCTTTGTTATGCAGGTAGAGACTCTCCCTTTAGTACTATGTTAAACACTTCAGCCAGCAGGGGACACAAGCCCAGACTAAACTCTTTATAGTATTCCGGCATGAATCCATATAGTATTCCGGCATGAATCCATCAAAGCCTGGGGCCATGCAAGCTGGCAGCCCCACAAACACCCACTGCACTTCTTGAGCCGTGATCTCCACCTCTACCATTTCTCTTGCTGGGTCAATTCTACAAGGGATATGTTATTTTAAAAAAAACAGTTTTCTCCAGTGCCTGCAGTTCTGTGTTGTACAAGTCTGAAAAGATATCTCTTATATAAGCAGGCTTGCCCTAAAAGTACCCCCTCCCTTTCTTTCCCCTTATTTCAGATACTGTATTCATGGTCATCTGTTTACACAACTGATAGGTAAGTGCCCCGCCTGCTTTGTTACCTTTTCGTAATACTGTTGGCTTACTCTGCAGATTTGACGGTCCAAGTTGTTTTGCGCCCATTGGTTCAACTGGGCTCGCAAAGCCACCAACTGTCTCCAAACCTTTCTGGAGCTTGAACGCTCATGTTTCTGCTGGCAACGTAACAAATCTATCCTAAGGTGTGGATTTCATGTCCCCCCCCCTCAAGGTTTTAGCATGGGAGGCCTGTTTGTTAAGAAAATAAATAAATCTTGGCACTGACTTAAACGTGTCCCATGCTATCAGTGAAGCCATTTCCCTGTTAAGATTCCATGTGAAGTAATCCTGAATAGGGACTTCATGGGACTGGCAAATATCAGCTTTACTCAATGTCTTTTGCTTCAGTTCTGGATTTAGCTCCTACTAATCCATCTCCACCCAGCAGAGGACACGATCAGACCAAGCTATTTCCCCAGTTTCGACTGCCTGCATTCTGGCTCTCAGCTTTTGGTCAACAAATAAGTAATCTATGCTAGTGTAGACCCCATGAGTTTGCGAGCTTCACCCCTCTCCCCAGAGTGAAGATTCCTCTGGATATTTCTAAGATCCATCTCCATCAGCAAATTCCAAAGGACTTTACTAATAATACCCTCCTGCTGTGCTCTCCTTCCAATGGAGTCCTTCCACAGGTTCAGGAAAGTGTTAGTCGCCACCTAATATTATTAATCCCTTTGCAAATGGAAACAGAAAGCTTAGCTTCCGTTAAAACAAAAAATTGGCCTGATTCGCAAACATATACAGCTCCCCTCTGATTTTCACGTTAACAAAAATCTATCACCTTTGTTTATTTCTTTCCATTTCCAATGGCTCAGCCTTTAGAGCTTGATGCAGAAAGATGGCCCCCTCTCTCTCCTCTTTTTATTAAAGCCAGTAGTGTCGGAGGCTGCCCACACTTCATTATATGGTCTGTGCTTCAGCCATCCCCGGTTTCCTGTCTGATAGTGTGTCTCTTGCAGGAACAGTACATCTCCCTTCAGCAATGTAGCCTCTTTAAACAATATGGAACTTTTAGTTAGGCGCATTAAGCCCTTTGACATTTATTGTAACTACCCTAAGCTGAGTCAGCAACATGCATACTGAATCCACACTCCTCCATCCATGCCACTCTGTCTTGCACTCACAATATAGAAGCCATTGAGCTCCAGATTCAACCTTCCCTTCCCCACTTTCTCATACAACCCACTATCTTCTCTCAGTTCCATCCCCCCACTCTCCTAGTAAACCCTTCCTTGCTATACCCCCCTCCCATATTTCTAGACCACCCACTTATTTACATATTTAAAAGTTATTTGACATACTGCTTGTTACACAATAGTAGGCTTCTCAGCAGTTTACAAATCCACTTCTGTGGCTTTCGGTAAAACAAACTTGGAGGGGTCAACAATTACAAACACAAACAAATCTACATTGATGTAACTTGGGTAAAGGCCATCCTTACACTATTAGCATGTATAAGGAATGTGCCCATGCCATCCCACTCCATGGTCCACATTCAATAGTCTCATGCTAAACAGATATCTATAACTGCATGCAAAAACAGATTCACACGTGGCATGCCAGACTCCCTGAAGACATAAAAAAGAGAGAAGAGAACGGAGAGAGAAAGAAAACAAAAGGAAAAATGTTGGCTGTTACTGGCCAGTACGGCTCTTTACTTTACGTCAGTCCAGTCCCGGAATTTCTGGGATTACAGGTTCTCCTGCAGCTTGGAGACTGAATAATGACACAGTTGTGATGTCACCACTATAACCTCCCGAGGGACCTCCTCCTGACTTCAGTTTATTCAGTCTCCAAGCAACTGGAAGTTCTAAGAGCCTAGATATGGCTCTAAAGAGGGACAATTAAGACTCTTATTTCTTTCAAAATAATTTAAATCTGTTTAAAAAAGAAAAGTACAATTACATTACCGGGAAAAATGGTAGAAACCATCATACAGAATAAAATTACTCAGCATGTAGATGTAGCAGCAGATAGTCACAACCTAATGGGAGACAGCCAACATGGCTTTAGACAAGGAAGATCTTGTCTTACTAATCTGTTATGTTTTTTTGAAGGAGTGAATAAACAGGTGGACAAAGGTGAGTCGGTTGATATTGTGTATCTGGACTTTCAGAAAGCCTTTGACAAGGTCCCTCATCAGAGACTTTTGGCAAAACTAAAGAGTCATGGGATAGGAGGCAGTGTACTATTGTGGATCAGGAACTGGTTAAAAGATAGAAAGCAGAGGGTTGGGCTAAATGGCCAATTTTCCCAATGGAGAAAGGTAAATAGTGGTGTACCCCAGGGATCTGTGCTGGGTCCGCTGCTTTTTGACATATTCATAAATGACCTGGAAAATGGAATAACGAGTGAGGTTATCAAATTTGCAGATGACACAAAACTATTTAAAGTTGTTAAAACCCAAGAGGATTGTGAAAAATTGCAAGAGAATCTTGATAAATTTGGAAGACTGGGCATCAAAATGGCAGATGAAATTTAATGTGGACAAGTGCAAGGTTATGCACCTAGGGAAGAACAACCCAAACTATGGTTACACGATGCAAGGTTCCACATCAGGAACCACCACCCAGGAAAAAGATTTAGGCGTCATTGTGGATACCATGTTAAAACCCTCGGCCCAGTGTGCAGCAGCGGCCAAGAGAGCAAATAGAATACTAGGTATGATAAGGAAAGGAATGGAAAATAAAACAAAAGATATTATAATGCCTCTATATCGTTCCATGGTGAGACCGCACCTTGAATATTGTGTGCAATTCTGGTCGCCGTATCTTAAAAAGGATATAGCGATTTTAGAAAAGGTTCAGAGAAGAGCCACCAAAATGGTAAAGGGGATGGAAGGATACTCCTATGAAGAAAGGCTAAAAAGGTTAGGGCTCTTTAACCCTTTCCAGGCTGAGCCCAAAACTCTCGGAATCCAAAATTCTGACTAAATATTCCTATCAAATGGTATATAATACATGACCATAGCAGAAGGAAAATCACTATTAGAACATATTGAATAAGACGGATACAATTTTCCTGAAATATGCAAAAATTAACCCGGCTGCAGAATGTGGATTAAAAATTTAAACCTGGCCTTGAAAGGGTTAAGCTGGAAAAGAGACGGCTGAGGGGAGATAATTTATAGACTTCTATCATAATGAACAGAGTGGAACGGGTAAACGTAGATCGCTTGTTTACCTTATCAGAATATAGAAAGACTAGGGGACATGCAATGAAGCTACAGGGTAAACTATTTAAGACTAATAAAAGAAAATATTTTTTCACTCAACGTGTAATCAAACTCTGGAATTTGTTACCGGAGGATGTAGTAAAGGCTGTTAGTGTAGCTGGGTTTAAAAAAGGTTTGGACAAGTTCCTGGAGGGAAGGTCCATAAACCATTATTAAGAAGTGACCGAAGATATCAATGCTTGACCCAGTACAAGCATTGTGGAACTTGTCTCTTGGGGAAACTGCTAGGTACATATGACCTAGATTGGCCACTGTTGGAAACAGAATACTGGGCTTGATGGACCTTGGTCTGACCCAGTATGGCATATCTTATGTTCTTACTTTGTACTATAGCTTTAAGGCTGGCTCGTACCCTCCCTCTCTCTGTTTTTGGAGGAGTTTTACTCGACCGCGGTTAAATTGCTGAATCTGAGGCTTTATTGAAGCTCCCGATCTTACTGTCATTAGGAGAGGAACGTTGAAAGGAAGTAAGGTGTTTTTAAAAAAACTTTACATTTGAAAGGTAAAGTTTGGCTATTAAAAGAATCTTCTGCCTCTGCGGATGAATTGAAAGCGCCGTTTTTATTTTGTTTAAGACGCTTCTCTACGGGAAAGAATGTAAACCGCTGATTTAATTTTGTTAAGGACACTTCCGGGACCTTTACAATCGGCATAAAACTTATGATCTGAGGCCCGGAGGTATAGAAGAAGTAATTTGGACATTTTTATTTTGAAACAATGCAGCTATGATGATTTGAATGCTGCGAAGTTTTCAGTGATGGTTTAGAGTTTTTCAAGACCATATCGTTAAGGCTCGTGCTTCAGACGCGTTTAGCAACGAAGGCACAGTAAAAACAACGCATTATAGAAAGCCTCATAAGATTAATGTTAAGGTGTTTATTCATTTTTCTAAACTTTTATTTGAGTTGTTACTAAGCCTATTCTATTTGTTTAAAAAAAAAGGGGGAAAGTAGATAAGAATAGTTTTTATAGCTGTGCCATTTAATACAAAATGCCTACAAGACCACAATGTTTGTGTGGTTCTAGGAAAGGCATATCTATGGAATCTGGAGTTTGCAAGTCCTGTGTCCAGCAGAATGCAGATCTTCAGACTGCTTTAGATGCCACTGCGGAGGGAGGTAAGCACTTTTCTTCATCAGAGGGGGATGTTGAGTCTCCTCCGCAGCTTTTACCTGAGCCTGTTCCAGGTCCTTCTTCCAGACCAGACGTGCCTGTAGCCCTTTCTGCAGGTATAGCAACTCTTTCTTCAGGTATGGCAG
The DNA here is from genome assembly GCA_033557465.1 of Ichthyophis bannanicus. Classification (NCBI taxonomy): domain Eukaryota; kingdom Metazoa; phylum Chordata; class Amphibia; order Gymnophiona; family Ichthyophiidae; genus Ichthyophis; species Ichthyophis bannanicus. Next base: position 550,859,918 of record CM066031.1, read on the forward strand.
CATTATTTTCAAAGGAATTTGTTTCGCTACTTCAGAAAACTTTTAGGGATGATCATAAGCTTCCTAAATTGCCTCTGGTATCTAATCTGGGAGAAAAGCGTTTATCTGATCCTTTCAAAATGGATGAAGCTACGCTACGCTACCTGGTAAAAGATCTAGGCTAGCAAAGAATTTTTCAATATCATCTCAAGAAATACATTCAGATCTGGATGATGATATTGAAGAAGAGTTAGAGGGAGAACTGGTAGATCAAGAAGACCAGTCCAGAATTGTACGTGTTTTTCGTAGAGAAGAGTTACCCGCATTAATTGCGGAAACTCTTAAAACCTTGAATATATCAGTGCCAGAGCCTGAGGAAAACTTAGATTTAGAAGATCCTTTGTTACAAGCGGTCAGGAAAACGCAGAAAGCCTTTCCAGTCCATAGAGCGGTAAAGGAAATGATACAGCAGGCTCGTTTATATCCTTTACAAGAGAAGGATTGCGAATTATTTGTTCCACCTAAAATTGATGCAGCGGTTTCGGCAGTTACTAAGAGGACTACTATTCCAATAGAGAGCGGTGCAGCCTTGAAAGATAGTTACGATAGGAAATTAGACAAGCTGTTGAAACAAATATTTGATATAAATGCATTGTCTGTCCACACAAAAGAGAGAAGAGAACGGAGAGAGAAAGAAAACAAAAGGAAAAAAGTTGGCTGTTTACTGGCCAATACGGCTCTCTATTGGCCCATAGCTGCACCAGTGTTCTAATTCAAATTTACAGTGCACACAGTAGTCCTGTCCCAACTACAGTTCAACAAACCCATAAACTGCAGCATTAAGCTTCCAAACGGTTTTGCTTCATCCTTCTCGTTCCCCTTCCTCCTTTGTCCTTCACTGCTATCTTTCTTCTGCAGCCATCAAACCCACAATATTGGCCGCTCAACTACGCTTGTCTCCAACACATTGCCATTTACTTAACGGGCTCCTCTGCAGCTTAGCAGCAGATTGAATACAATCCTCTTTGGCCAAGCCTGCTAGCCTCAAGACCCACCATGCTTCATGCAGGAGGGAAAGGACCAGGAATAGCAAATCTTCTTGCTCAAAATCTCAGTAACTAGCCTCATTTCACTCTGCCAAGTCAAAGTGAAAGCAGGCAAGTCCTGGTATAGGAACATATGCTCATTCCCATATATGACATGCTACTTCACAAGGAGCAAGAGAAGTAGTAATGTGGCATCTTGAAACTTAAGGAATCACACCACTATGTCTCTAGATTTGTTTGCAGGCAGTTTGCCCCAGTGCTTGATGTGCTCTCTCAATATCCATCATTGGTACTTTCTCTTCTTGCCCATCCCTTTGAGTAAATCCATGCATAGAGCATGCACCACAACCTCCACGTTTTCACCACCTGTCACAACCTCTGGTGCACTCGAAATTGCGTATTATGGTGACTTCTGTTTTCTATATCCAACTTATAAAATATCTCTGCTCTTTTGACTGTAGTGCTCAACTGCATATTGCAGATTATTAAAAACATCCAAGTGCACCTCTAATTTAGTTTTGGCTTTTTCCATGCATCTGAGAGCTCCCAGAGGTCGCTATGAAATGTCCTCTATTTTAGCAATAATTGTGCAAAACTCTGAGGCAAGGTTCTTGAATCCCCGATTAAACTTTTGTGTAGCCATATCAAGTCCCAATGTTCTCTGCTCATTCAGTCTCTGCATCAGAGTCGGCCAACACCATGCTAGCCAGTGAATCCCCACGCGGTCTTGCCTTGCTTATCAGCTATTGCAAAGTCTGAGGTTTCTTTCATCCTGGATGCTTTAGTTTTCATTTCCATCGTCAGCGGAGCCACCACCAGCAATTCAGAGCAGACAGTTTTTATTCGGCTCCGCTTTTAACTCCTTTTAATATTGCTGTTGTTTGTGCAGGCTGGCGGAGCAAGTGCCATAAGCATTAGTTTGGCTGACATCACTTCCTCAGTGATTTTAATCAAAGTAGTTTCCTTATCATCCCCCCCCAGTTCAGTCCCTCACCTCTGTGTTGTGCACCTCTTCTCGCAGCATGGAGACTGGGCATGTCGGAACTGTGACACCACTGTAGATATCCTGCTGGCACCTCCCACCAGTTCCCAGTGTGTCCATTCTCCATGCAGCTGGAGGTAGTGAGCCTAGCTGCTGGGCTCTCTAGAGGAGCAGATAAGGAGCTTTAGGCAGCTTGGCTAGGGTTTTTAGTTTTTCTTTTCTTCCTATAATTTTTTTTCTGATCTGTAGCTTTAAAGCTTGTTTAAAAAAAGAAGAAAGCAAGGGATTTAGAGGAGTCTCTTTTCTCCCTCCCGTTTATTTCTGTCCCCTTTGCCTGCTCTCCCCTCCTTGTTGGCACAGAGGGGAGTTCTTTAGCAGGTTTTTCATCTCCTTACTGGCAGAGTTTTCTGTGCTGCAGATTTCCAGTCAGAAACTGTCGTCGGTCCTTGTTTCTCTGCTGCTGCTGTTGGCTGACAGCCTTTCTCAGCTGTGCTGCTCACAGGAAGCCTGTTATTTTTATCGGGGCGCAGAGAGGATCCGAAGGTCTCGGAGGAAGAGGTGAGGAAATCTTTGCTGCTAGTGTCCTGTCAGCATTTTTGAGGCCTGCTGCCACATGTGAAGCTGGTTCTGTGGGTTAGCAGAGCGCAGGATCTTGGCGGGCCTTTTTCCCACCATTTTTCTTCACAGTGCTCTCTTTGCTGACAGCTTTCTGTAATTAATCCTTGTAGTTTTCTGGTTATTTGGAATTAATTTTGATTACTTTTACTTTTCAGTGTTTTGGAGCTCTTAAAGGGCCAGTACAGAAAAGTAAAAAAAAGAAAAAGGGAAGATTCTACACGTTGTTGTTTTGTTACCCTTTTTGGTGGTCTGCAGGAGCCATTTCCTTTACTATCCAGTCTCTCGGATCCCGTAGTGCTAATGCCTACGCGGCCACAATGCCTGGTTTGTGGCACCCATAGGGACTCGGTCTCTGACGCGGGGGTGTCGTGTCTGCGCATCTGAGGTGCTTTACTATGGAGCAAGAAATGCAGGATTGGCCTAAAGAAGGTACTGCTCTGGTGGCACAGGGTGCTGCCGCTTCTGTGGAAGGGGAGTCTCTGCGGGAGTCTCATTCCGCTCTTCCTACTTCAAATTTGGCTTTGCCTGGTAATTCTGCCACTCCCATGGTGTCTGGGGCAGCTGTCGAGGGTTTCTCCCCAGATTTTGTGCTGCTGCTTCATCAAGTTTACTGTTGCGGCAGCAGGAGGCTGTCGTGGATGCCTCGCTTCTTGGAATGGTAGGAGGCCAAGTGGCCACCGAAAGGTTTTGTGGTAGTGATGGTAGACCGGTTAAGAGGGCCCGGTCAGTGGAAGATCAGCCTTTTGGTTCGGATTGGCTGGATGCAGAGGACCTTGAGCTGGAGCCGGAAGCTGGGATGGAGGATTTAGAGGAAGGTGAGATTCAGGAACCTGAAGATCAAGCAAGGATTATCCGGGTCTTTCGAAGGGAGAAGCTGACAGCGCTCATTACGGAGTCCCTTCAGGCTCTCAACCTTTCGTCATTGGTACCAGCAGAGGATGGAGGTTTGGAGGATCCCCTCATTCAGGCGGTACAAAAGTCCCAGGTGTTTTTTTCCTGTTCACTGTGTGGTTAAGCAGATGATTCAGGATGAATGGGACGTGCCGGAGGCAGGCTTGTGTGGTGTGAGGTCCATGAATCGTCTCTATCCCTTGGCGGATCAAGAATGGGAAGTGTTTCGTTCTCTGCGTATAGATGCAGCAGTTTCAGCGGTCACAAAGAAGACTACCATTCCAGTTGAAGGCAGTGTGGCTTTGAAGGACAATACAGGTTCGGAAGGTGGACGCCTTATTGAAGCAAGCTTTTGAGGTTAATGCTTTGCTCTACAGGCCTCTATTTGTGGAGTTTGGGTGACGAGAGCATGCCTTCGCTGGTTGCAGCGTTTGCAGCAGCCAGTTCAGCAAACGCAGGAGCAGCTAGCTGATGTGACAAGACTAGAGTCAGGTTCCGCATATTTGGCCGATGTCCACTATGATCTTATTAGAGGTTTGGCGAATAGCATGACTTCCTTGGTAGCCGCACGCTGCTATCTTTGGCTCAGGAACTGGGCGGCGGACAGTTCCTCCAAGTCACGTCTTAGCAAGCTTCCTTTTAAGGGGAAGCTATTGTTTGGAGAAGATCTTGATAAGCTGGTCAAGGATTTGGGGGATTCTAAAGGAGGTCGCTTGCCGGAGGATACACCGAAGCAGGGCTGAGCCCCGTTACCTGCCCGTGGACAACCTCAGGATTCCAGGCGTTTTCGTACCTCCCATTTGGGAGGTTTTCAAAGAGGATGGTTTTCCTCTCGAGGTCAAAGTTTTAGAGGATTCTGGGGAGCAGGCAGAGGATTTGCTAGTCGCTCTTCCTCGGCTTTTTGGAAAGCACAATGAAGCGAGGTGGACCAAGACAGGAATTCAGCCGGTAGGGGGTCGACTTCGGGAGTTTCTTCCTACCTGGGTCCAGATAACATCCGATCAGTGGGTGTTGGAGGTCGCTTGCGAAGGTTATTCTCTCGAGTTTCCCTGTCCGATGGTCGACTTTTGTCATGTCGCTGTGCAGGGGGCGAGAAAGGACGATTGCGGTAGGGAGACTCTGACTTGTCTTTTGCAGCTGGGAGCAGTGGTTCCGGTTCCACGAGAGCACTACGGTATTGGTCGATTCTCAGTTTATTTAATGGTGCCAAAGAAAGACAGGGCCTTCTGCCCGATTCTGGATCTCAAGGGAGTAAACCGCTGTTTGCGGGTACCTCATTTCCGAATGGAGACCTTATGTTCAGTGTTAGTGGTGGTTCGTCAAGGGGAGTTCTTGACATCTCTTGATCTCACCAAAGCATATTTACACATTCCGATCAGGCCAGATCATCAGAGGTTTCTAAGATTTGCACTACCGTGGGGGCATTTTCAGTTTCAGGCATTGCCCTTCGGTCTGGCGACAGCTCCACGCACTTTCACCAAGGTTGTGGTGGTGGTGACGGCAGCTTTTCGAAAGGAGGGAGTATTAGTTCATCCCTATCTCGATAGCTAGTTGATTCGGGCAAAGTCCAGGGCCAAGAGTGTGTGAGTGACAGAGTGGTAGAGCTCCTGCAGAGTCTTGGTTGGGTGGTCAATATGGCCAAGAGCCGATTGGTTCTGACGCAAGTTCTAGAGTATTTGGGAGTTTGCTTCGACACTTGTGTGGGATTGGTTTTCCTGCCGGATCTCAGAACCCAGGGCCTGCGGCTTCTGGTGCACGATTTTTTGAGGACTCCTGCACCATTGGCCTGGCACTATCTCCGCATGTTAGGGACAATGGCGGCGACTCTGGAAGTTGTGCTGTGGGCCAGAGCTCACAAGCGTCCCTTACAGAGGTCGCTGCTCCGTCAATGGTCTCACCAGAACAACTCTCTGTCCAAGCGCCTACCCTGTCTATTGCGGGTCAGGAAGTTTCTTCAATGGTGGCTTCGTCCGCAGAATCTCACAGCGGGCATGCCTCTTCAACAACCGCAGTGGATGCCATTCTTAACGGATGCCAGTCTCGCAGGTTGGGGAGCTCATTGCGGAGAGCTCTTTGCGCAAGGCTGCTGGACCAAGCCGGAAGCCAAATGGTCCATCAATCGGCTGGAGTTGTGAGCGGTAGCTCTAGCACTACGAACCTTCGAATCCATCTTACGGGGTCGAGCGGTTCGAGTGCTCTGACAATGCCGCGATGGTTGCGTACCTCAATCGTCAAGGGGATACGGGAAGCGCGGCTCTGGAAATGGAGGCGGAAAATCTCTTCAATTGGGTAGAGCCTCGGCTTCAGGTTCTGTTGGCGGCGCACATTGCAGGAATGGACAATGTGATGGCAGACTGTCTCAGCCGGGTTCCAGTGGATCCCGGAGAATGGGAGCTTCAGCCGGAGGTGTTTGCTCAGATTGTCCTCAGGTGGGGATCTCCAGTTATGAATCTCATGGCGACCTTTTGGTCGGCCAAAGCCAGTCGCTTTTACAGCAGACGACAAGAACGAATGTCGGAAGGTCTAGATGCCTTACTCGAATAATGGCCCACTCACAGTGGTCTCTACGCTTTTCCCCCTTGATGCGCTGTACCACTCGTCCCATGAGCGCCCAAGGCTCATCGGGGAAGAGTGGTTCTAGTAGCTCCAGATTGGCCGCCTCGTCCATGGTATGCCGATCTGGTGCGTCTGCTTGATGGGGAACCGTGGCGGATGCCACTAAGGGAGGATCTGCTGCTTCAGGGTCCTCTACGAATCCCTCAGGTACATCGCTTACGGCTTGGCCATTGAAAGGGCTCGGTTAAGGAAGAAGGGTTATTCCAAGGCGATGATTGACACCTTGCTTTGGGCCAGAAAGAGGTCCACTTCCTTAGCATATGTGCGTGTCTGGTGTGTTTTTGAGGACTGGTGTGCTCAATGTCAGTTTCGCCCGGCCTCAGTATCTATATACTGACCAGTGTTTGATTTTCTTGCAAGACGGGTTCGATAAGGGATTCGCTGCCAGTTCGTTAAGGGTGCAGTTGGCAGCTATTTCTTGTTATCGAGGAAAGGTGTAAGGAGTTCCTTCGCGCAGGATGTTTTCTCCTCCGTGGGATCTCAACCTGGTTTTAGGAGCCTTGACAAGGGAGCTTTTTGAGCCTTTGCATCAGGCTTCCCTAAAGGATTTGACTTTGAAGACAGTATTTTTGATAGTCATTTGCTCTGCACGTTGAATCTCTGAGTTGCAGGCTTTGTCCTGTCAGGAACCGTTTTGACATTTTCTAGGGGAAAAAGTGGTGTTGCGCCCCGTAACTGTCTTTCCTACCAAAGGTACAGTAGTTTAGCCATTTCATGTCAATCAGTCGGTCTCTTTGCCCATTTTGGGTGTTTTGGGGGAGATTGCGTTGGACCGTAGTTTGCGTTTGTTAGACATTAAGACTTTGGCGATACTTGAAGGTCTTGGAGTCCTTCTGCAAGTCTGTGTGTGTGTTCTTTGGTGGGCCACGTAAAGGTGAAGCGGCGCCAAAGCTTCAATTTCCAGATGGGTTCATGAAGCAATAGCGTCAACTTATATCTTGCAAGATCGTCAGGTGCCCTTGGGGCTGTGGGCTCATTCTACTAGAGAGCAAGCGGCTTTGTGGGCAGAGCATAGCTTAGTTCCGCTGGTTGAGATTTGCAGAGCAACCACTTGGTCTTCCTTGTTGCATACTTTTGGTAAACATTACCGCCTGGATATTTAAGCGGTGGGAGATGCCTGTCTCGGGTCGGCAGTTTTGCGGTCCAGGTGGACAGGTCCCTCCCAATAGTTTACTGCTCTGTTACATCCCATAGGTGAGGGACTGAACTGGAGGGACGATAAGGAAAGAGAAATTAGACTTACCTGCTAATTGTTGTTCCTTGAGGAACTTCAGTTCAGTCCCATTTTCCGCCCGAGGGTCTTTTGGTCAGTTTCCGCAAAGCCTGCTTTGTGATGCGCGGTGACTACAATCCAGTAGGAGAAGTTCAGCAAATGCGGTCTGTATTCAAACAAAGTATACCTTGTATTCTTTCTTCTCTCTCCTTTCTGTCCTATTTCTGCAAACGGGAGAGGGAGAGTTATCCTCTCATTTACGGGGTTTTAGTTCAGTGTTAGAGTTAAATTGTATTTAATATTATAGCTACTTATTTGTTGCTTCTTTGAGTTTGCTTTGTCATTAGATCACTGGGAGCTTGTGGGAGGTGTCAGCAGGATATCTACAGTGCTGTCACAGTTCTGATATGCCAAGCCTCCATGCTGCGGTAAAAGGTGCACAACCCAGAGGTGAGGGACTGAACTGGAGTTCCTCAAGGAACAGCAATTAGCAGGTAAGTCTAATTTCTCTTTATGGATTGTTTGTATTCATTTGACACTAGTTTTATTATGAGATGCAGCACTGGAGAAAAAATGATTTTTAGTTAAGTGTATAAAGAATTATCTTTCAAACAGTGTTTTGTATGTGTGTGTGTGGGGAAGGATCTGAGTACAGGTCAATATTACCACACCAACCTTCTTCTCAGATCCCTAAACTGATCCAGAGAATTATTCAATATTGTCAGATCCTTCAATAGGGTCTCGCCCACAAGAATTCACCAACTACCTACAGAATAAGCTCCCATCCTGCCCAGCTAGCACAACCACAAACCATCTAACCCATGATGACACAGGAGCCACAGACAGATGGACATTGTTCCAACAAGTTTCAACACGGCAGCTAGAGGAGATCCTCAACATGATCGACACGGCTACCTCCCTACTCGAACCATGCCCTGTGTCATGGATCAAAATGACCAGAACGGAGCTCTCATCTTAACTAAGATAATAAATCTATCACTTACCCAAGAGCACATACTTGCCAATCTAAAAACCACCTCCATCAGACCCATTCTAATAGGACCCAAGCTATAATCTCGCAGACCAATCCCTGGCATCCCCCGCCTAACCAAAATAATTGAAAAGACCATGTAACTCCAGCTCCAGGACTTTATCAGAACGGTAGCCCTACTCGACTCGCAACAACATGGGTTTAGACCCAGTCGTGACGTCGAAACACTGCTCATGTTATTCTTAAACACTCTCCTCAAGAGAATCAAACACACCAGACAAGGGTTTCTACTGATATTCCTTAATATCTCTGCTGCATTTGATTCAGTAAACCACAAGAAACTCCTGGAATGTCTAATAGGCTTTGGTATAAGCAGCATTCCCTTGACCTGGTTCTGCTCATACCTTACTGACCGTATGCAACAAGTAAGAACAAGAAACACAACATCAAAACCTTTCAAACTCCAGCAGGGAGTATCCCAAGGGGGTCATCCCTATCATCGTTACTTTTCAACCTGTTCATCCAACCAGTATGCATAATCTATGCTGACAACCTGATGTTCTACACCCCCATTTCTACAACCAATCCAGACTACACCCCTACAAAATCCTGTTTAAACCCTGTGGCAGAATGGCTAAAAAGCAACAACTTTCTAATAAACTCTGCAAAGTCTGAAGCCATGTTCATTTCAAGAGATCCCTCTTTCACCCCTGCAAAAACAATCGCACTCGACTAGATAACCCTCCCAGTCAAACAGAAAGTCAAATACCAGTGTCACTCTGGATCAGCAATTGAACATGCAGACTTTTAAAGAATGTCAAATCTAGTGCGTATTATAAGATCAAGACCCTACACAACCAAGGCCTCCCAAAATATGCCCTCCATCCTCTCCAGGTAGCTCAGAACACAGCAGCAAGACTTATAACAGGGACACCAAGATACAAATGCATCACTCCAGTGCTCAAAACCATTTCACTGGCTCCCTATACAACTACAAATCCACCTCAAAGCCATCATCCACGACCAAGATCCAGGCTGCCTGGGTCACCTTGTTTAAAAACCAAGTAGTACACAATCAAGAAGACAGCACAACCAGAACCTGCTCAACATTCCAACACTCAAGACAACTAGTACCCAAGCAATCTGCCCGAGTTCTTCTCTATATATGGTCCCACTCTCTGGAACTCATTCCCAACCAAACCAAGAGACACCAATGACTGCACAGATTTCTGTAAAAAACTAAAGACCTTATTCCAAGAATACTTGGGCCCTGATACTTAATGTAAAATGCTCTTCCCCCTCCTGCTAGCAATGCGCTTTCAAGTCTCTGGATAACCTCTGTATTTAGCCCTATGTAAATATCGTCCCCCTGTACATAGTTCTACCATACCACCCTCCTAATATGTTCACCCCTATCTCCTACTCTAGTTCTTATACTACGTTCTGTACTATACTCGCTGTTCCATGTATAACACGTTTTACTGTTCTGTGTAAATTGCCTTGATAATCTGAAAGGCGGTATAAAAGAAATGTTAAATATTCGATTTGAGCATGGGTTCAGAGGCTTCAAGCGGGGAGCATATACATTATGGTGCCTCATTTCTTCTTGGTACAGTGGCACCTCTGTGCCTTGGTTATATGACCTGCCCTGTTTGGCCGCGGTGATAGTGTTCAACAGTTTAGAAGCTTATGTGTGGGAAGTTCATTTTAGTCACATTCGTACATCTTGTAGAAAGTTGTGTGTTTTTGTTTTTTTTTATTTGCATGACTTGTTTAAAAGCAAATACAAATCTGCAGTGAATATTTGTGGAGGATTCGCAGCCAGTTCAGACAAACTGTATACAATTCAGATAACCTTGATTGGGAGAGTCAAGAAATGACTTATGTAAAAAGCCTGTGGGCTGAGAGAGGAGCAGAAGGCATATCAATAGCATAAGCCTAAAAAGGGGTCTGTGTATCCACAGTGAACATGCATGAGAGAAATTTGCATGCAGTGGAAACGATGCTGCGAATCTCATGAATATTCATTTAGGATATCCTGAAAACCTGACTGGCTGCGGGTCTTCCACAGCAGAGTACCTCATTGGAAGCCATAGTATATTAATGGAAGGAAGGGCACGAGGCATGGATGCATTGTCATTTTCTTGTTTTGTCTGATTATGATTTATTTTAGACACTGGAAATGAAACTGTCCAATTTAGAGTACAGTTTGATCCTGATTTCTTCCCTAGCTTTCATGTGCTGGTCTCTAGCTTGCTCTTTGCTGTTAATCCCTATTTGGCAGTGCCAGAACCTTGGTTTACAAGGCACAGAGGAGACTAGCAGAGGATGACACTTGAGTTAGCAGAACCAGTTTGGAGCTTTTTTATTTTTTAGCCTCATACACTTTGGGGAAACTGGCTTTATAATATCATTGTGTCTCCTTCTGTGTTGCCCTGTCAAATAATTTTGAAACCATTTGCTCAGTTTTACTCAGATTTCTGCCACTGGTACCGAGCTCTCCCCAACCTCCTGGCTCATGCCTATTATGTGCACCTGATGCCCCCTCTGCTGTGCCAGACAGAGGAGGTCATAAAGGACATCCTCCAAAAAGGCTGCTACAGATTCTAGTCTTGCTGCCGTTGGTCCTCCAGGAGCAGCTGAATCCAACGTGAGGGTGCCTGGAGGGCAAGTGAGGAAGAGGAAAAAGATGCCTTCAAAAGGCCTTCCATCTTTGTGTTCTGCTGACCAGGGAGGGCCGCCCTGCCCTCCACTGGAATAATAGTATTTTCGGTAACTGCTGTGACCAAGGCATCCACCTTGGTATAAATGGAGCCAATTATCAAGGTCTGTCAGAGACCAGACATAAGTGGCCAAGCGGAGCGTAAGGTGGCTTCAGGGGAATTTCATTCCAGTGAGACCATGTGTTGTAACTCCAAAGGAAAGGGAAAGTCCTTGGGAGGCTTCTTAACCTCAGACTAACCTGATCTTAGTGGGCTTTTCCCGGAGTGGACTCTTGCTGGTCTGGAGCATCCAAGATTCTGAGCGCCTCTGAAATATGCACAATAAGAGCTGGTAGTTTGTCACTGCAGATTACGCGAACGTTCTGCGTGTCATCTTGATCCTCATCTAGATCCTCCAGAGGGGATCATTCATCGTCCTCTCAATCAGACGCGCTGCCTAGACTGCCACTGTCTGAATGACACTCCCCATCTTCCAGAGTGGCAGCAGACCAATATCCAGAGACCCAGGCCACCTCTTTGGTTGGACATGATGACCCTGAGGAGGGAGGCTCTCCCTGGGAGTGTTTTCTAGATGAAGAGCTCCCTACCTGTGCAGCTGCCACCGCCGATGGAATGCCTGTATGAGTGGCGCAGGGTCAGCCTTCCACAGGGTCCAGGCCCTCTTAAATAAGGCCAAGAACTGTTGAGTCCTGTTCCAAAGGCTGAGAGACTTGCCCTGAGGTAACAAACAGCGTGGGAAAGGAGCATCTGAAGGCAAGGCCTGAACTGTGGTGTTAAAGGAGGAGGATTCAGAGATTACCTTGTCTGAGGCCCTTGTTCACGATCCAGGCAGTCCTGGCGCTCGTGAGAAGGACCCCCCTGAGGTCTACTAAACATGCAGTACAGAGCCGGTCTACCAAGTACCGGCATTTCCAGCTGCAGGTGATGCAGCATGCTAAGGCTGCTGACATCGCAGATGACGGCAGATAAGGTAACCCGCCAGTAAATGAAGGTAGTGCAAGGCTCTCTCGCTTGGTTTTGCAAGGAGAGAAGTGCTTTGGGGCCATGAGAAGGGCAGAAAACAGTGGGTAAAATCAAAATGGCTGCTACAGCGAACTCCGTGTAGCTGACAGCAGGGTAAATCTTGGCGGGAAGATCGTGGCCAGAGACGTGACGGCTAGCTAGACCAAAGAGCTGATGACCCTCTGAAATCCAGCAAAAAGAAACTGCAATGCGGCAAAACTCATCAAGCCCGAGGAGGAGGGGACTGTCTTACGCGCGGTCTTCAGAGCCAGTGCCTGTAGGTGCTGCAGAGAGGGAGAGCTACTCTAAAACTGGAGTAGTTAAAAAGGAATAAGCTTTTCACACTAAGCAGGGTATAGTGAGACTTCCCCTTTGGGCTCAACTTGCCCTCCTGACCAGGAGCCTGCCCCCCACGACAGGAGCAGCTGGGTTGTTCCTCTTGATCAGGAACTCGGAAGATAAAGCTACGCTGATCCTCTTGATCAGGAGCTGTTTTCACAAAGGCAATGGGAAACTCCAGAGGAGAATCCCTTGCCACTCTGGAGACATCCACAAGATTAAAAGGAGCTAAAAACAAAATTTTTACCAGCAGGGCCCCACAGAGGGCCCGCCATGAGCAAAGTAAAGAACATCCACATCTGCTAGAGACAGAGAAATACTGAATGTGACCTAGGGGAGCCTCCTATATACCAGGGCTCAGCACTGAAGCTTCTGGGACTTTTCTCCGTCTCCAACATCTGCTGGCAGAGGAGGACTTAACCTACTCGTCTGGACTGGTCTAGCAGGATTCCAGGAAAGGAAATGGTTAATTAATCACTGGTTAAAAGCATTCATTAAAGCTTAGGAGCATGCCTAAAGAATAGTAGGGAGAAAAGTCACTTTGGACGGTAAACAAAAATCACTTGTGCATCCTGATTTGATTTTATTTTCCTTTTTCTTTTTTTTCTTATTTCCTTGCAGCAAATATGTTGGAATCAAAGTCCTTTGAAGTGGAGCTAAAGGACGCAGAGCCTGATATTATAGAGCAGCTGGTGGAGTTTGCTTACACTGCCAGGTACTTCCAGCATTATCCTAAGCTCCCTCTGTCTGAGGTAGGAGTGATGCAAAATACAGTGGGTTCTTGAGCAAATTGAGGTTAGGGATGGGTGGTTGCAGGTGTAGATGTAATGTGGCAATCTGCTGTAGTACAGAGAGGTTGCACCTCCTATCTCTCTTTATAGCTTTAAAATCACATCATAGGCCTCAAGCATGAAAATGCAGCAACTGACATCACTTACTAACTTTAGAGGTCACTTTTACAGTAGATACATATGGACAGGGTGCTTTGTTAGAGAACAGGCTGCTTCTTCTGGGAGCACTGCTTTAAAACATTGGACTTTTCTGATCACTAGAAGGGCAAGGTTGTTTGTGGAGTGTAAATAGGAAATTGAGGGGGGGGACATGGCAGAGGAGAGGCAGTGTTTGTAAATTGCTGCTAGTAACATAGTATATGACGGCAGATAAAGACCAGCATGGTCCATCTAGTCTGCCCAGCAAGGTGGCAAGAGTAGGTGCACCTGCCACTCTGTGCAGGTCACTCCCTTCCCATGCCTTTATTTAGGGGTGTACCCACTGCTCCGTGTATGTCACCTCAGTTTGTTGAGATATAAGAAGGTTATTTTGATTTTATCCTGGTGCTATAAAGGGATCCACTGTGTCTGTCCCATGCCATTTTGAATTCTGTCACTGTACTTGCCCTCACCACTTCCATCGGGAGGGCATTCCAAGCATCCACCACCCTTTCAGTGAAAAAGTATTTCCTGACCATTGCCTTTGTTTACCCCCTTGCAGCTTCATGTTATGCCCTCTAGGTTTACAGCTTCCCCATCTTTGTAAGAGGTTTGCTTATTCATTAATACTCTCTAAGTATTTAAAGGTCTGACACAGGCTCCAAATCATTTTAGTCACAATTCCCTTGGATCTCTGCTTCCCAAGTGAATGACATTGCACTTCTTCACATTGGTCTAATGCTTGGCAATTAGGATTTATTCTTCCAGCTTTTGTAGATCTTTCCTCATGTTCTCTACTCCCTCAGGGGAGTCCACTCTGTAAAGCTTGACTAGAACCGCTTCTGTACTAGTCAAGCTCCTGGAAATAAAGGCAATTGGGGGGGGGGGCGAAAAGAGATGCTGGCCACGTGGGGAGGGGTCAGGGAAAGAGGTGGCATCAGTGACATGGGCTCTTTCCAGTTTGGCTTTGGTGATAGTGGCAAGACTGGGTGAAAGGGCCTGTGTGCTGTTCTTGGCCCTTGGGCATAGTTCAGGGACTTAATGTTTTATAATTTCTAGTGATAACATGCCAGGTATAGAAACAGAGGTTAAAGTACTAAGTATGCTAAAATGTCATCTTGTTACCATTGATTATCCCACTTGTATTCCCTGGCGTGTTGCCACTAGTGAATAAAAGAAGTTGTGCCTCCATCCTGGGTAATATTGCCTCTAAATATTGTCTCATTCTGTACTGAGTTCCTCTTGCAACTTGTGCAATCTTATTCATATTCCCCTTCTTTCCCCTTCCTCTCTCCCTTTCTCTTGTGCCCTTTGGAACGCACATTCTGTCTCTAATAAACTCTCTTTTACACATGATCTTTTCCTCTCCAACGCTTTTCATCTTCTTGCTTTAACTGAGACCTGGCTCCTCCCTGACAATACCGCCTCTGCTGCTGCCCTCTGCTTTGGTGGTCTCCAGTTCTCCCCTACTCCTCGTCCTACAGGACGTGATGGTGGGGTTGGCCTTCTTCTCTCCCCCTCCTGTCATTTCCTACCTCTTCCTCTGGCTCAGTCTCATTCCTTCCTCTCTTTTGAGGTCCACTCTATTCACCTCTTTGTCCCACTTCCTCTCTGGATTGCTGTTGTCTATCATTCTCCTGTCAAGGCTTTTTCTTCTTTTCTCTCTGACTTTGATTCTTGGCTTTCCCTCTTTCTTATCCCTATCTCCCTTACTCTTATTCTTGGTGATTTTAACATCCATGTTGATAACTTCTCTGATCCTCTTACTCTGAAGCTCCTCTCTCTTACCTCCTCATTTGGCTTTCAACTTTGTTCCTCTGCCCCCACTCACCTTCATGGCCATTGTCTGGATCTGGTTTTCTTTTCTTGCTTCTCTCCCTCTAACTTCAGTAATACTGTTCTTCCTTTATCTGGTCATCACCTTCTCTCTTTTAATCTTCACCTCCCTCCCCTTCCGCCTCATCCTGTCTCCTCCACTCTTTTTAGGAACCTTCTTGCCATTGATCCCCTGGTTCTCTCCTCTACCATTTCTCCTCTCTCCTCTGTTTTGTCCTCCTAGTCTGTTGATATGGCAGTGATGTCCTATAATGATGTGCTCTTCTCAGCTCTTGATGTTTTCGCTCCTCTCATCCCTTGTCCTGTAAGGCGTTCCTTACCTCAGACCTGGCTCTCTCCCACTATTCAAAAGAACATAAGATATGCCATACTGGGTCAGACCAAGGTCCATCAAGCCCAGTATTCTGTTTCCAACAGTGGCCAATCTAGGTCATATGTACCTAGCAGTATCCCCAAGAGACACAAGTTCCACAATGCTTGTACTGGGTCAAGCATTGATATCTTCGGTCACTTCTTAATAATGGTTTATGGACCTTTCCTCCAGGAACTTGTCCAAACCTTTTTTAAACCCAGCTACACTAACAGCCTTTACTACATCCTCCGGTAACAAATTCCAGAGTTTGATTACACGTTCGCTATCTTTGCTCCTGTGCCCGCTCTGCGGAGCGTACCTGGCTCAGATCCCACTCCCTTGAAGATTTCCTTCATTTCAAATTCATGCTCTGCTCTTTCAAATCTGCTTTAGCTCTTGCCTAACAAGATTCCTTTGTTCACCTGATTAATTCTCATGCCTCTGATCCTTGCCGTCTCTTCATTGCTCTCAATTCTCTCCTCAAAGTGCCTCCACCTCTGATCCCTCCTTCCCTTTCTGCCCAGGCTCTGGCTGATTACTTCCATGATAAAATCCATAAGATCACTCTCCAGTTTCCCTCTAAATCCCTGATTTCCCTTTCCTGCTTTCATTCTCTCCCCCCTTCTCATCCTACCCTCTCTTCCCCACGATTTCTATTGATGAAACTGCTCTTCTCTCCTCCTCCAAGCTCACCACTTGCTCTTCTGATCCCATCTCCTCTCCTCTCTATTTCCTCTACCATTGTCCCCTCCATTTCTCATATTCTCAACCTTTCGCTCTCCACTGCTACTGTCCCGGCTGACTTTAAACATGTCGTGGTCACGCCTCTCCTTAAGAAACCCTCACTTGATCCCTCTTGTCCTTCTAATTATCGCCCCATCTCGCTCCCCTTTCATTTCTAAACTGCTCGAACGTGCGGTTTACCGCCGTTGTCTTGACTTCCTCTCTTCCCATGCTCTTCTCGATCCCTTACAATCCGGTTTTCGTCCTTTGCACTCTACTGAAACTGCTCTTGTCAAAGTCTCCAGTGACTTGTTCCTGGCTAAATCTAAAGGCCTTTACTCTGTCCTTATCCTCCTTGACCTTTCTGCTGCCTTTGACACTGTTGACCATGATCTTCTCCTTGACACTTTGTCCTCGCTTGGCTTTAGGGACTCTGTTCTCTCCTGGTTCTCCTCATATCTCTCCCATCGCTCCTTTAGTGTATGTTCTGGTGGCTCCTCCCCCTCTGTTACCCCGCTCTTGGTTGGTGTCCCCCAGGGTTCTGTCTTAGGTCCCCTTCTTTTTTTCTCTCTATACCCAATCCCTTGGTGCGCTTATTTCCTGTCATGGTTTTCAGTACCATCTCTATGCTGATGACTTCCAAATCTATCTCTCCTGATCTTTCTTCTGCTTTCCAGCCCCGGATCTCTTGCTGTCTCTCTGCCATTGCTGCCTGGATGTTCCATTGTCGCCTGAAATTGAACATGGCCAAGACTGAACTAATTTTTTTTTCTCCTAAAATTTCCCTTTCTCCTTCTTCATTTTCAGTCTCTGTTGATGGCTCTGTTCTCCAATCTGTTTCATCTGCTCGCAATTTGGGGGGTGTTTTTGACTCTTCACTCTCTCTCTTCTCATATCCAACTCATCGCTAAGACTTGTCGCTTCTTTCTCTTCAACATTGGCAAAATCTGCCCCTTTCTCTCTGAGCTCACTACTAAAACCCTTATCCATTCGCTAATCACCTCCCGCCTTGATTATTGTAACCTCCTTCTTGCTGGTCTCCTTCCCTCTTCAGTTTATTCAGCACTGCGCTGCCCGTTTGATTTTCCGTCAGCCTCGTTTTGCCCACATCACTCCTCTCCTCAGATCTCTTCACTGGCTCCCTATCCATTTCCATATTCACTTTAAGCTTCTCCTTCTGACCTATAAGTGCATTCACTCTGTGGCTCCTCAGTACCTTTCTTCTCTCATTTCTCCCTATTTCCCCCCTCGTGTACTCCGTTCTTCTTCCCAGTTGCTTCTTGCTATGCCCTTCTCTATTGCCAACTCCAGATTCTGCTCTTTTCATCTTGCTGCTCATTACGCTTGGAATAAACTTCCTTTGTCTATACGTCAGGCATCTTCTTTGCCTCTCTTGAAACTCAAGTTAAAAGCTCATCTTTTTGCCTATGCCTTTGGCTCTTGATTTTGCTGTTCTCCTTCCTTCCCCTCTTTTATTTCACCTTTCTATCTTCCTCTTACACTTGTTCTTACCTCTTTCCTTTGTCCTGTCTCTCCTGCTCTTGTCTCTTTGCCCTTGTTCTTATCTTTTTTTCTACTCCTTTTCTTGCTTTGTCTTTTTAGATTGTAAGCTCTTTTGAGCAGGGACTGTCTTTTTGTATTTTCATTGTACAGCGCTGCGTGCGCCTGGTAGCGCTTTATAAATGCTTAGTAGTAGTAGTAAATATGCCTTGTATGAGACAACTAGTGACTCAAATGGTGATTCATACCCCAGAACAAAAATTGTTGATGTGCTAGAGTCGGGGGTCAATCCCTCTGCTGAGAGAACTCAGATATGGATTTTGGGGGGGTGGGGGCGTTGTATAGAAAATCCATCTCTTGAAATAAAATGCCATTTTAAGAAAATGCAGTATTTTGATGTCTTTCATTCTGTGTGCTAGAGGAGACTTCATTGAATGTAGGCATTCATGATGTATGTGATTTTCATTGATCCAATAAAAGGTAAGGATTTTGAGTTTGGCTGGTGTTCACACTATATTTGATTTATTTGCAGAATTTCTGTCAATAGCAACAACGTTCAGTCTCTGTTAGATGCAGCTAACCAGTATCAGATTGAACCGGTAAAGAAAATGTGCGTTGATTTTCTGAAAGAACAAGTTGATGCATCAAACTGTCTGGGTAAGATCAAATTTAACGGAGCAGTGGGTTTGCCGCATGCGATGCTTGTTTTGTTTTCCTTGCTGTCAGGGACCACTGTCTTGATACAATTTTAATTGTATGTGTATCTTTTTTTTTTTTTTTAACACTACTTTAGTAGATGCATCTTGGATGTTGATTATAAATTTTGTTCCTTATCGTCCCTCCAGTCCAGTCCCGCACCTCTAGGTAATCAACCTTCTCCAGAAGCTTGGAAACTGAGCATTTAATCTTTTTGATGACATCAGTATATTTAGTCAGCTGGCCCCACCTACCAGCCCCAGTAAGCTCAGTCTCCAAGCAGCTGAAGGAGTGATCCAGAGAGGCTAGACTCACTGAAGGGACAACTGAGGAGAGATTAGCTAGTTTAGTGGTTTAGATTTCTTGTTGGGGCATTCTGATTATCCATTAAGTTATTATTAAAAAAATAATAATAATAAGACGACTCTGACTGCCCTGGGGACTGGTATAAGGCTGTAAGCAGATAGGCCCAGGTTATTCAGAGGGGTTCCCACCTCCTCCCCGGGCAAAGGAAGGGGCTTTGGAGCGCAGGGCATGGCCATCCCGGATCAGCGACTCCCGAACCGTGACCGAGTGAGTAGCTGCAAGTTTAGCAAAGGCCAGCAGACGGCATTCGTCGGCATTCCCACCTCTGTGCCAAAGAGGCAGGCTGAGCAGGAGACAGGAGTAGTGATCCGAAGTGGCAGCTTTCTTTGGTCAGCCAGTGAGTGCGGGTTGGCACTGCTGGTAGCGGAGCGGCGAAGCGCAATACTGGGTCTCTGTTTTGGCATGCATGAGGGTAACTGAGTGATTGAAAACAGTTCCCTTGGCAGCATTGGATAAGCGCCATTTTTTCAGCAGCCTTTGCAAGGTCTCAGGTGTCTGAGGGATAGGACTTGCTGAACTCCGGGTGGGAGTCCCTGTGGGGTTTCTTGTTTTCAGACTGGGGTGTCTCTTTCTTGGGTTTTAAATAAACAAAAAAAACAAACAAACAAAAAGAAATTGAAGACAGATTTTAAAGCTGGGAGCTACAAAAGTAGCAAGGAAGATAGTACAAGGGTTTTTCCCCTCCAGAACCTGTCAGCAAGGGATGTCAGGAGAGCCTGTCAGCTTGTTTAAGAATCCATACCAGTAATTCCTCAGTTTGTGGCATGCGGGGCCTGATGGGGGTTTGTCTCCAAAACGGGCATTTGCCGTGGCTGTAAAAAAGAGGCCAGAATGATAGATCATGGCTTGCAGGATGGTGCTGCGGAGCAGTCGGAGTTCTTGCCATCCCCAGGAGGGGCAGTGCTCAGTGGCGGGCAAACATGGGGGTTTGAGCACTGTGCCACCGCTGCTGGAACCATATGATTCGGACCAGGCCCCCCCCTTCCCCCAGACACTCCACATCTCAGGCTCTAGGAGGTGAGTCTCTTGCAGGGGGCTTTTAATCTGAGTTCATCCTCCTCATGCATAAAGCGTTCTGTATGTGACAGCAAGCTATGCAGGATAAATCGACACCGCAGGGCAAGAAGCAGCCAGCTGCTGAACAGGATATGGAGATGGAGCTAGCCAAACGGCATAAGCTAGAGGGGGACTGGTGGGAACAGTCCCTGCTCTCTGAGTAACCAGAAGTGGTGGACCCAGAAGCTGAGTTGGATGCAGAGGATGGGTGAGGAGGAGTCCTGAATAGTCAGTCTTCTAGCGCGAGGAATTGGTGGTACTCATTGCGAATCATTGAAGATCCTTAATATGACTGCAGGTCTCCCAGTGGAGAAAGAGGTGTTGGAGGACCCGCTACTCCAGGCGGTTCAGAAGATACTGAAGGTGTTTCCAGTACATAGAGTGGTCAAGCAGACGATCCAGGATAAGTGGAATCTGCCCTGAGGCTGGGTTCCAGGGGGGGGGGGGGCGGGCGTATCTGGCGCATCTTTGAGGCTTGGTGTGGAGAGAGGCAGTATCTGCCATTTCTAGTGACAGTACTAGGCGCTAGCCTTTCTGCAAGCAGGATTTGAGAAGGGCTTAGCCGCTAGTTCCTTGAGAGTGCAAGTAGCGGACATTTCATGTTATCAAGGCAGGATTTGTCATTGGGAACGCACTCTGATGTGGTATGATTCCTGAAGGCAGTGACGTATCTCCGACCACCATTGTGGTCCATCATTCTCTCATGGGATCTTAATTTGGTATTAACGGTGCTGACGAAGGAGCCATTTGAGTCTTTGAGTGCTTCCTCGCTAAAGCATTTGACTCTTAAGACAATGTTTCTGGTGGCAGTTTGCTCAGCCCAGAGAATTTCGGAGCTTCAGGCTCTTTCATGCAGGACTCTCTTCCTTTCCATTTCAAAAGAAAAGGTGGTTCTCCGGCTAATGCCTTCCTTTTTGCCTAAGTTTTTTGTGTCTGTTTTTCACTTGAATCAGCCGGTATCCCTGCCGGCACTCTTGGAGGAGCCAGGAAGAGGTGCAGATCTGCAGTTGCATCAACTTGATGTACGTAGAGCCTTGCAGCATTACTTGAAGAGAATAGCGCCTTTTTGTAAATTGGAGCATTTGTGCTGTTTGGGGGCCCGTGCAAGGGGGAAGCAGCAGCCAAGACCTCCATTTCCAGGTGCATAAGAGAAGCTATTGCATCGGCTTACATGTTGAAGGGAAAGTTGGTGCCAGTGGGGCTGCGAGTGCATTCTACTAGGGTGCAGGTGACCTCGTGGGCAGAGCATTGTATGGTTTCACCAGCCGAGATTTGTAGGGCAACCACTTGGTCCTCCCTTCACATGTTTGCAAAACATTATCATCTGGATGTGCAGATTGTGGGGATGCTAAGTTTGGAGCGGCAGTAATTCAGGCTGGAATTGCGGGTTCCTCCCTGCGATAAAACTACTCTGCTATATCCCAGAGGTGCGGGACTGGACTGGAGGGATGACGAGGAAAGTTAAATTAGGCCTTACCTGCTAATTGGCATTCCTTGAGTAACTCCAATCAGTCCCAGAACCCTTCCTGTTCATTTAAAGTATTCAGCATGCGATCTCGGACCTGAAGAATGTTACCATTGCCTTTTTGGGTAGTTACGGGGCATACTACAGCTCGGTGTTGGCATTGCGACGAGTAGGACCTGACAAACTTGCTGTCTGTCTTTGCCTTACGCGCTACAATTTTTCACTTGCCAAGTTGGTGTTGGGGTCTTCTCACCTATGCCGTCTACAGGTAAGCCGCCTCTTTACAGGAGGGGGAAGTAGGGGTCCTACTATGGTTATGGGCCCATAGTTATGTAGAGTTTGGTTTATATGGTTTGACTACTTATTTGTTGCTCCTGTGAGTTTGCTTTGTCAATAGGTTACTGCAGCTAGTAGGTGGGGCCAGCTGCCTAAGAATACTGATGTCATCAAAAAGATGACATGCTCAGTCTCCAAGCTACTGAAGGAGGTTGATTACCCAGAGGTGCAGGACTGGACTGGAGTTACTCGAGGAATGCCAATTAGCAGGAAAGGCCTAATGTAACTTTTCTCTTGACAAAATAATGAATAATTTAGCACTGAACATCTCCTCCCCCCCCCAAATCAGCCCTGGTTGCTGCCCACTTTTTATGCTCCTAAATTTAGGAGCTTGGTGGTTTTAAATATTTAGACACTTAGGGGTATGTTTACTAAAGGGCGTTAAGGGATCCAGTGTGCCGTTAACGCCTGTTAAGGGTGCAAGGGTGCAGATAATGCTGTGAAAAAGCTGCTTTAACGGGTGTTAAAGGCTCCAGCAGCATTAAGGGCGGAGTAGGCGGGGAGGGGGCATTAACAGCCCTTAATGCCTGTTGCGCAACGTGTTTGAAAGCCCTTTAACGCTGGGAAGTAAAACCTCGCGGAAAGAGTGTATTTAGAGGAGAGAGAGCCTATTTAAACATGTGCAGGGGAGCACCAGCAGTGATAGTAGTGCTCCATTAGCAGGAACAGCATGGTGCCCAAGTATGAAAGGGCACTATGTTGATGGTGCAAATGGGGCAACGGAGGTGGCACGTGGGTCATGCATTGGGGTTGTTGGTGCACAGGGTGGACCAGGCAACTGCCTAGGTGGCACATAAGAACATAAGAGATGACATACTGGGTCAGACCAAGGTCCATCAAGCCCAGTATCCTGTGTTTAACAGTGGCCAATCTAGGTCACAAGTACCTAGCAGTTTCCACAAAAGAGACAGGTCCCACGATGCCTGTAGTGGGGCAAGCAGTGGATTTCCTGGGTCCCCTTAAATAATGGTGTATGGATTTTCCTTATTGTCCCTCCCAGTCCAGTCCCACACCTCTGCACAGCAGCTTGGAAGACTGAGCATGACATCTTGATAACACTAGTGTACTTCAGCAGCTAGCACCACCTACAAGCCCCAGTATGCTCAATCTCCAAGCAGCTGGAGGAGGTAGTGAACCAGGGTGTTAGACTCACTGAAGGGACAACTAAGGAGATTAGGTTTAGTTAGTTTGCTTTTTATTTCCCCTGTTAAGGTGCAGGTTTCTTTTGTTTTTAAAGGCAGAAAAAAATCTGAAGTATCAGAAAGAACCCGGGGGGACAACAGGGCTCAGGGGAGGATATTCCTTCCCCCCTCCACCCAGGATTTCAAGGTGGGAGTTCTGTGAGGGCCTTCCTCAGTCCGAGGCTTCTGGTGGCTCCTGAACCCGTTATTGGGTGAGGAGCCGCTGCAGGGGCAGTAGTTTGAGGGAGTGAAAGCCTGCAGCCTCGAGTCGCCCCCCTCGGCGCCGAAGCGGGGAAAGAAGGCTGAGCATGAGGAGTAGAAAAGCCACATGGCAAAGAGGCTACAAGGTAAGAGTGGAGGGGGCTAGGACAACAGGAACCCCTAACAACTGCTGGAACACGAGGAGACAGATTAGCTGTGTGTTTGGGAGCCTGCAGCAGCACAGGAAACTCCCCCCTCTGTGTTTAGGTGTGATTTCTTCTTCAGGCCCGCGTGCATTTTAACCCCCTGTTGTGTTTTGGGGGCCTGGGAGAAGCAGCCACTGGAGAATAAAGCAGGACAGAACAGCTTCTTCTTAGGGGGGCCATTTGCAGTTTCCTTTCAATTTCAGTTAATTGGATTTTGGTAAAATGGTTTCATTTTATTATCTCCAGGAACAAGCAGGAATAAGTCCTCACTTATGGGTACGTCGGAACCGACGGAGCCTGCGCGGGAAAGCTCCCCAGCTTCCCAGAAAGGAAGCTTTTGGGGCCTCCCACTGCACATGCGCGCTGCCTTCCCGCCTTCCTGACCAGCTCTCCTCAGTTTCTCTTTTTCCGCGGAGCCAGCAGGTCGTGTTCCTGTCACCGCTGAAGAAATTGTTATTTTAGTTTCTTTCTTTAGACCGCGTACCTGCCTTCCCCATACCAAAACCGGTACCGCCGGTCTCTTCTTTTCTTTCTAAAAAAAAAAAAAAAAAAAAAGCTTTTATTTTTTAGCACAACTTGGTGACTTCTGTTAGGCCTCAGGCCTACACAAAATCTCCTCATGGAGAAACCAGCTCCTGGTTTCAAGAAGTGTACCAAGTGTAGTGCTGTTATTTCTGTTACAGACACCCATGACTGGTGTCTTAAATGTTTGGGGCCTGACCACTCCATTACGGACTGCCCATCCTGCTCCCAGATGTCTAAACATGGGTTGCAGAACCGGGCCAACAAATTCCATGTGCTGTTTGCTTCAGATAATCCAGCATCACAGTCATCCAGGTCTTCCTCTCCGGATGGATCTCAGGTAACCAAACCTTCTTCGGGCAGGTCCTCAAAGAGCAAATCTCCTTCAAAGCATCGAGAGGCTCTCAATTTTGAATCTGAGGACCATGCCCCAGCCAAACAACCCCGGCGGGAAGCTCTGGCTTCCAAAGCACCATCTATGAGGTTACAGGTTGACATCGATGGCACGGCCTCGACCGATCACCTGTTAGACTGCTCTGGGGTACCGGCCCATGCCGGTACCGACATCCAGGCAGCAGTGGCGTCTATGGGCAATACTGTCCAGACCATGCAGCAGGCCGTTCTGGCTTTCATTAACGCTGCGACGCCCTCGGTACCGCATCTAGCGGTTCCGGGTCCGGTTCCGGTACTGTCTTCCATACCGAAACCGAGACCATCGTCTTCCAAACGCAGATTGGTTCCGCATGCCGGATCTGGGTTTTCACCCGATACCGATCCCATACCCGGTACGCCCGATGTCGATACCGATCGGTATGCGTATCGTGCGTTGGAAGCAAATAGAGGATACTCTGATTCTTCTGAGGATTTTGACTCCTCTGATGACTCTGATGAGCTGTCTCTAGTTCTTCCTGAAGAGCCTTCTTCCCCAAAGAGGAGAATGTCTCCACCAGAGGATTTGTCCTTTCAAGACTTCATTATAGAAGTAGCTAAAGGACTTTCTATTACCACATCCTCTGAAAAAGAACCTAGATCAAAGAAATTGGATATTTTAGGATACCCTAAGGTTCCTAAAGAGGCAGTCACCCTGCCTATCCATGAAATCCTTCAAGAACACTTGATGGACTTATGGGAGGCTCCTCTAACGTTGTCTCCTCATTCCCGTAGGTTGGACACCATGTACCGGGTCCCTCCTTCTCCTGGTTTTCAAAAAACTCAGCTGCCTCACCATTCCATTGTGGTGAAGTCTGCGCTGAAAAAGATTAAGAGTACCAAAAGGCACTCTTCTACCCCTCCAGGGCGGGAATGTAAGACCCTAGACTCTTTTGGTAGGAAAATCTTCCAGGCTAGTATGCTTATAGCCAGGATTAATTCATACAGTCTGTATATGGGCATGTTTCTAAGGGAACCTGCCCTAAAGGTACGGCATTTTGCCTCCTTTATCCCTGAGGATAGAAAGGAGGAGTTCATTTCTCTGGTGAAACAGCTTCTAGATGTTTCTAAGTTCTCCAACAGAGCAGCTTTGATTCCTTTGAGGGTGCCGGTAGAGCTTCGGGCATTGCTATTGCAGCCCGACGACTTGCTTGGCTCCAGGCCTCTGACCTAGAACCCTGGGTCCTGGATGGCTTACGGAATCTGCCCTGTACAGGTGAGAACTTATTTGGTAAAGACTGGCAAATTAAAGCCACTCAAATGGACGCAGAAAATGCTACATTAGATAGACTTTCTAAGTCTACCTCTACTCCTGCCAAGAAAAAGTCTTTCAAGAGGCCTTACTACAAGAAGGCCAGATTTTCCACAAATACTGGCCAACAATCTTCTCAGCCTCGCTTTGCTGCTAAACGTCAGCAACCTAAACAGGCAAGGTCAAAGCCTGCAGCGTCTGCCACTCCTCAGCAGGCTCAACCCCCTCAGGGGTTTTGACTTGCCCCTAGAGAACTTAACATTTCTGGCTCTAGAACAACCAGAGCCCCTCACCATTCCCAGAAGGTTAGCTCACTTTGCTCCCAGATGGGGGCAAATTACATCAGAGCACTGGACCCTCCCTATCATCAGAGAGGGCTACAAACTTCATTTTTCCCACCTTCCTCCACATACCATGGTGAGGCACTTCAATTCTCCCCCATCTCTCCTGGACCTGTTGGGTCAGGAAATCTCTTCTCTCCTTGCCCAAGGGGCAATAGAAGAGGTTCCTCTTCTTCAACAAGGGACAGGATTCTACTCCCCTTATTTTCTCATACCAAAGAAGACAGGGGGATTCAGACCTATCCTAGATCTGAGAGAATTGAACAAATTTCTGTACAAGGAGAAATTCAAAATGCTTTCTCTAGGCATTCTCCTTCCATACCTTCAGAGTCAGGATTGGCTTTGTTCTCTAGATCTCAAGGATGTGTACACACATATACTCATCCACCCATCCCACAGAAAATATCTACGATTTCTGTTTCAGGGAAAACATTTCCAGTACAGAGTACTTCCCTTCGGTCTAGCCTCTGCTCCAAGAGTGTTCACCAAATGCATGGCAGTTGTTGCCGCATTTCTAAGAGGTCTGGGAATTTTTGTATTCCCATATCTGGACGACTGGCTCATCCGAGCTCCATCTCAGTCAGAGGCCCAGATTTCCCTGGACCGCACAAGGCACATTCTGCAGTATCTGGGATTGGTGATAAACCTTCCCAAGTCTCAACTTATCCCTACTCAGTCTCTGGAATTCATAGGGGCCCAGTTGGACACCACCACTGCAAGGGCCTACCTACCTCAAGTCCGGGGCCAACGTCTGGTGTGCTTGGCCTCCCAAGCTCAGTCCAGCAGTCACTTGACAGCCAGAGAAATGCTGCGACTTCTGGGCCACATGGCCTCCACGGTACACGTGGTGCCCTACGCTCGTCTTCATATGAGAGCAGCTCAATGGACATTGGCCACCCAGTGGACTCAGGCATCAGGAGCGCTCTCCGACCAAATACTCACCTCAAAGCGTCTGTTTTGGTCCCTCCAATGGTGGATGTCCACCAAGAATCTGTTGTTGGGGGCCCCCTTCCAACATTTGTTGCCCCAAGCAACCCTCACAACAGATGCCTCCCAAACAGGGTGGGGAGCCCATCTCCAAGACCTCTCCACTCAGGGCTCTTGGTCTCCTCAGGAGACCACCCTTCATATCAACCTCCTGGAACTGCGAGCAATATACTTTGCCCTCAAAGTCTTCTATTCCCTCCTTGTCAACCTGACTGTCCTAGTTCATACAGACAATCAGGTGGCCATGTTCTATATAAACAAACAAGGAGGGACGGGCTCTCTGTCGCTTTGCAACGAAGCTCTCAGATTATGGGCCTTCGCCAGAGAGCATCAAATTCATCTTCTAGCAGTGTATCTTCCAGGAGTTCAAAACTCTCGGGCAGACAGACTCAGTCGAGTTCTGCTTCCACACGAATGGTCCCTACACAGGGACCAGATACGCAGAATCTTTCAGGAATGGGGGACCCCGGACATAGACCTCTTTGCAAGTCCGTGGAATGCCAAACTTCCCCGGTTCTGTTCCAGGACTCCGTGTCAGGGAGCTCAGGCCAACGACGCCTTTCTCCTGCATTGGAGTCAGGAATTCCTATATGCCTTTCCACCCATTCCTTTGATTCCCAAGACTGTTCAAACTCCAGAGGGATCACGGGTCGATGATCCTCATAGCTCCACGCTGGCCACGCCAAGTGTGGTTCCCTCTACTTCTGCATCTCTCCCAGGGACCCTCCCTGGACCTGGGAGCTGCTCCAGACCTTCTGTCTCAGGAGGAGGGGACTTTGTGGCACCCAAACCCCAAGTCCCTACACCTCAGAGCTTGGTTACTGAAGGCCTAAGCCTTCATGACTTCAATCTTTCTCAACCTGTGCAAGATATCCTGCATGCCTCTAGGAAACCTTCCACGAGGCGTTCCTATGCTTTCAAATGGAAACGCTTTTCCATTTGGTGTGCTCAGCAGGGTCTTGACCCTCTAGCACTTCCTTTGAATTCTCTACTAGACTATCTCCTGCATCTTTCTAATGCAGGCCTCAAGACAAATTCAGTAAGAGTCCATTTGAGTGCTATTGCAGCATCCTTAAAACCTATAAATGGACGACCTGTCTCCTCTCATCCTCTTATTGCAAGATTCATGAGAGGCCTGACTCTAACCAAACCTCCCATTCCTGTTCGGTAATCCAGTTTAGTCCTCCAACATCGGGTAGTGCCCCTCCTCCTGCAGCCTGGAGACTGGACCAATCAAGTCTTCTGTAGTATATATGCAGACGGAGCTCCCAGAAGCCCCCAGTGTGTCCAGTCTCCTTGCAGCTTGCAGACTTCTGTGCCCTTTCTGGGCACACTAAGTGACACTTGAAGGAGCAACACTAGTTAGTTCTTTTGGGGTTTTATTTTGGGTCCTTTATTTACCATTTCTTTGCTAGGTAGCTGTATCTTTAAAAAAACAAAAGGAGCATTGCCACAGGGGACACCCTGGGGGAAGCCAGACCTGCATTGGGCTCCTGCCTTCCTGCCTGGGAATATCTGAAACCTGGGTTGAGCTCTCCCCAAGACTGTTCGGGGAAGAGCCATACCTGCTACAGCATTGCCTGTCACTTGGAGGAGTTGGCTGAGTTCCTTGCTGTTCCCTGAGCTGGTAGGAATTTTCCTTGCTTTATCTTTTCAGCTCTGTTGTTTTTTGCATTGTCAGAGGCTCTGTCGGCTCCCCTGGCTTCCGAATAGCACTTTTTCCTGATTTTTTTCGCTTGCCCTGTATTAGAGGGTCGTTTTCTTTCTTTTCCATATTATTTGGTTACCTTTGTATTTTCGCGCCTTTTTTTATTGTAGGTGAAAAAGTGCGGCGGCCATTTTGGATTTCTAAAGTGTGCTTTTTAAGGGCACTTTTTAACACTTGTGCACGGGTTCCCCTGGCATTTTTGGGGTTTCCTTTGCTGGCGATTTTGCTCAGGGCACCCCTAGGATTCTGGGGAGTATTTTTTTTTTTTTTTTTTACAGAAAACAAAAGGTTTTAAATTTAAAGCTGTACTGATTTGAATACGGTTAGTCCCTTTGCTGTGGGCTTCCCTGTCCCTGTTTCCTTCTTTCCCCCTGGAAGCAGGTTACCTTAGCATGGCTGCCAAACCTCAATGTGTGGTTTGTGGGTCCCGCAGAGGTACAATGACTGACTCTGGCATCTGCAGGAGCTGTGCTGCAGTTTCTTTAGACCTGGAATGTCTTCTCCCACTGCTGTTTGCAGCTCTGTGGTAACTCGATTGATTTTTCTTGATTTTTCAGTGATTTTAGGCATTTCTCTCATGCCTGCAACCCTCCCACCTTCTTCTGTGACTTTTTAAGTTAATTCCTTAGCTTTTGGGGGTTTTAATTCACCCTTTTGGTGTTTTATTTTTGCTGGTGGCCATTTTGAATAGCTAATGAGCCTCGGTTTTTGGCGGGAAGCCTGATTACTTCTCTGCTGGCTTCTAAAAGCTATATTGTTGTTTCAGTTTTTTTCCACAACACTTGCTAGATGTCAGTGTGCAGAGGTTACTTTTTTCTCTGCCTATGTATGAACATAATGGATAAAAAGTACAGAAGGCATGGATAGAGAACAGTATGCAATTCAGAGCCACAGTACAATGCTGAGTCACTGACGAAGGGTGCAGGGCTCATGGGTTCCATTCCCCACTGTGCCCAACAAAGAAGGCTGGTTGAGGCATTACCTATTATGGGGAATATTATTAAATGCCTGTTCCTGCGGGACGCAGTTGTTTCTTTTTACTTCTCCCTGTGCCTTATTCAGGTTTACGCTGCATAGGCTGTCAGAAGAAACACAGGGACCTCAGGCATCCAGCATCTTGCTTTCCCTGAGGAACTTGGGAACTCCGGAGCTTGGCTTCGGGGGAGCTCTCCATTGGCTTTACGCTGCACTGAGTCTTTACCACGAGAGTTTGGATAACTCCAGGAAGTTCAGGTATCATTTTCTGTAAGAAAACTGTGAGTACTCTGTTTTTGTTGTTTCGTCCTTGCCTCAGCTGCTCTGGGATGCTTTCAGCTGTATACGGACCGGCTGCCCCTGAGTTTGGAAGTGCCTACTTTGACTTTTTAGTCCACACACTGCAGCCGGGTTACTTTGTACGTCCTACTGATTATTGTACCTGTCTTATTCAATATACCATTTGGTTGAGGTTTTAAGTCAGGGTTTTGGATCCTGACTGTTTTGGGCTCGGCCTAATTAAGCATGCTCACTGTAATTTTCCTATGGCTGGATTGAGCTTCTACGTCCCTCCCCAGAAACACCTTTCAGCCCCTACCATGGAGGTCTGAATGGCTGCGGAGGGATCCCACTCTAATTTCCCTACTTTCAGTCACTGTAATTGCCTTACCCTGACCTTGGAAGTTTCTCTATGCCAGCACAGTGAATGACTGACAGTTCCCTTCTCAGTTCTGCGAATACCTGACAGTTTTTCGGTGCCAGCGGCTGTTTTGTTTTTCTCTTCAGTGTTTCTTTTTAGAGGAAACAGCTCTAAACAGCAGTTTCCACACACTTAATCATGCTGTGGAGGCACGTGGAGTTTCAAAATCCTTTTCTTAAACAGTCTTGGGTTTCCCTGAGCCTTCCTTGCTTTTTGTTTTAAATGCAAAAAAAAAAAAAAAATAACTAAATAAATAAATGAAACCCCACACAAGAAGAGGAAAGGTGGTTTAAGTCTCTACAATGCTTTTTTCTCTGGCTGTATTATATGTGAAATGTAATCAGCCGAAGGGTACATTAATTAATTAATTTATTTATTTAATTGGATTTTTATACCGCCTTATCATACAATCAAAGCACGCTGCATCCCGGAGGCTTTCCCCATACCCACTGCGTTGTTAGCTGGGTCCCTCAGCGCCTTATCTCCCCCCTCCTCAGAGCCCCTGCTGCAGGATCTTCCACAGCCGCTGCAGACCACATTACACGTTCCCATCCGGCCGTCTCATCAACGGTTTCTCCACTTCGCTCTTCCGTGGGGCCACTTCCAATTTCCGGCCATGCCGTTTGGTCTCGCCACGGCCCCCCGCACCTTCACAAACGTGATGGTAGTGGTCGCGGTGGCCTTGTGCAAAGACGGCATCCTGGTCCATCCGTATCTCGACAACTGGTGGATTCGGGCAAAGTCCAGTCGGGAGTGTGTGCACGTCACGAGCAGGGTGGTGGCTCTGCGGCGGTCCCTCGGCTGGGTGGTGAAAGAATGCAAGAGTTGTCTGTGCCCGACTCAGGATCTCGAGTATCGGGGAGTGAGCCTCGACACAGCACGGGGCTTGGTGTGCCTACCGGAGCGCCGCATTCGGTCTCTTGTCCGACTCTTCAGGTGGATGCCCGCTCCGTCTGCATGGTGATAGCTACAGCTCCTCGGTACGATGGCAGCAACCTTGGATGTGGTGCCCTGGGCGCGCTTCCACATGCGCCCGCGGTAGAGTGCTCTGCTGCGCCGTTGGTCCAACCAGTTCGACTCGTTGAGCAAGAGATGGCCTTGCCCAAAGGCGGTTCGCCGATGGCTCCGGTGGTGGCTCTCCTCCGAGAACCTGGCGCGGGGGATTCCCTGGAGCCTCCACTTTGGGTTCCGTTCACAACGGATGCCAGCTTAACCGGCTGGGGGGCTCGCTGCGAGACCCGCTTCGCTCAAGGGAAATGGTCTCCCCTGGAGACTTCTTGGTCGATCAACCGCCTCGAATTGCGGGCGGTGCGGCTAGCCCTCTTGGCCTCAAAGCCCTAGTTCTCGACCGGCCGGTGCGAGTCCTCTCGGACGTTGCGACCGCCGTAGCTTACATCAATCGCCAAGGGGGCACCGGCAACATGGCCCTGGAATCAGAAGCGATGGCCTTGGTCAATTGGGTGTAGTCTCGTCTTCCGGCCATCTCGGCAGCGCCTATTGCAGGCGCAGACAATGTTCAGGCCGATTTTCTCTGCAGAGTGCGGGTGGACCCCGGAGAGTGGGAGCTAAACCCGCAAGTTTACGCGCAAATAGTTCGTCGGGGGGGGGGGCGTCCTTCATGGATCTCATGGCAACATTTCAATCGACCGAGACAGGACGCTTCTTCAGCAGGCAAAGGGAGCGCATGTCCGAGGGGCTCGACGCTCTCATTCAGCCGTGGCCAACGTCCGGCCTTCTTTATGTCTTCCTCCGTGGGTTCTGCTTGGCCGGGTCGTTCAGCGTATCGAGGGCCATCGGGGTCGAGTGTTACTAGTGGCCCCGGACTGGCCTGGGTGGCCCTGGTATGCCGATCTGGTCCGGCTGAGCGTCGGCATTCCTTGGCTCCTATCCACGCTGCCGAATCTTCTTTTTCAGGGACCCTTGCGGATGCCCCAAGTGGGTCGATTCTCGCTTACGGTTTGGCCATGGAGAGGGCTCGGCTGAAAAAGAAGGGTTACTCCCCCCGCGGTGATTTCTACCCTACTGCGGGCGGGGAAAACGTCCACTTCTCTTACTTACGTTTGGATTTGGGGGATCTTTGAAGACTGGTGCTCCCGGCGTGGAGTCCGGGCGGCGACGGTTTCCGTTTCCGTCGTTTTAAGTTTCTTCGGGTTGCTTTTGATAAGGGCCTTGCGGCTAGTTCCCTGAAAGTCCAGTTGGCGGCTATCTCGTTATCGAGGCAAAGTGTTCGGCCGTCTCCGCGGTTCTTATCCGGACGTACGTCGTTTTCTTACGACTGTTTTTCATTTGCAGCCCTCCCGCAGGATTTTCGTTCCTCCGGGGGACTTGAATCTAGTGATGCGGGCCCTGGTTCGTGAACCTTTTGAACCCCTGAGTAGGGCGTTTCTGAAAGATTTTGCGCTGAAGACTGTTTTTCTTGTAGCCATCTGTTCGGCACGGCGTATTTCAGATCTACATGCGTTGTCCTGCCGAGAACTGTTTTTGTCTTTTTCCCCGGTCCCTTCCTTTTTGCCGAAGGTGGTTTCCCCTATTCATGTGAATCAGGCAGTGTTTCTTCCAGTTCTTTCTTCCCACTCTGTCGGGTCGGCGGACAGAAGTCTTCACCGTCTCGATGTGGGTCGTGCACTTCGTCGTTATTTGAAGGCTACCGAATCTTTTCGGAAGACTGACCGGCTATTCGTGCTCTTCGGTAGTGCACGTAAAGGGGAAGCGGCGGCTAAGGCCTCCGTTGCAAGATGGCTCAAGGACGCGTTCGCGTCTGCGTATCTCTTGCAGCAGCGGTCTGTTCCGGAGGGGCTACTGGATCATTCCACTAGGGCTCAGGCGACCGCTTGGGCGGAGTATAGCCTAGTTCCGCCAGCAGATACCTGTAAGGCGGCCACCTGGTCGTCTCGGCATGCTTTCAGTATACACTTTCGTTTAGATGTGTCAGCGGCTCGGGATTCCTCTTTTGTTCGGCGGTTCTGCGCGCCGGATGGCAAGGTCCCGCCCGGTCTTAACTGCTCTGTTACATCCCGATGTTGGAGGACTAAACTGGATTACCGAACAGGAAATGGAAATTACACTAACCTGGTAATTGTAGTTCCTGGAGGGTCCAGTTTAGTCCTCCTTCCCTCCCGACTATCTGTTATAAAAATGCGGCGCGCTTTCCGAACGGTGGATCATAAGACGGTTCCTCTTGCCGTTCGAACCTTTTTTGCAGCCGCGTTTTTGGCTATGGCTCTTTCTTTCTCAGGTGTTCAGTCAGCTCCTGAGATTTCTGATACGGAGCTGTATTTTGATTCTGGGGCGTTGGTTCCAGCGCAATACAGTGTTCTGACTTCCTCGTTTGGGGAGAAAGTTGGATATTTTGTGGGGGGAAACAAATTGTTCTTTAATTATGTCATTTTCATTATGTCATTTTGTATATTAATCTAATGTGTTGCTTCGTTAAGTATGCTTTGTTACTAGTACACTGGGGGCTTCTGGGAGCTCCGTCTGCATATATACTACAGAAGACTTGATTGGTCCAGTCTCCAGGCTGCAGGAGGAGGGGCACTACCCGATGTTGGAGGACTAAACTGGACCCTCCAGGAACTACAATTACCAGGTTAGTGTAATTTCCATTTTGACCTCCTCCGGTAGCATGGGACTTAAACCTGGTTCTGGGTCAGCTGATGAAGCCACCCTTTGAACCGTTGGTCTCTACCTCCTTGAAATTTCTTTCCTGGAAGGTCCTTTTCCTTATTGCAGTCACTTCGGCTCGCCGCATCAGTGAACTACAGGCCTTAGTGGCTCATCCACCTTATACTAGGTTTCATCATGATAAGGTGGTCCTTAGGACGAATCCCCACTTTATGCCCAAAGTGGTCTCGCCTTTTCATCTTAATCAAGAGGTATATCTACCTGTCTTTTTCCCGGCTCCTCATGCATCCAGTGCAGAGAGGAACCTTCATACTCTAGACTGTAAAAGAGCTCTCGCCTTTTACCTCAACAGGACTCAACCACATCGAAAGTCTTCCCAACTTTTTGTGGCTTTTGATCCTTCTCATTTGGGACTTCCAGTCTCAAAACGTACACTTTCCAATTGGATTGCTCAGTGTATTTCCTTTGCTTACCAGAGTAAAAACATTTCTCTGGAAGGCCATGTCACAGCTCACAATGTGAGAGCCATGGCCACTTCTATGGCTCTTCTTCACTCTGTATCCATAGATCAGATCTGTCGAGCAGCCACCTGGGCCTCGGTTCATACCTTCACAGCCCATTACTGTTTGGACAAGGACTCCCGCCGGGATGCCTTGTTTGGTCAGGCTGTCCTCAAACACCTGTTCCATACTTGAACAACTCCTGCCCACCTTCCCTGGATGGATGCCTGAGATCCATACGAAGATGGTGAACCCTTGGGAGGGGATCTCCCAGGCATCTTAGCTAGGGAGTCCCCATAAGTGAGGACTTATTCCTGCTTGTTCCTGGAGATAGCACAGTTACTTACCTGTAACAGGTGATCTCTGGGAACAGCAGGAATTAGTCCTCACAACCCACCCACCTCCCCTAGGAGTTGTATCTTCTATCTATCTTCCTTTCCTCTCTCTATTGTCTCAGCTATAAACTCGAACTGAGGAGAGCTGGTCAGGAAGGTGGGAAGGCAGCGCGCTTGTGCAGTGGGAGGCCCCAAAAGCTTCCTTTCTGGGAAGCTGGGGAGCTTTCCCACGCAGGCTCCGTCGGTTCCGATGTACCCATAAGTGAGGACTAATTCCTGCTGTTCCCAGAGATCACCTGTTACAGGTAAGTAACTGTGCTTTAGTTCAGGTACTCTAGTGCTCCATGCCTGAGCCCATGGAGGTGCACTGAGCTAGGGATCCCTTTAACCTCCCCAGGTACAGATTGAGGACGTTACTGGGGAGTGCCCACAACCCTTCCCACCATGCTGGCCAGACCGCAGTGCCTGGATGGTATCAAGGGGGGTAAACCCCACTTCATGCCACATCATTAAGTTTTGAGCTGTATAACACAAGGAATGCTTATTCATTGCAAATGACTTTATGCAGACCTGTGGGAAAAGCCTAACTAAACGTGTTGTGCTTGGTCAGGTGATGTAAATGACAGTTTGTTGAGACATTGTGATTTTCTCCTGAGAAGGGTGAGGCAAAACGTTAGAGACAGAAATAAGTGAAACAAGCAGGAAAAAGTACTGCATAGAGGTTTGTAGTAGCTATGGTTTTGTTCTGTGAAGAATAGGAAGTACCTGCATATAAGAAATGTATATAACTAGAAAGATAGACACAGTCGATGGATAGGAAACAAATGAAATCCTTCCATCTGTCTATGGTCAGTGAGTAATCTGACATGATCATCCCTTGTCTCTTAGTCCAGACTTTATTTTATTTGCTTTTATATACCGCCCCTTCTAGAGATCAAGGGCGGTTTACTGTGAACATAACACAATTACATTATAACATAGAACTCGCTTTTAAGGTCTTAAAAACTGTTTAGCAAAAGAGCTAAACAGCATATTAAAGTAACTTACTTAGAATATTTTGGAATTTGCTATCTATTCTACTTTCATATTGCATGTAAGGGAAGCTGTACTCCATAAAAATGTAAACTTTTACTCGGAGAAAGTGTCAGAGTCTGGATCAGTGCATGCTCCATGTGATACCTTTGACGTACAACATGGCAGCGCAATCTAAAAATCCTCAAGATAAGCAGAACCGAGTGGGGAGCGGTCTCCGAGACAGGCATCTGCCTAGACTGCACACAAGAGGCTAAGTCATTGGAGCAGGGCCTGCAGGACGAGATGAGGCAGGAGAGTCCCTCCCTGTTGCAAGAGACCCTGGAGGCGGGGGGGCGCTGTGATCTCCAGGAACAAGCAGGAATGAGTCTTCACATATGGGTACGTCGGTACCGACGGAGCCTGCGTGGGAACGCTCCCCAGCTTCCCAAAAAGGAAAGCTTTTGGGAGCATCTCACAGCGCCTGCGCACTGCCTTCCCGCCTTTCCTAACCAACTCTCCTCAGTTCTTCTTTGCCGCGGAGCCAGCAGGTCGAGCCCTGTCACCGCTGAAGAAGTTCTTTATTTTATTTCTTTGGTCGCTTGTCTGCCTTCCCCGACTCCGGACCGGTACCGCCGGTCTTTTTCTTTCTTTCTTTAAAAAAAAAAAAAATATATATAATTTTTTGTTCTTGGGCCTCAGGGCCCACAAGAAAATTTCCCTCATGGAAAAACCAGCCTCCGGGTTCAAAAAATGCACTAAGTGTAGCGGTACTATTTCTGTTACAGATACCCATGAATGGTGTCTTAAATGTTTGGGTCCTGAACACTCCATTCCGGATTGTCCGTCCTGCTCTCTAATGTCTAAACGGGGGTTACAGAACCGAGCAGCTAAGCTCCATGTGCTGTTTCCCGCTGATGCACCATCGGTAGCATCGACATCTTCCAGGTCTTCTTCTCCTGATGGATCTCAGGTAACCAAGCATAAACCTAGCAGGTCCTCGAAGGGTACATCTCCCTCTAAGCATCGAGATGCCTCCGGGCTTGCCTTCGAGGATCCTGCCCCAGCAAAACAACCCCGGCGGGAAGCTCCGGCTTCCAAAGCTCCTCCTATGGGGTTACAGATTGACATCGATGGCACGGCCTCGACTGATCACCTGTTAGATTGCTCTGGGGTACCGGCACAATCTCCCTGTACCGATTTCCAGGCATTCATGGCGTCAATGGATCAGAATGTTCTGTCCATGCAGCAGGCTATCACGGCCTTCATTCGAGCTGCGACGCCGATGGTACCACAACGAGCTCCGTTGTCGGTATCGGCTCCGGTATCGGCTCCGGTACCGGCACCAGCGCCGATACTGGTACCGACTGCATCGACATCGACCAGGATACCGACTGCAGCGGTTTCTTGTCCAGGGCTACTTCTCGGTACCAATCCGGTACCGGGGACGCCCGATGTCGATACCGCTCGATACGCGTATCGAGCGTTAGAAGAGCACCCTGACAGGCGATACTTCAATTCCTCTGGTGATTCTGATTCATCAGATGAGTCTCCTGAAGTATCCATAGCCCTTCCTGAGGAGCCTTCTTCTCCAAAAAGAAGAATGTCTCTTCCAGAGGACTTGTCCTTTCAAGACTTCATAAGAGAAGTAGCTAAAGGGCTCTCTATTGCAGTAACCTCTGAATCAGAGCCTAGAGCAAAGAAATTAGATATTTTAGGATACTCTAAGGCTCCTAGAGAGGCAGTCACCTTACCAATTCATGAGATTCTTCATGAACACATGATTGATTTATGGGAGACTCCTCTCACTCTTTCTCCTCATTCTCGCAGACTGGACACTATGTATCGTGTCCCTCCTTGTCCTGGATTTCAGAAAACTCAGCTTCCTCACCATTCCATTGTGGTGCAGTCAGCTATGAAGAGGATAAAGAGTACAAAGAGACACTCTTCTGCTCCTCCAGGAAGAGAATGCAGGACCTTGGATGCTTTTGGTAGGAAAATCTTCCAAGCCAGTATGCTTATTGCCAGAATCAACTCATATAGCCTTTACATGGGTATGTTTCTAAAAGAAGTTGCACAAAAACTGCACAACTTCCTCCCTTTTCTTTCAGAAGATAAAAGGGATGAATTCCTCCTTTGGCTTAAGCATACTCGAGACATTTCAAAGTTTTTTCCAACAGGGCAGCTTTTGACTCCTTTGAAAGTGCCAGCAGAGCCTCAGGCATTGCCATAGCTGCTCGCAGAATTGCTTGGCTCCAGGCTTCTGATCTAGAACCCTGGGTTCAAGATGGCTTAGGAAATCTGCCCTGTTCAGGTGAAAATCTCTTTGGCAAAGAGTGGCAAATAAAAGCCACTCAAATGGATGCAGAGAACTCTGCTATGGATAGACTTTCAAAGTCAACCTCCATTCCTGCCAAGAAAAAGATTTTTAAAGTCTTTTTACAAAAAGGGCAGATTTCCTTCTACTTCTGGCCAACAATCTTCTACAGGTCGCTTTGCCACTAAGCGTCAGCAACCTAAGCAGGCCAGGCCTAAGTCTACAGGGGCTGCTGCAACTCAGCAGTCCCAACCTCCTCAGGGTTTTTGACTTGATGCTAGAGAACTTAGCCTTTCTGGCTCTACAACAGCCAGAACCTCTCACCATTCCAGGAAGGTTAGCTCATTTTGTTCCCAGATGGGAGCAAATCACATCAGAGCAGTGGACCCTCTCCATCATAAGAGAGGGCTACAAACTTCATTTCTCAGACCTTCCTCCCCACACCATGGTGAGACACTTCAATTCTCCCACATCTCTTCTCGACCACCTCGGTCAGGAGGTGACTACCCTTCTTGCCCAAGGGGCAATAGAAGAAGTTCCTCTTCTTCAACAAGGTTCAGGGTTCTACTCCCCCTATTTTCTCATTCCGAAGAAGACAGGGGGATACAGACCCATCTTAGATCTCAGAGAATTGAACAAATTCCTATGCAAGGAGAAGTTCAAGATGCTTTCTCTGGGCACTCTCCTTCTATACCTTCAAAGTCAGGATTGGCTTTGTTCTCTAGATCTCAAGGATGCGTACACACATGTCCTCATCCATCCATCTCACAGGAGATTCCTACGTTTTCTTTTCCAAGAAAAACATTACCAATACAGAGTACTTCCTTTTGGTCTGGCCTCTGCTCCCAGAGTGTTCACCAAATGCATGGCAATAGTTGCTGCATTTCTACGCACTCTGGGAATATTTGTCTTCCCATACCTGGATGACTGGCTCATCAGAGCTCCATCTCAGTCAGAGGCCCAGATTTCCCTGGACCGCACAATGCGCATTCTGCAGTATCTGGGACTTGTGGTAAACCACCTAAAGTCCCAGCTCAACCCTACTCAGTCCCTGGAATTCATAGGGGCCTGGTTGGATACCACCACTGCAAGGGCCTACCTTCCTCAGGCCCGTTGCCAACGTCTAGTGCAGTTAGCCTCCCAGATTCAGTCAAAGAACCACTTAACTGCCCGGGAGATGCTACAACTGCTAGGCCACATGGCTTCCACAGTACATGTGGTACCCTATGCTCGCCTACACATGAGCAGCTCAATGGACTTTGTCCACCCAGTGGACTTAAGCTTCAGGAGCTCTCTCAGACCAAATAGCAACCTCCAAACGTCTCTTTTGGTCTCTCCAATGGTGGATGTCCACTCAAAATCTGTTGCTGGGGTCCCCCTACCAACAGTTGTTGCCCCAAGCAACCCTCACAACAGATGCCTCCCAAACAGGTTGGGGAGCTCATCTACAAGACCTCTCCACTCAAGGCACTTGGTCCCCACTGGAGACCTCTCTTCATATCAACCACTTGGAACTTCGAGCAGTTTTTCTAGCTCTCAAGGTTTTTCATACCCTCCTCAGCTACAAGACAGTCCTCATTCATACGGACAATCAAGTAGCCATGTTTTACATAAACAAGCAAGGAGGAACTGGCTCTCTATCGCTTTGCAACGAAGCTTTAAGATTATGGGCCTTCGCCAGAGAGCATCAAATCCATCTCCTGGCAGTATACCTCCCAGGAATCCAAAACTCTTGGGCAGACAGACTCAGTCGAGTTCTGCTTCCACACAAATGGTCCCTGCATATGGATCAGGTACTCAGAATCTTCCAAGAATGGGGAACCCCGGACATAGACCCCTTTGCAAGTCCGTGGAATGGCAAACTTCCCCGGTTCTGTTCCAGAATTCCTTGTCAGGGAGTTCAGGCCAAGGATGCCTTCCTCCTTCACTGGGGTCAGGGCTTCCTGTATGCCTTTCCACCCATTCCCTTGATTCCCAAGACTCTATTCAAACTCCAGAGGGATCAAGGATCTGATCCTCATAGCTCCACGCTGGCCACGTCAAGTGTGGTACCCTCTACTTCTGCATCTCTCCCAAGCCCCCTCCCTGGACTTGGGAGCTGCTCCAGACCTCCTGTCCCAGGAGGAAGGGACTTTGTGGCACCCAAACCCCAAGTCCCTTCACCTCAGAGCTTGGTTACTGAAGGCCTAGACCTTCAAGACTTGAATCTTTCTCAGCAAGTGAAGGATATCCTCCATGCTTCCAGAAAACCTTCCACCAGGCGTTCCTATGCTTTTAAGTGGAAAAGATTTTCCATTTGGTGTGCTGAAAAGGGTCTTGACCCTCTAGCACTACCTTTAACTTCTCTGTTAGATTATCTCCTGCATCTTTCCAATGCAGGCCTTAAAACAAATTCAGTAAGAGTCCATTTGAGTGCTATTGCAGCGTCCCTTAAGCCCATCAATGGACAACCTATCTCCTCTCATCCCCTCATTGCAAGATTCATGAGAGGCCTAACTTTGACTAAACCTCCCATTAGGCCTCCTCCGGTGGCATGGGACTTAAATTTGGTTCTTGGTCAGCTTATGAAGCCACCTTTTGAACCTTTAGCCACTACCTCCTTGAAATTCCTTTCCTGGAAGGTTATTTTTCTCATTGCAGTCACTTCTGCTCGCCGCATCAGTGAACTGCAGGCCTTAGTGGCTAATCCATCTTATACAAGGTTCCATCATGATAAGGTAGTCCTTAGGACAAATCCACACTTTATGCCTAAAGTGGTCTCACCTTTTCATCTTAATCAAGAGGTATATTTACCTGTCTTTTTTCCAGCTTCTCATGCATCCAGTGCAGAGAGGAATCTTCATACTCTGGATTGTAAAAGAGCTCTTGCTTTTTACTTACAAAGGACACAGCAACATAGAAAGTCTTCCCAGCTTTTTGTTGCTTTTGATCCTTCTCATTTGGGACTTCCAGTCTCTAAGAGAACACTGTCCAATTGGATTGCTCAGTGTATTTCTTTCGCCTACCAGAGTAAGAACCTTTCTCTGGAGAGCCATGTCACAGCTCATAATGTGAGGGCCATGGCCACCTCTATGGCTCATTTAAATTCTGTGTCCATCGACCAGATCTGTCGAGCAGCCACCTGGGCCTCGGTTCATACCTTCACAGCCCATTACTGCTTGGACAAGGACTCCCGCCGGGATGCCTTGTTTGGTCAGGCTGTCCTCAAACACCTGTTCCATTCTTAAACAACTCCTACCCTCTTTCCCTGGATGGATGCCTGAGATCCATAGGAGGACGCAGATCCCTTTCAGGGTCTCATATCCTTGGGGATCTCCCAGGCATCTTAGCTAGGGAGTCCCCATATGTGAAGACTCATTCCTGCTTGTTCCTGGAGATAGCACAGTTACTTACCTGTAACAGGTGATCTCTGGGAACAGCAGAAATAAGTCTTCACAACCCTCCCACCTCCCCTAGGAGTTGTACCTCTTTTCTATCTTTCCTTTCCTTTCCTCTCTCTCTCTATTGTCTCAGCTTTACACTTGAACTGAGGAGAGTTGGTTAGGAAAGGCGGGAAGGCAGCGCGCAGGCGCTGTGGGATGCTCCCAAAAGCTTTCCTTTTTGGGAAGCTGGGGAGCGTTCCCGCGCAGGCTCCGTCGGTACCGACGTACCCATATGTGAAGACTTATTCCTGCTGTTCCCAGAGATCACCTGTTAAGTAACTGTGCTTTACCTTCAATGGATCCGGTTCCTAGTCCCTGCATGATGCCTGGGCTATCCACCCCTCAAGCCCAGGGAGCAATAGGGTTCCCGGGGGAGTTCTTACCAGAGTTTCCTACTTTTGCATAAGGTGTTTTGCCTACTTCAATAGGTTTTGGCAAGCAGCTCTTCAGCCCCGGAACATGGGGCTAAGAGGGTATCGGGCACAAAAGAGCATGAGTCAGGGGCTGTGACGTCTAAGTGGGCTAGAGGTTCAGAGGAGTGTCAGCAGTCGCCTTTGTCGGAGGGGCTGGATGGGGAAGACCTCGACATGGAGCTAGATCTGCAGGAGGAGTTTGAAGGAGATCCTAGAACTGGAAGATCAGGTCCGGATTGTTCGGGTGTTCCACTTGGAGGTGCTGCCTGTGCTCACCCTGGAGTCTCTCAAGGCCCTGAATATGCCGGCTAACCACCTGGCAGAGGAAGAGGTGCTGGAGGATCTGCTGCTCCAGGTGGTGCGGAAATCGCAGAAAGTCTTCCCAGTACAGGGAGTAGTATGACGGATGATCCAGGATGAGTGGGATCTGCCGGGGGCTGGTCTTAAAGGGGTGCAATCCATGACACACCTGTACCCACTGCCAAAGTAAGAGCAAGAATAAGAACTCCTTCGATTGCTCAAAGTGGATGCAGTGGTTTCAGCGGCAGAAGAAGAGACCTTGACTCATCTCTTGCAGCTAAGAGCTATGCAGCCGGTTTTGTGAGACCAGTACAGCTGCAGTCAATACTCCATGTATTTCGTGGTAGTCAAAAAGGAAGGTTCCTGTCACCCGATTCTCGACCTCAAGGGCACGAACTGCTGTCTCCGGGTACCGCATTTACACATGGAAACGCTGGGATCAGTAATAGTGGTTGTAGGAAGCGGATCGTTCTTGACGTCTCTCGATTTCACGGAGGCGTATCTGCATATTTCCATCCATCCAGAACATCAGCAGTTTCTCCGCTTTGCAGTGCCAAAGGGCCATTTCCAGTTTCGAGTGTTGGCCTTCAGTCTGGTGACCGCGCCCTGTACCTTCACCAAGGTCATGGTGGTGATGGCGGTTGCTCTCCGCAAGGAAGGGGTTCTCGTCCACCCATACCTAGACAATTGGCTGATCCGGGCTAAGTCCAGGGACAACAGCGAAAGAGCAAAAGCACGGGTGGTGGAGTTCCTTTAAAGTCTCAGTTGGGTATTTTCTGCAGTATGTTACACTAGCTGCCTTGTTTCCTGCACAATTGCAGCATGCTGTAGGTGCCAGTCACAGCTGGACCTTGTGTCCTGCTCATGTTGAACAGGGACCCCCTCCTAGAACAGTGCATGTCAGTGCCCAGTGTTAAAAAGCTGATGCCAAATGTAGTGGGGGTTTCTAGGCTTACGTGGAGCTGCTGCTACTGTCCTGCCATGACCACAGTTAATAGGCCAGGAACAACTGGTGTCTCAACCATCTAGGACCAACAATCCACCACAGCAAGCTCAAATCAGACTGCACCTCCTGCCCACCACTGGGCTGTTTCAGCACATGTTGCAAAGCGCACAGCAGCAGGACCAGGACATGGCTTTGGGATGCTGCAGGCGGGTGCTACTGCCCCCAACACCACCACACCATGCTGACATGCCTGTGTGCTGTCAGTGGTGGTAGTGCGCAGTCCTAGCCTATCCGACATATGGGTTTGGTGGGCACCTAGGGCGCAAGGTCCAAAGGAGTGGGGGGGCAAGAGGAAAACATGGACTGCCATGCAGCCCCTCCCAACCATCTACCTCTGCAGGGACCCCATCACCACATACCACAGATACGTCTGGGGGGGAGGGGGAGGATGACAGCCACTGCTGTAGTAGTTCCCCAGGCCCCTGCATTTTGCAGCTACCTGGAGGGCTACAACTGCTGGTGCTATCGGTCTCTTCCTCCACTCAT
Source organism: Ichthyophis bannanicus (assembly GCA_033557465.1). Lineage (NCBI taxonomy): Eukaryota > Metazoa > Chordata > Amphibia > Gymnophiona > Ichthyophiidae > Ichthyophis > Ichthyophis bannanicus. Next base: position 550,903,493 of record CM066031.1, read on the forward strand.
TGCATCAATGAAAGGGGGGGGTGCAGCTGGGATCTCTGCCTAGGGTCCCAGGACCCTTGGACTGCTCCATGTGGCACATCACCTTTCCGAAGCACAATGTCTGTGTGCCGCCACTGTCACTGTGGGATCATGACGGACATCACAGATGGTAATGTGGATAGAAAGATACCCCTTTGATGAGAGGCTACAAAAGTTAGGGCTCTTCAACCTGGAAGAGGTGGCTGAGGGGAGAAATGATAGAGGTCTATATATTGAGTAGAGTGGAACAGGTAAAATGTAGATTGATAGATTGTGTAACCCATTTAAGACTAATAAGAGAAAATATTTTTCAGTCAATGCGTAATCATACTCAAATTCATTACCAGAAGACGTAGTAAAAGTTGTTCATGTAGCTGGGTTTCAGAAAGGTTTGGACAAGTTCCTGGAGGAAAAAGAAACTGCTAATTGTTGTTCCTTCAGGAACTCCAATCCAGTCCCGCCTGCACCTCTTCCAGCAGCTTGGAGGCTGAGAATGTTGTTATCTTTTTGATGATGATACTAGTGTACTTAAGCAGCTGGCACCACCTACCAGCCCCAGTACCTATTGACAAAGCAGACTCAGGAGGAGCAACAAATAAGTAGTTAGACATGCAACAAACACTTCTACGCCTAAATAAAACTAGTACCCCCTCCATCCCCTGGAAAGGATACCCTGCCTACCACCCTCCAGGATGGGGAGGACTACCTGTTGAGCGCCCGAGCAACTCCAACCAGCGAGGAGCAAGCGACTGACAGCTCTTCTGATCCGTGCCGCACCCCCCCCCCTCCATGCCGATTACACCCCACTCGCCGGCTCCTCTTGGCCATTTCCTCCACCAAGGGAACCAGCTTCAGGACCGGGGAGCACACAGATCATCACAGAAAGTACTGAGGGAGGGTTCTGGGACTGGAGTTCCTCAAGAACAATTAGCAGGTAAGTCTAATTTCTCTTTCCTTATCGTCCCTCCAATCCAGTCCCACACCTCTGGGATGTATCAGAGCAGTTAAACTAACGGGAGGGACTCACACAACTGGCCTGAAGCACTGCCAATCTGAAACGAGCATCCCCCGCCACCTGGACATCCAGGCGATAATGCTTAGAGAAAGTACGCAGCGACAATCACGCTGCCGTCCTACAGATCTCCACCGGCGAAACTAAACTATACTCTGCCCATGAGGCTGCCTGAGCCCTCAAGAAATGAGCCCTCAAGTAATGCACCCGCAAATCCCGCCGGCACTACTTTACCCTTCAAGACGTATGCCAACGCGATTGCCTCCCTGATCCATCTGGAAAATAGAGGCTTTAGCTGCTACCTCACCTTTGAGCAGCCCGCCAAATAGAACCAACAGATGGTCCGATCTCCGAAAGGATGATGCCCGGCTCTTAACATCCAGGTGGCACAGTGGTGGCATGGCAGGGCCCACATCCACGCTCGCCAGAGCCGGTAAGAAGATGGCCTGATTTACATGAAATGTTGAAATTACTTTGGGCAAAAATGAAGGTACCAGGCACAAGATCACTTTCTCCTTGGAGAAGGAATGGCTCCTGGCACGACAGGGCCTGAAGCTCTGAAATCCTGCATGCCACGGAAATCGCCACCAGGAATACCGTTTTCAGAATCAAATTCTTCAAGGAAGCTTGGCTCAAAGGGTTCCCCAGGCAGTGCCATCAGCACCAGATTGAGATCCCAAGGTGGTACCACTGCCCTCCTTGGCAGACGGAGGTGAATCACCCTCCTTAGAAATCTCAGCACATCTGGGGGTGTACCCAATGGCACCCAGTGGACTTTCCCGCAACAGGAAATCACCACCAGTTGCACCATCAGGAACTGGCGGCTAGACTCCTATCAAAACTGGACTGCAAGAACGCCAAGATGTCTGGGACGAGGCAGTGGAAGGGCATGCCTGCCTCTCTCCACACCACGATTCAAAGATGCATCCTACGCAGATGCATGCCAGGTTCATAGACCTCCTCTGGGCCTGTAGCAAGGTCGCTATCATCGAGCCCAAATAGCCTTTCTTCTTCGACCTCGCCCTTTCAAGAGCAATGCTGTAAGCGAGAACTGATCCACTTGGGGGGCATGTGAAGCGGCCCATGTGTCGAGAGATCATTCTGACCCGGAAGCCGCCACAGTCGATCACCAGTATCCGAATCAGGTCGGCATACCATGGATGCATCGGCCAGTCTGGTGCCACCAGAATTACCAATCCCCGGTGCACCTCTATCCGTTGCACTACCCAGCCTATAAGTGCCCACGGGGGAAAACAGACACACTCTTTGGGCCACCGCAGAATTAGAGCATCCATGACCTTTGACATCCTCTCTCTTCTTCCGCTGAAAAATCAGCAGGCTTTGGCCGACTCTAACATTGCCATTAGGTCCATGACCGGTGTGCCCCATCGGCAGACCACCTGCTCCAACAACCCCTGGTTGAGTTGCCATTCTCCGGAGTCTATGCTCACTCAGCTGAGGTAGTCTGCTGTCACATTGTTGACTCCCGCTACATGCGTCGCCGATAATGCCTGGAGACAAATCTCTGCCCTCCAAACAGCCTTTTCGCCGCCTCCTCCAGGTCTGCACTGTCCATGCCTCCTTGCCGGTTGATGTAAGCCATCATGGTCACATTGTCCAAGAGGACTCAGACTGCCTTCCCCTGCAACCATGGCTCGAAACTTTCTAGCGCCAAAGTCACCGCTCGAATCTCGAGCCTGTTGATCGACCACAGGTCCTCCTACAGACTCCTCTGTCCCTGAACAAAGTGTCCTTCGCAATGGGCTCCTCAACCTGACAGAATGGCATCAGTCATCAGCGGAACCCACATCGAGGACTCGAGTGGCATGCCCTCTTCCAGACTCCCTGGATGCAGCCATCACCTGAGGGCTCTCCTGGTGCTCCGTGGGCAGGGGAATACTTGGGACAGGGGTTGACTCTGATGGGACCACCGACAGAGCAGAGCCCTCTGCAGCCATCGCATGTGCGTCCTAGCCCATGGGACTAGCTCAAGAGTAGCTGCCATGGTCCTCAGAACATTCAGATAATGCAACGCCGATGGTCAAGCCATCTTCAGAAACTGCCGTATCAACCGTCGTAGCTCCTATGTCCGGCAATCCGGCAGAAAAACCCTGCCCACACGGGTACTAAGCACGCTCCTAAATACTCTAGCCCCTCCCCCCCCCCCAGACGTATCTGTGGTATGTGGTGATGGGGTCCCTGCAGAGGTAGATGGTTGGGAGGGGCTGCATGGCAGTCCATGTTTTCCTCTTGCCCCCCCCCCCTTCGGACCTTGCGCCCTAGGTGCCCACCAAACCCATATGTCGGATAGGCTAGGACTGCGCACTACCACCACTGACAGCACACAGGCATGTCAGCATGGTGTGGTGGTGTTGGGGGCAGTAGCACCCGCCTGCAGCATCCCAAAGCCATGTCCTGGTCCTGTTGCCGTGCGCTTTGCAACATGTGCTGAAACAGCCCAGTGGTGGGCAGGAGGTGCAGTCTGATTTGAGCTTGCTGTGGTGGATTGTTGGTCCTAGATGGTTGAGACACCAGTTGTTCCTGGCCTATTAACTGTGGTCATGGCAGGACAGTAGCAGCAGCTCCACGTAAGCCTAGAAACCCCCACTACATTTGGCATCAGCTTTTTAACACTGGGCACTGACATGCACTGTTCTAGGAGGGGGTCCCTGTTCAACATGAGCAGGACACAAGGTCCAGCTGTGACTGGCACCTACAGCATGCTGAAATTGTGCAGGAAACAAGGCAGCTAGTGTAACATACTGCAGACAATACCTGACACACATTGTCAGTGATATGGACCTTCCATATGGCTAGCAGAGACCATCTCTAGCAGTGCAAGTTCTGGGGACCAGGTGCTGGGCACCCATCCTCACCCTCAGGGTGACTGTTATAGCTACTCAGTAGCACAGTTTTTTGTAGCTGTTATGTGCTTGTAGCACACACTTTCAGTTCATCTTACTGAGCTGATGTGATGGGTCAGTGCATTATCCATTTGGTGATCAGCTGCAGACTGCTGTTCTGCATGTGCTGTCCCTCATGGATACTGGAGGGGCTAACCTATACTGGGGCACACAGAAGACATGCAGGCTCGTTGTATCCAGACATTGCTATGTAGAGAGGTGTGCTACTCGGGTTGTTTCCCTGCCTGTAGCAGTCCTTGCTCTGCTGTGACTTGCATACTCATTCTTCTATGTTTTTATGCGTTCTGGCCACACTTTGGATCAGCAAACATGCTGTTCCCCATCATGGCCTTCTGAGAGCATGGCTTTATTGGCTCTGTGCAGGCCATTGCAGGGGGGTCAGACATGTTCACCCTGCAGATGTCAGGCCCCTGCTTGGAGGCGTGGCATGATGGTCATAGCAGTGGCTTAGGGCCAAGATACCATGGTTTGAAGCCCACTACCACTCTTTGTGACATTTTGGTATGTGGTACCGTCACATTTTATATCTGCCACAACCTTCATGGACTGACAACACTTGCTTGTTACCTTGAGCAGATTACTTAACCCACCAATGGCTCAACTGACTGCAGGTACATACAGTCCCTATTTATCATCAGACATTACCAATTGACGGCAAGATGTACCCCAATGTGGCTGCTCTGCTACAGCGGTATGCTAACATGCAGTTACATGCATACAGCTGTAACCTATTTGGACAACGACACATGTATGATGACATGACACTGACTGTACAGCGTGGGGTTCATTACATCTCTGCAGTACATGTGAACACATCCTACCCCCTCGGATAGCCACCTACAGGTATCACCATGTCCGTACGTGCCCCATTTGCCTAGTTTGGATGACACTGTGCAGTTATCTGCACATTTGTTTGAGGTGTTATATCGTGGCTATGTGGCTGGCTGGGACAGGTGTGAGTCCCACATATCTGGTATCAGGCCTTCCAAGTGGCACTGGCACACATTTTCATGCACAGTACAGATATGTTGGGGATGGCACCTATGGCACATCGGTGCTGCCAGGCCATACCACCCAGTCATCATCATTCCTTCAGCCCATCCATCCGCCACTGTCAGCTGTGTGCAGTCATGTCGTCTTGTGCAAGCTGCTACACCATGGCCTACACTAGTACTCTTTTTCACATTTCGGCTCTTCATGCACGCCTCTCCTGTGCCTGATCTGCACACCACCACTCCTACTCTGTCCTCCTGTCGCTGCACACATCCTCCCATGTCTGACTCCGCTGGGGGACACGTCTTCCCCATCCTATGCCACACACTGACATTGTGCCATTTTACATTGGCATCCTGCCCCCTCCCCCCATGCATTGGTTCAGCTGCCTCCCACATGCTCGTTCCTTTTATTGGCTGCCACATAGGGTACCCACGGATCTGGCAGGTACACTTGCTCCCACCTATCCTTCTATACATCACTCTCTCTGTTTAGGCAGGACTACACTGGAGAGTGATAGGAATTAATTTTAAAGTTCTAAGCCAAAAGAGTAGGAAAGAAGAAGGCAAGGAGTTCAGAAAAGCAGGTTCCCTCTAAAGAGCCTCGCAGCTAAAGTTTTTTTTTTTTTATTTGAAAGAAAGAAAGGAAAAAAAAAAGAATTTGCAACAGAGCACTGGAGAACAGAAACGGAAGGGGGAGGTAGTCGGATCGAGCCTTGATTACTGCAGCTGCAAACTGCAAGTATTTATACTTCTCAGTTCTCGCCCCCACCCGCGTTGGAGAGGCGGTCTAAGGACGACGACAGGTTGAAATGTGTGGGCCACGTGGTGTAAGGGTGCACCAGTTAGCTTTGGAAAAGGGAAGCAGCCCTGCTCGCGGTGCTCAGCACTTCTGTGGTAAACTGGGACTTGCCCGAAGGAGGGAAGTCTCAGAGCATGTTAGGTCCAGGACTTGGAGGCAGCCTGAGGGTGTGGGTGAGCCAGGATCTAATAGTAGTTTTGGCGGGCTTCACTGACGTGACCGGCACCATTTTGTTTTCGCTGTGTGGGGCAGATCACATCAGTGAAAGCATTGGGGGGGGGGGGGGGCCACTGGAGTGCAGGAGAAGTGAGCGGGCGGGATGGACCACGAGGGCTCTGGATGCTGGGGGGCTGTGGCACTTGTGTTTGTTTGGTTTTTTTAATTTTATTTTCAGGGTCTCCATGTCTCCCGCTGATGGCAGAGGATGCCTAAACCAACACGTGCAGCCTGTGGAGTGCATCAGGACTCCCTCTCAGCTGTGGGGTTTTGCTGTGACTGTGAGCTGGCGGTCCGATCAGCGGAGGAGGAGTTGGATAGAAGGCAGGAGCACTCTGGGCTCCAAAGCCCTCCACTTCCAAGGAAGGACATCCACAGTTTGCTTAGGCCTATTTCCCCCCTTCCCCCCAACAAAAAATAATTGCGTGGATGGGGTCATCCAAGAGCATTTTGTTTTCCTGGACCATGGCATGATTTTGCAAGGGTTGCAGAACAGAGATGGTGTCCACCTATCCAAGAAGGGTCAAAGTGTCTTCCTCAGCAGACTGGCTAACCTACTGAAGAGGGCTTTAAACTAGATTTCGTTGGGAATGGATGAAGAAAGTGCTGAAGTAAAACATTAAATACCTCTGTAGAAATGGGTAAACGGGCAACATCTGAAAAGCGGTGTACATAAATGGCCATAGTATGGGAAATACGATCCCAGATGTTGAGGCTTTAATGGAAGAGACTGATTTGGATTTGGTGACTGTTATGGAGACATGGTCCACAGCCAACCATGACTGGAATGTAATTATACCGGGCTGTACTTTGTTCAGGAAGGACAGTATAGGAAAAAGGAGAGGGAAGTGGTATGCATATATATATAAATTAATATTAAAGCTGTAGAATTACAGGGCTTAAAAGGGAGTGAGGAGGCACAGTGGGTTAAACTAGAAAGAGGGAATGGGAAATTCATTTCCATTGGTATGATATACAGATCTCCTTCATAGGGAGAAGTGGACAGAAATTTAATAGGAGACATACACAGAATTGCCAGAAGAGAAGTGCTACTGATAAGTAATTTCAATATTCTGGATATTGTTTGGCACATCCCTGCTGTGGTTTCATCTAGAAGTAAGGAGATCCTGGATTCTCTACAGGGAGAACACGTGATGGGGCCATATTGGCCTGGTGCTTACCAATGGGGAAAGTATTTCTGATGATCTCCAGGAACAAGCAGGAATGTAGTCCTCACATATGGGTATCGTCGGTACCGACGGAGCCTGCGCGGGAACACTCCCCAGCGTCCAATAGGAACGCTTTTGGGAGCATCCCTCAGCACATGTGTGCTGCTTTCCCGCCTTTCCAACTGTCCCTCTTCAATTCTTTGTTTTTCCCGGAGCCGACGGGATCTATTCCCTGTCACTGCAGAAAATTCTGTCTTTAAATTTCTTTCTTGTGGTTGCGTTTACCTACCGCACAATGCCTACCGGTACCGCCGGTTCTTTTCTTTTTATACAAACCCCCCCCCTTAGACTGTTTCTTTTCAGAAACTTTCCTCTTTGTTGCTAGGCGCCATTTTGGGCATTAGGCCCCATTTTCCTAAATCATGGAAAAGCCAACTAGTGGTTTTAAAAAATGTACTAAGTGTGGCAGTACCATTTCTGTCACTGACACTCATAATTGGTGTCTAAAATGTTTAGGACCTGATCATTCTCCAACTGAATGTCTCTCCTTCATGGGGATGACCATAAGAGGAAGACAGAACTGGGCCGCAAAGCTCGGTACCCTCTTTTCTTAAGATGCCAGATCCATTGCATCGACATCGTCAAGGGCCTCTTCTTCCTCCCATGGATCTCAGGTAACTAAACATAAAAGCCGGTCCTCAAAGGATAGCTCTCCTGCTAAGTATCGAGAGGCCATTGGCATTGCCCTTGAGGGAACCACACCGGCAAAACAGCCCCGGCAGGAGGCTTCGGCTTCCAAAGCATAGATGGGGCTTCAGGATGTTCTCGAGGCCTCAGCCTCGCAAGAACTACCTGTGCCATGCTCGGGGGTTCCGGCCGTTCTTACCGGTACCGACACCCAGGCATCGGCAGTGTCGATAGACCAGAGGTTTCTTGCTATCGAGCGCAGTATCGCAGCTCTTCTTTCAGCTGTGGTACCGGTGGTCCCAAGGGCACCGGTACAGACACCGACGATGCCAGTACCAACGGTACCGGCCCTGGTGGAAACTCTTCCCATGCCATCTCTGGCTGGAATTGACAAAGCGGTACCGGGTTACCTTGGTACCGACTTCTTTCGGTACCGGGATCGTGCTTTGCAAGAGCATCGGGGTCAGGAATACTTTGATTCCTCCGGTTCCGAAGATTCTGACAATTCTGCTGGCACTAGAAGGTTTCTCCTAGAAGATCCCTCTTCTCCCCAATGCAGAATGTCACCTCCAGAGGACATATCATTTCAGGATTTCATCCGTGATATGGCCAAAGGTCTTTCAATCACAGTAGCTCCTGAAGAGGAACACAGAGCAAAGGAATTGGAAATTCTCCAATATCCTAAAGCTCCTAAGGAGGCAGCCACTCTGCCTATCCATGAAATTCTGCATAGCTTGATGCTCAGAATGTGGGAGACACCTCTGACTACTTCACTCTAGGAGACTTGATGCTATGTATCGAGTTCCACCATGTCTTGGATTTCAGAAAACTCAGCTGCCACACCCTTCAATGGTAGTGGAATCAGCCATGCGTAGGATGAAAAGTGCAAAGAGGCATGCATCCAATCCTCCAGGTTGTGAATGCAAGACTCTGGATGCTTTTGGGCGCAGAACTTTTCAAGCTTCCATGCTTTCAGCTAGGATCAGTTCATATATCCTATATATGGGAATGTTCCTCAAAGAAGTCACAGGAGACTTGGAACTTATGAGCCCATTTCTCCCAGATGATAAGAGACAAGATTTGCTCAGGATGTCTCCAAGTTTGTCAATCGTGTAGCCTTTGACTGCTTCGAATGCATCAGCAGAACTTCTGCTATTGCTATTGGTGCACGACAGCTTGCCTGGCTACAGGCATCAGACTTGGAGACTTGGGTACAGGACAAGTTAGGCAACATTCCTTGCACGGAGGAGAATCTCTCCGGCAAGAACTGGCAGGAAAAGGCTAATGAGTTAGATGCTGACAATTCTACCTTAGATAGATTGTCAAAGTCTACAGCCACTCCAGCCAAAAGGAAGCCTTATAAAATACCCTCTTTTAGCAAAAAGAGGAAGTTTTATCCTTCCTATACCCAGCAGAGTCAGACTCCAGGTCAGGTTGCCCAAAAGGGACAAACTAGACGACAGAAGAAACCAAAAGGCCCGAGAGCCCAACCAGCTCTCCAGGTTCAGCCCCCTCAAGGGCTTTGACTCCTTCCTAGAGAGCTTTGCCTCCCTGCCTCTGAGGGGTCCCCAACCCCCAATATTCCGGGCAGGTTATGCCACTTTGTCAACAGATGGCATCACATAACAGCAGAAGATTGGACTTTGTCCATTGTAGGAGAGGGGTACAAACTTCATTTTCACAGCATATACCCCCTCCTACAATTCTAAAGCAATTCAATTCACAAACCTCTGCAGATAATCTGCTAGATCATGAGGTCTCCACACTTCTTGCCGAAGGGGCAATAGAGGAAGTACTCATTCTTCAACAGGGTGCAGGGTTCTACTCCCCCTATTTTCTTATTTCAAAGAAAACAGGAGGACACACACCCATTCTAGACCTCAGAGAATTGAACAAATATCTATTTCGAGAGAAATTCAAAATGATTTCTCTAGGAACTCTTCTGCCATACCTTCAAAGCCAGGACTGGCTTTGCTCTCTAGACTTAAAGGATGCATACACTTACATTCTCATCCACCCAGATCACAGGAAATTTCTATGTTTCCTTTTCAGGGGAAGACATTTCCAGTACAGGGTTCTTCCTTTTGGTCTGGCTTCAGCACCAAGGGTATTCACGAAATGCATGGCAGTAGTAGCTGCATTTCTACAAAACCTGGGGAATTTCGTCTTCCCTTACTTAGACGACTGGCTCATTCGAGCCTCCACAGTTGCAGAGGCCAGCACTGCACTGTCTCGTACAATGCAAATCCTCCAATACTTGAGATTGGTAATAAACTTCCTGAAATCTCAACTAGTTCCTACCCAATGCCTAGAATTCATAGGAGCCTGTCTGGATACCAGACAGGCAAGGGCTTTCCTTCCACAAGCCCGGTGTCTTCGCATAATGCATCTAGCTTCCCAAGCAGCAGGCACATCCTCCCTCACTGCTCGGGAGCTACTGCAGTTACTGGGACACATGGCATCCACAGTTCATGTAGTCCCATATGCTCGCCTCCACATGCGAGCAGCTCAGTGGACCCTCTCCACACAGTGGACACAGGCCACGGGTCATTTGTCGGACAAAATAACAATCTCTCAGCGACTAATTTTGTTCCTCCAATGGTGGCAATCACTAGAAAATCTGACAGTGGGGTCTCCTTTCCATCAACCCTTCTTTCAGGCCACCCTAACAGATGCATCACAGGTGGGTTGGGGAGCACACTTAAATCATCTCTCTCTACCCAGGGCACCTGGACTCCACAGGAGGTTGGTTTACACATAAACCTCTTGGAATTAAGGGCAATTTATTTAGCTCTTCGAGTGTTCCACGCCCAGCTCAGCTACAAGACAGTTCTAGTCCAGACGGACAATCAGGTAGCCATGTTCTATGTGAACAAGCAGGGCGGAACAGGCTCTCTGTCGTTATGCAACAAAGCTTTACGACTATGGGCCCTCGCCAGAGAGCATCAAATTCACCTTCTAGTGGTATATCTTCCAGGCATTCAAAACCTTTGGGCAGACAAACTCAGTCGAGTACTGCTACCTCACGAGTGGTCATTCCACCTAGATCAGGTGGCAAAGATATTTCATCTCTAGGGCACTCCAGACATAGACCTCTTTGCAAGTCCACTGAATGCCAAACTTCCCCGGTTCTGTTCCAGGATTCCGGTGCACAACTGTCAGGCAAGGGATGCCTTCCTCCTTCACTGGGGTCAGGACTTCCTTTATGCCTTCCCACCCATTCCCCTCATCCCCAAAACACTCTTCAAGCTTCAGAGAGACAGCGGTCGCATGATTCTCGTAGCACCACGATGGCCACGCCAAACGTGGTATTCCCTGCTTCTGCATCTCTCTCAAGCGGCACCTCTGGAGTTAGGGCATGCTCCAGATCTCCTTTCCCAGGAGAACGGGAAGCTATGGCACCCGAATCCCCAGTCCCTGCACCTCATGGCCTGGTTGCTGAAGGCTTAGACCTCCAGGATTTCAACCTGTTCCAGCAGATAAAGGATATCCTTCAGGCTTCTAGGAAACTTTCCACAAGAAGATCTTAGGCCTTCAAGTGGAAACGTTTTACTATATGGTGCTCCAAGAGGGGATTAACCCCCCTGGTCATACCCTTAGAATCGATACTAGAGTATCTCCTTCACTTATCGAATTCTGGGTTAAAGACCAATTCGTAAGAGTCCATCTTAGTGCAATTGCAGCTTCTTATAAGCCTGGTTGTCCATTTACAATTTCCTCTCATCCACTCCTATCAAGATTTATGAGAGGCCTTTTATTAACTAAACCTCCCATCAAACCACCACCAGTGGCATGATATCTAAATCTAGTTCTCGGGCAGCTCATGAAGCCGCCTTTTGAGCCTTTAGCCACTGCAGCCCTTAAGTTTTTGACTTGCAAGGTCATCTTCCTAATTACAATCACCTCTGCCCGTCGCATCAGTGAACTGCAAGCTTTAGTGGCTGATCCTCCTTATACTAGGTTTCATCATGATAAGGTTGTTCTTCGAACTCGCCCACATTTTATGCCAAAGGTGGTTTCGCATTTTCATTTAAATCAATCAGTTTACCTTCCTGTATTTTTTCCGAGGCCTCACGCCTCTAATGCAGAAAGAAACCTTCATACTTTGGATTGTAAAAGGGCCTTGGCTTTTTACGTACAAAGAACACAGCAACATAGAAAGTCCTCACATCTTTTTATAGCTTTTGACCCTAGTCATTTGGGACTTCCAGTCTCCAAAATAACTTTATCTAAATGGATTGCTCAATGCATATCCTTTGCTTATGAGAGTAAGGGTCTTCCACTTCGGGACCATGTCACAGCTCATAATGTGAGAGCCATGTCAGCTTCTATGGCTAATCTCCACTCTGTGTCTATTGATGACATTTGTCGAGCAGCCACCTGGGCTTCGGTACATACCTTCACAGCCCACTACTGCCTAGATAAAGCCTCCCGTCGGGATGCCGCCTTTGGCCAAGCTGTTCTTCAAAATCTCTTTAAAACCTAAACCAACTCCTACCCACCAACCCTGGTGGGATGCCAGAGATCCATGGGAGGAAGGATTCTTGCCTTCGACGGTGGCACCTTCCTGGGGCTATCTCCCTGGCATCCTCCAGAGTGTACATATTTAGGTCTTCAAGTCTCTTCTGTGATCTCTTGTATCTTATGAAGGTTACCCTCTTTTTCTACACCTTTTCAGCTACTTCTTCTGAGAACCATAGTGGCCTTTCTTTCCATTTATTTACCTTTCTAACAAAAAGGTTTGTTGCTCTTAAAATATCCCTTCAGTTTTGCTCATTGCTTTTCTACATCCCCCAGCTGTTCTCATCCTGCCAATGACACCTTGAGATATTGTTCCATCTTGGCAAAGTTAGTTTTCCAAAAATCTAAGACCCTTGCTTTTGAATGGACGTTATCAGTCCTAGTCCTAATACTGAACCACACCATGTGGTGATCATTGGATGCGAGATCTCCCACTATAAAGCATAGTTACTCACCTGTAACAGGTGATCTCCGGGAACAGCAGGAATTTAGTCCTCACATATGGGTATCGTCGGTACCGTCGGAGCCTGCGCGGGAACGCTTTTGGGAGCATCCCTCAGCACATGCGCGCTGCCTTCCCGCCTTTCCAACTGTCCCTCTTCAGTTAAGTTTGTAGCTGAGTGAAAGGATAGAGGGAGAAAGGAAAGAGACAAAGAGAGAGAGAGAACTCCTAGGGGAGGTGGGTGGGTTGTGAGGACTAAATTCCTGCTGTTCCCGGAGATCACCTGTTACAGGTGAGTAACTACACTATCTCCAGGAACAAGCAGGAATGTAGTCCTCACATATGGGGACTCCCTAGCTGAAGAAGTTCTAGTCCTTCTTGGAAGTTCTAGCAACTTCACTGTCTGACCTTTTCAATGCTGCTTTAGAGTTGGGAAGTGGTCCCAGAGGACTGGGGAAAGATACATGTGGTCCCTTTTTTGGAGACCTTATCTTGCAAAGGATATAAAAAGACTGGAAACTGTTCAGAGGAAGGCGACCAAAATGATTTGGAGCCTGCGTCAGAAGCCTTATGGGAAGAGACTTGAAGACCTAAATATGTACACTCTGGAGGAGAGGAGGGACAGATATGAGTCAGACCTTTAAATACTTAAAGAGAAATAATGAACAAACATCTTCCAAAGATGGGGAAGTTGTAAAACTAGAGGGCATAACATGAAGCTGCAAGGGGGTAAATTGAAAGGCAATGTCAGGAAATACTTTTTCACTGAAAGGATGGTGGATGCTTAGAATGCCCTCCTGATGGAAGTGGTGGGTGCAAATACAGTGACAGAATTCAAAATGGCATGGGACAGACACAGTGGATCCCTTTACAGCAACAGGATAAAATCAAAATAAACTTAACTATCTAATTTCTCAACATACAGGGGTGTCCTACACAGAGAGGTGGGTTCACCCCTAAAACAAAGACATGGGGAGGGGTGGCCTGCACGGAGCGGTAGGTGCACCTACTTTTGACATCTTACTGGGCAGACTAGATGGACCATACTGGTCTATATCTGCCGTCATTTACTATGTTACACAAAGGTGGAAGTAAAGATGAGGTTGAGAACTACAGGCCAGTTAGTCTTACCTCTATGGTGAGTAAATTAATGGAAACACTGCTTAAAAAAGAAAAATGATGATAATCAGGTTTCTGGAGTCCAGTGGATTAAAGGATCCAAGGCAGCATGGTTTACTAGAGGCAGGTCTTGTTGGACATATCTGTTTGATTTCTTTCTTTCTTTCTTTAACTAGGCTAATATACCGCTTTTCACCAGGTCAAAGCAGTTTACATTGAGCAAAACATTTGTTACATGAAACGGATAAACATCTTAGTACATAGAACAGTATAAACATCTTGGTTAACAGATAACAGGTTTCCATAAAAATTAACTTGTTAATTACATAATATGTTTAATATCTAGCTATTTTCATCATTAGGATAGCTATATCTTGCAGTATCTACTTTAACTATATACAGGTTTAGGTCTGTTTATGTGTGATTTTCTCATTGAAGTCATGTCAGAGGTTGAGTTAGGTGGTGGGTCCAAAGTGGTCAGAGAATAAGTGGGCTTTCAAGTGTTTGCGGAAAGAGGGAAGGTTGGTGGTGATCCTTATTTTGTTGGGCAAGGAGTTCAAATGCTCTTCAGCAAGTTTGTTGATTATACTTTATTTTAGATTGTGGTATTTTGAGCTTGTTTTCCTTTTATTTATTTATTTATTTATCTGCATTTATATCCCGCTTTTCACCGGGTCAAAGCAGTTGGGGGATACATTTTAACACGAGGGGATATGAGACACATACACTAATACTTACAGGGAACATGGGCAATGGAGGGTTAAGTGGCTTGCCCAAGACCACAAGGAGCACCTGTGGGACTAGAAACCCCAGTCCTTCCGGCCCAAGGTTGCTGTCCTCTAGTGGGATTTGAACCACCGACCTTCCGGCCTGTAGTACCTTGCCCCAACCACTAGGCCACTCCTCCTTCACTAGGCCATTCCTCCTTTAGGCCTGGCCCACTCCACCCTGCCCCCCACCCTGCATTACACCCTCTACACTCCAATCCAACCCTTGCCCCACTTACTCTTGAACTACCCCTCCTATCCCACTCCAAAAGTGCTGTGTCTTTGAGCAGTCCCACCATATATATAAATATGTAGCTTCTATCTTACACCCCTCTCCAATACCGAGATGGGAACTCGGGCAGCATCTTATGAATTTTTTACTGGAGTCAAATACCACCTGTACAGTACCTTATACCTCATCCATCAGATTTGGCAAACTCGACATTCAAGTCAAAACCCACGTCAGAGATCTAGGCATCGTCCTGGACCAGCAACTGGATTTCAAGACTCATTCACAACATCACCAAATCTGTTTACTCTAAGCTCAGATGCCTGTGGAACCTATGTCCCCTCACATCAGTACCGGGAAAAATGGTAGAAACCATCATAAAGAATAAAATTACTCAGCATGTAGATAGTCATGGCCTAATGGGAGACAGCCAATATGGCTTTAGACAAGGAAGATCTTGTCTTACTAATCTGTTATGTGTTTTTGAAAGTGTAAATAAACAGGTGGACAAAGGTGAGTCGGTTGATATAGTGTATCTAGACTTTCAGAAAGCCTTTGACAAGGTCCCTCATCAGAGACTTTTGGCAAAACTAGAGAGTCATGGGATAGGAGGCAGTGTACTACTGTGGATCAGGAACTGGTTAAAAGATAGAAAGCAGAGGGTTGGGCTAAATGGCCAATTTTCCCAATGGAGAAAGGTGAATAGTGGTGTACCCCAGGGATCTGTGCTGGGTCCGCTGCTTTTTGACATATTCATAAATGACCTGGAAAGTGGAATAACGAGTGAGGTGATCAAATTTGCAGATGACACAAAACTATTTAAAGTTGTTAAAACCCAAGAGGATTGTGGAAAATTGCAAGCGGATCTTGATAAATTGGAAGACTGGGCATCAAAATGGCAGATGAAATTTAATGTGGACAAGTGCAAGGTGATGCAAGGTTCCACATTAGGAACCACCACCCAGGAAAAAGATTTAGGCGTCATTGTGGATAACATGTTAAAACCCTCGGCCCAGTGTGCAGCGGCGGCCAAGAGAGCAAATAGAATGCTAGGTATCATAAGGAAAGGAATGGAAAATAAAACAAAAGACATTATAATGCCTCTATACCGTTCCATGGTGAGACCGCACCTTGAATATTATGTGCAATTCTGGTCGCCGTATCTTAAAAAGGATATAGCGTTATTAGAAAAGGTACAGAGAAGAGCCACCAAAATGGTAAAGGGGATGGAAGGATACTCCTATGAAGAAAGGCTAAAAAGGTTAGGGCTCTTTAACCTGGAAAAGAGACGGCTGAGGGAAGATATGATAGAAGTCTATAAATTAATGAACGGAGTGGAACGGGTAAACGTAGATTGTTTACCTTATCAGAATATAGAAAGACTAGGGGACATACAAAGAAGCTACACGGTAAACTATTTAAGACTAATAAAAGAAAATATTTTTTCACTCAACGTGTAATCAAACTCTGGAATTTGTTACCGGAGGATGTAGTAAAGGCTGTTAGTGTAGCTGGGTTTAAAAAAGGTTTGGACAAGTTTCTGGAGGAAAGGTCCAATAAACCATTATTAAGAAAGAAAGGACCCAGGATAACAATGCTTGACCCTGTACAAGCATTGCGGAACCTGTTTTCTTTTGGGGAAACTGCTAGGTACATATGACCTAGATTGGCCACTGTTGGAAACAGGATGCTGGGCTTGATGGACCTTGGTCTGGCCCAGTATGGCATATCTTATGTTATGTTCTTATGTTCCCTCCTGTCCTCTAACCATTTCTGAGCAGTATGCCAAGCCTTCATCACTCCCATACTGGACTACTATAACTTGATATACCAGGGGCTCCCCAATACCACCATTCACCCACTCCAACTAGCCCTAAACACTGCTGCACACACCATACTCGGAGTCTCAAGATACACCCACATCACACACATTCTAAAGACTTCACTGGCTACCAATAGCCTCTCGAGTCAAACACAAAGCACTCACTACTGTACATAAGGCCCGACACCACCTCACCACTGCCCACCTTCAAACCCTTATCTGCCGCCCCAAGACCAACAGACCGCAGAGAAACAGCACCCAGAACCTCCTCCAGCCTGTTGCCAGAGACATTGAAAAGTACCCATATGCTCGCCAAAGAGCCTTCATATTTTATGCCCCCTCCCTCTGGAACTCCCTACCCCCACCCCTGCGGTGCATTCAGTCCCATCAAGCCTTCGAAAGAACCTGAAGACGCACCTCTTTCTCGAACATTTTGGTGTAGATCAGCCAGTGGACCCACAGCAAGATAACCCTCAGCCAGCACACATCATACCACCACCCCCGCCACCGTAAGCTGCGATACTACCCAACTGCACCCTCTCCTTTTAAAATATGAATGAACTGCTGATGTTTTATTGTAACCCGCCTACATCCCCCTTTCACCCCACCTGCCACACCATATTTACTGTGCACTGTTTTGACTGGTAGAAAAACAATATAACAAAACTGGTTAAATAAACACCCATTTTCTACAATCCGGCTAGACATCAAAAATTTTCTCACTCCTAAATATTTTCTCCCATTGCTTCTCTGCAAATTCCTTCCCAATATCCTTTTCTAACTGCTTTTGGAAATTCACTTTGCCCCCCTCCCCCCCCCCCCAAGCAAGAGCAATTGGTAGATCTTAGCTATTACCCTCTTAAGTGCTGCCAGGTACCAGTATAGAATTTCAAAATCATGAAAGCCCACCTTAACTGCTTCTCTCTGTTTCTTTATCCCTAGCCAGTGTCTTAACTGCAAGTACACATAAAAATCCAGATTATTAACTCGGAATTCTTCTTTCAAGTCCTCAAATGATACCACCTCTTTTTCCAAACAAAACTGTACTAAGGAGCTCAATCCCTGGCCTTCCCACCTTGGAAAAGGAGGATCACTTGGACCTGGCTTAAAATTACTGTTGTACCGAATAGGCTGCAAGCAAGGACACTCTGCCCCTTAACCGCCTACAACATGCCCACCTCGCCCACAACTTAGAGACAGACTTAAGTAAGGTTTTAACTATTTTCCCACTCCCCATTCCCACCCATAGAATGTGCTTCAAGGGAATTCCATCTACATAACAATCCTCAATTTGCATCCTTTTCCATGCCCCACCCTCTCCCCCTTTTCGAATTAGTCTACTGCATTTTTGGGTTGCATTACCACATAATAACAATATACATTGAGCACTGCCAACCCTCTCTACTTCTTACTTCTATACAAAATCCCTTGAGCAATTCTGAGAGGTCTCTCTTTCCAGATATAGAGAACTTACAATGTAAATCTTTCCAATATATCTTTCCCAGGAGCTTCCACTAGGAGGGTTTGAAAAAAATATTATAATCTGGGTAAAGTGACCATCTCCATACAAGAGATCCTACCTGCTATGATGACAAATGTGATCACTTCTCTAGCTCATCAAACACAGACCTCCAAAAAGGCAAGTCATTTATCTCATAACTTTTACTCAAATCACGACCAATGTGCCACCCCCAAATATTTAATAGAATTTACAGCCCACTTAAAGGGAAAGGCCATTTTCTCCTCCGCTATGTATTAATAGTTCTCCAGGACCAAGCAGGAAGTCAGTCCTCACTTATGGGTGACGTCGGCGCCGACGGAGCCCTCGCGGAGCAATTTTCCCCAGCTTTCAAAGAAAGCCTTTGGGAATTGCAGCGCGCATGCGCGGTCGTCTTCCCGCCCGAGGGTGCCATCTTAGCCAGTCTTCTTTTTTCCGCGGAGCCCTACAGACGTCCCCGTCTTGTCCCTGCGAAAAAGTCGATTTTTCTTCATTATTTTATCCTTTTTCCTTCGGTTCGACGCCGATCTTTTTCCCGCCCGGACTCGCGACGCCGGTCACGAGTCCTCTCACTTTTTTTCGGTTTTTCTGACTTTGTCAGTTCAAAAGCGTTGAGAAGTCGGTGGCATCAGCGTGATCGAATCTTCGCTGACCCCAGCCGTACCCGGACCTCGTCGGAGGCCTCCGCGTCAAAAGGCTCCAGCTCGGACCGTCGCCGGAGTTCCTCCGACCGGGGTTCTCCCTCCGGGGACCATCGTCGGACGGTGAAAACCCGCGAGGGCGGCGTCGGTGGACGCTCCTGGTTCCGCGAGGGCCAGGTCGCATAGCCCCGATAGCCGCCCCGGGTCCTTGGAGAAGGAACACCTCCCGAAGCGACCTCGCCTGGAGTCGGAGATGCCTGCTCGGGTAAGTCCTGTGGTCCTTCTGGACTCGCCTCCGCGACAGCCGACGTCGGGCCCGAGTCGGGGGCTGCTGGGTCACCTGAGCTCGGACTCAGGTTGACGGCCTTGGAGAGCAGACTGTCTGCCTTCATGGACCAGCAGCGGGCACTGCTCGCTGGCCTCGCTGGCGCCGCTGCCCCGACCGCCGGGACGTCGACGTCCAAGTCGACCCCGGAGACCGAGCCGATCCTCGAGTCGATGAGAACTCGAGTCGATCCTCGGTCGAGGTCACCCTCGGCCTCCCGTTCGGGACCGAGGTTGCCGACGCCGACTCCCTCGGCGTCGGGGCGGCAGGCGCCGCGCCCTGCCCGGGCCGACCCCACCGATTCCTCGTCGGAGTCGGTCTGGGAGTCTGAAGAGGAAGAGTCACCTGATTCTTTTCGGACTCGGTGTGTCCCCTCGGACTCACCTGAGTCCGAACCTCGGAAGCAGTCCCCCCCGGAGGATGCCCGGTTCTTGGACTTCGTTAGGGATATGGCCAAGGCTTTGGCCTTCCCTGCGGATCCCGAGGAGGAGCCTCGAGCCGAAGAGCTCGACGCCCTCCAGTATGACTCTCCCGCGAGGGAACACTTTACTGTACCGGTTCCTCCTATGCTGGAACGACTACTCTTCCGCATGTGGGAGAGTCCGGCCTCCTCGCCGGTCCTGAGCAAGCGGATCGATTCTATCTATCGGGTCCGCAAGAGCCCTGGCTTCCAAAAGGCACAGCTACCACACCATTCCATGGTAGTGGAATCGGCCATGCGTCGTCTTAAGAGCCAGAAGATGCACTCCTCGGTGCCCCCTGGCACCCCAACAGGGCCAGCAGGCCAAGGGACGGGGTAACGGGTCCCGTAGGCAGCAAGCCCCCAAGCCTGCACCACCAGCCCCTGCTCAGCAGGGTGGGGGTTTTTGACTCGCAAAGCATAGCCTCTCCCCCCCCGCTGGTTCCTCCCAGCACCGGCGGCCGGCTGGTTCACTTCGCCCACAGGTGGTCCAGCATCACCGCAGATGCCTGGGTGCTTCAAGTCGTGCGAGAAGGCTATCTTCTCCACTTCCACCAGGTCCCTCCCTCCTATTGTCCGGGAGAACCTCCGCGACCCCCTCTGCACAGTGAATTACTCCTTCAGGAGTTAGCAGGTCTTCTGCAGGATCAGGCGGTGGAACCGGTGCCACACCACCTGAGAGGTCAAGGCTTTTATTCCAGGTATTTTCTGATACCAAAGAGAACAGGGGGCCTCAGACCCATCCTGGACTTGCGCAACCTCAACAAGTTCCTTGTGCGGGAGAAGTTCAAAATGCTTACCCTTGGAATCCTTCTGCCCTACCTCCAGCAGGGAGATTGGCTATGCTCCTTGGATCTAAAGGATGCCTACACGCACATCCTCATCCACCCAAGCCACCGCCAATACCTAAGGTTTGTGGTGGCAGGAAATCATTACCAGTACAGAGTACTGCCCTTTGGCCTGTCCTCCGCACCGCGAGTCTTCACAAAATGTCTCGCGGTCGTGGCGGCCCATCTCCGGCTTCACGGCCTCTATGTCTTTCCGTACCTCGACGACTGGCTCATCAGAGCAGCGTCCGCTCGGGAGGTCACCAGCGCCACGCGCCGCACGGTGACTCTTCTGCAGCACTTGGGCTTTGTTATAAACTTCGCAAAGTCCACTTTGCTCCCCTCACAGGATCTCGAGTTCATCGGCGCAAGGCTGCACACTCCTCAGGCGCGAGCATACCTACCGCTCGACAGGGCTCAACGGCTCATGGACCTAGCCGACCGCTTTCGCAGCCAGCCCCTGGTCTCCGCCAGGCGCTTCCTGAGACTACTCGGCCATATGGCTTCCACCGTCCATGTGACCCCCAATGCCCGCCTGAATATGCGGTCTGCTCAATGGTGTCTCCGCCAGCAGTGGCGTCAAGCCACAGGCGGCCTAGCAGACCTAGTGCGCGTCTCCGAGCCGCTGATCTCGTCTCTCCGGTGGTGGCTCCGGCAGCCGAACCTCATATTCGGAATGCCTTTCCAGTCACCTCAGCCGACCCGGGTGCTGACCACCGATGCATCCCTCCTGGGCTGGGGAGCACATTGCCAAGAGGCACGTACTCAGGGCCTCTGGACCACGTGGGAGTCTGCTCAGCAGATCAACTTCCTGGAGCTCAGGGCGATCCGCCTAGCTCTCAAGGCCTTCTTCCACCTGACTTCCCACCAGTCCGTCCTTGTCCAGACGGACAATCAAGTTGCCATGTTCTACGTGAACAAGCAGGGGGGCACGGGTTCCTTCCTCCTCTGCCGGGAGGCACAGAAGCTCTGCTCTTGGGCCGTCAGTCACGGCATTCTCCTCAAGGCAGTTTATCTCCGGGCCAAGAAAATTGCCTTGCGGACAAACTCAGCAGGGTCCTCCAGCCGCACGAGTGGCGTCTGGATCCCTTGGTAGTTCAGAAGCTCTTCCTCAAGTGGGGCCTCCCCACGGTGGATCTCTTTGCCAGTCCTCACAACCGGCAGCTTCCTCGCTTCTGCTCTCGTCAGCCACACCCCCTTCGGGTTGCGGCGGACGCTTTTCTGATCTCATGGTCGGGGAGCCTTCTGTACGCTTTCCCTCCCATCCCGCTAGTCTCTCGGACTCTTTTCAAGGTTCTCCGAGACAAAGCCTTCATGATCCTGGTGGCCCCTCGCTGGCCCAGGCAGCCGTGGTTTCCGCTCCTACTGCAACTGGCGGTGGAGGATCCAATCCCTCTGGGGGTACAACCGGATCTCCTCACTCAGGATCTGGGGTCCCTACTGCACCCCAACCTCAGGTCTCTCAACCTCATGGCCTGGCTGCTGAGAGGGTAGTCCTTGCTCCCCTTCTCCTGCCGGCGGAGGTGGAGGAGGTCGTCTTGGCTTCGCGACGGCCTTCTACCCGCAAATGCTATGCCCTTAAATGGCGTCGCTTTGCAGTCTGGTGTACCCAAGAGTCTCAGGATCCCTTCTCCTGCCCGGTGTCGGTGATCTTGCAGTACTTGCTACACCTCTCTAATCTGGGACTTAAGTCCAACTCCGTCAAAGTTCACCTCAGTGCTCTTTCGGCACATCATGTGCCGGTGGACGGTAGACCTCTCTCAAGCGACCCTCTCGTAGCGAGGTTTCTCCGAGGTCTCCTTCTACTTAAACCACCTCTGCGCCCGCCAGCGCCTGACTGGGACCTGAATGTGGTTTTGCAGCGGATCACCTGTCCGCCTTTTGAACCTATGGCTACCTGTTCTCTCCGTTTTCTGTCTTGGAAAACACTGTTCTTGATAGCCCTCACTTCCGCTAGACGCGTAAGTGAATTGCAGGCCCTCGTGTCTGATCCCCCTTACACTAGGTTCTACAAGAATAGGGTAGTCCTACGGACTCACCCAAAATTTCTGCCTAAAGTGGTCTCCCCTTTTCACATCAATCAGGAGGTGGTACTTCCAACCTTCTTTCCCAGACCACACTCCAACCGAGCTGAAACGGTCCTCCATACCCTGGACTGTAGAAGGGCATTGAACTTCTACCTTGACCGTACGCGGGAGCACCGTAAAGCTGCTCAGCTTTTTGTGTCTTTTGACCCCAATAAATTGGGGCTCCCGGTCTCCAAGCGTACTCTGTCCATCTGGGTTGCGGACTGTATCTCTTGGGCTTATGGGGCAGCCGGACTCTCCTTAGAAAGTCGAGTCACGGCTCATTGCGTTCGGGCAAAGGCTACGTCAGTGGCTTACCTCCGCTCTGTTCCGCTGGCAGACATCTGCCGGGCCGCTACTTGGTCTTCGAGCCAGACTTTTGCGGTCCATTACTGTCTCGAGAGGGAGTCCCGTAGGGACAGTGCTTTCGGACAGGCAGTCCTCCGTAATCTCTTTGAGGTCTGAGCAACTCCTACCCTCCATCCCGGATGTGGGCTACCGGTGGGTGATAATTCAGCGAAGATTCTATCCTTCTGTGCTGCTGAGCTAGAGGGAGCTCATTTTTGTGCTTAGGGTCTCCGGTAGCCTTGAGCTTGGGAGTCCATAAGTGAGGACTGACTTCCTGCTTGGTCCTGGAGAAAGCGTAGTTACTCACCTGTAACAGGTGTTCTCCAGGAGCAGCAGGAATCAGTCCTCACTACCCTCCCTCCTCCCCTTGGAGTTGCAATCGTCTGCTTATGTTCTTTTTGCAAATTTTTATGCTGTCTTTTTTAGCTATGTCATCTGACTGGCTAAGATGGCACCCTCGGGCGGGAAGACGACCGCGCATGCGCGCTGCAATTCCCAAAGGCTTTCTTTGAAAGCTGGGGAAAATTGCTCCGCGAGGGCTCCGTCGGCGCCGACGTCACCCATAAGTGAGGACTGATTCCTGCTGCTCCTGGAGAACACCTGTTACAGGTGAGTAACTACGCTTTGAAGCTTCTGTCTTGTCCATGTTGACTTTGAAACTCGATACCATTCTGAATACCTAAGCTGCTCTTGAAAATGGGAAAGAGATCTCTCTGGGTTTGCCAGTATTAGCAACATGTCATCGATGAACAGCGCAATCTTGTGCTGAGCTGTCCCCATCCTAATACTCATTGCAAACAATAGGGATGATCAGGGCACCCCTGTCTAGTTCCCCTACCCAGATCAAAAAATTCTGAATAACCCTCATTTACTTTTATTGCGGCCCTAGGAGCCACACAGAGCTTCCATATCCTCACCATAGACCTATTACTTGTCCCAGATTTGGCCAGTGTTTAACACAAAAACTTCCAATGTACACTTTCAAAGGCCGCTTTGGCATCTACTGGCAAAGCCATAGCCATAATATTCTCTTTCTGAGCTACCCAGCTCAGGTTCATAACGTGCTTATTATCTGCTGCTTGTCTGCCGCTTAAAACCTCATTTGATCAGCATCTATGAGAAGTGCCATATGTTCCTCCTAACCTTAAGGCCAATATTTTCACTAGGATTTTTACATCTACATTCAAAAGTGAGATAGGTGTTATACTAAAGCCTTCCCTGGCTTTGGTATAACGCCAATCCCTGCCAAGTTTATGGAAGGTAGCAGTTCCTCCTCATCAACCAACCTATTAAATAGCTCCAGTAGAATCAGAGCCACTCGTCCACTAAATTTCTTATAAAACTCAGCTGTCAACCCCGTACAAGGCTGGAGCTTTATCATAAGGAAGTCCCTATATCACCTTCTGAACGTCTCAGAATGTAAATGGCCCATGTATTTTTTCCCATACTTCCTCTGAGTGCACCGGCAATTCCACCTCATCCTGCACCCTTATCCTCTTTCGTATGGCTTCTGTTAAAATACTCAACATTCTTTCCTTATGTCTTCATCCCCCTTTACCCATTTACCTCCCCATCCTCTAATTTTAACCACTGCCTTTTGGGCTTGCTGAGCTTTCAAACAGGCCAGAAGCTTACCCATCTTGTCTCCCAGCTCAAAATGGCACCAATTCAGACACTGCAATTTAAAATCCAACTCCTCAAGCTGCAGAGTCCTCATACAAATCCTTGCTTCCTCTAAGGCTCTTCTACATCCCTCATCTTCCCCCTCCCCATGTTGCCTCTCCAAAATCTTTATCTGAGTATAGGCTACCTCCATCATTATAGCCTTTGCTTCTTTTTTTCATCGTTGCCCACATTATAAGTTTCCCCCCGCATATAGGCCTATCCCACAACATCCTTACCCCAACTTCTCCATTATCATTAAGTTCAAAACATTCTTCGATATCCTCCTCCAGTGTTGCCATAACCTTTTTATTCTTAAGTAAGCTGTCATTTAATCACATGTTGTTTCTATATGAAAACAGCGCAATGTGCACCGGCTAAAAGTATCCATGTAAACTGCAAATGATGTGGGCTATTTACAGTTGTCAGTTGTCCCTTGTGAATCTTGTTTTATAATTCCTTTGTTCTTCCAACCAGGCAGTTTCTTTTTTCATTGTATTTTTGCTCAGTCATCAGAACCAAGGCTGGGATCTGGTGCTTTGAACCTTTTTATTTGCAACTACCTATGGATTTTTTTGGTCCTATTTTCAACACACACACACCCTTCCCCCCACACAACTCCTCAGAACATAGCTAGTCTGGTCATTGCAGCAACAGCTCTTTAGTTGAGGTAAAGGGCATTCATCATGACTCCTTCCAACTTTTCTCTTACCTTCTTTATGGAATCTTTTACCTTTCTTCATATGCCAAGAGTCTTTTTTCCTATTTAAATTTCAAGAAACGCCTCTAAACTATTCCATCAGTAAACCTTTGGCTTGGATACTTAAAGTGGGATTCTACAAATGATGTCCAAGCCAGAATGTCTGAGGGAAGGGGGAAAGCAGGAACGTCCAAACTGACATCATTTCACAAATATGGTCGTGCCTGATATGGGCATCTGCAGGGGCAACTACATAGATGTTCCCACATTAGTATTTCAGAACATGGATATCTAGGAATAACCTAATGGTTAGAATAGTGGACTAGGACCAGGGAATCCAGGGTCCAAATCCCACTGCTGCTATCATTGTGATTTGTGCATAGTAATTGGGATGGTGGAGTGCCATCTTCTGAACATCCTGGATATTTTATGGCCGAAACAAGCACTTTCCTGATGCCTATTCATGCCTGGAGCAGGTATAACCTTAAGACATGACTTTGGATGCCCAGAACATTTCTGAGATCAGGCAGTGAGTGATGTCCTGGTTAATAGGAACGCTCTAGCCACACCTTCACCATGCCACCGTTCAGACTTGGACATCCTCACACTGTGGGTGTCCACAGACCCAGCTTCTAAAATGCCTCTGGAGATGTTTCTATATTTTGGATGTCTCTATGCCCATTTTAAGACATCAAAAGCATGATTAGGGCGTCTAAAATAACCCCCTTAGGTTTCAACAATTGGTATCTCTGCAAATGTCTATTTCTTTTTTTAAATGCTTTTTTTATTTATATTTTTTTGTATTTTTTTTATATTTTGTATTTAGAAATTTTCTATCTTATTGTAAACTGCCAGGATGAATCCCTAATCAAATGGCAAGCTAGTAAATTTCTGTATATTTTAAATAAAGAAATGAAAATCCCTGTCATCAAGGGCTTTAAATCCATTTGTTGTGTATCATCCTTAAGCAGTGACCCTTTTCTGTGGCTGTTGCGGCTGCATCCAGAACATCCCCAGCTGATCTGGAGAACGAGATCAAACCAGGAATCTTTCATAGGGCAGTTTACACCACTACCAGTGAGCCAACCCACAGTTTAATGATCCTGTAGCATTTTGAATGACTTGTCTCCCTCTCTTTATCTGTGTGTGTAGGTATCAGCGTGTTAGCAGAGTGTCTCGACTGCCCAGAACTGAAAGCCACAGCTGATGACTTTATCCATCAGCACTTCACAGAGGTTTACAAGACAGATGAGTTTCTGCAGCTGGATGTGAAGCGTGTCACACAGCTACTGAACCAGGACACCCTGACAGTGCGAGCAGAAGATCAGGTAAGGCACTTGCATCCTTTTTTGGGCAGGTTGTCCGTCACCAGCAGCCTCACTCTGTGTCAGGCAGTGCAGCTTAAAGTAGTTTCATACATTAGAATTTCTGTCTGGCTAATGTGGTAGATGCAAGGAGCTCTTTGCTCTCAGGGAACAAGTCCGATCTCTGGAGGCTAGAGTACAGGGCTTGGAGGACATAAGGAATACAGAGGTACATAGACGAGACCTATAGAAATGTAGTACTGAAGTCCCACCTCCTGTCTGGCAGCATCCCTATTGCCATGGAGAAGAGAGGTCACGTGACAGGAGAGCATCACCCTGGTGTGGCTGGAAGTGATCCTGTTGCTACGACCTGTCCTCCAGGTGATGTAAAACCCTCTTACACTGAGGAGATTTCTCCAGGGCCATGTGCGTATGAGGAAAGGGTTAGGACAGCCGTTACAGTTGGTGGTTCGATCATTAGACATGTAGATAACTGGGTGGCTGGTGGACATGAGGATTGCCTGATAACATGCCTGCCTGGTGCAAAGGTAGCGGACCTCATGCGCCACCTAGACAAGGTCATAAATAGTGCTGGGGACGAGTCTTCTGTCTTGGTACATGTCGGTACCAGTGACTTGGAAAGTGTGGTAGGGGAGGTTCTAGAGGCTAAATTTAGGCTTTTAGGTAGGAAGTTGAAATCCAGAACTTCCAGGGTAGCATTCTCCAAAATGTTTCCCGTTCCACGCGCAGGGCTCCAGAGTTTCAATGCGTGGATGAGACGATAGTTCAAGGAAGAGGGTTTTGGATTTGTTAGGAAATGGGGAGCATTCTGGGGAAAGGAGGGACTTTTCCAAAGGGATGGGCTCCACTTTAACCAGGGTGGAACTAGGCTGCTGGCATTAACCTTTCAAAAAAAAAAAAAAAGATAGAGCAGCTTTTAAACTACATAATAGGGGAAAGCCGACAGTCGCCCAGGAGCCCATGGTCCAGAGCAATGTATTCTTGAAGAATACTAGCAAAAGACTGAAGTTAGAGCATATCAGCAGAGAAGTTCCAATAAATACAAAAGTAACCCAAATGCCCTTGAGTACAGAGCAGACAGCTTAAAAATTCCAAATTACACCTGCCTACCAATAGCCAGATTGATATGAATAAAATACAGCCTCTAAAATGCTTGTATGAAAATGCCAGAAGTATAAAAATTAAGATGGGAGAGTTAGAATATATAGCATTAAATGAGAGGTTAAATATGATTGGTATCTGAGACATGGTTGAAGGCGGACAGCCAGTGGGATACTGTGACAGACCTGGGTACAAACTATATCGTAATGATAGTGCAGATCAAATTGGTGGTGGGGTTGCAGTCTGTTAAAGACGGCATTGAGTCACAAAGGATTAAAGTTTTGCAGGAAACGAAATATACTGTAGAATCTCTATGGATTGAAATTCCATGTAAGAAGGGGAAAGCAATGGCAGTGGGGGGTATACTATTGACCACTTGGCCAGAGTGAACAAATGGATGATGAAATGCTCAAAGAAATTAGGGAAGCCAACAAAAGTTACAGTATAGTAATAATAATAATGGGTGATTTCAATTACCCCCGGTATCGACTGGGTCAGTTCACGGCAGGACATGCTAGGGAGATTAAAAGTTTCTTGATGAAATAAATGACTGCTTCTTGGAGCAGCTGGCTCATGAACCAACCAGAGGGGAAAGCCATTTTGGACCTAGTCCTTAGTGGAACACAAGATCTGGTGCAAGAAATAAGGGTATTGGGACCACTTAGCAATAGTGATCATAGCATGATTGCGTTTGATTTAATAAATAGAGGACGGACGGTAGGGAAATCCACAGTGCTACCTTTTAACTTTCAAAAGGGAGACTATGATAAAATGAGGAAAATAACTAAGAAAAAACTAAAAGGAGCAGTTGTAAAGGTTAAAGATTTACATCAAGCATGGGTGTTTAAAAATTCCGTCTTGGAAGCCCAGATCAGCTGTATTCCACGCTTTAAGAAAAGTGGAAGGAAGTCCAAAAAACTGCCAGCATGGTTTAAAGGTGAAGTCAGAGAGGCTGTTTCAGGAAGTGGGAAAAAGGAGCCAAATGACAGAAACTGGAAACAACATAAGCACTGGTACGTTAGATGTAAAGCATTGATAAGGCAGGCAAAGAGAATTTGAGAAGTTTGCTGTGGAAGCAAAGATGCATAATAAAGACATTTTCAAGTACATTCATAGCAAAAACCTGTGAGAGAGTCAGTTGGACCATTAGATAATAGAGGGGACAAGGCCATAGTGGAGAGACTGAATGAATTCTTTGCTTCGGTCTTTACTGAGGAAGATGTAGGGATGTTACCCATGACTGATATGGTATTTAAAGGAGATGCTGCGGAAGAGTTCAAAGAAATATCAATATACTGGGAAGATGTATTACAACTATTTGATAAACTGAAGAGTAGCAAATCACCTGAATCAGATGGTATACATCCAAGGGTATTGAAATAACTGAAATACGAGATTGCAGGCCTGTAATCTGTGAACTATTATAAAACTCATCTGTAATACCTGAAGATTGGCGGGTGGCCAATGTAACGCCAATTTTTAAAAAGGGTTCCAGGGGTGATCCGGGAAACTACAGACCGGTGAGCCTGACGTCCTATTAAGCTATGGCAAACATGGCTTTAGCCAAGGAAGGTCTTGTCTTACTAATCTGGTATCTTCTTTTTTTGAAGGTGTAAATAAACAGGCAAAGGTGAGTCGGTTGATATAGTATATCTGTATTTTGAGAGAGCCTTTGACAAGGCCCTCATGAGAGACTTTTAGCGAAATTAAAAAGGCATGGGATAGGAGGCTGTGTACTATTGTGGATCAGGAACTGGTTAAAAGATAGAAAACAGAGGGTAGGGCTAAATGACTAGTTTTCCCAATGGAGAAAGGGGCATGGTGGAGTCCCCCAGGGATCTCAGCAGGGTCTGCTGTTTTTTAACAAATTCATAAATGACCTGGAAATGGGAATAATGAGTGAGGTAATCAAATCTGCATATCACAAAATTATTCAAAGTTGTTAAAACCCATGAGGATTGTGAAAAATTGCAAGAGGACCTTGATAAATTGGAAGACTGGGCATCCAAATGGCAGATGAAATTTAATGTGGACAAGTGCAAAGTTGTGCACCTAGGAAAGAACGACCCAAACTATGATTACACGATGCAAGGTTCCACATTAGGAACCACCATCCAGGAAAAAGATTTAGGCGTCATCGTGGATAACATGTTAAAACCCTCTGCCCAGTGTGCAGCGGCGGCCAAGAGAGCAAATAGAATGCTAGGTATCATAAGGAAAGGAATGGAGAATAATACAAAGGATATTATAATGCCTCTGTATTGTTCCATGGTGCGACCACACCTTGAATATTGTGTGCAATTCTGGTTGTCGTATCTTAAAAATGATATAGTGTTATTAGAAAAAGTAGAGAAGAGCCACCTAAATGGTAAAGGGGATGGAAGGATACCCCTATGAAGAGAGGCAAAAAAGGTTAGGACTCCTCAATCTGGAAAAGAGACAACTGAGGGGGGGAGATATGATAGAGGTCTATAAATTAATGAATGGAGTGAAACAGGTAAATATAGATCGGTTGTTTTACGCCATCAAAATATAGAAAGACTAGTGGACATGGTAACATAGTATATGACGGCATATAAAGACCAGTATGGTCCATCTAGTCTGCCCAGCAAAGTGGCAATGAAGCTATAGGGTAACCTATTTAAGACTAATAAGAAATATTTTTTCACTTAAATTCCACAGTTTGATTACACGTTATTACTGAAGGATGTAGTAAAAGCTGTTCCTGTTCGGTATTCCAGTTTAGTCCTCCACAATCGGGTAGTGCTCCTCCTCCTGCAGCCTGGAGACTGGACCAATCAAATCTTCTGTAGTATATATGCAGACGGAGCTCCCAGAAGCCCCCAGTCTGTCCAGTCTCCTTGCAGCTTGAGGACGTGTGTGCCCTTTCTGGGCACACTTAGTGACACTTGAAGGAGCAACACTAGTTAGTTCTTTGGGTTTTGTTTTGGCTTTTTCATTACCATTTATTTGCTAGATAGCTGTCTCTTTAAAAAAAAAAAAAAAAAAAAAAAAGGCATTACCACAGGGGACCTCCCGGGGGAAGCCAGTTCTGCATTGGGCTTCTGCCTTCCTTCCTGGGGATTTCTATAGCCTGGGTTGAGCTCTCCCCTAGGCTGTACGGGGAAGAGCCATACCTGGTCCAGCATTGTCTGTCACTCTGAGAAGTTGGCTGAGATCCTTTGCTGTTTCCTGAGCTGGTAGGATTTGTCATTTATTTACCTTTCTCGGGTACTGCAGTTCCCTCCCGTTTGTATTTTCAGCAGTTCTGTCAGCTCCCCTGCCTCCAATTTGCTGTTTTTCTTGATTTTTTTCACTTTGCCCTTCATTTGGGGTCGTTTTCTTTATTTTCATTTTTCTTTGGTTGCCTTTGTATTTTCGCGCCTTTTTTTACCGTGGGTGAATGAGTGCGGCGGCCATTTTGGATTTCTAAAGGGAACTTTTCAAAAAGGGGCACTTTTTAACACTTGTGCACGGGTTCCCCTGGCATTTTTGGGGTTTCTTATGCTGGCGATTTTGCTCAGGGTACCCCAGAGATTCTGGGGAGTGGTTTATTTTCTGTAAAAAAAAACAAAACAAAAAAAAACGTTTTAAATTAAAGACAGTACTGTTTTGCATAGGGTTGGTCCCTTTGGTGTGGGCTTCCCTGTTTCTGATCCCCTTTATCCCGCTTAGCAGAAGTTGCACTTACATGGCTGCCAAGCCACAGTGCGTGATTTGCGGGTCCCGCAGAGGTGCAGTGACTGACTCTGGCATCTGCAGGGGCTGCGCTTCAGTTTCTTCAGACCTAGACCCTCCTATTGATCTTAAGGAACTGCCTGTCCCCAGTGACACCTCTCTATCGGGGGAGAGTGTCCCTTCGGCGGGCGTCCACCCGTCTGGGTCGGTACCGCCATCCAATGGGTCTGCCCCTAAGCTGCAACTTGCGGCTCTAGTTGCGCCACCGGTGGATTTTTCCCCAGATTTCGTTCTCCTCATGCATCAGGCTTTCTGCTTGAGCCGGTCCGGTCAGTTGCCGGAGGCTTGGCCCGCCTCCCTCCCCTCTTGCTCCTCAGGGGAGGTTCAGCGGTCTTCTCAGCCCGCTGTCAAGAGGCTCAGGTTGGTGGAACAGGATCAAGGCACCCTCTGTTTTCCGGATGCTGAAGCGGAGGGTGATCCTGACACGGAGGCTGAGGAGTTGGAGGACGGGGAAATCCCTGAGCCGGAAGATCAGGCTCGGATTATTCGCGTGTTTCGTAGGGACGAGCTGGTCCCTTTGATCACGGAGTCTCTTCAAACTCTAAACCTAGCTGTGGTTCGGCCTCTGGAGGAGGAGGGTCTCGAAGATCCTCTCATTCAGGCGGTCAGGGACGCCCAGGTGGTTTTCCCCGTGCACCGGGTGGTTGAGCAAATGATCCATGCGGAGTGGGATCAGCCAGAATCCGGTTTGAAAGGGATTCGGACCATGAATCGTCTTTACTCCCTGGCGGACAAGGACAGGGACTTGTTTAAGTCTCCGTGGGTGGATGCTGCAGTATCGGCAGTAACCAAGAAAACCACCGTCCCGGTTGAGGGTGCTGCGGCCTTAAAGGATGCCCAGGATAAGAAGGTTGATAATTTGTTGAAGCAAGCCTTCGATACAAACGCCCTGGCTCTGCAAGCCTCTATTTGTGGGGCGTGGGTTGCTCGGGCTTGTTTACGTTGGTCACAGCATCTGCGCTCGGGTTCCGGTCTGGACCAGCAGGGGTTGCTGGAAGTTACCCGCATGGAGTCCGGATCGGCTTACTTGGCAGATCTTCTTTATGATTTGATTCGCTCCTTAGCTAACAGTATGGCCTCCGTGGTGGCGGCGCGCCGGTCCATCTGGTTACGCAACTGGGCGGCCGACGGTTCTTCCAAGTCTCGCCTCAGTAAGCTGCCCTTTAAAGGCAGATTGTTATTTGGTGAGGCTCTCGACAAGTTGGTGAAGGATCTCGGCGAGTCTAAGGGTGGACGGCTGCCGGAGGATAAGCCTAAGCTCAACAGGTCGTCGACCTCGGCGCGCGGTCAGTTTCGGGATTTTCGCAGGTTTCGTTCCTCCCGACTTTGGACATCGCAGCGCGGTCGCTTCGCGACCCGTCATCAAGGATTTCGTGGTTTCAGAGGAGCAGGAAGAGGCTTCTCTGGAGCCGCCTCTTCCTCGGCCTCTTCCTTTAGTCGCAAGCCACAATGAAGCGAGGCGGGCTCTAGAGGGAGGCCCGGTTATCGGGGATTGTTTGCGCGACTTTCTTCCTTCTTGGGCCCAAATTACGTCAGATCAGTGGGTGCTGCAGATTATCAAAGAGGGTTATGCGCTGGAGTTTGCCTACCCACTTCGAGATTCTTTTGTTATGTCACCCAGCAAGGGAGAACAAAAGACGCGGGACATCCGCGTGACTCTCGATCGGCTACTCTCCCTGGGTGCAGTAGTTCCGGTCCCTCCTTTGGAAAGTGGCGCCGGTCGCTACTCCATCTATTTTGTGGTTCCCAAAAAGGGCGGTTCTCTTCGTCCGATCTTAGACCTCAAAGGCGTGAATCGCGCTCTCAGGGTGCCGCACTTCCGTATGGAGACCCTGCGGTCTGTCATTGTCGCAGTACGTCAAGGGGAGTTTTTAACGTCACTCGATCTCTCCGAGGCCTATCTGCACATTCCCATCTGGCCGTCTCATCAAAGGTTTCTCCGCTTCGCTCTTCCGTGGGGCCACTTCCAATTTCGGGCCATGCCGTTCGGTTTCGCCACGGCTCCCCGCACCTTCACAAAGGTGATGGTAGTGGTCGCGGCGGCCTTGCACAAGGAGGGCATCCTCGTCCATCCGTATCTCGACGACTGGTTGATTCGAGCAAAGTCCAGTCAGGAGTGTGTGCACGTCACGAGCAGGGTGGTAGCTCTGCTGCGGTCCCTCGGCTGGGTGGTGAACGAATGTAAGAGTTGTCTGTGCCTGACTCAGGATCTCGAGTATCTGGGAGTGCGCTTCGACACAGCACGGGGCTTGGTGTGCCTACCGGAGCGCCGCATTCTGGCGTTGCGGTCTCTTGTCCGCCTCTTCAGGGGGATGCCCGCTCCGTCCGCGTGGTGGTACCTGCGGCTCCTCGGTACGATGGCGGCGACCTTGGAGGTGGTGCCTTGGGCGCGTTTCCACATGCGTCCGCTACAGAGTGCTCTGCTGCGCCGTTGGTCCAACCAGTTCGACTCGTTGAGCAAGAGATGGCCTTGCCCAAAGGCGGTTCGCCGATGGCTCCGGTGGTGGCTCTCCTCCGAGAACCTGACGCGGGGGATTCCCTTGGAGCCTCCACTTTGGGTTCCGTTCACAACGGATGCCAGCTTGTCCGGCTGGGGTGCTCACTGCGAGACCTGCTTCGCTCAGGGGGAATGGTCTCCCCTGGAGGCTTCTTGGTCGATCAACCGTCTCGAATTACGGGCGGTGCGACTAGCCCTATTGGCCCTCGAAGCCCTAGTTCTCGGCCGGCCGGTGCGAGTCCTCTCGGACAATGCGACCACCGTAGCTTACATCAATCGACAAGGGGGCACCGGCAGCGTAGCCCTGGCATCGGAAGCGACGGCCTTGTTCAATTGGGTGCAGACTCGTCTTCCGGCCATCTCGGCAGCGCATATTGCAGGCGCAGACAATGTTCAGGCAGATTTTCTCAGCAGAGTGCGGGTGGACCCCGGAGAGTGGGAGCTAAACCCACAAGTTTACGCGCAAATAGTTCATCGGTGGGGTCCGCCCATCATGGATCTCATGGCGACATTTCAGTCGGCCAAGACGGGACGCTTCTTCAGCAGGCGGAGGGAGCGCATGTCCGAGGGGCTCGACGCTCTCATTCAGCCGTGGCCAACGTCCGGTCTTCTTTATGTCTTTCCTCCGTGGGCTCTGATCGGCCGGGTCGTTCAGCGCATCGAGGGCCATCGGGGTCGAGTGTTACTGGTGGCCCCGGATTGGCCCCGGAGGCCCTGGTATGCCGACCTGGTCCTGCTGCGCGACGGCGTTCCTTGGCTCTTGCCCGCGCTGTCGGATCTTCTTCTTCAGGGGCCCTTGCGGATGCCCCAAGTGGATCGATTCTCGCTTACGGTTTGGCCATTGAGAGGGCTCGGCTGAAAAGGAAGGGTTACTCCCCCGCGGTGATTTCTATCCTACTGCGGGCGAGGAAAACATCCACCTCTCTTACTTACGTTCGGATTTGGAGAATCTTTGAAGACTGGTGCTCACGGCGTGGGGTCCGTGCAGCGACGGTTTCCGTGTCCGTCGTTTTAAGTTTTCTTCAGGATGGTTTTGATAAGGGCCTTGCGGCTAGTTCCCTGAAAGTCCAGTTGGCGGCTATCTCTTGTTATCGAGGCAAAGTTTTAGTCCGTCTCCTCGGTTCTCATCCGGACGTACGTCGTTTTCTTACGGCTGTTTTTCATTTGCGACCCTCCCGCAGGATTTTCGTTCCTCCGTGGGACCTGAATCTAGTGTTGCGGGCCCTGGTTCGGGAACCTTTTGAGCCTCTGAGTAGGGCGTCCCTGAAAGATCTCACGCTGAAGACGGTTTTTCTTGTAGCCATCTGTTCGGCGCGGCGTATTTCGGATCTACATGCATTGTCCTGCCGAGAACCTTTTTTGTCTTTTTCTCCGGATCGGGTGGTTCTCCGTCCGGTTCCCTCCTTTTTGCCAAAGGTGGTTTCTCCTTTTCACGTGAATCAAGCAGTGTTTCTTCCAGTTCTTCCTTCGCACTCTGTCGCGACGGCGGACAAGGGTCTTCATCGTCTCGATGTGGGTCGTGCGCTTCGTCGTTATTTGAAGGTTACCGAATCTTTTCGGAAGACTGACCGCCTATTTGTGCTTTTCGGTGGTGCACGTAAAGGGGAAGCGGCGGCTAAGGCCTCCATTGCAAGATGGCTCAAAGACGCGATCGCGTCCGCGTATCTGTTGCAGCAGCGGCCTATTCCGGAGGGGATCCGAGCACATTCCACTAGGGCGCAGGCGACCTCTTGGGCGGAGTATAGCCTAGTTCCGCCAGCAGACATCTGTAAGGCGGCCACTTGGTCGTCTTTGCATGCTTTCAGTAAACACTATCGGATGGATGTGTCAGCAGCTCGGGATTCCTGTTTTGGTTCGGCGGTTCTGCGCGCCGGATGGCAAGGTCCCGCCCGGTCTTGACTGCTCTGTTACATCCCGATTGTGGAGGACTAAACTGGAATACCGAACAGGAAATGGAAATTACACTAACCTGGTAATTGTAGTTCCTGGAGGGTCCAGTTTAGTCGTCCTTCCCTCCCGACTATCTGCTAATGTAGTGCGGCGCGCTTTTCCGAACGGTTGATAAGACGGTTCCTCCTTTCCGTTCGACCCTTTTTTGCGGCCGCGCTTTTTGCCATGGCTCTTCCTTTTCTTCGATTTTCAGTCAGCTCGTATAAGATTTCTCACTGTGGGCTGTATTTTTGCTGCCGGAGCGTTGTTGGTAGCGCAATGCAGTGTTCTGACTTCCTCGTTTGGGGAGGGGGTTGGATATTTTCTTGGGGGGAGCGAGTTTGTTCTTTAAATATGCATTTTTTTATATTAATCTAATGTGTTGCTTCGTTAAGTATGCTTTGTTACTAGTACACTGGGGGCTTCTGGGAGCTCCGTCTGCATATATACTACAGAAGATTTGATTGGTCCAGTCTCCAGGCTGCAGGAGGAGGAGCACTACCCGATTGTGGAGGACTAAACTGGACCCTCCAGGAACTACAATTACCAGGTTAGTGTAATTTCCATTTAGTGTAGCCGGGTTTAAAAAACCTGTTTGGACAAGCTCCTGGAGGAAATGTCCATAAACCATTATTAAAAGGGACCCCTAAGGGTCGCCTTCAGTTTTCCCTTTGTCTCCAGCAGATGTGGAGGAATTCTTTCAGCTTCTGACATCTACCAAGAGGGTCCCTTGTCAGCAGCTATTAGTGGCCCTAGGGATCGTTTCTGAGCCGATTCTTGCCCACCAGGTACAAGAAGTGTACTGTGTGGTGGTAGCCCTTTTACAGGTTTAGCTCCTGGCCACGAGGGTCAGTGGAGCTACCTGTCGGTCCGAAGAGGGGGAAGAGAGCCTGAGCGGGGAGTTCAGGGCATCAGTATTCTTTTAGGCTTGGCATCTTCTTTTTTTCTTTTTTTTTTTTTTTTTGTTTTGTTTTGTTCTCTGCCATTTTTGTTGTTTTTGCCTTCTGTTCCAACAGTTACTGACAAGGCTCCCTGCCATTGGATCTGCACAGTGAGTAACTAAGTGTGTGGTTCCTCCCCCCGGGGCCTGGCATTAATCATCGTTTCGGAGCAGGGTGAACGCTCGGGGCAGTGTGGACAGTACCTTGGGGCAGCCCTGGTCTTAACTGCTGCTTTTAGCTTACCTTGCTGCCCATCTCGTGCATGGTGGCTATTTTGAGGGGACCGCGTGGTACATCAACATGTCTTACTCTTTGCAGTGGCCATTTTGGGAGCCATATGCTGATTCTGCTGGGGGAAAGAATTCCCTATCCTCCTCAGCGGGAGGTACATCAGTGCCCGGACAGAAGGTGGTGCGATAGCATTGTCCATACTGCGGTTTGTGGCATGCGAGCGCAAATGCTGGTACCTGGTGGACCAGCTTTGCACCACATGCCTTGACAACCCAGGACACTCATCTCAAACAGGACTGCTCTCTCCCGCTTCTGGTGGTGAAGCCCAGTTCTCTTTGGGGGTTTCAGCAACACAGGGTAAGGACTCTGTTCCTGCTCTCCCTCAGGGAAACGGCTCTCCTCCTCCTCCTCTCCTGTTACCTCAGTTGCAGCAGTCATCTCAGCACTCTGATTAAACAGCTCCGCAGCAGCCCTCTGAGCAGCAAACGGTCACCTTTGAGCCTCTTCAGACAGGCTTGGGAGCTTTGGAATGCGGGCCAGGGCAAAAGTTCCTCCGCATCTGCTGAATTGGGGTCGGCATCTTTTCCCACTAGGAAACGGGCCTGCGGTGGGTCCAGCTTGAAGGAACCACGTGCAAAGGCTCGGACCTCTAGCAGCTCTTAACTCGTAGAGGAAGGCAAGGAACTGTCCTCGGTTAGTTCGGTGGAGACTGCTTCAGACTGCGAGGATAGGGAATGGCCGCATTAGGAGGATGTGGACGAACTGGACCAATCTCAGGATGTCTGGCTTTTCCGGAAGGAAGAACTCTCCTCACTCTTCACCCAGGTAGTGGAGGCCTTACTGCTCTTGCAGGGCCCCACCACACAGTCACAGGCAACAGACCAACCGAACCCTATCCTAGTGGGCATTTGCTAACCCTCTAAGTCCTTCCTGTTCCCATCAGAGCTCCAACAAATAGTGAACCTTGAGTGGTGTTCTCTGGAAGCCTCACTGCGCACCACGAGGTGAATCGGGTGCCTCTACAGTTTGTCCCCAGAGTACCTCGACAGCTGGCTGCGGTATGCCAAGGTGGACACCATTATTGCAGCCATGGCAAAGCATGCAACCATCCCAGTTGAGGGTGACGTAGCTCTCAGCGATCAACAGGACAGCAAGGTCGAGGGACTGCTAAAGACAGCTTTTTTTTTTCTCTTCCGCCCTGTCTCTACAAGCCTCCGCTTGCAGAGGTCTGGCGGCTCGGGCCCTGTTACGCCGGATTCAGCTTCTTCTGGACGATCCAACAGCTGCTCGCCTGGAGTCAGTTGCAGCCTTTGTAGCGGATGCTCTCCATGATTTCCTCCGCTTAGTGGCACGCTCGGTTGCAGCAGTGACTGTCGCTGGCTGTGGTTGTGCCACTGGTCAGCAGATGTGGCCTCCAAGGCTCGCCTAGTCCATCTCCCCTTTAAAGACAAACTCCTGTTTGGAGAGGATGTCGAAGCTTGTAAAAGACCTTGGGGAGGTTACTCCCTTGCGCTTGCCAGAGGACAGGCCGAGGTCTTCCAGCCATTGTTTCGGCTCAGGCGCCACTTCTGGCCCTAGCTCCAGACTGCAGTTTTGGGAGGCACGCTGGTATCGACCCCAGCAGGGTACACAATCTAGAGTAGCGTCAAGATCTCAGTCCTTTCAGTGTTACCGCCGGGGCAAGGATGCGTCCTCGGGGAAATTCTCAGACCCTGGTCGTGCCTCCTGTTGATGGTCATGTGGCCCCCTCCGGAGTACCACCAGTGGGCGGATGAGACTCCCTTTTTGCCGGAGAATAGGCTGAAATTACCACAAAACGGTGGGTTCTCGGTCATTCTCCAGGGCTACGCCCTCGACTGCGTAGTGCACATTCCAGATGCCTGCCTTATTTCCCAGTGCACTTCATTGGACAAACGGAGGGAGGTACGGGCCATTGTTCCCATCCCTCCGGCGGAGAGAGGGCTAGGACGCTATTATATATAATTTTTTTTTTTTTTGTCCCCAAAAAGGATGGCTCCTTCCAGCTGATTCTCGATCTCAAAGGCGTCAATTGCTATCTGCGAATCCCTCGATTCTGCATGGAAATGCTCCGTTTCCGTCATTCAGGCAGTACGACCGGGAGAGTTCCTGGCCACCCTAGACCTCGCCAAAGCTTACTGCCACATTTCCACCGAGACCAGCAGCGGTTCTTCCGCTTCTTCATTTTAGACTATCATTACCAGTTTTGCATGCTGCCGTTCATTCTTGCCACGGCCTCGCACACCCTTTCGAAGGTGATGGTGGTGGTAGCTGCCATGCTCCACAAACAGGGAATTCGGGTCCATCCCTATCTGGACGACTGGCATATCTGGGCAAAGACTCGCTTGGGAGGCCGTCTCATGAGTGGTTGGAATACTCGAGAGCCTTGGCTAGTTGATCAATGAGACCAAGTGTCCTACAGCCCTCACTCGTGCGTGTCGAACCTGGGGGCCAGGTTCGACACGCACGAAGGCATGGTCTATCTGACATCGGAACACGTCCAGAGGTTTACCAGCCTGATGCAAATTTTTCACTCGTAGCCACAATAGAGACTGTACCGTGGATGCAGGCACACATGAGACCTCTACAGCATGCGCTTCTATCGCGATGGTCTCATTTGATCCAGGACTTTGAAGTTCGCCTGCAGCTCCCTCAGACGATGCGCCAAGACCTTCAATTGTGGCTGTCCTCGGCCCACCTCCTGCTGGGGATTCCATTGGAAGCCCCACATTGGCTGATCCTCACAACTGATGCAAGCCTAGCTGGTTGGGGTGCTCACTATCACGGCCAGATGGCGCAGGGCACGTGGAGCCTGCTGGAAGCACGGTGGACCATCAAACCACCTTGAGACTCCAGCAGTTCGCCTGGCCTTAATACAGTTTCAACCCTTTCTGCAAGGCCTCGCAGTTTGTGTTCTGTGCAGCAATGCCACGATGGCCACTTACCTCAACTGTCAGGGCAGAACCAAATGCCGCAGTGTGGCCAGGGAGATGCTGCTGCTACTCCCTTGGATGGAGACCAACCTGCAGGCTCTGTCAGCCCAACATATCGCAGGGGTCGACAATGTTCAGGCGGATTTTCTCAGCCGGCATGTTCTTGATCCCGGCGCATGGGAACTCGCCTCATGGGCATTCAACAACATTGTACGTCGATGGGGTTGGCCCAGCCTCGATCTCATGGCCTCAGCAGCGAATGCAAAGTCGCCCGACCTCATGTGTCTTGTGACGTCGTCTCCTCTTCCACGCTTGGCTCACTTAGGATTGCTGCTTCAAGGGCCCGTGTTCATGGACAATCTAGCTCCTTACTTATGGCTTGGCTCTTGAGAGGCGCCGGTTAGGGCAAAAGGGCTATTCCAACAGGGTTGTTTCTACCCTTCTGAGAGCCCAGCGTCCTTCTACCTCGTTGGCATGTGCCCGAGTGTGGCGCATTTTTGAGGCTTGGTGTGCTCAGGCTCAGATTTCCCTGTGGCATGCGGCCATTCCTGACATCCTTGCATTCTTGCAGGATGGCTTTGATAGCGGCCTGGCGCTCAACACGCTACGCGTGAAGGTAGAGGCCCTCACTTGCTTCCGGGGTCCCGTTGCAGGGTGCTCCTTAGCTTCACATGCAGACATTGGCCGATTTCTCAAAGGGGTGTGCTCCCTATGACCCCCCGCTGTGGCTCATGGTCCCTCTCTGGGACCTCTATTTGGTACTTCGGAGCCATATGCAGCCGCCCTTTGAGCCCATCAAGGACGTGATGCTCTGCGATCTCTCCTTCAAAGCAGACTTCCTAGTAGCGATTACGTCTGCCCAGCGTATCTCTGAGCTCCAAGCTCTCTCGTGTTGCAATCCTTATCTTAGTTTCTCCAGGGAGGCAGTCTCATTGCGGATAGTGCCCTCCTTTCTGCCAAAGGTCCTTTTCCCCTTTCTATCTTAGTCAGGCCATTTCCTTGCCGGCCTTCCCCAAGGAGATCTGTGTCGGCGCAGAGACAGGGCTGCGGGCCGTGGATATCTGCCAGATTCTCCGCCATTTTCTCCCAGCTATCCACTTTCCCAGCTATCCAGGATCGCCTGGTAACATGCCTGCCTGGTGCGAAGGTAGCGGACCTCACGCGCCACCTAGATAAGGTCTTAGATAGTGCTGGGGAGGAGTCTGCTGTCTTGGTACATGTTGGTACCAATGACATAGGAAAATGTGGTAGGGAGGTTCTGGAGGCTAAATTTAGGCTTTTAGGTAGGAAGTTGAAATCCAGAACTTCCAGGGTAGCATCCTCCGAAATGCTTCCTGTTCCACGCGCAGGACCCAAAAGGCAGACAGAGCTCCGGAGTCTCAATGCGTGGATGAGACAATGGTGCAGAGATGAGGGGTTTGGATTTGTTAGGAACTGGGGAACATTCTGGGGAAAGGAGGGGCTCTTCCGAAGGGATGGGCTTCACCTTAACCGGGATGGAACCAGGCTGCTGGCATTAACCTTTAAAAAGGAGATAGAGCAGCTTTTAAACTAGATATTAGGGGAAAGCCGACAGTCGCCCAAGAGCAGATGGTTCGGAAGAATGTATCTTTGAAGGATACTACCAAAAGCAGAGAGGCTCCACAAAAGAGTAAAGTAGCCCAAATGCCCTCAAGTATGGAGCAGACAGAGCTTAAAGATCCCAAATTACTCATGTCTAACAGACAAATTAATATGGATAAAATACATTCTCTAAAATGCTTGTATGCAAATGCTAGAAGTCTAAAAAATAAGATGGGAGAGTTAGAATATATAGCACTAAATGAAAGGTTAGATATGATTGGAATATCAGAGACATGGTGGAAGGACGACAACCAGTGGGACACTATGATACCTGGGTACAAACTATATCGTAATGATAGAGCTGATCAAATTGGTGGAGGGGTTGCTCTCTATGTTAGAGAGGGCATTGAGTCAGAAAGGATTAAAGTTTTGCAGGAAACAAAATCTGCTGTAGAATCTATATGGATTGAAATTCCATGTAAAAGGGGGAAGGCAATGGCAGTGGGGGTGTACTATCGAGCGCCTGGCCAGAATGACCAAATGGATGATGAAATGCTCAAAGAAATCAAGGAAGCTAACAAAAGTTACAGCACAGTAATAATAATGGGTGATTTCAACTACCCCGGTATCGACTGGGTCAGTGTCACGTCAGGACATGCTAGGGAGATAAAGTTCCTAGATGAAATAAATGACTGCTTCTTGGAGCAGCTGGTTCATGAACCGACCAGAGGGGAAGCCATATTAGACCTAATCCTTAGTGGAACACCAGATCTAGTGCAAGAGATAAGGTTGTTGGGGCCACTTGGCAATAGTGATCATAGCATGATCGCCTTTGATTTAATTAGTGGAGGAGGGATAGTAAGGAAATCCACAGTACTACCTTTTAACTTTCGAAAGGGAGACTATGATAAAATGAGGAAAACAGTCAAGAAAAAACTAAAAGGAGCAGTTGCAAAGGTTAAAGACGTACATCAGGCTTGGCTGTTGTTGAAAAATACTATCTTGGAAGTCCAGACCAGCTTTATTCCACGCTTTAAGAAAAGTGGAAGGAAGTCCAAAAAACTGCCAGCATGGTTTAAAGTTGAGGTCAGAGAGGCTGTTGTTGCCAAAAAAGCATCTTTCAGGAAATGGAAAAAAGAGCCAAACGACGAAATCTGGAAACCGCACAAGCACTGGCAAATCAAATGCAAGGCATTGATAAGGCAGGCAAAGGGAGAATTTGAGAAGAAGCTTGCTGCAGAAGCAAAAACGCGAAGTAAAGACCTTTTCAAGTACATTCGTAGCAAAAAACCTGTGAGAGAGTCAGTTGGTCCATTAGATGATAAAGGGGTTAAAGGAGCACTAAGAGGCGACAAGGCGATAGCAGAGAGACTGAACGAATTCTTTGCTTCAGTCTTTACTGAGGAAGATGTAGGGATGTTACCCATGACTGAAGTGGTATTTAAAGGTGCAG
Source organism: Ichthyophis bannanicus (assembly GCA_033557465.1). Classification (NCBI taxonomy): domain Eukaryota; kingdom Metazoa; phylum Chordata; class Amphibia; order Gymnophiona; family Ichthyophiidae; genus Ichthyophis; species Ichthyophis bannanicus. Next base: position 550,946,469 of record CM066031.1, read on the forward strand.
AAGAATTGAAGGAAATATCGATACATCGAGAAGATGTATTACAACTATTAGATAAGCTGAAGAGTAGCAAATCACCTGAGCCGGATGGTATACATCCAAGGGTATTGAAAGAACTGAAATATGAGATTGCAGACCTGCTCTTAGTAATCTGTGAACTATCATTAAAATCATCTCTAATACCTGAAGATTGGAGGATCGCCAATGTAACACCAATTTTTAAAAAGGGTTGCAGGGGTGATCCGGGAAACTACAGACCGGTGAGCCTGACGTCAATACCGGGAAAAATGATAGAAACCATCATAAAGAATAAAATTACTCAGCATGTAGATAGTCATGAACTAATGAGAGACAGCCAACATGGCTTTAGACAAGGAAGATCTTGTCTTACTAATCTGTTATGTTTTTTGAAGGAGTGAATAATCAGGTGGACAAAGGTGAGTCGGTTGATATTGTGTATCTGGACTTTCAGAAAGCCTTTGACAAGGTCCCTCATGAGAGACTTTTGGCAAAACTAAAGAGTCATGGGATAGGAGGCAGTGTACTATTGTGGATCAGGAACTGGTTAAAAGATAGAAAGCAGAGGGTAGGGCTAAATGGCCAATTTTCCCAATGGAGAAAGGTGAATAGTGGTGTACCCCAGGGAACTGTGCTGGGTCCGCTGCTTTTTGACATATTCAATGACCTGGAAAGTGGAATAACGAGTGAGGTTATCAAATTTGCAGATGACACAAAACTATTTAAAGTTGTTAAAACCCAAGAGGATTGTGGAAAATTGCAAGAGGATCTTGATAAATTGGAAGACTGGGCATCAAAATGGCAGATGAATTTTTAATGTGGACAAGTGCAAGGTTATGCACCTAGGGAAGAACAACCCAAACTATGGTTACACGATGCAAGGTTCCACATTAGGAACCACCACCCAGGAAAAAGATTTAGGCGTCATTGTGGATACCATGTTAAAACCCTCGGCCCAGTGTGCAGCGGCTGCCAAGAGAGCAAATAGAATGCTAGGTATGATAAGGAAAGGAATGGAAAATAAAACAAAGGATATTATAATGCCTCTATATCGTTCCATGGTGAGACCGCACCTTGAATATTGTGTGCAATTCTGGTCGCCGTATCTTAAAAAGGATATAGAGTTATTAGAAAAGGTTCAGAGAAGAGCCACCAAAATGGTAAAGGGGATGGAAGGATACTCCTATGAAGAAAGGCTAAAAAGGTTAGGGCTCTTTAACCTGGAAAAGAGACGGCTGAGGGGAGATATGATAGAAGTCTATAAATTAATGAGCGGAGTGGAACGGGTAAACGTAGATCGATTGTTTACCTTATCAGAATATAGAAAGACTAGGGGACATGCAATGAAGCTACAGGGTAAACTATTTAAGACTAATAAGAGAAAATATTTTTTCACTCAACGTGTAATCAAACTCTGGAATTTGTTACCGGAGGATGTAGTAAAGGCTGTTAGTGTAGCTGGGTTTAAAAAAGGTTTGGACAAGTTCCTGGAGGAAAGGTCCATAAGCCATTATTAAGAAGCCATTAAGAAGCCATTATTAAGAAGCATTGTGGAACCTGTGTCCCTTGGGGAAACTGCTAGGTACATATGACCTAGATTGGCCACTTGGAAACAGAATACTGGGCTTTGATGGACCTTGGTCTGACCCAGTATGGCATATCTTATGTTCTTATGTTCTTTTCTGGACTCCACCCATTTCCTTCACCCCCGTCAATCTGGGTTCCGTCCCGGCCATAGTGTCGAGATGGTCCTCCTCGGTTTTTTGAATGAGCTTCACACAGCTCATGATCACGGTGATCTGTCGGTGGCGGTCTCTCTCGATCTTTCTGCCGCCTTCGACCTTGTCGATCACTCCCTCCTTCTGGCTCGACTTCGGGAAGCAGGCCTTTGTAGCACCGTCCTCCACTGGTTTCACTCTTTCCTTTCTTCCAGGTCCTACTCCGTTCTTCTTTCATCTCCCTCCTCTTCTCCCTTTGAGTCCGTTCCTCTCCCCTGTGGTGTTCCTCAGGGATCTGTTTTGGCCCCCCTCCTTTTCAACATCTTTCTCACCCCCTAGCCCTACTTGTTCAACAGCACGGGATCTCCGCATATTATTACGCCGATGACTTGGTTCTTCTCCATCACACTTCTCCTCACTCTCCCGACCTCTCCGCTCTGAACACCTGCCTCACCGCTGTTGCCAACTTACTCACTACGCACTGCCTCCACCTTAACCTCACTAAAACTCTCGCCATCTGGTTCTCTCGCGGTGACACTTCTCCCCAGATTGCCCCCTCTTTTTCCGGCTCCCCGGTTTCATTGGTGGTCTCCTTCCGTTATCTGGGAGTCTTCTTTGATTCTCATCTTTCCTTCCGCGATCACATTGCTCACGTGTCAAAATCCTCTTTCTACTTCCTCCATCAGATTCGCGCCATCAGGCCTTTTCTCACTGCACAAGCACTCACCACCCTTCTTCTTTCTCTGGTCATGTCTCGTGTTGATTTTTGTAACTCTGTTCTAGCTGGTCTCCCTGCCACTCAACTTCACCGCCTTCAATGCATCCAGAACACCGCTGCCCATCTCATTTTCCACTCCTCCCCCCGTGATCATGTTACACCTTTGCTCATCCACCTCCATTGGCTTCCTGTCAAGTCTCGCATCCACTTCAAAGTTCTGACAATCCTGCATCGTGTCCTCTACTCCCATTCCCCTCAGTATCTCGCTGACCTTGTCCATTTTCATACCTCATCTCGTTCCCTGCGGTCCTTCCACCTCAACCGCCTTCATCTCTCTTCACCTGCCCAGGCTCACCTTCAGTCCACTCGTTCCTCCGCTTTCTTTTTCCTTGGCCCTGCCCTATGGAACTCTCTCCCCTCCTCCATCCGACTCGAATAGACACATACTACCTTCAAGAACAAATCAAAACCCATCTCTTTGCCCTTGCTTTCGATCTCCCTGACCCCTCTGTGTAGCCCTCACCCCTTCTCTTCCCACTTCCCCTCTTTTCTCCTCTTGCCCTGTCGTTTGGTTCTGCCTGGTTTGCTTTCCTGTTAATATTGTAATTTCCTTTCCTCTTCACTTTATGATTTCTTTGTTTTTTGTACCATGTAAACTGCTCTGATATATATTTGTAGAGCGGTATATTAAATCAATAAGCATAAACATTACCTCACAGCTTCTGAGTTGATCCTCAAAACTGACCAACTCTTTGTCCTCTCTGCGGGTCCCCATCAGGGGATGGCAGCATCCAAAGCCACCATTGCCCACTGGATAAAATGGGCCATTGAATCGGCCTATATCTTGCACAGGTGGCCCGTTCTGGCTGGTCTTTGGGCTCACTCCACGCAGGTGCAAGCCACCTCCTGGGCGGAGCGGTCAGATGTGGCTCCTCTGGACATTTGTCAGGCGCCTACGTAGTCTTCCTTATCCACTTTTGCTTGTCATTACCGCCTTGATCTTCAAGCTCGTGACTCAGCCCGCTTTGGGGCGAGGATGCTTGTGGCAGCTGTTTCTTCCCGCCCAGTGGGAGACTAGCTTGGGTACTACCCACTTGTGCGGACTGGTCTAGCAGGATGATTTGGAAGGTGAAATTTCATTTACTGTTAATTTCCTCTCCTGGAATCCTACTAGACCAGCCCATGGCCCACCCTTGGCTCTTGGACCCAGCCTTCATATATCAGCATGCCTCTGGGCCTGGCCAGTTACGGCACTACCTTGGTGCTCTCCTTTGGCACAGCGCTTCTCAGTGCAGTTTGCCTGTCAAATAATGTACATAGTTCGTGTGGCATCCTATAGTTTTGGGTGCATCTTCTTTAAGTTTTTCCTTGTTCTGTTTTGTCAAGAGGATACTGAAGGTGACCCCTAGGGGTAGTCCTACATGTCCCAGGGGGAATTCCCAGAAGCTTTTGGTACTTCTTTGTCTCCAACATAACCCACTTGTGTGGACTGGTTTAGCAGGATTCCAAGAAAGGAAATTAACGGTAAGTGAAATTTTGCCTTTTTAAAAGATACTAGTACTAATCATTTCTATAGGGCTGCTAGACAAGAGACAGTCCCCACTTCAGAGATTACAGTATATTCAAGAGAACAGAACCTAAGGGATTACAGATTTTAATTATTGAGTAATGGCTAAATATACAAGGGTAAGGGGGTCAGAATTCAAAAGCAGCCTTGGATCTGAATAAGACCAGATGGAGAGCCTGACATGCCAACTTAGGAAAAGTATTCAAGGAGGTGGGTATTCATTTTAATGTTTTATGCTTTGTGTGGCGATTCTCTGAGCACTCTGGAAAGCTGTGTGTATTAATGTTCATAGTATGGGAAATTGAGTCTGGATTTGAAGCTTTAATGGGCGAGGCTGACATGGATTTAGTGGCAGTCACGGAGACATTGTTCTCAGGGAACAATTACTGGGATGTAATTATACCGGGCTATAATTTATTCAGAAAGAACAGGGTAGGAAGAAGAGGAGGAGGAGTGGTGCCATATGTAAAATAAATATACAAAATTGCAGGGCTTAATTAGAAACATAGAAAAATGACGACAGAAAAAGATCACATGGTCTATCTAGTCTGTCCTTCCATATCAACCACTACAACAGTCCACTTTTTTTTCCTGTATAGATCCTCCGTTTGTCCCATGCTTTTTTGAATTCAGATACTGTTCTCATCTCTACCACCTCCACTGAGAGACTATTCCACGGATCCACCACTCTTTCCGTAAAGAAAGTCAGCTGTTGGGTAAACATAATTGAACCATTTGCTTCAATTTTTTTCAGGAAGCAACTTAGCATGCACAGTTCAGTTACCTAAAAATTGGATCTGTTTGTGGTTCTTAAAAAGCACCGTTGGAGTTCCATGATATATGGGATAGCTCCTGCACAGAGCTGCTTTGGCATCATGAAACTCTACCTGCAACCTCATCTTATACTAAAAAGTCTGAGATTTCTTCTTTACACTGCTAAAGTTATTTCTGCCCATGTGCTGTTGTAGGTTTATGATGCAGCAGTCAGGTGGCTGAAGTATGATGAACCAAACCGCCAGCCATACATGGTTGATATTCTCGCCAAAGTCCGATTTCCATTGATATCAAAGAATTTCTTGAGCAAAACAGTACAGGCTGAGCCCCTTATCCAGGACAACCCTGAATGCCTTAAGATGGTCATCAGTAAGTAAATCAATCTCTCTCTCTCTCTCTCTCTCTCACTGGTGTGGTTTCCCCAGTCAGTATGTACTCTTTGTCCTTTACGGAGAATATCTTAATCTGTGTTAGATTGTGTGTGTGGGGGGTGGAAGGATGGCCCTCCTGTATGGTGTATTAAATTCACCTTGAAAATAGGTAATTGCATGATAGTCAAGTGACCAATTTGAGCTGCAGTAATATAGCTATGATGTCTTAGTGAGCAATACAGAAATTCAATGTTTCATCAGTATTTTCACAGTGCAGGTGCCAGGAGTCAACTCAGAAAAGGCACAAAAGCAGAGTGGAAGATCCAAGGCAGGGAAGGGGAGGGATGAAAGAGTACTAGGAGAAGTAAGGTTTTTCCAGTGTTTTAGCCAGTAAACAACCGGGGGAGGGGAGGCATATTCAAAAGTATTTATGCAGTTTGCAGACCCACGAACTGCATAAATGCTGCTGAATATCCCCTGCTAACCAGTTTAAATACCTCAGCACATGAGGTACCCGATACCATAATACATTCAGCATAGGAAAAGTAGGCATACTGAATTTCCTGGATTATAAGTCAGTGGCACAATTTGGCATTTTTACATGTAAAATACTTGTATAAGTTGCGACTTATAATCCACTAAGTACTGTACCTTGGGGTAGTTACGGCATCTACCACAGCAAGATTTTTTCCTGCCGCACTACAGTGCTTCACTTGGGCTCTGTGCCCTTCTCAGCATCGGCGCCTCCCCGGGGGATGATTCTTCCACTCCAGCACGCCGCCTTAGCTCAGACATGACTCCCCTTTCAGCACGGCTGGACAGCCCTGTGCAGGGAGATGCCTCTTCACCCGCCCTGGTCCTTCAAGTGCCAAAAGATCGGGGACAACAGCAGCAGGCTCCCTGGGGGGGCAAGGTCTGAGATAGTCGAGTTTCTGCTGGCTTTCCTGTTGAAAAATCACTGCAAAGTGCCCTCATTCGTGGCTTACGTCCATGTAAATTTATAAGATAAGTCACTCTGGTGTATAGGTCGTGCCATGGTTTCTCAGTGTAAAAATCGCGACTTATAATCCGGAAAATACGCTAATATTGCACCATATACCCACCATCCACCAACCTATGTCTCCCTATCCATCAAAAGCTCCTGTAATTGGGATATATCTGTAAACACCAAAGTTTGTCCCTACAAAGCAATAATGCATTTGCAGAGAAACTTGAGGAAGAACGTGGCACTTAACCCAAAACCTGCGGTTTCAACTCCACGAGCCTGAGTGGTACAGGTAACATCAGGGAAAATATTTTGTTTCTGTTTGCAAAACGGCTCCTTTGTGCTTAAACATTTCCAAAACCTTCCATTTTACAGATTCTGTACTAAATGTAATAAGTATTACGCCTGGTAATGTCAGGACCAGGTTCTTCAGACTGACTGTATGGCAAAGAAAATCAAAACTCCTTCCCCAGCATCAGCTACTCTGGCCTTAACAGGGATATAATATAAATGAACAGCTTCAATCACATTCGTAAACTTCAATATTTCCACAAAATACTTTTTGAGAAGAATCTCAGGGGAAAGTAAATTAGTGACTTGAAAATTTAAAAAGCAGATTCATGGCTCGTGTGAAGTTCACAAGGGCTTTCAACCTGGCATGAACTACCAAGGAATCTTTAATTTGAGCCACACTGGAAACCACACATGATTTGACCTGAGAGCCCACACATGTCACAAACTTATCCAAAGAAGTCACCCTCTTATCCAAATCGCATAACTTATCCACAACCCTATAAGTAAATGAACATAAAGATGAAACTGTAGCAGACTATCGAACATAAATATTATTTATAGCTTCCCAAAGATCTTTAAGGGTGATTTGGAGGAGATATATTCACACCTAAGTCCACCAGGGCAACCGGCTTGGGTTTTGAAGTTATAGAGCCACTATCAAAGGAACCATCTTTCACTATGGTTGAGGATAAAACAGGCACAGGAGGGGGAGCAGGATCCGCCAGCCAGAGCTCAAAGAAGCTCCCTCCGATGAACTTGGATACGAGAGATGCCAAATGTCTGTCCATGGGCCCCACCACCTTACCTGACTGCGCTATAGTGGACTCCACTTTGGCGCCACCCTTGTTCTTTTGCTTCCTCATCCAAAATGCTAGCTCGTTCAGACTGTGGAATCCTCTGATGTGCTCCAGTGTGCAGAAAGGGTGCCAAAGGGGCGTGTCCAGCACCTTTGGTTTGCAATATGCAGCCACGTATGATGGCCGTGGCTCTCTATGTGGTGAGGAGAGGGGTTCTTTGGTGGAGTCTGACTGCCCTCCAAGTGCCTGCCCAAATGGCAGGGCCATGTTCCCAGGGTCACAGAGCACTATCCAGTGGGGTAGATGGATGCCCTACTATCACTCTTCTGTCCTCAATCAGGTACACGTCCCCCGTTTTTGTCCTGTTTAATGTTATCTATGTTTGCCCCAATTTTGGTTTTGTAAATCGCTCTGCATGAATTAAGAGCGGTATATCAGATTTGGTGGAACTATCACAAAAAGCATGCCAGCACACCGACTCCACCCTCCCACCACTTTTCCCCCTCCTGCCTCTTCTCACACTATTCACCCCCCCACACCTACCCGCACCCACAATCCCCTTACCTGTTCAATGCTGATATGTAACACCAGTCTTACCCATGTTTTTCGCTGTTCTAGTTTATAATGTTCTAGTTTGCTTACTCTGTTCCATGTACGTTAAATTTAACTCGTTATATGTAAACAGCCTTGACACTTCAATAAAGCAGTATATAAAGCCAGCTAAATAAAATAAATAAACCATAGATGTAAGAGCATACAGTCCAGTAGAGGAAACCTTCTCATTCAGGAAGAGATGCCCTTTTCTGTTAGACTGGTGCTTTGGCTGTTGTGATTGCCTTGCTCTAGACATTGCCAAAGAGAAGGCGGCCTAAACCTCTTGCTTTTGCTGAGCCCAAGCAGCCTTCCTCTTTGCGACTGAACCAGCTAAACCAGCCTACCTGTTTGGTTAGCTACCTTACTTATCTTCAAGGTAGAATACATTTAGGGCACAGAAACCCTGGGGTAGCAGTGCATAAAAAGTGGGCTTGAATGCTAATGTGTACCAGACAGGGAAGTGATTTTTATCTCAGACTGAATGATAAGAGTCAACAGGATGGCAGGTATAGGGAGACGTGTAAACAGTAGGATAAAGAGGACCGTTGATCCATTTCTAATAAAATGTTGATCCCAATTTTAGAAATGTGCATGCCACATTAGACTGGGTGGATCAGCTGGGCTAGTGCAACTGTCCTTGACTTGCTGAGGAAGCTCCCTGTTGCTTACTGTATGCATGGTTATACTCCTGTTCATCCATGTGCACTTACGTATTTTCCTGCTGGTCGACTAGCCAGAGTTTAAAATTAGGCCTCTGTTTATTAAGAGGTTTATGGTGTTCCATTCCTCATTTTAAAAATCCCTTGAAATTTTATCCAGACATGGCAGCAACCCTGGGAAGTAATATCTTGGTCAAGGGCACAGATGAGGCCTCTACAGAATACTCTTATTGTCCAACTGGTGACCAGAGGGCAGAGATTACAAATCTCATTCCCCTTTTGAATCAGAGGGCTAAAGATTGTCTGCACTAATAACACAACAAAGACAACTGGAAAAAGGTGTGAATTTTGAATTTCTGCCTTGGGAGTAGCAATCACCGGTGCAATCCCCAGAACTTGGGATCTCATTATGTGGGGCAAGTAGCATGAGAAATGCAGAATACAATAGTAGATAAAGGCCTCCAGTATCATCTAATTATGTTTTCCATGCATGTTGCGATGTGTATCTTCCTTGATCTCCAACATTACTTTTATAAGATTTCTGTCTTGACCTGGCCTCAGAGCAATAAGAAGAGATACTCCTGTAAACACTGAGCTGGTAAAGTGTGTGTTCTGCTGTTTGTTTGTAGTTTGTATCTCTTATCAGATCTCATGGTGGCATTTGAGGCAGCCTCAGAGACGGTGTAATATAAAAGGTGGTGGAGGGAGGTGGTTGTTTGGAACTAGGCTCCATGCTGACCTGCAGGTCTCTTTCTTGGCATAGGTGGGATGCGATATCACCTGTTGTCCCCAGAGGACAGAGAAGAGCTGGTGGAAGGCACACGGCCACGAAGAAAAAAGCATGACTATCGCATCGCTTTGTTTGGAGGATCACAGCCCCAGTCATGTCGATACTTTAACCCAAAGGTAATTTAACAAGCGACTTAAATTTCTGAGCATGATCTGATTTGGTAAGGAGGATACACCCCACTTTTGATATTAGTGTGACTGTAGAACAGAGAATGGTAAAACAATAAGAAATGACAGCTGTAATAACAATATAACCTCTCATATGATAATATATATCCTGTAAGTAAGATTGTAGCATTTCCTTTGCCAATTGGTCTTTTTTTCTACCATTTATCTGTTAATTTCTGTTACCGAGCTTGCCTGAATAGCTGCTTTTCTCAAATTGTTTCCTCTGATGACAGCTCACCCCTGATGTACAGCTCGTTCCCTGGTTCAGTGTGGGATATAATATCAAGGGTGACAGCTGTGGGTTTTCAGAGTTTGACTCCCTAAATTAAAGCCTTAGTTACTTTACGTCACTCCAGTCCAGTCCCGGAATTTCTGGGATCACAGGTTCTCTGCAGCTTGGAGACTGAATAATCACAGTTGTGATGTCACCCCTATAACTTCCAGAGGTGATCACTTCTATCTTCAGTTTATTCAGTCTCCAAGCAGCTTGAAGTTCTCAGAGCCTACTTTGGGCTCTAAAGAGGGACAATTAAGCATTTTGGTTTTATTTATAAATATTGCTGAACAACATAAGCTTATTGAGGTGCCACTGGTTAATTTAGGGGAAAAGCATATTGCTGCTCCTTTAAAAGTAGATGATGTTCCTCTTCCTGCCAAAAGAGCAAAGTGGCAAAAGACTTTTTCTATGTCATCTCAGGAAGTTTATTCTGATCTAGAGAATGATATTGAAGAAGGGTTGGAGGAAGGGGAACTGGTGGAACAGGAAGACCAGTCCAGAATTGTGAGAGTTTTCAGAAAGGAGGAGTTGCCTATCTTAATTGAGGAAACCTTAAAGTCTTTGAATATATCAATGCCAGAGGATTTGGAAAACTTGGACTTGGAGGATCCTTTATTATTGGCAGTCAGGAAATCACAGAAAGCCTTTCCTGTACATAGAGTGGTAAGAGAGATGATTCAGCAGGAATGGGATGTTCCTGAGGCTGCATTGCGTGGGTCTAGAGTTATGGCACGCTTGTATCCATTGCAGGAGAAGGATTGTGAATTATTTAGGCCACCTAAAATTGACGCAGCCGTTTCGGCGGTTACTAAACGTACGACTATTCCTATAGAAGGTGGGGCAGCCTTAAGGGATAGTTATGATAGAAAGCTAGACACACTCTTGAAACAGATGTTTGATATAAATGCTTTATCTGTTCAAGCGGCAATCTGCGGAGCATGGGTGGCTAGAGTGTGTTTACGCTGGTCACAAGAGTTGCATACAGATATGGAGAGTGCTTCCTTGGAGGGTGCATCTAGGCTAGAGGCTGGAGCAGCCTATTTAGCGGATATTCACTATGATCTCATTAGAGCATTGTCAAAAGGAATGGGCTCAGTGGTAGCAGCTAGAAGGCATGTATGGCTGCGCACCTGGGCTGCTGATACATCTTCAAAGGCAAGACTTTCTAAGCTGCCGTTTAGAGGAAAGCTCCTTTTTGGGGAGGACTTAGAAAAATTAGAGATTTGGGAGATTGTAAGGGTGGAAAACTCCCTGAGGATAGACAGAGGCAGGGGCGCATGGTTCAGCCCTACAGAGGTCAGTATAGAGATTTTTGTCGTTTTAGGTCTCTGCGCTTCGGTCAGATGCAGAGGGGGAGACAGTATTATAGAAATCAAGGGTTTCGAGGCTTTCGTAGCACAGGAAAGGGCTTTGCAGCCTCTTCTGCAAATATCAACGCAAGGAAGCCACAATGAGATAAGGAGCTCCCAGGCGGGTTTGATTCCGGTTGGTGGAAGGCTCCGCCGATTTCATTCCACCTGGGCTCAGATCACGTCAGATCAGTGGGTATTGGAAATAGAAAAAGGATACGCTCTGCAGTTCCAACGTCCAGTGGCCGATCTATTTGTCCAGTCACCATGCACAGCATTCAGCAAAGAAGTGGCAATTCGCAAAACTTTAAAAAAACTTTTGGATTTAAAAGCAATAGTACCGGTACCATTAGAACAACAAGGGTTCGGTCGATACTCAATATATTTTCTGGTTCCGAAGAAGGAGGGTTCTTTTCGGCCAGTGTTGGATCTGCGAGGTGTAAACCGTTATCTACGGGTGGCGCATTTTCGCATGGAAACGTTAAAATCAGTGATTGCGGCGGTAAGAAAAGGGGAGTTTCTTACGTCTTTGGATTTGACGGAGGCTTACTTTCATATTCCAATTCGTCAAGAGCACCAGAAGTATTTGAGGTTTGCCGTCCCAATGGGTCATTACCAGTTCTGGGCATTGCCGTTCGGGTTAGCGACGGCTCCAAGAATATTTACCAAGGTAATGGTAGTAATGGCGGCGGCTTTGAGAAAGGAGGGAATACTTGTTCATCCTTATCTCGACGATTGGTTGATACGAGCGAAATCGCAAACCGAAAGCAAATCAGCAACAAAAAGAGTGGTAGAGTTGTTGCAGAGCCTAGGTTGGGTAGTGAATATGACAAAAAGCAAATTAGTGCCATCTCAAAACCTAGAACATTTAGGCGCTCGTTTCAATATGGAGACAGGGAAGGTTTTCCTACCACAATCTCGAATAATAGCAATTATGAATCTGGTGCGACAGTTCTTAGGGAAAGAGAATCCCACTGCATGGCATTATCTCCAGCTGCTGGGAACCATGGCAGCAACTTTGGATCTAGTACCGTGGGCGAGGGCTCGAATGCGTCCCTTGCAGAGGGCGTTATTGAAGAGGTAGTCTCACCAAAAAGCTCCAATGTCGGAAGTTTTGCCCTGTCCACCGGAGGCTCGTCAATCGTTACTCTGGTGGCTAAGGCCAGAGGTATTCGAGAGGGGGATGCAGTTGCAATCTCCGAATTGGATACAGATTACAACAGATGCCAGTCTAAGAGGCTGGGGAGCACATTGCGAAAAGCAGTTTGTTCAAAGCCAATGGTCCAAGCAAGAAAGTGCGTGGTCAATAAACAGGTTGGAATTGAGAGCAGTTTCCCTGGCGCTTCAAGCATTTCAGAATCGCATTCAAAAAAGGGCCGTTCGGGTTCTTTCGGACAATGCGATGGCAGTGGCCTATATCAACCGTCAGGGAGGTACAGGCAGTGCGGCACTAGAGGAGGAATCGGAGAGCTTGTTCCTCTGGGCAGAGGAAAACTTAGAGGCATTATCAGCAAACCATGTTGCAGGAATATCCAATGTGCAAGCCGACTTCTTGAGCCGGGTAAGGATAGATCCAGGGGAGTGGAGTCTCAATCCTCAAGTTTTCCAATCGATAATAAAGCGATGGGGAGTTCCGATAATGGATCTCATGGCGACATTTTTGTCCGCAAAAGTCGAACGTTTCTTCAGCAGGAAAAGAGAAAGAATGTCAGAAGGACTGAATGCACTAGCACAAAGTTGGCCGGAAGGTCAGCTGTTGTATGTATTCCCTCCGTGGGTATTAATAAATCGTGTTCTTCGAAGGATAGAATCTCACAAAGGAAGAGTAATATTGATAGCACCGGATTGGCCAAGACGTCCTTGGTATGCGGATTTAATGAGGTTGTTAATAGACCGTCCATGGCGCTTGCCGCTGAGGGAGGATCTATTAAGTCAGGGTCCGCTAGTAATGCCTCAGGTAGATCGATTTTCAATTACGGCCTGGCTCTTGAGAGGGCAAGATTAAGGTCCAAAGGGTACTCTTCAAAAGTAATCTCTACTTTGCTGAGATCAAGGAGAAGGTCCACTACTTTGTCGTATATTCGTACATGGAGGATATTTGAAGACTGGTGTGAAGGCAGATCGATTGAGGCATTAGGAGCCTCTATTCCACAAATTCTTTTATTTATGCAGGAAGGATTCGAGAAGGGATTGGCTCCGTCATCTTTGAGAGTTCAGCTGGCGGGTTTAGCATGCTATAGAGGTAAAATTAAGGGGGAGTCTGTTGGTACACACACAGATATAAAAAGATTTTTGAGGGCGGTTACCTTAAGACCGCCATGTAGACCGCAAATTCCCTCTTGGAACCTTCAGACTGTTTTAGATTCCCTGGTAAAGGAGCCTTTTGAACCGCTATCGCGAGCATCACTGAAGGACCTTACACTCAAGGTATTCTTCTTGATAGCTATTACTTCGGCAAGGAGGATTTCGGAGTTGCAGGCGTTATCCTGTAGGGAACCCTTTCTAGAATTTTGTAAGCAAAAAGTCCTCTTAAGGCCAGTTCCTTCTTTCTTACCAAAGGTGGTATCAGCTTTTCATATAAACCAAGTGGTGTCATTACCGGTGATACAAAAGGAAGGTAATGCAAGACAAGTTTATTTGTTGGATATTCGTAGGGCACTAAAGATTTATTTGAAAAGGACAAGTAATTTCAGGAAGACAGATAGACTGTTCGTTCTGTTTGCAGGTCCGAAAAAAGGTGAGGCAGCTTCAAAGGCTTCCATGTCTAGATGGCTCAAAGAGGCTATATCCTCATCATATATGTTAAAGGGTAGAGCGATTCAGAGGGTCTGAAAGCGTTTGACGCGAGCGCAGGCTACATCCTGGGCAGAGCATAGTTTGGTGCCGCCTATAGAAATTTGTAAGGCGGCTGGCTACTTGGTCATCGCTTAATACTTTTGTAAAACATTACAGATTGGATTTACAAGCAGGAGAGGATGCTTGTTTTGGGTCGGCAGTGCTTCGGGCTGCTTTAAAAGGACCCACCCTATAAATGTTACTGCTCTGGTATATCCCAGAAATTCCGGGACTGGACTGGAGTGACGTAAAGTAAAAGTAAATTAGACTTACCTGCTAATTGTTGTTACTTTAGGAACTCCAGTCCAGTCCCGCATCCCTCCCTTGTATGCGTTTGGGTTAAAATATAGCCTGTAGTTTGAGAGTTATTAGGTAAAATACATTTAGTTCGAGAAAGAGGGCAAGAGTTTTGGTTTTAAAGAGAGAAAAAAAAAAGAGAAAAATAATTTACGGAGAAGAAATTCTTGACACATTGGGTGATAGAAAAATTATAGGTTTATTATACACAAAGATAAGTTATGTTAATACTTAATTGTTGCTCTATGAGTCTGCTTTGTCAATAGTAAAACTGAAGATAGAAGTGATCACCTCTGGAAGTTATAGGGGTGACATCACAACTGTGATTATTCAGTCTCCAAGCTGCAGAGAACCTGTGATCCCAGAAATTCCGGGACTGGACTGGAGTTCCTAAAGTAACAACAATTAGCAGGTAAGTCTAATTTACTTAAATGTGCATCTTAAAGATAGTAACTGACTTTGGTGAAAGGAGTTATTTAAATCCCTGCTGAATACAGGGTGTGTGGTGGTTTTTGTTTTTGGCTTTGTTTGGGGGGGGGGTTGGTTAATTTTTGTTTGAATATGTCAAACAAGGCACATTCCAACTAGGCTTGCGACCTTAACAATATCACAGACCACAGCTAATGCACTTGCCATCTTGATATTAACATTAGCAGATACCGCCCCTGAGGACTCACTTTTTTTATTTAATTCCCTTCCCCTCCCCTATACTTTCAATCCAGCTCAAAACCACATTCTCTCAACTGTTGCTGTACATCCACTTCAGAGATCAGAGACTTTGCCTAGCTTCCACATATGAATCCAGCACATGCCTATGTCCATATAACAGTCCTTCTTTCTTACTACATATGTGCTTTCATACAGCCAAACCAGTGCCCCACAGTGGGCGGAGACTAGTCTATCCACTGCGCTATTCTGTATTTCCAGGCAATCTACAGACCCACATTTATAAATATCAGTTTGCCCCTATTCCGCCCTGTCATGGCACACCCACGCCTACACACTTCTTCAACAGCACATATGCATCCTCTCAAAAAGCCCCACAGACCCGAACACCACACAAAGTATATCAGGTTGCCTACTTTCCATTGATTTGAGTCATGCATCAGACTGCTGACTCCATCTTAAAATATGTTTTTTGTCTCACTGTAGCAGTGGTACAAAATTGTTTAAATTGCATCTCTTGAAAATCCTTATCTAATGTTTCTTCCCTAGTTGACATTTTTCTGGGTAACTTCCCTAGTACCCAACTCCAAGACTGCTCCAAAGTCTGGCACACCAGCTTACCAACCTTTTTCTTCTGTCCTGCATTACACCAGTGTGTTTATAGAATTATCCTGCACCTATGAGGGCAGCATGCCATCCGCTAGATGCCACTCTGCCTCCCAGTCCTGCCCACTCCATCCCCAGGAGTCTATGTAGTGCTGCGCTTGAAGATAAGTGTAAAAGGAGGCTTTACCTAATACATGGTGTTTATTTGTGCAAAGGCATACATTTGTGGCATTCACTGTGAAAACACAGCCTTCACTGATTCCACTTCTTCCGATTAAGATTCCTTGTAAACCGCCCTTCCTTCCCCCAGCCCCAGGAGAAATGTCCCATTACCCCACAATGATTCAAAATGGAACTAAGACTATCTCTCTTTCACGGTTTATGAAAAATTGCTCAACTATCACTACAGCTCTCAATAAAATATTTCCCAAACCCCGATCATACCCTGCTAGACTTTGGTTCAGCCTATGCATTAGGAACAGGAGACTAAAGGGCCACTACCATTCCCACCACTGACTCTTCAGAACAAAATTTCTACATCCCACTTGCCCATTCCCACAGAAGTATCAATCGACAGGGCATATTGTACAAATGGAAACCCAGCAAACCAAGACCGCCTCTTTCCTTAGGTAATATCACTTCCAGCACATCCTGCTAGACCAGTCCAGACAAGCGGGTTTAGTCCCCCTACCAGCAGATGTTGGAGACAGAGAAATAGAAAAAAAACTACCAGCTGCCTGGCTGAACCCAGTAGAGGGCACTCCAGTATTTCTGTGTCTCCAGAGTACTTGTAGTAATTTTGCTGGATGCATCCAGGGCGCACTTGAGGTGCCCCTCTGGGTTTCCCAGCTACGTTGTGTGGGACAGATTGAGGTTGATCTCCTGGTCAGGAGGACCATGTGAGTTCCCTCTCTGTCGGGGAAGAAACCGGCCTCAGCTCATGAGGACCTGAGCAGCAGGTTATCGGGGCAGTCTGCAGCTTATCAGCAGCCCTGTAACAGCTCCTGGCTGCTGCCTGATTCAGGTCAGCCTTGGTTCTTCAGCAGTCTGTTCCAGCACAGTGAGTAAATCTCAAAGGTCCTCCTTCCTCCTCCCTCCTGATTTTGATTGGGATGCCGTCGGGGCAACCTCTGTCCGCCTGGGGTGTTTTTCTTCATGTCTTTACTGCCCTAGCTCTTCATTTGTTTAATTTCATGTTTTAACACATGTTCTCAGCATTTCGGGTGATTTTATTTTGGCGGTTTTAATAGCGGTGGCCATTTTGCTTCGGCAGTTTTTTGCTGTACAGCTCTGTTCCTTTTCGTTCCTCCAGTTCAGTCCGACAATGCTGGGTAGTGTACCTCTTCCTGCAGCATGGAGACTGGGCATGTCAGAAGTCTGATATATCTACCGGTGGCACCTCCCACCAGCTTCCAGTGTGTCCAGTCTCTGTGCAGCAGGAGGTTCTGAGCCTAGGGTTAGGCTCAGCTGGAGGAACACATAAGAGCAATAGTTGGGAAGATTTTTGATTTCTTTAGGAGAGTATTGTTAGTTGGGGTGCCTATCCCTTTAATTTATTTTATTGGATTGTTTAAAAAAAAAAAAAAAATTAGAGCCAGTCAGGGCAGGGAAGAGGGCAGTGGAGAGGATTCCTGCTCCACCTTCCCTTTATTTAAGCTATTTCTGTGAAGCCCTGTAACACTCCCTGCTTGGTTTGATGGTGGGGAGCTGTCTTGCTGCTTGCTCTGCTTACCGATCGGGTCTTCAGCGTGTCTGTCATCTGTTAGACTCCGACTGTTTTCCTGCATCGGGGGCTTGCTGGCGACTTGAAAGAAGAGCTACTGGCAGGAATCCAGGTATTTAAGTCTATTTTTGATCCGGATCATGGGGGGAGTGTCAAGGAGGCTCGGGGGGAGTTTTTCTGCCTGCCGAGGCCTTCCCCCTTGTGTAAAGCAGGCCGCTCGATTTTCAGGCGCCATTTTCTTAGCACTGCCGTTTTTTTTCTCAACATTGTACTGTTGTGCACAGTGGCTGTTTAGACAGCAGAACAGGGGAAATTGATAAATTGGTTGTCTTTGAAGGTTCCCCAAGCCTCTTCAGTGCCTGTAGTTAGGCATTAGAGGCTTAAAAAAAAAAGTCAGGTTTTGGTAGCAGGTTTTAACAGTGGCTACGGGGTCATTGCTGGCTGCTGACAAGGAGTGTCAAACATAATGCCTGCGTGACCGCAGTGTCTAGTTTGTGGAACCCACAGAGGTACTGTTTCCGTAGACGGCATGTGTCGTGGCTGCGCAGCTGAGGCAGTGCAGATAGAGCAGGAGCTGCAGGGACCCAGTAAGGATGATCTGCGCCCCAGGTCCCTGGGGAGGACGTTGAGGAGGGGTTGGGGCGTGCCCCCCCCCCGTCACCACAGGCATCTACTTCGGCACGGCCAGGTACAAGCGCTCCTCTGGGTGGCAGTCGAGGCTGCGGAGGAAGTTTCTCCGGATTTTGTCCTGCTGTTGCATCAGGCATTTTGCCTTCGTAGGCAGGGGGCTGTGCCGGACGTCGCTGGGCTGCCTCCCGGAGTAGTGAAGAAAGTAGCGCAGGCAGCTGGGAGCTCACAGGTTAGGCCTGTCAAACGGGCTTGAGTAGTGGAGGATCAGGTTTTTCCGTCGGAAGGGTTGGATGACAATGACTTGGAAGGGGGAGTTGGAAGATCCGGGGGAGGATCTAGAGGAAGGGGCTATTCAAGAACCGGAGGATCAAACCCGGATTATTTGGGTATTTAGGAGAGAGGAGCTCTCAGCACTGATATCTGAATCGATTCAGGCCCTTAACCTTTCTGCGACAGCGTCGCTGGAAGAGAAGTGTGGAAGATCCACTCATTCGGGCAGTGAGGAAGTCCCAGGCTGTGTTTCCTGTTCATAAGGTGGTTAAGCAGATGATTAAAGATGAGTGGGATATGCCAGAGGCTGCTCTCAGAGGTGGAAGGTCCATGGCTCGGCTTTATCCGTTGGCTGATCAGGAACGAGAGGTGTTTCACTTCCCTAAGTTTGATGCGGCGGTTTCGGCAGTTACGAAGAAGACTACTATTCCAGTGGAAGGTAGCGCAGTGCTAAAGGATGGACAGGACCGGAAGATAGATTCTATGGTGAAGCAGGCCTTTGAGGCTAGTGCTCTTGCAATACAAGCTTCCATTTGTGGAGCATGGGTAGTATGGGCCTGTTTTCGTTGGTCTCAGCGTTCGCAGGTGGCAGAGATGTCGCAGGGTCAGTTGCAGGATTTGTCTAGGCTGGAGTTTGGGGCAGCCTATCTAGCGGATGTGCATTATGACCTGATCAGAACTTTGGCAAATGCTATGTCGTCCTTAGTAGCAGCACATAGGTATATTTGGCTTTGGAATTGGGCAGCCGATACTTCAAGTCAAGGCTTAGTAAGTTTCCTTTTAAAGGGAAGCTAATGTTTGGAGAGGATCTGGACAAATTAGTTAAGGACTTGGAGTCCAAGGGCGGTTGGCTGCCGGAGGACAAGTTGAAGGCGGGGAGGCCCGCAACGATGTTGTGGGGCCAGGCTTGCAATTTTCGTGGTTTTCGGACTATCCACCTGGGATCATTTCAGAGGGCAGTATCCCTTTTGAGGCCAAGGTTTTAGAGGTTTCAGAAGGGCGGGCAGAGGGTTCACGAGCCCTCCGCCGGCTGGTTTCAAGAAGTTGCAATGAAACGAGGGGAACTCAGGTGGGGCTGCAACCCGTAGGGGGGTTGGCTGCAGGAATTTTTGCCCGCTTGTGTTCGCATATCATCCGATCAGTGGGTTTTGTAGGTCATTCGAGAGGATTACGCTCTCAAATTTGCTCAACCGGTTCAAGACTCGTTTGTTCTATCACCTTGCAGGGGGCGGAACAAGGAGTTGGCAGTTTGGGCTACCTTGGAGCGCCTCAGACAGCTCGGGGCCGTGGTACTGGTGCCTCAGGATCAATGCAGGTCCGGTCGGTACTCGATCTATTTTGTGGTCCCAAAGAAGGACGGGCCTTTCGTCCGATTTTGGATCTCAAGGGCGTCAGCCATTGTCTGCGAGGTAACCCATTTCCGCATGGAAACCCTAAGGTCTATAATGGTGGCAGTTCGTCAGGGGGAGTTCTTGACGTCGCTCAATCTCACTGAGGCTTACTTTCACATCCCAATTCGGAAGGATCAACGGAGATTCTTACGGTTTGCGGTTCTGTGGGGTCATTTTCAGTTCCAAGCACTGCCGTTCAGGTTGGCGACAGCTTCACGCAAGTTTACAAAGGTAATGGTGGTGGTGGCGGCCTTTCTTCGCAGGGAAGGTGTGCTCGTTCACCCTTACCTGGACGACTGATTCGGGCAAAGTCCCGAGCAGAGAGCAAAAAAGCAACGGCCAGAGTAGTACAGTTATTGAAGAGTCTTGGTTGGGTAGTCAATGCCGCCAAAAGTCGATTGGTGCTGTCTCAGATGTTAGAGTATCTGGGGGTTCGGTCGACACAGAGGTCGGAGCGGTTTTCCTTCCATTGGCTCGGGTCCTAGGGCTACAGTCCTTAGTACTAGGTTTCTTAAAGCAGCAGGTGCCGACGGCCTGGCATTACCTACGGGTTCTAGGTACCATGGCGGCGACGCTCGGGGGTTGTAACCTGGGCTTGGGCACACATGAGGCCTTTGCAGAGGTCTCTGCTACGTTGATGGTCGCATCAGGAAGATTCGTTGAACAAGCGTTTGCCTTGCCCAGGGCAGGTTCGGGCTTCGCTCAAATGGTGGCTGCGGCGAGAAACGTTAACAGCAGGAATGCTGTTGGAATAGCAGCAATGGGTCCCGCTGATGACGGATGCCAGCCTAGGGGGCTGGGGGGCCCTTTGCGAGGGGCTGTTCGCACAAGGGTTGTGGAGTGTGGAGGAAGCTCAGTGGTCCATCAGTCATCTGTAGGTAAGGGCAGTCACTCTGGCTTTAAAAGCATTCGAGTCGGTGTTGGTTGGTCGAGCGGTACGAGTGCTGTCCGACAACACCTCCACGGTGGCATATCTCAACCGGCAGGGCGGTACGGGCAGCGTGGTGCTGGAGAAGGAAGCAGGAGCTCTATTCGGTTGGGTGGAGCCTCGGCTTACGGCGCTGTCGGCAGAGCACATAGCAGGAACGGACAATGTGATGGTAGATTTCCTCAGTCGGGTTCGCGTAGACCCAGGGGAGTGGGAGCTGAATCCGGAGGTGTTCAGTCAGTCGGTGTTCAGATGGGGGGGGGGGTCCCAATGATGGACCTTATGGCAACTTGTCAGTCAGCAAAAGCCAACCGTTTCTTCAGCAGAAGAAGGGAAAGGATGTCCGAGGGGATCGATGCCTTAATTCAACATTAGCCATCGCAGGGCCTTCTATTTGTGTTCCCGCCATGTCGCGCATTGGCTGGGTAATTCAGCGGATAGAGAAGCATCTCGGAGCGGTGATTTTAATAGCGCTGGATTGGCCATGTCGGCCTTGATACGCGGACCTGGTAAGGCTTCTCGACGGTCAACTGTGGCAATTGCCGAATCAGGAAGATCTGCTTCTGTAGGGTCTTCAGATGCTGCAGGTGGCTCGATTCTCGCTTACGGGCCTGGCCATTGAAAGGGCTAGGTTGAGGAAGAAAGGTTATTCGTCGGTGATTGCTACCTTGCTGTCGGCTAGAAAACGGTCGACCTCTTTGGCTTATATTCGTGTTTGGCGTGTTTTTGAAGACTGGTATGAAACTAGGTGCCTACGCCCGTCCTTGGCAAAGGTGTTGAGTTTTCTTCAGGATGGCTTTGATAAAGGGTTGGCAGCCAACTCCTTGAGAGTACAGCTGGCTGCTATAGCTTGTTATTGGGGCAAGATTCAAGGTTGGGCTGTAGGGTCTCATACGGATATTTTGCGCATTATGAAAGCGGTTTCTCGTTTGTGGCCTCCGCGTCAGGTGTTGATTCTGCCTTGGGATCTCAATTTGGTGTTGGGGGCGTTTGCAAGAAGGCCTTTTGAACCGCTCGGCGAAGCCTCAGTTAAGGATTTGACTTTGAAAGTGGTGTTTCTGAGGGCTATCTGTTCGGCATGGCATGTTTCAGAGTTGCAGTCTTTGTCGTGCAGGGAGCCTTTCCTAAGGTTTTTCAAGGAGAAGGTGGTGTTACGTCCGGTGCCGTCCTTTCTTCTGAAGATGGTGTCCCCGTTTCATGTGAATTATTCAGTTTCCCTACCAGTGTTGAAGCCGTCAGGTCAAAAGGAAACTGACAAGTGTTTGCGGTTGCTCGACGTGAAAGGGGTGCTTCGACAGTACTTTCAGGTTTCGGGGTCCTTTCGTAAGTCAGAGTGTGTGTTTGTTCTTTTTGGAGGTCCGCGTAAGGGTGAAGCGGCCTCCAAGGCATCCATTGCTAGGTGGATTAAGGAAACGATAGCTTTGACTTATCTTTTGCATGGCCGTCCGGTGCCTTTAGAGTTGAGAGCACGTTTTACAAGGGCTCAGGTAACATCCTGGGCGGAACACAGCAGGGTTCCGGCAGTGGAAATCTGTAAGGCGGCTACGTGGTCGTCCTTGCACACATTTAGCAAGCATTACCGCCTGGATGTACAGGCTGCAGGGGATGCCTGTTTTGGGTCAGCAGTGTTGCGGTCCGGTTTTTTAGGTCTTTCCCATTAGGGTACTGCTCTGTTACATCCCAGCGGTGTCAGACTGAACTGGAGGAACGAAAAGGAAAGAGAAATTAGACTTACCTGCTAATTGTTCCTTGAGGAACTCCAGTTCAGTCCATATTCCCGCCCTTAGTGGTATTCCAGTCAATGATCTGGTGACCAAAGGAATGCCCGGACACGCAAAGACAGGTATAGCGGTAAGTGTCTAGGGCCTTTCCTGGGCGGTTAGTGACGGTTTAGCTGGTCTGCTATGCTACCTTCCTTTGCTTGCCTTTTTATATTCTGTATCTTTCATACTGTTTTTTCCTGGAAAAGGGGGGGGGGGTGGAGCAGTTATCCTCTTCTCTGGGGCAGTTTCTCAGAGGGGCGCTTTAGCCTCGAGTTCGAGTTCATGTTGGGTTATAACCACTTGTGTTGCTCTTTAGAGTTTGCTTTGTCAATAGGTCACTGGAAGCTGGTGGGAGGTGCCACTGGTAGATGTATCAAACTTCTGACATGCCCAGTCTCCATGTTGCAGGAAGAGGTACATTACCCAGCAGAGTTTCTCAAGGAACCACAATGAGCAGGTAAATCTCTAATTTCTCTTTTTGGCGGCTTTGTGCGAAGACTTTATTTTCTTAATTTCAGTCTTCCCTGCTAGTTTTTGCCTGTCTGGTCTTGTTTCAACACCTGTATTTGACTTTTTGTTTTTTTTTATGCTCGCCGGGGACCGCGGTCAGCTGCGCTTCTCCTGTGAGATGCCTTGCCTTCCCTTCAGTGGTGCATGGTCTGCACAAAGAAGCATAAAGATTTGAGGGATGGCATTAGTGCTGCATGTCTTGCTCATCCTGGGGAGATTTCGGCGACCCTAGTCAAGGGAGCTCAGGACAGAAGCAATCCAGCTGCACATCCTCAGCTTCTAGAGGAACCCAGACAGCTTCCCCTGACAAGAGAGTCTCTCTCTTCTCCTCACTTAACTCCCTCTGCTCCAGAATCTTTCGGGCAGCAGGAGCCGATGCATGCCTCGGATACCCAGTTTTTGACAATCTTTAGACAAGGCTGGGATTTGTTGCAGGCTAATTCTCCCAGTAACGCAGGGGAAGCCCTGACTCAGATCCCACAGTCTTCTGTTTCAGGATCCCGCAAGCGCTCTAGACAAGAGGACATATCCAAGGTGGAGGCACGGCCACCAAAAGAGGTTTCCTTGGCTAATAGAGCTTGGACAAAAGCGCTAGAGGAAGGGCTGTCTTCGGGGGACGACAGCGAAAGCATGTCGGGCCAAGAGGATGGGGAATGGTCCCCTTCAGAGTTTTCTGCAGAGGGCCAAAGCGAGACACAGGACTACTGTTTCCTCTAAGCTGTGCGCGTGTGCGCGCGCACACCTCGCCGAGCGAGCGCACATACTTTACAACAGAGCGCACAAAAATTATGGTTCTGATTCTGATAGAAAACAACACAGACGTCTTAAAATTTAAAAGTTGTGATTGTAATTACTAGAAATTTTCCGCTTCATTTAGTAATCGTCTATTTTCACTTAATTTGATTAAAATCAATGTGGTGTACATACTGTATTCTGATGTGTAGTCGAATTTTAAAGTATATAACTCCGAGTGTCATTATGTGGCGCACAAAAATTTAACCTTCTTTCAAAAGCTGCACAGCCAATATTTTATGCGCACACTGCCTACAGAAAATTAGAGGGAACATTGCACAGGACATATGCTTATTTTGCAAAGAGGAATTGCCGGCCCTAATTATACAGGTGGTTGAAGCCCTACAATTGACAGATCAGCCGGAACAGCAGAATCCACAGCCTTCTGACATTCCCCAGCCAGACTCAATATTACAAGGAATTCGCAAGCCATCTAGAGCTTTTCCATTCCCAGAGGAGTTACAACAAATGGTATATCGAGAATTGGACTTTCCGGTTATTCCTCTCTGTACAGCCTGCCACCTAGGTCAGTTTTACCTCTGGGCACCACCTGACTTGGAGAAGTGGCTGACATACCACAAAGTGGATGCCCTTGTGACCGGAGTAATGAAGCATACCACTATTCCAGTGGAGGGTGGTGCAGCACTTTGTGATCAACAGCATAGGAAAAGTGGAGAACCTTCTCAAGACTGCCTTTTCAGCTTTATTGTTATCTCTCCAGGCCTCTGTTTGTGGGGGTCTAGCAGCCCGAGCTCTTCTGCGCTGGATTCAACGTCTGCCAGAGGATCCAGCTCTGGCTCGTCTGGAATTGGTCACAGCTGTCTTGGCAGATGCCTTTTACAATCTCTTGTGCCTCTCAGCTAGATAGGTAGCGGCAGTTACAGTATCTCGCAGATGACTCTGGCTTTGCCAATGGTCGGCTGACTCTGCATCTAAATTACGCTTCTCTAGACTTCCCTTCAGGGGAAAGCTTCTGTTTGGGGAGGACCTAGACAAATTGATCAAAGAGCTAGGGGTGGTTCGACCCCCCCCCCCCTCCAACGTCTTCCAGAAGATGAGCCTAAATTAGCTACTAGGCGTTCCTCCTTTCGATATTTGCTCACCTCGCGATGCATATCCAGGTATCACGACGCTCGTCGCTACTGTCCTGGGAAGCCCTCCATTTCTTCGACAACTGGACGTTTTGGTCAGAGGGCACAGTCCTTTCGGAGTGCCCGCAAAGGATCTGAGTCCTACTCGGGGGCCTTCCAAGTTCTCTGGTCCTGCAAGATCGTCCCGCTGACTGGCCGGACAGTCCACCCCAGAAGCCTTTTCTGGAGCTCGGCCTGTCCTGAGAGACTCCTCCTGTAGGTGGGCGTTTGGCTCTGTTTTCTCGTCAATGGTCTCTTGTTACTTTGGATCAATGGGTCCTCAACATAGTCTCTCAAGGTTACTTTCTTGAATGTTTCCGATCCATTCCCGATGCGTTTGTCGTCTCATCCAGGGGAAGATTCCTGAAGAGGAAGGCGAGTCGCTCCACCGTACACCACCTTCTTCTACTAAGGGCTATTCGACCAGTCCCTCGGGGAGAGAGAGGCTGTGGTCATTACTCCATTTATTTCGTATTTCCCAAGAAAGATGGGTCTTTCTGCCCAATTCTGGATCTCAAAGGCATAAATCGGTGTCTACGGGTGCCACGATTCCGAATGGAAACGCTTCGCTTGGTGATCCAGGCGGTATGCGGAGGTGAGTTCCTCGCCTCTGTAGATCTTGCAGAGGCTTACATCCACATTCCCATCGGAGATGGCCAACAGCGTTTCCTGCAGTTTGTGGAACTGGATCAGCACTTCCTGTTCTGTGCAATGCCTTTCGACCTGGCCATGGCTCGGCGCACCTTTTCCAAGGTTATGGTAGTAGTCACAGCAGCTCTACGCAAACGAGGAATCCAAGTGCATCCTTACCTGGACGACTGGTTGGAAGCGCATCAAGCAGTGGCTCAAGTAGCTTTTCCTCGCGAATCTCGGATGGGTGGTCAATGTGGCCAAGAGCCATCTTCATCTGTCCCAACAATTAGAGTTTCTAGGAGCCCGCTTCAACACTGCGCAGGCTTGCTTTGTTTGTTTCTTCTCCAGACAGCTCTGAGGGTTTGGGATTACCTTCAAGTGCTGGGGTCCATGGCAGCCACTATCTAAGTCATGCCTTGGGCCAGAGTGCACATGAGGAAGCTTCAGAGGTCTCTCCTTTCACGCTGGTCTCCGGTGTTGGAAGTCTACAACATCTGTTTACCACTCCTCCCAGAGACTCGACGCAGCCTTCAGTGTTAGAGAACCCTCAGAGGGTGAGAACCCTCGGTGGGTCCTAGTAACAACAGATGCGAGTCTCTATGGGTGGGGTGCTCTCTGTCAGCATCAGTCGACACAGGGTACTTGGTCGATTGACGAAGCGCGCTGGTCCATAAATCGACTGGAAGCGCAGGCGGTTCGCCTCGCCCTAAAACATTTTCTACCTCTTCTCAAACATCAGGCGTTTTGGGTTCTATGCGACAATGCAACAACAGTGACATATATCAACAACCAGGGTGGTACCAAATCCCTAGGTGTAGCCAGGGAAATGTCCCTTCTCCTTCCCAGGCAGGGGCACATCTGCAGACTCTCTCGACACAGCATATCACCGGGGTAGACAACTTTCAGGCCAGTTTTCTCAATCAACATGCTCTCAATCCTGGAGAATCTGAGCTAGCCCCTTGGGCGTTTCAAAAGATTGTGCGAGCATGGGGGCATCTGGCAATGAATCTAATGGCGACGTCAGCAAATACCAAGGTACCGGAATTTTTCAGTCTCAGGAAGGAGTTTCAGTCCTCTGGATTGGATGCCCTGGCTCAACCATGGCCGCAAGGGAGTCTGCTGTTCATCTTTCCCCCATGGGTGCTAATCGGCAAAGTGCTTCGGAGAGTTCTCATACACCGGGGGAGAGTGATCCTGGTAGCTCCGGACTGGCCTTGGAGGCCCTGGTATGCGGACCTCATCTGCTTATTGCAAGCCCTGCTATTGCTGCTGGAGTCTCGCCGGGGGCTCTTACATCAGGGGCCAATTGTGATGGACGACCCGGCTCCTTACTTGCTTACGGCCTGGCTCTTGAACGCCGCTGCCTGAGCAAGAAGGGTTACTCGAGTCGCGTGGTCGCGACCCTTCTGAAGGCGTGCCGCCCATCGACTTCGCTGGCGTATTCACGAGTTTGGCAAGTCTTCGAGTCCTGTTGCGCACGGCACCGTATCTCTCCTTGGAAGTCGGGAATCCCGAATATCCTTACCTTTCTCCAGGATGGCCTGGACAAGGGTCTAGCCTTGGGGTCTCTTTGGGTTCAAGTAGTGGCATTAACTTGTTTCCAAGGTCCTGTTGGGGGTCACTCTATAGCGTCCCATGCGGATGTGTCCAGTTTTCTTTAAAGCAGCTAAGGTAGTCCGACCAAGGTTCGCCCTCCGGTCTCAACGTGAGATCTGTCCCTTGTCCTAAAAAGCCTTGATGCAGGCACCTTTTGAGCCGCTTAAACACATCACCTATTCAATGTATATACAAATATATAATTTGTATAATTATGTAGATAGTTACCCCCAGTTCGCACCCAGTTTATCTTCCCTGTTATCTGTAAACCTAGATCAGTCATGTATTGACAGGTATATTGTTGTTAATTGTAAACCGCACTGATGATGAATAGTGCGGTATATAAAAAATGTTAAATAAATAAATAAAATCACATTGAGAGATTTGACGTTTAAGACAGTGTTTCTAGTAGTGATAACTTTGGCACGAAGGGTATCTGAAATACAGGCACTTTCATGTAGGGATCCCTATCTTGCCTTCTCGAAAGAAGGAGTTTTCTTGCGTACAGTTCCTTCATTCCTTCCAAAGGTTCTTACGCCTTTTCATATCAATGAGCCGATTTTCCTACCCTGTTTTTCAGAGCAGCAGTGTGCGGGCGAGAATAAGGGACTCCATTCTCTGGATCTCGGCAGGATCCTTCGTAGGTATCTTCGGGTGACAAACCCTTTCCGTATCTCTGATCATCTTTTTGTGCTTTTTGCGGGACACCGTAAGGGTCAAGCTGCTTCCAAACGCACGGTCTCTTAGTGGTTGCAGTTAGCAATTGAATCGGCATACATCCTGAAGGGAAAGTCTGTCCCTCTCAGTCTTCGGGCGCACTTTATGCGGGCGGAAGCTAGATCTTGGGCGGAGCGCTCTCACGTTCATCCTCTTAATATCTGCACGGTGGCCACCTGGTCCTCCCTGTCCACTTTTGTGCGTCACTATCGGCTCTATTCAATCTTGGGAAGAGGCGCAGTTCGGGGCAAAGGTTGTTTCGACAGCCGTATCTTCCCACCCAAAGAGCAGTTAGTTTGGGTACTTCCCGCTTGTCTGGACTGGTCTAGCAGGATGTGCTGGAAGAGGACATTTTCACTTACCGTTAATTTCCTTTTCTGGAATCCTGCTAGACCAGTCCAGGACCCTCCCTATTCTCGATATCTGGTTCAGAGGTGTATTGCTGAGGAGCCAAGACTTTGCAGCGGAGTGTTATCGCCTCTTGTATATAGTATGGTTTTCTGTTTTCCTTAGTTTTGGTTCCTGGTTACATCTGTTTGAGTATAGCTGTTTACAATACTGGAGCGCCCTCTACTGGATTCAGCTACGTATTACCAGGGAACAGTCCATCTGGCTGCTGGTAGCTTTTTTTCTATTACTGTCTCCAACATCTGCTGGTAGGTGGTCTAAACCCGCTTGTCTGGACTGGTCTAGCAGGATTCCAGGAAAGGAAATTAATGGTATGTGAAAATTTCCCCTTTCTCCCAGTGCAACCTGGTCTGCTTCTCTCTCCACAGAAATCACTGTACTGTCTTTTTTTAATTGATTATTTACATTTCAAACCAACTTATACAAAGTACATATCTAACCCATGATGTTAGTGAGTTCAATGTCCCTATTCCTGTTCCCTAATACCACAATTATGGTACTCTCCAACCACATCAGTACACTGACTGAAAAGATTACTTATATTCTTCCCCAAAGTAAACTCCAAATACCTTATGGCTCCCTTTGTCCATTTAAAAGAAAATGTTTTTTGCAGATTCGATACCTGATTTTCCTCAATATTTATTATCGTTTATTACATTTAATATACTGCCCTTTAATAACCATACAGATCAGTTTGCAAAGTATGTTAATCCAAATTAACAAAATGTAAAAAAATTAACATTTAAAAAGTAAAAAAGAATTATTAAAAAATTAACTATACAATCATATAAGGAAAGGAACTACAATAAGCATAAGAAAGTGCTACAAGAAACTACAAAGAGAAAGTATAGTACAGATTTGAGCAGTGCATGCATGTGCTCCCTGGTCAACTCTGGGCTGCTCCTTCACCGAAAGCCTGCCCAAAAAAGTGTGTTTTTTTTTAAAAGGGTCTATGTGGAGGCATCAGAACCAGCTGTTTGCATCGGGGGACACTTGAGCAGGCGAGAATCCATCTTGGCATCTGATCAGACGACTGCTTCTCCTTCCTTTTGCGTTGGGGCCTTTAAACTTCAGTGTGCACCATGCTTTCCCTTGGAGGCATCAGCGGGACCAGCTGCTCACATCGTGGGACGTTTGAGTAGGTGAGAATCCATCTTGGCACCTGATTGGACAACTGCTTCTCCTTCCTTTGCGATGGGGCCTTGAAACTTCAGTGTGCACCGCAAAGGGACGTGATCTAAGGGGCATGTTTTGCCCCTTAGGAGCACTAGAGGAGCATCGGAGGATCATCATATTCCTCACACACCACCAGTCTTGGGCAAACAGAAAGCAAAGAGGAAGGGGCTAAATTCGCCGCTGGCGGTTAGAGGGCCCATGGATCAACATCTTGTGAATACTCCCCTGCCTCGTGTATCAACTGTAGGAGAGGACAGTGTGGTGTTAACATTGGACATTTCCTTAAGTTCAGGGGTTCGTGCCCCTCCCCCTCAACCTAGCTTGACTGTCTCTGCGCAATTCCCAACAGACGTTTTGACAGGGATAGGAGGGATGTTGTCGACCCTTACCCCTGCACTCTGTACTGGTCTCCAGATGAGTGGTATGCTGGGGGAGACTAGTTACGCCAGTATCTTTGCCGCCGCATGATTCTTTGTCGGTAAGCACTGATATCGTGTCATCCGACATCTCGTTGAAAGATGATGTTGGCTGCAGTTCACCAGGTGGAAAGAGTACTTGTGAGTCCTTTTGTAGCTGTGTTATTTCACTTGTGATAACACTGCAGTTTTGCACAACCACGGAGTTCTTATTGCAGGGTGGGAGAGACAATTCAAAAGTTAGAAGGGAATGTGGGGAATGCTCAGGAGGTGAGTGCCTCTTGTGTTAGACAACCTTTTGCTATATAATAGATTTAGAAGCCTTTGAGAATTTCTCACACTCGTGGAGCCTTAAAGGTTTTGAATTTTCCGATTGTTTGGCTCTTGTCTCCTCTTGAGTTAACAAAATCTTTCACATATTTTTTTAATGTAATTCCTTTGAATCTTGTATTTCCTCTCTCTTGAGGGAGAGACCAATCAGCCAGTGAGTACAGATGAAGTAGATTTAACACACTTTATTTTTTAGAGACCTCTTTTGAGATGGTCTCCAAGCGTGCGACTTTACTGATAGTGTTCATTCTGAAAGAGAAAAGATTTTGATTGTGACTTTATTTTTCAAAAAAGGATGCCTCTTTGTGATCAGTCCTTGACTGTTTCCTGGTATGGCTAAAGTGACACAGTTGTGACGGAAATTCTTCCTTTCTGCAATTAAAACCTAAGGTTCTAGCATGCAGTGGAACATTTTATTTAAAATTTCCTTGCAAATGTTTTATTTCATATTCGGGTAATAGATATGTCTTTACTGAGGTCTCCCAGCTGGAACAGTTTTTGATGGATAAGTCCCCATCTTAATTGGAGTGTGTTAGTATGGGCGTGTTGGGATGTAAATTGGGGTTAAGATTTTGTTTTAAGATAGGTTCTCTCTCACTGTATGATATCCCTTAATGTCGATTTTGTGACCATTATATTACTTGTAATGTGATGTGTTTTTCTTGATGGAGTGTTAGAAGTCACTTTTTTGATTATTTTGAATGTAATCATGATTGAAACTTTAATAAAGAAATAAATAAAAGGGTCTTAAATTTTTTATAGTTATCTTCCAAGTGGATGGGTAATGGGAGACTGTATTCCAGAGGGAGGGGGCCACACAGAAGAAAACTGTTTCTAGTAGATTCAAGTCTAGCTCTAGACATAGAAGATACGATCAGTTGACTTCCATGAAAGAAGCATAAGCAGTGAGGGGGGAGTATAAGGGATGACAGTAGTTGACAAATATTCTGGGTTTCATTGTGTAAAGCACTATGTACCAACTTAAGAATTTTACAATGGACTCAACAGGAAACTGGAAGCCAATGGTGCTGAATGAATAAAGGAGTAGTATGATCAAATTTCTGTGCATTAGAAAGAATTCAGATAGCCTTATTCTGTAATAGTTAGGAGTTTCATGAGTCAAAAAGCAGGGAGAGCAGAATAGATTGCATTACAGTTATCCAGGTGACCAGTAATCATGCTCATAAGCACAGGGATCAATGCCACTGAATCCAAGAGAGGATGTAAAGCTCTCAAGTGACACAAAGAAGCAAAAACATATCTGGTCTAGCTAGAGAAGGAAAGGTCAGAGTCAATGAAGACATCTGAATACTTGAAGGAAGAAGAAAGTGAATTGGGAGCACTACGGAGAAGGGGGAGCATAAATGGGCATTATGGAAGAACCTGTCAACCAAGTAGCTGTTGTCTTCTGTGGGTTCAACTTTAATGCGTTGTCATGAAGCCATGTTGATACTTTCTTTAAGCAGTCGTAGTTGCTGGGAGATCTGGATGGGAACTGTCTAGGTGAGTAATAAGGAGAATATCATCTGTGTAGAAATATGCAGATATCCTGGTAGACTGTATAAGGGAAGCCAAAGGACTAAGAAAAATATTAAAGAACATCAGAGAAGGATCAAACCTTGTGGCACTCCACACTGCAAATGTTGAGGGGAAGACTGAGAACGGTTAAAAGAGACCTTAAAATGATCTGCTAGATAAGAGCAAAACTAGAACAGAACTCTTCCTCGAAGGCCAATGCTATAGAGGCGGGCAAGTAAGAAGTTATGATCTTTGAGGTTGAATGCTGTCGTTAGATCTAAAGAAATAGCTAAGCACACCTTACCAGCATCATGGGCTTGGTAGACCTTGTTCAGGACTGATTAGTACTAATGTTTCTCTATTGTGGTGTCGTCTAAACCTGGACTGTCGTGGATGAAGCACAAGAGAATGCTCAGCAAAATCTGTTAACTGTGTTAGGACAATGCATTCAGCCAGCTTGGAAAGGAATTGTAAGTTTGAGATGGGACGATAAGGAACTGATTTAACTGAGGAGGTTTAAGAATAGGACACAATTGATTCCTTTCATGCACATGGGAATTGGCCACTAGCAAAGCTCTCATTGATGAAGCTCTGAACAAACGGAAGGAGAGCTAAGGCACTCTCGGAGAGCTATTGGGAGGGAATAGAATCTGTTAAATGTGGTCTTTTTTATAGATGAGATGTGTTTTTTGCAACCTTGCTACCATAAGCAATGCAAAATCCGCCTAGGTATGTACTAGGACAGAAGAAGGGAGAGGGGATGTCAGAAGTATGAAAGGCAAAAGGGCTAGCTCGAGGCAGGTCCTGTTGTGCAGCAGAGACCTTTGCACTGAAATAGGTAGCAAGCTGCTCGGTGGAAGGGACAAAGTCTGAACTGCTGGGAGTTATAAGGTAGATAATTTTGATGCAACTGCAAAGAGAGCCTGAGAGGAGTATGTAGCCTTTGTTATTAAAGAGGAATAGTATGTTTTCTTAGCCTCTAAGACTTGTGGCCGATAGTGGGCATGGCAGCTTTTATAGAGGGCCCAAGCCAAAGGTGTTCCAACTCTCCCCCACCTTC
Organism: Ichthyophis bannanicus; assembly: GCA_033557465.1. NCBI lineage: Eukaryota > Metazoa > Chordata > Amphibia > Gymnophiona > Ichthyophiidae > Ichthyophis > Ichthyophis bannanicus. The sequence goes on from CM066031.1 coordinate 550,978,939, forward strand.
TCTCAGCAGCCCTAAGTTGCTGTCTTAGCAACAGAAGACCTGAGTGGAACTAGAGGAATCTTTCTTTTGTAACCAGATGCGGAACTGCAGTGGAGTCAAATGATCAAGGTGCTGTTAGAACAGCTGACCAGGTATCTAACTGCTCAGTAAGGGGGAAGGTGTCTGAAAATCTGGGGGAAAGATTACATCTGCTGCAGGCACTATATTTCCTTATCTCCCCTATTAACACTAGCAATGACATCAATGGTTCCTTTACAGTAAAAATCACTGACAAAGGGTGCCAGTTTGTAACTTTCATTCCTACATATATTCCTTTTATATTACCTTGCCCCCTAATCCTCTCTGGCAATGGCTCAATGACCAATGCAAATAATAAAGGCAACAATGGGCAACCTTACCTAATAACTTGGCCCAGCTTACATTTTTCTGAGTATCCCTCATTAATATGAATACGAACTGAAGGTGCCACATATAAAGCTTGGACCCACTAAATATATTTCTCCTATTATATATATTTCTCCTGCAAACATAAACTCCCACTCCTAAATCAAATGCCTTTTTGGCTTCAACTGTTATCAGCAAAGTTCCCTTCCCATCCATCATCACTTGCCAGAGTAGATTCAGGATCTTCTTAACATTGTCACTCACCTGGCGACCTGGTATGAACCCTGTCTGATCTTCTCTACCAATTTAAGTAAATGTATCTGTAACCTATTTGCTAACACTTTTGCAAGCAACTTTGCAGCCAGTTGAATAAGTGAGATAGGTCTATAAGACCCACACACACTCGGATCCTTACTTGGTTTTGGCAGTACTGTCACCCCTGCCATATACATAGAGTGGGGAACCTCCCTCACCCCACTACCAATTGTTCCTGGAATTTACTTTTGCTGATGATCTATCAAACCCAGTTGCCTTTCCTGTCTTGACAACTTAATCACCTTCACTCCTTCCTCGTGAGTGATGTCCCTGTTGATAAAGTTGGTCTCCTCATCAGAAAGCCTGGTCAACCCACACTTTCAGAGACTTGTCCCCCCCCATCTCCCTGTATATAGTTTGGCATAAAATTTGCTTAAATAACTTGCTTATCTTTTTTCTGAACAAAAAAAAATTTCCCTCTTGGCATCTCATCCAAACTACCTGCTGTGTTACTTGGGTCTCAAAGCAAACAAGCGGCTGGCCCTAGTCCCATGCTCAAAATGCGCCTTTTTCATTCCAATTGAAAAGCAATTTCATTCATTCTCAGTCTCCCTAATTCTCCCCTCCCCCTCCAAAGCTCTTAAGATCCCCCCAACCTTGTGCTCCTTTTCTAATTTACTAATTTTATCTGATAACTGTTTCTGGCCGATTGCTTCTTTTGAGAAGCTACAGCCACTCTTGTCAAATAGCCCCTGACCACTGCCTCCATGCCATCCCAAATCTCTCTAAGTGGGACTCCCAAATTAAATTTAAAATATTCTTCAGTGACTTTAGTTTAATTTTTATTTATTTAGCAACTTTTCTATACTGCTGTATCTGCAAGTCACAGCGGTGTACATGGAACCAATCAAACAAGAAAGCTACATAGAACATGGGCAACAGCAAGTGAAACTAGACAATGTGAATAGAACTATTTACATGGTAGTGTGGGGGCTTGGTGTGAACATACTCTGGGTATGGCGGGTGGATAGTTAAGGGTTTGGTCCAAAGTGCTCCAGGAAAAGGAGGGTTTTTAGTTTACAGTCAAATTCTCCTAGGTCCATGAATTGGCATAGCTCCAGTGTGAGGGAGTTCCAGTTGGTGGGGGCATAGAAGAAGGCTCTGTTGGTCGTGATGGAGTTGGAGTGGGTGGAAGCACTTGGGACTGATAAGAGGTTTTGTTGGTTGGTCTTCTCACTCTCCTGTTGAAAGGATGTTGCAGGAGAGTGTCAAGAATGTTCGCCGAGGGGTGATGAATAGTCTCAAATATGGTCAGAGAGACTTTGTATTTAATCCTCATGTGGATGAGGAACCAGTGGAGCTGTCAGAATGGTGGTGAAATGCTCTCGTGGACTGGTACCTGTGATTATTCTGGCTGCTGTATTTTGAACAAGCTATAACGGAAGTAAGGGTGATTTTGGGAGTCCCTAGTAAATTAATTATATTTGTGTATAGGGGTGATAAGTGCTTGACAGACACTTCTGAAGTCAGTGTGATCCAGTAGGGGGCGCAGGTGACTGAGTGTTCTCATCCGGAAGTAAGCTGCCTTGGTAACTTGTTTGATGTGTTGGTGGAAGCAGAGTAGTTGTTCCAGGATTATGTCAAGCTATTTAACTTGTTTGACTTTAGTTGGCCAGTTTGAGAGTGGCTGGTGGGGTGAAGGAAAGGAACCTGGTTATGTGAAGGACTTCTGTTTTGCTGGGGTTAATGTGCATGCAGTAGTTATTTAGCCATTGGATCATGGATTTTAGGCATTGGCTAATGGAGAAGTCTGGGTTGGCAGTGGAGAATGGGGTGTAGATTAGGATAGTTGGTAGAGAATTTTGTGATCCTGTATGATTTTACACAGGGGCTGGATGAAGACATTAAAAAGCAGTTATAAGGTTTAGAGGTTTCATTTTCAATTCTGATCTGTTGGGATTGGTTGGATAGGTATGAATGAAACCACTGTAGAGTTGTACCTCTGAGTCCTGCTAAGAGGTCACCATACATTGAGACTTTATATCCTTGCCAATCACAACTGAGTCTTGCTAATGTCTCTACGTATATTACCTTTCACCAGGCTCAAAGCTGTATGCGCTTTGTCTATTTTGATCTCCATCCTGTCATCTTCACCATCATGACCAAACAGTTCTCTGCAAATCTCTGCAGCCACTCTTAGTCTATAAACTCTGGCTCCTCCAAGACCCCTGCTGTGCAGATTATTCTTCTGCAGCTGGTTTTCTAAGTCCTCCAACTTTAACTGCATGGTCGTCTTCTTAGTACAGTACTCTACACGTCCATCCACTCTTGCGCTAATTTAACAGCTCCTGTCATTTCCTCCAACGTCTTTTTGTGCTGCTCCACTCTCCTTCCTCTCTTATCTCTCCCACCCACTTTCCAAGCTCGCTCTTTGCTGCTACTACTACTATTAATCATTTATATAACACTACAAGGCAAATGCAGTGCTGCACAAACATATAAAGACAGTCCCTGCTCGTCAAGCTTACAATCTAATTAAGACAGAACAACACAGGAGAAACAAGGGGGGTTCAAATCGGGAAGGGGACACAAGGGATTAGGATCCAAATGCGACCTCAAAGAGGTAAGCCTTTAGCATGGATTTGAAGAGGCGGAGAAAAGATTTGATGTAAAGATAGGGGAAATTTATTATATGCATAAGGAGCAGCAAGGTGAAAAGATCAGTCTGGAGTTTGCAGAAGAAGAAAAGGGCATAGAGAAGAAAGGCGGAGCGGAGTTCACGAGGAGGGGTGTAGGGAGAGAAGAGAGGAAAGGTAATGAGGGGCAGTAGAGTGAATGCATTTATATGTTAGAAGAAGGCTGCCTCTGTGAACTGTTTTGAGCACCTCTAACCACTCCCTCAGCTCTCCCCTTGTCACCTGCGGGAGAGTCAGTGTTGCAGCTTGTAATGTCCCAGGTATGCATTGTCCTCCACATGGTGTTTTATCTGCCATCTTTCCTTCCACCCACTGCATACACATACTCTAAGTCTGCTGCTTTACGCCATGAGAACATTCCCACAACAAAATTGAGGGCACGGCACCACATCACACTTTGATTCTAACAGCTATTATTCAGGGAGATCACAATTTTTGGAGGTCAGCACCAGAGCCCAGTTCTCTAGCAGCCATCAGGTAGGGTGACATCACTTCCTTGTCTGTACTGCTGTTTTGAGCTTACAAATATCCCTTCTGGTAAGCCAACATGAGTGACTTTGGCTTATATTATAATTTTAGCATAATTGTCATTTTAAACACATTTTGCCCAAATAAAGACAATGGTATGTCCTTCCAAACTCCCAAATGCTGATCTTCATTCAAATCTATCCAGGCAATGTCATAACTTCAGGCAAGCAGCCCCCAAGCAAAGCTTTGCTGAGGGCCCCAGTGATGGTGGCAGTGGCAAGAGGAACTTCCTCCTCCTTGCCTGATCTCCAGCTCCTGAAATTGAGGTAGAGCATGGCAATGACAGCATACTATGTCCTGCCCTTGTCAGCCAGAGAGGCACATATTACAAAACTTTGGCCTGACAGCAAGAGGTGAAGCACATAACAACCTTATGAGACTCGCACAGCAGCAGAAGGTTACCGGGAGTGTGTTGTCATTGAGGAAGGTGGGGTGGCAACTTTTTTTGAAAAGTTGTTTGTTGTGCTCTGCCTCTGCTGCCACAGTGTTGCTAAGCCCCCTTCCCGCCCCCTTGGATAGAATTTACACCACTGGACCTAGGGATTTTTTCCCCTTCTGTTAGACCCATCCTCATGCTGTTCCTATTGTGATCAATCCTGCAACAGTTCTGAAGCTGGGGATATGCACAGGGCTCTTTCTGGAATCTTGTATCATGCCCCTAGGTGTCATTTTTAACAGTGGCTAAGAGTATTAGCAGACAGATAAGAAAAGAGATGCCCAGATATGCCTAGGGGGAATCTGCTATCTCTCCTTTAGTTCTTTTGTACAACTCTGGCAATCAATAATAGAAGCCATTTCTGTGCATATGTATATTAAATGTTTTTATTAGAGTACAAAAATAGGAAATCATATGGCTACACACTAAGTCAAGTACTGATTTTGGTAGCAGCACCAGTAATTCTTATGTAAGCAGCAACATATCATTAACTACAACCAAAGGTCACATGGCCTGCTCTGCACTTAGAAAAGTACAGAAATGAAGCCACCTGGCTAATTCCCCCACACAGGAGAAGACAACAAGACTGATATTTTAGCTCTGTTGGATGGATGATGCAGCTGGGGTCCAATGTAGGTTTTGGAACAGCTATAAGGCCAAAGAGGCCCCAGCTGTGACAAGAAAGCAACATGGTGTAACACAGAATGCAGCAGGTGCCTGTGGGAGACTTACTTGTTTCACAGGGTTAGAATAACAGCCTTGGGATGACACAGTATGTTTTTGTGCAGTGCAAGCAGCAAGGAGAGGCAGAAGGCAAGATGGCCCCCCAAAGCTTTTTCATGCAAACATTCTTATTGTTTCTGTAGAGTTGTTATCTTAATACATGCCTTTGTATTGGATTGGGTTAGACAAAGGACTTAGTCATTTGGCTGAGCGAATCAGGATGCAGCTTTCCAGAAGTGGTCACCTGCACAATAGGGTCCAAGGTGAGAGCTGGAATGCAGAAGCAGATGGCAAGGGTCCCAATACATTTTTACAACTTTCAAGATACTCAGGAGTTCTCAGGCTAGGGAAAAATCTGTTCCTTATTGTCCCTCCAGTCCAGTCCTGGTACTTGTGGGTTGTCACCTCTCACCAGATTGAGCATGTCATCCTTATGACATCAGTACACATAGGTAGCTGGCATAAACCTACCAGTAAACTCAATCTCCAAGCAGCTGGAGAAAACTGATTCCATAATGCTGGGCTCAATGAAGGGACAACTAAGGAGAATCCTTTTTTTAAAATTTTCAGTCTGCTGGGGTTGAGATCCCTATCTCTTGTCTGCTGGATGAATTTTTTTTTACTTAATAAAGGTTGAAAAAAAATTAAAAAGCACTGTGGTTTGGTTGATTTGCCTTCTGTGGGAGAAGGGGAGGCTCACAAATTGGGTACCCAGCAGACGCAGTGGCTCCCAAACCCATAAGCGGTTGAGGAGCTGTTAGAGTAGTGGAACCCTGTCTCCTTGCCTCGCGCAGCACTCCCACCTCACTGCTTATGCTGCTAAAAGGGCTGAGCAGGAGAACGATGAAGCGGTAACAGCCCTCTGTGCAGGCAAGCCGGTAAGCTTGATCCAGGGAGACCAAAGAGTGTGTTCTTTTGTTTTGTTTTTTTAGGCTGAGTGGTGGTGAGGGGCCTTCAGAGCGGTGCTCTTAACTGCGGGGCTGAGCAGTTCAGACGACGTAGGAAATGTGTCGTTTTGCTTCGGGCCTTGACTGTTTGTAACAGGGAAGGGGGAGGCAGCTCGGATGCTCTGGGGCTCCTTTGTATTTTTTTTGTTCTTTGCCTGGTAACCTTCGGCCTAAGGACAGCTGTTTAGAGATTCAAAGAAAAAAAAAGCATAGAAAATCCAAGGAGTTTTCAAGGTCAGGAGAGGCTCGTGCCTCCTGGGTCAGTCATGCCAGCAAAGGCCACGTGCCTCGTATTTGGGGCTAGAAGGAGCTCTGTCTGTGCTATGGGGTTTTGCCGCAGCTGTGAGATGGAGTCCAGATCGGCAGAGGAAGGTTTCCTGGAGGGCATAGCGAGGAGAGCAGGAACTCCGGGGGGACTGGAAATAGCCTCTCGGGCATCAGAGGGCTGCATTTTGCCCACTGTGGTGACGGGAGCTTTGGCCGATATGGAGGCAGTTGAAAGATAGGCCCCACCAGTACTGGAGCATAGGGGCATGGAGTTTTCTTCTCCGGGGCCTTCTACTTCTCAGAGATGGGCATGCTCTAGTGTTTGTTCATCCTCTCGTGGATGCCTTCATCAGGTCTCCTTGCAAAGCATCCTGCAAATTTGAAGCTATGTGGGACACCCTCCAAAGTCTTCGACAGGTGGAAGCCGTAGTGGCGGTGCCCCAGGGCCAATGTGGTTGTGGTCCATATTTCATGGTCCCCAAAAAGGAGGGATCTTTTCAACCCCATCTTAGATCTCAAGTATGTAAATCTGTGCCTGCAAGTACCCCGTTCCTTATGGAGACCCTCAGGTTAGTCATCGTGGCCGGAAAGGGAGAATTCCTGACCTCTCTCGATCTCACAGAGGCTTACTTGCATATTCTGATTCAGCCTGAACATCAGCAGTTCCTCTGCTTTGCGGTACCGATGGGGCACTTCCAGTTTCAGGCATTGCCTTTCAACCTCGCGACTGCTCTGCATACATTCAACAAGGTTATGGTGGTGGTCGCAGCGGCTCTTCGTCAGGAGGGTATTCTGGTACATCCTTACCTGGATGATTAGGTCATCCGGGGAAAAGTCTGCACAAGAGAGCCACGGCAAAAGTTGTCGAGTTCCTACAGGATCTCGGCTGGGTAGTCAATTTTGCAAAGAGCCGCTTATCACCTCACAAGACCCTGGTGTATCTGGGAGCATGCTTCCAGAAGGACAGGGGCAGAGTTTGCTTTTCTCTGACCAGAGAAGGGCTGTACTTTTACAGAGCTCTGCTAGTGAGGGGATATTTGCCTCCTGGGACATCTTACTGTGAGTTCTAGCTGTTTATTTAATTATTTACTGTTTGTCTAACTGTTTGTTTAATTATTTATTGTTTGTTTTAGTGGTGTGCTAGTTCAGCCTTCTCAGCTGTACTTACCTTGCCTCTCTCAACTAACTGGGCTTTGTGTGGTAGCCATTTTGAATTAAATCTCTCTCCCCAGAACCTGCTGTTTGTTAAACTTTTTCCTGTCCTTGCCTGCCTGAGTGACTCCTCCCCCTCCCCCTGAGGTATTGTGTAGCCTTCTTCCTGTTTTCTCCACGTGTGCATAGTCTGTTTTAGTTTGCTTTTCTCTTACCAGAGAAGGGCTGTACTTTTACAGAGCTCTGCTAGTGAGGGGATATTTGCCTCCTGGGACATCTTACTGTGAGTTCTAGCTGTTTATTTAATTATTTACTGTTTGTCTAACTGTTTGTTTAATTATTTATTGTTTGTTTTAGTGGTGTGCTAGTTCAGCCTTCTCAGCTGTACTTACCTTGCCTCTCTCAACTGGGCTTTGTGTGGTAGCCATTTTGAATTAAATCTCTCTCCCCAGAACCTGCTGTTTGTTAAACTTTTTTCCTGTCCTTGCCTGCCTGAGTGACTCCTCCCCCTCCCCCTGAGGTATTGTGTAGCCTTCTTCCTGTTTTCTCCACGTGTGCATAGTCTGTTTTAGTTTGCTTTTCTCTGACCAGAGAAGGGCTGTACTTTTACAGAGCTCTGCTAGTGAGGGGATATTTGCCTCCTGGGACATCTTACTGTGAGTTCTAGCTGTTTATTTAATTATTTACTGTTTGTCTAACTGTTTGTTTAATTATTTATTGTTTGTTTTAGTGGTGTGCTAGTTCAGCCTTCTCAGCTGTACTTACCTTGCCTCTCTCAACTAACTGGGCTTTGTGTGGTAGCCATTTTGAATTAAATCTCTCTCCCCAGAACCTGCTGTTTGTTAAACTTTTTTCCTGTCCTTGCCTGCCTGAGTGACTCCTCCCCCTCCCCCTGAGGTATTGTGTAGCCTTCTTCCTGTTTTCTCCACGTGTGCATAGTCTGTTTTAGTTTGCTTTTCTCTTACCAGAGAAGGGCTGTACTTTTACAGAGCTCTGCTAGTGAGGGGATATTTGCCTCCTGGGACATCTTACTGTGAGTTCTAGCTGTTTATTTAATTATTTACCGTTTGTCTAACTGTTTGTTTAATTATTTATTGTTTGTTTTAGTGGTGTGCTAGTTCAGCCTTCTCAGCTGTACTTACCTTGCCTCTCTCAACTAACTGGGCTTTGTGTGGTACCCCCATCCCCCTGCTGAGGGTTGACAGGGTACCTTGTAACTGCCCTCTTTAATAGGACTTATCTCCCTCCCTCCCTCCCCAGCACCCACCCACCCCTGGGGTAATTGTAGTTTTATAGGTACTTGCACATCTTAGAGGAAAGGGGCTGCTCTCAGGTGCAGCTCTTAATCCAAATCAGTCATACACAGAGGACCTGAGATTAAGCTTCAGGTACACAGGGTGTATTAGGGGTATTAGATACATTTTTATTAGTATAAGCATCTACACCAATCCTTATTATATACCGAATTTAAAAGACCTAAACACAAGCTTTAAACTAAGATGCAGACAGAGGTCCAGCAACGAGATGGGGGTTCTCCAGTCTTTTGCATTGAGTGTCACATGTATGATTTTCTCCCAGTTGGTGAGAGGTCCTACATATGCACTAAGTGCAGGGAGCTCTTTGCTCTCAGGGAACGAGTCCGTTCTCTAGAGGCTAGAGTAGCAGACCTGGAAGACATAAGAAAGACAGAGAAGTACATGGACGAGACCTACAGGGATATAGTCCTGAAGTCCCACCTCCAGTCTGGCAGCATCCCTGTTGCCATGGAGGAGAGAGGTCACGTGACAGGAGAGCATCACCCTGGTGTGGCAGGAAGTGATCCTGTAACTAGGACCTGTCCTCCAGGTGATGTAAAACCCTCTCGCACCGAGGACGTTTCTCCAGGGCCATGTCCCCATGAGGGGAGGGTCAGGACAGCTGTTATAGTTGGTGATTCAATCATTAGGAATGTAGATAGCTGGGTGGCTGGTGGACGTGAGGATCGCCTGGTAACATGCCTGCCTGGTGCGAAGGTAGCAGATCTCACACACCGCCTAGATAGGATCATAGATAGTGCTGGGGGGGAGTCTGCTGTCTTGGTACATGTTGGTACCAATGACATAGGAAAATGTGGTAGGGAAGTTCTGGAGACTAAATTTAAGCTTTTAGGTAGGAAGTTGAAATCCAGAACTTCCAGGATAGCGTTCTCCGAAATGCTTCCTGTTCCACGTGCAGGACCCAAAAGACAGGCAGAGCTCCGGAGTCTCAATGCGTGGATGAGACAATGGTGCAAGGATGAGGGTTTTGGATTTGTTAGGAACTGGGGAACATTCTGGGGAAAGGGGGGCTCTTCCGAAGGGATGGGCTTCACCTTAATCAGGATGGGACCAGACTGCTGGCATTAACCTTTAAAAAAGAGATAGAGAAGCTTTTAAACTAGAAAATAGGGGAAAGCCGACAGTCACCCAGGAGCGCATGGTTCGGACAAAGGTATCCTTGAAGGATACTACCAAAAACAGTGAGGTTCCAAAAGGGAGTATAGTAGCCCAAATGCCCTTGAGTAAGGAGCAGACAGAGCATAAAGATTCCCAATTACCCATGCCTACCAATAGCCAGATTAATATTAATAAAATTAATAAAATACAGTCACTAAAATGCTTGTATGCCAATGCTAGAAGTCTAAACAATAAGATGGGAGAATTAGAATATATAGCACTAAATGAGAGGTTAGATATGATTGCACTCTCAGAGACATGGTGGAAGGAGGATAACCAGTGGGACACTGTGATACCTGGATACAAACTATATCGTAATGATAGAGCTGAACAAATTGGTGGAGGGGTTGCGCTCTATGTTAAAGAGGGCATTGAGTCAGAAAGGATTAAAGTTTTGCAGGGAACACAATTTGCTGTAGAATCTCTATGGATTGAAATTCCATTTATGAAAGGGAAGGTGATGGCAGTGGGAGTATACTATCGACCGCCTGGCCAGAATGAACAAATGGATGATGAAATGCTCAAAGAAATCAAGGAAGCTAACAAAAGCCACAACAGAGTAGTAATAATGGGTGATTTCAATTACCCCGGTATCGACTGGGACAGTCTCACAGCAGGACAAGCTAAAGAGAGAAAGTTTCTAGATGAAATAAATGACTGCTTCTTGGAACAGCTGATTCATGAACCGACCAGAGGGGAAGCCATACTGGACCTAGTCCTTAGTGGAACGCCAGATCTGGTGCAAGAAATAAGGGTGTTGGGACCACTTGGCAATAGTGATCATAGTATGATCATGTTTGATTTAATCAGTGGAGGACAGATAGTAAAGGAATCCACAGTACTACCTTTTACCTTTCAAAAGGGAGACTATGATAGAATGAGGAATATAGTTCGGAAAAAACTAAAAGGAGCGGTTCCAAAGGTTAAAGACTTACAGCAAGCTTGGGTGTTATTTAAAAATACTATCCTCGAAGCCCAGACCAGCTGTATTCCACGCATTAAGGAAAGTGGAAGAAAGTCCAAAAAACTGCCAGCATGGTTTAAAGGTGAGGTCAGAGAGGCTGTTGCTGCCAAAAGAGCAACCTTCAGGACATGGAAAAAAGAGCCAAATGATGAAAACTGGAAACACAAGCACTGGCAAGTTAAATGCAAAGCATTGATAAGGCAGGCAAAGCGGGAATTTGAGAAGAAACTTGCTACGGAAGCAAAAACACGAAATAAAGACTTTCAAGTACATTCGTAGCAAAAGGCCTGTGAGAGAGTCAATTGGACCATTAGATGATAGAGGGGTAAAAGGGGCAGTAAGAGGGGACAAGGCTATAGCAGAGAGACTGAATGAATTCTTTGCTTCGGTCTTTACTGAGGAAGATGTAGGGATGTTACCCAAGACTGAAGTGGTATTTAAAGGTGATACTGCAGAGGAATTGAGAGAAATATCGCTACACCGGGAAGATATATTACAACTATTTGATAAACTGAATAGTAACAAATCACCTGGACCGGATGGTATACATCCCAGAGTGTTGAAAGAACTGAAATATGAGATTGCAGACCTGCTATTGGTAATCTGTGAACTTTCATTAAAATCATCTGTAATACCTGAAGATTGGAGGGTCGCCAACGTAACACCAATTTTTAAAAAGGGTTCCAGGGGTGACCCGGGAAATTACAGACCGGTGAGCCTGACGTCAGTACCAGGGAAAATGGTAGAAACCATCATAAAGAACAAAATTACACAGCATGTAGATAGTCATGGCCTAATGGGAGACAGCCAACATGGCTTTAGACAAGGAAGATCTTGTCTTACTAATCTGATCTGTTTATTGAAGGTGTGCATAAACAGGTAGACAAAGGTGAGTCGGTTGATATAGTATATCTGGACTTTCAGAAAGCTTTTGACAAGGTCCCCCATCAGAGACTTTTGGCAAAGCTAAAAAGTCATGGGATAGGAGGCAGTGTACTATTGTGGATCGGGAACTGGTTAAAAGATAGAAAGCAGAGGGTAGGGCTAAATGGCCAATATTCCCAATGGAAAAAGGTGAATAGTGGAGTACCCAGGGATCTGTACTGGGTCCCCTACTTTTTGACATATTCATAAATGACCTGGAAAAAGGAATAACTAGTGAGGTTATCAAATTTGCAGATGACACAAAACTGTTTAAAGTTGTTAAAACCCAAGAGGATTGTGGAAAACTGCAGGAGGATCTGGATAAATTGGAAGACTGGGCATCCAAATGGCAGATGAAATTTAATGTGGACAAGTGCAAAGTTATGCACCTAGGAAAGAACAACCCACACTATAGTTACACGATGCAAGGCTCCACATTAGAAACCACCACCCAGGAAAAAGATTTAGGAGTCATCGTGGATAACATGTTAAAACCCTCCGCCCAGTGTGCAGCGGCGGCCAAGAAAGCAAATAGAATGCTAGGTATCATAAGGAAAGGGATGGAGAATAAAACAAAGGATATTATAATGCCTCTGTATCGCTCCATGGTACGACCGCACCTTGAATATTGTGTGCAATTCTGGTCACCGTATCTTAAAAAGGACATAGAGTTATTAGAAAAAGTACAGAGAAGAGCCACCAAATTGGTGAAGGGGATGGAAGGCTACTCCTATGAAGAGAGGCTAAAAAGGTTAGGGCTCTTTAACCTGGAAAAGAGACGGCTGAGGGGAGATATGATAGAGGTCTATAAATTAATGAATGGAGTGGAACGGATAAACGTGGATCAATTGTTTACGCTATCAGAATATAGAAGGACTAGGGGACATGTAATGAAGCTACAGGGTAAACTATTTAAGACAAATAAGAGAAAATATTTCTTCACTCAACGTGTAATCAAACTCTGGAATCTGTTACCGGAGGATGTAGTAAGGGCTGTTAGTATAGCTGGGTTTAAAAAAGGTTTGGACAAGTTCCTGGAGGAAAGGTCCATAAACCACTATTAAAAAGGGACCCAGGATATCAATGCTTGACCTAGTACAAGCACTGCAGAACCTGTGTCTTTTGGGGAAACTGCTAGGTACGTATGACCTAGATTGGCCACTGTTGGAAACAGGATACTGGGCTTGATGGACCTCGGTCTGACCCAGTATGGCATTTCTTATGTTCTTATGTTCTTATGCCAGTGGAGAGAATGCAGACATTACAGCGGCAAATAACGCAGTTTCTCCAGGACCAAGCAGGAAGTCAGTCCTCACATATGGGTGACGTCGGCGCCGACGGAGCCCTCGCGGAGCAATTTTCCCCAGCTTTCACAGAAAGCCTTTGGGAATTGCAGCGCGCATGCGCGGTCGCCTTCCCGCCCAAGGGTGCCATCTTAGCCAGTCTTCTTTTTTCCGCGGAGCCCTACAGACGTACCCGTCGTGTCCCCGCTAAAAAAGTTGATTTTCGTGAGTTTTACTCGTTTTTCAATTCGGTTCGACGCCGGTCGTTTTCCTGCCCGGACTCGCGACGCCGTTGCGAGTCCGTCCCTTATTTTTCGGTTTTTCTGATTTTAGTCAGTTTCATTTTCGATTTTTCCCTGGCAGCCCGGTCCTTTGACCTTGCAGGGGCCCTTTTTCCCCCCATGGCTGCCAGTGGTTTCAAGCGGTGTGGTCAGTGTGACAGAAATATGTCACTCACTGACACACACGACAATTGCCTCCGCTGCCTGGGCCCGGATCATGAAGAAATGATCTGTGGAGCCTGTGGCAAAATGTCCTCCAAAGCGTTGAGGAGTCGGCGGCATCAGCGGGATAGAATCTTCGCTGACCCCAGCCGTACCCGGACCTCGTCGGAGGCCTCGGCATCCAGAGGCTCCAGCTCTGAACATCGCCGAAGCTCCTCCGACAGGGGTTCTCCCTCCGGAGACCATCGACGGAAGACAAAACCCGCGAGGGCGGCGTCGGTGGACGCTCCTGGCTCCGCGAGGGCCAGGTCGCATAGCCCCGACGCCCGTCCCGGGTCTTTGGAGAAGGAGCACCTCCCGAAGCGACCTCGCCTGGAGTCGGAGTTGCCTGCTCGGGTAAGTCCTGTGGTCCTTCTGGACTCGCCTCCGAGAGGTCCGACGTCGGGCCTGACGCCGTCGGGGCCCGAGTCGGGGACTGCTGGGTCACCTGAGGTCGGACTCAGGTTGACGGCCTTGGAGAGCAGACTATCTGCCTTCATGGACCAGCAGCGGGCACTGATCGCTAGCCTCGCTGGCGCCGCTGCCCCGACCGCCGGGACGTCGACGTCTAAGTCGACCCCGGAGACCGAGCCGATCCTCGAGTCCATGCGAACTTGAGTCGATCCTCGGTCGAGGTCACCCTCGGCCTCCCGTTCGGGACCGAGGTCGTCGCCGCCGACTCCCTTGGCGTCGGGGCGGCCGACGCCTCCGCCTGCCCGAGCTGACCCCACTGATTCCTCCTCGGAGTCGGTCTGGGAGTCTGAAGAGGAGGAGTCACCTGATTCCTTTCGGACTCGGTGTGTCCCCTCGGACTCACCTGAGTCCGAACCTCGGAAACAGTCCCCTCCGGAGGATGCCCGGTTCTCGGACTTCGTCAGGGATATGGCCAAGGCTTTGGCCTTCCCGGCGGATCCCGAGGAGGAGCCTCGAGCCGAAGAGCTCGACGCCCTTCAGTACGACTCTCCCGCCCGGGAGCACTTTACTGTACCGGTGCCTCCCATGCTGGAACGACTACTCTTCCGCATGTGGGAGAGTCCGGCCTCGTCGCCGGTATTGAGCAAGCGGGTCGATTCCATCTATTGAGTCCGCAAGAGTCCTGGCTTCCAAAAAGCACAGCTACCACACCATTCCATGGTAGTGGAATCGGCCATGCATCGGCTGAAGAGCCAGAAAATGCACTCCTCGGTGCCCCCTGGCAGGGAGGCCCGTAACCTGGATGGCCTTGGTAAGAAGTGTTTCCAGGGCTCTATGCTGGCTTGTCGTGTCCAGACCTACCAGCTATACATGGGCATGTATCTCCGAGACCTGGCTAAAGAGCTAGCCGGATTCTCTGCTGGACTGTCCGAGGAACCTTTGCGGAGGTTCCTGGCCTTAACATCTGGTATTTGGGAATGCTCCAAATTCATGTCCCGAGCAGCCTATGATGGCTTTGAAGCATCGGCTCGTGTGGCCGCAGCCGGCATCGGTGCCCGCCGACAGGCTTGGCTTCAGTCGTCTGACCTTGAGCCTTGGGTGCAGGACAAGTTGGTCGATGTCCCCTGCAGAGGTGAGAACCCCTTTGGCAAGCCCATGGCTGAAAAGGCTGCACAAATCGAGACGGAGACTCTCACCAGGACCAGACTTTCTAGGAAGACCTCCGCCCCTTCCCAGAAAAAGAAGGGCTCGGGAAAAAAGTCCTTTTACCCGAGAAAGGCGGCTGCCTACAAACACTACCCCCAATATCAGGCCCCTCCAGCTCCCCAACAGGGTCAGCAGGCCAAGGGACGGGGTAACGGGTCCCGTAGGCAGCAAGCCCCCAAGCCTGCACCACCAGCCCCTGCTCAGCAGGGTGGGGGTTTTTGACTTCCTCAGCATAGCCTCTCCCCCTCAGCTGGTCCCTCCCAGCACCGGAGGGCGGCTGGTTCACTTCGCCCACAGGTGGTCCAACATCACTTCAGATGCCTGGGTGCTTCAAGTCGTGCGAGAAGGATATCTTCTCCACTTCCATCAGGTCCCTCCCTCTTATTTTCCGGGGGAACCTCCGCGACTCCCTCTGCACGGGGACTTACTCCTTCAGGAGTTAGCAAGTCTTCTTCAGGACCAGGCTGTGGAACCGGTGCCCCACCACCTGAGAGGTCAAGGCTTTTATTCCAGGTATTTCCTAATACCAAAAAGGACAGGAGGCCTAAGACCCATCCTGGACTTGCGCAACCTCAACAAGTTCCTTGTGCGGGAAAAGTTCAAGATGCTTACCCTTGGAATCCTTCTGCCCTACCTCCAGCAGGGAGATTGGCTATGCTTCTTGGATCTAAAGGATGCCTACACGCACATCCTCATCCACCCAAGCCACCGCCAATACCTAAGGTTTGTGGTGGCCGGAAATCACTACCAGTACAGAGTACTGCCCTTTGGCCTGTCCTCCGCACCGCGAGTCTTCACAAAATGTCTCGCGGTGGTAGCGGCCTATCTCAGGCTTCGCGGCCTCTATGTTTTTCCGTACCTCGACGACTGGCTCATCAGAGCATCGTCCCCTCCGGCAGTCGCCAATGCCACACACCGCACGGTGACTCTTCTGCAGTACTTGGGCTTTGTCATAAACTTCGCAAAGTCCACTTTGCTCCCCTCACAGGATCTCGAGTTCATCGGCGCAAGACTGCACACTCCTCAGGCTCGAGCTTTCCTGCCTCTCGACAGGGCTCAACGGCTCATGGACCTAGCCGGCCGTTTTCACAGCCAGTCCCTGGTCTCCGCCAGGCGCTTCCTGAGATTGCTCGGCCACATGGCTTCCACCGTCCACGTGACCCCCAATGCTCGCCTGAATATGCGGCCGGCTCAATGGTGCCTTCGCAAACAGTGGCAACAAGCCACCGGCGGCCTAGCCGACTTAGTGCGCCTCTCCAGTCCGCTGGCCTCTTCCCTACAGTGGTGGCGTCATCGGCCGAACCTAGTGCTCGGAATGCCTTTTCAGTCGCCTCAGCCGACTCAAGTGCTGACGACCGATGCTTCCCTCCTGGGCTGGGGAGCTCACTGCCAGGGGGCATGTACTCAAGGTCTCTGGACCGCGTGGGAATCTGCTCAACAGATCAACTTCCTGGAGCTCAGAGCTATTCGTCTGGCGCTCAAGGCTTTCTCCCACCTGACTTCTCACCAGTCCGTCCTTGTCCAGACGGACAATCAGGTTGCCATGTTCTACGTGAACAAACAGGGCGGTACGGGCTCCTTCCTTCTCTGCCGAGAAGCTCAAAAGCTCTGCTCTTGGGCCGTCAGTCACGGCATTCTTCTCAAAGCGGTTTATCTCCCAGGCCAGGAGAATTGCCTGGCGGACAAACTCAGCAGAATACTCCAGCCGCATGAGTGGCGTCTGGATCCCTTGGTAGTCCAGAAACTCTTTCTGAAGTGGGGCCTCCCCACGATGGATCTCTTTGCCAGTCCTCTCAACCGGCAACTTCCTCGCTTCTGCTCGCGTCAGCCACATCCCCTTCGGGTAGCGGCAGATGCATTTCTGCTCTCATGGTCGGAAAACCTTCTCTATGCTTTTCCTCCCATCCCGCTGGTCTCCCGAACTCTGTTCAAGGTTCTCCAGGACAAAGCGTCCATGATCCTGGTGGCTCCTCGCTGGCCCAGGCAGCCGTGGTTTCCACTCCTGTTGCAATTAGCGGTAGAGGATCCGTTCCCTCTGGGGTTTCATCCGGATCTCCTAACACAGGATCAGGGGTCTCTGCTACACCCCAACCTCAGATCTCTCAATCTAATGGCCTGGCGGCTGAAAGGGTAGTCCTTGCTCCCCTTCTCCTGCCGGCAGAGGTGGAAGAGGTCGTCCTAGCTTCTTGGCGACCTTCTACCCGCAAATGCTACGCCCTTAAATGGCGTCGCTTTTCCGTTTGGTGTGTACAGCAGTCTCAGGATCCCTTCTCCTGCTCGGTGTCGGTGATCTTGCAGTACCTGCTCTACCTCTCTAATCTGGGACTTAAGTCCAACTCAGTCAAGGTCCACCTCAGTGCTCTGTCAGCACACCATGTGCCGGTGGACGGCAGACCTCTTTCCAGCGACCCTCTTGTAGCACGGTTTCTCCGAGGTCTCCTTCTACTAAAACCACCTCTGCGCCCGCCAGCACCTGACTGGGATCTGAATGTGGTTTTACAGCGGATCACCTGTCCGCCTTTTGAACCGATGGCTACCTGTTCTCTGCGTTTTCTTTCGTGGAAAACCTTATTCCTGATAGCCCTCACTTCCGCTAGACGCGTCAGTGAATTGCAGGCCCTCGTGTCTGATCCTCCCTTCACTCGGTTCTACAAAAATAGGGTAGTCCTACGGACTCACCCAAAATTTCTTCCAAAAGTTGTCTCCCCTTTTCACATCAATCAGGAGGTGGTACTTCCAACCTTCTTTCCCAGGCCTCACTCCAGCCGAGCTGAACGAGTCCTGCATACCCTGGACTGTAGAAGGGATTGAACTTCTACCTTGACCGTACGCGGGAGCACCGTAAAGCTGCTCAGCTTTTTGTGTCTTTTGACCCCAATAAATTGGGGCTCCCTGTCTCCAAGGGTACTCTGTCCATCTGGGTTGCTGACTGTATCGCTTGGGCTTATGGGGCAGCCGGACTCTCCTTAGAAAGTCGAGTCACGGCTCATTGTGTTCGGGCGAAGGCTATGTCAGTGGCTTACCTCCGCTCTGTTCCGCTGGCAGAAATCTGCCGGGCCGCTACTTGGTCTTCGAGCCAGACTTTTGCGGTCCATTACTGTCTCGAGAGGGAGTCCCACAGGGACAGTGCTTTCGGACAGGCAGTCCTCCGAAATCTCTTCGAGGTTTGAGCAACTCCTACCCTCCATCCCGGATGGGGGCTACCGGTGGGTAATAAGTCAGCGAAGATTCCATCCTTCTGTACTGCCGAGCTCGAGGGAGCTCTTTTTTGTGCTTAGGGTCTCCGGTAGCCTTAAGCTTGGGAGTCCCATATGTGAGGACTGACTTCCTGCTTGGTCCTGGAGAAAGCGTAGTTACTCACCTGTAACAGGTGTTCTCCAGGAGCAGCAGGAATCAGTCCTCACAACCCTCCCTCCTCCCCGTGGAGTTGCAATCATCTGCTTAAGTTTTTTTGCAAATTTTTATGCTGTTTTTTAGCTATGTCATCAGACTGGCTAAGATGGCACCCTTGGGCGGGAAGGCGACCGCGCATGCGCGCTGCAATTCCCAAAGGCTTTCTGTGAAAGCTGGGGAAAATTGCTCCGCGAGGGCTCCGTCGGCGCCGACGTCACCCATATGTGAGGACTGATTCCTGCTGCTCCTGGAGAACACCTGTTACAGGTGAGTAACTACGCTTTCTCCACATGAGCATTCCAACAGCCCGGCATTATCTTCAGCTCTTGGGATCTATGGCGGCAGTCATCGACTTAGATCCTTGGGCCTGGTTACATTTGTGTATTCATTTGCATATATACATCTCATGCGTATTCATTATGATTACTTTATTAAAATAAAATTTTAAAAAACACCTTTCCCCAGAACAGCATAAAGGGGTTTGGTGACTCCACCATACCACCTTGAGCTTTCCTCCAACCCAAAGACATAAAAAGAGCTCGATGACTCCTCCTTAGCTGCCACTCCCCCCTCCCCCCACATACAAGCACAAAGTATCCCTTCTCAGTACTCCTTCCCCCACCCTTGAGGATTTGCACAATAGCTTCCCCATTCTCATTCTCTTGCTCTCCATTTCCTTCACTCAGCACTCCTCTCTCTCTCTGCCTTTTACCCCCTGCCCTGCTCTACAACTCTCAGCATGGGAGCTGGTCGAGGACAGAGAGAGGAAAGTGCAAGATGAGAAGTTGGAGCCCAGCATAGGGAGTGTGAGACATGCCTTTCACCCTTCCTTTCCCCCACCCCCACTCCATCACTTGCTTTACTGTTCATGTCCCACTTCTTCACCATTGCCCTCCACTCTGTCTCCTACCTCTTCAAGCCACATCCTCCTGTTTATCCCAACATCTTTCCCTGTTTTCCATATCCCATTCCATCACACCAAACCAGAGATTCTCAACCCAGTCCTTGGGACCCACCTAGCCAGTCAGGTTTTCAGGATAACCACAATGAATATGCATGAGAGAGATTTGCATATAGGGCCTCCATTGAATGAAGATCTCGCTCATGCATATTCATTTGGTTATCCTGAAAACCTATCTGGATTTGTGTATCCTGAGGACTAGGTTGAGAACCTGTGTCCCAAACTCTTTCTCCTTTCTACTATCATCCCTTTTCCCCTTGTCCTACTTTCTGCCTCCCACTTACTCATGCCACAATCCACCCCCACCCTGTCTCTCTCGCTCTGTCTCTAACTCCTCACCCTCTGTCCATTGGCCATTTCTCTCCACCTGTCTCTACTTCCTCCCCGAAATCCATATCTAACACATCTCTTCCTTTCTGCTTCCCTATCCAGATTTCCCCACTCCTCCCCCTCCTCCTTACCAGATGGTCTTCAATCTTCCTTTTATTACTGCATCTACCTACAGCTTTCCATTTTATTCTCACCCCAGTCCTCCCATTCTCCATCACTCCTTCCCCAATCTCTCACTAACTCCCCCTTCTCTCTCCCCGCCCCAGGTTTAGCATCTCCCCTCATCCCATGCAATCTCACCTCCAGCATCCCCTTTCTAGCTCCCCTAGCCCCTTCCCCCATGTTTAGCAGCCCCTTTTTCTCCATAGTCTCCCTCTATCCCTGTCTATCCCTATTCCCCCTTCCATGTAGTTCAGCATCTCCCCCATCTGTGTTCCTATTCTCCCCTCCTTTGATCTCATATCCAGCATTTCCGTTCTTTCCTCTTCTCCTCTCTCTCCCCCACCCAAGTCCTGCATCTCTCCAATCTGTGTCCCTTTTCCCCCTCCTATGCCCCCTTGTCATATCCAGCACATCGCCCCCAACATCTCCATCATGTCCCCTAAATCCATCTGAGTTTCTACTGCCACTCCCACTGACTGCCCCCTCATATCCAGCATACAACCACCAACCTATCTAATCCCTCAGTCCAGCATTACCTCCATCTGGATCCGTATTCCCCCTCCCACTGATTGACCACTTCATATCTAGCATGCCCACTCCAATCCCTCTATCTCCCATGTGTATTTCCATTCTCCATCCTATGGTCCCATCATGTCCAACATGTCCCTTCTTCCGTCTCCCCCTCCTTGTCCAGCAGATTTGTTTTCTGCCACCAGCTCAGACTACTTTCAGACACTCTCACTGAAAGTGCTGCAAAACCGGTCCTGCCCCCGATGCAGACTTCCTGTACTGAAGGGGGTGGAAACAACATCACAATGCTTTCAGTACGAGTGTGTGAAACCAAGCCCTGAGCAATTCGTGCTTCGATAGAGGCAGCAACCCAAACCTGCCTGCAGCCCTGATCAACCTGAGAAGAGCGCAGGGCTTATTTTCTCACACTCGTACTGAAACCACTGCGATGCCCTCCCCCATACAGGAAGTCTGCATCAGGAGCAGAACCGGCATTGCAGTGCTTTCAGTACATGTGTGAAAGCAAGCCTGGAGTTCTCAGTTTCATTGGAGCAGCAACCTGAACCTGCCTGCAGCCCCAGTCAAACTAATGAGAGCTCCAGGCTTGCTTTCACATGCTTTGTCTGAAAGTGCTGCAATGCCAGATACAGGAAGTCTGCATCATAGCACTTTCAGCTGAAGCGTGTGAAAGCAAACCTGGAGTTCTTATTAGTTTGATTGGGGCTGAAGTCGGCTGGCGACAGGAGCAGAAGGAAAGCAGTCTGGCGTTTGGGGGAGGCAGTGCCCCCCCCACCTTGTCCCCCCCCCTCCCAAAACTATATCCATGTCTGTAACATCAGCAGTCTTGGAGCAGGAATCCATGTTTGGTTCAGAGCAGGCTTCTGGCATCAACCCCACACTCCCTCTCCCCTAGGGGCTGTGAACACTGCCTCTGCAGCTTCTCTCAGCAGGTTTGGGGTGCAAAGAAACAAGGTCCACCTGCATGGCAGTGTGCAGTATTGCAACTGAGCCACCAGACTGACCCATCACAGTAACCTTTCAATAATTTGTCTAATTTAATTCACATTATTGCTACAAATAGTAGAGCATCCCATGACTCCAAGCTCATACTTGTCATCTGATCCCTTAACACTTGGGTTCTTTTTTTTCTTTTTATTTCCTATAGGGAAACTATTCATTTGAAACTTCAGGTAGGTCAGAACAGATTGTGCTGTCATTAAGTATATTGAAAGCTGCCTGCCACTGGTCATAACCATATGCAAATTTGTGTACCAGAAAAAGACTAGATGTCGGGACATATTTCATGCATCCCCTTGTCTTTTTAGCAGTGTGTCCTTTATAAATAAAGCCTTGCATACCACCAATGTGACATACTTCATCCAAGTATGTGTGTAATATATAAAATTAACACGGCAAAACAAACAAAAAAATAAAACAAAATCATATCCAGGATATGATTTAAAAAGCCACAGACATTACTGTCACCTCATGTCTCCCAGCTGCAGAAGGAAATTCTCATCTTCAAACACTTATCACAGAACAAGGACAGTTTAAAAACTGTGGTTGTACCAGAAATTTGTTTCAAGCCAAGAGCATTGTCTGCAGGCTCTCAATCTCTCTCCAACATCATCCCATAGTCCTTGCCGTTCATTTCACTATTAGAGCCAAAGACACATGATATTTGCAGTTTTACGGGTCATACAGCATCTTAGTAACTGGAATCAAAGTTCCATATCGTCCTGCTAGACCAGTCCAGACAAATGGGTTGTGTTCCCCTACCAGTAGATTGGTGGAGACAGAGAACCAATGAAATGCCCAGGTTTCAATGGCATTACTCCCAAGCCTCTATCAGCCTGAGCCACTAGAAGGCAACTCGGTATTCTTCTGTCTCTCTCCCACAAATGGTGGTTGGATTTTCTCAACTCTGGAGAAACTCTGAACAATTGAGAGGAAAAAAATTTACTTTGCTTGTGAATGACCACCTTGAAAGTGACTCTGTGGAGCAGTTATGCAGTGAATGTCTCCTCTTTTATACAGTAGTTCTCAAACCAGATTGGTGGGATTGAGGTGGGAATTTTTTGAATTTTGGCAGGAAAGTTCATTGGAGAAAGGCTGGAGACATCTCTTCTATATTGAAAGCTTCTCTGAGTTTGTCAATTTTCTTTTATTAGGCAGACGCTGTATCCAAATAACATTGCCACTGTATCATATCAGAAAATACATGGTAAACTATTCATCAAGAACAAATACCGAAACATTCTCTTGCCTGTATCATTTTATTTTATCCCTCCTCCCCCTTTCAATAGTTCCCCCTCCACCCCTCCCTCCACCCTTTTGTCCCCCCCTTATTCCCCTCAATACCTACCTTACAGTGTGCTTCTACCCTCCTCCCCTACCCCATACCCACTCCCCAGGCGGGTGGTGACTCTTACACTCCGCACAGGGGTCCATTCACTTCCTCTATTCAACTATACCTCAGCTACCATCCCACAGTCCAACTGTTCGCTCCTTTGTCCCCCTCCCCCCAACCTCCCTTCTTCCCCACTCTATGCCTTCCCTTCACCCTTCCATCCTACCCCCCCACCCCTCTGCCATATCCCCATTGCTAGTGGTCCATTTACTCCAAATGTCATACATAACCGGTTCTCTACCTCAATGTATTGAGTATCCTGCTCCTCTCCCGCGCAGAGGGTCTGTAGAAAGGGTCCCCATTCTATCGGGAATCGTTCCCCCAATTTGTCATTCCCTCGTATTCCAACCCTCTCTACCAACATTAAATCATATATTTCATGTCTCCAATTGGCCCGCCGGGGTCTGCTCCTCGACAACTATCTCTTAAGAATAAGATGTCGCGCTACCATCACCACACGTTGCATCCACTGGGTATATTTTCTTAGTATCTTTCAGTATCCTTCAACCCCAACTCTGCTGACTGAGGCTACACTCCTATATCCACCGCAAACAGTGCCCCTAGAAATCCATACACTTCCATCCAAAATTGAGAGATTTGAGGACATCTCCACCACATATGTCCTAGAGCAAGGGTGGGCAAGTCCGGTCCTGGAGAGCCACAGACCAGTCAGGTTTTCATGATGTCCCTAGTGAATATTCATGGACCTATTTTCATACAATGGAAGGCAGTGGATGCAAATAGATCTCATGAATATTCATTAGGGACATCATGAAAACCTGACTGGTCTGTGGCTCTCCAGGACCGGACTTGCCCACCCCTGTCCTAGAGTGGCCGCCCCCTCCGCACATCTCGGACATCCCGCCGAGGCGGCTGCCCCTGCTCTGTAAGCTCTATTAGGGGCAAAGTGACTCCTTATAATCTGATACTGCATATCCCTCCATTTACTATAGCCACTCATTTGCAGTATCTGTGCCAACGCTTCTGTTATGTGCTCACTCGTAATCTGTACTTGCAAATCCCTTGCCCATTGCTCTGCCACAGCCGTCTCTTCCAAAGGAGCCTCCAAGGCTACATATTCCTTCTGTAGCAACGATATACTTGCCTGCTGTGGCATACCCGTATATATTAGCTCTTCTAATTTCGAGCATATCTCTCCTTGTAAATCTTCAGCCCTTAGGCTACCTACATAACTTCAAGCTTGCATATATCTGAATTGATCCACATCCTGCAACCCATATCGCGCCTGCAGCTCTCAAAACGGAAGCATCCTACCTTCACCATCCACCTGTTCAAATGCCAATATCTCTTTCGTCTCCCACCTCTTGAATGCGCCCCCCCCCCCCCACACACTCCTGGTCGAAACTCGCCATCACACCTCCTGCACACTATCCCCCAGACTTGTCGCAAAACTTTAAAACCAACATATTGGTCAATAATTTTGGGTAACATCTGTTTTTTGGAGTGTAATACATATCGCAATGTCATTGGATGTGCTATCTCTGCCTCAACTGGCAGCGACATATAGTCCTCCGTCTCACTCAGCCAGTCTCTCAAGTTCCGTAGCTAGCAGGCTGTGTTATATCGATAAATGTCTGGTACACCCATACCCCCCCCTTCTCCCACGGCTGTAATAATAACCGTATCCTGATCCTTGGCTTTCTACCTCGCCATAAAAATTGAGTAAGTATCCTCTCCAGTGCTTTAACTTCTTTACGCAACAGCAGAATGGGAAGGACCTGCAGCGCATACAACCACTTTGGAAAAATCACCATCTTGTACACCACTATCCGTCCACCCAACGACAGAGGAAGATCCCACCATCTCTCTAGCCTATTGTGAGTCTCCTCTAGCAGTCTCTGGATATTCAACCTATGACTCTTCCCTGTTTCCGCCGCCAATCTAACCCCTAAGTACTTTATTTCATTCATACTCCATTTCAATGGAAACTCTCCCTTCCAGCTTCCTGGGAGTCCTTTATCCAAGGGCATTGCCTCCGACTTCTCAAAATTAAGTTTCAGACCAGAAAACCGTCCAAACTCAGCAAACATATCCAACAGTGTTGTTAAAGTCTCCTGAGGTCTCCCCACATACACCAGCACATCGTCAGCAAAAGCCGACACTCGGAAGTCCGACATTCCAATCCTCGCTCCCACCAGCCAGGGGTGTGTCAGTATACGTTCCAGTAATGCCTCTAATGTCAAAACATAGAGGAACGGCGATAACGGGCACCCCTGTCTAGTACACCTCCTTATTGGGAAAACATCCGTCAATGAATCATTCACTATAATTTGTCCCTGTGGGTTTGAATATAACAGCCGTACCATGTTTCCAAAAAAGCCTCCCAGACCCATACGCTCTAAAATCCGGAACATATAAGGCCACACCACCCGATCAAAGGCTTTCTCCGCATCAAAGCTCACTAATAGTGCCGGCTCACCTGCTGCTTCTGTCATGTACAAGGCAGCAAAGATCCTCCGCATATTTTTAATGATGTGCCTATTATGCACAAAACCCACTTGATCCCCATTCACCAAGTCCGGTATCATCGGTGCTAAGTGCTCTGCCATTATTTTAGCCAAGATCTTGAGATCAACATTGATCAGTGAGATAGGCCTGTAGGATCCCGGTTGTTCAAGGTCCCTACCCTCCTTGGGGAGTACTGTGATAACTGCCCTATTTGCTTCATATGGAAAGAGTTGTCTTCCTACCAAATCCATATAGTGTGCTGACAAGGGTCCCGCCACCTGCTGTAGGAGGAGCTTGTAAAACTGCCCCTGATATCCATCAGGCCCGGGAGTCCATCCCATACGCAGAGTCTTAACCACTGCCACCACCTCCGTAGGCATGATAGGACCCATTCATCAAGTCTCTCTGTTCCGCTGATAAACATGACACCCTTATTCGGTCCAAAAATACCTGCTCGCTCCGCTGGTGGTCCTGCCCTCCTTCATACAGTGCAGTATAACACTTCCGAAATATCTCTTCTGTGTGCTGTTGTGTGCTCCTAATCTGTCCTCTCTCATCTCTCATTGCTCCCACATATGTCCTCCTAACCCCCTCTCCCGTCCGTATCAGCCCTGCCAGCAACTTCCTGGGTTTGTTCCCAAATTTGTACAGCTTATGTCTGTAATACAACAGGGACCAAATCACCCTTTTTTGTATTACTGAGGATATCTTTTTGTAGGTATAGCAGTATCTCCCTATTCTGAGCTGTGGGAAATTGGCAAAATCTGTGCCTTGCTACTCTCACCTCCTTTTCCAACCGTAACAGGTTCCCATTATACTGTCTCTGTCTATAACCCATATAGCTAATAATGTGTCCCTGAAGTACTGCCTTAGCAGTTTCCCAAAACAATGTGGGGTTCGCCTTATGCTCCGCATTGTGTGTAACACATTCCTCCCACTTAGACTTCAGAAATTCACCAAAGTGTTTATCAGCGCTCACCTCCAATGGATACATCCACAATGTCCTGTCCTTACTTAACCCCCACTGAATGTTTATCCAGATCAGTGCGTGGTCAGAGACCATTATAGGCCCCACTCTCGCTTCCGTTACTCTAGGAAATAACCTAGAAGATCCCAGAAAATAGTCGATCCTAGATCCAGTGTCATGGGCCCTTGACACATGCGTATAGTCCCTTTCTAACGGGTTTAAAACCCTCCAATAGTCTAACAGCTCAAACCCTTCACATAGTCCCTTCACCCATTGCGCTGTCCGATCTCTGTTGTTACCACTCCTCTTCAACCTATCCATACTCTCGTCCATTACGCAATTAAAATCTCCCCCCATTATTAACGGGGTGTGTCCCACGTCGCTCAAACATTTGTTAACCTTTACACAGAATCTTGCTTTGTACAAGTTTGGCACATAGATATTCATTAACGCTACTCTCTGGCCTCTAATCTCTCCAATTACCAAAATAAATCTACCCTCTGGGTCTTCCATGGTTCGCGTCAACACAAATCCCACCTTATGAATAAGGATTGCCACTCCTGCTTTTTTCCCTCCAGAGGACGCTCCATATACCCCACCCACCCACCATCTCCTGAGCTTATCATGTTCTTTAGCAGTAAGATGTGTTTCTTGCAGGAAAGCGACTTCCACCTTATCCCGTAAAGTCTTTAATATCTTATAGCGCTTAATAGGATTCCCCATCCCGCATACATTCCATGATGCAAATCGCATTTTAGTGCCCATCATGATCTATCCATAATCAAAGCCCTTGCTTTATTTATTTATTTATTCCCGCCAAAGAGACAGCCCCCCCAGCACAGGGCTCCCCCTTTTCCTCTCATCCCTCTCTGTCTGCCTGAGCTTCCAAGGACCACTAGCAATATCCCTCCCCTCCTCCCCCCAAATCCCTTTGTGACTGCATCGTATTTTTAATTTTTCCCTGTCCCCCCCCCTCCCCTCCTAGATTCCCAAACCCTCCTCCACTCCCCCGCCTCCTCCCCCTTCCCTAACATCTCCCACCTTCCCTCCCCTTCCTCCTGTATCTCTACTCCTTGACCATCATTAATGCATCCTGAACCCACCTCCACCCACCTCTATCCTCCGCTCAATAATTAGTCTACCCTAGGGTCCCTCCCCCTTCCCCCCATATATTCCCCCCACTTTACCACTCTTACATACATTACCTTATATCTTCCTACCTTCCTCCGCTATCCCATCCAGCTCCCCCCTTATAGCAATCCAATCCTCCAAACCGGCTACCTCCTCCCCCTCCTCTCCTTTTCCCAATAATCTTCAAACATGGATCATATACCAACACTGAACTCTCTAAACAACCAATACTTTCATTTTTAACAAACAAAATCACATTGTCAACCATCACAACATCATCAGCCAATCTCAGAAAGAGACCGGTCCTCAATAAAACAGTTCAACAATTCAACAGTTTCATATGGGGGAGGGAGCAAACGAGAGCCGCCCCTCCTCATGTAATCTTATCTCCCAGCTGCCTTCAAGCTCGCCTGCCAGCGTCCTTGTTATTGATGAGGATGGGCGAATTGTATTCTGGGCTCCCCTTTCATAGTGTCGGCTCTACTCCATATCTCCTCCAGTCGCACATCTCACTTGTTCTGCGGTGCTGCGTTCATTATACGTATGGTACATGTCACTCACCTCATATACATCCGGAGGGAGAAAGAGGTACATAGTCCAGTTTTTCACATAGTTCTCTCCTCTCTCAGCAAGTCTTGGCGCTGCAGGTTTTCTCTCAGAACTACTACAGTCCACACCCCATACCGGCTCAGCCTTGGTTTATGCATCACCGAGGGTTGCTAGAAAAGTCTGTGCCGCTGTCACCGTTTCAAAGATGTGGTGCTTGCCATTATACTCCAGCCTCAATCTAGCAGGACACATCAGGGCAAATCGCATGCCCTTATTATAAGTGTGGCACATATTCCTGTAAATTCACGTCTTCGCAAACTCACTTGATTTGATTCGAGTAGTCTTGGAAGATCAATACTTTCTGCGCTCCCGATGTCTGACTCTTCTTTGCTCTAGCCACTCTCAACACCGCCTCTTTTTGAACAAAGTTCAGAAATCGTACAGTCACTACCTGTGGTCGGGTCGCTCCTTCTCTCTTCTGCCCAAGTCTATGTGCTCTCTCTATGACCAGTGGTCCCACACTCGCCTCCAGAGAAAGTTGTGAGATCAGCCACTTTTCCAGGTAGTCACAGAGCTTGCCCTCTTTAACAGACTCTGATATCCCCACAATTCTCAAGTTCTTTCGTCTACCGCGATTCTCCAAATTATCAATTTTATCCGCGTAACTCTTTATTTGTTCCATTTTCTTTATAGTTTGGGCCTGCGATTGCTGGGCCTCTTCCACCGTCACAATTCGTCGTTCCACTTGTGCTACTCTTGGCCCAATGTCTGCTACCGCTTGCCCTACCTGGGACATCTGCTCTGATAGGGCTTGAAATCACCCCTCCAAGGCTGCTACCACCATGCTGGTTACGTCTCTACAGCTCCTGCTAGAGGGTTGTTAATCGGGCTATCCAGAGCAGAAGACACCATCTTACTCTCCGCCCCGTATGGTTTCTCCTTTTTCCCGTGTTTCACTGCCATCTGCTTCCTTGTTAGGCGCGCTTCCTCCAACGCTTGCCTCTCAGCACTCCACTCCTGTCTCTCCCCCAGCTCAGTCAGCTGTTTTCGAGTGGAGGTTGTCTAGAGAGAGTCTATTTTTGCGGCGGGCTACTCCGGAACTCGGCAATCCGCTGCCGTCTAGTCACTGCATCACGTGGTCTCCGGTTCTCTTTATTTACTCTCAGCAGGGCTGCGTCCTTTATAATAGAGGTTCTCCTAATCCAATTTGCTGTATATTTAGTTCAAGCACTTCACACTATGGCCACAAGATGGCGCTCCCGCTTCACCAGTACACATCCGCTCACTCACCGTGTAGGCGGGGAAACCAGAAACCTGCCCGGGCTTGTTCCTTTATTTCTGCCTGCAGGCTGCAGCTCTACTACCAGCAACGGGAGGAAGATTGTGTCTCCGCAGCCCCTGAGCAGCATTCAACAAGCCAGTTATCAGTGCAGGACTTGAAGATCTTCAATCTGATGGCCCGGATCACCACCTACACTTCCGCTCTTCCTTCCGGCTCAGTGGAACGCAGAATCCCCATTCATTTTACCACCATGTGGCAATGGTCGCAGCCCTCCAACCCCAACACTACCGGCAAGCCAAGACACAGAAGGGCAGAGACAGCAGTCAGAAGCCTCCGAATCCCTCGCAGCAGCTCTATCTCTCAAGCAGGCAGTCACTCCGTGGCAGACCTCCCCGGCATCAAGGTCAGGCTTGTTTCTAAATTTAATACTGCTCATCCCTGCTTTCGATCAGATCTCAAGCTCCCCACTTCTCTCAGCTATCCACTGGAGTCATTCTGGCCGCAAAATCGGACGGGCATCCCTAATAGCCATACCTCCTGTTCCTCGGGGGTTTCCTTTTTCCCTACGGGCACACTCCGGAGCAGCTGGTGTCACTTCAGGACCCAGCACAGCAACAGCGTTACCTTGCCCGTCATATCTCCTGCTACCGGAGCCGGTGATTCCAGCGCAGAGGGGTAGGAAGGCTTCAGTTTAGACTCCCTCATGCTTGGTTAGCATTCGGAGAGGGGTTTTAGCACTTTCCTCATTTTTTACCCAGCAGCAAGGTGGATCAGGCGCGGAGCTGCACTAACTTGCAGCCATTCTCGCTAGCGCTCACCAGCGCCCCCCCCCCTCTGGTGAGTTTAAAAATGTTCTCCCAATAGTTACTTCAAATGTTCTCTTGGGCTTCTGCAACCAAAAACATCTTTCAAAAATGAAAAAAGAACCAGATGAAGAAAATAGGAAATGAGACAAGCTCTGGCAAGTTTAAAAACAAAGCACTTATATGGAAGGAAAATGAAAATGTTGTTGTTGTTGTTGTTAATATTTATAAAGCGCTACAAGGCATACACAGCGTTGTACAAACACATAAAAAGACAGTCCTTGCTTGAGGAGCTTACAATCTATTTAAGACAGACAATGCAATACAATGGAAATAAGGGTTCAATAGTGAGAAGAGACACAAGGGAAACAAGAGATTAGGATCCAAAAGCGGCCTCAAAGAGGTAAGCCTTTAGTGTAGATTTGGAGAGGGAGAGAGATGAGATTTGACATAAAGATAGAGGAAACTTATTCCAGGCATAAGGAGCAGGAAGGTGAAAGGAACGGAGTTGACATTAGAAGAAAAGGGCATGGAGAGAAGGATACCAGAGGAGAAGCAAAGTTCACGAGGAGGAGTGTAAGGAGAGAGGAAAGGTAATAAGGGGCAGTAGAGTGAATGCATTTATAAGTTAGAAGAAGAAGTTTGTAATTGATATGGAAGGGGAGCCAGTGACATGATTTCAGAAGAGGGGGTTATATGAGTGTATCAGAGCTGATGGAAGATTAGCCGCGTAGCCGAGCTCTGAATAGATTGAAGAGGAGAGAGATGACTCTGAGGAAGACCAGCGAGGAGGAGGTTGCAGTAGTCAAGACGGGAGGTAACTAAAGAGTGGACAAGAGTTTTAGTTGTGTTTTCAGAGAGGAGGGGGAGGATTTTGTTAATGTTATAGAGAAAGAAAGGACAGGTTTTAGCAATCTGTTGAATATTAGTGGAGAAGGAGAGAGAGAAGTCAAAGATGACCCCGAAGTTATGGGATGAGGAAACGAGAAGAAGAGTATTATCAAAAGTGATGGAGAAAGGAGGAAGGTGGGAGAAGGGTTTAGGGGGAAAGATAAGAAGTTTGGTTTTAACTCAATTTCAGACGGTGGTGAGACATCCAGGCAGCAATATCAGATAACAGAGTTTGGAGTGCAGGAGAAATGTCAGGTGAAGATAGGTAGATTTGAGAGTCATCAACATAAAAATGATACTGAAAACTGTAGGAAGAGATGAGCCAACCAAGGGACTGGGTGTAGAGAGAAAAAGAGAGGGCCTAGAGCAGAGCATTGGGGTACACCAATTGAAAGAGGGATAGCAGAAGAGGAACCACAAAAGCAAACACTGAAGGAGTGATTGGAGAGATAAGAAGAGAACAAAGACATCACAGAGTCTCTAAAACCAAGAGAAGATGTGTCGAGAATGAGAACATGATCAACCGCATCAAAAGCAGCAGAAAGGTTAAGAAGAAGAACTGAGTAAAGGCTTTTGGACTTGGCCAGGATCAAGTCACTGGAAATTTTGGCAAGAATGTAGAATGAAAAGGACGAAAACCAGACTCGAGGGGATCAAGGAGGGCATGAGAGGAGAAAAATTTGAGGTAGCAGCGGAAAACTGCACATTCAAGAAGTTTGGAAATGAAAGGGAGATGGGTCAATAATTAGAAGGATCAGTGGGGTCAAGAGAAGAATTTTTGAGGAGAGGAGTGATCACAGCATGCCTGAAGGTTGCAGTGGAGAAAGAAAGTTTGAGAATATGTGAAGTGGAAGGGATGATGGAGGAGGAGATGGAGTTGAGGCTATGGGAGGGGGTAGGATCAGAAGAACAGGTAGTGAGTTTAGAGGAGGAAAGAAGGGAGGTTTCCTCTTCAGAGTTTTAAAAAAAA
Source organism: Ichthyophis bannanicus (assembly GCA_033557465.1). Taxonomy (NCBI): domain Eukaryota; kingdom Metazoa; phylum Chordata; class Amphibia; order Gymnophiona; family Ichthyophiidae; genus Ichthyophis; species Ichthyophis bannanicus. The sequence goes on from CM066031.1 coordinate 551,010,902, forward strand.
AAAAAAAGAAGAAAAGGTGGATGAAGAAGAGGGGAAAAGTTGATCTTGCAGAGGTGGAAGAAGGGGTGAGGAAGGATTAATAGGGAATTGAAGAGTGATCTTAAGGACTTTGTCATGAAAATAGTCTGCTAGGGTTTGGGCAGAGAGAGAAGGAGGGCTTGGAGGACGTGATGCCTTAAGAAGGGAATTTAGAGTAGAGAAGAAATGACGGGGGTTAGAAGCAAGACAGTCAGATGGATAAAATAGCTTTTAAGCCTTGCCACCCTCACAAACTCCGTCCACCACCTCGGATGTAGCAGAGTCGCTTAAGGTGCTTTTATTACCACGGATCCTGAGGAGCTCCAGTTCAGGTGACCATATCTTTGCTTGCATATCATTTACTTGCCATCTGCCTCCTCACTGCCAAACAATCCAAAGTAGTTTGCTTCTCACACAAAGGGGCATAATCCTTCGATATTGGGGTTTATCAACTGGGGTCCTGAAGAGCACTGCACTTAAGCAACCATTTACCTCAGTAACGTCTGTGAAAAGAAGCTTGCTGTACAGACAGACAACTCAAAATAAAACCTTTTTGAGATACATACGATGCAAGAAACTGGGGAGGAGTCATTTGGACTATTAGTTGTAAAAGGGGCACTAAGAAGGGGACAAGGCTGTAGCTGAGAGGCAACATGAATTCTTTGCTTCAGTTTTTACTGAGGAAGATGTGAGGAAGCTATACATGGCAGAAAGGGTATTTAATGATGAGTCAGAAGAGCTGAGTGAAATCTCGGTGAACCTGGAAGATGTAATAGAACAAACTGATAAACTAAAGAGCAGCAAATCATTTGGACCGGATGGTATACACCCAAGAATGCTGAGAGAACTCAAAGATGAAATTGCAAAGGTTTTATTGGTGATTTTTAACCTAGCATTAAAATCTACGGTACCAGAAGATGGAGGGTGGCCAACGTTGACGTCTTCATTAATCCTTAGCTGGTGTTTGGGGAGCAGGTTGATGCTGTAGGTGTTGCTGGATTCCGCGTGGTGTTCACAATACACTTCCATCCTTGATGATCAGTGGTGATATTTCTAGTCTTGTCGATGGTCAGTCGCTGATTCCTTAGGTCTCCTTCAATGTGTTGCCATGTTATCTTCGGTGCTGCTCGTTGAACCCTCCAGTGGACGGGTTGCTCTTGCCAGAGGAGTTTGTGTGACAGTCGACTGGTGTTTGTTCTGCAAACGTGGCCAAACCATTGCAGTCTGCGTTTTTGGATTTGTTCTTCGACTAAAGGTTGATGGTCGCACCTTGTCTGAATTGTCTTATTTCGATGGCAGTCACGGAAAAACACCCAAAAGCTGTCTCAGGCATCGCATTTGAAAGACCGCAAGCTTATTCATGTCAGGTTTGAGCAGAGTCCATGTTTCCTCTCCATACAGGAGAATTGGCAGAATTAGTGTTTGGAATAGGAAAATTTTGATCTTGGTGGAGATATTGGCCTTCTTCCAGAGGGCACCATTTGAGCGAGGTGAATGTTACTGTTGCCTGGCCAATCCTGCTGTGGACTTCAGTGGTAGATGCCACCTTCTCCTACTGCATCAGTGATCCCAGGTATTTGAATTCTGAGACCTGCTCGATTTGGATTCCATCGAGTTGAACATTGGCCTGTGATCATCTGTGGTCATAACTTTGGTCTTGTCCACATTGATTCTTAGGCCATAAGATTGGGCGATGTGGTAAAGGATGTCAGTGGCCTCTGCATTTGTGTCAGCAAATGTGGCACTGTGCGAACATCAAGTCAGTGAGGAAGAAGTTGTTGTCATATTGGACCCCACATCTGTCCTCAGATGTTTTCCTCATAATGGCATCGATCACAATATTGAAAAGCAGGGGTGAGGTGGACTCCAGTTTGGAAAGGAAATTCCTTGAATAGTTTGTTTCAGATTCGCACACTGCTAGTTGAGCCATTGTATGATGCTTGGAGAAGCTGGATGATCTTCAGCGGCATGTGCTTGTTCTCCAATGCCCTCCACAGGGTGGGCCGGTGCAGTCCCTATGTGGTCTGAATCCTGCTTGCTCTTCTCAGCTGGTCTGTTCACGATGTTTCTGCAGCCTTGTTTATATGATCTTCATGAACACCTTGCCAACAATTGAAAGGAGGCTGATGCCATGGTAGTTCTTGCATTCCCGGCTATTGCCTTTCTTCAGGACTGGCACGATGATGGCTTTCTTCCATACTGATGGAAATCGTTCTATGTGCCAGATGAGTGTTATGGGGACGTGGGGCTGTTGTAGCATTTGTCTCCCCCAGCTTTGATCGTTTCGGCAGTGACTTAATCCACTCCGGGCACCTTTCCATTCTTCAATGATCTTCTCACACTCTTCACTTCGACTGTTGGCTCACCATCGAGGAATGGATTCTCCGGCATGTCCATGGGTAGTGGCTCTGGTGGTGGTCCCTGGGGCGGATCATGGTTGTATAGCTGTTGGACGAATTCTTTCCACCGTTTCAGGCGTTCACCAGGGGAGCTCACAAAGGTGCCGTCCGCTTTCTTGATGTCATTGGTAAGCCAAGTCGACCACTCAGTCTCCTGAGGGTCTGATACAGAGATGGGCAACGTAATATTTATTTTTAAAAAGGGCTCCAAGAGTGATCTGAGGAGTTAGACCAGTGAGCCTAACATTGCTGCTGGGTAAAATTGTGGAAACAAAATTACTGGACACTTCGATAGGCATGATTTAATGGGACAAAGTCAAGATGGATTTAATAAAGGGAAGTCTTGCCTCACCAATCTGGTTCATTTCTTTGAAGACATCAATGAACATGTGGATAAAGGTGAGCCAGTTGATGTGAGGTGGCATTTTCAGAAAGAGCATCGAAGTGCAGTCTTTGACATCCAGGGCTGAACATGCATAAAATTCCAGGACATCTGTTTCAGCCCGATTTTAGAAACATATATGTCCTCTATATGGACGTTCATGTCATCAATGTAGATGTTCCTGCTATGAAACTAAGGAGCGGGCACATCCATCTCAAGCAAGGTTACATACGGGGACATCAGCAGTGTGGCAAAACAAAAACACGAGCCCCCATTCCTTATCTGTTCTTGTTGGCAAATTGTAAAATAAAGGTGATGTAAAACCCTCTCGCACCGAGGAAGTTTCTCCAGGGCCATGTGCCCATGAGGGAAGGGTTAGGACAGCCGTTATAGTTGGTGATTTGATCATTAGGCATGTAGATAGCTGGGTGGTTGGTGGACGTGAGGATCGCCTGGTAACATGCCTGCCTGGTGCGAAGGTAGCGGACCTCACGCGCCACCTAGATAAGGTCTTAGATAGTGCTGGGGAGGAGTCTGCTGTCTTGGTACATGTCAGTACCAATGACATAGGAAAATGTGGTAGGGAGGTTCTGGAGGCAAAATTTAGGCTTTTAGGTAGGAAGTTGAAAACCAGAACTTCCATGGTAGCATTCTCCGAAATGCTTCCTGTTCCATGCGCAGGACCCAAAAGGCAGGCAGAGCTCCGGAGTCTCAATGCGTGGATGAGACAATGGTGCAGAGATGAGGGGTTTGGATTTGTTAGGAACTGGGGAACATTCTGGGGAAAGGAGTGGCTCTTCCGAAGGGATGGGCTTCACCTTAACCGGGATGGAACCAGCCTGCTGGCATTAACCTTTAAAAAGGAGATAGAGCAGCTTTTAAACTAGATATTAGGGGAAAGCCGACAGTCGCCCAAGAGCGGATGGTTCGGAAGAATGTATCCTTGAAGGATACTACCAAAAGCAGAGAGGTTCCACAAAAGAGTAAAGTAGCCCAAATGCCCTCAACTATGGAGCAGACAGAACTTAAATATCCCAATTTACCCATGTCTAACAATAGCCAAATTAACATGAATAAAATACATTCTCTAAAATGTTTGTATGCAAATGCTAGAAGTCTAAAGAATAAGATGGGAGAGTTAGAATATATAGCACTAAATGAAAGGTTAGATATGATTGGAATATCAGAGACATGGTGGAAGGAGGACAACCAGTGGGACACTGTGATACCTGGGTACAAACTATATCGTAATGATAGAGCTGATCAAATTGGTGGAGGGGTTGCGCTCTATGTTAGAGAGGGCATTGACTCAGAAAGGATTAAAGTTTTGCAGGAAACAAAATCTGCTGTAGAATCTATATGGATTGAAATTCCATATAAAAGGGGGAAGGTAATGGCAGTGGGGGTGTACTATCGAGCACCTGGCCAGAATGACCAAATGGATGATGAAATGCTCAAAGAAATCAAGGAAGCTAACAAAAGTTACAGCGCAGTAATAATAGGGTGATTTCAATTACCCTGGTATCGACTGGGTCAGTGTCACGTCAGGACATGCTAGGGAGATAAAGTTCCTAGATGAAATAAATGACAGCTTCTTGGAGCAGCTGGTTCATGAACCGACCAGAGGGGAAGCCATATTAGACCTAGTCCTTAGTGGAACACCAGATCTAGTGCAAGAGATAAGGGTGTTGGGGCCACTTGGCAATAGTGATCATAGCATGATCGCCTTTGATTTAATTAGTGGAGGAGGGATAGTAAGGAAATCCACAGTACTACCTTTTAACTTTCGAAAGGGAGACTATGATAAAATGAGGAAAACAGTTAAGAAAAAACTAAAAGGAGCAGTTGCAAAGGTTAAAGACGTACATCAAGCTTGGGTGTTGTTGAAAAATACTATCTTGGAAGCCCAGACCAGCTGTATTCCACGCTTTAAGAAAAGTGGAAGGAAGTCCAAAAAACTGCCAGCATGGTTTAAAGGTGAGGTCAGAGAGGCGGCTGTTGCCAAAAAAGCATCTTTCAGGAAATGGAAAAAAGAGCCAAACGACGAAACCTGGAAGCAGCACAAGCACTGGCAAGTCAAATGCAAGGCATTGATAAGGCAGGCAAAGAGAGAATTTGAGAAGAAGCTTGCTGCGGAAGCAAAAACGCAAAATAAAGACCTTTTCAAGTACATTCGTAGCAAAAAACCTGTGAGAGAGTCAGTTGGTCCATTAGATGATAAAGGGGTTAAAGGAGCACTAAGAGGCGACAAGGCGATAGCAGAGAGACTGAATGAATTCTTTGCTTCGGTCTTTACTGAGGAAGATGTAGGGATGTTACCCATGACTGAAGTGGTATTTAAAGGTGCGGAAGAATTGAAGGAAATATTGATACATCGGGAAGATGTCTTACAACTATTAGATAAACTGAAGAGTAGCAAATCACCTGGGCCGGATGGTATACATCCAAGGGTGTTGAAAGAACTGAAATATGAGATTGCAGACCTGCTATCAGTAATCTGTGAACTATCATTAAAATCATCTCTAATACCTGAAGATTGGAGGATCGCCAATGTAACACCAATTTTTAAAAAGGGTTCCAGGGGTGATCCGGGAAACTACAGACCGGTGAGCCTGACGTCAGTACCGGGAAAAATGGTAGAAACCATCATAAAGAATAAAATTACTCAGCATGTAGATAGTCACAGCCTAATGGGAGACAGCCAACATGGCTTTAGACAAGGAAGATCTTGTCTTACTAATCTGTTATGTTTTTTTGAAGGAGTGAATAAACAGGTGGACAAAGGTGAGTCTGTTGATATTGTGTATCTGGACTTTCAGAAAGCCTTTGACAAGGTCCCTCATCAGAGACTTTTGGCAAAACTAAAGAGTCATGGGATAGGAGGCAGTGTACTATTGTGGATCAGGAACTGGTTAAAAGATAGAAAGCAGAGGGTAGGGCTAAATGGCCAATTTTCCCAATGGAGAAAGGTGAATAGTGGTGTACCCCAGGGATCTGTGCTGGGTCCGCTGCTTTTTGACATATTCATAAATGACCTGGAAAGTGGAATAACGAGTGAGGTTATCAAATTTGCAGATGACACAAAACTATTTAAAGTTGTTAAAACCCAAGAGGATTGTGAAAAATTGCAAGAGGATCTTGATAAATTGGAAGACTGGGCATCAAAATGGCAGATTAAATTTAATGTGGACAAGTGCAAGGTTATGCACCTAGGGAAGAACAACCCAAACTATGGTTACACGATGCAAGGTTCCACATTAGGAACCACCACCCAGGAAAAAGATTTAGGCGTCATTGTGGATACCATGTTAAAACCCTCGGCCCAGTGTGCAGTGGCGGCCAAGAGAGCAAATAGAATGCTAGGTATGATAAGGAAAGGAATGGAAAATTAAACAAAAGATATTATAATGCCTCTATATCGTTTCATGGTGAGACCGCACCTTGAATATTGTGTGCAATTCTGGTCGCCGTATCTTAAAAAGGATATAGTGATTTTAGAAAAGGTTCAGAGAAGAGCCACCAAAATGGTAAAGGGGATGGAAGGATACTCCTATGAAGAAAGGCTAAAAAGTTTAGGGCTCTTTAACCTGGAAAAGAGACGGCTGAGGGGAGATATGATAGAAGTCTATAAATTAATGAACGGAATGGAACGGGTAAACGTAGATCGATTGTTTACCTTATCAGAATATAGAAAGACTAGGGGACATGCAATGAAGCTACAGGGTAAACTATTTAAGTCTAATAAAAGAAAATATTTTTTCACTCAACGTTTAATCAAACTCTGGAATTCGTTACCGGAGGATGTAGTAAAGGCTGTTAGTGTAGCTGGGTTTAAAAAAGGTTTGGACAAGTTCCTGGAGGAAAGGTCCATAAACCATTATTAAGAAGTGACTGAAGATATCAATGCTTGACCCAGTACAAGCATTGTGGAACTTGTCTCTTGGGGAAACTGCTAGGTACATATGACCTAGATTGGCCACTGTTGGAAACAGAATACTGGGCTTGATGGACCTTGGTCTGACCCAGTATGGCATATCTTATGTTCTTATGTTCTTATGAGTGTACCTCCTTTTCAACAGCTTCTACACTTTTGCTGGACAAAAAGAGCACTTTTCAGATGCCCATTTGTGCCTAAAGTAGCTATAAACATTGACACAGCTCAGGATGTCCAGGATGCTTCAAGAACTTGGGCATTCTTGCCCAATTTCAGAGCACTCCACCATGCCCCTGTTTTGACTTGGATATCCTCACGCTGGGGACATCCACAGTCCTGGCCTCTAAAATGGCTCTGGGGATATCTCTGTGCTTTAGACATCTCTATGCCTGTTTTCAGATGTCTAAAGCACGAAGATAGCTTCTAAAATAACCCCATCATGTATTTAGACTTTCAGAAGGCATTTGACAAAGTCCCCATATTAGACACGCCTGAGGTAGTTTAAAAAAAATCATGGCATAGGAAGTAATGTCCTATTGTGAATTGGAAACTGGTGAGAGAGAGAAAACGGAGTAGGGATAAATGTCAGTTTTCTCAGTGGAGAAAGGTGAATAGTGTAGTACCTTAGGGATCTGTATTGGGACTGGAGCATTTTTAACATTTATAAATGATCTGGAATTGGGAACGAGTAAAGTGATTAAATTTGCAGATGACGCCAAATTATTCAAAGTTGTTTAATTGCATGTGAATGTGAGAAACTGCAGGAAGATCTGGTGAGACTGGGTATGCAAATGGCAGATGAAATTTAATTTGGACAATGGCAAAGTGATGTATATAGGAAAAAATAATCCAAACTATAGATACACAATGCTAGGTGCCACATGAGGAGGTGCCACTCAAGAAAAAGATCTGGGTGTGATCAGTTTATGGCATTCCTTTCCTCTTCCTTTTAAACTGCTTTGCCTTTTTACAGAAAAGCAGTAACGTCCTAAATAAACATAAACATAGACAATACATTGAAATCTTCTGTTCAGTGGTCTGTGGCTGTGGGAAAAAAGAATGATAGTAAAGGAATAGAAAATAGAATAAAGGCTGTCATAATGCCTCTGTATCTCGACGTGATGCAACTGCATCTTGAGTATTTTATGCAATTCTGGTCTCCACATCTCAAAGATTTCAGTAAAGCCTTTGACACTGTTCCACACAGGTGAATTATAAATAAATTGAATGACCTAGGAATGGATCCTAAAGTGACTGGATTAGAAATTGGTTGAATGGGTGGCAACAAAGGGTACAGATAAATGGTGCTTACTCTGAGGAGAAGGATGTTACCAGTGGTGTGCTGCAGAGATCTGTCCATGGTTTAATTCTTTTTAATATTTTGCAAGTGATATTGCTATCGGGTAAGGTTTGTCTCTCTGCAGATGATACTAAAATCTGCAATAGAGTAGACAGCCAGGAAAATGTCAATAACATGAGGAGGGATTTAGCAAAGCTTGAAGAATGGTTGAGAATCTGGCAGCTGAGATTTAAGGCTAAAAAATGCGGGATCATGTATTTGTGCTGCAAAAATCCAAGGGGAGCGGTACAGTATATTGGGCAAAGTGCTTCTATCCACAAAAGAAGAGCAGGACCTGGGTGCGATTGTTTCTGGTGATCTTAAGATGGCTAAACAGATAGAAAAGATGACAGCGAAAGCCAGAAGGATGCTTGGGTGCATAGGGAGAGGAAGGGCCAGCAGGAAAAAGGAGGTGATATTGTCTCTGTATAATTCTTTGAGGTCTAATTTAGAGTATTGTGTGCAATTCTGGAGACCACACTTTCAAAGGATATGAACAGAATGGAGTCGGTGCAGAGGGTGGTTACCAAAATGGTCAGTGGGCTTTGCCATGAGGCATATGGGGAAAAACTTAAAGATCTCAATATGTATAATTTGGAAGAAAGAGGGGAGATATGATAGAGACATTCAAATACCTCTATGGCATAAATGCACAGGAGGAGAGCCTTTTTCCAACTGAAAAAAGCTCTGCAACAAGGGGACGTAGGATGAAGATGAAAGGAGATAGACTGAGGAGTAATATGCAGAAATTTTCTTTACGGAAAGATTGGCAGATAGGTGAAATAGTTTCCCAGTGGAGGTAGTAGAGACATAATCTGTATCTGAATTCAAGAAAGCAAGGGACAGGATCTCTAGAGGAAAAAGGCCTGTAGAGCTTATTGGTTCGTATGAAAGGGCAGATTGGATGGGACAAGTTACCTCTGGTCAGGAGTTTGAATCCCACTAGAGGACAGCAACATTGGGTCATAAGGACCTGGGCTTTCTAGTCCTACAGGTAGGTGCTCCTTATGGCCTTGGGCAAGCCACTTAATCCTCCACAAAAACTTAGATTGCCCTTCGGGGACAAGGGAAATGTATATATACCTGAAAATGCACTGCTTTGACTTGTAGAAGTCTAGTTAAATAATTTATTTGCTGTCCTGTTTCTATATAGTGGCATTAGAAAAGATACAGAGAAGGGTGACCAAAATGATAAAGGTAATGGAATGGCTCTCTCCTATGAGGAAATGCTGAAGAAGTTAGGGCTCCTCAGCCTGGAGAAGAGAGGATTTCATAGAGCTCTATCCTGAGTGCAGTGCAATGGATATATGGACAAGGAGATATGCTATGAATCTACAACGTAGTAGTATATTTAAAACAAGAGAAATATTTTTTTCTTTCGATGTATGAATTAGTCTTTGGAACTGATTGCTGGAAGATGTGGTAAAAGCAGGTAGTGTAGCTGGGTTTAAAAAGTTTAGATAAATTCTTGCAGGGAAAAGTCCATAAAACTTTTATTAAGACAGGCCAAGAGAATACATCTTAAGATGGCTAAACAGATAGATAGAAAAGATGATGGCGAAAGCCAGAAGGATGCTTGGGTGCATAGGGAGAGGACTGGCCAGCAGGAAAAGAGGTGATAGTGGGACAGATAGTATGGAACTGGCTACTTTTGGGATCCTGCCAGGTACTTGTGATCTGGATTGGCCACTGTTGGAAGCAGGACACTGAGCTTGATTGACTTTTGGTCTGACCATTGTGGCATATTTTACATTCTTATGAATGACTGACTGGTTTTTAATCTGGAGCAAATTGATTATATGGCAGGTCCACAGAGTTTGTCCTTTATTGTATTTTGTCAAGCAGTTTCTTCTTGGGTCTATTATAATCATCTACAGTTCTGTGAGCCTTTATTCACAAATGCCTGAGGATTTTCTACATTTTTGATTCTTTTCTTTGCATATAGCCCACTATAGGCCAGGGCCCACAGACCACAATCGCTGTGAACCCACTTTGTGTACACACCGAGTTTACTTTAGGTGCCATCATTGTGTGATAGCTGAGACTTACACCTTTGCTGGGGGGGGGGGGGCAGTTGCAAAGACTGCCCTTGTAGCACCCCCACTTCTAGCCAGCCTGGGGAGCAGGAGCTGAACCTAGAGTTCAAACCCTAATTTCTGCCACATATTTTCCCTCTCTCCTGACTATATTATCTTTATCGATTGGAGTTTTTTTACTTTTTCTCACCTTGCTCCTTTTATACTATATTTGTAAACCGCTTTGTATACCCAGCAAAAAGTGGAATAGTAAATAGAATTAACAGTAAACCATAGGGCAACACACAGAATTGCCACTGAGTAGACAACAGACAGGAAGCAGTATTTGGTGATTATTGATTGGTAGAATATCCATTGTAGAAAGGGGGAATGGAGCATCCATTTGCATTATTGTGATGTACAGACCTCCTTCACAGGCAGACGTGGACACACATTTAATTGAAACCATTTTCATATTGCAATGAAAGAAGACATGCTACTGATAGGTGAATTCAACATGCTGGGTTTTGATTGGGACATCCCACCTAAGGTGTCGTCTAGAAGTAAGGAGATCTTGGATTCTCTACAGGGAGAACTATTCTGGCAGCTGATAGCAGAACCCACACATGACTGGGCCATACTAGATATGGGGCTTACAATGGGGAAAGTGTTTCTGATATTATAGTGGGTGGTCACCTTGCATCCAGTGAATACCAGATGGTGTGATTCAGTATTAGGACAAGTACTGAGAGAGTTCATTCAAAAGTACCCCACATGGTGATTTCTGTTACCCATTGCCTAGACTTTAGAAAAAAACTAACTTTAACAAGATGGGCATTACCTCAAGAAGCCTTTAGCTGGATGGGACCATCTGGGGGATGTGGAAACGCAGTGGGCACAACTGAAAGGGGATATTTTCAGGGTGACTTCATTTTTGTTAGGAAAGAATAAATGTAAGAAAAAAGAAGCTACTATGATTCTTGAAAAAATATCTGAAAAGGTGAGGAAAAAGAGTAGCCTTCTTAAAATACAAAAGATTACAAAAAAAGAAAGGCAAGCATCAATATTTAGAAAAGCAAGTAGTTGGGAAACAATGATACCAATGGAAGAAAAAATAGCCAATGCAATAAAATGGGAGGACAAAACTTTTTTCAGATACAAGTACACCACAGATTTTCCAGCAGGATTATCTGTTTTGCTAGACCAACATAGGTTAGGGACGTACCAAGTCATAAATGTGCCTTTCACCCTACATCACAGGTCTGTTGTTTACCACATGTCCAGCATCTCCCCATCTTACCCACACCTCCATGTCTAGCTGGCTCCCCCCACGCTGCCTGCTCTTGTCCTGCTGCTGCCGCGCTTCATGTTCTCTTGGCGGTGGCTGGGGCAGTGGCGTGGTAGCAGCAGCAGTGGACCACCTTCAATTGAAGAAAAAAACCCACACAGGTCTTTCCAACTCTGTGCTTGCATGCTGGCCTGTCCCTCCCTTCTCTGACGTTTGCTCACGTCAGAGGAAGAAAGGGCCAGACCAGCCATTCAAGCGTGGAGTTGCAAAGACCCACGTTTGAATGGCTGGGCTGGTATGGTCCCTCCCTCCTCTGAGCATATGTCAGAGGAAGGAGGAAACAGGCCAGCATACAAGCGCGGAGTTGGAAAGACTCACATGTGTGGAATGTGATGTGGGTTCCCCCCCCCCCCCCATTGGAGGAACGCCACTAGCACCACCACCTGCATGTAACTTGTTTTACTGTAACGGTTCCTTGATGTTGCGTATCCCAATTTTACCTTCACTCTTTAGTTTAGTCAGTGTATGCCCCCATGTCTCTGTTCTCCCTTCTTGTGTCTGGTAACCGCTTTGATTTAAGGAAAAGGCGGTATAGAAAACCTGTTAAATAAATAAATAAATGAAAAGCAGCAGGGCAAGGGCAGGCAGCATTGGAGGCAGTCAAGGCTGACAACCGAATATGTGCCCTGTGCGGCTGCACCATTCCTTTGTCCGGATTAAGAGGTGCCGGACCATCAGTTCCCAGAAAATCTGTGGTGTTACCTGTATGTTAGTAAAATGAGTGCAAAACTTGTATTATCAGACTCAAGGGTAAAGGGGAGGAATATATAGAAGCTGATAAGGATAAAGTGGAATTGTTTAACAAATATTTCTGTTCTGTATTCAAAGATGAAGGGCCAGGAGCAGGACCTCAGAAAACACCCACACATAGGAACAAAAGTGAGGTGGATCTTGAAAATATTTTAGAAGACTGCATTCATGAGGAGCTAGCTAAATCCAAAATAGACAAAACAAAGGGGCCAGAAGGGATACATCAGAAGGTAGGGAAGTTCTAATGACATTACTGTCTGACCTTTTTCAGTGCTTCTTTAGAGTCTGAGGACTGGAGAAGGGCGTGTGTGGTCCCTCTACACAAAAGCGGAAGTAAGAATGAAGTTGGGAACTATAGGCCGGTTAATCGGACTTCTGTGGTGATTAAATTTAACGAAACACTGCTAAAACAGGATAGTGAGTTTTCTGGAATAGAGTGGATTGCAAGGCAAGGCAGCATGGTTTAGTAGAGGCAGGTCTTGTCAGACAGATCTGATTAATTTCTTTGACTGGGTGACCAGAGAGTTAGACTGAGGGAGAGCTCTAGATATGGTGTACTTAGATTTCAGTAAAGCCTTTAACACTATTCCGCATAGCTGACATAAATAGAGCGCCCTGGGGGATGGGACCCTAAAGTGACCAACTTGGTTAGAAACTGGTTAGCCTGGCGATGGCAAAAGGTACAGGTAAATGCAGCTCATTCTGAGGAGAAGTGCTGTGCTGCATTGATTTGTCTTTGGTCTGATTCTTTTTAACATTTTTGTAAGTGATATTGCGGAAGAGCTGTCTGGTACAGTTTGCCTCTGTGAATGACACCATAATCTACAATAGGAAAGATACCCTGGAAGGTATAGAGAGCATGAGGAGGGTTCTAGTGAAGCTTAAAGAATGGTCAAGAATTTGGCAGCTGAGTTTTAATGCTTAAAAAATGCAGGGCCATGCATTTAGGATGGGAAAAATCCAAGGGAACAGTACAGTATGGGGTGAAGTATTTTTGTCCATGAAAGAAGAGCAAGACCTGGATATGAGTGTTTCTGACCTTAAGGGGTCTAAACACTTAGAAAAGGTGAAGGTGAAAGCTACAAGGATGCCTTGGTGTCTAGGGAGAGGAATTGTAAGCAGGAAGAAGGTGATAGTGCCTCTGTGTAAGCCTTTGGTGAGATCTCCATTTGGAGTATTGTGTGCAGTTCTGGAGACCACTTTTTCAAAAGGATTTGCCTCTTCATCCCTCTAGTCTAGTCCACTCCCCACCAGCAGCTGGAAACTGAGCATGCCCAAAAACGTATCAGCCCATATATACCACTTACACTACCCACTAAAGCCAGTAACTCTGTTTCCAGAAGCTGATGAGCAGTGTTGGCCCTGCCAGCTTCTTGAGAACAAGTTGGGGGGCTGGGCAGAGAGGAATTGGGGGGGGGGGGGGGGTTCCAGTGCCTGGGGATGTCAGGTGCTCACGGGCTCAGGCCTTTTGGGGGACTTTTCCTCAGTTTGTACTGCTCCTGCCTGGGGCTTTTTGCCTGAGGCAGGGGGCAAGTGTCCTGTCACTATGGGGGACGGCAGCACAAAGGGTGCCTGTTGCTCCGGATAGAAGAAGAGACTCAGGGGAGTCTGTGGTAGTCCCCCAGGTTGGAGTTTTGGGAAGACCCCCCCATTTGCGCACTCAGAGGCTTGGGGAGACACCCTCTTGAAGATACCTTGGAGTTGTTGGGGAAGGGGCCCAAGAGGATCTGGAGGAAGGGCCCTCTCCGGGAGAGGAATCAAGTATGGTCCGCATATTCTGTGAGGAACTGTGAGCCCTCATAGTGCACTCATTGGCAGCCTTGAACATCACCCCTATGGGTGTGTCAAATGAAGAGCCCCTGGAGGACCCCTTACTTATGTATGTTAAGAAGTCCCAGACTGCCTTTCCAGTGCACAGGGCTTTCTGCTGTATGATGGAAGCTGAATGGGAGATGCTGGAGGCAGAGCTGCAGGGGAGCCGGGCGATGGCGTGGTTGTACCCACTGCCAGACCAGGATTGGGAATAGCTTTGACCTCCCAGAGCAGATGCAGGTGTGTCTGCGTTTATCAAGACTATGATCTGATGGAAGGGGTTGTGGCCTTGAAGGGCTTCTAGGACAAGAAGCTGGAGGCACTGTTGAAACAGGCCTTTGATGCTATCGCCCTAATGCCCCAGGCTTTCGTTTGTGGAGCCTATATCTCACGCACGCGTGCTTAAGGTGGGCTCAAGTGTTGCCTGAGCAGGTCGGACAGTGTGGTGTTGGAGGACAAGGTGGCTCCAATTCTAGCATGGACAGAGGACAACCTAACACACTCGGCAGTGAACGTGGCAGGCAAAGAGAATGTGCAGGCGGACTTTCTCAGCAGGCATCACCTGGACCCGGGAGAGTGGTCTCTCAGTCCAGTGGTGGTCAAGCAGTTTGTGTGCAGGTGAGGGCAACCCCTCATGGATCTGATGGTGACCTTCGAGAATGCAAAGGCTCCTCGATTCTACAGGCGGCGGCTGGAGCACATGGACACTTTGATACAACCCTGTCTACAAGGGGATGTTGTTTATATGTTCCCTCCATGGATGCTCATCGGCCGCCTTTTGCAGTGCATTGAGGCACATTGGGTCCTTGTAGTGCTGATTGCACTGAACTGGCCTCGCAGGCGGTGGTACATGGATTTGATGCAGCTTCTGACGGACCAGCCGTGGAGAATGCTGGAAGGGACAAACCTCCTTTCATAAAATCAGTTTCTTATGCCACAGGTGGATTGCTTCTCGCTTATGGCTTGGCCCTAGAGAGAGCAAAACTGAGGAAAAGGGGATATTCGCGACAGGTGATTGTCATGCTGTTGTGGGCCTGTAAGCTGTCTACCTCCATGTCCTATGTGAGATTCTGGTGGATATTTGAAGGCTGGTGCGAGGAGAATGGTTTCTGGGCCTTGTCTGCACCGATGCCGGGAATTCTTGCGTTTCTTCAGGTGGGTCTGGATAAGGGCTTGGTCTTGGCTCGCTGCGGGTGCAGGTGGCCGTCCTGGCATGTTATCTGGGGTGCATCCAAAGATCTCGCTGGCATCACACCCAGTTATGGTCCATTTTCTGCAGGCCATGAAGCATGTGCGTTCACTTTGGCAACCCACTGTGCCCGCGTGGGACTTGAATCTGGTTTTGTCCACCCTAACCATCGAGCCCTGTGGGCCACTGAAGGGGACTACATTAAAGGATCTCGCCTTAAAGGTGGTGGTTTTGGTAGTGATTTGTTCAGCGCAGAGGATTTCAGAGCTGCAGGCCCGGTTCCCTCATTCTTGCCTAAGCTGGTCTCTGCCTTTCACGTGAACCAACCTGTCATTTTGCTGGTCGTTTTGGGGACAGGAACCTCATGTGTGGACTGTCAGTTGCAATTCGTGGATGACAATAGTGTTGCATCATTACTTGAAGCATATGGTGCGTTTCCAGAAGTCGGATCAGCTAGTCATATTGTTTGGAGGGCTGCGCAAGGGGGAGGCAGCCTCCAAAGCTTTGGTGGCACGATGAATAAAGGAGGCAATTGCTTCTGCATAACTCCTTAAAGGTCGGGTGGTACCACAAGGATTGCAGGTGCACTCTACCAGGGCGCAGGCGACTTTTTGGGCAGAGTGTTCCCTGGTGCCTCCGGCTGACATTTGCAAGGCAGCATTGTAGGCTTTGTTGCATACCTTTGTGCGGCATTATTGCTTGGATGTGCAGACAGCACAGGATGTGGGCTTCAGGGCATCAGTTTTGCTGGCCGGGCTCGCGGGACCCTCCCATTGGTCTGGTCTGGACTGGACTAGAGGGATGAAGAGGAAGGGGAAATTAGGTCTCTTACCTGCTAATTTGCTTTCCTTGAATCAGTCCAGTCCAGAACCCCCCTGGTGTGTGATCTGTGTTGCTTGGTGTGGTGAACCCGTACTGTGTAGTAGTTCCTAGGTGATTTTTGCGTGTTGCGGTGGTTTCATGGAGGCTGTTGGAAACTATTCAGCTGCTCTGGGTGTTGCTCAGGCAAGCTGTGATGAGTTCTCAGCGGGTTGGCTGACCCATAGTGGCATTCTCAGAAGTTGAATTAAAGCGGAAGCTTGCAAAATTGTAAGAAAACAAAACAAAAAATGAATAGAAACTGAAATAAGGAGAGTAGAAGTTTGTTAGCTTAGAGCTAGGCTGAAGGTCATATGATATGTCCTACAGGAGATTCCTTGGAGGGGTTCTCTTCCTTGTTTTTGCTGTTTGATGCTGGTTAGTCTGGGTCGGGTGTACTGTTTGTGAGGTGGTTACTGGCTCTAATGAGCAGCGTAAGTGGTATACATAGGCTGACATTACGTTTTTGGGCATGCTTAGTTTTCAGTTGCTGGAGGGCAGTGTGAACCTGCTGGTCTGGATGGGACTGGAGGGATTCAAGGAAAGCAAATTAGCAGGTAAGACCTAATTTCCCCATAAACTGGATAGAGTTTGTGCAGAGGGTGGCCACTAAGATGGTCTGTGGCCTTCATCATAAGGCAAATGGGGACAGACTTAAAGATCTCAATATGTATACTTTAGAAGAAAGGTGAGAGTGGAAGATATAGATATGTTTAAAAAGCTCCGTGGTCTCTTCAATTGAGGAGGAGAGCCTTTTCAATTGAAAGAAAACAATGGAGCATAGGATGAAGGTGAAAAGGAATAGACTCTGGAGTAATCTGAGGAAATATTTCTTTACGGAAAGAGTGGTAGATGCATGGAATAAAACACACCAAACTATTGCTCAATTTCAGAATGAAAATGTGAACTCATCATTATGTGCAATATTCACTCAATACACTTTGAAGACTCAACATTCATAAATCTTGGTTTCAAAAACATTTTTCTTAAATTTTGCTTTGAAAGGAGAAAAGGTCTCAGAACCACAGGGAGTTTAGGGTATAGGCTATTGGTAAAATTCTGGCCATAACCCATCCTCACTACATCAATGACCCAAAAAAGTCCTTCCTGTTATATTCCAATCAGATATTTAAAAATATTTCAAATAATATAAATAAAACTATAACTCCTGAAAACCCTCAAAGCATACATGCTGCTGCCATTATGTAATCACATCTCAATGCTCGAACAATGCAACTTACTGTAGCTTTTAGCATTCTTTGGTTCCCCCCTCCCCACACCCATCATGACGTCCAACTAAATATTTCGCTAGTCGCTTCCTCGGGGTTCACCATCAATCGTTTCAAAATACTGTGAGGAAAAACAGGAGACTTTATACTTTTATGCAATTCCTTAAAAAACCTTTAGTGCTAAGAGACTGCAGCAAGATAACTACAATTCTCCACTAACAACCTCCAACAGGTTTATTTTTATTTATTTTATTTAGTATATATTTGTATACCGCTGCTTCCAGCGATCAGTAGCGGTTTGATTACATGTATGAATTTGTCAATCATGACAGGAATTTTTGCGGTATACACACATTGGTTTGAAGGGAGAAGCACAGCACACGGTGAAGGACTTACAGAGAGTAATCGGAATATACATATGCACATATTTACATAACTGCAACAATGCTTCATTGGGAGGAAACATTTTACCCCGGGACTATATCAGATTGTATTGGCACTGGAAAAGATGTGTCTTGAGTTTCTTTCTGAAATCCATAAGGTCTTTGATTGCTCTTAGCTCTGGTGGTAGTTGGTTCCAGAGGGCAGGGGCCGAGTAGGAGTATGCTCGTTGGCTAGTACTGGTTGTTACAGATCTGATATCGGGGGGAACGTGGAGTATGTTTGAGTGGAATGTTCGCCTGCTTCTGTTGGGTGGTTGCGTGCTGATAAGGGTGGAGAGAAAGGATGGCGCAATGTTATGTATAAGCTTGAAGGTGGTTATTAGTATTTTATATTTTATCCGGGCTGCAATGGGGAGCCAGTGTAGCTCGATTAATACAGGTGTAATGTGATCAGTAAGGTTTTTTTTTCATGATGACCCTAGCTGCTACATTTTGGGCCATCTGGAGGATGTTGAGGGTTTTCTTTGGAAGGCCCTGTAAGATGGCGTTGCAGTAGTCGAGGTGTGGAATGATTAGTGCTTGCGCAACAGACCTGAAATCGTGAGGTTCCGTAGAGGTTGTAGGACTCTAAGTTTGTGGAAAATGGCCTTGTTGGTTTTGCGGAGGTGCTTTTCCATCTTTAGATTGCTGTCAAGCGTTACACCCAGATATTTTATTTCAGTCTTCGTGTTGTATATATTGTTACACAGGGTGACTGATGCAGGAGGGTCAAAGTTTGGTTTTCTGGAGATATACATCACCTCAGTCTTTTTATGGTTGATCTCCATGTTTTGCTGTATCCATTTTAACATCTCGTTTAGGCATGTTTCAAGCTGAGTATAGTTAGGGTTCTCGTTATCCAACTGTGTGTAGAGCATTATATCATCCGCATAAATGTGGTAGTTGATATTGTGTCGTTGGAGAATATTACAGAGGGGTCGCATGTAGACGTTGAAAAGGAGTGCCGAGAGAGCGGAGCCCTGCGGTATGCCTTGCGTTTGCGGGAAAGCTTCTGCTTCTTCGCCATTGAAGTAAACCTGCGGCATTCTGTTGGTTATGTAAGAAGAGAACCATTTCAGGGGGGTTCCCAATATTACTATTGATTCAATCCTTTGCAGGAGGATTCCATGATGGACTGTATCAAAAGCGGCAGAGATGTCAATGAAAATGAGTATAAACATTTTCTTTTTTGTCTTCGAGGCCCTTGAGGAGGTTGTTAAGCAGTACTATCAACAGCGTTTTCACCCCATGATGTTTTCGGAAACCGTATTGTTGTTCATCTAGGGTTTCATGTTCATCCAGATGGTCTTGTAGTTGCAATAGTACTGCCTTCTCAATGATCTTTGCCAGGAAAGATATGCTGGAAATGGGGCGGTAGGAGGCTGGGTCATCCTTGTTGAGTGAATTGTTCTTTAGGATTGGTCTTATTATAGATTTCTTGAGTTGTGTGGGCATGACTCCTTGTTGCAGCGATTGGTTCACAATATGTGAGACTTGGTTCACAATATCTTGTTTTGCCGCCTTAACCCAAGCAGTTGGGCAGGGATCTAGCGGGGAGGTGGTGGTACGGATGCTTGTTGTTATGTTGATGATTTGCTGAGCATCAATGTTGTGAAAGTTGCTCCATGCTTGTTCCTGGTCTTTATTGGTCATCTCGTTGGGGCGATGTTCCAGGTAGGTTGCGTTCAAACAGTGAGTGGGTGTGGTTGCAGTGAGTTTCCTTGCGTAATGGTCTGCCAGAGT
Source organism: Ichthyophis bannanicus (assembly GCA_033557465.1). Lineage (NCBI taxonomy): Eukaryota > Metazoa > Chordata > Amphibia > Gymnophiona > Ichthyophiidae > Ichthyophis > Ichthyophis bannanicus. Next base: position 551,030,340 of record CM066031.1, read on the forward strand.
TTGGGGTTTGATTATGGTGTCACGGTGGTCTTCCAAAGATACTTTCGTCAGTGATTTCACTAGTTCGAATAGTTCAAGAGGCTTATTGATGGCTTTGTTTAATAAGTTGGTGTGATGTGTCCTTTTCACAGAGTTGACCTCGCTTTTGTATTTTGTGAGATAATCGAGGTATTCAGTCTTGTGGTCAATGGATTTGATTCGTCTCCATTTTCTCTCCAGTCTTCGGAGTTCCCTCTTCATTCTGGTCAGCATTTCTGTACCAGGGTTCGGATCTGGGTTTAGTTGAGTTCTGGGGGGTCTTCCATGTTGGGTGTGATGCAGCCTGGATTCCAGTGTCCCAGCTGTTTGTTAGTAGGTCGAGGTCCATGCATTCCAAATCTATGTGGGCGTTAATGGTACTTATAAGGTCTTCCAAGTTGAAATTATTGAAACCCCTTTGTGGGTGTACCGTTCTCCGAGCCTTTGCGTCTTTGGGTAAGGATGGCAGGCGTAAGCGTAGATCAATTTGATGGTGGTCGGACCATGGTACTGGAGTTATTTTTATTAGAGGCTTCTCTTCATTGTGCTGCTGATATGTGGGTGTGAAGACCATGTCTAGGGTATGGCCCTTGTCGTGGGTGGCCTCATGTATTAGTTGTTGATATCCTAGTTGATTCATGGCTTCCAGGAAGGTGTTTGCGTGAGTAGGCGGCATTGATGCTAAATTCAGGTCTTCCAAGATGATTTGGAATTTCCTGAGTTGTGTGGAGGAGATGCTCTCTAGTGCTGTGGCAAGTGATTCATGGTGTGGCGCGGGTGGTCGGTATATTAGGCAGATTGATAGAGCTGTGTTTTCAACTTTAAGCAAGTCAATGTCCATATTTGAAAGCCGGTATGTGCTTGTTAATTGCAGGTTGGCTTTGGCGATGATGAGAACTCCTCCTCCTCTTTTGTTGGTGCGGGGGCAGATGTATATTTTGTATCCGGGTTTATTTATCTGGTTTAATATCGCTGAGTCGGTGTCAGTGATCCAGGTTTCCGTTATACAGAGGATGTCAGGTTGCTCATCAGTGATGATGTCGTAGATTAGGAGGGTCTTGTTTCTGATAGATCTGGCGTTAATGAGGATGATGTTGCATGCATCATGAGGCATTTGTGGTGAATGTATGTGGATGCTCTGGGCTAGCATGGGTTTGTCTACATTTGTCCTTGGTTTAGGGTCGTGGTGCCTCTGTGCTCTGTTATGCCTGGTAATAGAGGGTCTTGGAGATGGAGCGATTGTTGGATCTTTGCAGGTAGTGTGGTAAGGGGTGAGTGGAGGCAGTGTGGGTGTTTGGATAGGGTAGAGAATGTATATTGGAGTGCATATGTGTGGTAGAGAATAGTAGAAGTTGGAGATGAAGGCATATGAGGGAACCAGTAAGAGCAGATATATGCTTAGAAAAAAGTTGAGGGGTGCCATTCCACAGATGTTTGGTGGATAGCTGTATATGGGTCGTGACCTGGAAGCTACAGTCACTTCACAATAGCAAGTAATATTTTGCAGTCAGAGCCTCGGTATCAGCATGCACATTACAGTAACAAATGATACTTTGCAGTCAGTTGCCTAATGCAGTCAGAGGCCTAGTCTTGTCAGACACTTTACAGTAACAAGTAATGTTTCGTGGTCAGTAGCCTAGTATCAGCATGCACGTCACAGTAACAAATAATAATTTGCAGTAGGTGGTCTAGTATTATCAGTAACAAGTAATATTGCCAGTTACAAGTAGTATTATGTAGTCAGCTGTTACTACACAGTGACAGGTAATCTTTCGCAGTCAGTGTCTCAGTATCAGTAGTCAATTCGCAGTAACAGTGTAGTGACCTAGTACTATCATTGCTCGGATCTTTGTTCTTTATGGCAGTTTCGTCTATGTCCGGGACTGTGTCTTTCAGGCTTACCTCCTTGGGTGTGTCAGGACCCTTTAGAATCTTTCGGCATTCCTAGGTGGTTAGATCCAGGGAGAGTGCTCCATTCGATACACAGAGGACTTCCGTCTGCTTGCCTAATGTCCACTGCCTAAGGGCCACGCCGAAGGGCCCTCTGGCGAGGCCCGCCAGGCGCGGGCGCGCCCTGCAGGGAAGCCGCTTTTACAGCTTCTCAGGCAGGCTCCCACTGCCCCGATTGGGCAGGAGCACCGGGGGCGGAGTGTCCCGGCAGCGGCTCTCCCTTTCCCAAAGGGGCGATCCCACGCCTCCCATTAGTAACCAAAGCTTATGTAAATCAATCTATTACATTTTTAAAAAACTAAATTTTGTTATGGAATATTTGGAACGTGCATTTTTGCAAGCCTCCAAGCAGGCATAATTGTCTGCAGTTACTTTCTAGAAAGTAATTTTATGAAGGCACTTATATGCGCAAGTTCCCTTTTAATAAATAGGCATAATTTGTGCGCATATCTGCTGTATGGGTTAGCTGGCCTTTTTTCTAAAATTACCTTCCACGTGGTTCTTATGGTTAAATCTACATCTTAAAATATATTTTGAAACATTTTAGTACTGAAAGAAAAACACCCATTAGGATTGCTGTCTGCCCGTATATCCATGGCTTTGGATGAATGGATGTGGCTGGCATTTATTTTTGGAAACTATCATGATAAAATAATCACATGTAGGCCCTGCAACAATGCATTGGGAAAGAACTTTTCCGATGAGTCTAACAGAGCATGCACATATCTAGAGGCATATTTGTAATGTATATATTAGCAAGCTAGGGTAGTGTTTTACAGAGCATGGTGCTAGTAGTAACTTTTGTATCAGAGGTGCACAAGTTCAGTCTTCAAGGGCTGCAAACAGGTCATGTTTTCCAGATATCCCTAATGAAAATGCATGAGAGCCACATGCAGAGGTTAAAGATTTGAATCAAGCATGGGTGGTGTTTAAAAATACTATCTTGGAAGCCCAGACCAGATGCATTTCATCCTTTAAGAAAAGTGGAAGGAAGGCCAAAAAACGCCAGCATGGTTTAAAGGTGAGGTCAGAGAGGCTGTTGTAACCAAAAATGCATTTCAGGAAATGGAAAAAGGAGCCAAATGACGAAAACGAGAAACAAGATAAGCATTGGCAAGTTAGATGCAAGGCATTGATAAGACAAGCAAAGAGAATTTGAAAAAAAGCTTGCTGAGGAAGCAAAAACTCATAATAAAAACTTTTTCAAATACATTCGTAGCAAAAAAACTGTGAGTTGACACGTCAGTCAATTAAGAGTCATAAATATTAAACCCACTGAAACCAAATTAACAACCCAAAAATTATAGATCTCAGAAAAACAAACAAAACACCCCCACAAGAAAAAGCAATCGTGAAAACAACTTTATTTGTCGGAATACAGCAGGGTGTTTAAGGGTTTTTTACACCTGTGATTGCACCCGAAACGTGGAGCCACGTCGCAACTATATTGGCTGGCAGATTCTTGTAGTGCGGAGGAGAGCACTTTACAAAAAGCTAAGTTTTGGATTTAAAAACTTTTTATCCATATCTTTAATAAAAAGGAATTATCACAGTGGTACCTGGACTGAATTCCTGGTACTTTGTTGCTGTATTCCGACAAAAAAAGTTGTTTTCACGATTGCTTTTTCTTGTGGGGGTGTTTTGTTTGGTTTTCTGAGTCAATTAAGAGTAGCAAAAATTAGACCTCGCTAGCAGAGTGATCAGTTTACACTTTCCATTGCCCCACTATGCTTGGAAGTAGGGGGGAGAGCCATTGTGGTGGGATTTTATTAGTCTGGAGCCACAGCTGCTGATTTCAGGGAATTCGTCCAAGGAGGAATTGTATCATTGTGATTAATGTTGTACTTTGTATGTAATTTTGCACACTGTTTCTTGTTAATTGCATATATATTGATTTTTATGAGCCCAGTACTGGTGCAAGTATAAGGGAAAAAAGTAAAATCCTGATCTTGCTCTCTTTTTGAGTTGCCTGGAGTCTCTGCCTGGTGTCCAGCTGCTGAAAGGCCTCTTTCTGCCTCCCCTCCCCCACAGGATTACAGCTGGACAGATATCCGGTGCCCTTTTGAAAAGCGACGAGATGCAGCTTGTGTCTTCTGGGACAATGTAGTTTATATACTGGGTGGGTCTCAGCTCTTCCCAATAAAGCGGATGGATTGCTACAATGTCGTCAAGGACAGCTGGTATTCCAAACTAGGACCACCAACACCTCGAGACAGTCTCGCTGCCTGTGCTGCTGAAGGCAAAATTTATACATCCGGTGGCTCAGAAGTAGGTATGTGGGTTGTTTGAGAATATGCAAGCAAGAGCTAAAAATGAACAGATTTTGCCCTGAAAATTTAATAATACCTTTTTGTCCGTAGGTGCAAGTGTGATTTAAGCCTCTTCTAGGGTGATGGCATGCTTGCTAAATTCTCTGTGTGCAGTGCTCTTCCAGTGGACTATAAAATGCTTGGAACGTTTGTCAGGTTTTATGTGCAGTCAATAAGAATAATGTAGTGTCATGATCCCATTTATATCTGGTCATAAAAAGCTGACCAGTGCTAGCCATAGATTAACTGCAAGTAAATCAGCCTATTATGCTTAGTGGTCTTCACTGTCGGTATTATAAAGACTCCAGCATGATTCCATTAGTGCAGTTAGTGGGCATAAGAATTCCATTACTGGTTGAACTGAAATGGGGCCCATATTTCATCTTGTTTCTCTCCTTTATTGATGTTGCAGGCAGAGTGTTTCAAATGCTGTCCACTCTTTGCTGAAAGAGAATAAATTTTAAAACTGGTTTTCTGCAAGGAAGGGAAGTCAGCTCTGGCACTTCTTACTTCGTCTCTAAGTGACTGAACCGGGAGTTTTCAGTTTTCTTCTCCTTGGACGGGTTTCTGTTTTGGATAAAGAGATGTCTAGCGTGTCCATTTTTACTTTGGTAGTTAAACTGTTTAGGACGGTAGTTAAATTGGTTGCAATAGTAAGCATCTACTCTAGTTCTCTCACACAAGTGTTGAACTAGAGCCAGGGTGGAGGCCAGAGTTTGGTAGGTAGCTGGTCTGGTTATTGTCATGTGGCAGTTAATAACTAGAAGCATTCTGCTGTTGTACTAAAAATGTAATGGCTGCCTGCTGCATAATGATTTTGTTGGCATTCATTCTACATGAGTGGAGATAGCTCATGAGTAGGTAGCTAAGAGTCAAATTAGAGACATTCTCTCCCCTAGACATATCCTAGTCCCCAGCTATTGTATTATCTGTCTTGACTAGATTGTAAGCTCTGATGAGCAGGGACCATCCCTTATATGTTTCTGTACAGTGCTGCGTATGCCTTGTAGCGCTATACAAATGATTAGTAGTAGCCATTTTGTGCCCATAGAAAGATATTAAGTGATGTTAGCCTTGCAGCGTCTCTGCATGAGGATGGGACCTTAGCCATGATAGAAGCTTTAAAAACAAATTCAGTGAAAAAAATTATGCAGCGCTTTCTCAATGCTGCTTTAACTTCTCAAAAAAAAGGGTTTATAAATGTTTTGTTGTAAGAGTGTTGATGGTGACCTTTCCTCACCTCATGAGTAGTGTCTTCAAGAACCATTTTAACGTTGGCATCTCTGAACTTTAGGGACTGACTCCTTTCTGATTTCATGATTATTTAATAAAGCATGAAACTTCCAAGACTCGGGCTGCGTTTCTTTGATTTACAGAGCTAAATGTAAATTTGTCTGAATGCCCTGTGTGCAACGCATGTCACAGATCTGCCCTTTGCTGTATTGGGGAGCTCAATGACATGGAAAGTTGATGAACGAGACAGTAGTACCACACTGGCACTACCATGGTGGGATAGCTTTCAGCATGTATTTCTAGACGTTAGGCCAGAAGAAGAGGTGGAAACGGCAGCATTTGAGAAGAATATTTGACACCCACCCAGCAGCGGGTGTTATTTGTACAGTGTCAGAGGAAAGGCAAACAAGAACAAAGGGGTGATAGGTACAGAGAGGTAGAGAATAGAGTGCTCCCTGCATTGCTTGGAGCTGAAGGGAGGGGGCGGAACTCATGCTGTGAAGGAAAGAGGAGAAAGCCTCAGGAGAGGAACTGGGGCATAGTCTGCATTTTTCTAGAACACACCGTAGTATTGGAACGATGTGACTCATTGGATTCCAGAAACTGTACTATCTTTTGTTTTAGTGGTGTTTCCGTTTACCAAACACAGAGGTCAACCACCTCCTTCAGCTCTGCAGAGAGAGACCATGTTTACCCCTCTGCAGTCATCCAGGACCAGTCCAGTGCTGGAGCAGCAGCTAAAGGACTCTATTAAACACACTGAACTTAACTTGAAACTGTTGCAGGAGAATTTTGATAAACGTTTAACAGAGATTAAGATCACAATGGATCAATTTCATGGTGCTACTCAACAATTGAAACTTAAACTAAAGCCTGGAGTGGAGGAGTGGCCTAGTGGTTGGGGCAAGGTACTTCAGGCTGGAAGGTCGGGGGTTCAAATCCCACTAGAGGACAGCAACCTTGGGCCGGAAGGACTGGGGTTTCTAGTCCCACAGGTGCTCCTTGTGGTCTTGGGCAAGCCACTTAACCCTCCATAGCCCATGTTCCCTGTAAAATAGTTATCTCCAAGTTATAATGCCCTGTTCAATGTAATTTCAGTTTGTTCAATGTAAACTGCCTTGATATCATGAAAGGCGGTATATAAGAAATGTTAAATAAATAAATTAAATAAAATAAAGCGAGATGTAAGATTAAATCTAATATAATCAGCGGGTTGCATTTAATGGGGTTTCAGATGACTCGGACTGGAGTGGGAATGATTCCAGTGATACATTTTCTGGAGATTTTTTTAGACAATGCCAAGAAGTACAAAAGAAACTCGAACAGAAATCGGGGGTGGAGCCAATATCAATATCTGGAGCCCATAACCCAGTCACAGACAGAGTCGGCAGTGATTAACATTTCTAGTTTTCAGCTGCCTACTGCCCAGAAGAAAGTATTTAATCTGGGTTTAGGATTTGTTCCCACAGTCTATCATGAGCCATTTCAGTTTAGTTATTTTTTTACTGTAGATTTATACATTAGATTCAATTGAAGCTATTTTGTTTTTAAAGAATCCATGTACTGTTGATAAATCTATTCTGCGTCCTAAACTATGTTGTGTTCCTCCTGGGGCGATGAACCCTGCTAGCAATACTTTTAAAGACTTGGTGTTGAAAGATTTATTGAGAGTTGAGGGACCCATATTGTTTTGGTTCCTCTGGGAATCTTTCCGGAGAAAATCAAATGTATTACAGCAACTTCAAGATGATGATTATATTATTCTCTCGTGCTGATAAAGGTGGTGCAATAATGATTCAGGATTAGACCTTATATTATTCGGAGGCTCGTTATCTGTTACCAGATGTGATATTTTACTCTAAACTTGAATGTGATCCTATCTTCTACATACTGTGATGGATCCGATTAAGATAGCAAGTAAATTATTTGGCATCAAAAGAATGTGTATTTTTGCTGGAGGAATAACTGATTATATTTTTTGCCTAAGGTGCATAAGGACTTGTATAACTCTCCTGGGTGTCCTAAAGTTTTCTACATGTGGATCTGTTCTTGAACCCCTAAGTTTTTGGATTTTTTCTTACACCTTGCAGTGAAAGAGATCAGTTCCTATATACAAGATACTGCTCATGTATTACGATTACTTGAGGGATTTCATGACGTCTCTTCAGTATCATTTTTGGTATCAATGGGCATTACTGCACTTTATACGCATATCCCTCAGATGGCAGCTTTAGAAATTGTCTGTGAGACTATACAACATTGTATGAGTTATAGTTAAATTCCTATGGAGCTTTTATTTTGATTTGATGGGAGTTTATGAGCAGATGCATGAGGTGGCTACAGTATTGGGGCTACTTTAGCCCCCTCTGTTGCCTCGTATGTTAAAACTTTTGAGGAGTTTCATCTGTTTCCCCATTTTTTTAGTGTGTGACCTTACGGAGGAGATATTTGGATGATATTTTAGTTTTTTTGGACTGCATCAGAGGAATTATTAATTCAGTTTGGGACTTGGATTAATACCCTTGATGAGAATCTGCAATTTACATTGAATTATCGTGCTACTATGATAAAATTTCTGGAAATCAAGATGTGTAAGAATAATACATTTATGACCTGTTTATTCCATAAAGAAGTGGATAGGAACAGTTATTTACAATTTTGGAGCTGACCAAGCCAGAAGTAAGCCCTCACATATGTGTGATGTCACTGACTGAGCCCGTGCAAGAACGCTCCCTAGCTTCCATAGGAAGATTTTGGAAGTGCCATCATGCATGCGTGCCCGTCTTCCTGCCCGAAAGGAGCCATATTACCTAAATTCTTTTTTTCCACAGAGCCTGTCAGATGTACGTCTGTTCCCAGAATTTAGTTGTTCCCCTTCGGGTAGTTTTTTGATAATTTTTTGGTCCTTTTTTCCAGTCACGTGATCATCACCATCTTCCTGTCTGTTCCCAGGAGCTTTGGTGCCATGTTTTTTCTTGGGTTCTTTTTTGACATATTTTTTTTTTCTCACGTACCTCCCTAGTTGGAGTCCTTTGACTTGGTGGAGGCTGCCTTCCCCAACATGTCAAAGCCAACCAGTGGCTTCAAGAAGTGCTCCCAGTGTGGCCGGACCATCTCAATGACTGACAGCCATAACTGGTACTTTCAAAGCCTCGGGCCCGACCATGAGCTCTCCACCTCTGCTCTCTTCCTGCTGATGACAAGCAAGGGGCTCAGGACTTGAGAGAGACATTGGGAAAAGCTGTTTGGGGCCTCTGAGTCCTCTGCATCAACACTTCTATCAATGATAGCATCGATGCCTTTGAAGGCCTCCGCCAACACTTCGGCTTCGTGTAGGATCATGCTCACTCGGAGCTGAAGGACTATGGTGCATTGGACCAGCGGTTGTCCTTTGATAAAGGTCGGCCCCAGAAGAGCAAGGACAAGTCCCATGAACACAGATATCGAAGGCCGCCTTGTTGCGACTCCAAGGGGCGAGGTCTAGAACGGCCTCCGAAGCTGCCCCTGTGGGAGGAGTTGCCTCCCAAGGCCCAGAAGGGCAGTCAGGCGACTTCCAATACTGTCACAATCGTGGAGTCCCTGACGAGGAATCTGGCATCGACTACTGCAATTACTGCCCCAGTTCCCACCATTTTGGAATCCATGCTTCTGGCTGGGTGCATGCAGGTCCTCAAACACAGCCTGGCTGCATTCCTGGCCTCGCAGGCTGCCTGAGATCCGATGCCCTTGGGTTTCTCTGTGCCAAGGATGACCCCATCCATGGCGGTGGACTCGCCTTCGGAGGTGCAGCCCATCCTGGAGGCCCATGCTCTCCCCAGTCAGGGAGACAGCTCAGGCAGATGGTCGAAGTCCGGTTGGTGCCCCAGGGTCCCAGACCATCCAGAGCCTATGACTCCGTCCTCCCCTCCTGACTGCCAGAAGTGCCATGAGGAATTGCATCAGTATTTTACTTTCCTTACTGATTACAATGACTGGGAGACCAAGGAGGAAGAGAAATTGCCAATGCCGAGCGCTATTGGGACATCCTGTCTGATCCCTCTCCACCATATGAACGTCGGAAGTCTTCAAAAGAGGATAACTCCTTCCATGAGTTTGTGAGGGACATGGCCAAAGCCTTGTCCTTTTACAAAGAGGCTGAGGAGGAGCCCAGGGTAGAGGAGTTGGAGAGTCTCCAATATCCCTCCCCTCCCAAGGAGGCTTTTATGATCCCTGTCCACCGGATCCTGGAACGGCTGCTGTTCTGCATGTGGGAGACTTCCCTCACCATGCCCCTGGTGAGTAGACACTTGGACTCAAAGTACCGAAACCACAAAAGTCTGGGATTTGAAAAACCACAGCTCCCACACATTTTCATGGTCATGGAATCTGAAATGAGGAGGATTAAGAGCAGTAAGGCCCATTTCTCTGTGCCTCCAGGCAGGAGGCTAGGACCCTGGATTGCAATGGAAGGAAGTGCTACCAGAGTTCCATATTGGTGCCCGCATCCAGGCCTATCAACTTTACATGAGCGTGTTTCTTAGGGATTTTGCAGGTGACCTAGCCAATTTCTCGGCTGTCCTTCCAGACGAACAGGTGGCGTGCTACCATGGTCTTGTCTCCAAGATCAAGGAGTGCTCCAAATATATGACCCGGGCAGCCTATGATAGGTTTAAGTCGGTGGCCCAGGTAGCCACCGTAGGCATCAGGGCTCACCATCTATCTTGGCTGCAGTCTTCTGATTTAGAACAGTGGGTGCAGGACAAGCTGAGCTTCCCCTGGCAGGTACACCGCTCTGAGAAGCTTACTGTGTGAAATGGGAACTTTCAAAGTTGCACTGTCTCCCAGCAGAGCGGGAATGAACCTATGTCCCCTGCTTGTTGATGTAGAACAGTGCCACCTGGTTGTCAGTCTGGATGGGGACAATTTGGTTGGTGAGCTGCTCCCGAAAAGCCCTGAGCACATTGGAAATGACATGGAGCTGCAGGAAGTTGATCTGGTGATGATTTCTCCTGCTGACCAGAAGCCTTGTGTGCGGAGGCCATTGAGATGGGCTTCCCAGTCCATTTTGAAGGCATCTATAGTCAGAACCTGCTAACGAGGAAGGGCTTGAAAGGGAAACACCTTGAGCAAGTTTTGTGATTGTAGCCACCAAGACAGGGACTGCTTCAGTGGCTGAGTGATGACTACCCTTGTCCCTGATGTGACCCATTATCTGGTGCCAGGGGGAGCTCAGTGTCCTGGTGGATTGCTGCAGCCGAGTCCTTCAACTACACAAGTAGACCCTCAACAGACAAGTTGCCACTCGCATCTTCCAGATGAGGGGAAGCCCGAGCATAGACCTCTTTGCTTTGCTGGACAACGCCCAGGTGCCGCAGTTCTGTTCCAGGGTTCCCTGCAGTGGTCGGATAGCTCCTGATGTCATTCTGTTGGACTGGAGCAACAGCCTGCTTTATGCCTATCCACTGACTCCTCTGGTGGCCAGGACTTTTCAAGCTCCAGGAGAACATGGCTATCATGATCCTCATTGCTCCACACTGGCTCAGACAACCATGGTTCCCCCTCTTACTCAGACTGTCTTGGAGGCAGCCACTCTGGCTCAGCTTCAACCCAGATCTGATCTCCCAGGATGAGGGCTCTCTTATTCACCCCAACATCCATGCCCTGGCGCTCACAACATTGATGCTGAGCACGTAGTTCTCGCAGAACAATTCCTGGCTTCACGAAAAGAGACTACTCTGCTTTCCTATACCTTTTACGTGTCATAGATTTTTCTCTATGGTGCGCAGACGAGGCATTGAACCCCTTCTCTTGCTCGGTGAAAGCTTTATTGACCTACCTGCTCCACTTGTCCAACCAGGGCCTCAAATTGAACTCAATAAGAGTGTATCTCAGTGGGGGCAGCCTACTATTATGGGATAGATAGGAAGCCCATTTCTGCGCACCCCCTTGTCAGTCATTTCATAAGAGGCCTCTTACTGTCTCAACCTCCACTTAAGCCCCCACCTGTAGCGTGGGACCTTAACATGGAATTCAGGCAGCTTCTCTCTGCCTCTTTGAGTTGACAGGAGCTGAGTGGCTCAAAATATCTCACCTGGAAGGTCGTCAACTTGGTGGTGGTCACCTCTGCACACAGAATTAGTGAGCTCCAAGTGCTGGTGGTGCATCCTCTGTACACAAGGTTTTATAAGAATAGAGTGATCCTCTGGACACCCTAAGTTTCTCCCTAAGGTCATCTCTGCCTTTCACCTCAACCAGTCGGTGGTGTTGCCCACCTAGACCTCACGCCAACAGGGCTGAAGCTTCCTTGTATACCTTGAATTGCAGGAGAGCGCTGGCTTTCTACCTGGAAAGAATGAAAGCCCACTGCTACTCCTCTTAGTGTTTTGTCTCCTTTGACTCCAATAGACTGGGTGTCGCGATCTCCAAGCATACCCTTTCACTCTAGGTTGTGGACTGCATCTCCTTTGCATACATACAAACCAGCCTGTACCTGGAACAACATGTCCGAACTATGGCTGCTTCTGTAGCAAACTTGCGCGGTGTCTCCATTGTCTGAATGGAGATTCCCAGTGTGGCAGCAACTTCAGTCAAGCCGTACTCCAGCACCTGTTTGGGAATTAGCTCAACTTCTCCCCCTAGCCCTTCTGTCCATCCAGGCTACCTTAGAGTTATGCTGATGTTGATGTCCAACAGGACACTGACTCTCAGAACCTTCCAGCAATTTCTCATGCCTTTCTTGGTTCGTTTATCTTGTTGCCCTGTTGAGTTTTTTACACTTTTTTTTCAGTAGCTTGTAGTTTGGGAGTCCCACATTTGAGGACTGACTTCCTGCTTGTTCCTGGAAAAATTGTAGTTACTCACCACAGCAGGTGTTCTCTGGGAACAACAGGAATAAGTTCTTACTACCCTCCCACTTCCCCATGGAGTTAAATCATTTTTGCTTGATTAAGCTATGTCATCATGCTGAGGTAAGATGGTTTCTTTCAGGCGGGAGGATTGGCACTCATGCACGATAGTCTTCCCAAAAGCTTCCTATGGAAGCTGGGGAGTGTTCCACCCGGGCTCTGTCAGTGATGTCGCCCATGTGTGAGGACTTATTCCTGCTGGTCCCAGAGGACACCTGCTGCAGGTAAGTAACTACGCTTTCCCTCTGGGCTAATGTTCCTGTAAGCCAGTTTTTGAGGGCTAAGAGGATTTGTTCACGTGATGCTTAATTTTTGGAAGAGTCCTCTATGCTAATGGAGTGATTTTGCTAGTGAGGATATCACTGAAATGTGGTATCTCATGCTTTTAAACAAGCAAAGTATGCCCATCGTGAATTGCTATTGACATATCAGCAACGTCAGGAGTCAGCTGATCATTTGGTCTTTGTACTGCTACCTTTTTCCACAGCTTCCCTTTTGGCTTGATAGCCTGTAGTTCTAGGGCTTGATAGCCTGTAGTTCTAGGGCTTGATGTGATTGAGAAAGTTATAATTATATTTGAGGTCCTTTGATTGCATAAAGGGGAAACTGGGACATTGAATATATTTGATATAGACGTTTTCCCATATGAACATGTTCTTGATTGTTTGAATGGATTTATATGTGAAGCATTCATAGACATGGGGAAGGGGGTTCCCCCTCACCTTGTCTATCGCCATCAGTATTATCACTGCCCCAGAATTAGATTTACATTTTAGGTGCCCATGGAGAGAGGGGGATTCCCCTCCACCACAACCCCCTTAATCACCTTTGTCCAGATCCTCCTCTTCATCTTCCCTTTGCACTCCTGTCCATGTTCTATCGCTTCCTGTGCAGGCAGCAGCATTAGTGACATCCTTAAAGTGAAACAAGTTCAGGGTCTGCCTGCCTTCCCACCCTTATGTTTTGACTGGCTCTGAGTAATCCATCTTCTGGCATGGGTTTCCACTTTAAGGGCGTCATTACTGCTGCAACTGGCACAAAAAGACAAAGTGGAGGCATTGAAGCAATGCTCTGATGCCTATCAAAATTTGGTGCCAGAGGCAAGTTGCCTGTGTTGCCTATATCTAAATCTGGGCCTGCTCCCAACTCAAAAGAAGTATTGGCAAGGTCAGACAGCAGAGTCACCAGAACTTCCCCAAGTTCCTTCAATACCTTTGCTTTTGAAAATTCCTCCTTGTCCTCAAACTGTCTAAATTAACAAGATGGCTAAATTTGGCTGGTCAAAAACTGGGTAGTTATGGGACCAAAGTTTTGGGTGAACTCTAAACGTGGGCTGGTTAGAACAGATTTCCAGTGCAACCTAGCTAGCTTGGTTGGCTAAAACTAAGCATGTCAGTTGCATGCTTAAAAATCTAGCTGACTAGGTTGCATTTGAGAATTGGCTTATGTTATTTGGCAACCTAAGTGAGATGCGTAGTGGCACTCTGAAACTACCTCCCTGTTTTTAGGACCCTGCTTGACTCTACCCAGGGTTCTGGACAACAGATGGAAATGGACATAGAGGTGTTGTAGTACTGTTTGCAGAGACTTGCACTAGAAACATGCATGCATGACTGAACCCTGGTGTAAAGAAAGGAGTTTTGGATTTTGGGGGGGGGGGGGTGGGGCTGGGGTTTCATCCAGAAGGATAAGACCTCATACAATGTCCTTTTTCTCTGAGAGAATAGAGATCTTGTGCGAACCAACTAGAGAAGGAATTTATTTATATTTAGTCCTTTATAGAACACAGGAGTTGGTATAAGAGCTAATTATGTTGGAATTACTTGGCACTAGTGATCAAACATGATCATATTGGACTTTATAACTGGAGTGACTATGCAAATACTGTATCAGTGTTTAATTTTCAAAAGGGACACTACAATAAAATGAGGAAAAATGTTTAGAAAAAAAATAAAGGAGTTGCTGCAAAAGTCAGGAATTTACATCGGGGGTGGATGTTTAAAAATAGTCTTGGAAGCCCAATGACATGTATCCCATGCATTGAGAGGCAGAAGGAAGGCCAAATGACAGACAGAATGATTAAAAGATGAGGTGAAAAAGGCTATTTAGAGCCAAACCCCCCTCCCCCCCAAAAAAAAACATCTTTCAAGAAATGAATGAAGTAACCAAATGAAGAAAATAGGAAACAGCATAAGCATTGCCAAGTTAAATGCAAGACATTGATAAGGAAGGCAAAAAGATAATTTGAAAAGATTGCCATAGACTCAAAGACTCACAATAAAAGCTTTTTCAGGTACATACGAAGCTTAAAGCTGGGGAAGGAGTTGGTTGGACCATTAGATGATCGGAGGGTAAAAGTGACACTCGAGGAAGACAAGGCTGTATCTGAGAGACTGAATGAATTCTTTGCTTTAGTCTTTACTGAGGAAGTGATAAGGAAGCTATCCATGGCAGAAAGGGTATTTAACAGTGATGAGTCAGAAGAGCTGAAAGAAATCTCAGTGAACCTGGAAGATGTAGTAGAACAAATTGATAAACTAAAGCGCAGCAAATCACTTGGACCGGATGGTATATATCCAAGAGTGCTGAGAAAACTTAAAGATGAAATTGCAGAGCTGCTGTTAATGATTTGTAACCTATTAACATCTATGGTACCAGATGATTGGAGGGTGGCCAGCATAAATGCCTATTTTTAAAAAGGGCTCCAGCGATGATCTGGAAAACTACAGATCGGTGAGACTAACATCGGTGCCAGGTAAAATGGTGGAAACCATTATTAAGAACAAAATGACTGAAAACATGGACAGATATGGTTTAATGGGACAAAGTCAACATGGATTTCACCAAGGGAAGTCTTGCCTTGCCTTGCCAATCTGCTCCATTTTTTGAAGGCGTGAAAAACATGAATAAAGATGAGCCAGTTGATATTATGCATTTAGGTTTTCAGAAAGTTTTTGTCAAAGTCCCATGTGAAAGACTTTTGATGAAATTAAAAAGTCATAGCATAGGAAGCAATGTCCTATTGTGGATTGGAAGCTGTTGAGAGAGGGAAAATGAAGATAAGGGATAAATGATCAGTTTTCTCAATGGAGGAAAATAAATAGTGGAGTACCCTAGAGATCTGTATTAGGACTGGTGCTTTAACATATTTAAAAGTGATCTGGAATTGGGAACAACAAGTGAGGTGATTTACATTTGCAGGTAATACCAAATTATTTAGAGTTGATAAATCACATGTGGGTTGTAGAAAGCTTCAGGAGGACCTTGGGAAACTGGACATCCAAATGGCAGATGAAATTTAATGTGGACAAGTGCAAAGTGATACATGTAGGGCAGAATAACCCAAACAGATATACAATGTTAGGTTCCACATTAGGAGTAGCCACTCAAGAAAAGGATCTGGGTGTGAATCTTCTTTTCAGTGTTTGGCAGTGGCCAAAAAAAGCAAACAATATTAGGAATCATTAGGAAAGGAATAGAAAATAAAACAAGGGATATCATAATGCTTCTGTATCATGCCATGGTGTGACCACATCTTGAGTACTGTGTGCAAATCTGGTCTCTGCATTTCAAAAGACATATAGTGGCATTTGAAAAGGTACAGAGAAGGGCAGCAAAAATGGTAAAGGAATGGAACGACTCTCCTATGAGGAAAGGCTAAAGATGTTAAGGCTGAAGCCTGTAGAAGAGACTGCTCAGGATTTTATAGACCTCTTATCACATCTCCCCTCAGCTGAATGAAACGAGTAGATGCAAATTGTTCTCTCAAAAAATACAAGGACTAGGGGATACCCCATGAAGCTACAAAGTATGATATGTTTAAAACAAATAAAAAAAAATATTTTCTTTTTGGAACTTGTTGCCAGCAGATGTGGTAAAAGCAGGTAGCATATCTGGATTTAAAAAAGGTCTAGACAATTTCCTGGAAAATAGTTCATAAACCATTAAGATAGATTAAGAGAAGTCCTACTTATCCTGGAGATGATTAGTATGGAACTGTCTACTTTTAGAAAATCGGGTACTTGTGACCTGGATTAGCCACTGTTGGAAACAGGACACTGGGTTTAGTGGACCTTTGGTCTGACCCAGTATGACAGTTCTTACGTTCTTACTGAATCCCATATCCTGTGGAGATACCCTAGAGATGCAGAACTATTCAAGTTTCAGCAACCAGCAGCAAGATCAGAATCTTTAACAACCTGAGATCAGCTCAGAATATGGATCCTAGGAACTTTCCCATCTGCCTAATTTATTGCTGTTACAATACCATAGACCCCAACTGACTTCTTACTTTTCCTCTTTTCTTTACAGCTAGGGATCCTCTGCTTATCCTATGCCTTTCTTATATAATTTGATCTCCAGGAACAAGCAGGATGCCATCTTCACATATGGATGACCTCTGCATCAACTGAGCCCTGCATGGGAAAACTCCCCAGCATGCAATATGAATGCTTTTGGGAGCATCCATCCACGCATGCGTGCGTGCATGCCTGCCTTCCCAGCAATTCTCCTTAGCGCCGCAGAAAATCAAGACAACTATCAGGACCTTGACCTCAACATGCTGATAAAATTCATCCAGTGCCTTTGGCTACATAGTGCTTGCCTCCCGTCAGTCCAGAGCGCTATCGAATGCTTTGGTCTCTTTTTTGACAAAAAAAAATGTTCCTAATTTTTATTTTATTTTCTTCATTTTCACCATTGCTGGGGGGGAGGGGGGGTTGGCTGGCCTAGGCTAGGCCGCCATTGCTCTTTTTGATTTTGCTTTGGCGGTCTTCTCAGAAATGGAGAAACCACACAGTGACTTAAAAAAATGTACTAAGTGCTGAAGCATTATTTCAGCTACCGATATGCACGACCGGTGCTTAAAATGTTTAGGCCCGGACCATGACGCCTTGACTTGGCCCCTGTGATAAGGAAGACTCTAGTGAGCCCATGGAAGTAGAAGAAAAGAATGATTCTACCTTTAGGAAAGGTCACAGCCCTGCAAAGCACACGTTCCAGCAGTTCTCTGGAGAAAACAAACACAGGGATTCAAAAGCTAAGCTGACACACCCAAGCCCTGATGACGTAGCAACAGGCTTGGAAACTGATTACAAACACCTGTCTAGAGAGTCAGGGAGGTTGATCATAAACCAGGGCTGGAGAATGAGAGAAGGCAGACCGAGAAGCAGCCCGAGAAGGAGCAGCTCGAGAGGGAGCAGCACGGAAGGCAGCCCTGACGGGAGCACAGTTGGAGGAAACACAGTAGCTGGAGGAAGGAAGCCACATGGAGGAAAGGAACTGAAGCAAGCAAAGCAGAAGGGGAGAGGACATGAAGGTGGTCTGGAGTGCTCGGAGAGAAAGAGCAGGAAAACCTTCAAACCCCAGCACTGAAGGAAAAGGTTCAGAGAGTTCAGAGGTGGGTGCCTAAGACTCAGTGCAGAAGTCTGCAGAGCCCAGCCTTGAATGGCAGAGCTCCAGGGAGGAACCTAAACTAAGGGACAAGGGACTGTTTCCCCAGAGCTGGCAAGAGATAGCCGCACAGCTGCAGAGAGGAGTTTCCTCAGGCTCAGGTACTGCTTATCCCTATTCACTAGAGCTGTGTTTAAAAGACCCACAGGGAGTTTTAGGGAGAAAACACCCTGAGGCATGTGCCAGTAGTTTAAAGCAAGGCAGTGCAGCACAAGAACCTGAAGCAATGCAGATGGACTCTAAGGAGAGTGATTCCTTACAGCCAGAACAACCTATGGATTGTACTTTGTGCTTTGCAGACAGTATTGAAAGCCTTTGCTAAACTGTATAGTATAAGCTGAGTGTAACCTAAAGAAAAGAAGATATTTTCTTTGGTAAAGGAAGCTTCCATGTTTTGTTCTTTTTCTGTATACGTGAGAAGCAGCTGCATTTGGATTGAATGAATGTAAAAGCTCAGCCAGCACACTTGTATAAAGAACCTTTTTGAACAAATACTGAAGAAGTATCCTGGTGCAACTTACTTTGAACCCTTGCTTTTGGGAGAAATATACTGTTATAGTTTTGCCTATAACTCTGGCTTCATGACTATTTTCTATCAGAAGGAAAACTACTTTTCCCAACATGCATCACGAGAGGAAAGTTAGTTGATTTAACCTTCAATAGAGAAAAATAATGGCTACCCCAGCTCTCCAAGCCTAAGGCAGAGGGCGGGGTATGACACCCCTCTGTAAACAGATGACCTGGTGGGGACAAAAACCATGAACCACAAAGGGGAAAGCTGCTTGTCAGTCTCAGCCACGTCAGCACACTCTTCCTCCACACCATTACGGTCCTCGCAAGGGCCTTATACTTCCTTGAAGTCCAAGCATAGCAAACACAAGTCCTCGTACGAGGCAGAAAAAGTATCGAAGACCTTGTCTTTGACATCCAGAGAAAAGGTATCACTGTCTTCGGCACTGGCATCCGACTCAGAGACCCGACATAGACACTGGCACTCCCCATCAGGGGAACTGGACATTGACTGGCCTGCAAAACAGCCCTGGAGGGCAGATACTTTCACCAAAGCACCAGAGGGGGGGGGGGCGGCTCTGGGATGCTCCTGAGGCAATGTCCTCTGTGGAACCCCTGGTACCATGCTTCGGTACAGGAGTGTTCCCACTCACCTCCAGTCTTCCTTGATCGGTGGGTACAGGCTATCGAGCGGAGTCTGACTACTATCCTGGTGGGCATAGTGCCGGGGTCCTTGAGGCCCTGAGAATCCATGGATCTGATGCCCGACCTCAAGCTTGGTGCATCGAGACATTCCATGGTATCGGAGATGGAGCCGGCATCCTCCCACCCAGGACTGATACTCCCTTTGGAACCAGTGACTGCACTGGGCTCTGAACTCCTCAGTTCCAAGGCTTTGCAACATCAGCACTGATACTCGATGTTGACATCGGAATGGCATCGACACCACAATGCTGACTCACTACTTCGATTTCCTTCCAAGTTCCAATTCCGCTTCCTCGAAATTGGACATCGAATCTGTTGATTTCGTTCCTCTCCGGGACATTCCCTCAGACCCCTCTCTACCACATGAGGCATCATTCACGGGCCAGAGACATGTCCTTCCAGGATTTCATCAGAGAGATGGCAATCTCGGTGATGGTCACCACGAAGACAGAACTGAGAGCTGAAGAACTTGAGATTCTTCAGTACCCCTCGATTCCCAAGGAGGCTGCTATGCTTCCTATCCATCATATCCTTCAGAACCTCATGGTTTGCATATGGGAAACGCCTTTGACAGATCTATCAGTCAGAAGAGACTGGACACTCTATATAGAGTCCCTCGTTGCCCAGGTTTTCAGAAACATCAGTTGCAACCCCCCCCATTCTGTGGTTGTGGAATCAGCAATGCTTCGAGTTAAGAGTTCTAAGAATCACTCCTCGATTTCCCTGGGCAGGTAGCCAGGACTCTTGATACATTTGGACATTGGTGCTTACAGGCAGTAATATTGCACCTAGAATAATCTTCTATATGCTTTACATGGGGATGTTCCTATGAGATGTCATAGAACCTGTCTGAATTTACTACCCTGTTGCCACCAGATAAACAGAGCCCACATTGGGCCTTGATCACTCATGGGTAAAAACATCAAAATTCCTGACCAGGGCTGCTTTTGATACCTTTGAGCCCACCAGTAGGGCAGCAGCAGTCTGTATAGGAGCCAGGAGAATGGCCTGGCTGCAAGCCTCTGAGCTTGAACAATGGGTTTAGGATAAGCTTGCTAATACTCCTTGCACAAGGTGAAAACCTTTTTGGTAAGGGCTGGTGTGAGAAGGCAGGTGAGATAGAGATGGATGATCTTACCATGAAATGCTGATCCAGCTAAAAAGAAAGCTCCTGCCAAGAAGACTTTTCTAGCCCAGGAAGAAAAAGTATTATCCTTCCTAGTCAACGTATTACGCCTACCAACCTCAACAGCCACAACAACAATAGCAGGGCCCTTGCCAGCCCAAGAAGCCTAAAGCTGCTAAACCTCAGCTATCTCTGCAGCAACAACCCACAACTGTTTTTTGACTGCTTCAGGGAGGGCATAGCCAGTCTCCCCTTAAAGGATCCTCTACCCACCCACATAGCGGGCAGATTAATCCACTTTGCTCAGAGATGGCCTCTCATTACATCAGAACCTTGGACTTTAAAAGTTTTGAGCGCGGTATATCTGCTCAATTTCCAGGAACTACCCCCCACTTACTTCATAGGAGAGTACCCCATGGAACAACTGCACTCCACTCTCCTTCAACAGGAGATAGCCACTCTAGGAGTACAGGGGGCAATAGAAGAAGTCCCATGCCTGTAACAGGGCCTTGGGTTTTACTTCCATTATTTCCTCATTCCCAAGAAAACAGGGGGGGGAGGGTTTCTGGCCTTATGAGGAACTGGACCTTCACAATCTCAACCAGTTCCTCATAAGGGAGAAGTTCAGATGGTCTCGCTCGGGACCCTACTTCCTTACCTTCAGGGAAAAGATTGTCTCTGCTCACTGGATCTCAGGAATGCCTGTACTGATTCATCCTTCCCAGAGAAGATTCCTCTGGTTCTTCCAGGGACACCATTATCAATACAGAGTTCTCCTATTTGGTCTTGCAGCACCAAGAGTTTTCATGAAGTGCCTGGTAGTCGTGGCGGCCTATCTCTGCACTCTGTGCATCTTCGTCTTCCCCTTACTTAAACGATTGGCTGATAAAGGGCAATATCTGTCATGTAGTCAGTGTATCACTCCACCTCACAGCGCTGCGTATGCCTTGTAGCGCTATACAAGTGATAAATAATAGTAGTAGTAGTACAATGTTACCTCCATGTTCCAAAGGAGGTGGACTAGTACAGCATATAACATTTTGTTCTAAAACTCATATCTGCTGAAAAAGTGTTGGACTTGGTCATTATTTCAACCTTAAACTAATTGAAGGTTCTCTTCTATCTCCTTCCCCCACCACCTTTTTCCTTTTCTAAAGCCGCAGTGTGCAAACCAGTCTTGGATACATCTAGCCCCAGTCAGGTTTTCAGGATGTCCCTAATGACTCTGTATGAGAAAAATGTTGTATTCACTGAAGACCCAGATGGGCTAAAAGGAACCCCAAGACTAGTTTGAGCACCCCTGCCTTAAGGGTATGTGTATTTAGAAACATAGAAATATGACAGCAGAAAAAGACCACATGGCATGTGAATAAGGGCAGATAAAGGCCAGCATGGTGCCCAGTAAGTTGAACAAAGTTGTACCTACTGTTACCCCCCCCCCCCTCCGCTCCCTTCTGCCTTTGATTAGGGTTGTATCTATTACTCCATGTAGCTTACCCCCATCCTTCAGGAAGGAAATTCCATCCATATATAAAATGATTATCGCCAGCACCCAGAGCAGCACGCATGAAATCAAACGGTACTCTAAAGAATTGCATATCCATGTGAACTGAATACAGAGGTTACAGTTCCATTAAACAGGCTGTTGATAATGTTTGTTTTTTGAGAGACTGTTAAGCACTGATGTGGCATTAGAACAGAATCATGCCATGACTATATTTCTAACCTTTTATGCACAAGCAATAGTAGTCACTGGCTTTTGGAGGTTGGAGACATCAGAAAAGCAGTTGTAGCCAAAACAAAAGGGCAATCATACGTGGCATAAAAAAAGCACTACTTAATTGCTACCAATTAGGTTTAGAGCAGTGAGTCTCAAAGCTGCCATCAAGAAGCAACAGTCGGTCAGGTCTTCAGGATATCCACGGGGAATATGTATGAGAGAGAGTGCATCACAGCTTTCATTGCTTGCAAACGTATCTCATGTATACTTGGTGCGAATATTCCGAAAACCTGATTGTCTGGTGCTCTCCCCCAGGGCAGGTATCAGAACGACTGGTGTAGGTTTTAGTCTCTTTTCATTGAGGGGTGTTGGGTTTTTTTTTTTTTTTAAAGCTGAACTTGTAAATGTTTCTCCCCTAACTCATAATCAGAATCTCTGTGTAGTGTGAGAGAGAAAAGGGCCAGGGTATATCAGCAGTAACTTAAAGTGCATGTCTTGCTCTCTTCTTCTAAAGGAAACTCGGCTCTCTATTTGTTTGAGTGTTACGATACGAGGACGGAGAGCTGGCATACGAAGCCCAGCATGCTGACCCAGCGTTGCAGCCATGGCATGGTGGAGGCCAACGGGCTCATCTACGTCTGTGGTGGCAGCTTGGGGAACAACGTCTCTGGCAGAGTGCTGAATAGCTGTGAAGTTTACGATCCGGCAACGGAAGCGTATGTAACTGTACAATTATCATTTAATCTTCACCATACTTAACTTTCAGTCTGTACTGAGGTCCCAACCTGTCAGCAGAGAAGTTTCTTCAGAAGCATGTGCTCCATCTGTGGTCTTGCCGTTTTGATATTGTGGTGTTGATATCTTGTTGGGGTATTCACGGCCATGTTTGTTTTAAAATTTTATTTTTCCAAATTTTAAGGCATTTTTCATGTCTTTGTCACACATTTCATTCTTTAGGTACGCATTGTATGCATGCTAAAACGTTTTTAAGCTTGCAGTTCAATTGTACACACATTAATCTGTAGGTATACATGCATACGCTTTACATTTTTTAGGCGCCCAAATCAGCCGAATGCACATCCCCACTATGATGATGATAATCCTAGAAAACACTGTATAAAATTATCAAAGAGCCACAACTTACAGCCTTGCATGTGAATAGGGAGAGGCTAAATGAAAGTATTATTTGGAACATGCATTTCCCAGTTCCATCACCTGCTCAGTGAGTGGAGTTGATGGAACTAGGAATTGCATGTTCCAAGTAACATTTCTTTGTAATCATGGTGTTGGTATTACATCAACGCGATGACTCTACTTGTAGGTGCTTATGTTTATCTGTCGTAAACAACTGTCTACCAGAGGCTTATGGCACCCTCCCTGGTTAACGAGAGGCTATAGTAAGTTATTCCTCCAGGTTTGTGATTACTTTTCATCAGTATACTTTTTCTTTAGTGTTACTTTCTCGCTTCTTTGCTCTATTCTGTTGTCTCGGCACAGCAGAATTTCCACTGTGGAATCCAGAAAAGGTGTTTTTCACCCAAGAACTTTAGAGTCAGACCTGTCGTGTGGTGCAGTATCTCCAGGAACAAGCAGGAATGTAGTCCTCACATATGGGTATCGTCGGTACCGACAGAGCCTGCGCAGGAACGCTCCCCAGCATCCAATTAGAAAGCTTTTGGGAGCATCACACAGTGCCTGCGTGCTGCCTTCCCGCCTTTCCCAACTGCCTCTTTCCAGTTCTTTGTTTTCCGTGGAGCCAGCAGGTCGTTTTCCTATCACCGCAGAAATTATCCCATATTTTTCATTCTTTTTTGTGGTAGCGTCTGCCTTCCTTTACGCTATACCGGTACCGTGGTTCTTTCTTAATTCAAAAAAAAAAAATTTGTAATCTTTTTCTGGATTTTCCAGCCTTTTTTCTCTCGGGTGCCACGCGCCATTTTGGGCACTAGGCCCAATTTTTCCTCAACATGGAAAAACCTGCTTCGGGTTTTAAAACATGTTCCAAGTGTGGCGGTACCATCTCCGTCACCGACACTCACGAGTGGTGCCTCAAATGTTTAGGTCCTGACCACTCCATCTCGGAGTGTGTTGCCTGTGGGATGATGTCGAAGAGGGGTCGGCAGAACCGAGCTGCTAAGCTTAGCACCCTTTTTCCCTCCGATGCAGCATCCGTGGCATCGATGTCTTCCAGGGCTTCGTCTTCCTCCCATGGATCTCAGGTAACCAAACATCAATCTGGCCGGTCCTCAAAGGGCAGATCTCCTTCCAAGCATCGAGATGCCTCTGGCATTGCCCTTGAGGGACTTGTACCGGCAAAATTGCCCTGGCAGGAGGCTTCAGCTTCCAAAGCACTATCGGGGCTCCAGAATGTTCTCGAGGCCTCAACCTCGGCAGAACTACTGGTGCCATGCTCTGGGGTACCGGCCGCTTCGTCTGGTACCGACACTCAGGCATCGGCAGCGTCAATTGATCAGAGATTCCTGGCTATTGAGTGCAGTCTGGCGGCTCTCCTTGTGGCATCAGTGCCTTCGGGACGGCTTCAGACAGTTCAACCAGTATCAACACCGGTTCTGGCACCGATATCAGTGCCGGTACCGACAGCATCGACATCGGCGAGTGTGTTACCAACACCGAGTCGTGCTATTTCCTCCGGTATCGACAGGTCGGTACCGGACCCCTCTGGTACCGGTATCGTGCTTTACAAGAGCACCCAGACAGAAGATATTTTGAATCCTCCAATGACTCTGAGTACTCTGACATCCCTGTCGATGCCAGAGTACTTCTCTCTGAGGAGCTGCCTTCTCCTAAACATAGGATGTCCCCTCCTGAGGATATATCCTTTCAGGATTTCATCAGGGAGGTGGCTAGAGATCTTTCCATCACAGTGGCTCCTGAAACAGAGCCCAGAGCAAAGGAGTTAGAGATTTTACAATACCCTAAAACTCCCAAGGAGGCAGCTACTTTGCCTATTCATGAGATCTTGCATGATCTCATGTTAAGAATGTGGGAAACACCTCTTACCACCTCTCCTCATTCCTGTAGGCTGGATACCATGTATCGAGTGCCTCCTTGTCCTGGATTTCAGAAAACCCAGTTGCCACACCACTCCATAGTGGTGGAGTCAGCTATGAGAAGGATCAAGAGTGCAAAAAGACATGCATCTAATCCTCCAGGACGTGAATGTAGGACTCTTGATGCTTTCTGCCAGGATTAGTTCCTACATCTTATACATGGGAATGTTCCTTAAGGAGATTACAGGAGATCTAGAGTTTGAGCCCCCTCCTTCCTGATAAGAGGCAGGATTATCTTACACTTGTCAAACATGCCCAGGATGTTTCCAAGTTTATTAATCGTGCAGCTTTTGACTGCTTTGAGTGCATAAGCAGAACCTCTGCCATTGCCATAGGTGCTGTTAGGATTGCCTGGCTCCAGGCATCTGACTTAGAACTCTGGGTACACAGGACAAACTGGGGAATATCCCTTGCACAGGCAAAAATCTCTTTGGCAAAAATTGGCAAGAGAAAGCTAATGAGCTGGATGCTGATAACACCACTTTGGATAGACTATCCAAGGCTACAGCTGATCCTGCAAGGAGAAAATCCTACAAGAAACCATTCTTCTCTAAAAAGAAGAGGTTTTACCCCTCCTATACCCAACAGGTGCATTCTGCAGGTCAGTCTACCTGAAAGGGACAGCAGCCCCCAAAGCAAAGGAAAACAAAGACTGCTAAGCCTCAACCGGCCCAGCAGACTCAGCCTCCACAGGGGCTTTGACTCCCATCTAGAGAACTTGGCCTTCCTAGCCCTGAACGGGCCAGAGCCTTCCACCATCCCAGGAAGGTTGTGTCATTTTGCCCCCAAATGGGGGCAGATGACAGCAGAAGAATGGACTCTTTCCATTGTAAGAGAGGGGGGGGGTACAAGCTTCATTTCTTCAACATGCCCCCTCCTACAGTGGTAAGACAGTTCAATTCTCAGACTTCACCCAGCACTCAGTTGGGTCAAGAGGTCAGTTTACTTCTTGCCCAGGGGGCAATAGAAGATGTACCCATTTCCCAACAGGGTACAGGGTTTTACTCCCCCTATTACCTTATTCCAAATAAAACAGGGGGACACAGACCCATTTTAGACCTCAGAGAATTGAACAAATTCCTGTTCAAAGAGAAATTCAAGATTTCTCTGGGAACTCTGCTGCCATACCTTCAGAGTCGGGATTGGCTTTGTTCTCTAGATCTCAAGGATGCGTACACTCATGTTCTCATCCATCCAACTCACCGAAGATTCCTTCGTTTTCTTTTTCAAGGAAAGCACTACCAATGCAGGGTGCTTCCTTTTGGCCTGGCATCAGCACCAAGGGTGTTTACGAAATGCATGGCTGTGGTAGCAGCATTTCTTCGCACTCTAGGAATATTCGTCTTCCCCTACTTAGACGACTGGCTCATTCGAGCTCCATCAGAGTCAGAGGCCAGAATTTCTCTATCTTGCACAATGCGTATCCTTCAGTATTTAGGCCTGGTCATAAACATCCCAAAATCCAGCCTAACTCCCACTCAGTCTCTAGAGTTTATAGGAGCTTTGCTGGATACCAGAAAAGCAAGAGCCTATCTTCCACAGGCCCGCTGCTTTCGCATTGTGCAGCTAGCCTCCCAGGCAGTGTTAAAAACTCATCTCACTGCTCGGGAAATGTTACAACTACTAGGCCACATGGCATCTACCGTGCATGTGGTTCCCTATGCTCGCCTCCATATGAGGGCAGCCCAATGGACTCTATCCATTCAGTGGACTCAAGCATCAGGCTGCCTATCAGACAAAATAGCAAACACAAGTCGCCTTATTTTGTCTCTACAATGGTGGCAGTCAACCCAAAACCTGTTGGTGGGGTCCCCTTTCCAGCAACCCCTACCCCAGGTCACTCTAACAAAAGACACCTTACAAGGGGGTTGGGGGGCTCATCTGCAAGATCTCTCCACCCAAGGCACCTGGACTCCACAGGAGACCCACTTACATATCATTCTCCTAGAACTCAGAGCAATCTTCCTTGCTCTTTGAGTGTTCCACACCCAGCTGAGCTACAAGACAGTCCTAATTCAGACGGACAATCAAGTAGCTATGTTCTATCTGAACAAGCAGGGAGGAACAGGCTCTGTCGTTTTGCAACGAAGCTTTGCGACTATGGGCCCTCGCCAGAGAGCATCAGATTCATCTCCTTGCGGTGTATCTGCCAGGCATTCAAAACTGTTGGGCAGACAAATTCAGTCGAGTTCTGCTTCCACACGAATGGTCTCTCCATGCAGACCAGGTAGCAAAACTTTTTCAAATTTGGGGAACTCCAGACATAGCCCTCTTTGCAAGTCCGTTAAATGCCAAAGTTCCCCGGTTCTGTTCCAGAATTCTGGCTCAGGGTGCTCAGGCCAGGGATGCTTTCCTCCTCCATTGGGGTCTGGACTTCCTATATGCCTTTCCACCCATTCCCCTAATTCCCAAAACCCTATTCAAGCTTCAGAGAGACAAAGGCCATATGATTCTCATAGTTCCACATTAGCCACGGCAGGTGTGGTACCCTCTGCTCCTACATCTCTCTCAAGCTCCATCTCTGGAGTTAGGATCTGCTCCAGATCTCATGTCTCAGGAGGACGGGATGTTGTGGCATCCCAATCCCCACTCTCTGCATCTCAGGGCCTGGTTGCTGAGGGCCTAGACCTTCATGGTCTTAACCTTTCTCAACAAGTCAAAGATGTCCTTTGTGCTTCCAGGAAACCTTCCACAAGACGCTCTTATGCTTTCAAGTGGAAAAGGTTTTCCATATGGTGTTCGCAAAAGGGTCTTCACCCCTTTGCGATACCTCTGGAATCATTACTGGAGTATCTCCTTCATTTATCTAATGCAGGACTTAAGACTAACTCAGTAAGAGTCCATTTAAGTGCTATTTCAGCTTCTTTAAAGCCTTTAAATGGACAGCCTATTTCCTCTTATCCTCTCATAGTGAGATTTATTAGGGGCCTTCTTCTAACTAAGCCTCCAGTGGCATGGGACCTGAATCTGGTTCTGGGGCAGCTCATGAAGCCGCCTTTTGAACCTTTGGCTACTACCTCCTTGAAATTCCTTTCCTGGAAAGTTATCTTTCTCATTGCAATCAGATCAGCACGTCACATCAGGGAATTGCAAGCATTAGTTGCTGATCCTCCTTACACGAGGTTCCATCATAAGGTAGTCCTTAGGACTCATCCACATTTTATGCCAAAGGTGGTCTTACCTTTTCATTTAAACCAGGCGGTTTACCTGCCTGTGTTTTTTCCAAGGCCTCATGCTTCAAATGCAGAAAGGAATCTTCATTCTTTGGACTGTAAAAGAGCACTTGCCTTTTACTTGCAAAGGACACAGCAACATAGAAAGTCCTCCCAACTCTTTGTTGCTTTCAATTCTTCTCATTTGGGACTTTCAGTCTCCAAGAGAACATTGTCCAACTGGATTGCACAGTGTATTTCTTTTGCCTATCAGAGTAAGAACCTTTCTCTGGAAGGCCATGGCACAGCTCACAACGTGAGAGCCATGGCAGCTTCAATGGCTCATCTACACTCTGTGTCTATTGACGGCATCTGTCGAGCAGCTACTTGGGCCTCGGTTCATACCTTCACAGCCCATTACTGCTTGGACAAGGACTCCCGCCGGGATGCCTTGTTTGGTCAGGCTGTTCTACAACACCTGTTCCATACTTAATCAACTCCTACCCACCATTCCCAGTAGGATGCCAGAGATCCATGGGGAGAAGTGGAGCCCTTTCACAGGGGCACACAACTTCTGGGTTCTCTCCCTGGCATCTGTAGCTAGGGAGTCCCCATATGTGAGGACTACATTCCTGCTTGTTCCTGGAGATAGCATAGTTACTCACCTGTAACAGGTGATCTCCGGGAACAGCAGGAATTTAGTCTTCACAACCTCCCCACCTCCCCTAGGAGTTGTATCTCTCTTTTCTTTTCTTTCCCTCTCTCTCTCTTTGTCTCAGCTTTAAAACTCAACTGGAGAGAGGCAGTTGGGAAAGGCGGGAAGGCAGCACGCAGGCGCTGTGGGATGCTCCCAAAAGCTTTCTAATTGGATGCTGGGGAGCGTTCCGGCGCAGGCTCCGTTGGTACCGACGATACCCATATGTGAAGACTAAATTCCTGCTGTTCCTGGAGATCACCTGTTACAGGTGAGTAACTATGCATTCATGCAGGATGAGATCATTATTTGAACTGTCTTGATACACTTTGCCATGCAGATTTTCTGCTCAAGGTGCATGAACAGTGTAGCCACTGCGTTCTTATAGAAAGAACACCTAGCACTGAATGTCCATGGCATTTGAGATGTCAGAGCAGCGAGAAGAATGTGGGTCAGGGACTCAAAACCGGGTTTCTGAGCTATTCATGAGTGCATTTTGAGAAATGCATACGAATCTCTAAAACAAAATCTGGCTCAGAATGTGTTTAATGGGCCAGCACTGAGTTGTGGGGATGGCAGACCACTTTGCTAGTGCTGGATAATGGAAGGGTTTAAATGCCCACAATGGGAGGAGGGTAGTAAAGCATCAGATACTTAACAAATCTCAATTTTCTGTATGCCTTCAGTATCCCAGAACAAGCAGAATTTGTTTTTAAAAACACCTCCCTATCCCTTGATAAGCACCCATATGGTCTAGTCGGTGGTGCTAGATGGTAAGTGAAGGCAACTTACAGTTGTGGTCAACATTACTGGCAGCCTTGCAGTTCAACCCCTTAATGTCCAATATCTTCTTAAGAAAAAAAAAGTGGCCAGTGTAATGGCTTTGGACTATATATGAACATACATTCGACACAAAAAAATCAAATAAAACAAGACCAAAAAGTAAATAGTAAGAAATAGTATAAAAACTGGGACATTGCCAGGACATGGAAGCTGAGAAGCCTCCATTACGCTAAGAACAAACCTTTCTATTTTCTCTGCTGGCTTAAACATATAAATTGTAACTGTTGATTTTTGGGGGGATTACTATTATAGCTTTTAACTGTGGTTTTAGACTAAGCTTGGGGGCATTTGGACTGCTTTCCTTGTATTGACTTACATCAGATATCGGTGTGTGCCCACGGTTCAGGAACAGCCTACTCTCCAGAGACACCTAGGTTCCTGCCCACCCACCCCCTCAACCCACCCACCCCAGGGGCTACTTTGCCTTTATAGTGGTCACATAAGTTCCATCTATTCTTTCTTACTTGGGTTAAAAGTCCACATCTTCTTCATCCTTTCTTCTTCTTCTTCCTCTTCTGGGACTGCTTAACCAAAATGTTGCGTATTCAGGGCATTAACTGTGGTACTTTCATTTCAAGACGAATCATTTGGAGCCTAAGAGCTTGTCCTATGTGCCTCAGGTCAGCTGCCATGCATGATGAACTGACTCTACTAAGGAAAGACCTAGCTGCCATGCATAAAGAAGTGACTCTACTGAGGGAGGAAATAGCTGCAATGAAACGCACCTCTTCTAGGATACAAACTGAACAAAGTCCACCACCGCTCCCACAAAGAATCAAACACCCCAGGAACAAATGGATCACAGTGGGTTCTGGAAGATTGCGACCTGTAACACAGAGACATCCTATACATCAAGAGAGATCCCTGCATAATGCCTTCTCTGCCTTGGCTAATGAGGATGCTCAATCCAATGAAACTGAAGGGCCCTTAAATGAGTCAGACAATGCCCAATCTCCTGCTAAAGCACCAAATATGAAGAAAACCTCACCAAACAGAAAACTACTACTACTTGGAGATTCCATCATCAGAGGCACCAACTTGGGAACACAGCTCAAAGGAGAGAAGATAGTCATGTGCCTACCAGGCTCGACAGCCAGCAGGAATACAAACCAAATTGTTGAAGTACTTAGCGCAAAAAGTGAACACTCCAAACTTGATGATGATATCCACTTGGGCACAAATGACCTGGCTAGAAACAGTGCCTCTACAGTCCAAAAGGACTTCCAATCTCTGGGAGAGAAACTCGAGCCCATTGTTAGCACTGTTGCATTCTCAGAGGTTCTGCCTGTTCTTGGTAAGGGGGACAAAAAGGCTGCATCGCATTAACAGCTTTAATACATGGCTCCAGACCTGGTGCAAACAAGAAGGATTCAGATTTATTGGCGACTGGGGAAACAGATCCACCAAAAAGAGACTATAATGTGCTGATGGACTGCATCTCTCTGTCACAGGGAAAAGAATCTTAAGTGAAAAATTCAGGCGGTATGTGGATATGCATTTAAACTTGGAAAAGGGGGTGACGGATGTGGAAGATCAAGACTTGCACGCCACCCCCTGCAAAAGCAGAATAACATCAGAAACAGCCACACTTTTAAACCACACACCAAAAACAAGTGGGAAGATGTGGGCAGAACAAAATCAATGCAAAATACACACAGGTAAATGCTGGAAAGCAATGAGCACAAATGCTAGAAGCTTAGCCAACAAAGTTTCGGACCTGGAAGCCCTAATGGTGGAAATGGATTTGGATATTGTGGCCATTACAGAAACATGGTTTAATGAATCGCATGATTGGGATATAGCCATAGCTGGCTATAATCTATTCAGAAGAGATTTATTTATTTAGACAGATTTGTATACCGCCTTATCCTTCAATCAAAGCGGTCACAACACAATTGGGGGATACATTTAACACGCAGGGATATGAGACACATACACTAATACTTACAGGGAACATGGGCAATGGAGGGTTAAGTGGCTTGCCCAAGACCACAAGGAGCATCTGTGGGACTAGAAACCCCAGTCCTTCCGGCCCAAGGTTGCTGTCCTCTAGTGGGATTTGAACCTCCGACCTTCCGGCCTGAAGTACCTTGCCCCAACCACTAGGCTACTCCTCCCTCTTAGGAGATGGAGAAAATGGAAAAGGAGGAGGAGTAGCCTTGTATGTCAAAAGCAATATTAAAGCTACTGAAATGCAGGGGACATGGGGAAAAGAAGAAGCGCTCTAGATTGCGTTGGAAAGAGGAGATGGCACTGTCATCCATACTGCTGTAGTCTACAGACCTCCGACTCAAATTGAAGAGAGAGATAACGATTTGATTATAGATATTGCCAAGATAGCCACAAAGGGGGAAGCGATCATTTTGGGTGACTTTAATCTACCTGATGCGGATTGGATTACTCCTTCTGCACATCTGGAAAGAAGCAAAAAAAATTGTAGATGCTCTCCAAGATGCATCACTTAGACAAATGGTCATGGAGCCAACCAGGGAAAGCTCAACGCTGGATTTAGTGCTCACCAGTGGTGATAGCGTGTCGAATGTCTGCGTGAGTGCCCCTGTGAGCAACAGCGATCATACACAGTGTGGTTTGAGATAAATGCCAAGGTACAGGCCCAAAATAGCAAGCTCTAAGTCCTAAACTTCAAAAACACTGACTTCAATAAAATGGCCGAGTACCTAAAGGAGGAGATGATAGGGTAGAAGGAGATAAGGGAAGTGGAATTGCAATGGGCTAAACTAAAGGTGGCAATAAAAGGGGCAACAGACAAATATGTAAAAAAGGTAAACCAAAAACAAGAGGAGAAGGAAACCTATTTGGTTTTCCAAAGAAGTGGCTGCTCAAATGCAAAAAACACAGCTTTCGCAAAATTCAAAAGCTTGCAAACAGAAGAACACAGAAATGAATACAGGATCAAACTCAGAGTCAAAGAGAAATAAGGATAGCAAAATCAAAGGCAGAGGAAAAGATGGCTAAAGATGTTAAGGGTGGCGACAAAACTTTCTTCAGGTATATTCTGGAAAGGAAGAAGATCAGAGTTGGACTTGCAGGACTCAGAAGTGCTGGGAAAGGACTCGTAGGAAGTGACATAGAAAAAGCGGAATTGCTAAACAAATACTTCTGCTCTGTTTTTACTAAAGAAAATCCTGGAGATGGACCAGCTGTGACTGCCAAATATAAAAATGGGAATGAAGTAGATACCACACCATTCACAGAAGATGAGGTGTTGGAACAACTTGCTAAACTGAAAATGGACAAAGCCATGGGACCGAATGGGATACATCCCAGGATACTGAAAGAGCTCAGAGAGGTTCTTGCCAAGGCCATTAAAGGATGTATTCAACAGATCCTTGGAAACATGAGAGGTTCCTCAGGACTGGAGAATGGCTGATGTCGTACCTATACACAAAAGTGGTGACAGGGAAGAAGTGTCAAACTACAGACCCGTGAGCCTTACCTCGGTGGCGGGAAAAGTAATGGAGACGCTCCTGAAAGAGCGAATAGTGAACTTTCTCAAAACCAACAGGTTGCAAGATCCGCAGCAACATGATTTTACTGAAGGACGGTCTTGCCAAACAAATCTGATTGAGTTCTTTGACTGGGTGATCAAGGAACTAGATCAGGGGCATGTGATGGATGTCATCTACCTGGATTTCAGCAAAGCCTTTGATACTGTTCCTCATAGGAGGCTTGTCAATAAACTCAGTAGCTTGGGGATGGGTCCCAAGATGGTAAACTGGATTAGAAATTGGTTGACTGACAGACGACAGAAGGTGATGGTACATGGAGCTCAATCGGATGAAAGGAAGGTGATTAGCGTGGTGCCCCAGGGTTCGGTCCTGGGCCCGGCACTGTTCAATGTATTTGTGAGTGATATTGCTGAAGGACTGAATGGAAAAGTCTGTCTTTTTGCAGATGACACAAAAATTTGCAACAGAGTGGACTCCCCTGAGGGAGTGGATAACATGAGGAAAGATCTACAAAAGCTGGAAGAATGGTTTAATGCTTGGCAATTACGATTTAATGCGAAAACGTGCAGTGTCATGCACTTAGGTAGCAGTAATCCAAGGGAAATGTACGTGATAGGGAGCGAGAGGTTGGTGTGCATGGTTCAGGAGAAAGACCTTGGTGTGATTATTTCTGATGATCTCAAGGTGGCAAAACAGTGCGACAAGGCGGTGGCAAAAGCCGGGAGGATGTTGGGCTGCATACAAAGAAGGATTACCAGCAGAAAGGAGGAGGTACTTATGCCACTGTACAGGTCGCTGGTGAGGTCTCACTTGGAATACAGTACTGTGTTCAGTTTTGGAGACCATATCTTGCAAAAGTTGTAAAAAGACTGGAAACTCTTCAGAGGAAGGTGACCAAAATGATTTGGAGCCTGCGTAAGAAACCTTATGAGAAGAAACTTGAAGACCTAAATATGTACACTTTGGAGGAGAGGAGGGATAGGGGAGATATGATTCAGACCTTTAAATACTTAGAGGAATGATGAACAAACAAACCTCTTCCAAAGACGGGGAAGCTGCAAAACTAGAGGGCATAACATGAAGCTGCAAGGTGGAAAATTGAAAGGCAATGTCAGGAAATATTTTTTCACTGAAAGGGTGGTGGATGCTTGGAATGCTCTCCCGATGGAAGTGGTGGGGGCAAACACGGTGACTGAATTCAAAACAGCATGGGACAAGCACAGCGGATCCCTTTACAGAAACAGAATAAAACAAAATAAACGGAACCATCTAACTTCTCAACAAATAGGGGTGTCCTACATGGAGTGGTGGGTCCACCCCTAGACAAAGACATGGGGAGAGGTGGCCTGCACAGAGCGACAGGTGCACCTACTCTTTCCATATTTTGTTTTGCTGGGCAGACTGGATGGACCATGCTGGTCTTTATCTGCCGTCATTTACTATGTTACATGATTATTGGCACCCTTATAAACAATTAAAATCAGTTTGAACAGAACTACATTCCCATTGCAATAAAATTAGATGCACCTGTGGTTAATTGTCAGTACTCACATTATTTAAATCAACTAATAAATGATGGCTCTAATGTTTAAAATGTCCACATTCACTCCCTGTTCCGTTTTCACATGGTGAAGAAAGACAAAAGAGCTGCCTGAGACAATCAGAAAAGCCATTATCACCAAACATCAGACTTCAAAGAGATACAACGCCATCTCCAAAGACCTTGGGATTCCTGTGTCTAAGGTTCAAAATGTTAAGTTTTCTGCTCATGGAACTGTCAAGAACATTCCAAGATGTGGTGGGAAGTTGAAAATTAATTCAAGAAGTCTCCGAAGGTTAGTGCAAACTGTTGGAAAAACACCACGTACAACATCCAACACCACGTACAACATCCAAAGAGCTTAAGGCTTATCTGAAGCAATCTGGAGTGGTGCTTTCAACCCACATCATACACTGCACTAAACAAAGAAGGACTTAGTGGGTGAAAGCCAAGGAGGACACCACTGCTCAAAGACAGACATAAAAAGGCATGCCTGAACTTTGCCCAGACCCACCTTGAGAAAGCACAATCCTTCTGGAAAAGTGATCTGTGGACAGATGAAACCAAACTTGACCTCTTTGACAGTGCAGACCTGCGATTCATTTACAGGCGAAGAAATGAAGCTTATAAGAAAAAAAAACACCCTTCCTAAAGTTCAATGTGGTAGACGTTCCATAATGTTGTGGGGCTGTTTTGCTGCCTCAGGAACTAGAGGCCTGGAATTTATTAAAGGAAACATGAAGTCTGAAGAGTACCAAGGTATTTTGGAGCAAAATGTGCTATCTAGTGTCAAAAAGCTAAGTCTGGGCCGAAGGTCATGGGTCCTCCAGCAGGACAATGACCCAAAACATACATGCGAAAGTACAAAAGAATGGTTAAAAAGGAACTAATGGACTATTTTTGACTGGCCAGCAATGACTCCTGATCTCAATTCAATCGAGAACCTTTGTAAAGAGCTGAAATCTACCATTGGTAAAAGGAATCCTGGAAACATTCATGAGCTGGGACAAATTGCAGTAGAAGAGTGGGAGAAACTACCAGCAGACAGATGTACGGAACTTAGAGATGGCTACAAGAAACATTTGGAGGCTATCATCACTGCTGAGGGTTGTGCAGCCCAATATTAGTAAAGGCTGCCATTATTTCTGTCCAGGTTATTTTTTTTCTTAGAAATTAGAAAAATAGAAACATGACTACAGAAAAAGACCACATGGCCTATCTAGTCTGTCTTTCCATATCAACCACTACAACAGTCCCTTTTTTTCCTTTAGAAATCCTCTGTGTTTATCTCATGCTTCTTCGAATTCAGATACTGTCCTTAGCTCTACCACCTCCACTGGGAGACTATTCCACTGGTCCACCATTCTTTCCGTAAAGAAATATTTCTGCTTATCACTCCTGAATCTATCCCCTTTCACCCTCATCCCATGTCCCCTTGTAGCAGAGCTTGCTTTCAATCGAAAGAGGTCGTCCTCCTGTGCATTTATGCCACGGAGTTATTTAAACGTCTCAATCATATCACCTCTATCCTGCCTTTTCTCTAAGGTGTATATATTAAGATCCTTAAGTCTGTCCTCATATGCTTTATAATGAAAACCACTAACCATTTTAGTAGCCGCCCTCTGTACTGAACCCAGCCTGTTTATATCCTTTTGAAGGTGCGGTCTCCAGAATTGCACACAATACTCCAAATGAGGTTGCACCAAAGACTTTTATACAGAGGCACTATCACTTCCTTTCTTCTATGCACCCAAGCATCCTTCTAGCTTTTGCTGTCGCCTTTTCTACCTGCTTAGCTACTTTAAGATCATCAGACACAATCACACCTAGGTCTCGCTCTTCTTTAGTGGACAAAAGTACTCCACCCCCTATACCATATTGATCCTTTGGATTGCTGCAGCCCAAATGCATGACCTTGCATTTTTTAACATTAAATTTCAGCTGCCAAATTCTAGACCATTTTTCAAGATTAGCTAGATCCCTCCTCATGTTATTTACTCTTTCCTGGGTGCCCTCTCTATTGCAGATTTTGGCATCATCTGCATTTAAGCAAACCTTGCCCAACAGCCCTTCCACTATATCACTAACAAAGATGTTAAAAAGAATCGGACCAAGGACAGATCCCTGGGGCACACCTCTGGTAATCTCTTTCTCAAAGTGAACTCCATTTACCTGTACCCTTTGTCACCTCCCACTCAACCAGTCTCTAACCCAAGCAGTAACTTTAGGGTCCATCCCTAGGGTGCTCAGTTGGTTTATAAGTCACCTGTGAGGAACGGTGTCAAAGGCTTTACTGAAATCTAAATACACCACTCATCTAGGGCTCTCCTTTGGTCCAGCTCCCTGGTCACCCAGTCAAAGAAATCAGATTTGTCTGACAAGACCTGTGTCTGGTAAATCCATGCTGCCTCAGATCCTGTAATCCGCTGGACTCAAGAAATCTCACTTTCCTTATCGGTCCTCCAGTTCAGTCCTCCACCTGCAGCTTGGAGACTGGGCATGTCAAACTCGTGACATCACTGGATATGTAGCCTGCTGGTATCTCCCATCAGCCCCAGTGTGTCCAATCTCATCAGCCCCAGTGTGCAGCAAGAGGACGTAGTGAGCCTAGGTGCTGGGATCACTTGAGGGACAGATAAGGATCGATTTAGTCAGGATTTAGGTCTCCCAAATTTTAAAAGTTCAAGTCCAATTGGCTAATTTTCAAATTTTTATTTGGTCCTTTTACTTTAAATTTATTTACTTGTGTCAGGTGATATCTCTTTAAAAACAAACAAAAAAAAACCACAGAGAGGCTAAGCTTTTCTTCTCCCTTCCTACTGTGCCGAAGCAGCTCAGGGTCCTGGATCTCTGCCCCTAGACGGCATGGGGGAGACCCGCACGCGCACACATGCTCTCACTGAGTGCCTGATTGCCGATTCCGGCCCTCTGAGAGGAAAACATTTTTCTTTCGGCAAGGCTGCCCTCGCTGCCGACATTGCTCATGGCAGCCCTGAGCGACATCGTGGCTTGAAGGGCGGTATTGTCACAAGGTAAGGCCCATTGATGGATCTTTCTAAGCGGCGCAGTGAAGGGCAGCAGAAGGGTATCTTAAAAGCTGAGGCTCCGGCTAGTTTTTCGTTTGTCGCCAAAAGCAGCTGGCACGAGTCGCGGCCATTTTGTACACGCGGTTTTCACCGCAGGTTGGCTTAGCGCGGCGGTTCAGGTCGGGGAACATAGCAGAGCACGGCCCTGTACCCAGTTCTTTAATTTAGTTTAATTTAGTTTCTTTACTCTTATTTAATTTCTTATTTTAATTTCAGGGGGTCCCTAGCTCATTTGGCGGGAGATTCTTTGTGGGGTAGTCCTTGTGATTGCTTTCTTCGTTTCCCTCGAGTTGGTAAGAAAAAAAAAAAAAAGATAAAGGGACAGCATCTTTACTGGCGGTGCTTTCTTGCCTGACAAGGGCTTGGTGGCTGTAAAGCTAATGTCAGCACGCCCTCAGTGTGTGGCCTGCGCCGCTGGCACCAGCATCTGTTGGGGCTGTGCTGCGATTTCTACCTCCGTGGAGCAGCAGATGGAGGGTATGGTAGTCCCAGGCATCCAGGGAACATCAGCGGGTATAGATGGAGAGGCTTTGTTGATCCCTATGCCGCTGCCCGGCCCGGAAGTCCCAACGGCTCTGCCTAGTGCGTTACCGGTCCTAGGCCCCGATTCGCAGCTGGGGGATTTCTTGCCAGACTTCGTTTTGATAATGCGTCAGGGTAGATTGCCTGAGCCCTTGCCCCTTGCTGCGGCCATGCAACAGCCTGGGGTAGGAGAAGTTGTTTCCCCTAGGCCTCCGAAGAGATCACGACCGTCTGACCTGTCACCCTCCGATTTGGAGTGGCACGAGGGCAGAGGAAGTCGAGTTAGAACTCGCAGCGGGTATGGAGGAATTGGAAGAAGGGGAGATACCGGAACCTGAGGATCAGGCGAAAATCATTCAGGTGTTCTGCAAGGACGAGCTAACTGCGCTTATCACAGAATCCCTCCAGACACTAAATCTCACGGCGGCGCAGCTGACCGAAGAAGATGTGGAGGATCCTATCATTCAGTCAGTATGACAAACTCAGGTAGTGTTTCCCGTCCACCAGGTGGTAGATTGGATGATCCAGGAGGAGTGGGATAAACCAGAAGCGGGACTAAGAGGGATCAGGACTATGAACAGGCTCTATCCCTTGGCAGATAAGGACAAAGAGAAGTTCCGCTCTCCGGATTGATGCAGCAGTGTCGGCAGTTACAAAGAAGACCACTATCCCAGTGTAAGGTAGCACAGCCTTAAAAGATGCTCAGGATAGGAAAGTAGATGGTTTGTTGAAGCAGTCATTTGAAGCTGACGCTGTAGCGTTGCAGGCTTCCATTTGTGGAGCTTGGGTGGCGAGAGCCTGTCTCAGGTGGTCTTAACGCTTATAACAGTCTGCTCTCCTAGAGCAGGAAAGTGTAAAGGAACTGGAGCATCTGGAGTTGGGGTCGGCATATCTGGCGGATGTGCACTACGACTTGATCAGGGCGTTAGCAAATAGTATGGCTTCGTTAGTTGCTGCCCAGAGATCCCTGTGGTGGAGGAATTGAGTGGTCGACGGTTCCTCTAATTCGCGTCTCAGTAAGCTTCCATTTAAAGGAAAATTGTTGTTTGGTGAAGACCTTAACAAACTGGTGAAGGATTTAGGGGAGTCCAAGGGTGGAAGGCTCCCAGAGGATAAACCTAAGCAAGGGAAGTCCTTGCTGACCTTTCGGGGTCAGTTTAGAGATTTCAGGAGATTTTGTACTTCTCGTTTGGGTGGTTTCCAAAGGGAAAGATTTGCTTCAAGGGCCTGTAGGTTTCGTGGAGCGAGTAGAGGCTACGTAACGGCTTCCACAGGGGATGCTCGAAAGCCGCAATGAAAGGAGGCGGGTCCTGGCAGGAAGCTAACCAATAGGGGAGCGGCTTCGGGGATTTCTTCCTGCCTGGACCTAACTAACGTCCGACCAGTGGGTGTTGGAGATAATTCGCGAGGGTTATGCGCTAGAATTGGCAAGACCGGTTCGGGACTCATTTGTCATGTCTCCCTGCAGGGGTCAACAAAAGACCCTTGCGGTGCGTCATACTCTAGATCGGCTTTTACAGTTGGGAGCTGTCGTGCCAGTCCCGAGGGCCAATTACAGTGTGGGATGCTACTCCATTTATTTCGTGGTGCCAAAGGAGGACGGATCTTTCCGCCCTATACTGGATCTAAAAGGGGTAAATCGTTGCCTTCGGGTTCCACATTTCAGAATGGAAACATTGCGCTCAGTAATAGTGGCGGTACGCCAGGGAGAGTATTTGACTTCCCTCGATCTCACGGAAGCGTATCTACACATCCCAATCAGAGCGTCTCATCAAAAGTTCCTGCGGTTTGCTCTTCTTTGGGGGCATTATCAGTTCCAGGCATTGCCCTTCGGTCTAGAGACAGCCCCGCAGATCTTCACCAAGATCATGGTGGTGGTGGTGGT
This sequence comes from Ichthyophis bannanicus, assembly GCA_033557465.1. NCBI lineage: Eukaryota > Metazoa > Chordata > Amphibia > Gymnophiona > Ichthyophiidae > Ichthyophis > Ichthyophis bannanicus. The sequence continues at coordinate 551,070,509 of CM066031.1, forward strand.
GGCAGCGTTGCGAAAGGAAGGAGTTCTGGTTCATCCTTATCTCGACGATTGGTTGATTCGGGCAAAGTCCAAGGCCGAGAGCGTTCAAGTTACAGATAAGGTGGTGAAGTATCTGCAGAGTCTTGGATGGGTGGTCAATCCGGTCAAGCGCCGCTTAGTCCCTTCTCAGGAGCTCGAATATCTGGGGGTGCGATTCAACACTCAGAGAGGGGCGGTGTTCCTGCCGAATCGTCAGGTTCAAGTACTTCGGCAGCTGGTGCGCAAGTTCAGATCTGCTCCGGCGCCTTCGTCGTGGAGTTACCTTTGTGTGCTGGGAACAATGGCGGCGACCTTGGAAGTAGTGCCATAGGCCAGATTTTCATATGCGGTCCTTACAGAGGGCGCTGCTTCGCCGTTGGTCACATCAGTCCGACTTGTTGAACAAGTGACTTCCCTGCCCTCTCCGGGTCAGGCAGTCCCTTCGGTGGTGGCTGCTTCCCAGATTTCTGAAAGCACGAATGCCTCTGGAGCAGCTGGAGTGGCTCCCATTGTTGACGGATGCGAGTCTCGCAGGATGGGGAGCACATTGCGGAGATCTCTTCACACAAGGCACTTGGTCTGTGCAAGAAAGAAAATGGTCAATCAACAGGCTAGAGCTGAGGGCGATCGGGCTAGCACTGCAAAAGTTCGAAACTACGGTGATGGGGCGAGCAGTACGGGTGCTGTCCAACAATTCTGCGACGGTAGCCTACATCAATCGACAGGGTGGTACAGGAAGTGTTGCCATGGAAGAAGAAGCAGAGGCACTGTTCTCTTGGGTAGAGACCCGGCTACCAGCGAGCTCAGCGGTGCACATTGTAGGGAAGGACAATGTGATGGCGTATTTTCTCAGCAGGGTCCAAGTGGATGCCGGGGAATGGGAGTTGCATCCGGACGTATTTGTGCAAATAGTTCGCAGATGGGGATCGCCGATCATGGATCTTATGATGACCTTTCAGTCAGCAAAAATGGGTCGTTTCTTCAGCAGACGGCGGGAGAGGATATCGGAAGGGATCGACACCCTGATGCAACCTTGGCCGTCAGGTCTCCTCTGTCTTCCCTCTGAGGGTGCTCATAGGGCGGGTGGTCCAGCGGATCGAAGCACATTGGGGAAGAGTGCTGTTGGTGGCCCCGGACTGTCCAAGACGCCCGTGCTACGCCGATCTCATTCATTTACTAGACGGGGATCCTTGGAGGTTACCGACGTCAGAAGATCTGTTACAGGGGCCGCTTCAAATGCCTCAGGTGGATTAGTTCTCGCTTACAGTTTGACCATTGAAAGGGCAAGGTTAAGGAAGAAAGGTTACTCAGGAGCGGTCATTGCGACTTTGCTTCGAGTGAGGAAAAAGTCCACGTTGCTGGCATATGTGCGCATCTGGTGGATTTTTGAAGACTGGTGTTCAAGGCGGCAAGTACGCGCGGATACGGTCTCTGTTTCCTTGGTGCTAAGTTTTCTACAGGACTGGTTTGATAAGGGTCTGGCAGCCAGTTCCTTGAGAGTTCAGTTGGCAGCCCTGTCTTGCTATAGAGGCAAAGTCCAGGGAGTGTCCTTAGATTCTCATGCCGATGTGCGTTTTCTTAAGGCATTTACCAGGCTGCAGCCATCTCATAGAATCACGGTTCCACCGTGGGATCTCAACTTGGTTTTAGGGGCGTTGGCTAAGGAACCATTTGAGCCCTTACTTCAAGCGTCAGTTAAGGATTTAGCATTAAAGTCTGTGTTTTTGGTGGCCATCTGTTCGGCGAGACGCATTTCGGAGTTACAGGCATTCTCATGTAGAGAGCCCTTCTTGTGCTTTTCAAGAGAAAAGGTGGTTCTGCGACCAGTTCCATCCTTTTTGCCAAACGGTTTCTCTTCCAGTTCTAGATTCAACAGAGGGGAACCTTTCGGACCGTAGTTTACGCCGCTTGGACATAAAGACCGTGCTGCGGCACTATTTAAAGGTTTCTGAATCCTTTCGCAAGTCGGACCGTCTATTCGTGGTGTTCGGAGGTTCCCGCAAAGGGGAGGTGGCGGTGAAAGCATCCATTTCCAGATGGATTAAGGAAGCAATTGCGTCAGCATATCTTCTGCAAGGTCGTCCAGCGCCTTTGGGCTTAAGAGCTCACTCTAATAGAGCGCAAGCGACATCCTGGGCGGAACACAGCTTCGTTCTGCCAGTGGAAATTTGTAGAGCGGCCACTTGGTCCTCTCTTCATACTTTCAGTAAGCACTACCAACTTGATGTTCTGGAGGCAAACGATGCCTGTTTCGGGTCGGCGGTGTTGCATTCCGGCTGGAAAGGACCCTCCCAATGATTACTGCTCTGTTACACCCCAGAGGTGGAGGACTGAACTGGAGGACCGATAAGAAAATGGAAATTACACTTAACTGGTAATTGTTGTTCCTTGAGGAACTCCAGTTCAGTCCTCATTCCCGCCCGGGGTGTGGATTCGTTACCAGTGGTGATTCCGTTGGGAGAAGTGCAGAGGCTACAGGCGAGTACAGCTCTTAATAGGATCGTCATTTTCCTGATCCTTCTTATTTCTGTCTTTCTGTTCTTCTTCTTTTTTGTCTCTGGCTCGTCATGGGGGGGGGGGGAGAAAGAGTGAGAAGCAGCCCCTCCTGTTTGGAGGGGAGTTGGTTTTCAAACAAGTTATGAGTTAGTTTGAGTATAAGGTTGAAGTTAATATGATAGCTTCTTATTTGTTGCTCCTTTGAGTCTGCTTTGTCAATAGTTCACTGGGGCTGATGGGAGATACCAGCAGGCTACATCCAGTGATGTCATGAGTTTGACATGCCCAGTCTCCAAGCTGCAGGAGGAGGTGCACAACCCAGAGGTGGAGGACTGAACTGGAGTTCCTCAAGGGACAACAATTACCAGGTAAGTGTAATTTCCATTTTTTTTTTCAGCAGCGTTTCCAATAATTTACTCACCACCGAAGTTAAACTAATTACTACGTCTAAGTTGCACAGGCATCCTTTCTTGTTGTATAAAACCTTTGAACATACTTTTAAAGTATTACAATGGCATACAGTTGGAATATTTCCAATTATTGTACACAACATGCCTAAAATGCAAGGGTGCCAGTAATGTTGACAACTGTATGAAAATGATGGGGACTAGTGTGTATGTACTTATCTCTTATTTTCTGTTAATTTATGCTTTTTTGCTAGGTGGACTGAGCTGTGTCCTATGATTGAAGCCAGGAAGAACCATGGACTGGTGTTCGTAAAGGACAAAATCTTTGCAGTAGGTGGACAAAATGGCCTAGGTAGCTAATTTGTTTTTATTATTTCAGTTTGTCCTGGTAAACATTTTTTTTGCTTCTAGTCCCTTCCCCTCTTCCTCTGCTAAAGGCTATGATACTTCATGCATGCAAATATGCGCATACACAGCTGTGTCACAGGCAGTCTTTTCATGTACCTTTGACTATCTGAGAAATGGGGACAAATTCCTATATTAAAGTCCTTAGAAATTGTGTCTCTGTGGACATACAGTATCTCCAGGAACAAGCAGGAATGAGTCTTCACATATGGGTATGTCGGTACCGACGGAGCCTGCGCGGGAACGTTCCCCAGCGTTCAATCAGAAAGCTTTTGGGAGCATCCCTCAGCGCCTGCGTGCTGCCTTTCCAACAGTCTCTCTTCAGTTTTCGTTTTTCCGCGGAGCCGGCAGGACGTCGTCCTGTCACCGCAGAAACTTTTTTCTTTAATTCTTTTCAATTCTTGTTTTCTTGTGGTCGCGGCTGTTTTCCCGGTACCGCCGGTGGGGTTTTTTTCTTTTCTTTTTCTCAAACTGAGGGAGAGTTTCCCTCAGTTTTTATCTTAAAAGTTTTGGGCCTATAAGGCCTCTCCATCATGGAGCCGCCTTCTCCTAAGAAGTGCCTTCACTGTGGAAATACAGTTTTCTTTTTAGACTCCAATAATTGGTGTCTAACCTGTTTGGGCACTGACCCTTTTTCCCCTGAACCGTCAGGCTTCAATGCTGTGAGAAGAGATTCTCTATTTCGAGTTTCCCTCGATACCATTTTCCCTCGATACCATTTTCCCTCCTTGTGTCAGGGCACCGGCCATTTCTTCTCTACAGGATCAGGTAACCCACAAACAGTCTGTTAAGACTAGCCAATCCTTGAGTGGTACGTCTCATGCTAAGCATGCTGACGGCCCCGGCCTTGCCCTCAAGACCCCATTGGCATCAAAACCCCGGCGGGAGTCTTCGGGCTCCAAAGCACTTCAGGGGTTTCAGGTTGTCCCTGGGGCTCACCCCTCACAGGACATACCTGAGCCATGCTCGGGGGTGGCATCCGCTTCGAGTGGTACCGATAACCCGGCATCGGCACCGGTGTTGAGTGCTCCACTCTTCACCAGGGATCGTCATCTGGTGTCCTCGGTACCTTCGGGACCGATCGATACGCTCCAGTTTGACTTTCCAGTATCTAAGCAATGCACGGTGATGGCATCCGCTTCGAGCGGTTCCGATATCCCGGCATCGGCACTGGTGTTGAGCGATTCACTCATCACCAGGGATCGTCATCTGGTGTACTTGGTGCCTTCGGGACCGATCGATACCCAGATTGACTTTCCAGTATCGGCACCGTCGATACGACCCCTGACGCCGGTACCATCCAGACATGCATCGATAGATTCGCTTCCTTCGATGCCAAGTCTAGAATCGATTTCTAGTCTGGAAGACTGGGTACCGACGTGTCTCGGAACCGACACGCACCGATTCCGTATCCGCGGTACCGAGGATATCCACCAAGACTTTCGAGTTTTCTTGGTACCGTTTGAGCAGCCTCCGCTGACTGCTTCGGCGATTCCGGCACAGCTACCGGTATCGGTATCAATGTCGGTAACGGCAGAATCATCGGGACCAGCTCCTTCTATGCTTTGTTCGCCTGGATCGCTCCTTTCTATACCTAGTTTGGAGTCTATGCCTGGCATGGATGATGCACTACTGACTGTCTCAACTCATAACTGCCAGTTCCAGTATCCATCCATTACAAATCCTGTTCTGCACCGGACAGGTACATCCTCCGGTGCCCAGGCTTCCTTTTCAGGTTTAACCTGTCCAGGGATGGTTCCCATCGGAGATCCTTCTTTTCAGAAATTTCTCCTTGACATGGCAACCTTCCTTAATATTCCTATCCCTGGCTATGACTCTTCTCAGGATTTTTCTGCAGAAAAGGAAAACATAATGCTTCCTTTACATCACTCTTTGCAGAATCTTCTTCTGAGGGTATGGGAAAAACCTTTAAGGGTTTCTTCACCTTCTACAGCAACTGATCTTCTGTATCAGGTGCCCCCCTCTCCAGGATTTCAAAAGCCTCAACTTCCCCATCATTCCCTTGTAGTGGAATCAGCAATAAGGAAGGTAAAAAGCAAGAAGAAGCATTCTTCTTTCCCGCCAGGGCGTGCATCTAGAACACTGGATGCCTTTGGACGTCAAACCTTCCAAACATCTATGCTGGCAACAAGGATTCTCTCATATATTTTCTATATGAGTCTATCCCTTCAGGAGATCACAAAGAAATTATCTCTTTTGTCTCCTTTTCTATCAGAACCCAAGGCTGCAGACTATTCCTTACTTCTTAGTCATAGCCAAAATATCTCTTGGTTTCTTTCTCGTGCTTCCCTAGACTCTTTTGAGTCTGTTAGCAGAACTTCTGCTATAGCCATAGGAGCACGTCGTAAAGCCTGGCTCCAAGCATCAGACTTAAGTAGATGGGCACAACAAAGACTGAGTAATACTCCTTGTACTGGAGAAAATCTCTTCAATAAGGAGTCCTTACGTCAGGTTGCTCATTGCTCAACTGACTTTCCTGTTTCTGAGGGCCATCCTAAGCCCTCTCCTTCCTCAGCAGGTAGGAAATGCCCTACCAAACCTTCTTTCCCTAAAAGAAAGAGGTTTTCCTCTTCTCCTGCCCATCATTCGGTTGTTCCCAAGCAGGGGAAGTCTCACCCTGGTCTGAAGAATCCAAATTCTAGCCAGGCTGAATAAACAAAGTAACCATAGGTTTCTGATTAATCTTTTTATAACTACTCTTACTTCCTTTTCAGCAGAAGGTTTTCACTGGTTTTCCATTCAAAACTCTGCTCAGGGATTCCTATTCTCAGGAAATCCATTACTCTTCACTATGCTGAACTGTCAGGCTATTCATGTCTATAAGTTAGAGTTTTCCACCTCTTCCTGACTAGAAGAGAGGTTTAGCAACTATCACCTGATAGTTTCTCTGTACCAGCATGAATTTTTTCCTTCCAGGGACTTACCATGTGGTAAGTCCTTCTTCAGCTTCTATCTCTACCCTCTTCGCCAGGGTTTCCCCTGTACCATTGAAAGACTTTTCTTGTCTTTCTTTTCACTATAGAGTTTCTTCTCCTGAGTAAACTCCTTTCTTTATCTAGGCAGCTCTACAGACAGAGACAGTTTGCTCTCTTTGTTCAGTCTGTTCTGTGTTTGACACAGACCGACTCTCCCTGTTGTCCTATTCAGTAGCTGCCCCTGCAGGAGTCCAGTGCTTGACTACTGGTACTTTTCCACAAGTCCCAGTCTTTCACCACTCCTTTCTAGCCTTAGTAGTGATTCCAAGAAAGTTTCTACATCTTCCTTGGATAATCTTCACTACAGGCTTCTTACACTATCTCCACCCCTGCCATCTCCAATCCCTGGATTTGGCAACGTAGTAGACGTGGCTGTCAGTTTACTCCATCAGCCAGTTCTACATCCCAATTCTCCTGCATAATGCTCTCTGCAATCCTATTGAGAAGCTTTCTACTATGGGCCCTTGCTAGAGAGCATAGAGTTATATCTAATGGCTATCCATCATGGTTGAGAAATGCTTCCTCAATCATCCCCTATGACTGTGAGGGTTCTTCATACCCTGCTATCTTCTTTTTAAAAAAAAAAAAAAGGAGGGAAAAGGACATAAGCCTTCTCCACGTGAAAGTCTAAGAGTTATCCCCTTCCTTAGGGAATATACTCTTTTTTTTTTTTTTTTTTCTTGCAGCTTGTCCTCATGGTATCCTAACACTTCAAGGACAGCACATATTAATCTGAAAAACGCCTGATACCTCCTTGTCCCTCACATAGGTCAACCTGGTATCTCATCCTATGCGTTTCTGTCCTTTTACCATGCTGGAGTTCCACAGGACTCCGGACTTGCTGTTTACAGACTGATATCATCCTCTGTTTCTTCACGTAACCATCCTGGTAATTCACTGGATAGCATTCCTTTACCATCATCTCTGGGGGAATAGATTCTCTATCTCTCAAGTAGGTTTCACCTCCTTGTTCTTAAATGAATCTTTTCCCTTCACATCTCCATGTGAATGTCCAGATATGCATGACTCTGTCTGCTTACTGCAGGCATCTATCTTTAGACCTATATATTAAGGTATATCTATCTATCTATCATATATATATATAATATAACTACTACATCTCTATAGATGTATTTGTCTGTCAGCTAAGTGTGCATATGCTATGCCCTTTAGATCTTATATATATATATATATATATATATACACACACATATCTCTACATATATGTGTGTATCTGTCCGGATACTTATTATAGATATGTATTTCCATACTTATCTCCTGACTGTCTATGCTCATAAAGGTTTTTACCTTCCTGTATGTTCTGACAGTGGGCTTGCACAGCTCATACTGTTCCACAGTATGTTTCGGATATTTTGCACACAACCACTGCTGTGGAACTGACAGCCCTACCGTATCCTAGGTTTACGTATCCCTGAAGCTCCATGCCCCAATGTCTTCCTACCTCTCACCAGTTAGGAAAGACATGGTGGATCTTCAGTGGATTTCAGATTCAATTCTTCAAACATCTGTCCTTTCTGGGAGTATGGGGTGGTTCTCATACCCTTTCCTCCCTCAAGGACTAGGTCTGTTTGTCCAGATCGGTCAGTCTTCCTCTTTTGCTCCTACCTCTGAATACTTCTGTAGCCAAAAGTTTTCAGCTTTCCATGAAGCTTCCCACTGAAGACCTGCCGTGTTTGTGTTACCCTAATTGAATCCTGGGGTCACCTCTCACTTCCAGATGTTGACCTCCACCTTCACTCCAGTGAGGTCACCTTGAACATTATTCTACTGGATCCCCAGTAGATTCCATCAGCCTCTCTACTTCCTGCAATCCAGTAGGTGAGCGTCATATGGTGATTGTTCATTTCAATATTATGGTGCTTGTTCATTTCAATATGTCTTTTGATAATGATCATACATACATGGACTCCTTGAGGGTAGTCCTTTCTTAGGTTAGCTGGTTTTTCTGCAGCTCCTCTCTATGCAACTCCTACCCTCCATCCTCAGGATGCCTGGCCATATGAAATGTAGCATGTTTTCAATCTTCAACATGTTATGGCTCCAGGCATCTTAGCTTGGGAGTCCCCATATGTGAAGACTCATTCCTGCTTGTTCCTGGAGATAGCACAGTTACTTACCTGTAACAGGTGATCTCTGGTAACAGCAGGAATAAGTCTTCACAACCCGCCCACCTCCCCTAGGAGTTGTATTTTTATATCTTTCCTTTCCTCTTTCTCTCTCTTTGTCTCAGCTATGAAACTCAACTGAAGAGAGACTGTTGGAAAGGCGGGAAGGCAGCATGCAGGCGCTGAGGGATGTTCCCAAAAGCTTTCTGATTGGACGCTGGGGAGCGTTCCCGCGCAGGCTCCGTCGGTACCGACGTACCCATATGTGAAGACTTATTCCTGCTGTTCCCAGAGATCACCTGTTACAGGTAAGTAACTGTGCTAATTCTTCCAGAGCTGACTTCCATTGCTTAGACTGCAGTGTTTGCACATGTTGGAGTCTCTTCTGTCGATCAGAGCAAACTGGGGCCTAGGGTGCTGTGGAGGTGACGCATTTGAACATGGGAGGGAAGGAAGGAAACAAGCTACGGCTACCATACTGGCTCCTGCCACAGTGGGAGGAGACATCCTTTCAGCCCTCAGGGTTAATTACTGAAAGGAAAAATGGGCCTTTAAAAATAATAGCTAAGCAGTCTTTGCTGAAAAATAAAGAAGCATATATCTACGGGAGAGGGGAAAGGCAAACCGTATGGGATATTTATCTAAAAAAATATCATTACAGCTAAAAGTGAGGTTTGTGACTTGCATAATTTTAATTTTGCAAAGGTTGCTGCAAATTTCCAGTGACAAGTTTTTATGTCCCTTATCTCAAGCACAGGTGGACCCCACTGTTTCTTTAGAAACATAGAAACATGATGGCAGAAAAAGACCATATGGCCCATCTAGTCTGCCTTACATATCTACTACAATAGTCCCCTTTTTTCCTTTAGAAATCCTTTGTGTTTGAATTCAGATACTGTCGTCGTCTCTACCACCTCCACAGGGAGACTATTCTATGCATCTACCACTTTATCCGTAAAGAAATATTTCTGCATATTACTCCTGAATCTATCCCCTTTCACCCTCATACTATGTCCCCTCGTAGTAGAGTTTGCCTTCAACTGAAAGAGATTTTCCTGTGTATTTATGCCACGGAGGTATTTAAATGCCTCTATCATATCTTCCCTATCCCGCCTTTCCTCTAAAGTATACATATTAATATCTTTAAGTCTGTCCTCGTATGCTTCATAACGAAGACCACTTACCATTTTAGTAGCCACCCTTGGCACAGACTCCAGCCTGTTTATATTGTTTTTTGGGTGTGTTCTCCAGAATTGCACACAATACTGCAAATGAGGGCTCACCAGAGTTTTGTGCAGAGGTATTATCACCTTTTTTTTTTCTGCAGTCCATTCCTCGCCCTATATACCCAAGCATCCTTCTGGCTTTTGCAGTTGTCTTTTCTTCCAGTTTATCTACTTTAAGATTGTCGGATACAATTATGCCCAGGTCCCATGCTGCTTTGGACAGAAGTGCCTCACGCCATACAGTGTACTGCTCCTTTGGATTTTTGCAGCCCAAGTACATGACCCTGCATTTCTTTAGCATTAAATTTCAGCTGCCAAATTCCGGGATCTACCTTCACTCGACTCAAGAAATCAGCCTGTACATTGGTTATCCCTGCAACATGGTTCGCCGATATCGCTTCCATATTTTCCTCGGCCCAGAGGAACAAGCTCTCCAGCTCCTCTTCCAGAGCAGCACTGCCTGTGCCTCCTTGACGATTGATGTAGGCCACCGCCGTCGCGTTGTCTGATAGGACACGAACAGCTTTTCTGTAAATGAGATTCTGAAATGCCTGAAGCGCCAAAGACACTGCTCTCAATTCTAACCTGTTTATTGACCACGCTCTCTCTTGTCTGGTCCATTGACCTTGAACAAATTGACTTTCGCAATGTGCACCCCAGCCCTTTAGACTGGCGTCCGTCGTAATCTGAATCCAAACTGGAAATTGCAATTGCATGCCTATTTGCAATACTTCGGGCTTTAACAACCAATGCAGAGCTTGACGGGTTTCCGGTGGACAGGGTAAAACCTCCGACATTGGACTCCTTTGATGCGACCACCTTCTCAGTAGTGCTCTTTGCAATGGACGCATATGAGCCCTCGCCCACGGCACCAGTTCCAAAGTTGCTGCCATGGTTCCTAGCAACTGGAGATAATGCCACGCTGTGGGATCCTTTTTCTTCAAAAACTGCCGCACCAGATTCATGACTGCTAACACTCGAGATTGTGGTAAGAAAACTCTTCCTGCCCTCGTATCGAATCGAGCGCCTAAATGTTCTAGATTTTGGGACGGTATTAATTTGCTCTTTCTCATATTCACCACTCAACCTAGGCTTTGTAACAATTCTACCACTCTTCTCGTTGCTAACTTGCTTTCGCTCTCTGACTTTGCCCGTATCAACCAATCATCTAGATAAGGATGAACCAATATTCCCTCCTTTCGCAAGGCCGCTGCCACCACCACCATTACCTTGGTAAATGTTCTTGGAGCTGTCGCCAACCCAAACGGCAGAGCCCGAAATTGGTAATGGCCCATTGGAACGGCAAATCTTAAATACCTTTGGTGTTCTTGACGAATTGGAATATGAAAATAGGCCTCTGTCAAATCCAGAGATGTAAGAAATTCCCCTTTCCTTACTGCCATAATCACTGATTTTAACGTTTCTATGCGAAAATGCGCCACTCGAAGATAACGATTCACTCCTCGAAGATCCAACACAGGTCGGAAGGAACCTTCCTTCTTTGGAACTAGAAAATATATTGAGTATCGACCGAACCCTCGTTGATTTAATGGCACCGGTACTACTGCTTCTAGTTCTAAACGTTTTTGTAAGGTCTGGTGTATCGCGATTTCTTTGCAGTGCGCCTTGCAAGGAGATTGAACAAATAGATCAAGTAGTGGACGTTGGAACTCCAGAGCATATCCTTTTTGTATTCTCTAAGACCCATTGATCTGATGTGATTTGTGCCCAGGCGGGATAATATTTGTGTAGTCTGCCACCTACAGGAACAAACTCCGCCTGGGAAATCCTTATCTCATTGTGCTTTCCTTGGGTTAACATTGGAAGAAGAGGCTGTGAACCCCCTTCCTGCGCCACGACAATTTAGAAATCCCTGAGACCTATAATACTGACGTCCTCTTTGCATTTGACCGAAACGAAGAGAACGGAAACGCCGAAAGTCCCTATACTGACCTCTATAGGTCTGAATCGGACGACCGAGCCTTTGCCTATCCTCAGGGAGTTTGCCACCTTTGCAGTCTCCCAAATCCTTTACCAACTTTCCAGATCCACTCCAAAAAGGAGTTTACCCCTAAAAGGTAGTTTCGAAAGCCTTGCCTTTGAAGAAGTATCTGCCGCCCAGGTTCGCAGCCACACATGTCTTCTAGCTGCAACCACTGAGGCTATTCCTTTTGACAATGCTCTGATAAGATCATAGTGAATGTCAGCTAAATAAGCTGCACCCGTCTCTAATTTAGATGCGTCCTCCGAAGAGGTTCCTTCCATGTCTGAATGTAAGCCTTGTGACCATCGTAAACACGCTCTAGCTACCCATGCTCCACAAATTGATGCTTTAACAGATAATGCATTTATATCAAATATTTGTTTCAAGAATGTGTCTATTTTCCTATCATAACTATCTCTTAAAGCTGCACCGCTTTCTATTGGAATAGTAGTCCTTTTAGTAACTGCCGAAACCGCTGCATCAATCTTAGGTGGAACAAATAACTCACAATCCTCCTCTTGTAAAGGATATAAACGAGCCATAATTCTAGATCCTCTTAATGCAGCCTCAGGAACATTCCACTCCTGCTGTATCATTTCTTTTACCACTCTATGTACTGGAAAAGCCTTTTGTGTCTTCTTGACCGCTTGTAACAATGGATCTTCCAATTCCAGATTCCCCATCTGCTCTGGCAATGAAATATTTAAAGTTTTAAGAGTTTCCTCAATTAACGCAGGTAACTCTTCCCTACGAAAAACTCTTACAATTCTGGACTGGTCTTCTTGATCCACCAATTCTCCTTCTTCCAGCTCTTCTTCAATATCATCATCAAGATCAGAATGAACCTCCTGAGATGATATTGAAAAATTCTTTGCCAATCTAGATCTCTTAGCAGGAAGCATAGCTTCATCCAACTTTAGAGAAGCAGCAAGACGCTTCTCTCCCAAATTAGAAACCAGTGGTAAGTCAATGAGCTTATGATCATCTTCAAATGTCTTTTGAAGAAGGGAAATAAACTGTTTTGAAACTACTGCTGCTATACTTGAAGATAAACTTGTTAGATTTGCAGCAAGAGTCATAGGTACATCTGGTCTTGAAGAAGGACCCGGAATAGGTTCAGGCAAAAGCTGCAGAGGAGACTCAACATCTCTCTCTGAAGATAAATGTTTCTCCCTCTCCGCAGTGTTGTCTACAGCATTCTGTAGATCTGCACTCTGTTGAGTACAATGCTTGCAAATTCCTGATTCTAAAGATATTCCTTTCCTAGAACCACATACCAAACATTGTGGTTTTGTAGGCATCTTATCACAAATTAATAGTTTCCTCCTCCCTTTTTTAAAAATTAAAAACAAATTATCATTAGTTTAAATAAAGCTTTCTCTATTATGGTACTTTAAAAGTGCCTCAGTTGTGAAATGCGCTTGACGCTCGAGCTCTAAATTCTAAACTGTCACTGAAACGATCTCAGCTTATCAACCTTTATAGCTGTATCGTTTTAAAACTAAAACGTCCAAAAAATGCTTCTTTACATCCCCGGGTCTAACAAAAGAGCCTTTATTCCGCTCGCTAAAAACCCGGAAGTAAAATAAGAAAAAATCAATCAGCAGCTTACCTCCTGCCGCTGCGATGCTTTTTAACACAATTAAACCGGCGCTTCAAATGTAGCTGGGCAGAGACAGAAACTTCAAATAGTAAACTTTACCTTTCACCTGTAAAGTTTTCTCTAGCTCCTTACTTGTTTCTTTAGCGCTCCTCTCCTAATAATTGTAGGATCGGGAACTGCGATGCTTCTTAAACGGAGTTAAAACTGCGCTTCAACTGTAGCTGCGCAGTGACAGAAATTTTAAATAGACAAACTTTACCTTTGATCTGTAAAGTTTCCTCAAACACCTTACTTTTTTCTTTACCGCTCCTCTCCTAATAACAGTAGGATCGGGAGCTTAAATAAAATGAAGATGGGAGGAGATCACCAAGGAGGTTATAGTGGTGACATCACAACTATGTGATTATTCAGTCTCCAAGCTGCAGAGAGAACCTGTATCCCAGAAATTCCGGGACTGGACTGGAGTTCCTAAAGTAACAACAATTAGCAGGTAAGTCTAATTTACATTTACCATTTTAGTAGCCACCCTTGGCACAGACTCCAGCCTGTTTATATTGTTTTTTGGGTGTGTTCTCCAGAATTGCACACAATACTGCAAATGAGGGCTCACCAGAGATTTGTGCAGAGGTATTATCACCTTTTTTTTTTTCTGCAGTCCATTCCTCGCCCTATATACCCAAGCATCCTTCTGGCTTTTGCAGTTGTCTTTTCTTCCAGTTTATCTACTTTAAGATTGTCGGATACAATTATGCCCAGGTCCCATGCTGCTTTGGACAGAAGTGCCTCACGCCATACAGTGTACTGCTCCTTTGGATTTTTGCAGCCCAAGTACATGACTCTGCATTTCTTTAGCATTAAATTTCAGCTGCCAAATTCTAGACCATTTTTCAAGCTTAGCTAGATCCCTCTTCATGTTATCTACTCTTTCCTGGATGCCCTCTGTATTGCAGGTTTTGGCATCATCTGCAATTAAGCAAATCTTGCCCGACAGTCCTTCCACAATATCACAAACAAAGATGTTCAAAAGAATTGGACAAAGGACAGATCCCTGCAGCACACTACTGGTTATATCTTTCTCCTCAGAGTGAGCTCCATTTACCTGTGCCCTTTGTTGCCTCTCACTCAACCAATTTCTAACCAATCAGTAAATTTAGGGTCCATCCTTAGGGTGCATAGTTTGTTTATAAGTTGCCTGTGCATAACACTGTCAAAGGCTTTACTGAAATCTAAGTATACCACATTTAGGGCACTCCCTCGCTCCGACTTCCTGGTCAGCAGTCAAAGTAATCGATCAGATCTGTCTGACAAGACCTGCCTCTGGTGAATCCATGGTGCCTCAGATCCTGCAATCCATTGGACTCCAGAAACCTCATTATGCTCTCTTTTAGTAGTCTTTCCAATAATTTACTAACCACAGAGGTCAGACTAACTGGCCTGTAGTTCTCAATGTCATCCTTACTTCCGCTTTTGTGTAAATGGACCACATGTGCCTTTCTCCAGTCCTCTGGCACCACGCCTGACTCCAAAGAGACATTGAAAAGGTCAGACAGTGGAGCCGCTAGGACGTCCCCAAGTTCCCTTAGTATTCGTGGATGTATCCCATCCAGACCCATTGCTTTGTCAACTTTTAGTTTAGCTAGTTTCTCACAAACAGTCGTTCTAGATCCCCATCACTTCTGTTCCTATCTGTGGGTATTTTCTGAGGTCCTTCTCCTAGCCCTTAATCTGTGAACACAGAACAGAAATATTTGTTAAGCAGTTCCGCTTTATCCTCATCAGTTTCTGCATATTCCTCCACTTCACCCTTGAGTCTGACAATACTACTTTTGCCCTTCCTCCTCTCACTAACATCTGAAAAATGTCTCTTCCCTGCATTTTATTGCATTAGATATTTCTTCTTTTTGTATCTTTGCTTTCCTGACTACTTTGCTAGTTTCTCTAAGTGTTTCCAAATATAGATGCCCATCTTCCTCTCTCTGTGATCTCTTGTATATCTTGAAAACTTCCCTCTTTTTCACTTTCTCAGCTACTTCTTTTGAGAACCATAGCGGCCTCCTTTTCCATTTACATTTATTTACCTTTCTAACAAAAATATTTATTACCCTTAAAATATCCCTTTTCAGTTTTTTCCCACTGTTTTTCTATATCCCTCAGCTATTCCCATCCCGCTAATGACTCCTTGAGGTATTGTCACATCTTGGCAAAGTTAGTTTTCCTAAAGTCTAAGACCTTTGCTTTTGAATGGATTTTATCAGCCCTAGTCCTAATACTGAACTATAACCATCTGGTGATCACTGGATGTGAGATGATCTCCCACTGTAACATCAGAAACACTTTCCCCATTGGTAAGCACTAAGTCCAGTATGGCCCCATCACGTGTGGGTTCTGTTATCAGTTGCCTGAATAGATCTCCCTGTAGAGAATCCAGGATCTTACTTCTAGATGACACAGCAGCAGGGATGTGCTAATTCACATCCGGCATATTGAAATCATCTATCGGTAGCACTTCTCCTTTCATGGCAATACTGTGTATGTCTTCTATTAAATCTTCGTCCACTTATACCCACTGTGAGGGAGATCTGTATATAACTCCAATGCAAATGGATTTCTTTTTCCCGCTTTCTAGTTTAACCCACAGTGCCTCCTCTCTTCCCTTTAAACCCTGCAATTCTATAGATTTAATATTATTTTTTACATATAATGCCACTCTACTATCCCTTCTTCCTACCCTGCCCTTCTTGAATAAGGTATAGCCCAGTATAATTACATCAAAGTTCTGTAACTGCCGCTAAATCCAAGTCATCCTCTTCCATTAAAGCCTCAACATCTGGTATCTTATTTCCCATGCTATGGGCATTTCTCCAGGAACAAGCAGGAAGTCAGTCCTCACATATGGGTGATGTCGGCACCGACGGAACCTTGCATAGAGCATTTCCCCAGCTTTCAAAGAAAGCCTTTGGGAATGCTACCATACACATGTGGTCCTTCCAGTCCAAAGGTGCCATCTTACTCAGTCTCCCTTTTTCTGCGGAGCCCTTCGGACATGCGTCTCATCCCTGGAAACCGTTTTCTCTGTTTCCAACCGGTTTTTGCTCTTCCGGCCCTCGCCGGTACTCTTCCCGCCTCCCGAGCGCCTCTGCTTTGGCCCTAGTCCTGGGGTTTTCCTTTTTTGCCTTTTTTTGTTTTTACTGCGCTTCACGCCCTTTTAACCACTGGATGCCGAGGATCATCAACCTTGCAGGGGTCCTTTTTGCCTCAATGGCCTCTGGTTTTAAGAAACGTGATAGATGCTCCAAAAACATGTCGCTCACGGACACTCATGACTGTTGTCTCAGGTGTCTAGGAGCCGACCATGACCCAGAGCTATGCTCCCTCTATAAGAAGATGTTCTTCAAGGCCATTTAGAGTCGTAAGCAGAAGCTGGATGATCTCTTCCATAAGGCAGCCCCGGTATTCCCAGTAGCCTCCCGCAAGCTTCGGAGTCTTCCAAGGTTCCTCCCTGGGTCCGGCGGCACTCTGACCAGGGGGTCACCTGAATGCGAGCAGAAGAAGGCGGCCTTGAGGACTCTGTCGGGGGTGGCAGACAAGCGTCAGAAGTTACACGTCCGGTCTCTCAGCCTCCCTCGGCAGTCTCTGGAGTTGGAGAGGGAGTGGCCCAGTAAGGTACCTCAAAAGGATACAGAGGCCTCTGGTGAAGACGCTCTGTCTCCTGATGGTCATTCTGGCGAGGACCTCCTTGACACCCGACCCGGTGGTGTTGCAGGGCCTCATTCCTGAGTAGAGGAGGCCTGGATGCTGGCCTTGGAACGCAGTGTTTATGCGTTCCTCACTGCCCAGCAGGCACTGATGCCCGGCCCTGCTGACACATGCCTCAAGACTACAGGGACCTTGAGGACTCCCCATGCCGCCATTGTGACCCCCGAGAGCCAGAAGCCTTGTGAGGATCCTCGGCATGGGTCTCTATTTCCATCCTGTTCCTCGGGTGTGAGATCTTCACGGGCAAGTGCTTCCAGCGCTGGGCAAGTTTTGGCCTATGAGATCCGGCATGGGTCACCAACCCATCTTGAGCTGCCCAACCTAGAGTCCTCCATGGACTACTCAGACTGGGAGTCCAATGGAGAGACCTCCCTGGAGACTCGGTCCCACCGAGACCTCCCCTCTGACCCCTCCCCGCCAACCTAGAGGTGGCGGTCACCTTCCGAGGACACCTCCTTCCTGGAGTTTTTCCTGGAGTTCATCCAGGACATGGCACGGGCCCTAGTGCTCGCCACTGAGTCGGAGGAGGAGTCCCGTGTTGAGGAGCTCAATATTCTGCAATATGAAGCTCCTCCGAGGGAGGCGCTCTCGGTGCCAGCTCCTCCCATTCTGAATGCCTCCTACTCTGCATGTGGGAGATCCCGGCCTCTGTCTCGATTGTGAGCAAGCGCCTGGACGCTATGTATAAGATACAGAGAAGTCGGGGTTTCGGAAAGCCCAGCTTCTCCCCACCTCGATGGTGGTTGAATCGGCCATGCAGAAATTAAAGAGCCTGAGGACTCATTTGTCAGTCTCGCCAGGCAGAGTGTCTCACCCTCGATGCCCTCAGGCGCAAGACTTATCAGGGCTTCATGCTGTTCTGCCGCATCCAAGTTTACCAATTATACATTGGGATGTTCCTCCGTAATCTCATTAGGGAGCTTGGAGGCTTCACAGCAGGCCTTGAAGGAGACCATCTCCAGCGTTTTCAAGCCATCTCAAACTCCGTCGGGGAAGGCACGAAGTACCTCTCCGAGCAGTGTACGATGGCTTTTGGTCTTCCGTCCGGGTAGCAGCAGTTGGCATCGGAGCCGACCAGTAGGCTTGGCTCCAGTCCTCTGGCCTGGAACAGAGGATCCAGGAGAAGCTGCTTGGACATCCCTTGCCCCGGGGAGCAGCCCATAGAGGTCAAAGCCGTGGAGATCAAGACGAGTACGTGACTCTTACTCGCCTCTCCCGGAAAACTTCCTCCCTCCCCAGGAAGAAGCAGCAGAGCAAGAAGCCTTTCTTCCAGTGTAAGGGGCTCCTGTACAGGTGCTACCCTTCAGGGCGGCTAGGACAAGTCCACGGCCCTGGTAAGCCGAAGGGCCCTAAGACTCAATCCCTGGCTTCAGCTCAACCAGCCTCGGGGTTTTGATGCCATTGGCATAGCCTCTCATCCTCTGGCAGAGCAGCTGTCCATCAGGGGGCGTCTGGTCCATTTCTGCCACAGGTGGGAGTTCATCTCCACCAATGCCTGGGTTCTCCAGGTCATTCGGGAGGGCTGTTGCTTCCATCTGGACCAGGCCTCCTCTTCGTATTTTTCCGGGGAGCCACGTCTGCTTCCCCAGCACCAGGCTTTCCTGAGTCAGGAGCTCGCAGGCCTCCTCAAGGACAGCGCGGTCAAACCAGTCCCACTGCACCTTCGAGGATGGGGGTTTTACTCCCGCTACTTCCTCGTCCCGAAGCAGACGGGACCTTCGGCCCATCCTCGACCTGCGGAACCTCAACAAGTTCCTGGTGTGGGAGAAATTCAAGATGCTCTCTCCCTTGGAATGTTACTGCCCTCTCTCCAGTAGGGCGATTGGCTATGCTACTTGTACTTGAAAGATGCCTACGCTCACATCCTCGTCCATCCCAAACACAAAGTACTTCCATTTCATGGTTCAGGGAAACCATTACCTTCGGCCTTGCGTCTGCCCTGCTGGTCTTGCCAAAATGCCTGGCCGTGGCTGCAGCCCATCTGCGGCTGCAAGGCAGCTTCGTCCGTCTATATCTAGATGACTGCTTGTAACAGGGGGCATGGCTTCCGAAGCTAGACAGGCCACAGACTGCACCATTTGCCTCCTGGAGCATCTGGAGTTCGTGATCAATTACCCAAAGTCCCACCTCACTCCAATTCAGTCCCTGGAGTTCATCGGGGCTCGCTTGGACACCCTTCGGGCCCTGGCTTTTCTTCCTCAGGACAGGACAGACCACCTCATGTCCCTGGTGTCCGAGGTGTGGTGCTGTGGTGCCATCCTGGCCCGGACGATGCTTCACCTTCTCGGACACATGGCCTCCATGGTCCATGTTGTGCCCAATGCCAGTCTCAACATGCGGGCAATGCAGTGGTGCCTCCAAGCGCAGTGGGCGCAGTCAGTCAGCCGGCTGCCTCCGAGACCCCATCTTGGTCTTTCCCAGCACGGCGGAGTCTCTGGCTTGGTGGCAGGAGTTTCGGAACCTGCTTCATGGTATGCCGCAGCGCATCAGGTGGTCTTGACCATGGACACCTCCCTGGCGGGCTGGGGAGCCCACCGCAATGGATGGCGCATCAGGGGTCCTGGTCCCTTGAGGAGTCCCGGCAGCAGATCAACCTGCTGGAACTCTGGGCCATTCACCTCACTCTCCGGGTTTCAGGGACTGCTTACAGCACTGAGCTATGCTGGTCCAGATGGACAACCATGGCACAATGTTCTATGTGAACAAAGGGGGGGGCACCAGCTCCTACAGTTGGAGGCAACAGCCCTATGCTCCTTTGCAGTGAGCCAGGGCATGACCATCCAGGCCACTTACCTCCCGGGTCAGGACGATGCATTGGCGGACTGGCTCAGCAGGGTCCTCCGGCTGCACAAGTGGCACCTGTGGCCCCGAATGGTGTGCCTCATCCAGCATTGGGGGATTCCAGACCTGGACCTCTTTTCCAGCCTGGCAAATTCGCAGCTTCCTCAATGCGGTCCCCTACCACACCTGGGCAGTGTGGCCCCTGAGGCCTTCCTCATCTTGTGGGACACGGGGTTACTATATGGCTGCCCCCCCCCCCACGCCGCTCATTGCCCAGACCCTTCTCAAGGTCCAGCGGGACAGGGCCTCGATGATTCTCATAGCCCCAAGGTGACCTAGGCAGCCTTGGTTTCCCCTGCTGCTCCATCTCTCATCGGAGCCTCCGGTCTTGCTTGAGTTCTCACCGGAACTGCTGATGCAGTAGGAGGATCTGCTTCTTCATCCCAGTCTGAGGTCCCTGTCCCTCACAGCTTGGTGGCTGAGCGGGTCGCTCTAGCCTCCTATCATCTCCTTGTGAAGATTGAGGACATTCTTTTGGCCTCATGGAAGGACTCGACCACACGGACTTACGCCTTCAATTGGCGTCTGTTCTTGGTGTGGTGCTCAGAGCTCCGAGCGGACCAGTTTTCATGCCCTACCAGTTTCGTCTTGCAGTACCTGCTCCACCTCTCACAATCTGGGCTGAAGTCTAATTCGGTGAGGGTTCACCTGAGTGCAATCTCAGCGAACCACCACCCCATCGAGGGCAAACCTTTTTTAGGGCTACCGCTTGTCTCTCATTTCATGCGAGGCCTGCTTCTTTCCAAGCCACCAACCGCCCTCCTTCGGCAGAATGTGACATCAGTGTGGTCCTCACGCATCTAACCAAGCCTCCCTTTGAGCCCATGGCTACTTGCCCACTGTGACACCTGTCGTGGAAGGTGGCTGCCTTGATAGCTCTCACCTCTATCCAGAGAGTCGGTGAACTCCAGGCGCTGATGGCTGAGGCACCGTACATGAGATTCTATAGGAACCGGGTGGTCCTGCGGACTCACCCCAAGTTCCTTCCGAAGGTTGCCTCGGATTTTCATCTCAATCAAGAGAGAGTGCTGCCCACTTTCTTACAAAGCCCCACGCCGACTGGGCATCAGCGATTCTCCACACCCTGGACTGTAAGAGGGCACTGTCTTTCTACCGGCAGTGGACTCAGGACCACCGCAGATCTGTGCAGCTCTTTGTTTCCTTCAACCCCAGCCGCTTGGGGCTCTCGGTCATCAAGCGTACCTTGTCCATCTGGGTGGCGGACTGCATCACCTTTGCCCAGGCCCAAGCCTGGTTTCCCCTGGAACGCCGAGTCACTGCTCACAATGTCCGAGCGATGACTGCCTGTCACTAATCTGCGCTCGGTGTCACTGGCAGACATCTGCCGGGTCGCCACCTGGTCTTCCACTCACACCTTCACAGTGCATTACTGCCTGGAGAGGGACTCCTGTCAGGACGCCGCCTTCGGCCAGGCTGTACTCCGTAATCTGTTAGGTTTAAGCAACTCCTGCCCTCCGACCCTTCTTGTTTTGGCTACCGAGAGTGTGGCCATCCATGGACCCGGGGTCCTCGGGCTGCCTTCGGCTTTCACTGGCAACTGCTCACGGTGATGCCGTGCTTTTTTTCTACAGGTCCTCGATAGCCTGTAGCTAGGGAGTCCCATATGTGAGGACTGATTTCCTACTACTTCCTGGAGAAAGAGTAGTTACTCACCTGTAACAGGTGTTCTCCAGGGACAGCAGGAATCGGTCCTCGCAAACCTCTCTCCTCCCCTTAGAGTTGCTGTATATTTTTGCCATCTTGAAGGGGCTATAGCTATGGCACCTGACTGAGTAAGATGACACCTTTGGGTGGGAAAGGGGACAACGCATGCATGGTGGCATTCCCAAAGACTTTCTTTGAAAGCTGTGGAAATGCTCCACACAGTGCCGACATCACCCATATGTGAGAACTGATTCCTGCTGTCCCTGGAGAACACCTGTTGCAGGTGAGTAACTACGTTTTATACACACTGCTTTCCGGATGTTGTCCCTTTTACCCATTTCTACAGAGGTATTTAATGTTTTACTTATCCAGGGGCTTTCTTCACCCATCCCCCAGTAATTTAAAGCCCTCTTCAGTAGGTTAGCCAGTCTGCTGCTGAAGACACTTCGACCTTTCTTGTTCAGATGGATGCCATCTCTGCTCCTGTAGCCCTTGGAACATCATCCTATGATCCAGGAAACCAAAATGCTCTTGATGCCATCCACGCAACCATGCCTTCATCTCCAGGATGCAAACTTCTCTGCCTTGGCCTTTACCCTCAACTGTGAGGATTGGAGAGAGAACCACCTGCGCACCTGTCTGCTTTACCCTCTGTCGCAGAGCCATGAAGTCTATTTTGATCCGCTCAGAGGGATACCTAGCAGTATCATTTTTGCTGACATGGATAAGCAACATTAGTAATAGTCTTTGTTATCGTTTGTTACTGCATGTATTCAATGATTTATTTTTCTGCTCTTCCCCTTCTCCCTCACCCACACCCACCCAGTCTTTTGCATGAAATACATACACTCAGGTACAGTAACTCACCTTGATCTCCTGGAAAGGCATGAGCTAAGTGCTAATAATAAATGACAGTTTCATTCTGCTCTTTAGAGCTTCTATAGGCCTTCTATGTCAGTTGGACTTGGTTTCCTTTGAGCTTTCACTACTATCCAGCTTTTTTCCCCTTTTTGTATATCCTATACTATTTCTTTTAGTCCAATTGTTACAGCAATGGTCTTTAACCCAGGGCCACAAATCACAGCTTCCTTTGTAGCTTTGAATCGGGCCACTAGGTGTTGCTATTGAGCAGCAGCCTAGATTGCCTTTCCCTATGGAAGTGTGACCACTGCATCTACAGCATTCCCAACCCCATCCTAGCCCTGGAATTGAGCATTTCTGTTGGGCCACCATGTCCATGCTTTTATTTTTCCCCCTCTCTCTTTCGTGCTGAATGAAGAAGAATCCTGCATAGATCGTGGCAGCAGAGAAAGCAGAGTACGTAAATGTTAGTAAAGAATATTTAGTTCTGTTAATCACAGTGATATGTACCTGCAAGCCTTCTTATAACCAGCATTTTTTCAAGTTCTAGGCTAAAACCAAAATCATTTAACACAGTAAAATCAAAGTTATAGCATGTTACCCTTTTGTAATCCATTATGATTTGGAATCCTGGTTTGCTGCAATTTTTGCAGTGTCGTCCTGCGAATTGTAGAGGCCAGAGTTTGCTGTCGTCCTCCTGCAGTAGATGCCTTTACATTGTAAATCCAGCACACTCATCGCAGTCTCTGTCCACTCACTTGAGCACAACAGCTGTGAATCCAGACCCGCACATTCCAGCAGCCCTCCCTCGCTATTGCTAACTCTGCTGCATAATTTTAAGCTGGCTTCTGAAGATACGAGGTGTGATCAAAACGAATCGAGACTTATGTAGCTATATAACAAAACGTCGTACCACGATGCTATTAAGCATGCAGTGACCTAGTTATGTGCTCTGCTTGTGCAGAGTGTGGTGTGGCTGTAACACACCTGTACTTTGTTTGTTATCATGTAAAAGCAGTTATCAGATTTATGATGAGTGAAAAAATTGAACAGCGAATTTGCATTAAATTCTGCCAGAAACTTGGAGATTTGTGCAAAGAGACTTGACAAGATACAGCAATTATATGGTGATAAGTGCTGAGTCATGCTGAGTTTGACTGGTACCAATGTTTCCAAGAGAGCCGCCAGAGTGTTGACAGTGACAAACATTCTGGAAGACCATCCACAAGCAGGAATGAAGACAAAATTGTGTCCCCCTGTTCTTGGCCAAACACCAAATCAAGCAAGTCCGTCAGCCTCCGTAATCGTCTGACTTTGCACCCTGTGACTTTCTTGTTTCCTTATCTGAAATTGCCACTGAAAGGAAGGAGATTCGACAACTTGGAGACCATTAAGCATAATTTGACACAGTAGCTTCACAGCATAATGAAAGAGGTATTTCAAAATTGTTTCCAGCAGTGCAAGGAACGCTGGAGGAAATGTGTTTTATCAGAAGGGAACTACTTTGAAAGAGACTGAGAATAATAACTGTCAGTTGTTTTATACTACTTGTGTCATACAAGCCTCAATACCTTTTGCTCACACCTCGTACTCTTCCAAGACACTTCCCTAGTAACCTGTGCGACCTGAGTCTTCCATGGCAAGAACAGAATCGAGAATACCACCTAAGCTTTTCACATTGGTCAAACAGTGAAACATGCGTTCAATAAAGAGCTATCTGAAAAAACTTGGTGGTGCATCTTCAACCTACAGTATCTCCTTTTTAGTTTGTTTAGGGACTTTCTTACCTTCTTTTTGAGCGTGCACAACCACAGGTGCAATCACGTTTCAGCTTTTCATTTTAATTCTTTGTTTTTCATTCCTGAAGCTCTGTAGTTGGCCATTAACAGGCACTAAGTTTTAGCCTGCTCAAGATGTGATATATACATGCATGCCAGTGGTACATTCTGTTGCTATGTCAATACCTTGCTTTGTAAAAGTCCTCACACCCTTGTATGTTTTTCAGATGCTGTCTAAAAAACAATTCAAAATGCATTAATGTAAATGTTTATTTGTCTTAAAGAACATATTCTACACTTGCAATGTGAAAGAAAAATTATACAAATATTCAGGAAATAATTTAAGAATAAAACTAAAGTCTCAATCGCATTAGTCATCATGCCTCTTGACTGAATATTTGGTGAAAGCCTCTTTGTCAGCAAAGAACCATGAATCATTCTCCAGGAAAAAGCAGGAAGTCAGCCCTCACATACGGGTGGCGTCTGCGCTGACGGAGCCTGTGCAGAAGCATCTCCCCAGCTTTCAAAGAAAGCCTTTGGGAGATGTACCATGCATGCGTGGTCCCATTCCTGCCCAAGGGTGCCATCTTGCCTCAGTCTCCTTTTTTCTGCGGAGCCCACCAGATGTCTGTCCCGTTTCCCTGGAAAAAGTGTCCCTCTTTTGCTTTAAAATTATCCTTTCCGGTACGTGTACTGTTTCCTCAGGTTGAAGGGCCATTTTTTTTTTCCCTGTGACCTCTAGCGGCTTCAAAAAATGTGATCGATGCAGTAAGATGTCCCTCACCGACCCACATGACTGCTGCCTCAGTTACCCCAGACCAGACCATGACAACTCGGGCTGCAACCTTTGCAAGTCCATGTCTGCAAAGGCCATCAAGAGCCATCAGTTGCAGCAGGAGAGGTTCTTCCACAAATCTGACTCTGCACTGGAGTCCCTGGCGACATCACGCTCCAGGGCCCCCTCCGGTACCTCAGCGCCCTGCGATGCCCTGGCTGCCTCAGAGTCCCATGGCTGCGGGTTCCCCAAGAGGAACTCCCCAAAGGAACACAAGAAGAACTCGAAGATCCGAAGGCCGCCTCTGAGGACGGGTCTGGAAAAGTGAGTAAACGCCACACCAGGCCCCCGCAGTCCCCAGCGTGAGTCCAAGAGGTCAGAGTGGGAGTGGCCTCACAAGCTTCCCCGGAAGGTGTCTTAAGCATTGGGTGACCGGCTTCAGACCCTCGAAGCCATTCTGGTCGAGGACTCCCCCCCCTCGACAGGCCCGAAACCATTGGTACCCACGTCGAAGGCTGCGGAATCATTTGCCGTGGGGACCAGGATGGCAGCCCTAGAATGCAATATCGCTGCCCTCCTGGCAGAATAGCAGGCGTTGATGTGTAGTTCCTCTAGTTCATCTGCCGTGACGACCGGAACCTCGACCTCGAGGGCTTCCCCATTCGTCGAGCTGTTCCTCAAGCACCACCAGCCTCGCAAGACTTATTGGACCAGACTAGATCCCGGTCCCATTCCTAAGGACACTGTTCCTCCCCAACAAGCACACACTGTTTGTACCGCAGGTCCTCTAGGTGTTATGGGCCTTCAGGCTCGGGCCTCGAGCATAGGAGCAATGGAGCTCTAGATTCTTCCTCTGACTTCGAGTCAAATTGGGAGACAGGACAAGGAGTCCACCGGATACCAGGCAACATCAAGACATGCCCTTAGACCCATCTCCACTGGTGCCCCAGCGCCTTTCCCCACGAGGATGTTCCCTTCATCTATTTCTTGTGGAATATGGCAAAGGCACTCACGTTTGAAACTGAGGCAGAGGAGGACCCCCCCCATGAGGAACTTGAGATCCTCCAAAATGAGGCCCCTCCGAAGGAGGCCCTTAGGGTGCCAGTCCCCTCCGATCCTTGAGCACCTCCTTCGTATGTGGGAAACACTGGTGACGGTGCCCATCGTGAGCAGGCGACTTGACACCATGTACCAAGTCCGTTGGAACCCCAGGTTCCAAAAGACCCAGCTCCCTCACAACTCGATGGTTGTCAAGCCAGCCATATGCTGACTCAAAAGCCAGAAGACCCATTCTTAAGTGCCCCCCGGTAGGGAGACTCTGACCTTAGAGGCCCTCAGCCGAAAATGCTACCAGGGCTCAATGCTGGCTTGCAGAGTCCAATCCTACCACCTGCACATCGGTATGTACCTTAAGGAGCTGGCGAGGTTTCTCTGCTGACCTCGATGGGGAACCTCTCCAGCAGTTCCAGTCACTGGCCTCGGCAGTCAAGGAATGCTTGAAGTTCCTGTCTCAAGCAGCATACATAGACTTCAAAGCCTCAATCAGGGTGGCTGCTGCGGATATTGGGGCCCCAATGCCAGGCATGGCTGCAGTCGTCTGACCTTGAACAGTGGGTCCAGGACAAACTCATCAATGTCCCTTGCACCAGAGAGAACCTCTTCGGGGAAAACCCATGTCAGACAAGGCTGCAAAGATGGAGACTGAGCTCCCATAAGAGAACCTCAGGGAAGAAGCCTTTCTTCCTGAGGAAAAAGGGGGTGTTCGTTAATACCCCATGGTACCAGGCCTACTCCGCCCCACAACAGAGGCAACAGTCCAAAGGGTAAGGGCATGGGCCCTGCAAGCTTAAGACCCAGGCACCAGCCCCAGCCCAGCCTGGAAGGGAGTTTTTGACTCCTTGGACATGGCCTCCTCTTCCCAAGGAGACCCTCAGCAGCCCATAGGGGGGCATCAGGCCCTGTTTTCCCACCAATGGTCCTCCATCACCACTGATTCCTGGGTATTACAAGTAGTCAAAGAGGGTTACCTCCTCCATCTTCAACAGATGCCATCCTTGTTCTTCCCAGGAGAACCCATAAGACTTCTCCTTCACCAGACCCTGCTCCTCACCGAGCTTGCAGGCCTTCTTGAGGACAAGGTGGTAGAGCCAGTGCCCAAACAGCTCTCGGACAAAGGCTTCTACTCCAGATACTTCTCATTCCCAAGTGCACAGGGGGCCTCAGGCCCATCCTGGACCTGCGGAACTTAAACACATTTCTGGTGAGGGAGAAGTTCAAGATGCTCTCCCTTGGAACACTGCTGCCATATCTCCAATGGGGAGACTGGCTAAGCTCCTTAGACCTGAAGGACACTTATACGCACATACTGATCCAGCCCAACCACCGCAGTACCTCCGGTTCGTGGTGGGAGGAGGTCACTACCAGTATAGGGTGCTACCCTTCGGCCTGGCCTCATCACCGAGGTTCTTTACCAAGTGCCTAGTGGTGGTTAGAGCCCACCTTCATCTCCAAAGGGCCTTCATCTTTCCCTACCTGGATGACTGGCTCATAAGGGGAGGCACAGCTGCAGAGGTACATCATGCCACGTTGCGTGCCATGCCACGTCCTGCAGAATCTGGGGTTTGTAATCAACCACCCCAAGTCCCATCTCTCTCCTGTACAGTGCCTGGAGTTCATAGGAGAGGACAGAACCCCTCAGGGTGCTAGCTGTAGAATTGCAGCACTGCCAATCGGTGCCCGCTCGCCTTCTCCTTCCACCTGCTGTGCTACATGTCCTCCACAGTCCACATGACCCTATACGCCCGCATACACGTGAAAGCAGCCCAGTAGTGCCTCTGCTCCCAGTGGACACAAGCCATGTGCAGACTCCGAGACAGGGTGAAAATGACCTGCCAGCTGGCGGACTTCCTTGTTTGGTGGCAGATACCCTGCCACAGCCAGGCTGGGATGCCCTTCCAAGCACCCACCTTCAGAGGATCCTTACTACAGACACCTCCTGTGAGGATGAGGACCTCTTTACCCAAGGTTGGTCCCAGATGGTGTGCTAGTTGCAGATCAACCTCCTGGAACTCCAGGTTATATCTTTAGCCCTCTGAGCCTTTCACCACCAGTTGCAGCACCAATTAGAGCTGATCCAGATGGACAACCAAGTCACAATGTTCTGTGTCAACAAACAAGGAGGCACGGGGTTGTGCTAGGAAGCGATAGTCCTCTACTCATATATGACACACAGCAGGATGCTCCTGCAGGCAGTCTACCTCCCGGGCCTAGACAACGCCCTGGTGCAGAAACTGAGCAGAGTCCTCCAGCCGCACGAGTGGCGCCTGGACTCCAGAGTGGCCTCCTGGCTTTTTAGACTGGGGGATCCCCCTAGTGAACCTGTTCACCAGCCCAGACAACATGGCAGTTGCCCTGCTTCTGTTCCTGCCAGCCGCACCCTTCCCGAGTGGTAGCGGATGCATTTCTCATTCCATGGACGGAAGGCTTCCTCTACGCCTTCCCACTGACACCATTGGTCGCCAAGACCCTCTTCAAGGTTCATCATGACAGAGCATCACTGATACTGGTAGCCCAGGCAAACTTGGTTCCCACAGCGTCCATGATTGCCCTGGGCAGCAC
Organism: Ichthyophis bannanicus; assembly: GCA_033557465.1. NCBI lineage: Eukaryota > Metazoa > Chordata > Amphibia > Gymnophiona > Ichthyophiidae > Ichthyophis > Ichthyophis bannanicus. The sequence continues at coordinate 551,099,064 of CM066031.1, forward strand.
CCCAGGACTACTTTCGCAGTTGGTCTCTCTCCTGCACCCCAACCTGAGGTCCCTATCGCTCACAGCGTGGCTGCTGAAAGGGTAGCTCTAGCTCCCTTCAACTTACCTCGAGACATGGAGGAGGTCCTTCTGGCCTCCTGCAAGATCTGCACGAGAAAGGCATACACTTTCAAGTGGCACCAATTTTCTGTGGTGCACAGAGAAGCAGGCAAACCCATTCTCCTCATTGCAGTTGGTACTCCAGTACCTACTCCACCTGTCTCAGGTGGAACTGAAGTCTAACTCAGAGTGCATCTGAGTGCTTTCACAGCACACCACCACTCTGTTGAGAGCAAGCCCCTCTTGGCTCAGCCCCTTGTTTCCTGTAGGGCCTTATGTTATCCATGTCCCCCGTCCACCCACTGGTGTAGGAGTGGCCTCTCAATGTGGTGCTCTCACAGCTCACTAGGCTGCTGTTAGAACTCATGGCTACTTGCCACCTGTGGTACCTCTCCTGGAAGGTTGTCTTTCTCATGGCAATCACGTCGGTTCTCAGGATCAGCGAGTTCCCCACACAAGGTTCTACAAGAACAGGATAGTGTTCCTCACAGACCGTAAGTTTCTGCCAAAGGTGGTGTCCTCCTTCCACCTCAATCCGGAGGTGGTGCTCCCCACCTTCTTCCTGAGACCTCACGTCGGCAAGGTGGAGACTGTCCTTCATACTTTAGATCGGGAAAGGGCCCTCTCCTATCTGCAGTGGACTCTGGGCCACTGCAACACACCTAAGATTTTCATCTCCTATGTCCCAAGTCAACTGAGGCTCCCAGTGACTAAGCAAACTCTGTCCACTTGGGTGGTGGACTGCTTTGCCCTCGCCTATGAGCAGGCCATGATCTCACTGGACCACTGGGTCATGGCACACTGCGTCAGGACCATGGCTACCTCCATAGCAAATCTGCATTCCGTACCTGTGATGGAAATCTGCCAGGCTGCCACCTGGTCTTCAGTCCATATCTTCACAGCGCACTACTACCTGGAGAGGGGAGTCCCAACGGGACATTGCCTTCGGCCAGGCCATATTCTGTAACTTCTTTGTGGTTTAGACAACCCCTGCCCTCTGACCCTTCTGTATTCAGGTTACCAGAGTGCTGGTTCCTCGCCGAACACTTGGGTCTTGTGAGAGTCTCTCAGTTGGGGCTCAACTGCTGCAGCTCACAGCTCACCACCTCTGGTCACCCATGGTTTTCGGTAGCCTGTAACTGGAGAGCCCCATATGTGAGTTCTGACTTCCTGCTTGCTCTCTGAGAAAGCGTAGTTACTCACCTGTAACAGACAGCAGAAATCAGTCCTCACAACCCTCTCCCCTCTCCTTGGAGCTGCTTTTTTTACCGTATTTTAAGTTTTGCCATCTTAGTTATGTCATTAGACTGAGGCAAGATGGCACCCTTGGGTGGGAAGGGGACCACACATGTGTAGTGCATCTCCCAAAGGCTTTCTTTGGCACTGACATTGCCCATGTGTGAAGACTGATTCCTGCTGTCCCCGAAGAACACCTGTTACAGGTGAGTAACTATGCTTTTTGGATGAGTATCTGCCAGTGTTTCAAAGCAGAATGGGTGCCAGGTTTTCCCATTTTTCTTGGCAGACAAGTTCATTGGCTAGGCTTTGTTTATGCAGTGCACTTTTCCAGTCTAGCCACAGGTTTTCCTTCAGGTTCAGGTCACTACTTTGACTGGGCCATTCGGGGCCATTCGAGGACATTCACTTTCGTTTTGCTAAGCTGTTCTATTGCTGCTTTTGCTTTGTGCTTACGATCATGTCCTGCTAAAAAGTGAATCTTTCTCCCTCTGAGGGCTTTGGCATACTGGAATAGGTGTTCCTCCAGGATCTGCCTGTACTTTGCACCATCCATCTTTCCATCGATGTGCACAAGCCATCCCTTTCTCTGCTGCTGCAAAACATCCTCTTCCAAATACATCCTGGTAGACCAGTCCAGACTAGTGGGTTGTGTTCACCCAGCAGATGGTGAGACAGAGAAAAATTCCCAAAGCTTTGTGACGTCACCCTTGATATAAAAACCCATTCCCCAAGGGGAACTTCAGTATTTTCTCTGCCTCAGCAGGTGGTGGACTTCTCCTGGCGTTCTCTGAGAAGAGATTGTGTCAGTGTAGCTATCTTTAGCAGTTGTGCACACTATGGTGCCTCTTCTTTGCCGACAGTTTCCTTTCTTCACTTTCCAGAGCTGCCCCTGGTCAAGAGGACCAGTAGAGCACCTCTGAAGGGAAGTGCTACTGCTCATGAGGAGCAGTTGCAGCCTTCCGTTCTGACTGTTCTACAAGCAAGACTTCTATCAGCTAAATTGGCAGTCACCTTTTGTTATTTTTCTAACTCCTTAAAGTTGTGTTGTGGTTTTGTGTTTTCTTTTTTTTAAACAGATACCTTATTCAAGGACCCAGTTGCTGAGGAAGTTGTCTGGCAGTTTTTCTTCTCCAGACCCCCCTTATCTGTTTTTTTCTCCTTTGAGAGCAGAGTGTTTTATTTCTTTCCCAGTTTTCTTTTAAAGCAGCGTCCTGATCTGTATTTTGGTGGTATCTTGTTCTCCTGACTGTGTGTACCTCTTCTTTTTTTGGTGTGCTTCATTTTCTGAAGTTGCCTTTCTCCTGCTTCTCTTCACGTGGTCAGTCGGCAGCTGCTTCCTGGCTCTGTTTTGCTGTTTCCTTCCATAATTTTTATGTCGTGGCTGCCATTCTTTCTTCAGTATCTGTTAATTTTTGGCTCCCCATTTCTTCGTGTGACATCTTTTATTCTGTTTTTAAAATACCTTCTTCCATACAGCATTGCTTGGTCTGTGGGAAGAAATGTAAGACTTTGACAGGTAACTTGTGTTCCTCCTGTGGTTCTGATCAAGGGGGTCCTCCTGCATCTGCAGGTCCTGGTTCCGATAGCCCTTCCAGCTCCCTCTGTGTTACCTCAGGGTGATGCTAGATCTCAAGATGCCCTTCCTCCGGTTTTGTTGCCTGAGCAGCCTGCTCACCCCCTACAACTCTATTCAGCAAATGCAGACTTCAGCTGGTGACTCTGATCTCCAGTTTATGCAGCTATTCTGTCATGCCTGGGATATGTGGCGCTTGGAGACTTCCAACTAATGCTGATCCATCGTCTAGAAAGCGTGCCCTCCGAAGTTTGGCTGGAGTTTCTTTAGGGAATGGTGCCCTGCAGGGGAAGATGGTGACAGTCTTTAGATGAACATTTTCTCACTTCTGAGTCTGACCAGGAAAAGGAGAGCTCTCACCATTGGAAGACTATCAGGAGCCTCGAGAAGATGGTCAGGATATTTGGTTATTCTGTAAGGAAGAGCTTCCTGCTCTCATTGCTTAAATTAAGGAGGCTCTGCACCTCTCAGGCTCTCAAGTGCAACATCCTTTGTAATCCTCTAAACCTCAGGCAGACCCTATCATCATGGGTATCAGGAAACCTCCTAAGGCTTTTCCTTTTCCCCTGGAACTGCAGCAGATGGTCTCCTGAGAGTGGGATTCTCCTGATGTGTCTCTACACTCTGCTTGTCACTTGGGGCGTGTTTACGTTTGGTCTTTGGGTGATCTTGACAAGTGGTTGCATTTCCCTAAAGTAGACACCCTGGTCACTGCAGTCACTAAACGCACAACCATTTCTGTGGAGGGCGGCACTGCCCTCCGTGATCAGACTGATTGCAAGGTGGATGGCCTCTTAAAAAACCACTTTCTCATCATCGACCTTGGCATTGCAAGCCTCTGTTTGCGGAGGTCTCGCTACACACTCTGTGCTCCAGTAACTTCAATCACTTCCAGATATACGGCTTTGTCTCATTTAGAGCCGGTCACTGCCTTTCTTACAGAGGTGCTTTTTATGATATGCTGCGCTTATCTGCTCGGTCTGTGTCTGCTGCTGCAGTGGCTCGGTGTTGGCTATGGCTCAGTCATTGGAATGTGGATCTGCTTCCAAGTCCTGTCTCGCCAAGCTTCCTTAGAAGAGCCACCACCTTTTTGATGAGGATTTGGAAAGCTTGTGAAGGATTTGGGGATAGTCAAGCCTCAACGTTTGCTGGAGGATAAGCCCAAATCCAATTTTTCTCATCGTCTGCATCCTCATATTATAAAGTCCACTTCGGAGATGTTCATCACTACCAGCCTGGCAAATCTGGTTTGCCTTCAAAAAGGGCTGGTTCTAAGCCTCAGTCCTTTCGGGGTATCCGTCGCAACCGGGACAATTTCTCCTGGTCCAACAAGTTTTCCAGTTCCACCAAATCCTCCCGTTGATGGTTTCTGGGTCCATTCCGGAGTGCCTCCTGTGGTATTTTTCTCGCGCATTGACTCAAATAACATTGGACCAGTGGGTACTCGAGGTAGTAACACAGGATTATGTTCTCAGCTTCACCGAGCCCATGTTGAATGTCTTCCTCATCTCTCCATGCAGTTCCATGGCCAAGGCAGTGGCTGTATGCCTGACTCTCCATTACCACATTGAGCTGAAGGCGACAATGTCCAGTTCCTCCCTCAGAAAGAGGATTTGGTCACTATTCCATTTACTTTGTTATTCCCAAGACCGGCTCCTTCCGTCCTATCCTGGACCCTCAAGGGAGTCCATTGCTGTCTTCATGTGCCATGGTTCTAAATGGAAACTCTTGGGACAGTCATTCAGGCTGTTCGGACAGGTGAATTTCTCACATATCTGGACCTGGCAGAGAATAATATTTTCACATTCCAATCCGCCAAGAACATCAGCAGTATTTGTTTTGCAGTCCTCGGTCAACATTCCTTCTACATCGCAGCCAACCAGCCCCTTCTGTGCAGGGGGATTCCTCTCCCCCTCCCTTAGTCCCTCAGCAGAAGGACATCAACAGCAGACACCCAGGGTGCAGGGGTCATAGGCGGCTGAATGTGCCGCGCTATTTTGGCAAGCTTGGCTTCTATGGAAAAGGGGGCATGGAACCACCTCAGCTGCCTGCCCAGTCCCAGCTTGTGATTTCTTCCAGCGTAAAGGGAGGCAGGCAGCGTGCTCAGATAGCGGACAGGGATAAGGAAGAGTCTCACCCACGCAAGTCCTTGGCATGGTCTCTCGGGGATCTGGACTCCTCAGGGGAGCATGGACAGGATACCATGGATATCTCCTTGCCAGCAGGTGACTCCATCCAGGAGAAAGAGGAAGTCTCTCTTCCTGAAGATGACAGCGACTCCCACATAGTGCGTTCATTCTGCAGAGAGAAGGTGGCACTTTTAATAGCGTAGGTAGCTTCTGAACTTTGCATCATGGAGTCTTTTAGGGCAGCGGCTCTGTTGTCATCTGACCCGATTCTCAAGGGCATTAAGGTGCCATCTAGAGCCTTCCCCCTCCCTCCCCCAAGCTACAACAAATGGTATTGGAGGAGAGGGAGATTCCTGATGCCACCCTCTATATCGCTTGGCAGTTGGGTCGGATTTATTCTTGGTCCCAGGAAGATCTACACCGGTAGTTTCTCTACCCCAAAGTTGATTCGTTGGTCACGGTGGTGACAAAGTGCACCATCATTCCGGTGGAGGAGGTGCATTCATTTGCATACCGGAGGGCCGCGAGGTAGAAGAGCTGCTGAAAACGGCCTTCTCGGCATCTTTCTTGGTAGTTTCTTGGTGGTGCAGACTTCTGCCTGCGGGAACTTGGGGGCCTGGGCCCTCTTGAAATGGATTCAGTTACTGCCATAAGACTCTAACATGGTGCATTTGGAATCCGTAGTGGCTTTTTTGGCGGATGCCTTCTATGGGAGGAGTAGCCTAGTGGTTGGGGCAAGGTACTTCAGGCCGGAAGGTCGGGAGTTCAAATCCCACTAGAGGACAGGAACCTTGGGCCGGAAGGACTGGGGTTTCTAGTCCCACAGATGCTCCTTGTGGTCTTGGGCCAGCCACTTAACCCTCCATTGCCCATGTTCCCTGTAAGTATTAGTGTATGTGTCTCATATCCCTGCGTGTTAAATGTATCCCCCAATTGTGTTGTGACCGCTTTGATTGAAGGATAAGGCGGTATACAAAACTGTCTAAATAAGTAAATAAATGATCTCCTCCGCCTGGCCGCACGTGGGGTGGTGGTGTCTAATGTGGCTCACCGCTGGCTGTGGTTGCAGAATTGGTCGGCTAATGCAGCTTCCAAGGCATGGTTGGCCAGCCAGCCTCCCCTTCAAAGGGGGTCTGCTTTTCAGGGAAGATTTGGAAAAGCTTGTTAGGGACCTTGGGGAAGTCAAGCTGCAACACTTACCGAAGGACAAGCCTAAGGCCTCCTCCAAGCACATCACCTCGTCAGGTGCTAGCTCCTCTCAATCAGGGTTCCACGACACTAGGCACTACCAGCAAGGGAGGCAGCCTTCCTCCTTCTCAAGCTTCTGGAATCATAGTCAGCCCTTTCTAGAGGCTCGCTAAACTTTCTCGGAAATGCGCTTCTTCCTCCTGCTCCTCTCACTGATGGGCGAATGGCCTGTTTTGAGGTGCCGCAGGTCAAGGGGTAGCTGTGACTCTTTTTTTCGGTATGAATGGGCCCATATTACTTCAGATCGCTGGGCTTTAGACATTATCAGCTAGGGCTATGTGCTGGAGTTCACAAAACCCATTTGAGATGTCTTCATGGTGTCTGCATGCTGTCCTGTGTCCAATGGGTTGTTGGGCCTGTGGGCCATTCTCCCAGTGCCTCCCATCGAAAAGGGGTCAGGAAAGTATTCCATCTATTTCATTGTCCCAAAGAAAGAAGGCTTTTCGTCCCATTTTGGATCTCAAGGGAGTCAACCGCAGCTTGCATATTCCCTTGTTTCTCATGGAAACTCTGTGGGCTGTTATTCAGGCCATGTGCCCGGGGGAGCTCCTCATCACTCTAGAGCTCACAGAGGCGAACCTTCATATTCCCATTCGACTAGATCAGCGTACCTTTTCAAAGTGCATGGTTGTGGTTGCGGCAGCTCTCCAGCACGAAGGGATTTGCGTACATCCTTACCTGAATGACTGGCTGATTTGAGCAGTGTCTCAGTCTGAGGCAGAGCGCTGTATCCAGCGGGTGGTGTAGCTGCTGGAGCAGCTCAACTGGATAGTCGATCATGACAAGAGCTACCTGAATCCATCCCAAGATCTGGAATTTCTTGGCACATGCTTCGACACTTGCCAGGGCAAGGTGTTTCTCACGCTGGTCTGGTGGCTCAAGTTTTGCCGTCAGCTTTGTGGGTTTTTGATGTCCCTGTCCCCCAGGGCATGGGATTATCTCCAGCTGCTCAGGGTGATGGCCGCCGTGTTAGATGTAGTGCCTTGAGCGTGGGCACATATGCGTGCTCTGCAGAGGGCCCTGATGATATGTCGATCCTCCTGCTCTCAAGATTATCTGGTGCAGCTCCCTCTGCCCCATAAGTGTGCAGCACAGCCTCAGCTAGTGGGCTTCATCCACCAATCTGCTTCAAGGAGTACCATCGGAGATACCTTCCTGGGTGGTTTTAACCACCAATGCCAGTCTGACTAGTTGTCTAGGGTGCTCCACCCAGGGGTTATGGTCCCGGATGGAAGCTAAGTGGGCCATCAACAAGCTGGAAGCACAAGCCATTCATTTGGCTCTAGCACATTTCTTCAGCCTATTCCAGGGGCAGGCCGTACAAGTCCTATTGGACAATGTGACAACCATAACCTATGTGAACTGTCAGGGGGACACTAAGTGCCCGTGGGTGGCGTGTGAGATGCAGCTCGTGTTTCCCTGGGCAGAGCACAATCTCTTGGCTCTCAGCCCAGCACATAGCGGGGGAGGCCGACATCCAAGCCAGTTTATTGGTTGAGCAGACATCTGTGACGTTTGAAGGGCTTTAAAGTTTGGACCGCGATCAGGAGGTCTGCATGCCCGGCGTTTTTGTTCACTGTGGCGGTTTTGAGGTTCTTTTGGAGTTGAGAACAGTGTGAAGCTGTAGTTTGACTGTACGCGGGCAGCATCAAAGGTGAGGCGTTGATTAATGGTATATTTCGTTGTTTTGGAGTGGGAGGTTATGTTTTAGTGTAGTAGGGATGGGAATGATGTTGTCTTTGTATTCATTTGTAGTGTGATTCATGATTAATGGGTCCCCTGAGGAAACATTGCTGTGAAACGTCTTGATGGTACCGGTGATGTACGTCGGGATCAATCAAAAATTTGCAGCTGCCTAGTCGTATAAGATAAGTTTTAATAGTTTTCATCAGAAAGAAACGACTGGTAGTCTGTTTTAAATGCAGTTTGGAGGTCGTTGATGTGACAAAGCACTTTGCTATAAATTGGACGTGAGTCTTATATAGCTGTGCTCTTTTTTACTGAAACCTCAATATTTATTTCTGATCCTTACCAGAGGTGAAAGAGAACGATTTTTTCTAGTATTGTGATTTGGCTCGTTCTTTACTAAAAGGCCAACGACATTGTGCTTTGATCTCATATGGCAACACCTGCAAACACCAAGGTCCCCTCTTTCTTCAGTTTGCGGAGAGCGAGTAGGACCTTAGGGGTAGATGCATTAAATTCAGCCGTGGCCACTAGCTCCTCTCTTGTATGTCTTCCCACCATGGTCTCTGATTCCCAGACTGCTTTGCAAGATAGTCACCCCCTGTGGGTGGTTCTGGTTGCCCCAGATTGGCCATGGCATCTGTGGTACACTGATCTGGTTCAGCTTCAGGTGGCTCCTCTTCTTCAATGGGGGGGGGCCACAAGGGCCTGCTGCAGCAGGGCCCCATTCTTGTGGACGACCTGGCTCTTGAGCGGTGACACCTGATGCATAAGTGGTATTCAGCAGCGGTGGTGAGCACTCTTTTACAGGCCAGGCAACAGTCTAAGTCTCTGACCTATGTCTGTGTCTGGTATTTTTTTGAGCATTGGTGCCATGTATGAAAAGAGATGCCCTGGCAGGCGCAGCTTCCCTCTATCCTCTCCTTCTTGCAGGAGGGGGTTCCAGAAGAGTTTAGCTTGGAGCTCTCTGCATGTGCAGGTTGCAGTGCTCATGGCGTTCCATGGTCCTTTGGCCAATTGGTCACTTGTCTTCACAACGTGGCCAGTTACCTACAGGGTGTGTGAGTCTTGCAGCTTCCGATCAGGCCAGTGGTCCCGCCATGGAGCCTGGTGATATTTCTCTGGGCACTGGTTCGAGCACCTTTTGAGCCTTTGAAGTGCACTGTGCTTAAAGATCTGACATTGAAGGCTGTCTTTCTAGAGGCCATGACCTCGGCTCAACGAGTGTCTGAATTGCAGGCTATCTCCTGCCGGGATCCCTTCCTGGCCTTTTCCATGGAGGGCATTACCTTGCGGCCAGTGCTGCCTTTTCTGCCCAACATCCTCTCGTCTTTTCATGTCAATCAAGTGATCTCCTTGCCATCTTTTTCTCCAGCTGAGTGCACCGGCAAAGAGAAGCACCTTCGGCTCCTAGATGTCCGCAGGCTGTTGCTTTGGTACCTGGAGGTCATGAACTCCTTTCAGCTTTCTGACCATCTTTTTGTCTTATTTGCGGGTCCTTGCAAACATTGAGCGGTGTCTAAGGCCGCTAGATTAAAAAGTCCTTCCAGATCATCCAGCTAGACCAGTCCAGGCAAGTGGGTTAAGTCCCCCTGCCAGCAGATGTCGAGACAGAAAAAGTAACCAAAGCCAAGCAAAGCTGTGACATCACTCCTGGCACATGCCTCAGGCACAGCTAGTGGTCTCTTCAATTCTTTCTCTGTCTCAGCAGATGTTGGACTTCTTCTCTCTTCAATGGCCTTCAGCCTTCTGGTCTCTGGACTTCTGGATGCTGGGCCATTCTGATTTCGGGGGATGTACAAGACACCCTAACCGGTAGATCACATCTGGACTAGCTCCTGGCTAGGAGAGCCAGTGCAGCTTGGCAGGGGCTTCGGGTCAGGAAGACCCTTTGAGAGACCCTAGGACACTAATTGTCGGGCCTGATATTGCATTGGGCAGGGCTAAGCACTGTAGCCGTGTAGCTCTGCCCATTGACCCCTTAATCCCACATTTTCACTTCTGTGGTGACGGAAGTGAAAATCCGGGGTTTGCCACACAGCCGGAAAGCAGCCGAGCCTAAGTGGTTAGCAGCGATTTTGGATGTTGCCCGGTTAGCCCTGGCACCTTAAAGATAGGCGAGGGTTTTCCTTGGACTCATCTTCTGAATCGTTAAGATTCTTCTACTCATCTCCCGAATCATTAAGAAACTTTGTATTCCAGATACTGCTGATCCTACCCAGCCTGTTTCTACCACTGACCCCCGTCGTAGCGGGAATCAAGCGGCCATTTCAAGCCTTTCCCTTCCTAGCAAAACTCCAGCAAATGGTGGTGGCTGAGTGGGAGTTGCTTGAAGCGCCCTTGAAGCAGGTCTGCCATTTGGGATGCATTTATTCCTGGTCAGCAACAGATTTGGACAGGTGGCTACATTTTCCTAAGGTGGATGCTCTGATCACAGCTGTGCCTAAATGCACCACCATCTCTATTGAGGGTGGCACTGCCCTCACAGATATCCAGAACCGTAAGACCGAGAGTCGTCTTAAGACAGCATTCTCTGTGGTTTCTCTAGCCCTCCAGGCTTTGACTTGTGGCAGCTTGGGGGCCCGAGCTCTACTCTGCTGGATTCAGCTCTTGCCTGTAGACACTATCTCTGTCTTCCTAGTGGATGCCTTTTATAATCTTCTCTGCCTTTCAGCCCAGAGCATTGCAGTGGTCACAGTAGTCCGCTGGTGGCTCTGGCTCCGCAATTGGTCGGCTGATGTGGCTTCCAAGGGCCGCTTAGCCAAACTCCCTTTCAAAGGAGGGCTGCTGTTTGGCACTGATCTGGAAAAGCTGCTAAAAGGACCTCTGGAAGGCTAAGCCTCAATGCTTGCCCGAGGATAAGCCCAAGAGTTCGTCCAAGAGGAATTCCTCTGCTGCCTCTTTGCATCCTAAGTTTCACTATTCGCAGAAGTACTGGCCTGGCATGCAATACTCCGCTTCATCGGGATCTGCCAGTTGGCCCAATTCCTTTTGGTCTGGCCACCAGTCCTATTCCCAAGGTGCTACCATGGGCAGCAAGTCCGTTCCCCGGCCCTCCCATTGACGGGATGGGGGCCCATTCTGAACTGGTGCAGGTGGGAGGACGCCGTCAGCACTTCTACCATGAATGCGCCTTTATCACCACAGACTGCTGGGTCCTCTATATCATTCAACAGGGCTATGTCCTGGACTGTGCCAGACCCATCAAAGATGCCTTTGTCCTATCCTCCTGCAGGGTGCCTCCAAGAAGAGTAGCGGTTTGTGATACCCTCCGATGTCTCCTGCAGTTACGGGCCATTCTGCCAGTTCCTCCAGGGGTTATGGTCATTATTCCATCTATTTCATCCAAAAAAGGATGGAGCCTTCCGGCCCATTCTGGATCTGCAAGGCCTCAACCGCTGCCTCTGGGTACCGTGCTTTTGCATGGAAACCATCAGGTCCGTCCTCCAGACAATCTGATCCGGAGAGTTTCTTGCCTCCCTGGATCTCGCAGAGGCCTACTTTCACATTCCCATTCACCCAGATCAACAAAGGTTCCTTTGTTTTGCCATTCTCAGGGATCATTACCAGTTCACCATCATGCCTTTCGGTTTCACGACTGCTCCATGGACTTTCTCCAAGGTCGTGATGGCGGCACTTCGACGTGAAGGAATATACATCCATCCCTATCTGGACGACTGGCTCATTCGAGGCAAGTCTTCTCGAGATGTAAATAGCCTTACAGTGGGTCATCCAGTTCCTCGAGCACCTTGGCTGGGTAATCAACTGCAGCAAGAGCTGTCTTATACCATCGCAGATATTCAAGTTCCTTGGCACCCAGTTCGACACAGCGCTGGCAATAGTCTTCCTTACACAGGCATGCTGGATCAAGCTCCAGGAATAGCTACATCATTTTTTGAAAAAAACAATGCCCTTGGCCCTGGATTATCTGCATCTGCTAAGGGTCATGGTGGTGACTTTGGACCTAGTCCCCTGGGCACTGGCGCATGCATCCTCTTCAGCTTGCCCGCCTTTTCATGCTGGTCTCCCTATTCTCAGGAGTATCAGGTTCCACTACGGCTCTCCTCCACCGTCCACCTCAACCTTTGCTGGTGGATGCTCAGGCAAAATATGCTGAAGGGGGGATGCCTCTCGAGTTGCCCTCCTGGATTCTTGTAATGACTGATGGCAGTCTCGCAGGCTGGGGAGCCCATTACTTGGGCCACACTGTTGACTCCCAGAGAGATTTGCTGGGCCATCAGATGGCTAGAAGCACTGGCCATCCGCTTGACTCTGCTTGGGTTCTGGAGCCTTCCATGCAGTTGATCTGTATGAGTCCTCTCCAACAATGCACAGCCATCGCCTGTGTCAGTTGCCCGGGGGCACCAAGTACTGCAGAGTGGCTCGAGAGATGACCCTCCTTTTCCCCTGGGCCAAAGTACATTTGCAGGCTTTCTTAGCCCAACACATTTCAGGAGAACAAAACCTTGAAGCCAACTATCTCATTCGTCAACTTCTTGATCCCGGGGAGTGGGAGCTTGCTCCTTGGGCCTTCAACTGCATAGTCCAGCACTGGGGAACGCTGGAGATGGATCTCATGGTGAAACGGAGCAACGCCAAGGCTCTCTGGTTCTTCAGCAGACAAAGGGAATGTGTGTCCAGCGGCATAGCCCTTGTTCGGTCTTGGCCCACCAACACCCTTCTGTATGTCTTTCTGCCATGGGCTATTTTACCCTGCCTCCTTCAGCGGATCGAACTGCACTAGCATCTCCTCATTCTGGTAGCTTCCGATTGTCCTCGTTGCCCCTGGTACACCAATCTAATGTGTCTCCTAGCTGGCCCACTGCTCCCCCTGGCAACACAATGGGGTCTTCAGTGACAGGATCCTGTCCTCATGGAGGACTCTGCTCCCTTCTCACTTACGGTATGGCCCTTGAAAGGAGGCACCTAAAGCGGCAAGGCTATTCTGCAGCAGTTATTGCCACCTTACTCAAGGCTTGTCAGACTTCTACGTCTTTGGCCTATTTCCATGTCTGACTTCTGTTCGCCACCTGGTGCAAGCATAGTAACCTATCCCTTGGTGGATCCTTGTTCCCTCCATCCTGGCATTGTTTTATTTTATTTATTTATTTATTCATTCATTTAACACACATTTATATACCTCATCTTCCAGAGTTCAGTTGCGGTTTACAATAAACAACAATCAACAAATCAGGTTTGTTTTACATGGAACGTCATATAAAAACAATGAATAACAAAGCAACATATGTGTTATAGAACAAAGTAATTAACTAAACAGAATGTATTATCTAAATAGTGTAAGACAATACAGAATAGAGTAAACTATATACATGTATTAGTATTAGGTCATAAGGGATTGGGTCATCATATGGTTTCAATTATGTTTATTTTTATTAGATACAGACTGGTACCTGTTTAGCCTTTATCTAAATTAAGTAAAGTATTATCTATGTTGTTGTAGTGTTTGGTAAATAAGTAAGTTTTCAATTTTTTACGGAATTCCATGATCTCAGTTAGTGTTCGTAGCTCCGGGAGGGAATTGTGCAAGAGATGCTGAAGAAAGGCCTCGCATGGAATTCCTTACATGTACAAGTAGCAGCTCTGTCTGCCTTTTGCAGTCCAGTAGTGGGCTGGTTCTTGGCTGCTCACTGCAATGTCTGATATTTCCTAATGGGGGGCATGGGCCTTGCGGTCCTGTCTGGCCAGTAGTTCCCTTGTGAGACTTGGACTCATTCTCCATGCCCTCAAGTGTGCTGCCTTTGAGCCACTCAAGCGGGCTATGCTCAAGGATCTTACTCTTAAGACAAGTCAGTTTTTGCCACATCATTGGATATCTGTCGAGCAGCGATGTGGTCATCCTGGTGTACCTTTGCACAGCACTAAAGTCTTGACATGCAAGCGTGAGTGGCTGCTTGATTTGGGTCACAGGTGCTATCTGCTACACTCATGTCCTGCCAGAGGGGGATTAACTTGGGTACATCCCACTGGTCTAGCTAGATGATCTGGAAGGTGAAATTTTCCTTACCGTTAATTTCCTTTCTGGAGTCCTGCTAGACCAGTCCAGCACCCATCACTTCAGTCTGTGTATTTTGTGCTCTCAGCAGTTTGGAGCATTTTTAATGCCATTCTTGTATATAGTTTACTTATTCTGTGTCTATAGTTAACTCTTACATAGTTGATCCGGGATCTTTGAAACAGTTTTCTTGTCTCCATTGCTTTCTACGAGTATACTGAGGAGACCCTTAGCTGTGCCTGAGGCATATGCCAGGAGTGATGTTGCAGCTTTGCTTGGCTTTGGCTACTATCTCCAGGAACAAGCAGGAATAAGTCCTCACATATGGGTACGTCGGTACCGACGGAGCCCGTGCGGGAAAGCTCCCCAGCTTCTTAGAATAGAAGCTTTTGGGACCTCCCACTGCACATGCGCACTGCCTTCCCGCCTTCCTGAACAGCTCTCCTCAGTTTCTCTTTTTTCCGCGGAGCCAGCAGGTCGTGTTCCTGTCACCGCTGAGAAATTGTTATTTTATTTGTTTCTTTAGACCGCGTACCTGCCTTCCCCATACCGATACCGGTATCGCCGGTCTTTTCTTTCTTTCTTTAAAAAATTATAATTCTTTTTCTTATTTTTTTAGCTTTTTGGTCACTTCAGAGAGGCCTCTCGGCCTACTCAATTTCTCCTCATGGAGAAGCCAGCCCCTGGATTTAAGAAGTGTTCCAAATGTAATGCTGTTATTTCAGTCACAGACACCCATGTCTGAAATGTTTGGGGCCTGACCATTCCATACCGGACTGCCCATCTTGCTCACATGTCTAAACGTGGGCTGCAGAACCGGGCCAACAAATTCCATGTGCTGTTTGCGAGAATACAGCATCACAGTCATCCAGGTCTTCTTCTCCGGGTGGGCAAGTCCTCAAAGAGCAAATCTCCTTCAAAGCATCGAGAGGCTCTTAGCTTAGAACTTGAGGACCCTGCCCCAGCCAAACAACCCCCGGCGGGAAGTCCAACTTCCAAAAAACGCCAATTCAGGGGTCTCAGGTTGATATCGATGCTACGGCCTCGACAGATCACCTGTTAGCCTGCTCTGGGTACCGGGTCACTCCGGTACCGACATCCAGGCAGCTATGGCGTCCATTGCAGCAGGCCGTCATGGCTTTCATTAAAGCTGCAACGCCATCGGTTCCGCTTTCAGCGGTTCCGGGCCCGATAGACCGGTATCGTCCGCCATGCCGGTATCGAGGCCGTCCACCTCTAAACGCAAGTCGGTACCGTATGGGCTTTCGCTCCATACCGTTCCATACCCGATACGCCCGATATCGATACCGATCGGTACCGATTCCTCTGAGGATTTTCACTCCTCTGATGATTCTGCTGAGTTTTCACTCAACTTACCTGAGGAGCCCTCTTCTCCTAAAAGGAGAATGTCCCCTCCAGAGGATTTTGTCCTTCCAGACTTTGTTTTAGATATGGCTACAGCCCTTTCTATTACCACATCCTCTGAAAAGGAACCCAGATCCAAAAAACTGGATATTTTGGGATACTCAAAGGCCCCTAAGGAGGCAGTTACCCTGCCTATCCATGAAATCCTTCAAGAACAACTGATGGATTTCTGGGAAAATCCTTTGACTTTGTCTCCTGTGTCCCGTAGGTTGGACACCATGTATAGGGTCCCTCCTTCTCCTGGTTTCCAAAAGACTCAATTGCCCCACCACTCTATTGTGGTGAAGTCTGCAATGAAGAAGATTAGGAGTACCAAAAGGCACTCTTCCACCCCTCCAGGACGGGAATGTAAGACTTTGGACTCTTTTGGTAGGAAAATTTTCCAGGCTAGTATGCTTATAGCCAGGATTAATTCCTACAGTCTCTATATGGGCATGTTCCTGGAGGAACTTGCCAAAAGTGCGGCATTTGCCCCCTTTATCCCTGAGGATAAAAAGCAGGGATTCCTTTCCCTAGTGAAACAACTCTTAGAGGTTCTAAGTTCTCTAATAGGGCAGCATATGATTCCTTTGAGGGAGCCAGTAGGGCTTCGGGCATTGCTATTGCAGCCCGACGTCTTGCTTGGCTCCAGGCCTCTGATCTGGAACCTTGGGTTCTAGATGGCTTACGAATCTGCCCTGTACAGGTGAGAACTTATTTGGGGAAGAGTGGCAAATCAAAGCCACCCAGATGGATGCTGAAAATGCCACCTTGGAAAGACTTTCAAAGTCCACTTCAATTCCTACTAAGAAAAGTCTTTTAAAAGGCCTATAAGAAGGCCAGAGTTGCTTCAAATACTGGCCAGCAGTCTTCTCAACCTCGCTATACTGCTAAGCGTCAGCAATCCAAACAAGCACGAGCTAAGCTGCAGCAGCTACTGTAGCTCAGCAGGCTCCAACCCCTCAGGGGTTTTGACTTGCTCCTAGGGAACTTGCCACTTCTGGTTCGAACTCAAACAGAACCTCTCACCATACCCGGACGGGTGGTTCACTTTGCTCCCAGATGGGGACAAATCACAACAGAACGATGGACGCTCTCTCTCATGCGAGAGGGTAGCAATCTTCATTTCTCCAGCCTTCCTCCCCATCATATGGTGAGACCATTCAATTCTCCCCCATCTCTCCTAACCCTGTTGGGTCAAGAGGTTTCCTCTCTTCTTGCCCTAGGGGCCATAGAAGAGGTTCCTCTTCCTCAACAAGGGTCCGGTTTCTACTCACCTTATTTTCTCATTCCAAAGAAGACAGGGGGATTCAGACCAATCCTAGATCTGAGAGAATTGAACAAATTTCTCTTCAAGGAGAAATTCAAAATGCTGTCTCTCGGCATTCTCCTTCCTTACCTCCAGGGTCAGGACTGGCTTTGTTCTCTAGACCTACAGGATGCGTATACACAGTTACTCATCATTCCATCCGACAGAAAGTATCTTCGCTTTCTGTTTCAGGGAAAACATGTCCAATACAGAGTACTCCCCTTCGGTCTAGCCTCTGCTCCAAGAGTATTCACAAAATGCATGGCAGTCGTAGCCGCATTTCTAAGAGGCATGGGAATCTTTGTCTTCCCATATCTGGACGACTGCTCATCCGAGCTCCAACTCAGTCACAGGCCCAGATTTCCCTGGACCACACAAGGAGCCTTTGCAGTATCTGGACTGGTAGTAAACCTTCCCATTCCCAACTCAGCCCTACTCAATCTCTAGAATTCATAGGGCCCCAGTTGGACACCATCACTGCAAGGGCCTACCTTCCACATGTTCGAGGCCAGCGCCTCCTGAGTTTGGCCTCCCAAGCTCAGTCCAGCACTCACTTGACAGCCAGGGAAAATGCTACGCCTACGGGTCATATGGCCTCCACAGTGCATGTGGTGCCCTATGCTCGTCTTCATATGAGAGCAGCTCAATGGACCCTGGCCACTCAGTGGACTCAGGCGTCAGGAGCGCTCTCAGACCAAATACAAACCTCCGATCGTCTGTTTTGGTCCCTCCACTGGTGGACTTCCACCAAGAATCTGTTGTTGGGGGCTCCATTTCAACCATTGCTACCCCAAGCAACCCTCACAACAGATGCCTCCCAAACAGGGTGGGGAGCCCATCTGCAAACTCTCTCCACTCAGGGCACTTGGTCTCTACAGGAGACCACCCTTCATATCAATCTTCTGGAACTGCGAGCAATTTACCTTGCCCTCAAGGTCTTCCACTCCCTCCTGGCCAACCTCACTGTCCTAGTTCAGACGGACAATCAGGTGGCCATGTTTTACATAAACAAACAAGGAGGGACGTTCTCTCTGTCGCTTTTCAACGAAGCTCTAAGACTATGGGCCTTCGCCAGAGAGCATCAGATTCACCTGCTAGCAGTGTATCTCCCAGGATTTCAAAACTCTCGGGCAGACAGGCTCAGTCGAGTTCTGCTGCCACACGAATGGTCCCTACATTTGGACCAAATAAACCGAATCTTTCAGGAATGGGGGACCCCGGACATAGACCTCTTTGCAAGTCCGTGGAATGCAAAACTTCCCCGTTTCTTTTCCAGAACTCCGTGTCAGGGAGCTCAGGCTACGGACGCCTTTCTCCTGAATTGGAATCAGGCATTCCTATATGCCTTTCCACCCATTCCTTTGATTCCCAAGACTCTGTTCAAACTCCAGAGGGATCATGGAACTATGATCCTCATAGCTCCACGCTGGCCACGCCAAGTGTGGTTCCCTCTACTTCTACAGCTCTCCCAGGGATCCTACTTGGATCTGGGAGCTGCGCCAGACCTCCTGTCTCAGGAGGAGGGGACTTTGTGGCACCCAAACCCCAAATCCCTTCACCTCAGTGCTTGGTTACTGAAGGCTTAAGCCTTCAAGACTTTCATCTTTCCCACCAGTGAAAGATATCCTTTCTGCCTCTAGGAAACCCTCTACCAGGCGTTCCTATGCTTTCAAATGGAAACGTTTTTCCATTTGGTGTGCTCAGCAGGGTCTTGACCCTCTGGCACTTCCTTTGAATTCTCTTCTTGATTATCTCCTGCATCTATCCAATGCAGGCCTCAAGACGAATTCGGTAAGAGTCCATTTAAGTGCTATTGCAGCATCCTTGAAACATATAAATGGACAACCTATCTCCTCTCATCCTCTTGTTGCAAGATTCATGAGAGGCCTGACTCTCACTAAACCTCCCATCAGACCACCCCGGTCGCATGGGATTTGAATCTAGTGCTCGGTCAACTTATGAAGCCACCTTTTGAGCCAATGTTTTCCACCTCCTTGAAATTTCTTTCCTGGAAGGTCATCTTCCTCATTGCAGTCACTTCCGCTCGCCGCATCAGTGAGCTGCAGGCTTTAGTGGCTAATCCACCTTACACAAGATTTCATCATGATAAGGTGGTCCTTAGGACGAATCCCCACTTTATGCCTAAAGTGGTCTCGCCTTTTCATCTTAATCAAGAGGTATATCTACCTGTCTTTTTTCCAGCTCCTCATGCATCCAATGCAGAGAGGAACCTTCATAATCTGGATTGTAAAAGAGCTCTCTCGCTTTTTACCTTCATAGGACTCAGCCACATCGAAAGTCTTCTCAACTTTTTGTGGCCTTTGATCCTTCCCATTTGGGACTTCCAGTCTCCAAGCGTACACTTTCCAATTGGATTGCTCAGTGTATTTCTTTTGCTTACCAGAGCAAAAACATTTCTCTGGAAGGCCATGTCACTGCTCACATGTGAGGGCCATGGCAACTTCTATGGCTCATCTGCACTCTGTTTCCATAGATCAGATCTGTCGAGCCGCTACCTGGGCCTCGGTTCATACCTTCACAGCCCATTACTGTTTGGACAAGGACTCCCGCCGGGATGCCTTGTTTGGCCAGGCTGTCCTCAAGCACCTGTTTCCATTCCTAAACAACTCCTGCCCACCTTCCCAGAATGGATGCCTGAGATCCATACGAAGATGGCGAACCTTTACAGGGATCCCATGCATCTAAGCTAGGGAGTCCCCATATGTGAGGACTTATTCCTGCTTGTTCCTGGAGATAGCACAGTTACTTACCTGTAACAGGTGATCTCTGGGAACAGCAGGAATTAGTCCTCACAACCCACCCACCTCCCCTAGGAGTTGTATCTTTTATCTATCTATCTTCCTGTCCTCTCTCTGTTGACTCAGCTATAAACTCGAAACTGAGGAGAGCTGTTCAGGAAGGCGGGAAGGCAGTGCGCATGTGCAGTGGGAGGTCCCAAAAGCTTCTATTCTAAGAAGCTGGGGAGCTTTCCCGCACGGGCTCCGTCGGTACCGACGTACCCATATGTGAGGACTAATTCCTGCTGTTCCCAGAGATCACCTGTTACAGGTAAGTAACTGTGCTTTCTCTGTCTTGACATCTGCTGGCGGGGGGACTTAACCCACTTGCCTGGACTGGTCTAGCAGGACTTCAGGAAAGGAAATTAACGGTAAGGAAAATTTCAGCATGTCTTCCGCCTATCTGTTGACGGGTGGACCTTTGCCTGTGGGCTTAAAGACTTATTCTACTCAAACTCAGGCTTCCTTGTGGGCGGAGGTATTTTCAATGTCACTGTTAGATATTTGCAGGGCAGCAACGTGGTCCTCCTTATCCATGTTTGTAAGATGTTATCATTTGGACGTGCAGGTGCATTTAGCGACCCTCTTTGGCACCAAGGTGTTGACTGCTGCATTCTTATCCTGCCCAGGAGAGGAGTAGCTCTGCACTTCCCACTGGTCTACAGGATGATCTGGAAGGGGAAATTTTACTTACTGATAATTTCCTTTCCTGGAGTCCTGCTAGACCAATCCTGGACCCTTCCGCGATACGCCTTGCATTGGAACCTATGGTCTTCATGGCCGCTCTGCTCCTGTGGATTCTGTATCTAGTTCCCTAATTCAGATGCTGTACATAGTTTGGGTTTGGGGGCCTCTTTGAAGGATTCCTCTGTGGGATGCATTTTCTTTGTTACGAAAATACTGAGAATGCCCCTAGGTGTACTGGCTGTTATGCGCGTGATGTCACTGCACTTTCTAGGGGTTTTTTTGGCTCATCTGCTGGTTGGGGGAGATAACCCTGCTGGCAATGTTCCCTCTAATTTTCTGTAGGCTGTGTGCGCATAAAATATCAGCTGTGCAACTTTTGAAGGAAGGTTAAATTTTTGTGCGCCACATAATGACACTGAGTTATATACTTTAAAATTTGACTACACGTCAGAATACAGTATGTACACCATATTGATTGCACTAGAAAATATTGTAGAACTTGTGAACACCGTAAATACACAAGAACTTTTAAATTTTAAGACGTCTGTGTTGTTTTCTATCAGAATCAGAACCGTAATTTTTGTGCGCTCTGTTGTAAAGTATGTGCGCTCGCTCGGCGAGGTGTGTGCGCGCGCACATGCGCACAGCTTAGAGGGAACAGTGCCTGCTGGTCTGGACTGGTCTAACAGGATTCCAGGAAAGGAAATTATTTGTAAGTAAAATTTCCCCTTCCTTTTGCCACCCTCCCATACAGGTTATATTATGGAGTAATCATGAAACTGTTGAACAGTCAGTATTTTGCCATTCTTAGCCTGAGAACTCTTTTAAAGTAATCTTAGGCCTTATGGAGACCTTCCTCAGCAATTTCCTTAATCCACGATACTGGATTTGGAAGGACAGCCTGACTAAGGCAGTGTCTTGGTGGTACCAAACAATTTCAACTTTACAGTGATGAACCCAACAATACTCTAGTGGATGCTAAAACACATTGAAATGTTCTTATATAACCTTTTGAATAATTTTATCCTGGCGTTCTTTTGGCACTTCCATGTTCAGCATTTTCAAACTTTGTTTCAAACGTGTTTTGTAGAACAGAACAATTTGATTCTTCAGAGGTGTTTGAATTAGCTCTACTACTGTGATTGGACATGGGTAGGCCCTCTATCTTATTATGGGCTTTAAGGCAATTTCTGAAACTAGAGCCAATTGAGTTTGCTATAACTAAGGGCATATAAACATGGGACAACCAAGATTTTTTGGTTTCTTATTCTAAAGTGATTGCTCACATTGAAAGTGTTGTGTACATCAAACAGCTACTCTAATACATTTTGAATTGTAATGTAGAAGAATGTAAAGTATGTACAAAGCTGTGAAAACCTTTATGGGGCACTGTGTAATATATACACACTGTGAACCTGAGATCCCTGTTCATTCCTCCAAAGGGCTGATAGCCTTTATTCAAATAGGTGTCAATAAGGATCCTTGTGGGACATCCTAGTAAGTAGATGGAGTGACCATATAAGACCTACCATCCACCTGATACAGTTTGACAGAATGGTATGGTTAGCCTTACTGGATGTGATTGAGAGGTCGCTGAGAATCAGAAGCTCTGAGCCTTATCCATTAATGAGATGAAAGCATTCCGTGCTAAAGACCAGCCAAAAAAATTTGAGCTGGATCCAATACATGAAAATCTTCTGCCCATGCGGCTAGCTTGTTTACCACTCTATCTAAATGGAATGTTGTCAAAGATGCCTTGTTGAAGTCCCAGCTGGGCAGTATCCATTGAATCCCTCTCCTAGCCAACATATGCACACACCATTGCAATCCATAACTAATGTTTTCCAGGATTCTGCGATCTGTGTGTTTCAAGGTACCACATTAACTGTGTTCTCTAATAGCATTTTTCATAGCTTTGTTTATGGCAAAGGTTTTGTATGACGGATCTGTTGATATCCACCTCTTCTTTTGTGTAGCAGGACTACATATTCTGTAAAATGGTCCCTCAAACCCTCTCTGATCTCTAAATCAGTTGAAAAGAGGAGTAAGGGATATATAGTCAGCACTCTTTGAGCTCTTTCAGTATTCTAGGGTTTCATTGCCTTATATTTTCCATGTACATAAATGATGATTTTATTTTCCACTTTGAGCAGGATTCTTATTGCATTGTGGGCTTTCTTGCTATTTGGACTAATGGCAGTCTGATGAATTATCTAGGTGAATAATGTAGTAGGCACAGAGAGAGGAAGGACCATGTTTGCTGTTGATCTCTTGGTGTGTGCATAGATTCAACAGGTCCTACTTCCCAGCCCAGGGAAGCAGCAGGTGGGAATCCACAAGGCTTCACATGAATAAAAAAACTATTTGGGAATGCTGATTTATAGGAGAGGAAGTCTGAATATTATTGAATTAAATTATTTCTTTTTTAGTTTGTTTAAATTATTTTAGGGACTTTACCAGTCAATGCTGCTCTTTCCTTGCTTATTGCTGTGGAAGTGCTGTCTTTATTTTGTCCTAATAGCCAATAAATTGTGGTAAGGCAGCCATCATTCTTCTCCCACTAACTGGCTATATATGTGTGTTTTTCTATTTCAGGTGGTCTAGACAGTGTGGAATATTATGATATCAAACTGAATGAGTGGAAGATGGTGTCACCCATGCCGTGGAAAGGTGTGACTGTGAAATGTGCAGCTGTGAGCACAGTGGTTTATGTCCTGGCTGGATTTCAGGGTGTGGGACGCTTGGGACACATCCTTGAATATAACACTGAAATGGACAAGTGGATAGCCAACTCCAAAGTCCGGGCCTTCCCAGTAACCAGCTGCTTAATATGTGTTGTTGACACTTGTGGGGCTAATGAGGAAACCCTGGAAACATGAAGACTTCCTGGAAAGTAGAAAGACACTTGTGGAATGGATGGCCACAGTTCTTTGCTTCCGCCTTTTTAATAATTTGTCTTAAAAAAGGAGACCTTATCACCAAATGCAGCCTGTGTGTCTGCACAAGCAAGCTTTACTGGTTATAGATATAAAGTATTTCAGAAACCCAGCACCATAAATAGAAAATGGTGGGGCAAAGTTCCTAAACTTCACAAAAGGCACTAATCTAAGCTAAGGTGATGAGAGCACACTTCTTGCCCCCCCCCCCCCATCCCATCCGAAAGAAAAAAATAGGTCAGTAGTAAGAGAAGAGTACAAGATTTTGGCATCGTAGTATTCTTAGCATCTCACCTGCAGAGACTTTTTTGGCAGGTAGGAGAGCAGCTCTGGGTGTACACCACTTAAAGCCTTCCTGAATTCTGGAAATATAAATTCATGTGCAAACCCCCGGCTCCACGTTGCAGGAGTAAGTGTGAATATCCATAGGCAATTTCTGTGAAGGTTATGTGAAGTCGCTAGCAATGGCAAAGTTGCCTCTTCCCTAGCAACTGCCAGGCAAAAGAGCAAGAAGCCCTATTCACGGACAACATAAACCAGCATAGCAATTTATTTAAAAAGAAGCAGTGTACAGGAATGCTTGTTTTTAGGCATTTATACTGAACCTGTGAAGATTTTATGTTTTTCTTTAAATGGCCTGCTCTGGGGACAGTGACAGGCTTACTGTTAGTATAGCATAACTTGTTTTCTCTGGTGCCCCCTGCACGTCTATAGGGACTGTGTCCTCTCTGGTGTCATAGCTGTCACTTGTGCTTACCTTTGGCTACTGATTCTCAGCTCTGTTCATTGAAGCCCATTCCAGAGTCCTGAGAAACTTTGTACCACCTGTCCCAGAATCATTTCTCAAGTTGTCATAGTTTTGTTTTTTTATAGCTATAAAACACAGGAAGCAAAGGAGCTGTAGTAGAGCAGACATTTTGTTTTGAATGTAAAAAAAATACAAAAAGAGAAAAGAAATGGATAACCTGACTTTCTTGGTGTTAATCTTCAGTTTGCTTGTGATGCTTTATCTGGGAAGCCCATTCTGAGTCATCTTTGGCACAATTTCAGCTCCTGACCCCAGAGGCTGAGAATCTCCTAAAACTGTAAGATCACATCTATTATGTATGGCATGAAAAAGTAACTTCAACCCACCCCACCCCTGTCCCAACCGCAGTACAGTGTAGCATTTCTGTCTTTTTCCACAGCTCTCACAGTGCAGAGTTATTGCATACAGGAATGGGAGTCGAGGCTGGTGGGCTACTGGTAATATTACATCAACCAAATAAGAAAAATATAGTCTTTATTTCCCCTTGCACTGACTTCACAGCCTAGTGATGGAAGCAGCAAAAAACTCCAGTTTTAAAAATTGACTTAAAAAAAAGGAAGAGCACAGATGCAGATATGAACCATTCCCAGCTATAGCTGGAAGAGCAGTATAAAATGAAAGAAGGTAAATAAAAAGGGTAGTTGTTGGCTTGGCTAGCTTAATATCCCTCTGAACATGGGTGACAGATAAGGTTACACCTCAGTGCAGCATGTATTGATTCCCCAGTAGCTCCCAATGCATAAGTGGCCATACCACACTTCTACTGACAGTCTGTTACAAACAAAAATCTTTCTGGGATGCCTGAATACCTGAATAATATAGATTTTAGTGCATTCATTTCTGGACCTTCACCAATGAGCCATCATACTTTTCTATTTTGCTACTCCTAGGAAAAATCCTCTCCTGTAACAGATCTCAGCCTGAGAAGTGTTTTTTCTAGGTCTGCCTCTTCAGTCCACCTCTGCACGTAATAGTATTACACATCTGGAAATGCAGAAGCTTTCAGCACTGGTCATGAGAAAATATACCTAGCAATCTTACTGAATGCTTTCAGTTTAAACATTTCTTGTCTGGGGGCCAGTCAGCTTAAATGGGAGAGGCTGAAGAAGGAAGATAGGGCCATCCAAGCTGCAGTTGGCCCTAGAAGTGTTCTGCTGCGTTTTGGACATCATTAAAAGGAGCGATCCCACTCTCCCAGTTTCCTCTGTTGCCACTTCTTTCGTTGAACCTTGTCGTCTTTTCAGGCTAGTTTCTCCAAATGATCTTTGTGCCCTTTTCATTGAGAAGTGGAAACTGTTCAGGGGTTGTAGTTTATGCTGCAAGGTCAGCAACTGCTGTTTGTTCATGGCAAGCTGAAATGACAAAGGCTGGGTGTTTACCTTGTTGCAATGGGCCAACCCTGTTGCTTTGGTTTGCAGCTTATTTCTGTTGCCCCCTGGTAAGTAAAGTGGCAGCAGTTTTCTGAGTCAGGTTCTGCTACACTTCAGCTATGTTCCCTTAATGCAGCAATGGATTAGAGCCACTGCAGCACAAGTAGCAAGTAAGTGTTTGACAGAGGAATTTGTTAGTTTGACTTTTGGATTGCTTATCAGAGAAGGAAATGGCATTCCTTGACTAGTGATAGCATACACGTGCATGTCTGTGTGCACATGTATGAGATTTTTGTTTTTTTTGGATCTGCTAATAGATTCTGTCATGTGTCTGTACAAGAGAAAAATATGCCTAGGGCCTTATTCAAAAGATTTTTTTTTCGGGCTAGCCTTTTGACTCTATGCTGTGCTGTGTGCTTCCTTTTCGAAGGGCTCTGGGCTTGGTTCCTCACTCAGGAATTTTGCTGCCTGGGTTGGTTGGTGCTGGGAATGCTGTGGAAATGTTGTTCACCCCTTCTGGGAGGGAAGAGGGCAGCCTTGGTCATCATGTAATAGTGGCTGGATTTAGGACCCATGACTGCAGGATTCCAAAGGGTTCAGCTGAGGATGGGACTAATAAGTTGGGGGAGAGAGGTATAACATAAAGGGGGGGGGGGGGAAATCACTGGGTAGTTGTGAATGAAAACGCAAGGTTCCAGATCAGAGGCCTGGTTCTGGTTGAGCTAGAAGCTCAAAGTATATTGAAGACATTACCAGATAACCCCCCCCCCCCCCCCAAAAAAAAAAAATGATTTTTCATGTCTGACAAGGGCCTCAGTCTTCTCATTTAATTGGATGAAGTCCATGGTTTTTCAGTATGAGCCCTTATTGCTGCAGTACCTCTAGAATGTTAATGCGATCAGCAAGTAACATCTGTCTTTCCTGGTGCTGCCACCTTGAGATCCTGGAACATTTTAAGTTTCTGGACCAGATTTGAGTGTTGGAATCAATGGGTGACTCCTCTCAGACCAGCAGAAAGATTTTTTCTTTGGAGCACATTTATTGCATAACTGAACATTGTGAATAAATATATATTTAATTTGGTAATAATGATATAGTTCAAATAATAGCTGTGGATTCTAAATTTTCTTTGACAGGATATCACAATACAGAGCAGTGTGAGCTGCCATCTCTTAAGAACATTTACAGAATCTTACAACAGGGTGGTAGCTGAGATGTTAACAATTTTCTTTTGTTTTCATAATGTAAAATTTCTGCCTTCCTAGTTCTGTGAACTGGATGTCAATTTAGACATGTGCTCATTTCATGTTTACTACTGTATATAGTCCTCAGCTTGTGCTGGAAACTTATTTTCAATCTTTCACTGCTAGTGGAGGGTTCAGACAGTTAATTAACTGGTGTCCTTAAAAAATTGACTATGTGGGTGTTCCTATAAATGAAACAAAAACTGTGGTGCTGTCTTTAATGGACTGTGCAAGTTCCTTTTGTGGTCCTTTTTCTGATTTTTGCAGTGGAAGTCTGGAAGGGGGGGTATGCTGCAGAAATAATGGGGATTCCTTTCTTATGACATCAGTGTGCCAAAATACCTATGTCTTGTGTGCATTCATTATAGGCAAATACCATGGGCAGTCCCATCAGCCAAAAATATGCATCTGTTTGCATATAAAGAAAGTGTGAAAAATTTAGCATTGCTGTCATTGTGAATTTAGTTTTTAAGATGTTCTGTTTTTTTATAATTGCATCAAATGTTCTGTTTTCTAATGTGTAATAATCAAAGACGTGCAAATGGTTTTTGATTAAAAAAAATCCACACAGACATGATCTTATCCATCCTTACTCATGGTATTCATGCAAGCAGTCCATTGCCAATCTTTGCAACTGAAGGAGACTCAAGCCTGCTGCTGGCCTTATAATTAAATTATGTAAAGTCATCAGTGAGTATAGTCCCTGCAAACCAATGTATACAAATGAATTTGTCAGGCCAAGCAGACAGGAACAGCGAGAGAAATCCCTCTGCTCAAAAAGTCTGTGCGGCCCTTTTTATTTTAATTTTTTATTTTTTTTGCCTAACAAGTGATTACTTATCTCCATCGTCGGCGATGTAACGTCTGTCCATATTCGCTGGCTTAAAACTGCACGACATGCATTTTTTGGGTCCCAAACAGACCCTGTCTCAAGTACTCGCCTGCTGAATAGCAGTAGTAAAAGATGCCGAAAGCCAATGGTCTTAATATGTAGCAGTCCTAGGAACTGATTGACTGACAAATTGACGTAACTGCTTGTATCGGACAAGCAGTCACCTAGGGATGATTCAGTATTATGTCCCCCACCTAAATGGACCTCTCCAGGGACTGTAGATCCAGTCATTGCAACTCTTTGGTTTTGAGTGATTTGGCAGATCAGGAGGCCAATTTATCCTGCCATCACTCTAATATTACTAGAGCGCAATGTCTGGCAATCTCACAATTGGGAAAGGATCCCGGTTTGGTCATTAGAGGTGCTGTTAAGGGTGGAGCTGTGGTA
The DNA here is from genome assembly GCA_033557465.1 of Ichthyophis bannanicus. NCBI lineage: Eukaryota > Metazoa > Chordata > Amphibia > Gymnophiona > Ichthyophiidae > Ichthyophis > Ichthyophis bannanicus. The sequence continues at coordinate 551,126,886 of CM066031.1, forward strand.
TTACAGTCCATGGTCTCCTACCAAGATGCTTTGTTGTCCCAACTCTGTGACGTTTCATATTACCAGCTCCTTCCAGGAGATCCTACCCCTCAATTACAGATTTTGATTAAATCTTTGTTGATGAAAGCTCAGGGCAATAATTGGATTACATCGAAGGAAGCTTCCTTCTTATTTCAACAGTATTCCCACATTCCAGTCATCTACACAGTACCCAAGATTCATAAGTGTCTCATTTCCCCACCAGGCAGACCCATAGTCTCTTGAAGAGGTTTGGTGTTAGAACCTCTTTCTAAGTTTTGCAATGTATTTTTAAAACAAGAGGTATAAGCAGTGAAATCCTATCTACGGGACACTTCCCATTCTCCAGGACCAAGCAGGAAGTCAGTCCTCACTTATGGGTGACGTCGGCACCGACGGAGCCCTCGCGGAGCAATTTTCCCCAGCTTTCGAAGAAAGCCTTTGGGAATTGCAGCGCGCATGCTCGGTCCCCTTCCCGCCCAAGGGTGCCATCTTGCTCAGTCTTCTTTTTTCTGCGGAGCCCTACAGACGTAGTTTGTGATCGCCGCTGAAAAAGTTGATTTTTTCGTTTGTTTTTTCTCGGTTCGATGCCGTGTCCTTTTCCCGCCCGGCCTCGATACTCCAATATCGAGTCCGTTCACATTTTTTCGGTTTTTGTCCTTTGTAACGGGCGTTCCCGCCACTTTTTTTCTTTTTTCATGGCAGCACGGTCTTTCGACCTCGCAGGGGCCCTTTTTCCCCCGATGGCTGCCAGCGGGTTTAAAAAGTGTGATCGCTGTACCAGACTCGTGTCTCTTACCGACACACATGACTGCTGCCTCCGTTGCCTCGGACCCAATCATGACTCGATGAGTTGTGGTCCGTGCAACAAAATGTCCTCGAAGGCATTGAGGAGTCGGCAGTCACAAAAGGAACGAATCTTCTCTGACTCCGCGTCCGGTCGGGCCCGGACCTCGTCAGAGGCTTCGACGTCTCGTGACTCCAGCCCCGAGCATCGTCTGAGTTCCTCTGAGCGGGGGTCTCCCGCCCGGGAACATCGTCGGAAGAAGAAACCCGCGAGGGCGGCGTCGGAGGACGCTCCTGGTCCCTCGAGGGCCAGGTCGCATAGCCCCGTCATCCGCCCCGGGTCCTCGGAGGCGGAGAGGCCTTCGAAGCATCCTCGTCTCGAAGTGGAGTCTCCTGGACACGTGAGTACTGTAGTCCTCGTGGACTCGCCTCCGAGGGAGCCGACGTCGGGCCCGACGCTGTCGGGGCCCGAGTCGGGGGCTGCTGGGTCTTCTGAGTTTGGTCTCAGATTCACGGCCTTGGAGTGCAGTATCGCTGCCTTCATGGACCAGCAGCGGGCATTGATGACCGGCCTCGCCAGTGCATCTGCCCCGACCACCGGGACGTCGACGTCAAAGTCGACCCCGGAGGCCGAGCCGATCCTCGAGTCCATACAAGCTCGAGTCGATCCTCGGCCAAGGTCTCCCTCGGCCTCCCGTTCGGGACCGAGGTCGTCAACGCCGGCCTCGGCGTCGGGGCGGAGGTCCTCGGCACTCGCCCGCACGGAGCCACTCGATTCCTCCACGGAGGAGTCGGGCTGGGACACGGAGGAGGACGAGTCACCCGGGTCTTTTCAGACTCGGTGCGTCCCCTCCGACTCGCCCGAGTCGGAGCCTCGGAGACGATCCCCCCCGGAGGATACCCAGTTCTCCGATTTCGTGAGGGACATGGCCAAGGCTTTGGCCTTCCCCGCGGATCCGGAGGAGGAGCCTCGAGCCGAAGAGCTCGAGGCCCTCCAGTATGACTCTCCCCCGAAGGAGGCCTTTACTGTACCGGCTCCTCCGATGCTGGAGCAGCTGCTCCTTCCGCATGTGGGAGAGCCCGGCCTCGACGCCGGTGTTAAGCAAGCGGGTCGATTCCATGTATCGAGTCCGTAAGAGCCCCGGGTTCCAAAAGGCACAACTACCGCACCATTCCATGGTGGTGGAATCGGCCATGCATCGACTTAAGAGTCAAAAGATGCACTCCTCGGTGCCTCCGGGTAAGGAGGCCCGGAACCTGGATGCCCTCGGTAGGAAGTGCTTCCAGGGCTCTATGCTTGCTTGCCGAGTCCAGATATACCAGCTATATATGGGCATGTATCTTCGAGACCTGGCAAAAGAAATTGCCGGGTTCTCTGCTGGTCTCTCCGAGGAACCTTTGCAGAGGTTCCAGGCCTTGTCCACTGGTATTCGAGAGTGCTCGAAGTTTATTTCTCGAGCAGCCTACGATGGCTTCGAAGCATTGGCTCGAGTAGCCGGAGCCGGCATCGGTGCTCGCCGTCAGGCTTGGCTTCAGTCATCCGACCTCGAGCCATGGGTGCAGGACAAGTTGGTCGATGTCCCCTGCAGAGGTGAAAACCTCTTTGGTAAGCCCATGGCTGAAAAGGCGGCAGAACTCGAGTCCGAGACTCTCACCAGGACTCGCCTATCCAGAAAGACTTCTGCCCCTTCACAGAAGAGGAAGGGCTCGGGGAAAAAGCCCTTTTACCCGAGGAAGGTGTCTGCCTATAAACAACACCACCCACAATATCAAGCATCAGCAGCTCCCCATCAGGGCCAGCAGGCTAAGGGACAGGGTAATGGGTCCCATAGGCAGAAGGCCCCCAAGCCCACTACACAGGCTCCTGCTCAGCAGGGTGGGGGTTTTTGACTATGCCGGCATAGCCTCTCCCCCTCTGCGGCCTTCGGTCAGCACGGGGGGCCGGCTGACCCACTTTGACCACAGGTGGTCAGCCATAACATCCGATTCCTGGGTGATGCAGGTGGTTCAAAAGGGCTACCTCTTACATTTTCACCAGGTGCCTCCCCCCTACTTTCCAGGGGAGCTTCCAAGACCCCCTCTGCACAGGGACTTACTCCTTCAGGAGCTGCAAAGTCTGCTTCGGGAACAGGCTGTGGAGCCAGTGCCCCAACACCTGTGGGGTCACGGGTTTTATTCAAGGTACTTCCTGATACCAAAAAGAACAGGAGGCCTCAGACCCATCCTGGACTTACGCAACCTCAACAAGTTCCTGCAGCGGGAAAAGTTCAAGATGCTTACCCTTGGAATCCTACTGCCTTACCTCCAGCAGGGAAATTGGCTATGCTCCTTGGATCTAAAGGATGCTTATACTCACATCCTTATTCATCCGGACCACCGGCAATATCTAAGATTTGTGGTGGCAGGGAATCACTATCAGTACCGCATACTGCCCTTTGGCCTCTCCTCCGCTCCCAGGGTGTTCACGAAATGCCTGGCAGTGGTGGCAGCCTTCCTGAGGCTTCAAGGCCTCTTCGTCTTCCTCTACCTGGACGACTGGCTCATCCGGGCGCAGTCTTCCCTAGAGGTCACCCAGGCCACTCAACGCACAGTGGCTCTGCTTCAGCACTTGGGCTTCGTCATAAACTTCGAAAAGTCCACTTTGCTCCCCTCTCAGGATCTCGAATTCATAGGAGCACGGCTGGACACTCTGCAGACTCGTGCCTTCTTGCCTCTGGAACGGGCCAACAGGCTCATAGCTCTGGCCGGCAGGTTCCACAGCGCGTCACCGGTCTCTGCCAGACAAATCCTGCAACTGCTCGGTCATATGGCCTCCACGGTCCATGTCACTCCGAATACCCGTCTGCATATGAGATCTGCTCAGTGGAGCCTTCGCACTCAATGGCATCAGGCCACAGGGAGACTGACGGACTTAATGCAGATCTCCGACCGCCTGGTCTCCTCTCTGCAATGGTGGCTTCACCTGCCCAATCTGGTCCTCGGCATGACTTTTCAGTCTCCTCCACCTTCCCAAGTGCTAACGACAGATGCCTCTCTCCTGGGATGGGGAGCGCATTGCCAGGGAACATGCACTCAAGGCCTTTGGACACCTTGGGAGGCTGCTCAGCAGATAAACTTCCTGCAGCTGCGGGCGATCCGCCTAGCTCTGCGGACCTTCTCTCACCTCACTTCTCATCTGTCTGTACTGGTACAGACGGACAATCAGGTTGCCATGTTCTACGTGAACAAACGGGGGCACGGGCTCCCTCCTTCTATGCCAGGAGGCGCGGAGACTGTGCTCTTGGGCAGTCGACCACGACATCCTCCTCAAGGCTGTTTACCTGCCCGGGCAGGAAAATTGCCTGGCCGACAAACTGAACCAGATTCTGCAGCCACACGAATGGAGGTTGAACCCCGTAGTTGTCCAGCGGATCTTCCGCCGATGGAGCCTCCCCACCGTGGATCTCTTTGCCAGTCCTCTAAACCGGCAACTTCCCAGGTTCTGCTCCCGGCACCCGCATCCTCTCAGAGTAGCGCCGGATGCTTTCCTCATCTCGTGGTCCATGGGCCTACTGTATGCCTTTCCTCCCACGCCACTTGTGTCCCGGACACTGTTCAAAGTTGTCCAGGACAGGGCCTCCGTGATCCTGGTAGCGCCCAGGTGGCCGAGACAACCCTGGTTCCCTCTACTCCTACAGCTAGCGGTGGACACCCCTCTTCCTCTGGGGTTTCAGCCCGATCTCCTGACCCAGGATCAGGGTACTCTCCTGCACCCCAACCTCCGGGCCCTTCACCTGATGGCCTGGCTGCTGAAAGGGTAGTCCTAGCTCCGCTCTTACTTCCTCCGGAGGTGGAAGCTGTTGTCCTGGCGTCTCGGCGACCTTCCACCCGGAAATCTTACGCCCTTAAATGGCATCGCTTCTCGGTCTGGTGTTCTCAGCGCTCTGAGGACCCCTTCGCTTGCTTAGTATCGGTGGTACTGCAATATTTGCTTCACCTCTCCGATCTAGGCCTCAAATCCAACTCTGTCAGGGTCCACCTCAGTGCTCTCTCTGCACATCATTCGCCGGTGGAGGGCCAGCCTCTTTCCTCGCACCCCTTGGTGGCGCGTTTTCTCAGGGGCCTTCTTCTGCTTAAGCCTCCGTTGCGCCCTCCAGCTCCTGACTGGGATCTCAATGTGGTCTTGCAAAGCCTTACCTGTCCGCCTTTTGAACCCATGGCTACCTGCCCTCTGCGTTTCCTCTCCTGGAAAACTCTCTTCTTGGTAGCCCTTACCTCCGCTAGGCGTGTTAGTGAACTACAGGCCCTAGTGTCGGAGCCCCCATACACTAGGTTCTACAAGAATAGGGTGGTCTTACGGACTCACCCTAAGTTTCTTCCAAAGGTGGTCTCCCCTTTTCACATCAATCAAGAGGTGGTTCTTCCGACCTTCTTTCCCAGGCCGCATACCAGTCGAGCTGAAACTGTTCTGCATACCCTGGACTGTAGAAGAGCCTTATCCTTCTACCTTGACCGTACGCGAGAGCATAGAAAGGCTGTCCAGCTTTTCGTATCTTTTGACCCCAATCGGTCGGGGCGTACTTTTTTGACCCCAATCTGTCTCTAAGCGTACTTTGTCCATCTGGGTAGCTGACTGTATCGCCTGGGCTTATGGAGTAGCCGGCCTCTCCTTAGAGAGTCGGGTCACGGCTCACCGTGTCAGGGCGAAGGCTGCGTCAGTGGCTCATCTCCGCTCTGTTCCGTTGGCAGACATCTGCCGGGCCGCTACTTGGTCTTCAAGCCAGACGTTTGCGGCTCATTACTGCCTGGAGAGGGAGTCCCGCAGGGACAGTGCTTTCGGACAGGCAGTCCTCCACAATCTCTTTGAGGTCTAGGCAACTCCTACCCTCCGGCCCTGGTGTTGGGCTACCGGCCGGCTTCGTATTCAGAGAAGATTCCTTCCTTCTGTACTGTTGAGCTGGAGGGAGCTCATTTTTCGGCTTGAGGTCTCCGGTAGCCTTAAGCTCGGGAGTCCCATAAGTGAGGACTGACTTCCTGCTTGGTCCTGGAGAAAGAGTAGTTACTCACCTGTAACAGGTGTTCTCCAGGAGCAGCAGGAATCAGTCCTCACAACCCTCCCTCCTCCCCTCGGAGTTGCAGTCATTCTTATCCATTGTTTTGCTAACTTTTTTGCTGTCTTTTCGCTATGTCATCAGACTGAGCAAGATGGCACCCTTGGGCGGGAAGGGGACCGCGCATGCGTGCTGCAATTCCCAAAGGCTTTCTTCGAAAGCTGGGGAAAATTGCTCCACGAGGGCTCCGTCGGTGCCAACGTCACCCATAAGTGAGGACTGATTCCTGCTGCTCCTGGAGAACACCTGTTACAGGTGAGTAACTACTCTTTTTCTACAAGCCCTTGCAGGCTATGAAGGTACCCTTGAGGGGGTAGTTTTAGTGATCTTAGATGTCGCTGCTCTTTACACCAATATTCACCAAGGAGTAGCATTGGAATTGTTGGCATCAGCATTTACCACGGCACCTTCGCGTATTCCTCGATCCTTCCTCTTAGATTTAATTAAATTGGTACTTACCCATAACTACTTTGCATTCAATGGCCAATTTTACCAACAGAAATGTGGTAGTCTCCAGGAACAAGCAGGAATGAGTCTTCACCTTCCTGCCCATTCATTTCCCTCTCATCAGTTTTCCGTTTTCCACGGAGCCGGCAGGATGTATTCCTGTCACCGCAGAAAATTCTTCTTTTTATTCTTAGTTTCCTGTGGTCGCGTCTTCCTTCCCTCGACGCCACCGGTACCACCAGTGTTTTTCTTTCTTTTTACTAAAAATTTTTCTTCTTTTCTCTAGGAAATTTTTCCTGTTTAGTGCCTGACGGTTTCTAGGCCACTAGGCCTCTATTCCTCCATTATGGAAAAGCCAGCCACTATCCTTAAGAAATGCTCAAAGTGTGGCAGTACAGATATATTTTTAGACACTCATACTTGGTGTCTAAAATGTTTAGGTCCTGACCATTGCCCACTGGAGTGTGTCTCCTGCTGGAGCTCAAACAGAAGAAGTCTTCAGGATCGAGCACAACTCGATATCCGTTTCACATCGGACTCGATGTCACCAGCCAGAATATCTTCTCTTTCACAGGATCAGGCAACCAAACAAAAGTCTGTAAAGACTAGCCAGTCCTCGAGTGGTAGATCTCCTCCTAAGCATCGAGATGCCTCTGGCGTTGCCCTCGAGGACATTTTGGCAATAAAGCCTCAGCGGGAGTCTTTGGGCTCCAAAGCATTAACGGGACTTCAGGTTGTTCCCGGGGTTCTTTCCTCGATGAACATACCTGGGCCATGCTTGGTGGTTGTGGCCGCTTCGAGCGGTACCGACACCCCGGCATCGGCTATGGTGATGGATGAAACACTCCTCACTGATGAATGTAGTCTAGCGCTCTCAGCTACTTCGGTACCGCTAGAGTTGCTGCAGACCATTCCTCGAGTATTGGTATCGGCTTCGGTACCGGTATCGACATTGGCACCGGTGTCGGTACCATCCATGCTTGCTTTGACAGACTCGCTTCCTTCGATGCCGAGCCTGGAATCGCTCTCCTAGCATGGAGGATTCGGTACCGACCTCGGGCGGTACTGAAGACATCGCTTTAAAGAAAATCCGATGCTTCATCCTTTCAAGTCTTCCGTTCCCAATGACTGGGATGAATCCATCGGTACCAAGGCTGAATTCTCAACAATTCTAGCCTTTACCCCTCATTTTAGGGGGTCCTCCTCAGGGGAGTTTTCTTTTCAAGCTTTTCTCCTTGATATGGCAAAGTTACTTGCCATTTCTATACCTGGTAAGGAATCCATACCAGGAGATTCAGAGACTCTGCAATACCCCTGGATTCCAAAGGAGGGAATCATGTTTCCTTTGCATCAGATCTTACAGGATCTACTATTAAGAATGTGGGAAACCCCTTTAATGGTATCCCCACATTCTAAGACACTTGACACTATGTACAAGGTGCCACCTTCTCCAGGTTTTCAAAAGACTCAACTTCCTCATCATTCTATTGTTGTAGAATCAGCAATGAGGCGTATTAAGAGTGCAAAGAAGCACTCCTCTTATCCGCCAGGTCGTGAGTCTAGGACTTTAGATGCCTTTGGACGTCGATGCTTCCAGGCATTCATGCTTTCAGCAAGAATTATTTCATATATTTTCTATATGGGATTATCTCTTGAAGAGGTCACAAAGAACTTAAAGCTTTTGAACCCTTTTCTTCAAGAACATAAAAGAGCAGACTATTTCTTATTAGTCAGTCATACTCAAAATGTCTCTAAGTTCCTTAATCGTGCTTCCCTAGACTGTTTTGAGTCTATTTGCAGAACCTCTGCTATAGCCATAGGGGCACGACGCATGGCCTGGCTCCAAGCTTCAGACTTTGACAAATGGGTACAAGAAAGGCTGGCAAATACTCTTTGTACTGGTGAAAATTTCTTTAACAAGGATGCTTTATTCCAAGCTAATCAGTTAAACACTGATATTGTTGCTTTCAGAGGATTGTCAAAACTTTCCTCTATCCCAGCTAGTAAAAAATCTCCTAACAAACTTTATTCCCCTAAGGGGAAAACGTTTTATTCATCTTCTACCCATCATGCAGATGTTTCCAAAGAAGGGCAACATCAAACCAGGCTAAAAAAAATCAAAACCTCAACAGGCTCAGCAAACCCAGCAGTCACAGGGTTTCTGATATTTTATTCATTAAATCTTTTTTTCCTCTTTGAGGTTTAGAACCAGTAACCTACTTCTTATCAACAGAAGCATCTACAGTTCATTTCATCCTTACTGAGATATCAATGATACACTGACTCAATCCTCGACTCTAGGCATTAATCTCTTGCCACAAGAGAAGTCCTTTTCTTTAGCTCCAAGAGCTATTGAGGACAACCATGCCCTACAGGTAACAGGGTTCTCCTCTCCTTTTTGAAGAAAAGAGGAGTAACAACTAACAAGGTAGGCTATGTCCTTCATCTTGACAGTTTTCCTGTACGAGGATATCTCATAGTTTTTGACTGCAAGGGGGCTTCACCTTTTCGGGGACTTACCAAATTGTAAGTCTTCTCAACTCTGTATTACTTCTATCCCTCTTAGGACATTTAGTCTCTAAGAGCGATACTATTCAACTGGAGGGCTTACTCTTTGAACCCATAGGTTTTTCTTCAATACCTACTCCAGTAAGTGGCTTCCATACAGAGTTTTTCTTCCCCTTTGCAATCTTCTCAACTTTTTTCTTTTAACACCACTCACTACCTTCTCAACTCCATCCAAACGATGCATCGAAGACACCATAGCAGCCATCAATACGTCCACAGCGCAATCTGATCCATGCCCAGCTTTCTGGGTCAAGGAACTCCGGACTGACCTCAGTCCAATCATATCCAGACTTATTCAACAATCGTTCACAACAGGTGATTTCCCACGCACCCTCAAACAAACTTCAATAAGACCCCTACTAAAAAACAACAAACTCGACCAACAGAAACCAGAATCCTACAGACCCATAGCAAGCATACCATTGCTTGCAAAAATAATGGAAAAGATAGTTCAGAGACAAATACAAGATCACATTGATTCCAATGCACCACTGGATCCATGCCAGCATGGATTTAGAGAATCTCACGGGGTCGAGACCCTTCTCACCACACTCTTCAGCAACATAATATCAGGCATCGACAATACCCGCCAAGGCTTTGTCCTTGTCTTCCTTGACATCGCGGCAGCATTTGATTCCGTTAGCCATGAACGCCTCCTAGAACGCCTCAAAGAAAAAGGAATCTCCGGTAAAGCACTCGAGTGGTGCAGGTCCTACCTCTCGGACAGATGGCAGCAGGTGAGATCCAGAAACACATCATCAGAACCATTCCACCAAAGCCAAGGTGTCCCACAAGGATCCTCCCTCTCCGCCTTACTATTCAATATATACATGCAACCTCTCTGCAACCTGATCCGGTCTTTCAACATTAACTGCATGATATACGCAGATGATGTGCTATTATACACGCCTTTTGCAACAGATAACCCAGACCTCGAACCAATAACATGCTGCATAAACGAAATATCCAATTGGCTACAATCCCAAAACCTCCGGATTCAACACAAGAAGACGGAGGTGATGTTCATTACAAGAAACCGTAACTTCACTGCCCCAACAGTACTGAAAGTGAAGGAAGCAGACCTCCAGACCAAATCCGCGATCAGATACCTCGGCATCACACTAGACCAGAACCTAAATATGCAAGCTCATATAAGTAACACTGTAAGGGCAGTATATCATAAAATTAGATCCCTTAGATACCTAAGATCTCTGCTGGAGCCAGATGATTTCAGGACTATCTATCAAGCACTAATTATCCCGCATTTCGATTATGCAAATGCAATACTTCAAGGTCTCCCCCAAACCACCCTAAACCCACTGCAAATGGCAATGAACACCGCAGCAAGAGTACTGCACGGAGCATCCAGGAAAGACCATGTCACACCTATAATGAAACAACTCCACTGGCTCCCGATTCAAGGTAGAATTACATTCAAGACCTTGCTGCTCACCTTTAAAGCCACCAAAGGTCTCTCGTCAACTTCACTAACTGAGCTAATCCAGATGACACCCCACAACAGAGACAGAAGGTCAGTAGCTCAAAACACCTTGATAGTCCCAAGATCTATAACTAAATGCTCCAAGTCAACATCCAGCAGGACTTTCAATCTTTATGCACCAGTGATCTGGAATAACCTCCCTCACAACATTAGATCAATCCCAGACATATTCCAATTCAGGAAGGCCGTGAAACACTACCTCTTCCTCATACATTACCCTGAACCTAATAGAAACTCAGCACCATTGGCCGAATCCACCCAAATCACTACTGTCTAAAACCACACAAACACATGATCAGCCTACAAATTGTATATATTGTATATTTTATGGTTGTGCATAGTTACCCTGTTAGCCAAGTTGATTATCCTGTTCATATGTAAACACAAAGTACTATTGGAAATGTGTATGTTCACTGTTTATTGTAAACCGCGCTGATGCTGAATAGCGTGGTATAAAAGAGACTTTAAATAAATAAATAAATAAATAAGACAGCTTATCAGAAGGTAATTGAATTTTACCACTCCTAATTATGTCTGTCGGTCCATTTCCAATTTATAGGACCTAACTTTTTCTGCTGCCTTAATAACAGATCATTCCAAGAGAGGTTCCACAACCCACTTGGACAATTTATCATTGCAGGCAACCGGCCTGTCTACTATTCTTAGCCATCTTCAATTCTTTTTGGCTCCAACAGAATAGATTACGTTGCACACTGGCAATTAAACAGCCAGATCTCACCTAAGCAACCTGCTCCCCGGCTCAGCAACAGCTCTCCCGGCCGGGATCGAGCCGCCGAGGATAACAGAGCCCGCCTCCATCTTCAGCTGCCCAATCGGGGCAGCCAACGGTCCACTGTTAAAGCAAGCGCCGTCGGGCGCACCCGCGCCTTGCAGGCCCTTTGGCGTGGCCCTTAGGCAGCTGGCCCTTATACCTCAACGGCCACAGAACCTTTCACAGATCTTTCCTGCAGCTTGAGCTCCCGTGAGGTTGAGCTCGCTTACCAATGAACCAGCCTACAGCACCGCACTTCCTTGCACAACTCATGACCAGACTTCACGCGACAAGAACTGGATTAACCTCTAACCCATACTTTCCTCTCTCATACTATCTACTGCAAGTATAGCTCCACTATATAGCCACTACATATCATGTCTTTTTAAATGTAAATTTACTTATCTACTTAATATACAGTCGTCAGTACTACTAATAGTACCAGTCACCTTTGCTCTGTGTATTTACTATACTGTTGTCAGTAACCTTTTTAATGAATGCCAGTCACCTCTGTGTATTTTACAATACTGTTGTCAGTAACCATCTAAAAGTACCAATCGCTATTGTTACACTACTAGCATCCACTGTACTGTTACCAGTAATCCTACATTGCCATTCAACCTTTTGTTTTCTCTGTTATCAATAGGCAATCAACCTAGATACTGTTGTCAGTAGCCTCATCAGCTCCAATCACCATTGCATTGCTACCAATAATCTACTATTGCTAACATTCTACTCTCCTGTGGTCAGTAACCTCACCAGTTTCAGTCATCAGTATACTTTTACCAGTTATCTAACCTTAACTACTGCCTGTGACCATATTATCTATTGTGACCCAGCATACTGATCTAAGTAAGGTTGTTAATATCTTCCTAATAGTCAAACTGATTAACCTGCTCCCAATTACATATTGCTCTGCTAAGATGGGTTCCCCCATTACCACCATAATAGGATGCGTTATCATATCAAGCTGGTTCTCCAACTCCCTCGCCTTAACCCCAGCATCCAAACAGATTCCTATTTTACGGAGCCATGGGAGAAGGTGGTCTAATGCATCCCACGATAACATAACCTGGGACGACCGACCACACCATCCCCACCTGCTACACATTACACTTCAACACAATCTGAAACCCAAACGATTTGATAACCCCTACCCTCATAGCCTAAAATGTGCACTCATCAATGCCCATTCTATCCGGAAGAAATGGCCAGCCGTTATTGATATCATTTCCAGCCACAGCCTTGATATACTCATGGTCACTGAGACGTGGCTAACCACCGAAGACAACGTCTTACTCAACCAGATCCTCCCCCAGAATTTCACCGCACATTCAAGCCATAGACAAGATAAAAGAGGAGGTGGCGTGCTCATCCTCACAAGGTCAGACCTCCATTTTCAAACTGTAGACTCCACCAGTTCAAACCACCTTGAAACCGTCACCATCTCCAATAAACGCTGCTCAATCATCCTGATTTACAGAGCACCCTCAGCCTCCCCAGATGATCTCTCTGCTATCATTGATCTTGCATCTAATACTCAGAACCCAAGCATCCCAAATTGGATCCTAGGTGACTTTAACCTGCCCACGCTACAAGATAATCAAGCATCAGCCTTCCTCGATGCTCTCAGCAATCTTGGCTTCAAGCAATTAGTTAATAATCCTACTCACATTAAGGGAAATATCCTGGACCTAGTATTTGCCCCGCAAACCTCTCTTTACCCAGACCAGGACCCTATAACCTCCATAACCCCTGTTCCTTGGTCAGATCACAAACTGATCATCATCCAGATTCCCTCGTACAAAGCCTACACAAAAATCAAAATACAAAACACCACCACAAGACCGCCCTCTCGATGTTTTAAGCCTTACAACAGAGATCTTATCCTGGCAGAGACGCAACAACTCTTCTCTGAAACCACCCAGAACCTTGATGACCTAATCTCTCACTGGAACAACTGCCTCAGTTCGATTGCCCTACGTACGCCAACTAACAGGCCCCCAGGCAAAAGGATGAGTGCCCCATGGTATTCAGCTGATCTTAAAACATCACTTAACCAATTACGGAAACTAGAGAAACGCTGGCGCCGATCTCATTCTTTACATGACCAGACAGCATACAACTGTCATCTAGCTGTGCATCGTAACGCAATCACGGACACTATGAAGCAGTACTATGCAAACACCTTAAAGAGATCGCTTAATAAACCGCATGACCTTTTTGACCTGGTTAAGACCTTATCAAAAGAACCATCCTCTGGACCTCCATTTGAGATACACCCTCAAGATTTTGCAACGTATCTACAATCCAAAATATGCCAGACTGGCAAAATTTCTACCACAACCTTCGAAATAGAGCAAGACTGCCAAACAACACTAACCATGTTTTCTACCCCCACCAAGAGAGAACTCGAAGACACTATTGTGTCCCTAAATATCACTACTGCCCAGTCTGATCCATGCCCAGCCTTCTGGATCAAGGAGCTTCGCAGCCATTTCAGCCCAGTACTGTCCAAAATAATGACCCTCTCCTTCTCTACCGGCTCCTTCCCTTCCGCCCTTAAACGCACCTCTATTAGACCTCTGCTAAAAAACTGCAAACTTGATCCCCAGCAGGTGGAATCCTATAGACCCATATCCAGCATTCCACTTCTTGCGAAGATCATTGAAAAGGAAGCTCAACGACAATTACAGGATCACATCGACTCCACTGCACCGTTAGACCCATGCCAACATGGCTTTAGAGAATTTCACGGAGTGGAAACCCTCCTCACCACTCTCTTCTGCAAGATAATCACAGGCATTGATGACATCTTTAAGGGTTTTGCTCTCATCTTTCTGGACATCGCTGCAGCCTTTGATTCAGTAAATCATGAGCTTCTATTAAGACGGCTGATCGACAAAGGCATTAATGGACGAGCGCTCGAATGGTGCAGATCCTACCTGTCGGCAAGATGGCAACATGTTCGTTCTAGAGGGACAAATTCTGAGCCTTTCCACCAAAGTCAAGGAGTCCCACAAGGATCTTCCCTTTCTGCGCTCTTGTTCAATATTTACATGCAGCCAATTTGTAACATCATCCGGTCCTTCAATGTTGACTGCATGTTATACGCAGACGATGTCCTTCTCTACATTCCTTTCTCTACTGAGCATCTGGACCTCTCCCCACTGACAAATTGTTTCAATGCAATATCAGACTGGCTTCTTTCTCAAAACCTCAGAATACAACACAAGAAAACGGAAGTACTCTTCATTACGAGGAACCCCAACTTTACCCCACCACAATATCTTAAAGTAAATGAAGCTGAGCTACACTCTAAACCATCAATACGATACCTGCGAGTCATCCTAGATCAACGCCTGGATATGAAGGCTCACATAGGAAACATAGATCAGTCTACGGCAAGATCCGCTCACTTAGACATTTACGCTCCATGCTTGAACCATCTGACTTTCGGACAATTTTCCAGGCCTTGATCATCCCTCATTTCGACTATGCCAATGCCATATTACAAGGTCTTCCCCAGTCTACACTAAACCCGCTGCAGCTAGCCATGAACACGGCAGCAAGAATCTTACTTGGAGCATCCAGGAGCGACCACGTGACACCCCTGCTAATTCAGTTGCACTGGCTACCCATCCAGGCTAGAATAGTTTGCAAGATCTTGATAATCACTTTTAAAGCTCTTCACAATCTCTCATCAACATCCTTAACCTCCCTCATCCATGCCACATCACCAAATAGAGCAAGAAGATCCACGGCTATAAACTCCTTAACCGTACCGAAGGCTCTTACTGTTTGCACTAAATCAACAGCCAACAGGGCTTTCAGTCTCATTGCCCCAAGATACTGGAATTCATTACCCCATGATATCTGGGCTGTTAAGAATCTACCACAGTTCAGGAAAGCCCTCAAAGGTCACCTCTTCAACAAGCACCTTATTGAGCCCAACTGCATCCCTTAGAGCTCCAATACACCCCCATACCATCCACATCCCCAGACAAACTTATAGCATACCAACAACACAACAACTTGATACTCAAACCTATGACGTGATTGTGTCTTCTATGAATCCTTTGATTTTTCCATGTAATATGTTTTGTAAATAGTTACCCCTGTTATCCAAGTTTTTTGTTCCTTGTTATCTGTAAACTCATACATGTTGTTGTACTGAGCATTTTGTTCCATGTAAACCACGCTGATGCCGAATAGTGCGGTATATAAGAGAGTGTAAATAAATAAACCTACAATATGCTCTCTGCAATTATACAAAAAAGCTGTGCACTATGGGCCTTTGCCAGAGAGCGTCAGAGCCATTCCTAGTAGGTAACTTCAGATGGTTAAAAAGGCTTTGCCCAGTCATGCTCCTACATGACTGTTTTTTTCCTACTCTTACCATCTTCCTAAAAATTTTCCTCTTAAGGAAAAGGAACCAGGGCTTAGACCACATGAAAACATAAAGAATTGCTCAATTCCCTGGGTTGTTCCACATCTCCAGTGGAACTCTTACAACAGGGATGCATTCTTTTTCACTGCAGTCGGTCCTTGTCTACTGTTTTCCTTCTAATTCCCAATACTTCATTGAAGCTTATGCTGAACAAAGAACGCATGATACTCATATTGCCCTCATAGAGGGGCAATCATGGTATCTCCTTATATTGCGTCTTCTTCTCCAGGTACTGCACTGAAGTTATAGAAAGATCCAGACTTGCTGTCTTAAGACTAAGGATCTCCTCTGCACCCCTTTACGTAGGTCTCCATTCCTGGTTATTCAAAGGCTAGAATTTTTAAAGAAATCTAGACCTCTCCTTATAAGTAAGAGCATTCCACTGGTTTTCCATGAAACCTTCTCTATGGCTCTTCCACTTACAATCAGAAAGAGATTCTCTATCCGTATTCTCAAGCAGGTCTTACCCCTTCTTGTTATTAAGTGAATCTCTCTCTCTATATATATATATATATCTGTATCTGACTCTGAAAGAGCTTTAAACTTTGGCCTACCGAAGCTTCTGCTTTTCCGCCAAAGTCCAACCTCATTAAACTCCCCCAGTTTTTTTTCTTCTGGGTTTAGTTCTAGCCATTAAGGCTTCTGACCTCTGCCTGTATTGCAAAATTTATTTTCCTCTACTTCACAGTGAGGTAATTTCTTTGAGGATAATCTACTGGCTCTTAGCAGCAGACCCATATTAGCCTCAGTAAACACTTTCGCAATACTTTTGAGTCAGGTCCACATTAGAAAATTGGAATTCAATATTTGCTAACAATTATGATCTACACAAGGACTCCCCTCTAGACATCTTGTTTAGTCAAGCTGTTCCACAGCACACCCTTTTTAATTCAACTCCTACCCTCCATCCCTTGGATGCCTGAGGTTCTGGGAAATATCATGGCCCATCCATTAGATTTGCAACATGCTGGGACCTCCTCTAGGCATCTCTAGCTTGGGAGTCCCCATATGTGAAGACTCATTCCTGCTTGTTCCTGGAGATAGCACAGTTACTTACCTGTAACAGGTGATCTCTGGGAACAGCAGGAATAAGTCCTCACAATCCACCCACTTCCCCTAGGAGTTGTTTCTCTCTCTCTCTCTCTCTCTCTCTAATTTGTCTACTTCCCTCCTTCGGTCTCAGCTACAAACCCAACTGATGAGAGGGAAGTGAATGGGCGGGAAGGCAGCGCGCATGCGTGTGGGATGCTCCCAAAGACTTTCTTTTTTAATGCTGGGGAGCGTTCCCGCGCAGGCTTCGTCGGTACCAACATACCCATATGTGAAGACTTATTCCTGCTGTTCCCAGAGATCACCTGTTACAGGTAAGTAACTGCTTTGCTGTGGGGGCCACGGTAGCTCCCGCTATTGCAACACTGTACTTGGCCAATATGGAGGAACTGCACATCTACTGTTCGTCAGCTTTTCAATATGTCTCTTTATGGTTAAGATTCCTAGATGATATCTTTTTTCTTTGGACATCTACACTGATGAATTTGCATGGATTTATTTGATGGCTCAATACCATTAAGACCAATATAAAATTTACAGCAAACATTCAAACTCATCAGATTGCGTTTTTAGATGTTTTGGTTATTAAACAAGGTAACACATTATCTACTACTTTGTATTGAAAATCCAGCCAAAGAAACAGTTTGCTGAGGTATCACAGCCATCATCCACTCCCTCTTTGAAGGGGGCTTCCTTTTGGCCAATTTTTAATGCTCCGCCGCATATGTTCCCTTTGCAAGAATTTAAGCAACAAGCTAAGTTTTTGAGTGGCTCAGAGATCGTGGTTATCCTAGGATCATTAGGAAGGCATATCTCCGTGCCTGTTTTTCCCATCAGAAATGGTTGTTAAGGGCTCCGGTGGGGGAGCCCGTTATCCCTTCTGGGGCCATTATCAGCGATCGCATATTGGGAGTATTGCCCTTCATGAATCATACTTTGGCCATTACCAAAACATTGAAGAAGCATTGGCATGTACTCCACTTGCATCCTTGCTTTTGGACACCTCTATCTTTGGCACACACTAGAAGTGTAAACCTTCGGGATCGCCTTGTACATTCAGCATTACTGGCTTATAGCCCCTCAGAACCACCCTGCCATCGGGGCCATTATGCTTGCAAATGTTGCAAGTATTGCCGGAATACCCTGGAGGGTGAATCGTGGGGTCACCCCGTTACTGGCCGAAACTACAGATTTTTGAGGTCCAGCACATGCATGACTAGCTATGTCGTATACATGCTTCAGTGCCCTTGTTCTCCTTTATACATTGGTCGGACCATTCGACCGGTCAAAATCCGGTTAGGGGAGCATGCCTCTCGCATAAGAGCTTTGAATCTTTCAGCTCCACTGGTGGAGCATTGTATTACGTCTGGTCACACGTTTTGGGACTTTAAGCGGAGAGTCATCGACAGCATTCCACTTGACCCAAGGGGAGGTGATCGTGTGTCCCGGCTGCAATGGTTGGAACAAAAATGGTTTAAACTTGGAACAAGAATGATGGAGCCTGTTGTAGGTTTTGTTTTTCACCAATACATTTTTAAGGTATCTTCAATTAGTTGAACCCCTCGTTTTTTTCCTTCCCTCTAAAACACACTGATTAATCCGTGTCAATGGAACACATAGGCGGTTTCCTGATACAAGCAGTTATGTCATTTTGTCAGCCAATTAGTTCCTAGGACTGCAACATACTAAGACCGTTGGCTTTCAGCGTCTTTTACCACTGCTATTCAGCGGGCGAATACTTGAGACAGGGTCTGTCTGGGACCTGAAACATGCATGTTGTACAGTTTTAAGCTAGCAAATATGGACAGATGTTACATCGCCGACAATGGAGATAAGTAATCACTTGTTGGGCAAAAAAAATTAAAATAAAAAGGGCTGCGCAGACTTTTTGAGCAGGGGCTTTTCTCTCGCTGTTCCTGTCTGCTTGGCCTGACAAATTCATTTGTATACATTGGGTTGCAGGGACTATACTCACTGATGACTTTACATAATTTGATTTACCTTGTGTCATTGGGTTACTGAGGTACTTTAATTCACAGTTGGCCTTATAATTGAGGCAGATTTTTCTGTGCCAGTTGCTTAGATTCTGCAGTACTTTTATGTGGATGCAAAATACTGGGGGGACCGCCTTGTGATTGAAAGGGGGTTTTCATTACTCTATCCTCCTTTGGTTATTTGCAATTCCACAATGGGAGATGGGTTCAGCCACGAGAAGACAACCCATGAAAGTGTAACATTGCAGGGACCTTGCTTCAGACCTGTTGATAAATATGTATTTATAAAATTAGCAAATGTCTTAGGGCTGTGTATATGAATCCTTTTCTGGATTTTTTTTTTCTTTTTTTTTTTTAAATATATACAGTGTATGAAAAAGTCTTGCATAGGTAGTGCAGAATTGGCAGTTTTTAGTTGTTTGGCTCACAGGGACAGCATGCGTTACAATTTACAACCCCTTCTGCATGCCATTTTCTTCCCTTTTGTCTTTTGTACAAATCTGACAAATTTGCCATGACTTGAATGGTCTTTTATGTTTGTTTAATATCCTTGTTCATTTGGTTGTGATCTGTGTGCAAAGATATGTGTGCCCAAAAGGTTGTTCCTTATTGTCCCTCCAGTCCAGTCCCTCACCACTGGGTAATGCACCCCCTCTCGCAACTTGGAGACTGAGCATGTCAGAGTTCTGATGTCACTTGAACTAATACCGGTAACACCTCCCACCAGACCCCAGTATGTTCAGTCTCCAAGCAGCGAGAGGTGGTAGTGAGCCTAGGTGCTGGGCTCACTGGAGGAGCACATAAGGAACAATTAGTTTATCTTAGAGAGGTGATTTTTGTTTTGTTTTTCCTTACCTGTGTTTGCTTTTCTTTGGGTTAAAGTTTACAAAAAAAAGGGGGATAAGAGATTTAGGATTATCTTCTCTCAATTTAAAAAAAAAAAAAACTGGCTCCAGAGGTGAGGACAGCGGTGGGCTGCGAAGGGCGCTCCCTTCTTTCTGCTCCTTCCTGTCTGCCTGCTTGTTCTACTCTCCCCTCCTTGTCGGAATGGAGGGGATTGCTGTGACTGCCTGTCTCCCCTTTGCCCAGATGGCTCCCAATCTCTTCAGCGAGGAGGAGCCGTTGGCAGGTCGCTTCAGCGGTAGCTGCTATGCCAGAGTTTGAAAATTAGCGGGCAGCTCGCGCTGTGCGATCCTGGCTCCGGCGGAGTCGGCAACATTTCTGGCATGTCCTCAGCTGCAGCGGTGAGTACCTCAGCTCTTGGGGAGTTCAGGCACTTACCGGAGTGTGGCCTAGCGCCGCGTGGTGAGCCTGTTGTAGGGCCTGCTTTGCTCTGTTTTGGGCGGCGTTTTTTCCCCCACACTTTAGAGATCAGCGGGTTTGACAGTGTTCTGCTTCTGGCAGGTCTTCTGGGAAGTTTTTAAATGGCATTATGGGGCTTGATAGATCACCCGGAGCGGTGCAGTTTAAAAAAAAAAAATTTTGTCTTATTTTGGCCTGAGTTAAAAAGCTTCTTAATAGACTTCAGAAGGGGTGCTTTCGCTGATGCCTTCATGCCCGGTGTATGGAACCTGTTGGGGCACGGTCTCGGACGACAGGGTTTGTCACGGTTGTGCGACAGAAGCAGCCAGTATGGAGCAGGAGATTCATGAAAAATCTAAAGACACGGCGTCGGGTTTGACGGTGTCTAGAGACATTACTGCTCCTCTGGAGCCTCCTTCGTCTCTGCTAGGGGTGCCTTTGGTAGTCCCCGATCCTTCTAACCCTCCATCTCTGGACGGAGGAACTCTAGTGGGGTTTTCTGCGGAGTTTGTTTTATTGCTGCACCAGGCCTTTTGCTTGCGACAGCAGGGCGCGTCTTTGGATGTGGTGGCCCTTAGAGCAATGGCAGGGTGTGACCCTGTGGAGAGGACCAATCAAGCGCAGTGCGGGGCCGGCTAAGAGGGTGCAGTCCGGTGAGGATCCGCTTACTTTGTCGGACTGGCAAGAGATGGAAGACTTAGAGCTGGAGCCTGAGGCTGGCGGGGAAGAGCTCGAAAAGGGTGAGATTCCGGAGCCAGAAGACCAGGTGAGGATAATACGTATTTTTCAGAGAGAGGAGCTGCCAGTCTTGATTACAGAGTCGCTTCAAGCTCTCAATTTATCGGTTCCTCAGCCGGCGGAGGACGAGGGGGTGGAGGACCCTCTCATCCAAATGGTGCGAAAGACTCAGGCTGTATTTCCGGTTCACGGGGTGGTTAAGCAAATGATCAAGGACGAGTGGGATCTGCCAGAAGCAGCTTTTAGGGGGGTTCAGTCTATGAATTGCCTCTATCCGTTGGCAGATCAGGAGCGGGAACGGTTTCGTTCCCCTCGAGTGGATGCGGCTGTTTCAGCGGTCACGAAGAAGACAACCATTCAGGTGGAAGACGCTGCAGCCCTTTAAGATGGGCAGGACCGGAAAGTGGATATGTTGTTGAAATAGTCCTTTAAAGTTAATGCGCTGTCCCTTCAGACTTCGATTTGTGGGGCTTGGGTAGCGAGGGCCTGTCTTCGCTGGTCACAGAGATTGCAGCTACCAGCAGATGGGGCACAAGATCAGTTGGCTGACACCACCAGATTAGAGTCAGGGGCGGCTTACCTGGATGATGTCCACTATGACCTCATCAGAGGTTTGGTGAACAGCATGGCATCTTTGGTGGCGGTGCGGTGCTACCGTTGGCTGAGGAACTGGGCAGCAGACAGTTCCAAGTCTCGGCTTAGCAAGCTTCCCTTTAAGGGGAAGCTGCTGTTTGGAGAGGACCTAGACAAACTGGTCAAAGACTTGGGCGAGTCAAAGGGAGGCCGCTTGCTGGAGGATAAGCCAAAGCTGAGTCAGACAGCGACAGCAACTCGACGGCAGTCGCAGGAATTCTGGCGTTTTCGCACCTCTCACCTGGGGGATTTCCAGAGGTGGAGGTTTCCCTCATGCGGGCAAGGCTTTCGAGGATTCCGGGGAGCGGGCAGGGGATTCGCTGGTCCTGCTTCCTCGGGATTTAAGAAGTCACAATGAAGCGAGGGGGACTCAGGTTGGGGAGCAGCCCGTGGGAGGTAGGCTGTGGGATTTTCTCTCAGCCTGGGTCCAGATCACGTCTGACTGTTGGGTGCTGGAGGTTATTCGCGAAGGTTATGCCCTCAAATTCACTCGGCCGATGGCCGACTCCTTTGTCCTTTTTACCTGCAGGGCGCGAACCAAGACGGCGGCTGTGGGGCAGACGCTGTCTCGACTTCGACAGCTAAGAGCAGTGGTCCCGGTTCCTCCAGATCAGTACTGCTGTGCTTGCTACTCCATTTATTTTGTAGTTCCCAAAAAGGACGGGTCCTTATATCCCATTCTGGACCTCAAATGGGTGAACCGCTGTCTTCGGGTTCCTCATTTTCGAATGGAAACGCTAAGGTTGATGATCGTCGCGGTGAGAAAGAGAGAATTCTTGACCTCGCTCGATCTCACAGAAGCGTACCTTCACATTCCTATCTGGCTGGAACATCAGCACTTTTTATGGTTTGCGGTGCCTCAGGGACACTTCCAGTTTCAAGCGTTGCCATTCGGCCTTGCGATGGTGCCTCGGATTTTCACCAAGGTGATGGTAGTGGCGGCAGCTCTTCGAAATGAAGGCATCTTGGTACATCCTTATCTTGACAGCTGGCTGATCCGGGCAAAGTCCAAGACCGAGAGTGTACAGGCTACGACCAGGGTGGTTCAACTCCTAGAAAGTCTAGGCTGGGTAGCCAATGTGGCCAAGAGCAGCTTGGCTCCCTCTCAGGTCCTGGAATACCTGGGGGTCTGTTTCGACACTCGGGTGGGTGCAGTGTTTTTTCTGGAGTGTCGGGTCCAGGGGCTGCGTCTTCTGGTACGCAGTTTCTTGAGGCGCGAGGCGCCGCTGGCCTGGCAGTATCTTTGGGTACTCGGAACGATGGCGGCTACGCTGGAGGTAGTTCCATGGGTGAGGGCGCACATGCGCCCATTGCAGAGATCTCTACTCCGTCGCTGGTCTCATCAACAAGATTCCGTGATCAAACGGCTGCCTTGTCCGCTGGCAGTCAGGGAGGCACTACTCTGGTGGCTTTGTCCGGAAAATCTACAAGCGGGCATGCCTCTCAAGCAGCCGCAGTGGGTCCCGATGCTGACGGATGCCTGTCTGACGGGCTGGGGGGCTCACTGCGGGGAGCTCTTTGCTCAGGGGACCTGGAAAGGCCAGAAGCTCAGTTGGTCGATCAATTGACTGGAACTGCGAGCAGTGGCATTGGCACTCCAAGCTTTCGAACCCGAGCTGCTGGGAAGAGCTGTAAGGGTTCTGTCGGACAATGCCTCGGTGGTGGCCTACCTCAACCGGCAAGGGGGCACAGGCAGCGCAGCCCTGGAGCAAGAGGTGGAGGCCTTGTTCAGCTAGGCAGAGCCTCGAATTCAAACGCTGTCAGCGGCACACATTGCTGGGACAGACAATTTTATTTATTTATTTATTTAATGGTATTTATATACCGCCTTATCCTTCAATCAAAGCGGTCACAACACAAGTGGGGGATACATTTAACACATGGGGATTTTGAGACACATACACTAATACTTACAGGGAACATGGGCAATGGAGGGTTAAGTGGCTTGCCCAAGACCACAAGGAGCATCTGTGGGACTAGAAACCCCAGTCCTTCCGGCCCAAGGTTGCTGTCCTCTAGTGGGATTTGAACCGCCGACCTTCCGGCCTGAAGTACCTTGTCCCAACCACTAGGCTACTCCTCCCTATAATGTGATGGTGGACTTTCTCAGTCGAGTTCGGGTGGATCCAGGAGAATGGGAGCTTCACTCAGATCACCCGCAGGTGGTGGATTCCCATTATGGATCTGATAGCAACGTTCGGATCTGCCATCAGATCCATAATGGGAATCCACCACCTGCGGGTGATCTGCCTTCAGCAGAAGGCGACAAAGAATGTCCGAGGCATTAGATGCGTTGCTGCAGCAGTGGCCTATGGGGGGTCTCCTTTATGTATTTCCTCCGTGGGCGCTCATAGGTTGGGTAGTACAGCGGATCAAGGCTCATCGGGGGAGAGTGATGGCCCCGACATCCGTGGTACACCGTCCTGATCCGTCTTCTCGATGGCAGTCCATGGGCTCTGCTGGAGTGGGAGGATCTGCTGAGGCAGGATCTGCTCCAGATGCCTCAGGTGGCTCGGTTCTCGTTTACGGCCTGGCCATTGAAAGGGAGAGGTTGAGAAGGAAAAGCTATTCGGGACCTGTAATCTCTACCTTGCTCTCGGCCAGGAAGAGGTTGACTTCACTACCTTATGTCCATGTTTGGTATATTTTTGAAGCTTGGTGCATTCCGTAAGTCTTGAATTTTTTTGCAGGACTGTTTTGAGAAAGGTTTGGCGGCCAGCTCGTTGAGAGTGCAGCTGGCTGCAATCTCTTGTTATCTTGGGAAGGTTCAGGGTGTGGCTTTGGGGTCACACCCAGATGTCTTGCGCTTCTTAAAGGCCATGCCCCTCTTGCATCCTCATAGGGCGCTAGTTCCTTCTTGGGATCTCAATTTGGTCCTGACTGCTTTGACAAGAGAGCTGTTTGAACCGTTGGATTGGGCCTCGGTGAAAGATTTGACTCTGCCACCAAGAAAGCCGTTTTCAATCTGCTCAGTGCGCAGGATCTCAGAGTTGCAGGCTTTATCTTGCAGAGAGCCATTCCTGTCTTTTTCGTGAGAAAAGGTGGTGCTTCAACTGGTTCTGTCTTTCCTGCCTAAGATGGTGTCTCTGTTTCATGTCAATCAGCCGGTGTCTTTTTTTTTTTTTTACTTTTTATTTATCACTTATTAATGATAATACATCCAAAAAATTACATTGAATGAAAAGAAAATGGGTTTTACAAAAAGAAAAATTGAGAACATTCTAAAGATATCTCCCATTTACAATTTAGGCCACAAGTAAAGGAATATTGAGGAAGTACTAGGAAAAACCACAGCCGGTGTCTTTACCAGTTTTGGGTAGTTTGACTGATAGTAGTTCGGAACGCAGTTTGCGTTTGCTAGATGTGAAGAGAGTTCTTTAGCATTACTTGAAGGTATCGAAGAGTTTCTGCAAGTCCGATTGCTTGTTTGTTCTCTTTGGAGGTCCATGGCAGGGCGAAGCGGTGGCCAAAGCTTCTATTTCCAGATGGGCCCGAGAAGCCATAGCATCGGTTTATATCTTTGCAGGGGCATCAAGTGCCTTGAGGTTTGAGGGCCCATTCTACCAGAGCTCAGGCCGCTTCGTGGGCAGAGTTTAGTTTGTTCCACCGGTTGAGATTTGCAGGGTGGCCATCTGGTCTTTGCATACCTTCAGTAAGCATTATTGTCTGGATGTCCAGGCGGCGAGGGATGCCTGTTTCGTTTCAGCAGAGTTGCGGGCTGGTATGGCAGGTCCCTCCCATTAGTTTACTACTCTGCTACATCTCAGTGGTGAGGGACTGGACTGGAGGGGATGATAAGGAAAGAGAAATTAGACTTACCTGCTAATTGTTGGTCCTTGAGGAACTCCAGTCCAGTCCCAGATCCCACCCGGCGTTTGTTCGTCTGTCTGATGCGGGTCTTGTTTCAGCGGTCGACGGAGCCGGATCAAGAGACATGTTCAAGGTTGTGGTGTTTTGAATTTTCCATCTACGCTTCATCTCTGTTTTTTCTCTCTGCATTTTTTTTTCTTTCTCTCTCTCTCTTTTGGGGAGAGTGGAGGGAGTTCCCCTCTTATCCCCCCCCTCCCCCAAATAAGTAACAGTTTAAATTACAGTTAATCTAGTTTGATGTTGGTTATTTAAGCTTCTTATTTGTTGCTCCTCTGAGTTTGCTTTGTCATTAGGTCACTGGGGGCTGGTGGGAGGTGCCACTGGTATTAATCCAAGTGACATCAGAACTCTGACATGCTCAGTCTCCAAGCTGCGGAAGGAGGTGCATTACCCAGTGGTGAGGGACTGGACTGGAGTTCCTCAAGGAACAACAATTAGCAGGAAGTCTAATTTCTCTTTGTGTTTTCTGTTCCGTGTATGTTGGCAGTGTGCAGGTTTTCTTCTTAATTTCATTAGGTAGCCCTGAAAAGGGCATTTTTTGTTGTTGGTGGTGGCCATTAGCACTTGATGGGCCAGCCCTTACATTTTCTCACCAGATAACATCTGCCTGGCATGGAGTGAACCAGTTTAATGAGGTATTCTTACATTATGATGCAGTACCAGGCTGCAATCAGTGATGCAATCAGCCCTTGCTTGGTCCACAGCTGCTTCTTGGTGATCTCAACTGCTACCTTGTAACAAAGAGTCTCAATTGGGTTGAGATTGGGTGATTGAGCTGGCCAGTCAATGGTCTGAACTCCGTTTATTTCTTCCAGTCAGTGACAGTTTTTGCTCCATGGCAAGGTGCATTGTCATCCTGGAAGAAATATCTGCCAGGAAACAGTTGCTCAGCTGACTGGCAGCATGCACTTCTGTAGAATTCCTATGTATTTCGCTGCATTCACTATCTTGTCAACAATATGGAGTCTTCCAACACCACTGGCTGCCATGCATCCCCAGATTATAACCTTAATTGGATGCTTCACAGAGATATTCAAGCACTCTGGTTTGTACTCTTCAGGAAGAAACTTCCTCACATAGGTTTTGCTCTGGTCACCCAGAATGCAAAACGAGCTTTTGTTGCTGAACAGAATTTTCTCCTAGTTAGCCTTGCTCCATTTTGAGTGCTTGGATGCCCACTCAATGCATCTCTTTCTCTTGTGAGGTTAGTAGCGGCTTCCTCCATGCCTTACAGCCCCTCAACCCGTACTCCAAGCATTGTCTTCGCACAGTGGAAGTGCAACCTGCAACAGAACACTTCTCCTTCCATTCCCGCAGAAGCTCAGGGGAGGTTAGCTTGTGCTTGCCAAGAGATGTCCTTATCCAAGGTCCTGTCATCCTCTTAGTTGACTTTCTAGGCTGATGGCTATGATGTCAATCCTGTGTATTTCCCGTCTCCTTATGCTTCTGCAGAATTTGGACAACTGCTCTAATTACAGCCAACCTTTGCTGTAATCTATGGGCTGGAATACCACTCTGTGAAAAACCACCATCTGGACCCGGTCCTCCATTGCTAGAAAATGTGACCTCTTCACCATGCCAGGACATTGAACATCAGAAGCGATACACACCAGTTGATCCACATTAAATTAAAACCCTGTGTACTGCCAAAATACCATGCACTGATTGGCTATCAAATATGACTTATTTTGGCTGAGGAAGCACAGTATTCTATTGGTTAATTTTGATCCCACTTTGACACAGAATCCGGTTGATCGTACTGGGACATTGTTTCCTCGACAGCCATACAAAAGTTCACAAACAAGCAATTTTGCATGCATAAATGGCTGCCAAATTAAATTTGTAACAAAATAGTATATTCTCCAGGACCAAGCAGGAAGTCAGTCCTCACATATGGGTGACGTCGGCTCCAATGGAGCCCTCGTGTGGAGCATTTCCCCCAGCTTTCAAAGAAAGCCTTTGGGAATGCAGTGCGCATGTGTGGTCCCCTTTCCGCCCAAGGGTGCCATCTTGCTCAGTCTTTCTTTTTCCACGGAGCCCAACGGACGTAAGTTCGTGTCACCTGAGAAAAAGTTGATTTTTTTTCAGTGATTTTTGCATCTCTTGATCCAGTTTGACGCCAGTTCCCCTTCCCGTCTGAGCTCGGTACACCGGTATCGAGTCCGGAACTTCTTTTTCGGATTTTGTCCTTTGTGACTAGCGTGCGTGCTTTTTCTGTTATTTTCACTGGCAGCCCGGTCTTTTGACCTTGCAGGGGCCCTTTTTCCCCCGATGGCTGCTAGCAGATTAAAAAAATGTGATCGGTGTAAGAAACTTATGTCTCTCACCGACACACCCGACTGCTGCCTCCGATGCCTCGTGCCCGACCATGACCCGCTGGTCTGTGGCCCGTGCGGCAAGATGTCGTTGAAGGCGCTTTGGAGCCGTCAGCAACAACATGAGAGAATTTTTTCGGAGTCTGCATCCGGCCGGGCCCAGACTTCGTCAGAGGCCTCGACATCTCGGGAGTCTGACCCCGATCGGCGTCGTGGGTCCTCTGAGAGGGGGGTCTCCCACCCGGGAGCACAAAAGGAAGAAGAAGCTCGTGAGGGTGGCGTCAGTGGAAGGTGCAGCCCTGACCGCTGTCCCGGGCTCTCGGAGTCGGAGCGTCCGACCAAGCAACCTCACCTGGAGCCGGAGTCCCTGAGTCAGGTAACTTCTGTTGTCCTCGTGGACTCTCCCCTGGGAGAACCGACGTCGGGGGCTGCGGAGTCTCCTGAGCTCGGACTCAGGCTGACGGCCCTGGAGAGCAGCCTGGCTGCCTTCATGGAGCAAGCAGCAGCGGGTACTGATCGCCGGTCTGACCGGTGCATCGGCCCTGACCACCGGGACCTTGACGTCTAAGTCGACCCCGGAGGCCCAGCTGATCCTCGAGTCAATCAAGTCTCGAGTTGATCCTCGGCCACAGTCTCCCTCGACCTCCCGTTTGTGGCTGAGGTCGTCGATGCCGGTGCCCTCGGCTTCGGAGCGGGTGGCATCGAGGCCCACACGGCTGGAGCCGCTCGACGACGACTCGGAGGAGTCGGCATGGGAGACGGAGGACGAGGAGTCTCCTGACACCTTCCGGACCCGGTGCGTCCCGTCGGACTCCCCAGAATCTGAGCCTCGGAGAAGGTCCCCCCGGAGGATACCCAGTTCTCGTATTTCGTCAGGGACATGGCCAAGGCTTTGGCATTCCCGGCGGACACCGAGGAGGAGCCTCGAGCCGAAGAACTCAGTGCCCTCCAGTATGATTTTCCTCCGAAGGAAGCCTTTACTGTTCCAGTTCATCTGATGCTGGAAGGCTGCTCTTCCATATGTGAGAGGCACCGGCCTCGGCACCGGTTCTGAGCAAGCACGTCGATTCCATTTATCGAGTCCATAAGAGCCCTGGGTTCCAAGAGGCACAGCTACTGCACAACTCCATGGATGTGGAATCGGCCATACACAGGCTAAAAAGTCAGAAGATG
Organism: Ichthyophis bannanicus; assembly: GCA_033557465.1. NCBI lineage: Eukaryota > Metazoa > Chordata > Amphibia > Gymnophiona > Ichthyophiidae > Ichthyophis > Ichthyophis bannanicus. The sequence goes on from CM066031.1 coordinate 551,155,593, forward strand.
CACTTCTCGGTGCCTCCTGGCTGGGAGGCCCGGAACCTGGATGCCCTCGGTAGAAAGTGCTTCCAGGGCTCTATGCTCTCTTGCCGTGTTCAGACTTACCAGCTGTACATGGACATGTACTTACCGGACCTGGCAAAGGAGATTGCGGGTTCTCGGCTGGCCTCTCCGAGAAACCCTTGCAGAGGTTCAAAGCCTTGTCTTCAGGGATCCAGGAGTGCTCGAAGTTTAAATCTCGAGCAGCCTATGACGGCTTCGAGGCTTTGGCTTGGGTAGCCGTGGCCGGCATCGGTGCACGCCGTCAGGCTTGGCTACAGTCGTCGGACCTGGAGTCATGGGTACAGTTGGTTGATGGCAAGTTGGTTGATGTCCCCTACCGAGGTGACAACCTATTCGGCAAGCCCATAACTGAGAAGGCTGCAGAAATCAAGACCGAGACTCTCACCAGGACAATACTGTCCAAAAAAACTTCTGCCCCTTCTCATAAAAAGAAGGGCTCGGGGAAGAAGCCCTTTTTCCTGAGGAAGGGTGCTGCCTATAAAACCTACCTTCAGTATCAGGCCTCTCCAGCTTCCCAACAGGGCCAGCAGGCCAAGGGGCAGAGGCCCCGTAGGCAGAAAACCCTCAAGCCGCCAGCTCCAGCTCCTGCACAGCAGGAAGTGGGGTTTTGACTTCCACAGCATAGCCTCTCTGCCGGTGGCTCCACTCAGCACAGGGGGTCGGCTGACCATGTACGCCTACAGGTGGCCAGCCATCACAGGGGACACCTGGGTACTGAGCATAGCCCAGAAGGGCTATATGCGCCATTTCCACCAACTACCCCATTCCTCCAAGACTCCCCTCTATACAGGAACCTCCTCCTTCAGGAGTTGGCAAGTCTTTTAAAGGAACAGGCGGTGGAACCGGTGCCACACCGCCTGAAAGGGCAAGGCTTCTACTCCAGGTACTTCCTAGTACCAAAGAGAACAGGAGGCCTCAGACCTATCCTGGACTTGCGAAATCTGAACAAGTTTCTGGAGAGGGAAAAGTTCAAGATGCTTACCCTTGGGATACTGCCCTACCTCCAGCAGGGAGACTGGCTATGCTCCTTAGACCTGAAGGATGCTTATACTCACATCCTCATCCATCCAGACCACAGACAATATCTCAGATTTGTGGTGGGAGGAAACCATTTTCAGTACAGGGTACTTCCCTTTGGCCTGACCTCTGCCCCCAGGGTTTTCACCAAATGCCTGGCGGTGGTGGCGGCTTTTCTCAGAATTCAGGGGATTTTTGTCTTCCCGTACCTGGACGACTGGCTGTTCAGGGGCCAGTCATTCCAGGAGGCCCAACAGGCCACTCTTCGCACTGTCTCTTCTTCAGCATCTGGGCTTTGTCATAAACTACGCAAAGTTCACTTTGCTCCCCTCTCAGAACCTAGAGTTTATAGGGGCAAGACTAGACACCCTTCAGGCAAGAGCTTACTTGTCCGAGGACAGGGCCCACAGACTGATGGAGTTGGCAAACCAGTTCCAGAGCGATTCTCAGTTTTCTGCCAGGCACAACCTGCGGCTTCTGGGCCACATGGCATCCATGGTGCATGTGACCCCGAATGCTCGGCTACACATGCGGGAGGCTCAATGGTGCCTCAGAGATCAGTGGACACAAGCCACTGGTGACCTTCAAGACAGAGTAAAGGTGTCCAGACGGCTTCTGAACTCCTTACAGTGGTGGCTACATCTACCAAACCTTCTCAAAGGTGTACCTTTTCAAGCTCCAGCACACACCAGCATGCTGACAACAGATGCATCCTTAAAGGACTGGGGTGCACATTGCCAGGGTACGTGTACTCAAGGCCTGTGTGGTCTCCTCGGGAGGCCACACAGCAGATCAACCTTTTAGAGCTGCGAGCAATCCGCTTAGCTCTGCGAGCCTTCTGCCATGCTCTCTCAGCAGTCTGTCCTAGTTCAGATGGACAGTCAGGTGGCAATGCTCTACGTGAACAAACAAGGGGGCACAGGATCCAGGCTCCTATGCTCCTTTGTGGTCATACAAGGCATGTTTCTCAAAGCAGTTTATCTACCTGGTCAGGAAAACTTCCTAGCAGACAAGCTAAGCAGGATTCTCCAGCCTCACGAATGGCAGTTGAATTCATTGGTGGTCGAGCAGATCTTCCTCCGCTGGGGCCTTCCATCCATCCATCGATCTCTTTGCAAGTCCACTAAACTGTCAGCTGCCCAGGTTTTGCTCCAGACAGCTGCATCTCCTGAGGATGGCAGCAGATGCTTTTCTGATCTCTTGGTCTACGGGCCTCCTGTATGTGATTCCTCCCACACCCCTGGTGGCCCAAACTCTGTTCAAGATCCTCCGGGACAAGGCCTCAGTGATTCTGGTAGCCCCCAGATAGCCGAGGCAGCTGTGGTTTCCACTTCTTCTGCAGTTGGCAGTGGAAGCTCCGTTCCCTCTGGGGCTGCAACACGATCTCCTGTCTCAAGAGCAGGGTTCCCTTCTGCACCCCAATCTCAGGTCCCTCAATCTGATGGCCTGGCTGCTGAAAGGATAGTGCTAGCTCCCTTACTTCTACCTAAGGAAGTTGAGGAGGTGGTCTTGGCCTCTAGGAGGCAGTCCACCAGAAAGTCCTATGCCCTCAAGTGGCGTAGGTTTACGGTATGGTGTGCTCAGCGCAATGAAGATCCTTTCTCTTGCCTTGTGCCAGTAGTACTGCAGTATCTACTTCACCTGTCAGACCTAGGCCTTAATTCTAACTCTGTTCAGGTCCTCCTCAGTGTTTTATCAGCGCACCACTCACCGGTGGAAGGACAGTCTCTGTTGGTTCACCCCTTGGTGTCCAGATTTCTCAGAGGCCTCCCTTCTATTCAAGCCTTTGGTTCATCCACCGCGACTGAGTGGGATTTGAACGTGGTCTTGCAGCAACTTACTTGCCCACCATTTGAGCCGATGGCTACTTGCCATTTGTGCTTCCTCTCTTGGAAAGCGCTCTTCCTGGTGGCTCTTACCTTGGCCAGACGTGTGAGTGAGCTACAAGCTCTGGTTTCTGATAGACCGTACACACGGTTCTATAGGAACAGGGTGGTCCTACGGACCCATCCCAAGTTCATCCCAAAAGTGGTCTCCTCTTTCCACCTCAATCAGGAGGTGGTTCTTCTGACCTTCTTTCCCAGGCCGCATGCCAGCTGGACTGAGACAGTCTTTTATACCCTGGACTGTAAGAGGGCATTGTCCTTTTACATAGAACGTACACGGGAGCATCGAAGGGCTACTCAGCTCTTCTTCTCCTTTGACCCTAATAGGATGGGTTTTCCTGTCTCCAAGTGTACGTTGTCCACTTGGGTAGAAGATTGCATCGCCTGGGCGTACAGGGCAGCTGACCTCCCCTTGCAGGTCGGGTCATGGCCCACCGTGTCAGGGCGAAGGCCGTGTCATGGCCCACCGTGTCAGGGCGAAGGCCGTGTCAGTAGCTCATCTCTGCTCTGTTCCATTGGCAGACATCTGCCGGGCTGCAACTTGGTCTTCAAGCCAGACTTTTGCAGCCCATTACTGCCTGGAGAGGGAGAGGGAGTCCCAGTGGGATAGTGTTTTCAGCCAGGCGGTACTCTGTAATCTCTTTGAGGTTTAGGCAACTCCTACCCTCCGGCCCTTGTGTTGGGCTACCGTACGGAGTGCGTTCTCAGAGAAAATTCTTATCACGGATGCTGAGGCTCTTGAGAGGGAGCCATTTTTTCAGCTCTGGGTTCACTGTAGCTTAGAGCTGGGGAGTCCCATATGTGAGGAGTGACTTCCTGCTTGGTCTTGGAAAAAGTGTAGTTACTCACCTGTAACAGGTGTTCTCCAGGAGCAGCAGGAATCAGTCCTCATGACTCTCCCTCCTCCCCTGGAGTTGCAGTCATATGCTTCATTTGTTTTTTGCTGTCTTTTAGCTATGTCATAAGACTGAGTAAGATGGCACCCTTGGGTGGGAAGGGGACTGCGCATGGCATTCCCAAAGGCTTTCTTTGAAAGCTGGGGAAATGCTCCGCATGAGGATTCCGTTGGTGCCGATGTCACCCATATGTGAGGACTGATTCCTGCTGCTCCTGGAGAACATCTGTTACAGGTGAGTAACTTTGCTTAATAAGCCAGCATTATGCCACAGAATTTGGAAAGATTGTCAAAATGAAGCTGAGAATAGCTTGATTATAGCAGCCTAGGCAAGACTTTTGCACACCACAATACAGTGCAAGATGTATACACAAGAGACCATTTATGCAGCATTCTATATGTAAAGCTTGTTGTGGTTGTTAAGTGCTGTCGAGTCGGAGTCGACTCATGGTGACCCTCTGGATAGCTATCCTAAATTGTGTTCGGTCTTGAGCTTGTTTTTACAGGTGGAAAATGGCCAAATGTGCACTAAGATTGCACATAACTGTTCTAGGGCCACAGTTTGTTCAGAGCTGCAGTGTAAACATTTATTTTATAAAATATCCACATCCATGCATAGAGGACATGTCCACATTCACACCTTTGGAGCAGGGGAAGATTTGTGCACTGCTGGGGTTAGTTCTGGGTGTCTGTCTTTTATAAATGCATGTAGGTATCTTTGTCACCTTTTTAAAATAGGCCCCTTTTTGAAGCTCCAACATAGTTGTCCTATTATATTAACTTTATATACAGTTGTGTATGAAGATATTGACTGTCTACAAATACACTCTGCTTGTGGACAGCACTGTGGGGCAGAAGAATGTCAGAAAATGAAAGCTATAAGGTCAAAGTAACAACAATATTTGGTACTGTGCAGAATTAGTAGTTGCTTCTGGTGAAATAATTCAGTTATGTTCATGTTATTTTAAAAATCCTGAATTAATTTTTCTTCTTGGATTTCACCTTGTTTTGTAAATAAAATAAGCATTAATAACATGACTAGACAGAACACACATACACTGCCTGTTCTCCAATGCTACTCTTTCCTGGAAAAATATACGAGAGTGTGAGTCTAGAAAATATGTAAGCAATCTCCAAAGTTTTTTGACAATCAAGATGAAATTGGCTATATTTATGGAACTGACACTGACTCTGTTTCTCAGAACACATACCAAAACGTTTCATGGTTTGCACTTAGCCTGAGGAACACTGTGTGTGAAATATTTTACTTTCTGGGCCTACAGGGCTTTTGCAACATGTCCGTAAGGTCTACAATATTAATAGAGGCTAGACAGTTACTGTGGCTAAGTGCTAGTGGTGTTTGGGAGGATGCTTATGACTGACTAGCAGCTGCCTCATGTACTGGGGAGAATTTGGATTGAAAGTGAAGTAAACATGGACCAAATTAAAGACCATTCTACCACCCTCCAGCCACACTCAACAGTAACCTTGGGCCAGCCTACATAGTCTAGGAAATTATGTTTTGGAGATTCTTTCCCTGCCCTATGAAGGGTTACCCTCCTTGTCAGAGGCAGAGACTGCAGGTCACATAACCTCAGCAGATTCAGGCAGTGGCACAGGGCAATGATGGCCGCCTACTCAAGTATAGCATAAGCCTGTTCAGGGTTTTTGAAGTCTGGACAAGTCATCTCCAGTTAGCAATAAAGTGCAGCTTTCAGAGATTCCTGTAAGAATATCACAAGAGACAGCCAAATACTTGGGATAGTATCCCAGGGCTACAAACTACACTATATCCTGTAACCAGAAGACTGACCTCTTTCCTCCATATTGCCAGAAAGGTTCAAAGCCACCTTCTTACAGAACAAAGTAGTGTTATTGCTAAATAATGCAACAATAAAACCAGTTCTCCAGGACAAACTGGGCACAGGATTTAACTCAAAATACTTGATAACTGAAGAAGTCTGGTTCAGAATACCATTTTCCTAAAGAGCCTACCTGAACATTGCATAGATGTCTTTCAGTGAATGATCAGATGATAAATACTGAAACTCAGCCACAAGAGCTAAGTGTCCACTTGTATTCTAGGCACTTGCTAAAATCACATATTCCTTTTCGTCCCTCCAGTCTAGTCCTGATATCTAAGGTTGAGCACCTCCTCCCGCAGCATTGGAGACTGAGCATGTCACTCTTTTGGTGACTCCACTATAAATAGGCTAGGATCCTCCTCCACGCTCCAGTAAGCTCAGTCTCCAAAGCAGCGGAGGAGTATTGACCTTAAAGGTCAGGGCTCACTGGAATACTAAGTAAGGAGAGCTTGTTAGTTTTCTGTTTGGGAAAAGGAAATAAGAGAAGCGCTTTGGCTTCAACGGACCTGAGAGAGCAGTTTCAGCCTGCAGGGGAGCTTCAGTCTGCAGGGGCTGTCTCTACCTCCCTCCCCTCCCCCACCCTACCACTGAGGTGCTCTGCAGTGGCATCATGAGTGTCAACGGTGGGGAGTGAAGGAGGGGGGGTCTCAGCTCTCGAACTCACCATGTGAGTGAGGAGCTGGTCTTTGAATGGGGTCGGGGAGAGAGAGAGTGAGTGAGTGAGAGGAAGGTCTGCGGCTGCTGGAGTTCACTTCAGCGGCAGACACAGAGCCGCTTCGCACCGGACTTCATTGGCCTCTTTCTCTTCTGCGAATGCAAGGTTCCCCCGGTCGATGCTTTGGCTGCGGTCTGACAAGGCGTAGCTGAGAGGTGTCGGGAAAGGCCGGTGAAGCAGCGCAGAGGTAAGCGCAGCGTCAGGGCCCGGTTAGGTTGCGGTCGCGTGGTGAAAAGCGCTGGAAGCAGGATGGCAGGTCAGTTAGGCTTCGGCGGTTTTAGGGTTCGTTGACACGGGCTTTCAGGCGCTAAGGGGGAGTCCTTCCTTACAGTTCCAGATGTTTTAATGAGGTAGTCATTTAATTTGGTTAGTTTGTTAGTTTTGCTCATTTAAAAAAAAAAAAAGCTGAATTTTACTTAGGAATTTGCTCCCACAGCTCTGACAGGGCTGGCTGGCTGGCAGGATGCTGTCCAAACAGTTGTGTTTGCTTTGTGGAGTGAAGAAAGGGTCTCTGTCAGAGGCCGGGGTATGCAAGGGGTGCTTGCGGGAAGCGGCCTCGGCGGAGCTGTCAGTGGGAGATGGCGGAGAAAGTCAGAAGGGAGAGTCCAGGCTTGTCTGATCCGCTGGCTTCTTTGCCGCCCTGGAGCCAGTGGCAGGGCCCTCTTCAGTGCCAGACATTCCCTCTTTCCCAGCTCCTCTGATCCAGGGTGGTTTAGCAGCGATTTTTTCACAGCAATTTGTAACCCTGCTGCAGCAGGCCCTCGGAAGGGGGGGGGGTGCCAGGGTCCGCAGTGGCAGGGGAGGTGGAACTGGGGGTAAAACGCCTGGGTCAGCAGCTAGATCTCAGAGCCGGCGGTGTGCCCTCGAAGAAGCCTAGGCTACTGCTGGAGGAAGATCAGCTGGAGGATTTAGAGATGGAAGAGGAGTTGGAGGAAGGGGAGCTCACTGAGCAGGAGGATCAGGCATGAGTGGTGAGGGTGTTCCTGCGAGAAGAGTTGCCGGCGCTCATTACAGAGACGCTGAAGGCACTGAACATTCTGGCTTTGAGCGCGGGGGAGGATTCAGTGTTAGAGGATCCGTTATTACAGGCGGTTTGCAGGGCCCAGAAGGTGTTCCCATTACATAGAGTGTTGAGGGAGATGATCCAAGAGGAATGGGACATGCCAGAATCTGGGATGAAGGGGTCCAGGGTGATGGCTCAACTTTACCCTTTGGCGGACCAGGATAAGGACCTGTTTAAGTCTCCTAAGGTAGATGCAGCGGTGTCTGCCGTTACCAAGAAGACCACGATACCAGTAGGAGGCAGTGCAGCGCTTAAGGATGCACAAGATAGGCGCCTAGATTTGTTGCTGAAGCAGGTGTTCGATGCTAACGCCCTCTCCATGCAAGCTTCTATTTGTGGGGCATGGGCGGCGAGGGCATGTTTGCGATGGTGCCAGAGGCTTAACATGGGACAGCTAGAGGACGCGGCCGAGGAGACGGCTCGGTTGGAAACTAGAGCGGCTTATCTGGCGGATATCCAATATGATATGATACAAAGCCTGGCCAGGAGTATGGCATCTGTGGTAGCGGCATGTAGATGTTTGTGACTCCGTAACTGGGCTGCAGATGGCTCCTCAAAGGCACGGCTAAGTAAGCTCCCCTTTAGGGGCAAGCTCCTGTTTGGTGAGGATTTGGATAAATTAGTGAAAGACTTCGGTGAATCCAAGGGTGGATGGCTACCAGAGGATAAGCAGAAGCCCGGACGTTCCCAGGGACCAACGAAAAATCAGCAGAGGGAGTTCTGTCGTTTTTGGTCCCCACGGTTTGGTCAGTTTCAGCAGGGACGCTCGACTTACAGGTCCCAGGGGTTTCATGGGTTCAGAGGAGCGGGAAGAGGTTTCGGATCTTCCTTGTCCTCGACCTTCAAGAAACCTCAATGAAGTGCAGGGGGTCCAGGCAAGATTGATTCCCGTGGGGGGTCGGTTAAGGGAGTTCTATCCTGCCTGGACCCGAGTAATGTCAGACCAGTGGGTGTTGGAGGTCATTCGAGAGGGTTATGCTCTGGAGTTCCACCATCCGGTGGTCGATGCTTTCATTCTCTCGCCATGCCGGGCCCAGTCAAAGCGGCGGGCAGTGCAGGAGACGGTAGAAAGGCTCCTGGCGCTCAAGGCGGTGGTACCGGTGCCGGAGGACCAGTTCGGTTGCGGTCGGTACTCGATCTACTTTGTGGTTCCAAAGAAGGAGGGTACCTTTCGTCCAATTCTGGATCTCAAAGGGATCAATCGGTGCCTCAGGGTGACACATTTTCGAATGGAGACCCTAAGATCGATCATCGTTGCGGTAAGACAGGGAGAGTTTCTCATGTCTCGATCTGACGGAAGCCTATCTTCACATACCGATTCGCAGGGAGCATCAGCGATTTCTGCGCTTCGTGGTTCCTCAGGGACATTTTCAGTTTCAGGCGTTGCCATTCGGGCTGGCAACAGCTCCGCAAACCTTCACCATGGTGATGGTGGCGGCGGCATTGTGAAGACAGGAAGTATTGGTACATCCTTACCTGGACGATTGGTTAATCCGTGCCAAGTCGAGAAGCAAAAGCGAAGAGGCTACCCACCGGGTGGTCCAGTTTTTGTAGAGTCTAGGTTGGGTGGTCAATACGGAGAAGAGCAGGCTAGTGCCCTCTCATGAGTTGGAGTATTTGGGGGCCCGCTTCGACACAAGGGAGGGGAGAGTTTTTCTTCCGCTCCTCAGGGCGCAGGGAATAAGGGAGCTGATCTGCGCATTTCTGAAGAGAGCGGCCCCCACAGCGTGGCACTATCTGCAACTTTTAGGAAAGATGGCGTCGACCCTGGAGGTGGTACCCTGGGCCAGAGCTCACATGAGGCCGCTTCAGAGGGCTTTGCTCAGAAGATGGTCTCATCAGACCGGTCGCTTGACGCAGAGATTGCCCTGTCCGCAGGAGATGCGGGAGGCCTTGCAATGGTGGCTAGTGCAAGGAAATCTTCAGAGGGGAATGCCCCTGGAGTCCCCCAGATTGGAGGCCTCTGACAACGGATGCCAGTCTCTTCGGATGGGGGCACACTTTGAAGGACAATTCGTGCAGGGCCAGTGGACAGTATCGGAAAAGTAGTGGTCTATCAACAGGTTGGAGCTGCGGGCGGTGAAGTTAGCGCTTTGGGCATTGCAGCCAAGACTACAGGGAAAGGCAATAAGAGTGCTGTCGGACAATGCCACAGCCATGGCCTATATCAATCGCCAAGGGGGCACCAGCAGTGTAGCTCTGGAGGACGAGGCAGAGGAGCTCTTAGGCTGGGCCGAGCAACATCTAGAGGCCTTGTCGGCGGCCCATGTAGCAGGAGTAGACAATGTGACAGCTGATTACTTAAGTCGGGTCAAAGTAGATCCCGGGGAGTGGGTTCTGTATCAAGAAATGTTCAACTTGGTGGTGCGTCGCTGGGGGACGCCGGTAATGGATCTCATTGCGATGTTCATGTCGGCAAAGGCCGCAAGGTTTTACAGCAGAAGACGAGAAAGGATGTCGCAAGGCTTGGATGCCTTGATGCAGTTTTGGCCTCGGGATCAGTTGCTGTATGTGTTTCCGCCCTGGGTGCTGATAGGGCGGGTGCTGCAGCGGATAGAGCGGCACAAGGGGAAGGTTATCCTCATTGCTCTGGATTGGCCTTGAAGGCCAGGGTATGCGGATTTGATGCGGCTCCAGGTAGGACAGCCATGGCGGCTTCCGGACAGAAGGGATCTGTTGGTGCAGGGGCCGTTGAACATGCCTCAGGTGGATCGATTCTCGCTTACGGTCTGGCTCTTGAAAGGGCGAGGTTAAGGTCTAGAGGTTACTCGCCGCAGGTCATTTCTACCCTGTTGAGGTCCAGGCGTCGCTCTACCGCGCTGGCCTATGTTATAGTGTGGTGGCTGTTTGAGTCGTGGTGTGAGAATATTGGAGTGACAGCCTTGAAAGTTGGGGTACTGCAAGTTCTGTCTTTCTTGCAGGATGGGTTAGACAAGGGCTTAACGGTTTCGTCTCTGCGTGTTAAGCTGGCAGCGCTATCCTGTTACCGTGGAAAAGTACAAGGGAGGAGTCTCAGAACTCATCCGGATGTGAAACGCTTTTTGCGAGCTGCGTCACTGCTGAGGCCGCCATGGGATCTCAATTTGGTGTTGGAGGCCCTGGTGCGAGGTCCGTTTGAACCTCTGTCGGTGGCTATCTTGAAGGATCTTACTCTCAAAGTCGTCTTTTTGGTGACTATTTGTTTGGCTAGACGGATTTTGGAGTTGCAAGCTTTGTCGTGTAGGGAGCCTTTTTTGTCCTTTCAAAGACAGAAAGTGGTTTAGAGAACAGTGCCCTCCTTCTTGCCTAAGGTTGTGTCTCCGTTCCACTTAAATCAGGTAGTGGTGTTGCTGAGTTTTGACTTCCAGAATGTGCATGAGGCCGAAGGTAAGGTTCATCGGCTCCATTGGCTGGATGTGGGGCATGTCTTGAGGAAGTACTTGCAGAAGACGGCGCCTTTTTGTAGATCCGACAGATTGTTCGGCTTGTCTGGAGGGCCAAGACGAGGGGAAGCAGCATCGAAAGCCTCTGTTGCCAGATGGCTGAAAGAAACTATTGCGTCAGCTTATATCTTGAAAGGGAAGTCGGTGCCAGTAGGGCTCAGAGCTCATTCGACAAGGGCGCAAGTGTCGTCGTGGGCTGAGTTCATCTTGGTGCCGGCAGTGGAGATTTGTAAGGCAGCGACGTGGTCTTCACTTCATTTGTTTGTGAAACATAACCGGTTGGATGTTCAAGTGGAACGGGATTCTTGTTTTGGCTCAGCAGTGCTTCAGGCTGGTCTAGCGGGTCCCTCCCGGTAATTGTATTGTTTTACTGCTCTGTTACATCCCTAGATGTCAGGACTAGACTGGAGGGACGAAAAGGAAGAGTAAATTAGACTTACCTGCTAATTGTTGTTCCTTAAGGAACTCCAGTCTAGTCCTCTATCCCTCCCTGGTCGAGGGCCTGAAGCACAAGGTAATAACCTGCAGGGGCTCTGGACACATCGGGTCACGGAGGATTCATAAAGAAATGTGAGTAGTTGGTGTAGTGGGGCGGTATAGGGAGCTTGGGGTTCCTCAAAATGGGAGGTCAGCCTCAGCAGAACTTAGGAGAATTCCTAGGGCAGGAATAGTAAGGTTTTCTCAGGTAATTAAAAAAAAAAAAAGAAACAAGAATAACTACATTTATTTAGTCGGTTCAGTGTTTGTTGCAGTTGTATTTAACTACTTAGTTATTGCTCTCGTGAGTCTGTTTTGTCAATAGGTTTACTGGAGTGTGGAGGAGGATCCTAACCTATTTATAGTGGAGTCACCAAAAGAGTGACGTGCTCAGTCTCCAATGCTGCGGGAGGAGGTGCTCAACCCTAGATGTCAGGTCTAGACTGGAGTTCCTTAAGGAACAACAATTAGCAGGTAAGTCTAATTTACTCTTAGGCAACCTATTCAGAAAGCATTCTATAAATTGAGAATGTTGAATGGTTTATTTCCACAGATAATTTCAAACCATTTTATATCCTGTTGTATTTGCACCAATAGACTACTGTAATGCCTTGATATGGGGACTTCCAGCTTCTTCAAGTACAGTGCTTCAGGCAGTTCAGAATTCATCAGCAAGCTCATGACTGGTACGAGGATGAGAGATTGTATTAATCCCACTTTGATCGCTTTACACTGGTAGCCCATACCTGCACAGTGTAAATTCAAACTGTTATTGATAATGTTTCATACATGAAAATGCAATGTGTACCTTCGAGTCAGTCCTGACTCCTGGCGACCCAGAAGCTCCTGGGTTTTCTTGACAGTGTCACCGGAAGTAGATTGCCAGGCCTTTCTTCCAAGGCAATGGAGGGTTAAGTGACTTGCCCAAGGCCACAAGGAGTGCTAGTGGGAATTGAACCCTGGTTGCTTGGTTACCAAACCAGTGCTCTAACCACTAGGCTACTCCTCCACTCAATGTTTCATACATAATGGGATTTATTTTCCATTGGCCTTTCCAGTATGTTGGTATCTTCCAGTAAGAGCTTTAAGATCACAGGGTGAAAACTTGTTGGAAGTTCCATCATTGCCGGAGACAAAAAAATATGGATATATGTATACATGCAGGTTCAATTGTTGGCTCACAGTTGTGGAACCAGTTACAGCAGGATCTTCATTCAGTGAGAGAATTGATGGATTCTCCGGGAACAAGCAGGAAGTCAGTCCTCACATATGGGTGACATCTGTACCAACTGAGCCCTCACGAAAACATACCCCCAGCTTTTAAAGACAGCGTTTAGGAGATGCTACCTCGCTTGCGTGGCCCCCTTCCAACGCAAGGGTGCCATCTTACTCAGTCTCCTTTTTTTCCACGGAGCCCTTCAGACATCTGTCTGGCTTGTCCCTGGAAAAAAATTGATTTTTCAGCCTTACTTTCATACTCACCTCTTGTACTACACTGGTACTCTTCCCGTCACCTGACCTCGCTGTCTCGGCATCAAGTTCGGGTCCTTTTGTAGTTTCTTCCTCATCTTTTTTCCAACTCGCAGCTCAGCGGGTCTTTGATCTCGCTGGGGTACCATTTCCCCCATGGATACCAGTGGTTTTAAAAAGAGTGATCGGTGTCCCAAAATTATGTATTTGACCAACACACACAATTGCTGCCTTTGCTCTCTTGTGCCGGACCACAACCCCACAGCATGCAGTCTCTGCAAAAAGATGTCCAACAAGGCCCTCAAGAGCCACCAACAGCAGCACAATAGGTTTTTCCCCAAGTCCTCGGTACTTCCGAAGGCCAGGGCCTCATCTGAAGCCACAGCATCTCGGGGTGGCTCTATGGAACCCAAGCAGTGCCGTGGTTCTTTGGAGAGGGGGTCTTCCTTGAGGGAACCCAAGAAGAAGAAGACCTCGAAGGCTGCATCACTGGATGGATCTGACAGGCTGGTGCGTCCCAACCCAGGTCCTGCAGTCTGAGACGCTCATCCAAGGGATCAGAGACGGAGCGGCCTGCAAAGGCCCTGACTTTGGACCGGCCTTGGTCGTCAGACACCATCCTCATCGAGGATTCCCCTTCGGGGGCACCAGTGTCAGGCCCAATTCCTTCAGTGCCCATGCCAATGACTGCAGAGTCCTTTGGCCTGGAGTCCAGAATGGTGGCCTTGGAGCACAGTTTGTCTGCCTTCATGGACCAGCAGCGGGTGCTGTTGTCCGGTACGACCGGTTCCTCTGTCCCAACCACCGGGCCCTCAACGATGTCCAGGGAGGCCGTGCGAATCCTTGGCCGAGGTCTCGATCTGCTTCCTGCTCGATGGGGCTGTGATTGTCCCCGGCCAGTGCGGTCAGTACCAGCTGTGGGGCCTCGGAGGAACATGGGCTGGGATCAAACCTGGGGCCCGTGGACCATCCTTCCATTGAGTCAGCAAGAGATCTCCCTGTGTTTCTGGGCCATATGGCAGTATCGGTACACAACACACCCTTTTGCCCCACTACGCGAGTGTCAGTGGGGTCTCAAATGCAAATAGTACCAGCTCAAAAACACTGAAATTAATTTCCATTTATATGTTGATAGCATCAGCTCTCTGACAGTGGAGATTTTCCAAGATGCATTTTCTGGACCTTCTGTTGTAACAATCTCCCCATTAACTGGGCACACAAACAGTTGTGATGGGAGGCCCATGTTTTCGTCTTAAGTCCACTTAGTCAAGACACGAGAGCACCTTGCAAGTAAATCCATTGGAGTAGCGGGGAGTTTGCACTGTTTTTCAAGATTTCACAATGGTGCTTGTAGGAAAGATTGTTTTGGTTCAGATAAACAACCTAATTGCCATGTTTTACCTGAACAAGCAAGGGAGGGGGGGGATTGTTTTTTATACACCATATAGAGAAAAATGGACCATTGCTCACTGCATCTAGCTACGTATTTATTTATTAGTGCTTATTTACCGCATTTCGTGAATCAAAGCGGTTTACAAAGAACTCCAAGGCAAGAAACAATTACATTTAACAGAATTTTACATTGAAAATTACTAACAAGGCGTGGTGAGGGGTAAGGAAAAACAACTTAATCAGCAACTGCTAATTTCAGCTACAGGGGAGCAGTAGGCTCGTCGGGAATAAAATGTTCTTAATAGTATCGTGTAATGAAAATAATAAAATTGATTTAATTGGATAACTTGAAATATGGCTTGCCTTTAAGGATTTTCTAATTAAGTAATTTGTTCACTGAACAAATATGTTTTTAGATGCTTATGGAAAGCCACTGGATCCTTGGTGACTCTTATGTTGTCAGGAAGTGAATTCCATAGTCATGCGTATAGAGAGAAGGCTCTCTTGGATGTAGTTAAATTGCAGTTCCTAAATTCGGCAGGTACCACGAGGAAGTCTTTGTTGTTACTTCTCCGTGGCCTGTTTTCTGGAGTGGTTAGAATAAGTGTTTTCAGGTAGATGGATGATTCTCCTTGGATGGGTTTGAATATTGTGTGAATGGCCTTAAATTTTATTCTGCTCTCAATTGGCAGCCAGTGAAGATGCTTTAATACTGGTGTAATGTGATCTTTGATTGGGACTTTTGAAATTACTCTAGCCGCTGTATTTTGTGCTAGCTGAAGGCAGCGGATTGCTTTCTTTGGGAGTCCCATTAGAATGGCATTGCAGAAATCTAAGTGAGGGAAGATCATTGCCTGAACTGCTGTTCTGAAATCACTTGCGGAGAGGAGAGGTCTTAAATGTTGCAACATCTTTAACTTTGTTATGTTGCTCACGTGCTTGTTGAAACTGAGCTGGTGATCTAGCGTAATGCCCAAGTATCTCACCTCCTTTTTAACTTTGATGCTTGCTTTTTTTATCATAATTGATTCTGGTAGTGTGCAAGAGCTGCCTTCTGTAATAAATAGAATTTCTGTTTTTTTGAGATTTATTTGAAGGTTGTGGTCTGCCAACCAGGTGGCGGTGTTATTGAAACATTATTTTATGTTGGCATGGCTGTTTGGTATTGCTTTGGGTGTATAACATAATATCATCAGCATATATGTGATAGTATATGTCATGACCCTTGATTATGTCGCAAATAGGTTGAATGTATAGGTTAAAAAGGAGCGCTGATAAAGCAAATCCTTGGGGTATGCCTGTCTTTTCATAGAATGAGTTTGAAATGTTATTGCCCATTTTTACTTGAATGCTTCGGTTTGATAGGATTTAAACCATAACAGAACTTTATCTTTAAGGCCTATTTCTTGCAATCTATGTAAGAGATAGTCATGCATTATGGAGTCATATGCCGCTGATATATCTAGGAATATTAGGAAGAATCCAACATTAGGCTTTTCAATGCCTTTAAGAAGCTTGTCTGTTAATGCCATAAGGAGGGTTTCTACTCCGTGTCCTATTCTAAACCCGTGTTGTTGAGGGTCAAGTGGGGCAAAGCTATCTACGTGATTTTGTAGTTGGAACTGAGCTGCCTTTTCTCGGATTTTTGTCATAAATGGCAGACTTGAAATTGGTCTGTAAGAGCTTGGTTTAAATTTGTCCAAATCCTTGTCTTTAAATATGGGGTGGATAGAAGCGCTTTTTAATTCTTCTGGGATATACCCTTGCTCTAAGGAGGAGTTGATTAGATTCAGCATATGAGGAGATAGACGGTCGCCAGACAAACAAATCCATGTAGCTAGACAAGGGTCTAGTACTGATGTTGACATGTTTAAGGATTTGATTATATCGTCAAGTTGCCTTTCAGAGATTAGAGTGAATTTTTTCCAAGTCTGATTGGTGGAAGAGCTGCTTGTCTTAGATTGGTGTGCAGTTACTGCTATCGTGCCCACCTTTTCTTTGTAGTAGATGGCCATGGTGTTGGCATCTGGTGTGAGTGTAGAATTGTCTTCCTTTAGGTTGGTAGTTAGAGATTAATAGTTACCCCATGTTATCCAAGTTTAAATACCTGTTCATTGTAAGCACAGAGTACCCAAGGAAATGTGTAGTTCTATGTTTATTGTAAACCGCACTGATGTTGAATAGTGCGGTATAAAAGAGACTGGAAATAAATAAAATAAATAAATGTCAAACATTTTTCTTGACTTGTTTAGCGCTGACATTATTCGTTTGTTATGGTAATCTCGTTTATTGTTATTAGTGATTTGTATTCTTCCAATTTGTTAAAGGTTGTTTTGTCTGCAAGACTTTTTGATTTTCTCCATTTCCTTTCTATCCTTCTCAAGTCTTTTTAAATCTCATACTTCTTTTGAGTACCATACTGCACTTTTCCTCAGTTGAGATTTGGGAGTTGTGGAGCTGTTAGATATGGTGGCTGCTTGGTTTATTGTTGTGTTCCATCTCCTTATGAGTGTGTTGGTATCCTTGGTGTCTATTTGAAGATGTGGTAATACCTCTTTTAAGACATGATCCTTGTTGAATTTGTAGAACTTTCTATGTTTATAGTTGATTTGATTTGTATTTTTTTTATTTTATTTTTATAAAAGGTTTCAATACATTTATGAAGAAAAATATATAAACCAAAAATACACTAACTTAAATAGCATACATAATCTATAGTCCACATCAAGAAGCAGCTAAACCAAAATAAAGGAAAACTGGGCAGATTGGACTCCAACAAAAACATTAGACTCAATTATACATAGTCAAGAGAATAACATAATTGAAAACGTTAATGAAAGCATTAATTCCTTTCTAGAAGAAATTTTAATGTCTGATCTACTTCAAAAAAGACATAACATTTACCCTGAAAAACTATATGAGATTTACAAGGAAACTTGAGAAAGAATAAAGCACCCAAAGCTAACACCCAGGGGCGGACCTCCAAAAAGGTCTTACGCCGCTCCTGTGTAACTTTAGAGACATCAGGAAATACCTGAATTAATTGACCACAAAATTTCTCACTTTTCTTTAGAAAATATGCTCTCAATATTCTGTCTTTATCCATCTCCGAGGAAAACGTAACCAATAACGTATCTCTTGAGGAAATATCATCCACAGAGGATTCTAAAAACCCAGAAATGTCTAAAGTAGAAGAAACTAAATGATCATACTGCACCCCCCCCCCCCCCACCACCTCAGAATCCTTAACCACTTTCCCCTTAGGAACATAATATATTCGAGATATTTAATGATGTGGAAAAGATAGCCATAGCAAAATTTCTTTAAGATATTTTTGAAAAAGAATTAAAGGGGAAAGATAATGCGTACGGGGAAAATTTAATAAACGCAAGTTCTTAGATCTGATATGGTTCTCCAAAAGTTCATCCTGTCGATGTAAGGAGCATAGATCCTGAGTAACCGTAGTCAGCACAGCTTGCTGGGAAGAAAACATATTCTCACATTTCTCAACAACTTTCTCCACAGTCGACAGGCGAGTCTCATGGTCAGATAACTTTGTAACAGTTTCCACCAAAAACGTTGCCACTTTCTGCAAAGAAACCTCAAGCATCGACTCCATACGAGAAACAATAGTCCAAATGTCTTTTAGGGAAACTTCAGCCGGAGACACCAAAGATCCCTTAGAGGAAGTAAAAGAAACCACCGAGGGGAGGGGGGAGGCAAAGCTTCAAAGGTAGAATCAATTTTAAAAAAGGAAGGAGGCAAAACTGAGCCAGTAGCCTCCATCCCGTGAATCTCAAGGGTGGAAGAACTACTAGGCCCAACCCCAGAAGCCAACTCTTGATTGGGCTGAGTCATACCCTTATCATTAACAGAGGCTCGTGGTGAATCACTACTCACAGTTGACTCAATCGCTAACTCAGGAGATGACAACACAGCTGAGGCCAAGGGATTCCCCACTCGAACATGGGTATCCATTGGACCAATCACTTTAACCGCCTTCGACTGAACAGTTTGAGAATGTAGTTTCCTCCTCTTCCCCATTACAGGGACCCGCCTCTGCACCTAGTGCACCGAAGGGGCACCAAAGGGGCGTGCCTGCCCCTTTGGACACGCCCCTTTGGGCACGTGCCCGCTACCGCATCCCGCGGTGGAGCCGATGTTAAATGGCCCTCCTTCACTCCAGCCACCCAATAGGGAGCCAGCAAGCAGGCAGCAGAGCCAATCAGTTCGGTATCAAATTCAATGAGGAAATAAAGCTGTTCTGATTTGATTTGTATTTGATGTACTGGGTAGGAATGGGATACTGAATTGAATAGAATAGTGGTCAGATTAAGGAATCTGTTGGATCTGTACTTTTGGATCCAAGATATCGCTTGTCAATTCTTGTGGGATAAAAATGAGATCCAGGATATTTCCTTTAATGTGTGTAGGGTCTTGCATGATTTGCTTAAATCCCAGAGCATCCATTGTCTCTGTAAAACCTTGTGCTAGATGAACTGCGGCAGAAGGCAGGTTTAGATCTCCTAGTACAATTGTGAACTTGTTAGATGTGATTTTGCTGCAAAGTTAAATCTGTGATGTTAACAAGATCCTCTTCTTTTGATGATGGGGGTCTGTAGATTAGGCAAAGAAGCATGTTCGTGTTTTCAACTAGGAGAACATCCATGCTTTGTGCAATTTCAATTGAGCCTTTTCATAGTTGTAATTCCGTTTTTGCTAATATGGTTACATCTCCTCCCATTTATTTGGCCTTTGATGGTTGAAAATGTCATACCCTGCTGGTTTTAGCTGATTGATCAACACTGTTGTCATTTGTAGTTAGCCATGATTCAGTTATGAAAAGAATGTCCAAGTTATTATCCATGATGTGGTCTATTATACGCGGTATTTTATTCCTAATTGATGGTGGATTTGATGAGTGAGCATCTTAAACTGGGAGCAAATCTGCTGAGATTGGTTTTAGCACAACCCACTTTCCTGAGGTTGATCTGGATGAGACATTGCTTGCATTCAGCTTTATTGATAATGGATCGTAAGTTTTCACTTCGGCGGCTGGTCGGTGGAATGTATGTATGACAGGTATTGGATAACCAGATGGAGATATGGCCTGAGCTGAGATAGAAACTGTCAGAGATATTAATAGACCAAGGGACATTAATGAAAATAGTGGATGCATTTTTTAAATTTGTATTTATTTAGGTAATGTGGAAGCTTATGAGTGTAATTGTTTTCATCTAGGCTTCCTCATTAGGTATCTTATATCTTGAACTCTTAGGGGCTTGTTTACAAAGCCGCAGTAGCGATTCGTGATCGTTATCGGAGCCGCGGCCCCATTGAAATCTCTTGGGACTTGATTGTGGCCTTTTGACGGGGAAGATATGTTGGCCTGAAGAGCTTAATTTGAATAGGATCTTTCTGTTGATGTTGGCAGAATGAGTAGGACGTGGGCAGGGTCCCAGAGGATGCCGGTAACCGGCGGTACGGCCCGGCGCGGGTCCCTGCCCGAAGATGAGAGTGAGGCCATAGGGCGGATGGGTGCTGGCGGTGTTTGAATTGATTGGCGAGCCAATCAATGGGAGGGATCGGCCATGTGCTGCGGCGGCGAGGACGCTCGTCGAGCACATGGTCGTGGAAGCGGAAGGCAGACGGTGTGTTGTGCGCCAGAGTGGGTCGGTGTGGGGGCCTCAGTCCGTACCTCAGAGACGGTAGCAGGGGTCATCGGTGGTGCGGGAGTTCGAGAAGTCTGCCAGAGGCGGAGAGGCAGTGTTCGGGAGCCGGTGTACAGGCAAGGTGGCTAGAGGGCGGGGGAGGCGGCGGCCGGGTGGAAAAGGGAGGTTATTAAAGGGGCTACGGCACGGAAGTAGGATTAACTAATACTGTATTCAAAGAAAAGGGGGAAGACAGAGCATATATAAGTAAGGTAGTGGGTAGTCGTTACTCAAAAAAAAAAAAAAAAAAAAAGCAGGCGAAAGCGGGGAATAAAAGGGTTTCAGGCTTTATGATGCCGGGAGGGAAACAGAAAGCAAATAAGGGGCCCAGAAAGGGCACGGGGTAAGCGGGGAGGAGTTCCAAGAGTCGGGGGGGGGGGGTAAAGTGTTGGGCAAGGGACGGCAGGTGGGCCCTGGAGAGAGAAAAGAGCCTACAACGTGGGCCAGGGGGGCAGGCACAGGGGGGCCCATACTGAGGGGGCGAGGAGGGCCTTCAAGGGTGGTGAGAGGAGCTGGGAGGCAAGAGGGGACTGGGGCTAGGGGTCCTACAGCAGCAAGGGGGAGTAGGGCTGTGGTTGGTGCGGTGGGCCAGCTCAGTGTGGCTGGGGGACTGGGAAGGGGGCAAGCAGGGGGACAGGGGAGCATAGGCTTGGAGCCAGGGGACAGGGTGGGGCAAAGCAGATGGGGGGCAGAGGCAGGGGCTGGCTGGGCCGGGTATGGGGTGCCGGGGGGGGGGGTAGTGGGGGGTAACAGGTTTACAATGGGTACCGGGGGGATGGGAGCCAAGGGGCAACAAGGGTGGGAGCAATGGATGGGGGGTGGGCAAGGCCCTTCGAGGGCCGATTGGTCAGGGGCCTGGCAGGCAGCTTGGCCGGCAGTTGTTCCCCCGGCGGTTTTGCCTTTCTTGTCTCCGCAGGTTTCGCTCCGAGCAGTGCCGGGAGTGGGGCCAGGAGGAGCGCAGCAAAGCGGCACATCAGTGGGCGAGCACCAGGTGGCGGATGGCATCGACGGTCGAGGACGGAGAGAGATGCGGACGGTCGACAACGGGATGGCAGCGGAGCAGCAGCGGGATGCGCAGGAACCGTCAGAGGCGCCAGGATCTGGTGAGTTGGGTAGGGCGCCTGCTGGAGAAGAGGAAGAGGGGAGGGTTCAGGTGGAGCAGGCTAAAAAGGCCTCTAAGAAAAGGAAGCATACTTGCAGGCGTCGGCGCAGATCCGATTCATCTTCGTCGGCATCTTCTAGTTCGTCCACGAGTTCATCAGAGGGCGACGAGGATAGGCCAGAGTCGCGGGCGTCGGGTGTTGGGGCCGCGGCCGTGACAGTTTTGTCGGAGTTATGGGAAGGAGTGCCTAAGAAAATGCGGCGGAGAATAAGGAAGAGAAGGTATATTGACATCTTCAGGTTATTGGAGGGGCGTAAGCGTTCAGGTGAGAGTAGGAAAAAACGGAAAGAGGATGAGAAAGCCGGCAGGGTCCGGAAGGTGGCGAGGACAGTGGTGAATTGGGTAAGAGCTTTTTTACGGTTGGCGAGTGTTTGGGGGCATCGGCATCCGGAACAGTATGGGATGTTGTTATCATACGCGGACTCCATTCTAGAGGCCTCGCAGCTTCACGATGGCTGATCATGGCTTAACTATGACGAGAAGTTCCGAGATAAAATGGAGGAGAACAAGTTGTTGTCCTGGGGTAGCCAGGACATCAACTTGTGGCTCACTCAAATGTCGGTAAGGTCGAATGTGGGGGGGGTGGGGTCAAAGCTAACGCGGGGGCTAGTCCTTCGGGGACTCGTTCCTTTCGTACAGGGGGAGTCGGAGTGCCAGGCAAGCAAGGGGTCGGATTGGGGGGCGATGTGTGTTGGAGATTCAACAAGTCCTCCTGCCCATTCCCGGATTGTAAGTTCCGGCATAGCTGTTCCAGTTGTGGTGGCGGGCACTCGGCTGCGAAGTGTCTTAAAAGAGGGGCAGCTGGGGGCGCATTGCCAACCCCCAAATAAGAGTGCAATCTTTGGCTTAGCTCCCTCACCCATTCGGGTCGGAGTCCTAAGCGATTGGTTGTGCGATTACCCTAGGAGGAAGGATAAGGAGGTTTTGAGTAAGTGGTTTCGGGAGGGGTTCTTGATTCCGGTTCAGGGTGTGGTTGTGGCGGAGGCGGCGAAGAATGCTGCGACGGTTCGCCGTTTTGAGATGGTCGTGAGGAAAAAATTGGATGGGGAGTTGGAATTGGGCAGGATCACCGGCCCATTTTCCGAGCCCCCATTCGGGGAATTTGTGGTTTCTCCGTTGGGGATAATTCCCAAGAAGGAACCTGGTAAGTTTTGATTGATACATAACCTGTCTTATCCTGAGGGCTCCTTGGTTAATGATCACATTCCGCGAGGGTGCTGCACGGTGCGGTATGCTTCGTTCGACAAGGCGGTAGGGCTGGTGAAGAAAGCGGGACAAGGGGCGTTGATGGCAAAAGTGGACATCGAAGCGGCATTTCGTTTGCTGTCCGTGCACCCATCCTCTTTTCATTTGCTGGGTTTCCAGGTGGCGGGAGAGTATTATTTCGATAAATGTATGCCCATGGGTTGTGCCGCAGCGTGTGCATACTTTGAGAAGTTTAGTACCTTCTTGCATTGGGTAGTGGTGCAGCGGGTAGGATGTGAGGATGTGGTGCATTACCTGGATGATTTCTTGTTTGTGGGGGCGGCTCAGACTTCCCAGTGTACGGTGCTGTTGGAGGGCTTTGTGAGGGTGGCTGGGGAATTGGGGGTGCCATTGGTCGAAGGGAAAACGGAAGGTCCTTCTACTCGGATCACATTTCTCGGCATAGAATTGGACTCGGTGGGAATGGTGGCGCGCCTGCCAATGGAGAAGGTGTTGAAATTGAAGGTCTTAGTGGCAAACGCGGTAGGGTCAGCAAAG
Organism: Ichthyophis bannanicus; assembly: GCA_033557465.1. NCBI lineage: Eukaryota > Metazoa > Chordata > Amphibia > Gymnophiona > Ichthyophiidae > Ichthyophis > Ichthyophis bannanicus. The sequence continues at coordinate 551,178,468 of CM066031.1, forward strand.
CTCACCCTAAGGGAAATGCAGGTTCTAATAGGATCCCTGAACTTTGCATGCAGGGTAATACCAATGGGGCGAGTATTCCTGCGTTGGTTGGCGATGGCAACCGCAGGGGTGGCAAAGCCTCATCACTGCTTTAGAATTGCGAGTAGCATATGGGAAGACTTGAGGGTATGGGATAAGTTCTTGTCTGAGTTCAATGGGACGGCGATGTTCGTTGTGGACGAGTGCCGAGTTGCAGCTCTACACGGACGTGGCAGGCGGTGTAGGATTGGGAATTTATTTTGGGGGGGCATGGTGTGCTGACAGGTGGCCAGAGGCATGGAGGGACGAGGGGCTCTTAAAGAATATCACGTTTTTGGAGCTCTTTCCCATTTTGGTGACGTTGGAGTTGTGGCCAGGTAAGTTGTGTAATAAGAAAGTGGTCTGGTGGTGCGACAATGAGGCGGTAGTGAGCGTAGTGAATAATTATATGCCTTGTTGCGCCCAAGTGGCAGCTTTGGTGAGGAAGGTAGTTTTAGTCTGTTTGCGCCTGAATGTGGCATTGAGAGCACGGTACATCCCGGGTCTCAATAACAGTGTCGCTGATGCTCTTTCACGTTTGCAGTGGGATTGTTTCCGGAAGCTGGCTCCAGAGGCGGATGCGGAAGATTCGACGGTCCCCTGGAACTTATGGAGCTGTGGCCTGCAGAGATGAAAGAGATGCTGAGGAGTTCCGTGGCGGAGAGAACATGGGATTCCTATTGCAGAGTCTTTGGCAGAGTGGTGGAATTCTTGAAGGGGCAAGGATGGCGAGGGGGGGTGGTGCCAGATCATTTACTAGGGACGTACATAGCGCAAAGTTGCAGGGCGCTTCGCGGTCGGCGGTGCGGGGACACTTGGTGGGCTTTAACTTTTTCGCGAAGGCGGTTGGGTGGCCCTCAGCGGGTGATGGATTCTTAGTAAAAAAAATTGATACAGGGTTGGGGTAGAACGAAGCCGGCCCCTCCGGATATGCGGCGGCCATTAACTTACAACTTGCTGTGTCGTCTTTGCGAGGCCTTGCCTGCAGTGGCGGATTCAGATTTTGAAGTCAGTTTATTCATGGCCATATTTTGCCTGTCCTTTTTTGGGGCTTTTCGTGTGGGGGAATTAGTGGCGGATTCCAGAAGGAAGGGGGTGTGGAATAGCCTTTTGAGGAAGCACATGTGGCTTGACGGAGATCAGCTAAAGGTCTTCTTGGAGAGATCTAAGACGGACCAGCAAGGCCGGGGTACATGGGTGGTCCTGCAAACTATTGGGGGGAGCGCGTGTCCGGTAGCAGCGGTGCGGTCATTCTTGGCGAGGCGCCCGCAGGCCGAGGGTGGGTTTTTTGTTCATGTGAACGCGCGAGAGGTCACGAGGTACCAGGTGACCGCTGTGTTGCGCTTAGGATTGCAGCACATGGGGGAGGTCGCTAGCCAATTTGCGGCGCATTCTTTTCGTATTGGGGCAGAGACTAGTGCGGCAGGTGCTGGGCTGTCAGGCCGGCAGATACAAGCGATCGGCAGGTGGCGTTCTGGGGCATTTCGGACCTATGTCCGGTTGTGAGAAGGGGTAGTGCACAACGGTTAAGTAACATGTGTTTTCTTTTGCAGATGGGGGCAGAAAATTGCTGGGATGTTGGATGTTGGGGCACTCGTTTGTGTATTGGGCTGGCCGATGAGCGGGAACAAGGCCTATCGGGCAGAACTTGGGATTGGATCCCGCGGCGGTGACGATTTCATGGCTGGGCGAGAGAGGGCTGAGATGGACGCAGCTAATGCCCTTCGTCACCACGCTCGATGGAGGACGCCGTCGAGTTTTCTACTGCTGCACTTAGGAGGCAACGATTTGGCATTGTGGACTTGCAAACAGTTGATCAATGCAGCAAAGAGGGACTTCTCGAAAATTTTGGCAATGTTTGCAGGGGTGGTGCTGGTATGGTCGGATGTCATTCTGAGACCAGCGTGCTGGAGGCAGAGGCGCTGGTCTCGGGGGTTGACGAAGATCAATGGGCAAATTGGGAGGTGGGTGGTGGAGCATGGGGGTTTGCAGGTCCAGCATGAGTGGGTGGATGTTGCCTGTACGGGTTTGTACAGGGAAGATGGGGTACACTTGACCCCGGTGGGGATGGACCTGCTTTTGAATGACTGGCAGGAAGCGTTGGAGCAGGTTTTGAAGGGCAGCGGAGGCAGGTCGCAGCTTGAGCTCAGATGAGCGGGGGCGGCAAAGTCACGAGGGGTGTCTTTGCCGGTGGTGGGATCCTGGAGGTTTCCGGGGTCCGGAGCCGGAGGCTACTTGGGTAGGGGCAGTGTGCCCGCGACCCGGAGAACCCTGAACTGACTTTTTGCTAGTGATATGGCGAAGTCGAGCAGGGGTGGTGGTAACTGGACCGGTGGGGGACTGGGACAGGAGCAGAAGCGAGGTCACCTTGCTAATAGTACGGTGGGTGAGGTATCGCTCCGCTCGAGGTGAGGGGGGGGGGGTTATTTGATTAAATGGCGTTCATGTTATAAAGTTGAATTGTTTGGGCAATAAAGTTGCAACCTGTTGTTTCTCCAAGCTGGTGTCTGTGAGGTTTGTGGGAAAATAGGGGGGGAGAGGGGGGGAATAAAGCAGAGGGAGGGCGCCAGGTACGGATCCCCGGTTATGAGTAGGACGTGGGCAGGGTTCCAGAGGATGACGGTAACCGGCGGTACGGCCCGGCGCGGGTCCCTGCCCAAAGATGAGAGTGAGGCCATAGGGCGGATGGGTGCTGGCAGGGTTTGAATTGATTGGCTCGGCCGCGGGGACGCACGTGGGCGAGCCAATCAATGGGAGGGATCGGCTATGTGCTGCGGCAGCGAGGACGCTCGTCAAGCACATGGTCGTGGAAGCGGGAGGCAGACGGTGTCCCACCCTCCCACCCTTCTGTTGATTGGTCATTTGGGGGATTGGGTTGTTGCAGCTGGGGGGGGTGGAATGATGGAGGCGGGATCCCGGAGGTTTCCGGGGTCCGGAGCCGGAGGCTACTTGGGTAGGGGCAAGGTGCCCGCGACCCGGAGAACCCTGAGCTGACTTTTTGCTAGTGATATGGTGAAGTCGAGCAGGGGTGGTGGTAACTGGACTGGTGGGGGACCGGGACAGGAGCGGAAGCGAGGTCACCTTGCTAATAGTACGGCGGGTGAGGTATCGCTCGGCTGGAGGCGAGGAGGGGGTTGTTTGATTAAATGGCGTTCATGTTATAAAGTTGAATTGTTTGGGCAATAAAGCTGCGACCTGTTTCTCCAAGCTGGTGTCTGTGAGGTTTGTGGGAAAATAGAAGGAGGGGGAGAGGGGGGGGAATAAAGCAGAGGGAAAGTGCCGGGTACGGATCCCCGGTTATTTGGCTACAAAATGCTGAAGGACTTGAATACTTGCTCTACGTGCTTATTTCAGTGAAAAGAACTTGATAGTAATGATCAGCCATCGGCTTAAAGGTAAATGGCATACCTCTTAGAGTGTGGAAGCTATGATGCCCCTTTGTTTCGGGTTAAATGTAATGTCTCTCTCTGTCCGTGGATTCATGTGTTTCTTAGGTTGCGTACTTGAATCAAAGCTGTGCCGGGGACTGCTGGCAAAGCTCAGGTACTCAAGCTGCTGATTATATTTTTTGTGCGATGGGTATGATTTTTTTCCCTGCAGAGCCACGCTTAAGGGCCACGTCTAAGGGCCCTCAGGCGCGTGCCTGCCTGATGGCGCCTGTGATTTTAAAAGTCCGGTGCAGCCGCTGATTGGGCTGGGGCTGGTGAACAGGCGGTGCTTAGCCGTGTGCTTGCTGGCTCTACCCTGATTGGAGGAGCGAAGAAAGAGGATGCTGGTCCGATGTACATTCTGGGTAGATGGTATGGCTTGCTGGACAAACTCAAGAGCTAGAACCATGCAAATAATCCCTCAACTAGGGTGTAGTGGGAAAAACATTCTTTGTTAGAGTTCCTTGGAGATGGCCTTTTTGCTACAGAAGACAATGCCAAGTATCCTCTGTTTTTCGCAGAGACTCATTGGGTGGAGCTTAGCACCCAATGCCTTTCAACTTGATTGGGGTCAACCCTTTATTATGCTTTCCCATCCATACAGTATCCCAGATATTGTTCTGAAACTGAGGCTGGGCAGGGGCAGGATGAATCTAGTTGACCTGTAGTGGCTTCAACAAATGTAGTTTCTGACTCTCCAAGTTAGTGGAGGAACTGCCTCCTCATCTCTGAATATTGCCCCTGATCTCCCGAGGGAGATTTTACATCTGGATCTTTATTGCCTGGATCTGACTTTATGGAAGATGAACACTAGTTAGTTGGTCTGCCTCAGCTTCCCAGGGATCTGAAGGAGGTTCTTTTCGCATCTCATAAACCCGTCTACTGAGAGATCTTATTGCTTCAAATGGAGGTGGTTCACAATGTAGTGTGGGAGGCAAGGAAAAGATCCTTTTAGGCACAAGCCCACCTTGCTTTTACAGTACAGTACTTCATGTACCTTTCAAATTCAGGGCGTTATACTTCATTGATAAATATCTGGAAATAACTATTATGTCATTGTCAATGATTTAAGATTGTTGTCACACAAAGCCCATTTTGTGTCTGTCCTTGTGATTTTATATTTGACTGTTTTGTGTTTTTTAGTCCATTTCATTGTTTTATCATAATGTTATGGCTCGTGCCTGATGGGCATTTAGACTTTGAATGGTGTCTATAAACTGCCATGCTGTTCAAATGGTGGCATAACAAACATAGTTACCAAATTTCCCCCTTTCCTCTACTGACCAAGTTCAGAAAAACTATGGAACATGAGTCCTACTGTGTATTTGCCCATGATTGCTTGGGACCTCTGTGTTCAAGCTCAGTTAATGCAATCACCATGTGCACCAACGGTATCTGCTCCCTTGAAGTTCCTTATGTGGAAAGTACTGTTCTTGACTGCCGTCACCTCTGTATTTGAAAGCAAGTGAGTTGCTGGTGCTGGTGGTTGTTCGCCTTTCATTTTGGTTTTGCCTGAATAAGGTTTATGTTTGTTAAACAATTAATATATTGCTTTAATCAAGATACCAAAGCTGTTTACAAATCAAAATCTAGAAAAAGAAAGGCACTACACATTTTTCTAAAGGAAAGAAAAAAGCAATGGAAAACAGGGAAAGAACAAAAGAAAGTCATAAGACATAACATAAATCAGAACATAGGAATACAAGGTAGGACAGGAGCATTCCGCCATTAGAGCCACATTGATGCTAATTGAAGATAACTTCACAATGGTGACTGAAAAAAATGAAGAGAGTTCCATGGTTTAGGAACTATTAAAAAAAGAAAAAAAGGTGGACTGCTGGGTTGATTCTAAATGAGCCTTAGCAATTTGGAGGAAGTGTCAAGTGTTTCTTTTGTGAAAGAGCAGGTAGTACAAATTGAGATAAGGGGAATAAGAAAGTGCAAGGACTGTTTTTAAGACTTTGTAGCTGAGAACAAGTTTCTTAATTTGAATACAGGGAGATCAGTAGTGGTGAAAAAGCAATGGTGCTATGTAGTCAAATTTATGTGCATGAGAAAGTATGCAGATAGCCATATTCTGTATTGACTAAAGACATTTAAAATCCGTGAAGCAGGGACCAATGTAAACAAAGATGCAATAAAGTAACTAGTTATAAGAGCCTGAGTAGAAGTATGCTAATCAGTTGGTTTAAGAACATTTTGAATAGAGCAAAATTGTCCCAAAGTCGGAAATAGAGACTTGATTGTTTATTTATTTTATTTAGCTGCATTTATATCCTGCTTTTCACCGGGTCAAAGCAGTTGGGGGATACATTTAACACGAGGGGATATGAGACATATACACTAATACTTACAGGGAACATGGGCAGTGGAGGGTTAAGTGGCTTGCCAAGACCACAAGGAGCACCTGTGGGACTAGAAACCCCAGTCCTTCCGGCCCAAGGTTGCTGTCCTCTAGTGGGATTTGAACCCCTGACCTTCCAGCCTGAGGTACCTTGCCCCAACCACTAGGCCACTCCTCCCTCAATTGTTTGAAAGATATGGAACTCAAAAGACAGTTCAAAATCAAAGGTAACCCCGAGATATTTAAAGGATTCCATCAACTGGATAGGGTGACCAGACGTGTTGAAAGTGCCATTTGGGTGCAAACTACATCTGGTAACTACATAGCAATTGATTTATCAGGGTTAAGCCTGAGATGATGCACATCAAGCCAGGTAGCAATGTACTGAAGACACATTCATAGGAACTAAATCCAGAAAAAGAGAATCAGTATAATGAAAGCCGGTGATATTATGATTTTGTATTAGGGTGGCCAGGGGACTAAGAAAGTTATTAAAGAGCAACAGAGCCAGGATAGAACCCTGGAGTGTTCAACATAATAGCTGATGAAATGCAGAATGGAAGAATCAACTGAAACTAAGAACCAATGACCTGAGAGATAAGAAATAGTGAGGAACAATACCCGAGATAGCACTATGTTGCAAATGTTGGAGTAATAAGTTATTAACCAATTCGAAAGCAGATACTACGTCAAGTGATACAATGAAAGCTATTCAGAACTTTGCTTAGTAAAGCAATTAGTACAGTTATGGTGCTGTGACCTGCCCCATTTGGTGCAGATGAAACACATTTTGTTTATGAACAAAATTAGTTAGATGTGGGGAAAAAGATTTTCTCAGCAACATTAGCAATAAAAGCCAGTTAGTAACAGGCTGTTAGTTACTGACAAGTTAGATTTTTTTTCAAGACTGGATGAATTACAGAGTTGTTCTAGTAATCTGGAAGAACACCCAGCATGAAACTGTGGTTTATAATTTACAAAAAGAATGGCAGTAGACCTAACTATGCAGCCTTAATCCACTGTGATAGACAAGGATATAGAGAACAGGTGTGATGGTCCTTTCAGTAAAAAAACTACTCTGTAACTGACGTGGGTAAGATAACCTTACTGAAGTAATGTGTAACAAATTGAGGAATTGAAGGATAATGCTGGTGACTATAAACTATTTTTTGTAAAAATAAATAAAATAAGAAGCAAAATTGTCTGCAGACGCAACCAATGGAGGAGCAATCGAATTAGGAGTCTTGTTAGTAAAAGTAGATATTACAGAAAATCTCTGGACGATTCACTGAAGAAGTGCTAAGCTGTGTAAAGTAATTCTTTTTGGCTTTCTTAACTTTGCAAGTATAATATAATTTTTTAAAAAAATTTTGTATTTGTTTAGCTATTTTTATATACTGCTATCTCCAGGAACAAGCAGGAATGTAGTTTTCACATATGGGTATCGGTACCGATGGAGCCTGTGCGGGAACACTCCCCAGCATCCAATAGGAACGCTTTTGGGAGCATCCATCAGCACATGCACGCTGCCTTCCCGCCTTTCCAACTGTCCCTCTTCAGTTCTTCATTTTCCGCGGAGCCGACAGGATCCATACCCTGAAAATTCCGTCTTTAAAATTGTTTTCTTGTGGTTGCGTTTGCCTCTGCACGACGTTTACCGGTATTGCCGGTTCTTTTCTTTTCCAAAAAACAAAAAACGTATACTTTGAACTGTTTCTCTTCAGAAACTTTTCTTTTTTGGTGCTAGGCACCATTTTGGGCACTAGGCCTCATATTCCTAAAACATGGAAAAACCAACTAGTGGTTTTAAAAAATGTACTAAGTGTGGCGGTACCATTTCTGTCACTGACACCCATGATTGGCGTCTTAAATGTTTAGTGCCTGAACATTCTCCATCTGAATGTCTCTCCTGTATGGGGATGACTAAAAGAGGAAGACAGAGCCAGGCTGCAAAGCTCGGTACCCTCTTTTCTTTGGATGCCAGATCCATTGCATCGACATCTTCAAGGGCCTCCTCTTCCTCCCATGGATCTCAGGTAACTAAACATAAAAGCCGGTCCTCAAAGGGTAGCTCTCCTGCTAAGCATCGAGAGGCCATTGGCATTGCCCTTGAGGGAACCACACCAGCAAAGCAGCCCCGGCGGGAGTCTTCGGCTTCCAAAGCATCAGTGGGGCTCCAGGATGTTCTCGAGGCCTCAACCTCGCAAGAACTACCTGTGCCATGCTCAGGGGTCCCGGCCGTTTTCACCGGTACCGACACCCAGGCATTGGCAGCGTCGATAGACCAGAGGTTCCTTGCTATTGAACGCAGCATTGCAGCTCTTCTCTCAGCTGCGGTACCATTGGTCCAACGGGCACCAGTATCGATACCGATGCCAGTGCAGACACTGGTACCGGTACCGACAGTACCGGCCCCGGTGGGAATTCTTCCCACGTCATCTTTGGCTGGAATCGACAGATCGGTACCGGATCAACTCGATACCGACTTCGATCGATACCGGGATCATGCTTTGCATGAGCATCGTGGTCAGGAATACTTCGAATCCTCCGATTCCGAAGACTCTGACAATTCTGCTGGTACTAGAGGGTTTCTCCCAGAAGATCCCTCTTCTCCCCAACGCAGAATGTCCCCTCCAGAGGACATGTCTTTTCAGGATTTTATTCACGATATGGCCATGGGCCTTTCAATCACGGTGGCTCCTGAAGAGGAACCCAGAGCAAAGGAATTGGAAATTCTCCAATATCCTAAGGCTCCAAAGGAGGCAGCCACTCTGCCCATCCATGAAATTCTGCATAACTTGATGCTCAGAATGTGGGAGACACCTCTGACTACATCTCCTCATTCTAGGAGACTTGATACTATGTATCGAGTTCTGCCATGTCCTGGATTTCAAAAGACTCAGCTACCACACCATTGAATGGTGGTGGAGTCAGCCATGTGTAGGATGAAAAGTGCAAAGAGGCATGCATCCAATCCCCCAGGACGTGAATGTAGGACTCTGGACACTTTTGGGCGCCAAACTTTTCAGGCTTCCATGCTTTCAGCTAGGATCAGATCATATATACTATATATGGGAATGTTCCTCAAGGAAGATATTGGAGACTTGGAGCTTATGAGCCCATTTCTCCCAGATGACAAGAGACAAGACTTTCTTGCTCTAGTTAGCATGCTCAAGATGTTTCCAAGTTTGTGAAACGTGCAGCCTTTGACTGCTTTGAATGCATCAGCAGAACCTCTGCTATTGCCATTGGCACACGACGGATTGCCTGGCTTCAGGGATCAGACTTGGAGACTTGGCTACAGGACAAGTTAGGCTACATTCCTTGCACAGGAGAGAATCTCTTTGGCGAGAACTGGCAGGAAAAGGCTAACGAGTTAGATGCTGACAATACTACTCTAGATAGATTGTCGAAATCTACAGCCACTCCATCCAAAAAGAAGCCTTATAAAAAACCCTCTTTCAGCAAAAAGAGGAAATTTTATCCTTCCTATACCCAGCAGAGTCAGACTCAGGGTCAGGTTGCCCAAAAGGGACAAACTAGACAGCAAAAGAAGCCAAAAGGCCCAAGAGCCCAACCAACTCCGCGGGTTCAGCCCCCTCAAGGGCTTTGACTCCTTCCTCGAGAGCTTAGCCTTCCTGCCTCTGAGGGGTCCCCAACCTCCCCAATGTCCCATGCAGGTTATGCCACTTTGCCAACAGATGGCATCAAATAACAGCAGAAGATTGGACTTTGTCCATTGTAGGAGAAGGGTACAAGCTTCATTTTCACAGCATGCCCCCCCCCCCTCCTACAATTCTAAAGCAATTCAATTCTCAAACCTCTGCAGACGATCTGCTAGATCACGAGGTCTCAACACTTCTTGCCCAAGGGGCAATAGAGGAGGTACCCATTCTTCAACGGGGTGCAGGGTTCTACTCACCCTATTTTCTTATTCCAAAGAAAACAGGAGGACATAGACCCTTCAGACCTCAGAGAACTGAACAAATACCTGTTTCGAGAGAAGTTCAAAATGATTTCTCTAGGAACCCTTCTGCTATACCTTCAAAGCCAGGATTGGCTGTGCTCTCTAGACTTAAAGGATGCATACACTCACATTCTGATCCATCCAGATCACAGGAAATTCTTACGATTCCTTTTCAGGGGAAAACATTTCCAGTACAGGGTTCTTCCCTTTGGTCTGGCTTCAGCACCAAGGGTATTCACGAAGTGCATGGCAGTAATAGCTGCATTTCTGCGAACCCTGGGGATATTCGTCTTCCCTTACTTAGATGACTAGAATTCGAGCCCCTACAGTTGCAGAGGCCGGCACTGCACTGTCTCGCACAATGCGAATCCTCCAATACTTGGGGTTGGTAATAAACTTCCCAAAATCCCAACTTGTTCCTTCCCAATGTCTGGAATTCATAGGGGCCTGTCTAGATACCAGACAGGCAAAGGCTTTCCTTCCACAGGTCCGGTGTCTTTGCATAATGCAACTAGCTTCTCAAGCAGCGGGGAAATCCTCCCTAACTGCTCGAGAGCTACTACAGTTGCTGGGACATATGGCATCCACAGTTCATGTAGTTCCATATGCTCACCTCCACATGCGAGCAGCTCCGTGGACCCTATCCACACAGTGGACACAGGCCACAGGTCATTTATCAGACAAAATAATAAACTCTCAATGACTATTGTCCCTCCAGTGGTGGCAATCATTAGAGAATCTGACGGTGGGGTCTCCTTTTCATCAACCCCGCTTTCAGGCCACCCTAACAACAGATGCATCACAGGTGGGTTGGGGAGCACACCTGAATCATCTCTCTACCCAGGGCACCTGGACTCCACAGGAGGCTGGTCTACACATAAACCTCCTGGAATTAAGAGCAATCTATTTAGCTCTTTGAGTATTCCACGCCCAGCTCACCTACAAGACAGTCCTAGTCCAGACGAACAATCAAGTAGCCATGTTCTATGTGAACAAGCAGGGCGGGACAGGCTCTCCTGTCGTTATGCAACAAAGCTTTCCGACTGTGGGCCCTCGCCAAAGAGTATCAAATTCACCTTCTAGTGGTATATCTTCAAGGCATTCAAAACCTTTGGGCAGACAAACTCAGTCGAGTACTGCTGCCTCACGAGTGGTCCCTCCACCTAGACCAGGTGGCAAAGATATTTCATCTCTGGGGCACTCCAGACATAGACCTCTTTGCAAGTCCACTGAATGCCAAACTTCCCCAGTTCTGTTCCAGGATTTAGGCTCACAATTGTCAGGCAAGGGATGCCTTCCTCCTTCACTGGGGTCAGGACTTCCTTTATGCCTTCCCACCCATTCCCCTCATCTCCAAAACACTCTTCAAGCTTCAGAGAGACAGGGGTCGCATGATTCTTATAGCGCCATGATGGCCACGCCAAGCGTGGTATCCCCTGCTTCTACATCTCTCTCAAGCTGCACCTCTGGAGTTAGAGCATGCTCCAGATCTCCTTTTCCAAGAGGATGGGATGCTATGGCACCCGAATCCCCAGTCCCTGCATCTGATGGCCTGGTTGCTGAAGGCTTAGACCTCCAGGATTTCAACCTGTCCCAGCAGATAAAAGATATCCTTCAGGCTTCTAGGAAACTTTCCACAAGAATATCTTATGCCTTCAAGTGGAAACATTTTACTATATGGTGCTCCAAGAAGGGCTTAAACCCCCTTGTCCATACCTTTAGAATTGATACTAGAGTATCTCCTTCACTTATCGAATTCTGGTATAAAGACAAATTCGGTAAGAATCCATCTTAGTGCAATTGCAGCTTCTTATAAGCCTCTGAATGGGGAACCAATTTCCTATTATCCACTCATATCCAGATTTATGAGAGGTCTTCTATTAACCAAACCTCCCATTATCTAAATCTAGTTCTTGGGCAGCTCATGAAGCCGCCTTTTGAGCCTTTAGCCACTACAACCCTTAAGTTTTTGACCTGGAAGGTCATCTTCCTAATTGCAATCACCTTTGCACGTCGCATTAGTGAACTGCAAGCTTTAGTGGCTGAACCTCCTTATACTAGATTTCATCATGATAAGGTTCTTAGAACTCATCCACACTTTATGCCAAAGGTGGTTTCGCCTTTTCATTTAAATCAATCAATTTATCTTCCTGTATTTTTTCTAAGGCCTCATGCCTCTAATGCAGAAAGAAACCTTCATACTTTGGATTGTAAAAAGATCCTTAGCCTTTTACCTACAGAGAACACAGCAACATATAAAGTCCTCGCAACTTTTTATAGCTTTTGACCCTAGTCATTTGGGACGTCCAGTCTCCAAAAGAACTTTATCTAAATGGATTGCCCAATGCATATCCTTTGCTTATGAGAGTAAGGGTCTTCCTCTTCAAGGCCATGTCGCAGCTCATAATGTGAGAGCCATGGCAACTTCCATGGCTAATCTCCACTCTGTGTCTATCAATGACATTTGTCGAGCAGCCACCTGGGCTTCGGTACACACCTTCACAGCCCACTACTGCCTGGATAAAGCCTCCCGTTGGGATGCCTCTTTGGCCAAGCTGTTCTTCAAAATCTCTTTCAGACCTAATTCAACTCCTACCCACCAAACCTGGTGGAATGCCAGAGATCCATGGGAGGAAGGATTCCCACCTTTCAAGGGTGGCACCTTCCTGGGGCTATTTCCCTGGCATCTTCAGCTAGGGAGTCCCCATATGTGAAGACTACATTCCTGCTTGTTCCTGGAGATAGTGTAGTTACTCACCTGTAACAGGAGATCTCTGGGAACAGCAGGAATTTAGTCTTCACAACCCACCCATCTCCCCTAGGAATTGTCTCTTTCCTCTCTCCCTCTATCCTTTCACTCTGCTACAAACTTAACTGAAGAGGGACAGTTGGAAAGGTGGGAAGGCAGCGCGCATGTGCTGAGGGATGCTCCCAAAAGCATTCCTATTGGAGGCTGGGGAGCATTCCCGTGCAGGCTCTGTCGGTACCGATGATACCCATATGTGAAGACTAAATTCCTGCTGTTCCTGGAGATCACCTGTTACAGGTGAGTAACTATGCTTTATCTGAGAGTCAAAATGGTTTACAGCTTAACAAACTTTCAACTATTACATACTGTATAACGTATTATGAAAGAGAAGAGGGATGGCTCCAAGCACTTGGTCTGGTGTTAAAGAAGATGTAACCCACTATGGTACCAAGGATGATATGACTTTGAAGAGTTAGTACTAGCTTTGAGAGGAGCAACAGAATTTAAAGCAGAACCCAATAATGTATTCCTGCAAGAGATCTTGTAAGTGTGAGAGAGAGAAGAAATCATCTGGAAAAGACCATAAGAATATTAGAGCATCATGATCTATATGAACTAGATTCCAAATTTGTCTGGAATATCATAGATTAGTAGGGATAGTAATACAGTCTGACATGGTAAAGGTAATGAGTGAGTGATCAGACCAAGTAATATGAGCTATGTTTTAACAAACAAAGAGAAACAGTGGGAAGAGTTAAAAATCAGGTCAAGTATATGTCCAGTCAAATAGGTAGGACCAGGGTTTATTGAGTGAAACTCAAATTGTTCAGAAAGTGGTAAAAATCAGAATCATAAGCTCTAACTGGATGATCATGAATGTTAAAATCTCTGAGAACCACTAAATTATGAAATCATGTAGAAACTTCTACAGTACAATATTACTTTAAATGGCATCCAATGTAGAATTAGCAAGACCTGGTAGACAATAAAAAAATAAATAATGAAGAAGAAAGTAGAGTGGAGGTTTGAAATGGTCTTGGCCAACAAAGCCCCAGGATAGGTAAAAAAAAAATGGCAGTAGAGAACATAAGATATGCCATACTGGGTCAGACCAAAGTCCATCAAGCCCAGTATCCTGTTTCCAACAGTGGCCAATCTAGGTCATATATACCTAGCAGTTTCCCCAAAAGACACAGGTTCCACAATGCTTGTACTGGGTCAAGCATTGATATCCTGGCTATACTAACAGCCTTTACTACATCCTCCGGTAACAAATTCCAGAGTTTGATTACAAGTTGAGTGAAAAAATATTTTCTTTTATTAGTCTTAAATAGTTTACCCTGGAGATTCATTGCATGTCCCTTAGTCTTTCTATATTCTGATACGTAAACAATCAATCTATGTTTACCCGTTCCACTCCGTTCATTAATTTATAGACTTCTATCATATCTCCCCTCAGCCATCTCTTTTCCAGGTTAAAGAGCCCTAACCTTTTTAGCCTTTCTTCATAGGAGTATTCTTCCATCCCCTTTACCATTTTGGTGGCTCTTCTCTGAACCTTTTCTAATAACGCTATATCCTTTTTAAGATATGGCGACCAGAATTGCACACAATATGCAAGGTGCGGTCTCACCATGGAACGATATAGAGGCATTACAATATATTTTGTTTTATTTTCCATTCCTTTCCTTATGATTCCTAGCATTCTATTTGCTCTCTTGGCTGCCGCTGCACACTAGGCCGAGGGTTTTAACATGTTATCCACAATGATATCTAAATCTTTTTCCTGGGTGGTGGTTCCTAATGTGGAACCTTGCATCGTCTAACCATAGTTTGGGTTGTTCTTCCCTAGGTGCATAACTTTGCACTTGTCCACATTAAATTTCATCTGCTATTTTGATGCCCAGCCTTCCAATTTTTCAAGATCCTCTTGCAATTTTCCACAATCCTCTTGGGTTTTAACAACTTTAAATAGTTTTGTGTCATCTGCAAATTTGATAACCTCACTCGTTATTCCCTTTTCCAGGTCATTTATGAATATGTCAAAGAGCAGCAGACCCAGCACAGATCCCTGGGGTACACCACTATTCACCTTTCTCCATTGGGAAAATTGTCCATTTAGCCCAACCCTCTGCTTTCTATCTTTTAACCAGTTCCTGATCTACAATAGTACACTGCCTCCTATCCCATGACTCTTTAGTTTTGCCAAAAGTCTCTGATGAGGGACCTTGTCAAAGGCTTTCTGAAAGTCCAGATACACTATATCAACCGACTCACCTTTGTCCACCTGTTTATTCACACCTTCAAAAAAACATAACAGATTAGTAAGACAAGATCTTCCTTGTCTAAAGCCATGTTGGCTGTCTCCCATTACGCCATGACTATCTACATGCTGAGTATTTTGTTCTTTATAATGGTTTCTACCATTTTTCCCGGTACTGACATCAGGCTCACTGGTCTGTAGTTTCCTGGATCACCACGGTAACCCTTTTTAAAAATTGGTGTTACATTGGCGATCCTCCAATCTTCAGGTATTACAGATGATTTTAATGAAGGTTCACAGATTACTAATAGCAGGTCTGCAATCTTATATTTCAGTTCTTTCAACACCCTTGGATGTATACCATCCAGCCCAGGTGATTTTCTACTCTTCAGTTTATCTAATAGTTGTAATACATCTTCCTGATGTATCGATATTTCCTTCAATTCTTCCGCACCTTTAAATACCACTTCAGTCATGGGTAACATCCCTACATCTTCCTCAGTAAAGACTGAAGCAAAGAACTCATTCAGTCTCTCCGCTATCACCTTGTTGCCTCTTAGTGCTCCTTCAACCCCTCTATCATCTAATGGACCAACTGACTCTCTCACAGGTTTTTTGCTACGAATGTACTTGAAAAAGTCTTTATTTCGCGTTTTTGCTTCTGCAGCAAGCTTCTCAAATTCTCCCTTTGCCTGCCTTATCAATGCCTTGCATTTGACTTGCCAGTGCTTGTGCTGTTTCAAGGTTTCGTTGTTTGGCTGTTTTTTCCATTTCCTGAAAGATGCTGTTTTGACAACAACAGCCTCTCTGACCTCACCTTTAAACCATGCTGGCAGTTTTTTGGACTTCCTTCCACTTTTCTTAAAGCGTGGAATACAGCTGGTCTGGGCTTCCAAGATTGTATTTTTCAACAACACCCAAACTTGATGTAAGTCTTTAACCTTTGCAACTGCTCCTTTTAGTTTTTTCTTAACTATTTTCTTCATTTTATTATAGTCTCCCTTTTGAAAGTTAAAAGGTAGTACTGTGGATTTCCTTACTATCCCTCCTCCACTAATTAAATCAAATGTGATCATGCTATGACCACTATTGCCAAATGGCCCCAACACCCTTATCTCTTGCACTAGATCTGGTGTTCCACTAAGGACTAGGTCTAATATGGCTTCCCCTCTGGTTGGTTCATGAACCAGCTGCTCCAAGAAACAGTCATTTATTTCATATAGGAACTTTATCTCCCTGGTATGTCCTACTGTGACACTGACCCAGTCGATACCAGGGTAATTGAAATCAGGCATTATTATTACTGCACTGTAACGTTTGTTAGCTTCCTTGATTTCTTTGAGCATTTCATCATCCATTTGTTCATTCTGGCCAGGCGGTCGATAGTACACCCCCACTGCCATCGCCTTCCCCTTTTTACATGGAATTTCAATCCATAGAGATTGTACTGCAAATTTTGTTTCCTGCGAAACTATAATCCTTTCTGACTCAATGCCCTCTCTAACATAGAGTACAACCCCTCCACCAATTTGATCAGTTCTATCATTACGATATAGTTTGTACCCAGGTATCACAGTGTCCCACTGATTGTCCTCTTTCCACCATGTCTCTGATATTCCAATCATATCTAACCTCTCATTTAGTGCTATATATTCTAACTCTCCCATCTTATTTTTTAGACTTCTAGCATTTGTATACAAGCATTTTAGAGACTGTATTTTATTAATATAATCTGGCTATTGGTAGGCATGGGTAATTTGGGATCTTTAAGCTCGCTCTGCTCCATACTCGAGGGCATTTGGGCTACTTTACTCTTTTTTTGGAACCTCTCTGCTTTAGGTAGTATCCTTCAAGGATACATTCTTCCGAACCATGCACTCTTGGGCGACTGTTGGCTTTCCCCTATTATCTAGTTTAAAAGCTGCTCTATCTCCTTTTTAAAGGTTAATGCCAGCAGCCTGGTTCCATCCCGGTTAAGGTGAAGCCCATCCCTTTGGAAGAGCCCCTCCTTTCCCCAGAATGTTCCCCAGTTCCTAACAAATCCAAAACCCTCATCTCTGCACCATTGTCTCATCCACGCATTGAGACTCCGGAGCTCTGCCTGCCTTTTGGGGCCTGCGCATGGAATGGGAAGCATTTCGGAGAACGCTACCCTGGAAGTTCTGGATTTCAACTTCCTACCTAAAAGCCTAAATTTAGCCTCCAGAACCTCCCTACCACATTTTCCTATGTCGTTGGTACCAACATGTACCAAGACAGCAGACTCCTCCCCAGCACTATCTAAGACCTTATCTATGTGGCGCGTGAGGTCCACTACCTTTGCCCCAGGCAGGCATGTTACCAGGTGATCCTCATGTTCACCAGCCACCCAGCTATCTACATGCCTAATGATTGAATCACCAACTATAACGGCTGTCCTAACCTTTCCCTCATGGGCACATGGCCCTGGGGAAACTTCCTCGGTGCGAGAGGGTTTTACATCACCTGGAGGACAGGTCCTAGTTACAGGATCACTTCCTGCCACACCAGGGTGATGCTCTCCTGTCATGTAACCTCTCTCCTCCATGGCAACATGGATGCTGCCAGACTGGAGGTGGGACTTCAGGACTATATCCCTGTAGGTCTTGTCTATTTACCTCTCTGTCTTTCTTATGTCTTCCAAGTCTGCTACTCTAGCTTCTAGAGAATGGACTCATTCCCTGAGAGCAAAGAGCTCCTTGCACCATGTAAGACCTCTCACCAACTCGGAGAAAATCATACATGTGACACTCAATGCAAAAGACTGGAAAGCCCCCATATTGCTGCTGGTCTGCTGTCTGCATCTTAGTTTTAAGCTTGTGTTTAGATCTTTAAGTTCTTTACTTACTAAGGGTTGCTACTAGGCCCTGACTGATTTAACAAAAACACTGGCTTCACGGATTAATTAGCTTTAATACAAAGAAGTCCTTTCAGAAAATTCCCAGAAGTATATGCTCACAATTGCAGATCTCTCTCCAGAGGTAGCAGTCCCTTTTTCTAGTCCTTCAAGACTGCTATGAGATTAATTAATGAGAGTCTGCTGGAGAAGATCATAATAGTCCCTCCACCTACTCTAGAAGATCTTTTCACCACCAGAAAGGAAAAGTCTGGAGGCAAGCTGGAGTGGAGCAAAGCTTCTTCACCATCCTTCAACCACTTTTCTGTTATGCAAAACAAATCTGTAAGAGGTCAGCATCTAGAGTAGTTTTCTACAGACAGACCAACAATTCAGTAAAGCAAAGTTGTATAAGGTGGCACACAGAAAATGAAAATCTGATAAACTGGATTAAGAATTTTACCTTTGGAGAAGCAAGTGCTGGTGGTCATGGAAGAGGTTTGTGGCCATATTCATCAGTTAGGAGTGGCGGTATCCAAGTGCACCCTTGCCAACTGGCTAGTTGACAGTTTAACTCAGTGCTTTCAGACTGCTGACCTTCAGTTGCGAGTCTCTGCAAAATATCAAATTTGAGCAATAGGAACTTTAGTGGAGCAACTCTGCTTGGTTCCAGTGAAGGATCGTTGAAGAACAGCAACTCTGTTTTCTATACACACATTTACATAGTAACAGTAATTGATGGCAGATTAAAGCCAACATGGTATATCTGACTAGTAAGGTGGTTAGAGTTGAACATAGAAACATGACGGTAGAAAAAGACCATATGGCCTATCTAGTCTGCCCTTCCCTATCAACTACAGTAGTCCTCTTTTCTCCTTTAGAGATCTGTGTCGGTCCCATGCTTTTTTGAATTTAGATACTGCTTTATAATGAAGATCACTAACCATTTTAGTAGCCACCCTCTGCACCAACTCCATCCTGTCTATATCCTTTTGAAGGTGCAGTCTCCAGAATTGTTCACAATACTCCAAATGAGGTTACACCAGAGTCCTATACAGAGGCACTATCGCAACCTTTTTTTTGCTTGCCATTCCTCTCCCTATGCACCCAAGCATTCTTCTGGCTTTTGCTGTCAACTTTTCTATCTGTTTAGACACTTTAAGATCATCAGAAACAATCACACCCAGGTCCCACTCTTCTTTTATAGACAGAAGTACTTCGCCCCCTACACTGTACCAATTCCTTGGATTTTTGCAGCCCAAGTGCATGATCCTGCATTTTTTTAGCATTAAATCTCAGCTGGCAAATTCTTGACGGTTCCTCAAGCTTAGCTAGATCCCTCCTCATACTCATTCCTGGGTGTCTACTCTATTGCAGATTTTGGTATCATCCTCAAAAAGGCAAAATTTACCTGACAGCCCTTCCACAATATCACTAACAAAGATGTTAAAAAGAATCGGACCAAGGACAAATACCTGCGGCACACCACTGGTAACTTCCTTCTCAGAGTGAGCTTCATTTACCTGTATCTTTTCTCGCTTCCCACTTGACCAATTTCTAACCCAGTCAGTCACTTTAGGGTCCTCAGTTTGTTTATAAGTCACCTGTGTGGAATAGTGTCAAAGGCTTTACTGAAATCTAAGTACACCACATCTAGGGATCTTCCTTGGTCCAACTCCCTAGTCACCCAGTCAAAGAAATCAATCAGACTTGTCTGACAAGACCTGCGTCTGGTAAATCCATGCTGCTTCGGATCCTGCAATCCATTGGACTCCAGAAACCTCGCTATTCTCTTTTAGTAGTGTTTCCAATAATTTACTCACCACAGAGGTTAGATTAATTGGCTTGCAGTTTTCAACCTCATCCTTACTTCCGCTTTTGTGTAAGGGGAACATATGTGCCTTTTTCCAGTCCTCTGGAGCCACTTCTGACTCCAAAGAAGCACTGAAAAGGTCAGTCAGTGGAGCCACTAGAACGCCCCCAAGTTCCTTCAGTATTCTTGGATGAATCCCATCCGGTCCCATCGCTTTGTCTGCTCTTAGTTTAGCTAGCTCCTCATGAACACAGTCCTCTGAAAATCATTCAAGATCCCCATCACTTCTGTTCCTTTTTGTGGGGGTTTTCTGAGGTCCTGCTCCTGGTCTTTCATCTGTGAACACAGAACAGAAATATTTGTTAAGCAATTCCACTTTATCCTCATCAGCGTCTACATATTCCTCCACTTCACCCTTGAGTCTGATAATAGCACTTTTGTCTTTCCTCCTCTCACTAACATATATGAAAAATGTCTTATCCCCCATTTTTATTGCATTGGTTATTTCTTCTTCTTTTTTGTATTTTTACTTCCCCAACTATCTTGCTAGCTTCGCAAAGTTTTTCCAAATATAGATGCTTGTCTTTCTCTCTGTGATCTCTTGTATTTTATGAAGGCCTCCCTCTTTTTCTTCATCTTTTCAGCTACTTCTTTGAGAACCATAGTGGCCTCCTTTTCCTTTTTCATTTATTTACCTTTCTAACAAAAAGGCTTGTTGCCCTTAAAATATCCCCTTTCAGTTTTGCCTATTTCTTTTCTACATCCACTAGTATTCCCATCCCGCTAATGACTCCTTGAAGTATTGTCCCAACTTGGCAAAGTTAGTTTTCCTAAAGTCCAGGACCCTCGCTTTTGAATGGATTTTATCAGCCTTAGGGGCTTGTTTACAAAGCCGCGGTAGTGGTTCGCGATCGCGATCGCGATCGCAACCGCGGCCCCATTGAAATCAATGGGGCCGCGGCTCCGATTACGATCGCAAACCGCTACCGCGGCTTTGTAAACAAGCCCCCTAGTC
The DNA here is from genome assembly GCA_033557465.1 of Ichthyophis bannanicus. Classification (NCBI taxonomy): domain Eukaryota; kingdom Metazoa; phylum Chordata; class Amphibia; order Gymnophiona; family Ichthyophiidae; genus Ichthyophis; species Ichthyophis bannanicus. Next base: position 551,198,958 of record CM066031.1, read on the forward strand.
CTAATACTGAACCACACCATCTGGTGATCACTGGATGATGATCTTCCACTATAACATCAGAAACATTTTCCCCCACTTGAAGCACCAAGTCCAGTATGGTCCATTTATGTGTGGGTTCTGTTACCAGCTGCCGGAATAGTTCTCCCTGTAGAGCATCTAGGATCTCATTACTTCTAGATAGCATTGCATCAAGGATGTGTCAATCAGCATCTGGAATATTGAAGTCACCTATCAGTATCACTTCTTCTTTCATGGCAACACTGCATATGTCTTCTATGAAATCTCCATCCACTTCTTCTCACTGTGTGGGGGATTTGTATATTACTCCAATGCAAATGGATTTTCCTTTCTCTCTTTCTGGTTTAGAGAGAGAGCAGGTTACCCTCAATGCTTTTCTTTAAGGTAGTACCAAAGCTCTGTGCAGGTTATTCATTTGTTTGCTTTGATTCCATCCTTTTGCTATCAAGGATTCTCTGTCTGTCCTATGCTTTTATAACTTTTTCAAAGTATGGTCTCCAAAACAACAAATACTACAAGTGAGGCCTCACCAACTACTTGTAAGAGGCATTAATACTGCCTTCCTTTTGCTGGTTATGCCTCTGTATGCAGCCTAGCATCTTTCTGGCTTTGGCCATTGCCTTGTCACAATGTTCCCCACCTTGAGATCTTTCATATTGTCTGGACAGCATGTCAAGGGAATACAGCGCATTTGGACAGTTGGTGCTCCAGAATCTCTTTCTTAATTGATTAACCCTCCCATCTGGTTAAAAGATAGAAAGCAGAGAGAAGGGCTCAATGGCCAATTTTCTCATTGGAGAAAGGTGAATAGTTGAGTACCCCAGAGATCTGTGTGGGCCTGCTGCTTTTTAACATAGTTGTAAATGACCTGGAAATGGGAATAACGAGTGAGGTGATCGGTTTTGCAGATGACACAAAATAATTCAGAGTTGTTGAAACACAAGAGGATTGCGAAAAATTGTAAGAGGGCCTTGATAATTTTTAAGACTGGATATTCAAATGGGAGATGAAATTTAATGTGGACAAGGGCAAAGTTATGCATCTAGGAAAGAGCAATCCAAACTACAGTTACACAATGCAAGATTCCATATTAGGAGCCACCACCCAGGAAAAAGATTTAGACATCATCATGGATAATACGTTGAAACCCTCCACCCAGTGTGCAGCAGTAACCAAGAAAGCAAATAGAATGCTAGGAATAATAAGGAAAGGAATTAAGAAAACCAAGGATATTATAATGCCTCTGTATCGTTCCATGGTGCGACCGCACCTTGAATATTGTGTGCAGTTCTGGTTGCCATATCTTAAAAAGGATATAGCTGAATTAGAAAAGGTACAGAAATGAGCCACCAAAAGGTAAAGGGGATGGAAGGATACCCCTATGAGGAAAGGCTTAAAAGGTTAAGGCTCTTCAACTTGCAAAAAAGATGACTGAGGAAAGATATGATAGAGGTCTATAAATTAATGAATCAAGTAAAATGGGTAAACGTAGATCGGTTGTTTACTCTTATCAAAAAGTAGAAAGACCAGGGGACATGCAATGAGGCTACAATGTAACCCATAAAAGAGTAATAAGAGAAATATTTTTTCACTTAATGTGTATCCAAATGCTGGAATTCATTACTGGAGGATGTAGTAAAAGCTGTTGGTGTAGCTGGGTTTAAAAAAGGTTTTGACAAGTTCCCAGAGGAAAGGTCTATAAACCAAAGAGGACTAGGGAAATCTACTGCTTACCCTAGGACAAGCATTGTGGGACCTATGTACCTTTTTGGGAACACTTGTGACCTGGATTGGCTAATGTTGGAAACAAGATACTGGGCTTGATGAACCTTGGCCTGACCCAGTATAGTATTTCTTATGTTCTGCTTATAAAAGGACAACCTCAGCACACTACCTTCAAGAAATATAGAGGTGATCCTCGGCTATGGAGTTCCCACAAGTTGGCTTTTATCCTTCTTATTGACTACGAATGCAGAGTTCCTTGTAGATGAGACAACAAATCGGCCAGACAGTCCTGAGGAGTTAACTGCAAGCTTTAGGATGAACTGTGTTCCTCAGGGTTTGTTGTGCTTATGGAGAATCCTGTGCACACTCAGATAAGAAAAACATTTTTAGTATTTGTGCTTTGAGAGATCAGGGTCCATATTGGCAACATTGGATGGCATCACCTTAAATGTATCTGATTTATCCTGCTGTCTATGGATAACCTCTGGTGACAGGTAAGCAACTCTGCTTTCCTTTTTCCTACATCCATGTGGAATCAACATTGAAAACTTAATTTTGATCTCTTTCAAATTTTGGAAATGAAATACAAATCACTCGCTAAGTGGCCTCAAGAAAAAAGCGTGCATATCGGACAAATGCAGAATTTTCTCTGGGAAAAAAAATGAGCCTCCCTATAGTCTAAAGCCTTTTGTTTCTTAAAGGTATTTACTCTTAAATAATGAAATAAATAGCCAATGGATTACACAAGACTGAAAACAATTACATTTATTTATTTATTTATTTATTTAACATTTCTTATATACTGCCTTTCATGATATCAAGGCGGTTTACATTGAACAAACTGAAATTACATTGAACAGGGCTTATAACCTGTAACTATTTTACAGGGAACATGGGCAATGAAGGGTTAAGTGGCTTGCCCAAGATCACAAGGAGCACCTGTTCTTCTGGCCCAAGGTTGCTGTCCTCTAGTGGGATTTGAACCCTTCCCCCCCCTCGACCTTACGGCCTGAGGTAACTTGCCCCAACCACTAGGCCACTTCTCCCTCTTTCATGAATCTGTAGAGGAAAAACAGAAAAGGTTACAAAACGTAGCTAAACTATGTTGTTGGGTTGAAGGCATCTGTTGAGCAGAGTGAACTATTACACTACGTATAGCAGCTAGGCTGTGAATAAGTAGAAGAAAATATTGCCATCTGTGTGGAGGGAAAAGTATAGATAGCTTAAATGTCACTATGGTGAAGGGATGATTTTGGGAGGTGGGTTTTTGTTACATTTTTTCAGTATTGTATTTTCTAATTGCATGTGTACTAATCTCAAGGGATTTTCCGTTTTAAAAATGTCATTTTGATGGTAGCATGCAGTAAGAACCAACAGGTGCATCAGTTAATAGAATACGATGTTCTGGCAAACCATATTTGTTTAAGCTTTATAGTCTAGCAGGTCACAGAATATCAGAGAAAGTTGGACCAGTGGACTAAAAAATCAGGAAAGCCAGAATTCAAATGCTAGGTCCCATATTGACACTTACTGTGACTTTGGCCAAGTCATTTTATCTACCATTGCCTTGGGTAACCATTTAGATGATAAGCTGTTTATGGCACCAGCTTATTGCACTTCTATGGCTTATAATACTGTAATCTTCCATGAGCATGACTTGGCAAGTGGGCTAAATATACAAGTTTGTTGTCAATGGTTAGCCCCCAGAGCCCATTACCAGTCCTAACCCCCATTAGCCCACTTCCAGTCTTAGCCCCCCCCCCCCATAGCCCATTACCAGTCCTAACCCCCCCCTCCCCCCATCAGCCCAGGTAGATTAAGAAAAACAAACCGGCTGCTGCTGCCGCAGCGGAAGAATCAAGCGTCCCGCAAGGCCCCCCTGCCCGGCAGAGCCTTCCCTGCAGCATCCGCTCCCAAAGTGCAGGCTTTCAGAGCCGCAAAGGGAGAATTTCCCTTTCTCGTGGCTCTGTTAATCCTGCCGGGGCTGATGGGAAATCCCATCAGCCCCGGTGGGCTTATCAAAGCCACAAGAGGTCAAAGAAGCTCTCCCTTCGCGGCTCTGAAAGCCGACGCTGAGGGAGCTGATGCTGCAGGGAAGGCTCTGCCGAACAGGGGTGTGGGGGGGGACCTCGCAGGAAGCTTGATTCTGCCATTGCACCAGCAGCAGCAGCCGGCTTGTTTGTTTTTTAATCTACCTGGGCTGATGCAGAATGTTTTTAACGCGGGGCCCTGTGCAAAAAACATTCTTGCTCAATGGACGGGACGGCCCTGGCCCTGCATCACCCTTGGGCCGTCCCTGAGGCCAGTACTTAGAAAATATTCTGCTGTTTGTATAAAGGTGGTGACTAGTCTGTTTTAAACTGGTGGACTGCAGTATGGAAAAATACCACAAGATGCATTTATAAAGAACAGAAATCAGAGGTGTGGGAATTTTGTAAGCTAAAGAGGCATTCATAACTACCCTGAAAGAAATATTAAGAAGAGCAATAGTGATTATTCTGGCTGTGCTGACATTTGCTGTTTGTGCTAAAGGAGCTAATCTAGGTGATCCTAACAATTCCTGTGTCCTGCAAAATGGGACTGTTGATGTAGGAATAGTATGTGAGTGGGTATAGAAAGGATTCTTGTTTGGGTGAGAAACGGAGATCATATTTTTTAGTCCTGGAACTCCATGCTATTATGTTATACCAGCTGTTATTTCTAGGTTCGGGGTATCTTTTTGGCAGAAGCATGTATGTTGTGACTGAAAGTAAGAGTGTGCGTGTGTGGGAGGATCTGGTGTGCTTATCTGCAATTCAGGGGAGACATGAATGCCTGGCCAGTACCTGGACCATACGGATGACTGCAGTGTCCCCAGGTGCCAGTGTGATAGGGTAGAAAAAGAATCACAAAAGTTTCTCCATAGCTAAATATCAAAACATATCCTTTTTAATAATAAGAGACCCTCAGAATAAGAGCATTCAACAGTGCAGACAGCATTAAAACATGCCCAAAAGCACCATCATCGGTCTCTAAAAAAGTACACATTTATAGAGACCGATGATGGTGCTTTAGGGCATGTTTTAGTGCTGTTTGCACTGTTGAATGCTCTTATTCTGATGGCTCTTATTATTGTAGTGAATATGTTTTGACATTTAGCTATGGAGAACCTTTTGTGCTTTTTTCTGGAATATATTTCATAAAGTACTCTAATAAGATCATATATTATGCCAAATGTTGATTGGCACATTCCTCCTGCAGTATCATGTAGAAGTAAGGAGATCTTGGATTCTCTACAGAGAGAAATATTCAGGCAACTGGTAACAGAACCCACACATGAAGGGGCCATACTGGACTTGGTGCTTATCAATGGTGAAAGTGTTTCTGACGTTATAGTGGGAGATCATTTTGCATCCAGTGATCACCAGATGGTGTGGTTCAGTATTAGGACTAGGGATGTTAAAATCCATTCAAAATTGAGGGTCTTAGACTTTAGGAAAACTAACTTTGCCAAGATGGGCTAATACCTTGACTCCCTGAATTAGCAGGATGGGAACAGCTGGAGGATGTAGGAAAACAGTGGGTGAAACTGAAAGGGCATATTTTAAGGGCAACCCACCTTTTTGTTAAAATGGTAAATAAAGGTAAAAAGAAAAGGCTATGGATTTTGAGAGAAGTAGCTGAAAAGGTGAAGAAAAAGAGGAAGGCCTTCATGAAATACAAGAGATCACAAAGAGAGGAAGACAGGCATCTATATTTGGAAAAACTTAGAGAAGCTAGCAAAGTAGTCAGGAAAGCAAAGATTCAAAAAGAGGAGGAAATAACCAATGCAATAAAATGGGGGGGGGGGAGGGAGACATTTTTCCGATATGTTAGTGAGAAGAGGAAGCGCAAAAACAGTATTGTCAGACTGAAGGGTGAAGGAGAGGAATATGTAGTAGCTGATGAGGATAAAGCGGAATTGCTTAACAAATATTTCTGTTCTGTATTCACAGATCAAGAACCAGGAGCAGGACCTCAGAAAACACCCACAAACAGGAACAGAAGCAAGGTGCATCTTGAACATTTTTCAGAAGACTGTGTTCATGAGAAACAAGCTAAACTTAAAGTAGACAAAGTGATGGGACTGGATGGGATGCACCCTGGAATACTGAGGGAACTTGGGGATGTTCTAGTAGCTCCACTGACTGACCTTTTCAATGCCTCGTTGGAGTCGGGAGTGGTGCCTGTACACAAAAGTGGAAGTAAGGATGTGGTTGAAAACTACAGGCCGGTTAGTTTAACTTCGGTGGTGAGTAAATTATTGGAAGCGTTGCTGAAAGAGAAAATAGTGAGGTTTCTGGAGTCCAGCAGATTACAGGATCCAAGGCAGCATGGATTCACCAGAGGCAGGTCTTGTCAGACAAATCTGATTGATTTCTTTGACTGGGTGATCAGGGAGTTGGACCGAGGGAGAGCCCTAGATATGGTGTATTTAGACTTCAGTAAAGCCTTTGACACCATTCCTCACAGGCGACTTATAAACAAATTGAGCACCCTAGGGATGGACCCTAAAGTTACTGCTTTGGTTAGAAATTGGTTGAGTGTGAGGCGACAAAGGGTACAGGTAAATGGAGCTCATTCTGAGGAGAAGGAGGTTAGCAGTGGTGTGCCTCAGGGATCTGTCCTTGGTCTGATTCTTTTTAACATCTTTGTTAGTGATATAGCAGAAGGGCTGTTGGGTAAGGTTTGCCTCTTTGCAGATGATACCAAAATCTGCAATAGACACTCAGGAAGGTGTAGATAACATGAGGAGAAATCTAGCTAAGCTTGAAGAATAGTCTAGAGTTTGGCAGCTGAGATTTAATGTTAAAAAATGCAAGGTCATGCATTTGGACTGCAGCAATCCAAGGGAAGAATATAGTACAGGGGGTGAAGTACTTTTGTCCACTAAAGAACAGCGGGACCTAGGCGTGATTGTGTCTGATGATCTTAATGTAGCTAAACAGGTAGAAAAGATGATGGCAAAAGCCAGCAGGATGTCTGGGTGCATAGGTGGAGGAATGGCCAGCAGAAGAAAGGAGGTGATAGTGCCTCTGTATAAGTCTTTGGTGCGACCTCATTTGGAGTATTGTGTGCAATTCTGGAGACCGCACCTTCAAAAGGATATAAACAGGATGGAGTCAGTACAGAGGGTGGCTACTAAAATGGTTAGTGGTTTTCATTATAAAGCATATGAGGACAAACTTAAAGATCTTAATATGTATACCTTAGAGAAAAGGCAGGATAGAGGTGATATGATTGAGACATTCAAATACCTCCATGGCATAAGTGCACAGGAGGAGAGCCTCTTTCGATTGAAAGCAAGCTCTGCTACGAGGGGACATGGGATGAGGGTGAAGGGGGGATAGATTCAGGAGTGATATGCAGAAATATTTCTTTACGGATAAAGTGGTGGATCTGTGGTATAGTCCCCCAGTGGAGGTGGTAGAGATGAGGACAGTATCTGAATTCAAAGAAGCATGGGACAAACGCAGAGGATCGCTAAAGGAAAAAAGGGGACTGAGGTAGTGGTTGATATGGAAGGACAGACTAGAAAGGCCATGTGTTTTTTTTTTTTTCTGTTGTCATGTTTCTGTGTTGGCAGTGTGATAGGGCAGCCATACATCTGCAGTGCCAGGCATTGGCAGACATGACTAACGTGCTAACATTCCCCAGATTTTTCCATGAGTATTACATCCCTACCCAGTCCAGGATCTATGAAAGCTGCAACTGGAGGCTGGCTGCTTGGTATGATGACACAGGGATCTCTCCTCGCATGCCCACACAGGCCTGATCAGGGGAGTACTACCACACAGCAGACAGTGGGAACGCAGGCAGGGTTGCCCCACAGATAGCAGAAGTATACACAGGGCCGGCCCGTCCATTGAGCAAGAATGTTTTTTGCACAGGGCCCCGCGTTTCGGGGGGCCCCGTGCAAAGAACATTCTGCTTTTTTTTCTTAATTAAATTTAAAAAAAAAAAAAAAAGCTGGCCGTGGCAGCATGGAGTGTCCCGCGGGGCTCCCTCTGCCCGGCGGAACTCTCCCGGCGCGGCTGAGCCCCTCTGTGCCGGCTTGCAGATACGCGAAGGGAGAGTGTCTCCCTCGCGTCTCTGTTAAGCCCGCAGGGGCAGATGGGAAATTTCCCATCAGCCCGTGCTTCCCATCAGCCACTGCGGGCTTAACAGAGACGCGAGGGAGACACTCTCCCTTCGCGTATCTGCAAGCCGGCACAGAGGGGCTCAGCCGCGCCGGGAGAGTTCCGCCGGGCAGAGGGAGCCCCGCGGGACACCACATGTTGCCGCGGGGGTTGCGGCCTGTTTTTTTTTTTTTTTTTTTAAATTGCCATGAACCGAGGGGCGGGGGGGCACTGGGCTAGGGAGGGAGGGGGGTTAAGACTGGCAATGGGCTAGGAGGGGTTAGGACTGGGGGTTAAGACTGGCAATGGGCTGGGGGGGGTTGACTGGCAGTGGGCTAGGAGGGGGGGGGTTAAGACTGGCAATGGGCTATGGGGGGTTTAAGACTGGGTTTTAAGACTGGCAATGGGCTGGGGGGGTTAAGACTGGCAATGGGCTGGGGGGGTTAAGACTGGCAGTGGGCTGGGGAGGGGGGTTAAGACTGGCAGTGGGCTATGGGGGGGTTAAGACTGGCAGTGGGCTGGGGAGGGAGGGTTAAGACTGGCAAGGGGCGATGGGGGGGTTAAGAATGGCAGTGGGCTCTGGGGGTGTTAAGACTGGCAATGGGCTAGGGGGGATTAAGACTGGCAATGGGCTGGGGGGTTAAGACTGGGGGTTAAGACTGGCAATGGACTGGGGGGGTTAAGACTGGCAATGGGCTGGGGGGGTTAAGACTGGGGGTTAAGACTGGCAATGGGCTGGGGGGTTAAGACTGGGAATGGGCTGGGGGGGTTAAGACTGGCAGTGGGCTGGGGAGGGGGGTTAAGACTGGCAATGGGCTATTGGGGGGTTAAGACTGGCAGTGGGCTATGGGGGGGGTTAAGACTGGAAATGGGCTGTGGGCTGATGAGGCTGGAAATGGGCTATGGGGGGGGTTAAGACTGGCAATGGGCTATTGGGGGGGGTTAAGATTGGCAATGGGCTGTGGGCTGATGAGGGCTGTCTGGAAATGGGGTGATGGGGGGTTAGGACTGGAAATGGGCTATGGGGGGTGTTAAGACTGGCAATGGGCTATGGGGGGGGTTAAGACTGGCTGTGGGCTGATGAGGGCTGTCTGGAAATAGGGTGATGGGGGGTTAGGACTGGTAGTGGGCTGATTGGGGGGGGTTAGGACTGGTAATGGGCTATGGGGGGTTAAGACTGGTAATGGGCTGTGGGCTGATGGGGGCTGTCTGGAAATGGGGTGATTGGAGGTTAGGACTGGTAATGGGCTATGGGCTGATGGGGGCTGTCTGGAAATGGGGTGATTGGGGGTTAGGACTGGTAATGGGTTATAGGGGGGGGTTAGGACTGGAAGTGGGCTGATGGGGGGGGTTAGGACTGGTAATGGGCTATGGGGGGGTTAAGACTTAATGGACTGTGGGCTGATGGGGGCTGTCTGGAAAAGGGGTGATTGGGGGTTATGACTGGTAATGGGCTGTGGGCTGATGATGGCTGTATGGAAATGGGGTGATGGGGGGTTAGGACTGGTAATGGGCTATGGGGGGGTTAAGACTGGTAGTGGGCTGATGGGGGGGTTAGGACTGGTAATGGGCTATGGGGGGGTTAGTACTGAAAATGTGCTAAGGGGGGGCTAGGACAGGAAAAGGGCTGATGGGGAGGGGTTAGGACTTGAGGTGGGCTGATGTGGTTAGGACTGGTAATGGGCTGTGGGCTGATGGGGGGGTTTAGGACTGGCAATGGGCTATGGGGGGGGGTTAAGACTGGCACTGGGCTATGGGGGGGGTTAAGACTGGCTGTGGGCTGATGAGGGCTGTCTGGAAATGGGGTGATGGGGGGTTAGGACTGGTAGTGGGCTGATTGGGGGGGTAGGACTGGTAATGGGCTCTGGGGGGTTAAGACTGGTACTGGGCTGTGGGCTGATGGGGGCTGTCTGGAAATGGGGTGATTGGGGGTTAGGACTGGTAATGGGCTATGGGCTGATGGGGCTGTCTGGAAATGGGGTGATTGGGGGTTAGGACTGGTAATGGGCTATGGGGGGGGTTAAGACTGGTAGTGGGCTGATGGGGGGGGTTAGGACTGGTAATGGGCTATGGGGGGGTTAAGACTGGTAATGGGCTGTGGGCTGATGGTGGCTGTCTGGAAATGGGGTGATTGGGGGTTAGGACTGGTAATGGGCTGTGGGCTGATGGGGCTGTCTGGAAATGGGGTGATTGGGGGTTAGGACTGGTAATGGGCTATGGGGGGGGGTTAAGACTGGTAGTGGGCTGATGGGGGGGTAGGACTGGTAATGGGCTATGGGGGGGCTAGGACAGGAAATGGGCTGATGGGGAGGGGATAGGACTTGAGGTGGGCTGATGTGGTTAGGACTGGTAATGGGCTGTGGGCTGATGGGGGGGTTTAGGACTGGCAATGGGCTGATGGGGGGTTAGGACTGGTAATGGGTTATAGGGGGGGCTTAAACTGAAAATGGGGTGATGGGGGTTAGGACTGGAAGTTGATTGACGGGGGGCTAGGACTGGTAATGGGTTGGGGGGTTGCTAGGACTGGAAATGGGCTGAGTGGAAGGGGAGGCTTGAACTGCAAATAGCTGATGGGGAGGGGGCTTGGAATGGAAATGGGCTGTGAGGGAAGGGAGCTAGGACTGAAAATGGGCTGATGGAACAGCTAGGATAGGACTGGAAATGGGCTATTGGGGGAGCTAAGATTCGAAATGGGCTGTGGTGGGGGCTTGAATTGAAATGGACTCATGGAGGGGCTAGAACTGGAAGTAGGCTTATGGGGGGGCTTGGACTGGAATTGGGCTGAGTGGAGGGGAGCTATGATTTGACATGGGCTGATGGTGGGGCTAGGAAATGACTAGAAATGGGCTGATGGGGTGGCTAGGATTGGAAATGAGCTGATGAAGGGATTTGGACTGGAAATGGATGGGGGAGCTAGGACTGGAAATGGGCTGATGGGGGGGCTAGGACTGGAAATGGGCTGATGCAGGGACTAGAAGGGAATGGATGCTGGGTGAGACTGGAACTAGAAGGGAGCTGATGTTGAGGGAGGATTAGAATGGGATGGGGCTGGGAGAGTAAAATGGAGAGGGGAAAAATATTTTGTGTAGGAGGGATGAAAAATCTACAATTGGCCGGGTATTGGGAGAGTAATTGGGGATTGAGGATGGAGGGGTAAAATTTGTGTGGATGAAATAGGAATGAGGAAAGAGCAAAAGGAGAAAGATTAGTATGTTAAAGCAGATGTAGAGAGAGAGAATGGAAAAAAAAACTGGAAGAGAGAAGAAAGGACAAATGGATAGCAGACGATGGAGAGTTAGCAGAAAACATGAAGAAACCAGAAGAAAGTGGCTGGACCAATTGCAACTGAAAAAAAAATGCACAAAAGGTAGAAAGATCTCTCTTTATTTTGAATTTATTAACTGGAATATGAAAGCTCTGGGAAATGTGCATCATTAACGTCTGCGCTTTGTTTGGTACAAGAGGAAATTAATTTATAGTTTTATTTCTACAGTGTTGTTGTACATTCCAAGTTTGGCTTTTGGGGTTCCCAGTTTAATTATTGCCTTCCTGTTTCTAAATTGTGATTCCTTGTTTGGTGATGGTCTATGTTCTGCATGTGTAACTGAGCTGAGGTATTCTGTTTATGTAATTCCTATTTGATGTTGCCACTTGTTCTCTTTCCCCAGTATTCTCTGAAATGTATTGGTTTAATATTTGCAGTGTTGCCTTTTGATAGGTAGGGTATGGTGCTTTGTGAGTCCTGGTAATGCTGTCAGGATACGGCGGGTTTGCTATGGGTTCTAAATGGGCAGCGTTTGTAGTAGTTCCTAATGTGCCTGGCGGTTGGCACTGGATTATAGTAATGTAGAAATCTTTTAGTCTTTCTTTATCCATACACTCATTAAGAGACATGTTTACTAAAAGTTAGTGTATGGTAACATTATGCAAATATTTATGCAAATAAGGCCACTTATGCAAATGAGGCCCCGCACCGAGTCTCCGCACATTGCCCCGCACCCCCCTTGGGCCGCCCCTGAGTATACAGACCAACATAAGCCAGGAGAGAGAGTGGACATTCTATGGGACAGGTGTAGCCACATGTAGGGAACTGCTGTGTGAAATGCCAGTACTCAGATATGTTGGAAATAGATGCCAGAGTCAGACAACCATAGTCATTTGAAGAGCATTGTTATGTCACTCAGCAATACAATGTATCCTTTGAGGAACTGCAAAGTTGAATGAGGTCTTTGTAAGGTTCCATACTTAGCATTGTAATGACTGCTTTTAGAAATGACCAATGAAAGAATAGCAAAGGATTTATTCTACTATGATGTATATTTTGATGCAAGGTATGTCATGACAAACATCACTTTCTACTTGCTGCTATTATTGTATATCTTTGGATGCACTGAGATAACCTTGCATTATTCTGGGCATGCAACAGACTAGTATATCTAGTCTATTTTGCATCAGCACAACACTGCCAGTGAGAGGAGCAGCTTAGGAGATGCACATTTTAACAGAGGAGGTGTGGCCGATGACAGAGATGGGCAGGATCAGAAACGCCTATCTTTTCAGAATATGGTGAGCGGGGGGATGTCCAAACCATTTCCTGTGTATACCTATGTCTCATTATAACAGCAGTGCTTGCTTGTGCTGTACCGGAAATGCCTAAGTCCCCGATTCTGGAACCGCAGGCACGTCTATACTCTCGGATGCATAATTAGGGTGAAATCAGGCCTGTATTTGACTTGGACATGTCCATGGGCCGGATGTGCATGTTATGGAATTGGCCTCCAAAGGAGAAGGGGGGAGAGATTCAGGTTGAAACTTTATAAAATTCTGCAAGGGCAGCAAATATGAGATTTTCCCAAATCTCAGGCAGTCTCTGCTAAGGAGGAGTTTAAGACACGTATGCTGGACATTTTATAGATCTCTAAAGAGGCTTTGCCTCTGATATCAAACGCTTATTATTTGCCTGCTGCCAAGAAGGATCCACATGGAAGTTCTCTACAACATAACCCAGAGGTTGATGTGTTGAATGTGACTGATTTACTGGAAAAATCAGACTGAAGTTATATCCTCAGCTACATTGTTAGTAACGTTCACCTTATCGGCAGATTGGGACTGGCTTTCATGAATGTACTTCAGGAACCGACTAAAATCTCTTATGGGCCATTGTTAGTTTTTTTTTTCCTGACTTATCTAGAGAAACTCAGAGAAAAAGGAAATATTTTTTGCGTTTGAAGCCTGGTGTTCAGTGGATAGATGCCATTTTTTTCTTAAAATTTCCTTGTAAACATATGGTTAAACTGAAGTCTGCTACCTATGTCTTCTTTGAGCCGTCTCAACTGCTTGCTTTTATAAATTCTCATACTGTTATCATTCTTGCTCAGATAGCTCCATAATAATTTTGGATGATTGTCCACTATGCTTTGCCCTGTTTATCTTTCGTAATTTGTTTCTTTTTCCATTTGTTGTTGGGTCCCAGTCATTATTGTGGGCTAGAGTGATGGAGGTTTTCTTTTTTAGTAATTTTCCTTTATTGATATATCAGATTTCTTCATTGTTTGGGAGGGAGGAGTGGCCTAGTGGTTAGGACAAGGTACTTCAGGCCGGAGGGCCAGGTGTTCAAGTCCCACCTGGGGACAGCAATCTCAGGCCGGAGGGACTGGGATTTCTAGTCCTATAGGTACTCCTTGTGGTCTTGGGCAAGCCACTTAACCCTCCACTGCCCATGTTCCCTGTAAGTATTAGCGTATATGTGTCATATCCCCTCGTGCTAAATGTATCTCCCAATTGACCGCTTTGACCCGGTGAAAAGCGGAATATAAATACAGCTAAATAAAAATAAATAAAATAAATTGTTTCTGTACATGTGTTTGATCGGATTTAATTTTCTAATTTACAAATTAAAAAAAAAAAAAAAGATTTCTCTGAGCTAGGGGAGAACTCCAGAACACTAGCTCCATTGATGATATCGTTATTGAAGTGTGCCTGCATTTCCCTGCTTTGTGTATGGAGAACTTTTATTCTGTTTGACTTTGTGCCCTCTTTAACATACAATGCCCTCCCTCCACTAATTTTGAGTCACTCTATTATGATGATATAATCTGTATTTTGGTATCAATGTCCCATTGGTTATCCTTTCACCAGGTCTCAGAGATGCCTATTATATCAACTTCTTTATTTAGTGCTATATACTCTAACTCTCTATCTTATTTTTTAGGCTCCTAACATTTGTGTACAGACATTTCAAGTATATTTTTTGGTTGTACCTACAACCTGCTTAGTGGTTGACAGGGATAATTTGTAATCCTTTAACTCTGTCTTCTCTTTACTTAAAGGTACCTGGGCTACTTTTGCCTTTATTGCAGCCTCTCTATCAGGATGTCATGACTTTCTTATTTTGATAGTATCTGCCAGATATCTCCCCCCACCTATGTCCTGCTGAGTGGCTGTCTGCTTTCCCTCAGATCCTAGTTTAAAAGCTGCTCTATCTGCTTTATTTAAGCATTAACGCTAGTTAAGGCGGATCCTATTTTTTTAGCTAGACTCTCCCTTCCCCAGAATGTTGCCCAGTTCCTGTCAAATCTAAATCCTCCCCCCCCCCTACCTGCACCATTGTCTCATCCATGCATTGATATTCTGGAGTTCTGACTCTCTCTTGAGTCCTATGCATGAAAATGGAGAGCATTTCTGAAAATGTTACATGGAGGTTCTGGATCTCAACTTTCTACCCAAGAGCTTAAATTTGGCTCCCAGATCCTCCCTCCACACTAAGCCATTTCTACCCTCATGGGAGAGAGGGTAAAGCAGATGGTGTTCTTCTCAATCCTCTCTGTTGAGGGTAAAGGCCGAGGCAGACAAGCTTGAGTGGATGGTGTGAGTGAAAGCGTTTTGGTTTCCTGGACCATGGGATAATTTTCCAAGGGCTGCTGAGCAGAGATAGTGTCCACCTTTCCAGGAAGGGTTGCAGTGTCTTCTTCAGCAGACTGGCTAACCTACTAAAAAGGGCTTAAAACTAGATTTGTTGGGGATGGGTGAAGAAAGCTCTCAGGTAAGTAAAACATTAAATATCTCTAGGGATGGCCCGCCCACTAGGTGGGCTAGGTGGCCACCTAGGGCAGCAGACCTCTGTGGGCAGCATGGCGCCTGTGCAGGCCATGTGCTTTTGCACATATGGACTGCTGCTTGACCCTGTCCTACAGGAAGTTGTGTTGGAGGAGGAGTCAGAAGCGGAAGGTCATGTGTGCCGAAACAGATGGCCTGCCATGGGCTGCTGCCACTTCCCCCTCACCAAGCCAAGACTTCCTTTCTCCACCAACGCCTGCCGACAATCTGCAGCAGTGGGAGGGGGGGGCACCACCAGAGCTTATACCTGGATGGCAAAAACCCTTGGACTGGTGCTGAATATCTCCAAAATAGGTAAAAAGTGCAAGATCTGTAAAGTGATGTGTATTAATGCCTGTAGTATGGGAAATAAGATTCTGGATGTTGAGGCTTTATTTTTAAATATTTATACAGTTTTACATAGTAATCAAGAATACATCTTGTGCATAAATTGAGAAATGATTACACAAAAATAATAATAGAAATCAGTATAAAGATAATCACTCAATCATTCCCACTCTAGTCCACAACCCAGAGAGATCCATAAAGGAAACAAAAAACAAAAATATATCAAGTGAAGATAATCAAGATAGGTGAACAACCAGCACACCTAAAATATATGAGCCGGACGTACAAAGGGTGTCACGATTCTGATCCCGGGGGGCACGTCTAGTCCCATGGGATCAGAATCGTGAACAGGCCTGTATGTGCAGGTGTTGCCCGGATAGCTCAGTGAGGCTTTTAAATGGAGCCATGGTGTCATGTTGTCATGGCAACATGGCTCCATTTAAAAGCCACGATGCCAGCCGCCACA
Organism: Ichthyophis bannanicus; assembly: GCA_033557465.1. Taxonomy (NCBI): domain Eukaryota; kingdom Metazoa; phylum Chordata; class Amphibia; order Gymnophiona; family Ichthyophiidae; genus Ichthyophis; species Ichthyophis bannanicus. The sequence continues at coordinate 551,214,747 of CM066031.1, forward strand.
GAAAAAGGTTTATTCTCTGCAGCCTGACCCCCGATCTGGCCTCCTAAGGCCAGGGTTGGGCTGTGGGGAATAAACCCTGCCCCCCCCCCCAGCCCCTCTCATGCCCTGAGGTTGCAAAAAAAAAAACACATCCAGAGAGGTTATTTCACCTCAGAGGTGAAATAACTTCCCCGACCATTTCACTGGCCCTGGATGTACAGGGCTGACATTAGAATCGCCCACTTTCCGCCCCCAGGCCACCTCTTCCCCGCCCCCAACTAACTTCCCCGCACAACTGGCAGGGAAGTTAGTCGAGGGCTGAAGCCAGTACGAATAGCAGGGATGGACATCCCCGCTATTCATGTCTCAGAATAACCCCCTGATCGTTTCAGGCCAGCAGCTGGGAGGGCTAATAAAACACATAAGAACAATACTGACGTTTAACCATACACTTACATGGGTATTTAAGAAAAAAAGAGCGCTCCCAGCTGCTGAACTCCAAGATGAAGGAGGAGAAATTCTCATCGCCTTTGTTGTGTGTCCTGAGCCAAATCAGGAAACATGTAGACCAAGAGGCCCTTAAACCGCAAGTTCCTTTCCTAAAATAGTTCTTCATTAACCACTCTTTATCTAATAACAGAGCAAAGGTGACAAGCAATGTAGCAGGAGTTACAGATCCTTCCTGCGAGTTCTCCAAAATAGCTGATATATTGAGAACATCCACTTGCGTCAACCCTGGCACATCCCCTGAGGTGGCAACTTTCTTAAAGGTTGGAAGGTAGTATACCTTCTCTGTCAGTGGATGTGACTCAGCTGGAATACCCAAAATATCAATCAGATATGCTCGAAACAATTCCCTAGCTGGGACCAAAGAAATCTGAGGAGAGTTCACCAATCTCAGGTTTGCTGCTCTTGTTGAATTTTCCAACTGCTCCAGCTTAAACTTGATTGTTGAAAAATTCTTCACAAAAGAATCTGAATGCTCTTCCAACATAGTAGCCTTTGTTTGAATTGCAGATAGAGAGTTTTGAACCAATAGTACCTTAGAAGCGTTCTCTTCAATAGAAGAACAATTGTGTTGAACCTTCTGTGCAAGGCAATAAACTTGGGGAACCAGGACATCACCCAACTACACTATCACAGACCATATCACCTCCAATGTAAATGTCTCTGGACACTGAAGAGTGAAGAAAGAAGAATCCTCAGTCACTGGAGTAGCGCCAACCATTCCACTTGGTGTTTGCATCTGGCCATGCAGAGGAGCCAACCATGCTGCCTGAAGCCCCACTGCCTGCTCCAAAGCTGAAATGTGCAAATGCTGTTCCAGAGCGGCAGATGCACCAACCAGTCAATACCCCAGTACCGACCCTCAATGACTTTCGGATTCAATCACAATGGGTAGAGCCTCCTGCCGCAGTACTTCCAGGGAATTGTGTAGGCATGCCAGCTTCAAGGAATTCCATGAATCCAGGGAGACAGAGTCACTACCCAAAGTTAACGCCAAGCCACCGGACTCTGACGTTAATACAGCTGGGCTACACTCCCATGAAATTTCCAGTTGCTGTGGCGGCCAAATAAGAAAGGTATCAAGAGGCCCAAAGGTCACCACAGATAAAGGCGTGAAGGTTGAGAGGGCCAGGGAGGGCTGCTTAGCACCTTTTACCTTCCGCTTCTTTCCCATAAAGAAAACCATGCTGCTCACATGCGCCTAACAAACGCCATCTTGCAGATGTTGAGGCTTTAATGGAAGAGGCTAACTTGGATTTAGTTGGCTCTTACTCAATGGCACTTAACAACAACAACAGAATTTCAGGGCTTACGAGAGAAGAGGGGAAACACTGTGAGTTAAACTGGAAAGAGGGAGTGGAGCATCCATTTGCATTGGTGTTGTATACTTTCTTCATAGGCAGAAGAAGTGGACAGAGATTGAATTGAAGACCATTCACAATATTGCTATGAAAGGAGGAGTGCTGTTGATCTCAATATGCCAGATATTGATTGGGACATCCCTGTTGCGGTGTCATCTAAAAGTAAAGAGATCCTGAATTCTTTACAGGGAGACCTATTCCAGCAACTGGTAACAGAACTCACACATGAGGGGGCCATACTGGACCCAGTGCTTACTAATGGGGAGAGTGTTTCTGATGTTATAGTGGGTGATCATCTTGCATCTGGTGATCATCGGATGGTGTGGTTCAGTATTAGGACAAGGGCTGATGTAGTCCATTCAAAAGCGAGGATACTAGACTTGAGGAAAGCTGGCTTTGCTAAGATGGACAAATACTTCAAGGAGTTGTTAGCAGGATGGGAACAGCTGAGCGATGCAGAAAAGCAGTAGGTGAAACTGAAAGGGGATATTTTGAGGGCAACAAACCTTTTTATTAGGTAAGCAAGTAAATGTAAAAGGAAAAGGCAGCCGCTATGGTTCTCAGAAGAAGTAGCTGAAAAGGTGAGGAAAAGGAAGGTGGCCTTCATGAAATACAAGAGATCACAGGAAGAAAACAAGCATCAATATTCAGAAAAGCTAAGAGAAACTAGGAAAGTAGGTAGGAAAACAAAGCTACAAATATAAGAATAAATAGCCAATGCAGTAAAATGGGAGGAGGCAGGGAACATTTTTTCAGATATGTTAGTAAAGGAAGGAAGTGCAAAAACAGTATTGTCAGACTGAAGGGTGAAGGAGAAGAATATGTAGTAGCTGATGAGGATAAAGTGGAATTGCTTAACAAATATTTCTGTCCTGTGTTCACAGATGAAGGGCTCAGAGCAAGACTTCAGAAAACACTGAGAAATAGGAACAGAAGTGAGGCAGATTTTGAATGATTTTTAGAAGATTGTGTTAACGAGGAGCTAGCTAAACTAAACGCAGACAAAGTGATGGGACCAGATGGGATATATCCGAGTGTACTGAAGGAACTTAAGGAGGTTCTAGCAGCTCCACCATATGACCTTTTCAATGCTTCTTTAGAGTCGAGAGTGGTCCCAGAGGCCTGGAGAAGGGTGCATGTGTTCTCTTCCTTCCACTTTTGCGTAAAGAGATTGAGAACTACAGGCCACTTAGTTTGACCTCTGTGGTGAGCAAACTAATGGAAACACTGTTAAAACAGAGGATAGTGAGGTTTCTGGAATACAATGGAGTGCAGGATCCGAGGCAACATGGTTTTATTAGAGGCAGGTCTTGTCAGACAAATCTCATTAATTTCTTTGACTAGGGGGTATGTTTACTAAACTGTGGTAATGTAGCATTAGTAACGTTAACGCGCGTTAACGTTACCAGCAGCGGTAAATGTACAAGAGAGTGGAGAGAAGGCAGGGAGAAGGGGTCAATGGGCGGGGAGTGTGCAGAGAGGCCCCTGCTACACTAATGCTGCAACAAGAATGCCAAAACATTACCGCCAGTCAAAACCAAGCAGTAGAGGCACATTTGCTGGAGAGAGAAACCATTCAAGTGTCAGCAATGTACAGCACAGGCAGGGAGCCCAAAAAACGAGATAGTAGTGCTCCAAGTGCATCAACAGCATAGTGCCCAGGTCTGAAAGGGCACTGTGGTGAAGGTGCAAATTGGGCATAGGGGGCTGCAGGCGGGACATGCAGTGGGGGCATCTGGGGCACAGGGTGAACTAGGCTGTCGCCTAGGTGGCACATAGGCACACACAAACTGAAAATCAGCAAGACGGCATCTGACCAAGGTCAAACATACTACTACTACTACTACTGAGCATTTGTATAGCACTACAAGTCATACACACCCAGCAGTTCATGTTCCACAGTGTCCCAGCCAGGGGACATCACCCAGCAGGTACCCCAAAGGACACACAGGTACCACTATGCCGGTAATGGGGCAATCAGTGCACATCTGGGGACCACTCTAACAAGGGTCAACAGACCTTCCCCAGGATGCATCCCAAACAGTTCGTAAACCCAGCTAACTAAATACCCTTTACTGCAGCCCCTAGTAAGGCAGTGCAGGGTGGGACCACACGTCGTCTGAAATATATATATACACCCAGTAGTCCAAACTGGGTACACAGTACTCGCAGTACATACCCTAACCTGTCCATAGTCTGCTGACGTAACACAATCTAGCTACTGTTACCTGGTTCACCCTAGCCAAGAGTTGCTAGAGCACCAACCTGACATCCCCCAGCCATCTCCCCCCCATGCAGATGGGACATAACAGTGGCAGGCGGTGATGGGAGGGATGTGTGGATGGCCACGTATGCCCCCCCCACCCCAGACCCCATGCCTTAGGCACCCGCCTACCTGCACAGCGGATGGCCTGGGACTGCACACCACCAGTACCAACATCATATGGGCATGTCGGCATGGTGGGGGAGGAGGTGTTGGTGGTAGAGGGGGCAGTGACACCTGCCCACAGTGGATCAAGGCTATGCCCTGGTCCAGTGCGTGGTGGATAGTGCAAAAGACAAGGACTGCCAGATTTTTATTTATTTATTTATTTATTTAACTATTTCTTTTATACCGCCCCTTCCAGAGATCAAGGGCGGTTTACATATAACAAGTCAACAGTCCCAGGGACTACTGTGCTTCTGTGGCAACAGTGCAGTGCAGTACACACAGATAGCGTGTCTTGGAACAGAGGGTCACAGGTTCAGGTCCCAGCTGTGGCTCATCCAGACCATGTCCCTACATTTTACCCTACATTGCAGATACAATATCATCATGTGCAATTCCCAAAGCATCGGCCAACAGGAGTACGAACACCCACACACACAAGCTCCACTATTCAAAGCATCATGGAAAGTCAGGCTGTTGGCCCCGGCACGGAGCAGCAGTTATCACCAGAGCCTTACTACTAGCTCCTGCACACGTTGGCAATGCCTGCACTGTGATCAGGACCAGTGAGGCGGGCAGGGCTGCCAACCACCCCTATCCTTGCACAATGCTGCAATAGGAGTAGGAGTGTGCCTATGTCTATGCATTGTTTTGTGGCTTCCTACCCCTCACTAGGCCCACAATGCTTACACTGTTTCCAGCGTTAGCCTGCAAATCTGGATACTGAGGAGCAGGGTATTGTGGGTATGGCCCGGACAGGGCCGATTGGGCAGGATGCATCTGTGGAAGGGGTAGGGCAATGGCTGGGACATCATAGTGCCCGCCCATTTTCTGCATGGCCAGGGTGGCCACAGCATGGCATGCTGGGGGGGACATACTCACTCTGACCGAGCAGTGTCCATGGCATGGCTATGTGCCCACAAAGTGCTATTATAGTGTCTGTCTACAGTGATATTTGTGTGTTTCCTCTTCTGGGGCCAAATCACTGGAATACCTGCTGGGTGTCTGTGTATCCCAACTCTGGATGCACATAGGCCCTCTGTGACTGGTGAGCGGACTGTCCGCAGTTAGTATTTACATGACTGGGACACCTTGCAGGGTGCAGTCTGACTGTGCCTTCTGCTGGTGAATGTCAGACCTTGGTGGGTGGCAGCTGCATTATTCCAGGCCTACCCCCAGCATTACTGCTGGTCTGCCAGTGCCCTAGGCTAGCAGCCTTTTGCCAGCAGGACCGGGGTTGCTGGTCCTACAGCCATATGTCCCTCTACTGCCCCAATTACCACAAGGTTGACTGTGGGCCCTTTGGTGCATTTGCTGTACATCACTTTGACCTGGACAGGCAGTATTGTAGGCTATGCTACATAAGCCTCATGCGAGTCTAGACACCCCTCTGCCCTGATAACAGGTGATCATGGCAGCCACACCGTAACACTGGGTATGCACTATTCTCAGTGGGTTCCGGTCCACCAGAGTTATATGTGACTGGGGGATAGAGATGCACAGAGGATGTGTTTAGATTCTACCGCAGAGAACACTTGTCACACGCTGGAAGTGATAGGGATCTGCAGCAGGGCCTATCTCCAGCACCATAGGTACTGTGGACTTAGTGCTGGGCACCCATCCTCACCCTCGGGGTGAACACAGAACCTGCACAATGGCATGGTCTGTGGCTGCTCTGTGCCAGTATCACACACTGTCAGTAGTTCTTACCAAGCTGAGGTACTGGAGATGTGCGGTCTCCATTTGGTGTTCAGCTGTAGACCGCTGTCCTGCATTGCATCATGGGTACTGGTGGGGTTGCCCTATCCTGGCACACACAGCAGGCATCTTGTGCGGTGATCTGCAGTCTTTCTGTATCCAGCCATTGCTATGACAATAGCTATAGAGGTGTAGCCTACTGGTTAGTACGACTCCCCTCTATGCAGTGGTCACGGGTTCATTTCCTCTCTGTTCCCTTTTTTTATGCCTGTCCTACGCAAATCGGTCTCATGCCTGTAGCAGTCAGTCACATCTCTGCAGATCTGTGCTGCCAGCCACTAACACCCTCACCTCAGTTGCTAACCATCCTTCAGCCCATCTATCTGCCTCTGTCAGCTGTATATAATCCTGTCTTCTTGTGTAGGCTGCTACCCCATGTGCTGCATTGGTACTCTTTTCTGCATTGCAGCCCTTCGTGCTTGCCTCTCCTGTGCCTGATCTGTATGGCACTGCTACTCCTCTGTCCTCCTATCATTGCAAGTATCTTGCCACCTCTGCCTCCTCTGGGGGACACGTATTCCCATCCTCTGCCACCCATTGTCATTGCAGTCCTTTACATTGCCAACACCCTGTGCATCGGTACAGCTGCCTCCAATGTGTTTGTCCACATTATAAGAACATAACATATGCCATACTGGGTCAGACCAAGGTCCATCAAGCCCAGTATTCTGTTTCCAACAGTGGCCAATCTAGGTCATACGTACCTAGCAGTTTCCCCAAGGGACACAGGTTCCACAATGCTTGTATTGGTTCAAGCATTGATATCCTGGGGCCCTTCTTAATAATGGTTTATAGACCTTTCCTCCAGGAACTTGTCCAAACCTTTTTTAAACCCAGCTACACTAACAGCCTTTACTACATCCTCCGGTAACAAATTCCAGAGTTTGATTACACGTTGAGTGAAAAAATATTTTATTTTATTAATCTTAAATAGTTTACCCTGTAGCTTCATTGCATGTCCCCTAGTCTTTCTATATTCTGATAAGGTAAACAATCGATCTACGTTTACCCGTTCCACTCCGTTCATTAATTTATAGACTTCTATCATATCTCCCCTCAGCCGTCTCTTTTCCAGGTTAAAGAGCCCTAACCTTTTTAGCCTTTCTTCATAGGAGTATCCTTCCATCCCCTTTAACATTTTGGTGGCTCTTCTCTGAACCTTTTCTAAAATCGCTATATCCTTTTTAAGATACGGCGACCAGAATTGCACACAATATTCAAGGTGCGGTCTCACCATGGAACGATATAGAGGCATTATAATATCTTTTGTTTTATTTTCCATTCCTTTCCTTATCATACCTAGCATTCTATTTGCTCTCTTGGCCGCTGCTGCACACTGGGCCAAGGGTTTTAACATGGTATCCACAATGACGCCTAAATCTTTTTCCTGGGTGTTGGTTCCTAATGTGGAACCTTGCATCGTGTAACCATAGTTTGGGTTGTTCTTCCCTAGGTGCATAACCTTGCACTTGTCCACATCAAATTTCATCTGCCATTTTGATGCCCTGTCTTCCAATTTATCAAGATTCTCTTGCAATTTTCCACAATCCTCTTGGGTTTTAACAACTTTAAATAGTTTTGTGTCATGTGCAAATTTGATAACCTCACTCGTTATTCCACTTTCCAGGTCATTTATGAATATGTCAAAAAGCAGCGGACCCAGCACAGATACCTGCTCATTGGCTTTCCTTGGTGCTGTATCCAGTGTTAGCCTGTCAGCTTGAAGCACCTTCCTGCCCTTAGGGCACCGTTAACATAGGGCACACTAACATCTGTGGGGCACCCTAACATTGGGCACCGTATCATCTTTAGGGCTCCATAACCTTCTAAGGGTGCCTAATGAGGTGCCCTGACCAACAGTGCTTTATAAGGTGCCTTTACCTAAGGTGTCTTATAGGACACCTTATAAGGCGCCTTAACCTAAGGCATCTTCTTGGGCACCTTGTCAGCCTTAACATGCCCTGTTTGTCAGCCTTAACTGCAATATCCTGTTAACGTGCGTTAAACGGCCAAGGCGCCCTTTAACGCACGTTGACAGCTCATTGCTCCCTTTACGATGGAACACCCCCTACCTTATATGGCATTGGTTGCATTAGCGCTGCACTTTCCAATGGTAACATTACCGCAGCTTAGTAAACATACCCCTAGGTGACCCAAGAGTTGGACCAAGGGAGAGCTCTAGATGTGATATCCTTAGATTTAGTTAAACCTTTGACACTGTTCCACATAGGCGACTTATAAATAGAGTACCCTAGAAACGAACCGTAAAGTGACTGACTGGATTAGAATTTGGTTGAGTGGGAGGCGACAAAATATACAGATAAATGGAGCTTATTTTATTTTATTTATTTAGCAGCTCTTTTATACCACTGTATCTACCAGTCACAGTGGTTTCCATGAAACAGGTTTAACAAGGTAACTTTACATGGAACATGGATAACAAATTTAACGATTAATCAATGGTAAATCAAAATGAAGCTTAGATAAAATAAGTACATGCAGCAAAATTAATGAACAATCAATAAAGAAGTGGGATAGAGTGCATAACTGGCTATGTGTAATAGTGGAGGTATAGGTGAGCATTTATACAGGCATGAGATATCAAAGTAGGACAAGGAAGTCATTAGGTGTCCGATCCGAAGCGCTCTAAAAAGAGGTAGGTCTTTAGTTTATGATGGAGCTCTGAGGAGAAGGATTTTACCAGTAGTGTGACACAGAGATTTGTCCTTGATGTGATTCTTTTTAACATTTTAGTAGGTGATATGGCAGAAGGGCTTTCGGGTAAGGTTTGCCTCTTTGTGGATGATACAAGAATCTGTAAAAGAGTAGACCTCCCCAGGAAGGTGTAGATAGTATGGAAGGATCTAGTGAAGCTTGAAAAATGGTTGAGAATTTGGCAGCTGAGATTTAACGCTTAAAAATGCAGGGCTGTGCATTAGGGATGCAAAAATCCAAGGGAGTGGTACAGTCCAGGAAGTGAAGTACTTCTGTCCACAAAAGAAGAGCAGAATCTAGGGGGCGATTGTTTCTGATGATCTTAATGTAGCTAAATAGGTAGAAAAGGTGACGGTGAAAGCCAGAAGGATGCTTGGGTGCATAGGGAGAGTGATGGCCAGCAGGAAGAAGGTAATAGTGCCTCTGTATAAGTTTTCGGTGAGACCTAAAATAGATTATTGTATGCAGTTCTGGAGACCATACCTTCAAAAGGATATAAACAGGATGAAGTCGGTGCAGAGAGTTGCTACCAAAATGGTTAGTGGTTTTCGTCATAAGGCCTATGGGGACAGACTTGAAAATCTCAATATGTATAGTTTGGGAGAAAGACAGGAGAACATACTGGGTCAGACCAAGGTCCATCAAGCCCAGTATTCTGTTTCCAAAAGTGGCCAATCTAGGTCATATGTACCTAGCAGTTTCCCCAAGGGACACAGGTTCCACAATGCTTGTATTGGTTCAAGCATTGATATCCTGGGTCCCTTCTTAATAATGGTTTATGGACCTTTCCTCCAGGAACTTGTCCAAACCTTTTTTAAGCCCAGCTACACTAACAGCCTTTACTACATCCTCCGGTAACAAATTCCAGAGTTTGATTACACGTTGAGTGAAAAAATATTTTCTTTTATTAGTCTTAAATAGTTTACCCTGTAGCTTCATTACATGTCCCCTAGTCTTTCTATATTCTGATAAGGTAAACAATCGATCTACGTTTACCCGTTCCACTCCGTTCATTAATTTATAGACTTCTATCATATCTCCCCTCAGCCGTCTCTTTTCCAGGTTAAAGAACCCTAACCTTTTTAGCCTTTCTTCATAGGAGTATCCTCCCATCCCCTTTACCATTTTGGTGGCTCTTCTCTGAACCTTTTCTAAAATCGCTATATCCTTTTTAAGATACGGCGACCAGAATTGCACACAATATTCAAGGTGCGGTCTCACCATGGAACAATATAGAGGCATTATAATATCTTTTGTTTTATTTTCCATTCCTTTCCTTATCATACCTAGCATTCTATTTGCTCTCTTGGCCGCTGCTGCATACTGGGCCGAGGGTTTTAATATGGTATCCACAATGACGCCTAAATCTTTTTCCTGGGTGGTGGTTCCTAATGTGGAACCTTGCATCGTGTAACCATAGTTTGGGTTGTTCTTCCCTAGGTGCATAACCTTGCACTTGTCCACATCAAATTTCATCTGCCATTTTGATGCCCAGTCTTCCAATTTATCAAGATCCTCTTGCAATTTTCCACAATCCTCTTGGGTTTTAACAACATTAAATAGTTTTGTGTCATCTGAAAATTTGATAACCTCACTCTTTATTCCACTTTCCAGGTCATTTATGAATATGTCAAAAAGCAGCGGACCCAGCACAGATCTCTGGGGTACACCCCTATTCACCTTTCTCCATTGGGAAAATTGGCCATTTAGCCCTACCCTCCGCTTTCTATCTTTTAACCAGTTTCTGATCCACAATAGTACACTGCCTCCTATCCCATGACTCTTTAGTTTTGCCAAAAGTCTCTGATGAGGGACCTTGTCAAAGACTTTCTGAAAGTCCAGATACACAATATCAACCGACTCACCTTTGTCCACCTGATTATTCACTCCTTCAAAAAAACATAACAGATTAGTAAAACAAGATCTTCCTTGTCTAAAGCCATGTTGGCTGTCTCCCATTAGGTCATAAACTTGCTGCTAGATCGTTCAACATGGAAAATATGTTGTAAGCTAGAATATTACTTCAGCACACTTCTAACGGGTCTTCAATCCATTTCCATTCCTGGTTTCTTTCAACTTTCATTTCTATTCTTTTATATAAACATAAAAATCTTTTACTTTATTGAAAAATCTTCTTCTTTTAAAAAACTCTCAGTGTCATCAACCCCGGTGCTTTAAAACATCAGTATATAAGAATCATAACTTTATTAGAGGACTTCCTTTTAAAATCTTCACCCCTGTGTTCAATTTTGTATAGCAGATCTCGACGCTCTCATAGGGCGCCTTCACGGCGTTTCAAAAGTTAATCTTTCTTCAGGAGATCTTTACCTTAAAAACATAAACAAATTATTTAAACTAAACCCCCTCTACCTATTGTGTTCCCATCCTTATCCTAAAATGCTTAACTATATTCATCAAAACTAACTTACTTTCGCAACGGATGCTGCCCACGTCTCAATATTATTCATTCTTAGAAAAGACGCCGCGCATGCGTGCAGGCTACAGCTTCCCTTATTTAAAACCCTCTGATATTATCCTATCCAATTAGGTACTCATTTCTTATAAATGGTATAGAGAACTTATCTTCCCTATTAACTAGTCAGAATAGATGTGAAGCCTATGAGCAGTGAATCTAGAGAATCGTAACTATTAAACGTTTACTCAATCTTGTCCGACATTATGCGATCCAGGTACAGAGTTCAAAAAGAACCCTTCACTTTAATGAATGTTAACATTTTCTAAAATCGCTATATCTGCGGCCGGGCAAAGGAATTTGTACTTGTTCAATTGCTATACAGCGAAGCTGATCAAAAGAGTGTTTGTGAGCCAAACAATGGGCAACCATAGGCGCCTCTAAGCGTTGACATTTTAGACGACTTCTATGCTCACGTATCCGTACCCGCAAAGGGCGAACTGTTTTTCCTATATACATAAGGTCGCAGGTGCAAAAAATACCATATACCACTGCTGGCGATGCACAATTTGTAGAACTATATAGGGTAAAACTCATATCATGGTGTCGAAATCATTGTGACACAATTTCGACACCATGATATGAGTTTTACCCTATATAGTTCTACAAATTGTGCATCGCCAGCAGTGGTATATGGTATTTTTTGCCCCTGCGACCTTATGTATATAGGAAAAACAGTTCGCCCTTTGCGGGTACGGATACGTGAGCATAGAAGTCGTCTAAAATGTCAACGCTTAGAGGCGCCTATGGTTGCCCATTGTTTGGCTCACAAACACTCTTTTGATCAGCTTCGCTGTATAGCAATTGAACAAGTACAAATTCCTTTGCCCGGCCGCACAATAGATGAGACTCTTTTGTTTAAAGAACAACGGTGGATATATAAGATCAACACTGTTAGCCCGGAGGGCTTAAATCTCACTATTGATTGGCAATTGTGTGTTTAAAATAGTCTGCCATGAACGCAAGTCCGGAGGGCTTGAATTTGACTAGTGGTTAATACTTGTATGTTTAAGAAGGGCTGACATGAAGTAAACCAACTCCTAGTTTAGCATCTGATAATGATTGATGGAAAACGGTAGTTGAAAACCCAATTGGGAATTGCCAGGAGGGTTGGTAATGGTATCACAACAACACGTCTTGGTTGGCCGTAGTATTAAGAGGTTTTTATCTCCTTACATTTTGTTAACATTCATTAAAGTGAAGGGTTCTTTTTGAACTCTGTACCTGGATTGCATAATGTCGGACAAGATTGAGTAAACGTTTAATAGTTACGATTCTCTAGATTCACTGCTCATAGGCTTCACATCTATTCTGACTAGTTAATAGGGAAGATAAGTTCTCTATACCATTTATAAGAAATGAGTACCTAATTGGATAGGATAATATCAGAGGGTTTTAAATAAGGGAAGCTGTAGCCTGCACGCATGCGCGGCGTCTTTTCTAAGAATGAATAATATTGAGACGTGGGCAGCATCCGTTGCGAAAGTAAGTTAGTTTTGATGAATATAGTTAAGCATTTTAGGATAAGGATGGGAACACAATAGGTAGAGGGGGTTTAGTTTAAATAATTTGTTTATGTTTTTAAGGTAAAGATCTCCTGAAGAAAGATTAACTTTTGAAACGCCGTGAAGGCGCCCTATGAGAGCGTCGAGATCTGCTATACAAAATTGAACACAGGGGTGAAGATTTTAAAAGGAAGTCCTCTAATAAAGTTATGATTCTTATATACTGATGTTTTAAAGCACCGGGGTTGATGACACTGAGAGTTTTTTAAAAGAAGAAGATTTTTCAATAAAGTAAAAGATTTTTATGTTTATATAAAAGAATAGAAATGAAAGTTGAAAGAAACCAGGAATGGAAATGGATTGAAGACCCGTTAGAAGTGTGCTGAAGTAATATTCTAGCTTACAACATATTTTCCATGTTGAACGATCTAGCAGCAAGTTTAGCAATACGTTCAATGAAATAGACCTAATAGCTTGTATTCCCATTAGGTCATGACTATCTACATGCTGAGTAATTTTATTCTTTATGATGGTTTCTACCATTTTTCCCGGTACTGATGTCAGGCTCACCAGTCTTTAGTTTCCCGGATCACCCCTGGAACCCTTTTTAAAAATTGGTGTTACATTGGCGATCCTCCAATCTTCAGGTATTAGAGATGATTTTAATGATAGCAGACCTGCTATTAGTAATCTGTGAACTATCTCATATTTCAGTTCTTTCAACACCCTTGGATGTTGAGATATGAGATATGATAGACACATTTAAATACCTCTGGGGCATTAGTGCACAGGAGAACCTTTTTCAATTGAAAGCAAGCTCTTCAATGAGGGGGCATAGGATGAAGGTAAAAGAAGATAGACTGAGGTGTAATTTGCAGAAATATTTCTTTACGGAAAGAGAGGTAGATGCATGTAATAGTCTCCCAGTGGAGGTAGTAGAGACAAAGACTGTATCTGAATTCAAGAAAGCATTGAACATAGCAGATCTTTAAAGGAATAAAAGGGACTGTAGAGCTTAGTAGTAGATAGGCCATATGGTCTTTATCTGCCATCATGTTTCTATGTACCAAGACAGCGAGCTCCTCTCCAACATTGTTTAAAATCATATACAGGTGAGGTGCACCACCTTTGCACCAAGCAGGCTGTTGACACAGTGGTCCTCACACCCACCAGCCACCCCGTCCCTCCATCTACATAATGATTGAATCGCCAACTAAAACAGCTCTACTAACCCTTCCTTCCTGGGAAGAAGCCCCTGGAGACACATCCTCTGTGCAAGAGAATATTGTGTCCCCTGGAGAGCAGGTTCTAGCTATAGGATTGCTTCCTGCCACACCAAGGTAATGCTCTCCTTCCAGGTGACCGTTACTCCAAGGCAGCACAGAGGGTATCATATTGAATGTGGGATGTCTCTACTATGTCTCTGTAGGTCTCCTCCTATATCTCTCTGTCTGCCTCAGTTCCTCCAAGTCTGTTACTCTAGCTGCTAGAGATCAGATTTATACTCTGAGCACAAGGATTCTTTGCACCAAGCCCACACATAAATTATCTCACAGTTGAGGAGAGATTGTAACTGACTATAAATTGAGGGATAATTCTAGGATGGGTGGGAAAAAAACCTTAAAGCTAGGGCAGATTGGTTTAAGGGTCTAAAATCTATCTAATACCTACTTTCTTTTTGTATACGTAGAGCTGTCACAAACTAAATAAAAGCTAGGGCAAATAGATTTTATACTCTTCAAATAAGCTAATCTCTGCTGTATAATTAAATTAAAATAGATTTTATCAATAAATTTTCAGTTTCAATATCAGGCTTTATCACCAAATTTCCTAGCAAAGTAATTCTCACTTGCCTGCAGAGGCTTTGTCCACGCTCACTGCTCTCTTCCTAGAGTGGAGGAGTGGCCTAGTGGTTGGGGCAAGGTACTTCAGGCCGGAAGGTCAGGGGTTCAAATCTCTCTAGAGGACAGCAACCTTGGGCTGGAAAGACTGGGGTTTCTAGTCCCACAGGTGCTCCTTGTGGTCTTGGGCAAGCCACTTAACCCTCCATAGCCCATGTTCCCTGTAAAATAGTTATCTCCAAGTCATAATGCCCTGTTCAATGTAAACTGCACTGATGCAGAATAGCGCGGTATATAAGAGAATGTAAATAAATAAATAAAACAAATGGGGGCAGACTTAAAGATGTTAGTATTTATACTTCTGAAGGAAGAAGGGAGATATGATAGAGGGTACCTCAGAGGCTCACCTTCTGTGCATTTATCCCACATTCAACTGAAAGGAAGCTCTGGAAGAGGATGAAAACGAAAGGGGATAGACTCAGGATAATCTAGAAAAATGTTTCTTTACAGAGTGGTGGATATGTGGAACAGCCTCCCAACAGAGATGGCAGAGACAAGGACTATATCTGAATTCAAGAAAGCATGGGACAATCACAGAGCATCTCTAAGGAAGAAGAAGGCATTGTAGGGCTTAGAATTTGTCATGGACAGGCAGACTAGATAGGCTATATTGTCTTTTATCTGCCATCATTTATTTCTCAGAAAAGAGTTGCCTGAAATCAGCCACTAGGTTCACAAGACACCTCTTTGCTCCAGTTCATATTTGTTATGCTTATATTTCATAACCCTTAGAATTTTCTTCTTCATGTCCTCCTCACCTGAGATCAGTCTTAAGTTAAAGCTATGACTCCTCCTTGGCTTCAGGTTCTCATGGAGGTTGAGGTGAGCCAGGGCAGTGGTTCCGGCTACATCATTAGGATTTGCTTTCCATGTTCTGAAAAGATGCCCTTATGGCTTTCACCACCTCTTCTACATCACCATTAAACCAGGCTAGCCATCATTTGGTATTCATTTGACCTTTTTTTACCTATGAAATATATTTTAGCTGGGTATCCAAAATGGTCTTGTTAATTAATGTCCCTGTTTCATGCAAACCTGTGACCCTGGCAAACACCCCTTTTAGTTCTTTTCTTTTCCTAGCTAGTTCCTCATTTTATCATAATTTTAAAAAGGGACACTAAGGGTCATGTTTACTAAAGGTTAAAGCACGTTGAGTGCTGCAGTGGCCCATAGAAATGAATGGGCAGTGGCAGCACTTAACACTTGAGTGCTACAACAGTAGTTCCGTTAACATTTTCCTTCCAGTTGATGACAAATTGGATCACAATATAATCATTATAGTCTAGCGGCCCCATCATCATTACACCTTGCACTAGCTCCTGTGTACTCTTAGACTAGATCTAGAGTTCTTTCCCAACTGCCTGGTTCCTAGACTAACTGCTCCATGAAGGAGTCAGATATGGCATCTAGAAACTTTACCTCTCTAGCATGTCCCATGAAACATTTTCCCAATTAACATTGAGATAAGTGAAATTGATCATCATTATTATGTTACCTAATTTGTTAATCTTCCTGATGTTAAAGTGGGATCATATAGCATCCAGCAATCACCAGATGGTATGGTTCAGTATTAGGACTAGGGCTGATAAATTCCATTCAAAAGTGAGGGTCTTAGACTTTAGGAAAACTAACTTTACCAAGATGGGACAATACCTCAAGGAGTCATTAGTGGGGCGGGAACAGCTAGGGGGATGTAGAAAAACAATGGGCGAAAATGAAAGGTGATATTTTAAGGGCAACAAATCTTTATATTAGGTAAATAAATGTAAAAGGAAAAGGAGGCTACTATGGTTCTCAAAAGAAGTAGATGAAAAGGTAAAAAAAAGACAGTGGGCATAAAATACAAGAGATCACAGAGAGAGGAAGACAAGCATCACTATTTGGAAAAACTTAGAGAAGCGAGGAAATAGTCAGGAAAGCAAAGATACAAAAATAAGAAGAAATAGCCAATGCAATAAGATAGGGGGACAAGACATTTTTCAGATATGTTAGTGAGAGGAGGAAATGCAAAAGTGATATTGTCAGACTCAAGAGGGAAGGGGAGGAATATGTAGAAGCTGATAAGGATAAAGCAGAATTACTTAACAAATATTTTTGTTGTGTTCATAGGTGAAGAGCCGGGATCAGGACCTCAGAAAATACCCACAAATAGAAACAAACGTGAAGGGGATCTTGAACAATTTTCAGAAGACTGTGTTCATGAGGAGCTAGCTAAACTAAAAGTAGACAAAGCGATGGGACCGGATGGGATACATCTGAGAATATTGAAGAAACTAGGTAATGTTCTAGTGGCTACACTGACTGACCTTTTCAATGCTTCTTTAGAGTCAAGAGTGGTCCCAGAAGACTGTATAAAGTCACTTGTGATCCCTTTATACAAAAATGGGAGGATGAGGTTGAGAACTACAGGCCGGTTAGTCTGACCTCTGTGGTGAGTAAATTCATGGAAACACTGCTAAAACAGAGGATAGTGAGGTTTCTGGAGTCCATTGGATTGCAGAATCCAAGGCAGCATGGGTTTACCAGAGGCAGGTCTTGTTAGAATAATCTGATTGATTTCTTTAACTGGGTGACCAGAGAGTTGGATCAAGGAAGAGCCCTAGATGTGGTGAACTTAAGAGTTCAATAAAGTGTTTGACACCATTCTACACAGGCAACTTATAAATAAATTGAGCACCCTAGGTATGGACCCTAAAGTGACTGACTGGGTTAGAAATTGGTTGAGTGGGAGGTAACAAAGTGTACAGGTAAATGGAGCTCACTCTGAGGAGAAGGATGTTACTATTGGTGTGCTGCAGGGATCTGTTCTTGGTCCGATTCTTTTTAATATCTTTCAGGCTGATGCAGAAAGCTGGTGCTAGACCCGTGCTGAAGCAACTTTTTATGTTTCCTGACAATGCACACATTTTAACGTGTGATGCAGGAAGGATAGAGTATGCAAATGAGCCACTGTAGCTTTAAACTGGGACAGCAAGCCAAACATGCGCACAAGAAGCCTGTGCTAGTTTGACTTGCTCTCCGGGCACCATGTGGCTAATTTGAACATTAGCCCTGACAGTATTTTAATGGCATTGGGGATGATTGTAGCATAGGGGAAATCCCCTAGTGCCATCAAAATACTGTCGGGGGCCAGTGCCCGGACAATAAAAGAATTCCTGGTGGTCCAGCGGCCCCGATCCCTTCCTTCTGACAGTATTTTGATGGCATCGGGGACAATCGTAGCATCAGGAAAAGCCCCCAATGCCATCAAAATACTGTTGGGGACCGGTGCCCTGACAATAAAAGAATCCCTGGTGGTCTAGTGGCCCCTGTACCCCTCCCCCCATTAAATACAAAAAAAAATGTATCCTGGTAGTCTAGCAGCCCCTGTACCCCTTACCCCCCATTAATTACAAAATAAAAAATAACCTGTTGGTCTAGTCACTAGTGGCTCCTAAATTCAGCCCTTCCCACCCAGTACTTTAAAATAAGCAGGAGCACTGCCTATGTGCTCCTGCTCTGCGTCTGTCGTCTTGAAAAATGGCGGCATCTGGCCCCATGCAGTGCTCCTGCTTATTTTAAGGTACCGGGTGGGAGGGGCTGAATTTAGGGGCTACTAGAACAACAGGTTATTTTTTTGTATTTAATGTGGGTTGGTACAGGGGCCATTAGACCACCAGGGATTTTTTTATTGTCAGTGCACCGGCCCCTGACAGTATTTTGATGGCATTGGGGGCCTTTCCCTATGCCATGATCGTCCTTGATGTCATCAAAATACTATCGGGGGTGGGGGGGAGTAAAATCAGGGCCACTGGACCACCAGGGATTCTTTTATTGTTGGGGCACTGGCCCCTGACATTGTTTTGATGGCATCGGGGGATTTGCCCGATGCCTGGCCATCTGAGGAGAAGATGATCTAAGCATCGGTGAAAGCACCTGGTGCCATCAAAATACTGTTAGGGGCACGGGTTAGAGGTTTAAGTCACCTAAGACCCTGAAGTAAAAATTTTGGCACTATGGTTGGTTGCAAAATCATCTACGCCTGACTCTGCTTCGGGCGTACCATGATTTGCATACCATGCAGCTGATTAAAATACATTTAAATGCATTTAAATACACATAGCGTCAATTGGGTGTTAGTTTTTCCGCAGGGGTTTACGTCTGTTTTCTGCATTCAGAAAGTTGTAAAGTGTGCTTAAACATGGCATTATGTGTGCTTAAAGGCCATGCTAGCTTTCTGCACTGGCTTGTTTGTTAGTGATGTTGCGGAAAGGCTGTCAGGTAAGCTTTGACTCTTCATGGAATGATAACAAAATCTGCAATAGAGAAGACACCCAGGAAGGAGTGGATAACATGAGGAGAGATCTAGTTAAGCTTGAAGAAAGGTCAAGAATTTGGCATCTGAGATTTAATGCTAATAAAATGCTGAGTCATGCTACAAAAATCCAAGGTAGTGGTACAGTGTAGGAGGCGAAGTATTTCTGCCCACAAAAGAAGATTGAGACCTGGGTGTGATTGTTTCTGATTGATTTATTTAACAGATTTTATA
Source organism: Ichthyophis bannanicus (assembly GCA_033557465.1). Classification (NCBI taxonomy): domain Eukaryota; kingdom Metazoa; phylum Chordata; class Amphibia; order Gymnophiona; family Ichthyophiidae; genus Ichthyophis; species Ichthyophis bannanicus. Next base: position 551,233,902 of record CM066031.1, read on the forward strand.
TACCACTTTATCATTTCAATCAAAGCGGTTTACATTGAAACTTAAACTTGGTAATGTAGGATGCTTGGATGTATAGAGAGAGGAATGGCCAGCAGAAAAAAAGAGATGATAGTGCCTTTGTAAAAGTCTCAAGTGCGACCTCATTTGGAGTATTGTGTGCACTTCTGGAAACCACACCTTTAAAAAGGATATAAGGATATAAACAGGATGAAGTCTGTGCAGAGGGTGGCTACTAAAATGGTCAGTGGTCTTTGTTATAAACCATATGGGGACAGACTTAAAGATCTAATATGTATATGTTAGAGGAAAGGCAGGATAGAGATGTTTAAAAACCTCTGTGGCATAAATGCAGAAGAGCAGAGCCTCTTTCGATTTGAAAGTAAGCTCTTTAAAGAGGGGACATAGGATGGGGGTGAAAGGGAATAGACTCGGAAGTAATATGCGGAAATATTTCTTTATGGAAAGAGTGGTAGATGGGTGGAATAGTCTCTCAGTAGAGATAGCAGAGACGAGGAAAGTATCTGAATTCAAGAAAGCATGGGACAAACACAGAAGCTCTCTAAAGGAAAAAGGGGACTATAATAGTTGATATGGAAGGATAGACTAGATAGGCCGTATAGTCTTTTTCTGCTATCATGTTTCTGTGTTTCTAATTTATGTTAACATCTCATTGTCTGTCTCTTCATTCAGTCCAGGCAGATGATACTGCACCCCCTCCACTATGCTCCTCCCCATCATTCATGGAATTTTTTTTATTACATTTTGTGTTTTGCAGAACTTTTATCCTATTTGACTCTGTCATCCTTAACACATAGCGCTGCTGCCCCACCAATTCGATCATCCTGTCATTTTGATATGATTTCTACCTTGGTATCATGGTGTCCCATTGGTTGTCCTCCTACTAGATCTCCAAATAGCCTGGGAATTCTAACTTTCCCCTGTCTCTTTTTTTTTTTTTTAGACTTCTGGCACTTGCAGACAATTCAAAGAATGTTTGCTTGTATTTACAACCTGTCTAGCAGTTGATGGGGATAATTTGGAGTCATTTATCTATCCTTTCTTTAAATATCACTGTACTACTTCAGCCTTTATGATAATATCTCTATCAGGGATCTTTTATCTGCATTTATCAGTATCTTTTGGAGATACCTTATGCTGAACAATGCATTCTGAACCACTGTCTACTTTCCTCCAGGTTAAAGTTTAAAAGCTGTTCTCTCTCCTTTTTAAAGTTTAGCACTAGAAGCCTGTTTAAGGTGGATTCCATCCTTTAGTAATAGTCTTCCCTTCCCCAGAATGTTGCCTAGTCCCTAACAAAATGTAAATCTCTTCTCCCTGTACCATTGCCTCACCCACATATTGAGACTCTCGAGCTTTGCCTGTCTTTTGGGTTCTGCTCATGGAATGAGAAACATTTTTGAGAATGCTATTCTGGAGTTTATGGATTTCAACTTTTTACTTAAAAATCTAAATTTGCCTTTTAGAATCCCCTCCCTATGTTGTTGGTACCCACGTGCACCAAGACAACCAGCTCCTCCGCAGCACTGCCTAAAATTCTACCTAGGTGATATGCGAGGTCTGCCACCTATGCATCAGGTAGGCAAGTTACCACACAATCCTCACGCCTATCAGCCACCCTTCTATCTACATGTTCAGTACCTGAATCACCAACTATAATTGCCATCCTAATCCTTCTGTCCTGGCTACTTACCCCTGAAGTGACATCCTCGGTGCAAGAAGATGGTGCATCACAGGATGATAGGTCCCGGTTACAGAATCGTTTTCTGGCATGCCAAGGTGATGTTCTCCTTCCAAGTGCCCTTTCTTCTCCAAGGCAGCACAGAAACTGCCAGACTGGAGGCTGGATTTCTATACTATGCCCGTGAAGGTCTCCTCCTATATACATTTCTGTCTGCCTCAGCTCCTCCAAGTCTGCTACTCTAGCCTCCAGAAATACACTTGGTTCTTGAGAACCAAGAGCAATTTGCACTGAATTCACATGTATGACATCTCACTATCTGGGAGATTATCATACATATGGCATTTGGTACAAAAGATCAAATAGCCCCCATCTCGCTGCTGGACTGTTGTCTGCATCTTAGTATTGGTGAGTTGTTTAGTTTATGCCTTCTCCCTCAGCAACTTTAACTAATATAAAACTATAGCCATACAACTCTGAATGAGCCTGATCTTGTCTGCTCTCAGAAGCTAAGCAGGATCAGACCTGGCTAATACTTGGATGGGAGACCACCTTGGCATACCAGGTGTGTAGAAGAAAGGCCTGGCAATCTACTTCATTGCACCTTGCCAAGAAAACCCATGGGATGGGTTGCCAGGAGTTGGCATCAACTTGATGGCACACAACAGATGTTTCTTAGGTATAGTTCTGATATTTTGTTTTCTTCTCAATGAACTACTAAGGACCTAGAAATAATTTATTCCTAAAGCTTAATCACTTGTTAATGGAATTGCCAATTAAGTCCTGTGTGCAAAATGTTCATCCTCTTTTTTCTAATTGGCTTAAAAGCGTATAAAGCAAAGACTGAGCCTGGGGGTATGTAGGAATCAAACACTAACAGAAAGATTTAATTAGCCTATGGTTTAACATGAGGGGTGGGGAGCGCGGCTGGGGGATAAGGCACCATCAGCAGGGGAGGGGAGATCGAAGGCCTGACAGAAGAGATGAGTCTTGAGGAGAGTTTTAAAGCGGGGATGGGACGGTTCTGTACGAAGAGATAAGGGGAGCGAGTTCCAGAGAGCGGGACCTAAAAAGAAAAAGGGGGAGTGCCCTGTGCTCTGTAGGGTAAAATGTAGGTGTTTTGGACATGTTTACGTCATCTGCAATAAAGGTTCTGTCTGTATTAGCACGTTTTAGTAGTGGGTAAGATATGGGGACTGGGTTGGCATGAACCACAGCTGGGACTTGAACCTGTGACCTTCTGCTCCTGAACACACTGGCTGTGTGTGCACTGTACCACCATGTTGCCACAGAGACAGTGCATTCCCTGGGGATACCATGACTGTTTGTCAGACAGGGCCTGTCTGTTGCAGTGCACGGCACCCACCTACACAGGGCTAGGCCATGGTCTGCTGTGGGCAGCAGCCACTGGCCCCTCCACCACCAGTACCCCTCTGCCACCATGCTGATATGCCCTTCTGCTGGTGGTGCGCAATCTCAGGCCATCCAGTGTGTGGGTAGGCAGCTGCCTATGGTGCAGGTTCTGGGGTAGGGGTGCCTGCATAGCTGTCCACGCTTCCCTCCAGCGCCGCCTGCCAATGTTCTGTGCCCTTGGGGGTACCTGCTGGGTACTATGCCCTGTGACACTGTGGGAGACACACTCGTGCCCATGTTGGGCCCTCATCAGTTGCTGTCTGGCTGCTCTACTGTTTCAGCATTCCCATGGGCCACCTAGGCATCACCCTAGTCTGCACTGTGGCCCAGCTGCACCACAGCATGTGCCGCCTGCAGCCCTCTGTGTCCCCTTTTCCAGCATCTGTCCACTTGCCCGTTCCGACATGCCCACCCTGCTGTTGCGGAACATGTGCACGCCATAGGAAACCTGTCCAATGGAGAGAGAAAACTCTGATCAGCGCTATTTCACTATGGGCTCATTCACCTACCTTGTATGGGGACGGAGCATAGACCCTTCCAAAATTCATATCTTTTTTTTGGAGCTTTCTCGGGAGTGTTTTTTGATGTTTTCCATTAATATCACAATTAGCCAGCTTGGTTATGTTTTTTTTCCATTTTGTTCAGGTCATTTTCAATGTTTATTTGCCCTTTTGTTCCGTGCACATGTATCACACTTATCACTTTTGTAGGTTTCTCTGGTTTTGCTGTACATTGCTGACGGAAATGGTTTCTTTTCCCTTTAAATCTGCTCTAACGCGAGGGTTTCACTGGCGTTAGTTTTCAGCCCCGGAATCCACAGCGTTAGTGTACAGGGAGCCTCTCCCCTCCCACTCTCCACCCATTGACCCTCTCTCTCTGCCCCTGGGGAGCCTTCCTCCGCCCTCTGGGAGCCTTTCTCCACCCTCAGCGCTCATTTGCGCCGCTGCGCGCGTTATCGCGCGATAAGGTACCTTAGCACCCAGTAACGTCGCCGGGCGCACGTTAAGACTGCTTAGTAAACATACCCCTTAGTTTCATTTTATTGCTACTACTGCTACTATTTATCATTTCTGTAGCATTGCTTGATGTATGCAGTACACACATAGGGACAGTCCCTGTTGCACAGACAAACAGTTCAAAACAGACAAACAGGACAAATAAGAAATTAGGGAATTTAATTTATTATAGGAAATGATTAAAATAACACGAGTATAAACAGGAGAAAAGTGGGTTATGATTTAAAAGCAGTCTCAAAAAGATGGGTTTTTAGTCTAGATTTAAAAGGAACCAGAGAAGAGAGCATGATGTACTGACATATGTAGTCCATTCCAGGTATATGATGCTGCAAGATGGAAGGAACAGAGTCTGAGGTAAAGGAGAGTGGCAAAGATAAGAGTGACTTATCTGAGTGGAGTTCCTGAGGAAGGGTGGAGGGAGAGAGAAGAGGTAATGAGGAGTTGCAGAACGAATGCACTTGTAAGAGAAGTTTGAAATGTGTACAGAAAGCCAATAAAGTGACTTCAAAGGAGGTCTTATGTGAGTGTAGTGACACTGGCAGAATACAAGTCACACAGCAGAATTTTTAATAGACCAGAAGGTTTAGTGAGGTTTGTGATAAGGAAGCTTATCATAGCTCAGGAAGGAGCTATAGTAAAGGTGAAGTGACTCTGAACAAGCAACCTGTCAGTTCTGGTAGAAATAAGAAAACAGAATTTTTCTATAAAAGACTACCAGTCCCAGAATGCACCAGGTTTCCAACAGCCATTAGAGGAGCTGAAGTGGGGAAACGTGTGTTCAATCAAGAGGGCTATGAGGTAATCCCTAAGCACTCATCTCAAAGGGCAGGGCCTGATTCAGCACAGCTGCGCTGTGCTAGGGTGGAGCACTCATCAAAGCAGAATAAAGGTAGAGTTTATTCTACAGAAAATTATCCTCAGTTTCATCTGGGAGATCCTCAGAATCATCCTCATCCTCAGATTCAGCTTGAAGATCCTCAGCTTGGACATCTTCATCATCTGGAGGATCATCAGAAGCAGAAGCCAGTGCGGACGGACAGAGAGGGCAAGAAACCCTTTGGAAGAAAGAAGAGGAAAGCATTTGGGAGGCCTAAAGGAGTCCAGAGCAGTACGTATACTGGGAGACATTCAAAAGGCCAGCATACACCATTGGACTGGGGAAAGCCAGAGGAATGGTGCTGCAGAGCTAGGAATCTCCAGACGGTACCTGTGAGGGAGACGGCTGCACGTGGAAGGGACCCTAGGACCCGTGCCAGAAGGTATGTGAAGAGAGATCCAGTGTCCAGAGATCTGGATTGGAAGGCTGGACATAAGAACTGGACTACATACTGGCCAGGCTATTTAGAGAGGAACTCTAACAGCAATGGAAGCTCAGGTATGAACACTGATCTATGCCCTAGCTATAACCTTGAAAGACAGCAGGGAAACAAGTATTCTCCTGAGAGTGCTACATTGAGAAATTCCTCTGTGCCAATCCATGATATTGAACCCATGATTGTTGAAGAAGGGGGAGCAGTCTTAGATACAGGCTGTGAATATATGGATTGCTCTCTGTCTAAACTCCTTTAGTAATTTTCTGTTACAAAGTACAACAACCATCACAAAGAAATACAAACTTGTTCTTTAATCTACTCAGAAAAGCTCCTGAAGTAGGATTTGAGCCACGCAGTAGAAAGCAAGCCAGCTAAGGGGTTTCAGCTGGGTAACTGCTAGCAATTGAGCCTTACCTAATTGCTTGTGAGCTCTGAGGGAATCACTTCTGAATCTATGTGTGAAGATATAAGAAGTTAACCTGAAAAGAACAGTTTTTCCCTTCTTTCTGCGTTTTGCTTGTTATTTGAAACACTGCTAAGAAAATATTAGCTAAAGCCTACAGAAAAGACCAGTTTGTTACCAACCAGGTCTTTATTCTTTTGCTTTGATTGCCTGACAAGTTCAACTGTTGTTTTCCTGATTTTGTTTTTCCAAGTTTAACACTGAAAGCAAGTATCCTGTTTTATGTGCTACCAAGCATATCTGTGTTGGGAGAAATAACCCCATAAATAAATATCTTATTGGCTTTACACTCAAGCACAACTAATTATTGTGAGCAGCTGTGTCTGGTGTGAATGGACTGCATTTCCCACAATCCCTTGCAAATCATATTGATATATGCACTTGCCAAGACTGTGAACATTCTCACCCAGGCAGCCGTCTGACAGGTTGTAATAGTCTTAAGCAGGAGGTGATGAAAAGTGTGTATAAGTATTTTGGTAGTATATTCAGAAAGGAAGGAGTGAATTTTGGTGATACAGAGAAAGAAATGAAAGATTTTAGCAGTCTGTTAGATATGTGTAGAGAGAGACATCAAAGATGACCCCAAAGTTACAGGCTAAGAGGACCAGGACGATGACACTGTTATCCACAGATAGAGAGGGGGCGAGAAGAGGTGGATTTAGAGGGAAAGAGGACAAGCTCTGTCTTGGCCATGCTAAGTTGTAAGTGGTGGTAGGACATCCAGGCAGCAATGTCAGACAAGCAGCCTGTGAGCTGGGCATGGATTTCTGGTGAAACCTTCTGGTGTAGCAAGATCTGGGAACCATCAGCATAAAGATGGCACTGAAAGTTATGGGAGAAGATCAGAGCACTAAGGGAACAACTAGAGAGAGAGAAAAGGCCCCAAAACAAAGTCCTGAAGTACCCCAATTTATCGTGGGATAGTGGTGGAGTGGGATTCACCAGAGCATACAATAAAAATGTGATAGGCAAAAGAAGAAAACTAAGACAGAATAGACTCCCAAAATCTAAGTAAGGATAAAGTATCAAGGAGTAGGTGGTGATCAACAATTTTAAAAGTGGCAGATAAGTCAAGACAAATAAGAATAGAGTAAAGGCCCTTAGATTTGGCCAGGAACAAGTCAATGGAGACTTTTGTAAGAGCTGTTTCTGTAGAATGTAGAGAGCAAGGCCAGATTTGGAGTGGATCAAGAGTGTCCTTGAGATGAAAGAAAGTCAAGATAGCGGTGGTGATTCACACGTTCAAGTGGTTTGGATGAGAAAGGGAAGAGGGAAATTGATAAAGAGTACAGTAAAGTTTTTTTGATGAGTGGTGTGATCACAATATATGTAAAGGCATCAGGAACAGTCGCAGTGGAAAGTGATAGGTTGAGGATATGACAGATGGAAGGAATGACAGCAGAGGAGATAGAAATGAATAGTTGGGTGGGAATGGGATCAGAGGAACACATAGTCTGGAGGAAGCAAAATGTGCCGTTTCCTCCACTGTAATTTAGAAAAGGATTAAAAGGTAGAGGGTAGCTAGGGTTGAAAGAAAGATATGGAAATGAAGTGTGGGGAGATGGAGGTGACCTGGTATAGAATTGGCCTTGTGAACTTTATCATGAAAGTAGTCAGCCATTGTCTGGGCCAAAAGTGAAGAAGGGGGTTGAAGATGAAGGCACTTTGAGGAGAGAGTTGATGTAGCAAAGAGAGAGCAAGGGTTGGAGGCAAGAGAGTTTGTCAAATGGACATAGTGTTTTTGTTGGCAAGTGCAATAGCAGAATGGAAGGAGGTCAGCAAAAATTGGAAATGTATGAAACCTATTATTCTTTCCAAAGCAATGAAATGTTTGGGAACGGCTCCTTTCAAACCACTCTCTTCATACACAAAGAGGGGTTGGAAAGAATTCCATAAGCCATGCTCCAAATGCTTTTTTAAATTGTGAATATTTTCATAATAGTTCTTTCATGTTAAAAGCGTAGAATATGTTGTGCAGAGCAGTAAAGCAGACTCCTACTTTAATGCATTTTGTATTGTATTTTTAGACGACAGAAGATGAAAGATGCTCAAGGATGGGAAAGCTTTTATTGTATGTTTCACTGACTATTTATGTGAACAGAAACTGATGTATCTTCCACATGCTATAAAGTTAAACATGTTAACTTTTATTCTTGTTAATTATTTATTTGATGACTTCAATAGATTGAACGTGGCAGATGCAAATGTTTGGACACCTTTCCAGGTCTTTCCTTATTATTTAAAAAAAAAAAAGTTGTCAAGACTCAATATGCTAGGCCTTCGATTAGTCAGGTAAAGACCATTCAATGGCAGAAGAAATACTCTGACCCTTCGAATCCTTCTATCTCCTTTCAACAATTATGGGCTTTTCAAAGAAGTTGCCTGAGCATTTGAAAATGAAGTTAATTCACCCTTACAAAGCAGATGAAAGCTATTAAACAAAGAAAAAAATCTCTAAACCCTTCCAGCTAACTATTTTATTGGTCAGATGCATTGTTTAGAAATGGCATTTACATGGAATTGTTTAAAGTCAAAGCAAGTGCAGGAAGATCACAAAAAACACTCAGATAAAAGTGCCCAAAAAACTGGACAGATTTGCAAAACTAAACCCACCAATCCCTGGAAATGACCTGCTGCAAAGTTTAGCTGATACTGTAGTAGCTTCCACGGCCCAGAGTACAGTGTTGCTTACAAAACAATGGTCTGCTTGAGAGAGTTATTAAGAAGAAACCTTTTTCTATGACCTTATCATAATAGCTTGTATCTAAAGTATGCAAAAGAAAATTTTTTAGAACAAAGTGCTTTGGGCTGAGAAAATGAAAACTGAACTTTTCAGCTACAGTCACACAAGATATATTTGGAAAGAAAAAGATGAAACATTTGAAGACGACCACCTCACTGACTGTTATGCAAAGAGATGGATCTATTATGCTTTGGGGTTCTGGGGCACCGAATGTCATAGGAAATATTGTGTATGTGGAAGTAAGAAGGGATTCAACCAAATATCAACATCATTGAAGCTAATGACCCACAGTCAGTGAACAAACTGAAAAAGGACTGATTTCAGCCAGACAATGAACCAAAGCTTGCTTCAAAATCAATGACGAAGTACTTACAAGACCAAAAGCTGAAAGGTTTTTATTGTTATGGCCTTCCCAGCCCCCAGACTTGAATAGTATTGTCAATATTTGAGGAGATCTCAAACATGTAGTGCATGCAAGGAGACTTAAGAATATTTCTGAGCTAGAAGAGTGTGGAAAATTCCAAAGGTAAGAATAGAGACAGTTAACAGCTTCCAAATGTTTCCTGTATCAGTTCTTTCAGGGACAGGAAGTGTTACAAAATACAGATATACTGTAAAAGCTGTCCAAACTTCTGTAACCGTTTTGAAATCTGTAAAAACCTGCAAATAGTAATTATGTATTAACATATGCAGAAAATGGTGTGTTTAACCTCCGATTGGCTCACTGCACATTTTAAATTGGGCAGTCACATGCCATCACTGAAGTAGCTTTTCTCTAACAAAATTAAGTTTGCCCCTGATGAAGCCTTGTACGGTGAAACAAAGATCTTTGTCAGATCGCTCTATCTTTGTGGGATGCTGGTGGACACAAAGCTAAGTGCACTTTGTATACTTTGCATAAGATAAAAATGTGTTCTTTCAGCAAATTTATTCTTGTTTTAGGTGTATCCGTTAGTCGAACTTCTAGAGACGGAATGATTTGAACCAGCAGTGGTCAGTTCGAGCACTCTTGGAGTGCAGGGCATGAATTTCAGTGAATTTCAAATTTTCTTGTGATTTCTGGATTATGAAAAGGCAATTCCTCTTTTCACAGGAGACTGCCTCGTAGAGGGATATCAACTTTAATGCCGAGGTCTTTTCTCCTCCTGTGCTTGATTCTTCCTTTGAATGTTGTTTTAATAGTTTCCAATGCTCTGAAGATTTTGTAAGTGGTTTCAATTCATTATTATTTTGAAAGTCATGACTTAATACTGGTATATGTAAGCATAAGTATGGGTTAATATAGATTTTCTGGTTTAGTGAGATCTGGGAGGCTTTTGTGTTATTGGATTTTTGTTACTCTCGGTGCAGTTGTTCTTTGTATAGTTTGGTGTTTAACATTGTACCATGAAGAGATTGTATTAGCTTTTGTTTCCTTAGAGATTCAGTGAAACATATAATTTGGTAAAGGGCTACATAGAACTGTGTTTAATTCAAAAGAAAAAGATAACTGGCAATAGGTCCTGCTAGAAAATAAACACCTAAGAATAGCAGTATGGGTAAGTTGGTCTATTTAGCAAGGTGAAAACTCTGATACCTTTTACTATTTTCTTTCCTGGGAGTAAGAGAAATTTGAGGTGGCTGATGAAGGATCCTAATTTTGGTAGGTCTTTCTTGACTTTTTTGTGTTTTGCTATTAATAGTAGTGCAGAATTTCCAAAGCCAGTGAAAAACTGGAACTGTTGTAGGCTGCAGTGTTTTAGGGTAGTACATGAACTTTTCAGACCACATTGGACCTTTCTTGAGATATATGCAATAAGCCAGGTCAGAAATGTAGTATAAACACCTAGGTAGGCGCCATAGGTTAAGTTTGGGAAAAGCAGCGGAGGGGGTTAATATTGTCCCCTAAACATTTTGAGATGCTGGTGCTAAATTGTGGTGCTGGAATTAAGAAGGAGAGGTGAACAGGCTGGATATTTTCAGTCTCCCTCTGGCTTTGTCAGTGGCAGTAGCACCAGCACTGCCAAACTTCTCACTATTTGCCCATGTTCCCTATAAAATAGTTATCTCCAAGTTATAATGCCCTGTTCAATGTAATTTCAATTTGTTCAATGTAAAACCACCTTGATATTATGAAAGGCGGTATATAAGAAATGTTAAATAAATAAAATAAATAATTGAAAGCTTGATGTAGCAAACTGTGCTATACTCCAGCACAACATTTTTGTTAGAGATTTTCCCATGGTTGTCTTGATTCCTAATGCAGAAAACAAGCTAATGCAGGAAAATCACAAACCTCTATGCTAAAGCACTGCACAGTGGGCATGCTAATCACAAGCAAAAGAATGAATTTGTAATTGCTCCTGATGTAAAAAAACTGCCCAGAAACAGTGCAGATTTTTTTTTAATAATTCGGGCTGGCTTTTAATGCCAGCTTTGGACAGGCATAAAGGTGCAGTGGGAAGCAAAAAGATCTGAGGTGAAATATGACAAAGAGAAAGGCTAAGAACAGAATATATGCCATATTGGGTCAGAACAAAGGTCCATCAAGCCCAGTATCCTATTTCCAACAATGGCCATCCCAGGTCTCAAATATCTCTCAGGTTCCCAAAGGTGTACTTAATCCATGCTACTTGTCCCAGACATAAGCAATAGATTTCCCCAGTCCTCTTTAATAATGGTTTATGGATTTTTTTCTCCAGGAGCTCATCCAAATCTGTTTTGAGCCCAGCTACACTAACAGCTTTTACTCCATCCTCTGTTAATAAATCCCAGAGTTTGATTACGCACTGAGTGAAAAACTATTTTCTCTGATTAGTCTTAAATGTGCCACATTGTAGCTTCATTGTGTGTCCCCTAGTCTTTCTACTTTTTGAAGGAGTAAACAACTGATCTACATTTACCCGCTCCACTCCATTCATTATTTTATAAACCTCTATCATATCTCTTCTCAGCCATCTCTTTTCCAAGTTGAAGAGCCCTGACCTTTTAAGCCTTTCCTCAAAAGGGGTATTCTTCCATCCCCTTTACCATTTTGGTTGCTCTTCTCTGTACCGTTTCCAGTTCTGCTACATCCTTTTTAAGATATGGCAACCAGAATTGCACTCAATATTCAAATGCAATCGCACAATGGAGCGATACAGAGGCGGCATAATATCCTTGGTTTTATTTTCTATCCCTTTCCTTATGATTCCTAGCATTCTATTTGCCTTCTTGGCCACTGCACACTAGGCAGAGGGTTTCAACATATTATCCACAATGACGCCTAGATCCTTTAGCTGGATGGCGATTCCGAATGCGGAACCTTGCATTGTGTAACTGTAGTTTGGGTTGTTCCTCCTTAAGTGCATAACTTTGCACTTGTCCACATTAAATTTCATCTGCCATTTAAACACCCAGTCTCCTAATTTTTCAAGATCCTCTTGCAATTTTTCACAACCCTCTTGTGTTTTAACAACTTTGAATAATTTTGTCTCATCTGCAAATTTGATCACCTCACTCGTTATTTCCATTTCTAGGTCATTTATAAATATATTAAAGAGCAGTGGGCCCAGCCCTACTCTCTTTTCTATATTTAACCAGTTCCTAATCCACAATAGTGCATTGCATCCTATCCCATGACTTTTTCATTTCTGCACAAGTATCTCATGAGGGATCTTGTCAAAGGCTTTCTGAAAATCCAGATACATTATATCAACCAGCTCATCTTTATCTACCTATTCATGCCTTCAGAAAATATATAGATTAGTGAGACAAGACTTACATTGGCTAAATCCTTGTTGGCTTTCTAAGATTAAGCCATGACTATCTACATGATCAGTAACTGTGTTCTTTTTAATGGCTTCTGTAAGTTGAGAAGTAGCCAAGTGGTTAGAGCAACAGCCTGGTACCCAAGAGATCAGGTTTTATTCCACTGGCACTCCTTGTGACCTTGCGCAAGTTGCTTTAGCCTTCATTGTCTCGGAAGAAAAGGCCTGGCAATCTCCTTCTGGTAATACCTTGCCAAGAAATCCCAGGGGCTGCTGGGTCGCCAAGAGTCAGCATGGACTTGGCAGCACTTAAAAATAAATGGTTTCTGCTATTTTTCCCCATACGGACATCAAGCTCACTGGTCTGTAGTTTCCCAGATCACCCCTGGAACCCTTTTTAAAAATTAGCATTGCATTGGCTACTCTCCAATCCTCAAGTACTACAGATGATTTTAAGGATAGTTCACAGATAACTGAAATATGCGAATGCAGACCTAATTTTAGTAATTTCAGCAATGTACTACTGTAGATTAGGAACTGGTATGCCATCCAGGCAAGGGGATTTGCTGCTCTTTAGTTTATGAAATAACTGTATTACATCTTCCCAATTTATCAAGATTTGTTTCAATTCCTCTGATACTTCACCTTTTAAATATCATTTCTGGCATGGATACGTTTCCTACATCTTCATCAGTAAAGACTAAATCAAAGAATTCATTCACTCCACTTTGGTCTTGTCCACTCTTAGTGCCCCTTTTACCCCTCTATCATCTAATGATCCAACTGGCACTCTCACAGGTGTTTTGCTATGAATGTACTTGAAAAGGTTTTTATTATGTGCTTTTGCTTCCACGCCAAGCTTCTTTTCAAATTCGCTCTTTGCCTGCCTTATCAATGCCTTGCATTTAACTTGTCAATACTTATGTTGTTTCCAGTTTTCATCATTTGGCTTTGTTTTTCATTTTTGGATGGATTTCCTCTTAGCTGTAATAGCCTCTTTGACTTCACCTTTAAGCCATGCTGGCTGTTGTCTGGACTTCCTCCCACCTTTCTTAAAAACATGAAATATATCTGGTCTGGGATTCCAGGACAGTATATCTACCTCAGGCATGGGTGTTATTTAAACTCTTAACGTTTGCAGTTACTGCTTTTATTTTTTCTTAACCATTTTCCTCATTTTATCACAGTCTCGTTTTTGAAAGTTAAATGCTGGGGCAGTGGATTTCCTTGTTATCCTCTCTCTATTTAAGATCATAAAATATGCCATACTGGGTCAGACCAAGGTCCATAAAGGCAATATCCTGTATCCAACAGTGGCCAATCCAGGTCACAAGTACCTAGCAGGTTCCCAAAAAGACACACAGGTTCCACAATGCTTGTCCCGGGGCAAGCAGTGGATTTTCCAGGTCCTCTTTAATAAAGATTTATAGACTCTTCCTACAGGAACTTGTCCAAATCTTTTTTAAACCCAGCTACGCTAACAGCTTTTATTACAACCTCCGGCAATGAATTCCAGAGTGATTACGCATTGAGTGAAAAAATATTTTCTCCTATTAATCTTAAATGGGTTACATCATAGCTTCACTGTGTGACCCCTAGTCTTTTTACATTTTGATGGCGTAAACAACCGATCTACATTTACCCATTCCACTCCATTCATTAATTTATAGACCTCTATCATATCTTCCCTCAGCCATCTATTTTCCAAGTTGAAAAGCCCTAACCTTTTAAGTCTTTCCTCATAGGGGTATGCTTCAATCCTCTTTACCATTTTGGTGGATCTTCTCTGTATCTTTTCTAATTCCGCTATATCCTTTTTAAGATACAGTGACCAAAATTGCACACAATATTCAAGGTGCAGTCACACCATGGAATGATGCAGAGGCATTATAATATCCTTGGTTTTATTCTCCATTCCTTTCCTTATGATTCCTAACATTCTATTTGCTTTCCTGGCTGCTGCTACACACTGGGTGGAGGGTTTCAACAAGCTATCCACGATAACGCCTAAATCTTTTTCCTGGGTGGTGGTTCCTAATGGGGAACTTTACGTTGTGTAACCATGGTTTGGATTGTTCTTTCCTAGAGGCATAACTTTGCACTTGTCCACATTAAATTTAATCTGCCATTTTAACATATATTTATTTATTTATTTATTTACAGTCTCTTATATACCGCACTATTCCGCATCAGCGCGGTTTACATGGAACAAAATGCTCAGTACAGTTAACATGTATGAGTTTACAGATAACAGGGAACAAAAACTTGGATAACCGGGGTAAACTATGTACAGTACTTACTATATGGGGTCATATCAAAGAGGTTGCGTAGACAATGCAGTCCACATCATGGGTTTGAATATCCACTTGGTGTGTTGTTGATATACTATACATTTGTCTGGGAATGGTATCAGGAGTGTCTTAGAGCTCTAGGGGGTGCAGTTGGGCTCTATAAGGTACTTGTTGAAGAGGTGGCCTTTGAGGGCTTTCCTAAACTGTGGTAGGTTCTTAATAGCCCGGATCTCATGGGGTAATGCATTCCAGTATCTTGGGGCACTGAGATTGAAGGCCCTGTTGGCTGTCGATTTGGTGCAAACAGTAAGTGCCTTCGGGACTTTTAGGGAGTTTATAGCCGTGGATCTTCTTGCTCTATTTGTGGATGTGGAATGGATGAGGGAGGTTAGGGATGCAGATGAGAGATTGTGAACAGCTTTAAAGGTGATTGTCAAGATCTTGAAAATTATTCTTGCCTGAATGGGTAGCCAATGCAGCTGTATCAGCAGAGGCTTCACGTGGTCGCTCCTGGAGGCTCCGTGGAGGACTCTTGCTGCCGCATTCATGGCTAGTTGAAGAGGGTTTAATGTAGCTTGGGGAAGACCTTGTAATATGGCATTGGCATAATCAAAATGGGGTATGACCAAAGCCTGGAAGATTGTCCGAAAATCAGTTGGTTCAAGCATGGAACGTAGGTGCCTAAGTGAGCGGATCTTGAAGTAGACTGATCTGACTACGTTTCCTATGTGGGCCTTCATATCCAGGCGTTGATCTAAGGTGACTCCCAGGTATCGTATTGAGGATTTAGAGTTCAGCTCAGCTTCTTTTACTTTAAGATATTGCGGTGGGGTAAAGTTGGGGTTCCTCGTAATGAAGAGTACTTCCGTTTTCTTATGTTGTATTCTGAGGTTTTGGGAAAGAAGCCAATCAGATATTGCATTGAAACAGTTCGTCAATGGGGATAGGTCCAGATTCTCAGTAGAGAAGGGTAAGTAGAGCAGGACATCATCTGCGTATAACATGCAATCAACATTGAAGGACCTGATATTACAAATTGGTTGCATGTAAATATTGAACAAGAGCGCCGAAAGGGAGGATCCTTGTGGGACTCCTTGACTTTGGTGGAAAGGTTCAGAATTTATCCCTCCAGAACGAACGTGTTGCCATCTTTCGGACAGGTAGGATCTGCACCATTCGAGCGCTCGTCCATTAATGCCTTTTCAGTCAGTCGTCCTAAAAGCAGCTCATGATTCACTGAATCAAAAGCTGCAGCGATGTCCAGAAAGATGAGAGCAAATCCTTGATGGAGGTCGTCAATGCCTGTGATTATCTTGCAGAATAGAGTGGTAAGGAGGGTTTCCACGCCATGGAATTCCCTAAAACCATGTTGGCATGGGTCTAACGGTGCAGCTGAGTCGATGTGATCCTGCAATTGACGTTGAGCTTCCTTTTCAATAATCTTCGCAAGAAGTGGAATGCTGGGTATGGGTCTGTAAGATTCCACCTGTTGGGGATCGAGCTTACAGTTTTTTAGCAGAGGTCTAATGGAGGTGTGTTTAAGGGCTGAAGGGAAAGAGCCGGTTGAAAAGGAGAGGTTAATTATTTTGGACAGTACTGGGCTGAAATGACTGCGAAGCTCCTTGATCCAGAAGGCTGGGCATGGATCAGACTGGGCAGTAGTGGTATTAAGGGCAGCAATGGTGTCCTCAAGTCCTCTCTTTGTAGGGGTAGAAAACATGGTTAGTGTTGTTTGGAATTCTTGCTCTATTGCGGAAGTTGTAGTAGAGGTTTTGTTGGTCTGGCATATCTTGGATTTAAGATAGGTTGCAAAATCTTGTGGGTGTATCTCGAATGAAGGTCCAGAGGATGGTTCTTTTGATAAGGTCTTAACCAGGTCAAAAAGGTCATGTGGTTTATTAAGCGATCTCTTTAAGGTGTCAGAGTAGTATTGCTTCATCGTGTTGGTGATTGCGTTGCGATGCTCGGCCAGATGACAGTTGTATGTTGTCAGGTCATTTAGAGAATGAGATTGTCGCCAGCGTTTCTCTAGTTTCCGTAATTGGTTAAGTGATGCTTTAAGATCGGCTGAGTACCATGGGGCACTTGCCCTTTTACCTGGAGGCCTGTTGATTGGCGTACATTGGGCAATTGAGCTGAGGCAATTGTTCCAGAGGGAAATTAGGTCATCAAGGTTCTGAGTGGTTTCAGAGAAGAGTTGTTGCGTTTCTGCAAGGATAAGATCTCTGTTGTAAGGCTTGAAACATCGAGAGGGCGGTCTTGTGGTGTTGCTTTGTATTTTGTTGATTTTTGTATAGGCTTTGTACGAAGGAATCTGGATGATGATCGGTTTGTGATCTGACCAAGGAACAGGCTTTATGGAGGTTATAGGATCATGGGCTGGGTTAAGAGAGGTTTGCGGGGCGAATACTAGATCCAGGATATTTCCCTTAATGTGAGTAGGATCATTAACTAATTGCTTGAAGCCAAGATTTTTGAGGGCATCAAGGAAGGCTGATGCTTGATTATCTTGTAGTGTAGGCAGGTTAAAGTCACCTAGGATCCAATTTGGGATGCTTGGGTTATGAGTGTTAGAAGCCAGATCGATGATAGCCGAGAGATCATCTGGGGAGGCTGAAGGTGCTCTGTACAGCAGGTTGATTGAGCAGTGTTTATTGGAGATGGTAACCGTCTCCAGGTGGTTTGTACTGGTGGAGTCTACCGTTCGAAAGTGGAGGTCTGTCCTTGTGAGGATGAGCACGCCGCCTCCTCTTTTTTCTTGTCTATGACTTGAGTGTGCAGTGAAATTCTGGGGGAGGAGCTGGTTGAGTATAACATTGTCTTCGGCGGATAACCACGTCTCGGTGACCATGAGTATATCAAGGCTATGGCTAGCAATGATGTCTGTGACGGCTTGTCACTTCTTCCGGATAGAACGGGCGTTGATGAGGGCACATTTTAGGCTTTGAGGGTAGGAGTTTTCGAATCGTTTGGGTTTCGTATTGTGTTGAAGTGCAATATGTAACAGATGGGGGTGGCGTGGGCGGGTGTCCCAAGTTATGTTGTCGTGGGGTGCACTGGTCCACCTTCTCCCATGGCTCCGTAAAATAGGAATCTGGTTGGATGCTGGGGTTAGGGCAAGAGCGTTGGAGAACCAGCTTGATATGATGATATAGCATCCTATTATGGTGGTAATGGGGGAGCACATCTTGGAAGAGCCCTATGTAATTGGGAGCGGGTCAATCAGGTTAAACTACCAGGAAGTTATTAACAAACTTTGATACTTAGAGCAATATGCTTGGTCACAACAGACAATATAGTCACAGGCAGTGTTTAAAGTTAGATAACTAGTAGAAGTATACTGACAACAGTACAGAGGTTGATTGGCTACTGACAACAGTATGAATGTTGACTGGCAATATGCTTGGTAACAACAGACAATATAGACAACAGACAATATAATCTTCCAGTTTATCAAGGTCCTCTTGCAATATTTTATAACCCACTTGGGTTTTAACAACTTTCAAAAATTTTGTGTCATCTGCAGATTTTATCACCTCACTCATTATTCCCATTTCCAGGTCATTTATCAATATGTTAAAAAGCAGCGGACCCAGCACGGCTCCCTGGGGTACCCCACTATTACCTTTCTCCATTCAAAAAATGGGCCATTTACCCCTACTCTTTGCTTTCTTTCTTTTAACCAGTTCCTGATCAACAATAGTACACTGCCTCCCATTCCATAACTTTTTAATTTTCCCTAGATTCTCTCATGAGGGTTCTTGTCAAAAACTTTCTGAAAATCCAGATATACACTATGGGGGTCATTCTGACCTGTGAATAGTGGGCATGGACGTCCAACCCCCGCTATTTGCAGGGATTAATTTCTGTGACCCAGGCTCCCCGCACGTATAGAAGGCTTGTGCGGGGAATGCTGGGCAGGAGGGCAAGGGCCAGAGATGGAGGATGTGCGGAGCGAGTTAGGACCAATTTAGGTCACGACTTTAAAATGTTCAATGGGAACAAGATGGATGGGAGACTTATTCCACTCCAGAGGTTGAATAAGTTCCCCCGTGGATGGCAATTGGGCTTAGCAGCCCCACTCCTGCACACGAGCTGCTGCAGGTAAATCCCCCTCTGCCCGATCCCAGTCCTGGCAGGCCCCGCAGAGGGTCAGGCGGCAGGTAAAAGGAGTTTGAAGCTGCAGCGGGCCTTGCAAGCTCCTGCTGTGTGTCCTGGTGTCATGGCGATGGACGTCATGGCACCGGCACACATGCAGGCCCTTGGATGTCGGCTGGCACAGAATGCTGTGCATGCCAGCCTGACCAAGTACCTTGATTCTGCAACCACGGGAACGTATAGCTCCTGTGGTTGCAGAATGGGGTATATCTGGGGGCCGTACAGATTCTGCAATTCTGGATGACCAGACGTGCAGGAATCATAATTGGCCTCCACATCAACTGGTTTTCCTTTGTCTACCTGTTGGTAAGACAAGACCTTCCTTGGCTAAATCCATGTTGGCTTTCTCCCATTAAATCATGACTATCTACATTTTCAGTCATTTTGTTCTTTATAATAGCTTCTACCATTTTGACCCGTACTGACGTCAGGCTCACCGGTCGTAGTTTCCCAGATTACCCCTTGAACCCTTTTTAAAAATCAGTGTTACATTGGCAATTTAACATTCTTCAGGTACTACAGATGATTTTAATGATAGTTCACAGATTACTAATAGTCTGCAATCTCATATTTCAGTTCTCTCAACACCCTCGGATGTATACTGTCTGGTCCAGGTGATTTGCTACTCTTCAGTTTATCAAATAGTTGTAATACATCTTCTCGGTTTATCGATATTTCTTTCTTCCGAAACATTACTTTTAAATAACATTTCAGTCATGGTTAACTTCCCTACATCTTCCTCAGTAAAGATTGAAGCAAAGAATTAATTTAGTCTCTCCGTTATTGCCTTGTTCCCTCTTAGTATCCCTTTACCCCTCTATCATACAATGGTCCAACTGACTCTCTCACGAATGTACTTCAAAAAGCTTTTATTTTGCATTTTTGCTTCCACGGCAAGCTTTTTTTTCAAATTTTCTTTGCCTGTCTTATCAATGCCTTGCATTTAACTTGCCAGTGCTTATGTTGTTTCCAGTTTTTGTCTTTTGGCTCCTTTTTCCATTTCCTGAAAGATGCTTTTTTAGCTACATCAGCCTCTCTGACCTCTCCTTTAAACTATGCTGGCAGTTTTTTTGGCCTTCCTTCCATTTTTCTTAAAGCGTGGAATACATCTGGTTTGGGCTTCCAAGATAGTATTTTTAAAAAGCACCCATGCTTGATGTAAATCTTTAACCTTTGCAGCTGCTCCTTTTATTTTCTTCTTAACTATCTTCCTCATTTTATCATAGTCTCCCTTTTGGAAGTTAAAAGGTAGTACTGTGGATTTCCTTGCCATCCTTCCTCCATTTATGAAATCAAACGCGATCATGCTATGATCACTATTGCTAAGTGGCCCCAATACCCTTATCTCTTGCACCAGATCCTGTGTTTCATTAAGGTCTAGGTCCAAAATAGTTTTCCCTCTTGTCAGTTCATGAACCAATTGCTCCAAAAAGCATTTATTTCATCTATAAACTTTATATCCCTAGAATATCCTGCTGTGACACTGACCCAGTCGATACCAGGGTAATTGAAATCAATTATTATCACTGTGGTGTGACTTTTGTTAGATTTCTTGATTTCTTTTAGCATTTCATCATCCATTATTTCATTCTGGCCAGGCGGTCGGTAGTATACCCCCACTGCCATCACCTTCCCCCTTTGATATGGAATTTTTATCCATAGAGATTCTACAATGTATTTTGTTTGCTGCAAAACTTTAATCCTGTGTGACTCAATACCTTCTCTAACAGAGTGGAATCCCTCCACCAATTTGATTTACTCTATCATTGTGATATATATTTTTGTACCCTGGTATTGCAGTGTCCCATTGGTTGTTCTCCTTCTACCAGGTCTCTGAGATACCAATCATATTAACCTCTCATTTAGTGCTATATATTCTAAATCTCCCATCTTATATTTTAGACTTCTAGCATTTACAGTACACACAGGCATTTTAGAGGATGTATTTTATTCATATTAATCTGGTTATCAGTAGACAGGGGTAATTTGGAATCTGTCTGCTCTGTCTGCTCTGTACTTAAAGATAAAAGTAACACAGATGCCCTTATTGGAACGTCTCTGTTGGGATGCCCTAACTTCCCTCTTTTGCTACTATCCTTCAAGGATACATCCTTCAAAACTATGCGCTCTTGGGTGACTGTCGGCTTTCTCCTATTATCTAGTCTAAAAGCTGTTCTATCTCCTTTTTGAAGGTTAATGCCAGCAGCCGTGTTCCATCCTGGTTAAGGTAGAGCCCACCCTTTCGGAAAAGCCTCTCCTTTATTTATTTAAAAGGATTTATATCACAAAATCGCTGAGGAGGGTTACAAAATACATACACAATAAGTCATCATGTACAACAAGGACAAATACAAATATTATAATTAAAAAGTCATCAGAAAACATTGCTATATCATAATTACCCTCAGAGGCTCAACACCGGTTATAAATGCCCACACACCACACTTGCCCATCAGACAAATTCAGTAAAAGCCTGTTTAAATAAATGACTAGGCTGAAGGGCATGGCTTGAAACTGAAAATGGCCCATCGGCAGCGCAAACCGCAGAAATCTTTGATGTTCCCGGCGAATGGGAATGTGCAAAAATAGGCCTCCGTAAGGTCTAGGGACGTTAGGAATTCCCCCTCGCGGACCGCCGCTATGACCAAGCGCAGCGTTTCCATGCGAAAATGCGACACCCGGAGGCACCGATTCACTCTCTTTAAATCCAGGATTGGTCGAAAGGTGCCCTCCTTTTTCGGCACTACGAAGTAGATGGAGTATCGACCGGACCCTAACTGCCCCTCCGGCACGGGGGCGACCGCCCGGAGCCGAAGCAGCCGGGAAAGTGTATCAGATACGACTCGTCGTTTCCAGGGAGCGCTGCACGGGGACATAACGAAGGAATCGAGCACTGGTCGATGTAGCTCGAGCGCATATCCCTCTCGTATCACTTCTAACACCCACTGATCGGATGTGATAGCGGCCCAGGCAGGGTAGAAATCCCGCAGTCTGCCCCCTACGGGAATCACCACCACCGGAGCCGGCCTCGCTTCATTGTGACCTTTTGGGGACCTGCGCCTGGAAGGAGCCAAAACCTCTACCTGCCCCCCGAAATCCGCGGAAACTCTGTCCGCGCCCCAGATATCTGGAACGCTGGGACTGACCAAAGCGGGAGGCACGAAACCTCCGAAAGGACTGCTGAGACCCCCGGAAGGTGAAGGTCGGCTTCCCCTGCTTGGGCTTATCCTCCGGAAGCCGACCCCCCTTAAAATCCCCGAGATCTTTTACCAACCTATCCAAGTCCTCTCCAAATAACTGCCTGCCCTTAAACGGCAGCTTACTAAGGCGAGCTTTAGAAGAGCCATCAGCCGCCCAATTGCGTAACCAAAGAGAACGACGCGCCGCTACCACCGACGCCATGCCGTTAGCTAACCCCCTAATGAGGTCATAGTGGATATCTGCCAAATAAGCGGTACCCGACTCCAATCTGGACGCCGCGGCCTCTTGTTCCGCCGACTGGGGCCCCTGGAACTGTTGAGACCAGCGGAGGCAGCAGCGCGCCACCCAGGCCCCGGCCACCGCCGCCTGCATTGACAGGGCAGCAACATCAAACGCCTGTCTCAACAAGCTATCAACTTTCCGATCCTGCGGGTCATTCAACGCCGCAGCACCTTCCACCGGGATAGTAGTCCGTTTAGTAACCGCGGAAACTGCTGCGTCCGCCTTCAGCGAACGAAAGAGCTCTCTATCAGCCTCCGACAGAGGATACAATTTAGGCAACAGTCTAGCCCCGCGCAAAGCGGACTCTGGACTGTTCCACTCCTCCTGGATCATAGCTTTAAAAACCCTATGGAGCGGAAAGACTCTGTGGGAAGTGCGCACCGCCTGCATCAAGGAATCCTCCAACTTGTCCTCCGCAGTGGCATCTTCCACGGGTATGTTCAATACCTTGAGGGTTTCGGCAATCAGTGCCGGAAGTTCCTCTTTACGAAATACACGCACTATTCTACTACTCTGCTCGTCGTCCAACAACTCACTGTCTTCTAAATCCTCCGCAGACTCCAGCTCGAGAGCCTCCCCCAGCCCCTCGTGGAACTCGTCCCCAGGAGGCGCAGAATCCACAACACTCGGGGGCCGGCTCTTCTTTTGTGGACCAGTGTCTCCCTCTACTGAAAGTGGACGCTTTAGCCCACGGCGGGGCAGGACCGAGCCTCCCCCCGCCGGCTGCAAGAGAGCCAGAGCCTCCTGCATGAGAGAGAAAAAGGCGGGCGGAACTCCCAGGGATCCCTCCCAGACGCCCCCCGCCAACAGGCGCTCCGGCACTGCAGAAATCCCCGGACCAAGGACCGTCTCTGCCTGCTCTGATGTCCCTTCTGTAGATACAGGTGGGAGATCTGCACTGGAGCCCTCCAGAGGGTCCTCCATGCCAGCACCCACAGCAGAACAAGTGGCACAGACTCGGGCTTCCAAATTACTACTGCTACGAATGCCACAGACCAGACACCGAGGACTAGGAGGCATGGCTATGCACACAGCCCTTTGCCAGCAAAGCAGGAACACCTTGCTGAAGCAAACAGAGCAGAAAAAAAATCGTGATTTTAAAAGTGCTCAAAAATGCTCCAAATTGCAGGATTAGATAGAGCTGGAGTCAATTAGCTGATATCTGACCAAGAAATGCAAAAACGAAGCTCCTATCCCTAAAATAAAAACACGAAGAAAAACAACTTTGAAAAAAATCCAAAATGGCCACCGGACCCGATCCCGCCAAAAAAAGGACCAGAAAAAATACCCAAAAGGTCTAAAACACTCCCCAGAGCTGATTCCAGGCCACCCCAAGGCCTCCACCACTGCCTTTAGAAAGAAAAAGCTTCAAACTCTACTCACCCACACACAGGAGTGGAGGGGGGGGGGGTCAAAACACTGAGAGTGCTGTCCAGCGTGCCTGTCACAAGCTCTGAGTAGCAGTTATCAGAGTCAATAACAGAGTAATAACCGCTCAGGGCAGCTCGGGGAACCCCTAAATCAGTCAGGGGACCCTCAGAGCCTACTGCTGTATTCAATTGCTGCCTGTAATTGTCTTCAACCTTCTCCTCACCCACCAAGGGGGTTCGGTAGAAAGGAGACCTGTGTCCTGTGCAGCTCCCCTGCTTGTTTGACCTATGGGGAGACTGACAGAGAGAGACAGAGAGAAAAAAACAGATTAGAGAAAGACAGAAGGGACACAGTCAAAGATTTCCTCCACAGCAGCAGCCCAGCACCTAAATCTAGAAAATAATAAAACACTAAAGCTCTGCTTATTTGTTCCTAAGGAGCCCAGTTCGGGCTCTGACTTCCAAGCTGCTTGGAGACTGAGATACTGATGTGTGGGCGGTCCTTGGGGCTGCATATAGCTGGATGATCAAAGAGATGAAGATGTTCAGTCTCCAAAGCTGCTGGTGGAGGTTCACAACTCTATGGTTCCGGGACTGGACTAGAGGGACGTGTGATAAGGAAGCTTATCATAGCTCAGGAAGGAGCTATAGAAAAGGTGAAGTGACTCTGAACCAGCAACCTGTCAGTTCTGGTAGAAATAAGAAAACAGAATTTTCCCATAAAAGACTACCAGGCCCAGGATGCACCAGGTTTCCAACAGCCATTAGAGGAGCTGAAGTGGGGAAACGTGTGTTCAATCAGGAGGGCTATGAGGTAATCCCTAAGCACTCATCTCAAAGGGCAGCAGGGCCTGATTCAGCACAGCTGCGCTGTGTTAGGGAGGAGCACTCATCTAAGCAGAATAAAGGTAGAGTTTATTCTAAAGAGAAGCAGCTTGAGCTTGATCATCTTCATCATCAGGAGGATCATCAGAAGCAGAAGCCAAACCGGACGAACAGAGAGGGCAAGAAACCCTTTGGAAGAAGGAAGAGAAAAGCCTTTGAGAGGTCTAGAAGAGGGAGCAGTACGTATACTGGGAGGCATTCCAAGGGCCAGCATACACCATTGGACTGGGGAAAGCCAGAGGAATGGTGCTGCAGAGCTAGGAATCTCCAGACGGTACCTGTGAGGGAGACGGCTGCACGTGGAAGGGACCCTAAGACCCGTGCCAGAAGGTATGTGAAGAGAGGTCCAGTGTCCAAGGATCTGGATTGGAAGGCTGGACATAAGAACTGGACTACATACTGGCCAGGCTATATAGAGAGGAACTCTAACAGCAATGGAAGCTCAGGTATGAACACTGATCTATGCCCTAGCTATAACCTTGAAAGACAGCAGGGAAACAAGTATTCTCCTGAAAGTGCTCCATTGGGAGATTCATCTGTGCCAATCCATGATATTGAACCGATGCTTGTTGAAGAAGGGGGAATGATAGCAGATGAAGAATCTGTTTACATGGACTGCTCTCTGTCTAAACTCCTTTGGTGATTTTCTGTTATAAAGTACAGCAACCATCACAATGAAATACAAACTTGTTCTTTAGTCTACTCAGAAAAGCTCCTGAGTAAGATTTCTAGCCACGCAGTAGAAAGCAAGCCAGCTAAGGGGCTTCAGCTGGATAACTGCTAGCAATTGAGCCTTACCTAATTGCTTGTGAGCTATGAGAGAATCACTTCTGAATCTATGTGGGAAGATATAAGTTTACCTGAAAAGAACAGTTTTTTTCTTTCTTTGTGGCTTTTGGTTTGTTGTTTGATACATTGCTAAGAGAATATTAGCTAAAGCCTACAGAAAAGACCAGTTTGTTGCCAACCAGGTCTTATTTCTTTTGCTTTGATTGCCTGACAAGTTCAAATGTTGTTTTCTTGATTTTGTTTTTCCAAGTTTAACACTGAAAGCAAGTAACCTGATTTATGTGCTACCAAGCATATCTATGTTGGGAGAAATAACCCCATAAATAAATATCTTATTAGCTTTACCCACAAGCACAACTAATTATTGTGAGCAGCTGTGTCTGGTGTGAATGAACTGCATTGCCCACAATCCCTTGCAAATCATATAGATATATGCACTTGCCAAGACTGTGAAGATTCTCACCCAGGCAGCCGTCTGACAGACGCTAAGGAACATGTAGATTCAGTTGAGTATCCAACCAAACACGAAATCTCTCACGTCATCACTAATCACAATACCTAGGTTGCACATTTAAACCCACAAAAGCTGAAAGATTTGAGGACAAATACAAACTTTCTGTCTTCTTAGCATTTAGTTTTGTTTTGAAACGTCCATGATCCAACAGACTTAAGACAATTCTCCACATATTTCAGAGAATTCTCCAATGACGAGAATAAACTGTACATCGTCAGCATACACCTGAAACTTGACATTCAGATTCTCAAGCACAGTTTGAATTGGGACAACGTAGAGATTAAACAATATGGCCAAAAGTGCAGAGCCTTGTGGCACCCCCACATCAATACATTTCCATGATGACATTTGTCCCGAGGATGGAACGCAGATAAATCTATCCTGTAAAAAAAGATATAAACCAAGAAAGCACTTTACCACATATTCCTAATTCTCGAAGCCTAGTTAACAATAAGGAATGGTCCACAGTATCAAAGGTGACAGATACATCAAGTAGCACTAACAAAGAGAAATTAGACTTACCTGCTAATTGTTGTTCCTTGAAGAACTCTAGTCTCATACCTCTGGGAAGTGTACCTCTTCCACCAGCTTGGAGACTGAGCATGTCATTTTTTTTATGACACTAGTGTACTTAAGCAGTTGGCACCGCCTACCAGCCACAGCACCTATTGACAAAGCAGACTCAGAGAAGCAACAGATAAGTAGTTAAACATGCAACAAACACTTCTATGCCTAAATAAACTAGTACTCCCTCCATCCCCTGGGAAGGATACCCTGCCTCACCCTCCAGGATGAGGCGGCCTACCTGTTGAGCACTCAAGCAACTCCAACCAGTGGGGAGCAAGTGACTGATAGCTCTTCTGATCCGCCCCCCAAAGCCGATTATACCCCACTCCCCGGCTCCTCCTGGCCACTTCCTCCACCAAGGGAACCAGTTTCAGGACCAGGGGGCCCACAGATTATCACAGAAAGCACTCAGGGAGGGTTCCGGGACTGGACTGGAGTTCCTCAAGGAACAACAATTAGCAGGTAAGTCTAATTTCTCTTTCCTTATCGTCTCTCCAGTCCAGTAATGCACCTCTGGGATGTATGAGAGCAGTTAATGGGAGGGACCCACACAACCGGCCTGAAGCACTGTCGATCTGAAATGAGCATCCCCCGCTGCCTGGACATCCAGACGATAATGCTTATAGAAAGTATGCAGCGACAACCACATTGCCACCCTACAGATCTCCACCAGAGGAACTAAACTATACTCTGTCCACGAGGCTGCCTGAGCCCTCGTGGAATACACCTGCAACCCTGCTAGCACTGCTTTACCCTTCAAGATTTATGCCGATGTGATTGCCTCCCTGATCCATCTGGAAATGAAGGCCTTAGCTGCCACCTCACCTTTGCACAGCCTGCCAAACAGAACCAGCAGACAGTCCGATCTCCGAAAGGATGATGCCCTTTTCACATACCTTCACAGGGCTCTTTTAACATCCAAGCAGCACAACTGTGGTATGGCAGGGCCCTCATCCGCGCTTGCCAGAGCCAGTAAGGAAACAGCCTGATTTACATGAAATGCTGATACCACCTTGGGCAAAAATGAAGGTACCGGGCACAAGAATGCTTTGTCCTTGGAGAAGAAAAGGAATGGCTCCTGGCACAACAGGTCCACCACAAAAAAGCAAAAAAACATGTCAAACAAAGAACCCAGTCCAAAACGTGGTAAGGAGGAAAGACAGGGCTTTTTATTAGTCATAAACCAGGGAAAACCCGACACAGGCCGTGTTTCAATAAACCTTCATCAGGGGTTAATCTAGCATACTAAAATCATAATCATAATGGTTTTCCCTGGTTTATGACAAATAAAAAGCCCTGTCTTTCCTTCTTACCATGTTTTGGACTGGGTTCCTGGCACAACAGGGCCTGAAGCTCTGAAATCCTGCATACCGCAGAAATCGCCACCAAGAATACCGTTTTCAGTCAAATCCTTCAGGGAAGCTTGACTCAACGGCTCAAAGGGTTCCCCAGGCAGTGCCGTCAGCACCAGATTGAGATCCCAAGGCAGTACCACTGCCCTCCTCAGCAGACGGAGGTGGGTCACCACCCTTAGAAATCTCACCATGTCTGGGTGTGTACCCAATGGCACCCCGTGGACTTTCCCATGATAACAGGAAATCTCCGCCGTTGCACCCTCAAGGAACTGGCGGCTAGACTCTTATCAAAACCATAGCCCATGTTCCCTGTAAAATAGTTATCTCCAAGTTATAATGCCCTGTTCAATGTAATTTCAGTTTGTTCGATGTAAACCGCACTGATGCAGAATAGCGCGGTATGTAAGAGAATGTAAATAAATAAAATAAATAAATAAATTGCAAGACCGCCAAGATGTCCGGGACAGTGAAAGGGCGCGCCTGCCTCTCTCCACACCACAATTCAAAGATGCATCTTATGTGGATGCATGCCAGGCTCACAGACCTCCTCCAGGCCTGTAGCAAGGTCGCTATCACCAAGCCCAAATATCCTCTCTTCTTCAACCTCGCCCTTTCAAGAGCCCTGCCAAAAGCAAGGATCGATCTACCTGGGGCATGTGAAGCGGCCCCTGCATCAAAATGTTCTTCCGACCAGGAAGCCGCCATGGTCGATCCCCCAGTATCCAAATCAGGTTGGCATACCACGGGCATCTCGGCCAGTCCAGTGCCACCAGATTTACTAATCCCCAGTGCACCTCTATCCGTTGCATTACCTGGCCTATGAGTGCCCCCAGGCGAAAAAACACAGGAGAGACCCTCTTCAGGCCACCGCTGAATTAGAGCATCCAGACTCTTGGACATCCTTTCTCTTCTTCTGCTGAAAAACTGTCAGGTCTTGGACGACTCAAATGTTGCCATTAGGTTCATGACCCATCAGCGGACCACCTGCTCAAACACCCCCTGATTGAGCTGCCATTCTCCAGGATCCATGTGCATTCAGCTGAGGTAGTCTGCTGTTACATTGTCGACTCCTGCTACGTGTGCCATCGCTAATGCCTGGAGACGAATCTCTACCTGTCTGAACAGTGTTTCGGCCTCCTCCTCCAGGTCTGCACTGCCTGTGCCTCCTTGCTGGTTGATGTAAGCCACCGTGGTTGCATTGTCTGAGAGGACTCGGACTGCCTTCCCCTGCAATCATGGCTCTAAACTTTCTAGCACCAAGGTCACTGCTCGCATCTCGAACCTGTTGATTGACCACAGGGCCTCGTGCAGACTCCACTGTCCCTGAACAAGGCATCCTCTGCAATGGGCTCCCCAACCTAACAGAATGGCATTGGTCATCAGCGGAACCTACACCAGGGACTCGAGTGGCATGTCACCTTCCAGGCTCCCTGGATGTAGCCTCCACCTAATTTATTTATTTAACATTTTTTATATACCGCCTTTCATAATCTGGTGCTCTGTGGGCAGGGGAGTACTTGGGACAGGGGTTGACTCTGATGGGACCACCGATGGAGCAGAGCCCTCTGCAGCAGTTGCATGTGCGCCCTTGCCCATGGGACTAGCTGGAGAGTGGCCGCCATGGTCCCCAGAACCTGCAGATAATGCCATGCCAACGGTCTTGCCATCTTCAGGACTGCCATATCAACTGTCAAAGTTCCTGTGCCCAGCGATCTGGCAGGAAAAACCCTACCCATGTGGGTATCGAAGCACACTCCCAAATACTCTAGCTCCTGGGCCGGCCGTAACTGACTCTTGGCCAGGTTGACCCCCCCCCCCCAACCGAGACTTTGCAGGAACTCCACCACCCGTGCTATTGCTCTTTCACTGTTGTCCCTGGACTTTGCCTGGATCAGTCAATCATCTAGGTACAGGTAGATGAGAGCCCCTTCCTTGCGGAGAGCTGCCGCCACCACCACCATGACCTTGGTGAGGGTATGGGGGGCGGTCGCCAGACCGAAGGGCAACCCTCAAAACTGGAAATGGCCCCTTGGCACCACCAAGAGGAGAAACTGCTGATGTTCTAGATGGATGGGAATAGGCAGATATGCCTCCGTGAGAATGAAAGACGTCAAGAACGCTCCACTTCGTACCGCCAGTATTACTGATCCCAGCATTTCCATGTGGAAATGCAGTATCTGGAGACAGCGGTTCATGCCCTTGAGGTCGAGAATTGGGTGAAAGGAACTTTCCTTTTTAGGCACCACGAAATACATGGAGTATCGACCGCAGCCGTACTGGTCTCGTGGAACCAGTTCCATAGCTCTTAGTTACAGGAGACGAGTCAAGGTCTCTTCTACTGCCGCTGACACCGCTGTGTCCACTTTGAGCGATCAAAGGAGCTCTTGTTCTTGCTCCAGCAGCGTGTACAGGTGCGTCATGGATCACACCCCTTTAAGACTAGCCTCCGGCAGATCCCACTCATCCTGGATCATCTGTCATACTACTCTCTGTACCGGGAAGACTTTCTGTGATTTCCGCACCGCCTGGAGCAGCAGATCCTCCAATGCCTCTTCCTCTGCTGGGAGGTTAGCGGGCATATTCAGGGCCTTGAGGGACTCCAAGATGAGCACCGGCAACTCCTCCCGGTGGAACACCCAAACAAATCCAGGCCTGATCCTCCTGTTCTGGGATCTCTCCTTCTTCCAACTCCTCCTGCAAATCTAGCTCCGTGTCGAGGTCTTCCCCATCCAACCCCTCTGACAATGGTGACTGCTGCCACTCCTCTGAACCTCTAGCCCACTTAGATATCACAGCCCCTGACTCGTGCTCTTTTGCGTCCGACGCCCTCTTAGCCCTGTGTTCCAGGGCTGAGGAGCCGCTTGCCAAGCCCTGTTGATGTAGGCAAAACACCTTATGCAAAAGTAAAACAAACTCCAGTGAGAACTCCCCCAGGAGCCCTATTGCCCGGGCCATCCATCTGTCAAGCCCAGAGAGCATCATGCAGGGACAGGGAGTCGGATCCATTGAAGGGAACACAGCTTCCCCCCCCCCCCCCCTGCCTCCAGGGTCTCTTGCGACCGGGAGGGACTCTCCTGCTTCATCCTGTCCTGCAGGCCCTGCTCCAATAACTTAGCCTCTCGTGTGCAGTCTAGGCAGAGGCCTGCCTCCGAGCCTGCTCTCTGTTGGGTCCTGTATATCTTGAGGCTTTTTAGATTGCGCTGCCGCGTTGTACCTCAAAGATATGACATGGACCATGCACTGATCCAATCAGACTCTTGACACTTTCTCCGAGTAAAAGTTTATATTTTTATAAGGAGTACAGCTTCCCTTACATGCAATATCACCCTTTGAAAATGGAATAGCTAGTATTTTCCAAAATATTCTGTAAATAAGTTACTTTAATGTTATTTAGCTCTTTTGCTAAACAGCTTTTAAGAAGTTAAAAGAGAGTTCTATGTTATAATGTAATTGTGTTATATTCATTGTAAACTGCCCTTGATCTCTGGAAGGGGCGGTATATAAAAGCAAATAAATAAATTAAATTAAATTAAATCTGGGCTAAGAGACAAGGGATAATCATGTCAGGTTACTCACTGACCATAGACGGAAGGATTTCATTTGTCTCCTATCCACCTACTGTGTCTATCTTTCTAGTTATATACATTTCTTATATGCAGGTACTTCCTGTTTTTCACACAACAAAACTGTAGCCACTACAAACCTCTATGCAGCACTTTTTCCTACTTATCTTTCACTTATTTCTGTCTCTAACTTTTTGCCTGACCCTTCTCAGGAGCAAGTCACAATGTCTCAGCAAAGTGTCACTTATATCACCAGACCAGGCACAACAGCTCCCTGAAATCTGCCCAGCAACAAAATAAGTTGGGCTTTTTCCACAGGTCTGCATCAAGTCACTGTGCACTGAATAAGCATTCCTTGTGTTATATAGCTCAAAACTTAATGATGTGGCATGAAGTGGGATTCATCCCCCTTGATACCATCCAGGCACTGCGGGCTGGCCGGCATGGTGGGAAGGGCTGCAGGCACTCCCCCAAGAACACCCTCAATCTGTACCTGGTCGGTAAAAAGATCCCTAACACAGTGCACCTCCACGAGCTCAGGCATAGAGCACTAGAGTAGCTGAACTAAAATAAAATAAAACCACTTTACCAAACTCCAATTAACTGAAACTGAAATTTAAAGGAAACTGCAAATGGCCCCCAAGGAAGAAGCTACTCTGTCCTGCTTTATTCTCCAGTGGCTGCTTCTCCTGGGCACCCAAAACACAGCGGGGGGTTAAAATGCATGCAGGCCTGAAGAAGAAATTGCACCTAAACACAGCAGGGAGTTTCCCGTGCCGCTGCAGGCTCCCAAACATGCAGCTTCAGGCCACTCTGTCTCTTGTGTTCTGGTGGTTGTTAGGGGTTCCTGCTGCCCCCCCCCCTCCGCTGTTACCTTGGAGTCTCTTTGCCATGTAGCTTTTCTATCCCTCGCAGTCAGCCTTCCTTCCCAGTTTCGGCATTGAGGGGAGCGACTCGGGGCTTCTGGCTTTCACTCCTGTCAATCAACTACTGCCCCTGCAGCAGCTCCTTACCTGATAACGGGTTCGGGAGTCACCAGAAGTCTCAGACTGAGGAAGGCCCCCACAGAACTCCCTCCCGAAATCCTGGGGTAGGGGGAGAAGGAATATCCTCCCCTCAGACCTATTGCGCCCGGGTTATTTTTGATCCTTCTGATTTTTTTTTCTGCCTTTAAAAGCAAAGAAACCTGCACCCTTAACAAGGGAAATAAAAAGGAAACTCTAACTAAACCTATCTCCTTAGTTGTCCCTTCAGTGAGTCCAGCACACTGGCTCCCTACCTCCTCCAGCTGCTTGGAAACTGACCATACTGTGGGGCTGGTGGGCGGTGCCAGCTGCTTAAGTACACTAGTGTCATCAAAAAGATGACATTCTCAGTCTCCAAACTGCTGGAAGAGGTACACTACCCAGAGGTGCGGGACTGAACTGGAGGGATGATAAGGAAATAGAAATTACTCTGATCAAAACTAGCAAGAACATTTTCAGTAAGGGTCAATAATAACGTTTCAGTCCCATGATTGGGACAAAACTCAAATTCCAATTCAGACATCAAATTATAATTATCTATTGTGACACTTCCGCGCCGCTGCGACTAGGCGGTTGCCTAGTGGGGAGCGCGGGACATCACTCTTCTTTGTGTAGTTGTGGTTTTGCTTTGTCAGCAATCCGAATGGAAGAGGAACACAGGACAATTTGTTACTTAAATTGCTTTTATTTATTTCTTTCTGGAACCAACTTTTGGCAAGTGACCTTGCTGAGGCAAATGACCTTGATAAGGCAAACAATATCACGAACTGAAAATATAGGATATTTTCTCCCTTTAGACTTCTCAGCAATATTTCTTCAAGTAGTTACTTCACTCTTGATTACTCTTTTCAGCTTCTTTCATTTACAAAGCAGTGTAACACTTTTTAAATGCACAGTTTTCCAAAAACTTCTGTAAGACAGTTTTTGACCTTTACTCTCAGCTGCTGCAGATTAGGATATCTCTCCTGTGCTGCCTCCTGGTTTAAAACGCTAGCCCTGTTAAGCCTGGCTTCTTCAGAGATACAATTGGCTGCTTTAAACAATGAGGTTCATATGACTTCTTGTCTGCTTTTCAGCTTGGCACATAACAACACCAGCACAGATATCTTCTTAACCTGTTACTCACAGCTTCTTATAAAAGTATTAAACACGGCTTATACAAATCCCACACTCCATGGATTCCGCAGAGGATATTGGAGAGTCTGAGTATGAGTCTACTTCCATTTCTTCTGGGGTACTATAACACTCAGGGCTTGGGGCACGTTCTGGAACGCTATGCTTCACTTCCTTTAAAAGCCTAAGAAGCTTCCCCCATTTTAACTTCTGGGGTCCCCTTTTTACCGGGTCAAAAGCTCTTGCCCTTCTTCCTCTTAGACACTCCTGTTCAGGACACACACAAATTGCTTTACTGGCAGAAACCCTCTTCCCAACTGGTTTTCTGTACTGCCTAAACACAGACTCAGGACTTGAGCTGTCACTCTCAGAATCAGTCATATACTCTTGACGTTTTCCCCAGCTCCACTCATGCCCACAACCTTTGCACTTGCCTTGGGATTTATGGCTGGTCCCCTTTGAACCTCCAGGCCTTACAGCTTTATGCTGCTGTTTCTTCCCTTGGTTCCTCTGGACTCTTGGCCTCTCCTCCTGGCTTTTAGCATGCAGTTTTCCTTGAGCACGTCCTCTCTCTGTGTTTCTGCTTGTGTCTCTCTTTTTCCTCGTGTCTCTTGCTGTGCCTCTGCTTGTATTCCTCAGCCCTCCTGCCTCTCTCTCTGCCTCTCTCTTCGTTGCCTGCCCACTTCCTGAGTGACGCAGCTTAAATATCCTGCAGCTTGTTTCCTTTCCTGGCCCCACCCCCTCTCTGTCTGCACGAGCTCTAGAGGCTGGGTGTGGCTTCAAGCTATCCCTATTAGTGTGTATTCTAGCCTCATTCCCTGCCTGGGAGCTATGCTGTAGTGAGCCCTTCCCCCGCTCATGAGAAAAAAACTCTTTTTTCCTAGTTTTAAAAGGCTCAGCTACCTGCGCATCACCACATATCCCCCCCCTTAAGCTATTACCGGCTGGCGCCACAACCCACGCACAGCTGGTAATCCCAACTAAAGCTGGTGGGACATTGTTCTGCTCTGTAGCTACGTCCACAGCCCGCTCCTGCCATGGGCGTAGTACACTGATATGGTACACTTGCTGCCTCCCCTTACCGGTTTCCAAAGTATATGTCTCAGGACCCACCCGTTTTAAAACCTTGTAGGGCCCTCTCCAGGCATTTTCAAATTTGGAACTGGCAGCGGCAACCATTACCAGTACCTTATCTCCTACTTTCAGAACACGTGGTCGTGCTCTTCGGTCGTGATAAGCCTTTTGACGGGCCTGACTCGCTTTTAAATTTCCTTCCACCGTTGCTGCCATACGCTGCAAGCGGCCTTTTAAATCAGTCAGAAACTTGGGCACCTCCTGCTCACCTTCCGTGGGTGCTAACCATTGTTCCCTTAGAATATCAAGCACTCCTCTCGGAGTACGCCCATACATAAGTTCGTAGGGGGAAGCGCCTGTGGAGGTCTGCTTCCTCTTCCTACAGGCATATAGCACAAATGGGAGCGTTGTATCCCATTCTGCCATGTTACTCTCGAGGGACCTCCTCAGCATGCTTTTCAATGTCTGGTTAAATCTTTCCACCAGGCCATTGGTCTGCGGATGATATGCCGCGGTGCGAATATGCTGGATGCCGAAGGCATCCCACAGCTGGGCAAGGTATCGGGACATGAAATTACTCCCTCTATCCGTTAAAACCTCCCGAGGGAATCCAATTTCACAAAAGATTTTCACCAATTCCAGAGCTATGAGGCGGGCGGAGGTATTCCGCAAGGGAACTGCCCAAGGGAATCTAGTCGCATGGTCGACTATGACCAGTATATATTGGTAGCCTCTGGGTGTTTTTACCAACGGCCCCACTATATCTACCGCTAATCTGTGTACCGGTCTGGCTATAACTGGCATCGGAATCAAAGGTGCCTCCGGCGGATGATTCGCCGTGACCCTCTGACAAGCCGGGCAAGACGCGCAAAATCTTGCCGTCTCCCTAAAAACGCCGGGCCAATAAAACCTAGCCAACACTTGCTCTAAGGTACCTTGTACCCCTGTATGCCCCCCCACCGGGTGATCGTGAGCTAATCTTAAAATTATATTCCTAAATGAATGAGGTACCACTAACTGTCTCCTAGTATCACCTGACCGTGTATCTATACTTTCCCTATATAACACATTGTCTTCCAAGAGAAATCTTGGTAGGGTCTCAGATCCTTCTCTGGCATTCTCAAATGCTCGGCTTAAGGCAAGATGTGCCCTCTGTTCCCCGGGAAAGGAGGGAAATTTCTCTTTTAACTCAGCAGGAATCCAGGGCAATTCCTGTCCGGCTATCAAATCAGCCCTGTTCTGCGCTCTGGTCTTCCTCTCCTGCCTCCTTTCAGGTTTCCCTTTCCTAGGAATATTTTTGGCAGGAGTGATTAAGTCCCCCTGGAAGGATGTCCCTGGCACTGGGTCTTCCTGAGGGCTATTTCCTCTTTCTATGGGCTTATAACCTGTACGGGTAGTAATCATACCTTTTTTACTATCCTTTAGCTTGGGGTCAGCCACCTTTCCTAACTGGGGTAAGGTTTTCTCCCTAGCTGTGGTATTTTCAGTAGCCCTCTTTTCTCCTAGCCTGGGGTCAGCAACCTTTCCTATCTCGGGTAAGGTTTTCTCCCTGGCTAGATTACCTACTTGCGGAAAGGTAGCTGGTTGGTTGGCTTCTCCCTGCAACTCTTCCGCTAAACCCTTCCTGAACTGTGGCCAGTCACAGCCCAGCACTACCTCGTGTGGAAGCTTGGGTACTATGGCCACCTCCATTTGTTTTCTCAGGCCTACTCCCTCTATTATCACAGACTGTACAGGGTAGGTAGAAGCGGCGCCATGGACACAGCGTATCCTAATATGATTCCCAGAGGTCAGTGGCGAGGGTTTGTCTTTCGCCTCTATTTTATGCCAGAGCCTCTGGGAAATCATAGATTGGTCTGCGCCTGAGTCCAATAATGCCTCCGTTGATATTCCCTCTACCTCCACTCTCAACAGGAACCCTTCTCCTGCCTCTCTGTGCTGGGTTGTTATTAAGGCCTTCTTGGCTCTACAGTCCCTCTTTAAATGACCAGCTTCTCCGCACGAGAAACACTTCCTCTGCATTTTATATCCTTTATACAGTTTTACATTCTCTTCTGCACATTCCTCAAGCTTGGCCTTCCTTTCTAGTAACTCCATTTTGTTATTTTTGAAAACACCCCCTCTCTCTGGGCTTAACTTGTTAGCCTCCAGAAAGCGGTCGGTCAAAGCAATGGCCTCCCGGGTGTTCTTGCAATCTTGGAGTACTAGGAAGGTTTGCACACTGCTTGGTACAGACTCCATGTATTGCTCTAGGATAATTGCATCTAATATAGACTCCATATCCTTCACTTCTGGCATCAGCCACTTGTACACCAGGCCTTTCACGCGGTGATACAAGGCCTGAGGCGTCTCCCCTGGCCTCAGCTTGCATGTGCGTAACTGCCTGCGATAGACCGCCGGATTTAACCCCAAGCGATCTTTCACAGCTTGTTTAACATCCTCATAATTTTTAACTAAGCCAGCAGGCATAGCCCTGTAGGCCGCTAAGGCTTCGCCCGTGAGAGAAGCGGCGAACCTTAGCGCCCACTGCTCTTTTGGCCATCCGGCTAAGAGAGCTATCCTCTCGAAAGCCTCAATGTAGTCCTCTACATCGTCTTCCTTCGTGAGGCGCCCACCTGAGAAAGTCCCAGTCCCTGGCCAGTCCCAGCCCTGAAAACCTGCCCCTGCACCTGGCACAGTCCTGGCAGCATCTTCCTTCCTTCCCTGGGCCTTCAACCAGTTGGACATGGCTTCTATGAGGGGAGCTTGCTGCGACTGGAACAGCGCCTTCGCCTGCTCCAGGCTCTGCCTAGACAACTCCTGTTGTTTGGCAATCTGGCCAGCGGCCCAGTCCAGGATGTCTCGCGATTCCATCTTTTTCTGTGGAGAGAACAAAAAGAGAAAAACACCAAGTGCGGACTTTTTTCTTTTCCTTTTCCCCTGCCTTGGTGATTACTTTCCCCACAGCCACCCTCTTACACCAGTGCTATCCAGATCAACCCTCCAGCCTACGGGTTACCTGGTTCTGGTGTAGAGTCTCACTTTGTCAACTCCGTTGATCCGGAATCCCGCTCCACCGCTACTCCGGATTTTCCCTTCTGTTTTTCAGACCTGGGGTTGACTCGGCTGCTCCTGGGGCTGTCTCTCCTTTGCCTTTTATCCGGCTTGCCTTTATAGCGTGCCAACTTGCTTCCAGCGAAAACTTGCTTCCAGCGAAAAATCCTGCCAACTACGCCACCTGTGACACTTCCGCGCCGCTGCGACTAGGCGGTTGCCTAGTGGGGAGCGCGGGACATCACTCTTCTTTGTGTAGTTGTGGTTTTGCTTTGTCAGCAATCCGAATGGAAGAGGAACACAGGACAATTTGTTACTTAAATTGCTTTTATTTATTTATTTCTGGAACCAACTTTTGGCAAGTGACCTTGCTGAGGCAAATGACCTTGATAAGGCAAACAATATCACGAACTGAAAATATAGGATATTTTCTCCCTTTAGACTTCTCAGCAATATTTCTTCAAGTAGTTACTTCACTCTTGATTACTCTTTTCAGCTTCTTTCATTTACAAAGCAGTGTAACACTTTTTAAATGCAGTTTTCCAAAAACTTCTGTAAGACAGTTTTTGACCTTTACTCTCAGCTGCTGCAGATTAGGATATCTCTCCTGTGCTGCCTCCTGGTTTAAAACGCTAGCCCTGTTAAGCCTGGCTTCTTCAGAGATACAATTGGCTGCTTTAAACAATGAGGTTCATATGACTTCTTGTCTGCTTTTCAGCTTGGCACATAACAACACCAGCACAGATATCTTCTTAACCTGTTACTCACAGCTTCTTATAAAAGTATTAAACACGGCTTATACAAATCCCACACTCCATGGATTCCGCAGAGGATATTGGAGAGTCTGAGTATGAGTCTACTTCCATTTCTTCTGGGGTACTATAACACTCAGGGCTTGGGGCACGTTCTGGAACGCTATGCTTCACTTCCTTTAAAAGCCTAAGAAGTTTCCCCCATTTTAACTTCTGGGGTCCCCTTTTTACTGGGTCAAAAGCTCTTGCCCTTCTTCCTCTTAGACACTCCTGTTCAGGACACACACAAATTGCTTTACTGGCAGAAACCCTCTTCCCAACTGGTTTTCTGTACTGCCTAAACACAGACTCAGGACTTGAGCTGTCACTCTCAGAATCAGTCATATACTCTTGACGTTTTCCCCAGCTCCACTCATGCCCACAACCTTTGCACTTGCCTTGGGATTTATGGCTGGTCCCCTTTGAACCTCCAGGCCTTACAGCTTTATGCTGCTGTTTCTTCCCTTGGTTCCTCTGGACTCTTGGCCTCTCCTCCTGGCTTTTAGCATGCAGTTTTCCTTGAGCACGTCCTCTCTGTGTTTCTGCTTGTGTCTCTCTTTTTCCTCGTGTCTCTTGCTGTGCCTCTGCTTGTATTCCTCAGCCCTCCTGCCTCTCTCTCTGCCTCTCTCTTCGTTGCCTGCCCACTTCCTGAGTGACGCAGCTTAAATATCCTGCAGCTTGTTTCCTTTCCTGGCCCCACCCCCTCTCTGTCTGCACGAGCTCTAGAGGCTGGGTGTGGCTTCAAGCTATCCCTATTAGTGTGTATTCTAGCCTCATTCCCTGCCTGGGAGCTATGCTGTAGTGAGCCCTTCCCCCGCTCATGAGAAAAAAACTCTTTTTTCCTAGTTTTAAAAGGCTCAGCTACCTGCGCATCACCACACTATATAATTCTGCAATTGTAAATGTGCCAATTTCTCAAAGACTTTTGCTAGGCATGACAATGAGGAAATGGGCCAATAGTTCAAAAGGTCAAGTTTATCGAATGACGCCCCCTTTAATAACGGGAAAATTGAAGCCTTTTTAATACCTTAAGAACCAGTCCCTGCACAAAAGAGGCATTGGTTATAGAGGTAATAGATTCTCCAGTTGATTCCTTCAACTTCTTAAACAGTTGAATCGCACAGCCATCCAATGGGCTAAAAATATTTTTTAAGTGTGAAATAACCTCCAGAATCTTAGAAAGTGAAATTGGTTCAAAAAAGAGGCCCATGAGTGTGAAATCACATCAGAACAAGTATCCACAAAACTACAACTGTTAAAAGAACAAGATGCTGCTATATTTAACACTAGAAGCCCCAAAAGGAATTTTACCTAGAACCCCCAAAGTGCATCAATTGACGCATTATCACAACTGCGTTTAGCATGAAATGCAGATGTGAATTAATGTGAAGTTACTTATTTGTTAAATATGTGCAGTATGTGACGTCATTACATGATGTCATTGTGTGTTTATTGTTTGTAATGTCGGAGTAAAACTGTAAACAGTGATTGAGATGCACCACCTAGTGGGAACATGAATTTATACCTAGAAGTCCCAAAGTACGTCAATTGATGTACTTTGGGGCTTCTAGGTATAAATTCATTTTCCCGTTAGGTGGTGCATCTGTCATTAATTTTCGATGCACATATTTGAACATCTTGACTTTGCTAACAAAGTCATGGAACATGACTGACATGGTTCTAGCAGTGGCGCTGTAGGCGCTGGTATACAACTTTGAAGATGCATTTGCGTCAACTGACGCACTTTGAGGCTTCTAGAATTAAATTAACAGAAAAGGATGCTTGGATCATCGAGATTTAAGCACAAAAAGAATGAAGAAACAACTGTGGTTCGATTGAAGCTGCAGAACAAGAAGCTGCCACAGACGTAGATAAGTGTTTCTCCACTGCAAACAAACAATTCGGAGCACCTAAGCACATCATTATCTAAGAGTCATAGTATTTCTTCTTACTTTCTAAGATAGCTTGCTGATATTGATTCAGCGCTCCTATTCAGTTGTGGCTTCAACAAGCTGACAAGCCCTCCATTGCCTCTCCAGACGATGTCATTGATGCCTAAAAACAATTATTCCTGAGGTACGCCTTTCCCCAGAATGTTGCCCCTTTCCTAACAAATTGAAAACCCTCTTCCTTGCACCATCATCTCATCAACGCATTGAGATGCCGGAGCTCTGCCTGCTTTTTGGGAATGCCACCCTGGAAGTTCTGAATTACAACTTCCTACCTTAAAGCCTAAATTTGGCCTCCAGAACGTCCCTCCCATACTTTCCTATGTCATTTGAACCAACATGTACCAAGACAGCAGACTCCTCCCCAGCGCTATCTAAAACCTTGTCTAGGTGGCGTGTGAGGTTCACTACCTTTGCACCAGGTAGGCATGTTACCAGGCAATCCATGTCCACCAGCACCCAGCTATCTACATGCCTAATGATTGAATCACCAACTATAATGGCTGTCCTAACCCTTTCCTCATGGGCACATGGTTCTGTTGAAGCCTCCTAGGTGTGAGAGGTCTTACATTACCTGGAGGACAGGTCTTAGCTACAGGATCACGTCCTACCATACCAGGATGATGCTTTCCTGTCACGTGACCTCTCTCCTCCATGGCAACAGGGAGGCTGCTAGAGTGGAAGTGGGACTTCAGTACTACATTCCTGTAGGTCTCGTCTATATACTTGTCTTCCTTATGTCCTCCAAGTCTATTAAATCAAATCAAATTCATTCATGTTATATCTGTTCCCAAGCAGCCCGTCGTTACCTCTCTCATTAGATCCTGTTTTCCACTCAGGGAGCCACTAGATGGGTTAAGCGGCTGCCTAGGGTGCACCATTCTTACTACGTTATAAACTTTGCAAGCTTCCTAAATTTCTTTGAGAGAGAGAGTAGGGAAAGGCAAGGGTAATTTTATTTATTTATTTAACAGCTTTTCTATACCGCGCTCTTTATTATCAGTGCGGTTTACAGTTAACAATTTGACTCTAGGACATGATCAGATCTGACCTGAGTTTACATATAACAAGGAAAGTAACATGGGATTGAACTGGGGAAACTATGTACATTTTAAGCAGAGAAAGATGTATGTTGGTATTCTATTTACAATAATGTACCTCTGAAGCAGTACAACTGCTTGATTACAAATACTGTCTGGTCTGTACTACATGTTATGTAAATTACATATTTTGTAATTCATATTAAGGGATTGGGTTGTGAGGAGGGAGGAGGTGAGGCATTGTTTGGTTGTGAGAAGTGCATCAGGAACAAATGGTGCTTGAGGGCTTTTCTGAATTGCCTGAGGTCACTGATCGATCTGATGCTGGGGGGTAGGTTGTTCCAGCATCTGGGGGCATAAAACGCGAATGCCCTATTATTAGTTGATTGTGCACATTATATGGTTTCCCTCGGAATAATTAGCGTATTGGCGGCTAATGATCTCCTAGATCTATTGTTGGGGGTATGAGTGAGTAGGTCTGAAATTGAGGAGGGAGATATTTTATTAATGGATTTGAAAGTAATGAGGAGGGCTTTGTATGAGATCTTGCAACTTATCGAAAGCCAGTATAGTTCTCTTAGGATGGGGGTTATGTGGTCTCTCCTTGAAGCTCCGCACAGGACGCGGGCGGTGGCATTCATAGCTAATTGTAGCGGGTTTAGGGTATTCTTGGGGAGGCCGTGGAGTATGATGTTTGCATAATCAAAATGGGGTGTAACTAGCGCTTGGAATATTGTGCGGAGGTTCTCTGGCTCCAACATGGGTCTCAGGTGCCGTAGGGTCTTGATCTTGTAGTAGATGGCCTTTACAGTGCGGCTTATGTGTGTTGTGAAGTCTAGCTGCTGATCTAATGTCACCCCCAGGTAGCGCATGGTAGGCTTGATTGGAAGTTCTGCGAATCTTACTTTTAGGTCTGGAGGAAGAGTTCAGGAAGGCAGCCTCTGCACTAGAAAGGGATGGGGTCTTCCGCCAGTCTCGCCATGCCCACACTACTCCTCTTCTCAAGTCGCTTCACTGGCTCCCT
This sequence comes from Ichthyophis bannanicus, assembly GCA_033557465.1. Classification (NCBI taxonomy): domain Eukaryota; kingdom Metazoa; phylum Chordata; class Amphibia; order Gymnophiona; family Ichthyophiidae; genus Ichthyophis; species Ichthyophis bannanicus. Next base: position 551,276,301 of record CM066031.1, read on the forward strand.
ATCCAATTCCGTATCCAATTCAAACTTCTCCTATTGACCTATAAATGCACTCTGCAGCCCCTCAATACCTCTCATCTCTGATCTCTCCCTACATCCACCCTCGGCAACTTCGCTCCGCTAACAAATTACTTCTTTCTAGGCCTTTCACTCGCACCGCTAATTCCCGACTTCACTCCTTTCACTTTGCTGCTCCTTACGCCTGGAACAGCCCACTAATCGCTATACGCCAGGCACCCTCTCTGACCCTCTTCAAATCCAGGTTGAAGACCCACCTCTTCACTGTCACTTTCAGATCCTGACTTCTATCCTTTATCTTAACCTGACTCCCGTCAATTTTCATGACTGAGTGGTAAAGACCATATTGTGCTTTGCACCGAATTGGCTAATGCTCTGTATTGTCTCGACTAGATTGTAAGCTCGGACGAGCGTGACTCTGACGAGCAGGGACTGTCTCTTGTATGTATGTCTGTATAGCGCTGCGTGTGTGGCGCTATATAAGTGCTAAATAGTAGTAGTAGTGTTGTAGTGTGGTAGGCTATGGCCTATAATAGCCTGTAGAACGTATGAGAGGCCTGTAAACTAGGCCTGAGTTCCCCACCCCCACTTGGAAATAATAAATGCTGAGAAAGACCAAAGTCAGTAGAAGTTTGAGAATCCGCTTTAAACTGCTTTTGATAAGTTTGTATGAACCCTCTATTCATTTCTTCCATGCTGATGATAGATATATTCCAGTGTTCTGCATTCTCACATTCTCTGAGCCTAATGACCTTGCAGTAGAATTGTATCAATACCTAGAAACTGTGCCATTGTTAGAACAATCCTAGAGGAGGGAGCAGGGTGCTAGGCCCAGAAAGGGTCTCTGATTGGACAAATGCAGGGGGCGTTGGGACCAATAGAAAGTCTGCATGTATCAAACTGAAAAGAAATGTATAAAATGAATATGTTTCTGTAAGAGCTTTGCTCAGTCCTTTTTAAAGCTTGACTGTCTGGGCCTTGTGCACAATAAATTGGCTTGGATCTTTGAACTGACTCCTGGTATTATTTATTGCATGCTTATCAGCTGCTACATATTCTTGGAGCGTTTGGCCGGGAATGTGCGAATAGTGGATAGTATTCAAGTGAATATACCCCGTACTTTTGCCTCCAGGTTTGGCCCGGTTGGAACCGTATCTGTCCGACCGCAGGGGAAGCCTCAGGCGCCACCGGTCCTCTTGTATCGGGGAGGGTTCCGCCTTGCCTCGGCGGACCACTGGGTCCAGCTGGCCAACACCTCCGAACCCGAGGGGAGTCCAGGATCCAACCCATGATCTGGTTTGGTATCGGGAACCGGATCCGGTGAGTAGAAAACCTTGGGCATTTGAGTCAGTGAAGCCTGGGGAACGCCTTGCATGAGTATGAGAGACTGGGAAAAGCCTTGCATGAGTATGCGAGACTGGGATAGTCAGTGAAGCCTGGGGAAAGTCTTGCATGAGTATGTGAGACAAATTTGGTATAGACTAACTGGGAAAGTCTTGCATAAGTGCGCAAGACGAGAGAACTTGATCACTTCTCATAAGGGCGGTCCTAGTATGCTCCGCATAAGGGTTAGCGGAGCAGAAGCCATCGACCCTTTCGTTTGGGATAGTCAGTCAGTTAAACTATGGGCATTTGAAAAATGATTTATTGTTGCTGGTATGACTGTTTGTGTGACTGAGAAGTCTTGAGACATAAGACTAAGTGTGAGCGGACTCCTGAGTAGCGCAGTTCCTGGCCGGGCGACCACGCCCAGGTTGCGAAAAGGAGGAAGCGTTTGGTGTTTGTCTCCCTATTGTTCTGTGGGCTGCACTGACTCCTGCAGCCATCCTACCTGTCCTTACTGTCTGTTGTTTGTATCTGATTTTTGTTATCTGTTGAAACCGCGGGTTTCCCTTCTGGTATAATGTAAGATTATTTTGTTGGGTAATTTGTGAAACAGTTTACCGATTAAGGAATAGTACTAAGAAAAGAAGAAAGAAGGAAAAACCAACTCAGGAGTCACTTCTAAGTACAAAGACAGCTGTCTCACTGATTTCAGTTTTTTTTCCAATACAGTGTGGGTCTCTAGCAAGCAGAGAGAGAAGGGGTGTGTCTTTCACACAGCCCGTAGAAAGGAATGTTTAGTATCCTTTAACCCTTTGAAGGCCTATTTTCAATTTTTAAGCCACAATCTGCAGCTGGGTTAATTTGTGCTTATTTCAGGAAAATTGTACCTGTCTTATTCAATATGTTCTAATAGTGATGTTCCTTCTGCTATGGTCATGTATTATATATCATTTGGTAGGAATGTTTAGTCAGAATTTTGGATCCCGACAGTTTTGGGCTCAGCCTGGAAAGGGTTAAGTTCTTATTAACCCCTTTCGAGCTCCTCAACTGTTCTTATAAATATTGAGTACGGACCAAGTGAGAAGGATTCTGTAGAGCTAGTATTACTTGTTATGGTATGTTACCTTTCAGAACTATCCAGAGGGAAGGGTTTAGTTCAGTTTTTAGTGTGCAGGGTGAGACTCCTTAAAAAGAAATACCTGATCAGATAGGCTGTTAGGTGTAATGCATTTGTGGGCTTAGCCTTGTCTTGTGTTGTTTTATGTTTCAGTCTTCAGCAAACACTGTAATGGTCCAAATAGAAATGATAGAGAAATTAAGGAAACTGCTTTTGTTTTTCCTTTGACCTACGAAGTAGAGGTTAAGAACCCTGACAGGACTATGAAGCATCCCGAGCCAGTAGTTACCAGATCACGACTTGAAAATGATCTAAATCATGAGTGGATGATGAGTTAATCGTGCTTGAATTTTATTTTTGATATATATATATATATATATATATTTGGTTTTGACTGCGTATGCTATTGAGCAAAATTAAAAAGTAAAATGGAATTTTATATACTGTGGCAAGCACCTCATGGAGGACATACTTATTGTTTATATATATATATATATAAAAAGAGAAAAGGGGAGTATATGCATTCCAGATATCCACCCACTATGAAAAAGTATCCATTGTATGTCCTTTGAATATCTGCTTTTAAACTGTAAGATTTAAAGTAATTCCTTTGTATTATTCAGCTTAGTACTGACGACGGCTGGCAGTTTCATGCCAAGTATTTTCACTCTAGTCGTACGTAACAGATATGTGGCCATCATGTTAGGAGCCATAGTTCTTTCTATTGGGATTGTTATAACATGTTGCAAAATAATAGTTTTATATTTTAAGGACTTTATCTAAAATTGTTCATATTTAGAATGAGCACACACATCCATTATGCTTATTACAACCAATCTAAGCTTATGTTTTCTGCCTACCCTTTGTTTAAGTTTTTTAATAAGTGCACCCAGAGGAATATTGTTGCATAGTTCTGACTCATAGTCCTCAGGAAAATGCAGCCTGACTGCCCGCCCCCTCTGTCTGTTGTCAAGTACGTCATCATGGGGGGGGGGGGGTTGGAGTCCACGCAGATTCTGTTGAAATGTATGACTAGGAATTTTAGCAAGGGATTTGCTGGAGACTACGGAATTAAAATGTCTCCGTCCTGATTAGGAATGCTCTGTGAAAGGGAGTGGCCAGTGTTGGTCACTTCATGGCCTTGTGAGGGCACCTTTGATATTAGTATAGTTTCCCGTGTTTATCAGGTTGTACAGAAAATGTTCCCTGATCAATTCCCCTATACAGATTAGATTCCTGGTTAAGTGTTTGTGAAAAGAAAAAAAAAGCCCTCCTGGATAAAGCGTTGCTATGAGGAACAGTGTAGGAGATTAGTAGCAGCCACAAGGGGGGCCTGGAAGTCTGAAAAAAAAAAAAAAAGCTGCCCATTTATTCTGCCCCAGAATCTCCAGACATTCCACTCTGTCCGTCCCAGTATCTTTATAGGCCAGTCCCCTCAGCTCTGCCACCACCCCGGGAAAGGGGGGGGACACCTCCCTGCAGATGTACCCCAAGTAGTTCACCAGCCACCTCCACAGCAGGAGGACGCACACCCCCTCTTGACCGGAAGCCCTGGCTCAGTTCAGAGTGCCTCCGAGTGGGCCACAGTCCACCGATGACACTACAAGCAGGGATTCATTTGCCAGTTCAGGGTCACTCACAGCCAGCGCCCAAGAACATGAAGTGGAACCCCGACAGTCCCGATTGCCGTATGCCTTCAGAAGTACCACTACCAGTAAAAGGGATGGTCACGTTATACCATTGCGCCAGGTCCAGGGCCTACCCACCCTTAATACCGAAGGCCAGGTCATGGTAGGGCCAACCAGCCTTGTTAATGTGCCTTTCTCCACCACTGATTTACTGAACTGAAAGACGCATTATGCCTCCTACACTGAGAAACCTTAGGATTTGATTGAACTAAAGAACAGTATTATGCAGACCCATCAGCCTTGATGGCCCCAAGTGGGATCCAAATGGTGCAGACAGCCCTCAATCGGTTCTGCCAAGCCCTCATGCAAAGCCTAAAGAAGGGAGGCCAGAAAGCTATGAATACTGGAAAAATATCTGAAGCCTATAGATTCTATACCCCATACGATCCAGCAGCCCGAGAATTTGCATATGGTAAATGCAGCCTTTGTCAGTCGGTCCCAGAGAGATATAAAACGAAAATTACAGAAAATGGATGGATTTGTGGGCATGAATACAGCACAGTTAATGGAAGTTGCTCAAAGTGTTTGTGAATCGTGAAAATGAACGTAACAGAGAAAGTGAACGTAAAATGAAGAAGAAAGCAGATCTTCTTGCTGCCGCTTTACTTGAACGACGTAAAGGAGGTTTTCCTAATCGAAGGAGCAGAGGACGTGGAAGGGGTCGTGAGAATAATTGGACCCCACTGGGTGCGAATCAGTGCGCCCATTGCAGAGAAGGACATTGAAGAAGTGAATGCCCACATCTTGACTCCACCCCCAGGAGGGGAGGAGGGAGTCCCTTGAGAACAGGAGGCTGATTTCAGAGTCGTGGAGGAATGACTCGAGCACAGGTCCAGCGAGAGAGGGAAGAAGCTATTAAGGGAGTGGCAGTTGCAACGGGCTATGACATGGATGAAATGGATGAAGACTAGGCCAGACCGGGCTCCAAGTTCACCCTGGGTCCCCAGGAGCCTATGGTCAGTTTGAAAGTAGGGGACCAATATATGGACTTTATGGTTGATAGAGGAGCTGAACATTCAGTGGTGGCAAAGCCAGTGGCTCCTCTTTCCTCTCGATCTGTCACCATTATTGGTGCCACTGGGGCTAGGGCCACCAAGCCTTTCCTGCAAAACCGCATGTGTGAACTAGGGGGACAGAAAATAACGCACCAGTTCCTGTATATGCCTGAGTGCCCTATTCCACTCTTGGGCCGAGATATGCTTGCTAAGCTTCAGGCGCAAATATCCTTTGCTGAAGGGGGAGAAATGCAAATGACTGTGAACCCAAAGCCTGCTGGATTGATGGTGCTGACTGTTCCCCGAGAAGAAGAGTGGCGGTTCTACAGCGTATCTCCGACTAAGTCAGCCAGTTCCTGTATACTTCCTAACCTTTTAGCCCCGAATGAAGTATGGGCAGAAGATAACCCACCTGGCCTAGCGAAGAACATAGCCCCTGCCATTGTTGCCCTCAAGCCAGGAGCGGAACCAGTGCATGTGAAGCAGTATCCTCTTCCTCGACCAGCTATTGAAGGTATCCACTGCCATCTGATGAAACCATTGAAGTATGGACTTCTTAAGGAGTGCCAGTCACATTGGAATACCCCCCTTCTCCCAGTCAAGAAACCTGGGACCAGGGATTACCGCCCAGTACAAGATTTAAGGTGGGTAAATGATGCAGTTGAAACTATATACCCAGTGGTACCAAATCCTTATACTCTCTTGGGACTGATCCCCGCTGAGGCTACTCATTTCACCATCCTGGACCTGAAAGATGCCTTCTTCTGCATACGCTTAGCCCCCACCAGTCAACTTTTGTTCGCCTTTGAATGGTAAGACCCCACAACAGGAAGGCGGGGTCAGCTTACCTGGACTCGATTACCCCAAGAATTTAAGAATTCACCTATTTTCTTCAGTGCTGCTTTAAATCAAGATCTCTCAAGTTACTCTGTGAACCCAGGACAAAAGGTTCTTCTTCAGTACGTGGACGACCTGCTCATAGCCACAAATTCAGAAAGTGAATGTCTACAAGCCACCAGTGAACTCTTGCACCTTCTAAATGAGGCTGAATACAAAGTCTCAAGAGCCAAGGCGCAATTACGTCAGACTGAAGTTAAATATCTAGGATTCCAGTTGTCCAGCGGAACTCGATGCTTGGGACCGGAATGCAAGGAAGCTGTGTGCAGTATTCCCACTCCAACCACCAGGAGGCAAGTAAGAGCCTTCCTGGGGGCCGCAGGGTACTGTTGCATATGGATCCCCAATTTTGTTCTGTTGGCAAAGCCATTGTATCAAGCTACCAAAGGAATGGAGGTCTCCATTGGAGTGGGGACCTGAACAGGATGCAGCCTTTCGATCTTTAAAAACCGCTCTGATGTCATCACCAGCTCTGGGTCTACCAGATGTCCAGAAACCTTTCCGTCTCTATGTCCATGAGTCACAAGGAAATGCTCTAGGGGTGCTGACTCAATCTCTTGGATCTTGGCAACGGCCAGTAGCCTATTTGTCAAAACAATTGGATGTGGTTGCAAAAGGTTGGCCCCCTTGTTTGAGAGCTGTTGCAGCTACAGCCCTTCTAGTGAGCGAAGCAGACAAGCTCACTCTGGGACAGAATCTTCAAGTTACTGTGCCACATTCTGTTCTGACCCTCATGGAACACAAAGGGAGTTTCTGGCTCACGAATGATGAAGTATCAGAGTATGCTGTGTGAGAATCCACGATTGCAATTGAAGGTCAGTCAAATTCTGAATCCTGCTATGTTGCTCCCAATTGGTCCTGGCCCCCCTGATCATGACTGTTTAGAAATTATGGACACTGTATTCTCAAGTTGCCCGGATTTGACTGATGTTCCTTTGGAGAATCCAGAACGGACTTTCTTTGTGGATGGAAGCAGTCTTGTCATCAATGGACATCGTTGTGCCGGGTATGCAGTGGTGACCCTTGATCTGGTAGTTGGTCCTGGCCCCGGGGACTTCAGCACAGAAAGCTGAACTGATAGCTCTCACTAGAGCACTGATAATAGGAAAAGGGCTCCGTCTAAATGTGTACACAGATTCCAAGTATGACCTTACAACCTTGCACGCACATGGGGCCCTGTACAAAGAATGAGGGTTGATAACCTCAGGAGGCAAGTCCATTAAGTATGACCCTGAGATATTGACATTATCAGATGCATACTGCCTACAGACCTCAGAATTTAGGAAAAGTAGAACGTATGAATAGAACCTTGAAATCTCAGTTGTCTAAACTTTGTCAAGACGTTCACCTGAAGTGGCCCCAAGTTCTTCCTATAGCCCTTCTTAGGATATGCTTAGCCCCTACTAAGTCTTTAGGAGTTTCCCCTTTTGAGATTCTGTATAGGCGACCCCCGCCTATTGTACAAGGAATAAAAGGAGATATGAAACAGATTGGATCTGAAATTACTAGATAAGAACTATTGGTTTTAAGTTCTGTTTTGCAGTCTTCATACGTGGGTACAAGATCAGCTGCCCCACCCATCTAACAGAACCCCTGCATCCTCTCAAGCCTGGAGTCTCGGTGTGGATTAAAGAGTGGAGAAAGACACCGTTGATAACAACATAAGGTCCCTTCCAATGCGGTATCTTATCAACTCCAACAGCAGTTAAAGTTGCAGAACTCGAACCCTGGATTCATCACAGTCGAATAAAGCCAGCAGCCATTGATAGCACTGTAGAACGGAAGGCAGCTACAAACGTTTTAGCTATGTGGCAATATTACCCTATACCCTAAAATGATGCTTTTACGCAAGTATAATATGTGATTTAATTCTCACCCTTTCTCACTTGCAGGTGAGAATAATCAAAGGGGGGAATGTGGTAGGCTATGGCCTATAATAGCCTGTAGAACGTATGAGAGGCCTGTAAACTAGGCCCGAGTTCCCCACCCCCACTTAGAAATAATAAATGCTGAGAAAGACCAAAGTCAGTAGAAGTTTGAGAATCTGCTTTAAACTGCTTTTGATAAGTTTGTATGAATCCTCTATTCATTTCTTCCATGCTGATGATAGATATATTCCAGTGTTCTGCATTCTCTGAGCCTAATTGTAGCAGCAAAGCGCAGACAAACCAATGATACCAGGAGTCTGTTCAGAAGGTCCAAATCATTTATTTGTGCACAAGTCTCGAACCAGTCAATTTCAAAATGGCTGAGCAAAGTTTTCAAGCATTACAACAACTTTTATAGACTTCTGTCCCATTCTAGGTATAGAAAAACATTTCATTGGTCCCGGTACTCTCCCGTACCCCTTCCATTGGTCCCGGTACTGATAAGTTTATCCAATTATGTCCCTTCAGTGGGCATGGCACCTGCATACCCCCCTTCTAGTCCCAATTACAATGGTCAGTTCATCAACTTGTTACTTTCACACTCTCAAGGCCATATAGCCAATTTGTGCATGCAGAGGAGCAGGGCTCTGCAACTCATCTGTCAGCACTCCCAATTATATTCCTTGCAGATGTACTTTTTCTTATCAGTAACTTTTAAACATGTTTTTCTGTATTTTTCCATCTTTCAGTTCTGCAGTTCTGCTTATCTCAGCTAATTCAATACTTCTACTGAGTTCTATCTTACAATAGCAGCATATTGGGGGATGTGCAATTCCTATATGCCTCTCCACAGGCTTCATTTACAGGTCAAGCTAGTTAGGCCTGCCTGTCTACGTCAGACACCGTGGATCACAGGCCTTCACCTGCCACATAATGACCTTGCAGTAGAATTGTATCAATACCTAGAAACTGTGCCATTGTTAGAACAATCCTAGAGGAGGGAGCAGGGTGCTAGGCCCAGAAAGGGTCTCTGATTGGACAAATGTGGAGTGGAGGAGTAGCCTAGTGGTAGGGGCAAGGTACTTCAGGCCAAAAGGTTGGGGGTTCAAATCCCACTAGAGGACAGCAACCTTGGGCCGGAAGGACTGGGGTTTCTAGTCCCACAGGTGCTCCTTGTGGTCTTGGGCAAGCCACTTAACCCTCCATAGCCCATGTTCCCTGTAAAATAGTTATCTCCAAGTTATAATGCCCTGTTCAATGTAATTTCAGTTTGTTCAATGTAAACCGCACTGATGCAGAATAGCACGGTATATAAGAGAATGTAATAAATAAATAAAATGCAGGGGGCATTGGGACCAATAGAAAGTCTGCATGTATCAAACTGAAAAGAAATGTATAAAATGAGTATGTTTCTGTAAGAGCTTTGCTCAGTCCTTTTTGAAGCTTGACTGTCTGGGCCTTGTGCACAATAAATTGGCTTGGATCTTTGAACTGACTCCTGGTATTATTTATTGCATGCTTATCAGCTGCTACAGTAGGGCTAGTGTGCACACACGCGCTTACCGATCCTATGCTCAACTTGTGGTAAAGTTTAGGGTGGTGGTGGTGCTCAGGCTGTAGCTACTGGGTTACCTAGTTTTGATTTAGTGAAACCCATGCCCATAATCAGGGGCGAGTAGAGTCCAAGAGATAGGTTCCGGTTTTGAGGGGAACGAGAAAGGAAACCAAACAGGGAGTTGCTCGGGCTGGGCAAGTAGAAGTTAGAGGAGGTAACTGTGATTGGATTGTTCCACTGAAGGCGAGAATTCGTTTGTATAAATAAAAGTGTGATCGAGTCGCCGGCACATACTGTATTTGCATAGGTTAAAGACAAAAAGAAGTTACCCCTCCCCTCCATCTGAGAGGGAGTGCACACATTTCCTACCAATATCTGACAACTTTTCCAGACCCCCTCCCCCCGCCTAGCAAAGTAAAACTGTACCTATGGCAGACTCCGAAAAAATATATATTTTAAAAGGGAAAAGCCAAGGGTTAAACTAAAAGCTATATTTTGGCACATTCAAACCGTATAAATGTATACGAAATAAAATAAAGAAAATGCGTTAGGATTAAGACCAGAACAGTAACAGCATTTCGTAACCCCTCTCCCTTACAGAACACTTTCCCGCCCTCACCCTCCACCAGTCCAGGACCGAGGTGCAGCGCGGGCTAAGGGCTGCCCGGATCAAAAATGACTGCCGAGCGCAACTTCCGGATCGGGTGAAGGGCTGTGCGCGCGGTTGCACGTTTCGTGCCAGTAGTACTGCTGCTGCAGTCGTAGAAGATGGTCGTGTGCCACTTCTTCTTGCAGGGCCGCTGCCGGTACGGGGAGCGCTGCTGGAATGAGCACCCCCGGGGAGGCCGCCAGCACCCTGCGCTGGGTAAGGCCATGTGTCTGGGAGGATCCTGGAGTCTAGACTGTTTAAATATCATTCCCGGGCTTTGTAGCGGCAGTGGAGTGCGGCGTTTTTTCAGCATGATACTTGAGGAAAGTCTGTAGTATGTTTTCTCCGGCAGACCATGAGGCGGGGAGAGGGGTTGCATTCCTAAGAAAATTTTGGAGGCATCGCCTGCTGTTGTGATTTTGAATTTCAGTAGTTCGTTGTCTTCACCCTGGTGCTGGGTTTGTGAATTTAGTTTAGAAAGTTCTTTGTAAGCAGTTGACTTGTTATAGGCATAGGCGTACTGGGTTTTTTTTTGGTTGGTTGGTTGGGTGGGGGTATAACCACCAAATGTTGCAGGCGCTAAAGGTGATCTCGTAAACCTGCCCCCTCTGTCAGTATGATTTGCTTACTCTTTGCCCCCGCCTCCAATAAGCAGGCAAACTATGCCGGTGGTTTTAGGTTGCCGCACCTCAAAGTCGTTTGTTGCCTAGCGAAATAAAAGGTTGGTCTGGAACGGAATGTAGAAATCGCGTGCTGCAAAGTTTGTTCTGTCTGCTTGTCAGCTTTTCTGATGCTTCTGTTTGGTTCAAACTGCACGGGCCTGGATCAAGGCTATTTGACACCCTAAGCGAACTTTCTGCGATGCAACCTTCTCAGGTGTACAGCATTTCCTCTTCTTATCCCTTCCTCCATCTCTCTTGTAGTCGGGAATCTTTTCTCGTAATCCGCGTCTCAATTTCTCTTTCCTTCTCTCTGTATTTCCTTTTCTCTAACCCAGTCCTATGTAGTCCTGCACCATGGGGCAGCCCAGGCCAAGACAGTCTGTTGCCTGAGGCCAGAAACGAGCCGATGCCCCTCCTCCCCGCAGCCAAAATAGAGGGACCTTCCCTGTTCTAATCAAGGGACAGGAGATCCCCTCACTCATAACCACTATCAGGTGGTTGACCAAAGAATGAAAAACATTATTACTAACCTTTAAGGCCACTAAAAGCATCACCTCCTCCTCTCTAATAGACCTCATTCAGGCCGCTCCACCCAACAGATCCAGGAGAACGATATCAACAAATATTCTAATCATCCCTAAAGCAGCGACAAAATGCCTATCAGTGACATCCAACAGGGCTTTCAGATTCTATGCCCCTAAATGCTGGAACGCTCTACCCCCAGAAATTCGTGCTATCACTGATCTATCCCTTTCAGAAAGGCACTCAAATCCCACCTCTTCCCCCATTATTACTTAACCAACTAACCAATCTTGATCACTACCCAAACTAAGAACAAATCCTGTCATGTATACTTGTAAATACTCTTGTAAATAGTTGCAGTAATGACTTCCCATGTTTTATCCAAGTTCTCTGACCTTGTTCTCTGTAAAACCAAACAGTTTGTTCATTATGGTATGTTGTTATATTGTAAACCGCGCTGATGCTGAATAGAGCGGTATATAAGAGCCTGTAATAAATAAAATAAATAAATAAATAGAAATATATTCCCAGGCTGTATAAAATTGCAATGAAGCATTGAAACATGATGGCAGAAAAAGACCATATGGCCTATCTAGTCTGCCCTTCTTCCATATCAACCACTACAACAGTCCCCTTTTTTTCCTTTAGAGATCCTCTGTTTGTCCCATGCTTTTTAGAATCCAGATACTGTCCTCATCTCTACCAACTCTCCTCATCTCTACCACATCCACTGGGAGACTATTCCACACATCTACCACTCTTTCCATAAAGAAATATTTCTGCATATTGCTCGAGTCTATCCCCTTTCATCCTCATCCTGTGTCACATCATAGCAGAGCTTGCTTTCAATCGAAAGAGGCACTCCTGTGCATTTTTGCCACGGAGGTGTTTAAACATCTGTCATATCACCTCTGTCCCGTCTTTCCTCTAAAGTATGTATATTAACTCTTTGAAGGCCTACTTTAAATTTTTAATCCACATTCTGCAGCTGGGTTAATTTTTGCATATTTCAGGAAAATTGTACCCGTCTTATTCAATATGTTCTAATAGTGATTTTCCTTCTGCTATGGTCATGTATTATATACCATTTGATAGGAATATTTAGTCAGAATTTTTGATCCCGAGAGTTTTGGGCTCGGCCTGGAAAGGGTTAAGCTCCTTAAATCTGTCCTCTTATGTTTTATAACAAAGACTACTAACCATTTTAGTAGCAACCCTTTACACAGACTCTAACCTGTTTATATCCTTTTGAAGGTGCGGTCTCCAGAATTACACACAATACTCCAAATGAGGTTGAACCAAAGACTTATATAGTTATTTATATGTAGCAGTTTAATTATGTAGCCTAGAAATCTAATATAAAACACATCAACTCCTGACATTGCACATTGTACTGGCATGGTATTTAAATACATATTTTGTAAAAGACAAAGGAGATGCCAGAATCCAAAATTATTTTTGGTAGCGGCTATATAAATCTTTACCAGTACTAGGCATGTTGTTGTTAAGTGCCATCGAGTCTGTGCCGACTCATGGCAACCCTCTGGATAGTTGTCATAAATTTTGTTCGGTCTTCAGTCAGGCAGCTCATTGTTGACAGCTGCTATTATTGTGTCGATCCATCTCATTGCTGGCCTTCCTCTTTTGCATTGACCTATCTTGCCAAGCATGATGTCTTTCTCTAATGATCTCTCTCTTCGCATGATATGTCCAAAAGTCAAAGTATGAAAGTCAAAGTCTTGTCATCTGAGCGTCTAAAGAAAGCTTAGGTTTGATCTCCTCTAGTACTGACTGGTTTGTTCTTCGGGCAGTCCATGGTATATGCAGTATTCACCACCAGCACCATAATTCAGAGGCATCAATTTTCTTCCTGTCTATCTTTTTCACTGTCCAGCTTTCGCATCCATATGATGTTATTGAAAATAGCATGGCTTGAAAGAGTCAAATCTTTGTATGGAGAGAGACATCTCTGCTCTTGAGAATCTTGTCTAGGTCTTTCATAGCCATTCTGCCAGGAGCAATGCGTTGTCGGATTTCTTGACTGCTTGTTGCTTCCTTATTGATAGTTGATTCAAGTAGGTTAAAGTTGTCCACGATTTCAATTTCTTCTCCTTCAACGATGAACGTACTGATTTTGCCAGTTGTCATGATCTTTGTCTTCTTTACGTTAAGGTGCAGGCCCATTTTAAGACTGTTCCTTGATCGTGAGAAGCAAATGTTTCAGATCATCTTCACTTTCAGCCAGTAATGTGGTATCATCAGCATAGCGAAGGTTGTTGATGAGTATTCCACCAATTTTCACACCTCTGTTGTCTTCATACAATTCTGCTTCTCTAATGATTTGTTCTGCATATAAATTAAACAGGAGGAAAGTATGCAGCCTTGTCATATACTTTTGCTTATTTTAAACCATTCTGTTTCTCCTTGTTCCGTTCAAACTGTTGCTTCTTGATCAATGTACAGATTGTGCAAGAGAAAGATCGGGTGTTCTGGTATACCCATGCTTCTTAATGTGGCCCAGAGTTTCTCATGGTTTACACAGTCAAAAGCCTTGCTGTAGTCAATAAAGCACAAATAGATATCCTTTTGGTATTCTCTAGTCTTTTCAAGGATCCATCTCACATCTGCGATGATGTCTCTCATTCCTCGCCCTTTCCTGAACCCTGCTTGCATTTCAGGTAGTTCTTGTTCCAGGTATGGTTGTAGTCTCTGTTGAATAATCTTCAGTAGAATCTTGCTGGCATGTGGGATCAGAGCGATTGTGAGATAATTTCCACAGTCAGTTGGATCACCTTTCTTTAATATTGGTATAAACACAGATCTTTTCCAGTCAGTTGGCCATGATGTTGTCTTCCATATTTCTTGGCAGAGCCTTGTGAGTACGTTAACAGCTGCATCAGATTGCTGTAATACTTCTATGGGAATGCCATCAATAGCTGGTGCTTTGTTCTTTGATAAGGCTTTCAATGCTGCTTCAACTTCTTTCATCACCAGTGGTTCCGGATCATAAGGTACAGGTTGAAATGGTTGTTGGTTCACTTAATCTTTATCATATAAAAACTCTGTATATTCTTTCCACCTTTTCTTGATCTTTTCAGCATCATTCAACATAGAACCTTGAGCATCTTGTAACATTCTAATTCGAGGCTGGAATTTTTTTCTTTAACTCTCGTAGCTTTAGCTTTGTTCTTTCTCTAATAGTTTCTGCTTCTATTTTCTTGCATGTGTCATTGTAATACTTTTCCTTGTCCTGTCTTGCTTCACGTTGGAAATCTCTGATTTCTGCAGTTGTCTTTCTTTCTCCCCTGGCTTTAGCTTCTCAGCATTTCTGGGCAATTTTCAGTTTCTTCCATCATCCATTTTGGCCGTTTTTGCTTTTTCACCTTTTGTAGAGACTTCTCGCTTTCTTCCAACACAACCTTCTTGATGTCATTCCATAACTCTTCTGGAGCTCTGTCATTTTTATTTTATTTATTTACATTCTCTCATATACCGTGCTATTCTGCATCAGTGCGGTTTACATTGAACAAACTGAAATTACATTGAACAGGGCATTATAACTTGGAGATAACTATTTTACAGGGAACATTTGTATCTAAAGCAGCAAATCGATTTTGCAGGCAGTCTTTTTTTAAAATTTTATTTTATATTTATATTTTTATTGAATTTGTCATGAATACAAAGTACAAATTTAGAAAAGAACATTCCCTTTGCATAAAACACAAAATAAAATTATAAATTCAAATATTTTTCAGTGGGAGCAATCTCAAAAAAACACATTAAATGAGAGACAGCTAGCTAAGCATACCAAATATCAAGACCCCAATTTACTTCCCAACTAAACCACTCAAAGACAAATATAATAATCTTATTGCGAGTTCTTACCTACCAAAAACTGTTCTGTGACACTTCAGTAAATACATATCTATTTCCAGAATAAGTAACAAAACATTTACAAGGAAATTTTAAATAGAACTGACCTCCCAAAGCAAGAACCCTAGATTTGAGCTGCAAAAAAGCTTTCCGTCTGAGATGGGTAAACATCATTAAAGGACTCCCACAAAAGGAAGCATCCTTCTTAGGGAAATATAATTTCATAACAGCAACCTTTTTACTCTCAGAAGAGAAGGTAACCTATAAGGTGGCCCTCTTAGTCACCTTATCTAGAGAGGTTTCTAAAAAGTGAGTTAAATCTAATTGATCCAAGCTCACCTGCTCATCAGCATCTCCCTCCTTAGCTATCTCACTACCCCCCTGGGATAGATAATAAATAGAAGTAATATTAGCCACATCAAATGTTAAACATAGTAACGTATCATGGACATATTTTTTAAATAACTCTAATGGAGAGAGAAGGCGTACCATCAGAAAATTTAAAACTCTAAGATTATTTGCTCTAGACAGGTTTTCTAATTTTCCAATCTATTTTGAAGCGCAGTAGTCTCCTTTAAATAAGAACTCACAGCCTGTACACTCTCCGCAGACCCCTCCAACTTCCGAACCCTCTCACTAACAGCTGATAGAGACTGACCATGACCGCGCAGAACACTCGCAGTGTCATGGGAAAAATTACACAGCTGAGTGAGAGTACCCGAAAGAACACATTCGACCCGATGTATAGCATCAAAAACATCTTTCAAGGAAATATTAGACATAGCAGAACTAGAAAGAACTGGCAGCGAGTCAGAAGATGGTAAAGAAACACCCGAAGGGTATAGAAGCTCAGCTCCAGTCAAACCAGTCCACTTAAAAGAAGCTCCATCGGAGAGAGGGGTGGAGATGGAAAACAAACTACCATCTCCAACGAAGGAGGCATTTGGAGAGTGCAGTTTTTCACCAAAGTTAGGTTGGGGGGAGGGGTACGATCCCCCGAACTTAATGAAGCTTCTGGGACTGACCTTGCTCCTGGGTCCTGAGTCGCTGGTATTCGTGAAGCAGCAGCACTAATCAGGTGGGTATCCATAGGGCCCTTCACCACCTGACCCCCAACTGAGCCCTTGTTCTTGGCTTTCCGCTTGTCCATTCAAAGATACAGGAACACAAACAAATTCCCAGATGCTCCTAAGGGACTCGCAAGGGGCCTAACCTGCCCCTTGAAACACATCCCTTCAGACACACACCATGGCCGCGTCCCGCGGTACCGGTTGGCTCTTATCCTCAATCGCAGCAGGAGGGAGGAGCTCTGTTCCAGCCAGGTATGCAGCTGACAATTCCCATTCAACGTCTCTCGATGTTAGCAGACAGTCCTGGGCTAGCGTCTCCACCAACCCCCGGTACACACTGGCTCTTATCTTCGATCGCAGCAGGAGGGAGGAGCTCTGTTCCGGCCACTCAACATCTCCCGACATTAGCAGACAGTCCTGGGATAGCGTCTCCCTTTGCAGGCAGTCTTTAAATTCCAGTGGTATATTTTCAAGGTCATATTTTGCTACATTCATGAGTGGCTTGCTCTTTTTCAACTTTAGTATGAGTTTGCATACTAGTAGTTGATCTGTACCATAGTCAGCTCCAGGTTCTGTCTTTGTTGATGTTATAGAGCTTTTCCATCGTTGACTTCCACAGATGTAGTCAATTTAATTTATGTACAATCCATTGGGTGAAGTCCATGTGTACAGTCGCTGCTTGTGTTGCTGGAAGAAGGTGTTTGAGACCAATAGATCGTTAGTCTTGCAGAATTCTATCAATCTTTCTCTAGCTTAATTTCTGTTGCCAAGTCCATATTTTCCAACCACTTTTCCGCCTTCTTTGTTGCCAACCTTTGTGTTCCAGTCACCCGTGACTATCAGGATATCCTGTTTGCATGTTCTGTCAATTTCAGCTTGTACTTTGTTCTTAGAACTCATCAGTGTCATCCTCTTCTGCAGCTGTGGTTGGAGCATATACTTGAATTATAGTTGTGTTGATAGGCATTCCTCGTAGACGAATAGAGATTAAGTGTTCACTGACTGCATTGTATTTCATTACAGTTCTTGCAAGTTTCTTCTTTATTATAAATGCAACACGATTTCTTCTTTATCTTTCATTTCCAGCATAGTAGACCATGTGATCTTCTGATGCAAAGTGCCCGATGCCAGTCCATATCAGTTCGCTGACACCCAACAGATCAAGTTGTACACGTTCCATTTCATTCTTGACCATCTCCAAGTTCCCTTGGTTCATGCTTCGTACGTTCCATATCCCAGTATGAAAGATATCTTTACAACTTCTGACTCTCATTTAATGCGCTGCTATATCAGCAGTCAGACGCCCCGAGGACTTTGATCCAACCACATCATAAATGCTGGCTTTACTCTGAAAAGTCTTCAGGCTCCTCCCCAGTAACTAGTTGAGTGCCTTCCGACCTGGGGGTCTCATCTTCCAGCACTATAGTGCAATTTGTTTTTTTGTGACTATCCGGATTTTCATGGCAAAATACAGAAGTAGATTGCCAGGCCTTTCCTCCGCGCAGTTTAAGTTTTGTGTTGTTGCTGTTGTCATAGAAATGTGATCCTCCGCTGCCAACACTACCCCATTCTGCTGCCCCCCAGATGGGTGGTTTGTCTTGGTCTGGCACCTCAGCTGAGACCTGTCCATCTTGGGAGAGCCTGCCAGTAGTTAAACTACCGATAGCTTAGCCCTCAGCCTCACTGATGCACACAAGCCCTCACAGTATGACAAGCTGCAAACCAAGTGAGGGGTACTGGCATATTGTGATGTAATAAAAATATTACCCAGGACCTATACAGAGAATCTACCATACCATAACAGCAACAACTTCTAAAACTCACAGAAGGGACATGCCTAGTGAAGAGTAACACCTTAAATATTGCAGTGGGCCTTCCACAAACCTGTTCAAAAATCCAAACAAGCTGGATTACTACTGATCCCTATATAGAGCTACCCCATGCTAATGTAACACCTGATCTTAGTCCCACATGCTCAGAACACGGATCTCATCAAATAGGGAATTAATGGCTACAAATTAAAGCTAGACGTGGTGGTGTGCTGAAAAGTCAATGCTGACTTCTGGCAAACAAGCCCATGGGTTTTCTTGGCAAGAAATATGATATTCCATACTGGGCCAGACCAAGGGTCTATCAAGCCCAGTATCCTGTTTCCAGCAGTGACCAGTCCAGGTCATAAGTATCTGTCAGGTTCCCAAATGTTATGCAAATGCCATGCTGCTTACCTAGGGGTAAGCAGGATGGAATGGCTGGAAGTAAATTGCCAGGCGTTCTTCCGCACAGGTGAGTTTATAGCCCTTGGTATTCCATGGTGGTCCCCCATCCAAGTTCTAGCCAGGCCCAATGCTACTTAGATTCAGAAATCATATAAGAGCAGGTTCATTCAGGACAAGACAGTACAACACCAGGAAAATAGAAAGAGGTGTATATGCCCCTGAAATGTACAAAAGATAGCTAAAAATATGTAAATTCCAAAGATTGACATATTCCAGTCGCTAAATTAAAAATAATTTTTTATTTTCCTACACTTGCTGACTGACCATTTTACAGTATTCTCTAATCATGTTAATCTCAGCCTCTGGTTTATGCTTTTCTCTGTCTTTTAACATGTTCTGATGTCTCTAGTCCATCTGTTAGTACTCTCCCCTCCTGTCGTCTTCACTTTCTTAAGTTGTTGGCATTTTATCTTTTCTTTTTAACTATCAACTTTGATTTTATTTCTTCCTCTTGCCATCCTGTCCTCAATCCCCCCTCTTGTGACTGCACCTACTACTTTCCAATCCTTAACACAGCCCTCTCCTTCCTCAGCCTCTTATTCCCCAGTTTCTAACTAACTCTCTCCTTTCTCTCTTCCTTCCCCACATCCAGCATCTCCCCTGTGTGGTGTCTCTCTCTTTCCTCCTCCCAGCACCTCGTACCCTTTTTCTCACCCCACCACATGATCCCTATTCCTCCCAGTGTCCAATATATCCCTATTATTCTCCCCACACCCCATGTCAAGCATTTCACATTTTCCTTGCTTTCTCCCACCCCATGTCCACCATATCTCCCTCTCTCGTATTCCCTCCCCCATGCCCACCATCTCTGTCTCTTCCCCCCCCCACCCTGTATCTAGTATCTTCCCTTTCCATATCGTCCTGCTAGACCAGCCCAGATAAGTGGGTTGTGTTCCCCTACCAGCAGATTGGTGGAGACAAAGAACCAATGACAAGCCCAGGTTTCAATGACATCACTCCTATGCCTCTATTCGCCTTACCCACCAGAGGCCCCTTCAGTATTTCTTTGTCTCCAGCAGATGGTGGATGGATTTATTCCTCTCTAGAAAATCTGAGGATTAAGAGGAAAAGAGATTGATTAAATGCTTGTGAACGACCACTGTGAGTACAGAAAGGTGATTCTCTCACTTGAGTGCGACATTTGAGGCTCCACTAGGCTGCAATCTATTCGGTAGTCATAGGAGCAAGAAAAATTGATTCAGCTCCACATCCTTTATCATAAGGACCTGTTGAGCAGCCACCAATTGGAGGGATTTGGGAGGATCTGGAAGAGTGCAGTAGCCTCGCACAACCTCGGTGCCTCCTCCCCTGCTCTCTCCCGAAGATTGCAGAAGGCTTGAAGGGATCTCTGCCAGCCACCTTAAACACAGTACTGCAAAGCCAGACAGTGAAACAGTTTCAGGGCAGTACAGCTGAGCCCGGCACGGATTCTCTGCCTGGGGCTTTCAGGGTGAATACCAAGGCTTGACCTCATCATTGCCCTTGTTGGGGGCTCCCGTTTCCGTCTTTTGTGATGCAATTTGGGGCGTACTGCTGGTGACCATTTGGCGTGGTGTGGGGGTTTCCTGCCATTTTCTGCATGTGTTAGTAATGTTTTTACCTATTTTGTCTGCTGGTCACATGACTCTAACATGTGTTTTCATCCAAGCAGCCCCAACACGTGTGTTACAGGTGCTGGGGAAGGAGCACAATGTTAGAGTGCGATTAATGCATACTTGTGGGCCGATGCAGCCTTAGCGCACACTGTTGATACTTGCCCTAACTGTGTCTTCTTCCAGGAAATGTTGTTTGACCTGTGGTAAGTGAGGTGCCTCATCCCTAGATACTAGACTCTGCTTTTCCTGCATGGCAGCTTCTGAGTCGCCCCTGGAGGGTCTGCTTTCCCCCCTCTCATCTGGGGGATGCATTTAATCCGATCTTGCCTACCCCAGAGCATGAGGTGACGGATGGCACTATAAGTAAGGTTATTAAGCTGGCTGGAGCTCCACCGACCATGCTGTGAGCTGCTCATTATCCTCTAGGGAGTCAGTGGCAACTGTGTCCCTCTGGTGTTGGGGAGTCATGTCTGAAAAGACGGCTTCTGGACTCCGGATTGTCCTCCCCAGAATTCTTTTCCTTTTTTGCAACAGACCTGGTTCTTCTGATGTGGAAATTCAGACCCTGCAGCCTCTGTGTGCAGTCTCTTGTGGGGCAGGCTGAAAGTGTAAGCCCTGTTTGATTACCTTTGGCTATACATCCCCAGTGAGGGGTGCTCCCTGGAGATGGGGAACAGCTGGGAGCTATCTGAGATGTTGACTGTAGCTTGGTACTGGGCTCTGATATGGATGAGGAAGTGCTCTCACCTTCCGAAGATTATGCAGAGGCAATCATGATCCACCTATTCTGGAAGGAGGAGTTGGTGGCGTTGATTGCCAGGGTCTCCTCCGTCTTGAACTTGATGGATGTTTCCAGCACAGAGCAAGAGCTGAAGGTACACCACCTCCTTCAAGAGGTGCAAAATTCAACTACTGTCTTCCCATTCCCAGATGTATTCGAGGATATGATCTGGTTGGAGTGGAACTCTCTCGACTCGCTTTTCTGGAGGAGGGATGAGTCAAGTGGTTTGGCATTCCTAAAGTGGATATGCAAGTCACTGCGGTTACCAGATGGACCACCATGCCTGTGGAAGGTGGGTCGACCTTAAAGGATTTTCTGCACTGTAAGGTGGATTCCTTGCTGAGGAGCCAGGTTGTTGTGGCGGCGGCTATTCTGCAGCTGGTGGTATGTACCAGCCTGATGTCTTGAGCCCTTCTCCAGTGGATTCAATCTCTTTTGCCGGATGATACTACCCCTCATTTGAAATCAACTATGGCCTTTCTGATGCCATGTATAACCTGGTATGTTTGGTGCCCTGATGATGGTGTCACGGCATTGGATTGGATCCGACACTGGGCAGCAGACACATTCTCCAAAGCCCGGTTCACCCAGCTGGCTTTTAAAGGGAAACTTCTGTGTCAAGATGATTTGTAGAGGCTGGTGAAGGACCTGGGCGAGACAAAATCTTACTGCCTTTTGAAAGATAGGCTGTGAAGTAGGCTGGTGCCCCTTTCTCGTCAGCCTCTGCTGTCCACGAACGGTGCGCTGGCAAATTCCCAGGGGTCTCGGGGCTCTTATCATTGCCAACCTGGAAAACCTTTCTTTCCCTCTGCTTCTGTGCCTTGGGCTCGTTCTCGGCTCTTTCATGGAGTACAAGGATCCAGGAACTCTGTTCTCTCCAGAGGAGGACCCTCCCGGGCTACACAATGAAGGTTTGGGGGCCCATTCTCTGGTTCCTCCGGTTGGAGGCAGGCTTCGCCTTTCTTTCAGGAATGGGCCCGGGTTACCAAAGATAACTGAATGCTGGACACCATTCAATTTGGCTATGTCCTAGAATGCAAGGAGCCAGTTCTGGATGCCTTCATCATCTCCCCTTGTGGCTCTGCGATCAAAAGTGCTGTGATGTGGACCACCTTGGACAGGTTGCTGCACCTGAAGGCAGTGGTGCCCATCCTCCCGGATGAGTGGGGCAAGGTCAGATACTCCATCTATTTTGTGGTGCCCAAAAAGAACTGTTCTGGTTGATTCTGAATCTCAAGGGGGTCAAGGAACACTTGCACGTCTGGATGAAAACTCTGTGCTCAATGATTCAAGCAGTGCACCGATGTGAGTTCTTGACTTCTCTGGATCTGGCTGATGCATATTTTTATATCCCGATCTGGGCAGGTCGGCAAAAGTATCTGTGTTTTTGCCATGCTTGGCTCTCACTATCAGTTTGCCGCCCTTCCTGTCGGACTATGCACCACCCCAGAGGCGTTCTTCAAGGTCATGGTGGTGGTGGTGGTGGTGGTGGCTCTGGGGCATTGTGGCACCAAGGAATCTGTGTCCATCCCTATCTGGATGACTGGCTCATCCGGACCTGTTACCTTTCAGAGGCATCTCTGGTGGTGTCCTGAGTGGTGTCCTTTTTTGGAAAGCCTCGGCTTGGTGAGGAATTGGGTAAAGAGCCAGCTGTTGCCCTCCCAGTCCCTAGATTTCCTGGGAGCATGTTTCAACACTCAAGTAGACAGAGTTTTCATGCCAGAGGAGAAAATCACAAGGTTGTTGGGTTGACTGGCACTGTTCTGTGTGCAACAGGTTCCCAGAGTCTGGCATTATCTTCAGCCATCAGATTGATGGCGGTGACAGTGGAGATGATGCTGTCGGCAAGTGCTCATATGTGGCCTCTCCAGCAGTCCTTGCTGACTCTGTTGTCCCTGAGTTCTTTCGAGCTCAGACTCCCACTCCTGATGATGTTGAAGACCAGCCTGGGGTGGTGGCAGCAGCCCTGTCATCTGAGGAAGAGCGTGCCTCTAGACAATTTCTCCTAGATCTTGCTGATGACAGATGCCAGTCTCTCGGGCTGGGAGCCCATTGCCAAGACTGGACGGCCCAGGACCAGTGGAACCGCAGGGAAGCAGTATGGTCCATCAACTGTCTCAAGGTAAGGGCCATTAAGTTGACTCTTCTACGTTTCTGGCTCCCGGTGGAGGGCTGTGTGGTTTGAGTGTTTTTGGACAATGCCTTGGCAGTGGCTTATGTCAGTTGGAGAGATGGCAAGAGGAGTACCAAGGTAACACTGGAGATGGCTCTCCTGTTTACCTGGGCGGAGAAGAACCTTCGAACCTTGTCGGCTCAGCACATTGCCAGGGTGGACAATGTGGAAGCAGGCGACTTTGGCCAGCACACTCTGGATCCTGGAGAGTGGGAGTTAAGTCAGGAGACGTTTTCAGTTGATTCTGACCCTCTTGGATCGCCCCGAAATGGATCTGATGGCAACCCGCTCCAATGCCAAAGTTTGCCATTTCTTCAGCCACCACACAGAGATGGAGTCTGAGGCCATCAATGCCCTGACCCAGCTTTGGCCAAGTCAGCATCTGCTGTACGTGTTTCCTTTATGGCCCCTGGTGGAGCGTGTGATTCGACTTATGGAATGCCACCCGGGCAGGATTGTTCTGGTGCTGCCAGATTGGTCAAGGAGAGCGTGGTTTGGAGACCTTATGTGGCTCTTGCAGGTGCCACCTCTTTGGTTGCCTCCATCTTGGGGCCTATTGTGGCAGGGACCAATAATCCTGAACGACCCGGTCCCCTTCTTACTTGCGACTTGGCTCTTGAAAGGAGTTGGCTAGTGCTTAAGGGCTACTTTCTGGCGGTGGTCTCCATTCTGCTTGGAGCCTGGAAGAGGTCTACCAAGCTAGCATACGTGCGGATTTGGTGCCTCTTTAAGCAATGGTGGGGCGCTTGGTAGTTGGCTCCTGAGGTGACCAAAGTGCCATCTCTGTTGGCCTTTTTACAAGATGCCCCATTCTGAAGAAGCCCTCCCTGGACCCCTCTGTCCCTGCACACTGGCACCCAGTCTCCAACCTCCCCTTCCTGTCTAAGCTCCTGGAGAAGATCGTGTTCTCACAACTATCCACACACCTCGACTCTACTTCTGCCCTTCACCCCCGTCAGTCTGTGTTCCGTACTGGCCACAGTACGGAAACTGTTCTCTTCGCGTTCTTGAACGAACTTCACCTAGCACATGAGCAAGACAATTTTTCCATAGCCGAATCCCTGGACCTATCATCTGCATTCAACCTCATAGACCACCCAATGTTTCTATCTTGCCTGCATGATCACGGGATTCGAGGGACAGTTCTTCATTGGTTTCGGTCCTTTCTCTCTTCTCGCTCTTTTTCTGTTCACGTTGGTCCCTCCTCTTCACCTGCTACTCCCCTCCCTTGTGGGGTTCCCCAGTGTTCTGTCCTGGCCCCTCTCCTCCTTTTCAATCTTTTCCTGGTTCCCCTCACCTTGATCATACAGCCATCAGGATTGTCAGCATATTACTATGCTGATGACATTATTCTCCTCTTCCATACTAGTTCTGGCTCCCTGAATCATTGCCTTGCATAGATCTCTACATGGCTGTCTTCTAACTATCTCCACCTCAATTCCACTAAATCAGCTGCCATATGGTTCACCTTCGGCACCACCTTCGGCACCCCCTTCCCCTCAGTAGCTCCCATTTTACTTGACCGCCACATCCCCCTTACCTGAGTGTGGCTCTCGATTCTTCCCTCTTTCCATCATCATATCACTTCACTTGTGTGTCACACATTTATCACCCTGCGACAGCTATGGGCAGTACATTCTATTCTCCCTCAGTTATCCCTGACTACTGCAATATTGTATTGGCCGGTTTGCCCCAGTATTAGCTTTACCGTCTACAACTATGCTCATTTCTTTACTCATTCCTCACACACAGACCACGTGACGACCCTCCTCATTCACTTACACTGGTTCCCTTTTAGATTCTGCTTTCAATACAAAATACTTATCACTGTACCCAGGGTTATCCACACAGGTCTGCCTCAATACCTTGCTGATCTCCTCCATATGCATATCCCTCCCCGTGCTCTACGCTCCATACATAATGACCGCCTGTCCGTTCTGTCCCCAGCTCATGCACATTTGGAACTCACACACCATTCTGCATTTTTCTTTCTTGGACCAGCACTGTTTAACTCCCTCCCAGCCCTCCTTTGCGCCGAGCAGTCCTTCCTGAGGTTTAAGGCAATGCTGAAAACTCTCACTTTTTTAGCCTTGCCTTTGACCTCTCCTCAACTCTGGATCAGTCCACCCATAATTCATGATCTGCTTCCTTCTTCATATGTGCTCCTGTCCTCTTCTCCTCTAGACTGACTCTGTGTTCTGTGTCTCCTCTATTTTCCTATCCATAATTTGGCATTCTTTTCCTACCTATTGCATCCTATTTGTTTTATTGTACACCGCCCTGATGCTTCTGCCTGGGTGGTTAATCAGATGAATGAATAAAGATAAAGATGGCCTAGAGAAGGGCCTTTCCTTTAGCTCCCTGAAGGTTCAGGTGGCAGCTTTGGTCTGTTTCTGCGGCCCAGTGGCTGGTAAGTCTCTAGCCTTGCATTCAGACATCTCATGCTTTCTCCAGGGGATTCGGTGTCTGCATCCTCCCCTCCGGTCTGTGATCTCTTCCTGGATATGGTGCTCAGGGCCCTGATGGCGTTGCCCTTTGAGCTGTTGACGTATGCTACTTTGAGGGATTTGATGCTCAATACAGTGGTCTTGGTCGTGATTTGTTCCACAGGGTGGATTTCTGAGCTGCGGGTTCTGTCTTGCCAGGATCCTTATCTGTCCTTTCTTTCCACGTGTGCTTTCCTTCTTGCCTGAGGTGCTTTCTCCCTTTTACATGAACCAGGAGGTTAACCTGCCCTCCTTCACTAAGGAGTAGTATCAGGGGAAGGATAAGGATCTTTGCCTTGTGGATGTCCAGAGGGTGCTTCTCCGGTACTTGGAGGTCGGACTTAGGAAAGGAATTCGTAACCATCTTTTTGTGCTGTTTGCTGGCCTTGAAAGGGTGACATGGTAGCCAAGTCGACTTTGGGGGTGCTGGATTAAAGGGCCATTGCCTTGGAGTATCTGTTGCAGAATCAGCTGGTTCTGGAGGGTTTGCATGCCATTCTACCTGAGCACAAGCGTCCTCATGGGCAGAGCAGAGCCGGTAGCCCCTGCAGGCATTTGTGGGGCAGCAACATGGGCATCACTTTCTACTTTTGTCAAGCATTGCCACTTAGATATCCACGGGTGGGTAGATACAGCTTTTGGCTCAAGGGTTTTGCAAGCTATTGTTTCTTCTTTCTGCCCAGTGGCGTTGTAGCTTTGGTACATCCCACTTGTCTGGACTGGTCTAGCAGGACGATATAGAAGGTGACATTTTACTTTCCAGTTAATGTCCTTTCCTTGAGTCCTGCTAGATCAGGAACCAACAGATTAGCACGAATCCACGTGCTTACATACAAACCCAGTCTGAAACGTGGACAGCAGTAGAAGGACGTACTTTATTGATCATAAAAAGCCTATGGCCCGACACAGGCTGTGTTTCGTTGCCTTCTTCAGGGGCAGGCTACATTAAATAAAAACAATACAATTAAATAAAAACATATAAAAGTACAATTGAATGCAATATGAGACCTGATGGTTTAAATATGGAAAATAATTTATCTGTATTTCTGTAAGGGTTCAGCTGCAATGCGTAGCTTGTAAATGTTTTTTGAATGGTTAATCAAGTCAATTTAGTGTTAAGCGACAATGTCCTTGTCCTTACCTACTACACAGACAATAGTCCTTTAGTATTCATGGGGATTGGTTATTAAGGCCAAGTAATTAGATCCCCATATGCATAGCACTAGGTGCACCTGTTTGGTCAAAAGAAAAAATTAGTAATACATAGTGTGGTGCCTAGAGACTGACACGTATAGGGCTGTTTGTACATGTCTTTGGAATTTGAATATAGGTTTTCCAGTCCCCCATGCAATAATAATTGTGACCCTGCAACACTCAGTGATAATAATGAGTGTATGTATATACGAAATGTAATAGAATTGATATAGAATTCAACGTGATGGAATACACCTTTAGGCAGAATCATCTGGTTTACTGTATTGAGACTAGTGCGAGTGGTTTCTAATGGGGTGTGTTTTTTCAATTTCGGTTTTAAAGTTGGAGTACATATAGGACGGATGAATACATCTTGAGTTCTACAGCGACATTTATTTGTTTAAGATTCTATAAATTTAGGTTTGTTTTAGCGTGCAGTGTGAAGACATTTGTAAGTTTACACCTCCTACATCATTTGCATAACGCAAGGGTTTTTTTAGGGTGCATGCTCCGGCGTCTTTTCACAGTTACATGCGTTTCCGGCAGGGTTCCACTGTGTGCAGTGTGGAGCGTCGAACAGCGAGTTCCTCTATCACATTTTTTGTCTGCAATTTGGAGTTTTTTACTCTAACTTTTAATCTCAATGTTATTAGATATCGAGGTTTTGTGATGATGGTTTAAAACGGTATGATATCATGAAATTATGGACCCCACGGGGTGAATTATGGAGCGGCCAAAAGTTGCGCTGTTTATTTATTTCTACGTGTGTTACTTTAGAATTTTTAAGGTTATGTGGATTTTAAGGTTTTATGTACTTTTGCTCCTTCTATTATATTGATATTGCAAGATGCGGTTTTTCCAGCGCGCAGATTCTGGTTCTTTGCAAATAAGATGTGCAACTGGTAGGGCTCCCCCGGGTTTTAGTAAAGTGGTACGAAGGTGAACTGTTCCCCTTTCTTTGAATCATCAGGCATCGGCACTTGAAGTTTATGTCAGTGCTTTGAAAGGTTTTTGAAATATAGGGGTTTATGGTACCCTCCCGTGTGCACTGTGAATTGGGACCGTACACATGATATTACTTTAAAACCCTTGATTTTAGGAGTTTGGACAAGAGTTTAATTGTGAATAATGACGGCAATTTGTTCACATTTTTTGTTTTATAGCTTTTTGCTCCTGCCACCCATGACAACTTTTCTTGCAAGTGTGATTTTATGACCTTACAGGTAGCATGGTTTTGTAAATATTCACCTATTATTTATATAGCAAATTGTGTTGCTAATGGTTACCCTACATGGTGGTCTCACTTACCGATATGGATTTTCTTCCTTGTCCCTCTTTAGCAATTAGAGTATCTTGGAAATATAGACAGTTTATAAAGGTATGCTTTGACTTTTTAATGTGTAAATATATATGTTTTTATTGTTCCTTTTTAATGTTTATTTTATGTATGTTAATTATTTATTTGATATTTATTTTTTAAGTGATCATTAATATAATTTTTAAGTGGCAATTAATGTGTTACGTGTTGCATTAAGTTTTGATTAATATATGGTAAGGTTATTACGATACATTATAGATGGTGTGTTATAGTTAGAGTACTGTTTTTAACACTAATAGTTGTTGCTGTGCTGATCTCCGTTTTTATTATCCATGGTTGAACTTATCAATGTGTAATTTATGATCTTTTATAGTATCATTTAATTATTTAATTACACAGGTACACTAAAAAAATTTTTTTTTAAACTGCCTCTAATGTTTCGATTGATTTTTACGTTTTTTGGTGCGCTGAATCCAAATCTGGTAACCAATTTGCTCCATCACGTACAGATTTTTTGCTACATTGGGTTAGCAGTTTGAGGTGAACGTTTCAGATTGAGTGCGATCGAGATAAAAGTTTCTTGGATGAATTCTTTATACTAATTGTTTAGTAGTTATTCAAATAAGAATAAAGAAAATTGTAACAAGGCAGCACATAAGAATAGAGTAATGTCAACAAAACACACTGTGATGGTAGCAAAATTGTCTGCACTTAAAACAGCCACATACATGTGCACAAACATTGAGCATATAAGAGCGAGGTTAGACACAAAGCAAAGCAAAGAAATGTGCAAAAAATGTTGTACAGGTATGTATGTAAGAATAGAAAACGCAAACCGCACCATTGCAATACATGAAGACAAACACCCGATGGTGTGAAAATAAAATTCTAATAAATGAGATCCAACACTGTGGTAATAACTAGCAAATTTTTATTTCAAAGTTTAGTAAAAACGCGATATTTGTCAACACAATTTAGATTTTAAAGTCATTCTTGGGTCAATCAATCTCCTGGTGGGCCCGTTTCTTCTTCCCCCGAATGCTTCTCTTGGTGCGCTGCTTGGAGTATTTTTCATCTGGGGTTTCCCGCAGCAGCAACCAGCAGAAATCAGCCATCATAGTGGTGTTCCATCTTCCTTGGTACCTTCTCTCTGCGTCCTTGATGTCCTGGTGAAACCTTTCACCTTGTTCTTCACTGTACGCCCCCAAGTTTTCGGGAAAGTAGTTCACATGGGAGTGCAAGAAATGGACTTTCAGGCTCATGTTACAGCCTTGTTCTTTGAAGGCATTGAGCATCCTGGCAACAATATCCTTATAGTTCTCATCCCGCCTGTTCCCCAAGAATTTGAGAACAACATCCTTGAAGGAATCCCAGGCTTCTTTTTCCTTCTCAGACATCGTTTCAGCGAATGCTCCATCTGAAATGAGTTTCCTTATATCAGGGCCAACAAACACTCCTTCCTTTAGCTTTGCTTCAGAAAGTCGGGGGAACTTTGAGCAAAGGTACCGAAAGCACTCACCATCTTTTGGAAGGGACTTGATGAATTGCTTAATGAGACCCAACTTAATGTGGAGAGGTGGTAATAGAATTTTATCACGAGGTACCAAGCTCTCATGAAGAACATTTTTCTCACCGGGTCTCAAATACTCCCGAATTGGCCAGTCTTTTTTCCCCCAGTGTAGGTCGCGGGCCCGGCTATCCCACAAGCAAAGGAAGCAGGGATATTTGGTGAAACCGGATTGCTGCCCTAATAGCATGGATATAATTTTAAAGTCTCCACAAATCATCCACTTATGCTCATCATAACGAATCTTCTGAAGAATCAGGGCCAAATTCTCGTATTTTTCTTGGAGAATAACAGAGTGAGCAATAGGAACTGAAGCGAATGTGTTGCCATTATGAAGAAGAACACCTTTTATGCTGTCTTTTGACGAATCAATGAACAGCCGCCATTCAGCAGGATCATACTTAAGTTTAAAATTTTCCATCACTCCGTATAAATCGTTGCAAAATACCAAATCTTCCTCTTTGCTGAAATACTTCAAAAATTGTGTCTCGCGGTTGCGGTACCAATAAAAAGTTGTTCCTGGTGACAATAGATTTTTCTGTTTTAAGCCAAGAACCTAGCAGTTGGGCAGCATCTTTTGGGAGTCCTAAATCCCGGACTAAATCATTCAATTCAGTTTGAGAGAAAAGTTCAGGTTTCGGATCTGGTTCAGTTTCAAACTCGGAAGTACTGGACTCATCGGGAAAAGCCATCTGATGAGTCTCATCATGATCAGAACCGTCCACACAAATATGATCCAAAGATTTTGGTGGTTCAGGCACAGGTACTTCGTTGCTATGAGGCATAGGCCTAATTGCTGAGGGAAGGTTGGGGTAACTTATTACGTTCTTATTTTTAAAGTTGTATCCCTTCACAATGCAAGAGCAAAAATAGCAGTTACTGCTGTGGTCTCTTTGTTCACGCCACATCATAGGTATTCCGAAATGAAATGCTTGTTTTTTACCTTTCATCCATAAGCGTAGATCTTCCACATGTCTTGCACACTTTGTGAGGAGCCCACGGTTTGTCTTGATCGCCTAACTTCAAACCGAAATAGGCGAAATATACTTTTTTAATAAATGCAGAAATGTTCCTCTGCCGCTTTTTCACGGTATATTCCCCACAAATAAAACAAAAACTGTCCGGAGAGTTGACGCAACCTCTGGCTCTGTGAGCCATCACAAATACACAGCACTGCAAACTACAACTGTAGTGAACCACTTCGGAATAAAGCTGGATTACGACTGAGCAAACAAAAGGTAATAATGAACTTGCAAGAAACTGAAATTTGACAGGAACGTTCATGTTGCAACCACCGTGTTTGAGCGAGCGAACGTGGCGAGGCGAACAGGAAAGAACATGCGCCAGCGCGAGTACTGGATTTAGCCCCCCGCCTCCCAATTGTCCTGTTAATGTATAAAATGAATACAAAACACTCTAAAATATCATGAGGGAGTGTTTCTAGTTAGTTAACCATTACAACCTCTATTTTGGGCCAAGAAAATAAACTGCAGTCGGCTAAAAAGAAATTATGTGAACATTCCTTATATGGGTAAGAAATCTAATTTTGCAAGAAAACGTGACGTGATGGAACATTTTGGCTATTTTTCCTGGATTCAGCACCCCAAAATCTATAGGAATCAGTTGCAAAACTGGAGGCAGTTTTTTGGTAGTGTACCTGTGTTATTTATTTATCGTGTTTCACTCTATATTCATCCGTCAGGTCTCATATTGCATTCAATTGTACTTTTATATGTTTTTATTTAATTGTATTTGTTTTTATTTAATGCAGCCTGCCCCTGAAGAAGGCAACGAAACCCGGCCTGTGTCGGGCCATAGGCTTTTTATGATCAATAAAGTACGTCCTTCTACTGCTGTCCACGTTTCAGACTGGGTTTGTCCTGCTAGATCAGTCTAGGGCCCGCTCCTGGAACTGTATTTGCTCTCTTCTGCTGCTGCGGTACCCTTGGGTCTGCTATGATTTTTATGCTTGGCTTGGCAGGTTCATCTTCTACTGACAGCCTTCTGTTAATGCTTTTCCTGTACATAGTTCTCAACTGTTGATTACTCCTTGTTGCCCATGGTTGAGGTTGTGTGAGGCTTGCCATGTTTCTCCCTTATGCTTTGGGACGCATTCTGAAGGGACCTCTGGTGGCTGAGACGAATAGAGGTATAGGAGTGTTGTCATTGAAACCTGGGCTTTTAATTTGTTCTTTGCCTTTACCAATCTGTTGGTAGGGGAACAAACGCACTTGACTGGGCTGGTCTAACAGGACTCAAGGAAGGGGCATTAACTGGTAAATAAAATGTTACCTTATAAGCTAGATACCAGTATTGAGCTGTAAGAGTGGTGATACCCAAATGTTTGTCTACTAAGGTACATTAAATGTTAACGCTACGTTAGCTGTTAGCACAAGATGCTTTTCCCATGCTAACATGGGACAACTGCAGATAGCACAGGTAATGCCTTGAGAGGGTAGACTGTAGGCAGAGTTGATGCATCTGCAATGAGCAGTTACCGCGAGTGTCACCAGTGTGTGGTAACTGCTGATTTTGCAGACATTCTGGATGTAACCAGTACCACCTCAGTGGATTGTGTTACTGCATCCACAGTAGTGCCCCACTGTGATTTCTGCATTTTCCATGCGTTAGCTGCTGCGTAAATGCTATGCACTCCCCCAACTGATAACACAGAGCTTTTGCTGCTAATGCGGTGCTATTTGCACTGACACACCACATTAGCAGCAAAAGCCTACTGTGACTTTGTAGACAGACCCCACAGTATAGCATAGTAAGCTAATAAAATTATTCAAGTGGTTTTTATGCCTGATGATAAGTAAATATTAAGGGAGTTTCTCGGGGTAAAGTTCTGAGGTCTTTCCCCCTTTAAAAAAAAAAGAATTATTAAAAATGTAATAAGTACTTTTTATTTATACGTCTATATGATTTATACATCAATATAATTTATACCTTTATGTGATGTGTATATAGGATTGTGCAGTACCTCACATCTCTTGGGTCGCTGGCAGCATTCTTTTCCCACTGTGTCTCTATATTAATACTGTATTATAAAGACTAGTCCCATTGATGTAGATGTTTTTTGGATTGATCTTTGATACATGCTGTTGGCATCAATAACTAGGACCATAAACAGTTGGCATTCAAAACTTTGGGGGGGGGGGGGTTTCCAGACATTTCTTAGGGATAGGAAGGGGATACCTGTATGCCTAAAACCCCTTTCTCCCCCCCCCCCCTCAAAAGGGTAGATGGTTGGGATGGATCAAACACATGACCTTGATACTTAACTTTGGATTTAGTCTGAAAAGTGTGAGCTTCTGGTTAGCCAGCATTCCGTCCTCTAACGGAATCATCATTTCTGCAGAGGCTCAGAAGAAGTTGAAAAAGACACTTCCTGATCGTGTATCCAGTCTAGTCCCGGACCTCTGGGTTGCCCATCTCATCCAGCAGCTTGGAGACTGAGGCACTCCTTCTTTTGTGATGTCACTGGTATAATCATCCAGGAGCTGCCTCCTGTCACCAGTTACCTCAGTCTCCAAGCAGCTGGATGGATGGTGAGCCTGGAGGTCCGGGCTCACTGGAGGAACAATTAGGATTTATCCAACTTTGTAGCCTTAAAGGGGGAAGTTAAGTTAAGTTTCTGATTTGGGGCTCTTAGATTTTAGTACGGAGAAGAGGCTGCCCTTGGAAGGACTGTGCCTTTAATTTGCAGGAGGCCTTCCTTCAACTGTACCTCCCTCTCTCGTTGCCCTTAGTTTTACCTTAGCTTTCCGGGGCACGAAGGAGCAACCCTTTTTGGGGTAGAGGAGAAGAGCTCCGGTCTTTTCTTTGACTAGAGGAGAGCCTAAGACCGGAGGGGAGCGTTGCCAGCGCCTTGTCAGAAGTCTTGCCTGCTGTGGCGCTGTGCACGCTCGTCGGTGTTTGCCGCAACCCGGAGGATTTCAACGTTCCGGGAACCCCAACAAGTCACGGAAGGCAGCACCAGCTGTTCTCCGGCTGCTCTTTCTCAGTGCATTATTTTTAGGTTTACCGGCCAGCACACCAACTTGAAGAGGGGTCACGGCCACGCCAGGAGTCCGACATAAGGTAAGCGGACCCGGCGGTGTGTAGCGGCAGCGGTTTTGAGCGCGAACGTTTCTGACTGCAAGCCTCAAAGTGGCGGTGCGGTTAGGCCGCGTCGCTGTGCAATCCTTTGCGTTTTCAGGCGGGAAGCTTCTCGTTTGGAGGCCTTAAACGCCGCGGTCTTTTTTGATGGACGGTGTCCGTAGCAGGGCAGGCAGTTTTGAAGCGGAGGCTTTCAATTTTAAGTCACTTCACGGGGGGGGGGGGGGGGGCAAGGCCGGAGATAGCTTCAGCAGAGATGCCCTCCAAATTACAATGTGTGGTCTGTGGCATCAAAACAAGCGCGAACTCGGGGGTTTGTAAGGCCTGCATGAGAGAGGCCTCTTTGGATCAGGCACAGGAGGAGAAAGGAGAATGCCCGGGGGCCGAAGCAGGGGCATCGACAGAACCAGTTTTTGATCTGGCCCAGGAGGAACCAGTGGCAGGGCCCTCTTCAGCTCCGGATCCTACTGCCTTGCAGACATCCTGGCACTTGAGTTTGACGTCCATATTCTCGCAAGAATTTGTGAGTCTCCTGCAGCAAGCGGTGGCAGGCAGTAGCCAACAACATCCAAGGCCCGCGAGCTCAGGGGGAGCGAAGAGACTCGCGGCGCCGCTTCAGGGGAATGAGGCCCCTGAGAAGGTTAAGAAGCCTAGAGTAGACGGGGCGCTCGGGGCTCAGTCTTTGGCCTCAGAGGGGCCTCTGTCGGATGACGAAAGTCATAGTGTGGAGCTGGAGGAAGAACTAGAAGAAGGTGAGCTCTCAGAGAAAGAGGACCAGCCTAGAGTAGTGCGGGTCTTCAGGAGAGAAGAGCTGTCGGCACTCATAGTGGAGTCACTGAAGGTGCTGAATATGCCGGTTCCGGGGGCGGCGGCGGATGAGACACTGGAGGATCCTTTATTACAGGTCTTCCGGAAAAGTCAGAAAGCGTTCCCGGTCCACAGAGTGTTTCAGGAAATGATCCAGGAAGAATGGAACATTCCGGAGGCTCCTCTGAAAGGAGCCAGAGTGATGAGTCGTCTATATCCTTTGGTGGATTAAGTTAGAGAGATGTTTAAACCGCCCAAGGTGGACGCGGCCGTCTCCGCAGTGACAAAGAAGACCACCATCCCCGTAGAAGGTAGTGCGGCTCTCAAGGATACCTAGGACAGGAAATTGGATGTTTTGCTGAAACAGGTCTTTGAGGTGAATGCTCTTTCGCTCCAGGCGGCCTTTTGTGGGGCCTGGGTGGCTAGAGCCTGTCTGCGCTGGTCACAGAAGGTTTCAGGACAGGAGAGTGACCGCTCTGACGAGGCAGCTAAGTTGGAATCTGGCGCAGCCTACTTAGCGGATATCCATTATGATCTTATGAGGGGCTTGTCGAAGAGCATGGCTTCTGCGGTGGCAGCACGGAGGTATCTGTGGTTACGCAACTGGGCGGCAGATAGCTCCTCTAAGGCTAGGCTCAGTAAGCTTCCGTTTAAGGGCCGTCTGTTGTTTGGGGAAGATTTAGAAAAACTGGTCAAGAACCTGGGCGAATCCAAGGGTGGCAGATTGCCAGAGGACAAGCTTAAACAGGGACGACCTCCTGGGGGCCGAGGACAACAGCGGGACTTTCGGCGTTTTCGTTTTCCAAGATTCAACACAGCACAGAGAAGTCGGTTTCCCGCTCAGAATCAGGGGTTCCGGGGAGCGGGACGGGGTTTCGGGCCCTCCTCCGCAGGCTCCCTCAACTCTAGAAAGCCCCAATGAGATCAGGGGGACCCAGACGCCGTGTCTTCCCTTGGGGGGGATGGCTGCAGGATTTTTATTCTGCCTGGGTCCAAATCACATCAGATCAGTGGGTGCTGGAAGTCATCCGAGAGGGCTATGCACTGGAACTCTTAAGGCCAGTGCGCGACGCGTTCGTTCTGTCTCCCGGCCGGTCTCCTTCCAAATGCGAGGCTCTCTGGAAGACAGTACGAAGGCTGCTCGATCTCAAGGCGATAGTGCCATTACCACAAGACCAGTGCGGCTCCAGTCGGTACTCCGTTTACTTCATCGTTCCAAAAAAGGACGGAGGTTTCCGACCTATTCTGGATCTCTAGGGGGTGAACAGGTGTCTCCGGGTGTCGCACTTTCACATGGAGACTCTGCGGTCGGTAATCGTGGCGGTGCAGAAAGGCGAGTTTCTTACGTCTCTCGATTTGTCGGAGGCGTATCTCCACATTCCCATACGGCCAGATCATCACAAGTTCCTCAGATTCGCGGTTCCGTTCGGACATTTTCAGTTTCGAGCGTTGCCTTTTGGCCTGGCAACCGCGCCGCGGACTTTCACCAAAGTGGTGGTGGTAGTGGCGGCGCCGCGGCGGCGTTACGGAAAGAAGGAATACTCGTGCATCCTTACCTAGACGATTGGTTGACCCGGGCAAAGTCCAGAGACGAGAGCGAAAGAGCGACGGCCAGAGTGGTGTCCTTCCTGGAAAGTCTCGGTTGGGTGGTCAATCGGGCAAAAGGTCGCTTGGTTCCCACCCAGTGCCTGGAGTACTTGGGTGCACGTTTCGACACGGTCAGCGAATCAGTATTTCTCACGGAGCAGAGGGTGCGAGATCTGCGGAAGCTGGTCCAGAGATTTCTACTGACCAGGAGGCCCTCTGCCTGGCTTTACCTGCAGCTGTTGGACACCATGGCGGTGGCGATAGAAACTGTTCCGTGGGCTCGTGCCCACATGAGACCCCTGCAAAGGGCGCTGCTTCGCTGCTGGTCTCATCAGCAGGACCTGTTGTCTCAGAGGCTTTCCTGCTCGGAGGAGACGCATCAAGCTCTGCGGTGGTGGCTGCTTCCCGAATCTCTGCGGACCGGGAAATGGTTAGAGACGCCGGACTGGATACCCCTGACTACGGACGCCAGCCTGCGGGGCTGGGGAGCTCATTGTCAGGGCAGGTTCTCGCAGGGTCAGTGGAATTCTCAGGAGCGGACATGGTCGATCAACCGGTTGGAACTAAGGGCAGTTGTCTTAGCCCTGCGGGAGTTTCAGGCAATTCTCAGAGGAAGAGCAGTTCGGGTATTTTCCGACAACGCAACGGCGGTAGCCTATGTCAACAGACAAGGGGGAACCAGCAGCGTCGCGCTGGAGGCGAAAGCCGAAGCCTTGTTCGATTGGGTCGAAGTGAATCTCCTGGATCTATCGGCAGCACATGTGGCAGGAGTGGAGAACGTGGAAGCAGATTTTCTCAGCAGAGTGAAGGTGGATCCCGGGGAATGGGTGCTGCACCCAGAGGTGTTTGCGATGTTGGTCCGCTGGTGGGGGGTGCCGGTCATGGACCTCATGGCCACGTTCGACTCGGCAAAGGTAGACCGCTTCTACAGCAGACGGGGAGAGAGAATGTCAGAGGGTCTGGATGCGCTCCTCCAAAGCTGGCCGGCGGGTCAGCTGCTGTATGTCTTCCTGCCGTGGGTGTTGATCGGCAGGGTTCTCCAGTGGATAGAACGCTACAGAGGTCAGGTCATTCTCATAGCTCCAGACTGGCCCAGGCATCCGTGGTATGGGGATCTGGTAAGATTGTTGGTTGCGAAGCCCTGGCGGCTGCCCCCTCGGGCGGATCTTCTGTCACAGGGGCCACTGTTCATGCCCCACGTGGATCGATTCTCGCTTACGGCTTGGCTATTGAAAGGGCTCGGCTGACCTCACGAGGATATTCAGCGGGGGTGATCTCCACATTGTTGCGAGCCAGGAGGAGATCCACCTCGCTGGCCTATGTCCGCATTTGGAGGGTG
The DNA here is from genome assembly GCA_033557465.1 of Ichthyophis bannanicus. Lineage (NCBI taxonomy): Eukaryota > Metazoa > Chordata > Amphibia > Gymnophiona > Ichthyophiidae > Ichthyophis > Ichthyophis bannanicus. The sequence continues at coordinate 551,313,762 of CM066031.1, forward strand.
TTCGAGGCCTGGTGTTCAGGAAAGGGCTGCGAGCTGTTAAAATCCTCCATGCCCCAGATTCTGCAGTTCCTGCAAAATGGTTTCGAGAAGGGTTTAGCAGCCGCGTCGCTTAGGGTTCAGGTTGCAGCCTTGGCTTGTTATAGAGGTAAAGTAGCTGGTCAGACGCTCGGAAGCCAGGGAGATGTCAAGCGGTTTTTGAGAGCGGTGTCCCTACTCAGGCCGCCATGCAGGGCGGTTGTCCTGGAAGCGTTGGAATGGGAGCCCTTAGCAAGGGCATCTCTCAAGGATCTCACCCTAAAGGTGGTGTTTCTCGTGGCGGTTTGCTCTGCGAGAAGAGTGTCGGAGCTGCAAGCGCTAGGCTGCCGTGAGCCCTATCTCTCTCTCGAGACAGCGAAGGTGGTTCTGCGGCCGGTGCCAGCCGCCTTACCAAAAGTCGTTTCGGCGTTTCATGTGAACCAGGAAATTTCCGTGCCTGTCTTCAGAGACTGCTTGGAGGGTCCGGCGGCGCGGAAGTTGCATTTATTGGACCTCCGTCGGGCGCTGAAGAAATATCTTCGAACGGCTGTGTTTTGCAAGTCGGATAGACTTTTTGTGCTCTTCGCAGGGCCGAGAAAGGGGAAAGCGGTGTCGAAAGCCACAATTGCAAGGTGGATTAAGGAAGCCATTGCGTCAGCATACGTCTTGAAGGGTAAGCCGGTTCCAGAAGGGCTTAGGGCCCACTCCACCAGGGCACAGGCAGCATTGTGGGCAGAGGTTCGGTTGGTTTCGCCAGTGGAAATTTGTAAGGCGGCGGCGTGGTCGTCCTTGAATTCATTTGTTAAACACTACCGACTGGATGTGCAGTCGGTGGAGGAGACCGCTTTTGGGTCAGCAGCCCGTGCTTGAATCTTGCTTCACTGCTCTGATACCAACCCAGAGGTCCAGGACTAGACTGGATACACGATCAGGAAGATGAAATTTAGACTTACCTGCTAATTGTAGTTCCTGGAATGTAGACAGTCTAGTCCCGTATCCCTCCCCGGTTTTTGCCTTTAGGGGCATTGAAGCCTGAAGTCCTTCTGGTGTACAGGTAAGAGGAGTCTGGCTTTGGGGGTCTTCGGCGGCTTGGGGGGGGGGGTTGCTATCCTGGGGGTATAGCATTTCAGTGGCAGGGACATCCTTCCTTCAGAGCAGCTGAGGGAGTGCCTCTGCAAGTTTAAAGTCCAGTTAAGGGGGGGGGGGGGTCTCCCCTCGTTTCAGTGTTATGGTTCACAATGTTGTCTAGCATTGCCTTTTGTTTGCATCTAATTCTTACTTGTTACTCCGGTGAGTCGGCTTTGTCAATAGGGAACTGGTGACAGGAGGAGGCTCCCGGATGATTATACCAGTGACATCACAAAAGGAGTTCCTCAGTCTCCAAGCTTCTGGATGAGATGGGCAACCCAGAGGTCCGGGACTAGACTGTCTACACTCCAGGAACTACAATTAGCAGGTAAGTCTAATTTCATCTTTGTAGAACTGTGACTGCTGCTAAATGGGTCTTCCCAAAGCTTCTTGAGGGGCAGTACTGCTTGAGTAAATATTCTTCTCTGCCGGTATGCATTTGAAAGTAAAGGACAAATTCAAACAGAAGGTGCAGAAACTAAGTATATAAAAGAGCACAATCCTTCTAACATTTGTTTTTCCCATTTTCTCTCTACTCTAAGGTAGTGGCAGAGGAGGCTGGGGTGGCCAATCTCAGAGGTATGCACAAATTATCCAACCTTCGAGCCTGCAAAAGTCAGTATCATGGAGCAAAAACAGAGAGAGTGGACAATCGTCCTTCGGATCTTATTCTAGGTCGGGAGCACAGGACAGTGGACATAGTGTTCCTGGGCTTAGCTTTTCTCAGAATAGATTCACTGCTTTAAGTTCTTCCCAAGATATCAATGATGACTTTAAAAATGATGAGCAGAAACTTATGTAAGTATTTTTGTCTTTTTTTTTTGAGCACTTGCTAGAAAAGTTCAGTACAATAAGTTTAATATTTTATAAATACAAAAAAGAGACATCCAGGGTTATTGTTGACTAAGGGGCATGTTTACTAAAGGTAAAGGACTATAGGCATTTAATGCACGTTAAATCCTTTAGTAAACATGTTCCTTAACTGTAATCATATATCCACAGAAACTTGTAGTCTGCCACACAAATTCAATCTCAAGTTTCTTTTCTGGATTTTTACATTGAAGTACTCTAATGCATAAAGTAGTCTGGTATAAAAAATTATGCCCTCCTCCTCTTTTGAAATAACAGTTTGAGCCAAATATTAGAAAACCTTGCTTCTGGAAAATGTATATTTTGTGAATGTGTTTAGGTATTAAGACACCAAAGCTTATTTCATCAGAAACGCCATGACCCTGCATTAGAAAAATCTTTTCACAGAGCAAAAGGGAAAGTGACCAACCATATATTTAATAGGCATATAAACCATCAGTTGCTGGTAGTCCTAACCATATTCAAATAAGTGAAGTGAACAAACAAACATAGCAAGCTCAAAGTCCTAAACTTCAAAAACACTGACTTCTACAAAGACATGGGGAGGGGTGACCTGCACAGAGCGTCAGGTGCACCTACTCTTGCCGTAGTGCTGGGCAGACTGGATGGACCATGCTGGTCTTTCTTTGCCGTCATTTAATATGTTACTATGAAGTATGGTTGGAAGACTGGGAAAAGATATGTTTAAAAGAAAATAAAAAGGGAAACAATTTTTCATGACTCCTAAAATGTTTTTTCTTTTTTTTTGTTATTGCTGCTGTTTGACTTTGCCTCTTATTTTGCTGCTGTTTACAGTATTTTTGGCTTCTTTTCCTTTATTTTGATTTTTTGATTTTTCTAAGTTTTAGGATGCGAGTAACCAACTTTTAGGCACCCAGGTGACCTGACTTCCAGGAACTTTGTTGTCCTGTCTGAACATGCTTCAAAAATGAACAAACTGATATAGGGATAAGCATAACAAGCATAAGGATCAGCATATGGTCACTGATATATTTATGCTGCTTTTTAATCATATAGCCCACGTGACTTGCTAGTCCATTTTTTATCCTTTAACATGTGCTTAAAAAAAAGTATTTAACTTGCAAACAATTGCCAGTTTATTTATTTAGCTGGTTTTATATACCGCCTTTCAAAGTGTCAAAACGGTTATATAGAACAATTGAACATAACTCTTACTTGTTCAATGCACTTTAACAGAGTCAAACCATTGGACATAAGGTGCATGGAGTAAGATGTAGTGACAGTAATCCTAATTTTCACCAAACTGTCAGACATGCTGTGCTTCTGCACCATATGCTTACCTCTGGGGAATTTTCCTAGTGGCACAGATGTTTAAAAGCAATAATTTCATAATTGTCACAGTTAGTATGATGCAGGGTGTGGGTTTGGGGGAGGCCTGGTGGCTCACTTGATAAGCGCCATGTATTACCATGTGGAAAGTCCCGACCTGATTCCCATGTTGGGATTTCCATTCTCTCTAAGCCAGCCTGTGCTGTGGAAACTGAGGCAGCATTGACTGTCTGAGGGTGGGGGCAGTGACCACAGATGACCAGAGTTGTAGAGAGCCAACCTAATTGGTCCCAGAATGGACGTTATAATGATCCAGCTTTGATATTTGCTTTTTTATATAGCTTGCTTGCCGCTTTGTGGTGAAGTATGTGATTATTATTATTATATTTTTTTTAATTTGAGTATTTTGTGGCTAGGAAATATAAACAGTGAAAAAATAATGCAAACATACACTTATGGTACCAGATCCCAGCCTAGATCTGCGTGACCTTGGAGAGAACTGCTAGATCATAAAAATGCACCAAAACTGAAATAATATCCCTATACTAGCAGCCTATATAGTTGAGAATACCAGAAAAAAAACCCCACTTCCCCAAGTACACTTCCACTCCTCCTCCTGGTTTTGTCTTCTATCCTGCGTTTAGATTTTCTGCCCTTTTATGTGCTAAATCAAGTAAGTGATGCAAACATACATATGATTACACTTCAGACGTTACCCAGCAATAGTACCTGTGCAGCTCTTTTAAGTATAAATCTGCTAGACTTATGGGAAACAGTGAGATTTGCAAACATATTGAGATCTCCAAGTCTCTCCCCATATGTCTTATAATGAAGTCCATTGACCATTGTTGTAGCTATCTTCTGCACAGACTCCATCCTGTTTATCCTTCCAAAGGTGTGGCCTCCAGAATTGCACACAATACGCCAAATGAAGTCTCTCAAAAGACTTAGGACTCTATCACTTCCTTTTTTTCTGCTGGCCATTCCTCTCCCTATGCATCCAAGCACCCTTTTGGCTTTTGCTGTCACCTTGTCTATTTGTTTAGCCAATTTAAACCATCAGAAACAATCACCCCCAGGTCCTGCTCTGTCGTGGACAGAAGTATGTCATCCCCTATACTGTACCACAGTCCAATTGCATTTAGTGTTAAATCTGAGCTGCCAAGTTCTCGACCAAGCTTACAGTAGCTAGATCCCTTCTCATGTAATCTACACCTTCCTAAGAGTCTACTCTGTTGCAGATTTTGGTATCATCTGCAAAGAGGCAAATCTTATCTGATGGCCATTCTGCACTATCACAATATCACTTATAAAAATGTTAAAAAGACTGACCAAGGACTGATCCCTGCAGCACACCACTGGTAACATTCTTCTCTTCAGAGTGAGCTCCATTTGCCTGTAGCCTTTGTTGCCTCCCACTCAATCAATTTCTAACCCAGTCAGTCACTTCAGGGCCCATCCCTTGGGCATTAATATTTATAAGTTGTCCGGGCGGAACAGCGTCAAAGGCTTTACTGAAATCTAAGTACACCACATTTAGGGCCTCTCTCAGTCCAACTCTGGTCACCCAGACAAAGACATTAATTAAAGACCTGCCTCTAATAAAACCATGCTGCCTCGGATCCTGCAATCCATTGAATTCCAGGATCCTCACTAATCCTCTATTTAGCAGCGTTTCCATTCATTTACTCCTCACCGAGGTCAGACTAACCAGCCTGTGATTCCCAATCTCTTTCTCTTGCTTTTGTTTTAAGAGGACCACATGCTCTCTTCAGTTCTCTAGGACCACTTCCTGACTCTAAAGAAGCATTGAAAAGATCAGACATTGGAGATACTAGAACTTCCCTGAGTTCCTTAAGTACTCGAGGATGTATCACATCTGGTCATATCACTTTGTCAACTTTTAGTTTAGCTAGTTCCTCGCGAATGCAATCTTCTGAAAATTGTTCCAGATCTTCCTCACTTCTGTTCCTATCTGTCAGTATTTTCTGAGGTCCTACACTTAGCCCTTCATCTGTGAACACAAAACAGAAATATTTTTTTAAGCAATTCCACTTTATTTTCATCAGCCTCTACATATTTTTTTCCTTCACCCTTTATTCTGATATTCCAAACATCCTGCAAGACCAGCCCTCACAAGTGGGTTATATCCCCTGCCAGCAGATGTTGGAGACAGAGTACCAAAGGCTTCACTGAGCATGCCCTGGAGCCTATTTGCTTCCCCTAGATGACGCTTTCAGTATTTCTTTGTCTCCATCAAATGCTGGACCTTTCTCCTCTTGCTCCTTAATTTAATTGTTTTTTTCAGGCTAGTCCAGTCTTCTCTCTTACCTGTGGAGGTCTCTTGGGAGCATAGGAGGTGCCCCTGTAGAGTTGCCCACACTTTTGTGCGTTTTGGACTGGGGGCAGCCACTGATCAGGGAGGCTTGCCATTCTTGAAGGGGATCAGGCGTCTGGCCACAAGGTCCTGAGCAGCCTGTTTGAAGTGAACACTGCTGTTGATGCTCACAGCTGAGCAGCCTAATTGAAGACAGCCATCCTTTTACATCAAAATACCCTTACCAGAACCATAGTCGGAACTGCTGATCAAGCTCCTGGCTCAGGCAGCCTGTCTTCTCTTCTGTCTGGTGGTGTCTGCATCACAGTGAGTGATAGTGTGCCCCCCCCCCCCCCCGGATGGGTCACAGAGTTGTTTGCTCTACCTTACAGCCGTTGCTACTGCTGCTATAGCTCCCGACACCGTAATTGCTTCAGCCACAACTACAGACTCTGCTTCCAGCCTCGCTGCCATCACTCTTCTTGCCATTGCAGTGGCCATTTTCTAGCCAGTGCTTTTTTGCGTCTCCTGCACGTGGTGGCCATTTTCCTGACTTACGGCTTTCAGCTGTCAGAACCCCAGTAAATCCTGGCACGGCCTCCAGTCTTGCATCCTTCAGCTGCTGGAACCTTGGGAATGCCCCTGCTGTCTTGCGGGTATGCTGCCGTGCTCCCGGAAGGCCCACCAGCATGTTCTTTGGTTATGCCGCATCCGCAGCCTGATAGGGCCAAAGCAGTGCTTCTGAAAAACCTACCAGTACATCCTTTGGCACACATTTTTGACAGCGCAGCCTTGCATGTGGTCGCAAATGCCAGCAATTGATGGACCGGGTTTGTGCCGCATGCTCTTCCCACCCCAGTGAGTCTTCCACATCGTCGCTGGGAGCCCAGGAGAGCAGGACACAGATGCCCGTGACATCTGATTGCTCTCTTTCCCCCCCCCCCCCACCCCCATCTACAGATGCAACTGCATCAGCAGAAGCACCCTCAGCTCCTGCCTCAACACTGCAGGCCTAAGCCCTCAGAGCAGCTACCTGCTGACCCAGATTCCGATTTGGACCAGTTCATGGTCCTTTTTTAGGCAGACTTGGGAAGTCTGGCGCAGTGAACAGCCATTAGCACAAGGCTGTCCAACTCAATCTACCTTTCACCTACCTTCTACCAGGAAGCGCATTTTGGAAGCTCAAGGGGCTGGGGACCATCCTGCACACCCCTGGGAAATGGGGGGTCTGTGATTCACCTCCACAGCTTGACCTGGATCACCTCTCTGAGGCTGATAGCCAGCATACCATCTCAGATCGCGAAGACTGCGAATGGTGATGCGACGCTCCATGACCTGAATGACCGCAAGGGGGAAGGGCTATTAAAGACAGCCTTCTCTTCTGCTCTTGCCTTGCAGACTTCTGCATGTGGTGGACTGGCGGCTTGCATTGTCCTGTGTTGGATCCAACTCTTGCCAGATGACTCCACCTCAACACACCTGAAGTCGGCCATCGCATTTTGCATTTCTGGCGGATGCACTCTAAGATCTGCTCCGGCTTGTGGCTTGCTCTGTCACGCCTGTCATAGTAGCTCGCTGCTGGCTGTGGCTACGGCATTGGTCAGCCAATGCTGCCTCTAAGGCCCCCGCCTCGCCAGGCTGCCTTTTAAGGGCAAGCTCCTCTTTGGCAAGGATCTTCAGCGGTTAGTTAAGGACCTCGGAAATGTGAAGCCTTAATGTCTACTAGAGGACAGGCCTAGATCTTCCTCGCACCGTGGGATCAGTGGGGCCGCAGCTCCTACTTTGGCATGGTCTCGGTCTCGGTTCCGGGATCCCAATGCTACTGCACCAGCAGACAAGCCGCATCTGCTTGCAGGGTGGGGCCCACATCTCAACCCTTTCCTGGGTTTCACAGAGCAAAGGATACCTACTCTTCCACTGCGAAATTCTCCAGCTTCCGCCGGCAGTCACATTGACTTCCCCAGGCCCCACTCTGGGATTCAGCCAATGGGAGAGCAGCTATCTCTCTTTTCTCCCGTAAGTGGGCCTGCATCACCACAGATCATTGAGTCTTAAGCATCATTCAGCATGGTTATACCCTCGAGTGCACCAGACCCATCAAGGATGCCTTTCTTGTCTTCTCTTGCACATCTCAAAAGCATCAGGCCATGCTCTCTCCTCTGCATCGCCTTTTGAATCTCCAGGCCATCTGCCCTGTACCACCTCCCGAACAGGGGTCCGGCTGCTATAATGTTTTATTTTGTGGTCCCCCAAAAAAATGGATCCTGGTGCTCAATATTGGATCTCTAAGGAGTCAGTCGCTCACTCCTGGTTCCCTGGTTTCACATGGAAAAATTCCAGTTGGTTATTCAAGAGGTCAGACAGGGGGGGAATATTTTGGCATCTCCAGGAACAAGCAGGAATGTAGTCTTCACATATGGGTATTGTTGGTGCCGACGGAGCCTGTGCAGGAATGCTCCCCAGCGTCCAATAGGAAAGCTTTTGAGAGCATCCCACAGTGCCTGCGTGCTGCCTTCCCGTGTTTCCCAACTGTCCCTCTCCAGTTCTTCGTTTTCCACGGAGCCGAGATCCTGTCACCGCAGAAAAAAATCCCTTCTATTCTTCTTTTTTGTGGTCGCGTCTGCCTTCCCTCGACGCTACACCAGTACCGCCGGTGGTTCTTTCTTTTCTTAAAAAAAAACCCAAAAAACCCTTTCTTCTGGAGTCTTCCAGTAATTTTCTCTTCAGGTGCCACGTGTCATTTTGGGCACTAGGCCCAACTTTTCCTTCAGAATGGAAAAACCCGCTTCGGGTTTTAAAAAATGTTCTAAGTGTGGCGGTACCATCTCCGTCACCGATACCCATGAGTGGTGCCTCAAATGTTTAGGTCCTGACCACTCTATTCCTGAGTGTGTTGCCTGTGGGATGATGTCGAAAAGGGGCCGGCAGAACCGAGCTGCTAACCTTAGCACCCTTTTTCCCTCCGATGCAGCCTCCGTGGCATCAACGTCTTCCAGGGCTTCGTCTTCCTCCCATGGATCTCAGGTAACTAAACATAAATCTAGCCGGTCCTCAAAGGGTAGATCTCCTTCTAGACAGCGAGATGCCTCTGGCATTGCCCTTGAGGGACTTTCACTGGCAAAATTGCCCCGGCGGGAGGCTTCGGCTTCCAAAGCATTAACGGGGCTCCAGGATGTTCTCGAGGCTTCAACCTCGGCAGAACTACTGGTGCCATGCTCTGGGGTACCGGCCGCTTCATCCGATACCGCTACCCAAGCATCGGCAGCATCGATAGACCAGAGATTCTTGGCTATTGAACGCAGTCTGGCAGCTCTTCTCACGGCCTAGATGCCCCTGAAACCACTTCAGGCAATTCAACCAGTACCGGCACCGACTGCATCGACATCGGCAGGTATTCTACCGGGACCAAGTCATGCTTATCCATCCGGTATCGACAGGTCGGTACCGGACCACTCCGATGCCAGTTTCGATCGGTACCGTGCCTTGTACGATCACCCAGATCGGAGATACTGCGAATCCTAGGATGAGTCTGAAGACTCTGAAAGCTCTGCCGATACCAGAGTACTTCTTCCTGAGGATTCTTCTCCTCAGCGTAGGATGTCTCCACCAGAGGATATGTCCTTTCAGGATTTTATCCGAGATGTGGCTCGATGTCTTTCCATCACAGTAGCTCCTGAAAAAGAGCCTAGGGCAAAGGAATTAGAAATCCTGCAATACCCTAAAGCTCCCAAGGAGGCAGCTACCTTACCTATTCATGAGATCTTGCATGATCTCATGTTAAAGATGTGGGAAACACCTCTGACCATATCTCCTCACTCTCGAAGACTCGACACCATGTATCGAGTTCCTCCTTGTCCTGGGTTTCAGAAGACTCAGTTACCACACCATTCCATGGTGGTGGAATCAGCTATGAGAAGGATAAAGAGTGCAAAAAGGCATGCATCTAATCCTCCAGGACGTGAGTGTAGGACTCTTGACGCCTTTGGACGTTGAACCTTCCAGGCTTCTATGCTTTCTGCTAGGATAGGTTCCTATATCTTATATATGGGAATGTTCCTTAAAGAGGTCACAGGAGATTTAGAGCTTATGAGCCCTCTCCTTCCTGATGATAAGAGGCAAGATTACCTTGTCCTTGTCAAACATGCTCAGGATGTTTCCAAGTTTGTGAATCGTGCAGCCTTTGACTGTTTTGAATGCATAAGCAGAACCTTTGCTATTGCCATAGGTGCACTTAGAATTGCCTGGCTCCAGGCATCTGACTTGGAAATCTGGGTACAGGACGAACTGGGGAATATACCTTGCACAGGAGAGAATCTCTTTGGCAAGAATTGGCAGGAAAAAGCTAATGAGATAGATGCTGACAATATCACTTTGGATAGATTGTCTAAATCTACAGTTGATTCTGCGAGGAAAAGATCCTCTAAGAAACCATTCTTCAGCAAGAAGAAAAACTTTTATCCCTCCTATACCCAGCAGAGACATCGCTTAGGTCAGTCTGCCCAAAAGGGACAGCACCAACAACCTAGGCAACAAAAGAAACCAAAAGCAGCTAAGCCTCAACCGGCTCAGCAGACTCAGCCTCCACAGGGGCTTTGACTCCTGTCTAGAGAACTTTGCCTTCCTGGCCCAGAACCCTCCACCATCCCAGGAAGGTTATGTCATTTTGCCCCCAGATGGGGTCAAATAACAGCAGAAAATTGGACTCTGTCTATTGTAAGAGAGGGGTACAAGCTTCATTTTCTCAGCATGCCCCCTCCTACAATGGTAAGACAGTTCAATTCTCAGACCTCTCTCAACGACCAGTTAGGTCAAGAGGTCACTGTGCTTCTTGCCCAAGGGGCAATAGAAGAGGTACCCATTCCCCAACGGGGTACAGGGTTTTACTCCCCCTATTTCCTTATTCCAAAGAAAACAGGAGGACACAGACCCATCTTAGACCTCAGGGAATTTAACAAATTCCTGTTCAAAGAGAAATTCAAAATGATTTCTCTGGGAACTCTGCTGCCATACCTTCAGAGTCAGGATTTGCTTTGTTCTCTAGATCTCAAGGATGCGTACACTTATGTTCTCATCCATCCAACTCACCGAAAGTTCCTTCGCTTTCTGTGTCATGGGAAGCACTGCCAATACCAGGGTTCTTCCTTTTGGCCTGGCCTCTGCACCAAGGGTGTTCACAAAATGCATGGCTGTGATGGCAGCATTTCTCCGCACCCTGGGAATATTCGTCTTCCCTTACTTAGACGACTGGCTCATTCGAGCCCCTTCAGAGCCAGAGGCCACGGTTGCTCTCTCTCGCACAATGCACATCCTTCAGTATTTGGGACTTGTCATAAACTTCCCAAAATCCAACCTTGCTCCCAATCAGTCCGTAGAGTTTATAGGAGCTCTGCTGGATACCAGACAGACAAGGGCCTACCTTCCACAGCTCCGCTGCCTTCGCATTGTGCAGTTAGCTTCCCAAGCAGTGTTAAAACCTCACCTCACTGCTCGGGAAATGTTACAGTTGCTAGGCCACATGGCATCCACCGTGCATGTGGTGCCTTATGCTCGCCTCCATATGAGGGCAGCCCAGTGGACTTTATCCACTCAGTGGACTCAGGCGTCAGGTTGCCTTTCAGACAAAATAGCAAACTCAAATCGCCTTGTTTTGTCCCTCCAATGGTGGCAGTCACCCCAAAACCTTTTAGTGGGGTCTCCTTTTCAGCAACCGTCACCCCATGCCACTCTACAACAGATGCTTCACAGGTGGGTTGGGGAGCCCACCTGCAAGGCCTCTCTACCCAGGGTACCTGAATTCCACAGGAGGCCTATCTACACATCAACCTATCACTACAACAAGGAATCATGCCTACACAACTTAAGAAATCAATCATAAGACCTATTCTAAAAAACAAAACACTCAACAAGGACGACCCAGCATCCTACTGCCCAATATCCAGCATATCTTTCCTAGCAAAGATCATTGAAAAGGCAGTCCTACTACAACTGCAAGACCACCTGAACGACAATGAAACCCTAGATGAACAACAATATGGTTTCAGGCAACATCATGGGGTTGAAACCCTACTGATAGCACTCCTTAACAACCTCTTCAAAGGCCTAGAAAAGACAAAAAGAAAATGTTTATACTCATATTCATCGACATCTCAGCCGCTTTTGATACAGTTCACCATGGAACCCTTATAAACAGAATTAAATCAATAGGAATATCGGGAACCCCCCTCAAATGGTTCTCCTCATACATATCAAACAGAATGCAACAGGTTCAGTTCAACGGCGAAAAAGCAGAGGCATTCCCACAAACTCAAGGCATACCTCAGGGCTCTGCTCTCTCCGCACTCCTTTTCAACGTATATATGCAGCCACTCTGCAAAATCTTCCAACAGCACAAAATCAAATACCACATTTATGCAGACGATATTATGCTGTACACACAACTTGACGCGGATAACCCAAACTACATCCAACTATAACATGCCTAAGCGAGATGCAAACCTGGTTACAGCAAAACAACATGGCGATCAACCATAAGAAGACTGAGGTGATGTATATCTCCAGAAAGACAAATTTCGACCCTCCTGCAACAATCACTTTGTGCAACAATACTTACCAAACAAAAAATGAAATAAAATATCTGGGGGTAACGTTTGATAGCGACCTAAAGATGGAGAAACACCTCCGCAAAACCAACAGGGCTGTCTTCCACAAGCTAAGAGTCCTACAAACACTACGGAGCATCATTGAACCTCATGACTTCAGGTCTGTTGCACAAGCACTCATCATGCCACATTTCGACTACTGCAACGCTATTTTACAGGGCCTACCAAAGAAAACCCTAAACATTCTGCAAATGGCCCAAAATGTAGCGGCTAGGATCATTATGAGAAAAAGTCTTGCTGAGCACATCACACCGGTATTGATCGAGCTACACTGGCTCCCCATTGCAGCTCGTATAAAATATAAAACACTCATAACCACATTCAAACTCATGCATAACATAGCTCCATCCTTTCTCTCCACCCTAATCAGCTCTCAACCACCCAACAGAAGCAGAAGAACCATCAACTCAAACACCCTCCACGTTCCAGCTGATATAAGATCTGTCAAAGCCAGTACTAGTAACAGAGCATACTCATACACAGCACCGACACTCTGGAACCAACTGCCGCCGGAACTACGAGCTATCAAAGACCTAATAGACTTTAGAAAAAAACTCAAGACCCACCTATTTCAAAGTCAGTACAATTTGATCTAAATCTAAGTGGTCTAAGATATCCCACCCAGGGAGCCAGGGATGCATTTTATGTAAAATGTACATATGCAAGTTATTGATCCTCTCTACAAAAAACCCCCAAAACATTACTGTGTGTTGTGCTTACCCTACAAATCAATGTGTATATACTTCAAATTCTTCTGTCCTGATTTGACAGTTTCCAATATGTAATCAAACCTGCTACTGATCGCTGGAAGTAGCGGTATACAAATGTATGCTAAATAAATAAAATAAATAAAATCTCCTGGAACTCAGAGCAATCTTCCTTGCTCTTCGAGTATTCCACACCCAGCTCAGCTACAAGACAGTCCTAGTTCAAACGGACAATCAAGTAGCCATGTTCTATGTGAACAAGCAGGGCGGAACAGGCTCTCTGTCGCTCTGCAACAAAGCTTTGCGACTATGGGCCCTAGCCAGAGAGCATTAGATTCATCGCCTTGCGGTGTATCTTCCAGGCATTCAAAACTTTTGGGCAGACAGACTCAGTCGAGTTCTGCTTCCACACGAATGGTCTCTTCATGCAGTCCAGGTGGCTAAAAGTTTTAAAATTTGGGGAACCCCGGACATAGACCTCTTTGCAAGTCCGCTGAATGCCAGACTTCCCTGGTTCTGTTCCAGAATTCCAGCTCAGGGTTGTCAGGCCAGGGATGCTTTCCTCCTCCATTGGGGCCGGGACTTCCTGTATGCCTTTCACCCATTCCCCTAATTCCCAAAACCCTGTTCAAGCTTCAGAGAGAAAAAGGTCATATGATTCTCATAGCTCCACATTGGCCACGGCAAATGTGGTACCCTCTGCTCCTACATCTCTCTCAAGCTCCGCCTCTAGAGTTAGGATCTGCTCCAAATCTCCTTTCTCAGGAGGATGGGATGCTGTGGCATCCCAATCCACAGTCTCTGCATCTCAGGGCCTGGTTGCTGAAAGCCTAGAACTTCACGGTCTTAACCTTTCTCAGCAGTTAAAGGATATCCTTTATGCTTCCAGGAAGCCTTCCACAAGACGCTCTTATGCATTTAAGTGGAAAAGGTTTACCATATGGTGCTTGCAGAAGGGTCTTATCCCTCTGGCGATACCTCTGGAATCATTACTTGAGTATCTCCTTCATTTATCAAATGCAGGGCTTAAGACCAATTCAGTGAGAGTTCATTTGAGTGCTATTGCAGCTTCTTTCAAGCCTCTAAATGGACAACCTATTTCCTCTGATCCTCTATAGCAAGATTTATGAGAGGCCTTCTTTTAACTAAGCCTCCCATTAAGCTACCACCGGTGGCATGGGATTTAAATCTGGTTCTTGGGCAGCTCATGAAGCCGCCTTTTGAACCATTAGCTACTACCTCTTTGAAATTCCTTTCCTGGAAGGTCATTTTTCTTATTGCAATCACATCAGCACGTCGCATCAGTGAATTGCAAGTGTTGGTGGCTGATCCTCATTATACAAGGTTCCATCATGATAAGGTAGTCCTTAAGACTCATCCACACTTTATGCCAAAGGTGGTTTCGTCCTTTCATTTGAACCAAGCGGTTTATCTTCCTGTATTCTTTCCAAGACCTCACGCCTCAAATGCAGAAAGGAACCTTCATATTTTGGACTGTAAAAGAGCTTTGGCCTTTTACTTGCAAAGGACACAGCAACATAGAAAGTCCTCTCAACTCTTTGTTGCTTTTGATCCTAGTCATTTGGGACTTCCAGTCTCCAAAAGAATACTGTCCAGCTGGATTGCACAGTGTATATCTTTTGCCTATCAGAGTAAGAACTTTCCTCTTGAAGGCCATGTCACAACTCACAATGTGAGAGCCATGGCAGCCTCAATGGCTCATCTTCGCTCTGTGTCTATCGACGACATCTGTCGAGCAGCTACTTGGGCTTTGGTTCATACCTTCACAGCCCATTACTGCTTAGACAAGGACTCCCGCCGGGATGCCTTGTTTGGTCAGGCTGTTCTCCAACACCTGTTCCATACTTATTCATCTTCTACCCACCATCCCTGGTAGGACGCCAGAGATCCATGGGGGGAAGTGGACCTTTCACAAGGGCACACGACTTCTGGGGCCTTCTCCCTGGCATCTGCAGCTAGGGAGTCCCCATATGTGAAGACTACATTCCTGCTTGTTCCTCGAGATAGCATAGTTACTCACCTGTAACAGGTGATCTCAGGGAACAGCAGGAATTTAGTCGTCTTCATCCCACCCTTATCCCCTAGGAGTTGTAGCTCTCTCTATCTCTCTCTCTTTCTCTCTTTCCCTATCTCTTTTTCTCAGTTTTAAACTCAGCTGGAGAGGGACAGTTGGGAAAGGCGGGAAGGCAGCACGCAGGCGCTGTAGGATGCTCCCAAAAGCTTTCCTATTGCACGCTGGGGAGCGTTCCCGCGCAGGCTCCGTCGGTACCGACGATACCCATATGTGAAGACTAAATTCCTGCTGTTCCCGGAGATCACCTGTTGCAGGTGAGTAACTATGCTATCTCTAGACCTCACCAAAGCTTACCTCACCAAAGCTTACCTCCACATCCTATTCCACGCAGACCATCAGTGGTTCCTGTGATTTTGCCAGCACTATCCATTTCGGACCCTGCCCTTTGCTTGGCCACGGCACCCCACATCTTCTCCAAAGTCATGATTGTCGCCGCCACAGCCCTAAGATGTGAGGGGATTCGTGTGCACCCCTACCTTGATTACTGGCTCATCCAAGCAGTCTTATTCCGACTTATCTTCAGACAGTTCATCGCGTCATCCAGTTTTTGGAAGGCCTCTGCTAGGAAGTAAATCACGCCGAGAGAGTTACCTCTTACCGGCACAGTCTCTAGAGTTTTTCGGAGCCCACTTTGACGCTCAGCAAGGCCTACTTCATGCAAGAGTGGTTTCACAGATTTGCCGATCAACTCTGCATCTTCCTGTGGAACGAATGGCCTGAGTCTGAAATTATCTTCAAATTCTTGATGCTATGGCAGCCACAATCTACATCATCCCCTGGGCTCAGGCACATATGCAACCTCTTCAGGGGTCGCTTCTCTCCCGTTGGTCACCCATCTCCGAGGACTTCAACTGTCACTTGTCACTGCCACACTCTCTGTGCCGCAACTTCCAGTGATGGCTGCGGCCAGAGAACATTTATTTATTTATTTTATTTATTTGCAAGGCTTGATATACCGCCCATACCGGAGTGTCAGGGCAGTATACAATAATAATAAACATAGTGGCTAACATCTTCCAGGGGTATTCTCTCTTAAAGGTTCCTTAATGGATCATAGTGACTACCAATACCAGTCTGTCTGGATGGGGAGCCCATTGCTGTGACCGGATCACACAGGGCTCATGGACCTGTCGGGAAGTATCCTGGTCCATCAACCATCTGAAAGCCAGGGCACAGTGCGTATCCTCTCAGACAGTGCCACAACAGTGTCCTACCTCAACATACAGGGCGGCACAAAGTGTCCGGGTGTTGCAAGGGGGATAGCTGTCCTCTGCTTGGGCCGAGAGCTATGCGCTGATGGTGTCGGCGCAGCACATCACAGGTGTAGACAATGTGCAGGCCGCTATGCCTTGGATCCCGGGGAGTGGGAGCTTGCCCATGGACCTTCCACTGCATAGTTCAGTGGTGGGGCCTGCCGGCAATCATTCTGATGGTGACTGCAGCCAATGCCAAAGTCCAGAACTTCTTCAGTTGCCAGAGGGAGCCCAATTCTCACGGGTTGGATGTGCTGGTGCAACCATAACTGACAGAGGTCCTTTTTGACCTCTTCCCGTCCTGGGTAATGATCGGGCGAACCCTTTGCCACATAGAGGCTCACCAGGGCACAGTGATTCTGGTCGCACCTGACTGGACGCACCATCCATTGTTCGCCAACCTCATCAGACTCCTCTTGGGGTGCCCCATCTTTATCTTTATTGTTAAATTTGATTGACTGCACCTTCACAACATCAGGGCAGTTTACAATATCACAGATGCACAATGTACATGGCCAGAAACAGAAAGGAACTACAATTTTTGACAGGAAAGCATTCATTCTCACCAGAAAAGAGAGAGAAAACATAGTAACATAGTAAATGATGGCAGATAAAGACCAGCATGGTCCATCCAGTCTGCTCAGTATTCAGTTTATTTTGATTTTATCCTGTTGCTGTAAAGGGGGCCACTGTGTCTGTCCCATGCCATTTTGAATTCCGACACTGTGTTTGCCCCCACCACTTCCATCAGGAGTGCATTCCAAGCATCCACCACCCTTTCAGTGAAAAAGTATTTCCTGACATTTCTTTTCAATTTACCACTTTGCAGCTTCATGTTATGCCCTCTAGTTTTACAGCTTCCCTGTCTTTGGAAGAGGTTTGTTTATTCATTATTTCTGTTTAAGTATTTAAAGGTCTGAATCATATCTCCCCAATCCCTCCTCTCCTCCAAAGTGTACATATTTAGGTCTTCAAGTTTCTTCTCATAAGGCTTCTGATGCAGGCTCCAAATCATTTTGGTCGCCTTCCTCTGAACAGTTTTCATTCTTTTTACATCCTTTGCAAGTTACGGTCTCCAAAACTGAACACAGTATTCCAAGTGATGCCTCACCAGTGACTTATACAGTGGCATTAGTACCTCTTCCTTTCTGCTGGTAATTCCTCTTTGTATGCAACCCAACATCCTCCTGGCTTTTGCCACTGCCTTGTCGCACTGTTTTGCCACCTCGAGATCTACAGAAATAATCACACCAAGGTCTTTCTCCTGATCCGTGCACACCAACCTCTTGCCCCCTATCGTGTACATTTCCCTTGGATTTCTGCTACCCAAGTGTATGACACTGCATTTCTTTGCATTAAATCTTAATTGCCAAGCATTAGACCATTCTTCCAGCTTTTGTAGATCTTTCCTCATGTTAATCACTCCCTCCGGGGAGTCCACTCTGTTGCAAATTTTCGTGTCATCTGCAAAACGACAGACCTTTCCATTCAGTCTTACAGCTATGTCACTCACAAATACCTTGAACAGTGCCGGGCCCAGGACCCCCGCTAATCACCTTCCTTTCATCTGAGTGAGCTCCATTTAAAATCGCCTTCTGCCATCTGTCAGTCAACCAATTTCTGATCCAATTTACCATCTTGGGATCCGTCCCCAAGCTACTGAGTTTATTGATAAGCCTCATGAGGAACAGTATCAAAGGCTTTGCTGAAATCCAGGTAGATGACGTCCATCGCATGCCCCTGATCTAGTTCTCTGGTCACCCAGTCAAAGAACTCAATCAGAATTGTTTGGCAAGATCGTTCTTCAGTAAAACCATGTTGCCTCGGATCTTGCAATCTGTTGGTTTTGAGAAAGTTCACTATTCGCTCTTTCAGGGGTGCCTCCATTATTTTTCCTGCCACCGAGGTAAGGCTCACGGACCTGTAGTTTGACACTTCTTTCCTGTCACCACTTTTGTGTAGAGGTACGACATCAGCCATTCTCCAGTCTTGAGGAACTTCTCCTGTTTCCAAGGATCTGTTGAAAACATCCTTTAACGGCCCTGCAAGAACCTCTCTGAGCTCTTTCAGTATCCTGGGATGTATCCCATCCGGTCCCATGGCCTTGTCCACTTTCAGTTTTGCAAGTTGTTCTTGACAACTGGCATAATCAACAGGTTCATCGTTGAAGGAGAAGAAATTGAAATTGTGAACAACTTTAACCTACTTGGATCAACTATCAATAAAGAAGCAACAAGCAGTCAAGAAATCAAACGACGCATTGCTCTTGGCAGAATGGCTATGAAAGACCTAGATAAGATTCTCAAGAGCAGAGATGTCTCTCTCCATACAAAGATTTGACTTGTTCAAGCCATGGTATTTTCAATAACATCATATGGATGTGAAAGCTGGACAGTGAAAAAGACAGACAGGAAGAAAATTGATGCCTTTGAATTATGGTGCTGGCGACGAATACTGTGTATACCATGGACTGCCCGAAGAACAAACCAGTCGGTACTAGAGGAGATCAAACCTAGGCTTTCTTTAGAAGCTCAGATGACAAGACTTCGACTTTCATACTTTGGGCACATCATGCGAAGAGAGAGATCATTAAAGAAAGACATCATGCTTGGCAAGATAGAAGGTCAACGCAAAAGAGGAAGGCCAGCAATGAGATGGATCGATACAATAACAGCAGCTATGGGTACCAGTCTGTCAACAATGAGCCGCCTGACTGAAGACCAAACACAATTTAGGATAGCTATCCAGAGGGTCGCCATGAGTTGACTCCGACTCGACGGCACTTAGAACAACTTGTTGTTGTTGTTGTTAACACCTCCTCTTCCGTGAATGGTGTGGTATCTACTTCATTCCCATTTTTATATTTGGGAGTCACAGGTGGTTCTTCTCCAGGATTTTCTTTAGTAAAAACGGAGCAGAAGTATTTGTTTAGCAATTTTGCTTTTTCAATGTCACTTACCACGAGTCCGTTTCCAGCACTTCTGAGTCCTGCAATTCCACCTCTGATCTTCTTCCTTTCCCAAATATACCTGAAGAAAGTTTTCTCGCCACACTTCACATCTTTAGCCATCTTTTCCTCTGCCTTTGATTTTGCTATCCTTATTTCTCTTTTTGTCTCTTTGAGTTTGATCCTGTATTCATTTCTGTGTTCCTCTGTTTGGAAGCTTTTGAATTTTGCAAAAGCTGTGTTTTTTGCCTTTATTTGAGCAGCCACTTCTTTGGAAAACCACATAGGTTTACTTCTCTTATTTTAATTTACTTTTCTTACATATTTATCTGTTGCCGCTTTTATTGCCTCCTTTAGTTTAGCCCATTGCAATTCTACTTCCCTTATCTCCTTCCACCCTGTCAACTCCTCCTTTAGGTACTTGGCCATTTTATTGAAATCAGTGTTTTTGAAGTTTAGGACTTTAAGCTTGCTATGATTGGACTGCACTTTGGCCTTTATTTCAAACCACACCGTGTGATGATCGCTGTTGCTCACAGGGGCACCCACCCAGACATTCGACACGCTATCACCGTTGGTGAGCACTAAATCCAGCATTGAGCTTTCCCTGGTTGGTTCCATCACCATTTGTCTAGGTAACGCATCTTGTAGCGCATCCACAATTGTTTTGCTTCTTTCTAGATTTGCAGAAGGAGTTATCCAATCCAGATCGGGTAGATTAAAGTCACCTAATATGATCACTTCCCCCTTTGTGGCTGTCTTGGCAATATCTATAATCAGTTCGTTATCTAGCTTTTCAATTTGAGTTGGAGGTCTGTAGACTACAGCAGTATGGATGACCCGTGCCATCTCTTCTTCCCAACACAATCCAGAGCGCTTCTTCATTTCCCCATGCCCCCTGCGTTTCAGTAGCTTTAATATTGCTTTTGACATACAAGGTTACTCTTCCACCTTTTCCATTTACTCTGTCTCTTCTGAATAGATTAGAGCCAGCTATGGCTATATCCCAATCATACAATTCATTAAACCATGTTTCTGTAATGGCCACAGTGTCCAAGTCCATTTCTCCACCATTAAGGCTTCCAGGTCTGGAACGTTTTTGGCTAAGCTTCCAGCATTTGTACTCATTGCTTTCCAGCATTTAACTGGCTTGCCGTGTATTTTGCATTGATTTTGTTCTGCCCACTTCTTCCCACTTGTTTTTGATGTGTGGTTTAAAAGTGTGGCTGTTTCTGATGTTTTTCTACTTTTGCAGGGAGTGACGTCCAGAACTTGCCCTTCCCCATCCGTCACCCCCTTTTTCTAGTTTAAATGCATATCCACATACTGCCTGAACTTTTCACTTAGGATTCTTTTCCCTGAGACAGAGAGATGTAGTCCTTCAGCACAGTACAGTCTCTTGTTGGTCCATCTTTTTCCCCAGGTGCCTATAAATCTGAATCCTTCCTCTTTGCACCAGGTCTGGAGCCATGCATTAAAGCTGTTTATGCGATGTAGCCTTTCTGCCCTCTTACCAAGAATAGGTAGAACTTCTGAGAATGCTACAGTGTTAACAATGGGCTTTAGTTTCTCCCTCAGAGTTTGAAAGTCCCTTTGAACTGTAGTGGCACTGTTTCTAGCCAGGTCATTTGTACCCAAGTGGATGACAGCATCAATTTTGGAGTGCTCACTTTTAGTGCTAAGGATATCAACAATTTGGTTTGTATTCTTGCTAGCTGAAGAGTCTGGGGGGCATTTGACTAACTTGTCTCCTTTGAACTGTGTTCCCAAGTTGGTGCCTCTGATGATGGAATCACCAAGTAGTAGTAGTTTTCTGTTCCTTTTCTTCATATTTGGTGCTCTATCAGGAGATTGGGCATTGACTGTTTCATTTAAGGGTCCTTCAGCTTTCCTGGATTGGGCATCCTCATTAACCAAAGCAGAGAAGGCATTTTGCAGTGCTATCTCATGATGTACAGGGTGTTTCTGCATTACAGGACGCAATCTACCAGAGACCACTGTGATCCATTTGTTCCTGGGGTGTTTGATTCTTTGTGGGAGCAGTGGTGGACTTTGTTCAGTTTGTATCCTAGAAGAGGTGCGCTTCATTGCAGCCAGTTCCCCCCTCAGTAGAGTCAATTCTTTGTGCATGGCAGCTAGGTCTTTCCGTAGTAGAGTCAGTTCTTTATGCATGGCAGCTGACCTGAGGCACATAGGACAAGCTCTTAGGCTCCAAATGAGTTGTCTTGGAATGAACATACCACAGTTATTGCACTGAATACACGACATGCTGATTAAGCAGTCCTAGAAGGAGAAGAGGAAGAAGAAGAAGAAAATGTGTGTGTGTAACCCAAATTAAAAAGGATAGTTGGCAGCGTATTGCACTATATAGGGAATGCAGCCCCTGGGGTGGGTGGGGTGAGGGGTAGGGTGGGTGGGAACATAAGTGTCCCTGGCCAGTAGGTTTTACCTGAACCGTGGTCACACTCAGATATCTGATTTAAAGCTACATAAGGAAAGCAGGCAGTCAGAATATCCCCAAGCTTAATGTTTAACTAACAGTTAAAATCTATATTAGCAATATCCCAAAATCTTAAAGTATAACCACAGTTAAATTCAAGAAACCAGCAGAGATAAGGTTTAAGGTTGTAAGCTTAGCTGTGTGGAGGTCTACGCTGGCTATGCAGTCTAGCTCTGACCGGTATGTGAGGCCAGGTGTAAGATGATCTAAATTAGCCCCTCCCTGGCAGCAGGCATGCTCCAAACAATCCTTGGAGCAGAATGATTCAACAAACCCCCCCCCCACTTTTGTATCTCTTTATCTGCCTCCTGTGCAAAAGGTCTCTGATACCTTTTGCTACTAACGTAATCTGGAGACTCAGGTCCCCTGCAATATAAGTATTTCTATTCCATGTAGCTGACTATCATTAGTGTCCCTGGCTAGTAGGCTTTACCTGAACCATGGGCACACTCAGATATCTGATTTAAAGCTACACAAGGAAAGTAGGCAGTCAGAATATCCCCAAGCTTAAACGTTTAACCAACAGTTAAAATCTATATTAGCAATATCCACAAATCTTTACGTATAACCACAGTTAAATTCAAGAAACCAGCAGAGATAAGGTTTAAGGTTGTAAGCTTAGCTGTGTGACGGTCCATTCTGGAAAAGAGGAGGAGAAACAGAGGGGACAGGAGATTAGTATCTTCAAGGGTCAGGGGAGGGAAGGTCATAAGCTGAGCAGAAAAGATGTGTCTTGAGAAGGCCTTAAATTTGGGATATGACTGTTCTTGACAAAGGACAGAGGGACGTGAGTTCCACAGAGGATCCGAGAAAGAAAAGGCTGAATTGGCGGGTCTTTTGCAAATGAGCATTGGCTGGGGATGGGAGATGTAGTTGATGGATGTGAATAGAATGAAGGCTGTGGGGCATGGAACGAAATTGCAGGGTGTCGGCCAGGTTTTGTGGGATGTGTGTGTAAAGTGCCTTATGGGTCAGGATCAGAAGTTTGTATGTGATATGGTGAGAGACAAGTAGCCAGTGCAAATTAATGAGATGAGGCATAATATGACTGTAGCGAGTGGTGTGGGAAATAATTCTTGCAGCATTGTTTTGAATCATTTGGAGGCGGTGAATCTGATATTGAGGGAGACCTGCATAGATGATAATATAGTCATCAACCAGAGAAATCGCCAAAGAAAGCAAAAGGGTAGTAAGGAAGGCAGGAAACAGGACAGCACGAACAGCGTGGCTTTGTCGGAGATAGAAGTAAGAGCGGCGAGTGAGAGCGGAGATGTGGTCAGGATCCAAGATTACGCCGAGGTAGCAAACGGAAGAGACCAGTGGGATCCGGAGCACCTAGAATGGTGGGAGATTAGTGCGAATGAGGGGTTGCTAAAAGTAAACCACATCGCCAAGGATTTAGCAGGATTGAGATGGAGGTTTATGGACAGCCATTTAGCAATACGAGACAGGCAGAAATTGAGGGGTGACTGACAGGTCAGGGTTGACAGGGAAAGTGTAGTGGACTAGAATAATATCGGTGTAGTAGTAGGCCGAGATGCCAGACTGCTGCACCAGAAGAGTGAGAGGGGCCAAAAAGATATTAAAGAGACGTGGTGCAAGGACAGAGCCTTGAAGCACCCCACAGTGCAGAGGCAGGGGATCGGAGGTGCAGGAGTCAGACAATAGCGAAAGAAAGGGAGTAGAGAAAGGAGCGAAACCAACAAAGTACAGCTCCCTGGAGACCTGCATCCCTGAGATGAGAGAGAAGATTGAAGGCAGCCAAGAAGTCCAAAGAGACAGCTAAGGAGACGTCATCCCGATCGTGAGAGATGTGAAGCTCGTTAAGAAAGGAAAGAAAGATTGTCTCTGTGCTGTGTCCTGGGTGGAAACTGGATTGTCATGGATGTAGAAAGTGGGTAGAGTCCAAGTGTGAAGAAAGCTGGGAAAACGCAGCCTTTTCAATGATTTTAGAAATAAAGGGGAGGTTAGAAACTGGGTGGTAGTGGGCAGGAATACTGGGGTCGAGAGAGGACTGTTTGAGGAGGGGGCGGACCAGTGCATGTTTCCAGGGGGTTGGGAAGTTACCAGATGAGAGGCATAAGTTGAGCATGGCAAGTAGGGAAAGAAGGAGAGTTAAGGGATGGTTCCAAGATCCAATGTGAGGGAATGGGGTCAAGAGGGCAGGTTGTTTTCTGGGTGGTAGAGATGGACTTAACAAGTTTGGTGGAAAGAATGGGCTGAAATGAAGACCAGGTGTGGGACAGTGGGAGGGGAGGGGGGGAGGAGGGGACAAGAGTGGGGCAGGGGTAGCTGAGAGGGAAGAGCGAAGGTGCTGGACCTTGTCAGACGGCTGCCTGGGTGAGAATCTTCACACTCTTGGCAAGTGCATATTTCTATATGATTTGCAAGGTATTGTGGGCAATGTAGTTCATTCACACCAGACACAGCTGCTGACAATAATTTAGTTGTGCTCTTGGGTAAAGCCAATAAGATATTTATTTATGGGGTTATTTCTCCCAACACAGATAGGCTTGGTAGCACATAAATTAGGTTACTTGCTTTCAGTGTTAACTTGGAAAAACAAAGTTAAAATCAGGAAAATAACAAATGAAAAGCCACAAAGCAAGAAACAAACTGTTCTTTTCAGGTTAACTTCTGATTACTTCCCACATAGATACAGAAGTGATTCTCTCCTAGCTCACAAGCAATTAGGTAAGGCTTAATTGCTAGCAGTTACCAGCTGAAACCCCTTAGCTGGCTTGCCTTCCACTGTGTGGGTCAAATTCTGCTTCAGGAGCTTTTCTGAGTAGATTAAAGAACAAATTTGTATTTCTTTGTGATGGTTGCTGTACTTTATAACAGAAAGTTACCAACGGAGTTTAGATAGAGAGCAGTCCATATAAACAGTATCCTCATCTGCTATTATTAACCCATTGTTCAACAAGCATGGGTTCAATATCATGGATTGGCACAGATGAATCTCTCAATGGAGCATTTTCAGGAGAATACTTGTTTCCCTGCTGTCTTTCAAGGTTATAGCTAGGGCATAGATCAGTGTTCCTACCTGAGCTTCCATTGCTGCTAGAGTTCCTCTCTATATAGCCTGGCCAGTATGTAGTCCAGTTCTTATGTCCAGCCTTCCAATCCAGATCCCTGGACACTGGATCTCTCTTCACATACCTTCTGGCACAGGTCTTAGGGTCCCTTCCACGTGCAGCCGTCTCCCTCACAGGTAGCCTCTGGTGATTCCTAGCTCTGCAGCACCATTCCTCTGGCTTTCCCCAGTCCAATGGTGTATGCTGGCCCTTGGAATACCTCCCAGTATACGTACTGCTTTGGACTCTTCTAGACCTCTCAAAGGCTTTTCTCTTCCTTCTTCCAAAGGGTCTCTTTCCCTCTCTGTCCGTCCGGTTTGGCTTCTGCTTCTGATGATCCTTCAGATAAAACTGATGATCAAACTCAAGCTGATTCTCAGGATACTGAGGACAATTCTCTGGATATCCAAGGTGATCATGAAGATGGTCCTCTGTAGAATAAACTCTACTCTTATTCTGCTTAGATGAGTGCTCCTCCCTAACACAGCGCAGCTGTGCTGAATCAGGCCCTGCCCTTTGAGATGAGTGCTTAGGGATTACCTCATAGCCCTCCTGATTGAACACACGTTTCCCCACTTCAGCTCCTCTAATGGCTGTTGGAAACCTGGTGCATTCTGGGACTGGTAGTCTTTTATGGCAAAAGTCTGTTTTCTTATTTCTACCAGAACTGACAGGTTGCTTGTTTAGAGTCACTTCATCTTTTCTATAGCTCCTTCCTGAGCTATGATAAGCTTCCTTATCACAACCTTCATGACAAACTGAGTGGCCAGCTGTGAGGGGCTAGGGGCTGCTAGGTGGGCGCTGCAGGTTGAGGGATGATGTAGAGTGGATAAGGATTTGAGGGTTGAGTAGAGTTTTTGTGTGGAATTAGCGGCAAAAGAAATGAGATTGAAATAATAGCAGCGTTGGATCCTTGTGGCTGCCACTCCGACCTATGGTCCCACCTTGAGATCTTTTCCTGGTCTTGCCAGTTTGCGGAAACCTCCATTTGAGCTTATCAAGGAGGCTACTCTTCGTGACTTGTAATGGCCACCAAAAAGGTGGTCTGACAGGACATCTGCTAGGCAGGTCTCAGAACTTCATGTGCTCTCTTATCGTGACCCTTTCTTGACCTTTTGCATGGAAGGGGTATTTCTCTGCCCAGTTCTTCCTTCTTACCAAAGATCGGTTCTGCATTCCACCTTAACCCGCCCATTCTGCTTCCCATGTTTTCTAGTCAGAAATGCGCAGCATCCAAGTATAATCTCTGGACAGTTGATGTTGGCCACATTCTCCACAGCTACTTGCAAGCAAATAATCCCTTTCGGAACTCCAATCGTCTTTATCCTTTTTGTGGGCCCCCGCAAGAGTCTCGCAGCTTCCAAACAGACCATTGCGGTTAATGTTGACCGCATTCTCCGCTACCATTTCCTGGAGCGGAAATGGCAGCACTCTAGATTCCCCCGAAGATCACGTCACATACATGAAGACCCTGCAAGAACACCACAATGCAATTAACCATAGAGAAAAGGAATACCACACCAGTATCCTAATGCGCTCTCAACAAGCCCCGTAGCTTTTTGGAATTATTCAGTCCATCATAAAGTACACAATTAAGCAACATACTGCAGGCATACCCTGCCTGCAGGAATTTGCTACCCACTTCCAGAACAAAACAAATGGGAATCCCCTTAATCCAGGAAATCCTCTCTGATAATTCTCCTATTGAAAGCACTGCTATTCCCAATCAGAATTCCTTCTACCCATGCTCCACTGAGCATATCGAGGATGTCGTAAGGGGGCTCAACACCACCACCTCCCCAACCGATCCATGCCCCTCACACTGGATCAAGTCAGCCCAATCTGACCTAAGTGCATTCATTACAAGAATCATACACCTTTCTTTTACCAAGGATCTGGTACCTTTACACCTGAAAACTGCCACTGTCAGACCAGACCACTACTAAAAAAAAAAAAAAATAACAAGCTGAACCCACTTGACATAAATTCCTATAGGCCGATATTTAGCCTCCCTTTCTTGGATAAGTTAACCAAGAAGATAGTCCAGCAACAAATCCAAGATCACACAGACTCCTAGGCTCCCCTAGATCAGGAGCGGGCAAGTCCGGTCCTGGAGAGCCACAGACCAGTCAGGTTTTCATGATGTCCCTAATGAATATTCATGAGATCTATTTGCATCCACTGCCTTCCATTATATGGAAATAGGCCATGAATATTCATTAGGGACATCATGAAAACCTGACTGGTCTGCGGCTCTCCAGGACCAGACTTGCCCACCCCTGCCCTAGACCAACAGCAGCATGGGTTCCATCAACAACATAGTGTCGAGACCCTCTTGGACAGTCTCATTATGGGCATGTACAAAGAGAAGTAGGGATTCATCCTAATATTCCTGGATAACGCATCGGTCTTTGACATGGTTCATCACAATCTCCTACTTGGCTCGCCTACAACAGAAAGGTATATGGAACTTAGTCTTAGACTGGTGCAGATCCTACGTAATAGATCACCAACAATTGGTACGTATAGGCGCTCAGATATCATCCACTTACCAGCAGACGCAAGGAGTACCGCAGGGTTAATCTTTATCTGCCTTGCTCTTCAACATCTACATCCAGCCAATCTGTGCTATAATTCATTCATACAACATACTATACCATATCTATGCCGACGATGTACTACTTTATTTCCTATTCTTCACGGACAGTCCCAATTACTTCAAGATTAAGGAATGCTTTAATGCAGTCTCAGACTGGCTCTGAACACACAACCTGAGAAGACTGAAATGTGTTTTATCACAAAATATCTAACCTTCATACCACCGCCTTCCCTACAGGTAAAAGATGCAGAGGTGGAAGACGAACAAAGAAGTGCATTACCTAGTCGTTGGTCCAGGGTGACTCCTGAGTATGGAAACACACATTAAATAATGTGACCATGGCAGTATACCACAAAATAAGGAGCCTCGTCATCTACATCCACTGCTGGATGCTGCCAACTTCCACACCATGTTCCAGGCACTTATCTTTCCACACTTTGACTTTGCAAATATCATTCTCCACGTCCAGCCAGGCTTTGGACTTCACCCTCTGCAAATGGCCTTGTACACTGTGGCCCAGACCCTGTATGGAGCCTCCAGATTTGAGCATGTTATGCCCATCCTAAGGAATTGCATTGGCTCCCAATAGCTAGCTGCCTAACTTACAAAGCTCTCTTGATGATATTTAAAGTACTGCATGAACTCTCCGCAATCCGCCTTGCGGAAATCATAAAATGGACATCAAACAATAGAATGAGAAGAACAAACATGACAAATTCACTCACCACCCCTTCAGCAATAAGAGTTCCCAAGCTGCTAAGAACCAAGCTTTCTCATTATACGCACCAACTTCCTTCTCCGATCTGTTCCATCTCTGACCTTTCAACCTTCAGGAAAGCAATAAAGACACATTTGTTCCACCTGTACTAGGACCATATACCATGTCTATGCTATAGACACTGCCTGCCAGCCTTACCTCCGACCACCCTACGGACCACATACCAGCTTATAACTTAGTTTCCAGAGCGCTTCTGCTAGACCAATCCAGACCATAGGGTTGTCTCCCCAAACCAGCAGATGTGAGATAGAGAAAACACCAGAAGAAAGCGATGACATCACCCCTGGAACTATACCCAGTACATCTAGGGCACTCTTCAGTTTTTTCTCTGTCTCAGCAGATGATGGTTGACTTCATACAGCTCTTGTTTGGACTGTCCTAGGCCGTGAGTGCCTAAATGGTTCTGTTCTCCGGTCCCACGGGTGTGTAGGAGATGCCCTCTGGTGGGACTGAGCCTGGCGGGGCAGCAGCGAATCAGTTGTGCAAGGGTGCCAAGAGGGTACCTGGCTGTACTGGGGATAACAGCCCTGCTGTGTTCTAGCTCAAAAATACCCAAGTACAAGTTTAGAGCAAGGCTTACGTAGAGCAAGGCTTATATTAAGCACGGATTCAGGCATCCTGTCGGATTCCTCATCTTAATCCTCTTGCTAGCATCGGACAGGCGACTCTTAGCTCTTCATCTGTTATTGTATTTGGTGGTTTCTTCTCTCGCCTTCCCTCAGTCAGTCCGGATTGTTACAGTCTCCGCGGCCATGTTAACTAGCTGAAGTGGGGATGCCTAGCACAGCGCCGCGGTGTTTGGCTGTGGCAGGCGGCGCAGGGTTTCGGTGGACCAGATGTGTGCCTCCTGTGCCGTGGACCCAAGTCAGGCCTCCGGATCCAGCGCTATACCACCCCAGCAGTCCCAAAGTCCCTCTCCACCAACACTGTTAGCACAGGCAGTAGAAGGGGTGGAAGGCAGACCCATGGAGCTCCTGCCTCTCTCTCTGGGGATGCTCAGCTCACCGACGAGGCAACGCAAAACAATACCTTGGAGTTTGTAGTGCTTTTTTGGTAGGCCTGGGACATTTGGAAGGGCCGTCAAACTGGGGCCATACCTGCAGCAGCGGAACTGCAAGAAGTTTCAAAGACTGCAGGCAAGGCTGCTTCAGGGATCATGTGGTCTGGGGCCACTAGGGAGGCTCATGGGGCTAAACACTGCTTCAAAGCGCTGCTCTGGGTACTCGGGGACCTTGATTCCCCTGAAGACATGGTTCACGACAGTGATGACTCGCTGTCGTCTGGCTCAAGCCTTGAAGGAGAATACACACTTGCGGAGGATGAGGAATCTTCACGGGTGATACGCCTCTTCCGTAAGGAGGAGCTCGTGGCCCTTATTGAACAAGTCACTGCGGAGCTCCACATTCAGGAGGTTGCTGGGCTTCTGGAGCAGTCTGCTTCTGACTCCCTTCTCTGAGGTGTCCATCCGCTGGCAGGCCTTTCCTTTTTCCCCAACTGGTCTCTGAAGAGAGGGAGTTGCCGGATGCCTCTCTTAAATCGGCTCGCCACCTTAGAAGGATCTATGCCTGGCCCCAAGACACTTCAGCACTGGCTTTGGTATCCCAAAGTAGATTCTCTGGTCACTGCTGTGATCAAGAAAACTACCATTCTGGTTGAGGGTGGAGCGGCCCTCAAGGATTTGCAGGACCACAAAGTGAAAAATTTATTAAAGACTACCCTCTCCGCATCCACGTTAGCTCTACAAACGGCAGCCTGCAGCAGTCTCTCAGCTCGGGCCTTACTTAGCTGGATGTCATATTGATTGTAATTAGGGTTGCCAACTGGTTCTAAATGCACCCGACAGGCTTGATCCGTTCCTGGTTTTAGCCCATTGCATGCAGGGACTTATAATCTTGCTTTTTTTTATGCACTGTAATAGAGAAATCAGAATACACATCTCTGCATGCAATGGGGTAAACCCAGGACTGAATCAAGCCTGTCGGGTGCATCAGGAGTCAGTTGCAACCCTAATTACAACCAATATGACATACACATTCTACAGTAACCAGTCATGTTGTATTTTGGTTAAGACATACAAAACAAACTAGCGCCCCAAATTCTACTGTACTGATTTGACAGTTCTCCTATTGTAATCGGACCGCTGCTGATCACTGGAAGCAGCGGTATATAAATGTTTGCTAAATAAATAAATAAATAAATAAATAGCATGTTATTCGTATGTCCCACAGGGTGCAACAGCTGATAGAAATGGGAAAATTAAAAGGTCCTACGGTGTGCGACAGAGTGGAAAGGGTTAATAAAACAGGCCCTTAAAACCAATTACACAGTGCCAACAGAAGGCAGTAACCCTTCTCCTCCCACCATCACCGAGTATGTTGTCAGCAGTATATTGGTGACTCTATCTAGCTGCACCCGAGGTAACTTCCTTTTTTGCTCCACATATCACCATTGTCTGATAACACATGAAGCAAAAATCTCTCATTGCTCTCCCCCGCCAGCCATCACCCAGCGCCTATCTCACTCATTGGGTGATGGCTGGGGGGGAGTGGGGGGGGGGGCAATGAGAGAGAGAGAGAGCCAGGTGCATCAGGAGCCAGTGTCTTGTTTAAGATTTATTCTGATCTGGCATGAGCAACGGACTATTTATCAGAGTGGAAAGGGTTAAGCTATCTTTTCCCATAGAAAATGGGAAAACAGTACTTCAGGCCCTTAAAAAAACAGAGCTGCGATACACCTTTTAGGGAGGAGGGGACTGTGACAGAGTTCTCTATAGCCAGCTCCTAAATGTTTAAGCTGGCTCATAGATTTTAAGAAAATTTGTCAAGACTTGCCATAGACTGACATACATTTCACATACCCTTCCCCACCCACACACTCCTGTCTCAATATTTCCTTCCATTTCTCCCACACAGACTTGCCAAAAGTCACCAGAGGAGGAAAGAGATGCATAATAATGTCACATTGTATATAAACCTTGATTAGTCATTTGTCTAAATTCTGTATTTATGGCATCCAGTAAGCAACATCATCTTAGACGTCAATCTTTATAAGCAAGCATAAAACCAATTCTAAAACAAATGTTATGCAGTTTCTGAGCGGAAGGAGCTTATAAGCATGTCGATGATGAATTTTTTTCATGGGAATTTATCAATATAGAATTTTCAAGCATTTGGGTTTTTTACTTATTTATAGATCATTTTCAGTAAACATTTTAAGACAAAATCTTGAAGAGGCAGCATAAAATCAGCACCCATTCCAGAAAATAGAATCACAAAAAAAACCCTAGAGAGGGCAGACGGTTTACTCTCCAAACCTTACAGCAAGCAAGACATGCTCTCCACAATTGGGTGTCCTCACTAAATCCTCTTTCTTTGCTCCTCATAGATTTAGTCATACTTTTTCTTGTGTGCAACTCAAGGTACTACTTTTAGCTTTAGTCCTTTCTAGAACTGATTATTGCAATTCACATTTACTCTGGTCTCCCAGCATATGCTCTAAAATGTCTTCAGCTATTTTTTCTGATTCATCACCTGGTTTCTGCTTGTCTGAAATTTAAGATGCTCATCCTCCATGTACTGTGCTTTTAACCAGGGTTCTCCCCCTTACTTAACGAATGTAATTTAAACCTATGTTCTTCCCACATGTTATCCTTTTTCTCAGGTTTCTTTGCTTTATCTCCCCCCCCCCCCCTCGGCACCTCCACTTAAAAGTTTCACACCACTCAGCTTTTGGCTACCTCAGCCCTCATCTTTGAAACTCTGTGCCTCTATGCCTCTATCAGGAACCTTCCTTCACAAAGTTTAAGAAGGCCTTATAAACATGTCTCTTTGAACTTACCTTTGCACAGGTCCTCAGAGCAGAGACCTGACTATTCTATCTATGACACCCCCCACCCCCTTTGCATCTCTTGGGGATTTGGCTAACATTTTTGTTCTCATTTTTATTCTCATTTTTATTATATACCACTCTGCTGACTTTGTTCTTTTTAAGAGCAGTATAGCAAATGTTCGGGATGAATGAATACATCAAAATGTATAATTATATATACAGAGAGAGAGAAAAACATACTACTGTAGCAGTGGCTAGCAAAACACTTGCAGCCCCAGCACTCCCTCTTCACCCAACATGGGATAAATTTAATATCTAGCTATACCTATATATTGCAGCTAACCCCGCCAACTCAATACTCAATCAGCCCAACTAGACTCACAAAGATACCCTCATGCTAACTGTAACCCTCCAACTGTGCTGTCTAAATGTTGTTAAATACCCTCTTGTTAAATGTTGTAAATCACCCACATGTTAAATGTACCCCAATTGTGATGTAGGATAAGGTGGTATACAAATCTGTCTAAATAAATAAATATCATTTGAGGCATGTTACCAAATTGCAGAAGTTTATTGACCATTAAGCCCCAAGCGTTAGCATGAGAGATGTTGGCTCCATGCAGTTACCTTGGGGAGGTGCACCTCAGTAGTAGCAGTAGCAGCAGCAGCAGTAATAGTAGTAGTGGTGCTAACTGCTGAGCATGCATAATGTGGGTGCACTTTCTGCCAAACATTGAAGAAGTGGTAAGTGCACCCGTGCTAAAGGTCATGGTTCATGCATACCAATGATTCCTGTGCTGCAATATGCTATCAACAACCATACTCTACCTCTGACCTGCCCACTCACTGCCTCTGCCCATACTAAGTGGTTAGCCCTATGCCAGTGGTCAGCTTAGCAATCAGTAAACCCCACACTGACTGTTAACACACTTTAGTAAACATGCCCCTTAGTAAGGTCTGATGGTTAAGTTGTAGTATATTGCACCCATTGATGCAAGAGACGAAATGGGAATGAAAAAAATCCAAAAAATATCTAAACATGGGGCTTGGATGTAAATGCGATTTACAGAATTAAGCTAGCAGTTGGGTTCATCTGGCAGGCTAAAAGTACAGTATTAGCTGTAGGTTCTAGTGATAACACATGTGCTCATGTAGTATAAGTCTGCCTGGCAATCTACACTGGGAGCCCAGGAGGTGGATGTTTGAAAACTTTGTGGTTAGATGTGGGAAGAGAGGAATGTTGGGTATCATTTAAATAGTGGGTCTTATAGATGGTGGCGTAAGAAAGGAGAAAGATAACTCCCTCTCCAAAATATTTTTTTGCAGCAAGGATATACTACATTTTCATGCATATAACATGCACGTTATATGCTTTTTTTGCAGATCTTCCCCCCCCCCATACTGCATGTTATACGCATGCGCAACTTATATATGTAATTATCAACACAACACAATACAACACAACACAAAAAAAATGGAGTCATTTTTAACATTCTGGTCGCCGTATCTTAAAAAGGATATAGAGTTATTAGAAAAGGTTCAGAGAAGAGCCACCAAAATGGTAAAGGGATGGAAGGATACTCCTATGAAGAAAGGCTAAAAAGGTTAGGGCTCTTTAACCTGGAAAAGAGATGGCTGAGAGGAGATATGATAGAAGTCTATAAATTAATGAACGGAGTGGAACGGGTAAACGTAGATCAATTGTTTATGTTATCAGAATATAGAAAGACTAGGGGACATGCAAGGAAGCTACAGGGTAAACTATTTAAGACTGATAAAAGAAAATATTTTTTCACTCAACGTGTAATCAAACTCTGGAATTTGTTACCGGAGGATGTAGTAAAGACTGATCTCCAGGAACAAGCAGGAATGAGTCTTCACATATGGGTATCGTCGGTACCGATGGAGCCTGTGCGGGAACACTCCCCAGCGTCCAAAAGGAAAGCTTTTGGGAGCATTCCACAGTGCCTGCGCGCTGCCTTCCCGCCTTTCCCAACCATCTCTCTCCAGTTCTTCTTTTCCGCGGAGCCAGCAGGTCGTGTTCTTAGCGGCTATCTAGTCCAGTCCCTTAATGCTGGGTTGTGCTCCTATTCCTGCAGCTTGGAGACTAAGCAAATCCAACTCTTGATGACGTCAGGATATATATAGACCTGGCACAACCCACCAGCTTCAGTTTTTACTTAGTCTCCAAGCAGCTGGAGTGAAGCAGCAAGCTGGTAGATTAGGAGAGACATAGGAAAGGGGTTTTTTTGTTGCTTTCTTTACTGGCAATTTGTTTGATTTACCTTTCTTTGGGTTCTTTAGTGAGCTAGTTGGGGATCTAACCCTTCCCTCCCTCCGTCTTCCCCCCCCCCCCCTCAATCCGGTGGAGGAGCCTTACCTCGCGCCTGCCGTTGCATAGGGGCTAATTGCACTTGGTTCTTTTAAAGAAATCCACAGAGCTCCGGCGTTTGAGGCAGCGGAGAACGGCCTTGATATTTGCGGCCGGTTCTCCTGCAGCAAAGGACCTCTGCTTCGGTCTCCTGCCTCATGTCGGAAGCCCCTGTGGCGGCTGAGAGCGGGGCGGGCAGTTCGCGGCCTCTCTCTCTTTTTCCCCTCGGGCCGCATAGCTGGACGGAGGGGCGTCGGCGTGGAGCACTGCCAGTGAGCGGGGGAAGCAGCATTCTTCCTTCTGGAGGAGGGGGAACAGCGGCGCGGCCTGCAGCCTCGTGCAGTGCGCTGCGGCCTGGTGCGGAGGAGTTTCCCGCTCTGGCCGGCGCGTGCTTTTGCACAGTTCGTTTTTCTTCGCCACCGGGCAGTGAAGAGGCTGTACAGAGCGCGGTAGGAGCCGGACGGCAAGCCTTCTTTATCATATTTTTTTTTTGGCAGTTTACAGTCTAGACTAGTGTGACATTATAGTTTTTTGTTTTGGTAAAAAAAAAAAAAAATGAGTGTGGTGGAAGCACGGTGTACCATGCCGGCGCGTCCGCAGTGCCTTGTGTGTGGGGCCTGCAGGGGGGCGGTGTCCGATGCTGGAGTGTGCAGGGGCAGTTCTCTGGAGGCGGCTTCTGTGGAGCAGGAGCTCCAGGACAGTCTTAAGCAGTCTCCTCCTGCGCGTGGCTCTAGACCTGCGGAAGAGGTTTTGGAGGGGGTTCTGGAGGATGTCTCGCTGCCCTCCTTGTCGGTGGAGCAGCAGGGGTCCTCCCAATCTTTGCCGGGCACTTCCGCGGGGTCAGGAGGTCCTGGCGGTTTTTCCCCGGAGTTTGTTCTGTTGCTGCACAAAGCTTTCTGCATGCGGCAGCAGGAGGCCCAAACCCCTTACAAGAGAGGGGCGGAGGGCTAGCTGTTGGCCCCGGACCGGCCGGTTAAGAGGGCACGAACAGCTGAAGAGGAGCCTGTTTCCCCGGAGTCTGAGCTGCTGGACTCCGACAGGGATCTAGGGGAAGAGGAAGAGCTCGAGGAGGGCGAGATCCCGGAGGAACAGGCGAGAATTGTGAGAGTTTTTCGCCGTGAGGAGTTGCCTGCTTTGATTGGGGAATCATTGAAGGTGCTGAATATGACCACGGGAGAAAAGGAGAATGAAGAGGCCCTGGAGGACCCATTGATTCTGGCGGTCCGGAAGTCTCAGAGGGTCTTTCCGGTCCATCGGGTGGTCCGGCAGATGATTCAGGAGGAGTGGGATCAGCCGGAGGCCGGTTTGCGGGGGGTACGCTCTATGGCGCGTTTGTACCCGTGGCCGGAGGCGGAAAAGGAGCTTCTCAAGCTGCCCAGGGTGGATGCGGTGGTAGCGGCGGTTACCAAGAAGACTACCATCCCGGTGGAGGGCAGTGCGGCTCTAAAGGATGGACAGGACAAGAAGGTCGACACTTTGCTGAAGCAAGCCTTCGACATTAGCGCGATGGCCCTTCAGGCCTCGGTATGCGGGGCGTGGGTGGCCCGGGCGTGTTTGAGGTGGTCTCAACAGCTGCAGGCAGCCGGGGGGCCGCAGGTGGAGCCCCCGGGGAATGCGGCTCGTATTGAGTCAGGAACGGCCTATCTGGCTGATAGTCAGTATAACCGTATTCGTAGCCTGTCTAAGAATATGCCTTCCTTGGTGGCGGCTCGCCGGTATCTTTGGCTCCGGAATTGGGCTGCGGATGCCTCCTCCAAGTCTCGCCTTGGCAGGCTCCCTTTCAGGGGGAAGCTGCTGTTCGGGGAGGACTTGGACAAGTTGGTGAAGGACTTAGGAGAGTCTAAAGGGGGCAGACTTCCTGAGGATAAGTCTAAGCAGGGGCGCCCTTCCTCGCAGGGGCACTCGCAGCAGAGGGACTTTCGGAGGCTTCGTTCGGGTAGGCAGGGCTCCTTTCAGAGGGATAGGTTTCCCGCCAGAGGCCAGGGTTTCCGGGGGTTTCGAGGGGCCGGCAGAGGTTTTGGGGCCTCCTCGGCCTCCCCGGCCCTCAGAAAGCCACAATGAGATGAAGGGGGCTCGGGTGGGGGTGCTGCCGATCGGGGGTCGCTTGCGGCAGTTTCTCTCCGCCTGGGCCCGGGTAACTTCAGACAGGTGGGTCCTGGAGGTCATAGAGTCCGGTTATGCCCTGGAATTTGCAAAGCCTGTCCTTCCCTCGTTCGTCCAGTCGCCTTGCAGGACGGCGGCCAAGCGGTCTGCGGTGGCAGAGACCTTGGAGAGGTTGTTAGCGTTAGGGGCGGTGGTCCCGGTGCCGAAGGATCAACTCGGCTGCGGTCGGTACTCCATTTATTTTGTAGTGCCAAAGAAGGAAGGCTCGTGGCGGCCCATTCTGGACCTCAAGCAGGTCAACCGGTGTCTCCGGGTCCCACACTTTCGAATGGAGACGCTGCGGTCGGTGATAGTTGCGGTGCGGCTGGGAGAGTTTCTAACTTCTCTCGATCTCACCGAGGCGTATCTTCATATTCCCATCAGAGAGGCTCATCAGCAGTTTCTGCGCTTCGCGGTACCGCAGGGTCACTTTCAGTTTCGTGCCTTGCCCTTCGGCTTGGCGACAGCTCCTCGCACATTCACCAAAGTCATGGTGGTGGTGGCGGCGGCCCTTCGAGAAGAAGGTATCCTCGTGCATCCCTACCTGGACGATTGGTTGATCAGGGCCAAGTCCAGGGAGGAGAGCTTGTTGGCAACAGCCAGGGTAGTGGCTCTTCTGCAGGATCTGGGGTGGGTGATCAACCAGGCAAAGAGCAGGTTGGTGCCCTCTCAGGTGATCGAGTATTTGGGGGCACAGTTCGACACCCTGTCGGGCCTCGTCTTCTTGCCGGCTCAGAGGGCGGAGAGTCTCCGGCTTCTGGTCCGCGAGTTCCTGGCTCGGGAGAGGCCGACAGCATGGCACTATTTGCAGGTTCTGGGAACGATGGCGGCGACTTTGGACCTGGTTCCCTGGGCCAGGGCTCATATGCGGCCGCTCCAGCGGGCCTTGCTGCGCCGGTGGTCTCATCAGCATCAGGCTCTGTCTATGGCTCTTCCGTGTACGGTGGTGGCACGGGCGTCGCTGCAGTGGTGGCTCTCCCCCGGGAGTCTGGAAAAGGGGATGCCTCTGGACGCCCCTCGGTGGATACAAGTGACGACGGACGCTTGTCTGTCGGGTTGGGGGGCGCACTGCGAGGGACACTTTACCCAGGGAGGCTGGAGCGTACAGGAGTCTCGATGGCCCATCAGCCGTCTGGAGTTGCGGGCCGTGGTGCTGGCCCTCGGGGCGTTCTGGAGTCGGGTCGTCGGAAAGGCGGTCCGAATCTTGTCCGACAACATGACAGCGGTGGCATACATCAATCGGCAGGGGGGCACGGGCAGCCCTTGCTTGGAAGAGGAGGCGGAAGCCCTCATGGAGTGGGCCGAGGGCCATCTCATAGCCCCCTCCGCCCAGCATGTCGCCGGAGTGGCGAACGTCACGGCCGATTATCTCAGCAGGTACAGGATAGATCCAGGCGAGTGGGAGCTCAGCCAGGAGGATTTCGAGCAGATCGTCCTCCGTTGGGGGCCTCCGGTAATGGATCTGATGGCGCGTTGGGGGTCGGCCAAGACGAGCAGGTTCTTCAGCAGGAGAAGGGAAAGGATGTCGGAGGGGCTGGACGCCCTGAGTCAAAGGTTGGCCATTGGAGGGGTTGCTTTACGTGTTCCCTCCTTGGGCCCTCATCGGCCGAGTTCTGCAACGGATTGCAGCGCATCAGGGGTTGGTGATCCTGATCGCCCCAGATTGGCCACGACGGCCGTGGTACGCTGACCTGGTTCGTCTCCTGGCGGATCGTCCCTGGCGGCTCCCGGTAAGGGCGGACCTTCTCAGGCAGGGGCCGGTCAGGATGCCGCAGGTGGGTCGGTTCTCGCTTATGGCCTGGCTCTTGAAAGGGCAAGGCTCCTTAAGAGAGGGTATTCAGCGTCAGTGATTTCCACCTTGCTGAAGGTTCGCAAGCGCTCCACCTGTTTAGCATACATTCGGGTGTGGCGCATTTTTGAGGTCTGGTGTGAGGAGCGGTGCAAGAAGCCCCTGTTGGTGGTGGTTTCTGAGGTATTGGATTTTTTGCAGGCGGGCCTGGAGAAGGGGCTTGCAGCCAGTTCCTTGAGGGTTCAGCTGGCGGCTATCGCCTGCTATAGGGGCAAGGTGAAGGGCGCGGCCCTCAGCCGTCACCCCGATGTGATTCGTTTTCTCAAAGCGGTCAGGCGTCTAAGGCTGCATCGGAGGATCGTAGTTCCTTCTTGGGACCTCAATTTGGTGTTGGATTCTCTGGTCGGGGCGCCCTTCGAGCCACTCGCTCAGTCGTCTCTTAAGGATCTGACTCTCAAGGCCGTGTTCTTGGTGACCATTTGCTCCGCTAGGCAGGTCTCGGAGTTGCAGGCCTTGTCTTGTCGTCCTCCCTTTCTGGTTTTTTCCGTGGAGAAGGTGGTGTTGCGGACGGTCCCGTCCTTCCTGCCCAAGGTAGTCTCCCCGTTTCATGTCAATCAGCCAGTGTCCCTGCCGGTCTTTGCCGGGTCGGAGCTAGACAGGGGGGATGTCCGGCTGCATCTTTTGGATGTGCGTCGAGTGTTGCGGCGTTATCTGAAACTCACTGAGTCCTTCCGCAAGTCCGAGCGTCTGTTCATTTTGTTCGGTGACCCGCGCAAGGGGGAGGCGGCGTCGAAGGCCACGATCTCCAGGTGGATTAGGGAGGCCATTGCGTCCGCGTATGTCCTAAAGGGCAGGCAGGTTCCGGGGGGGTTACGAGCCCATTCCACTCGGGCTCAGGTGTCGTCCTGGGCGGAGTTTAGCTTGGTTCCCCCTTTGGACATTTGCAGAGCGGCGACCTGGTCCTCTTTGCACACCTTTGCTAAGCACTATAGGCTGGATGTGCAAGCCGCGGCCGATGCAGGTTTTGGGAGAAGGGTGCTTCGAGCCGGTTTGGCAGGGCCCTCCCAAGCCTGAACTGCTCTGATACATCCCAGCATTAAGGGACTGGACTAGATAGCCGCTAAGGAAGAGGTAATTAGACCTTACCTGCTAATTAGTGTTCCTGAAGGATATCTAATCCAGTCCCTGGTCCCACCCGGTGTTGCTGCCGGTTCGAAGCAGTTTTTCGGAGCGTGTTTGTCCTTAGGGGTGCCAGGTTTTTCTGGGCGCTCCGCTTTTGGGGCAGTTTTGGGGCCGAAGCGGGGTTCTGGGCTGTAGTGCTGCCGAGCTGGATCGGTAGCGGCAGCGTGCGCTAACAGGTAAGCCTTTTCCCCCTCGAGTGGGGGGTGTCTGTGGTCCTAGGTAGTATAAGTATTATAGGTGTTATATGTATAGTAGTTAGTGTCTCTCCGTTAGTTTGCTTTGTCAACAGGATACTGAAGCTGGTGGGTTGTGCCAGGTCTATATATATCCTGACGTCAGCAAGAGTTGGATTTGCTTAGTCTCCAAGCTGCAGGAATAGGAGCACAACCCAGCATTAAGGGACTGGACTAGATATCCTTCAGGAACACTAATTAGCAGTAAGGTCTAATTACCTCTTTCCTGTTACCGCTGAAGAATTTCTTATTTTCTTATTCTTATTTTCTTTAGTCGCGTGTCTGCCTTCTCGAGGACCGGTAACGCCGGTCTTTTTTCTCTTTCTTTACAAAAAAAACCAAAAAAAACTTTTTCTGTTTCAGTGCTTTTTCTTCTGTGGCCCTAGGCCTACAGTCTTTTTCCTTATGGAAAAGCCCGCCTCCGGGTTTAAAAAGTGCACAAAGTGCAGTGGCACTATTTCTGTCACAGACACCCATGACTGGTGTCTAAAATG
This sequence comes from Ichthyophis bannanicus, assembly GCA_033557465.1. Classification (NCBI taxonomy): domain Eukaryota; kingdom Metazoa; phylum Chordata; class Amphibia; order Gymnophiona; family Ichthyophiidae; genus Ichthyophis; species Ichthyophis bannanicus. The sequence continues at coordinate 551,354,036 of CM066031.1, forward strand.
TTTAGGTCCTGACCATTCCATCGCGGATTGTGAGTCCTGCTCCATGATGTCTAAAAGAGGGTTACAGAATCGGGCAGCCAAGCTCAGTACCCTGTTTCCCTCCAATGCAGCTTCGGTGGCATCGACGTCTTCCAGGGCTGCTTCTTCATCCCATGGATCTCAGGTAACAAAACTTAAGTCCGGTCGATCCTCAAAGGGTACATCTCCCTCTAAGTATCGATGTTCCCGACATTACTATTGAGGAAACCACACCGGCAAAATTACCCTGGCGGGAGGCTCCGGCTTCCAAAGCATTATCTATGGGGTCACAGGTTGACATCGATGGCACGGCCTCGACCGATCACCTGTTACAATGTTCTGGGGTACCGGTGGTTCCCGGTACCGACATCCAGACATTGGTGGCGTCGATGGATCAGAATATTCTGACCATGCAGCGTGCCATTACGGCCTTCATACAAGCTGCGACGCCCTCGGTACAACAACAAACCCCGTTGTCGATACCGTTTCCGGTTCCGGATCCAGCTCCGGTTCCAATACCAGTACCGCTTGCATCGACGTCAGCATCGAAAGCAACGATACGGTATCCAGTGATGCCTGTTAGTACCGATTCGGTACCAATGACTCCCGATGTCGATACCCCTCGGTACTCGTATCGGGCTCTGCGAGAGCATCCAGACAGTCGATACTTCGATTCCTCTGAAGAATCTGATGCATCAGAGGTTTCCATCGAAGCATCGGAGATTCGTCCTCAGGAACCCTCTTCTCCAAAAAGGAGAATGTCTCCTCCTGAGGACTTGTCTTTCCAGGACTTCATCAGGGAGGTGGCCAGAGGCCTGTCCATTGCAGTAGCCTCTGAAACTGAGCCCAGAGCCAAAAAATTGGATATTCTTCAATATCCTAAGGCTCCTAAAGAGGCGCCATTTTACCAGTACATGAGATTCTTTATGACCACATGTTAGCTATATGGGAAACTCCTCTTACCACCTCTCCCTTTTCTCGTAGGTTGGACACCATGTATCATGTTCCTCCTTGTCCTGGATTTCATAAGACTCAGCTCCCTCACCGCTCTATTGTGGTAGAGTCTGCTATGAAAAAAATCAAAAGCACAAAAAGACACTCCTCTGCTCCTCCAGGAAGAGAATGCAGAACCTTAGATGCTTTTGGCAGGAAAATCTTCCAGGCCAGTATGCTTGTAGCCAGAATCAACTCCTATAGTCTCTATATGGGGATGTTTCTAAAAGAGGTTACAGACCATCTACACACCTTATCTCCTTTTATGTCAGAAGATAAGAGAGAAGAATATATTACCTGGCTTAAACATGCATAAGATGTATCCAAGTTTTCCAATCGTACAGCCTTTGACTCCTTTGAGGGTGCCAGTAGAGCTTCGGCTATTGCCATAGGTGCACGCAGAGTAGCTTGGTTACAAGCCTCTGATTTGGAATCCTGGGTACAGGATGGTCTGGGCAACCTTCCCTGTACAGGGGAAAACCTGTTTGGCAAAGATTGGCAAGCAAAAGCCACCCAGATGGATGCTGAAAATTCTGCTTTAGATAGACTTTCAAAGTCTACTACTGCTCCTTTCAAGAAGAGGTTATTCAAGAAAGGATCTTTCCCAAAAAAAGGGAAATTTTCTTCTGGTTATGCTCATGCCTCTTCTCAGGGTCGTTTTGCTACAAAGAGACAGCAACAACCAAAACAGGCCAAGCCTCAGGCTGCGAGGACTGCTACGGCCCAACAGCCTCAGCCTCCTCAGGGCCTTTGACTTTCCACTAGAGAACTTAGCATTTCTGGCTCTAGAACATCCAGAGCCTCTCACCATCCCAGGAAGGTTAGCTCACTTTGCTCCCAGATGGGAACAAATCACAGCAGAGCACTGGACCCTCTCCATTATAAGGGGAGGGATACAAGCTACATTTCTTAAACCTTCCTCCTCACACCATGGTGAAACAGTTCAACTCTCCAACATCTCTTCTCGACCTTCTAGATCAGGAGATTGCTACCCTTCTTGCCCAAGGGGCAATAGAAGAAGTACCCCTTCAACAGGGCTCAGGGTTCTACTCCCCCTATTTTCTAATCCCAAAGAAAACAGGGGGCTACAGACCCATCCTAGATCTCAGAGAGTTGAACAAGTTTCTATGCAAGGAGAAATTCAAGATGATTTCTCTTGGTACTCTCCTTCCATACCTCCAGAGTCAGGACTGGTTTTGTTCTCTAGACCTCAAGGATACGTATACCCATGTCCTCATCCATCCAACACACAGAAGTTTCCTTCGGTTCCTTTACCAAGGAAAGCACTACCAATACAGAGTGCTTCCTTTCGGTCTGGCCTCTGCTCCAAGAGTGTTCACAAAATGCATGGCAGTGGTAGCTGCATTTTTACGCATTATAGGGATATTCGTATTCCCATATCTGGACGACTGGCTCATCCGAGCTCCATCCCAGTCAGAGGCCCAGACTTCCCTAGCCTGCACAAGGCGTATTCTTCAGTATCTGGGATTGGTAATCAGCATTTCAAAATCCCATCTCACCCCTACTCAGTCTCTAGAGTTCATAGGGGCCTTACTGGATACCACAACTGCAAGGGCATATCTTCCCCAGGCCCGTTGCCTACGCCTAGTGCAGTTAGCCTCCCAGATTCAGTTAAAATCCCATTTAACTGCTCGAGAGATGTTGCAACTCTTAGGCCACATGGCTTCCACAGTGCATGTGGTTCCTTATGCTCGCCTTCACATGAGGGCAGCTCAGTGGACTCTATCCTCCCAGTGGACCCAGGCATCAGGTTGCCTGTCAGACAAAATAGCAACCTCCAGACGCCTCTTTTGGTCCCTCCACTGGTGGAAATCCACTCAAAATCTGTTGTTGGGATCCCCCTTTCAACAGGTGCTACCCCAAGCAACCCTTACGACAGATGCCTCTCCAAAGGGTTGGGGAGCTCATCTCCAAGACCTCTCCACTCAGGGCATCTGGTCTCCACAGGAGACATCTCTTCATATCAACCTCTTAGAGCTCAGAGCAATCTTCTTGGCTCTCAGAGTATTTCACACCCTGCTCAGCTACAAGAGAGTCCTCATCCATACGGACAATCAGGTAGCCATGTTCTATGTGAACAAGCAGGGGGGGACAGGCTCTCTGTCACTCTGCAACGAAGCTCTGAGATTGTGGGCCTTCGCCAGAGAGCATCAAATCCATCTCATGTCACTGTATCTTCCAGGGGTTCAAAACTCTTGGGCAGACAGACTCAGTCGAGTTCTGCTTCCACACGAATGGTCCCTCCATGGAGACCAGGTAGCCAGGATCTTCCGGATTTGGGGTACCCCAGACGTAGACCTATTTGCAAGTCCGTGGAATGCCAAACTTCCCCGGTTTTGTTCCAGGATTCCATGTCGGGGGGTTCAGGCCAGGGATGCCTTCCTCCTTCACTGGGGGCAAGGCTTCCTCTATGCCTTTCCACCTATTCCCCTAATCCCCAAGACTCTGTTCAAGCTTCAGAGAGACAAGGGGTCTATGATCCTCATAGCACCACATTGGCCACGCCAAGTGTGGTACCCTCTACTTCTGCATCTCTCTCAAGCTCCCTCCCTGGACCTGGGGTCTGCTCCAGATCTCCTCTCCCAAGAGGAGGGAACCCTGTGGCATTCAAATCCTCAGTCTCTTCATCTCAGGGCCTGGTTGCTGAAGGCCTAGACCAGTGATGGCTAACCTTTTTGAGCCCGAGTGCCCAAACTGCCGCACAAAACCAAAGAATTTCCTCAAAGTGCCAGCACGTCATTTGCATAAGTGGTCTTATTTGCATAAATATTTGCATAATGTTACCATACACTAACTTTTAGTAAACATGTCTCTTAATGAGTGTATGGATAAAGAAAGACTAAAAGATTTCTACATTACTATAATCCAGTGCCAACCGCCAGGCACATTAGGAACTACTACAAAAGCTGCCCATTTAGAACCCATAGCAAACCCGCCGTATCCTGACAGCATTACCAGGACTCACAAAGCACCATACCCTACCTATCAAAAGGCAACACTGCAAATATTAAACCAATACATTTCAGAGAATACTGGGGAAAGAGAACAAGTGGCAACGTCAAATAGGAACTTCCTCTTGTACCAAACAAAGCGCAGATGTTAATGATGCACATTTCCCAGAGCTGACATATTCCAGTTAATAAATTCAAAATAAAGAAACATCTTTCTACCTTTTGTGCATTTGTTTTTCAGTTGCAATTGGTCCAGCCACTTTCTTCTGGTTTCTTCATGTTTTCTGCTAACTCTCCATCGTCTGCTGTCCATTTGTCCTTTCTTCTCTCTAGTTTTTTTTTCCATTCTCTCTCTCTCTCTACATCTGCTTTAACATACTAATCTTTCTCCTTTTGCTCTTTCCTCATTCCTATTTCATCCACACAAATTTTACCCCTCCATCCTCAATCCCCAATTACTCTCCCAATACCTGGCCAATTGTAGATTTTTCATCCCTCCTACACAAAATATTTTTACCCTCTCCATTTTACTCTCCCAGCCCCATCCCATTCTAATCCTCCCCCAACATCAGCTCCCTTCTAGTTCCAGTCTCACCCAGCATCCATCCCCTTCTAGTCCCTGCATCAGCCCATTTCCAGTCCTAGCCCCCCATCAGCCCATTTCCAGTCCTAGCTCCCCCATCCATTTCCAGTCCAAGTCCCTTCATCAGCTCATTTTCAATCCTAGCCCCCCCATCAGCCCATTTCTAGTCATTTCCTAGCCCCACCATCAGCCCATGTCAAATCATAGCTCCCCTGCACTCAGCCCAATTCCAGTCCAAGCCCCCCCATGAGCCCACTTCCAGTTCTAGCCCCTCCATGAGTCCATTTCAATTCAAGCCCCCACCACAGCCCATTTCCAATCTTAGCTCCCCCCAACAGCCCATTTCCAGTCCTATCCTAGCTGTTCCATCAGCCCATTTTCAGTCCTAGCTCCCTTCCCTCACAGCCCATTTCCATTCCAAGCCCCCTCCCCATCAGCTATTTGCAGTTCAAGCCTCCCCTTCCACTCAGCCCATTTCCAGTCCTAGCAACACCCCAACCCATTACCAGTCCTAGCCCCCCGTCAATCAACTTCCAGTCCTAACCCCCATCACCCCATTTTCAGTTTAAGCCCCCCCTATAACCCATTACCAATCCTAACCCCCATCAGCCCATTTCCAGTCAGCCCCCCATAGCCCATTGCCAGTCCTAAACCCCCCCCATCAGCCCACAGCCCATTACCAGTCCTAACCACATCAGCCCACCTCAAGTCCTAACCCCTCCCCATCAGCCCATTTCCTGTTCTAGCCCCCCCATAACCCATTATCAGTCCTACCCCCCCATCAGCCCACTACCAGTCTTAACCCCCCCCATAGCCCATTGCCAGCCCTCATCAGCCCACAGCCCATTGCTAGTTTTAACCCCCCATAGCCCAATGCGTCTTAACCCCCCTCCCCAGCCCCCTGCCTGTCTTAACCCCCCCAGCCCACTGCCAGTCTTAACCCCCCTCCCTAGCCCAGTGCCAGTCTCAACCCCTCTCCCTCCCTCCCTAGCCCATTGCCAGTCTTAACCTCCCTCCCTCCCTCCCTAGCCCATTGCCAGTCTTAACCTCCCTCCCTCCCTCCCTAGCCCATTGCCAGTCTTAACCCCCTCCCTCCCTCCCTAGCCCATTGCCAGTCTTAACCCCCCTCCCTCCCACCCTAGCCCCTTGCCAGTCTTAACCCCCCTCCCTCCCTCCCTAGCCCATTGCCAGTCTTAACCCCCCTCCCTCCCTCCCTAGCCCATTGCCAGTCTTAACCCCCTCCCTCCCTCCCTAGCCCATTGCCAGTCTTAACCCCCCTCCTCCCTCCCTAGCCCATTGCCAGTCTTAACCCCCCTCCCTCCCTCCCTAGCCCATTGCCAGTCTTAACCCCCTCCCTCCCTCCCTAGCCCATTGCCAGTCTTAACCCCCCTCCCTCCCTCCCTCCCTAGCCCATTGCCAGTCTTAACCCCCCCCCTCCCTCCCTAGCCCATTGCCAGTCTTAACCCCCTCCCTCCCTCCCTAGCCCATTGCCAGTCTTAACCCCCTCCCTCCCTCCCTCCCTAGCCCATTGCCAGTCTTAACCCCCTCCCTCCCTCCCTAGCCCATTGCCAGTCTTAACCCCCTCCCTCCCTCCCTAGCCCATTGCCAGTCCTACCCGCCCCCCCGCGGCTCATGGCAATTAAAAAAAAAAAAACTGGCCGCTGCCGCGGCGGCGGCATGGAGTGTCCCGCGGGGCTCCCTCTGCCCGGCGGGCCACGCCCGGCGCGACTCAGCCCCTCTCTGCCGGCTTGCAGATACGCGAGGGAGGGATACGCGAAGGGAGAGAGTCTCCCTTGCGTCTCTGTTAAGCCCGCAGGGGCAGATGGGAAACGCGAGGGAGACTCTCTCTCCCTTCGCGTATCTGCAAGCCTGCAGAGAGGGGCTGAGTCGCGCCGGGAGAGTCCCGCCGGGCAGAGGGAGCCCCGCGGGACACTCCATGCCGCCGCGTCCAGCTTTTTTTTTTTTTTTTTAATTGCCATGAGCCGGCATATCTCAATTTGCGACCTTCCTGCGTGCCAGCTGCAAGGCCTTCACGTGCCACAGCTGGCACGCGTGCCATAGGTTCGCCATCGCTGGCCTAGACCTTCAAGATTTACACCTTTCTCAGCAAGTGAAGGATATCCTTCATGCTTACAGAAAACCTTCTACCAGACGCTCTTATGCTTTTAAATGGAAAAGATTTTCCATTTGGTGTGCAGAAAATGGTCTTAACCCCTCTGCAATACCTTTGAATTCGTTACTGGACTATTTGCTGCATTTATCCCATTCAGGCCTTAAAACAAATTCAATCAGGGTCCATTTGAGTGCTATTGCAGCATCCCTGAAGCCTCTTAATGGACAACCTATTTCCTCTCATCCTCTTATAGCAAGATTCATGAGAGGCCTTCTTTTAACTAAACCTCCCATTAGACCACCCCCAGTGGCATGGGACTTAAATCTGGTTCTTGGCCAGCTTATGAAGCCACCCTTTGAACCCTTAGCCACTACCTCCTTGAAATTCCTTTCCTGGAAGGTTCTTTTTCATATTGCACTCACTTCAGCTCGCCGTATCAGTGAGTTGCACGCTCTAGTGGCTAATCCTCCTTATACAAGGTTCCATCATGACAAGGTAGTTCTCAGAACTAATCCACACTTTATGCCTAAAGTGGTTTCACCTTTTCATCTGAACCAGGAGGTATATTTACCTGTCTTCTTTCCAGGACCTCATGCATCAAGTGCAGAGAGGAGTCTTCATACCCTGGATTGCAAAAGGGCACTTGCTTTCTATTTACAAAGAACACAGCAACATAGAAGGTCCTCTCAACTTTTTGTTGGTTTTGATCCTTCCCATTTAGGACTTCCAGTCTCTAAGAGAACTCTGTCCAATTGGATTGCTCAGTGTATTTCCTTCGCCTACCAGAGTAAGAATCTCTCTCTTGAAGGCCATGTCACAGCTCACAATGTGAGGGCCATGGCAGCCTCTATGGCTCATCTAAACTCTGTGTCCATCGACCAAATCTGTCGAGCAGCCACCTGGGCCTCGGTTCTTACCTTCACAGCCCATTACTGCTTGGACAAGGATTCCCGCCGGGATGCCTTGTTTGGTCAGGCTGTTCTCAAACACCTGTTCCATACCTAATCAACTCCTGCCCTCCATCCCTGACTGGATGCCTGAGATTCATAGGTGGAGATGGAGCCCTCTAAGGACTCACAATCTGGGTGATCTCCCAGGCATCTCTAGCTGGGGAGTCCCCATATGTGAAGACTCATTCCTGCTTGTTCCTGGAGATAGCACAGTTACTTACCTGTAACAGGTGATCTCTGGGAACAGCAGGAATTAGTCTTCACAACCCTCCCACCTCCCCTAGGAGTTGTATCTCTCTATCTATCTTTCCTTTCCTCTTTGTCTCAGCTTTAAAACTCGAACTGGAGAGAGACGGTTGGGAAAGGCGGGAAGGCAGCGCGCAGGCGCTGTGGAATGCTCCAAAAAGCTTTCCTTTTGGACGCTGGGGAGCGTTCCCGCACAGGCTCCGTCGGTACCAACGATACCCATATGTGAAGACTAATTCCTGCTGTTCCCAGAGATCACCTGTTACAGGTAAGTAACTGTGCTTTAGTGTAGCTGGGTTTAAAAAAGGTTTGGACAAGTTCCTGGGGGAAAGGTCCATAAACCATTATTAAGAAGGGACCCAGGATATCAATGCTTGACCCAGTACAAGCATTACGGAACCTGTGTCTTTTGGGGAAACTGCTAGGTACGTATGACCTAGATTGGCCATTGTTGGAAACAGGATACTGGGCTTGATGGACCTTGGTCTGACCCAGTATGGCATATCTTATGTTCTTATTTTTATAACTTCTTTATTTTGAAATGCTGAATTTCAATGAGACTAAATGCGAGTAAATGAAACTAAATGAGACTAGGCCAGTTCAGTTCAATCAATGTCTCCATCATCTGACTCATCAAACCCTTCAAAGTCTGTTCCCTCTTCTCTGTCATTGTTGAAATAAGACCCGACTGCAGACGCTCTTCTGTGATTTCTGAAGTGATGTCATCGTCCCTATTGGCATCTTAACCTTCATCATCTGTATCCGCATGTGTCTTCTGCTGGTAGACAATCCTAGTCTTTCTGAAGCTATTGCAGATGATTTGTGGTGTTATTTTACCCCAAGCAGAAGACACCCACTTGCAGACTTCTGAAAACTGCACATGCTTCAGTCTTCCTGATGGTGTGAATTCATAAATCCCAAACTGCATCCATTCCTCCCACTCTCTTCTCATAAACGGTGCTTACCTCGGGTGCATCTACTGGCTGTAGCTTGCAGGTAAGACAGCCAGGTATTACAGCTATGAGGGCCCCAGCGGAGTTTATATAATTTTGATGGGTTTTTTTCCTTGTGGGCAACCATGGCATTGAAAATTAGTAATGACTTCTTGTAGAAGAATCCCCCCTGCCTGGCCCTATAACATTTATCAACCCATACTTTTTATAAGGTCACAGTCCATCCATCCCTTCCTATTACCGTGGACAACCACACCTATGGGCAGGTTTTTGCAGGGCATAGTAACTCTCTTGAAAACTACCATTGGCTTTAATTTCACCCCACTCACTGCATTCAAGGACTACAGTGAAGCAGACCCTCTCATGCCCAGTGGCTGTAATGGCTACAGTTTTTGAACCTGAAGTAGCTACACAGGAATGTCGAAAGACATTGGAACCTCATCCATTTTTATTATGTCCACTGCAGAGATACCATATTCAGAGATTTCTTTGGATTCAAATTCACGGAAGTCGTTCCATCTTTTGCTTCCAGTCATCCGGAAGTCATAGGCCTACAGTGGTTCTCATTATCACAGAAAGCCCTTTTTTTTTTTTTTCTTCATGAATCTAGAAATCCAGGTGAAACCTGCTTTGAAATCAGTGATTCCACTTTCATTTGCCAGAAACTTTGTTTTGATCTGAATTGTGACAGAGAGCTTGATTTTGTTCCCTCTGGGAATGACTTGAGAGATTGGGTTCTTTCTCCAGTTTAGGCCATTTTTCTTTGGGCCCACGATGCATATGTTTGTGGGAGTTCATATTCTTGAACTCCTTTTTCTCCTTTATCCATTTGCGAATGGACGCCTCTCCAACCTTGAACTCTCTCACTGGCTCTTTTTTGCTTGTTTCTTCCGCTCTCACGACTTTTAAGTTTGAAGTTGAAGGTGTAGGACTTGCGTTTCATTCCCAACATGGTCAGCAGCAAAAAGGGCGTGTGCGTTATATGTGTAGGCGGTTTATCCAAAAACTTTCGAACAGAATGGCATCATTTCTGTGCATTATACGTGTGTGTGCATTATACGTGTGTGCGCATTATTTGCATGAAAATACGGTATTCTTATCAGTATGACAGAGATAACTAGGCCACATCTTATTACTGTATTACACAAATTTAGATGAACTTTCTCTCCAGGCTAGGGAACATCGCAAAGGTAATCCATTCAAGCTCTGAGTGAGAGAGAAGGGGGCAATGCTGTGGCTATAAGTGCAACCCTTTCTTGCACAAGAATGACACTGATGACTGCAGTCTCAACCAGAAAGGGCACCCCAATTACTGGGATTAAATGTCTGGGGATTGGGGTAGAATGAAGAGGCGTTAAAATGGGGGAAAATTATTTTTCTTTCTCTCAAAAATAAATAAATAAACAAAATAAAAGGCAGTACTAACAAGATTGCTCATCCTATCAGCTGCACTATTTAACTCCTGCTTTTTCTTATTTATTTTTTATTCTACTAGATAATTTATTTTTTTATGCTTTCTTAGAACACAGGATATGGCCAAAAGTAAGGAGCAGTACAGATTTTCTTCAGAATATCAGCTTTATTCTAAAGTTTCTTCATTTGGTCTCATTTTAGATCTCTTTTTTTCTGTTTTAATATATTTAACAATTTTTGGATTTTCTTGTTTCTAGTCAGATGAAGTCTGATCTTTCATTCTCTATTCTTCCTCCTTCATGTATCAACACGACAGTGCCTGATTCTGCTTGTATTGAGTTTGAAGGTTACTCGCATTAAACTCATTTCAAGCAGGATTTGAAATGTGAATATCTTCTCAGGAATTTAGAAACATTAAAAACATTAAAAGTTATATATCATAATGATTTTGTTTGTTCTGATTGCCTCTTTAAGGCATTTCCTGTGGTTCATTCTTCAAAAGTCAAAGCTTCTATAATATAAATTCTGTATTTCACCAAAATTTGTCTTTTCTTTGTTTAATGTTTTTGTGTTACAATTTTAGAGACATGATAACAAAAGATGTTGAAGCGTGGGAATCTTCAGGACAGTGGATGTTCTCTGTTTATTCCGTTACAAAGGAAAAGCACAACCTCTCAGGTAGTGAAATACTTAATGTTTACACCTGGTGCTATTCACATTATTAGTGATTAAGGGCCTGATTCATTAGGGTTCAGGGCTGAAAATCCCAGGAGCAAGTTCACCTGTGTATTTAATTTGGTAAAGGGTACCTAAAATTCAGAAAAGCATAAAATGAAACTAAAAGAGAACAAAAATGAAGAAATAAAGGTAAATAACATAAACAAAATAGCTCTGCCAACAAAATAGAAAATGAGTAAAAAAAAGTCTGTTGTATGAACCTTAGCATCTACTGAGATGGTTTTGTTTACGAGTTTTCCCCTTTCCCACAGTTTGCTATACTTTGGTCATCTCACTGGCTCTTGTTTTCACATAGTTTCCTGTTGACTTCCTTTGCTTAGGAGTTCTGAAAATTTACAGCACCTTCTCAACTTGTCTCCTGGAGCTTTTAGGTTTTATAACACAATTCCTCCTACATTCTTTGTGCCGTGTATTGTTCTTAGGAGAATAAGATACAATGCAGAATTCCCTACAGTGTAGAATTTATCATCCTGCTAGACCAGTCCAGACATGTGGATTGTGTTCCTCTACCAGCAGATTGGTGGAGACAAAGAACCAATGAAAAGTCAAGGTTTCAATAACATCACTCCCCTGCCTCTTTGCCTCAGCGACCAGAGGTCTCTTCAGTATTTCTTTGTCTCCAGCAGATGGCTGGATGAAGTTTCTCCACTCTGAAGAAAATCCTGAATAATTAAGAGGAAAAGATTGCTTTAAACACTCATGAGCGATCACCTTGAGGATGATTCTTACTTGAGCACGACATGGGAGGCTCCACTAGACTGGGGTTATCTTGGTAGCCATAGGAGGAGGGAAAATTGGTTCAGCTTCACGCTCTTATCATAAGAGCTTGTTGAGCAGCCACAAAATTGGAAGGATTTTGAAGAATTCAGCAGCATCACACAACTTCAGTGTCCTCTGCCACCTCCTCTGTTCCCCCTACTCGCTCCCGAAGATTGCAGAAGAATCTGCCTGCCAACCACCTTAAACGCAGTGTCTTCAAAGTCAGAGAAACTATTTCAGGGAAGTAGAGCTGAGCCCAGCATGGATTTCTGCCTGGTGCGCTCAGGGGGTGAGTACCAAGGCTTGACCTTGTCATGTCCTTGTTGGGGTCTTCCAATTCCATTAGTCTGGGGCACAATTTGGGGTAAACCATTGACACGATGTGGGGGTTTCCTGCCCTTTCCTGCATGTGTTAGTAGCTTTTTTACTATTGTGCACCTGGCAATCGTGTGATCCTTGCATGCATTCTGCTGAAATGGCTCCAACGCATATTCATACCCAAGCGCCCATAACATGCATTGCTATGTAAGCACTGTTAATGCACGTCTTCCGGGCTGCCGTGGCCTTAGTGTGTGCTGTTGTGATTCTTGCCTTAACTCTCTGTCTTCCAGGAAACGTTGTTTGGCCTATGGCAAGCAAGATGTCTCATCTCTGGTTTCTGGACTCTGCTCTTCTTGCATGGCAGCTCCTGAGTTGTTCTTGGAGGGTCTGCTCCCCCTCTCTACGCCAGGGGTTGCACTTAAGGCCTTAAGGCATGAGCTGGGAGATGGCCTGTGGGTAAGGATAAATCTCCAGGAACAAGCAGGAATGAGTCTTCACATATGGGTACGTCGGTACCGACGGAGCCTGCGCGGGAACGCTCCCCAGCATCCAAAAAGAAAGCTTTTGGGAGCATCCCTCGCGCATGCGCGCTGCCTTCCCGCCCATTTACTTCCCTCTCATCAGTTTTCCGCGGAGCCGGCAGGACGTATTCCTGTCACCGCAGAAAATTCTTCTTTTTATTCTTAGTTTTTTGTGGTCGCTTCTGCCTTCCCTCAACGCCACCGGTACCGCCGGTGCTTTTCTTTCTTTTTACTAAAGAATTTCTTCTTTTCTTAGAAATTTTTTCCTGTTTAGTGCCTGACGGTTTCTAGGCCACTAGGCCTCTATCCTTCCATTATGGAAAAGCCAGCCACTATCCTTAAGAAATGCTCAAAGTGTGGCGGTACAGATATATTTTCAGACACTCATACTTGGTGTCTAAAATGTTTAGGTCCTGACCATTGCCCTCTGGAGTGTCTCACCTGCTGGAGCTCAAACAGAAGAAGTCTTCAGGATCGAGCACAACTCAATACCCGGTTCACATCGCACTCGATGTCACCAGCTAGAATATCTTCTTCACACGATCAGGTAACCAAACAAAAGTCTGTAAAGACTAGCCAGTCCTCGAGTGGTAGATCTCCTTCTCAGCATTGAGGTGGCTCCGGCCTTGCCCTCGGACATTTTGGCAATAAAGCCCCGGCGGGAGTCTTCAGGCTCCAAAGCATTAACGGGGCTTCAGGTTGTTCCCGGGGTTCTTACCTCGATGAACATACCTTGGCCATGCTCGGTGGTTGTGGCTGCTTCGAGCAGTACCGACACCCCGGCATCGGCTATAGTGATGGATGAAACACTCCTCACCGATGAACGTAGTCTAGCGCTCTCGGCTACTTCGGTACCGCTAGAGTTGCTGCAGACCGTTCCTTGAGTATCGGTATCGGCTTCGGTACCGGCATCGGTGTCGGTACCGGTATCGGCATCGGTGTCGGTACCGGTATTGGCATCGGTGTCAGTACCATCCATGCTTGCTTTGACAGACTCGCTTCCTTCGATGCCGAGCCTGGAATCGATCTCTAGCATGGGGGATTCGGTACCGACCTTGGGCGGTACCGAAGACATCGCTTTAAAGAAAATCCGATGCTTCATCCTTTCAAGTCTTCCGATCCCGATGACTGGGATGAATCCATCGGTACCAAGGCTGATTTTTCAACAAGTATAGCCTTTACCCCTCATTTTAGAGGGTCCTCCTCGGGGAGATTTCTTTTCAAGCTTTTCTGCTTCTATACCTGATAAAGAATCCCTACCGGGGGATTCAGAGACACTGCAATTCCCCTGGATTCCAAAGGAGGTGATCATGCTTCCTTTGCATCAGATCTTACAAGATCTACTATTAAGAATGTGGGAAACTCCTTTAACGGTATCCGCACATTCTAAGACACTTGACACTATGTACAAGGTGCCACCTTCTCCAGGTTTTCAAAAGACTCAACTTCCTCATCATTCTATAGTAGTAGAATCAGCAATGAGGCGTATTAAAAGTGCAAAGAAGCACTCTTCTTATCTCCAGGAACAAGCAGGAATGAGTCTTCACATATGGGTACGTCGGTATCGACGGAGTCTGCGCGAGAACGCTTCCCAGCGTCCAATCAGAAAGCTTTTGGAAGCATCCCAACACGCCTGTGCGCTGCCTTCCCGCCTTCCCAACTGCCTCTCTTCAGTTTTCGTTTTTCCGCGGAGCTGGCAGGACATTCTCCTGTCACCGCAGAAAATTCATTTATTTTTTAGTTTTCTTGTGGTCACGGCTGCCTTCCCCGACGCCACCGGTACCGCCGGTGTTTCTTTCTTATTTTCTTTTAAAATTTTTTCCTTAAGGAATATAAAATTTCTGTCTTAGTGTTCAAGGTTCTTAGGCCTAGGCCTCTCCATTTTTCCTCATGGAACTGCCAGCCTTTTTCCCCAGGAAATGCACAAACTCTGACGGTACAACTTTATTTTTAGACACTCACAATTGGTGTCTAACCTGTTTGGGTCCTGACCATTGTCCTCCGGAGCCCTCGGGCACCAGTGCTGTGAGAAGCAGTTTTCAACATCGAGTTACACTCGACACGCGGTCCCCTTCCAACTTCAGGGCACCGACTATATCTTCTTCTACACAGGATCAGGTAACCCAAAAACAGTCTCTTAAGACTAGCCAGTCCTCGAGCGGCAGTTCTCATGCACAGCATAGAGATGTCTCCGGCCTTGCCCTCGAGAATCCACTGGTTTCAAAACCCTGGTGGGAGTCTTCGGCCTCCAAAGCCTATGTGGGGTTTCAGGTTGTTCCTGAGGTTCACCCCTCACAGAACATACCTGAGCCATGTCCGGTGGTGGCATCCGCTTCGAGCGGTACCGATACCCCGGCATCGGCACCGGTGTTGGATGAAATATTCCTCACCGAGGATCGTCGTCTGGTGTCTCCGGTACCTACGGGGCCGGTGGATACGCTTCAGATCGATTCTACAGTATCGGTATCGACACCGATACGAGTTCCGACGTCGGTACCCTCCAGACGTGCATCGATAGACTCGCTTCCTTCGATGCTGAGTCTAGAATCGATCTCCAGTCTGGAGGACTGGGTACCGACTCGCCTTGCTACCGACTCCCATCGGTACCGGAGGCTCGGTTCCGATACCTCGGATCCGCAACCCTCGGTTCCACCGATACCGTTAGAGTTGCCACCGGCTGGTTTTCTTCCTCCGGCATCAGTTTCGGTACCGACATCGGTACCGATATCCACAGTACCTTTACAGTCGGTACCTTCCATGCTTCACTCATCAGGATCGCTTCCCTCGATGCCGAGTTTGGAATCGATTCCAAGCATGGACGACATGTTACCGACTGTTGCTGGTTCTGTCCTGCAGTACCAGCGACCACTATCTAAGGATCCCATTCTGCACCATTCAGGATCTTCTATTCCTATATACTGGAATAGATCCCTTGGTGCTAAGGCTAGTTCTTCATCAGATCTAGCCTGTCCAGGGGGAATTCCCTCCAGGGATCTTTCTTTCCAGACTTTCCTCCTGGATATGGCAAAATCACTTGCCATTCCTGTTCCTGGACAAGATCCTGCACAAGGGAGTACAGAATACCTCTCTGTCCCTAACGAAGCAAAGTAAAATATAATGTTTCCTTTGCCATCATTCTTTGCAGGATCTCCTTCTACGAATGTGGGAATCTCCTTTAAAGGTACCCCCACTTTCCAGAGCAACTGATCTCCTATATCAGGTGCCTCCCTCTCCAGGGTTTCAAAGGACTCAACTTCCTCATCATTCCATTGTAGTGGAATTATCATTGAGGCAAGTGAAGAGTACTAAAAAGCACTCTTCTTGTCCGCCAGGTCGTGAGTCTAAGACACTAGATGCCTTTGGACGTCAAACCTTCCGGACCTCCATGCATTCAGCAAGGATTCTCTCATATATTTTTTATATGGGTCTATCTCTTGAAGAGATCACAAAGCAATTATATCTTTTGACTCCTTTTCTTCAGGAGCCCAGATGTACAGACTATTCCTCACTGATTAGTCATATTCAGAATATCTCTAAGTTCCTTACTCGTGCTACACTAGACTCCTTTGAGTCTGTTAGCAGGACTTCTGCTATAGCTATAGGGGCACGACGTAGAGCCTGGCTTCAGGCCTCTGACTTGGAAAAATGGGCACAGGAAAGACTGGGAAATACTCCTTGTACTGGAGAGAATCTCTTCAACAAGGAGTCTTTACTTCAGGTTACTCAGTTCTCCACTGACTTTCCTTTTTCCAGAGGCTGCTCTGCGCCTTCTTCTTTCCCAGTAGGTAGGAAATGTCCTACCAAACTTTCAACCCCTAAGGGGAGAAGGTTTTACCCATCATCTGCCCATCATTCAGATGTCCCTAAACAGGGGAAACATCATTCTAGTCTGAGCAATCCACAACCCCATCAGGGTCAACAAACTCAGCAGTTGCAGAATTTTAAATAGATCGTTGCCCCTTTGTTTGGGGGGTTGGGATAGCAGTCTACTTCTTTTTACTTGAAGTATCTGCACTAAATTTATCCTAACCTACTTAGATATCTCTTCATGAGACATCTTCTCTTAAGACTCATCATGATGATCATGCCCATTCTTAACAGATTTTTTCCTCTTCCTCTTGGAGGAGAGGGAGAGGTAACAACCATCAGTAGACAGTTGTTTCCATCTATTGGCATTTATCATCTCACCTGTCGGAGATTTCCTCCATACTTGGTCTCCTGCAACTCTTTGTAAGAGTGACTTTTATATGGGTAAGCCCCTATGGTCCTCTACCTCTTCTACCGGGGGATTCCCCTTCTGGAGTTGTCTCCCCCTTGTTACCTTAGGGCAGCTGCTCAGACAATAGGAAGTCCTACCATGTCTGTTGGTTTTTCTTTTTCCCAATCTACAGAGTAGGGGAAAGAAATTCTCTATGCTGCCCTCATACTTGCTGCAGATGCAAAATTTCTAGTGGTTACGCCACAGGTTTTGTTCACTACACAACCAGGGCTTCCTCTCCACTAGCAATCCTCCTAACCTCAGTACTAAGTCCCAAACAGGTTATTAACCTCGTTGGGAAACCCTGTTTCACTGTTTGGTTAGGTTATCTTCTATTCTTTGCCTTTGTCCTTGGCAGAATAGTTGGTTACTTACTGGTTGTCCACATTCCTCACCAGGGATTATCCACAGCCAGTTTTTCTTCTAACCAACCTGCAGCATGCTCTCTGCAACTCTACAGGGTAGCTTTGCACTATGGGCTCTTGCTAGAGAACATCAATATCTTCCCTAGCAGATAACCCCAGATGGTTTAAAAGGGTTTCCCCCAGTCATATCCATGCCTGGCAGGTATTCTACCCTTTCCATCTTATCTTAAATCTCTGTTAAGGCATAAGCCTCAGGCTTTTCATCACGTGAAAGCCTAAAAGAGGGGCCAACTCCCTGGCTTGGCCCATATTGCCTGGGATTTTTCCCATCAGGGATAAAGTTTTTTTCTGGCAACTAGAGGACATCTAATACCCATCTTGCCCGGATCGCTAGGGTATCTTCCTCTAGTAGCCGCCTCTATCCAGTCTCCATACCACAACTCTGGAGATATCTGGACTTCTGGTCTGCAGACTAATGTATCCTCTGCCATCTTCAGGTAGGCCATCCTGGTTATTCAACAGCTCAAATTCTACAAAGAATTAAGCCACCCTTTTGTCAAGGACAACCTTCCTCTGACTATAACATTCATAACCAGGAGGAGAGGATTTTTTCCTGTTTATCTACTCAAGTAGGTGTCAACCTTCTTGTTGTCGGCTAAATCTCCCTCTCTCCCTATAAGGGTGATGGGGATCTTTAAACAGGTCTCCGTATGCCGACCTACTCTTCTGGGTATATATATATATATATGTGTGTATATGTATATAGAGATAGAGAGATATAGAGATCTGTGTATCTTCTGCCCATATATATATATATCTCTTTGGGATATATGTGTATATATTTTCCGGTGTCTATATATATATCCATATGAGATATATATTTAGATAGATAGATAAGTAGATGGATACAGATCTATCTGTTAGGTTCAGATATCCTTACATTCCTATATGATCCTGACAGATGGGCACTACCCCTATCAATGCTGTTCCGGCATATTTAGGGGACTATACCTATAACCACTTCCTGTGGTAATTAATAACCCTTTTCTTTACCTTAACCTTTGGGTTTAGGTACTCCTGAAGCTCTCCATGTACCTTCTCTTTCCTAAGTGACCTCATTTAGGAAAGACATTGCGGAGCTTCAGTTACTCTAAAGCGTAGCGCTTCTGAGTCTGTTCTTACTTCCTTATCAGGTACAAGGGTCTCCATACCCTTTCTCCCTATATGGACTGATCCAACCCCAGTCCAGTTAGGTCAGACTCATTTTTTCTCTTAGACCAAAACAGCTTAAGCTTTAATTCAATAGTACCTTCTGCGTGTCTGCTGAAGCTCTATTTTTATACTACCCCAGTTTTTTTTCCCTGGGGCTATTTGTTCTAACCCTGAAGGGTTCTGGCCTCCACTTGTTTTGATCTACTTTGTTACCTCTACTTACAGTGAGGTACCCCTTGAGCATATTCACTGGCTCTTTTATCAGATCCATATGGAGCTCAGTGCTCCTGTGCAATGCCAACAAGGGAGGTCCAGATCACAATATTTTACTACTAAATGCCCTCGATACAGGGTCTTCCCTTTGAAGCCCTGTTCTAGCCAGCTGTTCTACAGCTCCTTTTCTATATTCAACTCCTGCCCTCCATCCCCAGGATGCCTGAGGTCCTGAGGTATAGCATGGCTTGTTCTAGACTTGCAACATGCTAGGACTCCCTCCGGGCATATGAGCTGGGGAGTCCCCATATGTGAAGACTCATTCCTGCTTGTTCCTGGAGATAGCACAGTTACTTACAGGTGATCTCTGGGAACAGCAGGAATAAGTCTTCACAACCCACCCACCTCCCCTAGGAGTTGCTTTTTCTCTATCTCTATCTTTCCCTTCCTTGCTTCGCTCGCTCTCTCTCTTTGTCTCAGCTGTAAAACTTAACTGAGGAGAGGCAGTTGGGAAGGCGGGAAGGCAGCGCACAGGTGTGTTGGGATGCTTCCAAAAGCTTTCTGATTGGACGCTGGGAAGTGTTCCCGCGCGGACTCCGTCGGTACCGACGTACCCATATGTGAAGACATATTCCTGCTGTTCCCAGAGATCACCTGTTGCAGGTAAGTAACTGTGCTATCCGCCAGGTCGTGAGTCTAGGACTTTAGATGCCTTTGAACGTCGATGCTTTCAGGCATCCATGCTTTCAGCAAGAATTATCTCATATTTTCTATATGGGATTATCTCTTGAAGAGGTCACAAGGAACTTAGTTTTTGAACCCTTTTCTTCCAGAGCATAAAAGAGCAGACTATTTCTTATTAGTCAATCATGCTCAAAATATCTCTAGGTTCCTTAATCGTGCTTCCGTGCACTGTTTTGAGTCTATTAGCAGAACTTCTGCTATAGCCATAGGAGCACGACGCATAGCCTGGCTCCAAGCTTCAGACTTGGACAGATGGGTACAGGAAAGGCTGGGAAATACTCCTTGTACTGGTAAAAATCTCTTCAACAAGGAGGCTTTATTTCAAGCTAATCAGTTAAGCACCGATGCTGTTGCTTTCAGAGGATTGTCAAAACTTTCCTCTATCCCAGCTAATAAAAAATCTCCTAAAAAGCTTTATCCCCCTAGGGGAAAAAAGTTATCTCCAGGAACAAGCAGGAATGAGTCCTCACATATGGGTACGTCGGTACCGACGGAGCCTGCGCGGGAACGCTCCCCAGCTTCCCAAAAAAGGAAAGCTTTTGGGAGCATCCCACAGTGCATGCGCGCTGCCTTCCCGCCTTTCCTAACCAACTCTCCTCAGTTCTTCTTTTCCGCGGAGCTAGCAGGTCGTGTTCCTGTCGCCGCTGAAGAAGTTCTTTATTTTAATTTATTTCTTTGGTCGCGTGTCTGCCTTCCCCGACGCCGTACCGGTACCGCCGGTCTTTTCTTTAAAAAAAAAAAAATATATATATATATATATATATTTTCTTCCCCACTTGGTGTATTTTTCTTCTTAGGCCTCCAGGCCCACAAGAAATTTTTCCCTCATGGAAAAACCAGCCTCCGGGTTCAAAAAATGCACTAAGTGTAGCGGTACAATTTCTGTCACAGATACCCATGAATGGTGTCTGAAATGTTTGGGGCCTGAACACTCCATTCCGGATTGCCAGGCCTGTTCTCTAATGTCTAAACGAGGGTTACAGAACCGGGCAGCCAAGCTCCATGTGCTGTTTCCCACGGATGCACCGGCGGTGGCATCGACATCTTCCAGGTCTTCCTCTCCTGATGGTTCTCAGGTAACCAAACATACTTTTAGCAGGTCCTCGAAGGGCAAATCTCCCTCTAAGCATCGTGATGCCTCCGGGCTTGCCCTCGAGGATCCTGCCCCAGCCAAACAACCCCGGCGGGAAGCTCCGGCTTCCAAAGCTCCTCCTATGGGGTTACAGGTTGACATCGATGGCATGGCCTCGACCGATCACCTGTTAGACTGCTCTGGGGTACCGGCACAATCTCCCGGTACCGACATCCAGGCAGTCGTGGCGTCCATGGATCACACTGTTCAATCCATGCAGCAGGCTATAATGGCTTTCATTAAGGCTGCGACGCCGATGGTACCGCAACAAGTTCCGTTGTCAGTACCGGCGCCGGTACCGGTACCAACACTGATACCGGTACCGACTGCATCGACATCGGCCAGGATACCGATCCCGGCTCCCTGTCCTTGGCTCTTTCTCGGTACCGATCCGGTACCGGGGACGCCCGATGTCGGTACCGATCGATACGCCTATCGATCGTTGGAATCGAACAGACGATACTTCGATTCCTCTGATTCTGATTCATCGGATGAGTCTCCTGAAGTATTCATCACCCTTCCTGAGGAGCCCACTTCTCCAAAAAGGAGAATGTCTCCTCCAGAAGATTTGTCCTTTCAAGACTTCATAATAGAAGTGGCTAAAGGACTCTCTATTTCAGTAACCTCTGAAACAGAGCCTAGATCAAAAAAATTAGATATTTTGGGATACTCTAAGGTTCCCAGAGAGGCAGTCACCTTGCCAATTCATGAAATTCTTCAGGAACATATGATTGACTTATGAGAGACTCCTCTCACCCTTTCTCCACATTCTCGTCGATTGGACACTATGTACCGTGTCCCTCCCTCCTCCTGGATTTCAAAAAACTCAGCTTCCTCACCACTCCATTGTGGTGCAGTCAGCTATGAAAAGGATAAAGAGTACCAAAAGACACTCTTCTACTCCTCCAGGAAGAGAATGCAGGACCTTGGATGCTTTTGGTAGAAAAATCTTCCAAGCCAGCATGCTTATTGCCAGAATCAATTCATATAGCCTTTATATGGGTATGTTTCTGAAGGAAGTTGCACAAAAGCTGCACAACTTTCTCCCTTTTATTCCAGAGGATAAAAGGGATGAGTTCCTTCTTTGGCTTAAGCATACTCAAGACATTTCAAAGTTTTCCAACAGGGCAGCCTTTGACTCTTTTGAAGGTGCCAGCAGTGCCTCAGGCATTGCTATAGTTGCTCGCAGAATTGCTTGGCTCCAGGCTTCTGATCTAGAACCCTGGGTTCAGGATGGCTTAGGAAATCTGCCCTGTACAGGTGAAAATCTATTTGGCAAAGAGTGGCAAATTAAAGCCACTCAAATGGATGCAGAAAATGCTGCTTTGGATAGACTTTCCAAGTCTACCTCCATTCCAGCCAAGAAAAAATCTTTTAAAAAAACTTTTTACAAAAAGGGCAGATTTCCTTCCACTTCTGGTCAACAATCTTCTACAGGTCGCTTTGCTACTAAGCGTCAGCAACCTAAACAGGCCAGGCCTAAACCTGCAGGGGCTGCTACAACCCAGCAGTCCCAACCCCCTCAGGGTTTTTGACTTGATACTAGAGAACTTAACCTTTCTGGCTCTACAACAACCAGAGCCTCTCACCATTCCAGGAAGGTTAGCTCATTTTGCTCCCAGATGGGAGCAAATCACATCAGAGCAGTGGACCCTCTCCATCATAAGAGAGGGCTACAAACTTCATTTCTCAGACCTTCCTCCCCACACCATGGTGAGACACTTCAATTCTCCCACATCCCTCGACCTTCTGGATCAGGAGGTGACTACCCTTCTGGCCCAGAGGGCCATAGAAGAAGTTCCGCTTCTTCAACAGGGGTTAGGGTTTTACTCCCCCTATTTTCTCATCCCAAAGAAAACGGGGGGATACAGACCCATTCTAGATCTCAGAGAATTGAACAAATTCCTATGCAAGGAGACGTTCAAGATGCTTTCTCTAGGCACTCTCCTTCCATACCTGCAGAGTCAGGATTGGCTTTGTTCTCTAGATCTCAAGGATGCGTACACTCATATACTCATCCATCCATCTCACAGAAAATTCCTACGTTTTCTGTTCCAGGGAAAACATTACCAATACAGAGTGCTTCCTTTCGGTCTAGCCTCTGCTCCAAGAGTGTTCACCAAATGCATGGCAATAGTTGCTGCATTTCTACGCACTCTGGGAATATTTGTCTTCCCATACCTGGACGACTGGCTCATCCGAGCTCCATCTCAGTCAAAAGCCCAAATTTCCCTGGACCGCACCAGGCGCATTCTGCAGTATCTAGGACTTGTGGTAAACCTCCCAAAGTCTCAACTCACCCCTACTCAGTCCCTAGAATTCATAGGGGCATGGTTGGATACCACTACTGCAAGGGCCTACCTTCCTCAGGCCCGTTGCCAACGTCTAGTGCAGTTAGCCTCCCAGATTCCGTCAAAGAGCCACTTAACTGCCCGGGAGATGCTACAACTACTAGGACACATGGCTTCCACAGTGCATGTGGTACCCTATGCTCGCCTACACATGAGAGCAGCTCAATGGACTTTGTCCACACAGTGGACTCGAGCATCGGGAGCTCTCTCAGACCAAATAGCAACCTCCAAACGTCTCTTTTGGTCTCTCCAATGGTGGATGTCCACTCAAAATCTGTTGCTGGGGTCCCCCTTCCAACCTTTGTTGCCCCAGGCAACCCTCACAACAGATGCCTCCCAAACAGGTTGGGGAGCTCATCTACAAGACCTCTCCACCCAAGGCACTTGGTCCCCACAGGAGACCTCTCTTCATATCAACCACTTGGAACTTCGAGCAGTGTTCCTAGCTCTCAAGGTCTTTCATACCCTCCTCAGCTACAAGACAGTCCTCATTCATACGGACAATCAAGTAGCCATGTTTTACATAAACAAGCAAGGAGGAACTGGCTCTCTGTCGCTTTGCAACGAAGCTCTAAGATTATGGGCCTTCGCCAGAGAGCATCAAATCCATCTCCTGGCAGTATACCTCCCAGGAATCCAAAACTCTTGGGCAGACAGACTCAGTCGAGTTCTGCTTCCACACGAATGGTCCCTGAACATGGATCAGGTACTCAGAATCTTCCAGGAATGGGGAACCCTGGACATAGACCTCTTTGCAAGTCCGTGGAATGCCAAACTTCCCCGGTTCTGTTCCAGAATTCCGTGTCAGGGAGCTCAGGCCAAGGATGCCTTCCTCCTTCATTGGGGTCAGGGCTTCCTGTATGCCTTTCCACCCATTCCTTTGATTCCCAAGACTCTGTTCAAACTCCAGAGGGATCAAGGATCCATGATCCTCATAGCTCCACGCTGGCCACGCCAAGTGTGGTACCCTCTACTTCTGCATCTTTCCCAAGCCCCCTCCCTGGACTTGGGAGCTGCGCCAGACCTTCTGTTCCAGGACGAAGGGACTTTGTGGCATCCAAATCCCAAGTCCCTTCACCTCAGAGCTTGGTTACTGAAGGCCTAGACCTTCAAGACTTCAATCTTTCTCAGCAAGTGAAGGATATCCTCCATGCTTCCAGAAAACCTTCCACTAGGCGTTCCTATGCTTTTAAGTGGAAAAGATTTTCCATTTGGTGTGCTCAAAAGGGTCTTGACCCTCTGGCACTTCCTGTGAATTCTCTATTGGAATATCTCCTGCATCTCTCCAATGCAGGCCTTAAAACTAATTCAGTAAGGGTCCATTTGAGTGCTATTGCAGCATCCCTTAAGCCTCTCAATGGACAACCTATTTCCTCTCATCCTCTTATTGCAGGATTCATGAGAGGCCTAACTTTAACTAAACCTCCCATTCGACCTCCTCCGGTGGCATGGGACTTAAACTTGGTTCTTGGTCAGCTTATGAAGCCACCTTTTGAACCCTTAGCCACTACCTCCTTGAAATTTCTTTCATGGAAGGTTATTTTCCTTATTGCAGTCACTTCTGCTCGCCGCATCAGTGAACTGCAGGCCTTAGTGGCTAATCCACCTTATACAAGGTTCCATCATGATAAGGTAGTCCTTAGGACAAATCCTCACTTTATGCCTAAAGTGGTCTCACCTTTTCATCTTAATCAAGAGGTATATTTACCTGTCTTTTTTCCAGCTCCTCATGCATCCAGTGCAGAGAGGAACCTTCATACTCTAGATTGTAAAAGAGCTCTTGCTTTTTACTTACACAAGACACAGCAACATAGAAAGTCTTCCCAGCTTTTTGTTGCTTTTGATCCTTCTCATTTAGGACTTCCAGTCTCTAAAAGAACACTGTCCAATTGGATTGCTCAGTGTATTTCTTTTGCTTACCAGAGTAAGAACCTTTCTCTGGAGAGCCATGTCACAGCTCACAATGTGAGGGCCATGGCCGCCTCTATGGCTCATCTTCATTCTGTGTCCATCGACCAGATCTGTCGAGCAGCCACCTGGGCCTCGGTTCATACCTTCACAGCTCATTACTGTTTGGACAAGGACTCCCGCCGGGATGCCTTGTTTGGTCAGGCTGTCCTCAGACACCTGTTCAATTCTTGAACAACTCCTGCCCTCCTTCCCTTAATGGATGCCTTAGATCCATAGGAAGACGAGGAACCCTTCAGGGTCTCATACCCTTGGGGATCTCCCAGGCATCTTAGCTAGGGAGTCCCCATATGTGAGGACTCATTCCTGCTTGTTCCTGGATATAGCACAGTTACTTACCTGTAACAGGTGATCTCTGGGAACAGCAGGAATTAGTCCTCACAACCCTCCCCCTCCCCTAGGAGTTGTATCTCTCTCTCTCTCTCTCTCTTTCCTTTCCTCTCTCTCTCTATTGTCTCAGCTTTAAACTCGAACTGAGGAGAGTTGGTTAGGAAAGGCGGGAAGGCAGCGCGCATGCGCTGTGGGATGCTCCCAAAAGCTTTCCTTTTTTGGGAAGCTGGGGAGCGTTCCCGCGCAGGCTCCGTCGGTACCGACGTACCCATATGTGAGGACTAATTCCTGCTGTTCCCAGAGATCACCTGTTACAGGTAAGTAACTGTGCTTTATCCATCTTCTACCCATTATGCAGATGTTTCCAAAGATGGACATCATCACACCAGGCTAAGAAAATCAAAACCTCAACAGGCTCAGCAAACCCAGCAGTCGCAGGGTTTCTGATATTTTATTCACTTTTTCTGTGTGAGGTTTAGAACCTTTGAGCCTACTTCTTTTCAACAGAAGCATCTAAAATTCATCTCATCTGTGCTGAGATATCAGTCATACATTGACTCAATCCTCGACTCTGGGCATGAATCTCTTGCTACAAGAGAAATCTATCCTTCTAGCTCTAAGAGCTATTAAGGACTATCATACCCCAGAGATAACAGGTATCTCCTTTTTAAAACAAAAGGAGGACTAACAGGGTGAGCTATACCCTTCACCTTGACAGTTTCCTGTACGAGGATATCTCATACTTTTAACTGCAAGGAGACCCTATCTCTTCAAAGACTTACCAAATTGTAAGTCTTCTCAACTCTGTATTGCTTTCTATCCCTCTTAGCCCAGACATTCAGTCTCTAAGAGTACTACTAATCAACTGGAGGGCTTATTCTCTAAGCCATAGGATTTTCTTCAATACCTACTCCAGTAAGTAGTTTCCATACAGAGTTTTCTCCCCCTTTGCGGTTCATCATCTTCTCAGATATTTTTTTAAGGCAGCTTTTCGGACAGAAATTGGGTATCTCTACTCCAAATTATGTCTGTCGGTTCTCTCCAATCTATAGGACCTAACTTTTTATGCTGCCTTAATAACAGATAATTCCAAAAGAGGTCCAGAACTCATTTGGACTATTTATTGTTGCAGGCATCAGGCCTGTCTACTATTCTTAGCCACCTTCAATTCTCTTTGGCTCCAACAGAATAGATTAGGTTGCACACTGGCAATTCAACAGCCAGATCTAAGCAACCTACAATATGCTCTCTGCAATTCTACAACAAAGCTCTGCAACTGTGGGCCTTTGCCAGAGAGCCTCAGAGCTACTCCTAATAGGTAGCTGCCAGATAGTTAAGAAGGGCTTCAGCTGGTAGACTCTGCCAGTCATGTTCCTACATGACTGTTTTTTTCCTACTCTTACCATATTTCTTAAAATTTCCTTTTAAGAAAAGGTAACCAGGGTTTAGACCACGTGAAAGCGCAGAAAATTGCACAATTCCCTGGTTTGTTCCACATCTCACTGGAACTTCCACAACAGGGATGCATTTTTTTCACTGCAGTTGGTCCTTATTCACTACTTTCCTTCTAATTTCCTATACTTCATGGTAGCTTATGTTGAACAAGAGAACGCATGATACTCATATTGCCCTCATAAAGAGGCAAACATGGTATCCCCTTATATTGTGTAGTTTTCTCCAGCTTCTATTTGAAATTATAGAAGGATCCAGACTTGCTGTCTTAGAAACATAGAAACATGATGACAGAAAAAGACCACATGGCCTATCTAGTCTGTCCTTCCATATCAACAACTACAACAGTCCACTTTTTACCTTTAGAGATCCTCTGTGTTGGTCCCATGCTTTTTTGAATTCAGTTACTGTCCTCATCTCTACCACCTCCACTGGGAGACTATTCCATGGATCCACTACTCTTTCCGTAAGGAAATATTTCCGCATATCACTCCTGAATCTATCTCCCTTCACCCTCATCCCATGTCCCCTCGTAGCAGAACTTGCTGTCAGTTGAAAGAGGCTCTCTCCCTGAACATTTTCTTAAGACTAAGGATCTCCTCTGCACTCATTCACGTACGTCTCGAGACCTGGTTATTCAGGGGCTAGATCTTTTCAAGAAGTCTAGTCCTATCCCTGTAAGTGAAGAACATAATACCAGTTTCCACGAAACTTTCTCTATAGCTCTTCCATATTTAACCAGACAGAGATTCTCCATCAATATTCTCAAGTAGGTCTTAATCCTTCTTGTTATTGCGTCAATCTCTATACAACATCTGACTTTGAAAGATTTGTTTACTGTCCATATTAATGCTGCCCCAGCATACCATAAAAACTCAATGGACAACCAATTTCTATGGTAAATTAGGAAATACCTTTTTTTACTGTTACCTTTTAGGTTACGTCACATCTGAAGCTCTACATGTAAGGTCATCATCATAAGTGACATCACTTACGAAAGACTTTTACTGATCTTCAAGAAAGTGGAGGCTCAATGCCTAGTACAAATGTCTTTGTCTTTCATTGGAATAAAGGGGGTCTTAAAGACCTATCCCCTTTTTTCTGCAAAGGGTATTTCTGCCTTTTCATCCAAACCAGTCAGATTATCTCCACTCTTTCCTAGGACCTTATTCTGCTCCAAGGACAAGATGTTCAATTTTTTGGACTTTTGAGAAATAGCTAAAGCTTCTGTAAAGTCCATCCTCATTGAACTCCCCCAGTACTTTCTTCTGGGGTTAGTTCTGGCCATGAGGGCTTCTCATCTCTTCCTGTATTGCGAAATTTATTTTTTTCCCTCTACTTCACATTGAGGGAATTTCTTTGAGGATAATGTGCTGGCTCTCAACCACAGACCCATATTACCCTCAAGTATTTTTGAAATATTTTTGAGTGAGATCCACATTAGAAAATTGGGAGTCAATATTTTTCTAATATTTATGATTTACACAAGGACTCCCCTCTGGATACCTTGTTTAGTCAAGCTGTTCCACAGCACCTCTTTTTTTTCTTTTCTAGTTCAACTCCTACCCTCCATCCCTTGGATGCCTGAGGTTTTGAGGGATAAGCATGGCCCATCTTTAAATTTGCAACATGCTGGGGCCTCCTCCAGGCATCTTAGCTTGGGAGTCCCCATATGTGAAGACTCATTCCTGCTTGTTCCTGGAGATAGCACAGTTACTTACCTGTAACAGGTGATCTCTGGGAACAGCAGGAATAAGTCTTCACAACCCACCCACCTCCCCTAGGAGTTGTTCTTTCTCTCTCTCTTTTTCTCTCTAATTTGTCTACATCCCTCCTTCGGTCTCAGCTACAAACCCAACTGATGAGAGGGAAGTAAATGGGCGGGAAGGCAGCGCACATGCGCGAGGGATGCTCCCAAAAGCTTTCTTTTTGGACGCTGGGGAGCGTTCCCGCGCAGGCTCCGTCGGTACCAACATACCCATATGTGAAGACTTATTCCTGCTGTTCCCAGAGATCACCTGTTACAGGTAAGTAACTGTGCTTTAGATGGCCAGAGGTGCTAGCAACCGTGCTGTCCGCCATTCCCCAACCTCTAGGATATCGATGGCGACTATGTTCCCTGGTGTAGAGGGGTAATTTCCGCGAGGAGAGCATCCAGAGTCCAGATTATCCTTCCCAAAATTCTTTTCCTTTTTACAGCTGGCATGGAAAATCAAACCCTGCAGCCTCTGGGTTCCCCTGAGCACAATCTTGTGTGGGGCAGACTGAGAGTGGAAGCCCAGTTTGATTACCAAGGGCTAAGCATCCCTGGCAAAGGGTGCCCCCCTGGAGATGGGGATCAGCTGGGATCTGTCTGATATTTGGACTGTGGCTTTGATTCAGATGTCTTATGTAGATGAAGTATTCGTCGTCTTTAGACGATTGTGAGGAGGCCGATGTTATCTACTATTCCGGGAAGAGGAACTGGAGACATTGGTTCCATGGGTCTTATCCACCGTGAGCTTGGCAGATTCTCCAGGCATGGAGCAGGACCCGAAGATGCATCCATTCCTGCAAGAGGTGTGGAAATCTACTACTGTCGTCCCATTCCTGGAGGTGCTCAAGGGCCTCTTCCAGTCGGCATGGAATTCCTCAGATTCCCTGCCTAAGAGGCTAAGGATGTATTAAGAAGATGCATGCTCTCCCGGAGAAGGACTGCATTGTGTAGTTTGGTATTTCCAAGGTGGAATGCGCAGGTCACGGCAGTTACCAGACGAGCCACCATTCCTGTGGAAGGCAGATTGACCTTAAAGAATACTCCAGACTGAAAGATGGATTCATGTTGAAGAACCAGTTCGCTGCAGCAACTGCTATTTCCTAATCGCTTCTCCGGGCCAGTCCAGGGAACAGGTAGGGTTGTCAATCCTCTATAGCAGCTGAGGGCTGAAAACTTCAAGTTTTGCTGAGATGTGAAGCCACTCCCCCTTAGGGTTATCCAGCAGTCTTTCAGCCCTCAGCAGCTAAAGAGGGTCGAATCTCTAGCTCTCCCTCAGTTTCTTTCTGATATGTTAGTTTTTTTCTTTGATTTCTGCATTTATATTGGCTCTAGCAGAGCTGATCAGTTTCTACAGTCCTTGGTCTGACAAATTGGTGATATCGCTTTAAAGGAAATTGGAGACGTGCAGTGAGTCAGTTCCCCGGTGAGAGGCAGAGCCTGCCTCATTTCACCGTCTCTGTCTCCATCGGCAAAAGGTTAATTTCTGGGAGCCCCAGTTTGTACCGCTGCCGTTTCTGTTGCTAGGGTGGGCTGTTTCTCGCTGGCTGCGGGACTGCCTGCTCTGACCTGCCGGTTGGTTTTTCTCGGTAAGTTTTTTTTTGCTTTCATTTCATTTCGCCGGTTCAGTGTTTGTTTTTTTCCCTCCTCCGATTAGCGCGGTTTTCGGGTGAGGGCCGTTCCGATTTGTGAAAGCGTCTAAAATATCAAGAAGTCATTTTTTCCCCTGTTTTTGTCACGTTGTGCAGCATGGCTGAACAGCAGGGGAATCCATTAAAGGAGCCTTCTTTGCCCGCCGAAAAGGCGGGAAAGTCGGCCATTTTAGAGGCGCCAGTCAGCTCTCCTTCGGGGCAGTCTCGGCCACATAAGCGCAAGGCGAAGTCCTCTAAAGCACCGGAGTCTGTTGCTCAGTCTCCGCTTGCAAATGTCATGGATCAAAGTGAGATGAGTTCTTTTTTTCTCCCCGGAGTTTATTTTAGCTCTGCACAAGGCATTCTTGCTGAGGTCAGCTCAGCCTGTGCAGGCTCCAGTATTGTCCACGGGGGATATTCAGTCTCCTAAGGGACTGAGCAGCGGGGACCCGGGAGAGGGGCCTTCCCAGCCTCAGGGGACTCTTCAAGATCCGTTGGCCCCTGAGGTATCCCAAGATTCTCTGCTCTTCGGGCAGGGGGAATCGGACGGTCTAGCGGAGCCTTTTTTGGAGCAGGACCTTGAGGAGTTGGGGGAGGGGGAGATTGCCCCCGGGGAAGATCCCAATGTTTTCCGGGTTTTCCGTAAGGAAGAACTCGCGGCTCTTATTGCCCAGTCGTTAGCGGCTCTCCACCTTCTTCCTCCGTCGGCATCTCAGGAGCCTTTGGAGGATCCCTTGTTGCAGGGTTTTAAATCTCAGCAGCGCTGTTTTCCCTTGCATCGGGTGATTCGGCAAATGATAGAATCGGAATGGGAGTGTCCCGAGGCTACCCTGCGGGGAGGACGAGCCTTAGCGCGCCTGTACCCTCTACCGCAAGAAGAAAGGGAGTTATTCCGCATGCCCAAGGTGGATGCTCTCGTGTCCGCAGTCACTAAGAAGACTACCATCCCTGTTGAGGGCGCTGCGGCGCTTAAAGATTTACAGGATAGGAAGTTGGAAGTGCTGCTCAAGCAGGCGTTTGAGTCTAGCGCTTTGGCGTTACAAGCGGCGGTTTGTGGAGCTTATGTTTCGCGGGCATCCATTCGTTGGTTACAAGGGGACGCGGCAGGAGAGTCCGCTTCGGAAGTACCGGATACCGCAAAATTAGAGTCAGCTGCAGCTTATGCAGCGGATGCCTTTTATGACTTGGTGCGGATTGCAGCGAAGTCAATGGCCTCTATGGTAGCGGCCAGGCGTTTCCTGTGGTTGCGAAACTGGTCGGCGGATGTTTCCTCGAAGGTCCGACTTAGCAACTTCCCCTTAAAAGGCAGTTTACTATTTGGAGAGGCCTTGGAGAAGATTGTGAAGGATTTGGGCGACTCAAAAGGTGGACGTTTGCCTGAGGATAGGCCTAAGCCATTACGTACTTCAGGAGCTGCTAGGGGCTCCGCTCGGGACTCCCGCAGGTTTCGCGGAGCACGGTTTGCGCCCTATTCTAGGGGTCGCTCCAGTTTTCGTAGTCAGTCCTTTCGCGGTGCCCGAGGTTTTGGCCGATCTTTCGGAGCGGCCTCTCAGCCTTCCGTTAAAAAGCCCCAATGAAGGTCGGCGGGTCCAGCCGTTATTCCGGTAGGCGGACGTCTACAGAATTTTCTGGCGGCTTGGACCGCAGTCACTTCGGACAAATGGGTTTTGGAAGTAATTCAGAACGGGTATGCCCTGGACTTCGAATGCCCCTTACAGCCAGCCTTTGTGATGTCTCATTGTGCGAACAGAGTGAAGCTGCACGCCATTTCCGACACGCTGGTGCGTCTGTTGCAGCTACAGGCGATTGTTCCCGTCCCGTTGGACCAATACGGCTGCGGTCGATACTCGATCTATTTCGTGGTTCCCAAGCCGGACGGTTCTTTTCGGCCCGTTTTAAACCTCAAGGGTGTGAATCGGGCTTTTGCGGGTGCCACACTTTCGCATGGAAACATTGCGCACAGTGCAGTGATTCGGGCGGTGCAGCCGGGAGAATTTCTGTCGTCCATAGATCTCACAGAGGCTTATCTTCATATACCCATCCGACAGTCTCATCAGCGCTATTTGCGTTTCGCCTTCCGATGGGCCATTTCCAATTTCGCGCGTTACCTTTCGGTCTCGCAACAGCTCCGCGTACTTTCACGAAACTGATGGTGGTAGTAGCGGCGGCGCTTCGAAAAGAGGGTATTCGGGTTCATCCATATCTCGACGATTGGTTGATCCGGGCCGATTCTCGAGAGGCGTCGGTGGCGGCGACAGCTCGCGTGGTTCAACTTCTCGAACAGCTAGGTTGGGTGATCAATCAGGCCAAGAGCCATTTGATACCCAGCCAACAACTCACGTATCTCGGAGCTTGCTTCAACACAGACAAGGGGACAGTTGTTTTAACACCCGATCTGCGGGTAGAGAAATTGGTGCATCAGGTTCACGCCTTTCTGGCTCTTTCAACGCCGTCGGCATGGACCTATTTACAGCTGTTGGGGTCCATGGCGGCGGCGCTGGATCTGGTTCCGTGGGCCAAGGCCCACATGAGGCCTTTGCAACAGGCGCTTCTCTCCCGGTGGTCGCCACAACTTCATCCGCTCTCGCAACGACTTCCCTGTCCAGATCAAGTGCGTCGCAGTCTACAGTGGTGGTTACTTCCGGAACATCTTACGGCAGGGGTGCCTTTAGAGGAGCCGTCGTGGATTTTGGTTACCACCGATGCCAGTCTCTCGGGCTGGGGAGCTCATTGTCAGTCACAGGTGGTTCAGGGTTCCTGGTCTCCCGAAGAGAGTTCGTGGTCGATCAATCGACTGGAGCTGCGTGCAGCTCGACTTGCCCTTCTTCATTTCGCAAATTTGATCAAGGGCACAGCGGTCAAGATTTTCTCCGACAATGCGGTGACGGTCGCTTATATCAATCGTCAGGGCGGCACCAAATCTCTGCCTCTCCTTCTCGAATGTCAGGAGTTGATGGCTTGGGCGGAAATCAATCTGCAGGCGATCTCAGCTGCTCATGTCGCTGGCAAAGACAATGTCCAGGCAGATTATCTCAGCCGCCATGTCCTCGATCCCGGGGAATGGGAACTGAACGCGGCAGTTTTTCACGCACAGACTTTGCGTTGGGGGTGTCCAGTAATGGATCTGATGGCAACGTGTGCCAGCGCCAAAGCCAGCCGGTTTTTCAGCAGGCGCAAGGAACACATGTCCGAGGGGACTAGATGCCCTCGTGCAACCGTGGCCCCTGGATTCCCTCTTGTACGTTTTTCCTCCTTGGCCGATGTTGAGTCGGGTCATTCAGCGGATTGCCCGTCATCGAGGCAAGGTGATTCTAATTGCGCCGGATTGGCCTCGTCGGCCCTGGTATGCCGATCTAGTTCGGCTTCTTATCGCGCCACCTTGGCCTCTGCCAGTTCGTCTCAATCTGTTTGCATCAGGGTCCGATTCTTATGCCCAGGGTGGATCGATTCTTACTTACGGCTTGGCTCTTGAAAGGGCTCGCTTAAAGAGCAAAGGGTATGCAGATGCCGTAATAGCCACTTTGCTTCACTCTAAGCGACCTACGACTTCTCTAGCTTATGTGCGCGTCTGGCGTCTGTTTGAGATTTGGTGTCGACAACGAGGTATTCCACCTATGTCGTCTACCTTACCTCAGCTTCTTCTTTTTCTACAGCATGGCTTCGAAAAAGGTTTGGCGCTCAGTACTCTTAAGGTGCATGTGGCCCGCACTGGCTTGTTTTCGAGGATGCGTTCAGCGTCGCCGTCTTTCGGCGCTTCCTGATATACAACGTTTTTTTCCGGGCAGCACGGATTCTCCGTCCTCCGGTGCGTCCTATCATTCCACCTTGGGATTTGAACGTGGTTTTGGAAGCTTTTTCCCGTTCGTCTTTAGCCTCTCTCGGCTCCCGGGAAATTCGTGAATGTTCTTGGAAAACTGCTTTTTTGGTCGCGTTGTGCTCGGCTCGCCGAATTTCAGACTTGCAGGCTTTATCTTGCAGAGAGCCTTATCTTCAGTTCCTGCCGGAACGGGTGTTGTTGCGAACAGTGCCTTCCTACTTGCCTAAAGTTCTGTCTGTTTTCCATGTTAATCAAACGGTGGCCTTACCCGTATTTACAGACACTTCTAGTTCTCCCATGGATCGGACTCTCAAACATTTGGATCTTGCTCGGGTTTTACGTATTTATTTAAAGATTTCCGAGCCTTTTCGAAAGACAGATAGGCTTTTTGTTCAATACGCCGGCTCGCGTAGGGGTCAACCAGCCTCTAAGGCCACCATAGCCCGTTGGGTTCGCAGTGCTATTTTAGCGACTTACGCTGCTAAGGGACTTTCTCCCCCTACGGGGTTGCGGGCTCATTCTACTCGGGCTCTGGCCACTTCCTGGGCGGAGTTTGCGTTTGTGCCGCCTTTAGATATTTGCAGAGCGGCTACTTGGTCTTCCTTGCATTCTTTTACTAAGCATTATAGATTGGATGTTCAGGCTCGAGATGATGCTAAAGTGGGAGCCGCGACTCTTATCGCTGGTCTCGCAGGTCCCGCCCGGAGTTAGGTACTGCTTTGGTACTGCCCTACCTGTTCCCTGGACTGGCCCGGAGAAGCGATTAGGAATAAGAAATTAGTTCTTACCTGCTAATTATCTTTCCTTGAGCTTTCTCCGGGCCAGTCCAGGGTCCCACCTCTTCCTGTTTCTGCAGCTTTGCTCTGACTCTCCTACACCGTTTTAGACTTTGCTCCGTGCGGAGTTCAGATTTGGGGTTCTCAGATTCCTTCGCTGCCGACTGGTATTTGGATTTTCTCATAGTGTTTAAAGAGTATAAAAAAAAAAAAAAAACATTTATTACACGATCTCATACAGGAGCCCGTTTTCATGGCTTCGGCATTTTGCAAGGACTATAGGAATTTATCAGTGTTTCATGGTTTATCTGGTGTTTTTTAGTTCTCTATTTAGTTGCTTTGTCACATGGAGACTGCTGGATAACCCTAAGGGGGAGTGGCTTCACATCTCAGCAAAACTTGAAGCTTTCAGCCCTCAGCTGCTATAGAGGATTGACAACCCTACCTGTTCCCTGGACTGGCCCGGAGAAAGCTCAAGGAAAGATAATTAGCAGATAAGAACTAATTTCTTATTTTCAGTTGATGATATGTGCAGACCTGACATCTTGAGCCCTGCTCCAGTGGATTCTGTCTCTTCTGCTGGATGACTCTACCCCTCTTTTGCTGTTGGCTACGGCCTTCTTTTCTGATGCCATATATGGCCTGGTATGTGCCCTGTTGACAGTGACATGGGGCAGCGGACTCTTCCTCCAAAGCCCGGTTGCCCATCTGGCCTTAGAGGGACGCTTCTGTTGGGTCCTATTTGGAGAAGCTGGCGAATGACCTGGGTGAGAAAATCTTTGCGCCTTCTGGAGGACAGATCCAAGGGGTCTGTGAAGTTGGCAGGAACCCCTTTTTCATCAGCTTCTGCCCTCTCCTGGTGGGCACACTGGTTGGACTTCCAGAGTTTTGTGACTCCCGTCACTACCAGCCTGGAAAGTCTTTCTTCCTCTTTGCTTATGGACTTCAGGTTCGTTCTCAGTCCTTTTGTGGAGCGCATGTGCCCAGGGACCCTGTTCCATCCAGAGGAGGATCCTTCTGGGCTGCGCAATGAAAGTTTGGGGGCCCATTCCCTGGTTTCTCTGGTTGGGGGCAGGCTTCACCTCTTCTTTCAGGAATGGGCTCTGTCCACCAAGGATCACTGGGTGCTAGTCCCCATTCAGTATGGCTATGTCACTGAATGCAAAGAGTCGATCCCGGCCGCTTTAGTCTTCTCCCCTTGTGGGTCTGCAAACAGCAGGGCTGCTGTATGGATCACCTTGGACAAGTTGCAGCTGCTGAAAGCAGTGATGCCCATTCACCCAGACAATCAGGGCAAGGGCAGGTATTCCATCTGGTTTTATGGTGCTGATATGGAAGGAATATTCCGGCCCATTCTGATCCTCAAGTGTGTCAACAAGCACTTGTACATCACCCGCTTCTGGATGGAAACTTTGCAATCCATGATTCAAGCAGTGCGCAGAGGGGAGTTCCTGACATCTCTGGATTTGGCTGAGGCGTATTTTCATATCCCTATCTGGGAGATCAGCAAAGTATCTGTGTTGCTGTGCTTGGCTCTCCCCTTCAGTTTGCCATCCTCCCATTCGTACTCTCCATTGCCCCAAGGTCATGGTCGTACTCTCCACTGTTTTCCAAGGTCATGGTGGTGGTGGCGGCTGCAGCACTATGGTGTCAAGGGATTTGTGTGTACCCATATCTGGACTATTGGCTCATCAGAGTTCATTCTCTTTCAGAGGCGTCTTGGGTAGCTCCCCGTGCGGTGTCCTTTCTGATAAGTCTCACCTGGGTGATCAATTGGGGAAAAGAGCTAGTTGTTGCTCCAGGAACTCCAGGGACTGGGAATGCATGTTTCGTCTTTCTGCCAGAGGAGAAAGCCAAATGCTGTTGGATTGCCTAGCGCTGTTCTGTTCGCAGCAGGCTTCCAGAGTCCGGGTTGATCTTCAACTCCTTGGATTGATGGTGGCAACAATCAAGATCGGTGACGTGTGCATGTGCTCATATGAAGCCACTCCAATGGTCCTTACTGACTCTCTTTTCACTGAGTTCTCAGCGGTTTGTGCTCAGGCTCCTGCTCCCAGTGATGGTGAAGGATCAGCCTGTGATGGTGGCAGCAGCAGCCCAGTCTTCTGAGGAAGGTTGTGCCACTGGACGATTGCTCATGGATACTTCTGATGACAGATGCGTGGCTAATCTTCTGCCAGCCACGTCTTGCCCATATTACCCCCTCTTCTCAGGTTACTTCATTGGCTCCCTATCCGTTTCCACATCCATTTCAAACTTCTCCTGCTGACCTATAAGTACATTCACTCTGCTTATTCTCTTATCTCTCCTTACACTCCCCTCTCGGGAACTCCGCTCTTCTGGCAAATTGCTTCTATCTGTGCCCTTCTCTTCTATTGCTAACTCCAGACTTTAGTTTTTTTCCAGGCGTAAGGGGCAGCAAAGTGAAAGGAGCTATCTGTGTCTGTACGCTAGGCACCTTTTTTGACCTTTTTCAAATCCAAGCTGAAAACTTATCTCTTCGCTGCTGCTTTTGGATCTTGACTCACCTGACCTCCTTGTTTCTTTACCATTCCCCCTTGTGTTATCCCTGTCTACACCTTGTGTGGTGTCTGTCTTGACTAAATTGTAAGCTCTGATGAGCAGGGACTGTCTCTTACATATCTGTGCAGCGCTGCATATGTCTTGTAGCGCTATAAAATGCTCAGTAGCAGTAGTAGTAGTCTCTCAGGTTGGGGAGCCCATTGCCAAGGCAGAGTGGCCCAGGGCCATTGGAACTGCCTTGAGGCAAGGGCCATCAAGTTGGCCCTTCTGCATTTCTGTCCCTGGCCAAGGGCCAGACTGTTCGAGTGCTCTTGAACAATGCCATGGTGGTGGCTTATATTAGTTAGCAAGGTGGTATGAGGAGTGCCGGGGTATCCCTGGAGATGGCTCTCCTGTTTGCTAGGGTGGCAAAGAAACTCCTAATTTGTTGGCTCTGCACATTGCCGGAGTGGATACTGTGGAAATGGATTTTCTCTGTGGACAAGCAGAAAAAGACCTATTACTCTCGCAGGAATAGGCACTTTCCTGACCCCCAAATCTCTCAGCTCAAACAGGCTCCTCGCCAACAATAGCACTGAGAGAAGCTTCAGAAGGCCTGGCTGACTCCTCAGCCAAAACCTGGGGCGGTGTTTTGACTGGTTCCTTCGGAGCATAGCCACTCTTCTAGTAACTGTAGTAGGAAACCCTCCAGTCGGGGAAGGCTCGCTCTTTTTGCCGAAAGGTGGCCCCTCATAACCTCATACTCATGGGTTCTACAGCTCATCCAAAGTGGTTACAAACTACATTTATTGGAACTACCACCAAGTTCCCCCTGAGTATGCATCATCTCGATCCTCTGCATCAGGAGCTGCTTCAGAGGGACATCACCACCCTCTTGTCACATCTCACGATTGAGCTCGTGTCACCAGAGCAAAGAGTTTGAGGGTTTTATTTCAGGTACTTCCTGATACCCGAGAAAACAGGAGGATACTGTTCCATCCTAGACCCGAGAGATCTGAACATGTACTTGGTAAGAGAAAAGTTCAGAATGATTTCTCTAGGCGTCCTGCTTCCTTACAAAAAGAGATTGACTATGCTCCCTAGATCTGAAGGATGTGTATACCCACATATAGCTACATCCTGCTCACAAGAGGTATCTCGGATTTGTCCTGCGGGGACAACACTTCCAGTACCAAGTGTTGCCTTTTTAGCCTCAGCACTTCGTGTCTTCACAAAATGCTCACAGTAGTAGCAGCATAACTCTGGACACTGGGAGTGTTGACTTGTATCTGGACGATTGGCTGATCAAGAGTACCACTCCAGATGGAGTCCAAGAATCAACACGATTGACCATTAGAGTGTTTGGAACTACTAGGGTTTGTTGTAAATTACCCAAAGTCCCACCTTCAGCCCACCCAACAATTGGAAGTCATAGGAGCCCTGCTCGATGTGACTCATGCGAGAGCCTGCCCTTCCGCATGACCGACTTTACAGATTGACGGCACTTGTGCAAGAAACTCAATTGAGTTAGCAGATATTAGCTTGCAGAATGTTGACTGTGCTAGACCACATGGTCTCCACAGTGTATGTCACACCCTTGGCACGCCTCCAAATGAGGTAAGGTCAATAGACCCAGGCCACGAGTTGGCTCAGGGATCATCTGTATGTCACCGCCCCTCTTGTTCAGTCATTACACTGGTGGGACAGTCCATCACAATTTGCTCAAAGGTCTTCTTCCCAACCCCAAAAGGTTCTGATTTCAGACACATCCAAGCTGGGTTGGGGAGCTCATCTCAATGGGTTTCACACCCAGGGCAGTTGGTCCATCCAAGAAAGTCTCCATCAGATCAACTTCTTGGAACTAAGAGCAGTATCAAACGCTCTAAAGGCTTTCCAAGATCCAACCAAATTGTTCTGATTCAGACCAACAATCAGGTCGCCATGTTCTACATCATCAAGCAGGGAGGGATGGGTTCGTACCTCCTATGTTGAGAAGCAGTCAGGTTGTGGAAGTTCACCATTGGCCACAGGATGGACTTGAGAGCCATGTACCTGCCAGGCAGGCAAAACACACTTGCAGACAGACTGACTAGAGTCCTCCAGCTGCATGAGTGGATGCTGTACAGGGAAGTTGCTACTCATCTTTCTAGAGTGGGGTACACACTCGATAGATCTGTTCGCCACCCCACAGAATGCCCAGGTGGACCAGCTCCAGAATAAGATCGCACAGCAGACGCGTTGGATGCTTTCCTCCTGCATTGGGGGGAAGGTCTTCTGTATGCTTATCCTCCAATACCTCTCATTGCAAAGACACCCCTGAAACTCAAAACAGACAGCGGCACGATGATTCTCATTGCTCCCTACTGGCCCAGACAGCCTTGCTTTCTCCTCCTGCTAGAGCTCTCAAGTCAGGAGCTGCTCCGGCTCGGCCATGCGCCAGATCTGATATCACAGGAGGGTGGGATGATACACCCCAAAAATCCGGTCCTTGGCCCTCACGGTGTGGATGTTGAGAGGCTAATGTTGTCTCAGATCAACCTGCCAGATGGTGTGACCAAAGCCCTTTTGGCCTCCAAGAGGGCCTCGACTAGAGAGTTTACTCTTGCAAATGGAAGAGGTTTGCTGTCTGGTGTGAGGACCAGGCCCTAGATCCTTTTGTTTGTTCCACACAAAATCTTCTTGAATATATTCTACACCTTTCCAAATCAGGATTTAAGTCCAACTCCGTCAGGGTCCACTTTTGTGCAATTGGAGCTTACCATCGAGGTGTGGAAGGAAAGTCCATCTCCGTACAACCTTTAGTTTGCTTTATGCGGGTGGTTGCTTCTCTTGTAAGTTTCCCTACATGTTTCTCACAGTGTCTTGAGACATTAATGTGGTTCTTGCACAGCTCATAAGCTGCTCAATGCCTGTCCTCTGAAGTTCTTGACTTGGAAGTTACTGTTTCTGGTGGCGGTCACTTCAGCACAGAGTGAGCAAGCTTCAGGCCCTAGTAGTTCATCTGCCTTACTCCAAATTCCACCATAATAGTGGTCCTCTGTACTCGTCCTAAATTCCTTCCAAAAGTGGTATCTGATTTCCACCTTAATCAGTTAGTTCTTCTTCCAACATTTTTCCCAAGACCTCATGCCCACAAAGGGGAAGATGCATTGCACATATTGGACTGCAAGAGAGCCTTAGCCTTCTACTTGGCGCGGACAAAAGCCCGCAGAAAGTCTATCTAGCTATTTTCTTTTTACCTCAGTAAACTAGGGACTGCTATTTCCAAATGCTCTTTCAGTTTGGCTGACAGACT
The DNA here is from genome assembly GCA_033557465.1 of Ichthyophis bannanicus. Taxonomy (NCBI): domain Eukaryota; kingdom Metazoa; phylum Chordata; class Amphibia; order Gymnophiona; family Ichthyophiidae; genus Ichthyophis; species Ichthyophis bannanicus. The sequence goes on from CM066031.1 coordinate 551,394,415, forward strand.
GCATCTCTTTAGCTTATGCCCAGGCAGGCTTGAGCCTTGATGGTCATGTCACAGCTCACAATGTCAGCGCTATGGCTGCATTTGTGGCCAGCTTATGCTTTGTCTCCATGGAAGAGATCTGCAGGGCTGCAACATGGTCTTCAATCCATACATTCACATCTCACTACTGTCTGGATGAGGATTCCTGACACGACAGCAACTTCGGCTAATCTGTACTCCAGAATTTGTTTAAGCATTAGAATTCAACTACTCCCCTGTAGGCCCATTCTATTCTATCCAGGCTACCAGAATAAAATAAAATAAAATAAAAGGGAAGAGAATCACTGCTATTGTACATAATTGGTATTTCATTTGCTATGGCTTCTCACATTCTGCAGTTGGATTTTTTTTTTTACCTCTGTTGGACTTCTTGGTGACCTCCGGTTTTCGGTAGCCTGTAGCTTTGGAGTCCCATACGTGAGGACTCATTCCTGCTTGTCCACAGAGAAAAGATAGTTATTCACATGCAGCAGGTGTTCTCCGTGGAGAGCAGGAATGAGTCCTCAAAACCCTCCCACGTCCCCGAGGAGTTGTCTTCTGCTTATAGCTATGGTTTCAGACTGATTCAAGATGGTGCCATGGCAGCAGGGAGAAAGGAGGGCGATAGGCGTGGTTGAGCCTCCCTAAAGCTTCCAATCGGCCTCCTTTCTCCCTCCTGTCCACGGAGAACATCTGCTACAAGTAACTAACTACTTTTTGCAGCCAGCACTCTCAACTCCCACGCTCCTGGAACTAGAGTCAGGAGATATTTCAGTTGTTTCTGTGCTACTGGGGTCACCCTGAGAGGACTCTGATAGCAGTCCATTCCAATGCCAAAGTGTGCTGCTGCTTCAGTCGCTGCACAGAGATATGGGCTCAGAGGGCATCGGCACACTAGCTCAATCTTGACTAGGTCAATACCTGCTGCATGTGCTTTTCTCCGTGGCCTCTGGTGGGGCATGTGATTCAGCGTATGGAGCGCCACCCAAGAAGGATTACTCTGGCAGCACAGGATTGGCCAAGGAGAGCGTCATTTGGATATCTGATGCGGCTTCTGCAAATGCCACCTCATCATTTGCCTCTGTCTCGGGGTGTATTGTGTCGGGAGCCGCTTGTGCTGGAGGACCCAGCTCCCTTCTTGTTTATGGCTTAGCTACTCTTTGGCAGTAGTTTTCTACTCTGCTCATATCCCAGAGGTGGTCTACCAACCTGGCAAAAGTGCGGGTCTGATGCCTTGAGTGCTGTTGCGGTACATGGCAGCTGGTTTCTGAGGTGGAGAAGGTGCCATCTCTGTTGGCCTTTTCTGCAGGACGATCTGGAGAAGGGCCTTTTCTCTTTGCCACCTAATCCTTCAGGGAGCAGCTTTGTCCTATTTCAGAGGTATATTGGTTGATAAGTATCTAGGGTTGCACCCGGCTGTTTCCCAATTGCACCTTCTTCAGGAGGTTTCGGTATCTGCGTGTTCCCCTCCAATCTGTGGTCCCTTCCTGGGATCTGTGTCTGGTACTCAGGCCCTGATATCGGAGCCCTTTGAGCCATTGAAACACTCTACTCTGGAGGATTTGACACGCAAGGCAGTCTTCTTGGTTGCAATTTGTTCCCCAAGGAGGATTTTGAGCTGCCGGCTCTATCTTGTGTCATGGTGTAGATCGGTCAGAACCTATGGAGATAGGTACTACTAAGGATAATAGATCGGACACTGACACCTCAGAGCAGCACGTGGCCCAGAGTTGCTATAGGCAACATATACAAACTGCGTCACAAGGTGTGAGAGCACGCCCAAGCAGCAAGCTAACTCACAGTTCATTAGATAATGAAGGGCAGCTGGGAGGGGGCGGAGCCCAGGCAAACACCGGGACACACGCAGATACAATTCACTCACAGGAGGTTAGTGGAGAGAGACCACCAGGGAATTACAGAACAGCTGGTAACTGGAGGAGACCAGCAGAGAGTCGTGGTATCGAGAGAACAGCTGATAACTGGAGGACGGGAGGAAGTTGGAGACCCGGTAGAACCAGGGTAGCTGAGAGAACCACGGGAGACTGCTTTAGAGAGCAGTGCACAGCCAAACAAAAGTTCAGTGAAGTTTACCACGAAGGTAACAGAGGAGATATTCCAGGAGCCAGGTTTAGAAAAGCCGAGGAGAACAGCCTTCCCAGCAACATGTACAAGAAGGGAAAGAGCTTCTGTCCTGAAGGCAATTTTATGCCTAAAGGAAAGCTGAAAGAGAAAGGCAGTAAGACGCTTCCATCATGGCAGAACTCTGCTAACTTTTCTGTACTGAGAAATTCCGAGCAAAGGGAGCTTGAAGGTAGGCTTATTGCTTCTAATATAAGAGAAACAGAATGTAAAGATTTTCCCTGCACCTATCAAGAGTTGTGTGGCTCTCAAAAGAGAAACTCAAGAGAATGTGGTAGCTTCCCATTCCACTCACTCAGAGAGGAGGAGGGGAACTCTCTTAGCCATGAAGAGAGACTGTTCAATAATAGCATTAATTACAATCCAAAAGAGAATCATTCAGAAGAGGAATGTGAAGAAATGCAGTTTGCTTGCTATGAGGAACCAGCCTCTGATAGTTGTATGGATTGTACACTAATTATTTCTGATGAAATCACTTCTTTATGTTAAAGAGGCTGTTGGAAGTTTTCTAAAGAAACAGAAGTGAAGAAACTTACCTGTGTATGAAAAACACTGTTTGAGTTACCTTTTTGTTCCTCTGTAAAGCTGAAGATAAGCAATACTTTTGGTTCCTGTTGTTCCTTTATTTTTGTACCAGACGTATGGTCCTTTTGTCTTTGTTTCTATGGCTTTGGAAATCCGCCCGGAAGGGGAATAAAAAAAATCCTGTCTTAGGCCTTACCATTCGACTACAACTCAATTCTTTACTTAGCTTGCGGGACTGCAACTCCCAGAGGGCATTGCAACGCCTTTTTGTACCATCCTCTTGCTAGTTAAGAAGAGGCCCCAGTGAAAAACCCACGCTTTAGCCTCTGGGGACCTTCACCGGGTGACATTTATTTATTTATTTAGTGTACACTTGTATCCCGCTGCTTCCAGCGATCAGCAGCGGTATTCTATACATAATGGGGCGGCTGTACAGGCCGGAATTTGAACATACATTGATTTCAGGGGGGGTGAAGGCACAACAAGCAATTACAATTTTTACATTGATTGTATAAGAGGAGACTTTACGTATCTACATTGGATTGTACTAGTGGAGGCTTTTCATGTATCCATATACACGTGTATTACATACTCTGACTAGGTCAGGTTGAATTGAGTTCTAAAGAGGTGAGTCTTCAGCTTCTTCCTGAAGTCCTTCAAGTCTTTGTTTGCTCTTAGTTCATAGGGCAGTTGGTTCCAGAGTGTTGGTGCAGTAAATGAGAACGCTCTGTTGGTGGTGTTTGCGTTACAATTTCTCATGCTATTCGGGACATGGAGGGTGTTGCTATTTACTGTTCTTCTGTTTCTGATGATTGGTTGCTCGGATATTAAGGTGTTTAGGTATGAGGGTGCTATGTTGTAAACAAGTTTGAACGTGGTTACTAAGAGCTTGTATTGGATGCGGGCTTTGATGGGGAGCCAATGAAGTTCGATTAGTACTGGAGTGATGTGTTCGGTTAGGCCTTTTTTCATGATAACTCTAGCCGCCACGTTTTGTGCTAGTTGCAGAATGTTAAGCGTTTTTTTGGGCAGACCCTGTAAAATGGCGTTGCAGTAGTCCAGGTGGGGGATGATGAGGGCTTGTGCTACTGTCCTGAAGTTGGCGTGGTCGATAATGCTCCGAAGTGGTGTCAAGATCCTTACCTATCATTTTCTGTGGAGGCCGGTTCCCTTTGGCCTGTGCCTTCCTTCCCTGAAGTGATTTCTCTCTTTCATGTGAACCAGGCAATTTGCCTACCCTCCTTCTCTAGGAGCAGTGTCAGGGGAATGATAAGGATCTTCACCTTGTGGATGTCCAGAGGATGCTTCTCTGGTTCTTGGAGGTTATGAATTCTTTTCGTAAGTCAAAGCATCTTTTTGTGCTGTTTGCTGGCCTACGCAAGGTGACGTGGTGGTTTAGTCTGCATTGAGGCACTGGATTAAGGAGGTCATGGCCTCGGCGGATCTGTTGCGGAACTGGCCGGTTCCAGAGGGCTTGTGCAGCCATTCTTCCTGAGCACAAATGTCTTTGTAGGCGGAACAGAGCTCTGTAGCCCCTGCAGTCATTTTCATGGGCAGCAAAGTGGGCATCGCTTTCCACTTTTGTCAAGCATATCCACTTGGATGTCCACGCTCATGTGGAACACAGCCTTTGGCTCTGAGGTTTTGCAAACTGCTTTGTTGTCTTTTTGCCCAGTGGAAGCATAGCTTTGGTACATCCCACTTGTCTGGACTGGTCTAGCAGGATGATATGGAATATGAAATTTTACTTACTAGATAATGGCAGAAAGCGAAGATGATCTGAAACATTTGCTTCTCACAATCAAAGAACATAGTCTCAAAATGGGCCTGCACCTTAATGTAAAGAAGACAAAGATCATGACAACTGGCATAATCAACAGGTTCATCGTCGAAGGAGAAGAAATTGAAATCGTGAATAACTTTAACCTACTTGGATCAACTATCAATAAAGAAGCAACAAGCAGTCAAGAAATCAGACGACGCATTGCTCTTGGCAGAATGGCTTTGAAAGACCTAGATAAGATTCTCAAGAGCAGAGATGTCTCTCTCCATACAAAGATTCGACTTGTTCAAGCCATGGTATTTTCAATAACATCATATGGATGTGAAAGCTGGACAGTGAAAAAGATAGACAGGAAGAAAATTGATGCCTTTGAATTATGGTGCTGGCGGCGAATACTGTGTATACCATGGACTGCCCGAAGAACAAACCAGTCTGTACTAGAGGAGATCAAACCTAGGCTTTCTTTAGAAGCTCAGATGACAAGACTTCGACTTTCATACTTTGGACACATCATGCGGAGAGAGAGATCATTAGAGAAAGACATCATGCTTGGCAAGATAGAAGGTCAACGCAAAAGAGGAAGGCCAGCAATGAGATGGATCGATACAATAACAGCAGCTACAGGTACCAGTCTGTCAACAATGAGCCGCCTGACTGAAGATCGAACACAATTTAGGACAGCTATCCAGAGGGTCGCCATGAGTCGACTCCGACTCGACGGCACTTAACAACAACAACAACAAGATAATGTTCTTTCCTTGAGTCCTGCTAGACCAGTCCAGGGGCTGCCCCCTGGAACTGTTTGCTCTGTTCTTCTTTGGCAGTTCCCTTGGGTCCACCTTGATTTATGTACTTGACTCCACAGGTCCCGTCTTCTACAGACAGCCTTCTGTTTATGCTTTCCTGTACATATGGGCTGATGCAGAAAACTAGCGTGGCCTTTTAAGCACAGAAAACGCCACTTTTAAGCAAAATTACTGCCAACGCCAAATGCAGAAAAGAGATGGACACGTACATAAACAGCAAAGGAAAAACTAGCGCACAATTAACGCCAAGAGTATTTAAATTTATAGAAATTATAGGCAAATGAGCTGCACATAATGGTATGCTAATACTGCTTGGGCCAGATGCAGAGAAATGCATAGAGGTTTTTGCAATCATCCTTGGCGCCAATATCTCTACACTTGGTATTGAGATGGCTTAAACATCTAGCGTGTGCCCCCTACAGTATTTTGATGCCATTGGGCACATTCCCGATGCCTGGATGATCTATGGGGAAATGTCAGAGATGATATGGGCATTGTGGAAAGCTGCTGATGCCATCAAAATACTGTTGGGGAGCTGGTGTACCTGACAGAAAGCAAATTTCTGGTAGCCCAGAGGCCCAAATTCCCCCCCCCCCACCCGTCCAACTAAAAATAATCCTTGTTGGCCCAGTGGCCCCTCGCCCCCCTCGTGGTATTTTTACAAACAAGCGAGGCTGCACTACATGGGGCCGGTGTTGTCATTTTTCAAGAGGGTAGCACTCCCGCTCATTTGTAAAAATACTGGGTGGGGGGTTTGGGGCTGCTGGGCCACCAGGGATTATTTTTAGTTGGGCAGGTGGGGGAGGGAATCCGGGCCATCAGGGATTTGCTTTCTGTTGGGGGCATCAGCCCCCCCCCCCCCCCGACAGTATTTGGATGACATTGGGGGCATTCTCCAAATGCCATTAAAATTCTGTTGAGACTCGTATGAAAATTAGCCATGCAGTGCCCCTGTTTCTCTGGGAGAGCATGCCAAATTAGCGCTGACTTCTGTGTGCATGTGTTTGGCTTGCTTTCCTAGTTTAACACTGCCATTTACACACAGTTTAACGCATGGCTAATGTGTCACTAATTTGCATATGGGCCCCTTTCTGCACGCCAGCGTTAAAGTCACATGCTGTCGGTGCACTGCAAATAGATGTAAAACATTGATAGTGCACGACTTCAGCACTGGCTTTCTGCATTGGCCTGAGAGTTCTCTACTGTTTGATTGCTCATTGTTGCCCATGTTGAGGTTTTGTGAGGCCTGCCATGTTCTCCCATATGATTTCGGACGAATACTGAAGAGACCTCTGGTGGCTGAGGCAAATAGAGACATGGGAATGATGTCATTGAAACCTGGGCTTTTCATTGGTTCTTTGTCTCCATCAATCTGCTGGTAGGGGAACACAACCCACTTGTATGGAATGGTCTTGCAGGATTCAAGGAAAGGAGATTATCTGGTAAGTGAAATGTCGCCTTATCTCCAGGAACAAGCAGGAATGAGTCTTCACATATGGGTATCGTCGGTACCGACGGAGCCTGCGCGGGAACGCTCCCCAGCGTCCAGTAAGAAAGCTTTTGGGAGCATCCCACAGCGCCTGCGTGCTGCCTTCCCGCCTTTCCTAACCGCCTCTCTCCAGTTCTTCTTTTCCGCGGAGGCAGCAGGTTGTGTTCCTGTCACCGCTGAAGAATTTCTTATTTTCTTTTATTTCTTTGGTCGCGTGTCTGCCTTCTCGACGCCGGACTTGTACCGCTGGGGTTTTTTTTCTTTATTCTAAAAAAAACTACTGTTTTTTCTCACTTCAGTGCATTTTTTTTCTTTCTGTGGCCTTAGGCCTACGAAAATTTTTCCTCATGGAAAAGCCCGCCTCTGGGTTTAAAAAGTGCACGAAGTGCAGCGGCACTATTTCTGTCACCGACACCCATGACTGGTGTCTAAAATGTTTAGGTCCTGACCATTCCATTACGGATTGTGAGTCCTATTCCATGATGTCTAAAAGAGGTCTACAGAATCGAGCAGCCAAGCTCAGTACCCTGTTTCCCTCTGATGCAGCTTCGGTGGCATCGACGTCTTCCAGGGCTGCTTCTTCCTCCCATGGATCTCAGGTAACCAAACTTAAGTCCAGCCGGTCCTCGAAGAGTAGATCTCCCTCTAAGTATCGAGAAGCCTCCGGGCTTGCTCTCGAGGAATCCGCACCGGCAAAATTACCCCGGCGGGAGGCTCCGGCTTCCAAAGTTTTATCTATGGGGTCACAGGTTGACATCGATGGCTCGGCCTCGACCGATCACCTGTTGCCATGTTCTGGGGTACCGGTGATTTCCACTGGTACCGACATCCAGACATTGGTGGCGTCGATGGATCAGAATATTCTGACCATGCAGTGTGCCATCACAGCATTCATACAAGCTGCGACACCTTCGGTACCGCAACAAACTCCGTTGTCGGTACCGATTCCGGCACCGGTACTGATTGCATCGACATTGGCTTCGGTGTCGACGGCAGCGGTACACTGTTCTGTGATGCCCATCGGTACCGATCGCTCCCGATGTCGATACCACCCGGTACGCGTATCGGGCTCTGCAGGAGCATCCAGACAGGCGATACTTCGATTCCTCTGAAGACTCTGATGAATCAGAGGCCTCTATCGAAGCATCGGTGATCCTTCCTCAGGAGCCCTCTTCTCCAAAAAGGAAAATGTCTCCTCCAGAAGACTTGTCTTTTCAAGACTTCATTAGGGAAGTGGCATGGGGCCTTTCCATCTCAGTGGCCCCTGAGACAGAGCCTAGAGCCAAAAAATTAGATATTTTACAATATCCTAAGGCTCCTAAAGAGGCAGCCACTTTACCAATACATGAGATTCTTTATGATCACATGTTGGGCATATGGGAGACTCCTCTCACCACCTCCCTTCATTCTCGTAGGTTGGACACCATGTATCGTGTTCCTCCTTGTCCTGGCTTTCATAAGACTCAGCTTCCTCACCACTCCATTGTGCTGGAGTCTGCTATGAAAAAGATCAAGAGTGCAAAAAGGCACTCTTCTACTCCTCCAGGAAGAGAATGCAGAACCTTAGATGCCTTTGGCAGGAGAATTTTCCAGGCCAGTATGCTTGTTGCCAGAATCAACTCCTATAGTCTGTATATGGGGATGTTTCTAAAAGAAGTTACAGATCATCTGCAAACTTTGTCTCCTTTTATTTCAGAAGATAAAAGGGAAGAGTTTCTCACCTGGCTTAAACATGCCCAGGATATTTCCAAGTTTTCCAACCGTGCAGCCTTTGACTCTTTTGAAGGTGCCAGCAGAGCCTCGGCTATTGCCATAGGTGCACGCAAAGTTGCTTGGTTACAAGCTTCTGATTTGGAACCCTGGGTTCAGGATGGACTAGGAAACCTTCCTTGTACAGGTGAAAACCTTTTTGGCAAAGATTGGCAAGCAAAGGCCACCCAGATGGATGCTGAAAATTCTGCTTTAGATAGACTTTCAAAGTCTACTTCTGCTCCTTTTAAGAAAAGGTTGTTCAAAAAGGGATTTTTCCCCAAAAAAGGGAAATATTATTCTGCTTATGGTCAGCAGGCATCTTCTGCAGGTCGTTTTGCTACAAAGAGACAGCAACAACCGAAACAGGCCAAGCCCCTAAGGCTGCTAGGACTGCTACGGCCCAACAGCCTCAGCCTCCTCAGGGCCTTTGACTTACAACTAGAGAACTTAGCCTTTCTGGCTCTAGAACATCCAGAGCCTCTCACCATTCCAGGAAGGTTAGCTCACTTTGCTTCCAGATGGGAACAAATCACAGCAGAGCAATGGACCCTCTCCATCATAAGGGACGGGTACAAGCTTCATTTCTTAAACCTTCCCCCTCACACCATGGTGAGACAGTTCAATTCTCCAACATCTCTCCTCGACCTTCTGGGTCAGGAGATTGCTACCCTTCTTGCCCAAGGGGCAGTAGAAGAAGTACCCCTTCTTCAACAGGGCTCAGGGTTCTACTCCCCCTACTTTCTCATCCCAAAGAAAACAGGGGGCTACAGACCCATTTTAGATCTCGGAGAATTGAACAAGTTTCTATGCAAGGAGAAATTCAAGATGACTTCTCTCGGTACTATCCTTCCATACCTCCAGAGTCAGGACTGGCTTTGTTCTCTAGATCTCAAGGATGCGTACACCCATGTCCTCATCCATCCAACACACAGAAGGTTCCTTAGGTTCCTTTTCCAAGGAAAGCACTATCAATACAGAGTGCTTCCCTTCGGTCTGGCCTCTGGCCCCAAGGGTGTTCACAAAATGCATGGCAGTAGTAGCTGCATTTCTGCGCACTCTAGGAATATTTGTATTCCCATATCTGGACGACTGGCTCTTCCGAGCTCCATCCCAGTCAGAGGCCCAGGCTTCCCTGGCCTGCACAAGCCGTATCCTTCAACATCTGGGACTTGTAATAAACATCCCAAAATCCCATCTCACCCCTACTCAATCTCTGGAGTTCATAGAGGCCTTACTGGATACCACCACTGCAAGGGCCTATCTTCCCCAGGCCGGTTGCCTACGCTTGGTGCAGTTAGCCTCCCAGATTCAGTTAAAGTCCCATTTAGCTGCTCGAGAGATGTTACAACTGTTAGGCCACATGGCATCCACTGTGCATGTGGTCCCTTATGCTCGCCTTCACATGAGGGCAGCTCAATGGACTTTGTCCACCCAATGGACCCAGGCATCAGGGTACCTGTCAGACAAAATAGCAACTTCCAGTCGCCTTTTTTGCTCTCTCCAGTGGTGGAAGTCCACCCAAAATCTGTTGCTGGGGTCCCCCTTTCAACAAGTGTTACCCCAAGCAACCCTCACAACAGATGCCTCCCCAAAGGGTTGGGGGGCTCATCTACAAGATCTCTCCACCCAGGGCATCTGGTCTCCACAGGAGACGTCTCTACATATCAACCTCTTAGAGCTCAGAGCAATTTTTCTAGCTCTGTCTTCCACACCCTGCTCAGCTACAAGACAGTCCTCATGCACACGGACAACCAAGTAGCCATGTTCTACATGAACAAGCAGGGGGGAACTGGCTCTCTGTCGCTTTGCAACGAAGCTCTGAGATTGTGGGCCTTCGCCAGAGAGCATCAAATTCATCTCATGGCAGTGTATCTTCCAGGGGTTCAAAACTCTTGGGCAGACAGACTCACTCGAGTTCTGCTTCCACACGAATGGTCCCTCCATGGGGACCAGATAACCAGGATCTTTCAAATTTGGGGAACCCCAGGCATAGACCTTTTTGCAAGTCCATGGAATGCCAAACTTCCCCGGTTCTCTTCCAGGATTCCGTGTCAGGGAGTTCAGGCCAGGGATGCCTTCCTCCTTCATTGGGGGCAAGACTTCCTCTATGCCTTTCCACCCATTCCCCTAATTCCCAAGACACTGTTCAAGCTTCAGAGAGACAGGGGGTCTATGATCCTCATAGCACCACGTTGGCCATGCCAAGTGTGGTACCCTCTACCTCTGCATCTCTCTCAAGCTCCCTCCCTGGACTTGGGATCTGCTCCAGACCTCCTTTCCCAGGAGGAGGGAACGTTGTGGCACCCAAATCCCCAGTCTCTTCATCTCAGGGCCTGGTTGCTGAAGGCCTAGACCTTCAAGATTTGCATCTTTCTCAGCAAGTGAAGGATATCCTTCATGCTTCCAGAAAGCCTTCCACCAGACGTTCCTATGCTTTTAAATGGAAGAGGTTTACCATTTGGTGTGCAGAGAAGGGTCTTAATCCTCTTGCAATACTTCTGAATTCTTTACTAGAGTATTTGCTGCATTTATCCCATGCAGGCCTTAAAACAAATTCAGTAAGAGTCCATTTGAGTGCTATTGCAGCATCCCTTAAGCCTCTCAATGGACAGCCTATTTCCTCTCATCCTCTTATAGCAAGATTCATGAGAGGCCTTCTTTTGACTAAACCTCCCATTAGACCACCTCCAGTGGCATGGGACTTGAATCTGGTTCTTGGCCAGCTTATGAAGCCACCCTTTGAACCCTTAGCCTCTACCTCCTTGAAATTTCTTTTCTGGAAGGTTATTTTTCTCATTGCAGTCACTTCAGCTCGCCGCATCAGTGAGCTACAAGCCTTGGTGGCTAATCCTCCTTATACAAGGTTCCATCATGACAAGGTAGTCCTCAGGACCAATCCACACTTTATGCCTAAAGTGGTTTCACCTTTTCATCTAAATCAGGAGGTATATTTACCTGTCTTTTTTCCAGGACCTCATGCATCAACTGCAGAGAGGAGTCTCCATACCCTGGATTGTAAAAGAGCGCTCGCTTTTTACTTACAAAGGACACAGCAACATAGAAAGTCCTCTCAACTCTTTGTTGCTTTTGATCCCTCTCATTTAGGACTTCCAGTCTCTAAGAGAACTCTGTCCAATTGGATTGCTCAGTGTATTTCCTTCGCCTACCAGAGTAAGAACCTTTCTCTGGAGGGCCATGTCACTGCTCACAATGTGAGGGCCATGGCAGCCTCTATGGCTCATCTAAACTCTGTGTCCATCGACCAAATCTGTCGAGCAGCCACCTGGGCCTCGGTTCATACCTTTACAGCCCATTACTGCTTGGACAAGGACTCCCGCCGGGATGCCTTGTTTGGTCAGGCTGTTCTCAAACACCTGTTCCATACCTAATCAACTCCTACCCCCCATCCCTGGTTGGATGCCCGAGATCCATGGGGTGAGGTAGAGCCCTTCTCAGGGACTCACAACTTTGGAGATCTCCCTGGCATCTCTAGCTGGGGAGTCCCCATATGTGAAGACTCATTCCTGCTTGTTCTTGGAGATAACAGTTACTTACCTGTAACAGGTGATCTCTGGGAACAGCAGGAATAAGTCTTCACAACCCACCCACCTCCCCTAGGAGTTGTATCTCTCTATCTTTCCTTTCCTCTCTCTCTCTCTTTGTCTCAGCTTTAAAACTCGAACTGGAGAGAGGCGGTTAGGAAAGGCGGGAAGGCAGCGCACAGGCGCTGTGGGATGCTCCCAAAAGCTTTCTTACTGGACGCTGGGGAGCGTTCCCGCGCAGGCTCCGTCGGTACCGACGATACCCATATGTGAAGACATATTCCTGCTGTTCCCAGAGATCGCCTGTTACAGGTAAGTAACTGTGCTTTATCTATATGGAATTTTCAAGAGTTGACCTGTATGAGTACAGCAGTGCAGAGCTGGCTCCACAGGACAACACCATCTCGTCTTCCTGCTTAGCAATGCTGTTGAGATGTGATCCATGCAATGCTCAAACTCTCGAGCTGTTCTCTTAAAGACTTTCAGAACATCGCAGGAATGTAGGCGCAGTGCAGCTCGCTTTGAGAGCCATGCGATGCAAGAAGTAAACTGCTGTGCCAAGGTGGGGTTGGGCAGTTATAACAGTACAGGTCTCTGAGCAGAAAAGAGACACAGGACAGATGGTGGAGAGGCATGCAAAGGTGAGAGACTGAGGGAGGATGGGAATGAGAGAGAGAGACTGAAAAATGAGTTGGGGAAAGGAAGAGTATGCAGAAGAAGAATGATGTGGGGGGCTGAGCTGAGGGAGGAATATGTTTCTGAAGGCAGAGGGTAGGGTGTGTATTGAGAGGAGGAACAAGAGTATATTTGGGAAATGAGATAGGGAGCAAGGGGAGGAAAGCATTGGAGGAAACAAGTTTGAGGAAGAAGGGGTGAGCGTATGGTGAAACATGCTTTGGGTTGGGATATGCCCAATTGAAACAATTTCCCTTTTTTACTTCACCTTGAAAATGATACAAAAAAAACATCCAGTGTCTTTATGGAGCAGAAGTGATCCTAAATGCATCCTCCCTCCTGGTACAGTTAGCCTCAATTCGACGAATGCCATTTTGACAAACATCAATTTTGAATTTTTGCTGTGCAAGCAAATGGTGCTGGCCAGTCAAGTGGCACAGCCCTAGCGGGGGCAGAAGGATTTGGGTTTTTCCCCCCAGTTTAGAAGGCACAGGGGTGCGTTTGGGTGATGAGAGGCTTAGGGTAGTGGTTCTCAACCCAGTCTGAGTCCCCCAGGCCAGTCAGATATGAGAAATCTGCATGACTGCTTCCATTGTATGCAGATCTATCAAATGCATATTCATTGTGGATATCCTGAAAACCTGACTGGCCTGGGGGTCCCACTGGACTAGGACATGGTAATTTTTTTTCTCCTTTGCATTCTGTTTCTCTTTTTACATTTTAGTAGTTTTTCTGTCTTAAATAAACTGAAACAAAATGAGGAAACAAGAACATCTGAGCACACCCCTAGTTGGAGGTAGAGAGAGAGGAAGACCTGGGGTTGGAGGGGTGATAGAGTATTTATGAGTAGTGTTTACTCCCTTATAGGTGGGCAGAGGGAGTGTAGTTTGCTCCCTTATAGTTAGGGCTTTTGGCAATCAAAGGAACCCAAAAGGAGATGTAGGCAGCACAGCCTTCCTTGAACTGTTGACGTTTGCAGTGATAGCAGTGAGCATCGCAGTGTTTGCCTCAGATATTGGCAGTGGCAAGAAGTCGGCACAGCTCAGAGTTTGCCTGGGACTCCTTAGATTGCTAAAATAAAAACATTTTTTTTATGGTATCGTATTACTGTACTTTCAGGAACAATCTGCATCAAAAGCTGTAAAATTTTGCGTTATTTGAATAAGAACCTTTTCCTGTTTGAAGTATAAATTAATTACTATTCAGACATTGATTGTAATGTATTTATTTATAAACATAATATTCAGAGAAGTAAAAGGCTGTGCACAGAATATAAAATCTTTTGCGTGGAATTTTCCCCAAGAGTTATTACCTTTTCTTCTTCATGGGAGTTTGAGCTACTTCAAAATAAGATGGTTGCTCTTATGTCCTTATTGCTTCTTAAATAGTCTACTTTTTGACAGTATACATCAGAAGTATTTGATTCTTTTTTTTAAATTGCATTTATCATATTTTTTTCTAAATCCAAACTCAAGGCAGGTTGCATGTTCTGGATCAGACTTATTTCCCTTTCCCAAATTGGCTCAGAGTCTAGTTCTGCCTGAGGTAATGAAGAGTGACATAACTTTCCCATTTTCTGTACCTGATCTACGCTGCTTTGCTTATTTAAAGATATCTGTGGGGACCCTCGACCTCACCCGCTTAGTGGGTCGTTAGTTGCATTTGGGAGCAGAATCGTCGGTTCATTGTTGTGCTGTGCGTGCACGCTGCTGGCACTGGGCTGTGCTATATCCTGCGTTCCACACTGCACGTATTGGTATGTATGGTATCTGACTGCTTTCAGTGCACATTGTGAACGTATGTTATTTCAGTGCTACTTCCGTAGTGTGCAATTTTTCCACATTTCCAGTGCATGCATTCTAAGCACGGCCCTTCACATGGTGCCTTCGTTGAGCAAGAAAGGACTTGCTATAAGAAGCCACTCTGCTTCAGATAGGCACTTGTCTTCTGGAAGGAAATACTGCCTCTCTGGCTTCTCTCTGCTATCTTGGCACAAAGGGTTCTGCTCGCTTTTCAGAGCTATTGTCCTTGAGGTTGGTTGACATGGACCTCCTTTCTTCTTCAGGTGAGGCACAGAGAGAGCAGCAGCTCTTGCAAGGCCAATCAGGAAACACACAGAGCAAGAGAGGTAATGACACAAGCGCTTTATTTGGAATCCCCAACGCGTTTCGGCAGGTTGCCTTCCTCAGGGGGTTAGTATCACTTGCAAACACAAAACAAACAGAACATAATGATCATAAAATTATGTATCAATTACACATAGAGATAAAACTCATAGGTTAAAAACAATGAACATAATCAAAACATTAATATCAATGTTGAACCAATAAGGTAAAACAAATACAAGCTAGCCGGGCATGTTAATAACTGAGATGATAAATAGTGATATTAACTTATCCAACTGCACTCAACATAAAAATATATATATGTAGTAAATGAATAACATGTAGAGCAGAATGTGCATAGTGAATGAATAATAAAATAATAAATAATTAAAATATATATACAGAGGTGTTAATAAACTCATGGCAACATATTGTACTCATTAACAAACAAGTATAAGATAAAATGAATTAAACACTAACTGATAAAAACGCATGTAATGTATGTATAGATGGATACTGAACATTCAACATGCTAAAATAGCTTCATGAGGATCATGTGGTAAATAAAACAATGTGAGAATAAAGGATACTTATTAAATAGATAGTAAAATAATAAATAATAATTAAAAGTATCCACACAAATGTAATGATAAACATAACAATATAATATATACTGACCAACAAATATAGACTGAAACTTGTTAAAATACAATAATGAATTACCATGAGACATAAATATTGATTATGGGATGGATGTTGTGCAGCCAAAGTGTTAAAAAGAATTATACAACAACGCAGGGCAGAAGCGAGAATAAAACCTGTAAAGTCATTAAACAAATCATAATAGAATCCAAATAAAGGTGGTCAAAAGAAGTCTAAATACATGTAGCATAGGCAGTAATTTTACTTAGCGCATACAGACAGCGAGTCTTCAGCTGATGAATCAGGGGGCACTTGATTGAACCCTCTACTGTAAAATATCGGGATAAAATTGCCATAAAACAAATAAAAATAAAAATGACAAGGGGACTAAACTCAATGTGCATGACCACACTAGGCTGGAAAATGACAACTGTTGCCTTTAACAGTGAAACTTATGTGGACAATTTATACATAGAGGAGATTGGATTAAGACAAGAGTAAGAAAAAAATGTAAGAAAAATTAATAATGGTAATATTAATACTGTGTGGGCTGAACTTATTAATAAAAATTGTAATAATAAAAACCAAAGTGAGGACGGCATAAGGTAGAAATATAACCGCTGTACTGGATAGATGATGTGATGCTTAAAACCGGGAGGGACACCAAACAAATAAACAGAGAAAAATATTGCCATATATACTACAAAACTGGAGGACAGATCCTCAAAGTCAACGCTGTTATAAATAGAGTTGAACGGTACTCACAATTCCAAGTCAAGTATGTATTGCAGTCGCCACGATCTTACATGTAGGGTTGTAGCGATAAGACAGCTAAAAGGCGAGTCGAATACAACTAAATCGGGGGAATGACAATGTAAAGGTCAACAGAGGGGAATACATTTCTCATTTTAATTTTTAAGGGGTAGCCATGTTTGTGTGCAAATATGGTATATTTTACGGTGCGGGGGACACATGGAGGACAATCCCTAACTCTCCTGTGGCTAAAAAGGAAACAAATTGAAACGTGGAATCTTGCTGCTGAAATGCCTTGCATCGGCAGGCTCGCATGAAAGAAATAGGAAGGAATTCATTTATAAAAATAAAGTCATGCTTCAAAAGAACCTTGCGATTAAAGGAGGAGGTATGCAAAACCCGTGCAGATATTTAGAAGATTGGCGATATGTACACATCCGTTTGTGGCGATGCTACATTTTGGCAGAGCATGTGGAATTAACATGGATTAAAAACATAAGTTAAAATACAGTATGCCAAGTTGTAGTAAATGAAGGACATGACAAAATAGATTACTTACCAAACTGAGTGAGATTGAAAACCACACTAGCCACGAACAATTTTGCAAACACTCTGCTAGGTCGAAGTTAAATATTTAAGAACACTGAAAAACGCGCCAAAAAAGGGGAGGCGTGGCAAGTGTCTTATTACAGAGCAGAGCAGCCTAAGAGAGGCAATGTAAATGAATGATGCAAAAACGCTAAGGACATACCATAGGGAACTTAAACTTGAGGTGTTGCAGAAAGTAAAACTGATGGATAAAATTAGTAAAAGTAAGGTCTGTCATATAGATAGGAGCCTAGGAATAAGAAATATAAATATGTTAAATGAAATGAACACAAATGTCATAAAACCAGGTGGTTAGTTGATCTTAGAAGAGAAGGTTTTAGACAACCATGCTTACAAAAAAACGGAAAGTTCAAAGTCTTGATTTAACCCTTTAGGTTCCAGACTATCCAATTCATAAATGTACCGCTGCTCCAATTTCAATAATACCTTATCAATGTCACCTCCTCTCCATTTTGGCATGACTACTCTTAATACTAGATATTTTATATCACTGATGGTATGGTTCTTCTCCTTCCAATGAGCCACCAAAGGCTTGTCTGGTACCCCTCTGTGGATACAGCTCCTATGCTCCACTATTCTGGTGCGCACCTGTCTTTTAGTTTTCCCTACATAAAGTAAATTACAGGGACATATGATCAAGTAGATGACATGTTCTGTTTTACAATTGGAAAAGGATTGCAGATATACCTTGCAATGTGAAACGGGATGAATGAAAACCTCTTTAGTTGTGATGACATGAGTGCAAACTGAACATCCACCACATTTGAAATGGCCCTTTAATATTGGAGTGGGTTTACGTAATGGAAGCGCAGACGAGACTAATAAATCAGACAAATTTGGATTTCGTTTATGAGCTACCATCAATCTTTTATTCATAAAAGGTAATAAAGGTGAAAGCAAATCCCACTGTTGTCTTAAGATGTTGGTAATTTCCCTTGTATAATTGGTAAAAGTCAAGGGGCAGACAATTCTATCTTGTTGCGTGCGTTCCTTTTTATGTAATAATGACGCTCTATCTACAGTACTTGCCCTATGGTAAGCTTTGTTAATGTGACGCTTGGGATAACCACGTTGTAAAAATCTATGCTGCATATCTAGTGCATGTTTATTAAAATCTTCATCCCTGGTACAAAGCCTTCTAACTCTGAGGAATTGGCTTATTGGTAGGTTATTTTTCAAAGAGGCATTATGAAAGCTGTCGTACTGTAGCAGCGTGTTCCTATCGGTAGGCTTCCGGTAAAGCTCCGTATAGAAGCCTGTTTCTCCTTTTATATTTTAATATCTAGATATGATATTTGATCATTGCTGAACATGCCATCAAATTGAAGATTAGAGTCTAATGAATTGAGCCACTGAAAAAAGTCCAAAAGCATTTGTTCAGAGACTTCCCATATTACCAGTATATCGTCAATATATCTCCTCCATAAACGAATGTTAGATTGAAATGGGTGCAAATTCAGATACTTTCTTTCAAAGTCTGCCACATACAGATTGGCGACATCTGGGGCCATTGAGGACCCCATTGCCACCCCCTTGACCTGTTTATAAAAGATGCCCTTAAAAGCAAAATAATTCTCGGTCATTGCTATAGACGCTAGTTGTGTCAAAAAAAATGTCGGTGTACGAATGGGTTTTGGTCTCTGAATTAAAGTATTTTTTATTTATTTTATTTTATTTAGCATACATTTGTATACCGCTACTTCCAGCGATCAGTATCTGTTAATATATCTAAAGCTGCTCGTTGGGGAATATTGGTGTATAGAGAGTTGATATCTAAGGTTACTAACAGAAGTTGATTGTGATATTTTGGAAAATCTTGGAGGATATTAATGATGTGTGTTGAGTCTCGGACGTATGAGTCGATCTTCGTGACAAAGGGTCTCAAAAAAACATCAAGAAATTTTGATATGGGTTCAAGAAGTGACCCAAGCGCGGAGACTATCGGACGGCCCGGTGGATCATGGAGCGACTTGTGGATCTTGGGGATCATATATATTGTAGGAATGATAGGATGGGGAACCGTCAAGAAAGCTATTTCTTTGGGCGCAAGATAACCCGCTTCCTGACCAATATATAGAAGTGTGTCTATCTGTTGTTGTATTGTTTGCGTGGGATCATCATACACAATTTTATGAAAAAATCTATCATTAAGTTGGGCGTAGAACCTCAGCAACATATGATGTACGATTCTGTATAACTAATGCTCCGCCCTTATCCACTGGCTTAATTGTGATGGTGTGATTGCCTTGGAGATCATACATTGCAGATTTCTCCTCCTTTGAAAGATTATAGAAAATTCTGCTTTTCTTTTGATATAGTTGATCAATTTTAGACAATACAACCTTTTCATATGCCAGGAGTAACGGATTAACATTAGATGGGGATATCCAAGTGGAGGGTCTTTTAATGACCGACGGATCTGTAGTGTTGTCTTGTGTGTTATGAAAATAATCCATAATTCTAAGTTTACGAAAGAATTTAAAGAGTTCTACTCGGGTAGTGAACCTGTCATGTTTTTTGGTTGGAACAAAGGACAATCCCTTTTCCAAGACACGTAATTCTGTGCTAGTGAGAGAATGATCTGAAAGATTAATGATACCGCTTAGAGGTCCCAATCCAGGCGCCTCTTTGTCATTAGGCCGTGTCCTCTCCCCCTCCCTCATTGTGGGTAGGTCTGGAAGTCCCTGTGTTCGGCTCGTGGTTTGTATTGATGTTGATATTGTTCCCGTCCTCCTCCCTTCCATAGATTGTCCATCTGAAAACCACGGCGAGGGCTAGTTGGTTGCCGGCGGGCAGGCTGGGGTGCTTCTGAAAAAAGTGAACCAGAGGGATCAATGGTGGCATCACCTGAGTGACGTCTACTCCTATTATGGCTTCTCTGTTGTTCAGGGGAATAGGATGGTGACCTATCTCTCGATCTATCCTGATTCCTAGAGCGGTTTCTAGGTTGAGGCCTTGGAGAAAGGGGAGGCCTTCTATATGAGGTGTTTCTTTGTCTATTTTTAAAGTCAGTGCCATCATGGGTCCAGTAGTAAACCGTATTGAGTTTATAATCCTCCTCGTCTCTTCTGAATTTATTAATTTTGATATCCTTAATATCCTTCCTATACTCCATAGTGTTCTGGTCAAACTTCTTTTTTTCGGATTCATATTGGGAATCTTCTTTTTTCAATTTGTCTATAGAAGAATCAATTTGAGGTTTTAAAACTTCTGCCCTGCGTCTGGAGGTATTAATAATTAAAATCATTAAATCTAGAGAACATTTATTAAGTATCTTAATCCAATCTGTCATAAAATTTTTATCATCTCTAAACATGCCCGGGGCTTTTTGTACTCGAAGTCCTCGGGGTATGATTTTCTTGCGACAATATTCAAGCAAGGATGCAGCGTGTAACTCCTCTCTAACATAGCGCTGTGTCATTCGAATAAGATTCCCCCACTCTTCTTCCAAATCTGGCGTCGCTTCATCTTCAGTGAAGAAGGGGTCCTCAGGTAACAGGGATTGTAGTTCATCTGCTTTAAAACTGAGGACATCCCTCCAGGGGGAAAACATGGCTCAACACCAGGTGAGGCACAGAGAGAGCAGCAGCTCTTGCAGGGCCAATCAGGAAACACACAGAGCAAGAGAGGTAATGACACAAGCGCTTTATTTGGAATCCCCAAAGCGTTTCGGCAGTATCCACAGAGGGGTACCAGACAAGCCTTTGGTGGCTCATTGGAAGGAGAAGAACCATACCATCAGTGATATAAAATATCTAGTATTAAGAGTAGTCACGCCAAAATGGAGAGGAGGTGACATTGATAAGGTATTATTGAAATTGGAGCAGCGGTACATTTATGAATTGGATAGTTTGGAACCTAAAGGGTTAAATCAAGACTTTGATCTTTCCGTTTTTTTGTAAGCATGGTTGTCTAAAACCTTCTCTTCTAAGATCAACTAACCACCTGGTTTTATGACATTTGTGTTCATTTCATTTAACATATTTATATTTCTTATTCCTAGGCTCCTATCTATATGACAGACCTTACTTTTACTAATTTTATCCATCAGTTTTACTTTCTGCAACACCTCAAGTTTAAGTTCCCTATGGTATGTCCTTAGCGTTTTTGCATCATTCATTTACATTGCCTCTCTTAGGCTGCTCTGCTCTGTAATAAGACACTTGCCACGACTCCCCTTTTTTGGCGCGTTTTTCAGCGTTCTTAAATATTTAGCTTCGACCTAGCAGAGTGTTTGCAAAATTGTCCGTGGCTAGTGTGGTTTTCAATCTCACTCAGTTTGGTAAGTAATCTATTTTGTCATGTCCTTCATTTACTACAACTTGGCATACTGTATTTTAACTTATGTTTTTAATCCATGTTAATTCCACATGCACTGCCAAAATGTAGCATCGCCACAAACGGATGTGTACATATCGCCAATCTTCTAAATATCTGCACGGGTTTTGCATACCTCCTCCTTTAATCGCAAGGTTCTTTTGAAGCATGACTTTATTTTTATAAATGAATTCCTTCCTATTTCTTTCATGCGAGCCTGCCGATGCAAGGCATTTCAGCAGCAAGATTCCACGTTTCAATTTGTTTCCTTTTTAGCCACAGGAGAGTTAGGGATTGTCCTCCATGTGTCACCCGCACCGTAAAATATACCATATTTGCACACAAACACGGCTACCCCTTAAAAATTAAAATGAGAAATGTATCCCCCTCTGTTGACCTTTACATTGTCATTCCCCCGATTTAGTTGTATTCGACTCGCCTTTTAGCTGTCTTATCGCTACAACCCTACATGTAAGATCGTGGCGACTGCAATACATACTTGACTTGGAATTGTGAGTACCGTTCAACTCTATTTATAACAGCGTTGACTTTGAGGATCTGTCCTCCAGTTTTGTAGTATATATGGCAATATTTTTCTCTGTTTATTTGTTTGGTGTCCCTCCCGGTTTTAAGCATCACATCGTCTATCCAGTACAGCGGTTATATTTCTACCTTATGCCGTCCTCACTTTGGTTTTTATTATTACAATTTTTATTAATAAGTTCCCTAGCGTCCCTCTAGTCCAGTCCCGGAACCATAGAGTTGTGAACATCCACCAGCAGCTTTGGAGACTGAACATCTTCATCTCTTTGATCATCCAGCTATATGCAGCCCCAAGGACCGCCCACACATCAGTATCTCAGTCTCCAAGCAGCTTGGAAGTCAGAGCCCAGAACTGGGCTCCTTAGGAACAAATAAGCAGAGCTTTAGTGTTTTATTATTTTCTAGATTTAGGTGCTGGGCTGCTGCTGTGGAGGAAATCTTTGACTGTGTCCCTTCTGTCTTTCTCTAATCTGTTTTTTTCTCTCTGTCTCTCTCTGTCAGTCTCCCCATAGGTCAAACAAGCAGGGGAGCTGCACAGGACACAGGTCTCCTTTCTACTGAACCCCCTTGGTGGGTGAGGAGAAGGTTGAAGACAATTACAGGCAGCAATTGAATACAGCAGTAGGCTCTGAGGGTCCCCTGACTGATTTAGGGGTTCCCCGAGCTGCCCTGAGCAGTTATTACTCTGTTATTGACTCTGATAACTGCTACTCACAGCTTGTGACAGGCATGCTGGACAGCACTCTGTGTTTTGACCCCCCCTCCACTCCTGTGTGTGGGTGAGTAGAGTTTGAAGCTTTTTCTTTCTAAAGGCAGTGGTGGAGGCCTTGGGGTGGCCTGGAATCATATCTGGGGAGTGTTTTAGACCTTTTGGGTAGTTTTTCTGGTCCTTTTTTTGGCGGGATCGGGTCCGGCGGCCATTTTGGATTTTTTTCAAAGTTGTTTTTCTTCGTGTTTTTTTTTAGGGATAGGAGCTTCGTTTTTGCATTTCTTGGTCAGATATCAGCTAATTGATTCCAGCTCTATCTAATCCTGCAATTTGGAGCGTTTTTGAGCACTTTTAAAATCGCGATTTTTTTTCTGCTCTGTTTGCTTCAGCAAGGTGTTCCTGCTGTGCTGGCAAAGGGCTGTGTGCATAGCCATGCCTCCTAGTCCTCGGTGTCTGGTCTGTGGCATTCGTAGAAGTAGTAATTTGGAAGCCCGAGTCTGTGCCACTTGTTCTGCTGTGGGTGCTGGCATGGAGGACCCTCTGGAGGGCTCCAGTGCAGATCTCCCACCTGTATCTACAGAAGGGACATCAGAGCAGGCAGAGACGGTCCTTGGTCCGGGGATTTCTGCAGTGCCGGAGCGCCTGTTGGCAGGGGGCTTCCAGGAGGGATCCCTGGGAGTTCCACCCGCCTTTTTCTCTCTCATGCAGGAGGCTCTGGCTCTCTTGCAGGGGGAGGCTCGGTCCTGCCCCGCCGTGGGCTAAAGCGTCCACTTTCAGTAGAGGGAGACACTGGTCCACAAAAGAAGAGCCGGCCCCCGAGTGTTGCGGATTCTGCGCCTCCTGGGGACGAGTTCCACGAGGGGCTGGGGGAGGCTCTCGAGCTGGAGTCTGCGGAGGATTTAGAAGACGGCGAGTTGTTGGACGACGAGCAGAGTAGTAGAATAGTGTGTGTATTTCGTAAAGAGGAACTTCCGGCACTGATTGCCGAAACCCTCAAGGTATTGAACATACCCGTGGAAGATGCCACTGCGGAAGACAAGTTGGAGGATCCCTTGATGCAGGCGGTGCGCACTTCCCACAGAGTCTTTCCGCTCCATAGGGTTTTTAAAGTTATGATCCAGGAGGAGTGGAACAATCCAGAGTCCGCTTTGCGCGGGGCTAGACTGTTGCCTAAATTGTGTCCTCTGTCGGAGGCTGATAGAGAGCTCTTTCGTTCGCCGAAGGTGGACGCGGCAGTTTCCGCGGTTACTAAACGGACTACTATCCCGGTGGAAGGTGCTGCGGCGTTGAAGGACCCGCAGGATCGGAAAGTTGATAGCTTGTTGAGACAGGCGTTTGATGTTGCTGCCCTGTCAATGCAGGCGGCGGTGGCTGGGGCCTGGGTGGCGCGCGGCTGCCTCCGCTGGTCTCAACAGTTCCAGGGGCCCCAGTCAGCAGAACAAGAGGCCGCGGCGTCCAGATTGGAGTCGGGTACCGCTTATTTGGCGGATATACACTATGACCTCATTAGGGGGTTAGCTAACGGCATGGCGTCGGTGGTAGCGGCGCGTCATTCTCTTTGGTTACGCAATTGGGTGGCTGATGGCTCTTCTAAAGCTCGCCTTAGTAAGCTGCCGTTTAAGGGCAGGCAGTTATTTGGAGAGGACTTGGATAGGTTGGTAAAAGATCTCGGGGATTCTAAGGGGGGTCGGCTTCCGGAGGATAAGCCCAAGCAGGGGAAGCCGACCTTCACCTTCCGGGGGTCTCAGCAGTCCTTTCGGAGGTTTCGTGCCTCCCACTTTGGTCAGTCCCAGCGTTCCAGATATCTGGGGCGCGGACAGAGTTTCCACGGATTTCGGGGGGCAGGTAGAGGTTTTGGCTCCTTCCAGGCGCAGGTCCCCAAAAAGTCACAATGAAGCGAGGCCGGCTCCGGTGGCGGTGATTCCCATAGGGGGCAGACTGCGGGATTTCTACCCTGTCTGGGCCGCTATCACATCCGATCGGTGGGTGTTAGAAGTGATACGAGAGGGATATGCGCTCGAGCTACATCGACCGGTGCTCGATTCCTTCGTTATGTCCCCGTGCAGCGCTCCCTGGAAACGACGAGTCGTATCCGATACACTTTCCCGGCTGCTTCGGCTCCGGGCAGTCGCCCCCGTGCCGGAGGGGCAGTTAGGGTCCGGTCGATACTCCATCTACTTCGTAGTGCCGAAAAAGGAGGGCACCTTTCGACCAATCCTGGATTTAAAGAGAGTGAATCGGTGCCTCCGGGTGTCGCATTTTCGCATGGAAACGCTGCGCTCGGTCATAGCGGCGGTCCGCGAGGGGGAATTCCTAACGTCCCTAGACATTACGGAGGCCTATTTGCACATTCCCATTCGCCAGGAACATCAAAGATTTCTGCGGTTTGCGCTGCCGATGGGCCATTTTCAGTTTCAAGCCATGCCCTTCGGCCTAGCGACGGCGCCACGGGTCTTCACGAAGATCATGGTGGTGGTAGCGGCGTTCCTGTGGAAGGAGGGTGTCCTCGTGCATCCATATCTCAACGACTGGTTGATCCGGGCGAAGTCGAGGGAGGAGAGTCTCCGGGCGATGGCGCGGGTCGTACAGGTTTTGCAGTCGTTAGGCTGGGTGGTCAATCGGGCGAAGAGCAGCCTTCTTCCCTTGCAGACCTTGGAGTATTTGGGGGCGCGTTTCGAGACCGGCAACGGGAAGGTTTTTCTCCCAGTGCACAGAGCGCGGGCCCTGAGGCGGCTGGTGGAGCAGTTTCTAGCGAGACGGGCTTCCTCGGCTTGGCAATACCTTCAGCTTCTCGGCACGATGGCGGCGACCATCGAGGTAGTTTCCGTGGGCAAGGGCGCACATGCGGCCCCTGCAGCGAGCGCTGCTGCGTCGATGGTGTCATCAGTCCGACTCGCTAGCTCGTCAGTTAGTTTGCCCCTTGGGGGTTCGGCGCAGCCTTCGCTGGTGGTTGCGTCGGCGCTCTCTGGCGAACGGTATGCCCTTGGAGTCTGGCGTCTGCTGATGACGGATGCCAGTTTGAGCGGCTGGGGGGCTCATTGCGAGGGCCAGATTGCTCAGGGCCAATGGTCCTCGCGGGAGAGCCGGTGGTCCATCAGCCGACTGGAAATGAGAGCTGTGTGGTTGGCTCTGACAGCGTTTCAGCCTTGGCTGCAGGGAGCGGCGGTCAGGGTGCTATCCGACAATGCCTCCACGGTAGCCTACATAAATCGCCAGGGAGGCACAGGCAGCGCAGCGTTGGAAGCGGAGGCGGATCTGCTTCTGGATTGGGCAGAGCGGCATCTTCAGTGTCTGTCGGCCCAGCATATCGCGGGGGTTCACAATGTGGAGGCGGACTTTCTGAGTCGTCGCAGGGTAGACCCCGGAGAGTGGTCTCTACATTCCCGAGGTATTTGCGTTGCTGGTCCGTCGTTGGGGTCTGCCGATAATGGACCTCATGGCGACCTTCGAGTCCGCGCAGGTCGAAAGGTTCTTCAGCAGGCGTCGGGAACGCATGTCGGAAGGCCTCGATGCATTGGCACAAAGGTGGCCAAGGTACAGGCTGCTCTATGTCTTTCCTCCGTGGGCTCTGCTGGGTCGCCTGGTACAGCGGATCGAACGGCATCCGGGTCCCGTGGTTCTGATTGCCCCGGACTGGCCTCGTCGGCCTTGGTATGCGGATCTGGTGCGGTTGAGTGTGGCCGATCCGTGGCTCCTTCCTCCTCAGCCGGATCTCCTTCGGCAGGGGCCGCTGCAGATGCCTCAGGTGGCTCGATTCTCGCTTACGGCATGGCTATTGAGAGGGCGCGAATGAGAGCCAAAGGTTATTCTCCGGAGGTCATTGCTACCTTGTTGCGGGTGCGGCGTCGGTCTACGTCGCTAGCGTATGTCCGGGTCTGGCGTATTTTTGAGAGCTGGTGTGCGGCTCGCGAGTTGCGGCCTTTGCGGACCTCCGTTCCTCAGATCCTCTCCTTCTTGCAAGCAGGGGTGGACAAGGGCCTGGCGGCCAGTTCGTTGAGGGTCCAACTTGCAGCTCTTGCGTGTTTTCGAGGCAAGGTTCAGGGCCAGTTATTGGGGTCCCATGCGGACGTGAAGCGCTTTTTGCGAGCGGTGTTGCTTATGCGTCCTCCGTGCAGGGCTTTAGTGCCCTCGTGGGACTTGAATTTGGTGTTGAGGTCTCTGGTGGCTTCGCCGTTTGAACCCTTGGCGCAAGCTTCGTTGAAGGCCTTGACGTTGAAAACGGTGTTTCTGGTAGCGATCTCGTCAGCTCGCAGGATCTCGGAGTTGCAGACTCTTTCGTGTAGGGAACCCTATCTGTCTTTCTCTGCCGACAAGGTGGTATTGCGACCGGTTCCCGCGTTTTTGCCTAAGGTAATTTCGGCGTTTCACATGAATCAGGTGGTGTCTCTCCCGGTGTTTGCCAAGGAACGGGGCAAGCACGCGGATAACTCCTTGCACGCGTTGGATGTCCATCGAGCTCTTCGTCGGTATTGGAGGGAAACGGCGGCGTTCCGTAAGTCCGATCGCCTATTTGTCGCATTTGGCGGTCCGCGCAAGGGGGAAGCGGCGTCTAAGTCTTCCATTTCCCACTGGTTGAAAGAGGCGATTTTGTCGGCATATCTTTTACATGGCAGGATGGTTCCTGCCGGGCTTCGGGCTCACTCGACTAGGGCGCAGGCGGCGTCTTGGGCAGAAGTGAGCTTGGTACCGGCGGTGGATATTTGTCGGGCGGCGACGTGGTCGTCCTTGCACACCTTTGCTAAGCACTATCGTCTGGATGTGCAGGCGGCGTCGGATGCGCGGTTTGGGTCTCGGGTGCTTCAGGCTGGACTAGCGAGGCCCTCCCGTTGAGATTTACTGCTCTGTTACATCCTCTATGGTTCCGGGACTGGACTAGAGGGACGCTAAGGAAGAGTAAATTAGACTTACCTGCTAATTGTTGTTCCTTGTGGAACTCTAGTCCAGTCCCGGATCCCTCCCTGTCTATCTGTTCTCGCTGCCAGCCAAGAAGGTACATTCATTATAGGAGTCTGCCAGGGTTTTTGTTCTCTATACTTTCGGTCAGAGCTCCTCTGCTTGCAGCACGCCTTAGTTTCCTTTCGGGGTCAAATCTTGGGGGTGAGCGGTGGCGCCTCTTGTTGCATGCGTTTTGCACAAGGGTCGCCACGGCCGTTCTGGTCCGCCTTCCCGTAGGCGGGAGGTTGTTCTTACGCAATTGGAAAAAGAAAAAAAAAAAAAAAAGAGAGAATTTTTGCTCGTAGTGGGAACTTTAGGGTCAGGATCCTTTTTTCCACTGTGTTATATCTACTTATTTGTTGCTCTGCTTAGTATGCTTTGTCAATAGGTACTGATGTGTGGGCGGTCCTTGGGGCTGCATATAGCTGGATGATCAAAGAGATGAAGATGTTCAGTCTCCAAAGCTGCTGGTGGAGGTTCACAACTCTATGGTTCCGGGACTGGACTAGAGTTCCGCAAGGAACAACAATTAGCAGGTAAGTCTAATTTACTCTTCAGCCCACACAGTATTAATATTACCATTATTAATTTTTCTTACATTTTTTTCTTACTCTTGTCTTAATCCAATCTCCTCTATGCATAAATTGTCCACATAAGTTTCATTGTTAAAGGCAACAGTTGTCATTTTGCAGCCTAGTGTGGTCATGCACATTGAGTTTAGTCCCCTTGTCATTTTTATTTTTATTTGTTTTATGGCAATTTTATCCCGATATTTTACAGTAGAGGGTTCAATCAAGTGCCCCCTGATTCATCAGCTGAAGACTCGCTGTCTGTATGCGCTGAGTAAGTAAAATTACTGCCTATGCTACATGTATTTAGACTTCTTTTGACCACCTTTATTTGGATTCTATTATGATTTGTTTAATGACTTTACAGGTTTTATTCTCGCTTCTGCCCTGCGTTGTTGTATAATTCTTTTTAACACTTTGGCTGCACAACATCCATCCCATAATCAATATTTATGTCTCATGGTAATTCATTATTGTATTTTAACAAGTTTCAGTCTATATTTGTTGGTCAGTATATATTATATTGTTTATCATTACATTTGTGTGGATACTTTTAATTATTATTTATTATTTTACTATCTATTTAATAAGTATCCTTTATTCTCACATTGTTTTATTTACCACATGATCCTCATGAAGCTATTTTAGCATGTTGAATGTTCAGTATCCATCTATACATACATTACATGCGTTTTTATCAGTTAGTGTTCAATTCATTTTATCTTATACTTGTTTGTTAATGAGTACAATATGTTGCCATGAGTTTATTAACACTTCTGTATATATATTTTAATTATTTATTATTTTATTATTCATTCACTATGCACATTCTGCTCTACATGTTATTCATTTACTACATATATATATTTTTATGTTGAGTGCAGTTGGATAAGTTAATATCACTATTTATCATCTCAGTTATTAACATGCCCAGCTAGCTTGTATTTGTTTTACCTTATTGGTTCAACATTGATATTAATGTTTTGATTGTGTTCATTGTTTTTAACCTATGAGTTTTATCTCTATGTGTAATTGATACATAATTTTATGATCATTATGTTCTGTTTGTTTTGTGTTTGCAAGTGATACTAACCCCCTGAGGAAGGCAACCTGCCGAAACGCGTTGGGGATTCCAAATAAAGCGCTTGTGTCATTACCTCTCTTGCTCTGTGTGTTTCCTCCTTTCTTCTTCTCCAGCTTTGAAGGTGGCAGTGGAGTCAGCTGGAGAGAGAGACGGCGTCCCTGCTCGAGATCCCTCTGCTAGCTCTTTTTGAGCTTAGCTCGCTTGAAGTTTCACAGTGGGGTCTTCCAGTGGCTGGTCTGCTTGCTGCTAAGGGGAACAACCAAGGCCGACAGGTTGGACACTTGGCACTCTATCACCTCCAGAATTCTTTTCCTTTCTTCAGCAAGCATAGCCTTTCTGGCGTGGCAGTTCAGATCCAGCAGCCTCAGGACCCTCCTGTTCTTCTCTCGTTCAGGGGAAAGCCCTTCTTTGTAAGCGGGCAGAGCCCTGCAGGGGTCCCTCTGCAGAAGCGCCCCCCAGAAGAGGATACATTTGGGGGACTCTAATCATATTTCCTATGCTCGGGATCCTGCCTTGAGCTCTGAGAAATCTGATGGTAACTTCTCATGTGAAGAAGGCGAATCTCTGGTGCCAGACAACCAAGATGAGTTTCTCATCATTGGTTTGTTTAGAAAGATGAGCTAAAAGCACTGATTGATCAAGTTTCCTCCGCCATGGTCATGAACCCTTATAATGCCGCTTCAGAGGTCCTTGCTAACTCTGTGGTCTCCAAGCTCGCAGGAGTTTGAGGGCCAGGCTTTCTCTCCAGCCAAAGGTGGTGTCTAGTTTGCAGTTGATCACCTGTGAGGTACAGTGTCAAAGGCTTTATTGAAATCTAAATACACCACATCTAGGGCTCTCCCTCAGTCCAACTCCCTGGTCACCCAATCAAATAAATCAATCAGATTTGTCTGACAAGATCTGCCTCTGGTGAACAATGTTCCCTCTAATTTTCTGTAGGCTGTGTGCGCATAAAATATCAGCTGTGCAGCTTTTGAAGGAAGGTTAAAATTTTGTGCGCCACATAACGACACTCAGAGTTATATACTTTAAAATTTGACTACACGTCAGAATACAGTATGTACACCACATTGATTGCACTAGAAAATATTGTAGAACTTGTGAAAACCGTAAATACACAACAACTTTTAAATTTTAAGACGTCTGTGTTGTTTTCTATCAGAATCAGAACCGTAATTTTTGTGCGCTCTGTTGTAAAGTATGTGCGCATGCTCGGTGAGATGTGTGCGCACGCACACACGCACAGCTTAGAGGGAACAGTGCTGGTGAATCCATGCTGCCTCGGATCCTGTAATCCGCTGGATTACAGAAACCTCACTATTTTCTCTTTCAGCAGCGTTTCCAATAATTTACATACCACCAAAGTTAAATTAACTGGCCTGTAGTTTTCAACCACATCCTTACTTCCGCTTTTGTGTAAAGGGACCACATGAGCCTCTCTCCAGTCCTTTGGCACCACTCCCAACTCCAACGAGGTATTGAAAAGGTCAGTCAGTGGAGCTGCTAGAACGTCCCCAATTTCCCTCAGTATTCTAGGTTGTATCCCATCCAGTCCCATCGCTTTGTCTACTTTGTTTAGCTAGCTTCTCACGAACACAGTCTTCTGAAAATTCTTCAAGATGCCTCTCGCTTCTGTTCCTGTTTGTGGGTGTTTTCTGAGGTCCTGTTCCTGATTCTTCATCTGTGAACACAAAACAGAAATATTTGTTAAGCAGTTCTGCTTTATCCTCATCAGCTTCTACATATTCCTCCCCGTCACTCTTGAGTCTGACAATACCATTTTTGCCCTTCCTCTTCTCACTAACATATCTGAAATATGTTTATTGCCAAAGCGTGCAGATTCTTCAGTCGCTATAGGGAAGCAGGCTCAGAGGGCATTAATGCCCTAATTTAGCCTTGGCCAAAGCACTGACTGCTGTAGGTTTTTCCTCCATGGTCATTCATGGGATGTGTACTAAGACACATAGAGTGGCATCCAGACGCCGAGGTTGGGTCTGCGGAGAGGACGGGATTACAGACTCGAGCCAATGGGGAAAAAGAGGAAGCAGCGGATATCGAAGCCCCCCAATTCCTCTACCCCAATTAGTGGCTTGACTCAGGCATCCATTGTACCCTTCTGCTCACCTAATTACAGCGGATATGGCTTCGACAGGTCGGTCGATGGTTTCGGCGGATCTGAGCAGTAACGGGGTGGAGTTGAGCCCCGTTCAGATACTGCCGCCCCAGCCCAGAAGAAATGTGGAGGAGGAGCTGAGTGCAGGAGTGCCTCCGGGTCAGGAGGACAGAGCAGCAGCAGGGGGCGCCTCCTCTAACTTTGGCCCGAGCAATTCAGTGGCTTCAATGGGGGGCAGGGATGTAACTACCTCTCTTGGAGCCAGCCCTGGAGCGGAGCAGGTGAAGAACGGCTCCCCAGTGGCCTCGGAGGTCCGGGTGGTTTGCGGAATGAAAAAAACCAGCAAAAGTAACTTTGGATAGCTTATGGGAAGCCATCTCAACACTTCAGAGAGCCCTGATACCTGTGGTGGGTGATATCTCGCAGGAATTAAATGGTGTAAAAGTTTGGTGCTCAGCGATGGAGACAAAGGTGGCTCATCAGGCTGATAAAATGACTAGGCTAGAGGCCAAAGTGGAAGATCTATAAACTTTGGGTGTGACCCAGACCAAGGAGCGTTTGGTATCATTAAGATGCTTGGAGTTCATGGATAATCAGCTTCGGAAGAATAACTTGAGGTTTTTGAATTTTCCAAGATCTCCTCTTATGGAACCATTGGCTTTGGTTCGTAAGTACTTTACTGATGTCCTCCTGCTACCTGCAGAAAATTTACCGCCTATAGTTAGAGTCCAGTATGTTGCAATTTCCTCTGAGGCCGGTGCAGAGATGGGCTCTGAAGGTGCACTCGGGCCTGCCCAGTTGGAGCTATCAGAATTCTTAGAGAGTTCCCTGTAGGTGGTGACTAGCCAAGCTACATTGTTAGTCTGTTTTGCTTTTGAATCCGATTGCAACTCTGTACTTAAATTGTATTTCCGCAAAATGTCTGTTTCCCAATTTATGGGGTCAAAAATTATGATATTTCCTGATCTTTCTAGGGATACCCAGAAAGACGGACAGAGTTTTTGGCTTTACGCCAAAGATCTACTGCCCTGGGTGCTCAATTTAGATTAAAGTATCCATGTAAATGTTTGGTTCTTTATCAGTCTAAGCAATTTCTTTTTTGACCCCCTGCAATTGGTTCAATTTCTTCAGGTGAAGGAGGGTGAGGGGAAGGCTTGATTCCTGTACCGGCTGCCATAATTGATATTCCGTGCTCCTAAGATGGTAGGAGTGGGGGGGGGGGGCTCTCCTTATTTGAGGGGGGGACTCCCCGTTCTCTTTTTGTTTTTCTTCTCCCTATTTCCTGTTTGGGACCTTATTGGGGTTTTTACTTATTGTGGTCTAAAAAATTTGTAAGATTTCCTATCCTTGAAATGTTTTCCTTTTGAACTGAGTATTCTTATTTAGAGATTTTGGAATAATATTGGAAATTTACTAAAATTTAAATAAAAAAGAGAGTGGCATCCAGGCTGGATAGTCCTGGTAGTGTTGGATTGGCCACGGAGGTCTTGGTTTGGGGACCTAATATGGTTCCTGCAGAAGCCCCTCTGCAGCTGCCCTCAGCCCAGGGACTCTTAAATCTAGGGCCAGTCCTTCTGGATGACCTAGCACCCTTGTTGCTTACGGCTTGGCTCTTGGGAGCTTCACTTTAATGCATAAAAGCTATGCTGTGGTTTCTATGCTCTTCAAGACGAGGAGAGGTTCCACCAGTCTGGCCTACATGCGTGTCTGATATCTGAGCATTCGTGCCATGGGCATCAGACTAAACCTGATATGGCGGATTTTGCTATCCCTGCTTGTCTTCCTTCAGTATGTTTTAGACAACGGTCTTTCTCTTAGCTCCCTGAACGTTCAGGTTGCAGCCTTATCCTGCTTCAGAGGGCTGGTGGTGGGGCGGAGCATAGCCTCACACCCAAATGTTCCCCATTTCCTTCAAAGGGTTTGACACCTGCATTCTAACCTGCGTTCAGTTGTCCCCTCATGGGATCTCTGCCTGTACTCCGGGCTTTGCCAAAGCCTTTTGAACCCTTGAAGCGGGCTATGTGTAGAGATCTAACTCTTAAAATTGTCTGTCTGTCTTCCTGGTTGCAATCTGCTCAGCGAGACATATTTCTGAGCTATGGGCATTGTCTTGCAGGGATCCTTATTTATTCTTCTCAGAGGCCATGTGCATTTGCCCATTCCTTCCTTTTTGCCCAAGGTGGCATTTTCCTGTCACCTGAATAAAGTGGTTTGTCTACTCTCCTTTAAATAAGGAGCAGTGCCATGGGAAGGACAAGGACCCTCACTTGGTGGATGTCCGGAGATTGCTTATCTGGTACTTCGAAGGGTACTAACTTATTTCGCAAATCAGATCAACTTTTTGTGCTGTTTGCAGGTCCGCGTAAGAGTGACATGATGACATAGGCTACCTTAGGATGCTGAATCAAGGAAGCCATTGCCTAAGTGTATCTGTTGCGGAACCAGCCTGTTCCAGAGAGTTTGCGTGTGCATTCCACTCAGGCGCAAGTATCCTCATGGGCGGAGTATAGCTTGGTTGCCCCCTCAGACATTTCTCAGGCAGTAACGTGAAAATTATTCTCCACCTTTTGTCAAGCATTACTGTTTGGATGTCCATGCTTGGGCGGACATGGCCTTTGGCTTGGAGATCTTAAAAGCTGCTATGTCTTCTTCTTGCCCTGAGGAGGTATAGCTTTGGTATGTCCCATTTGTGTGGACTGGTCTAACAGCTCAATATGGAAAGCAGGGCCATACCAAGGGCTGTGCGAGCAGTGCGGCTGCACAGGACGTAAGAACAGAAATGGCTCTTGTAATAACTGAGCTTCCAGGAAGCTCAAAAAGAGTGAGTTACTGTATGTGGTTGGGGCGGAGGGGGGCATCAGATTCATTCGCTGCACTGGATGCATTTCTAGCTTGGTAGAGTCCTGATGGAAAGTGATATTTTACTTACCAAATATTCTTTCCTTGAGTCCTGCTAGACCAGTCCAGGACCCACCCTGGGAACATGCTGTGGTCTGCTGACAAGCCTTCTGTTGAAGTTGATCTTGTACATAGTTATGATTCCTATTCTGTTGGACACTGTTTTTCACAGAGGTTGTGTGAGATCTGAGATTCCTTGCCATACTCTTGGGATGCAAATACTGAATCATGCCCCTAGAGACTTAGGCTGATAATGGCACAGTGACATCATAAGAAGCTTCTGGAATGTTTCTCTGGCTCCACATCTGCAGGTAGGGGAACACAGCCCACTTGTCTGGACTGGCCTAGCCGGACTCAAGGAAAAAACATTATCTAGTAAGTAAAATGTCACCTTTTTGCACCTAAACATGAGCATTATAGGCTGTTGGGGGAGAGTTTGGTCCGGGGCAGTTGAAGTTGGAACAGTAGACCTGGTGGAGAGCCCAATAGGTCCAAGTCGGGCCAGAGCCAGCCATCCATCTAGCACTCCAGTAATCTTGGCCTCTAGTTTGGGAGAAGACAGTCCAGGTGATGGCATACAAGACAATGCTATTAGCTGATGGATGTAAACTGAGGGAAACTAATAGCCCTCAGGTGTCATGATAAGTGTGGCAGATCTGGCAACAGCTCACATGATATATACGGTCATCATACAGTTTAATTTTCTGAGGCAACCCTTTTGGCACCAAGGAATGTAAGAAGTGGCCGTTGCCCATATAGTGTCAGATGGGTCACTTATGTGTGTAAACCCTCAAATCATCTTGACCGAACTCTGACAAGCAAGTTATTCATTCAAAAAAGGAAAGTAGGAGCCAGGGAGCTAGATATCCTAGTAGAACAAAAAGTGGCATCCAGTTTTCTCCATGTGTTCCTGCTGGGAGCATGGACATTCCTTGCACTGAAGTGGCTTATCAGGAGTAGTATATCATGTTTTCCCCCAGTCTGAAAATTGCTTCCTAAAAGATCCTTTCCATTCTCTTTTATAGTCTTCGCTATTGAGAGAAAATCAAGCAAAGATACTTGTCTGGTAATAACCCCCTTCAGTGGCACTAAAGAAGACCACATAGTGGACTTGTTAGAGTTCAAAGCCTTTGAGTTAATTTTTTTTTTGTGGGGGAAACACTATTTAACATTGAAAGTTCTATTTCTTTGTTTCTTCAGTCTTCTTGCTCCATAGAAGGTTGGGGTGAATGTGATCAGATTCCAAGTTGTCCAAACTATAGCAATATAATATCTTTGTAACACCAAGAAATTCAACCATGTCGCCCCACTTCTTATGGATAATCATTGGTTGCCCATCCATTTACAGTGTAAAATTCAAGGTTCTTATCCTTGCATATAAAACTTCTTCTGGTCTTCCATAGTATCTATTCTTTTCCCTAGTTCCATATATTCCATCTCACTCTTTGCACTCCCAAAATTCTGATTTACTTATCTCCTCACCAAACCAGATATGTTTGGAGTCCATTCATACAGCAGCTTTTTTTTTTTTTCTTTTGGCCCCCTTCCTCTGCAACTCCTTACCTTCTGATCTTCAACTAGAATTACCTTTCAAGATATTTAAGAGATATTTAAAAGCTTATGTGCGGTCTGCCTTTTACTGAGAACAGAGAACGCTAAGGATGATGCTTTCACCTTCTCTGTACCTTATGCGCTCTTAAACCCATTCCCCAAACTGGCACATTCTCTTTACTTAACTTTCTTCTATACTTTATTATCTCCAGGAACAAGCAGGAATGAGTCTTCACATATGGATACGTTGGTACAGACGGAGTCTGCGCGGGAACGCTTCCCAGCGTCCAATCAAAGAGCTTTTGGAAGCATCCCACCACGTCTGCGTGCTGCCTTCCCGCCTTTCCCAACTGCCTCTCCTCAGTTTTCGTTTTCAACTGAGCCGGCAGGACGTCCTCCTGTCACCGCAGAAAATTCTTGTTTTATTTCTTTAGTTTTCTTGTGGTCGCGGCTGTCTTTCCCGACGCCACCGGTACCGCCGGTCTTTTCTTTTCTTTTCTTGTAAAATCTTCCTTTTCAAGGAATATTTTTTCTTCATAGTGTCCCACGGTTTCTTAGGCCTTTTAGGCCTCTTCTTTTTCCTCCATGGAACCGCCAGCCACTTTCTCTAAGAAATGTTCAAACTGTGGCGGTACAACTTTATTTTTAGACCCTCGAAGTCGGTGTCTAACCTGCTTGGGTCCTGACAACAGTTTGGTGAGAAGAGGTCTTCAATATCGAGGTTCCCTCGATACACGGTTTCCCTCCAACTTCGGGGTACCATCCCCTTCTTCTTATACACAGGATCAGGTAACCCACAAACAGTCTGTTAAGACTAGCCAGTGGTAGGTCTCATGCACAGCATGTAGACAGCTCCGGTCTTGCCCTCGAGGGCCTACTGGCTTCAAAACCCCGGCGGGAGTCTTCGGTCTCCAAAGCCTTTCAGGGGTTTCAGGTTGTTCCTGGGGTTCACCCCTCACAGAACATACCTGAGCCGTGTCCAGTGGTGGCATCCGCTTTGAGCGGTACCGATACCCCGGCATCGGCACTGGTGTTGGATGAAACACTCCTCACCAGGGATGGTCATCTGGCGTCCTCGGTGCCTTCGGGACTGGTGGATACTCTCCAGACTGACGTTCCATTATCGGTACCAGCACCAATACTACCACCGACGTCGGTACCCTCCAGACGTGCATCGATAGCGTCGCTTCCTTCGATGTCGAGTCTGGAATCGATCTCCAGTCTGGAGGACTGGGTACCGACTCGCCTTGGTACCGGCTCTCGGCAGTACCGAAGGCTCGGTTCCGATGATTCGGATCTGCAACTCTCGGTTCCCCCGAGACCGATTGAGTTGCCACTGGTTGACCTTCATTCACCGGTATCAGACACGGTACCGATGTCCTCATTACCCTTACGGTCGGTGCCTTCCATGCTTCGCTTATCAGGCTCTCTGCCCTCGATGCCGAGTTTGGAATCGATCTCTAGTCTGGAAGACTGGGTACCAATACGCTTTGGTACCAACATCGATCGATACCGGTGGCTCGGTACCGAGGATAGCGGCTGGAGGTTTTCGGTTACCTCGGTACCGATTGAACTGTCACCGATGACTGCTCCGATGTCTCTGTCGGCCTCGACTCCGACATCGGTACTGGTATCGACATCGGTACCGGTATCCACAGTAGCATCGTGGCCAGCTCCTGCCATGCTTTTTTCAACAGGATCGCTCCCTTCTATGCCAAGCTTGGAGTCGATACCTGGCATGGACAATGTGGTAATGACTGTCGCTGCTCCTGACAGCCAGTACCGGCGACCATCCCTTAAGCATTCCACACTGCACTGTGCAGGATCTTCTATTCCTATATATTTGGATAGCTCTGTCGGTGCTCAGGCTAGTTCTTCAGATCTAACCTGTCCAAGGGAAATTCTTGTTGGGGATCCCTCTTTTCAGAGTTTCCTCCTAAATATAGCAAGATCTCTTGCCATTCCTATCCCAGGACATGATCCTGCACAAGGCTCCCTTTCTTCCAAAGCAAAGGAGAACATAATGCTTCCTTTGCATCATTCCTTGCAGGATCTCCTTCTAGGAATGTGGGAAACACCTTTAAGGGTACCCCCACCTTCCAGAGTAACTGATCTCTTATATCAGGTGCCCCCCTCTCCAGGGTTTCAAAAGACTCAACTTCCTCATCATTCCATAGTAGTGGAATCAGCAATGAGGCGGGTAAAGAGTAAGAAAAACCACTTTTCTTATCCGCCAGGTCGTGAGTCTAAGACACTAAATGCCTTTGGACGTCAAACCTTCCAGACATCTATGCTTTCTGCAAGAATTCTCTCATATATTTTTTATGAGTCTATCTCTTGAGGAGGTCGCAAAGCAATTACATCTTTTGACTCCTTTCCTTCCAGATTCCAAGAGTGCAGACTATTCCTCACTGCTTACGCATATCCAGAATATCTCTTGGTTTCTTTCTCGTGCTTCCCTAGACTCTTTTGAGTCTGTTAGCAGGACTTCTGCTAGGGGCACGACGTAGAGCCTGGCTCCAAGCTTCAGACTTGGACAAATGGGCACAACAAAGACTGGGACATACTCCTTGCACTGGAGAAAATCTCTTCAACAAGGAGTCTTTAAGTCAGATTACTCTGTTGTCCACTGATTTACCTGTTCCTAGGGGTTGTTCTACACCTTCTTCTGTCCCAGTAGGTAGGACATGTCCTACCAAACTTTCTTCCCACAGGAGAAGAAGGTTTTATTCATCACTTGCCCATCATACAGATGTTCCCAAACAGGGGAGGCATCGTCCTGGTCTGAAGAATCCAACCTCTCACCAGGCTCAGCAAACCCAGCAACCGCAGGGTTTCTGATCAATCATCATCAGATGCTTGTGACTTTTGGGGTTTAGAATCTGCAGTTTGCTTCTTCTCAATAGAGGCAATCCACCGCTTCATTCTAACCCCTAGACATGGATCTCTTTCCAAAAGACCTCCATTTTTTTTTCTATATTTCTATGAGCTGTCAGGATGTTCATGCCTATAGGTCACAGGTTTCTCCTCCTCTTCCTGCTAGGGAAAGAGGTCTAACCACTATTAAATGAGTTTCCTGTGCCAGCATGTATTTTTTCCTTTCTATAGACTTACTACTTGGTAAGTCTTCTTCAGCTCCATTCTATTCACCCTCTTACCAAGCTTTTTCCTCTGTAAGAGCGGAATTACTTCACTGGAGGGCTTTTTCTTCAGCCTCTCTAGTTTTGTCACTTTCCAGTGCGGAGTTTTCCTCTCTGAGTTAACTCCTCTGTTTCAATCTTGCTTTGGGGCAGCTTATCAGACATGTCCAGAGTTTCTACTTCTGTTCTGTCTGTTCTTTCTGTTTTTAAACAGTAAGATTCTTTCTGCTGTCTTGCTAGCAGCTGCCTGTGCAGGAGCCTTAATGTTTGGACCACTGGTTCTTGTCCACAAACAACCAGATTTGTCCTCCACTAACATTCTTAGTAGTGGCTCCAAGTCAGTGCTTTCATCTATCTTGGAGATTCTCACTACAAGCTTTCTGGATTGTCTTCTATTTTCTGCCATCTCCATTCTCCTGGGTTTGGCAGCATAGTTGGCAGAGATACTGGCTCTCCAGCAGCCAGTTCTGTCTCCTCATTCTCCTGCATCATGCTCTCTGCAATTCTACAGAGAAGCTTTCCACTATGGGCCCTTGCTAGAGAGCATGGGGTTTTTTCTCTCCAACAGCTATCCTAGATGGTTGGAAAAGGCTTTTCAGTCATGTCTCCCATGACTAGAAGGGTTCTCCCTTCTCTTACTATCTCCTTTTTGATATAAAGGACATAGGCCTTCTCTTACGTGAAAGCTTAAGGAGTTGCCAATTCCCTGCTTTGGTCTATAGTATTCCCAATCGGGGATATGCTCTTTCTCCTTGCAGCTCGTCCTCATGGTAAGAACGCATGATACTTTTTGCCCTTAAGCAGGTCAACATGGTATCTCATCTCTATGCGTCTTCTGTCCACTTACCATGCTAGAGTTCTGGAAGACTCGGGACTTGCTGGCTGCAGACTGATATTATCCTCTGTTTTTCACGTAACCGTCCTGGTTATTTCACTAGCTAGCATCCTTGCAGATCATAACCAGGAGGAATGGATTCTCTATATATCTTCTCAAGTAGGTTCCACCTCCTTGTTATTAGATGAATCTTTCCTCTCCACATATCCTATGTGAATACTGTGCTGTAGGCATATCTCTGTCTGTTTAATTGCAGACACCCATATATAGGCCTACATATTCATATCTATCTTTTGTGTGTATTTTATGCTCTTCCATATCTCACTATAGATACATTCTTAGATAGATAGATAGATGTATGTATCTGTCGAGATATTTTATTATAGATAGATATGTATCTACATACTTATCTATCTGACTGTCTATGCTCATATAGCTATATGATTCCGATAGATGGGCTTTACCCATACCTATGCTATCCAGCAGGTTTGGGGTTCTACACACACAACCACTCCTGTGGTAGTCGTCAACTTTTATACCATATCCTTAGGGTTTAGGTACCTCTGAAGCTCTCCATGCTCCAATATCTCTCCTAGCTTACCCCAGTTAGGAGAGACATTGCGGATCTTCAGTTAATCACAGGCTTTAACGCCTCAGGCATTTGTCCTCTCTTTTTGGGATACAAGGGGTTCCCATACCCTTTCTCCCCCACAAGGACTGTGCCTGTTTGTCCAAATCGGTTAGCCTTTGTCTTTTTGCTCCTAAGAGTGAGCCACTCTGCCGCCAAAAGAGTTTGGCTTTTGTCATAAAGCCTTCCGCTGAAGGCCCACCGTTTTTGTACTACCCCAGTTTTTTTACTGGGGTTACCTGTTACCTTTCAGGATTCTGACCTCCACTGTTTTTTTCCTACAGTGAGGTCCTCTTCGAGGTTCCTCTACTGGGTTCCCCAGTAGATCCCATGAACCTCCATACTTCTGTGAAATCCTGTTAGGGGAGGTCCATATTGCAATATTTAATTTCAATATCATTGATGACAATTATCATCCACACATGGACTTCTTGTCTGCAGTCCTATGCTAGGTTAAGCTGTTTTCCACAGCACCTTTCTCTTTCAACTCCTACCCTCCATCCTCAGGATGCCTGGTGTTATTAGGTATAGCATGTTCCAATCTATGACATGCTGGGACTCCAGGCATCTTAGCTTGGGAGTCCCCATATGTGAAGACTCATTCCTGCTTGTTCCTGGAGATAGCACAGTTACTTACCTGTAACAGGTGATCTCTGGGAACAGCAGGAATAAGTCTTCACAACCCACCCACCTCCCCTAGGAGTTGTATCTCTATCTATCTTTCCTTTCCTCTCTCTCTCTTTGTCTCAGCTTTAAAACTTAACTGAGGAGAGGCAGTTGGGAGAGGCGGGAAGGCAGCACGCAGGCGTGGTGGGATGCTTCCAAAAGCTCTTTGATTGGACGCTGGGAAGCGTTCCCGCGCAGACTCCGTCGGTACTGACGTACCCATATGTGAAGACTTATTCCTGCTGTTCCCAGAGATCACCTGTTACAGGTAAGTAAATGTGCTTTATTGTAACATAGTAACATAGTAAATGACGGCAGATAAAGACCAGTATGGTCCATCTAATCTGCCCAGTATGATGTCAAGAGTAGGTGCACCTGCCGCTCCGTGCAGGCCACCCCTCCCCATGTCTTTGTTTAGGGGTGAACCCACCACTCCATGTAGGACACCCCTATTTGTTGAGAAATTAGATGGTTCAGTTTATTTTGATTTTATCCTGTTGCTGTAAAGGGATCCACTGTGTCTGTCCCATGCCATTTGAATTCCGTCACCGTGTTTGCCCCCACCACTTCCATCGGGAGGGCGTTCCAAGCATCCACCACCCTTTCTGTGAAAAAGTATTTCCTGACATTGCCTTTCAATTTACCACCTTGCAGCTTCCTGTTACGCCCTCTAGTTTTACAGCTTCCCTGTCTTTGGAAGAGATTTGTTTGTTCATTATTTCCCTTTAAGTATTTAAGGTCTGAATCATATCTCCCCTGCCCTCCTCTCCTCCAAAGTGTACATGTTTAGGTCTTCAAGTCTCTTCTCATAAGGCTTCTGACACAGGCTCCAAATCATTTTGGTCGCCTTCCTCTGAACAGTTTCCAGTCTTTTTACATCCTTTGCAAGATATGGTCTCCAAAACTGAACACAGTATTCCAAGTGAGGCCTCACTAGTGACTTGTACAGTGGCATAAGTACCTCTTCCTTTCTGCTGGCAATTCTTCTTTGTATGCAGCCCAACATCCTCCTGGCTTTTGCCACCGCCTTGTCGCACTGTTTTGCCACCTTGAGATCTTCAGAAATAATCACACTAAGGTCTTTCTCCTGATCCGTGCACACCAACCTTTCGCCCCCTATCGTGTACATTTCCCTTGGATTTCTGCTACCCAAGTGCATGACTCTGCACTTCTTTGCATTAAATCTTAATTGCCAAGCATTAGACCATTCTTCCAGCTTTTGTAGATCTTTCCTCATGTTAAGCATTCTCTCGGGGGAGTCCACTCCACTCTGTTGCAAATTTTTGTGTCATCTGCAAAAAGACAGACTTTTCCATTCAGTCTTTCAGCAATATCCCTCACAAATACGTTGAGCAGTGCTGGGCCCAGGACCGACCCCTGGGGCACCCCGCTAATCACCTTCCCTTCATCCGAGTGAGCGCCATTTACCATCACCTTCTGTCGCCTGTCAATCAACCACTTTCTGGTCCAATTTACTATCTTGGGATCCGTCCCCAAGCTACATAAGAACATAAGATATGCCATACTGGGTCAGACCAAGGTCCATCAAGCCCAGTATTCTGTTTCCAACAGTGGCCAATCTAGGTCATACGTACCTAGCAGTTTCCCCAAGGGACACAGGTTCCACAATGCTTGTATTGGTTCAAGCATTGATATCCTGGGTCCCTTCTTAATAATGGTTTATGGACCTTTCCTCCAGGAACTTGTCCAAACCTTTTTTAAACCCAGCTACACTAACAGCCTTTACTACATCCTCCGGTAACAAATTCCAGAGTTTGATTACACGTTGAGTGAAAAAATATTTTCTTTTATTAGTCTTAAATAGTTTACCCTGTAGCTTCATTGCATGTCCCCTAGTCTTTCTATATTCTGATAAGGTAAACAATCGATCTACGTTTACCCGTTCCACTCCGTTCATTAATTTATAGACTTCTATCATATCTCCCCTCAGCCGTCTCTTTTCCAGGTTAAAGAGCCCCAACCTTTTTAGCCTTTCTTCATAGGAGTAGCCTTCCATCCCCTTTACCATTTTGGTGGCTCTTCTCTGAACCTTTTCTAAAATTGCTATATCCTTTTTAAGATATGGCGACCAGAATTGCACACAATATTCAAGGTGCGGTCTCACCATGGAACGATATAGAGGCATTATAATATCTTTTGTTTTATTTTCCATTCCTTTCCTTATCATACCTAGCATTCTATTTGCTCTCTTGGCCGCCGCTGCACACTGGGCCGAGGGTTTTAACATGGTATCTACAAGGACGCCTAAATCTTTTTCTTGGGTGGTGGTTCCT
This sequence comes from Ichthyophis bannanicus, assembly GCA_033557465.1. Classification (NCBI taxonomy): domain Eukaryota; kingdom Metazoa; phylum Chordata; class Amphibia; order Gymnophiona; family Ichthyophiidae; genus Ichthyophis; species Ichthyophis bannanicus. The sequence continues at coordinate 551,437,535 of CM066031.1, forward strand.
AATGTGGAACCTTGCATCGTGTAACCATAGTTTGGGTTGTTCTTCCCTAGGTGGGCCGGAAGGACTGGGGTTTCTAGTCCCACAGGTGCTCCTTGTGGTCTTGGGCAAGCCACTTAACCCTCCATAGCCCATGTTCCCTGTAAAATAGTTATCTCCAAGTTATAAAGCCCTGTTCAATGTAAGTTCAGTTTGTTCAATGTAAACCGCACTGATGCAGAATAGCGTGGTATATAAGAGTATAAATAAAAAAAATAACCTTGCACTTCTCCACATTAAATTTCATCTGCCATTTTGATGCCCAGTCTTCCAATTTATCAAGATCCTCTTGCAATTTTCCACAATCCTCCTGGGTTTTAACAACTTTAAATAGTTTTGTGTCATCAGCAAATTTAATAACCTCACTCGTTATTCCACTTTCCAGGTCATTTATGAATATGTCAAAAAGCAGCGGACCCAGCACAGATCCCTGGGGTACACCACTATTCACCTTTCTCCATTGGGAAAAGTGGCCATTTAGCTCTACCCTCTGCTTTCTATCTTTTAACCAGTTCCTGATCCACAGTAGTACACTGCCTCCTATCCCATGACTCTTTAGTTTTGCCAAAAGTCTCTCATGAGGGACCTTGTCAAAGGCTTTCTGAAAGTCCAGATACACAATATCAACCGACTCACCTTTGTCCACCTGTTTATTCACTCCTTCAAAAAAACATAACAGATTAGTAAGACAAGATCTTCCTTGTCTAAAGCCATGTTGGCTGTCTCCCATTAGGTCATGACTATCTATATGCTGAGTAATTTTATTCTTTATGATGGTTTCTACCATTTTTCCCGGTACTGATGTCAGGCTCACCGGTCTGTAGTTTCCCGGATCACCCCTCGAACCCTTTTTAAAAATTGGTGTTACATTGGCGATCCTCCAATCCTCAGGTATTAGAGATGATTTTAATGATAGTTCACAGATTACTGATAGCAGGTCTGCAATCTCAAATTTCAGTTCTTTCAACACCCTTGGATGTATACCATCCGGCCCAGGTGATTTGCTACTCTTCAGTTTATCTAATAGTTGTAGGACATCTTCCCGATGTATCGATATTTCCTTCAATTCTTCCACACCTTTAAATACCACTTCAGTCGTGGGTAACATCCCTACATCTTCCTCAGTAAAGACCGAAGCAAAGAATTCATTCAGTCTCTCCGCTATCGCCTTGTCGCCTCTTAGTGCTCCTTTAACCCCTTTATCATCTAATGGACCAACTGACTCTCACGGGTTTTTTGCTACGAATGTACTTGAAAAGGTCTTTATTTCGCGTTTTTGCTTCCGCAGCAAGCTTCTTCTCAAATTCTCTCTTTGCCTGCCTTATCAATGCCTTGCATTTGACTTGCCAGTGCTTGTGCTGTTTCCAGGTTTCATCATTTGGCTCTTTTTTCCATTTCTTGAAAGATGCTTTTTTGGCAACAACAGCCTCTCTGACCTCAGCTTTAAACCATGCTGGCAATTTTTTGGACTTCCTTCCACTTTTCTTAAAGCGTGGAATACAGCTGGTCTGGGCTTCCAAGATAGTATTTTTCAACAACACCCAAGCTTGATGTACGTCTTTAACCTTTGCAACTGCTCCTTTTAGTTTTTTCTTAACTGTTTTCCTATGAGGAGCAGTATCAAAGGCTTTGCTGAAATCCAGTTAGATGACATCCATCGCATGCCCCTGATCTAGTTCCTTGGTCACCCAGTCAAAGAACTCAATCAGATTTGTTTGGCAAGATCGTCCTTCGGTAAAACCATGTTGCCTCGGGTCTTGCAACCTGTTGGTTTTGAGAAAGTTCACTATTCGCTCTTTCAGGAGCGCCTCCATTACTTTTCCTGCCACCAAGGTAAGGCTCACAGGCCTGTAGTTTGATACTTCTTCCCTGTCACCACTTTTGTGTAGAGGTACGACATCAGCCATTCTCCAGTCCTGAGGAACCTCTCCGGTTTCCAAGGATCTGTTGAAAACATCCTTTAACGGCCCTGCAAGAACCTCTCTGAGCTCTTTCAGTATCCTTGGATATATCCCATCCGGTCCCATGGCCTTGTCCACTTTCATTTTTGCAAGTTGTTCTAATACCTCATCTTCTGTGAATGGTGTGGTATCTACTTCATTCCCATTTTTATATTTGGGAGTCACAGGAGGTCCTTCTCCAGGACTTTCTTTAGTAAAAACAGAGCAGACGTTTTTGTTTAGCAATTTTGCATTTTCAGTGTCACTTTCCATGAGTCCGTTTGCAGCACTTCTGAGTCCTGCAATTCCACCTCTGATCTTCTTCCTTTCCCGAATATACCTGAAGAAAGTTTTGTCGCTACACTTAACATCTTTAGCCATCTTTTCGTCTGCCTTTAATTTTGCTATCCTTATTGCTCTTTTTGTCTGGGTTTGATCCTGTATTCATTTCTGTGTTCCTCTGTTTGTGAGCTTTTGAATTTTGCGAAAGCAGTGGTTTTTGCCTTTATTTGAGCAGCCACTTCTTTGGAAAACCAAACAGGTTTTCTTCTCCTCTTGTTTTTGTTTACTTTTCTTACATATTTGTTTCCCCTTTTATTGCCACCTTTAGTTTATCCCATTGCAATTCCACTTCCCTTATCTCCTTCCACCCTGTTGGCTCCTCCTTTAGGTACTCAGCCATTTTATTGAAGTTGGTATTTTTGAAGTTTAGGACTTTAAGCTTGCTATGATTGGCCTGTACCATGGCTTTTATCTCAAACCACACCGTGTGATGATCGCTGTTGCTCACAGGGGCACTCACGCAGACATTCGACATGCTATCACCGTTGGTGAGCACTAAATCCAGCGTTGAGCTTTCTCTGGTTGGTTCCATCACCATTTGTCTAAGTAACACATCTTGGAGAGCATCCACAATTTTTTTGCTTCTTTCCAGATTTGCAGAAGAAGTAATCCAATCCACATCTGGTAGATTAAAGTCACCCAATATTATCGCTTCCCCCTTTGTGGCTATCTTGGCAATATCTATAATCAATTCGTTATCTATCTCTTCAATTTGTGTCGGAGGTCTGTAGACTACAGCAGTATGGATGACAGTGCCATCTCCTCTTTCCAACACAATCCAAAGCGCTTCTTTTCCCTATGCCCCCCTGCATTTCAGTAGCTTTAATATTGCTTTTGATAGACAAGGCTACTCCTCCTTCTCTTCCATTTTCTCTGTCTCTTCTGAATAGATTATAGCCAGCTATGGCTATATCCCAAATATGCGATTCATTTAGCCATATTTCTGTAATGGCCACAATGTTCAAATCCATTTCCACTATTAGGGCTTCCAGGTCCGGAACTTTGTTGGCTAAGCTTCGAACATTTGTGCTCATTGCTTTCCAGTATTTAACTGGCTTGTGTGTATTTTGCATTGATTTTGTTCTGCCTACATCTTCCCACTTATTTTTGATGTGTGGTTTAAAAGTGTGGCCCACCTTCCCCATCCGTCACTCCCTTTTTCTAGTTTAAATGCATATCCACATATTGCTTGAATTTTTCACTTAGGATTCTTTTCCCTGCGACAGAGAGATGTAGTCCATCAGCACAGTATAGTCTCTTGTTGTTCCATCTGTTACCCCAGTCGCCAATAAATCTGAATCCTTCTTGTTTGCACCAGGTCTGGAGCCATGTATTAAAGCTGTTAATGCGATGCAGCCTTTTTGCCCCCTTACTAAGAAAAGGTAGAACCTCTGAGAATGCAACAGTGCTAACAGTGGGCTTGAGTTTCTCTCCCAGAGAATGGAAGTCCTTTTCGACTGTAGAGGCACCGTTTCTAGCCAGGTCATTTGTGCCCAAGTGGATAACAACATCAAGTTTGGAGTGTTCACTTTCTGCTCTAAGTACTTCAACAATGTGGTTTGTATTCCTGCTGGCTGAAGAGCCTGGAAGGCACTTGACTATCTTCTCTCCTTTGAACTGTGTTCCCAAGTTGACGCCACTGATGATGGAATCACCAAGTAGTAGTAGTTTGCTGTTTGGTGAGGTTTTCTTCATATTTGGTCCTTTAGCAGGAGATTGGCCATTCTTTCTCATTTAAGGACCCTTCAGTTTCTTTGGATTGGGCATCCTCATTTGCCAAGGCAGAGAAGGCATTATGTAGGGATATCTCCTGATGCATAGGATGCCTCTGTGTCACAGGTCCCAATCTACCATAACCCACTGTGATCCACTTGTCCCTGGGGTGTTTGATCCTTTGTGCGAGCGGTGGTGGACATTGTTCAGTTTGTATCCTAGAAGAGTTGCGCTTCATTGCAGCCAGTTCCTCCCTCAGTAGGGTGACCTATTTATGCATGGCAGCTAGGTCTTCCCTTAGTAGAGTCAGTTCTTTATGCATGGCAGCTGACCTGAGGCACAGAGGGCAAGCTCTTAGGTTCCAAATGATTCGTCTTGCAATGAATGTACTGCAGTTATTGCACTGAATACACAACATGCTGAATAAGCAGTCCTAGAAGGAGAAGAGGAAGAAGAAGAAGAAAGGAAGAAGATGATGTGGGCTTTAACCCAAGTTAAAAGGATAGATGGCAACGTATGCGATTACTATATAGGTAATGCAGCCCCTGGGGGGGTGAGGGGTAGGGTGGGCGGGAACCTAAGTGTCTCTGGCCAGAAGGCTGTTCCTGAACTGGGGGCACCCACAGATATCTGCTCCAAGGCTACCCAGAAAAGCAGTCAGTCAGTCAGATTATCCCTAAACTTAATGTATAACCACAGTTAAACTTTATATTAGCAGTTTCCCCAAAACAGACAGTTAAACTCTACTTTGGTAGCTAGAAACCAGCAGAGATAAGAGAGAAAATTATAGTTTTTGCAGGCTTTAGGGCTACACAGTCAGAATATTCCCAAAGTAAGGTATAACAGTTAAAATCTATATTAGCAACAAGCAAAAAGAAGATAGAAGCATAAAAGGCTTCTATCTTCTTTTTGTCATTCCTTTCTTATCTTAATTGACTTTGCTTTAATTCTAAACTATTTTGCTGAATCAGGAAATTGGGTATATCAAATAAATAAACTATAAAATATCAGCTCTCATTGAGGGTAGAGATTGGTTCTTGGACACAGTCACAGAATCTCCCTTGCTACTCTCCGAAATGGGGGGCACTTTCCTTCAGTGTGTCAAGCATAAAAAGCCTCTATCTGGAACCTGAGTTCAGTCCTCTCTTCCTTCCAAGCCTCGCCGGGTAGTATCTATAAGTCTTGTGGCAGCGGTTTGTTTTCCTGTGGCCTTGGGTAATTTCAAAGGAAAAGGGGTCCCTGTATCCAGTATTCTTTGCTTTCCGAGGGTAGTGCATCACTTCTGGCAAAATTGGACAAACATTCTTCCAGTGATAAAAAAATAAATACATAAAAGTCAGGTGATGTAGGGCAGGGGGTAACTATTCTCAAGTTGGTTGTCAGTCACCTTAAGATGTTTGTAGGTACCTAGTTCATTCTGAATTTGATTATGTAGTCTTTTTAAGGCATCAAGTTCAGGAGGCGGCAAGGAGATAAGCTCCTTGGACCACACAAGCCAGAGTTGACAAGTCCCAAATGGATGACAATTAGAGTTCAGGAGTCCTTTTAGGCAGAGATAGAATCTGCTTTTTGAGTGGATAATGGCAGGGCAGTGTTCTTCCCTCCATTGCATGTGTGCTTGTGTGTCAACGTAAGTCCTGAAAGCTATTGTCACTTCCTTTTCCCTGGTCTAGGTAGAGCTTGGTTACATCTCATTCATTTGGAATGATGTGGCATGGATGATAAGGAAAGTGAAATTTAAACTTAACTGATCATTTTCTTTCCGTTATCATTGTTAGACTACTCCAGATCCCATTCAGGCAGCCATGGCAATCAAGGACTTTGTCTGGCAAGTTCAGAAAGCTATGTTGCTGCCTAGTGTGAGGGTCGTTGACCTTGATGTAGGATAGTCTCATTCTTGGATTAGTGATCGTGAAGTAAAGCTTTGACTGCTTCAAGTTTGACTTTGATGTTAAATTCATCAAACATTTGATGTAATTTTAGTTCCTAAGTAAACTGCTTTGATTGAAGGAAAAGGCGGTATACAAAACCTGTTAAATTGCACATCAAAACATAAAAATTGTCTTTAATTCACTTTGCTTTGACATAGGAGACTGAGGAGCTGAATGCAGCATCGTACCCTCCTATAAGAGGAGTGGAATTAGGTCTGAGCTTTTTGTAAGTCTGTTTGCTGACAGTGGGGACACAACCCACTCGTCTGGATTAGTCTGGTAGGATTAAAGGAAATAAAATTAACATAAATGTAAATTTCAGCATAATGAACTTCCCTCTATATTACTTATTTGTTTCATTAAAGTATATTAAGATAATGGCAGTGATTTTTGTCTACCCATTCTGCAGGTTTTTCAGATTTCTCTCCAGAAGAGTTACGTCTTGAATACTATAAGTGCAGAAGTGATGGAAACCTGCAGAATTACGTAAGTTATTTCTATAGGTGGTTATATGCATGCATGGTCATTCTTTCTTTAACATTCTGTTTATTAACTTGGTATGTATAGTACTACAAATTATAAGTATATATAAAACATACAGAGGACTCCGTAGCAAAAGTGTGACTCAATGAAAATCAGGAATTTGATGAAGAGATCTCCGGAATATGGAGAGAGAGAAGAGGAAAAACTGTTTATTACCACTAAGAAACAACAGGACAGTCCCTGTATGCATAAACTGTAACAATGCCATCCCCTGAAGAGTATGCAGAGAGGGTAATACCATCCAGTTTAAAGTGCCACCATCTTCCTAGTGCTGATTTCATATAAAGAAGACATTTGTATAAGCCACACATTTTTATTTATTTTATTTATTTAGCAAGCATTTGTAGCCCGCTCCTTCCAGCGATCAGAAGCGGGTAGGATTACTATTGTGAAACTGCCGAATCAAGGCAGGTACAAATTTTGTTTACATACAGATTGTCAGAAAAGCACATCATACAGAGTTAACACTTCTTAGCTATGGGGGAGTTCATTTACATATATACATAAATACATATATACAGGATAATCTTCTTGGACACAGTGGTCAGGGGCTGCTCCATCTGTGGGTTTAAAGAAAGTGTTTGGATCCCCAAATACATTAACTGGGCAAACAAAGTATATTTTATTTTAGAAGCTGATTGGGCAATATCAGCTGAATAATTTATATCTTAAGCATCCTCTTTGTCAAAGTGTCTGGCAAAACTGATAATGCTCTATTTTAGATAAAGGGATTTGTCATTTCAACCTTTTGTAAAGACAGATTGTGAGCAATGGGAGGCCTTCTCTCTCTCAGGTGACTTATAAACATCAAACCAAATATGTCAGTATTTAGTGGGTCAGCCAGTGCTTAAAGATATCCAAATAAGTTACTTGGGCATCTTTTTAGGTATATTTTCTGCTGTACTATCTGATTAAGTAGGACTAGTGAATATACATTGAAGTTAAGACAGCTGTTTATGCAGCCCTACTTAAAGGGTTCAAGATAAGTTAATAGAAGCTAAATATCTTTTAGCCCTTCCCCCAGACCATTTACTGTCTCTTTCTTGTGGTTGCATACATTTGGGTTTTGTTTTTTTTTACTTTTTTATTTTTATTGAACATTTGTAAACACCAACAAACATTGCCCAACGAGGGCACACACCACAGCTGAATAGCTTAATATACATAAATCCCCTTCCCGCCCCCCCACCCCAATGCTTCCTGAAATCCCATCAAGCTGCTCTTTCACGTCTCTAGCCACTTCTGAACCCCCTCCTCCGCCCACTGGCTGTGTACCCTCTCCACATTACCTTGCGCAATGGCTGTCAGCGAGGGCATTGAATAAAGGACACATCTACGGAAGAACCCGCCCATCCCTGGGAGATTGGGTTGTGCTCACCCTATCCCAATTTCACAACGTGCGGCTTTAATACAATGTTGCATCGCCCCCCTCAGACACCCAGGGACTGTGTCCTTAGCATGGAATAGCAATATGAACGCCAGGCGCCATCGAATTTGTACCCCCACCATATCCTGTATTGTGTCAAACACTTGACCCCAAAAGCATTGCACTTCTCTGAACTCCACCACATATGATACAACGTCCCCTGTTCCCCACAGTTATGCCAGCCGCCTGCCGGACCCCCGCTTTATATAACCGCACTGGTGTAAGATATCATCTCAATATCACTTTGTAACAGTTTTCTGCTATATTGGTGGGCACAGAGAGTTTAGAGACCCCTTGCATTATTCTGTCCTAATCTTCCTCTCCTCAAATCACTCCCAAGTCTCTTTCCCACTTTACTATGTAGGCCAGCTTTCAACCACTCTCTGGATCTAACCCCCCCTGTACAGCTGAGAGATTTCTTCCCCATCTCCCCTGTACAGAGTACCTCATACCAAGTCTTAGCTTTTGTTAAATCTCCAGGAACAAGCAGGAATGAGTCTTCACATATGGGTGCGTCGGTACCGACGGAGTCTGCTCGGGAACGCTTCCCAGCGTCCAATCAAAGAGCTTTTGGAAGCATCCCACCACGCCTGCATGCTGCCTTCCTGCCTTTCCCAACTGCCTCTCCTCAGTTTTCGTTTTTCCACGGAGCCGGCAGGACGTCGTCCTGTCACCGCAGAAAATTCTTCTTTTAATTCTTTAGTTTTCTTGTGGTCGCGGCTGTCTTCCCCGACGCCACCGGTACCGCCGGTGTTTCTTTTTTCTTTTCTTGTAAATTTTTCCCTTTAAGGGAATATTTTTTCTTCTGAGTGTCTTACGGTTTTTCAGGCCTTCTAGGCCTCTCCATGTCCCTCATGGAACCGCCAGCCACTTTCTCTAAGAAATGTTCAAACTGTGGCGGTACAACTTTATTTTTAGACTCCCAAAATTGGTGTCTAACCTGTTTGGGTCCTGACCTTTTTCCTCCGGAGCCCTCGGGCAACAGTATTGTGAGAAGAGGTTTTCAACATAGAGTTTCCCTCGATATGAGGTTCCCTTCTAACTTCAGGGCACCGACCATTTCTTCTTCTACACAGGATCAGGTAACCCACAAACAGTCTGTTAAGACTAGCCAACCCTCGAGTGGTAGGTCTCATGCACAGCATGTAGACGGCTCCGGCCTTGCCCTCGAGGGCCCATTGACTTCAAAACCCCAGCGGGAGTCTTCGGCCTCCAAAGCCTATGTGGGATTTCGGGTTGTTCCTGGGGCTCACCCCTCACAGAACATACCTGAGCCATGCCCGGTGGTGGCATCCGCTTCGAGCGATACCGATGCATCGGCACTGGTGTTGGATGTAACACTCCTCACCAGGGATCGTCGTCTGGTGTCCTCGGTACCTACGGGACCGGTGGATACGTTCCAGACTGACTTTCCAGTATCGGTACCGGCACCGATTTTACCACCGACGTTGGTACCCTCCAGACGTGCATCGATAGACTCGCTTCCTTCGATGCAGAGTCTGGAATCGATCTCTAGTCTGGAAGACTGGGTACCGACACGTCTTGGTACCGACACCTATCGGTACTGGACGCTCGGTACCGAGGGTGACTGCCGAAGGCTTTCGGTTACCTCGGTACCGATTGGGCTGTCATCGATTGCTGCTCTGATGTCAGTGTCTGGTTCGGTTCTGACAGCGGTATCGGTATCGGTACCGGTATCCATAGTAGCATCGTGGCCAGCTCCTTCCATGCTTCTTTCAACAGGATCGCTCCCTTCTATACCAAGTTTGGAGTCGATACCTGGCATGGACGATGTGGTACTGACTGTCGCTGGTCCTGACCTCCAGTACCAGCGTCCATCTGTTAAGGATCCCATACTGCACCGTGCAGGATCTTATATTCCTATATAATCAGATAGATCCTTCGGTGCCCAGGCTAGTTCTTCAGATCTAACCTGTCCAGGGGAGGTTCTCTTTGGAGATCCTTCTTTTCAGAGTTTCCTCCTGGATATGGCAAGATCACTTGCCATTCCTATCCCTGGCCATGATCCTACACAAGGCTCTGTTTCTACCGAAGCAAAGAAGAACATAATGCTTCCTTTGCATCATTCCTTGCAGGATCTTCTTCTAGGAATGTGGGAAGCACCTTTAAGGATACCCCCACCTTCCAGAGCAGCTGATCTCCTATATCAGGTGCCCCCCTCTCCAGGGTTTCAAAAGTCTCAACTTCCTCATCATTCCATTGTAGTGGAATCAGCAATGAGGCGGGTGAAGAGTAAGAAAAAGCACTCTTCTTATCCGCCAGGTCGTGAGTCTAAGACACTAGATGCCTTTGGACGTCAAACCTTCCAGAGATCCATGCTTTCAGCAAGAATTCTCTCATATATTTTTTATATGAGTCTATCTCTTGAGGAGGTCACAAAGAAATTACATCTTTTGACTCCTTTTCTTTCAGAGCCCAAGAGTGCAGACTATTCCTCACTGCTTAGTCATATTCAAAATATCTCTTGGTTTCTTACTCGTGCTTCCCTAGACTCATTTGAGTCTGTTAGCAGGACTTCTGCTTTTGCTATAGGGGTACGACGTAGAGCCTGGCTCCAAGCTTCAGACTTAGACAAATGGGCACAACAAAGACTGGGTAATACTCCTAGCACTGGAGAAAATCTCTTCAATAAGGAGTCTTTGCGTCAGGTTACTCAGTGGTCCACTGACTTACCTGTTTCTAAGGGCTGTTCTACGCCGCCTTCTTTCCCAGTAGGTAGGAAATGTCCTACCAAACTTTCTTCCCCTAGGGGGAAAAGGTTTTATTCATCTTCTGCCCATCATACAGATGTTCCCAAACAGGGGAAACATCGCCCTGGTCTGAAGAATCCAAACTCTCACCAGGCTCAGCAAACCCAGCAACCGCAGGGTTTCTGATTAATCATCATCATATTTTTGTGCCTCTTGGGGTTTAGAACCTGCAGTTGGCTTCTTCTCAGTAGAAGCCTTCCACTGCTTTCATTCTAAACTCTAGGCATGGATCACTTTTCACAAGACATACATTTTTCTCTATTATACGAGCTCTTAGGATATTCATGCCTATAGGTCACAGGTTTCTCCTCTTCTTCCTGCTAGGGAAAGAGGTTTAACAACTATCAAACGATAGTTTTCTGTACTAGCATGACTTTTTCCTTTCTACAGACTTACCACATTGTAAGTCTCCATTCAGCTCCATCTTTTCTACCCTCTTACCAAGCATTTCCTCTGTAAGAGTGGTACTATTACACTGGAGGGCTTCTTCTTCAGCCCCTCTAGTTTTGTCACTATTCCAGTGTGGAGCTTTCCTCTCTGAGTTAACTCCCTTCTTCTTTTTTGCTTTGGGGCAGCTTATCAGACAGGTCCAGAGTTTTCTACTCCTGTTCTGTCTGTTCTTTCTGTTTTTAAACAGAAAGATTCTTTCTGCTGTCTTGCTAGCAGCTGCCCATGCAGGAGCCCTAGTGATTGGACCACTGGTTCTTCTCCACAAGCATCCAGAGTTGTCCTCCACTACATTCTTTCTGGCCTTAGTAGTGACTCCCAAGACAGTGGATTCATCTTTCTTGGGAAATCTATCACTACAGGCTTCTCGGATTGTCTTCTATTCTTGCCATCTCCAATTCCCTTGGATTTGGCAGCATAGTTGATGTAAGTACTGACTTTTCCAGCAGTCAGTTCTGTCTCCTAATTCTCCTGCATTATGCTCTCTGCAATTCTACAGAGAAGCTTTCCACCATGGGCCCTTGCCAGAGAGCATTAGGATTTTCTCAAACAGCTGTCCTAGATGATTGGAAAAGGCTCCCTCAGTCATGCCCCTCATGACTGAAAGGGTTCTTCCTACCCTACTATCTCCTTTTTAAAACAAAGGACATGGGCCTTCTCTTACGTGAAAGCTTAGAGTTGTTCAATTCCCTGGTTTGGTCCTCAGGATTCCCACCGGGAATATACTCTTTTTTTTTTTTTTCCTTGCAGCTCGTCCTCATGGTATCCTAATCCTTCATGGACAGCGCATATTTAGCTAAAGAACGCATGATACCCTTTTTGCTCCTCAAGTAGGTCCACATGGTATCTCATTCCTATGCGTCTTCTGTCCATTTACCATGCTAGAGTTCTGGAAGACTCGAGACTTGCTGCCTGCAGACTGATATTATCCTCTGCTTTTCACGTAACCATCCTGGTTATTTCACTGGCTAGCATTCTTGCAGCAATCTAGTCTGTTCCTTGTCAGGGAGATTTTTCCCCTGACTCCTTCCATCATAACCAGGGGGAATAGATTCTCTATATATCTTCTCAAGTAGGTTCCACCTTCTTGTTATTAGATGAATCTTTCCTCTTCACATCTCCTATGTGAATATACTTTCTATAGGCATATCTCTGTCTGCTTAATTGCAGACATCTATATATAGGCCTATATATTCATCTCTATAGATATATATGTCTGTCATTTGTGTGTGTATATGTTATGCCCTTCTATATCTCACTATAGATATACACATATAGATAGACATATAAGAATATATATATATATCTATATGTGTGTGTGTGTATCTGTCGAGATATTTATTATAGGTAGATATGTATTTACATACTTATCTATCTGACTGTCTATGCTCATATAGATATATATGTCTCTATATGATTCTGACAGTTGGGCTCTACTCATACCCATGCTGTCCCAGCATGTTTGGGGTGCTACACACACAACCACTCCCGTGGTAGTTGACAACTTTTCTACCATAACCTTAAGGGTTAGGTACCCCTGAAGCTCTCCATGTTCCAGTATCTTTCCTAGCTATCACCAGTTAGGAAAGACATTGCGGATCTTCAGTTAATCTGAGGCTCTAACGCCTCAGACACCTGTCCTTTCTTTTTGGGATACAAGTTTTTTTCCATACCCCTTCTTCCCACAAGGACTAGGCCGATTTGTCCAAATCGGTCAGCCTTTCCTCTTTTTGCTCCTAAGAGTGAGCCACTCTGCAGCCAAAAGAGTTTGGGCTTTTTCCATAAAGCCTTCCACTGAAAGCCTACTGTTTTTTTACTACCCCAGTTGATCCATGGGGTTACCTCTCACCTTTCAGGATTCTGACCTCCACTATTTTTTTCCAACAGGTTTATTACCTCCACTTCACAGTGAGGTCCTCCTTGAGGTTCCTCTACTGGATCCCCAGTAGATCTCATGAACCTCCTTACTTTTCTGCAATCCTGTTAGGGGAGGTCCATACTGCAATATTTCATTTTCATTATAGTTGATGATAATTGTCATCCACACAAGGACTGCTTGCCTGCAGTCCTATGCTAGGTTAGCTGTCTTTTACAGCACCTTTCTATTTCAACTCCTACCCTCCATCCTGAGGATGCCTGGCGATATGAGGTGTAGCATGTTCCAATCTATAACATGCTGGGACTCCAGGCATCTTAGCTTGGGAGTCCCCATATGTGAAGACTCATTCCTGCTTGTTCCTGGAGATAGCACAGTTACTTACCTGTAACAGGTGATCTCTGGGAACAGCAGGAATAAATCTTCACAACCCACCCACCTCCCCTATGAGTTGTATTCTCTATCTCTATCTTTCCTTTCTCTTTTTCTCTCTTTGTCTCAGCTTTAAAACTTAACTGAGGAGAGGCAGTTGGGAAAGGCGGGAAGGCAGCACGCAGGCGTGGTGGGATGCTTCCAAAAGCTCTTTGATTGGACGCTGGGAAGCGTTCCCGCGCAGACTCCGTCGGTACCGATGTACCCATATGTGAAGACTTATTCCTGCTGTTCCCAGAGATCACCTGTTACAGGTAAGTAACTGCTTTCCCTGCGTGCCTCTTCTCTGGACAGACAGTAGTGAAGTTGCAGATAGCTATAGTGTTCCTGATTATCCAGTCTTTAGAGGTTGCAAAGTCCCTCAAAAGGCCATAGCTTCCCCCTATTGAGAAGTTGCCCAACCTGCTTTACTCCCTGTGTTGCCCATTTCCTCCAGACCTTTGGGTCAGCATCCTCCCCCTCCCTGAAACAATCTGTTCAGTGTGGGAGTTAGTCACCAGCTTGCTACGGGCCCCCCCATATCCACCTACCCAAATAGCCCCCCCCCCCATACTAGATCTCTCTCTACCACTACCCATTATTTCAAGGGTTCCTGTATCCAGGCATAGCCCCCCTCAACTGTGACACTTCATAAATACCGCTGTAAGTCAGGTAGCCCCAGCCCCCCTCACTTTTCACCCTCTGAAATATCCTCTGAATGACCCTAGGAGTTTGGCCATTCCATAGAAATTGAGAAATCTTGCTTTGGACTCTTTAAAACCTTGGCCGGGACCTCCACTGGTAAGGTCTGAAAGAGGTAGAGAAAGCATGGCATGAGCATCATTTTTACTGCCGCGATTCTCCTTGGCCATGAGAGATAGTATTGATTCCACTGCCTTAACAAGCTTATCCACCTCTCCCACCACTGTTTGATAATTTCGTAGATATAATTCACTAGCTGCCCTCCCTATATTAATCCCTAGATTGCGGATTCCCTCCTTTGCCCATCGAAAGGGATATCCATTTTGCAAATGCGTTCATAATGGATCCAAGACAGAGATATCCAATATCTCAAAATTAGTACAGTTGAGCTTGAATCCGAATTATCTCTCAACTCCCACATAATCTGTGACAATATGTGTGGCCTGGTCGCAGACAATATGATGTAATCTGCGAATAGGGTGATCCTATAATTCCGGGACCCCACTTGAATCCCATATAGATCTTTGCTCCTTTGAATCTGTACAGCAGTGGTTCCAGTGTCAACACGAACAGTGGCGGGGAGAGGGGACACCCCTGTCTCGTACCCCTCTCTAGTGGGTTAAAAACTGGGAGTACTCGCCGTTCACCTTGACACACGCTTTCAAGAATTTATATAATGCTCTCACCCATGCCCTGAAGTTCTTTCCGAAACCCATTTTTTCTAAGACCGTGAACATGAAATTCCACAACACATAGTCAAAAGCTTTTTCGGTATCAAGCAAGAGAAATAGGGCTGCCCCATTTGTTGTTGTGCTGCCGAGACAAGGTTGAGGATCTTACGGACATTGTCCACTGCCTACCTACCAGGCATAAAGCCTGCCTGGTCATCGTGGACCAGTGTCAAGATAACCTTGTTGAGGTGATTAGCTAGCACTTTTGCTAGGATTTTGGCATCCAAGTTTATTAAAGATATAGAGCGATAGGAGGCGCATGATTGAGGGTCTTTCCCTGATTTGTGGATTAAATTTATGCCTACTCAGCCCATTGTGTCTGCTAGCTTGCCCACCTCCCTTGGTAGATTGAAGACCCACACCATGTGTTCTACAAGATTATCCCCAAACTTGTGATAAAAGCACCAGTGAGGCCATCCAGTCCTGGAGCTTTGTTAACCTTCATTGTCTTTATTACCTGCCTAACCTCATCCCCCCCCCCCCATCTCTCCCTCTAGCTCCTCCCAAAGTTCCCTCTTCATTTTTCCCAAGGGTATAGAGGCCAGATAGCTATAGACATCTCCCTCTGGCGGTGAGGCTATCGCAAAGTACAGCTGCCAATAAAAGTCCGCAAACTCTTTTCTCATCTCCTCTTCCTTTGTACATAGTTGCCCCTGTGCTCCCTTCACTGCTGTAATTTGGGCTTGCACCCTCTTCTGTCTGATTTGTCAGGCTAAGAGTCTGCCCCCTTTATTACCCCCCCCCCCCTTCAAAAAAAGCCTGGAGAACCAATTGCATTTTATAGGTAATCTCTTCCATTTCCATAGCATTCAAATGTGCTTGCAATGCTAGTACCCATCCACAATGACATCTCCTTAGATCCCCATTATCAACATCCATTGCTTGTAAGAACTGGCTGCGTAACTGTGTCACCCGTTCTCCCTTCTTCCTTTTGCTCAAATGGGGAGCACGTGTCAAGATACCTCTCAGTGTAGTTTTAAAGCTGCCCCTTGTTACATCCCAACCCACCTTCCCATTGTTGTTGGTTCTGAAAAATGCCTTGATAAGGCCCTCTACTTCTCGGACCACCAAGTCATCCCCCAGCAGGGCTTCATTCAGGTGCTGATATTTTGTCCCCCATCTCCATTACACAACTCCAAGACCACCTCTATTAGTGCATGGTCTGACCATGTAATTGTATCTATTTCTCCAGGACCAAGCAGGAAATCAGTCCTCACATATGGGTGAAATCGGTGCCGACGGAGCCCCCGTGTGGAGCATTTCCCCAGCTTTCAAAGAAAGCCTTTGGGAATGCAGCGCGCCTTTGCGGTCCCCTTTCCGCCCAAGGGTGCCATCTTGCTCAGTCTTTCTTTTTCCGTGGAGCCCGATGGACATGAGTTCGTGTCACCCGGAAAAAGATAATTTTTTTCTGCGATTTTCGCGTTGTCTTATCCGGTTCAATGCCGGTTCCCCTTCCCACCTGGGCTCGGTACACCGGTATCGAGTCCGGACTTGTGTGTTTCGTTTTTTATCTTTCGTGACTAGCGTTCGCGCTATTTTTGTGTTTTCACTGGCAGCCCTGTGTTTTGACCTTGCAAGGGCCCTTTTTCCCCCAATGGCTGCCAGCGGGTTCAGAAAGTGTGATTGGTGCAAGAAACTTATGTCTCTCACCGACACACATGACTGATGCCTCTGGCCTGACCATGACCCGCTGGCCTGTGGCCCTTGCGGCAAAATGTCGTCGAAGGCGCTTTGCAGCCGTCAGCATCAACGTGAGAGAATTTTCTCTGACTCTACGTCTGGCCGGGCCCGGACTTTGTCAGAGGCCTCAACATCTCGGGAGTCCGACCCCGAGCGCCGTCGGTGTTCCTCTGAAAGGGAGTCTCCCTCCCGGGAGCACCGAAAGAAGAAGAAGCTCGCGAGGGCATCGTCGGTGGAGGCTCCTGGTTCCTCGAGGGCCAGGTCGCGTAGCCCTGACCGCCGCCCCGGGCTCTCGGAGTCTGAGTGGCGTTCTAAGCTACCTCATGTAGAACCGGAGTTCCCGAGTCACGTAAGTGCAGTTGTCCTCACAGACTCCTCCGGGGGAGCCGACGTCTGGGCCAGAGTCGGGGGCTGCTGAGTCTCCTGAGCTTGGACTCAGGTTGACGGCCTTGGAGAGCAGCTTGGCTGCCTTAATGGAACAGCAGCGGGTGCTGATCGCCGGTTTGACTGGTGGATCTGCCTCGACCACCGGGACCTCGACATCTAAGTCGACCCCGGAGACCGAGCCGATCCTCGAGTCAATGAAGTCTTGAGTCGATCCTTGGTCAAGGTCCTCTTCGACCTCCCATGCGGGACCGAGGTCGTCGACGCCGATACCCTCGGCGTCGGGGCGGGTGGCACCGAGGCCCACACAGCCGAAGCCGCTCGATTCCTCCTCAGAGGAGTCGGAGTGGGAGACGGAGGACGAGGAGTCCCCAGACACCTTCCAGACCGGTGCGTCCCTTCAGACGTAGGCAGAAGACCCCCAAGCCGCCAGCTCCAGCTTCTGCACAGCAGGGAGCGGGGTTTTGACTCCCACAACATAGCCTCTTCTCCACAGATGGCTCCACTCAGCACAGGAGGTCGACTGACCCTGTACGCCTACAGGTGGCCAGCCATCACAGGGGATACCTGGGTCCTCAGCATAGTCCAAAAGGGCTATCTGCTCCACTTCCACCAAATACCCCCCTCCTACTTTCCAGGGGAGCCTCCAAGACTCCCTCTGCACAGAAACCTCCTCCTTCAGGAGTTGGCAAGTCTTCTAAAGGAGCAGGCGGTGGAACCGGTGCCTCACCACCTGAAAGCTCAAGGTTTCTACTCCAGGTACTTTCTAGTACCAAAAAGGACAGGAGGCCTCAGGCCTATCTTAGACTTGCGAAACCTAAACAAGTTTCTGGAGAGGGAAAAGTTCAAGATGCTTACCCTTGGGATACTGCTGCCCTACCTCCAGCAGGGAGATTGGCTATGCTCCTTAGACCTAAAGGATGCTTATACTCACATTCTCATCCATGCAGACCACAGACAATATCTCAGATTTGTGGGGGAAAGAAACCATTTCCAGTACAGAGTACTTCCCTTTGGCCTAACCTCCGCCCCCAGGGTTTTCACTAAATGCCTGGCGGTGGTGGCGGCCTATCTCAGGAATCAGGGAATTTTTGTCTTCCCATACCTGGACGACTGGCTCATCAGAGGTCAGTCTCTCCAGGAGGCCAGACAAGCCACTCTTCGCACTCTCTCTCTTCTTCAGCATCTGGGCTTTGTCATAAACTACGCAAAGTCCACTTTGCTCCCCTCACGGAACCTAGAGTTTATAGGGGCAAGATTAGACACCCTGCAGGCAAGAGCTTACTTGCCCGAGGACAGGGCCCACAGACTAATGGACTTGGCCAACCAGTTTCAAAGCAATTCTCAGGTCTCTGCCAGGCACTTCCTGCGGCTCCTAGGCCACATGGCATCCACGGTACATGTGACCCCGAATGCCCGTCTGCACGTGCGGGTGGCTCAGTGGTGTCTCAGAGCTCAGTGGGCGCAAGCCACAGGCGACCTCTGAGACAGAGTAAAGGTGTCCAAACCTCCAAACCACTCTTGGACTCCTTGCAGTGGTGGCTACACCTCCCAAACCTTCTCAGGGGGGTACCCTTTCAGGCCCCAGCACACACCAGGGTGCTGACGACCGATGCTTCCTTAAAGGGCTGGGGTGCACATTGCCAGGGTACGTGCACTCAAGGCCTCTGGTCTCCTCGGGAGGCCACACAGCAGATTAATCTTTTGGAGCTGCGAGCAATCTGCTTGGCTCTACAGATTTTTTTTCTCATGCCCTCTTTCACCAGTCTGTCTTAGTTCAGACAGACAATCAGGTAGCAATGTTCTATGTGAACAAGCAAGGGGGCACAGGGTCCAGACTCCTATGTCAGGAGGCTCAGGCCCTTTGCTCCTTTGCAGTCAAACAAGGCATGTTTCTCAAAGCAGTTTATCTACCTGGTCAGGAGAACTTCTTGGCGGACAAACTAAGCAGGATTCTCCAGCCTTACGAATGGCAGTTGAATCCACTGGTTCAACAGATCTTTCTACGATGGACTTCCATTCATCGATCTCTTTGCAAGTCCACTGAACCGTCAGCTGCCCAGGTTTTGCTCCAGAGAGCCGCATCCCCTGAGAATGGCAGCAGGTGCATTTCTGATCTCTTGGTCTACGGGCCTCATGTATGCGTTTCCTACCACGCCCCTGGTGGCCCGAATTCTGTTCAAGATTCTATGGGACAAGACCTTGGTGATTCTGGTAGCCCCCAGATGGCAGAGGCAACCGTGGTTTCCACTTCTTCTGCAGTTGGCAGTGGAAACTCCATTCCCTCTGGGATTGCAACCCAATCTCCTGTCTCAGGATCAGGGTTCCCTTCTGCACCCCAATCTCAGATCTCTCAATCTGATGGCCTCGCTGCTGAAAGGATAGTGCTAGCTCCCTTGCTTCTACCTAGGGAAGTTGAGGAGGTGGTCTTGACCTCGAGGAGGCAATCCACCAGAAAGTCCTATGCACTCAAGTGGTGCAGGTTCTCAGTGTGGTGTGCTCAGCACAATGAAGATCCTTTCTCCTGCCTGGTGCCAGTAGTGCTACAATACCTACTTCACCTGTCAGACCTAGGCCTTAAGTCCAACTCGGTTCGGGTCCACCTCAGTGCTCTTTCAGCACACCAGTCACCGGTGGAGGGACAGTCTCTGTCGGTTCACCCCTTGGTGTCCCGCTTCCTCAGAGGTCTGCTTTTGCTCAAGCCTTCGATTCGTCCACCTGCCACTGAGTGGGACTTGATCATGGTCTTGCAACAACTTACTCGCCCACCGTTTGAGCCGATGGCTACTTGCCATTTACGCTTCCTTTCTTGGAAGGCGCTCTTTCTGGTAGCTCTTACTTCGGCCAGATGTGTGAGTGAACTACAAGCTCTGGTTTCTGATAGACCATACACAAGGTTCTATAGGAACAGGGTGGTCCTTCGGACTCATCCGAAGTTCCTTCTAAAAGTTTATTTATTTATTTATTTATTTTATTTATTTATTTAACTATTTCTTTTATACCGCCCCTTCCAGAGATCAAGGGCGGTTTACATATAACAGATTAACAGTCTTGTACACAATTTGTATACATTTTACATAGAACAGTAGAAATCAACTATTTACATTGAACAGTAAGTATAAACTTTGTAGGTATTGTAACAAAAAACAAGCAAACATATCAAACTTTGTACAAAAGTATATTTACATCGTGTAGTGTGTGTGGTGTATGGGGTAGAGATTGGCGTAGGTGCTGGAATTTAGTTCCTTTTATTTTTGTCATCTTTGGGGCGTGTGTGGGGGGGACAGGCTTGTGGTTAGATTGTTGGGGTTAAAGGAGGTGGTTAAAGGAGGTGGTTAAAGGAGGTGGTTGTTATGACATTTTTTCCCAGGCTGCATACCAGCCGGGCTGAGTCAGTCTTGCATACTCTGGGACTGTAAGAGGGAGTTGTCCTTCTACATTGAACGTACGCGGAGGCATAGAAGGGCTACTCAGCTCTTCATCTCCTTTGACCCTAATAAATTGGGGTTACCTGTCTCCAAGCGTACATTGTCCACTTGGGTAGCAGATTGTATCGCCTGGGCGTACAAGGCAGCCGACCTTCCCTTGAAGGGTCGAGTCACGGCCCACCGTGTCAGGGCGAAAGCCGCGTCAGTAGCTCATCTCCGCTCTGTTCCATTGGCAGACATCTGCCGGGCCGCTACTTGGTCTTCAAGCCAGACTGTTGCAGCCCACTACTGCCTCGAGAGAGAGTCCCGAAGGGACAGTGCTTTCGGACAGGCGGTACTCCGTAATCTCTTTGAGGTTTAGGCAACTCCTACCCTCCGGCCCTTGTGTTGGGCTACCGTATGGGGGCGTTTTCAGAGGATATTCTTATCACAGATGCTGTGGCTCTTGAGAGGGAGCCATTTTTCAGCTGTGGGTTCCCGGTAGCCTAGAGCTGGGGAGTCCCATATCTGAGGACTGACTTCCTGATTAGTCCTGGAGAAAGAGTAGTTACTCACCTGTAACAGGTGTTCTCCAGGAGCAGCAGGAATCGGTCCTCACGACCCTCCCTCCTCCCCTGGAGTTGCAATCATATACTTTATTTTGATTTTTGCTGTCTTGCTCAGTCTGATGACATAACTAAAAGACAGCAAAAATCAAAATAAAGTATATGACTGCAACTCCAGGGGAGGAGGGAGGGTCGTGAGGACCGATTCCTGCTGCTCCTGGAGAACACCTGTTACAGGTGAGTAACTACTCTTATACTTTCCTTCTGAGTTCTTGCATGTGCCCTATTGGAAGAGCCTGAAAATAATAGAGCACTCTGGGCAAAATATTCATTTTAACTGCTGCTATACATCCCATCCACGATATTTCAATATCAATCCATTCCCCCAAGCCTTGTTCCACTGTTTTGCACAATAGAGGATAGTTTGCCTCTTATAAGCTCTGAGGGTAAAATGGCTCTGAGGGGCTGTTATATTTACTCCCAAATATATAATAGCCTTGCGAGCCCACTTGAATGGATACTGTTGTTTTAACCTAGCCAAGACTGTATTAGTGAGGGTGATATTAAGTGCTTCTGTCTTGTCCATGTTCATTTTAAAGCTTGATACGGCTCCATACTGCTCTATTACTTCCAAAACTCTCAACAACGTTTTCTCTGGCTGCAATACCATTAGTAGTATGTCATCTGCAAATATTCTATGCTGCCGGCCCTCCACCACTAATCCCTTCTCATCCATTCTATGGTCTGTGCTAAAGGTTCAACTGCTAATGCAAAGAGAAGTGGGGACATGGAGCAGCCCTGCCTGGGACCTCTTTCTAGTTTAAATGCCTCTGAATATCTGCCATGAATTCTTACCCTGGCCCGGGGATCTTTATATAGGACACACACCCAGTTTACATAGTTGGACCCAAATCCCATCTTTCTCCGGGAACAAGCAGGAAGTCAGTCCTCACATATGGGTGACGTCAGCACCGACAGAGCCCTTGCGGAAGCATCCCCCCAGCTTTCAAAGAAAGCCTTTGGGAGATGCCACCACGCATGTGTGGTCCCCTTCCCGCCCAAGGTTGCCATCTTGCTCAGTCTCCTTTTCTTCCCTCGGAGCCCTTCAGACGTTTGTCTGGCTTATCCCCGGAAAAAGTTGATTTTTCTCTGAGTTTCATACTCTTCATCGGTATCGCGCCGGTACTCTTCCTGACTACCGACCTCGTTACCTCAACATCGTTCGGTCTATTTTTGTAGTTTTCGTTCTTTTCTTTTCCTGGTGTCTTCGTGCCTTTTTTCTCCACTGGCAGCCCAGAGAGTCTTCGACCTCGCA
Organism: Ichthyophis bannanicus; assembly: GCA_033557465.1. Taxonomy (NCBI): domain Eukaryota; kingdom Metazoa; phylum Chordata; class Amphibia; order Gymnophiona; family Ichthyophiidae; genus Ichthyophis; species Ichthyophis bannanicus. Next base: position 551,459,756 of record CM066031.1, read on the forward strand.
GGGTACTTTTTTTCCCCCATGGCTACCAGTGGCTTTAAGAAGTGTGATCAGTGTTCCAAAATTATGTCTTTGACCAACACGCACAAATGCTGTCTCCGCTGCCTTGGGCCAGACCATGACCCAGCAGCCTATGGTCTTCACAAGAGGATGTCCAGTAAGGCACTCAAGAGCTGCCAGCGGCAGCATGATAAGTTTGTTTTTGTTTCCCCTCCCCCCCCCCCCCCAGAGTCCCCAGTGCCTCCGAAGGCCAGGGCCTTGTCTGAGGCCCTGACGTCTCGGGCGGAGCCTTCCGAACCTGAGCCTCGTCGTGGGTCCGCAGAAAGGGGATCTCCCTTGAGGGAAACAAGGAAGAAGAAAAAACCCTCGAAGGCGGTATCCTTGGACAGTTCCGACTGGCTAGGTGCTCCCCAGGCCCCGTCCCACAGTCCGAGACGCTCGTCGGCGACATCTGAGAAGGACGGCCTGCAAAGGTCCCACAGAAAGATCCGACCATGGACCGGCCTCTGTCCCCATACACTATCCTTGTCAAGGATTCCCCTTTGGGGAAGCCGGTGTCTGGCCAGAGTCCCTCGGTGCCCACGCCGAAGGCTGTGGAGCCTTCTGGTCTGGAGTCCAGAATGGTGGCCCTGGAGTGCAGTTTGTCTGCCTTTATGGACCAGCAGTGGGTGCTGTTGTCCGGCACGACTGGTTCATCCGCCTCAACCACTGGGCCCTCGATGTCAAAGATGTCCCCGGAGTCCCACTTGACGGGACAGCGGTCATCCCCGGCAAGTTTAACGAGCACCAGCCACACGGCATTGGGGGCCCTGAGGCCTGTAGAGCAACTTTCCTACGAATCCTCGACGGACTACTCCGAGTGGGATATGGAGGACGAGGAGTCCTCTGATACTCTTCGCCACCACAACATCCCATCTGACTCTCCCGTCTCGGAACCCCAACGGCGGTCCCCGCCCAAGGATATGAATTTCCTTGATTTTGTCAAGGACATGTTTAAGGCCCTGGCATTTCCAACCGAGTTGGAGGAGGACCCTCGGGCGGATGAGTTGGAAATCCTCCAATACGAGGCCCCTCATGGTGCTCATCCTGGAACAGCTGATGCTCTGAATGTGGGAGACACCAGCTTCAGTGCCGGTGGTGAGCAAATGGCTCGACTCGATGTATCGGGTCCACCAGAGCCCAGGCTTCCAAACGTCACAGCTGCCGCATAACTCCATGGTGGTGGAGTCGGCCATGCGTCAGCTGAAAAGCCAGAAGACGCACTCCTCGGTGCCCCCCAGCAGAGAGGCCCGCACCCTAGATGCCCTTGGCAGAAAGTGCTACCAGGACTCAATGCTCATTGACTGCATCCAGGCCTACCAGCTGTACATGGGCATGTACCTGAGAGACCTGGCGAAGGAACTTGCCGGGTTCGCGGCTGGTCTCAGAGAAACCTTTGCAGCGGTTCAAGAACCTGGCCAAAGCAGTTCATGAATACCCCAAATTCATGTCTCGAGCAGCCAGTGATGGGTTCGAGTCGGCTGCTCGAGTAGCGGCGGCTGGCATCGGTGCACGCCTCCAAGCTTGGCTACAGTCGTCCGACCTTGAGCAGTGGGTTCAGGACAAATTGGTCAATGTCCCCTGCCAAGGAGAGAATCTCTTTGGCAAACCCATGACTGATAAGGTTGCCAAGCTGGAGACCGAGTTCATGACTAGGACCAAGCTCTCTAAAATGCCACTGCCCCTCCCCAACGGAAGGGCTCGGATAAAATGTCCTCCTACCGGAGGAAGGGAGTTGCTTACCGAAACTACCCACCTTATCAGGCCTCCCTAGCTCCCCAACAGGATCAGCTGGACAATGAACATGGGCATGGCCCGCATAAGCAGAAGGCTCCAAATCCCCAGGCACCGACCCCGGCCCAGCTAGGGGGGAGTTTTTGACTCCTTGAGCATAGTCTGTCTACCCCAAGGAGATCAGCAGTCCACAGGGGGACATCTGGCCCTCTATGCCCAGAGGTGAGTGACCATTGCCACCGATTCCTGGGCACTAAGGGTAGTCAGGGAGAGTTACCTCCTCCACCTGATTCGGACACCTTCCTCGTATTTCCCAGGAGAGCCCCTCAGGTCTCCCCTCCACCGAGACCATCTTCTGAAGGAGTTGGCAGGTCTTCTCGAGGACAAAGTGGTGGAACCAGTGCTCCTCCACCTCAAGGGCAAGGGGTTCTACTCCAGGTATTTCCTCATGCCAGAAACGATAGGGGGCCTAAGGCCCATCTTCGATCTGCGCAACCTCAACAAATTCCTGGTGAGGGAGAAGTTCAAGATGCTCTCCCTTGGAACATTGCTGCCATACCTCCAGCAGGGAGACTGGTTATGCTCCTTAGACCTCAAGGATGCTTATATCCACATCCTCATCCACCCCAACCACGGGCAGTACCTTTGGTTCGTAGTGGGGGGCAGGCACTTTCAATACAGGGTGCTCCCATTCGGCCTAGCTTCTGCCCCAAGAGTTTTCACAAAATGCCTCGTGGTCATGGTCGCCTTCCTCTGGCTCTATGGGGTCTTCATCTTTCCCTACCTGGACGACTGGCTCATAAAGGGAGGCACGGCCTCAGAGGTGCAGCAGGCCACCGCATGCACCAATCAGGTTGTGCAACACTTGGGCTTTGTCATAAACTACCCCAAGTCTCACCTCCTCCCGACGCAGTGTCTGGAGTTCATTGGGGCAGGGATCGACATTTTCCAGTCAAAGGCTTTCTTACCCAGGGACCGAGCCGATCATCTCAGGACTCTGGCTCGGGACGTACTGTACCGTCCCTCGGTGCCCGCTTGGCTTCTCCTGCGCCTCCTCGGTCACATGGCCTCTACTGACCATGTCACCCCAGATGTGCGCCTCCACATGAGGGCGGCGCAATGGTGTCTCCGGGATCAGTGGTCTCAGGCCACGGGCTGCCGCCAAGTGGCGGACTCCATGGTCTGGTGGCAGTCGCCTCAGCATCTTGAGGTGGCATGCCTTTTCAGGCCCCAACCCCCCCAAGGGTTCTCACTACGGGCACTTCTTTGCTCAGTTGGGGAGCCCCCTGCAGAAATCCCCACACCCAGGGCAGCTGGTCACCAGACGAGAGCACCCAGGAAATCAACCTCCTGGATCTCCAGGCCATACACCTAGCCTTGAGGCTCTTCTGCCATCACCTGCGTCACCAGCTGGTGTTAGTCCAGATGGACAACCAGGTGGCAATGTTCTACGTGAACAAACGGGGGGGGGGGGGCACGGGTTCTCATACCCTTTGTCGGGAGGCACTGGTCCTCTGCTCATGCAGTCCAACAGGGTATCCTCCTGCGGGCAGTGTACCTGCCAGGCCAGGACAACCTGCTGGCCGACAACCGCAGCAGAGTTCTCCAGCCACACGAGTGGCAGTTGGACCCCAGGGTATCCAGTTGGCTTTTCCGGCTCTGGGGGAACCCGTGATGGACCTGTTTGCCAACCCAGACAACTTTCAGTTGTCCCGCTTCTACTCCCGGCAGGTCCACTCCTCCAGGGTGGCAGCGGACACATTCCTGGTCTCATGGTCAGAAGGCCTCATGTACATCTTCCCTCCTACGCCACTGATCGCCAAGACCTTGTTCAGGACCCTCCGTGACAGGGCGTCGCTTATCCTGATAGCTCCTCAGTGGTCTAGGCAACTCTGGTTCCTGCTGCTTCTACAGTTGATGGTGGAGACCCCCATCCCCTTGGGGACCGCCCTGGGACTCCTATCTCAGGAGGGGGGCTCTCTCTCCTGCACCCCAACTTGGGGTCTCTGTTGCTGACAGATTGACTGCTGCCTAAACAGCACCCGCAATGCGAGGGGGGCCCAGGCAGGAAGGGAGTCCATACAGTAGCACGGCAGTTACTTTTTTTTTTTTTGTAACAGTCTTTATAGATTTCGAGGATACAAATGTTCGGTCATATACAACTGAAGAGACAGTGATATTCTTTGCAGTACTTCTACAGTTTGAACAACTACTAACAACAAATCCTAGTTAAGCAACAACACAGCACATCTCATATTTTACCCCCCCCCCCCCCACTCCCTTCGTCCTCTTCATAAAATCAACAAAATTGGGAGCAGACAGAGAATATGGCTCTGGCAGGCGTTTTACCTACCCAGAGTAGAGGCTGGGGGCTACGCTTTTATTTTGTGGGTGTGAGCTTTTGCGCATGGCATTACACAGAAGGATCACGGAGTGCGTGTCCATTTTTTTTTTCTTCCTTACTATATCCCACTCTTATATGGGGCCCAGATCTTAAGATGTTCATCATGCCAGCCCTTAGGTGTATATGCCAGCTGATCCATGAGCATCAAATCGTCACTCTGCAGTTTCCAGAGCGCGACAGTGGGATCTTCAACCGATTTTCAGCAATGCGCTATTGCCATTCGAGCGCTTAATAAGGGCAACTCTGGTAATCTTTGATTAGTGTGATGGATACCCAGCTTTTTGGCCAATAAACCTAACAGCTGATGGGCACTGGCTTAATAGGATTAGTAATATCACCAGCCAACCTATTAAGTACCTTGTTCCAGAAGCGGCGAACTTTAGGGCAGTCCCACCACATGTGAAAGAAGGAACCAACTTACCTACTTCTTCTCACAGCAGGCGTTTCCTATTCCAGACTTTGTGTGGCACAGACGTGCTGAGATGAAATAGGCTTGTTTAAGGATCAAGTACTGGGTTTGCCTACTATTAACATTTCAAACGCAGCGGAATCACCTTTGTTGGCTCACACTCCATTCCTCTGAGGATAGGGCTTTTCCTAACCACTTATGCCAGGCCTCACAGTGTCTGTCTTTCATTTCATAGCGTTCTAGTAGCCCCTGATATAGTCGGGACACTAGGCCCTAGCTAGCTATACAAGACTCGTTCTACTCCCGAGTCAAGGACCTCCAATTTCTAGGGCATGTTATCAAGTATCTTAATTGAAAGTACTGATAGGAAGGACCCGTAATTCCTCCTTTCTCATTGAGCTGACCCAGGCTCATACAGGTCCCTTGCCAAATTATGTCAGCAAAGCATCTAATGTTCTGTGTCTCCCAAATCTCCCGTACTTTCGCAAAGGAGGAGCTACTAAAGGGCTGAATATCTCTGATCTGTGTCTTCGGGCCTAAAACCGATTTATAGCCTGCCTTTAGGTAAATCTATCTCTGAGTCTGCACCAATGGAGCTAATAACACATGCTATGCTACCAAACCCATACCATAAAGCATCATCAAATACTGAGAAGGGAGCGATCCAGTTCCGCTCCATAGCTACCCAATGAGCGTCCAGAGGGTGCACATAGTGGTATTGAAGATCTCGCAAAATAGCAGCTTTGTAGTAAATGGACGATTTGGGATAGTTCAACCCCCCATCTCTTACCGAGGGGACCATCTGTTTCCAGCTAATGTGAGCTTTATGCCCTCTCCATACAAATTTACTAAAGTTAATTTCCAATTTCCGTAAAAAGCTCCAAGGGATCTGAATAGGTAGTTAGGAGAAGAGAATAACAGTTTGGAGAGGATAGTCGTCTTTAAAGCAATGAGGCGTCTCATCCACCCCAGGGTGAGTTCTGCCCAATGAGTCATTTCTTTAATGTGAGCTATCACCGGCAGGTAGTTAAGTTTAAATATGTCCTCCAGCCTAGGGGACATTCTGATCCCTAGATACTTTATGGAATCTGGGGTCATCTTAAAGGGGCAGTCCTTAGGCAGCAGTTGACCGCTAGGGCCAAGAGGTAAGTCTTCAATCTTTTCCAAGTTCACCTTAAACCCTGAGAGGCATGCAAGGTCCTGAAGTACTCGCAAGAGACCGGGTAGTGATTCCTCCGGTCTCTCAAGAAATACTAGCGCATCATCAGCGTATAAGGCTACTTGCTGTGGGATACCCCCAACTACCACTGGGTGGATATCTGGGGCCATTCTCAATGCAGCAGTCAAGGGCTCAATCGCTAGCATGAAGAGGAGTGGCGACAGTGGGCATCCTTGTCGTGTCCCCCGATATAGTCTGAACTGCTCAGACCTTATCCCATTCACCACTATCGACGCCACAGTTGCAGCATAAAGGGCTTGTATCCATTTTACCAAATTATGGCCAAATCCAAATCTATTCACGACCGTGAACAAATAAGGCCACTCAGCATGGTCAAACGTCTTTTCGGCATCCAATGAGACGCCACAGGCCTCTTTTCTGTCTCTTGCTACACTTAAGATAACATTTGCAGGCTGGTGAATACTATCTGAGATTTGCCTCCCCTGAATAAAGCCCATTTGATCTGGATATATCAGGGAGGGCAGCACACCTTCCAGTCGACTCAAAGTACCTTTGCATATATTTTTACATCATTATTAAGTAGTGAAATCAGCCGATAGCTCCCACATGCTGCTGGGGGGTGACATTTCTTAGGGATGAGAGTTATCTCAGCCTCGTACATACTCCCCGGAAAGCACCCCCCTGACAGGGCGTCATTAAATATCCTTCTCAACATAGGAGCCAGCATACTCAAGAGCCCCTTATATCATTCTATCGGGAACCCCTCAGGCCCTGTAGCCTTAGCGGCGGTCAACTTCCCAATCGCTTGTTCGATCACCATAGAGATTTCGCGCCCCAGAGCTGTGTGCTGTTCCTCAGTGAGGGCCAGTATGGAAGCCCTGTCCATATATGATGTAAGCTCTTCAACAGAGGAGGAGCACTCGGAAGACTACAACAAGGCATAGAAGTCTCTAAATGCTTGGGCAATCTCTATGGGGTCCCTCCATAAACACCGGTTTTTGTCATGCACCGCCCCGATCTAGCGACTCGCCTTCTGTTTTACGTAGTTGTCAGGCCAATAACTTACCAGCCCTCCCTCCTTGTTCTAATAAGTTGCAGTGTGTCAATCTTATAAGGAACTCCGTGCACTCTACTTCGATACTCTCAATGCGTCTCCTCACTTTGGTTAGCTGTTGATATACCTGCCTCCTTCCAGAGCGTTTGTGCTCTTTTTGTAACTCGTCCAATCATTCATGCAATGAACGAAGCTCTGCATCTTTACATTTCTTATTCTGTGATGCTAATTGTAGGAGACGCCCCCTCGAGTGCCTGCACTGCGCTTCCCAAAGTGCCTGCACTGCGCTTCCCAAAGTGCCTGCACTGATACCTCCCCTGTGTCATTTAGGCCCAGGTAGTCTGCCCACCATGCCTGCATTTGTTCGTGTACCTTTTGATCTTGAAGGAGGAGGACATTATCTTTATATCTTTATTCAACAGATTTGATATACCGCCTAATACCGGGGTGTTAAGGCAGTGTACAATAAAAAACAAAATAATACTGCTTAGAGGAAAAAGAAAAAGAACGCCAATATGTAGATAGGAAAGAAGCAAGGAGAGAAAGGGTCAGACAGAACAACATGTAGGGCAACAGAGCTGGCATCAAGACAAGGCAAAACGACAAACAACCTGGCATGCGGTGAAATAGTGGGAGGGAGGGAGGAAGGTGAGGGAAAAGGGATGGGAAACGGATAATGGAGGGTGTGAAACAGAGGCTCACTGGTGGGAGATATGGTAGACTAACTGGGGGTAACCGGGGAGAAGGGAAGGTCAAAGGCCTGGCAGAAAAGATAGGTCTTAAGGAGGGCTTTGAAACGGGAGAAAGATAATTCGATACGTATGGGATGTGGGAGAGAATTCCACAAGGCGGGGCCTACAAAGAAAAAAGCGGCATGACGGGTCGATTCAAGGTGGGCCTGGGTAGGGGATGGCAAGAAAAGGCGGTTCCCATGTGCAGAGCGAAGCAGACGGGGGGTGGGCTGAAGAAAGATGATATCGGATAAATACTGCGGGGTGTTAGTGTGGAGGGCCCTGTGAGTAGTGATGAGAAGCTTGTAAACATAACGGATCTTGACAGGAAGCCAGTGAAGGGAGAGAAGGCAGGGAGTGATATGATCCCGGTGGGATGAGAAAGTGAGAAGGCGAGCTGCGGTATTCTGGACCAGTTGTAACCTGTGGAGTTGGTACTGAGGGAGACCTGCAAGGAGGGAATTGCAGTAATCAAGCCGAGTGATCACCAAGGTCAGGACCAGGGTTGTGAGGGAAGCAAGAGGGAGAAAGGGGCGAACGGCCCGAATCCTACGAAGATGATAAAATGAACTGCGCACAACCCCAGAAATGTGATGGTGAAAGGAAAGTGCGGAATCCAGGGTAACGCCAAGGTAACGGAGGGTGGGAACTAGAGGGATAGACAATTGAGACATGGATGGTGCCAGGGTGGGGGAAGGGGCGCCAAAGGTGAACCAGATAGCTGCAGATTTAGAAGGATTGACAATGAGAAAATTATCACGGAACCAATCAGCAACAGAAGTAAGACAATCATTGAGAGGTGAGAGATCCGGGGCCAGGGAAGACGTATGGTGAACCAGAAGAATGTCATCGGCGAAAAAGTAAGCAGACAGACCAGATTGTTGTATGAGAAGAGCGAGAGGAGCCAAAAAGATATTGAACAGAAGCGGAGCGAGAATAGAACCTTGTGGGACACCACAGTGTAGGGGGAGAGAAGTAGAGGAGGTAGAACCTACGTGAACTGCAAAAGAGCGAGAAGAAAGAAAAGACCGAAACCATTGATACACTGTGCCCTGTATTCCAAGGTCGGATAAGCGGGAGAGAAGAGTGCGGTGGTCGATGACGTCGAAAGCTGCGGAAAGGTCTAAGGAGACAGCCATGGCAATATCACCCCTATCGTGGGACCGGTGCAACTCATTAAGGAGGGCTATGATAATGGTTTCTGTGCTATGGCCCGATCTGAACCCAGATTGCCGGGGGTGAAGGGAAATAGTAGCCTCGAGGTGTGCAGAGAGTTGATAAAAGACAAGTTTCTCTAGGATCTTTGAGAGGAAGGGGAGGTTTGAAACCGGCCGCCAGTTGGCAAGAACAGCAGAGTCAAGTGTAGGTTTTTTCAGTATAGGGCGAACCAGTGCATGTTTCCAGGGGGAAGGGAAACAACCAGACGAGAGGCTAGAATTTACAATAGTGAGAGCAAAGGGAAGGAGGGTGAGAGCAGGGTCAGAAAGCCAAGTGGAAGGTAAAGGATCAAGCGGACAGGTGGTTTTATGAGAAGTCGAGATAGCAGTAAAAAACTCGGCAGAGGTGACTGAGCAAAATGTACGCCAAGCATGGGGGTGGGTATGGGTGGGCACTGGAGAACAGCAGGCAGCAGGGACAGTGCTGGGTGGAGAGAGGGGTAACGGACAGGTATCGAAGGTAGAACGAAGGGTCAGAATCTTAGTAGAGAAGAAGGATGCAAGAGTTGTGGGACTAGGAGCGGTAGATGGGAAGGGGGGAGGTGGAAGCCGAAGAAAGAGAGTTCAAGACTTGATAAAGCTGCCGGGAGGAATTGGAAGACTTGGTGACCAAATCGGAGTAGAAAGATCTTTTTGCTTCAGATATCATGGAATAATATAACTTGTGGGCGCTGCGAAAGGCGGAAAGGGAAGCAGTTGAGGGGTGCTTGCGCCAGAGCCGCAACGCGCGACAAAAGTGAGAGCGCTGCAGGTAAAGGCCTGGGTGAAACCAGGAGTGATGGGAAGGGGGACGGGAGGTAATAGGACGAAGAGGTGCAACAGAGTCAAGGATGGAAGACAAGGAGAAAAACCAGAGGGTCGCCTGCTGGTCAACGGGAAGGGTGGGAAAATAGATTCAGCAGGGGGAAAGAGCTGGATAGTGGCAGGGGTAAGACGTCGTCCCAAACGCTGAGAAAGGGGAGGGGAGACTGAAGAAGGGACAGATGGACGGGGAAGAGAAACAGAAAAGAAGATACAGACATGGTCGGACCAAGGAAGAGGTAAAGAAGTAAGGTGACACGGCGAGAATGGGGACATATCAGAGGACAGAATCAGGTCAAGGGTGTGTCCAGAAGCATGGGTAGGGAAAGCCACATGTTGGGTGAAGGAGAGATCAGTAAATATGGCGGCAAGAGTTTTGTCACGCTGTCTTGTTGGAGGATCTAGATGAACATTGAAATCCCCTAATATAACCAGGTGGGGGGACAGCAGAACAGTTTCTGAAAGGGAAAGAAGGAAAGAATTCCAAGAATCAGTCGATAGGGAAGGCGGAGCGTACAATAGAAGAAAATAGACAGGGGGGGAGGAAGTAGTGCGGAAGAGAAGAGATTCAGGATAGCGAGGAGGAGGGGAAATAAGGGAAAGAGAAAAGGATGAACGGTGAATAACAGCTACACCGCCCCCCGTGCGACGCAGCCGAGGAGCATGGAAAGCGGTGTAATCAGGGGGAAGACACCGGTAAAGAATACCATCCTCACCCTCACGGAGCCAAGACTCCGTGAGGAAGAGAGCATCGAGCGAATGCTGAACGATGAGATCATGGACCAAATGTGTCTTGGAACGCAGAGAGCGGCAATTTAAAAGAGCCAGAGAAACCATTAGCTCTCCACTTCAGTTTACCTTGTCAGTTGTGAGCCTTAGATCTAGCCTCAGCCATCCCATCCCATGGTCACTTACTAAAGGGCTTAAGATCTGAAAATCAGCCATCTCTTATACTTGTATTAGGGCCACAGAACATATCCAGCCTTGAATATTCTTTTGTTTTGGCTGAACAGTGTGTGTAGTCCCTATACTTAGGGTTTAGAGTCTTCCAAATATCTTCCCAGTACCTAATATGGAGCGCTTTCCTTAAGGATGTGCTCTCTGGGAGTGGTCCTACCCTGGTTAGCGGACCCAAACAATCAAGAGTACTCAGGGCGCAATTGAAGTCTCCCCCACTCAGGTCGACCCTCTAGCTTTTAACCCAAAGGTGGAGAATGCCTACTGGAAGAACCGCCCTTTGGACCCGTTTGGGTGCGTATAAGTTCAATAAGGATGTTTCTTGTTACTCAGTCCATCCCACCACCCAGACTAATCTACCCTGGGAGCTTCCTGTTTCTTCAAGGACAAAGGGTATAAGTTTATTTATTAAAATGGCCACCCCATGCTTCTTAGATGTATATGAAGAATAGTACACCTATTCCCATTGCCCCCTTCCCAGTTTTTCCATCTCTAGGGAGGTTAACCGCACCTCCTGTAATAAGGCGATATCAACTTGCTCCCTCGACATTCAGTGTGACAACTTTGAGACATCGTAAAAACTGAGTGCAATTGGGTTTATAATCATACAACATGTAACAGCGAGTTTGAAACCACTTTGCCTGCCATCTAACCCTCTTACTCCTCCTTTGCCCTCCCACGCACAGACACACAATCCACTCTTTCTCCCCATAGTGCTCCACACTCTCCCCCACCTCACACATCCTACACATCGTTGTTTGCCCACTCCCTCCCTCACTACCGATATCCTAGCCTCCAGCCTTACTACCCTCTTCATACATTCTTTCCTGTGCTCCAGATGCTCCCCCCTCACTCATACTCTCTTCTATATTCAGCCTCAGAAACTATCCTCTTTTGTAATATTTACTTAAAATAAACAACTGTAGCTTCAAATAATAGTTACGCTTCCAGGCCTGGCATCCTCGGGCGCCTGCATTCTCGCTCTGGTGCTTCCATCCCAAGGCCTTTGACGAGTCTTCCAGATAGATAAACTCAGCAGACTAGCAATCCAGGACATGGGTATGGCCATATCTCTGCCATCTTTCACAGAATTTCCTAGATCATAGTCAGCTTGCGTGTCTGAGCAATACTGCCTGAGGCCTTCCCTGAAAGCTGGTGCGCTTATGTTAGTAGGCTTTCCATTTAAATTTGTTTGCAACATCATTGTCACTCACCACCTGCCACCACTGTGCTTCTTATGTCATCACTTCTCCAGTTGTATTCACAGTTTTGATGTGCTGGACTTCCCTGTTTGTCAGGTGCTGTCTCACTATGAGAAGATTCAGTTATTTGTCCTGCTGTCCCCGAGCCCTCTGGTATGTAGAGCTTCTGGTGCTGGAGGCAGGTGAGTGTGGTGGGGTTCCAACTCTCGGAGACCCTCTCAGAAGTGGGTAACAACTCTGAGGGGCTTTTGCCGCTGTCCCTTTTGTGCCCTGCCTATGCCAAAAATATTTTCAGCACCTCTGGGGAGTGGAAGAAAATTCACTTCCCCTGTCGGAGTGCTGGGAACCAAATGGCTGCTTGAATGCCCGCTTTGAGAAGAGAGTCTCTGTAGGGGAACAGTGCCTTCCTTTTCCTGGCTGTTTCAGCACTCGCATCAGGGAATACTGCAACAGACCAGTTCTCCAGGACCAAGCAGGAAGTCAGTCCTCACATATGGGTGACGTCGGCGCCGACGGAGCCCTCGCAGAGCAATTTGCCCCAGCTTTCAAAGAAAGCCTTTGGGAATTGCAGCGCGCATGCGCGGTCCTCTTCCCGCCCAAGGGTGCCATCTTGCTCAGTCTTCTTTTTTCCGCGGAGCCCTACAGACGTTGCCTGTGAATCCCCGCAGAAAAGTTGATTTTTTTCTCTATTTTTCTCTTCGGTTCGACGCCGGTTCTTTTCCCGCCCGGACTCGCGACGCCGGTTGCGAGTCCATCCCTTATTTTTCGGTTTTTTGTCCTTCGTGACAGATTTCGTGCCTTTTTCCTTTTTCCCTGGCAGCCCGGTCATTCGACCTCGCAGGGGCCCTTTTTCCCCCAATGGCTGCCAGCGGCTTTAAAAAGTGTAATCTCTGTAAGAAACTCATGTCTCTTACAGACACTCATGACTTCTGCCTCCGCTGCCTCGGCCCAGATCATGACTCCCTGATCTGTGTGCCATGCGGCAAAATGTCCTCAAAAGCATTGAGGAGTCGGCAGCATCAGCGGGAGCGTATCTTCTCTGACTCCGGCCGGGCTCGGACCTCGTCAGAGGCTTCGACGTCTCGGGACTCTGGTCCTGAGCATCGTCGAAGTTCCTCTGAGAGGGGGTCTCCTACCCGGGAACATCATCGGAAGAAGAAACCCGCGAGGGCGGGATCGGTGGACGCTCCTGGTTCCTCGAGGGCCAGGTCGCATAGCCCCGATTTCCGTCCCGGGTCCTCGGAGATGGAGAGGCCGTCAAAACATCCTCGACTCAAGGTGGACTTGCCCGCTCACGTGAGTACTGTTGTCCTCGTTAACTCGCCTCCGAAGGGCCCAAGTCGGGGGCTGCTGGGTCTCCTGAGCTCGGACTCAGGTTGACGGCCTTGGAGAGCAGTCTGACTGCCTTCTTGGACCAGCAGCGGGTATTGATCGCTGGCCTCGCCAGTGCTTCTGCCCTGACCGCCGGGACGTCGACCTCCAAATCGACCCCGGAGACCGAGTCGATCCTCGAGTCCATGAGGGCTCGAGTCGATCCTCGGTCGAGGTCTCCTTCGGCCTCCCGTTCGGGACCGAGGTCGTCGACGCCGACTCCCTCGGCGTCGGAGTGGATAGCATCAGTGCCCACCCGACCGGAGCCGCTCGACTCCTCCTCCGAGGAGTCGGCCTGGGAATCTGAGGACGAAGAGTCCCCTGGTTCCTTTCGGACTCTATGTGTCCCTTCGGACTCCCCCGAGTCCGAACCTCGGAGACGGTCCCCCCCGGAGGATACCCGGTTCTCGGACTTCGTGAGGGATATGGCCAAGGCCTTGGCCTTCCCCGCGGATCCCGAGGAGGAGCCTCGAGTCGAAGAACTCGATGCCCTCCAATATGACTCTCCCCCGAAGGAGGCCTTTATTGTACCGGTTCCTCTGATGCTGGAACGACTTCTCTTCCGCATGTGGGAGAGCCCGGCGTCATCGCCGGTATTAAGCAAGCGGGTCGATTCCATTTATCGAGTCCGCAAGAGCCCCGGCTTCCAGAAGGCACAACTACCGCACCATTCCATGGTGGTGGAATCGACCATGCATAGACTTAAGAGTCAAAAAATGCACTCCTCGGTGCCCCCTGGTAGGGAAGCCCGAAGCCTGGATGCCCTCGGTAGGAAGTGCTTCCAGGGCTCTATGCTTGCTTGTCGAGTCCAGACATACCAGCTCTACATGGGCATGTATCTCCGAGACCTGGCTAAGGAAATAGCAGGGTTCTCTGCTGGTCTCTCCGACGAACCTTTGCAGAGGTTCCAATCCTTGTCTACTGGTATTCGGGAGTGCTCCAAGTTTATATCTCGAGCAGCCTATGATGGTTTTGAGGCTTCGGCTTGAGTAGCTGCAGCCGGCATCGGTGGACGCCGCCAGGCTTGGCTTCAGACGTCTGACCTCGAGCCCTGGGTACAGGACAAGTTGGTCGATGTCCCCTGCCGAGGTGATAACCTCTTTGGCAAGCCCATGGATGAGAAGGCTGCACAAATCGAGACGGAGACTCTCACCAGGACTCGTCTCGTCTCTCAAGGAAGACCTCTGCCCCTTCTCAAAAGAAGAAGGCCTTGGGGAAAAAGCCCTTTTACCCGAGGAAAGGTGCTGCCTATAAATACTTCCCTCAGTATCAGGCCTCAGCAGCTCCCCCACAGGGAAAGCAGGCCAAGGGACAGGGTAATGGGTCCCGTAGGCAGCAAGCCCCCAAGCCTGCACCACCGGCCCCTGCTCAGCAGGGTGGGGGTTTTTGACTTCCTCAGCATAGCCTCTCCCCCTCAGCTGGTTTCTCTCAGCACAGGAGGCCGGCTGGTCCACTTTGCCCAAAGGTGGTCCAACATCACCACAGATACCTGGGTACTTCACATAGTTCAAAAGGGTTATCTTCTTCACTTTCACCAGGTACCTCCCTCCTACTTTCCGGGGGAGCCTCCCAGACTGCCTTTGCACAGGGCCTTACTCCTTCAGGAGTTAGCAAGTCTTGTTCAGGAACAAGCCGTGGAACCGGTGCCCCACCACCTGAAGGGTCAAGGGTTTTACTCAAGGTACTTCCTGATTCCAAAAAGAACAGGAGGCCTCAGACCCATCCTGGACTTGCGAAACCTCAACAAGTTCCTTGCAAAGGAAAAGTTCAAGATGCTTACCCTTGGAATCCTGCTGCCCTACCTCCAGCAGGGAGACTGGCTATGCTCCTTGGATCTGAAAGATGCATATACTCATATCCTCATTCATCTGGACCACAGACAATATCTCAGATTTGTTGTGGGAGGAAATCATTACCAGTACAGAGTGCTGCCCTTTGGCCTATCCTCCGCACCCAGGGTGTTCACCAAATGCCTCGCAGTGGTGGCGGCTTATCTGAGACTTCCATCAGAGCCCAGCCATCAGCCATCAGAGCCCCAAGAGGCCACTCAAGCCACTCATCGCACTGTGGCTCTGCTCCAGCACTTGGGTTTTGTCATAAACTTCGCAAAGTCCACTTTGCTCCCCTCTCAAAATCTCGAGTTCATCGGCGCCCGGTTGGACACACTTCAGGCGCGGGCCTTCCTCCCTCTGGACAGGGCCAAGCGGCTCATGGATCTCGCCGGCCACTTTCACAGCAATGCGCTGGTCTCAGCCAGGCACTTTCTGCGACTGCTCGGCCATATGGCTTCCACGGTCCATGTGACCCCCAATGCCCGACTGAACATGCGTCCTGCTCAGTGGTGCCTTCGCAATCAATGGCATCAGGCCACGGGGAGCCTAGCAGACTCCGTACAGATCTCCGACCAGCTGGTCTCTTCACTACAATGGTGGCTTCATCTGCCAAACCTGGTACTAGGAGTGACTTTTCAGCCCCCTACGCATTCTCAGGTCCTGACGACCGATGCTTCTCTCCTGGGTTGGGGAGCACATTGCCAAGGAACATGTACTCAAGGCCTCTGGACTCCTTGGGAGTCTGCTCAGCAGATAAACGTCCTGGAGCTCAGAGCCATCCGTCTAGCGCTCAAAGCATTCTCTCACCTGGTTTTTCACCAGTCGGTGCTGATACAGACAGACAATCAGGTTGCAATGTTCTACGTGAACAAACAAGGCGGAACAGGCTCCTTCCTTCTCTGTCAGGAGGCACAAAAACTATGCTCTTGGGCAGTCCACCACGGCATCATCCTCAAGGCTGTCTATCTCCCAGGTCAAGAAAATTACCTGGCCGACAAGCTCAGCAGGATCCTCCAGCCACACGAGTGGAGGTTGGATCCGCTGGTGATTCAGCGGATCTTTCTCAAGTGGGGCCTCCCCACCATGGATCTGTTTGCAAGTCCTCTGAACCGGCAGCTGCCCAGATTCTGCTCTCGACAGCCGCATCCTCTCCGGGTAGCGGCGGATGCTTTTCTAATTCCATGGTCCACCGGCCTCTTGTATGCCTTTCCTCCCATGCCACTGGTGTCTCAGACGCTCTTCAAGGTTCTCAGAGACAAAGCATCGATGATCCTAGTGGCTCCCCGGTGGCCGAGACAACCTTGGTTCCCGCTTCTGATGCAGCTAGCGGTAGACACTCCTCTTCCACTGGGATTTCAGCCCGACCTCCTGTCGCAGGATCAGGGGACTCTCCTACACCCCAATCTCCGGTCCCTTCATCTGATGGCCTGGCTGCTGAAAGGGTAGTCCTTGCTTCTCTGCAGCTACCTCCAGATGTGGAGGAGGTCGTCTTGGCCTCCAGGAGGCCCTCCACCCGAAAGGCCTACGCTCTCAAGTGGCGTCGGTTCTCCGTCTGGTGTACTCAGCAGTCTCAAGATCCTTTCTCCTGTTCAGCATCAGTGGTCTTGCAGTACTTGCTCTCTCTCTCCAACCTTGGACTAAAGTCCAACTCGGTAAAGGTCCACCTCAGTGCTCTTTCTGCGCATCACATGCCGGTGGATGGTAGACCTCTTTCCAGCCACCCTCTGGTGGCTCGGTTTCTCAGAGGCCTCCTTCTCCTTAAGCCACCTTTGCGCCCGCCAGCCCGGACTGGGATCTTAATGTGGTGTTGCAGCGGATTACCTGTCCGCCTTTTGAGCCTATGGCTACCTGTCCGCTACGTTTTCTTTCATGGAAAACCTTGTTCTTGGTAGCCCTCACTTCGGCTAGACGCGTTAGTGAGCTGCAGGCCCTGGTTTCTGATCCTCCTTACACTAGGTTCTACAAGAACTGGGTAGTCCTACGGACTCACCCTAAATTTCTTCCCAAAGTGGTTTCCCTTTTTCACATCAACCAGGAGGTGGTACTTCCGACCTACTTTCCCAGGCCACACTCCAGCCGAGCTGAAATGGTCCTGCATACCCTGGACTGTAGAAGGGCGTTGACCTTCTACCTTGACCGTACGCGGGAGCACCGAAAGGCTGTTCAGCTCTTCGTGTCTTATGACCCCAACAAGTTGGGGCTCCCCGTCTCCAAGCGTACTCTGTCCATCTGGATTGCGGACTGTATCGCTTGGGCGTACAAGGCTGCCAGCCTCGTGCTGGAAGGTAGAGTCACAGCTCATCGTGTTCGGGCGAAGGCTACATCGGTAGCTTACCTCCGCTCTGTTCCATTGGCAGACATCTGCCGGGCCGCTACTTGGTCTTCAAGCCAGACTTTTGCAGCCAATTACTGCCTGGAGAGGGAGTCCCGCAGGGACAGTGCTTTCGGACAGGCAGTCCTCCGTAACCTCTTCGAGGTATAGGCAGCTCCTACCCTCCGTCCCGGATGTTGGGCTACCGGTTGGAGACATATTCAGAGAAGATTCCTTCCTTCTGTGCTAATGACCTTGAGGGAGCTCATTTTTGTGCTTAGGGTCTCCGGTAGCCTTAAGCTTGGGAGTCCCATATGTGAGGACTGACTTCCTGCTTGGTCCTGGAGAAAGCGTAGTTACTCACCTGTAACAGGTGTTCTCCAGGAGCAGCAGGAATCAGTCCTCACAACCCTCCCTCCTCCCCTTGGAGTTGCAGTTATATGCTTTCATTTTTGCTGTCTTTTAGCTATGTCATCTGACTGAGCAAGATGGCACCCTTGGGCGGGAAGAGGACCGCTCATGCGCGCTGCAATTCCCAAAGGCTTTCTTTGAAAGCTGGGGAAAATTGCTCCGCGAGGGCTCCGTCGGCGCCGACGTCACCCATATGTGAGGACTGATTCCTGCTGCTCCTGGAGAACACCTGTTACAGGTGAGTAACTACGCTTTCTTATACTGTACTTAGTTTTGCGTGCTTCTATAATAATGTTCTCTTTCTCCTTGTATCGAAGTAGCCTCACAGTAAGAGCGCGCGGCCATTGATCATCTTTGGGTTGGGGCCTTGTTTCCCTGTGGGCACGCTCTTATCTCATAGGCACGCTCCGCAAGGTTAGAGGGAAAACATTCTTTTAGCATTTGCTGCACAAATCCACGGGTATCCGGAAGTTCTGCTCCCTCTGGTATACCGAATATCCTCGGGTTTTGATGATGGTCCCTATTTTTTCTGTCCTCCGCCTTATCCTCCAGCCAACTCACTGCCTTATACAATTTATCCAGCTCTTTGGAACAAATGGTAGCTTGGTCTTCTATTTGCCCCACTCACTCCTCCACCTCCTTCACCCACGTTACCAGAGCATCGAACCTTTTATCAAAGTGGGCAGAGACCTCCACAATGATCTCCACCTTTGACGTTCGAATTTCTACCAGCAAATCACTCAGGTTCACTGTTTTAGCTCCCCATCCACAGGCCGTGTGGGAGACTCGGTGTCCAACATTTTAAGTGTACTTCTTGCTCCAGGCAGTTGCGGTTTTGCTGGTTTAATGTCGTTCCCAGCATCGCATGGTGTGGTTTTTTTTTTTCCACTGCTGGAACGCAGCGTCTTAAGCATGCTGGTCTGCGGTTATCGGCTCTTCAGCAGTGCCCCATACTGGTGTTTCAACACTTTTATAATTCGTGGTCCCAGAGCTATACGCCTAAGCCTCCATTTTCATGGATACCGGAACCGGAAGCCTCCATGGCAGTTATTTTTTGCCACACCGCCTTCATTCCAGGCCCAGAGGTGTTCCTCCAGGACTGAAGTCTCAAGATAACGCAAGACTTCAGTCTCTGAGGAACACCTCCGTAGCTGGAACGGAGGCAGTGCAACAGTCAGATTAACATAAGTTTGTCACGCAGGACTGCTGGAGCAGGTGGGGGGGGGGAGGTTGACGGGTGTGTCGTGCTGCCACTGTCGCCGTGGGAAGGCCGAAATAGGGGGGCCCTCTGCAAAGGTTTGCTTGGGGGCCCCCCACTATAATTTTTGCCACTGGAGTTGCGCTACCTTTTGTGGGTTGGGGCACTCTGACCAAGGTCTCGATGGCTAGCTCCTAGATTCCAAGAAAATTTGTCAAGGTCTATGATAGGCACTTTTATATAGCCCTTTATGCACAGGAGGCAGGCCTCTTTCAATTGAAAGGCAGCTCTGGCATGATGGGTCACAGGGTTAGGGTAGTTGATTCATGGAATAGATTCCTAGTGGAGGTGATGACGATAAGGATAGTATCTGACCTCAAGAAAGCATTAAACAAATACAGTAGATTTCTGAAGGAGAGGGAAGGGATTGTAGAGCTTAGTAGTAGGTATAGATGGGCTGACTAGATAGGCAATATACTCCTGCCAGAGACGTGATACTTGTTGCCTTCGTGCATCAATGTTTCAAGGCATGTATGTTGGTCTCCAGAATCAACTATTATGTACTGTACATGGGCATGTTCCTGAAGGATGTCACAAGGGATCTGGAGACTTTCGCCCCCCCCCCTGCTTTCTGAGTGTAAGCGGAGTGAATTCCAGAGACTCATTAAGCCAGGCCAGAACACTTCTAAGTTTCTTACCAGGTCCTCTTTTGATGCTTTGAATCCACAAGTAGAGCTTCAGCAGTCTGCATTGGGACTGCGGGGGGGGGGGGGGGGGCAGGAGAAGGGCTGCTGGTGAGCAGGGGAGTTGCTGGGGGCAGGAGAAAGGGGTGCTAGTGAGGGGGGTTGCTGGGGCAGGAGAAGGGCTGCTGGTGAGCTGGGAGGGGTTTGCCTGGGGCAAGAGAAGGGTGCTGGTGAGTGGGGGGGTTGGCTTGGGGGCAGGAGATGGGCTGCTGGTTGGGTTACTGGGGGCTTAGAAGTTAGAGAAAACAGGGGACAAAGATGGTTGGGGACAAAACTGTGATTGGAGTAAGAACTGAGGAGGAAAAAGACGGGAAATTTCAGGTCTAGAGGAGTTAAGCTTTATGGTGGGGGAATTCTGTGCAAAAATTTACTAATAAAGCATGCAGATGTTTTCAGAATTTTAAAATATTGTGCGCAGAATTCCCCCAGGTATAATTACTGGATATCTTTGTTGAATAAATAATCAAAATATATCATTTTAGTTAGTTAGTTATTCAAAGGGTTATTGTTTGATATCTGAGTTTATTTTAGGATTTAATCATGTTTTAGAATATAAATTTTGCTAAAATACAGACAATCCTTTGGGCTTTCATAAACTGTTTCTCAGTACCATAGTCCAATACAAAGAAAAAGAGGATTTAGATTATATTGTGGCTTTTGTTAAAAAAATTTAGAGGTCATAGGTACAGGATCACCAGGGGCAAGATGGCGGCTGAGTGACTCCCTGAAGCATATGCTCCTATAGGCGCTATCCATTGCTTCTTGCGCTGCATTCCTTGGCCAGTAGAGATGGGACGGAAGAAACGTGAGCAGGCTTACCTACTCTTGGGTAATGTTGGTACAAATGGCGTGGCTTAACGGATGCTGGAGACATGTGGGTTTGGTTTTGTCAGGAGCTGGAGCAACATGTTCAGCAGGATGTCCAGGAGTGGAGCCGACGGACCTGAGCATTTTGGGAGTGTGGCTGTTTCCTTAGTTGTGGACGCCCCACCATGACCTGGAAGTGAAGCGCTGTCTGGTGGTGTGCCTCCCCTTAGTTGGGCGTCAGGTATGCCAGTGAAGGGGGGTGAAGAGGACCCATTATCAGCGCACTCTCTCTGAGGCTGGTAGTGAAGGTGGAAGATCGGTGGGATCATCATTTGGAATGGAGTCATTGACAGCAGCTCCTGGAGGAGAGAAGACTCCGGGCGTTGGGGTGTTGGTAAAACCCGCAACAACTTTGGATACGCTATGGGACACTGTTGCTGCTATGAGTATTTCCTTGATGTTAATGGCTGGACTGTGAGTAATGAACTTTTGGTGTTCAAAAACAAGTCGCAAGAAGTTTCCGAGTCCAGGAGAAACAGGGGGAAAGCTGGTAAAGTGTGAAGAACTACTACAGCAGCTCTGGGGATTGCAGGAGGCCAGGATTAAAGATCAGAATGTGATCTTCAAAAAGATTGAGTATTTGGAGAATCAAGCTAGTAAAAATAATTTGAGGCTACTGAATTTTCCTCGTTCCCCAATTCAGTCACCTTTGGAGATGGTGCGCAGATACTTTACAAATCTCCCTGGGGGATCTGCGCTCCCCCCTAACGAGGGCCCAGTATCTGTCCCTGGGCTCCGGTGCCCTGGTAGTTGCCTCAGAGGTCCTCATTGCAGCCATGGACCTTACGGGGTTCCTTGAGAGCTCATTGGAGGTGGTCACCGGCCGCTCTACCCTTCTTATTATGCTGGTTTGAAATCTGATAAATCTTTAATTCTGCGATCATATTTTAAAAATTTTGGTATGCAGTTTTTGGGATCTCATGTGCTTATTTTCCTAGAATTAGCACGTGATACCCAGGTAAGCAGAAGAGAGTTTCTGGGATATAAAGCCAGGGTTCGCTCCCTTGGTGGGTCTTTTTTGCTTATGTTTCTTTCTAGATGTTATGTGACCTTTAAAGAGAATAATTATTTGTTTTTTGAGCCATGGCAGCTACTGGAATTTTTTGTCGCTAGGGAGGATGCAATTGTGGCAGCTGGATCCCATTCGGCTAATGTGTAAGTCTCCAATTCAGCTATATTATATATTTCTTATTTGTGAGGGAGGTTTTTCCCCTTATGCTAATGTATATCCTGTTGTCTCCGTGCATTTTTCCTTCTATTAGTGGACTAATTGAATGGTTATTGATTTTTCTTTGTAATTTCCTGTTATTAGATAGTGTACCATGCTGTTTTTCATTCATGTAAATGTATGCTTGAATGTTTGGTAAAAACATAATAAACATAAAATTAAAAAAAATAATAAAATTGAGAGGCCAAGCAAAATTATCCAAAAAGAGCTGACACACTATAAATTGTAAGTTTTTTAAATTAAAAGCAATATGCTCCACTGTCTGACCTTTTCAATGCTTCTTTGGAGGTCGGAGTGGTGCCAGAGGACTGGAGGAAGGCACATGTCCTTTTGCACAAAAGCAGAGTAAGGATAACATTGAGAACTACAGGACGGTTAGTCTAACCTCTGTGGTTAATAAATTATAATTATATTATATTATAATATAACTTTATATTATATATTATATTATATTATACTACATTATATTATATTATAATATAATATAATATAACCTTATAAAGCCTACTAAAAGATAGAATAGTGAGGTTTCTGGCGTCCAATGGATCATAGGAACCAAGGCAGCATGGATTGACCAGAGGCAGGTCGTGTCAGACAAATCTGGTAGATTTTTTGATTGGGTGATGAGGGAGTTGGACTGAGGGAGAGCCCTAGATTTCAGTAAAGCCTTTGACACTGCTCTGCACAGGTGACTCATAAACTGAGCACCCTAGGGATGAACCCTAAATGACTGACTGGGTTAGAAATTGGTTGAGTGAGAGGTAACAAAGGGTTCAGGTAAATGGAGTTCACTCTGAGGAGAAGGAGGTTCTCCAGGAACAAGCAGGAAGTCAGTCTTCACTTATGGATGACGTCGGCACTGACGGAGCCCGTGCGGAGCAATTCCCCAGCTTTCAAAGAAAGCATTTGGGATTGCTGCCACGCTTGCGTGGTCCTCTTCCCACCCAAAGGTGCCTCTTACTCAGTCTCCCTTTTTCCACGGAGCCCTTTGGACGCACGTCCTCATCCCTCGCAAACAGTTTTGTTTTTGACCCCCGGGCCGTGGTTTTTCCGGTTACATCGGTCCTCTTCCGTCCTCCCCCTGCTCTCCTTTTCCTCGAGCGAGGGGATATCCTCTTTTAAAGCTTTTTTTTTCCCCTGTTGCAGGCTTCGTGCCCTTTTTTCTCCCATTTGCTGACCGCAAAGGTCTTCGACCTAGCGGGGGTTCTTTTGCCCTTATGGCCACCGGTTTAAAAAAAATGCGACAGATGCTCCAAGAACATGTCGCTCACGGACACCCATGACTTGTCTTCGGTATCTTGGGGCCGACCATGACCTGGAGCCCTGCTCTCTTTGCAAGAAAATGTCCTTCAAGGCCCTGCTCAGTCATAAGCAGAAGTCCGATGACATTTTCCAGGAGGTGGCCCCAGAATCCTTGGTGGCCCCAGAATCCTTGGTGGCACCCTCTGTCGCCCTGCGCTGATGAGATCCCCCACTTCGGTTCCGTGTTCTCAGCAGCACTCCCAACCAGGGGTCCCCTGAAGTGGAGCGGCATAAGAAGGCCTTGAAGTCACTGTCGGAGGCTCTGGATAAGCGTGGGTGCTCCTGCACTCGGTCGCTCAGCCCCCCGCGGCGTTCCCGAGAGTCGGACAAGGAGCAGCCTTAAAAGGTACCTCATACAGATACAGAGGCCTCCGGCGATGGCGCCCGGTCTCCTGAGGGTCATCTCGGTGAGGACCCCCTCTCCTCCATCAACGCCAGACCCGGTAACCCCGGTGTCGGCGTCACAAGGTCCAACGCCCGCGTAGGAATCCCGAATGCTGGCACTAGAGCACAGCATTTCTGTCTTCTTCGCTGCCCAGCAGGCGCTTGTGCCCAACACGGCTGGCCTGCGCCTCGAGACCGAGGTTCCCTTGAGAGGGACACAAGTCCTCCCTGGAAACCCCCAAGAGCCATGGGCCTCGTGAGGGTCCTCGGCGTCAGTCTCATTCGCCTTCCCGGTCCTCGGGAGCGTGATCCTCCAAGGCCTCTGGTTCCAAGCAGACATCGGCCTATGGACGGGGCGACCTGCCCGAGTTGGACTCCTACTTGGACCTCTCTTGCTGGGAGTCGGACAGGGATACTTCCCCAGAGACCAGTGCCCACAAGGACTTCACTTCGGACCCGTCCCCGCCCACCATCAGAGGCATTCACCACCCAAGGACACGTCGTTCCTGGCATTCGTGTGGGACATGGCACGGGCCCTCAGCCTGGCTATGCAGACTGAAGAGGAACCGTGAGCTGAGGAGCTCGATATTTTACAGTACGAGTCCCCAGCTCGAGAATCTCTTACTGTCCTGGTTCCTCCCATATTGTCAAGGCTGCTCCTCCGCATGTGGGAGACACCCGCTTCAGTCCCCATTACGAGCAAATGCCTAGACACCGTGTATAGAGTTGAGCGTGGCCCGGGGTTCCGAAAGACCCAGCTCCCGCACACCTCCATGGTTGTGGAGTCGGTGATGCGGAAGCAAAAGAGCCCAAAGTCTCACGCTTCAGTCCCCCCAGATAGGGAGTCGAGAGCCCTCGATGCCCTGGGGCTTTTAAGGCATACCAGGGTTCCATGCTCACTTGCTGTATCCAGGCATTCCAACTCTATATGGGCATGTTCCTGCGTGACCTTGCCAAGGAGCTCGGCGGTTTCGCCGCAGGCCTTGGGGGCGAATCTCTTTTAAGGTTCCAAACCCTCCTCAAATCCATCGCGGAGTGTTCGAAGTACCTCTCCTGTGCCACATATGACGGGTTTGAGGCCTCCGCCCGCGTGGCGACAGCCCGCATCGGGGCCTGGCGCCAGCCATGGCTCTAGTCTTCGGACCCGGAGCAGTGGGTCCAAGAGGAGCTCCTGGACGTCCCTTGCCTTGGCAAACAGTTGCTCGGCAAACCAATGAAGGATAAGGCTGCTGAGATAGAAATGGAGTTCGTGACTTGAACTCGTCTCTTGCGCAGAACCTCCTCCCTCCCTAGGAAGAAGCAATAGCCCAAAAAGCCATTCTTCCAAAGGAAAGGACTCCCTTACCGGGGTTACCCGCTTTTCCCACCCACTTCTGCACCAGCTCCCAGCATGCAGGGCAAGGGAGGTGCACATGGTGTCACCCACCTATAGGTTCCCAGAGGCTAAAAGCATGGGAGCTACAGTGGGGCCTCTTCTTAAACAGCGGGGGATGGTACCAAGAAGGTGTTGAAATGCCCCCTGGGAACTGTAGTCCCACAAGCTAATATAAGAATGTAGTTGTAGACGAGTAGCAAGGCTTTAAAGAGAGGACTTTTTATTTTCCCTTCCCGGGTGAATTTTCAGCACATTAGAACAAAAGACAAAAACCATACTTCTGGTATAAATAAAGGTAAACTACTGGAACAAAATAAATGCTTGTATCTTCAGCTTGTCAATAAACAAAAGGTAATGCAAACCGTCCTTTTTCTTAAACAAGCAAGTTTCTTCACTGCTGTTTTCCTTAAACAGATTTTCTGTAGCCACTTCAGCACAATGAAGAAATCTCATCAGAAATTATTAACGTACAATCCATGCAAGACTCAGAAGATGTTTCCTCACAGAAATCACACAGCATTTCTTCACATCCTTCTTCGGAGCTAAACTCCCTAGGATTGTAACTTAGGCTATTTTTAAACAGTCCCTCTTCTCGGTTAAGAGAGCTCCCCTCCTCCTCTCTGCTAGAGTAAAATGGGAGGTTACCACACACAGTAGAGCTTCCTTCCTGAGAGCCACACACCCTTGGATAAGTGTAGGTAAAACTCTTACTTTCAGCTTCTCTTATATTAGAAGGAATAAGCCTACCTTCTGGCTTAGTTCTCACGGAGCTTCTGGGTACAGGGAACTTAACGGAGCTTTGCCAAGATGAAAGCCTCTCACTGCCTTTCTCTTTATGCTTTCGTTTGGGCACAAAAGTATCCTCAAGATAAAAACTCTTGCCCTCCTTGTACCTGTTACCAGGAAGATTCTTTCCCACAGCTTTTCTCAGCCTGGTTCCAGAAATACCTTCGTGGCAAAGTCCACTGGGCTTTTGTTCAGTTGTGCACTGCTCTCTGAAGCAAATCCCTGGTATTCTCTCCTGGGTTTCTTCCTCTAGAACTTTGTGTAAGACTCCATGTGAAGCTCTGGCCCCCTGTCCAGCTCTCTGATCAGCTCTCCAATCGGCTCCGCAATCGGCTCTCCTGTCGGCTCTAACTCTAACCTCCGGTGAGTGAATTTTAACTGCGTCACTCTTGGTGTTTCCTTGAGCCCCGCCTCCTCCCAGCTGTCCCTCATTACCTAATGGGCTGTGAGGTAACCTACTGCTTGGGCGTGCTCTCACACCTGGTAATTCAGTTTGTGTACGTTGCCTATAGCAACTCTTCTCCATGTGCTGCTCTAGCCTGTCATTATTAGAACTGTTCTGCTCAGTTTTTCCTATTTCCATAGGCTCTGGCTGATCCACCTCATGTCAATGGCCACCGTAAGCCTACAGGGCCCAAGGCCCAACCACCGGCGCCGTCCTAGCCTATGCAGGGGTTTTGATAGCCTCTCACTCACTGGCAGCTCTCCCGCCGGTGGGGGGATGCCTGTCCCTGTTCGCACAGAGTGGGTGTCGATCACGTCGGACACCTGGGTCCTCCGGGTAATCAGAGACGGATACCGTCTCCGCCTGGACAGGCGCCCTTCTCCCCAGCGGAGCCTGCTCGGCTCCTCGCGCACCAGACCTTCTTGCAGCAAGAACTGTCCAATCTCCTCGCCCAATGGGTGGTTGAGAGAAGATACCGCTGCACTTTCGAGGTCAGGGGTTCTACTCCCACTACTTTCTCGTTTCGAAAATGACAGGGGACCTGCACCCCATCCTCGACCTCAGAAACCTCAACAAGTTCCTGGTGCGGGAGAAGTTCAAAATGTTATCACTTGTCATCCTGTTGCCCTTCCTTCAGCAGGGCGATTAGCTTTGTTCCTTGGAACTCAAGGATGCTTATGCCTACATTGTAGTTCACCCTCAGCACAAGGCAATACCTGCCCTTCAGGGTGCAAGGGGAACACTACCAGTACAGAGTGCTCCCCTTCGGGCTTGTGTCTGCACCGTGGGTTTTCACAAACCGCCTCTCTGTGGCATACCCATCTTCCCCTACCTCGATGACTGGCTCGTCATGGGGTCCTCTTTTGACAAAGCACGTCTGGTGGTGTCACGCACAATCCTCCTACTCGAGCGCCTCAGCTTCCTGGTCAACGACCCCAAGTCCCACCTTGAGCCGGTGCAGACGCTGGAGTTCATCGGCGCACGCCTTGACACGGTCCAGATGACTGCCTGCCTTCCCACAGACCGAGCAGACCGCCTTTAGGCTGTGGCATCCCATGTCCAAAGCAGGACTAGGGTTACAGTGCGGGCAATACTGCGCCTCCTCGGACACATGGCTTCCACCATCCATGTGGTCCCCCACGTCTGCATGCATATGCGGACAGCCCAATGGTACCTCAGGGCACAATGGAACCAGGTCTTAGGCCACCTCAGTGACCCTATCCAGGTCTCCCGCAGCCTCCAGACCCCACAGCACGAGCTCGTCCTAATGACAGATGCTTTCCTGCTGGGGTGGGGAGCCCACTGCGGTGCATTGTGCTGCCTGAGGAGTCTCGGCAGCAGATCAACCAGCTAGAGCTTCGGGCTGTCCGAAGGGCCCTCAGGGCCTTCGAGAGGGCTACCTGAGGGTGAAGTCGGTACTCCTGCAGACCGACAACAGGGTAGCCATGTTTTACATCAGCAAGGAGGGGGGAACAGGATCATGCCTCCTCTGCTGAAAGGCTTTGCTCCTTTGCGTCTTGCCAGGGGATGACCTGCGAGTGGTCTACCTCCCGGGCCAGGAGAATGTCCTTGCGGACAAACTCAGCAGGATCCTCCACCCACACGAGTGGAACTTGGATCCGGAGGTCGCCGGAGTTTTGTTCCATCGTTGGGGGACTCCCATCTATGCACCTGTTTGCCAGTCCGGTGAACGTGCAGCTTCCCCGCTTCTGCGACCTGGTTCTGCACCCGAGCAGGGTGGCTCCAGATGTGTTCCTCCTGAGTTGGACCTCCGGCCTTCTTTACGCATTCCCTCCCACTCCTCTCATTGCGAGGACCTTCCACAAGGCTCGGTAGGACCGAGCTTCGCTGATCCTCGTGGCCTCGACAGCCTTGGTCCCCACTTCTCCTCCGGCTTGCGTCTGAGCCCCCAGTTCCCCTGGGCTGTGTCCCGGGCCTGTTAACGCAGGAGGAGGGTCGGGTGCTCCATCCGAACCTGGCCTCGCTATCCCTTACAGCCTTGTGGTTGAGCGGGTCATCTTAGCTCCACTGCACCTCCCAGAGGAGGTCGAGGAGGTTCTCCTTGTGTCAAGGAAGGACTCGACGAGACTGGTGTACGCCTTTAAGTGGCGATGTTTCTCAGTCTGGTGCTCTGAGCTCCAGATCGACCTGTTCTCCTGCTCTACCCGGTGGGTCCTTCAATATCTCCTTCACCTCTCGAAGGCAGGGTTGAAATCCAATTCGGTCAGGGTACACCTGAGCGCCATTTCGGCGAACCACATCACCATCAAGGGAAAACACATCTTGGGGCAGCCTTGGTCTCTCGCTTCATGCAAGGTCTATTGCTTTCCAAGCCTCCCATCCGGCCTCCCCTGGCAGAGTGGGACCTCAACGTGGTGCTGATGCAGCTCACACGAGCACCCTTCGAGCCGATGGTGATATGCTCGCTTCGGCATCTCTCCTGGAAGGTGGTCTTCCTGGTGGCTTTGACTTTGGCTTGCCGAGTCAGCGAATTCCAGGCCCTCATTGCTGAGGCTCTGTACAGGTTCTATGGAAATATGGTGGTCCTCCACACCCACACCAAGTTCCTACAAAAGGTGGTCTCGGACTTTCATCTCAACCAGGAGATAGTCCTGCTGACCTTCTTCTGAAGACACTATGCCGACCAGGCATTGGCGGTGTTGCATACACTCGACTGCAAGAGGGCTCTTGCCTTCTACCTACAACGTACCCAGGTTCATCGCAAGTCAGATCGGCTTTTTGTCACCTACGACCCCAATCGCCTGAGGTAGGCAGTCACTAAGCGTACCATCTCCTTATGGGTGGCGGATTGCATTGCCTTCGCCCAAGCAAAGGCGGGTGCCTCACTGGATCGGCGGGTTACTGTGCACAGCGTCTGAGCCAAGGCGGCATCTGTGGCTTCGCAGCACTCGGTGCCTCTAGCAGACATCTGCCGGGCTGCGACCTGGTCTTCAGTGAACACTTTCGCTGTCCACTACTGCCTGTAGAGGGAGTCCTGCTGTGACTGCGCCTTCGGCCAGGCTGTACTCCATAATCTGTTCCTGGTATAAGCAACTCCTGCCCTCCGACCTTTTTTTGATGGCTACCGCAAGCTTCATCCCAGGGACCCGAATACTCTGGTTCCTCTGGGCATCGACTTCTACTCACGGCCTCGCGGAGGTGTTTTGGGTTGCAGGCTCAGTAGCCTGCAGCAAGGGAGTCCCATAAGTGAGGACTGACTTCCTGCTTGTTTCTGGAGAAAGCATAGTTACTCACCTGTAACAGGTGTTGTCCAGGGACAGCAGGAATTAGTCCTCAATACCCTCCCACCTCCCTTGAAGAGTTGTTGTTTTTGTTCTTCCCTTGCCATCTCCTTAGTAGGGCTCTAACTAGAGGACCTGACTGAATAAGATGGCACCTTTCGGTGGGAAGAGGACCACGCATGCATGGCAGCAATCCCAAAGGCTTTCTATGAAAGCTGGGGAATTGCTTCGCGCAGGCTCCATCGGTGCCAATGTCACCCATATGTGAGGACTGATTCCTGCTGTCCCGGGAGATCCCCTGTTGCAGGTGAGTAATTACACTTTACCAGCGGTGTGCCGCAGGGATCTGTCCTTGGTCTGATTCTTTTTAACCTCTCTGTTAGTGATATTACGGAAAGGCTGTCGGGTAAGGTTTTCTTGTTTGCGGATGATACCAAAATCTGCAATAGAGTAGACACCCAGGAAGGAATAGATAACATGAGAAGGGATCTAGCTAAGCTTGAAGAATGGTCTAGAATTTGACAGCTGAAATGTAATGCTAAAAAATGCAGGATTATGCATTTGGGCTGCAAAAATCCAAAGGAGCTGTACAGTGTAGGGGGTGAGATACTTACTACTTTCCACGAAAGAAGAGCAGGACATGGGCATAATTGTGTCTGATGATCTTAAAGTAGCTAAATAGGTAGAAAAGGTGACTGCGAGATCCAGAAGGATGCTTGGGTGTACAGGGAGAAGAATGGCCAGCAGAAAAAAGGAGGTGATAATGCCTCTGTATAATTCTTTGGTGCGACCTCATTTGCAGTATTGTGTGCAATTATGGAGTCCGCACCTTCAAAAGGATATAAGCAGGTTGGAGTCTGTGCAGAGGGTGGCTCCTAAAATGGTTAGTGGTCTTCATTATGAAGCATTTGAGGACAGACTTAAAGATCTTAATATGTAGACTTTGAGGAAAGGGCAGGATAGGGCATATGATAAAGATGTTTAAATACCTCCATAGCATAAATGCACAGGAGGAGAATCTCTTCCAATTGAAAGCAAGCTCTTCTACGAGGGGATGTAGGATGAAGGTGAAAGGGGATAGACTCAGGAGTAATAAGCGGAAATATTTCTTTACAGAAAGAGTGGTTGTGTGGAATAGTCTCCCAGTGGAAGTGGTGGACATGAGGACACTATCTAAATTCAAAAAAAGCACGGGGCAAACACACAGGATCTCTAAAGGAAAAAAGGGGGGCTATTATAGTTGTTAGAAGGGCAGACTATAGATAGGCCATGTGGTCTTTTTCTGCCGTCATGTTTCTGTGCTTATCCCACATTTTAAATTTGTCATTGTTTATCTTTGCGACCCAAGATGGGAATGATGTCTGGTTAAAAAAAAAATCTTTAATTTTATAATTTCTGATTTGATGACTCTGGATAATTTTGGCAAACCTATATATCCTGTAATAGATCAGAGTAATTTCATCCAGGAATCAAAAATATTCCAACAAAAATACAAATACTAGAATTTTAAAAATAGAATTAAAACCTACTGGGATATTAACTGTCTGCCATTTAATGAGCAAAATAATATAAATGTAAGTGGCAAAGGGCTGATGTGCCCAAGAGTTTCCCCATTTTGTGTTCATGGGGGAAAAATGGTTAATACAAAAGACCCATGTCATGTAGAACAGATTTGTCAGCTCAAAGGTCTGACACTGAAATGATTTCACCATGTTTCCTAAATATGAGTAATTTTGCCATATTACTCTAATAGCTGTTGACCTTTTATAATGCAGCAAACTGATACAAATCCTCTTAGTTCTGCAGGGTCTCTTAAGTTTGGTATTGATTTATTCAGTGCATAAAACATTCTTTAATTCTGAGATGTTTAGTCATCGTTTTTAGCGCCAAACTAGATTTGGAATTTCCCAGGCTGTCTCGTTCTAAACTAGGGCACTGATCTTTTTTTATCTTAATGCTGGCATGTGACTAGAAGCCACAGGATTGTTGTGTAAATCTATGCAGGACTTGTTAAGCATTTGAAAATCTCTGTGGATCAGGTCACGCCAGTCAGAGGCTGGAAAGAAAGTCACGGTGAATAGGTATTTGGGAACACTAGCAATTGAAGAACAAAAATAAAATGAAAACCTTACAGGAGGCAAAATTGGATAAGTATATCACAAGGTATTTGGAGTCCATGTGGCTGCAAACTACAGAATGCTTTATGAGCCCCACTATGCTTCATATGTTTTTCGTGATGCAACATTACTCCTGTGATGGAGGTAGAATTCTATTTAACATATTACCATGCAGCACTAACAACGCTGCATACTGCTATATTAGTGTTATATACATGTCAACACCCTGATAGTCCCAAAATCAATAACCCAATGCACCCAGGCTACGGCAAGCAGGGCCTTCAAATTCTGTGCGCCCAGAAGTTGGAATGCTCTTCCGGCCAACATCCGTGCAATCCCCGACCTATTCCAATTTAGGAAGGCCTTGAAACATCACCTTTTCCTCCTCTACTACCCGGTAGATAATGATGATAATGCCCCAGCCACGTACACTACTCAAGACTCTCACGGCTAGTTCAAGGTAGCAAACCCTACTCAGTGCACGATTGTAAATAGTTACCCCATGTTGTCCAAGTTTTAACACCTGTTCATTGTAAACAGAGTACCCTAGGAAATGTGTAGTTCTATGTTTATTGTAAACCGCACTGATGTTGAATAGCACGGTATAGAAGAGACTGGAAATAAATAAATAAATGACTAAAAGCTGGTATTGCAAAACAGGACAGCAGGTCCAGCAAAACCTTTATTACTGTATCTTTCTCCTTCAGTGTTTGATTCTGAACTGGACTGGCATTCATTATTACATTTTTCAAGTTCTTCAGTTCTTTCCTGTAAGTTATTACTGACAATATGTCTTCTAAGTGTGATCGTCTGTTATTTAGCAGGACGTCATGCCAAACAGGTGCATTGTGGTTACTTAACTGGTTAAAAGCTGCTGGGCCCAGGCCCACAATTTTCCCCCTGGTATGCACATTCTCTATTTGAACTTTCTTTGGCATATTCAGTTAATTAATACACGACTGATTAGGTCAATTTTCAGAGGGTTATGTTCAAACTATAAAAGAAAGCCCTCCAGACTTTTTGGAAACGTTACTATATGAAAGTTAAAGTAGAATGTAATGTCTCTTGCTTATTTATGATATTTAAACATGAAAATGGAACATGAATGCAGGTCTCAGACTCACACTGACAGTGCTTGAGAAAAATCAAAAGCACATGCCTTCTCGCATCAACGACCTTAAGCATTCATTATATGTCATAAAGAGACAACATTATTCTATTTTTTTCTTTTTTTTTCCTTTTTTTATCAATTAATCTTTAAGCTTTCATTTTTCATCTTTCATTAGACGTTTCTCAAATATTCACCAAAAGTAGGAAAATAGTTGTTTTAGTAGTTTAACAATGCTTATCTGAATGCTGTATAATGAGGCTCCCCGACGCCACCATGTGGGTACCGCTAAATGCGTTTCGAATGCTTCCTCAGGGGGGACTTTGCTTAAACAGCATAATCTACAAAAACAACAGAAAAGGTTGTAGCACTATAAATGTCATATTCGCAGTCATATACAAAGCTATTTTGTCGAAGAGAACTAGAAATCCCCACCTTCCAAATTGCTACAGAACGGCGTGCACAAATAAGTTGTTGTATTCAAAGCTTCCATTCATTCAGTGTGCAGAAAAACGCTGCGCATGCGAACTACCGATGTCAGGGACATTAAAATAGTGCTGACGTTCTACTATCGCACCAATGATTGATCATCTGGCCACTGAACAAAAAGTTAAAGGGAAAGCTGCTAACATCAGATGCAAACTCTCCAATCTATTGAACTATTCAGACCATTCATACCCGTTGTCGCCAGTCGGAAGATCCATTTCTGTTCTTGTATCAATAATGTCTGAGCTCTAGACTTGCCATTTCTGCCTTCCAATATCCTGTCGATTGCAAAACACCGCAGTTCTTCAAAGTTATGATGACATGTAACACAATGGGTTACTATTGGAGCTTCTAACGCTTTACACTTTAATTTACTGCGATGTTCACTGAGTCTTGTCTTCAGTTGCCGTTCAGTCTTGCCGATATATATATAGTTGCATGGACATTTGATCACATATACGACATGATCGGAAGTGCAGGTAGTATGATACTTTAGATGGTAGATCTTGCCTTGATGTTCAAAACTAGTCAACTCCTCCGTTACTGCACATATAGTACAGTTACCGCATGGTTGGTGACTCCCCATTTCTGTTTGGGGCATCATTTGACACGGCTTTAATCTGGTCGGGCTGAGCTTTTCCTTTAGATTGGAGTGCCGAGTCCACACGCATCTGATGGATTTATTTTTCAACCCAGGTATAGTATTGAGTACATTCTGATGTCGTTTCAGGATGCGCTTAATTGCTCCACTCAGAGGGGAAAATTTAGTGATGAAATTAACTGTATCCTCATCCATCATAGAACTTCGAGGTCTGGACTGTAGTAACAAAGCCCTATTATAGTATAGGACTCTCTTATATGCTGTTTTAATCACTGAATAAGGGTACCCCCGATCCTGGAAATCTCTCATTAGCTGTTTCGCTTTTAATTTATATTCCATAACACTGGAACAGTTTCTCCGATATCGAATAAACTGCGAAAGGGGCAAACTGTCACGTAACTGCTTGGGATGATTGCTGTCATAATGTAAGACGGTATTTCGATCTGTTGGTTTTTTATATACAGTCGTGAGCCAACCATTAGGGCTCTTTTGGATATCCACATCCAGAAATACAATGCGGTGAGTATGGCAAGCGTAGGTGAATTGAATATTCGGATCTACAGAATTCAACCAACTAGCAAACTGTTGAAATTTGAGAGCGGAACCATCCCATAGCAGAAAAATATCGTCTATGAACCTCTTCCACAGGATCAAATGGGTATAATACGGTGACCCTGGCAGCCATTGATGTTCAAAGTTTTGCATAAACAGATTTGCTACTGAGGGGGCACATGTGGCCCCCATGGCCACTCCGGACATCTGTTGGTAAATTTGCCCCTCGAATTCAAAATAATTTTGAAAGATGGTGAGTTCTGCTAATTTGGAGATAAAATCCAACAATTCCACTGAAACAGTACCCTGTGCACGCAAGGAGGAAAGTATAACATCATGTGCTGCTCTCTGAGGGATGTTTGTATACAGCGCCGCAACGTCTAATGTTGCTAAAAGTATGTGATCCTAAGATGCCCATTCTGAATGTTCTTCCAAAATATTCAGAAAATGAGAAGTGTCCTTAAGATAAGATGGAATAATAGACATTAAAGGTCTCAGGAAAGAATCAATATAAATTGAGAGAGGTTCCAGCACTGACCACTTAGTGGAGACGATGGGTCTCCCAGGAGGATTCCTAGCATCCTTATGTATTTTGGGTACTAAATAAAATCTAGAGATGGTTGGTGAAGATTCATTAAGAAATTTCCATTCCTTCCTTGTAATTACTGCCGATTGCAAGGCTGATGTAGTTATTCCCTTAATTTGTTGTTGCAGGCTATGCGTGGGGTCTTGCAACAAGACTTTATAAACAGTGGTTTGAGTTAATTGACGGTGTGCTTCTGCCACATATTTATCTCTATCCATGATTATAATCGCTCCACCTTTATCTGCCACATGTGCCCCCTCAGTAGCAAATCTGTTTATGCAAAACTTTGAACATCAATGGCTGCCAGGGTCACCGTATTATACCCATTTGATCCTGTGGAAGAGGTTCATAGACGATATTTTTCTGCTATGGGATGGTTCCGCTCTCAAATTTCAACAGTTTGCTAGTTGGTTGAATTCTGTAGATCCGAATATTCAATTCACCTACGCTTGCCATACTCACCGCATTGTATTTCTGGATGTGGATATCCAAAAGAGCCCTAATGGTTGGCTCACGACTGTATATAAAAAACCAACAGATCGAAAATACCGTCTTACATTATGACAGCAATCATCCCAAGCAGTTACGTGACAGTTTGCCCCTTTCGCAGTTTATTCGATATCGGAGAAGAAACTGTTCCAGTGTTATGGAATATAAATTAAAAGCGAAACAGCTAATGAGAGATTTCCAGGATCGGGGGTACCCTTATTCAGTGATTAAAACAGCATATAAGAGAGTCCTATACTATAATAGGGCTTTGTTACTACAGTCCAGACCTCGAAGTTCTATGATGGATGAGGATACAGTTAATTTCATCACTAAATTTTCCCCTCTGAGTGGAGCAATTAAGCGCATCCTGAAACGACATCAGAATGTACTCAATACTATAC
Organism: Ichthyophis bannanicus; assembly: GCA_033557465.1. Taxonomy (NCBI): domain Eukaryota; kingdom Metazoa; phylum Chordata; class Amphibia; order Gymnophiona; family Ichthyophiidae; genus Ichthyophis; species Ichthyophis bannanicus. The sequence continues at coordinate 551,495,316 of CM066031.1, forward strand.
CTGGGTTGAAAAATAAATCCATCAGATGCGTGTGGACTCGGCACTCCAATCTAAAGGAAAAGCTCAGCCCGACCCGATTAAAGCCGTGTCAAATGATGCCCCAAACAGAAATGGGGAGTCACCAACCATGCGGTAACTGTACTATATGTGCAGTAACGGAGGTGTTGACTAGTTTTGAATATCAAGGCAAGATCTACCATCTAAAGTATCATACTACCTGCACTTCCGATCATGTCGTATATGTGATCAAATGTCCATGCAACTATATATATATCGGCAGGACTGAACGGCAACTGAAGACAAGACTCAGTGAACATCGCAGTAAATTAAAGTGTAAAGCGTTAGAAGCTCCAATAGTAACCCATTGTGTTACATGTCATCATAACTTTGAAGAACTGCGGTGTTTTGCAATCGACAGGATATTGGAAGGCAGAAATGGCAAGTCTAGAGCTCAGACATTATTGATACAAGAACAGAAATGGATCTTCCGACTGGCGACAACGGGTATGAATGGTCTGAATAGTTCAATAGATTGGAGAGTTTGCATCTGATGTTAGCAGCTTTCCCTTTAACTTTTTGTTCAGTGGCCAGATGATCAATCATTGGTGCGATAGTAGAACGTCAGCACTATTTTAATGTCCCTGACATCGGTAGTTCGCATGCGCAGCGTTTTTCTGCACACTGAATGAATGGAAGCTTTGAATACAACAACTTATTTGTGCACGCCGTTCTGTAGCAATTTGGAAGGTGGGGATTTCTAGTTCTCTTTGACAAAATAGCTTTGTATATGACTGCGAATATGACATTTATAGTGCTACAACCTTTTCTGTTGTTTTTGTAGATTATGCTGTTTAAGCAAAGTCCCCCCTGAGGAAGCATTCGAAACGCATTTAGCGGTACCCACATGGTGGCGTCGGGGAGCCTCATTATACAGCATTCAGATAAGCATTGTTAAACTACTAAAACAACTATTTTCCTACTTTTGGTGAATATTTGAGAAACGTCTAATGAAAGATGAAAAATGAAAGCTTAAAGATTAATTGATAAAAAAAAGGAAAAAAAAGAAAAAAATAGAATAATGTTGTCTCTTTATGACATATAATGAATGCTTAAGGTCGTTGATGCGAGAAGGCATGTGCTTTTGATTTTTCTCAAGCACTGTCAGTGTGAGTCTGAGACCTGCATTCATGTTCCATTTTCATGTTTAAATATCATAAATAAGCAAGAGACATTACATTCTACTTTAACTTTCATATAGTAACGTTTCCAAAAAGTCTGGAGGGCTTTCTTTTATATTCAGTTAGTTGCCTGGCTACTAAAAATACCCAATCAAGAGCGTAAGCATATATAAAATATTGTCAAAGAAAGTGCTTTCTACTCTCTTAAAATTGGAGTCTAATTTGGAACCATTTTCAGTAAATAAGAGGAAAAAGACCTCAGTACCATAAGAGCCAAACAACTTCAGGTTTCATATCCAGTTGTGGTTAACATTATTGGCACCCTTGCATTTTAGGTATGTTGTGTACAATATCTTGAGAAATAATTGGAAATATTCCACCTATGTCTCATCATAATATTTTAATGGTATATTCAAAGATATACAACAAAAAAAAGTCTGTGCAACCTAGTAATTTTCTGAGAAAAAAACAAAATATGACCTGGACAGGATTAATGGCATTCTTCACTAATATTTGGCTGCACATCCTTTGGCAGTGATGACAGCCTCCAAATGTTTCTTGTGGCTATCTATACGTTTCGTACAGCTGTTTGCTGGTAGTTTTTCCCACTCTTCAACTGCGATTTGTTCCAGCTCATGAATGTTTCCAGGATTCCCTTTACCAATGGCAGATGTCAGCTCTTTCCAAAGGTTCTCTATTTGATTGAGATCAGGACTCATTGCTGGCCAGTTTAAAATGGTCCATTTCTTCCTTTTTAACCATTCTTTTGTACTTTTAGATGTATGTTTTGGGCCATTGTCCTGCTGGAGGACCCATGACCTTCAACCCAGGCTTAGCTTTTTGACACTAAGCATTATTTCAGTCCAAAATATCTTGTCAATCCTCTGACTTTGTGATTCTTTTAATATGTTCCTGGCTTCCAGTTCCTGAGGCAGTAAAACAGCCTCACAATATTATGGAACCTCCACCATATTTAACTGTAGGAAGGGTGTGTTTTTCCTTATAAGCTTCATTTCTTTGTCTGTAAATGTATCGCTGGTCTGCATTGCCAAAGAGCTTAAGTTTCATTTCATCTGTCCACAGAACACTTTCCCAGAAGGATTGTGGTTTCTCAAGGAAGGTTTGTGCAAAGATCAGACGTGCCTTTTTATGTCTGTCTTTGCACAGTGGGGTCCTCCTTGGCCTTCACCCATAAAATCCTTCTTTGTTTAGTGTGTGGCATATGGTGCATGTTGAAACAACTACTCCAGGTCAGCCTTAAGCTCTTTGGATGTTGTACGTGGTGTTTTTCCAACAGTTCACACTAAGCTTCGAAGATTTCTTAGATTAATTTTCCTCTTCCCACTATGTCCTGGGAGGTTCTTGACAGTTCCATGAACAGAAAATGTCTTAACATTGCGAACTGTAGATGCAGCAATCCCAAGGTCTTTGGAGGTGACCTTGTATCCCTTTGATGTTTGAGACTGTCAGAAAAGCCATTATCACCAGGCAACTCTCATCTTCACCATTGTGAAAATGGAACAGGGAGTGAATGTGGCCATTTTAACCATTTATTTATTTGAGTTGTTTATACCGCCTTATCGTGTATTCAGAGCGGTTTACATTGGTACAAAAACCAGGAAATGAGCCATCATTCATTGGTTGATTCAAGTCATGTGAGTACTGACAATTGATCACAGGTGTGTCTAATTTTGCTGCAGTGGGAATGTAGTTCTTCTGTAGATGATGTTCATTATGATAGTCTACAGTGATAGAATGAAGACTGTATAGATTGTAAAAGCTGCTTTGTTAAACCTTTTTTTTAAACAAGCTAGGCCTGCATTTCAGCAGTTCGGTATACATAGCTGCTTACTAAGTGGAGTTGGTTTTCTTTCTGAAATAAGTGGGGGGCGAGGAGGGGTATTGTGTCTAGTGCTGGGGTTTCAACATTTTATTCTGCGAAGCTGGGTGAAGAAGTATTAGAAAAAGTTTGCAAACAAAACTGGCTTGTGATAGAAAGTATTGACAAGAGGTTTTGACTTTTTGCCCCAAATTTGTACGAATGGCATGACTCATGCATGCCTAGTGTCTTGCCTTAGCTTTCTTTCAAACTGTAGAAGCTTATGAATGGGCCATTTGAGTTTTTAGAATATAATTCATATGACATCAGTGTTAAATACACAAGAAACAAGCATCTTGCTGATATTTAGGAAGTGCTAAAAGAAAATGAGGAGGAAAGGGAGTTAAGATGTGTTTATCAGAATATTTAGAATTGCTTGTTTGTTTTTCAACTGGGTTTTGCATCTACCTAGTACAGACTAAGTTTATTTAACATTTTTCTCAGATCTGAGACCATAGAGTACATTTACCCTCAAGGATTGGCTCGTCATCCCACCTGCACTAGAAATCCTCTTCCTGTTATATATGCTTATTACATTTTAGGTGCATACTTCATGCAACATTGTCAGGCCAAGTAAATCACCTCCTTTATCACCAGCCATCTTGGGGCTTTTTAATGGCCAGCAAAAGTGAACTTCATGACAGATGGACACAATGCTAGATGCAGAGATGAAGAGAAGTGAACACATCCCCCAAATTCTGAATGTATCCGGGATATCATTCTAAGGATTGTCGTCATAGTGATTTTGTGTGTCCACGAAGAATATAGTTCATGCATAATCTAAAGCTGGCAGTCCATTCTGTGAGTTTTGTAGCTGCCCACTCGCAAACATCTCATTATACTCTTGTGCAAATTAATTGAAACAACTCGGATTTTTTAATTTTTTCAGCCTACAAATTGCATATGCATTTAATTTTGATCTTTTTTTAATCAACTGGGTTAAATCATCACATGTGAGATGTTTCATCATCATTTGTGGGTTTATGGGTTAAATGACGTAATAGATAACATGATATGACGTAAGAATGACTTATTGTGTATGCGACTATAATATCAGCCAACATCGCATCAAATTTTCTTTTGCATGTATTCTTAGTTAATCCAACCATTGTACATGATGGATGTGACACCCAGAAAACGCACACTCTGTATGAACACACAAAGAAGACCTACAGGGATATAGCAAGTATAGTTGGTATCTGTCTCACAACCATCAGTCGTGTGATCAAATCTAAAAAGGAGACAGGATCCATCTCGCCTAAATGAAAGGGAAATTGTGGTTGTAAGAGGAAAACCACACCCAGAGACGACAACTCTGTTCTCAGGAAAAGTAGAAAAGACCCTCGGAAGACCAGCAGTGCATTAGAAAGAGATTTAGAAGGGAAAGGTCTTCCACAATTCGCAGGCGACTTTTGAAAGTTGGTCGAAAAGCACGACGACCTCTGGGAAAAAGAAAAACAACTTCTGACAAAGGTTATGAAAGAGAAGCGCTATAAATGGAGACTGAAACATAAAGAGCGGACTAAAGAAGATTGGAAAAAAGTAATATTCAGTGATGAAAGTCATTTCTTCATCCAGGGCCAAAGAAGTCAACATGTTCGGTGTTCACCTGGAGAAAAGATTTATGATTCCCAGGTGAACACCGAACCAGAACGTGAAACACCCCCAAAAGATGTTCTGGGGGTGTTTCGGTTATAGAGTCAGCAGCTTGCATCCAGTCGAGGGAATGATACGTTCACAACAATACATCGATGTTTTCCAAAGAAGAGTTGTTCCAGAGTTAGAGAAGACATTTCCTCATGGGTCTGGCATCTTTCAGCAGCAGGACCTTGCCCTATGCCACACATTGAAATTGGTGAAAAGTTGTTTTTCAAAAGAAGCAAATAAAGGTACTAGGCTGGCCAGGAAACTCTCCAGATTTAAACCCAATAGAGAATCGGTGGTCCATTTGCAAACTTTGCCTTCATGGAATGGACTGTACGACAAAGGAGAAGCTTATTCAATCTCTGATTCAAGTCTGGTACAGGGACCCAAAAATCATTGCAGACTGCTCAAAATTATTGAACTCCATGCTGAATCGTGTTCAGATGCTGGTAAAAAAACAGAGGAGGTCATATTATATACTAATATGTGGCTATTAAGATTTTCAATGGAAATTCCATTTTTCACTTCTTATTTTTCAGTTTGTTTCAATTAATATGCAGAAGGTTGCACACTCATTAGCAGGTAGTTCAATACTATTTGGTCTCCCGTGCAACCTCTTTACACAAGAATCGTGTTTTTATAATTTTTCTTGCTCTCCCAAATCACTCTCTGAGCTTCTGAATAGGTAAATCAACCCCCATAAAGCTCCTCTGGATTGCATGTTATGTTACATTTTTATCTTACTGCATTCAGTTTCACATTTGAGCCAATAAATTCAAGGCTAAGTACAATTAAAGTACAAGAACATATGAAAAATAATCAAACCCCCAGCAATAAATCATCTTGCAGTATCTGACAATGTTGTAAGAAATCAATGTTACTAGGTACATTGTATGTTCACAGTTGAATTAAGTTAATTTAGTTTAGCCGGCTCCTATAGAGCAGCATTTTCATAGGGAGGAGTCATCTCCCATGTTTGTGTATGTGAAGACTGGACTGGTTAGCTATGTCAGTGAGCAGGATTCATCAGTTTCTGTATGTTTCTTCCAGATTAATTCAGTCCAGCAATTGCTAACCCAGTGGAAGAACCGAATACTGCAACTGAAGCACCTTGATTCTGCGTCCAGAGCAGCTCTGGTAAGCATTGCTTGAAAGCTGTCTCTTAGCTCTCCTTTGTAAAAGGCTCTATTTGATTGCAGCTTGAAAGTGATTTAGGAGGATCTTGGTTCCAAAACATTTACACTACCTATCCCAGTGCTGCAGATAGGTAGGACCTTCATCGCATTATAAAATAATTGAAGTAGTGAAGTCTGTTTTAAAATTATTCTAAATTTTTACTGCTAAATTGGACCAAATTATATGACTTGAAAGGGCAGTTAAGCTTTTCTGTCTGAAAAGGGTTTTTTCTCTGTTATACAGTTTAAGTAGACATGTAACCATGTTGTTAAAGGGAACATTGAGAGGGCCAGCTCCGTGGACTGGTTGGGAGGAAGTCTGCAGTGTTGCTCATAAAGGGCAGAGGTTTCCCCCAAGCCAACCGGCCCTTTTACTTTGTTTTGGTTAGCATATGGGAGCATCACAAGATCATTATGTGCATATTACAAGTATGAACTCATCCAGGTTCTGGAGGAAGCTATGGTCTCTGGCTCAGGGCCAAGGATTTACATTGCAATGACTGAGCTTAGATAGTTCTAAAAGAAGGGGGACACCCTCCTCCCCTCACACAGGTAGATGAGAATGAAGGCTTTTGACACCCATAGCTCAATAGAAACCAGTTCCAAAAGAAAAGAACAAATCTGGCAGGCAAAATTAAAGTAAGGAAACATGGAAGAATTTCCTACAGTTTAAAACACATTGGGAAGGGGGGAGAAGGTTATGAGCATTTTTCTTTGATCTTGTTAAACAATCCATATTGTCATTGTTGAATATGGAATATTTTTTTACACTGCATCCTGCCTCCATTATCTCTTAACCTTGTGAGCATTTGGTGAAGTTTTGTAGATATTTCACTTTTGTGTGTTCATTTTTTTTCCTCCCCAAGATACTGGACTTACAGAACTCTAGTGGTGATGCAAAGCCTACCTTTGGGTTTGGTGTACAGCAAACATTAAACTTTGGGTCATCAAGTAAGTTAGAATCAGCACTTTCACCTATTATATTTGTTAAATATTCTGGTGAACATATCTGTTTTGTACTTCTTTTATATCGCTTTGCCTTTTTTTTCTGTAATTTACTTCAGGTTTTCCTACCAACAGCAGCACCAATAACAGCAACATTGGTACATTTAGCTTCAAGCCAAGCCCTGAACTTGTCACTACCTCTGGGGGAAGTGCTGCTGTATTTGGAAGCTCCATGACTCCGGGTTCAACAGCATTTGGTGCATTACCAGCATCCACTGCTCCTAGGTCTGGTTTTGGGAATGGAGCAGCCCCAACTGCAGCTTCCTTTGCATTTGGTAGTGCCCCTATGCCAAGCTTTGGAGTACCAGCACCTTCTAGCTTGGGAGTGGGTAATTCAGCACAAATTCCTTCAACTGGCTTTGGGAACCTAAGCTCCAATTCAAACACTTCTCTTTTTGGACAAAGCGCAGGACATGCTGTCAGTGGTCCTGGGATCAGTGCATCCGCAGCACAACCTGTAACTACAGGCAGCATAGCTGGCTCACTCTTCACACCTCGCAATGAACTTTCTACTGAAGAACTAAAGCAGTTCGAGGCAAAGAGGTTCACACTGGGGAGGATTCCTCTAAAGCCACCACCAGCAGATCTTTTAATTGTTTAACAAAATGTAAAGTTCAGGAAGTTCTGCATTTGGAAATCGTTTTCTAGGATATTTAAGATAGACGTGCAACAAAGACTCTGGGGAATTGTTTTTCTTAACTTCCTTTGCACAGCAAGATTTCATTTTCATTTATTTATATACTGTATATATAGATAGAAGGCAATGTGAAAATCATTTTTTGCAAGAGAGAGGCAGGGAGAACAAATGAGTTTGGTTGCCTTTGGTAGCTACTTATTTTATTGGTATTTATTTTTTTACTGTTGGAATCTCTCTAATATTTTGGACCTGGTCAGAACCTATTCCATCCTCATATTTAACCCTAAGTCTGTGGAAAGGTCTGAGACTAAGATAATATAGAACCATAACTTCCATCTCCTAATCTCTGTGCCTTTCCCCCCTCCCCAGTACTCATTAACAGCTGGGGCTGCAGATTAATTCTGGATAACTCTAACTCTAGGTATATCAGGGAAGCAGAAAACCTGTAGGACATCTCTCAAGTCCTCCAGTTCAAGCTCCTGTCTTTTGACAGTACTCATTGCTGAAGTCCATAGTTTAAATTATTCCAAAGACTGAACAAACATAAACCTAAAGTCCTGTCGCTGAACTATTAGACCAGCACTCACCATTTTATCTGCTGAGGCCGTTTCTAATGCATGAATTGTAGTCTATGCAGGAGCCTTTAATTGTTGGAGGGGAGAGTACTGGCCAGAGCCAGAAGTGCCTCATTTTGTAATTGTTCCCATTACCTGCACAAGGAGAACATGCATAGTCCATACTAATAGATCGCCTAGGTATTATTCACTTCAGTGCCATTTGTGTTCAGGTTGCATTGCTTAAAACTGCCGTTTATAAAACTCTATGTGCAACATTAATTAAAAAGTAGATTAAAAAATGGTAAACTCTTCTGTCCAACCACCTTTCAGAATCCCCTCATGCATCCAAAATTTTGATATGTTGCTTTAATAAGCATCAAGGCTCTTACTTATTAAGGATTTTCCTTCCTGTACCTATAGCAAAAATCCTTAAGGAAGGAACTGCTAAATGCCCATTTCCAGTCACAAACTTATGTCCATTATTGGGATTTATTTTTAAAGATTAGGTCATAGACAAAGGTGATATTCACCTTTTTCTCTGTACAATGTGCTTTAAAAAGGTGATTTTTAAGAAACTGAGCAAGTGGCTTTTGAAAATCTTGTGCAGCCATGCATGGAGGAGCCAAAAATCTAATTTTTACAAATTTAACTTTTATTAACTTTATATGGCAGAATTTATTTTGAAGATATTTACTATTTTATCTAAATACATTCTAGTAGTTTGTTCATGAGCATCTTTGACCTTGTGGCAGAAATCTAGTAACCAATGGCGACCATAAAAACTGGTTTGACTACCAGATATCATCACTATAGGACCTCTGTACTATCCTGCATTCAGTCAATAGGTTACTGTGATTAATTGAACTTTAGCACCTAGTTTACCAAAATAGTCATTTGCAGTGCACAGATAGATACACTCACACTCACTAGATTTTGGACATGAGCTACCAGATTTTGTGCATGCCCACACGCTGCTTTTAATTATCTTGTAATCTTCTCATGTGCTAATCCCAAAATGAGAAGGTTGGTTAGCTTGGGAGAATGTCTTATAAAATATTCTGCAAACTAATATCAATTCCAATGAGGGAACTTTCAGCAATTAAAATAAGGAGAAAAAGGCCTTTGTGTTTTATTCCCTCAACAAGAAAGGGGAAAAGTTCCCTTGCTAGGATTGATATTAATTTGATGAATATTCAATCAGAGATTTGTTTCTGTGTGGTTTGTCATCTCTGAAATACCAATGATTTTTTTTGACTAGCTTGGGAGAATCCCATAGTCCTGTTCACCAGTGAAGAAGTCGTGTCTTCATTGCTAACAAAAACCCCAAACTGAAGACCCAAGCCTTCCCAAACCCACTGCGCCATCAGATGTGCTACTAATTTCTGTCAGATGCTCTTATATTGCTGAAATAGTGGTGCAAAGTGCTGCAACACATTTTGACCTGTGCATTGAACAGTGTATGAATGAACGTGCAAAGTGCTGAGCCATTAGCATTTGAGCAGAAGAGCATCCAATAAGGATATAAGAGGCACGTCTGCCAGCAAGGGAAGCCTTCGGGGTCCAGGGTTCGGGTGTTTTAATTGCTTCTATACATTCAGGGGAGGGCAGGGATCTTTGTTTTGTCTTGGATCATTTCATTTCTTAGATATTTTGCCTGCCATTCAAAAACATATCTTTAAAGTGCATTCCCTAATGCAGCTTGTTTGAAACACTGCCAACATCAGAACAGATGATTGAAAGAGCACACATTTAAGATAAGTGCTAGTCACTGGGTAATTTCTATTTTTATAAAAAGATTAAAAAACTTAAGTTTGGAATTATAGAATTGGTTGGTAGAAGGTTTTTCTGACCAATGTTGAAAATTTGAAATCCACAGTACTATCTTTTAACTTTCAAAAGGGTGACTATGATAAAATGAGGAAAATAGTTAAGAAAAAACTAAAAGGAGCAGTTGCAAAGATTAAAGATTTACATCAACCATGGGTGGTGGATAAAAATACTATCGTGGAAGCCCAGACCAGCTGTATTCCACGCTTTAAGAAAAGTGGAAGGAAGTCCAAAGTACAGCCAGCATGATTTAAAGGTGAGGGTAAGAGAGGCTGTTGCCAAAAAAGCATCTTTCAGGAAATGGAAAAAGGAGCCAAATGCCGAAAACTGGAAATAACATAAGCACTGGCAAGTTAGATGTAAGGCATTGATAAGGTAGGCGAAGAGAGAATTTGAGAAGAAGCTTGCTATGGAAGCAAAAACGCATAATAAAGATTTTTTTCAAGTACAGTGGAACCTCGGTTTTCGTGATTAATCCGTTCAAAAAAAAGTCTGACTAAAACCGAATTCATGAAAACTGAAGCAATATTTCCCATAAGAAATAATGTAAATCCAATTAATCTGTTCCAGACACCCAAAATATTAACCAAAAATACATTTTATAGATAATTATATTTTTACATACAGAAAACAATGAGAAATAAATATAAATGACTAATGAAATGGATAAATGAACATTTAACATCACTTTTACCTTTATTGAAGACTCTTGTTGGCATATGGAAGACAGTCAATCAGCAAGAGAATCAAAATAAAGAAAATCCCATTTCTGGCCACAAGATGGTGCTCCATTTTCAACTGTACGAAAACTGGGACAAAATCTTGACGAAAAAAGTCAACCAAAACCGAATCGTACGAATACTAGGGCATACGAAAACCGAGGTTTGACTGTACATTCGTAGCAAAAAAACCTGTGAGAGAGTTTGTTGTACCATTAGATGATAGAGGGGTAAAAGGGGCACTAAGAGGTGACAAGGCCATAGCGGAGAGACTGAATGAATTCTTTGCTTCGATCTTTATTGAGGAAGAGGTAGGGATGTTACCCATGTCTGAAATGGTATTTAAAGATGATGCATTGAAAGGATTGAAAGAAATATTGATGAACCAGGAAGATGTATGTACAACTATTTGATAAACTGAAGAGTAGCAAATTGTCTGGACCGGATGGTATACATCAAAGGGTGTTGAAAGAACTGAAATATGAGATTGCAGACCTACTATTAGTAATCTGTGAACTATCATTAAAATCATCTGTAATACCTGAAGGATGGAGGCTAGCCAATGTAACGCCAATTTTTAAAAAAGGGTTCCAGGGGTGATCCGGGAAACTACAGACCGGTGAGCTTGATGTCAGTACTGGGCAGAATGGTAAAAACCATTATAAAGAACAAAATTAATGAACATGTAGATAGTCATGGCTTAATGGGAGACAGCCAACATGGCTTTAGCCATATCTTACTAATCTGTTATGTTTTTTTGAAGGTGTGAATAAACAGGTAGACAAAGGTGAGTCAGTTGATATAGTGTATCTGGATTTTCAGAAAGCTTTTGACAAAGTCTCTCATGAGAGAGACGGCAAAATTAAAGTCATGGGATAGGAGGCAGTATACCATTATGGATCAGGAACTGATTAAAAGATAGAAAGTAGAGGGTATTGCTAAATGGACAATTTTTCCAATGGAGAACAGTGAATAGTGAAGTATCCCAGGGATCTGTGCTGGGTCTGCTGCTTTTTAACATATTTATAAATGGTCTGGAAATGGGAATAAAGAGTGAGGTAATCAGATTTTCAGATGAGACAAAATTATTCAAAGTTGTTAAAACCCAACAGAAATGTGAAAAATTGCAAGAGGACCTTTATAAATTGAAGGACTGGATGTTCAAATGGCAGATGAAATTTAATGTGGACAAGAGAATATACATCTAGGAAAGAACAACCCAAACTATATGGTTACACGATTCAAGATTCCACATTAGGAACTACCACACAGGAAAAAGATTTAGGCGTCATCGTTGATAACATGTTGAAACTCCAACCAGTGTGTAGCGGTGGCCAAGAAAGCAAATAGAATGCTAGGAATCATAAAAGAAATGGAGAATAAAGCAAAGGATATTTATAATGCCTCTGTATCGTTCCATTGTTCGACCACACCTTGAATATTGTGTGCAATTCTGTTCACTGTATCTTAAAAAGGATATAGCATTATTAGAAAAGGTACAGAGAAGAGCCACCAAAATGGTAAAGGGGATGGAAGGATACCCCTATGAGGAGAGGCTTAAAAGGTTAGGGCTCTTCAACCTTGAAAAGAGACGGCTGAGGGGAGATATGATAGATGTCTATAAATTAATGAATGGAGTGGAACAGGTAAACGTAGATCGATTATTATTTACACCATCAAAATATAGAAAGACTAGGGCACATGCAATGAAGCTACAGTGTAACTTAAGACTAATAAGAGAAAATATTTTTTCACTCAAGGTTTAAAAAATGTTTGGACAAGTTCCTGGAGGAAAGGTCCATAAACCATTATTAAAGGGTACCTGGGAAATCCACTTCTTGCCCCAATGCAAGCATTGTGGAACCTGTGACTTGGGGAAACTGCTAGGTACTTGTGACCTAGATTGGCCACTGTTGGAAACAGGATACTGGGCTCGATGGACCTTGGTCTGACCCTGTATGGGATATATTATGTTCTTTTGTACTCAGACGGTCTGATTTGTTGCCTTTATCATATACATACTGAAGTCTTTTCCCCTTTCTTGGTATCACTACTGAAATGTTGTGTGTACTGAAAATAAGAGAAGTACAGAGGACTTCTGATTGTCTTAAAAAAAACCAAGGCAGGTTGCAGCAACACATAAACAATAAGATACAATGGACACTTGGAATAGAAATTGGTGCATCTTTTTCATAGTAGAGGATGTCCGATGTGGGATGACGTTTTGGAATGAAAAGGGGAGGCATGGAGACCCAGACATTGCTTTCCCCTGATTAACTGAATTGGCATGTTATCAGTTAAATTGTTGGAGGTACAGTTGTCATAGCTTTGTAAATACTGGCTAAATCACTCATTGTCATGGTATATACATATTTGCAAGCATTATTTCAGCATAACTATCTTAGTGGGATTTATATGCTATAGACTCCTTATTTTGATAAGTGCTATCGAGTCAATGCCAACTCCTGGCGACCCTGTGGATAGTTATCTCTATCCTCTGAATTTCCTTGATAAGGTGCGATCAGAAGTAGATTGCTAGGCCTTTCTTCAGTGTAGAAAGTCTGCAGCACCTGTTTAAACTGCTGCTCCATTCCACTAATCAAGCTCAGAATGGATCACACTGTCTTAATCAAAGCATGAGCAATTTATTATGCATGCAAATCTTAATGGTCATAAACAATCACAAATGGAGACCGATTTTTCCATAGGTTGCCTACGTAGGAAAAGAGACTTCCAAGCCAGGACATGCATAATTTCCTGAGTATTTTACAAAAAGCTCGCAGAACACACAGTCTTTTTTTGAAAAATAAATTATAAGGATGTGGGAAATACACATATTGAAGATTGAAGAGTGCAGTATAGAAAACTGTTAAAAAATATTTTTTAACCAGTACATACAGCAGAACAGACATTTTAAAAATAATTACTTTGAGGGTAACTTTATTGCAGGGCACTGTGAAAAGGTATCTATGTAGGTGTTATTTTGTATAGAAAAATAATTGCTTACTTTACCTTATAAAATATGAACACAAGTGATATAATGTGCACCTTCATTGCAGGCAAGGGCATTTATACCAGCCTAGGAGATGGTGTGTTTGTGTCTATTTATCTCCAGGAACAAGCAGGAATGAGTCCTCACATATGGGTACGTCGGTACCGACGGAGCCTGCGCGGGAAAGCTCCCCAGCTTCCCAAAAGGAAAGCTTTTGGGTCTTCCCACAGCGCATGCGCGCTGCCTTCCCGCCTTCCTGACCAACTCTCCTCAGTTCTTCTTTTTCCGCGGAGCCAGCAGGTCGTGTTCCTGTCACCGCTGAAGAATTTCTTATTTTAAAAAGTTGCTCTGACCGCATATCTGCCTTCCCCGATTCCGAACCGGTACCGCCGGTCTTTACTTCTTTATTTCTTTAAAAAAAAAAATATTTTTTTTTTTTCTTTTTCCACACTTGGTGTATTTCTTTTTGTAAGGCCTACCGGCCTTTACAAATTCTCCCTCATGGAGAAACCATCTTCTGGTTTTAAAAAATGCACCAAGTGCTCTGGTACTATTTCTTAAATGTTTGGGCCCTGACCATTCGGTTCCGGATTGTCCATCCTGCTCTCTGATGTCCAAACGGGGCTTACAGAACCGAGCAGCTAAATTTCATGTGCTGTTTTCTGCAGATAATCCAGCATCAGCATCATCCAGGTCTTCATCTCCGGATGGATCTCAGGTAACCAAAACATTCCTCGGGCAAGTCTTCAAGGGGCAAATCTCCCTCAAAGCAGAGAGAGGCCCTTGGGTTCGACCCTGAAGACCCTGCCCCAGCCAAACAACCCCGGCGGGAAGCTCCGGCTTCCAAAGCTGCTCCTATGGGGTTGCAGGTTGACATCGATGGCACGGCCTCGACCGATCACCTGTTAGACTGCTCTGGGGTACCGGCTCAAACCGGTACCGACATCCAGGCAGTTGTGGCGTCAATGGGTACTATGGTACAATCCATGCAGCAGGCCATAATGGCTTTTATTAATGCTGCGACTCCCTTGGTACCGCAACCGTCGGTTCCGACCCCGGTTCCGGTACCACAACCGATACCGGTACCCAGAGCATCTACTTCCAGTAGAAGGCCGGTACCGGTTTTTGCTTCCCGCGATATTCTCGGTACCGACCCGGCTCCCGGTACGCCCGAGATCGATACCGGTCGGTACCCGTATCAATCTTTGGAAGCAAGTAGGCGATACTTCGAGTCTTCTGAGGATGCCGATACCTCAGATGATTCTGATGAAGCATCCCTTATTCTTCCTGAGGAGCCTTCTTCCCCAAAGAGAAGAATGTCTCCTCCAGAGGACTTGTCCTTTCAGAACTTCATCTTGGAAGTTGCCAAAGGACTTTCCATTACAGTATCCTCTGAAAAGGAACCTAGAGCTCAAAAATTAGACATTTTAGGATACTCTTAAGGTTCCCAAAGAGGCAGTCACCTTACCCATTCATAATATTCTCCAAGAACATATGATGGATTTATGGGAGGCTCCTCTTACACTATCTCCACATTCTCGTCGGTTGGATACCATGTATCGGGTCCCTCCTTCTCCTGGTTTTCAAAAAACCCAGCTTCCTCACCATTCTATTGTGGTGAAGTCTGCTATGAAAAAGATTAAGATTACCAAAAGGCACTCTTCTACCCCTCCAGGAAGAGAATGTAGAACTTTGGATGCTTTTGGCAGAAAAATCTTTCAAGCTACTATGCTTATTGCCAGAATCAACTCCTACAGCCTCTATATGGGCATGTTTCTAAAGGAGCTTGCTCTTAAAGTACAAGATTTTCTCCCCTTTATTCCAGAGGATAGAAAGGAGGAGTTCCTGCTTCTGTTAAAGCATATCCAAGATGTGTCAAAGTTCTCCAATAGGGCTGCCTTTGACTCTTTTGAGGGTGCTAGTAGAGCATCTGGCATAGCCATAGCTGCTCGTCGAATTGCTTGGCTCCAGGCCTCTGACCTAGAAACCTGGGTGCAAGATAGCCTAGGCCTAGGCAATTTACCTTGTACAGGTGAAAATCTCTTTGGCAAAGAGTGGCAAGTCAAAGCCATTCAAATGGACGCAGAGAATGCTGCTTTGGATAGACTCTCTAAGTCTACTTCCCTCCCTGCCAAAAAGAAGTCTTTTAAGAAGTCTTTCTACAAGAAGCCTAGATTTGGTTCCAATGCTGGCCAGTCATCTGCTCAAGCTCGCTTTGTTCCTAAGCGACAGCAGACTAAACAGGCCAGAACAAAGCCTGCAGCAGCTGCTACGCTTCAACAGTCCCAACCCCCTCAGGGTTTTTGACTTACTTCTAGAGAACATACCCTTTCTGGCTCTGCAGCAACCAGAGCCTCTCACCATTCCAGGAAGGCTGACTCATTTTGCTCCCAGATGGGAACAGATTACATCAGAGCAGTGGACCCTCTCTATCATCAGAGAGGGATACAAACTGCATTTTTCCAGCCTTCCTATCTATCCCAGGGTGAGACATTTCGTCTCTCCCCCATCTCTCCTACACCTGTTGGATCAGGAGGTGAATACCCTGCTAGCCCAAGGGGCCATAGAACAGGTTCCCCTCCTCCAACAGGGCTCAGGGTTCTACTCCCCCCTATTTTCTGATACCAAAGAAAACAGGAGGACACAGACCCATCTTAGATCTGAGAGAATTAAACAAATTCCTATTCAAGGAAAAATTCAAAATGCTCTCTCTGGGTATTCTCCTTCCTTACCTTCAGAGTCAGGACTGGCTTTGTTCTCTAGACCTAAAGGATGCGTACACACATATACTCATCCATCCATCCCACAGAAAATTCCTTCGATTTCTGTTCCAGGGAAAACATTTTCAGTACAGAGTACTCCCCTTCGGTCTAGTCTCTGCTCCAAGAGTGTTCACAAAATGCATGTCAGTAGTGGCTGCATTTCTACGCTCTCAGGGAATCTTTGTCTTCCCATACCTAGACGACTGGCTCATCCGAGCTCCATCTCAGTCTCAGGCTCAGAATTCCCTGGAACACACCATCTGCATTCTGCAGTATCTGGGACTTGTCATCAATCTGCCCAAGTCTCAACTCACCCCTACTCAATCCCTAGAATTCATAGGGGCCTGGTTAGATAACACCACAGCAAGGGCCTATCTTCCCCAGGCACGTTGCCACCGGCTAGTGCACCTGGCCTCTCAGATTCAGTCCAGAACTCACTTGACTGCCCGAGAGATGTTACAATTGCTAGGCCACATGGCCTCCACAGTTCATGTGGTGCCTTATGCTCGCCTGCATATGAGAGCAGCTCAATGGACTCTGTCCACTCAGTGGACCCAAGCATCAGGAGCTCTCCGACCAAATAGAAACCTCCAAACGTCTCTTTGGGTCTCTCCAGTGGTGGATGTCCATTCAAAACCTGTTGCTGGGGTCCCCCTTCCAACCGCTACTACCCCAGGCAACCCTCACTACAGATGCCTCCCAGACAGGCTGGGGAGCTCATCTTCAAGACCTCTCCACTCAAGGCCTTTGGTCTCCGCAGGAGACAGCCCTTCATATCAACCTTCTGGAGCTTCGAGCAATTTTTCTTGCTCTCAAGGTCTTTCATACCCTCCTTTACAACATGACAGTGCTTGTTCATACCGACAATCAAGTAGCCATGTTCTACGTAAACAAACAAGGAGGGACTGGCTCTCTGTCGCTTTGCAACGAAGCTCTCAGACTGTGGGCCTTCGCCAGAGAGCATCAAATCCATCTCCTGGCAGTATATCTCCCAGGAATTCAAAACTGTTGGGCAGACAGACTCGGCCGAGTTCTGCTTCCACACGAGTGGTCCCTGCACATGGATCAGGTACTCAGAATCTTTCAGAAATGGGGAACCCCAGACATAGACCTCTTTGCAAGTCCGTGGAATGCCAAACTTCCCCGGTTCTGTTCCAGAACTCCATGTCAGGGGGTTCAGGCCAGGGATGCCTTCCTCCTTCATTGGGGTCAGGGCCTCCTATATGCCTTTCCACTCATTCCTTTGATTCCCAAGACTCTATTCAAACTGCAGAAGGATCATGGATCTATGATCCTCATAGCTCCACGCTGGCCACGCCAAGTGTGGTTCCCTCTACTTCTGCATCTCTCCCAGGGTCCCTCCCTAGACCTGGGAGCTGCTCCAGACCTTCTGTCTTAGGAGGAGGGGACTTTGTGGCACCCAAACCCCAAGTCCCTCCACCTCAGAGCATGGTTACTGAAGGCCTAGACCTTCAAGACTTAAATGTCTCTCAACAAGTGCAAGATATCCTCCATGCTTCCAGAAAACCTTCCACAAGGCGTTCTTATGCTTTTAAATGGAAAAGATTTTCCATTTGGTGTGCTCAAAAGGATCTTGATCCTTTTGCTCTTCCTATCAATTCTCTATTGGAATATCTCCTGCATCTCTCCAATGCAGGCCTTAAAACGAATTCAGTAAGGGTCCATTTGAGTGCTATTGCAGCATCCCTCAAGCCTTTCAATGGACAATCTATTTCCTCTCATCCTCTTATTGCAAGATTCATGAGAGGCCTAACTTTAACTAAACCTCCCATTAGGCCTCCTCCGGTGGCATGGGACTTAAACTTGGTTCTTGGTCAGCTTATGAAGCAACCTTTTGAACCCTTAGCCACTACCTCCTTGAAATTTCTTTCCTGGAAGGTTATTTTCCTCATTGCAGTCACTTCAGCTTGTCGCATCAGTGAGCTGCAAGCCTTAGTGGCGAATCCACCATATACAAGGTTCCATCATGATAAGGTAGTCCTTCGGACAAATCCACACTTTATGCCTAAAGTGGTTTCACCTTTTCATCTTAATCAAGAGGTATACCTACCTGTCTTCTTTCCAGCTCCTCATGCATCCAGTGCAGAGCGGAACCTTCATACTCTAGACTGTAAAAGAGCTCTTGCCTTTTACCTCCATAGGACTCAACCACATCGAAAGTCTTCCCAACTTTTTGTTGCTTTCGATCCTTCTCATTTGGGACTTCCAGTCTCAAAACGAACACTTTCCAATTGGATTGCTCAGTGTATTTCGTTTGCTTACCAGAGTAAAAACATTTCTCTGGAGGGCCATGTCACAGCTCACAGCTCACAATGTGAGAGCCATGGCCATCTCTATGGCTCATCT
Organism: Ichthyophis bannanicus; assembly: GCA_033557465.1. NCBI lineage: Eukaryota > Metazoa > Chordata > Amphibia > Gymnophiona > Ichthyophiidae > Ichthyophis > Ichthyophis bannanicus. The sequence continues at coordinate 551,514,058 of CM066031.1, forward strand.
TCACTCTGTATCCATAGATCAGATCTGTCGAGCAGCCACCTGGGCCTCGGTTCATACCTTCACAGCCCATTACTGCTTGGATAAGGACTCCTGCCGGGATGCCTTATTTGGTCAGGCTGTCCTCAAACACCTGTTCCATTCTTAAACAACTCCTGCCCACCTTCCCTTAATGGATGCCTGAGATCCATCAGAAGATGAACTACCTATGGAGGGGATCTCCCAGGCATCTCAGCTAGGGAGTCCCCATATGTGAGGACTCATTCCTGCTTGTTCCTGGAGATAGCACAGTTACTTACCTGTAACAGGTGATCTCTGGGAACAGCAGGAATAGTCCTCACAACCCACCCACCTCCCCTAGGAGTTGTATCTCTTTCTCTTCCTTTCCTCTCTCTATTGTCTCACCTTTAAACTCGAACTGAGGAGAGTTGGTCAGGAAGGCGGGAAGGCAGCGCGCATGCGCTGTGGGAAGCCCCAAAAGCTTTCCTTTTGGGAAGCTGGGGAGCTTTCCCGCGCAGGCTCCGTCGGTACCGATGTACCCATATGTGAGGACTATTCCTGCTGTTCCCAGAGATCACCTGTTACAGGTAAGTAACTGTGCTTTCAAGTGCATATGTAAATTATAGTATTCTGTAATTTATGTGCATACTTGTGTGTTCGACCCAAATTCCACCCATGTGCATGCCTATTGGCAAAGTATGCACCATCATGTGAGCACATATATTATGCTGGACAATATTTCATATGAGGCCATTCATGTGCATTTGTGGCCACATATGCATATAAATAACTAAAATACTAACGAAGTAGGTATGTACTTTACTGCTTAAAGCCGGCCTTGACAAATTTTCTTGGAATCTGGGAGCCAGCCTAAAAATATGGAGCCGGCTGCCACAATGCTTCCCCCCCAAAAAGGTATATATCAGCTCCTTTTTCTTAATATCTGATTTTCTATGGGGAAAAAAGAGCTTAATAAATCAGTCTTTTTAATGTGCTATTACACAGTGCAAACAGAAGGCAGTGACCCCTCTCTTACTCCTGCCCCCCTCACAAACGCCAGTAAGTACATTATCAGCAGCATATTGGAGACCCTTTACAGCTGCACTTGAGGCAACTTCCTTTTTGTTTCACATTTTCACCATGGCATGGTAATACATGAAGCAAAAAACAAAAATCTCCTATACCCCCCACACACTCACACTCTGTCTTTACCTCATAGCCTCTCTCAGCCATCACCCAGTTTCACCCAGTTCCTCTCTTTTGCATAGCCTCCCCCCTAACCACCACAGCAGTCACTCAAGCGCTTGGTCTCTCTCTCGTGCAGTTCCCCCATCCATCACCCAGTCTGTCTGTCTCATAGCCAACCCCCCATAGCCATCACTCAATGTCTGTGTTTCTTTCCCTCATAGCTCCCCTCCCCCAGCCATCAGGGCTGGCCTCGAAGTTGATTCAAGGTGTTGGTATCCTAAGCAAAGTTTAAGCCTTATTGCCTCCTGGCTGTCAGAATCTATTGTTTAACTTTGAATGTTCTGCTCTTTGCTCCCTCTCCCCCTTCAAGAAGCTGACACCCTAGGCGACTGCCTAGTTTACATGATGGCTGGGCCGGCCGTCACTCACTGTGTCTGTCTCACTCTCATAACTGCCCCACCCAACCATTACAATCTCTCTCTCTCTCTCTCTCATAACTCCCCCCCCCCACTCAGTCTGTCTCTCTCTCATAACCGCCCCCCCCAGCCATCACCTCTGTTCTTTCTCTTGTTATTGCTCCCCCCACCCACCGTAGCCATCAGCCCATGTTTTTCACTCTACAGCAATAGTCTCTACAAAGAGATTAGCGCAAACTTACTGCACAGAGTAGCTCAATCTTTCTGTTTTAAGTCTCATGAGACTTGAAAACAGCAAGATCAGCAGGAACTTCCTGCACCATGCGGCTCAGGTATCGCGATAGAATGAGGAAGCATTGGGGCTGAACTTTCAGGGCCTTGAAATCCTGGCCACCATGGTGACCTGGCATCCGAGATTTGTCATGTCCTTGCTTAAAGTATGCGCCCCCTTAGTGCGAATCAGGCTACTTGAAGAGAGTGATTTTCATGTTTTATGTGCATAAATGGACTCTAATAAAATAAGGTCACACCTAAAAGTATGCACAGTGCAAGCCAACATAAACTTGCCCAGTAGGCGTGCACAGGGGTGGAGTATGGACGGAGCATAGATAGCCACAATGTAGGTTGTAAAGTACATACTGACATTTACACTTGCTGCCAAGCAGGCATGATACCTGCGCCTTAAATATAGGCATGATTTCTATAGGATATGGATTAGTATTTGGTAAAGTTATATAGGTGCCTATGTGTCTTTATAAAATAACACCAAAGTAGGGGTCCTTCTGCTCACTTAATCTAGGTACCCTTTTATAAAATTCCCCTCTTAATGTACATGTTAAACACATTTAACCATGCATTCCATATCATCTTGTTAGGCTAGACCAGTCCAGACAAGTGGGTTGTGTTCCCCTTCTAGCAGATTGGTGGAGACAACCAATGAAAAGCTCAGGTTTCAATGACATCACTCCCATGCCTCTATTTGCCTCAGCCACCAGAGGTCCCTTCAGTATTTCTTTGTCTCCAGCAGATTGGTGGATGGATTTTCTCCTCTGATGAAAATTCTGAGAATTTGAGAGGAAAAATTGATTTGAAATGTTTGTGAACAGCCTGTGGGTTGATCTCCCACTGGAGCACAACATGGGAAACTCCACTAGACTCTGGTCTTTTTTGTAGCCATAGGTGGAGGAAAATACTTGTTTAGCTCCGCTCTCTTACCGGGGATAAGAGCCTGTTGAGCTGCCAGAAATTTGAAGGATCTGGAAGAGTACAACTGCCTCATACAACCTCAACGCCCCCTCCCTCCTCCTCTGGCCCTTCTGCTCTTTCCCAAAGATTGAAGAAGGCTCTCAGAGGGATCTGCCTGCCAGCCACCTTAAATGCAGTGCTGTAAGCCAGAGAAACAGTTCCTGTGGAGTAGAGCTGAACCCAGCATGGATTTTTGGCCTGGGGCTCTTGGGGTGAGTACCAAGGCTTGACCTCATCACGGTCCTTGGGGGATCCTGCTTCTGTCTGTCTGGGATGCAATTCAGGATGGACCTCTGGTGACCATTGACTCGGGGTGTTTCCTGCCATTTTCTGCACGCATTAGTAGCGTTTTTGCCTAATGTGCACCTGGTGGTTGTACAGTCCTAGCGGCCACAGTGGCCTTAGTGTGTGCTATTGTGGTACACGCGTTAACTTTCTATGTCGTCTTCCAGGAAACATTGTTTGACCTGTGGCAAGTGAGGTAACTTTTCTCGGAATTCTGGACTCTGCTCTTCTTGCATGACAGCTTCTGAGTCATCCCTGGAGGACCTGCACCTCCCCCTCTCTCAGCTGGGGGATGCAATTAGTCTGGCCTTGCCTGCCTCAGGGCAGGAAGTGGCAGATGGCCCTGAGGGTGTAAGGAAGATATTCAGCCAGCTGGAGGCTTTGGCAATCTTGCTATGGGTCTTTTCCCCATCCTATAGGGCAGGCATGTCCAACTTCGAACAGGTCGTGATCTACTTTTTCTGGCCAAAAGTGCCGGTGATCTACCACCATGAAAATTAAGTTTCAAATTAAATTTTAACCCAATAAAGTTGGAGGATTTCCCCCCCCCCCTCATTTTTAATGAACCTTCTGTCATTTACTTGGATGTGATCAGCTGTTAACCCTTTCATACCCGGTGGTTCCATTTGGCACCCATGTAGTTTTCTTGTAAAAACTGAGTGAGGATTAAAACCAGTAAACATCAGAAGTCATTTTCTTACTATTATCATAATAAATTACCAGAATCAGTTTAGAGTCACTAACTTACTAGGTGGCGCCACTGGCTGTGCTTTTGTTTTGGTAGCCATTGTGAAATTTTACTGCAAGTGTTCTAGTGTTAAATTTTAATGTTCTGAAGGCTTCACTGCATCAGGAAAATTCTCTCAAGTCAAACAGGTATTTTCCCTTTCTGCCAGTTTTATCACCATTTTTTGTTGAAGCAGTTGTTGAATGAGACAGTTTTGTAGTTGGTTCCATTTGGAACCATTGGTACTTAGTGGTTGTTACATGTTACTGCAGAAATGGTGGTTTGTAATACTTAGTGAATTTTACCACATAACAGTTATTAAGATTTAGATTTGAAATGTATATGTTATCTGCTAATTAAGTAGTAATCTAGTAGTAATTCAGTTATATTCTGAAATTTGTTGAATGTTTGATGCAGGCAAAATGATGAATTGTGATATGCATCGCAGACAAAATAGAAAAGGAAAAATGGAATCTCGGCTTGTCTTGTTACCAGATGCTGACATTTCTGAACCTGAGTGTGATGTAGAGGATCCAGAGATGGAAAATAATATGGATGAGTTGAGCGATGATCCACTGAATGAATCAGAAGATGGTCTTCCATTATCAACAGTTAGGGATCATGCAAAGCAGAAAGATACTGATGTTGCTGGTGTAGATGATGATAATGTTCCATTGAACAGATTATTCAAAAAGAAATCAAAATCAAAAGATGCAGTAATGTTTTGATGGAGGAGAATAAAGCCAAAAGTCACCTCCAATCCAATCTGGTTGGGTAAATTTTCTGATCCACCCGAAGAGGAAGAGCCTCCAATAAAATACTTTCACAGATTTTTTTTCCACTGAACTTATTGAGCACATTGTGATTCAGACCAATTTACTTGCAGTTCAGTGTGTGTCCTCATTTAGAACAACAACAGTTGAAATCGAACAATACTGTGGAATGTTGAAGATGGGCCTGGTTCCAATGCCCAGTTATAAATGCTACTGGTCAGAAGAACTCCGTTTTCCACCTGTTGCAGATGTTATAAGTCAATCATTTTACAGACATCAACAGGTTTTTGCACTTCAATGACAACACCAAGGCCGTCACTGACAGAAATGACCCTTTTTATGATAGATATTGTAAAGTTCACCCTCTTCTGGATTTCATTCGAGAGGCTTGCCTAAAGGTTGAACCAGAAGAAAAGCAGAGCATTGATGAGCAGATGATACCATACAAAGGAAAAACAACCCTTGAGGCAATACCTTCCAAAGAAGCCTAAGAAATGGGGCTTCAAAGTATTTGCTAGATGCGGGATCAGTAGTGTGACATATGACTTTCATTTCTGTGACGGCAAGGCTCCTGTTGTGCAGAAAAGCTGTGGATTTCAACCAGGAGACTTTGTTATGAAATTATGCGAGACACTGCCTAGTACTCAGACTGTACTTTGATAACTACTTCATTTTTCTGGAGCTTCAGCTGATGCTAAAGGAACAGAGCATCCTGTCTACTGGGACAATACGGTGCAACAGGATCAGAGGATGCATTATGAAAATGGAAAAAGAACTAAAGAAAAAAGGTTGAGGATCCAGTGCTCTTATGGTTGATGCAAACTCTGGTTTGTCAGTAGTTCGTTGGTATGATAATTCAGCTGTTCAGCTTTCATCAACACTGAGATCAGTTGATCCAATTTCTATGATCAAGCGCTGGGACAAGAAACTGCATGCCTATGTTGATGTGCCCTGCCCAGCTGTTGTTCAAGACTACAATCAGAATATGGGAGGTGTAGATCTCTTTGATATGCTTATGGCTCTATATCACACTGACCATCACAGTAAGAAATGGTACCGTAGAATATTTTACTGGGGCCTTCATTTTGCGGTTGTGAATGGATGGTGGTTTTACAGACGTCACTGTGAGCAGTGTTCTCATTCCTTCAGTTTGTTATCAGCCTAAGTGAGTCGCTGATCAAAGAAAACAAGGTGCCGTCGTCTGTGCAAAGAAAAAGAGGGTGACCATCAAATGTGCTGGATTCTCCTGAAGTGAATGATCCTGATGACTCCCCTGCACCGCCAAAACAGAAATCATCTGTTCAGTCTGATCCAAACGCCAGCATCAGAAATGACGGTGTAGGACACTTTCCAGCTCACTCAGACCCGAAACAACGGTGCAGGATTTGCAAAGCTCATGTCAGGATGAAATGCATTGTTTTCCTTTGCATTACAAAGGACAGAAATTGCTTCCTCAATTATCACACTTCAGCAGTTTGAATAAAAATGTTAAGAACTTTGTTATATATATATTGTGCCTTACTTTTATTCTTTATATTGAGTTCCGTTAAGTCCCATTGGTGCCAAATGGAACCATGATAAAAAAAAAAACCTCTTTGAATTATTAACTACAGTGTAATGCAAGTGAATATATCTGTTTTCTACTATCCCTAAGCAAAGTTCTGCTTTCTGGAATTTTTTTTACTGAAATAAAAAAATTTGGTGGTGAAAAGCAAAAACAAAACAGAGAGATGAAGATCCAGTAAGAACTGCGAGGGGAAATGGAAAGTACATTTTTTCTTAAAGTTTATTGAGTAATAACTTTCTTTACCTGTCTTAATAATTTTCTTTAATTTTTATTGAGTAATTTGTGTTAAATTTAGGTCGAGTATTGATCCAGGCTGATCTTGCACAATCTTTAATATTTCGCTCTTGCTCATTGGTGAGACGTCTTGAGCCTGCATTTCATCCACCAGCTTTTTGAAGTTGGGTGAATATTGTGTGAGGGCCAGTCTCAGGGAATCTTGGAGATGTTCATCTGTCATGTTGGAACGTTGTGTACTCTGTCATTTTCAGATGGGAAAACACAGATTCACACAAATAAGTTGAACTGAAACAGGAGTGTACAGCTTCACTGCATCTTCTCAAGTTGGGAAATTTGTCTCTAGGCACTAGTTTCCAAAAGGATTCTTGCTCAGCACGGGTTTTGAGAAAAATGTCATTTTTAAGGGTTAATATTTTATTTTCAAGAGATGGCTTGTTCAATGAGTAATTTTTACTGATAGCAGCTGCAGTTTCTTTAATGTCCACATCTACTTTGAATGGGTATGACAAGTACCCCAGAACTGTTCCAATTTTTTGGAAGTCTCAGAATCTATTTTCGAATTCCTGGATAACAGAACAGATTTCTGTCACATACTTCTTGTTCTGAAAAAAAAAATTGGATATTGTCCCAGATGGTTCTGCATATTAGGAAAATGATCAAAAGTGTTGTTTGCAAGGTCAGTCATTAGCTCAAATTTGCTCCACCTCAAGTTGGCATCGGGACTATCAGTTGTGTCATGATTACAGAATGGATAAGGGTCTTGGGTAGTGTATTCAGAAAGGAAGGGACAAATTTTGCTGGAGAATAGAGAATAAAACCAAGGGGCCTGCTCAAACTTAACCCTGGATATTCAATGCCATGGCAACAATATTGAATATCTGGGTTTGCCACACGTGCCTTGGAGCCGCAGAAGCTAACTGGGTAGCAGCGATTTTATACTCTTCCTGGTTAAGTGTCTTGCCCTAGGCCATAAGGAGTGCTAGTGAGCATTAAACCCTGGTCTATTGGTTATCAAGCCAGTGCTCTAAACATTAGGTGGCTACTCCACATGAATCCTCAGTTTTCTTAATATCTGTCAGAAGTTCATTATTAGTATACCATTTGATAATTTCAGCAAACTTAGCTAATACTTCTGTCTTTTGTATTTCTTCAGAAAGTGTGAAAGGACAATATAGGAAAATGTCATCTACATAAATTTTAAAGTCTAAGCCAAGTTTAGGGCTGTACCAAGGGCTGCGCAAGCAGTACAACCAAACAGGATGTGAGTGCAGAAGGGGTGCTGAGGTCATCACTGAGCTTTCAGGAAACCCTATAAGAGTGATTCTCCAGGACCAAGCAGGAAGTCAGTCCTCACTTATGGGTGACGTCGGCGCCGACGGAGCCCTCGCGGAGCAATTTTCCCCAGCTTTCAAAGAAAGCCTTTGGGAATTGCAGCGCGCATGCGCGGTCGTCTTCCCGCCCGAGGGTGCCATCTTAGCCAGTCTTCTTTTTTCCGCGGAGCCCTGCAGACGTCCCCGTCTTGTCCCCGCGAAAAAGTCGATTTTCTTCATTATTTTATTCTTTTTCCTTTCGGTTCGACGCCGATCGCTTTCCCGCCCGGACTCGCGACGCCGGTCTCGAGTCCGCTTACTTTTTTCGGTTTTTCTGACTTAGCTTTCGTTTTCGGTTTCCCTGGCAGCCCGGTCCTTTGACCTCGCAGGGGCCCTTTTTCCCCCGATGGCTGCCAGTGGGTTTAAGCGGTGTGGTCGGTGTGACCGAAATATGTCACTAACCGACACACACGACTTTTGCCTCCGCTGCCTGGGCCCGGATCATGAGGAACTGATCTGTGGGCCCTGCAGCAAACTGTCCTCAAAGGCGTTGAGGAGTCGGCGGCATCAGCGTGAGAGAATCTTCGCTGACCCCAGCCGTACCCGGACCTCGTCGGAGGCCTCCGCGTCGAAAGGCTCCAGCTCGGACCGTCGCCGGAGCTCCTCCAACCGGGGTTCTCTCCCTCCGGGGACCATCGTCGGAAGGAAAAACCCGCGAGGGCGGCGTCGGTGGACGCTCCTGGTTCCGCGAGGGCCAGGTCGCATAGCCCCGACAGCCGCCCCGGGTCCTTGGAGAAGGAACACATCCCGAAGCGACCTCGCCTGGAGTCGGAGATGCCTGCCCGGGTAAGTCCTGTGGTCCTTCTGGACTCGCCTCCGCGACAGCCGACGTCGGGCCCGACGCCGTCGGGGCCCGAGTCGGGGGCTGCTGGGTCACCTGAGCTCGGACTCAGGTTGACGGCCTTGGAGAGCAGACTGTCTGCCTTCATGGACCAGCAGCGGGCACTGCTCGCTGGCCTCGCTGGCGCCGCTGCCCCGACCGCCGGGACGTCGACGTCCAAGTCGACCCCGGAGACCGAGCCGATCCTCGAGTCAATGAGAACTCGAGTCGATCCTCGGTCGAGGTCACCCTCGGCCTCCCGTTCGGGACCGAGGTCGCCGACGCCGACTCCCTCGACGTCGGGACGGCTGGCGCCGCACCCTGCCCGGGCCGACCCCACCGAGTCCTCGTCGGAGTCGGTCTGGGAGTCTGAGGAGGAAGAGTCACCTGATTCTTTCCGGACTCGGTGTGTCCCATCGGACTCACCGGGGTCCGAGCCTCGGAAGCAGTCCCCCCCGGAGGATGCCCGGTTCTCGGACTTCGTTAGGGATATGGCCAAGGCTTTGGCCTTCCCTGCGGATCCCGAGGAGGAGCCTCGAGCCGAAGAGCTCGACGCCCTCCAGTATGACTCTCCCGCGAGGGAGCACTTTACTGTGCCGGTTCCTCCTATGCTGGAACGACTACTCTTCCGCATGTGGGAGAGTCCGGCCTCCTCGCCGGTCCTGAGCAAGCGGGTCGATTCTATCTATCGGGTCCGCAAGAGCCCTGGCTTTCAGAAGGCACAGCTGCCACACCATTCCATGGTAGTGGAATCGGCCATGCATCGTCTTAAGAGCCAGAAGATGCACTCCTCGGTGCCTCCTGGAAGGGAGGCCCGTAACCTGGATGGCCTTGGCAAGAAGTGCTTCCAGGGCTCTATGCTCGCATGTCGTGTCCAGACTTACCAGCTCTACATGGGCATGTATCTCCGGGATCTGGCTAAAGAGCTAGCCGGATTCTCCGCTGGTCTCTCCGAGGAGCCCTTGCGGAGGTTCCTAGCCTTGTCCACGGGCATTCGGGAATGCTCAAAGTTCATGTCCCGAGCAGCCTATGATGGCTTTGAGGCCTCGGCTAGAGTGGCCGCAGCCGGCATCGGTGCCCGCCGACAGGCTTGGCTTCAGTCGTCGGACCTTGAGCCCTGGGTACAGGACAAGTTGGTCGATGTCCCCTGCCGAGGCGAAAACCTCTTTGGCAAGCCCATGGCGGAAAAGGCTGCACAAATTGAGACTGAGACTCTCACCAGGACCAGGCTTTCTAGGAAGACCTCCGCCCCTTCCCAGAAAAAGAAGGGCTCGGGAAAAAAGTCCTTTTACCCGAGGAAGGCGGCTGCCTACAAAACAGTACCCCCATTATCAGGCCCCTGCAGCTCCCCAACAGGGCCAGCAGGCCAAGGGACGGGGTAACGGGTCCCGTAGGCAGCAAGCCCCCAAGCCTGCACCACCAGCCCCTGCTCAGCAGGGTGGGGGTTTTTGACTCGCTCAGCATAGCCTCTCCCCCCCCGCTGGTTCATCCCAGCACCGGAGGCCGGCTGGTTCACTTCGCCCACAGGTGGTCCAGCATCACCGCAGATGCCTGGGTACTTCAGGTCGTGCGAGAAGGCTACCTTCTCCACTTCCATCAGGTCCCTCCCTCCTATTTTCCGGGAGAACCTTCGCGCCCCCCTCTGCACAGGGAGTTGCTCCTTCAGGAGTTAGCAGGTCTTCTGCAGGAACAGGCGGTGGAACCGGTGCCCCACCACCTGAGAGGTCCAGGCTTTTATTCAAGGTATTTTCTGATACCAAAGAGAACAGGGGGCCTCAGACCCATCCTGGACTTGCGCAACCTCAACAAGTTCCTTGTGCGGGAGAAGTTCAAAATGCTTACCCTTGGAATCCTTCTGCCCTACCTCCAGCAGGGAGATTGGCTATGCTCCTTGGATCTAAAGGATGCCTACACGCACATCCTCATCCACCCAAGCCACCGCCAATACCTAAGGTTTGTGGTGGCAGGAAATCATTACCAGTACAGAGTACTGCCCTTTGGCCTATCCTCCGCACCGCGAGTCTTCACAAAATGTCTCGCGGTCGTGGCGGCCCATCTCCGGCTTCACGGCCTCTATGTCTTTCCGTACCTCGACGACTGGCTCATCAGAGCAGCGTCCGCTCAAGAGGTCACCAACGCCACGTGCCGCACGGTGACTCTGCTGCAGCACTTGGGCTTTGTCATAAACTTCGCAAAGTCCACTTTGCTCCCCTCACAGGATCTCGAGTTCATCGGCGCAAGGCTGCACACTCCTCGGGCACGAGCGTACCTACCGCTCGACAGGGCTCAACGGCTCATGGACCTAGCCGACCGCTTTCGCAGCCAGCCCCTGGTCTCCGCCAGGCGCTTCCTGAGACTGCTCGGCCATATGGCTTCCACCGTCCATGTGACCCCCAATGCCCGCCTGAACATGCGGTCTGCTCAATGGTGTCTCCGCCAGCAGTGGCGACAAGCCACAGGCGGCCTGGCAGACCTAGTGCGCGTCTCCGAGCCGCTGCTCTCGTCTCTCCGGTGGTGGCTCCGGCAGCCGAACCTGATATTCGGAATGCCTTTCCAGTCACCTCAGCCGACCCGGGTGCTGACCACCGATGCATCCCTCCTGGGCTGGGGAGCACATTGCCAAGAGGCACGTACTCAGGGCCTCTGGACCACGTGGGAGTCTGCTCAGCAGATCAACTTCCTGGAGCTCAGGGCGATCCGCCTAGCTCTCAAGGCCTTCTCCCACCTGACTTCCCAACAGTCCGTCCTTGTCCAGACGGACAATCAAGTTGCCATGTTCTACGTGAACAAGCAGGGGGGCACGGGCTCCTTCCTCCTCTGCCGGGAGGCACAGAAGCTCTGCTCTTGGGCCGTCAGTCACGGCATTCTCCTCAAGGCAGTTTATCTCCCGGGCCAAGAAAATTGCCTTGCAGACAAACTCAGCAGGGTCCTCCAGCCGCACGAGTGGCGTCTGGATCCCTTGGTAGTTCAGAAGCTCTTCCTCAAGTGGGGTCTCCCCACGGTGGATCTCTTTGCCAGTCCTCACAACCGGCAGCTTCCTCGCTTCTGCTCTCGTCAGCCACACCCCCTTTGGGTTGCGGCGGACGCCTTTCTGATCTCGTGGTCGGGGAGCCTTCTGTACGCTTTCCCTCCCATCCCGCTGGTCTCTCGGACTCTTTTCAAGGTTCTCCGAGACAAAGCCTTCATGATCCTGGTGGCCCCTCGCTGGCCCAGGCAGCCGTGGTTTCCGCTCCTGCTGCAACTGGCGGTGGAGGATCCAATCCCTCTGGGGGTACAACCGGATCTCCTCACTCAGGATCAGGGGTCCCTTCTGCACCCCAACCTCAGGTCTCTCAACCTCATGGCCTGGCTGCTGAGAGGGTAGTCCTTGCTCCCCTTCTCCTGCCGGCGGAGGTGGAGGAGGTCGTCTTAGCTTCGCGACGGCCTTCTACCCGCAAATGCTACGCCCTTAAATGGCGTCGCTTTGCAGTCTGGTGTACCCAACAGTCTCAGGATCCCTTCTCCTGCCCGGTGTCGGTGATCTTGCAGTACTTGCTGCACCTCTCTAATCTGGGACTTAAGTCCAACTCCGTCAAAGTTCACCTCAGTGCTCTTTCAGCACATCATGTGCCAGTGGATGGCAGACCTCTCTCCAATGACCCTCTCGTAGCGAGGTTTCTCCGAGGTCTCCTTCTACTTAAACCACCTCTGCGCCCGCCAGCGCCTGACTGGGACCTGAATGTGGTTTTGCAGCGGATCACCTGTCCGCCTTTTGAACCTATGGCTACCTGTTCTCTCCGTTTTCTGTCTTGGAAAACACTGTTCTTGATAGCCCTCACTTCCGCTAGGCGCGTAAGTGAATTGCAGGCCCTCGTGTCTGATCCCCCTTACACTAGGTTCTACAAGAATAGGGTAGTCCTACGGACTCACCCAAAATTTCTGCCTAAAGTGGTCTCCCCTTTTCACATCAATCAGGAGGTGGTACTTCCAACCTTCTTTCCCAGACCACACTCCAGCCGAGCTGAAACGGTCCTCCATACCCTGGACTGTAGAAGGGCATTGAACTTCTACCTTGACCGTACGCGGGAGCACCGTAAAGCTGCTCAGCTTTTTGTGTCTTTTGACCCCAATAAATTGGGGCTCCCGGTCTCCAAGCGTACTCTGTCCATCTGGGTTGCGGACTGTATCTCTTGGGCTTATGGGGCAGCCGGACTCTCCTTAGAAAGTCGAGTCACGGCTCATTGCGTTCGGGCAAAGGCCACGTCGGTGGCTTACCTCCGCTCTGTTCCGCTGGCAGACATCTGCCGGGCCGCTACTTGGTCTTCGAGCCAGACTTTTGCGGTCCATTACTGTCTCGAGAGGGAGTCCCGTAGGGACAGTGCTTTCGGACAGGCAGTCCTCCGTAATCTCTTTGAGGTCTGAGCAACTCCTACCCTCCATCCCGGATGTGGGCTACCGGTGGGTGATAATTCAGCGAAGATTCTATCCTTCTGTGCTGCTGAGCTAGAGGGAGCTCATTTTTGTGCTTAGGGTCTCCGGTAGCCTTGAGCTTGGGAGTCCCATAAGTGAGGACTGACTTCCTGCTTGGTCCTGGAGAAAGCGTAGTTACTCACCTGTAACAGGTGTTCTCCAGGAGCAGCAGGAATCAGTCCTCACTACCCTCCCTCCTCCCCTTGGAGTTGCAATCGTCTGCTTATGTTCTTTTTTGCAAATTTTTATGCTGTCTTTTTTAGCTATGTCATCTGACTGGCTAAGATGGCACCCTCGGGCGGGAAGACGACCGCCGCGCATGCGCGCTGCAATTCCCAAAGGCTTTCTTTGAAAGCTGGGGAAAATTGCTCCGCGAGGGCTCCGTCGGCGCCGACGTCACCCATAAGTGAGGACTGATTCCTGCTGCTCCTGGAGAACACCTGTTACAGGTGAGTAACTACGCTGCTCCTGCATATGGCTGGAGAGGCAGGGGGGGGGGGCAGATTTATGAGTCACACAGGGCACATTTCTAGCTTGGTATGGTCCTAGCTGAGTTTATGTAACCTCTTATATAGTGATGCAAGGTAAATATTAAAAAGTGTGACTGGTGGGGTCATGTGATGCTGTGAGCTGAGTGGATGTTCTTCAGCTTGGCTCTGGGGTAATCCACATGGAAAAAGCCTAAATTAAGTGTCCATCTCCGCCCTAGATGCTTACCATGTCATATGCAGGTGAGAGGTATGGTCCAGCCTAAGTGAGCAAAGGTGCAACCCAGGCACCTGATTCCAGTCACAATAGAACCCCTCATCCCTTCACATACTTGAGCCAACCTCTCCATCAGATGCACCTTAGTAAATGTACTTTCAGCCCACAACTAAATACAGACCATTCATGACCAGATCATAGACAACAGGATAGACCTTTAGTGTATCACAGAAATATGGTTCTCTGACAGCGACAATATTCTACTCAACCAGTTTAACATCAACGCCCACATCATCCACAACTAACTGTGCTGCGGCACTACAGGAGGGGGTGTCTGCGTTCTCTCTTGTAAAGCTCTGAAATTTGAAAGTATTAGCGCTGTCTCCACAGCAATTGTGGACATGCTCACAATTATGAATGGACACCTTACCTTCTGCTTGACATACAGGGAACCATACAACAAAGTGAAAGAACTCAACACCCTGCTTGACACAGTATGCTGTCACACTTCCCACCGCGAACATCTCATTCTCCTTGGGGACCTCTAGCAACCAGAGCACCACTTTCCCTCAAGCCATGAAAGTCCTGCATTACACACAACTCTTGTAGACCACATAGAAAAGCGACAGCCCGACATAATATGCATCACAGAGACATGGCTCAACCCTACCAACAATGTACTACTCAACCAACTAGTACCGGACAACTACTCAGCGTACAACTGCCCACGCACCCACAAGCGTGGAGGAGGAGTCCTAATAATAGCAAAGACAAACCTAAAGTTCAAGACACAGAGCTTCACCAATACACAGCAATGTAACACAATCAGCATCAAGAACAAAAACATTGCAATCTGCCTAACATACAGAGCACCCAGAGCTCCACCGACGAATTAGCCTTCACACTCGAAGAAGCCTGTGCCATAACAACAAACAACAAGCCAGCGCTACTGATTGGGGACTTCAACCTCAAGTCCACCAATGCCAAAGACGCAGAGGCCTTCCTTCAAGCAATGACATCACTTCAATTCACACAGATAATCAATGCACCAACACACAGACATGGATCATCCCTAGACCTCATCTTCGCATCCAATTACCTAACATCAAGAGACCTAATTTCTCCACCCACCATTACCCCAGTGCCATGGTCTGACCATTACTTAATCGAGACAAAGCTGCGATCACAAGAGGACCAGACAAGCGAAAGAGCAAACATCTCACACACACAAAGACGATTCAAGCATTTCGACAAAGACGAATTCATACAGGACACAATACAACACTTGAACATTACTACAGATGACCTGGAGGAACAAGTTTCCAGCTGGAACAGCATCTTAGCTAACACCGCCAAGCCATCGGGTGGCAGGCACGAGAAACACCACCACAACAGGAGACAAAACAAACCATGGTACTCAGCGAAAATACGACGAGAAAAGAGGGAGCTCAGGAAGATTGAACGGAGATGGAGAAAAAACAAAACAACAGCCGACCAACATCTTTACCTAACAAAACAAAAACAATACAATGATCTCATCAACCAATCAAAGAGGGAATTCCACACAAACATGATAAATACTTCCATCAACAAACCCAGAGAGCTTTTCGAAATAGTCAAGATCCTCACAAAAGAGCAAACAACAGAAGGGGAAGTACAAATTGATCCACAGGAATTTGCCGACCACATCAAAAACAAATTTCACTCCACAGAGCGCACAACACCCAGTGAGACCACCAGGACAGACGTATACACCAAAACCTGGGCACCTTCTACTCACCCTCAACAGAGCAGATATCCCACATCATCTCTACAATCAACACAAGCACTGCTCCTACAGACCCATGCCCAGTGGCATGGGTAAAAGCCACCAAATCAAACTTCATCCACACCATACATAAAATAGTACACAACTCACTCACTCACTCAAAGACTCATGCCAAAGCAACTAAAGCTTGCCTCAGTAAGACCAATCACAAAGAAAACAACTCTCGACAAAAAAGATCCAGCAGCATACCGACCAATCTCCAGCATACCCTTCCTGGCAAAAATCATCGAAAAAACAGTTCAAATACAACTCCAGGAACACATCGACAAATATGAAACACTCGATGACAACCAACACGGCTTTCGTCCCAACCATGGAGTCGAAACGCTACTGATCTACCTCTTCGACAGCATCCTTAGAATAATTGACAACACCAGGAAAGGAATCATAATGATCTTTATCGACATCTCCTCAGCCTTCGACACAGTGGACCACAACACGCTCCTGGAAAGACTAAAGAACACTGGTATATACGGTATCACATTGGAATGGTTCCACTCATACCTAACCGAAAGACAGCTACAGGTCAAGGTGGGACACAACACCTCCCGACCCATAAATGTCCGTCAAGGAGTTCCTCAAGGATCCGCACTCTCAGCACTCCTATTTAACATCTACATCCAACCAATCTGCAACATCATGAAAGAGAACAACATTCAATACACAATATATGCAGACGACATCATGATATACACCCCGATATCAATCGACAACCCGGACTTCTCTAAGATAACAGACTGCCTTACCCAAATGACGAGTTGGTGTCAAAACAACAACCTCGCAATAAACTACAACAAGACCGAAGCTTTAATCATCACTCGGAACCAAAGCTTCATACACCCGCCAAATATCAAGATTCAAAACACTACTATACCAATAAGATCAGAAGTGAGATACCTCGGTGTTACTCTGGACAATAAACTAAACCTCAAGCCACACATAAACAAAACAATCCAAAAAGTCTACTACAAGATGTGAATCATCAGGAGACTGAAACCACTCCTCGCCCTAGAACACTTTCGTACCATCTGTCAAGCACTGATAACCCCACTACTGGACTTCTGCAATCCGATATACCTTGGACTACCGAAACAAGCCCTCAAACCACTCCAGCTAGCACAAAACACTGCAGCACGAATAATATCCGGTACTGCAAGACAGGAGCACATCACACCTACCTTAAAGGACTTACACTGGCTCCCACTCGGTGCACGCATCAGATACAAAACTATCATAAACCTATTCAAGATAAATCAGCACACATCAGCCAACAGCCTGCACACCCTTATACAACCGGACACCAGCACACGTCCTAGAAGAAAACAAACACACAACCGAGTCAGCACCCCAAGTGAATTCAAACACACACGCAAGGACACAACAGACAGAGCACTCTCCATGGCTGCTCCAACAATATGGAACAAGCTACCGGACGATTTGAGGGTAACTACCGACCTCACAGACTTTAGAAAACAGTTAAAAACCATGCTGTTCATAGAACACTATGCACACATCACATAACCTCAGAGAATATATAACAGCACGTGATACCTCCTAAACACTGTATGTATAGAAAATGTTTTTTGCATCTCTGTATATAGCCCATCTTGTACATAGCTCAAACCACTCTAGCGCACAACACAACACACATTGTACATAGCTCAAACCAATCTAGCACACAATACAACACACACTCAACTAAATTTCTCCCTCACTGCATGTTTAACACTCTCACTTTACCCGATTGTTTGCTGTGATACCACCTTGATTAATAAGATAAGGCGGTTTAGAAATACTGTTAAATAAATAAACTCATCAATACCCCAACTCACAACAAAAGAGGAATCTTGGATCTGGTCTTCCTCCCTAATCCTCTCCTAACCACACCCAGCTACTTCCCTACAACTGCAACCCCCATCCCATGGACAGAGCACTGTTTTACCACACTCATTCTGCCCCAGCAATGCATTGACTATGCACCCCAAGATACTACCCCCACTTCAAGGCGTTTCATGGCCTTTGATGAAAAGTACTCTACCAGTCCTGAAGGACTTATCCCTTGAGACTGAAGCAGACCTTGAAGCAGCGATCAGCACATGACCCACAACCAGCTCCGCCACTGCCTTCGCACCTCCCACCCCCTGACCTAGATTTACCAAGCAATGATGACAGGCACCATGGTACTCTACCAAGTTAAGATAACAGAAACGGGCTCTCCGCCGCATTGAACGCCAGTGGAGGAAATTCAGAAATTCCGAGCTGCATGCCATATTCCTAGACAAACTCAAGACCTACTGCAACAGCACACTCGAGTCCAAGAAGGAATACTATCATAACACCCTTTGCAAAGCCCTCAACAAGTCCAGAGAACTCTTCAACCTGGTCATATCACTTTTACAAAGGACCCCACCCAGCCATGCCAAGATAAAGCCCTCAACCCCCAAGACCTGGCTGTGTACCTTCAGACAAAACATGGCTCCACCAACCCTACCACACTCATTATACCCAACCAGAACAAGATGACAGATGCCTCCCAGCCCTGGACCACCTTCAAAAACATACCTCCAGAAGAACTTGATGCCATCATCTCACACATGAATACCACAACCTCCACATTGGACCCATGCCTGGTGTTGTGGATTAAGACTACAAAGAATCATTTCTTGTCACTCATACCAGCTATAGTCCAGTCATCCCTATCCCATGCCTACCTCCCCCCACCACTCAAGCAGGCCTCCATCCGCCCTCTCCTAAAGAAACCCAACTTTGACCCCAAGTCACCTACTGGCCAATTGCCAGCGTACCCTTCCTGGCAAAAATAGAGAAGGCTGTCCAATCCAGTTCCAAAAACAAATTGACTAACATGCACTGCTCAACCAACACCAGCATGGCTTCTGCCCCATCACAGTGCAGAATCCCTGCTGACCTTGCTACTTTTGACCCTCATCAAAGGAACAGAGAACAAGTCAAGGAGCGTCATACACCTGGACATAATCTCAATGTTTGACACAGTGTCTCATCAAACTCTATTGGACCAACTCCATGAGATTGGTGTGCAGAGAAAATCCCTCTAGTGACTCCATTCATACCTGTCACACCATCACCAACAGGTCAAGATAGGACAGACTGCATTCTCCCCATACACACTGCCACAAAGAGTGCCCCAAGGATCCACTTTTTCATCATTGCTATTCAACATATACATCTGCCCCCTATGCACAACTATCCAGAAGTTCGACATCAGGTATCTGATCTATGACAATTGTATACACCCCATTCTCCACAGCCACCCCCGACTACAATCTCTCAACCTGTTTTAAGGAAATTGTCAAGTGGCTCTGACACTGAAACCTTGCAGTCAACTTCAACAAGACTAAGATCTTGCACGTCACCAGGGACCCCAAGTTTGTACCTCCAACAACTGACAGGCTGGGAGACACAAACCTCCAAGTCTGAAATCAGCTTAAATACCTTGGAGTCACCCTTGACCAGCACTTCAACTTTCAAGTCCACATCCAAAACACCACCAAGGTGATTTATTACAAGTTTAGGACACTACGCAACCTGTATTGGCGCATGTTAGCCCTACTCAAGAGACTACCACACCGACTACTGCGCCAGACCCGCTGGACCTCTTCTACCCAGCGCTGTCCTCACTACTGTGTTTACTCTACTGACCATTCCTGCACCCCTCTAAATATCCACTACTTTGATTGAACCTGTTGTATCCCTCTACCCCCTCACCCTTGTCTCTCCACTGTTGATTTTTCACCATTTTGACTGGTAGAAAAATGGTATACCAAAATCAGTTAAATAAATAAACTCTGAAGTTGCTTCCATTTTAATGCAGTTTTTTACTTCATATTTAACAGAATTTCAACTGTTGTGTGCTATGTATCTCATTAGTTTGTTGCACATGAAGTGAAAGAAAATGAATTCAGGGGTGAATGAATCTGCATTAAAGATTTAATGCAGATTTTCATTGTATTCCCATTATATCGATCCCCATGTCTCAAACTTACATGACATACCACTGTCATAAAATCACGTCATGAAGTTTCCTTGGACTGGATTGGTTTGTAGAAGCGGTGCTTACAAAGATGCCAGTCTAAATTTTATGCATCCTTTGTTGTGTACACATTGGGCCCAGTTCAGCCATTTTTGCATGTCTCATATGTCCTGTCTCTTTGTGGAACTAATGTATACAGCCAACTATTTAAAAACACTGCAATATGCTGTTTCCTCACTGAGCTGAGGAAGGGAGATATAGCACTTGTTTGACCTTTATTTTTCCATGTTCAAATTGACTTAACATCAAACAAAATACTTTACTTTTACATTGATCTTGAAATTTGGCAAGCAGGTCTCTGGTAATAGGTTTGCTCTTCTGGAGTATCTGTGTTAGCAAGATGGTTACAGATTGCCTCACATTAACTAGATCCCATTGACTGTGATGCAACAAATGAGCATACACCACATGACCTGGTCCAATCTCATTCTGTGTGATGAACTGTGACAGTTCTGAAAAATGCCTGCTTCTGTGGGCATGGGGTTAGGGAACTTACAGTAGTTTCTTAAGCCTGCTTTCCTCATATGTCCTGAAGCAGCCTTAAGATTTAGGCAAGTCAATGAGATTTTCATTATTCAGTGGCAAATTAATTATCCAGCGGCAAAATAAGTAGTCCGTAATATCCTGAGTTTCGGGCACCATTTGACAGCTACAGTGTCCGTGCAACAGCGCATTCTATGTCCTTCTAATAGGGCATTGTGTACCAGCTAAGTTGTTAATGTTTTAAATGCATTTAAAATTTATAAAACTACAAAGGGGGACTGCTACGTCTGGAGAGAGATCTACAATTGTAAGTATTTACTTCTGGGAATTTTTCTAGATGTTGGGAAAAAGGAATTATTTGGATTAAAGCTGATTAATTTGTAAACCCAGTGTATTTGTTAAATCAGTCAGGGCCTAGTAGCAGCAAAGAGCTTTCAGTTTAAATTTAAAACACAGAAGAGAACTTTCTGGTTAATTTTAGAACCCAGGACTCCCTCTAGCCAAGCAAGGGCTGTGGGACTCCATGTGGAAATTGGTCACAGATTGCCCTAGAAGCACAGGACATGGTACTGTGTAACAGCCAGCTTTTCATAGGTCTTCTTTCCCTCCCTCCCTCCCAAACACCCACCCCCCACCACTGGGAAAATCGTAGCTTTATAGGTGCTTAAACCTCTTAAAGGAAAGGAGGTGCCATATTCACTCTCAGGTGCAACTGTTTATCCTCATCAGGCATACATTAAGGACCTGGAATTAATTAAACTTCAGGTGAACAAAGTACTTTAAATGTATTAGGTATAGTTGTATTAGTATAAGTATCCCCAGCAACCCTTAGTAAGTAAAGAACTTAAATATCTAAACACAACCTAAACTAAAATGCAGCCAGCAGTCCAGCAGCGAAATGGGGACTTTCCAGTCTTTTGCATTGAGTGCCATATGTAAGATTTTCTCTCAGTTGGTGAGGGGTCTTACATGTGCACTAGGTGCAAGGAGCACTTTGCTCTCAGGGAATGAGTCCGATCTCTGGAGGCAAGAGTAGCAGACTTGGAAGACATAAGAAAGACAGAGAGGTACATAGACAAGACCTAAAGGAATATAGTTCTGAAGTCCCACCTCCAGTCTGGCAGCATCCCTGTTGCCATGGAGGAGAGAGGTCACATGACAGGAGAGCATCACCCTGGTGTGGCAGGAAGTGATCCTGTATCTAGGATCTGTCCTCCAGGTGATGTAAAACTCACACCGAGGAAGTTTCTCCAGGGCCATGTGTCCAGGAGGGAAGGGTTAGGACAGCCATTATAGTTGGTGATTCAATCATTAGGCATGTAGATAGCTGGGTGGCTGGTGGACATGAGGATTGCCTGGTAACATGCCTGCCTGGTGCGAAGATAGCGGACCTCACGTGCCATCTAGACAAGGTCTTGGATAGTGCTGTGGAGGAGTCTGCTGTCTTGGTACATGTTGGTACCAATGGCATAGGAAAATGTGGTAGGAGGTTCTAGAGGCTAAATTTAAGCTTTTAGGTAGGAAGTTGAAATCCAGAACTTCCAGGGTAGGGTAGCATTCTGCAAAATGCTTCCCGTTCCACATGCAGGACCCAAAAGACAGACAGAGCTCCGGAGTCTCAATGTGTGGATGAGACGATGGTGCAAGGATGAGGGTTTTGGATTTGTTAGGAACTGGGGAACATTCTGGGGAAAGGAGGGGCTCTTCCGAAGGGATGGGCTTCACCTTAACCAGGATGGAACCAGGCTGCTGGCATTAACCATTAAAAAGGTGAGAGAGCAGCGTTTAAACTAGATAATAGGGGAGAGCCGATAGTCACCCAAGAGTGCATGGTTCGGAACAACGCATCCTTGAAGGATACTACCAAAAGAATGAAGTTAGGGCATATTAGCAGAGAGGTTCCAATAAAGATAAAAGTAGCCCAAATGCCCTTGAGTACGGAGCAGACAGAGTTTAAAGATTCCAAATTACCCCTATCTACTGATAGCCAGATTAATATGAATAAAATACAGTCTCTAAAATGTTTGTATGCAAATGCTAGAAATCTAAAAAATAAAATGAGAGAGTTAGAATATATAGCACTAAATAAAGGTTAGATATGATTGATATCTCAGAGACATGGTGGAAGGAGGACAACAAGTGGGACAATATGATACCTGGGTACAAACTATATCGCAATGATAGAACTGATTAAATTGGTGGAGGGGTTGTGCTCTATGTTAGAGAGGGCATTGAGTCACCAAGGATTAAAGTTTCGCAGGAAACAAAATTTGCTGTAGAATCTCTATGGATTGAAATTCCATGTAGAAAGGGGAAGGCGATGGCAGTGGGGGTGTACTTTCAACCGCCTGTCCAGAATGAACAAATGTATGATGAAATGTTCAAAGAAATCAAGGAAGCTAACAAAAGTTACAGCATAGTAATAATAATTGGTGATTTCAATTACCCCGGTATTGATTGGGTCAGTGTCATGGCAGGACATGCTAGGGAGATAAAGTTTCTAGATGAAATAAATGACTGCTTCTTGGAGCAGCTGGTTCATGAACTGACCAGAGGGGAAGCAATTTTGGACCTAGTCCTTAGTGGAACACCAGATCTGGTGCAAGAGATAAGGGTGTTGGGGCCACAGGGCAATAGTGATCATAGCATGATCGCGTTTCATTTAATTAATGGAAGAGGGATGGTAACTCAAAAAGGAGACTCTGATAAAATGAGGAAAATAGTTTTAAAAACAAAAAGCTAAACGGAGCAGTTGCAAAAGTTAAAGACTTACATCAAGCTTGGGTGTTGTTTAAAAATACTATCTTGGAAGCCCAGACCAGCTGTATTCCATGCTTTAAGAAAAGTGGAAGAAAGTCCAAAAAACTGACAGCATGGTTCAAAGCTGAGGTCAGAGAGGCTGTTGTTGCCAAAAAAGCATCTTTCAGGAAATGGAAAAAAGAGTCAAATGATGAAAACTGGAAACGGCACAAGCACTGGCAAGTTAAATACAAGGCATTGATAAGACAGGCAGAGAGAATTTGAGAAGAAACTTGCTGTGGAAGCAAAAACATGTAATAAAGACTTTTTCAAGTACATTTTAATAAAAAAAAACCTGTGAAGAGAGACAGTTGGACCATTAGATGATAGAGGGGTAAAAGGGACACTAAGAGGGGACAAGGCCATAATGGAGAGACTGAATGAATTCTTTGCTTCAGCTTTTACTGAGGACGATGTAGGGATGTTACCCATGATTGAAGTAGCATTTAAAGGTGATATTGCAGAAGAATTGAAAGAAATATTGATACACAGGGAAGATGTATTACAACTATTTGATAAACTGAAGAGTAGCAAATCACCTGGACCGGATGGTATGAATCCAAGGGTGTTGAAAGAACTGAAATATTAGATTGCAGACCTGCTATTAGTAATCTATGAACTATCATTAAAATCATCTGTAATACCTGAAGATTGGAGGATGGCCAATGTAACGCCAATTTTTAGAAAGTGTTCCAGGGGTGATCCGGGAAACTACAGACCGGTGAGCCTGTCAGTACCGGGAAAAATGGTAGAAACCATAATAAAGAGCAAAGTTACTCAACATGTAGATAGTCATGGCTTAATGGGAGACAGCCAACTTGGCTTTAGACAAGGAAGATCTTGTCTTACTAATCTATTATGTTTTTTTGAAGTTGTGAATAAACAGGTAGACATGTCCTTCCAGGAGTTTATACGGGACATGGCGGCAGGATTATCGATTATGATCGTAGCTGAACCAGAGGCTTGGGCGGAAGAACTGGAGATCCTCCAGTACCCAGCAGCCCCAAAAGAAGCTGTTATCCTACCTGTGCATCGGATACTACACAACCTTATGCACTGCATGTAGGAGACCCCCCTCCTGGTGTCACCCATAAGTAGGAGGCTTGATACAATGTATCTAGTACCGGCCATCCTGGTCTTCCAGAAGCCACAGTTGCCGCACCACTCCATGGTGGTGGAATTGACGATACGCAGGAGAAAACTTGACAAAACCCATGCATTGACCCCTGAGAAGGGAATTGAGAAACTTCAATTCCTTTGCATGCTGGTCTTTCCAGGCTTCAATGTTGGTAAGTCGAATCAACTCCTATTCCCTGTTTATGGGTATGTTCCTCAAGGAACTCAACAAGGATTGGGAGGCCTTCCTTCCCTTCATCCCTGGGAGAAGAAACCTGCCTTTGAGACCGTCCTACAACATAGCCAAAACGTCTCCAAATTTGTGAACAGAGCTGCCTTTGATTCTTTTGAATCCACCAGCAGGGTCTCTGGCATAGCGTTAGGGGCATGCAGACCTGGAACAAAGGGTCCAGGATAAATTGGGCAATATCCCCTGTACAGGTGAGAACCTGTTTGGAAAAAATTGGAGGGAGAAGGCTGGAGAGCTGGAAACAGATGATACCATATTGAAGAGGCTCTCTGGAAAAACTGCTGATCTCTCAAAGAAGAAATCACAGCCAAAAGGCCTTTTTACCCAAAGGAGATTTTACTCCTCCTATTCCTAACCTGCTTACCAGCCTCAACAGAAACAGGAGCCAAGACCAGCAAAGAAGCCTAAGGTTGCCAAGCAACAACCATTACACAGGCACAAGCAGCGCCTAGTTTTTGACTCCTTCCTAGAGAGCATTACCACTTTGCCCCTGCAGGTTCCTAATCCTCTCCACATAGCAGGCTGGCTTTGCCATTACACAAACCAGTGGCACCTCATCCTTCCTGGATGATGTGCAGTGTCCACTACTCTGAGATATCAGTTGAACTTCCACCATCATCCCCCTCATCAATTCAGAGGGGAATATCCCATGCAGCCTTCCCTAAGAGCTCTACTCAAACAAGAGGTGTTCACCCTGCTTTCCCAAGGAGCCATAGAAAGGGTTCCATCTGCAAGAATAAGACTGGCTATGTTCCCTAGACCTCAAGGAAGCGTATACCCATATCCTCATTCATCCAGGATATAGGCAGTATCTCTGCTTTATCTTTCAAGGAACCCACTATCAATACAGGGTTCTCCCCTTCTGCCTGGCATCTGCTCCCAGGGTATTCACAAAATGCATGGCAGTGGTGTCAGTATATCTATGCAACATGGGCATCTTAGTCTTCCGCTACTTAGACAATTGGCTGATAAAGGCAGACTCTCCTGGAGAACTCTGCACATCACTTCAACGAACCCTTGCAATCTTACAACATCTGGGCTTTGTCGTAAATCTCCCAAAGTTCTATCTATCCCCAACTCAAAGGTTGGAGTTCATCGGAGCTGTGCTAGAAACTCAGCAAGCCAGAGCCTTCCTACCACCAGACCGCTTGCACCAACTAGTGGACCTAGCCAACCACATACATCAGCAGACAAGCTCAACAGCTCGAGACTTCCTATGTCTCTTAGGCCACATATGCATGTAGTTCCATATGCAAGACTACATATGTGCCTAACGCAATGGACCTTAGCATCCCAGTGGACACAGGCCACAGGGAACTTGCAGAGTCTGATTCAAATTACCCACATCCTGGTGCAATCCCTCCGCTGGTGGTGCACCCCAATCATCCTCCTCAGAAGATCACTTTTTTGGATGCCTCAACCTCAACACAACCTCAAAACAGATGCATCCAAGTGGGGTTGAGGAGCTACCTGAACTCCATCTCCACACAGGGAATGTGGACATCCCAGGAATCAGCTCTTCAAATCAACCTGCTTGAACTTCGAGTAATCATGAATGCCTTGCAGGTGTTCCAACACCTCCTCTCGAACAGCCAAGGACTAGTCAAGACAGACAATCAGGTCGCAATGTTCCATGTGAACAAGCAAGGAGGGACAGGCTGTCTTCCCCTCTCTGAGGAGGCCTCTCGCCTTTGGAACTTTGCTATCTCTCAGCACATCTACCTCCATGCAGTGTATATTCCGAGCAATCTCAATCACCTGGCGGACAAACTGAGTCGGATCTAGTAAGGCTTTCTATTTGTGCCTTAGTGCTGCATGTCACCCCAATATTAGATCTCGCCTACTCCTTATAATTTGTGTATAAATTTGTAAGACAGAATATCTTAGAAGTAAAAAACAATCTAATTTATTGAACTAAAATACACAGGTCTGTGGCAAATATAACACTGTGTTATCCTGTTAGGCAGAGAGTGGCATCACTCAATACAGAGTTCCAGACACTGTCTGTCCTACTAAGCACTATTTTATACATTCACTTCACACTTTTTTCTCTCTTATATGGTTATTCCTTATAATAACATAGGAATAAATCTTTTTCCTTGTTCTTCTCTTTTATGGTCTTTTGCAGGGGTTTTATCAATATGTCCCATCTCCCTTAACCTCCCCCAATTCCTGTCTTTCCCTTGTTTATGTATACTCATTGGTAAAGCATTCTGTCTGCAATTTGTTTTCTCAGTAGTTTGAAAGTTCACACTACACACACAGACTTTCTTATGCATTCATTTCAAAATGGAGTTTTTCAAAGAGGATTCTGGGAAAGCAGATAGAGAGATCCATTTAGCCCTCTTGTCATCTTCATTCCTCTCTTTGAATCTCTCTTAATTCACTTTCAATGTATAAGAGTGAAGCCTTCTGGTATCTCTCCAAATGTGTTCATTCTGAGTCAGGAGTTGAAGCTACTGCTTCCATTTCTTCTTTCTTTGTGACACAAGAGTTATCATTGTTGCTTTGCTTAATAATTTTCTACAAAAAGCCAGGAGACAGGAAAAAGCAGAACAACAAACCACTGCTATCACTATAAATCCTAATGCAGCCAGAACTAAACCTTTCAACCTTGAACCTAAACCAGAGAGAATGCATTCCACCAAGAAGTGTCCAATATACCTTCATAGTCTTCAACATTTAAAGCAGCAATATTTCTAATCTTTTATATGGCATTGTTAATGAATACAGTATGATTAGCAATAATAGTATAACAATTACTCTCAATTAAAAAATTGCAGACACCTTGCTGGACCAATATCATATCCAGAGCTCTATGATTTTGCAAGGTCATCATAGTATTCTGATTTATAGTTTCTTTCAATTTCATGATAACCTCAGTAAGGATATTTGTTTGAATATGTAGTAGACATTGCAAATGGCATACAGACATACCTAATTCAGCAGAAACTGCCCTACTGGCAAATGGTAGCCAGGCATTACTACTTAAAGCATCTAATCTAGTTTTGGTGAGAGGATAGGTAGAATTAATGCATTCATAGGCTTTAACAACTGCCTCATCTGTTTCTCCATCAGGTAAGATCAATTTCTATATCTCTTTTAGTTCATGCCTTTTCCTAGTGCTGAGTTTTGTACGAGTCAAGGGAATTATAGCAGAAGCATACTAATCTGAACAATTGCATAAGGTAAATGTTCTAGCCCTATTTTCTGATATAGGTAGCCACTACAGTACCAATAGTGTCCTACCACAGCCTCATACATAGTGGTGTTATTCCACTTAGGGAGGAAGTGATGACCAGGTGTTTCAAATGAAGATTTATTATTAGGGGCATAACAAGAAATAAATGGAGTACCCTTACTAGAGATGTGCCAAACATTACCATTGTGAAATATAAATCCAATGGACATGGTCCAATCAGCATTAGCTTTGATTATTGAGTTAAGGGTGAACATAAGAACATAAGGTATGCCATACTGGGTCAGACCAAGGTCAATCGAGCCCAGTATCCGGTTTCCAACAGTGGCCAATCTAGGTCATAAGTATCTAGCAGTTTCCCCAAAAGACACAGGTTCCTCAATGCTTGTATTTGGTCAAGCAGTGATATTCCGGATCCCTTTAATAATGGTTTATGGACCTTTCCTATAGGAAATTGTCCAAACCTTTTTAAACCCAGCTACACTAATAGCTCTTACTACATTTTCTGGTAACAAAGTCCAGAGTTTGATTACACATTGAGTGAAAAATATTTTCTTGTATTAGTCTTAAATAGGTTACCCTGTAGCTTCATTGCATGTCCCCTAGTCCTTTTATATTCTGATGATGTAAACAATTGATCTACATTTACCCGTTCCACTCCATTCATTAATTTATAGACCTCTGTCATATCTCCCCTCAGCCGTCTCATTTCCAGGTTGAAAAGCCCTAACCTTTTTAGTCTCTCTTTATAGGAATATCCTTCCATCCCCTTTACTATTTTGGTGGCTCTTCTCTGTACCTTTTCTAATAACGCTATATCCTTTTTAAGATATGGCGACCAGAATTGCACACAATATTCAAGATGCGGTCGCACCATGGAACGATACAGAGGCATTATAATATCCTTTGTTTTATTTTCCATTCCTTTCCTTATCATACCTAGCATTCTATTTGCTCTCTTGGCCGCCACTGCACACTGGGTGGAGGGTTTTAACATGTTCTCCACGATGACGCCTAAATCTTTTTCCTGGGTGGTGGTTCCCAATGTGGAACCTTGCATTGTGTAACCATAGTTTGGGTTGTTCTTTCCTAGGTGCATAACTTTGCTTTTGTCCACATTAAATTTCATCTGCCATTTGGATGCTCAGTCTTCCAATTGATCAAAATCCTCTTGCAATTTTCCACAATCCTCTTGGGTTTTAACAACTTTAAATAGTTTTGTGTCAACTGCAAATTTGATAACCTCACTCGTTTATCCCTTTTCCAAGTCGTTTATGAATATGTCAAAAAGCAGCGGACCCAGCACAGATCCCTGGGGTACTGGTGTATGCAATTCCTGTTTTTGTGAGTATCATGGCAGCTTTTGAGATATTCCACTAACTATTAATAGGATCATACAAGTAAGTACAGGATTATAAACTTTGATGAAGCAACCTAAACAATAAGTAAATTGCATATTAGGGGGTACACTAATGGGTATTGCATTGGAATCATTCATGATCACATTGGTCCAAGTCATACTGCAGTTAGTACGCTCCTGACAGTTGTGAGAACCTGGGTCAAAACAAGAAATATTCCCTATCAATTCATATAATGTAAGAGGCACAACCACTACAGGGGCCTGGCTAACAGATTTGGGTCCAAGGGTAATATTATGTACAATCAGATAAATTCAACATGTGTTTTTTTGTTTGTTTATTTATTGCATTTTCATCAAAATTTTTACAAAGCAAGTATATAAGAAACTAGTAGATAGTCACTGATCAGGAAATAACAATAGCATCAATTATCCCAGAAATACAACCACTATCTCAAAGCCCACATATCGGGGAGACAGAAAAAAAAAGCAATATGAATTAGGAAAAAAAAGTAAAGCCTAAGAACTAAGTACATAGTCAATATCCTATACCCACCAAACCTCACCCAACGACCTCATGTTTCTCTCTGTCAGCGAAAAAAGCCTCCAACTGTAAGGAATCCATAAATGCATACTTAGATCCCTGCAGTGAAATTAAACACTTATAGAGATAGTGGACAAAATACGTAACCCCAAGGGCCAACACCCTTGACTTCAGGATCAAAAAAGCCCTTCTCCTAAGCTGTGTGGCCCTGGAGATATTAGGAAATAATTGTTCCTTTGCCCCACAAAACAGCATTGCCTTATTCCTAAAGTAATTTTTAAACACTGAAATTTTGTCTTGTTCAGAAACAAAAGTAACAACAAGAGTAGCTCTGGATGTAATGGTATCCTGTACCTCTAGAAAATTAGTCAAGTCAAGATCCTGCTGACCTTGAAGCAAATCAAACCCATCTGAGGATTCACCTGAGACCTTCTGCCAGATAGATAATAAAGTTTAGAGATATCCATAGAGTCAGCGCCAGCCAAGTCCAGAACCTCTCTAAGGTATTTTCACAGCAAAATCTCTGATGACAGTAAGTGACAGGAAAATGTTAAAAATGAATATTTCTAACCCTAAGCATATTTTCATACAATTCCAATTTGTGATGAATAACTAAACTATCTTAATGTTGGACACACTAATAACTTGTAAAGAGGCACACTGATTTTCACACTTAGAAACTTGATTAGACAATACCCCAACCTTCTCAACAAAACTCAATTTAGTGACTATCTCATGAGGGAAAGCACACAGTTGAGAAACTGTGGATACAAGAGTTTGTTCTGTCCGTGTCACTACCCTCCAAATGTCTGCAAGGGATATCTGTGCCTCAGACCACCTTAGCTTCACATGAGGCAGGAGACGAGGTAACCGTTTTCAGTATTTCACCCGCTTGTACTGGGGTATGCTGCTGAAACACATCATCCACAGTATCTAAGATAGGCTGAGACTTGATAGATGGGAGAGGAGATGGAGAGCAGTCTGGAGAGCTCAAGGACTCTCCAGGGGGTTGTAGAATCAGAAAGTCAGAATCTGCTGGCAAATTATCCCCCACATTTACCTTCATATGCCAATCATTTGGCCCAGTAACAGGTTCAGCAGGCATTGACTTCTTCGCTTTCCCATGGAGTTATCCCTGAAGCACAGCTGTTTTGCTGCTCCTCCTGTGGTCCTCCAAGGGGTTCACAATTCCCCTTGTATCTTGCCCCTTAGATCGCGCCCACTACGAGCAGGGATGGCTCAAGGCAATCTGCTGCCTGAGGCGAAGAATGAGATGGTGCCCCCCCCCCCCACACACACACCTTAGAGGGGGCGGGGCTTTTTCAGAAATCCAATCAGAGACTGAACCAAATCAAAAAGCCAAATAGATTATATGGAGGAAATGCAAGATGTTTGCACACAGGGCTGTAATGAGCTGCAATTGCACCCTGTGAGACTTGCAGCTTGGGCGCACGCCCCCTTCTCCCCCCATACCTCCGTCCAGTGCTGCCTGCTCTTTCCCTGCTGCTGCCGCCCTCTGTTTTTTTCAACGTGGCACCGGCAGCAGGGAAAGAGCAGGCACCGCTGAACGAAGGTATGGGGAGGAGGAGGGGGGCATGTGCCCGATCTGAAAGGCGCCGGCACTTTAAGAAGATCTGTCCCTCCCTGCTCTGACATCGCGTCAGAGGAGGGAGAGACCAGACCTGCTTAAAGTGCTGCAAAAAGGCTTGGGGGGTGCATTTTGGCTGCCTGCTATTGTCCTGCCAGCGGCGGCAGAGCAACAGCAGACAGCCGAAATGCGCCCCCCCCCCCCAAACCTTTGTGCCCTGTGTGGCTGCACCATTTGCACAGGGCTAGGTACGGTCCTGTTTGCACACCAAGGAACTAAAAGACAGCAAGAACCAACAGCACAGTTTATAAAACTTTATAACAACAAAATAAAAATGAGTTATAATTAACTACGTTATGGTTCTTGCTTTTTCTTTTTCAACATATATTTTGCATTCACGGTAGGTGCAGAGCAGAACCAGGACATTCACCCACAGAACTCAATATTTAAAAAAAAAATCTGATTCTGTTCATCTCACTAACAACAACAACAACCACTATTCTCCAGTACCAGACATATTGTGAACTAATACAAAACCCTACAACAAAGAGCAAACCTACCATACCATACCATATCAGCACAAACTTCCAAAACTCACATAAGGAGCCCATCCAAAATAGTGTCACTGTAAATACTACAGTGGGCCCTGGAACATCCATACACCTATTTGAAAAGCTGAACAAGTCAAATTACTACAGTACAGTATAGATCTTTATGTACAAACTCCATGTTAACAGAACACCTGACCTCAGTCACACACTCACAACATCGACCCTCACCAAGTACAGAAGAAGTAACCACAATCTAAAGTAAAAATAAGCATATGTAGACAAAATTTAAACTGAACCCCCAAGAAGCCAGAGTCCACATGCAGTGCAACATCAGATAAATAAGAGATGCAGTTGCACAATACAGTGTAAAATATAAAGATAGCCCAAAGTCCATTCATTAAAATTAAATAAAATTATTTTTTCTACCTTTGTTGTCTGACCATTTTATTCTCTGATCATGCTGGTCCCGATCTGAGGCTTCTGCTTTTCTGTCTTCTCTTAGCTCTCTTTCTTTGGTCTATGGTCCATCTGCCATTTCTTATCTCCTCTTTTGTTTTCTTCACTTCCTTCCATCAGCCCATTTCCAGTTCCAGTAACCCTTCCCAGTATCAGCCCCCTTTCCAGTCCTCCCCTTCCAGTACCTTCCAATGTCAACCGCCTTGCATTCCCATGACTGCCACTGGTGTCCATCCCCTTATAGTCCAAATACAATCCCAGGTATCAGCTCACGTCCACTCTCAGTGCCACCCTCCCAGTCAGCTCTCTTCCAATCACCCTATCCTCTGTCCATTCCCCTTCTAGTGCCATTTGCATATGTCAGCTCTCTTCCAGCCTCCTCCCCATTACCCAGCCACCTACTACTCCCATCCCCAAGTGTCAGCTCCCTTCCATTCCCACTTCAGTACATCCCAGGTGTCGGCTCCTTTTCAGCCCCCTCCTTCCCCCGTGTCAGCTCCCTTCCTGCCCTCTCCTTCCCCTGGCAGACCCTCTCAGTATCTGCTCCCTTCCAGCCCTATTTTACCATCCTCCCGATTCAGCCCATTTGTAGCCCAAGCCCCTAGTTTTCTTTTAGGGCCAGCAGCACACTCCTCCCCTCCCCCATTAGCCCATTTTCAGTCCCAGCCCTTTTCCAATCCTATCCCCCTTATCAGCCCACTCCAGTCCTAGTCCCCCAATCAGCCCATTACCAGTCCTAGCTCATTTCCAGTGCTAGCCCCCATCAGCCCATTACCAGTCCTAACCCCCCCCAGTAAGTCAATTTCCAAGCCTAGCACCCCAGTCAGCTCATTTTCTGTCCTAGCCCCCTAATCAGCCCATTTCCAGGCCTAACCCCACCAATCAGCCCATTAGCAGACCTAGCTCCCCCTCGATCAGCCCATTTCCAGTTCTAACCCCCCATCATACCATTTCCAGTCCTAGCCCCCCAGATAGTCCATTAGCAGTCCTAGCCCCCCTCCCGCAGCCCATTTCCAGTTCTAACCCCCCATCATCCCATTTCTGGTTCTAGCTCCCCCCCATAGCCCATTAGCAGTCGTAGCCCCCCTCCCGATAAGCCCATTCTCCAGGAACAAGCAGGAAGTCAGTCCTCATATATGGGTGATGTTGGCGCCGATGGAGCCCTCGTGTGGAGCAATTCCCCAGCTTTCAAAGAAAGCCTTTGGGATTGCGTCTCATATGCGCAGTCCCCTTCCCGCCCAAGGGTGCCATCTTGCTCAGTCTTCTTTTTTCCACGGAGCCCAACGGACGTGGTCCCGTTTTCACCGTGGAAAAAGTAGAAAAGTTGAATTATTTCTTTCAGCTTCCCAGTTCGACACCGGTTCCCCTTCCCGCTTTGGGCTCGGTACACCGGTATCGAGTCTGGTCATATTTTCCATTTTTGTCCTTTGTGACTAGCGTTCGTGCTCTTTTTATTTTTCACTGGCAGCCCAGTCATTTGACCTCGCAGGGGTCCTTTTTCCCCCGATGGCTGCCAGCGGGTTTAAAAAGTGTGATTGGTGTAAGAAGTTGATGTCTCTCACTGACACACACAACTGCTGCCTCCTATGCCTCGGCCCTGACCATGACCTGGTGGTCTGTGGGCCGTGTGGTAAGATGTCTTTGAAATTTCTGAAATCTTTGAAGAGCAGGCAGCATCAGCATGACAGGATTTTTCCTGAGTCCGCATCCACCCTGGGCCCAGACCTCATCAGAGGCCTCGACATCTCTGGAATCGGAGCCCGAGCACCTTCGTGTGTCTTCTGAGCGGGGGTCTCCCTCCAGGGAACACCGGAGAAAGAAAAAACTCGTGAAGGCGGCGTCGCTGGACGCCTCTGATCGGCTTGGGTCCTCGGGTTCCAGGCCGCGGAGCCCGGACCGCCGCCCCGGGTCCTTGGAGTCGGAGCGGCGGGCCAAACAACCTCGCAAGGAGCCGGAGGCGTCGGACAAGTTAATTTCTGTTGTCCTCGTAGACTCTCCTGTGGGAGAGCCGGCGTCGGGCCCGATGACATCGGGACCCGAGCCAGGAGCTGCAGAGCCTTCTGAGCTCAGTCTCAGGTTTGCGGCCCTGGAGAACAGCATGGCTGCTTTCATGGAGCAGCAGCGGGTGCTGATGGCTGGTCTCGCCGGTCCATCCGCCCCGACCACCGTGACTTCGACGTCGAAGTCGACACCGGAGGCCGAGCCGATCCTCAAGTCAAGGTCCCCCTCGACCTCCCGTTCAGGACCGAGGTTGTCGACACTAGTGCCCTCGGAGTCGGGGCGGTCGGGCTCAAAGCACTCGAGGCCAGAGCCCATCGAGTCCTCCTCGGAGGACTCAGCGTGGGAGACAGAGGAGGAAGACTCCCCAGACACCTATCGAACCCGGTGTATGCCATCGGACTCTCCGGGTTCAGAGCCTCGGAATAGGTCCCCTCTGGAGGATACTCGGTTCTCGGACTTTGTCAGGGACATGGCCAAGGCTTTGGCATTCCCCGCGGGCACCGAGGAGGAGCCTCAAGCCGAGGAGCTCGATGCCGTCCAGTATGATTCTCCCCCGAAGGAGGCCCTTACTGTACCGGTGCCTCCGATGTTGGAACGGTTGATGCTCCACATGTGGGAGTCCACGGCCTCGATGCCGGTGCTCAGCAAGCGGGTCGATTCCATTTATTGAGTCTGCAAGAGTCCTGGGTTCCAGAAAGCGCAGCTGCCGCACAACTCCATGGTTGTGGAATCGGCCATGCAACGGCTGAAAAGCCAAAAGATGCACTCCTTGGTGCCTCCCGGCCCAAAGGCCCGGAACCTGGACGCCCTCGGCAGAAAGTGCTACCAGGGCTCGATGCTGTCATGCCATGTCCAAACCTACCAGCTGTACATGGGCATGTACTTGCGGGACCTGGCAAAGGAGATTGCCGGGTTCTCAGCTGGTCTCTCCGAGGAACCCTTGCAGCACTTCAAAGCCTTGTCCACGGGGATCCGTGAGTGCTCGAAGTTCATGTCTTGAGCAGCTTATGACGGCTTCAAGGCTTCGGCCCGAGTAGCCACGGCCAGCATTGGTGCACGCTGTCAGGTCTGGCTCATGTCGTTGGACCTGGAGCCATGGGTTCAGGACAAGTTGGTCGATGTCCCGTGCCGAGGAGACAACCTCTTTGGCAAACCCTTGACTGAAAAAGCTGCAGAAATTGAGTCCGAGTACTTGACCCGGACAAGGTTGTCGAAGAAGATATCTGCACCTTCTCACAAGAAGAAGGTCTCAGGGAAAAAGCCCCTTTTTCCCGAGGAAGAGTACGGCTTACAGAAACTACCCCACTTAGCAGGCCACCCCAGCTCCCCAACAGGGGCAGCAGGCCAGGGGACAGGGGCATGGCCCACGTAAGCCGAAGACCCGCAAGCCTCCAGCTCCGGCTCCTACCCAGCCGGGAGGGGGGTTTTGACTCCCAGCTCCTCTCCCACCAGTGGTTTGGCCCTGCACAGGAGGAAGGCTGGCCCTGTACGCTCACAGGTGGCCAGCCATTAGACCAGGGGTCTCAAACACGCGGCCCGCGGGCCGCATGCGGCCCGCGAGAGAAGGTTGTGCGGCCCGCGACGGAGGGAAATAAAAAAAGCCTTGCTTCTGCCGTTGCCGCCGTGGCAGCGGCAGAATCGACTGTCAATTTTTTTTTTAAAACGGGCTTCTGCTGCTCAAGCAGCAAAATCAGCTGTGCTGCGGTACCTTCCTCTCTGCCCGGAGATCCTTCATTGTGCTCCATCAGCGTGTGCTTTTCAAGCCGCGAAGAGAGTATTCCCCTCTCGCGAGGCTTGACAAGTGAATAGGCTTAAGCCGCGCGAGAGGGAAATACTCTCTTCGCGGCTTAAGAAGCACACGCTGATGAAGCACAATGAGGGATCTCCGGGCAGAGAGGAAGGGGCCGCGGGACAGCTGATTTTCTGCTGCAGCAGCAGCAGCAGCAGAAGAAGCCAGGTGTTTTTTTTATTTACCCGGGGGGGGGGGGGTAGGACTGGAAATGGGCTATTGGCAGGGGGGGGGGGTGTAGGACAGGAAATGGGCTATTGGCAGGGGGGGGGAGGACAGGAAATGGGCTATTGGCAGGGGGGGTGTAGGACAGGAAATGGGCTATTGGCAGGGGGGGGTTATGACTGGAAATGGGCTATTGGCAGGGGGGGTTATGACTGGAAATGGGCTATTGGCAGGGGGGGGTTATGACTGGAAATGGGCTATTGGCAGGGGGGTTATGACTGGAAATGGGCTATTGGCAGGGGGGGTGTAGGACTGGAAATGGGCTATTGGCAGGGGGGGTGTAGGACTGGAAATGGGCTATTGGCAGGGGGGGTAGGACTGGAAATGGGCTATTGGCAGGGGGGGTGTAGGACTGGAAATGGGCTATTGGCAGGGGGGGTTAAGACTGGAAATGGGCTATTGGCAGGGGGGGTTATGACTGGAAATGGGCTATTGGCAGGGGGGGATATGACTGGAAATGGGCTATTGGCAGGGGGGGGTTATAACAGGAAATGGGCTATTGGAAGGGGGGGTATGACTGGTAAGGGCCATGGTGGGGGCTAGGACTGGAAATGGGCAGGTGGGGGTTAGGAAGGACTGGAAGTGGGCTGATGGGGGGAGTTAGGACTGGTAATGAGCTATGGAGGGGCTGACTGAAATGGGGTAATGGGGGTTAGGGCTGGAAGTGGGCTATTGGCAGGGGGGGTTATGACTGGTAATGGGCTATGGTGGGGGCTAGGACTGGAAATGGGCAGATGGGGGTTAGGACTGGAGGTGGGCTGATTGGAAGGGGGGCTTGAACTGCAAATGGCTGATGGGGAGGGGGCTTGGAATGGAAATGGGCTGTGAGGGGAGGGAGCTAGGATTGGAAATGGGCTGATGGGGGGCTAGGATTGGAAATGGGCTGATGGAGGGCTAGGATTGGAAATGGGCTGATGCAGGGACTAGAAGGGAGCGTATGCTGGGTGGGGCTGGAACTAGAAGGGAGCTGATGTTGGGGGAGGATTAGAATGGGATGGAGCTGGGAAAGTGAAATGGAGAGGGGAAAAATATTTTGTCTGGGAGAGAAGACAAATCTACAATTGGCCAGGTATTGGGAGAGTAAGTGGGGATTGAGGATGGAGGGGTAAAATTTGAGTGGATGAAATAGGAATGAGGAAAGAGAAAAAGGAGAAAGATTAGTATGTTAAAGCAGATGTAGAGAGAGAATGGAAAAAAAAACTAGGAGAGAAGAAAGGGCAAATGGACAGCAGACGATGGAGAGTTAGCAGAAGACATGAAGAAACCAGAAGAAAGTGGCTGGAACAATTGCAACTGAAAAAAAATGCACAAAAGGTAGAAAAATATCTCTTTATTTTGAATTTATTAACTGGAATATGTCAGCTCTGGGAAATGTGCATCATTAATGTTTGCGCTTTGTTTAGTACAAGAGGAAATTAATTTATAGTTTTATTTCTACAGTGTTGTTGTACATTCCAAGTTTGGCTTTTGGGGTTCCCAGTTTAATTATTGTCTTCCTGTTTCTAAATCTTTTAGTCTTTCTTTATCCATGCACTCATTAAAGAGGCATGTTTACTAAAAGTTAGTGCATGGTAACATTATGCAAATATTTATGCAAATGAGGCCCCTTATGCAAATGAGGCCCCGCGTCTTATGCGGCCCCCGGGTTACTTTACAAGTCCTCATTCGGCCCTCAAAGCAATTTGAGTTTGAGACCCCTGCATTAGACCGACGCCTGGGTTTTGAAAATAGTCCAGCAGGGCTATTTACTTCATTTTGACAAGGTGCCCACCTCCTTTTACCCAGGACAGCCTCTCAGGCCCCTTCTTCACAGGAACCTCCTCCTGCAGGAGTTGACAGGCCTGCTAAAGGATCAGGCGGTGGAACCGGAGCCCCACCACCTGCAGGGGCAAGGCTTCTACTCCAGGTATTTCCTCATACCAAAAAGAATAGGAGGCCTTCGCCCCGTCCTAGACTTGTGAAATCTGAACAAGTTCCTGGTGAGGGAAAAGTTCAAGATGCTTTCCCTTGGGATTCTACTGCCTTACCTCCACCAGGGAGACTGGCTATGCTCCTTAGACATAAAGGATGCTTATACTCACATCCTCATACACCCAGACCACAGACAATATCTCAGGTTTGTGGTCGGAGGAAACCACTTCCAGTACAAGGTGCTTCCCTTTGGCCTAGCTTCCACTCCCAGAGTATTTACCAAATGCCTAGCAGTGATGGCGGCCTTCCTCAGAAGCCAGGGAGTCTTTGTCTTTCCATACCTGGACGACTGGCTCATCAGGGGCCAATTGGCGCAGGAGGCACAGCAGGCCACTGCTCGCACAGTCACCCTCCTCCAGCACCTAGGGTTCATTATAAATCACGAAAAGTCCACTTTACTCCCCACTCAAAACTTGGAGTTCATAGGAGCAAGACTGGACACACTTCAGGCAAGGGCTTACCTGCCACTGGACAGGGCAAGGCAGTTGCTGGACTTGGTCCAGCAGGTCCAGCACAGACCTCAAGTCTCCGCAAGGGTCTTCCTATACCTCCTGGGCCACATGGCCTCCACGGTGCATGTTACTCCATATGCTCGATTCCACATGCGCACAGCTCAATGGACCCTCAGAGACCAGTGGACGCAAGCCACTGGCCAACTCAGAGACAGGGTAGCGATTTCCAAGCTACTGGTGACAGCCTTGCAATGGTGGCTTCACCCCCCCCCCAACTTGCTTCAGGGAGTAGCATTCCAACCTCCCTCTCACACCAGAGTGCTGATGACAGATGCCTCCTTGCTGGGCTGGGGAGCCCATTGCCAGGGTTGATGCACTCAGGGTCTGTGGTCCTCGTGAGAGGCCGCACTTCAAATCAATCTTCTAGAGCTTCGACCCATCCGCCTAGCTCTTCAAGCCTTCTGTCATCTTCTTTCACATCACTCGGTGCTGATACAGACAGACAATCAGGTAGCGATGTTCTACATCAACAAACAGGGAGGCACAGGATCTCCGGTCCTATGCCAGGAAACTATGGACCTCTGCTCTTTTGCAGTGGCACATCACATGTCCCTAAAGGCAGTTTATCTGCCAGGTCCAGAGAACCTCCTTGCTGACAAGTTGAGCAGGATTCTTCAGCCTCATGAATGGCAACTGAACCGGGATGTAGCCCAGCAGATCTTCAACCGCTGGGGTCTCCCATCCATGGATCTCTTTGCCAGTCCGCAAAACCATCAGTTGCCCTGGTTCTGCTCGAGGCAGCCGCAGCCGCATCCGCTCAGTGTGGCGGCAGATGCTTTCCTGATCTCGTGGGCACAGGGCCTTCTCTATGCGTTCCCACCCACG
This sequence comes from Ichthyophis bannanicus, assembly GCA_033557465.1. Lineage (NCBI taxonomy): Eukaryota > Metazoa > Chordata > Amphibia > Gymnophiona > Ichthyophiidae > Ichthyophis > Ichthyophis bannanicus. The sequence continues at coordinate 551,553,400 of CM066031.1, forward strand.
CCCCTGGTGGCACACACTCTGTTCAAGATTCTTCGGGACAAGGCCTCTGTCATCCTAGTAGCCCCCAGGTGGCCCAGACAGCCTTGGTTCCCTCTTCTCCTTCAACTGGTGATCAAAATTCCACTCCCACTGGGGCAGCAGCCCGACCTCTTGACCCAGGAACAGGGTTCCTTGCTACACCCCAATCTCAGATTCCTCAACTTAATGGCCTGGCTGCTGAGAGGGTAGTACTTGCTCCTCTACTCCTTCCCAAGGAGGTTGAGGAAGTGTTGCTGGCCTCTAGGAGGCAATCCACTAGAAAATCCTACGCGTTCAAGTGGCATAGATTTGAAGGGTGGTGTGCCCAAAATAAGGAGAACCCGTTCACTTGTCAAGTACCTCTGTTATTGCAGTACTTGCTCCACCCCTCAGAGTTTAGGCCTCAAGTCTTAACTCTGTCAGGGTCCACCTGAATGCACTATCAGCTCACCACTCTCCAGTGGATGGGCAACCTCTTTCAGCTCACCCTTTGGTATCCCGATTCCTCAGAGGCCTTCTACTCTTGAAGCCTCCGATTCGCCCACCGGCTACAGAGTGGGACTTAAATGTGGTCTTGCAACGGCTTACTTGCCCACCTTTTGAACCAATGTCCACCTGTCATCTCCGCTTCCTTTCCTGGAAAGCACTCTTTCTGGTGGCACTTGTGTCTGCTCGACGTGTGAGTGAGCTGCAAGCTTTAGTATTGGATAGACCATATACATGGTTTTACAAAAACAGAGTGGTCCTCCGTACGCACCCCAAGTTCCTCCCAAAAGTGGTTTCCTCGTTTCACCTTAACCAAGAGGTGGTTCTTCCAACCTTCTTCCCCAGGCCACATACCAGCAGGGTAGAAGTGGTTCTGCATACCATGGACTGTAAGAGGGCACTCGCCTTCTACCTGGAATGTACACGGGGACATTGGAGAGCTTCCCAGCTCTTCGTTTCTTATGACCCTAGTAAATTGGGTCTACCTGTCTCCAAGCGCACGTTATCCACCTGGGTGGCAGACTGCATCGCCTGGGTGTCCAGGGCAGCTGGCCTCCAACTGCAGGGCCGAATCACGGCCTACTCTGTCAGGGCTAAGGCCGCATCAGTGGCTAACCACCGCTCTGTTCCATTGGCAGACATTTGCCGGGCTGCAACTTGGTCTTCAAGCCAGACTTTTGCAGCCCACTACTGTCTGGAGAGAGAGTCCCGGCGGGACAGTGTTTTCGGTCAGGTGGTACTCTGTAACCTATTCGAGGTTTAGGCAACTCCTACCCTCTGACCCTTTGGTGTCAGGCTACCATGGGGGTTGCGTTCTCGGAGAAAAATCCTATCACTGCTGCCGCAGCCCTTCTAGAGGGAGCCATTTTCAGCTATGGGTTTGTGGTAGCCTAGAGCTAGGGAGTCCCATATGTGAGAACTGACTTCCTGCTTGTTCCTGGAGAAAGCATAGTTACTCACCTGTAACAGGTGTTCTCCAGGGACAGCAGGAATCAGTCCTCACGACCCTCCCTCCTCCCCTGGAGTTGCAGTCCTTTGATTAATTTTTTCTCATTTTTGCTGCCTTTTTAGCTATGTCATCTGACTGAGCAAGATGGCACCCTTGGGCGGGAAGGGGACCGTGCATGCACAATGCAATCCCAAAGGCTTTCTTTGAAAGCTGGGTAATTGCTCCGTACGAGGGCTCCGTCGGCACCGACATCACCCATATGTGAGGACTGATTCCTGCTGTCCCTGGAGAACACCTGTTACAGGTGAGTAACTACACTTTTCAGTACTAACCCCCCATCAGCCCATTTCCAGACCTAGCCCCCCCATAGCCCATTAGCAGTCCTAGCCCCCCTCCCGATCAGCCCATTTCCAGTTCTAACCCTCCCATCAACCCATTTCCAGTCCTAGCCCCCCCCATATAGCCCATTAACAGTCCTAGCCCCCCCACATAGCCCATTAGCAGTCCTAGCTCCCCCTCATGATACATTTTTCCAGTTCTAACACCCCCCCCCCCAGCCCAGCTCCAGACCTTTAGGGAACTGGGAGGGGGGGGGGAACAGCTGCAAATGCTGCTGCCGCTGCAGCATGAAGTGCCCCGCCGTGGCTGCCTCCCCGGGAGAGCCCTCACAGACCTCTCCCCCCCCCCATGCTGGCTCAGCTCTGCAGAGCCGCACGAAGGGAGAGTGTTTAAAGCTCTGTTAAAGCTGAGCCCACGGTGCTGATGAGAAACAGCATTTCCTGTTTTCCATCAGCAACACGGGCTCAGCTTTAACAGAGCCGCGCGAAAGGGAAACACTCTCCTTTCACGCGTCTCTGCAGAGCTGAGCCGGGGGGGGGGGAGCGGTCTGTGAGGGCTCTCCCGGGAAGGTGGCTGCTGTGGGGCGCTGCTGCTGCCGCCGCTCCAGCAGCACCTTTTGCAGCCGGGTTTTTTTTTGTTTTGTTTTGTTTTTAAATTATTATTTTGAAGGCCAAGGGAGGCGGTCTTTTTGAGGACAATTTTTGCCACCTTCAAAAAGATGCCGCCTGAGGCAACCACCTCACTCGGCCTCATTACAGAGCCGCCCTTGACTACGAGCACCTATGGCTGTGCCTCTCATACAGCTGCTTTTGAGCAGGCCCCTGAACATCGGGGCCGCCCAGAGAGCAGCCTGCTTCCTCTGCTCCTTCTCCAGCTGCGCTGGTAACGCTCTCCTAAATTCAACATTTTAACTCCTTCCAGAACCATTTCTTTCCACAAATTCCCAGCTATTACAGCACGCTTATCAGAAGAGGTACAATTGTGTATCACCAGGGACTTATGTAAAAACCATAGTTACAAGACTTAGTAACAGTGTAACTTTCACAGTAAGTGTAGGTATCAGTGAATTGAGTCTGTTCAACATCTTCTGTACAATTAAACTGGAGAACACAAGGGGGCAGGCACTATATCCCTACAGTGTATCCATGCCAAACTTCAGTTGAGCTGTACCGCAGTTGGAGTTACTGCAGTTACTGTGTGTGGTCCTGTATACAGAGGTTGATCCCACCTTTCTCTCAGAGGTACTTTTCTGTAGACAAGGTCACACAGTTCAAAAGTGTACGGTAAGAGTTCTGTGGGTGGTTTTCTTGTTGCGAGATTCTGCTGAATCAATGTAATGCAAGAATGCAAACCTGAAAGATAAGCAGAGTCTGGTAATAACATTCCTTGCTGGCTGATCTGAAAGTCCCTAGTACACCTCCCTGTTATGATTTCATGTGGGGTTAATCCTATTCTTTTTATAGGAGTAATCCTAAGCAAATATAAAAACTATGGTAACACTTGTAGCCATGTTTGTCCATTCGCAACCGTAAGTTTTCTTAATTGAGTCTTAATTAAACCATTGCACCTTTCCACTAAACCATTTGAGGTAGGAGAATATACTGAAACATACCTCCATGGAATTCCAAGAGAATCTGCAAATGCTTTTGTTAGTTGATTTCTGAAGGACCCAGGATTTTCGAAAATCCTCACAATTGTTCATTTCCTTTGACCCCACTCACTTGGGGCTTCCTGTAACAATGCTCTCCAGATGGATAGTGGACTGTATCTCATTTGCTTATGATCGAGCAGGCCTAACCCTCACCAGACACATCATTGCTCACAATGTCCAATGCCATGGCAACCTCTGTAGCCAACCTATGCTCAATAGCCATTGATGAAATCTGTCAGGCAGCAACCTGGTCCTCCATACATACGTTTGCCACCCACTATTGCTTGGACAAGGACTCTCGCTGGGATGCGGTCTTCGGCCAGGCAGTCCTCCAACATCTCTTTGGAACATAGCTACAATTCTTCTTCTCGCCCACACTCTTCTTACCAGATCTCCAAGGCGGAGATGTCTATGTCAAACTAAACCCTATCTGGACTCCACAGAAATAGCATGGCCCCACCGCAGGGTCCCACAGCACATAGTCCTGGCTCACACTGCCCCACCCCCTGCAGAGATGGGATGTGCTGGAACACCCTGTGTGTGTGGCTGGCCCCCCAGCACATCCCATGAAGCTAACCATGACGTCTGTCCCCCACAGCAGCAACACAGCAGAAGGAGGATTCCCAATCCCCATCCCCAGATGGCTCCATCCCTGACACCATGGAGGACACTGGTGCAGATATACCCCCCAGCCCCAGTGGGAGCAGCAGCAGTGCACTGCAAAGCCCCATCCTCCTGTCCAGCCCAACACCATCTGTGGATGAAGAGGCAGGTGATGAGGGGACAGCAGGGGAGGCAACATTCTCCTCCTCCACCTCCCCTGAAGGGGGCAGAGCTGATGGCAGTGGGCAGGGGGCCTATGTCCCACAGCACACCTGGGGGATAGTATGCAGCAGGGTGGTGGTCAGGTCCCACAGGTGCCGTATGCAGAAGCCCTGGAGACAGGGAGTGACCTCTGGACCCTCATCCTCCAGCCCCTGGGGAGAGGGCATGTGGCGTGGCAGGATGGACAGCTGGAGAGGCCCCATGGAGTGTGTTGGGTGAGGCTGTAGTGACACTGATTGAGGGCCCAAGCAGGGGCGACAAGGATGTCACAGTTGAGTGCATGCAGGAGGGTGGGTGGTGATGAGGTGAGGAGGAGATGCAGGGGGAGCATGTGGGGTGTTTAAGTGGCAGGAGAAGGGTAGCAAAGGAGAGGACTCAGAGTGCATGCAGGGGGAGCGTGTGGGGGTGTGTGAGTGACAGGAGGGGGGAATGAAGGTATGTGGACAGATGAGTGGCAGGGTGTGGGTGCAGGTGAGGGTGGGTGTGCAGAGTGGATGGGGAATCTGAGCGGGGGTGTGGGGAGCGATGTGACAATGCAACTAGAGGGGACGTGGATGGTGAGGCAGTAGGGGGCCCAGATTATCGAAGCTCGGGTTGCCAGGAGGCAGTGGCAGTGCCAAGTCATGTCAGTGATGACAGCGGTGATGCTGTGAAGGTGCCATCATCCATGTCCATGTGGGAGTAGCGTTCCCATGTCGGTGAGCCACATCGCCCACCCCTATCTGAAGTGGGACCTGATGAGGGGGGCCTAGGAGGAAGTTGGAGGCCCTGAGGACACACCAGCCCTGGCCCGTCTGGAACATGTGCTGGCACTCAGCCTTGCATGGCTGCGCAGGCCCCTCTCACACCTCTCATGCCATGTGGAGGGTCTCAGGGGTGAGGTGTGGGGCCTGAGGGGTGAGCTCAGGGGCCTGTGCCTGCTGCTGGAGGACTGTCTACAGCCCCAACACTACTCCCCCCCAGTTGCACAGCAGGCAGCCCTGTGGGGCACTGAGGGGGCCACGCTATCTTTAAGGCGCCCAGGGGCAGCAGTAGCACTAAGCATCATGGTCAGAACCAGTGTTTTCTGGTGCAGTGACAGCCACCAGGGCAGACTGGATGACACTGTTAATGGCCCTGTAGGTGTGGCAAGGATGGGGGTTGGGTGCTGGGGGACACTCCTGTTGGCCAGTGTATGTGGGCACTGTTCACCCATATTCTCTGTCTGTCCCATGCATGTTGGCTAGAAAAATAAAGTGTTATGCAGGTCAACATGTGTGCCTATGTGTCTGTCGGCCAAAGCAACCCTGGCCACCAATGGCCCTGAACATATGTGTCGTGCCATAGGGGGGATGCTGTGCTGCATGCCACATGTAAATGGTAGCCAATGCATGTCTGAAGCATATAGCCAGGTAGACTGGCCACCACAGTAGCAGGAGATGGTGCAAACACCCAGGGGGAATGGGGAGGGGCCATAGGGTGGGGGAGCCATGAGCATGTGGCAGCAGAAAAGCCATGAGCATGTGGCAGCAGAAAGCCAGTGGCCCACAGGGGTGGCACAGGGCAGGGCAGATGAACAGGGTTTTGCTGGGGTACCAAGTGTATGTGGCACACCATGCCCAGTCCCATGCCGCCAATGCCAGCCCACAGGTGTGCACCACCTGCAGTGGGCAATGGGCAGGTAACAGATGGCCAAGGGACAGGTGGACTGTGTGATGTGTGCATCCCTGGTGCAGTGACCATGGGTGCCATGGCATGGATGCCCATACCAGACATAGGGACACCCATGCAGGGCAACATCGCTGAATGCCCCAGAACATATGTCATGCCATACACGGGTTCAGGCAGGGGCACACAAAAATCAGCAAAAATAGTGGTGGTGCAGGTCCCAAACTGACCACCCATAGACCCAGGGGCAGCCCACATACCAATGGGCTACAGCGGAGCACCACTGTGAGTAATGTCCCAGGCAGACAATGTGCACAATGCACAGGGACATGGCCTGGACACACAGGCTATATCTGTATGGTGCAGACATGCACAGGCCCATGATGGCTGTGGCATGTACCCCATCCCCTCCCCATTCACTGGCATGTGCTTTGGTTGTTATGATTGGGATACATATGTACCAGGCTATCAGGCAAAATGTGCCTGAACAAGGCTAGCATGCACCAACACACCCCATCTGGATGGTGCGCCCATGTGCATATCTGCACCAGCATCAGGTTCGTCCCCATCATCCATGGCTGGTTCTGGCTCATCAGGCAGTGACTGCCTGAGCCACAGGGCAAAGTTATGGAGCATGCAGCATGTCATTAGAAACATAGAAACATGATGACAGAAAAAGGCCACATGGCCTATCTAGTCTGTCCTTCCATAACATTGCAATCTCACACACCTTGTGAGGCCTGTACAGCAGCTCCTCTCTGGACTGGTCCAGGCAGCGGAACCAGCACTTCAGCTGGCCAAAGGTCTTCTCTATGATACCCCTTGTGGTCTGGTGCACACGGTTGTACCGGTGCTGTGCTGGGTTGCTGGAGTTTAGTATGGGAGTCATCAGCCAGTCGTGAAGGGGGTAGCCCTGGTCACCTACAGGGGGAGACAGAACAGCAAACCATTAATCAGCTGGTGTGCCAGTGACGGGGCCATGTAGGCTGGACACGTAGTGGGCTGTGGACAGCCGACTGTGCATATCCAAGTCTGTGGACACTGTCTGGAGGGTCCCAGGAGTGACAGCCGGCCACTGTGTGTCCACAGCCCACTACATGTGCATGGGCACTCTCAAAGGCGATGGGTCCCTGCTGGGGGGTATTCCTGGGCACTGTGTGTGTGTCTGGTGCCCTTGCCTTGTACTTGGCCAACAGCAGGCATACCCCTGGATGGCGGTAGATGTGGCTGCATGAAACACCACCACATGCAGGCCTGCTGCCTCCATCCTGGTCACCTGCCTCAGCTCCCCGCTGCATGTACAGGGCCCCTGTGCCTGCTGCAGGAGACTGGGGTGTGACGTGTGGAGGGTATGTGTGGGGCAGCTGGGACCAATCCCCAGATGGACAGGGACAGAGCATACCACGCCCATGTATGTCGGAGGCTCCCAGGGGGTGCCTTGTGCATACCCCCACCATGGTGGCAGGGGGCAGGCTGCCCCCCCATATGTGCCCAGCTACACCCTCCCATGGCCAGGGGGTTGACACACAGGGCCCCAGGGTCATGGGAGAGGGCCAACACCACCTGCCCAGCAGACACACCACCATGCATTGCATCCTGCCTCCCTGTCCCAGGGTGTCTATGCATATACCCAGCTAACAGCCATCCACCACTGATGTGGGACAGAGTATGTCACACACCATGGCAGTGGCCCCTCTCAGCCTGTGTGGCCTTGTGCCTGACCCATATAGCTGCGATACTGCCACCCCATCAGTGGTGGCATTGCCAGATGCAAGTATGACCTACAATGTTGTCTGTGTCTTCACAGGTGCTCCTGCTGTGGCTGCATAGGCAGTGGTGCCTGCTCTGCTGACAGTGTCCATGGAGGATGCCACAGGAGAGGGCGAGGAGGCCCCAAATGATGCCCCACTGTCATGCACCGCTGCTGATACTGCACTGCAGCAGCTACATGATGTCCCTGGGTCTGATGAGCTAGAGCTCCATGTCTCCTCCCCATCACCTCCACCACAGTGCACTATTGACGATGGTGATGACCAGGAGGGACACACCCACAGGGGTGCACAGCATCACCTGCATGAGTGTCTGCTTACACACAACACCGCTGAGCAGGCACGGTCCGAGCAACAGCTGGAGCTTCTGCAACAGTCCATGGCATTGCAGGAACGGCATGTCGTGGCCACAGAGCAGGTGACATAGCTACCAGTACCTTCCAGGCAACCATGGTAGAGATCCTGATGGAGCTGTGGCGTGTCCATTGCCAATCCATCCCTACAATGCCCCATGCACACTCCAGTGTGCCTCCCAAGGAGTCTGGACAGGGGCATGGTGGGGCAGCTCCCACAGCTGCAGCATCTTCAGCAACATGTGCCACCTGTGCCTCCACAGCCAGGCACCAGTGGTGTCACAACGCAGGCCTCAGCACATACCCGCATCACTGTTGGTCAGCCTGCCACACAGACACCACCTCTCCTTGGGCCAGTTCCAAGGGGCATGGTCCCTGAATGGTATTTTCCCCATTCCATGAGAGTATCATGGAGTCAGGCAGCATGAGCTGTGACACCTCAGGGTCCGAGGAAATGCCACCATGCACACCTGTGACCGTGGTGACTGAGTGTATGTGCCCTCAGGGAGGGTGAGGATCAAGGGTTGGGCATGGGGGAGGGGACACCGGGATGTCATCTAGCACCAGGATTGGGGTGCAGAATGCTTAGTGTGTGGACCTGGATCCCAAGGGGATGCAGAGGCAGTGTGGATTTGTGCAGGGATGTGTGGGTTGGTGTCAGTCATGTTCCAGGGCTGTCTGTATGACGTTATGCCATGTGGGTGGGCATGGGTGTTTGGGGAGGATCCATGGGCTAGCTCTGCCTCATAGGTCTTGCAATGGGTATGTGCAGGGGACACACCACTCTGCATGGCATGGACACCTACATTCATGTGTTGCTGTGTGACTCACATATGTACGAGTATGTCCACAATGTCCACACACTGTCCAGCCCAGGATTCTGGTGTTTGTGGCATTGGTCTTCTGGTCAGTGCCCCTCTGTGCCACCTTACACAGACACTGGGGGGGGGGGGCATTTACTGGTATCAATGCATGCCCACTGTCAAATTCATCACACCCTTCTCCCATCTTGGTCTGCTTAGAGACACATTCACTGCCATAAACTTTGGTGCTTGCCCTGGGACACCCTCCACAACTTATCTTGCTAGAGTCCTGCTTGGTGGCTGTCTTGCACACATTTGCTTGTCTTTGGCTGTACTGTGAATATGTCTTTCTGGGCTTGGTCTGACACATATGGTATGGTGGCTGCATGTGGTGCATTCCTATGGGGTGACACGCGTGCCTGAGACGCTGCACAGTGTGATGCTGTGGATGTTACATTGCAATATTGGGTTGTGGTGGGTCACAAATCCATGACTTTCAGGTTCCTGGGTAGTGCTGTTTCCAGAGTGCTACACATCCACTATGTGGTGTACATGGCTGCCTGTAACTATAGCCTGCATTGATGGCATCACACTCTGATTATAGTTGGCAGGTTTCACCTCTCATGGACAGGTAGGTGTTATGGTGTCTTATCCAGCTTCTGGTCCCATACCTCTGGCCACTGGCATTTCCATGGGCCTACGGTGTTGAGTCTGGTCAGTCATGCCAGCCCCCATACTAGCTCTTTGCATCTGCGGCTCTTATTCACCCTGACCATGCATGGGTTACACACAGGACCATTAGTGTGTTCAGGACACAGACACTACATATCTTACACATGCAAATCTGTCGGTCCACCATGACACAATGTGGATGGTGCATGGGTGGAGTTCCCTCCTACTAGCCTCTACTGTGTTTCCACATATGGCAGCCACTCTACATCTGGTTCACTGCAGTCACACCTTGGACATCTCTCCAGCTGTGTCACATATCCATGTCACAGCTCTGGTATGCATTGGTTTCTCAGACCATGGCTGGGATTTTAAACATTGGGCGTCTGTCCACTGCTGGCAGTTGTTGTCTTTCTATTTCAGGCCTGCCCTCAGGGGATAACATACTTGGTAATATGATTATGGTGGCACAATTCATAGTTGTGTGGCACGGCTCAATCTCTGTGCATCCTCTTTGTCCTTTTATTTGTTACATTCGTCATGTATGCCTGGTAGCACACATCTTCTCAGACATGTTTGAGGAGTTGTTTCAGAGGTATGCCCATGTCACAGCAGCATCAGTGACATGTGTGGGCTGCCATTCACATGGGTATGCCCTCTTCACAATCGCATTGCTGTCAGGCAGTGTACCACATTAACATTCCTCAGATGGGGGGTATGGGCAGTCCGAGGGGGGTCTTGGACAGGCCCACGGTGTGGACATGGGTTCCCCATGTCACATATCATGCTATGGTTACATTACATGTATGTCCACCTCAGGGACATGTCTATAGGGGACATGGGGACCGTTTGCACCCGACACCTCATCCATGGGTGAGCATGTGTGTGGAGACGTGTTCTGTGGGGCTCATACAGGTGCTCTTCAGTTGCTGTGGCCCTCGGACATGGGAATGGTTTGGGACATCCACACACATTTTGTATTCTAGGACATTAGATGTTTCCAATCCTACATGTCCTCATGCTGTACTCTCTGGTGCCACACACCTTGGGTAAAACATGTATCTCCTAGGCCGGCTGTCACAGCCAGCAGTGTGTTGATGCACAGTGGACATTACTAACACTGTGCTATTTATTGGCTGCAATAAAGGAATTTGTCACTATCTATGCACCTGCTTTCTGGCTTCTTGGTTGTTTTTTTTTGCTAGTCTGCAAACCATGTAAATGTCTTTGAATGTTCACCCCACCCCTCCCCCCCAGAGATTAAGGATGGTGAGATTTGGGGGAAGGGGCGAATTCATGAAGAGACAAGCATGTATACTTGTCTGTTTCTGATATGCAATCAAAATTAAACCTTAAATAGTGCCAGCTAGTATAAAGTATTCCCTGGTATTGATATTACTGCTGTAGGATAATAATGTGTTTTTGAAGCTGTACAGATTTTCCCACAAGCAAAATGAGAGACTCCTATAAGAGGTACAATTTCAGAACAAAGTGTTCTTTAGCCATGTTGAAGATGATAAGTGTAGAGACACTTAAATGTTTTAGTGTTCTATCAAACAGTTAATTAGATGTTTGAAGTCCTGCCACTGAAAAATGATAATAGCCTGCAGTGACATGCATTAAAATTCACTGGGTTGTTTTTTTTCATTTTAGATTTGTTTACTCACCTTTCTCAAATCTGAACTCGAGGCAGTTAAAATTGAGTGCTGAAGGTATACCTTAACCCAAAAGAGTCAGTCTAGGTTTGTACCTTGCCCAAGATCACAAGGAGCATTGGTGACTTCTCTGGTTCACAGTCCATTTACTGTATCCACTAGGCTGCTACACCATGGCAAGGGGTTCAGTAACTGCACAGAAGGGGAGTTCAAAGAGGGGAGAAGAGTGAGAACTCCAAAGGTGAATGTGAATGTACCAGTAAGGACAAGGAATAGAAGGAAGTGGGAAGCAGCAGTCTTGAAGGGAAGAAAAGAGGGAGGCAGAAGGATGAGAGGCGAGGGGAAAAAAGAGGTACTGAAAAATAGGAAAAGGGAGGGGTCAGGAATTGAGGTGATGGGGAGAGGATAGGGATAGGAAAGAAAAAGGTGAGGAGGAAGAAAAATCTTGCTTACCATACATAAAAAAAGATATCAGGGAACTGGAAAGCAAATAAAGGTAGGGAGTGCTTAACCAATAAAGATAAATGATCTTAAAGTAGGTTTCTCTTAAAAACAAGTAGGCAAAGCATATGTAGCATGGTTTATGGAATTCTTTCCAACCCCTCTGTCTGTGTGTGTGTGTCTTTGACCTGGAGGAGAAAGGGAGAATGGTGATGTGAATGGAGCAGTACTTAAACGTTCTGTTGGTATTGAAATACTAATAACATGAAACCCAGTGGATAATATAGCAGATCATTAGATGCTACTTCCGATAGATTTAAAAGGATATATTTAACAGTTTAAACCTAGGGTGTCATTGGTCCATGGTAGCAAGTATTAGTTGGCAACAATAATACACATTATAGCAAGCATTAAGAAAGTTGTATGGTTCAGTCAGTAGGTGTCACAATAGAATTTAGAAACACACATCTGAATAGTTAAGAAGCAGCTCATGAAAGATTGAAAAGTGGCAACACCAAAAGGGGGGGGAGGGGGGTATGCAGAGCATCCTTATGGAATTATTTTTAATCCGTGTGTGTGTGTGCGTATGCATCTGTGACTGGGAGAGTCAAAAAGAAGGAAAAGGCAGTTTGAAAAGAGAAATTTCCCTAACTCAATGGTTCCCGAGCGATGAGTTGGGATCCCAAATAGATTCACATCATCGGTGTATGGGCTGACAGAAAAGGGGCTATTCCCCCCCTTCTCTCTGGCAACCACTGTGACCTTATGCCCAGTAGAGTCAGTCAGCATGGGGCCCGAGAGTCTGTGAATGTTCACTGGCCCTGCATCTTCCTCCTGTGTGGGCTTTCTGTTAGAGTGGAAACCCATGCAGAGTACCGGGGCCTGTGCCGAATGCTGCTACTTGTTGCCACTGCACCACCAGCACTTCCTCCACCGCTGCTGCGGGTTTCATGCTTTCGATAAGTGAGAGAGAAGAAAATGGATGAGGAACAGAAGGGGAAGGAGACTAGTGGTCTGCTATTTTGTTGTATCACCTGGTATCACATGAGTTTTAAAGTGTTAAAACAGGGTCATATTGGATAAACGTTTGTGAAGCACTGCTCTAATTGTTGTGTTTCACTGTGTTGCACTCTATCCTGCAGAAGCTGGACCTGCTTCTTCCATAGAAATGCATTGGGTCATTTTTTGGTGTGGGTGAGCTTGTTTCTCTGGAACCCTCAGTTTGATCTGGCCCATTCAAGCTCTGTGTATTTTCACTGCCCCCCCCCCCCCAACACGCACACACACAATTTAGTTCCATCCTGTAAAACTCTCCATTATTTCGTTGCCTCCCCCCTCCACGGCAGATATTCTCACCTTCTTTATATATAATTTATTTGCAAAATGTGTTTGTTTTGGAAAGAATCAAAAGGACATTGTTGTAGTGAGAATTATGGCCGATTCAAAATTATTTTCCACGAAAGCTTAAAATAAGAAGATTTGAAATGATTCAGAAGACAGATTTTTACTGCTGCAAGCAGTTGAGTTAGGAAATATGTTGTTCGCTTTAGCCATTTCTAGTCAGTTCAGTAGGGCTAGTGCAAGGATATTAGGTGCCGCTGTCCCCCCCCCCCCCAAAAAAAAAAAAGATTCTGATAATAAAACACAACAGTCATGATAGTCCCAGTATCACTCCTCCCACAACAGTTGTGTAGAAATGCATAATTAGACCCCATACTTTAAAAAGAAACTGTGCTTGCTATGTACTGCATGTGTCTGCCTGCTCTCCCTGCAGGTAAAGGAATATGCTGATGGTTCTTTGAGTTTGTGGGGCTGGGGACTTGGAGTTTGTCAGGATCTACTGTTTAGCTTTGACTGCTGCTGCTCTTTGCTATCCCTCAGAAGCTGCTAGCCCTAGGTGACCTTTTCATCTTTCCTAAGAGTTGGGCTGGCTCTGCACTTCATAAAATTGCTTGATGAGTTTGCAGAGGTTAATGGCAGTAGAGGTCATTCACATTTGTTGAATGATCCTGGAATTTTCTCCAGTTGTCTTGGGTTTCGTTGAGGGCTATAGCTAGCTGTAGCTGCTATACAGAGCTTTCTCATCCACCCCTAGTAAAGGTTGTCAGATGAGTTACCTCAGTAGATTAATAAGTTCTTTCAACCAAATTATCACTTTGCGTATGAGTGACTTAAGCTGTTAAAAGTTTTTCTCTTGTGCTAGTGCCACTGCAGTAATGAAGTCACTCATCCAGCAGTGAGTCCAACAATCAACAGTTTTGGTTTAGTTCAGTAGTTCTCAATCCAGTCCTCTGGGACCTCTCAGGCCAGTCAGGTTTTCAGGGTATCCACAATGAATATGCATGAAATAGATCTGCATGCACTGCTTCCATTGTCTACAGATCTATCTCATGCATATTCATTGTGGATACCCTGAAACCCTGACTGGCCTGGGGGTCCCAGAGGACTGGGTTGGGAACCACTGGTCAGAGGAGTGGCTACAGTCATCCGGCATTAGTCTCTTTATATACTAGTGACAGCTGATCAGTTTTGTTTTAAAGTAGTCTGGCGTTAGGACCATTGATGCAGAAGCTAGAAACCTTGTCTGTGTTGTGCTGTTTGTTTATTGCCAAAGCCCAGCTCACACATTTCCTCTCGTCTTTTTCCCAAGATAAACCTCGTGCATAGACATGAGTGCCAGCATGAGCACTTTGTGGTTTTGCACAGAAGTGCTCCTCACGAACCTTGTCAGCTGCATGAGAACGTAATATGAGGAAATCTTGGAGCACGCACAGTGCTAAGCTGCTTGTTGCCCAGGTAGTGAAATACAATTATCTAAAATAAAATCCTTTCAGGGACAGCTAATTCTTTAAACTCATTTAAATATACAATACTCAGCCAACTAGACTTGTTTGACACACTGATAAACAAATCATAGGTGGCTAGAGCAGCAGAGTGTCAACTCAAGATTCAGTGCAACAAAGTAGTGATGAGTTTGGAATGCAGAAATGCAAGGGAGCAGTACATGATGGAGTGCACATGCAGTGTTTTTATTCCAAGCAATTACAAGTTGCTGACCTGCAACCTTTTTGAACTTGCTTCTTTTTCCTCATTGCAGCTGGAGTGGATGGTGGAAGTTGTTGCATTGAGTGTCACATATATGATTTTCTCCCAGTTGGTGAGGGGTCTTATGTGTGCACTAGGTGCAAGAGCTCTCAGGGAATGAGTCCAATCTCTGGAGACTAGAGTTGCACACTTGGAGGACATAAGGAAGACAGAGGAATATAGATGAGACCCAGGGCCGGATTTACCTTGAGTGAGGCCCTACGCCAACAAAAATTGTGGGCCCCCAGCAGGGGCGGCCCAAGTGGGGTGCGGGGCCTCATTTGCATAAGGGGCCTCATTTGCATAAATATTTGCATAATGTTACCATATACTAACTTTTAGTAAACGTGCCTCTTAATGAGTGTATGGATAAAGAAAGACTAAAAGATTTCTACATTACTATAATCCAGTGCCAACTGCCAGACACATTAGGAACTACTACAAACACTGCCCATTTAGAACCCATAGCAAACCCGCCGTATCCTAACAGCACTACCAGGACTCACAAAGCACCATACTCTACCAATCAAAAGGCAACACTGCAAATATTAAACCAATACATTTCAGAGAACAACAATACATGACTTACTGGGGAAAGAGAACAAGTGGCAATGTCAAATAGGAATTATATAAACAGAACACCTCAGCTCAGTTACACATGCAGAACATAGACCATCACCAAACAAGTAATCACAATTTAGAAACAGGAAGACAATAATTAAACTGGGAATCCCAAAAGCCAAACTTGGAATGTACAACACTGTAGAAATAAAACTATACATTAATTTGCTCTTGTACTAAACAAAGCGCAGACATTAATGATGCACATTTACCAGAGCTGACATATTCCAATTAATAAATTCAAAATAAAGAGATATTTTCTACCTTTTGTGCATTTTTTTCAGCTGCAATTGCTCCAGCCACTTTCTTCTGGTTTCTTCGTGTCTTCTGCTAACTCTCCATCGTCTGCTGTCCATTTGTCCTTTCTTCTCTCTTCTAGTTTTTTTTCCCTTCTCTCTCTACATCTGCTTTAACATACTAATCTTTCTCCTTTTGCTCTTTCCTCATTCCTATTTTATCTACTCAAATTTTACCCCTCCATCCTCAATCCCCACTTACTCTCCCAATACCCGGCCAATTGTAGATTTTTTATCCCTCCCACACAAAATATTTTTCCCTTCTCCATTTTACTCTTCCAGCCCCATCCCATTCTAATCCTCCCCCAACATCAGCTCCCTTCTAGTTCCAGCCTCACCCAGCATCCATTCCCTTCTAGTCCCTGCATCAGCCCATTTCCAGTCCTAGCCACCCATCAGCCCATTTCCAGTCCTAGCAACCCCCCAACCCAATACCAGTCCTAGCCCCCCATCAACCCACTTACAGTCCTAACCCCCCATCACCCCATTTTCAGTTTAAGCCCCCCCTATAACCCATTACCAGTCCTAACCCCCCATCAGCCCACTTCCAGTCCTAACCCCATCAACCCATTTCCAGTCATCCCCCCATAGCCCATTGCCAGTCCTAACCCCCCCATCAGCCCACAGCCCATTACCAGTCCTAACCCCATCAGCCCACCTCCAGTTTTAACCCCCCCAGCCCATTTCCAGTCCTAGCCCCCCATAGCCCATTACCAGACAGCCCCCATCAGCCCACAGCCCATTACCAGTCTTAACCCCCCCAAAGCCCATTACCAGTTCTAAACCCCCCCAACAGCCCATTACCAGTACTAACCCCATCAGCCCACCTCCAGTCTTAACCCCCCCAGCCCCTTTCCAGTCCTAGCCCCCCCATAGCCCATTACCAGACAGCCCCCATCAGCCCACAGCCCATTACCAGTCTTAACCCCCCCAAAGCCCATTACCAGTTCTAAACCCCCCCCCCAACAGCCCACAGCCCATTACCAGTCCTAACCCCATCAGCCCACCTCCAGTCTTAACCCCCCCAGCCCATTTCCAGTCCTAGCCCCCCTGGGGCACTGGCCTTTTAAAAGCTGATTTTGCAAGGGAAATTTTTAAAGCCAATGTTTAAAAACAGGAGAAGGCTGTTAACAATATCTGGTAGATTGAGGGTCATTCCAGAAGCCTCGTGTGGCATTTACATGTATAAATGGAATGCACGTGTAAATACTGGGCCTGATAATCAAAGGGATTAACACGGTTAGCAGACCTACTAACCATGTTAATCTCTCTATCTGGTTAGTGCTGCTGAATATCCCAGGGTAACGTTGCGGCATGCCTCAGGCGGCATCCAGTCATATCTAGGCAGCAACGATATTGAGCAACTGGCTAGCTATGGCAAAGTGGCGAAAATAAGACGCAGCAAGGGCTTGCCTAACATTCGCCATAGAATTTAACCGGGCAACCCAGATATTCCATGCTAGGGCCGGATATCCAGGTTTAAGTTTTAGCAGCAGCGGCTAGACATGTTAAATTGGCTAGCCACCACCGCCGTTGATGATCCCTCCCCTCTCCCATTGATTTTAGAATGCCACTATTTATACGTATAGATGGCGGCATGCACGGATTTGAAGGAGGCATGTTATGGATGTTGTTTGGGCAGTTCAAAAATCTATCAGGTCAATATTTAAACACCACAGTCAGGGGTCTTTTAAATGCCATCTACAGCATTTAAAGACAATCCAGTTATTCAGCAAACTATCTAGATAGTAGGTGGTACTGATTTTCCATATAGAACAATCCTATCTGGAGCTATATGAATAGTAGTGATATTGAGTCTGTTATCCAGATAAATTAAGACAGTTTTTACTTTATCCAGACAGCGGATTCGAAATTGCTGCTATCCAACTTGCTGCTTCACCCACGTACTGCCCTGATATCATATGCCTGAGTCTGCACATGAAGGAAAGGGGAAATATGCCATTGGTTTTATGCTGCAAGTGTATAGTTTTTAATTTATTTTTTGGGATTTATTTATTTTTTATTTAGTTCATGCCTTTTTAGTATTGCTTCAAAGCAAGTTACATTCAGGCACGGTAAGTATTTTCCTGCCCCAGAGGACTTACAATCCATGTTTGTAACTGAGGCAACAGAGGCTTAAGTTAACAGAGGCCTAGTTCATAGCCTGTAGCTCTAACTAGTAGATGACTCTTCTACTCCAGATGAATGCCTTTGAATATCAACCCATATAAGTGTACTTCCCACAGTGACAAAACAGATTTTCAAAATGTTCCTTTTCTAATTTACCCCTGCTCCAAGAAACACATCAGTGTCAGCTACCTTCTTAACCCCCCAGCCCATTTCCAGTCCCAGCCCCAGCCCCCCCCGATAGCCCATTACCAGTCCCAGCCCCCTGATAGCCCATTACCAGTCCCAGCCCCCCCGATAGCCCATTACCAATCCTACCCCCCCCCCCCCGTCGGCTTAAAGTAAACTTTAATTTTAAAAAAAAACCTGCTGGCTGCCGCCGCGGGGCCCCCTCTGCTGCCGCGGCAGCACGGACTGACCCGCAGGGGCCCCCTCTGCAAGCTGAATCCGTCGGTCTGTCGATCCCTCCCTCCTTCCGTGCAGGCTGTGAGAGGCGCGAAGGGAGAGTGTCTCCCTCGCGTCTCTGTTAAGCCCACAGGGGCTGATGGGAAATTTCCCATCAGCCCCTGCGGGCTTAACAGAGACGCGAGGGAGACACTCTCCCTTCGCGTCTCTCACAGCCTGCACGGAGGGAGGGAGGGACGGATTCAGCTTGCAGAGGGGGCCCCCGCGGGTCAGTCCGTGCTGCCGCGGCAGCAGAGGAGGCCCCGCGGCGGCAGCCAGCAGGTTTTTTTTTTTAAATTTTATTTTTTTTAAAAATTTAACTTGTTCTATTTTTGTGGGCCCCTGCCAGCTGTGGGCCCTACGCCATGGCGTACATGGCGTATAGGTAAATCCGGCCCTGATGAGACCTATAGGGACGTAGTACTGAAGTCCCACCTCCAGTCTGGCAGCTTCCCTGTTTCCATGGAGGAGAGAGGTCACTTGACAAGAGGGCATCACCTTTGTGTAGCAGGAAGTGATCTTGCAGCTAGGACCTGTCCTCTAACTGATGTAACACTCTCTCGTAACGGGGCGGTTTCTCCAGGGCCATATGCCTTTAAGGGGAGGGTTAGGATGGCCATTATATTTGGTGATTCATATAGCATGTAGCATAGCTGGGTGGCTGGTAGACATGAGGATTGCCTGGTAACATGCCTACCTGGTGCGAAGGTAGCGGACCTCACGCACCACCTAGACAAGTTGTTAGATAGTGCTGGGGAGGAGTCTGCTGTCTTGGTACATGTCGGTACCAATGACATAGGAAAGTGTGGTAGGGAGGTTCTGGAGGCCAAATTTAGGCTTTTAGGTAGGAAGTTGAAATCCAGAACTTCCAGGGTAACATTCTCAGAAGTGCTTCCCGTTCCATGCGCAGGACCCAAAAGGCAGGCAGAGCTCCGGAGTCTCAATGCGTGGATGAAACGATGGTGCAAAGAAGAGGGTTCTGTATTTGTTAGGAACTGGGGAACATTCTGGGGAAAGGAGGGGCTTTTCCAAAAGGATGGGCTTTACCTTAACCAGGATGGGATCAGGCTGCTGGCATTAACCTTTAAAAGGGAGATAGAGCAGCTTTTAAACTAGATAATAGGGGAAAGCTGACAGTCACCCAAGAGCGCATGGTTCGGAATGATGTATCCATGAAGGATACTACCAAAAGATTGAAGTTAGGGTACATCGACAGAGAGATTCCAATAAAGACAAAAGTAACCCATATGCCCTTAAGTACAGAACAAACAGAGCGTAAAGATTCAAAACTATCCCTGCCAACCAATAACAAGATTAATATGAATAAAATACAGCCTCTAAAATTCTTGTATGCAAATGCTGGGCGGCATTTTCAAAGGCATTTATACAGGTAACTGCCCTAGTTACCCTAGGTTTTTCCTCGCCTATCTTTCAGGCGCAGGGGGCTAACGGATAGCATAGAAAATCACTGTTACCTGTTTAGCCTCGGCGGCTGCCAGCACATCCAGCCAAATGTGGATTTTCACTTCCGTCACTGCAAAGTGAAAATCTGGGTTAAGGGGGTCGGCTGGCAGGCTATGCGCTGATGCGCCACTTAGCCTGCCTAACTGAAAATCGGGCCCTATAGCACTAAATGAGAGGTTAGATGTGATTGGTATGGCTTAAGGATTATTTGATTTGATTAACCGCCCTTCAATAAAAGCACAACAGAGCGGTGTACATAATAAAACAAAATAAAATCAGGAATAAGAAAGGAACTACAATGATAAAACAGGATAGAAGCAAATTCATACAGACCATGGCAGGTTAGAGAAGAGAACATATGGAGAGCAATAGTCCTCGCAGACGACACAGGAGAACACAAAGCGTGAGCGGCGTGCGGAGGTCACAGGTGTTTTATTGAATAAAACCCCTATGCGTTTCAGCAGATGCCTTCCTCAGAGGGTACACAATCTCAAAAAAATATAATAAATAATAAAAACACAATTAAAAACAATCAAATATAAAACAAATGCAAACTTAATACTAAACAAATATATAAATAACTCAATTGGTATCAAAACATGGTTAAACAATAATCATAAAAAAGTATAAAAAGGCATATTAAAATCAGAAACGTAAGACATGTGAAATAATAAAATACCTAATCACGTCATAGTGTGCAAACTAAATATGCTGACCCCAAAATTGGGACACAAAAGAGAGATGAGGAAGAGCTAAGATTTGCCATATATAGTATAACATCTATAAAACTAATACTCACATTGGCACATGGTGGAAGTATGTCCTGACAAAAACACCAATAACTAAAAAAGTCAAATCTGTAAAAACAAAATAGGAATCAGTCAAGAAACAGTATTGTCTCGTTAGTAGCAGGTATAACCATATCCAATAAGGGGATGAATGTATCTGTACCCTAAGGGGTATGTTTACTAAACTGGGCTAACGGTTAACCCGGGCTAACTGCAACTAGGTCCCATTGAATAATATGGGACCTAGTGGCAGATAGCCCAGGTTAACCGTTAGCCCGGTTTAGTAAGCATACCTCTAAGTGTAGCAGAGTAAAATAATGGTAACTTTTCAATTCTGATTTGAAACCTAAAGGCAATGATAGGAGAGGGAAGGAGTGTGCATCTACCCCATATCATAAAATTCTAAATGACAATGGAGGGTCAGAGCCAGAAGGAGTCGAACATGGATAGAAACAGAGGTACTTTAAACATGTAAGTTAACAGAACTAAAAGTGAGGCAATCACAATAACTAAATGGGCAAAACGGCCTGGAACATGTAGACAAATGTATTCCTTACCCTGCAAGAAGCAGAAAAACAGCCCGTAGTTTTTATGCAATCATCCAGTAAATGAAAAGGTCGTGCACTTGGAGCTGAAGCATTTTTAAACCTTTCATTTCACACCAAAAAGGTCGGAAGTCCCTAATTTACATGAATGTATCTGTACCCCAAGTATAGCAGAGTAAAATTAATAATAACTTTTAATTTTTGATTTAAAACTTAAAGACAATGGTAGGGGAGAGAAAGAGTGTGCATCTACCCCATATCATAAAATTCTAAATGACAACGGAGGGTCAGAGCCAGAAGGAGCTGAACACAGATAAAATGGAGGTACTTTAAACATGTAAGTGACAAAACTAATAGTGAGGCAATCACAACAACTAAATGGACAAAACAGCCTGGAACATATAGACAAACGTATCCTTACCCTGCAGGAAGCAGAAAAACAGTCCGTGGTTTGTATGCAATCATCCTAGTAAATGCTAAAGTCGTGTGCTTGGAGCAGGAGCATTTTTAAACCCTTTTCACTTCGCACTAAAAAGGTCAAGAGTCCCTAATTTGCATGCGTTCCGCATAAGATCTTTGATGATGTTGACATTTTTATCATGTGGAATACTAACGCGGTCCCACCTAACCTTATTACAAACTAATTACAGTCAGGCACGCAAGCAAAAGCAGCCCCAAAATGAAACGGGATGGCTTCCCCAATGTGTATCGTGTGGCAGATCCGCAATGTGCTGCTTAATATAGACCGGACTGGAGAGTTAAGTCAGACTGGAAAAATAAAACAAAATTAATGGGATGACACCAACATCTAATCATACTTCTTAAGCTGGCAGGCTTGACAAATTAAAAATTCTACAATAGAACATTAAAATATAAAAACATTAAATTATAAACAATGACAGGGAAAGGGGAAGAGGGGAGGGAGGGAGGGAGAAGGGGGAGGGGAGGAAGGGAAGAGAAGGGGGAAGGAAGGGAAGGGGAGGAAGGGAGGAAGGGAGGGGGAAGGAGGGGCAAAGCAAATAGGAAAATAAAAGCAAGTGGTACAAATCAAAAAGTAAAAAATATATTACCCACAATAAAGCTTAAAAAAATAAAGGAAATCTGATAAGAGATCCTTCACTTAATAAAACAAATATGTGGAAACAAATGGAAAAACTAAAACCTAATAGATAAAAGGAAGATGATGTAAAATAAAAATCTTAAAATGATGACCCCCCAGCAAAAATAAAATGTTTTTAATTGTATTTTTATTATTTTTTATTTTTTTGAGGATGTGTACCCCTGAGGAAGGCATTTGCCGAAACGTGTAGGGGTTTTATTCAGATTAGAGAAGAGAGATAGACATTAAAACCAACACACTACAAGTATTCAGGTAGCTGGTATGTTATATGCTTGGTTATATAGGTAGGTCTTTAGCAGGCACTTAAACTTAGCAAAAGAGGGTTCTAGGCGTAGAGACTGCGGTAGCACGTTCCATGAGGCTGGAGCTAAAAAATAGAAAGCAGCAGAGTGAGTGGACATAAGGTGAGCCTGGTTTGCAGAAAGGAGGTGAAGTCTATTGATATTGATATCTCAGAGATCTGGTGGAAGGAGGACAACCAGTGGGACACTGTGATACCTGAGTACAAATTGTATCGCAATGATAGAGTAGATCAAATTGTTGGAGGGGTTGTGCTCTATGTTAGAGAGGGCATTGAATCACACAGGATTAAAGTGTTGCAGGAAAAAAATACACGGTAGAATCTCTATGGATTGAAATTCCAGGTAAAAAAGGGGAAGGCGATGGCAGTGGGGTGTACTACCGACCACCTGGCCAGAATAAACAAATGGATGATGAAATGCTCAAATAAATCAGGGAAGCTAACAAAAGTTACAGTAATAATAATGGGTTATTTCAATTACCCCGGTATCGACTGGGTCAGTGTCACGGCAGGACATGCTAAGGAGATACAAGTTTTGGATGAAATAAATAACTGCTTCTTGGAGCAGCTGGCTCATGATCTGGTACAAGAGTTAAGGGTGTTGGGGGTCTCTTGGCAATAGTGATAATATCATGATCGTGTTTAATTTCAAATGGAGATAGGACTGCAAGAAAATCCACAGTACTGCCTTTAAACTTTCAGAAGGGAGTCTATGACAAAATGAGGAAAATAGTTAAGAAAAAATTAAAAGGAGCAGCTGCAAAGGTTAAAGATGTACATCAAGCATGGCCGTTGTTTAAAAATACTATCTTGGAAGCCCAGACCAGCTGTATTCCATGCTTTAAGAAAGGCAGAAGGAAGTCCAAAAAACTGCCAGCATGGTTTAAAGTTAAGATCAGAGAGGCTGTTGTAACCAAAAAAAAGCATCTTTCAGGAAATGGAAAAAGGAGCAAAATGACGAAAACTGGAAACAACGTTTGCACTGGCAAGTTAGATGAAAGGCATTGATAAGGCATGCAAAGAGAGAATTTGAGAAGAAGCTTGCTGTGGAAGCAAAAATGCATAATAAAGACTTTTTCAAGTACATTGGTAGCAAAAAAACTGTGAAAAAGTCAGTTGGTCCATTAGATGATAGAGGGGTAAAAGGGGCAGTAAGAGGGGACAAGGCCATAGCGGAGAGACTGAATGAATTCTTTGCTTCGGTCTGTACTGAAGATGATGTAGGGAAGTTATCCATGACTGAAATGGTATTTAACCCTTTGAAGGCCTACTTTAAATTTTTAATTCACATTCTACAGCCGGGTTAATTTTTGCATATTTCAGGAAAATTGTACCCATCTTATTCAATATGTTCTAATAGTGATTTTCCTTCTTCTATGGTCATTTATTTATTATTATTTATTTATTACATTCTCTTATATACCGCGCTATTCTGCATCAGTGCGGTTTACATTGAACAAACTGAAATTACATTGAACAGGGCATTATAACTTGGAGATAACTATTTTACAGGGAACATGGGCTATGGAGGGTTACGTGGCTTGCCCAAGACCACAAAGAGCACCTGTGGGACTAGAAACCCCCGTCCTTCCAGCCCAAGGTTGCTGTCCTCTAGTGGGATTTGAACCCCCGACCTTCCGGCCTGAAGTACCTTGCCCCAACCACTAGGCCACTCCTCCACTCCATGTATTATATACCATTTGATAGGAATATTTAGTCAGAATTTTGGATCCCGAGAGTTTTGGGCTCGGCTTGGAAAGGGTTAAAGGTGATGTGTCGGAAGAAATGAAAGAAATATTGATAAACCGGGAAGATATATTACAACTATTTGATAAACTAAACAGTAGCAAATCACCTGGACCGGATGGTATACACCCGAGAGTGTTGAAAGAACTGAAATATAACATTGCAGACCTACTATTACTAATCTGTGAACTATCATTAAAATCATCTGTAGTACCTGAAGATGGGCAAATGGCCAATGTAATGCCAGTTTTTAAAAGGTTTTCCAGGGATGATTCGGGAAACTATAGGCTGGTAAGCCTGACATCCATACCAGGCAGAATGGTAGAAACAAGGAACAAAATTACTGAGCATGTAGATAGCCAACATGGCTTTAGCCAAGGAAGGTCTTTGTCAGCATACATCAGCATGGCATAGGTGTCATGGCTTTTTCCCCAGACATTGGATTTCATGCAGCTTTGTTACTCTGGTGTTATCAGTCTCCAAAGTTAATGAGGATAGTTTACAAGATGAGATTAACTCTGACCCCCTGGTGATGTCATTCTCCGGGCCCGATGAGATTGGTCTGCAGCCCCTCCTTGCTAAATCAAGAATAGCAGACCTCAAAAGGAGGTGCTAGAAACAATAGCAGACCTCAAAGGGAGGTGCTAGAGAAAATTCACTATAAAGGACAGAAATACTTCCTCTTTCTCTCTCTCTTCCTCTATTCATTGGACATGAAGGACAGGAGGCTCTGATAATCACACCTACTTCTCTCCCCTCCCCCACTTCTTTCTCTCTCTCTCCCTATTCTTCTTACTATGAGGCTCTGACCCACATGTTCTTGCCTCTCTCTCTGACACACACACACACACAGATTCATTGAAGTAAACTGAAGCAGCTTTCTAACAACCTCCTACCTCTGTTCTGTAACTTTGTGATAAGCCTATTTCTATATAAAACCCTTTTTCCAAGCCACACCTGTTTGGTTGTCTTATTTATGCTGCTTACCCTACTGTCTCTGTGAAATGAACCCAGGACCAAGCGGAGAGTAGACCAGAAGATTACAAGTCAGAAGATTACAGTCTTGTCTTACTAATCTGTTATATTATTTTGAAGGTGTGAATAAACAGGTAGACAAAGGTGAGCTGGTCGACAGTGTACTATTGTGGATCAGGAATTGGTTAAAAGATAGAAAGCAGTGGGTAGGGCTAAATGGCCAATTTTCTCAATGGACCCCGGGATCTGTGCTGACTCCATTGCTTTATAACATATTCATAAATGACCTGGAAATGGGAATAATGAGTGAGGTAGTCAAATTTGCAGATGACATAAAATTATTCAAAGTTGTTAAAACCAAAGAGGATTGTAAAAAATTGCAAGAGGACCTTGATAAATTGGAAGACTGGACGTTCAAATGGCAGATGAAATTTAATGTGGACAAGTGCAAAGTTATGCACCTAGGAAAGAACAACCCAAACTATGGTTACGTGAAGCAAGGTTCCACATTAGGAACCATCACCCAGGAAAAAGATTTAGGCATCATTGTGGATAACATGTTGAAACCCTCTGCCCACTGTGCAGCAGCGACCTAGAAGGCAAATAGGATGTTAGGAATCATAAGGAAAGGAATGGAGAATGAAACAAGGGATATTATAATGCCTCTGTATCGTTTCATGGTGCGACCGCACCTTGAATACTGTGTGCAATTCTGGTTACCATATCTTAAAAAGAATATAGCAGAATTAGAAAAGGTACAGAGAAAAGCCACCAAAATGGTAAAGGGGATGGAAGGATACCCCTATGAGGAGAGGCTAAAAAGATTAGGGTTTTTCAACCTGGAAATGAGACGACTGAGGGTAGATATTATAGAGGTCTATAAATTAATGAATGGAGTGGAACGGGTAACGCAGATCGATTCTTTCCACCATCAAAAAGTAGAAAGACTATGGGAGAAGCAATGAAGCTATATTGTAACCCATTTAAGACTCATAAGAGAAAATACTTTTTCACTCAACGCTTAATCAAACTCTGGAATTCGTTACTGGAGGGTGTAGTAAAAGTTGTTAGTGTAGCTAGGTTTAAAAAAGGTTTGGACAAGTTCCTGGAGGAAAGGTTGATATACCATTATTAAAGAGGACCCGGGTAATCCACTGCTTGTTCCAATACAAGCATCGTGGAACCTGTGTATCTATTTGGGAAACTGCTAGGTACCTGTGACCTGGATTGGCCACCGTTGGAAACAGGATACTGGGCTTGATGGACCCTTGGTCTGTCGCCGAATGGCATTTCTTATGTTATTATTGCTGGCTGTGAATTAGTACCTCTTTTAAAGAAAACTACTTAGAGATACTGCTGTGTGCCAAGCAGGAGAGCGACTTCAGGCTGGTTCTATCTGAGTTCAAGCTAGTGAAGCAAGCCCGTGGCCAGAATCGGAGATGTTACAGAAGATGCATAACAAGTGGGGAAAAGACAAAGGAATGCCCTGTGTTAAGGATAGCCTGTTGATACACCAGAAGATGGAATCTCTGGAGAATATTTTTCATAGTAAGAATCTGCGTTTTATTAATTTTCCTCAGACTCATTTGTTATCACCAGAGATGTTGTTAAGAAAATATTTTACAGAAATTTTGCTATTAGCTGTTGCCAATGAGATTGTGATTTCACGTTTGTTTTATATTCCTGATAAAAGAGTGCGGATTTCCTCAGAACAGGAAGGGGAGGGATTCCTGGATATTAATCCGGAGTTCAGTCTCTCAGCTTTTCTTGAGGATTCGCACGATATCATAACTACTAGAGCTACCTTAGTTGTTTTCCTTTTGAATGATGGTGATACAACTTTAATAATGAGAAGTTATTTTCGACATAAAAATGATCTTTTTTGTGGTGGGAAACTTCAGATATTCCCGGATGTCTCCAGAGCTACCCAAGTCAGAAGGAAAGCTTCTTTGCTTTTTAGGTCCCGGGTATTGGGTCTTTCTGGGACCTTTTGCCTAAGATTTCCCTGTAAGTGTCTTGTTACACTGTTAGGGGTGAAATATGTTTTCCTTGATCCTTCTCACTTGGAGAAACTTCTGGTTAGTAAAGAAACAATTGTCCCTGTGGCTGAGGAAGGATGAGGGGTTTTATAGACCATGTTCTTACATGGTCTCTTCTAGGGGTACAGTTTTGCAGCTCTGTGAGGCTATTGTCTCTTGTTTTCTTCTATAGAATGTTTCTCTTATTTAGTTATTGCTCCCTTGATGTGGTCTAATATCCATTTTCTTTTTGTTATTATTCTAGGAATAATTTATTTTGTATTTATGGAGATTTTTCCTTTTCCTATGTGTTTTGTTGTTGTATGATCTCAAAACATCAATAAATATATAATTTTTAAAAAATTATTTTCTGTCACATCTTACATCCTGGGCAGATCAAAACTCGGCATTTCAAATAAACAGCACAATGGCAGTGAGGACTGTATGGTGAAATAGAAAGAAAATCACTCTGTCATGGATTTTCACTTTTTTTCCCCTGACCCCCCACACTCCTGTCAGCAGCCCCATCTCCCAAACCCAAAAGTTGCAATCTCTGGGGGATAAAATACCACCTGTAGAATAGTTTATAGTTATTTTCAATTAGATAAACTGCCTGTAACCTTTTATAGAGGCCTTGAATTATGGGACCCCATACCCCGTTGTCCCACTGCACCCCAGCCTCCTAGTGTGCTTGGTGGGGAGGATTCACCAGCCCCCCCTGCCCCCAGGGCCCAGTACAACCTGGATAGGCAACCCTTCATGGATCCGACAGTGAATACTGTTTCAAACTTACTCTTCTCCCGCCTCCAACCCGTACGAGCAACCTTTGTCAAAAAATGAAACACCTGCATATACTGAAAGCGGTCTGTCATAGGCAGATCAAATTCCTGCTGTAGATCCTCATAGAGGACAATAGACCCCTCCTTCCAAAATTGCCCTAACCACCATAACTCCTGATCCTCCCACCGTGCAAAGATTCTATCCAAACGCCATGAGGAGAAAAGTAGATCGAAACGAAGGGATGTCAGGCAAAAGAGCTGCTGATCCCTGATCGTCAGGTATAGTCCCACAGGTGCTCCTTGTGGCCTTGGGCAAGCCACTTAACCCTCCATTGCCTCAGGTACAAAAACATAGATTGTGAGCCCTTCGGGGACAAAGGAAAAATATATATTCAGTACTTGATTATACACTGCTTTGACTGGGAGAAAAGCAGTATATAAGCCTAGTTCAATAAATAAATAAATAGCCTGCACCGCTGCCTCTCCCACACTCACAGCATTAACCCCACCCAAGGGTTTAGATCACAAATCCTCTCCGCCCCTTTACTCCTTTACCATAGTAGATATTTCAAAAGACAATCTCCCACAGAAGCTTGTTCCAAACGGACCCACTCCTTCCACCCATTCACCTGCCAGCCCACTGCTGCCTGAATTTGAGCTGCAGCATAATATCACCGAAGATCCGGCAGTGCCAGGCCACCTTCTTTCTGGGACCCACTCAAGATTCTGCACCCTACCTGGGGGTGCTTATAGTCCCATACAAAGCGAGCCAGCTCTCTGCCACTGCATACTCAGGGATCCCTACCAGTAGGATGTGAAAAAGATACAGAAACTTGGGCAACACCATCATTTTCACACTGTTGATTCAGCCAAACCATGACAAGCTAAGCTTCTTCCATTGCTGGAGAATACCACAAATAGCCCTCCACAGAAGGGTATATTTAAGTGTAAATAGTTTAGACGGAGCTGCTGCAAGGTTCACTCCCAAATAACAGATATGAGACGTGGCCCAGCAGAATGGAAAGTTAACCTGAATGAACCTCCTTTCCTTGAGGGATGAGGCAATGTCAAGTATCATTAATTTGGAGGAGTTCATCTTGAACCTCGAGATCTAGCCAATCCACTCCAACTCCTCTCACACTCCAGTTATGGAGGACACTGGGTCAGTGAGGGTGAACAGCAAATCATCTGCAAACATGGATAATTTATGTTCTGGTAGATCTCTCCCAGTCCCACAATGTCCGACTGAGAACAAATACGCTGAGCTACGCAGCGCAAATAAGAGAGGTGGCAGTGGAATGGCAGGTAAATGGGTGGAAGGAATGGGTCCATTTGTAATAAGCTTCAGTGGGAGATTGTCCTTTGAAATATCCGTAACTCAAAGGAGGTGGAATTGGCTACATTTATCTTCAAGCGGGTGGAGGGTTCAGTGTACAACACTTGAATCCACTGCTGAAACAGACTCCTGAGCCCCACCTTTTCTAAGACCTTAAAAAGATAGGGCCAGTTTACCCTATTGAAGACTTTTTCTGCATCAACCGTGAGCAGAACTGCGGACACTCCTCGCCGCTGAACCCCCTCCATTAAATTTACAATCTTGCAAATGTTGTCCGAACACTGATGCCTGGGTATAAAATCTGACCAATTACAGTGCAGCAGCTTCGGCAAGAGAGGCTGCAAGCAATTAGTCAGAACCTTAGCAAAATGTTTCTAGTCAGTGCCTAACAGGGATATGGACTGGTAAGAGCCACATAGGATAGGATCTTTGCTCTCTTTCAACAGGATCATGATCCCTGCAACACACATGGACTGGGGCATAATTCCGTCCTGTAGGAAGCTGTTATAGACCCTTGCCAAAACTAGGTTAGTTTAGCCATCAAGTCCGGGGGCCTTCGACCATGCTAGTTGCTTTATAACCAGAAGGATCTCCGCGGCCGATATAGACCTACCTAACATCCATTGTTCCTCAACGGAAAGCGGAGGTAAAGTGCAACTGTTCAAATAATCCTTGATATGATCTTCCTCCACTGCCCTTTCTAAGGTATAAAGTTCCATATAGAACTCCAAAAAGCACCACTGAATCCCCTCTTGGTCAAGCACCACCCCCCACTCTTGTCCTGCACCTTCCAAATCAAATTATGCCAATAATTCCCAGCTTTATTCCCGAATTCAAAATGCTCCTGCGCCAGGATGTCGAGGGACCTCCTAATTTCCGTCAGTTGAAACTCATGAAGCCATTTCTTCAAAGTCATCAACTCCTCACCCAGTTGGGGATTCCTCCTGCTCCCCTTAAGCTGTCACTCAATACGCACAATGTCCCTATGTAACCCCTCCAAAATCTGATCCCTATCCCTCTTTTTTGTAGAAACCCCAGCTAATCAAATGACCCCACACTACCACCTTGAGGCAATCCCTTGGTGGTGCGGGGTCATTTGATTAGCTGGGGGTTCTACAAAAAGAGGGATAGGGATCAGATTTTGGAGGGGTTACATAGGGACATTGTGCGTATCATTTAGAGTCAGTATCATTTAGAGCCAAGTAGTCATGTATAACCACCTGGATTCTACCACAAAATTCCGAATCATCCAATAAAGCATCATCGAGGATCCACAAGCTTCTAGCATGTCCTGGAATCCCTGCTCCACATCAACCCATATGGATGTGTGATCCGAACATGTGCGATCGGCGATCACACTTCCCTGAACCGTGCGCACTAGACCCTTATTCACCCAGATATAATCAATGTGGGTGAAGGTATCACGCACCCTTGAATAAAATGTAAAGTCCCATTCCCCAGGATGTTTCATCCTCCAAACATCAATCAGGTCAAATTTTCAGCTGTGCTCTCAAACCCTTGTGCCCAGAAGATAGCGCTGACCCCACCCCTCTGGAAGTGTCCACTGCTGGGTCTGCTGCTAAATTAAAATCTCCCTCTACTACCACTTGCCCCTCCACAAATCCTCCCTCAATAGCTGCTCCATGCAGTTAAAAAAGGGACCCTGAGCCACATTTGGGGCATACACACATCCCAAAGTAAATTTTTGGTCCCCCAGTTCCATTTTCAAAAATAAGAAACACTTTTCCTTATCCCTAGAGGCCTCAAGGACTCTCACCAGTAGATCTGAGGCCACCAGGATTGCTATGCCCCATCTTTTTCTTCACACGATTGGACGCAAACCACGCTTGTTTAAATTTCTTATGGGTGTTCATCACGGTGTTCATCACGAACTAGCAGATGAGTTTCTTGAATGCAAGCAATCTGTATCTTGAAGCGAATCAATTCTTTAAACAGTAACTGTCATTTAATTGGGGATTTAAGTCCCCTGACATTAAGAGTACCCACCCTCAGACTAATGGAGAACACTCCCCTGGCACCCAAGCCTCCCAAAATCCCCCCGCCCCCTCCCCAACCCTCCTCCCACCTCCCCCCCCCCCCACTCCACCACCACCATATGGGTTCCCTGCACTTCCAAGATTGCCCCTCCCCCCTATATCAGCCTCACTCCAACCTAACATCACACTGGTAACACACATAATAACTCCTAGGCAATAATGACTACAATCCCAATCAGCAAACACATCTCCTCGCTCACGCATATAACTTCTTGCCCTACCATTCCTGCCATGTCCACAGGTCAAAGGATCACAACATGTCCAATTATAAACAATGTCCTAAATTGTGCAGGCTTGTCTAGTCTCTTCTTCACCCGGTCTCCTTGATGGTGAAGCTGCTTACTGCCTTGGTGAGATCCCATTGCAGCCGAACAGGGGCTGTCTTCCTTGCGCTTTCTGGTCTCCCAAGATCTGCAGGCAAATTTGCCCACCCAGCCGCCTTTAAGATTTTCAAGACCTCCTCCACCATTTGTACCCTCGAAGTATGCTCATTTACGATGAACTGCAGTCCAAAAGGAAATGTCCATTTATATCTAACATTCTTGGCTCGCATCCACTGGGTCAAAGGACTAAAATCTCAGTGCTGCCGCATAGTGATGTAGAGAGATCATTGTATAGTTCAGTCTTGGTAGAGCCCCATTTAACTTTTCCCAGCTTCTGTGCCACTTGTAGAATGATCTCCTTGGTGGCAAATTCATGCAGGCATGCTAACATGTCTCTCGGCTCCCTTCCCTGGGTTTGCTCAGGGACCGATGAACCCTCTCAATCTTAAAACAGAGATTGTCTGGATCTAACTGAGAGGGCTGAATAATTGCTCTGCATATATGCTCTGCCAAAACACAATAGTCCACTACCTCATTCGTCTCCAGAAGCCCCTGAATCTGAATATTGCAGTGGTGGGAGCGGTCCTCTAGAGCCTCAATTTTAGCAAGTAAATCCTCGATGTTCCCGCATCACTGCCATGCTCAGATTCATCCCCAACAGCGCCTCCTTGTGCTCTTCCAACCGCACTTCTGCATCTTCCACACACTCGTCCAGATCATCAACCTCCTCCCTGAGATCTGCCATCCAAGTCTGAACTTTATTTTTAAGGGATTGAATATCTTCCTTAAGATCAGTGAATCACTGCCACATTTCAGATCATAAGGTGTCCAGGTCCGGTGGAAGCCCCCTGTTCTGCTCGGGTCCTGGGCTCTCTCCTGCCAACCCACGTTCTTCCTCTGCACCCGCCATTTTGCTGCCACCACTCAAGGAGTCGCCACCCTTAAAAACGAAGGACCTAAGGTCCACTGTGGGGTTTTTTCACAGTGTCAGACATCAGGGCACACAAGAGAGCCGGACGAAGCCCCCAGCAATTTGTTCTGTTGGGTTTCGGATGCTTAAAACATTGGGTTGTGCACACTATCAGAGGGAGTTCCTGATTTAGGTGGCAATTCTGATTGAGACAGCACCAGAAACCCCCAATCAAGATGTTTTAATGTATGCAAGCCATAAATAAAAATATCTGAAATGAGAGAGTAAAGTCTGTAATTTTCAGAAAAAAATGACACAGACCTCAACAGAGCAAACAGGTTTGTTATAAAACTGGCAATCACATGCGTACAGTTTCTTGTCTCAAGAAATCAGCATGTCACTGGCACTCACTTTCCCTGAATTCAGGAAACTGCATGACTGTGGACTTATACAGAAACAGAATACAATGGCAGATGAAGACCATGGGCCTGATACTGTATGGAGATGGCTATGCTCTGCTATAGCGCATAACCATCACCGCTGACCACTAGCCCTGGATATTCAATGCCAGGGTCATATGCGGCTCTGGCATTGAATATTCAGGGTCACTGCGCAGTCTCCGACACTGCAGAAGCCAACTGGGTGGCGGCGATATTGAACCACTACCCCATTAGCTCCCGCAGGTAAAACTAGGCCATCTTTTGCTTTGCCTAATTTTATCCGCAGCTTGCTAACCGGGTAGCGGTGTAATATTGCTGCTACCCGGTTAGCGGCTGTCACCACCTACGGCACATCCTGGAACGCCCACAGCATGCCCTGATGCTAAGCAGCATATAGCGGCATTAGTTAGGGATATTTAGCAGCACTAACCATGTTAGTGCCATTAGATATCCCATTCAGTGGCATTTACATGTTTACAGGTCAGTAAACCATGCAAATGCCTTTAGAATATCAGGCCCCATATGCTTTAGCCAGTCTGCCCATCCATGAGAACTGATAAGTTCTACAATTCCTTCTTCTCCATTCGACATTCTCTGTATTTGTCCCATGCTTGCTTGACTTCAAATACAGTTCTTGTCTCTACAACGTCTATTGGGCAGCTGTTCCAAGCATCCACCACCCTTTTCTTAAAGAAACATTTCCTCAGATTACTCCCGAGTCTATCCCTTTTACCTTCATCCTATGACTCCTCATTTCAGAGCTTTCTTTCAACAGGAAGGGGGTCAGATACTGTACTTTTATTCCACAGAGGTATTTAAATGTCTTTATCATACCTCCTCTCTCTCACCTTTCCTCCAAAAAATACATATTGAGATACTTAAGTCTGTCCCCATATGCTTTGTGATGAAGACCACTGACCATTTTAGTAGCCCCCTCTGGGCCAACTCAGTCCTGTTCATATCCTTTTGAAGGTACGATCTTCAGAATTGTACATTATACACTAAATGAGTTCTCAACAGAGACTTACACAAAAGAACTATCTCCTCCTTTTTCCTGTTGGTCATTCTACTCTGTATGCACCCAAGCATCCTTCTGGCTTTTGCCATCACCTTTTCTATCTGTTTGGCCACTTTAAGTTCATCTGATTATGATTACCCTCAGGTCCTGTTCGTCTTTTGTGCATTGAAGTACTTCACCTCATATGCTGTACTGCTCCCTTGGTTTTTTAGCAGCCCAAATATATGATCTTGTATTTTATAGCTTTAAATCTTAGCTGCCAAATATTTGACCATCCTTCAAGCGTCACTAGATTCCTCCTCATGTTATCCACACCTTCCAAAGCATCTACCCTGTTGCCAATATTTATATCATCCGTAAAGAGGTATATCATTCCTGACAGACCTTTCACAATATCGCTTACAAAAATATTAAAAAGAACAGGACCAAGGACTGATCCTTAAGGCATGCCACTGGTAACATCCCTATCATCAGAGCGATCTCCATTTACTACTACCTTCTGGCACTTCCCACTCAACCAGTTTCTTACCCAGTCAGTCACTTTATTTAATTTATTTATTTATTACAATTTCTTATATACCGCACTATTTATCAGCGCGGTTTACATACAACAAAATGACCATAACAGACTGTTTGGCTTCACATAGAACAGGAGAAACAACTTGGATAACATGTTTGGCTTTACAGAGAACAGGGGTAACAACTTGGATAACAAGGGGGATACAAACTGAACTAATTACATATGTACAATGAGATCGAGTGCTAAGAATTTAGGGTGTTACATGTGTACAGTGAGGTTGTGTGCTAATATTGATATGTTATCTCAAAGTAAGAGGAGAGGCAATTAGGTAGGGGTTGGGTTAATTTGGTAGTACTGTGTAAATAAATGGAATTTGAGAGCCTTTCTGAATTGTGTTAGGTCAGTAATCGCACGGATGCCTGGTGGTAATGCGTTCCATCATTTTGGGGCATAGATACTGAAAGCCCTGTTAGATGTTGCGATTGTGTACTTTGCTGATGCCTTTGGGATTACTAGCGCATTTGTAGATGGGGGTCTCCTTGTTCTGTTGGGAGGGATGAGTTGAATGATGTCAGTTAGTGAAGGGGAGGTGATGCCATGGATGGATTTGAAAGTGAGTAGCAAAGATTTGAATATAAGCCTTCCTTGTATGGGGAGCCAATGAAGCTGTATTAGGATAGGCGTTACATGGTCGCATCTTGCTGCTCCCACTAAGACTCTGGCAGCGGCATTCATGGCAAGTTGCAACGGATTGAGTGTTGACTGAGGGAGACCTTGAAGAATAGCGTTGGCAAAGTCAAAGTGTGGTAAGATAAGGGATTGGTAAATTGTCCGGAAGTCTTCAGGGTTTAGAAGGGATTGCAGGTGTCTGAGGGACCGGATTTTGAAATATATACTTTGAAATATACTTTAGAGTCCATCCCAAGGGCACTGTCAAAGGCCTTGCTGAAATCTATGGATACCACATCTAGCACTCTCCCCGATCCTGTTCTCTAGTCACCCAGTCAAAGAAATCAATCCAGTTCGTCTGACAATACCTACCTCTAGTAAAGCAGTGTTGTCTAGAATCCTGTAATCTCTTGGATTCCAGAAATCACACCATCTTCTGCTTTAACAGCATTTCCATTAATTTACTCACCATGGAGATCAGACTAACCGGTCTGTAGTTTCTGATCTCTCCCACCACATTCGCCTATCTCCAGTTCTCTGGAATCACCCCTGATTCTAAAGAAACACTGAAAAGATCAGTAAGCGGAGTCACTAGTACTTCCGTAAGTTCCTCCAAAAGCTTTGGATGCATCCTATCTGGCCTGCTGCTTTGTCCACTTTTAGTTTTGCTAGTTCCTCTCAAGCACAGTCTTATGAAAATAGTTCTTATTCTATCTCACTTCCATTCTTAATTGTTTGTTTTCAGCAGTCCCATTTCTGGCGCTTCATCTATGAACACAGAACAGAAATACTTGTTAAGCAATTCCACTTTATTCTCATCAGCCTCTACATATTCCTCCCCTTCACCCTTGAATCTCACAATGCCACCTTTTGCACTTCCTCCTGTCACTAACATTCCTACAAAAAGAAAAGTCTTGTCCCTATAGTAACATAGAAACATAGAAATATGAAGACAGAAAAATACCACATGGACTATCTAGTCTGTCCTTCCTTAACAACTACAACAGTCCCCTTTGTACCTTTAGAGATCCTCTGTGTTTGTCCCATGCTTTTTTTAATTCAGTTACTGTCCTCATCTCTACCACCTCCACTGAGAGACTATTCCACGGATCCACTACTCTTTCTGTAAAGAAATATTTCCGCATATCACTCCTGAATCTATCTCCCTTCACCCTCATCCCATGTCCCCTGTGATAAGGAAGCTTATCATAGCTCAGGTAGGAGCTATAGAAAAGATGATGTGACTCTGAACAAGCAACCTGTCAGTTCTGGTAGAAGCAAGAAAACAGAGTTTTCACATAAAAGACTACCAGTCCCAGAATGCACCAGGTTTCCAGCAGCCATGAGAGGGGCTGAAGTGAGAGAATGTGTGTGCAATCAAGAGAGCTATGAGGTAATCCCTAAGCACTCATCTCAAAGGGCAGGGCCTGATTCAACACAGCTGCGCTGTGTTAGGGAGCAGCACACATTAGAACAGGATAAGAATAGAGCTTTTTCTTCAGATAACAGCTACAGAGGGAGGAAGAGATACAGAGACAGCAACGGCTACAAGCTCAAGCACCAGTATCACCTGGAGAAACAGAAGCCAAGCCAAGCAGATAGAGAGAGAAGGAAACTCTCTGGAAGGAAGAGAAGAAAGGCCATTGGAAGGTCTGGGAGATTCCAAGGCAGTACTCATACTGGGAGGTATTCCAAAAGCCAGCAGAGTCCATTGGACTGGATTCAGCCAGAGGAATGGAGTGGCAGAGATAGGAATCACCAGTGGCTACCTGGAAGAGAGAAGACTGCATGTGGAAGGGACTTTCAGACCAAGGCCAAAAGGTATGTGAGAGAAGATCCAGTGTCCAGGGATCAAGATTGGAAGGCTGGACATCAGAATTGGGTTACATATTGGCCAGGCTATACAGAGAGGAATAATGATAGCAGGAGAGGCTCAGGTATGAACACTGATCCAGACCCTATCTATAACAGAGAATGGCAGCCAGGGAATAAGCATTCTCATGATAGTGCCTTAATGAAAGACTCGTCTGTGCCAATGTATGATAGTGACCATATGCTGATTGATGAAGAGGGAGATACAGCAAATGAAACTATTTATATGGACTGTTCTCTATCTAAATGCTATTACTAGCTTTCTCTGAGCAAACACATCAGCCATCACAAAGAAACCTAACTTTGTTCTTTATTTCTACTGCAAACAGCTCTTAAAGCAGGATTTGGGCTCACACAGTAGCAGCCAGCCAGCTAAAGGCTTTCAGCTGGTCCATTGATAGTAATTAAGGCTGCACCTGATTGTGTGTGTGAGCAAGGGAGAATCACTGCTGAGATCGGAGTGGAAAATAAGCAGAAGTTAACCTAACCAGCAAAGTTTATTCTTTACTTTGTGCCTTTGTATTTGGTAATTATTTGCTAAGAAAACATTAGCTAATTGCCTGACAAGCTGAAGGTTGTTTTCTGGTTTACTTTGTGACTTTTTGTTATCCATTTTAAACACTGCAAGCAAGTAACCTCATTTATAGTGCTATCAAGCATACATGTGCTGGGTGAATTAAACCCCATCAATAAAAGAAGTATTTTATTGATCTTACCACTTGGTTTCACAACTCAAATTATTGTCATCAGCTGTGTTTGGGAGTGAATAAACTACAATACCCACAATACCTTGCAAGAATCATATGAATATATGCATCGTCAAGATTGTGTAAGTTCTCACCCTAGGCAGCCGTCTGACACCCCTCGTAGCAGAACTTGCTTTCAATTGAAAGAGGCTCTCTCCCTGAACATTTATGCCACGGAGATATTTGAACATCTCAATCATATCACCTCTATCCCGCCTTTCCTCTAAGGTGTACATATTAAGATCCTTCAGTCTGTCCTCATATGCTTTATAATGAAGACCACTAATCATTTTAGTAGCCACCCTCTGCACCGACTCCATCCTGTTCACATCCTTTTGAAGGTGCGGTCTCCAGAATTGCACACTATACTCCAAATGAGGTCGCACCAAAGACTTATACAGAGGCATTATCACCTCCCTTTTTCTACTAGCCATTCCTCTCCATATGCACCCAAGCATCCTTCTAGCTTTTGCCGTCGCCTTTTCTACCTGTTTAGCTACTTTAAGATCATCAGACACAACCACGCCTAGGTCCCGCTCTTCTTTAGTGGACAAAAGTACTTCACCCCATATACTATATTGCTCCCTTGGATTGCTGCAGCCCAAATGCATGACCTTACATTTTTTAACATTAAATCCCAGCTGCCAAATTCTAGACCATTCTTCAAGCTTAGCTAGATCCCTCCTCATGTTATATACCCCTTCCTGGGTGTCTACTCTATTGCAGATTTTGGTATCATCCGCAAAGAGGCAACCCTTACATGAAAGCCCTTCCGCTATATCACTAACAAAGATGTTAAAAAGAATCGGACCAAGGACAGATCCCTGGGGCACACCACTGATAACATCCTTCTCCTCAGAGTCAGCTCCATTTACTTGTACTCTTTGTCGCCTCCCACCCAACCAATTTCTAACCCAAGCAGTAACTTTAGGGTCCATCCATAGGGTGCTCAGTTTGTTTATAAGTCACCTGTGAGGAACAGTGTCAAAGGCTTTACTGAAATCTAAATACACCACATCTAGGGCTCTCCCTCGGTCCAACTCCCTGGTCATAGTATCATAGTAAATGATGGCAGATAAAGACCAGAATGATCATTCCAGAGCTTTCTTTCAACAGGAAGGGGGTCAGATCCTATACTTTTATTCCACAGAGGTATTTAAATGTCTTTATCATACCTCTCCTCTCTCACCTTTCCTCCAAAAAATTCATATTGAGATACTTAAGTCACTAACATTCCTACAAAAAGAAAAGTCTTGTCCCCTTAGTAACATAGTAACATAGTAAATGATGGCAGATAAAGACCAGCATGGTCCATCTAGTCTGCCCAGTAAGATGACCGGAGTAAGATGGCAGGAGTAGGTGCCACTCTGTGCAGGCCACCCCTCAGGCTACCCCTCCCCATGTCTTTGTTCAGGGGCGAACCCACCGCTCCATGCAGGACACTCTCATTTGTTGAGAAGTCAGATGGATCAGTTTATTTTGATTTTATTCTGTTGCTATAAATGGATCCAATGTGTCTGTCCCATGCCATTTTGAATTCTGTCACTGTATTTGCTCCCACCACCTCCATCGAGAGGGCATTCCAAGCATCCGCCACCCTCTCAGTGAAAAAGTATTTCCTGATATTGCCTTTCAATTTTCCACCTTGCAGCTTCATGTTATGCCCTCTCATTTTACAGCTTCCCTATATCTGTTATTTTTAATTCTCTTTGCATCTTTACTTTCTTGACTACCAGCCTCCCTTAGCTTCTTCAGATACTGTTGTTTGTCTTCCTCTTTCTGCATTCTCTTATAGTTTATGACGGCTAACCTCTTTCCTTACCTTTTCAGCTACTTCTTTCAAAATCCATAGTAGCCTCTCTTTCCTCTTACTTTCATTTACTTTCCTAACAAAAAGATTCATTGCCCTTAAATATCTCCTTTCAGTTTTGCCCATTGTTGTTCTTCCTTCGGATGTTCCCTTCCAACTAAGGCTTCCTTGAGGTATTCACCTATATTTGCAAAGTTAGCTTTCCTGATGTTTGATGGTTTGAATGAACCATCTCTACCCATGTCCTAATATTGAAGTTCACCATCCGATGATCACTGGATGAGCACCCATTATGAGAAAAGAAGCACTCTTTCCATTTATAAACACCAGGTCCAGCATCATCTCCTCCTTCACGGATTCCGTTACCAGTTGCTGGAACAGTTCTCCCTGTAGACAATCCAAGATCTCCCAGCTTCTAGATGACACTGCAGCAGGGCTGCAAATTGCTCTCCTAGGAGTACAGATGTGAGTGTAGGGCTGAGTATTTCCTCCCGGTATCCCAGATTCAGAGTGTAAGCTCATACAGGGCTGAACGCAACTATCTCCAGCTGAGAAAGCAGTGTTTTCAGAAGCTTTTGGTTAGCTTGCTAATTAACCTAAGTAGTAAATCATTCAGTAGGGTTATGCATTCGTGAGCATGCAGTTGATTCACTTGGGTGCCTACAAATTGAAAGTGCGCACAAATCACCTGTACGCATTTATACCTACAAACTAATGCACATACAATGGATATGCAAACTTAAAAAGTTATAATGCACATGCAATGTGCATGCAGAGAATGAATAGGTGAAAGAAACACAAAAAAAATGCTTAATAGTTGGGGAAAATTTGTTTAAAAGGAACCGACAAAACCCAACCTCGACCCCTCAGACCCCACCTCATACAGACACATCACCAGTCTCCCCTTCCTGGCTAAAGTCACAGAGAAAGCTGTACAGATCCAATTCCAGGACCACATTGATGAAAACTGCCTCCTTGACCCCCAACAGCATGGTTTACTCCCACTACATGGAGAAGAAACTCTGATGACCTCCCACATCAACACCCTAACCCAAGGCATGCAAGACCGATTTCATGCTTTCCTTCTGATATTCCTGGACATATCTGCAACTTTCGATACAGTTGACAACAACACGCTTCTGCAGTCTCTGCAATCATATGGCATCCAAGATACATTTCTCAAATGGTTTCGGTCCTACCTCACTGACAGACATCAGCAGATAAAACTGGGAACAAACATCTCTGAACCATACTGACAAACACAAGGAGTGCCTCAAGGATCCACACTATCTACACCTCTCTTCAATCTATACTGTATCTCCAACCCCTATCAAAGAACACAATGTCAATTTCCACGTTTATGTCGATAACATTATGTTATACTGCATACTCCACACAAAACAGCCATCATATACATGAATACAGGAATGCTTAACAGATATCTCCCACTGGCTTAATGCGAATAACCTATCAATCACTTTCAAGACTGAAACTATGTTTATTACAAAGGACTCATCCTTTACCTCCCAACCTCAGTAACACTAAGCAATATCTAAATAAATGTTTGAACAGAGCTAAAATACCTTGGGATCATCACTGGCCAACACCTATCCTTCAAGGCACAAGTAACAACAACAACCAAAACAATATATTTCAAAACCAAAACACTGCAACACCTCTGTCCCCTCCTCGAAACTAAAGGCTTCCAATCAGCACTCCAAGCCCTCACTCTTCCACATGCAGACTATTGCAACATAATATATCAGGTCCTTCCACAAACCATCCTCCTCCCACTACAAACTGTCCTGCACACTGCCGCACTTACAATCCAGGGTGCCAATAAACATGACCACACCACCCCCATCCTCAAACAGCTCCACTGGCTGCCACTCCCCAGCAGAACCAAATATAAATCCCTACTCCTAACACACAAAGCACTACACTCCCACCCAGCCACCCATCTCCAATCTCTCCTACAGATATTCTCCCCAAACAGACTGCGAAGATCCTCCACAATCAACACTCACCATTCCACGTTCTAAGACAAAATCCAACCAGCAAACTTGTCGCAGAGAATTTGAATTCTATGCACCATCTCTCTGGAACGCTCTGCTGGACACTTTAAGAAATATCACCGACCTCCCCTCCTTCTGTAAACACCTGAAAACCTTCCTAGTTTCTCAACACTATGAACCACCGTCTAACACCCTCCCCCCCCCCCATAAGAGAGGAAAGGTAGTGAGGAGCAGCAGAATGAATGCACTTGTAGAATGGTCTTGACCAGTTTTGCAAGTTATAAATGTTTTAAAATGCATATCCTCCCTGACCCCTTAGAGTAATCTTAGAGTGAAATCAAAATTTTACCAAAAATAACATTGCTGCATGTTTGTGAGTCTCCACTTATCTGTATCTAGTAAAGAACTCACTCTGTGCCAGTACAATCTTTGGTTGAGGTGACTTCTGGAAAATGAATGCCATAGCTTTTGCCAAACTCCATTTTTAGTGTAAATAAGAGCTGTATATAACCACTGCTGTGAAGTGAGTGGCATGCTGAGCATCAGCAATGACCAGTGATGTCAGACTAGAAAGACGCACCAATCACTGTGGGCTCAGGGGTCTCTTGGAGAGGTGGAAAGTCAGACAAGTGGCCACAGGCCCAAGAATCCTTGTCTAAATGGGAATCCCCTCCCCTAAGCCTAGGGGGAAGAGATGTCAGCCTGGAACTCGGGATGATTTCTGTGATTGCTTTGCAAGTTGCCACTTGTGCCCAAATCTTTACTTGTATGTTTCACTGTAAGATTAGTGAGAAGGATAATGCTTATTGGGCTATATCCAAGTAGAAAGTGTAGTCGGTGATCACATGAAAGTTTAAGGCATCTTAGTCATATGACCTAAAAACAAGGGCTTCTGTTATGAAAGCCAGAATCAGTAGGGAACATGAGAAGACAGACTGATCTTAAGTCATGATGCATATTGGAAGCCTTAAGGGGAATGAAAAGTGCATCGTTAAAAAGTCATGGGGTCAATATTCAAAAGCACACATGAGGTTGGCTGCAGATACTGACCATGATAGTGCTTTATATGAAACTTGCTGGCACTTTATATGTTGATATACAGCCAAAGTTTATTCTTTTAAATTGTGATGAGATTTGATATGTTACTATGATATGGTCCTGGTGTTAGCCATGCAGGGGCTCAGGGTAGAAACTAATAAGAGGGCTCCAAAGCCCACCTGCAGGCTATGCCTCCTTCAGCTTGAGGGCAGGCTTGGACCCCCCTCCCGTGGCATGGGGGTGCAGGGCAGTTGCCCTGTTTGCCACCCATAATGTTGACCCTAGGTCCAAGGGCAGGGCTGAAAGTTGTATAGAGAGCGACGAAATTCAGTCAAGCGCCAGATAATTTAAAGTTATTTATGCTATTTCTGCATTCAGACTTGAATGCATAAGTTATTTATTTAATATTATGTCAGCATTTTCAGTGTTCACAGTTGAATGCATGGCTCTGCTGCAAATACACATAATCTTAACTGGATAACTTACTCATGTTAAATTCTGTGTTCTCCACACAGCTGTATATTGCCATCTATGAGGTCAATTTTTAAAAGGATTTGTGCAGTTGGCAACGGGTGCTTGCTATGTAAGTACTTTGCCTTAGAAATATGGCACAGGCACAGCCAAAACTTAAACATTTTAACTTGGGTGGGATTTGTTGTTAAGTGCTATCAAGTTGATGTAGACTCATGGCGA
This sequence comes from Ichthyophis bannanicus, assembly GCA_033557465.1. Classification (NCBI taxonomy): domain Eukaryota; kingdom Metazoa; phylum Chordata; class Amphibia; order Gymnophiona; family Ichthyophiidae; genus Ichthyophis; species Ichthyophis bannanicus. The sequence continues at coordinate 551,596,760 of CM066031.1, forward strand.
CCCTGTGGATGGATGTCCTAAACTGTGTTCGGTTTTAAGTCATAAGATATGCCATACTGGGTCAGACCAAGGTCCATCAAGCCCAGTATCCTGTTTCCAACAGTGGCCAATCTAGGTCATACGTACCTAGCAGTTTCCCCAAAAGACACAGGTCCTGCAATGCTTGTACTAGGTCAAGCATTGATATCCTGGGTCCCTTCTTAATAATAACCTTTTTTAAACCTAGCTACACTAACAGCCTTTACTACATCCTCCAGTAACAAATTCCAGAGTTTGATTACACGTTGAGTGAAAAAGTATTTTATTTTATTAGTCTTAAATAGTTTACCCTGTAGCTTCATTGCATGTCCCCTAGTCTTCCTATATTCTGATAACGTAAACAGTCGATCTACGTTTACCCGTTCCACTCCGTTCATTAATTTATAGACTTCTATCATATCTCCCCTCAGCCGTCTCTTTTCCAGGTTAAAGAGCCCTAACCTTTTTAGCCTTTCTTCATAGGAGTATCCTTCCATCCCCTTTACCATTTTGGTGGCTCTTCTCTGAACCTTTTCTAATAACGCTATATCCTTTTTAAGATACGGCGACCAGAATTGCACACAATATTCAAGGTGCGGTCTCACCATGGAACGGTATAGAGGCATTATAATATCTTTTGTTTTATTTTCCATTCCTTTCCTTATGATACCTAGCATTCTATTTGCTCTCTTGGCCGCCGCTGCACACTGGGCCGAGGGTTTTAACATGTTATCCACAATGACGCCTAAATCTTTTTCCTGGGTGGTGGTTCCTAATGTGGAACCTTGCATCGTGTAACCATAGTTTGGGTTGTTCTTCCCTAGGTGCATAACTTTGCAATTGTCCACATTAAATTTCATCTGCCATTTTGATGCCCAGTCTTCCAATTTATCAAGATCCTCTTGCAATTTTCCACAATCCTCTTGGGTTTTAACAACTTTAAATAGTTTTGTGTCATCTGCAAATTTGATAACCTCACTCCTTAGTCCACTTTCCAGGTCAAGTCAGGTGGCTAAGTGTTGATAGAGTGGTATCTATAGCTGCTGCTGCTTTTTGTTTTACTAATCAATTGTATTTCCAGCCTTCCTTTTTTAACATTGATCTTCAACCTTGCTGACCATGATGTTTTTTTCTTTGCATGATGTGTCCAATGTATGAAAGTTGAAGTCATTTGAGCTTCTAAGGTTTGATCTCATCTAGTACCGATTGATTTTTTCTTCGGGCAGTCCATGGTATACACGGTATTCTTTGCTCAAACCATAATTCAAAGTCATTGATTTTCTTCCTGTCTTTCATCTTCATTGTCCAACTTTTGCATCCATTTGACATTATTGAAAATGCCATAGCTTGGACAAGTCGAAACTTTATGCGCAGAAATCTCTGCACTTGAAAATCTTATCCAGGTCCTTCATAGCCATTCTGCCAAGAGCAGTGCATCTTCGGATTTCTTGACTGCTTGTCATTTCATTATTGACTATTGATCCAAGCAGGTTAAAGTTGTCCACTATTTCTATTTCTTCTCCATCAAGGATGAGATTATTGATTTTGCCAGTTCTCGAGATCTTTGTCATCTTCACATTAAGGTGCAGGCCCATTTTAAGACTTTTCCTTTATCTTACTAAGCAGATGTTTCAGATCATCTTCACTTTCAGCCAATAACATAGTATTGTCAGTATAATGAACGTTGTTGATGAGTCTTCCACCAGTCTTCACACCTCAGTTGTCTTCACACAGTCCTGCTTCTCTGAAGATTTGTTCTGCATGAAAATTGAACAGGTAGGGGGAAAGTATGCAGCCTTGTCGTACACCTTTGTCAATTTTAAACCATTCTGTTCTCTTTGTTCTGTGTGAACTGTTGCTTGATTTGAGATGGGGGCTAAACATTATGCAGAGAGTAGTAAAATTCAGCTGTTTCCAATATAGTGCTTTTTGATGGTTGACTAGATACATAATTCTCTGTATAGTTATCTTTATAAAGCTATGCAGTCCAAAGTGCTGAAAATTGACTCCAGTGTTCTTAAAAAATGTCATGGTAAAGTTGCATTGGCTCCTCCAAAGTTGCAAACCCTTAACATTTGTTGTGATGGCCTGGCTCAGTGGCAGTGCTGCATGCCAACATATGAAGAACCTGCGTATGACTGTGGGGTCAGGTTTTCTATTCCCCATATTGACCAGGGATACGGGTGCCGTGGGGACAGCATTCAAGGCCCCTGGGTTGGCAACACCTAGTGACTGGAATTAGGACCCAGAATTGCATAGTTCCAGAAGGCATTGTGGTACATGACTCCTCTCCCTTTCAGTTGAGGATTGCTGCTGCAATGACCAGGCTAAGTGATTTGACAGGGAAATGTAAAATTGAAGAAAATATGGGCTACCTATGAATGAATGCTCATGTTGCTGTTGTCTACAGCAATTCCAAGTGAATAAAAAACATCACACAAATATTTGGGTGAATGAATCCTAGAGGGCAGTTCAAAGAGTGGAAGTAAGAGCATTAGAGAAATATTGATAGTGACCTCTTTTGCTCCGCTGCAGCAGAAATGTTACTTTTTCTAGATATGATCATTTTTGTTCCATCTCTGAATATTTGCTTTTACAACACTTGATAAATGATAGAACATGAACATTTGCTGCTGTTTTCCTTCTGGAGGCCAAAATGAATTAAGATAAATTGAGCTTCGAGTCCTGATTCAGCAGAGCCTTTTTCCATAGGGACAGAATGAGAGAAAAGCCTTTATGAATTAATTTCCTCTCTGTCTTAAATAAGTCTGCTTTACAGTCTTGACATGCTGGGAATAAAACAAGCCTGCACCTAGGGCCAAAATGTTTGAGCCACATACAGCTTAGGGATCTTTGCTGTAAGAGGCAATCTTGTACAAAATAGTTTGTATCCATAATGATGGGGTTTTTTTCAATAAAACAAAATATTTTCAGTGATATTTTTTTGGGAACACCATATGCTTGTTGTTTGTGGCTCCTAAAATTGTAGATTTTTTCCTTCGATACAACAGCTTCTCATTAACATGGCTTTCACTTCTTTCAGTTTTGATACATTTGTAATTTAAAAGCCTAGAGGAAGGGTTCCAAAATTGGAAGCAAAAATGAAATAGGCCTAAGCGCTGAAACAGCATTGGAGAATCCCATTAAAACACTTGGGGGTATGTTTACAAAGCAGCGGTAGCAGCCTCTGTGCGATATTGGAGCCGCAGCCGCATTGAAGGCCACTACCGCTGCTTTGTAAACATAGGTTTAGGTTTAGGTTTAGGTTTATTAAAACTTGTTATACCGCTCAATACCGTAGGCGTCTGAGCGGTTTACAATAAATAAAAACAAGCAAGTTGGTTAAAACAAGCATTTGGCTGCGGGAAAAGGAAAAAGAAAAGGAACGCCATCAAATCAAGAAAAAGTGGAAGAGAAAGGAAAGAGGAGATAAGGACAGAAGTAAACTAAAATCAAGAAATAATAACACATGTATACAAACAAGGGAGGAGGGGAAGGAGGAGACAGACATTGTGTGAAAGGACATGGTAATGAGAGGGGGGAAGGAATGGGCTAGGGAGGAGGATCGAACGCGAGGCAGAAGAGATGGGTTTTGAGTTGAGATTTGAATGCTTGGTATGAGCTTTCTGCACGGAGAGGAGGGGGGAGTGAGTTCCAGAGACTAGGGACCAGGAAATAAAAAGCAGAGGAGCGGGTTTGTTCGAGATGAGCATGTGCAGGGGAGGGAAGGACCATGCGATTCATGTGTATAGAGCGGAGGAGACGGTGGGGGGTATGGAATTGTATCTGATTTGCCAGGTAAAGGGGAATGCCGGTGTAGATTATTCGATGTGCAAGGATTAGAAGTTTAAACCGGATGCGGAAAGAAATAGGTAACCAGTGATGTTGATAAAGAAGGGGTGTAACATGATCGAATCGTGAGGCATGGGACAACAGACGGATGGCAGCATTTTGAATACGTTGGAGACGAGACAGTTGGGACTTGGGTAAACCAGCAAAGGAGACATTACAATAATCGAGACGGGACAACACAAGGGTGAGAAGAAGGGTGGTCAGAGCAGAAGTAGAGAGAAAAGGACGGACTGCTCTAAGTTGACGGAGAGAGAAGAAAGAACGTTGAACAACCGAAGAAATGTGATCTTTGAAAGTAAGTGCAGAATCAAGAACAACACCTAAATATCGGAGTGAGGAGACCAGGGGGATAGGCTGAGAGGAAAGAGAGGGGACACAGGTGGGAGAAGGACTGCCAAAGGTGAACCAGATTGCGAAAGATTTCGCCGGGTTTACTTGTAGGAAGTTAGAGGAGAACCAAGACATAACAGCAGTGAGACAGAGGTTGAGAGGGGAGATATCAGGAGAAGAAGGATCTGTGTGGTGAAGAAGAATAATGTCATCTGCATAATAATATGCAGAGATGCTAAACTGTTGGACCAGAAGGGCAAGGGGGGCTAGGAAAATATTGAAGAGAAGTGGGGCAAGAACAGACCCTTGGGGGACACCACAGGACAGAGGGGTGGGGGCAGAAGAAGAAGATGTCGAGACGACAGAGAAAGAACGACAGGATAGAAATGAATGAAACCACTGGAGAACCACACCCGAAAGACCAGCTTCCCGAAGACAGAAGAGGAGAGTGTGATGATCCACCAAGTCAAAAGCCGCAGATAGGTCAAGAGAAACAGCCAAAGTGACAAGACCGCGATCATGAGCAATGTGAAGATCATTAAGAAGAGAGAGAAGAACAGTTTCGGTGCTGTGGCCAGGGCGGAAACCTGATTGTCGGGGATGGAGAGTGAGGGCAAGCTCAAGATGAGAAGCAAGCTGAAAGAAAACCAATTTCTCAAGGAGTTTTGATAAGAAGGGTAGGTTTGAGACTGGGCGCCAATTGGAAAGGATGGATGGATCAGAGGAGTGAGATTTCAGGATGGGACGGACTAATGCATGTTTCCAGGTGGAAGGAAAAGAACCAGTGGAAAGACTTGAATTGAGAAGAGAAAGGATATAAGGGGATAGAGCTAAGGAAGGTTCTAGAAGCCATTGGGAGGGGATAGGGTCAGCTGAGCAAGTAGTTTTGCGAATAGTAGAGAAAGTCTTTTCCAAAACATCAAGTGTAATGGGGTCGAATGAGGACCAGGAATGTGATAGTGCAGGGGTTAAAGATGGCGAAGAAAGAGGAGGAAGAAGAGGGGGTTCAGAGGGGGGAGAAAGAGGCGGCGGACATTGGGAGAAAGCTTGGCGGAGGGTACTAACCTTAGAGACAAAAAAGGAAGCAAGGGCGGAGGAGTCCGGGAGAGCAGGGGTTACATTGGGAGAGGGGGAAGATGCAGAGTGTGAGGCTGTGAGGGAGCGAAGGACTGAGTAAAGTTGACGAGACGAATTCGAGGAGGAAGAAATGAGATCAGTATAGTAATCGCGCTTGGCTGTGTGGAGAAGGGTGCGATAGTAGCGGTGGCAAGTATGAAAGTCAGCAAAAGTGATAGGAGAGGGATGCTTCAGCCAGAGACGTTCAGCACGACGGAGGTGCTTACGGTGTAGAGTTAAACCGTGATGGAACCAGGGGTAGTGTGGGAGGCGGCGACGGGAATGGTAAGGACAAAGAGGAGCGGCAGCGTCTAGAGCAGAGGAGAGTGACGAATGCAATTTGCAAACCTGGGTGTCGAGGGGGAGAGTGTCGAAGTCTGCTGGGAGCGAGATGGCAGGGGAGGGAAGATAGTGAAGAGTATCAGTAGTGATTCGACGGGAAAGTGTAGGAGAGGGATTAGTGTTGGAATTCTGGGGGGGGACAGCAAGTGGGACAGGAACATCAAAGAAGAGACATACATGATCGGTCCAGGGAAGAGAAGAGAAAGAAAGGGACAAGGGTAGGAAGGGGAAAGAAACCGGAGTGATGAGAAGGTCAAGGGTGTGGCCAGCAGTATGGGTAGGAAAGGAAACAAATTGTCGGAGAGAGTGATCAGATAAAAAAGTAAGAAAAGAAAGGTCTCTTGCTGAGGAGGGAGCGTCTACATGAATATTGAAATCACCTAGGATTAGGAGACGGGGATAGCGGAGGGAAACTTCTGAAATGGTGGTTAGTAAGGAATCCCAGGAAGAAGAAGAGAGAGAAGGGGGGGCATAGATAAGAAGGAGGTAATATGGAGTAGAGGAAGAGTCCAGACGTACAAGGAGGGACTCAGGATAAGAAGGAGATACTAGGGGGGAGAGTTCAGATAGTGAGACAGAAGAGCGGTGAATTATAGCAATTCCACCGCCGCTTCTGCCTCTGCGTGAGGTAGACAGGAAGGAATAGCCAGGTGGGAGACACCGGTTGAGGAAGGGCTCATCGCCCTCCCTCAGCCAGGTTTCAGTTAGAAAGAAGACATCCAGACTACGTAATACAATAAGGTCTTGAATCAAGGATGTTTTGGTCCGGGTTGAGCGACAATTTAGAAGAGCGAAATGCAAGAGTGAATGAGAAAGTGCAGAACGAGGGGAGGACTTCGAAGGGGAGGAGATGCAATGGGTTAAATTGAGGGGCTGCCGGGCAAGATGGCCGGAGAGGGTAACAGAGGATACAACAGGGCGCCAGCCCCAGTGCACTTGTATGACAGACATATTAAAGGGAAAGAGGAGCAGTAGCAAAAAAACTAGAACTGCAGAGGGTAGTATAGCGGCGAAAACTGCTTGTGACGGCAGATATAAAGAGCGAGGGGTAGTAAAGTGAGGAGGTGAGGACAAGGGAGAGTGCAAGTGTAAAGGCTCAGACGGAGACGGCCAAGCCTCGGCTTCGTCGCCCCGGAACTCGCCCCAAGGAGCTCGCACGCGGCGCGCGCCTTTGCGGCGCGAGACGCCACACCAGTGTGGGTTTTAAACGCGGAGGAACCCAGCGTCACTTCCGGTGGGCAGGGACTGTAAACGAGTACCTGGGGAGACACAAGGGCAGGAATACAGGCTGCTTTGAGATACCCCTAGGAGTCAAAGTTTTGGGATGGATACATCTAAAAAAGCCCATGAATCTATTTACTGGCACAGTTTTGAACAGCCCATCTTTTCATCAAGGATTTAATTTCCTGCATCTTCTGAAAGAGAAAAAATTCCAATGAAAAAATAAGGGGGTTATTTTAGAAGCCCTATTCATGCTTTGGACATCTGAAAACAAGCATAGAAATGTCAAAAGCACGGAAACGACACTGGAGCTATTTTAGAAAGTGGTTGTAAAGGCATCCCTGGTGTGATGATGTCCCGAACCTCATCAGTTTATACCTGCTCCAGGCATGAATAGGCATCGGAAAAGTGCTCATTTTGTCAGCCAAACATCCAGAGGGTGTGGAGAAAGAAGTACACTTATATCCCCTATATTTTTCATGTTGACAACAAACAGTGATGGGGACTGAGGACTCATATTTTCATTTTGCCACACTGATAGACATCCCTGTATGGAATCTTGCAGTAGATGGATGTCCCCACCCCATGGTTTCATAGCAGGGACATCTATGTGGATGCCAGCATGGATGTCCATATTGGGGGATGTCTCTTTGTAAAATCAGACTGAAACATAGACATCCCGGGTGTGTTTCTGTGTATTTGGCTCTGGATGCCCCAGATTGCACTTGAACGCCCTTTCTGAAATGCCACGTCACATATCCAGACAAAAATGTCTGCAAATAGCACAGTATGACTGTCACCCCAGAGTGCAAACTTTAAGAAATGGATGGAAATGGCATACCACATTTTGTAGAAGATTATGCTACAATGATTTCTTCTGAGAATATTTCTTCCTTCTTTCCTGAAGTTGCAGAAAATTAAATTCTTTGCCAAAAGCCAGCATCGTATTGAAAATGCTTTGTAGACTTTTTACATTTTTATGACCCTTCTGTTAACTGAAATATAAATCTGGTTCTTAGTGCTATATAAGCTTGTTTTATCATGTTTAGTGGTGACTAAATATCATATATAGGCAAATATTTGTTCTACTGTACTACTTGCATCTGCTGAAGCATTCCCTCCTCTTAGACAGGGCTTCTTACTGTATTTGTCATTCTGTTGATGTGATTGATGGGTCCACACTATCCACAAGGCTTTTTTTCAGGGGATATTTGGTAGCACTGTGTGTGTGTGCGGTTGAGTCAATGCTGACTCCTGGTGACCCAGCAGTAGCCACTGGGTTTTCTTGGCAAGTAGCAGCACTTTTTGCATTGCCTGCTAAAATTGACCTATGGTCCCTAAATATTCATGAAAGAGCCCAGGCTTTGCACACCCCAAACTCATACACACACACGCAGAGTGCTCTTCATGGAAGAAGCAGTGTCTTCGGCCGGGAGAATGTGGAGGTGCAGGCTGCAGCTCAGCCCCTACAAAATGTGGGAGACAGGAGCAAACAAGGACCGAGCTATACAGAGAAAGCCAGAAAATCTTTTTAGTTTTGGTTTGTGATTTGAATATGCCAGCTTTGGGAGTTTCAGTGTGCAGCATCTCTGGTATTTCTGCATTTTGCATAATATGAAAAAATACATAAAAACATAAAAAATGCCATACTGGGTCAGACCAAGATCCATCAAGCCCAGTATCCTGTTTCCAACAGTGGCCAATCTAGGTCATAAGTACCTAGCAGTTTCCCAAAAAGACACAGGCTCTACAATGCTTGTATTGGGGTCCTCTTTAATAATGGTTTATGGACCTTTCCTCCAGGAACTTATCCAAACCTTTTTTAAATACAGTAATGGTCAAAAAGGTATCACAGAGCAAAAAATTGTCAAAACAGGAGATACAACTCTGTACAGGAAACGTGAAAGTATCTTTGTGTCACACTCAAAACTTAATGCATTCAGTAGAGAATTCAGCCGACAACTTCAAGCATTATAGGAAAGCAACAAATAGGTCTCAGACTTAACGGGCAAAAACATACTCCAGGCAGTGAATAACTGTCAGAGTGTAGCCCTTCTTGCATCAATGACCTTGAATATTATGTTGCTGTGAAAACAGACGTCCACCAAGTCTTTTAGTTAATCAGTTAACTGCTTTACTTGATATATTCATTCGAGCTTATATAAGAGAGTGGGTGGCAGAACTTAGCTTATAGAGTATTGCTTGAAATGCTGCTTTGCCATCATCTCATCCCCGCTTCAGCCCCAACGCTCTCAATCGCGCTGTTTTGCGTTTCACCTGAGCAGGTTTCTTCAGGGGGTGACTGGCAGAGGATGGCTAGAACACTACAAAGTAGAGTACAGAAATGCATTAGTTTATGAACTGCACATACTTTCATTACTGTGCTAAAAGAAGGCATCCAGTATAAGGAGGAAGATAAAACACACAGCTTACGGCAGATTGCAAAATACCCGAACATTACCAACTGCTTCCAGACGCCGCGCCGCGCAAACCTTTTTTAAACCCAGCTACACTAATAGCTTTTACTACATCCTCCAGTAACAAATTCCAGAGTTTGATTACATGTTGAGTGAAAAAATATTTTCTCTAATTAGTCTTAAATGAGTTACATTGTAGATTCATTGCATGTCCCCTAGTCTTTTTACTTTTTGATGAAGTAAACAACCTACCTACTTTTACTCATTCCACTCCATTCATTAATTTATAGACCTCTATCATTTTTCCCCTCAGCCATCTTTTTTCCAAGTTGAAGAGCCCTAATCTTTTAAGCCTTTCCTCCAATAGATATCCTTCCATCTCCTTTACCATTTTGGGGGCTCTTCTCTGTACCTTTTCTAATTCTGCTGTATCCTTTTTAGGTAATGGTGACTCAAGGTAAGGTTTTATTTATTTAGACAGTTTTGTATACCACCTTATCCTTCAATCAAAGTGGTCACAACACAATTGAGGGATACATTTAACATGAGGGGATATGAGACACATACACTAATACTTACAAGGAACACAGGCAATGGAGGGTTAAGTGGCTTGCCCAAGACCACAAGGAGCACCTGTGGGACTGGAAACCCCAGTCCTTCCAGCCCAAGGTTGCTGTCTTCTAGTGGGATTCAAACACCTGACCTTCCAGCCTGAGGTAACTTGCCCCAACCACTAGGCCACTCCATGGAATGATATGGAGACATTATAAATATCCTTTGTTTTATTCTCCTTTCTTTATATGATTCCTAGCATTCTATTTGCTCTCTTGGCTGCTGCTGCACACTGGGCGGAGGGTTTCAACGTATTATCCACGATGATGCCTAAACCTTGCATTGTGTAACCATTGTTTGGGTTGTTCTTTCCTAGGTGCATTACTTTGCACTTGTCCACATTAAATTTCATCTGCCCTTCAGACATCCAGTCTTCCAAATTATCAAGGTCCTCTTGCAATCTTTCACAGTCTTCTTGGGTTTTAACAACTTTGAATTATTTTAGGTCATCTGCAAATTTGAAATGCATTTTTGCTTCTATTTCTCCAGTGTTGTAGTGCAGACCGAATGCAGCTTCTTGAGGTTTCCAGTTCAGGCTTTGTCTGCACATTTCTATGTCTAATATGTGGTCATTTATTCTTTATCTGATGAGGCTGTATCTATTTTTTGCCTATATGACCAAGGTGAAGTGATTTGTAAGCATATATTTTCTGTGTATGGATTTGCAGCAGTTTGTCTTGTTCTGTTTTCCCAATAAGTGGTGTCCTCGGGATTGGTGTAAGATTTACAGAGGGTGTGGCTGTTTTGGGGGGCAGATCCCTCAGTGGTCATCCACCCCTTAAGGATGGCCCTGAATGTGAGTACAGGCATTTTTTTTTTTTTTTGCTACAAAAAAAGAACTGGATATCCACAATTTGAAATCAACAATCAATATTTTAGGAGCTCAAAGACTGCATTTTGTGTAATGTGAACAATTAAAATTTAGATCTTGGATTCATTCAATTACTGTTTGAACTCTGTAACCTTCTGCTCGTTAGGCCACTCAAGGACAGTAAAGCTGAGGAGGTGGTGATCATATTTGTGTACAAGAAAAATATGAAGGTGAAGTGAGTAAAAACACTGATGGCTCTCTGGATTACCTGGCTCACAGGATTATATTATTTTACTGTCACTGCTGCTATTTGCCACCCCACACTCTTGGCAATTGCTTAAGCCAGCCCCTCAGGCCCTAGAGAGAAGCAGCTCCCAGTCTTTAACAGCAGTATGTACTGGCCAGCAGGGACCTCGATCCCTGGGATGGGATGGGCCACGGGGACCACAATCCCACCAATATTTTACCCAACACAGCATCATCAACTAGAGAATTTTGCCCTTAACATAGTAACATAGTAAATGACAACAGATAACGACCAGTATGGCTCATCTAGTCTGCCCAGTAAGATGGCTAGAGTGGTTGTAACTGTAGCTCCATGTAAGTCACCCCCCCCCCCATGCCTGTGTTTAGGGTTGTACCTGCTGCTCCAGGCACGTCAGCCCCCCTCTATTAAAAGATATTTAAGTTTGCTTTGATTTCATCCTCTTACTATAAAGGGATCCACTGTGTCTGTCCCATGCCATTTTGAATTTCGTCACTGTATTTGCCTCTACCACCTCCATCCGGAGGGAATTCCATACATCCGCCATCCTTTAAATAAAAAAGTATTCCAATGAAAAAGCTGTTCCACTGCCCCTGCTGGCCTGAATTAGTGCATATGTACCAGGGTCTAGGGCAGTGGTTCTCAACCCAGTCCTTGACACACACCTAGCCAGTCAGGTCTTGGACAACCACAATGAATATGCATAAGAGAGATTTTGCAAACAATGGAAGCAGAGCATGCAAATTGCTCTCATTCATATTTATTATGGCTGTCCTGAAATCCTGACTGGCTAGATGTGTCTCAAGACTAGGTTGAGAACCACTGGTTTAGAAGGAGCCATGCTCTGTGTGACCCTTGGCTTGTGACTGTGCTTGAAATGTGGTGGGGGAGGGGGGAGCAAGGGTTAAAACCTAAGAAAAAATTGTGTAGTTCTGAATAAAGGAGATTCACGGTGCTGTAGCCTGATTGAACTGGAAGCCCAAATTGGAGCAGAAGGAAGTTTTTGGGCCCACAAAAATAAACGAAAGCGTATTTGTAAAAAGCAAGTGAGTATTTTTGATTAAATATAAAATTAAAAAAACAACAACAGTCACATGATGCAGTGAAGCCACTCCAGATGTCACCCCTCTTAAATTAAAGAAGCAAGGGTTTTTTTGCTGAACAAATATTAGATTTAACTATGAAGAAAGCTCCTATGGAGTCAGACCACTTTATTGAAAGGGATGCAGTTTGGTGGTCAGCAAAGCCATTGCACATAAACAGAGATTGGTGAGGGATTTTACAGTAACATATGAGTGGAGGAGTAGCCTAGTGGTTAGAGCAGCAGCCTAGTACCCAGGCTAATTGAGGTTTAAGTCCCACTGGTGCTCTTTTGGGAAAGTTGCTTTAACTTCCTTTCCCTCTGAAGAAAAAGCCTGGTAATCTACTTTATTATACCTTGCTCCAGTTTAAAGATAAACAAAGCACAGTGTGAAAATTCTGCCATACTGTATCTTGCCTTTCTCTGCCTTCTATAAATTCACATAAAAATTTAATTTTGCAGACTAGTATACATTCTTCGAGTAACTAGATTTGCCAAAACTTTAATTCAGTTTAATGACAAGATCAAACCAATCTTATTGCAAGAAATTACTAGAGTAAAAAATTTAAGTCCCTGGGTTTGGATTTTGAGGGGCAGATTTCTTTAAAATCATGTTAATCCCTGTAGCGTTTGATCTGGGTGCAATGTATGAGATGGTGTTGAATAAAGGTGCCTTCCCAGAAACAAGGATGACGGTCATATCAATGTTGTTAAAACCAGGAAAGGATCTTTCAGACCTGGCTTCATGCCACCCAACATGATTGTTGAATTTTGAAGTCAAGCTGCTGGTAAAGATATTCACCCAGAGATTATGCAAGTTTTTACCAAATCTAATATCAGAAGAATGGGGGGGATTTGCAAAAAATAGAACTAATGTAAAAAAAATGTACGAGCAGTCTAGCCTCCACTGAATATTGCACTGACCAGAATATCTTTTTTTCTCTGGGAACAAGCAGGAAGTCAGTCCTCACATATAGGTGACGTTGGTGCCTATGGAGACCGCGTAGAAGCATCTCCCTAGCTTTCAAAGAAAGCCTTTGGGAGATGCACCACGCATGCATGGATCCCTTCCCACCCAAGGTTGCCATCTTGCCTCAGTCTCCTTTTTTCTACGGAGCCCTCCAGACGTTGTCCAGTTTCCTCCAGAAAAAGTGTGATTTTTGTTACATTTTTGTCTGTTTTGTGTACTGGTTCCTTCCCATCCCCAAGTCAGCTCTCCTTGGCGTCACTCCTTGGGTTCGTTTATTTGTTTTTCTCTCTTTTTTTCATCGAGGTGTCCTCCAACCAGCATTCGTGCCCTTTTTACAGCCGAAGGCTTCGGACCCTTGCCAGGCAGCGGGGACCCCCTTTTTCTGATGACCTCCAGTAGCTTCAGGAAGTGCGATCGGTGTAGCAAAATGATGTCTCTCACAGACCCACATGATTGCTGCCTCTGGTACTTTGGCCTGGAACATAACAACTCTGACTGCGAACTCTGCAGAACTATGACCTCAAAGGCCCCAAAGAGCCATCATCAGCAACAGCAAAAGGTAAAAAATCTCTAAAGGTAAAAAGGGGACTGTTGTAGTTGTTATGGAAGACAGACTAGATAGGCCATGTGGTCTTTTTCTGTCATCATATTTCTATGTTTCTAAAATTTTTCCAGAGGTCCGACTCCAAGTCCAGAGTCTCTGGCGATATCATGCTCAAGGGCCCCCTCTGATACCTCGGTGCCTCAGAAAGCCCAAACCTCTTTGGAGACCTGCAGCTACAATTCCTCCAAGCAGAAATCACTGGAGCTGGAACACAAGAAGATGAAACCCTTGAAGACCACCTTGGAGGGCGGGTCTGGAAGAAGGGAAAATCCCACCCCAGGCCCCACGGTTCCAGGCGTGAGTCCAAGGAGCCAGCACGGGAGCAGCCTCTCAAGCTGGCTCGCAAGAAGTCAGCACCCACCGACTGGCTTCGGACCCCCGAGGCCATCCTCATCGAGGGCTTCCTTTCAACCGTACCAATGCCAGGCCCGAAGCCCTCGATGCCTCATCGAAGACTGTGGAGCCAACTGGTATGGAGACCAGGATGGTGGCAGAGAGCAGTATATCTGCCCTCGTGGCCATGCAGCAGGCATTTATGTCTGGCTCGTCCAGTTCATCAGCCCCGACGATGGGACCCTTGACATCCAGAGCTTCCCCGGATGTCGAGCTGGTCTTCGAGCACCATCGGCCTCAAGAGAGTTCCCGGCTCTAGACAAGGTCCCAGTCCTGTTCCTCGGGGCAACAGTCATCCTCGACAAGTGCCCGTGGTTCGGACTGCAGATCTTCCAGAGGTCACGGACCGCCTAGAACAGACCTCAACTGAGGTGATCACGCAGCATCGGACTCATACTCTGACTTGAGTCCGAATAGGAAACCGAGGACGATGAGTCCCTGGACATGAGGCGACACCGAGACATGCCCTTGGACCCATCTCCTCCGATGCCCCGACGCTGTTCCCCGTCCAAGGATGTCATTTTCCTTAATTTTGTGTGGGACATGGCCAAGGCTTTCACTATTGAGACGGAGGCCAAGGAAGACCCGCACACTGAGGAATTAGAGATACTCCAATATGAGGCCCCCCCTAAGGAAACCCTTATGGTACCGGTGCCTCTGATCCTCGACCGTCTCCTCTTCCGGATGTGGGAAAAACTGGCATCTGTACCAATTGTCAGTAGGCACCTCGATGCCATGTACAGGGTACGCCGAAGCCCTGGGTTCCAAAAGGCTCAGCTTCCCCACAACTCAGTAGTTGTGGAGTTGGCCATGCGCCAGCTCAAAAGCAAAATAACTCATTTGTCACTGCCACCTGGCAGGGATGCCCGAACCATTGATGCCTCAGCCAAAAGGCCTTTCAGAGCTTGATGCTAACTTGATCCATTCCTATCAGCTCTATATTGGCATGTACCTGAAGAAACTGTCGAAGGAGCTCAATGGATTTTTGGCAGACCTCGATGGGGAACCCCTACAGAGGTTTAAGTCCCTGACATCAGCAGTAAAAGAGTGCTCAAAGTTTTTGTCTTGAGCAGCCTATGATGGCTTTGAGTCTTCGGCCAGGGTGGCCGCTGCAGGCATCGGAGCATGACGGCAAGCATGGCTGCAGTCATCTGACCTAGAGTAATGGTGCAGGACAAACCTTTTGATGTCTCCTGCATAGGAGAAAACCTATTCGGGAAATCCATGGCAGACAAGGCTGCAGAGATAGAAACCGAGTTCCTGATGAGAACTAGGCTCTCGAAGAAGACCTCGGTGCAACCCCGGAAGAAAGCCCTGGAGAAGCAGCCCTTCTTATCCAAGGAAGAAGGGGGGCTTTGGGGGTACCGCGCATTTCCAGGCCTTCTTGGCACATCAACAGGGCCAGCAGCAAAAAGGACAGGGGCATGGTCCCCGAAAGCAAAAGACCCCAAAGTCCCAGGTGCCAGCCCCATCCTTGCCTGGAAGGAACTATGCCTGGGCATGACCTCCCCATCTTAGAGGGTCACCTGCAGCCCATAGGGGGACACTTAGCCCTGTTTGCCCAAAGGTGGGCAGCCATCACCACTGATATCTGGGAGCTACAAGTGGTCAAGGAGTGCTACCTCCTCCACCTACAGCGGGCGCCACCCTCATACTTCCCAGGAGAGCCCATCAGACCTCTCCTTCACCAGACCCTGCTTCTCACTGAGCTAGCAGGCCTAATCCAGAACAAGGCAGTGGAGCCAGTGCCGAAACATCTCTGGGGCACAGGCTTCTACTCCAGATATTTCCTCATCCCCAAGAGGACAGGGGGCCTCAGGCCCATCCTGGACCTGCAAGAGCTCAACAGGTTTCTGGTTAGAGTGACGTTCAAGATGCTCTCCCTTGGGACACTTCTGCCATTCCTCCAGTAGGGCGATTGTCTATGCTCCTTAGACCTAAAGAATGCCTACATGCACATCCTAATCCATCCCAGCCACAGAAAATACCTCCGGTTCATGGTGGGGGGATAGCACTACCAATACAGGGTGCTGCCCTTTGGTCTGGCTTTGTCACCAAGGGTCTTCACAAAGTGCCACATGGTGGCCACAGCCCACCTCCGGCTCCAAGGGGCCTTCATCTTCCCTTATCAGGACAACTGGCTCATAAAGGGGGAACAGCTACAGAGGCACAATGCGCCAATGGGTGCACCATAAATGACCTGCAGCACCTGGGTTCATCATAAACTATTCCAAGTTGCACCTCACTCCGGCCCAGTGCCTAGAGTTCATAGGGGCACAACTAGATACTCTCCAGTCAAAAGCCTTCCTCGCTCAGGAGAGATCAGAACGCCTTAGGGAGTTAGCTGCAGAGGTATACCAATGCCAGACACTACCTGCCCGGCTTCTACTCTGCCTGTTGCGACACATGGCCTCCATGGTTCACGTAACCCCATATGCCCATCTGCACATGAGGGCAGCCCAGTGGTGCCTCTGTTCTCAGTGGACACAAGCCACAAGCATGTCAGGAACAAAGTGAAAGTGACCCGTCAGCTGGCGAACTCCCTCAAATGATGGCAGATTCTAGGTCACCTTCAGACTGGGGTACCCTTCCAGGCACCCACCCCCCAAAAGGTCCTTACCACAGACGCTTCCTTACTGGGCTGGGGAGTGCATTGCAAGGGCCTCCAGATGCAAGGAAGCTGGTCCCAGAAGGAATCCTGGATGCAAATCAATCTGTTAGAGCTCCGGGTGATATTCCTGTCCCTCTGAGCCTTCTGTCACCAGCTGATCCAGACTGACAACCTGGTCGCAATGTTCTATGTGAACAAACAAAAGGGAACAGGGTCATACCCCCTCTGCCAGGAGGCGGTAGCCCTCTGCTCTTATGCTGTATGCAGAGGGATGCACCTAAGGGCAGTTTACCTCCCGGGCCAAGACAATGCCCTGGAGGACAAACTGAGCAGAGTCCTCCAGCCGCACGAGTGGCGCTTGGATCCAGTAGTAGCCTCCTGGCTGTTTTGTCTCTGGGGCGTCCCTTCAACAGACCTGTTCACCAGTCCAGACAACACACAGTTGCCCCGATTCTGCTCCCACCAGCCGCACCCGTCCCGGTGGCAGCAGATGCGTTCCTCATCCCATGGACGGAAGGCCTTCTGTACACCTTCCCACCGACACCGCTGGTCGCCAAGACCCTATTCAAGGTCCAGCGCGACAGAGCATCACTACTGCTGATAGCTCATTGGTGGCCCAGTCAGCCCTGGTTCCCACTGCTCCTCCCCCAATCGGCAGCATCGCCGAGTCCCCTGGGCCAAGACCCAGGACTATTTTCACAGAGCAGGGCTATCTCCTACACCTCAACCTGGGGTCCCTGTCACTCATGGCTTGGCTGCTGAAAGGGTAGCGTTAGCTCCCTTCAACCTCCCAAGGGACATGGAAGAGATTCTTCTGTCCTCTCGTAAGGCTTTCACGAGAAGGGTGTACACCTTCAAGTGGCGCCGATTCTCAGTGTGATGCACAGAAAGGCGGGCAAACCCCTTCTTCTGCTCGGTACAAATGGTACTCCAGTATCTGCTCCACCTGTCACAGGCGGGACTAAAGTCCAATTTGGTCAGAGTACACATGAGCGCCATCGCAGCGTATCACCATCCCGTTGAGGGAAAGACCTTTTTGGCTCAGCCCCTTGGGTCTCGATTCCTGTGAGGCCTCATGTTATCCAAACCCTCCGTTCACCCTCCAGCAGCGGAGTGGGATCTCAATGTGGTGCTTTTGTAGCTCACTAAGCCTCCATTTGATCTTCTGGCTACCTGCCACCTGTGGTACCTCTCCTGGAAGGTCATCTTCCTTGTAGCACTCACATCAGCTCACAGAGTCACCACACTCCAGGCTCTGACGGCAGAGCCCCCCTACATGAGGTTCTACAAAAACAAGGTGGTGTTCCACATACACACCCCACGTTTCTGCCAAAGGTGATGTCCCCATTCCATCTCAATCAGGAAGTGGTGCTCCCCACCTTCTTTCCAAGGACACATGCTGACAAGGCGGAGACCGTCCTCCATACTTTTGAATGTAAAAGGGCCCTGTCCTATCTACAATGGACTCAGGGCCACCGCAAAGCACCTCAGTTTTTCGTCTCCTATAACCCCAGTCAACTGGGGCTCCCAGTAACTAAGCAAACTCTGTCCACTTGGGTGGCGGACTGCATTGTCCTCACCTATGAGCAGGCTGGGATCTCACTAGACCAGGGGGTCAGGGCGCATCGCATCAGGACCATGGCTACTTCTGTGGAAATCTGCATTCCATACCTGTGATGGAAATCTACCGGGCCACCACCTGGTCTTCGGTCCATACCTTCACAGCACACTACTGCCTGGAGAGAGAGTCCCAATGGGACAGTGCCTTCGACCAGGCCATACTCCATAATCTCTTTGGGGTGTAGGCAACTCCTGCCATACAACCCTTCTGTGTTCAGGCTACCGGAGTGCTGGTTCTCTGCTGGATACTTGGGTCTTGCGAGAGTCTGTCATTTGGGACTTAACTGCTGCAGCTCATGGCTCACTTCTCTGGCCGCCTTGGCATTTTGTACAGATTCTTGGAAGCCTGTAGCTGGGGAGTCCCATATGTGAGGACAGACTTCCTGCTTGTTCCTGGAGAAAGCGTAGCTACTTACCTGTAACAGGTGTTCTCCAGGAACAGCAGGAATCAGCCGTCACAACCCTCCCTCCTTCCCTTGGAGTTGTTTCTGTACCGTATTTTAATTTTTGCTGTCTTAGCTATGTCATTACACTGAGGCAAGATGGCACCCTTGGGCAGGAAGGAGACCACGCATATGTGGTGCATCTCCCAAAAGCTTTCTTTGAAAGCTGGGAAGATGCTTCCACACGGGCTCCGTCTATGCTGAGATCACCCATATGTGAGGATTGATTCATGCTGTCCCTGGAGAACACCTGTTACAGGTGAGCAATTACACTTTATGCTGGTCATTTTGGAGCAGGTCTCATGGTCCTACATGTCTCACATAGTTGATTAATTTTGCTTTCAGGGAGATTTTGTAAATTGGAGTCATATTTTATATAAAGAGCACCAATCATCGATAAAACACTGGCAGATGCTTTCCCCATAACAAGAGGTAGAAGGCAGGGCTGTGCCCGTCTGTGCCCGTCTGTGCCCTGAGGTCTCTTTAGTGTAATAAGAACATAAGATATGCCATACTGGGTCAGACCATCAAGCCCAGTATCCTGTTTCCAACAGTGGCTCTAAGTCACAAGTACCTAGCAGGTTCCCCAAAAGACACAGCTTCCACAACGCTTCTACTGGGGTAAGCAGTGGATATTCTGGGTCCACTTTAATAGTGATTTATGGACCTTTCCTCCAGGAACTTGTCCAAACCTTTTTTAAATCCGGCTACACTAACAGCTTTTACTACATCCTCCGGTAGCAAATTCCAGAGTTTTGATTACATGTTGAGTGAAAAAATATTTTCTCTTATTAGTCTTAAATAGGTTACCCTGTAGCTTCTTGCATGCCCCCTAGTCTTTCTATATTGCATGCCCCCTAGTCATTCTACGTTTACCTGTTCCACTCCAATCATTAATTTATAGACCTCTATCATATCTCCCCTCAGCCGTCTCTTTTCAAGGTTGAAGAGCCCTAACCTTTTTAGCCTCTCTTCATAGGAGTATCCTTCCATCCCTTTTACCATTTTGGTGGCTGTTCTCTGTACCTTTTCTAATAACGCTATATACTTTTTAAGATACGGCGACCAGAATTGCACAGAATATTCAAGGTGCAGTTGCACCATGGAACGATACAGAGGCATTATAATATCCTTTGTTTTATTCTCCATTTCTTTTCTTATTATACCTAGCATTCTATTTGCTTTCTTGGCTGCTGCTGCACACTGAGTGGAGGGTTTTAACATGTTATCCACGATGATGCCTAAATCTTTTTCCTGGGTGGTGGTTCCTAATGTGGAACCTTGCATCGTGTAACCATAGTTCGGGTTTTTCTTTCCTAGGTGCATAACTCCGCTCTTGTTCACATTAAATTTCATCTGCCATTTGGATGCCCAGTCTTCCAATTTATCAAGATCCTCATGCAATTTATCAAGATCCTCTTGCAATTTTCCAAAATCCTCATGGGTTTTAACAACTTTGAATAATTTTGTGTCATCTGCAAATTTGATAACCTCACTCGTTATTCCCATTTCCAGGTCATTTATGAATACGTCAAAAAGCAGCGGAACCAGCACAGATCCCCGGGTACTCCACTATTCACCTTTCTCCATTGGGAAAATTGGCCATTTAGCCCTACCCTCTGCTTTCTATCTTTTAACCAGTTCCTGATCCACAATAGAACACTGCCTCCTATGCCATGACTTTTAATTTTGCCAAAAGTCTCTCATGGCCTTGTGAAAGGCTTTCTGAAAGTCCAGATACACTATATCAACCAATTCACCTTTGTCTACCTGTTTATTCACACCTTCAAAAAAACATAACAGATTAGTAAGACAAGACCTTCCTTGGCTAAAGCTATGTTGGCTATCTCCCATTAAGGTATGACTATCCACATGTTCAGTAATTTTGTTCTTTATGATGGTTTCCACTATTTTTCCTGGTACTGATATCATGCTCACCGGTCTGTAGTTTCCCGGATCACCCCTGGAACCCTTTTTAAAAATTGGCGTTACATGGCCATTCTCCAATCTTCAGGTATTGCAGATGATTTTAATGATAGTCCACAGATTACTAATAGTAGGTCTGCAATCTCATATTTCAGTTCTTTCAACACCCTTGGATGTATACCATCCAGTCCAGGTGATTTGCTACTCTTCAGTTTATCAAATAGTTGTAATACATCTTCCCCGTATGTCAATATTTATTTCAATTCTTCTGAAGCATCTCCTTTAAATATCATTTCAGTCATGGGTAACATTCCTACATCTTCCTCAGTAAAGACCGAAGCAAAGAATTCATTCAATCTCTCTGCTATGGCCTTGTCCCCTCTTAGTGCCCCTTTTATCCCTCTATCATCTAATGGTCTAACTGACTCTCTCACAGGTTTTTTGCTTCAAATGTACTTGAAAAAGTCTATCTCCAGGAACAAGCAGGAATGTAGTCTTCACATATGGGTATCGTCGGTACCGACGGAGCCTGCGCGGGAACGCTCCCCAGCGTCCAATTAGAACGCTTTTGGGAGCATCCCACAGCGCCTGTGTGCTGCCTTCCCACCTTTCCCAACTGCCTCTCTCCAGTTCTTCATTTTCCGCGGAGCCAGCAGGTTGTCGTTCCTGTCACCGTAGAAAACTTTTCCTATTCTCCTTCTTTTTTGTGGTCGCGTCTGCCTTCCCTCGACGCTATACCGGTACCGCCGGTTCTTTCTTTCTTTCTTTTCAAAAAAACAAAATATCTTTTTTTCCAAACCTTTTTTCTTCAGGTGCACGCGCCATTTTGGGCCTCAGGCCCAAAACGTTTCCCTTACTATGGAAAAACCCGCCTGTAAACCGCTTTGATTTTAGGATAAAGCGATATATAAATCTTGCTAATTAAAATAAAATTAAATAAATAAATTTGAACATTTTACAATGATAACAACTAAAACAAAGTGTAATGGTAAAAAATGCACCAAGCACTGAAAAGGAATGAAACATCAGAGGTAAAAATAGAGTCTAAAGACGGTCTTTTTATGAAAGCCAAGGACATATACAGACACTGGTTGTGCAAATTAAATAGTACTGAAAATGGTGATATAAAAGCACAAAATATATGCCCTGGAGTGAGAATAAAAATGGTCACTGCTCACATGCTAAATAAAAGACCCAAAAAGGTAAAAACAGTGTTTAAAAAGCCAGTAGAACCTAAATAAGTGAATGAATAAAAATGGCTACTACTCATATATAAAACCTAGAAATAAAATGAATTAATAGATAAGATAATAAATAGGTAAATAAATAGAAGGTGGGATGGGGAGAAAAGGGAAAGGTTTTTTTTATACTCCGGGTTTCTCTGGTATTCAGGGCACATGCTACACAGTTTTGGAGTACATTGGTATAGCCTTACACTTATATGTCTTTCCCCATTAGACAGTTCAATTTAAACTGTTTTCAATATTTAATCTGTTCTGAGATTCACTCCTTTGTTTTGTCATTTCCATAGATTTCTGTGGTCAATATTATACAAACAGCTTGCTTCACAGGTGAGTTCCCAGCCTGTTTGGGTTTTAATTATGTTATCCTCCTCATTCTTTTGGATAGCGAATTTGTTAGTTGATTTATCGAGATCTTTTTATCTTGATTTTTGATTTCTGTTTATGTATGCTTTATTCATCCTGTCTTTTTATTGTATCTTATGTCAATAATTTAGTCAACCTTGTTTGCCGCCATGTTCTTGTATATAGTTAACCCTGTTTGCTGCCAGGTTTTTGTACCCTGTTCATTGTAAAAAAAACAATGCTGACCATGTCATTGTGTTTAAATTTGTTCATATGTAAACCGCACTGATTAAAAGAGCGCGGTATATAAGAAATAAAAATAAATAAATAAATAAATGTTTCTATGGTGAGGTTTTACGATTACTGCTTGTCTGGTCTCTGGATGTTTCCTCTTTCATTTTACTTTTCAGGGTTGATCTTTTTAATCCCTTTGCATATGTCGAGCATGTTTACTCGTGATTTCTACTCAGCCTTGTTTTTATTGTATCTTATGTTGGTTTTATTATTATGTTAATTTGGCTTACTATATTATCATAATTTATTGTATTATTTATGTTTTATATTTTCTGATTTTATTTTTGTCTTTTAACTTTTGAGGCTCACCCCCCTGAGGAAGGTGTTTGCCGAAACATGTAGAGATTTGTTTTTTAATAAAGCTTCTATGATCACTTCACCACATCTCGCTCCTAGTGTTTGGCTTGTCTTTGCGAGTGCGTCTGCTCTGCTTGGGACTTTTGTGGTTATTTTGTAAATCTGCCATTATGTGGAAGCTTTGATAAAATGTGATCCCTAGATCTGTGATAAAACACACATTCCTGAAACATTTACCTATGTTTCAGAAGATATTAGGTCATGTACTTCCATCATATGTTATTTTTTTGTAAAATCCCAAATGTGATTGGTTTAAATTTGTTACTGGAAAGTGGCAAAAAGACAAGGAAGTTACTAACAATGGAAATGCTAATGATCCATGTCAAATCAGTTATGGAGAATATCAAGTTAAGGGACGTTCATTATAATTCCTGTGAGGGACCTATATGTATGGCTACTGGGCATATGAAGCCCAAATAGCCGAGAGTGATCTCTATATAACATGTATGATAGAAACATGGTATCATAACAGAAACTATCATCATTTTTGCTCATGCTTAGCAATATGAATATTTGGGAACAGAGTTTATAATTTCATGAGGAACCTGCTGCAATATAATTAGCCAGTGCAAGCTAAACTCTGTCCTTTTGAGGTATTTCCACGTCTATATCCTATAAACAGGGCACAGAAAATGTTGAGAGCTTTCTTGATGGCTAAAAAAAAATCTATATTGATATGTTGGTTAATTGATACAGGGCCAGTTTTGACTCAGTGGAATAATATTTATTATGCATAGTCTCATAGAAATGGAGCTTGAAAAGCAGCTCAAATTTGATACTTTTCTAGAAATATGGGGTCGTGATATTGCCATGTTACCTCATGGAACTCAAAGCTCCATTTGGAATCTGTAAATGCTGTTTGTTAGCGATTCTGCAATGTGGTGATATATCTGATGAAATCATTTTTGATGTCGCCTAGAGCCTAATAAGAAAGGTCATTGTTAGTGCTGGCAGGGGAGGGGGAGGGTGAAATTTTATAACTACTAAAAAAAATTACAAAGACTGCACTTTATTTCTGATTGATTTATTATTTAGGTCTCCCCTTTTCAGTAGTAGGTCAAGGCCAGCTACCTTCAGGTACTTTAGGTATTTCCCTGTACCTGGTGGGCTTACAATCTAAGGGGCTAATACAGAGTGCACTGCCATTAGTCTAAGCATCTGTGCGCCATTTACGCACAATCATCTGCAGTAGTGTGGGCATGGAATGTAGAAAGGGATTTACCATGAACGTAATCGCTGTGCAGATGCCAACGCTAATGCCAGTGTACAACACATTTAAATCCATTCAGAATAGATGACAATTAAACAATCAGCTATGCTACGCAGATGTAGAGCAGTGCGTGGAAGCCTGAGATCAATGCTGGGACTTTTAACACCAGGTCAGAGGAGGCGTAAGGGGTCTGCAGTCAGGGCTGAGGAGGAATTTATGGCAAGGAGGTAGCAGGGACTGAAGACGAGGCTGTTCATCTTCTCTCCTGCCTTTTATCTCCTCCCCTAGTATCTTCCCAAAGATTTGGAATGGATGCCCTAGTGATCTGAAATTTGCTTCTGATTCAGTTCGGTTTCGAAGTTCATTGGAGGCCTTTCCTTCTCCTTGAATGGAGCTGCCTCCTCCACTGATTGCTGACCCTCTGGGCCACCGTTTAGCCCTGTGACAATCTTATGCCTAGAACTGACCATAGATTTATTATGTATTTTTTTAATTCATGTTTATTCCGTGCCCTATTTGCTTACTCAAAGCAGACTACAGTAGAGACACTAAAATGCAGCATAGAAAACATCTCTATTAAAAAAGAACATTTCCATAAGCTACAGCATCAATAACATAGTTAATTAGAACAGCTGCACCTACATAGTCCTTCCTGAAACATAAACTCAGGCTTGATAATAAAAACGAAAAACATACGTCAAACCCCCCTCAACATCAAGCACATATACATATACAACATAAAAACATATTCTGACCACCCAATCCAAAAGGTTCCCAGCTGATTATGAGGCCAAAACCAGCATCCTGTCCTCCATCCTCCTGCCCATTGCCACAGACGGCTGGCTGGCTGGTCCCTGCTCGCTGATGCAGTTATGTGAGCTCTAGTCACTGTAGTCGTGACAATAGTGGCTGGGGTTCCCCTGACCTATGTTCCAGCAAGGAATCCATCTCATCCACCCAGTATGATTGCCCTGCCTATCTCAACCTCATTCTTTCTCCTTTTTCCATCCCATCCTCTGCTTATTCTCTTGCTTCCCATCTAACAATCTCATTTTCCTTTTTCACTGCTTCATAGTGGCAACGTAGCCTTGCTCTTTCCTCCAGTTGCTGACTTGTCAGTATTATGTGTCGGGATGCGTGCAAAACCATGGCGGCACATCATTCAGCGACTGCACTGGCAGCTGAACTTCCCTATTAATGTGGGTTTTGCACATTGTCACATGTGAAAAAGAACCTCGGCTGTGTCAAATGATTAAATCAGCAGGAAATATTTAAACTCTCACTTATATGGTGCACCGGTGTCTGTCAATGTTTTTATTTGTGTTTATAGCAAATGGAAAACTTCAAAAATAATAAACATTTTCCATGTAAGGTAAAGATATAAATATTTATTGGACAACGAAACAGATTTCATACCAGCAGTTCTTAGCAGGTTTCTTGAAACAATGTCAGTTCACTCCTTGCATGAGTTCCTAAGATACAGGAAAATAAATATTTAAGCTTGAACATGACTAACCAAATGAAGATATGGTACGAAATAAATATTAATATTAATTATGCAGCAGTTGTATGTCCAAGCAAACATGCCATTTGAGCATAAGCTTTAATCTTGCTTGGTTTATCTCAATATATGTGAAAGTCCAAGCGTATTACTTCTACTAATAATTTCTATAATGCTGGTAGATGTATCCAGAACTAGACAGACACACATCAGTGACAGGCATTGCTCCATAGTGCTTACAATCAACTTAGCCATACAGACAAGGGGACAGCCAAGTGACTCAATGCAGAAGGTCGCCATTCACTCCCTCTGCTCCTTGGGTCAACTGGAGCTAGGGTTTTTCATAGTCTCTGATGCAGTAGAGTCATGGTCATCATTCAAGAGTGACCCCAGGTGGCCAGATTCAGGCCCCATGAATACAAAACAGTAGCAGCATAGTTGTACTGGGTGCCCAGGGAAGCACTGGGGTAAATCTGCATGGAGTGGCCATTATAACCATAAACAGCAGTGACAGAATAAGAAAACTGTGGTAAGCTGCCTGGAGAGATCATGGCTGAACTCTAAACTTCAATGGAAAGGCTGGGTCTTTTATAGCCACAACATTAGTAGCCTTGGGATTGTGAGGATTATTGCAAAGCTGGGTAGGTGCAGGGAAGACGACCTGGATATTGGTTTTGTGGGAAGCAAAAATGAAGGTGTGAGAGGCTGAAATGATTTACTAGCAAAGGTGGTGGATGCCATCACATAGGCAGATTTTGGGCACAAGGAAGGGAAAGGGTTAAAGGGTGTGTAAAAGACATGGGTGAGGGGGAATTGGTGTTGGGCTATATAAGGGATTTTATAAGTGAATCTCTCTAAATTGGATGACTCTCTCTTGGACTGGACTTTTGGTTTTGGTTTCCTGGACCATGGGATGATGTTCCAAGGGTAGTAGAGCAGAGATAACGTCCATCTGTCCAAGTAGGGTTGATGTGTCTTCCGTAGCAGACTGGCTAACCTACTGAAGAGGGCTTTAAACTAGATTCATTGGGGATGGGTGAAGAAAGCCCCCAGGTAAGAGAAACATGAAATATCTTTATGGAAATGGGCAAAAGGGACAACATATGGAAAGCAGTGTGTATAAATGCCTGTAGCATGGGAAATAAGATTCCAGATGTTGAGGCTTTAATGGTAGAGGCTGTCTTGGATTTAGTGGCAGTAACAGAGACATGGTTCATGGACAACCATGACTGAGATGTAACTATATCAGGCTATACTTTATTCAGAAATGACAGGGTAGGAGGAAGGGGAGGAGGAGTGGCACTACATGTAAAAAATAATATTAAAGCTATGGAACTACAACCCTTAAAAGGTAGAGAGGAGGCACTGTGGGTTAAACTAGAAAGAGGGAAAGAGAAATCTATTTGTATTGGCGTGATATACAGACTTCCCTCACAGGGAGAAGTGGTGGACGGAGAGCTAATTGAAGACATACGCAGCATTGCCAGGAAAGGGGAAGTGCTACTGATAGCAGATTTCAGTATGACAGATGTTGATTGGCACATTCCTGCTGCAGTATCATCTACAAGTAAGGAGATCCTGGATTCTTTACAGGGAGAACTATTCAAGCAAATGGTAACAGAACCCACACGTGAAGGGGCCATACTGGACTTGGTGCTTAACAATGGGGAAAGTGTTTCTGATGTTATAGTGGGACATTATTTCGCATCCAGTGATCACCAGATGATGTGATTCAGTATTAGGACTAGGGCTACTAAAATCCATTCAAAAGTGAGGGTCTTAGACTTTAAGAAAACTAACTTTGCAAAGATGGGACAATATTTCAGGGAGTCGTTAGCGGGATGGGAACAGCTGCGGAATGTAGAGAAACAGTGGGCAAAACTGAAAGGAGATATTCTAAGGGCAAGTAACCTTTTTCTTAAAATGGTAAATAGAGGTAAAAGGAAAAGGAGGCCGCTATGGTTTTCAAAAGAAGTAGCTGGAAAAGTGAAGAAAAAGAGGGAGGCCTTCATGAAATACAAGAGATCACAAAGAGAGGAAGACAGGCATCTACATTTGGGAAAAACTTAAGAGAAGCAAGCAAAGTAGTCAGGAAAGCAAAGATTCAAAAAGAGGAAGAAATAGCCAATGCAATAAAATGGGGAGATAAGATATTTTTCAGATATGTTAGTGAGAAAAGGAAGGGCAAAAGTGTTATTGTCAGATTCAAGGGTGAAGGGGAGGAATATGTAGAAGATGATGAGGAAAAAAGCGGAATTGCTTAACAAATATTTCTGTTCTGTGTTCACAGATGAAGAACCAGGAGCAGGACCTCGGAAAACACCCACAAACAGGAACAAAAGCGAGGAAGAACAATTTTCAGAATACTGTGTTCATGAGAAACTAACTAAACTTAAAGTAGACAAAACGATGGGACCAGATGGGATAAACCCGAGAATACTGAGGGAACTTGGGGACGTTCTAGCAACTCCACTGACTGACCTTTTCAATGCCTCTTAGGAGTCAGGAGTGGTGCCAGAGGGCTGGAGAAAGGCACATGTGTTCCCTTTACACAAAAATGGAAGTATGGATGTGGTTGAAAACTACAAACTGGTTAGTTTAACCTCGGTAGTGAGTAAATTATTGGAAGCACTGCTGAAAGAGAAAATAGTGAGGTTTTTGGATCCAGCAGATTACCAGATCCGAGGCAGCATGGATTCACCAGAGGCAGGTCTTGTCAGACAAATCTGATTGATTTCTTTGACTGGGTGACCAGGGAGTTGGACTGAGGGAGAGCCCTAGATGTGGTGTATTTAGATTTCAGTAACGCCTTTGACACTGTTCCACACAGGCGACTTATAAACAAACTGAGCACCCTAGGGATGGACCCTAAAGTTACTGCTTGGATTAGAAATTGGTTGAGTGAGAGGCGACAAAGGGTACAGGTAAATGAAGCTTACTCTGAGGAGAAGGAGGTTACCAGTGGTGTGCCCCAGGGATCTGTTCTTGGTCCGATTTTTCTTAACGTCTTTGTTAGTGATACTGCGGAAGGACTGTCAGGTAAGGTTTGCCTCTTTGTGGATGATACTAAAATCTGCAATAGAGTAGACACCCAGGAAGATGTAGATAACATGAAGAGGGATCTAGCTAAGCTTGAAGAATGGTCTAGAATTTGGGAGCTGAGATTTAATGTTAAAAAATGCAAGGTTATTGGGCTGCAGCAATCTAAGGGAGCAATATAGTATAGGGGTGAAGTACTTCTCTCCACAAAAGAAGAGAGAGATCTAGGCGTGATTGTGTCTGATGATCTTAAAGAAGCTAAATAGGTAGAAAAGGCAACGGTAAAAGCTAGAAAGATGCTTAGGTGCATAGGGAGAGGAATGGCCAGCAGAAGAAAGGAGGTGATAGTACCTCTGTATAAGTCTTTGGTGCAACCTCATTTGGAGTATTGTGTGCAATTCTGGAGACCGCACCTTCAAAAGGATATAAACAGGTTGGAGTCAGTGCAGAGGGTAGCTACTAAAATGGTTAGTGGTCTTTGTTATAAAGCATATGAGGACAGACTTAAGGATCTTAATATCTACTGTATACTTTAGAGAAAAGGTGGGATATAGGTGATATGACTGAGATGTTTAAATACCTCCATAAATATTATTCTTCAAAGGAGCAACTAGTTTCAAAGAAGGTCTCAGTACCCCATCGGCGTTATTGTGCAGACTCTTGCCAATGCACAAAAAATACGCCTAGTAACATCAATGACCTTCTGTTAGAAGCTAGTGTAACCGAACTAAGTGGGCAATTTCTATTTTTGATTTATTGTTGTTGTTGTTGTTATGGTTATTTCTCAAACACATCTCCCATAAACATAAGAAGAGTGTTACTTAGCTCCACCGTTCTTAGCTCACAGCTATGTTATGCTTCTAATCCCGACACCATTCCTCGGTACCGATCTTGCGTTTCACTATGCTGGTTTCTTCAGGGGATCTGTCATTACAAAGTGCGTAGTGCTAAAGATAAACATAACAGAGAAATCATCACTCCCACTTTACTAACCATTACCATCCTCTCTACAAGTAAAACTGTTCAGTAATAAATGTGCACAAAAATTTAAAAAGTTGATCTTACCGAAACAGCTGCCCACGCTTATCATGGCTCTAAATTCAAAACCTGTGTGCCAAACACAACACTTTCCTCATTCGAGCCAGAAAACGCCGCGCATGTGTTTAACTACCCCTGACTCCATCTTTAAAGGGTCCCGAACCTAAAGCGGGAACCAATCAACTCAGAAGCCAAATCTAAACCGCCCACTCTTGTATTCCTTCCATTAGAAGCTACTCATCTGACGACGAACTGCCCTGAGGGAGCTACCATCCCTCAATTTGCCCCATACATGAGCCTATGTATATCCTAGCTAACCCTTTCCACAACATAACAATTTCTAATCACTACCCAATAGACCCTCACTGGGCGTGTTGACAAACATAGCCATCATAAACACGCCACCCAATCAATAGCCACATTTAAACCCCTTGGTTCAAGAGTATTAAGACAAAAAATCCACCTCTGTTCAACAAAAATCAATGTCTCATCTACTGATTTTCCATCACGCCCCCTACTCACTCTATCAATACATAAACATCGGAGTTGTTCAAAAATGTGACCCTTCAATAAACAATGCCGCACCATAGGGGCCTCTTTCACCTTACAATGTAGCCGACTCCGATGCTCCCTCATACGAGTTCTAAAAGGGCGCACTGTCTTTCCGATGTAACACAGCCCACAAGGGCACACAATAGCATACACCACATTATCAGAAGAACAATCAGTGGCTTGTCTCAACGTTGCTTCTCTCTTGGTTAACAATGAACGATTACATTTTATTGGCAGTTTAAGCGTTCTGAATCAGACCATTAATTTTGTAAATACCTCCATGCCATAAATGCACAGGAAGGAGGAGAGCCTCTTTCGATGGAAAGCAAGCTCTGCTACAAGGTGACATAGGATGAGGGTGAAGGAGATAGACTCAGGAGTAATATGCAGAAATATATCTTTACAGAAAGAGTGTTAGATGCTTGGAATAGTCTCCCAGTGGAGGTGATAGAAATGAGGACTGTATCTGAATTCAAAAAAGCATGGGATAAACACAGAGGACCTCTAAAGGAAAAAAGGGGACTGTTGTAAGTGGTTGATATGGAAGGGCAGACTAGATAGGCCATGTGGTCTTTTTCTGCCATCATGTTTCTATGTTTCTAGACTGGATGGTCCATTTGGTCTACCAGCATCTTACTATGTTACTGCGATTGTAGTGTTCTGGAAGAGGAGCCTGGTGCATGGCCAGGAACAGAATGACTGGCACTGCAAGAACCAGATTAGACACGTCAGAGTGGAGAGGTGTTATAAAATAGGGATAAAATCCTTGGGTAGATGCAAGTGAAGGCTCATGGTGCCAGAGTCCCAGCCCTGGTTCTCATTAAGCTGGAGGCCCAAATGAACACGAGAGAACTGATGGATTAAAACAGAAAAATGCAGGCAAAACAAATAAGAGGTTATAGGAAATGTGTCTATTGCCGTGAACATGGTTAAAACTGAGAAGGCTAAGAACATAAGGATAAAGAATTTAAGATTTAAATCAGCCTCAACATGGTGAATTTTAAGATGAAACTTGAATATAGCCGGAGAGAGAGCACATTGCACTAACTCACAAAGGGGCCCCTTACTAAAGTGCCTTAAGCTTTTTTGCACCTAACACGCTTTTAGCACAAAAACTAACATGCGTTAAGTGCAGCCTCCATGGTAACTGGCGAGGGCATGACCAGCACATTCCTGTCAGTTAACACATGGATAAGTACCCTAACACACATAGAAACATGAAGACAGATAAAGACCACATGGCCTATCTAGTCTGCCCTTCCATGTCAACTGCAGCAATAGTCCTCTTTTTACCTTTAGAGATCACACAGCGCTATTACTGCAGGTGCACTGGCGTTAGGTGAACCTGGGCTAATGGCAACATTGGCGGTTAGCATATACTATGTCCCCTGTGCTAATTGCAATATACTCACTATGCCCACTCTCTGTCCCTAATCCACCCATTTGGCACCCTTACGCATGATTGACAGTGTAAAATTCGGTGTGTGTTAACTGTCATACTCCCATACTGTTACTGTAGGCCTGGGCACACACTTAATGTGCACCAAATCGCACGTTAACTGAGTAGCACACTAGACGTTTCCAGGTTGTGTTCCCGTTCTTCTAGGTGCAAGCCTTCCTCAATATATCAATATATCTGACCCATCAGTTTTCAATATATCTGACCCATCAGTTTTCAGAGCACACTAGTCAACAAATTTTTACAAAAGTCATGTTACTGAAATAAAAATAGTCATTTCTTATCAATTTTTATATGCTGAACACAAATATGACAGTGAAATTGCAAAGTTGGCTCTAGTTTTTTTTGTAATCTACAAGAATTAATGTTTACATCACAAAATGCATGTCAATAGTAAATATAATAGGCCTTCGGTTAATACCTGTAAAAAAACTTCTTAGATTTTTTTGCCTGTCTCTTGTACAGCTGTTCGGGAGCTTCTCTGGGGAGTGTCCAGCCGTAGTCAGCCAGCATTGTAGTGGACCATTTTCCCTGGTATCTTTGCTCCATCGCTGCGATATCCTGGTGAAAACGTTCGCCCTGTTCATCACTAACCATACCACAGTTGTCAGGAAAGAAATCGAGATGGGAATCAAGGAAATGGATCTTTAGAGACATATTGCAGCCAAGTTTCTGATACTGCATCAGCATGTCTTCTACTAGTTCCTTGTAGTTTTCTGCCCTAACATTCCCGAGAAAGTTTGTTGACACTAGGCGAAAAGCATTCTATGCTTGTTTCGCATCACCCTGCAGCAAGTTGTTGAACCAGTCATCTTTGAAGAGCTCTCGAATCTGAGGACCCACAAAAACTCCCTCTTTAATCTTTGCTTCGCTGAGTCTAGGGAATTTTTCATGCAGGTATCGGAAAGCTGACAAGGTGCGGTCCATAGCTTTCACGAAGTTTTTCATCAAACCTAGTTTGATGTGAAGGGGTGGTAGCAGGATTTTGTGAGCCTCAACCAGAGCTGGGTGCTGGATATTCTTCTCTCCAACTGTTACATTTTGTCTGTGATTCCATTCCTTCCGCAAGTAGTGCCAATCCCTTGCTCGGCTATCCCACTCACATAAGAAACACATGTATTTTATATATCCCTGCTGCAGTCCCATTAAAAGGGCAACTACCTTCAAGTCACCACAGAGGTGCCAGCTGTACTTGTTTTAGTTAATGGAAGTCAGTAGATGCTTTAAGTTATTGTATGTCTCTTTCATGTGGACCAATACAAATCAATCGTGGTCTTCACAGAGTAAAATATAATCATTCAGGTTTTGAAATCACTCCATATAAACAACACTCATAAGTGGAAAAACACCATGTGGGTGGAGATACTGTCAAACAGTGGATATCACACTTTATTTTTCCTTTCCCCAAAAAGTCTCAGACCAAAGAACAGTGCTTTTGAACAGATGATTCATTCTCTGGTAAACATCAGCGCTTAATAGCATCAACGACTTTTCTTTGGGAATATTTTTTTCTTTCTTTGCTTCCTAAAACACCAGTTCTCCACCACCTTTGTGTCAAAAATAGTAAACTTTAAAGGCTCTTATCTCAAATAATTTCCTCAGCTTCCTCTTTTTACGCCTTCTTCGGCACCTCTCTAGCGTTTCACTCCAAGAGGAGTTTCTTCAGGAGGGTCTGAAAATGAAATCAATAATAGTGAAAACCCATTTAAAACCTCCACATTGAGTAAAAATAAGATGTTCTATTTCCATTCTAACTATCATATGTCAAGAATGCTCACAAAGATGAGGAACATAACACAGCCACTTACTGCGATGCTGCTGCCCGCATTCTTCGGAGGTTACCCTGTTCTAAAAAACGCCGCGCATGCGGACTAGTCCGCTACTCCAGATTTTAATAGAGGACACCTATTTAGTTTTCTCAATGATCAATCAAAACCACACTCACTTGTTCGACGATATTTAAAGGCACACATGCCATTCAATAGTAGAGTTGAGACCATGAGGCTGTACAGTATCGACGGCAAAAATCCAGCGTTGTTCATAAAATAACAGAGTCTCATCTAGAGTTTTTCCTCGCATTGCTGACTGAACTCGGTCAATGCAAAAACATCGCAAGTGATCAAAATCATGTTCCAAATCCACGCAATGTTGGACTATCGGTGCCGTCAAGATTTTACAGCGCAAGCGGCTCCTATGTTCGAACATCCATACTTTAAAGGGCTGGCTGGTTTTGCCAATGTACAGTAAATTGCACGGACATCTAATAGCGTAGATTACCGAAACTGTATTGCATGAGGTCATCTGTTTCAAAAGATACTTTTTGCCTAAATAGGTAAACTCAGTTAAATTTTCAGTGATACTACAGATCGTACATTGTCCACAGCTCCGGTGTCCTTTTTCACTGCATGCTGTTTCCCTGTTAATAAGGGGGCATAACACTGTAGGGCTAAGTTGTTCCTTTAAGTTAGCATTGCGTTGCCATACACATCTGATTTCTTCTCTTCCAGACCAGGGATTGTTTTTAAAATGCTTGCATATTTTAAAATTATCCTTTGAATCTTGTAACTGAGGGGTGAGAACCTGGTAATCAAATTTACAGAATCATCTACCTGCCCTATACTGGTCCCCTTGGTGGTGCCTAAAAGCCAAGTCCGATCATTAAAAAGTACCCGTTTATAAGCCCGCTTAGAAATATAACGGGGATATCCTCGATCCGAAAAATCTTCCAACAACAGCTGGGATTGTTTCTTAAAGTCTGATAATTACGAGCAGTTACGCCGGAATCTCAAAAACTGAGAAAAGGGGAGACTGTTCTTCAACCTAGGTGGATGGCCACTTGTGTAATGCAAGAAAGTATTCCGGGTAATAGGCTTTTTATCCTGAGGAAGCTGAGGAAATTATTTGAGATAAAAGCCTTTAAAGTTTACTATTTTTGACACAAAGGTGGTGGAGAACTGCTGTTTTAGGAAGCAAAGAAAGAAAAAATATTCCCAAAGAAAAGTCGTTGATGCTATTAAGCGCTGATGTTTACCAGAGAGTGAATCATCTGTTCAAAAGCGCTGTTCTTTGGTCTGAGACTTTTTAAGGAAAGGAAAAATAAAGTGTGATATCCACTGTTTGACAGTATCTCCACCCACATGGTGTTTTTCCACTTATGAGTGTTGTTTATATGGAGTGATTTCAAAACCTGGGTCTTTCATGTGGACGGCATGCGCTACTGGAATAGATGGCAGACGGTTTCCATTGTTCAAAAGCACAGCCTTCAGACTCAGTTTCGAAGAGTCTATAAATAGTCTCCAGTCTTGTGGGTCATGAGTGATTTTTAAGGCATTCATGAGGCTTTCAATATCGGAACAGAATACCAGATTACTTTCCTTCCCGACTGCGTATAGTACACTGCTGACGTCAGATGGTTTCAGCAGCCGTCTGGCAGTAGTATTGCATTGCATCAGAAAATGATGCAATCAACTCTGGATGATGTGTGCATGCTGGTATTATGCAATGTGATGCAATATTACATCATTCAAGGCTTATTTGGGATGTTGATGTCCTACTGGATAAATTTACATGGTGAAACGTCAAAAATGAACTTCATGCAATATCTTCAAAACGAGAGCCAATAAAATATTTTTAATGTTATATTCGTGTTCAGCTCACCAAGATACTACAGATTAGGGCCTTTTAAAGTCAGTAACGATTTCAATGTTGACCAGTGAGCACCTGCTTTTTCGCGCAGATACTCCTCACAGTTTTGTAAGCACCTATTTGAGCTTGTAAAATGCTGTCCCATGTGCTCAAGACACTTAGAAACTTACCCCCTAACTTGCTATAAAGCCTGGAAGTCTATGTAAATAGTTCAACCAGAGTTCTGTGATCCTCAGTCTTGAAGGACTAGAAAAGGGGACTGCTACCTCTGGAGAGAGATCTGCAATTGTGATTATATACTTCTGGGAATTTTTCTGAAGGGACTTCTTTGGATTAAAGCTGAGTAATCTGTGAACCCAGTGTATTTGTTAAATCAGTCAGGGCCTAGTAGCAGCAGTTTAAGTTTAAATTTAAAACACAGAGGAGAGCTTTCTGGTTAGATTTCATACCCAGCAGAGAGC
Organism: Ichthyophis bannanicus; assembly: GCA_033557465.1. NCBI lineage: Eukaryota > Metazoa > Chordata > Amphibia > Gymnophiona > Ichthyophiidae > Ichthyophis > Ichthyophis bannanicus. Next base: position 551,632,534 of record CM066031.1, read on the forward strand.
TTGTAGTTTAAATTTAAAACTCACTCAGGGCCTAGTATCAGCAAAATACTTTTAGTTTAAATTTAAAACACAGAAGAGAGCTTTCTGGTTAAATTTAGAACCCAGCAGAGAGCTTCTAGTTTAAATTTCATAATAAGTCAGAGCCTAGCAGCAGCAAAGAGCTTTAATTTAAATCAAATCAGAATATAACTTATCATAAAAGGCAAAACAGGGTCAGTATATTTTGAACAACAAATAAAGTCTTCTAGAGACCTTTACAAAGAGGCCTTCTACCTAGGGGGCAAGAGACCTGTGAAACTTTTTCAGTAGGTGTTAACACCAGGTGTTAACGTCAAAAGGCCATTTTGAAAGACTCCTTCTATCCAAGCAAGGACTGTTAATCACCCAGGAAGTTGGTCACAGCTTACCTCAGAAGCACAGGACAGGGTACTGTGTAGCAGCCCCCTTTTGATAAGTGTTATTTCCCTCCTTATCTCCCTCCCCAACACCCACCCACCCCTGGGATAATAATAGCTTTATAGGTATTTACACATTTTAAAGGAAAGGAGGTGCTCTCAGGTGCAGCTCGTTATCCAAATCAGTCATACACTAAGGACCTGAGATTAATTAAGCTTCAGATGAACAAGGTATATTAAACTTATTAGGTACAATTTTATTAGTATAAGTATCCATAGCAACCCTTATTAAGTAAAGAACTTAAAGATCTAAACACAAGCTTAAAACTAAGACGCAGACAGCAGTCCAGAAGCAAGATGGGGGCTTTCCAGTCTTTTGCATTAAGTGTCACATGTATGATTTTCTCCCAGTTGGTGAGAGGTATGTGCACTAGGTGCAAGTGTGATAGGCTATGGCCTAGCTTAGCCTGTAAATGTATGTTATGAAGCCTGTAGGTTAGGCCTGAGTCCCCACCCCCACTTCAGAATATTAGAACTGAGCAGAGCTGAAAGCTAGAGAGAATAGAATTTTGCTTCAAGCAGCTTTTGCTGATAAGAAAGTAAAACTTTCCATTGAGTTTATGTTATTCACAGATGTATTTCAGAATCTTGCTTTTCACACAGTGTCTGTGCTGCGAGTGACCTTGTCAGCAAAAAGCAAGGCAGAATGTTATGTCTAGTTACTGAGCATGGCTAGGAAGGCCTAAGAGCAGAGGAGGGAAGAGCGGTGTGGGCCCGGTCAGAAATTTTCCATTGAATGGGGGGGTGAGGGGGCCACCAGGACCAATGAGGAGTTTGTCTGTATAGAGCTAATGAAGAAAGCTATAAATGCTGTTGTTTTTCTGAAAGCCATGCTCAGACCATTTTGGAAGTGACAGGTGTCTGAGACTTGTACACAAAATAAACAGGTTTGAATTCTAGTAAATAGACTCCTGGTGTATTCATTGCGTGCGCTTCGCTATTACATTGGTTCCCTAACCGGGAAGAGTGGGGTACGTGGATGGTGCGCAAGTGAATACTACCACGTATTACCGCCTCCAGGTTTGGTCCGTCTGGGACAACGGAGAGGAGCCCAGGCGCCTCCGGTCCCTTGCATCAGAGGGTTCCGCCCTGCCTCGGCAGGCTTGCTGGGTCCGGCTGGCCAACACCTCGAACCCGGGAGGGGAGTCCATGATTCAACCCAAGGTGGAACTGGTTGCACAGCGCATTAGCTACCGGATCCGGTGAGTATTGATTTTTCTGGTTCTTAGTCAGTTAGCTCTGGGAAAGTCTCGAGACTAATATGGTATGGTAACAGGTAAAGGGAGTCTGATCAACTCCCAGGGCGGTCCTAGTAACCCTGCATGAGTATGCGCGGGGCAAAGCCACTGACCCTTTTGGTTTGGTAATTTTGGTTTAGTCAGTTAGCCCGGGAATTTGGAATTTGGGAAATGCTAGCATGTTTGGTTGTGTGAAGTGTGCTTGAGAGGTCTTGCAATACAGGCTGAGCGAGAGCGGACTCCTAAGTAGCGCATTTCCTGGCCAGGCGACTGCGCCCAGGTCGCGAAAAGGAGGAAGCGTCTGGTGTTTGTCCCCCTTATTGTTCTGTGGGCTGTGCGGACCCTTACCCGCAGCCATCCTACCCATCCTTTCTGTTTGCTGTCTTGTCTGTCATATGTCATAATGGGAGGGGCGGAGTCCGTACAAACTCCGTTGAACTGTATGATCACGAATTTTAAGAAGGGGTTTAGTGGTGATTATGGGGTAAAAATGTCACCGACCCGCTTAGAAATATTGTGTAGTAGGGTGTGGCCGGCGCTGGACGCCGTGTGGCCACCAGAAGGTACTTTTGATATTCAAATTGTGTCCCGAGTGCACCAGGTGGTGCGCAGATATAGTTCTGAGCAGTTTTCCTATATAGATTCCTGGCTAGCTATCTGTGAGAAGCAACCCCCTTGGATAAAGCGTTGTCGTGAGGGGCAGAGTAGAATTCTGTTAGCGGGAGTCCCTGCTAAGAAGGAAAAGCCCCCTATTTTTGCAGCCCCAGAGCCTCCAGAGGTCCCAGGTTATCCACCCGCTTTTCTGTATACTCCAGTCCCATCGGCTCCACGAGTACCCCGAGTGGAGCCGAAAGTGGAAAGACAACCCCCAGCTGAAGTACCTCCACCCGATCACCAACCGCCTCCAACACCTGAAGACCAGATCCCTTCCCCAAGGAGGAGCCGGAGCCCTAGTCCTGAGCGAGGCTCTGCAGTAGAACCATCATTCCCTGAGGCATCCGCTAGCAGAGGGTTAGATGCCAGTCCAGGGCCATCCACTAGTCCAAGCACCAGCAGCAGAACTACCCCCACAAATCTGCGTTATGTCCTCAGAAGCAGAACAGTGGGCCAGAGAGAAGTTCGCCAAATGCCACTGCGGCAGGTCCCAGGATTACCTATTGTAAATGAAGAGGGTCAGGTTGTGGTCGGACCGACCAGTCTAGTTTATGTGCCTTTCACCACAACAGATTTATTGAACTGGAAAACGCATTATGCCTCCTATACTGAGAAGCCCCAAGATTTAACAGAGTTAATGTCCAGTATTATGCAAACCCACCAGCCCACCTGGTCTGACTGTCTCCAGCTCTTGGCTACCCTCTTTACTACTGAAGAGCGGGCACGGATAGTGTGAGCAACCACTAGATGGTTGGAAGAGAACCCTGAAGATGGGCGAGACCTAGATCCCCGAAGGGCCGCAGCCGCAGATTTCCCAAATGAAGATCCCGGATGGGACCCAAATAATGATGACGGAGAGAAGGCCCTCGCCCGGTTCCGCCATGCCTTACTGCAGGGCCTAAAGAAGGGAGGGCAGAGAGCTATGAATGTTGGGAAGGTAGCGGACGTTCTTCAACGCCCAGATGAAGGTCCAGCTGCTTTCTATGAACGATTAACTGAAGCCTATAGACTTTACACTCCATATGATCCAGCAGCCCAGGAGAATTTGCGTATGGTGAACGCCGCCTTTGTGAGTCAGTCCCAGGGAGACATAAAACGAAAACTGCAGAAATTAGAGGGATTTGCGGGCATGAACTCAACACAGTTAATGGAAGTCACACAAAAGGTATTTGTGAATCGTGATCAAGAATGCCAACAGGAAAGTGAAAGAAAGATGAAGAAGAAAGCGGATCTGCTCGCTGCAGCATTAGTGGAAGGACGCGGAGGAGGATATCCTAATAGAAGAGCCAGAGGATGGGGAAGGGGCCGAGGGAGTGCTTGGCCCCCCTTAGGTGCAAACCAGTGCGCCTATTGTAAGGAAGAAGGACATTGGAAGAACGAGTGCCCGCACATTAGCTCCACCCCCTGGAGGGGAGGCGGGAGCGCTAGGAGAGCGGGGGGGTGATTCCAGCAGCGAGGGGGGATGCAGCGCGCGCAGTTTCAACAGCAAGAAGAGACTGCCATAGCGGGAGTGGCAACCGCCGAGAACGATTCTATGGATGATGAGGGCTAGGCCAGACCGGGCTCCAAGTTCGTCTTTTCTGCAGAACCGCGCCTGTGAACTAGGGGGACAGATGATAACACACCAGTTCCTGTATATGCCTGAATGCCCAGTTCCCCTTTTGGGCCGAGACATGCTTGCAAAGCTTCAAGCACAGATATCCTTCGTTGAAGGGGAAAAAATGGAAATGACTATAAATTCTAAATCTGCTGGCCTGATGGTGTTAGCTGTCCCCCAAGAAGAAGAATGGCGGTTCTATTTACCTACATCCAAAGCAGCAAGCTCCAGCATACCTACCAGCATTGCAGCCCCGCCTGGGGTATGGGCAGAGAATAATCCACCTGGCCTGGCAAAGAATATAGCTCCTGTGCTTGTCACCCTTAAACCAGGAGCGGTACCAGTGCATGTGCGTCAGTATCCCCTCCCACGACCAGCAATTGAAGGTATCCATTGCCACCTGAAGAAACTACTGCAGTTTGGACTCCTTAGAGAATGCCAATCACCCTGGAACACCCCCCTTCTTCCAATCGAGAAGCCTGGGACAGGTGACTACCGCCCAGTGCAGGATTTACATTGAGTGAACAGTGCAGTTGAAACCATACATCCAGTAGTACCAAATCCTTACACCCTCCTGGGACTGATTCCAGCGGAAGCCACACATTTCACCGTTTTGGACTTGATGCCTTTTTCTGTATACGCCTGGCATCTGCCAGTCAGCTTTTGTTTGCATTTGAGTGGGAAAACCCTAGCACAGGACGACGAGGACAACTCGCTTGGACTCGACTATTATTTTATTTATTATTATTTTTTTATTATTTTAGCTGTATTTATATCCCGCTTTTCACCGGGTCAAAGCGGTCAATTGGGAGATACATTTAACACGAGGGGATATGACACACATACGCTAATACTTACAGGGAACATGGGCAATGGAGGGTTAAGTGGCTTGCCCAAGACCACAAGGAGTACCTATAGGACTAGAAATCCCAGTCCCTCCGGCCTGAGATTGCTGTCCCCAGGTGGGACTTGAACCCCCGGCCCTCCGGCCTGAAGTACCTTGTCCTAACCACTAGGCCACTCCTCCCTACCACAAGGATTCAAGAATTCACCCACTATCTTCAGTGCAGCCCTCAGTCAAGATCTGTCAAGTTACCCTGTAACTCCAGGAAAACGAATCTTACTCCAATATGTAGATGACTTGCTTATAGCCACCAACAATGAAACTGATTGTGTGTAAGTTACCCCAAGAACCTCAAGCTGCTAGCCCTTAACAGGGCATTATTCATAGGAAAATGACTTTTGCTGCTAGCCCTCATTAGGGCATCACTTCTCTACCTCATTACTAGGGCCCCTGGCAGCTTCAATAGCTCACCAATGTTTACCCTGACGTCCCAGTTATCTAAGCTCTGTCAAGAAGCCCACCTGAAATGGCCCCAAGCTCTTTCCATAGCCCTTCTCCGGATACGTTCAGCCCCCACCACGCCATTAGGAGTATCCCCGTTTGAGATTTTATATGGGAGGCCCCCGCCCATAATTCAGGGGATAAGGGGGGATATGCATGAAATTGGATCAGTAATCACTAGGCAAGAATTGTTGGCTCTAAGTTTTGTTTTACAGGGCCTTCATGCCTGGGTGCAAGACCAGTTGCCTATCAATCTAACAGAGCTCTTGCATCCTTTCAAGCCTGGAGCCTCGGTGTGGGTAAAAGAGTGGAAGAAGACACCGTTGGCGCCTCAGTGGAAAGGGCCATACATCGTCTTGTTATCAACCCCAACAGCAGTCAAAGTGGCAGAAATCGACTCCTGGATCCATCATAGTCGAGTAAAGCCAGCAGCAGTTCCTGAGAGTCGCCCCTGGACCTCAATCGCTAATCCTGCAGCACCATTGCGACTCACACTGCGAAGACAAGATACATCATCGTAAAGACTTTGCCAACCTACTCCTGGACATCAATGAAAGAGCCGTCCTTCAGTTTTGCATTATTTTCATTGCAGACTCTGTTAACCAATCAACCATTATTTATCTACCTCAATCAACCATTACCTACCTCATCAATTATTAGAGACTATGATCATGATGCTTACTAATTACTGTTTTATTCTTGCGGTAGCCCTGGGTCTCTTGAGAACCACTCTTGCTTTGCCCCCTTGTGCAGCCTGTATAACCACCACCCGAACTGGAATGCAAGTTACTCAGACTCTACTTTATCACTCTTACTATATTTGTACTGGCATAGTCAGCCAGTGTATCTATAATGGTACAGAACTGAATGTCTGTACAAAGGGAAAGACTCGTACTTGTTTCAGACCTCGACAGAATCCATCTTACTATGTCCTGGAACTGAGATGAAATGATGAAGATGGAGCCCTCATCAACGCCACAAGTCAACTCTCTGATCCCACCCAACCTGCGTACCTGTATTTTGATGCTTGTGACTTAATTAACAGAAATAATTACTACAGGTGTGGATCATGGGAACAAGCCTACTATTATGATGAGAAATATATGTGTCCTGAAGGTGCATACAGATGGGGAATGTGCACTGGAACACGCTCACCAACAACGTATAGCAAATCATCCGAAGCAGACTACTACTGTCTGAAGTGGGACTGTGTGTACTATGCCACCTGGTCTGGTGGCCCTACAGGACAAACTGATGATAATCGCAAAGCTATATTGGAAAGATTACCCCTACTAGAACCCAACAAGTGCAAGAAAAGTACATGCAATCCCCTACGACTCCAGATCTTTGACCCCAGTCAATGGAAGCAAGGATTTCGATTTGGCCTGCGCATAGCAGGAGGTGGAACTGATCCTGGAACCATCGTATTCATCCAACTGAATGTAAAGACTCATGTTTCTTCACCTTATCACGTACATCATACCTTCCTTGAGGCCATGAAGGCAGAATTTGTAGTTCCCCACGCGTCGCAGAATTTGTTCATCGAACTAGCTGGAGCTGTGGCCTCCAGCTCCATGTCTCAGACTGTCTCTTTTGTGGAGGAACTTAGATGGGAGACCAATGGCCTTGGGAAGCACAAGAACTGAACTATTCTGTACCATATAACCAGACTGATGTTCATAACACTACCAATGAATGGGTCCTCGCCCACTCCATAGTGGGTAGACTATGTTTTGTACGAGCAAGACCACAATTGACTGCATTAGTAGGACAGTTGGTCTGTTTGAACCAGAAATATTACAATGCTACTACTGAGAAGACATCTTGGTGGTCAGGTGCCAATACTCCGGAACCTTCTAATCCTTTGATCATCTTCCCTTACTTGGCCAGGATATTGTGGTAAGGAGAGTGTAGCACAGCCCTGGGAAATAGAGGAAAAAGGAACTTTTGATTCTTTAAGGGGGATGGGCTCACCTAAACACATGTGAAAAAGTAAAAGCAGTGAAAGAAACCACGCTTGCAGAGCTAGGCTGAAGCCACACCCAGACTCCATGGCAACCCTAAGTAAGGATAAGGGACACCTGTGGGTGGAGCCAGAAGGGGAGGCACACTGCCCAGCATTTAAGGTTAAGCAAACAGAAAGTGATAGCCTCGGTAGAACTGTTAGAAGCCTTGGAGGTGTTGGAAGCCACGGGAACAGCTTGAGAAGCAGCAGCTGGGGAAAGGCCAGAGGACAGGCTAAGTACTTTCCTTCTAGGAGAGAGAAGGGCAAAAGGCTGGCTGTAAGAAAGCTAGAACAGGAAGGCTCAGCTTCTTCTGAAGAAAGACAAATCTTCAGGCTGAGAAAGCCCAGGAAAGCTGGAAGAAAATCCTGCAGTGATTCCCTGAGCAGCTCTGACTCAGAGGACGCTACCTCCAACAGATGTCACAGCTGTGAAACTCCCACAGTTAAGCTCCAAGGTAGGAGAGGAAAGTTGGAAAGAGTTAATGTTTATAACTCTGACTCAGATACTGAGGAGATAGTTATACCTGTTAGCACGCAGAATAGGAAGAAGGGTTTTGTAGATAAAGCCAAGCAAACAAAGCCTGTTAATGTTTTACCAAGAGAAAGAAAGGCAGTTCAATGGGAGAAACTGTTTAAGCTGTTAAAGCATATAAACTTTAAAGTACCTGAACGTATTCAAGTTCCACAATCGGGCAGTGCAGAGGAAGAAATGGAGGTGGATTATAAGGAAGATGACCCTGATTCCACTTGCTCTGAAATGGAATGTGCTCTATGTGTTACTGCTGATTGAAAGAAATAAAATACTAGGAAGAATCTCAGGAAGCAGTTCTCAGGTTCATGATAGCTGAAAGCTTTGAAAAGAGAGAAAGGAAATATCTTAGTCTAAAACTTGCAAAGCTCTGTCAGTTGAAGAGAAGTAGATGATGCAATTGAGTTCTGTGCTGACCAGCTGAGAAGTGTTTTAAACTGAAGCAGCTAAAGGGAGCCGACAGAATTACTGAGTTCCGTTGTGTGCTTTAACTGCAAATAAAGCTGTTGTTTCTGAGAGGAGAAATTTCCTAATGAAAGAAGTAAAGACATTTACTTGTAAATAATACCACTGAAACACACTGTTTGTAAAGAACTTTATTTGGGAGAAAATATCCTTGTTTTCTGTTGCTGAGTTTGGAATCTTCTACAAAGGACTGTTACTAAACTGCACCAAGTTAAAAATCAATAAAAATTCCTGTGTTGCTTTAAAACCACTTGGACTGCTTTTATACACAACTACACGTTTAAAGCTAAAAGATACAAAATGGGAGCCCGTCTTCACTAGGCGACCGCCTAGTGGAGGCGCGCCCGCCACAAAATGGACAAATCTGGCTACGCATAGCACCTGGCAAGCTCCACCTGGACTTTATTGGATTTGCGGCACTTGAGCATATGCTAAACTCCCTGCCAATTGGGGAGGAGCGTGTGTTCTAGGATCTATACGACCATCTTTCTTCCTTTTGCCCCTGTCCCACGGAGAGCAATTGGGATTCCCTGTATACAAAAGCCGACAGAAGCGAGAGGCTCTCAAGATCGGCCAGTGGGACAAATGGGATGCAACCTCTGAAGAATGGCCGCCAGAGAGAATTGTTTCTTACTATGGACCTGCTACCTGGGCACAAGATGGTTCTTGGGGCTACCGCACTCCTGTGTATATGTTGGACCGTATTATACGTTTGCAAGCTGTTGTTGAAATTATAACCAATGAAACTAGCAGAGCACTAACCTTGTTAGCCAAACAAGCCACACAGATGCGTACAGCCATTTACCAGAACTGCTTAGCATTAGATTATCTGCTTGCAGCTGAAGGAGGTGTATGTGGCAAGCTCAATTTAACTAACTGTTGTTTGCAAATTGATAATGAAGGGCAAGTTGTAGAAGACATAGCCAATCACATGAGAAAACAAACTTATGTCCCAGTCCAAACCTGGCATGGCTTGCAACTTGATGGCTGGTTTGGTTTGTGGTTTTCAGGTATGGGCGGCCTGAAGACACTTGTATTGATAGTTTTCTTGATTGTGGCTGTTTGCTTATGTATCCCATGTTTCCTTCCCTTATGCTTGCGTATGCTGAACTCAACCATTGATAGAATTGTTGAACGCAAGGCAGATTCACAGATACTAGCAGTGTGGCATTACTAGCCTAGCCCTGTACCACACAGTGATCCCTCCACCCTAGTGTAGCATACCATATGTGATTTAATTCTCACCCTTTCTCACTTGCGGGCGAGAATAATCAAAGGGGGGAATGTGATAGGCTATGACCTAGCTTAGCCTGTAAATGTATGTTATGAAGCCTGTAGGTTAGACCTGAGTCCCCACCCCCACTTCAGAATATTAGAACTGAGCAGAGCTGAAAGCTAGAGAGAATAGAATTTTGCTTCAAGCAGCTTTTGCTGATAAGAAAGTAAAACTTTCCATTGAGTTTATGTTATTCACAGATGTATTTCAGAATTTTGCTTTTCACACAGTGTCTGTGCTGCGAGTGACCTTGTCAGCAAAAAGCAAGGCAGAATGTTATGTCTAGTTACTGAGCATGGCTAGGAAGGCCTATGAGCAGGGGGGGGAAGAGCGGTGTGGGCCCGGTCAGAAATTTTCCATTGAATGGGGGGAGGTGAGGGGGCCACCAGGACCAATGAGGAGTTTGTCTGTATAGAGCTAATGAAGAAAGCTATAAATGCTGTTGTTTTTCTGAAAGCCATACTCAGACCATTTTGGAAGTGACAGGTGTCTGAGACTTGTGCACAAAATAAACAGGTTTGAATTCTAGTAAATAGACTCCTGGTGTTTTCATTGCGTGCGCTTCGCTATTACACAAGGAGCTCTTTGCTCTCAGGGAACGAGTCCGTCCTGCGACGTTCCTGCCTGCGCCCTAGAGCTTACCGGCAGTAGTGGCCTTATATTGTCCCTTGAAGAATTAGCTGGCACGGTTCCCAATGAATCTTGGGAACTGTAGTGCTCTTGTATAATCCTTAGGGAAGAATTGTAGTCATGACCAGATGTGGTTAGGCAAGTAAGAAAATTTATTTGTCTTGGGGATAGTTTCCAGCGCATCAAAAGCTCAAAGCAGCAAACGCAAAAAGTGGAACTTTTAGGATAAACAGAGGAAAACAGGAACTCAGGAAGCAGTGAAATCAAATTTGCTTTAACTCAGCTATTCATAAACTTCAGCAGCTTAACTCAGCATTGCCTCATGTGGTTATTAGAAAATATTGCAGCTTTATGTCAATAGCTGTTCTCTTCACAGCGTGACTTGGAAACAGGTGAACACAATCAGGAACTCTTACGATTAAACAACAAGAAAAGCCAATGTTTTATATTCTCTTCATATAAAACTTATATGCTTCTTTAAACTGTTATTCAATACAGCAGAAAGAGCAATCCATGGCACAAGGCTCAGGATTCAGGGTAGGTAAAGAACTTTCTACCTGCATGTATTCTTCTGAACTAACAGAATTACTGTCCGTGTCAGGTTCTTTATTTTGCCCTGACTTCAGCTCCAGGAACTTCTGAAATTCATTCAGTAGCAATTCAGCCTGTGTTTGCTTTTCATCTGGTGGATAGTTATTGGCAAAGGTTACGCCCTTCCCCCACTCACTATCTACGTCGGTAGCAAAGTTAGGTTTGCACAATTCAGCACTATTTGAAGGTTTCTTCAGCCAAGCATACAAATTAGGAAATTGTGCTTTACCTTGTTTAGAGACAAAAATTAAACCAACATAAGAAAAAACCCATTAATTATTCAATTTTTTTTGTCGAAGCCCACCGAGGGAGGGCCAGCACTGTTGACCTAGCCCTCACCAGGCTGTGGACTACTTTTATTCGTTTTTTGTTTCACCCTCGTGAATTTAAAACCAAGTACTTATCTTCATCTCCAAGCTGCAGTTATTGTCCTTCGTGTTGCAGATTTCAAGATGTGTAATACACGACGTGCACGTTTCGGGTGTGCGCCCTGTATCAAGTGTATTCTCCATATAAAGTATTGCAACAAACTGCCATCATTCTCTTCCAACTCTAGAAACCGCCATCTTCATCGTGGCTTGCTTGGGTATTATGTAATGAATGGCTTTTACCTCGTCGTTGTTTAAACAGGGGAAACACCTATGATGTAGAGAATTCTGATTGGAAGTCTGTCAGCCTATGGTAAAGTGGAATCCTCTGACAGTGAGGATTTTCCTCTTCCCATTGGTGTTTCCCCTGTTTAAACAACGACGAGGTAAAACATTAGACAAACATCTCACTCTAGATACCCATATCAGAAATACCACAAAGAAAATTTACTACAAACTTAAAATACTTAAACAACTTAGACCTCTTGTTTACATACATGATTTTATCAGTATAATCCAAGCCACTATAACCCCCCACTTTGATTTTGCGAACCTTATATTATTAGGTACATCAAAACAAAACATCAAAAGACTGCAACTCGCACAAAACTCAGCAGCTAGGATAATAACAAAAACACACTCTCATCAACATATAACACCAATTCTAGCATCCCTTCACTGGCTTCCAATTCAAAACCGAATAACATATAAAACACTAATAACAGTATTTAAATCACTATTTGATTTGACACCATCTACTTTAAGTAACTTAATTACCAAAGAACATCCAAAACCTACTCAAAGAAAAAATCAACTAAACAAACTTAAAACCCCCATAGATTTCATAAAAACAAATAAATCAACAAACAACAGAGCGTTCTCACATGCAGCCCCAACAGCCTGGAATTCCCTCCCTGTTGAACTAAGAATATTAACAGAGATTAATGAATTCCGAAAAAAACTGAAAACACACCTCTTTACAATGCACTACAACACTATAGAACAGCCATCAAAAGAATTAGACAAAGGCTAAACAGTTTTATCTACATCTCACTATAACAGAAAAGAAAACCTGCCCTATCTGCATCTGTACTACTCATAATGATTATATCCCACATAACTTGTATATGTATTTAATAATATAATGTTAATGTACATAATGTATATAGTGTTGCACTGTTCAGTGCTATCTGTTCAACATTTCTGTTTACTGTACATTGGTTATAGTTATATGACGTTATATGTAAAACAAATCCATGATTTGTTGCCTGTTGTTATTTGTGAACCGCAGCTGATCTTAGGAAGCTGCGGTATATAAGAGATTGTTAAATAAATAATAAATAAATAAATAAATAAATAAAAGCCATTCATTACATAATACCCAAGCAAGCCACGATGAAGATGGCGGTTTCTAGAGTTGGAAGAGAATGATGGCAGTTTGTTGCAATACTTTATATGGAGAATACACTTGATACAGGGCGCACACCCGAAACGTGCACGTCGTGTATTACACATCTTGAAATCTGCAACACGAAGGACAATAACTGCAGCTTGGAGATGAAGATAAGTACTTGGTTTTAAATTCACGAGGGTGAAACAAAAAATGAATAAAAGTAGTCCACAGCCTGGTGAGGGCTAGGTCAACAGTGCTGGCCCTCCCTCGTTGGGCTTCGACAAAAAAATTGAATAATTAATGGGTTTTTTCTTATGTTGGTTTAATTTTTGTCTCTTAGAGATTCACCATCATAGATAGGGGTATTGTTGATTTAGTTTACCTTGTTTAGAGGCATTTATAAAAGAACTTCTCTTAGGAAAACTTTCTCCTGGCTGTAGTTCTCTGTCTTTATAGCACTGCTTGTTGGCATTAGAAGTACCTTTTCTCCACGTGCTGCTTTCTCGAGGCTGGCTAGGTCTAGGCTTTTCCCGGCAGTAAGAGTTTCTTGCAGGGTACGTTGGACTCCCAGGCTGACTCTTCCGGGGTCCTGTCTTCTCACAAGGTCCTAGTGCTCTTCTCCTTGCTTCTAGGGTTCCAGTACTCTGCACTCCTCTCACAACGTTCTTTTGGACTTGGATATCCTTCCCCACGCTATCCTCTAGGATATTCTCCGTGGTCCTCTCTGCAACAACAACCTGTTCACCCTTCTCCTGCTTCCTCCTCACCCCTCTTTCAGCTCTCTCTGAGGTTTTAAAAAGAGCTTTAATTCCCGGCACTCCCTGCCATTCCCTTGGGTGTGCCCAATCAGAGCTGAAGCCTAACTTCTCCCCTGGACTGGGGTGTGTCTTCGGCTCAGCAGAGAACTGTGGTTTTTTTCAGGTCAGTTTTGGAAATCCTGTGTGATTTAGCTCTGCTCTCAGGATTTTCCTCAACATCCATTTCTTCTGAAGGGCCATCTTCACCACAGTTCTCTATTTATTTATTATATTTATTTATTGCTTTTATATACCTCGCTCTTTAAAATCAGTGTGGTTTACATTTAACATTTTTGCGCATAATAGACATACTGCTGTGCACTTACAATGAACGGGATCTATCTATCTGCTACTCTATCCTCTAGAGCAGGGGTTCTCAACCCTGTCCTCAGGACCCACCTAGCCAGTCGGGTTTTCAGGATAACTACAATGAATATGTATGAGAGAGATTTGCATACACTGCCTCCATTATATGCAAATCTCTCCCATGCATATTCATTGTGGTTATCCTGAAAACCCGACTGGCTAGGTGGGTCTCGAGGACAGGGTTGAGAACCCCTGCTCTAGAGGATAGAGTAGCAGACTTGGAAGACATAAGAAAGACAGAGAGGTACATAGACGAGACCTATAGGGATATAGTCCTGAAGTCCCACCTCCAGTCTGGCAGCATCCCTGTTGCCATGGAGGAGAGAGGTCACGTGACAGGAGAGCATCACCCTGGTGTGGCAGGAAGTGATCCTGTAACTAGGACCTGTCCTCCAGGTGATATAAAACCCTCTTGCACCGAGGAAGTTTCTCCAGGGCCATGTGCCCATTAGGGAAGGGTTAGGACAGCCGTTGTAGTTGGTGATTCGATCATTAGGCATGTAGATAGCTGGGTGGCTGGTGGATCGCCTGGTAACATGCCTGCCTGGTGCAAAGGTAGTAGACATCATGCGCCACCTAGATAAGGTCTTAGATAGTGCTGGGGAGGAGTCTGCTGTCTTGGTACATGTTGGTACCAATGGCATAGGAAAATGTGGTAGGGAGGTTCTGGAGGCTAAATTTAGGCTTTTAGGTAGGAAGCTGAAATCCAGAACTTCCATGGTAACATTCTCCGAAATGCTTCCCGTTCCACGCGCAGGACCCAAAAGGCAGGCAGAGCTCCGGAGTCTCAATGGTGCAAGGATGAGGGTTTTGGATTTGTTAGGAACTTGGGAACATTCTGGGGAAAGGAGGGGCTCTTCTGAAGAGATGGACTTCACCTTAACTGGGATGGAATCAGGCTGCTGGCATTAACCTTTAAAAAGGAGATAGAGCAGCATTTAAACTAGATAATAGGGGAAAGCCAACAGTCGCACAAGAGCGCATGGTTCAGAAGAATGTATCCTTGAAGGATACTATCAAAAGCAGAGAGGTTCCAAAAAAGAGTAAAGTAGCCCAAATGCCCTCGGGTATGGAGCAGACAGAGCTTAAAGATCCCAAATTACCCATGCCTACCAATAGCCAAATTAATATGAATAAAATACAGTCTCTAAAATGCTTGTATGCAAATGCTAGAAGTCTAAAAAATAAGATGGGACAGTTAGTGGAGTGGAGGAGTGGCCTAGTGGTTGGGGCAAAGTACTTCAGGCCGGAAGGTCGGGAGTTCAAATCCCACCAGAGGACAGCAACCTTGGGCCGGAAGGACTGGGGTTTCTAATCCCACAGGTGCTCCTTGTGGTCTTGGGCAAGCCACTTAACCCTCCATAGCCCATGTTCCCTGTAAGATAGTTATCTCCAAGTTATAATGCCCTGTTCAATGTAATTTCAGTTTGTTCAATGTAAACCGCACTGATGCAGAATAGCACGGTATATAAGAGAATGTAAATAAATAAATAGAATAAATAAAATATTAGAATATATAGCACTAAATGAGAGGTTAGATATGATTAGAATCTCAGAGACATGGTGGAAGGAGGACAACCAGTGGGACACTGTGATACCTGGGTACAAACTATATCGTAATGATAGAGCTGATCACATTGGTGGAGGGGTTGCACTCTATGTTAGAGAGGGGATTGAGTCAGAAAGGATTAAAGTTTTGCAGGAAACAAAATTTGCTGTAGAATCTCTATGGATTTAAATTCCATGTGAAAAGGGGAAGGTGATGGCAGTGGGGGTGTACTATTGACCGCCTGGCCAGAATGAACAAATGGATGATAAAATGCTCAAAGAAATCAAGGAAGCTAACAAACGTTACAGCACAGTAATAATAATGGGTGATTTCAATTACCGTGGTATCGATTGGTTTAGTGCCACGGCAGGACATGCTAGGGAGATAAAGTTCCCAGATGAAATAAATGACTGCTTCTTGGAGCAGCTGGTTCATGAACCAACCAGAGGGGAAGCCATATTAGACCTAGTCCTTAGTGGAACACCAGATCTGGTGCAAGAGATAAGGTGTTGGGGCCACTTAGCTATAGTGATCATAGCATGATCGCGTTTCATCTAATTAATGGAGGAGGGATGGTAAGGAAATCCACAGTACTACCTTTTAACTTTCGAAAGGGAGACTATGATAAAATGAGGATAATAGTTAAGAAAAAACTAAAAGGAGCAGTTGCAAAGGTTAAAGACTTACCTCAAGCTTGGGTGTTTTTGAAAACTACTATCTTGGAAGCCCAAACCAGCTGTATTCCACGCTTTAAGAAAAGTGGAAGGAAGCCCAAAAAACTGCCAGCATGGTTTAAAGGTGAGGTCAGAGAGACTGTTGTTGCCAAAAAAGCATCTTTCAGGAAATGGAAAAAAAGAGACAAACGCTGAAACCTGGAAACAGCACAAGCACTGGTAAGTTAAATGCAAGGCATTGATAAAGCAGGCAAAGGGAGAATTTGAGAAGAAGCTTGCTGAGGAAGCAAAAACGCATAATAAAGACTTTTTCAAGTACATTCGTAGCAAAAACCTGTGAGAGAGTCAGTTGGTCCATTAAATGATAGAGGGGTTAAAGGGGCACTAAGAGGCGACAAGGCAATAGCGGAGAGACTGAATGAATTCTTTGCTTCGGTCTTTACTGAGGAAGATGTAGGGATGCTACCCATGACTGAAGTGGTATTTAAAGGTGCGGAAGAATTGAAGGAAATATCGATACATCGGGAAGATGTATTACAACTATTAGATAAACTGAAGAGTAGCAAATCACCTGGGCCGGATGATATGCATCCAAGGGTGTTGAAAGAACTGAAATATGAGATTGCAGACCTGCTATTAGTAATCTGTGAACTAACATTAAAATCATATGTAATACCTGAAGATTGGAGGATGGCGAACCTAACCCCAATTTTTAAAAAGGGTTCCAGGGGTGATCCGGCAAACTAAAGACCAGTGAGCCTGATGTCAATACCGGGAAAATGGTAGAAACCATCATAAAGAACAAAATTGCTGAACATGTAGATAGTCATGGCTTAATGGGAGACAGCCAACATGGCTTTAGACAAGGAAGATCTTGTCTTACTAATCTGTTATTTTTTTTGAAGGTGCGAATAAACAGGTAGACAAAGGTGAGTCGGTTTATATAGTGTATTTGGACTTTCAGAAAGCCTTTGACAAGGTCCCTCATAAGAGATGTTTGGCAAAACTAAAGAGTCATGGGATAGGAGGCAGTGTACTATTGTGGATCAGGAACTGGTTAAAAGATAGAAAGCAGAGGGTAGGGATAAATGGACAATTTTCGCAATGGAGAAAGATGAATAGTGGTGTACCCCAGGGATCTGTGCTGGGTTTGCTGCTTTTTGGCATATTCATAAATGACCTCGAAAAGGGAATAACGAGTGAGGTTATCAAATTTTCAGATGACACAAACTATTTAAAGTTGTTAAAACCCAAGAGGATTGTGGAAAATTGCAAGAGGATCTTGATAAATTGGAAGATTGGGCATCAAAATGGCAGATGAAATTTAATGTGGACAAGTGCAAAGTTATGCACCTAGGGAAGAACAACCCAAACTATGGTTACACGATGCAAGGTTCCAACTTAGGAACCACCACCCAGGAAAAAGATTTAGGCATCATTGTGGATAACATGTTAAAACCCTCAGCCCAGTGTGCAGCGGCGGCCAAGAGAGCAAATAGAATGCTAGGTATCATAAGGAAAGGAATGGAAAATAAAACAAAGGATATTATAATGCCTCTATATCATTCCATGGTGAGACCGCACCATGAATATTGTGTGCAATTCTGGTCACCGTATCTTAAAAAGGATATAGCGTTATTAGAAAAGGTTCAGAGAAGAGCCACCAAAATGGTAAAGGGGATGGAAGGATACCCCTATGAAGAAAGGCTAAAAAGTTTAGAGCTCTTTAACCTGAAAAAGAGACGGCTGAGATGAGATATGATAGAAGTCTATAAATTAATGAACGGAGTGGAACGGGTAAACGTAGATCGATTGTTTACGTTATCAGAATATAGAAAGACTAGGGGCATGCAATGAAGCTACAGGTTAAACTATTTAAGACTAATAAAAGAAAATATGTTTTCACTCAATGTGTAATCAAACTCTGGAATTTGTTACCGGAGGATGTAGTAAAGGTTATTTGTGTAGCTGGGTTTAAAAAAGGTTTGGACAATTTCCTGGAGCAAAGGTCTATAAACCATTATTAAGAAGGGACCCAGGATATCAATGCTTGACCCAATACAAGCATTGTGGAACCTGTGTCTTTTGGGGAAACTGCTAGGTACGTATGACCTAGATTGGCCACTGTTGGAAACAGGATACTGGGCTTGATGGACCTTGGTCTGACCCAGTATGGCATATCTTATGTTCTTATGTTCCTATCAAAAACCATCCACTGAATTATGATCTCCACTACAGTCTACTCAGCATTCAGTAGCTAGACCTATCTTTCTTCTATGTCATTATGACCATGTAGGCTATCTTCTGAAGCCATAACATTAGTTCCCCGTCTGCTCCCATATACAATTCAAGCTTATTGTGTACTCAGCTTACTCTTGCTGGAATTCTGTAAACAAAATTCAAAATTCTGTCTTAAAAGGTCTGAATTTTGCAAAATTCTGCATGCTTTGTTTGTGATACTTAAGTTGAAATATAATAAAGAAAAAATTATCACAGAAAAATGCAAAATTTTGAATTATTCTGTTCAGAATTCCAGCAGGAGTATCAACTATTGGTGCCTTCACTCTATAACTCCTCATTATCTTTCCTTTTTTTATCCCCATCAACTCAAATCATTGGACAAGCCGCTCTTATCCATGCCTGTATCTTCCACTGCCAACTCCACACTACATTTTCCATCTTGCTACACCATCTTTTTAGTTAGTGAGAGGCAACTGAGGGGCTGAATGGGATTAGAGAAGTATTTTAGTGAAAGCTTTTATTATATTGGAGATTTTGGGGAGAGGAGGAGGGGGTGGGTTTTAAAAGGAATTTATGATGTATTGGAAATTGCTTCTGGTTTTATTAAAGAAGCAATAATAAGTTAAATATTGCCCTTTTGCTTTGTTGCCATATTGTTATTGAAATCAATATGATTGTATATTCTGTCAATATCTATTGCCATGAGCAGTTTATAGGCAGTCAAGTTTTTGGCTTCAGAACATTGTTTGGATCTCTTTCTGGAGGGAGACGTGCTCTTTCTGTTATTTATTGTGGTAGTAAATCTGGCTGCCTGGTCAATTGATTTCTACAGTTCACCAGTCTTGGCGGAGGGATGTCAACTCTTTGAGCCAAGAACTGGGCACTCCATCTGGGCCAGGACTCCTCTAGTTTAGGGCTCTTTTTAACCAGCTTTCCAACTCTCCTGTTACTTCAGGCCATTCCATAGCTTTGATGTTTGCCTTTTCGAAATTTTCTCATGTGTTGGGCTGACTTTCTGCTTCTCTGTTGGAGATATTTTCACTGTGTTGATGCTCTTTCGCAGTTCCCTGTAGAACTGTTTTGATTTCTCTTAAATAGTTTATTTTGTTAAATCTCTTCATGGTTTTCTTCATATTGTTGCCATTTTTGTGCTTCTGTTTCTACTTTCAGTTTATTGGACCATAGGAATTTAAGGTCATCTTCTATTAATAAGGCATGTGTTAATTGGATTTTTTTGATCTTTCTCATCATCTTTCATGATCTTGATCCTTTGAGATACTTGTGTATCAGGGACATTTCTGCATACAGTGAGTTTATTTTTCCTTCACTGCATTTTTTCCTAGAAGGAAGGGTTATCTTTCTCCTTTTCTTCTGGCCTTCTATCCCTTTCGGTAGAATTCTTTTGGTAATAGCAAACACCACTGGAGCTCTTCCACTCAGTGTATGATATAGTGACAATATTTGCTTCACTGTGGGCAGAATTGACTCGGTCCTCTGGCTTCCTGAAAATATTATATAGCAGTGTTACTCTAACTGCTCCTTCTTTACCCCCTAGCCAGTCTGGTTTTTAGACTATCAACAATGAATATGCATTAAACAGATTTGCATACAAATTTATCTTATGCATATTCATTGTGGATATCTTGAAAATCAGAATTATTCTTGCCCCCTCCAGCCATCACTGCTGCATCTGCAATAACAGTGACTGCAATAACATCAGACAGCACGGGAACTTTCTATGGGGCAGTGGCGATCCCTGCCAGTCGCAGTGGCTCCTCATGCTGTGGCAGCGGAGCCATGGAGGGAGACAGATAGCAGTGGGGGCAGCATGGCAGAGGCCTGATATTGGTAGTACTCCAGCAGCAACCTCAGTGCCCATGGCCCAGGTCCAGAAGCCCTAAAAAAGGAGGTGGAGGAAGTAGCAACTGATGCAGAGAGTGGGCTAGGCAGGAGGATGTCTGCCTGGGTCACAGACTTGATCAAAATGCTTAGACTTCTATAGCGAATTTGAGGTAGAGGGAAGTGCTGCATGGGGTGGGGGGAGGATTGGGCTGGAGAGAACATGCAGGACCATATTGCAGAGGAAGGGCACAAAGGAGGGGGAACATGGAGAAGGAAGGGAGATATTGGATGGGGGATCGTAGGGAGATGCTGGACACAGGGGAAGGAAGTAAAAGGGAGGAGGAGAAGAGATGCTGAACATGGAAAAAGATCATAGGGTGGTGGAGAATAGATGCTGGTCAAGGGGAGGAGTAAGAGGAAGGGGATATGCTGGAACAGGGGAGGGAGCATACAGCTACAGAGGGGAGACACTGGACTTGACAGGAAATAGGGAGGTGGAGTATAGATACAAGACATGGAAGGAAATAGGGAGAAGGATGGGAATGCTGGATATGGGGAGAGAGGGTAGAAATTTTGGATATGGAGTGGGGAGAAATGTTTGTGGGCGGTATGGAGTGAAAGAGAGGTAGTGATGGACAGGAAGAAAGGAAGGGGGAAGATATTGGATGGGGAGACGCTGGACAGTGGGGACAGAGGAAGAGGAGAGATGCTGGAAAGTCAGGATACAGGGAGGGGGGAGATGTGAACACAGCAGGAAAGAGAGAAATGGGAGAATTAGTGATAGACTGAGGAATGAGAGGTTGGGGAAATAGAGAGAGATGGGGAATGGGAGGGTTGTGTTTAAGGTTGAAAAGTAGTAGATTGAGGACAAGATGGTAAAAAGAAAGAGATAAATCTGAGTCCATAGAGGGAGGAAAAAATACGTGGAAGAAAGCTAAATAGAAAAAAAGATCAATGTTGGAGATGGATGTAGAGGAAAGAAATAGCAGGTGTACTTTATTTATTTATTTAGCAATGTTTATTTACCGCTTTTTGCCAGGTCAAAATGGCTTACATAGAACAGTAAAACGCCAGTAGGTTCACATAGAACATGTCAAGTAAATACAGTAAACATTGTATGTAAAACAGTTAACTATGTACAATAAGAATCTAATCTTGGTTATATAAATTGCTTACATAGTTTGAAGTTGTTTGCAGGACTTGAGACTCTGGAAAGTGTTAAGAGAGATACAGGAAAGCGAAAATCAGAGACTGAAACCAACACGATTAGAAACATAAAATAGCCAGGCAGCAAAGATAGAAAAAAGTATTTTATTTTCAATTTAGTGATTGGAATAGGTAGAGTCTAGCTTCTTGGAGTTTCCACCTAATTTTTGTCAATATATTTCTATTTGTACTTTGTGGTTACTTTGTACTTGATGAGGGCCTACGTATGTTCTCTGTGTGTGATTGATGCCAGGTATTCTGTTTGTATGTAAGAATCTGACATGTTCAATTTTCTCAAAAGGTTTAGGCTGCTCTAGATTCCACTGCAGTATTTATGGTGCCCTCCTTTTCTGGGTATACTCTTTGTTGTGTGAGTAACCAAGGTATCCGGATGCCCGTCCCTTGCCTACGAGCAACCGTTACCCCACCCCCTTACTCCCCCCCCCCCGGTCATACTCCCCCATACAGAAAATACAATACTCCATAGTTTTGGTGAACAATTGCTTGGTCGCAGCTTTATTCAAATTAATGCAAACCGGCCCAACATAGGCCAACTGAACATTCTTAAGTCAAACATTACCCCCCCTTCATTTCCAGATGATGCCCCCCACCAGCCATTTATAGCAAGGTGGTGCATCATCCACCCCCCTTTCCCTTCCGCCCGCCTCGCCATGTTATGAGCAAAGGCCGGCAAGTTGCCTTCTACCGGGCAGAGACCACAACCGTGATGTCTCTCCCAACCTACAGAGCACTGGGCTAGGCAGGAGTCTGGCTCAAATGCCCCTCCGGGTCGGCGAGCGCCATCTCGCTACCCCTACTACCACGATGGCTGAAACAAACCACCCCCCTACCCAGCTGCAACGACCACACCCAAACATACTGCCCCCCATGAAGGGAGGGAGGGAGGGCACCTGTCTGTAGCGGCAATCACCAACGAGAGGGAGATCGCACGCCGGCGATCCTCCTTTGCATGCTGCTGCCCCACCCCCAGCCGGCACCAGCACCAATCGCTTTGCACCCCGCCTCTCGCGCAAGGCGCTGGTGCCGGCCTCGCTCTTGGCCGCGTTCTCTCCCCCCCCTCCCTTTAAGCCAGCACCGCGGGCTGCCGCAAGGGTACAGGGCCCCAGGGACCCGGTTACAAGCCGGCCTCGGGACCCTGCCCAGCGGCACGGCGGCATTTTTGGAAGTTAGTGTTGTTCTGGAGGGTTGGTGTTTGGTGGTTGGTAATGCAATATAAATTGTCTTTGAGGTTTGCAGTTTTGTATTCTTGATGCTACCAATCTGAACTTTAAAATATTTTGTCAATTCAGATTCAAGGAAATCTAAAATTTTAAGGAAATGTCTCAGTTTAATTTTGTTTAGTAGCCTGGGTACCATGATCTTGAATTCACAGGATTTGTTTTTCTTATTGTATATTTTTGCATCAATAAGGTGGTCATAGCATTGAACAGTTAAATCCAGTATGCAGATATTTATAATTCTTAGTCGGTGTGTGAAAGTGGTTTTAAGTTCGTTTTGATTCATGATTGTTGTTATGTTTATTTATTGTAATTTCTGCTTTAATAAATTGTGTATGTATGTTTGGAAGCCACCTAAGATTTTAGATGGAGAGCGTGTAAATTTTGAAATAATTAAAATGCATTAAATTTATGCAAATGAGGCCCAATAGTTATGTAAATATTTACGCAAATGAGGCTCCATAATGAGTCTCCGCACATTGCCCTTCATCATGCCCTCAGGGCTTTGCTAACCACAATCATTTTTGCTTGCAGAGGAGACAAGATTGTACTCTCTCTTCCCCAGTCCCTCCCCCCATTGCTTAGCTTAAATGCCTGCCTAAGTAGGACTTATGAAACCTATGGCTCTTCTTGGATGGATGTAAAACCATCCTCCCAGATATGTCCCTAGTCTTCAGGGCACCCAAAGCATTTACTAATCTTTCAGCCATGAACGGAAGCTCATTATGAGAATAATTTCTTTACAGCAGTGGTTTCAAAATCTGTTCTGGGAGATCCCAGCCAGCCAGTCAGATTTTCAGGCTATCTGCAATGAATATGCATGAGAGAGATCTATGCACTGCCTCCATTGCATGCAAATCTCTCTCATGAATATTCATTGAAGATATCCTGAAAACCCGACAGGTTTGGGAACCACTGCTTTACAGCATTAATTGCTATTTTCTGGTACACATGATCTTGGCAGGCTATTTGATCCTTCTGCTTTTGTGATGGCCATTGCATCATCACATCCCCAGTACGGGTCAGAGGGAAGTGTGTTAATGCCTCATATTGTCTAGCAGGATTTCTCTAATCTATCTTGGAGACCTCCATAGCCAGTCTGATTTTAAGAAGCATGTCATACATGTGCACATATTGGATTTCCAGTATAGGCAAACACATTCACTGCGGATATCTTAAGCATCAGCCTGAGTGCCGTATTGTATAGCTTCTTAGTCTCCTCGGCCAAAAGCCAAGAAGGGGCTGTCCTCAGCTCATGACTCAGACCTGCCCTGGGATCTCAGAAGCTGAGAATGATACTCCAGTTTATTTGATTTGAAGGGAAATGAGAAATTGCCTTGCGCATCTTGATCCTTTCCAGCAAGGAGGTGGTGGCACCACTCTGCACAGAAGTTGATTAAATGCCTACATGAGCATCTATGACACCATGATATGCACATCCCTCCATCCTCCCCCCCCCACACACACACACACGCAAAATTGACGTTATCCTCTTCATACTGCCCTTTCTATCCTGGCAACTATGAGCTTCATAATTTGTAAACCGCTTCGAACCAGTCAATCACTCTGTCTTTCCAAGCACCTTATTCCACGTCATTCACTATGTCCCACAAGATCGCAATAATACCTTAACCAGCCTTCTCCAGCAAAAATATTTTGGGAAATAACAAAGCAGACAACATTTGCCTACTTTTGTCCTTTTCAATGGAACGTGCTCCCTCTGGATTTTAGACTGGATTAAAATATAACTTCTTATAAAGCTAAAGACTTATCTTTCCAAAGACGCTTTCAGAGGCTAACCAATGCAGCTGATTCATACGACTACTCTTGTGTTTTTCTGCCTCTTGTTATGACCCTTTATGCATGTTATCTCTATGGTCTCTTCTTTCTGAATATTGTATTTTCTTGTTCTTTTTATAAATTAGTATGTAAATTGCCTTGATGGGCTTTAAGAAGCCTGAAAGGTGGTATAGCAAAATATTAATTAAACTAAACTAATTTCAGGGTAAGCAAAACTTAGAGTTCCCCTATGTAATAATAAATATTCAGTTACATGTTTGCATGCATTGAATAATTTCTTTGAGTAATTTATAAATAAATACATTGTTTAAGAGTCAGGTTAATTTGCATAGCTTGGTCACCTTATAAACCGGACCTGATAGCAGCCCTCAAGGCCCAGAATTGGGAACCCCTGGTAGAGCATGCAGGAAGTCAGGAAAAATTCAATGATACAAGTTCAAATCCCTCTCCCACCGTTTTCCTCTGTGTATAGATTACCCGACTTCAACAATTCCACTATTAGTTCTACCCTGGGAAACTTCCATGTGCTATGGGGTCACTGAGCTTTGTGTGTTGAGATCTGTGTGGATGAAAGGCATGTCCAAACAACTGTACTGGAAGTTTGCAGATACTCAAGTTATGATTTATGAGAAAGAGAAACAAGTTTTACTACAGCAAATGTCTAGAAGGGAAATTTTTCAAAGGGTCTTATTTAAAAAAAAAAAAAAAAAGTCAATCTCGACTTTAAGAAGAGTGAGTCAGAAGCACATGAGCATGGAGAGGCTGGGCATTGAGAAGAACATCAGGCACCCCTGCTTAATCCCATCACATGATGAGCCCTGAAGCCCTGCTATTTAAAGGAGAAGGATGGGGAGCCACTGTTTCTGATTATGGGCTGCTGCTGAATTCCAGGACAGAGTTTTGCAAGACAGCTTTCCCTGCAGCATGAAGACGGTTTGCAGCCTCTCCCTACTGCTGTCAGCGCTCGCTCTCCAGCTCTCAGGAGTGCAAGCTCACAAGCGTAAGTGCCTCTCTCTCCTCTTTTTCAGACTACACTTGCCCCCAAACTTTCCAGAGAGCTTTTAAGAATGCGTAGAGTATGCTCAATAAAGAATTTCAGTATCACTAAATTATTGTTCTGTGGGTAGAGGACCCAGGCATTAAGCGGTTTCTCTTCTGTGTCTAATGGGAAAACCCTTTAGTACATTGTGAAAAGCTACCATTAGAAGTCTAAAAAGAGTCAAACTAGCAATATTACATTGATCCCATTCTGCATGTGCTATCTGTTTTGTATTTGGATAATATTTTCCATTTCAGAAGTGCTTTATCAGGTAAGCCACTATCTTTTGTTGATGGTTTTCGCCTTATGTTGACTAAAATTGAACTTGTGTTCTATTAGCCACGGCCAGTTTTGTGAGAAACTCTAAGGAGCCCTTTTACGAAAGTGCATTAACCGGTTAGCATGGACATGAGCGTGCCCGCTCTCACGGTTAACACAGTGGCTTCATGCATGCTAATTCTCATCGTCTCTCTATAGTGTGGAATGTGATGGGGACTGGGCGTGGACTGCAACAAGAAATGCAAATCACTCAGTGTCACCTCAAAAGGTAGCGTTAGGGGCATCGATGTTATCTGCAATGCGCTTAAAGGCATGTTTACTAAAACGCGGGTACTTGCTGCACGTTCAGCCCCAAAAATTGAGCGCAGGGTGCTGCTGAACCCGTGCTATAAAGTGGAGGCCATGCTGTTTGCTGCGAGCAACATGGTTGCACGTAGCGCCTTCCATTGAGGCGGTGGTAAGTGCATCCATGCCAAGTGCAACACTGCCCATTGGCATGCATTAAAGACACCTGCACTAACTGCGATATGCGCACCCCTCCCCTGAACCACCCAGTCACCAGCCCAACCCTCGCTATTCAGTTAGTGTGGGATTTTTGGCACGCAGTAAAGGTTACCATGGCATGCTTGGCACACACTAAACCAAACACTAACCATTGGCACACTTTAGTAAACTTGCCCCCTTATGCATGGTAAATATATTGTCCCTGTGTTAACTGCATGGGAGGATGCTGGACACACCCCTGCTATTTACCACAGAGACTTTGTGGTTACCACGCATTCATTTTTGCAGCTAACATGTGGTAGCTGTAAATGTTTACAGCATTTTAGTAAAAAGACGCCCCTAAATGTACCTTGGGCAGATCTACTACACTGGCAGTGGGTAACCAGAGTCAGTGCAAAAGCATTGGGCACCCTAAGTGAACCTTCAGCCTTACGTCCCCCTCCCCCCCCCCCCTTTCCAGGCTTTGATAATTAAACTCAACAATCATAATCATCCCAACAATACCCCGCCCACAACAATCCTGTAAAAAATGCGTTTAATTGGATATCGTTCTTGTAAATATGCAACTTTGCTGTGAATGGATGGCATGCTTGTTATACCTGCAAGAAAAAGGATGTAATAATGGTTCTTTCAATGTGGATCTATTGTTTATCTTTCACTGCTGCTGTTCGGCTGCTCTTCAGAAGCTGCTGCCCTAAGCAACTGCCTCGTCTTACCCAATGGTCGAGCAGGCCCTGTCGGTAATGGCCACTCTGTACCACATCTGAAGGAAGAAGACACAGAGCCAGTGCTCTGTAGCTCCTGGGCCTTCACAGGTCACACTAAAAGACACTGCATCGCTTTATGGAAAAATGCAGCAGCACTTCTCGACATGTAGGTTAGGAGCCAAAAATGTGTTGTGTAAGATCTTTATGTGAGGCACAAAGCATCAGTGCCTCCAAGAGGCAGAACCAAGACCAAGTCATTAATGTCTTTCCTTGTCCCAGAAGTTTCCGATATTTATTTATTCTGTTTTCTTTCCATTTTGTTTTGGCCCGGCACTTCCATCCTGCTCCTTTGGACTTTCAGTTCTGGTATTGCAGCCAAATCTAGACTTATCCAAAATGTGTGTGGAGGGGAGGAGGGGACACCTTAATTCCAGGTTTGAGCAACAAGGCGTGGAGGAGGGAACAGGAGTCATTACCCTAACCCCCCCCCCCCATCCATTTCATGACAGTAACAATATCATTTCCAAGCAGACAAATCAACAGAGAAAGTGATGCATTTCTCTGGTACTGTGCAAAATATAAAGATAATGGATGTAAATTCTAAAAAATTGACATACTGTATAAAAATCATTAAAATGAAAATAATTATTATTTCTATCCCCTGTCCCCTTTGCTGGAATCAGGGGCAGAAGACAGCTCTAAAAATCGGGGACATCTGGTAAACTTAGCTCTGGTGGAACCAGCCTCCTTTGGGCTACGGTGGCATAAGCCTCCCCCGCCCCCCCCCACCCTTATTTTACAACCTTACCCAGCTCTACCATGTCCAGCCATGACAGTGGCAGTCCTTGGCCAGGGACCACACACCTCTTCTCTCTGAAACACAGTCCATGTGCACCCAGAGTTTTTCCAGTGAGAGCTGTCATTGTGCAATGGTAGAGGCCAGTAATGCAGCCCTGGCATTTACAGCACACCGACTCAGATCTAAACTGTAAGCTCTTCACAAAATGATGTTGCCTGAAGATGATTAGCCCATTTGGTCCACAATTGGACCAGCCCTTGTGACACTCTCTGTGACCCCGGGCAAGTCAGTTCCCCCTCTGTTGTCTCTCGTATTGCTAGACTGTAAGCTGATTTGGGAAGTGAAGCATATGCACCTGAATATGTAACCCACTATGAGCTTGAATTTGGAAAAGGTGAATAATACATCTCAAATGCATTTGCCAGATTGCCAGTTCAGACCTGGTTAAAGCTTCCTTCCTCCTCCCAGGGCCATGAAAACTGCCTCTGCGGCATCGCCATGATTTTGTTTTTTGATCTATTTTTTTTTTATCTAGTCTTTTTTAACTTCATGATTAGGCATTGCCAAGATCTGTACTACCAAACCTCTTTCCCTTGATTTTCTACTTTATGCCATATCTCTTGCCTTGTCTCCTTAGCTACCATTATAGACTGGTCCTCAAAATTATTCTCAAGACATCATTAATGATCATTCCCTTGGCCCATATAATCGTCGATCCTGTAATTCATTTATTGTTTTTTAAACTTTTAAAAACAATGTTTATGCCCAAAGTGAAATCAGCATTCTTTTGGATTAGAAATATAAAATTATTGGTTTGCAGTGTATGATAGTGATTTTAGTGGAAACCTCTGTAATAAAAACATAAGAATTTCCATACTGGGTCAGATCAAAGTCCATCAAGCGCAGTATCCTGATTCCAGTGTCCTGTTAGCAGTTAGCATATTGACTATACCTTGTACATGTTTTTCATTTTTTGCCACTACTCTGGGGTTTTCCTCAGTGGATTCTCTCTTAGTTGTGGTCAACATTATTGGCACCCTTGCATTTTAGGCATGTTCTGTACAACATCTTGAGAAATAACTGGAAATATTCCAACAGTATGTCATCATAATACCTTAATAGTATGTTGAAAGGTATACAGTTTAGACATAGTAATCTTTGAGAAAAAAACAAGCTATGACCTGGGCAGGGTTAATGGTACCTTTCACCTATATTTGGTTGTACAACCTTTGGCAGTGATGACAGCCTCCAAACATTTCTTGTAGCCATCTATAAGAACATAAGAACATAAGATATGCCATACGGGGTCAGACCAAGGTCCATCAAGCCCAGTATGCTGTTTCCAACAGTGGCCAATCTAGATCACAAGTATCTAGCAGTTTCCTCAAAGGACACAGGTTCCATAATGCTTGTATTGGGACAAGCAGTGGTGGGACAAACAGTGGATTTCCCGGGTCACCTTTAATAATGGTTTATGCACCTTTCCTCCAGGAACTTTTCAAAACCTTTTTTAAACCCGGCTACACTAACAGTTTTTACTACATCCTTAACTAACAAATCCCAGAGTCTGATTACACGTTGAGTGAAAAAATATTTTCTCTTATTAGTCTTAAATAGGTTACCCAGTAGTTTCATTGCATGTCCCCTAGTCTTTCTATATTTTGATGGCATAAACAATTGATCTACATTTACCTGTTCTACTCCATTCATTAATTTATAGACCTCTATCGCATCTCCCCTCAGCCGTCTCTTTTCCAGGTTGAAGATCCCTAACCTTTTTAGCCTCTCTTCATAGGGGTATCCTTCCATCCTCTTTACCATTTTGGTGTTCTTCTCTATATCTTTTCTAATAACGCTATATCTTTTTTAGATACGGCGAACAGAATTGCACCCAATATTCAAGGTGCGGTCACACCATGGAATGATGCAGAAGCATTATAATATCCTTTGTTTTATTCTCCATTCCTTTCCTTATGATACCTAGCATTCTGTTTGATCTCTTGGCTGCCGCTGCACACTGGGCGGAGGGTTTCAAAATGTTATCCACAATGACACCTAAATCTTTTTCCCAGGTGGTGGTTCCTAATGTAGAACCTTGCATTGTGTAATCATAGTTTTGGTTGTTCTTTCTTAGGTGCATAACTCTGCACTTATCCACATTAAATTTCAACTGCCATTTTGATGCCCAGTCTTCCAATTTATCAAGGTCCTCTTGAAAGCTTTCACAATCCTCATGGGTTTTAACAACTTTGAATAGTTTTGTTCATCTGCAAATTTGATTACCTTACTCGTTATTCCCATTTCCAGGTTATTTATGAATATTTTAAAAAGCAGCTGACCCAGCATAGAGCCCTAGGGTATTCCACTATTCACCTTTCTCCATTGGAAAAATTGGCCATTTAGGCTTACCCTCTGCTTTCTATCTTTTAACCAGTTCCTGACCCACAATAGTAGACTGCCTCCTATCCCATGACTTTTTAATTTCGCCAAAAGTCTCTCATGAGGGACCTTGTCAAAGGCTTTCTGAAAATGGAGATACACTATATCAACCAACTCACCTTTGTCTACCTGTTTATTCACACCTTCAAAAAAACATAACAGATTAGTAAGACAAGATCTTACTTGGCTAAATCCATGTTGGCTGTCTCCTATTAAGCCATGACCATCTACATGTTCAATAATTTTGTTCTTTATGATGGTTTTTACCATTTTTCCGAGTATTGGCGTCAGGCTCAGCAGTCTGTAGTTTCCTGGATCACCCCTGGAACCCTTTTTAAAAATTGGCGTTACATGGCCATTTTCCAATCTTCAGGTATTGCAGATGATTTTACTGATAGTTCACAAATTATTCATATTTCAGTTCTTTCAACACCCTCAAATGTATACCATCCAGTCCAGGTGATTTGCTACTGTTCAGTTTATCAAATAGTTGTAATACATCTTCCCAGTGTGTCGATATTTCTTTCAATTCTTCTGCGGCATCACCTTTAAATACCATTTTCATCATGGGTAACATCCCTATATCTTCCCCAGTAAAGACTGAAGCAAAGAATTCATTCAGTCTCTCCGCTATGGCCTTGTCCCCTCTTATTACCCCTTTTACCCCTCTATCATCTAATGGTCCAGCTGACTCTGTCACAGGTTTTTTGCTACGAATGTACTTGAAAATGTCTTATGTGCTTTTGCTTCCACAGCAAGCTTCTTCTCAAATTCTCTCTTTGCCTGCCTTATCAATGCCTTGTATCTAACTTGCCAGTGCTTGTGTTGTTTCCAGTTTTCGTCATTTGGCTCCTTTTTCCATTTCCTTAAAGATGCTTTTTTCTTTGATAATGCTTTCAGTGCTGCTTTGACTTCTTCTTTCATCACCAATGGTTCCTAATCATAAAGTATAGGTTGAAATGGCTATTGGTCCACTTGATCTTTATGGTATAATGACTCTGTATATTCTTTCCAGCTTTTCTTGATTGTCTCAGCATTCTTCAACATGGATCCAACACTGACTTCCACAGATGCCAATTCTATTGGGATCAAAATAGGCAAAAAGAAAAGAGATATATCTGAATAATATACAAAAGACATATATCTGAATAATATACAAAGTCCAATTTTGTATATTATTCAGAATTTTTAAAGTAGTATTCGGTGGTTATGTGAGCACATGAGTGAGTGAGGATGCTCCTCATCTCGCTCCCGGGCTACCCTGCCTACAATCAATAAACCTGTTAGTGATTAAGCATTTTTACGGGGTGAATTTCTCCTATTAGCACCTGCAGAGAGTTGTGACTTTAAAACTATCGGTGGTGACCTTCAAATATGCGGGCAATGACCAAAAGGGAGA
Organism: Ichthyophis bannanicus; assembly: GCA_033557465.1. NCBI lineage: Eukaryota > Metazoa > Chordata > Amphibia > Gymnophiona > Ichthyophiidae > Ichthyophis > Ichthyophis bannanicus. The sequence goes on from CM066031.1 coordinate 551,663,959, forward strand.
GAGAAAAAGAAAGCCACAACTCTAAGATGTTGTCTGTGGCAGCCACACTACCATCCCTGAGCATGGAAAGCATTGATTCATTGCCAGAGGACATGGCCCAAGAGGTAGTCAAGCTCTTAGACCCTAAATTTGATAGGGTTATTCAGAAATTGGAAGTAATGGATAAATCACTTACAGAGGTGGGCCGCAAAATTGAAGAGGTGGAGATACGTGTGGCTGCCTTGGAGGACACAGAAGCACAGCGTGATAAAGACTTGCAAAAGCAACAGAACAAATAGAAGCGCTTTTGACCAAGGTTGACGATTTGAAGAACAGGTCCAGATGAAATAAGCTCCGAATGATTCGAGTCCCAGAAGCCTGGATGGACCAGCAACTCCCATCTCTGTTCGACAAGGAACTTAGTCTAACCTCATTGGTGGAGGCCATTCAGGTAGAGCGCACACACCACCTTGGGCCTAATGTGGAGGGCCAGGAGAGACTATGCCTGATTTTGGCCAGAATCCTGCCCTTCCAGCATAAAAGCCAGCTGTTACAAACCTTTTGCAAGCAGCTGGACCTGCACCTGGACAATCATCCGATACTCCTCTTTCAGGATTATTCGGCTTACCTCGCAGCGAAAAGGAACAAATTTTCCCCAGTGTGTGCTGAACTTTTCCATAGGAGCATTTGCTTCACACTGGTGTACCCTGTGACTTCAGTATGAAGGCACTATCCACACCTTTGAGCAGGAGGTGACTGCTCAGAAGTTCCTGGACACTTTGCTGTGGATACTGAAGACATTGACTTTGAGGAACTATGGGACATGTTTGTTCCTTTTGCTATATGACTACTGCTTGGAGTTGTGGCTCAGCTTTCCTATGTACTATGTACTGTTCTCCACTCTTTACTTTCTCCTCAGTTTCTCTCTCCATGCCGGATCACTAGATTCATGTTGTAGAGAGCCCTTGGGGATGGAGGGAGAGGGTAGCCCGGTAGTGTCGCTATGCATGGCCCACTCTGTATTGTTGGAGTGTGGCTGTGACTGTTTGTTGGTGGTCATTGGGGACTGTTATGAGTGGGTGTGGGTGTGTATAGATGAGAGAGGAGGAGGGAGGAAGGGATGTGGTTAGATGATTGGAAGATGGTGTGAAGATAACAATGTGTTTGAAAGGCATTAGGTGGTATGGTTGGGGTGGTTTGAAGGCATGTTGCTGGTTGGTTGGGTGAGGGGATGGAGGGAAGGGGGTTGGGAGGGTTCCTGCAGCCTCACAATGTCAAAAAGGCTCTTTTCTGGGGGCTGAGGCTGGGCAGCTCACAGATGCTAAGATGTTTTATGTGCAGCGATGTATCTTTGGGGTGCAGGGTCATGTCACTTAATATACAAATGGTTTCTTGAAATGTGGGAGGAATATCTTCGCCGGTCAAGCACACTAAGATTTTACAAGCTCTAAAGCCCAAGAGCGCCCATTTGACTTTATTGCAGGAGACTCACCTTAGTGTGCTGGAGCAAGCAAAACATTTGCAGGATTGGGTAGCCAGGATTTATGGAGCCTCCTCAGGAATGCGCAAAGCGGGGGTGGCAATCTTGGTAAGGCATGGGCTGACTCTGGAGGTGGTGAGCTGTGAGGCAGACCTCCACGGGCATTTTGTATTTTTGAAGGCCAAACTATACAATGAGGAAATTCTCATTGGTAATATCTATGCTCCAAATGAATACACTCATGGATTTTTCTACGATATTCTGTGCTGGTGACCCGAGCTGCTCAATGCTGTGTGATTCTTGCAGATGATTTCAATTGCCCTCATGACCCAGAGCAGGACAAATCAAATAAGGGGTATGAAGCGGGATCGACGAACAGAGGGAGTGATTATCTGTGCCATATAGGTGACCTAGTAGATGTCTGATGCACTCTGCATCCATGTGGCAGTGAGTACACGCACCTATCTTGTACACACGCGACCTGTCTGTGGGTGGTTTTGATCGAGTTCTCTGAGCGGAAATAGAACCAGTTGTAGTCTGACTACGGTTAGGCTGGATTGACTGGGCTACCACTGGAGAGGTTTGTCCAAACTGATGGTTTCTGACCTTCTTGTGGGTGTAGGGGGATTTCCAAACTTTTTGAAGAAGCAGTGGGACGAGTACATTAACTTTAATGAGCAGTGCTTCATGGAGCTACCATAGCATACACAATACAAAGGCGAAAACACATTGATTGTAGTATTCTCAACTTAGAGCAGATGCTGCATATGTTACGACAGGGAATGGAGAGGTGGGGGCATAAGTGAAGGTGAGAATATGTTGATATTCAGACTGCATTAAACTCATTCTTACATCAGCATGTGGTCTTGTCACTGCAATATTATAAACATTGTTTTTATCGGTACGGGAACAGGTTGGAGAGTGGAGTGGCTCACGCTTTGTCTCAGCCCTCAGGCATGAATTGAGGCATCAGCAGTGACAGATAACAGATGATTTCCATTCCTTTTACGCTTCACTGTATACTGATGAGGCCGGCAACAAGGATGCAGGAACATCTTTTGTGCACAATCTCTCGCTTCCCCAACTGACAGATGCTGAGTTGGAGATTCTAAATGCACCAGTATCGTGTACAGAGCTTCAGAAGGCGATCAAGCAGAGTAAGTTGCATAAGGTACCAGTCCAGATGGGTTTGGGTCAGAATATTATAAATTATTGGAACTACAGATTATCATGGCACAAGCAAATATGCATGAGGTGGTGCTGCAGGCAGATGTTTTCCTGAGGGACATGAAATATGTGGCTATTACAGTTCTCCCTAAGCCGGGAAAGGACCTGGCTTTATACAACTCCATTTTACTGATAAATCATGATGTCAAACTTTTGGCTTCTGTGTTAGTACACAGATTAAATAACATGCTTCCGCAGCTGATTGGCCCCCCGGCAGTTGGGATTTGTTCCAGATAGGGGTGCAGCAAGGAATATCTCACAACTTCTTCTGGCTATGGAATACTGTGTGGCCCATCAAATGCCTTTGCTGCTTATAAGCTTCAATACCGAGAAGGCATTTGATTGGGTGGCATGGCCTTATTTATGGACGGTGCTGAAAGGGGGACTTTTCAGGTAGTGGTCACAGTGAATGGGGTACACTCAGAACCTTTCACGTTGGGCCGCAGCACCTGACAAGGATGCCCGCTGTCTCCCTTGCTCTTTGCCCTTTCCTTGGAGCCTTTGCTTCTAACATTACAATGGGACGAGCAGGTAAGTGGTCTCTGATTGGCTAAGCTGGAGATAAAACTCAGTGCATTTGTGGATGATCTATAACTCTGTTTAGTGGACCCAGAGGTTTCTCTCCCCTGGGCCTTGCAGATCATTGAGGCATTTGGTCACTTCTCAGGGCTAACTATACTAAATCAATGGCCCTGGATGTTGGAGGTAGGGTGCGTGATAACTGGAGAGGGCCCCTTCCAGTTATCTGGGCAGAAGGAATGATTAGATACTTTCGGGTGCAGCTGCCAGCTGATCCTGTCAAACTCTATGAGAGTAACATCTCCCCTTTACTTGCTAAAACTACTCAGAATCTGCAGAGATGGCTGTATCTTCTGCTCTCCTTGATAGGCCGGATGGCCTTATTTCAAATGATGGAACTCCCCAGGTGGCTCTATGTGTTGAGACATTTTCCTATTTGAGTAACCTCCAGGGATTTTGGAAGTTTCAGTATCAGAAAATTAATCGCTTTCTCTAGCAAAGGAGATGCCTGAAAATTCCCCTGCTGGCTGTTCTGCAGCATCGCGATGAGGTCGGCCTAGCGTTTCCGTCCTTGTGGAATTATAATTTGCAGTATATGATGAGACATCTTCTGGATGTGATAAATGGAATGGAGGAATGTACGCCGATCTTGATGCTGGACTGGCTTTTGGCTCCACACCATTGGTTATATACCTTACATGCCCCTTATAATCGACTGGGAGCAGCTGGGGCAGGAGTGGGTACTCGGGTGACCTGCAAGCTGCCTAGTGAAATTTGTGTCATCTTTTTGGCCTGGTGTGGCAGTGTATGAGTTTGCTCCCACTGATTTCCTTCCGGGACTTACCACGGAGGCACCACATCGTTGGGCCTCTCAGGGATTGAGGTGGATAGGTGACCTCTGTTCTGAAGGAGGAGTGATACTTGAATCCTTTTCCAATCTGTAGAAGCGCTTTGGGTTAGATAAGAGGGACTTCTGTTATTTACAGATGTGGAACTATGTGGGGCGTCTTCTGCGTGACCACCCAGGCCTCCTGCATAGAGGTTGCCCACTTGATTTATTCGAGAGTCTCATCTCAGAAGAGGGAGTGGTTGGGTTGTTTATGTTTGAAATTCTCAATAAAAAGTCTTGAAACTAAAGTAGACTTTGAAAGCCTATGTACAATCCAGAGTGCAGAGGTGTTTTTGCATGGATTTCCTTGGAGTTTTCGACAAAAACATAGGAAGAATTACTTGCTCATTGATGTAGAACGATGTTGTCATCTTAGGTGAACACCTATGGTGAGTTTGGAGAGAAACCTGTTATGACAAGATTAAGCATAGGACTGGTAGGTTTCTAAGGCCTGAAGTTCAATTATTCTTCTAGCTGAGGTATGTGCTACTAGGAAGACTACTTTCCATGTCAGGGAATTAAGAGGAATGGACTCCAAAGGTTGAAAAAGGAACTACAGGAGGGAAGTTAGCTCTACTGTAGATTAATGTCCCAAAGCATAAGGAGCTTTTGTAGGAAAAGTTTGACATGAAAAAAAACATTTCATGAAAAGTGAGATGAGATGCCAGTGAGCCACTGAAAGGTTATCACCTAGAGCACGATAGGCCTGGGCAGTGCTAAGAGCACTCTATTGTGCAACATTTGGATTTCCAGATAATATGAGTGATATAATTCTGCAATATGGCCGCCGAAGGACACATAGTGAGATTGTGCCATGTGAAAAAACAATAATAAGCCTTTCTTCTTAAAAACATTTGTACATCTCATAGATATTTTACTGGCAGCAACAAGAATGTCTTGAATAGGCTTTAGCAGGGTTTTTTGAGAGGATACTTAGAGGTACTGAGTATTGGCACCTTTTTCATTACCTGCTAAAATTGATTCATAGCCTCATGTATTAATGGAAGAGGTCTGCATATGAGTGCTATTTTGCTAGGAAAAAATGCACTGAGCTGTAGCAATCAAAGGGCAGAAAGTAGACACTGGTCAACTGGCATACAATGAGGGCTAGAGATTTCCAGTCTTCGTAAAGAACATAGCTCCCATGTGAGATGTGCAGAGGACAGGAGAATGGAGCAATAGAGAGGTAAGTTTACCATTGGTGGTGAATAAAAATCCCAGTTTCAGAAGATAGCTCTTAGCAATGATGGGCCCGATATTCGAAAGGCACTTAAATGGTTTATAGCTCAGTAATATCCAAATACACAAAACACTCTCAGTAAACCACTAGTTATTCCAACTTCAAGCCACAAACTAGAATAAGAGTATAAAGTCTTCACTACAAATCTAAACAATGGGCTCACGCCGGACCTCAGGACTTATACACCCCCCATGTGGCGAGTTTATCACCATAGGGTTATGGTGGACACTTACATCATAGGTCCTGAGCCTCACCAATTATATAATTATAACACCAAATAACCTCACACAATAAACCATTCACAAACTTTCCCAATATTAGAACTACACAGGGATCCACCAGTCATTCAAATCAGTATACCAATAATCCCAATCATTCACAATCATTCACATACACAAACCACACACATTATAAAAAAGTGTCCAGTAACGCTCTAGAAAGCAGAAAGCAACAGCAGCAAAATACCCTCTGGATTAAATCCGAATTCTATTCATACAGAAGATATAAAGGGGATATGCTCAGTATCAATGTCCGCAATAGAATGCTGTAAAAGGAAATAAACGAAAATACATCAGATAAGATTTATAATTCTCCAACAAACAGAGAGTAAGCTGTTACTTATCTGCTACGAGTCAGATATCATCACTCCATGGCTCTAAACGAGCAGCCGCAAAGGTCACCAAACAACGTTCTGTTCAACGAAAACCTCCGTTTCGCCACCAGGCTTCATCAGGAACCAGATTTAAAGAAATCTCATAACTTGCTGAACTCTTCCACACTCAGACACACAACGTTGTTTGAGGAGACACCTTGTGTGTCTGAGTGTGGAAGAGTTCAGCAAGTTATGAGATAGGGAGGAGTAGCCTAGTGGTTGGGGCAAGGTACTTCAGGCCAGAAGGTCGGGGGTTCAAATCCCACTAGAGGACAGCAACCTTGGGCCGGAAGGACCGGGGTTTCTAGTCCCACAGATGCTCCTTGTGGTCTTGGGCAAGCCACTTAACCCTCCATAGCCCATGTTCCCTGTAAGTATTAGTGTATGTGTCTCATATCCCCGTGTGTTAAATGTATCCCCCAATTGTGTCGTGACCGCTTTGATTGAAGGATAAAGCGGTATACAAAACTGTCTAAATAAATAAATAAATAAAATAGAGGAAAGACGAGATAGAGGTGATATGATTGAGACGTTTAAATACCTCCGTGGCATAAATGCACAGGAGGAGAGCCTCTTTCGAATGAAAGCAAGTTCTGCTACGAGGGGACATGGGATGAGGGTGAAGGGGGATAGATTCAGGAGTGATATGCGGAAATATTTCTTTACGGAAAGAGTAGTGGATCTGTGGAATAGTCTCCCAGTGGAGGTGGTAGAGTTGAGGACAGTATCTGAATTCAAAGAAGCATGGGACAAACACAGAGGATCTCTAAAGCTAAAAAGGGGACTGTTGTAGTGGTTGATATGGAAGGACAGACTAGATAGGCCATGTGGTCTTTTTCTGTCGTCATGTTTCTATGATCATTTGCATAGCGCTACAAAGCATATGCAGCACTGTACGGACATGTATAACAGACGGTCCCTGCTTATCATAGCTTACAATCTAGTCAAGTTAGACAACAGAGCAGCTTTGGACAAGGATACATCTAGGGGAATGGTAAGGAAATACATAGGAGATTAAAATGGCCTCAAAGAGGTGAGTTTTCAGCCTGGATTTGAAAAGGGCCAGAGATGAAGCCTGATGCATAGACTCAGGTAGTTTCTTCCAGGCATAAGGAGCAGCAAAGTGGAAGGATCGAAGTCTGGAGTTGGCAGTAGAAGAGAAGGGCACAGATAGAAGTGATGCATTTGGATGCAACTGGCTAAATTAAAGTCTCAAATGCCCGTTGCTTTTCAGCAGAAACTAAAATATGCTACCACCTTCATTTGTTGAGATAGCGCAGTGCTGTTTGATTGATTGCTTGAATGAGGAGTGCTAGATCTTGCAAAAGATGAAGCAACCGTAGTTTATAGCAACACTCCCTAAATTTGATATGGTTGAAACTGTACATAAGATTCATAGGGCAGACTTGATGGGTCTGTAGGTAAGAGGGAATGAGAGCATCATAGTGCAAATGGACAACCAATTGAGGGAATTTGGAAGTGCACCATTATAGCACAATGGGAAATTGAGCAAGTAGATAAAGGATGGATGAGGAAGGGGGCAAAGAAATGATGAATTGGACTTGAAGATCCCATTAAAGTCATTCCCACTGTAAAGGGTTTAAGGGTGGGACATGAACAGTTGTAGTCTTCTGTTGCAAGTCTTTGAAGTAGGGCTTGGCTGGTCCTCTGAACAATATGAATTGCTTTGCAAACTTCTATAAGGGTTGGAGTCTAGAAAAAATGCTCACTGAAATTGTGTTTAATATTTGGCAGGTGCAAGAGAGTTTATTGAGAAATTAACTAGGAAACATCATGGGATTTAGACGTTGGGACCATTGCCCAGGCTTCTGAGGAAGGTACTAGAAGCAAGTGACCCAGATTACCATCCCGACCTGATAGGAAGGGAAGTAGCTTGTAAGCTGGGATGAGCAGGGACCATCTCTTTTATGTTTCTGTACAGTGCTGCGTATGCCTTGTAGCACTACACAAATATATGCAGATGATATAATGTTGTTATCTCCTTTTTGCAAAGACATTCAATCTGCCCTAGGGGCCTTTTCCAATTGTGTATTTCAGATATCGAATTGGCTGTGGGCCCATGGGCTCGAATTGAATATTACCAAAACTAAACTTCTAGCAATCCATCATTATTGTGACTTAAAGTTACTAGATAAGGTCTCCATTGGTTCTTATCAAATTGCTTTTGCTGATCAAGTATGTTATTTAGGCATTCCTTTAGATTCTCGGTTATCTTTTTTGTCCTTATAGCAGAGAGGTTGTCAAGAGCTCTTTTTTCAAGTTAGGCGGCTGAAATGTATTCTCTCTCCCATGATTTTCAGACTGTTGTCCAATCTATAGTCTTGACTCCTATGGATTATTGTAGCACAATTTTGTTTGATTTTCCCAAGTCAAACCTAAAATCACTTCAGGGAGTTCAAATGCATTGGCCTGTTTATTAACAGGTGTGAAATTTTGTGATCATATTTCCCCTATTTTGGAGAGGCCTAATTTTTTGCCTTTAGGATTTTGTATCTTCTTTAGACTAGTGATGCTGATTTTTAAATTGCTAAAAATGAGTATAGATGTTCCTTGGGAAGTTTTGATCCCCATGCGTTCCTTGAGATCTCAGGGGACTGAAGAGTTGAGATATCCAGCCCCCCACCCCCCTTGCTGGTTACAGTGTCCAAATTTTGAACCACTGGTTTTATATATCAGATCCTGCTCTTGCTCTTTGGAATGAGCTTCCTTCTGAACTTCATGTTATCCAAGATTATCTGGACTTTAGAAAAAAGGTCAAGGCTTTTTTTTTTTAGTAATTCCTTTAGTTAATTTTAGTTATGATTGCATTGTTACGTTATTGATTCTGGTTTTATTTTTTTAATTTTATGATTTTTTTTATTGTCGTTTAATGTTTATTGTAAACCATGGAGATTGTACAGGATCTGCGGCATATTCAGATGATTAGTAGTAGTAGTAATAGATAGATGTAGAAACAGAAAGAAAGCCCAGGAGTGGTATTCTAGAAATAAATGAGCAGATCCCATAAAAAAATGGCTTAAACTATTTTCCAGCAGGACAAATACCTGATACTCGGAGAAACCGCAGTTTCAAGGGAGGTAAAGTAACTCTCCTGTGCGGTCTCGTTTTTGATACAATGTAAATGTGTTCCCTTTGAGAATAAAGCACTAATTGGGATCAGCAATTTTCTTCAAATTTTGTGGAGATTCACTCTCATGAGTGTTTGTCTTCTGTATTTTGTTTTGGCCGCTTTCATTAAATGATTAAAATGGAGGACCTACTTCAAGAGAGGGTTTTCCACTCTCATGGTAGGTGATCCGACAAAAATACGCCAACAGTGTTCATTGGAATTGGGAGTCTTAACATTGTAGTGTGGGAGATCAGTGAATGTGTACCTTATTATTAGAATATTATTGTGGTGACATTATTTGGGCTTTACAAATTAGGACATGATTACTGGCACCCTTATAAACAATTCAAATCAGTTTGAACAGAAGAACCACATTCCCATTGCAATAAAATTAGACTCACCCGTGATCAATTGTCAGTACTCACATGACTTGAATCAACTAATGAATGATGGCTCTAATGTTTAAAATGGCCACATTCACTCCCTGTTCCATTTTCACAATGGTGAAGACAAGAGAGCTGCCTGAGACCATCAGAAAAGCCATTATTACCAAACATCAAACTTCAAAGAGGTACAAGGCCATCTCCAAAGACCTTAGGATTCCTGTGTCTACAGTTTGTAATGTTATTAAGAAGTTTTCTGCTCATGGAACTGTCAAGAATTTCTCAGGACATGGTGAGAAGAGGAAAATTAATCCAAGAAGTCTTCAAAGGTTAGTGCAAACTGTTGGAAAAACACCACATACAACATCCAAAGAGCTTAAGGCTGACCTGGAGCAATCTGGAGTGGTGGTTTCAACACACGTCATATGCCATGCACTAAACAAAGAAGGATTTCATGGACGAAGGTCAAGGAGGACCCAACTGCTCAAAGACAGACATAAAAAGGCACGCCTGATTTTTTCCCAAACCCACCTTGAGAAACCACAATCCTTCTGGGAAAATGTTCTGTAGACAGATGAAATCAAACTTGAGCTCTTTGGCAATGCAACCAGCGATACATTTACTGGTGAAGAAATGAAGCTGATAAGGAAAAAAACACCCTTTCTGCAGTATGGAGGAGGTTCCATAATGTTGTGGGGCTGTTTTGCTGCCTCAGGAACTGGAGGCCTGGAACATATTAAAGGAATCATGAAGTCAGAGGACTACCAAGGTATTTTGGAGTGAAATGTGCTACCTAGTGTCAGAAAGCTGAGTCTAGGTCAAAGGTCAATGGTCCTCCAGCAGGAAAATGACCCAAAACATACATCCAAAAGTACAAAAGAATGATTAAAAAGGAACTAATAGGCTGTTTTAAACTAGCCAACAATGAGTCTTGATCTCAATCCAATCGAGAACCTTTCAAAAGAGCTGAAATCTGCTGTTGGTAAAAGGAATATTGGAAACATTCATGAGCTGGAACAAATCTCAGTTAAAGAGTGAGAGAAACTACCAGCAGACAGATATACGAAACTTATAGATGGCTACAATAAACCTTTGGAGGCTGTCATCACTGGCAAGGGTTATGCAACCAAATATTAGTGAAGAGTGCCATTAATCCTGTCCAGGTCATATTTCGTTTTTTTTTCCTCAGAAATTACTATGTCTAAGTTGCATAGACATCCTTTTTTTTGTTGTAGACCTTTAAACATACTATTCAAATATTATGATGACATACAGTTGGAATAGTTCCAATTATTTCTCAAGATATTGTACACTATGGGGGTCTATTCTGTCCTGTGAATAGCAGGGATGGACGTCCTGTTGGGCTGTCGATCCCCACTATTCACCCCCCTGCCGGCCCTGTCAAAAACCTCTCTGTACGAACAAGGAATTTGTACGGGGAGGCTTAGATGGGAGCAGGAGGGAGCATTGTGGAGGCGGAGTTAGGGCAGGCAGTGGGCGGTCCGCAACCCCAGACTTACAGGGCCGATTCTGAAGTTGGCCCTGTACATCCAGGGTCGGCAGACTGGACGGGGGACAGCAGGCCTGGGCCGTGCAAGTAAGGTGAGGGGGTGAAGGTGGCTCCCTGCAGCCCAACCCTGGCCATGGAAGGCTAGATCAGGGGTCGGGCTGCAGGAAAAGGAAAGAGTGTTCGGCAGCCGGCGATTGCAGCTCCTGAATAGAGATACAGTGCCATGGCAATGGGACGCCATGGCACCGCAGCTCCATTCGGGAGCCTGACTGAGTTAGCTGGGCATGGCTCTGTGTGTGCAGGCCATCGGAATCCCGTGGGGGCTAGCCCCGATTCTGATCCTGTAGGGCACATCTAGCCCCTGCGGAATTGGAATCGGGTCTACCTCTGTGTCTCCTGATTCCGATTGGGTGCACATGGGCCTGGACGCACATGTTGGAATGTGCCTCCACATACCTAAAATGCAAGGGTGCCAATAATGTTGTCCACAACTGTACTATGTCCTCCAGCATTGAGTTCCAAAGCTTAATGTGGCATTGAGAGAAAAAATACTTTATTGTATTTGTTTTATATGCACTAACTTTATATCTTGCGCCTTTTGAAAGACTTGAGCCACTTACCACAAACTTGTTTCCTGCATGAATGGTTTATTTTATTGCTAGCACCTGAAATGACCTTAAGCTTTACACACACACACACACACACGCATGACTGCAAAAACCTATTGTTTAGCTTTGAATGTACTGCTCTTTGCCACCACCCATAAGTTGCCGCCCTAGGCAATTGCCTAGTTTTCCTGAAGGTTGTGCCAGACATGGCTGTTTTGTCTTCATGGAGGAAGAGGTGGATGGAATTGAGAAGGAAAAGAAACAGGGTGTGGTTTAATGATATTATTTGTTATAGAGTATACTGTAGGATGTACTCAGCGCTGTAGAATGATAAGTATTCAGGTACAATGTGTTCCTGCTCCAAAGAGCTTAAAGTCTAAGGGGCCCTCTTACTAAAGTACATTAGGTTTTTGCTCTTAACATAGGTTTAGCACAAAAACTAACATAGGTTAAGGGAAACGGCTACGTTGTAACTGTCAGAGACGTGAACAGCATGCTCCCGACAGTTAACGTGCAGATTCGTAGATTAGGTTAGGTGAAGCCGCACTCATTGCAACATTGACAGCATGCAATATGTACCTCTGTGCTAACTGCAATGTGCTTACCACACCCGTTCTCTGCTCTTAACATGCCCATTTGGCACCCAAACGTGCAAGCAGCATTTAGCATGAAAATTACCTTGAATTAACTGTCGTGCCCGTATGCTGTTACTGTGCGCCCGGGTGCACGCTTAATGCATGCCAAAGCACGTGTTAACTGATTAGCGCACTTTAGTAAAAGGGCCCCTAAGTGAGCAGCAGAGGAATGGGCGATAAAATGACTTCCACAAGGTCACGAGGCATGTGAGTGGCAGAGGCGGGAGTCAGACCCTGGCTTCTTGGGTTCCCAGCCTAGTGCCACTTTCCTTCACTTCTTAACAATTGATGTGTCAGGCCCTTAGCATTTCTACTCGTTCTTCATACCAGAGATTCTCAACACACCTAGCCAGTCAGCTTTTCAGGATAACCACAATGAATATGCATGAGAGAGATTTGCATACACTGCCTCCAATATATGCAAAGCTCTCTCACGCATATCCATTCTGGTTATCCTGAAAAGCTGACTGGCTAGGTGTGTCCTGAGACCTGGTTTGAGAACCCCTGCTTTATACTAGGTCTAGGAGGTGCACTGTTTCAGAACAGAGTCCATATCCGTAGAATGGGCTCGCTTTGGAGTTTCATGCTGAATGTGATTTGGGTACATTTAATAACTCCTTGAAGACGTTTGTTTAAGAGTGTTTTTGTGGGCAATGGTCGTTAGTTGCCTTTTTAAGGGTTGGAGGTAAATGGTCCCAGCAGGAGGGGGTTAGGGGGTTGTGTTTTGTTCTATTTCTCGGTTTATGTTGGGAGGGAGGTTGCTTATGGATTGGTTTTGATATTGTTTTACGTTGTAAGTTTATTCAAATGTTGTGAACCATGTGGTGTGGTATATAATTGTAAATAAATAAATACTAAGCACTGGCTAATGACAATAGTTAATGCTAAACATAAGTCTTTCCAAACGAATTCAGGATTTCAGGATGTGATGAGCAGAGGGCGATCTTCAGCTTCTATAGGACACCATAAAAGACTTCATGGCTGGGCTCCTGATAGTAACTATTGGAACGAAAAGCTTTATCCTGCCTGGGAAGATGGTGACTCCAGATGGAATAACTGCTGGAAAGGTGATTAAATGGGTCATTTTAAAAGCCACTTTGGTGGGTAAAACAGTGTCTAAAGCACAGACAGAGCTGATTATAAAAGGGCCTAGAGTATACGCATGTGAAGTTATGCTCATGCAGGCCTCGGTGCAATAAGCTGTGCATTAGGACGCTGTGCTAAGCTTAAGAACGCTGTGTTTTAACGTATACACTACAAAGAAATTATACTCCTGGTGCTGTAAATTAATGACATGGACTGACAGAAAAAAAGAGCGCAGATTGTTGTGGTAATTTGCAGTGGTTTGCTGCATCTTGAGTCAAATGTCTCCCTTCCTGTCAGTGTGTGAAAGGGGAATGGCTCATATCCTGACAGGAAGGGAGACGTTTAAAAATGCTAGACTGACTTCCCCACTTTCTCAATTCCTACCCACAAAAATTCCCTAGTGGCCCCCCCTCCCTGGGGCTATCTGGTCTGAGGCACCCCTGGTCCAGACAGAGGGCACAGGGAAGCCCTTGACTAGAGAGCCTTCGATGACGCTTGATCCATCCCAACCAATAATACTTTTACAATGGCAGTACAAGTCTATTTTTAAAACTTTGCTGTCAGTTTTAGACCTACTCCAAAGCAGGCATAACTGTCAGCTACTTACTTGTTTAAACCTGGGGCTCCACCCAATGACTGAGGGGACAGTTTTGCTTTCCTCGGTGGTTTCTACTTGGTCTGGAGTGGTGTCCAGTGAAATCTTTCTCTTCATGCTGTCATTTTGGAAAATGGCAGCACCAGATCCCTAGCAGGGCATTGGGATGCACCATGAGGGTCAGTTTGCCAAATTAGGGAGTGCTTCCTTTACTTAGAAGCATTGCCTTATTTGGTAGACTGACTCCTAGCAGTGTATCCTGACACATTGCAAGGAGTCAGGTGCCACCATTTTGGAAAATGGCGGTGACAGAGACAGAAGTGATTGGGCCTCGCTTCTGCCTCCCAACTATAGAGGTGGATCAGGAGCTGCTTGGGACATCAGGGGTTTTTATGTGGGGTCAGGGAGATGGAGTAAAGGAGTGCAAGTAGAGTACTTGGGCCACCAAGGAGATCTTCAGCCTTGGGGAGTCCAGGGCTCACTTGGGCCACCAAGGATCTTAGGTAGCTAATATAAAGTCACAATCAGAATCTAAAACTAAGGAAGCAATCGAGGTAGCAGGCATTGCCTTTTCCTCTGCAGATGATTCTAAAAAAGCAGTTAAATTCTGTAAATCCATACTTGGATCTTGAAATGATTTGAGTGCTTTCCCAGTACCACTCTAAGGAGGCCCATAATAAACCTTAACAATCTTTGGACATCTAATTTCAAGGATTTTTAAAACACAAAAAGAGGCACAAATTCTAGATGCCGAAAATTAATTAAACGTAGATTATGCTGCCAAACAATACTTTCCAGTGTTATTTTGAAGAATAAGTTTTCTTTTACCAAAGAAACAAGTCTCATGGTCTTGCTTTGAAGAAGTTACCAAAGTAGTTAATCTCTCAGGAAGTTTATTAATCTGTTCTTTTTGCATTCCCAAGGCTTCTGATTGTGATGAGAACTAAGGGGTATGTTTACTAATCAGCGCTAGGCTTTTTCAGCCAATGCTGGGCGATAGCTGCAGAAAGTAGGTGCAGGGGGGGGTGTTCCTGGCATTTCCTCTGCAGGTACCATGGAGAAAATACTGGATAATCACCCATTGCGGACACACCCACTTTCCTCCCCCTCTTCACCCTAATCTCGCCTACGCCTGCAGCTGCCACGGGAAATGCAAGACATTACAGTAAATTGCCGCAATGTCTGCATTTTTCCCCATGCTAGCTGCTATTGCCGCGTGATATTTCTATGTTAGCTCTGCTGTAGCAGCAGGTGCCCTTCACTAAACTTACCCCTAAGGGTCTGATTTTATAACAGGAAATCCAAATAAGTGTCTATTTTAAGCCTGCTTTGTAAATGCTACATAGGCACCTACATGTCTTGCTAAAATAGGCTCTCGGAGCGAGTCTCTGTAGTATGTAAATGCCGATACATACATTTGCACATGCACCGAAGTGTGTACTCTGCATGTACACTTATATATTTTATAAAATACACATGTATACAACAGTTCCACCCTTGCTTCACGTGCGCAAATGGAAGCACACACAGTCTTCTCTGCAGTACACCATGGAGCAGTTTTATAAAAGGCACTTTCCATGTTTAAAACTGCCTTTACACATAGAAAACCCTTTGCTAAAATCACTCTGGAAGAGTCTCCCATCCTTAAAGACTTGGGACTGGACCATAATTCACATTTACAAAACTTGAGGTTGTACAGAAAATAGTGCCAAGAAATAACTGGTATATGGCTCACATTATAGAAAATCCTAGTTAATGGTACAGTTCTCAATCTCCAGGTAAGAAGTTTCCAGATATTTTGGTGCGGGAGAAGATTACATGAAAAAGACACAAATTGGCCTTTTGTTGTGAAGTAATCTAATTTCTGAGGCCAAATTTTCAAATTGTTTTTCCTATTGCTCTTACATAGTAATATAGTATATGATGGCAGATAAAGACTGGTATTGTCTGTCTAGTCTGCCCAGTAAGGTGGCGAGAATGGTTGTAACTACCACTCCATGTAGGTCACCCCTCTCTATGCCTGTGTTTAGGGTAGTACTCACCATTCCATACAAGTTCCCCCTTCTATTTATTGAAGTATAAAAAATATTTACATTCGCTTTGATTTCATCCTCTTGCTATAAAGGGATCTGCTGTGTCTATCTCATGCCATTTTGAATTCCATCACTGTATTTGCCCCCACCACCTGCATCGGGAGGGCATTCCAAGCATGCATCACCCTTTCAGTGAAAACATATTTCCTAATGTTGCTTTTAAGATTACCCCCTTGCAACTTCATCATATGCCCTCTAGTTTTACAGCTTCCCCTTCTTTGGAAGAGGTTTGTTTGTTCATTAATACCCTTTAAGTATTTAAAGGTCAGAATCATATCTCCCCTGTCCCTCTTCTCCTCTAGCGTATACATATTTAGGTCTTCAAGTCTCTTCTCATATGTCTTCTAGCGCAGGCTCCATATCATTTAGGTCACCTTCCTCTGAACCATTTCAAGTCTTTTTATATCCTTTGTGAGATACGGTCTCCAAAACTGAACACAATCTCCAGGAACAAGCAGGAATGAGTCTTCACATATGGGTACGTCGGTACCGATGGAGTCTGCGCGGGAACGCTTCCCAGTGTCCAATCAAAAAGCTTTTGGAAGCATCCCACCACACCTGCGTGCTGCCTTCCTGCCTTTCCCAACTGCCTCTCCTCAGTTTTCGTTTTCCGCGGAGCCGGCAGGACGTCCTCCTGTCACCGCAGAAAATTCTTCTTTTATTTCTTTAGTTTTCTTGTGGTCGCGGCTGTCTTCCCCGACGCCACCGGTACCGCTGGTGTTTTCTATTTCTTTTCTTGTGAAATTTTCCTTTTCAAGGAATATTTTTTCTTCATAGTGTCTCACGGTTTCTCAGGCCTTTTAGGCCTTTCCTTTTTCCTTCATGGAACCGCCAGCCACTTTCTCCAAGAAATGTTCATACTGTGGCGGTACAACTTTATTCTTAGACCCTCAAAGTCGGTGTCTGACCTGTTTGGGTCCTGACCTTTTTCCTCCGCCCTTGGGCAACAGTATTTTGAGAGAAGGTTTTCAACATCGAGTTTCCCTCGATACCCGGTTCCCTTCCAACTTCAGGGCACCGACCGTTCCTTCTTCTACACAGGATCAGGTAACCCACAAACAGTCTGTTAAGACTAGCCAGTCCTCGAGCGGTAGATCTCATGCACTGCATAGAGATGCCTATGGCCTTGCCCTCGAGAATCCACTGGCTCCAGAACCCCAGCAGGAGTCTTCGGCCTCCAAAGCGTATGAGGAGTTTCAGGTTGTTCCTGGGGTTCACCCCCCACAGAACATACCTGAGCCGTGTCCGGTGGTGGCATCCGCTTCGAGCGGTACCGATACCCCGGCATCGGCAATGGTGTTGGATGAAACACTCCTCACCAGGGATCGTCGTCTGGCGTCCTCGGTACCTACGGGTTCGACGGATACGTTCCATACTGACTTTCCAGTATTGGTACCAGCACCGATACTACCTCTGACGTCGGTACCCTCCAGACATGCATCGATAGACTCGCTTCCTTCGATGCCGAGTCTGGAATCGATCTCCAGTCTGGAGGACTGGGTACCGACTCGCCTTGGTACCGGCTCCCGTCGGTACCGAAGGCTCGGTTCCGATGGTTCGGATCCACAACTCTCGGTTCCTCCGATGCCGTTTGAGTTGCCACCGGCTGGGTTTCATCCATCGGTATCAGACACGGTACCGAAGTCAGTACCAATGTCTACATTACCCTGGATGCCGAGTTTGGAATCGATCTCTAGTCTAGAAGACTGGGTACCGACATGCCTTGGTACCGCGACCTGTTGATACCGAAGGCTCGGTGCCGAGGGTGACTGCCGAAGGTTTTTGGTTACCTCGGTACTGATTGAGCTGTCACCGATGGCTGTTCCGATGTCTGTGTCTGGTTCGGTTCCGACATCGGTACCGGTATCCACTGTAGCATCATGGCCAGCTCCTTCCATGCTTCTTTCAACAGGATCGCTCCCTTCTATACCAAGTTTGGAGTCGATACCTGGCATGGACGATGTGGTACTAACTGTCACTGGTCCTGACCTCCAGTACCGGCGGCCATCCTTTAAGGATTCCACACTGCACCGTGCAGGATCTTCTATTCCTATATACTTGGATAGATCCTTCGGTGCCCAGGCTAGTTCTGCAAGTCTAACCTGTCCAAGGGAGGTTCCCTTTGGGGATCTTTTTTTTCAGAGTTTCCTCCTGGATATGGCAAGATCTCTTGCCATTCCCATTCCTAGGCATGATCCTACCGAAGCAAGGAACAACATAATGTTTCCTTTGCATCATTCTTTGCAGGATCTCCTTCTAGGAATGTGGGAAGCACCTTTAAGGATACCCCCACCTTCCAGAACAACTGATCTCCTATATCAGGTGCCCCCTTCTCCAGGGTTTCAAAAGACTCAACTTCTCCATCATTCCATTGTGGTGGAATCAGCACTGAGGCGGGTGAAGAGTGAGAAAAAGCACTCTTCTTGTCCGCCAGGTCGTGAGTCTAAAACACTAGATGCCTTTGGATGTCAAACCTTCCAGACATCTATGCTTTCTGCAAGAATTCTCTCATATATTTTTTATATGAGTCTATCCCTTGAGGAGGTCACAAAGAAATTGCATCTTTTGACTCCTTCTCTTCCAGAATCCAAGAGTGCAGACTATTCCTCACTGCTTAGTCATATTCAAAATATCTCTTGGTTTCTTACTCGTGCTTCCCTAGACTCCTTTGAGTCTGTTAGCAGGACTTCTGCTATGGCTATAGGGGCACGACGTAGGGCCTGGCTCCAAACTTCAGGTTTGGAAAAATGGGCACAGCACAGACTGGGAAATACTCCTTGAACTGGAGAAAATCTCTTCAACAAGGAGTCTTTACGTCAGGTTGCTCAGTTATCCACTGATTTACCTGTTTCTAGGGGCCGTTCTACACCTTCTTCTTTCCCAGTAGGTAGGAAATGTCCTACCAAACTTTCTTCCCATAGGGGGAGAAGGTTTTATTCATCACCTGCCCATCATACAGATGTTCCCAAGCAGGGGAAACATCATCCTGGTCTGAAGAATCCAAATTCTAACCAGGCTCAGCAAACCCAGCAGCCGTAGGGTTTCTGATTAATCAGTATCACATTTTTTGTGCCTCTTGGGGTTTGCAACTTGCAGTTTGCTTCTTCCCAATAGAGGCCTCCTACTGCTTTTATTCTAAACTCTAGACATGGATCTCTTTCCACAAGACATCCATTTCTATGTTATGCGAGCTGTTCATGCCTATAGGTCACAGGTTTCTCCTCTTCGTCCTGCTAAGGAAAGAGGTCTAACAACTATCAAACGATAGTTTCCTGCACCAGCCTGTACTTTCTTTAGCCTCTCTAGTTTTTGTTACTTTTCAGTGCGGAGTTTTCCTTTCTGAGTCAACTCCTCTTTGTCAATCTTGCTTTGAGGCAGCTTATCAGACATGTCCAGAGTTTTCTGCCTCCTGTTCTGTCTGTCTGTTCTTTCTGTTTTTAAACAGAAAGATTCTTTCTGCTGTCTTGCTAGCAGCTGCCTATGCAGGAGCCCTAGTGATTGGACCACTGTTTTTTTTCCACAAGTAACCAGAGTTGACCTCCACTCGCATTCTTCTGGCCTTAGTAGTGCCTCCAAGACATTGGAATCATCTTTCTTGGGCTATCACTACAGGCTTCTTGAATGATCTTCTATTCTTGCCATCTCCACTTCTCTTGGGTTTGGCAGCATAGTTGACGTAGGTACTGGCCTTTCCAGCAGCCAGTTCTATCTCCTACTCCTCCTGCATCTTGCTCTCTGCAATTTTACAGAGAAGCTCTGCACTATGGGCCCTTGCTAGAGAGCATTAGGATTTTCTCCAACAGCTATCCTAGATGGTTGGAAAAGGCTCCCTCAGTCATGCCCTTCATGACTGGAAGGGCTCTTCCTACCTTACTATCTCCTTTTTAAAGTAAAGGACATGGGCCTTCTCTTACGTGAAAGCTTAAAGAGTTGACAATTCCCTGGTTTGGTCCACAAGATTTCCCACAGGGAATATGCTCTTTTTCACTGCAGCTCGTCCTCATGGTATTTCTAATCCTTCATGGACAGTGCATATTCAGCTAAAGAACGCATGATACCCTTTTTGCACCTCAAGTAGGTCAACATGGTATCTCATTCCTATGCGTCTTCTGTCCACTTACCATGCTAGAGTTCTGGAAGACTCGGGACTTGCTGCCTGCAGACGCATATTATCCTCTGCTTTTCACGTAACCATCCTGGTTATTTTCACTGGCTAGCACTCTTGCAGCAGTCTAGTCTGTTTCTTGTCAGGGAGAGTTTTCCCCTGACTCCCTCCTTCATAACCAGGGAGAATAGATTCTCTATATATCTTCCCAAGTAGGTTCCACCTTCTTGTTGTTAGATGAATCTCTCCACATCTCCTATATGGCTATACTTATATGGGTATATCTCTGTCTGCTTAATTGCAGACACCCATATATAGGCCTATATATTCCTATATATATATATATCTGTATAAATCTCTATAGATCTATACCTATGCTCTTTGTGTGTATCTTATGCCCTTCTATATCTCACTATAGATATATTTTCATATGTCTATCTATCTATCTATCTATCTATCTATCTATATATATATATATATGTATCGTTGAGATATTTTATTATAGGTAGATATGTATCTGCACACTTATCTATCTGACTGTCTATGCTCATATAGCTATATATATCTCTATATGATTCTGACAGTTGGGCTCTACCCATACCCATGCTGTTCCAGCATGTTTAGGGCTCTACACACACCACCACTTCCTGTGGTAGTTAGCAACCTTTTTATCATAACCTTCAGGTTAGGTACCTCTGAAGCTCTCCATGTTCCAGTATCTTTCCTACCTGACATCAGTTAGGAAAGACATTGCAGATCTTCAGTTATTCTGAGGCTAACACCTCGGGCATCTGTCCTTTCTTTTGGGATATAAGGGTCTTCCATGCCCCTTCTTCCCACAAGGACTAGGCCTGTTTGTCCAAATCAATCACCCTTTTCCTCTTTTTGCTCCTATGAGTGAGCCACTCTGTAGCCAAAAGAGTTTGGGCTTTTTTCATAAAGCCTTCCGCTGACGGCTTACAGTTTTTGTACTACCCCAGTTTATCCCTGGGGTTACCTCCTACCTTTCAGAATTTCTGACCTCCATTGTGTTTTCCTACAGGTTTATTACCTCTATTTTCGCAGTGAGGTCCTCCTTGAGGTTCCTCTACTGGATCCCCAGTAGATCTCATGAACCTCCATACTTTTGTACAATCCTGTTAGGGGAGGTCCATATTGCAATATTTCATTTTCAATATATTTGATGATAATTGTCATCCACACAAGGACTCCTCCTCTGCAGTCCTATGTTAGGTTAGCTGTCTTTACAGCACCTTTCTGTTCTTCAACTTCTACCCTTCATCCTCAGGATGCCTGGCGATATGACGTGTAGCATGTTCCAGTCTCTAACATGCTGAGACTCCAGGCATCTTAGCTTGGGAGTCCCCATATGTGAAGACTCATTCCTGCTTGTTCCTGGAGATAGCACAGTTACTTACCTGTAATAGGTGATCTCTGGGAACAGCAGGAATAAGTCTTCACAACCCACCCACCTCCCCTAGGAGTTGCATCTCTATATCTCTATCTTTCCCTTCTCTGTCTCTCTCTCTCTTTGTCTCAGCTTTAAAACTTAACTGAGGAGAGGCAGTTGGGAAAGGCGGGAAGGCAGCACGCAGGCGTGGTGGGATGCTTCCAAAAGCTTTTTGATTGGACGCTGGGAAGCGTTCCCACGCAGACTCCGTCGGTACCGACGTACCCATATGTGAAGACTTATTCCTGCTGTTCCCAGAGATCACCTGTTACAGGTAAGTAACTGTGCTATACTCGCAGTGAGGCTTCACCAACAACTTGTACAGGGGCATTAATGCCGCCTCCTTTCTGCTGGTCATTCCTCTCTGTATGCAGCCCAATATCTTTCTGGCTTTGGCTACTGCCTTGTCACATTTTTTGACCACCTTCAGATCCTCAGACACTAGCACTCTGAGGTCCTTCTCCTGGTCCATGCACACCAACCTCTCGCCCCCTATCATATACAATTCCTTTGGATTTCTACATCCCAAGTGTGTGACTCTGCACGTCTTCACATTAAATCGTAACTGCCAAGCATTAGACCATTCTTCCAGTGTTTGTAGATCTTTCTTCGCATTGTCCACTCCCTCAGAAGTGTCAAGTCTGTTGGAAATTTTCGTGTCATCTGCAAAAAAGCAGACTTTTTCCTTCAGTCCTTCTGCAATATTATTCACAAATACATTGAACAATATTGGTCCCAGGATCAATCCCTGAGGCACGCCACTAGGCACCTTCCTTTCTTCTGAGTGAGTTCCGTTTACCACCACCTTCTGTTGCCTATTAGTCAACCAATTTCTGATCCAGTTCCCCACTTTGGAACCTATCCCCAGGCTGCTCAGTTTATTGATAAGCCTCCTATAAGGAACAGTTTCAAAGGCTTTGCTGAAATCTAAGTATATCAAATCCATCGCATGCCCTTGATCTAGTTATCTTGTCATCCAGTCAAAGAACTCAATCAAAGTAGTTTGACATCATTTTTCTTTGGTAAAACCATGTTGCCTTGGATCATGCAATCCATTGGTTTCCAGAAAGTCCACTATTCTTTTTTTCAAGAGCGCCTCCATTACTTTTCCCACCACAGAAGTAAAGCTTACTAGCCGATAGTTTGTCACTTCTTCCCTATTACCACTTTTGTGAAGAGGTACCACATCAGCCCTTCTGCAGTCCTGCGGAACCTCTCCTATCTCCAAGGATCTATTAAAAACATCCTTTAAAGACCCTGAAAGAACCTCTCTGAGCTCTTTCAGTATCCTGGGATGTATCCCAACTGGTCCCAAGGCCTTGTCTACTTTCAGTTTTGGAAGCTGTTCAAAAACATCAACTTCTGTGAATGGTGTGGTATCTACTTCATTCCCATTTGTATATTTGTCAGTCATACATGGTCCTTCTCCAGGAATACATAACAAAAGTATTTGTTAAACATTTTCACTTTTTCAATGTCACTTTCCACAAATCTGTTCTCGACACTAATGAGTCTTACAATTCCACATCTTCATCTTCTTCTGAATATACCTGAAAAGAAATTGTCTCTATGCTTCACATCTTTAGCCATCATTTCTTCCACCTTTGCTTTTGCTATCCCTATTTCTCGGTTTGTCTCTCCCTGTATTCTTTTCTGTGTTCCTCTTTTTGAGATCTTCTGAAATTTGTGCAAGCTGTTTTTGCCCTTATTTGTGCAGCCACTTCTTTGGTGAACCATATAAGTTTTCTTTTCCTCTTGGTTTTGTTTACTTTCCTTTCATATATGTATCTGTTGCCCCTTTTATTGCCTTTTTTAGTTTAGCCTGCTGCAATTCCACTTCCCTTCCCACTCTGCCAACTTCTCCTTCGGGTACTTTTTCTTTTTACTAAGTCAGCCTTTTTGAAGTCTAGGACTTTGAGTTTGCTATTTCAATAGAATGAGAGGAACATTTCTCCACTGACATGTCTTGTTGGTTTCTCTAGGGGGGAAGGTGATGGCACGCTTGATTAGTGACAGTCCTGCACTGATCGGGTCCAATATCACGTTTGTTGTAACACTCCAGTTTCCCAGATGTCAGAAGGAAGACGAGAATGGGGATATAGTGTATGACAGCAACTGCAAGAACGGTAAGTTGATAGCAGAGTGGGAAGCCTGACTAAGGCCTCCTACTTTAATGAACAGGACTTTATATAGAACAGCTTTGCATCCTCAGCCCGTAGCGGGCAAGTGCCTCATTGGGAATATAGAGGTTTACTCTTCACTTTAATTCTAGGGACAGACACTCATTGCAATTCCATTGAAAGTGAAGAATCTTAATAGGAAATGTATTACAAGAATATTGCTTTTACACTCTAAGGGCCCCTTTTTCTAAAGCCCATTAGCTGGTTAACATGGGATTTACGTGGCAACTGGCAATTGGGAACATTAGCATGCAAGCGTGACCTTCGCCACTCTACAAGAACCCATGCTAATTGGTAATCGTGGCCTGGGGCAGGGAATGGGCAGAGTGTGGGCCTAGAGAGCACATTACCGCTAGTGCCAGTGCTATTGCCCCATGCTCAGTGGCTATATGGATTTTTATGTTAGTTCACCTAATGACTCCTCTATGGGAGTCATTAAGTGAACCCACCTTGGTAGCATGCATGTTAGATTGGCCTGTCATGCGCTAGCTGCCGGGACCCTACTGGTCATGCCCCTGACAGCTACCATAGAAGCTTTGCAATTAACATGCATTTGGTGCATTAATTGCAAATCCTTAGTTGGCTTTAGTAAAAGGGGCCATAAGTCCACAAGGTATTAAAACATTTCTCTTCCTTTGCATTTAGGGGCATGGTTAGTAAAGAGCACTAATGGTTAGCGTGTGTTTCAGAGTGCAGAAACCATTAGCAGACTGGCCCGTCCACTAGGCTGCTGCATAGGGTGGCAGCCCTTGGTGAGTGGCACACCTTTGGTGCCCGCAGCAAGCCATGTGCTTCAGTACACATGACCTGCCGCTTCTGACCCCCTCCATCCAATGCAACTTCCTGTCGGAGGGGGGTCAGAAGTGGCAGGCCATGTATGCCGAAGCACATGGCCTGACGTGGGCACCAAAGCAGCAGCATAAAGCCACAGCTTTTAAACTGCTGCCACCACCACCACCACCACCACCGGCCTCCCAAAAGACAGAATTGGCTGTGGCAGCGGCAGCACGGCTCGGAATGGGTGGCTGGCTCATCGTGGCAGGGGGTGGCTCAGTGTGGTGGGTGGCAGCATAGCCGTGGCTCCTGCTCAGGGCAGCAGAAACCCTTGGGCTGGCCCTGACCGTTAGCACCAGCCTGCAGTAACCACTACCATAAACTAAAAACAGCCAGCTTGGAAAAAATCCTGCGCTAATTGCTTAGCATGCGGCAGGGTGGGAACTGGGTGGTTTCAGGGCAGAGAGGGGGTGTAGCGGCTGGCGACAGCTAGCGTGTGGTTTGCCACCGTCACACAGTCTGCCCTCATCACTGTCATCAGTTCTTCCATTTCAATGACATTTAAACGTTTAAATGCAATAAACGTCAAGAAGCTAGAGCTAATCACAGGTTTCACTTTTACGTTTCATCTTAGATTCTTCTGTCTATCCTGGCCAGTATGTGTATAACTGGACTGAATGGAGCAACTGCACGGACTGGTTGCAATGTATGAATACCACAGAGAATGTGTTTCCGGATGGAAGGCCTTTCCCTCACCATCATAACTGGCGAAGACACCATTTTATTTATATATTTTATACCCTTGGTGAGTCAGTGCATGGTTCATGAATTATGGACTGACCAAATATATTGACACAATACAGAATGCTGAAGCCAATTACACCTTTTTTTAAATTCAGGAATACGGCTTAATCTGTCCATTGCCTTATTGACATCCATTCAAGGATAAACATCTTAAAATCTTTACAGCCATGGAAAAGGGTTTGAAGTTCTGGTTTAGATACTGCATACCTAACGTAGGAAGACCATAGTGTTACCCCACCCAAACTAAAATCCATTAATAAACCCCATCAAAGTAGAGCTGTGTCAAGC
Source organism: Ichthyophis bannanicus (assembly GCA_033557465.1). NCBI lineage: Eukaryota > Metazoa > Chordata > Amphibia > Gymnophiona > Ichthyophiidae > Ichthyophis > Ichthyophis bannanicus. The sequence goes on from CM066031.1 coordinate 551,689,586, forward strand.
AATGACCTATGACCTGATAAAAGGCTTTTAGGAGTCCTGAAAGCTTGAATGTTTAAATGCTCAGTGGCCTGTCTTCCAAGCTATGTTAGCTGCTAACGTAACAATTCATGCATGTTATCAATGCAGCGCCTTAGCAGTTAATGCATTCTATCCGAGCGTTAATAATTAACATGGAAAGGATGGGGACTGTGCCTTACAGTTAATGTGCACGTAGTTACTGGGTATTAATTGTTAATGTGACAGATAAGATGGTGCAGCTAGTTCCATATGAATAAGTGTTCCTAACTGCATTGTGTTAATTGCAATGCAGGTAACATGTAATAATGACATTTCTTCTGTGTTAACGCTATGGGAAATTGCTGGGAACATCCTCAATAGTTAATATATGGGATATGCAGCTACCACATGTTAATTTTAGAAATAAATATGCAATAACTGCAAAATCTTATCACACTTTAGTAAAAAGGTCTCTCAGGGACTTCCGGTGGCATGGTGAGCTGAGCGGGACGTGCTCCTCTTAGCTCCGGAACCCGCTCTCTTTCCCTCGTTCAATTTCTTGTTTTAAGCACCCCATTTCTGTTTTAACGAGGGGGAAGTTTAAGTATACAAACCAGAGCTTCCTCTAGTCGTGCACCTGGGCTGAGGAACCGATTTGCATGGCCACAAAAACCTCCAGAAGGGAGAAGCCGCGTGTCGGTGAGAACAAGATGGCGGAGGCAGCCTCCAGTGCTCTGGTGCCGGCGGATACCGCGGCGATGGTGGCCGAGGTGTCTAAGGCGGTGGTGTCTGCCCTGGAAGACCGGTTCGGGGGATTGGCCACACAACTCGCTGCAGTAGCACAAGCAGTGTCAGAATTTGCAAGCCAAGTGGAGCAAACTGAACGCCGCATTGGCTCCCTGGAGGATACGCGGGTTCAGGATGAGGCGAGAATCAAAAAGCTGGAGGAGGCCCTCGCCAAGCACCAGGATAAATTGGAAGATCTTGAAAATCGCAGCAGGCGCAATAATTTAAGATTCATTGGAATCCCTGAGTCGGTACTGGATAAGGATTTGCGCGATTACCTGGAGAAGTGGATACCGACGCATTTACCATTGGGGGAGAGTACCGGAGGCATAGTCCTGGAAAGGGCGCATCGGCTGGGCCCTCCTAGAGCTGGCGAGAACAGACCCCGAGCGGTAATTGCTCGTTTCCTCAATGCCGCACAGAAGGAGGCAGTGTTGCGAGCCTCGCGGCAGGAGCGGCGTTCGGGAGTGAACACCCGCCGAGTTCTGATCTTCCAGGACTACTCGACTGGAGTCTCGCTGCGCCGCAAAGCATTTAAAGAGGCCTGCGGGCGTTTGGTTGCAAAGGGCGTCCGCTTCACCTTGGCATACCCTGCCACGCTCAGAGTGTATGGTGAGGGTGGTCGTCGGACATTCACAACCCCAGAAGAAGCTCTGACGTATTGTGATAGCCTTGGCTGAAGAGCGGGGTGTCTGGGTGGCGGAGTCCCGAGTGAACTGTGGCCCATCTACACAGCAATATTTTCCTTTGCCAAGGCGCTCTTTTGAGTGGGCCTAAGGGTTGGGAGGATGGTTTCTCACCCCCTTTTGTGGCCTGCCTAGACGAAGACAGGAACATTATCGGGGCCCCTGACTGTCTTTGGTCCGGTTGAGTATGGGCGTTTGCAGAGCTGACACTTTTTGCCTGTGCTTTCGCACCTGTTATAGGGGACCTGTTGGTGGTTCCCTAAAGTTTGCAGCGGTTTTGCTGAAAGTTTGCTGTAATTTTCTGAACCCTCTTTGCCCGAGGTAGAGGCATGGCCGCAGAGCCGGGCACTGTTGGGGGAATCTCTTTTATTCATCTTTTTTGCCCGGATTTCACTGTCTTCTAAATGTTATCTTCTTTTTCTTTCTTTTCCCTTCATGGGGGGCGGAGGGTCGTACGTTGGATAGTTTATACCACTGCCCTTGTTGAAGATGTATTTTTATTAATGCTGCCTTTTGCGGTGGCTTTTCCCGCTCGCGCTTTGGGTGCGCTCGCATCCCCTCTCTCCCTTCCCTTTAGATTATTTATTTTTCCTTTACTTTCATTTTCTTTTCTCTTATGGCAATAGTAATTTATCTTTATTTCTTTTTATGTTATTTTATTTCATTTTGCATTATTTCTATCTTCTTCTATTCCTTATTTTACTTTATCTTATTTTAATTCCCATTCCCTTTGTACCTGGCTCTTGTGTCTAACCCCGATACTTCCACTCTATTTTATGGTTCGACTATCAGTTCATTTACCTATAATTTATTCTACTCTATTTTATTATATTCCAATTCACTGTATTTATTGCTATGTCTCTCTCTCCCTTTTTCTTTCTCTATGTTGTATGCTGCTACCTTTGTGCAATTTTCCTTTTACCTCCTGCTGTTACCGCAGCGTGTACTGTTTCTGCCCCTCATCCTCGGGCTCACGCTTTACTTACGCCATTTTCAGCCCTTTCTGATCCAATATTTAATTGTATTTGCGCTCATTTGTAATTTTGACACCCTTACTGTTTGATCTCTTTTAGTATGATGATTATGTCAATATGATGTCTACTTGTATCTGCTGGGATGTGATGCCGGGAGCTTTCTGGGCGTTCGTGGCCCCGGATGGGAATGGGCTGTCCTATTGTTGCTTGCCCATTTTACTTGGCTAGGGTTTGGTGGAGGGGGTGGTGGATGGCTGCTCAGGGGGTGTCCCCTTGGCTATTCTGACTCCTCGCACCTGCTGTTCGGGTTGTAGATGCAGGGACACCCAGGAATTCTGGGGTGGAGGTGATGAAGCGGGCTGGGGTATAGGCGGAAGGTAGGGGTAGGCTTACTGGGGTGGAAGGGCATTGGGGTTACGGGTAGGTGGTCGCTGAGGAGTGGGGAGAGGAGGGGGATTGCCTTTGAGATAAGGGGGACAGAGGTGAGCGGTGGGGATAACTTGGTTGGGTAGTTGGGAAGGAGAGGGAAGCGGGTCCCACATGTCTAAGAAGTCGAGGTGAGGCCAGAGCTGAGAGCTCGGCGGTTAGTAGAAGGAGGGGTGGGATGGAGGGCGGAGGGGGTGGGAGCTGGGAGGGGTGGGGGGAGGGGAGGGTGGGATGTTCATAGTTCGGGGATCCTTACCTGGTCATGATTTGGGATTTGGAGAGGAGGGCTATAGGTCTATTTTACGGGGTTTGCATGTCGGGGTGGCTGGATGTTTGGTGTATAAGTTTATGTGGCTGTCTGTGAGAGGTGAGGTGCGGAAGCGGGTGGGGGCTCCAGGCTGGGGGGGCCACTGCCTTTTACAAAAGAGACTTGCTGGACTGGGGATCTCTCTATGGGTCTATGATCCTGGGTGAACACACTAGAATAGCCTTTTGGAACGTCTGTGGATTGGGGTCACCGATGAAGCGATACAAAGTAATGCAACACCTGAATCGTCACCGGTTGAGTGTTGTTATGTTGCAGGAAACGCATCAGTCTGCAGAGGAGCATGGGAAGCTAGGTAAGGGCCGTATCTCGCATGTCTATGGGGCCCCGGCTGTTGGCAAAAAGCGGGGGGTCGTTATTTTAATAGCGAAATCTGCTAGCTGGGTTGAAGAGCGAGTAGTGACGGACACGGAGGGCCGTTACGTTTGCGTATGGGGGTTGCTCAATGGAATCAAAGTGGCCATGTGCTCGGTTTATGGTCCCAATGTTTATGAGGCCAGATTTTATGTAGCTTTAACGTGTTTTTTGAAGGATACTAGTGGGTACCAGGTCATTATGGGTGGGGACTTCAATGAAGTCTTGGCGGCGGATGTGGACCGCTCTGGTTCGTTGCACTGGGGTAGTCGAAAGGCTAGGAGGCGACTTGGGGGGCTCTGTGAAGCGCATAAGCTCCTTGATATATGGCGGGTGCTGCATCCTGGAGAGCGGGACTATACTCACTTGTCCCGAGCTCATGGCACGTGGTCCCGAATTGATTTTTTCTTAGTCTCCGAAGCGCTGTTTGGACGGGTCAGTAAGGTGGAGATCGGGCCTGTGGTTCTGTCGGACCATGCGATAGTACTCTTGGAGCTACGTCGCCACAATACCTGCAGAAGTAGTCTTTGGCGATATCCGCTAGAACTCAGCGGGGACGTGCAGTTTGAGGCATATGTCCGGGAACGTTGGAAGGACTATGTGTTCTTCAATGACCAGCCGGAGATCTCCCCGGCCCTTTTTTGGGAAGCTGGTAAGGCAGTCCTTCGGGGCGAGATAATCAGCTATCAAACCCAGAGGAGGCGGCGGCTTAACCAGCGGATTCTGCGGCTGGAGCGGGAGCTGGGTAGAGCACGTAGGGTGCTGGCAGGGCATAGGACCGCCGACAACCAGCGCAAATTGCGGGACCTCCAGACGGAGTTGGAGATGCTTCTCCATCGGCGGGCCCAAAAATCGATGCTGTACTATCGATATCGACTTTATCAGCATGGTAATAAGGCGGGCAAGTTGCTGTCCTCCTTGCTGAAGCCGGCGGGGGGGTCACGAAATATTGGAGCCATCTGTCATTCAGATGGGACCCTTCGACGTAAGGCCGAGGACATCGAACACGTCTTCTTAGATTTCTTCCGGCGGTTGTATGCGAGCGAGGGCGATAGGGAACAGGACAGACGCGACTTTCTGACTCGTTGTGCCCTGCCGAGGCTCAGCGAGGAACACTTACAGGCTCTTAATCAGCCTATTTCGGGGCAGGAGGTGCAAAAGGGCATTCGGAACCTTAAATCGGGCCGGGCTCCGGGAGTGGATGGATACCGCAGCGAGTTTTACAAAGTTTTTGGAAGTGCGGTGGTGTCCCCCCTGGTGGGCTATTTTGAAGACTTGGTGCAGAGAGGGATGTTCCCTTTTGAGGCCAACAAGGCTCTGGTTACCATTTTACCTAAGCCGGGGCGAGATCCCCTTCTTCCTGGCTCATATCGTCCCATTTCGCTCCTAAATGTGGACCTCAAGCTGTTGGCTAAAATTATGGCTGATAGATTAGCTAATTATTTGCCGGCCCTGATCCACCGGGACCAGGTGGGTTTTGTCCGAGGTCGCCATGTGGCATATAGCCTTCAACGTATTTTGCTTTCTCTTTGTGTTGCGTGGGAGCGAGGGTCACGCTCTTTGCTCATCAGCTTTGACGCCGAAAAGGCGTTTGATAGAGTTACCTGGAGTTTTATGTACCAAGTCCTGGATGCGATGGGCTTTACTGGTTTCTTTGTCGATGTAGTACGCCTCTTGTACGCTAACCCAATTGGGGCTTTGTTGGTTAATGGGAACATGACAGCTGACTTCGAGATTCAGAAAGGGACTCGTCAGGGTTGCCCATTGTCCCCTTTTCTTTTTGTTTTGACTTTAGAGCCCCTTTTGGTTCGGATACGCGCCGCGGAGCAGTTTCATGGTATTTTGGTGGGGAAGGAAGAGTTCCGACTGGCAGCCTTTGCCGATGATCTTCTGGTACATTTGGCGGAGCCCCGTGAGGGGTTGCCTGAGTTGTTACAGTTGATGCAGGATTATGGGCGGCCCTCAGGGTTCCGTCTCAACCTTGATAAATCAGAGGCCATGCCGATCGGGGAGGCGGGGCGCTGTGAATGGGAGGGCATCTTCCCACTCAAGTGGGCGGATGGCTATTTCAAATATCTGGGTATATATTTACCGGCCGACCCGAGGGAATTATACCAACTGAATATGTCTAGGCTACTCCAGGCGGTGACGACTTGTGTAGATAAGTGGTGTGATTTACCATTGTCTCTAGGGGGGCGTGTCGCCTTATGTAAGATGGCCATATTCCCCAAGGTGTTGTACACGCTCCAGACCCTTCCGCTATTTGTTAAGCGGTTAGATCTTAAGCGGCTGGAGCGTTTGCTGAATCGGCTTTTGTGGAGGGGGCGACGGCCGCGGGTACGTCTTGAGGTGCTGCGGCAGCCCCGGGAGTTGGGGGGGTTGGGTCTCCTGGATATACGTAAATATAATGTTGCGTGTTTGTTGCGGTTCATCCGCGATTGGTTGTGGGACCTGAATGACTTTTCCCCCTTAGAGATGCACAGGGCGGTGGTGCGACCTTTTCACCTGCGGTATCTTCTACACGCTCAGCAGCCTAAGGGGGTGGGGGCTTTTTTCAAGCAAGTTCTGTTGGCTCCCCTGCGGATAGCGTGGCGGCATTTTTGTTTGAGCCGTGGGATCTCGGCAGTTTTCTCCCCTTATCTCCCTCTATGCGGTAATGCAGCCTTTTCTCCAGGTTTGGGAGGGTCCTGCTTCGTACCCTGGGAACGGCTGGGGCTTGTGAATTTAGAACAGGTGCTAACAATAGAGGGCGGGGTGGAGGACTTTGTAGTTCTTCGCCAAAGGTATCCGTTGGGAGATCGAGACGTTTTCCCCTACTTGCAACTTAGCAGTTATATTCGTTCGCTCTCTCAGGGAAATTTGTGAGGCGAGATTTGTTCTGATCTTGAGATGGCGTTACTGGGAGGTGAGTCTGGGACGCGTGTGGCCTGGCTTCACAAAATGTTCTGGGAAACGGCCGTGCCGCTAGATCTTGATGTGCTGGCACAGACTTGGACGACAGATCTGGACACTGAGATTACGACTGAGGGGCTTCTCCGAGGCTTGACTGCTGTCTCCTCTCTCAGTGTGCAGGTGGCTCACAGGGATACTCAATTTAGAATTACCCGAAGACTGTATTTTGCGCCCGTTCGGGCCTGGCGGGCTGGAGTGGGCGATTCCCACTGCTGCCCCCGATGTGCGGCCCCGCGGGCGTCGTTGGGCCACATGTTTTGGAGCTGCCCGCGGGTTCAGGCCTTTTGGCGGTGGGTGATGGACTATCTGACGATGTGCCTGGAGCGGACCGTTCCTCTCACAGCTGGCAATTTAGTGCTTGATATTTGGGGAGGATCGTGGGAATCGGAGCTCGGCTCCGCGGGGTTGCGTTGGATGCGCCTGGTGTTGGTAACGGCTCGCATGACGGTGCTGCAGCAGTGGCTAGCTGGTCGGGGACCGACCTACGGCCTTTAGAGAATACAACTACACAGGGTCCTGCTTATGGAGAAGCTGCGTGCTGGTGGGGTGGAGAGGCGATGGCGGTCATTCTTGGAATGTTGGGGCCCTCACCTGCAATCTTTACAGCCGACAGAGCATGGTAGAATTTTGAGTTTGTTTTAGTGTTGCCTGGCCTCCTTGGAGTGGGGTTGTTTATACTGTTTCCTCAGGCCTTCTGTAGGCTCCATTAATCCTCTTTATCCCTTTTATCGTTGTTTCTTTTACTGGATTCCCCTCGGGGAGTCCCGTGGTGTGACTTGTTTCTCTCTCTCGTCGACGGCCTGGTGCGCATGGGGCACGGGTCAACCTCCTTCCCCAGCCGCAGCATGTCTAATCCTGTCGTATGAGTTGAGGTGGATGATTGGAATGGAATGGGGGGGAGGGGGTGATTAGGGGGGGATGGGGTGGGGGGGGGGCTGGGTGGGTTAGGGCATAGCAGAGATAACATGGGGGGCTCTCCCGGGTGCCTTTCATTGTAGGCGGGCCTGGGAGCAGAACACACCCCAGGCCTGTTGGTCTGCTGTCTCTCTGTATTCGTAGGGCTCGGTATGGCCCCCGGGCATTGCCCTAAGCTGGATAATGGGGTGTATGTATGTGTATGAGTGTGGGTTTGTGTCTGCTGTGGGGGGTGGGGGGAGGACAGCTGGCTAGCAGTTTTGGTTTTTGAGTTGGAGCATGTGCTATCACCTGAGGCTCTCGGTGTCAACATGCTTCCCTGGTATCAGCTGCTTCACTTTGTGATACTTTGGCTTTTAATGTTTAATTTCCGATGTGTGCTTTTTGTACTTTCTGACGGGTGCTTCCTGTTGTTCTGAACTTGTTTTGCACTTTCTGATGTCTTTCTGATGTTTTTTGTAACTGCTGGACTACGGTGTACAATGGTTGCTGTTTTCACTGTTTGTTACAATGTTGGCTGACGGTAATGCCAGCTGTCTGAGGTACTTAAAATACCAATAAAAATGTTTGAAACATAAAAGGTCTCTCAGTCTTACAATGCTAAGGTTACCAGATTTTGTGCAGGCAAGTCAGAGACACTTGTTTGAAGCTGAAATGTGTATAGGGGAAGGAGGAAGGGGCACCTTAGTTCCAGGCTGGCAGCAACAATATCATTTCCAATTAGACAAATCGATAGAGAAATAAAAACAGTGATGAATTTCCCCCATACAGTGTAAAATATAAAGATAATATTCATATGCTCTACTTTGATGGGGATGTACATTCTAAAAACTGTCATATTCAAATCACTAAATTGAAAAACATATTTTTTTCTACCGTCTCTGTTCCCTTTGTTGGAATCGGGGACAGGAGGCTGCCAAACAGGTGGGAATCAGGGACACAGCTCTAAGATTGGGGACAATCCCCAAAAGCCCAGGACATCTAGTAACCTTATACAAAGCTACCATCCCCTCCCAACAACTTTCATTGTTTCCTGCCTGAAACGCTTTGATTGTATGACGCCAGTCTTCCTTCTCCTAACTCAGCCTCTACTGCTCCAGAGAGGACCTGTAACCATTCCCTCTGCATTTATTTTATAATGCAGGTCAGTACTACCAGCAAACCGGGGGATCGTCAGCAAGCCTGTCACTCAACACAACCAATGCTACCCTCGGCACCCAGACCATGGAGGTGTCTGTATACCGAAGAGGAAGGAAGCAGCAGACTCCAGTTGCAAAATCAAGCGGCAGTTATATTGTAACAGGTGAGGCGCAGGGGAGAATGATGCATGGCGAATAACGGTGTAGGACTTTGAGAAACTTGCTTATTGATCAGATGTCTAAACTGATTTTGGTAGGCCAGCGAAGTGGAGAAGAATATATAAAATGACAAAATATAGTCATTGAAACAATAGCTGAGGATCGATAAAAAATTCAAGGATTAAAATAATAAAACCAATAGAACATCTTAAGAATATAGAGGGCAGGGCTGGTCCAACTAGTAGGCAAACTAGGCAGTTGCCTAGGGAAGCAGATTCTAAGGGGCAGCATAGATCAGGGCATTCAAAGCTAACCAATAGATTTTGACAGCCGGGAGGCGGGGTGGGGGGGGGGGGGGAGGAAGGGGGTGCATAAGGCTTAAGATTTGCCAAGGGAGCCAACAACTTGAACCAGCTCTGGAGCTGGCCTTGATGGGGGGATATTCAGTGGCGGTGGCTAACGCTGTTAAAGCAGCTAGCCGTCGCCGCTATAAACTGAACCCAGATAGTCAATGCCTGGGTCATATCCAGCCACCGGGTTAGCTGGAATGCAGTTTTGCAATATGCAGCTGCTGGCTGGATTGCAACAGCAGTTAAAGTTAGGACAGCCATTTAGCTGGTTTATGAGCAGCATTTAGGAAGTTTGCAGGTCTGCAGAATTCTCAGTTAATATTTAATAAGCACAATAACCCCAGCTATACACATAACTAATCTGAAAGGTAATAATATCTAAACAACAATAAAGCATATAAATTCAATTCACTATTGCAGCAAATGAAATCATGAAGAAAATGTTTAAAAGTACCTACGTAACCACCCCATAAACAGGAATCTCAAAAAATCAGAGCAATACTGAGCAGATCCTCTCTCACACAAGCATCACACCAAGCAGCATAAAACTTGAACAAAAAAGGACAGATGCAGGGAAAGAGAGTATAAGAAAGAGAAGGGGTGTGGCCATCACACTTTTTATTTCAAAAACATGTTCAAAATACAGCTAAATTAGTAGCACATACTAGTGCTGGTAACACATGCTATTATGTACCATGGGTTACATTTCATAGTTACTAATAGCTAATGTTGGCTCACAGTAATGCCATAGAGTGGGTTAGTAACTCTACCTGATAGGAAGTAAATTATGTTAGGACCAATAAGGTAGGGAGTAAAAATCATATTGGTGCATGGATTTCTTGCACGTTTCAAGTCTGATCGTATTGAAAATGGCCTGATCTTTATCAGAGAATTCAATGTCCTTGGACACAAATGTCCCTTCTGGCTCTGTTTCCAACATGCAAGGCTAAACAAACCAAAATCTAGAGCCAGCCGCAGCTATGGATGTCACTGTCAGCCACCTGACTGAAGAGCAAACACAGTTTAGGACAACTAAACACAGGGTCACCATGAATCTTCATCAACTCGAGGGCACTTAGCAGCACATAACAGAGCCAGCTATTAGCTTGCTTTGTAACAAGGGTGGGCACTTGTGTTCCTTTACAGTAAGAGACAGGCCTAAAAGCCACAGATCCCATCCACTGCCCCACAGTAACAAAGATCTCAACTCCTGCAGTTCTTGGGCCCCAGTAATAGTCAGTCAGTGTGCATTTCTTTACATATCCCCTTGTTTTTAGGGATGTGCGCAAGCAGCAAAAATTTGGTTCCTTTCCATTTTTTTCTGATAGTTTCCTGTTCTGGGGTATTTTTTTGTTTGTTTCATACATTCATTTTAATAGAAATCTTTTAATATGCGTTAACATTTTAACACACACTAATAATGCATATTAGTTTGTGAATTAGGGGCATTTTTTACTAAAGGGCACTGTGGTGTTGCACCAAATACATCCATAATTGTATTTTGGAAATACAATTGAAAACCCTCCCCCCCCCTCCAAACAGACAAACAACACACTCAAGGACCAACCCACCGACCCAAGCCCTCTTCCAACACTACCCTCTTGCAACCCCACACCTTCTCTCTTTAGACACCACGATCAGTGAACTATGCAATTATAAAAAAATGTATATTCCATTGCTTAACTATAATGTAATAATTGATCCTTACGTCATACAAATTACAGAATACACTATGTACCTATGTAAATAGTTATACCATACCTTAGCTTACATTGCTCAGGTAGCAGTTCTACCAAGTTTTATAAAATATGATTTATAACATATGTTATTGTAAATAGTTTAATTACTGTTCCATGTAACTTGTTCTGTTGTACTGTTCTGTTAATTGTAAACTGCCCCTGATCTCTGGAAGGGGCTGTATAGAAGAACCAAATAAATAAATAAATAAGGCATGAATCCATGAAAAACATGTTCCCAGCAGTTGCCACATGGGGGCGCTGCCTGCATGGTGTTTTCCTTGTCCACTCTCCACCCCTAATCCTCCCATTTGCAACTCTAATCTGCCATGGCCCGATATTCCTTTGTGACAGCTATGCGCCTCTAAGGGCCATATCCGGCCACCGGCATTGAATATCCCACGATCATCGCACAGCCCCACACGGCGCAGAAGCTAACCATGCAGTGGTTAACTTTTGCCGCTGAGGGATAACCGGGCAGCAGCTGAATATCGCCACTGCACGGTTATCCCCGAGTACAGCCCCCAGAATGCGCATGACATGCCCCGATGCTAAGTGGCTAGCATTGGGGCATACAGTGGCATTATTCGGTGATATTCAGCACACTAAACGTGTTAGTGCCACTGAATATCCCACTTAGGGGCATTTACACGGTTTACAACTCTGCAAACCGTGTAAATGCCTTTGAATATCGGACCCTTAGCACTAAAATCCAGCAGTGCTATCATGGCCCCATACTAGCTGTCAATGCGTGTCCAATGCACACCTTTAATGAATGCCAAGCCCATGCTAAGAGCCAGCGCCCTTTAGTAAAAGACCCTCCTAGTGCCCCTTAAATCAATTTAGTACACATGAATTGGGGTAGTTATGTGCATCAAGGGAACAGCACATGATATTTGCCTCTTAATGCATGTTCAATGGCAGAATCGTGATGATCCCCGGTGAAATCTTAAAGGGACTGAGGTTAAATACATGCTGTGTGGACCCCCCTCCCCTCCAGCCAATTTATTTATTAGCATTTATATACCGCTTTTTCCAGAGATCAAATGCAGTTTACATTGAACAACAAGGACAAGTACAAGTAACAGTTCCAATAACTATGTACAAGCCAAGACCCCTTCCTCCTCTCCCCAGCCAAGACCCCTCACCCCCCCCCCCCCCACCGAAGAATCCCTAGGACCCTAAGGCAAGACTTCCCATCCCTGCCTGAAGATTTCCCCTGGGTTTTATCAAGGGTTTCTCTTGTATCTAGCAACTGGGATGGGAGCTCTCCCCAGTTGCTGCAGCCTTCTACGGCCCTAATTTGTCAGCTGGACCCCTAGTGGTAGTATCGTGAGGCCACCACAAAGGGTCAACCAATGGCAATCTAAAACCAGAGCCCGATGGGGCAGGAGCGACTAGGGATCACTCCAGACCAAGCCACTAGATTCTAGGGAAACCCCTAGTAAGTCCTGGGAGGGGTCTTTAGGGATGCAATGTCTTGCTGTGGGGTCTTGGCTGGAGAGGGGGAGGGAATAGTCCGCGCAGCTTGTTTTCAGCTCTGTTCCTTTTTAAGATGCGCTTGGGGACCAGAATAGTGCAGTTTGTGAGGCTGATCGCAAGTTGTGTTATTCATATACTGTGACGATTACCTACTTGTGGTACTGTTATCACAGGTTTATGACTCCTGTGGTAAACTAAGCTGCAGTAAAATGTGATATTTTACCCCAGCTCTAAATGTTTTCAGGTGCAGTAGTGAATGCACACCCTCTAACTCACAAAGATCACCAGCTTTGATAGGATAGCTCATTTTCAATGTATAATATTACTTGCTTAATTGTTTAATGCCATTAATACTGTGTATTTAATTTCTCTTTGTATTGTCTAGTCCCAAATTAAAAATGCTTCTTATAAATGATGGTTTTCCATGATGCGTTTACTGCATCACTTGGCAAAAGAATTTTTTAATATATTGGTTTACTCCATTTTGTTGTTAGTAGCATATTTGAGAGTCATAAAAATCACTAACCAAAGTGACACATTATGAAAATAACATTAAAATTATTTACAAAAGAAAACTGTCTGCTTACACAGCTGGGAACAAGTAGTCTGTGTTGATCTTGCTTGTTTTGGGCCCTTTTCACAGAGTTAGTAGGGATGTGCACTCATTTTGAAACAAAATGATAAAAACAACAAAACAGCCCTGTTTCATTTTATTTCAAATCAAATGAACAAAAAATTCCCCATGAAACAAATTTCATCTCATTTAATTTTGTTTTGGGAAAAGCACATTAATAGTGTAAACTATTGGCAAATAATGGATACTATTTAAAATACAGAGTGCGCTATTCCTGAAATGAAAAATCCCCATCTAAAAGAAAGAAACAAAAAAAGGTGTCATACACACCCCTCATAGTGACATTAGAGGCCCCAGTTTACCATGTGGAACTACTGTACTTGTGGATGAGTTCTAGAATCTCGAATGTATTCTATTCAAAGCATCTACTGAGGAAATAGCGGAAGATTCCAATAAATGGTAAATAACATTTCTTTTGCCTCACTCTGAAATAGCGAGATATGAAGTATGTTATCTAGTACTAGGCTATTAAGGTCAGGACAGTATTTACCTCATCAAACATGGAAGGCGAGAATCCCCTCCAATAGATGTGGTGGCCAGGAAAGGAGGGGGTTAGCCCTCCCCAAGGCAGAACTATAGCGAAAGCCGTGCTCCTTCCCCTGTAGGGTGGCCCTCTCCCCCCCCCCCCTCCTCTCTTAAGCACTGCTCAACGAGCAGCTCATCCCATCATCTTAAAGGCATGAAAGTGGGCCATTGGTGATTTTGCAGTGCTCTGAATTCCACGAGCCTGCTTCAGCACTTTTAAAAGGGCAGGTCCAACAGGGCATTGCTACTCAGAGGAAAAAGGAGGAGGAGATGTAGCCTTCCATTTGGCATCTCTAGGTGGCCATCTGCACTACCTAGTGGGAATTCCAGTGCAGGTTTCCTTAATAGAGTCTTGCTTTGCCTTAAAGGGAAACATAAGCTTCTGGATAGGGACATCACAGGGGATTGTGTCGCTCTGAGCCAACCTCTGCTTTTGCACTCCTAATCTTGGGGCCAGTCTTGCAGTATGAACTGCACAAATTGGGGTAAATGTTCTGCCAGGGTGGCTTAAGTTAAACACTGGTTCCACCAGTTAACTACGTCTTTAGCACTATTTCCATATACATAGCAGTGCTGAATATACAGATAGTGTGGTGACCATGCTGGCACTATCTGTTTTGTTCAAATCTGTCATTTATTTATTTATTAGTAGTATTTAGCTCGCACTGCCCATCTAGTAGGCATCACGTTTGACATAGGAATACATGCCAGGGAAAGTCGGAGGGGCAAGGAAGGGTTGAATCTTGCACTGAGGGGGAAGGGGTTGTGATCAGTGGGGGGATGTCGGAGTGGGGAATGTGTTTGGGGAGGATCAGATTGGGGAGAGTATCATGAGGACAGGGTATTGGATCAGGAGGATTGGGATGGTATTCTGACAGAGCGCGGTGGGACTGAGGGAGTGGGAGAACACACCTGTCATTATGACTTGCTGCCATTGCTATTTTTTGAAGAGGGTTTGGGGCAGTGCCCATGCTACATGACTGCCAGTGAGATGGTGTTAAGTGCAGCCATGCTATTGTCAGTGGTATCAGCTAGTGCGCAGTCTTGCATGTTAGCTTTCACTGGCGGAAACATACAGTCTTTGCCCCAAATTTGCCTCAATTCAAGCTGAGCACTTAATATAGGGTTTTTACTGCAGCACTGATTTTAGAGTGCAGCAGGGGCATAAGGTCATCAGTGCATTGTGGTGCACCTGCAACACCAACTGAGAAAGTGTGTGCAGGACACCACCAACCTGAGCCTGATAAGTCCTGACAGGTGCACAAACACAAAAGAACTTCCAGTGCTTCAAAACTTCTTCACATCTGCCATGTGTGAAAAAAAACTATTGCACCAGGCACTGCTTTTCATAAGGAGTTTGTTTATTTTTAGGTTTTAGGCTTTTCTATAGAGATAGATAGATTTAAGTCAGTTGACTGATTTTTGTGTACGCCTGGGACAAGGGGGGTTGGGACATTTCAGCAGAACCTCTTTCCTTTTCCAAGGGCTTAAAAGCTAAGGAGTGAAGTTAAATTCCTGCCAGAAAAGGGAGAATGTAAAAAAGGTTATTGCTGATTTCTCTCATTTCCCTAAGCAAGTTGGAGGGACGAATCTGAAATTCATTTCAAGTTCTCCTTTCTTATTTGAACACTCTCACCAATCCTATAACAGTTTTTTCCTCTGAGGGTTCCTAACAAAGGGTGAACCTATTTTGCTGAAGCCTCAGGGACAAAGACTGCTGCAGGGAGAATGAGAGACAGGTAGAGAGGAGGGCTCAGAAAAGGGAAACAAAGGTAGCGAATAGGGCTGAGACATAGAAACATAGAAACATGATGACAGAAAAAGACCACATGGCCTATCTAGTCTGTTCTTCCATAACAACAACTACAACAGTCCACTTTTTACCTTTAGAGATCCTCTGTGTTGGTCCCATGCTTTTTTGAATTCAGTTACTGTCCTCATCTCTACCACCTCCACTGGGAGACTATTCCATGGATCCACTACTCTTTCTGTAAAGAAATATTTCCGCATATCACTCCTGAATCTATCTCCCTTCACCCTCATCCCATGTCCCCTCGTAGCAGAACTTGCTTTCAATTGAAAGAGGCTCTCTCCCTGAACATTTATGCCACAGAGGTATTTAAACATCTCAATCATATCACCTCTATCCCGCCTTTCCTCTAAGGTGTACATATTAAGATCCTTCAGTCTGTCCTCATATGCTTTATAATGAAGACCACTAATCATTTTAGTAGCCATCCTCTGCACCGACTCCATCCTGTTCACATCCTTTTGAAGGTGCGGTCTCCAGAATTGCACACCATACTCCAAATGAGGTCGCACCAAAGACTTATACAGAGGCATTATCACCTCCTTTTTTCTGCTAGCCATTACTCTCCGTAAGCACCCAAGCATCCTTCTAGCTTTTGCCGTCGCCTTTTCTACCTGTTTAGCTACTTTAAGATCATCAGACACAACCACGCCTAGGTCCCGCTCTTCTTTAGTGGACAAAAGTACTTCACCTCCTATACTGTATTGCTCCCTTGGATTGCTGCAGCCCAAATGCATGACCTTACATTTTTTAACATTAAATCACAGCTGCCAAATTCTAGACCATTCTTCAAGCTTAGCTAGATCCCTCCTCATGTTATCTACACCTTCCTGGGTGTCTACTCTATTGCAGATTTTGGTATCATCTGCAAAGAGGCAAACCTTACCCAACAGCCCTTCCGCTATATCACTAACAAAGATGTTAAAAAGAATCGGACCAAGGACAGATCCCTGGGGCACACCACTGGTAACATCCTTCTCCTCAGAGTGAGCTCCATTTACTTGTACTCTTTGTCGCCTCCCACCCAACCAATTTCTAACCCAAGCAGTAACTTTAGGGTCCATCCCTAGGGTGCTCAGTTTGTTTATAAGTCACCTGTGAGGAACAGTGTCGAAGGCTTTACTGAAATCTAAATACACCACATCTAGAGCTCTCCCTCGGTCCAACTCCCTGGTCACCCAGTCAAAGAAATCAATCAGATTTGTCTGACAAGACCTGCCTCTGGTGAATCCATGCTGCCTCGGATCCTGTAATCCGCTGGACTCCAGAAACCTCACTATTTTCTCTTTCAGCAGCATTTCCAATAATTTACTCACCACCGAAGTTAAACTAACCGGCCTGTAGTTTTCAACCACATCCTTACTTCCGCTTTTGTGTAAAGGCACCACATGAGCCTCTCTCCAGTCCTTTGGCACCACTCCTGACTCCAACGAGGCATTGAAAAGGTCAGTCAGTGGAGTTGCTAGAACGTCCCCAAGTTCCCTCAGTATTCTAGGGTGTATCCCATCCGGTCCCATCGCTTTATCTACTTTAAGTTGAGCTAGTTTCTCACGAACAGTCTTCTGAAAATTGTTCAAGATGTCCCTCGCTTCGGTTCTTATTTGTGGGTGTTTTCTGAGGTCCTGCTCCTGGTTTTTCATCTGTGAACACAGAACAAAAATATTTGTTAAGCAATTCCGCTTTATCCTTATCAGCTTCTACATATTCCCCCCTGCACCCTTGAGTCTGACAATACCACTTTTGCCCTTCCTCTTCTCACTAATATATCTGAAAAGTGTCTTATCCCCCCATTTTATTGCATTGGCTATTTCCTCCTCCTTTTGAATCTTTGCCTTCTTGACTACTTTGCTAGCTTCTCTAAGTTTTTCCAAATACAGATGCCTGTCTTCCTCTCTCTGTGATCTCTTGTATTTCATGAAGGCCTCCCTCTTTTTCTTCACTTTTTCAGCTACTTCCTTCGAAAAACATAGCGGTCTCCTTTTCCTTTTGCCTTTATTTACCATTTTAACAAAAAGGTTGGTTGCCCTTAAAATACCCCCTTTCAGTTTTGCCCACTGTTTTACTACATCCCCCCAGCTGTTCCCATCCCACTAACGACTCCCTGAGGTATTGGCCCATCTTCGCAAAGTTAGTCTTCCTAAAGTCTAAGATCCTCACCTTGGAATGGATTCTAACAGCCCTAGTCCTAATACTGAACCACACCATCTGGTGATCACTGGATGCAAAACGATCTCCCACTACAACATCAGAAACACTTTCACCATTGGTAAGCACCAAGTCCAGTATGGCCCCTTCACGTGTGGGGTCTGTTACCAATTGCCTGAATAGTTCTCCCTGTAGAGAATCCAGGATCTCCTTACTTCTAGATGATACTGCAGCAGGAATGTGCCAATCAACATCTGGCATATTGAAATCTCCTATCAGTAGCACTTCCCCTTTCCTAGCAATGCTGCGTATGTCTTCAATTAACTCTCTGTCCACCTCTTCCTCTTGTGAGGGAGGTCTGTATATCACACCAATGCAAATAGATTTCTCTTTCCCTCTTTCTAGTTTAACCCACAATGCCTCCTCTCTCCCTTTTAAGCTCTGTAATTCCAAAGCTTTAATAGTAGTTTTTACATATAGTGCCACTCCTCCTCCCCTTCTTCCTACCCTGTCCTTTCTGAATAAAGTATAGCCAGGTATAGTTACATCCTAGTCATGGTTTTCTGTGAACCATGTTTCTGTAACTGCCACTAAATCCAAGTCAGCCACTCCCACCAAAGCTTCAACTTCAGGGATCTTATTTCCCATGCTACGGGCATTAATACACACTGCTTTCCATATGTTACCCCTGTTACCAATTTCCATAAAGGTATTTAATGTATCACCTACCTGGGGGCTTTCACTTACCTGGGGGCTTTTTTCACCCATCCCCAACAAATCTAGTTTAAAGCCCTCTTCAGTAGATTAGCCAATCTACTACCGAAGATGCGTTGACCTTTCTTGGACAGATGGATGCCATCTCTGCTCTGCAACCCTTGGAACAGCATCCCATGGTCTAGGAAACCAAAACGCTCTCGATGACACCATCCATGCAGCCATGCATTCATCTCCAGGATGCGAGCCTCTCTGCCTTGGCCTTTACCCTCAACAGGGAGGATTGAAGAGAACAGCACCTGTGCACCCAACTGCTTCACCCTCTGTCCCAGAGCCATGAAGTCACTTTTGATACGTTCCGAGGTATACCTGGCAGTATCATTTGTTCCAACATGGATTAGCAACATTGGGTAATAGTCAGTGGGCTTGATGAGTCTCGGCAAACTCTCCATAACATCTTGGATTTTGGCACCAGGCAGACAGCATACCTCTCTGGACATCAAGTCTGGTCGGCAGATGGATGCCTCAGTACCCCTCAGAAGAGAGTCTCCAACCACCACTTCCCTTCGTTTCCTTCTGGTCACTGATTCTGCAACTTTGGGGTACTTGAACTCTGGTTCTTCCCTTTCCAGGGATGCTTTCACCTCCTCCACTTCCAAGGCTGCATAATGGTTCTTCAATTCAAGGGCTGGAGAAGTTGGATTGGTGATTTTGCAGGCCCTGGTGACTTGTGTCACCAGAGGCAATGAGAGACAGCTACAGACAAAGACTGGCAGGTTGAGAGATGCCTGAGATAGGTAGGTAGCAAAGATAAAATAAAATAAACATTTATTTTAACACTGAAGATTGTTGGGATATTTTATTTGCATTTTTTAAGTTTTATATTTTAGGTGTAATGACTGATACCAGCTTCTTGCAGTGCTCTATTAATCTCTGTTCCATTTTCTTTAATATTTACCAAATGTTTTTTTTTAAATGATTTTGACCCGGAGGGAGTTATATACACTAATTATTGGAATAGCTTTAGTGGATAAAACGGCATACTGAGAATCAGGGAATCCAGGGTTCAAATCCTGCTGATTCTCCTTGTAACCTTTGGCAAGTCACTTCACCCTCCATTGCCTCAGATACAAACTTATGTTGTAAGGTTTTGAGCAGGGACCAAACTACTGTACCTCAAATATAATTTACCTTCATCTGGGGTTAGGAAAGGCAAGTAATTAAATCCAAATTCACCCCTGCCCTTTTCAGCCACCCACCTCTCTGACGTTCACAATCAAAACTTGAACTCTCTGTAACAAGATCACCCAGCCTCCCTCAAGCTCTCTAGCACCCAAGCCTCCCAATTCCTCTTCTCTTCCTCATAGCAAGAAAAGAGTTGTTTATTTCTTGCTGTCCCATTACTGTCAAAATTATGCTTCCTAAATTCTTCTTTACACTTTGACCTACAAACACTCAGCCAGCATGATTGTGAATGTGTTGCATAAGACTGTAAGAACTAAGCACATCACCTTATGCCTGTAGAGGAGGATGAGGGACTGGCGGTGAGGTGGGTTTCTGGAAGTTCTAGGCAGCTTTGTAGCTGTGTTGGGGGAGAGGTAGGGGGTAGGGAGTAGGTAGTTTGGGCTCAAGATGACTTGTTCTGTCATGATGGTAAGAATTTAACCTCTGAGTAGCATTGTTGTGTTGGACAGTAGGGGAGTGAGGGTTGCTAAGAGGCTAATGCCCTAAGGCTGTGATGCAAAATCAGTATCCTAACATTTTTTGCTGTCCCTTCCTCTTTGCCCATACCCCTCCTATGTTAAGTTTCTCACGATTAAATGTCTGTGAGGTTAACACAAGGTTTGTGTATAGTTTATGAGCTTAGAACTTATCCTGTTTTAGATAATAATTAGCATGCACGTAATTTGATTTTGAGCCACCTGGTATCAGCAAATGTTCTGGTGTACCACCAACTTAGGCAGTCACCCTGTGCCCATGGTGTGTGGTCACTGTTAGTGCAGACCCGTGCAAATGGTTAGGTGCGGCAATTATTGCACTGTAATTAAAGGGCCCCTTAGGTTCTTACGTTTGGCTGAAAACAGGCTATAAATTCAAGAACCCAGCTTTTGTTGAATATCGGGTCCTAAATACATAGGGCCCGATATTTAAAGGGATTAACATGGTTGGCAGATCTGCTCTTTTAATCCCCATAGCCGGGATATTCAGCGACACTAACATGGTTAGTGCCGCTGAATATCTGCTTGTGCTGCCGCAGCATGCCCCGATGCTAACTGGTTAGCTTCGGGGCATCTCAAAGGTGGCACCTGGTGATAACCGGGCAGCAGCGATATTGAGCTGCTGCCCAGTTATTGCAATGAAGCGAAAGTCAGGCGCAGTAAAGGCTGGCTAACCGGGTAGCGGCTGAATATTGCCATATTCCATTTATACAATACATGTTACTTTTGAGAGGAGTAGCTGAGTTGTCTGTTTTATCTTTTCCTTGCAGATCAAATTCCTTTCTATGTGAACATATCCCAGAAGAATGACCGCAATGCTTCAGATGGAATCTTCATTAAAGACTCCCCTATTACGTTTGATGTCCGGATCCACGATCCCAGCAAGTACCTGAATGCTTCCGCCATCTCCTACGAATGGAACTTTGGGGACGGCAGTGGGTCGTTTGTTTCAAACAATCCTTTGTCTTCTCATACCTACACGTTGCTGGGAAATTTCAGCCTTAATCTGACAGTAAAGGCAGCTGTGCCAGGACCTTGCACTCCAGTTACACCTACACCCCCTATTCCCATCACCCCAAATGCTACAGCAGGTGAGTTCAACCCCTTTCCGGTGAGCTTTGGAGTGGAAGCAAAGAGATGTGTCATTCTGTATCTCTGGGACAAAGAAATATTTTGACCCTGTTAAATCCTGTATGATCAGCTTGGGATGCACAAGTCTTATGGTTTTTTAAGGGTGAGGGAGAATGGGTCAAACCTGCGCTGTGTGAGCCTTTCACTATTCTTTCATCCCCTTACAACAGAATTCATCTTGCAGCCAGCTCTAATTTATAGTATGCGCCTAGTACTTGAAGAGATAAGAGAAGGAATTTGGGTGTATCTACTGAGATTTGAGCCTTCGTTGTCCTTGGCTGGTGCACATGTACACAGCCACACTTTAACCATGATTTCAGCTGCTTTATAAAGACAAAGGGGCTGCGGAACATCTTTTTGCTTGGGACGGCCAGTCAAACCAAGCCCAGTCCCTGCTTCACCCATCTCCCTGGCTGCTGATTCTGATGTTGTATGGTGCAAAATAATAGTTGGTTATTATTTTAAAAATCTTATACAGTATATTGCTGATCAAAATTTTCTCTGCAGTGTACATGAAACAATATACGAAACAATAATGTCCAACATACAAACATATAATAAACACACATAAAATTAAAATATTAAAACTCATCGGAGCTCACTCCATTTCCACCCATAGCCTTCTACTATACCATATCACCATTTTCTACCCACCATATACCTGTTCGAATTGGTAGGGACATGACCCCTATGACCCACCCCTTTCTGCTGCCTATAGAGGCGCCTATGTGTCTTTGTAAAATAGCCTTGATATAGGCACCTTACTTGGTCCTCTGCCTCTTATAAAATTATTCTCCACCTGTCTAAATCGATGTTCATACAGGAAAATACCCCAAGGTGAGAATATTCAAACTTTCTAGTGCCCAGTGTGTCAAAGAATCACATCAGACATTTCATAAGAGGTCTCATGAATGTTCACTAAACATGTCAGATATGTTTTCCAGCCAATGGAACCATTGTACCGACAATTCCTGTGTCCTCACCTGCTGAAGAAAACTGCCTGATCTATCGCTATGGACATTACAATGCTACAATCACCATTGTAGGTAGGTACTTCTGTCAAACCGTAGCACATGCCACAGCGTGACGGATGAAGCAGCGACATTGTACAAGTGTGACATGTTTACAGCTAATAGTCATTTGAGATCTGATATAGCAAGGTTACATGAGAATACTGAGTAAAGGAAAAATTATACGAAAAAAAAATGCTTGCGAAAAAAGAAATAATGAAAAGAATACTGAGATTTTAAGATCCACCTTTTAGCAGCTGTCTTGTTTTATATGAACTGTCTTCTGTAAACCAACACGTTTGGTGGCATGTCTTGATTTTACTACTACTTATCATTTACACGGCACTGCAAGGCATATGTAACACTGTACATATAGATGTAAGACACAGTCCCTGCTCATCAGAGCTTACAATCTAGTCAACAGCACCGAACTGGGGACTAGAGTACTGTAAGATACACAAGTAGTGAACAAGAGAGCGAGGAGCATCAGGATCCAAAAGCAGCTTCAAAGAGGCGGCGTTTTAGCCTGGATTTGAATAGGGCTAGAGAAGGAGCCTGATGCAGTGGCTTGGGTAGTGTGTTCCAGGCATACGGAGCAGTGAGATGGAATGGACGAAGTCTGGAGTTGGCAGAGGCAGAGAAGGGCACAAATAAAAGGGATCTGATTTTCACTTCAAACATTTTATAACTCTATAAACGAGCTTTGCGCATAGCCACTAGGTGATCTAGGATATGGTAATGCCGGGGATGAGTGGGATTTGCTTGTAAGCACAGGGATGTCTCTTATGTGCATCTGTACAGAGCTGCGTATGTTCAGTAGTGTCGTAAAAAAATGAAGTAGCAGGAAAAGGTGCTGGGATAAGAATGTAAGTGTACTTTCACCTTAAAATGTTGTCTAGGCAAAATAAATGCGTCAGAACTAAAATATGGGAACTACGGAGCTTCCTACAATGATTGAGGAGCATGCATTAGTGTGACCTTTAAGAATACGCTCTTCCTTAGTGTGGAGTGAAATTGTATATACTTTTCACACAGATCCCTTATAAGCTGCTGGCTTGCTTTTCCAGCTTACTGAACTGCTGCTCTGTATTTTTAATAATTCTGTTTTATGGAGTTGGACTAATGGCTTATTGGCAATACTGCACACTGGAGGGGAGAGAAGGAATTCAAGTTCAGTTCCTGATCGTGGCTTCTGCATATGGGCTTGCTGAGGATGCCATAAATGGAGTATTCACAACCACCCTCTGTGAGTGATGTGGGTGGGTTGAGGAAGGCTTGGCCATGTCTCCACCAAGCTCCAGAGCAAGCCGTGATCTGTGACTCCTGGTTCAGAACTATCAATATGACAGTGGGGTTAAATGAAAGGAGTTAAAGATAAAGTGGGGGAAACCTCTGGCAGTTGCAACTTAAGGCTCATGATGCTGGAACCCCAGTAGAAGCCAATTTTGATTTAGCCCGAAGGCCAAAGGAGCTGCGGGAAGAACTGGTGGGCCAAAATAAATCTATTTTGGTCTGTAATACAGTACAACACTGTCAGTGAATCTTCCTAATATGACTTATACATGATCATTTCTGTTATTTATTTAGGGTCTGTTTTCCTAAGTTGTGCTAAGGGTTTGCAGTTACCACACAATAATTGCTAAAATCAATGCACAGTAACTGCAAAACCTCTGCTTTAATTGTTTGGGGTGCTCGCAGCATTTTGCCATGCAGGTAACACATCAAAAAAGACTCTCACACATTCATTGCATGGCGGGTAACACACGATGCACTTAGCTACACCGCTGGAGCTGACGTTCACTGCTCTGCGCTATCAAGTTAGCAGTTAACATGCAGTAACAAGGCGTAGGTCCTGCCTCTTCCCTGCCCAGTTCCATGTTAGATCTTTAATGCATAAATGTTAGCATGCAGTAATTCCCTCCTTAAATAGGCAACACAGCTTAGTAAATAGGCCCCTTATTTAGTCAAAATGATGACTACTTTCCAGTTTCCTAATCTCTTCCAGTATTTGTCTCTCTGTCTCGCCTTCATTCGACACATTCTCGCCGCCTTCCCACTCAAATGCCCTCGCACCACCGCTTTTAGTCCGTCCCACGCCACTCCTATACCCACCTCTCCATTCAAATTAAATTACTGATATTCCTTTATTACTTTAGTCATCTTCTCTACTAGTTCTGGTTCCTCCAGTAGAGACTCATTATGTCTCCAGAACTTTATCCCTTCATCAATATATCCCATATTGAACTTCACGCTCACCGGAGCATGGTCAGTCCATGTAATGGACCCCTGTTCCACTTCCTCCACCCTATTCATCCACCTACCTCCCGCCTATATCATATCTATACGACTGTATGTGTCATGTGGTGCTGAATAAAACATGTACTGTTTCATCCCTGGGTTTTTAAATCTCCATACATCTATAAGCCCTAGGCCTTCCTTCATTTTCATCATTTTCTCTCTGTCTGTTCTCTTCCCTACTCCCCTGCCTCCCCCATTGTCCAGTCTTGGATTGGCCGTTAAATTAAAATCTCCACCTACAGTTATCGGTGTCTCCCCCAATTCCTCCAACTCCCCCCTTATACGCTCAAAAAATTCCCCTTGTTTCTCGTTGGGCCCGTATAAGCTGAGAACCCACACCTGTTCCTTCCCCACCTGAATTCTAACTCCTACACACCTTCCTCTTTTATCCAGGTACTCCCCCACCACTTTCTCTGTCATTCCTGCCCCCATCATTATTATCCCCCCCCCCCCCCCTTTCCTAGGTTCCGCTCTCTGCCCTACTAAGATTACCTTTGGATATTTCTTTGTTTGCAGCGTTCTCTCCTGTCCTACTTTCAGATGTGTTTCCTGAAGGCATATAAAATCTGCCTGTAATCTACACCCTTCTTTTTCCACCAGCCTTCTTTTCTTCCATGTTCTCAATCCCTTCACATTAATTGTGGCAACATTCATTTTTTGTTCTCCTACCTTTGAACTCCCCTGTTCCTTCCCTCTCCCCCTTTCTCCCCCTTTCCCTTACTTCCCCTCCCTCCCCCTCCTCCCTCCTGAGACCTCCTTTGGAGTAGTGCCCATCAGCCTGGAGCAACCCCCCTCGCCTTATTCCCTCCATGCCCTTGTTTCCCTTAGAACCCTTCCCCCCTCTCCCCCCTTCATCTTTATATATTTATTCCCCCCTCCCCCTTCTACCACCCCCTCCTCCATCTCACCTCATCTTTTTCTTGGCAATAATAGTACATTAACTCTAAACTTTTAACTCTCAACTTTCAACATCCTCCACATCTTGCACACCCCTCCTCCCTCCGCCCCTTCTCTCCCTCCATTTCAATTATTCAATTGTAATTCAGTTAAACTTAAACATTTCTATCAGCAAACCCTCAATGTCCTTTGTTCCTGTGAGTTCCATCTCTTTCTTGCGTGCCTCCCTTCAGGTTGGAGCCGCCCTGGATGCCTGTTCCCTCATCTTCTTAGAACTGCTCAGAAAGTTCCCGCCACTGTTCCCCTTCAGCTTCTTCTTAGCTTCTGGATCTCCTTCTAACCGCTGCATTCGCTGATGCTCTTTCTGGGTTCCCTCAAACCCTGCCTCCTCCATTGCCTTTTCTGCTTCCTCATAATTACGCACTCTCCTGCTCCTAGTCCCCACACTGAAAAACAGGCCAAATGGATACAACAATGATAGCGTATATTTTCTTTCCTCAGAATATTTGTGATAGGTTGCATTTCTCTTCATCTTTGCAGAGTCCCCGCAGCCAGATCCGCAAAAATCTCTAGTTTGTATCCTTGTCATGTAAACTCCCGCAGCCTTCGCATCTGCGCCACTATCCTCTCTTTAACTGTAAAGTTGTTTACGCAAATTACTATGTCTCTAGGTCTGTTAGGTCTGCTTGGGCCTAACGCCCTGTGTGCTTTATCCAATTTCACCTTGTCCACCTCCTCCTCCTTCCCTTCTTCCTGCAGGATTGCTTTGCACACCGCTTCTGCCACTTTCCCGCTATCATTGAATTCCGGGTCCTCCGGGATTCCCCTTATTCTTAGATTGTTTCTCCATGTGCGATTCTCCAGATCTTCTATTTTATACAACACTTGTTCTTTCCATTGTTCCACCTCTCTCATGGATCTCTCCACTCTTGCCTGTTTAGACTGCAGTTGCTCCAGTTGCTGGTCATGCTCTTCTGTTTTTCGTGTCAACTCTCCCTCCTCTTCTCTGAGCTCTCCACACACTTCTCCCACCTCATATTTCACTGCTGCCAGTTCTGGTTTAATCTCCTCGAACCATGCTCAATTCCTCTCTGGTCACATTTTGTACCACCATTTCTCCGGCCTCCGTCTCTGCATTCCTTCCTCCCCTGCGCTCTGATGTTTCGCCACCCGCGGCGCTCACCGCAGCCATCTTATTTTCCGCTCCGTCCGCATGTCCTCCTGCATATGCGAACTCCTTAAGGTCTTCCGCCTTTTTTCTTGTAGTCATCTCGTCTTCTTTCTCTTCCGCCAAGACTTTCCTCTCTCTGCCCACTTTTGACGCCGTTTGGGGGGGGGGTTATCGCCGATCACTGGGTTAAGCTCCGTAGCTCTCAACTCATGCTGCCATCCAGACCGATGACGTCACTTCCTCCGCCTTTCTTTATTTTGATGAAGTAAACAATCGATCTACATTTACCCGTTCCACTCCATTCATTAATTTATAGACCTCTATCATATCTCCCCTCAGCCATCTCTTTTCCAGGTTGAAGAGCCCTAACCTTTTTAGCCTCTCTTCATAGGGGTATCCTTCCATCCCCTTTACGATTTTGGTGGCTCTTCTCTGTACAGTGATCAGAATTGCACACAATATTCAAGCTGCGGTCACACCATGGAACAATACAGTGGCATTATAATAGTCTTTGTTTTATTCTCCATTCCTTTCCTTATGATTCCTAGTATTCTACTTGCTTTTTGGCCGCCGCTGCACACTGGGCGGAGGGTTTTAACATGTTATCCACGATGATGCCTAAATCTTTTTCCTGGGTGGTGGTTTGTAATGTGGAACCTTGCATCATGTAACCATAATTTGGGTTGTTTTTTCCTAGGTGCATAACTCTGCACTTGTCCACATTAAATTTCATCTGCCATTTGGATGCCCAGACATCCAATTTATCAAGGTCTACCTGCAGTTTTTCACAATTCTTTTGGGTTTAACAACTTTGAATAATTTTGTGTCATCTGCAAATTTGATTACCTCACTCATTATTCCCATTCCCAGATCATTTACAAATATGTTAAAAAGCAGCGGACCCAGCAAAGATCTCTAGGGTACTCCACTATTCTCCTTTCTCCATTGGAAAATTGGCCATTTAGCCCTACCCTCTCCTTTCTATCTTTTAACCAGTTCCTGATTCACAATAGTACATTGCCTCCTATCCAATGACTTTTTAATTTCACCAAGAGTATCTCATGAGGGACCTTGTCAAAGGCTTTCTGAAAATCCAGATACACTATATCAACAAACTTACCTTTGTCTACCTTTGTTTATTCAAACCTTCAAAAAAACATAACAGATTAGTAAGACAAGACCTTCCTTGACTAAAGCCATGTTGGCTGCCTCCCATTAAGCCATGACTATCTACATGTATAGTAATTTTGTTCTTTATAATGGTTTCTACCATTTTTCCAGGCACTGACGTCAGGCTCACTGTTCTGTAGTTTTCCAGATCACCCCAGGAACCCTTTTTAAAAATTGGCATTATATTGGCCATCCTCCAGTCTTCAGGTATTACAGATGATTTTAATGATAGTTCACAGATTACTAATAGCAGGTCTGCAATCTCATATTTCAGTTCTTTCAACATCCTTTTATTAAATAGCTGCAATAAATCTTCCCGGTGTATCGATAATTCTTTTAATTCTTCTGCGGCATCACTTTTAAATACCATTTCAGTCATGGGTAACATCCCTAAATCTTCTTCAGTAAAGACTGAAGCAAAGAATTCATTCATTCTCTCCGCTATGGCCTTGTTCCCTCTTTGTGCCACTTTTATCCCTCTATCATCTAATGGTCCAACTGACTCTCTCACAGATTTTTTGCTACGAACGTACTTGAAAAAGTCTTTATTATGCGTTTTTGCTTCCACAGCAAGCTTCTTCTCAAATTCTCTCTTTGCCTGACTTATCAATGCCTTGCATATAACTTGCCAGTGCTTATGTTGTTTCCAGTTTTCGTCATTTGGCTCCTTTGTCCTTTTCTTGAAAGATGCTTTTTTGGCAGCAGCCTCTCTGACCTCACCTTTAAACCATGCTGGCAGTTTTTTGGACTTCCTTCCACTTTTCTTAAAGCGTGGAATACAACTGGTCTAGGCTTTCAAGATAGTATTTTTAAATACCACCCATGCTTGATGTAAATCTTTAACCTTTGCAACTCCTCCTTTTAGTTTTTTCTTAACTATTTTCCTCATTTTGTCAGAGTCTCCCTTTTGAAAGTTAAAAGGTAGCACTGTGGATTTCCTTGACGTCCTTCCTCCATTTATTAAATCAAATGAATTCAATGGGGCTGCGGCTCTGATAACGATCGCAAACCGCTACCGCGGCTTTGTAAACAAGCCCCTTTATCTTCCTAGCATGTCCTGCCATGACTCTGACCCAGTCAATACAGGGGTAATTGAAATCACCCATTACTATGCTGTAACTTTTGTTAGCTTCCATGATTTCTTTGAGCATTTCATCGTCCATTTGTTCATTCTGGCCAGGCGGTCGATAGTACACCCCCACTGCCAACACCTTCCCCTTCCTCTTTTTATATTGAATTGCAATCCATTGAGATTCTACAGTGTATTTTGTTTCCTGCAAAACTTTAATCCTTTGTGACTCAATGCCTTCTCTAACATGGAGCGCAACCCCTCCACCAATTTGATCTGCTCTATCATTACGATACAGTTTGTTCCCAGATATCACAGTGTCCCACTGGCTGTCCTCCTTCCACCATGTCTCTGAGATACCAATCATATCTAATCTATCATTTAGTGCTATATATTCTAACTCTCCCATATTACTTTTTAGATTTCTAGCATTTGCATACAAGCATTTTAGAGGCTGTGCTTTATTCATATTAATCTGGTTATCGGTAGGCAGAGGTAATTTGGAATCTTTAAGCTCTGTCTGCTCTGTACTCAAGGGCATTTGGGTTACTTTTGTCTTTATTGGAACCTTTCTGTTGATCTGCCCTAACTTCACTCTTTTGCTAGTATCCTTCACGGATATATTGTTCCAAACCATGTGATCGTGGGCGACTGTCGGCTTTCCCCTATTATATAGTTTAAAAGCTGCTCTATCTCCTTTTTAAAGGTTAATGCCAGCAGCTTGGTTCCATCCCGGTTAAGGTGGAGCCCATCCCTTCGGAAAAGTCCCTCTTTTTCCCAGAATTTCCCCATTTCCTAACAAATCCAAAACCCTCTTCCTTGCACCATCATTTCATCCACGCAGTGAGACTCTGGAGTTCTGCCTGCCTTTGGGGTCCTGGTATGGAACGGGAACATTTCGGAGAATGCTACCCTGGAAGTTCTGTATTTCAACTTCCTACCTAAAAGCCTAAATTTGGCTTTGAGAACCTCCTTACCATGCTTTTCTATGTTATTGGTACCAACATGTACCAAGACAGCAGACTCCTCCCCAGCACTATCTAAGACCTTGTCTAGGTGGTGCCTGAGGTCTGCTACCTTCGCACCAGGCAGGCATGTTACCAGGCAATCCTCACATCCACCAGCCACCCAGCTATCTACATGCCTAATGATCGAATCACCAACTATAACGGCTGTCCTAACCCTTCCCTCGTGGGTTGGCCCAGCACATACTCAGCAAGGATGAAATGCATTCACCATATGCGTCTGATCCTGTCTCCCCACCATTAATAATTAGGGGCTTTGTTTCAGCAGCAGTAGTGGTGCATTTTTCCCCTGTTGAGTGTAACTCTTCAATTCCCTCCTCCAGTGGTTCCCTCAGACTCTGCTCTTCCACCGCCTATGCTCTAACACCTCCACCCTAGCATACTCAGGTGCGGTCTTGGCTCCTCCTCCAGCCTAACCTCTCTCGCACTTTTTCAAAATTCTTCTCCTTCTGTCCTCATTCTCTGCTCACTAGACTTCCCTCCCAGAAAATGTTTCACTCTCTGCCCTCTTTCACCTCAGCTCTTTCATGCTTCTTACAGGCAAGCCAGGATTAATGCATAGGCAAACTAGGTACGCGCAAGTGAAAAGGGAACTCTGAAGATCTACCAAGTCTCCCACCTAAGAATGTAAACTCCTGACAGACATGAGATACTTGAAGTCAGAGTAAGTTTCCAACCAGTGGTTTTAATAATTAAGGGACACCAGACAATGGTAGAACTTTTAAATCAGCAATATGACTGGCAGTGATGTGCGGGCATTCTGCATCCCTCTGCTCGTCCCCTCTACTGTATATGATTCTTCTGCCCAGAATCCACATCTTCCCTCTCTGTCTGTCTGTCTGTCTGCCGCCACACCCTCCCCCAGCTCATCTTTCTAATAGCCAGCTGGAAGGCTGCAGGAACTGATGCAGAGTGTGAGTGAGTGAATGCAAGCCCACAGGCCACACAGTGCCTCTTTCAGGCAGGAGCGGTATAAGGGTGAGAGGCGCCATAGCCGAGCCCTCCATACTGCCATCCCCACGCCCATGCTGCTGCCACTTCTGCCCCCATTGTTGACGCTGGAAGTCTATGTCGTGGGGTTGGGGGATGGAAGTTGCAGCTCATTCAAGCCAAGAACTGCGATGCAACGCTGGTGAGTTTAGTTAAGCGCTGGGTTTCGGTTTCAAACCCTTTGCCACCGCTGCAGACCCCAGGGAGTGGCGCCAGCAGCAGCAGCAATGGGGTGCCCTCAGGACACTGGTGCTCTAGACAGATGCCTAATTTGCTTAATAGCAGCGGTGCCTCAGGGCCGGTGTTAGATATGTAGGGGCTCAAGGCAAAAACTGGTGAGGGAATCCCCAAACCCCCTATGTGTCCTTCAGCTTGAGGCAAACTTGGGGCCCCCTGTGGCATGGGCTCCAGGCAATTGCCCTATTTGCCACCCCCTAATGCTGGCACTGGGTAGCCCTGCTCGCTTGAGCACCTCAAGGCAGGGCAATGCTAAGGGCCTGGGAGGAAAGGGATGCCCCTGCTGATTGCATAACTGCCAGAGTTCCTCTTCAGGTAACATTACTAGATTTTTTGCAGGCAAATCCGGGACACTAAATTTGAAGTGTGTATAGGGAAGAGAGGCAGGAAGGGGCACTTTAGCAAGAATGTGTAGAGGAGGGGAAAGGATTAATTGGACCATACTGATCTTTATCTGCCGTGATATACTATGTTACTATGTTATGTTACCTTGCCCCCCAATCCATCCTATGACAACAACAATATCACATCCAAGCAGACAAATTGACAGAGAACAGAAACAGTGATGCATGTCCTCCGTACTCTGCAAAATGGATGCCACATTCTAAAAACAGACATATTCAAATCACTAAATTGAAAAACCTTTTTGCTACCTCCCTCTGTCCCCTTTTCTGGAATTAGGGATGCCAACTGGCCGGTTTTCAGCCGGCCTGGCCGGTTTTTATATGGCCAGGCTGGCTGCTGGCAGAGAGTTAAAAGCAGCCATACCAAAGCCATTTGTTTTGTGAGGGAACAGCCTTGACCTGCTGCTGTTACTGCTGCCGCCGCTTTTCCCCGATCTGCAGCACAGTGGCATCAATCACTCCTTGGCCTCCCCCCAGCCGATGACAGCAGCAGCAGTGGCAGCTTAAAAAAAACCCAGGCAAAAGCGCAGGGCCCCGATTCCCGTGTGCTTGTCTCTCACCGGTCTCACCCCCTTCTGATGCAGAAGAATGTGTCAGAAGGGGGCGGGACTGGCAGAGACAAGCACACGGGAAGTGGGGCCCTGCACTTTTGCTTGTGGCAGCAGTTTGGGGGTAAGATGGGAAAGCAGCCACGACTGCCATCAGCAGGGAAGGGGGGCCAGAGGTGGAGGGTACATGCTGGACACAGGGGAAAGGGGGACAGATGTTGCACAAGGGGGAGGCCGGGAGAGAGATGCTGAACACTGGGGTCAAAGGAAAGATGCTAGATGTGGGGATGCGACAGGGGTACAGATGCTGGTCAGGGGGCAGAAGAAGGGTAGATGGTGGCCACAGGGGGAGGCAGAAGGCAGATGTCAGCTATGGGATGAGGGAGAAGTGGGCTGAAGGTTGCTAGAAGAAGGATGAAGAACAGATGCTAGGCATGGGGGGAGGTTAGGGGGAAAAGGCCAGATGGTGGGGGGACATAGGAGTAAAGGGCAGATACTGGGCATGATGGGGGGCATAGGGGAGAAAGGGTGGATGCAAGACATGGGAGTACAAAGGGCAAATGTTGGGCATGGGGGAATAGAGGGAAAAGGGCAGATGGAAGATATATGGGAAAAGGGCATGTATGGGGTATGATGGGGGGGAATAGGGGAGAAAGGGCAGATGCAGGACATGGAGGTATGGAGGGCAGAGTGGGCATGGAGGAGATGGGAGAAAGGGAAAATGCTGGGCATGGGGGATGCTGGTAAGCAGGGGCAGCCCAAGGGTGTTGTAGGGCCATGTGCAGAGAGTAATTGTGGGGCCTCATTTGCATAAATATTTGCATATCCACTGGACCTCATTTGTATAAATCTAATTTATTTTATTTTAAAATGTATATGCTGCACATCTAAAATTTTAAGCGACTTTCAAAAGAGTCCTTCACAAGCCTCTTTTTTGTCCTAGCAATGACTTAGGGGCATGTTTACTAAACATTAATGTGTTAAGTGCCACTGTACCCATAGGCATAAATGAGTGTTGCTGCACTTAGCATACCTGCCATACTCCTGCCATACCTCTTTTTGGCCTGCAATACAGCTTTCCTCTCTCTTCCCCTCTGTAGGACTTGCCACTGTTGCAGATGAAATTGTACCTTTCATCTCCTATGAACTTGCCAAAGGATACTGTTTGCTAGTCTCAGACCATATAAATTGTTCTGAGTGAGGTTCTAATAAACCTTATGGTAGCGCGGTGAACATATTGTTTAGAAATGAATCACGACTATGTTGATTAATAAATCTCTTTTTTGTTTTTCTTACTAGAGGGCATTTTAGAAGTGAACATTATCCAGATGACAAATATTCAAATATCAACAGCGGAATCTGAGAACCCCATGGTTGATTTTGTCATCACTTGCCAAGGGAGGTACAGTACCAGCTGTTTTCATAAATACTCGGATGCCAGAAGGTGATCAACTTGTATTCATATTCTACAGGGAATGATACCCTGTTTAAGATGCACATACCTCCATTCGGTCAGCCGTTATTATATTTCCCTTACAATAAAGGCATGCAGACTGCTCATTGTTTCGGCAGCACTAGATGGCAGCATGGTGCGCTGATCCTAGGTTAGATTCTTGGCTCAGGTTTTCTGTCCTCAGGACCAACTCATGCTAAGGACACTGTGAACACCCCCTTTCAGAAGCGAATCTCAGTCATTGCTCATTGGTGACACCTACTGGTTAGGCTCAAGCTGCACACATACCAAATTCCAAAAGGAGTTGTGGTCTGTGGCTGATGGCCCAGGGCAGTCACTGCAATGATTGGGATCACTGTTCCCTCTAAGCTGTGCGCATGTGCGCGCGCACACACTTCACCGAGCGAGCGCACATACTTTACAACAGAGCGCACAAAAATTACGGCTCTGATTCGGATAGAAAACAACACAGACATCTTAAAATTTAAGTTATGAATGTAATTACTAGAAATTTCCCACTTCATTTAGTAATCGTCTATTTTCATTTAATTTGATTAAGATCAATGTGGTGTACATACTATATTCTGACGTGTAGTCAAATTTTAAAGTATATAACTCCAAGTGTCGTTATGTGGCGCACAAAAATTTAACCTTCCTTCAAAAGCTGCACACAGCTGATATTTTATGCGCACACAGCCTACAGAAAATTAGAGGGAACATTGATTGGGATATATGTGTATGTGGTGGTTTTGGTGGAAGGGGTTATAAAATACACAGTGGAGAGGGGAATCCAGGTAACTGTGAATGAAGATTCAAGCTACCTTAGGCCAACTGAGGTTTGTTAAGAATATAAGTGCCATAATGGTTCAGATCAAAGGTCCATCAAGCCCAGCATCCTGTGTCCAGCAGTGGTCTATCCATTCCTTATTGTTCATACCCAGAGATAAATGGTGGCTTTCCCAAGTCTAAGGGCTAATAATGGTTTCTGGAGTTTTCCTCCAGAAATGTATATAAATCCTTTTTAAACTCAACTATGTCAATCGCCTTTATCATATCTTCTGTCAACAAATTCCGCAGCTTCATTTAAATTGAGTGAAAAATATGCCTTCTGCAATTTGTTTTACATGTAATACCTATTAGTTCCATACAGGTCCGGCACAAGGAGATGAGGCACCTAGGTGTATCTCATCCCTTGTGCCCCCCCCCCCCGACCCCCGTTGCCACCGCAGCTGCCTCTCTCCAGGACCTACAGCGGCAGCAGCAACCCTAAAACAGCCCCTCAGTGCTTACCTCAAAACTTTAGCACCACAGTGCTGTTCACTTCATCCTCACCGATGCAAACTTCCTTTTGAAAATTGTTTCCCGTCTGCCTCATTTCCATTCCTGTTTGTAGAACAGAGGCAAGTTCTTATGTTTTTTAAGATATTGCCCTATGTCCTGCTTAGACAAGAGGAGGATGCACAACTGTCCAGCTTCTTAGTCTAGCCATAGATGAAAAGATACATTTGACTACATTCCTAAAAAGGATACAGATCACCGAAAATACAACGGCTAGGTTTGTATTGGGAGGAGAGAAAGCTGAGGGGCATGTTTACTAAAGTGCAGTATCTGGCAGCATGGGGTTTAGCGCAGAGCTAACGTGCATTTTGCATGCTTGGTAGCAAAGAGCGTGCAGCCCAAAGATGACACTGCTAAAAATGACATGCTACCCGAGCAGCACACGAATAGGCGGGGTGAAGGCGGAGAGAGGGTGGAGACGTGGCACGTGGCTGGGCTAGGCATGCTGTTGCATGCTAGCTACACAACCACGCTGCTAGCACAGGCGCAACTAACACCTGCTAGTGCGTCGTGAACACGCATCCCGCACATAAGTGTTGGAAATAAAGCGTAAGTCAAAGAGCAAGCCCAAGCAAGGAGATTTCTGAAAGCACAAGGCATGGGTTAAATAAAAGGTTATAAGTCATAAAACTAAAACAAGAAGCAATGAATATTTGCAAATAAGGTCTAAAAATAAATCCAAAGGAGATGAAAACAGAACCAAGAAGCAGGCAGGGAGATAATCTCATAAAGGTTTGCGTAAAACTGAAAGACAGAGGTCTTTTTACTAACCTGTGCTAAGGTTTTGTATCTAATGCATGCTAGTGGCTAACGTGGAGCCCTGATATTAGATATTTAACATGGATTTTCACATGTAGTAATACAGCTTAGTAAATAGGCCTCAGAGCAGAGTTTTCTGGTCAAGAGAACTGTCTCGAGAAGGTTGCAGTGTGATTTGGGTTTAGTACATGGCTACAGATAGGAGGAGGTAAATGTGAGAGTTTTTGAGTGGGGGAGCAACGTTCCTGCAAAGCTGCACAGCAGTCCTCCATCTGTGTAGTTGCTGATGGGGGTGGGAGGTGATGCGATATCATGTCTTTCGGCACAAGCAGCAGGTTCCTGCGCCTCACGACTAAAAAGCAATATTGCAGTCCCTTCCTCCACCACTAGCAGTGCAGGCAGAGGGCTCCCACACTGGTGAGAGGGAGGGGTTTCCTCCTGTAATCCTTCCATTCTCATTCCGCCCTCCCAACAAGCTATATCTCTGTGGCTCAGTGGACCTTTCCACAAGTACAGTATGGGTTCCTCTTCCGGGTGGCACCACTCTTCAAGGGAGGGGGATGTGTATTTAAAACTATTTTGAGGGGCTTCTAAACTCTAGTCAGATTGTGTAATGGTTTCCTTTCTCTCTCCCTCAGTATTCCCACAGATGCCTGTACTACAATTGCAGACCCCTCGTGCACAGTGATACAGGACATGGAGTGTGACAAAGTGACAACTACTGATCAGTGCTTGCTGACTCTAAGAAGATCCTTCAATGAACCAGGGACTTACTGTGTAAACATCACCTTGAATGATGATGCAAGCCTAGCCCTTGCTAGCACCCTTGTCTCTGTTGATGGAGGTAAGCAATTGTTTTCTGGTGGGGTTCCCATCAGCTGGTATTTGACCCGTCTAGACAATTTTCATTCAGCAAGGTTGGCAGCTTGCTGAATCTTGAAACCAGCAATGTAGTTGTCAATACTCTGTCAACTACTTGCTTTCCAAACATTGGTGATTTTCTTCCCGGTTACCAGCTTGGAAACTTTTGTTGCTGACCTGAAATTTTTGGAATTTGCGTCCTATTCTCTATTGTAGTTGAAGTGGAAGCTGCAGACTGCTACTACTAGCCCTAACCCAGTATCCTCTTCTTTTTTTTTTCTTCATTGCTCCCAAGCGCTGACATTGCATTCTGTCCATGCTTACCCAGCCTTCCCTTGAACCACCTACAGAAACACAGAGCTGTCTTGCTTTGCTATAGTACCACTGCAGCCATTGCTGCCATTCTCTCATCCTTTGTGACCCTTCTCTTATGGAACGGGGGCCAACCCTGAGTCCACATGCGGTGGCAGTGGCAGATGGTAAAGGAGCTCCTTTGCAAACATGAAGTTGGCATCGGGCGTTGGTGGGGTGAAAGCAAACAATTCCACCGCACCAAAGTTTAAAGGTAAGCAAATTGCCGCTGCTGTAAGTCCCGGAGAGGGGTGGCAATGGGGGCCGGCAGGGGCACATCATCTCCTTGCACCGGTCCTGGAGCAGAGACAGGGTATTAATGCACAAGAAACAGATATTTTAATGGAACAGAATTTGTAGAACTAGAGGTCATGATGTGAAACTCTCAGGGGAGAAATTCAGAAACAATGTCAGGAAATGATGGTGAGTGTCTGGAATGCCCTTCTGGAGAAGGTGATGGAGAAAAGCAGTAAAGCATAGTTACTCACCTGTAACAGGTGATCTCTGGGAACAGCAGGAATTTTTTTTTTTAAATAATTTTTATTAAACCCTCAGAATTACAACAAGCCCCAGGGCCATGGGTATACTTACATGGCCTATGGGAAGAAGAACATTGCAAAGATAGACAATATCATCAGGTATTTTGCAATTTTCTCCCCAGTTGATTACCCTTCCTCCCTGTCCCCCTCCTCGATTGGGATTCCAAGCTATTATGCATTCCTAATCTTGCAGTTTATTTTATTTTGTTAGTATCAGGCAATACCTATGATATGCAGTTAGTGTTCCCCTTGACACTTATTATAAGCTCCAAGTCTCCAGTTGCTGGCAGTTGTCACAGTGTGTCTCTTCAATTCAGGTCCCTGTTTTCCCCCCAGTCAGATCAGTACATATTAGCCCATATTAAAAATCTCATTCCGGGCTCGTGGGGTTAGTGTATCTAGATAACATCACCAAATAGAATAAAAGGCTTCCTGGTTTTGGGTGTTGCCTTTCTCAATTAAATGGTGACGGTTATTATGCCACTTCCAAAACACTGGGGGGTTTCATCCCTCCAGTTTCGGAGAATTGGCTGCTTCCCCAAACACGCTTTCCAAACTAGCAATCGTGCTGGGCATCCCTTGGGTTGAGTGGGGTGTAATATATCAAATATATTCAGATTGCTCAGCATGTGTCAGCAAGAATCACGGCCAATATCAACCTAGCCGAACATATCACACCAGTACTTCACGACCTTCACTGGCTCCCTATTCAGAACCACATTCAATACAAAATACTCGGAACCACTTTCAAAGTCAACAAAAACATTGCCCCATTCTACCTTACCACCCTCATCACCAAGGATAACAAGACTCGAAACCAGCAGGAGTGCAATAAAAACAAGCTTTCCATCCCCTATGAATTTAGAAAATCAACAAAAACAACCAACAACAGAGCCTTTTCCCATTTCTCCCCAGTAATCTGGAACAAACTCCCAGACAGTATAAGAACAATAGAAGACCTCACCACCTTTCGTAAAGCAATTAAAACTCACCTGTTTACCCTACACTTTGCAAGCACAAATGAAGAATCAATCCCCTCCACTACTCTCAACTACACAGAACAAGACCCCACCTAGACAACCCTGTACCTACAAAACCCACTCAAGAAGCCCTCGCCTAACATAACCCACCCAAGAAGCCCTCGCCTAAGCACAAATGTACTGTATATAGTTACTAAGCCCCACCATGTAACAGATGATAGCTCATCTGTTATCATGCTTCCTTGTTTTTGCACCAATACTTACAGTGTTTAATGTATATAGTTATTTGTTACATGTAATGAATATGTACCCTTTGTACAATTCAACTGACTGTTCTATGTAAACCATACTTGAACTTTGGAAAATGCGGTATAACATGTTAAATAAATAAATAAGATTGTTACTATCTGGAGTTCTAACACCTGATCAATTTTCTTTAGAAAGCTTTTGATACGCCACCACATGTGCACAAAGGTGGCCTGACTTTGTTCGCACCATGGACATGCCCCTTGTTCTGAGAGTGCACACAGTGGTGAGAATTGTGCCCGGTTAAGGATGAGGAACTGAGGCTCCTGCCATTTGCTTGATTTGAAGAGATAGGGGACCCTTTTAATAGCTTAAAAGAGTGTTCCTGTAGGCACCATCTTCCCCAATTCCCTGGCCCAGGTGGACTCTACCACAGAGTAATCTTGTGGTTCCGACAAGTCCCTCAATTTCCAATTAAATTGTGATATGGAGAAGCCCCCCATCCCCCCATCCTCCTCATCTAGGTTACAGAATTCTACCATATTGTCTATCCCATCTGACAGTATATTTTCTTTGTGGAGAGAAGAAACATAGTGGTGCAATTGACAATAGGCAAAATAATGTTTGGGTTCTAGATCATATTCCGAACTAAGTTTCAGAAATGGTCGAATACTCCCTTGATCATCTAGTACTTGCCATACCCAGCGTAGGCCCCGTCGTTCCCAGATAAGAAACACACTCGCTGACATGCCAGGAGGAAAGTTAACATTGCCCCAGAGGGGCAAAGAAACTGACCTCTCTGGTGAGATCTGCCATCGAGCACACAGGGTGCGCCATGCTATTCTCATTGGCCAGATTGAGCAGCTTTTATTAAGTCGAGCAGAGAGCATTTTTCGTTCCGTCTGCAGCACTCCCAGCAGACTATGGAGGAAAACACAACTCTTCTTCAAATTGATGCGGGATGTGAAAGTTAGTGAACCTTAACCAATCTTGAAGATGCTGCATCTAGCATGCAAGAGAATATTGTTGTATGTCCGGCACTCCTATCCCCCCATATTTCCACCCTCCATGAAGCCTGGGCAGTGCTACTTTGGCTCAACCTCCTCTCCACAGAAACCACAGAATCTCTTTTTTCAAGACATCTGAGGTCAGACTGATGAAGGGAAATCGGGAGGGTCTGCAAGTAGTAAAGAATCTTAGGTAACAAGACCATACAATAGGCTTCTACCCTACCTATCAGTGACAGCGGCAGCGGGATCCAATCTCACAGTTTTGTTTGAATCTTTCCCAGCAACACTCATAGTTCAATTAGTACAACTTACAAGGATCTTGAGGTAACTGTATCCCTAGATATGTACAAGTCCTATCTGCCCATTTTAGTGGGAAATCAGGACCCTAGGTCATCCTTAGCGACCCAGAACATCCAATGCCTCTGATTTGCCCACACTGAGTTTAAGCCCTGCTACTACCCCATAGTTTTGGAATTCTAAGAACAATGTGGGTAGTGCTTCCCAGGGACGGGTAATGTGTACAAGTATGTCATCGGCAAAGGCTGAGATTTTAAATTCAGAGCAGCCAACCTTGATCCCTGGAATCTCTGGGTTGGCTGCCAGCCTTCAAAGTAGAGGGTCCTAAGATAGAATAAACAATAAGGGTGATAATGGGCATCCTTGCCTGGTCCCCCTCTCTAATTCAAAGGCCTCTGACATTGTTGAATTCCTATAACTGCCACCATGGGTTGTGAGTAGAGCAGCCCAACCATACGTAGAAATGCCTCTCCCAACCCATATTGCGGGAGGACTGTGAACAGATAGTCCCAGCCTACCCTATCGAATGCCTTTTCGGCATCGAAACTAATGATTAAAGAGGGGGTGCCCTTCTCGTGAACCCATTCCAAGGAAGCCAAAATCTTACGTAAATTGCTAGTTACTGACCATCACTGCAAGAAACCCATCTGAGAATCATGTAGGAGTTCTGGGAGCATCCTGGCTAATCGATCTGCTAGAATTCTCGCAAACAATTTAAAGTCATAGTTAATCAGGGAGTTGGGCCGGTATGCCGCTGCATCTTACGGATCCTTCCCGAGTATTGGGATAAGTGTAATGTAAGCCCAGTTGTCTCCCCAGCCAAATTTCCCCTTATCAGTACATTCCTGAAACATTTCAACTAGTAAGGGGGTCAGCTGCCCTTGTAGGATTTTGTAAAATACTGCACTAAATCCATCTGGGCATGGAGCCCAACAATACAATGCCCTTTGAATTCCCTTCTGAATTTCTTCAGTGGAGATCGG
The DNA here is from genome assembly GCA_033557465.1 of Ichthyophis bannanicus. Lineage (NCBI taxonomy): Eukaryota > Metazoa > Chordata > Amphibia > Gymnophiona > Ichthyophiidae > Ichthyophis > Ichthyophis bannanicus. The sequence continues at coordinate 551,730,180 of CM066031.1, forward strand.
TGCCCCTAATATCTCTGCTTGCTGTTCTGACAACTTAGGTAAGCTAAGGTTACCCAGGTATGTTACGATTGCCGCCGGTGTTACCAGTTCCTTAGTATATAAATTTTTGTAAAATGTTTGGAACAGTTGTGCAATGTGAGCATTGTCATGGTGAAGGGCTCCCTGTTTATCTCGTAATGCTGTTATGGTATGGGTACCCCTGATCCCCTTCAAGCACCTTGCCAGCAAATGCCCTATCCGATCACCGTGTCTTTATCTGGAATTTATAATAAAACAAAGATTATTTTTTCATGTTGGTGTAATAGCTCATTCAAAGATGCTTGTGTTTCTAGTAGTACCGCCTCTGTCTGTAAGGTTGGATTTCGTGCGTGTATATGGCGAACCCGAACTGCCTGCCTCTCTAGGTTTAAAATTTTGCCATTTATCAATCACCTCTTTCATGCAGAGTATGCAATTCTATCACCTCGCAGTATGACTTTGGCAGTTTTCCACAGGAGTTCGGGAGTATCCATGTGTTGTATATTATTGTTCTTAAAATCTTCCCATCGCTCGTGTAAAAATGCATGAAAGTTAGTATCTTTATAAAGGTTGAGTGGGAACCGCCAAATACACGTTCTTGACTCTGATGTTCCCAAGACTAAGTCTACTCACACTGGGGCGTGATTGGAAATTTTCCCGGGTCCTGTAACAGCCTCTGTTGTCCTTTCAAAAAGAGAATCTGACAATAGGATCATGTCTAAGCAGGCACTTGTCCCATGTGCCCTAGAGAGGTGGGTATAATTCTGCTCTATGGGGTGTAGAACTTGCCAGGGGTCCACCACCCGCAACCACCACCTGAATCTACCCAATGCCTTTTCCAAGCCTCGACGGGAATCCATCTCGCCTCTTGAGGCATCTATCTGGGATCCATAACTGTGTTAAAGTCTCCTCAAACTATTATTCCTGTCTCTGGCAGGTTTTCTATCTCCAAAGCCACTTTGGCAAAGAAAGGGGCATTATTTATGTGTGGGCCATATATGTTACATAATTTATTTATTATTATTTATTACAGGCTCTTATATACCGCTCTATTCAGCATCAGCGCGGTTCACAATATAACAACATACCATAATGAACAAACTGTTTGGTTTTACAGAGAACAAGGTCAGAGAACTTGGATAAAACATGGGAAGTCATTACTGCAACTATTTACAAGAGTATACCACTGGAGAGCCTTCTAAGGTCCCATCAATGATATCTCCCTGAAGGGTCTGCAATGATCATTTGGTTCTCAAATCTAAGGGCCTTGTGGAATAAGATCACTACCCCCCCCCCCCCCCTTCCTGCCCTGGCCCACCCATTCTTTCTTTAATTTTGAGTGTTCAATTGCAGATTGATGGGTCTCTTGCAAAAAAGCAACATCACATTTGTGACATCTCAGTGCCTGGAGAATTTTAAAGCATTTGACAGGGGAGCCCAATCCACACACATTCCAGGATAGGACCTTCAGCCCACTCCACATTTATCTAGACCAAACAAGTGATGCAGCATAAAGAAAGGGCGGTCACCCCAGCCTAGGACTGCCCTTAGGACAAAAAGTAAACTGTGACTGTAGATTTGAATATCCCTTACTGTAGGAATGTCAACTACATCTCCTATTTATTTATTTCCAACTCTTTTTTATTGATTTTCATATACAGAACACACACACTTATACAACATCGGGGGGAGGGGGGGTCAACATTCCCCGTCATCAATCAACAATGAATTATTATATACCCTAAAGTAAATGACAGTCTCTACATTCTTCATCACACCCCACCCCCATTATACTCACCTCACGCCAAGAATCATAAATGAGTGGGCAAATGAATAACCCATAACTGAGCGGTACTTGCCTCCCCCCCTTCCCTCCCCCCCCCCCCCGTCCCTCCTTCTCAACCCCTCTAGTGCTTCTACAAGCCAGTCAATCTCACGAGGCAACATGCATCTGTACAAACTCCCTCAGCAGCACGCGTTGATTTCTTCGCACTAAGCAATAGGTAGCTATACTGTTATTTATACTTTTAATTATACATTTAGCAATGCGCTACGTTCTCTTGGTGATAAGATATTTATGACAGGCATCCATAATTCTGTAAAAGCATCCCAATGTTTCCCACCCATTTGCTTTGCTGTTAATTTCTCCATATACATCAAATCTAGCACAGACGTTTCCCAGAACCACACCCGCGGAGGAGAACCATCAACCCACCTACTCAATATCAGCTTCTTAACTATTAGGAAGCCTCTCTCCAAAATTGCTCTATGCTGAGCTGCAATCCTTTGAGTGCTCTTCTCCCAGTTATGTAATAAACAGACCTCCCTTTGGATGACACTCCCCATCCCCATCCACTCCGCCATCTTAGCGCAAGCTTGAATCCACAGGTTCTGCACCACAGGGCAATCCCAGAATCTGTGCATCAGTGTCCCCATCTGCTCACACCAGCTACAATTTGCAGTTGTCCTTAATCCTGCCTTAAACGCCCATTTGTCAGTTGTGTACGCTCTCCAGAGAAATTTATATTGAAGTTCCTGTAAGTAAATCCATTGAACCCCCTTAGGAATCCTCTCAAAAGCGTTCTGCAGGAGCTCCACCGTCATCCCCTCCATCCCATCCTTACACCAACGTTGTACCAGCACAGAAAGATACATCTGATCCCCTATGGGGCAGATCAGCTTCCTACGCTCCTCATTCCCAGGGTCCTTCTCCACCACTCCTCTCATAGTAAGTCTTGGGCCACGGGCCCCCAGCCGTACAAGAGCCTTCCTGCTCAGCTCACCAACATAGTACCTAACTTGGAGATATCCATAGAATTCATGCTTCTGAAGTTGATACTGAGCACTTAGACTTTGAAAGCTTTCAATGACCTCTCCCCCTGCTGTGCATACATCTCCGATGCAAACTATCCCCTTTAGTGCCCACTCATGGAATAGTGTGTGCGTTGAGAAACCCGGGGGAAGTCAGGGTTTCCCACCAATGGAAGCAAGAGCGAATGTCTCCAGTTCCATCCATACCATGAGCATAAGGCTCGCCAAGCTACGCGCAGGGCTCCCATATAGGTCCCTCCCTCTCCGCCCCTCAAGGTACTAGTCTTGTCAGTGTGCATCACATAGAGACTGTGGTAGAGGGCACATAGCCAATTCAGTTGATGCACTGGGGCGCAGCCGCCCGCCCCCCCCCCCGCCAGAAGCCCCCAAATGTGCCTGACCATGTAACAGAGGTTATAGTTTCGTAACGAAGGCAACTCCAGCCCCCCTCCTCCCTCCTCCTCATCAGGGCCCATAGAGGGATACGTGCATGTTTACCTCCCCACAAGAACCCCCCAAGGTTTTTTTCAAAACATTTCCAATCTTTAGCCAAGACCCAGATAGGCAGCAAACGAAGTACATACAACCATCTTGGGAGCTCCACCATAGTGAACAATGCAATTCTCCCTCTCAAAGACAGAGGAAGGCCTCGCCATCTATGAAAGGTTGCCCTGGCCTTGTCTAACATTCCGGGTACATTTGCCTGATAGAGCCTCTCAGGGCTATCTGGTAATTGTATGCCCAAGTACCGGATAGAGCCCTCCGCCCAAGTGTGCGGAAACGGTCCCCTCCAAGCTGGTCTCACTCTAGCCCCCACGTCCAGAGCCACGGACTTGGATGTGTTAACTTTGAGCCCGGAGAAGCTACCAAAATCCGTTATCATTTGTAGTACCCGTGCAAGCGACTCTTGAGGCTTCGTTAGAGAGAGGAGCATATCATCAGCAAATGCACTGAGTTTCATCTCCTCCTCTCCCATCCTTACCCCCTCTATTTGTGTCTCATTTTGAATTGCCCGGAGAAGAGGTTCCAACGCAAGCACAAACAAGAGAGGAGACAGGGGGCAACCCTGTCGCGTGCCTCTTTCCAAAATAAACGGGTCTGAGAATACTCCATTCACCCCCACTCTTGCCATCAATTTTGTGTATAGAACCTGGACCCACTGCACAAAACTACCGTGAAAACCGAAGCTATGCATCGCATCCCATAAGTAAGCCCATGCGACCCTATCGAACGCTTTCTCAGTGTCCAGGCTTACCAGGAGCATTTCGCTGCCCTGTCTCATGCAATGTTCTATACCCAAAATCAATTTGGCAATATTTTTGGACGCATCCCTCCCCTGCACAAAGCCCACTTGCCTGGAGTCTATTAGTGACGGTAATATAGGGTTCAATCTCCTTGCCAGGGCCGATGCTAAAATCTTTATGTCACAATTAATGAGTGATATGGGCCTATACGAGGCGGGGTCCATCTGATCTTTCCCTGGCTAAGGGATCACAGTAATGTCCGCGCACCTCATATCCCTGGGAAACCCTCCAGTCTGAAGGACTGTCTCATACATAACCACCATAGTGGGGGCAAGCCTAGATGCATGTATTTTATAGTTCTCTGCACCGAATCCATCTGGCCCTGGAGTCTTGTGGGGCTTCCCTTTCTTAATTACTTCTTGAATTTCCCTCACCGTCAATGGAGCATTTAACCTCTGTAGCTCTTCCTCCTTTAACGTAGGGAGAGGTAGAGTGCTCAAAAACTCCCTACTTTTCCCATAGTCCCTCTCCTCCTCTTTATATAATCGGGCATAAACGTTTCGGAGGACTGCTGCTATCTGCTGCGGCTGGTGTTGTAAGGCACCTCCCTCATCCTTAAGAACAGGGACGAAGCGAGCCCCTCCCGGATCCCTAACCAAGTTAGCCAGGAGCCTCCCTGTTCTATTGCCATATCTATACAGCTTGTGTCTATAATATTGCAAGGACATTGTGGCTCTTCTCTGAAGCAGCTCATTGAGTGCCGATTGGGACCTAGTATATTCCTGCTGTGTGAACCTATCTCCTATCCTACTGAGTTTCCTCTGCAAGTCTTGCACGGTACGTTCTAATACTAGAATACTATGATCTAAATGCTTACATCTCTGAATGGTATATGATATAATGGCCCCCCTCATGACCGCCTTACTAGCCTCCCAAAATAGAAGCAGCGAGCATTGGGGAGTATCATTAAAAAGAGTATATTCGTCCCACTGTGCTTCTAAATACCTTCTAAACTCCTTGTCCTCCCATAGGTCCGTGGGGAACCGCCATCCTGTCTTTGATGGCCCTTGACACTCCCACGTCACCCACACCATCCCATGATCAGACACCACTATGGGCTCAATGCCTGCTTGCACAACCCGGGAAAGCCCTCCCTCACTCACCAAAATATAATCAATTCGTGACCAAGTAAGATGGGCTCTGGATTGGTGAGTGTACTCACGCATCCCCAGATGCAAAGTGTGCCACGCATCCACCATGTCTCCCATTCTGCAGAGAAACCCCACTCCCCTTCTAGACCAAGCTCCTTTTCCACCTTCCCTGATTTATCTAATTGCGAGTCGTGAGGGCAATTGAAATCTCCTGCCACAATTTATTTATTTATTTAGCAGTATTTCTATACCGCCTTCTCCTTCAATCAAGGCGGTCTCACAGCAAGCAATCAAAAAGTGAACAAGTGTTTGTGGTGGTGAGCATTTGATTTAAATTGTGCTTTCTACATTGTGTGCTATTATACATTGTGAGCTATTATACGGTTTTATATACAAGGTTGGGGGGGGAGGGTCCGTAGTTCTGGCTTGGTTAGTAGATCAAGTAGTATGTCCATAGTGTTCCATGAATAGAGTTGTTTTCAGTTGTTTACGGAAGTCCTTGAGGTCTGTGGTCTGTCTCAGTTCAAATGGGAGGGTGTTCCAGATTGATGGAGCAGCCAGTGAGAGTGATCGTTCTGCGGTGTCCTTGTGGGACTTGACGAAGTCTATTGGGGTGTTTACTCAGTTGGTTGTGCCTCTTCTCCTTGGCCGTGTGCTTGTGTCTGGTTGAATGAGTGTGTGTAGGCTTATGGCTGAGGAGAGTTGTTTGATCTTGAATATGTTTATGATTGTTTTGTATTTGATGCGTGTGCTGATTGGGAGCCAGTGCAGGTCTTTCAGTATTGGTGTGATGTGCTTTTGTCTTGGAGTACCAGATATTATGCAGGCGGCTGTATTCTGTGCTAGCTGTAGTGGTCTGAGTGTCTGCTTTGGTAGCCCAAGGTAGATTGGGTTGCAGAAGTCTAGTATTGGTGTTATTAGAGCCTGGCAGACTGTGCAAAAGTGCTCTGTGGCGAGGAGGGGCTTAAGTCTTCTGATGAGTCTCATTCTGTTGTATGCGCTTTTGGTTGTTTTGCTTATGTGTGAGCGGAGGTTCAGCTCCTTGTCCAAGGTCACTCCGAGGTACTTTACCTCTGTTTTTATGGGTATGGATGTGTCTTTTATGTTGATGTTGGGTGGTGGGTCGAAGTCCGAATTTCGCGTGATGATCATGGCCTCTGTCTTGTTGTAGTTTATTGAGAGGTTGTTATTTTGAAACCAGCTTATCATTTGTATGAGGCATTTTGTTATTTTGGAGTAGTCCGGATTGTCGACTGAGATAGGTGTGTATATCATGATGTCATCCACGTAGATTGTATATTGTATGTTGTGTTCTTTCATGACATCGCATATTGGCTGGATGTAGAGGTTGAATAATAGTGCTGATAGGGCTGATCCTTGTGGTACTCCTTGAGTGACTTTTACGGGTCGGGAGGTGTTGTGTCCTACCTTGACCTGTATCTGTCTGTTGGTCAGGTACGAGTGAAACCATTTCAGGGTGGGCCCGTGTAGTCCAATGTTCTGTAATCTTTCCAGTAGAGTCTTGTGGTCAACTGTGTCAAATGCTGAGAGATGTCTATGAAGATCATTATGATTCCTTTCTTGGTGTTTTCTATGAGGCGGAGGATGCTGTCAAAGAGGTATAGCAGAAGAGGTATAGCAGAAGATCAATTTGCTCCTCCCTGCTTTCCTTACAAACCCCAACAGTGATTTAAAGAAGCCATGGTCATATACATTAGGGGCATATACAATGCCTATCCAAATTTCTTCATTGTATAGCTTGGCAAGCAACAAGATATATCTCCCATGGGGATCTGCCTCCAACTTGCTCACCTCCAATGGAACACCCCATTTCACCAACACCACCACTCCTGCCTTCTTGGCACCCGATGTTGCCCCATACGTGTTCACTACCCAGTCTCTCGCCAGTTTCCCATGCTCAGCATCGCTTAAATGAGTCTCCTGTAATAACGCTATGTGTGCACCTTTCCTTTTGAGTGTCTGAAGTATCTTAGTGCGTTTAACTGGTGATCCAATCCCTCCCACGTTCCAGGATATTATCTTTATATTATGTATACATTGCTTTTGGGGTTACTGCCAGTTGCATATGTCTCTTCTGACCATACTCTAGGAGTCGCCCAGCTTCGACTCCAGAGCACTGCTCTACCACTCCCAATGCACCATATTGCCTCTGAGATTCCCGAGTCTCCACCCCTATCCTACTTCCACTCCTACCCACATCACCCCCTCCCACCCTTTTCCCATCCCCTCCCCTCCCCCTTCCCCTCCTCCGGTCCCCTCCCTCCCTCCCACCACCCTCTCATCAACCCTCCCTCCTCTACCTACCCCATCCCTGCTCCCCTCATCATTGATCCACACTGAACTACCTGTCACACTCATACAAAAACAACAACTCCACCCTACCCTCCCACCACTCGCCTCCACTCTCCTTAATGACAGTCTGTCTTGCCACAGCAAGATACCCCCAACCGGGGTTAGATCACTGTCCACGCACCTCCGGGCCACCCCTCTTCTAGAGTTCTGGCGAGTATTTATTTTATTTTTATTTATTTATTTAGTATACATTTGTATACCGCTACTTCCAGCGATCAGCAGCGGTTTGATTACAGATTGGAAATTGTCAAATCATGACAGGAAATTTTTGAGGTATAAACACATTGATTAGACAGGAAAGCACAGCACACAGAGAACTATTTTACAGGGAACATGGGCTATGGAGGGTTAAGTGGCTTGCCCAAGACCACAAGGAGCACCTGTGGGACTAGAAACCCCAGTCCTTCCAGCCCAAGGTTGCTGTCCTCTAGTGGGATTTGAACCCCCGACCTTCCGACCCGAAGTACCTTGCCCCAACCACTAGGCCACTCCTCCACTCAAATTTATTATTGCCAATTATTAATGCTCAAATTTATTATTGCTAATTATTAATGCCAAGTCCATCCATTTCCGAGGAAATTGAAATTGACTGTCTACTCAATGCCCTTCTTCCATCTGCTAGGAGACTTCAAATTATTTATTTATTTATTTATTTAGACAGTTTTGTATACCGCCTTATCCTTCAATCAAAGCGGTCACAACACAATTGGGGGATACATTTAACACGCGGGGATATGAGACACATACACTAATACTTACAGGGAACATGGGCAATGGAGGGTTAAGTGGCTTGCCCAAGACCACAAGGAGCATCTGTGGGACTAGAAACCCCAGTCCTTCTGGCCCAAGGTTGCTGTCCTCTAGTGGGATTTGAACCTCCGACCTTCCGGCCTGAAGTACCTTGCCCCAACCACTAGGCTACTCCTCCTCCCTTTTCCCATCCCCCCGGGTGTCTGACCTTCTGCCCGTATGCCCACACTAGGCTTTGTCCGGTGCTTTCCCTGGCAATAGCGTGGCGATAAACTTTCTTGCCACAGCCGCCTGCTCAAAAGCGTGCGCCTTGCCTTTATGATGGATTCTCAGGGTGGCTGGATAGGTCAAGGCAAAATGAATTCCTCCACGTGCAAGCTCACTGCAGACAGCCAAGAATTCCTTCCTCTTTGCTGCCAGCGCCGCCGAATAATCTTGAAACATGAGCACCGGTTTATTCTCCAACTTTAACTCTCGCCGCTTACAGTACGCCTGCAACAGCAGTGCTTAATGTTGGAAATTTAGAATCCGAGCCAATACAAGTCGTGGCCTTTCCCTGCCTTCCATCCTTTGGCTGAGCCTGTGAGCTCTTTCCACTTTGATTTGGCCTTGTAAGTCCTCCAGGCCCAGCTCCTTCGGCAACCACACCTCAAACAAGTCTGTTAGCTGGTGGTCCATCCAAGACTCCGGCACTCCCACCAACCGCAGGTTGTTTCATCGGGATCTATTTACAAGATCATCCACTTTGAGCATCAGTGTCTTAATTTGCTTCTGATGCTTTTGGGTATCCCGTTCCAGTGCCAACTCGCTGTCCTCTAACACCGTCACTCGCTGTTCCACTTCCTCCACTCTCCTCGTTATCTCCGCAAACGTTTCACCCATTTCCTCCAGCTTTTTCATAACAGTGTCAAACTTTGGTTCCAGCAGTTTAACAACTTCTTGCGCCATTTCCTCCGGGCCAGAGTCGACGCTCTCTTTCCCCGGGGAGTCCAGCACACTACTAACCTTCGCTGCAGACGCCATCTTGCTCTCTCGCGTGCTTGTGGCTTTCTCTCTCCTTGCCGCCGCCTTCATCATTTCCTTGAGGACCCGCCGTTCAGCTATTTTCTGCTCAGAGTCTACCCACTGATGGGAAGGCAGTTCTTGCCCCAATTAGAGCTGGTGTCACCAAGTTTCTCACAAAAGTTTCTCAGGGTGGCCCGGGAGTGCAACGAGGGTAGTCCTCACCCGCTCATGTGCTCACGTGATCTCCTCAACTACATCTCCTATTACTTCTCTCTCTCCCATTGAGCACCTCTCCTCCTTCCTTCCTCCCTCCTAACCCCTGCCCCCCTCCAACCCAGATCTCTCTTCCTCCTCCTTATCTTAGGAGTTCACTTTGATGTATCGGGACCTCCTCTCCCCCCTGGATTTATTCCTCCTTCATTCACCCTTTTCTTTATCCTTTACAGGTACTCCACCTTATCACCCTTTGTCTTAGCTCAATTTGGGCCCCCCCCCCTCCCGAGTGATGGTGAGGTTGCCTAATTGCTCTGTGTTCTGTGCTCCCCCTACCCACCAATCCCCTATCCTATCTCTTACCTTACCTTCCCCCAGCCTTTTTCCACCTCCCCCTCCCTTAACCCCTTCAATCCTTCTTCCCTAAATATTCCTTTCCTATCTATGGATTTACCTTCTATAACTTTAATATATATTACAGTGATGCTTCGCTGTTAGCAATCAAGTCCTTTGCAGTGGTCTCTTAATAGCCTCATCTTCTTAAGGTACCATTGGAGCATTTCACTGAGGGAGTGTCCTTTGCTTCAGGTAGTATCAATAGCTATGCCCCCTTCTGCCTGACCTCTCCCGTCCTGGCCTCACGGCCTCCGATCTCATCAAGATCCAAATGAGTGATCAAATGCTCTGATTTATGCCTCTTTTGAGAGTGTCACTGCAAGGGTCCTCCCTTGCCAATTCTGTCCCTCTGCTCTTTTTGGTAGTGTCCTTAGTATCACACCAACGAGGGTTTGCAGCCACCCGGGCTTTTTGTTTTTCACCAGTTCAGGAGGGGGATGAGACGACACACAGTAGTATCCCTGTCCATGCTGAGCCATGTTGTTCTCAAGGTGACACAGATTCCTTGGATTGCATGGGAGTTAAGGCCCCCGATGGATGTTTTTGTAATCCCTGGACATATGTTATCGCCAGCTCCACAGTTTCAAAGGTCTAGGGGACACCATTATGGAGCAATCAAAGTCTTGCCAGATATCGGACCAAGAATTTGATGCCCAGGTCTATTAACATTTGACATACTCCTGCATATGCCCTGCGTTTTTGGCTCAATACTGCTGAGTAATCCTGAAACACCTTTATCTTCAGCCCTTCATGTTGAATCGGGCCGTTAACGTGAACTGTTCACAGGATTTTATCTTTCTGGGCATAGTTAAGAAAACGGGCCAGGACCACACGTGGTTGTTGCTCAGTGCCCCGCGTCAGCCCGACCCTATGGGTTCATTCTATCTGCACTGCTTCACAGTCTTCCCCGAGGACCAAGGATAGAGGTAGGATGGTCTCCAGGTATCCCTTTAACTGCTGATCTTTAATAGATTCAGGTATACCCAGAAAACTTAAGTTGTTTCTTCTTCCTCGATTCTTGAGCTTTTCCAGTTTTTTGTCATGTTTATCTATTGCCTTTTGTAGAGCTTGCAGATCTCTCCCTGCTGTTTTCATGGCATCTTCCACGTGGGATATGTGCTGCTCTGCCTCGAAGAGCCTGGCCCCAAAGGACGCAATCAATTGCTGTATACTGTGCGGTTTACCTGTGACTTGATCAAATTTAGCCATTAGAGCCCCCACCACCATAGCTGTTACCTCTTGCACCAGGGCCATTTGCTCTATTGCAACAGGGGAGTTGGGAGATTCTGCCATTTTAGCTGCTGCCGGGTAAGCCTTCTCCCTCTCTTTCCTCATAGATTTCATCACTAGAGCTCTCTGCTTACCCACTACGAGTGTTTGGGGTTTCCCCTGCACTTTCCCTTGCTTGGTGGTGTTCTTATTATAGTTCAGCGGTTTTTTTAAAGGTTCGGGAAGGACAGAGGTCCCGGAACGAGAGCAAAGATGTCCGTTCTCCTCAGAACATCAAGTGATCCTCCTGGGAACAGCAGGAATTTAGTCTTCACATATGGGTGACATCTGTACCAACAGAGCCTGTGTGGGAACACTCTCCAGCGTCCAATAGGAAACCTTTTGGGAGCACTCCACTGCACCTTCGCAACTGCCTTCCCACTCTCCCAACTCCTATTCTTCAGTTTGTAGCTGTGAAAAAAGAGTAAAAAGAACCCTACAACTCCAGGGGAGGAGGGTGGGTTGTGAAGACTTAAATCCTGCTGTTCCCAGAGATCACCTGTTACAAGTGAGTAACTACGCTATCTCCAAAAACAAGCAGGAATCTAGTCTTCACATGTGGGACTCCATAGCTTCCAGATCTCAGGAGGAGAAGGAACCAGGCCAAAAATAAGTATTCGGACAGGGTTCATGGACACATGGACATCTCCATCATCCCCGCCACAGTGATCTGGTAATATGAGTTTTGGGCAGGGGGAGGAGTTGTAGCTATGTGCCAAATAGATGTTGGAGGACTGCCTGGCCGAAAGCCACATCCTGGTGGGAGTCCGTGTCCAAGCAATAGTGGGCAGCAAAGGTATGTATGGAAGACCAGGTAGATGCCCTACAGATTTCATCAATAGCAGCGGAGCATAGGTTGGCAATGGAAGTTGCCATGGTTCTGACATTGTGCACTGTGACATGGCCCATAAGGGTGAGGCCTGCTCAGTTGTAAGCCAAGGAGATACAGTCTGCTATCCATCTGGAGAGTGTACATTTTGACACAAGAAGATCTAAACAGTTGGTGTCAAAGGAAATGAATAACTGTGAGGATTTGCGGAGATCCTGGGTCCTTTGGAGATAGAAGGCCAAGGCCCATTTACAATCAAGGGTGTGCAGAGTTGCTTCTGCATGTAAAGCATGCGGTCTTGGAAAGAAGACTGGAAGGATCACGGATTGATTGATATGAGAAGGCGAGATCACTTCAGGTATGAAGTGGTGATGTGTCCATAGGATGACCTTGTCACGATGGAACCTGATATATGGTGGATGCGCCACCACAGCCAAGTATTCACTGATACACCTGGCTGAGATCAGGGAATTGAGGAATATGACCTTCCAAGACAAGTACCATAGGTGAGTGGTAGCCAAGGGTTCAAACGGTGGTTTGAGAAACTGTGTCAAAATGACATTAAGATCCCAAGCCATCAGAGGAGGCTTGACGGGTGGCTTGGAGAGGAGGAGATCTCTCATGAAACGTGCCACTAGTGGATGTGAGGAGATGGGCTGACCATCAGCTAGCTTGTGAAGAGCTGCAATGGCACTAAAGTGGTCACTCACCAAATTGCTTTTGAGTCCTGAGGAGGACATATGAAGCAGATATTGAAAAAGCGAAGATATTGGTGTGGCAAAGGAATTGAGGTTCCCCTCCCTTCTTTCCTTCTATGACCATTTAATTTTTTTAGAGTACCCCTTCCCAACCATTATGATATGCTCAGACTGGATTCCCAGCTCTCAGGGCAGGGATGCTTGTTTGTATATGTTTGACACTTTCTATACCACCCTACATGTGGCAGTACCAAAGCGGTTTACATAATAAAAACTAAGAAATAAGAAATATGTACGATGCTCCATAAGTTGAACAGGAAAGAAAAGACAAATGATGAACTGCATATAAAACTAGATAGTGCCAGAAACAGTGTTGTTCCCTATCCGGTCTTTCCCACAAAAGCCAGGTTAAGCAGGTGCAACTTCAGTAGCGACTTGGATTTTTTAAAGGAAGACTCCATTTGAATCAGCAGCGGGAGAGCATTCCAGATTAGGGGCCAGAAAGTAGAAAGCTGGGACACCTCCAAATGCACATGGAATGACCAAGATGGGACCAGATGGGATACATCCGAGAATACTGAGGGAACTTGGGGACGTTCTAGTAGTTCCACTGACTGACCTTTTCAGTGCCTCATTGGAGTCGGGAGTGGTGCCAAAGGACTGGAGAGAGGCTCATGTGGTGCCTTTACACAAAAGCGGAAGTAAGGATGTGGTTGAAAACTACAGGCCGGTTAGTTTAACTTCGGTGGTGAATAAATTATTGGAAACACTGCTGAAAGAGAAAATAGTGAGGTTTCTGGAGTCCAGCGGATTACAGGATCCGAGGCAGCATGGATTCACCAGAGGCAGGTCTTGTCAGACAAATCTGATTGATTTCTTTAACTGGGTGACCAGGGAGTTGGACTGAGGGAGAGACCTAGATGTGGTGTATTTAGATTTCAGTAAAGCCTTTGACACCGTTCCTCACAGGCGACTTATAAACAAACTGAGCACACTAGGGATGGACCCTAAAGTTACTGCTTGGGTTAGAAATTGGTTGTGTGGGAGGTGACAAGGAGTACAGGTAAATGGAGCTCACTCTGAGGAGAAGGAAGTTACCAGTGGTGTGCCCCAGGGATCTGTCCTTGGTCCGATTCTTTTTAACATCTTTGTTAGTGATATAGTAGAAGGGCTGTTGGGTAAGGTTTGCCTCTTTGCAGATGATCCCAAAATCTGCAATAGAGTAGACACCCAGGAAAGTGTAGACAACATGAAGAGGGATCTAGCTAAGCTTGAAGAATGATCTAGAATTTGGCAGCTAGGATTTAATGTTAAAAAATGTAAGGTCATGCATTTGGGCTGCAGCAATCCAAGGGAGCAATACAGTATAGGTGGTGAAGTACTTTTGTCTACTAAAGAAGAGCGGGACCTAGGCGTGGCTGTGTCTGATGATCTTAAATTTGCTAAACAGGTAGAAAAGGCGACGGCAAAAGCTAGAAGGATGCTTGGGTGCATACGAAGAGGAATGGCTAGCAGAAAAAAGGAGGTGATAATGCCTCTGTATAAGTCGTTGATGCGACCTCATTTGGAGCATAGTGTGCAATTCTGGAGACCGCACCTTCAAAAGGATATAAACAGGATGGAGTCAGTACAGAGGGTGGCTACTAAAATGGTTAGTGGTCTTCATTATAAAGCATATGAGGGCAGACTTAAGGATCTTAATATGTACACCTTAGAGGAAAGGCGGGATAGAGGTGATATGATTGAGATGTTTAAATACTTCCGTGGCATAAATGCACAGGGAGAGAGCCTCTTTCAATTGAAAGCAAGTTCTGCTACGAGGGGACATGGGATGAGGGTGAAAGTGGATAGATTCAGGAGTAATATGCGGAAATATTTCTTTACGGAAAGAGTGGTGGATCCGTGGAATAGTCTCCCAGTGGAGGTGGTAGAAATGAGCACAGTATCTGAATTATCTCTAAAGGAAAAAAGGGGACTGTTGTAGTTGTTGATATGGAAGGACAGACTAGATAGGCCATGTGGTCTTTTTCTGTCGTCATTTTTCTATGTTTCTAAGAGATTGGTATTCCGAGACTGTAGTAGGTGTTAAGAACAGTAGAGGACTATCATTAAGGATCTGTATCCACCTGCAGTGGAAGGAGGCATTTCACAAATATACATGTGGGAGATATCAGTGAGGAAAGCCAGGAACATACACATGTACATGCAGACATTTCAAGGTGCACATGTGCAAATGTCAGCACTTAGACGTGTATCTGGGCCATTTTGCAAAGGGAGACATGCTGCCACTCTTAGGGGCTTGTTTACAAAGCCGCAGTAGCGGTTTCCGCGGCCCATTGATTTCAATGGGGCCACGGCTCCGATAACGATCAGAAACCGCTACAGCGGCTTTGTAAACAAGCCCCTTAGTCAGCTGTGGAGACCTCTATTACTGTCTCATGTCACGATGGAGGCAGAAATAAATATTAAGGGATTATGCAGAAAGAAATAATTGTAAAAAGAGAGCGTGAAGTCTTTCTATGAGCCAGTGAGGAAGGGGTGCTGGGATTTGCTAGTCGAAAGCACAAAATTAAGATTGAGAAAATTGTCTCATATTGCCTCCACTCTGTCTATATCCTTTTCGAGGCATCCAAGAAAAGCAAGTATCATTTTATTATGTTTTATTCTTTTGCAAAGCTATATTGAACACTTAAGTCTTTCTAAGTTGATACTGTAGACCAGGGGTTCTCAAATCTCTCCTGGGGCCACACATCTAGCACCTCAATCTTTGGTGCTGGATGTGTTTTCTGCCTTTGAAGCTCCTGTGACTATGATACAGTGTATCAGATTTCAGGTCAGATAAGTACCTTGTTTCTTTGCCTTTCTGAATGTTATTTTTTACTATTTGAATATGTTGTTTGCAGGACCCCTTTTTCCCACACTTTAAAACAATTTAGTGTGGGTTGATATTTTAAACGTTTGATAAATTTTTGATAATTTTTTGAAATATTAAATAAGAAAAGTGTATTATTGTTGATTTTTTTAAAAAGGGGAAGGTGGAAGCGAATGATGAATTGTGACCTTTTGAGATTGCTCTTTGTGGTTTGGCTTCAGGCCCGTTGATGCCTCCACTTAACCTCTTAAAATATTTTTTTCTTATGAAGTTTTGCTTTCTTGAACCCTTTTTTTTTGGTCTTGTTCACTGTGGCCTGCCTAACCAGTCGGGTTTTCAGGATATCCATAATGAATATGCATGAGAGAGATTTGCAGACAATGGAGGTGGGGCATGCAAATCTTTCTCATGCATATTCATTGTGGATATCCTGAAAACCCAACTGGCTGGGAGTCAGGTTTGAGAGCCCCTGCCTTGGACATATCTGAAAAGTCTCACTCACTGGTCTTTAAGATCATTCTTTGAAGCAAGCCAGGTGAGTGCCCCTTCCCTCAAGAGTTGAGAATCCAGTTCAATAGGCAGGGGTAGCTCAAGGCAATCTGCTGCCTGAGGCGAGGGATGAAGTGGCACCCCCCCCCCCCCCATCCATAGTGGGGGGGGGGAGGTTTTCTCAAAACTCCAGTCAGATACTGAACCAAACCAAAAAGCTGATTAGATTATATGAAGGAAATGCAAGAGTTTGCACACCAAGGAACTAAAAGAGCAAGAACAACAGCGCAGTTTATAACACCAAATTATAACTCATTTTTATTTTGTCAATATAAACTGTGTTATAGTACTTGCTTTTTCTTTTTGAACATATATTTTGCATCCACAGAAACCCCTTCCTCAACAGTGGGTGCAGAGCAGAACCGGACTTTCACCCACAGAACTCAATATCTTAAAAAAACAAACAAACATTCTCCAGTACTAGGCATATTGTGAACTAATACAAAACCCTACAACAAAGTCATTGAGTATCTATAGAGCAAATCTACCATACCATACCAGCACCAACTTCCAAAACTCACATAAGGAGCCCATCCAAAAAAAGCATCACTGTAAATACTACAGCGGGCCCTGGAACATCCAAACACCTATTTGGACAGCTGAAGAATTCAGATTACTACAGTCCAGATCCCTACATACAAACTCCATGTTAACAGAACACCTGGTTTTGGTCACACACTCATTACACAGACCCTCACCAAGTACAGAATAAGTGACTGTAACCTAAAAACAAACATATGTAGATAAAAATTAAACTGCAACCCCAATAAGCCAGATTCTGCATACAGTGCAATACCAGAGAAATAGAAAGAGATGCATTTCCATGTACTGTATAAAATAAAAAGATAGCATCAAGTCAGATCATTAAATTGAAAATAAAATTCTCTTCTAACTTTGTTGTCTGACCATTTTATTCTCTGATCATGTAGGTCCCAATCTGAGGTTTCTGCTTTCCTCTGTCTCCCAGTGCACCCTCCTGTCTACTTTCCCCCAGAGACGGCACGAGGGTGATTCAGGGCCATGTGAAGAGACTCACTGCAGCATCATTTGCATAAATTTAATATACTTTATTTTAAAATGTACATGTCACCCATCTAAAATCCTAGGTGGCTTCTAAACATACACATGCAATTTGGTAAAACAATGTTACAATAAAACAAACATAATAATAAAACATTAAATTTGATGAATGAAATGTCACTTACACAACCCCCTCCACCCCCCCCAATCAAACCATTATAAGTATCTGCGCATCAGATTTATTTTGCTATTTATTTTACCAGATTATTGATGAGGAGGGAAGATATAAAATGAGAAACTAATCCTAGTAGCCATGAATTCAAAAGCTGGATTGGATTGTGTTGAGCTGAAAAAGTCCGGAACTCAGCAGTGATGAAGCTTTCAGGCTACTAAACAAAATTAAACTGAGACGTTTCCTGAAAATGTGAAATTTCCTTGAAATCTGAACTGACAAAATATTTTAAATTTCAGTCTGGCAGCATAAAGAACGCAAAACTACAAATCTCAAAAACACTACATATTCCATTACCTCCCCCCAACCAATACCCTACAGTTGACCTCACAAAGCACCAGAGTACAGGATCATAGAGCAAATCTACTATTCCATAACAGCACTAACTTCCAAAACTCACACAACATGGAGTGTACCCAGAAAAGGGCAACACCACAAATATTGCAGCGGGCCCTAGAACATCCATACACCTGTTTGAAAAGCTGAACAAGCCAAATTACTACAGTACAGTATAGATCCCTATGTACAAACTCCATTTTAACAGAATACGTGGCCTCAGTCACACACTCAGAACACAGACCCTCACCAAGTACAGAATAAGTGACTGCAACCTAAAATAAAAATGTGTAGACAAAAATTAAACTGAAACCCCAAGAAGCCAGACTCCGCATGTGGTGCAACATCAGATAGAGATGCCGTTCCCCATATTGTGTAAAATATAATGATAGCGCAAAGTCCAATCACTAAAATGAAAATAAAATTATTTTTTCTACCTTTGTTGTCTGACCATTTTATTCTCTGATCATGCTGGTCCTGATCTGAGCTTTTATTTTCCTCTTTTCTTGGCTCTCTTTCTATGGTCTATCTTATCTCTTCTTTTGTTTTCTTCATTTCCTTCCATCAGCCCATTTCCAGTCCCAGTAACCCTTCCCAGTATCAGCCCCCTTTCCAGTCCTCCCTCCCAGCACCTTCCAGTGTCAACTTGCATTCCCATGACTGCCACTGGTATACATTTCCTTCCAGTCCTCCTTCCCCACTGTCTAGCCCCTTCTAGTCCAAATACCATGGCAGTCCCTCTCAGATCCGCTCCCTTCCTGTCCCATTCTCCCATCCCCCCGCATCAGCCCATTTGTAGTCCTAGCCCCCAGTTTTCTTCCAGGGCCAGCAGCTCTATCCTCCCCTCCCCACCATCAGCCCATTTCCAGTCCTAGCCCCCCGATCAGCCCATTTCCAATGCTAGCCCCCCTGAGTCCATTACCAGTCCTAACCCCCCTCCCATTAGCCCATTACCAGTCCTAGCCCCCCCAATCAGTCCATTTCCAGTGCTAGTCCCCCCTCAGTCCATTACCAGTCACAGCCCCCCCCCGATCAACCCATTCCCAGTCCTAGCCTTCCCTAATCAACCCATTACCAGTCCAAGCGCCCCCTGATCTGCCCATTACCACTGCGAGCACCCCTAATCAGCCCATTACCAGTCCTAGCCCCCCTAATATGCCCAA
The DNA here is from genome assembly GCA_033557465.1 of Ichthyophis bannanicus. Taxonomy (NCBI): domain Eukaryota; kingdom Metazoa; phylum Chordata; class Amphibia; order Gymnophiona; family Ichthyophiidae; genus Ichthyophis; species Ichthyophis bannanicus. The sequence continues at coordinate 551,749,109 of CM066031.1, forward strand.
TTCCAGTGCTAGCCTGCCCCCATCAGCCCATTATAATCCTAACTCACACTGCCTCTCCCCTTTTTCCAGCATTTGTCCCCTGTCTCTCCCCTTTGTCCAGCACTTGCCCCCCTGTTTCCCCCTTTGTCCAGCATTTGCCCCCTGTCTCTCCCTTTGTCCAGCATTTGGCCCCCCTGTCTCTCTCCTTTGTCTAGCACGTGCCCCCCTGTGTCTCTCCTTTGTCCAGCATTTGCCCCCGTCTCTCCCTTTGTCCAGCATTTGGCCCCCTGTCTCTCCCCCTTGTCTAGCACTTGCCCCCTGTCTCCCCCCTTTGTCCAGCACTTGCCCCCCTGTTTCCCCCTTTGTCCAGCATTTGGCCCCCCTGTCTCTCTCCTTTGTCTAGCATTTGCCCCCTGACTCTATCCTTTGTCCAGCATTTTCCCCCCTGTCTCTCCCTTTGTCCAGCATTTATTTATTTATTATTATTTATTATTTATTACAATTTCTTATATACCGCACTATTGTCAGCGCGGTTTACATACAACAAAATGACCATAACAAACTGTTTGGCTTCACATAGAACAGGAGAAAACAACTTGGATAACATGCTTCTGCTTTACATAGAACAGGAGTAATAACTTGGATAAACGGGGTATGCAAACTAAACTACTTACATATGTACAATGAGATCGAGTATTGGGAATTCAGTGTGAACATATGTACAATAGAGTTGATATATTAACTTGAGGGGGTGAGGGAGAGGCACTTATGTAGGGGTAGGGTTAATCTGGTAGTATTGAGTAAATAAATGGGATTTGAGAGCCTTTCTGAATTGTGATAGGTCAGTAATCGCACGGATGCCTGGTGGTAATGCGTTCCAACATTTTGGGGCATAGATACTGAAAGCCCTGTTAGATGTTGCGGTTGTGTACTTTGTTGAAGCCTTTGGAATTACTAGCACATTTGTAGATGGGGTTCTCCTTGTTCTGTTGGGAGGAGCTGGCTGGATGATGTTGGTTAATGAGGGGGAGGTGATGCCATGGATAGATTTGAAGGTAACAAAGATTTGAATGTAAGCATTTGGCCCCCTGTCTCTCCCCTTTGTCTAGCACTTGCCCCCTGTCTTCCCCCTTTATCCAGCACTTGCCCCCCTGTCTCTCTCCTTTGTCCAGCACTTGCCCCTGTTTCCCCCTTTGTCCAGCACTTGCTCCCTGTCTCTCCCTTTGTCCAGCATTTGGCCCCCCTGTCTCTCTCCTTTGTCCAGCATTTGCCCCCCTATCTCTCTCCTTTGTCTAGCACTTGCCCCCTGTCTCTCTCCTTTGTCTAGCACTTGCCCCCCTGTCTCTCCCTTTTGTCTAGCACTTGTCCCCCTGTTTCTCCCCTTTGTCTCTCCTTGTCCTCCTCCTGTCCTCACTCCCTCCACCTGCACCTCTCATCCGGCGGCGGCAGTGGCAGTGGCACTCCAGTTGTTTTTTAGATTTTGCTGCCTCTGGCCTGTTTCTGCCTTCTCGCCACTTTTTTTTCCTCAAGAATGCTTGCAACGAGAAAAAGAAAAAATAAGAGGTGGGAAGTCAGAGGCAGCAAAATTTAAAATGAAAACAGCCGAAGTGTCTCCGACGCACGAATCAGCCTGATTGCTTGCAGGGTTCCTGCAAGCGATCAGACTGATTTGTCCGACGCTGGCACTCCAGCTCTGTTTTAATTTTAGATTTTGTAGCCTTTGGCCTGACTCTGCCTTCCCATGCAGGAAATCAGAGGCAGGCCAGAGGCTGCAAAATCTAAAATTAAAACAGAGCCGGAGTGCCGGCGTTGGAGTGCTGCCCTTATCAGAGTGCCGCCTGAGGCCACTGTCTCAGGTGGCCTAATGGAAGAACTGTCCCTGCCAATAGGAGCACTAGGTGGGCAAATACATTCCTCCTCTGCTCAGTCCATTAATGAGCATAGGCAGGCTAACTGGGCACTGCAGGATTTGCACAAGGCCGGGTAGGTAACTCCTGGGCCAGTATCTAATGCAGCACACTTGGGTCCTCCAGGGCAGCACAGCCCTGGTGGTTGTTGCAGGGTGCTAAAAGATTGGCAGTCCCTGCTCTGAGAGCTAAGAATCCAGTCTGAGCATATTATAATGGTTAGGAAGAGGTATGTTTGGAAAATTAAATGGTTATAGAAAGAAAGCACAGATCCCTGTTATGATGCCTCTTTGGGTGTCCTGCCACCCACCTTGGCATGCATAGTGAGGGGACACTACCAGACTACCACCGTCTGAACCTTGAACTCTCTCTTCAAAGCACTTTTCAAATTCCCATTATTGTACTTGTTTGGAGGTTCATGTAGGGGAGCTCAGCTACTGCTATATCTGCGAGAAATCAATAGTATTTCCTCTATCAGCAGGAAAGAGAATGGAGTGCTGATGGAGGAAGGGGGCACCTGCCTAGCCAGCTTGATAGCCGAATCATGGGGTTACAAACTGCCCTCATATCCACCATTACTGTACTTGTCGACTAAGAACCTGTACTTGCTGAGTTGCTGACTAAGAACCTCTTAGCTTTTTCTGAATGATTGGAATGCACGCCAGGAATGCTTCCTTCACTCCGATGTCTCTTCTCTCAGGAGGGGTGAGCATGGCTTGGAAAGGGAAGAAGAGCACACCCCTAGCCAGCCTATCTGGCTGCTGCCCTGGGCTTCCTCAGCTCTTCTGGGCTTTCGCTGCTAGTGTTGCAGTCCTACTCAGATTGCTTTTGAAGCCTTCACCATGGTGCAGCCTCTGATTTTATATAAATCCTTCAGCCCATGAATGTTTCTTCCATCCCGGGGGAATTCTTCTCTGAATTTAAGGTTCCTATGCTGGGACTAAAATCCTCAGGACCAGGACTAACTTGCGGGCATATGGCTTAGCTGAATTCACCCCACTCCTGTGGCCTGGGCTCTTGCCACCTCTTCTGCTGTTGTGTTAGCTCTCCTCTCGTGTTTTAGGGCCTTGCAACCAATCTAGGTGCTGTGCTGTTCCTCCTGACATAATTTAGGACCTTGCAACTGATCTGCTTGCTGTGCTCTTCCCCTTGGCATAATTTAGGACCTTTTGGCTGATCTGGGTGCTGTTCTGGTCCTCTTGGCATGCTTTAGGTCCTTGCAGCCAATCCCAGTGCAGAGCTGGACCTCCTGACATAACTTAGGGTCCTGCAGCTCATCTGGGTGCTGTACTCCTTCCCTTTGCATAATTGAAGGCCTTGCAAGCAATTAGGTCCCCGTTGGTGTGTTTTAGGACCTTGCAGTTGATCTGGGTACTATGCTGGTTCCCTTGCCATTTCACTCTTGCCAAAGAGCTTTGGTGTGCTTTCAGCTATTGCAGTGTTACTTTGCCCTCTTCTACTATCTCGAGGTGTTCATGGTGCTCTTTGTACTGCTTTGTGCTTAGGATGGTGCTTTCTGGTATCCATCCTGCCACTGTACATGCCCTTTGCCCCTCTTTTGATGCCCCTGGGTAGTTTGTGACACTCTTGATGGCATGTAGTGCTGTTGCATATGCCTGTCATCATGTTTCAAGCATGTGTGATTGAAAATAGATGGCAAGCCTGACTATTCCATTGAAAAATAGCTTTACTGAAAGACTTTAATGAGGATGAATGGAGCGAATGCATGAATGCTTTGGTTGCCAAATGAGTATATTTTGATGAAGAAGAACAAGCATAAAAATCTTTGGCGCACATATGCCTAGATATTTCCCTGTCTCCAAAGGGCCTACAGTCTAAAGGCTTTATCTACCAAAGTGTATTAACCATTTAAGGGGCACTGATACTTAATAACATTTGTTAATTTTAGTTGGGCACATGGTTTGTAAATAAGCCCCATTGAGAATAACGAGGTGACTTACTATGCGCATTGACTGGTTAACACACATTAGTAAATAGAGTCCTAAGCTTGTACCTGAGGCAGTGGAGGGGTAAGTGACTAGCCCAAGGATCACAGGGAGCAGCAGTGAGATTTGAACCAAGGGTCTCCCTGATTCTCAGCCCACTGCTCTAACCACCAAGCTCCTGTCCGATTTGTAATATTTGTTAACCATGCATTTTTAAATTGTAATTCACCAAGAAAAAGTTTTATACTTGGATTGGTGGAAAATTAATGTTCGCCAAATAAATAGCAAAATGTAGGATGATCTTTTAAAAATGTACAGCAATATACACTCAGGGTAGCAACTCAGTCTAACTTTTTTGACTAATTTGTTGGGGAAAGTAGTTTGCTTCAATAGATGAATGGTGTCACTGTTAGAGGTCCTAACTAGGGTGCTGTGAGCACCAGGGAAATATCGTTTTCATAATAGTTCCACAGGACAATCATGTAATAATATCACTAACAAAGCAATGCTATTGTGCTCATTTTCTACATGTTGATATGAACTGATTAAGCAAAGGCCTGTGTTTCTACCTGTGTCTTAAAATACATTAGCTGTGAAGCAGATTTTTGAAGACTGTTTCATCAATCCCCTCCCCCTTTTTCCTACTTCAGCGGCTGGAAGCACAAGGCCAGTGCAAGGGATTCTGATCGGCGTTGGCTTCTTGGTGGTACTGGCTATTGCTGTCGCCATTCTACTGCACAAGTAAGTCATTGCTTTTGTACTTCCTCTTTCCATTATTTAATATTCTAGGTATTGCTAGGAAACTAGTGTAACTCATCAAAAAATATGGGTGCTAAGCGGCATACTGCAGAAAACGAGGACAATATCATTTAAAGTTATATGTGCATTTAACGGGATTATCCATGTAAGTGCTGGCACTGAAAAGCCACATGTAACTTTAAACGGACAGATGCAAGTCAGACCTGCAATTTACCCTTCACTTCTGTGGCTATCTTTTACCTTCAGTGGCTAAATTTCACTGCTGAGCATATGTTTTCTTTTGTCCAGTCCTCAGCCAACCGCAAATCACTTCACTTTTCTGTACGTGTGGCTTGGCTGTTTTGCAGATAAAACAGCCAAAATTATATGTAGAACTGCTAGAGCTTTTATTTTTAAAAATCATGTATGTAGTTGGCACTACTGCTAACTCCATAACTGCTTTTGAATTTCGGCCTCCATATATCCAAAAGTAACAAACATTGATGTGTTCTTGGAGACTGAGGTTGCGACTAAGACATTGTGTTCTGCAGATTAGAATATCCACGGAAAGAGTTAGTATGAGTTCACCTTTTTGTCTCCCTCTGCTGCCACTGTGCTGACAGTTAGTCCAGGAGGTTTCTAAAAAGTGCATGACAGGAAACATGCAAGTAGGACATAAACAAAATTATTTTCCTTAACCATGTTGGAGGTAATTTTATAGGCAAGTTGAGCTTGCACACTCAGTTGTTGTTGTTAAGTACCGTCGAGTCGGAGTCGACTCATGGCGACCCTCTGGATAGCTATCCTAAATTGTGTTCGGTCTTCAGTCAGGCAGCTCATTGTTGACAGACTGGTACCCGTAGCTGCTGTTATTGTAGCAATCCATCTCATTGCTGGCCTTCCTCTTTTGCGTTGACCTTCTATCTTGCCAAGCATGATGTCTTTCTCTAATGATCTCTCTCTTCGCATGATGTGTCCGAAGTATGAAAGTCGAAGTCTTGTCATCTGAGCTTCTAAAGAAAGCTTAGGTTTGATCTCTTCTAGTACCGACTGGTTTGTTCTTCGGGCAGTCCATGGTATACACAGTATTCGCCGCCAGCACCATAATTCAAAGGCATCAATTTTCTTCCTGTCTGTCTTTTTCACTGTCCAGCTTTCACATCCATATGATGTTATTGAAAATACCATGGCTTGAACAAGTCGAATCTTTGTATGGAGAGAGACATCTCTGCTCTTGAGAATCTTATCTAGGTCTTTCATAGCCATTCTGCCAAGAGCAATGCGTCGTCTGATTTCTTGACTGCTTGTTGCTTCTTTATTGATAGTTGATCCAAGTAGGTTAAAGTTGTTCACGATTTCAATTTCTTCTCCTTCAACGATGAACCTGTTGATTATGCCAGTTGTCATGATCTTTGTCTTCTGTACATTAAGGTGCAGGCCCATTTTGAGACTATGTTCTTTGATTGTGAGAAGCAAATGCTTCAGATCATCTTCACTTTCAGCCAGTAATGTGGTATCATCAGCATAGCGAAGGTTGTTGATGAGTCTTCCACCAATCTTCACACCTCTGTTGTCTTCATACAGTCCTGCTTCTCTGATGATTTGTTCTGCATATAAATTAAACAGGTAGGGGGAAAGTATGCAGCCTTGTCTTACACCTTTGCTTATTTTAAACCATTCTGTTTCTCCTTGTTCCGTTCGAACTGTTGCTTCTTGATCAATGTACAGATTACGCAAGAGAACGATCAGGTGTTCTGGTATACCCATGCTTCTTAATGTGGCCCAGAGTTTCTCATGGTTTACACAGTCAAAAGCCTTGCTATAGTCGATAAAGCACAAATAGATATCCTTTTGGTATTCTTTAGTCTTTTCAAGGATCCATCTCACATCTGCAATGATGTCTCTCGTTCCTCGCCCTTTCCTGAACCCTGCTTGCACTTCAGGTAGTTCTTGTTCTAGGTATGGCTGTAGTCTCTTTTGAATAATCTTCAGTAGAATCTTGCTGGCATGTGGGATCAGAGCGATTGTGCGATAATTTCCACAGTCAGTTGGATCACCTTTCTTTAGTATTGGTATAAACACAGATCTTTTCCAGTCAGTTGGCCATGATGTTGTCTTCCATATTTCTTGGCAGAGCCTTGTAAGTACGGTAACAGCTGCATCAGATTGCTGCAATACTTCTATGGGAATGCTATCAATGCCTGGTGCTTTGTTCTTTGATAAGGCTTTCAATGCTGCTTCAACTTCTTCTTTCATCACCAATGGTTCCTGATCATAAGGTATAGGTTGAAACGGCTGTTGGTCCACTTGATCTTTATCATATAAAAACTCTGTATATTCCTTCCACCTTTTCTTGATCTTCTCAGCATCATTCAACATAGAACCTTGAGCATCTTGTAACATTCCAATTCGAGGCTGGAACTTTTTCTTTAACTCTCGCAGCTTTAGGAAAGCCGATCTTGTTCTTCCTCTAATAGTTTCTGCTTCTATTTCCTTGCAAGTGTCATTGTAGTACTTTTCCTTGTCCTGTCTTGCTGCACGTTGGAAATCTCTGTTGAGTTCTGCGATTGTCTTTCTTTCTCCTTTGGCTTTAGCTTCTCTGCGTTTCTGGGCAATTTTCAGAGTTTCTTCCGTCATCCATTTTGGCCGTTTTTGCTTTTTCACCTTTTGTAGAGACTTCTCGCTTTCTTCCAGCACAACCTTCTTGATGTCATTCCATAACTCTTCCGGAGCTCTGTCATTTGTATCTAAGGCAGCAAATCGATTTTGCAGGCAGTCTTTAAATTCCAGTGGTATATTCTCAAGGTCATATTTTGGTGCATTCATGAGTGGTTTGCTCTTTTTCAACTTTAGCTTGAGTTTGCATACTAGTAGTTGATGATCTGTACCACAGTCAGCTCCAGGTTTTGTCTTTGTTGATGTTACAGAGCTTTTCCATCGTTGACTTCCACAGATGTAGTCAATTTGATTTTTATACAATCCATTGGGTGAAGTCCATGTGTACAGTCGTCGCTTGTGTTGCTGAAAGAAGGTGTTTGAGATGAATAGATCATTGGTCTTGCAGAATTCTATCAATCTTTCTCCAGCTTCATTTCTGTTGCCAAGTCCATATTTTCCAACTACTTTGCCTTCTTCTTTGTTGCCAACTTTTGCATTCCAGTCACCCATGACTATCAGGATATCCTGTTTGCATGTTCTGTCAATTTCAGCTTGTACTTGTTCATATAACTCTTCAATTTCATTCTCTTCTGCAGCTGTTGTTGGGGCATATACTTGAATTATAGTTGTGTTGATAGGCAATCCTCATAGACGAATAGAGATTAAGTGTTCGCTGACTGCATTGTATTTCATTACAGTTCTTGCAAGTTTCTTCTTTATTATAAATGCAACACCATTTCTTCTTTGTCTTTCATTTCCAGCATAGTAGACCATGTGATCATCTGATGCAAAGTGCCCGATGCCAGTCCATTTCAGTTCGCTGACACCCAACAGATCAAGTTGTACACGTTCCATTTCATTCTTGACCACTTCCAACTTCCCTTGGTTCATGCTTCATACATTCCATGTTCCAATGTGTAAGACATCTTTACAGCTTCTGACTCTCATTTCATGCGCAGCTACATCAGCAGTCAGACTTCCCGAAGGCTTTGATCCAACCACATCATAAATGCTGGCTTTACTCTGAAAAGTCTTCAGCTCTTCCCCAGTAGCTAGTTGAGTGCCTTCCGACCTGGGAGTCTCATCTTCCAGCACCATAGCACAATTTGTTTTGTTGTAACTATCCATTGGGTTTTCATGGCAAGATACAGAAGTAGATTGCCGGGCCTTCCTTCCGCGCAGTTTAAGTTTGGTGTTGTTGCCGTTGTCACAGAAATGTGATCCTCCGCCGTCAACACTATCCCATTCTGCTGCTGCCCAGATGGGTGGTTTGTCTTCGTCTGGCACCTCAGCTGAGACCTGTCCATCTTGGGAGACCCTGCCAGTAGTTAAACTACCGATAGTTTAGCTCTCAGCATCACTGATGCACACAAGCCCTCACAGCACGACAAGCTGCAAACCAGCTGCAAACCAGCTGCAAACCAGCACATAAATAAAAGTGGGCACAGAGAAGCACTTACTTATCTGCGATTTACGTGTAGGTAGACTGTGGGCAGGACTGGCACGTATGTATATATTTTATAAAATATGAGCATACAGGCCTAGTCTTTCTGGCAAATACCCACACAATTACTCCTGCCTCGGAGTAGATGTAACTGAGGGAGATTTAGGGGAGATCATTTTGTTAAGGAACATAGACACTTGTGTCTTAATAATCTCAGAAACTGCAGCTTTCCAACTTTTACAGTAGGAAAAGGACAATATGCTCAATTGAAGATACTTTTTCTTTATGGTGAGGTCCTATGATCCTGTACAATACCTTGACATGAATGGTCCTAAACAGATCAAGTGGAGAAAGCATGAAGAGCATGACTCATGGAATTTTTTCCAACCCTACTCTGTGTGTGTGTGTGTGTATGTATGTATATGTATTGCCTCTGTGCATATTTCTCCTCTGGAAGAGAGGACAAGGGTGGCTTGAATGGGACAGTACCCAAAAAGCCCATTTGGAAAGAATAATTAAAAAAAAAACAATCTATCTAACCATTAGATGTCACTATTAGATTTCAAAAGATGGATTTTACAGTTTAACCATAGGGTGCCACAATCCCAAAGCAATAGCTTCTCTACCACTAGGAGGCAATATGCATAACATTCAATAGTAAACTACACGGTTCAGTCACTAGCTGTCACTATACACAGCAACCATTGAGAAAGCTGCACAGTTCAGTCATTAGGTTTCACAGTAGAATTTTTAACAAGGAAAATGAATACAAATCTGAATTGCTAAGAGTCAGCCTAGCAGATGTGGCAGAAGGAGGGGGCGCATGGTGGGGAAAGCATGTGGAGCATTCCTCATGGAATTATTTCCAGCTTGTGTGAGTGTGTGTGTGTGTATCTCTCTGTCTGTCGGTCTTTATGTCAGTAGGAAGTAAGATGAGAGGGCAATTTGAAAGCCGCAATTCCCTAATTGCTGTGTTATAGTAAAACAATATTTGTACACTGCATCTGCTGGAACTACTTCTCCTATAGAAATGCATTGGGCCATTTTTGGGAGGGCTTTATATCCCTAGAAACCGAAGTCTGATCTAGCCCGTTTTTAACTCCGTATGTCCTAACATCATTTTTAATTCTACAACAAATTTGGTACTGTTCCTTTAAAGTTTTAGAGCATTATTGTGCCCCAGACTGACAGACATGTTTTTCAACCCCTTAAATAAAATTCATTTTCAGCATTCAGTTGGGCTGGAAAAGATAAAAAGCTGACATAACTCTCTGAGTTCATGCCAAGCTGATCTGCAGTACCATGACCAGACAGTGCATGAGGTCCTGGAAAAGCTTCTAGTTCTACTTCATACCTGTATACCACATTTTTCACCAAAACAAAGCTTACATCATAAAAACCCAGGCTGCACTTTAATATAAACATCTCTTGCAGGCGATATAAAGAGTACAGACCACTTGAGAAGAATGTGAGCACGGAGGCGGACGGGGGAGGAGTAAGCGTATATTTCAACCACATCAAGGCTGTTCTCTTCTCCGGAAACAATGAGAAAGACCCACTCTTGAAGAGCAAAGCTAGAATCATTTAATGTTTTGTTGATATGCATGTTTCCTGAAGAAATTATACTGTACAATGGGTAAAGGTTTGGACTACACTTGAATAAATACTTGTGCTCATTATGCATGATGTACTCTACGGTGGATCTGTAACATTTGTAGCCAAGAGCCTATAAAAGCAGATGTAAAATGGTGGTATTCACATGTATGTTATCTAGGTCTGACTGTGTCTTATTAACAACCAATAAACTATAAAGAGATGATTAACTTTCAATCGTACCCAATAATGCCTTGGTTGGGCTTGTTATACATTTTTCTTTTGGTGGAAGAGTGCAAGGAACAAAGGTTCCCATAAGCTCAGAGTTTTGCTTGACAATAGAACTTCAAGACAGATCTTTAGAGCGGGAGCCTTGGTCTGCTTTGATTCTGTGCTCATGGTAATGGCCACATATTTCTGCCCTTGCTACGGAATTGGCCAGTTCCCGTGGAATTGTCGCAACAGATCAGGAGGGGGGGGGGGGGGAGGGACAGGGTCAAAGATGCAGTGGAAGTGGTGGGCGGCTACAGCAAAGATAGCCCTTTGTCTCAGTTCTCAACACCTCATAATCCTCTCACGCAAGCTGGGTGCTTCAAGGAGGACAGTGGCAGTATAACACATCGAGCTGTGTCCTTCTTCTCTGCAGAGTGCTCATATTTTGCACTTTGTGTGCATAATTTGGTAAATCTTAACAATCGATACAATTATTAATCCTTACGAAAATTATAAATTGTGAGGGTGCTCATGTCACCAATCCCTAGATTGAATAAATCATCTGCTGCAAATTCCAGAAAACAGTCTATAAAGGAAAGGGTGTAAACAGCTGGCTCAATATATTCCCTGTAGAAGAGCAATTGACTTATTGCATTTAAAAAGTTGCATTATAAACTAGAAAAATTCATTTTTCTTCATAAATCCAAATATCTCTGGTAAGCAGATTATTCCATATCTCAACATCCCAAACTGGCCAGTGGTCCCATCGTTACTATGGGCTTCTTCAGGGTGAATCTACCATATACCAGAGAGAGAGAGAGAGGAATCTATAAAATAAGATAAATATAGTAATATCAACAAACTCTTCTTCTGTTCGTCAAATCATAAAATGCATAACTTTAAACATGTATCTTCTGGACTTACTATTTAATTCTTGCATGCCTGAAGGAATGATTTAAAAAATACCAGTGCATGTGCCCTCCTACCCTTGGTCAATCATTCTGAAAAGCACTGCCATTTGATTTCTGAATTTAAACCACTCAGAGATAGTGTTCGCAATATGCTTTTGTTCCCGTTGTATCAATTTTGGGGGGCAATAACCTTCTCGATTTTTAAATCCAGTTTCCATTACAAAACTTTTGTTGTTGTTATGTGTACTGCTGAAATCCAATGTACCACTAATGGAGCCGTTTTTTCCTCCTACGTACTGCCGAACAGTATTCCGCTATATGAATTTTGATCTTACTTTCTGTTTTATATATGTAGGGTCCAATATTCAAAGGATGTATGCTCCTTTGAGAGTTATGCTCCTAAATTTGCCTCTTTGAAAATTTAACTAGGGCCGAGGGCCTAAAGATTTTCTTAAAATTTCACTAAACTCCTAAATTTAGGAGCATAGAAACAGGTAGGCAATGGGGGCTCATAAGTCTAGACAAATGAAAAGCAGGCCTAAATTTAGGAACATAGGACCCAATATTCAAAGGCATTTACATGTAAATGCCGCTTAGAGGGATATTAAACAGCATTAACATGATTAGTGCTGCTGGATTTCCCCAATTATCTCCACTACATGCCCCAATGCTAACTGTTTAGCAGCGGAGTGAATGTTCCCTCTAATTTTCTGTAGGCTGTGTGCGCATAAAATATCAGCTCTGCAGCTTTTGAAGGAAGGTTAAATTTTTGTGCGACACTCGCAGTTATATACTTTAAAATTTGACTACACGTCAGAATACAGTATGTACACCACATTGATTGCACTAGAAAATATTGTAGAACTTGTGAAAACCGTAAATACACAACAACTTTTAAATTTTAAGATGTCTGTGTTGTTTTCTATCAGAATCAGAACCGTTATTTTTGTGCGCTCTGTTGTAAAGTATGTGCGCTCGCTCGGCGAGGTGTGTGTGCGCGCACACGCGCACAGCTTAGAGGGAACAGTGCAGAGTGTGTCGTGGGCATTCCAGGGGTGGCGCCAATCACTAACTGGGCAGCGGCAATATTGCACCACTGCCCGGTTAGCACCATGGGTAACAGATAGGTCTGCTTTTGCTTTGCCTATCTTTAACCATAGGAGCTAAGCAGGCAGCGGCTTAATATCGCCGCTGCCCGGTTAGCTTCTGCAAGCTTGAATGTCCAAGGTTAAAGGTCGGTGGCGACAACCAGGACTGTACATAGCCCCGTGTGAGCGGTACAGTTACACAGGCGCAAAGGCTTAAGGGGTGCATTTCAGCTGTCTGCCCTTGCCACTTTTTCTTCTCTCAGTGGCGGCAGGCAACGGCAGACAGCTGAAATGCGCCCCTTAAGCCTTCTTGTGGTGCGCTAAGCAGATCTGTCCCTCCCTGCTCTGACAGTGCACTGGCGACTTGTACATCGGGTGCACCTCTTCTCTCCCGCCGCGGGGGGGGGGGGAGGGCGCACGCACAATGTGCAAGTCGCACAGGGCACAATTCACACTGGGTACGGTCCTGGCAACAACTATGTGCCGTAGCAGTGCATAGCCATCCCAGAAGAATACTGAGCCCATAAATTTTAAACTCCTAAATTAGGGTGAATTTTCAGCTGAAAATTTAGGCTCAGGGACAGCACAAGGAGATGAGATACCCAAGGCGTACCTCATCCCTTGCGCCTTCCCTGCAGCACCCACTGCCACCCCTCTCTGGGACCTATACTGGCTGCAATGGCCGCAAACAGCCCTGCGGCGCTTACCTTACAACTAACTTCTATTTGAACGCACACTGGCCTACTTCTGGACTGTGTCAAAGGCTGTCCTTTATCTAAAAGCACCAATGGTGAGGAGGACTGCTCCTAACAAACATCTCTTGATCTGATATGCGCTGACCTCCAGCTGACATGAACAGGGATGATGGATGATGGATGCTTGATATAGCCTAGCACAGCAACTGAGGTGTGTACTCGCCTTAGCCTGGCACATACAGAAATGTAGTGCGACCGGGAGTGAAGAATACCAGCCTTCATCTCAAATGAACAGTCAAGAACAAGTGCCTGCCTTAAATTTAGTACAACATAGCCGTGGGCACTGCTTATTGACCAACATTGCCAGCCATGAAAGGCACTGGACCACACCTAGTGTTGCCTACTACAATATGCTCTGGCCAAATCTACTGCAGACAGCTCTGATAAAAACCAGCCCAATCTAATGCTGAGTGAAAAGTGCTGGTTCTAGTGCAGATCGCACTGATGAGCTCTAGCTTCATTCTAGTGCCACAGTAGTGAAGGTGCTGGTCTCATTTTAGCGCTGAACACAGTAAAGGGTGCTAGATTCATTAGATAAATGTTGATTCCACAGCCACGGTGAATGCTTGATTCCACTATGGCTATGAGTGCTTGTTTCCATAGCAATCAAGCAATATGTGGTCGCTTTTCAGCAGCAACGGCTTTGTTATGGCAATAAGCACAGATTTCACTCTAGCACAGGCAGCAGCAATGAGCACTGGTGTCACACTACTGCAAAGTGCAGTTTCAGTGACATGCTTTCAAGTATAATGCAATGCAATGTGTGCCTTTGAGTCAATACTGACCCAGTTGCTCCTGGGTTTTCTTGGCACTGTGACCAGAAGTAGATTGTCAGGTCTTTCTTTCGAGGCAATAGAGGATTAAGTGACTTACCCAAGGCCACAAGGAGCATCAGTGGGCATCAAAGAGTAAATTAGACTTATTATTATTTATTTATTACAAATTCTTATATACCGCGCTATTTAGCATCAGTGCGGTTTACATAATAACAGCATTTTGCATTAGAAACAAGATCTTTTGCTTACATTGTAACAGGGATTGAAACTTGGAAGTAACAGGGTAACTATATACAGTTCAAAACAAAGGAAGTAACAGGGTAACTACATACAGTTCAAACAAAGGAGCTTATAAATTATGTAAGTTATATTATGTATTAGAGACATAAAGTAATCATGGTCATTGTGAATGTGCCTAATGGTGAGTTTCTTTTGTAAATCACTGGGAATTATGTTGTCGGTACGTCAGATGCTGTGTGGGTGAGATGCTGTGTTGGATTTGAATGTGTTAGGCTATGGTAGATAAAATAAAGGCAGAATAAGTGATGTTTGGGAGCTTTTCTGAATTGTGAGAGGTCAGCGATTGATCGTATATGAGGTGGGAGATTGTTCCAGCACTTAGGAGCATATAATGTAAATGCTCTATTTCTAGTTGTTTGGGCACATTTAGTGGACTCAGGTGGTATGGATAGCGTATTGCTAGTTGTTGACCTTCTTAGCCTGTTAGTAGGGGTACTGGTCAGGAGTGAAGAGAGGGATGTGGAAGATATCCGGTTAATTGCTTTAAATGATAGGATTAACGCCTTGTAGGTGATTCTGCTCTGTAATGGTAGCCAGTGTAGATCCATAAGTATGGGAGTTATGTGGTCTTTTTTGGAGATGCCACAGAGAATGCGGGCTGCTGTGTTCATCGCCATCTGAAGAGGATTGAGAGTGCTCTTGGGGAGTCCATGTAGGATGATGTTGGAATAATCAAAGTGTGGCATTACGAGTGTCTGGAATATTGTCCTGAAGTCCCCTGGGGCTAGTAGAGGTCTTAGATGTCGTAGTGTCCATATTTTGTTGTAAATGGATTTGGTGGTATTCTTTATATGCTCTTTGAAGTTGAGCTGCTGGTCTATTGTAACCCCTAGGTATCGTATTACAGACTTGCATGGGAGCTCGGCGTCACGAACTTTCACTGAGGCAGGAGGAGAGAAGTTTTTGTTCCTGGTTATGAAAAGGACTTCAGTTTTCTTAAAGTTTATGCGAAGATTTTGGGACAGGAGCCAATCAGTAATTGCATTGAAGCATTCAATAAATGGATCAAGGTTTTGGTGCTTGATGTTAATTAGGGCGAAGATCAGTACATCATCTGCATATATCAGACTGGAGATGTTAAAAGAACGGATGATATCACAAATGGGTTGCATATAAATGTTAAAGAGTAGAGCCGAAAGGGATGATCCTTGGGGTACTCCTTGTTGCTGATGGAATGGTTCCGATGTTGAGGAACTTATCCATACTTGTTGCCAGCGGTTCATGAGATAGGATTTGCACCATTCCCAAGCAAGGCCATGAATTCCTTTTTCCTGTAGGTGGGAGAGGAGTTGTACATGGTTGACAGAATCAAATGCCGCCGCTATATCAAGAAATATGAGTATGAACCCATTCTCAATTTTGTCGATACCTCTGGATAATGTATTGATGAGTATAGTGAGTAGGGTCTCTACACCATGGGCCTCACGGAATCCATGCTGACAAGGATCAAGAGGGGCTTATATGTCTATATGTTGTAGTTGCATTTGGACCACCTTTTCTATAAGTTTGGCTAGATAGGGTATACTTGAAATCGGGCGGTATGAGTCTGTCTTTGTTGGGTCAGGTTTGTTGTTTTTCAGGAGAGGGCGTATGGAAGTTTGTTTCAGGGTTTCTGGGAATGTTCCACTTGTGAAGGAGAGATCTATGATGTAGGCTAGAGTTGAGCTGAGTTCTACACGCATCGATCTGATCCAATGGGCAGGACAAGGATCATTCAGTGCCGTAGTAGTGTTGATGGTGGCAATAAGGTCAGCAATGTACTTCTCTGTCGGAGAGGTGAATTTTGTCAATGGTTGCTGTATCTGGGGGAAGAAGCAGGGTGTGGAGCTTTGTGTAAAATTTGTTTTTATGATTTTAGATTGTAGGTACTCGGCGAAGGACTGGGGTTGGATAGAAACTGTTTGATTGGAGGACGGTGTCTTGGTTAAAGCTTTAGCAATACTAAAGAGGTCACGTGGCTTATTTAACGATCGAAGGAGGGTATCCGTGTGGTGCTCTCTCATTTTTTTGTATATTTTCTCACGGTGTTGCTTTAGAGTGTTCTCATAAGTTGATTTGTCAGATGTAGATCGAGATTTGCGCCATTTTCTTTCTTGCTTTCTTAGAAGCTGAAGCAATGCATGTAATTCATCGGAGAACCAAGGGGCTGGTTTTTCTGTTTCGTGGTAGTTTGTTGGATGCTGGTGATTTTTTAGATGAAGGTAGCTGTGCGTAAGAGATAAGAGTTGAGTTCCATCTATGGATCATGTCGTCGAGGTTCTGCGCTGGTTGACGGAGTGCTGGAAGGGTGTTACTGAGGAAGTCATCTCTGTCTAGGGATTTGAAACGAGTTTTTGATTCTGAGGAGGCTGAGTTTGATTGGTTGGTCGGAGTTTGGGTATGTTGGTATGGGATTTGGAAGGATATTACATTATGGTCTGACCATGGGACCGGAGTGGATGATAGGCTGATATTCTTGGTTGATTCTGACTGAGGGGCAAAGATGAGGTCAAGGGCGTTTCCCTTGAGGTGTGTTGGAGAGTTCACCAATTGGGTATAACTAAGGTCCTTCATAGTATCGAGGAATACGTTAGAGTAGGTAGGTTGCAATGAAGCGAGGTTAAAATCTCCAATCAACTCCCCTAATCCTGTTAATCCGTCAGTCTCCACATATCCACGGCGCTCCCTTTCCCCGTCGGGATATAAAAGTCTCAGCGTATGCAGATGATCTTATGCTTTTTGTTTCCTTAGACTCCGTATCTGTTGTTCTGGATCTAATTGACCGCTATTCTCAACTTTCAGGTTACAAAATTAATTGGACCAAATCAGTCGCCTTTCCCCTAAACCACCAGGTTCACCAAGCAGACTTGCAAACCTTTCCTTTTGTATGGCAGCCCCGTATGGTAAAATATTTAGGGGTACATTACTGTTATCCTCTCGAAGAAACCGTCGCTTTTAATGTCAAAAATTTAATCACCAAGGTCCGTGAGCTCACCCAACGTTGGTCTCCACTTACTCTTACGTGGTGGGGCCGTATGGATACCATAAAGATGATGATTGTTCCCAAGGTTAATTATGTCTTAGAAATGTTACCGTGCCTTCTCCCTCGACACACCTACAAAGATATCGAGGGCCTGTTGATCAGATTTTTGTGGCAGAACAAACCGCCTAGAATAGCGAAACATAAACTTCAGTCAGATAAGGAACATGGTGGGATAAGATTTCCTGATTTTTTCAACTATCACCTCTCTTTTCTTCTCAAACAGGGTGCCCGTTGGTTGGACGCTTCTTTCCCGTCCAGACCAATATGGTTAGATATAGAAGAAGACCTCTGTAAGCCCATTCCACTTAGCTATCTCCCTGGAATGACTTTCCCACTGGATGCCCACTATCCACCAATGCTCCTGGATACACTTCGCTCCTTCAATGTTCTCATCAGCTCCCTAGATTCCCTAGCTTGCCCACTAGATAGGCTTCCAATTTGGCATAATGCTCGATTCCAAATTCAACATAAGCCGGTGGCCTGGAGTCCCTGGTATTCCAGAGGCATCTGGACTCCCAATCAACTGTTTCACAATGCTCGCTGGAAGTCCATTAATGAGCTCCATTGTGAGTTTGGCCTTCCTTCTAAATACTATTTTCAACTGCTTCAGTTGCAGCACTGTCTCAAGAGTGCTGGGGTTTTTCCCCCACTAACTCCTCATGACCAAGGATAACTGAGGTGGTCTCCTTTATTGGGGCTCAGTCCGGTGTTGCTTCCACCTTTTATAAAACTCTTTGTGCTCCTCAGAATGCTGTCCCCCCTTCTGCACAGCAGACTTGGGAGCGAGAATTGGGTGTAACTCTAACCCCTGAACATTGGAACCTCTTCTGGAGCAAAGTGGTTCGTGTTTCCCGCTCGGCTTCCTTAACCCAGACGCTTTTCTTCTTTGCCCATCGCTGTTTCTATACCCCTGATAGACTGGCCAAATGGACTTCCACTCTGAGTAATCAATGTTGGACTTGCCATGCAGCTACAGGCACCCTCACTCATGTCATGTACGAATGCCCCGCACTACAACACTACTGGAGCCGGGTCTGGGGTCGTATTCAATCTATCTTACACTTTACTGAACCACTCTCCTGGAAAATAGTGGGACTCCGTTCTGCAGCGGGCATCCCCTCTCTCCCGAAGTCTGCTTACTTCCTCCTTGACTTTCTAATGGGTATTGCCATATCGTTAATCATGAAATATTGGAAAAATAGCTCTTCACTGAGTCCTCTAGAATGGTGGAATTGTGTCTGTCTATATAGTAAGTTTGAACAAATTCCTCGTAGGGCTACCCCTTCCCTTCAGGCCCGC
Source organism: Ichthyophis bannanicus (assembly GCA_033557465.1). Taxonomy (NCBI): domain Eukaryota; kingdom Metazoa; phylum Chordata; class Amphibia; order Gymnophiona; family Ichthyophiidae; genus Ichthyophis; species Ichthyophis bannanicus. The sequence continues at coordinate 551,767,738 of CM066031.1, forward strand.
TACCAGGTGTCTAAATGGAAATTACTCACAGATTTCGTGCAGTCGGCCAAATGCTCGCACTTGACTGTCTAGTTATATCTCTCTCTTGATCCATAGTATATCATGACTGTTATGTTTATGTTCTAACATAATTGCTATGGACCCCATGCCTGGGTTAATATCTTTTCTTTTCTTTTTTTTTTTTTTATTATCTAGAGAAGAAGCATAGGGGGGGAGGGTTGATGGGGTTATTTTCCGGTTTATTCCATTTTATTTTGATGCAATCATCCTTGTTTTATTACTGTGTGTATTGTTATTGTTATAAAATGAAAATAAAAGTTTAAAAAAAAAGTCTCCAATCAACCAATTAGATTTATTTGGGCTACCAGGGTTACAGGCAAGGTCTATAATGTTGGATAAATCTTCTGGAGGTGAAGAGGGAGCTCTGTAAATGAGATTTATGTTGATATATTTGTTAGCAATAGAAAATGTGTCCATGTGCAGGATACTCATTGAGGATAGCGATTGAAACTGGAGATTACTTTTTGATAGGATGAGGACTCCTCCTCCTTTTCGGTTGCTTCTATGACAAGCGTACATCACATAGCCGTGGGGGATGAGTTGATTTATGACGACGGTATCTGTGTCTGATAGCCAGGTTTCTGTGACCATGAGGATATCAAGGTTCTGACTGGTGATAAGGTCTATGATGGCTGGGCATTTTTTTCGAATTGAGCGTGAGTTGATGAGAGCACATTTTAGGTTGCTCTGTAAGAGAATGTTCTTAGGCTCTGGGCTATAGGAGTTATTAATGGAAATATATAGTAAATGTGAATGCCTGATATGATGTGCATGTGGTTGTGTGTGGTGGGAACTACTATTGTTTCTCCTTCCCAAACTATGTAGGATAGGGATATGGTTATGAATGGGTGATAAGGCTGATGTATTTTGTATGGTGTCGGCTAGGAGGTAAAAGCTAAATATAGCAAATAAGGAGATGGCCATGTTAGGGTAACAGTATAATGACAGCAGTATAGTAATTTAAATAACAATTGTAATTTACTGGCAACAGTACAATGATTACTAGCAATGATAAGACTACTGGCAACAGTATAATGATATAGATAGCAATAGTAAGTTACTGGCAACAGTAAAATGGTGACTAGCAATGATAAGAATACTGGCAACAGTATATTGATATAAATAACAATAGCAAGTTATTGGCAACAGTACAATGGTGACTAGCAATGGTACATACTACTGGCAACAGTATAGTGATTAAATAGCAGTGGTAAGCGGTGAGAATTTTTCGGGGGGGGGGGGAGGGGGTGATTCGTGGTAAGTAGCGTTGACTCACTTTGTTCCGTTGATGTGTATTGGTCAGAGAGGTGGTGCTGGCTGTCCGAATGCAGATGAATCCTTTTAGGGCAGCGTGGATGTCAGAGGCTTTTGGAAGGTGTCTAGGGTGATTCAATGTGAGCCACGCCAAAGGGCCCTGTGGCGAGGCCCTCAGGCGCGGGCCCGCCAGGCGCGGGTGCGCCTTGCGGCGGTTTTTTAAACTTGCTGCGGCTGCCCCGATTGGGCAGCAGGAGCCTGCTGGTAGCTTGAGGAGGCGGCCCCAAGGACGTCGGTGCTCTCTCCCTCCAGGGAGAGTGCTGGGGCGAAGAGGCTTGATCGCGCCTTCCGGCGGTTTTTTAAACTTGCCGCGGCTGCCCTGATTGGGCAGCAGGAGCCTGCTGGTGGCTTGAGGAGGCGGCCCCAAGGACGTCGGTGCTCTCTCCCTCCAGGGAGAGTGCTGGGGCAAAGAGGCTTGATCGCGCCTTCCGGCGGTTTTTTAAACTTGCCGCGGCTGCCCCGATTGGGCAGCAGGAGCCTGCTGGTGGCTTGAGGAGGCGGCCCCAAGGACATCGGTGCTCTCTCCCTCCAGGGAGAGTGCTGGGGCGAAGAAAAGTACAATTAGCAAGTAAGTCTAATTTACTCTTCCTAATCGTCCCTCCAGTCTAGTCCCAACTCTGGGTAAGTAACAGGACAGTAAAGAAACTCAATGGGAGGGAGCCGCTAGAGCAGCCTGAAGCACTGCCGATCCAAAACAGGTATCCCTCTCCGCCTGAACATCGAGACAGTAGTGCTTGACAAAAGAATCCAGCGACGACCAGGTAGCCGCTTTGCAAATGTCTACCTCAGGTACCAACTGGAACTCAGCCCAGGACGCTGCCTGTGCTCTCGTTGAATGAGCCCGCAGCCCCTCAGGTACAGCTCTGCCCTTTAAAATATATGCGGATGCCACGGCCTCCTTAATCCATCTAGCAATGGAAGCTTTAGAAGCTGCCTTTCCCTGACTTGGTCCTCCGAAGAGCATGAAAAGACGATCGGACCGCTGAAAAGCTTTCGTTCTACGGATGTAGATCTTCAACGCTCTCCTCATGTCCAAACGATGTAGATGTGGGGAAGAAGAATCTGCTGAAGACCCAGCAAATACTGGCAAGGTGACTACCTGATTCACGTGAAACACCGAGACAATCTTAGGCAGAAAGGACGGCATGGGCCGGAAAACTACCTTAGACTCATAGAACTCTAAAAAGGGCTTTCTATAGGACAATGCTTGCAACTCGGAAATGCACCTTGCCAAGCACATGGCTACAAGAAATACCACCTTAAGGGTAAGATCCTTTAAAGATGCTCAAACGGCTCCTTGACAATCGCCTCCAAGACTATCTTCTCTGAATCAGTATGAGCTATCTATTATTTATCTTCATACCTCTATTAATTTTTTTAAAAGAATATCAATCTAGCTATATCTTAATCATTCCTCTAGTGAGCCTGGACCTCTGGGCTCACCAATCCTCCAGCTGCTTGGAGACTGAGATAACTGGAGTGAGGAGGCGGATCCAGGATGGATATACCAGTTGTCATCAGGAAAAAGATGACGTGTTCTCAGTCTCCAAGCTGCTGTGAAAGGTGCACAAACCCAGAGTTGGGACTAGACTGGAGGGACGATTAGGAATCCTGGTTTCTTGGGTCCCAAGCCAGTGCTCCAACCAGTAGGCTATAAGTCAGAAGAAAGCAACATAGATCAACATAGATACAAGACGGGATACACTGGATCAGGGAATTAGTAGCATACCAATAAAATTCTGGTTCACCATTCTGTTGTTTGGTACAAAACAAGTTGGGAGCCACAAGACTACTTGTATGTCATGTAATTTCTTATAAGGATACCTTTATTACATAGGAGGGTCTGAAGTAGTTGAAATGATCCTGCAGCAAATTTAAGCAAATCCTCTTAAAACGTTGGAGAGCAAATAAGCCACAAGGTGCCTTCCACTTCCACCATGAGATGGTTCTATCTGGATCAAGGTACTTGAAAGCAAAGGTGAACTTACTAAATATTTGTTCTTTCTCATTGTCTGTGCCTTCCTTCCAGTAGGTGGAGACAAAGTAGTTTTGCTGACCTTCCAAGACTAGGTTGCAACAGTCTAGATAGGAGCTGACTAGAGAGTGGATAATTGGGTCATGGTAGTGTGTTCAGAAACGAAGGGATGAATTTTCCTGATGTTATAAAGGAAGAAAGAGCAGATTTTATCTACTTGTTGGATGTGTGCACAGAAAGAGGACCCCAAAGTAGTGAGTTGAGGAAACCGGTAGGATGATGGTGTTATCCACATAAAGACAGAAAGGGTGGATTTGGGGGGAAAGATAAGGAGTTTCTTTTTAGCCACGTTCAATTTCAGATGGTGGTGGGACATCCAGGCAGCAACATCAGACAAGCAGGTTGAGATACAGGCCTGGATTCCTGAAGAGATTTCAGGTGTAGAGAAGTAAATCTGAGAATCATCAGCATAAAGGGTACTGAACCATGGGAGGAGATCAGGGCACCAAGAAAATGATTACAGAAAGAGGTCCCAAGACAGAGTGTTGAGGTGCACAGACTAAAAGCGAGATAGCAGTGGAGGAAGATCCACCACCAGAACATGCACTAGAAGTGCAATGGGAGAGATTAAGAAGAAAGCAGAATAGAACCCCCCTAAATCCAAGTGAGAATAGGGTATCGAGAAAGTGGTGATCGACAGTCAAAAGCAGCAGATAGGCCAAGAAGAATATGGATTGAGTAAAGCCCTTGGTTTTGGCCAAAACAGGTCACTGGAGATTTTGGCAAGGAAGTTTCTAGACGATATAGAGGATAAAAGGCAAATTGCAGAGGATCCAGACAGCAGTGGTTAACCGCACGTTTAAGTAGTTAGGATGTGATAGGAAGGAGATGGGCCAATAATTAGGATAGACAGGATCAGGAGTGGAGGAGTAGCCTAGTGATTAGAGCAACTGCCTAGTACCCAGAAGATCAAGGGTTCAATTCCCACTGGCACTTCTTGTGACTTTGGGCAAGTCACTTTACCCTCCATTGCCCTGGAAGAAAAGGCTGGCAATCTACTTCCAGTGATACATTGCCAAGACAACCCAGAGGTAGCTGGGTCATTATGAGTCAACACAGACTTGATGGCACAAAAAAAAAGGGTCTAGTGATGATTTTTTGAGAGGTGTAACCACAGCATACTTGAAGGCTGTAAGAACAATTGCAGCAGAAAGCAATAAGTTGAGGATATGACAGAGGGAAGGAACAACAGGGGGAGAGATAGAGTTTAGTAAAGCAATGGCAATGGGATCAGAAGAGCAGAATGAGTTTGGAAAAGAAATGATGTGCAGTTTCCTCCTCAGGGATTTTAGAAAAAGAAGAGTCAGAGGTTGAAGGAAGGATTTATGTTTATTATATTTGATAAAAACCGCCTTTCACAAGAACCAAAGCGGTGTACAATTAAAAATTCAATAAAAGCAGGCCAAGGCCAGCGAAAAGGAAAAGAAATATACAATATTTGACAGGACAGCAGAAGAATCAGGAGAACAAGACAAGTCGTAGACAGGAGGTAAGCCTAGGAAAGAACAGGAGGGAGGGAAGAGAATTAATCACACAAAAGGGGAGGGAAGGTTGAAAGCTAGGGAAAACAAATGGGTTTTTAGCTGTTGTTTAAAAGTAGTAAACTGAGGGTCCAGACGGAGGGAGGGGGGAAGGGCATTACAAAGGGCGGGAGCAGCAAAGAAAAAGGCAGAGGAGTGGGTAGACTGTAGGTGAGCGCGAGAAGGGGAAGGGAGGGTAAGGCGGTTGAGGTGAAAAGAGCGGGGAGTGTGTTTAGGCAAGTGAAAGAAGAGGAGATCCGTTAGGTATTGGGGAATGCTAGTGTGGAAGGCTTTATGAGTCAGGATCAATAGTTTGAAAGTGGCCCTGAAAGGGATAGGCAAACAGTGGAGGTGAAAAAGCAGGGGAGTGATGTGATCCCGAGGGGAGGAACGTGTGACCAGGCGTGCAGCAGTATTCTGAATCCGTTGTAGGCGGGTGAGCTGATTTTTTGGGAGACCGAGAAATAAAGAGTTGGCAAAGTCTACTCGAGACATAATTAAGGACAGAACCAAGGTAACAAGGGCTGGAGGGGAAAGAAAAGGGTGAATAGAGCGAATCATGCGGAGGAAAAAGAAGGATGTTTTGGTGATGTGAGAAATGTGGGAGTGAAAAGACAAATCAGAGTCAAAGTGCACACCAAGGTACCGGAAAGTGGAGACCAGGGGTTCAGGGGAGCCGGAGAAAGAAGGGGCCAGTGAGGGGGGAGAGCCACCGTGAGTAAACCAGAGAGCAACCGTTTTGGCAAGATTCAGGTGAAGGCAGTTGAGTGTCAGCCAGTCTGCTACAGCTGCAAGGCAGGAGTCTAGTACAGAAAGATCAGGGCAGGAAGGAGAAGTATGATGGAGCAAAAGCATATCGTCCGCATAGAAAAAAGTAGACACACCAAACTGCTGAATCAGGGACGCAAGGGGAGCCAAGAAAAGGTTAAAGAGGAGAGGGGCAAGAACAGAACCCTGAGGGACCCCACAGGGAAGAACGTGAGGGTCAGAAGGGGGAGAGGAAGGAGAAGATGAAAGAACCGCACAAGATCGGGAAGAGAGAAACGAGTGGAACCAGTGAAGCACAGTGCTACAAAGGCCTGCATCCCGCAGGCGGTGAAGAAGAAGAGAGTGATGATTTAAGAGTGAAGAGAAAGAAGGGGAGATGGAGATGGCACTGTGAACTCAAGATTAATACTGTGAACCTTATAGCAGAAGCAGTCAGCCAAAATTTGGACAGGAAGGGTCGGGGGCAGTGGCACTCTGAGGAGAGTGCTGCACTTGCAGAGACAGTGAAGGCTAGAGGCAAGAAAGTTATCAGTGGTACGGTTGGGTCATCCAACAGGCAAACTAGGCAGTTGCTGCCCACAAGGTCTGCTGTCCTAGGCATAGCTACCATTTCCCCCACCGGTGAAGCGGCAGCTTAACTGTTGCTTCAGCAAACCTTAAAATGCCCACATGCGTCTATGCATCTATGATCTGCTGCTCCTGCCTCCTCCAACAGGAGCAGCAGGCCATGAGCAGTGCTGATGCTGCCCCCCTCCTCTAAGTGAGAAGATGGATAGGGAGAGGGGGCAGCACCCGCGACCGGCCCTGGTCAGTGGACAAAGTACATCTTGCTTGGTGAGTGCTATGGCAGAGATTAGCATGAATTTGAAATGTAGGAAATCGAAATGGATACAAGATGGATAAGCGGATCACAGGCGACTGCCCACGATGGAGTTGTCTGCTACTGTTAAATTGCATTCCATCTCTTTCCCAAAACTACTGCCTCTCCCTGGCAACAACCAGCTCTCTCCCATGCTTAAGGGCGCTGCGTTGCACTGTAGCAAAGAAAGAGTCACAGAATAGCACCTACTGAATAGGTTCACCTGCGGAAACATGACCTGTTCACTAAGCGCTTTTTTAAAAATAACTTTGCCTCAAAAAAACCCGTTGAAATTGTTGGACGCGGGATAAGATAAAAGCCAGGTGACAAAACCCCACAACATCCCGCCTACTCCTAAACTGTAGTCACATCATGTACACGCCGCTGATTATCAGGGACGCTCAGGACGGAGGCGTCTATGTGGATTGGTTTGTGCCGTCCGCCAATGGAGGGGCAGTGGGTGGGGTCCGTCTGAGGCGTGCGTACGTAGCATGGCGACGGTGGCTGCTGTGCGTGCGGTGCGGTTGCTGCGGGGCACGCGCCTGCTGACGGCCGTTTGCGCACAGCTGCGAGTTCCGTCGGGCCATCGCGGGTCCTGCTGTGGGGCAGGGTATAGCTCAGAGAGCGCCCAGGTTCAGGCCGTGTCTGTGCAGCTGTCCGAGACTGGTGGGGTGACAGGTTCCAGCGCCGAGTTCAGCGGTGTCCGAAGAGAGGAGCCCGAGCCTGGGCCGGCGCGCACAGGTAAGATGGGATGCTGTTTTCCGCTGTCCTCTCTGGGCACCAGTCATGTTTGCTGCTGGGGGAGAGGGGCGTTCTGCTTTTTATTTGGTTTCTTTGTTTTTTTTTAGTGCATGCTTTTCAGTAATAACTCAAGGCTTGTTACAGTCATGTACCAGAGGGCTTGCAGTCTTAAGGTCTCGATGCTCTAGAGATTATCCCTTGCTAGTTTTGCTCCCTGATGCAGAAAGCAATCTAGTGCTGGTAAATCCCGAGCAAAGCTCTAAAGCATAGGGCAGAGGCAGGGATGTACCACCCACCAAATGAGCTAGGCAGTTGCCTAGGATGTCTTACCCTGGTGGACAGTGCTGCAGTAAAGTACCCAAAAGCATGCTCAAAGGCCTGTCTTGCCATTCTGGCCTCTTCGACAGGAAATCTGTATGTTTCCTACCACCCCTCTTCCTGAACTCTGTTCTTTCTCTAGCTTACTTCTCTCTTTGCCCTTTTCTTCCACTGCCAACTCCAGACTTTAATCCTTTTGCCTTGCTGCTCCTTATGCCTGAAACAAACTACCTGAATCTGTGCATCAAGTTTCATCTCTTCCCCTTTTCAAAATGCTAAAGGCTCACCTCTTTGAGGCTGTATTTGGCTCGTTCTCCTTACCTTTCTCTATTTGTGCCCTTGTTCTCAAGTTTTGTACTGTCTCTTGATTAAATTGTAAGCTCTAAAGAGCAGGGACTATCTTCTATATGTATCTGTACAGCGCTACGTTCACCTTGTAGTGTGGGTTTTTTTTTGCAATTTGTCATCTGGCTTTTATTTCCTGCCTCCCAAATACCTGGCAGGATTGTGGCCCTCCAGGACTGGTTTGGAGACCCCTGGTGTAGGAGATTCAAAAGTCAGTAGACATCAGCTCAGAATGCCATATTGAGAATTAGATCTTGAGCTAATGTGCACATTAATGCTCATGATCTTGTGTTCCCACTCTATTCCTGGGTATGATTACTATGGTATAGAGTAACAGTTCGTAATATTGAGAATTAGGCCACATGACCTTGACAGTTCACATCTCCATATGAGGTAAACTCTGATCTCAAGCCAGTGCAGAACTTAATGACCATTCTTGCTGTCACTCATCTTCTGCAGGAATCCCTCACGTGGTGGATTTTTCACATTAATTTGGCCATGGGACTACCCTTCTGTATTCCTCCGTAGAAAAAAATCTTACAATAGATGCATCCAAACTGTGCTTGGGAGCTCATATCGATGGGTTCCACACTCAAGGCAGTAGATCATATGGAAACTCTTTTAGAGGGATCAACTTCTTGGAATTGTTGTGGGGTTTTTTTTTTTTTTTTCTAAATTATAAATGTTTATATTTACTTTTTAAGAATTCAGAATGAATTGTCTTGCCATGATATTGCTTCTTCTGGATCAGCATGAGTGGCTTGTTTCCCTAAACCCTAAAGATGCTTACAGCCACATTCCCATCACCCCAGTCATTGGAAATTTCTGTGATTCAAATTTCAGATCCAGCATTTTCGGTACAAAGTCTGCCCTTTGGCTTTTCATCTGCACCCAGAGTGTTCCTGAAATGTTTAGCAGTTGTTTACATCTCTGCTCCACAGACAGGGTTGTCATGTTTTTCCCTGCCTGGATGATTGACTTTTATCTGCTGCCACAAAAAGGATGTGGAGGTCTCTGTACAGGAGACCATGCTCCTCTTAAAGAACCTCTGCTTCTTGATCAGCAGGGAGAAATACAATCTGATACCAATGCAGACAATACTATTTATTGGAGCACAAATAACACAAGACATGCAGAAGCATACCTGCCTGCAGACAGCGTATTCACTGTCTCTTCTCATCTGGACTCAGTTGCTAAGACATGTGGCTGACTAGACTCTGCATATGGCCTCTACAGTGGCATTTCAGGAAGCACTGGATGCAGCATCACATGATTAGTCCCTAAACACAAAGGTACTTATCATTGAGGCAGTCCATCATTCGCTCAAATGGTAGATAAAACCCAAAGTTCTCAGTATGGAGCATCCTTTTGCACTCTCCCTCCCCCCATCACGTACTGTAGTTTTCACAGCAGATGCTGCTACACAAAAATGGGGCGGGTGCATCTTCTACACATCAACACTCAAGATATTTGGAACAAATTTGAACAGTCTTTCCATAGAAATCATCTTGAACTCAGAGGGCCTCACTGAAATTTGATGCAGTTAAGAACAGACCAGTTTGTCATGTTTAATAGCAACAAGTGAGACAGATCCTGATCCATATGGCTTTGCCTGGAAACGATGAGGATTTGGCATATCGCCAACTGCCTTCGGATCACACTCCAGCCAGTCTGCCTTCGCAGTCCTCGGTCAATGAGCAGACTCCATCAGTCAGAAACTAAACCTGCAGGAGTGGTTGCTCAACTTGGAAGTCATCCACAATCTATTCAAGACATGGAGAATTCCTGGGGTAGATCTCTTTGCATCAGAGAAAAACAAGAATGTGTTCTCTTCTGCTCTTATCTGACCAAGTCAAGAATGTTAACGCCCAATTCATTTGCCAAACCATGGATGACTGGTCTTCTGTTTGCATTTCCTCCTTTTTCCCTCATCCCAAGAACCTTGCAGAAGGTTTTCAGTGAGAGCTCATCTCATTCTCTGCCCTGCGCTGGCCCAGGCAGATTTGGTTTCCCAGGCTCCTTGCATTGATTGATCTCTGCATCACCAGAATCCTTTGGGACACCATTCAGTGTCCTTCAGACGGCATGGAAATTGCCTAGGAGATGCCATTTAGTCTTGCTGTTGCCCAAGAAATAAAGGGCATCATTATGGCCTCCAGACGCTTATCAGCATGCAGATCCTATGTAAAAAAAATTGATGTTTTGCTCAGTGAGTTGTTGAGCAGGAAAAAGGGTTTTGCTTTTACATAACATCTCAAGTACTCTACTTGTTTCATCTGTCAGAATTTGGGCTATAAACCTCTTCAAAATGACTCCACCTTGTGGCTATAACTACTTACCGTAACTGCATCAATGAAAAATCCATCTTCATGAATCCATTAGTTTCCAGATTTAATGAGGCCTCATGTCACCTGCTCCGGCTGGGACCCAACATTGTTCTAACCCAACTCGCACAGAGCCCATACATCCTTAAAATGTCTCACGTAGAAATAATCTTCCTAGTAACCATAACCTCGGCAGTGAGAATCTGTTCCACGTTTTTGTCCATTACCCTCTGTACACACAATTCTATCCCAATCGAGTGGTCCTTCGGACACATCCCAGTTTCTTCTTTCAAAGGTTATGAGATCCACTTTTAACAAGTCTATCATCTTTCCAACTTTCTTTCTCGATGCACGATCCACTGTAACAGAAGAATGTCGTCATTCATTGGTTTGTATGTTTATTAAAAACTAAATATACTGCCCATAACAGAAGTATCTGGGCAGTTTACAAACAGAATTAAAAGCTGCAAGGAAAAGAAAAGGAACGCCATTAAAAATTTAAAAGCAGGACAGAAGAGATAAGGAGGGAGAGGGGTGGACAGGACAACAGATAAAAAGGGAAGGCAAAGGTTATACATCGAGGGGGTAAACGAGCCAACAGATAAAAGGGGCAGCAGGATTTTACATCAGCGAGGAGGGGGGAAGGTCTAAGGAAGATTAAAAAAAAAAGCACCTTTTTTGTTCTGCAAGTGACAAAAGACATAAGACAAACATTTTCAGATTTTCTTCACCTTCAACACAAATATTCCAAGTAAATCAGCCTGAATGAGGATTCTTGTCAATTTGGGTTTCTGATTGCATCGTTTTCTGCTATGGTCAACTTAACTACAACCTCCAGGCAAAGCCGGTCCGCATCTTGTTCACGGAGCTACATGTGGACTGTTTGTCAAGGATTCCACAGGGGATGCAGGAATGACTGGCACAGGTACAGAGAAGTCACCCAAAGACTACTTTGCTGGGGGAGGGCCTGGGCACACTGACTCCATCTAAGGACACCAGATAGGGTGGCTGCATCTTCTGCTGTGTATGGAGTTACCCTTATTATAGGTAAGCAACTCCACTTTCTCAGTTTTAGTCTTAAATGCACTACTTTTGTAGCTTCATAACATGTCCACTCATCTTTGTACTTTTTAAAAGAGTAAGCAACTGATTCACATTCACCCATTCCACTCCACTCATAGTTTTATAGACTTCTCTTGTATCTCTTCTCCAAGCTGAAGAGCCCTAACCCCTTAAGCCTTTCCTCATAGGGGTATCCTTTCATCTCCTTTATCATTTTGGTCACCACCTCTGAACTTTCTCTAATTCTGCTATCTCTTTTGAGATGCAGAGACTAGAACTGCACACGCAACTCGAGTTATGGTCATGCATGAAGTGATAGAGAGATTACGATACTCTGTATTCTTCATTCTTTTCCTTATAATTTCTAGCATTCTATTAGCTTCTTGATTGCCACTACAAACTGAGAAGAGGATTTTGAGACACCCATGATGATGCCTAGATTCTTTTCCTGTCTGATGACCTTAATATGGAACCTTGCATTGTGTAGCTATAGTTGGGTTGTTCTTCCCTAAGTGCATAGCTTTGCACTTATCCACATTAAATTTAATCTGCCATTTGGATGCCCAGTCTCCCAATTTTTCAAGGTAATGTAATTTTCACAATCCTGGTGTGTCTTAACAATTTTCAGGGACACTGTAGAGAAATCCCACCTCCAGGCTGGAAGCTTCTCTGCTGTCATGGTGGAGAGAGGTTATGTAAAAGGAGAATATCACCTTGGTGTGGCAGGAAGTGATCTATTAGCTAGGACCTCTTCCAGGTGATGTAATACTCTTTCTCCAAAGAGGTATCTGCAAGAACATAAGATATGCCATACTGGGTCAGACCAAGGTCCATCAAGCCCAGTATCCTGTTTCCAACGGTGGCCAATGTAGGTCATCCGTACCTAGCGGTTTCCCCAAAAAAGACACAGGTTCCACAATGCTTGTATTGGGTCAAGCAGTGATATCCAGGGTCCCTTTTTAATAATGGTTTATGGACCTTTCCTCCAGGAACTTGTCAAAACTTTTTTTAAACCCAGCTATACTAACAGCTTTTACTACATCCTCTGGTAACAAATTCCAGAGTTTGATTACGCGTTGAGTGAAAACATATTTTCTCTTATTAGTCTTAAATAGTTTACCCTGTAGCTTCATTGCATGTCCCCTGGTCTTTCTATATTCTGATAACGTAAACAATCGAACTATGTTTACCCGTTCCACTCCGTTCATTAATTTATAGACTTCTATCATATCTCCCCTCAGCCGTCTCCTTTTCCAGGTTAAAGAGTCCTAACCTTTTTAGCCTTTCTTCATAGGGGTATCCTTCCATCCCCTTTACCATTTTGGTGGCTCTTCTCTGAACCTTATCTAATAACGCTATATCCTTTTTAAGATATGGTGACCAGAATTGCACCCAATATTCAAGGTGCAGTCTCACCATGGAACGATATAGAGGCATTATAATATCCTTTTGTTTTGTTTTCCATTCCTTTCTTTATGATACCTAGAATTCTCTTTGCTCTCTTGGCTGCCGCTGCACACTGGGCAGAGGGTTTTAACATGTTATCCACAATGACGCCTAAATCTCTTTCCTGGGTGGTGGTTCCTAATGTGGAACCTTGCATCGTGTAACCATAGTTTGGGTTGTTCTTCCCTAGGTGCATAACTTTGCACTTGTCCACATTAAATTTCATCTGCCATTTTGATGCCCAGTCTTCCAATTCATCAAAATCCTCTTGCAATTTTCCACAATCCTCATGGGTTTTTAACAACTTTAAATAGTTTTGTGTCATCTGAAGATTTGATAACCTCACTCGTTATTCCCTTTTCCAGATCATTTATGAATGTCAAAAAGCAGCGGTCCCAGCACAGATCCCTGCGTACCACTACTGTTCACCTTTCTCCATTGAGAAAATTGGCCATTTAGCCCTACCCTCTGCTTTCTATCTTTTAACCAGTTCCTGATCCACAATAGTACACTGCCTCCTATCCAATGACTCTTTTTAGTTTTGCCAAAGGTCTCTGATGAGGGACCTTGTCAAAGGCTTTCTGAAAGTCCAATTACACTATATCAACCGACTCAACTTTGTCTACCTGTTTATTCACACCTTCAAAAAAACATAACAGATTAATAAGACAATATCTTCCTTGTTTAAAGCCATGTTGGCTGTCTCCCATTAAGCCATGACTATCTACATGTTCAGCAATTTTGTTCTTTATGATGGTTTCTACCATTTTTCCCGGTACTGACGTCAGGCTCACCGGTCTGTAGTTTCCTGGATCACCCCTGTAACCCTTTTAAAAAATTGGCGTTACGTTCGCCAATGTACTTGAAAAGGTCTTTATTACGTGTTTTTGCTTCCGCAGCAAGCTTCTTCTCAAATTCTCCCTTTGCCTGCCTTATCAATGCCTTGCATTTAATTTGCCAGTTCTTGTGCTGTTTCCAGTTTTCGTCATTTGGCTCTTTTTTTTCCATTTCCTGAAAGATGCTTTTTTAGCAAAAACAGCCTCTCTGACCTCACCTTTAAACCATGCTGGCAGTTTTTTGGACTTCCTTCCACTTTTCTTAAAGTGTGGAATACAGCTGGTCTGCGCTTCTAAGATAGTATTTTTCAACAACACGCAAGCTTGATGTAAGCCTTCAATCTTTGCGACTGCTCCTTTTAGGTTTTTCTTAACTATTTTCCTCATTTTATCATAGTCTCCCTTTCGAAAGTTAAAAGGTAGTACTGTGGATTTCCTTACCATCCCTCCTCCACTAATTAAATCAAACGCGATCATGCTATGATCATTATTGCCAAGTGGCCCCAACACCCTTATCTCTTGCACCAGATCTGGTCTTCCGCTAAGGACTAGATCCAATATGGCTTCCCCTCTGGTTGGTTCATGAACCAGCTGCTCCAAGAAACAGTCATTTATTTCATCTAGAAACTTTATCTCCCTAGCATGTCCTGCCATGACACTGACCCAGTCGATACCGGGGTTATTGAAATCACCTATTATTATTACTGCGCTGTAACTTTTGTTAGCTTCCTTGATTTCTTTTGAGCATTTCATCATCTATTTGTTCATTCTGGCCAGGCGGTTGCTAGTATACCACCACTGCCATCTAATGTTCCCTCTAATTTTCTGTAGGCTGTGTGCGCATAAAATATCAGCTGTGCAGCTTTTGAAGGAAGGTTACATTTTTTATGCACCACATAACGACACTCGGAGTTATATACTTTAAAATTTGACTACATGTCAGAATACAGTATGTACACCACATTGATTGCACTGGAAAATATTGTAGAACTTGTGAAAACTGTAAATACACAACAACTTTTAAATTTTAAGACGTCTCTGTTTTCTATCAGAATCAGAACCGTAATTTTTGTGCGCTCTGTTGTAAAGTATGTGCGCTTGATTGGCAAGGTATGTGCGCGCAAACAGCTTCCCCTTTTTACATGGAATTTCAATACATAGGGATTCTACAGCAGATTTTGTTTCCTGCAAAACTTTAATCCTTTCTGACTCAATGCCCTCTCTAACATAGAGCACAACCCCTCCACCAATTTGATCAGCTCTATCATTACGATAGTTTGTACCCAGGTATCACAGTGTCCCACTGGTTGTCCTCCTTCCACCATGTCTGAGAGTCCAATCATATCTAACCTCTCATTTAGTGCTATATATTCTAACTCTCCCATCTTATTTTGTAGACATCTAGTATTTGCATACAAGCATTTTAGAGACTGTATTTTATTCATATTAATTTGGCCGTTGGTCTGTTAAGTGCCATCGAGTCGGAGTCGACTCATGGTGACCCTCTGGATAGCTATCCTAAATTGTGTTCGGTCTTCAGTCAGGCGGCTCATTGTTGACAGACTGGTACCCGTAGCTGCTGTTACTGTATCGATCCATCTCATTGCTGGCCTTCCTCTTTTGCGTTGACCTTCTATCTTGCCAAGCATGATGTCTTTCTCTAATGATCTCTCTTCGCATGATGTGTCCAAAGTATGAAAGTCGAAGTCTTGTCATCTGAGCTTCTAAAGAAAGCTTAGGTTTGATCTCCTGTAGTACCGACTGGTTTGTTCTTCGGGCAGGCCATGGTATACACAGTATTTGCCGCCAGCACCATAATTCAAAGGCATCAATTTTCTTTCTGTCTATCTTTTTCACTGTCCAGCTTTCACATCCATATGATGTTATTGAAAATACCATGGCTTGAACAAGTCGAATCTTTGTATGGAGAGAGACATCTCTGCTCTTGAGAATCTTATCTAGGTCTTTCATAGCCATTCTGCCAAGAGCAATGCGTCGTTTGATTTCTTGACTGCTTGTTGCTGCTTTATTGATAGTTGATCCAAGTAGGTTAAAGTTGTTCACAATTTCAATTTCTTCTCCTTCAACGATGAACCTGTTGATTATGCCAGTTGTCATGATCTTTGTCTTCTTTACATTAAGGTGCAGGCCCATTTTGAGACTATGTTCTTTGATTGTGAGAAGCAAATGTTTCAGATCATCTTCACTTTCAGCCAGTAATGTAGTATCAGCATAGCGAAGATTGTTGAGTCTTCCACCAATCTTCACACCTCTGTCTTCATACAATCCTGCTTCTCTGATGATTTGTTCTGCATATAAATTAAACAGGTAGGGGGAAAGTATGCAGCCTTGTCTTACACCTTTGCTTATTTTAAACCATTCTGTTTCTCCTTGTTCCGTTCGAATTGTTGCTTCTTGATCAATGTACAAATTGCGCAAGAGAACGATCAGGTGTTCTGGTATACCCATGCTTCTTAATGTGGCCCAGAGTTTCTCATGGTTTACACAGTCAAAAGCCTTGCTGTAGTCGATTTAAAGCACAAATAGATATCCTTTTGGTATTCTTTAGTCTTTTCAAGGATCCATCTCACATCCGCAGTGATGTCTCTCGTTACTCGCCCTTTCCTGAACCCTGCTTGCACTTCAGGTAGTTCTTGTTTCAGGTATGGTTGTAGTCTCTTTTGAATAATCTTCAGTAGAATCTTGCTGGCATGTGGGATCAGAGCGATTGTTCGATAATTTCCAGAGTCAGTTTGATCACCTTTCTTTAGTATTGGTATAAACACAGATCTTTTCCAGTCAGTTGGTCATGATGTTGTCTTCCATATTTCTTGGCAGAGCCTTGTAAGTATGGTAACAGCTGCATCAGATTGCTGCAATACTTCTATAGGAATGCCATCAATGCCTGGTGCTTTGTTCTTTGATAAGGCTTTCAATGCTGCTTCAACTTCTTCTTTCATCACCAATGGTTCCTAATCATAAGGTACAGTTTGAAACGGCTGTTGGTCCACTTGATCTTTATCATATAAAAACTCTGTATATTCCTTCCACCTTTTCTTGATCTTCTCAGCATCATTCAACGTAGAACCTTGAGCATCTTGTAACATTCCAATTCGAGGCTGGAACTTTTTCTTTAACTCTCGTAGCTTTAGGAAAGCCGATCTTGTTCTTCCTCTAATAGTTTCTGCTTCTATTTCCTTGCATGCGTCGTTGTAGTACTTTTCCTTGTCCTGTCTTGCTGCACGTTGGAAATCTCTGAGTTCTGCGATTGTCTTTCTTTCTCCTCTGGCTTTAGCTTCTCTGCGTTTCTGGGCAATTTTCAGAGTTTCTTCCGTCATCCATTTTGGCCGTTTTTGCTTTTTCACCTTTTGTAGAGACTTCTTGCTTTCTTCCAACACAACCTTCTTGATGTCATTCCATAACTCTTCCGGAGCTCTGTCATTTGTATCTAAAGCAGCAAATCGATTTTGCAGGCAGTCTTTAAATTCCAGTGGTATATTCTCAAGGTCATATTTTGCTGCATTCATGAGTGGTTTGCTCTTTTTCAACTTTAGCTTGAGTTTGCATATTAGTAGTTGATGATCTGTACCACAGTCAGCTCCAGGTTTTGTCTTGGTTGATGTTATAGAGCTTTTCCATCGTTGACTTCCACAGATGTAGTCAATTTGATTTTTATACAATCCATTGGGTGAAGTCCATGTGTACAGTTGCCGCTTGTGTTGCTGGAAGAAGGTGTTTGAGATGAATAGATCATTGGTCTTGCAGAATTCTATCAGTCTTTCTCCAGCTTCATTTCTGTTGCTAAGTCCATATTTTCCAACTACTTTGCCTTCTTCTTTGTTGCCAACTTTTGCGTTCCAGTCACCCATGACTATCAGGATATCCTGTTTGCATGTTCTGTCAATTTCAGCTTGTACTTGTTCATAGAACTCTTCAATTTCATTCTCTTCTGAAGCTGTTGTTGGGGCATATACTTGAATTATAGTTGTGTTGATAGGCAATCCTCGTAGACGAATAGAGATTAAGCGATCGCTGACTGCATTGTATTTCATTACAGTTCTTGCAAATTTCTTCTTTATTATAAATGCAACACCATTTCTTCTTTGTCTTTCATTTCCAGCATAGTAGACCATGTGATCATCTGATGCAAAGTGCCCGATGCCGGTCCATTTCAGTTCGCTGACACCCAACAGATCAAGTTGTACACGTTCCATTTCATTCTTGACCACCTCCAACTTCCCTTGGTTCATGCTTCTTATGTTCCATGTTCCAATGTGTAAGACATCTTTACAGCTTCTGACTCTCATTTCATGCGCAGCTACATCAGCAGTCAGACTTCCCGAGGGCTTTGATCCAACCACATCATAAATGCTGGCTTTACTCTGAAAAGTCTTCAGCTCTTCCCCAGTAGCTAGTTGAGTGCCTTCCGACCTGGGGGTCTCATCTTCCAGGACCATAGCACAATTTGTTTTGTTGTAACTATTCATTGGGTTTTCATGGCAAGATACAGAAGTAGATTGCCGGGCCTTTCTTCCGCGCAGTTTAAGTTTGGTGGTGTTGCCGTTGTCACAGAAATGTGATCCTCCGCCGTCAACACTATCCCATTCTGCTGCTGCCCAGATGGGTGGTTTGTCTTGGTCTGGCACCTCAGCTGAGACCTGTCCATCTTGGGAGACCCTGCCAGTAGTTAAACTACCGATAGTTTAGCTCTCAGCATCACTGATGCACGCAAGCCCTCACAGCACGACAAGCTGCAAACCAAGTTGGTAGGCATGGGTAATTTGGAATCTTTAAGCTCTGTCTGCTCCATACTCGAGGGCATTTGGGCTACTTTACTCTTTTTTTGGAACCTCTCTGCTTTTTGGTAGTATCCTTCAAGGATACATTCTTCCGAACCATGCACTCTTGTGCGACTGTCTGCTTTCCCCTATTATCTAGTTTAAAAGCTACTCTATCTCCTTTTTAAAGGTTAATGCCAGCAACCTGGTTCCATCCCTTTTAAGGTGAAGCCCATCACTTCGGAAGAGCCCCTCCTTTCCCCAGAATGTTCCCCAATTCCTAACAAATCCAAAACCCTCAGCCTTGCACCATTGTCTCATCCACGCATTGAGACTCCGGAGCACTGTCTGCCTTTTGGGTCCTGCGCGTGGAACGGGAAGCATTTCGGAGAGGTTTAGGACAGTTGGTGATTCGATTAGTAGGCATTCAGATAACTGTGTTGGCTGGTGGATGTGAGGATTGCCTAGTTGAAGGTGGTGGCTCTTGCAATTTTTCACAATCCTCTCGTGATGTAACAACTTTGAATAATATGTTGTCTGCAAATCTGATCACCTTACTTTTTCCCATTTGGAGGTCCTTTTAAAAATGTTAAAAAGTAATGGGCCTAGTACAGATCCCTGGACCATTTCACCATTCACCTTTCTCCATTGAGAAAATTGACCATTTAGCCCTACTCTCAGTATTCTGTCTTAACTAGTTCCCATTCCACAGTAGGACAGTGCCTCCTATCCCATGACAGTTTCTCATGAGGGACCTTGTCAGATATTAGTGTAGCTGGATTTCCATAAAGCAATTGGCTTACCTTTATCACACCTCAAAAAATATGGAGAAGATTGGTGAGGCAAGGCTTCCCTTAGCTAAAACTCCGTACTATTTTGCCCAACACAGGCTCACTGACTGTTCTGTAGTTTCAAGGGGTGACCCAAGAACTTTCTTTAAAATTGCTGTTATGGGGGACAGTGATGTCCTCTGTGTTACCTGTGGAATCAAGATCTCTGTACCTGTGCAGCACATTGGTGCTGCTTGCTGTCATCAGCTGGGTTCCTATAAAAGCTTTGCCCTACTGTGGGATGCGGTCACAGGCATGTGACCACAGGGGCAGGTGCTGCCCCTTTGCAGCCCCATCAGAGCTGTGGAACCTTTCCCCTGGTAAGGGGAAGAGGAAGACGAGAGGTTTACAGTCTCGGAGTTTTGAAGTTGGCTAAGGTTTTTGGCTCTGTGGGTCTTCATGTGAGGGCCATGGGAGTGTCCTGGCCTGGAAGAGCAGACCGTAAACGCTGAAATGTCATCATTATCTGTTGAGTACTACTTCACCAGCCCCGCCCTCAATTTGGGTGAAGATACCCTACCCAACCAGTGTTCAGAGCATTTGGTAGCTGGTACTTCCCCTGATTTACAATAGGAGGGGAAGGCTGTCTCATCTGTTCCTCTTCCTTTGGAAACCCACCCCCCCCCCCCCCCCCCCCCCCCCCCCGTGGATTCTGGCAGTGTTATAGAGGATATTCTTCCCTTACCAACACCTTTTTTGAAATTTCTTCTATTGATCTGAAAAGACCCATTGCTCCTAAGGATATCTCTGCAGGATATTTAGGAGATTGTAACTCATATTTGGATTTCCCTTCAAACTGTCTCTGACTTTTCCAAGAATGTAGTGGGAAATCTCTTAAAAATGAGGCATGCGTTGATTGATAAGTTAGAAACTGAAGCTTCGATATTGCGGTTGTGCTCTCTTCTTCAGTAAAAGATAATCTCCTGTTACATCATCAGGGTCAATGGAAAATGTGTGTCATGCTAGAAATTTTGCATTTCTTGAACTTTCCTCATACACTTTACCTTTTACCCATGATTCTCTTTCACAGATATCCCTTCCCTCTCTGTCAACTTGATTATTGTCCCCCTCCCCTTTTTATGTTAAACCGCTTTGACCTGGTGAAAAACGGGATATAAATGCAGTTAAATACCTTAAAGGAGGTGTTACTTTATTCAGAGGGGGATAGCATTAAGTTAGCTAATATACTGTGTATTATATTCCTAGAGGGATTAAAAATGAAGGGAAAGGTGGGAGCAGAGGAAGAATTTGATCAAATGTCACCTGTTGATAGCTTGGATGTCTCTCTAAAAAAGAAGAGGAGTCTGTGGATGATATTCCTACTTGTGTGCCCTTATTGTTACTCTTATGTCTGAGCTGGATAAAAATCTTGTGTCTCTGTATTTTTGTAAGAAAAATGAGAAGTTTTGTGGGCAGGCTATTCAGGTTTTCCCAGACATTTCGAAGTTTACCCAAAAGCATAGGGAAGCACTACTGGATTTAAGACCTAGAGTCCCTGGTCCTTGGTGCTCCTTTTTTTTTTTTTTCCTTAAATACCCCTATAAATACTTAGTAGTAACATAGTATATGATAGCAGATAAAGACCAGCATGGTCCATGTAGTTTGCTCAGCAAGGTGGCAAGAGTAGGTGCACCTCAATGCCTTTGTTTAGGGCCATACTCACTGCTCCGTGCAGGTCACCCCTATTTGTTGAGATACGGGAGAGTTACGTTTTTATTTTTATTTTTATTTTATTCTGTTATAAAAGGATCCACTAAGTCTGTCCCATGCTATTTTGAATTCTGTCACTGTATTTGCCCTCACCACTTCCATTGGGAGGACATTCCAAGTATCCACCACCCTTTCAGTGAAAAAGTATTCCGGACCTTTCCTTTCAGTTTACCCCTTTGCAGCTTCGTGTTCTGAACAGTTTCCAATCTCTTTATATCCTTTGAGATATGGTTTCCAGAACTGAACACAATATTCCAAGTATACCAAGGGAATAGATATCTTTTCTTTGAATTTGTTCAACTGGAGAATTTTATCCAAGGGAAGTGTGTTTTGACTTCTGTATCTATTTTACCTTCTACTGGTTTAGTTTAAGTGGATCATAAGTATGTAATGGAGATCATTTTGTTTTTGTTATATTTCTGGCTTTCTTGATGTGGGCTTGTGCTGTAATGCTTTTTTCCTTATGTTTCCTGTACAAATATGGGAAATAACAGCATTTTTTTCTTTTCTTTTCTTATTATATTAGCCACCCTCCAGTCTTCCAGTATTATAGACAACTTTTGATAGGTCTGCAATTTCATATTTTTAAGTTCTTTCAGCACTGTAGAGATATACCTTCTGGCCCAGGTGATTTAATTTTTAAATTGTCCTATTTATATATTCCAACTTCACCAAGATTTGTTTAAAATCCTCTGAATCATCACTTTTTTAAAATACTATTTCTGGCATATGTATCTGCCCTTACATAGCGAGTAAAGACCAAGCAAAGAATTCATTTGATCTCTCTACTATGGCCTTCTTTTCCATTAGTGTCTCTTAGCTCTCATGTCATCTAATGATCCAACTGGTTCCCTTGAAGGCTTTTTGCTTCTAATGTACTTGTACTGCTACCATGGTAAGCATCTTTTTGAATTTGTGTTTTGTGTCTGTGCTCTGCATCTAATTTGACAGTACTTATGCTGTTTCCTGTGTTTTTCATTTGGATCGTTCTTCCATTTTTTGAAGGTTTGTTTTTCGGCTTTAATAGCCTCTCTTGCCTCACCTTTAAACCATGCCAGCAGTCGTTTGGTATTCCTTCCGCTTTTTTAAAGTATGGCATACATTTGGTCTGAGCTTCCAAGATGGTATTTAAAAACTGCTTTGCAGCTGCCCTTTTAGGTTTTTTTTTTTCCAAACCATTTTCCTCAACTTATCATAGCTTCCCTATCAAAACTTAAAATCCTAGTGCAGTAGGTTTCCTTGCTGCCCTTCTTCCATTTTATTAAATACAATTTTATCACATTAGGACCACTTAGTAATGGTGATCATAACACTTAACCTCTCACACTAAATCCTGTGTTCTAAGTAGCATTGCCCCTCCCCCCCAATGTGTTGGTTCCTGAATCAGCTGCTTCATAAAGCAATCATTTCCTTCATCTAGAAACTTTATCTAGCATGTCCTGATGTGACATTATCTCCAACGCTGTATTGCCAATTTTGTCATCTTCCCTAATTTGTTAGTATTTCATTATCTGTTCATTCTGGCCAGGTGGACAATAGTACATCCCCACTGCTATTCCCTTGCTCTCTTCTCATGGAATTTCTATCCATAAAGATTATACAGTGCATATTGTTTCCTGAAGAACTTTTATCCTGTTTGACTCGGTGCCCTCTTTTTAATATATGATGCCACCCCTCCACCAATTGGGTCCATCTTAACTTTGCAATATAATTTGTACTCTGGTATCAGTGTCCTATTGGTCATCCGCTATCCACCAGGTCTCTTGAGGTGCCAGTTATGTCTACCTCTTCATTCAGTGTTATATAGTCTCTCTTCCATCTTATCTTATGAACTTCTAGTATTTGTATACAGTCATTTTAAGGTGCTTATCAGTGGGCAGGCATAATTTGGAATCTTTCAACTCTGCTTTTTACTTAAAGGCACCTGTACTACTTTTATCTTTTATTGCTACCTCTCTATCAGGATGCCCTAATGTCCCTATTTTGATAGCATCCTTCAAAGATACATTATTCCAAACCATAGGATCTCCAGGAACAAACGGGAATGTAGTCTTCACATATGGGTATCGTCGGTACCGACGGAGCCTGAGCGGGAACGCTCCCCAGCGTCCAATAGGAAAGCTTTTGGGAGCATCCCACAGCGCCTGCGTGCTGCCTTACTGCCTTTCCCAACTGTCCCTCTCCAGTTCTTCATTTTCCGCGGAGCTGACAGGTCGCACATCCTGTCACCGCAGAAAATTTCCCCCCTTCTTCTTTTTTGTGGTCGCGTCTGCCTTCCCTCGACGCTATACCGGTACCGCCGGTGGTTCTTTTCTTTTTTCTGAAAAAACCCCCAAACGTTTTTGTTTCTGGAGTCTTTCTCCAGTAATTTTTCTTTTCAGGTGCCACGCGCCATTTTGGGCACTAGGCCCAGTTTTTTCCTTCAAAATGGAAAAACCCGCTTCGGGTTTTAAAAAGTGTTTTAAGTGTGGCGGTACCATCTCCGTCACCGACATCCATGAGTGGTGCCTCAAATGTTTAGGTCCTGACCACTCTATTTCAGAGTGTGTTGCCTGTGGGATGATGTCAAAAAGCGGCCAGGCGAAACCGAGCTGCTAAACGTAGCACCCTTTTTCCCTCCGATGCAGCCTCCATGGCATCAACGTCTTCCAGGGCTTCATCTTCCTCCCATGGATCTCAGGTAACAAAACATAAATCTAGCCAGTCCTCAAAGGGTAGATCTCCTTCTAAACATCGAGATGCCTCTGGCGTTGCCCTTGAGGGACTTTCACCGGCAAAATTGCCCCGTGGGAGGCTTCGGCTTCCAAAGCACTAACGGGGCTCCAGGATGTTCTCGAGGCTTCAATCTCGGCAGAACTACTGGTGCCATGCTCTGGGGTTCTGGCCGCTTCATCTGGCACCGATACCCAAGCATCGCCAGCATTGATGGACCAGAGATTCTTGGCTATTAAACGCAGTCTGGTGGCTCTTCTCACGGCCTCGATGCCCCTGAAACCGCTTCAGACAATTGCACCGGCACCGACGACATCGACATCGGCAGGTATTCTACCGGGACCGAGTCATGCGTCTCTATCCGGCATCGACAAGTCGGTACCGGACCACTCCGATGCCGACTTCAATCGGTACCGTGCCTTGCACGATCACCCGGATCGGAGATACTTCGAATCCTCGGATGTGTCTGAAGACTCTGAAAGCTCTGCCGATACCAGAGTACTTCTTCCTGAGGATTCCTCTTCTCCTCAGCATAGGATGTCTCCACCAGAGGATATGTCTTTTCAGGATTTTATCCGAGATATGGCCCGAGGTCTTTCCATCACAGTGGCTCCTGAAAAAGAGCCTAGGGCAAAGGAATTAGAAATCCTACAATACCCTAAAGCTCCCAAGGAGGCAGCTACCTTACCTATTCATGAGATCTTGCATGATCTTATGTTAAGGATGTGGGAAACACCTCTGACCACATCTCCTCACTCTCGAAGACTTGACACCATGTATCGAGTTCCTTCTTGTCCTGGGTTTCAGAAGACTCAGCTACCACACCATTCCATGGTGGTGGAATAAGCTATGAGACGGATAAAGAGTGCAAAAAGGCATGCATCTAATCCTCCAGGACGTGAGTGTAGGACTCTTGACGCCTTTGGACATCGATCCTTCCAGGCTTCCATGCTTTCTGCTAGGATCAGTTCCTATATGGGAATGTTCCTTAAGGAGGTCACGGGAAACTTAGAGCTTCCAAGTCATACTGCTAGACCAGTCCAGACAAACGGGTTATGCACTCCTGCCAGCAGATCTTGGAGACAGAGAATTCTACCAGAGCTCTGATAGGCTGGAGCCTGGTGATATAATCCTACCCCTAGGGGTCTCCCTCAGTATTTTTCTGTCTCCAGCAGATCTGGATGCTTTGTTTTTTGCTCCTTCAAAATATTTAAAATGCTTTATTTCTTTGAGATTTCTTTTGGAGAGATTATCCCCTGTAGTTGCCAGTGTACTTATCTGAGCACCAGGGTGTTTCCAGCTGAGCTCCTGTGTCCTGTCACAGTAGAGATTGCTGATGTGAAGACTCCCCAGCACTAGTCAAGAGGACTATTTAGCTGGATGGTAAGCCTCCTAAAACCAAGTCACTGGGGCTGATTTTAGTGGTGAGGCAGCTGGCAGTGGTCTGAGCAGCGGTCCGTGGCTTCTCTGCACTTTCGGTACTGTAAGTGCAGCACCTGTCTTTCTCCCACTGATGTCTGCAGCTCTGTGGTGACTCGATTTATTTTTATTGATTTTTTTTTAGCGATTTTTAGGCATTTTTCTCATGCCTGCAACCCTCCCACCTTGTCCTTAGACTTTTTAAGTTAATTCCTTAGCTTTGGGGGTTTTAATTCACTCGTTGAGGTTTATTTTTGCTGGCGGACATTTTGAATAGCTAATGAGCTCTGGTTTTTGGCGGGAAGCCAGATTCCTTCTCTGCTTGCTGGCTTCTAGCAGCTCTCTTGCTGTTTTGTTTTTTTCCACAGCACTTGATAGCTGTGAGTTGTGGAGGGGTTCTTTTCTCTCTGCCTATGTATTAACATAATAAATAAAGAGTAGGTAAGGCATGAATAGAGAAAAGGATGGGATTATGGGACAGTCTCTGGCTGTTCCTGCGGGGCAGAGTTATTTTTTAGTTCTCACTATGCCTTATTCAGGTCTACGCTGCATAGGCTGTCAGAAGAAGCACAAGGACCTCAAGAATCAGCTGTGCGCTTCCCCCAGCGACTTGATTCCCCAGATAAACTTGTGGAACTCCTGAGCCTGGCTTCAGTGGAGCTCCCGATTTGCTTTACGCAGCGCTGAGTCTTTGCCACGGGGGCTTGGACGTCACCAGGAAGTTCAGGTATCATTTTCTGAGAGAAACCTGTAAGTAAACTGTTTTTCTTACTTGCCTCAGCTGCCCTGGGTTGATTTCAACTGCATCCGGACCGGCTGCCTCTGAGTTTTGAAGTTCCTACTTTAAATTTTTAATCCACATTCTGCAGCCGGGTTACTTTGTACTTATTACAGGAATATTGTACCTGTCTTATTCAATATACCATTTGATTGGAATATTTAGTCAGTGTTTTGGATCCTGACAGTTTTGGGCTCGGCCTAAAAAAGCTTAATAACTGTATTTTCTGTAATCTTCAGTACAGCTGGGTTTGAGCTTCTCCATCCCTCCCCAGAAACACCTTTCAGCCCCTGCCATGAAGATCTGAGTGGCTGCAGAGGGATCAAACTCTAATTTCCCTACTTTCAGTCAGTCATTACCTTACCCTGACTTTGAAAGTTTCTCTGTACCAGCACAATGAATAACTGACAGTTTCCTTCTCAGCTCAGTGAATAACTGACAGTTTCCTTCTCCCCTCCGTTTCTGGTGATTCAGAGTTCATCAGGATTGGAATGTTTAACCCTTTCTAGGCCGAGCCCGAAACTCTTGGGATCCAAAATTCTGACTAAATATTCCTATCAAATGGTATATAATACATGACCATAGCAGAAGGAAGATCACTATTAGAACATATTGAATAAGACGGGCAAAATTTTCCTGAAATATGCAAGAATTAACCCAGCTGCAGAATGAGTATTAAAAATTTAAAGGAGGCCTTGAAAGGGTTAAGCTGACAGCAGCACTCCTTGCAAATTTTGCTGCATTTTTTTTCAGATTTTTAGAGCTTAGGAAACTTCTATTTTGCAGTTTTTCTGTGCCAGCGGCCATTTTGGTTTTCTCTTCAGTGTTTCTTTTTGGAGGGAACGGCTCTGGACAGCCATTTCAACACATTTAAACATGCTGTGAAGGCACGGGGAGTTTCAAAATCCTTTTCTTTGAAGAGTCTTCTGTTTCCCTAAGCCTACCTTGATTTTTGTTTTAAACAGTACGAACAAAAAAAAAATTAAGAAAGAAAAGGTGGTTTAAGTCTCTGCAATGCTTGTTTCTCTGGCTGTATTATATGTGCTATGTAATAAGCAGAAGGGGGAATTAATAGATTGCTTGTGTTCCACCTGCACGCTGCATCCAGGAGACTCTCCCTCATTCCCACTGCGCTGCTAGCTGGGGTCATCAGCACCTTATCTCCTCCCTCCTCAGAGCCCCTGCTGCAGGATCTACCTGCAGACAGGACTCAGTCAGCTCCCATTTCGCTTCCACAGCCGCTGGAAGCCACAGCAGCCTTGGCTGACGGTGAGTTCCTCACACTCTTCCATCAGGCATGACACCTGTGGCGTTTGGAGTCTTTTGGTATATCTCCTGCACCCGCCCGGTAGCAGGCAAGGATATGACATGGTCTCGCAAGCGGTCCCAAAAGTCCTCAGACCTTAGAGCAGTACGTCCTCCTAGGAACGTTGCATGTGCCTTGCGGGGTACTATGGATATTCAAGAAGACTTTAAATCTTCGGAGGTCAGCCCTGATTCGTTGGAGTAAGAAGATGGGGAATATTCTCCGTCTGTTTCTTCGCTGACAATTCTCGAGGTCTCTCACGATGTCAGACTTTTTCGGAAAGAGGAGTTGCCGGCTCTAATCACACAGGTGATGGAGTCGCTACTCCTAGCCGACACGCCTGATCCTCAGAGTTCTCAAACCCTGTTGCAGCTGGATCCCATTTTCCAGGGCATTCGTACGGCACACGGTATTGGTCAGTTATACCCTTGGTCTCCCTCTGACTTGGACCGTTGGCTGACATACCCGAAAGTGGATGCATTATGACCAGGGTCACCAGGCATACCACCCTTCCGGTTGAGGGCGGAGCGGCACTCCGCGACCGGCAAGACCTAAAGAGTTGAGAGTCTGCTAAAGACGGGTTTTTCTTCGCCTGCTATTTCCTTCAAGCAGGGGTGTGCGGAGGTCTAGCAGCTCGGGCCTCCCTTCGATGGATTCAGCAGCTTCCAGATAGTCCCGAGTTGGTTCATTTAGAATCCATCGCTGCATTCCGGGCAGAGGCCTTCTATGATCTCTTGCGGCTGTCAGCTCGCTTCCTAGCACCGGTGTCGGTAGCTCGGAGATGGCTCTGCCTGCGTTAATGGGCAGCGGATGTTGCTTCGTTTAAAGGCTCCAGCGTTTAGATGCCATTCGTCCCGTTCCACCGGTGGAAGGAGGACTAGGCCGTTACTCTGTCTATTTTGGGGTGCTTCAGGTCCTGGTTTTTCTAGGAGCTTGGTTCGACCCTCGTCGGGGATGGGCGTTTCTAACTCAGGAACGCTTTCAGAAGATCTCTCTTCAGCTCTGCTGCTGCTTGGATCAAGCGGTGCCTCGGACATGGGGCTACCTTCAACTCTTGGGGTCCATGGCAGCAACGATAGCCCTCGTTCCGTGGGCAAGAGCGCACATGCGCAGCTTGCAGACGGCGCTTCTATCTCGTTGGTCGCCGGTATCGGAGAATTATCAAATCCGTTTCCCTCTGCTTCCGCCGGTGCGCTGCAGCCTCCGCTGGTGGCTTCAGGCGCACAATCTTCTACGGGGGGTCCCTCTGGAGTCTCTGCGCTGGGTCTTGGTGACGCCGGACGCCAGCCTCTCCGGTTGGGGAGCGCATTGCGGCTTGGCTTCGGCGCAGGAGAGTTGGTCACCTCGCGAAGCCCAATGGTCTATCAATCGTCTCGAGACGCGGGCAGTGCGCTTAGCCCTTCTACAGTTTCAGCCTCTTCTGCGGCAGCGTGAGGTTCGGATCCTGTCCGA
Organism: Ichthyophis bannanicus; assembly: GCA_033557465.1. Lineage (NCBI taxonomy): Eukaryota > Metazoa > Chordata > Amphibia > Gymnophiona > Ichthyophiidae > Ichthyophis > Ichthyophis bannanicus. The sequence continues at coordinate 551,796,351 of CM066031.1, forward strand.
CGCCACGACAGTTGCTTACCTAAACCGCCAAGGCGGCACGAAATGTCCGGGTGTCTCACAGGAAAGGCGTTTGCTCCTCCCGTGGGCAGAGAAACATCTTCAGGCTATCGGCGCAGCACATCGCAGGCGTGGACAATGTGAAAGCCGATTTTCTCAGCCGGCACTCTCTGGATCCCGGGGGCTGGGCTCGGTAGCCGGATGCGTTCCGGTCCATTGTTCACCTGTGGGGACTACCAGCCATGGATCTAATGGCTACGGCGCAGAATGCCAAGGCTTCGCTGTACTTCAGCCATTGGAGGGACAAGGGAGCGCACAGCATAGATGCTCTCTCTTAGCCGTGGCCGACTCATCTTCTCCTGTATGTTTTCCCTCCCTGGTCCATGATGAGCATGGTTCTCCAGCGACTCCGAGAGCATCGCGGCCTAGTGCTCCTGCTGGCTCCGAATTGGCCTCGCAGACCATGGTATGCGGATCTCTTCCGTCTGTCTCCGGCGTCGCCGCTACGCCTCGGGGCGTTTCTCGGCCTTCTGATTCAGGGACCAATAGAGATGGAAGACCCGGCTCCTTACTCGCTTACGGCCTGGCTATTGAACGCCGCAGGTTAGCTCGCAAAGGCTATTCGCCTAGCATGGTCGTGACACTTCTCAAGGCGCGGCGGTCTACCACGTCGCTGGCTTACGCTCGGGTTTGGCGTCTCTTGATGGTTGGTGTTCGCGAAATAACCTCTCTCCCTGGCGTTGCGGTGTCCCGGGCATCCTGTCCATTTTACAGGCCGGAGTGGATACGGGATTAGCGCTCAGTTCCTTGCGAGTACAAGTGGCCACTTTAACTTGTTTTCGGGGTCCTATAGCGGAGTTAAGTCCTTCCGGCCTCCTCTAAGTCAGCCTGTACCGGCGTGGGCTCTCGCGCTTGTCCTCTGTGCCCTCGTTGCTCCTCCCTTTGAGCCTCTGATGGCCTGTTCTCTTAAAGATTTGACTCTGAAGGCAGTCTTCTTGGTGGCCATAACTTCGGCACGTGGTATTTCTGAGCTCCAGGCTCTCTCGTGTCGAGATCCTTATCTCTCGTTTTCCTCAGAAGGCGTTTCTCTGCGAACTGTCCCTTCCTTTTTGACTAAAGTGCTGACGCCGTTCCATGTTAACCGGCCTCTTTTCTTTCCGTCTTTTCCAAAGACGCAGTGTGACAGTGGTCGGACTCCGTTGCGGGCGGTGGACCTTAAGATGGTTCTTTTTCGGTATCTGAGGGTCACGAACCCCTTCTGTAAGACTGATCCTCTTTTGTCTTGTTCGCGGGTCCTCGTCGGGGATCCGCAGCCTCCAAATCTACCATTTCTAGATGGGTAAAGGAGGCCATTGAGGCGGCGTACCTTCTTCTGGGAAAGCCAGCTCCACCAGGACTCCGTGCTCACTCCACTTGGGCGCAAGCAGCTTCGTGGGCCGGGAGGTCTCATGTGGCCCCTCTCGATATTTGCCGGGCGGCGACTTGGTCGTCGCTGTCCACCTTTGTCGGTCATTATAGGTTGGACGTTCATGCCCGTCAGGAGGTCCATTTTGGAGCTGCTGAGCTGTCGGCGGCCTTGACCCCCCCCTTGAAAGCAGGTAGCTTGGGTACTGCCCGTTTGTCTGGACTGGTCTAGCAGTATGACTTGGAAGGAGAAATTTCACTTACCATTAATTTCCTTTCCTGGAATACTGCTAGACCAGTCCAGGACCCGCCCTGCTGTCTGTTGGAGTGCCGCTGGTGCGGTGCAGCCGCCGACCGCTGTTCTTCTCTTTGCCAGTATGCCTCGCCATGGGCAGTCCATGGGTTCGTAGATAGATACTGTTTTCAGCTCTGGGGAGTTCTTCGGCTCCCTTGTATATAGTTCACTTGAGACCCTCTGGGGTGGTGATACAGTTCATGTTGCATTAGCTTGTAGACGTTACTGAGGGAGACCCCTAGGGGTAGGATTATATCACCAGGCTCCAGCCTATCAGAGCTCTGGTAGAATTCTCTGTCTCCAAGATCTGCTGGCAGGAGTGCATAACCCGTTTGTCTGGACTGGTCTAGCAGTATTCCAGGAAAGGAAATTAACGGTAAGTGAAATTTCTCTTTATGAGCCCTCTCCTTCCTGATGATAAAAAGCAGGATTATCTTACTCTTGTTAAACATGCTCAGGATGTTTCCAAGTTTGTAAATCGTGCAGCCTTTGACTGCTTTGAATGCATAAGCAGAACCTCTGCTATTGCCATAGGTGCACATAGAATTGCCTGGCTCCAGGCATCTGACTTGGAAATCTGGGTACAGGACAAACTGGGGAATATACCTTGCACAGGAGAGAATCTCTTTGGCAAGAATTGCAGGAAAAAGCTAATGAGATAGATGCTGACAATATCACTTTGGATAGATTGTCTAGATCTACAGCTAATCCTGCGAGAAAAAGATCCTCTAAGAAACCATTCTTCAGCAAGAAGAAAATGTTTTATCCCTCCTATACCCAGCAGGGTCATTGTTTGTTTAGGTCAATCTGCCCAAAAAGGACAGCACCAACAACCTAGGCAACAAAGGAAACCAAAAGCAGCTAAGCCTCAATCGGCTCAGCAGACTCGGCCTCCACAGGGGCTTTGACTCCTGTCTAGAGAACTTTGCCTTCCTGGCCCTGAACAGCCCAGAATCCTCGACCATCCCAGGAAGGTTATGTCATTTTGCCCCCAGATGGAGTCAGATAACAGCAGAAAATTGGACTCTGTCTATTGTAAGAGAGGGGTACAAGCTTCATTTCCTCAGCATGCTCCCTCTTACAATAGTAAGACAGTTAAATTCTCAGACCTCTCTCAACTACCGGTTAAGTCAAGAAGTCACTATGCTCCTTGCTCAAGGAGCAATAGAAGAGGTACCCATTCCCCAACGGGGTACAGGGTTTTACTCCCCCCTATTTCCTTATTCCAAAGAAAACAGGAGGACACAGACCCATTCTAGACCTCAGAGAATTGAACAAATTCCTTTTCAGAGAGAAGTTCAAAACGATTTCTCTAGGAACTCTGTTGCCATACCTTCAGAGTCAGGATTGGCTTTGTTCTCTAGATCTCAAGAATGCGTACACTCGTGTTCTCATCCATCCAACTCACCAAAAGTTCCTTTGCTTCCTGTTTCAAGGGAAGCCCTGCCAATACAGGGTTCTTCCTTTTGGCCTGTCCTCTGCACCCAAGGGTGTTCACAAAATGCATGGCTGTGGTAGCAGCATTTCTCCGCACCCTGAGAATATTCGTCTTCCCTTACTTAGACGACTGGCTCATTCGAGCCCCTTCAGAGCCAGAGGCCAGGGTTGCTCTGTCTCGCACAATGCGCATCCTCCAGTATTTGGGACTTGACATAAACTTCCCAAAGTCCAACCTTGCTTCCACTCAATCCCTAGAGTTTATAGGAGCTCTTCTGGATACCAGACAAACAAGGGCCTACCTTCCACAGCCCCGCTGCCTTTGCATTGTGCAGTTAGCTTCCCAAGCAGTGCTAAAACCTTACCTCACTGCTCGGGAAATGTTACAATTGCTAGGTCACATGGCATCCACCATGCATGTGGTTCCTTTATGCTCGCCTCCATATGAGGGCAGCCCAGTGGACCCTATCCACTCAGTGGACTCAGGGGTCAGGTTGCCTGTCAGACAAAATAGCAAACTCAGATCGCCTTATTTTGTCCTTTCAATGGTGGCAGACACCCAAAAACCTTTTGGTGGGGTCTCCTTTTCAGCAAACCCTACCCCAAGCCACTCTAACAACAGATGCTTCACAGGTGGGTTGGGGAGCCCACTTGCAAGGTGTCTCGACCCAGGGTACCTGGACTCCACAGGAGGCCTATCTCCATATCAATCTCCTGGAGCTCAGAGCAATCTTCCTTGCTCTTCGAGTATTCACCTACTCAGCACCCATACTCTGGAACCAGTTGCCACACGAGCTACGTCAGATCAAGGACTTACAGGTCTTCAGAAAAGAGCTTAAAACACACCTATTTCAAATACACTACGGCATCACATAGACGGTTCCAACTATCCCCTCCCATGCTGCCCACCTACCTCAAAAGCCTAAGCCTCATATGAACCTAATGCTCATTTGATGTCCACTTCCATGATGATCAAATTGTCTATGTATATAATTTACTCCTATTATGCCTTTATATATTGCGACTCTGTTGTATATTTACACTGGTGTTCAAACTGTAATTTATGCCAATGATATGTATAACTGTAATTGTGCCGTTGTTAATCACCCCCTTATCTTATTTATTTATTTAAAGTCTCTTTTATACCGCGCTATTCAGCATCAGTGCGGTTTACAATAAACAACGAACATACACATTTCCAATAGTACTTTGTGTTTACATATGAACAGGAGAATCAACTTGGCTAACAGGGTAACTATATACAATAACAATATATACAATTTACAGGCTGGTCATGTGTTCTTATGGTTTCAGACAGAGGAGATTTGTGAGGTTTCGGTAATTGGTGCTGAGCTTTCATTGGTTTCCGGGTAATGTAGGAGGAAGAGGTAGTGTTTCACAGCCTTCCTGAATTGGAATATGTCTGGGATTGTTCGGATGTTGTGAGGGAGGCTGTTCCAGATCATTGGTGCATAAAGTTTGAATGCCCTGCTGGATGTTGACTTGGTGCATTGAGTCATTGATCTTGGGACTATCAAGGTGTTTTGTGCTACTGACCTTCTGTCCCTATTGTGGGGTGTCTTCTGGACTATCTCTGATAGTGATGTTGACGAGAGACCGTTGTTGGCTTTGAAGGTGAGTAGCAAGGTCTTGAATGTAATCCTACCTTGAATCGGGAGCCAGTGGAGCTGTTTCATAATGGGTGTGACATGGTCTTTCCTGGATGCTCCGTGTAGTACTCTTGCTGCGGTGTTCATTGCCATTTGCAGTGGGTTCAGAGTGGTTTGGGGGAGTCCTTGCAGTATTGCATTCGCATAATCGAAATGCGGAATTATTAGTGCTTGAAAGATGGTCCTGAAATCATCAGGCTGCAGCAGCGATCGTAGGTATCTAAGGGATCTGATTTTATGGTATACTGCCCTTACAGTGTTACTTATATGCGCCTGCATATTTAGGTTCTGGTCTAGTGTGACACCAAGGTATCTGATCGAGGATTTGATCTGGAGGTCAGCTTCCTTCACCTTTAGTACTGTAGGCACAGTGAAGTTACGATTTCTTGTAATGAACATGACCTCCGTCTTCTTGTGTTGAATCCGGAGGTTTTGGGATTGTAGCCAGTTGGATATTTCATTTATGCAGCATGTTATTGGTGAGAGGTCAGGGTTTTCTGTTGCAAAAGGCATGTATAATAGCACGTCATCTGCGTATATCATACAGTTCACGTTGAAGGACCGGATAAGGTTGCAGAGAGGTTGCATGTATATATTGAACAGCAAGGCAGAGAGGGAGGATCCTTGTGGGGGACACCTTGGCTTTGGTGGAATGGTTCTGATGATGTGTCTTTGGATCGAACCTGCTGCCATCTGTCAGAGAGGTAGGACCTGCACCACTCGAGTGCTTTACCGGAGATTCCTTTTTCTTTGAGGCGTTCTAAGAGGCGTTCATGGTTCACGGAATCAAACGCCGCCGCGATGTCAAGGAAGACAAGGACAAAGCCTTGGCGGGTATTGTTGATGCCTGATATTATGCTGCTGAAGAGTGTGGTAAGAAGGGTCTCATCTTGTCCCCTCTCCCGTGTCTTGTACAATAATTTGTAATTCATGCTGGTGTTTAAACAGTGATTTATTTGCCAATCAATTGTATAACTGTAATCTTCTCGTTGTTTATCCTCCCCTTGTCTATTCCCCTCTCCCTGTGTTGTACAACGATTGACCGCTTCTGATCGCTGGAAGGAGCGGTGTATAAATGTATGTTAAATAAATAAATAAATTTCACACCCAGCTCAGCTACAAGACAGTCCTAGTTCAAATGGACAATCAAGTAGCCATGTTCTTTGTGAACAAGCAGGGCGGAACAGGCTCTCTGTTGCTCTGCAACGAAGCTTTGCAACTATGGGCCCTCGCCAGAGAGCATCAGATTCATCTTCTTGCGGTGTATCTTCCAGGCATTCAAAACTCTTGGGCAAACAGACCCGGTCGAGTTCTGCTTCCACACGAATGGTCTCTCCATGCAGACCAGGTGGCCAAAACTTTTCAAATTTGGGGAACCCCGGACATAGATCTCTTTGCAAGTCCGCTGAATGCCAAATTTCCCCGGTTCTGTTCCAGAATTCCAGCTCGGGGTTGTCGGGCCAGGGATGCTTTCCTCCTCCCATTTGGGTCAGGACTTCCTGTATGCCTTTCCATCCATTCCCCTAATTCCCAAAACCCTGTTCAAGCTTCAGAGAGAGAGGTCATATGATCCTCATAGCCCCACGTTGGCCACGGCAAATGTGGTACCCTCTTCTCCTACATCTCTCTCAAGCTCCGCCTCTGGAGTTAGGATCTGCTCCAGATCTCCTTTCTCAAGAGGACGGGATGCTGTGGCATCCCAATCCCGTCTCTGCATCTCATGGCCTGGTTGCTGAAAGCCTAGAACTTCATGGTCTTAACCAGTAGATAAAGGATATCCTTCATGCGTCCAGAAAACCTTCCACAAGACGCTCTTATGCATTTAAGTGGAAAAGATTTACCATATGGTGCTTGCAGAAGGGTCTTAACCCTCTTGCGATACCTCTGGAATCATTACTGGAGTACCTTCTTCATTTATCAAATGCAGGGCTTAAGACTAATTCAGTGATAGTCTATTTGAGTGCTTTTGCAGCTTCTTTCAAGCCTCTAAATGGACAACCTATTTCCTCTCATCCTCTCATAGCGAGATTTATGAGAGGCCTTCTTTTAACAAAGCCTCCCATTAAGCCACCACCTGTGGCATGGGACTTGAATCTGGTACTTGGGCAGCTCATGAAACCGCCCTTTGAACCATTAGCCACTACCTCTTTGAAATTCCTTTCCTGGAAAGTTATCTTTCTCATTGCAATCACATCAGCACGTCGCATCAGTGAATTGCTAGCCTTGGTGGCTTATCCTCCTTTATACAAGGTTCCATCATGGTAAGGTAGTCCTTAGGACTCGTCCACACTTTATACCAAAGGTGGGTTCGCCCTTTCATTTGAACCAAGCGGTTTACCTTCCTGTAATCTCCAGGAACAAGCAGGAATGAGTCTTCACATATGGGTACGTCGGTACCGACGGAGCCTGCACGGGAATGCTCCCCAGCATCCAATCAGAAAGCTTTTGGGAGCATCCCTCGCGCTTGCGCGGTGACTTCCCGCCTTTCCCACTGCCTCTCCTCAGTTTTCATTTTTCCGCGGAGCCAACAGGACGTCCTCCTGTCACCGCAGAAACTTTTTCTTTAAAAATCCTTATTTTCTTGTTTTCTTGTGGTCGCGGCTGTCTTTCCCGCCGATACCGGTACCGCCGGTGCTTTCTTTTCTTTTTCAAACTTAGAGAAATATTTCTCCTCAGTTTTTTGTTTTAACTTTTTTGGGCCTACCAGGCCTTTCCAACATGGAGCCTTCTTCCCCTAAGAAGTGCCTCCACTGTGGAAACTTAGTTTTTTCTTTTTAGACTCCAATGCTTGGTGTCTAACCTGTTTGGGTCCTGACCCTTTTTCCCCTGATATCTCAGGCTATATTATTGGGAGAAGACCTTCCCTTTTTCGAGTTTCCCTCGATGCCGTTTTTCCTCCTGAGGTGAGGACACCGGTTTATTCTTCTCTCCAGGATCAGGTAACCCACAAACAGTCTGTTAAGACTAGCCAATTCTTGAAGGGTAAGTCTCATGCCCAGCATGATGACGGCTCCGGCCTTACCCTCAAGACCTCATTGGCAATAAAACCCCGGCGGGAGTCTTCGGGCTCCAAAGCATTTACGGGGTTTCGGGTTGTTCCTGGGGCTCATCCCTCACAGAACATACCTGAGCCGTGCCAGGGGGTGGTATCCGCTTCGAGCGGTACCGATAACCCGGCACCGGCATCGGTGTCGAGTGCTGCACTCTTCACCAGGGATCGTCATCTGGTGTCCTCGGTACCTTCGGGGCCGATCGATACGACCCAGATTGGCTTTCCTGTATCTTCGCCATGCTCGGGGTTGGTACCGGCTTCGAGCGGTACCGATACCCCGACATTGGCGCCGGTGTCGAGTGTTCCTCTCTTCACCGGGCATCGTCTTTGGACGTCCTCGGTACCTTCGGTACCGATCGATGCGACTCCGATTAACCTTTCTGTATCGGCATCGCCGATACCACCAACAATGTCGGTACTTTCTAGACATACATCGATAGACTCGCTCGCTTCGATGCCGAGTCTGGAATCGATATCCAGTCTAGATGACTTGATACCGACGCGCTTCGGAACCGATCCATATCGTTTCCGGCTTCGCAGTACCGAGGATATTCACCAAGGCTCTTTGCTTACCTCAGTACCGTTTCAGCAGCCCCCGAGTACTGCTTCGATGACATTATCGTCTCCGATACCGGTGTCGGGGTCGATTCCTGCAGTTCCATCGGTGCCATCGATCCTTTCTATGCCTGGTTTGGAATCGATACCAGGCACTCACGATGCAGCACTAACTGCCTCAAATCAGAACTGTCAGGATCACTGTCCATCTAGCAGGATTCGTTTCTGCACCAGTCCAGTATCTCTTCTGGTGCTCAAGCTGCTCCTTCAACCTCAGCTTGCCCAGGATTAGTTCCTATTGGAAATCCTTCTTTTCAGAAGTTTCTCTTTGACATGGCAACCTTTCTTGCCATTCCTATTCCTGGTTTTTCTCTTGACCAAGATCCTGTAGAAAAGGAAAATATAATGCTTCCTTTACATCATTCTTTACAGGATCTTCTTCTGAGGATATGGGAATCACCCTTAAAGGTTCCTTTGCCTTCTACAGCCATTAATATTCTGTATCAGGTACCTCCCTCTCCGGGGTTTCAGAAAAACCAACTTCCACATCATTCCATGGTAGTGGAATCAGCATTGAGGAAGGTAAGAAGTAAGAAGAAGCATTCTTCTTATCCGCCAGGTCGTGCATCTAAAGCACTTGATGCCTTTGGACGTCAAACCTTCCAAACCTCTATGCTGGCTTCAAGAATTATTTCATATATTTTCTATATGAGTCTGACACTTCAGGAGGTCACAGAGAAATTATCTTTTTTGTCTCTTTTTGTCAGAACCTAAGGCCTCTGACTATTCCTTGCTTCTTAATCATAGCAGGAATATCTCTTGGTTCCTTTCTCGTGCTTCTCTAGACTCCTTTGAGTCTGTTAGCAGATCCTCTGCTATTGCCATTGGAGCACGTCGTACAGCCTGGCTGCAAGCTTCAGACTTGAGCAGATGGGCACAACATACACTGGGTAATTCTCCTTGTACTGGAGAAAATCTCTTCAATAGAGAGGCTTTACGTCAGGTTGCTCATTGCTCCACTGACTTTCCTAGTTCTGGAAACCGTCCTAAGCCTTCTTTTTCCCCAGGACGTAGGAAATGTCCTACCAAACCTTCTTTCCCTAAGAAAAGAAAGTTTCACCCTTCTTCTGCCCATCCTCCAGATGTACCCAAGCAAGGGACATCTCATCCTAGTCTGAAGTCTCCAGACTCTAACCAGGCTAATCTTAGCCAGCACCCATAGGTTCCTGTATGTTGCAATTTTACAGTTAACTTCTTCTTACCAGAAGTTATTCTTCAAACTCTACACTGTTTGTTTTTTTCTTTTCAGTATGTTAAGCTGTTAGGATTTTTGTCCATGGGTTACAGAATTCTCCCTTTCTTTTTATCATAAAGGGAGATTACCATTATCCCATGATAGTTTCTGTCCCCACATGGACATTTTTTCCTTTAGCTGACTTACCATATGGTGTGTCACCTTCCAAGCCCCTCTCTTCCAGGGTTTCCCCTGCTCGAGTTGGTACCATACTGAAACACTTCTCTTCTTTCCAGTGTAAACTTTCTGCTATCCTTCAATGCATGCTCTGAACAACTCATCAGACAGGGACGGAAATATCTCCGCTTCCTCTGTCTGTTTTTCTCCCTGTTTTTATACAGGGGAATCCCCTCTGCTCTTTTGTTCAGTTGCTGTACATACAGACGTTCCAGTGCTTCCTTTAATGTTTCTTGCAAGCTACTTTCATTTATCTTGCATAATACTACTCACTGCAGGTTATCTTCTTCTAGCCATATCCTTACGTAGGATGTGGCAGCACATCTGACTGCTGTCAGTTATCTCATAATTTTTCCTGCACAATCCTCTCTGCAATCTTCAGAGAAGCTTTCTACTATGGGCCCTTGCTGTAGAGCATTGAACTTTGTCTCTGAGGGTTTTTCCATATAATAGAAAAAGCTTATATAGTCATTCCATGGCTATGTAGATTCTTTCTACCCTCTTGTCTCCTATTGTGATACAGAAGACAAGCTTTTTCTGCGTGAATGTCCATGGAGTTCCCAATCTGGCAGGAATCTACCCCTTTTTTTCCTTACAGCTTGGCATCTTTCTACTCCACTTGGACAACGCATACTCTTTTACTATACATGATACCTCTGAGTCCCTTAGCTGGGTCATCCAGGTATCTTAGTCTATGCGTTTCCTTGTCCTTTGGACATGTCAGAGTCCTCAAGTACTCCTGACGTGCTCTTACCAGACTGCTATTATCCTCTGTTTTTCACGCAACCATACTGGTTAGCCACTGAAATACATTCCTGCACCACGGAAATAGATTCTCTATATATCTTCAGGTGGTTTTTACCCCCTTATTAGATGAATCTTTTCCCATCACATTCCCCATGTGAATGTTTTTTGTGGGGCTCCGTTGCAGGCATATATCCTCAGACTTATAACCATACATATTTTTATAATCTGTGTGGGCATCAGCCATGCCCATCTATAGATATAGATAGATAGATATATCTATATCTATATCTATCTCACATATTAGACATATCTACACATATAGATAGATATATATCTATCTTCATGTATATAGATATATTTATATATATATATCTATGTACCCATTGGGAGATGTCCATAGGATGCTAGGTATTACCTACTACCTCCCTAACTGTCTGTGCTATAAAGCTTTTACCTTCTTAAGGGTCTAGACAGTCAACTTGCCTATTCTCATACGGCTCAGTAACTGGGAGCGGTTATACACACAATTACTGCTGTGACGTCAACAGCTTCTATTTTTGTTATAGATCTCCCTATCTATGAAGTATCAAACTTCAATGTCTTCCTATCTCTTACCAGCTAGGAAAGACAGTGTACATCTTCAGTATTTATGAGTACACTTCTGTTTTCCTTGGGAATAGGGTTTTTTTCCATACCCTCTCTTCCCTTCCGGACTGGGCTAATTCTCCAGATTGGTCAGTCTTCTTCTTTTAGTCCTCAATGATAATAACTCTGTAACTAAAAGAGTTCTCAGCTTTTCCCATAAAGCTTTCCATTGAAGACCTGCCGTTCTTCTCCTGCCCCAGTTGACACCTGGGTCACCTGCCCATTCCAGATTTGGAACTTCATCCTCACTGCTGTGAAGTTACCTTAAAGATTCCACTACTGCATCTACAGTACACTCCATCACAGTTCTACTTCCTACAATCCAGTAGGTAAGTCCTATGTTGTACTAGTTCATTAAATATTTTAATGATACTTGACATACATTCTAAAGACTCATCTCTCCTGTAGTCTTTAGATTTGCTGTTCCTTGCAGCTCTTCTCTATTCAACTCCTACCCCCCATCCCTCAGGGGATGCAGGGGATCCAGGTTTGGAAAATGCTGTCCTGTCCAGGGATACGCATTTTAGGGATTCTCCCCTGGCACCCACAGCTAGGGAGTCCCCATATGTGAAGACTCATTCCTGCTTGTTCCTGGAGATAGCACAGTTACTTACCTGTAACAGGTGATCTCTGGGAACAGCAGGAATTAGTCTTCACAACCCACCCACCTCCCCTAAGAGTTGTATCTATCTATTTCCTTTCCTCTTTCTCTCCTTCTGTCTCACCTATGAAACTCAACTGAGGAGAGGCAGTGGGAAAGGCGGGAAGTCACCGCGCAAGCGCGAGGGATGTTTCCAAAAGCTTTCTGATTGGATGCTGGGGAGCATTCCCGTGCAGGCTCCGTCGGTACCGACATACCCATATGTGAAGACTAATTCCTGCTGTTCCCAGAGATAACCTGTTACAGGTAAGTAACTGTGCTTTCTTTCCAAGGCCTCATGCCTCAAATTCCGAAAGGAACCTTCATACTTTGGACTGTAAAAGAGCTTTGGCATTTTACTTGCAAAGGACACAGCAACATAGAAAATCCTCTTAACTCTTTGTTGCTTTTGGTTCTAGTCATTTGGGACTTCCAGTCTCCAAAAGGAAACTGTCCAGCTGGATTGCACAGTGTATATCTTTTGCCTATGAGAGTAAGAACCTTCCTCTTGAAGGCCATGTCAAAGCTCACAATGTGAGGGCCATGGCAACCTCTATGGCTCATCTTCACACTGTGTCTATCGACGACATCTGTCGAGCAGCTACCTGGGCTTCGGATCATACCTTCACAGCCCATTACTGCTTAGACAAGGACTCCCGCCGGGATGCCTTGTTTGGTCGGGCTGTTCTTCAACACCTGTTCCATACTTAATCAGCTCCTACCCAGCATCCCTGGTAGGATGCCAGAGATCCATGGGGGAAGTGGAGCCCTTTCACAAGGGCACACAACTTTCTGGGGCCATCTCCTTGGCATCTGCAGCTAGGGAGTCCCCATATGTGAAGACTACATTCCTGCTTGTTCCTGGAGATGGCATAGTTTACTCACCTGTAACAGGTGATCTCTGGGAACAGCAGGAATTTAGTCTTCACAACCCACCCACCTCCCCTAGGAGTTGTATCTCTCTCTCTTTTGTCTCAGCTTTAAACTCAGCTGGAGAGGGACAGTTGGGTAAGGCAGGAAGGCAGCACACAGGCGCTGTGGGATGCTCCCAAAAGCTTTCCTATTAGACGCTGGGTAGCGTTCTCGCGCAGGCTCCGTCGGCACCGACAATACCCATATGTGAAGACTAAATTCCTGCTGTTCCCGGAGATCACCTGTTACAGATGAGTAACTATGCTTTCTTGGGTAACTGAGTTTCCCCCATTTTATCTAATTTAAAAGCTGCTCAATCTCTTTTTGAAAGTTACCGCCAGCAGCCTGTTTCTACCCTTGATTTGGTGGAGCCCATCCTTCCAGAAAAGGCTCCCTTTTCCCCAGAATATTGCCCAGTTAAGAAATCTAAAGCTCTCTTCCCTGCATCATCGTCTCATCCATTTATTGGCGCTCATCGTTTAAGTCATGTTCGTAGAATATAATTAGAATTTATGATTGCTATTAATGATGTCTTTGAGCTGGGTTAATTCTTTTAAAAACTATTCATTAATTTGTATAAACAAAAAATGGCATTCTTTTTATGTTAAAATAAAATCTTACTGACTGATATTTAATTTCTGTGTTCGTTCAATCAGTGTTTAAACACTGGCCACATAGCATTTAAATTTAATCTGGATAAGTCTATGCCAGTATACACTGTACACAATTTCCAAAGGCCTTTTTCACGTTGCATGTTTTCTCCGCAGTCCCTAGTCCTTTTATTACCTTCTCTTCTCCATCCACCTTTCTGTGCATGCACAGTTTAGACAAAATTAAGGTTATGGAAAGAGGCCATCTCCCCTCTAGGGAATTTGTTCTCTTAGCAGAATGAGTTAACAGCCTTCCCACCTTGGTTTCCTCCTGCAGTGGCCATTCCTGTAGCTTCAGTTCCTGCCTGCGTGTAGTGGGGAGGGAACTCCTTTGAGCAACTGAAAGAGAAACTTTGAGCTGCTAACTGGCAGTGTGGTTGCTTGGTTTATTGCCAGTTATCTAAAAGTTGATTGGTAAGAAACTCTTGACGTCTGTCTCCTTTTATGGAACATGAAATGACGCTGTTTTTTTATTATACTGAACTAGAGGATTGGAAGGTTCAGTAGCGTTGACTCCTGACCACCAAGACGTCTTCTTAGTGGCACTGTTGTAGAACTTCTGATTGAGACAGACCAGCTGCCCCACTTCCATATTAAACAATGGTCCATAGCGAGAAAAACATAAGTTACCCACGATGGAGTTGGCCAATACCCATTCACTTGTGGTATTGTGTATATTAGTCTGATTATATGGAATAGAATAGTTCAGTTACTGGTCGTTGCCAGGATCCAAGAGATTGAGTCAATACTCCCAATGCGTTTCCTTGTGACTCATGGACAAAAAGATGGAAAGGCTTCTGAACATCTGGAAGACCTAAAGCTGGGGATGACATCAGGGCCTTTTTCAAAGTCCGGAATGCTATATTTTGTTCAGGTCCCCAGTCTAGTGGGGATTTTTCCATTCCTTTGGTGACTTGCGGTTACTTCACTACTTTGCAAATGGTTCCACTCCTGGCTTGTAGGTGACAATGGCAGGGGCTATGTTCTTCGCTAGGCCAGGTTGATTATCTTCTGCCCATACTTCAGGTGGGGCTATGAGGTTGGTAGGTATACAGGGACTAGTTGACTTTTATTAGAGGTGCACTAATACAAGATAAAAATGAATAGATTAATAAGTTTTTAAAGACCTATCTGAGTTAAGTCTGCACTTCAATTGATGCAACTGTTCATGTATTTAATTTCAGGGACAATCCTCTCCACCTTTAACATTGATGTTCTTGTTGCATTGCTGAGGCAAGAAAATGGCCAGGACATTTGTGTTGTTCATCTACCTCCAGAAATGAAATATACAGATTATTTTGTCATTGTGAGTGCATCATCTACCAGACATCTACAAGCCATGATACAGTATGTGTTGAAAATGGTAAGGTATTTTATATCCTGTAACTGTTATGAGTTTTGTTTATTGTAGCATATTTACGAAAGAATACTGTTCCTTTTTTTTTTCCTTTGTTCTGACGTCACCTGTGCCTCATCTTAGAGAAATGAGGTGAACCCTGTTACAGAGGTGTCTGGCAATTTTAAAAAAAGAGGGTGCATTTATAATGCTAAATTACTGTGATGGCATTCATAGTATAACAAGTATATTACTAATAAACCCCTCCTGGTCTTTTAAATATGTCAAATATTACCTTGTAACTATTCAAGGGCCATCATACATAGAACCCCATGACATGAAATATATTTAACCACTACTTTTGGTTTTTGAAAATATATTTTTGGTCATTTTCTATGCAGGTAAGACCATACCTGACTTTAGGTACATGAGCATAGAAAGCTCACATCCACATCAAGATGCCCTGCATTCAGATGTGTCTGGTGTCCAAGTTGTCCAGCATGGGACCATATAATAGAATGCTTGACAAAATACTGAAAATGTTATTCCTAATCGTACTGCCAGGCCAGCTACGCATGAGTTGTTACTGCCTATCAGCAGCTAAGGACTGAATATAACAGAATCCTGACATCACAGTACAAGAGCTTCTCCTCCTACTCCAGGATCCAGTCTTTTCAGTCCTCAGCAGCTGAGTAGGCAGCCCTGGGGTAGTGGCCTTCCTGAGGGCACAATTTTAGAGGCTTTTTGTTTTTCTTTTCTTCTGGTAATCCATTGTGGGAAGTTATCCAGCAGGCAACCTCCAGGAGATTTCTTGGGGGCGAGAAGAAATCTAGGACACTGCCGTGGGAGTAGCTTAGTGCTGTCTGGAGCTGGAGTGATAAGAGCACCTGTGGCACCCAGGGACTTAATACTGCCTACAGCCTTGGATGAGACTGCAGCAAAACGGCCAGTGCCTGTGAGCAACAGATCATTGGGCTGACTTTCCCCTGCATAACTGCCATCTATCACTTCCTTCTCCTTCCCCAGACACTGCCAAGACCCGCCACTGGGATACTGGACCTGGGGGAGTAGGCAGGCAGCTAGCAGCTGCATTTCTACCTTAAAAGACAAAATAACCGGTGGGTTAGGCTAGCGCTTTCAGGCCCGGCCTTCCTCTGTGATTTTAGTAGCAGCGAAGGTCTTCGGCACATGTCGCATCCAATGGGGGAGGTAGGTGCATGCAGGAGAGTACTCCGATTTGTCTTTTGTGCTCCGGAAAGCACCGATTACAAGCGGATCTGTGCCGTTTTTGTTTAAGGCAGGGGCAGTCTCTAGAACGCAGCGCAGGCATGGAAAACAGAACTGAAGTAAATTTAATTGAGTCGTCGCTGACGGTGATTCCCGCAGTTTTGGCAGGGACAACGGCCATCTTGGGACAGCCAGTTCCAGCATCTCAGAAGCCTCTGAAGCGCGAAAAGAGCAAGGGAAAAACTTCAGGCAGCTTGGCAATGGCAGAATCAGTAGTATCAGCAGCACAAGCAGGATCTGTGTATCAGATGTTTTCCCCAGACTTCATATTGGCCCTGCATAAGCAATAGGCACTAAAGACACAACAGGCTGCTTCAAGTAGACGGGAAAGACCTTTGCCCAAGCAGGATCTATTGTTATCTGGATCTGTGCAGGAACAGGAGGCAACTGAGGCAGACGACATGCTGCTGCCTCTGAAGAACATAAAAGGGGGGGGGGGGGGGTCCTTCAGATCTATGGGATGAAGTAGAGTTGGGACCTGGAAGAGGGGGCGATACCCTCAGGGGAGGACCCTATTGTGGTCCATGTGTTTTATGGAGAGGAACTTGCTGCTCTTATTAGGCATTCGCTAGCCACCCTCAATAGTCTGCCTCTGGCTATGATCCTTGAGGAGGCTTTGTTGCAGGGGTTCAAAGGAGCTCAGGTGTGTTTCCTGGTGCGTCGGATTATTAAGAAGATGATGTAGTCTGAATGGGAATTCCCAGAGGCTATGCTGAGGGGAAGCAGATTGATGGGTCGCCTCTACGTTATTCCACAGGAGGAGCGGGATCTGCTCAAGATGCCTAAGGTGGATGCTCTAGTCTCAGCGGTCACTAAAAAGACTACCATTCCTGCGGAGGGGGGAGCTGCCTTAAAGAATCTGCAAGATCGGAAGCTAGAGTCCCTATTAAAACTTGCCTTTGACTCCAGTGCCTTGTCGCTCCAGGCCTCAATCCGTGGGACCTACGTTTCTCAAGCTTCTATTTGGTGGCTACTGGGATTGGCTCCAACGGCTCTTGAGGAGTCTGAGGGAGCAAAGCTAGAGTTGTCGGCAGTGTACATGGAAGATGCCTTCTATGATGTGGTTCGTGCTTCCTCAAACTATGGTTTACATTATTGCAACTTGAAGGTTCCAGATATGGTGTCCAAGGCATGACTCGGTAAGCTTCCCTTTAAGGGAAGGTTGCTGTTTGAAGCGCTAGAGAAATTGAAGAAGGACTTGGGTGACTCTAAAGGAGGTTGCCTGCTGGAGGACAGTGCAAAAGGGCCCAAGACTGGTACGCCGCAGCACGGGCAACCAAGGAATTTCAGGCGATTTCGCGCTGCCCGATTTCTCACTGTACCAATACAGGCGTTTCAGCACCAGGGCTCGGCCCTTTTGTGGCTTCCATGGGAGCAGTCGAGGCTCTTTCGCTAGCTCCTCGGCTGCCTCCAAAAAGCCACAATGATGCCAGGACAGCTCAGGCAGTGGAGGTAGCCATCAGAGGGCGTTTTTACAGCAGTTTTTTCCCACCTGGGCCAACATAACCTCCGATCAGTGGGTGTTGGAGATCATCCAGAAGGGGTATGCGCTCGAGTTTGCACAACCTCTAGCAGACACCTATGTCCTTTTCCCTTGCAAGGCTCAGGCAAAGGCCAAGGCAGTCCATGAGATGCTGCAGCACCTGTTGCGGCTCAAGGCCGTGGCGCCGGTCCCTCTCGACCAGTGCAGGTGCAGTCAATACTCTATTTAGTGGTACCCAAGAAGCAGGGCTTCTTCCGCCCCATTCTCGACCTCGAGGGCGTCAATCATGTTACGGGTGCTGTATTTCTGCATGGAGACCTTGAGATCCATCATTCTCGCAGTACGGAAAGGAGAGTTTTTGTCCACGCTTGATCTCTCGGAAGCTTACTTTGCATATCCTGATCCGACCAGAATATCATAAAATCTCCAGGAACAAGCAGGAATGAGTCTTCACATATGGGTGCGCGGGAACGCTCCCCAGCTTCCCAAAAAGGAAAGCTTTTGGGAGCATCCCACAGCGCCTGCGCGCTGCCTTCCCGCCTTTCCTAACCGCCTCTCCCCAGTTCTTCTTTTCCGCGGAGCCAGCAGGTCGTGTTCCTGTCACCGCTGAAGAAGTTCTTTGTTTTATTTTATTTCTTTGGTCGCGCGTCTGCCTTCCCCGACGTCGGACCGGTACCGCCGGTCTTTCTTTCTTTTCTTATAAAAAAAACAAAACAAAAAAACCCCACATTTTTCTCTCACTTAGTGTATTTTTCCTCTTTTGGGCCTTAGGCCTCACGAGAAATTTTCCTCATGGAAAAACCAGCCTCCGGGTTTAAAAAATGCACTAAGTGCAGCGGTACTATTTCTGTCACCGACACCCATGAATGGTGTCTTAAATGTTTGGGTCCTGACCACTCCATTTTGGATTGTTCGTCCTGCTCCTTGATGTCTAAACGAGGTTTACAGAACCGAGCAGCTAAGCTCCATGTGCTGTTTCCCTCTGCAGCTTCAGTGGCATCGACGTCTTCCAGGGCTGCTGCTTCCTCCCATGGATCTCAGGTAACCAAACATAAATCCAGCCGGTCCTCAAAGGGTAGATCTCCTTCCAAGCATTGAGATGCCTCCGGGCTTGTCCTCGAGGATCCTGCACCGGCAAAACAACCCCGGCGGGAAGCTCCGGCTTCCAAAGCTCCACCTATGGGGTTACAGGTTGACATCGATGGCACGGCCTCGACCGATCACCTGTTAGAATGCTCTGGGGTACCGGCGCAACCTTCCGGTACCGAATTCCAGGCATTCATGGTGTCGATGGATCAGAATGTTCTATCCATGCAGCAGGCTATCACGGCCTTCATTCAAGCTGCGACGCCGCTGATACCACAACAAACTCCGTTGTCGGTATCGGCTCTGGTACCGGCACCAGTGTCGGTACCGGTACTGACTGCATCGACATCGACCAGGATGCCGACTACAGCGGTTCCCTGTCCAGGGATGTCCATCGGTACCGAACCGGTACTGATGACGCCCGATGTCGATACCGCTCGATACGCGTATCGAGCTTTGGAAGAGCACCCTGACAGTCGATACTTTGATTCCTCCGAAGATTCTGATGCATCGGAGGAGTCTGCTAAAGTATCCATAGCCCTTCCTGAAGAGCCGCCTTCTCCAAAAAGAAGAATGTCTCCTCCAGAGGACTTGTCCTTTCAAGACTTCATAAGAGAAGTGGCTAAAGGGCTTTCCATTTCAGTAACCTCTGAATCAGAGCCTAGAGCTAAAAAATTGGATATTTTAGGTTATTCTAAGGCTCCTAAGGAGGCAGTCACCTTGCCAATTCATGAGATTCTTTATGATCACATGATTGACTTATGGGAGACTCCTCTCACTATCTCTCCTCATTCTCGTAGATTGGACACCATGCTTGGGAAATCTTCCCTGTACAGGTGAAAACCTGTTTGGCAAAGATTGGCAAATAAAAGCCACTCAAATGGATGCAGAAAATTCTGCTTTGGATAGACTTTCAAAGTCAACCTCCATTCCTGCCAAGAAAAAACCTTTCAAGAAGTCTTTTTTTCAAGAAAGGCAGATTCCATCCAGCTTCTGGCCAACAATCATCTACAGGTCGTTTTGCTGCTAAACGTCAGCAACCTAAACAGGCCAGGCCTAAGCCTACAGGGGCTGCTGCAACTCAGCAGACCCAGCCTCCTCAGGGCTTTTGACTTGATGCTAGAGAACTTAGCCTTTCTGGCTCTGAAACAGCCAGAGCCTCTCACCATTCCAGAAGGTTAGCTCATTTTGCTCCCAGATGGGAGCAAATTACAGCAGAGCAGTGGACCCTCTCCATCATAAGAGAGGGCTACAAACTTCATTTCTCAAACCTTCCTCCCCACACCTTGGTGAGACATTTCAATTCTCCAACATCTCTCCTTGACCTTCTAGGTCAGGAGGTGGCTACCCTTCTTGCCCAAGGGGCAATAGAAGAAGTATCTCTTCTTCAACAGGGGTCAGGGTTTTACTCCCCCTACTTTCTGATCGCAAAGAAAACAGGGGGCTACAGACCCATATTAGATCTCAGAGAATTGAACAAATTTCTATGCAAGAAGAAATTCAAGATGCTTTCTCTGGGCACTCTCCTTCCATACCTTCAGAGTCAGGATTGGCTTTGTTCTCTAGATCTCAAGGATGCGTACACACATGTCCTCATCCATCCATCTCACAGGAGGTTCCTCCGTTTTCTTTTCCAAGGAAAGCATTACCAATACAGGGTGCTTCCTTTTGGTCTGGCCTCTGCTCCAAGAGTGTTCACCAAATGCATGGCAGTAGTAGCTGCATTTCTACGCATTCTGGGAATATTTGTATTCCCATACCTGGATGACTGGCTCATCCGAGCTCCATCTCAGTCAAAGGCCCAGACTTCCCTGGACTGCACAAGGCGCATTCTGCAGTATCTGGGACTTGTGGTAAACCTCCCAAAGTCCCAGCTCACCCCTACTCAGTCCCTAGAGTTCATAGAGGCCTGGCTAGATACTACCACTGCAAGGGCCTATCTTCCTCAGGCCCGTTGCCTACGCCTAGTGCAGTTAGCCTCCCAGATTCAGTCAAAAAGCCATTTAACTGCCCGGGAGATGCTACAACTGCTAGGCCACATGGCATCTACAGTGCATGTGGTCCCCTATGCTCGCCTTCACATGAGAGCAGCTCAATGGACTTTGTCCACCCAGTGGACTCAAGCATCAGGGGCTGTCAGACAAAATAGCAACCTCCAGGCGCCTCTTTTGGTCTCTCCAGTGGTGGATGTCCACCCAAAATCTGTTGCTGGGGTCCCCCTTCCAACAGTTGTTGCCTCAGGCAACCCTCACAACAGATGCCTCCCAAACAGGTTGGGGAGCTCATCTGCAAGACCTCTCCACTCAGGGCACTTGGTCTCCACAGGAGACCTCTCTACATATCAACCACTTGGAGCTCCGAGCAGTTTTTCTAGCTCTCAATGTCTTCCATACCCTGCTCAGCTACAAGACAGTCCTCATTCATACGGACAATCAGGTAGCCATGTTTTACATAAACAAGCAAGGAGGAACTGGCTCTCTGTCGCTTTGCAACGAAGCTTTAAGATTGTGGGCCTTCACCAGAGAGCATCAAATCCATCTCCTGGCCGTATACCTTCCAGGAATCCAAAACTCTTGGGCAGACAGACTCAGTCGAGTTCTGCTTCCACACGAATGGTCCCTGCACATGGACCAGGTACTCAGAATCTTTCAAGAGTGGGGAACCCCGGACATAGACCTCTTTGCAAGTCCGTGGAATGCCAAACTTCTCCGGTTCTGTTCCAGAATTCCGTGTCAGGGAGTTCAGGCCAAGGATGCCTTCCTCCTTCACTGGGGTCAAGGCTTCCTGTATGCCTTTCCACCCATTCCCTTAATTCCAAAGACTCAGATCCTTGATCCCTCTGGAGCTTGAACAATGATCCTCATAGCTCCACGCTGGCCACGCCAAGTGTGGTATCCTCTACTTCTGCATCTCTCTCAAGCTCCCTCCCTAGACTTGGGAGCTGCTCCAGACCTTTTATCCCAGGAGGAGCGGACTTTGTGGCACCCAAACCCCAAGTCCCTTCACCTCAGAGCTTGGTTGCTGAAGGCCTAGACCTTCAAGGTTGGAATCTTTCTCAGCAGGTGAAGGATATCCTCCATGCTTCCCGAAAACCTTCTACTAGACGTTCCTATGCTTTTAAATGGAAAAGGTTTTCCATTTGGTGTACTGAGAAGGGTCTTGACCCTCTAGCACTACCTTTGAATTCTCTATTGGAATATCTCCTGCATCTCTCCAATGCAGGCCTTAAGACAAATTCAGTAAGGGTCCATTTGAGTGCTATTGCAGCATCCCTTAAGCCTATCAATGGACTGCCTATTTCCTCTCATCCTCTTATTGGAAGATTCATGAGAGGCCTAACTTTAACTAAACCTCCTATTAGGCCTCCTCCGGTGGCATGGGACTTAAATCTGGTTCTTGGTCAGCTTATGAAGCCACATTTTGAACCTTTAGCCACCACCTCCTTGAAATTTCTTTCCTGGAAGGTTATTTTCCTCATTGCAGTCACCTCAGCTCGCCGCATCAGTGAACTGCAGGCCTTAGTGGCTAATCCACCTTATACAAGGTTCCATCATGATAAGGTAGTCCTTAGGACCAATCCACACTTTATGCCTAAAGTGGTCTCACCTTTTCACCTTAATCAAGAGGTATATTTACCTGTCTTTTTTCCAGGTCCTCATGCATCAAGTGCAAAGAGGAATCTTTATACCCTGGATTGTAAGAGACTTCTTGCCTTTTACTTACAAAGGACACAGCAACATAGAAAGTCTTCTCAACTCTTTGTTGCCTTTGATCCCTCTCATTTGGGACTTCCAGTCTCTAAGAGGACACTGTCCAATTGGATTGCTCAGTGTATTTCTTTCGCCTACCAGAGTAAGAACCTTTTTCTGGAGGGCCATGTCACAGCTCATAATGTGAGGGCCATGGCCACCTCTATGGCTCATCTAAATTCTGTGTCCATCGACCAGATCTGTCGAGCGGCCACCTGGGCCTCGGTTCATACCTTCACAGCCCATTACTGTTTGGACAAGGACTCCCGCCGGGATGCCTTGTTTGGTCAGGCTGTTCTCAAACACCTGTTCCATGCTTAATCAACTCCTACCCTCCTTCCCTGGATGGATGCCTGAGATCCATAGGAGGAGATAGAGCCCTTCCCAGGGTCTCATAACCTTGGGGATCTCCCAGGCATCTCTAGCTAGGGAGTTCCCATATGTGAAGACTCATTCCTGCTTGTTCCTGGAGATAGCACAGTTACTTACCTGTAACAGGTGATCTCTGGGAACAGCAGGAATAAGTCTTCACAACCCACCCACCTCCCCTAGGAGTTGTATCTCTCTATCTATTTTTTCCTTTCCTCTCTCTCTTTGTCTCAGCTTTAAAACTCAAACTGGGGAGAGGCGGTTAGGAAAGGCAGGAAGGCAGCGCGCAGGCGCTGTGGGATGCTCCCAAAAGCTTTCCTTTTTGGGAAGCTGGGGAGCGTTCCCGCGCAGGCTCCGTCGGTACCGACGTACCCATATGTGAAGACTTATTCCTGCTGTTCCTAGAGATCACCTATTACAGGTAAGTAACTGTGCTTTCTTGTGCTTTGCTGGTGCTGGAGGGACACTTTCAGTTCAAGGCCATGCCCTTCAGACTAGCTACTGCGCCACGCACGTTCACCAAGATCATGTTGGTCATGGCGGCAGCCTTACGGAAGGAGGGGATTCTGGTACATCCCAGCCTGGATGATGGCTCATTAGGGCGAAGTCGGAGGCCGAGGGCTGTTCTGCCACAGATCGGGGTGATAGAGCCTGCGCTGGGTAGTCAACTTGGCCAAGAGCCATCCACAGCCAGTGCAGAGGCTAGTTTACCTCTGGGCACAGTTCGATATGCTGGCGGGACAGGTGTCGTTGCCGGAGGTCAGAGTTCTCAAGATTCAGGAACAGGTTCGCAGTTTTCTACAGAAAGGTGCACTGGCGGCATGGTTTTATCTCCAGCTTCTTGGTTCCATGGCAGTGGTGCTGGATCTGGTGCCATGGGTGAGGGCTTACATGCTTCCTTTGTAACAGAGATTGATTTCCCATTGGTTCCTGCAAACATCACCCACTGTTTTCCTGGCTGCCTTGTCCGGAGCAGATGCGCCAGTCTGGAGTGGAGGTTGCAGTCTGCCAATCTGTGGGTGGGACTGCCACTAGAACAGCCACAATGGATTTTGGTCACAACAGACGTTAGCCTAACGGGCTGGAGGGCTCATTGTCCAGCGCAGGTGACTCGGAGGTTATGGATGCGAGAGGAGGAGTCCTGGTCAATCAACAGACTGGAGCTGAGAGCGGTGTTTCTAGCGTTGCAGTTATTTCTGCCAAGGATCAGGGGCAAGGCGGTGGGGGTGTGTGTTCGGACAACGTGACTATGGTGGCGTATATCATTCACCAAGGCGGAACAGGAAGTGCAGTTCTCTTGGCCGACAGTCTGGTGCTGTTGGTATGGGTGGAAGAATTCTTACAGACTCTTTCCACAGTGCATGTTGCCGGAAAGGACAACGTGCAGGTGGACTTTCTCATCAGTCATCGACTAGATCCTGGAGAATGGGAGTTGAATGCTGCAGTGTTTCACGAGATTACGACTCTGGGGCACACCGACGATGGATCTCATGGCTACATTGCGCAATGCCAAGTCACACATGTCCGAAGGGCTTGATGCACTCTCCTGGATATGGCTGACGGAGGGGATTTTGTATGCATTCCCCTTCCCCCACCACCCGTGGGCTCTAATAGGTCGGCTGCCGCAACGCATAGAGTGCTATCTGCGATTAGTGATTCTGATTGCACTGGATTGGCCGTGGTGGCTGTGATATGCAAACTTGATTTGACTCCTTGCAGACAAGCCCTGGCGCCTTCTGAACAGGATGAACCTGCTTTGCCAAGGGCTGGTTCTCATGCCATAGTTAGATTGGTTCTTGCTTACGGCTTGGCTCTTGAGATGGCACATCTGAAGAGGAGGGGGTATTCGTCTATGGTCGTTGCTACAATGCTGAAGTCGAGGAAGATGTCGACCTCGCTAGCCTATATGCGTGTTTGGCATATATTCGAAGACTGGTGTTTGTCGAGGGGCTTTAGAGCCATGGCGGCTTCCCTGCCACACGTGTTGCAATTCTTGCAATGTAGGCTTGAGAAGGGACTCTCGGTGCCTTAAGTCAGGTGGCGGCAGTGGCTTGCTTCAGGGAGCGGATTGAAGGAGCTCCGCTGGCAAGTCATCCGGATCTGGAATGTTTCCTTAAGGCGGTCAAATAGGTCCATCCTCCATGAGGCTGACAGTGCCACCGTGGGATCTTATTTATTTATTTATTTAACGTTCTTATATACCGCACTTTTATCATCAGCGCGGTTTACAGTAAACATAAAATACTCACCGATAGCAACAGGCTGTCGTGAGTTTACATATAACAGGAAATCTAATTGGATACAACATAGGGGAGAACTTTGTACATATAAGTTATATAACTATATACAATTGTATTCTTCTTGTTGTACAGGGAGTGATAGATCGTTACATTGGATTGTAATGTGGTGTTGGCTATGTTGGAGTGGGGTATTGAGAGAAGTATGCAAGGAACAGGTGGTGTTTTATGGCTTTTCTAAATTGTTTTAGGTCTTTGATATCTCTTATGGTGGGTGGAAGATCATTCCAACATTTGGGAGCGAAGTAAACGAATGCTCTTGCAGTTGTTGAGTGTGAACATTTTGTAAAGTCCGTCGGGATGATTAGAGTATTAGCTGCGACTGATCTTCTAGATCTGGTGTGGGGGGTGTGAGTGATGAGAGTGGAGATTGCTAGGGGAGCTAAGTTGTTAATGGCTTTGAATGTGATGAGTAGTGCTTTATATGTAGTCCTACAGGATATTGGGAGCCAGTGTAATTCCTTTAAGATGGGAGTTATGTGATCGTTCCTTGATGCACCGTTGAGGATGCGGGCAGCAGCGTTCATTGCTAATTGTAGCGTGTTTAGAGTGCTTTTTGGGAGGCCATGTAGAACTATGTTTGCATAGTCAAAGTGTGGAATGACTATGGCTTGGAAGATGGTTCGGAAATTGTCAGGGTCGAGCATGTTTTTGAGGTTTCGGAGGGTTCTGATCTTGAAGTAGATGGATTTCACTGTTCGGTTTATGTGTTCTTTGAAGTCCAGTCGGTGATCAAGGGTTACGCCTAGGTATTTTACTGTGGATTTGATTGGAAGCTCTGCGTCCCGTACTTTTAGAGCAGTCGGGGGTGAGAATTCTTTATTTTTCGTGATGATTAGGGCTTCTGTTTTTTTGAAATTTATTCTCATATTCTGTGTGAGGAGCCAGTCTGTAATTGCATCAAAACACTCTATTAGTACTGTGTAATCAGGTCGAGTAATGTTGATTGGTATGAAAATCAGCACGTCATCTGCATAGATTAGGGAGGATACTCCAAATGAGCGAGTGATCTCACATATCGGTTGCATGTAGATATTAAAGAGTAACGCCGAGAGGGAGGATCCTTGAGGGACGCCTTGTTTCAACTGGAAAGGTTTTGAGGTGTTTGATTCTGTTCGAACATGTTGCCAGCGCTCTTCAAGATAAGATTTGCACCAGTCCCATGCTAAACCCTGGATGCCCTTGCATTGGAGTCGGGTTAGGAGTTTGTTATGGTCAACAGAATCAAACGCTGCAGAGATGTCGAGGAATATTAGTGCAAAGCCCTTTTTGATATTGTCAGTACCACAGATGAGGGTGTTGATTAAAGAAGTCAGCAAAGATTCCACACCATGGGCTTCTCTGAATCCATGTTGACTGGGGTCCAGAGGTGATGTGGTGTCTATATGCTGTTGGATCTGAATCTGTGTGACCTTCTCTATTATCTTTGATAGCAGGGGGATGCTGGAGATTGGACGGTAAGATTCTTCTTTTGTTGGGTCTAGCTGGTTGTTTTTTAGAAGAGGTCTTATGGAAGTCTGTTTAAGAGCTGATGGGAAGATGCCTGTGGTGAATGATTGATTTATGATTTCGGATATGAATGGGCTGAGCTCATGTCGTAACGCATTTATCCATTGTGCTGGACATGGATCATTGGGTGCAGTGGTTGTATTTATTCTGGTGATAATATCTTCGACGTGCTTTATTGAGGGGGATGTGAGCTTGATGAGTGGGTTCTCCTGTAAGAAAGTTTGGGCATTAGATAGGGGAGAGGTTGTTGATATCTTGATGGTTTTGGATTGGATGTAATCGGCGTACTTTTGGGGGTGTATAGCATCTTGATGTGGTGGAGTGGGCTCGGTGGTTAGTACTTTCACTAGGTTAAAGAGTTCTCGTGGTCTTGTGGGCCTTGACTGGGTTCCTGTTTTGAGCCTCTGGCGGAGGCATCATTATGAGACCTTACCTTGAAGGCGGTCTTTTTAGTGGCTATTTGTTCAGTGAGACACATATTGGAGTTACAGGCTCTATTCTGCAGGGAGCAGTTTCTGTTGCTTTCCAAAGAAGGTGGTGGTCTTACGCCCCATTCCCTCTTTTTCTGCCTAAGGTTCTTTCTCAGTTTCATCTGAATTGGATGGTGTCGCTACTGACTTTTCCAGTCCTGGGAGACTCAGAGATGGACCGTCAACTCCATTTGTTGGACTTGTGCAGGGTGCTCCATCGATATCTTCGGGAACCAGCATGATACGCAAGACGGATTGGTTGTTTGTCTTATTTGATGGGGCACGAAAAGGGGAAGCAGCCCCTAAGGCCTCCATTGCCTGTTGGGTGAAGCTGGCCATTGCCACGGCTTACAGGATACAAAGGAAAGTGCTTCAGAGGGGGCTCTGAGCCCATTCTATGAGGGCACAGGCGACGTCATGGGCAGAGTCAGGTTTGGTGCTGCCGGCAGAGATTTGTTATGTCGCGACTTTGGTCATCTCTTCACACTTTCGTGAGGCATTACTGGTTGGACATGCAAGCAGCGGCAGATACACAATTTGGATCTTCGGTGCTTGAGGCTGGTCTCGCCAGGCCCTCCCACGTGTGTAGACACTGCTTTGTGACATCCCACGCGTAGCTGGCTGGCCTAGAGGTACAATTAGGAAGGCAAAACTAGGTCTTACCTGCTAATTCTTTCCTTGAGTACCCCCAGGCCAGACCAGGACCCTCCCTGGTAGTATATGGTGTGGCGCATAGTTTTCCTTTAGGCGAGCAGCTCATCAAGAGAGCAGAGCCTCTAAGTAAGACCACGTAGGGCTTCTTGGCTAGGTGGCTCTGGTGGTTGGTCTGGCTCTTGCTCAGTACAGTGTTGTTGTTAAGTGCTGTCGACTCCTGGCGACCCTCTAGATAATTGACCTAAATGTTCGGTCTTCAGTCAAGTGGCTCATTGTTGATAGAGTGGTATCCATAGCTGCTGTTATTGTATCAATCCATCTCTCATTGCCGGCCTTCCTCTTTTACAATGACCTTCTACCTTGTTAAGCATTGTCTTTCTCCAGTGATCTCTCTCTTCGCATGATGTCCAAAGTATGAAAGTTTAAGTCTTGTCGTCTGAGCTTCTAAGGAAAGCTTAGGTTTGATCTCCTCTAGTACTGACTGGTTTGTTCTTTGGGCAGTCCACGGTATACACAGTATCTGTCGCCAGCACCATAATTCAAAGGCATCAATTTTCTTCCTGTCATCTCTTTCACTGTCCAACTTTCACATCCATATGACATTATTGAAAATACCATGGCCTGGACAAGTCAAATCTTTGTATGGAGAGAGACATCTCTGCTCTTGAGGATCTTGTCTAGGTCCTTCATAGCTCGGTATAGTATGTACATGTAAATTTTTTTTTTCTTTTTTTGTTTGGAAGTTTCTAAATCATTGGTTATAGTATTTCTCTACTTTCCCACATACATTCATTAAGTAGTTTTCGATATGGTCGTTAATGAGCATAGTCGAGGTGTATAGATGTTCTGCAACTGCTTTGTCAATAGAAGACTAGATCCTGGAGCAGGAGGAGGAGCTCTTGTACTGTGATGTCAGGATTCTGTCATATTCAGCGCTCAGCTGCTGGTAGGCGGTGACAACCCATGCATAGCTGGCCTGGCCTGGAGGCACTCAAGGAAAGACAATTAGCAGGTAAGAATTAATTTTGCCTTTCTGCTGTTGGTTCCCTCTACTAAACGTGGCACAACAGTGGTTGAAATGGCCATGATTATTTCAGTCAAACAGACTGTATCTCCTTTTTGTAGTCCATACGTCCAAGGGTTGCTACAGGGCCAACCCAGCCATTATGCAAGACTAGGTGGTCACTTGAGGCAGCATCTTCTGAGGGGCAGCAAAAAGCATCAGCAGTCAAAGCAAAATAAATCTGCCAGTCACACAAACTCTGAGCCATCAGTGCATCCTTTTTACCTGCAGGGAGAACAGGCATGCGCATATATACAAAACAAAAGTTTAATATTTAAAACTATGACGCTCATTTTTATGAAATTATTTTGGTTATCTTGGGGGATGGCAGGGGGAGCTTGCTGAAATGTTGAAAGATTACCTTGGGTGCCCAGTACCCTTGTACTGGTCATGGGTTGATGAGTAATACAGTGTTCCCAATCATTTCATTTATGCAGTGATGCCATGGTGTCAAAGCATAAGTGTTTTAAATAAATCACACCAGACTGACAGTCTGTGAAGCAAGAAAGTCTGTTATAGTTACCTTTGATTCAAAGGTCCTTCCAGTCCCATCCCATTGCTTCCACGATTTACTAACTGTTCTCAATGACCATCCAGTGCTTCAAAATGTTTATCTAGTGACATTGCATAATGCAGTATAGTCTTTCAGCATGCATATCATTGTGAGGATGGATATCTGTATTGCATCACCAGGGGGTTTTTTTTCCTCACTCCACCATATGAATATCTGCATCTTCATAACTTGTTATATATGGTTCCATGTTTGAGAGGAATAGCTGAGCTGGTCATGTGCTTTGATTTTTTTTTTAATCCTCTATTACATATATAGAGATTAAGTTCTGATTTTTCTTAGGGAAATCCATTTGGAGTCAGATCTACATCTCCATGCATGCAATAGGGAAAGCCAAGATTCTCTTGTCCCTCTTCATATGCAACTCTGCAGTCGTCTCTGTTGTGATAAAAATTGTGTAATTCTTATACACTGATACTACTTGCTGTTGAACCAACATAAGAGGTGGTATGCAAACTTTCAGAAATCCAAAGTTCCCTTCCTCAATGCCATATAAAGAAGAGACCCTTCTAAGACTCTTAATTTTCCGCAGTACCGATATTGCTACTAGAACTCTGCAGTAGACTCTAATCTTGTGACCTACAGCTTGTATGTTTTGTTGTAGTACCCAAGCCTGTCCGTTTTTGAACAATAATTCTATGTATATCTTCCAGTCACTGTAGGGAACCAAAGCATCAGTTGGCTTGTCTGAGAGTGCTAGAACTAGCAAATTCTGCTTGGGTCATTTTCTTCAAAATGGTCTTTAGCTGGGGTTTATTTATTCAATTGATGCATTGCTGCATATCTGCTTTGTGTACATATCTAGCTACATGTATGTTTGTAATAGGCAGAAGCAGTGGTGGGGCCAAAGTCTGCAGTGCTTGCAGGCATAACAATCAGCCTTAATATGTATCATCTTTTCTTTACACAGTAAACAGATTACCTACTTGGAATAGTTGTTTTGTGTCTGAATTTTATTTTTGACAATAGTTTTTCTTATATTGGTTGTATTTTAAATTGAATTTTATTTTTAAAGAGAATTTAAAAAGCTGCTTGTTTTTATTCCATGCAAACTGCCGTGACTGGTAGATACAGCGGTATAAAAAAGCTGCTAAATTGAAAAAAAAGAAAAAAAAAAGTTCTTATGCATATGATCTAAACATCACATTGCTCATACTTAATGCTCACCTGCTTTTATGTGGCCAAGAGCAAGAGGAACATAGCATGGACCTCACATTTTTCATAGCCGGAGAGCTCTATTTCAGTTTGATGGCTCCTTGTGAATTACTTTCCCAAATTTGACTCCAGCCTGATGCTTGCTGTAATGGAACTGAAATTGCGGTCAGAATGGCTCTTTGGCTGTTTTGTTGATCATTAGTTTTATTTTTAGTACAAGCACATGAAGAAAGTGGAGGAGCCCCATGTTCAGCTTGAAGGAAGAAATTCAGAAGATTGGCAGTGTTTGGATTTTGGTAAGTGTTACATTGCTTCTCGCTGTACAGCTTCCCCATAAGCTTTGGGCTGGCACTGAAAGGCTTGTGTGCCACGTTCCTGTTTTTATACAGCCTAGCCAAAGGGGCAAAGAGGAAAAAAATAAACAGAACTTCAGTTTTTAGTTGGAAAATGCACTATAGCCTGTTTTGAATTTCTCTCTCTTTTTCTCTGACATAGGAAACATAGTGGTGCATTTCATGCTGCCAGAAACACGGGAGCTTTATGAACTAGAGAAGTTATGGACTCTGCGTTCCTATGATGACCAGCTGACACAATTGGTGTTAAAGCCTTTGCCTGTAGATTTCATTTATGGAGTGACTACACCAGAGATATGACAAACTCTTTTCTGTGTGCGTTTTTTAAATTAAAGTAACTAAATTCTGTTCACGTCCTACAGCAATAAGGATATTGTTGGGTGAAGCCCATGGAGACGGCTGTAAAAGCTCCAAGGCCTGCCTGTATGTGTCGTCCTTGGATAATGAGATCAATGGGAAGCAGCACTGTGCAGAATAAGCTGTATTCTACTATCTGATATGAGTGCAGAAGAGAAATTTTCTTCTTGGATGAAACCCTGGTTTTGTTTTTCAGAGTTGAATATATTAAAAATTGTTGATGTAGTAGGAGCGATTTTGTAAGTGTCAGTATCTGGACAGGAATCCATGGTGCTTTTTTTTTTACCTGCAGGCTTCACACCAGCTTTCATAGAGAAAGTACATGTATGCTTGCGCTTTGAAATTGTGGTTATGAAACATTTCTGCCAGCTTTTTGTGCAGGTACTTTTTTTTGTTTGTTTTGTTGGTTTTTTTTTTTTGGAACAGTGTGTGTGGATTTGAAAAGGTAATCTATGCATATGTTTCCATCTCTAAATGTGTGGACTCCAGTGAGGGAGTGCATGTTCAGGCAATCAGCTTACGAATTCAAATCACTATTTACAGACGGGTGGCTAGAAGGTTGTCCTCCCCATATCATTGATTAATGCAGGAGTTATGATGATCACTGTTTATCACAAACCTTACTTCCTTATCGTTCCTCCAGTTTAGTACTCCACCTCTGGGTTGTGTACCTCCTCCTGCAGCTTGGAGACTGAGCATTTCAAAATCGTGACGTCTCTGGTCTCTCCCATCAGCCCCAGTGTGCCAGTCTCCATGCAGCAGGAGGACGTAGTGAGCCTAGGTGCTGGGCTCATTTGAAGAACTGATAAGGAGCATTAGTTAAACTTGTTTTTACCCTACCAATTTGTTTGTTTTCTACTATAAAAAAAAAAGGGAAAATCCATAGGTTTATTGTGGGGCTTGATTCGGCCCTCATTCACTGCCTCCTCTCTATCCGGCTATAGTCTCTCTCTGGCTGCTCTCCCCTCCTAGGCTGTACGGAGGGGAGTTGCTTAGCAAACGGCACAGACCGGCGCTCCCTCCTGCTATTTGCGGTGGGCACGGGTTAAGTATTCCACTGAGCCGGGAGCAGAGGGCCCTCTGCGACATCTGCTGCTGTTCTGTTTCAGCAGCATCGCACATGGCAGGGCGGCCGTGTCGGCGGAGGAGAGCCTTCGGGGGTGTGCTAGGAGGTGAGTGCCCCGGGGAGGGAGGGGGCAGAGCAGCAGATCTCTTGCACCATGTCTGAGTCTCGCTGCTGTGAGGAGGCCCGGTGATTTTGCATGCTTTTCGTCCCGCGCTTTGAAGGGCCGCAAGGCAGCAGCTCTGGGCCTCAGCACTCTATATTTCAGCGGGGACAGTTCCCATGGGGGTTATTTTTAATGTTCATTTGCTGAGTTTGCTAATTTCGGTTTGATCTCTTTTAGATTGAGTTCTTTTAAATTGAGTTGTTTGTTTTTTTGGGTATTTATTTATTTATTTAGTATACATTTGTATACCGCTACTTCCAGCGATCAGCAGCGGTTTGATTACAGATTGGAAATTGTCAAATCATGACAGGAAATTTTTGAGGTATAAACACATTGATTAGACAGGAAAGCACAGCACACAGAGAACTATTTTACAGGGAACATGGGCTATGGAGGGTTAAGTGGCTTGCCCAAGACCACAAGGAGCACCTGTGGGACTAGAAACCCCAGTCCTTCCGGCCCAAGGTTGCTGTCCTCTAGTGGGATTTGAACCCCCGACCTTCCGGCCCGAAGTACCTTGCCCCAACCACTAGGCCACTCCTCCACTCAGGAGTTAAAAAAAAAAAATGGTCCAGGACGCCGCATCCACAGTAGGAGGGGCGTGGGCTTTCTTCCTGTGCTTTTCAGGCCGCCGGAAGGCCGCGGTCTTGCTTGGCTTCCTTGCCATCGGAAGCTGCCAAGCTCAACAGACCCTTACTTTCTTGTTGGTCCTTTGGTACTGTGTGTTATTGGGGTCTTCATGCGGTTGATTTGCTGGTGAAGGATCCTGAATAGGGTGTTGTGCTGTTAGCTAAGACCCTTACGACCGCAGAGCTTAGGCTGGGGCACACGCAGCGGCGCCAGTGCCGTGCTCTTGGCTCGTTCTCCCTAACGCTGCAAGGGGCTCAGGGGGACTTGGTTTGGTGGAGCTATTTTAAATTCTTTTGGGGACTTTTTAAATACCTTCACGTTAGTGGGAGTATTTTTAAAGAAAAGAGAAATTTGAGGAAATCTGTGGGTGAGGCTAGATCAAAACAACTATTTCTCCGAAGCCTCATCCCTGACCCTAGGCTTTCCTAAGCACTATCTGCTTGAAGGAGAGAAGCGTCAAATGCTCTTATTTTATTTATTGGGGGTTTTTTATTTGATTTTGGGACCTTGTAGGTACCACACAAAAAAAAAAAAAGAGACAACCCCGAACAGGTTTTCTTTTCTATCTAAAGCATGTAACATTGTTTTTTTGCTAATGCCGCCAAGACCACGGTGTTTGGTTGGTGGCACCCGCAGGGGCATCGTCTCTGCTGACAGGGTGTGCAAGGGCTGTGCCCTCGTGTCTGCCACTATGGAGCAGAAGTTCCAACACATGGTTTCCAGCTGCAAGGAGGGTTGGGGTCTCCCTATTGGAAGTGCCATCCGTGTCTCCTCGGGGCAGTCCAGTGCGGTCAGAACTTGGACGTTCTTCTCCGGACTCTGCTTTTTAGGCATCAAGCATATTGAGTGCGACATCAAGGTAGGAGGTCGGAGGCGCTCTGACAGCCAGTTGGTTTGGATAAGGCTGAAGGCAGCTTAGTGCAGCCTCTTAAGAGGGCTCGGTCTCTCAAAGTTCAGCTCCTGGGCTCGGTGTGGCAGGATGAAGGAGAGGTTCCAGAACTTGGTCACAAGGAAGAGCTTACTGTGCTCATGACTGAATCCCCTCTGGCCCTTAACCTTCTTTCAGTAGAGGAGAGGTTTGCGGATCCTCCCCTTCGGGTGGTGTGATGAACTCGGCTGCTATTTCCAGTCCACCAGGTGGTTGACCGGGTGATTCTAGATGACCTGGACAAGTTGGTGACGGATCTCGGGGCGTCCAAGGGTGGGAGACTCCCAGAGGATAAGCCAAAGCAAGACAAGTCCTTTCTGGCTTTTCAGAGCCACTCTAGGGATTTCAGGAGATTTTGTACTTCTCGTTTGGGGGTTTTCAAAGGGGAAGGTTTGCTTCTAGAGCCCCCCAGGGGTTTTGTGGGTTTCGGGGAGCAGGTAGAGTTCTGTGGCAGCTTCCGCGGTTGCAACTCCGAAAACCACAATGAAAGGATGCTGGTCCCAGTGGGAGGTCAACTGATTGGTGGGCAATTTTGGGAGTTTCTTCCTGCCTGGGCCCAAATAATGTCTGACCAGTGGGTTTTAGAGGTAATTCGCGAGGGTTATGCACTAGAATTGGCAAGGCCCGTGCGGAATTCGTTCGTGAGGTCTCCCTGCAAAGGTCAGCAGAAAACCTTGGCAGTCTGCAGTACTTTAGATCGACTCTTACAAATGGAAGCAGTTGCGCCGGTTCCAATTGCAGGGTACGGCAGGGGTCAATACTCAGTTTATTTCGTGGTGCCAAAGAAAGACTGAGCAGTTCCGCCTATATTAGACTTAAAAGGCGTGAATCAGTGTCTTCGTGTACCACATTTCAGAATGGAAACGTTGAAGTCGGTCGTTGTGGCAGTGAGACAAGGGGAGTACTTGACTTCCCTCAACCTTATGGAAGCGGACTTACGCATCCCAATCAGAGCGGCTCCTCAAAGGTTTCTGCAATTCCTGCTCCATTGGGGACATTATCATTTCCAGGCATTGCCTTTCGGTCTGGCGACGGCACCGCAGACTTTCACCAAGATCATGGTGGTGGTAGCGGTGGCGTTATGAAAGGAAGGAATTCTGGTTCATCCTTATCTCGACGATTGGTTGATTTGAGCAAACTCCCAGGCCGAGAGCGTTCAGGTAACAAAGTGGTGATGTTTTTGCAGAGTCTAGGTTGGGTGGTCAATCTGGCCAGAAGCCATCTAATACCTTTCCAGGAACTCGAATATCTAGGAGTACAGTTCAATGCTCAGAAACGAATGGTGTTTCTGCTGGACTGGCGAGTTCAAGCCCTTTGGCAATTGGTATGCAAGTTCAGATCTGCCCCGGCTCCCTCAGCGTGGGCTTATCTCCGAGTGCTGGGAACGATGGCGGCGACCCTGGAAGCGGTGCCTTGGGCCAGATTTTATATGCAGCCATTTCAGAGAATGCTGCTTCGCCGGTGGTGGCATCAGTCCGATTTGTTGAACAAGCGGCTTCCCTGCCCACTCAAGGCCAGACAGTCTCTTCGGTGGTGGCTACTTCCGGGATCGTTGAAAGCAGGAATGCCTCTGGAACAGCCGGAGTGGCTCCCGCTGTTGACGGATGCGAGTCTCGCGGGATGGGGAGATCAGTGTGGAGATCAGTTCGCACAAGGCATAAGAACATAAGATATGCCATACTGGGTCAGACCAAGGTCCATCAAGCCCAGTATCCTGTTTCCAACAGTGGCCAATCTAGGTCATACATACCTAGCAGTTTCCCCAAAAGACACAGGTTCCGCAATGCTTGTACTGGGTCAAGCATTGATATCCTGGGTCCCTTCTTAATAATGGTTTATGGACCTTTCCTCCAGGAACTTGTCCAAACCTTTTTTAAACCCAGCTACACTAACAGCCTTTACTACATCCTCCGGTAACAAATTCCAGAGTTTGATTACACGTTGAGTGAAAAAATATTTTCTTTTATTAGTCTTAAATAGTTTACCCTGTAGCTTCATTGCATGTCCCCTTGTCTTTCTATATTCTGATAACGTAAACAATCGATCTATGTTTACCCGTTCCACTCCGTTCATTAATTTATAGACTTGGTCTATGCATGAAAACGAGTGCTCGATCAACTGGCTAGAGCTGAGAGCAGTCTATCTGGTGCTTTGATGGTTCGAAGCCACGGTGACAGGTCGAGCGGTGCGAGTGCTGTCGGACAACTCGGTGACGGCGGCCTATATCAATTGACAGGGCGGTACAGGAAGTGCAACCATGGAAGAGGAAGCAGAGATGCTGTTTGCTTGGGTAGAACAGCGGCTGCCGGCGATATCGGCGGCACACATTGCAGGAAAGAACAAGGTGATGGCGGATTTTCTCAGCAGGGTCCGAGTGGATGCCGGGGAGTGGGAGTTGCATCCGGACGTGTTTGCACAGATTGTTCGCAGATGGGGACCACTAATGGACCTCATGGCGACTTTTCACTCGGCGAAGGCCGGTCGCTTCTTCAGCCAGCGACGAGAACAGATGTCGGAGGGAATCGATGCCCTGATGCAACATTGGCTGTCAGCAGGTCTCCTATCTGTCTTCCTGCCGTGGGCGCTCATAGGGTGAGTAATTCAGCATACCGAAGCTCATCAGGGGAGAATGCTATTAATAGCACCGGACTGGCCAAGATGTCCATGGTACGCCGATCTCATTCGCCTGCTCGACGGTCATCCCTGGAGATTACCAGTGTCGGAAGATTTGTTGATACAGGGTCCGCTGCGAATGCCTCAGGTGGATCGGTTCTCGCTTACGGTTTGGCCATTGAAAGGGCGAGGCTGAAGAAAAGAGGTTATTCTGGGGCGGTGATCACCACTTTACTGAGAGCAAGGAAGCAGTCCACGTCTCTGGCATATGGCATATTTACGAGGACTGGTGTTCTCGGTGGCAGGTTCGGGCGGCTATAGGATCCGTTCCCCTGGTTTTAGGTTTTCTGCAAGACTGGTTTGATAAGGGGCTAGCGGCCAATTCCTTGAGAGTCCAGTTGGCAGCTCTTTCCTGCTATAGAGGAAAGGTGCAGGGCATTGCGCTAGGTGCTCATACTGATGTTTTATGCTTTCTTAAAGCAGTTTCCAGACTATGGCACTAAAGGAGGGTTATAGTTCCACCGTGGGATCTCAATTTGGCTTTCGGAGCGTTGACTAAAGAACCTTTTGAACCTTTGCACCAGGTGTCGGTAAAGGATTTGATTTTAAAAACCATGTTTTTGATAGCCATCTGTTCGGCGAGGTGACTTTTGGCGTTACAGGCGTTGTCGTCATGTAGAGAACTGTTCTTGTCCTTTTCTAGAGAAAAGGTGGTATTGCGGCCAGTTCCGTCCTTTTTTCCAAAGGTGGTGTCTGCCTTTCACCTGAATCAAACGGTTTCTCTTCCAGTGCTAAGTTCTCTGCAAGGGAACGCGTCTGATCGTAATTTGTGCTGGTTGGACATAAAACGAGTGTTATGGCGATACTTAAGTTTCTGAAACCTTTCGTAAGTCGGACCGTCTCTTCGTGTTCTTCCGAGATCCCCGCAAAGGGGAAGCGGCAGCGAAACGTCCAGTTCCAGATGGGTTAGAGAGGCGATTGCATCAACATATTTGTTGCAAGGTCGTGCAGTTCCGACGGGCTTGCGGGCTCACTCTACCAGAGCGCAAGCGACTTCCTGGGCGTAACGCAGTTTGGTTCCACCGGGGGACATCTGTAGAGCGGCCACCTGGTCATCTCTTCATACTTTCAGTAAGCACTACTGCCTAGATGTTCTGGCGGTGAATGATGCTTGCTTCGGGTTGGTGGTGTGCGTGCCGGCTGGAAAGGTCCCTCCCAATGATTACTGCTCTGTTATATCCCAGAGGTGGAGGACTAAACTGGAGGAACGATAAGGAAATGAAAATTACACTTACCTGGTAATTGTTGTTCCTTTAGTGACTCCAGTTTAGTCCTCATTCCCACCCGGGGTCGCATGGCAGTGGAGATTCGGTTGGGAGAAGTGCAAGTCTACCGATAGGTGTCGATCTGTTTCTGTCTATTCTTATGCTGTGGTTTCCTAATTCTGTATGGGGCGGAAGGGAAAGGTGCAAGGCGGTTTCCTTTTTCCTAGGGGGAAATTCATGTTACACAGTTAATAGTTATGAGTTCAGTTTCAGTATAGGTTTAAAATGTTTATATCATAACTACTTATTTTGTTGCTCCTTTGAATGTGCTTTGACAATAGTTCACTGGGGCTGATGGGAGAGACCAGTAGGCTACATCCAGTGATGTCATGATTTTGACATGCCCAGTCTCCAAGCTGCAGGAGGAGGTACACAACCCAGAGGTGGAGGACTAAACTGGAGTCACTAAAGGAACAACAATTATCAGGTAAGTGTAATTTTTTCATTTGTGTCTCCCAGAAGTCTTTCTGGAAAATGTCACAGCAGTCCCAAAAAAAAGGTAATGTTTAACAGATTTAAGCCTCCAGCTCAGCCAGGATCCAGATTTATTTTATGGTGTTAATGGAGTGAAGTGGTTGGGAATTTAATTACTGCACTATATCAAGCCCCTTGACAAATTTTTCTTTAGATCTAGGAGCAAGCCCAGAAATTGAGGAGCCAGTGTCTAGGATATCTTCTCTCCCCCCCCCCCCCCCCCAGTCATTAAGCCATAGCAGAAATACACAGCCAGCAGACCAAGTGGGGAGGTGGCTTCTCTTTTCTCTGGAGATAAGCAGGGGGATACAGTCAAACTCATTGGTGAAGAACCTGGACTGAGCCTTGAGCGGATCTCTCACAGCTCAGAGCTTTTTTTGCTTCACCGAGCATGCGTGCCTGCTTCCTGCCTGTGCTGAGAGAATCAAATTTTTTTTTCTCTACAGTGTAGAAGCCTGCATAGGTATCCCTCTCTCCTCACTTTTGTCTGCATTTTTACCTTTTTTTCGTGTGGTTATTTTTTTTTTTGCAATCCCCTCGGTTGGTTCTCTCACCAGGTTGTCTCCACTTTTCTCCTGCCCAACGGCTTAAAACCTCATGCAGCTAAAAGAAAACAAAAGTTAAAATGTTTCTGCCTGCAACTCTCTTCAGCCGTTGGAAGATAAATGTTTCTGCCTTCACTTTACCATCAGGCCATCAAAACTTACACAGGCCTACCCTCACTTCACTGCCGAACTGCGGCAAAGTGCTTTTTGAGCTGCTGACTTCTGCTGACTAAAAAAACAAAAACAAAAAGCACTGTTTCAGTCAGACTCACGGTTTTAGAGCCAGGCCTTGTTCGGTGTCCACCTCTGCAGGGCCACCTTTCATGTCAGGCTCCTCAAGCTCCCTCTTACCGGGCCCAGCTCAGGCTTGGGGGAGGGTGTGTCTTCAACAGCAGCTGCAGCACTGGTATTACCACCACCAGGCTTGGCTGCAGGATCTGGGGCCTTGCCTCTGCTGCTCCTCTGGTTGGATGCTATCCCTCCCCCTCCTGAACCTATCTCCACATATGTTGACTTCCTCCTCTGTTCCTGTGGAAGGACATGCCTTCGTCAGGTGAAAAGCTTAAAGCTAAGCATAAGCACCAGCTTCCTCCGGCAGTCGTGTAAGCCCCATTCAAAGAGTAAACACCTACCCTTCACGCCTGACAGTCCTCCCTCCACTCGGGAGGCTCCTCAGTCTACCCTACAAGCCTCCTCTCAAAGCACTGTTATCCAGCCTAGCGCTCCCTCAGATTCCCAGTTGCCTCTGAAACAGGAGGTCCCAGATTTGCCTCCTCTCATTGACTGGCACATGCCCATGCACTTCAACAAGGACATTCGTTCCTTCCTTTCCTTTCCTTTCCCTGGAAGCCATGTGAGTCCTACAAGGAAGACCCCCTTCCAGTATCCCTGGAACAGGACCTCCAGGATGATCCGCCTGAGGGTCTTTCCTATCTGAAGTTCTTCCAGAAACTCTCATGTGCTCTGCCTCTGAGTGCCTCACAATCCCCTACCAATAAGTCGTATTTTCACTCCATTTTAAAAGCTTGCAGTGCTCCCAAGGAGGTTCCTGTGCTCCCGGTATCTCAGATCCTCAAAGATCTGCTGTCTTCTATCTGGAACATCCCATCCTCAGGTAGTGCTGCGTCTCAATGCATCAAGTACAAGGCCCTGCCTGCTGTGGGATTCTTTCATGCTCTGCTTTCCCATCAGTCATGTCTTAGGCAGTCCTTAAAAAAAAATCTAAGAGCACTAAGCTGCCATCCCAAGCTTCTCCAGGGAAAGAGCAGTGCATCCTTGACGCTGTGGGACGTAAATGTTTCCACAGCAGTACTTTTGCTATGCACATACTGGCTTATTGGCTTCTTCCTTATCATCTCTTCAGTCCAGTCCCGCACCTCAGGGTTGAGTACCTCTTCCGGCAGCATGAAGACTGAGCATGTCACAACTTTGATGACATTAGGATACTTAGGCAGCTGGCACCACCCCTAGCCTTCCAGTAAGTTCAGTCTCCAAGCAGCTGGAGCAGGTGAATTCTTAGGTTCGGACTCGCTGAAGGGACAACTGAGAAGGATTAGTTGTTTAGTTTTTATATTACATTTAAATTACTTTAATTTGCCTGGGTTGTTAGTGTTCCTCTGTTGGCTATTGTA
The DNA here is from genome assembly GCA_033557465.1 of Ichthyophis bannanicus. Taxonomy (NCBI): domain Eukaryota; kingdom Metazoa; phylum Chordata; class Amphibia; order Gymnophiona; family Ichthyophiidae; genus Ichthyophis; species Ichthyophis bannanicus. The sequence goes on from CM066031.1 coordinate 551,836,940, forward strand.
AAGTATTTAAAAAAAAAATCAGGATCTTTTTCCCTTCATTAGTGGAGAAACATAACAAAATAAATAGCAGCAGATCATTGTAGGAGGCCTGACTCTGAGTGCTGTGGAGCTGCCGGACGGGTGAGTCTTGGGCTCTCTACCGCTCCAGAAACCCCCGGGGCGGGGTGAGGAACGGTGATCCTGTCATTAAGGCAACCGCCGGTTAAGGGAGGTCAGCTGCCTTCTTGCAGAACAACCGAGGTGTGTGTGGTGGGGTGTGTGTTTTTTTTCCTGGCGATCGGGTAAGTCGCGCAGGCCAGGAGCTCCGGGTTTTCAGACCGAGGGGAAGCAGGGACCGCAGGGGGGGTTTTCAGTCGCAGCGCAGGCAACCTGTTAGGAGGCGTCCGGCATTTCTCTGCACCATTTTCTTTGCGCAGGAAGCACGGATCGTGGCCGTGGTGGTAAAAGCGTTTTCCTAGTCTTTAGGCTGTAAAGAATTTGTTGGTTGTGATATTTTGGTCCTGGGGTTTTTGTTTCTGTGGGTTTTAGCAACAGATTTTGTGTTTTTATTTTTAAGTTTAAATTGGAAAAAAAAAGAGGCAGGATTCTGTTTTCTTTTTTGGGCAGTGGCTTCTGACTGGGACATGCTGTCCAGGCCTCAATGTGGAGCGCGCTGAAGCGCACTTTCTGCTGAGAGGGGTCTGCAAGGTTTGTGCTGCAGCGACCCACTCAGCGGAACAGAGTATACTGGAGGAAGCTACCACAGTCGGTGAACCTGCATCTCAGCTGCCCGGTCCCTCACTTCAGAGAGAGGGGATTGGTAGTGTGGCTCCATTGGAGCCACAACAGGATCAGCAAGAGTTCCTCTGACTCTTCGTCTGGGCGGGGGTCCAGAACATCAGTGCCCAGCGATTTTTTTCTCTAGAATTTGTCTTGCTGCTTCATAAGGCGTTTTGCTTAAAGCAACAAAGTCAAGCTAAAGGCCTTAAAGCTAAAAAGAGGGGGGGCTCCGGGGGATGTTCTGGATACGGAGCTGGACCCGTCGTTGCCTGGTGCCAAGAAGCGTTGGGAGAGTGAGTTTGCTGAAGAAGCTGGTTCTGTTTCTTCCGAGGGGGAACAAGACCTGGCGATAGACCAGGATAATCTTGAAGAGGGAGAGATCCCGCTTGAAGATGAGTTCCGGATTGTTAGAGTATTCTGGAAAGAAGAACTGGCGGGGCTCATTGCTGAATCGCTCAAGACACTCAACATGCCTCTGGGGGGAGCTGTCGAGGAGGAGACGCTAGAAGATCTGATACTCCAGGCGGTGCGTAGGCCTCAGGTTTTTCTTCTGCACAGGATTATTAAGCAGATGATCTGGAGGAGTGGGAACTCCCTGAGATTGGGCTCAGTGGGTCACGTATCATGGAGTGGAGGAGTGGCCTAGTGGTTGGGGCAAGGTACTTCAGGCCGGAAGGTCGGGGGTTCAAATCCCACTAGAGGACAGCAACCTTGGGCCAGAAGGACTGGGGTTTCTAGTCCCACAGGTGCTCCTTGTGGTCTTGGGCAAGCCACTTAACCCTCCATAGCCCATGTTCCCTGTAAAATAGTTATCTCCAAGTTATAATGCCCTGTTCAATGTAATTTCAGTCTGTTCGATGTAAACCGCACTGATGCAGAATAGCACGGTATATAAGAGAATGTAAATAAAATAAATAAATAAATGTCCCGCCTGTATCCCTTAAAGGAGTTGGAAAAGGAGATGTTTAGGTCTCCAAGAATCGATGCCATGGTCTCAGCAGTAACGAAGAAGACCACGATTCCAGTTGAGGGCAGTGTGGCCCTCAAGGATGTTCAGGATAGGAAGCTGGATGCACTGTTGAAACAAGCATTTGATGTGAGTGCCCTATCTCTAGAGGCCTCTGCTTGCGGGACGCTAGTACGCAAGCATGCTTGCGCTAGGTGCAAGGCCTCCCGGGGTTGTCTGGGGAGATGCAGAATCAGGAGGACACCGCAAGGCTGGAATTGGGAGCGGCCTATCTTGCGGACGTGTTCTATGATTTGGTAAGGGCGCTTTCAAACAATATGGGTTCTATGGTAGCAGCTCACCGTTATCTCTGGCTTCACAACTGGTCGGCAGATGTGTCCTCAAAGGCTTGCCTGAGTAAGCTGTCTTTCAAGGAGAGACAGTTGTTCAGAGAGGAGCTGGAGAAGTTGGTGAAAGATTTAGGGGAGTCCAAAGGTGGACGTCTTCCCGAGGAAAAGCCGAAGCAGGTTCGGACTTCAGGGCCTAACCGGGGTCAGACTAGGGAGTTTAGGCGTTTTCGATCAGTAAGATTTTCCCCTTTCCAGAGAGGTTGGTTTGCAGTCAGGGCACCGACTTTTTGGGAGTTTCGGGGGGCCGGCAGAGCTTATTACGCAACACCGGCCTCTATGTCGACGCAGAGGAAACAACAATGAAGTGAAGTGGGCCCAGGCAGTGGTGCATCCTCTGGGAGGTCGGTTAAGGGATTTTTTACCACACCTGAGTCCGAGTTACGTCGGATCAGTGGGTTCTACACGTGATTCGGGAAGGATACATGCTAGATTTTGCCAAGCCTCTGGTGCCAGCCTTCATTCTTTCCCCCTGCCGTGCACGGATGAAGACGTACGGAGTGCAGTAGACGCTGCAGCGCCTGCTACAGCTGCGGGCAGTGGTTCCGGTCCCAGCAGAGCAGTGTGGTACTGGTCTATTTCATAGTACCAAAAAAGGAAGGATTGTTTTAGACCTATTCTTGATCTCAAACAGGTAAATCGCTGTCTTCGTGTTCCACGTTTTCATATGGAGACTCTTCTGTCAGTGATGATGGCTGTGCGAGCAGGGGAGTTTATAACCTCGCTAGACCTCATAGAAGCGTGTCTATATATTCCAGTCCATCCAGATCATCATCAGTTTCTTCGATTTGCAGTGCCCATGGGTCATTTTCAGTTTCAAGCATTTCCGTTTGGTTTTGCAACGGCCCCAAGGACGTTCACCAAGGTGATGGTCATGGTGGCTGCCGCCTTGCGGCGCGAGGGCATATTGGTGTCTCCCTACCTGGACGGTTGGCTCATTCGGGCAAAGTCTGAGGAGGACAGTGCTCAGGTAACCGGGCGGGTGGTCCGTTTCCTGAGTGAATTAGGCTAGATCATCAATGTCGACAAGAGTCACTTGACCCCTTCTCAGGACCTCGAATACCTGGGGGCACGGTTCAAACTCGAGGGGCTTGGGTGTTCTGCCTCAAAGGAGGGCAGTGGCTCTGCAGGTGTTGGTATGATAATTTCTACGTATGGCGGAACCAACTGCATGGCATTATCTTCAGCTCTTAGGGACCATGGTGGCAGCAATCGATCTGGTTCGCTGGACGCGGGCTCACATGAGGCCTTTGCAGAGGGCTCTGTTGTGGCGGTGGTTGCATCAGCATCAGCCACTAACTTGCAGGCTGGTATGTCCACGAGAGGTACAGTAAGCCCTCAAGTGGTGGCTGAGCGGAAAGAACCTGAAAGTGGGAGTCCCATTGGAATCGCCGTGCTGGCTTCCACTGACGACTGATGCAAGTCTCTCAGGATGGGGGGGGCCCATTGTGAGGGATGAGTGGCACAGGGCGGATGGACTCCGGAGGAGAAGTCTTGGTCCATCAGTCGACTGGAGATGAGAGCCGTTTGCTTAGCCCTGCAAGAGTTTCTCTCAAGGGTTCGAGCTCGGGCGATTCGCGTGTTCTCGGACAATGCTACCATGGTAGCGTACATAAGTCGACAAGGAGACACGGGCATTGCCAGATTGGAGACCGAGGCGGAGCTCCTGATGTCTTGGGTGGAGGCTCACCTACAGGCGATCTCGGCAGCGCATGTAGCCGGCACAGAAAACATTGCGGCTGATTATCTCAGTCTGGTAAGGTTAGATCCCACAGAATGGCAACTGAATCAGGAGGTGTTCAAGCAAATCGTGTACTGGTTGGGGGAACCGGTCATGGATCTGATGGCGACCTTCGTGTCGGCCAAGGCCAGTCGGTTTTACAGTCATCGGAGGGAAAGAATGTCCGAGGGACTGGACGCGCTGGTTCAGAGATGGCCGGCTCAAGGTCGTCTCTGTCTTTCCTCCATGGGTACTCATAGGTTGAGTGGTACAGCGAGTGGAAGCGCACCAGGGAATGGTCGTGATCATTGTACCGGATTGGCCGCAGCGACCATGGTACGCCAATCTAATTCAGCTGAGGGCGGCCAAGCTGTGGATACTCCCCGGCAGGCCAGACCTGTTGGTGCAGAGCCCAGTAGTGATGCTGCAGGTGGATCGGTTCTCGCTTACGGCATGGCTCTTGAGAGGGCGAGGTTAAGAAAGCAAGGCTATTCCACTCAAGTAATTTCCACTCTACTTAGGGCCCGGAAGAGATCCACCTCCCTGGCGTATATTCGGGTGTAGAGAATTTTTGAGAGCTGGTGCGCACAGAAAGGATGCAGACCTTTGGCTGCTTCGGTTCCGGAAATGTTGGATTCTTTGCAGGCAGGTCTCGATAAAGGTTTGGCTTGGGGCTCGCTGAGTGTGCAGGTAGCAGCGTTAGCAAGGAAGGATCCAAGGGGTTTCCTTGGGAATGCAGCCGGAGGTCGTTCAGTTTCTGAGAGCTGTTAAGAAAATCTGTCCGCCAAGAAGGGCCTTGGTTCTGTCTTGGGACCTGAATCTAGTACTTTTGGCGTTGTCGCAGGAGCCTTTCGAGCCGTTAGTGTCTTGTACTCTAAAGGATTTGACCTTGAAGACGGTATTTTTGGTGGCAATTTCTTCGGCCAGAAGAATTTCGGAACTTTAGGCATTGTCGTGTAAGGAGCCTTTTCTTGTTTTTTCTAAGGAAAAGGTGGTATTGCGGACAGTGCCCTCTTTCTTGATGAAGGTTGTGTCTCCATTTCATTTGAATCAGCCAGTGGTTTTGCTGGTCTTATCTGGTTTGACGGAGGACTTACAGGATCCAAAGCTGCGTCTTCTCGATTTCCAAAGAACTCTTAGACGTTATTTGCACAGGACGCTTTCCTTTTGAAAATCGGATAGATTGTTCATTCTGTTCAGAGGTCCGCGTAAAGGGGAGGCTGTGGCTAAGTCCTCCATCTCCAGATGGGTTAAGGAAGCGATTGTATCGGCATATCTGTTGAAGGGCAAGCAGGTTCAGCAGGGATTGCGGGCGCATTCCACCAGAGCGCAAGCAGCCTCTTGGGTGGAATGGAGTTCGGTTTCACCGGAAGAGATTTATCGGGTGGCCACCTGGTCGTTGTTGCATACCTTTTGTAAAGCACTATTGGTTGGATGGGCAAGCGAAGGACGATGCGAAGTTCGGTTTAGTAGTGATTCAGGCCGGTCTCGCAGGTCCCTCCCGTGTTTAGGGGGCTCTGTTACATTCCTGAGGTGTGGGACTGGACTGGAGGGACAATAAGGATGGTGAAATTAGACCTTACCTGCTAATTAGCTTTCCTTGAGGAACTCCAGTCCAGTCCCGGAACCCTTCCTTCTGTAGTTCTGTGTGCTTAGGTGATCCTGGGCCGAAATAAGTTTAACTAAGGTGTGTTGGCCGGGGGGCAAAGACATCATTGGGTATTTCTTCAACGACATGTAGTTTTTTTTAGAGTTTGTTGTTGGTTTTCTAGGTAAGTTCTTTTTCACAAAAAAAGAAAAAGGGATTATTATACTGTGTGGTCTCTTTGGGATGATTGGTTTTCAATCTGGGGATGGGCCAAACAGAGGACTGTCTGGAGGAAGTGGAGTTCCTCGGAAATTCCTTGTAGGATTGTTATTTTTATTACATTATTAACTTCTTATTTGTTCCTGTGAGTCTGCTTTGTCAATAGGTTACTGGGAGGCTGGGTGTGGTGCCAGCTGCCTAAGTATCCTGATGTCATCAAAGTTGTGACATGCTCAGTCTCCATGCTGCTGGAAAAGGTGCTCAACCCCGAGGTGCGGGACTGGACTGGAGTTCCTCAAGGAAAGCTAATTAGCAGGTAAGGTCTAATTTCACCATATGCCCCACTATCTTCATGACCTTTCTCCTGCAGTTGGATGATCCCTCCTTAGTAGATCCAACTTTTTTGACCGCTGACTTACATGAGTCCCTTTACCATATTATTCATGCTACGTATGATGCCTACAACTTTGTGGCCTGGTCCGCAGTCATGGCTATTTCAGCCCAGATGCACTATATGACTCCGCATCTCCATGAAGACCTTCATGAACGCTTGATAGATGCTCCCTGCCAGGGCGACAGCCCTTTTGGCTCCAAGGTTCAGGGGGTGGTCTCGAAGGTCAAAGACCATTCTGCTGTTTTGAGAGCTCTCAGCTGGCGGAGGCAGCGTCCACCTCCCAACATCCCTTGCTGCCATCATATCGATGTCCCTACCATTTCAGTTACTTTCAACAATTTTATTCACAACTGCATTAGCCCTACTTGCGGCAGCCCTCTTCTCTGGCCTAGGGCCAGTGTCACCAAGCATACCTCCAGCGGGGTTGCCCTCAAGAGAGGGAAACCCAGGCACTCCTGCAAACTACCCTTCCCAAACTCTCCCCCGGCTTTTAACGCATCCGCCACTTTGCAGAGGCCTGGCATTCCATCACCATTGACCATTGGGTTCTCTCCATTATCCAGTCAGGGTACAAGCTTCACTTCGAAATACCACCACCGCCCCAGTCTCTAGTCCCGATTGATCATTCCCCAGAGCAGCTTGTCCCGCTTCCCGAGAGAGGTCAGAGGTTTTACTCCTGCTGCTTCTTGATTCCCAAGAAATCCGCAGCCTTTGGCTGATCCTCGACCTCCATCTTAACCTTTTCAAAATGCACTCTCTGAGCACAATCATTCCCTTGCTTAGTCCCTGGGATTGGCTCACCTTGCTGGACCTCAAGGATGCCTACACCCACATGCTCATCATTGGAAATTCCTTCGCTTCACTTTCCTCGACCACCACTATCAATACAAAGTTCTTCATTTTGGGCTGTCCTCTGCCCCCTCCTTCCCCCCCCCCTGTGTTTTTCACCAAGTATTTCTCGGTCATTGCATCCCACTCACCGCCAGAGCCACTGCCTTTTCCTTCATTTCATTGGAGCGCATCTAGACACTTTACGAGTCAAGGCCTGCCTTTCTTCCTGTTCAGAGGTTCAGGCTTTGCAGCTACTCAGCACATCCCTGGCCACATACCAATCGGCCCTGGCTAACTGCCTCCTTTGTCTTCTGGGGCACATGGTGGCCCAGCTGCACATGCACCCTCTGCAGTGGCATCTCAGACTGAACTGGTGTCAACACTCCCATCCTCTCCAGCCTAGGATTTCCCTTGAAGATCTGCAGCGAGCAGTCTGCCTCGACAACCTCAGGTGGCAGGCAACCCTGGCCAGTCTTCAAGTGGGATGCCCCTTCCAGACTCCGCTGCGTCACATCATCATGACCACCGATGCGTCCACATGCAGCTGGGGGCCTGTCTACTCAGGGCATATGGTCCCCCCCCCTCCCCCCCAGAACAGACATTCCATATCAATGTGCTTGAATTCAGAGCAGTTTACTATGCACTCAGGATTTTTGCCAACTGGGTGCATCACAAGTTTGTCCTGGTACGCACAAACAACCCTGTTTCCATGTTCTACATCAACAAGCAGGGCGATAACAGGCTTGCTCCATCTCTGCCGCAAGACCATGCGGCTCTGGATTTAGGCCACTCATAATGTGGCATTTATGGAAAGGGCAATCTTCCAGGGACTTGCAACCAGATAGTCGACAAGTTGAGCAGTCAGCTGGATCTACACGAATGGTCCCTCTATTCTGCTGTCCTTCAGAACATATTTGTTCTTTGGGGGACGCCGGAGGTGGACCTGTTCGCCTCCACGAACGTGAAGTGTCCCATCTTCTGCTTCATTTGACCCTGCCTCCCAACAGCAGGCACCCAACACCTTTTGTGCTAGACTTGTCCCACTGTCTTCTATATGCATTTCCTCTGTTCCTGCTCATCATGCGGGTCCTGCTCAAGATCAAGCAAGACAGAGCATTGGTCATTCTGATAATACCTCGATTGCCTCACCAGCTTTGGTTCCTCCATCTGCTGGCGTTGCTGCAAGCTCCTCCTATATCTCTGGGGATTCAGCTAGGCCTCCTGACTCAACATCAGGGCTGCCTTCTACATCCCAACCTTCAGTCCTTATTCCCCACAGCATGGCACCAAGCATTGACTTTCTTCACTGCCACCAGATGTCCTCTCTGTCTTCATTGCCTCTCATAGACCCTTTATACAACACTCATATCAGCGTAAGTGGGCCGGTTCATAGAAAAATAGGCCATGTGGGGTGTTTTTCTGCCATCATATTTCTATCTAGTCTGCCCTTCCATATCAACTACAATAGTCCCCACTAGGGTGCATCCAATGGACATGATCTAGTTTAATACTTGGTGAGCCAGCTTTCATCTTATCTCCTTTACCTCTCTCATTCAGGCCTACAGACAAATTGTTTTCATCTTTTGGCTATTGTTGCTTTGCATGACCCTGTTGATGGCAAACCCATTTCATTAGATCCGGTGGTTTCCTGATTCATGAAGGGTCTCATGAACACCAATCCACCCATCTTGACTGACTGTGCCAGGCTGTGACTTTAATGTTTTCTCAATTGATGCAACTGCAATTTGAACCTCTCATGTCCTCTTTGTTTTCCAGGTGAGGTGTCTGAGCAATCTTCTTCATTGCCATCACTTTGGTTAGATGTCTGGGGGAGATTCAAGCTCTTATGCATTATTCCCCCTACATGCAGTTTTTCTGTGACAAGGTCGTCATTCAAACACATCCTAAATTTCTCCCAAAGTATAGTCTCTTACTTCACATCAACCAAACCATAGTGCTCCCTGTCTTCTTTCCCAACGCCCCTGTTGGACTCTCTGGAGGAGAAATTGCATACCTTTTGGACTGCAGAAGGGCTCTTCTCTACAACCTCCATAGCACTGAGCCCCTCTGCAAATCAACTTGGTGCTTCCTGACATTCAACCCAGACAACAATCTCCTCCTCTTGGATTGTGGATTGTGTTGCTTTCTGCTATGAGCAAACAGCTCTTCCTTTTTTCCAGGGCGTGTTGCCCCTCACAAGCTCAGGGCCACAGCCACCACATAAGATATGCCATACTGGGTCAGACTAAGGTCCATCAAAGCCCAGTATTCTGTATCCAGCAGTGGCCAATCTAGGTCATAAGTACCTAGCAGCTTCCCCAAAAGACACAGGTTCCACAATGCTTGTATTGGGTCAAGCAGTGATATTGCGGGTCTCATTTAATAATGGTTTATGGAACTTTCTTCCAGGATCTTGTCCAAACTTTTTTTAAACCCAGCTACACTAACAGCTTTTACTACATCCTACAGTAACAAATTCCAGAATTTGATTACGCACTGATTGAAAAAAAAATATTTTCTCTTAATAGTCTTAAATAGGATACCCTGTAGCTTCATTGCATGTCCCCTAGTCTTTCTATATTCTGATGACGATGTAAACAATCGATCTACGTTTACCCATTCCACTCCATTCATTAATTTATAGACCTCTATCATATCTCCCCTCAGCCGTCTCTTTTTCAGGTTGAAGAGCCCTAACTTTCTTAGCCTCTCTTCATAGGGTATCCTTCCATCCCTTTTCCATTTTTGCTGGGTCTTCTCTGTACCTTTTCTAATAATGCTATATCCTTTTTAAGATAAGGCAACCAGAATTACACGCAATATTCAAGGTGTGGTTGCACCATGGAATGACAGAGGCATTATAATATCCTTCAATTTATTTTCCATTCCTTTCCTTATGATACCTAGCATTCTGTTTGCTCTCTTGGTCGCCACTGCACACTGGGCAGAGGGTTTTAACATGTTATCCACGATGACTCCTAAATCTTTTTCCTGAGTGATGGTTCCTAATGTGGAACCTTACATTGTGTAGCCATAGTTTGGGTTGTTCTTTCCTAGGTGCATAACTTTGCACTTTTTCACATTGGGCATCCTAATGGCAGATGAAATTTAGTCTTCCAATTTATCAAGATCCTCTTGCAACTTTCCACAATCCTCATGGGTTTTAACAACTTTGAATAGTTTTGTGTCATCTGCAAATTTGATAACCTCACTCGTTCTTCCCATTTCCAGGTCATTTATGAATATGTTAAAAAGTAACGGACCCAGCACAGATCCTTGGGATACTCCACTATTCACCTTTCTCTATTTGGAAAATTGGCCATTTAGCTCTATCCTCTGCTTTCTATCTTTTAACCAGTTCCTGATCCACAATAGTACACTGCCTCCTATCCCATGACTTTTTAGTTTTGCCAAAAGCCTCTGATGAGGGACCTTGTCAAAGGCTTTCTGAAAGTCCAGATATAGTGTATCAACCGTCTCGCCTTTGTCTACCTGTTTGTTCACACCTTCAAAAAAACATAACCGATTAGTAAGACTAGCTCTTCCTTGTCTATAGCCATTTTGGCTGTCTTGCATTAAGCCATGACTATCTACATGTTCAGTAATTTTGTTTTTTTATGATGGTTTCAACCATTTTTCCTGGTACTGTCGTCAGGCTCACCGGTCTGTAGTCTCCAGGATCACCCCTAGCATCCTTTTTAAAAATTGGTGTTACATGGCCATCCTCCAATCTGCAGGTAATACAGATGATGATTTTAATGAAAGTTCACAGATTACTAATAGGTCTGCAATCTCATATTTCAGTTCTTTCAATACCCTCAGATGTATACCATCCGGTCCAGGTAATTTGCTACTCTTCAGTTTATCAAATAGTTGTAATATATATTCATGGTTTATCGATATTTCTTTCAATTCTTCCGCAGTATCACCTTTTAAATATCACTTCAGTCATGGGTAACATCCCTACATCTTCCTCAGTAAAAGACCGAAGCAAAAATTCATTCAGTCTCACCGCTATGGCCTTGTCCCCTCTTAGTGCCCCTCTTGCCCCTCTATCATCTAATGATCTAACTGACCTGCAGGTTTTTTGCTACGAATACACTTGAAAAAGTCTTTATTATGCGTTTTTGCTTCCACAGCAAGCTTCTTCTCAAATTCTCTCTTTATCCTGCCTTATCAATGCCTTGCAGCTAACTTGCCAGTGCTTGTACTTTTTCCAGTTTTCGTCATTTGGCTCTTTTTTTCCATTTCCTGAAAGATGCTTTTTTTTGCAACAGCCTCTCTGACCTCACCTTTAAACCATGCTGGCCGTTTTTTGGACTTCCTTCCACTTTTCTTAAAGCATGGAATACAGCTGGGCTGGGCTTCCAAGTTAGTATTTTTAAACATCCAAGCCTGATGTAAGTCTTTTTAATCTTTTGTAACTGCTTCTTTTAGATTTTTCTTAACTATTCTCATTTTATCATAGTCTCCTTTCAAAAGTTAAAAGATAGTACTGTGGATTTCCTTACTATCCTCCTCCATTAATTATTTCAAACGTGATCATGCTAGGATCACTATTGCCAAGTGGCCCCAACACCCTTATCTCTTGCACCAGATCTGGTATTCCACTAAGGACTAGGTCCAAAATGGCTTCCCCTCTGGTCGGTTCATGAACCAGCTGCTCTAAGAAGCAGTCATTTATTTCATCTAGGAACTTTATCTCCCTAGCATGTCCTGCCGTGACACTGACCCAGTCAATACCGGGATAATTGAAATCACCCATTCTCCAGGACCAAGCAGGAAGTCAGTCCTCACATATGGGTGACGTCGGCGCCGACGGAGCCCTCGCGGAGCAATTTTCCCCAGCTTTCAAAGAAAGCCTTTGGGAATTGCAGCGCGCATGCACGGTCCTCTTCCCGCCCAAGGGTGCCATCTTGCTCAGTCTTTTTTCCGCGGAGCCCTACAGACGTTGCCTGTGATTCCCCGCAGAAAAGTTGATTTTCTCTATTTTTTCTCTGTTTTTTCTTCGGTTCGATGCCAGTTCTTTTCCCGCCCGGACTCGCGACGCCGGTTGCGAGTCCGTCCTTTATTTTTTCGGTTTTTTGTCCTTCGTGACAGATTTCGCGCTTTTTTCCTTTTTCCCTGGCTGCCCGGTCATTCGACCTCGCAGGGGCCCTTTTTCCCCCGATGGTGGCCAGTGGTTTCAAAAAGTGTGACCTCTGTAAGAAACTTATGTCTCTTACAGACACTCATGACTTCTGCCTCTGCTGCCTCGGCCCGGATCATGACCCCATGATCTGCGGGCCATGCGGCAAAATGTCCTCAAAAGCATTGAGGAGTCGGCAGCACCAGCGGGAACGTATCTTCTCTGACTCCGGCCGGGCTCGGACCTCGTCAGAGTCTTCGACGTCTCGGGACTCTGGTCCTGAGCATCGTCGGGAGTTCCTCTGAAAGGGGGTCTCCTACCCGGGAGCATCATCGGAACCCGCGAGGGCGGGATCGGTGGACGCTCCTGGTTCCTCGAGGGCCAGGTCGCATAGCCCCGATTCCCGTCCCGGGTCCTTGGAGTCGGAGAGGCTGTCGAAACATCCTCGACACGAGGTGGACTTGCCCGCTCCCGTAAGTACGGTTGTCCTCGTGGACTCTCCTCCGAAGGACCCGATGTCGGGCCCGACGCCGTCGGGGCCCGAGTCGGGGGCAGCTGGGTCTCCTGAGCTCGGACTCAGGTTGACGGCCTTGGAGTGCAGTTTGTCTGCCTTCTTGGACCAGCAGCGGGCATTGATCGCTGGCCTCGCTGGTGCTTCTGCCCCGACCGCCGGGACGTCGACCTCCAAATCGACCCCGGAGACCGAGCCGATCCTAGAGTCCATGAGGGCTCGAGTCGATCCTCGGTCGAGGTCTCCTTCGGCCTCCCGTTCGGGACCGAGGTCGTCGACGCCGATTCCCTCGGCGTCGGGGCGGATGGCTTCAGTGCCCGCCCGACCGGAGCCGATCGACTCCTCCTCCGAGGAGTCGGCCTGGGAATCTGAGGACGAAGAGTCACCTGGTTCCTTTCGGACTCGGTGTGTACCCTCGGACTCCCCCAAGTCCGAACCTCAGAGACGGTCCCCCCCGGAGGATACCCGGTTCTCGGACTTCGTGAGGGATATGGCCAAAGCCTTGGCCTTCCCTGCGGATCCCGAGGAGGAGCCTCGAGTCGAAGAACTCGATGCCCTCCAATATGACTCTCCCCCGAAGGAGGCCTTTATTGTACCGGTTCCTCCCATGCTGGAACGGCTTCTCTTCCGCATGTGGGAGAGCCCGGCGTCGTCGCCGGTGTTAAGCAAGCGGGTCGATTCCATTTATCGAGTCCGCAAGAGCCCCGGGTTCCAAAAGGCACAACTACCGCACCATTCCATGGTGGTGGAATCGGCCATGCATAGACTGAAGAGTCAAAAAATGCACTCCTCGGTGCCCCCTGGTAGGGAAGCCCGAAGCCTGGATGCCCTCGGTAGGAAGTGCTTCCAGGGCTCTATGCTTGCTTGTCGAGTCCAGACATACCAGCTCTACATGGGCATGTATCTCCGAGACATGGCTAAGGAAATAGCCGGGTTCTCTGCTGGTCTCTTCGACGAACCTTTGCAGAGGTTCCAATCCTTGTCTACTGGTATTCGGGAGTGCTCCAAGTTTATCTCTCGAGCAGCCTATGATGGTTTTGAGGCTTCGGCTCGAGTAGCCGCGGCCAGCATCGGTGGACGCCGCCAGGCTTGGCTTCAGACGTCCAACCTCGAGCCCTGGGTACAGGACAAGTTGGTCGATGTCCCCTGCCGAGGTGATAACCTCTTTGGCAAGCCCATGGATGAGAAGGCTGCACAAATCGAGACGGAGACTCTCACCAGGACTCGTCTCTCGAGGAAGACCTCTGCCCCTTCTCAAAAGAAGAAGGCCTCGGGGGAAAAGCCCTTTTACCCGAGGAAAGGTGCTGCCTATAAATACTACCCTCAGTATCAGGCCTCACCAGCTCCCCCACAGGGTAAGCAGGCCAAGGGACAGGGTAATGGGTCCCATAGGCAGCAAGCCCCCAAGCCTGCACCACCGGCCCCTGCTCAGCAGGGTGGGGGTTTTTGACTTTCTCAGCATAGCCTCTCCCCCTCAGCTGGTTTCTCTCAGCACAGGAGGCCGGCTGGTCCATTTTGCCCACAGGTGGTCCGCCATCACCACAGATACCTGGGTGCTTCAGATAGTTCAAAAGGGCTATCTTCTTCATTTTCACCAGGTACCTCCCTCCTACTTTCCAGGGGAGCCTTCCAGACTCCTTCTGCACAGGGACTTACTCCTTCAGGAGTTAGCAAGTCTTCTTCAGGAACAAGCCGTGGAACCGGTGCCCCACCACCTGAGGGGTCAAGGGTTTTATTCCAGATACTTCCTGATTCCGAAAAGAACAGGAGGCCTCAGACCCATCCTAGACTTGCGAAACCTCAACAAGTTCCTTGCAAAGGAAAAGTTCAAAATGCTTACCCTTGGAATCCTGCTGCCCTACCTCCAGCAGGGAGACTGGCTATGCTCCTTAGATCTAAAGGATGCGTATACTCATATCCTTATTCATCCAGACCACAGACAATACCTCAGGTTTGTTGTGGGTGGACACCATTACCAGTACAGAGTACTGCCTTTCGGCCTATCCTCCGCCCCCAGAGTGTTCACCAAATGCCTAGCAGTGGTGGCGGCCTATCTGAGACTTCAAGGTCTCTTTGTGTTCCCATACCTGGACGACTGGCTCATCAGGGCCTAGTCTGCCCAAGAAGCCACTCAGGCTACTCATCGCACTGTGACTCTGCTCCAGCACTTGGGTTTTGTCATAAACTTCGCAAAGTCCACTTTGCTCCCCTCTCAAGATCTAGAATTCATCGGCGCCAGGTTGGACACTCTTCAGGCGCGGGCCTTCCTGCCTCTGGACAGTGCCCAAAGGCTCATGGACCTCGCCAGCCGCTTTCACAGCAATTCCCTGGTCTCGGCCAGGCAATTTCTGAGACTGCTTGGCCATATGGCTTCCACGGTCCATGTAAACCCCAATGCCCGCCTGAACATGCGACCTGCTCAATGGTGCCTTCGCAAACAATGGCATCAGGCCACTGGGAGCCTAGCGGACTCCGTACAGATCTCCGACCAGCTGGTCTCCTCTCTGCGATGGTGGCTTCATCTACCAAACCTAGTGCTAGGGGTGACTTTTCAGCACCCTACACATTCTCGGGTACTGACGACCGATGCTTCTCTCCAGGGTTGGGGAGCACATTGCCAAGGGACTTGTACTCAGGGTCTCTGGACTCCTTGGGAGTCCGCTCAGCAGATCAACTTCCTGGAGCTCAGAGCCATCCGCCTAGCGCTCAAAGCCTTCTCTCACCTGATTTCTCACCAGTCGGTACTTGTCCAGACAGACAATCAGGTCGCCATGTTCTATGTGAACAAACAAGGCGGAACCGGCTCCTTCCTTCTCTGTCAGGAAGCACAGAAGCTCTGCTCTTGGGCCGTCCATCGCAACATCGTCCTCAAAGCTGTCTATCTCCCAGGTCAAGAAAACTACCTGGCAGACAAACTGAGCAGGATCCTCCAACCGCACGAGTGGAGATTGGATCCGCTCGTGGTTCAGCGGATCTTTCTCCGGTGGGGCCTCCCCACCATGGATCTGTTCGCCAGTCCTCTGAACCGGCAGCTTCCCAGATTCTGCTCTCGACAGCCGCATCCTCTCCGGGTAGCGGCGGATGCTTTTCTGATTCCATGGTCCACAGGCCTCTTGTATACCTTTCCACCCATGCCTCTGGTGTCTCGGACGCTCTTCAAAGTTCTCAGACAAGGCGTCGGTGATCCTAGTGGCTCCCCGGTGGCCGAGACATCCTTGGTTCCCGCTTCTGATGCAGCTGGCGGTGGACACCCCTCTTCCTCTGGGGTTTCAGCCCGACCTCCTCTCGCAGGATCAGGGGACGCTCCTGCACCCCAACCTTCGGTCCCTTCATCTGATGGCCTGGCTGCTGAAAGGGTAGTCCTTGCTCCTCTCCAGCTACCTCCAGATGTGGAAGAGGTCGTCTTGGCCTCCAGGAGGCCTTCCACCCGGAAGTCCTACGCTCTTAAGTGGCGTCGGTTCTCCGTCTGGTGTACTCAGCAGTCGCAAGACCCCTTCTGTTCAACATCAGTGGTCTTGCAGTACTTGCTTTCCCTTTCCAATCTTGGACTTAAGTCCAACTCGGTCAAGGTCCACCTCAGTGCTATTTCTGCGCACCACCTACCGGTGGATGGTAGACCTCGTTTTCTCCGAGGCCTCCTACTCCTTAAACCACCTTTGCGCCCGCCAGCCCCGAACTGGGATCTCAATGTGGTTTTACAGCGGCTTACCTGTCCGCCTTTTGAGCCTATGGCTACCTGTCCTCTTCGTTTTCTTTCCTGGAAAACCTTGTTCTTGGTGGCCCTCACTTCTGCTAGACGCGTTAGTGAGCTGCAGGCCCTGGTATCTGATCCTCCTTACACTAGGTTCTACAAGAACCGGGTAGTCCTGCGGACTCACCCTAAGTTTCTTCCTAAAGTGGTTTCCCCTTTTCACATCAACCAGGAGGTGGTACTTCCGACCTACTTTCCCAGGCCACACTCCAGCCGAGCTGAAATGGTCCTGCATACCCTGGACTGTAGAAGGGCGCTGAACTTCTACCTTGACCGTACGCGGGAGCACCGAAGGGCTGTTCAGCTCTTCGTGTCTTATGACCCCAACAAGTTGGGGCTCTCTGTCTCCAAGCGTACTCTGTCCATCTGGATTGCGGACTGCATCACTTGGGCTTACGAGGCTGCGGGCCTCGTGCTGGAAGGTAGAGTCACCGCTCATTGTGTTCGGGCGAAGGCTACGTCAGTGGCTTACCTCCGCTCTGTTCCGTTGGCAGACATCTGCCGGGCCACTACTTGGTCTTCAAGCCAGACTTTTGCAGCCCATTACTGCCTGGAGAGGGAGTCCCGCAGGGACAGTGCTTTCGGACAGGCAGTCCTCCGTAACCTCTTCGAGGTATAGGCAACTCCTACCCTCCATCCCGGATGTTGGGCTACCGGTTGGAGACATATTCAGAGAAGATTCCTTCCTTCTGTGCTGCTGAGCTAGAGGGAGCTCATTTTTGTGCTTAGGGTCTCCGGTAGCCTTAAGCTTGGGAGTCCCATATGTGAGGACTGACTTCCTGCTTGGTCCTGGAGAAAGCGTAGTTACTCATCTGTAACAGGTGTTCTCCAGGAGCAGCAGGAATCAGTCCTCACAACCCTCCCTCCTCCCCTTGGAGTTGCAGTTTTATGCTTTCGTTTTTGCTAATTTTTGCTGTCTTTTAGCTATGTCATTTGACTGAGCAAGATGGCACCCTTGGGCGGGAAGAGGACCGCGCATGCGCGCTGCAATTCCCAAAGGCTTTCTTTGAAAGCTGGGGAAAATTGCTCCGCGAGGGCTCCGTCGGCGCCGACGTCACCCATATGTGAGGACTGATTCCTGCTGCTCCTGGAGAACACCTGTTACAGGTGAGTAACTACGCTTTATTACTGTGCTGTAACTTTTGTTAGCTTCCCTGATTTCTTTGAACATTTCATCATCCATTTGTTCATTCTGGTCACGCGGTTAATAGTACACCTCCACTGCCATCGCCTTCCCCTTTTTACATGGAATTTCAATCTATAGGGATTCTACAGCAAATTTTGTTTCCTATAAAACTTTAATCCTTTGTGACTCAATGCCCTCTCTAACATGGAGTGCAACCCCTCCACCAATTTAATCAGTTCTATCATTATGCTATTAAAGACTTATTAAAAGCTGGCTGCTAAACTGTATCCTATCCTGTGCTTCTAAGGTAATCTGTGACCAAGTTCCAGGGAGAGACCCACAACCCGTGGATAGAGGGAGTCTTGGGTTCTAAATTTTAACCAGAAACTTCTCTCCTGTGTGTTAAATTTAAACTGAAAGCTCTTTGCTGCTACTTGGCCCTGACTGAGTATTACATTTAAACTGGAAGTTGTCTGCTGGATTCTAAATTTAACCAGAAAGCTCTATGCTGTGTTTTAAATTTAAACCTCCATTGCCAGTCTGGCTTTTGTCTTCACCTAGGACATCTGCAAGTCAGCCATCTGGTCGCCAATCCACACCATCACTAAACACTACAGTTTGGATCGTTCTTTCATGGGGGACTCTGCCTTTGGCTATGCTGTCCTCCAGAATCTGTTTGCTGCATGATTTTACTCTTCCCAAGCTCAGTACGGGGCTGCCTGGTTTACTCAGCTGATTACAGCATATGTAGCTACATCATGGGGTAGCCCCTAGCTCTGGACTCTCCAATGAGTATGACTGTATCCCCCTGCTTGTCTCTGGAGAAACTGCAGTTGCTTGCTTATAACAGGGGTTCTCTGTAGACAGCTGGTGTATGCATTCATATTCTGTCTCCCACCCACCTTCCTCTATAACAAACACAAAAAAATCCCACAACAGAAGAACACTGTTAAAAGGAAGAGCATTGGTCAACTTCAACAACTAAACTACTGTTACATCTTTGAATTTTGGTCTCTGTTCTGCTTTGGTATGAACTGATTCTCTCAGCAAAAGCAGGTGGGAAGCAGGCAGATGTGCTTAGTAAAGCAATAAAGCTTCTCTGAGCTATGGGAGGACACGCTCAAGGATCAGTCTGGGGGACTTCACCAATGAGTGCGACTACATACCCCTGCTCTCTATGGAGAACCCCTGTTACAGGTAAGCAACTGTGTGTTCCCCTCTCCCTGTTATCGTCTCTCCTTTAGCTCATGCCTCCCTACCAGTCTCACACCTTCTTTAAAACAGCCAGTCACTCTCCACTGCTCTCTCCCCCCAGCCAGAACTTGCAACCCAGGAAGCCAGCCAGACACTCCCTGCGGGGGCCCCCCCCCCCCCCCCCATCCCTATTCCTTTAGCTAGCTAGCTCTCAACACTGAGGAACACTTTCTAACCTCCTCCCCAAGCTAGACCTTACAGCCACTAATCCTCACCTTGTGCTTTGTGACTGCTGCTTAAGCAGAACCTCTTCCTCTGCACTACACGCCTATATGTGAGTTTGTGCCATTTGAATCGGGCATTCTTCTTGTCCTGGTCATATGGTCTCAAATCTCATGAGACCAGCAAAAGAGTTCATACACTGCATAACTCAAACTTGTACGTAGCCATGTGTTGTAGCTAGGAAGAAGTTCCTGCTGCAACCAAAAAAATGGAGGGGGAGGGGGAGGGGGGGGGGAAGAAAGCACAAAAATCACAAGCACCAGATAGAAAATCTAAGTTGGGATTTAAACCCTGCTCTGTATTCTACAAGTTTGCAGCCTCCACTATAGGTTGTTCAAGGACCACACACTGCTTATAGCTCAGTTTCTATAGCCAAAATGCATCTGTATGTGTAGAATATTACCAAGAGGGATGCATACTTCTGTTAAATACTATTTTTACTAACCATTCTGTAATAATTTTATTCTAGTCTATTTTCTGCTAAGGAATACTTTGTGGAATAATTAATACACACCTTAGTTGTGCTGAAATGCTGACTAGGACCTAAAATTGAATTGGTTACTCAGCCTCTACTACCCTGGTTCAATCATGTGTGGTATATTAACAAACAACATGCACTGTGAAATTTTAATAAGGCAAAAATAATATAACCTGCTACAACTGTGATTTAGTTAAAGAAAACTTTCATACCAGTTTTCCAGAACAGATGTGCAGTAGCACAAATGTTATAGATATGGTTGAAACTGTCTGAGCATGCATAAAGGTCCCTTTACAAGTAGACTTGTGCCTATACAGAAATGAAGATTACTAGGCCCTGAAAGTTTGTGTGTTTTGAAAATAAATGCAGTTGGTCTTAAAAACCCCCATAGCAGCAGAGACTGCCTGCCTACTAGAGGAAAAAAGGGTATAGAACCTGTACCTTTGACATTACCTCCAGTAGGAGAAGGCAGAGCTCTGAAGGGAAAGGCATATTAAAAAAATAATAATGCTGTATGTTGCTATACAGGGTCAGTCTAAAGTCAAGCCTAGCATTAAGTGGTGGCAAATCCAGGTCACATGTCTTCATCAGGATCCTATAGATCCATTTCCTGTTACATACATCCAAGGATGTGCACTGGCTTTCTTAAGCTTATCTAGCTAATGTTTCCATATCATCCTGCTAGACCAGGCCATATAAGTGGGTTATGTTTCCCTATTAGCAGATTGGTGGCGACAGAGAGCCAATGAAATGCCCAGGTTTCAATAACATCACTCCCATGCTTCTATCAACCTGAGCCACTAGAAGGCACCTTGGTCTTCTATCTCCAGCAGAGGGTGAATGGAATTTCTTATCTCCTGAAGAAAGTCTGAACAATTGAGAGGAGAAAGATTGATTTCATTCATGAACGATTATAATTACCTTGAGGGTGACTGTCTCACTTGAGCACAATGTGGAATACTCCACTAGACTAAGGTCTTTTTGGTAGCCATATGATGAGAGAAAATTGGTTCATCTCCACACTCTTATCATAAGTGCCTGTTGAGCAGCCAGAATTTTGGAAGAATTCAACAGCCTCACAACCTCGATGCCCCCCCCCCCCTCCAAAAGACCAAAGACTGCTCAGAGGTATGTGCAAGCCTGTTATAAAAAAAAAATTCAAGGGACAGAAAAGCAGTATTTGGGAAGTAACTCCAAGCCTGGCATGGTTTGCCCTGCCTAAGGCTCCCAGGGAGTGAGTACCAAGGCTTGACTTCTTCATTGTCCTTGTGGGGGCTCCCCAACTTATCCATTTTGAGGTATAAGTTGGGGTGGACCGCCAGCAACCATTGGCTTGGTGTTGGTGCTCCTCGCCATTTTCCAGCATGCGTTGCTAATGTTTTTCTGTCTTTGCACACCTTTATGCCTGAGCAACCTCTATGCATGCTCATGTACATACTATTAGTGTGCACCTTTTGTGCTTACTTGGTCTTAGCACACAGAAATGTTTGCCTTTGCCTTAACTCTGTTTTCTTCCAGGAAGCGTTGTTTGATCTGTGACGAGCAAAGAGCCTCCTCAGTGGATTTATTCTGCATGGCAGCCTCTGACTTTCACTGGTGGGCCAGTCTCCCTTCTTCAAACAAAGCCACTAAAAGCATCATCTCCTCCTCTCTAATAGACCTCATTCAGGCCGTTCCACCCAACAGATCCAGGAGAACGATATCAACAAATGTTCTAATTATCCCTAAAGCAGCGACAAAATGCCTATTA
This sequence comes from Ichthyophis bannanicus, assembly GCA_033557465.1. Taxonomy (NCBI): domain Eukaryota; kingdom Metazoa; phylum Chordata; class Amphibia; order Gymnophiona; family Ichthyophiidae; genus Ichthyophis; species Ichthyophis bannanicus. The sequence goes on from CM066031.1 coordinate 551,858,024, forward strand.
GTGACATCTAACAGGGCCTTCAGATTCTATGCCCCTAAGTGCTGGAACGCCCTACCTCCAGAGATTCGGGCTATCACTGATCTATCCCTTTTCAGAAAGGCACTCAAATCCCACCTTTTCCCCCATTATTACTTGACCAGCTAACCAATCTCGATCACTACCCAAACTAAGAACAAATCCTGTTATGTATACTTGTAAATACTCATGTAAATAGTTGCAGTAATGACGTCCCATGTTTTATCCAAGTTCTCTGACCTTGTTCTCTGTAAAACCAAACAGTTTTGTTGTTCTGGTCTGTTATATTGTGAAACGCACTGATGCTGAATAGAGCGGTATATAAGAGCCTGTAATAAATAAATAAAGGGATTCGGTTGGCCTGGCTTTTTCTGCCTTAAGGTCGGAGGCGGTGGCTGGCACAGTGGATAAGAGTAATAGCCTGGCCTTGAGTTCCGATGTCTGCTTCTGGCCACTCCCCTTTTTCCGAGGACTCTGCTTCAGTTGTGTCACCTGTGCTGGGGATCATTCTCAGGGAGGGGAGAATCTGGGTTGTCCTCCCAGGAATTCCTTTTCTGTTTTTGGCATGCATGGTCTTTGGTGGGGAAGCTCAGACCCTGCAGCCTTTGGATTCCGTCAAGCTCTGTCGCATTATGGATGGGCGGAGTATAGAAGCCAGACTTGTGCCTCTGTTTAAGCGACTCAGATGGAGGTTGTCTTCTGGAGATGTGGGTTGGCTGGAGTCGGTCCAAAACTTGGACTTGAGTTCAGACTCTCGTGTCTAGATTGAGAAGTCCTAATGCAAAAAAACCCCCATAAATAAGTGTTATAACCTTCAGAGGATCATGTGGTTTCTGGCATTTTCTGCCTGTCCTGGAAGGGGGATCTGGCAGCATTGGTTGCTTGAGTTTCCTCCTCCTGGTATGTGCCTGACGCTCCAGCAGTGGAGCAGGGGCCTCAGGTTCCCCGTTTCTATAGGCAGTGTGGATATTCATGAAAGTCTGTCTTTCCGTTTCTGGATGTAATCATGAAAATGTTACAGTTGGAATGGGTCCTTACTGATTTCTCACCTAGGTGGATGAAGGTGTGTAAAGGGAGGTGAGCTTTCGCAGAGAGGAATGTGTCGCATGGTCCAGCTGTCCAAGGTGGTGGTGCAAGTCTGGGTGGTCATGAAGTGGGCCTCCATGCCCGAGAAGGTCAGATTGGCTTTAAAGGACATTCTGGATAGAAAGATGGACTTTGCTGAATCGGTTCACAGTGGCAGCTGCTATTCTCCAATTGATGCTGTGCACAGGCCTAATGCCTCTAGCCCTTCTATTGTGGATTTACTCTCCTGCTGGATGATGCTTGATAGCTAGAGTTATTGTCCTGTCAGTGGTGACCCGGCATGGAATACGATCTCTCCACTGGGCAGTGGATACGTCCTCCAATGCCCGGCTAACTCACCTGGCCTTAGGGACAGCTGTCTTGTGGGGCTTATTGGAGAAGTTGGTTAAGGATTTGGCCGAGGCAGAGTCTTAATGCCTTCCAGAGGATAGAGCAAAAGGGTCTGGGGAAGCAAGCAGAGCTGTTCTCCCTCTTTGGCATCTGCCTGTCCATTGCGGGCACATCAAACTGACTTCTGGGGTCTTGGAACTCCTGGCATTTCATCTGGAAAGCCTGCCTTCTATGCTCTTGGATTTCAGACCCACAATCAGTCCTTTCAATGTGGCTCGTGGGCCCCAAGACTGTCCCCTCTAGAGGGGCGTTCCTCCTGGTCATTACTATGAAGCTTTTGGGGCCCATTGCCAAATGTCACAAAGGATAGCAAAGTGCTAGACACCATTCAAGCAGCTATGCCCTGGACTGAAAGCATTTATTTCTTCATGTGGTTTGGCTGACATGAGTGCCACCACAAGGGTCATGGACAAATTACGATGCCTGAAGATGGTAGTGCCACTTCCCCGGCTGAGCAGGGCAAAGACAGTTATCCAATTTCTTTCAGGATGTCAAAGAAGGATGACTGTTTTTGACCACTGGCCTCATGGATCACCTTGCTCATCTGTGTGTGTTGTGCTTCCGAATGGAAGCTCTGATATCTGTGGTTTTGGCGATTTACCAGAGTGAGTTCTAGCATCTCCTAGTTTTGGCCGAAGCTTGTTTTTCCATATCCCAATTCGGGAGCATCAGCAGAGATGTCTGTGTTTTGGCCTTGTTTGGCTCACTCCTTCATTTTGCCAGTCTCCCTTCAACATTTCCATTGCCCCAAGAATGTTCTCCAGGGTCATGGCGGTGATGACTGCTGCGCTATGGTGCTAAGGTCTATGTGTACGGTCATTCTGGTCAACTGGCCCATCAGAGCCTGTTCTCTGAGGCCTTTAGGGGTTTGGCCCAAATGGTATCCTCCTGGTAGGCCTCAGCTGGGGATCAATTGGAGAAAGTGTCTATTGGAACTTTTCCTAGTTCCTGGAAGGATGGTTTGATGCTCAAGTCAACATAGTTTTCCTGCCAAAGGAGAGGGAGTAGAGGTTGTTGGGAAAGACGTGAAGTGTTCTGGTTTCAACAGATTCCCAGGGTTTAGAATTAACTACAGCTTCTCGGCTTGATGGCGATGGCAAACCAAGATAGTGCCATGGGCCTGCTCATATGAGGCTGCTCCGGTGGTCCTTCCTCACCAGAATTAGAGCTCAAGCTTCTGCTTCAGCTGGGTGTGAGAGTGAGCTTGAGGTGATGGCTATACCCACGTTTTATATGAAGAGGGGCATGCCACTGGCTGATCACGTGTGGATTCTTCTGGTGATGGATGCCAATCTCTCTCAGGCAGGGAAGCCCTCGTCAAGACAGACTAGCCCAAGACTGCTGAAGCCACATGCAGACAGTGAGGTCCATCAACCTTCTTGAAGCAAGGGCTATCTGTCGGAACCCTCTTGTGCTTCCTGCCCTTGGTCAATGGTAGGGTGGTGTGAATGTTCTTGGGCAATGCGATGGCAGTGGCACATGTCAAACGCCAAGATGGCATGTGGTGCAGGAGTGGCCCTGGGGACAGCTCTCTGGTTCGCCTGGTTGGAAATGAGCCTCCTAGCTCTTTTGACTCAGCACATTGCTAGGGTGATCATTGGAAGCGGTCGTCGTCCATCACTGTCTCAATCCCGGAGAGTGGGTGTTGAGTCAGGAGGTGTTTCAGATGCTTCTCTGCCATTTGGATTTGCCCTTTGATGGAAATGACATCCTGCTCCAATGACAGTGTGCCATTTTCTTCACTCACTGCACAGAAACTGGGTCCAAAGGTGTTCTCACCCTGGTTCAGTCCTAGGCATGGCAATGTCTGCTGTAGGTGTTTCCTCCATGGCTGCTGTTGGGGCATGTGCTTTTGGTGCATGAAGCGCCATCTGAGCTGCATTGTTCAGGGAGCTGAGGTTGTTCCTCCTTCGTCTGCCCCATTTTGGGGTTGGTTGCATCGGGGGCCGTTATTGTCCTGGATGTCCTGGCTCTCTTCTCTCTTACAGGTTGGCTCCTGCAGGGAGTCAGCTAACGCATAAGTGCTATCCTCCTGCAGTGGTTTCTGCTCTGCTCGAAGCCCAGAGGGTTCTACCAGCATGGCATACATGTGATCGTGAGTGCGGTGCACGACAGCTTGTCAAGTCTGCCAAGGTGCCAGCTCTGTTGGCCTTCTGCAGGACAGTCTGGAAAGGGTTCCTTCCCTTATCTCCCTGAGAGTCTTGGTGGTAGCCTTGTCCTTTTTCTGAGATGCAGTAGCTGGAAAGTCTTCAGTCTTGCACACAGATGTTTTGCATTTTCTTCAAGGGGTTTAGCATTTCCATCTTCCCCTTTTGGTCATTTCTCCCTTCCTGGGATCTCTTTATGGTGCTCAAGGCCCTGGTATCGGAGCCCTTTGAGCCTCTGAAGCATGCTACTCTGAAGGGTTTGATTCTCAAAACTTTTTTTTTCCTTGGTCACCATTTGTTCGGCAAGGTGAATTTGTGAGCTGCAGGCTCTGTCTTGCCAGGATCCATATTTGTCTTTTTCAGAGGGGACTGTTTCCATTCAGCCTGTGCCTTCCTTTTTGCCCAAGGCAAATTTCCCTTTCATGTGAACCAGGTGGTTTGCTTGCCCTTTAAGGAGCAGTGTAGAGGGAAGATATGGAGCTTCATCTTGTGGATAGCTGGAGGGTGCTTCTCCAGTACGTGAAGGTTACAAATTCCTTTTGTAAGTCTGATCATCTTTTTGTGCTGTTTGCTGCCGTGACACCCTTGCACAGGCCAGCAGAGTATGTCTTGGGGTGCTGGATCAAGGGGGCAATTCATCCATGTATCTGTTACAGAACTGGCTGGTTCCAGAGAATGTGCACCCATTCTACTCGGGCACAAGCGTCCTCGTGTAGCTCAGTAACCCCTTCAGATTTTGTCAGCTGGCAACATGAGTGTTGCTTTCCTTTTTTTTTTATGTCTAGCATTTCTGCTTGGATCTCCCAAACTTGGGTGGACATGGCCTTTGGCTCAAGGGTCTACAATCTGCTGTGTTGTCTTCCAACCCAGTGGAGGTGTAGCTTTGGTATGTCCCACTTGACTGGGCTAGCAGGGTGATATGGAAGGTGCTTTGGTCTACTATGACTTATATGTTTTCGCTCTGTAGGTCCATATCCTACTGACAGCCTGCTGTTCAATTTCTCCTGTACATGGTTTCTCTACTGTTTTGATTCATTATTGTTGCCCACGTTGAGGCTGTGTGAGGTTTGCCATGCTTTCCTATATGCTTTGTGGCTTAGATTGATAGGGGCATGGGATTGATGTCATGAAATCTGGGCATTTCATGCTCTGTCTCCACCAATCTGCTGGTAGGGGAATACAACTCACTTGTCTGGACTAGTCTAACAAGACTCAAGGTAAGTAAAATGTCACCTTATGGCCCTTTCTTGTAAGAACTTGTCTAACCTCTTGTTAAATCTAGCTACGTTAACTGCTTTCACCACTACTTACTGCAGCAAATTCCATAGCTTAATTTTGTGCTAGTTTTAAAAGTGCTACCTATATTAGCTTCATGAAATGTCCTGTAGTCTTAGTACTAAAGGACCATTTGTGCTTTACCTGTTCCATGCTACTCATAATTTTATAGACCTTTTTATCATCCATCTCTTCTACAAGCAGGAGAGCTCTAACTTTCACCTTTTTTCATAAGGGAATGGTTTCATTTTCTTATCATTTTTGTTGCTCTTTTATGAACCTTTCTAGTTCCTCTATCTTTTTTTGAGAGGAGGTGATTAAAACTGTGTGTAATACACAAGGTATGTTTGTGCCATATATTGATACAGAAGCATTAAGATATTCTCTGTCTTTATTTTCCATTCTGTTTGCTTTTTTTGTCTGCCACAGCACAGTGGGCTGAGGATTTAATCGTATTGTTCACAATGACTCTAGATCCTCGGCATCATGTATCCATGATTTAGATTGTTTTTCCTCATGTGCAGTAGTACTTTGCTTGTTTACATTTAAATTTCATCTGCCTGCTTCTAAAATGCCAGTGTTACAGTACTGTCTTTTTAACTAGCTTTTTGATGAGAACAGATTAAAACTGAATCCTTTACAATAAGATTTGCTTTGGATGAGCAGGACAAGATTTTCTCTGCCATGTTTCTCATGTTTGGGGAGAGTAGAGCATGGCATGTGAGAGTACAGTTGGTCTTCAGTTATACACAGAGGCTCAGCCATCCAGAGTTTTGAAATCTTCATTTATGTATTGGCATAAAATGCAATAGTTGCAACCATATTTAAAATCTTTAAATTTGAGACATGTTTTCCAGTCTGTGATAATTGCTAGACTTGATTGTTGTGATGCTCTAGCTCTAGGTCTGACTAAAGAACTGCTTTGTAGACTGTAACTACTTCAAAATACAGCTGCAAAGTTAATGATTGTCACATGGGCTGCTGCTTTTGAACCCATCATTCTGCATAATTTACACTGGTTACCAGTGAAATATGTAGACAAAGGGGGACCTGCAAACTGTCTAATTGCCAGGGCAGGATATTCAGCAGCACTAACATGGTTAGTGCCACTTAGTAACAGTGGGTGCTGTTATAGGTGTTCTGTAGTGGAGTGGAGGCGGTGTGCATAGCTAACTGGGCAGTGGTGATTGAGCTGCTGCCTAATTAGGGACCCACAGGTAAAGTCGGGTATGGAAAATGCTGGCCAACTTCGCTCACAGAAGCTAACTGGGCAGCTTGTCAATATCGCTACTGCCCGATTAGCTTCTGGGGTCTGCAGTTACCCTGGATATTCAATGCTGCTGGTTGGATATGGCCCCCCAGCATTGAATAGCAGGGGTTAGTATTTAGCAGTGATGGTTGTGCTTTACAAACTGCTAACTGCCACTACTGAATATAGGGCCCAAAGTTCTCATGCTGCTTTTTGTATGGAATGGCTCCCAGGTACTTGGTGGATGGCGACAAAACCATTTAATCAACTCATAATTTTGTTTTCCTTTCAACAGTATTGGTTAGATGTCCCTTTGCCAGTAGCTAAACTGTTAGAAAAAAAATATGTATTTCCTTATCGTTCCTCCAGTTTAGTCCTCCACGTCTGGGTAGTGCACCTCCTCCTGCAGCTTGGAGACTGGACCAATCAAAACTCTGCAATCACTGGATGTAGCCTGCAGGCATTCCCCATCAGAGCCAGTGTGTCCAGTCTCCATGCAGCAGGTGGACGTAGTGAGCCTACTGGGCTCACTAGAGGATCTAATAAGGAGCAGGATAGATAGTCTAGCAAATTTTTCTTTTGATCTGGTCTCAATTGGCATTATTTTATATTCTTCTATTTTATTTCTTATGGTTAAAATTATAGGTGGGCTATCTCTTTAAAAAGCAAAAAAAAAAGGGGTAATCTCCGGGTAATAGGCCATCTGGAGGTCCGTTCCCGGTCCCTATACTGCCAAGCCTCTTAACTTTGAATTGCACTGGCTTTACCTTAGGATCTCTGGCCCCTTGACGGTACGGGGCAGAGCTCCTTTTGCAGCATTCAGCCCGGCGGCCGCGCCGTCTCAAACCACAGCTTTGGCAACGGCTCTGCCAGTCAGAGGCAGACTCAGCAAGCAGAATTCTGTTGAATCGCTGGTCCCTGGCATCCTGGTGAGCAGCGGGGGCTTCCCCATTCGATCGTGGCGGTTAGTAGCTGGAGGGCCTCTGGGCTACGCGCCAAAATGCGCTGTGGAAACCGTGGCCATTTTAAGTATGTGGTTTCCACGACGGCGTTATATCTTCGTGTTGGCAGCGCTTCTCTCTGGGGCTTAAGTTTATTTCGGACCGTGGTCCGGAGCTATCCTCAAGGTATTCCTGCATTTTCTCTCAGCGGTTTGCTTTTAATTTCTCTTTATTTTGGTTTTTCTTTAACTTGGGCTCCAGTCTCTTAGGGGGCTTGGAGGAACGCAGAGGGACGTTCTTATTTAAGGTGCAGGGCAGCAGGGGGCCTCAAAAACAACATGAAATAGTAACCCCCCCCCCCCCCCGAAACCCAAAAAGGAAGAACAAACAAATAATAGCTGCCTTTATAACAGAAAGCCACAAAGACTGGGGACAGGGCTGGCACCAGGGGATCCTAGGCTCTGTCAAGTTTCTTAAGCCCATGTCAGGGAGTGCTCAGTGTGTTGTTTGTGGCACTCGGTGTACGAGCGCTGAATCAGGCACCAATGGAGCACCAATTAGAAGGATCCATGGCTCCCGTCTCCCAGGAAGCGGGGGGTGAAGCGGGGATAGCGGGTACCTCTGCTTCATCCCCTGAAGCGATTTCCACTACTCCGGGAGCGAGCTCGGATCTGGGCTTAGTTATGCAGATGGACGACTTCTGTCCGGACTTTATATTATTAATGCATCAAGCGTTTTGTCGCAGACGTTAGGGTCAGTCGGTGGGACCTTTGCCAATCCCTTCCTCCAGCGCGCGGTCTGGACTGCCGGAGCGCAAAGGTTTAGTATCAAGGGCGGCCAAAAGGCTGCGGCCCCTGGACCCTTTTCCCTCCGAGACTGAATGGCAGGAAGGTGAGGAGGCAGACCTTGACTTGGATGCCGACATGGATGAATTGGAGGAGGGAGAGATTCCAGAGCCTGAGGATCAGGCGAGAATCATACGAGTATTTCGGAAAGATGAGTTGCCGGCTCTCATTACTGAAACCTTGCGCACGCTTAAGTTGGCAGCGGAACAGCCGGTCGAGGAGGAGGATGGCGCTGATCCCATTATTCAGGCGGTTCGTCAGACGCAGGTGGTATTTCCTATCCATAAGGTTTTGGATCAGATGATTCAAAATGAGTGGGAGCACCCCGAAGCGGGGCTTAAGGGGATCAGAATCATGAACAAGCTATATCCCCTGGGAGATAAGGACAAGGAGAGGTTCCTTTCTCCAAAGGTTGATGCAGTGGTCTCGGCGGTCACGAAGACGACCATGATTCCGGTGGAAGGTGGTGCAGCCTTGAAAGAGGTGCAGGATAGAAAAATGGACAGCTTATTGAAGCAATCTTTCGAAGCGGATGCGATCGCCTTGCAGGCTTCTATCTGTGGTGCTTGGGTGGCAAGAGCCTGTCTCCACTGGGTTCAACACTTGGGACAAGCAGAGTCCTTGGAGCATGAGGAGGTGCGTGAGCTGCATTGTCTAGAGTCGGGGTCGGCTTATTTGGCAGATGTGCACTACGACCTCATTAGGGCATTATCAAATAGTATGGCCTCTTTGGTAGCGGCGCAAAGATCCCTTTGGTTAAAGAATTGGGCGGCTGATGGGTCTTCTAAGTCTCGCCTTGGCAGACTTCCGTTCAAAGGGAAATTGTTGTTTGGAGAAGACCTTGATAAATTGGTTAAAGATTTGGGGGGCAGCAGGCTCCCGGAGGACAAGCCCAGACAGGGGAAATCTCCAGCTTCCTTTCGGGGTCAGTTTCAAGATTTACAGAGATTTCGTTCACCCCGTTTCGCGGGGTCCCAAAGAGGACGGTTTACTTCTCGAGCGCAAGGTTTTCGAGGATTTTGGGGTGCAAGTAGAGGTTTCTCGGCAGCAACGTCTGGGGCTGTCTGAAAGCCACAATGAAGGGCGGTGGGTCCAGGCAAAAACTCAACTGATCGGAGGTCGTCTTCGGGGGTTTCTTTCTGCCTGGACCCATATCACGTCCGATCAGTGGGTTTTGGAGATCATTCGCGACGGATATGCTCTAGATCTCGAAAGACCGCTGTTGGACTCCTTTGTGGTGTCTCCCTGCAGGGGTACGCAAAAGGCTCTCCTAGTGCAACAGACGTTGGACCGTCTCTTGCACCTAGGAGCAATCGTTCCCGTCCTGTCCTGTTAGCGGAATACGGCTTGGGTCGTTATTCTATTTATTTCGTGGTGCCCAAGAAGGACGGATCTCTTCGACCTATTTTAGATCTCAAAGGAGTAAATCGCTGTCTCCGGGTGCCGCATTTTCACATGGAAATGCTGCAGTCGGTTATTGTGGCAGTTCGGCAGGGCGAGTTCCTGACATATATCTCGATCTCATGGAAGCCTATCTCCATGTTCCGATCAAGGCGTCTCATCAGAAGTTTCTGCGGTTTGCGCTTCCTTGGGGACACTACCAGTTCCAAGCGCTGCCCTTCGGGTTGGCTACGGCCCCTCGCGTATTCACCAAGATAATGGTAGTGGTGGCAGCAGCGCTGCGGAAGGAAGGAGTCTTGGTCCATCCGTACTTAGACGATTGGTTGATTCGGGCCAAGTCCCAGGCCGAGAGCGAGGAAGCCACCAAGAGGGTGGTGTCTCTCCTTCAGAGTCTCGGCTGGGTTGTCAACACCATAAAGAGTCATCTGGCACCGACTCAGGTCCTCAAGTACTTGTGGGTGCAGTTCGATACTCGGAAAGGCACGGTATTTCTGACGGAGCGGCGAGCTCAGGCTCTACGAGGCCTCGTGCGGGCGTTTCAGAAGTTAGTGGCGCTGACGGCATAGCAGTATCTTCAGGTGCTGGGGACGATGGCGACAACGTTGGAAGTGGTTCCATGGGCCAGATTTCATATGAGACCGTTGCAGCGGGCCCTGCTTCGTCGCTGGTCCAACCAGCACGATTCCTTGAGCAAATGGCTTCCTTGTTCGCAGCGGGTTCGACGGAGTCTACGGTGGTGGATGCGGGCATCGACCTTGCGAGTGGGAATGCCCTTGGAGCAGCCTTCCTGGCTGCCGCTGTTGACGGATGCGAGCCTCGCAGGTTGGGGAGCGCATTGCGGAGTGAACTTTGCACAAGGTCTTTGGTCTGCGGAGGAGAGCGGTTGGTCTATCAATCGGTTGGAGCTGACAGCGGTGTTTCTGGCGCTGAAAGCCTTCGAGGCTCAGGTGACGCAGCGAACAGTTTGTGTGCTGTCAGACAATGCTGCAACCGTGGCATACATAAATCGTCAAGGCGACACCGGCAGCGCAGCCATGGAAGAAGAATCCGACGTTCTGTTCTCCTGGATAGAGTCGCGGTTGCTAGCAATATCGGCGGTGCACATAGCAGGAAAGGACAATGTGACAGTGGATTTTCTCAGTAGAGTCCAAGTGGATGCAGGGGAATGGGAGTTGCATCCCGAGGTTTTTGCGAACCTGGTACTCCGGTGGGGAGAACCGATCATGGACCTGATGGCCACTTATCAATCCGCAAAGACGAATCGGTTTTTCAGCAGAAGACGGGAGCCCATGTCGGAAGGGATAGACGCCCTCTTGCAGCCGTGGCCGTCGACAGGTCGTCTTTACGTGTTTCCTCCGTGGGCGCTCATTGGCCGTGTAGTTCAGCGGATCGCAGCACATTGGGGGAGGGTGCTTTTGATAGCACCAGACTGGCTGACCTGATGAGGTTACTGGTCGGGGTCCCGTGGCGTCTCCCGGTGACGCCGGAGCTTCTATGACAGGGTCCCCCTTCTCATGCTGCGAGTGGAGAGATTCTCGCTTACGGCTTGTCCATTGAAAGGGCGTGTCTGAGAAAGAAAGGTTATTCCGCGGCTGTCATTTCGACCTTGATTCAAGTCCGCAAACGTTCCACTTCGTTGGCCTATGTGTGTGTTTGGCAGATTTTTGAAGACTGGGGTTCCAGTCATCGGGTTCGCGCGGCCACGGCGTCAGTATCGGTGGTTTTGAGTTTTTTGCAGGATGGCTTTGATAAAGGCCTGGCGGCCAGTACTTTGAGAGTACAGTTAGTGGCCATAGCCTGTTACAGAGGTAAGGTACAAGGCATGGCTCTTGGAAGGCACGGTGATGTAGTACGTTTTCTTAAAGCGGTCACCAGATTGCGCCCAGCGCGTCAGATTTCCGTTCTGCTGTGGGATCTCAACTTGGTTCTAAGGTCGCTAGGGAAAGCTCCCTTTGAGCCTTTGACCACAGCTTCGGTTAAAGATTTGACCCTCAAGACTGTGTTTTTGGTGGCAATTTGCTCGGCACGGCGCATTTTGGAGTTGCATGCCCTTTCGTGTAGGGAACCCTTTCTGTGCTTCCCTGCTCAGAAGGTGGTGCTCCGGACGGTACCTTCCTTTCTGCCTAAGGTGTCTTCGCCATTTCATGTGAATCAAACGGTATCTCTTCTGGGCGGGGGACGGACAAGGCACTGACCGGGGGCTCAGTCGCTTGGACGTCAAGAGGGTTTTGCGCCGGTATTTGGCAGTCACAGAGCCCTTCCGTAAATTGGATCGCTTGTTCGTGCTGTTTGGGGGTCCCAGGAAGGAGGCGGCGGTGAAAGCCTCCATTTCTAGATGGATCAGGGAAACTATTGTCTCGGCTTACATGTTGCAGGGGCGGTCAGCTCCGGTGGGTTTGAAGGCTCACTCTACTAGAGCGCAAGCGGCTTCCTGGGCGGAGCACTGTCTGGTTCCACCAGTGGAGATTTGCAAAGCGGCAACTTGGTCGTCTCTGCATACTTTCAGCAAACACTATCGGTTGGATGTGCTGGCGGCGGGAGATGCCTGTTTTGGCTCAGCGGTTTTGCGTGCCGGCTGGCAGGGTACCTCCCGTTAGTACTGCTCTGGTACATCCCAGACATGGAGGACTAAACTGGAGGAACGATGAGGAAATAGAAATTACACTTACCTGGTAATTTGTAGTTCCTTGAGAGATGACAGTTTAGTCCTCATTCCCGCCCTCAGTTTTTAGGCTGGCTTGGTACACGGTCGGTCCTGAGAAGTTCTACAGGTGAGTGTTTTGTCAGGCAAACCAGATCTCTTGTTTGTTTTTTCCTCTTCTTGCGCTGGCTCTTTTAATTGGCTCGGCAGAGGGGATAGTGGTTTATGGGGAAAATCTCTTGCTACCCAGTTTCAGGGTAGGTTTATGTCTATTTTAACGTTTCAATTGGTTTCTTGATTGGCTACTTATTTCTTGCTCTTTTGAGTCTGCTTTGTCAATAGTCACTGGCTCTGATGGGGAATGCCTGCAGGCTACATCCAGTGATTGCAGAGTTTTGATTGGTCCAGTCAACAAGCTGCAGGAGGTGGTGCACTACCCAGACGTGGAGGACTAAACTGTCATCACTCAAGGAACTACAATTACCAGGTAAGTGTAATTTCTATTTAGTTGCTGTGGACCAACACTGTCATGCTTTGCCACTTGATCTTCAGTTATGATCAAATATATTGGCTTTTTGTAAGCATTTGAAAATATGATCAGTTGTGCAAGCATTTAACAGTATGAAAGTGATTGGGTGGGTTGAGATGGTACTATGTTACTTTCATGATATTTTATGTTAGTGTAAAATTGCATTAAAAAACAAACAAATGTCAAGAAGCAGCATTGGGATGATTTATAGGAAGAATAGATAAAATCCCATACCAGGAAAGTAAGTTCCTACTTAATATTTTGAGGGCAGCATAACTACGAACATGCAGAGATGACTTTGCCAAAAGACAAAGACATTAAAACTGATAGGAAACCACTAGCCTAAGAGGCACATGCAACTAAAGTTACATTCTAGTCAATACTAGTGTGAAGCTAGATTACTCCTAAGCATTTGTATAGCGCTACACAGTGTATGCAGCGCTGTACACATAGATGTAAGACACATCCCTGCTCATCAGAGCTTACCATCTAATCAAGATGAAAAAACAATGCAGAACTAGGGACTAGAGTATGTCAAGATACACAGAAGTAGTTTAACAAGAGAATGAGGAGCATCAGGATCCAAAAGCAGCCTCAGAGAAGTGGGTCTTCAGCTTGGACTTGAATAAGGCCAGAGAAGGAGCCTGACTCACAGACTTAAGTAGTCTGTTTCAGGTTTATGGAGAGATGAGAGAGGTCAACTCTCCTGAACAATCTCACAAAAAAAAAAGAATGAAAACCTCTTTAGCATCTGAAATCATTTCTGCACTTTACATATCGCCCCTTTACCCACCACAATAGTCTCTCCCTCATGACCCCTATCTGCAGATGCATAATGGAAGTGTTGTCCCCCCCCTCCTTTGCAATTTTTGATTGCCTGTTTCAAGTAAACATGTTTCCTGTAATGAAACATTTTTGAAAAGATCAGGAACCCCTCTGTGTTACTGTTTCCATGCTAATGGTTTTGTATAAGTAGTGAAGGTAGCTGTTACGGACATTGTGCTGGATATTGACCTAATGGAGGTTAGTGTTTCTAAAGCATCTGACTACCATGGGCAAAAGTGAAACCAGATATTCAGCATGGGAGCCTATCTGGTGCTGAATATACAATTTTGCAACAAGTTACAATACCTGTTCATTGTAAGTCCAGTGCAGGTTCTGCCTGCGCTATACAAATTTTGTTGCATATAAATCACACTGGTTCTAAAGAGCACGGTATAGAAGAGACATTTAAATAAATAACGGTGATGATAGCCACTAACTGGAAAGTAAAACTGCATAAAGTAGAATGGCCATTCATCTGTCCTAACGTTATGCAGTTACCTAGCCGGTTAGGGGGCTGAAAATCCCTGCTAGCTGCATCGATGCTGGAACTGCCCCTGCACTATCCAGTTAATGCCAAGGCAGTCTGAGGATATTCAGCAGCACTAGTTGATTAGTGCCTCTAGCAAGGTTTATGAAGTTTGCAGCTCCTGCAAACCACATAAAGCCCTTAGAAAATTAGGCCCATATATCTTTATAATAAAGCCAGTAGCCTGTGATAGTGGAGGGAATGGTGGAGTGACTTCTGTGGGTATTCATAAGGATCATAGGCAGCAGCCTTTGTAAAACCTGTGTAGTGCATATGTATTCCTGCTAGAGCTAAACGCCTTCCCCCAGAGTTACACCAGCATATCACAATTAAACCAAAGTAACAAACCAGGAGATGGCTGGGCCAGCTGTATGCTATGGCTGCTTTTATAGGGCAATAGGGACTTCCTGACTGGTATGATCTGCCAGACATGTTATGATTGGGCTGAATCAGCTGAGACAACTTAGTGGCTGCTAAGGTCAAGGTACTTTGCAAACATATGATTAGAAGAAGGTCATCAATTTATGCAGTAGAACCATTTTGTATATTTTACCCTGCTTGGAATTCTGATGCTATTTCAAAATCAATAGGCTTTGCTATTTTGAGAAATACCATCAGAATTTGGCATAATTCAGACTTTATGACACACAAGTTAGAATTTTATTTGCAGAATTCCAGCAGAAGTAAGTACATTTCTCATTATATATCCAAGTTTTAGGGGCCAATCTCACTTAATGAGGATCTAACACTCGGTTAGAGGATAGTTTGATTTCAGTGGGGAGGTACTTGAAAATGGACAAGAACTTTCTTTTTGAGACCCAACCCTCTAAGGAAAGGTACTGAAGTGTGGGCTGGAGATATAGAGATGTATTTAGCAGAAGATTTATTGCTGATTCATTTTCTTGAAAGTTCTGTCTGTCATGGAATGTGAGCCTTCATGAGTAGCAGTCTACATTTCTATTTGGAGTCTCTGTTTCCCCCAAGCAAGTTATAAAGTTCTGGATACCTTATGATGTTAAAGGGGTTTGAAGTACTACTAGTCATCATTTGTATGACACTACCAGGCCTATGCAGTACTGTACATATACATGTAAGAGACATCCCCTGCTCTAGAGAGCTACCAATTTAATGAAAATGGACAACACTTGGGGGCTAGGGTAAGTGTAGGAGACAGGCAAAGATAAAAGATACACATAGATGGTGAGCAGGAAAACAAGGATCAGGATTCCAAAGCAGCCTTGAGAGGATAGGATTTTTGGTCTGGATTTGAATAGGGACAGAGATGGAGCCTGATGTACTGATTTGGGAAGCCAGTGCAACTTTGGGCCATTTGGTATAGTGATGCCCAGCTATTCTGAGTGCATTTGAGATGCTATCTGGCAACAGGGGGGGGGGGGTTTGAATATTCCATTGAATGATCTTGTGTTACTGTTTGCTGAATGGGCTTTACCAGAGGTACTAAACCTTTCCTTGCCAAGGCATGAGGGGAACTGACAAGACACCCTGGCAGCAGGTGATGGCTTATTGTAATAATTTGTTGAAGAAGGCCTGCCCCAGTGCTGATTTTATTTTCTGCGTAGGCTCAAGGACAGAGATATCTATGCCAGCAGTAGGTTATGGGGTGGTGGAGGAGGGGGGGGGGGAGAGAGAGAGATGCTAGACACCTGGAGGACAATAGGGAAGGGAAGTAAAGATGCTGGACACTGAGGTGGAGAGCAAAGGAGAGATGGACAGAGGCGAGGAAGGACCTTGCCACCCATGGGGGGTGGTAAGTGAAGGTTCACTTAGGGCAGCAGGAACTCTTGGGCTGGCCCTATGTGCATGAGAAGAATTACTGAGTACCTCTACAGTAAGGTAGGGATGCTAAATGTTCCCTTTGTGTTGTCACACAGTACACTGCAGTTCTATGAGGAACAGGGAACTTCACAAGGCTTGGGCATTGGGTCACACAGGTTAGGTGTGTGTGATCTGGTATAGCACCCCATATGTGTCTGGACTATGTGATACAATGGACATGGTGCTGTATCAAGAAGGCAGGCAGATGACCAAGCAGCGATACCCAACAACCACTCTTAAAGGCCAAGAGTACTGAAGGTTTTCCATTGTTTTGTTAAGTCAGAGAGACTGGTCTCACTAAGGAAGAGCTACAGTGAGGGAGCCATACCCACATCAGAGGAACCAAGAATTCACCTATACTGCAGCATCACAGGAAAAGGGTCCCAATGAAATATGAGTTCATCATTGATACTGAACACTCACATAGAATTTGGGGTATCCAACTTATTTAATCTTTGAGGTATTAAAAGTCCAGAGCTCTAGTAGTAACTGTGCACACTTACCTTGTAAGGCTGATCCTATTTTATTTATTTAACAGTCTTTTCTATACCGCCCCTTCCAGAGATCAGGGGCGGTTTACATCGAACGGTAAACAGAACAATTGTATACTTCTGTATACATTTACAAGGAACATTATGCTTTAACTATATACAGGTGAACTTACAGGGAACATATTTTGAACATTAGCTAGAACAGAGCTTTCCAAACTATTTACAAGTTATATACATGGAGCGCAGCATAGTTAGTTACAGTGTTTATTTACAATGTTGGAATAATCAACAGTTTGAGTGGTTTTTTAGCATGTTGTGTGAGGTTTGTAAAGGTTCTTGAGTTAGTCATTTGTTCTGTCTTGGGTACTGTGGATGTGTTTCTGTGATTGTATTGGAGAGGTTCTTTGTTGATAGGGGATCTCAAAGTGTTTTGTAAAGAGGTAGGTTTTTAGTTCCTTTTTGAACTGATGAAGGTCTTTTATCGTGCGGAGTGTTAATGGTATTTCGTTGCAGAGGGAGGGCCTTCTCCTTTGCCGCCCCCAATCACTTGTTGTCGCCTTAGTTTTTCTAAAATTTGTTTTTATGTTGAGGGAATAGGTTGCGTTTTGTCTACGCGATCTAGTGTCTGATGGTGGTGTATTAGGGTAGATAGTTGTGAGGGAGAGATGTTATTAATGATTTTGAAAGTAGGAGGATTTTATATTTTATTCGGCTGTTTATAGGGAGCCAGTGTAAGTCTAGTAGGATTGGGGTCACATGGTCTGTTAGTTTAGCTTTAGTGATCATCTTGGCGCATATGTTTTGGGCTCTTTGGAGAAGGTATATGCTTTTTAATGGGAGTCCATTTAGGAGACTATTACAATAGTCGAAGTGGGGGGTGATGAGGGTATTGACTACAGATCTAAAGTCATCTGGGTTGAGTAGGGGTCTCAGATGTTGTATTGTCTTGAGTTTATAAAATATGGTTTTTACTGTATGTTTTATGTGTGGGATCATGAGTGAGTGGTCTAAGATTATTCCAAGGTATTTTACCTCCTTTTTAACAGGTATAGGTGTATTATTTATTGTGATTGTATTGGGGTATTTGTAGTCAGTGTCTGATTTCCTCGTTATGAACATTGCCTCTGTTTTTTTGAGGTTAATGCTTAGGTGGTTGTCTTCAAGCCATTTGGTAGTTTCGTTCATGCATTGGAGTAGGCTATCATATTTGGGGTGGTTGGGGTTTATGGGGGTGGCAAGCATGATATCATCTGCGTATATGAAATGGTTAATTTTGTGCTTTTTGAATATGTTTGTAATGTAATTTTAGGGAAAAGACAATGTTCAAGAAGACCAGAGAGCAAAATAATATGGGAAAGAACTCTCAAGTTAGAGCCTGCATTAAATTCAGATTCAAATTTCAGTATTAAACAGTTGTGTTCAAAAGTACCTAGATAAATTTGTAATCTCTACCAAAACTGCTTTGTGTGGTATTATGAATAGATCAGAATTGGTAAGAGCATGATCAATGAATTTATATTTGTGATCTCTGAATTCAAATCATTTATTACAGACCAGTTTTCTGTTTTGTGTGACTATTTCACAAAGTTGCACTTATTTGATTTTCCATCTCATCACCTACTTCTTCATTCTGACCAGGTGGGATTAGGTATTGACATAGTTACCTAGTGGAGTGGTGGGATGTGGGAAATGGAATAAATCTTTTCCCCTTGCATTTTATACACCTTGGATAAGGAGGACTATGCTAACATCTTTTCTTAAAATCACCCCAAACAGCATGACAGGAGGTTCTGGCATGCCTGAGGGTGACAGGTCACACATTTATTGTATATATTTTGAAATGCTGCCTGGTTAGCTGTGCGTTCAGGACAAGGCTGGGAAACACTGGTTTGTGATATTAAGTAGGCTATAATCCTAAATAACGCTCCATTGGAAATGTCTGAATTTTAACACACACTCTTTTTCACTGCATGGAGGTGAGTCTCTGAAAACGCTTTTATGAGGGGCAATGTTTCCAGTTGGATCAGTTTTACAACTACTATATGACAATAATGCACCTCACTCCTAAGCCAGGTAGGTGGAATATGAGCTTAGGCTCTCAATTTTACTTCTTTATTCTTACACTTGATGTACCACACAGGCAAATGCATCAGAATGGTTTACAGTACAAGATTACTATGAAAACAAGAAGTGGGACAGGAACGCTGTTTGTAGACTGGAAAGAGACAGTCACCATGTAAAGTGGAGCACAGTTAGAGCAGAGAGGGGAAATAGTCAATTCAAGTTTGAGGAGGAGGGGGGGAGTCAAAGGCAACATGAAAGAGGTGGCCTGTCAGCATAGCCTTGAGCTTATGGAAAGACAGTTCTAGGCAGAAGGGAGTTCCAGAGGATGGATCCAAGGAAGAAAAAACTGAGTTGCAGGTGAGTTCAAGGTTTGCCTGAGAGATAGAGGAAAGGGAGACGTGATTGTCTTCTGTGTTCCATCCTTATCAATGTTGGAGTTTGGTAGTAGATAAGATCAGAGAGAGATTGTGGAGTGTTGTGTGGATGGCCCTATGAGTGAGAGTGAGGATCGTGTATTGAATTCTGTATCTAATAGGAAGCCAGTGGAGGTCAATAAGTAAGGGAGTGATGTGATCTGAGCGGAAGGCATAGGTGAGGATATAGGCGTCTGTGTTTTGTAGTAGCTGTAATCTCTGTAACTGGAAATGAGAAAGACCCGCCAGAGCAGCATTAGAGTAGTCCAGTCTTGAGATGACTAAGGAAAGGAGAAGTGTAGTGGGGGGGGGGGGGGGGGGGCGGCGGCAGCAGATAGAAAAGTACAGACTGTGACCCTGATGTGAGAAATAGAAGGAGTGACAGCCGAGTGGAGAGATGCTCATTGAAAGAAAGTGCAGAATACAGGTAACACCTAGATAGTGAAGAGATGTGACTGATGGGATAGGCTCGGATACAAGCAGAAGGGCTGAGGATAGGGTCCTAAAGGTAAACCAGATAGCAGCTAACTTAGAGGGGGGTTAAGATGGAGAAAGTTTGTGGACATCCATGAGTGTATAAGGGAGACAGGAATTCAAAGAGGCCAAATTAGGGACAGAAGGATTCATGTTGTAGAAAAGGATTATGTCAATTGACTTAATATGCCAAAATACTACACTGTTGAATAAGAAGAGAGAGAGGTGCCAGGAAAACATTAAACAAAAGGGGCTAGAATGGAGCCCTGGGGGACACCACAGGTAAGAGATGTGATAGAGGACAGAGAAAGAACGTGCAGTAAGGAAAGAGCTAATGCTCAATGTAGCACTTGTATCATGCTAAAAAGAGCTTCCTTCTGGAGTTCATAAGCAAGCTAGCACCAGAAAAATGCCACACAAACCACCATGCTAAATTGCAGTGCCCTTGGCATGCAAATCATGGTATAATTACTTGTGCCTGATGTAAAAAGCTGTGCTTGAAGTGCAGTTTTTTTTTACACTGTTTTTTAATGCTGGATCTTATCAAGGTGTGATTGAAAATTCATCCTAATCAGGCCTGTGGTTCCTAATACAATGGGAATTTTCTATGCATCTTTCTGCCACATTTTCTTGGTCACTCACTACATTTCTTAATACTTGAGGATCTTCTCTTTCTCCACATGATTCACAGAATAATCATTTGGAACGAGCATGTCTATAATCAATGCCGTTGTAGTATTTTTCTCCTTTATCACGATGAGGCCAATGCAGAAACCCAGTGCTTAAAGCTCTAGTGCAGGGTTTCATAGCACAAGGGAGGAGTGGCCTAGTGGTTAGGACACAGTACCTCAGGCTGGAGGTTCAAATCCCACCTGAGGACAACAATCTCAGGCCAGAGAGATTGGGGTTTCTAGTCCTATAGTCACTCCTTGTGGTCTTGGGCAAGCCACTTAGCCCTCCGTTGCCTCAGGTACACATAGATTGTGAGCCCTTTGGGGACAAGGGAATATCCTGTACCTGTTTGTAGTGGTTACATAATGTAAACCGTTTTGATTGAAGGATAAGGTGGTGTAAAAACCAGATTAAATAAATAAATTAATTCTAAAAGTTTAATGTTGATTCTTTGCATTAGGATTCAATATCCAAATTACCCAGTATGCAAAAAGCACTAAACCAGGTGAGCAAACGAAATACATGTGCACAGTTGGCACAAGTATGGCATGCTGTCCTGGAGAAACAGTCATCAGAGGTGACGTTTGACACATCACCTCAGAGCTAGGCATTGTTGAAAGTTTTTGCCATTGACATACTAGTGGGGAGCAGGTCCCCCCCCCCCAACAAACTAAATCCCCAGCAGCCCCAAAACCCCCTACCCAATCACAAAAATCCCTGGAGGCCCCCGAACCCCTCCACCCACCTTCCCAGTGCCTTTAATTATGGGGCCAGAGCATCTCCCACATACTCCCATCCCAGCACTCTACCATCCTGAAAAAAATGCTTAATATAGCAAAGTGACCTCCCTGTGTTGCATTCTGGGATGCACAAGCTGTCCCAGGCTGCAACAGGTACTGGGAGGGGGGTGGAGGGGTTCTACACTAGGGATTTTTGTGATTGGGTGGGTAGGGTGATTTGGGCCACCCAGGATTTTCTTTCTGTCGGGGCATCATTGCCTGGGGTAGGCACCAGCCCCCTGACAATCTGCCAATGACTGGGGCTTTCCCCAATGCCTCGATCATCAGAGGTGAAGTGTCAAACTTCACTTCATATGATATTTTTGCTTCTGGCTGGATCTTTAAGCTTGCCCATAGCTGGTGTGAAAAATACAAAATGCACTTTCTGCACATCTTTTTACATCAGGCACAAGTAATTATGCAGCAATTTAGCAAGGTTGTTTTTGTGGTGTTTTTAGAAACAGAGAAATATGATGACAGAAAAAGACCACATGGTCTATCATAAGAACATAAGATATGCCATACTAGGTCAGACCAAGGTCCATCAAGCCCAGTATTCTGTTTCCAACAGTGGCCAATCTAGGTCATACGTACCTAGCAGTTTCCCCAAGGGACACAGGTTCCACAATGCTTGTATTGGTTCAAGCATTGATATCCTGGGTCCCTTCTTAATAATGGTTTATGGACCTTTCCTCCAGGAACTTGTCCAAACCTTTTTTAAACCCAGCTACACTAACAGCCTTTACTACATCCTCCGGTAACAAATTCCAGAGTTTGATTACACGTTGAGTGAAAAAAATATCCAGTCTGTCCTTCTATATCAACAACTACAACAGTCCCCTTTTTACCTTTAGAGATCCTCTGTGTTTGTCCCATGCTTTTTTGAATTCAGTTACGGTCCTCATCTCTACCACCTCCACTGGGAGACTATTCCACGGCTCCACTACTCTTTCTGTAAAGAAATATTTCCGCATATCACTCCTGAATCTATCTCCCTTCACCCTCATCCCATGTCCCCTCATAGCAGAACTTGCTTTCAATTGAAAGAGGCTCTCTCCCTGAATATTTATGCCACAGAGGTATTTAAATATCTCAATCATATCACTTCTATCCCACCTTTCCTCTAAGGTGTACATATTAAGATCCTCCAGTCTGTCCTCATATGCTTTATAATGAAGACCACTAATCATTTTAGTAGCCACCCTCTGCACAGACTCCATCCTGTTCACATCCTTTTGAAGGTGCGGTCTCCCGAATTGCACACTATGCTCCAAATGAGGTCGCATCAACGACTTATACAGAGGCATTATCACCTCCTTTTTTTCTGCTAGCCATTCCTCTCTACATGCACCCAAGCATCCTTCTAGCTTTTGCTGTCACCTTTTCTACCTGTTTAGCTACTTTAAGGTCATCAGACACAACCACGCCTAGGTCCCGCTCTTCTTTAGTGGACAAAAGTACTTCACCCCCTATACTATATTGCTCCCTTGGATTGCTGCAGCCCAAATATATGACCTTGCATTTTTTAACATTAAATTCCAGCTGCCAAATTCTAGACCATTCTTCAAGCTTAGCTAGATCCCTCCTCATGTTATCTACACCTTCCTGGGTGTCTATTGCAGATTTTGGTAACATCCACAAAGAGGCAAACCTTACCCGACAGCCCTTCTGCTATATCACTAACAAAGATGTTAAAAAGAATCGGACCAAGGACAGATCCCTGGGGCACACCACTGGTAACATCCTTCTCCTCAGAGTAAGCTCCATTTACTTGTACTCTTTGTCGCCTCCCACCCAACCAATTTCTAACCCAAGCAGTAACTTTAGGGTCCATCCCTAGGGTGCTTAGTTTGTTTATAAGTCGCCTGTGAGGAACTGTGTCAAAGGCTTTATTGACATCTAAATGCACCACATCTAGAGCTCTCCCTCGGTCCAACTCCCTGGTCATCCAGTCAAAGAAATCAATCAGATTTGTCTGGGGCTAGCTTGGTTTCTGCATTGGAGAGCAAACCCTAGGGTGGGAAAAGTGCCATGCTAAGCTTTTCTGCAACAGCCCATATGTTTAGCTTCCTTGCATTCAGCTTTTCCTTGATCAGAACAAGCATGTCCCAAGTGATCATCTCCTATTAGGAAGAGAAGAGACCATTAGGACCCCTAGGGGAGTATATTCAGTGGTGACTGCTAAGCAAAAGTTAATGTTTAGTCGCTGCTGCTTTAACTTATACTGGATATTTAGTGGCAGAACAGATTCAGTTTCTGACACCGAATATCTGGATTGATCCACCACCAGAGATGTTATCTGGTTAACTAACCAGAGAGCACTAAGCAATTAAAGTTAGGTAAGTTATTCACCTGTCCTAACTTTAACTGCTGAAGCTATCGGATTAGTTGCTGAATATTGCCACTAGCCAGATAACGACTGTCACTGCCCCTGCTCCACCCATAAACCATCCCAGTTTTAACTAAGTGTTTGTTCAGCAGTCCATGGGGATAGCAGCACTAATCCAGTTATTTTTGGATACTGAGTTTTGAAAATACCCACCTCCCTTGTGTATATTTCTATGCTTAGGAAGGAAAGGAATAACTTACTGTAGTCTTAAAAGGCAATCTAGTCAAGCTGCCTGAGGAGAGGGGATGAAATGATGACCCTCCCCCCCCCCCCCCCCGGGAGAGGGGGAGTCTTTCTTAAAACTCCAGTCAGGGACTGAACCACACCAAAAAGCCGATTAGATAATGTGGAGGAAATGCAAGATGTTTGCACACCAAGGAACTAAAAAGAGCAAGAAAAACTGCAGTTTATAACACCAAATTATAACTCATTTTTATTTTGTTATAAACTGCATTATGGTGTTTTCTTTTTCTTTGTGAACATATATTTTGCATCCACAGAACCCCCTCCCTCAACAATGGGTGCAGAGCAGAACCAGGACATTCACCCACAGAACTCAATATCTTTAAAAAAAATAAAATCTGATTCCAATCATCTCACTAACAACAAACATTCTCCAGTACCAGGCATACTCGTATTATGAACTAATACAAAACCTTACAACAAAGTCACTGAGGATCTGTAGAGCAAACCTACCATACCATACCAGCTCAACTTCCAAAACTCACATAAGGAGTCTACTCAAAGAAGCATCACTGTAAATACTGCAGCAGGACCTGGAACATCCAAACCCCTATTTCAAAAGCTGAACAATTCAGATTACTACAGTACAGATCCCTGCATACAAACTCCATATTAACAGAACACCTGGCCTTGGCCACAAACTCAGAACACAGACCCTCACTAAAGTACAGAATAAGTGACCATAACCTAATAATAAACAAATGTAGATAAAAATTAAACTGCAACACCAAAAAGTAAGATTCTACATATAATGCAGTGTCAGAGAAATAGAAAAAGATACATTTCTCAGTACTTTATAAAATATAAAGATAGCACAAAGACTATTCATTATATTGAAAATAAAATTCTCTTCTACCTCTGTTGTCTGATCATTTTATTCTTGATCATGCTGGTTCCAATCTGAGGTTTCTGCTTTCCTCCACCTCCTAGTGCCGCCGCCGCCCCCCCCCCCCCCCGTCTACTTCCTCCCAGGGCTGGCATGAGGTGATGCAGAGCCATGTGTGGAGATTCATTTCAGCATTATTTGCATAAATTTAGTATACTTTATTTTAAAATGTGTATGCCACCAATCTAAAATCCTAGGTGGCTTCCCAACATATATGTGCAATTTAGTAAAACAAATGCTACAAACAAACATTAAATTTGATTAATGAAAAGCCACGTACACAGCACCCCCCCACCCCCCCACCCCCCCCAAATCAGACCATCACCAATCTGCACATCAGATTGTTTTCGCTATGACCAGATTATTGATGAGGAGGGAAGATATAAAATGAGAGAGTAATCCTGGTAGTCATGAATTTAAATGCTGGACTGGATTCTGGTAGAGCTGGAAAAGTCCAGAACTCAGCAGCAGTGAAGCTATCAGGCTACTAAACAAAATTAAACTGAGATGTTCCCTTAAAATTTGAAATTTCCTTTAATCTGACTGACAAAATATTTTAAATTTCAGTCAGGTAGCATAAAGAACACAAAACTGCAAATCTCAAAGACAATACATATTCCAGTAACCCCCCCAACCTAAAGTTGACCTTACCAAGAACCCAGAGTACAGGACCCATAGAGCAAATCTACTATTCCATAACAGCACTAACTTCCAAAACTCACACAACATGGAGCATATCCAAATAGGGCAGCACCACAAATATTGAGAACACCCGCAGCCATCTTCAACTCCCCGATCAGGGTAGAGCTCCTGAGCGGGCCGACCAGCCTTCCCGCTCAGGCCTCCAGCCCAATTGGGGCTGTGGGAGGAGGAGCCAGCAACTGACAGAGCAGCCACCACCGGCGGAAACTGCAGAGAACACCTGCAGCCATCTTCAGCTCCCCGATCAGGGTAGAGCTCCTGAGCGGGCCGACCAGCCTTCCCGCTCAAACCTCCAGCCCAATCGGGGCTGTGGGAGGAGGAGCCAGCAACTGAAAAAGCAGCAGCCGCCGCCAGGCGGGCCCATGCCTGTGGGCCTCGCCAGAGGGTCCTTAGGTGCGGGCCCGACAGGCGGGGAGCAAACCGAACCCTTAAAGCAGTACAGCTACATGAAGCGGTTTGAAGAGAGAGACTACAAAAAGTGGTGTGAAGAGCAACATTGAATTATTGGGCGCTCCGGTCTCCAGTTCTTTCTTGTCAAATACCTATATAGCAGATGTTTAGATACCTTGCAATACAATGTTAATCAATTAATGTACTTGAATACATTGTACATATTGTAAAATGCCTCATACTGCTATTACTGCCTTTAACTAACTAACCTCTCTGAAGGCAAGTGGTTTGTGCATCTTGCAGGCACTCTCCTGTCTAGCTTGATAGCCAAGTATACTATTCCTGTTTCTCTCTCCCTGCTGCTTTGAGCAGATTTCTACCCTGTGAACAGGCTTGCTGTCTTATCTGTACTCACTGCAAATTGTTTTTTGTATGCCACCATCTTACTCTTACATTCTTGCTCATTACACAGGTACACTAAAAAAAAATTTTTTTAAACTGCCTCTAATGTTTCGATTGATTTTTACGTTTTTTGGTGCGCTGAATCCAAATCTGGTAACCAATTTGCTCCATCACATACAGATTTTTTGCTACATTGGGTTAGCAGTTTGAGGTGAACGTTTCAGATTGAGTGCGATCGAGATAAAAGTTTCTTGGATGAATTCTTTATACTAATTGTTTAGTAATTCAAATAAGAATAAAGAAAATTGTAACAAGGCAGCACATAAGAATAGAGTAATGTCAACAAAACACACTGTGATGGTAGCAAAATTGTCTGCACTTAAAACAGCCACATACATGTGCACAAACATTGAGCATATAAGAGCGAGGTTAGACACAAAGCAAAGCAAAGAAATGTGCAAAAAATGTTGTACAGGTATGTATGTAAGAATAGAAAACGCAAACCGCACCATTGCAATACATGAAGACAAACACCCGATGGTGTGAAAATAAAATTCTAATAAATGAGATCCGACACTGTGGTAATAACTAGCAAATTTTTATTTCAAAGTTTAGTAAAAACACGATATTTGTCAACACAGTTTAGATTTTAAAGTCATTCTTGGGTCAATCAATCTCCTGGTGGGCCCGTTTCTTCTTCTTCCCCCGAATGCTTCTCTTGGTGCGCTGCTTGGTGTATTTTTC
Organism: Ichthyophis bannanicus; assembly: GCA_033557465.1. Classification (NCBI taxonomy): domain Eukaryota; kingdom Metazoa; phylum Chordata; class Amphibia; order Gymnophiona; family Ichthyophiidae; genus Ichthyophis; species Ichthyophis bannanicus. The sequence goes on from CM066031.1 coordinate 551,884,379, forward strand.
ATCTGGGGTTTCCCGCAGCAGCAACCAGCAGAAATCAGCCATCATAGTGGTGTTCCATCTTCCTTGGTACCTTCTCTCTGCGTCCTTGATGTCCTGGTGAAACCTTTCACCTTGTTCTTCACTGTACGTCCCCAAGTTTTCGGGAAAGTAGTTCACATGGGAGTGCAAGAAATGGACTTTCAGGCTCATGTTACAGCCTTGTTCTTTGAAGGCATTGAGCATCCTGGCAACAATATCCTTACAGTTCTCATCCCGCCTGTTCCCCAAGAATTTGAGAACAACATCCTTGAAGGAATCCCAGGCTTCTTTTTCCTTCTCAGACATCGTTTCAGCGAATGCTCCATCTGAAATGAGTTTCCTTATATCAGGGCCAACAAACACTCCTTCCTTTAGCTTTGCTTCAGAAAGTTGGGGGAACTTTGAGCAAAGGTACCGAAAGCACTCACCATCTTTTGGAAGGGACTTGATGAATTGCTTAATGAGACCCAACTTAATGTGGAGAGGTGGTAATAGAATTTTATCATGAGGTACCAAGCTCTCATGAAGAACATTTTTCTCACCGGGTCTCAAATACTTCCGAGTTGGCCAGTCTTTTTTCCCCCAGTGTAGGTTGCGGGCCCGGCTATCCCACAAGCAAAGGAAGCAGGGATATTTGGTGAAACCGGATTGCTGCCCTAATAGCATGGATAGAATTTTAAAGTCTAAACAAATCATCCACTTATGCTCATCATAACGAATCTTCTGAAGAATCAGGGCCAAATTCTCGTATTTTTCTTGGAGAATAACAGAGTGAGCAATAGGAACTGAAGCGAATGTGTTGCCATTATGAAGAAGTAGTAGTAATTAGATCTTACCTGCTAATTAGTGTTCCTGAAGGAACGACAGTCCAGTCCCTTTACTTTTGGGTTGCGTAACCCTTCCAGCAGCTTGGAGGCTGAGCCCAACCTTTTTGGAGGTGGAGCGGTACAAATACCACTGAGACCACCCACCAACTCCAGTAATCGACTGAAAAAGCAGACTAAATGAGCCTCTGTAACAACTCTAACTTAAACCTAACAAACATGCAAACTCCGGGAGAGGTGGCCTGACTGTCGACCCACCCGTTCCCTTATCTTATTTTTTTTATTTTTTTTTTTTTATGGAAATAGGTAATCGGTAATAAGGGTAGAGGGAGAGGAGGGGAGAAGGCGCCGTAGGAGGACTGCCCGCCTACTTACTCCTGGCTTCCCTCACCCCGATCTGGTTCCCCGCTCGGTTTGCTGTTCTGCCCTTCTCCGACAGGCCTTCAGGTCTGACATAGCCGGGTGGGATCAGGGACTGGACTGTCGTTCCTTCAGGAACACTAATTAGCAGGTAAGATCTAATTACTTCTTCCTTATCGTCACTCCAGTCCAGTCCCTTTACTTCTGGGAAGTACCCGAGCAGTTCAATTCTGGGTGGGATTCGGCAAACTGGACTGAAGAACCGCTAGGCCAAACCGAGCGTCCGCTGAACTCTGCACGTCCAGCCTGTAGTGCTTGGTGAAGGTATGCAGAGAGGACCAAGTTGCCGCTCTACATATATCCAGCGGGGGGACTAGACTGCATTCTGCCCATGAAGTAGCCTGAGCCCGGGTGGAATGAGCCCGCAGCCCCCCCGGAACCTGCTTGCCTTTCAGGATGTAGGCGGAAGCAATCGCTTCCCTAATCCACCTGGAGATGGAGGCCTTGGCTGCCGCTTCCCCTCTGTGGGGACCTCCGAACTTGACAAATAGCCGGTCTGATTTCCGGAACGGAGCAGTGCGGGAGAGGTAGCGCTTTAGGGCCCTTTGAACGTCTAGTAGCCGAAGCCTGCTATCCCTGCCTACCAGACCCCCGGTTGGGAAGGCCGGGAGCGTGACTGTCTGGTTTACATGAAAAGGAGAGATGACCTTGGGAAGGAAGGAGGGCCCCCTGTGCGCAGAACGACCTTGTCTTTAAGGAAGGCCAGGAAGGGGGGCTTGGAGGAGAGTGCTTGTAACTCTGAGACCCGCCTGGCCGAGCAGATCGCAACCAGGAAGACTGTCTTCAGGGTTAAGTCCTTCAAGGAGGCCCTCTTTACTGGTTCAAATGGCTCCCCCATCAGCGCATTTAGTACCAGGTTAAGGTCCCAGGGAGGGATGACCGACCTCCGCTGGGGACGCAGACGTCATACTGCTCTTAGGAACCTGGCGACGTCCGTGTGAGCCCCTAACGGCTTGCCGTGGATCTTTCCTCTATAGCACGCGATAGCGGCTAGTTGTACTCGTAGTGAACTATGTGCTAAACCCTTGTCAAACCCCGCTTGCAAAAATTCCAGGATTTCCGGGACTGAGGCCGCAAGGGGTTTCCTTCGGCGCTCCGCGCACCATGACTCGAAAATGCGCCAGACCCTTACATAGGCGAGACACGTCGAGCGCTTCTTAGCGCTCAACAACGTTGAGCTTACTGCACCCGAATATCCTCGCTTCAGAAGCCGCGCCCTTTCAAGAGCCAGGCCGTAAGCGAGAATCGAGCCACATGAGGCATTCGAACCGGGCCTTGTCTGAGAAGGTCGCTCCTGCAGGGCAGTCGCCATGGGCGGTCGGCCAACATCCTCACCAGGTCCGCGTACCAGGGGCGGCGAGGCCAATCCGGAGCTATGAGGATTACCAGGCCCTGGTGGGACTCCACTCGCTGAAGAACCTTTCCGATCAGGGCCCAGGGAGGGAATACATAGAGGAGGCCCTCTGTCGGCCACTTCTGAGACAGGGCATCCAGACCTTCGGACATTCTTTCCTTTCGCCGACTGAAGAATCGGTCCACCTTGGCCGAGGAGAATCTTGCCATGAGATCCATTACTGGGAGACCCCACCGGGCCACTATTTGGTCGAAGATCACCTGCTCCAGTTCCCACTCTCCGTGGTCTATCCTGTGCCTGCTGAGGTAATCGGCCGTGACATTGTCCGTGCCTGCCACGTGCTGAGCTGAAAGCGCTTCGAGGCAGACCTCCGCCCACTGGAGGAGAACGTCCGCCTCCTTCTCCAGGGCAGGGCTGCTGGTGCCGCCCTGGTGGTTGATGTAAGCCACCATGGTGACGTCGGAGAGGACGCGGATTGCCTTTCTTCGTACCCAGGGCTCGAGCTTCTTGAGTGCTAGGGTGACGGCCCGTAACTCCAGTCTGTTGATGGGCCACTGAGATTCCAACAGGGACCAGTGGCCCTGAATGAACTGGTCCTCGCAGTGTGCCCCCCAGCCTGATAGGCTGGCATCCGTCGTCAAGAGAACCCACTGGGGGGGCTCGAGAGGCATTTCCCGTTCCAGGTTTCTCGGGCGTTGCCACCAGCGAAGAGCTCGTTTGGTCCGCGGAGCGCAGGGTAACTGTGTTGTCAGAGGATGGAGTTGCGGAGACCACCGTCGCAATAGAGATCGTTGCAATGGGCGCATGTGGGCTCTGGCCCAAGGTACTGTCTCTATCGTCGCTGCCATTGTGCCCAGGACCTGAAGATAATGCCATGCTGAGGGCGTTCGCCTGCTTAGGAACCGAGTGACCAGTAGCCTTAGGTCCCTGGCCCGGGATGGGGGCAAGAACACTCTGCCCCTGCTGGTGTCGAACCTTGCACCGAGATACTCGAGATTCTGGGAAGGGGTCAGCCTGCTCTTTGCTCAGTTGATCACCCACCCCAATTCTTCTAGCAGGCGAACTACTGCGTCCGTCGCAGCGCGACTTTCTTCCTCTGACTTTGCTCGGATCAGCCAATCGTCTAGGTACGGGTGGACCAAAATCCCCTCCTTCCGGAGGAAGGCCGCTACGACCACCATCACCTTGGTAAACGTTCGGGGAGCTGTTGCTAGGCCGAAGGGGAGGGCCTGGAATTGAAAGTGGCCCGTTGGTACCGCAAATCTTAGGAACTGTTGATGGGATTTTCTGACCGGGATATGCAAGTAGGCCTCTGTCAAGTCGAGGGCTGTCAGGAACTCCCCGCTCCTTACGGCTGCGATGACTGACCGCAGGGTCTCCCATCCTGAAGTGAGGGACCCTGAGACAGCGATTGACCTGTTTTAAGTCCAGGATCGGTCGGAAGGTGCCTTCCTTCTTTGGCACCACGAAGTAAATCGAGTATCGACCTGAGCCGCACTGATCTGGGGGCACTGGTGACACGGCCCCGAGCGCAATTAAGCGCGCGAGAGTTGATTCCACCGCTGACTTCTTTGCGGGGGTACCGCAGGGGGACAGAACAAAGGCTGGTGGTATCTGCTTCGAAAATTCGAGAGCGTAGCCCTCTCTGATCACTTCTAGCACCCATTGATCCGACGTGACCCGGGACCAGGCGGGAAGAAACTGTCTTAAACGTCCTCCTATGGGCATCTCTTCCCCCTGGGCCCCCGCGGCTTCATTGTTGTTTTCTAAGGGATGAGGAGGCGGAGAAGGAGGAGGTCGCCCCAAAACCGTGACCTGCTCCCCGAAACCCTCGAAAGCCCTGGCCCCTAGAGGGGAAACGCCCCCTGGAAAAGGGGCTGGATCTGGCGGGGCGAGACCTCCGGAAGTCCCTGGGCTGGGTACGTGCCGGGAGGAGTGAGCGGTTTTGTTTCGGTCTATCTTCCGGGAGCCTGCCTCCCTTGGACTCGCCAAGATCCTTTACCAGCTTCTCCAAATCCTCGCCGAACAACAGTCTCCCTTTAAAGGGGAGTCGACTCAGGCGAGCCTTCGAGGAAGTATCCGCTGCCCAATTGCGTAACCACAGATATCGCCTGGCCGCCACCACCGAGGCCATGTTCTTTGCCAGGCTTCTGATGAGGTCATACTGACTATCCGCCAAGTAAGCTGTTCCAGATTCCAACCTGCTCGCGTTGGTCCGCGACTCATCTGCGGGGCTCTTGTCTGTCTGCAGCTGTTGTGACCACCTTAAACAGGCCCTAGCCACCCAAGCTCCGGAGACCGAGGCTTGCAAAGCGAGGGTGCTTACATCAAAGGCCTGCTTCAAGAGAGTATCCAACTTTCTGTCTTGAGGATCCCTTAGGGCTGCACTGCCCTCCACTGGGATAGTGGTCTTCTTGGTGACCGTTGACACTGCCGCATCTACCCTGGGAGACTTTAGCAGTTCTTTGTCTGCCTCTGGGAGGGGGTAGAGACGAAGCATGGACCGGACTCCCCTTAGACTTGACTCCGGTTGGTCCCATTCTTCCTGGATCATCTGTCGCACTACCCTATGTACAGGGAAGACCTTCTGGGATCTTCTAATGGCTTGGATCAATGGATCCTCCAATGCTTCCTCTTCTGCAGGCGTATCGGAGGTCATATTGAGGGCCTTCAGGGACTCGTTAATCAATGCCGGAAGCTCCTCCTGACGAAATACTCTAATTATCCTAGCCTGGTCTTCTTCCGGAATCTCCCCTTCTTCTAGCTCCTCCTCCTCCTCACCAAAGTCCTTGTCCGATGGCGACTCTTCCGGAGATCCCTGTGAAAGGGTCTCCTCTTCGCTCATCCGGGGGCGCTTAGGTGGGATGTCGGAATCTGGATTGGCCGCCCTCGGGGGCCTGGCTGGCTTGACCTCCGCTGCCGGAGGCGCCGCTCCTCCTGCCCCTGAATTCTGCTTACGTAGGCAATATGCTTTGTGGAGTAAGAGGATGAAATCCGGGGAGAAGAAATCCCCTGCCCCATCCTCCCCCACCGGGAGAGGGGAGGGGGATAGGGAAGGGGTGGGCAAGTCCGAGGACGTAGACGGAGGGGCTTGCGACCCCCCCTCCCCTACTGGGAGTTCGTCTGACCCCTGGGAGGCATGGGCCATGGTTAAATTAATGTCCTGCTCCGCAGAGGCCGCCAACGCGGTACAGCTCCTGCAGATACCTGTTTCTGCAGATGTACCCCTGCGTATTCCACAGGAAAGGCAGCGGGACTTGGTTGACATGACCCGGGGCTGAGGACCTTCCAGTACCAGACCTCCAGGCCCGGAGTGAGGGACTCTCCTCTAATATGGAGCTAGCTCCCTTCCTGGCCAACAGAACCGAGGTTTCTTTCCCCCCCCCCCCGAGCGGTACCCAAGGGAAAGAAACCGGCTATTAATCTTGAGGAAAAAGAAACCAATGAACTAAATAAAAGGAGACCAATTAACTCAAAACTAAATTTAAAGTTAACAGCTCTAGTTAAATGAAATAAGTAAAATAAAATTAAAGAAGTAAAGCAGAATAATTAAGGTTAAAATTAATTACAGTTACATCCCTTTCTGAATTAGTACTTGCGGTTTTGCGAGCTGTGCTGAGGATCCGGGCCGATTCAGCAATGTGTACCCGTTGGCTCTACACGTGGTAGGCCTCACCACGTGGAGCCAGAACGGGGAACTCCCAGACTCTCTCCCGGGAGCGGCCCGACTCTCCCCTAGCTCACCGGAGCCGGAAATTCTTGTTCCCTGTGAGGATCGCTGCCTAAGTTTACCCTCGCGGTCCCCGAGAAGACCAGACTTCGCCGCCGCGTCCTTCTGTCTCCGGACAGGTCTGGCGGTACCGGCAGGCCAGCGATGCTGCCTCAAGCGCTCAGCCTCCAGGGGGGCTTCGGCGCGAGGCAGCAGTGATCAGTGCGTCTCAGCAGCAAAGAAGCAGAGAAGCCGTAGATCCTCCTCGGAGCTGCGAGCCGTGGTTCTCCTCCGACGCCCGATCCGGGGGGGGGGGGGGGGAGGAGGGAGAGGATAGAGAAGGAGAAATTAAAGAGCCAGAGCCCTTGTAATTAAAATTAAATACAAACGGTATAGAAACTGCAGAAACTAAAGGAAATTAAAGTAAAGTAGAATACTTAAATGAAATAAGTAAAATAAAATTAAAGAAGGACTCCAGTAAGCCCTAGGCTTACGGAACCCTCCAGCTGCTTGGAGGCTGAGATTACTGGAGTTGGTGGATGGTCTCAGTGGTATTTGTACCGCTCCACCTCCAAAAAGGTTGGGCTCAGCCTCCAAGCTGCTGGAAGGGTTACGCAACCCAGAAGTAAAGGGACTGGACTGGAGTGACGATAAGGAACACCTTTTATGCTGTCTTTTGACGAATCAATGAACAGCCGCCATTCAGCAGGATCATACTTGAGTTTAAACTTTTCCATCACTCCGTATATATCGTTGCAAAATACCAAATCTTCCTCTTTGCTGAAATACTTCAAAAATTGTGTCTCGCCGTTGCGGTACCAATAAAAAGTTGTTCCTGGTGACAATAGATTTTTCTGTTTAGGCCGAGAACCTAGCAGTTGGGCAGCATCTTTTGGGAGTCCTAAATCCCGGACTAAATCATTCAATTCAGCTTGAGAGAAAAGTTCAGGTTTCGGATCTGGTTCAGTTTCAAACTCGGAAGTACTGGACTCATCGGGAAAAGCCATCTGATGAGTCTCATCATGATCAGAACCGTCCACACAAATATGATCCAAAGATTTTGGTGGTTCAGGCACAGGTACTTCGTTGCTATGAGGCATAGGCCTAATTGCTGAGGGAAGGTTGGGGTAACTTATTACGTTCTTATTTTTTAAGTTGTATCCCTTCACAATGCAAGAGCAAAAATAGCAGTCACTGCTGTGGTCTCTTTGTTCACGCCACATCATAGGTATTCCGAAACGAAATGCTTGTTTTTTACCTTTCATCCATAAGCGTAGATCTTCGTCACATGTCTTGCACACTTTGTGAGGAGCCCACGGTTTGTCTTGATCGCCTAACTTCAAACCGAAATAGGCGAAATATAGTTTTTAAATAAATGCAGAAATGTTCCTCTGCTGCTTTTTCACGGTATATTCCCCACAAATAAAACAAAAACTGTCCAGAGAGTTGACGCAACCTCTGGCTCTGTGAGCCATCACAAATACACAGCACTGCAAACTACAACTGTAGTGAACCACTTCGGAATAAAGCTGGATTACGACTGAGCAAACAAAAGGTAATGATGAACTTGCAAGAAACTGAAATTTGACTGGAACGTTCATGTCGCAACCACCGTGTTTGAGCGAGCGAACGAGGCGAGGCGAGGCGAACAGGAAAGAACATGCGCCAGCGCGAGTACTGGATTTAGCCCCCCGCCTCCCAATTGTCCTGTTAATGTATAAAATGAATACAAAACACTCTAAAATATCATGAGGGAGTGTTTCTAGTTAGTTAACCATTACAACCTCTATTTTGGGCCAAGAAAATAAACTGCAGTCGGCTAAAAAGAAATTATGTGAACATTCCTTATATGGGTAAGAAATCTAATTTTGCAAGAAAACGTGACGTGATGGAACATTTTGGCTATTTTTCCTGGATTCAGCACCCCAAAATCTATAGGAATCAGTTGCAAAACTGGAGGCAGTTTTTTTGGTAGTGTACCTGTGTTATTGTACGTTATATCTGCTAGACTACCCAACCAATTGAAGTACAGCAACAATTCTCTAGTGAGTTGTTTTCAAGTCCTAGCGCACAAAGATGGAACACCCTAGACCTGCCATAATTGGCCTTTTTTTCCTATTTACTTGTTGGCTCCCAAGCTCTCTAGCCCTAAGTCCTTCCTACAATCAGATCCCGATCCTTCATAGTCATGGGAGAAGATGGGCAGGTACATCTCATCATAGTGTAAATTGGGACACACGATCGCATCACCCCCATCTTCTACACATTGCACTTCAACACTCTAGGAAAGCTACACAGGACAAAAGCCCCTACCCACAAAATCTAAAATGTGCTCTTATCAATGCCCTCTCAATCCGTAAAAAGTGGCCAGTGATTGCAGACTTAATATCCCTCCATAATCTTGACATCCTCATGGTCACCGAAACATGGCTATCTCGTAATGATAATATCATACTCAACCAGCTTCTCCCTCCGAACCTCTCAGCATACACAGGCAATAGACAAAACAGGAGAGGAGGTGGTGTTCTCATCCTCAGCAGAACAGAGCTCCATTTCCAGCTAGTTGACTCCACTAGTACAAACCACTTGGAAACAGTCTCCATTTCCAACAAGATCTGCTCTATAGGGCTCCCTCAGCCTCTACAGAGGACCTCCCAACTATTATAAACCTCACATCCAATATCCAGAATCCAATTACACCAAATTGGATTCTAGGTGATTTTAACCTGCCAGCGCTTCAAGATAACCATTCCTCTACCTTTCTTGAAGCCCTCGATATTCTAGGATACAAGCAATTAGTAATAGAACACACTCATGTGAAGGGAAATACACTAGATCTCATTTTTGCTCCACAGTCTGTTTCTGACCAATTCCATGACACCGTGTTGTCCATATCTTCTGTAACATGGTCAGATCACAAACATTTTCCAGATTCCCACTCATGTCAGTCAATCAAAGATCAACAGAACCCCAAGTAATCCCCCTAAACTACCTGTTAGAAGTTTCCGCCCATTCAATAAAGATCTGATCCTGGCAGAAGCAGGCCCGCTCCTTAATGAGACCACCATGGACCTGGAGGAGATGGTCACTTGCTGGAACAATAACCTCAGTGCGATTGCACTTCGTCAGCCACTTAATAAGTCTTCAAGGAAAAGACCTACAGCTCCATGGTACACTTCTGATCTAAAAGCATCTCTCAAGCTACTACGGAAGCTTGAGAAGCGTTGGCAAAGGTCACATTCCATTCAAGACCAGACTACATATCTTCACCAGCTAGCCGCTCACTGCGAAGCCATCTCAAGGAAAATGAAACAGCACCACACAGACACCCTGAAACGATCACTCAATAAACCTCATGATCTTTTCAACCTTGTCAAGTCTCTATCCAAGGAACCAACACCTGAGCACCAATGTGAAATTCATCCGCAGGAGTTTGCCACCTACCTCCAATCCAAGTTAGGTCAGACAAATAAAATTTCACTCGGTGTCTCCACCACAGACCAAGGGTGTTCAACATGTGCAACATCCTTAACGTCTTTCTCAACCCCTTCCAAGAAATGCATTGAAGATACTATCATGAACCTCAATACCACTACAGCGCAAACAGATCCTTGTCCTGCTTTTTGGATAAAAGAACTGCAGTGATCTCAGTCCGATAATTTCGAATATAATGAACCTTTCTTTCACAAGTGGTTACCTTCCCATCTGCCCTCAAACGCACGTCAATCAGACCCCTGCTAAAAAATAGTAAACTAGACCCCAATAGGGTAGACTCGTACAGACCCATTTCAAGTATACCTTTTCTCACAAAGTTAATCGAAAAAGAGGTGCAAAGGCAGTTACAAGACTATATCGACTCTGTTGCTCCATTAGATCCATGCCAACATGGATTCAGGGAGTCACATGGAGTGGAAACACTCCTCACTACCCTTTTCAATATAATCACCGGCATTGACAACATACGTCAGGGTTTTGCACTCATATTCCTAGACATTGCTGCAGCCTTCGACTCAGTAAATCATGAGCTTCTCCTAGGATGGCTAAAAGAGAAGGGCATCTGCGGAACAGCTCTGGATTGGTGTAGATCATACTTGTCTGGTAGATGGCAGCACATACGATCAGGTGGAACAACATCAGAACCTTTTCATCAAGGTCAAGGAGTTCCTCAAGGATCCTCCCTATCGGCATTGATGTTCAACATATACATGCAACCTATCTGCAACATCATCCGAACTTTCAATGTCAGTTGTATGGTATATGCTGATGATGTCCTACTCTACATGCCATTCTCCATAGATGAAGTTGACCTCTCCCCTTTGACCAACTGCTTCAATGCCATTTCTGAATGGCTCTCATCACAAAACCTTCGAATCCAGCATAAGAAAACTGAGGTGCTCTTCATTACGAGGAACCCAAGCTTTAACCCACCCCAACTCTTGAAAGTTAAAGAAGCTGATCTTCAAGCAAAACACACAATCCGTTACTTAGGAGTTACACTGGATCAAAACCTTGACATGAAGGCACACATAGCTAATACTGTAAGAGCAATTTATTTCAAGATCCGTTCACTCAGACACCTATGCCCCTTGCTTGAACCAGAAGATTTTCAGACAATTTACCAGGCTCTTATCATACCACACCTTGATTATGCCAACGCCATATTACAAGGTCTCCCCCAATCCACCTTGAACCCCTTGCAACTTGCCATGAACAGTGCTGCGAGAGTTCTCCAGGGTGCATCTAAGAGGGACCATGTGACGCCCCTTCTAAAGCAGTTATACTGGCTACCTGTACAAGCCAGGATTTTCTTCAAAACAGTGCTGCTGACATTCAAAGCAATAAATAACCTCTCTTTATCTTCAATATCTGACCTTATCCAAACAGCTACTAATAGACCAAGAAGATCCACAGCGATAAATATGCTAGATGTGCCGAGAGAATTAACAAGATGCACCTCAACAACTGCAAACAGGGCCTTCAGACTCTGTGCCCCAAGATTCTGGAATTCATTACCATCAAACATCAGGGCAATCACTAACCTAACCCAGTTTAGGAAGGCCCTTAAACACTTCCTTTTCATAAAATTCTTCCCTGAGAGTAGTGAAACTAATCCCCATCCAAATATGTTCAACTGTGCCACCACACCCTATCAGCTAGGCGACCACACCATGCAAGGAGTCCCTGACTATTAAATCACCCTTTTACTATGTCTTGATATGACGCTGTTGTGTAAATAGTTATCTTGTTATCCAAGTTGGTTCTCCTGTGTTAATTGTAAACTCAGACTTATGTACCCTGTCTGATTGTTATGTTCCATGTAAACCACGCTGATACTGAATAGTGCGGTATAGAAGAAATTGTAAATAAATAAATAAATAAATAAATAAAAATAAATAAATATTGCAGTGGGCCCTAGAACATCCATATTTCTATTCAAAAACTGAACAAGCTGGATTACTATAGCTCCCTACATAGAAACTCCATCCTAACAGAACATGAAGCCTCAGTCACAAATGCAGAACAGAGATATATTCCCTACTTGGTGAAGATCTATCAATACAAACTAAAAACAGACAAACAGATACATGGTCAAAAAATGTTTTTACCCATTACTCTTTAGGTTTTTCAGGATTTCTTTCCCAAAATTATACTTTACTGCAGAGTGAGGTGAGAGAAAGCACTCTCACACAGGCATCTGCATTGTCAACAGAAACTTACATAATGGCTCAGTACAAGTAGCGCGAGTGCAACTAATGTCACCTCAGTGTGTGGTCTTAGTTGCACCTGCTGCTGTTTTGCCACACTGAAATGCAGTAACTGAAGGGGGATGTAACTGCCTCCCTACAGTTAGCCTATGGCCCCATGTAATCAAGCTCTGGAATTAATTACCAGAGGATGTAGTAAAACCTGTTGGTATAGCTGGGTTTAAAAAAGGTTTGGACAAGTTCCAAGGACCTGGGAAATCCCCTGCTTGCCTCAGGACAAGCATTGTGGAACCTGTGTGCCTTTTTGGGAACTTGTCAGGTACTTGTGACCTGGATTGGCCACTATTGGAAACAGGATAGTGGGATGGAGGGACCTTGGTCTGACCCAGGATGGTGCAGGGCTTAGGAAACATGTTGCTAAATATGCCAAAGAGGGGCTCAACAGCACCCATGCAGCACCTCCCACTTTCACAAAAACAGGAGCAACTTGGCACCCCAACACAGCACTTCCCACCTTCTGAAAAAGAGAGACTTTGTGACCAAGATGGGCTTGGCAACCCCAACATAACTCCTGAAACTGTGCACTGGATCAGCATGGTGTTAATGTAAATATATAATTCTGCAAAAAAAAAAAAAAAAAAAAAAAAAAAGGAAATGTAAGATGCTTGCCCACCAAGGAGCTAAAAGAAAAAAGTGAGAACCATGGCACAGTTTATAGTGCCAAATTATAAAATTATAACTCATTTTATTTTGTTATTTATTTATTTAAAGGTCTCTTATAAACTGTGTTATTATGGTTCTTGCTTTTTCTTTTTTATATATATTCTCCATCCACAGAAACCTCTCCCTCAACAATGGGTGCAGAGCAGAAGTAGGACATTCACCTATAGGACTCAATATATAAAAAATAATAATAAAAATCTGTTTCTGGTCATCTAACAAACATTCTCCAGTAACAGGCAGTCACCGAAGATCTATAAGGCCAAATCTACCATACTATATTAGGATAAACTTCCAAAACTCATAAGGGGCCTACCCAGAAAAACGATGCACTATAAATACTGCTGTAATCCCTAGAACATCCGTACACCTATTTGAAAAGCTAAACACGTCAAATTATTACAGCACAGCATAGATCCCTATGGTACAAACTCCATGTTAACAGTACACATCGACTCAATCACACACTCAGAACACAAATCCTTACCAAGTACAGAATAAGTGACTACAGTCTAAAGTAAAAATAAAAATATGAAGACAAAAGTTAAACTGAATTCCCCAGAAGCCAGACTCTGCATGCAGTGCAGCATCAGATAAATAAGAGATGCAGTTCCCCATAAAGATCATGCAAAGTCCAATTACGAAGTTGAAAATAAAATTATTTTTTCTACCTTTGCTGTCTGACCATTTTGTTCTCTGATCATGCTGGTCCTGATCTGAGGCTTCTGCTGTCCTGTCTTCTCTTAGCTCTCTTTCTATGGTCTATAGTCCATCTGCCATTTCTTTTGTTTTCTTCACTTCCATCAGCCTTTTTCCAGTCCTAGTAACCCTCCCCAGTATCAGCCCCCTTTTCCAGTCCTCCCCTCCCAGCACCTTCCAATTTTAACTTCCTTGCATTCCCAGAACTGCCACTGGTGTCTCTTCCCTTCCAGTCCCTCTCCTTCCCCACTGTCCAAATACCATCCCAGTGCCAGTGACCCCTCCATTCCAGCCCCCACCCCCATTACCCAGCCACCTAACACTCCCAACCCCAGGAGTCAGCTTCCTGTCCTCCTTCCCTAGTGTCATCACCCTTCCAGTCCCCCTCCAGTACCATCCCTAGGTATCAGCTCCTTCTCTCCCCCGCCCCACATCAGCCCCATTGCAGACCCCACCTTCCCCTCATGTCAATTCCCTTCCAGCTCCCACCTTCCCCCTTGTTAGCTCCCCTGCAGACTCACCTCTCCTTTTCCTGGCAGTCACAGCTCCTGCCTCTTAGTGAACTGTGACTGTGCTAGCGATATTAAATTTAAATAAAAGTGAAACTGGTGTGGAGCCTTCCTGCCTCTGTGAAGGAACCCATGCAGCTACAGTATGTCCCGCCCCCAAAGGAAGTTAATATGTAGATAACATGAGGAGGGATCTAGCTAAGCTTGAAGAATGGTCTAGAATTTGGCAGCTGGGATTTAATGTTAAAAATGTTAGGTCATGCATTTGGGCTGCAGCAATCCAAGGGAGCAATATAGTATAGGGCAGGGGTCTCAAACACGCGGCCCGCGGGCCGCGAGAGAAGGTTGTGCGGCCCGCGACGGAGGGAAATAAAAAAAGCCTTGCTTCTGCCGTTGCCGCCGTGGCAGCGGCAGAATCGACTGTCAATTTTTTTTTTAAAACGGGCTTCTGCTGCTCAAGCAGCAAAATCAGCTGTGCTGCGTTACCTTCCTCTCTGCCCGGAGATCCTTCATTGTGCTCCATCAGCGTGTGCTTTTCAAGCCGCGAAGAGAGTATTCCCCTCTCGCGAGGCTTGACAAGTGAATAGGCTTAAGCCGCGCGAGAGGGAAATACTCTCTTCGCGGCTTAAGAAGCACACGCTGATGAAGCACAATGAGGGATCTCCGGGCAGAGAGGAAGGGGCCGCGGGACAGCTGATTTTCTGCTGCAGCAGCAGCAGAAGAAGCCAGGTGTTTTTTTTATTTACCCGGGGGGGGGGGGGGTAGGACTGGAAATGGGCTATTGGCAGGGGGGGGGGTAGGAAGGGAAATGGGAAATTGGCAGGGGGGGGTGGGGGAATGGAAATGGGAAATTGGAAGGGGGGGGGTAGGACTGGAAATGGGCTATTGGCGCGGGGGGGGGGGGGTTATGACTGGAAATGGGCTATTGGCAGGGGGGTATGACTGATAATGGGCTATGGTGGGGGCTAGGACTGGAAATGGGCAGGTGGGGGTTAGGAAGGACTGGAAGTGGGCTGATGGGGGGAGTTAGGACTGGTAATGAGCTATGGAGGGGCTGACTGAAATGGGGTAATGGGGGTTAGGGCTGGAAGTGGGCTATTGGCAGGGGGGGGTTATGACTGGTAATGGGCTATGGTGCGCGCGAGGACTGGAAAGGGGCCGCTGGGGGTTAGGACTGGAGGTGGGCTGATTGGAAGGGGGGCTTGAACTGCAAATGGCTGATGGGGAGGGGGCTTGGAATGGAAATGGGCTGTGAGGGGAGGGAGCTAGGATTGGAAATGGGCTGATGGGGGGCTAGGATTGGAAATGGGCTGATGGGGGGCTAGGATTGGAAATGGACTGATGCAGGGACTAGAAGGGAGCGTATGCTGGGTGGGGCTGGAACTAGAAGGGAGCTGATGTTGGGGGAGGATTAGAATGGGATGGAGCTGGGAAAGTGAAATGGAGAGGGGAAAAATATTTTGTCTGGGAGAGAAGACAAATCTACAATTGGCCAGGTATTGGGAGAGTAAGTGGGGATTGAGGATGGAGGGGTAAAATTTGAGTGGATGAAATAGGAATGAGGAAAGAGAAAAAGGAGAAAGATTAGTATGTTAAAGCAGATGTAGAGAGAGAATGGAAAAAAAACTAGGAGAGAAGAAAGGGCAAATGGACAGCAGACGATGGAGAGTTAGCAGAAGACATGAAGAAACCAGAAGAAAGTGGCTGGAACAATTGCAACTGAAAAAAAATGCACAAAAGGTAGAAAAATATCTCTTTATTTTGAATTTATTAACTGGAATATGTCAGCTCTGGGAAATGTGCATCATTAATGTTTGCGCTTTGTTTAGTACAAGAGGAAATTAATTTATAGTTTTATTTCTACAGTGTTGTTGTACATTCCAAGTTTGGCTTTTGGGGTTCCCAGTTTAATTATTGTCTTCCTGTTTCTAAATCTTTTAGTCTTTCTTTATCCATGCACTCATTAAAGAGGCATGTTTACTAAAAGTTAGTGCATGGTAACATTATGCAAATATTTATGCAAATGAGGCCCCTTATGCAAATGAGGCCCCGCGTCTTATGCGGCCCCCGGGTTACTTTACAAGTCCTCATTCGGCCCTCAAAGCAATTTGAGTTTGAGACCCCTGGTATAGGGGGTGAAGTACTTTTGTCCACTAAAGAAGAGCGGGACCTAGGTGTGGTTGTGTCTGATGATCTTAAAGTAGTTAAACAGGTAGAAAAGGCAACAGCAAAAGCTAGAAGGATGCTTGGGTGCATACGGAGAGGAATGGCTAGCAGAAAAAAGGAGGTGATAATGCCTCTGTATAAGTCTTTGGTGCAACCTCATTTGGAGTATAGTGTACAATTCTGGAGACCGCACCTTCAAAAGGATGTGAACAGGATGGAGTCGGTGCAGAGGGTGGCTACTAAAATGATTAGTGGTCTTCATTATAAAGCATATGAGGACAGACTGAAGGATCTTAATATGTACACCTTAGAGGAAAGGCGGGATAGGGGTGATATGATTGAGATGTTCAAATACCTCCGTGGCATAAATATTCAGGGAGAGAGCCTCTTTCAATTGAAAGCAAGTTCTGCTATGAGGGGACATGGGATGAGGGTGAAGGGAGATAGATTCAGGAGTGATATGTGGAAATATTTCTTTACAGAAAGAGTAGTGGATCTGTGGAATAGTCTCCAAGTGGAGGTGGTAGAGATGAGGACAGTAACTGAATTCAAAAAAGCATGGGACGAACACAGAGGATCTCTAAAGGTAAAAAGGGGACTGTTGTAGTTGTTTATATGGAAGGACAGACTAGATAGGCCATGTGGTCTTTTTCTGTCATCATATTTCTATGTTTCTATGTAATGTAACTTTAGCACCAATATGCAGCAAAAGGCATATATGCAAATGAGCCATGTGCAAAACTTTAGCGTAAAGTTGAAAGGAGGGGAGTCAACGTATGTGCAAACAGATGTGCTACAAGCGGCCATATGCTCATGCGTGTAAATTTCAGACACTCACATTATAAGAGCATAGGTGCAACTGGTGCCACCAGCTGTGGTGGCCGGCACAAACTACACCTTACTTACCTATTAGAGGCAACCCTGTTTTCCAACCAGGTCTCATGGGACAAACATACACATGATGGGAAAGATTGGGAATAGATAGCGTAGCGCAGTTACTGATGGAAAAAGGGGACATATTATCCTTTGATGTCCTTCCGGAACATTATGCAATTCCAAGATCTGACCAGTTCATGTATTGGCAAGTATGAAGCTATATACGGTCCTTACCCAAGATGGCATTACAGAGCATGTTTAATTCCCGCTTAGAGGAGGTATTGATGGCAGGATCAGAAGGTCGAGCCAGAACTGCACCACTCCGTAGGGCATTAACAGAACTGGAATTGTTAGTTCCCTTGGATGCTCAAGCAGACAGTTGACGAGCAGAATTGGGTATCCAACTTACAGGGACCGAATTACTTAAAGCACTATCCCATACCCTAGTGCTCACCGTAAATGCGGACCTCCGAGAAACTCAGTTTAAAATCATTTGTCACCTTCACTTTGCCCCCAAAAGAGCATATCGTGCTGGTATAGCGCAGACTTATGATGCCCCTAGTGTCATGAGGAACAGGGAAATTTAGGTCACATGTTTTGGACATGCCCAGGGATATCCCGATTTTGGGTTTGAGTTACACGCTCTCTGCGAAAAATTGGTGAGGAAACCCATCTGACCCCCCAAAGGGCTGTTCTTGATGTGGGAAACAAAGGGGAGAGTTGGTGGGTATCTGAGAAACTGTGGCTCCGAAAAAAACGCTGCTTTTGGCAAGTAAGTGTACAACGAAAGCCTGGCTGGCTGACCGAGGGTCGACCCTGCAGCACTGGAGGAGGGCAATGTGATGGAACGGAAATGGGCGAAGTCTAGGGGATGAGCATTTTCTAGAGATATGGGGTCAATCTCTATCCCCCGTTAACCGAAGTTAAGTATTGAACCACTGTCCAGGATGAGCGCGAGGTACCGTAAGGGATAGAAGTAGGAAGTATGAGGGCCCATGGGAACAGGCTGCCAAAGCAAGACAAGGATGTAAGAGACCACTAGGAGAGCTAGGGAAGAAGAGGAGGCTGTCTTAAGTATTATTAGTTAGCAGAGAACTGCTGATGTTATGACATGCTGCCACGAACAGGGGAAAGGATGATCAGATGCTGAACAGAGGAGGAACAAAGCTGAAAGGAAAGAGCGCTTAGCTGGGGACGGTGTAAGAACCCCCACAGTCCCCTTCTTGAAAGGAAAACCATAATAAGTAGTATTGGATACTATGCGCTCCTGCATTAGACAATGCTCGATACTGTTCCTCCTCTTTATTTATATATATATATATATATATATATATATATATATATATATATATATATATGTGTGTGTGTGTGTGTGTGTGTGTGTTTATTTTGGGGAGGATAAGGGAGAGGGAATACATACAGATAAAGTAAAAGGAATAATGTATAATCATACATTGTGACATTGTTTTTGAATAGTACATTTTGTTGAATTGATGTTGGTTGATGTCATGATGTAACAATAGTATGTTGTTTGATTGTTAATAAAAATAGTTCAACATAAACCCAGCTACGCTAACTACTTTTTCTACATCCTCTGGTAACAAATTCCAGAGCTTGATTATGCTTTGAGTAAAAAAATATTTTCTCTTATTAGTCTTAAATGGGTTACAATGTAAACTCATTGCGTGTCTTCTAATCTTTCTACTTTTTGAAGCAGTAGACAACTGATCTATGTTTACTTGTTCTACTCCATTCACTGTTTTATAGACCTCTATCATATCTCCCTTCAACTGTCTCTTTTCCATGTTGAAGAGTTCTAACCTTTTTTGCCTTTCCTCATAGGGTTTTCCTTCCATCCCCTTTACCATTTTGGTGGGTCTTCTACTACTACTATTTAACATTAAGCTGTACCTTTTCTAATTCTGTTATATCCTTTTTAAGATATGGCGACCAGAATTACACACAGTATTCAAGGTGCGGTCGCACCATGGAATGATCCAGAGGCATTATGAATCCTAGCATTCTATTTGTTTTCTTGGCTGCCATTGCATACATACAGGCAAATGATAGAAGTTTGAAAAATGCTAGAGGGTGTATTTTATTCATATTAACAATCTGGTTATCAATTGACAAGGGTAATTTGGAGTCTTTCAGCTTTGTCTGCTCTGTACTTAAAGGCATCTAGGTTACTTTTATCTTTATTGGAACATCCCTAACTTCCCTCTTTTGCTAGTATCCTTCAAGGATACATCTTTCCAAAACATGCACTCTTGGGCGACTGTCGGCCTTCCCTTATTATCTACTTTAGAAGCTGCTGTATCTCCTTTTTAAGGGTTAATGCCAGCAGCTTGGTTCCACCCCAGTTAAGGTGAAGCCCAACCTTTCAGAAAAGCCCCCTCCCCCTATTTCCCCAGAATGTTGCTCAGTTCTTAACAAATCCAAAACCCTCTTCCTTGCACCATCATCTCATCCATGCATTGAGACTCTGGAGCTCTGCCTGCCTTTTGGGTCCTGCGCATGGAAGAGGAAGCATTTCTGAGAATGCTACCTTGGAAGTTCTGGATTTCAACTTCCTACCTAAAAGCCTAAATATGGCCTTAAGAATCTCCCTCCCACATTTCTTATGTCATTGGTACCAACAAGTATCAAAAAGCAAGCTCCTCCCCAGCACTATCTAAACCTTGCCTGCCTGGTGCAAAGGTAATGGACCTCACACCACAATGTAGATAAGTTACTAGGCCATCCTCGCATCTGCCAACCACCCAGCTTATCTACATGCCTAATGATTGAATCGCCAGCTATAACAGCTGTCCTAACCCTTCCCTTATTGGCACATGGCCCTGGAGAAACCTCCTCAATGTGAGAGAGTTTTACATCACCTGGAGGACAGGTCCTAGCTACAGGATCACTTCCTCCCACACCAAGGTGATGCTCTCCTGTCACATGACCTCTCTCCTCCATGGCAACAGAGAGGCTGCCAGACTGGAGGTGGAACTTCAGCACTTCATTCCTGTAGGGCCCGTCTATATACCTCTGTCTTCCTTAGCTCATCCAAGTCTGCTACTCTAGCCTCCAGAGATCAGACTCGTTTCCTGAGAGCAAAGATCTCCTTGCACCTAGTGCACACATAAGACCTCTTACCAACTGGGAGAAAATCATAAATGTGACACTTGATACAAAAGATTGGATAGCCTCCATATCGCTGCTGGACTGCTATATGCATCTTAGTTTTAAGGATTTGTTTAGATATTTAAATTATTTACTTACTTAACATTGCTAGTGATACTTGTATCAAAATAACTATCCCTAATAAATTTAAGGGACTTTGTTCACTTCAAGATTAATTAATTTCAAGGTCTTAATTAATCTATTCCTGATGAGGATAACCATCTTTCCCTTTTAATACGTTTAAAAACCTATAAATCCAAGATTATGCCTGGTATGGGTGTGAGGGAAAGAAATACTTAGTAAAAGTTGGCTAGCTACACAGTGCCCTAAGTTAATCTCTTAATTTCCTGGGTGATTCACACTGCCCTTAGTTTGATAGAGGGAGCCTTTCAAATTGCCCATTTAATCTGTCACTTGGCTTTAACAACTATTTAAAGCAATTTCACAGGTCTCTTGCCTCCTAACTGGAAGGCCTCTTTGTAAAGGTCTCTAGAAACAATTAATGTTTTTATTTATTTTTAGGAACAGCCTACTACTCAGGATATCTGGGTTCAATTTCCACTGGCATTCCCTGTGACCTTGGGCAAGTCACTTTCTCCACCATTGCCTTGGAAGAAAAGGCCTGGCAATCTTCTTCTGGTCATACCTTTCCAAGAAAACCCAGGGGCTACTGGATTGCCAGTGGAGATCAATTCTGAACTGGCTTTACATGATGAGATAAATCCATATTCATTTTTAAATCCAGTTCTGCGTAATCATAACTTTCACCACACAGCTTATTAAGGAGATTGTAATCACAGTTTGTTGGATACACTTCTGAAGCAGTTCACTTGCGAAACACAGCCATGTCAGGAGTAACAATCCTGGCTAGAAGATGCGCTCAGATAAGTTGAAAATGTTTACAGATTATGAGAAGCTTTAACAAATGAAATAATGTAATTTTAAAGGGGTTTTTATGACTAATGAGGATGAGTGCCCAAGGGCTAAATAAAAGGGCTTTACAAATGGGACTGCTTTGAGGTCTTTTCCCTTTTTATAAAGACACTATCATATTTCCAAAAAAAGTTTTGATTTTATTTCTTGGTGAATTGTTTGGTTGCATAAGTGAATCTTCACAAGAAATTGCCCTCATTGAGGATTATTTTATGTGAGCATCTTCAACAAAAGTTTAATGAACAACAAAACTCCACCTTTAAAGAAGAGAATTTGTCTAGTGAGCATAGCATGAGTCCTGAATGATCTCATAATAATTTAAAAAAGCACAAATGTAAGAGATGCTTAAGTTCCTAATATAAGCCATTTAAAGATATCCAATTACATCATTATATATTACACCATTATCAAACAAAATTCCCCATCTCTCTCACCTCTATAACTATAGAGAATTGAAGCAGGCTGGACTTAAAAGAAGGGCAAAAATAGATGGAGAAAGAAAGAACATATAGGAGACAATTTTATAAGGCATTTCTGTGGATAAAGCACAGTTACTTACCTGTAACAGGTGATCTCTGGGAACAGCAGGAATAAGTCTTCACATATGGGTACGTCGGTACCGACAGAGCCTGCACGGGAATGCTCCCCAGCATCCAATCAGAAAGCTTTTGGGAGCATCCCTCGCGCCTGCGCACTGACTTCCCGCCCTTTCCACTTCTTCTCCTCAGTTGAGTATCATAGCTGAGAGAA
Organism: Ichthyophis bannanicus; assembly: GCA_033557465.1. Taxonomy (NCBI): domain Eukaryota; kingdom Metazoa; phylum Chordata; class Amphibia; order Gymnophiona; family Ichthyophiidae; genus Ichthyophis; species Ichthyophis bannanicus. Next base: position 551,906,230 of record CM066031.1, read on the forward strand.
AGAGGAAAGGAAGATAGATAGATAGATACAACTCCTAGGGGAGGTGGGTGGGTTGTGAAGACTTATTCCTGCTGTTCCCAGAGATCACCTGTTACAGGTAAGTAACTGTGCTATCTCCAGGAACAAGCAGGAATGAGTCTTCACATATGGGGACTCCCTAGCTAGAGATGCCAGGGGGAGATCCCATAAAATGCATGTTCCTGGATCAGGAGTGCATTTCCCACACAGGATCTCTGGCATCCCATGAGGGAATGGAGGGTAGGAGTTGAGAATAGAAGAGCTGTAAGGAAAACAGCAAACCCAAGGACTACAGGAGAGGAGTCCATGGCATGTATGATAAGTACCATTAAAATCATTTAATGAACAGTTATAATATGGAGCTTACCTACTGGATTGTAGGAAGTAGAAAGCGTGATGGAGTCTACTGGATATGCAGTAGTGGAATCCTCAAGGTGACCTCACAGCAGTGAGGGTGAAGGTCCAGACCTGGAATTAGCAGGTGATCCAGGTGTCAACTGGGGTAGGATTAGAACGGCAGGTCTTCAATGGAAAGCTTTATGAGAAAAAGCTGAAAACTCTTTTAGGTACAGAGTCATAACATTGAGGACTAAAAGAAGACTGACCGATTTGGACAACTAGCCCAGTCTTGGAGGGAAGAAGGGTTATGGAAAAAAGCCCATATTCCCAAGCAGAACAATGTGTACTCAAAAACAATGAAGAGGTACACTATCTTTCCTAGCTGATGAGAGATAGGGAAGATATTAAAGCTTGAATCTTCAAGGATAGGGAGACCTAGAGCAAAACGGAAGCTGTTATTACCACAGTAGTGGTTGTGAGTATAACAGTCCCCACATACTAAGGAACAGTATGAAAAAGGGAGCCCACTGTCTGTAACCTCTGAGAAAGGTACAAATTGCTATAGCATAGACAGTGAGGAGATAGTATGTAATACATATCGATCTATAAAAGTCTCCCAACAGATACATATATATATATATATATATATATATATAACTATATATAGATGTATATCTAGAGATTCAGAATATGTAACATATATATATAGTTGGATATATATATAAATATGGGGGCTGAAATTATGCACACACAGCTTACAGACATATGTATGTAGAGGCATATATAGAGATATTTACATACATGACAATAAGTCTGAAGATACACCAAGCCCCATAAGAACATTCACATGGGGAATGTGAAGGGGAAAGATTCATCCAACAAGAGGGTGAAACCCACTTGACAGATATATAGAGAATCTATTTCCGTGGGCTAAGAGGATGCAGGAATGCAATCCAGTAAAATAACCAGGATGGTTGCATGAAAAACAGAGGATAATATCAGTCTGTAAAGAGCAAGTCGAGAGTCCTTTAGAACTCTGACATGGTAGATGGGTAGAAACGCATAGAGGAGATACCAGGAGGACCCACTGGAGGGACATAAGGGTATCATGCGTTACTAATAGCCTTGGATATTCACACAGAAAAAGCTTATATTCTGAATTATAACAGAAGACAAGAGGGTGTGGAGAACCCTCACAGTCATGAGAATGATTTATAAGCTTTTTTCTACTATATAGAATAGCCCTCAGAGACAAAGATCAATGCTCTGTAGCAAGGGCCCATAGTAGAAAGCTTCTCTGAAGATTGCAGAGAGCATTGTGCAGGAGAATTATGAGATAAAACTGACTGAAGTCAGGTGTGTTGCCACATCCTAGGAAAAGGAGATGGCTAGAAAGAAGATAATGTGAGAAGCCTAAAGTGAGTAGGATTATCCAAGATAGATGAGGACTAGCTTGGAATCACTACTGAGGCTAGACAAAAATTGTGGAAGATAGACTGGAACTTGTGGAAAAGTACCAGTAGTTCAATCACTGGAACTCCTGCATGCACAGCAGCTGAAAAAGACAGAGAGAATCTTACTGTGCAAAACAAAGAGAAACAGACAAAGGGAGAGGAGATATTCCTGTCCCTGCCTGATGAGTTATCTTGAGAATGTATTCAAGGAAACAAAAAGTCTACACTGGAATGAAAGCTAGAGAAGCTTTTCAGTATGGTACCACTCAGTCAGGGGAAAACCCTGGATGAGAGGGGGAGGGTGACTTACCCATATGGCGAGTCAGCTGAAGGAAAAAATGTTCATGTTGGGACAGAAACTATCATGAGATAGTTGTAACCTCCCTTCTTGGTAGTAAGAAGAGGAGAATTCTGTAACCCATGGACAAGAATATCCTGACAGCTTAGCATACTGAAAAAGGAAAACCCCAGTGTAGAGCTTTAAGAAAAAACAGTGAACAAACTTCTGTTAAGAAGAGGTTAACTGTAGATTGTAACCTTCAGAACCTATGGTTGCTGGGTATGTTGAGACGTCCTAGTCTGAAGTTTCCAAAATCTAGCCAGAGGTGTCCCTTGCTTGGGCACCTCTGGATGAGGGGCAGGAGAAGAGTGAAACCTTCTTTTCTTAGGGAAAGAAGGCTTGGTAGGACATTTCCTACCTCCTGGGGAAGAAGGCGGCTTAGAATGGTCTCCAGAACCAGGGAAGTCCTTATTGAAGAGATTTTCTCCAGTACAAGGAGAATTACCCAGTGTATGTTGTGCCCATCTGTTCAAGTCAGAAGCTTGGAGCCAGGCTCTACGACGTGCTCCAATGGCAATAGCAGAGGATCTGCTAACAGACTCAAAAGAGTCTAGAGAAGCACGAGAAAGAAACCAAGAGATATTCCGGCTATGACTAAGAAGCAAGGAATAGTCAGCAGCCTTAGGCTCTGACAAAAAAGGAGTCAAAAGAGATAATTTCTTTGTGACCTCCTGGAGTGTTAGACTCATATAAAATATAAGAAATAATTCTTGATGCCAGCATAGATGTTTGGAAGGTTTGACATCCAAAGGCATCAAGTGCTCTAGAAGCACGACCTGGCAGATAAGAAGAATGCTTCTTCTTGCTTTTTACCTTCCTCATTGCTGATTCCACTACAATGGAATGATGGGGAAGTTGAGTCTTTTGAAACCCTGAAGAGGGGGGCACCTGATACAGAACATTAGTTGCTGTAGAAGGTGAGGGAACCCTTAAAGGTGATTCCCATATTCTCAGAAGAAGATCCTGCAAAGGATGATGTAAAGGAAGCATTATATTTCCCTTTTCTGCAGGAGAGCCTTGGTTAAGATTACAGCCAGGGATAGGAATAGCAAGAAAGGTTGCCATGTCAAGGAGAAACTTCTGAAAAGAAGGATCTCCAATGGGAACCATCCCTGGGAAGGCTAAGGTTGAAGATGCAGCCTGAGCACCAGAGGATGTACTGGTCTGGTGCAGAAAAAGAACTTTACTAGATGGATAATGATACTGGCCGTCACGATTTGAGGCAGTTAGTACTGCATCGTCTATGCCAGGTATCGATTCCAAACTAGGCATGGAAAGGATCGATGGCACCGATGTAACTACAGGAATCGACATCGATACCGATATCGGTAATGGCATCGAGGCCGGCATCGGAGGCTGCTCAAGCGGTACCGAGGTAACCAGAGAGTCTTGGTGAGTATCCTCGGTACTGCGTATCTGGAAATGACAAGGGTCGGTTCCAAGGCGCGTCGGTACCCAGTCATCTAGACTAGATATCGATTCCAGACTCGGCATCGAAGGGAGCAAGTCTATCGATGCATGTCTAGAGTGCACCGACGTCGGTGGTGGTACCGGCGATGCTGATACAGGGAAGTCACTCTGGGTCGTATCGATCGGTTCCGAAGGTACCGAGGACGCCAGATGACGATCCCTGGTGAAGAGTGGAACACTCGATACCGGTGCCGATGCCGGGGTATCGGTACCGCTCGATGCGGATACCACCCCCGAGAATGGCTTAGATACAGGAAAGTCAATCTGGAATGTATCGATCGGTCCCGAAGGAACCAAGGATGCCAGAAGACGATCCCTGGTGTCGAGTGGAACACTCGACACCGGTGCCGATGCCGATGCCGGGGTATTGGTACCGCTCGAAGCGAGTACCACCACCGAACATGGCTTAGACACAGGAAAGTCAATCTGGAACGTATCGATCGGTCCCGAAGGTACCGAGGACGCCAGATGACGATCCCTGGTGAAGAGTGGGACACTCGACACCGGTGCCGGGGTATCGGTACCGCTCAAAGCGGATACCACCCCCGAGCACGGCTCAGGTATGTTCTGTGAGGGGTGAGCCCCAGGAACAACCTGAAACCCCTGAAATGCTTTGGAGCCCGAAGACTCCCGCCGGGGTTTTAATGCCAATGGGGTCTTGAGGGCAAGGACAGAGCCATCATCATGCGTGGCATGAGACCTACCACTCAAGAACTGGCAAGTCTTAACAGACTGTGGGTTACCTGATCCTGTAGAGAAGAAAAACCCGGTGCCCTCACTGTAGGAGGGAAAACGGTATCGAGGGAAACTCGAAAGAGGGAAGGTCTTCTCTCAGCATTGCAGCCTGATAGTTCAGGGGAAAAAGGGTCAAGACCCAAACAGGTTAGACACCAGAGATTGGAGTCTAAAAAGAAAACTGTGTTTCCACAGTGAAGGCACTTCTTAGGAGAAGGCGGCTCCAGGGAGGAGAGGCCTTGTAGGCCCAAAATGTTAAGACAGAAACAGAGGGAAAAATCTCTCTGAGTTTAAGAAAAAAGAAAGAAAAAACCACCGGCGGTACCAGTGTCGGCAGGAAAAACAGACGCGACCACAAGAAAACAAGAAATGAAGTATTTAAAGAAAAATGTTTCTGCGGTGACAGGACGACGTCCTGCCGGCTCCGTGGAAAAACAAAAACCGAGGAGAAGAAGTGGAAAGGGCGGGAAGTCAGCGCGCAGGCGCGAGGGATGCTCCCAAAAACTTTCTGATTGGATGCTGGGGAGCATTCCTGTGCAGGCTCCGTCGGTACCGACGTACCCATATGTGAAGACTCATTCCTGCTTGTTCCTGGAGATAACAGCATTTTGCATGCAGAACTAAGCATTTCTAAGGGGCTATGTTAACTAAATGGTGGTAGTGGCTTCCATGCGATATCAGAGACGTGGACCCATTGATTTCAATGAGGCCACAACTGTAATATCACACAGAAGCCGCTACTGCCATTTACTGCCTAAGATTGCTCAGGCTTTACCCCAGATAAAAATATTAACTGCTTCTCAGTGTATACTTGTACCACTAATAAGCATAGGTGTTTCCAGGAGTGGATTTAGGACAGAATTTGGACTTACATGCATTATAAAATACACAAAGATGCATGTAAAATTTGCTAGAACATTTATGCCCACTATGAGGCGTTTGCAAATATCTGGGACATTTGTATCTACTCTGAAACTTTCACAAAATATCTACAGCTAGTTTCCAGGGGGTAATTTTACGCCCTTATGTGCCTAAGTCCCTTTATATAATAGATGTAACTTATGCACATATCTTCTGCCCCAAGTTAGAGGGTAATTTTCTAAAAGGCTTCCATCTCTGTATACTTTGCCACTCCTCGGTATAGGAAGGAGGATCTCAAAAGCAGCAGGTCCCACGTCTATTGATAGATCTGGATCTTTCAAGTCATCTCAAAAGGGCATCCAGGCATCATTTATTTGTTATTTTCATCTTGTGTTGCTTATCAGTCATGTGTACCAGCACATTGCTAATTAGTCTTTAAGAGTTTGTACCTTTCACTTTTTACCTTTAGCTGAGAAAGGGCACCAAGCTGATAGCAAGAGCTGTGCCACCAGTCTTTACTTCAAGTGATTGACGTTCAAAGGTAAATCTAAAGCGTCACTGGGTCCGTGAGGAATGGACAAAGTGATCATCTGTTGGAAAATATGATCCTTTTCCCCCCTTACACAACCTAATGGCATTATAGTTCCAGATTCTTTTTAACATCTTTGTTAGTGATATCGCGGAAGGGCTGTCAGGTAAGGTTTGCCTCTTTGCAGATGATACCAAAATCTACAATAGAGTAGACACCCAGGAAGGAGTAGATAATATGAGGAGGGATCTAGCTAAGCTTGAAGAATGGTCTAGAATTTGGCAGCTGACATTTAATGTTAAAAAATGCAAGGTCACGCACTTGGGCTGCAGCAATTCAAGGGAGCGATATAGTATAGGGGGTGAAGTAAAGGGTATAAACAGGCTAGAGTCAGTTCAGAGGGTGGCTACTAAAATGGTTAGTGGTCTTCCTTATAATGAATATGAGGGCAGACTTAAGGATCTTAATATGTACACAATAGAGGAAAGGCGGGATAGAGGTGATATGATTGAGACGTTTAAATACCTCCGTGGCATAAATGCACAGGATGAGAGCCTCTTTCAATTGAAAGCAAGTTCTGCTATGAGGGGACTTGGGATGAGGGTGAAAGGGGATAAATTCAGGAGTGATATGCAGAAATATTTCTTTATGGAAAGAGTGGTGGATCTGTGGAATAGTCTTCCAGTAGAGGTGGTAGAGATGAGGACAGTATCTGAATTTAAAGAAGCATGGGACAAATGCAGAGGATCTCTAAAGGAACAAAGGGGACTGTTGTAGTGGCTGATATGCAAAGACAGAGTAGATAGGCCATGTGGTCTTTTTCTGTCATCATGTTTCTATGTTAATATATGTGCCAATGTTTCCATTTCTCCTCACAATCTCCAGTAATCCAAAACACCAGGATATAAAGAATATAGAAATTCCACTTGAGGAACTCCAGTTTAGTCCTCCACCTCTGGGTTGTGTACCTCCTCCTGCAGCTTGGAGACTGGGCATGTCAAAATCATGACATCACTGGATGTAGCCTGCTGGTATCTCCCATCAGCCCCAGTGAACTATTGACAAAGCAGACTCAAAGGAGCAACCAATAAGTAGCTATAAATTAATTTCAACTGTATCCATAACCATAAGTGAAAACTAAATTATCAATTCTTCAACAAGAAGGAATTTTTTAAAAAATTCTTTTACTTTCCCTGTTCCACCCCATAAAGTGATTAAGATAGAAGGAAAGTAAAACAGGACAGACAATAATACTCACTGCGATCCAGAAACCGAAAGGATTTTTTTTTTTCAGTCTTCAAAAACTGATGCCTCTCCCCATCTGAAAATAAATGCTGAATAGATCATCCCCCGGGCAGGAATGAGGACTAAACTGGAGTTCCTCAAGGAACAATTACCAGGTAAGTGTAATTTCTATTTCCTTATCGTTCCCTCCAGTTTAGTCCTCCACATCTGGGATGTATCAGAGCAGTAATTATTGGGAGGGACCTTTCCACCCAGATCACAACACCGCCGAACCGAAACAAGCATCATTTGCTGCCATAACGTCCAGGCAGTAGTATCTACTGAAGGTATGAAGAGATGACCAGGTTGCCGCTCTGCAAATCATCTGTAATACCTGAAGATTGGAGGGTCGCCAATTAACTCCAATTTTTAAAAAGGGTTCCAGGAGTGATCCAGGAAATTACAGAACGGTGAGCATGACATCAGTACCAGGGAAAATGGTAGAAACCATCATAAAGAACAAAATTACACAGCATGTAGATAGTCATGGCCTAATGGGAGACAGCCAACATGGCTTTAGACAAGGAAGATCTTGTCTTACTAATCTGATATGTTTTTTTGAAGATGTGAATAAACAGGTAGACAAAGTTGAGTCGGTTGATATAGTTTATCTGGACTTTCAGAAAGCCTTTGACAAGGTCCCTCATCAGAGACTTTCGGCAAAACTAAAAAGTCATGGGATAGGAGGCAGTGTACTATTGTGGATCGGGAACTGGTTAAAAGATAGAAAGCAGAGGGTAGGGCTAAATGGCCAATTTTCCCAATGGAAAAAGATGAATAGTGGTGTACCCCAGGGATCTGTGCTGGGTCTGCTGCTTTTTGACATATTCATAAATGACCTGGAAAAGGGAATAACTAGTGAGGTTATCAAATTTGCAGACGACACAAAACTGTTTAAAGTTGTTAAAACCCAAGAGAACTGTGGAAAACTGCAGGAGGTTCTGGATAAATTGGAAGACTGGGCATCCAAATGGCAGATGAAATTTAATGTGGACAAGTGCAAAGTTATGCACCTAGGAAAGAACAACCCACACTGTGGTTACACGATGCAAGGTTCCACATTGGGAACCACCACCCAGGAAAAAGATTTAGGAGTCATCGTGGATAACATGTTAAAACCCTCCGCCCAGTGTGCAGCGGCGGCCAAGAAAGCAAATAGAATGCTAGGTATCATTAGGAAAGGAATGGAAAATAAAACAAAGGATATTATAATGCCTCTATATCGTTCCATGGTACAACCACACCTTGAATATTGTGTGCAATTCTGGTCGCCCTATCTTAAAAAGGATATAGCGTTATTAGAAAAGGTACAGAGAAGAGTCACTAAAATGGTAAAGGGGATGGAAGGCTACTCCTATGAAGAGAGGCTAAAAAGGTTAGGGCTCTTCAACCTGGAAAAGAGACGGCTGAGGGGAGATAAGATAGAGGTCTATAAATTAATGAATGGAGTGGAACGGGTAAATGTAGATCGATTGTTTACATTATCAGAATATAGAAAGACTAGGGCACATGTAAAGAAGCTACAGGGTAAACTATTTAAGACAAATAAGAGAAAATATTTTTTCACTCAACGTGTAATCAAACTCTGGAATTTGTTACCGGAGGATGTAGTAAGAGCTGTTAGTGTAGCTGGGTTTAAAAAAGGTTTGGACAAGTTCCTGGAGGAAAGGTCCATAAACCATTATTAAAAAGGGACCCAGGATATCAATGCTTGACACAATACAAGCATTGTAGAACCTGTCTCTTTTGGGGATACTGCTAGGTACATATGACCTAGATTGGCCACTGTTGGAAACAGGATACTGGGCTTGATGGACCTTGGTCTGACCCAGTATGGCATATTTTATGTTCTTATGTTCTTAAATCTCCACTGGCGACACCAAGCCATGTTCCGCCCATGACATCACTTGCGCTTTAGTAGAGTGAGCCCTTAACCCCTCTGGCACCTGATGACCTTGCAACATATAAGCTGATAAAATAGTTTCCCAGACCCATCTGGAAATAGATGCTTCAGCAGCCGCTTCCCCTTTACAAGGACTTCCGAACAGAACGCAAAGCCGTTCAGAATTACGAAAGACCTCTGAGACCTTTAAGTATTGGCGCAACACTCTCTTTATGTCCAAGCGATGAAGATTACTGTCCAGGATGCTCCCTTCTGCGGATACCAATTCCGGTAAGGACACCGCTTGATTCAAGTGAAACTGAAAAACTATCGGTAAAAAGGACGGAACTGGTCTCAACACCACCTTTCCCCTAGAAAATGACAAAAACGGCTCTCGACAGGAAAATGCCTGCAACTCCGAGACCCGCCTAGCTGAACAAATGGCCACCAAAAACACCGTTTTTAACATTAAATCCTTAATGGAAGCCTAGTGTAGAGGTTCAAATGGTTTCCTAGTTAACGCCCCTAACACCAGATTGAGATCCCAAGATGGTACTAAAATCCTGTGAGCGGGCCACCACCTAGACACGGCTTTAAGGAAACGCACCACGTCGCTATGTGAACCTAGGGCCACCTCTTGAACCTTTCCTCTATAGCACGCTAGCGCTGCTAGCTGCACTCTTAATGAATTGGCTGTCAGGCCTTTCTCAAAACCATCTTGCAGAAAGCTCAACACTACAGGGATGGAAACCATAGCAGTCCGAATCTGTCGCTGCGAACACCAGTCCTCAAATATACGCCAAATGCGGACATAAGCAAGGGAGGAGGACTTTTTTCTAGCTCGTAGTAAAGTCGTGATGACCGCACCAGAGTAACCACTTTTTTTCTTTTTTTCTTAACCTCACCCTTTCAATGGCCAAACCGTAAGCGAGAATTGATCCACCTGAGGCATTTGAAGCAGACCCTGAAGCAGCAGATACTCCCATATCGGCAATATCAAGGCTCCCCTTCGAGTAGCCAAACCAAATCGGCATACCACAGTCGCCTCGGCCAATACGAAGCCACCAACAGAACTCTTCCCCGATGAGCATCGATGCGCTGAACCACTTGCCCTATGAGCGCCCACGGAGGAAAAATGTAGAGGAGACCCGACGCTGGCCACGGTTGGATCAGAGCATCTATCCCCTCAGCATCCCCTCTCGACGCCTGCTGTAAAAGTGACTCGCCTTGGCCGAATGAAAGGTCGCCACAAGATCCATGATCGGAGGACCCCACCTGATGACTATCTGTGCGAACCCTTCCGGATGAAGCTCCTTCTCTCCGGCATCCACCTGGACTCCTCTGAGAAAATTCGCCACCACATTGTCTGCTTCTGCAATGTGCGCCACCAAAATCGCCTGCCGTCGAGGTTCCACCAAAGCGAACAGAGCCTTTGCTTCCTCTTCCATGGCTGCACTGCCTGTGCCACCCTGCCGGTTTAGGCAAGTCACTGTTGCGGAATTGTTGGACAACACTTGCACTGCCCGATTCTTCACTTCATATTCAAATGCTTGAAGCGCAATAGCTACCGCCTTCAGCTCCAAACAGTTGAATGATCAATGGCCCTCCTGTTCGCTCCAAACATCATGTGCGAAAAGATCCTCGCAATGATATCCCCAGCCTGCGAGACTCACCTCCATCAACATCGGGAGCCACTGCGATTGTTCCAGCAGCAAGCCCGCCGCAAGCTCTCCTGGGACTAGCCAGCAGTGAAGGGCCTGCATGACCTGCGCAGGACATGAGAGAGGTTTGTTCAGAGAATCGTTCTGGTGTGACCATCATCGTAATAAGGACCTTTGTAAGGGGCGCATGCGAGCTCTGGCCTATGGAACTATCTCCAGAGTCGCTGCCCTTGCCCCGAGCAGCCAAAGATAGCTCCAAGCCGACGGCACCGGACCCGCCAGAGACCTGCATACTAGTTGCTGAAGGGCCTGATCTTGCCGCTCCAGCAGATACTGCTCCCAACTGGGTGTCGAACCGTACCCCCAAGTACTCTAGGACTTGAGACGGACTAAGCGACCATTGTCCACATTGACTACCCAGCCAACAGCCTGAAGAAATTGTACTACTCTGTCTGTAACCTGGACACTCTCGGTCCTGGACTTTGGTCGAATCAGCCAATCGTAGAGGAAAGGGTGAACTAAGATTCCTTCTTTCCGCAGAGCAGTCGCAACCACCACCATAACCTTGGTGAAGGTGTGCGGGGCTGTTTTCAAACCAAAGGGCAAGGCTTGAAATTGAACATGTCCCCACGGGAAGGAGAACCTTAGAAACTTCTGATGTGCTGCCCTTCTTGAAATGTGTAAGTATGCTTCTGTAAGATCATGGGATGTTAAGAACTCTCCCTGCTGATCTGCCACTATTACCAATCGCGACGATTCCATTCAAAGGTGAGCCACTCAGAGACAGCAATTTACTTCTTTGAGCCCTAGAAAGGATGGAGAAGCCCGTCATTCTTTGAAACTATGAAAATAAATAGAGTAGTGTCGAACATCGAAAAATTCCTGCGGCCCCGGCCCAACCGCTCCTACCTGCAAGAGACGATCCCAAGTTTACCGAAATGCGGACGTTCTCCGCTGCCCATTGCAGGGAGACAGAACAACAAATCTAGCACCGGGCAATCAAATCCTAGGGCATACCCTCATTTTTTTTTTCACAGAAATCTTTTAAGGACGTCTCTGGAGCAGAGGGATCCATATAGGCAACGGACTAGGCAGATGTGTGTTTGCACTTAAGCCCCGCTTAATCCCAAAACGGTGGGGATGACTACAACCCCGTCCACGCTTAGGCCTGCTCCCAATCCAAACGGACCCCAAGAAGGAGCTGGAACTAGTCTCAGTTCAAACGGGCAATAATAAGGATAATAAGCCTGGCCCCAAGCCACTACTCCATCCACTAGGCTGTTAGACATCTCAAATCCGAAATTCTATTCCGGGGGTGTTGAAATATACACCCACGGCATCCTTTGAGAAATCAGGCCTGAACTTGGGTGTACCTGCTTGTTATTCACACCTTCTAGCTGCATATCTCAGATTGCACTTGGGCATGTAAATCAAAACGTGTCCTCCTGTTCCCATAACTACTTACAATTCAATTGGCAGCCCTCAGTGAAGGGAGCAAACCATTACAATAACTAAAAATAATGACATCACCTAAGTCAACTGAGAATACTGAAAATACTGATCGAGGAATGAGATGTTTAAAGGTTATACTTTTATTAACCCCCAACACTGAAGGAAGAAGGGATACTACCTTTAGTCTCACCACTCCCTTGTAAGGTTGTTACCAAAATAGAGGAAAATTAACACTTCGAGGCACATCTTAAACCCCTACGCGGGCCTTGCAAACCTGCTGAATAGGTCACCTTTAGAATCTGCAAGGCCCATTAGCGGTTGCAGACTTTGTACCTATCTGTATGTTCCATACAGATACCACCTGGAAGAGAATTCTCAATACACGTGGCTAGTGTTCCACAGATGACAGGTCACTCTCATTCAAGTACTGGTCATGTTTAATCCCACTGAAAGCTTATGAAATCCAGTAGCCCAATGAAAGACATGAATGCCAGTAAGGTTTGGATATACTCCTGGAACAATGTGCTAAGAGGCAGAGCCTTACTGAGAGAGAACAAGGCTTTTTGGAGCCAGATTGCTGTTACTGAGACTCCAGCCTCGAGGGCTCTGTGCTCGCCTCCTGCTGTTGCCAGCAATATGCTGGAGGCCTTATGAGTCAAAGATCCGAAAAGAAAGCAAATCTCCTGAGCCTCCTGCCGCATAAAGGTAGAAGCTTGTGCACCACCCCTACAGACCCTGCTGTCTGAGGTTGCGCCCCTGCAGTACCACAGATCCGTGAGTGTCACCCAGCAGACCGCGTGGCTTAGAAGGCATCCACTTACCAGAAAGGAAGGATTCAAGAGTAAAAACAAAATTTCTACCTCTTTAATTTAAGTCATCTCTTTTTTTTTTTTTGGAAAGCACCTCTAAGAGCCCAAGCTTCATAACCAAAAACTAACTAAGGTAACCAAATTTATACTCGCTCTGCCTTACCCCCCTGCAAATTTGCCCTGTCTTTAAATTTCTTTTCTCCCTCGGGTTCCTATAATAAAGTGACCACCACAGAAAGAAAGAAAGAAAAAAAAATTTCTTCTTTGCCTAAATAATGAAAATTAAAAATTAAAACAAAACAAAGTAACTACCAGTCCCCTAAGAAATCACCACCGGGGTACCCAAATTACCTTTAAATTCCATTGAGACCCGTGCTCTGGAGTCTCCCCCCCAGCGCGATCCGCCGCCAAACTCAAGGCTCCACGCGGCTTCAAGCGTGCAGGAAATGGCGTGAAAAATGTCGGGCCCTGCTTGGCACTGTAAAGCCACAAATCTGCACCAAACACGGGAAGCGCTGCCCTGTGGCTCTCCCTTGTGCCGTCGCGGGCTAGAACTATGCCCCCGTATCCGAACCGCCGCTCAGCCTTACCGTTCCGCTGAACTGTCCTTCAAGCCGCGACATCACTCAGCCTGAAGTGAGCGACATCTGCGGCGAGGGCTGCTTCGCCGATCCTCACAGCCTGCCCCGACTTCCCCCAGCAATTGGAGCCGGCGAATCACCACCTAAAACTCATGCTCTTGTCTTGCAGAGCTCTCCCCCATTCAGTCTAGGAGGAGAGATCTGATTGAGATGTTAAGGCTGGTAAGGAAAGAGAGAGGAGACAAGACTGCCAGAGGATCGGTTTTCTGTCTTTTTTTTTTTTTTTAAGAGATATCTCCCTACAACAAATGAAACAAATTAAAACGGATCAAAGTAGCAGATCTAAAACTAAACCCTAACTACCATGCTCCTTATCTGTTCCTCAAGTGAGCCCAGCACCTAGGCTCACTACGTCCTCCTGCTGCATGGAGACTGGACACACTGGGGCTGATGGGAGATACCAGCAGGCTACATCCAGTGATGTCACGATTTTGACATGCCCAGTCTCCAAGCTGCAGGAGGAAGTACACAACCCAGAGGTGAAGGACTAAACTGGAGGAACGATAAGGAAAGACTATTTTATATTGGTCATCCAGAGTTATAGAACATATAGAAGCAACTCTCAGCCAGGTAGTTTAATGCTTAATGTTGTTGTTGTTGTTAAATGCTGTCGACTCATGGTGACTCTCTGGATAGTTGTCCTAAATTGTGTTCGGTCTTCAGTCAGGCAGCTCATTGTTGACAGACTGGCACCCGTAGCTGCTGTTATTGTATCGATCCATCTCATTGCTGGCCTTCCTCTTTTGTGTTGACCTATCTTGCCAAGCATGTCGTCTTTCTCTAATGATCTCTCTCTTCGCTTGATGTGTCCAAAGTATGAAAGAAAGTCTTGTCACCTGAGCTTCTAAAGAAAGCTTAGGCTTGATCTCCTCTAGTACTGACTGGTTTGTTCTTTGGGCAGTCCATGGTATACGCAGTATTCGCCGCTAGCACCATAGTTCAAAGGCATCAATTTTCTTCTCATCTTTTTCACTGTCCAGCTTTCACATCCATATGATGTTATTGAAAATACCATGGCTTAAATGAGTCAAATCTTTGTATGGGGAGAGACATCTCTGCTCTTTGAGAATCTTGTCTAGGTCCTTCATAGCCATTCTGCCAAGAGCAATGCATCGCCAAATTTCTTGATTGCTTGTTGCTTCTTTATTGATAGTTGATCCAAGTAGGTTAAAGTTGTCCACAATTTCAATTTCTTCTCCGTCAACAATGAACTTATTGATTTTGTCAGTTGTCATGATCTTTGTCTTCTTTACATTAAGGTGCAGGACCATTTTAAGACTATGTTCCTTGATCGTGAGAAGCAAATGTTTCAGATCATCTTCACTTTCAGCCAGTAATGTGGTATCATCAACATAACGAAGGCTGTTGAAGAGTTTTCCACCAATCTTCACACCTCTGTTGTCTTCATACAATCCTTCTCTGACGATTTGTTTGCACATAAATTAAACAGGTAGAGGGAAAGTATGCAGCCTTGTCATACACCTTTGCTGATTTTAAACCATTCTGTTTTTCCTTATTCCGTTCGAACTGTTGCTTCATGATTAATGTACAGATTGTGCAAGAGAATTATCAGATGTTCTGGTATACCCATGTTTCTTAATGTGGTCCAGTGTTTCTCATGGTTTACACAGTCAAAAGCCTTGCTGTAGTCAGTAAAGCACAAATAGATATCCTATTGGTATTCTTTAGTCTGTTCAAGAATCCATCTCACATCCGCGATGTCGTCTCTCATTCCTCGTCCTTTCCTGAACCTTGCTTGCACTTCAGGTAGTTCTTGTTCCAGGTATGGCTGTAGTCTTTGTTGAATAATCTTCAGTAAGCAAGGTACCTGTATATGTACATAGTTTCCCCTGTTCTCCAAGTTACCTTTTCCTGTTCGATGTAATGACCTGACTTTTGTTTATTGTCGGATACTGTTCGTTTTATGTAAACCGCGCTGATCGTAAATAGTGCGGTATATAAGAATTGCAAATAAATAAAATAAATAAATAAGTAGAATCTTGCTGGCATAATATGTGCTAGAAATAAAGCCTTTTGTAGAAAGTCTATGGACAACTTTAATTTCCAATGAAAAGTTTGTCTACAAGGAGCCTCTATACTATACTTTTGCAATACATACTATTTAAATTGGAGACAGCCCATAAAAGTCATGCTAATTAACAGTGTATCCATTACACTAAAGTATTTTGATACTGATAGAAAAAAAAATTACAATAGAAGGCTTTCTCCATTTTCTGAGGATAAGAGGATGATGAGGGAAAACGGTAAGCAAGAAGGTGGACAGGTAAGACTTTTCCTCTGCTTTCCAGCATATGGAACATTGAAAAGAATGGTGTAAGAGGGGCTCGTGTATGTGTTCATTCAGTGCAAAATAACTCTTCTTGAAAGACAGGATGGAAGTACACCAGATTTGGAGTGGAGGAGTGGCCTAGTGGTTGGGGCAAGGTATTTCAGGCCGGAAGTTCAAATCCCACTAGAGGACAGCAACCTTGGGCCGGACGTTCTGGGGTTTCTAGTCCCACAGGTGCTCCTTGTGGTCTTGGGCAAGCCACTTAACCCTCCATAGCCCATGTTCCTTGTAAAATAGTTATCTCCAAGTTATAATGCCCTGTTCAATGTAATTTCAGTTTGTTCAATGTAAACCGCACTGATGCAGAATAGCGCGGTATATAAGAGAACGTATATAAATAAATAAATTTGTCTCGCAGGAAGAATACACAAATATTTCAGATGAGTTTGACAGTTCATTTTTTGACATCACAATTCCTCCTGCTCCTTTATGAATGCCTATTTCTGCATGTAAAATGCTGCATTGTCCGTAGAAATGTCCTCTCTTTCCTGATCTTTCTCCTATCTTACTTATTTTCACTTTTTATCTCCAGCCTGCTTCATGAGCCCTCATTCATAACTTCCATAGGGATTCTTACTCCTATTTTGCTATCTTCCTCTCAACTGGTTTAATCTAGTTGTTCAAACAGACACAAGGAGCAGGAGATGTTGGAAGAGAAGGGTCTTTATTGTGCACAGGACACCCCAACGCGTTTCGGCAACGCCTTCCTCAGGGGGAGAAACACTAACAAATACAATCAAAGTATGTACATTAAAAAACAGTTAAGAAAATTTAAAACACAATTAAAAACATATATTAAAATATGAAAGCACCGGCAGGATATGAAACGTAGAATAATATAGTAATACAATAAAAAACATAGAATTATATAATAATACAATAAAAAACACAAAAACAAAGCAGGGCTGAGGAACCAAAAGAATATATCTAGAACAGTGTATAAAGGAAAGAAGAAGAGCATAACACAGAGGTAGTGTGAAAGCATGCTATATATACCATGTAAATAGAGCTAATATACTAATGAAATTGACATGAAACAATGGGACTAAAATACAACTCAAATATAAACTGGTGAAACATAAAAAACGAAGGACCCGATTAGGCCAAGCGCACTGCATATAATTATAAATAATAAATAAATAAGCAATAAATACTGTCCAAGTAAAACTTAGTACACAAGGACGAATAAACACAAAAATGGATAAAACAATAAATATGTAGTAATCAGTATATTAAAAAAGAAAGGAATAAAATACAATAATCATCTTATGAAAAAGGAAATAAAAAATGAAAATAAAAATTAAAAAATTAAATTAAAAATAAGCAATTTAAAAAAAGTATGTTATAATAATATAAATAATAAAAATAATAAAATAAATGGAAATAATACAATATAACAATAAAAAATATTAATGAAAATGAAAAAATAAAGAATAATAAAAATGAATAAGGAGAATATAATAATCATAATGCAATAGAACAAGAATAAATTATAAATTGCAATCGCAAATTTAAATTGAACTAGGACAATAAAACTGAGACAATAAACATCGATAGGTATGGCATAAATCATAACAATGATGTCCACCAGAAGCAAAATGTGTTAGCTACATGTTGAAAATGAGGAATTAGAATTAAAAATAAAACAACAAGTAAAATCTTAAAAGTAATAATAAAAAAGGGGGGAACACGACGGATGCTTGACAAAATGGCATATATGACAATCAAAAATTGTAGACATTCACCCTTCTATAAACTAACTCAGAATTGCAGCTGTATACGAAGATATGAAACAGGGGGACCATGGTGTACCATCACAAACCAAAGTATAAAACCATATAATGAAAAACAGGAAGCTCTAAAAAAAATGCTGAAGAACAAGGAAAAATATATATGCAATAAATAATAAAACAATAAATAATGATAACATAATATAATAATATAAATGAATAATAATATTAAAATTTGAAAATTATATGTGGTAATGATGAATATGTTATACATCCTATAATAAAGTTGTGAGGAGGTGGTAATAATGTTTATTCACCAGGCAACTCATCGCAGTATAACAAAAAAACATATATGGGAAGACAACTGAGGCAGAAGAAGTAAAACGCTGTTCGTAAAAAATGCTGTTTGAGAAAAAATTATTATTATATGTGTGCAATAGTGGCAAACATGCAGTGGTGGAGAGGAACAAGAGAATAATGTAAGTGTGCCCCGGAGAGCATCTGCACCGTGTGAGCAATGTGCAAATGAGAGAAGCATTGAGTGCCGTGAGTGCACGGCGAACTATAAGGCATTAAATGAATTACATCAAACGTAACCTTATGAGGCCATGTCCCAAAGTGCAAATCACAAACAGCATTTAAATTACGCAAACATAATAGGGAAGCCGGGATTGTGACCGCAGGGAGATGTACGCTGTCAACTTATAAAGAATCAAAAACGGCTAAGTACCCCAGCAGAATCGCATGTTCAAGGGGGGAGACCAGGAGGAAAAGCCATGGGGGAGAGAGTACGCCCACGTGGATTACATGATCCAAGAAGTAGGTCATAAGCAAAACTGACAAGGAAGGAGAATGAGAACAGAAGTAAAAGGCAGGCTGACGCCGCGATGTGAACTTATGCATAAAATAAGGCCACACCGGCTCCAGTGAAAGTAACAGTGTAGCTCAAGAAAATTGGTCCAAAAAAAATATATATAATAAAAATAAATATAAATAAAAATAAATGAACCAGGAACAAAAGGCAAGAAGGTGATAGTTGCTACTAATATGAAGGAGATCCGAGAACTCACCCATATGCACGTTGGTAGAAATCCCACCAAACCAGTGTAAAAACAAGTCACAATGTTGCTAAAAGAAAATAATATGCAGTCAAACCAAAAGGAAACTCAGAGAAAAGTGAAAGTTTCATAGAGAATAGTCACCAATTGACGTACTCACGATCTGGAAGACCCTCAAAATGCAAAGTCAGCCGTGTCAAACGGAGAATGTAGCATTCAGAGCGCATTCAAACCAGCTAAAGAAATTAGGTAGCTGAACTGCACTACTATTTAAATGACGATTTTGGCGCCAACTTTGAAACAACGTGATACTTGGGGGAGGAGCCTCAGACGTGTTGTATTTCAAAAGTGATTGAAAGAAGAAGGGGAGGTACTTGAATTATAAACACTATAGTGTTGGGGGAGGATCCTCAAACATGCTGCATTGCAAAAAGGGAAAAGAGGGAGTGATTGTATGCAACTAATCAATAGAAGTAACAGAAGTAAAATAATGAAAAAATGATAAAAAGAATGATGAAAAAAATGTGCTGCAAGGGAGGAGGGGTGGTCAGCCCAAAAAAACTGATAAATCTACCTCTTGATTTAAACCAATGGTTCCAAAGTATTGAATTCATAAATGAACCTTTGCTCAAATCTTAACAGAGTTTTCTCTATGTTACCTCCCCTCCAGTGTGGAATAATGGTTTTAAGCACTGTGAATTTAATATCACTAATATGATGATTCATGTCCACCCAATGGGAAACCAAAGGTTTATCCGGATGTTTCCTAGAGATGTTGCTGCGGTGTTCGATTATGCGGGTACGGACCTGTCTCAAAGTCTTGCCGATGTATAATTTCTGACATGGGCATTGTATTAAATAGATTACGTTAGCCGTTTTGCAATTAGAGTAATGGTGTAAGAAACACTTGCGGCCAGTGTTATTGTCCAAGAAAAAGTCTTTAACTGTGATGGCATGGATGCACACCGAGCAGTTGCCGCAACTGTAATGACCCTTAATGGTAGGGGAGGGCCTATTCCCAGTAAGAGCAGATGGAACAAGTGAATCAGACAAATTAGAAGTACAGTCAAACCTCGGTTTTCATCATTAATCCGTTTGAAAAAGTCTGACTAAAACCGAAACGTATGAAAACTGAAGCAATATTTCCCATAAGAAATAATGTAAATCCAATTAATCCGTTCCAGACACCCAAAAATATTCACAAAAAATACATTTTATAGAGAATAACTATATTTTTACATACAGAAAACAATGAGAAATAAATATAAATGACTAATGAAATGGATAAATGAACATTTAACATCACTGAAAGCAAGCTAAGTACAGTACTGTACAGTACAGTATGTTAACATCTGGCCTTAGCCACCCCTGACAAGCTGCTGTGCCCAGCTCTCTTCGGAATCACATTGAATTCAGTCCATTAAAATACCTTTACATTATCTGCTCAATGCTTCAGAATGGCAGAAAGTCTTAATGATATAGCTTCAGACGTACCCTGCAAGAGAAAGAACTGCCTCCCACATTCATGCAACATCTCCTGCTTACGTTGGACAGCTTTTCTTCCCTGCTACCGGGACAAAATCTCAGTCAAAAGACGTTGAAAACCGAAGCAATGCATGAAAACCGGGACAAAATCTCAGTCAGAAAAGACGTTGAAAACCGAAGCGTATGAAAACCGGGGCAAATGAAAACCGAGGTTTGACTGTACGCTTATAAGCGATCATTAATCTTTTAGTGGCAAAGGCCGGAATGGTGGAAAGAAGATGCCACTCTTGTTTTAGGATGTTGACTATGGCTCTAGAACAACCCGAGAATGTTAGAGGACAAACAATTTTATCAGAATGTGTGCGTGTAGTCTTCTCAAGATGGGAAGCACGGTCGGTGGCACATGCTCTCTGGTAGGCTTTCTTAATACAGGGTGCAGGGTACCCACGCTGTGCAAACCTACTCATCATGTCTGCAGCATGATGTTCAAAATCCTTGTTATCGGTACATAATCTTTTAATCCTTAAAAACTGGCTGACCGGAAGGTTATTCTTAAAAGATGGATTATGGCTGCTGTCATATTTGAGAAATGTATTACGATCCGTGGGTTTACGGTAAAGAGTTGTTGAGAAACCTGAGTTGGACTTTTTGATGAGAATATCTAGATAGGAAATCTCTTTGCTATTATAGTTACCTTCAAATTGTAAGTTTGAGTCTAATGTGTTGAGCCACGTATGGAAAGTCTGTAACAGTGTCTCCGTACCATACCATATCATATCATGAAAACGTCATCAATGTAGCGCTTCCAAAGAAGCACGTTAGATTGGTATGGATGACATGTCAAGAAAGTGGTCTCAAAATTAGTGACATACAGATTTGCTATGTCGGGCGCCATGGGAGAGCCCATGGCCACACCTTTGATCTGCTTATAGAAGATACCTCTAAAACAGAAATAATTTTCGGTCATGGCCAGTTCTGCTAACTGTGTAAGGAAAAAGGTCGGAGTACGTACTGGTTTGGGTCTCCTAATTAAAGTATTGGCTAATACCTCCAAGGCAGCCTGTTGTGGAATATTAGTATATAATGAGCGGATGTCGTAAGTGACCAGGAGCACATCTTCGAAAGGACCTTGAAATGACTGTAAAATCTGTATGATATGTGTAGAGTCCCTAACATAAGAGGATGCTTGTGTAACAAAGGGTCTCAAATGCACATCAAGAAGTTTCGATAAGGGCTCAAAGAGTGATCCAATCGCCGATACTATAGGCCGTCCCGGTGGATTCTGTAAGGATTTGTGAATCTTGGGGAGCATATATATGGTAGGTGTGATGGGATGTGAAACTGTGAGATATGAAATTTCTTTTGTAGTGAGGTACCCTGCTTCTTTGCCAATATACAGCAAAGTCTCAACTTTCTGTCGCAGTCGATCAGTAGGGTCATCAAAAATCTTTAAATAGTATTCTGTGTCATTCAATTGGCGCAGGACTTCTGTTATGTATGTGTCTTTGTCTTGTATGACTATGGCTCCACCCTTGTCGGCCGGCTTGATAAGCGTACTTCTAATTTGTCTGATTCACTTGTTCCATCTGCTCTTACTGGGAATAGGCCCTCCCCTACCATTAAGGGTCATTACAGTTGCGGCAACTGCTCGGTGTGCATCCATGCCATCACAGTTAAAGACTTTTTCTTGGACAATAACACTGGCCGCAAGTGTTTCTTACACCATTACTCTAATTGCAAAACGGCTAACGTAATCTATTTAATACAATGCCCATGTCAGAAATTATACATCGGCAAGACTTTGAGACAGGTCCGTACCCGCATAATCGAACACCGCAGCAACATCTCTAGGAAACATCCGGATAAACTTTTGGTTTCCCATTGGGTGGACATGAATCATCATATTAGTGATATTAAATTCACAGTGCTTAAAACCATTATTCCACACTGGAGGGGAGGTAACATAGAGAAAACTCTGTTAAGATTTGAGCAAAGGTTCATTTATGAATTCAATACTTTGGAACCATTTGGTTTAAATCAAGAGGTAGATTTATCAGTTTTTTTGGGCTGACCACCCCTCCTCCCTTGCAGCACATTTTTTTCATCATTCTTTTTATCATTTTTTCATTATTTTACTTCTGTTACTTCTATTGATTAGTTGCATACAATCACTCCCTCTTTTCCCTTTTTGCAATGCAGCACGTTTGAGGATCCTCCCCCAACACTATAGTGTTTATAATTCAAGTACCTCCCCTTCTTCTTTCAATCACTTTTGAAATACAACACGTCTGAGGCTCCTCCCCCAAGTATCACGTTGTTTCAAAGTTGGCGCCAAAATCGTCATTTAAATAGTAGTGCAGTTCAGCTACCTAATTTCTTTAACTGGTTTGAATGCGCTCTGAATGCTACATTCTCCGTTTGACACGGCTGACTTTGCATTTTGAGGGTCTTCCAGATCGTGAGTACGTCAATTGGTGACTATTCTCTATGAAACTTCCACTTTTCTCTGAGTTTCCTTTTGGTTTGACTGCATATTATTTTCTTTTAGCAACATTGTGACTTGTTTTTACACTGGTTTGGTGGGATTTCTACCAACGTGCATATGGGTGAGTTCTCGGATCTCCTTCATATTAGTAGCAACTATCACCTTCTTGCCTTTTGTTCCTGGTTCATTTATTTTTATTTATATTTATTTTTATTATATATATTTTTTTTGGACCAATTTTCTTGAGCTACACTGTTACTTTCACTGGAGCCGGTGTGGCCTTATTTTATGCATAAGTTCACATCGCGGCGTCAGCCTGCCTTTTACTTCTGTTCTCATTCTCCTTCCTTGTCAGTTTTGCTTATGACCTACTTCTTGGATCATGTAATCCACGTGGGCGTACTCTCTCCCCCATGGCTTTTCCTCCTGGTCTCCCCCCTTGAACATGCGATTCTGCTGGGGTACTTAGCCGTTTTTGATTCTTTATAAGTTGACACCGTACATCTCCCTGCAGTCAGAATCCCGGCTTCCCTATTATGTTTGTGTAATTTAAATGCGGTTTGTGATTTGCACTTTGGGACATGGCCTCATAAGGTTACGTTTGATGTAATTCATTTAATGCCTTATAGTTCGCCGTGCACTCACGGCACTCAATGCTTCTCTCATTTGCACATTGCTCACATTGCTCACAC
This sequence comes from Ichthyophis bannanicus, assembly GCA_033557465.1. Classification (NCBI taxonomy): domain Eukaryota; kingdom Metazoa; phylum Chordata; class Amphibia; order Gymnophiona; family Ichthyophiidae; genus Ichthyophis; species Ichthyophis bannanicus. The sequence goes on from CM066031.1 coordinate 551,929,505, forward strand.
GGTGCAGATGCTCTCCGGGGCACACTTACATTATTCTCTTGTTCCTCTCCACCACTGCATGTTTGCCACTATTGCACACATATAATAATAATTTTTTCTCAAACAGCATTTTTTACGAACAGCGTTTTACTTCTTCTGCCTCAGTTGTCTTCCCATAAATGTTTTTTTGCTATACTGCGATGAGTTGCCTGGTGAATAAACATTATTACCACCTCCTCACAACTTTATTATAGGATGTATAACATATTCATCATTACCATGTATAATTTTCAAATTTTAATATTATTATTCATTTATATTATATTATTTTATCATTATTTATTGTTTTATTATTTATTGCATATATATTTTTCCTTGTTCTTCAGCATTTTTTAGAGTTTCCTGTTTTTCATTATATGGTTTTATACTTTGGTTTGTGATGGTACACCATGGTCCCCCTGTTTCATATCTTCGTATACAGCTGCAATTCTGAGTTAGTTTATAGAAGGGTGAATGTCTACAATTTTTGATTGTCATATATGCCATTTTGTCAAGCATCCGTCATGTTCCCCCCTTTTTTATTATTACTTTTAAGATTTTACTTGTTTTATTTTTAATTCTAATTCCTCATTTTCAACATGTAGTTAACACATTTTGCTTCTGGTGGACATCATTGTTATGATTTATGCCATACTTATCGATGTTTATTGTCTCAGTTTTATTGTCCTAGTTCAATTTAAATTTGCGATTGCAATTTATAATTTATTCTTGTTCTATTGCATTATGATTATTATATTGTTATTCATTTTTATTATTCTTTATTTTTTCATGTTCATTATTAATATTTTTTATTGTTATATTGTATTATTTCCATTTATTTTATTATTTATATTATTATAACATACTTTTTTTAAATTGTTTATTTTTAATTTAATTTTTTATTTTATTTTCATTTTTTATTTCCTTTTTCATAAGATGATTATTGTATTTTATTCCTTTCTTTTTTAATATACCGATTACTACATATTTATTGTTTTATCCATTTTTGTGTTTATTCGTCCTTGTGTACTAAGTTTTACTTGGACAGTATTTATTGCTTATTTATTTATTATTTATAATTATATGCAGTGCGCTTGGCCTAATCGGGTCCTTCGTTTTTTATGTTTCACCAGTTTATATTAGAGTTGTATTTTAGTCCCATTGTTTCATGTCAATTTCATTAGTATATTAGCTCTATTTACATGGCATATATAGCATGCTTTCACACTACCTCTGTGTTATGCTCTTCTTCTTTCCTTTATACACTGTTCTAGATATATTCTTTTGGTTCCTCAGCCCTGCTTTGTTTTTGTGTTTTTTATTGTATTATTATATAATTCTATGTTTTTTATTGTATTACTATATTATTCTACGTTTCATATCCTGCCGGTGCTTTCATATTTTAATATATGTTTTTAATTGTGTTTTAAATTTTCTTAACTGTTTTTTAATGTACATACTTTGATTGTATTTGTTAGTGTTTCTCCCCCTGAGGAAGGCGTTGCCGAAACGCGTTGGGGTGTCCTGTGCACAATAAAGACCCTTCTCTTCCAACATCTCCTGCTCCTTGTGTCTGTTTGGACTCTCTGCGGGAGGTAGCTCCTCCTTGTGTCCCTTAATCTAGTTGTTCTCCATGAACAAGCATGGAGTCATACATCACCCATATGTGAGGACTATGTCGACAGAGCCTGCACGGAGCATTTACCCAGCTTTCAAAGAAAGGCTTTGGGACATGCCACCACGCATGCGTGGTCAACTTCCCGCTCAAGGATGTCATCTTGCTCAGTCTTCTTTTTTCCATGGAGCCCAACAAACGTCCGCCCTGTTTCCTCGGAAAAAAAATCTTCCAAAACTCCCTTAAAAAGTGGGTTTTTTTCCCCAATTGCGTACCGGTTCCTTATCCCACCTCAAGCTGGCGTCGGTTCCGGTGCTGTTCTCGGCTCCTTCCCTCATTTTTGATCGAGGCTTGCCTTGATTGGCGTTCCGGCCGGGGTCGACAACCCCCATGTGAAAAAAGGCACGGTGTCTCCCATCATGTCTCCTGGTGGGGTTCAAAAAATGTGATCGCTGCAGTCAAACAATGCCTATTACAGACATGCACGACTGCTGCCCACACTGCCTGGGCCCAGACCATGATAGCATCACCTGCGATCTGTGCCAGGCCAGGACTCAGAAAACCAACAAGAAAAGGTCAGAGTTGTAGGAGAGGATGTTTCCGAGGTCCAACTCAGCACTGTCCTCCCTGATGCCGAGCTCCAAGCCCAGCTCTTCCCGTGAGGCCCAGGAGTACTCTGAGTCCCACGGCGGTAGCTCCTCCAAGAACCACCCGGACCCCAAGCGAAAGAAGAAAAAAATCCTCAAAGCCAATGAAGATTTCACTGGTGAAACCCGGTAAAGTCCCGCAGAAGGACTCGGGCGACTCTAAGTAGCACCCGACTAAGGTCTCTAAGGAGGAGTCCTCGGCCGGCAGAGATCATGTGAGGCTCCCCGAGGCCATGGTCCTCATCAAGGATGAACTCATGAGAGTGCCAGCATCGGGCCCAAGGTCCTCGGTGCCTACACTGAAAGCTGTGGAGCCTTCTGGCCTTGAAACCAGACTGGCGGCCCTGGAACAGAATATTTCTGCTATCCTGGCCCTGTAGCAGGCGATGATGGCCAGTTCTTCCACACCATCTGCCCGAACAACCTGGCCTCCAAATGTGGGGGAGTCCTCTACTGCGTCAAGAAGGGCCCCCGGTTCCACAAGACCCAACTCCCACATAATTCAATGGTTATGGAGTCAACCATGCAGAAGTTGAAGAGCCAGAAGAACTATTCCTCTGTCCTCCTTGGCAGAGAGGCTCGGGCCCTTGATGCTCTCAGACAAAAATGCTACCAGTGCTCCATGCTTGGGTGCCATATTCAGGCCTATGAAATGTACAGAGGCATGTACCTCAAGACCCTGATCCAGGAGCTCTCCGGCTTCTCAGCAGAGCTCACCAGGAAACCCCTTCAGCGGTTCCAATCCCTAAAATCTGGGATCAGGGACTGCTCTAAGTTCCTTTCCCAAGCCACCTATAACGGCTTAAAGTCAGCGGCCCAAGTGGCAGCAGTGGTGGGCATCGGTGCCCAGCGCCAGGCCTGGCTACAGACCTCCAGACTTCAAGCAATGGGTCCAAGAAAAATTGCTTGATGTCCCATGTACGGGGGAAAACTTGTTTGGCAAACCCATGGCCAACAAGGCAGCCAAGATAGAGGCTGATGTGGTGACTAGACAGAGGATCTCCAAGAAGACCTCAGCTCTTCCCTGTAAGAAACCATCAGGGAAAAGGGGTCCTTCCACCAGTCACCAGCAGCCCTTCTTGGGCCATCAACAGCAGGGCCCTCAGCCTAAGAGCCAGAGCTATGGACCCAGGAAACCAAAAGCCCCAGGCTCCCCTCCACCCAATCCGGGGGAGCTCTTGACTCCAGGGGCAGGGTTTCTTCCCCCCCAGAAGACTCCACCCAGCCCACAGGGGGCCGCCTGGCACCTTTTGCCCACCCATGGGCCGGAGTCACCTCGGACCAATGGGTCCTGCAGGTGATCAAGGGGGTACCTCCCCCCCCCCAAGGTTCTTCCCAGGAAAGTTGGTGTGACCTCTCCTTCACCAGACCTTGCTGCTCTCAGAGCTTGCAGGCCTGCTCAAAGATAGGGCGGTAGAACCTGTACCCAAACATCTGTGGGGAAAGGGTTTCTACTCCAGGTATTTCCTTGTCCCCAAAAGAACAGGGAGCCTCAGACCCACACTAGATCTGCAAAACTTGAACAAATATCTGGTGAGGGAGAAGTTCAAGATGTTCTCCCCTTGGAACATTACTGCCTTACCTCCACCAGGGAGACTGACTGTGCTCCTTGGATCTAAAAGATGCCTATACCCACATCCTGATCCACCCCTCCCTCAGGTTCGTGGTGGGAGGAGGACACTACCAGTACAAGGTGCAGACCTTCGGCCTGGCCGCCTCACCAAGGGTCTTTACCAAGTGCCTGATGGTGGTAGCTGCCTGCTTGCACCAAGAGGGCCTACGTCTTCCCCTACCTAGAAGACGGGTTTATCAGAAGCAGTGCATCCTCAGAGGTCAGGTAGGCCACAGAGCATACAATCCTCTTGCTGCAGCACCTGGGGTTCATTATCAACTACCCCAAATCCCACCTTGCCTCCAACCAAAGCCTGGAGTTCATAGGGGCTCAGTTGGACATGTTAGAGGTCAAGATTGTCCTCCCAAGGGAAAGAGCAGACCACCTCAGGCAACTGGCAAAAGAGGTGCAACACCTCAGCTTGGTGCCGGCTCGCCTCCTGCTTCGTCAGCTGGGCCACCTGGCCTCAACAGTCCATGTCACACCCTTAACCTGCCTCCACATGCAGACAGCCCAATGGTGTCTCCGTTCACAGTGGACTCAAGCCATGGGCGGACTACAGGACAGGATTGGAGTCCCTCGCCCGGTGCAAAACCTACACCACCTTCAGGCAGGAACGCCATTCCAGGCACCCACTCCGCAGAGGATCCCGACAACAGACAACTCCCTCCTGGGCTGGGGGGCGCATTGCAGGGCCCACCACACACAAGGCAGCTGGTCCCAGGAGGAGTCACTCTTACTAATCAATCTCCTGGAACTCAGGACAATTTTCCTGGCCCTGCAAGCGTTCCACCATCACCTGCGGCACCGCCTGGTGCTGATCCAGGTGGACAACCAGGTGTCAATGTTCTACATCAACAAGCAGGGGGCACGGGTTCATACTCCCTCTGCCAGGAGGCGATGGCACTTCTTCTCCTTCACAGTGTGCAATGGCATGCTCCTGCGAGCAGTATACCTGCCAGGCTAGGACAACTGCTTAGTGAACAGGCTGAGCAGGGTACTTCACCCACACGAGTGGTGCTTGGATCCCAGAGTAATGAGAGAACTCTTCCACTGCTGGGGCAGGCCCATGATGGACCTGTTCGCCTCCCTGCACAATGCGCAGCTGCCTTCTGTTCGCACCCACCTCACTAGGGGAGAGTGGCGGCAGATGCCTTCCGGATCTCATGGTCGGAGGACCTACTCTATGTGTTCCCACCAACCCCCCTGATCGCCAAGACCCTCTTCAAGGTTCAGAGCAAGGTGACATCAGTGATACTGATCAAACCCAGATGGCCCAGGCAGCCCTGGTTTCCCCTGTTGCTTGCCCTGTCAGCTGTGCTCCCCATCTCGCTGGGCTGTGCCCGGAACTCCTGTCCCTGGAGGAGGGCTCCCTTCTGCACCCCAACTTGGGGTCCCTAGCACTAACAGTGTAGCGTTGGCCCCTTTCAACCTCCCTAGGGAAGTCAAGGAGATCCTGCTGACCTCCTGGAAGCCCTCCACCAAATGGGCTTACGCCTTTAAGTGGAGAAGATTCTCCATCTGGTGTGCAGAGGAGAATCCCCTCTCCTGTCACATGCAACTGGTTCTCCAGTACCTGCTGCATCTGCCACACACTGGGCTGAAATCCAGCGCTGTGAGGGTGCACCCGAGTGCAATAACTGCGCACCATTACGCTATTGAGAAGAAACCCCTCTCAAGTCAGCCCCTGGTCTCCAGGTTCCTTCAGGGACTTCTACTATTGAAGCCCCACCTCTGCCCTCTGGCAATGGAGTGAGACCTCAATATGGTGCTCTCCCAGCTCACAAAGCTGCCCTTCGAGCCCCTAGTCACTTGCCATCTAAGATACTTGTCTTGGAAAGTGACCTTTCTGGTGGCCCTCACATCAGCACATAGGGTCGGAAAACTCCAGGCCCTGGTGGCAGAGCCACCATATACCAGGTTCTATAAGAACAGGATGGTGCTCCACACATACCCCAAGTTCCTCCCAAAGCGTAGTTACTCACCTGCAACAAGTGTTCTCCAGGACCAGCAGGAATCAGTCATCACAACCCTCCCTTCTCCCCTGGGAGTTACCTCCCTACCTTGTTTTAGTTTTTAGTACCGTCCTAGCTATGTCATCTGACTGAGCAAGATGGCACCCTTGGGCAGGAAGGGGACTACGCATGTGTAGTATCATGTCACAAAGGCTTTCTTTGAAAGCTGGGGAAATGCTCTGCGCAGGCTCTGTTGGCATCGCCCATATGTGAGGATTGATTCCTGCTGTTCCCAGAGAACACCTGTTACAGGTTAGTAACTACGCTTTGCAGTCATGGTCTTTGTCCAGAGATCATCTACACTAAGATTCATTCCAGAGCCCTGCAATCATAGGGCCTAAATCCAGTCACTACTGTGGATCCCTTCCTTCCCCCTCCAGAGATGGCACACACTGATTCTGCCATATACCAGCTAACCCTAAGAACAGGAATTAAACCCAGGTTTTTCCAGATGGCAATGCAGAGCACTGCCTCTCAGCCACCAAAGTTGATCCCTGCGTCAGAATTTTCAAAGAATGAATACTCCCAAAAATCCTCATGCGCATGGTTAACGAGCAACTCATTCCAAATCACCACCCTCTCCCCTTCCCAATCAGCTTTGTCCAGAGCAACACAGGAAGAGAGACAGACGAAAAGAACAGAAAAATGGAAACAGCTGGCAAAGATTGGTACATCTCTCACACAACACACACCTTCCCAAATATACTGACACTGCAACCATTTTTACCATATCGCTGCAATCTGGATGTACAGATTCTTATTAGACACACACTGGTAATAATATGCAATTTCTGTTGCTCTTTATTATTTATGTCTTAAATTTCCCCTTTCCCAGCATAATCCTATAGCAGGATTGAATTGTTTCTTTTCAGGAGAGACCCCTAAGCTAAGCCATGTCTTAATCTTATAGTAAGCCTTGTGAAAGAAGAGGGATTTTAGACTGGTCCTGGCATGTTCAGCAAGGGGTAAAAACAGAACTTGGGGGGAGGCATTTATTTATTTAACAGGTTTTATATACCGCTTTATCATTTCAATCAAAGTGGCTTACATTGAAACTTAAACTTGGTAATGTACATTAAACAGAGACATTGATAACTTGGATTTTTCTCCAGGACCAAGCAGGAAGTCAGTCCTCACATATGGGTGATGTCGGCACTGATGGAGCCCCCATGCGGAGCATTTCCCCAGCTTTCATAGAAAGCCTTTGGGAATGCAGTGCGCATGCACGGTCCCCTTCCCGCCCAAGGGTGCCATCTTGCTCATTCTTCTTTTTTCCGCGGAGCCCGACGGATGTATATTTGTTTCACCCGAGGAAGAAGTTGATTTGCTCTGCGTTAAACTGTTTTTCTTCGGTTTGACACCGGTTTCCCTTTCCCACCTGGGCCCGATATGTCGGTATCAAGCCCGGATCTCTTTTTCGGTTTTTGTCCTTAGTGACTAGCGTTTGCGCCATTTTTTCTTTTTTCACTGGCAGCCCTGTCTTTTGACCTTGCAGGGGCCCTTTTTCCCCCGATGGCTGCCAGCGGGTTTAAAAAGTGTGATCGCTGTAAGAACTTATGTCTCTCACCGACACACATGACTGCTGCCTCCGGTGCCTCGGACCCGATCATGACCCGATGATCTGTGGTTCGTGTGGGAAGATGTCCTCTAAGGCGTTAAGGAGTCGGCAGCACCAAAAGGAAAGAATCTTCTCTGACTCCGCGTCCGGTAGGACCCAGACCTCGTCAGAGGCCTCGACATCTCGGGACTCTGGCCCTGAGCAGCGTCGAGGCTCCTCTGAAAGGGGGTCTCCCTCGCGGGAGCATCGTAAGAAGAAAAAACCCGTGAGGGCGGCGTTGGTGGACACACTTGGCTCCTCGAGGGCCAAGTCGCATAGCCCCGAGCGCCGTCCCGGGTCTTCGGAGTCGGAGAGGCCTGCAAAACACCTCGTGTGGAGATGGAGTCCCCGGGTCACGTGAGTACTGTAGTCCTCGTGGACTCACCTCCAAGGGAGCCAACGTCGGGCCCGGCACCACCGGGGCCAGAGTCAGGGGCTGCTGAGTCTCCTGAGCTCAGACTCAGGTTGACGGCCTTGGAGAGCAGCTTGGCTGCCTTCATGGAACAGCAGCGGGCACTGATCGCCGGTCTCACCGGTGCATCTGCCCCGACCACCGGGACATCGATGTCCAAGTCGACCCTGGAGGCCGAGTCGATCCTCGGCCAAGGTCCCCCTCGGCCTCCCATTCGGGACCGAGTTCATCGACGCCGTTACCCTTGGCGTTGGGGCGGATGGCATCGATGCCTGCCCGACTGGAGCTGCTCGATTCCTCCTCCGAGGAGTCCGGCTGGGAGACGGAGGATGAGAAGTCGCCCGACACCTTTCGGACTCGGTGTGTTCCTTCGGACTCGCCCGAGTCCGAGCCTCGGAGACAGTCCCCCCCCCCCCCCCGGAGGATACCCGGTTCTCAGACTTTGTGCGGGACATGGCCAAGGCTTTGGCATTCCCCGCAGATCCCGAGGAGGAGCCTCGAGCCGAGGAGCTCGAGGCCCTACAGTATGACTCTCCTCCAAAGGAGGCCTTTACTGTTCCGGTTCCTCCGATGCTGGAACAGTTGTTCTTCCGCATGTGGGAGGCACCGGCATCGATGCCGGTTTTAAGCAAGGGGGTCTATCCCATCTATCAAGTCCGCAAGAGCCCCGGGTTTCGAAAAGGCACAATTACCGCACCACTCCATGGTTGTGGAATCGGCCATGCATCGTCTGAAGAGTCAGAAGATGCACTCCTCGGTGCCTCCTGGCCGGGAGGCCCGGAACCTGGATGCCCTCGGTAAGAAGTGCTTCCAGGGCTCTATGCTTGCTTGCCGTGTCCAGACCTACCAGCTGTACATGGGTAGGTACCTTCGAGATCTGGCGAAGGAGATTGCCGGGTTCTCTGATGGTCTCTCCGAGGAACCTTTGCAGAGGTTCAATGCACTGTCCTCGGGTATTCGTGAGTGCTCGAAGTTTATATCTCGAGCAGCCTATGATGGCTTCGAGGCTTCGGCCCAAGTACATAAGAACATAAGATATGCCATACTGGGTCAGACTAAGGTCCATCAAGCCCAGTATTCTGTTTCCAACAGTGGCCAATCTAGGTCATACGTACCTAGCAGTTTCCCCAAGGGACACAGGTTCCACAATGCTTGTATTGCTTCAAGCATTGATATCCTGGGTCCCTTCTTAATAATGGTTTATGGACCTTTCCTCCAGGAACTTGTCCAAACCTTTTTTAAACCCAGCTACACTAACAGCCTTTACTACATCCTCCGGTAACAAATTCCAGAGTTTGATTACATGTTGAGTGAAAAAATATTTTATTAGTCTTAAATAGTTTACCCTGTAGCTTCATTGCATGTCCCCTAGTCTTTCTATATTCTGATAAGGTAAACAATCGATCTACGTTTACCCGTTCCATTAATTTATAGACTTCTATCATATCTCCCCTCAGCCGTCTCTTTTCCGGGTTAAAGAGCCCTAACCTTTTTAGCCTTTCTTCATAGGAGTATCCTTCCATCCCCTTTACCATTTTGGTGGCTCTTCTCTGAACCTTTTCTAAAATCGCTATATCCTTTTTAAGATACGGCGACCAGAATTGCACACAATATTCAAGGTGCCGCGGCCAGCATCGGTGCACGCCGTCAGGCTTCGCTACAGTCATCGAACCTCGAACCATGGGTGCAGGACAAGTTGGTCAATGTCCCCTGCCAAGGTGAAAACCTCTTTGGCAAGCCCATGGCTGACAAGGCTGCCGAACTCGAGACCGAGACTCTTACCTGGACAAGGCTGTCCAGAAAAACCTCTGCCCCTTCTCAGAAGAAGAAGGGCTCGGGAAAAAAGACCTTTTACCCGAGGAAGTCATCTGCCTATAAAAAGTACCCTCATTATCAGGCCGCTGTAGCTCCCCAACAGGGTCGGCAGGGCAAGGGGAAGGGTCATGGGCCCCCAAGCCTCCTACTCCGGCTCCTGCTCAGCAGGGAGGGGGATTTTGACTGCAATGGCATAGCCTCTCCTCCTCAGCTGGCCCCCATCAGCACTGGAGGCAGGCTGGCCCTGTTCGCCCACAGATGGTCAGCCGTCACAAGGGATACCTGGGTTCTAAGTATAGTCCAGAAGGGCTATCTCCTCCACTTCCACCAGGTACCCCCTCCTATTTTCCAGGGGAGCCTCCCAGACTCCCTCTGCACGGGGACTTATTCCTGCAGGAGTTGGCAGATCTTCTGAAGGAACAGGCAGTGGAACCGGTGCCCCACCACCTGAGAGGTCACAGCTTCTATTCCAGGTACTTCCTGGTACTAAAGAGAACAGGAGGCCTCAGACTCATCCTAGACTTGCGAAACCTGAACAAGTTCCTGGAGAGGGAAAAGTTCAAGATGCTTACCCTTGGAATCCTGCTGCCCTACCTCCAGCAGGGAGATTGGCTATGCTCCTTAGATCTAAAGGATGCTTATACTCACATCCTTATTCATCCAGACCACAGACAATATCTCAGATTTGTAGTGGGAGGAAACCGTTATCAGTACAGAGTACTGCCTTTTGGCCTTACATCCGCCCCCAGGGTATTCACCAAGTGCCTGGCGGTGGTAGCGGCCTACCTCAGGGTTCAAAGCCTCTTTGTCTTTCCATATCTGGACAATTGGCTCATCAGGGGTCAATCCCCGCAAGAGACCAATCAAGCCACCCTTCGCACTGTCGCTTTGCTTCAGCACCTGGGCTTTGTCATAAACTTCGCAAAGTCCAGTTTGCAACCCTCACAGAACATGGAGTTCATAGGAGCTCGACTGGACACCTTTCAGGCAAAGGCCTTTCTACCAGTGGACAGGGCCCACAGATTGATGGCTCTAGCCAGGCTATTCCACAGCAATTCTCTGGTCTCCGCCAGACAATTCCTGAGGCTCTTAGGCCACATGGCATCCACGGTCCATGTGACTCCAAATGCCCGTCTACACATGAGACCAAGCTCAATGGGGCCTCCAGACTCAGTGGCACCAGGCCACAGGAAGCCTCACGGACAAAGTGAGGGTGTCCAGCCTACTACAGTCTTCTTTGCAATGGTGGCTTCATCTTCCGAATCTAGTGCAAGGGGTGCCTTTTCAGGCACCTCCACACTCTCAGGTGCTGACAACCGATGCTTCTCTTCAAGGTTGGCGTGCACATTGCCAAGGGGCATGTACTCAAGGCCTGTCGACTCCTTGGGAGGCTGCACAGCAGATCAATCTCTTAGAACTGAGAGCTATCCGTTTAGCCCTGAGAACTTTCTCTCATCTCATCTCTCACCAGCCCGTCTTGGTTCAGACGGACAATCAAACGGCTATGTTTTGTGTGAACAAACAAGGGGGCACAGGGTTCCACCTTCTCTGTCAGGAAGCGCAGAAATTGTGCTCCTGGGCAGTCAATCATGGCATTCTTCTCAAAGCAGTCTACCTCCCAGGTCAGGAGAATTACCTGGCAGACAGATTGAGCAGGATCCTGCAGCCGCACGAATAGCAGTTGAACCCTTTAGTGGTTTAACAGATCTTCCTGAGATGGGGTCTTCCAACCATAGATCTCTTTGCCAGTCCTCTGAACTGTCAACTACCCAGGTTCTGTTCCAGACAACCGCATCCACTCAGAGTAGCAGCGGATGCATTTCTCATTCCATGGTCTACAGGCCTACTATATGCGTTTCCTCCCATGCCTCTAGTGTCCAAGACACAATTCAAGGTGACCCGGGACAAGGCCTCAGTGATTCTGGTGGCCCCCAGGTAGCCAAGGCAACCCTGGTTCCCACTACTGTTGCAACTGGCGGTGGACACTCCTCTTCCTCTGGGGATGCAACCTGATCTCCTGTCTCAGGAGCAGGGATCCCTCCTGCACCCCAATCTCCAGTTCCTCAATTTGATGGCCTGGCTGCTGAAAGGGTAGTCCTAGCGCCTTTACTACTGCCTAGGGAAGTGGAGGACGTAGTCTTGGCCTTTAAGAGGCAGTCCACCAGAAAGTCTTATGCCCTTAAGTGGCGTAGATTCTCTACCTGGTGTACTCAACACAACGAAAATCCCTTCTCATGCCTGGTACCAGTGGTGCTGCAGTATTTGCTTCGCCTGTCCAACCTAGGCCTTAAGTCCAATTCTATTAGAGTTCATCTTAGTGCTCTTTCAGCACACCACTCACAGGTGGAGGGTCAGTCTCTCTCCAGTCATCCTTTGGTGGCTCGCTTCCTCAGAGGCCTGCTTTTGCTTAAGCCTCCAGTGCGTCCACCTGCCACTGAATGGGATTTAAATGTGGTCTTGCAACGGCTTACTTGCCCACCATTTGAACCTATGGCTACTTGCCCTCTGCATTTTCTGTCCTGGAAAATGCTATTTCTGGTAGTCCTTACCTCAGCAAGGCGAGTGAGTGAACTTCAGGCCCTAGTATCAGAAGCACCTTATACTAGGCTCTATAGGAACAGGGTAGCCTTACGGACTCACCCTAAGTTCCTTCCAAAGGTTGTCTTCTCCTTTTACCTCAATCAGGAGGTGGTTCTTCTGACTTTCTTTCCCAGGCCTCATGCTAGCCGGACGGAGATGGTCTTGCATACCCTGGACTGTAGGAGGGCGTTGTCCTTCTACCTTGACCGTACGTGGGCGCACCGAAGGGCGGTTCAGCTCTTCATCTCTTATGACCCCAATAAGTTGGGGTTGGCTGTCTCCAAGCGTACTTTGTCCATATGGGTAGCTGACTGCATTGCCTGGGCTTACAGGGCAGCCGGCCTCTTGTTGCAGGGTCGAGTTACGGCTCACCGTGTCAGGGCGAAGGCTGCATCAGTGGCTCATCTCCGCTCTGTTCCGTTGGCAGACATCTGCCGGGCCGCTACTTGGTCTTCAAGCCAGACTTTTGAGGCCCACTACTGCCTTGAGATTAAGTCCCGCAGGGACAGTGCTTTTGGGCAAGCGGTACTCCATAATCTCTTTGGGGTCTAGGCAACTCCTACCCTCCGGCCATGGTGTTGGGCTACCTTTCGGGGGTGTTATCAGAGAAGATTCTGTTCTTGCATGCTGAGGCTCTAGAGGGAGCTCAATTTTTCAGTTTGGGGCCTCTGGTAGCCCTGAGCTAGGGAGTCCCATATGTGAGGACTGACTTCCTGCTTGGTCCTGGAGAAAGAGTAGTTACTCACCTGTAACAGGTGTTCTCCAGGAGCAGCAGGAATCAGTCCTCACAACCCTCCCTCCTCCCCTTGGAGTTGCAGTCATCTGATTTATTTTGTTATTTTTGCTGTCTTTTAGCTATGTCATCAGACTGAACAATATGGCACCCTTGGGCGGGATGGGGACCACGCATGCGCGCTGCATTCCCAAAGGCTTTCTATGAAAGCTGGGGAAATGCTCCACATGGGGGCTCCGTCGGCGCCGACGTCACCCATATGTGAGGACTGATTCCTGCTGCTCCTGGAGAACACCTGTTACAGGTGAGTAACTATCTTTCTGAGCAATGGAGGGTTAAGTGACTTGCCCAAGGCCACAAGGAGTGCTACTGGGAATGAAACTCTGGTCTCTGGGTTCCCAAGCCAGTGTTCTTAACCATTAGGCTACTCCTCCACTCTATTATCCCATCCCCTTGGAGGCTGAAGTAGAGGTGGGAGAGACTGTGTTGAGAATGCTCACCAACTTTCCAGATACAGTTGTGGTCAACATTATTGGCACCCTTGCAGTTCAACCCCTTAATGACCAATATCTCCTAAAAGAAAAGTGGCCAGTGAAATGGCTCTGGACTATATACACACATATTTGACACATAAAAGAATCAAATAAAATAAGACCACTTAAGAAAGGAAATGGTATACGGACATTGCCAGGACATGATTATTGGCACCCTTATAAACAATTCAAATCAGTTTGAACAAAAGAACCACATTCTCATTGCAGTAATATTAGATGCACCTGTGATCAATTGTCAGTTTTCACATGATTTGAATCAACCAATGAATGATGGCTCTAATGTTTAAAATGGCCACATTCACGCCCTGTTCCATTTTCACAATAGTGAAGACGAGAGCTGTCAGAAAAGCCATTATTACCAAACATCAAACTGGTACACAGTCATCTCCAAAGACATTGGGATTCCTGTGTCTACAGTTTGCAATGTTATTAAGAAGTTTTCTGCTCATGGAACTGGCAAGAACATCCCAGGATGTGGTGGGAAGAGGAAAATTAATCCAAGAAGTTTTCAAAGGTTAGTGAAAACTGTTGGAAAAACACCACATACAACATCCGAACAGCTAAGGTTACCTGGAGCAATCTGAAGTGGTGGTTTCAACCTGCACACTAAACAAAGAAGGACCCCACTGCTCAAAGACAGACATAAATAGGCATGCCTGATCATTGCCCAAACCTACCTTGAGAAACCACAGTCCTTCTGGGAAAATGTTCCTATGACAGATGAAACCAAACTTGAGCTCTTTGGCAATGCAAACCAGCGATATATTTACAGATGAAGAAATAAAGATTATAAAGAAAAAACACACTCTTCCTACAGTTAAATATGGGGGAGGTTCCATAAGGTTGTGGGGCTGTTTTGCTGCCTCAGGAACTGGAGGTCTGGAATGTATTAAAGGAATCATGAAACCAGAGGACTACCAAGGTATTTTAGAGCAAAATGTGCTACCTAGTGTCAAAGCTGGGTCTGAATCGAAGGTCATGGGTCCTTCCAGCAGGATAATGACCCAAAACATACATCCAAAAGTACAAAAGAATGGATAAAAAAGGAAAAAAAATGGACTGTTTTAAACTGGCCAGCAATGAGTCCTGATCTCAGTCCAATCGAGAACTTTTGGAAAGTGTTGAAATCTGCCAGTGGTAAAAGGAATCCTGAGCTAGAACAAAGCACAGTTGAAGAGTGGGAGAAACTACCAGCAGACAGGTGTACAAAACTTATAGATGGCTACACAAAACGTTTGGAGACTGTCATCACTGCCAAGGGTTGTGCAAGCAAATATTAGTGAAGGATGCCATTAAGTCTGTCCAGGTCATATTTTGTTTGTTTTTCTCAAAAATTACTACATTTAAGTTGCACAGACATCTTTTTTTTGGTTGTATACCTTTGAACATACTATTCAAATATTATGATGACATACCACTGGAATATTTCCAATAATTATTTCTCAAGATATTGTACACAACATACCTAAAATGGAAAAGTGCCAATAATGTTTGCTATAACTGTAGCTAACTACTAGCATGGACTAGTGCTGAAGTCAGGATTAGTAATCACCCTACTAATCAAGTTCTAATATTCTAGTCATAAGGCCCAACTGATTAACTGTTAAGGCTCCATCTAAAAACAACCCATTTCAACAACTGAGATAGATAAGTGTCTTAAGGCAAGGTAGATTTCTAAGAGGCATGTTTACTAAACATTACCATGCGATGACGGACATTATCATGCATTAAGTGCCATTGTGGCCTATTTTATTCCTATGGCCACGGTGGCACTTAATGCACAATAACGTTTAGTAAAAACATGCTCCTAAATTATTCTACTAAATCAATGTTGGAAAGTATTCCTGTAGCTATGTATCTGCATGCTTTTTCCACTCTTCATATTTAATGTAACTGGTTCAATATTCAAATCCTGTAGTTTGAGTGAATTTTAAACAGAGCTCGCTGGTGAAGCCTTGGCCACAGCTTCCCTGCATTTAGCATCAGGAAGCAACATGCAAATTCATTGTCACCTTATTACTCAATTTTCCCTTGCGTTAATTCTTCTTGTTTAAAAGGGAAGCATGTACAGTAGAAAGAAGGCAGGACAGATGACGGCAAAAAATCACTTCGGGCAATTAAGACATGACTAAATTGTGAGGATGTATAGGATTGACATCCAGGACTAGGGAACAGGGCACCTAAAAGCCAGATGACATTTAAATGTGGACACATAGGTAAATAATCATAATAATGCTGGGTTCCGTATTTGGAATATTGTGGACAATACAAAGGAAACATCAGTTCAGTATACAGCAGTAGTCAAATGCAAACAAAATAGAATAATAGGAATGCAAACAGAAAAATAAAATTGGGAATATGTCGTCTCTGGGGTATGTTTACTAAACTGGGCTGACAGTTAATCTAAGCTATCTGCAACTAGGTCCCATGTTTTTCAATGGGACCTAGTTGCAGATAGCCTGGGTTAACCATTAGCCTGGTTTAGTAAACATACTCCTCTGGGTCAGCCCACCTTGGGTATTATATGCAGCACTGGTCACCATGTCTCAAAAAAGTGTAGCAAAACAATGAAATATGCAGAGAATGGCAACAAAAATCTATTTGCAGAGATGGAACAACTCCCTTAGGAAGTCAGGGCACTTCCATCTTGGAGAAGAGAAGAGGAGATGTGCTATGAGCTAAAGGGGCATGGTTATTTATACTCTCAAAGGCCTGGCAATCTACTTCCGGTGACACTGCCAAGAAAACCCAGGAGCTTCTGGGTCGCCAGGACTGACTCAAAGGCACACATTACATTACATTATTACAATACAGGGATTAAAGGACACACCATAACACTGGGGGCACATTTAAAATAAATTCCATACACATTTTCAGTTAATGCAAAATAAAATTATGGAAGTTGTTGCCAGATAATCTAGTCAAGGCTGTTTAGGCTGTAGCATTGTTGGAGGGTTATTTACAAGCCTTTATTCTTATGTTGGAATTGGTACAGAGGAATAACTTGTGCTGAAAATCAATAAAATATATAAATGAAAACCAATAGCAACACACATTTCCTTCTCGTCTCTCCGGGCCAGTCCAGGAACAGGAGGAGTTGTCAACCTTCTCCAGCAGCTGAGGACTGAATTCAGAAGTTTTGCTGATCTGATAGCTGGCTCCCCCTGCTAGCCACCTCAGTCTTTCAGTCCTCAGCAGCTGGAAGGGACAGGATCTTGGCTGGCTCCCGAAGAATTGCTTAAAGTTTTAAATTGGCAGTCAGCTCTTTTTTGTTATTTTGAGTGCTACAGTGGCAACGCGGTTTGAGCCCTAGCAGGGTTTGTCTCCGCGAAATATTCAGCAGGTTGACTGTTTCTGCTGTAGATTCAAGGAGCAGGGAGGCAGAGCCTGTCTCAGACTGCAGCTCCGTTTGCCGGGGGGAAAGCGCAGTGAGGTACTGGGAGCCCCAGCGACCATCCTGACACCCCCGGAGCAAAGTTTTCTCTCCCACTAGCAGCGGGGTGAGTTGCTTTTAGGAAAGGTGCAGTTGATGAAAGACCAGGTTGGTGAAAGCGTCTGTTTGCTCTGTCGGTAGCTTTCGGCGGATCGCAGCGGCATTGATCCCCGTGCTGGCGGCCGCGTGGTAGCAGGTTCCCGACTAGGTTGTTTAGCCGCGGTTTGGCAGTAGCGGCAGTTTTCTTCGTTTCCTTGCTTCTTGGTTTTTTTTTTTCATTTTTGCGATCGTGCGTTAGCGAGATGGAGAGCAAGGCAGATTCGGGCAATTCTTTAGGAGGCCCTAATATCTCCACAGATTTGGCAGGAACGGCGGCCATGACAGCTTCAGCTCCGGTGTTGGGGTCTGTTCAGGAAAAGCCCGCCAAGAGGAAAACGAAGTCTAGGAAACCAGTGCAGGGGGAAGAAGCTCTTCCTCAGTCCCTGCCTGAAGTTCAAGAGAGTTTAGAATCTGTTTTTTCTGTGGAATTTATTTTAGCGTTGCACCAGGCTTACTGTTTGAAGTGGCAGCAATCTCAGGTTAAGGTGGCTGCTCCTATGACCGGGCAAAGCTCTGCAATTCAGTCTTCCCTGTTGGATCCCGGGGAGGGTCCTTCTCAGTTGGCCCACGGAGCTGAGTTGAGCACCGATAGCGCCGGTCAGCTCATCTCAGGGCTCCAGGGTATCGAGGAAGGAGAAATCCTGTCAGATTCTGGTTTGGAGTGGGCCACGGATTTGGATGAGAGTGATCTTGGTGCCAACGAAGATCCTAATATGTTCAGGGTGTTTAGAAAGGAGGAGTTGGGAGCGCTTATCGCTCAGACTCTGTCTGCCTTAAATATTGCTTTGCCTGTGGCTCAGGCTGAGCCCTTAGAGGATCCCCTTCTTCAGGGGTTTAAGGTGGAACAGTGGTGTTTTCCAGTGCATAGGGTCATGAAACAGATGGTGGAATCCGAATGGGAATGCCCGGAGGCTACTTTGCGTGGCGCAAAGGCTATCGGGCGCTTGTACCCTTTGCCTCAGGAGGAGCAGGAGTTATTGAAGATGCCTAAGGTGGATACCTTGGTTTCCGCGGTAACCAAGAAAACGACTATTCCTGTCGAGGGCGGTGCGGCCTTGAAGGATTTGCAAGATAGGAAATTGGAGGCCTTGCTGAAACAAACTTTCGAGTCCTGTGCTCTCTCGCTACGAGCGGCTATCTGTGGAGCGTATGTCTCCCATGCCTCTATTAGGTGGATCCAAGGAGGGGCTCCCTCCCAAAAGGAGGACGATGAGGGGGCGAAGCTGGAATCAGCAGCGGCTTATTTAGCGGATTCTTTTTATGATTTGGTGAGGATTTTGGCAAAGTCCATGGCTACAGTGATTGCGGCCAGAAGATTTCTCTGGTTGAGGAATTGGGCGGCAGACGTCTCTTCCAAAGCTCGTCTAAGTAAGCTTCCATATAAGGGCACCCTGCTGTTTGGGGCGGCCTTGGAAAAGATTGTTAAAGATCTCGGGGATTCCAAGGGTGGTCGACTCCCTGAGGACCGCCCGAAGGCTCAGAAGTCTAACAATTTGCACAGAGGTCCCGCTCGCGATTTTCGCAGATTTCGGGGGTCCCATTTCACTCCGTATCAGAGAGGTCGTTTTGGGGCCAGAGCTCAGTCCTTTCGGGGAGCTCGAGGATTCGGTAGAGGTTATTTCGGGTCCCAGCTCAATACCCCTAAAAAGTCACAATGAAATGAGGCTGGTCTAGGCGGAGTGCCCGGTGGGGGGGCGGCTTCACAGCTTCCTTTCATCCTGGACCACCATTACGTCCGACCAATGGGTCCTAGAAATTATTCAAGAGGGGTACTCCCTCGTCCATTGTCAGACGCTTTCGTGGTGTCTCCATGTGGTTCAGCGGAAAAGCGGGCAGCGGTGTCAGAGACACTTCGGCGCCTGGTACGGATGCAGGCAGTGGTTCCGGTTCCTCCGGATCAGTTAGGGTTAGGTCGCTACTCGATTTATTTTGTAGTTCCCAAGAAAGAGGGTTCGTTTCAGCCTATCTTGGATCTCAAGCACGTCAACCGGTGCTTGAGGGTTCCGCACTTCCGCATGGAGACGCTTCGTTCGGTCATCAGCTCGGTGCAACCGGGGGAAGTGTTAACTTCCATAGACCTCACGGAGGCCTATCTTCACATTCCCATCATGCCAGAGCATCAAACGTTCCTGCGTTTTGCGGTGCACATGGGTCACTTTCAGTTCCGCGCCTTACCGTTTGGGTTGGCCACGGTGCCCCGAACCTTCACAAAGGTGATGGTAATTGTTGCGGCGGCCTTGAGAAAGCAGGGTATCCTGGTGCATCCGTACCTCAACGACTGGCTGATTCGGGCGCCTTCCGTCTCAGAGTCTCGGGTGGCGACGGCGCGAGTGGTGAGCCTTCTCGAGCAACTTGGTTGGGTGCTCAATCAAGCCAAGAGTCAGCTGCAGCCGGTATTCCGCCTCCAGTACTTGGGGGCGATTTTCGATACAGAG
Source organism: Ichthyophis bannanicus (assembly GCA_033557465.1). Classification (NCBI taxonomy): domain Eukaryota; kingdom Metazoa; phylum Chordata; class Amphibia; order Gymnophiona; family Ichthyophiidae; genus Ichthyophis; species Ichthyophis bannanicus. The sequence goes on from CM066031.1 coordinate 551,949,070, forward strand.
ATAGGTGCAGTCTTTCTGCCCGAATGCAGGGTCCAGAAGATCTTAAAACAGGTGACAGCATTCTTGAGGTTGAAGGCTCCAACAGCATGGCGATATCTGCAGCTCCTCGGCTCCATGGCGGCAGCCTTGGATCTGGTGCCGTGGGCAAAAGCCCATATGCGCCCGTTGCAACAGGCGTTGCTGTCACGGTGGTCGCCTCAGGATCATCCGTTGGACCGCAAATTGCCCAGGTTACCGACTGTCAGCGACAGTCTGCAGTGGTGGTTGGATCCCAGCCATCTTCGAGCGGGCATGCCCTTACGTCAGCCGGACTGGGTGCTAGTCACCACCGATGCCAGTCTGCTGGGCTGGGGCGCTCACTGTCAGGGGTGCATAGCTCAAGGTTGTTGGCCGTCAGAGATGAAAGATCGTTCCATTTATTTATTATTTATTTATTAACATTCTCTTATATACCGCGCTATTCTGCATCAGTGCGGTTTACATTGAACAAACTGAAATTACATTGAACAGGGCATTATAACTTGGAAATAAATTTCTTAGAACTCAGGGCGGTATTTATAGCCCTTCGGGACTTTCTTCCTTTAGTGGAGAACAAAGCGGTACGGGTGTTCTCCGACAACGCAACAACGGTGTCTTATATCAATCGGCAGGGGGGAACAGGAAGCACAGTGTTGTTGGAGGAGAGTCAGCGGTTGATGTCCTGGGCGGAGGCCCATCTGCAAGGCCTGTTGGCAGCGCATGTGGCCGGACAGGACAATGTGCAAGCAGATTATCTCAGTTGTCATGTCGTGGATCCCGGAGAGTGGGAATTGAACTCCACGGTGTTTCACGACCTGACCCGACGGTGGGGTCAGCCGGTGATGGATCTGATGGCGTCCTTTGGCAATCCCAAGGCACCTCGGTTCTTCAGCAGATGCCGGGAACGAATGTCGGAGGGGCTCGACGGGCTAGCACAGCCGTGGCCGGCTGGGGGGCTCCTTTACGTCTTTCCACCATGGCCAATGATAGGAAGAGTCGTGCGGAGAGTGGCAATTCTGGTCGCCGTATCTTAAAAAGGATATAGAGTTATTAGAAAAGGTTCAGAGAAGAGCCACCAAAATGGTAAAGGGGATGGAAGGATACTCCTATGAAGAAAGGCTAAAAAGGTTAGGGCTCTTTAACCTGGAAAAGAGACGGCTGAGGGGAGATATGATAGAAGTCTATAAATTAATGAGCGGAGTGGAACGGGTAAACGTAGATCGATTGTTTACCTTATCAGAATATAGAAAGACTAGGGGACATGCAATGAAGCTACAGGGTAAACTATTTAAGACTAATAAGAGAAAATATTTTTTCACTTAACGTGTAATCAAACTCTGGAATTTGTTACCGGAGGATGTAGTAAAGGCTGTTAGTGTAGCTGGGTTTAAAAAAGGTTTGGACAAGTTCCTGGAGGAAAGGTCCATAAGCCATTATTAAGAAGGGACCCAGGATATCAATGCTTGAACCAATACAAGCATTGTGGAACCTGTGTCCCTTGGGGAAACTGCTAGGTACATATGACCTAGATTGGCCACTGTTGGAAACAGAATACTGGGCTTGATGGACCTTGGTCTGACCCAGTATGGCATATCTTATGTTCTTATTATGTTCTTATGATTCTCATTGCGCTAGACTGGCTCCGGAGGGCGTGGTATGCGGATTTAGTGCGTCTGCTCATGGACAATCCCTGGAGACTTCCCATTCGAGCGGACCTCTTGGTTCAGGGGCCCCTGAGCATGCCCAATGTGGATCGCTTCTCGCTTACGGCTTGGCTCTTGAAAGGGAAAGGTTGACCCGTCGAGGGTATTCGGCGGCTGTCGTGGCTACTCTGTTGAAGGCCAGGAGGTGGTCTACGTCCCTAGCTTATGTCCGCGTTTGGCATGTTTTTGAGAGCTGGTGCAAGGAACGGAGCATCCGAACGCGCGACTCCGGGGTGCTGCAAGTATTGTCGTTTCTGCAGGAGGGGCTGGATAAAGGTTTGGCCCTCAGTACCATCAGGGTGCACCTGGCAGCGATTTCTTGTTTTTGGGGGAGTTTGCAGGGAGCTCGTCTATCTGCCCATCCTGATAGTCTGCGCTTTCTGAGGGCGGTAAAGAACATTCGGCCCCCTGTTCGGTCTATGGTTGCCCCTTGGGATTTGAATCTCGTCCTTGAGGCTTTGGGGAAGCCTCCCTTTGAGCCGGCCAAGGATGTATTGCTCAGAGAGTTTTTCTGGAAGGTGGCTTTCCTCGTGGCCTTGTGTTCGGCAAGACGGATTTCGGATCTCCAGGCTCTCTCGTGTAAAGCTCCATATATTCAGTTTTCGGAGGAAAAGGTGGTATTGCGCATGGTGCCTTCTTTTCTCCCTAAGGTGGTGTCCAAATTTCATGTGAATCAGACTATTTCTCTTCCGACCTTTCGGGAACGTGACGGTCTTCCCATTGACGGTGTGTTAAAGACCTTGGATTTAGGGAGGCTGCTCAAGAGGTACCTGAGGAGGACAAAACCGTTTCGTAGGACGGACAAGCTCTTTGTGTTGTTTGGTGGACCTCGGAAAGGGGAGGCAGCTTCCAAGGCCTCGATTGCTAGATGGGTAAAACAAGCCATAGTGGCGGCGTATCAGGCAAGTGGACAGGTGCCGCCAGTGGGGCTTCGCGCTCATTCCACTCGTAGCCAGGCTGCTTCCTGGGCTGAGTATGCTTTGATTCCGCCGGCAGACATTTGTCAGGCGGCTACCTGGTCCTCTCTTCACACATTTGCAAAGCATTACAGGTTGGATGTTCAGGCCAGGGGAGATGCGAATGTAGGTGCTTCGGCCATCATAGCGGGCCTGGCGGGTCCCTCCCGGAGTTAGGTACTGCTCTGGTACTTCCCTCCTGTTCCTGGACTGGCCCGGAGAGATGAGAAGGAAGAAGAAATTAGACCTTACCTGCTAATGGTCTTTCCTTGAGTTCTCTCCGGGCCAGTCCAGGACCCACCTGTGTCATGGTAGTTCTTTTCTGTTGGGTGTTACCGATATTGTGCTTTGGGTGCAGGTCTAAGAGTTCGAAGGCTAGTCGGTTGGAAGACCGCTTCCCGGATGCTGCTTGGGGTGGTCTATGGGGCTTCCTCGATACGAGTCGGGGATTCCGATAGGTTTCATTACAAAAAAAAACAAAACAAAAAAACCCCGCCAAAAACAACAAAAAAAAGAACCCGACCAAACCATTATATCAATATTCATAATTTATAGATTTATTGAGTTAGGGAGACCGGCATGAGGGAGTTGTTCTCTGGTTGGTGCGTTCTATATCTCCTTCAGCTTTTGCTCCTTAGCCTTCTTTGTTTTTCACGTTATGGGTATCTTCTTTGGCTGCTTGGTTAGGAAGTGACTGAGGTGGCCAGCAGGGGGAGCCAGCTATCAGATTAGCAAAACTTCTGAATTCAGTCCTCAGCTGCTGGAGAAGGTTGACAACCCCTCCTGTTCCTGGACTGGCCCGGAGAGAACTCAAGGAAAGACAATTAGCAGGTAAGGTCTAATTTCTTCTTCTGGAAAGTAGGACTATTGTTATTCATTTTAGTGTACTTTTCTTTTTACTTGAAGCATTTGCTATACTGCTCTTCAAACAGTAAAGCCATCAAGGCAGATTCCAATAAAAACAAAAGAAAAGAAAGAAACATTGTAATCCATCAAAAGCATAGGAAAACTGGGAGAAAGGGAGCAGAGGGAAATGCAGGCTATGGGTCTAATGGAGAGCTATGTCTTGAAGCCCTCCATAAATCTGAGGAAGGAAGATTTCTGTTGAAGAAGAGGGAGCAAGTTCCAAAGGGATAGGTCCTAGATAAGAGAAATCAGAATGGCGTGACATTTCAAAGTGAACAGCTGAAGGGGAGGGGGATAGAGGCATATGGGGTCAGATGCTTTGCCAAATAAGGAGGGATGGCAGCATAGTAGGTGCAGTGCACCAAGATCAAGCTCAGATAGACTGAGATATCTCCATTTCTTACAGTACGAAGTGAACAATATGGCAAGAATGTTGCTGTGTACAATCTGCTGTGTACTTTGTAACTGACCCAGACTAACTGCTTGTTGGAGACAGGACATTGGCCTGTATGGACCATTTATTTGATCCAACAAGACACGCCTTATGTTTTTGTGAGAGGAATGATGACCAGAGATTAAGGGGAGGGGTGAAGAGGTCCACAGGGTGGAAGGGAGACAGAAGATGACTTAAGGATGGAGAAGACTGATATGGGAAGAGCTAAGGTTGGAGGGTCCATGTCTAATAATTTCATCTGGGGTGATGACCATGGCTGGAGGAGAGAAGTAGCTTTAAGGTTAGAACACTGGCTTAGTAACTAAGAGACAAGGATTCAATTCCCACTAGCACTCCCTGTGGTCCTGGGCAAGTCACTTAACCCTCCACTGCCTTGGAAGAAAGGCCTGGCAATCTACTTCCAGTCACACTGCCAAGAAAACCCAGGAGTTGCTGGGTCGCCGGGAATCGGCACTTGACTTGAAGGCATACATTTCATTGATGACTATGAAGGTAATAAATTCTGCAGGAGGTTCCTTAGTGGAACACTGGATCTGGTGCAAGAGTAAGGGTGTTGGAATAACATGGCAATAGTGATCATAGCATAATCGCATTTGATTTTAATAAATGGAGGAAGGACGGCAAGAAAATCCACAGTACTTTCAAAAGGGAAACTATGATAAAATCAGGAAAATAGTTAAGAAAAAACTAAAAGGAACAGCTGCAACGATTAAAGATGTACATCAAGCAGGGGTGTTCTTTAAAAATACTATCTTGGATGTCCAGACCAGATGTATTACATGCTTTAAGAAAAGTGGAAGGTGACCAAAAAACTGCCAGCATGGTTTAAAGGTGAGGTCAGGGAGGCAGTTGTAGCCAAAAAAGCATCTTTCAGGAAATGGAAAAAGGAACCAAATGACGAAAATGTTTCCTAAGGACTGACAAGTTAGATGCAAGGCATTCATAAGGCAGGCAAAGAGAGAATTTGATAAAAAGCTTGCTGTGGAAGCAAAAATGTATAATAAAAACCTTTTCAAGTATATCCGTAGCAAAAAACTGAGAGAGTCAGTTGGACCATTAGATGACAGAAGGGTAAAAGGGGCACTAAGGGAGGACAAGGCCATAGTGGAGAGACTGAATGAATTCTTTGCTTCGGTCTTTACTGAAGAAGATTTAGGGAAGTTACACCACCTTTAAATACCATTTCAGGCATGGGTATCATACAAATTTAAAGAAATATCGATAAACCGTAAAGACATATTACAACTATTTGATAAACCGAAGAGTAGCAAATTACTTGGACTGGATTATATACATCCAAGGGTGTTGAAAGAACTGAAATATGAGATTGCAGACCTAATATTAGTACTGTGAACTATCATTAAAATCATCTGTAGTACCTGAAGATTGGTGAATGGCCAACGTAACACCAATTTTTAAAAAGGGTTCCAGGGGTGATCTGGGAAACTACAGACTGGTGAGCCTGACATCACTACTGGGCAAAACAGTAGAAACCATTGTAAAGAATAAAATTACTGAACATGTAGATAGTCATAGTTTAATGGGAGAAAGCCAACATGGATTTGGCCAAGGAAAGTCTTGTCTTACTAGTCCATTATATTTTTTTGAAGGCGTGAACAAACAGGTAGATAAAAGTGAGCTGGTTGATATAGTGTATCTGGATTTTCAGAAAGCCTTTGGCAAGGTCCCTCATGAGAGATTCTTGGCAAAATTAAAAAGTCATGGGATAGGAGGCAGTGTACTATTGTGGATCAGGAACTAGTTAAAAAGCAGAGAGTAGGACTAAATGGCCAATTTTCTCAATGGAGAAGGGCGAATAGTGGAATACCCAGAGATCTGTGCTGAACCTGCTGCTTTTTAATATATTCATAAATGACCTAGAAATTGGAATAACGAGTGAGGTGATCAAATTTGCAGATAGGACAAAATTATTCAAAGTTATTAAAACATAAGAGGATTGTGAAAAATTGCAAGAGGACCTTGGAAGACTGGATGTCCAAATGGCAGGTAAAATTTAATGTGAACAAGTGCAAAGTTATGCATTTAGGGTAGAACAACCCAAACTATAGCTACATGATGCAAGGTTCCACCTTAGGAACCACCACACAGGAAAAAGATTTAGGTGTCATCATAGATAAAACATTGAAACCCTCCGCCCAGTGTGTTGTTTCATTGTTTGACTGCACCTTGAAAATTGTGTGCAATTCTGGTCACCATATCTTAAAAAGGATATAGCAAAGTTAGAAAAGGTACAGAGAAGAGCCACCAAAATGGTAAAAGGGATGGAAGGCTACCCCTTTGAGGAAAGGCTTAAAAGGTTAGGGTTCTTCAACTTGGAAAAGAGACAGCTGAGGGGAGATATAAGAGGTCTATAAATAAATGAATGAATGAATGGAGTGGAATGGGTAAACGTAGATCGGTTGTTTACTCCATCAGAAGTAGAAAGACTAGGGGACATGTAGTGAAGCTGCAGTGTAATCCATTTAAGAGTAATATGATCAAATATTTTTTCACTCACCGCGTAATCAAACTCTGGAATTCGTTATCAGAGGATGTTAGTGTAGCTGAATTTTAAAAAGGGTTGGACAAGTGCCTGGAGGAAAGGTCCATAAGCCATTATTCTCCAGAAACAAGCAGGACATCAGTCCTCACATATGGGCGACGTCAGCACAGACGCATCCCATGTGGAGCATTTCCCCAGCTTTTAAAGAAAGCCTTTGGGACATGCTACCACGCATATGTGGCCTCCCTCCTGCCCAAGGGTGCCATCTTGATCAGTCTCCTTTTTTTTCACGGAGCCCAGTGGACGTCTATCCTGTTTCCCCGGAAAAAAATCCTTACTACTTTATCCTTAAAAGTTAGCTTTCCCGGTTTGCGTGCCGGTTCCTCTTCCTGCCTCAAGCCGGCACCGATCTTAGCATTGTACTCTGCCCCCTTTTCCTTTTTTGATCGAGGCCTGCCTCGACCGCTGTTCGTGCCTTTTTGCACCTGGGTTCATCGATCCCATCCAGGTGTTCCCCACAATGTCCCCCAGTGTGTTCAAGAAATGTCACCGCTGCAGTCTAACTATGTTGGTGACCGACACCCATGGCTGCTGCCTGCGTTGCCTGGGCCTGGACCATGACAGCACCTCCTGAGACCTGTGCCAGGCCATGACACCTAAGACCAATAAAAAGAGGTCAGAGTTGCAGGAAAGCATAGTTAATCACCTGTAACAGGTGTTCTCCGGGGACAGCAGGAATCAGTCCTCACATATGGGCGACACCGGCGCCGATGGAGCCGTCGTGCAGAGCAAATCCCTAGCTTTCAGAGAAGGCCTTTGGGAGTTGCCATCATGCATGCGCGGTCCCCTTCCTGCCCAAGGGTGCCATCTTGCTCAATCAAATGACATAGCTAAAAAGACGGCAAAAAGAACAAAATAATAGGACTGCAACTCCAAGGGGAGGAGGGAGTGTTGTGAGGACTGATTCCTGCTGTCCCCGGAGAACACCTGTTACAGGTGAGTAACTACGCTTTCTCCGGGAACAAGCAGGAAGTCAGGCCTCACATATGGGATTCCCCAGCTACAGGCTACCGAGAACCGACAGCTGAAAAATAGGCTCCCTCTACGAGAGCCACAAGCAGCCACAATAGGAATCTAACTAAGAGAATAGCACTCCGGTAGTCTGACACAGAAGGGTCGGAGGGCAGGAGTTTCCTAGACCTCAAAAAAGTTACGGAGTACAGCCTGGCCGAAAGCACTGTCCCGTTGGGACTCCCTATCCAGGCTGTAATGAGCTGCGAAAGTCTGGCCCGAAGACCAGGTGGCGGCCCAGCAGAAGTCTGCCAGTGGAACAGAGCGGAAATGAGCCACTGATGCTGCCATGGCCCTGACCCGATGGGCCGTGACACGACCCTCCAAAGGAAGCTCGGCTGCCCTGTACGCCCAGGCCTTACAGTCTGCTACCCAAGTGGACAGTGTATGCTTGGAAACAGCCATCCCCAGTTTACTGGGGGTCACAGGATACGAAGAGCTGGAAAGCCCTTCTATGCGCTTGCGTGTGCTGGATATAGAAAGCCAACACCCTCTTACAGTCCAGGGTATGCAGCACTGCCTCTGCCCGACTGGCATGTGGCATGGGAAAGAAAGGTAGGAAGAACCACCTCCTGGTTGAGGTGGAATGAGACCACCACTTTCGGAAGGAACTTGGGGTGTGTACGAAGCACCACCCGGTTCTTATAGAACCTAGTGTAAGGGCTGTCTGACACAAGGGCCTGAAGCTCACTCACCCGCTGAGCCGACGTGAGTGCCACCAAGAAAACCACCTTCCAAGAGAGGCAGTGGAGATGGCAGGTCACTATCAGCTCAAAGGGCGGCCGAGTAAGCTGCCCCAAAAACACATTCAGATCCCACTCGGTCGCCAGAGGGCGGACCGGAGGCTTTAAAAGAAGCAAGCCTCTCAAAAAATGAGAAACCAAGGGGTGGACCAAGAGGGGCTTCTCCTCCACCGGGAAGTGGTTCGCTGCAAGGGCGCAGAGGTGCACTCTGACGGAGTAGGACTTGAGGGCCAAATCCGAGAGGTGGAGAAGGTACTGTAAAACCACTCCAACCTAGCAGGAGAAAGGATCCACACCTTGCCCCTCGTACCAAGTAACAAACCTACACCACTTCAAGGCATAGGCCCGTCTAGTCGACGGCCTCCTTGAGGCCAGCAAGACCTCTTCAACATCCTTTGGAAGGAGGAGCGGAGCGAGCATCACCCTTTCAGCAGCCATGACATTAGGTTGAGGGAGCTGAGGTTGGGGTGCAGGAGAGTGCCCCCCTCCTGGGACAGGAGGCTTGGGGAGGACCCCAGGGGAATGGGGGCCTCCACCACTAGCTGAAGTAGAAGTGGAAACCAGGGTTGCCTCGGCCACTGCGGGACTACCAGGATGACCGAGGCCTTGTCCTGGAGGATCTTGAATAGAGTCTTGGCCACGAGAGGCGTCTGAGGAAACACATACAGGAGGCCCATGGACCATGATATCAGAAAGGCATCGGCGGCCACCCTATGCGGGTATGGCTGCCTGGAGCAGAACCGGGGCAACTGGTGACTGACCGGACTCGCAAACAAATCCATCACTGGCCATCCCCAGATCTGGAAAAGCCAATTGGCTATCCCACGGTCCAACTGCCACTCGTGAGGCTGGAGAATCCTGCTTAGCCTGTCGGCTAACCAGTTGTCCTGGCCCGGCAGGTAGACGCCCTGCAGATGAATGTCATGCTGGGCTGCAAACAAGCACAGATCCAGTGTTTCCTGACATAGGAGACGGGACCCTGTGCCACTGCTAGTTCACATAGAACATGGCCACCTGGTTGTCTGTCTGGACCAAGACAGGTTCGTGGGCCAGGATCTGCCAGAAAAATCCTAGAGCCAGGTGGATGGCACGGAGCTCCAAGAAATTGATCTGTTGTGCTCTCTCGTTTGGGGACCACACTTCCTGAGTACGGAACCCCTGGCAATGGGCCCCCCAGCCCAGCAGGGACACATCCGTGGTCAGGATCCTCGTGTGTAGAGGAGCCTGGAAAGGCATCTCCGCCTCCAAGTGGAGTGGCTGAAGCCACCAGTCCAGGGACCGTACTAGCCGCCTGGACACTGTGACTTTGTCCCTGAGGCAACCTGTGGCCTGTGACCACTGGTCTCTGAGGCACCACTGAGCAGTCCGCATGTGGAGGCGGGAGTCTGAGGTCATATGGACCATGGAAGCCATGTGCCCAAGGAGGCGCAGAAATTGTCTTGCTGACACTATGGACCTGCGACTCACCTGATGTGCCAGACCCAGAAGTCTGTTTGCCCTGTCTGCAGGCAGATAGGCCCTTGCCTGAAGGGTGTCGAGTCTGGCCCCAATGAACTCCAGCTACTGAGTTGGAGCAAGGCTGGACTTGGGGAAGTTGATTACAAACCCCTGATGCTGGAACACCTGGATGGTGCGAGATGTGGCCTGGTGAACCTCACTGGCTGAGACTGGTGTTAATTTTTTTGCCCGTTTCACTAAGAACAAAATGCTGTAATTGCGAACCCTCATCTAGGGAGCGTGCATGAAGGCTCAAATCAGATAGTTTTAAAGGATAGGAACCAAGTAGAGACTAGATTTGAATAAATCATACATTTTATTGCTTTATGCCCTATCACAGGATTTTTTGGGAGGGGGGGGGGAGGGGGGTACTGGTACCAAGTACCGGCAACTTTTTCACTGTTGTTAAGACTAACCCATGGTCTTCATGTATTAATAAAAGAGCCCTGCATATTAGTATCGGCACCTTTTCAGGTAGGAAAAATACATTGCCCTACCCTATAGAAACTCCCATTGCCTTGTACCCAACTTCAGCACGAAGCACTGATCAGAGGAAAACATGGCTGACAGTTTAGTAAGATGCTGTGGTGGTTTACTGCAGCAGCAGCTCTTCTGTGAGAGTATTATCTGTTCCACTTACTATTTCACTAATATGAGCAGCAACTGGGAGTACAAAGCACATACAAGAGCCCTTATTTGATCATGTCTATCCCCATCCAGAAACAGCAAGAGCGCCCGTAATATGAAACTGCATGAAGTGCCCTCTTTTTGCTGCATTTCACAGTGCTCTTCTATGGATTTTCTTCTCTGTATGCTGCCTTTTGCCTTCATGATTAAAGGGAGTCTTTAAAGTTCTGTTTCTACAAAAGATGGAAGCTGGGTGCCTATGAAGTCTCCCTCTTTCCTGTAGCCTTGGCAGGGGGCTCAGGGCCATTAAATGAATACAGTAGGAAACAGCAGAAAAAATATTCCAATTTCAGCAAAAGACCAGCTAGGATGAGAGAGCAGTCCAGTTCTTTTACGGATGATCTTACTGCTGCAATTAAAAGCTTTCAGTCTCTCTTCTACTCTATACCTCTTGCTGCAATTGCATAAGAGCCCTGAATATATGGAGTTATGGTAGCTAGTTTCAAGCACTGGTCATAGCAGCAACCCTTCCCTTCTATGAAAAGCTAAGATGCTGTTCAGGGATCTATTATGAGAGGCCAGGGTCTACATTTTGGGGCACTGGCTCAAAACACTGGTATTTATATAGAAGGTGTCAGCACCCCCTCCTGAAAATAATTACTCAGATGAAACATGGAATTCAATTTAAGCACTTTGTATTAGGAGAGAAATCCTTTTTTGCAGTCAAAAGGTTCTCTTACCCCTCTCCTTCCAAAGCTTTTCTCCGCCTTAAGAATATTCCACACTTAATTTTAGAACTCCCTGTAATGATGACCTGCTACCGTCAGTCTCAATCAGAAAACAGCATGAGAAGGACACACAAATCGCTGCTTCTACTGAAATATGACAGAGTCAGAAAACACTGCGCATTTAGACAATGCCACAGGTATATGTTTATTAGAACTGAAAGTGTTGTTTTTAATTTCATTGATATGTCATTTTAAAGTCAAAATAGAAGCCAGACTGTTCATTATCTGCAGACACAATATGCGTTTTTACAAAATTTCATTTAAGCAGACCGGTTTTATGGACCTAATCACGTCATTTTAGTTACAATGAGCAAGTTGCACATGTCTTACGATTAGACAAACATAAAATGTAAACTTTCTAGCAGATGCTGTGTGTGAAGATCCTTATAATTGCCTAAGCCAGTTGGGACTATTTAGGTAGCAGTAAATCTTTGTTCCTTCTTGAGCAACAAAGCAGCAGCAGCTGTCAGTTCTGGGATCCTTGACATACTGTAAGGCTTCTAGACACCCCAAGAAAGCATTGCACTGATCATTTCATCATGGGGCTGCCCACAAAGAAGTTTGTAAAGGTCCAGGCACAGCACGATGGGTTAAGAGAAACAAGCCTCATCTAGAATTAGGCAGAATTAACATGCCTGGCCCTGAAAGCCCCAGAAATGCACACACTACTGAAATTCCATATTTAGAACAATGCCATAGCAAGAGGGTTTTTTTTCTATTAATACAATGTCTTAAATGCAACAGAAAGGTAGAGCCCATTCTTTACAGCTTCCTCTGTGTGTATCAGTGTCTATGTTGTGGTTTGGTGTAAAGTAAGGACCCCATTAAATACTTCTTCCATTCTTAGCTGTTGGCAGGTATCATCCTAAAACGAATCTCAAAACAAAACACTGCTCCTCAGGCGACAGTGGAAAACAAAAGTTGTGAGCAGGTACTTGGATGTCACATGGGCTGCAACATAAGCACAGCGGTTATACAATGCACTTCAAAATAGAAAAGATCAACTAAGCAATAGAAACATTGGGAATTTCAAGATGCACCGTGCAGGCATGTGTGACTACGGGACTGAAGTGAACTCAGGGCAGCACTAGTATTTCTCAGAGAATGTGGCCCATGATGCAACGTGTGCTGCTGAGTCAATACTAACTCCTGGAGACTCAGGAGCCCCTGGGGTGACAAACTAGATTGCCAGGTCTTTTCTTCCGAGGCAATGGAGGATAAAGCGACTTGCCCAAGGCAATGAGTGCCAGTGGGTATTGAACTCTGGTCTCTTGGTTACCAGACTGCTGCTCCAACCACTGAGCTACTCTTCCATTCCTGTTTTTAGCCAAGGATCTCCATTGAGATGGTGTACAATATCTGGGTAAAGGCTGCTACTGGCATTTGTGCTAATTTTAAGGTCAATACCCCAAAGCAAAACCCTAAGGACCATGTTTACTAAGGCTTAGTGGCAGGCTAATGGGCATTAGGGTGCACTATGCCACATTGCCTAGAGGAATATTATAGGTCATGGCAGCAGGTAGCATGTGCCAATGCATTTAATATGCATTAAGCTTCAGTTAAACCTTGCATGAATGTAGGAGCCACCAACATGAAAACATAGTTGATTTTCCAACAAACAGAACAAAGAGGTGCTCTAAATACCAATGGGATGTTATTTCCTTACCCAGCTACGAAATAATCTAAAAACTCTGAAACAACTGTATTGGAGCACACAATTAAAAAAATAAAGATAAAAGACCACACACAACTGCAACCAACAATAGGAGTTAAATTCTTTATTCCATTCAGAGGCATCTGGTAAGTGGAGCTGCATTGGGGGCACATTACAGATGAAAGATGATCCATGCGTTTTTTTCTGTAGATAAGCTTGTGTACAGTATTACTGTCTACTGTAGCTATTCCCAAATACTCCAAATTACCAAGTCTCAATTGAAAATAAGAACATGATTTAAGCATACTAACAGCCTAGAAATTTAAAGATATGACAGTATTTAAATCAGCTGATGTACAATGCAGCACCTACAGGTGAAATATTATCATGGGAAAGAAGTCAAATCCTTTTTGAATGTTAAGAAAGGCAAGTTGGACTTAGCCTGAAGCCTCAACTAGAAATTCAAGATGCTATTCCATGATTTTTCTTAGCTCAGTATTTTTAAATCAATGTAAGAAAAATTCTCCTAAACACTAGATGAAGTCACTCTTGACAAGAAAAAAAAAGGAGAAGTTGTATTTCTTTGCTAAAACTACAACATAAGTTTGAGGTTTTTAAACCAAATTAGTAAAGAATAGATGCAGGAAAAGAAACCACTTCAGACCATTTCAAAATTCTCTAATCTGTACAATAATGATCTTTGGGAAAAAGTTATTCTAGTCTATGCAGAAATGCCTCTATTTCAATATGAATCTAAGAGGTAGATCAACAAAAAATGATGAGAATTTTTTTTTTTTTGCTAGTTGTGCCCCGTAATCAGTGCAGCATGGTGATTCTGATAATCTCATGCACAAAAACATCACAAAAAAAAAAAGACAGAGAGGTAATAGCATGGCTCTGTGTGTACACACCACGTGTGCACACACACACAGCAGTCTTTATGCACCATGTGTTACGCCACATCTTTTAAAACTGAGGTAGACTGAAGTTTATTGTAGAAGCTTGAATGTATAATATTACCACAATCATTCAAATTACATTCTAAAATTAATATAAATTTGGTAGCTTCCTGTAATCCCTGCCTTTTGACTTTATTTTATTCTCATTTAATGGTTGGTTGCATAATGTGCATAAACCCTGCTGCATCTATCATAAGCCAAGCTAGGAGGTTGAACTGTGTCGCTATTAGACCTTCAAAGTGGCTTAGCATGGCCCATTACTGTGGCTGGATATGTAAATCTAGCCTTTTGTTATAGTTTAATATGGCCAAATGGTGCTTGACCTCTCTCCCTCGTTATGTTAACAGAGAGCAGTAGGATATGAGCCGGTGAAAGCACGGGCTGAGATCAACAAAAAAGAAAATAGATCTGTGTGTGCTGCTCCAACAGATGGAAAGTGTCCTACCAAAATGAAGATGAAGCTTGCTCTTTGAACAAAATTGGCAAAGTCCAAATGGGCTGCAAATGTTTCAAAGTCGCATGGTTAGGTAGTGATGGTCAAAGGCACAAAGGGTCCATGCATTCAACCAAGAAAAAAAAAGAAAAAGAAAAACACAAAATAAACCCCAAGAAACAAAACAAAAAAAAAAATCCAGTCTCCTGCAGCCATCTTAAAAAAATCTCCCTCCCGTAACCCTCCCCCAACCCCAGCCTATTGCCATCACTTCCTTGTTCTGTTCCCAAAAAAAACCTCCAAAGAAACAGAAACAAAAACAAAAGTACCGTTACAAACTTTTTCTTCCCACCTTTTAAAAAAGGATTATTACCTGGCATTGCTATCAGAAGCGTTGATATGATTCAGTGTCTTCTGGACAGTCACTGAATTGTCTAAATAATGGTGGTGCTGAGGACCTCAGAAAAACTGAGATGTTTATGTTTTGACATGTCTTACTCCCATCAGCCAGCAGTCAGAAGTAACCTATTATATAACTTGTAAGAATCTTGCAGCACTCCTGGCTGGTGGCTGATCAAAATTTTATTTTTTTTTATTAAAAAAATAAAATGCTCCAGAACAACTATTAGCTTTATAAAGTATACAAAATACAAAAAAAGGCGCAAAACAAAAAAGAAATTTCTCTTTGAGGTACTAATGCCTGAGGTAGTTTAGTAAAATGCATATTTATCTTTTCATGCCCTGGCCAACACCATTCAACACTTCCCTTAGGTTACTCATGGCAGTGTTTATGTAAGAATAAACCAAATTGTTAAAAAAAGCCACTTGTTTAACACTGGGACTAACGCAAACTTGTCCAAACCCTTTCTTACCCTAGCCGACCAACCCACCCACAATCCCACCCTCCAGCTGCATTTGTAAGCCATTTTTCTCCATACACAGCTGGACTGAGACGAGCAATGCCTTTTCTTAAACCAGTGAACTCAGAAGAGAAAGCTTCATTAAACCAAATTCTAAAATTGCTGGGGAACAACAATTTAAAAAATAAAGACTAATCAGGTTTATGGTAAATTATGAGAATAGAACAAAAGGGAAGTGAAGGGGTCCTTACTTTAAAGCTGGGTTTCATATGTTTGAGAGAGCCTAATGAATACATTCATACAGAGACAGAGTTCATAAGTTGCCTGGTCCTCAAACAGGTGACTGACTCGGTGGAACTTCCGTGCATAGCGCCAGGTCGCCCTGGTGGCCTGTCTGTTACACAGTCTGTCTTTGGTCTGGCATCTGTCTCTGCGAAGGGCCGCTTCCTGAACCATTCATTTCCGTCTCGGCTGAGGCTGTCCACTTTGTACTGTTTTTTGCTGTTGTTGTTGCTGCCGTCTTACCTGAGCCAGAATTTCCTGAATTTTTCTCTGGGCAAGCTGCAAGGTAAAGTGTCAGGTTTATTGCGAGGCTACACACTTTATTGAAAGGTGTTCTACATCATGACCTGCTAGAGTTTGGGATCAGGAGGTAATTTTCCAGGGACATGGAGGTTAGGGCTTTTTAATCTCTCGGAATTACCGGCCCAAGTTTGAGTGGCACTTAGTATTACAAATATGAAAATTATTCTTCTAAATATTTACTTCAGAACACTAGCACCAGAAAATTAAAGAAAACAAATTCACAATCCATGTGCAGATTTTACTTATTGAGTTCAAACTAGAATGTTTAAAAATCATTTCATTATGGTGAACATAATAAAGAGGAGTTGTTCCTCATCAATGAAGAAACTGGATATTGGCAATAATAAAACAAATAAAATGAAAAAGGAGAACAGGTGTATCTATAATAAAATATATACATTTCATTTTGAGTGTAAATTAAAGAAAATGCATTAGGTGCTAATAAAAGAAAAGAAACTCACAGGGCATGAGGCAGCAAAACAGCCAGGAAAAAGGTTAATAGTGAACCGATCGTACTTCTAGAATGCGTCTCATAAACAGAGGCTAGAAATCAATTTCAACAAAGTACCTAAATACTGTGACATGGAAATGATGAGGGTCTACCTCACTTCTCAGTAGGAAGTATCATATTACTTTAGGTTTCTTTCACGGATCATCCAGCAGATGGAAAAAGAAAGTTCTGCTTGGGACTTTGGATCATAGACCCTCCCCTACACCCCCCCCTCCTCTCATTAAACAAAGAAAAGTTTGTGCTGCTCTGTTTCACATGTACTATGGAATCCTGTCAAAAGAATTATTATTTATTATTAAAGGCTTATAAAGCGCCGCAACATACAAAGCGCTGCACAAACACAGAAGAGAGACAGTCCCTGCTCATCAGAGCTCACAATCTAATAAGACAGAAAACAAAATAAGTTACATAATACAAATAACAAAAATTTACAGGACAAAGTAAGCAAATGTTGATAGAGAGATCAAGATAGGGTAAGACAGGAACGGAAAGCAATAGTGAAGAGATGGGATTTTAGTCTGGACTTGAAAATGGCCAGGGCGGACGCCTGGCGCAGACATAGGAAGACTATTCCAAGCAAAGGGTGCTGCCAGTTGGAAGGAGCGAAGTCTGGAATTGGCAATACGAGTAAAGGGCATAGATAAACAAAGACTATTAGAAGAGCGAAGCAACCGAGAGGGGGTGTAAGGAGAGATGAGAGATGAAAAGTACTGGGGGGCAGAAGAGTGAATACATTTATAGGTCAGGAGGAGAAGTTTAAATTGGATACAGAGATGGATGGGAAGCCAATGAAGCGACATGAGGAGAGGAGTGATGTGGGAAAAACGGGACTGGCGGAAAATGAGTCGAGTAGCAGAATGTTGAATTGACTGAAGAGGAAAGAGGTGGCTTGCAGGGAGGCCGGCAAGGAGAATGTTACAATAATCAAGACGGGAGGTGATTAAGGAGTGGACAATCAATTTAGTGGTGTCAACAGAGAGGAAGGGGCGAATTTTGGAAATATTGTATAGAAAGAAACGACAAGTTTTAGCTGGATGAGCTGGATATGTGAAGAGAAAGAGAGAGAGGAATCGAAGATAACACCAAGGTTATGTGCTGAAGAAACAGGGAGGAGTACAGAGTTATCAACAGAGAGAGAGAAAGGGGAAAGAGGAGGGGAAGCATTCGGGGGAAAGATAAGAAGCTCAGTTTTGGCAATGTTCAGTTTTAAGCAGCGGTGGGGCATCCAGGCAGCAATGTCAGAGAGGCAGAGTGAGATCTTAGATTGGATATCAGGAGAGATAACAGGTGCAGAAAGATAGCTTTGAGAGTCGTCGGCATAGAGATGATAGTGAAAGCCATGGGAAGAGATAAGGGTGCCAAGGGATTGGGTATAGAGAGAGAAGAGGAGTGGACCTAAGACGGAACCCTGAGGAACTCCTACAGGTAGTGGGGTTGAAGAGGAGGAGGAGCCATCGAAGCACACACTGAAAGAGCGATGGGATAGATAGGAAGAGAACCAAGATAGTACAGAGTCTGTGAATCCAAGTGAGGATAGGGTGATAAGAAGGTGGTTATGGTCAACAGTGTCGAAGGCAGCAGAGAGATCAAGAAGAATGAGGACAGAGTAGAAGCCTTTGGACTTTGCCAAGAACAAATCATTTGAGACCTTAGTAAGAGCAGTTTCAGTGGAGTGTAGGGGACAGAAGCTGGATTGTAAAGGATTCAAGAGGATATGAGAGGAGAGGAAATAAAGACAACAGTGATAGACTGCACGCTCAAGTAGTTTAGAGATGAAAGGAAGGAGAGAGATGGGACAATAGTTAGAAGGACAAGTGGGATCAAGTGAAGGTTTTTTGAGGAGGGGTATAACCAGAGCATGCTTGAAAACAGATGGGAAGGTTGCAGTGGAGAGAGAGAGAGAGGTTAAGAATATGAGAAACAGAAGGGACGAGAGATGAAAAGATGGAGCTAAGGAGGTGGGTGGGGAAGGGGTCAGAAGAGCAGGTAGTAGGTTTGGAGGAAGAGAGAAGGAGCGACGTTTCCTCTTCAGAGACAAGAGGGAAGGGGAGAACTGGAGGGTGATTGTGTGGATTTTGTCATGGAAGTAGTTAACAAATTCGACTGCGGTCACTTTTCACAGAGTAAAAATTCAGTTATTAATATAACTCTGTAACACAACTAGAAAGTGTAGCATATATCATCTATTGACTCGTGGCTAGAAAAGGTCTCAGAAAACATTAGGCTGCCACCGTATGTTTCAAATCACACGGAGGACTGATGCCTAAAATCACATCAATGACCCCATTATTAACCATTAGCCACTTATTTAGGTTTCTTATATTCTTCTTATTTCATATGGTTTTCTTATTTCCTTATCAGAACATACAATTTTCCCTTGAAAAGCCTTATGGTTATGCTTCAAAAAGTGAAAATAAACCAGTGCTTAGCTTAATGTTTTCTGAGACCTTTTCTAGCCACGAGTCAATAGATGGAAGTAGTTAGCCAAGGTTTGGGCAGAAAGGGAGGGAGGAAACAGGGGTAGAGGCACACTGAGGAGAGAACTGAGTGTGCTAAAGAGATGATGAGGATTAGAGGAAAGAGAGTTAGATTTAGGAAGTAAATTTATTTGAAAAGCACAATGGCTGATTGGAAGGAGGAGAGCATGAATTTAAAGTGGAGAAAGTCAGGATAAGATCGGGATTTGAGCCAGGCCCGCTCAGCAGAGCGGGCACAAGAGCGCAGAAAGCAGGCAATAGGGGAGAGCCAGGGCTGAGGAGAAGAACGCCTAACAGGACGGGGGATGAGGGGGGCAAAAGTATCAAAGGTGGAGGAGAGTGCAGTGTTATAAGAGGTCACAGCCTCATCAATAGAACTGGAAAGCAGAGTGGATGAAAGAGATAAGGAGAGAGAGGAGGAGAGAGCTAAAGGATCAATGGCAAGAAGGTTTCTAAATAGGTTAGTGCAGACAGGACGAGGCTGGGGTGGGGGATAATGAATAGTAAGGCTTAAAAGGTAGTGGTCAGATAAGGGAAGGACAGAGTTACAGAAATTGGAAGGTGAGCAGTAAGAGAAGAAAATGAAGTCAAGGCAGTGACCATGTCGGTGAGTGGGGACAGTGGAACAGAGTTGAAGGTTATGTGAGGAGGTAAGGGAGAGAAGAAGGGGGATCAGAAGGGCTGTCAACATGAATGCTGAAGTCACCAAAAATAAGAGTGGTGAAGGAAGGGTGAAGGAAGGTAGAAAGCCAAGAATCAAAATCAGAAAGAAAAGTAGAGACGGAAATGTCAGAAGGACGGTAGATAACAGCGACGATAGATAACAGCGAGTGGAAGAGGAGAGAAGAGGCGGATGGAGTGGAATTCAAAGGAGAGAGAGGAATGAGAGTGAGGTGGCATGAGGGTCTGGAAGTGACAGGAGGGAGACAACAGAAAGCCAGTACCCCCACCGTGACCAGTAGGACAAGGAGTGTGGGAAAACTTATAGCCGCCATGACAAAGTGGCAATGGATGGGGTGTCATCAGAAAGAAGCCAGATCTCAGTTAGGGCAAAGAGGTGAAATGAGCGGAAAATAAAAAGGTCATGAACAAAAGCAAGTTTATTAGAGATAGAATGAACGTTCTATAAGGCATAAGAGAAGGGGAGGGCAGACGGGGAGAGAAGAGGAATCAGAACAAGGTTAGATAAGTTGCGAGAAGGCCTAGACCTAACGTGAGAGAAATAATTAGGGAGCACAGGAAGGCTAAGAGAGCGAGAAGAATCCATAGCAAGTCTTATTTTCGCTCCTTAAAGAGATACGGAACATCTATTACACAGCACAAAAAATGTGGAAATCTGGGTTAAAAATAATACAAAGAAAATGAATTAGATTAAATATTAATAAAGAAAATAAAATGAATTACATGCTTTTATAAGATACTGAAGGCATGGTACAAAAATTTGCAAGAAACAACCCCCCCCCATCACTCAATTACACCCATCCTCTCTAACCCTAAAAAATAAAACCCATACAACACAACATTCTCATTATCAGACCTCTAAAAAACCTACTGCACCAAGCCCCCTCCCAACTAAAACACATAATTAATCCAACTCATAAAGCCGTACAAACATCCCAAAAAGGTAGCTTTTGCTATCATAATCAGGAGGAAAAAAACGATTTGACTTCAGAACGAATTTGGAAAGGTAACATATACCAAAGAGCAGGACCTGCAAAAGAAAACGCCCTAAGCCATTCAAATATTATAGTCAGCATGTTTTTAGTAAAACATAGATAAGCTTTGCATACCCAACATTTGCTCAACTTTCCTCAAAAGTGATTAAGCTTTGCTTTTTGTTTCCCGATATACATATCATACTTTATTACTTATACTTCTATGTATATATTATCAATCCAAAAATGTTAAGATAACACTAATGCTATTTTACTTCTAGATTATTGCCAATATTGTGTTTTGGACACATACAATGCAATTTTACTTTTGCTCAATAGATCCCCTTTTACGATTACAACTGTGCTGGTGTTTTCAGATCACCTTGTTCATAATGTAAACTTGATCAAGATGTATGGTACTTTGTCTATCATTTCTCTATATGCCTGTTTTTCTCTTCTATAAGAATTCTTCCCTTTTTTACAATTTATTTTTATTCATTGATTTCATTCATTGTTTTATCTATTTATCGTCTTTATTAATTGCTTGATATACTGCCCTAATGGTCAAAACCTCAGAGTGGTTTACAATATAAAAACTATGATCTTTTACTTTGATACAATGTTTTATATACATCAATATATGTTTTACATTATTTTGATGTTAATGTTTTATTTATGTCTTGAGGTTTACCCCCTGACCAAGGCTTATGCCGAAACAAGGCTGTGTTGGGATCACGAAATGTCAATAAAAGGACTTTATGTCTCGCTTTCTGTGTTTCTTGGGTTTCTGTGATTACAGTTTATTCTCTGAGGACAGAGTTCCCAAAGGTATACATATTCCATGCTGCTTGTCCCAGGGGTAAGCACTGGATTTCCCCGGTCCTCTTTAATAATGGTTTATGGACTTGTCCTCCTAATAATGGTTTATGGACTTGTCCTCCAGAAACTCATCCAAACCTGTTTTAAACTCAGCTTTTCCTACATACTCGGTAATGAATTCCAGTTTGATTACATGCCGAGTGAAAAAATATTTTCTCTAATTAGTCTTAAATGCGCCACATTGTAGCTTCATTGCATGCCCCCTAGTCTTTCTATTTTTTGAAGGCGTAAATAACTGATCTACATTTACCCATTCCAATCCATTCGTTATTTTATAGACCTCCATCATATCTCTTTTCCAAGTTTTCCAAGAGCCCTTCCTCATAAGGGTAGCCTTCCATCCCCGTTAACCTCCTTAAACCTTTGCATTTAGCTCCTTTATTTTTTTATTAATCATTTTCCTTATTTTTTCTTAGTCTCCTTTTTGAAAGTTAATGGCCAGCACAGTGGATTTCCTTGTTATCCTCCCTCCATTTATTAAATCAAATGTGATCATGTTACGATTGCTGCTATTACGTGGTCTCAACACCGTTACCTCTCGCACTAAATCCTGCGTTCCACTAAGAATTAGTTCCCCTTGAGTTGGTTCCTGAACCAGCTGCTCCACGAAGCAGTCATTTATTTCATCTAGAAATTTTATCTCCCTAGCATGGCCTGATGTAACATTGATCCAATCAATACTGGGGTAATTGAAATCTCCCATTATTACCGTATTGTAAACTTTGCTAGCTTCCCTAATTTCTTTTAGCATTTCATCATCTGTCTGTTCATTCTGGCCAGGAGGATGGTAGTACACCCCCACTGCCATTCCCTTCCCCTTTTTACATGGAATTTCTATCCATAAAGATTCTACAGTGTATTTTATTTCCTACAAAATCTTTATCCTGTTTGACTCAATGCCCTCTTCAACATATAGCATCACCCGGGGCAGATTAAGGCAATCTGCTGCCTGAGGCGAGAGATGAGCAAGTGCCCCCCTCCCCGCACCCAAAGTTTAGAGACCTCCTCAGAGCTCTAGTTGGGGAGCAGGAGTGTCACCTAACTCAGAACACTGTTCAGGGGATTGCCCCAAGTAAAGGAGATAGCAACATATTCCCAGTGTATATAATTGAAAAAACAAAACAAAACAAAACAAAACTTTGCAGTGTTGTTTATATGGATCAAAAATTGTAGCAATTTAATTATACAGCCTGGAAATTTAATATAAACCATGACGACTCCTGACACTGCACACTTATTAAATGTAAATATATATTCTGAAAAAAACAAGAGATATGCAAAGTGTTCACACACCAAAGAGCAAAAATTAAAAATAAGAATGCTAATGCAGTTTATAACATCAAATTTTATTTTAATATTGTAAACTGCATGGTGGTTCACACTTTTTCTTTTTGAATATATATTCTGTATCCAAAGAAACCCCTCTTCCAAAACGCATGCAGAGCAGAACTAGGACATTTCCCCGTAGAACACAATATGCCAAAAATAATTTCTGATATTGGTGTCATCTCAGTAATTGCAATGTCAGCCTTCATGAGTTCTGGGCATATTGTGAAGTAAAGCGTAGTTACTCACTTGTAGCAGGTGATGTTACAGACGGAGTCCCGCACTGGAATGCTCCCCAGCTTCCAAAGGAAGCCTTTGGGAGGCACACCGCGCATGCGCACCTGCCTTCTCACCTGACGCAATGCCATATTCCCCAGTCTAATTATACAGCAGGAGTCAGAAAAGGCAACTCCCCGGTCATATGGGTGGGTTGTGAGGACTTACTCCTGCTGTTCACGGAGAATACCTGGCTACAGGTGAGTAACTCCGCTTTCTTCGTGAACAAACAGGAAATAAGTTCTCATGTATGGGACTCCCAAGCTACAGATTACCGGAATCCGAAGAGATCAACAACCCAAAAGGGGCAACCAACTGGAAAAAACAAACAGCAGCAAGGCATCCCCCGCAGGACTTACCCGAGTCAGCATCCTCAGCCGACATTGACCTGAGGGGTTTTTGCAAGTAGCCTGAACAGACAGAAAAGCCGATGGGCAGGAGTTGACTCTATGACCCAAAGAAATGCCAGAGTATGGCCTGGCCAAAATTGCTTTACCGCCAGGAATCCCCATCCAGACAGTAATGGGCTGCAAAGGTATAGACTAAAGATCACACAGCAGTCTTGCAGATTTCCATCCTTTGTGGAAACAGTGTGGAGGTTGGCCACCAACACTGTGGGCCATAACATGACCTTTAAGGCATAACCCAGCCTGGGAATAGGCGTGAGTGATGCAGTCCTCTAGCCAAAGGGATAGCATGTGCTTTGAAACAGTGACACCCAGCCTATTAGGGTCGAAAGAAATGAACAGCTGGGGGGACTGGCAGAGTTTGTTTGCAACACCACCTCTCCCCAGTTAACATGAGGCCAGGGGAAGAACTATCGACTGGTTGAGGTGGAATACAGAAATCACTTTCGGCAGAAAGCAGGGGTGCATGCAGAAAGCCACCTTGTTCTAGTGCAACTTGGTGTACGGCGGGTGAGCTACGAAAGGCCTGGAGCTCACTGATGTGTCGGGCCGATGTCACCACCAACAGAAAGAGAACATTCCAGGTCAGGAATTTCAGGAGATACGAGTCCAGTGGCTCAAATGGGGCCCACATAAGCTGGGCGAGTTCCACGTTGAGATACCAAACCTCCGTAGGGGGCTTGAACAGGGTGGCTTCAAGAGAAGCAGACCCTGCATAAAGTGAACCACAAGAGGCTGAGCCAAAATGGGCTTCCCCTGGTACATCCCTATTGCTATTGCGCTGAGGTGAACACACAACAAATTAGACTTCAGGCCCGAGTCAGAGAGGTGAAGGAGGTACTCCAGCATCTGGTCCATTTATTTAGCTGTATTTATATCCCGCTTTTCACCGGGTCAAAGCAGTCAATTGGGGGATACATTTGACACGAGGGGATATGAGACACATACGCTAATACTTACAGGGAACATGGGCAATGGAGGGTTAAGTGGCTTGTTCAAGACCACAAGGAGTGCCTATAGGACTAGAAATCCCAGACCCTCCGGCCTGAGATTGCTGTCCCCAGGTGGGACTTGAACCCCCGGCCCTCCGTCCTGAAGTACCTTGTCCTAACCACTAGACCACTCCTCCCTGGTCCATGGCACAAGAGAAGGGGGGGTCTAGCGTCCTGCCTGCATACCAGGTGGCAAACCTCCGCCACTTTAGCGCATAGCCCTTGTGCATGGAGTCCTTGTGGGATGCCAGAAGGATGTTGTTAACACCTTTGGGAAGACTGAGTTCTGAGAGGACTAAATGCTCAGCATCCATGCCATGAGGGCCAACGTTGGGGTACAGCAAGGTTCCACCCTCCTGCGAGATGAAGTCCAGGGTGAAGCCCAGATGGAGAGGCTCCTGGTGAGAGCTGCAGAGAAGTGGGAACCATGACTGCAGAGGCCAATAAGGAGCGATGAGGATCATGGAGCTCTTGTCAAGCTGGAGCTTCAGGAGAGTTTTTGCCATGAGTGGTATTGGGGGGTATGCATACAGTAAGCCCTCCCCCTAGTGAAGTAGAAAGGTATCTGAGGCCAGGCGGTTGCTGGCCAGCCTTTGCAAGCAGAAGCGGGCTACCTGGGCATTGTGTGCCATGGCAAAGAGATCCACCACAGCAGTGCCCCACTCCTGAAAGATCCAGTTCACTACCACACTCGTGTGGCTGAAGGACCTGGCTGAGCTGGTCTGCTAGGCCATTGAGCTCACTGGGCAGATAAGTCGCTCCAATATCTATGCCATGGAGCAGGGCGAACTTCCACAATCAAACAGCCTCCCAGCAGAGGAGGTACGAGCCTGTGCTCCCCTGCTTGTTCACATAGAACATCGCCACCTGATTGTCTGTTTGGATCATGAACACCTGAGTGACTAGTCAGGTGTGCTCGGAAGGCACAGAGGGCATTGGCTATCACTCGAAGCTCGAGAAAGTTGATCTGGAGCAGGCTTTCCTGCTTGAACCACAGGCCCTGCATATGCAGGCTGTCTAAGTGGGCTCTCTAGCCGAGTTTGGATGCGTCAGTCATGAGCATCTTGCAGGGGACTGCCATCTAGAATGGGAGGTCTTGCAGCAGATTCACTGGCTTGAGCCACCAGTTGAGGGACCGCATCAGGGGCGCGATGACCGCAACCCTGTCCCAGAGACGGCTCATCGCCTGCTTCCTTTGTGTGCTTAAGGTCCAATTGGGCCTGCCACATGAAGAGATGGGCTTGAGGGGGTAACATGCACCGTGGCTGCCATGTGGCTGAGGACCCTCAGCATCCTTTGGACCGTTGTGTGGCAATGGTGCTGCACAATGTTCCCTACTGCTACCAGCCGCCATATGAGGTCTTCTGGTAAAAAGGCCCGTGCACAAGTGGTATCAAGGAGTGCCCCAATGAACTCCAGCTGCTGTGAGACTTCAGGTAATTGATTATGAAGCAGAGATGCTCTAACACCTGAATGGTGAGCTTGGCAGACTGCAGGATGCTGTCTGGAGTGGGACCCTTGATTAGCCAGTCATCCAGATATGGGAAAATGAAGACTCCATGGTCTGGAGGTAGGCAGCCACGACCACCAGGCACTTCGTGAAGACCCATGGAGCTGAGGCCAGCCCGAAGGGAAGCACTTGATATTGATAGTGCAGGCCTCCCAGCATGAACCGTAGGTACTGACTGTGATGCGGATGGATTGGGATGTGTACATGCATCCTTTAGATCTACAGAGCATAGTCAATCGTCTTGTAGAAGGTATGGGAGCAGCATCTCCAGCGAGACAATTTTGAACTTCTCGCTCACCAGGAACCATTTTAGGTTTAGCAGGTCGAGGATGAGCCTGAACCTTCCAGTCTTTTTGGGATCCAAGAAATATCTGGAATAGAAACCCTGTCTGACCTGAGCCAGGGGAACCAGCTCAATGGCTAGGTCGACTAACAGAGCAGAGACTTCTTAATGCAACAGGCTCTGGTGCGCAGGGTGCATGGGGTACTCCCTCAGGGTGTACGAAGGTGGCAGCTGATATCCACTTTGGATGATCTGCATCACCCAGGTGTCTGAGGTGACGAGGGGCCACCTGTGGGCGAAGTGGACGAGCCGCCCCC
Source organism: Ichthyophis bannanicus (assembly GCA_033557465.1). Taxonomy (NCBI): domain Eukaryota; kingdom Metazoa; phylum Chordata; class Amphibia; order Gymnophiona; family Ichthyophiidae; genus Ichthyophis; species Ichthyophis bannanicus. Next base: position 551,975,460 of record CM066031.1, read on the forward strand.
CCTACCTGAGGAGGTACCCCAGTAAACAGTGGCTGGCTGGTTATGCTTTTGAGGAGCCTGTCAAAAACCCACCCCTGACTTGGAATGTGGGGCGAGCTGAGCCTTCGGTGTTTTCTCCCTCTGCTGCTGGCGGGGCGCCTGTGCTTCGGTTGGACCTGCAGTTGGGCCAGGAAATACCGGAGCAGGTAGAAAGTCTTCTTGCCCGGGTGTTTCTTCTGCACAGGATCTGCGGTCTTCCTGGAGAGCCTAGAGAGGGTTACATACTCCTTCTCAAGCTCCTCTGCCTTTTCCTCCACCAACTTCCCAAAGAGGCTCTACCCCTGGCAAGGAACATTGGCTATCTTGTCCTGGACTCACTGTTTCAGGTTGGAGGACTGCAGCCATGCCATCTGGCAGGCAGTGATGCCTACTGCTGCTACTCTGTCTGCGGACTCAAAAGCATTGTAGGCGTCACGCACCATGAATTCAGAGCACTCCTTGCCATGGGGAACCCAAGGCCCGAAAGGCCTTGCGACGGTCCTCAGGGACATGAGCGGCAAATTCCACCAGGTCCAGCATGTTGTCTTTGAGGAACATGCTTATATAGGTCTGTGAGGCCAGGATCCTGGCAACCAGCATGGAACCCTGATAGCATTTTCTTCTGGCATCAAGGGTTCAAGCTTCATGGCCTGGAGGCACTAAAGAATGAGTCTTGGTGCTTTTAACCCACTTCAAGGCTGACTCAACCACGTTGGAGTTGTGTGGTAATTGAGGCTTCTCGAAGCCCGGGACCTTCTGGACCCTGTACAGGGAATCAAGTCTCTGACTGACAACGGAAACTGTGAGAAGGGTTTCCCATAGTCACAACAGCAACCTTTACAGGACATGGTACATGGACACCATCACAGTTTCCCTGGGGACCATGGGGTACTGGAGGAGCTTCAGCTCCTCTTTCCTCAGCTCCTCCTCCAATTCTAGGGAGAGGTGAATGGCCTTGGACATGTCCCCATGTCCCTGATGTTCCTGGAAAGACATATCCTCTGGAAGTGACTTACACTGCTTCAGGGGAGTCAGATAGGAGGTCAGGAGACTGGAGGTCTGACGCCAACAATTCCTCCTTGGTCTTGCATTCCAATTTGGATTCCAAGAGAAAGCCAAAGTAGTGTCGGGTCCCCTCTCCCTGTCGGCTCCACGACGGGGGAGAGGGAGGAGGCCGGTAGCCCCGTGCAGACATTGGTGATCCTGGATATCAGATTCAGACATGCTGGAAAGGGAGATAGCTGTCGGAATCTGTGTCGATTCAGACCTCCCACCTGAAGCACCTGCCTCAGCAGGCAAGGCATGGGTCTCCCGAAAGGACTGGACAGACTGTGGATGATGACTCCATTGGTGCCACAAAGCCTGTGTTTTGTAAGGCTAGATCTGCTGCCAAGTGAGCTTCGAGGGCACGAAGGCATTCCTCCAGAAACACCACCTGCAAGGGGGCCGATGCCATAGCAGTGGACATTTGTGTTGACACCTTGGGTGGGGACTTCACAATGATTGGTACATCGAGAGACATCCAGCTGCCCTCCTGGGCAATGGGGGTCAATGACTCCATTCTGAGGGTCGATTCTTCCCGCTGGGGAAGCTGGGCCAGCCGTTCCCAGCCCTCACTCTCTGGAATGCATGGAGGACTGCGATGATGATGCACCCGGATTTTCTCCTGGTGCTCACCCTTCAACGTCAATGGCATCTCATCAGAGAGTCTCCTCTCACTGCTCAGGCCCCCTGGCTCTAACTGGGCACGGAGCTCCCTCCTTATAGATGCCTCCACAGAAACCTTGGAAGGCGTGGACGACGGGGTTGCGGCTGAGGGGCTCCTTTTGTTTTTCCTGCCTTTCAGTCCCCATCGCGTCATTTGCAGGCATAGATTGCAGGATGAGGACTGATAGTCAGGTCCAAGGCATTGTAAACAACAGTTGTGGCCACTGGCTGGCTTAGACAGAACAAATAATACTGCCACAGAGGGCAGGAAATGGCTCCAAGGGGGCAATAAAACACCAAAAGTGAGAAAATGAGAGAAAAACCCCCCAAGTCTGTAGAGACTGACTGAGCCGGTGACAGACGGCAAGAAAAGCTAGAAAAAAACAAAAGCCCACGAGGGCCAAGAAGAAAAACTTTTTTCCGGAATGCAAGACGACATTCTAGGGTCTCTGTGGAAAGCGAAGACGGACTAAGATGGCGCCGCAGCAAACAGGAAGTGTGCCTCCCAAAGGCTTCCTCTGGGAGCTGGGGAGCATTCCCAAGCGGGGCCCCATTGGTGATGTCACCCATATGAAGGACTTATTTCCTGCTTGTACACGGAGAAAACAAAACTTTGCAAAAACCACTCAGGACCTTTAAAGAAATCTACCATATCATAACAGCATTAACTTACAAAGCTCACACAAGAAGCCTATTCAGAAAAGGTAGCACCATTAAGAATTTCAGTAGGCCTTAGGACATCCATACACCTATTCGTAAAACTGAACAAGCCAGATTACTACAGTACAGATTCCTACATAGAAGCTTCATGTTAACAGCATACATAGCGTCGGTCATACGCGCAGAGAAAGCACAGTTACTTACCTGTAACAGGTGATCTCTGGGAACAGCAGGAATTAGTCCTCACATATGGGTACGTCGCTACCGACGGAGCCTGCGCGGGAATGCTCCCCAGCTTCCCAGAATGAAAGCTTTTGGGGCATCCCACAGCGCATGCGCGCTGCCTTCCCGTCTTTCCTACCAACTCTCCTCAGTTCAAGTTTAAAGTTGAGACAATAGAGAGAGGAAAGGAAAGACAAAGAGAGATACAACTCCTAGGGGAGGTGGGAGGGTTGTGAGGACTAATTCCTGCTGTTCCCAGAGATCACCTGTTACAGGTAAGTAACTGTGCTATCTCCAGGAACAAGCAGGAATAAGTCCTCACATATGGGGACTCCCTAGCTAAGATGCCTGGGAGATCCCCAAGGGTATGAGACCCTGAAGGGTTCCTCGTCTTCCTATGGATCTCAGGCATCCATTCAGGGAAGGAGGGCAGGAGTTGTTCAAGAATGGAACAGGTGTCTGAGGACAGCCTCACCAAACAAGGCATCCCGGCGGGAGTCCTTGTCCAAACAGTAATGGGCTGTGAAGGTATGAACCGAGGCCCAGGTGGCTGCTCGACAGATCTGGTCGATGGACACAGAATGAAGATGAGCCATAGAGGTGGCCATGGCCCTCACATTGTGAGCTGTGACATGGCCCTCCAGAGAAAGGTTCTTACTCTGGTAAGCAAAAGAAATACACTGAGCAATCCAATTGGACAGTGTTCTTTTAGAGACTGGAAGTCCTAAATGAGAAGGATCAAAAGCAACAAAAAGCTGGGAAGACTTTCTATGTTGCTGTGTCCTGTGTAAGTAAAAAGCAAGAGCTCTTTTACAATCTAGAGTATGAAGGTTCCTCTCTGCACTGGATGCATGAGGAGCTGGAAAAAAGACAGGTAAATATACCTCTTGATTAAGATGAAAAGGTGAGACCACTTTAGGCATAAAGTGAGGATTTGTCCTAAGGACTACCTTATCATGATGGAACCTTGTATAAGGTGGATTAGCCACTAAGGCCTGCAGTTCACTGATGCGGCGAGCAGAAGTGATTGCAATAAGGAAAATAACCTTCCAGGAAAGAAATTTCAAGGAGGTAGTGGCTAAGGGTTCAAAAGGTGGCTTCATAAGCTGACCAAGAACCAAATTTAAATCCCATGCCACTGGAGGAGGTCGAATGGGAGGTTTAGTTAAAGTTAGGCCTCTCATAAATCTTGCAATAAGAGGATGAGAGGAAACAGGTTGTCCATTGATACGCTTAAGGGATGCTGCAATAGCACTTAAATGGACCCTTACTGAATTCGTCTTAAGGCCTGCATTGGAAAGATGCAGGAGATATTCTAATAGAGAATTCACAGGAAGTGCCAGAGGGTCAAGACCCTGTTGAGCACACCAAATGGAAAATCTTTTCCATTTAAAAGCATAGGAACGCCTAGTGGAAGGTTTCCTGGAAGCATGGAGGATATCCTTCACTTGCTGCGAAAGACTGAAGTCTTGAAGGTCTAGGCCTTCAGTAACCAAGCTCTGAGGTGAAGGGACTTGGGATTTGGATGCCACAAAGTCCCCTCCTCCTGAGACAGAAGGTCTGGAGCAGCTCCCAAGTCCAGGGAGGGGGCTTGGGAGAGATGCAGAAGTAGAGGGTACCACACTTGGCGTGGCCAGCGTGGAGCTATGAGGATCATAGATCCTTGATCCCTCTGAAGTTTGAACAGTCTTGGGAATCAAAGGAATGGGTGGAAAGGCATACAGGAAGTCCTGACCCCAATGAAGGAGGAAGGCATCCTTGGCCTGAACTCCCTGACACGGAATTCTGGAACAGAACCGGGGAAGTTTGGCATTCCACGGACTTGCAAATAGGTCTATGTCCGGGGTTCCCCATTCCTGGAAGATTCTGAATACCTGATCCATGTGCAGGGACCATTCGTGTGGAAGCAGAGCTCGACCGAGTCTGTCTGCCCAAGAGTTTTGAATTCCTGGGAGGTATACTGCCAGGAGATGGATTTGATGCTCTCTGGCGAAGGCCCATAATCTTAGAGCTTCGTTGCAAAGCGACAGAGAGCCAGTTCCTCCTTGCTTGTTTATGTAAAACATGGCTACCTGATTGTCCGTTTGAATGAGGACTGTCTGGTAGCTAAGGAGGGTATGAAAGACCTTGAGAGCTAGGAACACTGCTCGAAGTTCCAAGAGGTTGATATGAAGAGAGGTCTCCTGTGGGGACCAAGTGCCTTGGGTGGAGAGGTCCTGTAGATGAGCTCCCCAACCTGTTTGGGAGGCATCTGTTGTGAGGATTGCTTGGGGCAACAAAGGTTGGAAGGGGGACCCCAGCAACAGATTTTGAGTGGACATCCACCATTGGAGAGACCAAAAGAGACATTTGGAGTTTGCTATTTGGTCTGAGAGAGCTCCTGAAGCTTGAGTCCACTGGGTGGACAAAGTCCATTGAGCTGCTCTCATGTGTAGGCGAGCATAGGGCACCACATGTACTGTGGAAGCCATGTGGCCTAGTAGTTGTAGCATCTCCCGGGCAGTTAAGTGGCTCTTTGACTGAATCTGGGAGGCTAACTGCACTAGACGTTGGCAACGAGCCTGGGGAAGATAGGCTCTTGCAGTAGTGGTGTCCAACCAGGCCCCTATGAATTCTAGGGACTGAGTAGGGGTGAGCTGAGACTTTGGGAGGTTTACCACAAGTCCCAGATACTGCAGAATGCGCCTGGTGCGGTCCAGGGAAATTTGGGCTTCTGACTGAGATGGAGCTCGGATGAGCCAGTCGTCCAGGTAGGGGAAGACAAATATTCCCAGAGTGCGTAGAAATGCAGCAACTATTGCCATGCATTTGGTGAACACTCTTGGAGCAGAGGCTAGACCGAAAGGAAGCACTCTGTATTGGTAATGTTTTCCCTGGAACAGAAAACTTAGGAACTTTCTGTGGGATGGATGGATGAGTATATGAGTGTACGCATCCTTGAGATCTAGAGAACAAAGCCAATCCTGACTCTGTAGGTATGGAAGGAGAGTGCCTAAAGAAAGCATCTTGAACTTCTCCTTGCATAGAAATTTGTTCAATTCTCTGAGATCTAGAATGGGTCTCTATCCCCCTGTTTTCTTTGGAATGAGAAAGTAGGGGGAGTAAAACCCTGACCCATGTTGAAGAAGAGGAACTTCTTCTATGGCCCTCTGGGCCAGAAGGGTGGTTACCTCCTGATCCAGAAGGTCGAGGAGAGATGTGGGAGAATTGAAATGTCTCACCATGGTGTAGGGAGGAAGGTCTGAGAAATGAAGTTTGTAGCCCTCTCTGATGATGGAGAGGGTCCACTGCTCTGATGTGATTTGCTCCCATCTGGGAGCAAAATGAGCTAACCTTCCTGGAATGGTGAGAGGTTCTGGCTGTTGTAGAGCCAGAAATGTTAAGTTCTCTAGTATCAAGTCAAAAGCCCTGAGGGGCTTGGGACTGCTGGGTTGCAGCAGCCCCTGCAGGTTTAGGCCTGGCCTGTTAGGTTGCTGACGCTTAGTAGCAAAGCGACCTGTAGAAGATTGTTGACCAGAAGTGGAAGGAAATCTGCCCTTCTTGTAAAAAGACTTTTTAAAAGATTTTTTCTTGGCCGGAGTGGAGGTAGACTTAGAAAGTCTATCCAGAGCAGCATTTTCTGCATCCATTTGAGTGGCTTTAATTTGCCACTCTTTGCCAAATAGATTTTCACCTGTACAGGGCAGATTTCCTAAACCATCTTGAACCCAGGGTTCTAGATCAGAAGCCTGGAGCCAAGCAATTTTACGAGCAACTATAGCAATGCCTGAGGCTCTGCTGGCACCTTCAAAAGAATCAAAGGCTGCCCTGTTGGAAAACTTTGAAATGTCTTGAGTATGCTTAAGCCAAAGAAGGAACTCATCCCTTTTATCCTCTGGTATAAAAGGGAGAAAGTTGTGCAGCTTTTCTGCAACCTCCTTCAGAAACATACCCATATAAAGACTGTATGAATTGATTCTTGCAATAAGCATGCTAGCTTGGAAGATTTTCCTACCAAAAGCATCCAAGGTCCTGCATTCTCTTCCTGGAGGAGTAAGCGTAGTTACTCACCTGTAACAGGTGTTCTCCAGGAGCAGCAGGAATCAGTCCTCACTTATGGGTGACGTCGGCGCCGACGGAGCCCTCGCGGAGCAATTTTCCCCAGCTTTCAAAGAAAGCCTTTGGGAATTGCAGCGCGCATGCGCGTGGTCGTCTTCCCGCCCGAGGGTGCCATCTTAGCCAGTCAGATGACATAGCTAAAAAAGACAGCATAAAAATTTGCAAAAAGAACATAAGCAGACGATTGCAACTCCAAGGGGAGGAGGGAGGGTAGTGAGGACTGATTCCTGCTGCTCCTGGAGAACACCTGTTACAGGTGAGTAACTACGCTTTCTCCAGGACCAAGCAGGAAGTCAGTCCTCACTTATGGGACTCCCAAGCTCAAGGCTACCGGAGACCCTAAGCACAAAAATGAGCTCCCTCTAGCTCAGCAGCACAGAAGGATAGAATCTTCGCTGAATTATCACCCACCGGTAGCCCACATCCGGGATGGAGGGTAGGAGTTGCTCAGACCTCAAAGAGATTACGGAGGACTGCCTGTCCGAAAGCACTGTCCCTACGGGACTCCCTCTCGAGACAGTAATGGACCGCAAAAGTCTGGCTCGAAGACCAAGTAGCGGCCCGGCAGATGTCTGCCAGCGGAACAGAGCGGAGGTAAGCCACTGACGTGGCCTTTGCCCGAACGCAATGAGCCGTGACTCGACTTTCTAAGGAGAGTCCGGCTGCCCCATAAGCCCAAGAGATACAGTCCGCAACCCAGATGGACAGAGTAAGCTTGGAGACCGGGAGCCCCAATTTATTGGGGTCAAAAGACACAAAAAGCTGAGCAGCTTTACGGTGCTCCCGCGTACGGTCAAGGTAGAAGTTCAATGCCCTTCTACAGTCCAGGGTATGGAGGACCGTTTCAGCTCGGCTGGAGTGTGGTCTGGGAAAGAAGGTTGGAAGTACCACCTCCTGATTGATGTGAAAAGGGGAGACCACTTTAGGCAGAAATTTTGGGTGAGTCCGTAGGACTACCCTATTCTTGTAGAACCTAGTGTAAGGGGGATCAGACACGAGGGCCTGCAATTCACTTACGCGCCTAGCGGAAGTGAGGGCTATCAAGAACAGTGTTTTCCAAGACAGAAAACGGAGAGAACAGGTAGCCATAGGTTCAAAAGGCGGACAGGTGATCCGCTGCAAAACCACATTCAGGTCCCAGTCAGGCGCTGGCGGGCGCAGAGGTGGTTTAAGTAGAAGGAGACCTCGGAGAAACCTCGCTACGAGAGGGTCATTGGAGAGAGGTCTGCCGTCCACTGGCACATGATGTGCTGAAAGAGCACTGAGGTGAACTTTGACGGAGTTGGACTTAAGTCCCAGATTAGAGAGGTGCAGCAAGTACTGCAAGATCACCGACACCGGGCAGGAGAAGGGATCCTGAGACTGTTGGGTACACCAGACTGCAAAGCGACGCCATTTAAGGGCGTAGCATTTGCGGGTAGAAGGCCGTCGCGAAGCTAAGACGACCTCCTCCACCTCCGCCGGCAGGAGAAGGGGAGCAAGGACTACCCTCTCAGCAGCCAGGCCATGAGGTTGAGAGACCTGAGGTTGGGGTGCAGAAGGGACCCCTGATCCTGAGTGAGGAGATCCGGTTGTATCCCCAGAGGGATTGGACCCTCCACCGCCAGTTGCAGCAGGAGTGGAAACCACGGCTGCCTGGGCCAGCGAGGGGCCACCAGGATCATGAAGGCTTTGTCTCGGAGAACCTTGAAAAGAGTCCGAGAGACCAGCGGGATGGGAGGGAAAGCGTACAGAAGGCTCCCCGACCACGAGATCAGAAAGGCGTCCGCCGCAACCCGAAGGGGGTGTGGCTGACCAGAGCAGAAGCGAGGAAGCTGCCGGTTGTGAGGACTGGCAAAGAGATCCACCGTGGGGAGACCCCACTTGAGGAAGAGCTTCTGAACTACCAAGGGATCCAGACGCCACTCGTGCGGCTGGAGGACCCTGCTGAGTTTGTCTGCAAGGCAATTTTCTTGGCCCGGGAGATAAACTGCCTTGAGGAGAATGCCGTGACTGACGGCCCAAGAGCAGAGCTTCTGTGCCTCCCGGCAGAGGAGGAAGGAGCCCGTGCCCCCCTGCTTGTTCACGTAGAACATGGCAACTTGATTGTCCGTCTGGACAAGGACGGACTGTTGGGAAGTCAGGTGGGAGAAGGCCTTGAGAGCTAGGCGGATCGCCCTGAGCTCCAGGAAGTTGATCTGCTGAGCAGACTCCCACGTGGTCCAGAGGCCCTGAGTACGTGCCTCTTGGCAATGTGCTCCCCAGCCCAGGAGGGATGCATCGGTGGTCAGCACCCGGGTCGGCTGAGGTGACTGGAAAGGCATTCCGAATATCAGGTTCGGCTGCCGGAGCCACCACCGGAGAGACGAGAGCAGCGGCTCGGAGACGCGCACTAGGTCTGCCAGGCCGCCTGTGGCTTGTCGCCACTGCTGGCGGAGACACCATTGAGCAGACCGCATGTTCAGGCGGGCATTGGGGGTCACATGGACAGTGGAAGCCATATGGCCGAGCAGTCTCAGGAAGCGCCTGGCGGAGACCAGGGGCTGGCTGCGAAAGCGGTCGGCTAGGTCCATGAGCCGTTGAGCCCTGTCGAGCGGTAGGTACGCTCGTGCCCGAGGAGTGTGCAGCCTTGCGCCGATGAACTCGAGATCCTGTGAGGGGAGCAAAGTGGACTTTGCGAAGTTTATGACAAAGCCCAAGTGCTGCAGCAGAGTCACCGTGCGGCACGTGGCGTTGGTGACCTCCTGAGCGGACGCTGCTCTGATGAGCCAGTCGTCGAGGTACGGAAAGACATAGAGGCCGTGAAGCCGGAGATGGGCCGCCACGACCGCGAGACATTTTGTGAAGACTCGCGGTGCGGAGGATAGGCCAAAGGGCAGTACTCTGTACTGGTAATGATTTCCTGCCACCACAAACCTTAGGTATTGGCGGTGGCTTGGGTGGATGAGGATGTGCGTGTAGGCATCCTTTAGATCCAAGGAGCATAGCCAATCTCCCTGCTGGAGGTAGGGCAGAAGGATTCCAAGGGTAAGCATTTTGAACTTCTCCCGCACAAGGAACTTGTTGAGGTTGCGCAAGTCCAGGATGGGTCTGAGGCCCCCTGTTCTCTTTGGTATCAGAAAATACCTTGAATAAAAGCCTTGACCTCTCAGGTGGTGGGGCACCGGTTCCACCGCCTGTTCCTGCAGAAGACCTGCTAACTCCTGAAGGAGCAACTCCCTGTGCAGAGGGGGGCGCGAAGGTTCTCCCGGAAAATAGGAGGGAGGGACCTGATGGAAGTGGAGAAGGTAGCCCTCTCGCACGACCTGAAGCACCCAGGCATCTGCGGTGATGCTGGACCACCTGTGGGCGAAGTGAACCAGCCGGCCTCCGGTGCTGGGAGGGACCAGCGGGGGGGGAGAGGCTATGCTGAGCGAGTCAAAAACCCCCACCCTGCTGAGCAGGGGCTGGTGGTGCAGGCTTGGGGGCTTGCTGCCTACGGGACCCGTTACCCCGTCCCTTGGCCTGCTGGCCCTGTTGGGGAGCTGCAGGGGCCTGATAATGGGGGTACTGTTTGTAGGCAGCCGCCTTCCTCGGGTAAAAGGACTTTTTTCCCGAGCCCTTCTTTTTCTGGGAAGGGGCGGAGGTCTTCCTAGAAAGCCTGGTCCTGGTGAGAGTCTCAGTCTCAATTTGTGCAGCCTTTTCCGCCATGGGCTTGCCAAAGAGGTTTTCGCCTCGGCAGGGGACATCGACCAACTTGTCCTGTACCCAGGGCTCAAGGTCCGACGACTGAAGCCAAGCCTGTCGGCGGGCACCGATGCCGGCTGCGGCCACTCTAGCCGAGGCCTCAAAGCCATCATAGGCTGCTCGGGACATGAACTTTGAGCATTCCCGAATGCCCGTGGACAAGGCTAGGAACCTCCGCAAGGGCTCCTCGGAGAGACCAGCGGAGAATCCGGCTAGCTCTTTAGCCAGATCCCGGAGATACATGCCCATGTAGAGCTGGTAAGTCTGGACACGACATGCGAGCATAGAGCCCTGGAAGCACTTCTTGCCAAGGCCATCCAGGTTACGGGCCTCCCTTCCAGGAGGCACCGAGGAGTGCATCTTCTGGCTCTTAAGACGATGCATGGCCGATTCCACTACCATGGAATGGTGTGGCAGCTGTGCCTTCTGAAAGCCAGGGCTCTTGCGGACCCGATAGATAGAATCGACCCGCTTGCTCAGGACCGGCGAGGAGGCCGGACTCTCCCACATGCGGAAGAGTAGTCGTTCCAGCATAGGAGGAACCGGCACAGTAAAGTGCTCCCTCGCGGGAGAGTCATACTGGAGGGCGTCGAGCTCTTCGGCTCGAGGCTCCTCCTCGGGATCCGCAGGGAAGGCCAAAGCCTTGGCCATATCCCTAACGAAGTCCGAGAACCGGGCATCCTCCGGGGGGGACTGCTTCCGAGGCTCGGACCCCGGGGAGTCCGATGGGACACACCGAGTCCGGAAAGAATCAGGTGACTCTTCCTCCTCAGACTCCAGACCGACTCCGACGAGGACTCGGTGGGGTCGGCCCCGGGCAGGGTGCGGCGCCAGCCGCCCCGACGTCGAGGGAGTCGGCGTCGGCGACCTCGGTCCCGAACGGGAGGCCGAGGGTGACCTCGACCGAGGATCGACTCGAGTTCTCATTGACTCGAGGATCGGCTCGGTCTCCGGGGTCGACTTGGACGTCGACGTCCCGGCGGTCGGGGCAGCGGCGCCAGCGAGCAGTGCCCACTGCTGGTCCATGAAGGCAGACAGTCTGCTCTCCAAGGCCGTCAACCTGAGTCCGAGCTCAGGTGACCCAGCAGCCCCCGACTCGGGCCCCGACGGCGTCGGGCCCGACGTCGGCTGTCGCGGAGGCGAGTCCAGAAGGACTACAGGACTTACCCGGGCAGGCATCTCCGACTCCAGGCGAGGTCGCTTCGGGAGATGTTCCTTCTCCAAGGACCCGGGGCGGCTGTCGGGGCTATGCGACCTGGCCCTCGCGGAGCCAGGAGCGTCCACCGACGCCGCCCTCGCGGGTTTTTCCTTCCGACGATGGTCCCCGGAGGGAGAATCCCGGTCGGAGGAGCTCCGGCGACGGTCCGAGCTGGAGCCCTTTGACACGGAGGCCTCCGACGAGGTCCGGGTACGGCTGGGGTCAGCGAAGATTCTCTCGCGCTGATGCCGCCGACTTCTCAACGCCTTCGAGGACAGTTTCCTGCAGGGCCCACAGATCAGTTCCTCATGATCCGGGCCCAAGCAGCGGAGGCAAAAGTCGTGTGTGTCGATTAGTGACATATTTCGGTCACACCGACCACACCGCTTAAAGCCACTGGCAGCCATCGGGGGAAAAAGGGCCCCTGCGAGGTCAAAGGACCGGGCTGCCAGGGAAAACGAAAATGAAAGCTGACTAAGTCAGAAAAACCGAAAAAAGTATAAAATAAAGAGGAAAATCAACTTTTTCGCGGGGACAAGACGGGGACGTCTGCAGGGCTCCGCGGAAAAAAGAAGACTGGCTAAGATGGCACCCTCGGGCGGGAAGACGACCGCGCATGCGCGCTGCAATTCCCAAAGGCTTTCTTTGAAAGCTGGGGAAAATTGCTCCGCGAGGGCTCCGTCGGCGCCGACGTCACCCATAAGTGAGGACTGACTTCCTGCTTGGTCCTGGAGAAGAAGAGTGTCTTTTGGTACTCTTTATCCTCTTCATAGCTGACTGCACCACAATGGAGTGGTGAGGAAGCTGAGTTTTTTGAAATCCAGGAGGAGGGACACGGTACATAGTGTCCAATCTACGAGAATGAGGAGAAAGGGTGAGAGGAGTCTCCCACAATTCAATCAAATGTTCTTGAAGAATTTCATGAATTGGCAAGGTGACTGCCTCTCTGGGAACCTTAGAGTATCCCAAAATATCTAATTTTTTTGCTCTAGGTTCTTTTTCAGAGGTTACTGAAATAGAGAGTCCTTTAGCTACTTCTATTATGAAGTCTTGAAAGGACAAATCCTCTGGAGGAGACATTCTCCTTTTGGAGAAGAAGGCTCCTCAGGAAGGGTGACAGATACTTCAGGGGACTCATCCGATGACTCAGAATCATCCGAAGAATCGAAGTATCGTCTGCTCGATTCCAAAGATCGATAGGCGTATCGATCGGTACCGACATCGGGTGTCCCCGGTACCGGGTCAGTACCGAGAAAGAGCCCAGGACAGGGAGCCAGAATCGGTATCCTGGCCGATGTCGATGCAGCCGGTACCAGTATCGAAGTTGGTACCGGTACCGACAACAGAGCTTGTTGTGGTACCGACGGCGTCGCAGCCTTGATGAAAGCCAGTATAGCCTGCTGCATGGATTGCACAGTGTGATCCATGGACGCCACGACTGCCTGGATGTCGGTACCGGGAGATTGTGCCGGTACCCCAGAGCAGTCTAACAGGTGATCGGTCGAGGCCGTGCCATCGATGTCAACCTGTAACCCCATAGGAGGAGCTTTGGAAGTCAGAGCTTCCCGCCGGGGTTGTTTGGCTGGGGCAGGATCCTCAAGGGCAAGCCCGGAGGCATCTCGATGCTTAGAGGGAGATTTGCCCTTCGAGGACCTGCTAAAAGTATGTTTGGTTACCTGAGATCCATCAGGAGAGGAAGACCTGGAAGATGTCGATGCCACCGTCAGTGCATCCGTGGGAAACAGCACATGGAGCTTGGCTGCCCGGTTCTGTAACCCTCGTTTAGACATTAGAGAACAGGACTGGCAATCCGGGATGGAGTGTTCAGGCCCCAAACATTTAAGACACCATTCATGGGTATCTGTAACAGAAATTCTACCGCTACACTTAGTGCATTTTATGAAGCCGGAGGCTGGTTTTTCCACGAGGGAAAGTTTCTTGTGGGCCTGGAGGCCTAAGAAGAAAAATACACCAAGTGAGGAAAAAGTATTATTATTTTTTTTTTTTTAGAAGAAAAGAAAAGAAAAGACCGGCGGTACCGGTCCAGCGTCAGGGAAGGCAGACACGCGACCAAAGAAATAAATTAAAATAAAGAACTTCTTCAGCAGTGACAGGAACACGACCTGCTGGCTCCGCAGAAAAGAAGAACTGAGGAGAGTTGGTAGGAAAGGTGGGAAGGCAGCGCGCATGCGCTGTGGGATGCCCCAAAAGCTTTCATTCTGGGAAGCTGGGGAGCATTCCTGCGCAGGCTCCGTCGGTACCGACGTACCCATATGTGAGGACTTATTCCTGCTTGTTCCTGGAGATCAGATAAACCCTTATTAAGTACTGCATAAGTGACCATAAAGCGTAGTTACTCACCTGTAACAGGTGATCTCCGGGAACAGCAGGAATTTAGTCTTCACATATGGGTATCGTCGGTACCGACGGAGCCTGTGCGGGAACGCTCCCCAGCGTCCAATAGGAACGCTTTTGAGAGCATCCCTCAGCACATGCGCGCTGCCTTCCCACCTTTCCCTCTTCAGTTAAGTTTGTAGCTGAGTGAAAAGGATAGAGGGAGAGAGGAAAGAGACAAAGAGACAGAGAGACAACTCCTAGGGGAGGTGGGTGGGTTGTGAAGACTAAATTCCTGCTGTTCCCGGAGATCACCTGTTACAGGTGAGTAACTACGCTATCTCCAAGAACAAGCAGGAATGTAGTCTTCACATATGGGGACTCCCTAGCTGAAGATGCCAGGGAGATAGCCCCAAGGAAGGTGCCACCCTGGAAAGGTGGGAATCCTTCCTCCCATGGATCTTTGGCATTCCATTAGGGTTGGTGGGTAGGAGTTGAATTAGGTTTGAAAGAGATTTTGAAGAACAGCTTGGTCAAAGAAGGCATCCCGACGGGAGGCTTTATCCAGGCAGTAGTGGGCTGTGAAGGTGTGTACCGAAGCCCAGGTGGCTGCTCGACAAATGTCATCAATAGACACAGAGTGGAGTTTAGCCATGGAAGTTGCCATGGCTCTCAGGTTATGAGCTGTGACATGGTCCTAAAGAGGAAGACACTTACTCTCCTAAGCAAAGGATATACATTGGGCAATCCATTTAGATAAAGTTCTTTTGGAGACTGATTGTTCCAAATGACTAGGGTCAAAAGCTATAAAAAGTTGTGAGGACTTTCTATGTTGCTTTGTTCTCTGTATGTAAAAAGCTAAGGCCCTTTTATAATCCAAAGTATGAAGGTTTCTTTCTGCATTAGAGGCGTGAGGCCTCAGAAAAAATAAAGGAAGATAAATTGATTGATTTAAATGAACAGACGAAACCACCTTTGGCATAAAGTGTGGATGAGTCCTAAGAACAACCTTATCATGGTGAAACCTAGTATAAGGAGGATTAGCCACTAAAGCTTGCAGTTCACTAATGCAACGTGCAGAGGTGATTGCAATTAGGAAGATGACCTTCCAGGTCAAAAACTTAAGGGTTGTAGTGGCTAAAGGCTCAAAAGGCAGCTTCATGAGCTGCCCAAGAACTAGATTTAGATCCCATGCCACCGGTGGTGGCTTAATGGCAGGTTTGGTTAATAGAAGACCTCTCATAAATCTGGATATAAGTGGATGAGAGGAAATTGGTTGTCCATTCAGAGGCTTAGAAGAAGCTGCAATTGCACTAAGATGGACTCTTACCGAATTGGTCTTTAGACCAGAATTTGATAAGTGAAGGAGATACTCTAGTATCGATTCTAAGGGTATGCCAAGGGGGTTTAATCCCTTCTTGGAGCACCATATAGTAAAACGTTTCCACTTGAAGGCATAAGATCTTCTTGTGGAAAGTTTCCTAGAAGCCTGAAGGATATCTTTTACCTGTTGGGACAGGTTGAAATCCTGGAGGTCTAAGCCTTCAGTAACCAGGCCGTGAGATGCAGGGACTGGGGATTCGGGTGCCATAGCGTCCCGTTCTCTTGGGAAAGGAGATCTGGAGCATGCCTTAACTCCAGAGGTGCAGCTTGAGAGAGATGTAGAAGCAGGGGATACCACGCTTGCCATGGCCATCGTGGCGCTATGAGAATCATGCGACCCCTGTCTCTCTGAAGCTTGAAGAGTGTTTTGGGGATGAGGGGAATGGGTGGGAAGGCATAAAGGAAGCCCTGACCCCAGTGAAGGAGGAAAGCATCCCTTGTCTGACAATTGTGAGCCGGAATCCTGGAACAGAACCGGGGAAGTTTGGCATTCAGTGGACTTGCAAAGAGGTCTACGTCTGGAGTGCACCAAAGATGAAATATCTTTGCCACCTGATCCAGGTGGAGGGACCACTCGTGAGGCAGCAGTACCCGAATGAGTTTGTCTGCCCAAAGCTTTTGAATGACTGGAAGATATACCACTAGAAGGTGAATTTGATACTCTCTGACGAGGGCCCACAGTCGTAAAGCTTCGTTGTATAATGACAGAGAGCCTGTCCCACCCTAATTGTTCACATAGAACATTGTTACTGATTGTCTGTCTGGACTAGGACTGTCTTGTAGCTGAGCTGGGCGTGGAATACTCGAAGAGCCAAATAGATTGCTCTTAATTCCAGGAGGTTTATGTGTAGACCAGCCTCCTGTGGAGTCCAGGTTCCCTGGGTAGAGAGATGATTCAGGTGTGCTCCCCAACCCACCTGCGATGCATCTGTTGTTAGGGTGGCCTGAAAAAGGGGTTGATGAAAAGGAGACCGCACTGTCAGATTTTCTAGGGATTACCACCATTGGAGGGAGAAAATTAGTCGTTGAGAGTTTATTATTTTGTCCGATAAATGACCTGTGGGCTGTGTCCACTGTGTGGATAGGGTCCACTGAGCTGCTCGCATGTGGAAGCGAGCATATGGGACTACATGAACTGTGGATGCCATATGTCCCAGCAACTGTAGTAGCTCTCGAGCAGTTAGGGAGGATTTCCCTGCTGCTTGAGAAGCTAGTTGCATTATGCGAAGACACCGGGCCTGTGGAAGGAAAGCCTTTGCCTGTCTGGTATCTAGACAGGCCCTTATGAATTCCAGGCATTGGGAAGGAACAAGTTGGGATTTTGGGAAGTTTATTACCAACCCCAGGTATTGGAGGATTCGCATTGTGCGAGACCGTGCAGTGCTGGCCTCTGCCACTTTAGGGGCTCGAATGAGCCAGTCGTCTAAGTAAGGGAAGACGAATATCCCCAGGGTTCGTAGAAATGCAGCTACTACTGCCATGCATTTCGTGAATACCCTTGGTGCTGAAGCTAGACCAAAGGGAAGAACCCTGTACTGAAATTTTTTCCCCTGAAAAGGAATCGTAAGAATTTCCTGTGTTCTGGATGGATCAGAATGTGAGTGTATGCATCCTTTAAGTCTAGAGAGCAAAGCCAATCCTGGCTTTGAAGGTATGGCAGAAGAGTTCCTAGAGAAATCATTTTGAACTTCTCTCGAAACAGGTATTTGTTCAATTCTCTGAGGTCTAAAATGGGTCTGTGTCCCCCTGTTTTCTTTGGAATAAGAAAATAGGGGGAGTAGAACCCTGCACGTCATTGAAGAATGGGTACCTCCTCTATTGCCCCTTGGGCAAGAAGTGTTGAGACCTCGTGATCCAGCAGATTGTCTGCGGAGGTTTGAGAATTGAATTGCTTTAGAATTGTAGGAGGGGGCATGCTGTGAAAAAGGAGCTTGTACCCTTCTCCTACAATGGACAAGGTCCAATCTTCTGCTGCTATCTGATGCCATCTGTTGGCAAAGTGGCATAACCTGCCTGGGATATTGGGGGGTTGGGGACCCCTCAGAGGCAGGAAGGCAAAGCTCTCTAGGAAGGAGTCAAAGCCCTTGAGGGGGCTGAACCTGTAGAGCTGGTTGGGCTCTCGGGCCTTTTGGCTTCTTTTGCTGTCTAGTTTGTCCCTTTTGGGCAACGTGACCCTGAGTTTGACTCTGTTGGGTATAGGAAGGATAAAATTTTCTCTTTTTGCTGAAAGAGGGTTTTTTATAAGGCTTCTTTTTGGCTGCAGTGGCTGTAGATTTTGACAATCTATCTAGAGTAGTATTGTCAGCATCTAACTTGTTAGCCTTTTCCTGCCAGTTCTTGCCGAACAGATTCTCTCCCGTGCAAGGAATGTTGCCTAACTTGTTCTGTACCCAAGTTTCCAAGTCTGATGTCTGAAGCCAGGCAATCCCTCGTGCGCCAATGGCAATAGCAGAGGTTCCGCTGATGCATTCAAAGCAGTCAAAGGCTGCATGATTTACAAACTTGGAGACATCTTGAGCATGCTTAATTAGAGCAAGTCAGTCTTGTCTCTTGTCATCTGGGAGAAATGGGCTCATAAGCTCCAAGTCTCCTGAAACTTCCTGGAGTAACATGACCATATACAGTATATATGAACTGATCCTAGCTGAAAGCATGGAAGCCTGAAATGTTCGGCGCCCAAAAGCGTCCAGAGTCCTGCATTCACGACCTGGAGGATTGGATGCATGCCTCTTTGCACTTTTCATCCTACGCATGGCTGACTCCACCACCACTGAATGGTGTGGCAGCTGAGTCTTTTGAAATCCAGGACATGGCGGAACTCGATACATAGTATCAAGGCTCCTAGAGTGAGGAGATGTAGAGGAAGAGGTGTCTCCCACAATCTGATCATCAAGTTATGCAGAATTTCATGGATGGGCAGCGTGGCTGCCTCCTTTGGAGCTTTAGGCTATTGGAGAATTTCCAATACCTTTGCTCTGGGTTCCTCTTCAGGAGCTACCATGATTGAAAGGCCCTTGGCCATATCACGAATGAAATCCTGAAAAGACATGTCCTCTAGAGGTGACATTCTGCGTTGGGGAGAAGAGGGATCTTCTGGGAGAAACCGTCTAGTACCAGCAGAATTGTCAGTGTCTTCAGAATCGGAGGATTCGAAGTATTCCTGACCACGATGCTCATGCAAAGCACGATCCCGGTATCGATCGAAGTCGGTACCGAGTTGATCCGGTACCGATCTGTCGATCCCAGCCAAAGATGACGTGGGAAGAATTCCCACCGGGGCCGGTATCGTCGGTACCAGTACCGGTGTAGGTACCGGCATCGGTGTTGATGTCGGTATCGGTGCCCGTTGGATCAACGGTACCACAGCTGAGAGAAGAGCTGCGATGCTGCGTTTGATAGCGAGGAACCTCTGGTCTATCGACGCTGCCGATGCCTGGGTGTCGGTACCGGTGAAAACGGCTGGAACCCCTGAGCATGGCACAGGTAGTTCTTGTGAGGTTGGGGCCTCGAGAACATAATGGAGCCCCATTGATGCTTTGGAAGCCGAAGCCTCCCGCTGGGGCTGCTTTGCCGGTGTGGTTCCCTCAAGGGCAATGCCAATGGCCTCTCGATGCTTAGAAGGAGAGCTACCCCTTTGAGGACCAGCTTTTATGTTTAGTTACCCGAGATCCATGGGAGGAAGAGGAGGCCCTTAAAGATGTCGATGCTATGGATCTGGCATCCGAAGAAAAGAGGGTACCGAGCTTGGCAGCCCGGTTCTGTCTTCCTCTTTTAGTCATCCCCATGCAGGAGAGACATTCAGATGGAGAATGTTCAGGCCCTAAACATTTAAGACACCAATCATGGGTGTCAGTGACGGAAATGGTACCGCCACACTTAGTACATTTCTTAAAACCACTAGTTGGTTTTTCCATGTTTTAGGAATATGGGGCCTAGTGCCCAAAATGGCGCCTAGCACCAAAAAAGAAAAGTTTCTTTAGATAAACAGTTCAAAGTATAAGTTTTGTTTTGTTTTTTTTGAAAAAGAAAAGAACCGGCGGTACCAGTAAGCGTCGTGTGGCAGGCAAACACGACCACAATAAAACAATTTTAAAGACGGAATTTTCTGCGGTGACAGGGTATGTCCTGTCGGCTCCGCAAAAAACAAAGAACTGAAGAGGGACAGTTGGAAAGGCGGGAAGGCAGCGCGCATGTGCTGAGGGATGCTCCCAAAAGTGTTCCTATTTGACGATACCCATATGTGAAGACTACATTCCTGCTTGTTCCTGGAGATATCAAAAATGTAATTACAGATAAAAATTAAATTGAAACTCCAAAAAGCCTGACTCTGAATGTAGTACAACACCAGGGAAATAGAAAGAGATGCAGATGCCCATGTACTGAGCAGAGTATAAAGCATAGTTACTCACCTGTAACAGGTTATCTCCGGGACCAGCAGGAATTTAGTCCTCACATATGGGTATCGTTGGTACTGACGGAGCCTGCATGGGAACGCTCCCCAGCATCCAATTAGAAAGCCTTTGGGAGCATCCCACAGCGCCTGCATGCTGCTTTCCCTCCTGCTTGTTCACGTAGAACATGGCTACTTGTCTGTATGAATGAGGACTGTCTTGTAGCTGAGCAGGGTGTGGAACACTCGAAGAGCAAGGAAGATTGCTCTGAGCTCCAAGAGATTGATATGTAGATGAGTCTCCTGTGGAGACCAGGTGCCTTGGGTGGCGAGGTCTTGCAGATGAGCTCCCCAACCCATCGGAGAAGCATCTGTTGTGAGAGTTGCCTGGGGTAAGGGTTGTTGAAAAGGGGACCCCAGCAGCAGGTTTTGAGTGGACTTCCACCACTGGAGGGACAAAATAAGGCGACCTGTGTTTGCTATTTTGTCTGACAGGCATTCTGATGCCTGGGTCCATTGAGTGGATAAAGTCCACTGGGCTGCCCTCATATGAAGGCGAACATAGGGAACCACATGCACAGTAGATGCCATGTGGCCTAGTAGTTGTAGCATTTCTCGGGCAGTGAGATGGGGCTTTAGCACTGCCTGAGAAGCTACCTGCACCATGCGAAGGCAACGGCCCTGGGGGAGATAGGCCCTTGCCTTTCTGGTAATCCAGCAAAGCTCCTATGAACTCTAAAGACTGGATTTTGGGATGTTTATTACCAGACCCAAATACTGAAGGATGCGCATTGTGCAGGATAGAGAAGTCCTGGCCTCTGACTCTGTTGAGGTTCGAATGAGCCAGTCGTCTAAGTAGGGGAAGACGAATATCCCTAGAGTGCGGAGAAATGCTGCTACCACAGCCATGCATTTCGTGAACACCCTTGGTGCTGAGGCCAGGCCGAATGGAAGCACCCTGTATTGGTAGTGCTTTTCTTGAAAAAGGAACCGAAGGAACTTTCTGTGAGTTGGATGGATAACATGGGTGTACGCATCCTTGAGATCTAGAGAACAAAGCGAATCCTGACTCTGAAGGTATGGCAGCAGAGTTCCAAGAGAAATCATCTTGAATTTCTCTTTGACAAGGAATTTGTTCAATTCCCTGAGGTCCAAGATAGGTCTGTATCCCCCTGTTTTCTTTGGGATAAGGAAATAGGGGGAGTAAAAACCCATACCCTGCTGATGGATGGGTACTTCTTCTATTGCCCCTTGGGCAAGAAGCACAGTGACCTCCTGACCTAACAGGTTGATGAGAGAGGTCGGAGAATTGAACTGCCTTATCATTGTGGGAGGGGGCATGCTTGAAAAATGAAGCTTGTACCCCTCTTTTATGATGGAGAGTGTCCAATGCTCTGCTGTTATTTGCCCCCATCTGGGGGCAAAGTGACACAACCTTCCTGGAATGGTGGAAGGCTCTGGTCCAATGAGAGCCAGGAAGGCTAAGTTCTCTAGCTGAAAGTCAAAGGCCTTGTGGAGGCTTCTCTGCTTTTCTTTGTTTGGGTGGTTGCTGATCTTTCCTGACAAGCTGACCTGCAGAACGTCCCTGCTGAGAATAAGCAGGATAATACTTTTCTTTTTAGAAAAGAATGGCTTCTTAAAAGATTTCTTTCTTGCAGGATCAGCTGTGGACTTGGACAATCTATCTAAGGTGGAGTTGTCAGCATCCAATTCATTGGCCTTTTCCTGCCAATCTTTACCAAACAGGTTCTCGCCAGTACAAGGAATATTTCCCAGTTTATCTTGTACCCAGAGCTCCAGATCAGATGCCTGGAGCCAAGCAATTCTACGTGCACCTATGGCAATGGCAGAGGTTCTGCTTATGCACTCAAAACAGTCAAAAGCTGCACAGTTGACAAATTTAGAAACATCTTGGGCATGTTTGACCAACGTGAGAAAATCCTGTCTTCTGTCCTCCGGAAGAAGAGGACTCAAAGCCTCTAAATCACCTGTGACTTCTTTCAGGAACATTCCCATATATAGACTATAGGAACTGATCCTGGCAGAAAGCATGGAAGCTTGGAAGACACGACATCCAAAAGCATCCAAAGTTCTGCACTCACGTCCTGGAGGATTAGAGGCATGCCTCTTTGCACTCTTGATCCTTTCTCATAGCTGATTCCACTACAATAGAGTGGTGAGGAAGCTGAGTTTTCTGGAAACCAGGACAAGGAGGGACTCGATACGGAGTATCCAGTCTATGAGAATGAGGAGAGGTGGTAAGAGGTGTCTCCCACATTTTTAACATGAGATCATGCAAGATCTCATGGATGGGCAAGGTAGCTGCCTCCTTAGGAGTTTTAGGATATTGTAAAATTTCCAACTCCTTTGCTCTGGGCTCTGTTTCAGGTGCCACAGTAATGGACAGACCTCGAGTCACCTCCCTGATGAAATCCTGAAAGGAAATGTCCTCTGGAGGAGACATTCTATGTTTAGGGGAGAAAGGCTCCTCCGGGAGAAGTATTCCCACATCGACAGAAATGTCAGAATTCTCAGATTCCTCTGAGGACTCGAAGTACCTTCTGTCAGGATACTCTTGAAGAGCCCGATACCCGTACCGACCGAAGTCGGTACCAGGAGTAATCGGTACCGGAGTATCGGTACTGGAAGGCATCGGATGACTGGGTGCCGGCAATGCGGACACCAATGTCGATGCTATCGGTATCGGTGCCGGAGTCGGTGCCAGTTGAAAAGTCTGACGCAGTTCCGAGGGCATCGATGCCGCAAGGAGAGCCGCCAGACTGCGCTCAATAGCCAGGACTCTCTGGTCTATCGATGCTGCCGATGCCTGGATGTCGGTACCGGAGAAGACCGCCAGTACCCCAGAGCATGGCACCAGTAGTTCTGCCGAGGTCGAGGCCTCGAGAACATCCTGGAGCCCCGATAATGCTTTGGAAGCTGAAGCCTCCCGCCGGGGCAGTTTTGCTGGTGCAGAATACTCAAGGGCAACGCCAGAGGCATCTTGATGCTTAGAAGGAGATCTACCCTTTGAGGACCGGCTAGACTTATGTTTCGTTACCTGAGATCCACGGGAGGAAGACGAAGCCCTGGAAGACGTCGATGCCACCGAAGCTGCATCAGAGGGAAACAGGGTACTGAGCTAGGCGGCTCGGTTCTGTCGACCTCTCTTGGACATCATGGCACAGGCCATACACTCCGAGATGGAATGGTCAGGACCTAAACATTTCAGACACCACTCATGGGTGTTGGTGACAGAGATGGTACCGCCACACTTGGTGCACTTTTTAAAACCCGAGGAGGGTTTTTCCCATTATGGAAAAAATCTTGGGCCTAAGGCCCAAAATGGCACGTGCACCTGGAAAAAAAGGGAATTTTTTTTTTAAGGAAAGAAAGCACAGCTACCTGTAACAGGTATTCTCTGGGAACAGCAGGAATAAGCCTTCACATATGGGTACGTCGGTACCGACGGAACCTGCGCGGGAACGCTCCCCAGCGTCCAAAAAGAAAGCTTTTGGGAGCATCCCACGCACATGGGCGCTGCCTTCCCGCCCATTCACTTCCCTCTCATCAGTTGGGTTTGTAGCTGAGACCGAAGGAGGGAAGTAGACAAATTAGAGAGAGAAAGAAAGAGAGACAACTCCTAGGGGAGGTGGGTGGGTTGTGAAGACTTCTTCCTGCTGTTCCCAGAGATCACCTGTTACAGGTAATTAACTGTGCTATCTCCAGGAACAAGCAGGAATGAGTCTTCACATATGGGGACTCCCAAGCTAAGATGCCTGGAGGAGGTCCCAGCAAGTTGCAATCTAGTTGATGGGCCATGCTATTTCCCAGAACCTGAGGCATCCATGGGATGGAGGGTAGGAGTTGAACTAAAAAGGGGTGTGCTGTGGAACAGCTGGACTAAACAAGGCATCTGGAGAGGAGTCCTTGTATAGATCAGAAAAGTTAGTGAAAATTGGATTCCAATTCTCTAATGTGGACCTCAGACAGAAGTATTGCGAAAGTATTTGTTGAGACTAATGGTCTGGTGCTAGAAACCACTACATTATCCTCAAAGAAAATACCTTACTGGAAAGCAGAGGAAAATAAATTTCACAATACAGGCAGAGGTCAGAAGCCTAAAAGGCTAGAACTAATCCCAGAAGAAAAAACTGGGAGAGTTTAATGAGGTTGGACTTTAGATGAGAGGCTAAAGCTTCTGTAGGCCAACGTTTGAAGCTCTTTGTCCTTGGAGCAGAAAAAGGCTCTAGGAAAGAGGAGATAAATCTGACTGGTTTGCAGAAAAAGGATGAGTCTTTGAGACCCCTCTATTCAAATGAAAGACAGAAAGAAACATTTGTAGTAGGCGGTGTAGCCTCCAATTTCTTGAAGATCTGGAATGTCTTCCGTAAGTGATGTCACTTAGGATGACTTTACATGGAGAGCTTCAAATGTGACGTAACTGGAAAGGTTACAGTAAAAGAAGGTAGTTTGTGACTACCATAGAAATTGGTTGTCCATTTAAAATCCTATGGCCTGCTGGAACAGCATTAATATGGACTGTAACAAATCTTTCAGAGTGAGATATATGTATTTATATACACACACACACATATATATATATATATATGAGACTCACTTAACAACAAGAAGAGGTAAGACCTGCTTGCAAAATATGGATAGAGAACCCCTTACTGGTTACATGTGGAAGAACCATGAAGGAGGTTACATGGAAACCAGTGGAATGTTCCTAGTCAGAAGGATAGGTCTAGATCTCTTTAAAATTCTAGACTTTGAATAACCAGAAGTGGAGATCTACGTGCAAAGAAAACCTTAGTCTTAAGACAAGTCTGGATCCTTAAATAACTTCAGTGTGGAGAAAGACGCAATAAAAGGGAATACCATATTTGTCCGTCTATGAGGGCAATATGAGTATAATGAGTTCTTTGTTCAACATAAGCTCCAATGAAGTATTAGGAATTAGAA
Source organism: Ichthyophis bannanicus (assembly GCA_033557465.1). NCBI lineage: Eukaryota > Metazoa > Chordata > Amphibia > Gymnophiona > Ichthyophiidae > Ichthyophis > Ichthyophis bannanicus. Next base: position 552,000,140 of record CM066031.1, read on the forward strand.
GGAATGCACTAGACAAGGACAGACTGCAGTGAAAAGAAGTGCATCCCTGTTGGAGAAGTTCCACTGGAGATGTGGAACAACTCAGGGAATTAAGCAATTCTTTATGCTTTCACGTGATCTAAACCCTGGTTCATTTTCCCTAAAAAGAAAATTTTAAGGAAGATGGTAAAAGTAGGAAAAAACCCGGTCATGTGGAAGCATGACTGGGCAAGCCTTTCAACCATCTGAAAGTTACCCACCAGAAATGGCTCTGACGCTCCCTGGCAAAGGCCCATAGTTGCAGAGCTTCTTGTAGAATTGCAGAGAGCATGTTGTAGGTTGCCCAGGTGAGATCTGGTTGTTTAATTACCAGTGTGCAACCTAAGCTATTCTGTGGAAGCCAAAGAATTGCAGATGGCTAAGAATAGTAGACAGACAGGTTGCCTGCAACAATAAACTGTCCAAGTAGGTTTTGGAACCTCTCTTGGAATTATGTGTTATTAAGGCAGCAGAAGAGGTTAGGTCCTATAGATTGGAAAAGGACCGAGAGACCGAACAGAAGTGATAACTCTCACTTATGGTCTGATAAGCTGTCTTAAAAGAAATATTTGAAAGATTGCAGAGGGGAGAAACTCTGTATGGAAATTATTTACTGGAGTAGGTATTAGGGACAATCCTATGGCTTAAAGGTAAGCCCTCCAGTCAAATAGTATCAGTCTTAGATTGAAAATCTCAACTAAGAGGGATGGAAGTAATACAGAGTTAGAAAGACTTACAATTTGGTAAGTCTCTGAAAGGGTAAGCTCCCCTGCAGTGAAAAGTATAAGATATCCTCGTACAAGACAACTGCCAAGGCGAAGGGCATAGCATACCTAATAAGTAGTTATAACTCCTCTGTTTACTTTTGAAAGGAGAGGAGAAACTTGTTACCTGTAGGGCATGATTATCCTTAATAGCTCTAAGAGCTGAAAGGATAGACTGCTCTTAGCAAGAGAGTCATGCCTAAAGTGGAGGATTAAGGTAGTGTATCACTGACCTCTCAATAAGGATGAGAAGAACTGTAAATGCTTCTGTAGTTAAGAAGTAGTGGTTCTGAAACTCAACAGGAAAAAAGATTTAATGAATAAAAATCAGAAACCCTGCGACTGCTGAGTTTGCTGAGCCTGTTGAGACTTTGGTTTTCTTAGCCTGGTATGATGTTGCCCTTCTTTGGAAACATTTGCATGATGGGTAGAAGATGAATAAAACTTTTTCCCCCTAGGGGAATAAAGTTTCTTAGGAGATTTTTTACTAGCTGGGGCAGAGGAAAGTTTTGACAATCCTCTGAAAGCAACAATATCAGTGTTTAACTGATTAGCTTGAAATAAAGCATCCTTGTTAAAGAGATTTTCACCAGTACAAGGAGTATTTCCCAGCTTTCCTTGTACCCATTTGTCCAAGTCTGAAGCTTGGAGCCAAGCCATGCGTCGTGCTCCCATGGCTATAGCAGACGTTCTGCTAATAGACTCAAAACAGTCCAGGGAAGCATGATTAAGGAATTTAGAGACATTTTGAGCATGACTGACTAATATGAAAAAGTCTGCTCTTTAATGTTCTTGAAGAAAAGGGTTCAAAAGCTTTAAGTTCTTTGTGACCTCTTCAAGAGATAATCCCATATAGAAAATATATGAGATAATTCTTGCTGAAAGCATGGATGCCTGGAAGCATCGACGTCCAAAGGCATCTAAAGTTCTAGACTCACGACCTGGCGGATAAGAAGAATGCTTCTTTGCACTCTTAATACGCCTCATTGCTGATTCTACAACAATAGAATGATGAGGAAGTTGAGTCTTTTGAAAAACTGGAGAAGGTGGCACCTTGTACATGGAGTCAAGTGTCTTAGAATGTGGTGATACCGTTAAAGGAGTTTCCCACATCCTTAAAAGTAGATCTTGTAAGATCTGATGCAAAGGAAGCATGATAACCTCCTTTGAAATCCAGGGGGATTGCAGGGTCTCTGAATCCCCTGGCAAGGATTCTTTACCAGGTATAGAAATGGCAAGTAACTTTGCCATATCAAGCAGAAAAGCTTGAAAAGAAATCTCCCCTGAGGACGACCCTCTAAAATGAGGGGTAAAGGCTAGACGTTGAAGAATTAGCCTTGGTACCGATAGATTCATCCCAGTCATCAGGATCGGAAGACCCGAAAGGATGAAGTATCGGATTTTCCTTAAAGCGATGTCTTTGGTACCACCCGAGGTCGGTACCGAATCATCCATGCTAGAGATCGATTACAGGCTCGGCATCAAAGGAAGCGAGTCTGTCGAAGTAAGCATGGACGGTACCGACACCGAAGCTGTTACCGGAGGAACGGTCTGCAGCAACTCTAGCGGTACCGAAGTAGCCGAGAGCGCTAGACTGCGATCCTCGGTGAGGAGTGTTTCATCCATCACCACAGCCGATGCCGGGGTGTCGGTACCACTCGAAGCGGCCACAACCACCGAGCATGGCCCAGGTATGTTCATCGAGTTAAGAACCCTGGGAACAACCTGAAGCCCCGCTAATGCTTTGGAGCCCGAAAACTCCCGCCGGGGCTTTATTGCCAAAATGTCCTCGAGGGCAAGGCCAGAGCCATCTCGATACTGGGAAGGAGATCTACCACTCGAGGACTGGCTAGTCTTTACAGACTTTTGTTTGGTTACCTGATCCTGTGGAGATATTCTAGCTGGTGACAGAGTGCGATGTGAACCGGGTATCGAGTTGTGCTCGATTCTGAAGATTTCTTCTATTTGAGCTCCAGCAGGAAAGACACTCCAGTGGGCGATGGTCAGGACCCAAACATTTTAGACACCAAGTATGGGTGTCAGAAAAAATATCTGTACCGCCACACTTTGAACATTTCTTAAGAGTAGTGGCTGGCTTTTCCATAATGGAAAGATGGAGGCCTAGTGGCCTAGAAACGTCAGACACTAAACAGGAAAAATTTCTGAGGAAAAGAGAAATTCTTTAGAAAAAAGAAAGAAAAGCACCGGCGGTACCGGTGGCGTCGAGGGAAGGCAGACGCGACCACAAAAACTAAGAATAAAAAGAAGAATTTTCTACGGTGACAGGAATACGTCCTGCCGGCTCCACGGAAAACTGATGAGAGGGAAGTGAATGGGCGGGAAGGCAGCACGCATGCGCGTGGGATGCTCCCAAAAGCTTTCTTTTTGGACGCTGGGGAGCGTTCCCGCGCAGGCTCAGTCAGTACCGACGGGCCCATATGTGAAGACTCATTCCTGCTTGTTCCTGGAGATAGAAAGAAATAAATAAAACTGGCAGTACCGGTAAAGCGTCGAGGAAGGCAGATGCGACCAAAAAAAAAGAAAGAAAAATTTCTGCGGTGACAGGAACACGACCTGCTGGCTCCGCGGAAAACGAAGAACTGGAGAGGGGCAGTTGGGAAAGGCGGGAAGGCAGCACGCAGGCGCTGTGGGATGCTCCCAAAAGCTTTCTAATTGGACGCTGGGAAGCGTTCCCGCGCAGGCTCCGTCGGTAATGAGTCTTTACATATGGGCACGTCGGTACCGACGGAGCCTGTGCGGGAACGCTCCCCAGCGTCCAAAAAGAAAGCTTTTGGGAGCATCCCACGCGCATGCGCGCTGCCTTCCCGCCCATATGTGATGACTACATTCCTGCTTGTTCCTAGAGATAGACAACATTTAGAGACCAGTTTTCAAAAAGCCTGATATTTAACTGGCTGTTCGGTGACCGCAGCGCTACCCACATTATGTGGATATTCAGCAACAGTATCGGGATAGTGACTGCCATTGAATATCTGGGCTGAACACCACTATCCGCATAAGTGCTGACTGAAAATCGCCACTTATCCTGATTACTACTTAGGCCTGCTTTGCATGCGGCCTAAGTTATTTGGATAACTGCCAGCTATCTAGATAAGTTGGCACTTATCCGGATGGCAGTGTATCACTCTTGTTCCGCTCACAAATAGCCTCTGCACAGGACCGGTGCAAGGATATGAGGCGCCCTAGGTAAGTCTTCAATCCTCCCACCCCCCCTTCTCTCACCCCTACCCTTCTCTGGTCAAGAGGGGGCTAACACCAAAGTAGCATTGGAGGCTTTGGGTAAGCACTGCATTGCTCATTTAATGACACTGCCCCGACTCCAGGTCATGGAGAGGGGTGGCAATGTGCTGCCCTGGAAACGATGATGCTCTAGAAGATCGCCTAGTTTGTATAATGGGTAGTGCTGGCCCTGCCCCTACACTAACTAGATAGTACAGGAGAGGTAGTGAAAATACTGAATAGTACTATACGATAATACCACAGAATACTGCAGTCACCATCCTTATCTGGACAGCTTCCTGTTGGCCGTCCAGCTAAGGGTTCTGAACTATGTGCCCCTAAATTATAAAGACTGACATCGTATTCCAATCACTAAATTGAAAATAAAGTTCCTTTTTCTACCTTTTTGTTGTCTAGCCATCTTGTTGATCTTAATCTTAATTTGGAAAACCAGTGGAGGGCAAATACCATGGCCAAACACTTTATTAAACCAGAGGAACTGGTTTTCCACATAGTTTTTTGCGGAAGGCTCCCTTCTCCTGCTTTCTGTTCGATCTTAATCTTAATCTTTGGTTTTGGCTTTCTTCTCTCTAACTCACTTTCTAGGATCTCCAGTCCACTTCTTTCCAGTCCTATCTTCTTCACTTCCTTCTAGGTATAGTACTGATCACTTCCTTTCAGAGTTCTTCTATTTATTCTTCTTTCTTTCTATCAACTCAGATTTCACTCCTACTTCTTATCTTCCAGTCCTCAATTTCCCTCTTTTTACTGTATCTATGAACTCTTTTTCAACAAGTGTGGACTAAAAAGCTGGGAAAGGAGAGAGTTAGAGAAATGGAAGAGTTCTGGTAAGTTCCATTTCTCTCCTTTCCCGGCCTCTTCTTTCCCAGTCTTTAACTAACTATTCACCTTCTCTTTGCCCCTTCCCCATGTTCAGCATCTATCCCCTTCTCTCATCCCCTGTTGAGGTTGACCTCATCCAGTATCTGTGGCCTCTTTCTCCCACCATCCAGTGCCTCCTCCACATTTTCTTATCCCACCCCCCCCCCCGCCATGTCCAGCATCTTCTACTCCCTATCCAATATCTTCTCTCTCTTGCTCTCCCTCTCCCCATATCCCCCTATGTCCAGCATCACTCCTCCTTACCTCCTCCCCCATCTCCCCTCTCTTACTCTCATGTTCAATTTCTCCCTTCCCTTTTTCCCTCTCCCTACCCCTTCTGTCCAGCATCACCCCCGTGTGGAGCATCTTGTCTCCCCCCCCTTTGTCCATCATCTCCCTCACCTATGTACATGTCTTCTCTGTCTCCCTTTGTTCACTCCCCCTTTGTCTCACTGCCCCTCCCCCATGTCAAGCTTCTTTGTCTCCCTCCTCTACCCCCCCCATTTCAGCATCTATTATCTTTAATATCCCCCTCACTGCTGCTTAGTATCTCTCCCCTCTCTCGATGCTCAGCAACTTTTATTTCCCCACCCCATGCCATCATCTATGCCGCTGCCGCTTCTCCCAAACTCGGCAGCAGAGGCAATAAAATCCACAATAAATGCAGGACTTTTGAGATGCCTGCGCACTTTAAAAACCTTGCTGGTCCTGCCCCCTCTGACACATTAATGGGTGGGACGACAAGGACTTTGAAGCGTGCATACGTCTCACAGGTCCCGTGTTTATTGTGGATTTTATTGCCAAGTTTAGGAGAAGTGGCAGCAGCAGCGACACAAACAGAGCAGGGTGGGGAAAAAAAAAAAGATGCTGAGCACATCATTTACTTTTCATTTGATTGCTACTGCTAACCTCAGGAAATGGCAGTGGCAATGACAACAGCCAGGGGAAGAGGGAAAGGCCGGGCTGAGTGGCATTATATAAACATAAAAAGCTTTATGCGGGAGCGAGGCAGCTGCAGCTGGACTGTGTTAGGGACACTTCTTGCAGCCCATGGCGACTGCCTCGCCATACCTAATGATACAGCCATCCCTCCACCTATGTGATCTTCCTCCCCTATCACTGCGATGTAGTTTGTACCCAAGTATTAGTGTGTCCCATTGGTTATTCTCCTACCATATTTCTGAGATGCCAATTATATCTAATCTTTCATTCAGTGCTATATATTCTAACACTCTCACCTTATTTTTTTAGGCTTCTAGAATTTGCATAGAGGCATTTCAAAGGGTTTTTTTGTTCATATTAACAGTCTGGCTATCGAAAGAAAGCGATACTTTGCAATCTTTCAATGCGGTCTGATTTTTACTTAAAGGCACCTCGGTTACTTTTACCTTTATTGCCACCTAACAGGGAAGTCGGGTGCCCTAACTTCCCTGTTTTGCTAGTATCCTTCAAAGATACATCATTCCAAACCATGTGCTCTTAGGCGACTGTCAGCTTTCTAGTTTAAAAGCTGCTCTCTCCCCTTTTTAAGGTTAATTCCAGAAGCCTGGTTCCACCCTGGTTAAGGTGGAGTCCATCCTTTTGGAAAAGCACCTCCCCCTTTCCCAGAATGTTGCCCAGTTCCTAACAAATCCAAAACCCTCTTCTTTGCACCACTGTCTCATCCATGCATTGAGACTCCACAGATCTCCTGCTTCTTGGATTCTGCGTGTGGAACAGGAAGTATTTCTGGGAATGCTATCCTGGAAATTCAGGATTTCAGCTTTCTACCTAAAAGCCCAAATTTAGCTTCCAGAACCTCCTTTCTACATGTTCCTATGTCCCATGTACCAAAGCAGCAGGTTCCTCCCCAGCACTATCTAAATCTGGTGGTGAGGTCCACTACCTTCACACCAGGCAGGTATGTTACTAGGCGATCCTCATGTTCATCAGCTACCCAGCTATCCACATGCCTAATGATTGAATCGCCAACTATAATGGCCATCCTAACCCTTTCCTCATGGGCACATGGCCCTGAAGACAGGTTCTAGCTATAGGATCGGTTCCTGCTACACCAAGATGATGCTCTCCTTTCATATGACCTCTCTCCTCCATGGCAGCAGAAAGGCTGCCAGACTGGAGGTGGGACTTCTCTTCTACATCTCTGTAGGTTTTGTCTATATACCTCTCTGTCTGCCTCAGCTGTTCCAAGTCTGCTACTTTAGCCTCCAGAGATCAGACTCATTCCCCGAGAGCCAAGAGCTCTTTGCATCTAGCGCACACAAGACCTCTCACCAACTGGAAGAAAATCATACATACAACATTCAGTGCAAACAAGACTGGATAGCCCCCATCTCTGCTGGATTGCTGTCTGCATTACAAGATTTAAAGATTTATTTTATCTATTTAAAGTTGTTCAGTTGTTTAATGTTGCTAGGGGAATAGGGATATTTGAACCAATACAATTATACCTAACAACTATAAGGGACTTTTAGTTTTCACCTCAAGGTGAACAGCAATTAATCTACTCCTAAGACCTAATAACTTGCTTATTAAGATAATCTGTTAAACCTGAAAGTGAGTAATTTAAATGAAAGCTGGCTTGTTTTAGTATGTCCTATCTAACCTAACAAAAACACTGAATTTTAAAATACACAGATTCTATCAGCTTTAACCCAAAGAATTCCCTTTTCTCCAATATTCAGAGAACTTCCCAGCAGGTAAATACTTACAAGTACAGAGTTCTTCCCAGCAGTAGCACTCCCTAATTTTTTAAATTTTATTTTAAATAATTCATGACATTAAAAATCATGAAGAGAGACTTGAATCCAGTCCAACTGGAAACGGACAGCCAGTGTAAAGAGGTATAGGAGAAACATAGTCTAATGAAATGAAGCGATTTGGGTAACCCCAAGTAAAATCCATTCAGTAGTTTAAGTGATTGGTAATTAATGCATGGACTAAAATTGTGAACTTTAAGTCATTAAAAAAGTGTTTAACCATCTTCAACCAGCGCAGTCTGTACAACCTTTGAGATCTGAAAATCGATTGAGTTTCACATCCATATAAACCCCGAGATTACGAAGGCAAGGCCTAATTTGAGTGGGAACTCTGCTACAAAAATCGGCAGAGACAGCACCTCCTCCCTCCAATTAAATCTAACACCCTCAGATTTATCAAGTTTCAACTTATTTTCCCCAAGCCACTTTAGCAGTTCCCTCAAACAAGAATTGATCTCTTCAAACAAAAATGAAAGGTCCCCATCCAAATGGATCAGAAGCTACATATCAGCAGCAAATGAGTATTCAAATGGACCAAGAACAGGAGCCAATAATATAATGAAAAGAAGGGATGAAAGAATTGACCTCTGGGGTAAACCACATCTTAAACTAATCGGAGGTGCAATTTCCTACTACATACCACCCTTTGAGACCTGTGTGTCAAATATAAGCAAAACCATTCAAATACAAGATCCACCAGACCTATATTCCTCAAATGATTTAAGAGAAGGCCGCGACCCACCATAGCAAAGGCTGCAGTGAAATCTAAGGTAATCAACAGGGAGTCAAGGCCCCTTTCTGCTGCTCATAGATATCTACTAAAGATGTAAAACCTCCCTTCTCTCACAAAAATCCAGACATCGATCATACTCAATTTTCTCTATGAACTTACCACAAAATAGTAGCTTCAAAACCGAATGAAAGGCCGCAGGGGAGCTAACATCCAAAATAGGAACCCTTTTTTAAAATAAGGATTTACAATTGCCATTTTAACACTAATGGAAAAGAAGAAGTCTCCAGAAAAAGACTGACTATATGTTGCAACCAAGAAACTGTAATTCCCTTACAATACTTAATAAAATAAGAAGGGATTGGGTCCAACTCAAAATACATAGATTTCAGCACCAAAAGGGGCTTAGAACAATTTAAATCATGGCCAGTAGGGGTATTACACTCCTGCACCAAACCATTTCTACCATAAATATATGAGTTGACACACAAAGCATATCAAAGTAGTATTCAGTCAATTTCTGTACAAGAGGGTACATTGGCCTGGCCTTCCACATCAGAAAACTTTCTACGGATTACCTGTGGATCCAGGGAGTTCTCTCATCACGGAGCAATGGCATATAAATGACAGGTGTGCCGGGATAATGGATGCTTATCACACACACACACACGCACACACACACTGCTCACATATACCTGGCTTGCATAGAAGTGGCCAGTTATTTTCACCACCACCTGATCGTTTTCATCAGGCGTTTGATCCCGAGGGACAACAACTTCTGCACTTGTTAAATTCTGAAGCTCGTTTACCTGAAATTAAAATGCAAGTGTTAATATCCCAATTTGTATCAATTACTTTCATTCATAAAAGTATTTATATTACTTTAGCACTGAAATAAAACTACCATCTAGTGATCAATTTCACTTTAACAAAAACAGTAAATGGTTATTAAACATTTTTTTTCCCAAAACAAACACCATCACCCTTCAACTGGTTGCTTGGTTCTGAAAACAGACACACATTCTGTTCTTTCTGTGGTGTCCTACAGACGTTGGGCAGAAGGTACATGAAGCAAGAGAGCGTGAGAATGAAATATACTGACAATACAGAGAACTTCTGCCTACATAAATGATTGACTCTTTATTCTCTTGATCATTAACCATGACAAACTGAGAAACAGTATTTACATTTCATAAACTCACCAATGGTAGTGGGAAAGTAATGCTAACAGAACGGATGTAACTAAAGTACAGATGGCTCAGAAGGCAAAAGATCTAATGAGGAATGGTGGCCACTTCCAACTGTTAATTAACGTTTCCTCTCAACTGGAAGAATGAACAGTGGAGGCTTTCAGTCCAGCCCAGGAGACAGACAGCACACCAAAACGTTCTCAACTTAGATCTCAGGAATGGGATGGCAGATGATGAATGTGAGGCCTATCTAATCTGAACAATTTCCTTCTCATGTCCTTTTCCCAGGCTTTCTTGAATTTTATTTCCATTTTGCATCTACCTCCTCCACTGGGAGGCTGTTCTTCTGTCCAACCATTCCGTCTGAAGAACTACTTCCTAATGCTATCCCCTGATTTTACCCCTTCCAGCCTTACGGCACACCCACTTGTTACAGAATATGTATGGCTTTGCAATATCCGAAGAGTCTATTACAGAGGTTCTTAACCTTTTTTTTCCACCTATGGACTCACAGATCCTCAAGTATTAGTCATGAACTTCCATCTCATTTATATAAATATTTACATCAGGCTCCAATAAAAATGAGAGGAAAAAGGTTCTCAGGATAATTATTTTCGAAAACTCTTCTGACTCACCCAGTGGCATACCAAGGTGGGGGTGGTGAGTGTGGCCTGCCCTGGGTGCTGACTGGGAAGGTGTGCACCCCCCAGCCCCACACTTTGGATGCAGCGTGACAAACATACCTTCAATACGGGTGGCTTGCCATGCTGTCTTCAATCTAGGCCGGCTCTTCTCTCCCACTGAAATGTCATGATTGCGAGACACCTGTCTTGAAGATATGTCTGTCGCGCTGCATCCAAAGTGAGGGCTTGGGGGGGTGCATACTGCACTGCGCACCCACCCCAGGTAGAAAAGGGACTGGGAACGCCACTGGACTCACCAGGAAGCAAAAATAATCTCACAGCAGCAAAGAATTTGCATGAAAGTTTAGCACAGAACTTAAGATTGTCCTATTTGCTTTGAAACAACAGCGGCTCCCTTCTACATTAACTTACATATCATATGTTGCACCCAACCAATTTTGGAACTTAGTATGGACCAGCAATACATACAAATACTACTACTACTACTGAATATTTGTATAGCGCTACAAGATGTATGCAGCGCTGCACAGACACATGTAAAAGATGGTCACTGCTCATCAGAGCTTACAATCTAGTCAAGACAGACAACACAGTAGCTGTAGACATAGGATACATCTAGGGGTAATGATAAGGAAACACAAAGGAGATCAGGTGAGTCAAGATCTGAAAGTGGCAGTGAAGAGGTGAGTTTTCAGCCTGGATTTGAAAAAGGTCAGAGAAGGCACCTGATGTACAGACTCACGTAGTTTGTTTCAGGCATAAGGAACAGCAAAGTGAAAGGAGTGAAGTCTGGCTTTAGCAATAGAAGAGAAGGGCACAGATAGAAGCGATTTGCCAGAAGAGTGGAATTCCTGAGGAAGGGGTGTTAGTTGTGTTAAATGGAAGAAACTACAAAGCTCACTGGGCAAGAACAGGGTATCCCTTGTCGCCCACTCACCCCCCAGAGGCCATAGGCATGGGTGGATTAGCAGGGTAAGTTCTTTAATAGCTGTGGAGTATAGTAGAGAGGCTTGGCAATGCCCTCTGGGATTTGTAGTTCCACAACTTTAGCAAAAAGAAAAGTAGTTGTAGTCGGAGTGATAAGGATTTAAACAGGATTTATTCCCTTCCCAGGGTTGGATTTTCACACAATGAAATAAGGCAACACAAAACCATACGTCTGGTATCAAAGTTAAAGAAACATTTGAACAAAGGATATGCTTATCTTCAGCTTTCACAATGGAGGCAAAAATGGTAAAAGAAAACAGTTTCCTTCACAAAACTCTTCCGGTCTGTTTTCTTTATGAATTAGCTCCTACAGCTCTTCAGCATAGAGAAGATATGCTATCAGATAAGGTATATGTACAGTCCATGTAAATATCACCGTTAGACTCCTCACACGGATCACATTGCATCTCTTCTATATCTGGGTAAGTTTCCCGGTGAGTGAAACTTCTGTTCTGACTGCTGAGTTCCTCTCTATAGCTTTGGGAGTTCCCTTCCCCCACCAGCCTAGAGGTGGATGGGTAATTACCGTAATCACTATAGTCTCTCTCAGAGGCAGCACATAATTCTTGGTAAGTACAGGGCTGACTGCTATAGTCTAAGCTTCTTCTATTAGGAAGAATAAGGTTACCTTTCAGCAGTTTCCCTTCAACGTTCCTCCCTCGAGCACAGCTCTGCTCGTGGGAAGGCTTTTCACTCCGTGTCTGTTTGAGCTTTCTCCTTGGCACCAAATTATCTTCAGGATATTGGTTTTCTCCTGCTTGGTACCTTGTGCTGGGTGACTGGTCTTGCCTTAGCCTGGCCTCAGAGCCACTACCTCTGCTTCCTCTGTAGCAAGGTTCTCGGAAGCACTGGTCAGCTGTGCACGGCTCTTCCAAACAGCCCTTCCTGGGTTTCTCAGCACTGCACCTCCCTGGTAGTCTCCTTTGGTCAGCAATTGGTTTTAACCAGCATGGAGATCCTTCTCTCCTGCCTCTCAGGCTTCTCTCCCTGCTTGGAGTTCTCCTGCTATCGGGACTTCTCTCCCTGCCAGCACGTCTCTCCTCAGCAGTTCTCTCTTTTGCAGTTCTCCCTTTAGCCGCTTCTGCACTACTCTCAGGTGAGTGATTTTTAACTGTGTAGCTTGTGATGTTGGCTCCGCCCCTTGTCAGCTGCCCCTCATCCCCTGATGAGCCACGAGCTAGCTTTGAGTCTGGGCGTTCCCCTACACCACGTGAAATAGCTTGTGTATGGTTCCTATGGCAACCTTTGACCATGTGTATCTCTGAGCTGTCAAAGTTAGCTCCGTTTTGTTCAGAATCCCCTATCTCCATGGGCTCTGACCGCTGCACCTCATGACACCCTCCATAACCAAAGTTCAACTAAAATTATTGTCCCAAAATAGTTTTCACCATTACCTTGGCTTGCCTGTCAATCATTATCACTCTTTGGCATACTAGCATCTTTGGAATACTAGCATTCAAGTCAATGAGAAATTGATTAAAATCCATATATCAAGCTTTTATCCTCTTGTACGAAAATAATTTTGAAATGAATTTTTCATGGAAGACCAGGCAAAAAATTTTTTTTTTTAAGAATTTTAACAATTACATCAAGCAATAAATCACATACTTGAAAGAAAATGGAAAGATGTACTTAAGCAAAACAAATACAAATTAGAACATATCACCTTTAAAGCAGGATAAATGCAATATTTCTAAGCACATCTAACACTATAGCCCACAAATACAGGGGGGAGAAAAAGTAATTAACAAAGGCATGATAATATTTACTAATACAGGAAACAATTCCCTAGGAAAATCCACCCAGAGACACAAAATATTACAGCGTTCCCAGTAAGTCGATCTAATCAGGTTCCACTGGACTTACGACTAAACCCGGAGCAACCCTTGCATCCAAAAAAGCACGTAACTGACTTGGTTCATAGAAAATAAATCTAGACGAAACAGATTTAATCAAACATTTACACGGAAACCTTAACAAAAAAGAATATCCCAATGAAATTACCTCCGGACGCATGGACATAAAAACTTTCTGTTTCCCCTGAGTCACATATGAAACATCAGGGAAAACCCAAATCTTTTGACCAAAGAAAAGCTTATCAGAATTCCTAAAAAATAACTTTAAAGTCCACACTTTATCAGGTTCCAGTAAAAACCCCACCAAAAGAGTCGCCCTCGTCATAACCTCCTCATCAGAAGATTCCAGCACTTGGGAGAGATTTAGGACATCCATACTTTCCCTCTGAACACCCTCCTCACTATCAACAACACTAGACGAAACACGTTTCTTAATAGGCAAATAGTATACTTTTGAGGTGGAGGAAGGGCAGCTTCCGGCATCCCCAACATCTCCAATAAGTACTTTTTAAATAACTCTACGGGGGAGACAATTGTAGACACTGGAAAATTAACAAAACGTAGATTCAAACGCTTGGAGAAGTTCTCTAACCTCTCCAACTTAACATGCATAGCAGCGCTATCCTTAAGAAAGGCAGAGCACTGAGATGAAATAGTTGAAATTTCTCCCATTAAAGTTCCAAGTGTTTGGATAGAGTCCTTACTGGTTCGTTCCTGCTGTTCAAGCCTCGTCCATGACTCCTTGGCAATTCCCTCCACAATATTTAGCCGATTGGAGACAGAGTGTTCCAGAGAAGTTATTGCCGTCCAGATAGAATCGAAAGTTACCACAGCTGGTTTCACCAGGGAGCCAAAAGCGGCGGGTCCTGCAGAGCTCACCACACTCCCAGAAACAGCTGCTCCCATCTCGAAGGACGTCGGGGTAATCGGAGCTCCAGCCTCAGCGACTGGCGCACCGGTAGTAGTAGCATCCCCAGCTCCAACACCTGCCAACGGATCCCGTGGACTCAGCAAAACCCCCGAAGACGACTGTGAACCAGCAACCCCCTTCGGATTCTGGAACAGCCGGTGTGCTAAGTCAGCAAGCAGCAAAGAAGGCTCATCTGGAGGAGCGCGCTTCTCGGGGCTCAGACTCGCGTCTGACGTCGATAAGAACGCCTTCTGGTCAGCACCAACTAACTCCCCGGCAGACTGTTGGGTAGCACCGAAGGTCATGAAATCGGTAATGGGCGGCTGATTAGGGAGAGGCTTCTCCTCGGGGTACGTGACCTTCCCTTTCCTCTTTCCCATTGTAAAGGATGGAAAAAGAAACAGAAGAAACCAAGAAAGCAGGAAACAGCGTTCCACACCATCCGCTGCACCTCCGGAGCGTGTCATCACTCGGTGGCCATCTTGAATCCTCCCCCCCCCCAGGCAAAATTTTTTTGACTTTAATGTGCAAGAAACCTTTCCATACTTGAGAAACTAGAATCAATTGTCCTCCAATTGCTTCTTCTAGAGGGGCAAACTTGTAGAGAAATTATCTCCAGCATCTCTACCATTTCAGCTCCCTGAACCAAACAATTCAGGTCATGCATGAGAGGAAAATATCCACTAAAGGAGTGAGACCCCAGATAAAAACTGGATTCTCAAAACATTCCACAGTAGAAGCTGTTGTGTTCTTGGAAGACACCTCACAATCTCCATCTGAAGTTCAAGATGAGTTATTTATTTAAAAAATATTTATCACACGCTTATCGTAAATTCTAGGTGAGTCACAGAAATATATTCATAGTTCACACATCATACAAATATTCCAGACAGCATACACATATAATAAATCATAAAATCAATAAAAAGCCTGCTGAAAAAAAAAACAGAAAAATTTTAAAATGCTTCCGAAAATTAGTGGTATTGGCCATCGATCAAGTGGCACTGACAACTTGTTCCTTTATGTTGGCCCAGCTATGGAGAATAGCCTGCTCTGTTATGTACTCAAATGTATATCAAGAATAGACGGGACATCGAGTTGTTGACTACCCATTGACCTCAGTGCATATACAGGTTTAAAAATCCATATTAATGTCCTGATGGATGCCGATCCACTCAGTGCCTGATATACCAAGGTCAGAACTTTAAACTTTATTCTGCAAGCTACTGGAAGCCAGTGCAATAAACATAAAACAGGAGATATATGTTCTGTCCAAGAAAGACCTGAAATCAAACGAGCAATAGAATTCTGAAAGTTTGTAGTGCTCAGGATAGCCCGGTCAGAGACTCAAATACAATTAATTACAATAATCAACTATTGAAAGTACTACTACTTGCAGAATCATTTTAAAATCAACCGCAGGTATCAACTTGAGAGGTTTACTCAACATTTGTAATTTAAAACAAGACCTACCACTTCATTGACTTGCAGTATCATAGACAAAGAAGAATCCAAAGTCACACACAGACTACATTTGAAACTATAGAGATAACATAAGAGCTGATCCTGAAAGAAAGCATAGTTACTCACCTGTAAAAAGTGATCTCCGGGAACAGCAGGAATTTAGTCCTCACATATGGGTATCGTCAGTACCGACGGAGCCTGCGTGGGAATGCTCCCCAGCGTCCAATAGGAACGCTTTTGGGAGCATCCCTCAGCACATGCGCGCTGCCTTCCTGCCTTTCCAACTGTCCCTCTTCAGTTAAGTTTGTAGCTGAGTGAAAGGATAGAGGGAGAGAGGAAAGAGACAAAGAGATAGAGAGACAACTCCTAGGGGATGTGGGTGGGTTGTGAGGACTAAATTCCTGCTGCTCCCGGAGATCACCTGTTACAGGTGAGTAACTACGCTATCTCCAGGAACAAGCAGGAATGTAGTCATGGGGACTCCCTAGCTGAAGATGCCAGGGAGATAGCCCCAGGAAGGTGCCACCCTAGGAGGTGGGAATCCTTCCTCCCATGGATCTCTGGCATCTCACCAGGGTTGGTGGGTAGGAGTTGGTTTATGTTTGAAAGAGATTTTGAAGAACAGCTTGGCCAAAGAAGGCATCCCGATGGGAGGCTTTATCCAGGCAGTAGTGGGCTGTGAAGGTGTGTACCGAAGCCCAGGTGGCTGCTCGACAAATGTCATCGATAGACACAGAGTGGAGATTAGCCATAGACGCTGCCATGGCTCTCACATTATGAGCTGTGACATGGTCCTGAAGAGGAAGACCCTTACTCTCATAAGCAAAGGATATGCATTGGGCAATCCATTTAGATAAAGTTCTTTTGGAGACTGGAAGTCCCAAATGACTAGGGTCAAAAGCTATAAAAAGTTGTGAGGACTTTCTATGTTGCTGTTTTCTTTGTATGTAAAAGGCTAAGGCCCTTTTACAATCCAAAGTAAGAAGGTTTCTCTCTGCATTAGAGGTGTGAGGCCTCGGAAAAAATACAGGAAGATAAATTGATTGATTTAAATGAAAAGGCGAAACCACCTTTGGCATAAAGTGTGGGTGAGTTCGAAGAACAACCTTATCATGATGAAACCTAGTATAAGGAGGATCAGCCACTAAAGCTTGCAATTCACTAATGCGACGGGCAGAGGTGATTGCAATTAGGAAGATGACCTTCCACGTCAAAAACCTAAGGGCTGTAGTGGCTAAAGGTTCAAAAGGCGGCTTCATGAGCTGCCCGAGAACTAGATTTAAATCCCATGCCACCGGTGGTGGCTTGATGGGAGGTTTAGTTAATAAAAGGCCTTTCATGAATCTTGATAGGAGTGGATGAGAGGAAATTGGTTGCCCATTCAGAGGCTTATAAGAAGCCACAATTGCACTAAGATGGACTCTTACCGAATTGGTCTTTAGGCCAGAATTGGATAAGTGAAGGAGATACTCTAGTATCGATTCTAAGGGTATGACCAGGGGGTTTAATCCCTTTTTGGAGCACCATATAGTAAAACGTTTCCACTTGAAGGCATAAGATCTTCTTGTGGAAAGTTTCCTAGAAGCCTGAAGGATATCTTTTACCTGTTGGGACAGGTTGAAATCTTGGAGATCTAAGCCTTCAGCAACCAGGCCGTGAGGTGCAGGGACTGGGGATTTGGGTGCCATAGTGTCCCGATCTCCTGGGAAAGGAGATCTGGAGCATGCCCTAACTCCAGAGGTGCCGCTTGAGAGAGATGCAGAAGCAGGGAATACCACGTTTGGCGTGGCTATCGTGGTACTATGAGAATCATGCGACCCCTGTCTCTCTGAAGTTTGAAGAGTGTTTTGGGGATGAGGGGAATGGGTGGGAAGGCATAAAGGAAGTCCTGACCCCAGTGAAGGAGGAAGTCATCCCTTGCCTGACAGTTGTGAGCCGGAATCCTGGAACAGAACCGTGGAAATTTGGCATTCAGTGGACTTGCAAAGAGGTCTATGTTTGGAGTGCCCCAGATATCTTTGCCACCTGGTCTATGTGCAGGGACCACTTGTGAGGCAGCAGTACTCGACTGAGCTTGTCTGCCCAAAGCTTTTGAATGCCTGGAAGATATACCACTAGAAGGTGAATTTGATGCTCTCTGGCGAGGGCCCACAGTCTTAAAGCTTCGTTGCATAACGACAGAGAGGCTGTTCCGCCCTGCTTGTTCACATAGAACATGGCTACTTGATTGTCCGTCTGGACTAGGACTGTCTTGTAACTGAGCTGGGCATGGAATACTCGAAGAGCCAAATAGATTGCTCTTAATTCCCCCCCTCCCTTTCTCTCTCCCCCTCCCCGTGCATCCTCCCCCCCCCCCCTCCTTTTGCTTTGGACTACATTAAATTATGTATATATTTTTCCCTTAAGAAAGTGCACACAATATAGTTTAATCTCAAGTCTTTTGAATTTAGCATGAGAATTTGAGTCGTAGTATATGGAATACATCACTTTCTCCTCATACATAACATGAGATATAATGGCTCTAGAGGTGGAACAAATCGATTGCAGTGAGATCA
The DNA here is from genome assembly GCA_033557465.1 of Ichthyophis bannanicus. Taxonomy (NCBI): domain Eukaryota; kingdom Metazoa; phylum Chordata; class Amphibia; order Gymnophiona; family Ichthyophiidae; genus Ichthyophis; species Ichthyophis bannanicus. Next base: position 552,018,139 of record CM066031.1, read on the forward strand.
TTCATTGACGTCTATGAGTCTCCTTTTTCCGAATGACAAGCTCCACCCACAATTGTTTCTCCTCCCCTTTTGGTGCGAAGGTTGGCGGTTTTAAAACTAAACTTTCATCATTCAGGCTTCCTATGCACTTTTTGATACAGCACTACTGACAAGTTTCTCTTCGTCTCTAAAGGTATTTATTAAATAACCGCTATTACTATGCTACGATATAATGTTCACTACTGCTTTAACATATCGATTTCCAATATAATAATGTATGAACATTTTTTTCTTAGCTCTATAGCAGCGGTTTTCGTCCGTTTTTGCACATTGACGATAGTATATTTTAAAGTCTTCAAGCTCCTGTTAGTAACGTCTAGTACGATATTTCTGCAGTATACATTTTAAATTAGAATCAACAAGTGTTTTTCTTATAAGAACTTCACAACGAGATACTGTTAATAGTATATATGTAAAAGCATTTTATGCAATTCGTGAGCATAGAAATACTTTATATTATACCAGTTAAATATCTGTTATCACTATCCATATTTGTAATATGATAGCTTGTATTAAAGATACAATTGGCTTACTTAGTAGCATTTACACACAGGTTATTATTTAAAGCATAAATAGTTTTTAAAAAAAAACTTTTAATATAATAAAACCTATGTGTTTTGTCCGGTTTTACAGCGGAGTTCATATTTGAAATGCGTATGTAAACGGCACTAAAAGTCGAGCCTATACATTCAGGTCAGTTAACCCAACATATATTTCCTGCAATACACAGTGTGTGTTAGTCCCATTAGACGCCTTTATAACCAATGCAGTTCTCATTACAATTTATACACAGTAGAGTTTTAAAGTTCTATTGGGGATTATTTAATAATATAGTTCATTTAGACAGTATTGTTTTCCTGACAATAACAACGATCGCTGCTACATTATATAATGATGAAACTTATTAACAAAAAGATTTTAATGAAGACTTATTATTACCAATTTAATTGGCAGGAGACATTCTGCTTTAAATTATTATATGAGACCTTAACAGTACTATAAAGTTGAGTCTACACACTCAGGTCAGTTGACAAAACATATATTCTTTGCAAGACACAGTGTGTGTTAGCTACAATAGACACCTCGATAACTAACGTAGTTCTCATCATAATTTATATACAGTAGAGGTATAAAGTTTTATTGGTGACTATTTCAACAATATAGTTTATTTAGACAGTTAATGTTGTTTAGATAGTAACAACAATAGTGGCTACATTATACAATGATGGAATTTATTAATAAAAAGATTACACTGAATATTTAATATCATCAATTTTAGTAAGTAGAAGACATTTTATATTAAAATTATTACATGATGTTTTAACAACATTATATGATGAAAATAAAAGCACACAAGATTGTGATCTTTAAATTATGTGTTTATGGGTTATTACCTTTAGTTTTATGGTTGTCATGACTGTCTATGCGGTTTTAATGTTATGGCTTAACAACCCTATGTCCTGCGTTTATAGAAGTAGGTTTATTATAGAAATTTTACTTACATTATGTGATGTTTTATATAAATGCATATTGTTTTGATAATCTAATGGGGCTGTTTTATTTAATTTTATGTTTATCCTGATGTTTCCTTAAAGTAGCATCTAATCATTTATTTACATGTATGTTTATTTAAATTTGTTTATGTTTTTAAGTTGTATTCCCCCTGAAGAAGGCGATAATGCCAAAATGCGTTGGGGTCCTTTATGAATAAACATTTGCTGATCATCCACATTCATCTCGTCTCTTGCTTCTTTGTGTATCCTGGATGGTGTTGCAAGAGCGCTGCTCCTAGCTGTGTTCTTCCTGATTAATCTTGTAGCTGAGCTGAGCATGGAAAACTCAAAGAGCCAAATAGATTGCTCTTAATTCCAGGAGGTTTATGTGTAGACCAGCCTCCTGTGGAGTCCAGGTGCCCTGGGTAGAGAAATGATTCAGGTGTGCTCCCCAACCCACCAGTGATGCATCTGTTGTTAGGGTGGCCTGAAAGAGAGGTTGATGGAAAGGAGACCCCACTGTCAGATTTTCTAGTGATTGCCACCATTGGAGGGACAAAATTAGTCGTTGAGAGATTATTATTTTGTCCGACAAATGACCCGTGGCCTGTGTCCACGGTGTGGAGAGGGTCTACTGAGCTGCTCGCATGTGGAGGCGAGCATATGGGACTACATGAACTGTGGATGCCATATCTCCCAGTAACTGCAGTAGCTCCCGAGCAGTGAGGGAGGATTTGCCTGCTGCTTGAGAAGCTAGTTGCATTATGCGAAGACACCAGGCTTGTGGAAGGAAAGCCCTTGCCTGTCTAATATCCAGACAGGCTCCTATGAATTCTAGGCATTGGGAAGGAACTAGTTGAGATTTTGGGAAGTTTATTACCAATTCCAAGTATTGGAGGATTCGCATTGTATGGGGCAGTGCAGTGCTGGCCTCTGCAACTGTAGGGGCTCAAATGAGCCAGTCGTCTAAGTAAGGGAAGACGAAAATCCCCAGGGTTTGTAGAAATGCAGCTACTACTGCCATGCATTTCGGGAATACTCTTGGCGCTGAAGCCAGACCAAAGGGAAGAACCCTGTACTGGAAATGTTTTCCCCTGAAAAGGAAATGTAAGAATTTCCTGTGATCTGGATGGATGAGAATGTGAGTGTATGCATCCTGTAAGTCTAGAGAGAAAAGCCAATCCTGGCTTTGAAGGTATGGCAGAAGAGTTCCTAGAGAAATCATTTTGAACTTCTCTCAAAACAGGTATTTGTTCAATTCTCTAAGGTCTAGAATGGGTCTGTGTCCCCCTGTTTTCTTTGGAATAAGAAAATAGGGGGAGTAAAACCCTGCACCCCGTTGAAGAATGGGTACTTCTTCTATTACCCCTTGGGCAAGAAGTGTGGAGACCTCGTGATCTAGCAGATTGTCTGCAAAGGTTTGTGAATTGAATTGCTTTAGAATTGTAGGAGGGGGCATGCTGTGAAAATGAAGCTTGTACCCCTCTCCTACAATGGACAAAGTCCAATCTTCTGCTGTTATCTGATGTCATCTGTTGACAAAGTGGCATAACCTGCCCAGAATATTGGGGGGTTGGGGACCCCTCAGAGGCAGGGAGACAAAGCTCTCTAGGAAGGAGTCAAAGCCCTTGAGGGGGTTGAACCTGGAGAGCTGGTTGGGCTCTCAGGCCTTTTGGCTTCTTTTACTGTCTAGTTTGTCCCTTCTGGGCAACCTGACCTGGAGTTTGACTCTGCTGGGTATAGGAAGGATAAAACTTCCTCTTTTTGCTAAAAGAGGGTTTTTAGTAAGGCTTCCTTTTGGCTGGAGTGGCTGTAGACTTTGACAATCTATCTAAGGTAGAATTGTCAGCATCTAACTCGTTAGACTTTTCTTGCCAGTTCTTGCCAAAGAGATTTTCCCCCGTGCAAGGAATGTTGCCTAACTTGTACCCAAGTCTCCAAGTCTGATGCCTGTAGCCAATTTGTCATGTGCCAATGGCAATAGCAGAGGTTCTGCTGATGCATTCAAAGCAGTCAAAGGCTGCACGATTAACAAACTTGGAGACATCTTGAGCATGCTTAACTAGAGCAAGAAAATCTTGTCTCTTGTCAGCTGGGAGAAATGGGCACATAAGTTCCAAGTCTCCTGTGACGTCCTTGAGGAACATTCCCATATATAGGATGTATGAACTGATCCTAGCTGAAAGCATGGAAGCTTGATATGTTCTGCGCCCAAAAGCATCCAGAGTCCTGCATTCTCAACCTGGAGGATTGGATGCATGCCTCTTTGCACTTTTCATCTTATGCATGGCTGATTCCACTACCATTGAATGGTGTGGCAGCTGAGTTTTCTGAAATCGAGGACATGGCGGAACTCGATACATAGTATCAAGTCTCCTAGAGTGAGGAGAGGTAGTCAGAGGTGTGTCCCACATTCTGAGCATCAAGCTATGCAGAATTTCATGGATAGGCAGAGTGGCTGCCTCCTTGGGAGCTTTAGGATATTGGAGAATTTCCAATTCCTTTGCTCTGGGCTCATCTTCAGGAGCTACTGTGATTGAAAGACCTTTGGCCATATCACGGATGAAGTCCTGAAATGGCATGTCCTCTGGAGGTGACATTCTGCGTTGGGAGAAGAGGGGTCTTCTAGGAGAAACCCTCTAGTGCCAGCAGAATTGTCAGAGTCTTCGGAATCAGAGGTATCGAAGTATTCCTGACCCCGATGCTCTTGTAAAGCACGATCCCGGTACTGATTGAAATCGGTACCAAACTGAGCCGGTACCACTTTGTCAATTCCAGCCAGAGATGGCATGGGAAGAGTTCCCACTGGGGCCGGTACCATCGGTGTCGGTACTGGCATCGGTGTCGATACAGATGCCCGCTGGACCACCGGTACCGCAGCTGAAAAGAGAGCTGCGATGCTGCGCTCGATAGCGAGGAACCTCTGGTCTATCTACGCTGCTGATGCCTGGGTGTCGGTACCGGTTAGGACGGCCGGAACCCCTGAGCATGGCACAGGTAGTTCTTGCGAGGTTGAGGCCTCGAGAACATCCTGAAGCCCCATCGATGTTTTCAAAGCCGAAGCCTCCCGCCGGGGCTGTTTTGCCGGTGTGGTTCCCTCAAGGGCAATGCCAATGGCCTCTCGATGCTTAGCAGGAGAGCTACCCTTTGAGGACCGGCTTTTATGTTTAGTTACCTGAGATCCATGGGAGGAAGAGGAGGCCCTTGAAGATGTCGATGCAATGGATCTGGCATCTGAAGAAAAGAGGGTACCGGGCTTGGCAGCCCGGTTCTGTCTTCCTCTTTTAGTCATCCCCATGCAGGAGAGACATTCAGTTGGAGAATGTTCAGGTCCTAAACATTTCAGATACCAATCATGGGTGTCAGTGACGGAAATGGTACCGCCACACTTAGTACATTTTTTAAAACCACTAGTTGGCTTTTCCATGATTTAGGAATATGGGGCCTAGTGCCCAAAATGGCGCCTAGCACCAAGAGAAAAAGTTTCTGAAAAGAAACAGTCTAAGCCTAATTTTTATTTTATTTTTTTTAAAGAAAAGAAAAGAACCGGCGGTACCGGTAGGCATCGTGCGGTAGGTAAGCACGACCACAAGAAAAGAAATTTAAAGGCAGAATTTTCTGCGGTGACAGGGAATAGGTCCTGTCGGCTCCACGGAAAACGAAGAACTGAAGAGGGACAGTTGGAAAGGCGGGAAGGCAGTGCGCATGTGCTGAGGGATGCTCCCAAAAGTGTTCCTATTGGATGCTGGGGAGCGTTCCCACGCAGGCTCCGTCGGTACCGACGATACCTATATGTGAGGACTACATTCCTGCTTGTTCCTGGAGATTACACCTGATCTCCCACTCCAACTCATTTCACATCCATTACTTCAGTCTTATTCATATTCATGGCTAATCTAATCAGTGCCATTCATCCCTCAATAATCTGCAGGCTTTTAAAAGCTAGATCAAGTCAGCTCTGTAAAGTACCAACAATAGGAAAGAAGAACTGAATATCAGCAGCATGTATGGAATGAAAATTGGGGCTCATGACAATCAATGAATTTCCATTGGAGGACATTATGCTTTGAGTCATCTTCCTGACAATTTTGAAGAGGTGATTTGCAGCACAAGCTCGTAGGAAGTTCATAACCTGCACAGCACTGGAATTATCCTTCAAATTTTAGAGCAGCTATTTAGAAGCAGCTCATGTTGATACAGGACGCGCTGAGTGATAGCAATGTGAGGAGTTTCTGCTCACAAATCCAGATTTGTTTCCAAACATTGATAGTGCCAATTGGTGCAAATCATCCCCAGCTTCTTGTTTGATTTGCAAAAAATTTCTTGACAAGATTGTATATATCCATGGCCTCTGCAGTTGTTAGTGGGTGGTTTGTAGATAAAATTCTATCTACATACATATGTCACACAAAAAGCTGCAGCTGACTATGTCAAGCCATATCAGTGGTTTTATCCCACTACATGTTGAATGAGAGAGGGTTGGCTTTCAATTCCCCCATTGCTTCTTATTATCTAAATATGTCTTGAATTCATGGGTGAAATCACATAATTAGACAGCAGTGGGGGGGGGGGGGGGAGGGGTTAAATTTCCTTCTAATACAGTGATTTTGAGTTCCTGGATCTATACTCTTATTGGTGATGGCCGAGTACTAATAGACTGTGTATGGGCAAGAGAGGAGTTTATCGCAGGCAGCTCTTCCTTGCTGTCTAGGATTATCGTTAGATGTTTTCTCCAAGGACTAAGAACTGTGTGTTGAACTTTCCCTAGATAGAGAGAACAGTTTGTCTCTGCATCTTTACAGGATGACTTCGGAAGAGTGAAGCTCTCAGGGTGACGAGAGAGGTGGTTTGGAGTATGGGATAGTGGGATATCCTAGGGCAGCGATGGCGAACCTATGGCACGCGTGCCAGCTGTGGCACGCGAAGGCCTTGCAGCTGGCACGCGTGAAGGTCCGCAAAAAAAGAAAAAGCGGGCTCTGGCTGCTGCCGCGGACGCGGCAGCATGCAGTGTCCCGCGGGGCCCCCTCCGCCCGCTAAGCCCCTCTGCAAGGGCTTTCAGATTCGCGAGGGAGACAGCGTCTCCCTCGCGTCTCTGTTAAGCCCGTAGGGGTTAATGGGAAATTTCCCATCAGCCCCTTTAGACGCGAGGGACTGATGGGAAATTTCCCATTAGCCCCTGCGGGCTTAACAAGAGACGCGAGGGAGACGCTGTCTCCCTCGCGAATCTGAAAGCCCTTGCAGAGGGGCTTAGCGGGCGGAGGGGGCCCCGCGGGACACTGCATGCTGCCGCGTCCGCGGCAGCAGCCAGAGCCCTCGTTTTCTTTTTTTAAATTTGCCGGGGGGGGGGGGGTGTTAGGACTGCTAATGGGCTAGGAGGGGGGGGGGTTTGTACGGCTAAGGGGCGAGGGGGGGTTAGGAATGCTAATGGGCTGGGGGGGGGGTTTGGACTGCTAATGGGCTGGGGGGGTTAGGACTGCTAATGGGCTAGGAGGGGGGGGGGGTTAGGACTGCTAATGGGCTAGGAGGGGGGGGTTAGGACTGCTAATGGGCTAGGAGGGGGGGGGTTAGGACTGCTAATGGGCTAGGGGGGGGTTAGGACTGCTAATGGGCTGGGGGGGTTTGGACTGCTAATTGGCTAGGAGGGGGGGGGGGTTAGGACTGCTAATGGGCTAGGAGGGGGGGGGGTTAGGACTGCTAATGGGCTGTGGGCTGATGGGGGCTGTCTGGAAATGGGGTGATGGGGGGTTAGGACTGCTAATGGGCAGGGGGGGGTTAGGACTGCTAATGGGCTGGGGGGGTTTGGACTGCTAATGGGCTGGGGGGGTTAGGACTGCTAATGGGCTAGGAGGGGGGGTTAGGACTGCTAATGGGCTAGGGGGGTTAGGACCGCTAATGGGCTGTGGGCTGATGGGGGCAGTCAGCAAATCGGGAGAGCGGGGGAAAGGACTGCTAATGGGCTAGAGAGGGGGGGTTAGGACTGCTAATGGGCTAGGGGGGGGTTAGGACTGCTAATGGGCTGGGGGGGTTAGGACTGCTAATGGGCTAGGGGGGGGTTAGGACTGCTAATGGGCTGGGGGGGGGTTAGGACTGCTAATGGGCTAGGAGGGGGGGTTAGGACTGCTAATGGGCTGGGGGGGGGTTAAGGACTGATAATGGGAGAGGAGGGGGGTGTTAGGACTGCGAATGTGCTGGGGGGGTTAGGACTGCTAATGGGCTAGGAGGGGAGGGTTAGGACTGCTAATGGGCTAGGGGGGGTTAGGACTGCTAATGGGCTGTGGGCTGATGGGGGCTGTCTGGAAATGGGGTGATGGGGGTTAGGACTGCTAATGGGCTATGGGGGGGGGGGTTAGGACTGCTAATGGGCAAGAGAGGGGGGGTTAGGACTGCTAATGGGCTAGGGGGGGGGGTTAGGACTGCTAATGGGCTGATGGGGAGGGGTTAGGACATGAGGTGGGCTGTTGGGTGGGGTTAGGACTGGAAATGGGCTGATGGGGGGTTAACACTGGAGGTGGTCTGATGGGGTTAGGACTGGTAATGGGCTATGGGGGGGTTTAGGACTGATAATGGGCTATGGGGGGGCTGGGACAAGAAATGGGCTGATGGGGAGGGGTTAGGACTTGAGGTGGGCTGATGGGGTTAGGACTGGTAATGGACTGTGGGCTGATGGGGGGGTTAGGACTGGCAATGGGCTATGGGGGCTGACTGGAAGTGGGGGGTTAGGACTGGTAATGGGTTATAGGGGGGGGCTTAAACTGAAAATGGGGTGATGGGGGGTTAGGACTGGAAGTGGGTTGATGAGGGGGGGATAGGACTGGTATTGGGTTGGGGGGCTGCTAGGACTGGAAATGGGCTGATGCAGGGACTAGAAGGGAATGGATGCTGGGTGAGGCTGGAACTAGAAGGGAGCTGGTGTGGGGGGAGGATTAGAATGGGATGGGGCTGGGAGAGTAAAATGGAGAGGGGAAAAATATTTTGTGTGGGAGGGATAAAAAATCTACAATTGGCCGGGTATTGGGAGAGTAAGTGGGGATTGAGGATGGAGGGGTAAATTTTGAGTAGATGAAATAGGAATGAGGAAAGAGCCAAAGGAGAAAGATTAGTATGTTAAAGCAGATGTAGAGAGAGAATGGAAAAAAAAACCAAGAAGACAGAAGAAAGGACAAATGGACAGCAGATGGAGAGTTAGCAGAAGACACGAAGAAACCAGAAGAAAGTGGCTGGAACAATTGCAACTGAAAAAAATGCACAAAAGGTAGAAAAATATCTCTTTATTTTGAATTTATTAACTGGAATATGTCTGCTCTGGGAAATGTGCATCATTAATTTTTGCGCTTTGTTTAGTACAAGAGGAAATTAATATATAGTTTTATTTCTACAGTGTTGTTGTATATTCCAAGTTTGGCTTTTGGGGTTCCCAGTTTAATTATTGTCTTCCTGTTTCTAAATTGTGATTCCTTGTTTGGTGATGGTCTGTTCTGCATGTGTAACTGAGCTGAGGTATTCTGTTTATATAATTCCTATTTGACATTGCCACTTGTTCTTTCCCCAGTAGGTCATGTATTGTTGTTCTCTGAGATGTATTGGTTTAATATTTGCAGTGTTGCCTTTTGATAGGTAGAGTATGGTGCTTTGTGAGTCCTGGTAGTGCTGTTAGGATACGGCGGGTTTGCTATGGGTTCTAAATGGGCAGCGTTTGTAGTAGTTCCTAATGTGCCTGGCGGTTGGTACTGGATTATAGTAATGTAGAAACCTTTTAGTCTTTCTTTATCCATATACTCATTAAGAGGCATGTTTACTAAAAGTTAGTGTATGGTAACATTATGCAAATATTTATGCAAATGAAGCACCTTATGCAAATGGGGCTTTAATTGACGTGCTGGCACTTTGAGGAAATTCTTTGGTTTTGTGCGGCAGTTTGGGCACTCGGGCTCAAAAAGGTTAGCCATCACTGTCCTAGGGTGATTGGTAGGAATGAATGTGGCGGTAATGCACGAGTGGAATGGGGGGAGGAGACCGATTCTTAATCCCTTCTGACAAGTGGCAGTAGATCTTTATATTTTTGTTATTTTATTTATTTAGGTCACTTGCTATACTGCTAGTGGGAGCGCCTAAAGCTTGTATCTTACTGATTTACAGTCCCAGTGATAATAGTACAGAGAGATGTTAGATATACAAGAATAAAAAATATAGTTACAACCAAAAATATAATACACAGTCTGCTTAATAAAAATAAAGTGGTAGCATACAGGCAGATGACATATGAGGAAGTGGGTGAGTACAACAAAGCACAGTTACTTACCTGTAACAGGTGATCTCTGGGAACAGCAGGAATTAGTCCTCACATATGGGTACGTCGGAACAGACGGAGCCTGCGCGGGAAAGCTCCCCAGCTTCCCAGAAAGGAAAGCTTTTGGGGCCTCCCACAGCGCATGCGCGCTGCCTTCCCGCCTTCCTGACCAACTCTCCTCAGTTCGAGTTTAAAGCTGAGACAATAGAGAGAGGAAAGGAAAGAGAGAGAGAGAGAGATACAACTCCTAGGGGAGGTGGGTGGGTTGTGAGGACTAATTCCTGCTGTTCCCAGAGATCACCTGTTACAGGTAAGTAACTGTGCTATCTCCAGGAACAAGCAGGAATGAGTCCTCACATATGGGGACTCCCTAGCTAAGATGCCGGGGAGATCCCCCCCCAAGGGTATGAGACCCAGAAGGGGTCCTCATCTTCCTATGGATCTCAGGCATCCATACAGGGAAGGTGGGCAGGAGTTGGTTAAGAATGGAACAGGTGTCTGAGGACAGCCTGACCAAACAAGGCATCCCGGCGGGAGTCCTTGTCCAAACAGTAATGGGCTGTAAAGGTATGAACCGAGGCCCAGGTGGCTGCTCGACAGATCTGATCGATGAATACAGAGTGAAGATGAGCCATAGAGGTGGCCATGGCTCTCACATTGTGAGCTGTGACATGGCCCTCCAGAGAAAGGTTCTTACTTTGGTAAGCAAAAGTGATACACTGAGCAATCCAATTGGACAGTGTTCTTTTAGAGACTGGAAGTCCTAAATGAGAAGGATCAAAAGCAACAAAAAGCTGAGAAGACTTTCGATATTGCTGTGTCCTGTGGAGGTAAAAGGCAAGAGCTCTTTTACAATCCAGAGTATGAAGGTTCCTCTCTGCACTGGATGCATGAGGAGCCGGAAAAAAGACAGGTAGATATACCTCTTGATTAAGATGAAAAGGGGAGACCACTTTAGGCATAAAGTGGGGATTAGTCCTAAGGACCACCTTATCATGATGAAACCTTGTATAAGGGGGATTAGCCACTAGGGCTTGCAGTTCACTGATACGGCAAGCTGAGGTGACTGCAATGAGGAAAAAAACCTTCCAGGAAAGAAATTTCAAGGAGGTAGTGGCTAAGGGTTCAAAGGGTGGCTTCATAAGCTGACCAAGAACCAAGTTTAAGTCCCATGCTACCGGAGGAGGGCGAATGGGAGGCTTAGTTAAAGTTAGGCCTCTCATAAATCTTGCAACAAGAGGATGAGAGGAAAGAGGTTGTCCATTGAGAGGTTTAAGGGATGCTGCAATAGCGCTCAAATGGACCCTTACTGAATTCGTTTTAAGGCCTGCATTGGAGAGATGCAGGAGATATTCCAGTAAAGAATTTAAAGGTAGTGCTAAAGGGTCAAGACCCTTTTGAGCACACCAAATGGAAAATCTTTTCCATTTAAAAGCGTAAGAACGCCTAGTGGAAGGTTTCCTAGAGGCATGAAGGATATCCTTCACTTGCTGAGAAAGATTGACGTCTTGAAGGTCTAGGCCTTCAGTAACCAAGCTCTGAGGTGAAGGGACCTGGGGTTTGGGTGCCACAAAGTCCCCTCCTCCTGAGACAGAAGGTCTGGGGCAGCTCCCAAGTCCAGGGAGGGGGCTTGGGAGAGATGCAGAAGTAGAGGGTACCACACTTGGCATGGCCAGCGTGGAGCTATGAGGATCATAGATCCTTGGTCCCTCTGAAGTTTGAACAGAGTCTTGGGAATCAAAGGAATGGGTGGAAAGGCATAGAGGAATTCCTGACCCCAATGAAGGAGGAAGGCATCCTTGGCCTGAGCTCCCTGACACGGAATTCTGGAACAGAACCGGGGAAGTTTGGCATTCCACGGACTTGCAAATAGGTCTATGTCCGGGGTTCCCCATTCCTGGAAGATTCTGAGTACCTGATCCATGTGCAGGGACCATTCGTGTGGAAGCAGAACTCGACTGAGTCTGTCTGCCCAAGAGTTTTGGATTCCTGGGAGGTATACTGCCAGGAGATGGATTTGATGCTCTCTGGCGAAGGCCCACAATCTTAGAGCTTCGTTGCAAAGCGACAGAGAGCCAGTCCCTCCTTGTTTGTTTATGTAAAACATGGCTACTTGATTGTCGGTATGAACAAGGACTGTCATGTTGTTGAGGAGGGTATGAAAGACCTTGAGAGCAAGGAAAATTGCTCGCAGTTCCAAAAGGTTGATATGAAGGGTGGTCTCCTGTGGAGACCAAGTGCCCTGAGTGGAGAGGTCTTGGAGATGAGCTCCCCAACCCGTTTGGGAGGCATCTGTTGTGAGGGTTGCTTGGGGTAACAAAGGTTGGAAGGGGGCCCCCAACAACAGATTTTGGGTGGACATCCACCATTGGAGAGACCAAAAGAGACGTTTTGAGGTTGCTATTTGGTCTGAGAGAGCTCCTGATGCTTGAGTCCACTGGGTGGACAAAGTCCATTGAGCTGCTCTCATATGCAGGCGAGCATAAGGCACCACATGAACTGTGGATGCCATGTGGCCTAGCAGTTGTAGCATCTCCCTGGCAGTCAAGTGGCTTCTGGACTGGATTTGAGAGGCCAAGTGCACTAGACGGTGGCAATGGGCTTGAGGAAGATAGGCCCTTGCAGTGGTGGTATCTAGCCAGGCCCCTATGAATTCTAGGGACTGAGCAGGGGTGAGTTGAGACTTTGGCAGATTGATGACAAGTCCCAGATACTGCAGTATGCGTCTGGTGTGGTCCAGGGAAGTCTGAGCCTCGGACTGAGATGGAGCTCGGATGAGCCAGTCGTCCAGGTATGGGAAAACAAAAATTCCCAGGGTGCGTAGAAATGCAGCCACAATTGACATGCATTTGGTGAACACTCTTGGAGCAGAGGCTAGACCGAAGGGGAGTACTCTGTACTGGAAATGTTTTCCTTGGAACAGAAACCGTAGGAATTTTCTGTGGGATGGATGGATGAGTATATATGTGTACGCATCCTTTAGATCTAGAGAACAAAGCCAATCCTGACTCTGCAGGTATGGAAGGAGAGTACCTAGAGAGAGCATCTTGAATTTCTCCTTGCATAGAAATTTGTTCAATTCTCTCAGATCCAGAATGGGTCTGTATCCCCCTGTTTTCTTGGGAATGAGAAAATAAGGGGAGTAAAACCCTGACCCCTGTTGAAGAAGAGGAACCTCCTCTATTGCCCTTTGGGCAAGAAGGGTGGTCACCTCCTGACCCAACAGGTGCAGGAGAGATGGGGGAGAATTGAAATGTCTCACCATGGTATGGGGAGGAAGGCTGGAGAAATGTAGTTTGTAGCCCTCTCTGATGATAGAGAGGGTCCACTGTTCTGATGTGATTTGCTCCCATCTGGGAGCAAAATGAGTTAACCTTCCTGGAATGGTGAGAGGCTCTGGCTGTTGTAGAGCCAGAAAAGTTAAGTTCTCTAGAAGTAAGTCAAAAACCCTGAGGAGGTTGGGACTGCTGAACTGTAGTAGTCCCTGCAGGTTTTGCCCTGGCCTGTTTAGATTGCTGACGCTTAGGAGCAAAGCGAACTTGGGAAGATTGTTGGCCAGTATTTGTGGAAAATCTGGTCTTTTTGTAGAAAGGCTTTTTAAAAGATTTTTTCTTGGCAGGGGTAGAGGTAGACTTAGAAAGTCTATCTAAAGCAGCATTCTCTGCATCCATTTGAGTGGCTTTGATTTGCCACTCCTTGCCAAACAGATTTTCACCTGTACAGGGCAGATTGCCCAACCCATCTTGGACCCAGGGTTCTAGGTCAGAGGCCTGGAGCCAAGCAATTCTGCGAGCAGCTATGGCAATGCCTGAGGCTCTGCTAGCACCCTCAAAGGAGTCAAAGGCAGCTCTGTTGGAGAACTTTGAAACATCTTGGGTATGCTTTAACAAAAGAAGGAATTCCTCCTTCCTATCCTCTGGGATAAAGGGGAGGAAATGGCGCATCTTCAGTGCAATCTCCTTCAGAAACATGCCCATATAGAGGCTGTATGAATTGATTCTGGCAATAAGCATACTGGCTTGGAAGATTTTCCTACCAAAAGCATCCAAAGTCCTACATTCTCTTCCTGGGGGAGTGGAAGAGTGTCTTTTGGTACTCTATCCTTTTCATAGCTGACTGTACCACAATAGAGTGGTGAGGAAGCTGAGTTTTTTGAAAACCAGGAGAAGGAGGGACACGATACATGGTGTCCAAACGACGAGAATGTGGAGATAAGGTGAGAGGAGTCTCCCATAAGTCCATCATGTGTTCTTGAAGAATTTCATGGATGGGCAATCCCAAAATATCTAATTTTTTTGCTCTAGGTTCTTTTTCAGAGGTTACTGAAACTGAGAGCCCCTTGGCTAGTTCAAGAATGAAGTCTTGAAAGGACAAATCCTCTAGAGGAGACATTCTCCTCTTTGGAGAAGAGGGCTCCTCAGGAAGAGTAAGAGATACTTCAGCAGAGTCTTCTGAGGTATCGGAATCATCAGAAGACTCGAAGTATCGTCTATTAGCTTCCAAAGATCGATACGCGTATCGATCGGTATCCACATCGGGCGTACCCGGAACTGGATCGGTATCGGGATAAACCCCGGAACCGGGAACCAGAACCGGTATCCTGGTGGAAGTGGATGCTCTGGGTACCGGTATCGGTTGTGGTACCAGAACCGGAAGCGGAACCGCTTGGTGCGGTACCGAGGGCGTTGCAGCTTTAATAAAAGCCATTATGGCCTGCTGCATGGATTGAACGGTATTATCCATAGACGCCACGACTGCCTGGATATCGGTACCGGTATGGGCCGGTACCCCAGAGCAGTCTAACAGGTGATCGGTCGAGGCCGTGCCATCGATGTCAACCTGTAACCCCATAGGAGGAACTTTGGAAGCCGGAGCTTCCCGCCGGGGTTGTTTGGCTGGGGCAGGGTCCTCAGGGTCAAGCCCAAGGGCCTCTCGATGCTTAGAGGGAGATTTGCCCTTTGAGGACCTGCCAGAAGAATGTTTGGTTACCTGAGATCCATCAGGAGAGGAAGACCTGGAGGATGCTGATGCTGGAGTATCTGTAGAAAACAGCATGTGAAACTTGGCTGCCCGGTTCTGTAAGCCACGTTTAGACATCAAAGAACAGGATGGGCAATCCGGAATGGAATGGTCAGGCCCCAAACATTTAAGACACCATTCATGGGTGTCTGTAACTGATATAGTACCGCTACACTTGGTGCATTTTTTAAAACCAGAGGCTTGTTTCTCCATGAGGGAGAATTCTGTGAAGGCCTAGAGGCCTCACAGAAGAAACACACCAAGTGGGGAAAAATAAGATATGTTTTTTTTTTTTTTTTTAAAGAAATAAAGAAAAAAGACCGGTGGTACCGGTCCGGAATCGGGGAAGGCAGACACGCGGCCAAAGAAACAAATTAAAATAACAACTTCTTCAGCGGTGACAGGAACACGACCTGCTGGCTCCGCGGAAAAAGAAGAACTGAGGAGAGTTGGTCAGGAAGGCGGGAAGGCAGCGCGCATGCGCTGTGGGAGGCCCCAAAAGCTTTCCTTTCTGGGAAGCTGGGGAGCTTTCCCGCGCAGGCTCCGTCGGTTCCGACGTACCCATATGTGAGGACTCATTCCTGCTTGTTCCTGGAGATTAATAATTCTCCAGATAACACTGAATTACGTCAGGAATGGGCTATATGAGGGAAGGGCAGGATGTGGAGGAAGTATTCCTGCAAGTTATTCTTCTTTATAATCCTGGAAGGTCTGCTGAACAGCCACGTTTTTACCAGTTTTTGTAAAAAAAAATAATTACTGAGCGAATATCCAGAGGGAAGGAGTTCCAGAAAACTGAAGATGTCATAAGCAAAAGTGGTACTTCTGCTCCATTCATCTCTGAACTGTCAGTTTGTAGGGACAGTAAGAAGATGAGCCTGGGATGATCTTAACTGTCTATGTGGTGTATATGGAATGAGGCGAGAGGACAGATACTGTGGGATTCCAATGTAAAAGGGACGACGTGAGAGCATCAAAGTTTTAAATATTATACGTTGTGAGATTGGTAGTCAAGGCTCTTTTATTAAGAATGGGGTAACACGGTTTCTTCTCTTAGCCCTATACATCAGTTTTAAGGCGGTATTCTAAATTAATTGTAAGCATTTTATTGAGTAAAGAGGAAGTCTCAAACAGAGTTACAGTAATCTGAACAGTTTATGATTAATGCGTGAATTAGAGTTCTTAGTGATTTCACATTGAAATAGTGCCTAATAGAATGCACATACGTAAGGTGTAGAAGGATTTCTGTACTAAAGAGGAAATCTTTGATTTGAAAGTTAATTTAGTATCCATGACTCCTCCTAATGTGGTGATCTTTTATTTGATTAGAATCCAGACATGCAAGGGGAGAAATCACAAACGGAGCCATCTTAACTGAACTGGATGGCTGACGATTTACTGGGGTTGAGCATGAGTCAATGTACAGTACCTGGAACCAGTAAGCAATTTTATCAAGTTGGACTGAGAGATTTCTATGAAAGGACATGTCCCACGAGTCATAACTAATGCTATCTGAATGACATCGGCATACATATGGACTCCTAAGCCAAAACCTTAGATCAGTGTCATTAGTGAGGCTACAAAAATATAAAACAACGTGAAGGATAGATTTGCCCCCTGTGGAATTTCACAGGTTAGAAAATAAATTTGGGCGATATCATCCTGTGTGATAACCCTATATGAATGATATGAGAAATAGGGATTAAACCAGTCTAGGGCAACACAACAGAGGCAATACAATGGAGTCCATTTTTTTAAATCTAGCAAGCAGAAATGTGTGATTAACCAAATGTGTGATTTAATCTAGCAAGCAAAAATGTGTGATTAATTAAAGGCTGCTGATAGGTTAAGCTAAAGTAAGAGTACCAGTTTGTCCATGTCTAAAAGGGTAAGGATACCATTGTACATAGCAACCAGTAATCTGAACCCATATTGTTAGAGTGAAGAATATTTTTGATTCTAGGAAACAAAGGAGATAACGATCAACAATTTTCTCAGTTAATTTTTCGGGTAGGAGGGTAGATATTGGTCCTACTTACTCCTCTTTTAGAAAGCATCTAATAGATAACAGTTTCCAAAAGTCTGGGACTATGCCATGTTCCAGGTTCAGGTTCATATAGGTCTTCAAAATCCTCTTTCATTTCTGAAGACACGGAGGGGGGAAGGTTTCAGAGCACAAAACCTTTCCTAGTCATTTATTCATGATCTGTAAATTTTGAGCAAGTCTCCTTGTGATTTTGAGGCAGGGAGGGGGGGGATTAGAGGGAAAAATATGGAAAATAAAATTTTCTGTGCGATGTTTGGATTGACTTCACAAAATATGTTTGGCTTTTGTGTGTTGAAAGTGTGACAATTTACTTGCCCATGAATAAAATCTACCTGAACATAAATTTCCTTCCAATACTGTTTGCCACACAAAAGGTTCAACCATTTTAAGAGTACACGGCTCCCGCAGACAGAAGGGGAATGCAGCCACAGTTGATGGCAACATCCTCTGGATGATCAGTGTGTACTGCTCTCCTCTAGCTCTAAGGCTGTTTTTATTTCGGGAGGTTTTCAGCCCACGAGTATGCATGGGAACCCATACCCATTCCTGTCACACTGCAGAGCTTGATCATTTCGTAACATAGTAACATAGTAAATGACGGCAGATAAAGCATAGTTGCTCACCTGTAACAGGTGATCTCCGGGAACAGCAGGAATTTAGTCCTCACATATGGGTATCGTCGGTACCGACAGAGCCTGCGCGGGAACGCTCCCCAGCGTCCAATTAGAACGCTTTTGGGAGCATCCCACAGCGTCTGCGTGCTGCCTTCCCGCCTTTCCCAACTGCCTCTCTCCAGTTGAGTTTTAGAGCTGAGACAAAGAGAGAAAGCGAGGGAAAGAGAGAGATAGAGAGATACAACTCCTAGGGGAGGTGGGTGGGTTGTGAGGACTAAATTCCTGCTGTTCCAGGAGATCACCTGTTACAGGTGAGTAACTATGCTATCTCCAGGAACAAGCAGGAATGTAGTCATCACATATGGGGACTCCCTAGCTTTAGGTGCCAGGGAGAGACCCCAGAAGTTGTGTGTCCCTGAGAAGGGCTCCACTTCCCCCCATGGATCTCTGGCATCCTACCAGGGATGGTGGGTAGGAGTTGATTAAGTATGGAACAGGTGTTTGAGAACTGCCTGACCAAACAAGGCATCCCGGCGGGAGTCCTTGTCCAAGCAGTAATGGGCTGTGAAGGTATGAACCAAGGCCCAAGTGGCTGCTTGACAGATGTCGTCAATAGACACAGAGTTCAGATGAGCCATTGAGGCTGCCATGGCTCTCACATTGTGAGCTGTGACATGGCCCTCCAGAGAAAGGTTCTTACTCTGATAGGCGAAAGAAATACACTGTGCAATCCAGTTAGATAGTGTTCTCTTGGAGACTGGAAGTCCCAAATGAGAAGGATCAAAAGCAACAAAGAGTTGAGAGGACTTTCTATGTTGCTGTGTTCTTCGTAAGTAAAAAGCTAGAGCTCTTTTACAGTCCAAAGTATGAAAATTCCTCTCTGCATTTGATGCATGAGGTCCTGGAAAAAAGACAGGTAGGTAGACCTCTTGGTTAAGATGAAAAGGCGAGACCACCTTAGGCATAAAGTGTGGATGAGTCCTAAGGACTACCTTGTCATGATGGAACCTTGTATAAGGTGGATTAGCTAGTGGTGCTTGCAATTCACTAATGCGGCATGCTGATGTGATTGCAATGAGAAAGATAACCTTCCAAGAAAGAAATTTCAAGGAGGTGGTAGCTAACGGTTCGAAAGGTGGCTTCATGAGCTGACCAAGAACCAGGTTCAAGTCCCATGCCACCGGAGGTTGTCTAATGGGAGGCTTAGTTAAAAGGAGGCCTCTCATGAATCTTGCTCTAAGAGGATGAGAGGAAATAGGTTGTCCATTAAGAGGTTTAAGAGAAGCTGCAATAGCACTCAAATGGACTCTTACTGAATTTGTCTTAAGGCCTGCATTAGACAAATGGAGGAGATACTCCAGTAAAGATTCCAGAGGTATAGCAAGGGGGTTAAGACCCTTTTCTGAACACCAAATAGTAAACCTTTTCCACCTGAAAGCATAAGAACGTCTAGTGGAAGGTTTCCTGGAAGCATAAAGAACATCTTTTACTTGCTGAGAAAGATGAAGATCTTGGAGATCTAGGCCTTCAACAACCAAGCCCTGAGATGCAGAGACTGGGGATTGGGATGCCATAACATTCCGTTCTCCTGAGATAGGAGATCTGGAGCAGACCCTAACTCCAGGGAGGGAGCTTGAGAGAGATGTAGAAGCAGAGGGTACCACACTTGCCGTGGCCAATGTGGTGCTATGAGAATCATGTGGTGTCTGTCTCTCTGAAGCTTGAAGAGGGTTTTGGGAATTAGGGGAATGGGTGGAAAGGCATACAGGAAGTCTTGACCCCAGTAAAGGAGGAAAGCATCCCTGGCCTGAGCCCCCTGAGCCGGAATTCTGGAACAGAACCGGGGAAGTTTGGCATTCCACAGACTTGCAAAGAGGTCTATGTCCGGGGTTCCCCAAAGTTGAAAAATCCTGGTCACCTGGTCTGCATGCAGAGACCACTCGTTTGGAAGCAGAGCTCGACTGAGTCTGTCCGCCCAAGAGTTTTGAATGCCTGGAAGATACACTGCCAGCAGATGAATCTGATGCTCTCTGGTGAGGGCCCATAGTCGTAAAGCTTCGTTGCAAAGCGACAGAGAGCCTGTTCCCCCCTGCTTGTTCACATAGAACATGGCTACCTGATTGTCCGTATGAATGAGGACTGTCTTGTAGCTGAGCAGGGAGTGGAACACTCGCAGAGCCAGGAAAATTGCTCTGAGTTCCAAGAGGTTGATTTGCAGACAACTCTCTTGTGGAGACCAGGTGCCCTGGGTGGAGACGTCTTGCAGATGAGCTCCCCAACCCTTTGGAGAAGCATCTGTTGTGAGAGTTGCTTGGGGTAAGGGTTGTTGAAAAGGGCACCCCAGCAACAGATTTTGAGTGGACGTCCACCATTGGAGGGACAAAATGAGGCGACTTGTATTTGCTATTTTGTCTGACAGGCACCCTGATGCCTGGGTCCATTGGGTGGATAAAGTCCACTGAGCTGCCCTCATGTGAAGGCGAGCATATGGAACCACATGCACGGTGGATGCCATGTGGCCCAGCAATTGCAACATTTCTCGAGCAGCTAGATAAGGCTTTAGCACTGCTTGAGAAGCTAACTGCACCAAGCGAAGGCAACGGGCCTGGGGAAGATAGGCCCTTGCTCTTGTGGTATCCAGAAGAGCTCCTATGAACTCTAAAGATTGAGTGGGAGTCAGACTGGATTTTGGGATGTTTATTACCAGCCCTAAATACTGGAGGATACGCATTGTGCAGGATAGAGAAGTCTTGGCCTCTGACTTGGTTTGAGCTCGAATGAGCCAGTCGTCCAAGTAAGGGAAGACGAATATTTCCAAAGTACGGAGAAATGCTGCTACCACAGTCATGCATTTCATGAACACCCTTGGAGCAGAGGCCAGACCAAAAGGAAGCACCCAGTATTGGTAGTGCTTTCCTTGAAAAAGGAACCGAAGGAACCTTCTGTGGGTTGGATGGATGAGTACATGGGTGTACGCATCCTTGAGATCTAGATAACAAAGCCAATCCTGACTCTGAAGGTATGGAAGCAGAGCACCGAGAGAAATTTCTCCTTGACAAGGAATTTGTTCAATTCTCTGAGATTTAAGATAGGTCTGTATCCCCCTGTTTTCTTTGGGATAAGAAAATAAGGGGAATAGGACCCTGTGCCCTGGTGATGAAGAAGCACTTCTTCTATTGCCCCTTGGGCAAGAAGGATGGCAACCTCCTGACCTAAGAGGTTGATGAGAGGTGTCGGAGAATTGAACTGCTTCACTATTCTGTGAGGGGGGATGCTTGAAAAATGAAGTTTGTACCCCTCCTTTATGATGGAGAGTGTCCAATGCTCTGCTGTTATTTGCCCCCATCTGGGGGCAAAATGACATAACCTTCCTGGAATAGTGGACGGTTCTGGTCCTTCCAGAACCAGAAAGGCTAAGTTCTCTAGCTGAAAGTCAAAGGCCCTGAGGAGGCTGAGGCAGCTGGGCCGGCGGAGGCCTAGCAGCCTTTGCTTTCTTCTGTTTGGGTGGTGGCTGACGTTTGGTTGAAAACTGACCTGCAGAAGATGCCTGCTGAGTATAAGCAGGATAAAATCTTTTCTTTTTAGAAAAAGATGTTTTCTTGAACAACTTCTTTCTAACAGGATCAGCAGTGGACTTGGATAGTTTATCCAAGGTGGAATTTTCAGCATCCATTTCATTGGCTTTTTCCTGCCAATTTTTACCAAACAGGTTCTCACCAGTACAAGGGATATTTCCCAATTTATCTTGTACCCAGAGCTCTAAATCAGATGCCTGGAGCCAAGCAATTCTACGTGCACCTATGGCAATAGCCGAGGTTCTGCTTATAGGCTATTGCCAAAGGCTGCACGGTTGGAAAATTGAGACATCTTGGGCATGTTTGACCCAAGTGAGAAAGTCTTGTCTTTTATCCTTAGAAATGAAAGGACTTAAAGTCTGTAAATTATTTGTGACCTCCGTTAGGAACATTCCCATGTAGGGACTATAGGAACTGATTCTTGCAGCAAGCATGGAAGCTTGATAGACTCTACGTCCAAAAGCTTCCACGGTTCTGCATTCACACCCTGGAGGATTAGAGGCATGTCTTTTTGCACTTCTAATCCTTCTCATAGCTGACTCTACCACAATAGAGTGGTGAGGAAGCTGAGTCTTATGGAACCCAGGACAAGGAGGGCCACGATACATAGTATCTAACCTACAAGAATGAGGAGAGGTGGTAAGAGGTGTTTCCCACATCCTCAACATGAGATCATATAGAATCTCATGAATGGGTAAGGTAGCTGCCTCCTCCTTAGGAGTTTTGGGATATTGTAAAATTTCCAACTCCTTGGCCCTTGGCTCTGTTTCCGGGGCCACAGTGATGGACAGGCCCCGAGCCACCTCTCTGATGAAGTCTTGGAAAAACATATCCTCTGGAGGAGACATCCTGCGTTTAGGGGAGGACGACTCCTCTGGAAGAAGCATCGCTGCATCGACAGAACTTTCAGAATCCTCAGATTCTTCTGAGGACTCGAAGTATCGTCTGTCCGGATGCTCCTGCAGAGCCCGATACCCGTACCGACCAAGGTCGGTACCGGGAATAACCGGTACCGGAAGGCATCGTAGGACAGAGTACCGGCATAGCAGACACCGATGCTGATGCTATCGGTACCGGTGCCAATACGGATGCTAGTGCCGGTACCGGTGGAGTTGTCTGTCGCGGTACCAAGGGCGTCGATGCCGCAAGGAAAGCCGCCAGACTGCGTTCCATGGTCAGAATTCTTTGGTCCATGGATGCCGCCAATGCCTGGAGGTCGGTACCAGTGGAAGCCACCGGTACCCCAGAGCACGGCACCAGGAGATCTGTCGAGTCCGAGCCATCTAGAACATCCTGGAACCCCGATAATGCTTTGGAAGCCGAAGCCTCCCGCCGGGGTAATTTTGCCAGTGCAGAATCCTCGAGGGCAACGCCAGAGGCATCTTGATGCTTAGAAGGAGATCTACCCTTCGAGGACTGGCTGGATTTATGTTTAGTTACCTGAGATCCACGGGAGGAAGAAGCAGCCCTGGAAGACGTTGATGCCACTGAAGCTGCATCAGAGGGAAACAGGGTACTGAGCTTGGCAGCTCGGTTCTGCTGACCTCTTTTAGACATCATGGCACAGGACACACAATCCGTGATGGAGTGGTCAGGACCTAAACATTTTAAACACCATTCATGGGTGTCGGTGACGAAAATGGTACCGCCACACTTGGTGCACTTTTTAAAACCTGAGGCAGGTTTTTCCATATTAAGGAAGTTTTTGGGCCACAAAAAGAAATAAAGAAATTCTTCTGTGGTGACAGGAACACGACCTGCTGGCTCCGCAGAAAAAGAAGAACTGGAGAGAAGCAGTTGGGAAAGGCAGCACGCAGGCACTGTGGGATGCTCCCAAAAGCGTTCTAATTGGACGCTGGGGAGCGTTCCCGCGCAGGCTCTGTCGGTACCGAAGATACCCATATGTGATGACTACATTCGTGCTTGTTCCTGGAGATAGACCAGTATGGTCCATCAACAGTGGTGTGCAAAAGTCTGTTTGGGTGGTTGCTGACGTTTTTTCCAACTTCATGACCTTATATCTTAATTTCATTTTCCTCCCAGTGGCTTTTTCTGTGTATCTCATGATAAGTGATAGATTTGGCTATTAGGGCCAACTTTTAGTATTGGTTTGGCCCTTATTTTCTGAGCTTGTTCCCCATAGTTGTCCTATTGATAGATTTTCTGTGAAAATTGTGTAATGTACATCGTTGGCCAACGATATTTTATGCTTTAAAATATTATGGACGCACACCAGGTTTCCTTCAAATTAATGTATGTGGCCTTGAAAAAAGCCATTTTTATGTGTCAGTGATGGCTCAGTATTTGATGGGCCACCCTTTTTTCTTGATCACCTGACTGCACCTTGTCGGCATTGAATGAACCAGTTTGACAAGGTGATCGTTGGTAACAACGCGGTTCCAAGCTACAATGAGTGACTCAAACAGCTCACACTTTGATGTCGAATGCCTCTTGGATATTTCCAAGGCCACCTTGTGCCACAGGTTCTCGACTGGATTCAGATCTGGAGACTGGGCAGGCCAGTCCATTGATTTGATGTTGTTCCACTGCTTCCAGCTGATGACCTGTCTGGAGTGATGGCAGGGTGCATTGTCATCTTGGAACAGGAACTGGCCAGGAAACAGCTGGTGTGCTGATGGCACCATTCACTTTTGCAGTATGGTGATGTACTTGGCCCCGTTGACCATTCCATCGACGATGTGAAGACATCCAACGCCACTGGAAGCCATGCAGCCCCAGACCATGACCTTCAAAGGATGCTTCACAGTGAGGTTGAGACACTCAGGCTTGAATTCCTCTTCAGGAAATCTCCTTACATAGGCATGGGCCTGGTTACCAAACAGGCAGAAGGTGCTTTCATTGTTGAATAGCACCTTTTCCCACATTTCTGTCGACCAGATTGAGTGCTTTCTTGCCCACACGATTCAGTTGTGCCTTTGTATGTCAGTCATGAGTGGCTTATTCTGTGTTTTGCAGCCCCGGAGACCAAACTGCAGGCACCGGCGATGAACTGTTGATGAGCTGACACTGACCTCACTCTTGTCTGACCACTCTCGAAGTAGCTGAGGAGAGGTCAACTTGCGATTAGTCAGTGAAATGCATCGTAGTGCGTGGTCTTGGCGTGATGTTGATGCACATGGATGACCTGAATGAGGTTTTCCACCACTGAACCCGTTTCTTTCTTCTTCTGTACAATCTTAACAGCGCTCTGACTGCAGTCAACTTTCCTGGCTATATGACGGCTTGAAAATCCTTCCTCGCTCATAAAGGACACACAAACACGCTCCTCCAACGTCAGGGTCCAAGTCATCTTCATGGTCGATCCAGAAATCGTATGAAATTCAAAAATTCTGCATGTTTTTATAGCTGCACTGTTGGCTAAATATCTGCATTGTGATTGGTTAGTGAAACCATCCTCCTGATTGATCAGAAATAACGTGTGCATATTGGATAATCTCAATCCAGTTTTGACGCAGGATCCACAAAAATCGCAGTAGCTATCTCCCAGTGTCTGTAAAGTATTTAAATTGGAAGCAAGGAATGCAAAAAAAGTCAACTCTAATAGCCAAATGTATCCCTTTTAACGTGGTAGAAAGATGAATATGCTGGGCTAATGCAAAATTTAAAAAACAAAACAAAACGTTAGAAAGTACGAAAAACACAAAACTCACAAGTGATTCCAGACTTTTGCACACCATTGTAGTCTGCCCAGTAAGATGGCAGGAGTAGGTGTACCCCACCCCATGTCTTTGTTTAGGGGTGCACCTGCCACTCTGTGCAGACCACCCCTCCCCCCCATGTTTTTGTTTAGGGGTTAACCCACCACTCCCATGTCTTTGTTTAAGGGTGAACCCACCGCTCCATGTAGGATACTCCTATTCGTTGAGAAATAAGATGATTCAGTTTATTTTGATTTTATTCTGTTGCTGTAAAGGGATCCACTGTGTCTGTCCCATGCCATTTTGAATTCCGTCACTGTGTTTGCCCCCACCACTTCCATCGGGAGGGCATTCCAAGTATCCACCACCCTTTCAGTGAAAAGGTATTTCCTGACATTGCCTTTCAATTTATCACCTAGCAGCTTCATGTTATGCCCTCTAGTTTTACAACTTTCCCGTCTTTGGAAGAGGCTTGTTTGTTCATTATTTCTCTTTAAGTATTTAAAGGTCTGAATCATATCTCCCCTATCCTTCCTCTCCTCCAAAGTGTACATATTTAGGTCTTCACGTCTCTTCTCATAAGGCCTCAGACACGCGGGCTCCAAATCATTTTGGTTGCCTTCCTCTGAACAGTTTCCATTCTTTTTACATGCTTTGCAAGATATGGTCTCCAAAACTGA
Source organism: Ichthyophis bannanicus (assembly GCA_033557465.1). Classification (NCBI taxonomy): domain Eukaryota; kingdom Metazoa; phylum Chordata; class Amphibia; order Gymnophiona; family Ichthyophiidae; genus Ichthyophis; species Ichthyophis bannanicus. Next base: position 552,043,552 of record CM066031.1, read on the forward strand.
ACACAGTATTCCAAGTGAGGCCTCACCAGTGACTTATACAGTGGCATTAGTACCCCTTCTATTCTGCTGGTAATTTCTCTTTGTATGTAGCCCAACATCCTCCTGGTTTTTGCCACCGCCTTGTTGCACTGTTTTGCTACCTTGAGATCCTCAGAAATAATCACACCAAGTTCTTTCTCCTGATCCATGTACACCAACCTCTCGCTCCCTATTGCATACATTTTCCTTGGATTTCTGCTACCCAGGTGCATGATGCTGCACTTCTTTGCATTAAATCTTAATTGCCAAGCATTAGACCATTCTTCCAGCTTTTGTAGATCTTTCCTCATGTTAAGTACTCCCTCGGGGGAGTCCACTCTGTTGCAAATTTTCGTGTCATCTGCAAAAAGACAGACTTTTCCATTCAGTCTTACAGCTATATCACTCACAAATACATTGAACAGTGCCGGGCCCAGGACTGAACCCTGGGGCACCTTGCTAATCACCTTCCTTTCATCCGAGTGAGCCCCATTTACCATCACCTTCGGTAGTCTGTCAGTCAACCAATTTCTGATCCAGTTTACCACCTACTACTGAGTTTATTGATAAGTCTCCTAATGAGGGATAGTATCAAAGGCTTTGCTGAAATCCAGGTAGATGACATCTATTGCATGCCCCTGAACTAGTTCTCTGGTCACCCAGAACTCAATCAGATTTGTTTGGCAAGATCGTTATTTCGGTGAAATCATGTTGCCTCGGACCTTGCAACCTGTTGGTTTTGAGAAAGTTCACTATGCGCTCTTTCAGGAACGCCTCCATTACTTTTCCCACCACCGAGGTAAGGCTCACGGGCCTGTAGTTTGACACTTCTTCCCTGTCACCACTTTTGTGTAGAGGTATGACATCAGCCATTCTCCAGTCCTGAGGAACTTCTCCTGTTTCCAAGGATCTGTTGAAAACATTCTTTAACGGCCCTGCAAGAACCTCTCTGAGCTCTTTCACTATCCTGGGATGTATCCCATCCGGTCCCATGGCCTTGTCCACTTTCAGTTTTGCAAGTTGTTCTAACACATCATCTTCTGTGAATGGTGTGGTATCTACTTCTTTCCCATTTTTATATTTGGGAGTCACAGGTGGTCCTTCTCCAGGATTTTCATTAGTAAAAACAGAGCAAAAGTACTTGTTTAGCAATTTCGCTTTTTCAATGTCACTTTCCACGAGTCTGTTCCCAGCACTTCTGAGTCCTGCAATTCCACCTCTGATCTTCTTCCTTTCCCGAATATACCTGAAGAAAGTTTTTTCGCCACACTTCACATCTTTAGCCATCTTTTCCTCTGCCTTTGATTTTGCTATCCTTATTTCTCTTTTTGTCTCCGAGTTTGATCCTGTATTCATTTCTGTGTTCCTCCGTTTGCAAGCTTTTGAATTTTGCAAAAGCTGTGTTTTTTGCCTTTATTTGAGCAGCCACTTCTTTGGAAAACCATATAGGTTTCCTTCTCCTCTTGTTTTTATTTACTTTTCTTACATATTTATCTGTTGCCCCTTTTATTGCCACCTTTAATTTAGCCCATTGCAATTCCACTTCCCTTAACTCCTTCCACCCTATCAACTCCTCCTTTAGGTACTCGGCCATTTTATTGAAGTCAGTATTTTTGAAGTTTAGGACTTTGAGCTTGCTATGATTGGACTGCACCTTGGCTTTTATCTCAAACCACACCGTTTGATGATCGCGGTTGCTCACAGGGGCACCCACCCAGACATTCGACACGCTATCACCGTTGGTGAGCACTAAATCCAGCGTTGAGTTTTCCCTGGTTGATTCCATCACCATTTGTCTAAGTAACGCATCTTGGAGAGCATCCACAATTTTTTTGCTTCTTTCCAGATTTGCAGAAGGAGTAATCCAATCCACATCGGATAGATTAAAGTCACCCAATATGATCGCTTCCCCCTTTGTGGCTATCTTGGCAATATCTATAATCAATTCATTATCTACCCACATTACACTTCAGAAACATGACATTTACATAAAAAATGAGATAAAATACCTAGGGGTAATCTTAGATACACACCTTAGTATGAACACCCACATAAGAAATACTACGAAGAAAATATACTTTAAGCTCAAAGTGCTAAAACAATTACGCCCACTGGTCCACCTGCACGACTTCCTGAGCATCATTCAAGCCATCATCACACCGCATTTTGACTTTGCCAACCTCTCTCTACTAGGCACAACTAACCAAAACATCAAAAGACTCCAACTGGCCCAAAATGCTGCAGCCAGAACCATAATGAGGGTACACCCATTTGAGCATATATCACCCTATCTAGCCAAACTACACTGGCTCCCTGTTCATTGCAGAATAAACTATAAATTAATAATAACCACCTTTAAAGCTTTAAATAACACTGCCCCAACTATTCTAAACAAACTACTCACTAAAGACACACCCCAATCTACTCAAAGAAGAGGCAATGCCAATAAAATAAGGATTCCAAAAGAGTTCACAAAGACTAAAAAAACAACAAATAAAAAAGCGTTTTCTCACGCAGCCCCTATACTCTGGAATTCCCTACCCGATGAAATCAGAGCCTTAACCGATCTTAAAGATCTACGCAAAACATTAAAAACTCACCTCTTTATCTCCCACTACGGTCCATTGGCGAATTCCCAACACCAAAATGAAAAAGGATAATACATAACACAATGAGCCTAACACCACAAAGTCCTATGAAAATATGACCGTAAATACTATCTAAGATGTTGTTTACAAATAACTACCTCTCTCGTTGAAATCCATTAATGTTGCCTGTACATAGTTGTTTGTACATAGTTCTCCAAAGTTTAAGTGTTAGTTAAGATGTACATAATTCATGCAATGTTCAATGTAAAAACAGTAATGTTATCCTGTTTCCTTGACTGTTATATGTAAACCGCTCCTGATCACTGGAAGGTAGCGGTATATAAAAGATTGTTAAATAAATAAAATAAATAAATCTCTCTCTTTGATTTGAGTTGGAGGTCTGTAGACTACAGCAGTATGGATGACAGTGCCATCTCCTCTTTCCAACACAATCCAGAGCGCTTCTTCTTTTCCCCATGCCCCCTGCATTTCAGTAGCTTTAATATTGCTTTTAAAATACACACAAACTTTTTGTCGGGAACAATCAGCTGAAGAGGGAGGGATGATACCTTCCCCCTCATTACCGAAAGTACCCTTTTACTCAAACGGGCCACAGCACGCCCAGTTCCTCCTTTTTTTTTAAATATATATATGTTTCAACATAATCTAAAGCATATCTGCAGATGAGACAAAATTATTCAAAGTTATGAAAACATAAGAGGATGGTGAAAGAGTCGGGCGAAACACCACTTGATACAGGACGCGGAGGGGCCCGAAACATGCATGTCATGTCGTGGCAGTGGCTGATTGTGGAAGACTATCTTCGCCTGCGGTAGACCGGTTTGGTCTCTCTTTTTTAAGATAAGTGTTTGATGAACTTTAGATTATGTTGAAATATATATATATATATATATAAAAAAAGAGTAACTGGGCGTGCTGTGGCCCGTTTGAGTAAAAGGGTACTTTCGGTAATGAGGGGAAGGTATCATCCCTCCCTCTCCAGCTGATTGTTTCCGACAAAATGTTTGTGTGTATTTTGAATTCAGTGCCAGTGATAGCTACTGGTAGTTGTTTCTTCAATGACTTAAGATTGGATGGTGTACAAATTTGTCATTGAAATCTAGAGGGGTTTCTTTGTGGTTAATATTGCTTTTGACATACAAGGCTACTCCTCCTCCTTTTCCATTTTCTCTGTCTCTTCTGAATAGATTATAGCCAGCTATGGCTATATCCCAATCATGCAATTCATTAAACCATGTTTCTGTAATGGCCACAATGTCCAAGTCCATTTCCACTATTAGGGCTTCCAGGTCTGGAACTTTGTTAGCTAAGCTTTGAGCATTTGTGCTCATTGCTTTCCAGCATTTAACTGGCTTGCATGTATTTTGCATTGATTTTGTTCTGCCCACTTCTTCCCACTTGTTTTTGATGTGTGGTTTAAAAGTGTGGCCGTTTCTGATGTTATTCTGCTTTTGCAGGGAGTGACATACAGAACTTGCCCTTCCCGATCCGTCACCCCCTTTTTCTAGTTTAAAAGCATATCCACATACTGCCTGAATTTTTCACTTAGGATTCTTTTCCCTGAGACAGAGAGATGTAGTCCATCAGCACAGTATAGTTGCTTGTTGGTCCATCTGTTTCCCCAGTCGCCTATAAATCTGAATCCTTCCTCTTTGCACCAGGTCTGGAGCCATGCGTTAAAGCTGTTTAGCCTTTCTGCCCCCTTACCAAGAACAGGTAGAACTTCTGAGAATGCTACAGTGTTAACAATGGGCTTTAGTTTCTCCCCCAGAGTTTGAAAGTCCCTTTGAACTGTAGTGGCACTGTTTCTAGCCAGGTCATTTGTACCCAAGTGGATGACATCAATTTTGGAGTGCTCACTTTCAGCGCTAAGTACATCAACAATTTGGTTTGTATTCTTGCTAGCTGAAGAGCCTGGGAGGCATTTGACTAACTTCTCTCCTTTGAACTGTGTTTCCAAGTTGGTGCCTCTAATGATGGAATCACCAAGTAGTAGTAGTTTTCTGTTCCTTGAGTTTTTCTTCATATTTGGTGCTTTATCAGGAGATTGGGCATTGACTGTCTCATTTAAGGGCCCTTCAGCTTCCCTGGATTGGGCATCCTCATTAACCAAAGCAGAGAAGGCATTATGACCTACCTCTTCTCCCTAGCCTTCAACCTTCCCACCCCCTTTCCGTAACCTCCTCCCCTATGTTTTATTGCTCTTTACTAGCCCTTCTTTCTCTTTCCTATCAAGAATTGTAAACTTCTTTTCAATTTTCTGGCCTTGTGCCCTACTTTGTTAATTTATGTACTGTATTGTAAACCGCTCTGACTACCACTGAAGGGCGGTCAAGCAAATGAAATAAACAAACATAAACAGTGATATCTTATGATGTTCAGGGTGTTTCTGCATTACAGGACGCAGTCTACCAGAGCCCACTGTGATCCATTATCATTCACTATAAAATGTGCCTGCATCTAAAAAACAATAAAATACAAAAATACTGAGGTGAAGTTTTGGGGAATTTGGCAGGAGGGAAAAGTGTGGCTGCATTCTCTTGCTGTCTATGGAAAACCCCCGTTACAGTTAAGCAACTATGCTTTCTACATGGACAAGCAGGAGAGATGCAGGCACATTTTATGCTGAATCCAGAGCTGAGGATCGCTATATAGCAGTTAAAAACTTCTAAGATAGGTGGACCCAAGAGAAAAAAAATACACATGGGGGGGGGGGGAGGTGGGGTGGAGTATTTACATTACAAGGCAAAACTGTTACACAGTACAGACTGTCCAAAAGCCTTGCCTGATGTGGCATCATCAAGACAATGCTGCTTCATGAAAGTTTGAATTGTGCACCAGGTGGCTATACTGCAGATATCTGTTAGTGATACTGATCTCTCAGATGTGTAATGGTGGATGTTTTTGCTCCGAGATGGAGAGGGGTTAAAATCATCTGTAGTACCTGAAGACTGGAGAATGGCCAATGTAACGCCAATTTTTAAAAAGGGTTCCTGGGGTGATCTAGGAAACTACAGACTAATGAGCCTGACATCAGTACCGGGCAAAATGGTAGAAAACATTATAAAGAAAAAAAATACTAAACATGTAGACTGTCAAGGTTTAATGGGAGGCAGCCAACATTGATTTAAACAAGGAAAGTCTTGTCTTACTAGTCTGTTATATTTTTTTGAAGGTGTGAATAAGCAGGTAGTCAAAAGTGAACCACTCGATATAGTGTATCTAGATTTTCAGAAAGGCTTTGACAAGGTCCCTCATGAGAGACTCTTGGCGAAATTAAAAAGTCAAGGGATAGGAGGCAGTGTACTAATGTGGATCAAGAACTGGTTAAAAGATAGAAAGCAGAGAGTAGGGCTAAATGGCCAATTTTCTCAATGGAGAAATGTGACTAGTGGAGTACCCCAGGGATCTGTGCTGGGCCCGCTGCTTTTTAACATATTTATAAATGTCCTGGAAATGGGAATAATGAGTGAGGTGATCATATCTGCAGATGAGACAAAATTATTCAAAGTTATGAAAACATAAGAGGATGGTAAAAAATCGCAAGAGGACCTTAATAAATTAGAAGACTGGACGTCCAAACGGCAGATGAAATTTAATGTGTACAAGTGCAAAGTTTTGACCTAGGAAAGAACCAACCAAACTACGGCTACACAATGCAAGGTTCCACATTAAGAACCACGGCCCAGGAAAAGGATTTAGACATAATAGCGGATAATACGTTGAAACTTTCTAAATATTTATTCACTGTATTAGTAACCACTTTCTGTTGTTAATACTTCATATCCATGTACTCTCAACTCCCGCCTCCTTGTTTCTTGTTCTTTGTAAAGCCATTGTTGGCCCACTTGATTCATTGTAAACCGCTTTGACATATTGATACAGCGATATATAAACACAGCTAAATAAATAAACTCCCTGCCCAGTGTGAAGCGATGGTCAAGAAAGCAAATAGAATGCTAGGAATCATAAGGAAATGAATAGAGAATAAAACTAAGGATATTACAATGCCTCTGTATCATTCCATGGTGTGTCTGCACCTTGAATATTATGTGCAATTCTGGTCGCCATATCTTAAAAAGGATATAGCAGAATAAGAAAAGGTACAGAGAAGAGCCAGCAAAATGATAAAGGGGATGGAAGGATACTCCTATGAGGAAAGACTTAAAAGATTAGGGCTCTTCAAAGTGGAAAAGAGATGGCTGACGGCAGATATGATAGAGGTATATAAATTAATGAATGGAGTAGAACGGGTAAACGTAAATAGGTTGTTTACTATGCCAAAAAGTAGAAAGACTAGGGGAAACGCAATGAAACTACAACGTAACCCATTTAAGAGTAATAAGAGAAAATATTTTTTCACTCAACATATAATCAAACTCTGGAGGATGTAGTGAAGGCTATTATTGTAGCTGTGTTTAAAAAAGGTTTGGACAAGTTCCTGGAGGAAAGGTCCATAAACCATTATTAAAGACGACCAGGAAATCCAGTGCTTACCTCGGGACAAGAATTGTGGAACCTATTACCTTTTTGGAAACCTACCAGGTACATGTGACCTGGATAGCCATCCCTGGAAACAGGATACTGGGCTTGATGGATCTTGGACTGACCCAGTATGGCATTTCTTATGTTCTGGGTTAGAGAACCAGTGGAATGAAATGTAATACTGATAGAGTCCAAGACCCAGGAGGATAGGGTTCACTTTGATGCCAGAAATCCTGGGTTGTTTGGATTAAAGGTGACCAAGAGTTGCAAGGGCTTGATGATATGCTGCATAGCATGGAAGTAGTGGAGAAGTGCCCTTCAACAGTTTAGGAAGTGTAAGTTCGTTTCCACCTCTGATGGGTGGGGCTTGGGAAAGGACACCGGGAGGACAATGGACTGGTTCGAATTGGTATGAAGAACAACTTTAGTAGCCAGGAATTGCATGTAGGGTGGGTAATGTACCAGGCTTGAATCTCACTAATACAGCGTGCTGATATAATGGCAATATGAAAGATGGTCTTCCATGAGAGAAGTTTAAGTGAGGTCTCTGCCAAGAGCTCAAAGAGAGAATGCATTAATGCAGGCAATACAACATTGAGGTCCCAGGCCAGCGTCGGTTTGCAAAGCGGTGGACAAACATTGGTCAGGCCATGCATGAACCTAGCTATCCAAGGATGTTGCAAGAAAGGTTTGTCATCAATCTTTGTATGGTAAGTCAAAACTGCAATTAGGTACATATACACAGCAATGTTTTTGGCCCAGTATCTGAAAAATGCATGAAGACAGACATCACGTCAGCCAGATCACAAGAGAAAGGTTGGCTCTGATGGCCAACACATTACTGTATAAAACGGGTCCCCTTCAGAGAATAGGACTTTAGTTCAGCTTTTCTTGGATGCCAGCATGATCTGATGAACATCTTCCTAAACTGGGAGGTGAGAGACAGTAGTTGGCCTTCAACATCCAAGATGTTAGAGAGACTGCAAAGGTTGGGATTGAGCAATTGATCCTCTTGATGGGCCAGGAAGAAGGGGTGAGTGCCAAATGGTAGTGGAGAGTCTGTAAGAAGCAAAAAGAGGAGTGGAAATCAGACCTGCTTGAGGGTGAGGATTACCGTGGCTTGATCCTGGAAAATCTTCTGAAGGACTCTTGAGATGAGTGGAATGGATGGCGAAGGTATATAAGTAAGCCAGTGTTCCAGGAGATAGCAAATACATATCACTGAAGACGATGCGGCATTGGCCTGAGGCAGCAGAAGTAAGGACATTTGGCGGCATCTGGAAAGGCAAAGAGATCTAGAATTGGAAAGCCCCATCTTCTGAAGATGCGATTTGCAACTAAGCTACTGAGATCATTCAGGAGGTTCTAATTGTCTGCTAAGAGAGTCTGAAATTTAGCTGTGATTGCCCGGGAGGTACAGTTGTAGTCAACATTATTGGCAGCCTTGCAGTTCAACCACTTAATGTCTAACATCTCCTAAAAAAACTGGCCAGTTAAATGGCTGTGGACTATATATACATACATATTTGACACACAAGAGAATCAAATAAAATAAGACCTAACGGAAATAGTAGGAAACAGTACAAAAATGGACATTGCCATACATGATTATTGGCATCCTTATAAACAATTCAAATCAGTTTTAATAGAAGAACCACATTCCCACTGCAGTAAAATTAGACACACCTGTGATCAATTGTCAGTACTCACAGTACTTGAATCAACCAATCAATGATGGATCTAATGTTTAAAATGGCCACATTCACTCCCTGTTCTGTTTTCACAATGGTGGGCAAGAGAGCTGCCTGAGAGTGTCAGAAAAGCCATCACCACCAAACATCTTCGAAGACCTTGGGATTCTTGTGTCTACAGTTCGCATTATTATTAAGATGTTTTCTGCTCAAGGAACTGTCAGGAACCTCCCAGGACGTGGTGGAAAGAGGAAAATTAAGTCAAGAAGTCTTCAAAGGTTAGTGCAAAGTGTTGGAAAACACCAGGTACAACATATCCAAAGAGCTTAAGGCTGACCTGGAGCAATCTGGAATGGTGGTTTCAAACCGCACCATATGCCATGCACTAAACAAAGTCCAAGTCCGTTACAAACAAAAGTCACCTTTTGAAGGCGAGCTGAGTCAATCGGGATTTGGAGGACAAATCCACCACCCAATGGCAGAACCATATCCAACGTTGTGCCACAATTGACAGAACAATATCTTTAGTCACTAAGTGGACAAGATGATATATAGTGTCCAACACAAAAAATGTAGCTGCAACCAAGAGGGGCATAATATCCTCTGGAGCAAGGGATTGAATCCACTGGAGTAGGGCCCGAGTTGTCAGACGTGCACCCCCATTAACTGAAGAACAGCAGAGACTGTAAACTGATTCTTCAAAATAAGAGTCCACTTTACAATCCACGGGGTCCTTCAGGGACATTCCATCCTACACCGGAAAGGCGGTCTGCTTCGCAATCACTGTAACCTGGTCATCCACTTTCAGCATGTTAAACCACTCTGCATGCTTGTCCTGAGGCAGGGCATAAAGCCTCCTGCAAACTTTCAGCTTCTTCACTGGGGAGTTGGGCAAGGTCACTCCAAATGGATCATATTCTTAATAACCTCCGGAAAAGGAAAGGCCGTCTTGGACCTCCAAAATCCTTTGCAAAAGAGGGTGGATCTGTGGCCCTTGTTCAGCCACGGGAGGATAAACCAAATTTAGGGCGAAAGACACCTGAGCAATCTGGGCCGCCAATTCATCCTTCGTGAACAGGCAAATAACATCATACTTGATATGTTATAAAGGCTGTGGAAGAAGGGGGAGGGGACTACATATACATGTGGTGGGGATGCCCCATGATTAGGGAATATCGGAAAATGTGAGTGACATATATAAGGAGATATCGGGGAGAGAACTGGGGAACACACCCAGATTCCTACATTTCATTAAGTGAGGGAAATGGGAAGAGGACCCGGGAAACAAACTAGCGGCACATATAGTGGTGGGGCTGGCAAAAGTATGGCAAAGCCTGCAGGTGCCCTCAAAAAGCGAGATCCTAACCAGACTGAATCAGGAATATAAAATGAACCACCTGACGGCCCTATCACATAAAAGATGGAGAAAGATACAGAGGGAATGGAAACAGTATGAGGAGTGGCTAGAACAGACACATGGGGAAGGGGGGGGGAGGGAAGTACGGAAAGAAGGAGATCTCTAAGGGTAACTCAAAGAAATATCACCAAGGGGATTCGTCACAAACCCAAGATGGCAGTTTGATTAGATGGTTGGTTTTGTTTCAAGTGTCATATGGGGTATCTGACAGGGTACATGTAGGAGTACTCGTAAAGATATTTGTTGATGTAAAAATGTGTTAAGGTAAATTGGTAATTACAATATAGCAAAATAATAATGAAAATGCAAAAATATGAAAGCAAAGGGTGCTAAGATGTTGGGTCTAAAAAAGAGAAGGGGGAGAGGGAGGGGGATGGTCTAATAGGGTAAGGGGGGTGGGGAAGCTGATGTAATGAAGTGAAAAAGTGGCATGAGAAAATGTGCTATGATAATATAAAAAGTTTTCATTGAAATAAAACTACAACTTAAAAAAAAATCTCTTTAGTTGCTATTTCTGTTCCTTTTCTGCCTTCCCTGTTCTTTCCCCAAAGACTATGGTTTAGCATATCCCAGATATGCGACTTACTACATTACGTTTTGCGATAGGACTATATAATTCCGGGGAAAACAAAGATTCTATGAGTCACCAAGTTATGGTTAAATGTGCATGTTCTACAATGGACACAACTATCTCCCTTAACTGCTGCCATTTGCAGTGGGCTGTGTACGGAGAGAAGTCCTACTGACAATCCTGTCTGCATATGTACAACTTAGCTTCGTATTTCAGAAAATTCCTAAAAAAAGCAAAACACCTGCATCAGAGGAGGAGGATCAAACTTAGTATTCAAAAGTACTAAAGCAATTGTATATCACTAAAGACAACGCTAGATAAATAATCATATTCTACTAATGCTTACTGAATAGAACTTGTAATCTACTTAAAAAGACAGACCTATTTATGCTGCTGTTAAATGTGTTGAGGGAAAGATACATTGCAACCACATCTTGTACAAGTATTCATGGTGTACAGAATTTAAGTACTTGCCGTTTTTCCTCCTTTACCAATAACTCTACCAGCAGCATAAGATGGCACTTTAATATGAGCTTCAAGTTTCACTTCTTCTTTAGGTCCAAAGAAATTCTCCTCTTTAAGTTTCCCATAGATCCTCCCTTGGGCCTGCAAATATGAATCACGTTGGCAGCATTACACAGGGAACAGAAAGCCTTCCCATTAAATTACTACTTGTTATACTAAGTAACAATAGGATACAGTCTAGCATTTCACAGTTGAAAAATACCCCTTTGACTTTCTACTACTAGAGTATGAGGGATAAAAACATTAGTTTTCCTGGCTGCGCTGCCAAATTCTTGGACAGCAGCTTATAGACATCAAGAGATTCATTTCAAAGGCTCCCTTTTCTTAAAGTGATACTTGTGCCTACACATTTATCCTCACAGCCAACCTACACAAAATTGAGTAGTTATACTGGGAAAAAACAAAACTTCTCACCTTATGCTTCACCAGTAAAATTTCAACAACTTGTATGAAGTTCCCTGCCTGCATGGTGCTTTTTATATTGCATGAAATGCAAAATGCATCAGAAGAAACAAAGTATCTCAGCATTGAACCAACATCAGCTGGCCTGACAGAAAAGCGTGGACACGGATTGCGATAGCCAAAACAGCCTCTGACTGCCTTGCCATTTTTGGCTTGGAAGACAGTCAAACTCCCTGATGAAGCCAGACCATCCAAATACCCGGTGCTGGGGTTAAGACATTTTTGAAGCCAAGTGTCTTCACATTATTTAGTTGATGCTGTGGCAACTTTGTTTATGCTTGTGTCCTAATTCACCAGCCTGCTGAATTACTGAGAGGTTTTTCAGACCACTGACGTACTTAGTCAGCCTTGGTACGTTCGGGCTGACTCCCCCCTTGTCTTCATGAGTTGAATGTGTTTTGACTCGGGGGGAGAGGGGTTCCTGAGGTCTTTTCCTCTCATTACCTTGCCTACAGCTGTTACTTTGTATATAACCTGGAGCTATTAAAGTATGGTTTTGCCTGATTGATTGGTTCAGTAAAGAGTTATTCTACTTTATTTTTTTTAATGATTTAACTCCTTGTGAGGAGATACGTTATTTTTACCTTTAACCCTCTGGCCAGGCCATGACGTTTCTAGCTTAGAATTAGTCACAAAACGTGGATTCTTCTGAGAACTGCAGACATGCATAAAGCGTAGTTACACACCTGTAACAGGTGTTCTCCTGGGACAGCAGGAATCAGTCCTCATATATGGGTGACGCTGGTGCTTACGGAGCCTGTGCGGTAACCTTTCCCCAGCTTTCACAGAAAGCCTTTGGGAGATACACCAGGCATGTGTGGTCTCCTACCCGCCTAAGGGTGCCATCTTGCCTTACTATGACAACATAGCTCAAGACGGCAAAAAGGAAAGCAACTACATGGGGAGGAGGGAGGGTTGTGAGGTCTGATTCCTGCTATCTCTGGAAAACACCTGTTACAGGTGAGTAACTATGCTTTCTCTGGGAACAAGCAGAAAGTCAGTCCTCACATATGGGACTCCTTAGCTACAGGCTACCAAAAAAACACATGTAAAAAGCCACATGAGACCAGAAACAGTGAACCATGAGAAGCAGCATCCAAATCAAGGACACCAAACCCACAAGCGGCCCCAAGTATCCAGTAGCACTGGTCAACATTGAAATCATTACCGACTTTAAAAGGCCCTAATCTGTAGTATCTTGGTGAGCTGAACACGAATATAACATTAAAAACATTTTATTGGCTCTCGTTTTGAAGATATTGCATGCAGTTCATTTTTGAAGTTTCACCGTGTAAATTTATCCAGTAGGACATCAACAACATCCCAAATAAGCCTTGAATGATGTAATATTGCATCACATTGCATAATACCAGCACATTTCATCCAGAGTTGATTGCATTATTTTCTGATGCGATGCAATACTACTGTCAGACGGCTGCTGAAGCCATCTGACGTCAGCAGTGTACTATACGCAGTCGGAAAGGATGAGCATTTAAAATATTTCAGACTGTGTGCGAGACAGTTTAAGCTACTGTTACATGTAACTTTTATTAATCATATAATTTTAGCCATTTAGGTACAATACAGAACAGTAATGCCGCGAAAGTGCGTTAATACCGTTGACAATTTCTGCTAAATTTGTGGGGAAGTGACATTTGCCAACCAGAAGAAAAGTATCACTTCTCAACTGAAGAAGGCATATCATCTTTACTTCGGATGCAAGATTGGTGATCAAGACAAGCCTTGGGCCCCGCATATATGCTGCGCTACATGTACAACACAGCTTTCACAGTGGTTGAATTGCAAAAGACCATCAATGCCGTTTGCAGTCCCCATGATGTGGAGAGAGCCAAGCAACCACATAAATGACTGTTACTTCTGCTTGGTTCCTCCTCTTTCCAGCGGAATAACGAAGCAAAAGAAGTCGCGCATAGTCTACCCAAACATTCCGTCTGCATTGAGACCAGTTCCACATGGTGAGGGACTTCCTATTCCAGAACCTCCATCAGAATATTCTCTTGATTCATCTGATGAGGACAAGGGTGAGCCGACCTGTTCTTCTCCAGATCCGTCAGCATGCAGTGACCCAGATTTTCACTGGGCTGCATTATCAACTCCACACAGAATAACACAGGAAGAACTAAATGACCTGGTTCATGATTTGGACTTATCCAAGAACAAGGTAGAATTGCTAGGATCAAGAATCCAACAATGGAATCTTCTAGAAGAAGTCAACATTACTTCATATCGAAAGCGCCACCAGCAGTTGGAGCCTTTCTTCAGAAAGGAAAGTAATCTGGTATTCTTGTTCCGATATTGAAAGCCTCATGAATGCCTTAAAAATCACTCATGACCCACAAAACTGGAAACAATTTATAGACTCTTCGAAAATGAGTCTGAAGGCTGTGCTTTTGAATAATGGAAACCATCTTCCATCTATTCCAGTAGCGCATGCCATCCACATGAAAGAGACATACAATAACTTAAAGCATCCACTGACTTCCATTAACTATAGCAAGTACAGCTGGCACCTGTGTGGTGACTTGAAGGTAGTTGCCCTTTTAATAGGACTGCAACAGGGATATATAAAATACATTGGTTTCTTATGTGAGTGGAATAGCCGAGCAAGGAATTGGCACTACTTGCGGAAGGAATGGAATCGCAGACAAAATTTAACAGTTGGAGAGAAGAATATCCAGCACCCAGCTTTGGTTGAGGCTCACAAAATCCTGCTACCACCCCTTCACATCAAACTAGGTTTGATGAAAAACTTTGTGAAAGCTATGGACCGCACTTTGCCAGCTTTCCGATACCTGCATGAAAACTTCCCTCGACTCAGCGAAGCAAAGATTAAAGAGGGAGTTTTTGGGGTCCTCAGATTCGAGAGCTCTTCAAAGATGACCGGTTCAACAACTTGCTGCAGGGTGATGCGAAACAAGCATGGAATACTTTTCGCCTAGTGTCAACAAACTTTCTCGGGAATGTTAGGGCAGAAAACTACAAGGAACTAGTAGAAGACATGCTGATGCAGTATCAGAAACTTGGCTGCACTATGTCTCTAAAGATCCATTTCCTTGATTCTCATCTTGATTTCTTTCCTGACAACTGTGGTATGGTTAGTGATGAACAGGGCAAACGTTTTCACCAGGATATCACAACGATGGAGCAAAGATACCAGGGAAAATGGTCCACTACAATGGTGGCTGACTACTGCTGGACACTCCCCAGAGAAGCTCCCGAACAGCTGTACAAGAGACAGGCGAAAAAAATCTAAGAAGTAGTCTATGACTTGTTTTTTTACAGGTATTAACTGAAGGCCTATTATATTTACTATTGACATGCATTTCGTGATGTAAACATTAATTCTTGCAGATTACAAAAAAACTAGAGCCAACTTTGCAATTTCCCTGTCATATTCGTCTTCAGCATATAAAAATTGATAAGAAATGACTATTTTTATTTCAGTAACATGACTTTGTAAAACTTTGTTGACTAGTGTAGCCTGAACACACTGGAGGGCAGGAGCTGCCTTATACTCCAAACAAATCACGGAGTACTGCCTGGCTGAAGGTGCTGTCCCGTCGGGATGCCCTCTCCAGGCAGTAGTGAGCTGCAAGGGCATAGACAGAGGACCAGGTGGCGGCCCAACAAGGGGACGGAGCACAGGTTTGCCACAGAGGCCACCATGGCCTGGACACTGTGCGCTGTGACCAGATGCTCCAGCAAAACCAAAGGAAGAATGAGGTATCCGCAGAAGCAGGTGGGAAAACCAGGAGCGGAACCAAAGGACCAGGCCTACACGTCGATGTGATAGTGCAAACAAATTTTATTGGAGGACCCAACTAAAACGTTTCGGCCAGAGGCCTTCTTCAGGGGTCTAAAAATTAAAAAAAATATACATTAAAACATACATATTAGATTATAAAAAATATTTACACACACAGTATTGCAGAAAAGAGGGAGGGGACAAAAACAACCAATTTGACAAAACAAAAGGACAAAAGGACACAAAAATTCCTCTATGTAAGGATATAGCACAGTTACTTACCTGTAACAGGTGATCTCTGGGAACAGCAGGAATTAGTCCTCACATATGGGTACGTCGGTACCGACGGAGCCTGCGCGGGAAAGCTCCCCAGCCTTTCAGATGAAAGGCTTTTGGGGCCTCCCACTGCACATGCGCGCTGCCTTCCCGCCTTCCTGACCAGCTCTCCTCAGTTCGAGTTTAAAGCTGAGACAATAGAGAGAGGAAAGGAAGATAGATAGATAGAGATACAACTCCTAGGGGAGGTGGGTGGGTTGTGAGGACTAATTCCTGCTGTTCCCAGAGATCACCTGTTACAGGTAAGTAACTGTGCTATCTCCAGAAACAAGCAGGAATAAGTCCTCACATATGGGGACTCCCTAGCTAAGATGCCTGGGAGATCCCCCTCCAAGGGTAAACCATCTTCGTATGGATCTCAGGCATCCATCCAGGGAAGGTGGGCAGGAGTTGTTCAAGTATGGAACAGGTGTTTGAGGACAGCCTGACCAAACAAGGCATCCCGGCGGGAGTCCTTGTCCAAGCAGTAATGGGCTGTGAAGGTATGAACCGAGGCCCAAGTGGCTGCTCGACAGATCTGATCTATGGACACAGAGTGAAGATGAGCCATAGAAGTAGCCATGGCTCTCACATTGTGAGCTGTGACATGGCCTTCCAGAGAAATGTTCTTACTCTGGTAAGCAAAAGAAATATACTGAGCAATCCAATTGGAAAGTGTACGTTTGGTGACTGGAAGTCCCAAATGAGAAGGATCAAAAGCCACGAAAAGTTGGGAAGACTTTCGATGTGGCTGAGTCCTGTTGAGGTAAAAGGCGAGAGCTCTTTTACAGTCAAGAGTATGAAGGTTCCTCTCTGCACTGGATGCATGAGGAGCCGGGAAAAAAACAGGTAGATATACCTCTTGATTAAGATGAAAAGGCGAGACCACTTTAGGCATAAAGTGGGGATTCGTCCTAAGGACCACCTTATCATGATGAAATCTGGTATAAGGTGGATTAGCCACCAAAGCCTGCAGTTCACTGATGCGGCGAGCCGAAGTGACTGCAATAAGGAAAAGAACCTTCCAGGAAAGAAATTTCAGGGAGGTAGATACCAACGGTTCAAAAGGTGGCTTCATAAGTTGACCCAGAACTAGATTTAAGTCCCATGCTACCGGAGGAGGTCGGATGGGAGGCTTAGTGAGGGTCAGGCCTCTCATGAACCTTGCAATAAGAGGATGAGAGGAGACAGGTTGTCCATTTATAGGTTTTAAGGATGCTGCAATAGCACTTAAATGGACTCATACTGAATTCGTCTTGAGGCCTGCATTGGAAAGATGCAGGAGATAGTCCAGTAGAGAATTCAAAGGAAGTGCTAGAGGGTCAGGATCCTGTTGCGCACACCAAATGGAAAAACGTTTCCATATGAAAGCATAGGAACGCCTAGTAGAGGGTTTCCTAGAGGCATGAAGGATATCTTTCACTGGTTGGGAAAGATTAAACTCATGAAGGCTTAAGCCTTCAGTAACCAAGCTCGGAGATGTAGGGACTTGGGGTTTGGATGCCACAAAGTCCCCTGCTCCTGAGACAGAAGGTCTGGTGCAGCTCCCAGGTCCAGGGAGGAGCCCTGGGAGAGCTGTAGAAGGAGAGGGAACCACACTTGGCGTGGCCAGCGTGGAGCAATGAGGATCATGGATCCGTGATCCTTCTGAAGTTTGAACAGAGTCTTGGGAATCAAAGGAATGGGTGGAAAAGCGTACAGGAATTCCTGACCCCAATGTAGGAGAAAGGCATCGTTGGCCTGAGCTCCCTGACACGGAGTCCTGGAACAGAACCGGGGAAGTTTGGCATTCCACGGACTTGCAAAGAGGTCTATGTCCGGGGTCCCCCATTCCTGAAAGATTCTGTGTATCTGGTCCATATGTAGGGACCATTCGTGTGGGAGCAGAACTCGACTGAGTCTGTCTGCCCGAGAGTTTTGAACTCCTGGAAGATATACTGCCAGAAGATGAATTTGGTGCTCTCTGGCGAAGGCCCATAATCTGAGAGCTTCGTTGCAAAGCGACAGAGAGCCCGTCCCTCCTTGTTTGTTGACATAGAACATGGCTACCTGATTGTCTGTTTGGACTAGGACAGTCAGGTTGACAAGGAGGGTGTGGAAGACTGTGAGGGCAAGGAAGATTGCTCGCAGTTCCAGAAGGTTGATGTGAAGGGTGGTCTCCTGAGGAGACCAGGTGCCCTGAGTGGAGAGGTGCTGGAGATGAGCTCCCCACCCTGCTTGGGAGGCATCTGTTGTGAGGGTTGCTTGGGGCAACGAAGGTTGGAAGGGGATCCCCAACAACAGATTTTTGGAGGATGTCCACCACTGGAGAGACCAAAACAGTCGTTTTGAGGTGAGTATTTGGTCTGAGAGCAGTCCTGATGCTTGAGACCACTGGGTGGCCAAGGTCCATTGAGCTGCTCTCATATGAAGACGAGCGTAGGGCACCACGTGTACCGTGGAGGCCATGTGGCCCAGAAGCTGCAGCATTTCTCTGGCTGACAAGTGACTTCTGGACTGAGCCTGGGAGGCCAAGCTTATTAGTCTTTGGCCTCGGACCAGAGGGAGGTAGGCCCTTGCAGTGGTGGAGTCCAATTGGGCCCCTATGAATTCCAGAGACTGAGTAGGGATGAGTTGGGATTTGGGAATGTTTACCACAAGTCCCAGATATTGAAGAATACGCCTTGTGCGGTCCAGAGACATCTGGGCTTCTGACTGAGATGGAGCTCGGATGAGCCAGTCGTCCAGATATGGGAAGACAAAGATTCCCATGCCTCTGAGAAATGCAGCTACGACTGCCATGCATTTTGTGAAGACTCTTGGAGCAGAGGCCAGACCGAAGGGTAGTACTCTGTACTGGAAATGTTTTCCCTGGAACAGAAATCTTAGATATTTTCTGTGGGATGGATGGATGAGTATATGAGTGTACGCATCCTTGAGATCTAGAGAACAAAGCCAATCCTGACTCTGAAGGTATGGAAGGAGAAGGCCCAGAGAGAGCATTTTGAATTTCTCCTTGAATAGAAACCTGTTCAATTCTCTCAGATCTAGGATAGGTCTGAAGCCCCCTGTCTTCTTTGTTATGAGAAAGTAAGGGGAGTAGAAACCTAACCCCTGTTGTGGAGGAGGAACCTCCTCTATTGCCCCTTGGGCAAGAAGAGAAGAGACTTCCTGACCCAACAGGGTCAGAAGAGATGGGGGAGAACTGAATTGCCTCACCATGGTATGCGGAGGAAGGCTGGAGAAATGAAGTTTGTAGCCCTCCCGGATAATAGAGAGGGTCCATTGCTCTGATGTGATTTGTTCCCATCTGGGAGCAAAATGAGCTAGCCTTCCAGGAATGGTGAGGGGCTCTGATTGTTCTAGAGCCAGAAACGGCAAGTTCTCTAGAGGCAAGTCAAAACCCCTGAGGGGGTTGAGCCTGCTGGGGTGTAGCAGACACTGCAGGCTTTGACTTTACCTGCTTAGATTGTTGACGCTTAGCCGCAAAGCGAGGCTGAGCAGATTGCTGGCCAGTATTTGTGGGAAATCTGGCCTTTTTATAGTAAGGCCTATTAAAAGACTTCTTTTTGTCAGGGGTAGAAGTAGACTTGGAAAGTCTATCTAGAGTGGCATTTTCTGCATCCATTTGAGCAGCTTTAATCTGCCAGTCTTCCCCAAATAAGTTCTCACCGGTACAGGGCAGATTCCTGAGGCCATCTACAACCCAGGGTTCTAGGTCAGAAGCCTGGAGCCAAGCTAGACGTCGGGCTGCAATAGCAATTCCCGAAGCTCTGCCTGCAACTTCAAAGGAATCAAAGGCTGCCCTGTTGGAGAACTTGGAGACCTCTGAAAGTTGTGTCACCATAGAAAAGAAGTCCGCCCTTTGATCATCAGGGATAAAGGGGGCAAAATTCTGTATTTTTAGGGCAAGTTGTCCAAGAAACATGCCCATATAAAGGCTATAAGAATTGATCCTGGCTATAAGCATACTAGCCTGGAACATCTTTCTTCCAAAAGAGTCGAGGGTCTTACATTCTCACCCTGGAGGGGTAGAAGAATGCCTTTTAGGACTCTTTATTTTCTTCATGGCAGACTTCACCACAATAGAGTGGTGAGGCAGCTGAGTTTTCTGGAACCCAGGCGAAGGAGGGACCCGATACATGGTGTCCAACCTACGGGAATGGGGAGACAGTGTTAAAGGAGTCTCCCACAAATACATCAAGTGTTCTAGAAGGATTTCATGGACAGGCAGAGTGACTGCCTCTTTAGGAGCTTTTGAGTATCCTAAAATGTCCAATTTTTTTGATCTGGGTTCTTTTTCAGAAGATGTAGCAATAGAAAGTGCTTTAGCTACATCAACAATGAAATCCTGAAAGGATAAATCCTCTGGAGGAGACATCCTCCTCTTTGGAGAAGAGGGCTCCTCAGGAAGAGTAAGCTCAGCAGAGTCATCAGAGGAATTGAATTCATCAGAATAATCTGAGTCTTCCCTCTGTACTGCCAATGTACGATACGCATACTGATCGGTATCGACATCGGGCATGGGATCGGTACCAGGCGAAAGCCGGAATCCGGCATGTGGAACCGATCGACGTTTGGAAGTCGATGGTCTCAGTTCCGGTGTGGATACCGGAACCGGGGTCGGTACCGATGAAATCAGTACCGAGGGCGTCGCAGCCTTAATGAATGCCAGAACGGCCTGCTGCATGGTCTGGACAGTACTGCCCATAGACGCCACTACTGCCTGGATGTCGGTACCGGTATGGGCCGGTACCCCAGAGCAGTCCAACAGGTGATCGGTCGAGGCCGTGCCATCGATGTCAACCTGTGACCCCATGATTGCTTTGGAGGCCGGAACCTCCCGCCGGGGTTTTTTGGCCTGGGCAGAATCCTCGAACTCAAAATTGAGAGCCTCTCGATCTTTAGAAAGAGATTTGCTTTTAGAGGATTTGCCCACAGAGGTTTTGGTTACCTGAGATCCATCCGGAGAGGAAGACCTGGATGACTGTGATGCTTCTGAAGGAAACAGCACATGGAGCTTGTTGGCCCGGTTCTGCAAACCACGTTTAGACATCTGGGTGCAGGATGGGCAGTCCGGTATGGAGTGTTCAGGTCCCAAACATTTGAGACACCATTCATGGGTGTCTGTGACAGAAATGACAGCACTGCATTTGGTACATTTTTTAAAACCAGGGACTGGCTTCTCCATGAGGAGAATTTGTGTAGGCCTTAAGGCCTAACAACAGGTACCAAGCTGTGCTGAAGAAAATAAAAAAGTCTTTTTTTTTTTTTTTTTTTTAAAGAAAGAAAGAGAGACCGGCGGTACCGGTTTCGGTATGGGGAGGCAGGTACGCAGTCTAAAGAAAAATAACAAATTTAACAATTTCTTCAGCGGTGACAGGAACACGACCTGCTGGCTCCGCGGAAAAAGAGAAACTGAGGAGAGCTGGTCAGGAAGGCGGGAAGGCAGCGCGCATGTGCAGTGGGAGGCCCCAAAAGCCTTTCATCTGAAAGGCTGGGGAGCTTTCCCGCGCAGGCTCCGTCGGTACCGACGTACCCATATGTGAGGACTTATTCCTGCTTGTTCCTGGAGATTACATAGAAGTATACAACTTATAAAAAACATATGATACATTACCACAAGATGTAGCAACAACGTGTGAGCGAGCAAAATGCTCTTCTTAATCTATGTAAATTAGAGGAAAGATAATGACATTAAAACTCATATTGTGCCATGGTTACTGAGAAATAGAGACTCATATTGTACCTTAATGACTAAAAAGCTTAATTACATTTAAAAAAAGGGGTTAAAAACATTCTTCTAATGCTCTAAAATGTTGGCATAGTCATATGCATAACAGACATTGTTAAAAACGAATCAAACTTGACAAGCAAAAAAAAGAAAAAGACAATGAGCCAAGACAAGAGAACTAAAAAAGCTTAGAAGAGATGAATTCCCAAAGAAAACTTTCATGCACATCTTGATTGTGAAAAACATAAGAGGGAAAGTGCAGACTGTGCAGTGAGTGAGCGTCTCAAAACGTTCTCGATGAAAATAGTGGAGCGTAGTGAAAGTATCTAGCATAAAAACATGTTGCATGAAAAACAAAATTATATAAGGTGCAAGGGGGCAAAAACATATCGTACTCTTAACAATTAGAAAGTGCACGTAAGGGCTTTTGTTTGTACAGCGGTTACAAAGAGCACATTGTACTATAGTATAATGCAGAGAAGCCAACAGTCATTAGATGAAAATGTCTGCCGTTTGACCACTGTAAAAATATATTGACTTGGTGTTATACAAAAGCAATATATGCGTGTGACTAAAGGTAAAGGTGTGCTACTGTAGAAATATTGCGATATCCATCTAAACACAACGTTATATAAGCCTAGAAAAAGACTTGAGTAGAAGCGCATATGACTACCGCTGGAACACGGTAACAAATAGAATATATCAAAGAAGGATTGTTACACAAGCCCCATTGTTACAAGGGAAAGCCATAAACTAAAACCAAAAGTGTCTATACTGTAGACAAGTATTGCTCTTAATTCCAAGTAACTTTGTAACATAAAAGAAAAACGATCGAGAAGGACTCAAAAGACGCTACAAACATTACCAAGGTCGTTGCTATGCGCGGGAAACGTCGCGCAGAAGCAGATGAGATATTTAAATGAAACTGAAGTGAAACTGAAAGCTTCTTTTCAAAGGAAATAATGTGAGTACAATTGCATATGCAATTAAAACAGGACCGCATGACTGTCCTAATTACGGCATGTTAATAAATGAGTACAGCTGTAAATAATAGTAGTTATATTAAGTGGGAAAACAAATGTGAATACCCTTCTATCTGATATTATGACATGCAAAACTCGTCAGCAACAGCTGTTATATGGGGTAAAAAAACAATTGCATCGTGGACAGAAACTGAATGAATTTACTGTATAGTTGCCGCCCCACTACAAGGGGCATTAAAACACATATATTCAAAGGAGTTTAATGCGGATGTGCAAATATTGCAAGAAGAGGCCATGGCCGACAACTAAAAGTATCTGTGCTGTAAAATGGTTGATCTCTTGATTATGAGTAGTTTCGAAAACGGAAAAACAGAAAAACAACGCGGATGAATATTTAGAACACATTGAAGTAAGATTGAGGGCTTTCTGCAGGGGAGATCATATAAAGAGATAAGGCTGTAAATACAAATACATATATCATTGAAGGCAGGGCCATAAGTAAAACTACATTGAAGACATTTAAGCAAATGCACATATGCTCACAAAACAACGATATTCATCTAACTGGTATTCTGACATATGAAAAATATCGTGGAAAGGCAATAAGATTATATATAGAGAGCTAATTAATTCAAAAAGGAGCCATACTGCTACAACCAATATACAAGAAACATTAAAACATAATTAACGAATGAGAGGGGGGGAACCATACATAATTAGTTATATGAGAAAAGGAAAAGGTTAGAATCGCAAACGGTATATTATTACGTCTTCCTACTATAGCGCATTTGTGTAAGAGGTAATAATATCAAAAACACCACTGGGGACTTGAGCTCAGCCAAGGTGCCTAATTAAACAGCAAAAAACCTGTAAATGGCAAAAAGAATCTATATGTGTCCACGAACATATGGCGAATTGCATTAAAAATGACCGAAAATTAATGCAAAGAGCAATTATAATATGTAGCGCGAACCAATGTTAAGGTCTCCACCGCAAGCCATAACTCAATTAGGTACTATCGAAAATAAAGTAATCGAGAAGGGCCGCAAAACCTTATAAAAAGTACTTAAAATTAACCTTGTATCTGCGGGAACGACTTATCATTAAAAGGAATTTAAAAAATCCGTGCATACAAAAGGACAGAAAAACATAGGAAACAACCTAAAAAAGGGGGGATATCAAAAAGCTAAAAAAGGGAAACAGAGTCTATTTAAAATGTGAAAACAGGTTAATAAATGGAAAGCAGGTAATAAGTGGTACAAACTAAAATTATGACATCAAATTGGATAACTATAAAAACTTGTCAAACAATAAATAGAAAAACATTAATAATAAATAATGTATACTTAATATTAAGAACAAATCATTGTAAGGGGGAACTAATTACAAAGTACTATGAGTGAAACTCAAATCATATGCGGTAAAACAGAGAATTTTAAATAAATACGATGTTAAGAAATATAATTAAATAAATACGTACATGCTAATCAAACTTGTACTATGAAATAAATAAGACATATATATTAAAGTGTAAAACCATAAAAACTTAAAAACGATAAATGGGAAAACATTAATGATAATTAGCGTATACTTAATATTGGTAAGAAATCCAATATTACCAATATTAAGTATACGCTAATCATTATTAATGTTTTTATGGTTTTACACTTTAATATATATGTCTTATTTATTTCATAGTACAAGTTTGATTAGCATGTACGTATTTATTTAATTATATTTCTTAACATCGTATTTATTTAAAATTCTCTGTTTTACCGCATATGATTTGAGTTTCACTCATAGTACTTTGTAATTAGTTCCCCCTTACAATGATTTGTTCTTAATATTAAGTATACATTATTTATTATTAATGTTTTTCTATTTATTGTTTGACAAGTTTTTATAGTTATCCAATTTGATGTCATAATTTTAGTTTGTACCACTTATTACCTGCTTTCCATTTATTAACCTGTTTTCACATTTTAAATAGACTCTGTTTCCCTTTTTTAGCTTTTTGATATCCCCCCTTTTTTAGGTTGTTTCCTATGTTTTTCTGTCCTTTTGTATGCACGGATTTTTTAAATCCCTTTTAATGATAAGTCGTTCCCGCAGATACAAGGTTAATTTTAAGTACTTTTTATAAGGTTTTGCGGCCCTTCTCGATTACTTTATTTTCGATAGTACCTAATTGAGTTATGGCTTGCGGTGGAGACCTTAACATTGGTTCGCGCTACATATTATAATTGCTCTTTGCATTAATTTTCGGTCATTTTTAATGCAATTCGCCATATGTTCGTGGACACATATAGATTCTTTTTGCCATTTACAGGTTTTTTACTGTTTAATTAGGCACCTTGGCTGAGCTCAAGTCCCCAGTGGTGTTTTTGATATTATTACGTCTTACACAAATGCGCTATAGTAGGAAGACGTAATAATATACCGTTTGCGATTCTAACCTTTTCCTTTTCTCATATAACTAATTATGTATGGTTCCCCCCCTCTCATTCGTTAATTATGTTTTAATGTTTCTTGTATATTGGTTGTAGCAGTATGGCTCCTTTTTGAAATAATTAGCTCTCTATATATAATCTTATTGCCTTTCCACGATATTTTTCATATGTCAGA
The DNA here is from genome assembly GCA_033557465.1 of Ichthyophis bannanicus. Lineage (NCBI taxonomy): Eukaryota > Metazoa > Chordata > Amphibia > Gymnophiona > Ichthyophiidae > Ichthyophis > Ichthyophis bannanicus. The sequence continues at coordinate 552,068,732 of CM066031.1, forward strand.
ATACCAGTTAGATGAATATCGTTGTTTTGTGAGCATATGTGCATTTGCTTAAATGTCTTCAATGTAGTTTTACTTATGGCCCTGCCTTCAATGATATATGTATTTGTATTTACAGCCTTATCTCTTTATATGATCTCCCCTGCAGAAAGCCCTCAATCTTACTTCAATGTGTTCTAAATATTCATCCGCGTTGTTTTTCTGTTTTTCCGTTTTCGAAACTACTCATAATCAAGAGATCAACCATTTTACAGCACAGATACTTTTAGTTGTCGGCCATGGCCTCTTCTTGCAATATTTGCACATCTGCATTAAACTCCTTTGAATACATGTGTTTTAATGCCCCTTGTAGTGGGGCGGCAACTATACAGTAAATTCATTCAGTTTCTGTCCACGATGCAATTGTTTTTTTACCCCATATAACAGCTGTTGCTGACGAGTTTTGCATGTCATAATATCAGTTAGAAGGGTATTCACATTTGTTTTCCCACTTAATATAACTACTATTATTTACAGCTGTACTCATTTATTAACATGCCGTAATTAGGACAGTCATGCGGTCCTGTTTTAATTGCATATGCAATTGCACTCACATTATTTCCTTTGAAAAGAAGCTTTCAGTTTCACTTCAGTTTCATTTAAATATCTCATCTGCTTCTGCACGACGTTTCCCGCGCATAGCAACGACCTTGGTAATGTTTGTAGCGTCTTTTGAGTCCTTCTCGATCGTTTTTCTTTTATGTTACAAAGTTACTTGGAATTAAGAGCAATACTTGTCTACAGTATAGACACTTTTGGTTTTAGTTTATGGCTTTCCCTTGTAACAATGGGGCTTGTGTAACAATCCTTCTTTGATATATTCTATTTGTTACCGTGTTCCAGCGGTAGTCATATGCGCTTCTACTCAAGTCTTTTTCTAGGCTTATACATAGTACATAGTTTCCTAAGTTTGCTATAAACTTGAATGTAAATAGTTCCCCAAGTTCTCCTCCATGTTAACTCCCCGTTTTATGTAAACGACGGCCAATGTATCTGGTCAAGTGTTCTATTGTTTTGATGTAAACCGCGCTGATGACAAATAGCGCGGTATATAAGAAATGTTAAATAAATAAATAAATAAATTATATAACGTTGTGTTTAGATGGATATCGCAATATTTCTACAGTAGCACACCTTTACCTTTAGTCACACGCATATATTGCTTTTGTATAACACCAAGTCAATATATTTTTACAGTGGTCAAACGGCAGACATTTTCATCTAATGACTGTTGGCTTCTCTGCATTATACTATAGTACAACGTGCTCTTTGTAACCGCTGTACAAACAAAAGCCCTTACGTGCACTTTCTAATTGTTAAGAGTACGATATGTTTTTGCCCCCTTGCACCTTATATAATTTTGTTTTTCATGCGACGTGTTTTTATGCTAGATACTTTCACTACGCTCCACTATTTTCATCGAGAACGTTTTGAGACGCTCACTCACTGCACAGTCTGCACTTTCCCTCTTATGTTTTTCACAATCAAGATGTGCATGAAAGTTTTCTTTGGGAATTCATCTCTTCTAAGCTTTTTTAGTTCTCTTGTCTTTGGCTCATTGTCTTTTTCTTTTTATTGCTTGTCAAGTTTGATTCGTTTTTAACAATGTCTGTTATGCATATGACTATGCCAACATTTTAGAGCATTAGAAGAATGTTTTTAACCCCTTTTTTTAAATGTAATTAAGCTTTTTAGTCATTAAGGTACAATATGAGTCTCTATTTCTCAGTAACCATGGCACAATATGAGTTTTAATGTCATTATCTTTCCTCTAATTTACATAGATTAAGAAGAGCATTTTGCTCGCTCACACGATGTTGCTACATCTTGTGGTAATGTATCATATGTTTTTTATAAGTTGTATACTTCTATGTAATATCCTTACATAGAGGAATTTTTGTGTCCTTTTGTCCTTTTGTTTTGTCAAATTGGATGTTTTTGTCCCCTCCCTCTTTTCTGCAATACTGTGTGTGTAAATATTCTTTATAATCTAATATGTATGTTTTAATGTATGTTTTATTTAATTTTTAGACCCCTGAAGAAGGCCTCTGGCCGAAACGTTTTAGTTGGGTCCTCCAATAAAATTTGTTTGCACTATCACATCGACGTGTAGGCCTGGTCCTTGGGTTCCTCTCCTGGTTTTCCCACTAGATGCTCCAGCGACAGACCGGCCTGCTCGTAAGCAAAGATAATGCAGTCCGCCCCCCAAGTGGATAGGGTACGTTTAGAAACCACTGACCCCAGTCGATTTGGGGCACAGAAGATGAAGGGCTGTGAGAAGCGACGGCAGGCCCGAGTATGCTTTAAGTAGGAGGACAGGACCTGTTTACAGTCCAGGGTATGGAGAGTCGCCTCTGCCCTGCTGGCATGGGGCCGTGGAAAGAATATGGGAAGCACCACCTCCTGGTTGAGATGGAATGGGGATACCACGTTTGGGAGAAACTTAGGGGGAGGAGTGGCCTAGTGGTTAGGACATGGTACCTCAGGCTAGAGGGCCAGGGGTTCAAGTCTCACCTGGGGACAGCAATCTCAAGCTGGAGGGACTGGGGTTTCTAACCCTGCAAGCTGCCTGGAGTTTGCTAACCCTGCGAGCTGAGGTAAATGCCACAAGGAAGAGCACCTTCCAAGAGAGACACTTAAGGTGGCCAAAGCCAAGAGACTTGAAAGGTGGCGCAGTGAGTTTTGAGAGAACTACACTGAGGTGCCACTCTGTTGCCTGGGGGCAAATGGGTGGCTTGGAGAGTAGTAGGCCCGCAAGAACTGAATCACAAGGCGCTGAGCGGAGAAGGGCTTGCCTTTGAAAAGATGATGGTGTGCCATTAGTGCACAGAGGTGTACGCCGATGGAGTTGGAGTTCAGCCCTGCCTGGGACGGAGTGAAGTAAATACTGGAGGACCAAATCGACCGAGCAGGATTAGGGGTTAACCCGCCTCTCCAAACCGAGAACCTTCACCACTTGAAGGCATAGGCCCAGTGGGTGGAAGGCTTGCGAGAAGCAAAAGGCACTGCTTCCACCTCTCTGGAAAGACAGAGGTGGGCCAAGGCTACCCTTTCAGCAGCCAAGCTGTCAGCGACAGGGACCCCAAGTTGGGGTGCAGGGAGAAGCCTCCATCCTGCGAGAGCAGGTCCTGGTGGCTTCCCAAAGGGATTGGGGGGTGCCTGGGACAGGTGGAGGAGCATTGGGAATCATGGCTACCGTGCCCACCAAGGGGCCAACAGTATCAGTGTGGCTCTGTCAAGCTGGACCTTTAACAGGGTTAAGGCGATCAGCGGTGTAGGCAGGAAGGCATAGAGGAGGCCCTCCGTCCACGGGTTGAAGAACGCATCTGTTGCCATCCGCGAGGACTGCGGTTGCCTGGAGCATAAGTGGGCCAGCTGAGCACTGGCAGGTCTGGTGAAAAAGTCCACCTAAGGGAGTCCCCAGAGAAGAACAGTTGACTGGCCATCATGGGGTCCAGCCGCTACTCGTGCGGTTGGAGCACTCAGCTGAGCCAGTATACCAGGATACTGTCCTGGCCCGGGCCAGTACGCCAGGATACTGTCCTGGCCTGGGAGGTAGACTGCCTGCAGGAGCATCCTGCTGCTGCTGGTGAAGGAGCAGAGACTCACTGCCTTTCGACATAGGAGGAACACCACCATCCCTCCCTGCTTGTTTATGTAAAATATCGCCAGCTGGTTGTCAGTCTGGATCAGGATTGCTTGATGTTGAAGGTGGTGGTGAAAAGTCTGGAGAGTGAGCGCTACTGCTCGGAGCTCCAGGAGGTTGATCTGCTGGAGGCTCCCCTCCTGCAACCAGCTGCCCTTCATGAGGAGGTTGTCGCAAAGGGCCCCCCAGCCCAGCTTGGAGGCATCCATGGTGAGGATCCTCTGAGGGGTGGGGGACTAGAAAGGCATTCTGGACCGCAGGTGCTGGAACTGCAACCACCAGTCAAGGAAGTCACGACCACTCTGTCTCATAGGTGCCCTGTTGCCTGTGACCACAGGGAACTGAGAGCCCATTGGGCCGGCCGCAAGGGTAAGTGGGTGTCCAGCATGATGTGCACCATGGATGCCATGTGGCCCAGAAGGTGAAGCATGAGGTGGGCAGAGGGTTGGACCAAGGAGATGCCCTGCATGTGCCTGGAGGCGATGGGCCCTGTCCAGAGAAAGGAAGGCCTTGACCTGGATGGTATCCAGCATTGCCCCTATGAACTCCAGGCATTGCATTGGCTGGAGATGGGAGTTTGGGTAGTTTATGAAGAACCCTAGATGTTTCAGAATAAGGATGGTGGGGGCCGTCGCCTGATAGGCTTCTGCAGTGGTGCCACTCTTTATGAGCCAGTCGTCCAGGTGTGAGAAGATGAATACTCCCTGGAGATGCAGGAAGGCAGTGACCACTGCCAAGCACTTGGTGAAGACTCGGGGCTGAGGCCAGACCGAAGGGGAGAACCCTGTATTGATAGTGGCAGCCTCCCACCATGAAGCAGAGGTACTGCCTGTGAAGGGGTGGATAAGAAAGTGTGTGTAGGCATCCTTTAGATTTAAGGAGTAAAGTAGGTCTCCCTGCCAGAGGTATGGCAGCAATGCTCCAAGGGAGGGCATCTTGAATTTCTCCCTCACCAGGAACTTGAGGTCTCAGAAATCTAGGATAGGCCAAAATTCCCCATTCCTTTTGGGCACCAGGAAGTAGTGGGGGACAGATTCCACTGCCCTGTCTACCATGAGGTTTGGTAGTTCCTGCTGAAGCAGGCCTCGGTGAAGGGGATGCAACGGGAGCTCTCCTGGAAAGAATGGCAGGGGCATCTGTTTGAGATGGAGGAGGTACCCCCTCCTTCACTACCTGCAAAGTCCACCCACCTGTGGTGATGGCAGGCCAGTGGTCAGCAAAAACACCAGATGCCCCAAGGGTGCTGCGGGGCAGGCCCTTCCAGGGGAAGTGAGGCTTTGCCCCAGGAGTCAAAACTCCCCCCAGGTTGCGCCTGAGTTGCGGGCTGAGGCTTGGGGGACCTAGGCTTACGAGGGCCATGCCCTTGTCCCTTGGCCTGCTGACCCTGTTGAGATGCAGGGAAGGCAGAGTGCTGAGGGTAGTTTCTGTAAGCCTTCCTTTTTATTGGGTACAAGGACTTTTTGCCCAAAGTCTTCCTTGGGAAGGGTCAGTGGTCTTCTTGGAGTGCCTCATCCTGGTCATGAACTCGGACTCTAGCTTGATGGCCTTTTCAGTCATGGGTTTGTCAAAGAGGTTCTCTCTCCGGATACTTGTCCTGTACCCATTGTTCCAGGTCAGAAGACTGTAGCCAGACCTTGCTGCAGGCACCAATACCCACCATGGCTACTCCAGCCACCAATTTGAATGTTATAGCCAGCTCGAATCAAACTTGGAGCACTCCCTGTCCATGGAGACCAGGGTCCAGAACAGCTGAAGAGGTTCCTCAGAGATCAGCCGTGAACCTGGCAAGTTCCTTCACCGTGTCCCGCAAGTACATGCCCACGTTCAACTGGGTAGGCCTGAATTTGGCTGATGAGCATTGAGCATGGCACGGGCCTCCCTACTCAGGGGCACTGAGGAGTGCATTTTCTGGCTCTTAAGGCTCTGCATGGCCGACTCCACACCCATGGAGTTATGGGACAGTTGAGCTTTCTGAAAGCCAGGGCTCCGGCGGACCCAGTACATTGAGTTCAATTGTCTGCTCACGAAGGGAACAGAGGCTGGGGTCTCCCACATTCGAAAGAGCAGTCGCTCCAGGATAGGAGGAACAGGCAACATGAGAGCCAATTTGGAAGGAACCTTATACAAGAGAATCTCGAGGTCTTCCACCTGCAGCTCCTCCTCAGACTCGGCAGTGAAGGCAAAAGCCTTCGCCATATCCCAGAGGGGAAAAGTGCAAGGGCATATCCCTGTGAAGCCGGGTATCTGGCGATTTGTTGCCCTTGGTCTCCCAGTCAGACCTGGAGAGCAAGGAGACTCTGAAGTTTCTCCAGACCTCGGGCTGGAACACCGGCACTGATGGCCCAGGTGCCCCGATGCCCATGCACCCCGAGTTGGGTGCATTTTGTGGGGAAGTCCTCAGTCCTGATCGGGACCAGGCCCCAGTAGCATTTCGAGGCTGGTGGCACTAGAGGATTGGCTCCATTGCCAGGGAAGCCCTTGCTGTGGAGGGACCGGTGGTTGGGATGGATGACCTGGAGGAACCAGGCATCAGAGCCCACAGTTGGGCCATGAAGGCAGACTGCGCTCCGAGGCCATCCACCTAGCCTTGATGCCCGAAGGCTCCGCAGCCACTGGGCGCAGGTACAGAGGACTTTGGTCCTGACAGCAGCGCTTTTGAGGGGATGGCCTCAGAGGACAGAGGCCAATCCCCCTACGCCAATGGCAGTTTCTCCCGCCGGGGCAACTTTGAGGTCTTCTCCCAGCCATCACCCTTGGCCTCTTGTCGAGGGTTCTGAGGCCAGGTGCTGTGATGTCAGGCTCTTCAAGGGGCGTCCCTCCTCGAGAGAACCCTGGCTCAGCTCTCTGTATCCCCAAGGCACTGCGGTCGCTACGCAAGGAGGGAGCATCCGTGGTGGCCCTCGAGGGTGCTGGTCCCACAGACGACTCCAGGCCTGAGTCGGTCTTATGAAAAATCGACTCATGCTGCTTCTTATGGCCTCGGAGGGCCTTAGGGGTCATCTGCTGGCAGAGACCACACACCAAGGCATCATGATCCGGCCTGAGGCACTGAAGGCAACAATTATGCAGGTTCATGCGCATCATGTTATGAGCGCAACGGTCACATGGCTTAAAGCCACTGACTGAGGCGATGGCGGGGAAGACTGTCTCCATGAAGTCAAACTCTATAGGCCTGGCCAGAAAGGACATGAAAACCTGTGTACCACAGGACACCCCCAAAGGGGCAAAAGAAAAGAAAAAGAATCCAAAGAAAAGAAAAAGAATCCGAAGGCAAGTGGACTCGGGAGGGCACCAGTATGTGACTGGAAAAGAATCGAAGAAAAAAGACAAGAAAAAAATCAACTTATTCTTGGGGGGGGGGGGGGGGGAGACAGACATATGTCTGAGGGGCTACGAGGAAAAAAGGAGACTGAGGCAAGATGGCACCCTTAGACGAGAAGGGGACCTCGCATGTGTGGTATATCTCACAAAGGCTTTCTTTGAAAGCTGGGAAGGGATTACCGTGTGGGCTCCGTCGGCACCAACATCACCCATATGTGAGGACTAATTCCTGCTTGTTCCCGTAGAAACTATAGCTTAGGTCTCTGAAGTGAGCACTGTGCAATTACCAATACTCCGTAGCTAAATACTGCCATTTCGAGATACCAGTGGAGCTTCCTGTTCTATTTGGTGGGAATTTTTTAAAATAAGCAGCTAAAATAAAGGTTGCATTGGGCAGGAAAACAAAAGGCTTCAAGTACTATTGTCTGGACAATGCAAACGTGTTTCTTAAATCATTGCTTCATTTCCATCGGCTGCAAACTTCTTTCTTAGGTCTTTCTTCCTGACAGTGCCATAGGATCCCAGTTCACCACAGCAGGCTTCTGATAAGCAAGCAGCTCTCTGCTTGCTTAACAGTACCATCTGCATTCTGAACATATGTTTAGTTTCATCTATCTGATTAATGCAAGATATATTTATTTATTTATAACATTTTTATGCCATTCGGAATGGTTTACATTATAAATAAAACAGATTAGAAGGAACCAGAAGTAAAATATAAAATTTGCATCAGAGTTGAATTAAAATAAAAAACAACTTACTCTCCCCATAGGGAATAAAAATGTCTTATCAATAGATTTCTCTCCTCACACAAAGGCACAGGTAGATTATTCTAGCACTCTGGGCTTTTCTCCACCACACCGTCTTTCAGATAACAGAAATTCCGGGACCCTCTAAATAATTATGCTGTGATTCTTGTAATGCTCTCTTAGGTATATCATTTTGTAATCATTGGGGAACTCTGCGCAATATGGTACAAGCTTCACTCATGGAAATGCAGTTACCTTGTCCATGAAGTGTGACAGCATACGATCAGCAACTTACACCATCTTTTGACTTTTCTGATAAATCGAACTATGGCCTAATCTATTCCTCCCTTCGTGGAGAAGTTAACTGAATATGTTGTTCATATGCAAATACGGCAGTTTCTTGATGAACCTATTGATGTGTATCAAAATGGGTTTCGCTAAGGTCACAAATGACGAAAACTGGAAACAGCACAAGCACTGGCAAGTTAAATGCAAGGCACTGATAAGGCAGGCAAAGGGAGAATTTGAGAAGAAGGTTGCTGCGGAAGCAAAAATGCGTAATGAAGACTTTTTCAAGTGCATTCGTAGCAAAAAAACTGTGAGAGAGTCAGTTGGTCCATTAGATGATAGAGGGGTTAAAGGGGCACTAAGAGGCGACAAGGCGATAGCGGCGAGACTGAATGAATTCTTTGCTTTGGTCTTTACTGAGAAAGATGTAGGGATGTTACCCATGACTGAAGTGGTATTTAAAGGTGCGGAAGAATTGAAGGAAATATAGATACATCGGGAAGATGTATTACAACTATTTGATAAACTGAAGAGTAACAAATCACCTGGACCGGATGGTATGCATCCAAGGGTGTTGAAAGAACTGAAATATGAGATTGCAGATCTGCTATTAGTAATCTGTGAACTATCATTAAAATCTGTAATACCTGAAGATTGGAGGATGGCGAACGTAATGCCAATTTTTAAAAAGGGTTCCAGGGGTGATCCGGGAAACTACAGACCAGTGAGCCTGGCTCTTTAACCTGGAAAAGAGACAGCTGAGGGAGATATGATAGAAGTCTATAAATTAATGAACTGAGTGGAACGGGTTAACGTAGATCGATTGTTTACATCATCAGAATATAGAAAGACTAGGGGACATGCAATGAAGGTGCAGGGTAAACTATTCAAGACAAATAAAAGAAAATATTTTTTCACTCAACGTGTAATCAAACTCTGGAATTTGTTACCGGAGGATGTAGTAAAAGCTGTTAGTGTAGCTGGGTTTAAAAAAAAAAGGTTTGAACATGTTCCTGGAGGAAAGGTCCATAAACCATTATTAAAAAGGGACCCGGGATATCACTGCTTGACCCAGTACAAGCATTGTGGAGCCTGTGTCTCTTGGGGAAACTGCTAGGTATGTATGACCTAGATTGGCCACTGCTGGAAACAGGATACTGGGCTTGATGGACCTTGGTCTGACCCAGTATGGCATATCTTATGTTCTTATGTTAACTCCGAAACACAAATTTACCCTGTTATATACTCACTGTACAGTGCTTGTATAATCAGAACAGGGCATACCACATGCAATTCTAGCTATTTCAGCAGTTTTTGACAATGTGGTTCATGTAATCCTGGTGGACAGGCTTGCTGAATAGGGCTTTAGTGCATTGGTTGGTTCGTGGTTTATATAATTTTTGATTGGTCATTCATAACAGGTCAGAAGAGATGTTTTGGAATGGTCTAATTTGGTTCAAGTACCATTGCAGGGAAGGGCTTTATTCACGATTGATATTTATGTTGTTTCACTCTGCAAATTACTAAGAGAACGTGTTATGGACTCAGTTTTATGGGGATATCCTTATGATGTTCGCTCCTATCTCAGTCAGTGATGGATGGCAGACTTCTTGCTTCAGCTATAGATTTGGTGCTAGATTATTGGTTAGAAATGGTTTCGTAATAAACCTATCAAAGCAACACTGTCATTCAGAGGACTACATACTCCTGAATCAAACTGACGTCAACAATACTTTGATCCGTTTGTGTGCTGAGGGACATTATCTAGGGATGATCTTGGATTCATAACTGACTCTGCACCTGCAAATTCCACAAGCTGTAGAATGAGCATTTTTAAAACTTTGCCTCTTAAAACCTGTACTCACCTCTCTCATTTTTAATTAGTTGTTCATGCAATGGTATCACCCATGTTAGATTACTGCATCTCTCGGGGGGGGGGGGGGGGGGCAATGGGTTAGTTTTCTGCATACTGTGGCATAATGAACCTCACTCCTAAGTCAGGCTATGTGGCCTGTGATCTCAGTCTCTCAGATGTTTTGCTGATGCTTGCTATAGCACCTGCATCATGCCAAAGAGAGCTTTTGTCTGGAGTTCATAAGCTTAACATACATAAGCCACCTATCAAAGTATAATATTTATTTGTAAAGAAGTTACAGAGTTGTCTGTTGTAAATATGTTACAAAGTTGATATAATGTCTAGTTACTTGGTTACTTAATAAGTTAATTGAATAAAAGTTTAAGATCACTATAATCTAACTTGGCTGTGTTTTATTATAAACCACCACTGATCTATGGAAGTGGCAGTATATAAAATAGGGTTGCCAACTGACTCCATATGCGCCCGACAGGCTTGATCCAGTCCTGGGTTTACCCCATTGCATACAGGGACATGTAGTCTTGCTTTTCTTATGGAGTGCAATGGAGAAATCAGAACTACATGTCCCTGTATGCAATGGGGTAGACCCAGGACTGGATCAAGCCTGTCGGGTGCATCTGGAGCCAGTTGGCAACCCTAATATAAAAGCTAACAAATAAATAAATAGATGATTGGAAATTGCTCTTAATTAGGCGTGTGGCACCTACTGCAATGGGAAATATTTCTGTAGCTGTTTGGCACATTTTTTTGATCTCCAACTGCATTTCTTGGTACTTGAGGATCTTCTCCCTTTTCACACAATTGTTGCTTTGAGATCAGTTCCATAGGTACAAAAAGCTGAGGTCCATATTATTATAGGCCTGCAAAACGTCTGAACACATATCATCTAGTAGAGTTTATGCTGGTTTGCCATCACTTACCGTGTATGGTTTTAATTATTTAAGTCTGAACTATGTTTGATACTGTTCCTGTATTGATCCTCATGTATCTTATACTCTAGGTAGCAGGGACTGCTGGAATATCCGAGAGTAAAAATAGTGCAGAAGACTTCCACTTGTTCTCTTGTTTTTTTGAGTAGTTTGGCAGTCAGACAAGGAATGTCATTCAATTGGAGTGGGATCTTTTGAACTTTCAAAAGAAATGAAAAACTCACACTTTATTATGGCCTTCTTGGAAGGACATTGCATTCACCAGATCAAGAAAATGATGAATTTCTGGTTGGTGTCCTAAATGTCTGTATGTATAACTTGGTGTTTGTTTATTGTATCCTATTTAGTATTGTATGGATAGGCAATCCACAAATGAAGAAACAAACATGACACTCCTAACCACCATATTAATTTTTTTTCAAATGTAACCTACATGTATCAATTTCTAAGCTGAACCCTGAGATAAACATGTCCCCCTGCACTCACAGTACCTTAAACTGCGCTTCAGGAGGTCCTGTGATTATCACCATTCTCAACTTGGCATCTGGTCCCTCAGCAGGGGCAATCTTAAAACAAAAACAAAAAAACCAAACATACATTAATACAGCATTAAAGTTTGAATGAGCATACTTTGATCATCACAAAAAATTTGTCTTTTATGACAGATCTATGCTTTTTGGCCGGTATTGACACACGACGGCCAACATTATTTTTTAAATGCTGGCTGAGGTTGCTAAAAGAACCCTAAATATTCAGCATCAGTTATCTGGCTTGTGCCAGTGCTGAATATTTGGATATGGTAGCCAGAGCCGATTCTATGTGGGATAGGCTAACAAGACAGACTTAGGACAGCTCTCTGTTCTAAGACTGAGCAGCATTGTGCGTATATCACTATTACACGGAAAATCTCCAGCTCCACCCATGGACTGCCTCGATAGCGCTCTCTGGACAGGTATTCAGCAGCACTATCCAAACAGTACCATTGAATATCACAGTCAGCGGCATTTATCTGCTGTTAACCAGAAACATTCTGCTCAATACTGATATATATATTTATATGTAACTACACTGACACAGATACATACATATTTTATATATACAGATATATATATATTTATTGTAAGCACAAATCACTAAACTGAGATGTGTAGATTTAATGTTTATTGTAAACCGCACTGATCTTAAATAGCGCGGTATAAAAGAAAATGTAATAATAATAATAATAATATATATATACACACACACACACACACATTACAATCAGCTATGACCATCAACTGCGAGAGAGTATTCAAAACTGCTATATGTATAATTATGTAAATATGTATATATAGATGTAAGAATGTATAAGTCATCCCCTAAGACGCTAACCATGTGTGCTGTGACCCCAGTTCTTTGTACATACCCCCCCCCCCCAGTCTTGATTGACAATCCCCGAACATGAATCAAACCGCTGCTGATCACTGGAAGTAGCGGTATATAAGTGTGCAGTAAATAAATAAATAAAATAAATATATACATACAAACATATACAAGGCTTGATATGCAAAGCGAAGCATCATTCGGAGTTTGCTGGCAGGATTGCAGGAGGGGTTTGAAGTCTCTTCTGTCAGTGAGGAAAGGGGCACCATCAGAATGGAAAATGGCCATTACGGAGGGGCAACTGAGGGGTCTTGGGTAGCCCCTGGAGCAGTTCCGTCATTGCATAACATAACAGGATCCTTCCCTCAAAGCTTAAAAAACACTTCAATCCGCCCTCTGCTAAAGAATAGTAAACTTGATCCATCTAAAGTTGAGTCATTCCGGCCAATCTCGAGCATCCCACTGCTTGCCAAAATCATGGAGAAGGTAGTCCAACGGCAAATCCAACACCATGTTGATACAGTCGCACCACTGGACCCATCCCAACACAGCTTCAGGGAAGCTCACGGAGTGGACACCATCCTCACAACCCTCTTCAACAACCTAATCACAGGAACTGACAATACCAACCATGGATTCGTCCTCATTTTTTTAGACATAGCAGCTGCATTTGATTCAGTGAACCATGAAACACTTCTAGATCGCCTCAAAGATAAAGGTCTGCAAGGCTCAGCGCTAGCATGGTGCGAATCCTATTTATGTAACAGATCACAACAAGTCAGAGCAGGTTCCAAAACCTCCGAACCATTCTCACTAAAGCAAGGTGTACCCCAGGGTTCCTCCCTCTCGGCATTAATGTTTAATATATATATGCAGCCCATTTGCGCCTTAATCCGCTCCTTCAATGTCCAATGCCTTGCATATGCAGACGACATCTTAATGTACCTTCAATTTAAAATCGATCAACCAGATTTCAATCCAATTATAAGATGTTTTGAAGCTGTAGCAGATTGGCTCCTCTCTCGAAATCTCCGCATTAACCATAGCAAAACAGATGTACTATTCATCTCACGGAACCAGAAGTTCACGCCACCTCCCTCTCTTCTAGTCAATAACATTGAACTAAAGTCCAAAGCTACAATTCGCTACCTGGGCATCACCCTCGACCAGCGACTTGACATGTCAGCACATGTTACAAACACAGCTAAAGCAATCTATCACAAGATCCGATCACTACGCCATCTCCGCCCACTGCTTGACTTCCCTGACTACCGCTCAATTTTCCAAGCCTTAGTCATCCCACACCTTGACTTCGCCAACATTATCCTACTGGGACTCCCACAATCGACTCTTAACCCGTTACGCCTTGCCATGAACTCAGCTGCAAGGGCACTGTCCGGGCTTTCAAGGTCTGACCACATAACGCCAGTTCTAAAGAACCTACACTGGCTCCCGCTACGGGCCAGAGTCCAATTCAAGGTTCTTGTCATGACGTTCAAGTCATGTAAGAATCTTACTCATACACCCATCAGCGATCTCCTCAACAGCACACCAGATAATAGAACTAGGAGATCTACTTCGTTGAATAAACTTGAAGTCCCAAAAGTGTTGGTAAAATGTAAGAAATCAACAGCAAGTAGAGCCTTCTCCATTGCTGCACCTATGGCATGGAACGCCCTCCCAGCAGAAATCCGGGCCATCCCAAATTTGGCACTATTCCGTAAAGCCCTCAAACATCACCTGTTCCTACAATATTACCCTGACAGCATTCCCGACATTTACAATGCCCCCACCTCACCTCCCTGCCTAACCCGTCCCTCAGATCATCTTCCTGTAGATAATGGTTAACCACTATCTCTCCCACTGACCTCCTCGACCATCTAGCCAACCCTCTAGACAAAGGTCATATTTTTATTTACCGTAAGAGCATTATATTTGTTTACAATATGTACATAGTTCCTCCCTCGTTTTTACTCCATGTTTTACATTCCCTGTTCAATGTAAAAAACTTGATGTAACTTGCTTACATTCTTGTATGTTCTGTTTCAAATGTAAACAATCTAGTTTGGTCTTAAACTCAAGAGTAAAATTGCAGTTAAGCCAGAAATATGTATTTTACTCAATATCAATTGCTAAATTTCCAGATAAAAGCAAATAATAATAAATTGTAAAAATCACTTAACATGCACACGTTTTTTGAACAGCGGGTCTCAGATTCTCATGGAGTTTTTCAGTGACAATGGCAAAAGCCAGTAACTACTCCCGATATACATCAACGACCCTTTTTGTTTTTTGAACGTGTGTTTTTTTTCCCAAGCGTTTTGAAATAACTTATCCAAGATGCATTTTATAAAACAGAAGTTAGGCTTATCTTAAAAGTGTCGTATCCCAACGCCTACTTCAGCGCCATCGCGTTTCACGGATATGTTCCGTTTCTTCAGGGGTTAAATAAGCCTATGCTTTGTATGTATTCGAATATCTGGAACAAAAAAGCAATAAAAATATACCCACATTCCAATCAGCAAATATTTTCATTCAGCAAACAAGCGGATCATATTCAGATATGTGAAGACCCCGCTTACCTCAGTTATGCGCCCTGAATGCAACTGCTGCAAAGGATCAGAAAAACGCCGCGCATGCGGTCTGAAAACCAGGGGAGTGTCTATATATAGTTTAAGTGACTGTGTTGTTTATCAATGGAATCATAGCTAACATCAGATGCATAGAGTCCAATCAATTTGGGTGTTAAGCCCACCGGGAATAACTGTCTGCAATTTAAAGATCCATCGTTGTTCTTTGTAAATAAGGGTTTGATCCAAAGTTTTATCTCCCATTGCCTTATTAACTTTTTCAATGCAGAAACAACGAAGGTCAGTGAAAGTATGGTGGTGAGTCAAACAATGAGCTACCATGGGAGCAGTAAGAGTTTTACATTTAATTGTGGACAATGCGTATTTTGTGAGGTCAATTTAACAATTCAATCCTTTGAGCATGCAGGGAAATGATACTCTTTGCAGCATTCTACTAATTGTCAAACTTCGCAAGTAGTATATGCGATCCGCTGCCCCTGCTCATTGATGTATATTGGGAAAACTATGCGTCCATTCCGAATTCGTTTAGGAGAACATCGCAGTAGACTTAAATGTAAAACTCTTACTGCTCCCATGGTAGCTCATTGTTTGACTCACCACCATACTTTCACTGACCTTCGTTGTTTCTGCATTGAAAAAGTTAATAAGGCAATGGGAGATAAAACTTTGGATCAAACCCTTATTTACAAAGAACAACGATGGATCTTTAAATTGCAGACAGTTATTCCCGGTGGGCTTAACACCCAAATTGATTGGACTCTATGCATCTGATGTTAGCTATGATTCCATTGATAAACAACACAGTCACTTAAACTATATATAGACACTCCCCTGGTTTTCAGACCGCATGCGCGGCGTTTTTCTGATCCTTTGCAGCAGTTGCATTCAGGGCGCATAACTGAGGTAAGCGGGGTCTTCACATATCTGAATATGATCCGCTTGTTTGCTGAATGAAAATATTTGCTGATTGGAATGTGGGTATATTTTTATTGCTTTTTTGTTCCAGATATTCGAATACATACAAAGCATAGGCTTATTTAACCCCTGAAGAAACGGAACATATCCGTGAAACGCGATGGCGCTGAAGTAGGCGTTGGGATACAACACTTTTAAGATAAGCCTAACTTCTGTTTTATAAAATGCATCTTGGATAAGTTATTTCAAAACGCTTGGGAAAAAAAACACACGTTCAAAAAACAAAAAGGGTCGTTGATGTATATCGGGAGTAGTTACTGGCTTTTGCCATTGTCACTGAAAAACTCCATGAGAATCTGAGACCCGCTGTTCAAAAAACGTGTGCATGTTAAGTGATTTTTACAATTTATTATTATTTGCTTTTATCTGGAAATTTAGCAATTGATATTGAGTAAAATACATATTTCTGTTTCAAATGTAAACCGCACTGATTATAATAGCGCGGTATATAAGAAATATAAATAAATAAATAAATAAATAAATTGCCATAGATAGTGGGGGTGTACCATGAGCTCTCTGTGATGCTAAGAAAGAAGGGGACATTCTTTGTGGATGGGGATAGAAATCCATCCCAGTAACCAGACCTTTCACTTTGGGCCAGACCGTCATAGGGAATTCATTTCTCCCAGCAGTTAATGTGGACATCACACACTTCTATGCTATCGTCCATCTTAGTGTGGAGGGCATACTATTGATGGAAGGTTTTGGCATGCTGTCAGTAAAACCATAGTAACATGCTAAAACTCTTAGCGCAGGCCCAAAAATCGTCAAGGTTTAAATCATCAGATATGTATTAAGTAATGCATGGTCCCTATGTATGTTTTTGCAAATATTTTTTCTAAATTCTTGTTATAATAATTACCATAGCAGTACTCTACTCTATACTATTTACCGAAAGCTACTTGCTGCCTCATTTTCTTTTTGTTTGGCAGGGGAAAGAACAAATCAAGTGCATTCTAACTTTTGCTTTTCTCTCTTCCTTGAGCTTCTCAAGGTTTACAATCCAAGAGCATGCATGTGGCTAGGCAGTCTATCTGTGAGCATATAAGGTGACATTTTACTTAACAGATAATGTCCTTTCCTAGAGTCCTACTAGACCAGTCCAGACAAGTGAGTTGTGCTTCCCTACCAGCAGAGATGAAGACAGAAGAAAAATCCAGACCTCAGCCTGCTATTATAGTTGATGCAGCTAGGGGCGCACTCCAGTATTCATACCCAAGTTGTCAAGAACCCCTGACCGCACAGAACCTCAATGAGGGTAACAAGGATCAACAGAACAAGGAACCGCAACTATGCACAGAAGATATCTCAAGGTGGTTATGTGCTCGCTGCATGTGTAAGGAGTATCTATGCGAGTGAATCACAGAGCTAAAGAGAGAGATGATAATTTGAAAGACTGGTGAAATAGTAACAAAGTAAATGACGGCAGATAAAGACCAGCATAGAGTGCAGTCTTATATTAGCTGTGCTCTTAGTAAGATACAGAAAGAAACTAAAGGTTGTTGCAATAAAATGGGTCCAATAGCCTGATCAGACAGCCTTAGTCTCCAAAGCTCTGAGGCTAATCCTCCCCTAAAATAAACTCTGTCCTTTAGCAGTATTTTTCTTACTAAAATGACTAGAAGAAAGGAGAAATCCCCCCCTGTTTTCTGAGACTTGCTAGTTCTCCATTCTTCCTTTTCTCGTTAAAAAGGATTCATATGGTGATATCAGGCCCATGGAGAATTTTATTGCAGTGGCACCTTCTTCCTGGGGGGGTGGGGGCTAACCCCCAGGCCATAGGACTGGTTCAGCACTTCAAGGTATTCAAGAAGGAAACCTGATTACTGAGAGATTTAGGACTACCCCTCCCCAAACACCAAAATTCTCCACACCAACAGGACTTCAGTCTTTTAAGTTCTGCCTCTGATAATGAATTGTCTGCAAGTGCAGAAGAACTGGTGTGCTTCTGTTCGGGAAAGGATCAGCTTCTGATGTCCCCTTTGAGGAAGGATGCCAGGAGGAGAATAATTTGAGATCAGAGAGGAGCTTGGCTCTTGTAAATATTGGTGTTAAAGAATCTTTGGACTTGGAGAATTCAGCCTCACGACCTGAGCTTTCGTTGGAAGGTAAGGAGCTTGTTTCTTCTAATAACAAGTTTAATGATGTCTCCAGTGGTGTAAAACAACTTTCAGGGAAAAGTTAAGTGAATTGAAATAGTTCCGAGAGTAATGGTGAAGTAATTGGCAATACCTCTGATAAGCAGGTTTTATGATTAGATCTGACAATGTCACAGAACTTTTTCTTCACAGCAATTTGAACCCTTTAACACTTTGATGGACTGGAGGAGCAGCCTAGTGGTTAGAGAAACTGCCTAGTAGTACCTAGTACCTTGGGCAAGTCACTTTACCCTCCATTGCTTTGGAAGAAAAGGCCTGCCAAGCTACTTCCGGTGATATAGTGCCAAGAAAACCCAGAGGCAGCTGGGTCATCAGAAGTCAGCACGGACTTGATGGCACTAAACAAAAAACAAAACAAAACAAAACCACACACTTTGATGCAAGCTTCTTTTCAGCTTGAATCGGTTGTTATTTCCAAGACTGAATTACAATACAGCATGGTTATGAAATTCAATGAAAGAATATAAGTGCGAGATGAAAGAGTAGTGGATCCATGGAATAGTCTCCCAGTGGAGGTGGTAGAGATGAGGACAGTAACTGAATTCAAAAAAGCATGGGACCAACACAGAGGATCTCTAAAGGTAAAAAGTGGACTGTTGTAGTTGTTGATATGGAAGGACAGACTAGATAGGCCATGTGGTCTTTTTCTGTCATCATGTTTCTATGAACGATGTGAGGGTAGAGGGGAAAATATCAGCTTTAGAATAAACAGTTGTTTCTTCGAGATGTATGTACTACGGCCTTGAAATCACAAGCGATATTGGCTTGTAAACAAGAAAACATGAAGAATCTACTGAAAAGAAGGAATACTAAATTGAGAAATTTTCCTCACACATCTAATATTGTCCCCTGTCTGTCTTTGATAGATTGTGAGCTGTTTTGAACAGGGACTGTCTCTTCCATGTGTATGTACAATGTTGTGTATGCCTTGTAGCACTATACTAATATGTGGTAGTAGGAGTAGTAGTGTGTGTCATGTGTATGTATGATCAGCGTAAGGTGATTTTTAAAAAGAAATTGTATTCATTGTTTTTTATGCTTTATTATTTTTCAGTGTTTTAATTCGCATGTTAATTATGATACTATATATGCCTGCTTTGTAATATATCTAGACTTTAAAGATAATGTGAAACATTTTTTTAATAAATATAAATCAATCAATCAACTATAGACTTGTCTCACGTATTCAGTGCATTATTCAAAGGTGGTCCAATGTTCTTAACGCTATGTCAACACGTTTATAAGATGTAATATTCAAAGTAAACCCCATACACAATAGCTCACAAAGAACAATGCATTAACTATCATAATGGAGCTGGTCCATTGGATTTTGCAACCAAGAAAATCTTTGGTTATTCCAGCCTGCAGTACTTGCAAAGACCACTGTGGCTTCATCAGAGGTGTCAGCATCGGATCTTGCTCTATACTAGCTGAACTTGCCTCTTTTGCATGTCATAGCATAGTCTTCATTAGTCTAAAAGTCCCCTTCTGCATCCACTTTTCCATGCACAAGACAATTCAATCCAAGCAGGTTAGTCAGATTACCGTATATGCAGAATTATGAACCAAATTATTCTGCTACTCAGGACAGAACAGTCAATTGTTCGATCCTATCATGGGTGGTAGTCTGATTGACTTCTAACCATGCAACATGTATATCAGCAGTCAGGAACAACATTCAAGGTTAATTTCATTAAAATTGGGCTTTACCAGACAAAAGGACACATTCCAAAGGAACTCTGAGAATTCAAAGACACCATATCATTACTAATTAATTCCTTTATTGCACTCACAGGAATGATGCACTCAGCTATATTACGTGGCAAAGCTTAAAGATGACTCTCAGAAACAGTATGAAACTGTGTAGCACACTGGAAATATAATTTATGTCTAAAGTGCACCAGGAGCAGCACTGACAGAAGGCGCTTTAAAGATTACAAGAACAACTGCAGAACACAGGAAAACAGGAAGTTGTGCATGGTGAACAATGAAGATTGGATTAGAGTCAGGGTAGAGGAAAGCGTAGTTGCTCAACTGTAGCAGGTGTTCTCTATGAACAGCAGGAATAAGTCCTCACATATGCGTGACATCACAGAGGAAGCCCCGCATGGAACACTCTCCAGTTTCCAAAAGACGCCTTTGGGAGGTACACCGTGCATGCGCGCCTACCTTCCCGCCTGCCGCGGTGCCGTCTTCTTCAGTCTAATAACATAGCAGGAGCCAAAAGACAACTCCCCGGGGAGGTGGGAGGGTTCTGAGGACTTATTCCTGCTGTTCACAGAGAACACCTGCTACAGGTGAGTAACTACACTTTCTCTGTGAATAAGCAAGAATTAAGTCCTCACATACTGGACTCCCAAGCTACCGGAACCCAAGGAGATCAACAGCCCAACAGGGGCAATGAACTGGAGAAGCCAGAAAGAACAGGAAGGTAGTCCCTTGGGAGGACTTATCTGATTCAGTATACTCAGCAGTTATCGACCTGAGGGGACAGACAGATGGGCCAGTGGGCAGGAGTTGACACTAAGACCCAAAGAGGTGCCGGAGCACGGTCTGGCCAAAATTGCCATCCTGTCAGGAAGCCCCATCCAGACAGTAATAGCCTATGAAGTAAGGACATAGGACCATGTTGAAACCTTGAAGATTTCCTCTGCGGAGACAGAGTAGAGGTTGGCCACCAATGCGGCCATCGCACGGACATTGTGAGCCATGACATAACCCTCAAGACTAAAAGCAGCCTGAGCATATGTGTAAGTGATGCAGTCCGCAAGCCAGAGGGAGAGCGTGCACTTCGAGATTGTAGTGCCCAACTTACTGGGATCAAAGGAAACAAACAGCTGGGTGGACTGGCAGTGTGCCTTCGTACGTTCCAGGTAGAAGGCTAGAGCCTGCTTGCAGTCTAAGGTATGCAATGCTGCCTCACTCCAGCAGGCATGAGGCCAAGGGAAGAGCCTCAGCAAGACTATCTACTGGTTGAGGTGGAACGCCGAGACGACCTTTGGCAGAAAAGGGGGGCTTGCGTGCGGTGCACCACCCTGTTCTAGTGAAACTGGTGTACTGAGGGGGAGTAACCAGAGCTTGAAGCTCACTGATGTGTCACATCGACGTCACTGCCACCAGGAAAAGGACCTTCAAGGTCAGGAATTTCAGAGGGCATGAGTCCAGCAGTTTGAAAGGGTCCCGCATTAACTGGGCAAGTACCATATTGAGATTCCAAGTGAGTCCAGCGGCTCAACTGGCATCTACATTAGCTGGGAGAGTACCATGTTGAGATCCCAAGTGACCAATGGGGGCTTGAGTGGGATGCTTCAAGAGGAGCAGGCCCCTCATGAATCGGGCCATGAGGCTGGGCCAAAATGGGCTTCCACCTGAAGCCACAATGGTATGCCCCTTTCGTGCTGAGGAGAACTCGCAGCAAATTGGACTTCAACCCGGAGTCAGAGAGGTGCAGGAGGCACTCCAGCAGCTAGTCCACAGTGCAGGAGACTGAGGTCCAGCATCCTACCCACACACCAGGTGGCAAACTGCCACAACTTGAGCATGTAGGCCTTGGATGTTGAGTCCTTGCGGGACACCAGCAGGATATTGGTAATGCCCTCAGGGAAATTAAACTCAGTGAGGACTACCTTTCTCAGCATCCACTCCGTGAGGGCCAGTGAGCAGATGTTGGGATGCAGCAAGGTTCTGCCCTCCTGTGAAATGAGGTCTGGGGTGAAGCCCAGGCAAAGAGGCTCCCCTCTGTGAGAGCTGCAACAGTAGCAGGAACCAGGACTGCTGAGGCCAGTAAGGGGTGATGAGAATCATGGATCCCCTGTAGGCCTGGAGCTTCAGGAAGGTTTTTGCCAAGAGTGGTATCGGGGGGGGGGGGGGGGGGGGTAGGCATACAGCAAGTTCTCCTTGGCGGTGGAGGAGAAAGGCATCCAAGACCAGGTGGCCGGTCTCCAAGTGCAGAACCAGGCTACCTGGGCATTGTGTGCATGGCGAAAAGATCCACCATAGGAGTGCCCCACTCCTGGCAGATTTGGTTCATCACCAAACTATTTAAGACAAATAGGAGAAAATATTTCTTCACTCAACGTGTAATCAAACTCTGGAATCTGTTACCGGAGGATGTGGTAAGGGCTGTTAGTATAGCTGGGTTTAAAAAAGGTTTGGACAAGTTCCTGGAGGAAAGGTCCATAAACCACTATTAAAAAGGGACCCAGGATATCAATGCTTGGCCTAGTACAAGCACTGCAGAACCTGTGTCTTTTGGGGAAACTGCTAGGTACGTATGACCTAGATTGGCCACTGTTGGAAACAGGATACTGGGCTTGATGGACCTCGGTCTGACCCAGTATGGCATTTCTTATGTTCTTATGTTCTTACCACCATTCATGTGGTTGAAGCACCTGGCTGAGTTAATCCGATAGGCCATTGAGCTCATCAGGTAGATAAACTGCCCTGAGGTCCATGCTTTGGAGCAGGGAGAACTTCCACAGGCAAACAGCCTTCCAGCACAGGAGGTACAAACCTGTGCTCCCCTGCTTGTTTACATAGAATATCATTGTCTATTTGAATCAGGACCACCTCATTGGCCAGGTGCGCTCGAAAGGTGCAGAGGGCATTCCCTATGGCCCAGAGCTTGAAGAAATTGATTTGATGCAAGCTCTCCAGCTCAGAACACAGGCAATGGGTGCGTCCTCCAGCTGAGCTTTGACACATCCGTCATGAGTGTCTTGTGGGGAGCTGCCAAATGGAACAGGCGGCCTTGCAGCAGATTACTCGGCTCTAGCCTCAAGGAGGAGGACTGCACCAGTGGCAGGGTGACCGCTATCCTGTCATGAAGGCGGTCTGCATCCATTATGCTCTTAAGGTCCACTGGGCATGCCGCATGGAGAGGCAGGCTTGAGGGGTGACATGAACCGTGGTGGCCATTTGCTCGAGGATGCTCAATATCCTGTGGGCTGTAGTGTGGCTCTGACGCTGCATCCCACCCACCATTTTTGATGAGTCACTGCAGGCAGTCTACTGGTAGAAAGACCAATGCCTGAGTGTGTTGAGGAGGCTTCCGATGAATTCCAGCTGCTGTGCCAACTAGAGGTGAGACTTTAGGTAGCTGATCACAAAGCCGAGCCTCTTGAGCACCTGAATGGTGAGTTTGGCAGACTGTAGGATGCTGTCTCGCATGGGATCTTTGACGAGCCAGTCGTCCAGATATGGGAAAACAAAGACTCCCAGGGTCAGGAGAAAGGCGGCCACAACTGCCAGACACTTCGTGAAGACACTCGGAAGGGGAGCACTTGGTACTGATAGTGCTGGCCTCCCAGTACAAATCGTAGATACTGTCTATGACTCAAATGGATTGTGATGTGTGTATACACATCCTTTAGATCCAAGAAGCATAGCCAATTGTTGTGAGGTGATGAGGGGCCACTGGTGGGCAAAGTGGATGAGCTGCCCCCCACCTGAGGAGTTACCTCAACGGACAATGGTCAGCTAGCTATGCTCCTGAGAAACCTGTCAAAACCCCACACAGCTTGGGCTGAGGGGTGGGCTGAGCCTTCGGGGTCTTCTCCCTCTGCTGTTGGTGGGGAGACTGTACCTTAGGCTTTGCCTGTGGCTGGGACAGATAATACCAGTGCAGGTGCAGGCCTAGGCCTTTTAGCCTAGTGTTTCTTCCATGCAAGATCAATGGTCTTCCTGGAGAACCTCGAGAATCACATGCTCCTTCTCAAGCTCCTCCGCTGGTTTTCCGAAGTAGTTCTCACCTCGGTAGGGAACATTGGCAATCTTGTCTTGGACCCACTGCTCTAGGTCTGAAGACACCACCATGCCATCTGGCGGGTGGCAATGCCCCTGGCCGCCACTCTGCCCACAGACTCAGGCATCATAATCATCCCCGCACCATGAATTTCAAGCAATCTTTACCGTGGGCCACCAGGCCCCAAAACGTCTCACAACAGTCCTCAGAGACAAGGGCAGCAAAGTCTTCTAGGTCCAACATGACATCCTTGAGGAACATGCTCAAAATGGTCTGGCAGGCCAGTATTCTGGAAATCAGCATGGAATCCTGATAGCATTTCCTCCCAAAGGAGTCCAGGGTGCAAGTACTGCAGCCTGGTGGTACTGAAGTGGGCGTCTTGGTACTCTTAGCGCGTTTCAAGGCCGATTCAACCACAATGGAATTGTAGGGTAACTGAGGCTTCTCAAATCCTGGAGGCCTTCTGGATCTGGTTCAGAGAATCAAGCGTGCAGCTAACAGGAACCGTAAGCTGTGCTTCCCACAGCCTCAGCAGCAGCCTCTGTAGGACATGTGCACGGGAACCATTGCTGCCTTCCTAGGGGCTGAGGGATATTGGAGTACCACTAGTTCTTCCACTCTCAGTTTCTTCTCCGATTCCAGGGAAAAGGGGGATGGGTCTTGGCTATGTCTCTAATGAAGTAGTGGAAGGCATTTCCTCCGTGGGCTACTTGTGCTGCTCAGGTGGAGGTGACGGGATCAAATGAGAGGTCCAGTGACTGCAGGTCCAACATTGTCTATTCCTCCTCAGTCTCCCATTTCTATTCAGACTCCAAGAGAAATTTGAAATAGTGCAGAGTCTCCTCCCACTAGTTTTGTGGCTTGGGAGAGGGTGGATACCAATGGCTCCCATGTTGCCCAGTCTGCCAATGGAGATGTCCTTGGGCCTCAAACTCTGACATGTTAGAAAGGGAGACTGCGCAGGGAACTGGAGTTGATCTCAATCTCCCAGCCAATGCCCCTATCTCAATGGGCAGGACATGGATCTCCAAGATAGGTTGGATGGACTATGGTGACAATGCTCTCCACGCCGTGAAGTCTGCATTCTGCAAGGCTTCCACTGCCACCAAGTAAGCTTTGAGGGCTCAAAGGTGTTCCTCCAGAACCACCACCTGCGAGGGGCTGATGCTGCAGCTGTGGACACCTGCGTCGACATCTTGGGCGGGGACTCCATGATGATGGGTGCATTGGGAGACATCCAGCAGCCATCTTGGGCAATGGGAGTTGACTCTGTTGTCTGATCAGAGTCCTCTCGCCAGGAAAGCTTGGCTGGTCATTCCTGACCATCGCTCTCTACATTGCATTGAGAAGGGCTACAATGACACTGCACCTGGAATTTCTCTTAGTGCTTGCCCTTCGAAGTTGATGGGGTCTCATCAGCCTCTTGTCGCTGCTTGGGCCCTTTGCTCCAACTGGGCATGCAGCTCCTTTCCTTTGGATCCCTCAGAACATTTTGCAAGTGTTGATGAGGGGGTTAGGGCTGATGCTACTGAATCTGATGAGCCGAAGAGGGACAACTCCTGTTTTTCCCAACCCTTCACACCGCGGCACGTCATCTGCAAGCATGATTGGGTCCAAGGCATTGCAAGCTCCAGTGGTGATGGCTGATGGTAGAAATGGTTTTGTCACACTTGGTGCATTTCTTAAAGCTACTGTCTGACTTAGACATGTCAAAAAATACTGCCTCAGCAAAACTAAACTGGAGAGCCGCCTGAAGGGGAAAAACACACTAAAAGCAAGAAAAAGAGAAAGAAAAATCCTAAATTTGCAAAAACTGATTAACCGATGCCAGAAAAAAACTGGTCCATGAGAGCCAGAAGAGAAAACCTTTTTTCAGACTGCAGGAACACGTTCTAGGGGTTCCGTTGAAAAAAGAAGACTGGAGAAGATGACGCAATGGTAGGTGGGAAGGCAGATGCGCATGCTCGGTGTACCTCCCAAAGGCTTCCTTTGGAAACTGGGGAGAGTTCTGTGCAGGGCTCAGTCAGCGACATCACCCATACATGAGGACTTATTTCCTGCTTGTTCATGGAGAACCCCTTTTTTGTTGGAGGGGCCAAACACACTAAACTCCGACCCCGCATTCAAGCTCTCTTATTACCGATGCTGTGTTGGACAAAATATTGGTCAGGCTATGGCCCCATTGCTCCACCCCCATTCCATTGCCTATGATTAAAGCTACCAACTGTGCCTTTTCAGGACAAACTAATCCAGTCCTGATTTTATACTTCTGCATGCATGGACTTAAAAGAACTGCCCTTAAGAACTATAGAGCTATGATTTTATACATGCAAAGTGATGAAAGTCTTGGGTTGATGCAGAAATCTTGCGATACAGAGGGCACAGCTTTCTAAAACAAGGTTAATGCAAACATTTTGCTCTCAAATGCAGCAAATAATATGCAAGACAGCTGGGTGCAAAAGGCAGCAGACATGCACACACAGCTCTCTCCTACCTGCAGCCAGGAGCAAAAGGATTATCTGAGGTGAAGTGTCACTTCATCTCAGATGATCCAAGGAGGTCCAGACCCCCAATTGCCTGCTTGACACTCACTGATCATGAAGCTCCCAACCTCCCCATCCTGATACCACCCAAAAAATTATTGGTGGCCTTATCTCCCACCCCACCCCACCATCTAAAAGATTTCACAAATGGCCCCTGAAGGCCTTACCCCCATCCCTTGAACCCAACAAAAAACATCAGTGACCTAAAGGATTGCTATACCTCCCAACTCCTGGCACATTCCAGAGCCTTTGATCCCCTCTCCCCCAGTACCTTTCTCATCAGGGGGCAGAAGCAATCCCTAGGTGCTTCGGTTTCCATTTTGCCATCTTGGAAGTACTGCACAGGGTCAGTCTGCCAAATAAGACAACAATTATCTTATTTGGCAGATTGACAACCACAGTGCATCCTAGGTCAACAGACTGACTGACCCCACATAGTGCAACTTTGGATGCACCGTATGGGGGTCAGGTGCTGCCATTTTCCAAGATGGTGACATGGAGGCAGGAATGTGTGAGCATCGCTTGTCTCTCCCAATGAGAATGGTACCTGGAGGAGGAAAAGGGGGACAGAATCGTAGCTTTGGGGCATGCCAGGGGTTGGGGAGTGTAGCAGCCACTCATGCCAATGGTGTCTTTGTGGGGTTCAGGGAGGGGAGGAACGGCTACCAAGCCATCAGTAAATTTTCTTTTTAGGTGGTTTGGAGCCACTGGGGCCACAAATGATTTTTTGGTGTCTGGCGGGGGATTGAGGGTCTGGACCTGCTTGAGGCATCTGAGGTGAAGTGCCAGCTGCATTTTTACGGCAGCCCTCAGCTGGTATAAAGATTCAGTATAAAGAGAAGAGTAAAAAAACTGTAAAGTTTTAGCACAGCTTTATTTTTTGTTTGTTTTCAACCTTGGAAGCAATTAAATATTAACTTGTTTGCATGTAATTAGCATACCCATTGCAGCACGCCTTTTAGTGCAGTGGTTTTGCTCAGGATTTTCCTGCACTAGCTTGCTTTGTACATCACGGAGCAAGACTAGCATGGGAAAATCTTGGGCAGAACGCTGCACTAGAGCACAGAAGACCACGTCACCAGTGATAACTCTAGGCTGGATTCCAGTCCTGACAACTGATAATTTTGGGGGCCCAAGAACAAAGAACACATTCCTTTTTTTTGATGTTCAATGCTCCTCTTACAATTGTCTGGCCTAGGGAAACTGGCCCGGTTATCCACTTATACGCATTTACCTAGCAAATCCCTGCCCAGGGCCTTGGAAAGGGGTAGGTGAAACAGAAAGGCAAAACCACAACCAGGGTATGTTTACACTGCAACAAAACTTCTCTCTAAATTAGGAAAAACCAATGCTGGTTAAGAGTGACCGTACGCTGCCAAATTCAACCTCCAGCACACCTTTTCTGTCCAGCTCCATCTTTTTGTATTCAAACTCAACACAAATCCAATCTCTAGTAGAAGGATGGAGTCAGACATTGCTATCATATCTCACAGCAGCACTACCAAACCCATTCAGATAGGATAAATTAGAGTTAATAAGCAAAGATCATTAAGATACCCGCTTAGCTCAGATTTTTATGTCATTCTTGAGATATAGTGTTTCAAGTTTCTGATATTTTTCCCACTTCAAGAATACAATTGGATTAGTTAGCTTTGGTCAGTTCTTTCACTGCAATGCAGAAACTCCTCAGAACAGAAAGAAAAAAAACACCATCAAACATTCCAGTAATTTTTATGAATATTTCTCAAACCCAATTCTTCACGTGAAAACGAGTCAGATAAAGATTTCAGGGACAAGTAAGACCGTAAAATCTGTGGCAAAATCATTTTTAGATGTGTTGTTAAGTGCCATCAAGTCGGAGTCAACTCATGGCGACCCTCTGGATAGCTATCCTAAACTGTGTTCGGTCTTCAGTCAGGCGGCTCATTGTTGACAGACTGGTACCCGTCGTTTTAGATGTACTGACTCCTTATTTTGTCCTGGGAACATTTGTTTCCTCCAGTGAGAATATTCCCCAATCACTCTTACAAACTCTTACGGCAACCTCCTGATTTTTGCAGTGGTTTGCAACTACCTGCAACTGGGAGGTTCTCCGTTGTGTCAGCCAGGACAGAAGAGGTTGAAACCTACCACCTTGACTATTTCTGCCATTCCTCAGGAAGGTGTATTTGCAAGTATTAAGGTTATGCATCATTACTGATCAGGAAGCCAGTGTCCTAGGTTAGGACTGGTTCTGCAGCACCAGTTTCAGAGAAGTTTAGCTCAGAGTTTACCGGAAATCTCAGTCCTGGCTGATGAGCACTGCAGACCAGACCAGACCTATGTCAAGACCTATCCCAACTCTAAAGAGTGGACAAACTGTTACTGAAATTACTCCTGATGGAATTCTGCACACAATAATTCAACATTTTGCACTTTGTGATTTTTTTTCTATATTGTATTTTAAATTAGCACTTAAACACAATATACTTTGTTATTTTGACAAACAAAAAGCATGTGGAATTTTTCATAATTCTGACACTGGACACAGAAGTATGAATTTTGTTTTCAGAATTTTGACAGATGTGAATGATCCTGCACACTGGCTGATTTCAGACATCTTGATTAGTGTTTCTTGTTTAATCCGTATCTGTTTGATGGTTATAATTTTACAGTTAACTTAACTATTTTTTAATCCGCTCCCTACTCCCCGTCCCCACAGCATTTTGGTGAGATACAGGAAAGAAATGTTTTGCTGAAATAAACTTCCAACACAGGAGGACAGAAGCAACTAATGAAACATTACAGACTGGCAGTGTAATATGATCCATCAGCGAGTAAAGCATAGTTACTCACCTGTAACAGGTGATGTCCGGAAACAGCAGGAATTTAGTCTTCACATATGGGTATCGTCGGTACCGACGGAGCCTGCGAGGGAACGCTCCCCATCGTCCAATTAGAAAGCTTTTGGACGCATCCCACAGCGCCTGCGTGCTGCCATCCTGCCTTTCCCAACTGCCTCTCTCCAGTTGAGTTTTAAAGCTGAGACAAAGAGAGAGAGAGGGAAAGGGAAAGAGATAGATAGAGAGATGCAACTCCTAGGGGAGGTGGGTGGGTTGTGAAGACTAAATTCCTGCTGTTCCCGGAGATCACCTGTTACAGGTGAGTAACTATGCTATCTCCAGGAAGAAGCAGGAATGTAGTGTTCACATATGGGGACTCCCTAGCTTTCGATGCCAGGGAGAGACCCCAGAGGTTGTGCATCCCTGAACCAGGGCTCCACTTCCCCCATGGATCTCTGACATCCAACCAGGGATGGCAGGTAGGAGTTGATTAGGTATGGAACAGGTGTTGAAGAACAGCCTGACCAAACAAGGCATCCTGGCGGGAGTCCTTGTCCAAGCAGTAATGGGCTGCGAAGGTATGAACCGAGGCCCAGATGTCGTCGATAGACACAGAGTGTAGATGGGCCATTGAAGCTGCCATGGCTCTCACATTGTGAGCTGTGACATGGCCCTCCAGAGGAAGATCCTTACTCTGATAGGCAAAGGCAATACACTGAGCAATCCAGTTAGATAGTGTTCTCTTGGAGACTGGAAGTCCCAAATGAGAAGGATCAAAAGCAACAAAGAGTTGAGAGAACTTTCTATGTTGCTGTGTTCTTTGTAAGTAAAAGGCTAAAGCTCTTTTACAGTCCAAAGTATGAAGGTTCCTTTCTGCATTTGATGCATGAGGTCTTGGAAAGAACACAGGTAGGTAGACCGCTTGGTTTAGATGAAAAGGCGAGACCACCTTTGGCATAAAATGTGGATGAGTCCTAACGACTACCTTGTCATGATGGAACCTTGTATAAGGTGGATCAGCCACTAATGCTTGCAACTCACCGATGCAACGTGTTGATGTGATTGCAATGAGAAAGATAATCTTTCAGGAAAGGAATTTCAAGGAGGTAATAGCTAAGGGTTCGAAAGGTGGCTTCATGAGCTGACCAAGAACCAAATTTAAGTCCCATGCCACAGGTGGTGGCTTAACGGGAGGCTTAGTCAGCAGAAGGCCTCTCCTAAATCTTGCTACAAGAGGATGGGAGGAAATAGATTGTCCATTTAGGGGCTTAAAGGAAGCTGCAACAGCACTCAAATGGACCCTCACTGAGTTAGTCTTAAGTTCGGCATTGGATAAATGAAGGAGATACTCCAGTAATGATTCCAGAGGTATGGCAATGGGGTTAAGACCCTTCTGCGAACACCATATGGTAAACATTTTCCACTTGAAAGCATAAGAGCGTCTTGTGGAAGGCTTCCTGGAAGCCTAAAGGATATCCTTTATTTGCTAAGGGAGGTTAAGATTATGGAGATCTAGGCCTTCAGCAACCAAGCCCTCAGATGCAGAGACTGGGGATTGGGATGCCATAACATTCCATCCTCCTGAGATAGGAGATCTGGAGCAGACCCTAACTCCAGGGAGGGAGCTTGAGAGA
Source organism: Ichthyophis bannanicus (assembly GCA_033557465.1). Classification (NCBI taxonomy): domain Eukaryota; kingdom Metazoa; phylum Chordata; class Amphibia; order Gymnophiona; family Ichthyophiidae; genus Ichthyophis; species Ichthyophis bannanicus. Next base: position 552,099,406 of record CM066031.1, read on the forward strand.
GATGTAGAAGCAGAGGGTACCACACTTGCCGTGGCCAATGTGGAGCTATGAGAATCATACGGCCTCTGTCTCTCTGAAGCTTGAATAGGGTCTTGGGAATTAGGGGAATGGGTGGAAAGGCATACAGGAAGTCTTGACCCCAGTACAGGAGGAAAGCATCCCTGGCCTGAGCCCCCTGAGCCGGAATTCTGGAACAGAACCGGGGAAGTTTGGCATTCCACGAACTTGCAAAGAGGTCTATGTCCGGGGATCCCCAAATTTGAAAATTCTTGGCCACCTGGTCTTCATGCAGAGACCACTCATATGGAAGCAGAACTCGACTGAGTCTGTCTGTCCAAGAGTTTTTTGTATGCCTGGAAGATACACTGCCAGGAGATGAATCTGATGCTCTCTGGCGAGGGCCCATAGTTGCAAAGCTTCGTTGCAAAGCGACAGAGAGCCTGTTCCCCCCTGCTTGTTCACATAGAACATGGCTACTTGATTGTCCGTATGAACAAAGACTGTCTTGTAGCTGAGCAGGCTGTGGAACACTCGAAGGGCAAGGAAGATTGCTCTGAGCTCCAAGAGATTGATATGCAGAGAAGTCTCCTGTGGAGTCCAGGTGCCTTGGGTGGCGAGGTCTTGCAGATGAGCTCCCCAACCCATTGGAGAAGCATCTGTTGTGAGAGTTGCCTGGGGTAAGGGTTGTTGAAAAGGGGACCCCAGCAACAGGTTTTGAGTGGACTTCCACCATTGGAGGGACAAAAGAAGGTGATTTGCATTTGCTATTTTGTCTGACAGGCATCCTGATGCCTGGGTCCATTGGGTGGATAAAGTTCACTGGTCTGCCCTCATATGGAGGCGAACATAGGGAACCACATGCATGGTAGATGCCATGTGGCCTAGTAATTGTAGCATTTCTCGGGCAGTGAGATGAGGCTTTAGCACTGCTTGAGAAGCTAACTGCACCATGCGAAGGCAACGGGCCTGGGGAAGATAGGCCCTTGCCTTTTTGGTATCCAACACAGCCCCTATGAATTCTAAAGACTGAGTGGGAGTTAGACTGGATTTTGGGATGTTTATTACCAGACCCAAATACTGAAGGATACGCATTGTGCAGGATAGAGAAGTCCTACCCTCTGACTCTGTTGGGGCTCGAATGAGCCAGTCGTCTAAGTAGGGGAAGATGAATATTCCTAGAGTGCGGAGAAATGCTGCTACCACAGCCATGCATTTCGTGCACACTCTTGGTGCTGAGGCCAGGCCAAAAGGAAGCACCCTGTATTGGTAGTGCTTTCCCTGAAAAAGGAACCAAAGGATCCTTCTGTGAGTTGGATGGATGAGAACATGGGTGTACGCATCCTTGAGATCTAGAGAACAAAGCCAATCCTGACTCTGAAGGTATGGCGGCAGAGTTCCCAGAGAAATCATCTTGAATTTCTCTTTAAACAGGAATTTGTTCAATTCTCTGAGGTCTGTATCCCCCTGTTTTCTTTGGGATAAGGAGATAGGGGGAGTAAAATCCTGTACCCTGTTGATGAATGGGCACTTCTTCTATTGCCCCTTGGGCAAGAAGTATGGTGACCTCTTGATCCAACAGGTTGGTGAGAGAAGTCTGAGAATTGAACTGCCTTATCATTGTGGGAGGGGGCATGCTCAAAAAATGAAGCTTGTACCCCTCTTTTATGATAGAGAGTGTCCACTGCTCTGCTGTTATCTGCCCCCATCTGGGGGCAAAGTGACACAACCTTCCTGGAATGGTGGAAGGCTCTGGTCCAAAGAGAGCCAGGAAGGCTAAGTTCTCGAAATGAAAGTCAAAGGCCTTGTGGAGGCTGAGACTGCTGGGACGGTTGAGGCTTAGCAGTCTTTGCCTTTCTCTGTTTGGGTGGTTGCTGACCCTTCCAGACAAGCTGACCAGCAGAACGTCCCTGCTGAGAATAAGCAGGATAAAACCTTTTCTTTTTGGAAAAGAAAGGTTTCTTGAAAGATTTCTTTCTTGCAGGATCAGCTGTGGCCTTAATCTGTCCAAGGTGGAGTTGTCAGCATCCAGTTCATTGGCTTTCTGTTGCCAATCCTTGCCAAACAGGTTCTCACCAGTACAAGGAATATTGCCCAGTTTGTCTTGTACCCAGAGCTCCAAATCAGATGCCTGGAGCCAGGCAATTCTACGTGCACCTATGGCAATGGCAGAGGTTCTGCTTATGCACTCAAAACAGTCAAAAGCTGCACGGTTGACAAATTTGGAAACATCCTGGGCATGTTTGACCAATGTGAGAAAGTCCTGTCTTCTATCCTCAGGACGAAGAGGACCCAAAATCTCTAAATCTCCTGTGATTTCTTTCAGGAACATTCCTATATGTAAAATATAGGAACTGATTCTGGCAGACAGCATGGAAGCTTGGAAAATACGACGTCCAAAAGCATCCAACGTTCTGCACTCACGTCCTGGAGGATTAGAGGCATGCCTCTTTGCACTCCTGATCCTTCTCATAGCCGATTCCACTGCAATAGAGTGGTGAGGAAGCTGAGTTTTCTGGAAACCAGGACAAGGAGGGACTCGATACATAGTGTCAAGTCTCCGAGAATGAGGAGGGGTGGTAAGAGGGGTCTCCCACATTCTTAGCATGAGATCATGCAAGATCTCATGGATAGGCAGGGTAGCTGCCTCTTTAGGAGTTTTAGGATACTGTAAAATTTCCAACTCCTTTGCTCTAGGCTCTGTTTCCGGAGCCACAGTAATGGAAAGACCCCGAGCCACCTCCCTGATAAAGTCTTGGAAGGAGATATCCTCTGGAGGAGACATCCTGCGTTTAGGGGAGGAGGGCTCCTCTGGAAGAAGTGCTCCGGTATCGACAGAACTATCAGAATCCTCAGATTCCTCTGAGGACTCGAAGTATCTTCTGTCCGGATGCTCCTGTAGAGCCCGATACCTGTACCGACCGAAGTCGGTACCGGGAGGAATTGGTACCGGTGTATAGGTACCGGAGGGCTTTCAGAGACTGGGTGCCGGCAATACGGACACCGATGTCGATGCTATTGGTACCGGTACCGATACCGGTGCCGGAGTCGGTGCCGGTACCGGTTGAACTGTCTGACGCGGTTCCAAGGGTGTCGATACCACAAGGAGAGCCACCAGACTGCGTTCAATAGCCAGGAATCTCTGGTCTATCGACGCTGCCGATGCCTGGATGTCGGTACCGGAGAAGACAGCCGGTACCCCAGAGCATGGCACCAGTAGTTCTGCCGAGGTCGAGGCCTCGAGAACATCCTGGAGCCCTGATAATGCTTTGGAAGCCGAAGCCTCCCGCCGGGGCAATTTTGCCGGTGCAGAATCCTCAAGGGCAACGCCAGAGGCATCTCGATGCTTAAGAAGGAGATCTACTCTTTGAGGACCGGCTGGACTTATGTTTAGTTACCTGAGATCCACGGGAGGAAGAGGAAGCCCTGGAAGACGTCGATGCCACCGAAGCTGCATCAGAGGGAAACAGGGTACTGAGCTTAGCAGCTCGGTTCTGCCGACCTCTTTTAGACATCATGGGACAGGACATACAATCCGTGATGGAGTGGTCAGGACCTAAACATTTTAGACACCATTCATGAGTGTCGGTGACGGAGATGGTACCGCCACACTTGGTGCAGTTTTTGAAATCTGAAGCAGGTTTCTCCATTATAGGAAAAATGTTTGGGTCTAAGGCCCAAAATGGTGCGTGCACCTGGGAAAAAAACGGGAAAAAGTACTACTTTTTTTTTTTTTTATAGAACAGAAATAAAGAAAGAAAAAACCGGCAGTACCGGTAAAGCATCAAAGAAGGCAGAGGCGACCATAAAAAAAGAAAGTAATAAGGAAGAATTTTCTGCGGTGACAGGAACAACGACCTGCTGGCTCTGCGGAAAACGAAGAACTGGAGAGAGGCAGTTGGGAAAGGCGGGAAGGCAGCACGCAGGCACTGTGGGATGCTCCCAAAAGCTTTTGAATTGGACGCTGGGGAGCGTTCCCGCGCAGCCTCCGTCGGTACCAATGATACCCATATGTGAAGACTACATTCCTGCTTGTTCCTGGAGATACAGACAACTGCTGTACTTAGGCTGGAGGGATCTGATGGAGGTGAGACATGCAAACTGACTTTCATTGATGGGTAAAGATCACATACTACTATTACTTACTACGGGGATGAGGTTTTATCAGACACTAAAGCGGTGATGTTGCACAACAGGTAAAGGATGTAAATTTATCTCATTTCTTGTTTTGCAAAATGTGCTCTATTGCACAAGAGTGCACGCTATTATGTAACAGCACGCACTATTCATGCATGTGCCAGTAGTGAATGCTATTGTGTAACAGTGCACATATTGCATAATAGGGCACATTACTGACGTGAAACAATGATAAATTTAAAAAAACAAAATGAAAATCTGAAACATTTTTTGGGGTTCACATCCCTATTTACATACACAGATAATACCACCATTCTAAACCAGAGAGAGAGGGAGAGAGAGAAAGAGAGAGAGGGAGAGAGGGAGAGAGAGAAAGAGAGAGAGTGAGAGAGTGAGAGAAAGAGAGAGAGTGAGTGAGAGAAAGAGAGAGAGTGAGTGAGAGAGTGAGTGAGAGAAAGAGAGAGAGTGAGTGTGAGAAAGAGAGAGAGTGAGTGAGAGAGTGAGTGAGTGTGAGAGAGAGAGAGCGTGAGCATGAGAGAGTGAGAGTGTGAGAGTGAGTTTGTGAGTGAGAGTTTGTGAGTGAGAGTTTGTGAGTGTGAGAGAGAGTGAGTGAGTGTGAGAGAGTGTGTGAGTGAGAGTGTGAGAAAGAGAGAGTGAAAGAGAGTGTGAGAAAGAGAGAGAGAGTGTGAGAGTTAGAGTGTGTGAGTGAGAGTGTGAGAGAGTGTGTGAGTGAGAGTGTGAGAAAGAGAGAGTGAAAGAGAGTGTGAGAAAGAGAGAGAGAGTGTGAGAGTTAGAGTGTGTGAGTGAGAGAGAGAGAGAGATGTCGGATATATATAGATTGGGGAGAGTGAAAAGACTTCAGAAATGAATTCACCATGAAAGCCAATCCCAACCAAAAAGGGTGCGAGTACACATTAAGTCTCCTGAACTCAATCTAAGTTTTGGCAATAGAGAACTTGCACATCTCCTCACTCTAGCTTCCTGCTTAACTGCTGGCCTTTGGCTGAAAGGAGGAGGGGTTCCTCCAAGATGTGGAAAACTGAACCACAACCTAATGAGCTCAGAGAGCTGGCATTCATAAGAGCTGGAGCTACTGAGCCTAATCCTAGCAGGGATGCAACCTCTGGTGGTGGAAAGCCCTTTTAAAGGAGGAAAGAGCAGCCAGTTTTTGCGCTGTAGCTAAGCAGCATGTGAAGCAGACAGCCCCAGGAGACGAGGATCCAATCATAGGCAGCCACTGAAGCCCAGACCCCTCCAGGCAGAGGGAGGGTCCAGCAGTGGGGATGGAGGCAGAGCAGTGACCCTCCAGGCAGAGGGAGGGTCCAGCAGTGGGGATGGAGGCAGAGCAGTGACCCTCCAGGCAGAGGAAGGTCCAGCAGTGAGGACAGTGGCAGAGCAGTGACCCTCCAAGCAGGAGGAGGTCTGGCAGTGGGGATAGCAAGAGAATAGTGACCCCTCCAGGCAGAGAGAGGTCCAGCAGCAGAGATAGCATAGTTACTCACCTGTAACAGGTGTTCTCCAGAAACAGCAGGAATCAGCAGTCCTCACATATGGGTGACGTTGATGCTGATGCAGCCCTCGTGGAAACATCTCCCCAGCTTTCAAAGAAAGCCTTTGGGAAATGTCACCATGCATGTGTGGTCCCCTTCCCGCCCAAGGATACCATCTTGCTCAGTCAGATGACATAGCTAGAGCCGACAAAAAAGATGGCAAAAATGGTACAGCAACTCTAAGGGGAGGAGGGAGGGTTGTGAGGACTAATTTCTGCTGTCCCTGAAGAACACCTGCTACAGATGAGTAACTACGCTTTCTCCAGGAACAAGCAGGAAGTCTGTTCTCACATATGGGGCTAGCTAGCTAGCTACAGGCTACCAAGAACCTGTAGAAAAACACGGCCGAGCCATGAGCAGCCGCAAGCGAGTCTGAGGAAAGACTCTAAGGACCCCAGTATCCAGGGAGAAACCATGGCTCTGGTAGCCAAGGGCAGGAGTTGCGTAAACCCCTCACAGATTACAGAGCATGGCCTGGCCGAAGTCACTGTCCCATCGGGACTCCCTCTCTAGGCAGTACCGAGCTGCAATGGTGCGTACTGAGGACCAGGTGGCAGCCCAGCAGATGTCTGCCATAGGGACAGAGCGTAGGCTCGCAACTAAAGTTGCCATAGTCCTGATGTTGGGCGCTGTGAGCCAGTGCTCCAACGATAGTCCAGCCTGATCATGGGCAAAGGCAATGCAGTTTGCCACCCAAGTGGACAGGATCCGCTTGGTGACAGCCTCCCCCAGTCGACTGGGGTCATATGAGACGAAAAGCTGTGAGGCTTTGCGGTGGCCCTGGGTATGTTGCAGGTAGAAGGACAGGGCCCTTTTGCAGTCCTGAGTGTGGAGGATGGCTGCTGCTTTGTCGGCGTGGGCCCGTGGAAAGAAGGTAGGGAGCATCACCTCTTGGTTGAGGTGAAAAGCAGATACCACCTTTGGAAGGAATTTAGAGTGGGTGCGAAGCACAACCCTGTTCTTGTAGAACCTGGTGTAGGGTGGCTCGGCTACAAAGGCCTAATGTTTGCTGACTCTGCAGGCAGAGGTGAGTGCCACCAGGAAGTCACCTTGCAGGCCAGGTAACGAAAGTGACAGGTGGCCAAGAGTCCAAAGGGTGCCTTGGTAAGTTGCCATGACCATGCCAGGACCATGTTGAGATCCCATTCTGCCTGAGGTGGCCGGATGGGAGGCATAGAGAGCAGCAAGCCCCACATGAATTGGGTAATGAGGGATTGCACAGAAAGAGGCTTGTCCTCTATGGAGAGATGGTTTGCAGAGGGCATGCTCAGGTGTTCCCTGACAGAGTTGGATTTGAGTCCAGACCATGAGAAGTGGAGCAAGTACTGCAACACTGCATACACTGTGCAGGAGAATGGATACATCTGTTGCTCCATACATCATAGCGAGAATCTGTGCCACTTGAAGGCATAGGCCTGTCTCGTGGAGTCCTTAAAGAGGCCAGGACGACTTCTTCCATCTCTCTGGGGAGGTTGAGGGGTGCTAGAGCAACCTGTTCAGCAGTCATGCTGTTAGAGACAGGGACCTCAGATTGGGGTGGAGAATCAAGCCCTCCTCCTCGGTTAATAGCCCCAGCGAATTCCCCAGAGAGACTGGAGACTCCATCGAGAGACAGAGCAACAGGGGAAACCCTAGATTGGCCACTGTTGGAAAGAGGATACTGGGCTTGATGGATCTTGGTCTGACCCAGTATGGCATATCTTATGTTCTTAAAACAAGGTTGTCTGGGCCACCAGGATCATGGAAGCCTTTGTCCTGCTGGACCTTGAAGAGGGTTCACGCGATAAGTGGTGTGGGAGATAAAGCATATAACAGACCCCCTGACCATGAGGAAGGCATCCGCTGCTATCCAGGACAGATGCAGGTGGAAACAGCTGGGGTAGCTGTCCATTGGCCAGGCTGGCAAAGAGGTCCAGACTTGGGGTGGCCCATAGTCTGGATAGCCGCATTGCTACCCTGGGGTCCAGGTGCCACTCATGTGGTTGGATAACCCAGCTTAGCCTGTCCGGGAGGGCAATGTCCTGGTCCAGGATGTATACTGCCCAAAGGAGCATTCCCTGACTGACTGCGTACGAGCAGAGGGCTACTGGCTCTCAGCATAGGCAGTAAGATCCTGTGCCTCCCTTTTGTTCAAATAGATCATCACGACCTGTCCATTTGGACGAACACCAACTGATGTTGCTGGTGGTGTTGGAAGGCCTTGAGCGCCAGGAAGATGGTCCTTGGTTCCAGCAGATTGATCTGCTGTTAGGTTTCCTCAAGGGACCAGTTGCCCTGGGTGTGCAGTTCCTTGCAGTGGCACCCCAGCCCAGCAGGGAAGCATCCATTGTGAGGACACTCTAGGACTTGGTGTTGAAAGGGCATACCTTTCTGCAGGAGCTGTGTGTCCTGCAAGCAGCTGAGTGACTCTGCCAACTGATGGGACACAGAGACACTGTCCTGGAGTCTTCCTGTGGCCTGAGTCCACTGTGAGCAGAGACACCACTGAGCTGTCCGCATGTGGAGGCAGGCATTGGAAAATACATGGACCGTGGAAGCCATGTGGCCGAAGAGGTGAAGCATTTGACCATGCCAACACAGAGTGGCATGATTAAGATTGATTAAGGAAGTATACAGATGGCTATATTTCTCAAATTTTACTTTTGAAGCGCTATGAACTCTTGATCACGTGTAAGAAGTTTTGGGAAAATCTTTTTTATTTTAAGATATTTTTTCATATGAGGTGGAGAAATATTTATTGGTCATAAGACGAAAAAAGAATATAACAAGAATACAACAATAATATCAGTTTACATGTGTTAAGATATTAAGTTTAAATAAAGAAAAGAAGGATAATGGTCAAAGTGTACACAACATAAAGGTCATTGATGTAAACAGCAGCAGAATTAAAAGATGGTACTTAGTGCCCCTTTGAAAAGTAAGCTGCGATGTTTTAAACTGAGACCTTGGTACATGAAAAGACATTATATCCTACAAGTTTCATAAGGTAAAAATTCAAGCAAAAAACTTTTTCCATTTTTCAACACAGAGTGGCGGCATTGCACCTCAGTTGTAGGGCTCTGAGACAATCCACCCTGTCTAGGGGGAGAAAGCCCCTGGCCTGGAGAGTATCCAAGCAAGCCCCTATGAACTCCAGGTCCTGTGCTGGAGTGAGGTGAGATTTAGGGTGGTTTACCACGAACCCCAGGTGTTGTAGGACCTTGATGGTGCGGGCCATGGCCTGTAGCACTTCTGAGGCCATGTCTCCTTTTACGAGCCAGTTGTCCAGATATGGGACGACAAAGGCCCCTTGGAGAAGGAGATAGGTGGCCACCACTGCTAGGATTCTGGGTGAAGACTCTTGGTGCGGAGGCTAGTCTGAAGGGTAGTACCCTGTACTGGTAGTGGTTGCCCCCTGACCATGACTCTTAGGTACTGCCTGTGACTGGGGTGAATAAGGATGTGGATATAAGCATCCTTCAGGTCCAAGGAGCATAGACAATCTCTCTGCTGGATGTAGGGCAGCAATATTCCAAGGGAGAGCATCCTGAATTTCTCCCACACTAGGAATTTGTTCAGGTTCCTCAGGTCCAAGATGAGTCTTAGCCCTCCTGTTCTTTTTCGGACCAGAAAGTACTTGGAATAGAACTCTTTCCATCTCAGGTGATGTGGTACGGGCTCCATAGCCCTGTCCCTGAGAAGGCCTACAAGTGTTCCCACAGGAGCAGGGCCTGGTGCAGAGGAGTCTGAGGGGGCTCCCCTGGAAAGAAGGGTGAGGGCGTCTGATCCAGATGAAGGAGGTAACCCTCCCTGACCACCTGATGTGTCCAGGAGTTGATGGTGATGAAGGCCCACCGGTGGGCAAAACTAATCAGGCATCTCCCTGTGGGTAAGCTGATCCCCCAGTGGAAGAGAGGCTATGCTGTAAGAGTCTAAACCTCGGCCCAGGCTGTGCTGGAGCTGGTGTCTGGGGTTTGAGCCCTTTGGGCTTACGTGGCCCCTGGCCCGCTCCCTTAGCCAGATGACCCTGTTAAGGGGTCTGAGGAGCCTGGTATGCAGGATAGCTTCAGTAAAGCTGGTTTTTCCGGTGGGAGGCCTTTTCCCCATGATTTCTTCCTTTGAAGAGTGGAGGCCTTCCTTGGAAGGGTGGAGGTCTTCCTCAAGAGTCAAGTTCTGGTAACATACTTGGTCTTGTCCTCCATCGGTTTATCGAAAAGGTTCTCACCAAAGCAGGGGACGTCGAGTTTCTCCTGGACCCATTGCTTGAGATCCAATGCCTGGAGCTAAGCCTGGCATCAGGCCCCGATGCCCATAGTGGCCATCCTCACGGTGGACTTGAAGCCATCGTAGGCTGCCCGGGACAAGTACTTCAAGCAGACCCCAGTGGACTTCGTGAGGATCTGGAAGCAGTGAAGATGGTCCTTTCTGAGGCTCTCTGAGAACCCCCCGAGCTGCTTGGTGAGGTCTTGGAGGAACATGCTGATATACAGCTGATAAGCCTCTACATGGCATGCGAGCATCGAGCCCTGGTAACATTTACACCAGAGGGTGCAAAACCCCCTTGCCTGGGGGCACCGACAAGTGTGACTTTGGGCTTTTCTGTTGATGCATGGCTGACTCGACTACCATGGAGGTGTGGGGGAGCTGCACCTTCCTGAAAACAGGCCCTCGCTGGATCTGGTACATGGTGTTCAGGTGACAGCTCACAATGGGCACCAAGACTGGTGTTTCCCACATGCGGAGGGGGAGGCGCCCGAGGATGGGGGAACAGGGACCGAAAAGGCCTTCCTGGGTAGGGCCTCATATTGGAGGACTTTGAGTTCCTCCGTGCAGGGGTCCACCTCCAACTCTGTGGTAAGGGAGAGAGCTTTTGCCATATCCCAAATGAACTTGAGGAACGAGGTGTCCTCGGGCAGCGACTGGTGCGTCAGTCCCGGCAGGGATGAATCCAAGGGGAGATCACTGTGAGCCTGTGTCTCCAGGGAAGCCTTGTCCTCGGACTCCCAGTCCAAGCAGACCTTTGAGGACTTGAGGTTGGAGGGGGGGGGGGGGTGGACCTGGTCTTCGAGGGACTGCAGCCGGTGCTTGGCCAGAGCAAGAGGTGCTTGCCTAGGAGGATCTCGCTTCCAAGGATTGGAAGCGGGATCAAGACCCTTGCCGAGGTTAGACTCAAGGTGTGGCACTCTCGAGGATCTCTTCAGCAGTCTGGGGAGTCCTCGCCATTGAGGTCCCTATGGTCTGTGTGTGCGCACTGGCAGGGCCAGGCATTGTCACTTTTTTCAAGGCCAGGAATGCAGAAACATTGTGTTCCAAGGCCATCATCCTGACCTCCCACTCCAGGGTCGCAGCCTTCGACACCAATGCTGGGGTGACCAGTTCAGGTGTTGGGAAACAGAAGGAGTCCTCAACTGGATGGGCCTCAGGGGTCAAAGAACCCTCGCCGGCGGTCTCAACGTGTCCTGAGGACCTTGGCTGACCGCTCCGATTCTTCGGAAGTCCTCCGTGGGCTGTGGGATCTTGCGTGAGACTTTCCGTGAGAGTCCCCGTTCCACAAAGAGGTTCATGAAGATTATTTCTTCTTATGCTCTCGCTCCAGGGAACCCTTATCAGAGTGCCCACATGCCCTCTTGGGCATCACGGGGGCTTTACGCAATTCAGAGGTCTGCAGCGGGGTCTTAGAGTGCACTGCTACCGAGGATACCAGGGATTAGTCTGACTTGTTCTGCTGGTGACTCTGGAGGACCTTAGCAGACATCTTCTGGCACAGGAACACGCCTCTGGGTCGTGGTCGGCACCCAGACACCTGAGGCAACAATCATGTGTGTCGGTGAGGGACATGTTCCGGGAGCACCAATCACACTTTTAAAACCAGTGGCCAGTGGTTGAAAAGAGTGCAAAAATACATGGAGTGGAAAAACCTAACAGATTCTGAGCCCTGAAGCCGAGGCGACGGGTCTCAGAGGTGGGAAAGGCACTGGTGCTAACTGGAAGGTACACAAAAGTTCACGGAGAAATCAACTTTTTTTTCGGGGAAGAAAGATGTACGTCTGAAGGGCTCCGTGGAAAAAGGGAGATTGAGCAAGATGGCACCTTTGGGCGGGAAGGGGACCATGCATGCGTGGTGGCATCTCCCAAACGCTTTCTTTGAAAGCTGGGGGGATGTTCCGCGAGGGCTCCATTGGTGCCGACGTCATCCACATGTGAGGACTGACTTCCTGCTTGCTTTTGGAAAAAACGGCAGGGCAGTGACCCCTCCAGGCAGAGGGAGGTCCAGCAGTGGGGATAGCAACAAAGCAGTGACCCCTCCAGGCAGAGGGAGGTCCAGCAGTGGGGATAGCAGCAGAGCAGTGACCCTCCAGGCAGAGAGAGGTCCAGCAGTGGGGATAGCAGTAGAACAGTGACCCTCCATGCAGAGAGAGGTCCAGCCCCAAGAGGAGTGAAGTTGTGGGACCAGAAAGCAGAGCAGCGGACATAAGCCAAAATGGGCCACAAAAGATTCTCTCAAAACTTACAGCAGCCACCGGTCCAATTCCATATGGGTGGGGTACAGCAGGGGGATAACTGGTAATGAAACATGGGGGAATAAAGGAGTCTTCTCCTGCTTACTATGTGGGTATTAGTACTCCCATTTTATCTAAATAGTTATCTGATACTGTAACTCTGTAGGAATGTATGACATTCTTGCTGTTCTTTGAATGGTTCTGTTTCAAGGGAATTAATACCTGAAATGTTTGAATGCACTGCTGGTTCTTATATAAACTTACAGCTACAGAAACTAGTATAGCTTAGAAATATCACAGCCAGCCTTGTTCACAGTCAGCACCCTTCCTCGGGGTGCAAGTTCCAGGAACCAAGAATCCACGGACAGAAGAAACCTGCCTGAGGGGGACTCCTGCCAGATCGGCACCAGATGCAAGGACTCCATCAAAGGGACTCTACATTTTCCTGACCGATTAGTGATCTCCAGCATGCACGTTTCATTTCTGGTGGTCTGTGGGTGCATTTCTAGAAACTGTGCGACATCCATAGGTTTTGTAGACTCTCTGTGCCCCTCAAAATCAAGCGAGCAGCTTGCAGGACAGGGTACTAACCCACAGTCAAGTGGGAACACATCTGGGGGGAGGGAAGACTGTCCACCATGTGAAGGCACATGAAGCTTGAGTGGATATTAGAAGCAGTGGCTGAGGCATTTATGTGACACCAACCACGATTTATATCAAACTCCTCCAACAGGACTGAAAAGTCTATCCTCACAGATTCCCTCCATAAAGATCAACTGCAGCAATTACTCTGTCTACTGAAATTATTTCTCAGTACGTATTTTATGATAAAAACAGAAATCATTCTCAGTCCTCATCTGGAGTTCCAAGGCAAAACAGGGTTTACTTCATCTCTCAACAGCTGGTACACCAGGACTTCCTCAGTCTTTCCACCTAAGTATGCCGTCATACGTTTCCTGAACTATTTGCATGCCCCTCAACAGAACCCCATTCAGATACTACATTAATATATGCAAAGCATGGATACAACAGAGTGAAAAGCAAATGGGGGGATGCTTTATAAAACAGAGGCATATAGTCCTAATAAAAAGGTGCAATACCTCTAAATAGACACTCCATGGGCAGTGAAACCTTTTAAAGGTTCAGCACATAAGCTTCTGAAACTAGAGACATCCATTTTCTTCAAAGGTTTGCCATTTACAAAAGTACTACTGTGCTCTCCAGTATTAATATGCCTACTAAAACAATATACTACACAATTTTTAAATGAGGACCCCCCCCAATCCACTAGACACCTTCCCCCCTTGCCCCTCCCCCCCGCCCACAACAATGATAAAGGCTGCTTGTTCCTGGAGATAGCACAGTTACTTACCTGTAACAGGTGATCTCTGGGAACAGCAGGAATAAGTCTTCACATATGGGTATCGTCGGTACCGACGGAGCCTGCGCGGGAACGCTCCCCAGCGTCCAGTAAGAAAGCTTTTGGCAGCATCCCACAGCGCCTGCGCGCTGCCTTCCCGCCTTTCCCAACCGCCTCTCTCCAGTTCGAGTTTTAAAGCTGAGACAAAGAGAGAGAGAGGAAAGGAAAGATAGATACAACTCCTAGGGGAGGTGAGTGGGTTGTGAAGAATGAGTCTTCACATATGGGGACTCCCTAGCTGCAGATGCCAGGGAGAGACCCCATGGTTGTGTGCCCTTGCAGAGGGCTCCACTTCCTCACCATGGATCTCTGGCATCCAACCAGGGTAGGTGGGTAGGAGTTGATTAAGAATGGAACAGGTGTTTGAGGACAGCCTGACCAAATGAGGCATCCCGGTGGGAGTCCTTGTCCAAACAGTAATGGGCTGTGTAGGTGTGAACCGAGGCCCAGGTGGCCGCTCGACAGATCTGGTCGATGGACACGGAGTTTAGATGAGCCATTGAGGCTGCCATGGCTCTCACATTGTGAGCTGTGACATGGCCCTCCAGAGAAATGTTCTTACTCTGGTAGGCGAAAGAAATACACTGAGAAATCCAGCTGGATAGTGTTCTCTTAGAGATTGGAAGTCCTAAATGAGAAGGATCAAAAGCAACAAAGAGTTGAGAAGACTTTCTATGTTGCTGTGTTCTTTGTAAGTAGAAAGCGAGAGCTCTCTTACAATCCAAGGTATGAAGATTCCTCTCTGCATTTGATGCATGAGGTCCTGGAAAAAAGACAGGTAAATATACCTCCTGGTTCAGATGAAAAGGCGAGACCACTTTAGGCATAAAGTGTGGATTGGTCCTGAGGACTACCTTATCATGATGGAACCTTGTATAAGGTGGATTAGCCACCAAAGCTTACAGCTCACTGATGCGGCGTGCTGAGGTGACTGCAATGAGAAAAACATCTTTCCAAGAAAGAAATTTCAAGGAGGTGGTGGCTAAAGGTTCAAAGGGTGGCTTCATGAGCTGGCCAAGAACCAGGTATAAGTCCCATGCCACTGGAGGTGGTCTAATGGGAGGTTTAGTTAAAAGAAGGCCTCTCATGAATCTTGCTATAAGAGGGTGAGAGGAGATAGGTTGTCCATTGAGAGGCTTGAGGGACGCTGCAATAGCACTCAAATGGACTCTTACTGAATTCGTTTTTAGGCCTGCATGGGATAGATGCAGGAGATACTCTAGTAGAGAATTCAGAGGTATTGCAAGAGGGTTTAGACCCTTCTCTGAACACCAAATGGTGAATCTTTTCCATTTGAAAGCATAGGAACATCGAGTAGAAGGCTTCCTAGAGGCATGAATAACATCTCTGACTTGTTGAGAGAGATGAAAATCTTGAAGGTCTAGGCCCTCAGCAACCAAGCCCTGAGATGGAGCGACTGGGGGTTTGGGTGCCACAATGTTCCGTCTTCCTGGGACAGAAGGTCTGGTGCAGAGCCTAAGTCCTGGGAAGGAGCTTGAGAGAGATGCAGAAGTAGAGGGTACCACACTTGGCGTGGCCAATGTGGTGCTATGAGGATCATGGTACCTCGATCTCTCTGAAGCTTGAATAGTGTTTTGGGAATTAGGGGAATTGGTGGAAAGGCATAAAGGAATTCTTGACCCCAGTGAAGGAGGAAGGCATCCTTGGCCTGAACTCCCTGACACGGAATTCTGGAACAGAATCGGGGAAGTTTGGCATTCCACGGACTTGCAAAGAGGTCTATGTCCGGGGTTCCCCAAATTTGAAAAATCCTGGCTACCTGGTCCATGTGGAGGGACCACTCGTGTGGGAGCAGAACTCGACTGAGTCTGTCTGCCCAAGAGTTTTGAATACCTGGAAGATATACTGCCAGAAGATGGATGTGATGCTCTCTGGCGAAGGCCCACAGTCACAAAGCTTCGTTGCAAAGCGACAGAGAGCCAGTCCCTCCCTGCTTGTTTACATAGAACATGGCTACTTGATTGTCCGTATGGATAAGGACTGTCCTGTAGCTGAGCAGGGAATGGAACACTCTGAGAGCTAAGAATATTGCTCTGAGTTCCAAGAGATTGATATGCAGAGAAGTCTCCTGTGGAGACCAGATGCCCTGGGTGGAGAGATCTTGCAGATGAGCTCCCCAACCCTTTGGAGAAGCATCTGTTGTGAGAGTTGCTTGGGGTAACGTTTGCTGAAAAGGGGACCCCAGCAACAGGTTCTGAGAGGACTTCCACCACTGGAGAGACCAAAATAGATGACTGGAGTTTGCTATTTTGTCTGACAGGCAACCTGATGCCTGAGTCCATTGGCTGGACAAAGTCCATTGAGCTGCCCTCATGTGAAGGCGAGCATATGGAACCACATGCACGGTGGATGCCATGTGGCCTAATAGTTGTAACATCTCTCGAGCAGTTAATTGGGACTTTAACTGAATCTGGGAGGCTAACTGCACCAGACGTAGGCAACGGGCCTGAAGAAGATAGGCCCTTGCCGTTGTGGTATCCAGGAAGGCCCCTATGAACTCCAGAGACTGAGTAGGGGTGAGATTGGATTTTGGGATGTTTATTACTAGTCCCAAATACTGAAGGATAAGCATTGTGCAGGTTAGACAAGTCTGGGCCTCTGACTGGGATGAGGCTCGAATGAGCCAGTCGTCCAGATATGGGAATACGAATATTCCTAGAGTGCGGAGAAATGCAGCTACTACTGCCATGCATTTCGTGAACACCCTTGGTGCAGAGGCCAGACCGAAAGGAAGCACCCTGTATTGGTAGTGCTTTCCTTGAAAAAGGAACCGAAGGAACCTTCTGTGTGTGGGATGGATGAGGACATGGGTGTACGCATCCTTGAGATCTAGAGAACAAAGCCAATCCTGACTCTGAAGGTATGGAAGCAGAGCCCCTAGAGAAATCATTTTGAATTTCTCTTTGAATAGAAACTTGTTCAATTCTCTGAGATCTAATATGGGTCTGTAGCCCTCTGTTTTCTTTGGGATAAGAAAATAAGGGGAGTAGAACTCTGAGCCCTGTTGAAGAAGAGGTACTTCTTCTATTGCCCCTTGGGCAAGAAGGGTAGGAATCTCCTGACCTAGAAGGTTGAGGAGAGATGTTGGAGAATTGAACTGTTTCACCATGGTGTGAGGAGGAAGGTTTAAAAAGTGAAGCTTGCACCCTTCCTTTATGATGGAGAGGGTCCATTGCTCTGCTGTGATTTGCTCCCATCTGGGAGCAAAGTAAGTCAACCTTCCTGGAATGGTGAGGGGCTCTGGGTTTTCCAGAGCTAGAAAGGCTAAGTTCTCTAGTTGCAAGTCAAAGGCCTTGAGGAGGCTGAGGCTGCTGGGCTATGGTAGGCTTGGCAGCCTTTGACTTGGCCTGTTTAGGTGGTTGCTGACGTTTTGCAGCAAAACGACCTGCAGAAGATGCCTGCCCATGAGCAGGATAATATCTTCCCTTTTTAGAAAAAGATGTCTTTTTGAACAATCTTTTCTTAACAGGGGCAGAGGTAGACTTTGAAAGTCGATCCAAAGCAGAGTTCTCAGCATCCATCTGAGTGGCCTTTGCTTGCCAATCCCTGCCAAACAGGTTTTCACCTGTACAAGGAAGGTTTCCCAACTCATCCTGGACCCAGAGTTCCAAATCAGAGGCTTGTAACCAAGCAATTCTGCGTGCACCTATGGCAATAGCCGTGGCTCTGCTTACACACTCAAAAGAGTCAAAGGCTGCACGGTTGGAGAATTTGGAAACATCTTGGGCATGTTTGAGCCAAGTGAGAAATTCCTGCCTTTTATCTTCTGAAATAAAAGGAGCTAAAGTCTGCAGATGATCTGTGACTTCTTTTAGAAACATCCCCATATAGAGACTATAGGAGTTGATTCTGGCAGCAAGCATATTGGCCTGGAAAATCCTTCGGCCAAAAGCATCTAGAGTCCTACATTCACGTCCTGGAGGGTTAGATGAGTGTCTCTTTGCACTCTTTACTTTCTTCATAGCAGACTCAACCACAATAGAGTGGTGAGGAAGCTGAGTCTTATGAAAACCAGGACAGGGAGGGACACGGTACATGGTGTCTAACCTGCGAGAATGAGGAGAGGTGGTGAGAGGAGTCTCCCACATGCCCAACATGAGATCATAGAGAATCTCATGAATAGGTAGGGTAGCTGCTTCCTTAGGAGCCTTAGGATATTGCAAAATATCTAATTGCTTGGCTCTAGGCTCTGACTCAGAGGCCACTGTAATGGAGAGGCCTCTAGCCACTTCCCTAATGAAGTCTTGAAAAGACAAATCCTCTGGAGGAGACATTCTTCGTTTTGGAGAATCAGACTCCTGAGGAAGAAGCACCGGTGCATCGACAGAAACCTCCGACTCATCAGAGTCTTCGGAGGAATCGAAGTATCGCCTGTCCGGATGCTCCTGTAAAGCCCGATACGCATACCGAGTGGGATCGACATCGGGAGTAAGCAGTACCGGTTCGGTACCAATGGGCATCGTAGCACAGGGTACCGTTGCAGCCGACACCGAAGCCGATGTCGATGCAATCGGTACCGGCGCCGATGCCGGAGTCGGTACCAGCAACGGAGATTGTTGCGGTACCGAAGGCGTTGAAGCCTGCATAAATGCCATAAGGGTGCGCTGTATGGATAGAATTTTCTGATCCATCGACGTCACCAGAGTCTGGATGTCGGTACCAGTGGAGGCCACCGGTACCCCAGAACATGGCAACAGATGATCGATCGAGGCCGCGCCATCGATGTCAACCTGTGACCCCATAGGTAATGCTTTGGAAGCCGGAACTTCCCACCGGGGTAATTTTGCCGGAGCGGAATCCTCGAGGGCAAGCCCGGAGGCATCTCGATGCTTGGAGGGAGATTTGCCCTTCGAGGACCGGCTAGATTTATGTTTGGTTACCTGAGATCCATGGGAGGAAGAAGCAGCATCAGAGGGAAACAGGGTACTGAGCTTGGCTGCTCGGTTCTGCCGACCTCTTTTAGACATCATGGTGCAGGACACACAATCCATGATGGAATGGTCAGGACCCAAACATTTAAGACACCAATCATGGGTGTCTGTGACAGAAATAGTACCGCCACATTTTGTGCACTTTTTAAACTCGGAAGCGGGCTTCTCCATGAGGAGAAAATATTTAGGCCTAAGGCCCAAACTGAAAATGCACAGTTGAAGAAAATAAAAGTTTTTTTGTTTTTTTTTTTTGAAGAAAGAAAGAAAAAAAAAGACCGGCGGTACCGGTCTGACGTCGAAGGCAGACGCGACAGAAAAATAAAGAAAAAAAATAAAGAACTTCTTCTGCGGTGACAGGAACACGACCTGCTGGCTCCACGGAAAAGAAGAACTGGAGAGAGGCGGTTGGGAAAGGCGGGAAGGCAGCACGCAGGCGCTGTGGGATACTCCCAAAAGCTTTCTTACTGGACGCTGGGGAGCGTTCCCGCGCAGGCTCCGTCGGTACAGACGATACCCATATGTGAAGACTCATTCCTGCTTGTTCCTGGAGATACAAAGAAAATCAAATGCGCACACCAACTGCTACTTTGCTGCTGCTAGTACTGCTCCTGACTAACTGGCTTTCAGCAGCAATTCTGGCCTTAACCACAAGGGGGCACCACAGTATTCCATGTGAGAAAGAAAAAGCATACATCCTAGTAATGAACGGCTGTTATGGAATAGGAGAATTTCTGGTCTTACTCCTATGAGTAATATTTCCATTATGTTAACTCTGTAGCAGTAATGTTCTCCCATAATGTCTCCTTAAATCACTGCACAGTGCCTATACCCATTGACATACAGCAGCAAGACGGAATCCCTGCTGACCATAATCAATTTATTTAAAAAGTGACCATAAAGATCTGGAAAAAGCTACGACAGAAAACTGCAGTCCTTCCAGTCACCAAGATGGCAATGTATCATTTTTCTCTAGAAGCTTAGCCTTATTTTTCAGACAACCTCAAAAACACTAAAAGCCCCTAACTAGAGCTAGTCACAATGCTGTCATCAATATGAGAAAAAAGAAAAAAACCCCTCTGCCTGCAATTATACAAATATTTCTGCCTGCGCTGGTCATTTATTCAGACATTGTTTAGGACCAGCAGGAGAATTACTGAAACCTCAAATGGTTAATCTTTCCAACTGCAGAGAGGCACTTTCATCACCTGATCCCAAAGACGACAAACCTAAGGATAATGTACAGCATTAATGTGCCCGAGAGTATGAGCAAATAAATGCATAATAGAAACGCTGTCATTGCCTGCCATGAATGAATGGCAGCTGAACAGGGGGAGCAGGAGATATGCACCAGGACTTGCAAAGACCTGCCCAAGCTAACTAGCTTAAAAGTACCTTAATCGAAGCTCCTGCAAACCGTGAAAGTTGTTTGATGTGTTGTCCCTGCTTGCCAATGATGGCTCCCACAGCCAAAGCCGGGATGAAGAGATGAACCGTCTCGGACTCCGACTGTTGCTAAAGGAAAACAGGAAATAAAAGCAAAAAGTGAATGATTCCGAACTTGGCTAGGGCAATTCAACAGCAGTAGTAAAATCAGTCATATACATTAAATACGCACAGCTGCATTAATGAAGACAGCCTAGTAACTATATATGAACTCTCTCCCCTCCCAAAAGATGAGTTATTGTGGAGGCCAGATTCAGAGGTCTGCGACGTGAAGCAGCACTGCAACCTTGTGCAAGGAAACTACATTTGTCCTAGTTCCCCTCACACTTCTGCTCATGTAGGAATACACACCTGACTGCTTGGTCTCTACCAATGTAAAATCCAAGCGATGCAACATAAAACAAATCTCTACATGCTGTGCACTCTACCAGCCCCCTTTCACAGCAAGTTGTGCACCACAAGGCTACTGTATAAACTCACTAATCCAGTAAAGAGAGCGGGAATACTATCCTGCTTCCACCACATGGGATATTTGCTGTGAGGGGACATGGAAAAGATCAGGGCAATGCTAGAGGCAGCTTATGATCACTCTGCCATAAGAGAAGGCCCAGAAACAAATTCAATATTATGGAGCCCAAAGTCTTTAACAGCAGGCACAGACACCTCCAAGATGGAGGAGGACACAGTTTAAACTTTGCAAATGGATGGTTTCGAGATCAAACCCTGTAATACTTTAAAAAAAAATCAACCAGAGAAAACTAAATAAAACTTTCAGTTCTACTCCACACATTCAAATGTTTTTAAAATGCATGTGAGCGTTCTAAACAAGTTCCCAAACAAGATTTTCCTTTTTGTGGGTTTTGAAAGCAAAATCATGACCTCTTTTAAAGTCCATCTGACAAGCAGCAAGTCAAAATCGATTTGTTTAGGTGAACGCTCTTTTGCTCACTCCCGTTTTAAGTCAGAGGCTCCTAAGTCCAGCCCTTGAAACCCCCAAAGCATGTCTGATTTTCACTTTGGTCAAGAGCTAGCTGAAATCTCAATTTAATATGCTGAAACCCAAATTTGTTTTGTTATTTAAGGCCACTATAAACTCTAAGTGGCTGATTTCTCAGCCAGACAGGGGGTCATGAACACCTTGCCCGAGGCTAGCTTCCCTATATGCTGTGCTGTGCTAGAAGCAGCACCGATTTACTTGCATCTAACCCCCTTGTCTGCCATGCCACTGAAGAGGAACTGCTGACCTCGCTGCTCCGCCATGCTACCACAAAATTTACAGTTCCTGCAGGAACAGAGAGCATCTCACCTGTAAGCTAGCAGCTCTCTACAGCATTCCTCAGTCTCCCACATAAGTCTTACTGTTAAGATATCCACATGCATTGACAAGACATTGGCACACACTGATCTCAGAACCAGGTTGCTTTAAATATTTTGGCTACTCTGAAAACCAGACATTGGGGTTTCCCAAATCTAAGACTGGAGTTGAAAAACACAATGTTTTTGTGTTTTAAATTTCTGCAAAAATGAATAATTCAATCACATTAAGGAAACCGTGTCAGGAGGGAATTGTTGCTTTATGCTCTCCTACCAACCTACACAAGCCAGGGACCTGTCCCATCCAACTAAGAAAGAGTGTGTGTGTGTGTGTGTGTGTGTATGTGCATGCGTGTGTGTGTTTGTGTGTGTAAAAAAAAAAAAGTTAATTATTTCTAGATTTCCATTTTCTTGTCAAACTCCAAAAGAGAATTACTCTTACTCCATACAAATTGCATAAGAAGTCTTCTAGTTGCATAAATGTTATGCCTCTGCGTGGGAGTGCTGTGGAATGATAAACAGTCTCCTTTAAACTGCCAGCGAGCCCTCTTGTGTAAGATTATGTAACCGTTAACACTCTTGGCAACATTCCTGAACAGAAGAGCAAATTAGATCCAGGGTTACGAGCTTCTACAAACTACACAGGCATAATGACCAAAGCATCTCACCTTTACAACAAAACAGAGCACTGCAATCTAGCTGGACACAGCATATTCGTTTCAAGTAAACAGGGGGTGGCGGGAGGTCAATACTGTTTATAGTCAAGGCTGGCAGCCAGATTTTGTCTGCTCCCACAGTAAAAACCTCCCAGCAACTAATAAGGGCCTCCCCATGTCTCTCTCTGCGCTATTTCCCTAGCCTAGAGACTAACAGTAAGGCTATTTGCATTCTACTGGACTATGGAGTAGTAATCTAATTTTATTCTATTAATAAGAAAAAATATATATTATAATCAGTACATTTTTCATAGGGGGAAAAAGTGCCGGCACTCATACCATGGTGTACCCCCTCAAAAACAGCCCCAATAATACTATTACAGTGCGCGAGAGCATCCAAATATATGTTGAGCGAAAGCAAACAAGCATTAGAAGTCTGCAAAACCTCAACTGCACTAGTTTCTGCAAATTATAAAAAAAAATTCTAATCTGGCTTAAAAACACATTTCTTTGCAAGAGCTCATCAAGATGTACTTTAAAGTTACTGTTAGCTATCATTTTTATGCTGATGAGCATAATGCTCGGGGTGGGTGCTCTGCTGTAATTATATGCTGTTTTAATCCATTTCTTAATATGCATTTTAACTGTAATTTCTACTTAATGAACTATTGTTGTAAACCTCTCTGCTGACATTGCCAAAGGGCACCATATAAAGATTCTCAATAAACTAACTTAAAGCCATATGTATGCACACTGGGATGAGAAAAGATAGGCTGGACCTAAAAGCCATAATTCTTTATTAGTCCATCTTCTTCCTTTCCCTGTGCGTGTGTTCCCTTAATAGCTCATATGTTTCCTTGGAAGGGCAACAGGATGCCTGGTCACGGGTGGGAATGGGCAAAGGCGCTCAACGCCCCTTTCCAAGCATCATCTGCATATGACAAGGAGAGGCACACTAGAAAGGGTTTGGGCATTTCTACTGAAACCTGCACAATTCCTATCGGCTGACAGCCCATAGTAGGCCTGGCAAGGAGAAGGTCAAATCTCCACCGCGCACAATACCATTTTAAGAAAAGGCACCCTACTTGAAGAGGAACAGCATGTTCCCGGAGAAAAATCACTCCAGAGGAGAAAAAGGAACTTTTATTAAGAGAGGAAGAGCAAATCTTCGGAAATTCAAGAGGTAACCAAATGCATCTACAGAAACAGTCCACTTTAATTTTCTTCCACTGTCTACCGTAAGTGATTAGGATTATTTTTTCACGAATCAAATGCCAATTAAAAATAAAGTTGTTTTTATTCCCCATTCAGAATTTCATTTCAATTCCTGAGGTAGTATTAGCAACGAACATTTCCTTGAAAATGCCTACTGACATGCATGGGGTGGGAATAATTAAACAGCTCCAAGAACTGCTCCGCTTACGTACTAACATAGAAAATGGCAGTAGATAAAGACCATATGGCTTCTCTAGTCTGCCCATCCATGAGAACTAGGATCCCTTCCTCTCTCTCAGATTCTCTGTGCTTGTCCCATGCTTTCTTAAATTCAGATACACTTCTCGTCTCCATACCCCCACTACAAGGCTGTTCCATGCATCCACGACCCTTGCCGTAAAGAAATATTTCCTCAGATTACTCCTGAGTCTTATCTACTACTACTACTATTTAGCATTTATAAAGTGCCACACACGCAGCGCTGCACAGCTAACCTACAAGAGGTAGCCAACATACAAGAGACTGTCCCTGCCCATCAGAGTCATGCTCATCGGATCTTACAATCTAGTCAGAACAGTACAGAGCATTAGTCAGTTCTGCGCAAGGTGTGGTGTGGTACAGTTTGGTCAATAGTTTGGTCATGAACGTTGATGGGGGTTAAGGTGAGGTAAGGATGGAAGTCAGGATCTGAATGCAACGGTGAAGAGATGGGTCTTCAAACTGGATTTGAAAAGGGCCAGGGAGAGTGTCTGGCACACAGACGCAGGTAGGCTGTTCCAGGCGTATGGTGCAGCAAGGTGAAAGGAGCGCAGTCGGGAGTTTGCGGTGCAGGTGAAAGGCAGTGATAGAAGTGATTTGTTAGCGGAGCGCAGATTTCGAAAGGGGATGTAGGGAGAGATAAGAGATATTGAGGGGCCATAGAGTGAATGCATTTATAGGTCAGTAGGAGAAGCTTGAATTGGATGCGGGATTGGAAAGGGAGTCAGTGAAGCGATTTGAGAAGAGGAGTAATGTGGGCATGGCAAGGCTGGCAGAAGATTAGTCGAGCAGCGTGATTTTACACAGGGAGACCAGAGAGGAGTAGGTTGCAGTAATCGAGGCGACAGGAGATTAGGGAGTGAATAAGCGTTTTGGTGGTGTGTTCAGAGAGGAAGGGGTGGATTTTGCTGATGTTGTAGAGAAAGAAGCGGCAGGTCTTAGCTATGAGCTGGATATGAGCGGTGAAAGAGAGAGAGGTGTCAAAGATAACCCCTAGATTGCGGGTCGAGGGAACAGGAAGGATAGTAGATCCATCCACATGGACAGAGAGGGGGAAGTGGGGGGGGGAGGAGTTGGGTGGAAAGACAAGGAGTTCAGTCTTGGCCATGTTCAATTTCAATCGGCGATGAGACATCCAGGCAGCGAAGTCCAAAAGATAGGCAGAAATCTTGGACTGGGCTGCCGGAGAAATATTAGGTGTAGAGAGGTAGATTTGGGAGTCATTGGCATAGAGATGGTACTGAAAGCCATGGGAGGAGATAAGCGCGCCAAGGCCTTGGGTATAGAGAGAGAAAAGGAGGGGGCCCAAGACGGATCCCTGGGGTGCACCTACATGGAGTGGGGTAGGGGAGGAGGAGAAGCCACCAGAGCATACACTGAATGAGCGATGGGAGAGATAGGAGGAGAACCAGGATAGTACGGTGTCCTTCAAGCCAAGTGAGGAGAGGGTGGTGAGGAGAAGGTTGTGGTCAACGGTGTCAAAGGCAGCAGAAAGGTCAAGAAGAATGAGGATAGAATAGAGGTCCTTAAATTTAGCCAGGAACAGGTCGTTGGTGACTTTTGTAAGTGCTGTTTCAGTAGAGTGTAGAGGACGGAAGCCGGATTGTAGAGGGTCCAGGAGGGCCTGGGAGGTGAGGAAGTCGAGGCAGCGATGGTGGACTGCAAGTTCTAGTAGTTTGGATATGAAGGGAATGAGGGAGATGGGTCGATAGTTAGAAGGGCATGTGGGATCAAGTGAGGGTTTCTTGAGGAGAGGTGTGACAACAGCATGTTTGAAGTCAACGGGGACAGTTGCAGTGGAGAGTGAAAGGTTGAGGATATGAGTGATGGAGGGGACCCTTCATTTCAGGTATTTTGGACAGCAGATTAGCTTCTCCTTTAGGGCAAGATCAGCAGCAAAACCATGCATATCTGGCTTTCCTTTCTGACCTTAGGATCCTCACAAGCTTCTTCTATCCCCAGCTGAGCAAGTTTCAAAGCTTAAAGGTTGTTAAAATATGACGTTACCATTTACAGTTGAAAGTTCTTTGTATATGTTATTGTTTAAAATTGAAGTTCTTTGTAGAAGTTAATGTTAATTTAAACCGCCTGGGGTTAAATGTTAACTGACCCCCCTAAGTACCCCCTTACCCTCTCTGTATATAACCCACTGTACATAGCTCATCCCGTATATAGCACTCCAAGAAATCATCGCCTTCACTCACCCGTGTTAACACTGCATGCCTACCCCTACCGACACTGACTTTTGATTGTTTGAAGTGCAAACTGCTTTGATTTTAGGACAAAGCGGTATATAAATCCTTTTAAATAAATAAATAAATAAAAGGCAGCTCAGAGGAAAATACAGGAGATAGCCCAGTGGTTTAACTGTAGTGCAGAGAATGTGAGTTCAGTTTTTGCATCAGGGTCTTCCACTCTCTGGACCAGGGATGCTGTGAAAAGAGTTCACAGCAACTGGAGAAGGGAGTCAGAGTCATTGGTTGCCATAAAGAATCTTATTGTGTGGCCTTGGCTTCAGACTACTGCAATGACTAGATGAAGCCAAATCAAGGTTGGGGGCTGTGGAGGGGAGTGTGGGGAGGGAGGAATATAAAATAAAGGGAAAAATCCTACATTTAGCTAGAAGTTCAGAGGATCAGAAAACAGTCATGCAAAAGAAGAGGAGAAAAACATATCACTATTTCTTTATTATTTGCGCTTTAGATTAAGGTGTACAGAAGAGCTTTAAGTTAGCTGTAGAAGCAATAGGGCACAGTGTGGACTAGTGAGGGTCAGAACAGCTAAGATTAGTAATAATCTGTGAATCAGAATGGTGCACCGAGCTTCAGCACACGGAAGTCTAACACGCACACTGAAAACATTTTTTTTTTGTTTTTTTTTACTGACGATGCAGTAAACTAATATGCAAATGACTAAAAGATTAAAAAAATATGCACTGAGAGAATAAAAAGCTCACACCGCTGTGCTAATCTACAGTGGTTTCCTGCATCAGATGAAGGAGTGTGTCTTCCTGCCTGTGTGAGCGGGGATTGGCTCATACACTGACAGGAAGGAAGACAAAGAAAATAAGATCCCGGTAAAAGAATCCCTGGTGACTCAGTGGGCTCCTTCCCACCCACCTCTGGAATTGGTATGTAGGCGGGATGCCCATTAAAAACAAAATTGCTATTTCTTTTAACATCCATCTGATAAGCAGCAGGTCAAAACGGATTTCTTTAGGTTAGCTCTCCCTTTCTGACTACTCCAGTTTTAAGCCAGTGGTTCCATGTCAAGCCCTTAAAACCCCCAAAGAACATCCGATTTTCATGCCATTCTTAAAAAAAAGAAAAATTCACAACACATACAGCCCTTATTTGGCAGACCGACTCAGAGCAATACATCGCTAAGGGTCAGATTCCACTATTTTGGAATTTGTTGCCAGAGGATGTAATAAGAGCTGTTAAGAGTAGCTGGGTTTAAAAAATGTTTTGGAAAAGGTCCTGGAGGAAAATCCATAAAGCATTATTAAAGCAGACTGGGGGAAATCCATGCTTATCCCTGGGATGTGCAGCATAGAATTTGTCTCGGTTTTGGTATACTGCCAGAGACTTGTGACCTGCACACTGGAAACAGGAGAGTGGACTCGATGGACCTTTGGGCGACAGTCTTCCTGTGCTGGGTGCCCTGGACCTCGTTCCCTTCCAGGACTATTTTCTCCCTACCTTATTTAGGATTCTGACCCTTAGTGGCGCATCGCAAGGCACTGCTAGGTGGTCAGGTGATGCCATTTTGTAGGGTGACAGCATCAGTATAGAAGCAGGCAAGCATTGTTCCTGCATCCTGCTCCTAAAGCGGTTGGGAAGGGCGACATGGGGGCTGCGGAAGGCGTGGGTCCACTTGTGCCACTTGCAAATAGGTCACACAAAGCTCAAGTTCTACGTAAACTCAGTCTGAATTGTTCCGCGTACACCTCTTTGACCCGGTGAAAAGCGGCATATAAATCCAGCTAAATAAATAAATCAGGGGTCTAGGAGGGCCTATTGGGATCTCCAGGGAGATTTGCTAAAAATGCTAAATAGAATGGCGAATAGGTGTAGGTGTAATATTTTAAATAAAAGAAAATGTTACTATTAATACTTAAATTTCTGTAGTGCTATTAGGCTTCTGCAGCGATACTTACAGAAAGCATCTCCCTAGCCAGTAAATGGCAGAGGCAAAAGGGTGCAGGGAAAACTAGCTGCCCAATCAGGCGTGGCCCAAAAAGTCAAGAGCTGCCATTTCTGTTGGAGAGTGGGATAGTCTACTAAAGTTAGCAACTAGGAGAGGTTACATCAGGACAGGCGTGATTTATCGTGTTGAGATGGGTTAATTCAGATAGAGAATGTCTGTTGTATATGTATATAGACCTGCAGAACCAGGACATGAAACTGCTATTGTTTGTGAAGGGAGAGATTTTTACTGCAAGCACTTGATTGAATGGTCTTTGGTGACCAGAGTGTGCTCAAAGCATTGGGCACTGAAAGATCCTGTTGCAATGCCAGCAATGATGGGCTTCTCAAACCAGTCCTGTGCAGACAGAAGGGGGTTAGTGGGGAGAAAAAAAGCCGTTTCCTCTTAAGCAGGAGGGTATGTGAACAGGGTGGAATAATGAGGTGATAGATATCAGCAACCCTGCTTCAGTAAAAAAGTCAGCTGCTATTAATACAACTAGAGGGAGCTGTTCTTTTGGCTCAATGGTAGTGTCTGGGTTGAAAGAGAGATAGCTACAGGTTCAAATCCAGGGATCCCCTCAGGTGGAAAGCAAGCCATGGCATGAGTAAGCAATA
Organism: Ichthyophis bannanicus; assembly: GCA_033557465.1. Lineage (NCBI taxonomy): Eukaryota > Metazoa > Chordata > Amphibia > Gymnophiona > Ichthyophiidae > Ichthyophis > Ichthyophis bannanicus. The sequence goes on from CM066031.1 coordinate 552,127,632, forward strand.
AGCTTGGAACTTATACAACTGCATTTACTCTATTTATCTGAACAGCTGCGTTTTCCCAGACCGGTACGCTGCTCAAAGTATACCAAAATTCCCACTGCAAGTTGTTCAGTCACACAAGTCTGGACAGCAAGGGCATATCGAACTGCATTTTAATTGAAGGTGGTGTGAGAATAGTGCAGCCTGAATCATTTTTCCTCTAAAGATTTGCCTCAGAAAATGTCTATTTGTAATATCTGGAGAACACGTGCAGCTAACTCAAATTTGCTGCTTTATAGAACCGCTCCACAGACTATTCAGCTTTTACTGCTAACAAAAGTTATTACTAATCTGGCAAGTACCTTGAGTACCTTGGCTAAGCGCCCTGTGCATTACAGTAATATAACATGAGAAACGTTGGTCATTTTCTGCTATCCTATCTAATCTGTCCGGTTATTTTGGTCATTGAAGACAGGCAGGCTATAGCTACGTTTGAAAACAGAAGCATGTTAAAATTACCCTGAGGCAGCTTTGTGGTGAAACATGGACCACATGGGATTTTTATTGATTGAACTTTGGTCTAAGAGATTAAAGAGTCCTCAGATTACAGCTTTGAAGACGTGAACAAACATGAATATAAGTTATCTATAAATGGATTAAAGTGACTCAAACAGTTTGGTCTATTCGTCTTGTTTTGAAAATACAGGTGGTTTTTCTGGTTATGCTAGATCAGGTTGTTTTAGGAACAAAGTTGTTTATTTTTTCATCTCTGAGGACTTTTCCTCCTATTTTCTAGGAGTAATTTGAGTTACATACATATTGACCCTTTCACGTTTAAAAATTATGAGTCTATTCTGGTGGAGGTTAGTGATAGAGCAGCTGTTTTGGTCCACATTGTGAAAAATATATTCAAGCTGCTAGTAGAAGATACTTGGCCACCTGTGAGATACTGTTTCCTATCCAAGTCAGATTTTGTTTTCCTCTGATTCTCCACTATCCTGGACAGAAGGGCACAGACGTTTCTATAGCTATCAGCCACTCCCCCACCTCCATGTCCTTCAATATTCCAATCTGCATCATAATTTCTGAGGCCATTTCCCAAAATATCCAGCTGCCTAGATCCCTTTGGCCTTGCTAAATGGTATATACAGCCACCACTGACACGGTTGATTTTCAGGGTGATGTCTGCTAGTACCAGCCTGATTACCCCAAAGCCTGTGACGTTGTCAGTTTTCTCTTTCTTTTTTTAACTCTTCACTTTGATGGACAGTACCCTAGCCAATAAACTACTGGCACCAACTTAGTTTGTTCTGAGGTATGGTGGCTTGATAGTACCATTGTGATTACCCCATGACCTTTAGGTCACTGGGTTTACTTGAACTCTCAATCCTGCTCCCACTGTTAGCCTTCATATGTCCAAGTTCCATATGCTGGCTTCCACCACCTTTTCTGATAGGCTATTCCAGGTTTTGTCATCTTCCTCTGAGTCTTGCAGTCCAGTGCTTAATTGACACATAGATAGTCATGGTTTAATGGGCCAAAGTCAACAACATTTTGGCCAAGGGAAGTCTTGTCTCACGCAAAAATAAACCTGTAGATAAAGGTAAGCCAGATGATCTGCTGTATCTGATTTTCAGAAAGCATTTGACAAAGTATTTATAAAATTAACAGGAAATGAGAACAACTGAGATGATCGAATTGGCAGATAACACATTATTCAAAGTTGTTAAATCACAAGAGGATTCTGAGATACTGCAAGAGGAAAAATACTGTTCCTGAATGTAACCTGCCCCAAGTTACCACTGAAAAAGGCATGAGCAAAATTTTTAAAAAAAACAGAGGGGAGTCCATTTTTTAAGTAAATGGAAAGGTAACACAAGTTAGTAAGCTCATCCTTGGGGTAGGAAGATCTTCCTTCATCAAATCTATTTAAGACCCATTTAACAGCACACTTTGGACAGGGGTCAAGTTGGACTTTTCTATATCAGTATTAAACTCCAAAGACTATAAAAGGTTCATCACTGCCTACAGAGCCTTGGATGCACCTGGAGAGCTCTGCTTCACCAGCCAGTCATCATGAGCGCAGTTTGGGGGAGGGGGACAAGAAGGGGCATTCCTCCCCCCCCCCCGCCCAAATGCTGCAGGATGGAATGCCTGTGTCTCCCTCCCTCTGTCCCATGTGTTCCAGCATCTTCCCCCTTGTCGCCCCCACTGTGGTCCATTCCTTCTGGTCCCTCTCCCCCCAAACCTTCCTGGCAAGGTTACTGGCATCTCAGAACTAAAAGAAAAGCCACCGTGATGGAGCCTCAGTGCTCTCAAACATGCTGTAGCTGCAGGAGTCTCTGCAGTCCCGCATCCTCTGATGTACAGCTCCTATTGCTCTGGGGCAGAGACCTGCAGCTGCAGCATAATGAGATTCTTCCATGGTTTAATTTCTTTTTTTTTTTAATATCGAACCACCACCGACATTGCCAGGAAGTTTGAGGTAAGTGAGGGGATGAATGGGGGGAGGGGGCTGGAAATGGGCAGGGAGAGGGGGCTGGAAATGGGCAGGCAGGCAGGTGGCAAGAAGGGTAAATGTTGGACCATTTTAGGGGAGGGGGGGAAATTAAATGATGGACTTTTTTTTTTTGGAGGCGGAGCGGCTGGGATTGGGAGCTGGTTGTTAGTATAGGGACTAGAGGCTGGTGCAGGGGATCGAGTTGGGGAGAAGAGTATCATGCGGGGAATGGGAGAAGGGGGCTGGTTGTTAGCACAAGTACTAGAGGCTGATGCAGGAGCTGGGAATTAAGTTGGGGAAAAGAGTATCATTGCTGGTGTTAGAAGGGGGACAGTCGTTAGCACAGGGACTAGGGATTGAGTGGGGGAGCCGTGTATCATGCTGGGGATGGGAGAAGGGGCCTGGGCGGTGGCGGGAAGGGAAGAGTGGTGGCGTCAGGCCTAGGAAAGGGGGCGAGGGAAAGTGTGCTCCACCCTTGCTAATTTAATTGCATCTGAATGGGGGACCATGTGAGAAACTTCTCGTGGTGCTAGGATATTTCAGTAAAACGTTTTGCTTTCTGATACTGGCTTCCTATCTGGTCTCTTATTTTTTTGTTTCTTGAGATAACAATGAATATGTATGATATACACATGTATCTATGCAAATGATTATGTAGATCCCCCCCCCCCCAATCTGGACACCCCACCCTTTGTCCACTCTAAATGAAACAAACTATGTTCATGCCAGTCATCCAAGTAGTGTAACACCCTTTCAAGCAAAGTTGTGCTGCTACCATGGTCACTAGAGTCTACCACCAGTCCAAACAACAGAACGTCATTCAGATGATGCTCTTATACTGAAACCTGCAGGAATCTCCGAAATGCTCCCTATTCCACGCGCAGGACCCAAAAGGCAGGCAGAGCTCCGGAGTCTCAATGCGTGGATGAGACAATGGTGCACAGATGAGGGTTTTGGATTTGTTAGGAACTGGGGAACATTCTGGGGAAAGGAGGGGCTCTTCCGAAGAGATGGGCTTCACCTTAACCGGGATGGAACCAGGCTGCTGGCATTAACCTTTAAAAAGGAGATAGAGCAGCTTTTAAACTAGATATTAGGGGAAAGCCGACAGTCGCCCAAGAGCGGATGGTTCGGAAGAATGTATCCTTGAAGGATACTACCAAAAGCAGAGAGGTTCCACAAAAGAGTAAAGTAGCCCAAATGCCCTCAAGTATGGAGCAGACAGAGCTTAAAGATCCCAATTTACCCATGTCTAACAATAGCCAAATTAACATGAATAAAATACATTCTCTAAAATGCTTGTATGCAAATGCTAGAAGTCTAAAGAATAAGATGGGAGAGTTAGAATATATAGCACTAAATGAAAGGTTAGGTATGATTCGAATATCAGAGACATGGTGAAAGGAGGACAACCAGAGGGACACTGTGATACCTGGGTACAAACTATATCGTAATGATAGAGCTGATCAAATTGGTGGAGGGGTTGCGCTCTATGTTAGAGAGGGCATTGACTCAGAAAGGATTAAAGTTTTGCAGGAAACAAAATCTGCTGTAGAATCTATATGGATTGAAATTCCATATAAAAGGGGGAAGGCAATGGCAGTGGGGGTGTACTATCAAGCGCCTGGCTAGAATGACCAAATGGATGATGAAATGCTCAAAGAAATCAAGGAAGCTAACAAAAGTTACAGCGCAGTAATAATAATGGGTGATTTCAATTACCCCGGTATCGACTGTGTCAGTGTCACGTCAGGACATGCTAGGGAGATAAAGTTCCTAGATGAAATAAATGACTGCTTCTTGGAGCAGCTGGTTCATGAACCGACCAGAGGGGAAGCCATATTAGACCTAGTCCTTAGTGGAACACCAGATCTAGTGCAAGAGATAAGGGTGTTGGGGCCACTTGGCAATAGTGATCATAGCATGATCGCCTTTGATTTAATTAGTGGAGGAGGGATAGTAAGGAAATCCACAGTACTACCTTTTAACTTTCGAAAGGGAGACTATGATAAAATGAGGAAAACAGTTAAGAAAAAACTAAAAGGAGCAGTTGCAAAGGTTAAAGACGTACATCAAGCTTGGGTGTTGTTGAAAAATACTATCTTGGAAGCCCAGACCAGCTGTATTCCACGCTTTAAGAAAAGTGGAAGGAAGTCCAAAAAACTGCCAGCATGGTTTAAAGGTGAGGTCAGAGAGGCTGTTGTTGCCAAAAAAGCATCTTTCAGGAAATGGAAAAAAGAGCCAAACGACGAAACCTGGAAGCAGCACAAGCACTGGCAAGTCAAATGCAAGGCATTGATAAGGCAGGCAAAGAGAGAATTTGAGAAGAAGCTTGCTGCGGAAGCAAAAACGCGAAATAAAGACCTTTTCAAGTACATTCGTAGCAAAAAACCTGTGAGTCAGTCAGTTGGTCCATTAGATGATAAAGGGGTTAAAGGAGCACTAAGAGGCGACAAGGCGATAGCGGAGAGACTGAATGAATTCTTTGCTTCGGTCTTTACTGAGGAAGATGTAGGGATGTTACCCATGACTGAAGTGGTATTTAAAGGTGCGGAAGAATTGAAGGAAATATCGATACATCGGGAAGATGTCTTACAACTATTAGATAAACTGAAGAGTAGCAAATCACCTGGGCCGGATGGTATACATCCAAGGGTGTTGAAAGAACTGAAATATGAGATTGCAGACCTGCTATTAGTAATCTGTGAACTATCATTAAAATCATCTCTAATACCTGAAGATTGGAGGATCGCCAACGTAACACCAATTTTTAAAAAGGGTTCCAGGGGTGATCCGGGAAACTACAGACCGGTGAGCCTGACGTCAGTACCAGGAAAAATGGTAGAAACCATCATAAAGAATAAAATTACTCAGCATGTAGATAGTCACAACCTAATGGGAGACAGCCAACATGGCTTTAGACAAGGAAGATCTTGTCTTACTAATCTGTTATGTTTTTTTGAAGGAGTGAACAAACAGGTGGACAAAGGTGAGTCGGTTGATATTGTGTATCTGGACTTTCAGAAAGCCTTTGACAAGGTCCCTCATCAGAGACTTTTGGCAAAACTAAAGAGTCATGGGATAGGAGGCAGTGTACTATTGTGGATCAGAAACTGGTTAAAAGATAGAAAGCAGAGGGTAGGGCTAAATGGCCAATTTCCCAATGGAGAAAGGTGAATAGTGGTGTACCCCAGGGATCTGTGCTGGGTCCGCTGCTTTTTGACATATTCATAAATGACCTGGAAAGTGGAATAACGAGTGAGGTTATCAAATTTGCAGATGACACAAAAAACTATTTAAAGTTGTTAAAACCCAAGAGGATTGTGAAAAATTGCAAGAGGATCTTGATAAATTGGAAGACTGGGCATCAAAATGGCAGATGAAATTTAATGTGGACAAGTGCAAGGTTATGCACGTAGGGAAGAACAACCCAAACTATGGTTACACGATGCAAGGTTCCACATTAGGAACCACCACCCAGGAAAAAGATTTAGGCGTCATTGTGGATACCATGTTAAAACCCTCGGCCCAGTGTGCAGCGGCGGCCAAGAGAGCAAATAGAATGCTAGGTATGATAAGGAAAGGAATGGAAAATAAAACAAAAGATATTATAATGCCTCTATATCGTTCCATGGTGAGACCGCACCTTGAATATTGTGTGCAATTCTGGTCGCCGTATCTTAAAAAGGATATAGCGATTTTAGAAAAGGTTCAGAGAAGAGCCACCAAAATGGTAAAGGGGATGGAAGGATACTCCTATGAAGAAAGGCTAAAAAGGTTAGGGCTCTTTAACCTGGAAAAGAGACGGCTGAGGGGAGATATGATAGAAGTCTATAAATTAATGAACGGAGTGGAACGGGTAAACGTAGATCGCTTGTTTACGTTATCAGAATATAGAAAGACTAGGGGACATGCAATGAAGCTACAGGGTAAACTATTTAAGACTAATAAAAGAAAATATTTTTTCACTCAACGTGTAATCAAACTCTGGAATTTGTTACCGGAGCATGTAGTAAAGGCTGTTAGTGTAGCTGGGTTTAAAAAAGGTTTGGACAAGTTCCTGGAGGAAAGGTCCATAAACCATTATTAAGAAGCGACCGAAGATATCAATGCTTGACCCAGTACAAGCATTGTGGAACTTGTGTGTCTTGGGGAAACTGCTAGGTACATATGACCTAGATTGGCCACTGTTGGAAACAGAATACTGGGCTTGATGGACCTTGGTCTGACCCAGTATGGCATATCTTATGATCTTATGTTCTTATGTAAATGTATGGGGATATGAGCTTAAGCGTCCTTCAAGTTTGGAATGCATAACTGATTCCTTTCACTTATCTCCCAGAGAATAATTTATAGTGAATTCATCTTGAACTTCCCTCACACCAAGTAGGAACTGAGATCTAAGTTGGACCTCAGATCCTCAACTTCTTCAGATTAGAAACGACCTAGCGTAGAACCTCATCTCTAGTTCTTTCTGTGGGCACATTCCATTGACCATTCTGCAGAAGGGATATGAACTCAGACAGAAGATGCAAAGAGGTGGCTGTCCCTGATGAAGCATGGCTGAATGGTCAGTCGGGTTGTCATCCCAGGAATTATGACTTGTAGTTCACAAGATATGATTCTCAGCACCTACTGATTGTTTATGTGCCTCCCGGTGTCTCTGAATTGGATCTTCTCGCCGATTGACAGCGATGAATTAGGGTTCAGATCAACTATGTTCAGCTTCCTCAAAAACCTAGTCTCCTTGCTCTTATCACTGCTGCCAGGAACAGTACATTTGCCAACATTTAATGGTGCCTTCTAGGATCTAAGGATTATCAATGTTGTCTATCAAAGCCCTTCCTGCAGGGGTCCCAGCTCAGATTTAGCTGGAACTAGCTCATGCATTTTCAGTTTTATTGCAAATCACTTTGCTGCTGCCTGTGTGAAAGGCAATATAGCAAATACAGTATATATAAACAAAACACTCCTTGGGAAGTCTTCTTGCCTTCCCTATTCAGGGCTGTGCAGTCCCTCCCTGGTGAGGTGTTTGAATAGCTCTTCACTTGCTTTCCCTTTTTCAGGGACGATTCCACCACCACAAAGTCTTGTGGCAACTGAATCTTAGCAAATCCAGTGCATGGCTGAACTCTTATCTGATGTCTAAGCTGTCTTGACACGAGGAGACAGAGTTCTGCATGAAATAGCCACCATCTCTTTGGATTCATCCAGGCACTGTAAAATGTCAGACTAGTCCTTGAACCTATTCCTCCGGGATTATAAAGGGTAATACCATGTTAGTTTTCTCGATGAACCTGATGGAAAGCACTATTACTCATCTGTAAAAGACATTTTCCTGTAGACTGTGAGATTGACAAGGCATGTAACTGGGCAACGTGCTTGCATGCTGCTGGAACGGAGCTTCTTTCCCAGAACTCAGAACTCAGAGTAAATTCCAAGAATGCCCAGCAGTCTCCCCATCTCCTCAGTTTCAGAGTTCAAGAATTAAGAGAGCTCTCAGAGAAGTGGGAGGGATTATATGCCTGATCAGTTTTTCTTTCTAAGGAAAACTACTAAAGGTGAGCAACAGTACTTTTCACATCAACAGGCAGGATTGAGTCAGGCATATAAAGGGATGACTACCACACAGAAAAGAATGCCAGAGTTTCCACAAAGAGACAAATTGGCTAGCACAGTTTGACCAAAGGTTCTGTCCTTTATTTTGACTTGGTTCAAGCAGTAGTGTGAAATAAAAGGTATCATGTGAGGATCGTGTCGCTGTTTTACAAACTATAGCCAGCAAAGCAGAATTTAGAAGAGCTACAGTAGTTGCAGTGGCTCTAGCTTGGTGCGATTTTAGTATTCAAGTACCACCCATTTGTTCATAATGGAACTGGATGCAGAATGCCGGCTAATTTGCTAGAGTTCTTTTGGTAACTGTTATGCCAGTTCTGTTGTGGTCAAAGGAGGAAACAAATATGGAGCTTTCCAGACTGATTCAGTTCTTTCTAGGTCCTACACAAGGGCCTGGTTACAGTCCAGAGTGTGGAGGACTCTCAGGCTATGAGGCTTTGGACAAGCTGACTACCAGAAAGATTTGTGATGCAGTCATATAAAGAGAGGACCTGTTATCTGTCCTCTGGCAAAAGGCTTGTGCCTAAATTTGTCCAGAATAGCACCTATAAAAAATGGCATTTGAAGGAAGCAAGGTGAAGTTTTGCAAGTTGATGATGACTACTGCAGTGTCTGGGCTACATCTCTTGCTCGTGAGGGTTAAGAACATAACATAAGATAAGCCATACTGGGTCAGACCAAGGTCCATCAAGCCCAGTATCCTGTTTCCAACAGTGGCCAATCTAGGTCATACGTACCTAGCAGTTTCCCCAAAAGACACAGGTTCCGCAATGCTTGTACTGGGTCAAGCATTGATATCCTGGGTCCATTCTTAATAATGGTTTATGGACCTTTCCTCCAGGAACTTGTCAAAACCTTTTTTAAACCCAGCTACACTAACAGCTTTTATTACATCCTCCGGTAACAAATTCCAGAGTTTGATTACACGTTGAGTGAAAAAATATTTTCTTTTATCAGTTTTAAATAGTTTACCTTGTAGCTTCATTGCATGTCCCCTAGTCTTTCTATATTCTGATAACGTAAACAATCGATCTACGTTTACCCGTTCCACTCCGTTCATTAATTTATAGACTTCTATCATATCTCCCCTCAGCCGTCTCTTTTCCAGGTTAAAGAGCCCTAACCTTTTTAGCCTTTCTTCATAGGGGTATCCTTCCATCCCCTTTACCATTTTGGTGGCTCTTCTCTGAACCTTTTCTAATAACGCTATATCCTTTTTAAGATACGGCGACCAGAATTGCACACAATATTCAAGGTGCGGTCTCACCATGGAACGATATAGAGGCATTATAATATCTTTTGCTTTATTTTCCATTCCTTTCCTTATGATACCTAGCATTCTATTTGCTCTCTTGGCCGCGCTGCACACTGGGCCGAGGGTTAACATGTTATCCACAATGACGCCTAAATATTTTTCCTGGGTGGTGGTTCCTAATGTGGAACCTTGCATCGTGTAACCATAGTTTGGGTTGTTCTTCCCTAGGTGCATAACTTTGCACTTGTCCACGTTAAATTTCATCTGCCATTTTGATGCCCAGTCTTCCAATTTATCAACATCCTCTTGCAATTTTCCACAATCCTCTTGGGTTTTAACAACTTTAAATAGTTTTGTGTCATCTGCAAATTTGATAACCTCACTCATTATTCCCCTTTCCAGGTCATTTATGAATATGTCAAAAAGCAGCGGACCCAGCACAGATCCCTTGGGTACACCACTATTCACCTTTCTCTATTGGGAAAATTGGCCATTTAGCCCTACCCCTTTGCTTTCTATCTTTTAACCAGTTCCTGATCCACAACAGTACACTGCCTTCTATCGCATGACTCTTTAGTTTTGCCAAAAGTCTCTGATGAGGGACCTTGTCAAAGGCTTTCCGAAAGTCCAGATACACTATATCAACTGACTCACCTTTGTCCACCTGTTTATTCACACCTTCAAAAAAACATAACAGATTAGTAAGACAAGATCTTCCTTGTCTAAAGCAATGTTGGCTGTCTCCCATTAGGCCATGACTTTCTAAATGCTGAGCAATTTTATTCGTTATGATGGTTTCTACCATTTTTCCCGGTACTGACGTCAGGCTCACCGGTCTGTAGTTTCCCGGATCACCCCTGGAACCCTTTTTAAAAATTGGTGTTACATTGGCGATCCTCCAATCTTCAGGTATTAGAGATGATTTTAATGATAGTTCACAGATTACTAATAGCAGGTCTGCAATCTCATATTTCAGTTCTTTCAACACCCTTAGATATATACCATCCAGCCCAGGTGATTTGCTACTCTTCAGTTTATCTAATAGTTGTAATACATCTTCCCGATGTATCGATAGTTCCTTCAATTCTTCCGCACCTTTAAATACCACTTCAGTCATGGGTAACATCCCTACATCTTCCTCAGTAAAGACCAAAGCAAAGAATTCATACAGTCTCTCCGCTATCGCCTTGTCGCCTCTTAGTGCCCCTTTAACCCCTCTATCATCTAATGGACCAACTGACTCTCTCACAGGATTTTTGCTATGAATGTACTTGAAAAAGTCTTTATTTCACATTTTGCTTCCGCAGCAAGCTTCTTCTCAAATTCTCCCTTTGCCTGCCTTATCAATGCCTTGCATTTGACTTGCCAGTGCTTGTGTTGCTTCCAGGTTTCGTCGTTTGGCTCTTTTTTCCATTTCCTGAAAGATGCTTTTTTGGCAACAGGAGCCTCTCTGACCTCACCTTTAAAACATGCTGGCGTTTTTTTGGACTTCCTTCCACTTTTCTTAAAGCATGGAATACAGCTGTCTGGGCTTCCAAGATAGCAGTTTTCAACAACACCCAAGCTTGATGTAAGTCTTTAACCTTTGCAACTGCTCCTTTTAGTTTTTTCTCAACTATTTTCCTCATTTTATCATAGTCTCCCTTTCAAAAGTTAGAAGGTAGTACTGTGGATTTCCTTACTATCCCTCCTCCACTAATTAAATCAAAGGCGATCATGCTATGATCACTATTGCCAAGTGGCCCCAACACCCTTATCTCTTGCACTAGGTTCTGGTGTTCCACTAAGGACTAGGTCTAAAATATGGCTTCCCCTCTGGTCGGTTCATGAACCAGCTGCTCCAAGAAGCAGTCATTTATTTTATCTAGGAACTTTATCTCCCTAGCATGTCCTGTCGTGACACTCACCCAGTCGATACCGGGGTAATTGAAATCACCCATTATTATTACTGCGCTGTAACTTTTGTTAGCTTCCTTGATTTCTTTGAGCATTTCATCATCCATTTGTTCATTCTGGCCAGGCGGGTTAGAGCACAGGTTTCTGAAAGAGCTGCTATAAGTCTATAATTGAGGTATAGGAAGACTTAATGACCTTGATTGTGGATATGGGTGGCTACCATTACACGGCATCTCATGAATAATCTGGGAGCCAATGACAGGCTGAAAGGAAAGACCACTGTACTGAAAGTGGTCCATTTGAAGACTGTTATTAAGGAAGACTGGGAGAAAACCATGTCTTATTCCTGGGGATAAGCAGCATGGTATCTGGATACATTTGAGATATGCCAGTAACTTGTGACCTGGATTGGCCACTATTGGAGACAGTATTCTGGGCTTGATGCACCTTTGGTCCGACCCAGTATGGCAGTTCTTATGTTCCATGTTACAAGTCTTCAAATATCTAGCAGGTTTTAATAAAGCAGTAGAAACAAACATTTTCCATAAAACAAGCTTAAGGAGGGACCCTTGTGTGAAGCTCTAGAGGGAGGCTGAAAAGGTAGGTGAAGAGAATCTTTCACCAAGAGAGTGTCAGGCACCTGGAACAGGCTTCCAGAATAGTTTAAAGCAAAAAAGCAGTATGTATACCACCATGCGTGGGATATACGTAGAGGGACCTTAGGTTAGGAAGAGGAGCACAGATCGGGTAAGACCTGTGACCGCACAATAAGTAGAAATGTGCAGACTAGGTGACTGGGAGTCATTTTCTTAACATGTTTATATTCCTATGATTCCAATGTTAAAGCTTTACCTAACAGAGAAAAACAATGAAAAGAATAGAAGTCAGTTGGATATAGCTGATCTTCACCATTATGTGTGTTTTTCTTTTTAGCCGATGTTCAGAGCATATGGCTACGGTGTGGTTCTATTCATCTAATTTATTCCACTTGATTACATGCCTTAATGATAGTCACTCACTCAGTGTTTTGCCTGATGTGTAACGAGCATCTTCAGACCTGTTTTTTGGGATTCTGGATTACAGTGCAATCTGAACCCTGATCTGTAACTATATGCCAAAGGTACACACATGCCTTACTGTTTGAAATGCGTTCAGGGATGTGTACAAGGTGTTTTAGTATTATGCGGAAACCATGTTATAGTTGATAGCACCCAGGCTAATGCACAATCTGTGTACCACAAGTATCACCGTCACTGCGTCTCCCTTCTTTTTTGTTTTTTTTTTAATCTGAGAGAGAGCCAGGACTCCCAGTTTGCTGTGCTGCCACGGTAAACTGCTGTAAAATTTGCCACTGACTGCAGAATCATGGAAAAGCGTAGTCACTCACCTGTAACAGGTGTTCTCCAGGGACAGCAGGAATCAGTCCTTACATATGGGTGACATCAGCGCCGACGGAGCCCTCACAGAAGCATCTCTTCAGCTTTCAAAGAAAGCCTTTGGGAGGTGCCACCATGCATGTATGGTACCCTTCCCGCCCAAGGGTGCCATCTTGCTCAATCAGATGACATAGCTAAAGACGGTAAGAGGTAGTAAAGAGCAACTCCAAGGGGAGGAGGGAGGGTTGTGAGGATTGAATCCTCCTGCCCCCGGAGAACACCCTGTTACAGTTGAGTAACTACGCTTTCTCTGGGAACAAGCAGAAGTCAGTTCTCACACATGGGACTCCCTAGCCACAGGCTACTGAAAGCCTGTAGAAAAGGCCTCTGTCGCCCTCAGGGGGAGCCGTGAGCAGCAGCAAATGAGTCTGCAGATACAGACTACAGTCGGACCTGTATGTCTGATGGGAACCAATGCTCTGGTAGCCTGAACATAGAAGGGTTGGAGTTGCCTAGACCCCGAAAAGATTAAGGAGCATGGCCTGGCCAAAGGCGCTGTCCCATTGAGACTCCCTTTCCAGGCAGTAATGAGCTGCAAAGGTATGGACTGAAGACCGGGTGCTGGCCCGGCAGATGTCCAGCAATGGGACGGAGTGCAGGTTTGCCACAGAGGCTACCATGGCCCTGACTCTGTGTGCCATGACACAGCAATCCAGTGTCAGCCCAGCCCGCTCATATGCAAGGGCAATGCAGTCCGCCACCCAGGTGGACAGTGTTCGCTTTATCACTGCTTCCCCCAGCTGAGTGGAGTCATTGAAAACAAAACTGAGCAGCTTTGCGGTGGCCCTGCATATGTTGAATGTAGAAGGACGGTCTCTGACATGCTGGAGTGAGGCCTTGGGAAGAAGGTGGGTAGCACCACCTCCTGGTTGAGGTGAAAGGAAGATACCACCTTCGGAAGGAATTTAGGATGCGTGCGTAGCATGACCCTGTTCTTGTAGAATCTGGTATACAGCGCCTCTGCCACTAGGACTTGGAGCTTGTTGACTTTGCGAGCAGAGGTGAGCGCCACCAGGAACACGACCTTCCATGAGAGGTATCTCAGATGGCAGGTAGCTAGAGGCTCAAATGGTGGGCGAGTGAGCTGCGCCAATACTACATTGAGGTCCCATTCCATTGCTAGAGGGGAGTATGGACAACAGGAGTCCTCTCAAAAAGCGGGAAAACATTGGCTGGACTGTAAGGGGCTTGGCCCTCAACAGGATGGTGATGTGCCACCAGAGCAATAAAGTGCACTCTCACAGAGTTTGATTTGAGCCTGGATTGCGAGATGAAGGTGGTACTGCAACACCAGCTGCACAAGGAAGGAGAACCGATTCACCTGCTGCTCCTTGCACCAGGCTGAGAACCTGCACCATTTGAAGACATAAGCTCTCCTGGTACAGGTCTTACAGGAGGCCAGCAGGATCTCTTCCACTTCTCCTGAGAGGTTGAAAGGGGCTAAGGTCACCCTTTCAGCAGCTACACCGTTAGTGATAGGGACCCCAGGTTGGGGTGCAGGAGAGAGCCCTCCTCCTGAGACAAGAGTGCTGGGAAGTTCCCCAGGGGGATCGGCGTCTCCATTGATAACTGGAGGAGTAGTGGGAACCACGGCTGCCTGGGTTACCATGGAGCTACCAGAATCAGTGACGCCTTGTTGCGAAGAGCCTTGAAAAGTGCTTTGGCAATCAGTGGCGTGGATGGGAAGACATACATGAGGCCGTCCAACCATGGGATGAGAAACGCATCTGCCGCTACCCGGGATGGGTGGGGCTGCCGGGAACATAAGCGAGGCAACTGGTAGTTGTCCAGGCTGGCAAAGAGGTCCATCATTGGGGTCCCCCAGAGTTGAAAGAGCCAGTTGGCTACTCTGGGGTCCAGTTACCACTCGTGTGGCTGAAGGACCCTGCTCAGTCCGTCTGCTAGAGCATTGTCCTGGCCTGGAAGGTGTACCGCCCATAGGAGTATTCCCTGCTGAACTGCATAGGAGCAGGGTGTCATCGCTTCATGGCAGAGGGCACGAGACCCCGTGCCCCCCTGCTAGTTCACACAGAACATTGCCACCTGATTATCTGCACCAGCTGGTGTCTCAGGTGGTGACAGAATGCTCAGAGGCCCAGATATATTGCCCGAAGCTCCAGGAGGTTGATCTGCTGATTGCCTTCGGCCTGAGACCAGCTGCCCTTGGTGCGGAGTTTTTCACAGTGGGCTCCCTATCCCAGCAGGGAAGTGTCCGTAGTGAGGACCCTTAGAGGGCTTGGGGATTTTGCCACCAAGTCAGAGATTTTGCCAGCTGGCGGGTCACTGAGACTCTGTCTTGGAGGCCTGTGTTCACTGGTCTTGAAGACGCCACTGAGCAGTCCTCATGTGCAGACGAGCATCTGGGGTGACATAAAATCGAATGTGGACAAGTGCAAAGTTATGCACCTAGGAAAGAACAACCCAAACTATGGCTACATGATGTTTTGGTTCCACATTATTAACCACCACCCAGGAAAAAAGATTTTGCTATCATTGTGCATAATACATTTAAACCCTCCGTCCAGGGTACAGCAGTGAACAAGAAAGCACATAGAATGCTAGGAATCATAAGGAAAGGAATGGAGAATAAAACAGAGGATATTATAATGTCTCTGTATCGTTCCATGGTGCGATCGCACCTTGACTATTGTGTGCAATTCTAGTTGCCATACCTTAAAAAGGATATAGCAGAATTAGAAAAAGTACAGAGAAGAGCCACCAAAATGGTAAAGGGGATGGAAGGATATCTCTCTATGAGGGAAGGCTTAAACGTTTAGGGCTCTTCAACTTGGAATACAGACAGCTGAGGGGAGATATGATAGAGATCTATAAATTAATGAATGAATGAAGTAGAATGGGTAAAAGTAGATAGGTTGTTTACGCCATCAAAAGTAGAAAGACTAGGGGACACGCAGTGAAGTTACAATGTAACTCATTGAAGACTAATAAGAAAAAATATTTTTTCACTCAACGGGTAATCAAACTCTGGAATTTGTTACCGGAGAATGTAGTAAAAGCTGTTAATGTAGCTGGGTTTAAAAAAGGTTTGGACAAGTTCCTGGAGAAAAATCATTATTAAAGAGGACCCGGGAAATCTACTGCTTACCTGTATACATTTTTCGGAAGCTGCCAGGTACTTGTGACCTGGATTGGTCACTGTTGGAAATGTGGTACTGGGCTTGATGGACCTTGGTCTGACCCCGAATGGTATTTCCTATGTTGCTGCATTACATCTTCTCGATTTATCAAGATTTACTTCAATTCCTCTGATGCATCATCTTTAAATATCACTTCTGGCATAAGTAAGCCTCCCACAACATCTTCAGTAAAGACTGAAGCAAAAGTTCATTCAGTCTCTCCGCTATGGCCTTGTCCTCTCTCAGTGCACCCTTTACCCTTCCATCATTTAATATCCAAGGGACTCCCTTAAAGATGTTTTGCTATGAATATACCTAAAAAAGTTTTTATTATGTGCTTTTGCTTCTACGGCAAGCTTCTTTTCAAATTTTCTCTTTGCTTGCCTTATCAAAGCTTTGTATTTAACTTGCCAGTACTTTTGCTAAAATGGGAACTGTCTATATGACGGAAACCGATTGGAAAAGATTCAGCAGCAATGCCAAGGAAGCACCCTATCATCATGAACCAAGCCGCGTGCTTAGCAACCCATTGAACACCTCAAGTACTATGAGCTCGCATCAACTTCAGCCAAGGGAGAGCAGCAGCTCTTTCCGAACTCAGCTAAGTATGATTATAGAAGACAGAAAGCGGGGGAGGGAAACTGATGGAAAAATCATCATGCATGAAAGATGTCATACCTGGCATATTTCAACTATTTTGTGTGTTTGAAAAATGCACAATTAGAGTGTGAGAAAATCCAGCCATGTCTGCATGGGGGTAGTCAATGGGAAGAGACATGGTGCAATGTGTCATGGTAGGGTAGCAGTGGCTGCATTGGCGGGAGTAGGCTGTGTGAGGTGTGTGCAAGAGTGCGGTGGGTAATCTGTGTTTATATGGCAAGCATAGGTGCCTCTCTTTGGGGATGTATAGGCGGAGGTGGACATGATGTCTGGGGTGGGTGTGTGAGGAGTGCAGTTGTGCTTTTTGGCATATCGGTGTTCTCTCACCTACCTGCCCTGCACTCACTTTTCCAAACTTCCTTCAGCAACTTGCACTCCCTCCTCAATGCCCAACTCCGCTGCTCCTCGAGATACATACTACCCCCCCTCCTCTTGCATTCTTGTCTTCAAACTCCTACTTCATTAAACTTGCCTCTCCCTTCTATCCTTCTTCCATCCCTCTACTCAGGCTTCTAATTACTTTATTCTACAGGTGGATCGGCTCCTCCAGGCAGGCAGGCAGGCCATGACGTTCCTCCTCCTCTTCTACTGCTAGATGTCGGGTCTCTGTTGCACAGTTCTTCACTGCAGTTCCATTTCCTTTCTGTGAGCGGGAATCATGCACCTTTTGATATGCTGTACATTTCTGGCCAGTTTCTCTTCCTGGCAGGAATTCGGTCCCTGCCGGTATGCTGGAAATTGTGCCACTGCAGGTTTTTTCCATCTTCTTTTGTGCTGCAGGAGTTGGGGTCCCTGTGGCACTGACTCTCTCATCACTGCCCCACTTCAGCTTAGGCAGCGATGTCCACCTTCCCTGCCGCCCCTGGCCCTGTTGTCCCAGGTTCCACATGCTTCTATCATATACATAGGCTTGTGTGAACATGCAGAACCCTATGCTGACAGACCCTCCTTAACAGATGTTATTTCCGTGACGTGTGCGCAACAACATTTTATGTTACTTCTGCTTCCAACTGCCGTTAGTAGCAGCTCATTGAGGAAAACAGACAATACAGTAAGATACCAAAGCCCATAGTTGCCAGCGTCATAAAAAGACTGGAGCAAGGGCAGCGACAGGACTGTGCAGGAGCACTCGATACAAATGTCAACTCTCTGCACTCAGAGTCTCCCTTTGCTTCTTTGGAAGATGAGAAATGCCC
The DNA here is from genome assembly GCA_033557465.1 of Ichthyophis bannanicus. Taxonomy (NCBI): domain Eukaryota; kingdom Metazoa; phylum Chordata; class Amphibia; order Gymnophiona; family Ichthyophiidae; genus Ichthyophis; species Ichthyophis bannanicus. The sequence goes on from CM066031.1 coordinate 552,145,304, forward strand.
AGCTAAAGCTAATTATTTAACATCCAGTGTTTTTTGGGGGTTTTTTTTAAAGCTTATTGGACACTGGCTGATGTGGAGATGCAGTCCCGAGTAATCTGATGCAATTCATTTACCAGACATGCACAACATGACCATGAACAAAATATCCAATCTCAGTGCTTAAACTTGTAGAAGAGCGAACTCTCTTAATTAAGACACAAATAATGTCAGCTCACAGTGCCCGGCACTTATGACTCTATAAAAATAATACTTAAGTGGAAAGTGGCAAAACCAAGTCCACTTAAACTACAATCTTACAAGGCACATCATTCCGGCTTTAACATTTTTACTAGCTTATTATATTCAACTAGCTACAGCCACATTTTACATTTTTTTTGAACGGTTTTCATGAAGATAGCACTGGAGAAATTATTTAAACTTCAAAAAGTTATCCAAGAATGCTACACCATGTAAGCATATGACACAATGCTACTGCTGAGGTTTTGCAGGAACTTCTTGAATACGTCATTAAAGGTGTTTGTCAAGTGTAAAATATTTTCTCACTTTACAAAAGGCCACTGAACAGTATTAACATCCATCAAGATTTACAATTCCAGGCAGCTGTTTAAAAAACTTTAAAAAAAAAACAGGGTTATTGAGTCCCTTCCTCCTCCCCTTTCTGCCCCTCAGTCTATACCCAGACAGCGCCTTGTGGAAAATGTAAAATAGTGTGAAGACTTACATTCTTTCAAAAAATACAATTCAATAAGAATTAAAACAGAAGCTTGTTTCACTGATCTACACAACATACTATACCCTTTCAACATGAAAGAACAATTATAAAACTATTCAAAAAATATTGAGAAACCAAAATGTTTTTATTGCATTAAATCATCACATGCTCTCTAATGGCAAAACCCAAATTAGATCAATTTTAGAAATTGCCTTAGCAAGACTTGTAAGTTAAATAGAGCCCATCCAAGTCCAATCACATCATTTTAACTGATTTGAATATTCCTGGAAGAAGAATGAAGGAGTTTCTGTTGTATGCAGTGACTCTGAAGCAAAGGTTCCAAACAATGAGCTGCAAAAAACCCCTCTGGAATAAGTTATTCAAAAGATAGATTCAGGGAAGGTTATAAGAAAATGTCAATGTGTTGGGCTTAGTGACCCAAGAGATTTCATCACTGTAATGTGGAAACTGTTTTGCATCACCATGATGTTACCATGATCAGGTGGTCCCTCCCAAGTCAGTAGCCACGAGTTAAGGAAGGTCACTAAGAGGCCTAAGATTACTTTAAAAGAACTAGTAGGTCTCTGGCCGAGATTGGGAGAAAATTTTCAAGTTTATTTCACAAACATGGTATATACAGAAAGAAGGAAAACATGCCGAATAAAAGTCATAGTAACATAGTAAATGACGGCAGATAAAGACCAGTATGGTCCATCTAGTCTGCCCAGCAATATGGCAGGAGTAGGTGCACCCCTTCCCATGTCTTTGTTTAGGGGTGCTGGGAGTAGGTGCACCCCTTCCCATGTCTTTGTTTAGGGGTGCTGGGAGTAGGTGCACCCCTTCCCATGTCTTTGTTTAGGGGTGCTGGGAGTAGGTGCACCCCTTCTCATGTCTTTGTTTAAGTCATATGATGGTGCTGCATAATGTTTACAAAGAAACACTTAGATAATATTGTACACATGTAGATTTTGTGGTCTGATTGAGACCAAAGTGTAACTTTGGACTTTAGGAAACTGCTAAAGACGACTCTCTTCATAGAGCACTATGGTGACGTCACTTAAACTGTGCAACAGACAATACCCCAGCTCAACCAACCTCCCCCCGTGACCCGATCATAATACTGAAGCAAAGTCCCGATGTACATAGTACTGTAAATAGCGCACGTTGTAAATAGCTCACCAAGAATCATCGACCAGCTACACACACACACACGCTCTCACCGATCAATGCATGCGCACAATAGACACAGTATTTTGTTTGCGGTGTAGACCGCCTTGATTGTAGGAAAAGGTGGTATAGAAATCCATTTAAATAAATAAATTTTATGGTATCAATGCTAAGCAATATGCAATGTAAAAAAAACAAAAGCAAAACACAGAGCACATTACCCTAACACCAGTCAAGCACAGTGGCAATATTATGTTGTGGGGATGCTTTGCTGTAGTGGGGGCCAGGGAGGCTTGTAAAGATCGAGGGGTATGATGGATATGCATAGCCTGGAGGAAAACCTATTCGTCTGTTATGCATCTTGGACTAGGGAGAACAGTATCGTTTATTGTTTATTCTAGTTTAACATACCGCCCTTGGCGTTAGCAACAGAGCGGTTTACAACAATAAAACAAATAATTAAAATTGGAAAAGAAAATACAAATTAAATAGGAAAAGATATAGGATGAAGTAAAGAATAAAGACCAATATAGGGGTAAAATGAGAATGGCTAGTTAAGTACACAGATGTATAGACATCTAGTGTCTCTCCTGTCCCACAGTAACCTTATTCCTCCAAGCCAAAGGCTTGTGTAAATATATAACTTTTAAATTGGGATTTGACCTGCATAAAAGATGCCTCCAGCCATAGGTATGTTAGAAGGCCATTCCAGAGTGCCAGAGCCAGATAGCTGAAGGCCAGTCGACGGGTAACTTCATAATGGAATCTACATGGTGGAGGAAGAACCAGACAATTGTCAGAAAGGGACCTGAGTGTGCGGCCAAGTGTGTAGGAAATGGTCAGGGCTGTGAGGCATTGAGGGGCATAATTATGAATTGCTTTATGAGTCAGTAGGACAATGATCCTAAGCACAAAGCAAAGGCAGCAAGGAGTGACTCAGTAGAAATAAAAAAGGATTGTACAAGTGGATCAATCAAAGCCCAGACTTGAATCCAACAGAAAGTCTGCACCAAGACTTGAAGACTACAGTCCACAGATGATCCCCAGCAAACCTGAAGGAGCTTGAGCTATCCTGCCAAGAACAGGCAAAAATTACACCATCGTACCGTGGAAAGTTGATAAACACTTATCATAAGTACCTTATTAAAAGGGATTTCCACCAAGTATTGAATCAAGGGGTTTGAGGACTTAAGCAATCAGAACATTTGTGTTTCTTATTCTTAGTTTTTGAATATTTCTATAATTGCTCTTTCATATTGCACATGTAGATCAGTAACAACTCTTCTCGATGCATTCTGAATTGTATTTTTTTTTAGACAGCAGAATGTAAAAAACGTGCAAGGGTGTGAGGACTTTTGCAAGGCACTGTACGAGCAATATGCAGATAAAATGGAACTGTTACGATAAGGCCAAGTCTTACCCCAAATGGTGGATAGGAAGGGGCAGCTGTAGCAGAAGCAACGCCAACAGAGGGAGCTGGTATTCCTGATGAGGAAGGAGGGAATAGACCCAAGGCATTCAGGTTTAATCCAGGAATTAAATGTGCTTGAAGCTGCAATTGTACAGAAGTAAATTTTACTACACTGCATTCATAAGGAAAAACTGTCAAGCAAAAAGTTACACACCGCTCTTCTAGTAGTGTTCAGCCTATTGGGGAACTCTGTATATATGCAATCTTCTTAATTCATCCAAATATTTTATAAACAAATCAAACTAAGTCTGTTGAAAATGGTACTCATTTACTACAGCACCAGAGCCGACCCAAGAACTGGTTCAAGATTTTGGCGCCCTAGGCAAACCTTAAAGCCTTATGCGCCCCTGACTGTCAGAATATATTGTTTAGCTTTCAAGGCTTCACTTTTTGCCACCCCTAGAACTCGCTGCCCTAGGCAACTGCCTGGTTTATCTGATGATTGGGCTGGCCCTGAGCAGCACTCTTCCTCCCTGCCAAGATGGCAAAAGACTGACAGGATAATATACAAGCAAATAAAAATATGACAGCAAACAAGATCTGCCTACAGATACAAGCTCAGAAGACCGCAAAGCAGCACTGGTCTGGCTGGAGAACACCCCAAATCCTTCAGCAACTCATGAGGTATTCTTTGGTCAGATCTCCCATAGTAGCCACAGAGTGAGCGCATAATTCCACAACGTGCTTTCGAGTCCAACCAGCTCCATCATATTTTCCTATTAGGACAGTTTTTGTACCATAATTGCATTCTGTGAAGCAACATACATTTCCTTAAAACTATAATCCTAGCAAAAACAGAAGTGTTATGTGCGTCTCAGTGCTGTATACATCAGACAGCAGTACAGAAATAAGTAGCAGTAGTAAAATAGCAGATTGCTGCTCCCCTTTTTCTTTCCTTTCCTGGGATCTTTGCTGCCCTTTTCTTCTCCTCTCCTTTAGCCTCCTTACCCCTGAAATGCCCGGGCAGCCCAGGATACCCTCGCTGAAACAAGCAGTGCCTCAAAAGTATAGCTCTGGTGCATGCGGGGGGTACCACAACAGCAGCAGTTCTCTTTCCTCCCTCCTGATACACAACTGCATCACTACCCACTGGCACATCTATCAATGGATTCAAACCTGCACCCCCTCTGTGGCAATGCACATTACCGGGACATGATCCAAGACTGCTCCTTTGTATTCCCTCTGAACAGTTCTTAAGACAATACTAAGTTTCCTGAATGCACTTCCCAGCATAATTAGCCCACATAAAAACTAAGGGTGCAGCTGTGCCAAGCCACATCAGGACTACGAGCGGGCACTGCACTCCTATGGAATGGAGTACAGGAGGGGGAGAGATTGCGCAGACATCAGGTGCAGCCATGAGAAAACTAAATGCTTTATTCCAAAAGATGCAGGGATAATAACATTATGACTAACACAAGACGTAGAAACGATTCAAGAAGCAATGAAATCACGAATCAGGTAGGCCTATATTTCGCAGAAATCCGCCTAGCGATGTGATCCAAGGCAATAGCAACAAAAAGGTTATGCTATCACACTTCCACGAAGGCCTTGGAGTTCCTAAGGGCACATGACAAACTCACTGCAAGAAAAGCAACATCAGTGCAATTTACCTTGAAGCCCTGCATCAGCAAAAAACAATCACCCAAGACTGTGTACAGTATACCAAGAGTAAATAGACTTAATTTACAATCCTAGTGGGAATATGCCTATACTAAAATGCTCAGATACCAAACAGTAGAGTCCTTCAGCTGTCCTGAATGAGCGCACTTTTGGCTGATCTCTGAAGCTACGCAGAGTTGGGACTGGCTAGTACTTGGATGGGTGACCACCTTGGTGCACCAGGGACTATAAACTCATTGTGTGGAAGAAAGGTCTGGCAATCTATTTCCTGTCGCACCTTGACAAGAAAACCCAGGGACTGGGCTGCAGAAGTCAGCACTGACTCGATGGCAACACGTTGCACAATTGGAACAGCAAGGCTTGAAAACAGGCAAAGTGATAGTAATGTGATACAATGTCAGCACAGCACACCACACATTTAAATATAGTAAAACATTCATATAATAGAGGCATAATACTCACATCATCAACACAATACACATAAAACCAGCTTGGCAGATAGCAAAGGGGAAATGCGGAGTGGATCATACAGAAAGGATTGCGTATAACCAAAGAGTTGGGATAGATCAAAGTGGGTGACTAACTTAAGTTGCACACACCTCCTGCAGTTTATCCCAGAGCACATGTAGCAAGCTAGTCTTGCTGTGGTGTGTGGAGTTGATCTAAATCAGGGTGTGTTGTGACTGGCCAGTCTGTTGCCTCACCCATTAAAGACATGAGAAAAGGGCCAGGTTCACCTGCTCCTGAAATAGAGGTAGTATTTTATTATGGGAAGACGTTCCAGTTGTGGGAGTGGCGTCGGAGAAGGCTGGCTAGCAGGTAGGTGTCACATTCTGTGATTTCCTTTGGTATAGGTGTGGTCTAGAGATTCCTCTTTGGGAGGACAGAGATCAAGTCTGTTAAGCAATACGGCCCTGGTCCTTAGGTCCTTGAAGATTAGACAAGGTGTTTTAAATGCGACCTGATGGTGTACTGACAGCCAGTGAAGGTTTTGCAGGAATGGTATGGTATGGTCACGCTGCTTGCAACAGAGCTGATGCACCACCTTTGTGGTCAGATTAGTGTGCAGCACGTTACCAGAGTGTGGAGCATTATGACCCGACTTCCCATCTTGATGTAGCAAGAGGTTGCATAGCTGCTGCAGGTAACAGAAGCGATTTTGAAGACTGCCTAAATTTTGGAAATGAAGTTTAGGTGTTAAGTCCAGCTGAATCCCGAGGTTCCTAACCTGTGATTTTAAGAGGAAGTTGTAGCTCCCAAAAAGATTCTGTTATTTAGTATCTGAAAGCTTGTGTTGTGAACCCACAGGAGCTCGGTTTGACTTGGGTTCGAACAGACTTTTGTTTTATTCTCATTCTTGAATCACTGGTAGACAGCCACTTTACGTAGAGCTGTAGCTAAGTCTAGTTCAACTGCATGAGCAACTTCTTTGTAGATGTAGAACTGTTTTTCCATTGACATAATCAGCTCAGTTAGTGGCCTGAAGCAGATATAAGCAGAAAATAAGTTACAGTATGGGTCCCTGTGGTAGTCCAGAGGTCCATGCCCAACAGTATGGCTTGCTGCCTGTCTGATAGATAGGATCTGAACCAGGCACATACTTTTTCACTGATGCTTATTTCTGAAAGCCACGCTAACATGATATTGTGGCTCAGTGTCAAGAGATGCAGAGAAATTCAGCAGTAGAGGATCATCCTCGTTAGCTTCTGTATAGATTGCTTCTATTGTCTGGATCGTAAGAAGGTCTGAATTTAGACAGACATGAATCTAGCCAGTTTCTCTTCTTAAAGTCTGTTGCCGAGTTGAGCGCAGGCTGGCTGTTCTACAAGTTTCTCTAGTGGGATGTTAGATACTAGCTGGTAGTTTTCCAGTCTGTCTTGATCAAGGATGCTCTGGCATTTTAGCACACAGGCACACAACCACCTTTTATTCAGCTGCCCATCAAAAAGAGGCACTCAGTATTTTTGTGTCTTTGTATGAGGCCCCCTGCTTCCCAAATGTAGTACCTTTGATGGCTAGGGTTTGAAGGAGCAGGATGTCTGTCACAGGCCTCTTAGAGTTTTACTAAAGCTCGTCTGTTCCTAGTTTAGAGTCCCACATGCCTGAGCATTCGAGGGGGGCGGGAGGGGAGGGCAGGGGAGGGAGATGGAAAAGAAAAGGAATGTGAAGTTATGGTCTCCTGGGCAACTGACAGAAGACTGGGTGGGAATATCTGTAGGTCCAGATGGAGACCTTTAATATTTTTGGCAAAGCATGCAGTAAAATCACTGTTCAGTTTTGACTGGGCAGGCTGGTTCTATTGTGGGGTTGCAGTAGGCCATTTACTAGGTTGAATGGTTGCTTAGTTGAATTTGAGGTCTGCTGTTAAGGCTTAATGGTACTTTGCTATGCGTCTCCTACAGTTTAGTCTGTTCTTGTCTAGGCAGGACTTATACCATCTCCTTTCTAGTTTCCGCCCTTTCTGCTTAATGGTGTCTAGTTCTGGATAGGTTAAAGTGCACGCGTGTTGCGGTGGGAGAGGACAGTTTTCTTTAAGTGTGCATTTTAGATATCGACCTGTTCTGACATTCTAGTTGTCTTTTCATCCACATGGAGATGTCTAGGGCTTTTAGGAAATTCTAGCTGGTCAGATTTTTCTGGTCTTTGATCTTCAAAAGTCCAGAAGGACACATCTGCTTTAGGTTGCGCTTTAGAAACTGTAGTTAGAAAGTGGTCTGTCTGTGACAGAAGTATTTTAGCACCACCAGTATGGTGTTCTTGAATGTCGATCCCCTTGTAGAACACCAACCCTAGTAAGCATCCCTTTTCATGGGTTGGAGACTTGATTGCTCCTGTGAATTTAAGACTTATCACTCCAAGAAATATAAAAGGTAGATAATAAGTGTTTAAGCATAAATATAGTAAAACAAAAAGGATAAAAACTTAAATGTTAACTCTACTTCTCACAATCTTAGTGCTGTCGTCGTGTCAAGGAAGACAGCGGTTGTAGGACCTGGAATTTCAATATATAGATTAGTATCACCCATAATCATTTCCCAGAGAAACTCAGGGCCATCATTGTAACAGAAGAGATAATATACTGGTTCAGACCAAGGGTCCATTGAGCCCAGTATCCTGTTTCCAGCAGTGGCCAATCCAGGTCACAAGTACGTGTCAGATTCCCAAAAGGCATACAGATTCATTGCTGCTTGTCCCAGTGGTAAGCAGAGGATTTCCCCAGTCCTCTTTAATAATGGTTTATGGACTTTTCCTCTGGGATCTTGTCCAAACCTCTTAAATCCAGCTACACCAACAGATTTTACTACATCTTCTAGTAACAAATTCCAGAGTTTGATTACACAATGAGTGAAAAAATATTTACTTAAGAGTCTTAAAATGTGCTACATTGTAGCTTCATTGTTTGTCCCCTAGTTTTTCTACTTTTTGAAGGAGTAAACAACTGATCCACATTTACCCATTCCATTCATAACATGTTATTGCATGGTGTCTAGTAACCACAACAGCCAGATTGCTTTCTTATCTCCCAGCTGGATTAAGAGACTCCTCAGATGGAGGATGGGGTGGCAATACACAGGTAAACAAAGCCACACCAGGAGGCTGTATCCACTGAGGAGCAAAGATTGCAGTTAGTCTTCAATCTGTATAAGCAGAAGTGACTAATCTGCAGGTAATGGCAGAAAACCAAGAAGTAACAAGTTAGTTAGCCAACTACAGTATTTGAAGCAAGAACCGATGCTGGGAAAAACAGAAAATGCAGTCTGGAAAGCATAGTTATTCACCTCTAACAGGTGATCTTCGGGAACAACAGGAATTTAGTCTTCACATATGGGTATTGTCGGTACCGACGGAGCCTACGTGCAAACGCTCCCCAGCATCCAATAGGAAGCTTTTGGGAGCATCCCACAGCGCCTGCGTGCTGCCTTCCTGCCTTTCCCAACTGTCCCTCTCCAGTTGAAATCAAAGCTGAGGGAAAAAGAGAGATAGAGAGATACAACTCCTAGGGGAGGTGGGTTGGTTGTGAAGACTAAATTCCTGCTATTCCCGGAGATCACCTGTTACAGGTGAGTAACTATGCTATCTCCAGGAACAAGCAGGAATGTAGTCTTCACATATGGGGACTCCCTAGCTGCAGATGCCAGGGAGAGACCCCAGAGGTTGTGTGCCCTTGTGAAAGGGCTCCCACTTCCCCCCCATGGATCTCTGGCATCCTACCAGGGATGGTGGGAAGGAGTTAAGTATGGAAGAGGTGTTGAAGAACAGCCTGACCAAACAAGGCATCCCGGCGGGAGTCCCTGTCTAAGCAGTAATGGCCTGTGAAGGTATGAACCGAAGGCCAAGTAGCTGCTCGGCAGATGTCGTCAATAGACACAGAATGAAGATGAGCCATAGAGGCTACCATGGCTCTCACATTGTGAGCTGTGACATGGCCTTCCAAAGGAAGGTTTTTACTCTCAAAGGCAAAAGATATACACTGTGCAATCCAGTTGGACAATGTTCTTTTGGAGACTGGAAGTCCCAAATGACTAGGATCAAAAGCAACAAAAAGTTGGGAGGACTTTCTATGTTGCTGTGTCCTTTGCAAGTAAAAAGCCAGAGCCCTTTTACAATCCAAAGTATGAAGATTCCTTTCTGCATTTGAGGCATGAGGCCTTGGGAAAAACACAGGAAGGTAAACCGCTTGGTTTAAATGAAAAGGTGACACCACCTTTGGCATAAAGTGTGGATGCGTCCTAAGGACTACCTTATCATGATTCACTGATGCGACGTGCTGATGTGATTGCAATAAGAAAGATGACCTTCCAGGAAAGGAATTTCAAAGAGGAGGTAGCTAATGGTTCAAAAGGAAGCTTCATGAGCTGCCCAAGAACCAGATTTAAGTCCCATGCTACCGGTGGTGGCTTAATGGGAGGCTTAGTTAAAAGAAGGCCTCTCATAAATCTCGCTATGAGAGGATGAGAGGAAATAGGTTGTCCATTTAGAGGCTTGAAAGAAGCTGCAATAGCACTCAAATGAACTCTCACTGAATTGGTCTTAAGCCCTGCATTAGACAAATGAAGGAGATACTCCAGTAATGATTCCAGAGGTATCGCAAGAGGGTCAAGAACCTTCTGCGAGCGCCATATGGTAAACCTTTTCCACTTGAAAGCATAAGAGCGTCTTGTGGAAGGCTTCCTGGAAGCATAAAGGATATCCTTTACTTGCTGAGAAAGATTAAGGCCGTGAAGTTCTAGGTTTTCAGCAACCAGGCCCTGAGATGCAGAGACTGGGAGGCCCTGAGAAAGGAGATCTGGAGCAGATCCTAACTCCAGAGGCGGAGCTTGAGAGAGATGCAGGAGCAGAGGGTACCACATTTTCTGTGGCCAATGTGGAGCTATGAGAATCATACGACCTCTGTCTCTCTGCAGCTTGAACAGGGTTTTGGGAATTAGGGGAATGGGTGGAAAGGCATACAGGAAGTCCTGGCCCCAATGGAGGAGGAAAGCATCTCTGGCCTGAGAACCCTGAGCTGGAATTCTGGAACAGAACCAGGGAAGTTTGGCATTCAACGGACTTGCAAAGAGGTCTATGTCTGAGGTTCCCCAATTTTGGAAACTTTTGGCCACCTAGTCTGCATGGAGAGACCATTAGTGTGGAAGCAGAACTCGACTGAGTCTGTCTGTCCAAGAGTTTTGAATTCCTGGAAGATACACCACAAGGAGATGAATCTGATGATCTCTGGCGAGGGCCCATAGTAGCAAAGCTTCGTTGCATAGCGACAGAGAGCCTGTTACGCCATGCTTGTTCACATAGAACATGGCTACTTGATTGTCCATTTGAACTGGGACTGTCTTGTAGCTGAGCTGGGTGTGGAATACTCGAAGGGCAAGGAAGATTGCTCTGAGTTCCAGGAGACTGATATATAGATAGGTCTCCTGTGGAGTCCAGGTACCCTGGGTAGAAAGACCTTGCAGGTGGGCTCCCCAACCCACCTGTGAGGCATCTGTTGTTAAAGTGGCTTGGGGTGGGGGTTGCTGAAAAGGGGATCCCATCAAAAGGTTTTGGGGTGATTGCCACCATTGGAGGGACAAAATAAGGCGATCTGAGTTTGCTATTTTGTCTGACAGGCAACCTGACGCCTGAGTCCACTGGACTGCCCTCATATGGAGGCGAGCATAAGGAACCACATACACGGTGGATGCCATGTGGCCTAGCAACTGTAACATTTCCAGAGCAGTGAGGTGAGGTTTTAACACTGCTTGGGAGGCTAATTGCACCATGCGAAGGCAGTGGGCCTATGGAAGGTAGGCCCTTGTCTGTCTGGTATCCAACAGAGCTCCTATAAACTCCAGGGACTGAGTGGGAGCAAGGATGGATTTTGGGAAGTTTATGACAAGTCCCAAATACTGAAGGATGCGCATTGTGCAAGAGAGAGCAACCCTGGCCTCTGGCTCTGAAGGGGCTCGAATGAGCCAGTCGTCTAAGTAAGGGAAGACGAATATTCCTAGGGTGAGAAGAAATGCTGCCACCACAGCCATGCATTTTGTGAACACCCTTGGTGCGGAGGCCAGGCCAAAAGGAAGAACCCTGTATTGGTAGTGCTTCTCTTGAAAAAGAAAGCGAAGGAACTTTCGATGAGTTGGATGGATGAGAACATGAGTGTACGCAACCTTGAGATCTAGAGAACAAAGCCAATCCTGACTCTGAAGGTATGGCAGCAGAGTTCCTAGAGAAATCATTTTGAACTTCTCTTTGAACAGGAATTTGTTCAATTCTCTGAGGTCTAAAATGGGTCTGTGTCCTCCTGTTTCCTTTGGAATAAGGAAATAGGGGGAGTAGAACCCTGTACCCTGTTGTAGAATGGTTAGCTCTTCTATTGCCCCTTGGGCAAGAAACACAGTGAACTCCTGACCTAACTGGTTTGTTGAGAGAGGTCTGAGAATTGAACTGTCTTACCATTGTAGGAGGGGGCATGCTGAGAAAATGAAGCTTGTACCCCTCTCTTACAATAGACAGAGTCCAATTTTCTGCTGTTATCTGACCCCATCTGGGGGCAAAATGACATAACCTTCCTGGAATGGTGGAGGGTTCAGGACCGTTCAGGGCCAGGAAGGCAAAGTTCTCTAGATAGGAGTCAAAGCCCCTGTGGAGGCAGAGTCTGCTGAGCCGGTTGAGGCTTAGCAGCTTTTGTTTTTCTTTGCCTAGGTTGTTGCTGCTGTCCCTTTTGGGCAGACTGACCCAAACTATGCCCCTGCTGGGTATAGGAGGGATAAAACCTCTTCTGCTTACTGAAGAATGGTTTCTTGTAGGATTTTTTCCTTGCAGTATCAGCTGTAGATTTAGACAATCTATCCAAGGTGATATTGTCAGCATCTATCTCATTAGCTTTTTCCTACCAATTCTTGCCAAAGAGATTCTCTCCTGTGCAAGGAATATTCCCTAGTTTATCCTGTACCCAAAGTTCCAAGTCAGATGCCTGGAGCCAGGCAATCCTACGTGTACCTATGGCAACAGCAAAGGTTCTGCTTATGCACTCAAAGCAGTCAAAGGCTGCATGATTGACAAACTTGGAAACATCCTGAGCATGTTTGACAAGGGTGAGGTAATCCTGCCTCTTATCATCAGGAAGGAGAGGGCTCATAAGCTCTAAATCTCCTGTGACTTCCTTAAGGAACATTCCCATATATAATATATAGGAACTGATCCTAGCAGAAAGCATGGAAGCCTGGAAGGTTCAACATCCAAAGGCATCAAGAGTCCTACACTCACGTCCTGAAGGATTAGATGCATGCATTTTAGCACTCTTGATCCTTCTCATAGCTGATTCCACCACCATGGAATGGTGTGGTAGCTGAGTCTTCTGAAAGCCAGGACAAGGAGGAACTCGATACACATCCTTAACATGAGATCATGCAAGATCTCATGAATAGGTAAGGTAGCTGCCTCCTTGGGAGCTTTAGGGTATTGTAGGATTTCTAATTCCTTTGCCCTAGGCTCTTTTTCAGGAGCCACTGTGATGGAAAGGACCTCGAGCCACATCTCGGATAAAATCCTGAAAGGACATATCCTCTGGTGGAGACATCCTACGCTGAGGAGAAGAGGAATCCTCGGGAAGAAGTACTCTGGTATCGGCAGAGCTTTCAGAGTCTTCAGACTCCTCCGAGGATTCAAAGTATCTCCGATCCGGGTGATCGTGCAAGGCAAGGTACCAGTACCGATAGAAGTCGGCATCGGAGGGGTCCGGTACCGACTTGTCGATACCGGATGGATAAGCATGACTCGGTCCCGGTAGAAGACCGGCCGATGTCGATGCAGTCGATGCCAGTACCGGTTGAATTGTCTAAAGCGGTTTCAAGGACATCGAGGCCGTGAGAAGAGCCGCCAGACTGCGTTCAATAGCCAAGAATCTCTGGTCTATCGACGCTGCCGATGCTTGGATATCGGTACCTGATGAAGCAGCCGGTACCCCAGAGCATGGCACCAGTAGTTCTGCCGAGGTTGAGGCCTCGAGAACATCCTGGAGCCCCGTTAGTGCTTTAGAAGCCGAAGCCTCCCACCGGGGCAATTTTGCCGGTGAAAGTCCCTCAAGGGCAACGCCAGAGGCATCTCGATGTTTAGAAGGAGATCTACCCTTTGAGGACCAGCCAGATTTATGTTTATGTTTAGTTACCTGAGATCCATGGGAGGAAGATGAAGCCCTGGAAGACGTCGATGCCATAGAGGCTGCATCGGAGGGAAAAAGGGTGCTAAGTTTAGCAGCTCGGTTCTGCTGGCCCCTCTTCGACATCATCCCACAGGCAAGACACTCTGAAATAGAGTGATTAGGACAAACATTTGAGGCACCACTCATGGGTGTCCTTGACGGAGATGGTACCACCACACTTGGAACACTTTTTAAAACCCGAAGTGGGTTTTTCCATTTTAAGGAAAAAGTTGGGCCTAGTGCCCAAAATGGCGCGTGGCACCTGAGGAGAAAATAACTGGAAAAGACTACAGAAAGAAAGGTTTGTTTGTTTGGGGGTTTTTTTGGAAAAAAAGAAAGAACCACCGGCGGTACCAGTGTAGCATCAAAGGAAGGCAGACGCGCCCACAAAAAAGAATAGACGGGAATTTTTTCCGCGGAAAAAAAGAACTGGAGAGGAACAGTTGGAAAAGGCAGGAAGGCAGCACACAGGTGTTGTGGGATGCTCCCAAAAGCTTCCTATTGGACACTGGGGAGCATTCCCGCGCAGGCTCCGTCTGTACCGACGATACCCATATGTGAAGACTACATTCCTGCTTGTTCCTGGAGATAGCACAGTTACTTACCTGTAACAGGTGATCTCTGGGAACAGCAGGAATTAGTCCTCACATAAGGGTATGTCGGTACTGACGGAGCCTGCGCGAGAATGCTCCCCAGCTTCCCAGAATGAAAGCTTTTGGGGCATCCCACAGCGCATGCGCGCTGCCTTCCCGCCTTTCCTACCAACTCTCCTCAGTTCAAGTTTAAAGCTGAGACAATAGAGAGAGAGAGGAAAGGAAAGACAAAGAGAGATACAACTCCTAGGGGAGGTGGGAGGGTTGTGAGGACTAATTCCTGCTGTTCCCAGAGATCACCTGTTACAGGTAAGTAACTGTGCTATCTCCAGGAACAAGCAGGAATAAGTCCTCACATATGGGGACTCCCTAGCTAAGATGCCTGGGAGATCCCCAAGGGTATGAGACCCTGAAGGGTTCCTCGTCTTCCTATGGATCTCAGGCATCCATTCAGGGAAGGAGGGCAGGAGTTGTTCAAGAATGGAACAGGTGTCTGAGGACAGCCTGACCAAACAAGGCATCCCGGCGGGAGTCCTTGTCCAAACAGTAATGGGCTGTGAAGGTATGAACCGAGGCCCAAGTGGCTGCTCGACAGATCTGGTCGATGGACACAGAATGAAGATGAGCCATAGATGTGGTCATGGCCCTCACATTGTGAGCTGTGACATGGCCCTCCAGAGAAAGGTTCTTACTCTGGTAAGCAAAAGCAATACACTGAGCAATCCAATTGGACAGTGTTCTTTTAGAGACTGAAAGTCCTAAATGAGAAGGATCAAAAGCTACAAAAAGTTGGGAAGACTTTCTATGTTGCTGTGTCCTGTGTAAGTAAAAAGCAAGAGCTCTTTTACAATCTAGAGTATGAAGGTTCCTCTCTGCAGTGGATGCATGAGGAACTGGAAAAAAGACAGGTAAATATACCTCTTGATTAAGATGAAAAGGTGAGACCACTTTAGGCATAAAGTGAGGATTTGTCCTAAGGACTACCTTATCATGATGGAACCTTGTATAAGGTGGATTAGCCACTAAGGCCTGCAGTTCACTGATGCGGCGAGCAGAAGTGATTGCAATAAGGAAAATAACCTTCCAGGAAAGAAATTTCAAGGAGAAAGTGGTTAAGGGTTCAAAAGGTGGCTTCATAAGCTGACCAAAAACCAAATTTAAGTCCCATGCCACCGGAGGAGGTCGAATGGGAGGTTTAGTTAAAGTTAGGCCTCTCATAAATCTTGCAATAAGAGGATGAGAGGAAACAGGTTGTCCATTGATAGGCTTAAGGGATGCTGCAATAGCACTTAAATGGACCCTTACGCATTAAGAAGAGTGGAAGAAAGTCCAAAAAACTGCCAGCATGGTTTAAAGGTGAGGTCAGAGAGGCTGTTGCTGCCAAAAAAGCAACCTTCAGGAAATGGAAAAAAGAGCCAAATGATGAAAACTGGAAACAACACAAGCACTGGCAAGTTAAATGCAAAGCATTGATAAGGCAGGCAAAGCGGGAATTTGAGAAGAAACTTGCTACGGAAGCAAAAACACACAATAAAGACTTTTTCAAGTACATTCGTAGCAAAAGGCCTGTGAAAGAGTCAATTGGACCGTTAGATGATAAAGGGGTAAAAGGGGCAGTAAGAGGAGACAAGGCTATAGCAGAGAGACTGAATGAATTCTTTGCTTCGGTCTTTACTGAGGAAGATGTAGGGATGTTACCCATGACTGAAGTGGTATTTAAAGGTGATACTGCAGAGGAATTGAGAGAAATATCACTACACCGGGAAGATATATTACAACTATTTGATAAACTGAATAGTAGCAAATCACCTGGACCGGATGGTATACATCCCAGAGTGTTGAAAGAACTGAAATATGAGATTGCAGACCTGCTATTGGTAATCTGTGAACTTTCATTAAAATCATCTGTAATACCTGAAGATTGGAGGGTCGCCAACGTAACACCAATTTTTAAAAAAGGTTCCAGGGGTGACCCGGGAAATTACAGACCGGTGAGCCTGACGTCAGTACCAGGGAAAATGGTAGAAACCATCATAAAGAACAAAATTACACAACATGTAGATAGTCATGGCCTAATGGGAGACAGCCAACATGGCTTTAGACAAGGAAGATCTTGTCTTACTAATCTGATATGTTTCTTTGAAGGTGTGCATAAACAGGTAGACAAAGGTGAGTCAGTTGATATAGTGTATCTGGACTTCCAGAAAGCTTTTGACAAGGTCCCCCATCAGAGACTTTTGGCAAAGCTAAAAAGTCATGGGATAGGAGGCAGTGTACTATTGTGGACTGGGAACTGGTTAAAAGATAGAAAGCAGAGGGTAGGGCTAAATGGCCAATATTCCCAATGGAAAAAAGTGAATAGTGGAGTACTCTTGGGATCTGTACTGGGTCCGCTACTTTTTGACATATTCATAAATGACCTGGAAAAGGGAATAACTAGTTAGGTTATCAAATTTGCAGATGACACAAAACTGTTTAAAGTTGTTAAAACCCAAGAGGATTGTGGAAAACTGCAGGAGGATCTGGATAAATTGGAAGACTGGGCATCCAAATGGCAGATGAAATTTAATGTGGACAAATGCAAAGTTATGCACCTAGGAAAGAACAACCCACACTATAGTTACACGATGCAAGGCTCCACATTAGAAACCACCACCCAGGAAAAGGACTTAGGAGTCATCGTGGATAACATGTTAAAACCCTCCGCCCAGTGTGCAGCAGCGGCCAAGAAAGCAAATAGAATGCTAGGTATCATAAAGAAAGGGATGGAGAATAAAACAAAGGATATTATAATGCCTCTGTATCGCTCCATGGTACGACCGCACCTTGAATATTGTGTGCAATTCTGGTCGCCGTATCTTAAAAAGGACATAGCGTTATTAGAAAAAGTACAGAGAAGAGCCACCAAATTGGTGAAGGGGATGGAAGGCTACTCCTATGAAGAGAGGCTAAAAAGGTTAGGGCTCTTTAACCTGGAAAAGAGACGGCTGAGGGGAGATATGATAGAGGTCTATAAATTAATGAATGGAGTGGAACGGATAAACGTGGATCAATTGTTTACGCTATCAGAATATAGAAAGACTAGGGGACATGTAATGAAGCTACAGGGTAAACTATTTAAGACAAATAAGAGAAAATATTTTTTCACTCAACGTGTAATCAAACTCTGGAATCTGTTACCGGAGGATGTAGTAAGGGCTGTTAGTATAGCTGGGTTTAAAAAAGGTTTGGACAAGTTCCTGGAGGAAAGGTCCATAAACCACTATTAAAAAGGGACCCAGGATATCAATGCTTGACCCAGTACAAGCATTATGGAACCTGTGTCTTTTGGGGATATTGCTAGGTAAGTAGGACCTAGATTGGCCACTGTTGGAAACAGGATACTGGACTTGATGGACCTCGGTCTGACCCAGTATGGCACGTCTTATGTTCTTATGTTCTTATGAATTCGTCTTAAGGCCTGCATTGGAAAGATGCAGAAGATATTCTAATAGAGAATTCACAGGAAGTGCCAGAGGGTCAAGACCCTGTTGAGCACACCAAATGGAAAATCTTTTCCATTTAAAAGCATAGGAACGCCTAGTGGAAGGTTTCCTGGAAGCATGGAGGATATCTCTCACTTGCTGCGAAAGATTGAAGTCTTGAAGGTCTAGGCCTTCAGTAACCAAGCTCTGAGGTGAAGGGACTTGGGGTTTGGATGCCACAAAGTCCCCTCCTCCTGAGACAGAAGGTCTGGAGCAGCTCCCAAGTCCAGGGAGGGGGCTTGGGAGAGATGCAGAAGTAGAGGGTACCACACTTGGCGTGGCCAGCGTGAAGCTATGAGGATCACAGATCCTTGATCCCTCTGAAGTTTGAACAGAGTCTTGGGAATCAAAGGAATGGGTGGAAAGGCATACAGGAAGTCCTGACCCCAATGAAGGAGGAAGGCATCCTTGGCCTGAACTCCCTGACATGGAATTCTGGAACAGAACCGGGGAAGTTTGCCATTCCACGGACTTGCAAATAGGTCTCTATCCGGGGTTCCCCATTCCTGGAAGATTCTGAGTACCTGATCCATGTGCAGGGACCATTCGTGTGGAAGCAGAACTCGACTGAGTCTGTCTGCCCAAGACTTTTGAATTCCTGGGAGGTATACTGCCAGGAGATGGATTTGATGCTCTCTGGCGAAGGCCCATAATCTTAGAGATTCGTTGCAAAGCGACAGAGAGCCAGTTCCTCCTTGCTTGTTTATGTAAAACATGGCTACCTGATTGTCCGTTTGAATGAGGACTGTCTGGTAGCTAAGGAGGGTATGAAAGACCTTGAGAGCTAGGAACACTGCTCGAAGTTCCAAGAGGTTGATATGAAGAGAGGTCTCTTGTGGGGACCAAGTGCCTTGGGTGGAGAGGTCCTGTAGATGAGCTCCCCAACCTGTTTGGGAGGCATCTGTTGTGAGGATTGCTTGGGGCAACAAAGGTTGGAAGGGGGACCCCAGCAACAGATTTTGACATCCACCATTGGAGAGACCAAAAGAGACGTTTGGAGTTTGCTATTTGGTCTGAGAGAGCTCCTGAAGCTTGAGTCCACTGGGTGGACTAAGTCCATTGAGCTGCTCTCATGTGTAGGCGAGCATAGGGCACCACATGTACTGTGAAAGCCATGTGGCCTAGTAGTTGTAGCATCTCCCGGGCAGTTAAGTGGCTCCTTGACTGAATCTGGGAGGCTAACTGCACTAGACGTTGGCAACGAGCCTGGGGAAGATAGGCTCTTGCAGTAGTAGTGTCCAACCAGGCCCCTATGAATTCTAGGGACTGAGTAGGGGTGAGCTGAGATTTTGGGAGGTTTACCACAAGTCCCAGGTATTGCAGAATGCGCCTGGTGCGGTTCAGGGAGATCTGAGCCTCTGACTGGGTTGGAGCTCGGATGAGCCAGTCGTCCAGGTATGGGAAGACAAATATTCCCAGAGTGCGTAGAAATGCAGCAACTATTGCCATGCATTTGGTGAACACTCTTGGAGCAGAGGCTAGACCGAAAGGAAGCACTCTGTATTGGTAATGTTTTCCCTGGAACAGAAAACGTAAGAATTTTCTGTGAGATGGATGGATGAGGACATGAGTGTACGCATCCTTGAGATCTAGAGAACAAAGCCAATCCTGACTCTGCAGGTATGGAAGGAGAGCGCCTAGAGAAAGCATCTTGAACTTCTCCTTGCATAGAAATTTGTTCAATTCTCTGAGATCTAGAATGGGTCTGTATCCCCCTGTTTTCTTTGGAATGAGAAAGTAGGGGGAGTAAAACCCTGACCCCTGTTGAAGAAGAGGAACTTCTTCTATGGCCCTCTGGGCCAGAAGGGTGGTTACCTCCTGATCCAGAAGGTCGAGGAGAGATATGGGAGAATTGGCACCTTCAAAAGAATCAAAGGCTGCCCTGTTGGAAAACTTTGAAATGTCTTGAGTATGCTTAAGCCAAAGAAGGAACTCATCCCTTTTATCCTCTGGAATAAAAGGGAGAAAGTTGTGCAGTTTTTCTGCAACCTCCTTCAGAAACATACCCATATAAAGGCTGTAGGAATTGATTCTGGCAATAAGCATGCTAGCTTGGAAGATTTTCCTACCAAAAGCATCCAAGGTCCTGCATTCTCTTCCTGGAGGAGTAGAAGAGTGTCTTTTGGTACTCTTTATCCTTTTCATAGCTGACTGCACCACAATGGAGTGGTGAGGAAGCTGAGTTTTTTGAAATCCAGGAGGAGGAGGGACACGGTACATAGTGTCCAATCTACGAGAATGAGGAGAAAGGGTGAGAGGAGTCTCCCACAATTCAATCAAATGTTCTTGAAGAATTTCATGAATTGGCAAGGTGACTGCCTCTCTGGGAACCTTAGAGTATCCCAAAATATCTAATTTTTTTGCTCTAGGTTCTTTTTCAGAGGTTACTGAAATAGAGAGTCCTTTAGCTACTTCTATTATGAAGTCTTGAAAGGACAAATCCTCTGGAGGAGACATTCTCCTTTTTGGAGAAGAAGGCTCCTCAGGAAGGGTGACAGATACTTCAGGGGACTCATCCGATGACTCAGAATCATCAGAAGAATCGAAGTATCGTCTACTCGATTCTAAAGATCGATAGGCGTATCGATCGGTACCGACATCGGGTGTCCCCGGTACCGGGTCGGTACCGAGAAAGAGCCCAGGACAGGGAGCCGGAATCGGTATCCTGGCCGATGTCGATGCAGCGGGTACCGGTATCGAAGTTGGTACCGGTACCGGCGCCGGTACCGACAACAGAGCTTGTTGTGGTACCGACGGCGTCGCAGCCTTGATGAAAGCCAGTATAGCCTGCTGCATGGATTGCACAGTGTGATCCATGGACGCCACGACTACCTGGATGTCGGTACCGGGAGATTGTGCCGGTACCCCAGAGCAGTCTAACAGATGATCGGTCGAGGCCGTGCCATCGATGTCAACCTGTAACCCCATAGGAGGAGCTTTGGAAGCCGGAGCTTCCCGCCGGGGTTGTTTGGCTGGGGCAGGATCCTCAAGGGCAAGCCTGGAGGCATCTCGATGCTTAGAGGGAGATTCGCCCTTTGAGGACCTGCTAAAAGTATGTTTGGTTACCTGAGATCCATCAGGAGAGGAAGACCTGGAAGATGTCGATGCTACCGCCGGTGCATCCGTGGGAAACAGCACATGCAGCTTGGCTGCCCGGTTCTGTAACCCTCGTTTAGACATTAGAGAACAGGACTGGCAATCCGGGATGGAGTGTTCAGGCACCAAACATTTAAGACACCATTCATGGGTATCTGTAACAGAAATTGTACCGCTACACTTAGTGCATTTTTTGAAGCCGGAGGCTGGTTTTTCCATGAGGGAAAGTTTCTTGTGGACCTGGAGGCCTAAGAAGAAAATACACCAAGTGAGGAAAAAAGATAGTTTTTTTTTTTAAAGAAAAGAAAAGAAAAGACCGGCGGTACCGGTCCGGCATCGGGGAAGGCAGACACGCGACCAAAGAAATAAATTAAAATAAAGAACTTCTTCAGCGGTGACAGGAACACGACCTGCTGGCTCTGTGGAAAAGAAGAACTGAGGAGAGTTGGTAGGAAAGGCGGGAAGACAGCGCGCATGCTCTGTGGGATGCCCCAAAAGCTTTCATTCTGGGAAGCTGGGGAGCATTCCCGCGCAGGCTCCGTCAGTACCGACGTACCCATATGTGAGGACTTATTCCTGCTTGTTCCTGGAGATAGCACAGTTACTTACCTGTAACAGGTGATCTCTGGGAACAGCAGGAATAAGTCTTCACATATGGGTATCGTCGGTACCGACGGAGCCTGCGCGGGAACGCTCCCCAGTTCCAGTAAGAAAGCTTTTGGGAGCATCCCACAGCGCCTGCGCGCTGCCTTCCCGCCTTTCCTAACCGCCTCTCTCCAGTTCGAGTTTTAAAGCTGAGACAAAGAGAGAGAGAGAGGAAAGGAAAGATAGATAGAGAGATACAACTCCTAGCGGAGGTGGGTGGGTTGTGAAGACTTATTCCTGCTGTTCCCAGAGATCACCTGTTACAGGTAAGTAACTGTGCTATCTCCAGGAACAAGCAGGAATGAGTCTTCACATATGGGGACTCCCCAGCTAGAGATGCCAGGGAGATCTCCAAAGTTGTGAGTCCCTGAGAAGGGCTCTACCTCACCCCATGGATCTCGGGCATCCAACCAGGGATGGGGGGTAGGA
Organism: Ichthyophis bannanicus; assembly: GCA_033557465.1. Lineage (NCBI taxonomy): Eukaryota > Metazoa > Chordata > Amphibia > Gymnophiona > Ichthyophiidae > Ichthyophis > Ichthyophis bannanicus. The sequence goes on from CM066031.1 coordinate 552,167,244, forward strand.
GTTGATTAGGTATGGAACGGGTGTTTGAGAACAGCCTGACCAAACAAGGCATCCGGGCGGGAGTCCTTGTCCAAGCAGTAATGGGCTGTAAAGGTATGAACAGAGGCCCAGGTGGCCGCTCGAGAGATTTGGTCGATGGACACAGAGTTTAGATGAGCCATAGAGGCTGCCATGGCCCTCACATTGTGAGCTGTGACATGGCCCTCCAGAGAAAGGTTCTTACTCTGGTAGGCGAAGGAAATACACTGAGCAATCCAATTGGACAGAGTTCTCTTAGAGACTGGAAGTCCTAAATGAGAGGGATCAAAAGCAACAAAGAGTTGAGAGGACTTTCTATGTTGCTGTGTCCTTTGTAAGTAAAAAGCGAGCGCTCTTTTACAATCCAGGGTATGGAGATTCCTCTCTGCACTTGATGCATGAGGTCCTGGAAAAAAGACAGGTAAATATACCTCCTGATTTAGATGAAAAGGTGAAACCACTTTAGGCATAAAGTGTGGATTGGTCCTGAGGACTACCTTGTCATGATGGAACCTTGTATAAGGAGGATTATCCACCAAGATTTGCAGCTCACTGATGCGGCGAGCTGAAGTGACTGCAATGAGAAAAATAACCTTCCAGGAAAGACATTTCAAGGAGGTAGTGGCTAAGGGTTCAAAGGGTGGCTTCATAAGCTGGCCAAGAACCACATTCAAGTCCCATGCCACTGGAGGTGGTCTAATGGGAGGTTTAGTCAAAAGAAGGCCTCTCATGAATCTTGCTATAAGAGGATGAGAGGAAATAGGTTGTCCATTGAGAGGCTTAAGGGATGCTGCAGTAGCACTCAAATGGACTCTTACTGAATTCGTTTTAAGGCCTGCATGGGATAAATGCAGCAAATACTCTAGTAAAGAATTCAGAGGTATTGCAAGAGGGTTAAGACCCTTCTCTGCACACCAAATGGTAAACCTCTTCCATTTAAAAGCATAGGAACGTCTGGTGGAAGGCCTTCTGGAAGCATGAAGGATATCCTTCACTTGCTGAGAAAGATGCAAATCTTGAAGGTCTAGGCCTTCAGCAACCAGGCCCTGAGATGAAGAGACTGGGGATTTGGGTGCCACAACATTCCCTCCTCCTGGGATAGGAGGTCTGGAGCAGATCCCAAGTCTAGGGAGGGAGCTTGAGAGAGATGCAGAAGTAGAGGGTACCACACTTGGCGTGGCCAACGTGGTGCTATGAGGATCATAGACTCCCTGTCTCTCTGAAGCTTGAACAGTGACTTGGGAATTAGGGGAATGGGTGGAAAGGCATAGAGGAAGTCTTGCCCCCAATGAAGGAGGAAGGCATCCCTGGCCTGAACTCCCTGACACGGAATGGGGGAAGTTTGGCATTCCACGGACTTGCAAACAGGTCTATGTCTGGGGTTCTCCAAATTTGAAAGATCCTGGTTATCTGGTCCCCATGGAGGGACCATTCGTGTGGAAGCAGAATTCGACTGAGTCTGTCTGCCCAAGAGTTTTGAACCCCTGGAAGATACATGCCATGAGATGAATTTGATGCTCTCTGGCGAAGGCCCACAATCTCAGAGCTTCGTTGCAAAGCGACAGAGAGCCAGTTCCCCCCTGCTTGTTCACGTAGAACATGGCTACTTGGTTGTCCATGTGGATGAGGACTATCTTGTAGCTGAGCAGGCTGTGGAAGACTCTGAGAGCTAGAAAAATTGCTCTGAGCTCTAAGAGGTTAATATGTAGAGATGTCTCCTGTGGAGACCAGATGCCCTGGGTGAAGAGATCTTGTAGATGAGCCCCCCAAGCCTTTGGGGAGGCATCTGTTGTGAGGGTTGCTTGGGGTAACACCTGTTGAAAGGGGGACCCCAGCAACAGATTTTGGGTGGACTTCCACCACTGGAGAGAGCAAAAAAGGCGACTGGAAGTTGCTATTTTGTCTGACAGGCACCCTGATGCCTGGGTCCATTGGGTGGACAAAGTCCATTGAGCTGCCCTCATGTGAAGGTGAGCATAAGGGACCACATGCACAGTGGATGCCATGTGGCCTAACAGTTGTAACATCTCTCGAGCAGTTAAGTGGGACTTTAACTGAATCTGAGAGGCTAACTGCACCAAGCTAGGCAACGGGCCTGGGGAAGATAGACCCTTGCAGTGGTGGTATCCAGTAAGGCCCCTATGAACTCCAGAGATTGAGTAGGGGTGAGATGGGATTTTGGGATGTTTATTACAAGTCCCAGATATTGAAGGATACGGCTTGTGCAGGCCAGGGAAGCCTGGGCCTCTGACTGGGATGGAGCTCGGATGAGCCAGTCGTCCAGATATGGGAATACAAATATTCCTAGAGTGCGTAGAAATGCAGCTACTCCTGGCATGCATTTTGTGAACACCCTTGGGGCAGAGGCCAGACCGAAGGGAAGCACTCTGTATTGATAGTGCTTTCCTTGGAAAAGGAACCGAAGGAACCTTCTGTGTTTTGGATGGATGAGGACATGGGTGTACGCATCCTTGAGATCTAGAGAACAAAGCCAGTCCTGACTCTGGAGGTATGGAAGGATAGTACTGAGAGAAGTCATCTTGAATTTCTCCTTGCATAGAAACTTGTTCAATTCTCTGAGATCTAAAATGGGTCTGTAGCCCCCTGTTTTATTTGGGATGAAAAAGTAGGGGGAGTAGAACCCTGAGCCCTGTTGAAGAAGGGGTACTTCTGCTACCCTTCTTGCCCAAGGAGCAATAGAAATCTCCTGACCCAGAAGGTCGAGGAGAGATGTTGGAGAATTGAACTGTCTCACCATGGTGTGAGGTGGAAGGTTTAAGAAATGAAGCTTGAACCCTTCCCTTATGATGGAGAGGGTCCATTGCTCTGCTGTGATTTGTTCCCATCTGGGAGCAAAGTGAGCTAACCTTCCTGGAATGGTGAGAGGCTCTGGATGTTCTAGAGCCAGAAAGGCTCAGTTCTCTAGTTGTAAGTCAAAGGCCCTGAGGAGGCTGAGACTGTTGGGCTGTAGCAGTCCTTGCAGCCTTAGGCTTGGCCTGTTTCGGTTGTTGCTGTCTCTTTGTAGCAAAACGACCTGCAGAAGATGCCTGCTGACCATAAGCAGAATAATATTTCCCTTTTTTGGGGAAAAATCCCTTTTTGAACAACCTTTTCTTAAAAGGAGCAGAAGTAGACTTTGAAAGTCTATCTAAAGCAGAATTTTCAGCATCCATCTGGGTGGCCTTTGCTTGCCAATCTTTGCCAAAAAGGTTTTCACCTGTACAAGGAAGGTTTACTAGTCCATCCTGAACCCAGGGTTCCAAATCAGAAGCTTGTAACCAAGCAAATCTGCGTGCACCTATGGCAATAGCCGAGGCTCTGCTGGCACCTACAAAAGAATCAAAGGCTGCACGGTTGGAAAACTTGGAAATATCCTGGGCATGTTTAAGCCAGGTGAGAAACTCTTCCCTTTTATCTTCTGAAATAAAAGGAGACAAAGTTTGCAGATGATCTGTAACTTCTTTTAGAAACATCCCCATGTAGAGACTATAGGAGTTGATTCTGGCAACAAGCATATTGGCCTGGAAAATTCTCCTGCCAAAGGCATCTAAGGTTCTGCATTCTCTTCCTGGAGGAGTAGAAGAGTGCCTTTTTGTACTCTTGATCTTTTTCATAGCAGACTCCACCAGAATGGAGTGGTGAGGAAGCTGAGTCTTATGAAAGCCAGGACAAGGAGGAACACGATACATGGTGTCCAACCTACGAGAATGAGGGGAGGTGGTGAGAGGAGTCTCCCATATGCCCAACATGTGATCATAAAGAATCTCATGTATTGGTAAAGTGGCTGCCTCTTTAGGAGCCTTAGGATATTGTAAAATATCTAATTTTTTGGCTCTAGGCTCTGTCTCAGGGGCCACTGAGATGGAAAGGCCCCTGGCCACTTCCCTAATGAAGTCTTGAAAAGACAAGTCTTCTGGAGGAGACATTCTCCTTTTTGGAGAAGAGGGCTCCTGAGGAAGGATCACCGATGCTTCGATAGAGGCCTCTGATTCATCAGAGTCTTCAGAGGAATCAAAGTATCGCCTGTCTGGATGCTCCTGCAGAGCCCGATACGCGTACCGGGTGGTATCGACATCGGGAGTGATCGGTACCGATTCGGTACCGATGGGCATCACAGAACAGTGTACCACTGCAGTCGACACCGAAGCCGATGTCGATGCATTCGGTACCGGCACCGGAACCGATATCGGTTCTGGTGCCGGAATCGGTACCGACAACGGAGTTTGTTGCGGTACCGAAGGCGTCGCAGCTTGTATGAATGCCGTTATGGCACGCTGCATGGTCAGAATATTCTGATCCATCGACGCCACCAATGTCTGGATGTCGGTACCAGTGGGAACCACCGGTACCCCAGAACATGGCAACAGGTGATCTGTCGAGGCCGAACCATCGATGTCAACCTGTGACCCCATAGATAAAGCTTTGGAAGCCGGAGCCTCCTGCCGGGGTAATTTTGCCGGTGCGGATTCCTCGAGAGCAAGCCCGGAGGCATCTCGATACTTAGAGGGAGATCTACTCTTCGAGGACCGGCTGGACTTAAGTTTGGTTACCTGAGATCCATGGGAGGAAGAAGCAGCCCTGGAAGACGTCGATGCCACTGAAGCTGCATCAGAGGGAAACAGGGTACTGAGCTTGGCTGCTCGATTCTGTAGATCTCTTTTAGACATCATGCAACAGGACTCACAATCCGTAATGGAATGGTCAGGACCTAAACATTTTAGACACCAGTCATGGGTGTCGGTGACAGAAATAGTGCCGCTGCACTTCGTGCACTTTTTAAACTCGGAGGCGGGCTTTTCCATGAGGAAACATTTTCGTAGGCCTAAGGCCACAGAAAGAAAAAATGCACTGAAGTGAGAAAAACAGTAGTTGTTTTTTTGAGGGTTTTTTTAGAATAAAGAAAGAAAAGACCGGCGGTACCGGTCCGGTGTCGAGAAGGCAGACACGCGACCAAAGAAATAAAAGAAAATAAGAAATTCTTCAGCGGTGACAGGAACACGACCTGCTGGCTCCGCGGAAAAGAAGAACTGGAGAGAGGCGGTTAGGAAAGGCGGGAAGGCAGCGCACAGGTGCTGTGGGATGCTCCCAAAAGCTTTCTTACTGGATGCTGGGGAGCGTTCCCGCGCAGGCTCCGTCGGTACCGACAATACCCATATGTGAAGACTCATTCCTGCTTGTTCCTGGAGATAACAATTTTCATTCACTGGGCTCAAGGAAATTGCCTGAGCCTCTCTTATGCTATAAAATACACGGTACTGACGCCTCAGAGAGCAGTAAGGCTTATAAATCCATGCTTCCTAGTAACAAAGATCATATACAATATCATACAAACATGAATCCTGGTTGATTTTAGAACAGCACTTCAAGATAAGTCAAGTACAGCACCTGAAGGTATAACACAGAATGTCCCCCTTCTAACAACAGTAGTATGGTATGGTGTTGGCAGAGGATCAAATTTCTGTGATAACGGCAACACTGGTATTACCTCATTCAGCCTCCAGCTGTGCTCTACTGCTCCTACTCACAATTATACTGTACTAACAGAAACGGGTGACCAGAGCAGAAACAAAATTGCAAAAAATTAATCACTGTATGACTCACTGATACTTTGTTTTGTCAGACTCCTTGTACATATGGGAGATTAACTCTTTCGATACAAATTTTCCATTTTAATCATTAGAAAACAGCAAAGATGTAAAAGCATACACTTTGCACTTCTCTGATATGGGTTCGATATGGCAAGTTTATTTGGAGAATTTTCTTTTGTTGCTGGGACTTTTTTGGTATAAAGCAGTCCTGATGCAGAACAGCTAAATGGTGTGGTTCGAAATAGGACATTTAGTTGAGGAGCAACTGAAAATAAAGTTTGAATGCTTGACTCAGTCGTCACAGCATCCCTGAAAGCATATTTGCTCACCTGTAACAGGTGTTCTCTGGGGACAGCAGAAATCAATCCTCATATATGGGTGCACCGATGAAGCCCGAGCGGTATCCTCTCCCCAGCTTTCAAAGAAAGCCTTTTTGAGATGCACCAGGTATGCGTGGTCCCCTTTTTGCCTAAGTACGATAACATAGCACAAGATGGCAAAAAGAAAAGCAACTCCACGGGAAGGAGGAAGGATTGTGAGGACTGATTCATGCTGTCCCTGGAGAACACCTCTTACGGGTAAGCAATTACACTTTCTCCGGGAACAAGCAGGAAGTCTGTCCTCAATTATCGGACTCCCAAGCTACCAGCTACTGAAAAAAACCTGTAAAAAGGCCACGGGTGACCAGAAAAGGGTGAATCATGAGAAGCAGCAACCAAGTCAAGGACACCAGACCCACAAGCAGCTCCCAAGTGTTAAGCAAGGAACCAATTCTCCGGCAGCTTGAACACACCAAAGGGCCGGAGGGCAGGAGCTGCCTTACTCCCCAAACAAGTGATGGAGTACTGCCTGGTCGAAGGTGCTGTCTCATTAGGATTCCATCTTCAGGCAGTAGTGAGCTGCGAAGGTGTGGACAGAGGACCAGGTGGCAGCCCGATAGATCTCCACTAAGGGGACAAAGCGCAGGTTTGCCACAGAGACCGCCATGGCTCAGACGTTGTGCGCTATGACAGAACACTCCAGTGAGACACCAACCTGCTCGTAAGTAAAGGCAATGCAGTCTGCCACCCAAATGGACAGGGTACACTGAGAGACCACTGTCCCCAACCAATTTAGGTCGTAGGAGACAAAGAGCTGTGAGGAGCGCCAGGGCACTGTTCTGGTCCAGGAGGTAGACTGCCCACAGGAGCATCCCGCTGCTGCTGGCAAAAGAGCAAAGGCTCACCGCCTCTTGGCACAGGAGGAACAATCCCGTCCCTCCCTGCTTGTTGATGTAAAACATTGCCACTTTGTCGTTGGTCTGGATCAGGACCACTTGATGGAGGTGGTGTTGGAAAGTCCAGAGGGATAGCACTATCACTTGGAGCTCCAGGAGTTTGATCTGCTGGAGGCTCTACTCCTGCAATCAGCTGCCCTGTGTATGAAGGTTGTTGCAATGGGCTCTCCAGCCCAGTTTGGAGGCATCAGTGATGAGGATCCTCTGGGGGGGGGGGCAGGGGCCTGGAAGGGCATTCTGGCCTGCAGGTGTTGGAGTTGCCTCCACCAGTCAAGCGAGTCGGCCAGAGAGTGGGTCACAGCCACTCTGTCCTGTAGGTGCCCCATGGCCTGCGACCACTGGGAGCTGACAGCCCACTGGGCTGGCCGCATGTGCAGGCGGGCATCTGGGGTGACATGCACCGCAAACCCCATGTGACCCAGAAGGTAAAGTATGAGGTGGGCAGAGGCTGAGGGCTGACCCAGGACTGCCCTGCAAGCGCCTGGAGGAGCTGGGCCCTGTTTCCAGAGGAAGGAAAGCCTTGGCCTGGATGGTGTCCATCACTGCCTCTATGAACTACAGGCATTGCATTGGCTGAAGATGGGATTTTAGGTAGTTTATGGTCCTGGACTAGTCATCCAAGGAGGCCTCGATGATGTCAGGCTCTTCGAGGAGCATCCCTCCTTGAGGGAGCTCTGGCTTGGGGCTCCGTGTCCTTGAGACTTCGAGGCAGCATGGTCACCATGCGTGGAGGGAGCCTCTGCAGCAATCCTTGAGGGCACTGATCCTGCCGACGACTCCAGGCCTGAGTCGGTCTTGTGAAAAATCGACTCATGCTGCTTCTTGCGGCCCCAGAAGTCCTTGGAGGTCATTTGCTGGCAGAGACCACACACCAAGGCATCATGATCCGGCCCGAGGCACCAAAGGCAACAATCACGTGTGTCTGTGCGTGACATATTATGAGCGCATGGCTTGAAGCCACTAGCTGAGGCCATGGTGGGGAAGACAGTCCACGCAAGGTCAAGCTCTCTAGGCCCGGCCAGAAAGGGCACGAAAACCCATGCACCAAAGGAAGGATCCCTGAAGGAGGAAAAGAAAAAAGAAACCCGAAAACAACGTGACGCCGGAGGAAAGCGAAATTGGGAGACAGGAGGGAACCGGTACGCGACGGGAAAAAAGACAGACAAAAGATGGAAAAACCCCCAACTTTTTCTGGGGGAGATGGATACACATTTGCTGGGCTCCATGGAAAAAAGGAGACTGGGGCAAGATGGCAAACTTAGGCGTGAAGGGGACCATGTATGCGTGGTACATCTCCCAAAGGCTTTCTTTGAAAGCTGAGTAGAGATTACCACGTGGGCTTACAAACAGATGAGGAACCGCTCAGGAAGGAGATGTAGTAACAATATGAGTGCTAATGAAGGAGGACAAGTCTTCAGGCTGAAAGAAAACATACTTTTGTGATTGGAAAATGATACATTTACAAGGAAATCTCAATACAAAGGATGCCCCCGTCTGAATCACCCCAGGGCACAAAAGTAAAAAGGCTTTTCGTCTCTTCTGAGTTTCTCTGGCAACATCAGGGAAAAGCGATATTTTTTTACCCATGAACAAATTAGCTCTCTTTTTATAGTATAACTTGAGGATCCACTCTCTATCTGATGACAAAGCAAATGACACTAACATAGTGGAGACAGGCAGTTCATCTTCCTTAGGTGATTGTAGAAGAGCTGAGACATTAAGAAAATCCCATTTCTAAAGTCCCAACTGCCATCTTTCCGTCTTTCCTGCCAACTGGCAAAAATAGGCTTTCGAAATAGGAGGAAACAAGTCAGGCAGAATCAAAAAAGACTCCTGAAGATATTTCTTGAACAAATCCAGAGGAGATACTGCAGGAACCACCGGAAAATTCAATAAACATATATTGGTAGATCTGGTAGCATTCTCCAATGCCTCTAACTTTGCTCTTAGGGCCATATTATCTTTAACCAAGGATAAGGATAAGTCAGAAGCAGTAAGCTTCTGCTCAGAAACATCCATTTTCCCCTTTATCTCCATAATCTCAGTAACATGGTTAGAGACCGTTTCCTCAAGCTTAGATATCCTAGACGTGGAAAAAGACAACTGCTGAGTTAGTACCTGTGAAAGTTGTGTTATCGCCTCCCATATGCTGTCCAAAGTCACTGAGGCAGGACGCGATAATGTAAAGACAAAGGAGGATTCAGGTGTGACAGCCTCGGAGAAAATCTTCTCACCACTGGCACCACTCAAACCACGAGCGGAATCAGCTACCTCTCCAACTTTCACCAAGTCTGCCACGATTCCAATTGGCTGCCCACCAGAGGTCTCCACGAACAAGCCCCGCTCCAGACTTGCAGCCCCGACCTCAACAGGAGGGCTTGCAGTTCCGCTTGCTGGAGAGGTCACCAAAAGACCCGGAAGAGCAGGAGGAGCACGCTCATCAGGGGAGAGAGACAGACATCGAAGGCAGAAGACGCCGCAAGCTCCTCAGCCGGCACAACCAAGCCTGCTCGGATCTCCCAAACTTGGTTCTCAGTGAGCCGTACAAACCAGTCCATAGGCCCCACACTGGCAGGCACAGGCTCCGCGGGGAAAGCACGCGGCTTGCCTTTACGTTTAGGCATAATGGCTCCATTTCACTCTGCCGCCATCATAAAATTAGCCACTCCCCCACACTGGCTTCTTCATAGTCCTCTGAAGGTGAAAGCATTTCTTCACCCACATCAGAGCCCAGTACTGAGACATCCGAATCCAAGTCACCATCCAAATGTCGAACAGATCCCGGCTGATCCTCATCTCCAAGGAGGCACCCCTCTCGCTGCTGGCACCAGACTAGGACTGCGTGACTGGCAAGTGCACAATAGATAAAATCTCTACTAACGTGCAGAAAATGGCAGGAAACCCCCACACTGCAGCAGCGGTCCACCCCAAATTGTGTCCCAGGCAGATGGAATCGGGAGCTACCAACAAGGATAATGATGAGGTCCAAACATGGTACTCACTCTCCCTGAGAACCCCAGGCAGAGGATCCATGCTTGGCTCTGCTCTACTCCCATGATAATGTTTCATTGACTTTTGCAGCACTGGAGTTTAAGGTGGCTGGTAAGCAGATCCCTCTGAGAGCCTTCTGCAATCTTCAGGAGAGAGCAGGAGAGACAGATTAGGGGGGAAGGGGCATTTAGGTTGTGCAAGGCTGCTGCACTCTTTTAGATCCTTCCAATTTCTGGCTGTTCAATGGGCTCTTAACATAAGCGCGTTGAGGTAAACCAATTTTCCATCCTATGCTTATCGAAAAGACCACATTCTAGTAGTCTCCCACATTGCACTTGAGAGTCACCCTTAAGTTGGTCATTCAGGAGCATTTAATCAATCTTTTCCTCTCAATCTTCAGTTTTTCTTCAGAGAGGACAAAATCCATCCACTATCTGCTGGAGATAAAGAAATACAGAAGGGACCTCGGTGGCTGAGGCATGGGAGTGGTATCATTGAAACATGGGCTTTTCATTGGTTCTTTGTCTCTCCATCAATCTGCTGGTACGGGAACACACACCATTTGTCTGGACTGGTCTAGCAGGAAGATATGAAAGATGTATTTATCTATGGAGTGGAGTTGCTGCCTAGTGGTTAAAGCAGTGGCCTGGTGACCAAGAGAGCAGGGTTTGATTCCACCGAACTCCCTAAGTCCTTGGGCAAGTCACTTTACTCTCCACTGCCTCAGAAGAAGGGCAGTCACACCTTGCCAAGAAAACCTAGGGGCTGCTGGGTTGCCAAGAGTCGCATAGACTCAGTGGTACACATTGTTTGTTGTTCAATTGTTGTGAAGTATGCTTCAGGTCTTTGGGTCATCAAAGCTGGCACACATCAGTGGGGATGCTCTAGACCCCTGAGACAGAGCATGATCTGAGACAACCTTTGGCTCAACAGTATCATCCAGGGAAAGAGCCAGAAGGGAGAGAAGAAGAGTCCGAACTTATTCAGTTGCAATGTTGGCCATCTGACAAAGTTCAGGCTTTAATTCTCCTTTTTATAGGGGCAAATAGAAGGGGAGAGAGCACAACAGACCTGCTCCACCTCAAAAAATGATATCTAGGATGTAGTAAAGGCTGTTAGTGTAGCTGGGTTTAAAAAAGGTTTGGACAAGTTCCTGGAGGATAGGTCCATAAACCATTATTAAAAGGGACACGGGATATCACTGCTTGACCCAATACAAGCATCGAGGAACCTGTGTCTTTTGGGGAAACTGCTAGGTACTTACGGTATGACCTAGATTGGCCGCTGTTGGAAACAGGATATTGGGCTTGATGGACCTTGGTCTGACCCAGTATGGCATATCTTATGTTCTTATATGTTCTCTCAAATATGAATTTTTCTAACTCTTCCCCATTCACCTGCCTTATTCCTCCCCCAGCTCCCCCCCATAAAAAGCCAGGAACTCACATTCATAGCAGCAATGTCATTTTCATAGGATTCCCTGATCTTCTTCATAATCTCCTCTTCAGCCTTAGCACAAGCTTCGATACTGCCTTTAACTGTAATGGTGCGTTCTGGGTTATAGAGCGTCAGGTCCTGCAACCTACAGCCAAATGAAAACAGCAGCTACAATTCAGAAACCACACACAAGGTGTTTTTTCTTTCACAGATATGCTTAGATAGGACAGAGGTAGGAATTGAGACATCCAGGTTTCAACATGCTCAAATCTGATAGCATTTTACTAAAAGGTCTGTAAAAGTGGCATGAACATGGCATCTTGCATGTATAAATACCTGTACTTATACATGGAAGCAGCGATTTAGTGACTTTCACTTGGAAGTGTGGGCATTTGGGGCCATCCTACAAACCTGGACGTATAAATATCACCAATTAACTAGTGAAGCTGCAATTTTTTTTTAATTTAAAGGGGGAAACAAAACAGGGGATTAAGGGCAATTGATCCCTTAATCCCTCATTTAAAAGCCCTGGCCAAAGCAAACATTCAAAAAATCTGAGACCCTCTCAAGCTGGTGCAAAAGCTGATGATGAAACCTTCTTCAATGCATGTGTATTCCCTATGCAAAATTGGGAACACATGCACAGATATTTCACCCAATGACCCCCTCCCCCAAAGAAATCCATGTGCACTGCTGATCCCCACATGCAAATAACTGCTTTCTGAAATATTTACACCTCTCTGCCAATCCACATATATAAATGCCGCTATTTACATGATCTCCATATAGAAGGGAGCGCTTACGGAGAGATTGTTATTTTAGTGTCTGTGTCCTGTTCAATTTTCTTTAGGTTTCTGCCTTCTTTGCCAATAAGTCGGCCGACAAAATTGTTATGTGCTAAAATCTTCAGGGGAATTTCTTCTGTGCTGTAAAGAGAAGAGTGAAATATTATTAGGAATCAAAGTGCTCGCAAATACTACTGACTGTAAGTTAAGTGAAAGGCCAACTTAATCCCAAATGAGGACTCAGGAGAACGAAATTTTAAGCGCACAGACCACCATTTATACATCAGCAAAACCAACTATTCATACACATCCTTGCTGCCATCCTGCTCTACCAATTATTAGAGCATCACTCTCAAATTGTCCTTTAATTTAGTCACATTGAGCAAAACCATAGAGCCCTTTTCTGAATCCTGGAGATGAAGCACCTGCAGCCCGAAAGCTTCTCTGTCCTGGGTCATTCCCAACGTTATGGATCCAATCAGAACCATATACGGGCACTATTTTAATGCAGGGAATTTGAGACACTGCATAGGCAGTTGAAGATGTGCCTTTAGGAATGTGATTTATAATTGGGCAATAGCAGGGTGCACACCTTTTTCAAAGATCCAACGCTAAACGTACACAAGAATATAATCAGGAATGGCCTATGTGTAGGTGGTAAAGGAAGATGAAAAATACAGGCTGATGCAGGAGGAAAGCAAAAAGGTTCTGCTATACATTTATGTGCAAACGCACAACATTGCTTTGCTCATGCACAATTCCATTCTCGGTTAACAAAGCTTCATGTATGTACAAACAGAAAACTGCAGACAGGAGATTATTTTTAAGAGATCTTCACAAGACAATGTGGCTGTAGTCAAAAACAGAGTTCTCAAATTTCTACATTCCTTTTTGACAAGTCACATTTTATTTACGCAGTTCTAGGAGCAAACTAATAAAAGTCCATTTAGAGAAAGAAACTTGAACAGTATATCCGATAGCATAGTTTTCTGTATGACAGTCCACGTTCTACTTTACATATAAGAGGCTTACAGACTGCAACCCCAGTGGCTCAGATGATGAGAAAGGTCCCTGTTCAAATCTCAAGTCGGTTCTACTGCTCTCCAGGTCAGCTGGAACTAGCAATGCTGGAGAGGAAATGTTCACAACTACCCTTCCCCCACCACAGTAAAAAGTCAATGCTATTGCCTAAGGGTGACATCTAGTGGTTGTATTCAGGACCCATGATTGTAGGGTTCTGCTGGTGCATGTCCCCCCAGCCCTGAACATCACTGCAATGACCCAAACTAGGTGTGCTGGGTGGTGAGGGAAAATAAGGAAGAAAAATCCTTGGTAACTGCACATGAAGGCTTATGGTGCAAAATTCATGTCCAATTTCTGGCTGAGCCAGAATCTTCCAAGTAAAAATAAATGAATAAAGGCTGTCTCACTCAAAATGTGGGTAGGAGCAAACTAAGAAAAACAAAATGCGCCCTTAAATGGAACAGTAAGGGACCATCCCTAAATAAACTGCCATTGTTGCACAGATGCAGCAAGTGGCATCAGCCACATCATGGAGGAAGACAAGTAGTTATGTAAAGCAGCACTGACTGACCACTTTATCATTAAAGCGAGTAGCCACTTCAGGCAGCAAAGGCTAAAACCTCACTTCTTCAAGGCTGCAGTTGGATCCTTATTCTCCTGCATATCACCTATATGTATCTTGCCATTCCCCTTGATTTACCCTAGTCTCCAGTTGTTGTATGGTTTGCCTTGATTAGATTATAAGCTCTGATGAGCAGGGACAGCGCAGTTACTCACCTGTAACAGGTGAACTCCAGGAACAGTAATTTAGTCTTCACATATGGGTATCGTCAGTACCGACGGAGCCTGCACGGGAACGCTCCTCAGCGTCCAATAGGAACGCTTTTGGGAGCATCCCTCAGCACATGCGCGCTGCCTTCCCAGCTTTCCAACTGTCCCTCTTCAGTTAAGTCTGTAGCTGAGTGAAAGGATAGAGGGAGAGAGGAAAGAGACAAAGAGAGAGAGAGACAACTCCTAGGGGAGGTGGGTGGGTTGTGAAGACTAAATTCCTGCTGTTCCCAGAGATCACCTGTTACAAGTGAGTAAAGCACAGTTACTTACCTGTAACAGGTGATCTCTGGGAACAGCAGGAATTAGTCCTCACATATGGGTACGTCGGAACCGACGGAGCCTGCGCAGGAAAGCTCCCCAGCTTCCCAGAAAGGAAGCTGATGGGGCCCCCCACAGCGCATGCGCGCTGCCTTCCCGCCTTCCTGACCAACTCTCCTCAGTTCGAGTTTAAAGCTGAGACAATAGAGAGAGGAAAGGAAAGAGAGAGAGAGAGAGATATACAACTCCTAGGGGAGGTGGGTGGGTTGTGAGGACTAATTCCTGCTGTTCCCAGAGATCACCTGTTACAGGTAAGTAACTGTGCTATCTCCAGGAACAAGCAGGAATAAGTCCTCACATATGGGGACTCCCTAGCTAAGATGCCGGGGAGATCCCCCCCCTAGGGTTCCACATCTTCCTATGGATCTCAGGCATCCATTCAGGGAAGGTGGGCAGGAGTTGTTTAAGAATGGAACAGGTGTTTGAGGACAGCCTGACCAAACAAGGCATCCCGGCGGGAGTCCTTGTCCAAGCAGTAATGGGCTGTGAAGGTATGAATCGAGGCCCAGGTGGCTGCTCGACAGATCTGATCGATGGATACAGAATGAAGATGAGCCATAGATGTGGCCATGGCTCTCACATTGTGAGCTGTGACATGGCCTTCCAGAGAAAGGTTCTTACTCTGGTAAGTAAAAGAAATACACTGAGCAATCCAAGTGGACAGTGTTCTTTTTGAGACTGAAGTCCTAAATGAGAAGGATCAAAAGCAACAAAAAGCTGAGAAGACTTTCGATGTTGCTGTGTCCTGTGGATGTAAAAGGCAAGAGCTCTTTTACAATCTAACGTATGTAGGTTCCTCTCTGCACAGGATGCATGAGGAGCTGGAAAAAAGACAGGTAGATATACCTCTTGATTAAGATGAAAAGGTGAGACCACTTTAGGCATAAAGTGAGGATTTGTCCTAAGGACTACCTTATCATGATGGAACCTTGTATAAGGTAGATTAGCCACTAAAGCCTGCAGTTCACTGATGCGGCGAGCAGAAGTGATTGCAATAAGGAAAATGACTTTCCAGGAAAGAAATTTCAAGGAGGTAGTGGCTAAGGGTTCAAAGGGTGGCTTCATAAGCTGACCAAGAACCACGTTTAAGTCCCATGCCACCGGAGGAGGCCGAATGGGAGGCTTAGTTAAAGTTAGACCTCTCATGAATCTTGCAATAAGAGGATGAGAGGAAACAGGTTGTCCATTGATAGGCTGAAGAGATGCTGCAATAGCACTCAAATGGACCCTTACAGAATTTGTTTTAAGTCCTGCATTGGAAAGATGCAGGAGATATTCGAGTAAAGAATTCAAAGGTAGTGCTAGAGGGTTAAGACCTTTTTCAGCACACCAAATGGAAAATCTTTTCCATTTAAAAGCATAAGAACGCCTGGTGGAAGATTTCCTAGATGCATGGAGGATATCCTTCACCTGTTGAGAAAGATTGAAGTCTTGAAGGTCTAGGCCTTCAGTAACCAAGCTCTGAGGTGAAGGGACTTGGGGTTTGGGTGCCACAAAGTCCCCTCCTCTTGAGACAGAAGGTCTGGAGCAGCTCCCAGATCCAGGGAGGGTGCCCGGGAGAGATGCAGAAGTAGAGGGTACCACACTTGGCATGGCCAACGTGGAGCTATGAGGATCATAGATCCTTGATCCCTCTGAAGTTTGAACAGAGTCTTGGGAATCAAAGGAATGGGTGGAAAGGCATACAGGAAGGCCTGACCCCAATGAAGGAGGAAGGCATCCTTGGCCTGAGCTCCCTGACACGGAATTCTGGAACAGAACCGGGGAAGTTTGGCATTGCACGGACTTGCAAAGAGGTCTATGTCCGGGGTTCCCCATTTCTGAAAGATTCTGAGTACCTGATCCATATTGCAGGGACCATTCGTGTGGAAGCAGAACTCGACTGAGTCTGTCTGCCCAAGAGTTTTGGATTCCTGGGAGGTATACTGCCAGGAGATGGATTTGATGCTCTCTGGCGAAGGCCCACAATTTTAGAGCTTCGTTGCAAAGTGACAGAGAGCCAGTCCCTCCTTGTTTGTTTATGTAGAACATGGCTACTTGATTGTCAGTATGAACAAGGACTGTCATGTTGATGAGGAGGGTATGAAAGACCTCGAGAGCAAGGAAAATTGCTCGCAGCTCCAAAAGGTTGATATGAAGGGTGGTCTCCTGTGGAGACCAAGTGCCCTGAGTGGAGAGGTCTTGGAGATGAGCTCCCCAACCTGTTTGGGAGGCATCTGTAGTGAGAGTTGCTTGGGGTAACAAAGGTTGGAAGGGGGCCCCCAACAACAGATTTTGAGTGGATATCCACCATTGGAGAGACCAAAAAAGGCGTTTTGAGGTTGCTATTTGGTCTGAGAGAGCTCCTGATGCTTGGGTCCACTGGGTGGACAAAGTCCATTGAGCTGCTCTCATATGTAGGCGAGCATAGGGCACCACATGAACTGTGGATGCCAAGTGGCCTAGCAGTTGTAGCATCTCTCTGGCAGTCAAGTGGCTTCTGGACTGAATTTGAGAGGCCAAGTGCACCAGACGGTGGCAACGGGCCTGAGGAAGATAGGCCCTTGCAGTGGTGGTATCTAGCCAGGCCCCTATGAATTCTAGGGACTGAGTAGGGGTGAGTTGAGACTTTGGCAGATTGATGATGAGTCCCAGATACTGCAGTATGCGTCTGGTGTGGTCCAGGGAAGTCTGAGCCTCGGACTGAGATGGAGCTCGGATGAGCCAGTCGTCCAGGTATGGGAAGACAAAGATTCCCAGAGTGCGTAGAAATGCAGCTACTATTGCCATGCATTTGGTAAATACCCTTGGAGCAGAGGCTAGACTGAAGGGAAGTACTCTGTATTGGAAATGTTTTCCCTGGAACAGAAACCGTAGGAATTTTCTGTGGGATGGATGGATGAGTATATGTGTGTACACATCCTTGAGATCTAGAGAACAAAGCCAGTCCTGACTCTGTAGATATGGAAGGAGAGTGCCTAGAGAAAGCATCTTGAATTTCTCCTTGTATAGAAATTTGTTCAATTCTCTGAGATCCAGAATTGGTCTGTAGCCCCCCTGTTTTCTTGGGAATGAGAAAATAAGGGGAGTAAAAACCTGACCCTTGTTGAGGAAGAGGAACCTCTTCTATTGCCTTTTGGGCGAGAAGAGTGGTCACCTCCTGACCCAACAGGTACAGGAGAGATGGGGGAGAATTGAATTGTCTCACCATGGTATGGGGAGGAAGGCTGGAGAAATGTAGTTTGTAGCCCTCTCTGATGATAGAGAGGGTCCAGTGTTCTGATGTGATTTGTTCCCATCTGGGAGCAAAACGAGTTAACCTTCCTGGAATGGTGAGAGGCTCTGGTTGTTGCAGAGCCAGAAAGGTTAAGTTCTCTAGAATCAAGTCAAAAACTCTGAGGGGGTTGGGACTGCTGGACTGTAGCAGCCCCTGTAGACTTTGTCCTGGCCTGTTTAGATTGCTGACGCTTAGGAGCAAAGCGAACTTGGGAAGATTGCTGGCCAGTATTTGTGGAAAATCTGGTCTTTTTATAGAAGGGCTTCTTAAAAGTTTTTTTCTTGGCAGGGGTAGAGGTAGACTTAGAAAGTCTATCTAAAGCAGCATTCTCTGCATCCATTTGAGTGGCTTTGATTTGCCACTCCTTGCCAAACCGATTTTCACCTGTACAGGGCAGATTGCCCAAGCCTTCTTGTACCCAGGGTTCCAAATCAGAGGCCTGGAGCCAAGCAAGTCTGCGAGCAGCTATGGCAATGCCAGAGGCTCGGCTAGCTCCCTCAAAATAGTCAAAGGCTGCTCTGCTGGAGAACTTTGAAACATCTTGAGTTTGCTTTAGCAAAAGAAGGAACTCCTCCTTTTTATCCTCTGGGATAAAGGGGAGAAAATGACGTATCTTCAGTGCAATCTCTTTCAAAAACATGCCCATATAGAGGCTGTATGAATTGATTCTGGCAATAAGCATGCTAGCTTGGAAGATTTTTCTACCAAAAGCATCCAGAGTCCTACATTCTCTTCCTGGAGGGGTAGAAGAGTGCCTTTTGGTACTCTTTATCTTTTTCATAGCAGACTTCACCACAATAGAGTGGTGAGGGAGCTGAGGTTTTTGAAAACCAGGAGGAGGAGGAACCCGATACATGGTGTCCAAACGTCGAGAATGTGGAGATAGGGTGAGAGGAGCCTCCCACAAATCCATCATGTGTTCTTGAAGAATTTCATGTATGGGTAAGGTGGCTGCCTCTTTGGGAACCTTAGAGTATCCTAAAATATCCAATTTTTTTGCTCTAGGTTCCTTTTCAGAGGTTACAGATATGGAGAGTCCTTTAGCTACTTCAATAATGAAGTCTTGAAAGGACAAATCCTCTGGAGGAGACATTCTCCTTTTTGGAGAAGAGGGCTCCTCAGGAAGAGTAAGAGAGACATCAGCAGAATCATCTGAGGTATCAGAATCTTCAGAAGATTCAAAGTACCGCCTATTAGCTTCCAGAGATCGATACGCGTACCGACCGGTATCGACATCGGGCGTACCGGGAACCGGATCGGTATCGAGAAAATCTCCGGAACCGGAGACCGGAACTGGCATACTACTGGAAGTAGATGCTCTGGGTACTGGTATCGGTTGTGGTACCGGAACCGGAGTCGGAACCGATTGTCGCGGTACCGAGGGCGTTGCAGCGTTAATGGCCTGCTGCATGGATTGTACCGTAGTACCCATAGACGCCACAACTGCCTGGATGTCGGTACCGGTGTTAGCCGGTACCCCAGAGCAGTCTAACAGGTGATCGGTCGAGGCCGTGCCATCGATGTCTACCTGTAACCCCATAGGAGGAGCTTTGGAAGCCGGAGCTTCCCGCCGGGGTTGTTTGGCTGGGGCAGGGTCCTCAAGGTCAAAGCCAAGGGCCTCTCGCTGCTTAGAGGGAGATTTGCCCTTTGAGGACCTGCCTGAAGAATGTTTGGTTACCTGAGATCCATCAGGAGAGGAAGACCTGGAGGATGTTGATGCTGGAGTATCCGCAGAAAACAGCATATGAAACTTGGCTGCTCTATTCTGTAAGCCACGTTTGGACATCAGAGAGCAGGATGGACAATCCGGAATGGAATGGTCAGGCCCCAAACATTTAAGACACCATTCATGGGTATCTGTGACTGAAATAGTACTGGTACACTTGGTGCATTTTTTAAAACCAGAGGCTGGTTTCTCCATGAGGGAGAATCTGAGAAGGCCTGAAGGCCTCACAGAATAAACACACCAAGTGAGGAAAAAGTAATTATTATTATTTTTTTTTTTAAGAAATAAATGAAAAAAGACCGGCGGTACCGGTCCGGAATCGGGGAAGGCAGACACGCGGTCAAAGAAACAAATTAAAATAACAATTTCTTCAGCGGTGACAGGAACACGACCTGCTGGCTCCGCAGAAAAAGAAGAACTGAGGAGAGTTGGTCAGGAAGGCGGGAAGGCAGCGCGCATGCGCTGTGGGAGGCCCCAAAAGCTTCCTTTCTGGGAAGCTGGGGAGCTTTCCCGCGCAGGCTCCGTCGGTTCCGACGTACCCATATGTGAGGACTTATTCCTGCTTGTTCCTGGAGATCTATGCTATCTCCAGGAACAAGCAGGAATGCAGTCTTCACATATGGGGACTCCCTAGCTGAAGATGCCAGGGAGATTGCCCCAGGAAGCTGCCACCCAAGTAAGCTGGGCCATGCTTCCTCCCATGGATCTCTGGCATCCCACCAGGGTTGGTGGGTAGGAGCTGAATTAGGTCTGGAAGAGATTTTGAAGAACAAGTTGGCTGTCCTGTTATTTGTAATTACCTGTTATCCAAGTTTTGTAATCCTGTTTTATTGTAAACCCAGACACATGTATATGTTCTGAATTTTTTTGTTCGATGTAAACCGCGCTGATGTCGAATAGTGCGGTATATAAGAAATGTAAATAAAATAAATAAATAAAATAAACAGCTTGGCCAAAGAAGGCATCCTGACGGTAGGCTTTATCTAGGCAGTAGTGGGCTGTAAAGGTGTGTACCGAAGCCCAGGTGGCTGCTCGACAAATGTCATCAATAGACACAGAGTGAAGGTTAGCTATAGAGGCTGCCATGGCTCTCACATTATGAGCTGTGACATGGCCTTGAAGAGGAAGACACTTACTCTCATAAGCAAAGGATATGCATTGTGCAATCCATTAGGACAGAGTTCTCTTGGAGACTGGAAGTCCCAAATGACTAGAATCAAAAGCAATAAAAAGTTGAGAAGACTTTCTATGCTGCTGTGTTCTTTGTAGGTAAAAAGCCAAGGCTCTTTTACAATCCAAAGTATGAAGGTTCCTTTCTGCATTAGAGGCATGAGGCCTCGGAAAGAATACAGGAAGATAAATTGATTGATTTAAACGAAAAGGCGAAACCACCTTTGGCATAAAGCAGCATGGATGAGTTCTAAGAACCACCTTATTATCATGGTGAAACCTAGTATAAGGAGTATCAGCCACTAAAGCTTGCAGTTCACTAAAGCGATGTGCAGAGGTGATTGCAATTAGGAAGATTACCTTCCAGGACAAAAGCTTTAGGATTGTAGTGGCTAAAGGTTCAAAAGGCGGTTTCATGAGCTGCCCGAGAACTAGGTTTAAATCCCATGCCACTGGTGGTGGCCTGATGGGAGGCTTTGTTAATAGAGGACCTCTCAAAAACCTTGTTATGAGTGGATGAGAGGAAATTGGTTGTCCATTTAGAGGCTTACAGGAAGCTGCAATTGCACTAAGATGGACTCTTACTGAATTGGTCTTTAGACCAGAATTTGATAAATGATGTAGCTACTGTAGTATCGATTCCAAAGGTATCATAAGGGGGGTTTAACCCCTTCTGTGAACACCATATAGTAAAACGTTTCCACTTGAAGGCGTAAGAGCGTCTTGTGGAAGGTTTTCTAGAAGCCTGAAGGATATCCTTTACCTGTTGGGAAAGGTTAAGATCCTGAAGGTCTAAGCTTTCAGCAACCAGGCCCCGAGATGCAGGGACTGAGGATTAGGGTGCCATAGCATCCTGTTCTCTTGGGAGAGGAGATCTGGAGCATAGCCTAATTCCAGAGGTGCAGCTTGAGAGAGATGTAGAAGCAGGGGATTCCACGTTTGGCATGGCCATCATGGCGCTATGAGGATCATACGACCTCTGTCTCTCTGAAGCTTGAAGAGTGTTTTGGGGATGAGGGGAATGGGTGGGAAGGCATAGAGGACGTTTTGACCCCAGTGAAGGAGGAAGGCGTCCCTTGCCTGGCAATTTTGAGCCGGAATCCTGTTCATTCTGGCATTCAGTGGACTTGCAAATAGGTCTATGTCTGGGGTTCCCCAGATCTGAAATATTGTGACCACCTGGTCTAGGTGGAGAGACCATTCATAAGGCAGCAGTACTCGGCTGAGTTTGTATGCCCAAAGGTTTTGAATGCCTGGAAGATATACCACGAGAAGGTGAATTTGATGCTCTCTGGCGAGGGCCCATCGTCGTAAAGCTTTGTTGCATAACGACAGAGAGCTTGTTCTACCCTGCTTGTTCACGTAGAACATAGATACTTGATTGTCCGTTTGGACTAGGACTGTCTTGTAGCTGAGCTGGCCATGGAATACTTGAAGAGCTAGATAGATTGCTTAGAGTTCCAGGAGGTTTATGTGAAGACAAGCCTCCTGTGGAGACCAGGTACCCTGGGTAAATAGATGATGCAGGTGTGCTCCCAATCCCACCTGTGATGCATCTGTTGTGAGGGTGGCCTGGAATAGGGGTTGCTGGAAAGGAGATCCCACTAGAAGATTTTCCCGTGATTACCACCATTGTAGGGACAAGATCAGTCGTTGTGAGTTTGATATCTTGTCTGAAAGATGTCCTGTGGCCTGTGTCCACTGTGTGGATAGGGTCCACTGGGCTGCTCGCATATGAAGGCGAGCATAGGGAACCACATGAACCGTGGATGCCATATGTCCCAATAGTTGTAGTAGTTCTCAAGCAGTTAGGGAGGACTTCACCGCTGCTCGAGAAGCTAGCTGCATTATACGAAGACAGACAGCGGGGTTGTGGGAGAAAAGCCCTTGACTGTCTGGTATCTAGACGGGCTCCTATGAACTCTAGGGACTGAGACAGAGCAAGTTGGGATTTTGGGAGGTTTATGACCAATCCCAAGTATTGAAGGATTTGCATTGTGCGAGACAGTGCAGATCTGGCTTCTGGAATCGTGGGGGCTCGAATGAGCCACTCGCCCAAGTAAGGGAAGACGAATATCCCCAGGGTTTGCATAAATGCAGCTACTACTGCCATGCATTTCGTGAATACTCTTGGTGCCGAAGCTAGACCAAAGGGAAGAACCCAGTATTGGAAATGTTTTCTCTTGAAAAGGAATCGTAAGAATTTCCTGTGATCTGGATGGATCAGAATGTGAGTATATGCATCCTTTAGATCTAGAGAACAAAGCCAATCCTGACTTTGAAGGTACGGCAGAAGAGTTCCCAGAGAAATCATTTTGAACTTTTCTCGGGAACAGAGATTTGTTCAATTCTCTGAGATCTAGAATGGGTCTGTGTCCTCCTGTTTTCTTTGGAATAAGAAAATAGGGGGAGTAGAACCCTGCACCCTGCTCAAGAATGGGCACCTCCTCTATTGCTCCTTGAGCAAGGAGTGTTGAGACCTCTTGATCCAGTAGATTGCCTGTAGAGGTTTGGGAAGTGAACTGTCTTACGATTGTAGGAGGGGGCATACTGTGAAAATGAAGCTTGTACCCCTCTCCCACAATGGACAGAGTCCAGTTTTCTGTTATTTAGTGTCATCTGTTGGCAAAATGACACAACCTGCCTGGAATGTTTAGGGGTTCTGGCCCCTTCAGAGGCAGGAAGGCTAAGTTCTCTATGAAGGAGTCAAAGCCCTTGAGGATGCTAGGCCTGTGGAGCTGGTTGAGCTCTAAGGCCTTTTGGTTTCTTCTGTTGTCTGGATTGTTGTTGTTGACCCTTCTGGGCAACTTGACCCTGAGCTTGCCCTTGCTGGGTATAGGATGGATAAAACTTCCTCTTTTTGCTGAAAAAGGTTTTTTTATAGGGTTTCTTTTTGGCTGGAGTGGCTGTAGATTTTGACAATCTGTCTAAAGTGAGATTGTCAGTATCTATCTCATTAGCCTTCTCCTGCCAATTCTTGCCAAAGAGATTTTCTCCTATGCAAGGGATGTTTTTTCCAATTTATGCTGTACCCAGATCTCCAAGTCTGATGCCTGAAGCCAAGCAATCCGACGTGCACCAATGGCAACAGCAGAGGTTCTGCTGATGCATTCAAAGCAGTCAAAGGCTGCACGGTTTACAAACTTGGAGACATCTTGAGCATGCTTGACCAGAGTGAGAAAGTCCTGTCATTTGTCCTTAGGGAGAAGGGGGCTCATAAGCTCTAAATCACCTGTGACCTCTTTGGGGAACATTCCCATATATAAAATATATGAGCTGATCCTAGCTGAAAGCATGGAAGCCTGAAAAGTTCGATGCCCAAAAGCGTCAAGAGTCCTGCATTCACGACCTGGAGGATTGGATGCATGTCTCTTTGCACTTTTCATCCTACGCATGGCTGACTCCACTACCATTGAATGATGCGGCAGCTGAGTCTTTTGAAGCTGTTTCGTTGGGAGCCTTAGGGTATTGGAGAATTTCCAATTCTTTTGCTCTAGGTTCTTTTTCAGGAGCTACCGTGATTGAAAGGCCTCAGGCCACATCACGAATAAAATCCTGAAAAGACATGTCTTCCGGAGAAGACATTCTGCATTGGGGAGAAGAGTCGTCTTCCGGGAGAAACACTCTGGTACTGGCAGAATTATCAGAGTCACCGGAATCGGAGGATTCGAAGTATCTCTGATCCCGATGTTCATGCAAAGCACGGTCTCGGTATCAAAGTTGGTACCGAATTGGTCCGGTACCAATCTGTTGATGCCCGAAAAAGTCTGCATGGGAAGGATTCCCACCGGGGCCGGTACCGTCGGTGCTGGTACCGGCATCGGTACCGGTGTCAGTACTGGTGCCCGTTGAACCACTGGTGTCAACGGTACCGCAGCTGTAAGGAGAGCTGCAAGACTGCGTTCGATAGCGAGGAATCTCTGGTCTATCGACGTTGCCGATGCCTGGGTATCGGTACCGGTAAAAGCATCCGGAACCCCTGAGCAAGGCACCAGTAGTTCTGCCGAGGTCGAAGCCTCGAGAACATCCTGGAACCCCGTTGATGCTTTGGAGGCCGAAGCCTCCCACCGGGGCTGTTTTGCCGGTGGTGTTTTCTCAAGGGCAATGCCAATGGCCTCTTGATGCTTTGAAGGAGAGCTACCCTTTGAGGACCGGCTCTTATGTTTAGCTACCTGAGATCCATGGGAGGAAGACGAGGCTCTTGAAGACGTCAATGCAATGGACCTGGTATCCGAAGAAAAGAGGGTACCGAGCTCTGTCTTCCTCTTTTAGTCATCCCCATACAGGAGGAACACTCAGATGGAAAATGGTCAGGCCTAAACATTTTAGACACCAGTCATGGGTGTCAGTGATGGAGATGGTACCGCCACATTTAGTACATTTTTTTTTTTAAACCACTAGCTGGTTTTTCCATCTTTTAGGAAAAATTGGGGTCTAATGCCCAAAATGGCGCCTAGCACCAAAAGAAAAAGTTTCTAAAGAGAAACAGTTCAAAAATATAATTTTTTTTTTTTTTAAAAGAAAGAAAGAACCGGCGGTACCGGTAGGTGTCGTGCGGAGGCAGGCGCAACCACAAGAAAACAAGTTTAAAGAAGAAATTTTCTGCGGTGACAGGGTATGTGTCCTGTTGCCTCCACGGAAAACGAAGAACTGAAGAGGGACAGTTGGAAAGGTGGGAAGGCAGCGTGCATGTGCTGAGGGATGCTCCCAAAAGCGTTTCTATTGGACGTTGGGAAGCATTCCCGCGCAGGCTACGTCGGTACCGACGATACCCATATGTGAAGACTACATTCCTGCTTGTTCCTAGAGATTGTCTTTTACTTTTACATGTACAGTGATGTGTATGCCTTGTAGCACCATACAAATAAGTAGAAGTAGTAAAGTTTTTGGAGCTGCAAAAAAATGTCCCTTAAACAACCCCAACTGCAGCCACCTCACTCTGGTTTTTTTCTTAAAAAAAAAAAAATTGACAGGACCAACCTCTTTTGCCACTTCTCCTGAGCCAGCCGCAACGGCTGCATCACCCCCTCCCGTCACCATCGCAGAACCAGATTCGGTGAGAAGTGTGGCAGTGATGAAGGCAAGCTATCGATGTGGGAAAAGACCCCTAACAAAAGCACGGGATTCTTCTTGACTCCAGTGTTCTTTGAAAGCCTGACAGACTCATCCCCTTTTTGTGTCAAAGGGAGGTGGAACCCGGCAGGGCATTCTAAGTCATGAAGGTCCAGTGCTTTTGGTTTTCTTATTGCTGCTGCAGCCCTAGAAGTTGAGAGAGATGGAGGCAGCAGACTGGAGGGAAGTGAATAATATGTTCTCTCCCCCCCCCCAACACCTCTGGGCCATCAGGTGCTCCTGGGTCCTGAGGGGAGAGAGGTGTTCATGGTGCAGATTGCGCTGATCCAGAGCGCAGAGGATTGCAGCTCCTGATTTTGGCCGGGCAGTTTATTTTTTTTCAGGTCTGTTCGACTTGCACCACATACCAACCTCCCCAGACCCCATAAGTTAAAAAATATATATATATTAGTAATTCCTGGGTTACAATAAGAAAGAGTGAGACATGATGCTGTAAGTCTTCATTAGGGGAGTGGAGGTGGGGACAGGTGCTAGGCACAGGGCTGAGATAGGGGAGAGATGGTGGGCACAGGAAGAGGGAATCAGAGAAGGAAGAGATTTGGACACGGGAGGAGGCGAGGAAGATATGATATGGTGGACATGGGGAGTGGAGAGAAAGAGGGATATATTGGGCATTGGGGAGAAATAGGGGGTGAAGGGGAAATAATGGACATGGTGGGGTGAGAAAAGGGGTGAGGTGCCGAAGAAGAGAGAGGGGGAGAGAAGTTGGACCTAGATAAGGTCTTAGATAGTGCTGGGGAGGAGTCTGCTGTCTTGGTACATGTCGGTACCAATGACATAGGAAAATGTGGTAGGGAGGTTATGGAGGCTACATTTTAGGCTTTTAGGAGGAAGTTGAAATCCAGAACTTCCAGTGTAGCATTCTCCGAAATGCTTCCCGTTCCATGCGCAGGACCCAAAAGGCAGGCAGAGCTCCGGAGTCTCAATGCGTGGATGAGACGATGGTGCAAGGATGAGGGTTTTACATTTGTTAGGAACTGTGGAACATTCAAGGGAAAGGAGGGGCTCTTCCGAAGGGATGGGCTTAACCTTAACCGGGATGGAACCAGGCTGCCTGCATTAACCTTTAAAAAGGAGATAGAGCAGCTTTTAAACTAGATAATAGGGGAAAGCAGACAGTCGCCCAAGAGCACATGGTTCAGAAGAATGTATCTTTGAAGGAAACTACCAGAAGAATGAAGTTAGGGCATAAATATCACCTTTTCCTCATATACTACCCACCAAACATTACCCCCAGCAAAAGTCCCCCCAAAAAAGAGAGACACCTTATCTTCAAATATCCTCTCCCACTTTCTCAGTAAGATTACTAGGACTTTTGTGTTGTCATGATACCTTTTATATAATCATGTTTGTAATAAGTTAACCTTATGTTACCCAAGTTTATATACCTGTTTGCTGTAAACACAGAATAGCCTGTTATTCTGTTGATGTTGTTGTATGTGAACCGCGCTGATATCAAATAGCGCGGTATATAAAAGATTGTAATAAATAAATATCAGCAGAGAGGTTCCAAAAAAGAATAAAGTAGCCCAAATGCCCTTGAGTATGGAGCAGACAGAGCTTAAAGATTCCAAATTACCCATGCTTACCAATAGCCAGATTAGTATGAATAAAACACTGTCTCTAAAATGCTTGTATGCAAATGCTAGAAGTCTAAAAAATAGGATGGGAGAGTTAGAATATACAGTATAGCACTAAATGAGAGGTTAGATATGATTGAAATCTCAGAGACATGGTGGAAAGAGGACAACCAGCGGGACACTGTGATACCTGGGTACAAACTATATCGTAATGATAGAGCTGATCAAATTGGTGGAGGTGTTGCGCTCTATGTTAGAGAGGGCATTGAGTCAGAAAGGATTTTAAAGTTTTGCAGGAAACAAAATTTGCTACAGAATCTCTATGGATTAAAATTCCATGTAAAAGGGGAAGGCATGGCAGTGGGGGTGTACTATCGATCGCCTGGCCAGAATGAACAAATGGATGACGAAATGCTCAAAGAAATCAAGGAAGCCAACAAACGTTACAGCAAAGTAATAATGGGTGATTTCAATTACCCCAGTATTGATTGGGTCAGTGTCACAGCAGGACATGCTGGGGAGATAAAGTTCCTAGATAAAATAAATGACTGCTTCTTGGAGCAGCTGGTTCATGAACCGACCAGAGGGGAAGCTATATTGGACCTAGTCCTTAGTGGAACACCAGATCTGGTGCAAGAGATAAGGGGTGTTGGGACCACTTGGCAATAGTGATCATAGCATGATCGCGTTTGATTTAATTAGTGGAGGAGGGATGGTAAGGAAATCCACAGTACTACCTTTTAACTTTCGAAAAGGAGACTGATAAAATGAGGAAAATAGTTAAGAAAAAACTAAAAGGAGCAGTTGCAAAAGTTAAAGACTTGCATCAAGCTTGGGTGTTGTTGAAAAATACTATCTTGGAAGCCCAGATCAGCAGTATTCCATACTTTAAGAAAAGAGGAAGGAAGTCCAAAAAACTGCCAACATGGTTTAAAGGCAAAGGTCAGAGGGGCCGTTGTTGCCAAACAAAGCATCTTTCAGGAAATGGAAAAAAGAGCCAAATGACAAAAACTGGAAACAGCACAAGCACTGGCAAGTTAAATGCAAGGCATTGATAAGGCAGACAAAGGGAGAATTTGAGAAGAAGCTTGCTGCAGAAGCAAAAACACATAATAAAGACTTTTTCAAGTACATTTGTAGCAAAAAACCTGTGAGAGAGTCACTTGGTCCATTAGATGATAGAGGGGTTAAAGGGGCACTAAGAGGCAACAAGGCGATAGCGGAGAGACTGAATGAACTCTTTGCTTCAGTATTTACTGAGGAAGATGTAGGGATGTTACCCATGACTGAAATGGTATTTAAAGGTTCAAATAATTGAAGGAAATATCGATACATCGGGAAGATGTATTACAACTATTTGATAAACTGAAGAGTAGCAAATCACCTGGACCGGATGGTATACATCCAAGGGTGCTGAAAGAACTGAAATATGAGATTACAGACCTGCTATTAGTAATCTGTGAACTATCATTAAAATCATCTGTAATACCTGAAGACTGGAGAATGGCCAACGTGACGCCAATTTTTAAAAAGGGTTCCAGGGGTGATCCAGGAAACTATAGACCAGTGAGCCAGACGTCAGTAGAAACCATCATAAAGAACAAAATTGCTGAACATGTAGATAGTCATGGCTTAATGGGAGACAGCCAACATCGCTTTAGACAAGGAAGATCTTGTTTTAATAATCTGCTATGTTTTTTTAAAGGTGTGAATAAACAGGTAGACAAAGGCGAGTCGGTTAACATAGTGTATTTGGACTTTCAGAAAGCCTTTGACAAGGTCCCTCATCAGAGACTTTTGGCAAAACTAAAGAGTCATGGGATAGGAGGCAGTGTACTACTGTGGATCAGGAACTGGTTAAAAGATAGAAAGCAGAGAGTAGGGCTAAATGGCCAATTTTCCCAATGGAGAAAGGTGAATAGTGGTGTACCCCAGGGATCTGTGCTGGGTCCGCTGCTTTTTGACATATTCATAAATGGCCTGGAAAAGGCAATAATGAGTGAGGTTATCAAATTTGCAGATGACAGAAAACTATTTAAAGTTGTTAAAACCCATGAGGATTGTGGAAAGTTGCAAGAGGATCTTGTTAAATTGGAAGACTGGGCATCAAAATGGCAGATGAAATTTAATGTGGACAAGGGCAAAGTTATGCACCTAGGAAAGAACAACCCAAACTATGGTTACACAATGCAAGGTTCCACATTAGGAACCATCACCAAGGAAAAAGATTTAAGCATCATTGTGGACATCATGCTAAAACCCTCCGCCCAGTGTGCAGTGGCAGCCAAGAGAGCAAATAGAATGCTAGATATCATAAGGAAAGGAATGGAAAATAAAACAAAGGATATTATAATGCCTCTGTATCATTCCATGGTGCGACCGCACCTTGAATGTTGTGTGCAATTCTAGTCGCCGTATCTTAAAAAGGATATAGCGTTATTAGAAAAGGTTCAGAGAAGAGCCACCAAAATGGTAAAGGGGATGGAAGGATACCCCTATGAAGAAAGGCTAAAAAGGTTAGGGCTTATTAATCTGGAAAAGAGACGGCTGAGGGGAGATATGGTAGACGTCTATAAATTCATGAACGGAGTGGAACGGGTAAACATAGATCGATTGTTTACGTTATCAGAATATAGAAAGACTAGGGGACATGCAATGAAGCTACAAGGTAAACTCTTTAAGACTGATAAAAGAAAATATTTTTTCACTCAACGTGTAATCAAACTCTGGAATTTGTTACCGGAGGATGTAATAAAAGCTGTTAGTGTAGCTGGGTTTAAAAAAGGTTTTGACAAGTTCCTGGAGGAAAGGTCCATAAACCATTATTAAAAAGGGACCCAGGATATCAATGCTTGACCCAATACAAGCATTGTTGAATCTGTGTCTTTTGGGGAAACTGCTAGGTATGTTTGACCTAGATTGGCCACTGTTGGAAACAGGATACTGAGCTTGATGGACCTTGGTCTGACCCAGTATGGCATATCTTATGTTCTTATGGACATGGGGGGGAAGAGAGAAAGGGGAGAGTTAAAGACTGAGGAATAAGGTTGAGGAAGGAGAGGGATGTTTTAAAGGCTGAGAAGTGTAAGTACAGTAACAAGAGAGGGGATTGATAACTGGATGGTAAGAAGTAGTAAAATCCGAGTTGATAGAGAGAAAACAATGGAAGAAAGCTAAACGGAAAAGATAAATGCTAAAGATGTAAGAAAGTAATAACCACAGGAGGGGAGTGAAGTGGCAGATGGGCTGTAGACCATGTGTTAAGAGGAGACAGAAAAAGCAGAAACCAGAGGCTTAGATTGACATGTTTAGAGAATAATAAGACCACTCAAAGGTAGAAAAATCAATTTTATTTTCAAATTAGCAAATGGAATAGGTCAGTCTTTGAAATTTATATGTTTTACCTTTATATTTTTAACAAGGTAGTCACAATTCAGCATTGACTCAACAGCACACAATTTTTTCCCTACTTGGTGAGATCTATCTGTGTTCTGTGACTGGAGTCAGGGGTTCTGTTAGCATAGAATTTCTATGTAGGGATCAGTAGTAATCCAGCCTGTTGGGTTTTCGAACAGTTGTATGGATGTTTTATGGCTCCCTGCAATATTTATGGTGCTGCTGTTTTCTGGGTATGCCCCTTCCATGAGTTTTGGAAGTTGGTGCTGTTATCATATGGTACATTTTCTGTACAGGCCCTAAATAATGTTTGTTAGGTGACAATATGCACAGTACTGTTGAGGGTTTATATTGCTGTTACCGAGGACAACAGAATCAGAAATGTTTGGTACACTGAGCTCTGTGGACAATGTCCTAGTTCTGCTCTGCACCCATTGTTGAGAGAGTGGTTTCTATAGATAAAGAATATATGTTCAAAAGGAAAAATGGAGAAGCACAGCACAATTTAAACTGCGTGTTATAAACTACGTCATGGTTCTCACTTTTTCTTTTTGCTCCTTGATGCAATTACCTTGCATCTCCTTTGTCTTTTGCAGAATATGTATTTAGATTAAATACCATGCTGGTCAAGTGTGCAGAGTCAGGAGTTGATATGGTTAATTAGCTTTACAGGTCACATAATTAAACTGCTACAATTTTTGGTGCATATAAACATCACTGCAAAATTTAAAAAAACAATTATATAGCCTGGCGCAAACACCTAACCAATGTTATAAGTGGGGGGGCCCCATGTTCCATGACTAGAGTTCTGAAGAGGTCCCTCCATTTTGGCTGTGGCGAAGAGGGGATGCCACCCCTGGATGCATTTTAAATTTAATTGTACAGAAATTCTGATGGATTTACCAAGGTAACATTTTACTTACCAAATAATGTCTTTTCCTCGAGTCCTGCTAGACCAGTCCAGACGAGTGGGTTGTGTTCCCCTACCAGCAGATTGGTGGAGACAAAAAAACCCCAATAAAAAGCCAAATGTTTCAATGACATCATCCCCATGCCTCTATACGCCTCAGCCACCAAAAGTCTCTTCAGAATCCATCCCAAAGCATATGGGAGAACATGGCAGGCCTCACACCACCTCAAAGTGGGTAACAATGAGCAAACAGTAGAGAACTATGCACAAAAAGCATAAAGAGAAGGCTGTTCCTGCAGAGCCAAATATAGAAATCATAGCAGACCCAAGGGTACCGCAGCAGCAGAACAGAGCAAACACAGTGCCAGGGGTGGGCCCTGGACTCAAGGAAAGGACATGATCTGGTAAGTAAAATGTTACCTTCCATACCATCCTGCTAGACCAGTGGGATGTACCAAAACTACGCTTCCACTAGGTGGGAAGAAAACAGCAGCTCGCAAAACCTTAGAGCCAAAGGCCATGTCCACACAAGTGTGGACATCCAAGAGGAAAGGCTTAACAGAAGTGGAAAGTGATGTCCATGTTGTTGCCTGGCAAATGTCTGCAGGGGCTACCAAGCTCTGCTCAGCCCACGAGGATGCTTGTGCTTGGGTAGAATGGACATGCAAACCCTCTGGAACAGGCTAGTTCTGCAACGGATCCACAATACAATGGCCTCCGCAACCCAGAAAACCAATGCAGACTGAGCAGCTGCGTCACCTTGCGTGGGTCAGCAAACAGCACTAAAAAGATTGTCTAACTTACGAAAGGAATTTGTAACCTCCAAGAACCAGAGACACACCCTCCAGACATGCACATGGCAAGGATCCTATCACTCCTCCAACACTGCTCCTTTAGAGGAGGGCAGGCAAACCACCTGGTTCACATGAAAGGGAGAAACCACTTCAGGGAAGAAGGAAGCACAGGCTGAATGGAAACTGTCTCATTAGAAAAAGATAGGTAAGGATCTCAGCAAGATAGAGTCTGCAGCTCGGAAAACTGCCTTGAGGAACAATTGCAACCAAGACGACTGTCTTGAGTGTCAAGTCCTGCAGAGCAGTGCACTTCAGCGGCTCAAAAGGGCTCTGATATCAGAGCCCTGAGCACCAGACAAAGATCCCAGAAAGGGATCACAGACCATAGGGGAGGACGCAGACGCTGAACCCCCCTGAAGGCAGCATGAAATATCCGGTTGTATGGCTAGAGACTTACCAGCAAATGAACCTTTGAAATAGGTCAAAGCTGCCACCTGAACCTTCAAGGGAGCTGAGAGAAAAAAGGTCCTTCTCTAGACCATTCTGCAGAAATGGCTACAGAGATGGCATCTTGGTCACCCCAGGAGCCAGTCACTGTGCGCCACACCAGCACTCAAGGCACCAGACCCACACTTATGCCAGGCTGGTAGACCTCCTCCAGGCTCTGAACAGAGTGGAATACCACTGCCGAAGAGTAGTCCATATACACTAATCATCTCCTTACAGGAGTCAAGCCATAGCAAGAAGGGAGCCAGGTCCCCCAGGACAAGCAGCCCTGAAACAATAAGCACTGAGAAGGAGGCAAGAGGAGAAGTGATGCTTGCAGGAGCCGCATCAGATCTGAACAATATGCTCTCCTCGGCCAACCCGGTGCTGCCAGAATAATCCTCCTCGGATGGTGTTCCATACGCCGAATCACATGCCCCACCAGTGGCTATGGAGGAAACACCCACAGCATGTGCTGACCTGGTCAATGTTGAGGCAGGGCACAAAAGCATTTGGACCCTGTCTCCGTGTGGCA
The DNA here is from genome assembly GCA_033557465.1 of Ichthyophis bannanicus. Classification (NCBI taxonomy): domain Eukaryota; kingdom Metazoa; phylum Chordata; class Amphibia; order Gymnophiona; family Ichthyophiidae; genus Ichthyophis; species Ichthyophis bannanicus. Next base: position 552,200,497 of record CM066031.1, read on the forward strand.
ATTGAAAAAATGTCACACTTGGCATTTGAGTGGATCACCATCAGATACCTCTTGGGGCAAACCCGGCAGCCAAAAACAACTGAAAACAATTTCTGACTTAACTCCCATTCTCTTGGGACCAGAGAGTGCCAGCTGAGAAAATCTATTTCCATAGTACCCAACCCAGCAATATGCAGAGCCGACAAACTAAGAAGCTCTTCATCGCCCAGGCAAATACAACAGCCACCTAAGGGCTACCCTGGCACTCCTTGTGCCACTTTAGCAATCGACAAGCCACCACCGTCTTGTCTGAGAACACGTGAACTGTCCAGCTGGGGATGCAGAAGAAGCAACCTGATAGCTCTTTGCTTCAGGGCAGTTGATAGATCACATCACCTCCCTGTGGTTCCAATGGTCCCAGGCCATTCAGCCTTAGCTATGGACTCCCCAGCTTGAGAGACTGGCATTCATTGCCAGAAAGATCCATGAGCAATCTCCAGCAGCATACCCTTCCTCAGAAGATAGGGCTGCTGCCATCACCGCAGGTTGGTCTTCACCATAATTGGGAGCGGGAGTCTGAGCTTTAACTGCTGATGAAAAGTACCCCAGGGATCTGGGCTGGGTCCGCTGCTTTTTGACATATTCATAAGGAAGCACAGACGGAGCCTGCGTGGGAATGCTCCCCAGCGTCCCAAAAAGGAAAGCTTTTGGGAGCATCCCACAGCGCCTGTGCGCTGCCTGCCCACCTTTCCTAACCGCCTCTCTCCAGTTTGAGTTTTAAAGCTGAGACAAAGAGAGAGAGAGGAAAGGAAAGATAGAGAGAAAGATACAACTCCTAGGGGAGGTGGGTGGGTTGTGAAGACTTATTCCTGCTGTTCCCAGAGATCACCTGTTGCAGGTAAGTAACTGTGCTATCTCCAGGAACAAGCAGGAATGAGTCTTCACATATGGGGACTCCCCAGCTAGAGATGCCTGGGAGATCCCCAAGGTTGAGAGACCCTGAGAAGGGCTCTACCTCCTCCCATGGATCTCAGGCATCCAACCAGGGATGGAGGGCAGGAGCTGATCAAGCATGGAACAGGTGTTTGAGAACAGCCTGACCAAACAAGGCATCCCGGCGGGAGTCCTTTTCCAAGCAGTAATGGGCTGTGAAGGTATGAACCGAGGCCCAGGTGGCCGCTAGACAGATCTGGTCGATGGACACAGAATTTAGATGAGCCATAGAGGTTGCCATTGCCCTCACATTGTGAGCTGTGACATGGCCCTCCAGAGAAAGATTCTTGCTCTGATAGGCGAAAGAAATACACTGAGCAATCCAATTGGACAGTGTTCTCTTAGAGACTGGAAGTCCCAAATGAGAGGGATCAAAAGCAACAAAGAGCTGAGAAGACTTTCTATGTTGCTGTGTCCTTTGTAAGTAAAAGGCAAGAGCCCTCTTACAATCCAGGGTACGAAGATTCCTCTCTGCACTTAATGCATGAGGACCTGGAAAGAAGACAGGTAAGTATACCTCTTGGTTAAGATGAAAAGGTGAGGCCACTTTAGGCATAAAGTGTGGATTGGTCCTAAGGACTACCTTATCATGATGGAACCTTGTATAAGGTGGATTAGCCACTAAGGACTGCAGTTCACTGATGCGGCGAGCTGAGGTGACTGCAATAAGAAAGATAACTTTCCAGGAAAGAAATTTCAAGGAGGTAGTGGCTAAGGGTTCAAAGGGAGGCTTCATGAGCTGACCAAGAACCAGATTCAAGTCCCATGCCACTGGAGGTGGTCTAATGGGAGGTTTAGTTAAAAGAAGGCCTCTCATGAATCTTGCAATAAGAGGATGAGAGGAAATAGGCTGTCCATTGAGAGGCTTGAGAGATGCTGCAATAGCACTCAAATGGACCCGTACTGAATTCGTTTTGAGGCCTGCCTGGGAAAGATGCAGGAGATACTCTACTAAAGAATTCAAAGGTATTGCTAGAGGGTTAAAACCTCTCTCAGCACACCAAATGGTAAACCTTTTCCATTTAAAAGCATAGGAACGCCTAGTAGAAGGCTTTCTGGAAGCATGAAGGATATCCCTCACTTGCTGAGACAGATGCCAATCTTGAAGGTCTAAGCCTTCAGCAACCAAGCCCTGAGATGGAGAGATTGGGGGTTTGGGTGCCACAACGTTCCTCCCTCCTGAGACAGGAGATCTGGAGCAGATCCCAAGTCCAGGGAGGGAGCTTGAGAGAGATGCAGAAGTAGAGGGAACCATACTTGGCGTGGCCATCGTGGAGCTATGAGGATCATAGTCCCTCGATCTCTCTGAAGCTTGAACAGGGTCTTGGGAATTAGGGGAATGGGTGGAAAGGCGTATAGGAAGTCTTGATCCCAATGAAGGAGGAAGGCATCCTTGGCCTGAACTCCCTGACACGGAATTCTGGAACAGAATCGGGGAAGTTTGGCATTCCACGGACTTGCAAAGAGATCTATGTCCGGGGTTCCCCAAATTCGAAAGATTCTGACTATCTGGTCCATATGAAGGGACCACTCGTGTGGAAGCAGAATTCGACTGAGTCTGTCTGCCCAAGAGTTTTGAACTCCTGGAAGGTATACTGCCAGAAGATGAATTTGATGCTCTCTGGCGAAGGCCCACAATCTCAGAGCTTCGTTGCAAAGCAACAGAGAGCCAGTCCCTCCCTGCTTGTTCACATAGAACATGGCTACTTGGTTGTCCATGTGAATGAGGACTGTCTTGTAGCTGAGCAGGGTATGGAAGACTCTGAGAGCCAGGAAGATTGCTCTGAGCTCTAAGATGTTGATATGTAGAGAGGTCTCCTGTGGGGACCAAATGCCCTGGGTGGAGAGGTCGTGAAGATGAGCTCCCCAACCCTTTGGAGAGGCATCTTTTGTAAGGGTTGCTTGGGGTAACAACTGTTGGAAGGGGGACCCCTGCAACAGATTTTGAGTGGACTTCCACCACTGGAGAGACAAAAAGAGGCACCTGGAGATTGCTATTTTGTCTGACAGACCCCCTGATGCCTGGGTCCATTGGGTGGACAAAGTCCATTGAGCTGCCCTCATGTGAAGGCGAGCATAAGGGACCATATGCACAGTGGATGCCATGTGGCCTAGCAGTTGTAACATCTCTCGAGCAGTTAAATGGGTTTTTAACTGAATCTGGGAGGCTAACTGCACTAAGCGTAGGCAACGGGCCTGGGGAAGATAGGCCCTTGCAGTTGTGGTATCCAGCAAGGCCCCTATGAACTCTAGAGACTGAGTAGGGGTGAGTTGGGACTTTGGAATGTTTATCACCAGTCCCAGACGCTGCAGAACACACATTGTGCAGGTTAGGGAAGTCTGGGCCTCTGACTGGGATGGAGCTCGGATGAGCCAGTCGTCCAGATATGGGAATATGAATATTCCTAGAGTGCGTAGGAATGCAGCTACTACTGCCATGCATTTTGTGAACACTCTTGGAGCAGAGGCCAGACCAAAAGGAAGTACCCTGTATTGGTAGTGCTTCCCTTGATAAAGGAACTGAAGGAACCTTTTGTGTGCTGGATGGATGAGTATATGGGTATACGCATCCTTGAGATCTAGAGAACAAAGCCAATCCTGACTCTGAAGGTATGGAAGGAGAGTACCTAGAGAAATCATTTTGAATTTCTCCTTGCACAGAAACTTGTTCAATTCTCTGAGATCTAATATGGGTCTGTAACCCCCTGTTTTCTTTGGGATAAGAAAGTAGGGGGAGTAGAACCCTGAGCCCTGTTGAAGAAGGGGTACTTCTTCTATTGCCCCTTGGGCAAGAAGGGTAGTAATCTCTTGACCGAGAAGGTCGAGGAGAGATGTTTGAGAATTGAACTGTCTCACCATGGTGTGAGGAGGAAGGTTTGAGAAATGAAGTTTGTACCCTTCCCTTATGATGGAGAGGGTCCATTGCTCTGCTGTGATTTGTTCCCATCTGGGAGCAAAGTAAGTTAACCTTCCTGGAATGGTGAGAGGCTCTGGTTCTGCTAGAGCCAGAAAGGCTAAGTTCTCTAGATGCAAGTCAAAGGCCCTGAGGAGGCTGAGGCTGTTGGGCTACAGGAGTCCTTGCAGCCTTAGGCTTGGCCTTTTTAGGTTGTTGACACTTTGCAGCAAAACGACCTGCAGAAGATGTCTGTTGACCATAAACAGGATATCATCTTCCCTTCTTGGGAAAATATGGCTTTTTGAACAACCTCTTCTTGACAGGATTAGAGGTAGACTTTGAAAGCCTATCCAAAGCAGAATTTTCTGCATCCATCTGTGTGGCCTTTGCCTGCCAATCCTTGCCAAAAAGGTTTTCACCTGTACAAGGAAGATTTCCCAATCCATCTTGGACCCAAGTTTCCAGATCAGAAGCTTGTAACCAAGCAATTCTGCGGGCACCTATGGCAATAGCCGAAGCTCTGCTGGCACCCTCAAAAGAGTCAAAAGCTGCACGGTTGGAAAATTTGGAAACATCTTGGGCATGCTTAAGCCAAGTGAGAAACTCTTCCCTCTTATCTTCTGGAAGAAAAGGGAGGAAAGTTTGCAGATGATCTGTAACTTCTTTTAGAAACATCCCCATATAGAGACTATAGGAGTTGATTCTAGCAATAAGCATGCTGGCTTGAAAGATCTTTCTGCCAAAAGCATCTAAGTTTCTACATTCTCTCCCTGGAGGGGTAGAAGAGTGCCTTTTTGCACTCTAACTTTTTCATGGCAGACTCTACCACAATAGAGTGGTGAGGAAGCTGTGTCTTATGAAACCCAGGACAAGGTGGGACACGGTACATGGTGTCTAGCCTACGAGAGTGGGAAGAGATAGTAAGAGGGGTCTCCCATATGCCCAACATGTGATCATAAAGGATCTCATGAACTGGCAAAGTGGCTGCCTCTTTAGGAGCCTTGGGATATTGCAAAATATCCAACTTTTTGGCTCTAGGCTCTGACTCAGGGGCTACTGAGATAGAGAGCCCCTTGGCCACTTCTCTTATAAAGTCCTGAAAAGACAAGTCCTCTGGAGGAGACATTCTTCTTTTTGGAGAAGGCGGCTCTTGAGGAAGGAGTACCGATGCTTCGACAAAAACCTCCGATGCATCAGAGTCTTCGGAGGAATCGAAGTATAGCCTGTCTGGATGCTCCTGTAAAGCCCGATACGCGTACCGAGTGGTATCGACATTGGGAGTGATCGGTACCGGTTCGGTAACGATGGGCATCATCGGACAGGGTACCGTTGCAGTCGACACCGAAGCCGATGTCGATGCAATCGGTATCGGTGCCGGAACCAGCAACGGAGCCTGTTGCGGTACCAGGGGCGGCGTAGCTTGAATGAATGCCGTGATGGCCTGCTGCATGGTCAGAATATTCTGATCCATCGATGCCATCAATGTCTGGACATCGGTACTGGCAGATTCCACCGGTACCCCAGAACATTGTAACAGGTGATCAGTCGAGGCTGTGCCATCGATGTCAACCTGTGACCCCATAGGAGGAGCTTTGGAAGCCGGAGCTTCCCGCCGGGGTACTTTTGCCGGTGCAAGATCCTCGAGGGCAAGCCCGGAGGCATCTCGATGCTTAGAGGGAGATCTACCCTTCGAGGACCGGCTAGATTTATGTTTGGTTACCTGAGATCCATAGGAGGAAGAAGCAGCCCTGGATGACGTCGATGCTACCCAAGCTGCATCAGAGGGAAACAGGGTATTGAGCTTAGCTGCTCGGTTCTGTAAACCTCTCTTGGACATCATGGAGCAGGACGCACAATCCGTGATGGAATGGTCAGGACCCAAAAATTTAAGACACCAGTCATGGGTGTCGGTAACAGAAATGGTACCGCTGCACTTAGTGCATTTTTTAAACCCGGAGGCGGGCTTTTCCATGAGGAAATTTCCCTTAGGCCTAAGGCCCAAAGAGATAAAAATATACACTAAAGAGGAATGGAAGAATTATATTTTTTCAAGAAAAGACCGGTGGTACCGGTCCGACGTCGAAGAAGGCAGACGCGCGACCAAAGAAATAAAATAAAATAAAGAACTTCTTCAGCGGTGACAGGAACACGACCTGCTGGCTCCACGGAAAAGAAGAACTGGAGAGAGGCGGTTAGGAGAGGCGGGAAGGCAGCGCGCAGGCGCTGTGGGATGCTCCCAAAAGCTTTCCTTTTTGGGACGCTGGGGAGCGTTCCCGCGCAGGCTCCATCGGTACCGACGTACCCATATGTGAAGACTCATTCCTGCTTGTTCCTGGAAATAAGGCCAGAGCCCTTTTACAATCCAAAGTATGACTATTCCTTTCTGCATTTGAGGCATGAGACCTTGGGAAGAATACAGGAAGGTAAACCACTTGGTTTAAATGAAAAGGTGACACCACCTATGGCATAAAATGTGGATGAGTCCTAAGGACTACCTTATCATGATGGAACCTTGTAAGGAGGATCAGCCACCAATGCTTGCAATTCACTGATGTGACGTGCTGATGTGATTGCAATAAGAAAGATGACCTTCCAGGAAAGAACTTTCAAGGAGGTAGTGGCTAATGGTTTAAAAGGCGGTTTCATAAGCTGCCCAAGAACCAAATTTAAGTCCCATACCACCGGTGGTGGCTTAATGGGAGGCTTAATTAAAAGAAGGCCTCTCATAAATCTCGCTATGAGAGGATGAGAGGAAATAGGTTGCCCATTTAGAGGCTTGAAAGAAGCTGCAAAAGCACTCAAATGAACTCTCACTGAATTGGTCTTAAGCTCTGCATTAGACAAATGAAGGAGATACTCCAGTAATGATTCCAGAGGTATAGCAAGAGGGTTAAGACCCTTCTGCGAGCACCATATGGGGGTAAACCTTTTCGACTTGAAAGCATAAAGAATAAAATTACTCAGCATGTAGATAGTCACAACCTAATGGGAGACAGCCAACATGGCTTTAGACAAGGAAGATCTTGTCTTACTAATCTGTTATGTTTTTTTGAAGGAGTGAATAAACAGGTGGACAAAGGTGAGTCAGTTGATATTGTGTATCTGGACTTTCAGAAAGCCTTTGACAAGGTCCCTCATCAGAGACTTTTGGCAAAACTAAACAGTCATGGGATAGGAGGCAGTGTACTATTGTGGATCAGGAACTGGTTAAAAGATAGAAAGCAGAGGGTAGGGCTAAATGGCCAATTTTCCCAATGGAGAAAGGTGAATAGTGGTGTACCCCAGGGATCTGTGCTGGGTCCGCTGCTTTTTGACATATTCATAAATGACCTGGAAAGTGGAATAATGAGTGAGGTTATCAAATTTGCAGATGACACAAAACTATTTAAAGTTGTTAAAACCCAAGAGGATTGTGAAAAATTGCAAGAGGATCTTGATAAATTGGAAGACTGGGCATCAAAATGGCAGATGAAATTTAATGTGGACAAGTGCAAGGTTATGCACCTAGGGAAGAACAACCCAAACTATGGTTACACGATGCAAGGTTCCACATTAGGAACCACCACCCAGGAAAAAGATTTAAGCGTCATTGTGGATACCATGTTAAAACCCTCGGCCCAGTGTGCAGCGGCGGCCAAGAGAGCAAATAGAATGCTAGGTATGATAAGGAAAGGAATGGAAAATAAAACAAAAGATATTATAATGCCTCTATATCGTTCCATGGTGAGACCGCACCTTGAATATTGTGTGCAATTCTGGTCGCCGTATCTTAAAAAGGATATAGCGATTTTAGAAAAGGTACAGAGAGAAGAGCCACCAAAATGGTAAAGGGGATGGAAGGATACTCCTATGAAGAAAGGCTAAAAAGGTTAGGGCTCTTTAACCTGGAAAAGAGACGGCTGAGGGGAGATATGATAGAAGTCTATAAATTAATGAACGGAGTGGAACGGGTAAACGTAGATCGATTGTTTACCTTATCAGAATATAGAAAGACTAGGGGACATGCAATGAAGCTACAGGGTAAACTATTTAAGACTAATAGAAGAAAATATTTTTTCACTCAACGTGTAATCAAACTCTGGAATTTGTTACCGGAGGATATAGTAAAGGCTGTTAGTGTAGCTGGGTTTAAAAAAGGTTTGGACAAGTTCCTGGAGGAAAGGTCCATAAACCATTATTAAGAAGTGACCGAAGATATCAATGCTTGACCCAGTACAAGCATTGTGGAACTTGTGTCTCTTGGGGAAACTGCTAGGTACATATGACCTAGATTGGCCACTGTTGGAAACAGAATACTGGGCTTGATGGACCTTGGTATGACCCAGTATGGCATATCGTATGTTCTTATGTTCATAACAGCGTCTTGTTGAAGGCTTCCTGGAAGCATAAAGGATATCATTTACCTGTTGAGAAAGATTAAGACTGTGAAGATCTAGGCTTTCAGCAAACAGGCCCTAAGATGCAGAGACTCGGGATTGGGATGCCACAGCATCCCGTCCTCCTGAGAAAGGAGGTCTGGAGCAGATCCTAACTCCAGAGGCGGAGCTTGAGAGAGATGTAGGAGCAGAGGGTACCACATTTGCCGTGGCCAGTGTGGAGCTATGAGAATCATATGACCTCTGTCTCTCTGAAGCTTGAACAGGTTTTTGGGAAATAGGGGAATGGGTGGAAAAGCATACAGGAAGTCCTGGCACCAATGGATGAGGAAACATCCCTGGCCTGACAACCCTGAGCCGGAATTCTGGAACAGAACCAGGGAAGTTTGCCATTCAGCGGACTTGCGAAGGTCTATGTCCGGGGTTCCCCAAATTTGGAAAAATTTGGCCATCTGATCTGCATGGAGAGACCATTCGTGTGGAAGCAGAACTCGACTGAGTCTGTCTGTCCAAGAGTTTTGAATGCCTGGAAGATACACCGCAAGGAGATGAATCTGAGGCTCTCTGGCGAGGGCCCATAGTCGCAAAGCTTCGTTGCATAGCGAAAGAGAGCCTGTTATGCCCTGCTTGTTCACATAAAACATGGCTACTTGATTGTCCGTTTGAACTAGGACTGTGCTGTAGATGAGCTGCATGTGGAATACTCGAAGAGCAAGGAAAATTGCTCTGAGTTCCAGGAGATTGATGTGGAGTTAGGCCTCCAGTGGAGTCCAGGTACCCTGGGTAGAGAGGCCTTGCAGGTGGGCTCCCCAACCCACCTGTGAAGCATCTGTTGTTAGAGTGGCTTAGGGTGGGGGGTTGCTGAAAAGGAGACCCCACCAAAAGGTTCTGGGGTGACTGCCACCATTGGAGGGACATAATAAGGTGATCTGAGTTTGCTATTTTGTCTGACAGGCAACCTGACGCCTGAGCCCACTTGGTGGATCAAGTCCACTGGGCTGCCCTCATATGGAGGCACGCATAAGGAACCACACGCACGGTGGATGCCATGTGGCCTAGCAACTGTAACATTTCTCAAGTAGTGAGATGAGGTTTTAACATTGCTTGGGAAGCTAACTGCACAATGCGAAGGCAGCGGGCCTGTGGAAGGTAGGCCCTTGTCTGTCTGGTATCCAGCAGAGCTCCTATAAACTCTAGAGACTGAGTGGGAGCAAGGTTGGATTTTGGGAAGTTTATGACAAGCCCCAAATACTGAAGGATGCATATTGTGCGAGAGAGAGCAACCCTGGCCTCTGGCTCTGAAGGGGCTCGAATGAACCAGTCGGCTAAGTAAGGGAAGACGAATATTCCTAGGGTGCGAAGAAATGCTGCTACCACAGCCATGCATTTTGTGAACACCCTTGGTGCCGAGGCCAGGCCAAAAGGAAGAACCCTCTATTGGTAGTGCTTCCCTTGAAATAGGAAGCGAAGGAACTTTTGATGAGTTGGATGGATGAGAACAAGAGTGTACGCATCCTTGAGATCTAGAGAACAATGCCAATCCTGACTCTGAAGGTATGGCAGCAGAGTTCCTAGAGAAATCATTTTGAACTTCTCTTTGAACAGGAATTTGTCCAATTCTCTGAGGTTTAAAATGGGTCTGTGTCCTCCTGTTTTCTTTGGAATAAGAAAATAGGGGGAGTAGAACCCTGTACCCTGTTGTAGAAAGGGTACCTCTTCTATTGCCCCTTGAGCAAGAAGCACAGTGACCTCTTGACCTAAATGGTTGAGAGAGGTCTGAGAATTGAACTGTCTTAATAATGTAGGAGGGGGCATGCTGAGGAAATGAAGCTTGTACCCCTCTCTTTCAATAGACAGAGTCCAATTTTCTGCTGTTAACTGATCCCATCTGGGGGCAAAATGACATAACCTTCCTGGAATGGTGGAGGGTTCTGGACCGTTCAGGGCCAGGAAGGTAAACTTCTCTAGATAGGAGTCAAAGACCCTGTGGCGGCTGAATCTGCTGAGCCGGTTGAGGCTTAGCAACTTTTGTTTTTCTTTGCATAGGTTGTTGCTGCTGTCCCTTTTGGGCAGACTGACCCAAACTATGCCCCTGCTGGGTATAGGAGGGATAAAACTTCTTCTGTTTACTGAAGAATGGTTTCTTGTAGGATTTTTTCCTTGCAGGATCAGCTGTAGATTTAGACAATCTATCCAAGGTGATATTGTCAGCATCTATCTCATTAGCTTTTCCTGCCAATTCTTGCCAAAGAGATTCTCTCCTGTGCAAGGAATATTTCCTAGTTTATCCTGTACCCAAAGTTCCAAGTCAGATGCCTGGAGCCAGGCAATCCTATGTGCACCTATGGCAATAGCAGAGGTTCTGCTTATGCACTCAAAGCAGTCAAAGGCTGCACGATTCACAAACTTGGAAACATCCTGAGCATGTTTGACAAGGGCGAGGTAATCCTGCCTCTTATCATTAGGAAGGAGAGGGCTCATAAAGCTCTAAATCTCCTGTGACCTCCTTAAGGAACATTACCATATATAATATATAGGAACTGATCCTAGCAGAAAGCATGGAAGCCTGAAAGGTTCGACGTCCAAAGGCATCAAGAATCCTACACTCACGTCCTGGAGGATTAGATGCATGCCTTTTTGCACTCTTGATCCTTCTCATAGCTGATTCCACCACCATGGAATGGTGTGGTAGCTGAGTCTTCTGAAACCCAGGACAAGGAGGAACTCGATGCATGGTGTCGAGTCTTCGAGAGTGAGGAAATGTGGTTAGAGGTGTTTCCCCACATCCTTAACATGAGATCATGCAAGATCTCATGAATAGGTAAGGTAGCTGCCTCCTTGGGAGCTTTAGGGTATTGTAGGATTTCTAATTCCTTTGCCCTCGGCTCTTTTTCAGGAGCCACTGTGATGGAAAGACCTCGAGCCACATCTCGGATAAAATCCTGAAAGGACATATCCTCTGGTGGAGACATCCTACACTGAGGAGAAGAATCATCCTCAGGAAGAAGTACTCTGGTATCGGCAGAGCTTTCAGAGTCTTCAGACTCATCCGAGGATTCAAAGTACCTCCGATCCGGGTGATCGTGCAAGGCACGGTACCGGTACCGATCGAAGTTGGCATCGGATTGGTCCAGTACTGACTTGTCGATACCGGATGGATAAGCATGACTCCGTCCTGGTAGAATACCTGCAGATGTTGATGCAGTCGATACTGGTACCAGAGTCGGTGCTGGTACCGGTTAATGGTCTGAAGCGGTTTTAAGGGCATCTAGGCCGTGAGAAGAGCAGCCAGACTGCGTTCAATAGCCAAGAATCTCTGGTTTATCGACGCTGCCGATGCTTGGGTATCGGTACCAGATGAAGCAGCTGGTACCCCAGAGCATGGCACCAGTAGTTCTGCCGAGGTTGAGGCCTCAAGAACATCCTGGAGCCCCGTTTGTGCTTTGGAAGCCGAAGCCTCCCGCTGGGGCAATTTTGCCAGTGATAGTCCCTCAAGGGCAACGCCAGAGGCATCTTGATGCTTAGAGGGAGAGCTCCCCTTTGAGGACCAGCTAGATTTATGTTTAGTTACCTGAGATCCATGGGAGGAAGATGAAGCCCTGGAAGATGTCGATGCCACAGAGGCTGCATCAGAGGGAAAAAGGGTGCTAAGTTTAGCAGCTCGGTTCTGCCGGCAACCCACTCTGAAATAGAGTGGTCAGGACCTAAACATTTGAGGCACCACTCATGGGTGTCATTGACGGAGATGGTACCGCCACAGTTGGAACACCTTTAAAAACCCGAAGCGGGTTTTTGCATTTTAAAGGAAAAGGATGGGCCTAGTGCCCAAAATGGCGTTTGGCACCTGAGGAGAAAATACCTGGAAAAGACTCCAGAAGGTAGGGTTTTTTCTTTTTTTGGAAAAAAAAGAAAGAACCACCGGCGGTACCGGTGTAGTGTCGAAGGAAGGCAGACACGACCACAAAAATTGAAGAACAGAAGGGAATTATTTTCTGCGGTGACGGGATGTGCGACCTGTCAGCTCCGCGGAAAACGAGGAACTGGAGAGGGACAATTGGGAAAGGCGGGAAGGCAGCACGCAGGCACTGTGGGATGCTCCTAAAAGCTTTCCTATTGGACGCTGGGGAGCGTTTCCACGCAGGCTCCATCGGTACTGACAATACCCATATGCGAAGACTACATTCCTGCTTGTTTCTGGAGATCTATAGTTGCACAATGCAAGATTCCAATTTGGGAATCACCACCTGAAAACGGATATAGGTGTCATAGTGTTGAAATCCTCTGCTCAGTGTGCAGAGGCTACTAGGAATCATAAGGAAAGGAATGGAGAATAAAACCAAGGATATTGTAATGCCTCTCTATCGCTCCATGGTGCACTTGCACTTTGAATATTGTGCAGTTCTGGTCGCTATATCTATAAAAATTCGGAAAGGTACAGAGAAGAGAAGAAAATGATAAAATGGATGAAGAATGGCTTAAAAGATTAAGCTCTTCAGTTTGGAAAAGACGGCTGAGGAGGAGATATGATAGAGATCTATAGAATGAGTGGAGTGGAACAGGTAATCAGTTGTTTATTCCTTCATTGCATGTCCCCTAGAAAGACTAGGGGACATGCAATGAAGCTACAATGTAGCACATTAAAGATTAATCAGAGAAAATATTTTTTCGCTCAGCATGTAATCAGACTCTAGAATTTGTTGCTGGAGGATGTAGTAAAAGCTGTTAGTGTAGCTGGATTTAAAAAAGGTTAGGACAAATTCCTAGAGGAAAAGTCCATAAATCACTATTACAGTGAACTAGGAAAATGCACTGATTACCCTTGGAATAAGCAGTATTATATCTGTCTATCTTTTGGGAGCCTGACCTGGATTGGCCACTGTTTGAAACAGGATACTGGGCTCAATGGACCTTTGGTCTGACCCAGTATGGCATCTCTTATATTTTAACCCAGACTCTGGGAGCCTTCTGCGAACAGAATAACGCTAGGCAATCCAACAGACTTGACTTTCTCCACGGATAGAAATACTCCACACACGAGTATCTAAAACATGCTCCCAGGTACTCCAGGGATATGGAATGCAACAACTGGCCCTTTCCCAATTGATCATCCAGTTGAGGCTCATCAGAAAGGAGACACCTAAGAACATAAGATATGCCATACTGGGTCAGACCAAGGTCCATCAAGCCCAGTATCCTGTTTCCAACAGTGGCCAATCTAGGTCATACGCACCTAGCAGCTTCCCCAATAGACACAGGTTCCACAATGCTTGTACTGGGTCAAGCATGGATATCCTGGGTCCCTTCTTAATAATGGTTTATGGACCTTTCCTCCAGGAACTTGTCCAAACCTTTTTTAAACCCAGCTACACTAAAGCACAGTTACTTACCTGTAACAGGTGATCTCTGGGAACAGCAGGAATTAGTCCTCACATATGGGTACGTCGGTACCGACGGAGCCTGCGCGGGAACGCTCCCCAGCTTCCCAGAAGGAAAGCTTTTGGGAGCATCCCACAGCACCTGCGCGCTGCCTTCCCGCCTTTCCTAACCAACTCTCCTCAGTTCAAGTTTAAAGCTGAGACAATAGAGAGAGAGAGGAAAGGAAAGACAGAGAGAGATACAACTCCTAGGGGAGGTGGGAGGGTTGTGAGGACTAATTCCTGCTGTTCCCAGAGATCACCTGTTACAGGTAAGTAACTATGCTATCTCCAGGAACAAGCAGGAATGAGTCCTCACATATGGGGACTCCCTAGCTAAAATGCCTGGGAGATCCCCAAGGGTATGAGACCCTGAAGGGTTCCTCGTCTTCCTATGGATCTCAGGCATCCATTCAGGGAAGGAGGGCAGGAGTTGTTCAAGAATGGAACAGGTGTCTGAGGACAGCCTGACCAAACAAGGCATCCCGGCGGGAGTCCTTGTCCAAACAGTAATGGGCTGTGAAGGTATGAACCGAGGCCCAGGTGGCTGCTCGACAGATTTGGTCGATGGACACAGAAGATGAGCCATAGAGGTGGCCATGGCCCTCACATTGTGAGCTGTGACATGGCCCTCCAGAGAAAGGTTCTTACTCTGGTAAGCAAAAGAAATACACTGAGCAATCCAATTGGACAGTGTTCTTTTAGAGACTGGAAGTCCTAAATGAGAAGGATCAAAAGCAACAAAAAGCTGGGAAGACTTTCTATGTTGCTGTGTCCTGTGTAAGTAAAAAGCAAGAGCTCTTTTACAATCTAGAGTATGAAGGTTCCTCTCTGCACTGGATGCATGAGGAGCTGGAAAAAAGACAGGTAAATATACCTCTTGATTAAGATGAAAAGGTGAGACCACTTTAGGCATAAAGTGATGATTTGTCCTAAGGACTACCTTATCATGATGGAACCTTGTATAAGGTGGATTAGCCACTAAGGCCTGCAGTTCACTGATGCGGCGAGCAGAAGTGATTGCAATAAGGAAAATAACCTTCCAGGAAAGAAATTTCAAGGAGGTAGTGGCTAAGGGTTCAAAAGGTGGCTTCATAAGCTGACCAAGAACCAAGTTTAAGTCCCATGCCACCGGAGGAGGTCGAATGGGAGGTTTAGTTAAAGTTAAGCCTCTCATGAATCTTGCAATAAGAGGATGAGAGGAAATAGGTTGTCCATTGAGAGGCTTAAGGGATGCTGCAATAGCACTCAAATGGACCCTTACTGAATTTGTTTTAAGGCCTGCATTGGAGAGATGCAGGAGATATTCCAATAGAGAATTCACAGGAAGTGCCAGAGGGTCAAGACCCTTTTGAGCACACCAAATGGAAAATCTTTTCCACTTAAAAGCATAGGAACGCCTAGTGGAAGGTTTTCTGGAAGCATGGAGGATATCCTTCACTTGCTGAGAAAGATTGAAGTCTTGAAGGTCTAGGCCTTCAGTAACCAAGCTCTGAGGTGAAGGGACTTGGGGTTTGGATGCCACAAAGTCCCTTCCTCCTGGGACAGAAGGTCTGGCGCAGCTTCCAAGAACAGGGAGGGGGCTTGGGAGAGATGCAGAAGTAGAGGGTACCACACTTGGCGTGGCAAGCGTGGAGCTATGAGGATCATAGATCCTTGATCCCTCTGGAGTTTGAACAGAGTCTTGGGAATCAAAGGAATGGGTGGAAAGGCATACAGGAAGCCCTGACCCCAATGAAGGAGGAAGGCATCCTTGGCCTGAACTTCCTGACACGGAATTCTGGGACAGAACCGGGGAAGTTTGGCATTCCACGGACTTGCAAAGAAGTCTATGTCCGGCGTTCCCCATTCTTGGAAGATTCTGAGTACCTGATCCATGTGCAGGGACCATTCGTGTGGAAGAAGAACTCGACTGAGTCTGTCTGCCCAAGAGTTTTGGATTCCTGGGAGGTATACTGCCAGGAGATGGATTTGATGCTCTCTGGCGAAGGCCCATAATCTTAGAGCTTCATTGCAAAGCGACAGAGAACCAGTTCCTCCTTGCTTGTTTATGTAAAACATGGCTACTTGATTGTCCGTATGAATGAGGACTGTCTTGTAGCTGAGGAGGGTATGAAAGACCTTGAGAGCTAGGAACACTGCTCGAAGTTCCAAGTGGTTGATATGAAGAGAGGTCTCCTGTGGGGACCAAGTGCCTTGGGTGGAGAGGTCTTGTAGATGAGCTCCCCAACCTGTTTGGGAGGCATCTGTTGTGAGGGTTGCTTGGGGTAACAAAGGTTGGAAGGGGGACCCCAGCAACAGATTTTGAGTGGACATCCACCATTGGAGAGACCAAAAGAGACGTTTGGAGGTTGCTAATTGGTCTGAGAGAGCTCCTGAAGCTTGAGTCCACTGGGTGGACAAAGTCCATTGAGCTGCTCTCATGTGTAGGCGAGCATAGGGTACCACATGTACTGTGGAAGCCATATGGGAGCAATCTGGGAGCCATCTGGGAGCAAAATGAGCTAACCTTCCTGGAATGGTGAGAGGTTCTGGCTGTTGTAGAGCCAGAAAGGTTAAGTTCTCTAGTATCAAGTCAAAAACCTTGAGGGGGTTGGGACTGCTGGGTTTTAGCAGTCCCTGCAGGTTTAGGCCTGGCCTGTTTAGGTTGCTGACGCTTAGTAGCAAAGCGACCTGTAGAAGATTGTTGGCCAGAAGTGGAAGGAAATCTGCTCCTTTTGTAAAAAGGCTTTTTGAAAGGTTTTTTCTTGGCTGGAATGGAGGTTGACTTGGAAAGTCTATCCAGAGCAGAATTCTCTGCATCCATTTGAGTGGCTTTTATTTGCCACTCTTTGCCAAAGAGATTTTTACCCATACAGGGCAGATTTCCTAAGCCATCCTGAACCCAAGGGCTCTAGATCAGAAGCCTGGAGCCAAGCAATTCTGCGAGCAGCTATGGCAATGCCTGAGGCTCTGCTGGCACCTTCAAAGGAGTCAAAGGCTGCCCTGTTGGAAAACTTTGAAATGTCTTGAGTATGCTTAAGCCAAAGGAGTAACTAATCCCTTTTATCCTCTGGAATAAAAGGGAGAAAGTTGTGCAGCTTTTGTGCAACTTCCTTTAGAAACATACCCATATAAAGGCTATATGAGTTGATTCTGGCAATAAGCATGCTGGCTTGGAAGATTTTCCTACCAAAAGCATCCAAGGTCCTGCATTCTCTTCCTGGAAGAGCAGAAGAGTGTCTTTTGGTACTCTTTATCCTTTTCATAGCTGACGGCACCACAATGGAGTGGTGAGGAAGCTGAGTTTTCTGAAATCCAGGACAAGGAGGGACACGGTACATAGTGTCCAATCTGTGAGAATGAGGAGAAAGGGTGAGAGGAGTCTCCCATAAGTCAATCATATGTTCATGAAGAATTTCATGAATTGGCAAGGTGACTGCCTCTCTGGGAGCCTTAGAGTATCCTAAAATATCAAATTTTTTTGCTCTAGGCTCTGTTTCAGAGGTTACTGAAATAGAGAGTCCTTTAGCCACTTCTATTATGAAGTCTTGAAAGGACAAATCCTCTGGAGGAGACATTCTCCTTTTTGGAGAAGTAGGCTCCTCAGGAAGGGTAATGGATACTTCAGGAGACTCATCTGATGAATCAGAATCATCAGAGGAATCGAAGTATCGTCTGTCCGCTTCCAACGATCGATACGCGTATCGAACGGTACCGACATCGGGCATCCCCGGTACCGGATCGGTACCGAGAAATAGCCCTGGACAAGGAACCGGAGTCGGTATCCTGGCCGATGTCGATGCAGTCGGTACCAGTATCGGCGCTGGCGCCGGTACCGACAATGGAACTCGTTGTGGTACCGTCGGCGTCGCAGCTTTAATAAAAGCCATTATAACCTGCTGCATGGATTGAACAGTGTGATCCATGGACGCCACGACTGCCTGGATGTCGGTACCGGGAGAAAGCACAGTTACTTACCTGTAACAGGTGATCTCTGGGAACAGCAGGAATTAGTCTTCACATATGGGTACGTCGGTACAGACGGAGCCTGCACGGGAATGCTCCCCAGCATCCAATCAGAAAGCTTTTGGGAGCATCCCTCGCGCCTGCGCGCTGACTTCCCGCCTTTCCCACTGCCTCTCCTCAGTTGAGTTTCATAGCTGAGACAGAAGGAGAGAAAGAGGAAAGGAGATAGATAGATACAACTCCTAGGGGAGGTGGTTGGATTGTGAAGACTAATTCCTGCTGTTCCCAGAGATCACCTGTTACAGGTAAGTAACTGTGCTATCTCCAGGAACAAGCAGGAATGAGTCTTCACATATGGGGACTCCCTAGCTGTGGGTGCCAGGGGAGATCTCATAAAATGCGTATCCCTGGAACAGGACCGCATTTCCCAAACCTGGATCCCCGGCATCCCCTGAGGGATGGGGGGTAGGAGTTGAATAGAGAACAGCTGTAGAGGAACAGCGAATCTAAAGACTACAGAAAAAATGAGTCTTTAGAATGTATGTCAAGTATCATTAAAATATTTAATGAACTAGTACAATATAGAGCTTACCTACTGGATTGTAGGAAGTAGAACTGTGATGGAGTGTACTGTAGATGCAGTAGCGGAATCCTCAAGGTAACTTCACAGCAGTGAGGATGAAGTTCCAAACCTGGAATGGGCAGGTGACCCAGGTGTTAACTGGGGTAGGAGAAGAACGGCAGGTCTTCAATGGAAAGCTTTATGGGAAAAAGCTGAAAACTCTTTTAGGTACAGAGTTATTAACATTGAGGACTAAAAGAAGAAGACTGACCGATCTGGAGAATTAGCCCAGTCCTGAAGGGAAGAGGGGGTATGGAAAAAAGCCCCTATTCCCAAGGAGAACAGAAGTGTACTCAGAAATACTGAAGATGTACACTGTCTTTCCTAGCTAGTAAGAGATAGGAAGACATTGAAGTTTGATACTTCATAGACAGGGAGATCTATAACTAAAATAGAAGCTGTTGACATCACAGCAGTAATTGTGTGTATAACCGCTCCCACTTACTGAACCGTATGAGAAAAGGGAAGTTGACTGTCTGGACCCCTTAAGAAGGTAAAAGCTCTATAGCACAGACAGTTAGGGAGATAGTAGGTAATACATAGCGTCCTATGGACATCTCCCAATGGGCACATATATATATATATATATATATATATGGAGATACATACATATCTATATATATGTGCATGTATGTCTAGATATGTGTGATATATATATATATATATATAGATGGGCATGACATATGCCCACACAGATTACAGAAATATGTATGTATAGGACATATACATACATGAATATAAGTCTGAGGATACATGCCTGCAACTGAGCCCCACAAAAACATTCACATGGGGAATGTGATGGGAAAAGATTCATCTAATAATAAGGGGGTGAAAACCACCTGAAGATATATAGAGAATCTATTGCTGCGGTGCAGGAATGTAGTTCAGTGGAATAACCAGTATGGTTGCGTGAAAAAACAGAGGATAATAGCAGTCTGGCAAGAGCACGTCAGGAGTACTTTAGGACTCTGACATGTCCAAAGGACAAAAAAAACGCATAGACTAAGACACCAGGATGACCCAGCCAAGGGACACAGGGGTATCATGTACACTAAAAGAGTATGCGTAGTCCAAGTGGAGCAGAAAAGCATAATGCCAAGCTGTAAGGAAAAAAGGGGTAGATTCCTGCAAGATTGGGAACTCCTTGGACATTCATGCAGAAAAAGCTTGTCTTCTGTATCACAACAGGAGACAAGAGGGTATAAAGAACCCATATAGCCATGGAATGATTATATAAGCTTTTTCTACTATATGGAAAAACCCTCAGAGACAAAGTTCAATGCTCTGTAGCAAGGGCCCATAGTAGAAAGCTTCTCTGAAGATTGCAGAGAGCATTGTGCAGGAGAATTATGAGATAAAACTGACTGAAGTCAGGTGTGTTGCCACATCCTAGGAAAGGATATGGCTAGAAGAAGATAACCTGCAGTGAGTAGTATTATGCAAGATAGTTGAAAGTAGCTTGCAATGAGCATTAAAGTAATCACTGGAACTCCTGCATGCACAGCAACTGAACAAAACAGCAGAGGGGATTCTCTTGTATAAAAACAGAGAGAAAACAGACAAAGGGAGCGGAGATATTCCCGTCTCTGTCTGATGAGTTGTTCAGAGCATGCATTGAAGGATAACAAAAAGTCTACACTGGAAAGAAAGAGAAGTGTTTCAGTATGGTACGAACTCAAGCAGGGGAAAACCCTGGAAGAGAGGGGGTTGGAAGGTGACTTACCATATGGTAAGTCAGCTGAAGGAAAAGATGTCCATGTGGGGACAGAAACTATCATGGGATAGTTGTAACCTCCCTTCGTAGTAGTAAGAAGGGGAGAATTCTGTAACCCATGGACAAAAGTATCCTAACAGCTTAGCATATTGAAAAAGAAAAAAACCAGTGTAGAGTTTGAAGAATAAACTTCTGCTAAGAAGAAGTTAACTGTAGATTGCAACATACAGGAACCTATGGTTGCTGGTTATGATTAGACTGGTTAGAGTCTGGAGACTTCAGACTAGGATGAGATGTCCCTTGCTTGGGTACATCTGGAGGATTGGCAGGAGAAGGGTGAAACCTTCTTTTCTTAGGGAAAGAAGGTTTGGTAGGACATTTCCTACGTCCTGGGGAAAAAGAAGGCTTAGGATGGTTTCCAGAACCAGGGAAGTCAGTGGAGCAATGAGCAACCTGACGTAAAGCCTCTCTATTGAAGAGATTTTCTCCAGTACAAGGAGAATTACCCAGTGTATGTTGTGCCCATCTGCTCAAGTCTGAAGCTTGCAGCCAGGCTTTACGACGTGCTCCAATGGCAATAGCAGAGGATCTGCTAACAGACTCAAAAGAGTCTAGAGAAGCACGAGAAAGAAACCAAGAGATATTCCTGCTATGATTAAGAAGCAAGGAATAGTCAGTGGCCTTAGGCTCTGACAAAAAAGGGGACAAAAGAGATAATTTCTCTGTGACCTCCTGAAGTGTCAGACTCATATAAAAAATATATGAAATAATTCTTGAAGCCAGCATAGAAGTTTGGAAGGTTTGACGTCCAAAGGCATCAAGTGCTTTAGATGCACGACCTGGCGGATAAGAAGAATGCTTCTTCTTGCTTCTTACCTTCCTCATTGCTGATTCCACTACAATGGAATGATGTGGAAGTTGTTTTTTTTGAAACCCCGGAGAGGGAGGCACCTGATACAGAACATTAGTGGCTGTAGAAGGCGAAGGAACCTTTAAAGGTGATTCCCACATCCTCAGAAGAAGATCCTGCAAAGAATGATGTAAAGGAAGCATTATATTTTCCTTTTCTGCAGGATCTTGGTTAAGAGTAGAGCCAGGGATAGGAATGGCAAGAAAGGTTGCCATGTCAAGGAGAAATTTCTGAAAAGAAGGATCTCCAATGGGAACTATTCCTGGGTAAGCTGAGGTTGAAGGAGCAGCTTGAGCACCAGAAGACATACTGGACTGGTGCAGAAAAAGAATCCTGCTAGATGAACAGTGATACTGACAGTTCTGATTCGAGGCAGTTAGTACTGCATCGTCAGTGCCCGGTATCGATTCTAAGCTAGGCATAGAAAGGATCGATGGCACTGATGGAACTGCAGGAATCGACATCGATACCGGTATCGGAGACGGTAATGTCATCGAAGCAGTAATCGGGGGCTGCTGAAGCGGTACCAAGGTAGCCAGAGAGCCTTGGTGAATATCCTCGGTACTGCGTAGTCGGAAACGATATGGATCGGTTCCGAAACGCGTCGGTACCAAGTCATCTAGACTGGATATCGATTCTAGACTCGGCATAGAAGGGAGCGAGTCTATCGATGCATGTCTAGAAGGTACCGACGTTGGTGGTGGTATCGGCAATGCCGATACAGGAAAGTCAATCGGAGTCGTATCGATCGGTTCCGAAGGTACCGAGGACGTCCGAAGACGATGCCTGGTGAAGAGAGGAATACTCGACACCGGTGCCGATGTCAGGGTATCGGTACCGCTCGAAGCCGATACCAACCCCAAGCATGGCGAAGATACAGGAAAGCCAATCTGGGTTGTATCGATCGGCCCCGAAGGTACCGAGGACACCAGATGACGATCCCTGGTGAAGAGTGGAACACTCGACACTGGTGCCGATGCCGGGGTATCGGTACCGCTCGAAGCGGATACCACCCCCGAGCATGGCTCAGGTATGTTCTGTGAGGGGTGAGCCCCAGGAACAACCTGAAACCCCGTAAATGCTTTGGAGCCCGAAGACTCCCGCCGGGGTTTTATTGCCAATGGGGTCTTGAGGGCAAGGCCGGAGCCGTCATCATGCTGGGCATGAGACTTACCCTTCAAGAATTGGCTAGTCTTAACAGACTGTTTGTGGGTTACCTGATCCTGGAGAGAAGAATAAACCGGTGTCCTCACCTCAGGAGGAAAAACGGCATCGAGGGAAACTCGAAAAAGGGAAGGTCTTCTCCCAATAATACAGCCTGATGGATCAGGGAAAAAAGGGTCAGGACCCAAACAGGTTAGACACCAAGTGAGTTGAGGCAGTGGGAAAGGCGGGAAGTCAGCGCGCAGGCGCGAGGGATGCTCCCAAAAGCTTTCTGATTGGATGCTGGGGAGCATTCCTGTGCAGGCTCCGTCGGTACCGACGTACCCATATGTGAAGACTCATTCCTGCTTGTTCCTGGAGATAGTGCCGGTACCCCAGAGCAGTCTAACAGGTGATCGGTCGAGGCCGTGCCATCGATGGCAGCCTGTAACCCCATAGGAGGAGCTTTGGAAGCCGGAGCTTCCCGCCGGGGTTGTTTGGCTGGGGCAGGATCCTCGAGGGCAAGCCCGGAGGCATCTCGATGCTTAGAGGGAGATTTGCCCTTCAAGGACCTGCTAGGTTTATGTTTGGTTACCTGAGACCCATCAGGAGAGGAAGACCTGGAAGATGTCGATGCCACCACCGCTGCATCCGTGGGAAACAGCACATGGAGCTTGGCTGCTCAGTTCTGTAACCCTCGTTTAGACATTAGAGAGCAGGACTGGCAATCCGGAATGGAGTGTTCAGGACCCAAACATTTAAGACACCATTCATGGGTATCTGTAACAGAAATTGTACCGCTACACTTAGTGCATTTTTTGAACCCGGAGGCTGGTTTTTCCATGAGGGAAAATTTTCTTGTGGGCCTGGAGGCCTAAGAAGAAAAATACACCAAGTGAGGAAAAAATATATATATATTTTTTTTTTTAGAAAGAAAAGAAAAGACCGGCGGTACCGGTCCGGCGTCGGGGAAGGCAGACACGCGACCAAAGAAATAAATTAAAATAAAGAACTTCTTCAGCGGTGACAGGAACACGACCTGCTGGCTCCGCGGAAAAGAAGAACTGAGGAGAGTTGGTTAGGAAAGGCGGGAAGGCAGCGCGCAGGCGCTGTGGGATGCTCCCAAAAGCTTTCCTTCTGGGAAGCTGGGGAGCGTTCCCACGCAGGCTCCGTCAGTACCGACGTACCCATATGTGAGGACTCATTCCTGCTTGTTCCTGGAGATCAGCCTTTACTACCATCCTCCAGTAACAAATTCCAGAGTTTGATTACACGTTGAGTGAAAAAATATTTTCTTTTACTAGTCTTAAATAGTTTACCCTGTAGTTTCATTGCATGTCCCCTAGTCTTTCTATATTCTGATAACAAACAGTTGATCTACGTTTACCCGTTCCATTCCATTCATTAATTTATAGACTTCTATCATATCTCCCCTCAGCCGTCTCTTTTCCAGGTTAAAGAGCCCTAACCTTTTTAGCCTTTCCTCATAGGAGTATCCTTCCATCCCCTTTACCCTTTTGGTGGCTCTTCTCTGAATCTCTGAAGGAAAACAGGTTCAGATGTGCCAGTAGTCCAGATGTGGGTGTACACATATCCCTTGGCATTGTAGTGCTGCAGATACCACCTTCATGACCTTGGAGGACGTCCTTCGGGCAGTGGAGAGTCCGAATGGAGAAGCAGAGAATTGAAGGCGAGAGCCAAGCATGGCAAAACACAGATACTTGCTGATCCCCCAGAATATGAAAATACACCTCGTCCAAAACCAGAGATGCCAAAAACTTCCTCTGCGCACTGCTTGAATCCTGGATTACAAAGTTTTCATCCAGAAACACATGATGCGCAAGTGCTTGTTGACACACTTGAGGTCCAGAATGGGCTGGAATGCTCTTTCCTTGTCAGCCACCACAAACAGTTGGCATTCTTGCCCCTGCCCCAATCATCCAGGGGAATGGACACCACTGCCTTCAGGAGAGGCAACTTGTCCAAGGTGATCCGGACAGTGGCCCTGTTGTTCGCAGACCCACAAGGGGAGAAAATGCATGTGGATAGGGACTGACTCTTTGCATTCCAGGCCATAGTTGTACTGAATGGGACTAGCATCCAACGATCCTTGTGGATCTGGGTCCATTCTTGAAGAGGTAAAGCCTGCCCCCAACCAGAGGAACCAGGGAATGGGCCCCCAAATCTTCTTTGAATGGGACAGGGACGCTGGGCTTAAGCACGCCACAAAACAACTGAGAATGAGCCCAAAATCCATAAGCAAAGGGGAAGAAAGGCTTTCCAGGCCAGAAGTGACAGGCATCCCGAGATTCTCAGGAGTCCGACCAGTGTGCCTGCAAGAAGCAGGCAGAGGCTGATGGAAAAGGGGCTCCTGCCCACTTCACAGACCTCCTTGGACCCGTCCTCCGGAAGGCAGTAAGATGTTGTCTCACCCAGGTCCTTCACCAACTTCCCAACAGAAGCATCCCTCTAAGGCCAGATGGGCATCCGGGCTTTGGATGATGAGTCCGCTGCCTCTTATCAGAGTCAAGCCAACACTGTGTCACCATCAACAAGGCACAATCCCTAGCTGCTAGACACACAAGGCTGTACATGGCATCAGAAAGGAAGGCCATAGCAGACTCCAAAAGAGGAGTAGAATCATTCAGTGGAAGAGATTGAGGCCACAGGAGCAGAGCTTGGGATGTCAAGCCTGTACATACACTGAAGAATAGCAGCCGCTGCAGTGAACTGGATCTTCAACAGGAATGCACCTTTCGGTCCAGAGTATCCTTTAAGGCCAATCCACCTTCCACAGGAATGGTGGTCCATCTGGTTATCACTGTGACCTGCAGATCCACCTTGGAAACATAAAATCACACAATGCACTCCTTATACACCCTCAGCCTCTGAGACGGGGAGTTGGGGGGAATCCTATTCAGACCAGAACAGGCCCTTGAGCTCCTCCAGAAACGGGAAGACATGAGTGGATTTTTGCACACCTGCAGGAATGAATGCATCCTCAGTTCCTGCTCAGTGCCTGGAGCAACCACCAAACTCAAGATGGATGAAAGCCTGGGAATCAACACCTCCAGTTCCTCCTTCTGGAGCAGCAGGTAACATTGGTCTCCTCACAATCCTCTGAAGGTGAGAGTACTTCTTCAACATCATTAGACATCTGAATCCAAGCCACAGCTTAGATCTCAGACAGATCCCAGCTGATCCTCATCTCCAGTGGGTGCCCTTTGCCGGGGATGCTTAGCCATAGTAAATCAAACAGGGTTTCCACTTTCACCCTGCCCAAGAGAGCACTCGGGGAAACCCAGAGGCCGCAGGGTCTGAATTTCCATGGCAAAATGTTCAGATCTTTGTAAAGGGAAAAGAATTCTGGTGAGGTCACTGGACTTCGGAAGCTCTCCTCGTGGAAATGACCCCTCTATACCAGGGGACCCAGTGACCACCAACTCAGGAGCTGCCATGCTAGAAGAGCAGAGTCCAGAAGCCAGAGATGAGGCACCTTGCTTGCCACAGACCAAACAGTGATTCCTGGAAGAAAACATAACAGAGTTAAGGCAAGTATCACAACACCACACACTAAGGCCGTAGCAGCCTGAAAGCATGCATTAACTGCACTTCTACTGCAATGTGCGTTACAGGAGCTAGGGTAGGAACATGCGCTGGAGCTGCTTAGACAGAATGCATGTACAGACCATGCAACTGCAGGTACACAACAGGAGAAAATGTTACTAGCGGGTGCACAAAATGGTGAGAATGCCCTATATTGCGACAATGGTCATCAGTAATATACCCCAAATTGTGTCCCACAAAGATGGAATTGGGACCCCCGACAAGGACAATGATGAGATCAAACCTTGGTACTCACTCCCCTCAGAATCCCAGGCAGAGGATCCTTGCTGGACTCAGCTCTGCTCCCCTGATACTGGTTTCACTGGCTTTTGCAGCACTGAGTTTAAGATGGCTGGCAGCTGATCCTTCTGAGAGCCTTCTGCAATCTTTGGGAGAGAGCAGGGGGGAACAGAGGAGGAAGAAGAGGGCGTTGAGGTTGTGTGAGGCTGCTGTACTCTTACAGATCCTTCCAATTTCTGGCTGCTCAACAAGCTCTTATCATGATAAGCACATGGCGCGGAACCAATTTTCTCTCCTATGGATACCGAAAAGACCACAGTCTAATGGAGTCTCCCATGTCACACTCAAGTGAGAGTGTCACACTCAAGGTGGTTGTTCACGAGTGTTTAGTCAATCTTTTCCTCTCAATCTTCAGATTTTCTTCAGAGAGGAGAAAACCCATCCACTATCTGCTGGAGACAAAGAAATACTGAAGAGACCTCTGGTGGCTGAGGCGTACAGAGGCATGGGAGTGATGTAACTGAAACCTGGGCTTGTCATTGGTTCTTTGTCTCCACCAATCTGCTGGTGGGGGAACACAACTCACTTGTCTGGACTGGTCTAGCAAGATGATATGGAAGCAGGCTTTAAAGCAAAAGGTGACAGATTTTTTTTTTAACACCGACAGTTTAGGAAGCTTTTCCTTATGAATGGGGAATGAGGAAGGAAAGGCGTGTGGATTATTAGCTTGACTGCTCGATCACCTCACCAGGCTGACCTTTCCTAGTCTCACTCACCTTTCTTATGCAATTAATCCTCATTCACGCACCACAAAACAGATTTCAGATACAACAAATGTAAAGTAAATTTGGTGCAGAATTAATCTGTGCGCCACCAAACCTAATTGGGAAAAGTCATCAGTGCTGATGCTCAAATTCAGACCAGTAACTGGGCTGGGCACTAAACACCTCATATCAACTAGAGACACCAGTGATGGCTTTTAAATGTGGTGGAATTCCTTTCTGAGAACACATGTATTTGTGCCTGTCTGTCCTTCCTAACTATAGTATGAGTCTTAACAAGGGGGAATAGTGGGCAATATGTAGGACATGACAAGTTGAGCCCCGCTTTGTGCTGTGCACACACTGCATGTAGCATCTCCTCTTCCCCATCCTTAGCGCCTGGTTTTCGGTCCTTCCAGCCTCTATCTTATCCCCAAGGCTGAGTGAAATGGGAAATATTCAGTGATCACCCAATGTAGCTCACTCTAAATGCAGCAACAGAGGTGGAGCTCCGAGAGCCCTTAGCTAGATAAGGCAGGGCTCCACAGATCCTGGGCGCCAGGTCACCATGGCACCTAGAAATTGCACCTTGGTACCCAGGATGTCATGCCTCTGAATATTTTTTTGGTCAGCAGCAGCATCCCACAACAGCCACCATGTTTCCGATTTTCCCACCACAATTGGCTCTGCAAGCTTGAACTGTGTAGTGGAGGAAGTTTGGTCTCATGAGACTTGAAACAGTGATACTTGAGCCTCCATTGCACATCTCAAGTAAAGTAGGAAACACAGTGTTTTTCAGCAGTTGCAAACAAGGCAACTGAAACACCAAAGCAAGGAATCAGTGAGTGAGAGAGACTGGGTGAAGACGGAGGGTGGGAGAAAGACTATTTTGGCTTCACATATCACCAGGACATGGTAATACATGAAGCAAAAAAGGAAATTACTTCAGCTGTAGCTATAAAGTGTCACTAGGGGAGGGGGTGGTGGGAGAGGGAGGGAAAGGAGGAGAGGGCCACCACCTTCTGTTGGCACTGTGCTAAGGGCCTTACTTATTGAGCTTTCTTTTCCATATAAAATGGGAAGACAGTCTTAATAAATCAGCTCCTAAAAAGGAACTGCACACACCTTTTGGGGTGGGGCCCAACTGTGACCCAAGTCTCAGCAGTTGTCTACTGATTTTTTGGCTGACTCCTAGATGCTAAGAAAAATTGCCAAGGCTAGGCTAAGCAAACCACCTTCCTTCACAACACAGACCTCTCTCTTCTTCTGCCTTTGTATATATGGAGGGGAGCTGGTACACTGTGATGGGCTCACATAGGTCTATTTCCTCTCTCCTGTATTTTAAAATTTAGAAGAGAGTGGAAGAGCTTCCCAGGGCTTCCTTAGTTCTACTTCTGGCCATACACATTCTCTCCATGCCTGCATTATCTACAAACCTTGGCATGCTACATGATAGTTTTGTTAATTTAGCTCTGGTTGGGCTTGTAAAGGTTTGTTGACGCTAATTTAGAGTTATTGCAGTTTCTACTGAAATTACTCACATAAGCTCAAGTACTACAGCACATGCAACCCACAGAGCACCCTCATCCCTCAGCAGTGTGATTTCCCATGTTGACTATTGCAATTCTGTTTATTCTGGCCTACCAAATAGTGCTCTTAAATGCCTACGGTCTGTTCAAAACACGACCATCTGACTCCTAGCATCCGCAGGAAGATACAATCACGTCACTCCCCTTCTGGTCTCACACCACTGGCTTCCCATCAAGTTCCGCATTAAATACAAGATCCTTACCCTGACACACAAGGCAATTCACCAGGTTGCCCTGGAATACCTCTCATCCTTAATCACGCCCTACTGTCCAGCCAGTCTCCTGCGCTCGGTACATGTGAATCAATTGTGTTTGCTGCCATTAACAGGGGCCATCTATGAATCAACTAGATGCTCGGCTTTCTTTTTCTTAGCCTCAACTCTCCGGAACAGACTACCTACCAATCTTAGGGGCTTGTTTACAAAGCCGCGGTAGTGGTTCGCGATCGCGATCGCAGCCGCGGCCCCATTGAAATCAATGGGGCCGCGGCTCCGATTACGATCGCAAACCACTACCGCGGCTTTGTAAACAAGCCCCTTAGTCTTTAAGCCTCCTACACCAGATTCAAGTCAGACCTAAAGACATACCTTTTCAAACAGGCTTACGATCTTCCATGAGTCATGAGGTGCAGACCATCCCACCTGGTTCTACAGGTCTCCCTTCCTCGTTGTGTGCACATGCTTTCCCTACCTCTTGTTTATGCCTTCCTGATCTATAAGATGTCCTATGTCTATTTCACCCTGCTTCTCTCTTTCTCTTTCTACCATCAATGATAATTGAGCTCTTTTCAGCCTTTTGCCCTAATGTTCTCTCCCGAAATCCATGTACAATCACCACTATCATACTGAGGCAAAAAAAACATTTCCTTAGCTTAAACATTATGTATTTGTCCAACACTTACAATTTTGTATCTTGCGCTTCCTTCTGCATGATCTCCATGATAATCTTGCATGCCGTCGAGCAGCCTTCTGGGGTAGAGTGTATGGTAATTGGTTTCTCAGCAGCACCGGCATTTTCTTTACGATGAATATCAATTCTTTAAGGAAAAAAATTATATTAGCGGCATTAATTTATAGGAATCAGCAGAGTTCATGATGACCACATCTATGGCAGTTTTGGGATTCCTGCCTATTCTCATTTTCGTGAAGGAGGACATTCGACAGAGTCCAGTTCTCCGAAAACACCCATCCGTGAAGCTGCCAGAACAGCTCTAAGATCCCCTCTAGCTCCCTTATCTTGTAAATCTGAAATTAGAAAGGCCTCACTCTTCGAAAATGTTTCACTCGCCTATGTTTGTGCCTCTTAAAATGTTCTGTCATCCTTCTCCAACCCCTCTATGTTTCACATTTAAACTATCTGTTCATTTTATATTTAGTTCTCTTCCTTGGGAAAAAGGGCTGATGAGTACCATGATGCTGGACTTCAAGAGGCATGAACAGGTATGGTTTTCAGTACAACAAAAATATGCCCATTAGCTTCCCAAACCAAAACTAGACCGTTTTTTGTCAAGCACTAGACTTGTTCACCCTTGGCATTTGACGACACATACTACATTCAACCTGTGGGCTTGGTAGAACACTATCAACTGTCAAAAAGATTTTGTTAGAGTCCTTAAAATGGTCTTTGTTTTCTATATCTTTATGGTTATTCAGAACGATGTCCTAGAAACGACCAACAGAGAAATTGACGGCTATGATGCTGTCAACCCCCCCCCAAAAAACAGTTCCCTCATTTGGTTCTCAATCAACTTATGCCCTACTAACTGGAGGCTTTTCAGAAGAGCTAAAGCAGATAGCCACTGCATGGCAAAGGGAGGACCAAGCTCCAAAGAGCTAATCCCAGAAAAGCAATGACCATATTAATACATTTTAAGTTACAAGAACTGATGTGTGGCAAGTGACACTCCATCTACACGTGCTCCTGCTCCTCCTGCAAATATTTCTTACTGAGCAAGTCACCAAACTAGAAGAGCAGACACTTGCTAGATGAGCACAATTTGCTATTACCGCTGTGACAAAGTAAAATCTGTCAGTTCAGAATATATTCAATATTTTTATTTTCTACAAACAACTTGCAAAAGATTTGCTAATCTGTACCAATAAAAATAACTTCCTAGTGTCATGTTATGTTCCGATATCCTTGCTCTCTTGGGACATGTCCTTTTAGTCATTATGCCATTCTACTTTGAAGGAACTAGATTCCACATTAACCTTAAAAATGTTCCATGTTGATAAAAATGCACATAATACCGCACACTGCTGGCAAGCAAATGCCACACACTTCTTCCTAACTTAGATGGCAGCCATTCTAATTGAGAAACTGCATTTCTTTCCCTCCTTATTTTGATGTACACCAATTTAGTTTCATGGTCCAGGGGCCAAAGTCATTGGCAGCCTTCCTCCATAGAAAAATAATAGGAACACACACCATTCATAAATCAGACCTGTAAAAATTCTAATTTTACAGATAAGAGAACTAAAATATATTGGGGCAGATTAAATAGGAAGAAGGAATGCTAGACTTAAAACAGGAAAGGATGGCAGGTGATTGTGATAAATCATGCTTAAAGATTGAATCTGAAAGCTAAAAACAGCTGGATTAAGCAGAAAATCTTACTTTGATTGCGTCTGTTTGGTTATATTTCTGATGGTTGCGCCCTCTTTTCCGATAATGGCTCCTACAAACTGCGTCGGCACAAGCATGCGCAGGGGAACATCAGACTGCTGTTTGGGCCTTGGTGTTGCACCAGGTGACCCTTGTCTAGGTTGACCCCTTTGTCCAAATCCACGGCGGCCTTGTGGGTGTTGCTGGGCAGGCGGTTGGGTGGCCATCTCATCAGGGATATATGTGACCTTTAACGAATAGTTTTCAAGCTGGTATCCATTCAGTTTCTCAATTCCTCTATTTTACAGGGAAAGAAAAAAGACCCAGAAGGTATAAGCAGAGCATACGTTGACTGATAAATTCTTAAAAATAAAGAAGATTAAGACATTAAAATCTGCTGCTTAATCTACATACAGTCTTATAAACTAAAAACTCAAATTTAAAAACTTGTCTGAATCAGTTTGTAAATATCCAGTGTGCTAAAAAGTAGTAAATCTCCCAAGGATCCTGTAGGCAGCATGACCATTTCCAATAAAAGATCCTGCAAACACTCAGCAGCTGCTATAAGTCACTAAAAAATTATAGGGCAACATTACCAAACATTACAGATGTGCTTTCGCTCAGTTTTATTACTTTAAATGGATATGTTCCAATGTCATCAAGGTCAGATCAAAGGGCACCGTCACCTTCTCTCTCTAGCTATAGTAAGAGTCTTCGTTAGATGTACTGTTCTCACTCTGTGCAATAACTCGCCCTTTGAGTCTAGTTCCCCGAAAGTGCTCATTGCAGTTCAGAAAGATGGTGAACCTAGTTACCCACATATGCAATAAAACGCAAATACTGCAATTATCCATAATTTATCTAGACAGCAAAAGCTCTCTCTTTCTAAAAGAAAGCAGCAATACCTCATACAATAAAAAAATGATTGCCTAAGAAGGAAAGCCTTTAACTGCTTCCAAAAGTGCAAAAGATCATGTCTATATCATAATTCAGGCAGTTACACATTCCACATCTGATTGGAACCCTATTTGAAATTCCAGAAAGTGGTAGGAACATTGCTATTTGTAGACACTTTTACCTGATTTGGAACTTTACAAATTCCAGGTGGTGGTTATAAAAAAGACAGTATATTCCCAAATTAATAATAAGGGAAGTTGTTCTGTTGTAGATTCTTTTTTGACAGAAGGGGGCACACATAGCTTCTATGTATGCTTTTATTAAACAGTTTTTAATGTTAAAGTTAACTATTGTGTAAACCACCTTGTGATCTTTTTGAATATGGCACTATTTCAAATGTATCCTCTCTATACATGTATCTTTGGAAATTTGTCTGTCCTTTATGCATCTAGACTCCAGCTGACTCAACGGAACCACTCTCGGCAAGGAATATCTTTTCATTCAGAGGAAAGTCATGGACTACTTGCTCAACATGAAACGGCCAGTCTTCTCCACTTCAGAGGCTTGGAACTCAGACACACTAGCAGGTCAATGCAAAAACCTTGCTTTAAAACCATGTAAAAACCTTGCTTTAAAACCATGTACTGAAGCTCAGCGCATGGTTTCCCAATGGAAGCTTAATGCAAAAAGTCTCTGCTGGACAACAAGATGTGTGTGCACAGAGGTCTGCTCTAGCAGCATCTGTATCATGTGCACAAAAAACATTCAGCACTTGGCCCACATATGCTGGAATTCTATACGGCAGGCCTTGACAAATTTTCTTCGAATCTAGGAGCCAGCCTAAAAATCTAGGGGCCGGCCACCAAAACCTAGGTCACAGTGTACGTCCCCGCCCACCCAAAAAGGTGTATATCACGGTTAACTTTTTAGGTTTCGGGGCTGATTTACTAGTAAATCAGACCCCACTCTTCCTCTTCCTCCCTCTCTCACCACCCCACTGATCCTTTAAGCGACACGTGTGCGGTGCAGAAGTGGGGTGCCTGTGTGTGTTCATGGTGGTGGGTTACTTCACCCTCCAACTTCTTGCACTCTCCCTGCTCCCCCTCCCCCACCATTCCAACCCCTCTCCTGCTCCTCCCCTTCTCAGACTCTCTCTCCTTCTCTCTCCCCCTTGCACTCATCCCCTGCCCTCCATTCTCCTTCCCCCCATTCTTTCTTAAACCAAACCTGCTGCCCCTTTAAATTCTTCAACCTCTGAACGCTAAACTTTCTTTTTTGACAGGTTCCAGGTGGTTGTGGTACTTCTGCCATGACTTGATATAATGTAATAGCAAGTTGTGGCCTTTTGCAGCCCTTCTTGCCCACACGTGTTCTGAGCCCCAGGCGCTAGGTCTGATATTTCAGTCACCATGACGACCTGACGCCCAAGGTTTGTTGAGCCCTGATATATGGTATAAATGGCAATATTATTATGTGCTGAAGTTCTGCACAGAATATCTTCTGTGTACATAAGCACGGAGATTATTGTGCACAGAAATTCGGTGCAGAATAAAACTGATGTTTATGTGCCAGATAAAATTCCAGCACATATGCATAACATTGTTCCAGCACATCAGCTCTACAGCTCCTCATCCCCTGCTTTTTTCCTCACCATTCCTTTTCAGCAAAGCCAGGAAAAGGTTGAGTCTTGTGCGCACAAGATAAAGAAAAAACAAACAGGCACAAATTCCTCACTAGCGCCAGGGATAGTGCAAAGTAATTAGGTGCCCTATGCCGCTCCCATTCTTGCCGCTCCCATCCTTATCGCTGCTACATCTTTCCAGGACCGACAGCGGCGGCAATGGCAATAAAATTCAACAGAAGCACAGTGCAGGAGGCAGCGGCTTCTGAAGCACTGCACGCCGTGCTCTGGAAGTGCAGCCAGTCCTACTCCAATGCAAACAGGAAATCAGTGGGGCCAGCCGCACTTTCAGAGCACTGTGCAGCACACAGGGGGGTTCAAAAGCTTCCGTCCACACTGTCCTTCTACGTATTCTGTTTTGCTGCCACTGCCAATCCCAGACAGATGTAGCAGGGTAGTAATGGCGAGGCGGAAGATCAGATGCCATCTTGATGCACTTTCTGCCACACTCCAAAGTTTGGCACTCTAAGCAACTACTTAGTTCGCTTAAAGGTAGCACCAGCCCTGACTGCAGACCAATGAGCTAATCATATAAGCCTCCTAAGACACAGAAACATAGAAACATGACGACAGAAAAAGACCACATGGCCTACCTAGTCTGTTCTTCTATATCAACAACTACAACAGTCCCCTTTTTCCTTTAGAGATTCTCTGTGTTTCTACCATGTTTCTTTGAATTCAGATACTGTCCTCATTTCTAACACCTCCACTGGGAGACTATTCCACGGATCCACCACTCTTTCCATAAAGAAATATTTCCGCATATCACTCCTGAATCTATCCCCTTTCACCCTCATCCCATGTCCCCTCATAGCAGAACTTGTTTTCAATCGAAAGAGGCTCTCCTCCTGTGCATTTATGCCATGGAGGTATTTAAATGTCTCAATCATATCACCTCCATTTCGCCTTTCCTCTAAGGTGTACATATTAAGATCCTTCAGTCTGTCCTCATATGCTTTATAATGAAGACCACTAACCATTTTAGTAGCCACCCTCTGCACCGACTCCATCCTGTTTATATCCTTTTGAAGGTGCACAAAATATTCCAAATGAGGTTGCACCAAACATTTATACAGAGGCACTACCACCTCCCTTTTTCTGCTGGCCATTCCTCTCCCTATGCACCAAAGCATCCTTCTAGCTTTTGCTGTCACCTTTTCTACCTGTTTAGCTACTTTAAGATCATCAGACACAACCACGCCTAGGTCCCGCTCTTCTTTAGTGGACGAAAGTACTTCACCCCCTATACGATATTGCTCCCTTGGATTGCTGCAGCCCAAAAGTATGACCTTGCATTTTTTAACATTAAATCCCAGCTGCCAAATTCTAGACCACTCTTCAAGCTTAGCTAGATCCCTCCTCATGTTATCTACATCTTCCTGGGTGTCTACTCTATTGCAGATTTTGGTATCATCCGCAAAGAGGCAAACCTTACCCGACAGCCCTTCCGCTATATCACTAACAAGGATGTTAAAAAGAAACAAACTAAGGACAGATCCCTGGGGCACACCACTGGTAACTTCCTTCTCCTCAGAGTGAGCTCCATTTACTTGTACTCTTTGTCGCCTCCCACTCAATCAATTTCTAACCCAAGCAGTAACTTCAGGGTCCATCCCTGGGGTGCTGTTTGTTGATAAGTCGCCTGTGAGGAACAGTGTCAAAGGCTTTACTGAAATCTAAATACACCACATCTAGGGCTCTCCCTCGGTCCAACTCCCTGGTCACCCAGTCAAAGAAATCAATCAGATTTGTCAGACAAGACCTGCCTCTGGTGAATCCATGCTGCCTCGGATCCTTTAAAATCCTGGCATTGAGCTCAGCTTTCTGATCTTCAGCACACATCTCTGCATCATTATCATGGATTTATATTTAAACCATGTTTATTAACAATCCCAGCCTGTAGGCACTCTTACACAGAGCAGGGCATAGCAATTACAGCATACATGTATTACATGATGATGTAGTTTCTTTTTCTCCCCACCCCGATCCTTCACCCCCCCCCCAAGTTGAGTTGCTTACACAACAAGCAACCGAGAAATACACTCCACTGTAGATATATTAACAATCAAACTCATAAATTGCAACAACTGCCCCGTATCAAAATCACAGTACCCCCTGCAGTGCCAGCCCAAGGGTTGCTGCTGTCCTAGGCATATACCCCGGCCTCATCACCTTCCCCCCTCCCCCCCAGCTGCCACCAATTCAGTCTTGGGAAGGGGAAGCAGGCAGCAGCAATATTTCAAAAAGTGGTGGCTTTTTGCCACCACTTTGCCGCGGGCAAGAAAGTAGCAGCAAAAAGTAATTGCTTTTGGAAATACTGTTGCTGCCGCTGCCAGTCCCCCCCCCAAAAAAAATCAGTGACAGCTGATGTGGGGTGGTGCAGTTGGTCATGTATGCTGCTGCTGCCGCCCACCTGAGCCTTCCTCTTGCTGCAGGCAAGAAAGCTGCAGCAAAAAGCAGCCACTTTTGGAAATACTGCTGCTGCCACCACTGCCCGCCTCCCCCCCCCCCACTAGACAGAATTGGCAGTAGCTGGGGGGGGGGGGGGGGGGGTGCAACCGGTCACATGTGCCTCTGCCACTGTCCACCTGAGCCTTCTGCTTTGCTGTGGGCAAGAAAGTGGCAGCAAAAAGACGCCGCTTTTGGAAATACTGCTTCAGCTGTTGCTGCCTGCCTTCCCCTCCAAACTGAATTGGTGGCAGCTGGGGGCACGGCACAGCCGGTCATGTGTACCACTGTTGCCGCCCATCCAGGCCGGCCATCCTAGGCAGCCAGATAGCTCACCAAGTGGACAGGATGACCCTGCCCTCCCTCCCCCAGCCCATCCCTACCTCCCCCTAGACCTTCTCCTTCCCTCAGCTCGCCATTTCAAAAGAGAGACAGTTAAATGAAAACACAAATTAAATCAAAGTACAATTAAGCACCAAGCTATGACTTCTTGGCGATAAAGACTGAACATAGACCTCCCAGATTTCCAAGAATTTCACTCATCTGGGGGTTGAAGATTAATGCATATGGAAAATATAGCTGCACAAACAATGCATCATTTTGCACCAAGTCCAAAATCCAGACCTGTCCTGCCCCATCCATACCTGCAGGATCTCCTTAAGACCTAACAAACAGCCTTATTGGGCAAACATCCTGGCTCCCTGCACGTTAAACCCCCGAGGATCACAACACTATTCTAGCCTGACTAGACTCCACCCGATGTTGCAACACTCCTCCCAGATTTGCACGTATTCTACTACATCATCTCTCTATCCACAGGCAGAGCTGTGCCAAGGGTTGAGCAAATGGTGCGGTCGCACAGGGCACAAGTGCAGAAGGGCTCCAATATTATCACTGGACTTCCAGGAAGCTCAAAAAGTGAATTCTGCATGTGGCTAAGGCAGAGATGGACCAAATTAGTTAGTCGCACAGGGCACATTTCTAGCTTGGTATGGTTCTGTCCAGGGGCATAACCAAAACCTATAAAAGACAAGGAACCCTGTGGGTCCTGACATTTAGTGTATGCCTTCTCCCCCCGAATCAAGCCTGCCTTAAATGCCCGAGACAGCTGAAAAAACACTCTAAGGATAACTTTGTACAAGAGCTCGTATAGGGCTACCTTCTGAACTACGTGAGGAATCCGTGCTACACTACTTATATCTTATATCTTGTCCATGCTGCCCAGTTCAGTGTTCCATCGGGTAGCCACCTTATTGTGGTGGCAGTAAGTCTCAAAGATAGACAGCACCTTCTGCATCACTGTATTTCAAAAAGATGGAAAGCTTAATCACAAACTGAGGACAAACTTTCTGTTTATCAAGCGAAAGAGCACAATGTCGCAGTTGTATATAGGTAAAGAAACTGCTTGGGGCAAGTTGGTAACCATCAACAAGTTCCTGAAAAGATTTTAGGTCCCCATCATCGCATACAAAATGTAGACCTGATTGCTTCCAGGTGTGGAACACATGAGACTTATCACCCATGGGAAAATCTGGGTTACCCTTGATAGGTAGGAATCTCGACACCCCAGAATTGTGGTCAAACATCCCACATAAAAGTCTGCAATGCTCAATGCAAAGGCCCAACAATTTGACTCCGTCAAAAGGATTTTGGGAGGCCCTCTTGCCCCGCATGTAGAATGGTACAGCCTGCTTAAGGAATGGATCAACCCTTGTTCCATTTCCAAGGGTGTGTTAAGTGTTAAATGCATATATCAGTCAAGAAAATGCGAGAAGATATACCCCAATTTGTACCATGCCAAATCTGGAACCCCTAGACCTCCCCTATCTCATCTCCCCTGCAAATGGGAAAAAGGATACACGTGGTTTACGACCCTGCCACAGATACCATCCCACTTGTTGCCTCCTAACCTACAGCTCCATTTTAACAACTATAAGGGCAGAACCTGGAGCAAGTATAACCATCGGGGTAAAAGTGTAATTTTATATAGGGTAATATAGCCCATAAGGGACAAATGTAAGCTCTCCCAAAGTCCGAGTTGCTCTCTTTCACGCTGTACCATCAGCTCAACATTTAGATGATACAACAAAGACAGATCGGCTGGTAGCTGGACCCCAAATACTTGAACAAGCCCGTTGTCCACTTGAGGGAAGGGTCCGTGCCAATTCGTTTGCACCACACGGTTCACTGCTAGTGCCTCAGACTTATCCCTATTCATCTTCAAACCTGATCAGGACGCAAAGTGTTGGAACTCCACCATCAGGGAAGTCAACGACTCTTGCGGGTGTGCCAAGTGCACCAAGATGTCATCTGCAATCTTGAATAGCACCCCTCCTATGTCAATTCCCTTTATATGCTCATTAGCTCTGACCAAGTGCAAGAAAGGTTCCAGAAACAAAAGGAACAATAAAGAAGAAAATGGACAGCTCTGACACATGCCTTCAGATAAGGGGAAATCATCTAAGAAGTCCTACTAACGACCATCATCGCTCATGGATCCTTGCATAGCACATGGAAAGCCTGCAGAAAGAGCCACTAGAAATCCAGGTGCCCCAGGACCACAAACAAGAACTCCCAGTTCACCAGGTTAAAGGCCTTTTCGGCATCAAAGCTAAAAAGCAAAGAAGCCTTCTTTGCACTCCTGCAAGCTTCAAGAGACACACCAGAATTCTACGGAGATTCAGGACAGGGTGGTGATGTCATACAATCCAACCTGGCTATCCTGAATTAAATCAAGCATGACCAGTGCGAACCAGTTGGCTAACACCTTAATTGTGACAACAAATTGTTAGCTAAGTACACAGTTAAGGCACCATGACACCATATCATCAATAAACATTGCCACCTCCCCCTAGATCCCTGCCCCATCTCATGGATTAAAGAATCCAAAAGGAGTTAAGTACTGCGCTCACCAGAATCACATACTCAATGCTACAACAAGGCATCATGCCCACATGTCTAAAAACCTCTTCTATATGACCAACACTGAAAAAACTGACCCTGGACCCTTCTGAGCTTTCTTCTTTTAAGAAAACTGAAGTACTATTTACTTCGAGAAACCCTAACTTCTCACCTCCACCAGACACTAAGCTCCAAAACGTCTCCCTCCCGGTGAAGCAGGAGATAAAATATTTGGGAGTCACCCTTGACAGGACTCTTAGCTTCACCTCTCACATTAAGAAAATAGCCAGAACAATCCTTCTTCAAGCTTAGAACTATCCAGCAGCTTAGACCACTTATAGAAAAAGACGATTTCAGAACCATTACTCAAATTCTAATAACACCCCAACTTGACTATTGTAATGGTATCCTCAAAGGCATAACAAAGAAGAATCAAAATATACTTCAAATGGCTCAGAATGTTGCCACATGAATAATTTCCAGGGCTAAATTATCTGACCAAATTTCTTCCATGTTATACTCTACATTGGCTTCCCGTTGCCAGCAGGATCCAATATAAAATCATACTGACTACATTTAAGTTAGTTAACAATATCGCCCCACCATATCTATCTACACTGATTCATAGCCC
The DNA here is from genome assembly GCA_033557465.1 of Ichthyophis bannanicus. Classification (NCBI taxonomy): domain Eukaryota; kingdom Metazoa; phylum Chordata; class Amphibia; order Gymnophiona; family Ichthyophiidae; genus Ichthyophis; species Ichthyophis bannanicus. The sequence goes on from CM066031.1 coordinate 552,239,850, forward strand.
TTCAGATAATAGATTGAGAAGGAGGAACCTTCAATACCATTCAAGTACCAGATTCAATAATAAAGACAAAGCAAACAAGCAACAGCGCTTTCTCATATATAGCACCTAAATAAGAACATAAGAAATGCCATACTGGGTCAGACCAAGGTCAATCAAGCCCAGTATTCTGTTTCCAACAGTGGCCAATCTAGGTCATATGTACCTAGCAGTTTCCCCAAGAGACACAAGTTCCACAATGCTTGTACTGGGTCAAGAATTGATATCTTCGGTCACTTCTTAATAATGGTTTATGAAGGCATTATAATATCTTTTGTTTTATTTTCCATTCCTTTCCTTATCATACCTAGCATTCTATTTGCTCTCTTGGCCGCCGCTGCACACTGGGCCGAGGGTTTTAACATGGTATCCACAATGACGCCTAAATCTTTTTCCTGGGTGGTGGTTCCTAATGTGGAACCTTGCATCGTGTAACCATAGTTTGGGTTGTTCTTCCCTAAGTGCATAACCTTGCACTTGTCCACATTAAATTTCATCTGCCATTTTGATGCCCAGTCTTCCAATTTATCAAGATCCTCTTGCAATTTTTCACAATCCTCTTGGGTTTTAACAACTTTAAATAGCTTTGTCTCATCTGCAAATTTGATAACCTCACTCGTTATTCCACTTTCCAGGTCATTTATGAATATGTCAAAAAGCAGCGGACCCAGAACAGATCCCTGGGGTACACCACTATTCACCTTTCTCCATTGGGAAAATTGGCCATTTAGCCCTACCCTCTGCTTTCTATCTTTTAACCAGTTCCTGATCCACAATAGTACACTGGCTCCTATCCCATGACTCTTTAGTTTTGCCAAAAGTCTCTGATGAGGGACCTTGTCAAAGGCTTTCTGAAAGTCCAGATACACAATATCAACCGACTCACCTTTGTCCACCTGTTTATTCACTCCTTCAAAAAAACATAACAGATTAGTAAAACAAGATCTTCCTTGTCTAAAGCCATGTTGGCTGTCTCCCATTAGGTTGTGACTATCTACATGCAGAGTAATTTTATTCTTTATGATGGTTTCTACCATTTTTCCTGGTACTGACGTCAGGCTCACCGGTCTGTAGTTTCCCGGATCACCCCTGGAACCCTTTTTAAAAATTGGTGTTACATTGGCGATCCTCCAATCTTCAGGTATTAGAGATTATTTTAATGATAGTTCACAGATTACTGATAGCAGGTCTGCAATCTTATATTTCAGTTCTTTCAACACCCTTGGATGTATACCATCTGGCCCAGGTGATTTGCTACTCTTCAGTTTATCTAATAGTTGTAGGACATCTTCCCAATGTATCGATATTTCCTTCAATTCTTCCGCACCTTTAAATACCACTTCAGCCATGGGTAACATCTCTACATCTTCCTCAGTAAAGACCGAAGCAAAGAATTCATTCAGTCTCTCCGCTATCGCCTTGTCGCCTCTTAGTGCTCCTTTAACCCCTTTATCATCTAATGGACCAACTGACTGTCTCACAGGTTTTTTGCTAAGAATGTACTTGAAAAGGTCTTTATTTTGCGTTTTTGCTTCCGCAGCAAATTTCTTCTCAAATTCTCTCTTTGCCTGCCTTATCAATGCCTTGCATTTGACTTGCCAGTGCTTGTGCTGTTTCCAGGTTTCGTCGTCTGGCTCTTTTTTCCATTTCCTGAAAGATGCTTTTTTGGCAACAACAGCCTCTCTGACCTCACCTTTAAACCATGCTGGCAGTTTTTTGGACTTCCTTCCACTTTTCTTAAAGCGTGGAATACAGCTGGTCTGGGCTTCCAAGATAGTATTTTTCAACACCCCCCAAGCTTGATGTAAGTCTTTAACCTTTGCAACTGCTCCTTTTAGTTTTTTCTTAGCTGTTTTCCTCATTTTATCATAGTCTCCCTTTCGAAAGTGAAAAGGTAGTACTGTGGATTTCCTTAATATCCCTCCTCCACTAATTAAATCAAAGGCGATCATGCTATGATCACTATTGCCAAGTGGCCCCAACACCTTTATCTCTTGCACTAGATCTGGTGTTCCACTAAGGACTAGGTCTAATATGGCTTCCCCTCTGGTCGGTTCATGAACCAGCTGCTCCAAGAAGCAGTCATTTATTTCATCTAGAAACTTTATCTCCCTAGCATGTCCTGACGTGACACTGACACAGTCGATACCGGGGTAATTGAAATCACCCATTATTATTACTGCGCTGTAACTTTTGTTAGCTTCCTTGATTTCTTTGAGCATTTCATCATCCATTTGGTCATTCTGGCCAGGTGCTCGATAGTACACCCCCACTGTCATTGCCTTCCCCCTTTTATATGGAATTTCAATCCATATAGATTCTACAGCAGATTTTGTTTCCTGCAAAACTTTAATCCTTTCTGACTCAATGCCCTCTCTAACATAGAGCGCAACCCCTCCACCAATTTGATCAGCTCTATCATTATGATATAGTTTGTACCCAGGTATCACAGTGTCCCACTGGTTGTCCTCCTTCCACCATGTCTCTGATATTCCAATCATATCTAACCTTTCATTTAGTGCTATATATTCTAACTCTCCCATCTTATTCTTTAGACTTCTAGCATTTGCATACAAGCATTTTAGAGAATGTATTTTATTCATGTTAATGTGGCTATTGTTAGACATGGGTAAATTGGGATCTTTAAGCTCTGTCTGCTCCATACTTGAGGGCATTTGGGCTACTTTACTCTTTTGTGGAACCTCTCTGCTTTTGGTAGTATCCTTCAAGGATACATTCTTCCGAACCATCCGCTCTCGGGCGACTGTCGGCTTTCCCCTAATATCTAGCTTAAAAGCTGCTCTATCTCCTTTTTAAAGGTTAATGCCAGCAGCCTGGTTCCATCCCGGTTAAGGTGAAGCCCATCCCTTCGGAAGAGCCCCTCCTTTCCCCAGAATGTTCCCCAGTTCCTAACAAATCCAAAACCCTCATCTCTGCACCATTGTCTCATCCACGCATTGAGACTCCGGAGCTCTGCCTGCCTTTCGGGTCCTGTGCGTGGAACAGGAAGCATTTTGGAGAATGCTACCATGGAAGTTCTGGATTTCAACTTCCTACCTAAAAGTATAAATTTTGCCTCCAGAACCTCCCTACCACATTTTCCTATGTCATTGGTACCGACATGTACCAAGACAGCAGACTCCTCCCCAGCACTATCTAAGACCTTATCTAGGTGGCGTGTGAGGTCCGCTACCTTTGCACCAGGCAGGCATGTTACCAGGAGACCCACACGTCCACAAGCCACCCAGCTATCTACATGCTTAATGATCGAATCACCAACTATAATGGCTGTCCTAACCCTTCCCTCATGGGCACATGGCCCTGGAGAAATTTCCTCGGTGCGAGAAGGTTTTACGTCACCTGGAGGACAGGTTCTAGTTACAGGATCACTTCCTGCCACACCAGGGTGATGCTCTCCTGTCACGTGACCTCTCTCCTCCATGGCAACAGGGGTGCTGCCAGACTGGAGGTGGGACTTCAGGACTATATCCCTGTAGGTCTCGTCTATGTACCTCTCTGTCTGTCTTATGTTTTCCAAGTCTGCTACTTTAGCCTCTAGAGAACGGACTTGTTCCCTGAGAGCAAAGAGCTCCTTGCACCTAGTGCACACGTAAGACCTGTAAACGGGGGTGCTGGGCATGAATGTCTACAGTCTTGGCAAAGGCAAAATACTATTATGACTTGCAAGGGATTGTGGGGGATGTAGTCCATTCATACCAGAATCAGCCGTTCACAAAATAATGAGTTGTGTTGCTCGAGTGTAAGCAAAGAAAAATATATTTTATTTATGAGGTTAATTCTCCCACACAGATTTACTTGGTAACACAAAAGGACACTTGCTTTCAGTATTGTACTTAGGAAAAACAAATCATGATATAAGCAACTGAGCTTCTTAAGCAATCAATCAAACAATAAAGACCTTGATGGGAAACAGAAAGGTCTTTCTGAGGGCTCCTGCTAATACCTTTTAGCAGTGCTCCAAAAGCAAAAACAAAACCCAAAAAGTAACCAAAAACTGTTCTTTTTCAAGGATAACTTTCTTGTATTTTCACACACAAACAGTTTCCTTTCAGAGCTCACGTGCAATTGTGCAAGGCTTAATTGCCAACAATTAACCAGCTGCAAACCTCTTGGCTGGTTTACTTTCTATACGTGGCTCAAATCCTACCCTAAAGCTTTCTTGCAGGCTTTTCTGGGTAGATAAAAGAACAAGTTATAGTTCCCTTTTTGATGGTTGTTGTATTTCTGAAAGTATTTTACCACAGCAGCTTATTCAGAGAGCAATCCATGTATTCATTCTGATCATTTAAAATATCTCCTTCTTCTTCAACTATCATAGAATCAATATCATGGTCTGGCTCAGAGGAATTCCTTAATGGAGCACTCTCAGGACAATACTTGTTTTCCCTGCTGTCTTCCAAGTGAAGAGCTAGGGCATAGATCAGTGTTCATACCTGAGCTTCCTTTGTTGTTAGGTTTCCTCTCCAGATATCCTGGCCAGTAAGTAATCCAGCTTTTATGTCCAGCCTTCCAATCCAGATCCCTGGACACTGGGTCTCTCTTCACATACCTTCTTGCACTGGTCTTAGGGCCCCTTCCAAATGCAGCCGTCTCCCTCACAGGTGCCGTCCGGGAATTCCTGGCTCTGTTACCCCAATCCTCTGGCTTCCTCCAGTCCAATGGAGTATGCTTGCCTCTGGAATGACTCCCAACACATGTACTGCTATGGGCTCCTTCTTTAGACCTCCAAGATGTTTTCCTCTTCTTCCTTCCACGTTGATGCTGCTGCTTCCTCTCTCTGTCCTTGAGCTCTGAGTTCCTCAACTCCATCTGTGTAGAATATGTTTTACTTTTAACTTGTTTAGAGGGATACTCCACCCTAGCACAGCTCAGCTGTGCTGAATCAAGCCCTGCCCTTGGAGATGAGTGATTGGGGATTACCTCATAGTTCTCCTGATTGAACACACGTTTCCCCACTTCAGCTCTTCTATAGGCTGTTTGAAACCTGGTGCATTCTGGGACTGGTAGTCTTATGAAAACATTCTGTTTTAGTATTTCTACCAGCTAAGACAGGTTGCTTGTTCAAAGCCAATTCACCTCTATTACAGCTCCTTCCTGAACTATGATAAGCTTCCTTATCACAGACCTCTCACCAACTGGGAGAAAATCATACATGTGACACCCAATGCAAAAGACTGGAAAGCCCCCCATCCCGCTGCTGGACTGCTGTCTGCATCTTAGTTTTAAGTTTGTGTCTAGATCTTTAAGTTCTTACTTACTAGGGGTTGCTATGGGTATTTGTACCAATAAAACTGTACCTAATACGTTTAATATACCTTGTTCACCTGAAGCTTAATTAATCTCAGGTCCTTAGTGTATGACTGATTTGGGTAATGAGCTTCACCTGAAAGCACCTCCTGTCTTTTAAGATGTGTAAGTACCTATAAAGCTATGATTATCCCAGGGGTGGGTGGGTGTGGGGAGGGAGGGAAATAACACTTATTAAAAGAGGGCTGCTACACAGTACCCTGTCTTGTGCTGCTGAGGTAAGCTAAATTCTGATTTGATTTAAATTATTGCTCTTAGCTGCTGCTAGGCTCTAACTTCTTATGAAATTTAAACTACAAGCTCTCTGCTGGGTTCTAAATTTAACCAGTACTTTTCTGATGCTAGGCCCTGAGTGACTATTAAATGTACACTACAAGCTCTCTGCTGGGTTCCAAATGTAACCAGAAAGCTCTCTTCTGTGTGTTAAATTTAAACTAAAAGTACTTTGCTGTTACTTGGCCCTGAGTGACTATTAAATTTAAACTACAAGCTCTCTGTTGGGTATGAAATGTAACCAGAAAGTTCTCCTCTGTGTTTTAAATTCAAACTTTAATTGCTGCTACTAGGCCCTAACTGATCCAACAAAAAACAGTGGGTTCACAGATTAAGTAGCTTTAATACAAAGAATTCTTTTTAGAAAATTACCAGAAGTATATACTCACAGTTGCAGATTTCTCTCCAGAAGTAACAGTCCCCCTTTCTAGTCCTTCAATGGAATAACCTCCCTTTCTAGTCCTACACAATGGAATAACCTCCCTGACCAATTAAGGGAGATAAAAGATCTCCAAACGTTCCGAAAGGAACTGAAAACATACTTATTCACCCAACATTACTACCAATTCTCGGATCTGGCCTCCCACCCCCCATAGCTCAATCTGTCAATACTACCTAACTACTCACTTACAATTTAACACTATCCAAAGCTGATTGATGTCACAGGTTGTAAATGTCGCAGTTTGTAAATATTCAAACGTTTTTGTTATAAGTTGTAAATAATTACTTTGGTTTATACTGCTCTTGGTATATAGACGCAATGTTGCATAAAGCATAATTACTCACCTGTAACAGGTGATCTCCGGGAACAGCAGGAATAAGTCTTCACATATGGGTAAACGTCGGCACCGACGGAGCCCGCGCGGGAACGCTCCCCAGCTTCCCAAAAGAAAGCCTTTGGGAGCATGCCCACACGCATGCGCGCTGCCTTCCTACCTATTCACTTCCCTCACATCAGTTGAGTTTGTAGCTGAGATCGAAGGAGGGAAGTAGGCAAATGAGAGAGAGAGAGAGAGAGAGAGAACAACTCCTAGGGGAGGTGGGTGGGTTGTGAAGACTTATTCCTGCTGTTCCCAGAGATCACCTGTTACAGGTAAGTAACTATGCTATCTCCAGGAACAAGCAGGAATGAATCTTCACATATGGGGACTCCCAAGCTAAAAGATGCCTAGAGGAGGCCCCAGCATGTTGCAAATCTAATGGATGGGCCATGCTTTCTCCCTAGAACCTCAGGCATCCAAAGGGATGGAGGGTAGGAGTTGAACTAAAAAGGGTGCTGTGGAACAGCTTGACTAAACAAGGTATCCGGGGAGGGGCCTTGTGTAGACAAAAACTGTTAGTAAGTGAAGGCCAAGTCCCAATTCTTGAAGAGGATCTTACCCATAAGTATTGCAAAGGTATTCGTTTAGGCCAGGGGTCGGCAACCCGCGGCTCCGGAGCCGCATGCGGCTCTTTCTCACCTTTGCCGCGGCTCCGGAGCACACTGCCCGCCCGGTATTTATGGCGTTATGGGCTCCCTCCCTTCTTCTGCAGCCGCGGCTCTCTGCCTCTTAGGGAACCGCGGCTGTGCTTTTAAAATCATCTCGGAGCCCTTCCTGTCTTGACGGGCTTCGTGCAGCATTGTCCCGCCTCCAAAGGAAGTTGTTTACCACTTCCTTTGGAGGCGGGACAATGCTGCACGGAGCCCGTCACGACCGGACGGGCTCCGCGAGGATTTTACACGCACAGCCGCGGTTCCCTCCGTGGCAGAGAGCCGCGGCTGCAGAAGAAGGGAGGGAGCTGACATGGCGGGAGGGGGGCTGACATGGAGGGAGGGAGCAGATATGGATGGATGGAGGGAGGGGGGCTGACATGGAGGGATGGAGGGAGCTGATATGGATGGATGGAGGGAGGGGGGCTGACATGGAGGGAGGGAGCTGATATGGATGGAGGGAGGGGGGCTGACATGGAGGGAGGGAGCAGATATGGATGGAGGGAGGGGGGCTGACATGGAGGGAGGGAGCTGACATGGAGGGAGGGAGCTGATATGGATGGATGGAGGGAGGGGGGCTGACATGGAGGGAGGGAGCTGATATGGATGGAGGGAGGGGGGCTGACATGGAGGGAGGGAGCAGATATGGATGGATGGATGGAGGGAGGGGGGCTGACATGGAGGGAGGGAGCAGATATGGATGGATGGAGGGAGGGGGGCTCACATGGAGGGATGGAGGGCGCTGATATGGATGGATGGAGGGAGGGAGCTGATATGGATGGAGGGAGGGGGCTGACATGGAGGGAGGGAGCAGATATGGATGGATGGAGGGAGGGGGGCTGACATGGAGGAGGGAGGGGGTCTGACATTGAGGGAGGGAGCATCTTTGGATGGATGGAGGGAGGGGGGCTGACATGGAGGGATGGAGGGGGCTGACATGGAGGGAGGGAGCTGATATGGATGGATGGAGGGAGGGGGGCTGACATGGAGGGAGGGAGCTGATATGGATGGAGGGAGGGGGGCTGACATGGAGGGAGGGAGCAGATATGGATGGATGGATGGAGGGAGGGGGGCTGACATGGAGGGAGGGAGCTGATATGGATGGATGGAGGGAGCAGATATGGATGGATGGAGGGAGGGGGGCTGACATGGAGGGAGGGAGCCGAAATGGATGGATGGAGGGAGGGGGGCTGACATGGAGGGAGGGGGGCTGACATGGAGGGCGGGAGCAGATATGGTGGGTTGGAGGGAGGGGGGCTGACATGGAGGGAGGGAGCTGATATGGATGGAGGGAGGGGCTGACATGGAGGGAGGGAGCAGATATGGATGGAGGGAGGGAGGGGGGCTGACATGGTGGGAGGGAGCTGTTATGGTTGGTTGGAGGGTGGGGGGCTGTCATGGAGGGAGGGAGCAGATATGGAGGGAGGGAGCTGATATGGATGGATGGAGGGAGGGGGGCTAACATGGAGGGATGGAGGGGGCTGACATGGAGGGAGGGGGGCTGACATGGAGGGAGGGGGGCTGATATGGATGGATGGAGGGAGGGGGGCTGACATGGAGGGAGGGAGCTGATATGGATGGAGGGAGGGGGGCTGGGATGGAGGGGGCTGACATGGAGGGAGGGAGCTGATATGGATGGAGGGAGGGAGGGGGCTGACATGGAGGGATGGAGCACTGGTAATGGGGTTGAGGGGACGAGCACTGGAAATGAGCTGATTAGGGGAGGCTAGGACTGGTAATCAGCTGATGGGGGGTAGGACTGGTATTGGGCTGATTAGGGGAGGCTAGCACTGGTAATGGGGTTGAGGGGGGATTAGCACTGGAAGGTACTGGGAGTGAGGACTGGAAAGGGGCTGATATTGGGGAGGGTTACTGGGACTGGAAATAGGCTGATGGAAAGAAGTGAAGAAAACGAAAGAAGAGATAAGAAATGGCAGATGGACCATAGACCACAGAAAGAGAGCTAAGAGAAGACAGGAAAGCAGAAGCCTCAGATCGGGACCAGCATGATCAAAGAATAAATTGGTCAGACAACAAAGGTAGAAAAAATAATTTTATTTCATATTAGTGATTTGACTACAAAATCATCATAATTTTGAAATCAAATATTGTTACTTGTTGTTGTGATATTTTCTGGCGTTTTTTTTTTTGGTGTGTGAAGGAAGAGGGGTAGTCTTATACGGCGAGTATAGGCCAAACACCTATATTTTAACAGGAAAAGTAGGGGGTCGTATATAGCATTAAGGTAAGAAACAATATATGCAGTGTTAGATTTGTTTTAAATGTCGCAATGGTTTTGCGGCTCCCAGTTTTTTTTTCCCTTCGGAAACGGGTCCAAGTGGCTCTTTACGTCTTAAAGGTTGCAGACCCCTGGTTTAGGCTGATATGGGTCTGTTATAAAGAGCTATCATATCATCCTCACAAGGAATTTGTTTACTGTGATAAGTACAGGAAATAAATTTGCAATACAGGTAGATATAAGAAACCTTAATGGCTAGAATCAACCCCAGAAAACTGGGTGAGTTTTAAATGAGGTTGGGACTTTGGAGAAAAGCTAAAGCTTCTGTAAGTCCAGAATCTAAAAGAAACTTTCGTTCCATGGAGCAGGATAGTGCCCTAGGAAAGAAAAATTTAAGTTAAAACTGACTGGTGTGGAGGAAAAAGCAAAACTTCTTTTTACAGACAAAGAGGATGGATTTTTAGAACCCCTCTATCTAGATGGAAAAATATTGTATTAAGCGGTTTCGCCCCAATTTCTGAAGATCAGTAATGTGTCTTTCATAAGTGATGGCACTTAGGATAAGGACTTACATTGAGAGCTTCAGATGTAACGTAACCAGATTAAGGGTCCACCAAAGAAAGCACTATACCACGCTGCTAGAAGATACCCAGTCCAAATTGCATGGTTATTCAGGAAGGACTCTTTATTGATTATATACTGTACACTCCAACAGCCTAAATTGCCATGGGCTGTTGGAGTGTACCGTATATAATCAATAAAGAGTCCTTCCTGAATAACCAAGCAATTTGGACTACGTAACCAGATTAAGACAGTAGATGTAAAAAGTGGTTACGGTAATGAAGGTCTTTCTCTATTTTACCAGAGAAGTTGGTTGTCCATTTAAAAATTGATGGTATGCTTTAACAGCATTAATCTGGACAGTAGACAATATTTCAGAGTCAGATTTTATAAGAGATTCATGTGATAACAAGAAGGGTTAGACCTTCTTGAGAATACTCATTGAGGATCACTTATTAGTGAAAGTGTAAGAATGATATGTAAGGTTTGATGGAAACCAGTAGAATATTCTTACTTGAAGGAAAGGTCTAGGTTTTAAAAGTCTAGTCCTTGAAAAACCAGGTCCTGAGACGTACGTGAAGGAGTGCGGAGGAGATCCCTAATCTTAAGTCAGAGGATCTGGGTCCTTATATAACTTCAGTGTGGTAGCTGGAAAGAAAGACGCAATGTAAGGGGATACGATATTTGCCTCTCTATGAGGGCAGTATGAGTATCATGCGCTCTTTGTTCATTATCAGCTTCAATTATCAGATAAGGACCGACTGCAGTAATCAGGAATGCATCCCTGTTGTAAGAGTTCCACTGAAGAAGTGGAACAACCTAGGGAGTTGTGCAATTCCCTAAGCTCTCACGTCGTCTAGGTCCTGGTTCCCCTCCCTTAAAAGGAAATTTAAAGAAGATGGAAAAGATAGGAGAACCAGTCATGTAGAAACATGACTGGGTAGAGCCCATCAATTGAAGCTTTTCTAACCACCTGGAAGCTACCTACCAGGGGTGAACTCTGACGCTCTCTGGCAAAGGCTCATAGTTGCAGAGCTTTATTGCATAGTTGCAGAGAGCATGTTGTAGGTTGCTTAGGTGAGACCTGGCTGTTTGATTGCCAGTGTGCAACCGAATGTATTCTGTTCAAGCTGAAATCTAGACCCTCTCTTGAGCCATTTGTTATTAAGACAGCAGAAAAACCATCAGGTCCTATAGTGTACAGACAAAATTAAGAGTGGTAATACTAAAATTTTGTCTAATAAGCTGTCTTAAAAAGAAGTATCTAAAAGATCAGCTCAAAGATACGTAGGCAGCGTAGATTAAGCAGAAACTCATGTGAGCTGTATGTTGAAGCGAGCTGGTATAACCCACATGGAGGGTTTTTTCGCTGCTTTTCTTAATATAGGGTTTCCTAAGCCTTTTGAGCTGATTGTGCTCTGATGAACAGAATAACCCTGGTAGGGATTCCCAGAATGCTATTGTGCATTTGGTAACAACAGTAGTGCAAAAAGAACCCCAAGAGGGAAAACTCTGTATTGGAGAGACTTACTGAAGTAGGAATGGAAGAAATTCCTACAGCTTTAGTGAAAAAGCTCTCCAGTTGAATAATGTTCCCCTTGGAGACTAAATGTCCCAAATGAAAGGGATAGAAAACAATACAGAGTTGAAAGGACCTACAATTTGGTAAGTCCTTGTAGATGAATAGTAGAGTTCTTTGCAGTTTAAACTATGAGACATCCTCTTAAAGGTAACTGTAAAAAGGTGAAGGATATAGTTCACCTTGTTGCTAAGTTTCCTGCCGCTCTCCCCCCCTTTTTTTTTTTTAAAAACAGGGGGAGCAGAAACTTGTTACCTTTAGAGTATGATTGATCTCAATAGCTTTTGGAGCTGAGAGATTGGACTTCCTTTGTAACAAGAGATTCATGTCCAGAGGTGAAGAGTTGACTCAGTCTGGATGAATCAAATTGAAATGCCTGTTTTGATAAAAAGGCAGGTTTATAGGTTCTGAATTTCATACAGAAAGAAGGAAAGACTAAGCAAATAAAATATCAGAAACCCTGCGGTTACTGGGTCTACTGAACCTGTTGAGGTTTTGGTTTTCTTAGTCTGGTTTGATGTTGCCCTGTATGGGAAACATCTGCATGATGGGTAGAAGATGGATAAAACCTTTTTCCCCTAGGGGAATAAAGTCTTCTAGAAGATCTTTTAATAGCCAAGATAGAGGAAATTGTTGACAGTCCTCTAACAGTAGGCTTATCAGTGTCTGACTGACTTGCTCGAAACAGCCAATCCTTGTTGAAGGGATTCTCTCCAGTACAAGGACTATTTCCCAGCTTTACTTGTACCCATTTATCCAAGTCTGAAGCTTGGAGCCAGGCAATACGTCGTGCTCCTATGGCTATAGCAGAAGTTCTGCTAATAGACTCAAAGCAGTCCAAGGAAGCACGATTAAGGAATTTAGAGATATTTTGAGCATATTTTACTAATAATAAATAGTCTGCTCTTTTATGTTCTTGAAGATAAGTGTTCAAAAGCTTTAACTTCTTTGTACCCTCTTCAAGAGGGAATCCCATATAGAAAATATATGAGATAATTCTTGCTGAAAGCATGGATGCTTGGAAGCATCAACGCCCAAAAGCATCTAAGGTTCTAGACTCACGACCTGGCGGGTAAGAAGAATGCTTTTTTGCACTCTTAATGCGCCTCATTGCTGATTCTACTACTATAGAATGATGAGGAAGTTGAGTCTTTTGAAAACCTGGAGAAGGTGGCACTTTATACATAGTGCCAAGTCTTTGAGAATGTGGGGATACCATTAAGGGGGGTTTCCCACATTCTTAATAATAGATCCTGTAAGATCTGATGTACAGGAAGCATAAACATCTCCTTTGAAGCCCAGGGGTATTGCAGAGTTCCGGAATCCCTTGGTATAGACTCTTTCTGAGGTATGGAAATGGCAAGTAGCTTTGCCATATCAAGCACAAAAGCTTGAAAGGAAATCTCTTCTGAGGGGTACCCTCCAAATTGAGGGGTAAAAACTAGAACTGATGAAAGTTCAGCTGTGGTACCCATGGATTCATCCCAGTCATCGGAATCGGAAGACTTGAAAGGATGAAGTACCGGATTTTCTTTAAAAAGATGTCTTCGGTACCGTTCAAGGTCGGTACCGAGCCGAGTTGGTACCGAATCCTCTATGCTCGGCATCGGAGGAAGCCAACCCGTCAAAGCAGACATCGACGGTACCGGCAGCGGTGCCAATGTCGATACCGGCACGTGCACCGATGCCGATGGCAATGCCAGCACCGGTAGCGATGCTCATAGCAGCATCAACACCGATGGCAATGCCAGCACCGGTAGCGATGCCCATAGCAGCATCAACACCGACATTGATGCCGATACCGGCACCGACACTCGGGAAACGGTCTGCAGCGGCTCTAGCGGTACCGAAGTAGCTGAGAGATTCGCTAGACCAAGTTCGATGGCGAGGAGTCTTTCATCCATCACCATAGCCGATGCCGGGGTATTGGTACCGCTCGAAGCGGACAGATCCACCGAGCATGGCACAGGTATGTCCATGGAGGTAAAAACCTCAGGAACAACCTGAAGCCCCGATAATGTTTTGGAGCCCGAAGACTTCCGCCGGGACTGTATTGCCATAATGTCCTCGAGGGCAATGCCAGAGGCATCTCAATGCTTAGAAGGAGATCTACCTCTCGAGGACTGGCTAGTCTTAACAGACTTTTATTTGGTTACCTGACCCTGGGAGGAAGAAGAAATGCTGGCTGGTGACATCAGGCCTGATGTGAACCGGGTATCGAGTTGTACTCGATCTTGAAGAGTTCTTCTAGTTAAACTCCTGCAGGCGAAACACTCCATCGAGTAATGGTCAGGACCTAAACAGTTTAGACACCAGTTATGAGTGTCAACTAATTTAGTTGTACCGCCACACTTTGAGCATTCCTTAAGGATAGTGGCTGGCTTTTCCATGAGGAAAGGATAAAGGCCTAGAGGCCAAAATACTTCAGCACTAAGTAGGAACGAAAATATTCTTTAGTGAAAAAGGAAAATTTTCAGTAAAAAGAAAGAAAAGCACCGGCGGTACCGGTGGGCGTCGAACGAAGGCAGGCGCGATCACAAAAAATAAAAAATAACTTTCCGTGGTGACAAGGACACGTCCTGTCGGCTCCGCGGAAAATGAAGAACTGATGTGAGGGAAGTGAATAGGCGGGAAGGCAGCGCGCATGCGTGTGGGCATGCTCCCAAAGGCTTTCTTTTGGGAAGCTGGGGAGCGTTCCTGCGCGAGCTCCGTCGGTGCCGACATTTACCCATATGTGGAGACTCATTCCTGCTTATTCCTGGAGATTGTTCCATGTACTTATTACCTTTGTTCTCTGTAAACTGCCACCGATCTTGGGAAGTGGCGGTATATAAAAGTTTTAAAAATAAATAAATAAATAAATAAAAATAAATCTTACAGAATCACCAGCCTCCCATTTGCTGCCAAGATTGTAGAGAAAACAGTCCAGCACCAACTTCAGGACCATACTGACAGACACAACCTTCTGGACCCACAACAACATGGTTTCCGACCACAACATGGAGTAGAAACACTTTTGACCACCCTGGTAAATAACTCTAATCCAAGGACTACAGCACATCAACCAAGGCTTCCTGTTAATCTTCTTAAACATATCAGCAGCCTTTGACATTGTAAACCATCACATTCTCCTGTAATATCTCCAGACCAATGGAATTAGAGGCACAGTACTCAAATGGATCTCCTCAAACCTCACAGATACCAACAAATAAAGATTGGATATAATACCTCCACTCCATACAGACTCAAGGAGTCCCCCCAAGGAACCACCATCTCTGAACTCCTTTTCAACCTCTATATTCAAGAACTCTGTGCAATATTTAGATCACACAACCTCAATGTGTACAGATACGCTGACGATATCATGATCTATGGCCAATTGACACAAACCAAACCTCACTATCTACCCACCAAGAATGTTTCACCAAGGTAGCCAACTGGCTAAAGGACAACCGCCTTCTCATCAACTGCAACAAAACAAAGGCACTCTATATAAAGAAAGACATCAACTTCACCCTCACCCTCACCCTCACCCCCCCCCCCCACAATAACATTGAACATGGAAATTAAAGTCAAGACTGAAATCAGCTACCTAGGAGTCACCCTTGATCAGGACCTCACTTTTAAAGCCCACATCAACAAAACTGCCCGGACAATATATTACAAAACAAAGACACTTCAACTTCTCTACTCACTCTTACAGCCAATGGACTTTCACACTGTGCTATAAGCCACTGTCATACCCCACATCGATTACTGCAATGTTGTCTATCAAGGTCAGGTGACAGGAGAGCATCACCCTGGTGTGGCAGGATGTGATCCTGTAGCTAGGACCTGTCCTCCAGGTGATGTAAAACCCTCTCGTACCGAGGATGTTTCTCCAGGGCCATATGCCCATGAGGGAAGGGTTAGGAGATCCGTTATAGTTGGTGATTCACTCATTAGGCATGTACATAGCTGGGTGGCTGATGGACATGAGGATCGCCTGGTAACATGTCTGCCTGGTGAGAAGGTAGCGGACCTCATGTGCCACCTAGACAACGTCTTAGATAGTGCTGGGGAGGAGTCTGCTTTCTTGGTATATATCAGTACCAATAACATAGGAAAGTGTGGTAGGGAGGCTCTGGAAGCTAAATTTAGGCTTTTAGGTTGGAAGTTGAAATCCAGAACTTCCAGGGTAGCATTTTCCAAAATGCTTTCTGTTCCACGTGCAGGATCCAAAAGGCAGGCAGAGCTCCAGAGTCTCAATGTGTGGATGGGACAATGGTGCAAAGAAGAGGGTTTTGGATGTGTTAGGAACTGGGGAACATTCTAAAGAAAGGAGGGGCTCTTCTGAAGGGATGGGCTCCACCTTAACTGGGATGGAACCATGCTGCTGGCATTAACCTTTAAAAAGCAGAGAGAGCAGCTCTTAAATTAGATAACAGGGGAGAGCCGACAATTGCCCAAGAATACATGGTTCGGAACAATGTATCCTTGAAGGATACTAGCAAAAGTCTGAAGTTAGGGCATATCTGTAGAGAGGTTCCAATAAAGACAAAAGTGGCACAAATGCCCTTGAGTACACAGCAGACAGAACTTAAAGATTCCAAATTACCCCTGCCTACTGATAGGCAGATTAATATGAATAAAATATAGCCTCTAAAATGCTTGTATGCAAATACTAGAAGTCAAAAAAATAAGATAGAGTTAGAATATATAGCACTAAATAAGAAGTTAGATATGATTGTTATCTCAGAGACATAGTGGAAGGAGGACAACCAGTGGGACACTGTGATACCTGGGTACAAACTATATTGTAATGATAGAGCAGAACAAATTGGTGGAAGGGTTGTGCTCTATATCAGAGAGGGCATTGAGTCACAAAGGATTAAAGTTTTGCAGGAAACAAAATTCACTGTAGAATTTCCATGAACTGAAATTCCATGTAAAAAGGGGAAGGCGATGGCAGTGGGGATGGGGTGTACTACCGACCGCCTGGCCAGAATGAACAAATGGATGATGAAACGCTCAGAGAAATCAGAGAAGCTAACAAAAGTTACAGCATAGTAATTATAATGGGTGATTTTAATTACCCTGGTATCGACTGGGTGAGTGTCCCTGCAGGACATGCTAGGGAGATAAAGTTTTTAGATGAAATAAATGACTGCTTCTTGGAGCAGCTGGTTCATGAACCGACCAGAGGGGGAAGCTATTTTGGACCTAGTCCTTAGTGGAACACCAGATCTGGTGCAAGAGATAAGGGTGTTGGAGGCCACTTGGCAATAGTGATCATAGCATGATCACATTTGATTTAATAAATGGAGGAGGGATAGTAAGGAAGATGGTAAGGAAATACACAGTACTACCTTTTAACTTTCAAAAGGAAACTATGATAAAATGAGGAAAATAGTGAAGAAAAAACTAAGGGGAGCAGTTGCAAAGGTTAAAGACTTACATCAAGCATGGGTGTTGTTTAAAAATGCTATCTTGGAAGCCCAGATCAGCTGTATTCCACGCTTTAAAAAAAGTGGAAGGAAGTCCAAAAAACTGTCAATATGTTTTAAAGGTGAGGTCAGAGAGTCAGAGAGGCGATTGTTGCCAAAAAAGCATCTTTCAGGAAATGGAAAAAGGAGCCAAATGGCAAAAACTGGAAACACCACAAACACTGGCAAGTTAGATGCAAGGCATTGATAAGGCAGGCAAAGAAAGAATTTGAGAAGAAGCTTGCCATGGAAGCAAAAACACGTAATAAAGACTTTTTCAAGTACATTCATAGCAAACATCCTGTGACACTCAGTTGGACCATTAGATGATAGAGGGGTAAAAGGGGCACTAAGAGGGAACAAGGCCATAGCGAAGAGACTGAATGAATTCTTTGCTTCAGTCCTTACCGAGGAAGATATAGGGATGTTACCCATGACTGAAATGGTATTCAAAGGTGATGCCGCAGAAGAATTGAAAGAAATATCAATACACCGGGAAGATGTATTACAACTATTTGATAAACTGAAGAGTAGCAAATCACCTGGACTGGATGGCATAAATCCGAGGGTGTTGAAAGAACTGAAATATGAGATTGCAGACATATTATTAGTAATTTGTGAACTATCATTAAAATCATCTGTAATACCTGAAGATTGGAGGATGGCCAATGTAAAGTCAGTTTTTAAAAAGGGTTGCAGAGGTGATCTGGGAAACTACAGACCAGTGAGCCTGATGTCAGTACCGGGAAAAATGGAAGAAGTCCTTATAAAGAACAAAATTACTTAACATGTAAGTCAAGGCTTAATGGGAGACAACCAACATTACTAATCTGTTGGTTTTTTTTGAAGATGTGAACAAACAGGTAGACAAAGGTGAGTCGGTTGATATAGTGTATCTGGATTTTCAGAAAGCCTCTGACAAAGTGCCTCATGAGAGACTTTAGGCGAAATTAAAGAGTCATGGGATAGAAGGCAGTGTATTGTGGATCAGATACTGGTTAAAAGATAGAAAGCAGACGATAGGGCTAAATGGACAATTTTCCCAAAGGAGAAAGGTGGATAGTGGAGTCCCCAGGGATCTGTGCTGGGTCCACTGCTTTTTAACATTCATAAATGACCTGGAAATGGGAATAATGAGTGAGATAATCAAATTTGCAGATGACATAAAACTATTCAAAGTTGTTAAAATCCATGAGCATTGTGGAAAATTGCAAGAGGACCTTGATAAATTGGAAGATTGGGCATCCAAATGGCAGATGAAATTTAATGTGGACAAGTGCAAAGTTATGCACCTAGGAAAGAACAACCCAAGCTATGGTTACATGATGCAAGGTTCCACACTAAAAACCACTACCTAGGAAAAAGATTTAGGCGTCATTGTGGATAACATATTGATACCCTCCACCCAGTGTACAGCTGAGACCAAGAGAGCAAATAGAATGCTAGGTTTCATAAGGAAAGGAATGGAGAATAAAACAAAAAAATATTATAATGCATCTGTATCGTTCCATGGTGCGAATGCACTTTGAATATTGTGTGCAATTCTGGTCACTGTATCTTAAAAAGGATATAGTGTTATTAGAAAAGGTACAGAGAAGAGCCACCAAAATGGTAAAGAGGATGGAAGGATACCCCTATGACGAGAGGCTAAAAATTTAGGGCTCTTCAACCTGGAAAGAGACAGCTGAGGGGAGATATGATAGAGGTCTATAAATTAATGATTAGAGTGGAACGGGTAAATGTAGATTGATTGTTTATGCCATCAAAATATAGAAAGACTAGGGGACATGCAATGAAGCCTTAAGGTAACCTATTTAAGACTAATAAGAGAAAATATTTTTCACTCATCGTGTAATCAAACTCTGGAATTTGTTACCGAAGGATGTAGTAAAAGCTGTTAGTGTAGTCAGGTTTAAAAAAGGTTTGGACAAGTTCCTGGAGGAAAGGTCCATAAACCATTATTAAAAGGGACCCAGGATATCCACTGCTTGACCCAATACAAGCATTGTGGAAACTGTGTCTTTTGGAGAAACTGCTAAGTACTTGTAACCAAGATTGGCCACTGTTGGAAACAGGATACTGGGCTTGGTGGACCTTGGTCTGACCCAGTATGGCATATCTTATGTTCTTACCCAGATCCACCCTCCTACCTCATCAAACAGCTCTTTACCCAATAGCAAGGACCCTACTTGCAGCGGCAAAACACTACCACCCATGACACCAATACTAAAGCAGCTCCACTGGCTCCCACTACAGAGCTGAATAAAATTCAAAACTTTTATGCTAACCCACAAAGCAATCCATTCCAACCCCCCTACACATCTCTGCTCACTGCTTCATGTCTCCCAGACACACAGGTGTAGGCAGAGCTCAACGATCAACACCCTCACCATCCCAACACACCAGAACCAAATCCAACCAGCAAGCATGTAAACGAGCCTTCCAATTGTATGCACCCTTGATATGGAACACCCTACCAGACAAGATAAGGAACATCACATGCCATTCAGAAAACACCTAAAAACGTACCCATTCACACATTTCAACCTGTCACATAACCCTTCCACATCTGGAACAGAACCAGATGTCTATCACCACCACTGCATATAGTTATAATTGTATATAGTTATGAAAACAAAACTTAGCATTAGCATAATGTACATAGTATGTGACATTTTTATAATGTAATATCAAGTTTGTTCCCTGTAAACTGCCTTGACCCGGTGAAAGGTGGTATATAAATATAGCTAAATAAATAAAATAAAGTAGTGAGATTGGCCGGTAGGACGATATAAGTAGGGGGGTCACTTCCCAATTTGGGGAGTACAATGATGTGTGCCTTATTAGAGTGAAGTGAACCCCTGACAATGCAAATAGTGGCCCCCCACATGGGCTAGTCTGGCAGGTGGCTCACAGTTACCTATGTAAGCCCAGTCAATCTCTTCCAAGAGTGTACCTGGTCCCACTGCCATTCATCCACGGACTGTGTGGTAGAGATGTATAGTCTGGCTGTCCAGCAATCCGCACAAATCACCTCCAGACTGCCATGTCCCAAGTGAGTCCCACTGCCACCACAAAAGTGTGATCCTTATCAGCCGGAGCCAAATTTGTAACAGAGTAGCTTTTATAACCAGCACGATAATTACCTGGCTCCATTTCCAAACTGCCAAATACTCATAAGTGACAAACTAAGGAACCTACAGGCACCGAGCGGTCCAAAAGTTGTTCCGCTGCTCCCATGGAATTGGAAAAAGCAGTTTGCCCATTGATACGGACTTTGAGGCACACAGAGTATATCAGGGCAAAACACATTTGTCTCTTATGAAAGCGTGCACAAATAGGAGAGAATTCTTTGCACATTTGCGCTACCTGGTTGGAATAGTCTTGGAATATCAAAACACAGGAAGCATTGTTGTCTAGCTGGATATTCCTCACCGTCCTCAGAATCTCCTCTTTACAAATGAGAACTGTATGAGAAGTGTGTGTGGTTGCGTTTCTGAGTCCCTCTGGGAGCCGGTGCAATGCATCCGCTCCAATGAGAGGCTTGCCACGTGGTCTTTCAGCTTCAGTTCTAGCGGCAGCCATGTTTCTAAAAAACCCGAAGCTCTGCATCCGTCAGAGACTCTGTCCTTAAATTGTTCCTCAATGAGCGGTTTTCCTGGTTGTCCAATCTCTCCTCATATGAGGGCACCACCTTTTTCGAAGTGTCTACCTCTGTGCACAGAGTTTGAGCCTCATCCTCCACCCTAGAAATGCGGCACTCGGCCTCAGTAAGCCGCAAGCCATGCACTTCGAGAAGCCTGGCCATCTGGCCCAGCTTAGCCTCTATTCCCTGGAATTTTCTTTCCAAAGCTGCCATCACCGCTCCAGTCACCTCTGAGAGCAGGCCACCCGCCTCTTTCACCGAAGATCGTGGTGCTGCCAGTGCATCCGCCATCTTGGGTTCAGCTGCCCGCCCCTTCTCCTTATCTTTCTTTTGTGTTTTTGACATAGCACACCCCTTATGTAACGTTAATATCCCCACCAGCAGACAGGGCGGAATGTCATGGAGCTTTTAAGCCCAGTCAGGGGAGATTCTTTCCAAGAATGCTTGTGCATAAAGGGTATGCCCTGGAGCCCGAAAAAATAATATCTTTCCCAGCTCAACGTGTCATGTGACCACCTCCATTACCATGGATTTAAATGTGCTGTGTGCTGTCTGCTTGAGGCTTTGTGCACAGTTAGCTCATGTGTAGAACTCCTTTCTGTATTGTAACCTGCCCTGAACAATTTCAAAGGACAGGATAAATCGTGAATAAAATAAAAAAATTGAGCTAATCTGTATGCAAAAGCTAGTGCATTGTATTGCATTGGCCCGTCAGACAGAAAGACATATCTCAGACTGAAAGACACAGACACACACAAACACACACCACATACTCATTCTCTGACTGTCAATCAACAAAGTTCAAGGACAGTCACTTATGATAACAGGTATTAACCTAAAGATATCTTGCTTCTGAAATGGGCAGCTTCATGTAGGGTGCAAAAAACCTTTGCATGTGGTTGCCCTTAATCGTAACACAAAAAACACTGTACATTTTACAATGAAAATCTGCTCTAATACTTGTTTATCTTTTACAAAGTTTCACTTTGACCCATTTCTAATAGGTCAAGCATTACATATTGGATTTTTTGAGACATGTTGGGGAATTCTGCTAGCAATAAATATGATTTTACATAAATAAACCAATACGCAAAATCTTTACACAGCACCACCTCTATAAAACATGAACCTTTCTAGGTAGAGAAGATATCCAATGACACAGAAGATAAAATTTCACCTGCACAAAGCTTTTCAGATATGAATACCTGGCTATTGGACGTGGACACTCCAAGTAGGGCCAGCTTTAGCCAAATTAAGCAGTCACCAAGTATGCCAGAATTTGGGAGGTTGCAAAAAAATGCTGCACCAGGGACAAACCAACTTATGAGGAAGGGCTGGGGATCGCCAGAGCCCCCCCCCCCCCCAAACTGAAGAAAAGGAGCCTTTGCCAGTTCCCTCCACTGCTCTCTCCCCCCTCAATGCTGGCACCACAAATACATTCAAGACTTACTGCGATGGACAAGCACTTCCTGAAACTGATTCCACAACAATGCACAAGATCAGTGTAGGCACTGCTGGCCCACAAACATAAATTTTGAATGTGCTTACAGTGTCACCATGGAGGAAGAGGAGAAAGAGTGATGGGGAGGAAGAGGAGAAAGAGTGATGGGGGCCATGGCTCGGTTATCCTGATGGAGGAAAATAAGCAAGCAGTGGTCAGATGCTGGGGAAGGCGAAAGGGGCAATGGAATAAATAACATAGAAAGGAGGGAGTGGGGATTGGGAGGGGTGAATGCAGGCTGAAAAAGTACAGAGGAATGGATGTTAGAGAATAAGGTGAACCTGGAGAAGTGAGAAAGAGGTTAACGGGCAAGAGATTAGGGAAGAATGAACACATCTCCTCACCTGGAAAAGTTATGAGCCAAAGCAGTGCTGCAGGACAGAGAATCAGGGGAAATATTAACCAGGGCCTTGATGAAGCGGCTTCTTGGCTGCTAACCCACAAGTTAAAGTTTAATCCTCAAAATAGAGGCAATCTGGTTCTCTCACAATAAAGTGTCATTCTCATTCACTCAAGAACAGAATAAGCAGCATTGTTAATACCCTTGGGGTCATCCTAAATGGCCAGTTCATAACAGAGCTCCCTAAATCTTCTCTCCTAATTAGAGCATCTATGTTCCATCTGTCCTTGATCAGAGTTCTCTCAAAATCCTCTGCTCATATATGTAATCAGCGATTTTAGAATTATCGAATACACTTTATTTGGGTATTGCATTAGTGACTGCTAAACAACTCAAGTAATGCACAACACTGCAAAAAGCTTCTTCATGGTGCTAGAAAATGGGACCATGTCATGCTAAAAGAGCAACACTAGATTTCCATCTTGGCAAGGATAAGTACTCAAGCACATCTCCCATGCACTTTATATTGTTCTTCCTCATTATTATAACACATCAATTCTCACGCCTCACATTCTCTTAAGATTTTCTCAGGGAAATGTGTTGCTCGTCGTTCCCCTCCCCCCCCCCCCCCCCCCAACATCTCTTATGTCAAGGGTCATGCTGGAGATGACCTACAGTCTCCAATTCACTATCTAGGCTCTTCACTTTGAAACTCACTTCCATTTGATTTTAGGAAAGAATCTTCCTTCCTCAGTGAAAACCTCTCTCTCTTGTATAGTGCTATGGTAGGGGCTAAGGATCCCTGTTTCTTGCTGCATTTTTTTGCCCCATTTGAGTCCACCCCCCTCCCCCCTTTGCTCTTTTTTTGGACTGTAATTTATTTCTCTTCCATATCCTGTCTTGGGCTATGTCTGGTATTGTATTTTGTTCTGCTTCTTTCAGTTCCATTGTAACAAATGCACTAATGGAGAGAGAGAGAGAGATGATGGGCGGGGGGTATACTGTTGGGCAGGAGACAGAAGGGCTTCTGTGAAATTACCACTGTTAAAGGAGGAAACTCTGTGCCAGGGATGCCAATCATAATAGAGCGTGCTAGTTGCTGCTAGTAGGTAAGGGGGGGGGGCGCAAATAGGGTGCCCAGTGCCCTTGCACCAGTCCCAACTTGTGAAACATTTCTCAAATGCCACGACTCACTCTATATTGTGATTTTACACTACTGAGGTCAAGCTGTAGTGGCATATGGCCTGAACGAAGCTAAAACGTATACTTCATTATGAGTCTTCAGCGTGCTTCTCCATAACTGCCTGGCTACTGTACAAATAGTGATACAGACAAACGTGTTATTTAGTACCTATTAACATGAATAACATGATTTTTTTTTACTTTATATTACTGTATTTTCAAAAATGTGTTTCCAAGTACTACAACTTGATAAAGAAGATTTCTAGAGCAAAATTCCAAAGAAAAGACAATTATACACAAAGACATGAAAATGTACTACATATACCACAATATAGCAAGACAAAAGCCCGAAGTTAGGTGCTTTTTAAAGAAAAGCGCAAATATTCCAAAAAGGCAAAAGAGAACATAACTAAACCCAATTATTACCCCCAGTTACTCCATCAGAGCCCTAAGTAATTACTGGGAGCTCTAACCTCTTAGCATCTATAAGAAATTTCAACTGGTTTGGCTCCTAAAACATAATGAGTTGCAGTAAGTATTACACGTCTGAGAGGTAATCTATGTTGGAACTGCCTACAAAGGAACAGAACATCTGATACATCTGGAGGAATCTCTTCCTCCTTTCCTGTGTACTTCTAGTTAAATCAGGCAATATCCAGATTTTTGAGCCCATGAAGACCTCAGCCCTGTGATAAAAAAAAATAAAATTAAGTACATGGTCTCTGTCTTGAGGATAAATAAATGTGACAACCAAAGTTCTTCTTTTAACTTTCACAGGATCCAATTGTTCCAGAAATCCAGTAAGATCTGAACTGTCTGCAGAAAGGTCATTTTTATTAGCCCTCTCCAGTTTGCCTCTAAACTTTCTTAGATGGAATATAGAAAACCATAGTCAACTGAAGAACATTATTCTGTATTTCCAGGATTTCACACATCTTTTAAATAATCACATGAAGGATTACAAACATGTACCATGCAATGTTCCTCCCTTCAAAATGCTGCGCTGCCTCCTGTCTCAGAATCATATATTGAAGGGGGGGACAAAATGAAAATGAAAGGATGTTTTTTATAATGATGGGAGCTAAGACAAACCCAGAACTTAGCGTCCGCAGTCTGAATAACTACACTCTAAGGATCCCTTCACACCTACGATATCAGATGCCATCTGCCTCCACAATCTTATATGATGATTCTGAAACTTGGTGGGAGCGCACCAGGGAATTCAGCAGCAGTCCACTATTTCTCCACCATCTAAGACAGAACACAGTAGCCTCCAGAGAATCCTGAAAGTGAAGCCAAGCAGCCGTTTCCACAGTCCTGTGCAGGCAGGAGCCCAATAGCAGCCACACATTAAGTGCTGGCAAACTCAAAACAAAATAGCAGCTGTCTTCTAAAGGGTCTAATAGGATGCACTACTGCAGAGGGAGGAACGAATGAAGGAGCGTTGTGTCATAAAACAGGTTGTGTATCGGGGGGGGGGGGGTGAGGACTTTTTATTTTGTTAGTCAATATATTGCAGCTGCTAAATCTATACCCACGTGTACGGATGAAAGGGGAGTACACAAAGCACCATTAAGTGAAATAAACTGAAAGAGTGGAAGACATGCAAGGGGTGAAATATGGATTTGGTCTTTTCAAAGTGAGATTATATTCAGGTACAGCAGTCCTGTCCTCTGAGGATTTACAATCCAAGTTTGTACCCGAGACAATGGAGAATTAAGTGACTTGCTCAAGGTCACAAGGATCATCAGTAGGATTTGAACCCTGGTTTCCCTGGTTCTCAACCCACTGCTCTAACCACTAGGTTACTTCTGCACATCATGGGGCCAGGAAAACCGTGAAACTCAGACATGAGAAGGAATAATGGGAGCTTAAGGAGACAGATGGGACAATTTTCTTTGGGGGGAGGAGTAATGAGCAAAGAAGAGCTGAGGAGTGACTTTGGAAAATAGAAGTGAATGAGATGGTGAGAATACGAAGGGTCTAAAACTAGTGAGGAAAGGAACAGAAGAGAGATGCTGACAGAGTAAAGAGAACTTTACAAAACTCAAGTGAAAGATTTCAGAGGCAGCAAGTGCCAGACAGGTAAGACAGAGAACAGCATAACAGAAATTTCAGAATAAAGGGGATAAAAATATTCAGTTTTTTGGAATTTAACTAGAAAGTATTATATGTTGCATGCACAATTTAACTGCATCTGTATTTAAAATATTTCTAATTGGCACTGCTCATTTTCACACAGTTTATAAAATAAATTGCATCAAATTATTTTTAGCATAATTGTGGTTAATGACAAAGACACACGGTACAAATAACTTCACAGCTACACAAAATTTACCTCCCTGTTGGAACCCTAAAAGCCCAAGAAAAGTAGCCTATACACACAGCAACACACCAGAAAGAGGCTGGTATGTGTATTAATACAACTTGCTATTCCTTGGACACAGTAATAATGAATTTATTTCTCAAAATTAGGCTTGATTTTTTTTTTTTTTTAGCTCCGCTGCTAACGCTGAGTAGTTTTTTTAATAAGTAGTGGTCATCAACTGATTCCACAGTGTGAGGTAGGCATCTGATTGCATATCCACACCACAAGTAGTGCACGCTGTAAATAAATCTCTCTCCCATACTAAGCTCCTCCAGTGTAAATGTTATAGCAGAGACAAGATTTTCTATATTTAAAAATGCACAGCCTGTGTTGCATGAAATTCAGCACTGTCCAGGATTTCTGACCAGAAACTGTTCAATTTTGGTACATTTGTTTATATGGTGTATCAAGTACTGGGATTCATTTGATATTTAAGTCCGAAATTCCCACTGATGCTTCTTGTGACACTGGGCAAGCCACTTAACCTTCCACTGCCTCAGGTACAAACTTAGATGGTCTACCCTCTGGGGACAGGGAAATAGCTGCTGTAACCGAGTGTAACTCATCTTGGAATCCCTACTGGAAAGGAACAAACTAAATACTAATAAATAAAATAAATGGATTGAAACAGTGAAACACAGAAAAGCAAGTACCAACTGCACTCAATAAACAATAGGAGCAGAACATCTACAATAAATTAGAGAGCAGAGCAATTAATTAAATAGTGAATTGGCTATAGACAATAAAACCACGTTTCTTTGAAGTAAAAATATGGACATATGAACAAAGACAACAGCTGAACATATGCTTATTGTTTATAATGAATCTAACAAAGCAGATCAAAGTGCCTGACATGTTTTGGCATAACTGTTTCAATGGACTTGTTATAAATTAGTTGATGTATGCAGGAGAGTCAACAAAATAGACCAAGGAAAGAAATGAAAAATTAAAACAGAATTAAAGAGGTAAACCTTCAAAAGCATTGTTGCATTTATTCAATTCTAAATAGCGCTTACCCCTAAGCAGCAGCTCCCAACACTCATGCAATTTAAAAAGTCAATGGTGAGAGTGTATCAGCAACACAGAACTAATATAACATTGTTAAAAAAAAGCACAAATAAATTGTAATAAGAATTCCATTTGATTCTACCAGAGGTGTATATTATCAAAGCAAACGTATATGCAGCACCACTCAAACAGAAAGATAAAGCTATAAAAAGGTAATAGGAATAAAAATTATAAAAATAGAAAAAGTAAAATAAAAATAGAAAAAAATATATATATATGAAGACTATGTAGCTTTAAAAAAACCCTCCTTCCAAACAATCCAGCATGAGTGGTCTAAAAAATATAGTCAATATATTATAACCAACTTGCAGTCACTATATAAAAAAAAGGAGGAATTAATTAAATAGATATCTATCCACTCCAAAATTATAAAGCTATTGGGTTAAATAAGGCTTAAAATGAATGCCATGGGAATCAAATGTGGAAGACAACTTAAATTAGAGGGTTAAACTATAATATTAAAAAAACAAAATCAAATGACATGAAAGCCAACAACTATTAAAAATAAAAGTAAAAGTAAAAATGAGGCTTGTATAAAGTCTACTAGCCATTGGTTCTCATTTCATAAAATCACAGAGGTTTGGTTTTATGTTGAATTGTTTGGCTGCTGCTAATCAAAAATTTGGACCATCTTCAGGGGAAGGAGAGGGCACAAAGAAGAAGAAATGAGACAATGGAAGAGAAACAGAGGAATGGGAAAGGGACAATGTGTGAAGATTAAAACTTGAAGGGGACAAGGGCAATGAAGAAATGTGGCTTTCCAGTCTGGTCTGGGGACCCCAAAGCCATTTGGGTTTTCAAAACTTTAACAATGAATATTGTAATGGACATTTATATATGCTTGAGATCCCCTATATGCAAATATATCTCACACATATTCACTATGGATATCCTGAAAATCTGACTGGCTGCCGCATGCCCAGAGCAAGTTTTGGAATCCCAGTTATAAAATCCATTAAGTGATTCAGCAACCCCAGAGCTATGGTTATAGCATGTAACTTGTTAGGTTTAAAGAGCAAACAACTGGTAAAAGACACTATGACAGGTTGGGGAGAAGGCGTGGTAGAGACCACTGGCATCAGAAGCTGAGAAGTGCTCAAAAATTAGCAAATTACTGAAAAATTACTGGGTATTGGCAGAGATCCACAAAGACTGAGCTGAGCCCCTGTAAGCACCAGCACCAAAAACGCAAATGATGCCAATCTGCATGTTACTGGGGATAATGTGACCAGCAGCAGTTAAAGGAGAACTACTGGAATTTATGGAGAAAAACACCAGTAGAAATGTAATAACTGTGAGGGAAGCCTAAGGCTGTAGTGTTAGGGTCAGGTTTAAAGAAACAGCATCGGGGTTTTCAAGTCTCAAAAATATGGCCAGATGACACAAATGCCTTTTACCTCCAAAACATCTAAGAATAAATGGTTTGATCCATAAATTAGTTAACATAATAAGGACAAGCAATCATGACAAACATGAGAAATATTAAAAATATTTAAGTCTTTGCAATGCTCTAATACACAAACAGCAAATGAAATTTCAGATTTTGCGCCTGCTTCCTTTTAGGGAACACTATTTGCAAAGGAAGACACTAAAAACAGATTAATATTTTCGCACCCCTCAAACTCATCCCTAGCCTACCCGATACAGTAGAGGAAGGAGAGATTCCTACTGCTGCTGCCATGCTTACAAACATGCCAGGTTCACATTCCGAGTAGATTAGAATTTTTTTTTTTTAATTTTATTTTTGATAAGCATATTACAAAAAAGATCAAGAAAAGCTTGAACCCAGAAAACAATAATACTTGCAGACATAAATACAAGAAATACAATTTTCCCAAATTTTCAAGCAAGAATTATACATTAGCCCTCTAAAAGGGGAAAGAGAAGTATTAACAAAATATACGGGGACAAGCCCCATCAGTATAACAAAGGAAAAACAGATAGAGGCAGTGCTCGAAGGATCTCAATAAACAAAGGGGTATACATACCCTGATCAAGAAGAAGAACACAAAGGCAACTGATTACTAATAAATGCAGATAGATCCTCAGGTGAAAGAAAAACATATTTATGGGAATTATGAACAATCAAGCATTTACAGGAAAACCGTAACGTGAAAGTGGCACCAATACGAAGGACACCAGGCCTTAATAAGAGAAACGCCCTCCGCCGCTTCTGAGTGTCCCTGGAGACATCTGGGAAGATATAAACTTTTTTCCCATAAAATAAATTTACTCTCTTTTTATAAAACAATTTCAAGAGCCATTCCCGATCCGATGATAATGCTAAAGTAACAAGTAAGGTGGAAACAGGCACGTCCTCCTCTTTAGGAGTACTAAGCAACTCAGAAACATTAAGTGAATCCAACTCCAAAGGATCCACTTTTACTTTCCCAACATTCTTCCCCGAAGGGAGATAATATATTTTAGAAACTGGGGGTAACAAATCAACTGGTACTGAAAGTACCTCACACAAATAGTTCTTAAATAAATCAAGAGGAGCCTCCCCAACAATAATGGGAAAGTTCAGTCGTCGAAGGTTCGAAAACCGAACCGCATTCTCCAATGCCTCTGATTTAACTCTAAGAGCAATATTTTCCTTAACCAAAGAGGCAGTGAGATCAGAAACTTGTTCAAGCTTCTGATCCAGCAACTCGTACTTAGCATTAAGTCCTTGAATATCTGTTGTCACCAGAGTCATGGACTTTTCCAACTCAGTAGTTCTCAAAGAATATGTAGACAATTGCTGCCCCACAACATTCGATAAATGAGAGAGTGCGTCCCAAATGCTGTCCAAAGTCACGGAGACTGGACGAACCAATAAAGGAAATACAGGCCTGGAGATTGAAGAACCATCTGCCACTGAAGGGATATCTGCTTGGTCAGGGTCTCCACTGCTGGATGGAACAGTCGTTGCAACGGCAACTTGAGAATCCCCGGCTAAACCAGCAGATGTCTCTGAAGACGAGACCCGCTCCGGCACAGCGGCAGCCACCACTTCGGACTCTGCAGCTGCGTCCCTCGCAATCCGGGCAACCGCGGTAGCGGGGGAAGCAGGAGGGATACGCCCATCCGGGGAGAGCGAGGTGTCTAAGGGAGAAGACGCCGAATCACCTTCCTTCACAGGCGTCACAACGCCCGCTCAAATCCCCGACACTTGATCCTTCGACAGCTGAACGAATCGATCCATGGGTCCCTCACCGCTGGGCAACGGCGCCACGGGAACAGCCTTAAGTTTGCCCTTCCTCTTAGGCATTACAGCTGAATCTTCACTGCCGCCATCTTGGAAACAAACCACTCCCCCCTGTCTACCAAACCCTAGATTAGAATTTTAAATTTATTATTCACCTTTTCCACATCTAAGCTCAAGGTGTCTTATATTCAGGTGTATGTGTATTTCCCTGTTCTAATGGGCTCACAGTTGTAAATAGCTGCTTGCCTTAGTGGTTTTAAACTAACTTCTGTTAGATTTAGTTATACCCTCATGGTCTTAGAAGAAAACAGTTAGTCTTTGTCCATCCACCCAACCCAGGCACATTCCTTAATTTATAGTTATTTCTCCCAGTTATAAGAGAGTGAAATTTGATATCACATTATATTTTCAACAAGAAATGATTACTCCTTAACAGATAATTAGCAGTTCATTGGAAAATAAGCAAAAATAATAGCATAAAATATACCAAATAATCCTAAAGGCCTTTATATTGGTTCAGATATCCCTACTCCCTTAACTCCGAACTAAACTCAAAGATGCAGAAAGTGATCCAACAGCAAAGATGGGGCCTATCCAGTCTTTTGCAATGAGCACAACATGTATGATTATCTCCCAGCTGATAAGCAACCATATGTGCAAACTTGGTGCAAAGAGCACTTGGCTCTCTGAGAACGAGTTCAACCTCTGAAGGCTCAAGTAGCAGACTTGGAGGAGCTGAGGCAGATAGAAGTATATGTAGGAGACCTAGAGGGATATAGTAGAGAAGTCCTAACTCCAGTCTGGCAGACTCAGTGCTGCCTTGGAGGAGAGAGGTCATCTGGAAGGAAAGCGCCAGGAGTTGCCCTCTAGGGGATGCAATATCCTCTCTCACATGGAGGATGTCTCTCCAGGGGCTTCTGCCCAGGAGGAAGGTTAGACTGGCCATTTTAGTTGTTGATTCGATCATTAAGCATGAAGATAGCTCGGTCCTTGGTGTGCACAAGGATCGGTTGGTCATTTGTCTGCCTGGTGCAAAGGTAGCGGACATCACACATCACCTAGCTAGGATTCTCAACAGTGCTGAGGAGCTGGCTGTCTTTGTATAGGCGGGCACCACCAACATAGGAAAGCATGAGAGGGAGGGTTCTGGAAGCCAAATTTTAGCTTTTATGTAGAAAGTTGAAATCTACTACAGTCAAACCTCGGTTTTCATTTGCCCCGGTTTTCATACGCTTCGGTTTTCAACGTCTTTTTTGACTGAGATTTTGTCCCGGTTTTCATACATCGCTTCGGTTTTCAACGTCTTTTGACTGAGATTTTGTCCCGGTTCTCGTACATCGCCTCGGTTTTCGTAAAGTACAGTACTGTAAATACATACACCCTCGCGCTGCACACCATTCTGTATACACTGCCAGAACGCCTGCCCGGTCCCGGCAGCACTACCCCCCGGACTCACCGATCGCCAGCGTGATGAGAAGCAAAAGCCAGCTGAGCACGTAAATGAAACACATCCTCGAGCTTGGTCAGAGTCAGAGAGGCAAGGATTGCGCAGAGAGGAAGGCCCCGATCTCGTCCACCGCCTGCCCGTTCTCTGGAGCGCCCCCTCAGGCTCGGAGGTAGCAGGGAAGAAAAGCTGTCAACATAAGCAGGAGATGTTGCATGAATGTGGGAGGCAGTTCTTTCTCTTGCATGGTACGTCTGAAGCTATATCATTAAGATTTTCTGCCATTCTGAAGCATTGAGCAGATAATGTAAAGGTATTTTAATGGGCTGAATCCAATGTGATTCCGAAGAGAGCTGGGCACAGCAGCTTGTCAGGGGTGGCTAAGGCCAGATGTTAACATACTGTACTGTACAGTACTGAACTTAGCTTGCTTTCAGTGATGTTAAATGTTCATTTATCCATTTCATTAGTCATTTATATTTATTTCTCATTGTTTTCTGTATGTAAAAATATAGTTATTCTCTATAAAATGTATTTTTGTGAATATTTTTGGGTGTCTGGAACGGATTAATTGGATTTACATTATTTCTTATGGGAAATATTGCTTCAGTTTTCATACGTTTCGGTTTTAGTCAGACTTTTTCGAACGGATTAATCATGAAAACCGAGGTTTGACTGTACTACTAATCAGAAAAAAAGCCAAGTTATCAATGTCCCTGTTTAATGTACATTACCAAGTTTAAGTTACAATGTAAACCGCTTTGATTGAAATAAAACAGTATAAAAAAACTTAAATAAAGCGTAGTTACTCACCTGTAACAGGTGTTCTCCAGGAGCAGCAGGAATCAGTCCTCACTTATGGGTGACGTCGGCGCCGACGGAGCCCTCGCGGAGCAATTTTCCCCAGCTTTCAAAGAAAGCCTTTGGGAATTGCAGCGCGCATGCGCGGTAGTCTTCCCGCCCGAAGGTGCCATCTTAGCCAGTCAGATGACAAAGCTAAAAAAGACAGCATAAAAATTTGCAAAAAGAACATAAGCAGACGATTGCAACTCCAAGGGGAGGAGGGAGGGTAGTGAGGACTGATTCCTGCTGCTCCTGGAGAACACCTGTTACAGGTGAGTAACTACGCTTTCTCCAGGACCAAGCAGGAAGTCAGTCCTCACTTATGGGACTCCCAAGCTCAAGGCTACCGGAGACCCTAAGCACAAAAATGAGCTCCCTCTAGCTCAGCAGCACAGAAGGAAAGAATCTTCGCTGAATTATCACCCACCGGTAGCCCACATCCGGGATGGAGGGTAGGAGTTGCTCAGACCTCAAAGAGATTACGGAGGACTGCCTGTCCGAAAGCACTGTCCCTACGGGACTCCCTCTCGAGACAGTAATGGACCGCAAAAGTCTGGCTCGAAGACCAAGTAGCGGCCCGGCAGATGTCTGCCAGCGGAACAGAGCGGAGGTAAGCCACTGACGTGGCCTTTGCCCGAACGCAATGAGCCGTGACTCGACTTTCTAAGGCGAGTCCGGCTGCCCCATAAGCCCAAGAGATACAGTCCGCAACCCAGATGGACAGAGTACGCTTGGAGACCGGGAGCCCCAATTTATTGGGGTCAAAGGACACAAAAAGCTGCGCAGCTTTACGGTGCTCCCGCGTACGGTCAAGGTAGAAGTTCAACGCCCTTCTACAGTCCAGGGTATGGAGGACCGTCTCAGCTCGGCTGGAGTGTGGTCTGGGAAAGAAGGTTGGAAGTACCACCTCCTGATTCAAGTGAAAAGGGGAGACCACTTTAGGCAGAAACTTTGGGTGAGTCCGTAGGACTACCCTATTCTTGTAGAACCGAGTGTAGGGGGGATCAGACACGAGGGCCTGTAATTCACTTACGCGCCTAGCGGAAGTGAGGGCTATCAAGAACAGCGTTTTCCAAGACAGAAAACGGAGAGAGCAGGTAGCCATAGGTTCAAAAGGCGGACAGGTGATCCGCTGTAAAACCACATTCAGGTCCCAGTCAGGCGCTGGCGGGCGCAGAGGTGGTTTAAGTAGTAGGAGACCTCGGAGAAACCTCGCTACGAGAGGGTCGTTGGAGAGAGGTCTGCCGTCCACCGGCACATGATGTGCGGAAAGAGCACTGAGGTGAACTTTGACGGAGTTGGACTTAAGTCCCAGATTAGAGAGGTGTAGCAAGTACTGTAAGATCACCGACACCGGGCAGGAGAAGGGATCCTGAGACTGTTGGGTACACCAGACTGCAAAGCGACGCCATTTAAGGGCGTAGCATTTGCGGGTAGAAGGCCGTCGCGAAGCCAAGACGACCTCCTCCACCTCTGCCGGCAAGAGGAGAGGAGCAAGGACTACCCTCTCAGCAGCCAGGCCATGAGGTTGAGAGACCTGAGGTTGGGGTGCAGTAGGGACCCCTGATCCTGGGTGAGGAGATCCGGTTGCACCCCCAGAGGGATTGGATCCTCCACCGCCAGTTGCAGCAAGAGCGGAAACCACGGCTGCCTGGGCCAGCGAGGGGGCCACCAGGATCATGAAAGCTTTGTCTCGGAGAACCTTGAAAAGGGTCCGAGAGACTAACGGGATGGGAGGGAAAGCGTACAGAAGGCTCCCCGACCATGAGATCAGAAAGGCGTCCGCCGCCACCCGAAGGGGGTGAGGCTGACGAGAGCAGAAGCGAGGAAGCTGCCGGTTGTGAGGACTGGCAAAGAGATCCACTGTGGGGAGGCCCCACCTGAGGAAGAGCTTCTGAACGATCAAGGGGTCCAGACGCCACTCGTGCGGCTGGAGGACCCTGCTGAGTTTGTCCGCCAGGCAATTTTCTTGGCCCGGGAGATAAACTGCCTTGAGGAGAATGCCGTGACTGACGGCCCAAGAGCAGAGCTTCTGTGCCTCCCGGCAGAGGAGGAAGGAGCCCGTGCCCCCCTGCTTGTTCACGTAGAACATGGCAACTTGATTGTCCGTCTGGACAAGGACGGACTGTTGGGAGGTCAGGTGGGAGAAGGCCTTGAGAGCTAGGCGGATCGCCCTGAGCTCCAGGAAGTCGATCTGCTGAGCAGACTCCCACTTGGTCCAGAGGCCCTGAGTACGTGCCTCTTGGCAATGGGCTCCCCAGCCCAGGAGGGATGCATCGGTGGTCAGCACCCGGGTCGGCTGAGGTGACTGGAAAGGCATTCCCAATACCAGGTTCGGCTGCCGGAGCCACCACCGGATAGACGAGACCAGCGGCTCGGAGACGCGCACCAGGTCTGCTAGGCCGCCCGTGGCCTGTCGCCACTGCTGGCGGAGACACCACTGAGCAGGCCGCATATTCAGGCGGGCATTGGGGGTCACATGGACGGTGGAAGCCATATGGCCGAGCAGTCTCAGGAAGCGCCTGGCGGAGACCAGGGGCTGGCTGCGAAAGCGGTCGGCTAGGTCCATGAGCCGCTGAGCCCTGTCGAGCGGTAGGTACGCTCGCGCCTGAGGGGTGTGCAGCCTTGCGCCGATGAACTCGAGATCCTGTGAGGGGAGCAAAGTGGACTTTGCGAAGTTGATGACAAAGCCCAAGTGCTGCAGCAGAGTCACCGTGCGGCACGTGGCGGTGGTGACCTCCTGAGCGGATGCTGCTCTGATGAGCCAGTCGTCGAGGTACGGAAAAACATAGAGGCCGTGAAGCCGGAGATGGGCCGCCACGACCGCGAGACATTTTGTGAAGACTCGCGGTGCGGAGGACAGGCCGAAGGGCAGTACTCTGTACTGGTAATGATTTCCTGCCACCACAAACCTTAGGTATTGGCGGTGGCTTGGGTGGATGAGGATGTGCGTGTAAGCATCCTTTAGATCCAAGGAGCATAGCCAATCTCCCTGCTGGAGGTAGGGCAGAAGGATTCCAAGGGTAAGCATTTTGAACTTCTCCCGCACAAGGAACTTGTTGAGGTTGCGCAAGTCCAGGATGGGTCGGAGGCCTCCTGTTCTCTTTGGTATCAGAAAATACCTTGAATAGAAGCCTTGACCTCTCAGGTGGTGTGGCACCGGTTCCACCGCCTGATCCTGCAGAAGACCTGCTAACTCCTGAAGGAGCAACTCCCTGTGCAGAGGGGGGCGCGGAGGCTCTCCCGGAAAATAGGAGGGAGGGACCTGATGGAAGTGGAGAAGGTAGCCCTCTCGCACGACCTGAAGCACCCAGGCATCTGCGGTGATGCTGGACCACCTGTCGGCGAAGTGAACCAGCCGGCCTCCGGTGCTGGGGGGAACCAGCGGGGGGGGAGAGGCTATGCTGAGCGAGTCAAAAACCCCCACCCTGCTGAGCAGGGGCTGGTGGCGCAGGCTTGGGGGCTTGCTGCCTACGGGACCCGTTACCCCGTCCCTTGGCCTGCTGGCCCTGTTGGGGAGCTGCAGGGGCCTGATAATGGGGGTATTGTTTGTAGGCAGCCGCCTTCCTCGGGTAAAAGGTCTTTTTTTCCCGAGCCCTTCTTTTTCTGGGAAGGGGCGGAGGTCTTCCTAGAAAGCCTGGTCCTGGTGAGAGTCTCAGTCTCAATTTGTGCAGCCTTTTCCGCCATGGGCTTGCCAAAGAGGTTTTCGCCTCGGCAGGGGACATCGACCAACTTGTCCTGTACCCAGGGCTCAAGGTCGGACGACTGAAGCCAAGCCTGTCGGCGGGCACCGATGCCGGCTGCGGCTACTCGAGCCGAGGCTTCAAAGCCATCATAGGCTGCTCGGGACATGAACTTTGAGCATTCCCGAATACCTGTGGACAAGGCTAGGAACCTCCGCAAGGGTTCCTCGGACAAACCAGCGGAGAAGCCGGCTAGCTCTTTAGCCAGATCCCTGAGATACATGCCCATGTAGAGCTGGTAAGTCTGGACACGACAGGCGAGCATAGAGCCCTGGAAGCACTTTTTGCCAAGGCCATCCAGGTTACGGGCCTCCCTTCCAGGAGGCACCGAGGAGTGCATCTTCTGGCTCTTAAGACGATGCATGGCCGATTCCACTACCATGGAATGGTGTGGCAACTGCGCCTTTTGAAAGCCAGGGCTCTTGCGGACTCGATAGATAGAATCGACCCGCTTGCTCAGGACCGGCGAGGAGGCCGGACTCTCCCACATGCGGAAGAGTAGTCGTTCCAGCATAGGAGGAACCGGCACAGTAAAGTGCTCCCTCGCGGGAGAGTCATACTGGAGGGCGTCGAGCTCTTCGGCTCGAGGCTCCTCCTCGGGGTCCGCAGGGAAGGCCAAAGCCTTGGCCATATCCCTAACGAAATCCGAGAACCGGGCATCCTCCGGGGGGGACTGCTTCCGAGGCTCGGACTCCGGAGAGTCCGATGGGACACACCGAGTCCGGAAAGAATCAGGTGACTCTTCCTCCTCCGACTCCCAGACCGACTCCGACGAGGACTCGGTGGGGTCGGCTCGGGCAGGGTGCGGCGCCAGCCGCCCCGACGCCGAGGGAGTCGGCGTCGGCGACCTCGGTCCCGAACGGGAGGCCGAGGGCGACCTCGACCGAGGATCGACTCGAGTTCTCATCGACTCGAGGATCGGCTCGGTCTCCGGGGTCGACTTGGACGTCGACGTCCCGGCGGTCGGGGCAGCGACGCCAGCGAAGCCAGCGAGCAGTGCCCGCTGCTGGTCCATGAAGGCAGACAATCTGCTCTCCAAGGCCGTCAACCTGAGTCCGAGCTCAGGCGACCCAGCAGCCCCCGACTCGGGCCCCGACGGCGTCGGGCCCGACGTCGGCTGACGCGGAGGCGAGTCCAGAAGGACAACAGGACTTACCCGGGCAGGCATCTCCGACTCCAGGCGAGGTCGCTTCGGGAGGTGTTCCTTCTCCAAGGACCCGGGGCGGCTGTCGGGGCTATGCGACCTGGCCCTCGCGGAGCCAGGAGCGTCCACCGACGCCGCCCTCGCGGGTTTTTCCTTCCGTCGATGGTCCCCGGAGGGAGAACCCCGGTCGGAGGAGCTCCGTCGACGGTCCGAACTGGAGCCTTTCGACAGTGAGGCCTCCGACGAGGTCCGGGTACGGCTGGGGTCAGCGAAGATTCTTTCGCGCTGATGCCGCCGACTTCTCAACGCCTTCGAGGACAGTTTGCTGCAGGGCCCACAGATCAGTTCCTCGTGATCTGGGCCCAGGCAGCGGAGGCAAAGGTCGTGTGAGTCGGTGAGTGACATATTTCGGTCACACCGACCACACCGCTTAAAGCCACTGGCAGCCATCGGGGGAAAAAGGGCCCCTGCGAGGTCAAAGGACCGGGCTGCCAGGGAAAAAACGAAAACGAAAGCTGACTAAGTCAGAAAAACCGAAAAACCGTTAGAGGACTCGAGACCGGCGTCGCGAGTCCGGGCGGGAAAACGACCGGCGTCGAACCGAAAGAAAAAAGGATAAATACAGAGGAAAATCAACTTTTTCGCGGGGACAAGACGGGGACGTCTGTAGGGCTCCGCGGAAAAAAGAAGACTGGCTAAGATGGCACCTTCGGGCGGGAAGACTACCGCGCATGCGCGCTGCAATTCCCAAAGGCTTTCTTTGAAAGCTGGGGAAAATTGCTCCGCGAGGGCTCCGTCGGCGCCGACGTCACCCATAAGTGAGGACTGACTTCCTGCTTGGTCCTGGAGAAATAAATGATCGTTTGTATAGAACTACAATGTGTACACAGTGCTGCACATGAAGATGTAAGACAGTCCCTGCTCAGAGGTTACAATCTAAACAAGATGAAAAAAACATGGCAAAACACACAAGTAGTGGACAAGAGAGTGAGGAGCATCAGGATCGAAAAGCAGCCTCAAAGAGCTGGGTCTTCAGCCTGGTCTTGAAAAGGGCCAGGCATATGGAGCAGCAAGGTGGAATGAACGAAGTGAAGTTCGTAGTGGCAGAGAAGGGCACAGATAAAAGGGATCTGCCGGAGGAGCAGAGTTCCCAAGGAGTGCAGAGTGAGATGAGAAGAAAGGTAGTGAGGAGCCGCAGAATGATTGGACTTGTAGGTAAGTAGGAGAAGTTTGAACAGGATGTGGAAATGGATAGGGAGTCAGTGAAATGACTTGAAAAGAGGGGTTATATGAGCATAGTGAGACTGGCAGAAGATAAGCCATGCAGCTGAGTTTTGAACAGATTGAAAGGGAGAAAGACCATTCAGAGGGAGACCAGTGAGAAGCAGGTTACAATAGTCAAGACAGGAAGTGACTAGTGAGTGGATAAGGGTCTTAGTAGTGTGTATAGAAAGGAAGGGTTGAATTTTGACAATGTTATAGAGACAGAAGCGATAGTTTTTAGCTATCCATTGGATGTGTGCAGAGAGAGAGAGAGAGAGAGTGTAGAGTTAAAGATGACCCCAAGGTTGCAAGCTGAGGAAACAGGGAGGAGTGTAGTGCTATCCACAGAAATAGAGAAGGGAGGAAGGGGAAGGTGGGTTTAGGGGGGAAAAATAGGGACCTCAGTTTTGGCTATGTTCAGTTTCAGATGGCAGTGAGACATCCAGGCAGCAGTGTTGGATAAGCAGGCAGAGATCTGGGCCTGGATTGCTGGAGAGATTTCAGGCACAGAAAGGTAGATCTTAGAATCATCAGCTAAAGATGGTACTGAAAACCATGGGAGGAAATAAGTGCACCAAGGGACTGAGTGTAGAAAGAGAAAAGGAGGAGTCCCAAGACAACTGTAAGGTACACCAACTGAAAGTGGGGTGGCAGTAGAAGAGGATCCACCAGAACATACACTAAAAGTGCACAGAATAGAGCCCCAAATCCAAGCAAAGAGAGAATATTGAGGAGAAGGTGGTGATCAACAGTGTCAAAGGCGGCAGAAAGGTCAAGCAGGATGAGAATCGAGTAGAGGCCTTTGGATTTGGCGAGGAAGAAGTCACTAGAGACTTTGGCAAGAGACATTTCTGTGGCATGTAGAAAACGAAAGCCAGATTGCAGTGGATCTAAAAGGGCTTGAGGAAAAAAAGTCAAGACAGTGGTGGTGAACTGTTCATTCAAGTAGTTTTGAAGTGAAGGAAAGGAGAGAGATAAGCCAATAACTGGAAGGACGGGACCTCTGGGGTAGCATTCTCAGAAATGCTTCCTGCTTCATGTGCAGGGCACAAAAGTCTTAGTGCATGGATGAAACAGTGGTGTAGGGAAGAGGGCTTTAGATTTGCCAGGAACTGGGAACATTCTGGAGATGAGGGGACCTTATGTGGAAGGTTGAGCTTCATTTTAAGCAGGGAGGAACTAGACTGCTGGCATTAATCTTTAAAAAGGAGATAGAGGGCAAAATGGCATTGTGTTAGGATGCTCCCATGGCGGCTTCTACCTATGAGCTGCATTTTCGCTGCGACGCAGAACTGCTTTGGTTAGTGCAATGCAGTCAAAAAAGCAGAAATCAAAGAAGCCTCGGACTTCTCAGGTGCCTCCGCTCCTGGGCCAGACGACTCTTTTGGGGTACGCAGTGTGGGTGGACGGACAGTCCATTTCAGCGGACTCAGCCAAGTTGCCTTTGCCGGACCTTAATGCTGAAGGGGTTTCCCTTAGCCCTGACCCTGCTGGGGGAAGTGAGATGCCTCCCAACACTCAGACGGGATAGGTATTAATATCAAGCGTCGAGGCAGCCCCCTATTGCAGCTTCCTCTCCTCTGGGCTTCAGATGGTGGAAACTTCAGGGGAATAGTATTCTGGAGTTGTGGAAGTGAAGAGGAGTGCCACTGGAAGGAGAATATTGGTGCTTGGAGTCACGGCTTGCTACAGAGACCTGCACTGTTAACTATGAATACACTTTGGGATGCCATCGAAGAATTGAAAGTCTCCCTCTCTGCTTACATGATTAAAAGCAAAGATGATTTCCTTAAACTTTCTGAGGCTGTAGATGGCCTGGCTCGGGAGTAGATCCAGCAAGGAGCATGGTTAAGACTCTTGGAAGCCTGGAGTATTGAACAAGTAGATCTTAGTGTGGTAGTGGCCAAAGACAGATTATTTTTGGCAAGGAAATTGAAGTGGCTGGAGAATCAGTGTTGGTGCAATAACTTGCGCTTTCTAAATTTTCCCAAGTCTCCTATTCTTGCCCTGACTGAAATGCTGCGAAAATATTTCTTAGAGGCTTTGAAGATTCCTTTAGAGTTTATTCCTCCCATGGCTTGGGCTCAATATCTGTCTCTGAAGTCTTATGATCTGGGACAATCTGGGAACCCTATTGATGGGCAAGGTTCAATAGATTTGACTGTTTTCTTGAGAGTTCATTTGAAGCTGTTACAGAAGGGGCCACCCTGCAGGTGACATCTGCTCTAGAACCAGATCAAAACATGGTCTTACGCATTGAGGACTCAAAGGCTAGCGGCCATGGGACTTACCCTCAGGCCCGGTCTCATCACCTGATGAGGCCACTGACGCCGCCCCTCCATGAGGGAGTTCAGTTTCGATGTCCCGTGACTTCAAGTCTCCGAGAAAGCACGGTTGCCACATGAGGTCGAGGCCTCCATGGCGGCCCCTGAGGGTACTGGTCCCTCAGAGGACTCCGGGGCTGCCGGTCTTGGGAAAAAATGACTCATGCTCTTTCTTATGGCCTTGGGGGACATCTGCTGGCAGAGACCGCAAGCTGAGGCATCATGGTCTGCTCCAAGGCACTAAAGGCAACAGTCATGTGGATCCATGCATGACAAATGTGCACAATGGTCACAGGGCTTGAAGCCACTGACCGAGGCCATAGCAAGGAA
Source organism: Ichthyophis bannanicus (assembly GCA_033557465.1). NCBI lineage: Eukaryota > Metazoa > Chordata > Amphibia > Gymnophiona > Ichthyophiidae > Ichthyophis > Ichthyophis bannanicus. Next base: position 552,281,188 of record CM066031.1, read on the forward strand.
TACGGCCTCCACGAGGTCAAACTCTACTGGTCCAGCCAGAAAGGGCGCAAAAACCCACGTACCAGGACAGAAATCCAAAGGAAAAAAGAAGAAAAACCATGATGCCAAGTTCTATAAATAGTTATATCAACAAGTTCAGAAATTACAAGCAAGAGTTTTGAAAATTTACTTGTGGGGTGAGGCGGAGGCTTCAGCCTCAATGAAGGGCAGTGAGGGCTACACCTTTGCAGAAAGGAGAAGTGGTGGTGGTAGGGGCAACAGGCAGAGCTGAAAAAAGTGCACCTTGGTAGGGTGCAAAAAGGAGGGAGTGTGGGTTAGTGAGGTGGTTTGTTCTGGGGTAGAGTAACAGATGTGCATTCGAAAGGAAACAAACACAGATACTTCCAACCCCAAACCTCCTCACCGGCAAAAAATGTGCATTTCTTCTCTGGCGAACAAATCTTGAAGGAATTGCTGAATCCTAAATTACCAGTAATAAGTGCATGGATTCCCCTGGAAGAGGTGCTTTTAACCTTTTGAAGAACGTTCTGGAAGCAATGCTCTGTTTCTAAAACAGTTCAAGCACCAAAAACATTCAGAGAACATATAATGAATTTCTGGCTGAACAGAACGCCATTGGGCAAGTTCGTGTTTGGCTTTTCATCCAATACTGAACTTTTTAATTGTTGATGCAAAACGATATCCTGACTTCACTTTTTGGGGGCAAAATTACTCAGCCAGTAAGGCACAAGCAATCAGTCTGCTAAAAACAGCGATGGGCCAAAAATGCTGCTTAGACTAAAATGTTACTTAACTCAAAGAATTATATTTGCCCACATAATCACGTCTCAGGCATTAGAAAATACAAAATCTAGCTCATTTCTTTTGGATTTTGAAGAGATAAAGAGGAAGTGGCGTTTTGTTATCATTTGATGAAAAAAGCTATGGAAAGAAGCCTACAATCAGAACTTACTCTGACCAACAACAGAGGAAGGTTGAAAAACACTTCCTGAAGAAATCATCATAAGTCATCAAGCAGGTACAGCTCAAGAAGGATTGGACAAAACTTCAGACATTCACAGAAAATTTCAGCTCAAGTGCCACATGGAAATGACTAGTGACGTGTTTTTGTTAGTACACATTTGGTTTGTTAGTGCGCCTACAAAAATGTAATGCTCGCTAGATCAATGTACATAATCAACAGCATGTATGCCTTAATTCATTGGTTAATGCATGTTGCATCTATTCAGGGCATACCAAAAATTCTCCATGAAAACAACTGAAAAACACACCTAAAAACCAGGAAAAATGTATGCAACAAACAATCTGAATATTTTGCCTGTGCATAACCTAGAAATAATACAGAAACTGTGCTGTATAATTATTCAGTGCTAGAATGTACAAGGTATCTATCGTTCTTCAATGTTTGCAAATGTATTTTGACACTTTAAATAAGTGCCCTGTGAAAGATATTAATTATTAAACACTTTGTCGACAACAGACTAATACTGAAGCAGGAGTGTTAAATATTAACAGTTTAATCAATTAAGTGGTAAGTAAAAACTTACCATTTAGCTTTTCTTGGTGTGCTGCAGGCTATGCCGCTACTTCCCAGCCCAGACACAGTGGGGAAGGGGCAGAGACAGCACTGGCACAACAAGGGACACACTCCCCCATCATTCCTGTCCGCAGGCAGCTCTTCCAGGTACATATCGCTTACAAAATTATCCATCTACATTTAAATAAGCTAAATTTAAAAAAAAATCCTGCTCAGAACATATTCGTCAATTTCCATGCCAGAAGGACATTCTTCATGAGTCTGACCACAGCATCATTTATTAATGCCGTATCAGAGAAAAAGTTTGTTAATCCACAAAGAGCTCTTTCTGGACTAACATCACTACAACTTCTTCATATTTCTTATTTGAATGTGAAGTAAAACTCTAGGTCATTGTCGCCCAAATGATAAATTTCAGACAGATGTAGAAAGTTTGAAAGCACTATCAGAAAAATACAATAGTGTCCTATGCAAAGAACTTATCATAAATACCTACCCCCCCCCCTTAGATTTCAAAGCGAAATAAACATCCTTACTCCACTGGGTAAACAAAAGGAACTTTTGCTAAAGCCTGATTAAGCGTCAGGCGAGAAAGCCAGGACTAATTATACTGTAAGCAAGTAACTGGTGTGGTATGCAGCCAAACTTGCAGCAGCGGTCAGCGATGCCTTTTAGGTCTGTAAACGGTGTAAAAAAAAACAAACACCAATTTTTGCTCATTTAAAACAAATCCCCCCCCCTTTTCATACATTTTTTTCATATTTGTTTCATCTATTCTTTTTTTTTTAAGCACACAATCTATTGTATGTGCACTGACTTGTAGGTATACACGTATTAAGCGATTTGCGCTAAATTTAAAATTTTAGCAGCCCAAACAATATCACATAAGTGCTCACCCCTAGTGCCTCTCTCTACACTCAACTTCTTACTTTATTCAGTTTGAGGATTTATCTTCCCACCCCAACCACCGCACTACTGCTGGTTACTGTTCTTTATGCATAAAGGTCGATTCTTTAACGGGGGCTGCTCATTCTGGAAGAACTGTAGGTGCTATTATTGGTGGTAGGTATACTTTGGTTTCTAACAATTGTAGGACTGGGAAAGGAATTAATTACAAATGCCTGTATTGCTACAATAGATAAACTTTTATAATGCCTCACCTGTGCGCTAAAGCGAGCTGCCAGACTTTTATGGCTGAGCTGCTGCAGATTCAAAGAAATACTAAAGGTCCTAGAATGCATAATGATTTTTGATGTAGCACAGGGTCTAGCCATGCGGGATATAAAAATAAGATGAGGTGAGCTGAGGAATGGAAATGGGAAGGGCCAGAACATAGGAAAGCAAGAACCAAAAATGACCATGATAGAGAGAGGGATCCAGAAAGGGGGTTATTTGGAGGTGGGGAGTAAGACTATTGCTAAATAGTGGTGCACAATGCCACTACCTTTGCACCAGCCACTATGGCTTTAAGGAGACTTACACTGGATGCTCCATTCTCAATGGCACGTTCACAATGAATGTTGAGAAGAATCAGATCTTTGGGGGGGAGGGGGAGGAGGCCGCCCCCCCCCCCCCCATTCTCTGGGAATGAGCCAGTGGATGGGGAGGGACTCGACAACATTTTTGTTTGGAGACTCAGAATTTGAATATTGTGGTAAACCATGAAGGCACAGAGGCACGTTCTTGTAATGGAACAGGTTAGGGAAAGGGGGGCAGCACCATAGGGATTAATAATGGCTACACAAATACTGGGACAGGAAAAACTCATTATTGGGTGATGCCCTGCTAAAATGTATTAAGACGCCTATGTTCAAAGGAATAATAGACAAGACCTCCAATACAATGAAAAATTTGTGGAATAGACCCTATCTGCTGCAGTTTTATCTGGGAGTAGAGAAATCCTCAAGTAACTATTTGCAAGGTCCACTAAAAAAGAGGTTAGTACTCAACCTGGCACTGGTGAGCGGAGACAGCATACTCATTTCAAGGTAGCAAAAGTTTAGGGTCCAGTGTCGACAGCATAGTGTGGTTCAATAGTGAAGACGCCAACTTAATCCAAATAAGATTAGGACAAGCGTCCTGGACTTCAGGGGAGTTACCTGAGAAAAATGTTGATCAACAATATGGAGAAATCCCTGAAGTACCAACTAAGAACAATAAATGTGAAAGCAACAAATGAGATTGGCAAGTCCATAAGGGAAGATAAAGAAGATTGGACGTGGTTTATCATGAAGGCGAAAGAAGCAGAAGAGCCAAGAGACAAACAGTTATCAAATACAAAAACATACAAGTAAACACTGTTAAGACGACTGATAGGGCCACTGATCCAGTGTTTCCAAATGGTGTGCTATCGATCAGGGTCCCATGAGGCAGGGGAATCCCTACTTCCTGATATTCAGCTCTAGGCAAGCACCCAGGTTCTGCTCTCAGTACCTCATAACAAGAGAGGTCAGTAGTGATTCAAAGAATTGGAGGCAGCTTTCTGAGCACATACAGTCCTACATGCTTCCCCGGGACTACAGGGCCTAGTTAGCAAAAGCAGAAAGGGTGCAAAGACAGATATGGATCAGTCACCACAGAGCAGTGTTTTTAGCACTTCCTCAGAATCCTTCATTCCCTTAGTCCCAGGCTAAGTGAGATGAAGAAACCATGCAGCAAGCACTAGACATGATTCAGTGTTGGGAGCATGCTATGGCAGCCACATGCACTATTCCCAGCAGCAGCAGCCAAAATAACTAATCAGCCACTTGATAGCACCACATGGACATCTGTTCTATTCTGTATTAGCACACAGAAATATAGAAACATGACGACAGAAAAAGACCATATAGCCTAACCAGTCTGCCCTTCCATACCAATTACTATGTTCCCTTTTTTTTCTTTTAGAGATTTTTTGTGTTTGCCCCATGCTTTCTTGAATTCAAATACTGTCCTCGTCTCTACTACCTCACTGTGAAACTGTCCACACATCTACTACTCTTTCGGTAAAGAAATATTTCCGCATATTACACCTGAGTCTATCCCCTTTCACCTTCATCTTATGTCCAAAATATAGTATATAGTATCCAAAATGTTTATAATGCTTATAATATCCTAGAATGTAAATAGCTAGCCTAAAACCTGTGTATAGTTTACCCAGTTCAACCCAAGTTTACCAACCCTGTTCTCTGTAAGTCCAGTACGGTCCTCCAAGACTGGACAAAGTTATTGTTACCTGTAAACCGAGCTGAAATTGAAAAGCGCGGTATAGAAAAACTTTAAATAAATAAAAATAAATAAATAAATAAATGTCCCCTTGTTGCAGTGCTTTCTTTCAATTCAAAGAGGCTCTCCTGTACATTTATGCCCCCGAGGTATGAGAACATAAGAAATGCCATACTGGGTCAGACCAAGGTCCATCAAGGCTGGTATCCTGTTTACAACAATAGCCAATCCAGGTCACAAGTACCTGGCAGGTTCCCAAAAAGGTTCATAGATTCCATAATGCTTGTCCCGTGGTAAGCAGTGGATTTCCTGGGTCCTCTTTAATAATGGCTTATGGATCTTTCCTCCAGGAACTTCTCCATACCTTTTTAAAACCTAGTTACACTAAAAGCTTTTACTAAATCCGCAGATAAATTCCAGACTTTGATTCACAGTGAATGAAAAAATATTTTTTCTTATTACTGTACTCTTAAATGGGTTACACAGTAGCTTTAATGCATGCCCTCCTAGTCTTTCTACTTTTTGATGGCATAAACAACCAATCTACGTTTACCCATTCTATTACATTCATTAATTTATAGACCTCTATCATATCCTTCCTCAGCCATCTCTTTTCCAAGCTGAAGAGCCCCTAAAGCGTAGTTAACTCACCTGTAACAGATGTTCTCCGAGGAGAGCAGTTATCAGTCCTCACATGGGTGAAGTCAGCACCAAAAGAGCCAACTCGGAAGCATCTCCCTAGCTTTCCAAAAAACGTCTTTGGGAGATACACCACACATGCGTGGTCCACTTCCTGCCTCAGTCAAATGACATATCTAAGACGGCCTAGGAAAAAAATAAAATAAAGTAAAGAAGCAACTTCAAGGGGAGGAGAGAGGTTTGTGAGGACTGATTTCTGCTGTCCCCGGAGAACACCTGTTACAGGTGAGTAACTGCTTTCTCCAGGAACAAGCAGGAAGTCAATTCTCACATATGGGGCTCCCCAGCTACAGGCTACCGAGAACATATAAAAAAAAACACCAGGGGAGATCCCACGTGATGTGTGAGTAAGCAAGGCAGTTTCTTGCTTGCTCCGGGGCTGCCCCGAGGAATCAAAGAAATAAACTTGTGATTTCGGCACATTAACTACCGCTGAGGAGAGTGATCGGTGCCTAAGTGTTGGCGGATGAAACGGGGGTTCGTGGTGGACGGATTCATGCCTAATCCGGCGAAAAAGGACAAGGAGGAGGCGAGCAAGGTGGGAACTGCTAGCATAGCAAAAATGGCACAGCCGGCCTCGCCGAGTGCAGGGAACACTGACTCTGCGACGGAAGAGCTAGCAAAGGAAGTAGCTTTTTTGTTGGAGCCGAAATTTGACCAGGTCATCAAGAAATTGGACACTCTTGGTGAATCGCTTACTGAGATCGGAAAGAGAGTAGAGGAGCTAGAGCATCGGATTTCGAGTGTGGAAGAGGGAGAGGGGCGGCATGAGAGAGAATTGAATGCACAGAAAAAACAAATAGAAGCCCTTCTCCTCAAGACCGATGACCTGGAAAATAGATCTAGACGCAACAATCTGAGAGTGGTTGGTGTCCCGGAGTCCACAACTGATCGCATGCTCCTACCGCTGTTGGAGGAATGGCTGCCCAAGGAGTTGGGCCTTGCATCTCTCGTAGGAGCGCTTAAAGTGGAGCGTGCACACCGTATCGGGAGAAGGCGGGAAGAGCAGCAGAGGCCACGAGTGGTGATCATGAGGGCCCTGAACTTCCAGCACAAGGATTTACTTTTGCGGGCCTATCGTGAAAAGGGAGAATTGAAGCTGGAGAATCAGAAAATATTGATATTTCAAGACTATTCGGTGTTGGTTACAGAACAACGGAAAGCTTTCTCCCCTGTCTGTGCTGCGTTATTCAAACGGCAAATTCGTTTCATGCTTGCCTTTCCGGCGACTTTAAGAATCTGGCACCAGGGCAAGTCCTTTGCTTTTCAGACATCGAGTGAGGCTCAGCGCTTTTTGGACGGTATGACAAAGGACGGTGGAGGAGAGGCTGAGGGGTGAACTCTGCTGTGGCGGAGATGAACGGGCCGGAGATGAGATCTTGGGAATGAACTGGCTGTGAGAGCAGATGCCGATCACTTGTATTGCTGAATGGACTTGGGGAAAGAGAAGTGGTAGAGAACTTTGAGGGGCAGAATTTTGCGTATCTGGACGCTCTGTGTCAATTGTAATTTGATTTTGCACTATTGGGGATGTTGGGCACTTGGGGCAGCCCTGCTGCTTTACATTGGGGATCGACGCTCAGCGAGAGAGGCTGAGGGTTGTTAGAGGATGACCTGTTGGGGGAGAGTGGGGGGGGGGAGGGGGAGGGAGAAGGGGGAAAGCCAGTTTGTGCAGTGTGTGTGTTGTTTGAGTTTGCTGGATGTGTGTGGTTTCCAGTTCGGGTTTAGAGGAGAGGGGAGTAGTTCTATGAATGAGAGTTGGGATTTTATGTTCGGGGTTGAGGCTGGGTGGCTCCGAACTATATTGTTTTGGGGACAGCGCTTAAATAGCCCCACAATGGTTTTGTATGGCACTTAATTTAAGAGTTATTACTTGGAATATGGGAGGAATAGGGGCACCTGTAAAGCGAACGAAAATTCTTCAAGCTTTAAAAAAAGCAAAGGCGCAAATAGCCTTACTACAAGAAACACATTTGACCCCTGTAGAACATGGGAAATTGTGTAAGGACTGGGTGGGGCAGGTATTTTCTGCCTCTTCAGGCAGAAGGAAGCGGGGGTAGCGGTGTTAGTTAAGAAGGGAGTTGCTATAGAGGTGATCTCAGAGGAATTGGATCCTCAGGGACGGTTCCTATTCTTGCATGCTAAAGTTAATGGTGAGGAACTGTTTCTTGGGGATGTTTATGCCCCCAACATTTATGAACATAGGTTCTTTAAGGTGCTATTGCAGAAGATTACGGGGGCGCCTAAGGTACCGCTGATAATCGCAGGTGATTTCAACTGCCCGTATGACCCTTTTCTTGATAGGTCGCAAGGAACGCGAGAAGGAAAAGGAAGGGGGTGGGACAACAAAGGGGTGGATTTTTTGTGCAAATGGGGAGATCTGCTGGATGTTTGGAGGGTTTTACATGAGGAGGAAAGGGATTATACCCATTTGTCAAGGGCCCATCAAACTTGGTCCCGTATAGATTATATTCTGATCTCTAGGGATTTATTTGGCAAAGTGGTGCGTGGAGAGATTGAACCGATAGTCATCTCTGATCATGTGAAGGTCTTGCTGGATTTGAAAGGGAGGTCCGCCCCAGGGAACAGATGGTCCTTCCCCTGGCATTTATGGAAGAGGGATTCCTTCTGAACGTTCTTAGCCCAGCAATGGAAGGACTATCTGATTCTTAACGAATCTCCGGAGATCACTGTGACCACTTTTTGGGAGGCGGGGAAAGCAGTCCTGTGTAGTCACCTTATAGCATATGTGGCGAGGGACAGGAAACGAGTTAATGCAAGAATCTTGGAGTTGGCGTGTGCCCTCCGGGAAGCCAAGAGAGCTGCCATTGCCGATCCGGGAAGGTTGGGGGCATATATAGACATGCAGAGGGCCTTAAATGATGCCCTACAAGAGAGAGCAGTCTATTCGGACCAATACTATCGGCATCAGCTATTTAGACATGGTGATAGGGCGGGTAAATTGTTGGCAAGGTTAGTAAAGGAAAAGGGGGGAGTTCAGGCGGTCACTGCCCTTCGAGATAAAGCGGGCGAGAGGCATAGGGATGCTGAGGCCATTCTGCGAGTGTTTGGGCAGTTCTATCGGGATCCGTACACCCTAGAGCAGGAGAATAGAGTACAACAAAGGGAATTCCTTGAGAAAGTCCCCTTCCCTAAACTTACTGATGAGGATAAGCAGCAGTTAAATGTGAGCATAACAGCTGCTGAAATACGGAGAGTTGTGCTCAAGGGGAAGCCCCATAAGACGCCTGGACCTGACGGTTATGGTGTTGAATTTTATAAAATACTACTAGACCAGATTACCCCTACATTGATGGCTTTATATGAGGAAGGGCGGGAAAGGGGATCTTTTCCGAGAGATATGCAGACCGTGGCGATCACAGTCATACCAAAAGCGGGACGGGACCCGGAGAATCCTGCTTCGTACCGGCCTATTTCCCTAATCAACTATGATATGAAGCTTCTTGCGTCCGTGATGGCCAATAGGTTGCAGAGCATTTTGCCTCGGTTGATAGGTACTCATCAGTCGGTGTTTGTCAAAGGCCGTGATACTTTTGCAAACATTACTAGAGTTTTATTAGGAATGGAGCATTGCATAGGACAGGGGACTCCGTTGTTACCTGTGAGCCTCGATGCGGAAAAGGCTTTTGATAGGGTCTCGTGGCCTTATATGTTGGAGGTTTTGGAGCGTTTTGGGTTTGAGGGAGCTTTCTTAGACTGGGTTAAAGCTTTATATACGAATCCGATGGTGTGCGTCCTTAGTGGCGGTCGATATTCTCAGCCCTGTGTGTTGCAGAGGGGAACAAAGCAGGGTTGCCCGCTGTCCCCCTTACTTTTTATTTTACAATTGGAACCTCTATTGTTGACTATTCTGAGACGCGGGTAAAGGGAATTGACTGGGTGGGCGGTGGAGTTAAGCTAAGCGCCTTTGCCGACGATATGCTGCTGTGTCTCTGTGATCCACAAACCTCGCTAGCGGTGGCTTTGCAGCTCATGGAGGAGTTTGGGTCATTTTCTGGACTGCGTATAAACCAAGACAAATCTTTGGCCCTAGATGTGGGGGGGAGGGCTAGAGGCCAATGGTTAGGGAGCTTCCCGTTGACTAGGGCGAAGGGCCAGATTCGTTATCTAGGTGTTTTTATTCCAGATCGTATCTAGAATATATATGAGGCGAATGTTAGATCAATGATTGATAAAACAACTGCAAGACTTCTGAAATGGAGGGACCTCCCGCTAACGCTAATGGGCAGAGTAGCCCTTGTAAAAATGGTGGAATTGCCTAGGTAGTTATATTTGCTACGTCACCTCCCTATTTGGTTGGCGCGTAGGGATGTGGAGCTTCTACAGAAACATATAGGTGCTTTCCTCTGGAGGGGGAGGCGATCTCGGATACCGCTTAAGGCTCTTATGAAGACTGGGGAGGAAGGGGGGCTTGACCTGTCTTCTCTGCGGTATTATAATTTGGCTTGCCTACTTAGGCCTCTTGTTGATTTGGTCAGGGCCATGGGGAAACTCCTCCCGTTGGAAATGATAGACTGGATGGCGGCGCCGTTCCACAGAGTGTATTTACTACATGTTGATACGAGGAGTTTAACTAGAGCTTGGAGGGAGTCCATTTACATGGCAGCACTTAGGCAGGCATGGAAGGTGTTGTGCCAACTGCGGGGTGTGAACGGGAAGTGTACAGACTGTCTACCTCTAGGGGGGAATGCGGACTTTGAACCAGGCAGGCCAGGGCCTGTTGTAAGTGCTTGGGTGAGGGCAGGGTTAGTCTATCTTGGGCAATTGCGGATGGCAGGAGCTGGGGAATTGGACACTTTCCAGTCTTTATCTCGGAGATATAATTTAGAGCCTAAAACCTATCTTTATCTGCAGTCCTGTCATTATGTTCGCGGACTGAAGAGGGTAATGGGATTACAGTTGGGGCAGGGTGGTCTCTGGGAGGTTCTGGAATAGTTAGGGGATAATATGTCGCTGTGGGCAATTAGACAAGGGCTTTGGCCAGAGGGGGAAATGGGAATGTTTGAGGGGTTAACTCAGCGATGGGCCCGCGATGGTCTGTCGCAGATAACAGGGTTAAGTGTAGTTCAGAGTCTATAAGGCTGCAGGAGCTTCAGTACACATTTTTATGGAGAGCTTATGTTTCTAATGTGCAGGCGGCTAAGATGGGACTTGCCTTGACCGATGTTTGTGGGTTGTGCTCTGTAGAAAGAGGAACATTGTTACATCGATTTTGGCAATGTAGCAAAATCCGAAGTTTCTGGGCCGCGGTGGTCACTAGACTGGTGGGTTGGAGGCCACAGGGGGGACAGCCTTCGCTAGAGTGGTGCCTTTTTGGGGTCTATCAAGGGTCAACCCAGCTGGATAAAGGTTGTAGGAATTTGTATGAGTGGGGTTTTTTTAGTAGTGAAGCAATGTATTTTAAGACATTGGATGGATGTCAATCCCCCGGCGGTGTGTCGTTGGGTTCAGGGTATGATGGAGCTACAGGGTATGGAGCGGATGACGGCCACTCTTTTGGGAGGGCGGAAGGTGGAAGAAGCAGAAGCCATTTGGGAGGGGGTTGGATAAGTCACGTGTGGTAGGTGACTATAGTCATTTAGTGGGTGGTATGTTGGGATTTTGCACACACACACGCACACACACACCTATACAACACACACTTCCACATCTTTTCTATTGGAGTAGACTGTTAGGTGGTATAAGGGGGGAGGGAGTGGGGGTGTGGATGGGGGAAGGGGGAGTTCAGTTTGGGGGGGGAAGGGAGGGTGTATCTTTAGCACTGCTGTACTGGATGTTTACGTTTCTAGGATGAGAGTTAAGGGGGTCTTAGGAGCTTTGGGGGGGTGATACTTTTACATGTTTAAGTATGTCTATATCTTTCTATATGTATCTGTACAGATACATGTATGGTATAGACATTTTTTATGTTATGATGTAAACCGCGCTGATTCTAAATAGCGCGGTATATAAGAAACTGTAATAAATAAATAAATAAAATATGAGTGTCTATAATGCATTGTGTCAAGTTGAATTGTTTGGTTGTATTTGTTGAGGGGGCTTTGTTTATAGGTGTTATCTGTGGGAAGTTGCACTTTGCGGAGATGGGTGGGAAAGCTTATTGTGTATGTTGTGTATCATGTATCTTATGTACCAGGTGCAGTTGTGGACGTTGTCTATCATGTATTATTTGTACTTTGAGCAGTCGTTGGTATATGACTGATTGCGTTCTGTTGGAAATAATAAAAAATAATTTTCCTAAAAAACCCACCATTACGACCTGCAAGGTGTGAGCTGTGATCATCAGCAGTTGAGTCCTTACTGAGAGACCTAAGTGTCCGGCAGAGAAACAGTGCTCCAGTAGCCTGAACACAGAAGGGTCGGAGGGCAGGAGTTGCCTACACCCTGAAGAGATTATGGAGTACGGCCTAGCTGAAGGCGCTATCCTGTCTGGACTCCTTCTCCAGGCAGTAGTGAGCTGCAAAGGTATGGACCGAAGACCAGGTGTCAGCCCGGCAGATTTCCGTCACGGGGATGGAAGGCAGGTTTCCCATGGAAGAACCCATGGCCCTGACGCAGGTAGCGCCATGATCCTCTGGTTTAGTGAGATCCCTGCTTGCTCACAGGCAAGGGTAATGTAGTCTGCCACCAAAGTTGACAGAGTTTGTTTAGTCACTGGGAGCCCCAGGTGACAGGGGGCATAGGATATGAAAAACTGTGGTGCCCCAAGTCTGTTGCAGGAAAAAGGACAGGGCTCTCTTACAATCCAGATTGTGGAGAACGGTCTCCGCCCTACCGGTGTGAGGCCTCAGAAAGAAAGCGATGAGTACCACCTCCTGATGAGGTGGAATGGGGACATCACCTTTGGCAGAAACCTGGGGTGTGTGCAGAGCACCACCTTGTTCATGTAGAACCTCGTGTAGGGAAGTTCCGCCATCAGAGCCTGGGGTTCTCTAACTCTACATGCTTTCACTCTGTCCCTGAGCCTGCCTATGGCTTGTGTCCACTGACAGCAGAAGCACCACTGGGCTGCCCTCATGTGCATGCGGGCATATGGGGGTCACATGGATTGTGGAAGCCATGTGTCCCAAGAGGCAGAGTAGGAGCCAGGCAGGTAGTGTCCGGTGACAGTGTACCTCTGCGGCTAACTCCCAGAGGAGTTCTGACCTCTCCCAAGGGAGGAAGACTTTTGCCTGGAGGTTATCTAGTTGTGCCTCTATGATCTCTAGGCACTGGGTCGGAATGAGGTGAGGCTTGGGGTAGTTTATGACAAACCCCAGATACTGCAGGGAGGTGATGATGTGTCCGGTGGCACATTGTGCCTCTGCAGTCATGTCCTCCTTTATGAGTCAGTCGCCCAGATACGGGAAGACGAAGGCCCCTTGGAGCCAGAGGTGGGCTGCGACCACTGTGAGGAACTTTGTGAAGACCCTTGGTGATGAGGCCAGACCGAAAGGCAGCATCCTTTATTGGTAGTGCTACCCCCCCCCCCCCCCCCCCAAGAACTGGAGGTATTTTCTGTGGCTGGGATGAATTAGGATGTGAGTGTAGGCATCCTTTAGGTCTAAGAAGCATAGACAATCTCCCCGCTGGAATGATGGCAGTAGTGTCCCAAGGGAGAGCATTTTGAACTTCTCTGACCAGAAACCTATTGAGCTCTCGTAGGTCCAGGATAGGCCTGAGGCCCCCTGTCCTCCTGGAGATGAGGAAATACCTGGAGTAGAAGCATGTGCCCCTGAGATGTTTTGGCAGTGGCTCCAATGCCTTGTGCCGATTAGGCCTGCTAGCTCAGTGAGGAGCAGAGTCTGGTGAAGGAGAGGCCTGGTGGGTTCTCCTGGGAAGTACAAGGGTGAAGCCCATTGTAGGTGGAGGAGGTAGCCTTCCTTAACCACATGTAGCACCCAGGAATCAGTGATGATGGCTGTCCACCTGTGGGCAAACAGGGCTGGGCGCCCACCTTTGGGTAGCAGGGGACCCCCAGGGGGTTGCGAGGTCATGCCCAGGCAGTCCAAAGCTTCCCCAAGGCTGGGCTGGAGCTGGTGCCTGAGACTTTGGGGCCTTTTGTTTTCTGGGACCATGTCCCTGGCATGTTTGTTGCTGGTCCTGTTGAGGGGCTGGGAAGGCCTACAAGTGCGGTGTACCGCTAAAGCCCCCTTTCTTCCTCGGGAAGAAAGGCTTTTTCCCCAGGGCTTTCTTCCGGAATTGCACCGAGGTCTTCTTTGAGAGCCTGGTTCTAGTCACAAACGTGGTCTCTCTCTCCACTGCTTTATCTGCCATTGGCTTCCCGAATAGGTTCCTCCCTATGCAGGAGATATCAAATCAGTTTGTCCTGCACCTACTGTTCCAGGTCGGATGACAGCAGCCATGCCTGGCATTGTGCTACTCTGGCCGATAACTCAAAGTCATTGTAGGCTGCTCTCGACAAAAACTTCGAGCATTCTTTTACTGCCAAGGCCAGGGTCTTTGAACCTCTGTAGGAGTTCCCCATCGAGGCCTGCCAAGAATCCACCAAGTTCTTTGACAGGTCCTTCAGGTAAATGCCAATGTAGAACTGGTATGACTGGATTCAGCACGCTAGCATCAAACCCTGAAAGGCCTTCCTGCCGAGGGCGTCGAGGGTTCGGGCCTCCCTAGCAGGTGGCACTGACAAATTAGTTTTTTGGCTTTTAAGACAGCACATGGCCAACTCCATGACCATGGAGTTGTGGGGAAGCTGGGTCTTTTGGAACTCAGGGTTTCGACGTCTGGGGAAGCCTAATGTGAACCTTACATTTTGTAACCTTAGTTTAGCTTGTTCTTTCCTAAGAGCATAATTTTGCACTTGTCCACATTCTTTAAGTCTGTCCCCATACACCTTATGATTAAGGCCACTGACCATTTTGGTAACCACCCTCTGCACAGACACCAGGAGGAATGGCTCAGTGGTTGGGACAAATTACCTCAGGCCGGAGGGCCAGGGGTTCAATTCCCACATCAGGACAAGCAACCTCAGGCCGGAGGGACTGGTGTCTCTAATCCCATGGCCACTCCTTGTGGCCTTGGGCAAGCCACTTAACCCTCCATTGCCTCAGGTATGCTTAGATTGTGAGCCCCTAGGGAACAAGGGAATAAAAAGTGCCTGTTAGCATAAGTATGTACACCGCTCTGATACACAGGGTAAAGGGCGGTATATCAAGTGCCTAAACCATAAACCCTCCTGTTTATATCCTTTTGAAGGCGAGTTCTCTAGAATTTCACACAATACTCCAAATGAGGTCTCACCAAAAACTTATACAGAGGTACTATCACCTCCTTCATGCTGGCCATTCCTCTCTCTATGCACCCAAGCATCTTTCTGGATTTTGCCGTCACCTTTTCTACCTGCTTAGTCACCTTAAGATAATAAGAAACAAGTCATCCACATGTCCTGCTCTTCTTTTGTGGACAGAAGTACTTCACCCCATATACCGTGCCCTTCCTTGGATTACAGCCCAAATACATGACCCTGCATTTTTTAGCGTTAAGTATTAGTTAGGAACTGAGAATGGGGTGGGTCTGCTTACAGAGAAGACGTGAGAGGAAGGGATAGAGTGAGGAGAAGCTACCCATGAGTGATGAGGAAATGAGAGCAGGGAAGGAACCTATAGGTCATGAGGAAACATTGCAGGAGTATCTGCAGGCTTAAGAGCTGAGGTAGATGAGCAATGTGAGTGGAGAAAATGAAGTGGAGCAGAACTGTTGAGATGGTGGAAGCCTAAGGAATGAGCTGCTGGAGCAATGCAGAGTCTCTAAGTTCACCTGTTCACAACTTGTTAACAGGAAGGGCAACGTGTTTATACAAGTAAATCTTATAGTCCCTTCTTAGGCCCATTACACAGGTCTGCGACTAAAAAGCTGTTTGATTATTTTCATCTAATTTCCATGTATTTTGGTGTGCTGAAAACAAATAAAATATTGAAAAAACTCCTAGATGTCATGATTTGCAACAACATGCAAAATTGTCTTCAAAAGTCCTATTAAAGAGGGCAGTTACAAGGTACCCTGTCCTGAACCCTCAGCAGGGGGGAGGGGGGTACCACACAAAGCCCAATTAGTTGAGAGAGGCAAGGTAAGTTATACAGCTGAGAAAACTGAAGCAGCACACCAATAAACAATAAATAATTAAATAAACAGCTAGAAATCACTGCAAGTTGTCACAGGAGGTAATATCCACCTCTCTAGCAGAGCACTGTTAGAGCACTGCTCTTCCCAGAGCAGAGAGAAGCAAACAAAACTGACTATGCACACGTGGTGGAGACAGGAAGAAGGCTACACAATACCTCAGCAAGGGGGAGGGGAGGGGGGTTCACTCAGGTAGGAAAACAAAATTTAAATAAAACCTACAAGAACTTGGAATTGGTTCTTCGTAAACTTAAATATGAAGACCATGGTTGGCAAGTGTGTGGGGACTTGAAGGTCTTGTGCATGCTGCTCGGGCAACAAGCTGAGTATACCAAATATCCTTGTTTTCTGTGTCTATGGGACAGTCGAGACCGACAAAATCACTGGACCAAGAAGAGTTAGCTGCCGAGGGTGCTAACAGTCGGTGAAAAAAATGTCCTCCGAGAAACTTTGGTACCTTCCCATAAAGTTCTTCTACCACCTCTCCACATAAAATTGGGATTGATGAAGCAATTCGTAAAATCACTTCCAAGAGATGGAGAATGCTTCAAATACTTGGTCACCAAGTTTCCAGGCCTGTCGGAGGCAAAACTGAAGGAAGGTGTGTTCGTCGGACCAGACATTAGAAGGCTTATAGTTGATCAAGAGTTTGTCAATACCATGACGGATCCTCAAAAAGAAGGGTAGATTGCATTTAAAGAAGTCGTACAGAAAGTTTTAGGCAATAACAAAGATCCTCACTACAAAAAGATCGTCGGACGAATGCTGAAAGCATTTCAAGCTTTAGGTTGCCTGATGAGTTTGAAAGTGCATTTCCTCCAGTCCCACCTTGACTACTTTCCTGAAAATTTGGGAGCTGTGAGTGAGGAACAAGGTGAACGATTCCACCAAGACATTAAAGAGATGGAAAGGAGATACCAGGGAAAATGGAGCATTACAATGATGGCAGACTACTGTTGGATGCTTCAGAGAGACATTCCAGATGCTACTCACAAGCGTAAATGCACCAAGAGGAGTCTCACAAGGAAGAAGAATCCAGTTTAGTGTGTGTAGGTGAGCTCATTTCAGTTCAAAAAAGGATTTTCATGAAAATATTGTAATAAAACTTTAATTTTATAAGTCTATTTCCATTTATTTTGAGGTATTGCCTTATTTAACAATTACCTAAATTGTCAGGAAACGTGATGTCCTATGACAAAATAGAAGTCATTTTCAGATTCAGCGCACCAAAAAACAAAGATTATGTGGAATAACCAAAACAGCTCTCGAAAAAATTTTTTTTGCAGGCCTATGTTATTTATCCAGCAAGCAGTTGCAGACACTGCAAGCTGAACAAAGACCTAAGGAAAGGAACTGTGAAATTTCCTTCCCTGAACCTTGAGATCTTATTTAGTTCAATGAGGCATACCATTCTCATGCTACCAAATATCAGAACTCCTCCACAGATGCAGACTTCCTTCCCACAGCCTGATAGTGCAGTGGCCAGTAATTTGAGCAATGGCATTACTGTGGGGGATGTGATAAGAGAAGACATGGCTGGCACCCATAAGAACAGCTGCTATTTGGAGAAGAGACATTATTGGTGAGAGAGTTAGGGACTCTTCCCAGGACTCCAGTAGAGCAATTTTAATGCTGGGTCCAGTTCAATGAATTACAGTAGCAGTGGCTGAGACACTCAACTTATTTCTTGTGGCAAAGGCAGGTTATAAATTAAACAACTTTGGCAGATACTTGGATGCATAAATCAACCCTGCATCTGTCCTGGAGCCTGCCTGTGGCTTGGGTCCATTGGGAGTGGAGACACCACTGTGCCGCCCACATGTGAAGACAGGTGTTGGAAACCACATGTATTGTGGGTGCCATGAGGCCCAGAAGGCAGAGCATGGACCGCACCGACACTGCGTGATGGCATTGCACCTCGATGGCTAGAGCCCTAAGGCAACCTGCCTTGTCCAAGGGAAGAAAGGCCCTGGCCTCAAGAGTGTCCAGTCGAGCCCCTATGAATTCCAAGTCCTGCGATGGAGTGAGGTGAGACTTGGGTGGTTTATCACGTACCCCAGATGCTGCAGGACATTGATGATGCAGGCCATGACCTGTTGCACCTCAGTGGCCTGTACCCCTTTACAAGCCAATTGTCCAAGTATGGGAAGACGAAGGCTCCTTGGAGACGGAGGTATGTGGCCACCACTGCCAGTCATTTGGTGAAGACCCTTGGCATGGAGGCTGGACCGAAGGATAGTACCCTGTTCTGGAAGTGGTTGCTCCTGACACCAGTGCTACCAGGGCTCGATGCTGGGTTGCCGAATCCAAGCCTAATAGTTGTATATCTGCATGTATCTCTGAGACCTGGCAAAGGAACTCACAGGTTTCTCTGCGAGTCTGTGGACATCACCTCCAGCGTTTCAAAACCCTCACAAAGTGTGTTGGGGAGTACTCGAAGTACATGTTCCGAGCTGCCTATGATGGCTTTGAGTCAAATATGAAGGTGGCCGCTGCAGGCATCAGCGCTCGAAGCCAGGCCTGGCTTCAGGCATCGAACTTCGAGCAGTGGGTCCAAGAGACACTCCTTGACATCACCTGCCTCGGGGAAAACCTCTCTGGCAAACAATGGAGGAAAGGGCAGCGGAGATTAAGGCAGAGTTCCTCACAAGGACTCAGCTCTCCAGGAAGACCTCTGCCCTTCCTAAGAAAAAAACATCAGGGAAGAGGCCCCCTTTTCAGAGAAAGGGCCAGCCTTATCAAGGCTACCCACAATACCAGACCCCCCAGACCTCACAACAGGGTCACCAGGGCAAGGAAGCAGTCCAAGGACTGAGCGCACACCTAAGGGCTCCAAGCCCCAGACCTCAGCTCCTGCCCAGGCTGGGTCAGGGTTTTGACTCCCTGAGCATGGCCTCTCCACCCATGGGGGAGCAGCTGCCAACAGGAGGAGGTGTCTGATTCATTTCACCCATCGGTGGTCTGCCATCACCACAGACTCTTGGGCAGTGCAAGTCATCAGAGAAGGCTATCTCCTTCACTTGGACCAGACACCTCTCCCTTTCTTTCCAGGAGAGTCCTCTTGGTCTCACCTGCATCAGGCCCTGCTACTGCAGGAAGTCACAGGCCTCCTCATGGACAGAGCCTTGGAGCCAGTACCCTATCATCTTAGGGGCAAGGGGTTCTACTCCTGATACTTTTTGGTCCCAAAAAGAACAGGGGGCCTAAGGCCCATTCTGGATTTGTGAAACCCGAAGACGTTCCTGGTGCAAGAGAAGTTCAAGATGTTCTCCCTTGGAACATTGCTGCCCTACATCCAGCAGAGAGATTGGCTATGCTCCTTGGACCTAAAGGATGCTTACACTTGAATCCTCATTCATCCCAGTCCACTGAGACTCAGAGAAACCTGTGAGTTCCTTTGCCAGGTTTTGGAGATACATGCAGATATACAGCTAGTAGGCTTGGATTCGGTACTGATGCCGGTGTCTCCCACATTCGGAGGAAGAGCCACCCAAGGATGGTGGATCAGGGACCGTCAGGGCCTCCTTGGGTGGAGTCTCATACTGGAAGATTTCAAGTTCCTTCATGCAAGGGTCCTCCTCCAACTCCGTGGCAAGGGACAAGGCTTTCGCCATGTCTCAAATGAACTCAAGGAACAATGTTTCCTTGGGCAGGAACCGGTGCTGCAACACAGGGGGAGACTGGTCCGATAGGAGATCATGGTGTTTACACGTCTCCGGGGATGCCTCATCCTCGGACTGATGGCGCCTGGGGTGTAGGGCCTGGGTCGGGGCCTCGGTGACCCATGGCGGCTGCTTGTCCGGAGCCACAAGCACTCACCAGGGAGGCTCATGCTCCCAAGGACCAGGATCGAGACCCATACCAAGAATTGACTCGCGGCTCCGGGCTCTTGAGGATCATTTTGGCAGCCCAGGGAGTCCTCGAGATTGAGGTCCTTGTCGTCTTGGCACGAGCACAACAGAGCTGGCTATCAATGCCTGCTGCAAAGCAAGGAAGGCAGTGACATTGTGCTCTGGCGCCATCGTCCTGGCTTCCCACTCAGGAGTTGCAGCCTTCGACGTGGACACCAGGGATACCGGGTCCAGGGTTGGTGAGGAGAGGAAGTCCTCAATGGGACAAGCCTCAGGGTCCAGGAACCTTCGCTGGCCATTCCCACTCTGTCTTCTCGGGTATTTTCCATGGACTGTGTGTCCAAGTGCCAGTATGAAGTTCAAAAATTTCTTCTTCTTCTTGCGTTCCCGCTCTGGGGAATCCTTGCCAGCGTGTTTGCATACCCAATTAGGCGCCACAGGGGCTTTATGCGACTCTAAAGATCTGTGCAGGGCCTTAGAATGCAGGGATACAGGGACAGAATCTGACCTGTTTTTAGATGCTGTCTTGCTTTTGCTGATGATGCTGGATGGCCTTCTCAGACATCTTTTCGCACAGGGTGCAGAACTCCGTTATGGTCGGCACCTGGAACCAGAGGCAGCAATCATGTGTATCGGTGAGGGACATGTTTTTTTGTGCAGTGATCACACTTTTTGAACCCACTGGCCATTGGGGCAAAAAGGATCCCTGCAAGGTCAAAGATCCTCGATGCAGCCAGTGAATAGAAAAAGACACTAAACCACGCTGGAAAAGAAAATGAAAAACGGATCCGAAACTCGATGCCAGGGCAGCTGGCTCAGAGGTGGGAAAGGGACCAGTGCTAACCGGAGGGGGAAAGAAAAAAAAAAAAAAGACAGTTTAATGCACTAAAGAGCAACTTTTTCCGGGGAAAAAAGACGAATGTCTGTTGGGCTTCGCGGAGAAAAGGAGACTGAGTAAGATGGCACCCTTGGGCAGGAAGGGACCATGCATATGTGATGGCATCTCCCAAAGGCTTTCTTTGAAAGCTGGGGAGATTCTTCTGCGGGGCTCCGTGGGTACCATCACCCATAATTGAGGACTGACTTCCTGCTTGTTCCTTGAGAATGCTGGTTTGTGTGTATTTTTATTTTGACAATTTATATTAGTCTTCTCTCTCCCCCCTAAAAACAAGCACATTTATCCAGAGTAGACAACTGATAACATAAAAAAAAGTTAAATTAGAGACTTAACCAGTCAGGATAAGCAAATGTAATCAGATAGGTCTTTACTTTCTTATGACATGCTTAAACAGATTCAAATGGAATATCTGGTATATAGGAATTCCATGACCGTGGCCTTGTAGTCAAAAATGTCTGATCCTGAACAAGAGTGAGACAGGTCAGTTGTACTTAAGGAATTCTAAATAATCCCGTATCTGCAGATCGTAACATCGAAGAGAACATCTTATAAGCAGCCATAAAATTTAACAATAAACGGGAGGAGGGCATCAGTAGGTAAAGCATGAAACAATTATCTTAAATTGAACTCCCTGAATGATCAACAACCAGTACCACAATTTCAGGTAAGAATTAATATGCGTGTAAACTTCCTGCACAGGATCGCCTTTATAGCACCTTGGACAACTCTTCGCTCAAAGATCACACTGTTGTGGCTCATTCATTCGGTAATGGCCTGGGAAGGTATGAAGAGACCTTTACATGGCTGCTTCACTTCTTCTACAGAAGCATGCACCTTTACTGTAGAGCCTGCTGTAGTAGCTGTGTTCTGAGAAAATTCAGAAAGTTATGGGCTTCTTGTAAGACTCTTATGATATAAGAAGAAATGGATCTGGAAAAGAGATGCCTAAAATGCTGGTAATCCTTTCCTTCTAGCCTCAAAAAGAACAAAATGTTCCATCTTTTTGAAATGCTTGTTCTTAGCCAAGTATTTCAATGCCCTCTTATGATCCAGAGAAGGAAATTTTATCTGCTTAGGATTAAGGCTGGGCATAAAGTAGGATAAGAATTCCCTGGTTAACATAAAATTAAGTATTACGCTCAGAAACAAAATTGGTAACTATTAACATATCTGACAAGAACTACAGAAAATCAAGGACAAAGCCTTCAAGCCACTTACTCTTATGTCTGAGAAAAAAAAAAGAATATAAAGCCAGTTGCTCAACTCTTTCCACACAATCAGCAAAAATTCAGTGAAGAGTTAGAGGCAGCTGCTCAAACTGCACATTTGCTTTCCTTACCCCCAGGCCAACCAGGCTACTGTTGCCCATATTCTACCAAGTTCCAGAGAAGCCGCCACATCCCTCAAGCACTATAGCTGATTTCCAGAGCTGCAAGTACTTTGCAAAGAGTGCACTAGTGCATGCACTGCACAGCAGTAAGTGCCCCCTCCCCCTCAAAGCCACTGGTGTGCAGGGGAACCAATAGATACCACTAGTCCCTCAAGCACATTTTATAATGTTCAGACTCCAAGAAGGTAGTAGATTCAATACTTTGGACCTCTGCAGCGTGGTACTCTGACATCTCACTACATCAGGTATGCTTTTAATGAAACCTCCTATACTGAAAGTGGCAGCCATACAGTCTCTATATTCAGTCAGGCTGCAGTTTGTCTTGAAAGACAATACTACTTGGCTGAATAATTCAATCACCCTAACATATTTATCTTGGTATCACAAGGCAACTCATCACCAGTCAGCTTGGTAGACTGTTTTAATAGATTCTTTCTGGATGGATGGATGGAATCCCAATCAATTTCCATAACAGTTTCAAATGATGGATTATAGAAATCTGGAATGGGACCCCAAGATGTCTGGAAAGATGGAGTTGCTATAACCACCATTTTCTTTGTGGCCCATCTCAGCCTCCACTAGGAGAGTCTGGGACCACCAGTTAGCAAATCAAGACGGCACTGGTCAAAAAGGGGCCGGAAATACTACTGCCCTGCTAGCTGTTACCTCTGCTAGCAAATGAATGAAGTTCAAGGTACAGAAGAAAATAGTAACACATTCATTGTAAACCACATAGGTTGTTGCAGATATGCGGTATATCAAATAAAGAGAAACAAACATTACACATAAGTGATTTCTTCTCATTCAGGGCAACTACTAAGCATTCTTCAGAACTATTTGATGGAGGATACCACCTTCACGATGGGCATGCACTCCTTTCAGACTATACCAATTACATCCAGCCCATGTCAGCATACGTTTCAAGTCTGCTAGATCACACAGGCACTTAATACAATTGTTCTCCTTGTTCAGATAACCTATTGCCTGACCTTATTCTCACATACTTATTGGGTACTTGGCCTACCTTGAACTGATAACTTAGGTTTCAGGTTCCTTGTCCTTGCCTTGGATTTGACTGCCTTCTTATCAAACTGTCTTCTCTCTGTGTGCGTGCGCACGCGTGCATGCTGACTGGGGTACTTTTTCCTCGTCTCTGGCTCTGTTCCACGCTGCAGCTCTGCACAAACCTCTCGTACCTCTTGGTGCTCCTGCCTGTGTTCTGAGCTCTTTGGAATTCTTGGCTCCCGACTCTTACCTGGTCTTGATCCTGCTTCTCTCTGACAGACCCAGATTTGGATTTTAGATTTAATTATAAAGGACAAGCTCAAGGCAAGTTATGATTCAGATACTGTAGTTGCTTCCCTTCCCAAAAGTGCTTTCAATCTAAGTTGCATCTAAGACAATGAGGGTGAAGTGACTTTCCCAAAATCACAAGTAGTATTACTAGGAAAAGTGGAATTTGAAGACAGAGTTCCGTGGTTTTTAGTTCAATTGCTGTAATCACTAGGCTGTCCCTGCACTCCATCTCTGGCATGTTTGTAAAGTAGTGTGTAATGAACTAATGGTGTGCAGAGCTCTGACTCCGTTTCCAGTTCTTGTTGGCTGGGTTTGTACCAGGAGAGACCCTTAAGTCAGTCTTGACGCCTAGCAGCTTGCCCATGCCTCAGCCAGAGCCCCTGACAACCTATGATAATCTGGTCTTTAAATATTTTAAAAGCCATGAAGACAGCTCTCATTTTCCATGCCTTAGGGCAGAGTCTCCAAGAAGACCGACTTCCTACACTGAAAGTCACATCTGTGTTGATCTCTGCCCAAGTATTTTGTTTCTACTTCAGTTCTCCCTGAACAAAATCATACATGTGAAACATCCCAAAGCTCAAGAATCAAAGTCGTTTTGAATTGAGATAGTCTGTGGACAGGCTCCCTGCATACCAACCAACATTGCAAAGTTCTCACATTGGATGAGGGAACCATCTTTGCAAGATCATGAGCAGGACAGAACAGATGCTACTTTCCTGCAATGCAACAAAGCGGAGGGATTTGGAATGTCAAGGTTATTAAAATAATCCAAATTGAATTATACAAATCATGAAAATGGATTTAAAATGATTACAGAATAAATATTGTTTATTGCGGGGCATGCAATTAATCAGAGTTACAGATTATAGAAATTTCTTCAATTACTTACTACGCACAGACTCCAATTGGATGAAAACAAATACACGGATTTTCAAACAGTGCTGGAATAATTAACAGGGAGAATGAATTGGTAACTTAACATACAGCAAACAAAATTAATGTGAAATTCTAGAAACTGGAGTTTTCCTGAATTTAGACATGCCCAATCATATGGGAATTAAAATCTTGAAAGAAAAAAAAACACACATAAAAAAAAAATCTGACGTTTCAATTCCTTGCTAATGATACCATTCGAAAGAACAAAAAGCAACCAATACGCCTGCAACGGCTCATTCTCCCTTTATGCTCTGTGACTATGGAATGTGCTGCCTAAGATGACCAGAACCATTTCCTAACTGATAGCAAATAGCATAAATCTCACACCCCACCAACAATTAGCTAAGCTCAAATCTCTACTGTTAAGAAGTTTGTAATCTAGCAATGTTTTCCCCTTCCTTTTTTCCAGTTGAAGAACATGAATAACTTGTACATCCTATGTTAGCATGTTTTCAGTTGCTTGGTTTATGTAAAACAGTTGCTGATTCTTGTAAACCACTTTAACCTTGAGAAAAGCAGTATAGAAAAATGGTCAAATAAGAAAAAAAATAAATGGAATGTGTTTCAAGGGATTCAGTGGAAAGTGCTTATGACATCATAGGACACTAACAAGAAGAGATTAAAAAGAATGTGAACACAGAATTTAAAGAAATGGAGCGTGAGTGGCAAATGTAAATCAAAGCTGGTCTCATCTTCCTCTATACAACCTCTTACCCCTTAAAAGGCAAATAAAATCCACCTGATTCGAGCCCCTAAGACAGGTATATACTGTTCTTAAAGACAAACCTGATCCTGCAGAAAGCACACAGCCATAACTTTAACAAATAGATTTTTTATGAGTGGGCGGAACTGAAGGAGTCAGAAAGCAAATCAAAGACTCACTTGACTTACAGATTTTGTTTCTACTACTACTATTAATTTATATAGCGCTACAAGGTGTATGCGGTGCTGTATATATAGATGTAAGACAGTCCGTTCTCATCTGAGATTACAAACCAATCAAGATGAACATCACAAAACTGGGGACTAGAGAATGGTGAGATACATAAGTGGTGAAAAAGAGAGTGAGGGGCATCAGCATCCAACAGCAACCTCAGAGAGGTGGGCTTTTAGCCTGTATTTGAATAGGGCCAGAGATGGAATCTGAAGTATTGAATCAGGTTAGTTTGTTCCAGGCATATGGAGCAGCAAGGTGCAATCAATGAAGTCTGGAGTTGGCAGAGAAAGGCACAGATAAAAGGGATCTGCCAGGAGTGGTATGGTGATCCAAGGAGGGATGTAAGGTGAGATAAGAAGAAAGGTGGCGAGAAGTCACAGAATGAATGCAGTCAGTAGAAGTCTAAACTGGATGTTGGAAGCAGATAGGGAGCCGGTGAAGTGACTTGAGAAGAGGGGTTACGGAAGCATATCAACACTGGAAGATTAGCTGTGCAGCTGAGTCTTAAACAGATTGAAGTGGAGAGAAATGATTCAGAGGGACACCAGCAAGGAGCAGGTTGCAAAAGTCTGAGTATGTATGTTCAGTATTCTCTTGTATACATTTTTGGCCCATCTCTTAGGGTGGTTCCCATCTTAGATAACCAAACCAGCATGAGAGGGAAAGATAAGATGGCCACGTTCAGCAGCGGCATATAAGCAGACTGTTAGCTTTATTCTAGCAACTCTCCCCTCATCAGAGTTTTGCTTTTCTTGACGCAGGGAAAATGAAAGACACAGACATTTCCCCTGGAGTCTATCTTTGGACCGTTAGATCTCTCTCTCTTTGGGCTGGATAGTTTCCCTGAACTTGAGAAATCCTTGGGTATTTAGAGCTATGAGGTTTCTTCTGTAGGGCTCCATTCAGATTTTAGCACAATCTCAAGACCTGGAGAGGACCGCCTCACCCTACCCCATCCCATCCATTGTTTCACGCATCAAGCAAAGAAAAGGTTGCGCCCAGAGAGGCAATAGCTTTTACCTTCCCCAAGGAGGCGACTATCTGATCCTGATACTCTTGCCACCAACAAAGTACTGATAATGAAGGCAGGAGGGGGGGGGGACGGACATGTTATAGCTTGATTGATTAGGATTGATGAAACTCTACCTAGTACTAGTTTGCAGAAATATTTCTGAATATCTGGCCTGAACTTACAGTTGCCACCTTTATTCAGCTCACGAGTGTTTTCTAGGATACAACATTGTGTAACTATCAGGGAAGGTGACAGCATATTAGACAAAGGACACAGAGCAAGTGAGGACCAAGTGGGGGGCCTGGAAGCCATACCACCTGATAACCCAGAATAGGGTTCAGCACAAAAAGGGTGGCTGGGAACCAAGAAGATGTCCCCAACAACCAGAAAACTGCTAGTTCTCTAGCAAAGTGACCCTCCTGTGCTTCATAGCTACATCCCCTAAACCTTGTTGTACTCAGTTCCTAAACTTCATGGCAGTTATCTTTCACCTTCTATATCAAAGCCACCCAACTCAGCCTCAACGTTCCATTCCATCCCTGCACCTAGGAACCTAGCGCCAGTTCCTCGACCTCACTCTGTTCCAGTACCACACCTTCCATCCACATTTAACTTACTGTAGCTCCTGGCTGTATGTTGTTCCAGCTCAGTCTGTGAAACATGCACCTGGCTCCATTCCCATTCTGACTCTACTCAGCTTTTCTTGACATCACCTGTAGGTAAATCCTGCAGAGCGGACTAACAGTCATACAGCTAAATTTGGTAGTACTTGTAAACAGACAGTCTATGGTGAATGTCCATGTCCCCTCAAAGCCTCTTATTTCTACCCTGGAAGAGGATGATTCCTTGCTACTGAAGCAGAATGTGACCTTACAGACTTAACAGAGTTACTTACCTGTAACGGGGTTCTCCGTGGACAGCAGGATAGGTCAGCCACACCTGGTGGTGACGTCATCCGACGGCGCCGTGACGGAAGTGCTCTCTAGCTCAGAAGCTTCTGAGCATGTGTGAGGAGACCCCTCCTCCCCGGTCCGCCCCCAGCCCAACCAGTGAGTCATTAGCTTCGGCCAGAGGCAGGGGCGCGGACCGCAGGCCACCCTCAGAGGGGAGGAGGGTGGGATCGTGTGGCTGACCTATCCTGCTGTCCACGGAGAACCCCGTTACAGGTAAGTAACTCTGTTTTCTCCTAGGACAAGCAGGATGTGTCAGCCACACCTGGTGTCTCCCCAGCTACTTGTTTCGCGCTGAGGCTGAGGGAGGCCTGAGATAGGTGAGACAGGCTAGTACACATGGAGAACACCAATGAAGCCTCATGTGATAAGAACCACGTTTATTGTGCCAAACAGACGTAAATGTGCAAACAGTGAGTGCAACGATGAGGTAGAACATAGTGCAAACAGTCACAGAGTAAGGAACAGTCTGTGCAATGTGCAATGGTGCAGACAATCAACAGAGCAAGGAGCAATCAATGTGCAAGGTGCAAACAATCAACAGTGCGAGGAACAATCAGTGCAATAAGAAGGTGCAAGAGGAAGCATTGTGCAATCACAACCACATATCGCAAACAACATCCATCCGTGGGTACAGGAGGTGCGGGAGTCACTCCCTCAGGCTGCGACTCTGTCGTTGCTGCTGTCGCGTCGAGGCAGGGGGGGACCTGCCGCTGTAGATAAGATCGCTCTGCCAAAGGAGCTGTCGGCTTCTGCCTGGAGATCAAGGCAATAGTGTTTTTGGAAGGTGAGGTGCGAGGACCAGGTGGCGGCTTTGCAGATCTCGCTTACTGGAACCTCGTGTGCGCTTGCGAGAGAGGTGGCCAATGCGCGAAGTTGGTGCGCTTTTGCCTTGTTTGCTGGAAGAGCGCCCGCCCTCTGGAGGCAGTATGAGACGCAATCAGATATCCAGTGGGAGAGTGTGCGCTTGGTGACCGGCCGTCCCGGTTTGTTGGGATCGAAGGACACAAAGAGCTGGGTCCCTTGCCGGACTGAGGCCGTCCTGTCAATGTAGATGCGCAGTGCTCGGACGCAGTCCAGTGAGTGTAGACGTTGTTCTTCAGGTGACCCATGAGGGCCAGGGAAGAAAGATGGTAGTTCCACTGATTGGTTGACGTGGAAGACGGAGGAGACCTTCGGGATAAACCTCGGGTGAGTCCTGAGTGAAGCCCTGTTGTGGTGGATCTTGGTGTACGGGGGGTGTGCTACTAGAGCCTGTAGCTCACTCACCCTCCTTGCGGAAGTGATGGCGATGAGGAAGAGTGTCTTCCAGGTCAGAAATTTTGATTCCGCTGAAGACAGAGGCTCGAAAGGCTCCCGAGTTAACTGTTGGAGAACGGTGTTGAGGTCCCACGCGGGAACGGGTCTCTGGACCGGGGGCTGAAGGTTCCTGAGACCTCTCATGAAACGGGTCACGATGGGAAGGGTGGCTATGGAACCCTTGTGCGAGCTGTTTCGCAGGTGGTGCAGGGACGCGATGGCCGCGAGGTGCACCTTAATTGACTGTGGCTTCAGGCCCAGACTGAAGAGGGAGGAGAGATACTGTAGCACCGCTGGAACAGGGCAAGAGTCTGGCGTGATCCCCTGGCCTGCGCACCAGATACTGAAACATTTCCACTTGAGACTGTATGACTTTCTCGTGGATGGTCTCCTGGAAGCCAGTACGATGCGCTGTACCTCTGCCGTTAGATGCTGATCTTGGAAGTTCACCCCTTCAGTTTCCAGGCCGTCAAGGCAAGGGTCTGGAGATTGGGGTGCCAGGTTGTGCCGTCGTTCTGCGTGAGCAGGTCTGGTCTCATCGGGAGCCGGATGGGGGGCTCCTGCGAAAGCTGCCATAACAGGGAGAACCACATCTGTCTTGGCCAGTGGGGCGCAATCAGGATGGTGCGCGCCTTGTCGTTCATGATGCGCTGTACGGTGGCTGTCATGAGGGGGGTAGGGGGGAAGGCGTAGGTCAGTTCCCACTGCCCCCAGTGTACCGCAAATGCATCCGAGGCCACTCTCCTGCGAGAGAGGCGTTTTGAACAGAACAGGGGGCATCTGGAATTGTCCCCGGTGGCGAAGAGGTCCATCTGCGGCTTCCCCCAGCGCCGGAAGATTGACTCCGCTACTTCCTCGTGGAGTGTCCACTCGTGGGGCTGGAGCTGCCTGCTTAGTCTGTCCGCCAAGGTGTTCTGTTCTCCCGGGAGGTAGGTCGCCTGTAGAATGCAGTCGTGTGCTAGGGCCAAAGACCACGTCTGGATAGACTCCCTGCAGAGTGCGGGAGCCCGTACCCCCCTGTTTGTTGAGGTAGAACATCGTCACTTGGTTGTCGGTCTGGACCAGAACTGTCTTCCCAGCGAGGTGTGGCATGAAGGTCTGGAGCGCATACCTGACGGCCCGGAGTTCGAGGGCGTTGATGTGGAGGGAACGCTCCGTTTTCTTCCACGCTCCTTGCGTGCTGAGATGCAAGAGATGGGCTCCCCAGCCTGTGGGGGAGGCGTCGGTGGTCAGGATGACCTGGTAGCCGCAGGGTTGTAGGCTCTTGCCTTCGTTGAGATTGGCAGGGTTCATCCACCACAGGAGACTCATAGCTACCCTCGGTTTGATAGGGATGAGGGTGTTGAGAGGTTGAGACCGTTGCTTCCAGTATGAGCGCAGGTGCCACTGGAGAGTGCGCATGTGCAGCCTGGCCAGGGCTAGGACAGAAGTAGTCGCTGCCATGTGACCTAGCAGGCGCAGGATGTCCTGGGCCTTGGTACGTTTCTCGGACGATACCTTCTTCGCAAGGCGGATGATACTCTCCTGCCGATGTTCGGGAAGGAAGGCTTTGGCTGAGGTTGTGTCGATTATGGCCCCGATGAACTCCATGCGTTGGGTGGGTTCTAGCCGGGACTTCTTCATATTGAGCAGGAACCCCAGTTTGGACAGCAGAGTGGTAGTCTTTCGCACTGCCGCCTTGAGTTCCTCTGCGGAAGGTGCTGATATCAGCCAGTCGTCCAGGTAGGGAAAGATGGCGAGCCCTTGTTTTCGGAGATGTGCTGCTGCCACAGCTACGCACTTCGTGAAGACCCTGGGTGCTGGAGAGAGTCCGAAGGGCAGTACCCGGTACTGGTAATGGCACCCCATCGCTACGAATCTCAAGAATTTCCTGTGAGAGGTGTGGATAGGGATGTGAGAGTAGGCATCTTGTAGATCCAATGTGGCCATCCAGTCCCCCGGTCTGATGAGGGGAAGGATGGAGTTCAGGGAGTACATCCGAAACCTCTCTTTCAAGAGGGTGTTGTTCAGCTTGCGGAGGTCCAGGATTGGGCGAAGGTCCCCGGACTTCTTGAGGATGAGGAAGTACCGGGAGTAGAAGCCAGTGTTGATTTCGTCGGAGGGAACCCGTTCGATCATCCGTGTTTTGATGAGTTGCTGTAGGAGGTCCGCAAGGGCAGCTTCCTGGTGCGGTGGAGGTCTGCTGTTGGGTTGAGTGCGCTGCCATGGAGGGGAGGAGAACCGTAAGCGGTAGCCCACTTGGATAATCCGGATGACCCACTGGTCCGTGGTAATTTCCTGCCAAGCAGGTAGGAAGTTGGAGAGACGGCCTCCCACCGGGGTAGCAGGGGCAGTCATGGCCCGCAGGAGCGGATAGTCAGAAGGAGGAAGAGTTCTTACCCGCCTGCTGGGCGTTTGCTGGTTTGTGTTTGCGTTCTCTTTGTGTTTGTCTCTGAAAGGACGATTTGTTGTAGTGTTGTTTGTATTTCGGTGGTTGCCACTGCCGGTTGGAACCGTAATACTTCTTTGACGAGGCAAAGGGCTTGCGGTAATAGCTCCCTTTCTGTGACCAGGAGGGGCGTTCAAGTCCGTCCGCCGCTAATGTTTTCAGAGTGGTGCAATCCTCTTTCAGGCCGTTCACGGTATCTGCTACTTTGTCCCCAAATAGAGAGTCACCCAGGCAAGGAGCGTCAGCGATCCTGTCATGGGTGTTATCTGACAGGCCAGAGGCTCGCAGCCAGGCCCAGCGGCGAGCTGCGATGGCCGTGCCTGCCGTCCGGATGGCTGTGTCGAAAGCGTCGAAAGCAGTGCTCATCAGATGTTTGGAGCATTCCGCTAATTCTTGGAGTGTGGCTGTATGCTGGTTTTGCTTGGGAAGATGGTCTTTAAGCTCCGCTAGAAGGGCATCTTGGAACAGCAGGTGTTGAAATTGATGAGCTGATATCTTGGCACTCAGCATCGCTCCCTGGAAGACTTTCCGTCCTAGGTCGTCGAGGAGTTTAGGGTCCCGGCCGGGGGGATGGGTCGTTTGCGTGCGGGAAGACTTAGACCTCTTGAGGGCTGACGCTACCACAATAGATTGGTGCGGAAGCTGTGCTTTGTCAAATCCAGGAGCGGTTTGGAGTAGGTACTTGTTGTCCAGGCGTCTGGCGCAGGCATGACCGGAGGCCGGGGACTGCCAGAGGGTGGATTGTTTGTCTTTAAGTTTCCGATGCAGGGGAAGAGACAAGGCCGGCTTGGGGCCGCCGAGGTACTTCATCACCTCCGGATCCTTTTCGTCAGAGGGCTCCTCCTTTGCAAGGCCTAGCCTGGCCACCGCCTTTTTCAGAAATTTTGGGTAGGTGAGGTCCTCCTGGACCGGTGCCTGTGTCTCCCCTTGCTCGTCTGGTGTAGACTTGGTTGAAGGAGATTCCGGGCCCTCTTCTTCTTCTGGAGCGCTGCCTTCGGAGTCCTGTCCCAGGACCGGGGAGGGGCTCCTATCCCTTGAAGGAGTGTGCTCTAGTGATGCCTCCCTTCTCTCAGGGGTCTGTACCTCCAGAGGGGCTGCCACGGAGTTCTCCCGGCCTGCAGGGGCGGTTTGTTGCACCAGTCGTTGCAGAAGCTGCAATATGGCCTCAGAGGTGCTAGACCCACAAGACGTGTTGCTCCTGCGCCCACGGGATTTAGACTTCCTGCTTCTCCGACGAACGCGGGATGATTCGCTGTCACCACTGTCGCCGCGCGACTGGGAGCGGTCTCGCCGGTGCCTCTTGCTCCTATGCCTTCTGCACTTGTCAGCGCTATCTCCGCGCCGACGGGAGGACTCCCGGGAGTCAGCGCGGCGTTTGCGGCTGCTGTGGCAGTGGCTTGCACGGAGGGAGTCTTCGGCGTGGGAGAAGTCTTCGGCGCAAGGGAGCTCCTGGAGGGGAATTCTCTGAAGGCAGGTTCGGGGAGAGGATTGCCCGTGCCGCGGGGAAGCCCTGACGTAATCGCGGTGGGCGGAGCCACCCCTAGCCACCGGATTGGAGGGCGAGTCTTTGGAGGCGGAGACTGGCGCGGCCACGTGGGCGGCGCCATCTTGAATCTCCCCGCCAGAGCCGAATGGCAATGGAGACAGTCCGGAGGAGCGGCAGGCATCCGGGAGGCCTCCTGAGGGCAGAGAGACGACAGTAGCGCTGGAGCCCTGAGCAGGAGTATAGGAGGAGGAGCATCCGGCGGTGGGGGAGCTTGAGCCAGGCACCGCGGAGGCCAGGGAGGCCGATCTATCCAGCGGGAGGGGAGGCACAGGGGCCAGGCCCGCCCGGGGTTTCTTCTTTGCGGGCGCCTTCCCTTTAGCAGACTTACCACGGTCAGCAGAACCCGATGCTGCAGCTTGAACCGGAACAGCCAGGAATTCCTTCAGGGAGTAATCCCTCATCTTCTTCGCCCTGGAGGACATCTGGGCGCAAGCGGCACAGTCCTCCACGATATGAGAGGCCCCGAGGCATCGGAGGCAGCTCAGGTGAGCATCGGAGGAGTTCATTTTCCTTTTGCATTTAGGGCATAGTTTGAATCCGGGTTTCGGCATTGTAAAGGGGTGAAGTAGAAAATTTTTGGTAGAGAGAGCTGAGATCCGTCTTGAGGCAAGGCGGAAGAATTGAAAAACTGGTTGGGCTGGGGGCGGACCGGGGAGGAGGGGTCTCCTCACACATGCTCAGAAGCTTCTGAGCTAGAGAGCACTTCCGTCACGGCGCCGTCGGATGACGTCACCACCAGGTGTGGCTGACACATCCTGCTTGTCCTAGGAGAAACAGTATAATGCACAATAAACTGGAAACACCACTAGAAGGTATGATTTATGAGTTGTCAGCTCCCTTACACTAAAGCTGATTGCCCTATGGATTCTATCAATTACTACCCTCAGGAGCCGCTCACATTCTCAAGTGGGGCTATGCTGCCTATTCCATCTCTTAGGCAGAGGGAAGACTATTCAGGAAATGGAAGCAAAGTCCAACTGTCCCTAAAAAGCTTGGATTTTACTCCCAGACTGAGGAACAGTTGTATAAATGCTACTGAGTTTAAGAGACTTCAGACTACTCAAAACACTGCTATTAGGATCCTGTGTAATCCATCCAAATTCAAGCATGTCACACCACTGTTGATCCATAATCACTGGTTTCCCATATTCCATCGCATCCAGTTTAAATGTATAAAGCTTCCTACACAGGTCTCCCATTTTACTCATCTTCAATCTTGATTCCATGCCATCTAGCTCATATTCTCTGATCCAAAAATAAAAATCTAATAAGCATTCCCTCAGCCTCCCCCTCAAGGTTTGAAACTACGCATACTCTGCCTTGTTCTTTCCCTGTGGCATGCTCTCCCCTAGATCCATCCACTGTGAATCCTTTTATCATAAATTTAAAGCGGTTCTTAAAACATATTTTTGTCTGCTTATAGAGATTACTGTGCATAACTATTCTACTGACCCTACCTTGTGTGGCGTGCTGGCCTGCACTTATGCAGCTATGGGAATAGGGAGAAATTACCACCGAGTTAAAGTCCTTCATAATTGTGCTATCCCTTTACTATACCACCTTTGTAGTTATTTTCATAATACAAAATAAAAGAAAAACTGCCTTGCTACTTAACCAGTAAGAGGTGATATAGTAAATTCAGAACAAACATGCATAAACGGTAGGGAAGAGCACAGTATGTGCTTCTGCTCCTCTCATTTGTTTTGGAAACAGACAAAAAACTGGACTCAAAAAACCTTGCTTTGTCATATGGATGATTTGCTCCTAGGTCATAAGATGATGCTATTACAACATTTGCAAGGCTACCCAGGTTAAAAGGGAAAA
This sequence comes from Ichthyophis bannanicus, assembly GCA_033557465.1. Classification (NCBI taxonomy): domain Eukaryota; kingdom Metazoa; phylum Chordata; class Amphibia; order Gymnophiona; family Ichthyophiidae; genus Ichthyophis; species Ichthyophis bannanicus. The sequence continues at coordinate 552,315,138 of CM066031.1, forward strand.
ACATGTATTCCCCTTGGAGCTGATGTTTTCCTAAATACACCTGCAAGATGTGTGATTAAATTCTAGTGGAATCAATATTACTTTTCTGACTGTGCTCATCTGATTATGTTTCTAAGGGGTAAAATCACAGGACTTAAGCACAGATAATTCATAGGCAGTGAATAACATGAGGTTATGATAAGCAATGCACTCAAATTTTGATGAGTTTATTCTTTTGAAACTTCATTTGAGACCCATCTATTTCATGGAGCACTTTGGAGACACAATAGCAAAAATCTCATACCCCATCAACAGTTAGCTATGTTCAATCCTCTATAGTTTTCCCCCTCCCTTTTCCAGATGAAGAGCATGAATAACTTGTAAACTCTATGTCAGCATGTTTTCAATTCCTTGTGTCATGTAAAACTGTTACTGTTTCTTGTAAACTGTTTTGACCTGGAGAAAAGCGGTATAGAATATAGTCAAATAAATACATTTTCCTATAGACTGCTTGTTTTCTCTTAATTTAGTTAATTGGCAGTTTTGTTTTCCAAGGGTTAACTTTCTTCATTTTAAGTAGTAAATACCTGTTACTGTGAAAGCTACTTTCTGCCTATGCAATTTTCGTTCATGTTTAAATACTGTAAAAGTACCAAAAAACATACTGCACGTTTCTCAATGTAATGGATATATAAATCCTGCAAAGTCTGAACAGCTATTTAAGGATGGCAAACAAAACTGGCTAGTGCTGGTGGCAATTTGATGCAGCAAGCGATTCTCCAGTCAGATACAGCTGGAGATACAGGATGCATAGCATTTCAGTCACTGCTCAAGGACGGCAACTATTGTCTAAACTCGGAATGCATGTGTATAGAACTATGGAAGGTGTCTTCTATTTGTGGCCTCTGGCCAAAGAATGCTATTGCAATGACTGGCATAACGGGGAGGGGGCTCCTTTTTAAGGAAACAGAAAAATCCTGTTTAGTTGTAAATGAAGACTCTTGACAGTATACCCAATAGAGCAGTGCTTTTCAAAGGTTTAGCCCATATGACCCCAGTTTAACAACTGAAAATTCTCGTGACCCCAGATGATGAAATCAAACTGGTAGGTCTTCAGCCTCCTCCTCCTCCCTCCACTCATCTAAAGCAGGAAGGCAGTGGCAACAGACGCAGCAGTCAAAAAAGGGTCCTTTGTGTCATTGGACAGTGTGTGCTTAAAGATCCCAGTACTCCGCATGGGTTTCCAGTCTAATAGGAAGCTTATCCAGGAGGGGAACGGTCCTATGAATGTTTGCTGGCTCACAGGCCACATGCTGACTGATGACTTTAAATAAGTTACAATGAAAGTCCAGAGAGATGGGAAAATGGCCATGTTTCTGTGACCCCATCCACTGATGATGTGACCACACTTGGTGTCTCGATCCCAAATTTGGGAACCACTGCAAAAGAGGCTTGTTTCAACTGGGAAATCAAAAGAACAGGGGAATAACCATTCACGGTAACTGGAAAGTTTCATAACATTTGGCTCCAAACAGGAACCTGCATGTCTAGGAATGGAACAATGAGACCAGAAAGCAATGCCAACTGGTGACCTGGGTTGTAACAACTGAGCTAAGAATGATACACATAGGGTTCGTGTCCCTGTTCGAAAGGAAAAGGTTTCCTGCATATAGCTAAGACAAACAAGGTTACTCAAATATTTTCAGAAATTTATTTCTCCATAAGAGTAGGTCACATACTGTATAAACTAGAAAGTGTAGTTGCTAACCTGTATCAGGTATTCTCTGGGGACAGCAGGAATCAATTCTCACATACTGGTGACGTCGGCACCGATGGAGCCCGTGCGGAAGCATCTCCCCAGCTTTCAAAGAAAGCCTTTGGGAGATGCACCATGCATGCGTGATCCACTTCCTGTCCAAGGGTGCCATAGCTAAGATGGCAAAAATAAAAGATGGTAAAGAAGCAACTCCAATGAGAGGAGAGAGGGTTGTGAGGACTGATTCCTGCTTTTCCCAGAGAACACCTGTTACAGGTGAGTAACTTCGCTTTCTCCAGGAACAATCAGGAAAGTCAGTCCTCACATATGAGACTCCCCAGCTAAAGGCTACCGAGAACCTATACAAAAATGTCACAGTGACCTGCAAGGTGAGACATGATCAGCAGCAGTTGAATTCCTAATAGAGACTCTCGCAAGATCCAGGCAGAGAACCAACACTCCGGTAGCATGAACACGGAGGGGTCAGAGGGCAGGAGTTGTCTACACCCTGAAAAGATTACGGCGTATGGCCTGGCCAAAGGCACTGTCCTATCGGGGATCCCTCTCAGGGCAGTAGTGAGCTGCAAGGGTATGGATCGAAGACCAGGTGGCAGCCTGGCAGATTTCCGTCATGGAAATGGAACGCAGATTGTCATGGAAGTAGCCATGGTCCTGATAAGTGTGCAGTGACCTTCTGGTCCAGTGAGATCCCCGCTTGCTTGCAGGCAAGGGTAATGCAGTCCGTCACCCAAGTGGACAGAATTTGCTTGGTCACTGAGAGCACTAGTTGGTTGGGGTCGCAGGATACGAAAAGCTGTTGCGCTTTGTGGCGGGGCCCTGAGTCCATTGCACATAGAAGGACAGGGCTCTGTTGCAATCCAGAATATGGGGAACAGTTTCCACCCTACTGGCATGAGGCCTCAGAAAGAAGGTGGTGAGTACCACCTCCTGGTTGAGGTGAAAAAGGGATACCACCTTTGGCAGAAACTTGGGGTGTCTGTGGAGCATCACCCTGTTCTTGCAGGCTCTGCGATCAGAGCCTGGAGCTTGATGACTCTGCAAGCTGATGTAAAGTGCTACCAGGAAGGTGACCTTCCAGGAAAGGTACTGCAGATGGCAAGTAGTCAAAGACTTGAACAGAGGCTTAGTGAGCTGTGATAGCACAACATTAAGATCCCATTCCACCACCAGATGGGGGATTTGAACAACATGAGGCTCCCTAGGAACCAAGACACAAGGGGCTGAGCCAAGAAGGATTTTCCCTTGACAGAGTGGTGATGCGCTGCGATGGTGCTCAGATGTACTCTGAGTAAATTGGACTTCAGTCCCGCCTGTGATAGGTGAAGCAGGTATTGGAGTACAATCTGTACAAGGCAGGAGAAGGGGTTCACCTGCTTTCCTGTGCACCACAGTGAGAAATGTTGCCACCTGAAGGCGTATGCCCTTCTTGTGGAGGCCTTATAAGAGACCAGGAAAATCTCCTCCATGTCTTGTGAGAGATTGAAGGGGGCTAGAGCTACCCTTTCAGCAGCCAGGCCGTGAGCGATAAGGACCCATGGTTGGGGTGTTGGAGAGATCCCTGCTCCTGTGAGAGTAGCCCTGGGGCTCAGCCCAGGAGAATCAGCAGTAATGCCGATAGAGAGAGGAGCAAGTGGGAACCAGGGCTGTCTGGGCCACCAAGGGACTATCAGCACTACAGATGCTCTGAGCCTTGAATAAGGACTTGGCTATCAGTGGTGTTGGGAGGAAGGTGTACAGGAGGCCTTCTGTCCATGGGATGAGGGATATATCCACCGCTACCCATGAGGGATGCAGTCTGTGGGAGCAGAAACGGGGCAACTGTTTGTTCTCCGGGCTGGCAAACAGGTCCATCATGGGGATGCCCTAGAGCCGGATCAGCCGCGAGGCTACTGCTGGGTCCAGGCACCACTCCTGTGGCTGTATGACTCTGCTCAGTTTGTCTGCCAGGGCACTGTCCTGGCCCGAGAGGTAGACCGCCCTTAGAAGCATCCCTCTGCATATAGCGTAGGAGAAGAGGGCTACCACCTCCTGGCAGAGGGGATATGACCCTGTTCCCTGCCCCATTGGTTCACATAGAACATCGCGACCTGATTGTCAGTCTGGATGAGCACCGTTTGGTGCCGTAGGTGGTGGTAGAAGGTTCGAAGGGCTAGAAATAGCAGGTTGATCTGCATCTGACTCCCTCTGGATTCAGCAGCCTTGTCTGGAGGTTCTTACATTGTGCTCCCCAGCCCATTAGTGAGGCGTCCGTGGTGAGGACCTTCTGAGAGGAGAGTGCTTGGAAGGGCATCGCAGCCTGAAGGTGACCTGGTTTCTGCCACCATCTGAGGGAATCTGTCAGCTGGTGGGTCACCTGCACTCTGTCCCTGAGTCTGCCTGTAGCTTCAGTCCACTGACAGCAAAGGCACCACTGGGCTGCTCATGTGCATGTGGGAATTTGGGGGTCATGTGGATCGAGGAGGCCATGTGCCCCAGTAGGCAGAGAAGAAGCTGGGTGCGTAGTGTCCTGTGCCGTTGCACCTCTGTGGCTAATTCCCTGAAGTGATATGAACTCTAGGCGCTGTGCTGGAGTGAGGTGGGACTTGGGGTAGTTTATGACAAACCCCAGGTGCTGCAGGGCGCTTATGGTGCACCTGCTGTCGTATTGTGCCTCTGTAGCCATGTCCCCCTTTATGAGCCAGTTGTCCAGGTAAGGGAAGACGAAGGCCCCTTGAAGCCTGCGGTGGGCTGTGACCACTGCAAGGCACTTTGTGAAGACCCTTGGAGATGAGGCTAGCCCAAAAGGCAGTATCTTTTATTGGTAGTGCTGCCCCCCCCCCCCCCACACACACACAAACCGGAGGTATTTTCTGTGGCTGGGGTGGATTAGGATGCGAGTGTAGGCATCCTTTAGGTCCAAGGAACAGAGCTAATCTCCCTGTTGGAGGAATGGCAACAGTATTCCAAGGGAAAGCATCTTGAATTTCTCCCTAACCAGAAATCTGTTGAGCTCTCACAGGTCCTGGATGGGCCTGAGGCCCCCAGTCCTCTTGGGGACGAGGAAGTACCTGGAGTAGAAGCTGGTGCCCCAGAGATGCTTTGGCACTGGTTCCACTGCTTTGTCCTGGAGTTGTCCTGCTAGCTCGGTGAGGAGCAGGATCTGGTGAAGGAGAGGCCTGGTGGGCTCCCCTGGGAAGTACGTGGGTGGTGCCCGATGTAGGTGGAGAAGATAACCCTCCTTGACCACTTGTAACACCCAGGTATCGGTGGTGATCGCTGTCCACTTGTGGGCAAACAGGGCTAGACGTCTCCCTGTGGGCAAAAGAGGACCCCCTTGGGGGTATGGGGGTCGTGCCCATATAGTCAAAAGCTTTCCCTGGGCTGAGCCTGAGTCAGTGACTGGGGCTTCCCTGGCCTTTTTGCTGCTGGGCCTGCAGAGGGATCGAGAAGACTTGGAAGTGTGGAGTACTACTGATGCCCCTTTTCTTCCTCGGGAAGAAGGGCTTTTTCCCCAGGGTCTTCTTTCTGGGTTGCACCGAGGTCTTTTTTGAGACCCTGGTTCTCATCACATACTCTTGTCTCTATCTCCACTGCTTTGTCCACCATGAGTTTTCTGAACAAGTTTTCACCTGGGACATCGATTAGTTTGTCCTGCACCCATTGTTCCAGGTCGGACGACTGCAGCCATGCTTGGCATCATGCCCTAATGCCTGTGGTGGCCACCAAGCCGATGACTCGAAGCCATCATAGGTTGCTTGAGACAGAAACTTTGAACATTCCTTTACCGCCAAGGTTAGGGTCTTGAATCTCTGTAGGGGTTCTCCATCGAGGCCTGCCGAGAATCCCCCGAGATCCCTCGACAGTTCCTTCAGATACATGCCAATGTAGAGCTGATAGGAGTGGATTCGGCATGTTAGCATTGAGCCCTGAAAGGTCTTCTGGCTGGGTGGAACTGATGAGTGAGTTTTTTGGCTTTTAAGCTGGCAAATGGCTGACACCACGACCATTGAGTTGTGGGAGAGCTGGGCCTTTTGGAACCCAGGGCTCCGACATACCTGGTACATGGCATCGAGAGATGCCTGCTAACAATTGGTACCGACGACTGTTTCCTACATCCAGAGGAGGCGGTCGAGGATCAGGGACACTGGGACCGTATGGATTTCCTTCGGGGGTGTCTCCTATTGGAGTATCTCCAATTCCTCAGTTCGTGGGTCCTCCTCGGCCTTGGTCTCAATAGCAAGAGCCTCGGCCATATCCCTCACAAAATAAAGGAATGCAACGCCTTCTGGTGGGGAGCGGCATCGGGTCGCCGGAGGAGATGGGTCCAAGGGCACGTCAGTGTTACTTTGTGTCAGGGGACTCTTCATCCTCAGTCTCCCATTCTGACTGAAACCGGAGTACAAGTCAGACATGGCACGATCACTTCAGTCAAGAACCACTCTTTGCGGTGCAGGACCTCAACCAGGGCCAGGGGTCTCACTCAAGACCAGTGGCACTCGAGGACCGGCTTGACATCTGGGGACGCATTCAATGTTGAGAGTCCCGTCATTGAGGCGGATGAGATGGACAAACACCTGCTGCATGGCCACTAGGGCAGATATACTGCTCTCTAGGGCTGCCATTCTGGTCTCCATACCAGTTGGCTCCACAGCCTTTGATGTGGGCACTGAGGACTTCGGGCCCAGAGTCGGTACTGTTGAGGGAAAGTCCTCAATGAGGATAGCCTCGGAGGCCCATGGCCGGTCCGCAGGAACTGACAATTTCTTGCAGGGCAACTTGGAGGGCCACTCCTACCCTGAATCCTCAGACTCACACCTGGGACTGCGGGACATGGGGTGGGATTTCATCTTCTTCCAGGATCCATCCTCTGAGGCGGTCTTCGAGGATTTCTTCTTCTTATGCTCCACCTCCGGGGACTTCCGCTCTGAGGAACCATGGCCGGCTGGACTCTGAGGAAGCTTTGGCTTCACAGGGCATCGAGGTATCGGAAGGGGCCCTGTAGTGTGGTGTTACCGGAGACTCCAAGGTGGAGTCAGACTTCTGAAAAAACATTTCTGCTGCTGATGGCGATTCTTTAGGGCCTTTGGGGTCATTGTCTTGCAGAGTTTGCAGTCAGAGTTGTTGTGCTCCAGGCCAAGGCATTGGAGGCCATAGTCATGTGAGTCAGTAAGTGACATAACTTTGCCACATCGGTCACACTTTTTGAAGCCACTAGAGGTCATCAGAAAAAGAGGGTCTCTGCTTCCCAGCAGGGGTCCGAGACCTTTGGCTAAAAAAGGGCGCGAATGCCAGTCGAGGTGGACCTCGATGAGAAAAGTGAAAAATGGATAGAGGAACCAGAGAAGCGAAGCAGAAGTGAGCTGGCTCAGGGATGGGAAGGAAAGAATTTAACTATTAAAAAAAAATCTGACTTTTTCGGAGGGAAAAAAGGACAACGTCTGAAGGGCTCCGCAGAAAAAACGAGACTTGAAGCAAGATGGCATCCTTGGGCATGTGCATCTCCCAAAGGCTTTCTTTGAAAGCTAGGAAGATGCTTCCGCATGGGCTCAGTCGGTGCCGACGTCACCCATATGTGAGGACTGACTTCCTGCTTGTTCCCGGAGAACTGGCAGGGACCATGGTGGCATCCATATTATCACCCTTAATCTGTTAATAGAATTTTCTATGGAAACAAAATTCTCAATGATCTTCATAAACCTTATATAGATTTTAGGCATCTGCTGAGGAAATAACTGAAATATTGTGTTTAAGCACATCTTAAAAGGGTGCATTATGGCACTCAAATTATTTGGAAGATCACCAAAAGGATTTGGATTGTGGAAACAAAATTGGCTTATATTTTCCTTATCTGGCTCCACCTCTGACAATACTTCAAAGTCATTTACTAAGATACAACTCCCTGATAACCAACCAAATAGAAATTTTTCTTTCTCAAATGAAGAGTAAACCTGGAAGAACACTTTTTGCCCAGACAGCTATTTCCTAAGAAAAGGACATTTTAGTTTTTAATTTTTACTTTCTTTTATTGAAAGAAACAAAAGCTGGCCCATACCACTTTCTTTCCTTCTACCTTACCCAAATCTGTTGAACGTAATCTGAACAGTGTCAAAAAACAGGAAGTCATTGTTGACTGGTAGTTTGCTGATTTTAAAAAGTACAATGATCACCTATGCCAGTACTGGTCTAGAGCAGCAGTTCCCAAACTTACCTGGACCTGTCAGGTTTTCAGGTTAACCACAGAAAAACCCAGCAAAAGAAACCAATATTAAAGAATTTTTTTGTCGGAATAGCCAGCACAGTAAACAGGAAAATTTCCTGCTACCACCGTGGCCCGTCCTTTTTAATCAGTATTGAAAGTCAATTTAAAACAGCTCTATTCAAAAATGGCTGATACTTAGCTTTGTAGAAGAAAAGCAGGCTGTGAAAACGATATAAACAACAGTAGATCAATTTTACATCAGCAGGTCACTTGTACTATTTATTGAGGCTCAGTTTAGAAGGTCTTTTGGTGCTACTTTAGGTTTTCAGGTTATTCATCATGAATATGTATAGGATAAATGTAAACACACTGGAGGCAGAGCATTCAAATCTTTCCTGCATATTCAAGATATACTGAAAGCACAATATGCTGGGATTCCCTGCATGCAGCTGAAAAAGAGCAAGGGAAGCATTGCTGGAGAGTTTAGGAGGGGTATGCATCCTGCATCACCAGGATACATAGGTATAGCTGGAAACATCCATGTTTGTTTCTTACAATTATGAGCAGCCTGAATAGAAAGAGGTAAGGAGCAGCGATGTTTTCCTTTTCACTTGACTGACAGTAAGGACCTAAAAGTGGAAAAAATCACTTAATCATTCCCGTGTATGATAATCAATTATGGTCCGAACAGTTAATATCAACCAAAAATAGAATTTTTTGTCGGATCGTCTGTCTTGAGGGCGCAGTAACACACTCGAGTGACAGACCCTCCTTTTAATCAACTTTTATTTAAAAGGTCAATTCGACCCAAATACGCTAGAGACTATAAATAGCCCGAAAGGACAAGCCTCTGCATAAACTAAATTGCTAATACACATGCAATGAGGAATGTTCCAATTCAGAAACAAATCTGAGATAGAAAAGCTTTTAGTCATAGAGATACTTAGCTGGGCCCAAGAATGACCAGTAGCTGGAATCACCCAGGGAATATTAATGGAGGAACTCGATGGGTTCTTCAATGATGTAAATTCGCCACCTCTCCAATCAGGATACCGCAAAGTTAGTCAAAATTCCCGAATTACTCCCACTGACTCTTTAAAACAGCCCGCCAGTAAGTTGTCTATGAATCAATCATAGCAAGGTCGGGTTATCTCAGCCCCCCACTTCTGTGGAAGGAAACCAGGTTTCCTGCACAGGTCAGCTTCAACGTTTTCCTGCTGAAGTAAAATTGATGACTGCTGTGGGTTACTTGGCTGCTGGTTTCTTCCCGAGGGTGCCAGGAGATGCAACGGGCAGTCAATTAATCCACTCTTTCCAGATATGGCAAATCTTTTCCGGAGGCTTTGCTTAACAACATATGCCTGACAACATCCAGTGCTCCTGTAATAAGCAAGAAAACTACAAAAGGGCTTCTTAAATAAAGCTAAATTCACTAATGTCAGGGGGCTGCTGACTGCAGTCATGTGGACACTTGTTCCTCCACAGAGACAGGAAATCCATCTAGCAGAACCCATGGGCATTATAGAGACATAAAGCATAGTTACTCACCTCTAATAGGTGTTGTCTGGGGACAGCAGGAATCAGTCCTCACATATGGATGATGTTGATGCCGAGTGAGCCCACATGGTAACCTCTCCCCAGCTTTCAAAGAAAGCCTTTGGGAGATGTACCATGCATGAGTGGTCCCCTTCCCACTTAAGGATGCCATCCTGCCTCAGTATGACAACATAGCTCAAGACAGCAAAAAGAAAAGCAATCCACGGTGAGGAGGGAGGGTTGTGAGAATTGATTTCAGTTGTCCTCGGAGAACACCTGTTACAGGTAACTATGCTTTCTCTGAGCACAAACAGGAAGTGAGTACTCACATATGGGACTCCCTATAGCTACAGGCTACTGAAAAAAACTGTAAAAAGCCATGGGAGACCAGAACAAAGGTGAACCGTGAGAAGCAGCAACTGAGTCAAGGACACCAAACCCATGTGCAGCCCCAAGTGTCAAGCGAGGAACCAGTTCTTCGGTAACCTGAACACACCAAAGGGCAGGAGTTGCCTTACACCGCAAACAAATGACAGAGTACTGCCCCAGCGGGACTCCCTCTCTAGGCAGTAACGAGCTGTGAAGGTATGAAATGAGGACCAGGTGGCAGCCCGACAGATCTCTACCAAAGGAATGGAGTGCAGGTTCACCACAGAAGCTGCTATGGCCCGGAAGCTGTGCGTCATAACCGAACGCTCCAGTGAAAGACCGGCCTGCTCGTAAGTGAAGCCAATGTAGTCCGCCACCCAAGTGGACAGAGTACATTTAGAACCGCTGTCCCCAGCCAATTAGGGTCAGAGGAGACAAAGAGCTGGGGGGGGGGGGGGGGAATGATGGTGGGCCTGAGTACGCTTCAGGTGGAAGGACAGGGAATGCTTACAGTCCAGAGTGTGGAGAGCCACCTCTGCCCTGCTAACATGGAGCCATGGAAAGCATGTAGGAAGCACCACCTCCTGGTTGAGGTGGAATGGGGACAGCACCTTTAGGAGAAACTTGGAGTGCATGCAGAGCATGGCCCTGTTATTGTAGAACCTCATAAGGTGGGTGAGCCGTCAGGGCTTAGAGCTGGCTAACACTGTGAGCTGAGGTGAGTGCCACAAGGAAGACCACCTTCCAGGATAGATATTTAAGGTGGCATGAGCTGAGAGGCTCAAATGGTGGCACAGTGAGTTTTGAGAGAACTACGCTGAGGTTGCACTTCACCACTGGGAGGGTGAACGAGTAGCCTAGAGAGGAGTAGGCCCCTCAAGAATAGAGTCATGAGAGAATAAGCGGAGAGGGGCTTGCCCTCGACAAAATTATTTTGTGCCGAAAGCGCACAAAGGTGTACTCTGACAGAGTTGGACTTCAGCCTTACCTGGTACAAGTGAAGCAGGTACTGGGAGGACCAGCTGGACCGAACAGGAAAAAGGGTTAATCTGCCTCTCTGCACACCAAATCGAGAACTTTCACAATTTGAAGGCGTAGGCCCGATGGGTGGAAGACTTGCAAGAAGCCAGAAGAACTACTTCCACCTCACTGGAGAGATCGAGGTGGATCAAAGCTACCCTTTCAGTAGCCAAGCTGTCAGAGCCAGGGATCTTAAGTGGGGGTGCAGGAGGGAGCCGTCCTCCTGCAAGAGCAGGCCTGGGTCGCTCTCCAGAGAGACCGAGGGCACCTGGAACAGGCAGAGTAGCAGCAGAAACCACAGCTGCCGGGCCCACCGAGGGGCCACCAGTATCAATGTGGTTCTGTCAAGCCGGACCTTGAACAGGGTCTGTGCAATCAGAAGAATGGATGGGAAGGTGGGGAAGAGGCCCTCTGTCCACGGGATGAGGAACGCATCTGCCACTACCCGCGAGGGATGCGACTGGTAAAGAGGTCTACCTGTGGGAGGCCCCAGAGGCAAAACAGTGGCCACCTTGGGCTCCTTGCACCACTCATGCGGTTGGAGGATGTGGCTGAGCCGGTCCACCAGGACATTGTCCTTGTCCGGGAGGTAGATCACCTGCAGAAGCATCCCACGGCTGCTGGTGAAGTAGCAGAGGCTCACCACCTCCTGACACAGGAAGAACGAACCCGTCCCTCCCTGCTTGTTGATGTAGAACATCGCCACCTGGTTGTCATTCTGGATTAGGACCACTCTGTGATGAAGATGGTGTTGGAAAGCCCAGAGGGCAAGCAGTATCACCTGAAGCTCCAGGAGGTTGAGCTGCTGAAGGCTCTCCGCCGGTGACCAGCTGCCTTGAGTGCAGAGGATGTCACAATGGGCTTCCCAGCCCCAATTCGGAGGCATCCATGGTAAGGATCCTCTGGGGGGGGGGGGGTGTGAGGGTCTGGAAGCGCATCCCAGCCTGTAGGTGCTGGAGCAGTTGCCACCAGCCAAGGGAGTCAGCCAGAGGGTGGGTTACGGCCACTCTGTCCTGGAGGCATCCCATTGCCTATGACCATTAGGAGTTCAGAGCCCACTTGGCCGGCCTCATGTGCTGGTGGGCATTTGAGGTGACGTGCACAAGCAAAAAATCAACTTCTTCCAGGGGGAACAGACACACGTCCGATGTACTCCACAGAAAAAAGGAGACTGAGGCAGGATGGTACCCTTAGACAGGAAGGGGACCACGCATGCATGATGCATCTCCCAAAGGCTTTCTTTGAAAGCTGGGAAGAGATTACCATGCAGGGTCCATCGGCGCTGATGTCACCCATATGTGAGGACTGACTTCCTGCTTATTTCTGGAGAATAGCTCTTTCCGCAAGATGCCTGCCTTCTAACTCAGTTTACTCATTTGATGCCAGTCTGCCTGTAAGAAAGAATGAAAATGGAAGAAAAATATAGTCCATACAGTAAAACATGGGAATAAGGCTTCCTTTAGGTACATCAGTGACAGGAGGAAGTGCAAGGGTGGCATTGAGAGACTCAAGAGTGAAGGGAAGGAATATGATGAGAATGAAAACAGAATTTCCTAATAAATATTTCTTGCTCTGTTTCCACAGATGAAGGGCCTGGAATGGGACCTCAGAAAAAGACAAATAGAAAAGGGAGCGAGATAGAATTCAAAACAATTTTCAGAAGACTGTTCGTGAGAAGCTAGCAAAACAAAGTAGACAAAGTGATGCGGGTAGGATGGGATCAACCAAGGTACTAAAAAAATTAGGGACATACAGGTGGCTCCACTGGCTGAACATTTCAATGCTTTTTTTTTTTTTAAAGATTTGCCCTGGAAGATAGACAACTGTGGCTCCTAGCCACAAAAGCAGAAGGAAGAGGTTGGTAACTGATTAGTGGTGAGTAAATTAATGGAAACATTGCTAAAACAGAGAATGGTGAGGTTTCTGGAATCCAAGGAATTACAAGATCAGAAACAACATGGCCTTCCTAGAAGTAGGTCTTGTCAGACAAAATCCGATTTTTTTGACTCGGTAACCAGAAAACTGGATCGGAGGAAAGTATTAGACATGGCATACATAGCACAGTTACTTACCTGTAACAGGTGATCTCTGGGAACAGCAGGAATAAGTCTTCACATATCGGTACGCCGGTACCGACGGAGCCTGCGCGGGAACGCTCCCCAGCGTCCAGGAAGAAAGCCTTTGGGAGCATCCCACACGCATGCGTGCTGCTTTCCCGCCTATTCACTTCTCTCTCATCAGTTGGGTTTGTAGCTGAGACCGAAGGAGGGAAGTAGACAAATTAGAAAGAGAGAGAGAGAGAGAGAGAGAAAGAGAGAGAACAACTCCTAGGGGAGGTGGGTGGGTTGTGAAGACTTATTCCTGCTGTTCCCAGAGATCACCTGTTACAGGTAAGTAACTGTGCTATCTCCAGGAACAAGCAGGAATGAGTCTTCACATATGGGGACTCCCAAGCTAGAGATGCCTGGAGGAGGTCCCAGCATGTTGCAAATCTGATAGATGGGCCATGCTACTTCCCAGAACCTCAGGCATCCAAGGGATGGAGGGTAGGAGTTGACTGATTTGAATGAAAAGGTGGAGATGCCCTTTGCAGAAAAAAGGATGGGTCTTTTTTCCAAAATGAAAAATTTGTACTAGGCGGTGTAGCCCCCAATTTCTAAAGATCAGTAATGTCTTTCATAAGTGACGTCACTTAGGATAATGACTTTACATGTAGAGCTTCAGATGTGACGTAACCAGAAAGGTTACAGTAAAAGAAGGTATTTCCTAATTTACCATAGAAATTGGTTGTCCGTTTAAACCTTATGGTATGCTGAAACAGCATTAATATGGACAGTAACAAATCTTTCAGAGTCAGATATGAAAAAGAGATTCATCTAATAACAAGAAGGGTTAAGACCTACTTGAGAATATTGATGGAGAATCTCTTTCTGGTTAAAGTGAAACCACCAAAGAGAAGGTTTCATGGTAACCGGTAGGATGTTCTTTACTTATAACGGGAAGTTTAGGTTTCTTTAAAAAAAAACCTAGCCCTGGAATAACCAGGTCTTGAGACGTATGTGAAGGAGTGCAGAGGAGATCCTTAGTCTTAAGACAGCAAGTATGGGTCTTTCTAACTTCAGTGTAGTAGCTGGAGAAAAAGATGCAATATAAGGGGATACCATGCTTGCCTCTTTATGAGGGCAATATGAGTATCATGCGTTCTTTGTTCATTATAAGCTTCAATGAAGTATTTGGAATTAGAAGGAATACACAAAATAAGGACCGACTGCAGTGAAAAAGGAATGCATTCCCTCTGCAGAAGTTCCATTGGAGATGTGGAACCACCTAGGGAATTGTGCAATTCCTTCAACTTTCACGTGGTCTAAGCACTGGTTCCCTTTCCTTAAAAGGAAAATTTTAAGGAAGATGGTAAGAATAGGAGAACCAGTCAGGTAGGAGCATGACTGGGCAGAGTCTACCACCTGAAGCCTTTCTAACCATCTGGGAGCTACCTACTAGGGGTGGCTCTGACGCTCTCTGTCAAAGGCCCTTAGTTGCAGAGCTTTATTGTATAGTTGCAGAGAGCATCTTATAGGTTGCTTAGGTGAGATCTGGCTGTTTGATTGCCAGAGTGCAACCTAATCTATTCTGCTGGAGCCAAAAGAATTGAGAATGGCTAAGAATAGTAGACAGGCCTGTTGCCCTGCAATGATAAATTGTCCAAGTGGGTTCTGGAACCTTTCTTGGAGTTATCTGTTATTAAGGCAGCAGAAAAGTTAGATCCCATAGATTGGAAAAGGATCGACAGAAATAATTCGGAGTGGTAATACTCAATTTTTGTCTGATAAGCTGTCTTAAAAGAAGTATTTGAGAAGGTCAGCTGGAAGATACGCAAGCAGCGTAGATTAGGCAGAAACCTTTGTGAGCTATATGCTTAAGGGAGCTCATATAACCCACATGGTGGTGTTTTTTTTTGTTTGTTTCGTAAGCGTTTGAGCTGACTATACTCAAATGAATAGAACAAATCTGGTAGGGATTTCCCGAATGCTGTTCTGCATTTTGTAATAATGCAGAAAAGATGAACGCAAAGGGGAGAACCCCCTTGCAGTCAAATTATGAGATATCCTCGTATAGGAGATTGTCAAGGTGAAGGGCATAGCTCACCTTGTTGTTAGTTGTTACTCCTCTTTTTCTTCAAAAAGGAGAGGAGAAACCTGTTACCTTTAGGGCATGATTGTCCTCAATAGCTCTTGGAGCTAGAAGAGTGGATTTCTCTTGTGGCAAGAGATTCATGCCTAGAGTCAAGGATTGATTCAGTGTATCACTGATATCTCAGCATGGATGAGATGAACTGTAGATGCTTCTGTTGATAAGAAGTAGATCTACAGGTTGTAAAACTCAAACAGGAAAGAAAGATTTAGTAAATAAAAAAATCAGAAACCCTGCGACTGCTGGGTTTGCTGAGTCTGTTGAGGGTTTGATTTTCTTAGCCTGGTTTGATGTTGCCCTTTTTGGGAAACATCTGTGTGATGGGTAGAAGATGGATAAAACTTCTTTCCCCTAGGGGGATAAAGCACAGTTACTTACCTGTAACAGGTGATCTCTGGGAACAGCAGGAATTAGTCCTCACATATGGGTACGTCGGAACCGACGGAGCCTGCGCGGGAAAGCTCCCCAGCTTCCCAGAAAGGAAGCTTTTGGGGCCTCCCACCGCGCATGCGCGCTGCCTTCCCGCCTTCCTGACCAACTCTCCTCAGTTTGAGTTTAAAGCTGAGACAATAGAGAGAGGAAAGGAAAGAGAGAGAGAGATACAACTCCTAGGGGAGGTGGGTGGGTTGTGAGGACTAATTCCTGCTGTTCCCAGAGATCACCTGTTACAGGTAAGTAACTGTGCTATCTCCAGGAACAAGCAGGAATAAGTCCTCACATATGGGGACTCCCTAGCTAAGATGCCGGGGAGATCCCCCCCCCCCCTAGGGTTCCTCATCTTCCTATGGATCTCAGTCATCCATTCAGGGAAGGTGGGCAGGAGTTGTTTAAGAATGGAACAGGTGTCTGAGGACAGCCTGACCAAACAAGGCATCCCGGCGGGAGTCCTTGTCCAAGCAGTAATGGGCTGTGAAGGTATGAACCGAGGCACAGGTGGCTGCTCGACAGATCTCATCGATGGATACAGAATGAAGATGAACCATAGATGTGGCCATGGCTCTCACATTGTGAGCTGTGACATGGCCTTCCAGAGAAAGGTTCTAACTCTGGTAAGCAAAAGAAATACACTGAGCAATCCAATTGGACAGTGTTCTTTTTGAGACTGGAAGTCCTAAATGAGAAGGATCAAAAGCAACAAAAAGCTGAGAAGACTTTCGATGTTGCTGTGTCCTGTGGATGTAAAAGGCAAGAGCTCTTTTACAATCTAACGTATGTAGATTCCCCTCTGCACTGGATGCATGAGGAGCTGGAAAAAAGACAGGTAGATATACCTCTTGACTAAGATGAAAAGGTGAGACCACTTTAGGCATAAAGTGAGGATTTGTCCTAAGGACTACCTTATCATGATGGAACCTTGTATAAGGTGGATTAGCCACTAAAGCCTGCAGTTCACTGATGCGGCGAGCAGAAGTGATTGCAATAAGGAAAATGACTTTCCAGGAAAGAAATTTCAAGGAGGTAGTGGCTAAGGGTTCAAAGGGTGGCTTCATAAGCTGACCAAGAACCACGTTTAAGTCCCATGCCACCGGAGGAGGCCGAATGGGAGGTTTAGTTAAAGTTAGACCTCTCATGAATCTTGTAATAAGAGGATGAGAGGAAACAGGTTGTCCATTGATAGGCTGAAGAGATGCTGCAATAGCACTCAAATGGACCCTTACAGAATTTGTTTTAAGTCCTGCATTGGAAAGATGCAGGAGATATTCGAGTAAAAAATTCAAAGGTAGTGCTAGAGGGTTAAGACCCTTTTCAGCACACCAAATGGAAAATCTTTTCCATTTAAAAGCATAAGAACGCCTGGTGGAAGGTTTCCTAGATGCATGGAGGATATCCTTCACCTGTTGAGAAAGATTGAAGTCTATAAGGTCTAGGCCTTCAGTAACCAAGCTCTGAGGTGAAGGGACTTGGGGTTTGGGTGCCACAAAGTCCCCTCCTCTTGAGACAGAAGGTCTGGAGCAGCTCCCAGATCCAGGGAGGGTGCCTGGGAGAGATGCAGAAGTAGAGGGTACCACACTTGGGAACCTGGGAGTCTTGGGAATCAAAGGAATGGGTGGAAAGGCATACAGGAAGGCCTGACCCCAATGAAGGAGGAAGGCATCCTTGGCCTGAGCTCCCTGACACGGAATTCTGGAACAGAACCGGGGAAGTTTGGCATTGCACGGACTTGCAAACAGGTCTATGTCCGGGGTTCCCCATTTCTGAAAGATTCTGAGTACCTGATCCATGTGCAGGGACCATTCGTGTGGAAGCAGAACTCGACTGAGTCTGTCTGCCCAAGAGTTTTGGATTCCTGGGAGGTATACTGCCAGGAGATGGATTTGATGCTCTCTGGCGAAGGCCCACAATTTTAGAGCTTCGTTGCAAAGCGACAGAGAGCCAGTCCCTCCTTGTTTGTTTATGTAGAACATGGCTACTTGATTGTCGGTATGAACAAGGACTGTCATGTTGATGAGGAGGGTATGAAAGACCTTGAGAGCAAGGAAAATTGCTCGCAGCTCCAAAAGGTTGATATGAAGGGTGGTCTCCTGTGGAGACCAAGTGCCCTGAGTGGAGAGGTCTTGGAGATGAGCTCCCAAACCTGTTTGGGAGGCATCTGTAGTGAGAGTTGCTTGGGGTAACAAAGGTTGGAAGGGGGCCCCCAACAACAGATTTTGAGTGGATATCCACCATTGGAGAGACTAAAAAAGACGTTTTGAGGTTGCTATTTGGTCTGAGAGAGCTCCTGATGCTTGGGTCCACTGGGTGGACAAAGTCCATTGAGCTGCTCTCATATGTAGGCGAGCATAAGGCACCACATGAACTCTGGATGCCATGTGGCCTAGCAGTTGTAGCATCTCTCTGGCAGTCAAGTGGCTTCTGGACTGAATTTGAGAGGCCAAGTGCACTAGACGGTGGCAACGGGCCTGAGGAAGATAGGCCCTTGCAGTGGTGGTATCTAGCCAGGCCCCTATGAATTCTAGGGACTGAGTAGGGGTGAGTTGAGACTTTGGCAGATTGATGACGAATCCCAGATACTGCAGTATGCGTCTGGTATGGTCCAGGGAAGTCTGAGCCTCGGCTGAGATGGAGCTCGGATGAGCCAGTCGTCCAGGTATGGGAAGACAAAGATTCCCAGAGTGCGTAGAAATGCAGCTACTATTGCCATGCATTTGGTAAATACCCTTGGAGCAGAGGCTAGACCGAAGGGAAGTACTCTGTATTGGAAATGTTTTTCCTGGAACAGAAACCGTAGGAATTTTCTGTGGGATGGATGAATGAGTATATGTGTGTACGCATCCTTGAGATCTAGAGAACAAAGCCAGTCCTGACTCTGTAGGTATGGAAGGAGAGTGCCTAGAGAAAGCATCTTGAATTTCTCCTTGTATAGAAATTTGTTCAATTCTCTGAGATCCAGAATGGGTCTGTACCCCCCTGTTTTCTTGGGAATGAGAAAATAAGGGGAGTAAAAACCTGACCCTTGTTGAGGAAGAGGAACCTCTTCTATTGCCTTTTGGGCGAGAAGAGTGGTCACCTCCTGACCCAACAGGTACAGGAGAGATGGGGAGAATTGAATTGTCTCACCATGGTATGGGGAGGAAGGCTGGAGAAATGTAGTTTGTAGCCCTCTCTGATGATAGAGAGGGTCCACTGTTCTGATGTGATTTGTTCCCATCTGGGAGCAAAATGAGTTAACCTTCCTGGAATGGTGAGAGGCTCTGGTTGTTGCAGAGCCAGAAAGGTTAAGTTCTCTAGAATCAAGTCAAAAACTCTGAGGGGGTTGGGACTGCTGGACTGTAGCAGCCCCTGTAGACTTTGTTCTGGCCTGTTTAGATTGCTGACGCTTAGGAGCAAAGCGAACTTGGGAAGATTGCTGGCCAGTATTTGTGGAAAATCTGGTCTTTTTATAGAAAGGCTTCTTAAAAGGTTTTTTCTTGGCAGGGGTAGAGGTAGACTTAGAAAGTCTATCTAAAGCAGCATTCTCTGCATCCATTTGAGTGGCTTTGATTTGCCACTCCTTGCCAAACAGATTTTCACCTGTACAGGGCAGATTGCCCAAGCCTTCTTGTACCCAGGGTTCCAAATCAGAGGCCTGGAGCCAAGCAAGTCTGCGAGCAGCTATGGCAATGCCGGAGGCTCTGCTAGCTCCCTCAAAAGAGTCAAAGGCTGCTCTGTTGGAGAACTTTGAAACATCTTGAGTTTGCTTTAGCAAAAGAAGGAACTCCTCCTTTTTATCCTCTGGGATAAAGGGGAGAAAATGGCGTATCTTCAGTGCAATCTCTTTCAAAAACATGCCCATATAGAGGCTGTATGAATTGATTCTGGCAATAAGCATGCTAGCTTGGAAGATTTTTCTACCAAAAGCATCCAGAGTCCTACATTCTCTTCCTGGAGGGGTAGAAGAGTGCCTTTTGGTACTCTTTATCTTTTTCATAGCAGACTTCACCACAATAGAGTGGTGAAGGAGCTGAGTTTTTTGAAAACCAGGAGAAGGAGGAACCCGATATATGGTGTCCAAACGTCGAGAATGTGGAGATAGGGTGAGAGGAGCCTCCCACAAATCCATCATGTGTTCTTGAAGAATTTCATGTATGGGTAAGGTGGCTGCCTCTTTGGGAACCTTAGAGTATCCTAAAATATCCAATTTTTTTGCTCTAGGTTCCTTTTCAGAGGTTACAGATATGGAGAGTCCTTTAGCTATTTCAATAATGAAGTCTTGAAAGGATAAATCCTCTGGAGGAGACATTCTCCTTTTTGGAGAAGAGGGCTCCTCAGGAAGAGTAAAAGAGACATCAGCAGAATCATCTGAGGTATCAGAATCTTCAGAAGATTCAAAGTACCGCCTATTAGCTTCCAGAGATCGATACACGTACCGACCGGTATCGACATCGGGCGTACCGGGAACCGGATCGGTATCGAGAAAATCTCCGGAACCGGAGACCGGAACCGGCATACTACTGGAAGTAGATGCTCTGGGTACCGGTATCGGTTGTGGTACCGGAACCGGAGTCGGAACTGATTGTCGCGGTACTGAGGGCGTTGCAGCGTTAATGAAAGCCAGTATGGCCTGCTGCATGGATTGTACCGTAGTACCCATAGACGCCACAATTGCCTGGATGTCGGTACCGGTGTTAGCCGGTACCCCAGAGCAGTCTAACAGGTGATCGGTCGAGGCCATGCCATCGATGTCTACCTGAAACCCCATAGGAGGAGCTTTGGAAGCCGGAGCTTCCCGCCGGGGTTGTTTGGCTGGGGCAGGGTCCTCAGGGTCAAAGCCAAGGGCCTCTCGCTGCTTAGAGGGAGATTTGCCCTTTGAGGACCTGCCTGAAGAATGTTTGGTTACCTGAGATCCATCAGGAGAGGAAGACCTGTAGGATGTTGATGCTGGAGTATCCGCAGAAAACAGCATATGAAACTTGGCTGCTCTGTTCTGTAAGCCCCGTTTGGACATCAGAGAGCAGGATGGACAATCCGGAATGGAATGGTCAGGCCCCAAACATTTAAGACACCATTCATGGGTATCTGTGACTGAAATAGTACTGGTACACTTGGTGCATTTTTTAAAACCAGAGGCTGGTTTCTCCATGAGGGAGAATCTGAGAAGGCCTAGAGGCCTCACAGAATAAACACACCAAGTGAGAAAAAAGTAATTATTATTATTTTTTTTTTTTTAAGAAAGAAATGAAAAAAGACCGGCGGTACCGGTCCGGAATCGGGGAAGGCAGACACGCGGTCAAAGAAACAAATTAAAATAACAATTTCTTCAGCGGTGACAGGAACACGACCTGCTGGCTCCGCGGAAAAAGAAGAACTGAGGCGAGTTGGTCAGGAAGGCGGGAAGGCAGCGTGCATGCGCTGTGGGAGGCCCCAAAAGCTTCCTTTCTGGGAAGCTGGGGAGCTTTCCCGCGCAGGCTCCGTCGGTTCCGACGTACCCATATGTGAGGACTTATTCCTGCTTGTTCCTGGAGATAGCTTCTTAGGAGATTTTTTTATTAGCTGGGATAGAGGAAAGTTTTGACAATCCTCTGAAAGTAACATTATCAGTGGTTAACTGATTAGCTTAAAATAAAGCATCCTTGTTAAAAAGATTCTCACCAGTACAAGGAGTATTTCCCAGCCTTTCTTGTACCCATTTGTCCAAGTCTGAAGCTTGGAGCCAGGCCATGCGCCATGCTCCTATGGCTATAGCAGAAGTTCTGCTAATAGACTCAAAACAGTCCAGGGAAGCACGATTAAGGAACGTCGAGATATCTTGAGCATGATTGACTAATAAGAAATAGTCTGCTCTTATATGCTCTTGAAGAAAAGGGTTCAAAAGCTTTAAGTTCTTTGTGACCTCTTCAAGAAAGAATCCCATATAGAATATATATGAGATAATTCTTGCTGAAAGCATGGATGCCTGGAAGCATCGACGTCCAAAGGCATCTAAAGTCTTAGACTCATGACCTGGCGGATAAGAGGAGTGCTTCTTTGCACTCTTAATATGCCTCATTGCTGATTCTACAACAATAGAATGATGAGGAAGTTGAGTCTTTTGAAAACCTGGAGAAGATGGCACCTTGTACATAGTGTCAAGTGTTTTAGAATGTGGGGGTACCGTTAAGGGAGCTTCCCCCATTCTTAATAATAGATCCTGTAAGATCTGATGCAAAGGAAGCATGATCACCTCCTTCGGAATCCAGGGGAATTGCAGGGTTTCTGAATTCCCTGGTATAGATTCTCTACCAGGTATAGAAATGGCAAGTAACTTTGCCATATCAAGCAGAAAAGCTTGAAAAGAAAGCTCTCCTGAGGAGGACCCTCTGAATGAGGGGTAAAAGCTGGAACTGTTGGAAGTTCAGCCTTGGTACCGATGGATTCATCCCAGTCATCGGGATCGGAAGACTCGAAAGGATGAAGCATGGGATTTTCTTTAAAGAGATGTCTTCGGTACCACTCGACGCCGGTTCCGAGACGAGTCGGTACCGAATCCTCCATGCTAGAGAGCGATTCCAGGCTTGGCATCGAAGGAAGCGAGTCTGTTGAAGAAAACATCGACGGTACCAACACCGGTGACGATGTCGATACCGGTACCGATACCGATACTCAGGGAACGGTCTCCAGCGACTCTAGCGGTACCGAAGTAGCTGAGAGCGCTAGACTACGTTCATCAGTGAGGAGTGTTTCATCCATCACCATAGCCGATGCCGGGGTGTCGGTATCGCCCGAAGCGGCCAGAACCACCGAGCATGGCCCAGGTACATCCATGGAGGTAAGAACCTCGGGAACAACCTGGGGCACCATTAATGCTTTGGAGCCCGAAGACTTCCGCCGGGGCTTTATTGCCAAAATGTCCTCGAGGGCAGCGCCAGAGGCATCTCGATACTTAGAAGGAGATCTACCACTCGAGGACTGGCTAGTCTTAGCAGACTTTTGTTTGGTTACCTGATCCTGGAAGGAAGAAGATATTCTAGCTGGTGACATCGAGTCCGATGTGAACCGGTTATCGAGTTGTGCTCGATTCTGAAGACTTCTTCTATCTAAAATCCTGCAGGAGAGACACTCCAAAGGGTAATGGTCAGGATCTAAACATTTTAGACACCAAGTATGAGTGTCTAAAAATATATTTGTACCGCCACACTTTGGGCATTTCTTAAGGATAGTGGCTGGCTTTTCCATAATGGAAAGGATAGAGGCCTAGTGGCCAAAAAAAACCCCGTCCGGCACTAAACAGGAAAATATTTCCTAGAAAAAAGAAAACATTTTTCAAGAAAAGAAAGAAAAGCACCGGCGGTACTGGTGGGCGTCGAACAAAGGCAGGCGCGAACACAAAAAAGAAGAATAAAAAAGAAGAATTTTCTGCGGTGACAGCATACGTCCTGTCAGCTCTGCGGAAAACTGATGAGGGAAGTGAATAGGCGGGAAGGCAGCGCGCATGCGTGTGGGATGCTCCCAAAGTCTTTCTTCCTGGACGCTGGGGAGCGTTCCCGCGCAGGTTCCGTCGGTACCGACGTACCCATATGTGACGACTCATTCCTGCTTGTTCCTGGAGATAGATTTTATCAAGGCCTATGATACCGTTCCACATCGGTGACTTATAAACTGAGTGCCCTTGGGATGGATCCTAAAATGATTGAATGGGTAAGAAACTAGTCAAGTGGGAGGTGTCAGAGGGTAGTAGCAAATGGAGTTCACTCTAAAGACAATGATGTGACCAGTGGTATGCCTCAGGAATCGGTCCTTGGTCCTGATCTTGTTAACATTTTTCTAAAAAATACTACAAAAAGTCTGTCAGAAAAAGAATGCCTTTTTGCAGATACCACCAAAATCTGCAACAAGGTAGACATTCTGGAAAGCGTGGATAGCATGAGGAGGGATCTAGCAAAGCTTAAATGATGGTCAAAAATTTGGCAGCTACGACTTAATGCTAAAAAATGCAATGTCATGCATTTGGGCTGCAAAAATCCAAGGGAGCAGTAAAGTATAGGGGGACGAAGTACTGCTGTACATGAAAGAAGAGCAGGATCTGGGGGTGATCATATTAGATGATCTTAAAAGTGGCCAAACAGGTAGAAAAGGTGACAGCAGAAGCCAGAAGAATGCTTGGTTGATTAAGGAGAGGAATGGCCCCAGAAAAAAAGGAGGAAATAGTGCTTTTGTACAAGTCTCTACTGAGACCTCATTTGGAGTACTGTGTAAGATTCTGGAGACTGCACCCTCAAAAGGATATAAACCGGATGGAGTCAGTCCAGAGGGTGGTTACTGAAATGGTCAGTGGTCTTCGTCATAAGGCATATGGGGATAGACAAAGATTTAATATGTATATTCTGGAAGAAAGGAGGGAAAGGGGAGATATGAGAGATGTTTAAATACCTCCTCCATGACATGCTTGCACAGGAGAGCCTCTTTCAATTGAAAGGAAGACCTGGAATGAGGGAGTATAGGATGAAGGTGAAAGGGGACAGACTTGGGAGTAATCTAAGGAAATATTTATTTTGGAATCTTTAAGTCTGTTCCCATACATGTTATGACAAAGACCACTGACCATTTTAGTAGCTGCCCACTGAAGACTTCATCTTGTTTATATCTTTTAGAAGATGTGGTCTCCAGAATTGCACACAGTACTCCAAATGAGATCTCAGACACTTACAGAGAGGTACTGTCATCTCCCAAGTCAGAGTTTTATTGGTTAGGGAAGGTACAAAGGGTCAGATATTCAGTAGTCACCGCTAAACCTCAGGACTGGACATTCAATGCTGGGGCCGTATCTGGCTACAGGTATTGAAAATCTAGGTCAGCTGGATAGCAGAAAAGCTAACCGAGCAGCCACAATATTTAGATGCTGCCCAGTTAGCTTCTGAGGCGAAGGTTAGGTCACCTTTAAGGTGCCTAATTTTCGGCACTTAGAGATAACCAGGCAGCAGTTGAATATAGCTACTGCCTGGTTATTGCCAGGTGCCACTTCCATTCCACCCCGATGCTAGCCGGCTAGCATGAGGGCATTCAGCAATAGCACTCAGGAATATTCTGCAGCACTATGTTAGTGCCACTGAATATCCCAGTCACCAGGATTAACACGGTCGGCTAACCACATTGAATATTAGGCCCACAATGTTCAGTGGCGCTGGTGACATTCATAACTTCTAGCAATGCACCGTCTGA
The DNA here is from genome assembly GCA_033557465.1 of Ichthyophis bannanicus. NCBI lineage: Eukaryota > Metazoa > Chordata > Amphibia > Gymnophiona > Ichthyophiidae > Ichthyophis > Ichthyophis bannanicus. The sequence goes on from CM066031.1 coordinate 552,339,803, forward strand.
AGATGGCTAAACTGATAAATAAGGTGACAACCATAGGAATGCTTGGGTGCGTGAGGTCAACAGGATGATATTGCTTCTGTGAAAGTTTCTGGCAAGACCTCTGGCAATTCTGCAGACTGCATCTTTGAAGTTATAAACCTGGTGAGTCAATCCAGATGGCAAACACTAGAATAATCATAAAAGTGCATATACCTGGGAGGGGGGGGGGGGGAGCAGGAAAAAGAGGAGATATGAGAGATTAAAATATTAAAATTCCTCAAAAATTGAAATTCAAAGAAGTCAGTCTTTTACAATGCAAAGGAACTTCCTAGTCAATCCTCATCCTTCTTGACTTTTGTTGCTTTTGGTTTCCAGAGAACAGGGAAAAACAAACAACCCCCATCAGAACTTCAGCAGCGGTGATCCACCCTTCCCCCTCCCCCAGCCTTCACAGGTATGCATTCAGAACGGACCATTCATCATCAAATATGTCAATTTTTGTCTGTGCAGTGATGTCAACCTTTCCATAAGAAACACATGCTGCAATATTGACACAAATTGCTTCCATTGGTAAGCCACCTCACACTCAGCTGCACTCAGACAAGCAAGTACCTGCCGCTCGTTTTTTGTGGCCCCCCACCTTCCTCCAAGCTAACAAAAGGACTCACAGATCCTGAGGCAGTTCAATCTCAAAGATCAACCAGATCCAACTCTATATGGCCTTCAAGAGAGTCATATTTTAAGGCAGGTCAATCAGATGTGAAAAAAGGAGCCCACCTCCTCCCCTAGGCCCTCCAGCAGTCAGCAAACACTGATGGAAATATCTTGTGCAGTCTCCTCTGAGGACAGTACCATCTCATCAAAATCGTGTAACAATTTTCCCTTAAGGAGATAGAGATAGGTGCCTGCCAAATCTGTTCTATAATGGTTTTCCATTTTTTTAATATCCACCACCTCCCCCAAATCATATAACCTCCAAATCCGTGTAATCTATACTTTAGTATTTTTCTATAATGGTTATTGTAAATAGTTACTCTGCCTATTATTGCTTACTATACTATACTATCATCTGTAAATAATGAATAATTTTTTCTTAACATATATAAATAGTTAACACGTTCTTTGTATGATTTTTTATTTATTTATTTTATTTACATTCTCTTATATACTGCGCTATTCGGCATCAGTGCGGTTTACATTGAACAAACTGAATACATTGAACAGGGCATTATAACTTGGAGATAACTATTTTACAGGGAACATGGGCTATGGAGGGTTAAGTGGCTTGCCCAAGACCACAAGGAGCACCTGTGGGACTAGAAACCCCAGTCCTTCCAGCCCAAGGTTGCTGTCCTCTAGTGGGATTTGAACCCCCGACCTTCCGGCCTGAAGTACCTTGCCCCAACCACTAGGCCACTCCTCCACTCCTGATAGTTACATAAATGCTCAAAATGTTTCATGTAATCCAATATTCCATGTTGATTGTTTTTATCATGTTCTATGTAAACCGCCCCTGATCTCTGGAAGGGGCGGTATAGAAAAGCGCACAAATAAATAAATAAAATAAAATAATCCCTACTCAAGACCCCCAGACCAGTGTCCCCTAGATGAAATGAGACACTTGAGCGTACTGGAAATAATCCAACACCCGCAGCTCCTAATTCTCTAGGAGATCCTCAAATATCACCATCTCCCCCCATTCACAAATTGGTAAAAGCACTTAAGACCAGCCCTCTCCAACAAGGGATACACTCCTCCCTCATGGCCAGGAACAAACTCCCCCATGTACCTCAAAGATTGCATTAAAGAGAAGGACGGTGCCACGCCCCCCCCCCCCCAGCCCTCTCTCTTCCATACCCTATCCGAAATAGACAGCACATGGTTTCGCTCCACACATGGGTTCATCCCCCTCTCCCTTTCGCTTCTGTCCGGGACATCCAAGGTAAGCACCACAATACGCCCCCCACACTCCATCCTGCTCTATTAGTACAAAATTCTTTATTTCCCCCTTCTCTCCAATCCATAAAGTGGTGGATCTGAGCTGACCAATAATAGGCCCACAATCAGGTACTCCTAACCTCCCCTTATCCCCTGATCAGTACATTATAGAACGTGCCACTCGTGGGGGTTTGCACAGCCAAATAAAGTCAAAAACTTTCCTTTGCAAGGCTTTAAGCACCTTCATGGGGACCAGCATAGGAAAGACCTGGAACGAATACAGCACCCTTGGCAACACATTCATCGCAATGAATACCACACTTCCCCAAACACAACTCCAACCCCATCCAACCATCCATGTCTTTCCCCAGCTCCTAAAACAACATTGGAAAATTTGCCCGATACAGTGACTTGTACTCCGGAGTGAGTCATACTCCTAAGTATTTTAGCCCCCCCCCCCTACCCAACGAATGGGGAATCACTGCTTTCAACTATCCACCATCTCTTTATCCACATTGATGTTAACAGCCTCTGTTTTGTCGAGATTGGGAAGGTATCGGGATTTAAGATCATACTTCAACACTAACAGAAATGTGATGCCTGGATCCGAGAGGGAAAGCAAGATGTTGCCCGCGATTAAGGAAATCTTATGTTGTGTCTCAGAGACCCCCACATCTTTAATATTTCCATTCCGTTAGATCACCTGAGCCAAGGGCTCAACTACGAGAGCAAAAAGCAACGGGGGACATGCGGCAACCCTGTTGCATTTCCTGTTCTAAGGTGAACGATGCCTAGTAGCGTCCATTAATCTTAATACACACCAGTGGGTCTGAATATATTCCACATACCCACCTCCCAAATTTGGGCTCAAACTTCATCTTCACCATTAAAAAAATAAAAAATCCCAGTGGACCTATCGAATGCCTTCTCGGCGTTGATCGAGAGAAGCATTGCTTCTACCTTTTGCTGCTGAGCTGCCCAGACCACAGACGTTTACAGCCCTTTTAATGTTATCAGATGCTTGCCTCCCCATAATAGGCCTGGTCTGGCCCTTCCTCAGCAGCAAAAGCATCCAGAGGGTTAATCTATTCGCCAGGATCTTAACATCGATGTTTGGCAGCAAAATAGGTCAATATGACCCACATAGGGTGGGGCCCTTTCCCTCCTTTGGTAAAACAGTAATACTGGCCATTAAGATGTCAGGGTACAATCTCCCCCCTTCCCGTACCACCTCATTGAAAACCTGCCCCAAGATCTCCACTTCCTCCTGATATAGTTGATAAAAACTACCTGGCAGCCCACCCAATCCTTAATAACCCTGCCTAGCTCCTCCCCAGTTATATCCCCTTCTAACTCCTCCCGGGTATTATGGGGTAGCTCCAGCAGGTCCACCTCCCTCATATACCTCAGGATCTCCCAACCTCAATGCCTGGCTACTGTGCATATAAAGGATTTAGAAAATTGCAGAAATTGATCCCTGATTTGCTGTTCTTTCTGCAGGACACTCTCCTTTCCCCCCAGATCTGCAATAAAAAAACTTGAACTGTCTTCCTCTTCAATTTCCTTGCCAACAATCTGCCAGCCCTGTCCCCAAACTCGTAATAGCGCTGCTGCACCCTCTGCAGAAGGCCAGAAGGCCACTGAGTCCATCTGCAGCTTTTGCAATTCCATATATAAATGGGAAAAACGTTTCCACACCCTCCTTGCCCCCCATTTGCTGATACTTCCCCACCACCAGCCAAATGGCCTCCTGTAGCTGATCTTCCTTCTGCTGTTGCTACTTTTTGATCCTGGCCACCCACATCACAAAACGGCACTACACCACTGCTTTCATCCCTTCCTAGAGAGTCGTGTCCCACCTCCCCATCATCACTGAAGGCCCAGTATTCCCTAATCGTATTGTTGTAGCGAAGTGTCCGCAATAAATAAAACCAGGAGTCTATTTACTAAGATTCAAGCCAATTTATTTGTGCACAGTCTCAGGCACTGTCACATTCAAAATGGTCTGAGCAATGGAGTTCAACAAAACAACATCTTTTATACCTTTCTTCATCAGTTCTATACAGACAAACTCCTCATTGGTCCCGGTGCCCCCTCCCACCCCCATCCAATGGGGATCTCTGACCGGGCTTAACACCTGTTCCCCCTGCTCAGGCCTCCCTAGCCATGGCTCAGTTTCTAGACAACACATTCTGCTACAAGGTCCCTCCTCGGCTTAGAGAATGTGTGAAAGCAAGATACTGAAACACATCTGTTAACATAAAGGAGCTAAAATAGAAGATTCTTGCATTCTTATCAAAGCAGTTTAGAGCAGTTTTTCTAACTTCTACTGGCTTTCAGCTCTGCTCAGCTATAATATTCTCAAGTGGGGGTTGGGACTCAGCCTAACTTACAGGCCTTTCTTACTCCTGCAGGCTGTGCAGGCTATTCTAGGCCACAGCCTATCACATTCCCCCCTTTGATTATTCTCACCTGCAAGTGAGAAAGGGTGAGAATTAAATCACATACGGTACTTCATACTAGGGTGGAGGGGTTACTTTGTGGTATAGGGTAGTAGTCCCACATTGCTAGTATCTGTGTAGCTGCCTTACGTTCAATAATACTATCAATGGTTGAGGTTAACATACGCAAGCATAAGGGGAGGAAACAAGGTATACATAAGCAAACAGCCACAATCAAGAATACAATCAATACAAGTGTCTTCAGGCCGCCCATTCCTGAAAACCAAGAACCAAACCAGCCATCAAGTTGCAAGCCATGCCAGGTTTGGACTGGGACATAAGTTTGCTTTCTCATGTGATTGGCTATGTCTTCTACAACTTGCCCTTCATTATCAATTTGTAAGCAGCAGTTAGTCAAATTAAGTTTGCCACATACTCCTCCTTCAGCTGCAAGCAAGTAATCTAATGCTAAGCGATTCTGGTATATGGCTGTACGCATCTGTGTGGCTTGTTTAGCTAACAAGGTTAGTGCTCTACTAGTTTCATTGGTTATAATTTCAACAACAGCTTGCAAACGTATAATACGGTCCAACATATACACAGGAGTGCGGTAGCCCCAAGAACCATCTTGTGCCCAGGTAGCAGGTCCATAGTAAGAAACAATTCTCTCCGGTGGCCATTCTTCAGAGGTCGCATCCCATTTGTCCCAATGGCTGATCTTCAGAGCCTCTCGTTTCTGTCGACTTTTATACACAGGGAATCCCAATTGTTCTCCGTGGGAAAGGGGCAAAAGGAAGAAAGAAGGTCTGATGGTTCCCAATACACACGCCCCTCCCCATTTGGCAGGGAGTTTAGCATATGCTCGAGTTCCACAAATCCAATATAGTCCAGGTGGAGCTTGCCAGGTGCTATGCATAGCCAGATTTGTCCATATCCTGGCCAAGTGAGGAAAAATGATCAAAGGATTAGGAGATTCCGGAGTATTGGCACCTGACCACCATGATGTCTTCCCTGTAGTGGCATTGTAATATTTTTGGTTCAGACAGACTAACTGTCCCACTAGTGCAGTCAGTTGTAGTCCCGCTCGTGCAAAACATAGTTTACCTACTATGGAGTGAGCTAGGACCCATTCATTGGTAGTTTTATACAAATCAGTCTGGTTATACGGTATGGAATAGTTCAGTTCTTGTGCTTCCCAAGGCCACTGGTCTCCCATTTGAGTTCCTCCACAGAAGAGACAGTCTGAGACATGGAGGCTGGAGGCCACAGCTCCAGCTAGTTCGATGAACAAATTCTGCGAAGTGTGGGGAACTACAAATTCTGCCTTCATGGCCTCATAGAAGGTATGATGTATGCGATAAGGTGAAGAAACATGAGTCTTCACATTCAACTGGATGTATACGATGGTTCCAGGATCAGTTCCACCTCCTGCTATGCGCAGGCCAAATCGAAATCCTTGCTTCCACTGGCTGGGGTCGAAGATCTGAAGTCGTAGGGGATTGCATGCACTTTTCTTGCACTTTTCAGGTTCCAGTAAGGGTAATCTCTCCAGCTTAGCCTTGCGATTATCTCCAGTCTGTCCTGTAGGGCCGCCAGATCAGGTAGCATAGTACACACAGTCCCACTTGGGACAGTAGTAGTCTGCTTCCGATGGTTTGCCATACGTTGTTGGGGAGTGTATTCCTGTGTATATCCCCCATCTGTATGCACCTTCAGGACACATATACTTATTGTCATAATAGTAAGCTTGTTCCCATGATCCGCATCTGTAGTAATTATTTCTGTTAATCAAGTCACAAGCATCAAAATACAGGTACGCAGGTTGGGTGGGATCAGAGAGTTGACTTGTAGCGTTGACGAGGGCTCCATCTTCATCATTCCATCTCAGTTCCAGGACATAGTAAGATGGATTCTGTCGGGGTCTGAAACAAGTACGAGTTTTTCCCTTGGTACAGACGTTCAGTTCTGTACCATTATAGATACACCAGCTGACTATGCCAGTACAAGTATAGTAAGAGTGATAAAACAGAGTCTGAGTGACTTGCATTCCAGTCTGGGTTGTGGTTATAAAGGCTGCACAAGGGGGCAAAGCAAGAGTGGTTCTCAAGAGTCCCAGGGCTACCGCAAGAATGAAACAACAGTTAGTAATCATCATGATCATAGTCTTTGGTGATTGATAAAGTCTGAAAGGTAGGTACTGCAAAACTGGAGGACGTCTTTTCCTGTGATGTCCAGGAGCAGGTTGGCACAGTCGTTACGAGGATGGATCTTTTCTTCGCAGCATGAGTGGCAATGGTGATGCAGGATTAGCGATCGAGGTCCAAGGGCGACTCTCAGGAACTGCTGCTGGCTTCAGTCGACTGTGGTGGATCCAGGAGTCGATTTCTGCTACTTTGACTGCTGTTGGGGTTGATAGCAAAACGACATATGGCCCTTTCCAATGAGGCGCTAACGGTGTCTTCTTCCACTCTTTTACCCACTCCGAGGCTCCAGACTTGAAAGGACGCGATGGCTCTGTTAGAGTGATAGGCAACCGGTCCTGCACCCAGGTATGAAGGCCCTGCAAAACAGAACTTAGAGCCAACAATTCTTGCCTAGTGATCACTGATCCAATCTGATTCATATCCCCCCTTATCCCCTGAATTATGGGCGGGGGCCTCCCATACAAAATCTCAAATGGGGATACTCCTAATGGCGTGGTGGGGGCTGAACGTATTCGGAGGAGGGCTATGGGAAGAACTTGGGGCCACTTTAAGTGGACTTCCTGACAAAGCTTGGATAACTGAGATTTTAGGGTCCGGTTCATTCTCTCCACTTTTCCTGAACTCTGGGGTCTGTAAGCTGTGTGTAGCTTCCATCGTATTTGCAGAGCATGGGCTAGCTGCTGGGTTACTTGTGACACAAAAGAGGGCCCATTGTCTGACCCCATGGTCAAAGATATTCCAAACCGAGGGATGATCTCATGGAGCAAAGCTTTAGTGACTTCTCTGGCCTTCTCAGTTCTGGTGGGAAAAGCTTCCACCCATCCGGAAAAAGTACAGACTAGGACTAACAAGTAGTGATATCCATTTGCTCGTGGCATCTCTGCAAAGTCTATTTGAATATTTCCCATGGGGGTAACTCCTACCGACTGAACTCTTGGGGGTGGGACAGGACCTTGTCGGGCGTTGTTCTTGGCACAAGTCACACATCTTCGGGCTATTGAGGTGGTCAAAGGTCCCAGCAATGAGATATAGAAGTATGGTCTCAGAGCGTTTTCCATTTTAGATTTTCCATAGTGTGTGGCTTGATGGAAGGCTTGGACAAAAGCAGGGCCTAGTGCCTCAGGAATCACAGTCATACCAGGGGTTGAGCTCCCTTCGGGCGGTGGCAACACTACCCATTCAGTCTCTGATAGTTGCCCCCCCTCATGTCGACAGTAATAGTCCATCTCATTCTGGGTGTATCGGGGCGCCCATGCACTAAGAGGCACTGGGAATATGGCTGCTTGAATTGTTACACTAGGGGTAGTAATTTGTCCAGCAATGGCCGCTTCTCGGGCTGCGGCATCAGCAAATCTGTTTCGTCGGGACACTTCCCCATCTCCAGTCCGATGGCCTCGACAATGCATTACAGCAATGTGTTTGGGGGTCCATACTGCTTCCAATAGAGTCAATATTTCTGGGCCATACTTGACAGACTTGCCTCCCGAGGTGATCAATCCACGCTCCTTGTACAGGGCTCCATGGGCATGTAGTGTTGTGAAAGCATATTTGGAGTCTGTGTATACGTTCAAGCTGATTCCTGTTCCTATGTTGAGTGCGCGTGTGAGGGCTATCAATTCAGCCTTCTGTGCTGAGGTTCCTGGGGCCAGGGCTGACGATTCTACTACCATGTCCAGGGTCACCACTGCACAATGAGCACATCGCTGTCCGTCAATTATGAGGCTACTTCCATCCACAAAGAAAGTTTTGTCTGGGTGGCTCAAGGGGACATCAGTTAAATCTGGGCGGCTTGAGTATACGGTGTCCATTTCTTCCAAGCAATCATGGTCAGGAGGGCCTGGACCGGCTGGCAATAGGGTAGCTGGGTTCAGAGTTTGGCTGACACTCAATTTCAGTCGAGATTTTTCACATAGCATACTTTGATACTTCAACATTCGAGCGTTAGTGAGCCAATGGTTTCCTTTGTGTTCCATCAGGGTTAAAACAGAATGTGGTACGGTGACTTGAAGATTTTGTCCTAAGGTGAGCTTGTCAGCTTCGCTCACTAAGAGGGCTGCACTGAAGATAGTGGGTGAATTCTTGAATCCTTGTGGTAATCGAGTCCAAGTGAGTTGTCCTCGTCTTCCTGTGGTAGGGTTTTCCCATTCAAATGCAAACAAAAGCTGACTAGCAGATGCCAGGCGTATACAGAAAAAGGCATCTTTTAAGTCCAAAACAGTAAAATGAGTGGCTTCTGCTGGAATCAGTCCCAGGAGGGTGTAAGTATTTGGTACTACTGGATGTATGGTTTCAACTGCACTGTTTACTCGACGTAGGTCTTGCACTGGGCGGTAGTCACCCGTCCCAGGCTTCTTGATTGGGAGAAGGGGGGTGTTCCAGGGCGATTGGCATTCTCTGAGGAGTCCATACTGCAGTAATTTCTTCAAGTGGCGATGAATATCTTCAATTGCTGGTCGTGGGAGGGGATACTGACGCACATGCACTGGTTCTGCTCCTGGTTTAAGGGTGACTAGCACAGGAGCTATATTCTTCGCTAGGCCAGGTGGATTATTCTCCGCCCATACTCCAGGCGGGGCTGCAATGCTGGTAGGTATACAGGAGCCTGCTGCTTTGGATGCAGGTCAATAGAACCGCCATTCTTCTTCTCGGGGGACAGTTAACACCATCAGGCCAGCAGATTTTGAGTTTATAGTCATTTCCATTTTTCCCCCTTCTACAAAGGATATCTGTGCTTGGAGTTTCGCGAGCATGTCTCGGCCCAACAGGGGAACTGGGCATTCAAGCATATACAGGAACTGGTGTGTTATCTTCTGTCCCCCTAGTTCACAGGCGCGGTTCTGCAGAAAAGGTCTTGTGGTTCTAGTTCCAGTAGCTCCCACGATTGTGACAGATCGAGAGGACACAGGGACCACAGGCTTGGCTACTACTGAATGCTCGGCCCCTGTGTCTACCATGAAGTCCATATGCTGGTCCCCAATCTTTAAATTGACCATAGGCTCCTGGGGACCCAGGAAGAACTTGGAGCCCAGTCAGGCCTAGTCTTCATCCATAAAATAGTCTTCGGTGGTTGCCACTCCCTCTATGGCAGCCTCTTCTTGCTGCTGAAACTGTGCGCGCTGCATCCCTCCTCGCTGCTGGAATCGCCCCCCCCCCCCGCTCTCCTAGCGCTCCCGCCTCCCCTCCAGGGGGTGGAGCCAATGTTCGGGCACTCGTTCTTCCAGTATCCTTCCTCTTTACAATAAGCGCACTGATTTGCACCTAAGGGGGGCCGAGCGCTCCCTCGGCCCCTTCCCCATCCTCTGGCTCTTCTATTAGGATATCCTCCTCCTCGTCCCTCAACTAGTGCTGCAGCAAGCAGATCTGCCTTCTTCTACATCTTTCTTTCACTTTCCCTTTTGCATTCTTGATCACGATTCACGAATACCTTTTGTGTGACTTCCATTAACTGTGCTGAGTTCATGCCCGCAAATCCTTCTAATTTCTGCAGTTTTCGTTTTATGTCTCCCTGGGACTGACTCACAAAAGTGGCGTTCACCATACGTAAATTCTCCTGGGCTGCTGGGTCATATGGGGTGTAAAGTCTATAGACTTCAGTTAATCGTTCATAGAAAGCAGCTGGACTTTCATCTGAGCGCTGAAGAACATCCGCTACTTTCCCAACATTCATAGCTCTCTGGCCTCCCTTCTTCAGGCCCTGCAATAAGGCCTGGCGGAACCGGGCGAGGGCCTTCTCTCCATCTGCACTATTTGGGTCCCACTTTGGATCTTCGTTTGGGAAATCTACAGCTGCTGCCTGTTGGGGATTTAGGTCTCTCCCGTCTTCAGGGTTCTCTTCCAACCATCGAGTGGTTGCTCGCACTATCCGTGCCCGCTCTTCAGTAGTAAAAAGGGTAGCCAAGAGCTGGCGGCAGTCGGACCAGGTAGGCTGGTGGGTCTGTATAATACTAGACATCAATTCTGTCAACTCTTGGGGTTTCTCAGTATAGGAGGCATAATGTGTTTTCCAGTTTAATAAATCTGTTGTGGAGAAGGGCACATAAACTAGACTGGTCGGTCCGACCACAACCTGACCCTCTTCATTTACTATAGGTAATCCTGGGACCTGCCGCAGTGGCATTTGGCGAACTTCTCTCGGGCCCACTGCCCTGCTTCTAAGGGCGTAACGCAGATTTGCAGATCCGGTGGTAATTCTGCTGCTGGTGCTTGGACTAGTGGACGACCCTGGACTGGCATCTGACCCTCCACTGGCAGATCCTTCAGGGGATGATGGTTCTGCTGCAGAGCTCTGCTCAGGACTAGAGCTCCGACTTCTCCTTGGGGGAGGGATCTGGTCCTCAGGTGTTGGAAGTGGTGGAGGTGGGTGATCAGGTGGGGGTACCTCAGCTGGAGGTAGTCTTTCCACCTCTGGCTCTACTCGGGGTTCTAATGGAGCTGACGGGACTGCAGTATACAGAAATGTGGGTGGATAACCCGGGACCTCTGGAGGCTCTAGGGCTGCATAAATAGGGGGCTTTTCTCTCTTAGCAGGGACTCCTGTTGCAGTTGCTAACATAATTCTACACTGCCCCTCACGGCAACGCTTCATCCAAGGGGGTTGTTTCTCACAGATATCTAGCCAGGAGTCTATATAGGAAAACTGTTCGGGACCGTATCTGCGCACCACCTTGTGCACTCGGGACACAATTTTTACATCAAAAGTACCTTCTGGTGGCCACACGGCGTCCAGCACCGGCCACACCCTACTACACAATATTTCTAAGCGGGTCGGTGTCATTTTTTCCCCATAATCACCACTAAATCCCTTCTTAAAATTCGTGATCATACAGTTCAGCGGAGTTTGTACGGACTCCGCCCCTCCCATTATGACGTACAAGACAGCAAACAGAAAGGGTGGGTAGGATGGCTGCGGGTAAGGGGTCTGCACAGCCCACAGAACAATAAGGGGGACAAACACCGAATGCTTCCTCCTTTTCGTGACCTGGGCGCAGTCGCCCGGCCAGGAACTGCGCTACTTAGGAGTCCGCTCTCACTTGGTCTGTATTGCAAGACCTCTCAAGCACACGTCACACAACCAAACATGCTAGCATTTCCCAAATTGCAAATTCCCGGGCTAACTGACTAAACCAAAATTTACCAAACCAAAAGGGTCAGTGGCTTCGCCCCGCACATTCTCATGCAGGGTTACTAGGACCGCCCTGGAAGTTGGTCAGACTCCCTTTACCTTTACCATACCATATTAGTCTCGAGACATTCCCAGAGCTAACTGACTAAGAACCAGAAAAATCATTACTCACCGGATCCGGTAGCTAATGCGCTGCGCAACCAAACCCTCCTTGGGTTGAATCCTGGACTCCCCTCAGGGTTCGAGGTGTTGGCCGGCCAGACCCAGCAAGCCACTGAGGCAGGGCGGAATCCTCCAATGCAAGGGGACCAGTGGTGCCTGGGATCCTCTCCGCTGTCGGTCGGCCGCAGTTCCAACCGGACCAAACCTGGAGGCGGTAATACGTAGTAGTATTCACTTGCGCACCATTCAGGTACCCCACCTTCCCGGCCAACGCACCAGGAATATGTTGTAGCGAAGTGTCCTCAATAAATAAAACCAGGAGTCTATTTACTAAGATTCAAGCCAATTTATTTGTGCACAGTCTCAGGCACTGTCACATTCAAAATGGTCTGAGCAATGGAGTTCAACAAAACAACATCTTTTATACCTTTCTTCATCAGTTCTATACAGACAAACTCCTCATTGGTCCCGGTGCCCCCTCCCACCCCCATCCAATGGGGATCTCTGACCGGGCTTAACACCTGTTCCCCCTGCTCAGGCCTCCCAAGCCATGGCTCAGTTTCTAGACAACACATTCTGCTACAAGGTCCCTCCTCGGCTTAGAGAATGTGTGAAAGCAAGATACTGGTACACATCTGTTATCAACATAAAGGAGCTAAAATAGAAGATTCTTGCATTCTTATCAAAGCAGTTTAGAGCAGTATTTCTAACTTCTACTGGCTTTCAGCTCTGCTCAGCTATAATATTCTCAAGTGGGGGTTGGGACTCAGGCCTAACTTACAGGCCTTTCTTACTCCTGCAGGCTGTGCAGGCTATTCTAGGCCATAGCCTATCACAGTATCTCCAACATCCTCATTACCTTACAATCCTTAAGCAGGCTCTCATTGTCTCCAAAAAAAGAGTTCCCCCCTCCCCTGTTCCCTTGCTTCCCCCACCTACATCCACAGTGGGGCATAGTCTGACCAGGTGATATTTACAATGCCTGCCCCTCAACCGGTCCACCAAAATTAAATCAATCCTACTGAAGCTATCATGAGGATGGGAGCAAAAAGTGTATTCCCACCCTTCAGGATACAAGAATTGCCAGACGTCCACCAACCTAAAGCGGGTCATCAGCCCTTTCACTATTTTCCGATTACGGCCCCTTACCTCCCTGAATCACACTTGCCTATCCCACCCTGGGTGCAAAACCAAATTAAAATCCCCCCTTCCCCAATATCAACTCCCCTTGGACCTTCTCAACCATACGTTCCCACACCCTCTTACAAAATAGGACCTGCCCCCCCCCCCCCCGTTGGAGCCATAGACTGTCACTATGGTACCATCTTACCCCCTCAGCACTAAGATCCTCTTTATCACAAAGTACCTCCGTCACTTGATAATGCACTGCCTATGTATCAGAACAGCCACTTCTCCCTTCTCCTCCCCCCTCCCACTGGTGCATAAGCGTTTCGTCCCTGTGGAGCAAATGAATCCTGTACAGACAATATCCCATTGCGACCTTTCAGCTTCATGGAACAGCTTCACTGTTGCTTCTTGAATATGAATTCAGCCCTTTAACATTTATAGATCCTACCCATACCATGTCGATCCTCAGCCCCTCCCCATACTCCACCAATACTGCACCCCCCATAGTTGACCCGTCCCTACTCTCTCCATACCCTCCCCGACCCCTCCTCCCTTGTCCTTCCCTTGCAGTGAGTCTACATTCTAGGAGAAATCATCATCCCTCGATCCCAATACCACTTCTCCCACTCTACCCCTCCCTCCGACCCCTCCCATAACATCCCTCCAATTCATCTCACCCTCCGCTGTCACAAATCCCCTCTCCATCCACATCCCTCTCAGTAAAACATGCCAATACAGTACCGTCCTCTCCCAACCATAGCCCCTTCCCACATACACCAACCTCCCCACAAGCCATGCATCCCCCCCCCCCCATGTCAACCCCCATCAAACCCCCAGGTGACTACCATATCCAACAGTCTCAATTCAACCTCTCCCCTCCCTCTCAAGCCAGTGACTAGGTCCAGTCCAGTCCAATGACCCATATAGCCTACTTGTCCAGCCACTCAGTCCCAACCTCAGACAATGCAAATCACTTCACTTCCCAACTGCCTCAACCTCCACAGGCGGGCCTTTCGACAATCTTTTCAGCTGTCGGCTTTTAGCAGTCACGTGTTGCCATCTCAGAGCCAATGCACTGGGAGTCGGTGCCACCACATCCAGCCCCTGGTGGCCATCCACCGTGAAAACCACCTGGTAGTTCAGCTTTTTCAGTGCTTGCTATGCCTCACTGGTCGTTTTGATCCCCCTAGAAGTTTCTCTAGTTGTGAAAAATATCCCAAAGGAGAACATTCATTTGTATCACATTCCTTCCGCCCACATGAATGCTGTTACCTCCTGCAGGGCTCTCTTCCACAGCAAAGTACCCTGCACCAAGTCATTATACAGATCCACTGAACAGTTATCCCACTGAAATTGGCCATATTTCTGGGAGGCTGCCAAATGGTGGTCTTTAACCATATACAACTGCAAACAGATCACCATATCCTGGGATCGATTCTCCCTAGCTGGACCCAAGCTCCAATGAGTTCTCGCAATCCCAATCAAGCCATCAGGTTCCCCCAGTCTGGTCCATCTCCATTAAAAACTGTTTAAACAGGCAATGGAGCACTGCGGTGCAGTCCTTGTACCACTCCTCCTCCGGGATCCCCCGCACCCACAAATTATCCTGGAGTTAAATGCATGGCTGCGTGGATGGTGTCGAGAGCGTTTTGGTTTCCTGGACCATGGGATGATGTTCCAAAGGATGCAGGGCAGAAATGGTATCCATCTGTCCAAGAAGGGTCAATGTGTCTTCAGTAGCAGACTGGCTAACCTACTAAAGAGGCCTTTAAACTAGATTCATTGGGGATGGATGAAGAAAGCCCCCAGGTAAGTGAAATATTAAATAGCATTATAAAAATGGGTAAAAGTGGCAACATCTGGAAAGTGGTGTGTATAAATGCCGGTTATATGGGAAATAAGATTCCAGATGTTGAGGTTTAATGGAACACGCTGACTAGGATTTCCGCAGTACATACTACCTTTCCCCCCAGATCTGCAATATAGACGCTTCAACTGTCTTCCTCTTCAATTTCCTCGTCAACAATCTGCCAGCCCTGTCCCCAAACTCATAATAGCACTGCTGCACCCTCTGCAGCCAGAAGGCCACTGAGTCCAGAGCAGTTACAGAGACATGGTTCACGGACAAACAGGACTTAGATGATATTATACCAGGCTATACCTTATTCAGGAAGGACGGGGTAGGAGGAAGGGGAGGAGGAGTGGCACTATATGTAAAAAATAACATTAAAGCTATAGAATTACAGAGCTTAAAAGGGAGAGAGGAGACACTGTGGGTTAAACTAGAAAGAGGGAAAGAGAAATCCATTTGCATTGGCGTGATATACAGACTCCCCTCACAGGGAGAAGTAGTAGATGGAGATTTAATAGAAGAAATACCCAGCATTGCTAGGAAAGAGGAACTGCTATTGATAGGTGATTTCAATATGCAGGTGGTTGATTGGAATCTCCCTGCTGCAGTGTCATCTAGAAGTAAGGAGATCCTGAATTTTCTACAGAGAGAACTATTCAGGCAAGTAGTAACAGAACCCACACGTGAAGAGGCCATATTGGATCAATGGTGAAAGTGTTTCTGATGTTATAGTGGGAGATCATCTCGCATCCAGTGATCACCAGATGGTGTGGTTCAGCATTAGTACTAAGGCTGATGAAATCCATTCAAAAGCGAGAGCCTTAGATTTTATGAAAACTAACTTTCCCAAGATAAGCCAAGACCTCAAGGAATCGGTAGTGGGATGGGAACAGCTAGGGGATGTAGAAAAACAGTGGGAAAACTCAAAGGGGATATTTTAAGGGCAACCAACCTTTTTGTTAGAAAGGTAAATAAAGGTAAAAGGAAAAGGAGGTTGCTATAGTTCTCAAAAGAAGTAGCTGAAAAGGTGAAGAAGACCTTCATGAAATACAAGAGATCAGAGAGGAAGACAGGCATCTATATTTAAAAACTTACAGAAGCTAGCAAAGTAGTCAGGAAAGCAAAGATACTAAGAGAAGAAGAAACAGCCAATGCAATGAAATGAGGGGATGAGACTTTTTTCAGATATGTTAGTGAGAAGAGGAAGGACAAAAGTGTTATTGTAGACTCAAGGGTGAAGGGGAGGAATATGTAGAAGCTGATGAGGATAAAGCTGAATTGCCAGGGCCAGGTGCAGGATCTCAAAAACACCCACAAATAGGAAGAGAAACGAATGGGATCTCATATGATTTTCAGAAGACTGTGTTCAGGAGGAAAGCACAGTTACTTACCTGTAACAGGTGATCTCTGGGAACAGCAGGAATAAGTCTTCACATATGGGTACGTCGGTACCGACGGAGCCTGCGAGGGAATGCTCCCCAGCTTCCCAAAAAGGAAAGCTTTTGGGAGCATCCCACAGCGCCTGCGCGCTGCCTTCCTGCCTTTCCTAACCAGCTCTCCTCAGTTCGAGTTTAAAGCTGAGACAATATAGAGAGAGAGGAAAGGAAAGATAGAAAAGAGGTACAACTCCTAGGGGAGGTGGGAGGGTTGTGAAGACTTATTCCTGCTGTTCCCAGAGATCACCTGTTACAGGTAAGTAACTGTGCTATCTCCAGGAACAAGCAGGAATGAGTCTTCACATATGGGGACTCCCTAGCTAAGATGCCTGGGAGATCCCCAAGGATATGAGACCCTGGGAAGGGTTCTACGTCCTCCTATGGATCTCAGGCATCCATCCAGGGAAGGAGGGTAGGAGTTGTTTAAGAATGGAACAGGTGTTTGAGGACAGCCTGACCAAACAAGGCATCCCGGCGGGAGTCCTTGTCCAAGCAGTAATGGGCTGTGAAGGTATGAACCGAGGCCCAGGTGGCTGCTCGACAGATCTGGTCGATGGACAAGAATTTAGATGAGCCATAGAGGTGGCCATGGCCCTCACATTATGAGCCGTGACATGGCTCTCCAGAGAAAGGTTCTTACTCTGATAGGCGAAAGAAATACACTGAGCAATCCAATTGGACAGTGTTCTCTTAGAGACTGGAAGTCCCAAATGAGAAGGATCAAAAGCAACAAAAAGCTGGGAAGACTTTCTATGTTGCTGTGTCCTTTGTAAGTAAAAAGCAACAGCTCTTTTACAATCCAGAGTATGAAGATTCTTCTCTGCACTGGATGCATGAGGAGCTGGAAAAAAGACAAGTAAATATACCTCTTGATTAAGATGAAAAGGTGAGACCACTTTAGGCATAAAGTGTGGATTTGTCCTAAGGACTACCTTATCATGATGTAACCTTGTATAAGGTGGATTAGCCACTAAGGCCTGCAGTTCACTGATGCGGCGAGCAGAAGTGACGGCAATGAGGAAAATAACCTTCCAGGAAAGAAATTTCAAGGAGGTAGTGGCTAAGGGTTCAAAAGGTGGCTTCATAAGCTGACCAAGAACCAAATTTAAGTCCCATGCCACCGGAGGAGGCCTAATGGGAGGTTTAGTTAAAGTTAGGCCTCTCATGAATCTTGCAATGAGGGGATGAGAGGAAATAGGTTGTCCATTGATGGGCTTAAGGGATGCTGCAATAGCACTCAAATGGACTCTTACTGAATTTGTTTTAAGGCCTGCATTGGAAAGATGCAGGAGATAGTCTAACAGAGAATTTAAAGGTAGTGCTAGAGGGTCAAGACCTTTTTCAGCACACCAAATGGAAAACCTCTTCCATTTAAAAGCATAAGAACGTCTAGTGGAAGGTTTTCTGGAAGCATGGAGGATATCCTTCACTTGTTGAGAAAGATTCCAGTCTTGAAGGTCTAGGACTTCAGTAACCAAGCTCTGAGGTGTAGGGACTTGGGGTTTGGGTGCCACAAAGTCCCTTCCTCCTGGGACAGAGGGTCTTGAGCAGCTCCCAAGTCCAGGGAGGGAGCTTGGGAGAGATGTAGAAGTAGAGGGTACCACACTTGGCGTGGCCAGCGTGGAGCTATGAGGATCATAGATCCTTGATCCCTCTGGAGTTTGAACAGAGTCTTGGGAATCAAGGGAATGGGTGGAAAGGCATACAGGAAGCCCAGACCCCAATGAAGGAGGAAGGCATCCTTGGCCTGAACTCCCTGACACGGAATTCTGGAGCAGAACCGGGGAAGTCTGGCATTCCACGGACTTGCAAAGAGGTCTATGTCCGGGGTTCCCCATTCTTGGAAGATTCTGAGTACGTGATCCATGTGCAGGGACCATTCGGGTGGAAGCAGAACTCGACTGAGTCTGTCTGCCCAAGAGTTTTGGACTCCTGGGAGGTATACTGCCAGGAGATGGATTTGATGCTCTCTGGCGAAGGCCCATAATCTTAAAGCTTCATTGCAAAGTGACAGAGAGCCAGTTCCTCCTTGTTTGTTTATGTAAAACATGGCTACTTGATTGTCCGTATGAATGAGGACTGTCTTGTAGCTGAGGAAGGTATGAAAGACCTTGAGAGCTAGAAAAACTGCTCGAAGCTCCAAGTGGTTGATATGAAGAGAGGTCTCATGTGGGGACCAAGTGCCTTCAGTGGAGAGGTCCTGAAGATGGGCTCCTCAACCTGTTTGGGAGGCATCTGTTGCGAGGGTTGCTTGGGGCAACAACTGTTGGAAGGGGGACCCCAGCAACAAATTCTGAGTGGACATCCACCATTGGAGAGACCAAAAGAGACATTTGGTGGTTGCTATTTGGTCTGAGAGAGCTCCTGAAGCTTGAGTCCACTGGGTGGACAAAGTCCATTGAGCTGCTCTCATGTGTAGGCGAGCATAGGGTACCACATGTACTGTGGAAGCCATGTGGCCTAGCAGTTGTAGCATGCCCTGTTCAATGTAATTTCAGTTTGTTCAATGTAAACCGCACTGATGCAGAATAGCGCGGTATATAAGAGAATGTAAATAAATAAAAAAAAAAATAAAAAAATCTCCCGGGCAGTTAAGTGGCACTTTGACTGAACCTGGGAGGCTAACTGCACTAGACGTTGGCAACAGGCCTGAGGAAGGTAGGCCCTTGCAGTAGTGGTATCCAACCAGGCCCCTATGAATTCTAGGGACTGAGTAGGGATGAGCTGAGACTTTGGGAGGTTTACCACAAGTCACAGGTATTGCAGAATGCGCCTTGTGCGGTCCAGGGAAATCTGGGCCTCTGACTGAGATGGAGCTCGGATGAGCCAGTCGTCCAGGTATGGGAAGACAAATATTCCCAGAGTGCGTAGAAATGCAGCAACTATTGCCATGCATTTGGTGAACACTCTTGGAGCAGAGGCCAGACCGAAAGGAAGGACTCTGTATTGGTAATGTTTTCCTTGGAAAAGAAACCGTAGGAATCTTCTGTGAGAGGGATGGATGAGGACATTTGTGTATGCATCCTTGAGATCTAGAGAACAAAGCCAATCCTGACTTTGAAGGTATGGAAGGAGAGTGCCCAGAGAAAGCATCTTGAACTTCTCCTTGCATAGAAATTTGTTCAATTCTCTGAGATCTAAGATGGGTCTGTATCCCCCTGTCTTCTTTGGAATGAGAAAATAGGGGGAGTAGAACTCTGACCCTTGATGAAGAAGAGGAACTTCTTCTATTGCCCCTTGGGCAAGAAGGGTAACTACCTCCTGACCTAGAAGGTAGAGAAGAGATGTGGGAGAACTGAAGTGTCTCACCATGGTGTGGGGAGGAAGGTCTGAGAAATGAAGTTTGTAGCCCTCTCTTATGATGGAGAGGGTCCACTGCTCTGATGTGATTTGCTCTCATCTGGGAGCAAAATGAGCTAACCTTCCTGGAATGGTGAGAGGTTCTGGCTGTTGTAGAGCCAGAAAGGCTAAGTTCTCTAGCATCAAGTCAAAAACCCTGAGTGGGTTGGGACTGCTGAGTTGCAGCAGCCCCTGTAGGCTTAGGCCTGGCCTGCTTAGGTTGCTGACGCTTAGTGGCAAAACGACCTGTAGAAGATTGTTGGCCAGAAGTAGAAGGAAATCTGCCCTTTTTGAAAAAAGAGTTTTTGAAAGTCTTTTTCTTGGCAGGAATGGAGGTTGACTTTGAAAGTCTATCCAGAGCAGAGTTTTCTGCATCCATTTGAGTGGCTTTTATTTGCCACTCTTTGCCAAATAGATTTTCACCTGTACAGGGCAGATTTCCTAAGCCATCTTGAACCCAGGGTTCTAATCAGAAGCCTGGAGCCAAGCAATTCTGCGAGCAGCTATGGCAATGCCTGAGGCTCTGCTGGCACCTTCAAAGGAGTCAAAAGCTGCCCTGTTGAAAAACTTTTAAATGTCTTGAGTATGCTTAAGCCAAATGAGGAATTCGTCCTTTTTATCTTCTGGAAGAAAAGGGAGGAAGTTATGCAGTTTTTGTGCAACTTCTTTTAGAAACATACCCATGTAAAGGCTGTATGAGTTGATTCTGGCAATAAGCATACTGGCTTGGAAGATTTTCCTACCAAAAGCATCCAAGGTCCTGCATTCTCTTCCTGGAGGAGCAGAAGAGTGTCTCTTTGTACTCTTTATCCTCTTCATAGCTGACTGCACCACAATGGAATGGTGAGGAACCTGAGTTTTCTGAAATCCAGGACAAGGAGGGACACGATACATAGTGTCCAATCTGCGAGAATGAGGAGAGAGAGTGAGAGGAGTCTCCCATAAATCAATCATGTGTTCATAAAGAATCTCATGAATTGGTAAGGTGACTGCCTCTCTAGGAGCCTTAGAGTATCCTAAAATATCGAATTTTTTTGCTCTAGGTTCTGATTCAGAGGTTACTGAAATAGAAAGTCCTTTAGCTACTTCTCTTATGAAGTCTTGAAAGGACAAGTCCTCTGGAGGAGACATTCTTCTTTTTGGAGAAGAAGGCTCTTCAGGAAGGGCTATGGATACTTCAGGAGACTCATCTGATGAATCAGAATCACCAGAGGAATCGAAGTATCGCCTGTCAGGGTGCTCTTCTAACGCTCGATACGCGTATCGAGCGGTATCGACATCGGCCGTCCTCGGTACCGGATCGGTACCGAGAAGTAGCCCTGGACAAGGAACCGATGCAGCCGGTATCCTGGTCGATGTCGATGCAGTCGGTACCAGTATCGGCGCTGGTGCCGGTACCGATACCGAGAACGGAGTTTGTTGTGGTACCATCGGCGTCGCAGCTTGAATGAAGGCCGCGATAGCCCGCTGCATGGACAGAACATTCTGATCCATCGACGCCATGAATGCCTGGAAATCGGTACCGGGAGATTGTGCCGGTACCCCAGAACATTCTAACAGGTGATCGGTCGAGGCCGTGCCATCGATGTCAACCTGTAACCACATAGGAGGAGCTTTGGAAGCCGGAGCTTCCCGCCGGGGTTGTTTTGCTGGTGCAGGATCCTCGAGGGCAAGCCCGGAGGCATCTCGATGCTTAGAGGGAGATCTACCCTTCGAGGACCTGCTAGGTTTATGTTTGGTTACCTGAGATCCATCAGGAGAAGACGACCTGGAAGATGTCGATGCTACCGACCCTGCATCAGCGGGAAACAGCACATGGAGCTTAGCTGCTCAGTTCTGTAAACCCCGTTTAGACATTAGAGAGCAGGACAGACAATCCGGAATGGAGTGTTCAGGACCCAAACATTTAAGACACCATTCATGGGTATCTGTAACAGAAATAGTACCGCTACACTTAGTGCATTTTTTGAACCCGGAGGCTGGTTTTGAAATAGTACCGCTACACTTAGTGCATTTTTTGAACCCGGAGGCTGGTTTTTCCATGAGGGAAATTTTCTTGTGGGCCCTGAGGCCCAAGAAGAAAAATACACTAAGTGAGGAAAGTATAGATATTATTATTTTTTTTTTTTTTAAAGAAAGAAAGAAAAAAGACCGGCGGTACCGGTCCGGAGTCGGGGAAGGCAGACACGCGACCAAAGAAATAAAATAAAATAAAGAACTTCTTCAGCGGTGACAGGGCTCGGCCTGCTGGCTCCGCGGCAAAGAAGAACTGAGGAGAGTTGGTTAGGAAAGGCGGGAAGGCAGCGCGCAGGCTCTGTGGGATGCTCCCAAAAGATTTCCTTTTTGGGAAGCTGGGGAGCGTTCCCGCACAGGCTCCGTCGGTACCGACGTACCCATATGTGAAGACTCATTCCTGCTTGTTCCTGGAGATCTAGCTAAACCAAAAGTAGACAAAGCAATGGGACACATCCGAGACTACTGAAGGAACTTGGGAATGTTCTAGCAGCTCCAGTGACTGACCTTTTCAAGGTCTCTTTGGAGTCGGGAGTGGTGCCAGAGGACTGGAGAAAGGCACATGTGGTCCCTTTACACAAAAGCGGAAGTAAGGATGTGGTTGAACACTACAGGCTAATTAGTCTAACCTCTGTGGTGAGTAAATTATTGGAAACTATACTGAAAGAAAAAATAGTGAGGTTTCTGGAGTCCAATGGATTACAGGATTGGAGGCAGCACAGATTCATCAGAAGCAGGTCTTCTCAGACAAATCTGATTGATTTCTTTTGACTGGGTGACCAGGGAGATGGACCAAGGGAGAGCCCTAGATGTGGTGTATTTGGATTTCAATAAAGCCTTTGATATCGTTCCTTACAGGCGACTTATCAACAAACTGAGCACCCTAGGGATGGACCCAAAAGTTACTGATTGGGTTAGAAATTGGTTGAGGGGGAGTCGACAAAAGGGTACAGGTAAATGGAGCTCACTCTGAGAAGAGGGAGGTTACCAGTAGTGTACCACAGGGATCTGTCCTTGGTCCAATTCTTTTTAACATCTTTGTTAGTGATATTGCAGAAGGGCTGTTGGGTAAGGTTTGCCTCTTTGCAGATGATACCAAAATCTGCAATAGAGTAGACACCCAGGAAGGAGTAGATAACATGAGGAGGGATGTAGCTAAGCTTGAAGAATGGTCTAGAATTTGGTAGCTGAGATTCAATGCTAAAAAAATGCAGGGTCATGAATTTGGGCTGCAAAAGTACAAGGGAGCGGTACAGTGTGGGAGACAGGGAAAGTACTTCTGTCCACAAAAGAGCGGGACCTGGGACGATCTTAAAGTAGCTAAACAGGTAGACAAGGCGACGGCAAGAGCTAGAAGGATTTTTGGGTGAATACGGAGAGGAATGGCCTGCAGAAGAAAGGTGATAGTACCTCTGTATAGGTCTTTGGTGCAACCTCATTTGGAGTATTGTGTGCAGTTCTGGAGACCATACCTTCAAAAGTATATAAACAGGTTGGAGTCGGTGCAGAGCGTGGCTACTAAAATGGTTAGTGGTCTTCATTATAAAGCAGCCATCGGAGCAGGCATCAAAGGAATTGGGCCCGACGCCAGTTCCCCGAATGGAGAATCTCGATTAGGATGGTGTCTGGTGATCGAGGCCGGTCCGAGGTTGGGTCCTTTCGGGGGACCTTCGCAGGCCGCTCCCTCTCCGATCTCTTGCCCAGCCTGTTGGATCTATCCAGGAACGCCGCCTTCGAGGTCGTCGTCTTCTTCTTGGGTTCCCTTGAGGGAGACCCCCCCTCTCTGAAGAAACACGGCGCTGCTTGGGTTCTGCAGAGCTGGCCAGAGATGTTGTGGCTTCAGATGAGGCCCTGGCATTCGGAGGTACCGGGGACTCGGGGGAAAAACAAAAAACAAACAAAAAAAAAAAAAAAAAAAAAACTTATCGTGCTGCTGCTGGCGGCTCCTGAGGACCTTGCTGGACATCTTTTTGCAGAGACCGCATGCTGTGGGGTCATGGGCTGGCCTAAGACAGCGAAGGCAGCAGTCGTGTATGTCAATCAAAGACATAATTTTGGCACACGGATCACACTTTTTAAACCCACTGGCAGCCATGGGGGAAAAAAGTACCCCAGCGAGGTCGAAGACCCACCTAGCTGCCAGTTGGTAAAAAGGCACAAAAACGGCAAAAGGGAAAAAACTACAGAAAGGACCCAAACTCTATGCCAAGAAAGTGAAGTCAGGTTACGAGAAGAGTACCAGTGCAGAACCGAAGGAGCCTCTGAAACTCATGCTGAAAAATGTTTTTTTTCCAGGGACAAGCCAGACAGACGTCTGAAGGGCTCCACGGAATAAAGGAGACTGAGCAGGATGGCACTCTTTGGTGGGAAGGGGACCACACATGTGTGGTAGCATCTCCCGAAGTCTTTGCTTGAAAGCTGGGGAGATACTTCCGCAAGGGTTCCGTTTGTGCCGACATCACCCATATGTGAGGACTGACTTCCTGCTTGTTCTTGAAGAAATTTGTTTACGGAAAGAGTGGTAGATGCATGAAATAGTCTACCAGTAGAGGTGATAGAAATGATGACAGTATCTGAATTTAAAAAAAGCATTTGGACAAACACAGAAGATCTTTAAAAGAAAAAGGGGGACTACTGTAGTGGCCGATATGGAAAGGCAGACTAGATAGGCGATGTGGTCTTTTTCTGCCGTTATGTTTCTATGTTTCTATTATTGTGCGGGACCAATTCTCCATGTCCTCAAGCTTCTCTTTCAGCAACTATTACTCTTTTCTCACCTCCTCCCACCCTGTATTCAGCCCGCTGAGGGTGTCCGCGTGACGCTCCACATGGGTTCTCCACTTTCTCCATTGTCATGCCAAGCTCAGCTATGTCCTGCTGTATCACCACCATTGCTTCCTTCAAATTGGTTGTTACTTGAGGCAATGTCCACTTTTAGTTCATTCTTAAACTTCTGCAGCCACAACTTCAAGTTTCCCCCCTCATCAGGGGGCACTCTCAGCCTCCATCTCCAGCTTCAATTCCTCAGAGCTCTTGGCTATCATGTTTCGTACCTTGCCGAGTGCGTGGGAACCCTTGCACTGCACATACAGTGACTGGAACTCTTCCAATTCTTTTAAGGATGGACATCCCCATAGATCTCTCGTGGAGGTCTGCACCTCTGGACGAAAAGGGTGTGGCACAGTTAGCTAGTTTTTACACTTTTTCAGAATCTTGATGGAACTTCCCTAACCTCCCATCCATTCAGCTCCGATGATATCATCCTTTCTATTGCTTTTGACAGTCTTGATCACCACCTTCTCCTTGACATCCTGTCCTTATTTGGATTTAGGGGCTCTATTCTTTCCTGGGTTTATTCTCTTCTCTCCCATTGCTCTTTTAGTGTATGTTCTGGTAGATCCTATTCTACTGCCATCCTGTTTCAGTTGGTGCAGCTCAAGGCTCCATCTTGGGCCCTCTTCTGTTCTCTCTCTATGCTCAGTCCCTTGGTATACTTATCTCCTCCCATGGTTTTCTGTATCATCTTTATACCGACGACTCTCGGATCTACCTCTCTGCAAAGGAAATCTTCAGAAATCTAGCCCTGTATATCTGCCTGCTTATCTGATATTGCTGTTTGCATGTCTCACAGTCATCTCAAATTAAACATGGCCAAAACCGAGCTTATCATTTTCCCCCTAAACCCACCCACCCCCTTCTTCCCTTCTCTATTTCTCTGGATAAAATTAGACTCCTCTCACTCACAACCTTGGAGCCATCTATGACTCTACTCTCTTTTTCTCTAGGCACATCCAACAGACGTCTTGCTCTATAACATCAGTAAAATTCATCCTTCAACACACACTACTAAGACCCTTATCCACTCACTAATCACCTCCCGCCTTGACTATTGTAATCTGATTCTCGCTGATCTCCCACTAAATCATCTCTCTCCCCCTCAATCTGTTCAAAACTCAGCTGCACAGCTGTGTTGCTATGCTCATGTAATCCCCTCTTCTCAAGTTACTCACTGGCTCCCTATCCATTTCCGCATCCTGTTCAAACTTCTCTAACTGAGCTGTAAGTGCATTCATTCTGCAGCTCCTCAATACCTTTCTTCTCCATCTCACTCTATACTCCTCCTCAAGAACGCCACCTCCTCTGGCAGATCCTTATCATCTGTACTATTTTTTGCCATTGCCAATTGCTGACTTGGTTCATTCAACCTTGTTGCTCCATATCCCTGGAACAAACTACCTGAGTCAGTACATCAGGCTCCTCTCTCTAGTACCAAATAAAACAAAACTGCAGCGAGATCATTTGGACCTCCAGAACTGAAGGGTGCCCTACCTTTCTGTTTCATTACAAGGCCAGAGACTTATTAGCCCTTTTGTATTCAAATCCAGGCTAAAAACTCACCTCTTCGAAGCTGCTTTTGAGTCCTGATGGCCTTCACTCTTGTTCACCAGTTACCATATGTGTATCTTATGGTACCCCAGTCCCAGTTTTTGTGATGCTGTTAGTCTTGATTAGATTGTAAGCTCTGATGAGCAGGGACTCTCTCTTACATCTATATATATGGTGCTGTGTATGGCTTGTAGCGCTATACACATAAGTAGCAGTCAAGGAAGCTTTGGAACGAGAGGTCATAGATAAGGTTAAAGGCCACAGACAAAGGAGTAATCTAAGGAAATATTTCTTTACAGAAAATGTAGACGTGTAGAACAGCCTCTCAGTGGAGGAATGGTTATGGTTTATTAGTAAAAAAAATTGTGGATGCCTTCCAAGATATGTTACTTAAACAAATGGTGATGGAACCGACCAGGGAGAGCTCCATGCTGGATTTAGTACTCACTAACGGAGATAGCGTGTCGAATATCCAGGTGGGCGCCCATGTGAGCAGCAACGATCATCACACGGTGTGGTTTGAGATAAAAGCCAAAGTGGAATCCAATCACAGCAAACTCAAAGTCTTAGACTTCAAAAATGCTGACTTCAGTAAAATGGCCAAGTACCTAAAGGAGGAGTTGGCAGAGTGGAAGGGGATAAGGGAAGTGGAATTGCAATGGGCTAAACTAAAGGAGGCAATAAAAGGTGCAACAGATACATACGTATAGAAAGTAAATAAAAACAAGTGGAAAAGGAAATCTATTTGGTTCTCCAAAGAAGTGGCTGCACAAATAAAGGCAAAACACACAGCTTTCACAAAATTCAGCAGCTCGCACACAGAAAAGAATACAAGATCAAACTAAAAGAGACAAAAAGAGAAATAAGGATAGCAAAATCAAAGGCAGAAGAAAAGATGGCTAAAGATGTGAAGTGTGGCGACAATACTTTTTTTAGGCATATTCGGGAGAGGAGGAAAATCAGAGGTGGAAATGCAGGACTCAAAAGTGCTAGGAACGGATTTGTGGAAAGCGACACTGAAAAAGCGACAAAGCTAAACAAATATTTTTGCTCTATTTTCACTAGAGAAAATCCTGGAGAAGGACCACCTGTAATTGACAAATATACAAATGGGAATGGAGTAGATATCACACCATTCACAAAAGATGATGTGTTAGGTGTTAGAACAGCTTGCAAAACTGAAAGCGGACAAGTCTATGGGACCAGATGGTATACACCCCAGAATACTGAAAGAGCTCAGAGAGGTTCTTGCAGGACCTTTAAAGGATGTTTTTAATAGATCCTTGGAGAGAGGAGAAGTTCCACAGGACTGGAGAAGGGCTGATGTGGTACATCTCCACGAAAGTGGTAATAGGGAAGAAGTGACAAACTACAGGCCAGTAAGCCTTACCTCGGTGGCGGGAAAAGTAATGGAGGCACTCCTGAAAGAACCAATAGTGGACTTCCTCGAAACCAACAGGATGCATGATCCAAGGCAACATGGTTTTACTAAAGGACGATCTTGCCAAACATCTGATTGAGCTCTTTGACTGGGTGACCAGAGAACTAGATCAAGGGCATGCGATGGATGTGATCTACCTAGATTTCAGTAAAACCTCTCATACTGTTCTTCATAGGAGGCTTGTCAATAAAAACAGCTTGGGGATGGGTCCCAAGATGGTGAACTGGATCAGAAATTGGTTGACTGACAGACAAGAGAAGGTGACAGTAAACGGAACTCGCTCGGATGAAAGGAAAGTGATTAGCGGTGTGCCCCAGGGTTCAGTCTTGGGACCAGTACTGTTCAATATATTCGTGAGTGATATTGCCAAAGGGCTGAATGGAAAAGTCTGTCTGTCTTTTTGGAGATGACACCAAAATTTGAAACAGAGTGGACTCCCCTGAGGGAGTGGGGAACATGAGGAAAGATCTACAAAAGCTGGAAGAATGGTCTAACTCTTGGCAGTTAAGATTTAAAGTGAAGTGCAGTGTCATGCACTTCGGAAGCAGAAATCCAAGGGAATTGCATGCGACAGGGGGTAAGAGATTGGTGTGCACGGACCAGGAGAAGGACCGCAGTGTGATTGTTTCTGACGATCTCAAGGTGACGAAACAATGCAACAAGGCGGTGGCAAAAGCCAGAAGAATGCTGGGTTGCATACATAGAGGAATTACCAGCAGAAAGGAAGAGGTACTAATGCCACTGTATAAGTCGCTGGTGAGGCCTCACTTGGAATATTGTGTTCAGTTTTGGAGACCGTATCTCGCAAAAGATATAAAAAGGCTGGAAGCAGTTCACAGGAGAGGAGGGACAGGGGAGATATGATTCAGACCTCTAAATACTTAGAGTATTAATGGGCAAACAAACTTCTTCCAAAGATGGGGAAGCTGTAAAGCTAGAGGGCATAACATGAAGCTGCAAGGAGGTAAACTGAAAGGCAATGTCACGAAATACTATTTCACTGAAAGGGTGGTGGATGCTTGGAATGCCCTCCCGATGGAAGTGGTGGGGGCATACACAGTGACAGAATTCAAAATGGCATGGGACAGATACAGTGGATCCCTTTATAGCAACAGGATAAAATCAAAATAAGCAAAACTATCTCTTATACCTGAACAAACAGGGGTAACCTACACAGAGCAGTGGGTACACCCCTAAACAAAGGCATGAGCACGGAGCAGCAAGTGCACCTACTCTTGCCGCCTTGCTGGGCAGACTAGATGGACCATACTGCTCTTTAACTGCCGTCATATACTATGTTACTGTGATATACTGCCTTTCAAGACAAAGTAATCAAAGTGGCTTACAGTGGTAAAAACAGTCAGAAAGGAACTACAATATGCAAAACAGAAAAGATTGTATAGACAGAGAGAAATACATACAATGTGCACATTTATATAACCTTTTTCCTCCCAGGACTACATTCATAGGAGTCCATAAGCTCTAACAGATAGGTAGAGGAGACGAGGACAGAATCCAAAAATGCATGAGATAAGCACTGACCCATTGCCAAGGAAGGTAATGTTGCCGAAATTGGGTAATTTTTTGGGATGAATAGACATGACAAGCCATATAGACTTTTTCTACTGCCATTTCCTGTTTCTATCATATGTCATTTCTAAAAGAAAATAGCTATCCCTTTTTGGCCATCTCCATCTCGCCTCTTTCCATGAGGAATAGATTTAATCATTACTTCCCCATATCATCAACCAAATGTACTTTAGTGCTACTCAAAAATTGAATTTACTCTGTAGACCACACTGAATGCCTCTTGTTTTCCACCAGTGAAGACCAGCACAGTGTTTGCTATAATGCTTTTTGTTACACATTTGTCTGTCATAATCTTCCTTACCCAGGAAGAGAAAGCACTGCAGGCAAAAATGAGAAAACAGAATAAACCAGAAGATGGAGACAGACCTGCTACAGGTGCAGCATTCCAGAGAGCTTATGTATCCCAACACAAGCAACTAAAAAGTAGGCATGTGATAGGTATACGTTGCAACATAGCTGATGACGTTTAGATAGTAAGAATGTCTGCATCATTTGCCTGTTCTGTGCTCTTTTTTTCACAGAAGCATTTTTTGAAGGTGCCCCATTGTATGGCCTATAAGGGCCAGTGTAAAAGATGCTTGATATGCCCCTTGGCTTTCTATATATGAACTGTCAAGCCACACCTAACATTTTAAGATTAGAATGGTGGCTAGCTCACTGGCGCAGATATCAAGGGCTGACACTGCCATCCAGAAAGTTCTTTCGATACCTGCATTAGATCCATCATTCTCCAAATTGGCTAGAGATTCTGTGAAAACAGCTTTCACGGTCATCCAGGAGGGTGGATGGAGTTCTGATCAATGCTTAAAGGTGATACTTGGAAAAGGATACAAGATGGCTCCCCAGAAGCAGCTGCATGCCACAGTAGTTCTGGAGTTCCAACAATTCCTCTATTGTTTCTACTTGCCTGATGGCGAGGAACCACATTCTGTGGTTTTTGTTATCCACCTGACATTTGCAGCCAGGGAGATATTCCTAGGGAGTTGTGGGGGGGGGGGGGGTATGTTTGGGGGCAAGAGGCATTATACATCTGTCTCCCCTAGACATGAGCATTCTGCTCAGCCGTGATCAATGAATCTTTCTGATGGATCCTCTGGTTCAAGTCACCAGTATTTCAGGACTAAAGGTACTTAGAGATAGTGTCATTGGCTCTGCAGGGAGGGTCATGGTGAGTGATCAAGTAGTGCAAGTGGAAAGTATCAATACTGATAGCATCGGAGATGGAAGGTAGGCCTCAATGATAGTCCCGGAGGGCTGAATTTCTGCTATTGGTCTTTCAAGCTGTAGCTAGCAATTGCATGAACATCTGGACTTGAAAGGGTTTCTGGTAGCAGTCAAGAAGATACATGAAAATGGCATTTTATTACCAGATCGTGTCCTTTCCTTGAGTCCTGCTAGACCAATCCAGACAAGTGGGTTGTGTCCCCCTACCAGCAGATATGGAGACAGAGAAAAAATTCCAGAGGCTTCTTATGACCTCATTCTGCTATAACAGCCAGAACAGGTGGGAGCATATTTCATATTTGTACCCAAGCACATGGTAAACAATCCCTGATTACACACTACCTCAGTGAAGATAATAAGTTTCAACAAAATAAAACACATAACTATGTACAGGATCAGCTTCAGACAGGTGGCTTGTCAAATGGGTATGACAGCGCCAACCACAGAGAATACAGCACACCAAAAGCAGGTGTCCTCAAATGGTTTAGCAGGACTCAAAGGACATTATCTGGTAAATAAAATGTCACCTTCCATATCATCCTGCTAGACCAGTCTAGACAAGTGCGATGTACCAAAGCTATGACTCAACTGGGCGGGAAAATGACACAGAACTTTCAAGACCTCTGAGCCATAGGCCATGTCTGCCCTGGCATGGAAATCCAAGCAATAATTCTTAAGGGAGCAACTGAACTGTGCTCCACCCACGAGAATGCCTGAGTGGAATGTGCATGCAAACTCTCTAGAAGTGGCTGGTTCCACAACAGATACGTTGAAGCAATGGCCTTCTTGATCCAATGCCTCAGGGCACACTTGGCAGCCACATCACTTTTATGTGGTAAAAGTGTAGAATAGTCTCTCAGTGGAGATAGTAGAGATGAGGACAATATCTGAATTCAAGAAAGCATGGGACAAACACAGAAGATCTCTAAGGGAAAAAAGGGGGCTATAGTAGTTGATATGGAAGGGCAGACTAGAAAGGCCGTATCGTCTTTTTCTGCTTTCATGTCTCTTTGTAGTCCTGCAAACAGCACAAACAAACAGTCTGACTTGCAAAGGATTTAGTAACCTTAAGATACCTGAGAAGCACACTCCGAACATCCACCAAGCGAAGGTCCTTGTCCTTCCCATAGCATTGTGTCCTAGTAAAGGAGGGCAGACAGATCACCTGATTAACATGAAAAGATGACACCACCTTGGGTAAGAAGTGAGGGACAATCCGAATGTACACAGCCTTCTCAGAGAATGACAAGTAAGGGTCCCTGGCATGATAACGCCTGCAGCTTAGAGATAAGTCTTGCTGAGCAGGATTGCAACAAAGACGACGGTCTTAAGGGTTAGATCTTTAAGCATGATCTGCTTCAAGGGCTCACAGAGCTCTAACATCACAGTCCAAGGCACTAGGCAGAGATCCCATGAGGGAATGACTGAACACAGGGGAGGACAAACGTACCGTACCTCCTGAAGGAAGCAAGACACATCTGAGTGTGAGGCTATAGACTGCCCGGTCACCGGTCCTCTGAAGCATAAGGATGTCACTTGAACCTTCAGGGAGCTAAGAACAAGGTCCTTGTCCAGATCATCCTGAAAAAAGGCAAATTCAAACCACCAGATGCTCATGATACCAATGCTCAATGAGACACCAGACACGCATGTAGGTAAGATTGGAAAAACCCTTCCTCGCCTTGAATAGTGCGGAAACTACAGCAGGAGGATAACCCTTATGTGCTAAATAACACCTATCAAGAGCCATGCCATAAGTAAGAAGGGAGACGGTTCATCCAAAAGAACCAGTCCCTGTTGCTCCGCCCAGACTAGAGACCAGAAGCGCAACAGCACCAAACAAATGGCCCTTACCTTGAGGTGGTTGATGGGCCATGCTGATTTCCAGCTGCTACAATGGCCCTGAGATGTTTGGCTCTCACAATAAGCTCCCTAGCCAAACAATCTGGCATCTGTCAACAGGAGGAGCAACCAATTATCATCCAATGGCATGCCCCTCTTCAGATGCTGGAGCTGTTTCCATCACTGGCTGGACACCAGCACTGGTTAGAGGGGAAGCCTGGCCTTGAAATCCTGAGAGCTTGGAGACCAATGAGACAGCAAGGACCTCTGCAGCAGTCTCATATGAGTTTATGTCCAAGGTAATATTTTGATCGATGCTGTCATCAAGCAGAGAAGCTGCAGATAATCCCAAACCCTTGAAGTCTGCTGAATCCGGAAGGCTGCCAGTTCAGACAACAACTTTTCTACCCTCTTCTCAGGTAGAAAGACCCTGCCTACATCAGTGTCGAACCATGCTCCCAGGTATTCCAGCAACTGGGAAGACTGCAAGTGCATCTTCCCTTGACAGATCACCCAGCTGAGACTTTCCAGGATCTGCACCACAGGAGTCAACAACAGAGATGCTTCTGACTGTAATCTGGCTCTAATGAACCAATTGTCCAGATATAGATGAACACAGATCACTTGGTGCCTCAGCGTTGTGGCTGCCATCATCATGACCTTCAAGAATGTCCTTGGGGCATTGGAGAGGCCAAAGGGAACAGTAGAAAACTGAAGATGAGAGCCAAACACAGTGAAATGGAGAAAGCACCGTTGATCCTTGAGAACAGGAATGTAGAAAAAGGCCTCAACTAGATCCAGAGACGTAAAGAACGCCCTGCACCACCTGGATCACTGACTGTAGAATCTCCATACCAAAGTGTAGAGTTTGCAGGTGGGCACTTACCCTCCTTGAGGTTGAGTATTGGCCGAAAAGATCCATCCTCTTTTGGAACCACAAAGTAAATGGAGTACTGGCTCTTGCCTCACTTAGAAGGAAGGCAGCGGGACTACCGCCCACAGATGGAGCAATCATTTCAGCGTGACTTAAACAGTGACTCTCTTGACCACAGAACCATATGGGGAAATAATGAAGGTGTCCAGGATAGAAACCCTGTATTCCAGAACATAGTCATACTGAATGGTGTCTAGCACCCAGTAATATATAGTCTGTTACCCAGGCCCACTCCTGGTAGAAAAGGTGCAGCCTGCCTTCTACTGGAGGCATCCAGTTATTGTGCTGGACAAGAGATAGCACTTCTTCAGATAGTAGGTTCCTGGGGTCCATGATCCCCACGAGTCTGGAAGGCGATACCTCCAGAGCTCCTGGGAACTCTGGGATTCCAGGTATTGGGAACAAGGAAAATGGGCAGATGCTGAGGAAGAGGATACACCCGTTCATTTCCCAAGACCCTGTGTCTTATCCTCCAGGAGCTATGAGGTTTGGACTCAAGCAAATTCTTAACCAGCTTCTCCAAGTCCTCTCCAAACAAAAGCTTCCCTTTACAGGTAACCAGGAAAACCAAACTTTAAGGTACATCTGCTGTCCAGTAACAAAGCCATAATCAGAATCATGTCACTGTCAACAGAGCAATATCTTTAGCTGCCAAGCGGACAAGACCATACATAGAGTCTGACAAAAACTCTGTTGCTGACTCTAGGAAGATGGCAATATCTTCTGGAACAAGTGACTGAATCCTCTGAAAAAGTTTGAGTCATCAGACACGCTCACATAGCTGACTGGAGGATAACAGAGGGAGTTAAGAACTGATTTTTTATCCACCTTCTACTGGTATGGTGGTCAGCTTCATGAGCACCATTACATGCACATCCAATCAAGGCATGCAGAACCATGGGGTGTAGTCCTCCTCCTGTGGCAGAGCGTAAAGCTTCTTAAGGACCCTCAGCCCCTCCACTAAGGAGTCAGGCAAGTTGCACTCCAAGCAGACCATGCTCTTGATAACCTCCACAAAAGGAAAGGCCCTGCAGAAGGGAGTGTACCTGCGGCACCTGTTCTGCCACTGAAGAGTCCATTAAAAATTGAAAACCCATCTATTCACAATACACTACAATAGTAAAGACATCCACTCAAAAGAATTAGATAAAGGCTAACCATTCTTTGTCTGACATCTCACTACAACATAAAAAGAAAACTCTCCCTATCAGATTCTGAACTTCTCTCCATGATTATACCCCACATAATGTCTATATGTAAATAATGTATATAAGTTGCACAGTTCTGTGCCATTCAGTTTAATATTACTCTGTTTATTTTATATTGCTTATAGTTATCTGATGTTATATGTAAAACAAACTATGCTTTGTTGAATGTTGTTATCTGTAAACCGCAGCTGAACTATGGAAGCAGCGGTATATAAGTTCTTGTTAAATAAATAAATAAAATAAATTAAAGGCAGAGCAGAAGACACTTGAGCAATTAGAGCTGCCCGTTTCTCCACTCTTAACAAGCGGATAATGCCGGAATCATCAAGATCCTACAAAGTAGAAGACATTTTGCCTTCAAGATGACAATCATTGCCTGAGACTTTGGAACTAGACTCCGGGACTCAGCCAAAAGAAAGCCAATTTGAATCTCCAGACTCCAATCTCTGCCGAGATCACTTAAGAGGTGGTGCCCGGGCCAGGCTTCAACTCGTCACTATCCCTTCTTTTGAGTGAGCAGAAAACAAGCAAGAGGCCCCAGAGCCTGAGCTGCCAGGCCAGAAGGACCAAGCTTGCTATGGAAATGAGAAGAATCCCAGGTAGGACACCTGGAAACCATGAGCTCCATGACATGAATAGCATACCCATCTGCAGGGGAAAGGACTTGCCATTGGACCCTTAAGAGAAAAGGAGCAGCCAGTAGAGCGAGTGCTCAAGTCCAAGGCTTAGAGATCATCCTTTTTCACCACAGTATCCGCTGCCTTCTGCAGCGAAGACAAGGCGGCTAAGGCACCCATGTCATCTCGTTGCAAGAGGGGAGATGGGCCCTCCAAGGTTGCATCCGAAGCCTCCATGCAAGACTCGCAGAAACCAGAATCCAACGATGTAACACTCTGTTTTTCGCAAAGCAAGCAGTGTTTCTTAGAAGCAGGCATGTATCTATGCCAATAGTGTAAGTCTTAGATACTGTTAATAGCCTGGCTTTACCGGCTTATGGCACGCTGTAGCACATGCTCTGGCAGCATGGGCACTAACACAGTGTACCACAGCTGCACACAGACTAAAGGCATGTACTTAATGCTCGGCATAGCAAGGTACATATGAAGTGCAGCTGATGTACACAGGCAGTTCAACAAGGCAGGAAAAATGGTGGGAAAATCAGCACAGCACCAATGAATGCACCAGTCAGCAGACAAAATCACATAAACCCCCAGTCAGACAAGACAGATCTAGTTTTGGTACTCAACCCCAAGCAGTCAAAGGCAGGCAAACCATGCTGGGCTCAGTGCTAGTCCCCTGTTGCCAGGGCCTGCGGGCACATACCTCTAAGGAACCTTTTTGTAATCTTTAGGGGCAAGATGGGAAAGGAGGAGGACGGGAGCACCGAGGTTGTGTGAGGCTTGAAGAATCCTTTTCCATACTCCTTTCCAAAACTTCTGGCTGCTCAACTTAGCATTATAAGAAAGAGGAGCTGAACTACTCCCCCTCCTCCACAATGGCGATACCCCAAACAGCACCAGGTTTGTTTGTTATTTTAAATATATTGTATTGTGACCACATTAATACGTTATCAAACTCCTGCACATAAGTAATGTCCAAAACCACAACATGACATCACTATACCACTCTTGCAGATGGGAGGTAGTGAGAAGAAAGCCTCCCCTCCCAATCAGCATAACTAAACACAAAAGCTGCTTGTAACAAATATGACAACCCCCCCCCCCCCCCACCAAAACCACCATAAGTATAATGATATGGGTGTAATCCTGTTGCCCATATGCTGTTTACTATGGGGCAGCTCTTCAGCTTCTTCTTGCACACCCAGGGATATCCTAGCAGGCTTTGGTCATTCTTTTTTACATTATTCCTCCCTCCCATTATTCCCCCTCCTGCCCCTCCCCCCCCTACTGTTCCCCTTTCCAGCCAGTGGGGATCAAAGCCACATGAGTCAACATTCCCAAAAAGACTAATACCGCTATCGCTCAAGGGATCCCCCCTTCACCTCTTTCTCTCG
Organism: Ichthyophis bannanicus; assembly: GCA_033557465.1. NCBI lineage: Eukaryota > Metazoa > Chordata > Amphibia > Gymnophiona > Ichthyophiidae > Ichthyophis > Ichthyophis bannanicus. Next base: position 552,376,056 of record CM066031.1, read on the forward strand.
CAGTAGTCATTTAGCCATGTCTCACACTGCCCCACCCACTGTTCAGGATCTAGGGGTTTTTATTTATTTATTTAATGGTATTTCTATCCCGCCTTATCCTTTAATCAAGGCGGTTACACAGCAAACAATCAGTGGGAGTGGTGCTTGGGTTCAGTGTGTGCGTCATGTACAGTGAAATTGTGTGTGTGTGGGTGGGTGGGTTGATTAGTGTGCGCTATTTACAGCATGAGCTATATACAGGGAAGGTGTAGGGAGCGTGCCGATAAGTTGTTGGTCCATGGTTGTATCACTCATTGTGTGTTCGGTCCGTAGTGCTCCAGGAATAGCAGAGTCTTTAGTTGTTTCCTGAAGTCCTTGGTGTCTTCAGTGGCTCACAGTTCGTCCGGGAGTGAGTTCCACATGCCAGGTGCTGCCAGTGACAGTGCTCTTCGTGCAGTGGATTTACATGCTTTTGTGTAGTCTTTTGGCGTGTTGATTGTGTCTGATGTGGCTTTTCTTCTGGGTCTTGTACTGGTGTCGGGTTGTATAAGGGGTTGAAGGCTGTGGGCAGAGTTCCTGTGTTTGATCCTGAATATGTTTAGGATTGTCTTGTATTTTATGCGTGAGTTGATTGGGAGCCAGTGTAGGTCTTTTAGTATGGGGGTGATGTGGTCTTGTTTGGATGCACCGGCTATTATTCGTGCTGCCGTGTTTTGGACCATTTGTAGTGGTCTGAGTGCCTGTTTTGACATGCCTGTGTAGATCGGATTGCAGAAATCAAGTATGGGTGTTATGAGAGCTTGACAGACTGTGCGGAAGTGCTCGTGTGTGAGGAGTGGTTTGAGGTGTCTGATTATTCTCAATTTGAAGTATGAGTTTTTGGTGGTCTTGCTGATGTGCGATTGAAAGTCTAGCCTCTTGTCGAGTGTTACTCCGAAATATTTCACCTCGTTTTTGAGGGGTATGGATGCATTGTTGACCTTGATGGAGGGTGGCGGGTTGAAGTTGTTGTTTCGTGTGATGAGCAGTGCTTCTGTCTTGTTGTAATTTATGGTCAGGTTGTTGTCGTGTAGCCAGTTTTTCTGCTTTCCAGTGATTTACTAAAACATTTCTGACCATCATAAACACCACCTGCACAAATTTATACTCTAGGGGCGCTCCTCAACACTCCATGGAGCGGTTCCTCATCTCTCAAGTAAGAGAGCTGAATATGTCCACACCCCCACAATGTCCTGAATACTCACCAACACCTTCTCCCAATATTTCTGCAGTTTGGGGCACTCCAGAAATGTATGCACCCATGTAGGCTCGGCAGCACAGACGGTGTGGATTTTCCCATAGATGTAACAAACCCCCTATCTCACGTCAGGTAGGCCCTGTGTATTATTTTCTATTGCATCGCTTATAAGGCAACGCTTGGCATCTGTTTAGGGATCCCTGCCAAGAGGTTCTCTATAGAGTGTGCATCGGTCTCCTCCCCCAGCTCCTAAGTCCAGACACTTCCCCAGCTTCCGCTGTTACCTCTGGGGTCTCATATCTCCGCCTGTCCTATACCAGTACACCACTCTGTTGTGTTTGCCTTGCGTTGCCAGGAATACCCTATCCAAATTTTTAAAAATTGACTGGCTTATCCCCTCCCCCTATACCCCAGTCTTAAGAGGTGAAATAATGGCGGCATTGTAAATAGGCCATTAGATGCTTGTTAGGAAATTTTCACTCATTCTTAAGCTGGTCAAAAGTGGAAAACGCACCCCTACCCAGTTGAGTAGTTGCCCCACATAGCAGCACCCCTGTTTGTCCCAGCTGTGGAAAGCTGCATTGTCACATCCCGGAAGAAATTCAGAGTTTCCTAGAAATGTCCTAAACAGGGAATTCTGGTCCTTGGCGCCCTCCCTGCCCCCTCCCCTCCTGCTTTCTCACACCATCATCGCCACCCCCCCTCCACATGGGCTCCATAAAGCATTGAAAGCTTTGTGTCCCTTTCCGCCATTGCTGGTTCAGTTGAAGACGATTAAAGAACTTGTATGGGGAGCATCCCTCATCCAGAATACCTAGTGGGATATTGCGGCCCCGTCGTGTAATTCATGTATCCACCAAAACAACGCCACCACATTGTATAGGTGGAGGTCTGGCAAGTTAAGCCCCCCAGCTTCCTGTCCTGCCACCAGCTTAGCATTCTATAAAAACAGTTCCTCCGTGACTTTCACCCACAAGGGCAGGACCTGGAGGGGATATATAGCACCCGTGGAAAGGGCATCATCTTGACCAACACTATCCTCCCCAGCAGCGAAATCGGTAGGTTCCGCTATTTCATGCACCAGGCCTTCAAATGAACTAGCTTCTCACTCACATTCTTTTGATACAAGATGCAGCTATCTGTGCACAAATGTACTTCTAAATACTTCATAGAGTCCCCTGCCCAAGCAAGTGGGACTCTCCTCCTTCCCGTAGGCTGGCGCAACTAGATTAGACCTGCTTAGCCTCTGATTTGGACCAATTCACTTTCAGCCCTGCAAATTATCCAAACAATGCTTTTACTTTCATCACATGATCAATGTGTGCTCTGGCATGGCTAATAAAAAGCAACATATTGTCTGCGAAGAGGTTGATTTTGTAGGTAGTCGCTCCAATGTGGATACCTGGTCATTCCTCCGTAGCCCTGATTTTTACCAGGGGTTCCAGAGATAGTAGGAAGAGCATCGGAGAGAGTGGGCAGCCCTGTTTCATACCCCTTCGCAAGTATAAACACTTAAAAAACCCCTGTTAACCAGGATCTGAGCCTGGGGTTGGTGATATAGGACGTGCATCCACTCCAAGAAGGGCCCCTGATCCCGAATCTCTCTATCACCCAGAAAAAGTATTCCCATGAAACATTACTGAAAGCCTTTTCTGCATCTAGGCTAGCAATGATATTGTCTCCCTCCTGTCCCCTCCCCGGTTGCAAAACCACCAGGGGTCTCCTCAAGTGGGCAGACGCAAAGCATCCTGGGACAAAGCCCACCTGGTCTGGGTGTATCAGCCTTGGGACAGTATAGAGGCAATAAGCTTAACATCCTAATTGATAAATGAGATGGGCCTGTAAGAGCCCATCAACGTTGCATCTCTACCAGGTTTGGGAAGAATATAGAAACAAACATGACAGCAGAAAAAGAAAAATTGTTTTTGATATATGAGATAATTTAATTAACTGGGGTTTTTTGTGGATATTGGTTATATACTCTGGTGGGTGTTTCTTTGTTTTGTGCCCTCAAAATATCTCATTTCCGTTTTGTCCACTGTTTTTCTACATCCCCCAGCTGATCTCATCCTGCTAACGACTCATTGAGGTACTGGCCCATCTCAGGAAAGTTAGTTTTCCTAAAGTCTAAGACCTCTGCATTTTAATGGACTTTATCAGCCCTAGTCATAATACTGAACCACACCATCTGTGATCACTGTATGCGAGATGATATCCCACTATCATCAGAAATACACTTCCCACTGGTAAGCATTAAGTCCAGTATGACCCCTTCACGTGTGGGTTCTGTTACCAGTTGCCTGAATGGTTCTCCCTGTAAAGAATCTAGGATCTCCTTAATTCTAGATGACACCGCAGCAGGGATGTGCTAATCAACATCTGGCATATTGAAATCACCTATCAGTAGCATTTCCCCTTTCCTGGCAATGCTGCGGATGTCTTCTATTAAATCTCCGCCCACTTCTTCTCCCTGTGAGGAGAGTCTGCATATCACGCTAATGCAAATGGATTTCTCCTTCCCTCTTTCTTGTTTAACCCAGTGTCTCCTCTCTCCCTTTTAAGCCCTGTAATTCTATAGCTTTAATGTTATTTTTTACATATAGTGCCACTCCTCCTCCCCTATCCTTCCTGAGTAAAGTATAGCCTGGTATAATTACATCCCAGTCGTGGTTGTCCATGAACCATGTCTCTCTAACTACCACTAAATCCAAGTCAGCCTCTTCCATTAAAGTCTCAACATCTAGGATATTATTTTCCATTCTACAGGCATACACACTGCTTTCCAGATTTTGCCCTTTATACCCACTTCTATAGAAATATTTAATGTTTCACTTACCTGGGGGCTTTCATCACCGAAGCCCAATGAATCTAGTATAAAGCCTTTTTCAGTAGGTTAGCCAGTCTGCTACTGAAAACATGTCGACCATTTTTGGTCAGAGGGACGCCATCTCTGCTCTGCAGCCCTTAGATCATCATCCCATAGTCCAGGAAACCAAAAGACTCTCGATGACACCATCCATGCAGCCATGCATTTATCTCCAGGATGCATGCTTCTCTGACTTGGCCTTTACCCTTAACAGGGAGGATTGAAGAGGATACTACCTGCATACCTGGATGTCACCTAAGCAACCCAATGGACAACAACAGAATCAAACCCCCATCCCCCCCCCCCCAACTCACACAAATTTGAATGCAAATTTATGTTGTAAATTTATGTTGTACATAGTATTGTATATAGCGCACACTGTAAATAGACTCACAAGAATCAACGACACACTACAACTACACACACGCATAGACCATTGCATGCCCACACTTAACACATTGTCTGTCGATTGTTTGCTGTGCGAGCCGTCTTGATTGAAGGATAAGGCGGGATAGAAATCAATTTAAATAAAATAAATAAATAGCTGTCTGCTTCACCCTATGTCCTAGAGCCATGAAGTCACTTTTGATATGTTCAGAGGGATACTTGGCAGTATCATTTGTGCCGACATGGATGAGCAACATTGGATAATAATCAGTGGGCTTAATGAGTCTCAGCAAACTCTTCATAACATCTCGGATTTAGGCACCTGGCAGACAGCAGACCTCTCTGGACATCATCTGGTCGGCAGATGGATGCCTCAGTACCACTCAGAAGAGAGTATCCAACCACCATTACCCTTCGCTTCCTCATGGTGACTGATTCTGCAACTTTGGGGTACTCAAGTTATGGTTTCTCCCTTTCCTGGGATGCTTTCACCTCCTCCACTTCCAGGGCTGCATAATGGTTTTTCAGTTCAAGGGCTGGAGGAGCTGGATTGGTGATACTTCAGGCCCTGGTGACTCACGTCCAACCTTCGTCATTTTGTAGGCTCCCATCTTCATCTCTGCTGGAGAGCTTGGATGTTTCAAGAAGCATCTCATCAATGTACTTCTCACTGTTTTGAATGCTCCTCAGCCTCGCCAACACTTCTCTGAGCTCCTCCACTTGTTTTCTGAGAGCTTCAGCATGCAGGCATCCTGCACAAGGAACTGGAGCTTCAACTAATAATTTAAGACTAGATGACAAATGCTATCATAGACGTTTTAAAAAATTTGACAAAGATACATTTATACAGGATACCTTACCTCATCTATCTGACGATTCAGTAGAAATAGAGACACAAGTAAACAAATGGAATTACATAATTTCTAATGCAGCTAGAATGACAGACACAAGTCCAAGGAAATCAAGGATCAATAAGCTACATCACAAGCCATGGTATTCTAATGCTATACGTCTGATGAAAAGAGATCTCAGAAGAATAGAGCGTAAATGGAGAAGGAATAAGGTTTCAGAATTAAAGCAGATATATTTAACAAAACAAAAGCTATACGACGAACGTATTAAAGTCTCAAAGAAAGAATACCATACAAATATAATAAATAACTCCATCAACAAACCTAGAGAGCTTTTTGAAATTGTAAAGAGTTTAACAAAAGAGCAAAAAACAGAAGGTGAAACTGAAGAAATTGAACCGCAGAAGTATGCAGATTATATTAAGGAAAAATTCCACTCTAAGGTAAAAGATATATTTAGTCTCAACTTGAATTTGGTCTCAAATTTCAGGGTCTGGAATACATTCTCTTTTCCTTCTAAAGAGCAACTCTCGCACATTATCTCTTCCATAAACACATGCACTTCTCCAACCGATCCATGTCCTGTATCTTGGATAAAGTCCACAAAGTCAAATTTTATTCACATAATACAAAACATTGTGCATAATTCCCTCTCTCAAGGTAATTTACCAAAGCACTTAAAGCTTGCAACTGTTAGACCAATCCCGAAGAAGACAACGTTAGACAAGAATAACCCAGCTGGCCTACCGGCCTATTTCCAGCATACCCTTTTAGCGAAAATCATTGAAAAGACAGTGCAACTTCAACTCCAAGAACACATTGATATTCATGCGCCTTTAGACGATAACCAACATGGTTTTCGCCCAAACCATGGAGTTGAAACCTTAATGATTTATCTTTTTGATTACGTTCTCCGTACCATTGATGACATTAAAAAGGGTATTATAATGATTTTTATAGACATTTCGGCTGCATTCGATTCTGTAGATCACAATAGGTTATTACATAGATTAGAGGAGATTGGTCTACATGGGGTCACATTAAAATGGTTTCAATCATATCTGACAGAGAGATTTTTACAAGTAAAGATTGGACAAAAAACTTCTCTGCCCATAAGAGTATTACAAGGTGTGCCACAAGGTTTCCGCTCTTTCTTCGCTTCTCTTCAACATTTATTTGCAGCCAATTTGCAATATTCCATTAAAAAAGTGGCATAAAGTATACAATTTATGCTGACGATATTATGATTTTCACAACTATCTCCATCGAGAAACCTGATTTTTCCAGCATCACAGATTGTCTATCACAAATGTCCACCTGGTGTAAAACCAACAATATGCAAATTAATTTTAGCAAGACAGAGGCATTATTTGTATCTCGTAACCAAAATTTTGCACATCCACCTGTCATCAAGATAGATAATTCAATTATTCCTATTAAATCAGAAGTGAAATATCTTGGAGTTACTCTAGACAAGGAATTAAATCTCAGATCACACATAAACAAGACGATTAGAAGCGCTTATTATAGAATGAAAATCATCAGAAGACTAAGGCCGCTTCTGGAAACTGTTCACTTCCGCAATGTTTGTCATGCTCTAATTACACCATTACTTGACTTCTGCAATCCAATATATCTGGGTCTAGCTAAGCAGTCACTGAAGCCTTTACAGTTAGCGCAAAACACCGCTGCTCGTATAATTTTTGGTCTATCAAGTAAAGAGCATATAACTCCTATCTTAAAGGAGCTTCATTGGTTACCAATATCATCTCGTATTAAATACAAAACAGTAATTTATATTTTCAAGATAAAGCAACAATGTTCTGCAAAAAGTCTGACGTATCTTATCCGGTCAGATATTAGCAACAGACCTAGGAGAAGTGTATCTGAAAATAGAATCAGCTCCTCAAATGACATCAGAAAAACACGCAAGGAGACCTCTGAGAGAGCTTTCTCGTTTGCTGCGACTTCCATCTGGAACTCCCTACCTAATGATCTGAGAGCAGCTCAGGACATCAAAGACTTTAGAAAACAACTGAAAACAGTTTTGTTTACGGAGCACTACGGTCATGCAATCAACTAATTAATTTTTAAGAAAGCAATTATTTATATATACATTGTACAATAGCTCACTTTATAGTATAGCTCACAATATATATAGTGCACCTTTTCCAAGACATTTAATCATATATTTACAAACTATGTATATATTATCACAGATTTTTTCACTATTACTAATTTTCTCTTTTGTTAAACCGCTTTGATTGTATGATAAGGCGGTATAAAAATCCAATTAAATAAATAAAATAAATAAATAAACTGGCATTGAGATCTCTGTCTGGACAGAGGCAGAAGCTGTATTGATGCCCAGTTTTGTCTGCCACACACATCTTCCTTAGTGCCTCTATACATTGGGCCTGAAAAGGCCCCACCGCCAGTTCCTCCAGGATCTTATAAAATTCCCCTCTGAAACCGCCCAGGCCTAGGGCCTTCATGAGTTTGAGCGCTTTAATGGTGCACAAGACCTCTGCCTGGCTAAAAGGTATGTCCAGTGCCACCAGCTTGTCGTCTGTTACCTGGGGTAATGACATCCTCTGGAGAAAAAAAAAAAAAACACACACCTCTCTGCGCTCTACATCCAATAGGCCCTTCTCATAAAGCAAGCCATAAAACCGCTGGAATTGTTGGCAAATACCTTTATCCCTTCTCCTCCAGCATCCCCCGTGAGATTTTTATCCCTCAAACCATTGTCTTACTTTTTGTGGGGCTGACAAGATAGGCCAGTATTCGACCACATTTGTTATCCCATTTGTGGAGTTGGTTTTTGTACAACTTAATGTCCCCCTCCCCCCAATAGTCCAGCAATGCATCAATTTCTTTTCGCAGGGCCATATAGTGCGTCCAATTGGTCTGTTCATGTGCTGGATAAGGCACCTGTGAAAAGTCTGCAGTTGTCTGAAAAGATCTAACAGTTGAGCATCCCTGGCCTTCTGCTTCCCCGCCCTATAGGCAATAATCACCCCCTGCATGGTAGCTTTCGCCACCTCCCATAGGACTCTGTGGTCCATTCCTTCCGTGGTGTTAGTTCACTAGTATAACCTTCAGGCCTCTCGGAGATGCTACTGAAATTTCTGGTCCTTACTGGTTCATCCTCCAGAAAGTACCCCTTTCCTTTCTCCCTCCCCCAGCCGCACCTCTATCCACACTGGCTCATGGTTCGAAAGCCCCATGCACCAAATCTCCATGCAGTCTAGTACTCAGAATAATGGCTCTGTTACCAAGAGATAGTCTAGCCTAGCATAGCTGTTATGTGGGTGTGAATAGAATGTGTAGTCCGCCTCTTCGGGACAGAGGACCAGCCAAGTGTCAAACAGCTGCAGTTCCTCCAGTAAGAAGTCGATCCCCTTCCCCTGCATGTGTGTTGAAGTGCCCCTTGGGAGTTTGCAGGCCACTGATGCATCACGGGGTAAGTTAAAATCTCCTCTTACGATCATCTGGTAATCACTAAATTGGAGCAGTTTAGAGCCAAGGGTGACAAAAAAGCTGTGATTGTAAACGTTAGGTGCATAGAGGTTACAGAAAAATATCCACCTCCCCCTATCTTGCCTCCCATGATGTGGTATTGCCCCTCCACATCCATCAGGCTCTTATGGTGGGCAAAGGGCAGGCTGCAGTTTACAAGTGTCTCCACCCCTCCTTGCCTCCCGTTGTAGGATGAGTATTCCATCTCACCCACCCATCCCTGCTGCAGCTTCCCATGCTCTCTATCCGTTAAGTGATTCTCTTAAAAGAAGACCACATCCGCTCGCTCCTTTCACAGGTGGCTGAGAATTTTAGTACGCTTGACCAGCAAAAGGATCCCTTCGACATTTAAAGTGATCATCTTTACTTTATCCAACGCCTTTTCTGGTAAAGAAGTTGTATGGTCACTAAGGTATACTTATGGTCCTTAGGAGTGTCAGCCTTCCAGCTAAACCAAACCCCCAACTTTGTCTCTCTTCTCCCAGCTGGTTGCCCCCCCCCCCCCAGGTGCTCTACCCACCCACTCCCCTTGCCCACTCCCTCCCTGTGAATCCTCTCTCTCCCCCATACTCCTCTCCTACTGTTCCACTCTTGCTCCCAGGACCCGGCACTGCTCCCTTTCCAGCACTCCCTCACCTCGGCTCAGCAGTTCAGCTCCCTCCCCCGCTGGTCCCCCTCTGGTCTCCTTCAAACCCTCCTAGCCCCGGTCCACTACATCCTTCTCCAGCCCTTGAATTGAAGAACCATTACGCATCCCTGGAAAGGGAAGAACCAGAGCTCAAGTACCCCAAAGTTGCAGAATCAGTGACCACAAGGAAGTGAAGGGTAGTGGTGGTTGGTGACTCTCTCCTGAAGGGTACGGAGGCGTCCATCTGCCGACCAGACTTGATGTCCAGAGAGGTATGCTGTCTGCCTGGTGCCAAAATTCAAGATGTTATGGAGAGTTTGCCAAGACTCATCAAGTCCACTGACTATTACCCAATGTTGCTAATCCATGTTGGAACAAATGATACTGCCAGGTATCCCGCAGAGCGTATCAAAAGTGACTTCATGGCTCTGGGAAAGAGGGTGAAGCAGTTAGGTGCACAGCTGGTGTTCTCTTCAAACCTCCCTGTTGAGGGTAAAGGCCAAGGCAGAGAGGCTTGCATCCTGGAGATGAATGCATGGCTGAGTGGATGGTGTCATTGAGAGCCTTTTGGTTTCCTAGACCATGGGATGCTGTTCCAAGCGTTGCAGAGCAGAGATGGCATCCATCTGTCCAAGAAAGGTCAACGCGTCTTCGGTAGTAGACTGGCTGAAGAGGGCTTTAAACTAGATTCATTGGGGATGGGTGAAGAAAGCCCCCATGTAAGTAATACATTAAATACCTTTATGGAAATGGGTAACAGGGGTAACATATGGAAAGCAGTGTGCATAAATGCCCATAGCATGGGAAATAAGATCCCTGAGGTTGACGCTTTGGTGGGAGTGGCTGACTAGGATTTAGTGGCAGTTACAGAAACGTGGTTCACAGAAAACCATGATTGGGATGTAACTATACCTGGCTATACTTTATTCAGAAAGGACAAGGTAGAAAGAAGGGGAAGAGGAGCGGCACTTTATATAAAAACTACTATTAAAGCTTTGGAATTACAGGGCTTAAAAGGGAGAGAGGAGGCATTGTGGATTAAATTAGAAAGAGGGAAAGAGAAATCTATTTGCATTGGTGTGATATACAGACCTCCCTCACAAGAGGAAGAGGTGGACAGAGAGTTAATTAAAGACATACACAGCATTTCTAGAAAAGGGGAAGTGCTACTGATAGGGGATGTCAATATGCCAGATGTTGATTGGCACATTCCTGCTGCAGCATCATCTAGAAGTAAAGAGATCCTGGATTCTCTACAGGGAGAACTAGTCAGGCAATTGGTAACAGACCCCACAAGTGAAGGGGCCATACTGGACTTGGTGCTTACCAATGGTGAAAGTGTTTCTGATGTTGTAGTGGGAAATCATTTTGCATCCAGTGATCACCAGATGGTGTGGTTCAGTATTAGGACTAGGGCTGTTAGAATCCATTCAAAGGTGAGGATCTTAGACTTTAGGAAGACTAACTTTGCCAAGATGGGCCAATACCTCAGGGAGTCATTAGTGGGATGGGAACAGCTGGGGGATGTAGAAAAACAGTGGGCAAAACTGAAAGGGGATATTTTAAGGGCAACCAACCTTTTTGTTAAAATGGTAAATAAAGGAAAAAGGAAAAGGAGACCGCTATGGCTTTCGAAAGAAGTAGCTGAAAAGGTTAAAAAAAAAAAAAGAGTGAGGCCTTCATGAAATACAAGAGATCACAGAGAGAGGAAGACAGGCACCTATATTTGGAAAAACTTAGAGAAGCAAGCAAAGTAGTCAGGAAAGCAAAGATTCAAAAAGAGGAGGAAATAGCCAATGCAATAAAATGGGGGGATAAGACATTTTTCAGATATGTTAGTGAGAAGAGGAAGGGCAGAAGTGGTATTGTCAGACTCAAGGGTGAAGGGGAGGTATATGTAGAAGCTGATGAGGATAAAGCGGAATTGCTTAACAAATATTTCTGTTCTGTGTTCACAGATGAAGGTCCAGGAGCAGGACTTCAGAAAACACCCACAAACGAGAACAGAAGCAAGGGACATCTTGAACAATTTTCAGAAGACTGTGTTTGGGAGAAACTAGCTCAACTTAAAGAAGACTAAGCAATGGGACCAGATGGAATACACCCTAGAATACTGAGGGTACTTGGGGACGTTCTAGCAGCTCCACTGACTGACCTTTTCAATGCCTCATTGGAGTCGGGAGTGGTGCCAAAGGACTGGGGAGAGGCTCATGTAGTGCCTTTACAAAAATGCAGAAGTAAGGATGTGGTTGAAAACTACAGGCCGGTTAGTTTAACTTCGGTGGTGAGTAAATTATTGGAAACGCTGCTGAAAGAGAAAATAGTGAGGTTTCTGGAATCCGGCGGATTACAGGATCCGAGGCAGCATGGATTCACCAGAGGCAGGTCTTGTCAGACAAATCTGATTGATTTCTTTGACTGGGTAACCAGAGAGTTGGACCGAGGGAGAGCCCTAGATGTGGTGTATTTAGATTTCAGTAAAGCCTTTGACACTGTTCCTCACAGACGACTTATAAACAAACTGAGCACCATAGGGATGGACCCTAAAGTTACTGCTTGGGTTAGAAATTGGTTGGGTGGGAAGCGACAAAGAGTACAGGTAAATGGAGCTCACTCTGAGGAGAAGGATGTTACCAGTGGTGTGCCCCAGGGATCTGTTCGTGATCCGATCCTTTTTAATATCTTTGTTAGTGATATAGCAGAAGGGCTGTCGGGTGAAGTACTTTTGTCCCCTAAAGAAGAGCGGTTGTGTCTGATGATCTTAAAGTAGCTAAACAGGTAGAAAAGGCAATGGCAAAAGCTAGAAGGATGCTTGGGTGCATACGGAGAGGAATGGCTAGCAGAAAAAAGGAGGTGATAGTTCCTCTGTATAAGTCTTTGGTGCGACCTCATTTGGAGTATGGTGTGCAATTCTGGAGACCACACCTTCAAAAGGATGTGAACAGGATGGAGTCGGTGCAGAGGGTGGCTACTAAAATGATTAGTGGTCTTCATTATAAAGTATATGAGGACAGACCTAGGGATCTTAATATGTACACCTTAGAGGAAAGGCAGGATAGAGGTGATAGCATAGTTACTCACCTGTAACAGGTGATCCCTGGGAACAGCAGGAATTTAGTCCTCACATATGGGTATCATCGGTACCGACGGAGCCTGTGTGGGAACGCTCCCCAGCATCCAATTAGAAAGCTTTCGGGAGCATCCCACAGCGCCTGCGTGCTGCCTTCCCGCCTTTCCCAACTGCCTCTATCCAGTTGAGTTTTAAAGCTGAGACAAAGAGAGAGAGAGAGGGAAAGGGAAAGAGATAGAGAGATACAACTCCTAGGGGAGGGTGGGTGGGTTGTGCGGACTAAATTCCTGCTGTTCCCGGAGATCACCTGTTACAGGTGAGTAACTATGCTATCTCCAGGAACAAGCAGGAATGTAGTCATCACATATGGGGACTCCCTAGCTTTATATGTCAGGGAGAGACCCCAGAAATTGTGCGTCCCTGAGAAGGGCTCCACTTCCCCCCATGGATCTCTGGCATCCTACCAGGGATGGTGGGTAGGAGCTGATTAGGTATGGAACAGGTGTTGGAGAACAGCCTGACCAAACAAAGCATTCCGGCGGGAGTCCTTGTCCAAGCAGTAATGGGCTGTGAAGGTATGAACCGAGGCCCAGGTAGCTGCTCGACAGATGTCGTCGATAGACACAGAGTGCAGATGAGCCATTGAACATAAGAACATAAGGTATGCCATACTGCAGGGGTCTCAAACTCAAATTGCTTTGAGGGCCGAATGAGGACTTGTAAAGTAACCCGGGGGCCGCATAAGACGCGGGGCCTCATTTGCATAAGGGGCCTCATTTGCATAAATATTTGCATAATGTTACCATGCACTAACTTTTAGTAAACATGCCTCTTTAATGAGTGCATGGATAAAGAAAGACTAAAAGATTTAGAAACAGGAAGACAATAATTAAACTGGGAACCCCAAAAGCCAAACTTGGAATGTACAACAACACTGTAGAAATAAAACTATAAATTAATTTCCTCTTGTACTAAACAAAGCGCAAACATTAATGATGCACATTTCCCAGAGCTGACATATTCCAGTTAATAAATTCAAATTAAAGAGATATTTTTCTACCGTTTGTGCATTTTTTTTCAGTTGCAATTGTTCCAGCCACTTTCTTCTGGTTTCTTCATGTCTTCTGCTAACTCTCCATCGTCTGCTGTCCATTTGCCCTTTCTTCTCTCCTAGTTTTTTTCCATTCTCTCTCTACATCTGCTTTAACATACTAATCTTTCTCCTTTTTCTCTTTCCTCATTCCTATTTCATCCACTCAAATTTTACCCCTCCATCCTCAATCCCCACTTACTCTCCCAATACCTGGCCAATTGTAGATTTGTCTTCTCTCCCAGACAAAATATTTTTCCCCTCTCCATTTCACTTTCCCAGCTCCATCCCATTCTAATCCTCCCCCAACATCAGCTCCCTTCTAGTTCCAGCCCCACCCAGCATACGCTCCCTTCTAGTCCCTGCATCAGTCCATTTCCAATCCTAGCCCCCCATCAGCCCATTTCCAATCCTAGCCCCCCATCAGCCCATTTCCAATCCTAGCTCCCTCCCCTCACAGCCCATTTCCATTCCAAGCCCCCTCCCCATCAGCCATTTGCAGTTCAAGCCCCCCTTCCAATCAGCCCACCTCCAGTCCTAACCCCCATCTGCCCATTTCCAGTCCTAGCCCCCACCATAGCCCATTACCAGTCATAACCCCCCCCCCTGCCAATAGACCACTTCCAGGCCTAACACCAATTACCCCATTTCAGTCAGCCCCTCCATAGCTCATTAACAGTCCTAACTCCCCCCATCAGCCCACTTCCAGTCCTTCCTAACCCCCACCTGCCCATTTCCAGTCCTAGCCCCCACCATAGCCCATTACCAGTCATACCCCCCCTGCCAATAGCCCATTTCCAGTCATAACCCCCCCTGCCAATAGCCCATTTCCAGTCCTACACCCCCCCTCCCAATCGCCCATTTCCAGTCCTACCCCCCCCCTCCCAAAAGCCCATTTCCAGTCCTACCCCCCCCCCAGCCAATACCCCATATCCAGTCCTACACCCCCCCCCCTGCCAATAGCCCATTTCCAGTCCTACCCCCCCCCCCCCGGGTAAATAAAAAAAACACCTGGCTTCTTCTGCTGCTGCTGCTGCTGCAGCAGAAAATCAGCTGTCCCGCGGCCCCTTCCTCTCTGCCCGGAGATCCCTCATTGTGCTTCATCAGCGTGTGGTTCTTAAGCCGCGAAGAGAGTATTTCCCTCTCGCGCGGCTTAAGCCTATTCACTTGTCAAGCCTCGCGAGAGGGGAATACTCTCTTCGCGGCTTGAAAAGCACACGCTGATGGAGCACAATGAAGGATCTCCGGGCAGAGAGGAAGGTAACGCAGCACAGCTGATTTTGCTGCTTGAGCAGCAGAAGCCCGTTTTAAAAAAAAAATTGACAGTCGATTCTGCCGCTGCCACGGCGGCAACGGCAGAAGCAAGGCTTTTTTTATTTCCCTCCGTCGCGGGCCGCACAATCTTCTCTCGCGGGCCGCATGCCGCGTGTTTGAGACCCCTGCCATACTGGGTCAGACCAAGGTCCATCAAGCCCAGTATTCTGTTTCCAACAGTGGCCAATCTAGGTCATACGTACCTAGCAGTTTCCCCAAAAGACACAGGTTCCACAATGCTTGTATTGGTTCAAGCATTGATATCCTGGGTCCCTTCTTAATAATGGTTTATGGACCTTTCCTCCAGGAACTTGTCCAAACCTTTTTTAAACCCAGCTACACTAACAGCCTTTACTACATCCTCCGGTAACAAATTCCAGAGTTTGATTACACGAGTGAAAAAATATTTTCTTTTATTAGTCTTAAATAGTTTACCCTGTAGCTTCATTGCATGTCCCCTAGTCTTTCTATATTCTGATAAGGTAAACAATCGATCTACGTTTACCTGTTCCACTCCGTTCATTAATTTATAGACTTCTATCATATCTCCCCTCAGCCGTCTCTTTTCCAGGTTAAAGAGCCCTAAACGTTTTAGCCTTTCTTCATAGGAGTATCCTTCCATCCCCTTTACCATTTTGGTGGCTCTTCTCTGAACCTTTTCTAAAATCGCTATATCCTTTTTAAGATACGGCGACCAGAATTGCACACAATATTCAAGGTGCGGTCTCACCATGGAGCGATATAGAGGCATTATAATATCTTTTGTTTTATTTTCCATTCCTTTCCTTATCATACCTAGCATCCTATTTGCTCTCTTGGCCACTGCTGCACACTGGGCCGAGGGTTTTAACATGGCATCCACAATGACGCCTAAATCTTTTTCCTGGGTGGTGGTTCCTAATGTGGAACCTTGCATCGTGAAACCATAGTTTGGTTTGTTCTTCCCTAGGTGCATAACCTTGCACTTGTCCACATTAAATTTCATCTGCCATTTTGATGCCCAGTCTTCCAATTTATCAAGATCCTCTTGCAATTTTCCACAATCCTCCTGGGTTTTAACAACTTTAAATAGTTGTGTGTCATCTGCAAATTTGATAACCTCACTCGTTATTCCACTTTCCAGGTCATTTATGAATATGCCAAAAAGCAGCGGACCCAGCACAGATCCCTGGGGTACACCACTATTCACCTTTCTCCATTGGGAAAATTGGCCATTTAGCCCTACCCTCCGCTTTCTATCTTTTAACCAGTTTCTGATCCACAATAGTACACTGCCTCCTATCCCATGACTCTTTAGTTTTGCCAAAAGTCTCTCATGAGGGACCTTGTCAAAGGCTTTCTGAAAGTCCAGATACACAATATCAACCGACTCACCTTTGTCCACCTGATTATTCACTCCTTCAAAAAAACATAACAGATTAGTAAGACAAGATCTTCCTTGTCTAAAGCCATGTTGGCTGTCTCCCATTAGGTCATGACTATCTACATGCTGAGTAATTTTATTCTTTATGATGGTTTCTACCATTTTTCCCGATACTGATGTCAGGCTCACCGGTCTGTAGTTTCCCGGATCAACCCTGGAACCCTTTTTAAAAATTGGTGTTACACTGGCGATCCTCCAATCTTCAGGTATTAGAGATGATTTTAATGATAGTTCACAGATTACTAATAGCAGGTCTGCTATCTCATATTTCAGTTCTTTCAACACCCTTGGATGTATACCATCCAGCCCAGGTGATTTGCTACTCTTCAGTTTATCTAATAGTTGTAATACATCTTCCTGATGTATCGATATTTCCTTCAATTCTTCCGCACCTTTAAATACCACTTCAGTCATGAGTAACATCCCTACATCTTCCTCAGTAAAGACTGAAGCAAAGAATTCATTCAGTCTCTCCGCTATAGCCTTGTCGCCTCTTAGTGCTTCTTTAACCCCTTTATCATCTAATGGACCAACTGACTCTCTCACAGGTTTTTTGCTACGAATGTACTTGAAAAGGTCTTTACTTCGCGTTTTTGCTTCCGCAGCAAGCTTTTTCTCAAATTCTCCCTTTGCCTGCCTTATTAATGCCTTGCATTTGACTTGCCAGTGCTTGTGCTGTTTCCAGGTTTCGTCGTTTGGCTCTTTTTTCCATTTCCTGAAAGATGCTTTTTTGGCAACAGCCGCCTCTCTGACCTCACCTTTAAACCATGCTGGCAGTTTTTTGGACTTCCTTCCACTTTTCTTAAAGCGTGGAATACAGCTGGGTCTGGGCTTCCAAGATAGTATTTTTCAACAACAGCCAAGCCTGATGTACGTCTTTAACCTTTGCAACTGCTCCTTTTAGTTGTTTCTTGAAGCTGCCATGGCTCTCACATTGTGAGCTGTGACATGGCCCTCCAGAGGAAGATTCTTACTCTGATAGGCAATTCAGTTAGATAGTGTTCTCTTGGAGACTGGAAGTCCCAAATGAGAAGGATCCAAAAGCAACAAAGAGTTGAGAGGACTTTCTATGTTGCTGTGTTATTTGTAAGTAAAAGGCTAAAGCTCTTTTACATTCCAAAGTATGAAGGTTCCTTTCTGCATTTGATGCCTGAGGTCTTGGAAAGAACACAGGTAGGTAGACCGCTTGGTTTAGATGAAAAGGCGAGACCACCTTTGGCATAAAGCGTGGATGAGTCCTAAGGACTACCTTGTCATGATGGAACCTTGTATAAGGTGGATCAGCTACTAATGCCTGCAACTCACTGATGCGACGTGCTGATGTGATTGCAATGAGAAAGATAACCTTCCAAGAAAGGAATTTCAATGAGGTAGTAGATAAGGGTTCAAAATGTGGCTTAATGAGCTGACAACAACCAGGTTTAAGTCCCATGCCACAGGTGGTGGCCTAATGGAAGGCTTAGTTAGAAGAAGGCCTCTCATAAATCTTGCTATAAGAGGATGGGAGGAAATAGGTTGTCCATTTAGAGGCTTGAAAGAAGCTGCAATAGCACTCAAATGGACTCTTACTGAGTTAGTTTTAAGTCCTGCATTGGATAAATGAAGGAGATACTCCAGTAATGATTCCAGAGGTATCACAAGGGGGTTAAGACCCTTTTCCGAACACCAAACAGTAAACCTTTTCCACTCGAAAGCATAAAAGCGTCTAGTGGAAGGTTTTCTGGAAGCATAAAGAACATCTTTCACTTGCTGAGAAAGATTAAGAACTTGGAGATCTAGGCCTTCAGCAACCAAGCCCTGAGATGCAGAGACTGGGGATTGGGATGCCATAACATTCCGTCCTCCTGAGATAGGAGATCTGGAGCAGACCCTAACTCCAGGGAGAGAGCTTGAGAGAGATGTCGAAGCAGAGGGTACCATACTTGCCGTGGCCAATGTGGCGCTATGAGAATCATACGGCCTCTGTCTCTCTGAAGCTTGAACAGGGTTTTGGGAATTAGGGGAATGGGTGGAAAGGCATACAGGGATCCTTGACCCCAGTAAAGGTGGAAAGCATCCCTGGCCTGAGCCCCCCGAGTCGAGGTTATGGAACAGAACCGGGGAAGTTTGGCATTCCACAGACTTGCAAAGAGGTCTATTTCCGGGGTTCCCCAAATTTGAAATATCTTGGCTACCTGGTCTGCATGCAGAGACCACTCGTGTGGAAGCAGAACTCGACTGAGTCTGTCTGCCCAAGAGTTCTGTATGTCTGGAAGATACACCGCCAGGAGATGAATCTGATGCTCTCTGGCGAGGGCCCATAGTCGCAAAGCTTCGTTGCAAAGCGACAGAGAGCCTGTTCCCCCCTGCTTGTTCACGTAGAACATGGCTACTTGATTGTCTGTGTGGATAAGGACTGTCTTTGTAGCTGAGCAGGGTGTGAAGCACTCGAAGAGCAAGTTAGATTGCTCTGAGCTCCAAGAGATTGATATGTAGATGAGTCTCCTGTGGAGACCAGGTGCCTTGGGTGGACAGGTCTTGCAGATGAGCTCCCCAACCCATCGGAGAAGCATCTGTTGTGAGAGTTGCCTGGGGTAAGGGTTGTTGAAAAGGGGACCCCAGCAACAGGTTTTAAGTGGACTTCCACCACTGGAGGGACAAAATAAGGCGACTTGTGTTTGCTATTTTGTCTGACAGGCATCCTGATGCCTGGGTCCATTGAGTGGATCAAGTCCACTGAGCTGCCCTCATATGGAGACGAGCATAGGGAACCACATGCACAGTAGATGCCATGTGGCCTAGTAGTTGTAGCATTTCTCGGGCAGTGAGATGAGGTTTTAGCACTGCTTGAGAAGCTAACTGCACCATGCAAAGGCAACGGGCCTGGGGGAGATAGGCCCTTGCCTTTCTGGTATCCAGCAACGCTCCTATGAACTCTAAAGACTGAGTGGGAGTTAGATTGGATTTTGGGATGTTTATTACCAGACCCAAATATTGAAGGATACGCATCATGCAGGATAGAGAAGTCCTGGCCTCTGACTCTGTTGGGGCTTGAATGAGCCAGTTGTCTAAGTAGGGGAAGACGAATATCCCTAGAGTGCGGAGAAATGCTGCTACCACAGCCATGCATTTCGTGAACACCCTTAGTGCTGAGGCCAGGCCAAATGGAAGCACCCTGTATTGGTAGTGCTTTTCTTGAAAAAGAAACTGAAGGAACCTTCTGTGAGTTGGATGGATGAGAACATGTGTGTACGCATCCTTGAGATCTAGAGAACAAAGCCAATCCAGACTCTGAAGGTATGGCAGCAGAGTTCCAAGAGAAATCATCTTGAATTTCTCTTTGACAAGGAATTTGTTCAATTCTCTGAGGTCCAGAATAGGTCTGTATCCACCTGTTTTCTTTGGGATAAGGAAAATAGGGGGAGTAAAACACTGTACCCTGCTGATGGATGGGTACTTCTTCTATTTCCCCTTGGGCAAGAAGGATAGTGACCTCCTGACCTAACAGGTTGATGAGTGAGGTCGGAGAATTGAACTGTTATTATTGTGGGAGGGGGCATGCTTGAAAAATGAAGCTTGTACCCCTCCTTTATGATGGAGTGTGTCCAATGCTCTGTTGTTATCTGCCCCCATCTGTGGGCAAAGTGACACAACCTTCCTGGAATGGTGGAAGGCTCTGGTCCAATGAGAGCCAGGAAGGCTAAGTCCTCTAGCTGAAAGTCAAAGGCCTTGTGGAGGCTGAGACTGCTGGGATGGCTGAGGCTTAGCAGTCTTTGCTTTTCTATGTTTGGGTGGTTGCTGACCTTTCCTGACAAGCTGACCTGCAGAACGTCCCTGCTGAGAATAAGCAGGATAATATCTTTTCTTTTTAGAAAAGCATGGTTTCTTGAAAGATTTCTTTCTAGCAGGATCAGCTGTGGACTTGGATAATCTATGCAAGGTGGAGTTGTCAGCATCCAACTCATTGGCTTTTTCCTGCCAATCTTTACCAAACAGGTTCTCACCAGTACAAGGGATATTTCCCAGTTTGTCTTCTACCCAGAGCTCCAGATCATATGCCTGGAGCCAAACAATTCTACGTGCACCTATGGCAATGGCAGAGGTTCTGCTTATGCACTCAAAACAGTCAAAAGCTGCACGGTTGACAAATTTAGAAACATCTTGGGCATGTTTGACCAATGTGAGAAAATCCTGCCTTCTATCCTCAGGAAGAAGAGGACTCAAAGCCACTAAATCACCTGTGACTTCCTTTAGGAACATTCCCATGTATAGACTATAGGAACTGATCCTGGCAGGAAGCATGGAAGCTTGGAAGACACGACGTCCAAAAGCATCGAAAGTTCTGCACTGCAAGATCTCATGGATGGGCAGGGTAGCTGCCTCCTTAGGAGCTTTGGGATATTGTAAAATTTCCAACTCCTTTGCCCTAGGCTCTGTTTCAGGGGCCACAGTAATGGATAGACCCCGAGCCACCTCCCTGATAAAATCCTGAAAGGAAATATCCTCTGGAGGAGACATCCTGCGCTTAGGGGAGGAGGGCTCCTCTGGGAGAAGCATTCCTGCATCGACAGAACTATCAGAATCCTCAGATTCTTCTGAGGACTCGAAGTACCGCCTGTCCGGATGCTCTTGAAGAGCCCGTTACCCGTATCGACCGAAGTCGGTACCGGAGTAATCGGTACTGGAGTAATCGGTACCGGAGTATCGGTACCGGAAGGCATTGGATGACTGAGTGCCGGCAATGCGGACACCGATGTCGGTGTCAATGCTATCGGTACCGGTATTGATACTGGTGCCGGTGTCAGTGCCGGTACCAGTTGAAATGTCTGACACGGTTCAGAGGGTGTTGATGCCACAAGGAGAACCGCCAGACTGCGCTCAATAGCCAAGACTCTCTGGTCTATCGACGCTGCCGATGCCTGGATGTCGGTACCGGAGAAGATCGCCGGTACCCCAGAGCATAGAAACCAGTAGTTCTGCCGAGGTTGAGGCCTCAAGAACGTCCTGGAGCCACGATAATGCTTTGGAAGCCGAAGCCTCCCGCCGGGGCAATTTTGCCAGTGCAGAATCCTCAAGGGCAACGCCAGAGGCATCTCGATGCTTAGAAGGAGATCTACCCTTTAAGGACCGGATAGACTTGTGTTTAGTTTCCTGAGATCCACGGAGGAAGACGAAGCCCTGGAATATGTCAATGCCACCGAAGCTGCATCAGAGGGAAACAGGGTACTGAGCTTGGCAGCTCGGTTCTGTCGACCTCTCTTGGACATCATGGCACAGGCCACACATTCCGAGATGGAATGGTCAGGACCTAAACATTTCAGACACCACTCATGGGTGTCGGTGATGGAGATGGTACCACCACACTTGGTGCACTTTTTAAAACCCGAAGAGGGTTTTTCCATTGTGGAAAAAATCTTGGGCCTAAGGCCCAAAATGGCGTGTGCACCTGGAAAAAAAATGGGAAAAAAGTACTAAGAAATTTTTTATTTTTTTTTAAAGAAAGAAAGAAAGAAAGAAAAACCGGCGGTACCTGTAAAGCCTCGAGGAAGGCAGACGCGACCACAAAAAATAAGGAAAATTCTCTGCGGTGACAGGAACACGACCTGCTGGCTCCGCGGAAAATGAAGAACTGGAGAGAGGCAGTTGGAAAAGGCGGGAAGGCAGCACGCAGGCGCTGTGGGATGCTCCCAAAAGCTTTCTAATTGGACGCTGGGGAGCGTTCCCGCGCAGGCTCCGTCGGTAACGACGATACCCATTTGTGATGACTACATTCCTGCTTGTTCCTGGAGATATGATTGAGATGTTTAAATACCTCCATGGCATAAATGTTCAGGGAGAGAGCCTCTTTCAATTGAAAGCAAGTTCTGCTACGAGGGGACATGGGATGAGGGTGAAGGGGGATAGATTCAGGAGTGATATGTGGAAATATTTCTTTACGGAAAGAGTGGTGGATCCGTGGAATAGTCTCCCAGTGGCAGTGGTAGAGATGAGGACAGTAAATGAATTAAAAAAAGCATGGAACACACACAGAGGATCTCTTAAGGTAAAAAGGGGACTGTTGTAGTTGTTGATATGGAAGGGCAGACTAGATAGGCCATGTGGTCTTTTTCTGTCATGCTTCTATGTTTCTATTCATCCCCACACATACCACTAATCACTCCTCCCACAAAGCCCTCACCTATACAGTCCTGAGAAACAAGGAAATATAGTTAAGGACCCTCTGGGGGGATAAGGGAGATCCCCTCCTTCTGGTCCCGGTATCCAAGGATGTGGCTCTAACTGTGCCAATGTCTCTATCAGTCCTTTTAGTCCAGGATGTGGGCTCCCTGGGTTAGGCACCAACTCACATCTCCCACACAGCTCCTAATTTGATCCCTTAGTGCCCCATCCCGGTTGAACCATGGGGGGGGGGGGCAAGGGACCTATAAAGAGTACATTTCGGGCATGTAAAAGTCTCTCCCAGGGCCCACAATCAGCAGGTCCTGTGCTGGGGAAGCTCACTCGCACACAACCCTTAACTCCAGTAACATGGTGGAAAAACCGCCCGTTGTCCTTGGCACTTGTAGCAACGCACATCAATTTCTCTATTTGTCCCCTCAATTCTCTAGGAGATGGTCCACAAAGTCTTGCAGTGCTGTGAGAGGGTCATAGTAGTGTGTCTGGTTCTTGCATTGTAAGTGAACCCGTGCCGGGTATTGTACTGAGCAGCACACCGCCCACCTTACCAGCAAGGAGCAAAGTGGGGTCATGGCTCTCCAGCACTCCGCAACTCGTGCAGAATAGTCATTGAAGAGCAATAGTTTGTATCCTTCATATTCTGTCACTGGGAACAATACCACTCTATTAGCTTGTCTTTTTCTACAAAGTTCAGTATTCCTGCAATGATGGGTCACAATCTAGCTGCACTGCCCCATTGCGGCCCCAATCTGTGAAGACGTTCTATGAGCATCCTCTTCCCCACCATGTGTAGGCCTGGATGCTTCAGCAGCCATACTTCCAAGTCGTCTCAGAGTTTACTATCCTTGTAAGATTCTGGCAGCCCAATCAAGCTAATGTTTCATCTGCCACAGTTCTCTTGCTCATCGAGAGTTGGTTGAGGAGTTTCTGTTTGCTCTGCTCCAGCTGTTGCACTCGCTGTTCCAGGGCCCCGATCCTCTCCTCCTGCTGCTTAACTCGGCCTTCCACTTGTTGCACCCATTGTATTTTTGGGCTTTCCTTCAGATCATCAAAAGAGGCATGAAGATGGGAGAGGCGTTCATCGAGGACAGCCGTCAACATGCAGGTAATCTCCGTGACCACCTTGTCATGTGTTGCTATGCTTGGTACTAGCTGCTTGTCGGTCGCCATCTTAGGAGCGCGGTCTCTTGTTGGCTTCGGGGGTTTTATGGGCATTCCGCGGCTGCTTGCCGCTGCTGCTCAGAATTTGCTCAATCAGGTGTGATCACCACTGAAGGTAAGAGGGATGGTTGGGTCTGTAAATTCTGCTGTTTTTCAGCTATTTGGGGTGTGCCAGGAGCAGAGTTCGGCTTGGAGGCAACTGCTGAGCTCTCAGTCATCACGTGACCCCCCCAGATCACCAGTTTTAAGGGTGACTCTAGTGAAGCCTCCAGCACCGTGCTCTAGTGAGAAAGTCACCCTGTGAGTGGCTGCTCATGAGCAAAATCTATCATACAGCCTTTTCCAGATTTTATCAGAGCTGTAAAAGCTTGCATTCACCATCTGTTGGAGACAGAGAAATACTGAATTTTGCCTCAATCTGCACTGGCTGTTATAGCAGGATGAGATCATAAGAAGCCTCTGGAATATTTCTCTGTCTCCAGATCTGCTGGTAGGGGGCCACAACCCATTTGTCTGTAATAGTCTAGTAGGACGATATGGAAGTGTTGATTAAACAACTGGAAATGAAGCATAATAAAGAAAAAGGTGTTTTGGTCAAACTTGACTATTGCTGGCTTATGTCCATCCTGGTGTTTTGTTTCTTTGGGCTTAAATATGTAAATAAATGTATTTGTGCTACATGTTTTAATTCTAAAGCTTAAGCCTAAAGATAAGCAATCAAGAAACTGAATTAAATAAGGAAGTTCTAGGCCTTCCAGACCGTTATGTGGCATATAACCTTTTGCAGATCAAACAGACCTATCAGAAAGGCAATAAAATGCATGTCTCAAAGTTCCAGAAGGAAAAATATATATACGGGACAAAAGCATCAGGCAAGGTATGATCACACAGACAGCACACCTAAGACGACAAGCTAAAAACATACAACTGCTTTCTACGTCACTGTGTGGGAATCCTCTGTTTCCCCTCTCCCAAAATAAAGCCTGTGTGGTCTGGAAAAAGAAAAGGGACTAAAATAGCCTTCATATATTGCCAAGGGAGAAATTAAATGCTAAAAATACCATAAGCAGAGTTTCAAATGCATAGGAAAGCCTACTTTGCCACAAAGCCAGCTTAATCATTAGGCAGACTAGGTGGTCACCCAGAGGCGCAGTTTCTTGTGGTGGAGGGGTGGGGTGCAGGGCCAAAGATCAACTGCTGTCAAAGCCAAACAACAGGCTCCAACAGCCACCCAAACTCAAAAATCCATATGAATGTATTTTTACCTGCAGGTGCATAATTTTCAAACAGCTCACTTACCCAGGTAAATGGCTAGTGGAAATTGTCCACAATGTGCATATAATTTTACACACACATTTTTTTTATATATATATGGAGGAGCAATCTAGTGATTAGAGCAGAAGTTTGGTAACCAAAATATCAAGGTTTGATTTCCACTGGCACTTCTTGTGACCTTGAGCCTAACAATCTACTCCCGGTTGCACCTTGCCAAGAAAAACCCGGAGCTGTTGGGTTGCCAGGAATCAGTATTGACTCAAGGGCACACACTCATGAGGTTCAAATTCCACAGACACTTTTTGTAACCTTGGGCAAGTCACTTCTCTCTCCAATGCCTCAGGTACAAATTTAGATTGCAAGCTCTCTGGGAAGAGGGAAATACCTATTGTAGCTAAATGTAGCTTGCCTTGAACTACTACTGGAAAGGCATGAGCTAAATAGTAATTTTATATATAAACATAAGAACTGCCATACTGAATCAGACTAAAAGACCATGAAGTCCAGTGTCCTCTTAATATTGTGTAAGATCTGTTCACTGAACTGCTAATAGTCTATTAAAGGTTAATCGTTTGCTGATTAAAATATCCTGCGATAAACAATTTCACTTTTAATTGTGAAAATAAAGTACGGTAATATGTCTGGGGTGGGTGGGAAAATATTAACTGTTTGTTCTGTTTAAAACCCCTTACATGCCTACCAGGGCAGATGAAATATAAAGTTTAAGCCAAGCCAATAACTACTACATGCTTTTAAATAATTTAAAATAGATAATTTTCCAAATAATTTACAATCTTTTGTCCCACATCTTAAGTCACCAAATTTACAAGGAAAGTTTGCTCTCTTACCTGCAGAGGCTTCTTCTTCTATCAGAACATAAGAACATAAGATATCCCACACAGGTTCAGACCAAAGGTTTATCAAGCTCAATATCCTGTTTCCAAAAGTAACCAATCCAGGTCACAAGTACCTGTCAGGTTTACAAATGGTAGACAGATTCCATGCAGCTTATCCAAGGGGTAAGCAGTGGATTTCTCCAATCCATCTTAATAATGGTCAATGGACTTTTCCTCCAGGAACTTAAACAAACCTATTTTAAACCCAGCTAAACAAACTGCTTTTACTACATCCCCTGGTAAAAAAAATTCCAGAGTTTGATTACATGTTGCATGAAAAAAAAAACCATTTTCTCCAATTGGTCTTAAATGTGCTACATTGAAGCTTCACTGCATGTCCCCTAGTCTTTTCACTTCTTGAAGGTGTTAACAACCAATCTACGTTTATATGTTCCATTCCACTCATTATTTTTATAGACTATCATATCACCCCTTAGCTATCTCCCTTCCAAGATAAAGAGCCCTAACGTTTAAAGCCTTTCCTCATAGGGGTATGCATTCTTTAACTCCTTTATCATTTTGGTAAGATCTCCCACACACACATTCATGAATAGGAACAAAAGAAATGCCACACTGGGTCAGATCAAAGTCCATCAAGCTCAGTATCCTGTTTCCAACAGTGGCCAATCTAGGTCACAAGTACCTGTCAGGTTCCCAAAATGGTACACAGATTCCACAATGCTTATCCTGGGATTAAGTAGTTGATGTCCCTGGTCCTCTTTAATAAAGATTTATGGACTTTTCCTCCAGGAATCTGTCCGAACCTTTTTTAAACCCAGCTACATTAACAGCTTTTAACTACATCATCCGGTAACAAATTCCAGAGTTTGGTTACTCGTTGGGTGAAAAAATATTTTCTCTTATTAGTCCTAAATGGGCTACATTGTAGCTTCATTGAGTGCCCCCCCCCTAGTCTTTCTACTTTTTGAAGGTGTAAACAACCGATCTATGTTTACCGTTCCATTCCATTCATTAATTTATAGACCTCTATCATATCTCCCCTCAGCCATCTCTTTTCCAAGTTTAAGAGCCATGACCTTAATTTTAAGCCTCTGCTCACAGGGGTATTTTTGCATCCCCCTTTAACATTTTGGTGGCTCATCTCTGTACCTTTTCAAATACTGCTATATCCTTTTTAAAATATGGTGACCAGAATTGCACACAATATTCAAGGTGCAGTCGCACCATGGAAAAATACGGAGGCATTATAAAAATCTTGGTTTTGTTTTCCATGTCCTTTCCTTATGATTCCTAGCATTCTATTTGCTTTCTTGGCCACCGCTGTACACTGGGCAGATGGTTTCATTGCATTATCCACAATAACGCCTAAATACTTTTCCTGGGTGGTGATTTCTAATGTGGAACCTTACATCGTGTAACCATAGTTTGGGCTGTTCTTCCCTAAGTGCATAACTTTGTACTTGTCCACATTTAATTTCATCTGACATTTGGACGTCCAGTCTTCCAGTTTATTGGGGTCCTCTTGCAATTTTTCACAATCCTCTTGCATTTTAACAACTTTGAACAACTTTGCATCATTTGCAAATCTGATCTCCTCACTCATTATTCCCATTTGCAGGTCATTTATGAAGATGTTAAAAAGCAGCTAGCCTAGCATAGATCCCTGGAGTAGTCCAGCATTCATCATTCTCCACTGAGAAAGTTGGCCATTTATTTATTTATTGAACGGTTTTATATACCACCTTTCAGGGAAATCAAAATGGTTTACATTTAACAAAATAAGAACAGTTACATCATAACATGATTTAACAGGTAATTTTATGTTGTAGGTTAGTAGGTATGGAACAGCCTACTACTGAAATATTGTCAAACATTTACAGATGGCTGGTCATTACGGTCTATTATTGATCTAACATGAAACATATTTACAGGTGGCTCGATCTTTACAGGTAGCCTACTTTCTGCTTTCTATCTTTTAAGCAGCTCACCTTTGTCTATCTATTTATTCACACCTTTAAAAAAAATGTACGACAAGACTTTACTTGGCTAAATCCATGTTGGCTATCTCCCATTAAACTATGACTATCTAAATGTTCAGCAATTGTTTTCTTTGAAAGTACAATTGTTTTGTGTTTTATAGGATTGTTCCACGATATGCTGCCAAAATGATCAGGATAATTGAGTTTAATTATCAAATTTCAGGGGAAAGTAACCCACAGGCATGAATGTTAATGGGCGGGGGGGGGGGGGGTGAGTTTGGCCAGGGCACCAAATGCAATGCTTTGCCACACTGTCAAATGCTCACTTCATTGCTTTAAAACAAATTCAAGAGAAATCACACACAATTTCTAGATAATATACTAATTTAAAGCACATGGAAGAAATATTGTGGCACAAATGGTCTTATCTCCAAGATATATCAAATATTATTCACCACAGAGAGAGCACTACCTGATCACCCTCATGCTTTAGTGAGAATTAATCTTTAAAGCTACTAAGGAAACTTAGTCAAGGATATGGTATAGAGCTGGATATTCTCTCCTCTATGTGCACACTGAACCTGACATTATAAAATACAAAGGTAGCATGAGACTTGGAAATACACAACAAATATCCTCAAAGGATATACTAGCATTTGAGAACTACAGGGTAACAAATTTCTTTTGGTTTACTTGAAATGACATGTTGTACAAGAGACCTGGAGAGCTCCCTGGTATCAACAGCTATTTAGATCATATTGTGATGACAGAATAAAAGTCGTAGCTGAGACTGTGTAGTAGGCTGCAAGCTTTGTAACTAAATATCCAAGCAGGTCTGCCTGGAAGGCTAAACAGAGGAATGGATGTTTGGGCAGTAGCCTCACTAAAGCTGCTAGGTGTTTAGATTATAACAGTCAGTGGTTTAGCATGGGAAGGGTGACGTGGCTGTAGAGAATTACATGGGGATCTTGTATGCTGTTCTAGGCAAAATTGAGGAGTACAAGTAAAGGCGGCAAAAAGACTACCCTGGATGGAGAGAAATCTTGCAAGAACTTATGCTTTGTATGTATCCTTAGCTATATAGGGAGCACAGGTAAGCTGTAGGGATGTGTTATCATTCTGCACGAAAGCAGGAATCTGAGCACAAAGGGAAATGATGACATTTTCATCATGTGCCATTTCACAGCAAGAATGTGCACTACTGAGCAATAGTGCACAGTGCAGCAGTGTACATGCTCTTGCCAGGAAACAACATGATAGGAAAAAACTCCCAAGAAAAAAAACAAAACTTTTTGGGATGCATACCTTTATTAGACTTTCTCTGCCATCATTCACTATGTTGCTCTCATTACACATTCAGATGTGAGGTTCTACCCAGTGGGGCCAGGGGTGACTTCTGTGAAACTGGGAATTTACTGGTATGCTTCTTCCTAAGACAACTGAACTAATTCCTGGTCTGGATTCCGCATCTCTAAATGTTATCATTGGGATGGATTTTCCCTCTACAAGCGCTTCCTTCAACCCTATGTATGTTCACAATTCATCTCTACAGATTTTATATCAATAATTGTTTGTACCATGTGAAGTTAAATAATTTTGCATTAATTCTTATACACTTATCATGTAATTGTAAAACAGCCATCATAAGCAGCTATTCAATTTTAATTAATCTGTAGCCTTTATTGAATTAAATATGGTTTTATTATTGCATAGACAATATGTAGTGATTTTTTCAGATTTGTTTCATTTAATTAAAACTGATTACTTCATGTAACATTGCACTCTGAATCCCTAACTGCATTATTGCTCTTGAGTTGGATCTTTAAACCTCTAACTGCTCTGTGTCATTTCCCCAACAATCCAGAAGATTTTACTCTGAAAGCCTGATCTGTCCTGGGAGCAAAAGACCTGGGTTCCACAGCAGCAAAGATCCTGAGAACTTAAACATTCAATTGGTAATCCAATCATATGCCTGCAACAAAAAACTATAAATAAAATCAAGACGTGAAGCCCAAAGATAAACATTAATATCCCACTGATCACCAATAGCTCTAGATGGTATTACAATAAAACGTAAATACTATAAGATCATCAAATAAAAGCTGCACAAAAGTAAATGAGTAGTACATTCAAAAAAATCAAAAATCTTAATAGGCAAAAGACTACTATTATGCTTGTACAAAATGTGTCTTTACTTGCTTCTGAAAGTCAAGTAGATCAGACTGTCACCTAACAAACAAGGGGTAAAGAATTCCAAATATGTGCACCTGATAAAAGACAGTATCCAACTGAACATTTTTGTTCACCAAACACTTGTAAATAAAGGCACAATTACATTTTTGTTTGATATCTTAACTGACATGGTGGACAACAGAATGTCAGAGGAAACAATGATATAAATAGAAATGATGTAACACTTTGAAATTCAGAAGAAAATTCTGGAAACAAATATGCCATTCTAGATGATTCACCAGTTTGCTTGGCTACTGGAATACCACCTCTGTTGGAGTTGAAAGAAACTGATAGCTGTATAGACTTGCTGACATATTCTGTTTTTAAGAGCCCATTTACAGTCCAGAGTGTGAAGAAACTTATTGTGTGGAGTCTTATGAGGTTTAGAGCAAAAGATAGGAAGCACCATTTCCTCATTGACATGACGAGAAAAGAACTTGGGATAAGATAGATCTTTCTTCTGACGAAACGGTGCATACAATTTGCAGGTAGCTAAGGACTGAAGTTCACTTTCCAGGTGCTATGGTTGAATGAAGCAGACTCCACTGGGAGATGGGAAAGATGACAAAGGTCCAGAGACACAGGAGGATTCTGTAATGAAGGTTCAACGTGAAAAAGCCCTTTCATAAAATTGAGAAATAACTGCACATTGTGAAGCCTACAGCCTATTGATAGTGGCATGACAAACTGAGAATGCACTGTGATGGACTCAAATTAAGGACGTTTGCAGCCTGAATTGATGAGATATGGTACAGGCAGCACAATACAACAGAGATGGCACCGAAAGGGTTGTGAAACACCAAGTGGAGATACTCGTCCATGTCAAAGTATAGATCTGCTTGGTAGATGGTTTTCTTGTAGCAACTAATATGGGCACTGGGAAGCCTACAGCAGTAACTAAAGGTTGCTCAATCTTCAAGCACTCAGAGGCTACCAATTTGATATTTGGGTGAAGAAGAGAGCCCTTGTTTTGGGTAATTAGCAATGGAAATATTAGACGTCTGTTCACGGGAAAAGCAGAATCCTAAGAGAAGGTAACCAGTTCGGATGATGCCAGTAGGGTGCTGTGAGAATCATGTGCTGGGCCTCTTCTGAAACTTGTGCAGGGTCTTTGCTATGAAAGCAATGGGGGAATAAAGCATAGAGATGGGCCAAGACCAGTTTTATGGCCAGTATATCCTTTGCCACCAGATCTGGAGATGGGTGCACTGAGCAGAGGGAGCTCTGCATTTTTACTGCTAGCAAGGTGGTCCATTTTGGGAGCTGGCAAAGCTTGAAGTATGTCCTACAGCAGTGCTTCTCAAACTTTTATCTCATGTGATGCTATTTTAACAATTGAGAATCCACTTGACCAGAGATGATGAAATCAAAACAGCAGGACTCCAAACTCCTTCCCCTTCCTCCATTCATCTAAAGCAGAAAGCAGCTACAATAGTAGTAGCAACAGCAGTCAGCACAGGGTCCTTTATGTCAGTGTGCAGCATGTGCTTACAGATCCCAGTACTCAGCATGGGTTTCCAGTCTAACAGAAAGCTTACCTAGGAGGTGGCACAGGCCTATGAATGTTCACTAGTTCACAGGCCACATGCTGACTGGTGTCTGCCATTACCTGAGAGAAGGAAGGTGTTAAGCTGCCGGCTATGGTAGAGTATGTGCTGCATTGCAAATAGTATATATCAGACTGCAGGAGACTGACTGTCCAATTCCAAGACAATGACAACAGACCTACAGCTAGTATTTTGTTTCCTGGCCATTTCAGCTGATACTAACTGGTTTGCACATTTTGCGTTATGAATTATGGACGCTACCCTGTTATGAACTGAACTCTTCTATAATGGTGTGTAGGGGTGTGTGTGTGTGTTCACTGTTTGTTTTGTAAGGTTTAAAAAAAGCTTTTGGGATATGAACTGCAACCTTTTGTAACATTTAATACAGCTTGTATCAATTGAATGGCATGGTTATGGTTTATTACATTTGATTAACCATCCTTTGTTAAAGAAAGAGCTGGAAAAGAGCTCCATTGTCAATAGGATAGGTAAAATCAGTCACACCATGGAAATAGTAGGGGGCAGAAGAGGGGAAAAAGGGAGGGAAAAATCAGGGAACTGAAATATCATAGGCAATATTAAATAGGTGAGTTTTGAGAAGTGACAAATTTGGGATATGAAAGTTCAAGTCTGAGGGTAGGTGGCCGGGAGTTCCAAAATGCAGGGGTGAGAAAATAAAAAGCAGAGGAGTGAGCGGACATAAGTCTAGCCTGTGAAACAGAGGGAAGGTGCAAAAGGTTGGCCTGGATGTCACGAAGGGTATAGTGGATTGAGTGAGGAAGCAAAACATCGGAAAGATAATGAAAAAATGGACCAAGTTTAAATTAAAGACGGAATTTAACTGAACCAATGATAGCGGATGAGAAGGGGAGTGGCATGTTCGAAATGTGAGGCATGGGCAAGACGATGTACTGCAGTGTTCTGAACAAGCTGGTGCCAGTGAAGTTGAAACTGAGGAAGTCCAAGGAAAATTATGTTGCAGTAGTCAATCCAAAAGATTACCAGAGTAAGGCGTAGAGTGTTCAACAATGAGATTGAAAGAAAAGGGTGAATGGCACAAATTCTATGGAGGAAGAAAAAGGAACAACAAACAAGCGAGGATATGTGCGCTACTGTGTTGCTCCTTGTTGATATTTTGTAAGTCTTTTATATATTGTAGGTGGTGGATGACCTGCTGTATGCACTGGTCTGTTTTATAAGGAATATTTATTACAACTAATGGTGTAGTAGATGTGGAATCAAAAGAGGATTGAGCCAATGATTGAGTAAAGTGGGCAATATCGGGCGACATTTGTTGTTCATGAACAATATTATTGGTGAGCGTGATCTCTGGCCCTGTTCTGATGGCTCTTCTCTTTTGTAGTGGATCTTGAAATATTTTATTAATCTCTGAGGTTTTTGAGCCATTGCCAGTGCAAATTTGGTGGGGAGGTAATAGTAGTGTCTTTGTGTTTTCCTACCCCTTTCTTTGGGTCTTTGTGGAGCACTACTACACATAGGTCACAGTGAAAGTCAAGAGAGATGGGGAAATGGCTATGTTTCTGTGACCCTACTTACTGTTGATGTGGCTCCATTTGGGGTCTCAACCCAAGTTTGGGAACCACTGTTCTACAGAGTTTACTAGTTTGGCGACTACACATGAAATAGTGATGGGCTCAGCAGAGCAATTCTATCTGGTTCTAAACCCTTGGAGGTAAGTGGTTTGATTTTGCAGATCAAGTCTCAAACTCTTGCGTTTTCCCAATATAAGCATAAGGAAACTGTTCCTATCTGTTTGTTAACATAAAACAGAACAACTTCTCGTTTGTTGGAGCTAGCTGAGTGATCTTGAAGATCTTTGAACACTCAAAGGGAAGAGGATACTGCTCTGGCTCTAGATGATAGATATGGAAGAATCTTTTGACCTTCCGACAAGTTCCCTGAACAAACTAAGCACCAACTGTTAAGGAGCCCACCTTACTGAAAGAGCTTATTGGGAGGACAAAAACTCTAGTGGTATAAATGGGACACCCTTTGTCATGCTGCATTTAGACATAGAAACATGACGTGATGGCAGAAAGACCATATGGTGTATCTAGTCTGCCCTTCCTGCTCACCGTAGCCCAGTCTGAAGCAAAGCTGAGGGATGAAGTGTGGTAAAAGCTGGATACACTGTTTGAAGTGAAATTTGAAATACTAATGCAGCGCTCTAATTTTCAAGTGTACAAAGGGCATGGCCCATACCAAAGTGGCTATATAGCCCAATATCTGTAAGACGACATTGGCTGTGGCAGTAATAAAGCACCAAATGCTTTGTACTTCAAGCATTAATTTTTGCAACCTGTCTGGTGGAAGAAAAGCTTTCATTTAACTGTGAACAAAATAATTCCTATGAACTTCTTGTTTGTTGGATGAGTGTTGACTTCTCAAAGTTGATGAATGCCAGGCTCTGAATGAAGCATATTGTTTCATCTGAGTATTAGAGCCAGGTTCTCCAAAGGAAGCTATCATAAATAAATCATTGAGATATGAAAAGACTAGTTGATCCTGCCTGTGGAAGTAAGAAACTGTCAGTACAAAGCATTGAGTGAACACTTGGGGGGGAGAGGGGAATCAACAAGAGGCAAGTAGTAAGGTCTTTGTACTGATAATAGTCTGTGTATAGAGAAACTAGAGATATTTTCTGCAATATGGATGGATTCATATATATGTATAAGCATCTTTGAGATCCAGTGAACATAGAAAGTTTTCCTTCATTGAGTAATGATAAATGGAAGGAAAAATGTTCTTCTTTAAAATTGTCCTTGCACATGAATAGGTTGAGAGCCCCGAGATCTAATATGGGAATCAAATCTTGGGGATGAGGAAGTAACTGGAGCACAAGCCTTGATTATTTTGCTCCACTGGAACTAGTTCCACTGCATTGGACTACAAGTGGAAACATAACTCAAGTCTTTATTCACCTTCTTTAGGAAGTAGTATTGGACAGACAATACCAAAAGTCAATCCGACAGAGACTGAAACCTTAAGTGGTTCCCCTTATTTATGATGTTGAGAAGCCACAAATCTGCTGTAAAGTATTATCACTGCTGAAGAAGTATACCTGATGTCCTATATGTAGAGTAACATGTATATTGGGAGGGACAGTCAAACGGTATGTAGGTGCTTCCGTTGTACCAGCACAGCCTGCTTCTCTTCCCCTTTCTTGCTGATGAAGTTTAGTAAAGCATAGTTACTCACCTGTAACAGGTGCTCTCCGGGAACAGCAGGAATTTAGTCCTCACATATGGTATCATCGGTACCGATGGAGCCTGCGTGGGAACGCTCCCCAGCGTCCAATCAGAAAGCTTTTGGGAGCATCCCACAGCGCCTGCGTGCTGCCTTCCCGCCTTTCCCAACTGCCTCTCTCCAGTTGAGTTTTAAAGCTGAGACAAAGAGAGAGAGAGGGAAAGGAAAGAGATAGATAGAGAGATACAACTCCTAGGGGAGGTGGGTGGGTTGTGAGGACTAAATTCCTGCTGTTCCAGGAGATCACCTGTTACAGGTGAGTAACTATGCTATCTCCAGGAACAAGCAGGAATGTAGTCATCACATATGGGGACTCCCTAGCTTTAGGTGCCAGGGAGAGACCCCAGAAGTTGTGTGTCCCTGAAGAGGGCTCCACTTCCCCCCATGGATCTCTGGCATCCTACCAGGGATGGTGGGGGTAGGAGATGATTAGGTATGGAACAGGTGTTGAAGAACAGCCTGACCAAACAAGGCATCACGGCAGGAGTCCTTGTCCAAGCAGTAATGGGCTGTAAAGGTATGAACCGAGGCCCAAGTGGCTGCTCAACAGATGTCGTCGATAGACACAGAGTGCAGATGAGCCATTGAGGCTGCCATGGCTCTCACATTGTGAGCTGTGACATGGCCCTCCAGAGAAAGGCTCTTACTCTGATAGGCGAATGAAATACACTGAGCAATCCAGTTAGATAGTGTTCTCTTGGAGACTGGAAGTCCCAAATGAGAAGGATCAAAAGTAAGCAACATAGCTCCCTCCTCAATCTCGACTCTACTCGACCACCCACCCAACAGACCCAGGAGATCAGCAGCCACCAATACGCTAACCATTCCGAGAGAAACTACAAAATGTGCACTTTCAACTAACAGAGCATTCGCGTTCTACGCACCCAGATGCTGGAACAACCTCCCACCTCCCATCAGAGCATCCAGAGACCTCATACAATTTAGAAAAACCCTAAAGCACTATCTTTTCATTACACACTTCTTACAACCAGGAAATGCCTCTCCAGCTCTGCAACACAGTTCAAGCTTGTAATATGAATCAGCAGCGGTCCTATATCATGATGCATATCACTGATATAGAATCCATCCACTGTAAATAATCTACCTCACAATCTGTAAATAAGTTTCCCAAAGTTGAAACCCCAGTTGCCTTCCCTGTTCTATGTAAACTCAGGACAGCTTATTTGTCCAAGAGTCATTTTGTTTCATTGTAAACCGCACTGATAACAAAGAGCGCGGTATAAAAGAACTATCAAATAAAAAATAAAATAAACAAAGAGTTGAGAGGACTTTCTATGTTGCTGTGTTCTTTGTAAGTAAAAAGCTAGAGCTCTTTTACAGTCCAAGGTATGAAGATTCCTCTCGGCATTTGATGCATGAGGCCCTGGAAAAAACACAGGTAGGTAGACCGCTTGGTTCAGATGAAAAGGCGAGACCACCTTAGGCATAAAGAGTGGATGAGGCCTAAGAACTACCTTGTCATGATGGAACCTTGTATAAGGTGGATTAGCTACTAGCGCTTGCAACTCACTAATGCAGCATGCTGATGTGACTGCAATGAGAAAGATAACCTTCCAAGAAAGGAATTTCAAGGAGGTGGTAGCTAAAGGTTCGAAAGGTGGCTTCATGAGCTGCCCAAGAACCAGGTTAAAGTCCCATGCCACCGGTGGTGGCCTAATGGGAGGCTTAGTTAGAAGAAGGCCTCTCATAAATCTTGCTATAAGAGGATGAAAGGAAATAGGCTGTCCATTTAGAGGCTTAAGGGAAGCTGCAATAGCACTCAAATGGACTCTTACTGAATTTGTCTTAAGGCCTGCATTAGATAAATGAAGGAGATACTCCAGCAAAGATTCCAGAGGTATCGCAAGAGGGTTAAGACCCTTTTCCGAACACCAAACAGTAAACCTTTTCCACTCGAAAGCATAAAAGCGTCTAGTGGAAGGTTTTCTGGAAGCATAAAGAACATCTTTCACTTGCTGAGAAAGATTAAGAACTTGGAGATCTAGGCCTTCAGCAACCAAGCCCTGAGATGCAGAGACTGGGGATTGGGATGCCATAACATTCCGTCCTCCTGAGATAGGAGATCTGGAGCAGACCCTAACTCCAGGGAGGGAGCTTGAGAGAGATGTAGAAGCAGAGGGTACCACACTTGCCGTGGCCAATGTGGTGCTATGAGAATCATACGGCCTCTGTCTCTCTGAAGCTTGAACAGGGTTTTAGGAATTAGGGGAATGGGTGGAAAGGTATACAGGAAGTCTTGACCCCAATAAAGGAGGAAAGAATCCTGGCCTGAGCCCCCTGAGCCGGAGTTCTGGAACAGAACTGGGGAAGTTTGGCATTCCACGGACTTGCAAAGAGGTCTATGTCCTGAGTTCCCCAAAGTTGAAAAATCCTGGTCACCTGGTCTGCATGCAGAGACCACTCGTTTGGAAGCAGAACTCGACTGAGTCTGTCCGCCCAAGAGTTTTGAATGCCTGGAAGATACACTGCCAGAAGATGAATCTGATGCTCTCTGGCGAGGGCCCATAGTCGCAAAGCTTCGTTGCAAAGCGACAGAGAGCCCGTTCCCCCTTGCTTGTTCACATAGAGCATGGCTACTTGATTGTCCGTATGAATCAGGACTGTCTTGTAGCTGGGGAGGGAGTGGAACACTCGCAGAGCAAGAAAGATTGCTCTGAGTTCCAAGAGATTGATATGTAGACAACTCTCTTGTGGAGACCAGGTGCCCTGGGTGGAGAGGTCTTGCAGATGAGCTCCCCAACCCATTGGAGAAGCATCTGTTGTGAGAGTTCCTTGGGGTAAGGGTTGCTGAAAGGGGGACCCCAGCAACAGGTTTTGAGTGGACTTCCACCACTGGAGGGACAAAATGAGGAGACTTGTGTTTGCTATTTTGTCTGACAGGCACCCTGATGCATGGGTCCGATACCCGTACCGACCAAGGTCGGTACCGGGAATAATCGGTACCGGAGGGCATCGGAGGACAGGGTACCGGCAGAGCAGACACCGATGCTATCGGTACTGATACCGATGCCAGTGCCGGTGGAGTTGTCTGTCGCGGTACCAAAGGCTTCGATGCCACAAGGAAAGCCGCCAAACTGCGTTCCATAGCCAGAACTCTCTGGTCTATCGACGCCGCCAATGCCTGGATGTCGGTACCGGTGGAGACCACCAGTACCCCAGAGCATGGCACCAGGAGATCTGTTGAGGCCGAGCCATCGAGAACATCCTGGAACCCCGATAATGCTTTGGAAGCCGAAGCCTCCCGCCGGGGTAATTTTGCCGGTGCAGAATCCTCAAGGGCAACGCCAGAGGCATCTCGATGCTTGGAAGGAGATCTACCCTTCGAGGACCGGCTGGGATTTATGTTTAGTTACCTGAGATCCACGGGAGGAAGAAGCAGTCCTGGAAGACGTCGATGCCACCGAAGCTGCATCAGAGGGAAACAGGGTACTGAGCTTGGCAGCTCGGTTCTGCCGACCTCTTTTAGACATCATGGCACAGGACACACAATCCGTGATGGAGTGGTCAGGACCTAAACATTTTAAACACCATTCATGGGTGTCGGTGACGGAGATGGTACCGCCACACTTGGTGCACTTTTTAAAACCTGAGGCAAGTTTTTCCATGTTAAGGAAAAATTTTTTTTTTTACAGAAATAAGAAAAGAAAGACCGGCGGTACCGGTAGAGCATCGAAGAAGGCAGACGCGACCACAAAAAGAAAGAAAGAAAAAAGGAATTCTTCTGCGTTGACAGGAACATGACCTGCTGGCTCCACGGAAAAAGAAGAACTGGAGAGAGGCAGTTGGGAAAGGCGGGAAGGTAGCACGCAGGCACTGTGGGATGCTCCCAAAAGCTTTCTTATTGGACGCTGGGGAGCGTTCCCGCGCAGGTTCCGTCGGTACTGACGATACCATATGTGATGACTACATTCCTGCTTGTTCCTGGAGATAAGTGGTCACTGAGCCTGTTTTGGTGGTCTCGCAATGGCAATACATGTTCTTCTATGGCAGAAGAAGCTTCTACAGTATTGAGATGTATTTGTTCTTCTAGAGCAGTGCTTCTCAATCAGCATGCCAGGAAACACTGGTGTGGCCTTGGGAAAGTCCAAGTGGCGATAGCCAGGGGCATGGCTTTCTATGGCTCAAATGGCTCTTGTTTCATCTTTATTGAAAATGTCCAAGTGAGCAGTCCTCTGCTTCCTACTGCAGCCCTTTTCTCCCAGGCAGTATGTAGGAACAGGAGAGAAGAGGAGCGAATGAACTTAGAGTAAAGAGGGACTAAGAATGCTACTCTAGTCCCCTTTCTCTTCTGTCCTAGAGTCAAACGGGCAAATGCAGAAAGATTAACGCACCCTTTGTACGAAGATAACACAACTTTTAAGCAGAAGTTCCAACATGCCAAATGCAGAAAAAAAACTGACTTGTGTGTAAAAAGCAGTGGAAAAGTATGCACACACAGTAACTCCAAGCATATTTAAATTATAGGCAAATGAGCTGCATGTATTAAAATGGCATACTACTATTGTCTGCACCCGATGCAGAGAAACGTGTAGAGGATTATGTAACCAGTCAAAGCACCAATATCTCAACAGGAAGACCTGGAGGTGAAAGTTGGTAGAGGAAAGAAAAGGCGGCAAAAAAGAGATAAAATTCAATTGTGACTGCATACTGTAGTTTGAAGAGAGAATGCTTTAAGGGAAAGATTTAGAGGTACAGAAGAATGAAGAGGAGGAAAAATACTGTATGAGGAAAAATAGTCAGAGGGTTAAGGGAGGAAATGATAAAGATAAACAAAAGAAGAAAAGTAAAATTGAACTGGAAGAAAACAAACAAGAAGGGGGGGAGGAGACTAGGACAAAGACAATTAGTTAAAAAACCCAAATCCCAATATGAGCAGGCAAGATGTATTTGGCGCCAAAGTATTTTGTGGTTAACAACAAAACTTAACGAATGTGGTAGTAAGTATAGCTTGAGAGTAGACTGTCCATGGACCAACTTCCCCCTCCGCACTACCACCCCCACACACCCACCCCCACAACACCTGCTCACTCACTACTGACACCACAGGGAAAAGTCTCAGATTTACATACTAGAAAAGTGATCGTATCCTCCCCTCCTTCCTTCCCACTGGCAGAAGAGCAGCCTTGCCTCACTTCAATCTGACAAAGCATGGCATTCTGTAATTTTGCAGGGCCTGCTGATTTTGTATGTTCAGGCATTAGATTGAAACTAGATTGAAAATAGCAGAACGAGGAACACAGATACAAATGTTGCTGTCTTTCCATCAGATAAAGGAAGTGGGGTGTAGTGAGGACTGAAAGAATTCAGAAGTGTGCCTCAAAAAAGGAAAAAAGGTTAAGAAATACTGATCAAGAGAATGATGGTGGAAGTGCAGCTGAAAAGTGTTGTAAAGTTGAGCAGGGAGCGTCCATTACAGGGAGCATTTGCTAGCCTTGTGCGAACATCTTCATAAAGACCAAATGCAAGCAGCCATGTAAGATTACTGGCAGAGGGTGAAATTTTACTTACCATTTAATGTCCTTTCCTCAAGTCCTGCTAGACCAGTCCAGACAAGTAGGCTGGGTTCCCCTACCAATAGATTGGTGGAGACAAAGAACCAGTGAAAAACCCAGGTTTTAATAACATCACTCCTATGCCTCTATTCACCTCAGCCACGAGAGGTCTCTTCAGTATTCGTCCCAAAGCATATGGGAGAAATATGGCAAGCCTCAGAGAACCCTCAATTGTGGGCAATTTTTTATTTTATTTATTTATATTCTCTTATATACCGCGCTATTCTGCATCAGTGCGGTTTACATTGAACAAACCGAAATTACATTGAACAGGGCATTATAACTTGGAGATAACTATTTTACAGGGAACATAAGGGAACTTGGAGATAACATATTTTACAGGCAATAAGGAGGAAGCAACAACAGAGAACTACCAGTGCGCCTGATCCTATGCCCTCTGCCTGGCCCGCTGAGCTCTCCCTTGCCCTGCTCCCTCGTATTCCTTCTATCTTCAACAATAGTGTCTCGGGCATTTTCCCCTCCCTTTGGAAGCATGCCCTGGTGGCTAGGCGCCTTCTGAAAAATTCCGACCTGCCACCCCCAGCTCACTACTGTCCAGTTTTGACCCTTCCATTTCTTTCCAACCCCCTTGAAAAGTTGTTGTTTTTTTTCTAGGCTCTCCTCTCATCTAGAATCCACCCACGCACTACGCCCCGGGTATAGTACCAAAACCATTCTCCTTTCCTTTCTAAATGAAATCTGTCAATCTCACAACCAGTGACATTTCTTTAGCTGTTTCACGGGACCTTTCTACTGCGTTTGATTTGGTAGACCTTTTCACTCTCCTTGACCGGCTGCACACAGGGGATTCATGGGTCGGTTCACCATTAGTTTCACTCCTTTCTTTGTCAGCGTTCCTTCTCTGTGTTAGGAGGCCCCTCTTCCTCCCCTCCTCAATCCCTCCCTCTCACCTGTGGTGTCTCCCAAGGTTCCATGCTCACCCCCTCTTCTTTTCAATATCTTTCTCACTTCTGACACTCATTGTCCAGCAATCCAGCATCTCAGCATATTACTATGCAGATTATATTATTTTGCTTCACCACACTAGCCCTTTTACTCCTGGTTTCTTCCTTGAACTCCTGTCTAGCCCGCATCTCTTCATGCTTGTCTAAAAGTTTTCGCCATCTTAACTCCTCTAAGTCAGCAGCTATCTGGTCCCCTCTTCCAGTTTACCCCATTCTTTGACCCCCTTCTTGCCCTTCTGGTCCTATCCCCGTAACAGATCTGCTCTGCTATCTCGGGGTTACTTTAGATTCTTCTCTCCCTTTCTATGCATATGTCTCATCTCTGATCCAACATTCTTTTTTCTTCCTTTGTCGTATTCGTGCCGTCCACCCTTTCCTGTCTCCTACAACCCTCACTTCTCTTCTCCTTGTGTTAGTTTTGTCCCAACTTGATTACTGATTATTGTAACATTGTATTTCTTGGCCTTCCTCAATACCAGATTCAAAGGTTACAACTAGTTCAAAACACAGCCACGCGTATCATTTCCCATGCCATTCAATTTGATCACATAACTCCCTCTGCTTATTCAGCTTCATTGGCTCCCCCTCCTCTATTGTCCCCAGTATAAACTTTTGACTTAGGTCTATAAGGCATTGCATATCAATACTCCCACTTACATCTCCAACCATCTACACCTTCTTGCCCTGTGACCTATGTAATAAACATGCCAATCGATTCTACCTCCCCCCTTCCTCTGCTGCTTGATTGGAATCCACTCATACCTCAGAGCCCTTTATTTTCTTGGTCCCACCCTCTGGAACTCCCTGCCCATAGCCTTGCATCTTCAGCCATCATATAAGAAATTTAAAATCCAACGTAAGACCCATCTTTTTCAGATTGCCTTTCATCTCTCCCCTTCTGAGCCGTAGTCCCTTCCCTCTTTCACTTCCCTTTTCATATCTTTGCTCTATTTGTGTGATTGCAATGCTTTCCTATCTTGAATAATGGTGTTCCTTTCAACCTTTCTAAGTTCTGGAAGTAAACTGTACACCACTCTGCTACCTGG
Source organism: Ichthyophis bannanicus (assembly GCA_033557465.1). Taxonomy (NCBI): domain Eukaryota; kingdom Metazoa; phylum Chordata; class Amphibia; order Gymnophiona; family Ichthyophiidae; genus Ichthyophis; species Ichthyophis bannanicus. The sequence goes on from CM066031.1 coordinate 552,418,481, forward strand.
TTTAAGGAGCGGTATATCAAGCTCAATAAACAATAAGTGCAAACATTTATAGGAAAGCATAAACAGAATGCTGTCTATAGAAGATGAACCTGCACAGCCAAGAATAAAAATCATAGCTGATCCCAGGGAACCACAGCAGAACAAAGCAAATACAGTAGCAGCAGCGGACCCTGTACTGGTCTAGGAGCGAACCCTGGACTTGTCCAGCAGGACTCAAAGGAAAGGAGATTAACTGGTAAGTAAAATGTCACCTTCAATATCATCCTTCTAGACCAGTCCAGACAAGTATGATGTACCAAAGCTACAACTCCACTGGGCAGGAAGAAGAGACAGCAGCTTGCACATGGACATTCAAACGGTAATGCTTGCCAAAGAGGAAAGTGATACCCAACATTGCCGCCCAACAAATATTTGCAGGGTTACCGAGCTCCGCTTCACCCAGGATGACACTTGTGCTCAGATAGAATGGGTGTGCAAACCCTCCGGAACTGGCCAGTTCCGCAACAGATATGCCGAGGCATTGACCTCCTTAATCTAACATCCTAAAGCCGAGTTGGCCATCACATCATCCTTGCACGGGCCAGTAAACAGCACAAAAAGATGTTCGGACTTACGAAGGGAATTCTTAACCTCCATTTCTGTAGAAGCATCCTCCGGACATCCATAAGGCAAAGATCCTTATCCTTTCCCCGACACTGCTCCTTAAAGGAGAGCCAGCAGACCACCTTGTACACATGAAGGGGAGAAATCACCTTAGGCAAGCAGGAAGGCACAGGCCGAATGGAAACGGCCTCCTTAGAAAAGACATAAGGATCTTGGCAAGACAGAGCCTGTAGCTCAGAAATCTGCCTTGTGGCACAAATCGCAACTAAGAAGATCATCTTCAGTGTCAAATCCTTGAAGGTAGCATGCTTCAATGGCTCAAAGGTGCTATCATCAGGGCCCTGAACACCAGACATGGATTCCAAAAAGGGATCACATACAGGAGGGGAGGACACAAACACCAAACCACTGGAGAAGTGTGAGACGTTGGGGTGCAAAGCTAGAGACTTACCAGCCAACAAACCTCAGAAAGAGGCTAAAGTTGCCACTTGAACTTTCAGGGAGATAAAGGAAGGGCCCTTCTCCAGTTTGTCCTGTAAAAAGGCCAACAGAAGGGCACCTTGGCCGCCTCAGAAGCCAACTGCCGAGCACTGCACCATCGTTCAAAGAGGCACCAGATCCGCACATATGCTAGCTTGGTAGACCTTCTCCGAGCTCCAAGCAGAGTAGAGATCATCACTGGAGAGTAGTCCTTATGCACTAGCTGTCTTCTTCCAAGAGCCAAATCGTAAGCAAGAAGGGAAATGGGTCCTCCAGGACAATCGGTCCCTGCTGCAATAGGCCCCAAAAAGAAGGTGCCTGCAGGAGCCGCATCAGGTCTCCAAACCACACTCTCCTCGGCCAATCAGGTGCCACCCAAACAATTCTGCTCAGGTGGCATTTTATATGCAGAAACACACACCCCACCAGGGGCCATGGGTGAAACACATGCAGAGGGTGCTGACTCGGCCAAGGCTGGCTCAGGGCATCAACATCCTCGAACCCCGTCTCTCTGCAGTGACTGAAGCACAGAATCAACTGAAATGCCTCCTGACTCAGAGTACACCGGCTGAGGAAGTCTGCTTCCACACTATCCACCATGGCAACATGCTGAGATGACAAGGCTAGTATGTTCTTCTCCACCCAAACAGGAGACCATCTGCGAAGCGACTCTGGCACTCCTTGTGCTGCCTTACCGAATGACATAAGCCACCGCCCTGGCATTGTCTGAAAACACTCAAATTGCCTGGCCCTTGAGCAGGGACCGAAAATGCAGAAGAGCCAACTGGATGGCCCTCATCGCGAGGTGGTTGATGGACCACATATTCATCGTCAGGAGGATCCAAGAGAAGTTGTCCAGCAGAATGCCCTTCCTCAGATGACAGAGCTGCTGCCACCACTGCAGGCTGGACTTCACCATCGATGGGAGCGGGAGCCTCTGCTCGAACTCCTGAGAACTCTGGAACCACCAAGCCAGCTGGGCCAGAGCCATCAGTCTGTGAGCCCTGTTCTTGGGCAAATAAGCCATTGCTTGTAGGGTATCCAACCTTGCTCCTATGAACTCTAGGTCCTGTGAGGGGAGCAAAGTGGACTTTGCAAAGTTTATGATGAAGCCCAGGTGCTGGAGAGGAGACACAGTGTGAAGAGTGGCTTGTCTGGCCTCTTGTGGAGACTGACCCCTGATGAGCCAATCGTCCAGGTATGGAAAGACAAAGATGCCCTGGTTTCTGAGATAGGCCGCCACCACCGCCAGGCATTTGGTGAAAACCCTGGGCATGGAGGTTAGGCCAAATGGAAGTACCCTGTACTGAAAATGCTTTCCTCCCACTACAAATCTGAGATATTGTCTGTGGTCTGGATGAATGAGGATGTGAGTATAAGCAACCTTTAGGTCTAAGGAGCATAGCCAATCTCCCTACTGGAGGTAGGGCAGCAGTATTCCAAGGGTAAGCATCTTGAACTTTTCCCTCTCCAGGAACTTGTTGAGATTTCGCAAGTCTAGGATGGGCCTGAGGCCTCCTATCCTTTTTGGTACTAGAAAGTACATGGAATAGAAGCCTTGTCCTATCAGGTGGTGAGGCACCGGTTCCACCACCTACTCCTGTAGAAGACTTGCCAACTCCTGAAGGAGAAGGTTCTTGTGCAGAGGGAGTCTTGGAGGCTCCCCTGGAAAATAGGGAGGTAACTGGTTGAAGTGGAGCAAGTAGCCTTTCTGGACTATGCTCAGTATCCAGGTATCCCCTGTTATAGCTGACCATCTGTGGGCATACAGTGTCAGCCAGCCTCCTGTGCTGAGTGGAGCCAGCTGTGGGGGAGAGGCTATGCAGTGGGAGCCAAAACCCCGTTCCCTGCTGTGCAGGAGCTGGAGCTGGCGGCTTGGGGGTTTTCTGCCTACGGGACCCATGTCCCTGCCCCTGCCCCTTGGCCTGCTGACCCTGTTTGGGAGCTGTAGAGGCCTGGAATTGAGGGTAAGATTTGTAGGCAGATGCCTTCCTCGGGTAAAAGGGCTTTTTCCCCGAGCCCTTCTTCTTCTGAGAAGGGGCAGAAGTCTTCCTGGACAGCCTTGTCCTGGTGAGAGTCTCAGTCTCGATTTCTGCAGCCTTTTCAGCCATTGGTTTGCCAAAGAGGTTCTCACCCTGGCAAGGGACATCGACCAACTTGTCCTGGACCCATGGCTCAAGGTCCGATGACTGTAGCCAGGCCTGACGGCGTGCACCGATGCCGGCCGCTGCCACTCAGGCCGAAGCCTCAAAGCCATCATGGGCTGCTCGAGATATAAACGTCAAGCACTCTCGAATCCCCGATGACAAAGCTTTGAACCTCTGCAAAGGTTCCTCAGAGAGGCCAGCAGAGAACCTGGCAATCTCCTTTGCCAGGTCTCGTAGGTACATGCCCATGTACAGCTGGTAAGTCTGGACACGGCAAGCCAGCATAGAGACCTGGAAGCACCTTCTACCGAGGGCATCCAGGTTCTGGGCCTCCCTGCTGGGGGGCACCAAGGAGTGCATCTTCTGACTCTTCAGACAATGCATGGCCGATTCCACAACCATGGAGTGGTGCAGTAGCTGTGCCTTCTGGAACCCAGGGCTCTTATGGACTCGATAGATGGAATCGACCCGTTTACTGAGAACCGGCACTGAGGCCGATGCCTCCCACATACGGAAGAGCAGCCGTTCCAGCATCGGAGGAACCGGTACAGTAAAGGCCTCCTTCGGTGGAGAGTCATACTGGAGGGCCTCAAGAGGCCAAGGTTATGGCCATGTCCCTCATGAAGTCCGAGAACCGGGTATCCTCCGGGGGTGGGGGGGGGGGCTGTCTACGAGTCTCGGACTCCAGTGAGTCCGATGGGACGCACCAGGTCCGGAAAGTGTCCAGGGACTCCTCGTCCTCCGTTTCCCACCCCGACCCCTCCGAGGAGGAATCGAGCGGCTCCGGTCGGGCGGGCACCGATGCCATCCGCCCCGATGCCGAGGGTACCAGCGTCGACGACCTCGGCCCCACACGGGAGGCCGAGGGAGACCTTGGCCGAGGATCGACTCAAGACCGCATGGACTTGAGGATTGGCTCGGCCTCTGGAGTCGACTTGGACATCGAGGTCCCGGTGGTCGGGGCAGATGCACCGGTCAGACCAGCGATCAGCACCCACTGCTGTTCCATGAAGGCAGACAAGCTGCTCTCCAAGGCCGTCAACCTGAGACTCAGCAGCCCCTGACGGCGTCGGAGCCGACGTCGGCTCCCCCGGAGGAGAGTCCACAAGGACAACAGTACTCACGTGACTCGGGGACTCCGGCTCCACACGAGGCAATCTGTCAGGCCTCTCCGGCTCCGAGGACCTGGGACGGCGGTCGGGGCTATGCAACCTGGCCCTCGAGGGGCCAGGAGCGTCCATTGATGCCGCCCCCGCGGGTTTCTTCTTCCTTTTGTGTTCCCGTGAGGGAGACCCCCGCTCAGAGGAGCCCCGACGATGCTCGGGGTCGGACTCCTGAGACGTCGAGGCCTCCGCCAAAGTCCGGGCCCGGCCGGACGCGGAGTCAGAGAAGATCCTTTCTCGTTGATGTTGACGGATCCTCAATGCCTTAGAAGACATTTTGCCACATGGGCCACAGATCATTGGGTCATGATCGGGCCTGAGGCACCGGAGGCAGCAGTTGTGTGCATCGGTGAGAGACATCAGTTTCTTACACCGATCACACTTGAACCCGCTGGCAACCATCGGGGGAAAAAGGGCCCCTGCAAGGTCAAAAGATCGGGCTGCCAGTGAAAAAGAAAAAAAGTGCAAACGCTAGTCTCGAAGGACAAAAACCGAAAAAATAGCTCCGGGCTCTATACCGGTGTACCGTGCCCAGGCGGGAAGGGGAACCGGCGTTGAACCGGCAAAAAAACACGAATTCTTCGAAGAAAATCAACTTTTAACCGGGTGACCAAAACACACGTCCGTCGGGCTCCGCAGAAAAAATAAGACTGAGCAAGATGGCACCCTTGGGCGGGAAGGGGACCACGCATGCGCGCTGCATTCCCAAAGGCTTTCTTTGCAAGTTGGGGAAATGCTCTGCATGAGGGCTCCGTCGGCGCCGACGTCACCCATATGTGAGGACTGACTTCCTGCTTGGTCCTGGGAAACTTATGTTATGTTCTCAAAAGATGAAAACCAGACACATGCAGAGGTAAAAATCCTCAAACAAAGGAGAACTTTATTTTTACGTCCATTTGGCAGAGTGGATAAAACAAAATTGAGGGACTGGGGAAACTGTAACTACATGTGGGAAGAACCATACATGCTCAGAACTTTATACTAGCTCAGATCAAACTGCTCCATTTCAGTTCTAGATGACATCACTCACTTTTGTGCTCGATAATCCTGCTTCATGAAAAAAATTATATTTTCTGAAACCAGATAAAATTGAGGGTTTCACAAACAAATAAGTTTTCTTTGTCTTCAAATGTCACAATACATATTATCCTTTATGAGCTGGAACTTTATTACATAAGGGTTTTCACCACCACAAATTTACTTTAGTTAGATATGGTTTATAAACACATATGATCAATTAACTACATAAGCATGGCACCAATGGAAAGTCCCTGTTATGTTTAAAATAACTTGAATATATACATAAAGAGAGTAGTAAGTCATCATAGCCTAAACAGGTCATTAAATAAAAACTTTCCACATCCTCTGTTGCTTGGCCATAAGGTTAACACACAACTTGGCAGCGAAAGGGCACGCAGATACTTCTGTGCTATTAAAATAAATATGAACTGGCAATCTAAAATGGAAAAAGCATTTGATATAGGATTGTATGTTATAACTGAAATGATCATATAAATCTGCATATCTAGCTTTAGACTATACTTAAACTGGCTAAATATAGGTAGCCACAAGATGGCAGGGATCTCCATGTAGAAGGGCAGCATATACTACCAACTTCTTTTCTTTCACAAAATCTGAACTTGCAAAACATTATGGTTCTGACAAACCACGCAAGTTAGAAAACTCAAACAGGGCCGTTACACTCTGGTCATGTTTGTATGGAGATCACATCACAAATGTTTTTCTACAAATTTCATGCCAATTGTGTGAATTACAGATACTTAGAATATTTTTCCCTTGTGGACTTCTACATCAGAGGAAAACAGAAAATGATGCAAAATCAAGAGAAACGGTGGAGAGCACATTTCCTATTGATGTGGCACCTTGCTAACCACAAGCTGCTAAGGCGAAGGGGAAAAAAAGGGTGATGGCAAGGGCATTAACATATCAATAACATGCCACAGACAGAGATAGCCACTGAAAGCTAATCTGCTCTCCCAACTTGAACTCCCATGAAGGTCTCTAACATCTCTACCTTCCTAAAACAACTTGCAGGGATACATTTGTTGCAGTCAAATTTAACCAATACATCTTTCTTCAACAAAAAATACTGCACACCAGATAAGACTCAAAAGTTACCACAGCAGGGTAGCACAAAACAGATGGATCCTTATTAACAAGTGCTGTGCATGAAGAACTTACTTATATCCTTAGGACACCAAGCAGGATCACCATTGGGCCCTTCAGTCAAAACCAACCACTTTTTGATGTTCCAAGCTGCCTGCAAGCACAGCACCTTGCCCCGCCACAGTTCCAGGCAACCCCCTCTGCTGTACCTCCTCCAGCTATACACCTTGTATTCTGCTCCCAGCAGATTCCTCCTCCATCGGGGTCAGGTGCACAAGTCCTGGCACTGGAGGAGGTGTATGGCAATAGGGGCAGAATGACATCTCTACCTCAAGAGAGGATTCTTACCCTTCCCCTGCACCAGCAGAGAGGCATGGCCCTGAAGAACTGCCAACAATGCTCCGAGATATTAGCCTGCACAAGGGAAGTTGATTCAGAGGGATTAACCTTCTGCTTTGCCTTCCTCTTGAACAGTGAAAAGAAATTCCACAACTAAAGCACATAAAAAGGAAGTCCCACAGAACTCACACAACCAGCGCCATCTTGGATCCCATGGTTTCAGGCTACAAATTCTAATCACTGTTGTGACTTAGCACTGCTACTACTCAAAAATACACTAATAATGAATGTTGCTTCTCATTTTAACATGTATAAAATAGTTTTATACTCAAAATTGTGAAAACTTGGTAATGGGGACGTGATGTCACCCGGGGTGAATGGCTGCACTCTGAAGGTGCTCTGGGGCGAGTCTGCTCAAAATGCCAAAAATTAAAGCTTTGAGCTCATCTTGTTCCCCCACCGTGATGGCACAGCTGAAGGGAGGAGCGGTGGCGGTGTCCACGCAGAAATGGCTGGCTGCCTTTCAGTTGCCCTACACTCATGGTGAGACTTCCAGCGTCTCCGGTAAAGGAGGCAAGATGGCTAGGGAGATTGCCAGCGAGATGGAGAAGGAAATGGACACAGAGTGGGGCACAAGAGCGGTGGAGACTCTCAAATCCTGGCTGGGAGAGCTGTGGGAGGATTTAAAGGCTAACATGCCTCGATAAAGACCGATTTAAAAGAAGCTCTGGCCGCTCTACAGCAGGACATGGAGGAGTTGGAGTCCCATGTGGAACAGCATGAAGACTCTGTGGCCAAGCTCACTGTGGGCTGTGAGGATTTAAGGAACGAGCAGGAGCTGGTCTGAGAGAAGCTGGAAGATATGGAGGACCAGTCCAGGCATAGTAATCTATAGGTTAGGGGCATTCACGAGAAATCACAGTATAGAAACTGTGAGTGAGTACTACCGCACCTATTCAAAGTATTGATGGCAGTGACAGGCCCAACCGCAAAGGAGGACATACAAGAGTTTCACATTGAGTGAACACACTGCAGTCTGGGACCAGTGAGAGACAATAAACCATGTGACATGGTGGTGTGCATGCATTATTATGGGGTGAAAGAGAAGTTGTTGGCAGCATCCAGACGGCATGGGCCCTTTAAATGGGAAGAATGTGTGATGAAACTTTACAATGACTTGTCTCAGGGCACGCTAAGTGACAGAGCCCTGCGCAAGGTGAACGCACATCTGCGCAAGGGGGAAGTGCGCTACAAGTGGATATAGCATAGTTACTCACCTGTAAAGCATAGTTACTCACCTGTAACAGGTGATCTCCGGGAACAGCGGGAATTTAGTCTTCACATATGGGTATCGTCGGCCTGCATGAACGAACGCTCCCCAGAGTCCAATAGGAAAGCTTTTGGGAGCATCCCACAGCGCCTGCATGCAGCCTTCCCACCTTTCCCAACTGTCCCTCTCCAGTTGAGTTTAAAACTGAGACAAAGAGAGAGGGAAAAGAAAGAGAGAGATAGAGATATACAACTCCTAGCGGGGAGGTGGGTGGGCTGTGAAGACTAAATTCCTGCTGTTCCCGGAGATCACCTGTTACATGTGAGTAACTATGCTATCTCCAGGAACAAGCAGGAATGTAGTCTTCACATATGGGGACTCCCTAGCTACAGATGCCAGGGAGAAACCCCAGAAGTTCTGTGCCCTTGTGAAAGGGCTCCACTTCCCCCCATGGATCTCTGGCATCCTACCAAGGATGGTGGGTAGGAGTTGATTAAGTATGGAACAGGTGTTGAAGAACAGCCTGATCAAACAAGGCATCCCGGCAGGAGTCCTTGTCTAAGCAGAAATGGGCTGTGAAGGTATGTACCGAAGCCCAAGTAGCTGCTCGACAGATGTCGTCGATAGACACAAAGTGAAGATGAGCCATAGAGGCTGCCATGGCCCTCACATTGTGAGCTGGGACATGGCCTTCCAAAGGAAGGTTTTTACTCTCATAGGCAAAAGGAAATACACTGTGCAATCCAGTTGGACAGTGTTCTCTTGGAGACTGGAAGCCCCAAATGACTAGGATCAAAAGCAACAAAAAGTTGAGAGGACTTTCTATGTTGCTGAGTTCTTTGCAAGTAAAAAGCTAAAGCTTTTTACAGTCCAAAGTATGAAGATTCCTTTCTGCATTTGAGGCATGAGGCCTTGGGAATACAGGAAGGTAAACCGCTTGGTTTAAATGAAAAGGTGACACCACCTTTGGCATAAAGTGTGGATGAGTCCTAAGGACTATCTTATCATGATGGAACCTTGTATAAGGAGGATCAGTCACCAATGCTTGCAATTCACTGATGCGATGTGCTGATGTGATTGCAATAAGATGACCTTCCAGGAAAGGAATTTCAAAGAGGTAGTAGCTAACGGTTCAAAAGGCAGCTTCATGAGGTGCCCAAGAACCAGATTTATGTCCCATGCCACCAGTGGTGGCTTAATGGGAGGCTTAGTTAAAAGAAGGCCTCTCATAAAACTCGCTATGAGAGGATGAGAGGAAATAGGTTGTCCATTCAGAGGCTTGAAAGAAGCTGCAATAGCACTCAAATGAACTCTCACTGAATTGGTCTTAAGCCCTGTATTAGACAAATGAAGGAGATACTCCAGTAATGATTCCAGAGGTATCGCAAGAGGGTCAAGACCCTTCTGTGAGCACCATATGGTAAACCTTTTCCACTTGAAAGCATAAGAGCGTCTTGTGGAAGGTTTCCTGGAAGCATAAAGGATATCCTTTACCTGCTGAGAAAGGTTAAGACCATGAAGTTCTAGGCTTTCAGCAACCAGGCCCTGAAATGCAGAGACTGGGGATTGGGATGCCACAGCATGCTGTCCTCTGGAGACAGGAGATCTGGAGCAGATCCCAACTCCAGAAACGGAGCTTGAGAGAGATGCAGAAGCAGAGGGTACCACACTTGCCGTGGCCAATGTGGAGCTATGAGAATCATATGGCCTCTGTCTCTCTGAAGCTTGAATAGGGTTTTGGTAATTAGGGAAATGGGTGGAAAGGCATACAGGAAGTCCTGACCCCAATGGAGGAGGAAAGAATCCCTGGCCTGACAACCCTGAGCCAGCATTCTGGAACAGAACCAGGGAAGTTTGGCATTCAGTGGACTTGCGAAGAGGTCTATGTCCGGGGTTCCCCAAATTTGAAAAATTTTGGCCACCTGGTCTACATGGAGAGACCACTCGTATGGAAGCAGAACTCGACTCAGTCTGTCTGCCCAAGAGTTTTGAATGCCTGGAAGATACACTGCAAGGAGATGAATCTGATGCTCTCTGGTGAAAGCCCATAGTCGCAAAGCTTCGTTGCAGAGCGACAGAGAGCCTGTTCCACCCTGCTTGTTCACATAGAATATGGCTACCTGATTGTCCGTTTGAACTAGGACTGTCTTGTAGCTGAGCTGGGTGTGGAATACTCGAACAGCAAGGAAGATTGCTGTGAGTTCCAGGAGATTGATGTGTAGATATGTCTCCTGTGGAGTCCCGGTACCCTGGGTAGAGAGGCCTTGCAGGTGAGCTCCCCAACCTACCTGTGAGGCATCTGTTGTCAGAGTGGCTTGGGGTGGGGGTTGTTGGAAAAGGGACCCCACCAAAACGTTTTGGGGTGACTGCCACCATTGGAGGGACAAAATAAGACGATCCGTGTTTGTTATTTTGTCTGACAAGCAACCTGATCCCTGAGTCCATTGAGTGGATAAAGTCCACTGGGCTGCCCTCATATGGAGGCGAGCATAAGGAACCACATGCACGATGGATGCCATGTGGCCTAGCAATATGCATATTTCCCGAGCAGTGAGGTGAGGCTTTAGCACTGCTTCGGAAGCTGACTGCACCATGCGAAGGCAGCGGGGCTGTGGAAGATAGGCCCTTGTCTGTCTGGTATCCAGCAGAGCTCCTATAAACTCTAGAGACTGAGTGCGAGCTAGGTTGGATTTTGGGAAGTTTATGACAAGTCCCAAATACTGAAGGATACGCATTGGGCGAGATAGAGAAATCCTGGCCTCTGGCTCTGACAGGGCTCGAATGAGCCAGTCGTCTACGTAAGGGAAGATGAATATTCACAGGGTGCGAAGAAATGCTGCCACCACAGCTATGCATTTTGTAAACACCCTTGGTGCCGAGGCCAGGCCAAAAGTAAGAACTCTGTATTGGTAGTGCTTCCCTTGAAATAGAAAGCGAAGAAACCTTTGGTGAGTTGAATGGATGAGAACATGAATGTACGCATCCTTGAGATCTAGAGAACAAAGCCAATCCTGACTCTGAAGGTATGGCAGCAGAATTCCCAGAGAAATCATTTTGAACTTCTCTTTGAACAGGAATTTGTTCAATTCTCTGAGGTCCAAAATGCGTCTGTGTCCTTCTGTTTTCTTTGGAATAAGGAAATAGGGGGAGTAGAACCCTGTACCCTGTTGGGGAATGGGTACCTCTTCTATTGCCCCTTGGGCAAGAAGCAAAGTGACCTCTTGACCTAACTGGGCGTTGAGAGAGGTCTGAGACTTAAACTGTCTTACCATTGTAGGAGCGGGCATGCTGAGGAAGTGAAGCTTGTATCCCTCTCTTACAATGGACAGAGTCCAACTTTCTGCTGTTATCTGCTCCCATCTGGGGGCAAAATGACATAACCTTTCTGGAATGGTGGAAGGCTCTGGGAGGTTCAGGGCCAGGAAGACAAAGTTCTCTAGATAGGAGTCAAAGCCCCTGTGGAGGCTGAGTCTGCTGAGCAGGTTGAGGCTTAGCAGCTTTTGATTTTCTTTGCCCAGGTTGTTGCTGCTGTCCCTTTTGGGCAGACTGACCTACACGATGTCCCTGTTGGGTATAAGAGGGGTAAAACGTCGTCTTACTGAAGAATGGTTTCTTGTAGGATTTTTTCCTTGCAGGATCAGCTGTAGATTTAGACAATCTATCCAGGGTGATATTGTCAGCATCTATCTCATTAGCTTTTTCCTGCCAATTCTTGCCAAAGAGATTCTCTCCTGTGCAAGGAATATTCCCCAGTTTGTCCTGTACCCAAAGTTCCAAGTCAGATGCCTGGAGCCAGGCAATCCTACGTGCACCATTGGCAATAGCAGAGGTTCTGCTTATGCACTCAAAGCAGTCAAAGGCTGCACCATTTACAAACTTGGAAACATCCTGAGCATGTTTGACAAGTGCAAGGTAATCCTACCTCTTATCATCAGGAAAGAGAGGGCTCATAAGCTCTAAATCTCCGGTGATCTCCTTAAGGAACATTCCCATATATAATATATAGGAACTGATCCTGGCAGAAAGCATGAAAGCCTGGAAGGTTCGACGTCCAAAGGCGTCAAGAGTCCTACACTCACATCCTGGAGGAATAGATGCATGTCTTTTTGCACTCTTGATCCTTCTCATAGCTGATTCCACCACCATGGAATGGTGTGGTAGCTGAGATTTTTGAAATCCAGGACAAGGAGGAACTCGATACATTGTGTCGAGCCTTCAAGAGTGAGGAGAAGTGGTTAGAGGTGTTTCCCACATCCTTAACATGAGATCATGCAGGATCTCATGAACAGGTAAAGTAGCTGCCTCCTTGGGAGCTTTAGGGTATTGCAGGATTTCCAATTCCTTTGCCCTAGGCTCTTTTTCAGGAGCCACTGTGATGGAAAGACCTCGAGCCACATCTCGGATAATGAGGGAGGAGTGGTCTAGTGGTTAGGACAAGGTACTTCAGGCCGGAGGGCCGGGGTTTCAAGTCCCACCTGGGGACAGCAATCTCAGGCCGGAGGGTCTGGGATTTCTAGTCCTATAGGCACTCCTTGTGGTCTTGGGCAAGCCACTTAACCCTCCATTGCCCATGTTCCCTGTAAGTATTAGCGTATGTGTCTCATATCCCCTCGTGTTAAATGTATCCCCCAATTGACCGCTTTGACCCGGTGAAAAGCGGGATATAAATACAGCTAAATAAATAAATAAATAAATAAATAAATCCTGAAAGGACATATCCTCTGGAGGCGACATCCTACGTTAAGGAGAAGGAGAATCCTTGGGAAGAAGTACTCTGGTATCAGCAGAGCTTGTGATAAGGAAGCTTATCATAGTTCAGGAAGGAGCTATAATAGAGGTGAATTGGCACTGAACAAGCAACCTGTCTTAGCTGGTAGAAATACTAAAACAGAATGTTTTCATAAAAGACTACCAGTCCCAGAATGCACCAGGTTTCAAACAGCCTCTAGAAGAGCTGAAGTGGGGAAACGTGTGTTCAATCAGGAGAGCTATGAGGTAATCCCCAATCACTCATCTCCAAGGGCAGGGCTTGATTCAGCACAGCTGAGCTGTGCTAGGGTGGAGTATCCCTCTAAACAAGTTAAAAGTAAAACATATTCTACACAGAATCAGATGAGGAACTCAGAGCTCAAGGACAGAGAGATCAGGAAGCAGCAACAACGTGGAAGAAAGAAGAGAAAGACATCTTGGAGGTCTAAAGAAGGAGCCCACAGCAGTACGTGTGTTGGGAGTCATTCCAGAGGCAAGCATACTCCATTGGACTAGAGGAAGCCAGAGGAGTGGGGTTACAGAGCCAGGAATTCCCAGACGGCACCTTTGAGGGAGACGGCTGCACTTGGAAGGGGCCCTAAGACCAGTGCAAGAAGGTATGTGAAGAGAGACCCAGTGTCCAGGGATCTTGATTGGAAGGCTGGACATAAAAGCTGGACTACTTACTGGCCAGGATATCTGGAGAGGAAACCTAACAGCAAAGGAAGCTCAGGTATGAACACTGATCTATGCCCTAGCTCTTCACTTGGAAGACAGCAGGGAAACAAGTATTACCCTGAGAGTGATCCATTAAGGAATTCCTCTGAGCCAGACCATGATATTGATTCTATGATATTTGAAGAAGAAGGAGATATTTTAAATGATCAGAATGAATACATGGATTGCTCTCTGACTAGGCTGCTGTGGTAAAATACTTTCACAAATACAAAAACCATCAAAAGGAACTATAACTTGTTCTTTTATCTACCCAGAAAAGTCTACAAGAAAGCTTTAGGGTAGGATTTGAGCCACGTAGAGAAAGTGAACCAGCAAAGGGTTTTGCAGCTGGCTAATTATTGGTAATTAAGCCATGCACAGTTGCACGTGACCTCTGAAAGGAAACTACTGTTTGTGTGTGAAAATAGGAGAAAGTTATCCTTGAAAAAGAACAGTTTTTGGTTACTTTTGGGTTTTGTTTTTGCTTTTGGAGCACTGCTAAAAGTTATTAGCAGGAGCCCTCAAAAAGACCTTTTCTGTTTCCCATCAAGGTCTTTATTGTTTGATTGCTTAAGAAGTTCAGTTGCTGATATCATGATTTGTTTTTCCTAAGTACAATACTGAAGCAAGTGTCCTTTTGTGTTACCAAGTAAATCTGTGTGGGAGAATTAACCCCATGAATAAAATATATTTTTCTTTGCTTACACTCGAGCAACACAACTCATTATTATGTGAACGGCTGATTCTGGTATGAATGGACTACATTCCCCACAATCCTTTGCAAGTCATAATAGTATTTTGCCTTTGCCAAGACTGTGGACATTCACGCCCAGCGCCCCCGTTTACAAGCTTTCAGAGTCTTCAGACTCATCCGAGGATTCAAAGTATCTCCGATCCGGGTGATCGTGCAAGGCACGATACCAGTACCGATCAAAGTCGGCATCGGAGGGGTCCGGTACCAACTAGTCGATACCGGATGGGTAAGCTTGACTTGGTCACGGTAGAATGCCTGCCGATGTCGAAGCAGTCGGTACCAATACCGATGTCGGTGCCGGTACCGATTGAATTGTCTGAAGCGGTTTCAAGGGCATCGAGGCCGTGAGAAGAGCCGCCAGACTGCGTTCAATAGCCAAGAATCTCTGGTCTATCGACGCTGCCGATGCTTGTGTATCGATACTGGATGAAGCAGCCGGTACCCCAGAGCATGGCACCAGTAGTTTTGCCAAGGTTGGGGCCTCGAGAACATCCTGGAACCCCGTTAGTGCTTTGGAAGCCGAAGTCTCCCGCCAGGGCAATTTTGCCGGTACAAGTCCCTCAAGGGCTACACCAGAGGCATCTCGATGCTTGGAAGGAGATCTACCCTTTGAGGACCAGCCAGATTTATGTTTAGTTACCCGAGATCCATGGGAGGAAGACGAAGCCCTGGAAGACGTCGATGCCACAGACGCTGCATCGGAGGGAAAAAGGATGCTTAGTTTAGCAGCTCGGTTTTGCCGACCCCTCTTCGACATCATCCCACAGGCAACACACTCTGAAATAGAGTGGACAGGACCTAAACATTTCAGGCACCACTCACTGGTGTCGGTGACGGAGATGGTACCGCCAAACCTAGAACACTTTTTAAAACCCAAAGCGGGTTTTTCCATGTTAGAGGAAAAATTGGGCCTAGTGCCCAAAATGGCGCGTGGCACCTGAAGGAGAAAAAAGCTGGAAGAGACTCCAGAAGAATTTATTTTATTTTATTTTTTAAAGAAAGAGGAAAGAACCACCGGCGGTACCGGTGTAGCGTCGAAGGAAGGCAGATGCAACCACAAAAAAGAAGAATAAACGGGAATATTTTCTGCAGTGACAGGATGTGTGACCTGTCGGCTCTGCGGAAAACGAAGAACTGGAGAGGGACAGTTGGGAAAGGCGGGAAGGCAGCACGCAGATGCTGTGGGATGCTCCCAAAAGCTTTCCTATTGGATGCTGGGTAGCGTTCCCGCGCATACTCCGTCGGTACCAACCATACCCATATGTGAAGACTACATTCCTGCTTGTTCCTGGAGATACCCATTTAGACTACTGTTTACAGCTAAGGGAGTGTCGCGGCGGATTAAGATGGCTGAGGCGGCCTAAAAAGCACTTGTGGAGTTAGGCTTCGAGGTACTGCCCCTGCCTGACCGAGCTAGTGAGACTAGTGGTCTTGGTGGGGGAGCCAACTCTGCTGGGCTTCAGTGGCAATGGGTGGCAGCTATAGGAAAAAGACCAAAAAGACTTTCCCAAGGCTTAAAAGGATCGGCTGATGCAGAAGTACTGGTAACGTAGGTGTCCTAAACATTGGGACTGAAACCAGCTGGGTTTGACAGGGTAGGGTAGAATTGAAGGGGCCAGGAATTGGCTAATGGGCTGTAAGCAGCCTCTGAAGAATGGACAGAGGGTGTACGATCTGATATGTGGAGTGATAGGGGAAGGGGGCTCAGGATATGTGTTTTGACTGTTACACTTTGGGTTGGGGTTGACTGGGGGGAGAGGGAGGATGGTGGGAGAGGGAGGATGGTGGGAGAGGGAGAGGTGGGGCGGTGAGTGGGGATTGTGGAGAAGAGCAGGTGGGCAATCTGGGACGTCACTTTAAATTTAGTAGAATTCCTGAGCTGGGAATGATTATGGGGGGTGAGGGAGGGGGGGGAAGAATGGGGGGGAGGGAGGGGGCGGGGGAAGAATGGGGGGGAGGGAGGGGGCGGGGGGATGGATGGGGTGGTGGGAGGGAGGGCAGAGGCACAGTAGGAGAGAGGGACAGGCTCAATGGCGAGGATAGGCACTATAAATGTCAGAGGGCTCAATTAATCTAAGAGACAGCAATTATTCA
Organism: Ichthyophis bannanicus; assembly: GCA_033557465.1. Lineage (NCBI taxonomy): Eukaryota > Metazoa > Chordata > Amphibia > Gymnophiona > Ichthyophiidae > Ichthyophis > Ichthyophis bannanicus. The sequence goes on from CM066031.1 coordinate 552,434,924, forward strand.
GGGAATTAGAGTGGCTGAAATGGGATATTGTGGGTGTGGAGACAAACCTGAGGAAGCGGGATAAGGGGGTTCTGAGGCAGTCCAAATTCCTGCAGACATTTTTTTGTTATGAAGGGGAGAGAGTGGGGGGGGGGGGAGTAGCTATTCTGCTATGGAAGGGTGCCCATTTGAAGTGAAGGATGCGAGTAGGGGGAGGGGAGAATACTAATACTGAGGGTAGACCTTTTGGGGGAAAGCATCATGGTTGCATGCTATATGCTCCTAATGGGGGCCAAGTGGCTTTCTGGAAGGAGGTGCGAGCCTTACTAGAGGCTAGCATCCAAGGCAAACTAACTTTAGGTGGGGACTTCAATTTAGCATTGCATCTGCAGAAAGATCGCCAAGCTCAAGGGGGAGATGGGGGGCATAGCCAGTGGATTCTACGAGGGATGCTGAACCATTTGCATGTAGAACATTACACCCCGAAGGACAGGAGTATATTTTCTATTCACATCCCCATTACAGCTATAGCTACCTCTAGGTCGATCAGACTTGGGAGGTGAGGTTGGAAAGGGCAGAGATAGAGAATATCACTTGATCGGATCACGCGCTGGTATGGGAGGGCATGGGGTGTGCAAAGGAGTGAGGTGGCATGCGGTTCTGGAGACTGAATAAGAGCTTGCTTAAGAATGCAGCGATAGTGACAGATGTGAGGGAATGTATTCAAGAGTACTGGTCACTGAATGATAATGGGGAGGTAGAAGATGGAACGGTTTTGGGAAAGAATGAAGGCAGTGGTAAGGGGGATATTCGTGATGTGGGCTTCCAGACTGAAAAAGCAGCAGATGCAAAAGGAGGAACGGATGCAGGAAGACATTAAGGAAGTGGCAAGAACATACCAGTAGATAGAATCTAAACGGGGTCTGCAGCGACTGTCCCAACTGCAGATGGAGTTGCATAAGCTACAAGACTTGACTGCCTTCTAATTGCAGAAGGTGAGGCAGCAGTTTTATGAACTGGCGACAGAATGGGGAAACTCTTAGCTAGGAAACTGAAATGGAAGGCAGTCCAAGTTTGATGATGGAGACAGATTCTGGACGTTTACTTTCATATTTCAGCACTTATTGTGTATTTGGATCTGATGATGCTGTCAGATAGAGATTGACTATACCTTAAGAGCTACGATTGTAGGCCTCCAAGCCTAAGTCCTAAGCCTCCTTCAGCTCTAGGAATGTACAATCTTGGCATACACTGATTCTTGTAAATTACATCATGAGTATGGAGGAGCTTTTTTGTTCGCACATCCAGTTTTTCAAGATCTTTATGAGGCCAATCCACAATCCCAATACTGTATGAGAGTACAGGAATTGCCAGCTGATTGATAGCTTGTATCTTATTGTGATGCTAAAACACTTTTCAATAACAGTTTTAATCTCCTGTAATATTCTTTACTGATCTTCTCTCTCAATAGTTTCTGCTTGATTGTCATTCCTTCCTCTATTCTGAGATACTTATATACGCCTTCCTGTTCAAGATCCTTGATATCACAGCCCTCACAGCAAGGGAGATGTTTTCGGTTTTGCTCAATTTTCCTCTGAAAAAGGCTGCCTTAGCACACTTGTCAAAGCCAAAAGTCATCCTGATATCATTAGAAAAGCTTTTCACCACATGAAGTTATTCTGCTAATTGTTGGTCGCTGGAACTGTAGAGCTTCAGATCATCTATAAATAGCAGATGGGAAGCTGTTTCTGGGTTGGTACCTTCTTTAGGATTCAGGCTAAATCCATATCCCAAAGAGTTGATGAGAGCACTCATTAGATTAATCGCCAAACAAAACAGAAATGGTGACAGGGAATCTCCCTGAAATATTCCTTGCTGGATCTTAATGTTAGGAATGATGTACTGACCATCTTCTTATCTCAAGAGGAGTGTGGATTGCCACATTGTCATAGTGAACTTAATGTACTCTATCAAACCAGAATTTATTTTATTTATTTATTTATTTCTTCCTTCCTTCTATACCGCCCCTTCCAGTGATCAAGGGCGGTTTACATGGAACAAATTAACAAATTATGTATACTTCTGTATACATTACATTGAACATTTTATACATTTCAAGGCAATGTATTCACCAAGAATGTGGGATGCTGTCTAAAGCTTTCTTATAATCAATCCATGCTATACTGAGATTTCTGCCTTTCTTAGCACTGGACATAATGGCCTTAGTCAGCATTAACTGGTCTTTGGTTCCATATGCTCCTCTCTTATTGCCCTTTTGCTCTATCACCATGATGTTATTGAGCTCAATGTGATCATATATTCTGTCTGCATCTATCGCAGATTATAGATGGCAGGTAAACAGGTTATCGGTCTATAATTTTTATGAATGTTTCTCAGGTCTTCCTTCAGAAGGAGAAACATTCTTCCTGCAGTAAACCACTGCGGTGCTAAGTCCGTTGCTCGAAAAATTGATTTTTGCAGTTCGTTGGGTCTTGGTGGAGCGATGTTAACTGTTTGAGCCAAAGGTTGGTTACTCCAACTGGGCCAGGGCTCAATTTGTCTACCAGGGCATTGTCCTGGCCCAGGAGGTACATCACCCTTAGGAGCATCCCTCTGCAGGCAGCATAGCAGCAGAGGGCTCCTGCCTCCTAGCAGAGGGGGTATGATCCTGTATCCCACTGTTTGTTCATGTAGAACATAGAAACACTGTTTTTGGTCTGGATCAGCATCGAGTGGTGTTGGAGTTGGTGATGGAAGGCTCGGAGAGCTAGGTATATTGCCCAGAGTTCTAGCAGGTTGATTTGCAACCGGGATTCCTCCCGGGACCAGCAGCCTTGCGTCTGGAGGCTCCTGCAATGCACTCCCCAGTCTATTAGCAAGGCGTCTGTGGTGAGGACCTTTTGAGGGTTGGGTGCCTAGAAGGACATCCAAGCCTAAAGGTGGCATGGATTCTGCCACCATCAGAGGGACTCTGCCAGCTGACTGGTACTTTCACTCTGTCCCTGAGGCTGCCTGTGGCTTGAGTCCACTAAGAGCAGAGGCACCACTGGGCTGCCCTCATGTGCAGGCAAGCATATGAGGTCTCGTGGACCGTGGAGGCCATGTGTTCCAAAAGGCGGAGTAGGAGCCGGGCAGGTAGCGTTTGGCGTCTGTGTACCTCTGCAGCTAACTCACTTATGTGTTCTGACCTCTCCTGGGGGGAGGAAATCTTTTGCCTGCAGGGTATCTAGTTGCACCCCTATGAACTCTAGGCGCTGTGCTGCAGTGAGGTGGGATTTAGAGTAGTTTATGACTAACCCCAGGTGCTGCAAGGTGTTGATGCTGCACTCGGTGGCACATTGTGCCTCTGCAGCCATGCCCCCCTTTATGAGCCAGTCATCCATATAGGGGAAGAGCAAGGCCCCTTGCAGCCGAAGGTGGGCTGCGACGACCGCATGGCACTTTCTGAAGACCCTTGGCAATGAGACCAGACCAAAGGGCAGCACCCTGTGTTGATAATGCTGTCCGCCCAACACGAACCAGAGGTATTTGCTGTGGCTGGGATTAATTAGGATGCGAGTGTAGGCATCCTTCAGGTCTAAGAAGCATAGCCAATCTCCCTGCTGGAGGAATGGCAGTAGTGTCCCAAGGGAGAGCATCTTGAACTTCTCCTTGACCAGAAACCTTTGAGCTCTCGCAGATTCAGAATGGGCCTGAGGCCCCCTGTCCTCTTGGGGATGAGGAAATATCTGGAATAGAAGCCTGCGCCCCAGAGATGTCTCAGCACCAGCTCAACTGCTTTGTTGTTGATTAGGCCTTCTAGCTCGGTGAGGAACAGGATCAGGTGAGGGAGAGGCCTGGTGGGCTCTCATGGGAAGTACGTGGGTGGCACCCATTGTAGGTGGGGGAGGTAGCCCTCCTTGACCACCTGCAGAACCCAGATATCGGTGGTGATGGCTGTCCACCTGTGCGCAAACATGGCTAGGCACCCCCCTGGGGGCAGGGAGGTCATGTCCAGGCAGTCAAAAGCTCCCCCCCAAGCTGGGCCAGGGCCAGCACCTGGGCCTTCGGGGCTTTTTCTTTTCTGGAACCATGTCCCTGGCCTTTTTGTTGCTGGCCTTGTTGAGGGGCCAAGGCGGCCTTGAAGTGCGGAGCCTTCTCAGGCCCTCAACGGAGCACTGAAGCCTCCTTTCTTCCTCAGGAAGAAGGGCTTTTTCCTCGGGTTGCACAGAGGTCTTTTTTGTCAGCCTGGTTCTCGTCACGTACAAAGCCTCTATCTCCGGTGCCTTATCAGCCATGGGCTTCACAAATAGATGTCCCCTGCATAGGAGAAAACCTATCAGTTTGTCCTGCATCCATTGTTCCAGGTCAGATGACTGCAGCCATGCCTGGCATCGTGCCCTGATGCCTGCGGCAGTCACCCTGGCCAATGACTCAAAAGCAGCATAGGCTTCCCGGGAGAAAATCTTCGAGCATTCTTTTACTGCTGAGGTCAGGATCTAGAACCTCTGTAGGGGTTTCACCTCGAGGCCAGCTGAGAATCCACCAAACTCCTTCAACACTTCCTTCAGGTATATGCCAATGTAGAGCTGGTAGGACTGAATCCGGCAAGTTAGCATCAAGCTCTGAAAGGCCTTCCGCCTGAGGGCATTGAGAGCTTGGGCCTCTCTACCGGGTGGCACAGACAATTGTTTTTTTTAGCTCTTAAGCCAGCGCACTGCCGACTCTACAACCATGGAGTTGTGGAGAAACTGGATCTTTTGGAACCCAGGGCTTCGGTGTACCCGGTTCATGGTGCCGAGGTGCCGGCTAACAATTGGTACAGACACCATGTCTCCCACATTTGGAGGAAGCAGCAGTCGAGGATCAAGGGCACTGGGACCATAAGGGCCTCCCTTCAGGGATGCCTTGTATTGGAGTATTTCCAATTCCTCGGTGTGTGCGTCATCCTCAGCCTCTGTCTCAATGGCAAGGGCTTTGGCCATGTCCTGCACAAAATCGAGGAATGCAACATTTTCAGGTGGGGAGCGGCATCAGGTCGTTGGGAGAGACGGGTCCAAGGGCACATTACGGTGCTGCTTTGTTTCTGGGGACTCCTCGTCCTTGGTCTCCCTTTCAGACTTGAAGTCCGAGAACAAGTCAGATGCCGCATGATCACCTTGGTTGAGAGCCGCTCTCAGCAGTCTGTGCTCTCCGGGGTAGGCCAGGGCCGGGTGCTCTCTCGAAGCCAATGATGCTCGAGGACTGGCTCGATGTCTGGGAAAGCCCTCGATGTCGAGGGTTCTTTTCATTGGGGCGGATGAACTGGATGAGCCTGATATAAAAGCCCACTGCATGGCTACTAGGGCAGATATACTGCTCTCTAGGGCTGCCATTTTGGTCTCCATACCAATTGGCTCCATGGACTTTGACGTGGGCACCGAGGGTTCGGGCCCAGCATTGGTACTGTCGAGGGGGAGTCCTTGATGAGGATGGCCTTGGAGGCCTGCAGAGGCCAGTCGACGGGTGCAGACTCCTTACGGGGCAGCTTGGCAGGCCACTCCTACCCAGACTCCTCGGATTCACGCTTGGAACTGTGGGTCCTGGGGTGGGATTTCTCCTTTTTCCCAGATCCGTCCTCTGAGGCAGTTTTTAAGGATTCTTCTTCTTGTGCTCCACCTCCAGGTATTTCTGCTCAGAGGAACCACAACCACGAGACTCCGAGGAGGCTCTGGCTTCATGGGGCACCGAGGTATCAGAGCATGGTGTCACCCGAGACTCCGGTGCAGAGTTGGGCTTCTGAAAGAAATTTATTTGCTGCTGATTGCAGCTCTTAAAGGCCTTTAAGGTCATGGTTCTGCACAGTTCGCAGTTAGAGTCGCTGTGCTCCAGGCCGAGACATCAGAGGCAGCAGTCATGTGGGTCAGTGAGTGACATTTCATTCTGCCACACAGGTCACACTTTTTGAAGCCACTGGAGGCCCCCGCCTCCCAGCAGGGGTCCAAAGCCTTAGGCTGATAAAGGGTGCAAATGCCGGTCAAGGAGAACCTCAATGAAAAAATGAAACAACTAATAGATGAACCCGAGGAGAGACAGAGGTGAGCTGGCTTGGGGGCGGGAAGGAATCTGTATGCAAACCGGAGAAAACTCAACAATAAAAATCAGACTTTTTCCGGGGAAAACTGGACAATGGGCTCTGCAGGAAAAAAAGAGAGACTGAGGCAAGATGGCACCATTGGGCAGGAAGTGGACCACACATGGGTGGTACATCTCCCAAAGGCTTTCTTTGAAAGCTGGGGAGATGCTTCCGCGGGGCTCCATCGGCGCAGATGTCACCAATATGTGATGACTGGCTTCCTGCTTGCTCCTGGAGAATGGGAAATGTCTACATAAGAAACAAGAGACCACCCATTGAGAGGCCCCCTGAAAGCATGTCAAGGTTGCAATATGCACCTTTAAAGAATTAAGGGAGAGACCCTTATCAAATTTGTCCTGAAGGAAGGAAAGAATGTCTGGAATAGCAACTCGGAAAGGGGAGGGTGATCTCTAAGAACACGAAGAAAAAAAGACTCCAGATACAATTATAGGCATGTGAGGTAGAAGACCATCAAGACCATAGTAGAGTAGCCACTACTTGTGGCGAGTAACCTTTGCAATGCAAATGACACCACTCAATAGCCAAGTAGTAAGTGAGTAAGGAATGGGGTCATCCATGAAAACCAGCCCCTGAAATAGGAGACCTCTCCAGACAACTAGGGGTAGGGCGCCTCCTGCAGGAGGCGAAGGAGATCGGCATACTGTGGAGGCTGAGGCCCATCCAGGACCACCAGTACTACCCGTCTGGAGTGTGACTCTATCCGATGGAACAGACAGCCAATTAGTGGCCAAGGAGGAAAGATATAGAGAAGTTGGTTCAAGGGCCAGGTCTGAACCAGAGTATCTAAGCCGTGAGAGTTTGGTTCCTTTCGACGACTGAAAACGATTGACATCTTGGCATTGGAATAGGTGGCCATTAGATCTAGAGTCAGGGTCCAGAATATGAAGACTCAGGAAATCCACTTGAATGTTCTCCATTCCAGGAGGTTGGATTCTACCCAGGGAAATAAAAGACTCATTTCCAGGGCCACTCCAGGACATTTGGTCCCACTCTATCTGTTGAGATAAGTCACAGTGGTAGAATTGTCAGAAAGTACTCAGACTGCTTGAACCTGGAGATGGGATTGAAAGAAAAGCCAAACAACCCGGGTTTCGAAACAACGGTCCAAGAGGCTTCTTGAATGGGTCAAAATCCCTGCACTGCCTGTTCCTGGCAGTGCGCTCCCCAACTTGCAAGGCTGGCGTCCGTAGTGACCACTACCCAATGCAGAATTTCCAAGGGAATGCCCTTCAACAAGTGATGCGGACAAAGCCACCAGCGAAGACTGTGGCAAACCACTGAAGAAAGTTGTAGACAAATCTGATAGTCCTGGGTGGATGGGGACCAGTGCGACAGGAGAAGAGTACTGAAACAGATGAATGTGAGCATGGGCCCAGGGGTCTACGCTGAGAGCAGAAGCTATGGTGCTGAGGAGTTGTAGGTAATCCCAGGCAGTGGGAGCTGTCAGGTGCTGGAAGGCATGGACCTGAACACACAGAGCTTCTTGCATGTTGTAAGAGAGGAAGATGTGACCCACTCTCGTATCGAAGCGGGCACCAAGGAATTCCAGAGACTTGAACTGGGCACAGATAGCTTTTGGCATAATTGACCACCCAGACGAGAAAGTGCAGAAAGGAGAGCACCTAAGAGATCACAGATGGAGCCTCCTCAAAACTCGTTGCTCTGATCAGCCAATTGTCCAGATAAGGATGAACCCAAATACCTTAGTGCAGTAGGGAAGTTGCTACTACTATCATCACCTTGGAGAAAGTGTGAGGAGCTGTGGAAAGACCAAAGGGCAGGGCACGAAACTGATAATGTTGACAGAAGACCATGAAATGTAAATACTGCTGATGATCTTGGCGGATTGGAAAGTGAAAATATGCTTTCATCAGGTCCAAGGATGTGAGAAATTTGCCTTGCCAAACAGCTTGAATGATTATCCTGAGTGTTTCCATCTGGAGCCGTGGCTCATGAAGAAAGTGATAGACTCCCTTGAGGTCTAAGATAGAATGGAGGAGCCATCCTTCTTGGGAATGACAAAGTAAATGGAATAGTGACCAGAACCTCTTTCTGAGGGAGGAATTCAGCATTGAGCTGAAGGCGGCGGTAGAGAGTCAAGCATACAGCCACTGCCTTGGCCGCGGAACCACATGGAGAGATGAGGAAGACATTTGGCATGGGTTCGGTGAAGCTGAGAGCATAACCCTGGGTTACTACTTCAAGTACCCACCAGTCCGATGTTATCTGGGTCCATTTGTATGAAAAATACCGTAAGCATCCACCCACAGTAGGCACCCCAGAATGGACCCGTAAACAGTCAATGGGAAGATTTGGCGGAACCAGAAAACATGTTGGATGAGGAGAAATTGTCCCAGTTAAATGGATACCCTAAAAGGACTGAGGCTTGGAACTAGCCCTATTCGAAGAAGATTCAGATTTGCCAGGTCAGTAGTGACAAATGTCTCTGAAGCAGACTCTATAAGATGAGGACACTGATAACGACATGGCAGGACAACAAATTGGATTTAGGTTTATCCGCTGGCAAATGTCGAGGTTTGACTTCCACCAAATCCTTCACAAGCTTTTCCAAATCCTCACCAAAAAGAAGGCGGCCCTTGAAATGAAGCTTGGCGAGATAGGACTTGGAAGCAGAATCCACATTCCAATGACGGAGCCACAGACAATGCCGAGCCACTGTAGCAGCAGCCACAGAACAAGAAGATAAGCACAGCAGATCATAAAAGGCATCTGCAAGAAAGCACAGTTACTTACCTGTAACAGGTGATCTCTGGGAACAGCAGGAATAAGTCTTCACATATGGGTACGTCGGTACCGACGGAGCCTGCGCGGGAACGCTCCCCAGCTTCCCAAAAAGGAAAGCTTTTGGGAGCATCCCACAGCGCCTGCGCGCTGCCTTCCCACCTTTCCTAACCGGCTCTCCTCAGTTCGAGTTTAAAGCTGAGACAATAGAGAGAGAGAGGAAAGGAAAGATAGAAAAGAGGTACAACTCCTAGGGGAGGTGGGAGGGTTGTGAAGACTTATTCCTGCTGTTCCCATAGATCACCTGTTACAGGTAAGTAACTGTGCTATCTCCAGGAACAAGCAGGAATGAGTCTTCACATATGGGGACTCCCTAGCTAAGATGCCTGGGAGATCCCCAAGGATATGAGACCCTGGGAAGGGTTCTCCGTCCTCCTATGGATCTCAGGCATCCATCCAGGGAAGGAGGGTAGGAGTTGTTTAAGAATGGAACAGGTGTTTGAGGACAGCCTGACCAAACAAGGCATCCCGGTGGGAGTCCTTGTCCAAGCAGTAATGGGCTGTGAAGGTATGAACCTAGGCCCAGGTGGCTGCTCGACAGATCTGGTCGATGGACACAGAATTTAGATGCGCCAGAGGTGGCCATGGCCCTAACATTATGAGCCTTGACATGGCTCTCCAGAGAAAGGTTCTTACTCTGGTAGGCGAAAGAAATACACTGAGCAATCCAATTGGACAGTGTTCTCTTAGAGACTGGAAGTCCCAAATGAGAAGGATCAAAAGCAACAAAAAGCTGGGAAGACTTTCTATGTTGCTGTGTCCTTTGTAAGTAAAAAGCAAGAGCTCTTTTACAATCCAGAGTATGAAGATTCTTCTCTGCACTGGATGCATGAGGAGCTGGAAAAAAGACAGGTAAATATACCTCTTGATTAAGATGAAAAGGTGAGACCACTTTAGGCATAAAGTGTGGATTTGTCCTAAGGACTACCTTATCATGATGGAACCTTGTATAAGGTGGATTAGCCACTAAGGCCTGCAGTTCACTGATGCGGCGAGCAGAAGTGACAGCAATGAGGAAAATAACCTTCCAGGAAAGAAATTTCAAGGAGGTAGTGGCTAAGGGTTCAAAAGGTGGCTTCATAAGCTGACCAAGAACCAAATTTAAGTCCCATGCCACCGGAGGAGGCCTAATGGGAGGTTTAGTTAAAGTAGGCCTCTCATGAATCTTGCAATGAGAGGATGAGAGGAGATAGGTTGTCCATTGATGGGCTTAAGGGACGCTGCAATAGCACTCAAATGGACTCTTACTGAATTTGTCTTAAGTCCTGCATTGGAAAGATGCAGGAGATAGTCTAACAGAGAAATTAAAGGTAGTGCTAGAGGGTCAAGACCCTTTTCAGCACACCAAATGGAAAATCTTTTCCACTTAAAAGCATAGGAACGCCAGGTGGAAGGTTTCCTCGAAGCATGGAGGATATCCTTCACTTTCTGAGAAAGATTCAAGCCTTGAAGGTCTAGGCCTTCAGTAACCAAGCTCTGAGGTGAAGGGACTTGGGGTTTGGGTGCCACAAAGTCCTTTCCTCCTGGGACAGAAGGTCTGGAGCAGCTCCCAAGTCCAGGGAGGGGGCTTGGGAGAGATGCAGAAGTAGAGGGTACCACACTTGGCGTGGCCAGCATGGAGCTATGAGGATCATAGATCCTTGATCCCTCTGGAGTTTGAACAGAGTCTTGGGAATCAAGGGAATGGGTGGAAAGGCATACAGGAAGCCCTGACCCCAATGAAGGAGGAAAGCATCCTTGGCCTGAACTCCCTGACACGGAATTCTGGAACAGAACCGGGGAAGTTTGGCATTCCACGGACTTGCAAAGAGGTCTATGTCCGGGGTTCCCCATTCTTGGAAGATTCTGAGTACTTGATCCATATGCAGGGACCATTCGTGTGGAAGCAGAACTCGACTGAGTCTATCTGCCCAAGAGTTTTGGATTCCTGGGAGGTATACTGCCAGGAGATGGATTTGATGCTCTCTGGCGAAGGCCCATAATCTTAAAGCTTCGTTGCAAAGCGACAGAGAGCCAGTTCCTCCTTGCTTGTTTATGTAAAACATGGCTACTTGATTGTCCGTATGAATGAGGACTGTCTTGTAGCTGAGGAGGGTATGAAAGACCTTGAGAGCTAGAAAAACTGCTCGAAGTTCCAAGTGGTTGATATGAAGAGAGGTCTCCTGTGGGGACCAAGTGCCTTGAGTGGAGAGGTCTTGTAGATGAGCTCCCAACCTGTTTGGGAGGCATCTGTTGTGAGGGTTGCTTGGGGCAACAACTGTTGGAAGGGGGACCCCAGCAACAGATTTTGAGTGGACATCCACCATTGGAAAGACCAAAAGAGACGTTTGGAGGTTGCTATTTGGTCTGAGAGAGCTCCTGAAGCTTGAGTCCACTGGGTGGACAAAATCCATTGAGCTGCTCTCATGTGTAGGCGAGCATAGGGTACCACATGCACTGTGGAAGCCATGTGGCCTAGCAGTTGTAGCATCTCCCGGGCAGTTAAGTGGTTCTTTGACTGAATCTGGGAGGCTAACTGCACTAGACGTTGGCAACGGGCCTGAGGAAGGTAGGCCCTTGCAGTGGTGGTATCCAACCAGGCCCCTATGAATTCCAGGGACTGAGTAGGGGTGAGCTGGGACTTTGGGAGGTTTACCACAAGTCCCAGATACTGCAGAATGCGCCTTGTGCGGTCCAGGGAAATCTGGGCCTCTGACTGAGATGGAGCTCGGATGAGCCAGTCGTCCAGGTATGGGAAGACAAATATTCCCAGAGTGCGTAGAAATGCAGCAACTATTGCCATGCATTTGGTGAACACTCTCGGAGCAGAGGCCAGACCAAAAGGAAGCATTCTGTAATGGTAATGTTTTTCTTGGAAAAGAAAATGTAGGAATCTTCTGTGAGATGGATGGATGAGGACATGTGTGTACGCATCCTTGAGATCTAGAGAACAAAGCCAATCCTGACTTTGAAGGTATGGAAGGAGAGTGCCCAGAGAAAGCATCTTGAACTTCTCCTTGCATAGAAATTTGTTCAATTCTCTGAGATCTAAGATGGGTCTGTATCCCCCTGTCTTCTTTGGAATGAGAAAATAGGGGGAGTAGAACCCTGACCCTTGTTGACGAAGAGGAAGGTCGAGAAGAGATGTGGGAGAATTGAAGTGTCTCACCATGGTGTGGGGAGGAAGGTCTGAGAAATGAAGTTTGTAGCCCTCTCTTATGATGGAGAGGGTCCACTGCTCCGATGTGATTTGCTCCCATCTGGGAGCAAAATGAGCTAACCTTCCTGGAATGGTGAGAGGTTCTGGCTGTTGTAGAGCCAGAAAGGCTAAGTTCTCTAGCATCAAGTCAAAAACCCTGAGGGGGCTGGGACTGCTGAGTTGCAGCAGCCCCAGTAGGCTTAGGCCTGGCCTGCTTAGGTTGCTAACGCTTAGTGGCAAAACGACCTGTAGAAGATTGTTGGCCAGAAGTAGAAGGAAATCTGCCCTTTTTGAAAAAAGACTTTTTGAAAGTCTTTTTCTTGGCAGGAATGGAGGTTGACTTTGAAAGTCTATCCAGAGCAGAGTTTTCTGCATCCATTTGAGTGGCTTTTATTTGCCACTCTTTGCCAAATAGATTTTCACCTGTACAGGGCAGATTTCCTAAGCCATCTTGAACCCAGGGTTCTAAATCAGAAGCCTGGAGCCAAGCAATTCTGCGAGCAGCTATGGCAATGCCTGAGGCTCTGCTGGCACCTTCAAAGGAGTCACAAGCTGCCCTGTTGGAAAACTTTGAAATGTCTTAAGCATACTCAAGCCAAATAAGGAATTCGTCCCTTTTATCTTCTGGAAGAAAAGGGAGGAAGTTATGCAGTTTTTGTGCAACTTCTTTTAGAAACATACCCATGTAAAGGCTATATGAATTGATTCTGGCAATAAGCATACTGGCTTGGAAGATTTTCCTACCAAAAGCTTCCAAGGTCCTGCATTCTCTTCCTGGAGGAGCAGAAGAGTGTCTTTGTACTCTTTATCCTCTTCATAGCTGACTGCACCACAATGGAATGGTGAGTAAGCTGAGTTTTCTGAAATCCAGGACAAGGAGGGACACGATACATAGTGTCCAATCTGCGAGAATGAGGAAAGAGAGTGAGAGGAGTCTCCCATAAATCAATCATGTGTTTATAAAGAATCTCATGAATTGGTAAGGTGACTGCCTCTCTAGGAGCCTTAGAGTATCCTAAAATATCAAATTTCTTTGCTCTAGGCTCTGATTCAGAGGTTACTGAAATAGAAAGTCCTTTAGCTACTTCTCTTATGAAGTCTTGAAAGGACAAGTCCTCTGGAGGAGACATTCTTCTTTTTGGAGAAGGCGGCTCTTCAGGAAGGGCTATGGATACTTCAGGAGACTCATCTGATGAATCAGAATCACCAGAGGAATCGAAGTATCGCCTGTCAGGGTGCTCTTCTAACGCTCGATACGCGTATCGAGCGGTATCGACATCAGGCGTCCTCGGTACCGGATTGGTACCGAGAAGTAGCCCTGGACAAGGAACCGATGCAGCCGGTATCCTGGTCGATGTCGATGCAGTCGGTACCGGTATCGGCGCTGGTGCCGGTACCGGAGCCGATACCGACAACGGAGTTTGTTGTGGTACCATCGGCGTCGCAGTTTGAATGAAGGCCGCGATAGCCCGCTGCATGGACAGAACATTCTGATCCATCGATGCCATGAATGCCTGGAAATCGGTACTGGGATATTGTGCCGGTACCCCAGAACATTCTAACAGGTGATCGGTCGAGGCCGTGCCATCGATGTCAACCTGTAACCCCATAGGAGGAGCTTTGGAAGCCGGAGCTTTCTGCCGGGGTTGTTTTGCTGGTGCAGGATCCTCGAGGGCAAGCCCGGAGGCATCTCAATGCTTAGAGGGAGATCTACCCTTCGAGGACCTGCTAGGTTTATGTTTGGTTACCTGAGATCCATCAGGAGAAGAAGACCTGGAAGATGTCGATGCTACCGACCCTGCATCAGCGGGAAACAGCACATGGAGCTTAGCTGCTCGGTTCTGTAAACCCCGTTTAGACATTAGAGAGCAGGACGGACAATCCAGAATGGAGTGATCAGGACCCAAACATTTAAGACACCATTCATGGGTATCTGTAACAGAAATAGTACAGCTACACTTAGTGCATGTTTTGAACCCGGAGGTTGGTTTTTCCATGAGGGAAATTTTCTTGTGGGCCCTGAGGCCCAAGAAGAAAAATACACTAAGTGAGGAAAGTATAGATTTATTTATTTTTTTTAAGAAAGAAAGAAAAAAGACCGGCGGTACCGGTCCGGAGTCGGGGAAGGCAGACACGCGACCAAAGAAATGAAATAAAATAAAATAAAGAACTTCTTCAGCGGTGACAGGGCTCGACCTGCTGGCTCCGCGGCAAAGAAGAACTGAGGAGAGCTGGTTAGGAAAGGCGGGAAGGCAGCGCGCAGGTGCTGTGGGATGCTCCCAAAAGCTTTCCTTTTTGGGAAGCTGGGGAGCGTTCCCGCGCAGGCTCCGTCGGTACCGACGTACCCATATGTGAAGACTCATTCCTGCTTGTTCCTGGAGATAGGCAGTGACAGGCTAAGTGAGGCAAAGCCAGATCATCCGGAAGTGACTGAAGCCATCGGAGTAAACGCATGCAGTGAGACCTCTGCAAACAGAAGCCTCCAATACCAAGGTCGATGATGAGAAAGTGGATTTTAAGAGGCCCTCCACCTTGCGATACGTCTGATCACAGAGGGCAGTGCTGCCCTCCACAGGAATGGTTGTGTGTTTAGTAACTGCAGTGACCAGGGTGTCTACTTTAGGGAAATGCAACCACTTGTCAAGATCATCTGAAGACCCAACAAACACACCCCAAATGATGAATGGAGCATAGAGACAAATCAGGAGAATCCCACTCTAAGGAGACCATCTGTTTTAGTTTCAGGGGAAAAGGAAAAGCCTTAGAAGGTTTCCTGATGATCACGATGATGGTGTCTGCCTGAGAATTAGAGGAATCCAAAAACTGTTGCACTTGAGAGTCCGAGAGGTGCATAGCCTCCGTAATTTGATCAACGAGAGCAGGAAACTCTTTCTTATGGAATAACCAGATATCCTGACTGTCTTCTCAAGGCTCCTGGTCGTCTTCCAATACAGAGAGCTCTCCTCCTTCCCAGCCAGACTCGGAAGTGATAGAATGTTCATCTGAAGGACCGTCACAGTTTTCCCCTGCAGGGTGCCAGTCCCCTAGAGAAGAGGTATCCTTGGCCAGATCTAAAGAAGTTTTAGCCAAACCTTGGCAGGCACGCTTTCTAGACGGAGGATCAGCAGCAGT
Source organism: Ichthyophis bannanicus (assembly GCA_033557465.1). Classification (NCBI taxonomy): domain Eukaryota; kingdom Metazoa; phylum Chordata; class Amphibia; order Gymnophiona; family Ichthyophiidae; genus Ichthyophis; species Ichthyophis bannanicus. The sequence continues at coordinate 552,450,130 of CM066031.1, forward strand.
CTGAGTGTCCAAAGTTCCCCAGCGCCACACATCCGAGGCCTGGCGGAATAGTTGCATAAACTGGAGACAGAACCATCAGTTGAAGTCTGCATATGCTGAATAGAGAGTTGTAGAGGGTCAGCAGGCTGCTCAGGCAAGAAAATCAGAGAAAGGGCATCTTGAGATCTAGCATCACCCTGAGGTAACCTAAAGGGAGCTAAAGCAAGAGAAGCAGAAGGACCCCCTTGATCAGAACCACAGGAGGTACACAAACTACCTGTCAAAGTCTTACATTTCTTCCCACAGTGCAAACCGCACTGTAGGGAAGGTGGCATTTTCATAACAGAATAAAATAAAAAGTCACAGGAAGAGCCAGGAGCCAAAAATCAACAAACTCTGAAGAAAGAATGGCAGCCGCGGCACAAAAATGATGGCGGGAAACAGCAAAAACAGAGCTGGGAAGCAGCTGCTGACTGACCACGTGAAGAGAGGCAGAAAAAAGGCAACTTCAGTAAACGGAGCACACCGAAGAAGGGAGGCGTATGCGGTCAAAAGAACAAGATACCAACGAAAAACAAATCGGGATGCTGCTTAAAAGAGAACCGCGAAAGAAATCTACCCAACAATCAGATCAAGACCGAAGACCAAACCCCCTCCCCCACCACTTGTATATAGGAATGAATAGCAGCACACATTGTGACCGGATCCCTGGAAACAAACCCCTTCCCCCTCCACATAGTCATCGGAATGTATAATAGCGCACAATGTAAATAGTTCAACATGAATCTAATATACCCTAACTCTCACACACACACTCTGTACCACTGCATGACCACCCCTAAAACACTATTGTGATTGTTTGCTGTGAAAACCGCCTCGATTTAAGGAAAAGGCGGTATAGAAATCCTTTTAAATAAATAAATAAAACACTCACTGCTCTCGAAGGAAGAAAAACAGATGAATTAGGAAGGGTCTGGAGAAGAAAAAACTGCCCAACAACTTCCTCAGCAACGAGGTCCTTGAATAAGGTGGGGGGGGGGGGTTAAACAAACTTTAAAGAGTTAGAAAAATAACAAAAGGTGACTGCCAACATAGCTGACAGAAGTCTTGCTTGCAGAACAGTCAGAACAAAAGGTTGCAACTGCTCCTCATGAGCAGGAACACTTCCCTTCAGAGGTGCTCTACTGGTCCTCTTGACTAGGGGCAGCTCTGGAAAGTGAAGAAAGGAAAACTGTCAGCAAAGAAGGGGCACCAGTGTGCACAGCTGCCAAAGATAGCTACACTGACACCAAATATTTTCTCAGAGAATGCCAGGAGCTTGGAGAAATCCACCATCTGCTGAGACAGAGAAAATACTGAAGCTCCCCTTGGGGGATGGATTTTTATACCAAGGGTGATGTTACAAAGCTTCAGGAATTTTTCTCCGTCTCACCATCTGTTGGCAGGGGGACACAACCCACTAGTTTGGACTAGTCTAGCAGGATGTATTTGGAAGGGGGTATATGGGCAGGAATGAAATGGTTCTATCAGTTTGTGGACGGAGGGGAGTTCGTGCCTTTTGAGGAGATCAGAGAGGACTTCAGATTGTGCCCAACTGATACTTATCAGTATGGGCAGGTGGTGCATTAGCTGGTACATAAAATAGGAAGAGTGGTGTTGGGGAGAGACTATATGGGGTTGGAGGTCATTTGGTATAGTAATAAAGGGTCCCAGGGCTAACCTCTGCACTGTATAAGGCAGTGAGGTGGCCCACCGTGGGAAAACACTGATACATGTTAGAATGGAAGAGGGATCTGGGAGAGATGTTGGAGGTGAAACAGTAGAAAGCTATCTGGGACCAAGTATAACGAGCCCCCTTGTCCACTGCTATCAGGGAGAATTGGTACAAGGTACTCATGAGATTATACTAAATTCCTTCCTGATTGTAAAGGATGTTTCAGTCTATATAGTCAGCTTGCTGGAGGGGCTGCGGGTGGGAGGGAACCTTTTTCCACATCTGCTGGACCTGCCTGAAGGTGGTGGTGTTTTGGCAGGCCATCCAGAGATGGATACAGGAGGTAGCGGGTCTAGCACGGGGAGGGAAATCCTTCCTTCTATTTATTGGGGTCGTGGAAGCATGGGGGGTCCACTAAAGAGTGGAAAAAAATTCTGGCATGTCTGTGTGCAACCAAATGTAAGCTGGCTTACAGCTGGAGGCTTCCTTATTGGAGCACTGTGTGGAGAGACTGAGGCAAGTGTTCCTTATGGAAAAGCTGACGGCACCAAGGAAGCAACGAGTGAATACCTTTGAGCTTAAATGGCCTGGGGTGGCGTAATATTTGCAGAAGGGGGGAGGGGGTAATGTAACTTTATTATGGATGTTGCACCGTTTGAATTTTTGATATTATTTGAAGCTTTAATAAAAAAATTTAAAAAACTGTGAAAACTTTCTTATACTATAAAGTATCTGCCACCCATGCAAGATATTAAATATAAGACAATCTTAGTGGGTAGGTGAAAAATCAAGAGTAGAAATCCCCCAGCAAGTGTTTAACTTTCTTAAACCTCCACTCCTCCCCAGATCAACAACATAAATACACAGCTCATTAATGAGGGATAAAGGATTACTCACTGTCTGGCATGATCCTTGCTGGCATATGTTACGTTTACTACGGCGGTCTCCGTCTCTGTATTTACTGGACAAGAGGAAAAAAAAAAAAGTAGCAGCTTATTTTTTTTCTTGCATTTCAAAAAAAATTGAAAAGGAAAAAAAATATATATATATACATGGAACTCAATTTCCATACACCAGTACCTTGCTCACAGTTTTCCACTGTTCCATACTGCGCCAACAAGCTATCCAATACCTGTTGGAAAAAAGTCAAGGAGAGAATAAGTTGCAAAATAAGAATAGCCTGTACCTTTGGGTAAAGGAAGCTTATTTGCCTTATAACCTATAAACCAGAAAGCAGCTAAAAATACATTTTTTAAAATCCACATTTCTTTCATGATAGCCTGATTGCAGCAAAACATTTAATGGAAGGGTGTCATAAATGTTCAGGCAGTGTGCTTCTTCCCAACTCCCCTTAATAGCCTACCACTGCCAGTTTTCATCCCCTTATACTTCAGTCATCTGAAGGGCTTGGGACCAGGGGCAATGGAACACCTTTTTGGCTGACAGGGCCAAACAAGCCAACTGCCAACCTCTCCTACAAGCTTTCAAGTTACTGATGCCATGTTGGGCAAAATATTGGTTGGGCTATGGCCCCAGTGGCTCACCCCATTCTATCACTTATACCTGAGTCCAGCAGTATCCGGAAGATATGCATGTATATATACATACATATATATTAAAAATAGTTAACACATACATAGACGTGTATGCAAAAATGCCAGAAATTACAAAAGCTACTTTAACATTAAAAATAGCAACACTCAGCCTAGCATGTAAATTTTAGCTCTAGTGGCTAGGTGACCAGCATATGTGCTAGAGCCAGAGAGGTCACTTGTTTATCTGCATCTGTTGCAGGAAGATCTGCTCTAGAGCATGTATAAGCATTATGTACAGGGCCTCAACGCCATGAATAAATCTACAGCAAACTCTCCACTTCACCTCATTCACTCTAGGCAACAGATCTGGCGATCAAAGTGGAATATTTCATTTCAGCTCATGAAAGATGTAGGAAAGAAAGAAAAAAAGTCTCAAAATAGACAATATAGGGAATATTGCAGAGGCAAATGGTTTTTGGGATGTTGTCTACAAATGGATGAAAAGTCCCTGGATCTTTTCAAAAATGTCAGGTTTCTCCTTTCTGCATTTCCAGGCTCGGAGCGTGGTGTAGGTGAGATTTGTGCTAGTGGTTGGGTGGTATATACAGTGTTTGTGTGGAGGGCATAGGTTTCTGTCTGGGAATCCTTTGGGAAGGCTGGGTGTTTAGCTGTGTATGGATGAATGTGTGTAAATGGGGTATACATATTTGGGGAGTACATAGGACAAAGAATTTATCATGGAGATTTGGACTATGGGGAAAGAGCTGAATACGTATGGGGATGGGAAAGCTATGTGCGAACAAGTTGTATGGCTGTTATGGGTGAGATTTTGGGTGGAGATTGGTAAGAGGGATGGACAGGGGATTAACAAGTATGAGTGCTTGCTTGGGAGGGGGTGTCTGTGCACAGCTGTGGGTGATGGAGGATGGCTTAAAATGTGTATGTCAGTATTGTGAATGTGCATGTTTCAATGAGTGTGGGAGGTCAAGGGAGCATGTGTGCATGCAAATGTAAGGGGCAGGGGTGAGGGATAGAGTGGCATGACGTAGGGTTGAGGGCAAAGCTGTTGTGCATCTGTGTGCATATACAAGCAGGTCTCTTTTTGAGAAATGTGCCTAAAAGGCTTTTCTAAGATGCATTGATAATTATCAGATTTCAAGATGACAATGGGTCATGTTGAAGATTCAGATCTTGTGATATGGAGCTTATACACAAAGTGTCTTTCTGTTGCCAAGGGAATAGCATGGACTAACACTGAAAGGAAGCCATTCTGCCAATTGTGGGATCAGCTACAAACCTAGTTAACCGTATGCTCACAAAATGCCTCCATAGCTGACAGAAATCTTCTGAGGAAACTGTGGCTGTGCTGAAAGTGCATTAGTCACTCAAGACCATCTGGAAATGGTGTGGAGATTTACATTTAACAAGAGGGATGTATGCCTTCAGAGCACTGTCAGTTCTCACGGCTGGATATTTCCTGGCTTCATCCTATAATCTTGTAGGCATTTGAAAGCAAAGCTGCAAGACCTCATTCATGGAACCCATAATGGAAGTCCTGTAAAATCACTATCTTAATAAAGATCAACTTAAAAGGCAGTTGCTCAAGAACATATCACAACAAAGGCTGTATCACTACACATAAGAGCAATCCATTTAAATATGTTGATGGAATACACCCCTCCCCCTTCAGTGCAAATGCTAATCAAATTTGTCTGTGAATCCTGGAAACAGGCAAAATGCCATATCAATATATTTCTGTTGGGGATAGCATCTCCAAATGGGTTCATGCTGAACATACATTCATTAAAAAATCATCCAAGAAAATGTTTTTATTTACATCTTCTACAATCCTCCATTAAACTTACAGTTGTATACTCTCAGCAATAAAGTGCAAAAAAAGTGAAAAATTGGTAAAAGACCTCAGAAACATCCCAAGATCATAAAGGCCAACTTAATGAAGCCTTTGGGCACTCATCCTCATAGGTAAGAAAAGCCCCTTCATAACCATCACATGGTGTACTATTTATTTAAAAATACTTGAAAAACCAACAACTTATCTCAAGAGCGTCTTGCCAGATTCCAGTCAATGGTTGCACAACCAACTTGGCCACGTTTTGCAAACCTGCTTCATCAGGAGTGTATGTATAAACTGCAAAAATCAAGAACATACATTTTTATAAAATATTTTTTTGTTTGAAAAAAAGTATTATAGCTTATTATAGGAATGCCACTTCAAAAAAATTCAATCAATTTGTGATCACTGCACCGCCATTCACCACCACAATACTGCTATTAGCACTACATTTACAGTAAAAAGTTACCTGCAAAGTAACTATGTTATCCACTTGTCAAAAATTGATGAATCAATCTCAGCACAAACTACTAAGTAGCTCTTAAACTTGAGGTTGACGTAAACTGAACCTTCACCGGCATCACCCATGTTGTATTAGCACTGCACTCAGTTTTTAAAGGTTACCGCTATACGGAACCGGAAAATCCACGACACCAACAATGATCTTATTACTAATTGTGCACCTTTTCAAAATAATGACAGGTTACTAAAGCAATCAACTCAAATTATGAAAAGCTAGTCATTTCATCCAGCCTGATTGCTGACAGACACCCACCTACCCTCCCATGCATAGTTACTCTTCAGAAAAACATCGAATAGTCAATGAGCGCATTCAGCCCGTGCGAAGGCACAGTATGTAATGTACAGATGCACTCAGATTCCAATCTAAGTAACCACTGATTTCTGTCACTCTTTCGAATAGAAGGGGAAACACAATCAATTGCCATAACTCGGAACGATGCAAATTAATGAGATTATTCCATACAGTGTGGAACTAACAGAGCTGATTCCTTTTAATGATGAAGACTATAGCAATGCTCGGGCCTTTAAAGACTGCGTAGTCTTGCCAATATACAGCTTGGCACAAGGACACTGAATTTTATAAATCACATAATCCGTAAGGCAAGTAGTATGATATTTCAATTCAATTTGTGGGTCTAAAAAGAAATCTGATTCTTCCATAGTCTCACAGGACTTGGAATGCCCACATTTAAAATTCCCCAACTGAGCTTCAGACTGTTCAAACAAACTCAATAGCCGTAAGACTAAGCAGTTCTTTTAGATTTTTATCCCTACTGCAGGCAAACAAAACACATTCTGCACTGGATGGAACAATCTCATTTGTTTGCATCGATCCGAGTTATGGCAATTGATCATATTCCCCCTTCTATTCGAGGGAGTGACAGAAATTGACGGTTGCTTAGATTGGAATCCAAGTAGATCTGTACATTACATACTGTGCCTCCGCATGGGCTCAAAGCCCTCATTGACTATTCAATGTCTTTCTGAACAGTAACTATGCATGGGAGGGTAGGTGGGTGTCTGTCAGCAATCAGGCTGGTTGAAATGACTAGCTTTTCATAATTTATGAGTTAATTGTTTTAATAGCCTGTCATTACTCTGAACACCATTAGTAATGAGATCACTGATGGCGTCGTGGATTTTCCGGTTCTGTTTAGTAGCAACCTTTAAAAACTGAGTACAATGGCTAAAGCAACATGAGTGATGCCCATGAAGATTAAGTTTACGTCGACCTCATGTTTTAAGAGCCACTTAGTGTTTTGTGCTGTGATTGATTCATCAAGTTTTGACAAGCGGATAACAGTTACTTTGCAGGTAACTTTTTATTGTAAATGTTGTAGTGCTAATGTAGCAGTATTGTGGTGGTGAATGGCAGTGCAGCAATCACAAATTGATTAAAAATGATTTTTTTTAAAATGGCACTCCTATAATAAGCTATGATACTTTTTTCAAACAAAACATTCTTATAAAAGTATTGTATATTCTTCATTTTTGCACTTAATACATATACTCCTGATGAAGCAGGCTTGCAAAATACATCTATGTGGAGTGTACAGCCATTGACTGGAATCCAGCAAAACGCTCTTGAGATAAGTTATTGGTTTTTCAAGTATTTTTAAATAATTAATACACTGTGTAATGGTTATGAAGGAGTTTTTCTGGCCTATGAGGATGAGTGCCCAAAGGCTTCATTAAGTTGGCCTTTATGATATTGATGGGATGTTTCTGAGGTCTTTTCCCCTTTTTTTCAATTAATTGCTGAGAGTATACAATTATAAGTTTGAAGGAGGATTGTAGATTTAAATAAAAAAAATTCTTGGGCAATTTTTAATGAATGTATGTGTTGATCGTCACCTAGACTTGCCTTGTTTATGGTGTTTATTCATGCTGAACATACCATGACAGTAACGAACCGTATACCTAAACCAGGACATCATATGTATGATCTCAGTATCTCAAGTTTATTGCTAACGATGCATGTTGGTTTCCTGAGATTTAAGGAAGTGTAATGTCTTTGTAAGAGCAAACATTACACAAGAAGCGTGCCATGTCATGATAAGAGCTGCAAGTGCAGCAGCAGGGCCTGCTCCACTCATGTTATGGAGTAAAAGGATTACAGATGCCAAAAGTCACAGTGATATTCCATAGAAAGCAATAGAGAGGAGCAAACTCTGATTGCTGTGTCTTCATTGCCTGGTTGCTCTCTGGATTCCTAATCACCATGGTGAGGAACAGCTTCAGTGCTGACATCACCTATGCCGGCTTTAAATCTCCAGCCCGCTGTGGGACGTTCGGGGGAAGCTCTGCTTGCTGTGTCTTCATTGCCTGGTTTAGTGCAGTTACTCACCTGTAACAGGTGTTCTCCAGGGACAGCAGGAATCAGTCCTCACATATGGGTGATGTCAACACCAACTGAGCCCTCGCAGAAGCATCCCCCCAGCTTTCAAAGAAAGCCTTAGGAAGATGCCACCACGCATGCGTGGTCCCCTAACCTGCCCAAGGATGCCATCTTACTCAGTCAGATGACATAGCTAAAAGATGGCAAAAATAAAAGATGGTAAAGGAGCAGCTCCAAGGGGAGGAGGGAGGGTTGTGAGGACTGATTCCTGCTGTCCCCGGAGAACACCTGTTACATTTGAGTAACTACGCTTTCTCCGGGAACAAGCAGGACGTCAGTCCTCACATATGGGACTCTCCAGCTACAGGCTACCGAAAGTCCATAGCAAAACAGGGCTCCCTAATGGGGAGCCGCAAGCAGCAGCAATTGAGTCTGTGCCCACAGACCACAGTAGGACCCCTGTGTCCGATGAAACCAGCACTCTGGTAGTCTGAACACAGAAAGGTCGGAAGGTAGGAGTTGCCTAAACCTTAAAAAGGTTATGGAGCCCGGCCTGGCCAAAGGCATTCCCCCGTCGGGACTCTCTTTCCAGGCAGTAATGAGCTGTGAAGGTATGGACTGAAGACCAGGTGGCGGGCCCAGAAGATGCCCACCATCAGGATGGAGTGCAAGATTGCCACAGAGGCCACCATGGCCCTGACACGGTGCGCTGTGATGCGGCCTTCCAGCAGGAGCCTCGACTGGCTACCCTGGGGGGGGTCCAGCTGCCACTCATGTGACTGGAGAACTCTGCTGAGCCTGTCAGCCAGCTGGTTCTCCTGACCGGGCAGGTACACTGCCCGCAGGTGGATATCCTGTCAGATTGCGTATGAGCAGAGGGCTAGAGCCCCCCCCCCCCCGACAAAGGGTACAAGATCCTGTACCCCCTTGTTTATTCAAGTAGAACATTGCCACCTGGTTGTCCATCTGGACCAGAACCAGCAGGAGACACAGGTGGTGACGGAAGACCCTCAGGGCTAGGTATATGGCTCAGAGCTCCAGGAGGTTGATCTGATGGGTGCTCTCATCTGGTGACCAGTTGCCCTGGGTGCGGAGATCTCCACAGTGGGTTCCCCAACCGAGCAGGGAGGCATTCCTGGTGAGGACCCTCGAGGGGCATGGGGCCTGAAAAGGCATGCCTGCCTCAAGATGCTGGGGCGACTGCCACCAGACCAAGGAGTTCGCCAATTGGTGGGTCACAGAAACTCTGTCTCAGAGGCGGCCTGTGGCCTGAGACCACTGGTCCTGGAGACACCACTTCGGCGCCCTCATGTGGAGGCAAATGTCTGGATGACGTGGACCATGGAGGCCATGTGCCTGTGGGGGCCATGTGCCCGAGGAGGCACAGGAGAAGCCAGGTGGGCACCAAGGGACGGAACTGTATGTCCTGAGCTAGAGACCAGAGACGATCGACTCGGTCCCTTGGCAAGAAAGCCTTCAACTGGAGAGTGTTGATCTTTGCCCCAATGAAATCCAGACACTGTCAGGAGGAGGTGAGACTTGGGGTGGTTTATGACAAAGCCCAAGTGTTTCAGAACATGGATGGTGCGTGCAGTGCCTACTGCACCTTTAAGACTGTGCCCTACCTTTATGAGCCAGTCGTCCAGGTACAGAAAGACGAAGACCCCCTGGAGCCAGAAGAAGGCGGCCACAACTGCCAGGCAATTTGGGAAAACTCTTGGGGCAGATGCTAAGCCGAAGGGGAGCACCCTGTACTGAAGGTGCCTGCCCCCCCACTACAAACGGCAGGTACTGCCTGTGGTTGGGGTGGGTGAAGATGTGGATATAAGTATCCTTGAGGTCTAAGGAGCATAGCCAGTCTCCCTGCTGGAGGTATGGCAGCAATGTTCCAAGGGAGAGCATCTTGAACTTCTCCCTCACCAGGAATTTGTTGAAGTTGCGCAGGTCGAGGATGGGCCTTAGGTCCCCTATCCTCTTTGGTATGAGAACGTATCTGGAGTAGAACCCTTTACCCTTGAGATGGTGGGGCACCGGTTCCACCATTTTGTCCTCGAGAAGACCTGCCAACTTCTTCAGAAGAAAGTTGCCGTGAGAGGGGAGACCTGAGGGGCTCTCCTGAGAAATAAGGGGGAGCTGTCTGAGTCAGGTGGAGGAGGTAACCCTCCCTGACTACCCCAAGTGCCCAGGAATCAGTGGTGATGGTCACCCACCTCTGGGCATAGAGGGCCAGACGTCCCCCTGTGGACTGCTAATCTCCTTGGGGTAGAGAGGCTATGCTCAAGGAGTCACAAACTCCCCACTGGCTCAGCCAGAGCTGGGGTTTTGGAGCCTTCTGTTTATGTGGGCCATGCCCATGTCCCTTTGCCTGCTGACCCTGTTGGGGAGCTGGGGAGGCCTGATAAGCTAGGTAGCTTCTGTAAGCAGCTCCCTTCCTTGGGTAGGAGGGCTTTTTACCCGAGCCTTTCCATCAGGGAGAGGCAGCAGTCTTTTTAGAGAGCCTGGTCCTCAGCATGGACTCTGTCTCCAGCTCAGCAGCCTTGTCGGTAATGGGTTTGCCAAAGAGGTTCTCTCCTTGGCAGGGAACATTGACAAATTTGTCCAGAACCCACTGCTCGAGGTCGGACGATTGTAGCCAACTTGGCGGTGTGCACCGATGCCAGCCACTGCTACTCAAGCTGCCAACTCGAACCCATCATACGCCGCCTGAGATATGAATTTGGAGCATTCACGGACTGCTTTGGTCAGGTTCTTGAACTGCTGCAAAGGTTCCTCGGAGAGACCAGCTGAGAACCCGGTGAGTTCCTTCACCAGGTCTCTCAGGAACATGCCCATATACAGCTGGTAGGCCTGGATGTGGCCGATGAGCATTGAGCCCTGATAGCACTTTCTGCTGAGGGGGTCAAGGATGCTGGCCTCCCTGCCGGGGGCATCGAGGAGTGCATCTTCTGTCTTTTCAGCTGACGCATGGCCAACTCCACCACCATGGAGTTTTGCGGCAGCTGTGACTTTTGGAAGCCCAGGCTCTGGTGGACTCGATACATGAAGTTGAGCAGTTTGCTCACCACTGGCACCAAAGCTGGTGTCTCACATTTTGAGCATCAGCCATTCCAGGATGGGAGGGATGGGCACCATGAGCGATTCCCACGGAGAGGCCTCTTATTGGAGGATTTCCAACTCATCCACACGAGGGTCCTCCTCCAACTCGGTTGGGAATGCCAGGGCCTTAGACATGTCTGACAAAATCAAGGAAACCCATATCCTTGGATGGGGACCGCCGTTGAGTCTCCGAGACAGGCTAGTCAGAGGTGGTGTCGCGGTGGCGATGGATATCGGGGGACTCCTCATTCTCCATCTACCACTCAGAGTAGTTTGTTGAGGACTCGTAGGAGGGCTGCTCAAAGCCTCCGATGCCCTGCGGCCGGTGCCCGGTAAACTTGCCAGGGATGACCACGATCCCGTTGAGCGGGATTTGGATCATGACCTCGGCCAAGGATCAACTCAAGGCCTAAGGATCTCGAGGATCGGCTCAGCCTCCGAGGACGTCTTTGATCAGGGTGGATGAACCGGTCGTGCTCGTTGCTGGTCCATGAAGGCAAACTGTGCTCCAGAGCCACCATTCTGGATCCCAGACCAGAAGACTCCACGGCCTTCGGCGCGAGCACCGAGGGACTCGGGACTGACACCGGCTCCCCCGAAGGGGAATCCTCGACAAGGATAGTGTCTGGGGACCAGGGACGGTCTGCAGCTGGATCATTTTGGGGGACCTTCGCAGGCCTCTCCTTCTTTGACACTTCAGATGAAAGTCTCAGACTGCGGGACCGGGCTTGAGGAGCACCCCGCCGGTTGGAACAGTCCAAGGATGCCGCCTTTGAGGGTTTCCTCGAGGGAGACCTCCTTTCTGAGGACCCACGATGAAGCTCGGGTTCGGAAGGCTCCGCCAAGATGTCAGGGCCTCAGCTAAGGCCCTGGTCTTTGGAGGCACCAGGAACTCAGGGAAAAACTCATCATGCTGCTGCTGGTGGCTCTTGAGGGCCTTACTGGGCATTCTCTTGCAGAGACCGCAGGCTGCTGGGTCGTGGTCTGGCCTGAGGCAGCAGAGGACAGCAGTCGTGTGTGTCAGTCAAAGACAATTTTGGAGCACTGATCACACTTCTTAAAGCCACTGGTAACGATGGGGGAAAAAAGTACCCCTGCGAGGTCGAAGACTCTCCGGGCTGCCAGTAGAAGAAAAAGGCATGAAGATGCCAGGAAAAGAAAAGAAAAGAAAAACAAACTACAAAAATAGACCAAACTCAACGCCAAGGCAACAAGGTCAGTAGGTGGGAAGAATATCAGCGTGATACTGGAGGAGAGTATTAAACTCGGAAAGAAAAATCAACTTTTTCCGGGGACAAGCCAGACGAAGATCTGAAGGGCTCTGTGGAAAAAAGGAGACCGAGCAAGATGGCACCCTTAGGTGGAAGGGGACCACACATGCGTGGTGGCATCTCCCAAAGGCTTTCTTTGAAAGCTGGGGGTTGCTTCCGCGAGGGCTCCGTCGGTGCAGACATCACCCATATGTGAGGACTGACTTCCTGCTTGTTCCCGGAGAATCTCTGAATTGCTAATCACCGCTGTGAGGAGCAGCTTCAGTGCTGACGTCATCTGCGCCGGGTTAAAATCTCCGGCCCGCTGTGGGAAGTTCAGGAAAGCTCTGCTTGCTGTCTCTTCATTGACTGGTTGCTCTCCGAGTTCCTGATCACTGTGGTAAGGAGCTTCAGTGCTGACGTCACCTCTGCCTGGTTTAAATCTCCAGCCCGGCCCGGGACACAGCTGTAGACATGTGCCCAAAGGGGCATGACCTGCTTCTTCGGAGCCTGGAAGAGCAGAAACTTGAAGAGGAGTGTCTACGGGAAAAAGGAAAACAAAGATTTTACCAGCTGCCTTGGTGAAATCCATCAAGGACATTGGTCCGATGGACTGCCACCTTCTTTTGGTGATGCCAGAGGGAGTTACTCCAGACATGGATATTTCCTCTGGAACTGTGAGTACTCCTTTTTTATGTTTCTTCCTCCAGACTAATGGGTTTTACCCTGACCAGCCAGAAAGGATTGGTATCAGAGTCAGATGTCACCTCTGTGGATGTAAAAAGGGTGAACGTTATGCCTCATTCTCCCCAGTTGGACTCTCTCAAGTTGGATAGTTCTCAAATGCTTTCTACTTTGGTTAAAAAGCTGTCTTCTCTTGCAATGGTCTCACAATCTTCTTCTGATGTGGTGAAAATTTTGGATCAAGATGTTAAGATTGCAAGCTTAATTCCTCAATAACTAAATTGGAGGGGCAATTCGCATTAGCCCAAGCTGTGCTCTCATCCTCCATATGAGACAGTACGGTAATCAATCATCAACTTGAGAATGCAGCTCGGGCTAGGAACCTCCAGTTTTTAATTTCCCCTATACTCATTATTTGTCTCCCCTTATTCTTCTTCAAAAGTATTTTAAAGAGGTTCTTCTGATTAATGAGGTGGAAGCAATTACATTTTCTAATGTTTACTATATACCCTGAGGGGCCAAGACTGAGGAGGAGATTGTTCAGCTCTCTCCGTCAGAGAATTTGGATGTATCGGCTTTTTTGAGTCCTCAACAGATGCCATTCCTACTTGAGCTACACTTATTGCGTCCTTTGTTTCTCTTTCGGACAAAAATACGATTATGAGATTATATTTCACTAAAACGAACACCGACTTTTGTGGTGGCTCTATATAAATATTTCCTTTTGTTTGTAAAGCCACTCAAACGTAGGAAAGCTTTTTTGAGTCTGAAGCCCCGAGCCTTGGCCCTAGGGGCTTCTTTCTTCTTAAAGTATCCCTGTGAATGTGTAGTTATGCATCAAGGCAACAAATATTTCTTCTTTGATCCTGTGCAACTCAAGGCTTTTTTGTCTGGGAGGAAAAGCGATTGATTTTGTTTCTTTATATTTGAATTTATATGGCTTTCTGGTTTAGATAATGTGGGTTCAACATTATTGTTTATTAGGGGTCCTGAGATGGATGTATATTATATTTCTAAATATTGGACTTAATCTTATTATATTTTTCTTTTGAATTTTGAGCAGACTTTCCTCTTGATGTGGTCTGTTTGTAACTTTTCCTCCTTTATTATTTAAGAACATTGAAATTGAAAAAGAAAAAGCCACAGAGAGGCAAAGGAAAACACAAGCCACTTTCATCACCTTACCATATACCCTGGTCTCCAAATAATTTGAAGCTACAGCCACCAACCATTCTACTATCTGTCTATCATAACATAGGTAGCACAGGATTATTTATGGTCAGGGCAGGTGTCAAACATGCAAGGTTCTCTAGACTGCCCCATTGAGCACTTCCAGAAATCAGTGGTGACATCAGCAGGTATTTAAAGAGCTCCCCTTTCTCAACTCAGTTTTCCCCACAGCTAATACTAAGGATCACCACTTCCAGGGAAATGGCTGCTCCACCAGCTGCCCTAGGTCCATCTTAATTTTTTAAAAAAATTGAATATATGTCTGCAGCCAGGGAAGCTGTTGAAGACAAAGCTTTTTCCCCAAACATTAATGTAAGTAGTGAAGAGGAAGCCAGGCACCAATGGTTGAGTTACCAGTCCTGGGATCCAGATCATCTTGGACAGGCTGAGCCAGCCCTATTTTTATTCCAACTGAGTGTAATGTAAGTATACCCAGAACTGGCCTGAGCGGTATATCAAATTCAAATTAAACATAAAGATAAACATAAACTGGCTCATCCAATCCTTGATGACCTAGAATTATCTGGTAACCCTATTGATGGATTGGATGGAAAAATAATGCCCTTCCTGAGTTCCTGAGCATAGATGGAGATTGTGGGAAGAAGGACAATCTCCCCCATCCTTCCTACTCCCAAACATACTGCTGTGTCTAAGTGGGATCAGAGCTGGCTTTAGGGTAGCATGAATAGGGTGACTGCCCAGGGAGCATGTGTGGCAAGGGGCACTGCCACCACCCAACGTAGAGCCAGTCTTACCTGCAGCCAGCTCCATACCCAGCTCCCTTGTGGTGCACCTGAAGGCAGAAATCACTTCCGGAAATGGAAGCAAGAACACCCAGGAAGGAGAGAGGACAAGAAACAGAGAGAGTATGTGAACCAGAGAGAACATTTCAAGTATGACCCCTGCCCTTCACTCCTTTCCTCACTTAAACAACACAAGGAATAGGGGTGGGGACCCGAGGGTACCACTGGTTCTTGACCAGATCATCATCCATCCCAGAGCTGGCTGCTGTGGCTAGCAAAGAAATTCAACAGAGCTCAAAGGTCCTGCACTGAATTTCTCCATTTGGCTGTTCTGGCCTGAATATCAAGAGTGGCACATTTTCACCTCCAGGCATTACCTCAGAATTACCCACTTATGTTAAAATTGTATAGAGTGTGAATCTAATTCAGAATAGCCTGGGGGGGGGGGAGGGGTAGAAAAGAGACCTCCAAATTGTGCTCAATAAATCACAGGCCTTGACATCTGCACATTATGAGTTATTCTTATGGAGGGGGGGGGATTCAGACAGAGAGATTCAAATACTGTACAGATTTAAAGACCAAGACTTGTTGAGCATGATTCCAAGGTCTTTTTCCCTCCCATTTTTGAGACTTTTTATTGATATACTCCTATTCTGAGTATCATTCACTCTGTACAAAACCTTGAAATTCAGCCACTACATTAGTCTCAAGAAGATGAAGGAGGTTGCATTCAAAGAATTCATCAGAGATTCTAAAGAATACTTGAGGACTTACCAAGGATTAAAATTCCTATTGGAATTGGCTTTATGAATACCACTGATCAGAACCCATTTAATTGAGAGCTTTAACACAATAAGGCCAACGTAATGAGGAAAGGCAAGCTACAGCACACCTTACGACTGTTTTAGCATATAATTTGTGCACTAAAATTTACAGATACTGGAAAGGTTTCAGTGCTCAAAAAGTATGATAAGTTTAACAACCAATTCATACTAATGCATAAAAATGACCTGCATATGGAACTGCTTCCAAGGCAGTGTGCTAAAATGAGTGCACATTGTTTTACACACTTTTGCACTAATATTTAACTATAGCCCTAGAGGTGTGAAGTAGTTTTAGCTTTCATGGGAAGTAAATGAAAATATAACTGATGTCGGAACCCTAAAGCCAGAGAATGTGCTTCTAGACAACCCCCCCCCCCCGCCCCCCGAGCCACTGAGACTTTTGTGCGAGGACCCCATACATTTCACAAACCCCTACACACTTACTAAGCTACATCCCACGTACAGCTCCCAACTTTGTAGGCCACACTATAGTTACATTTCCTAGAGCCTCCTGTCTTCGAAGCTAGTTATTTAAGACTGGCTAGCACTGAAGACAGCAAGAATCACAAAAGTCAAGTAGAAGGTGGAATATGGAGATGGACGTGGGTCCCAAGACAGAATCCCTCTCACATGTGGTCCTGGGCTGGAGCAGAGCACCTCCAATTTTTAAATTCCGCAATTAGGGTGTGAATTAGACTTAACTTCCACCTCTATGCATGTTAAAACAGTAGTTAAAACTTAGGGACTTTACTACTTATTTTAACTCACCTACGATTATTAAAAGATACCTTAAATTTAGCATGCTTTTTCATTCCAGTTTTAGCACTTTTTATCCTTCAGATGCATCTGCGTTACTATTTACTTACTGCAAGAACAGTCTATCTTTTTTTGCCTTAATAAACACTGAGTAAAGAGAATATGAGCTAAAGCTTTAGAACACTTAATTCACATTTTATTACCTCACCCCCAATATTTCAGGACACATTTTAGAAACCTTTGCCACATCCATTAAGTCAGCGGTAAAACTCTATTTAGACATGTGACTGTAGTGGCAGGTTCTAAGGTGCAATAGTGCATGTCCTATCAAAACATTGGTCCTCTTAAAAGCATGAACTAGTTCTATATGAAATAAGGTTAGTCTCACCATCTCCTCCAATCAGCACAGTCTCACTCTATGCATAACTAAGGGGAGAGGGAAGGGAAGAAAGGTATCATGAATGACAAATCTTTTTATCTAATACACTCACTCACTATGAGCAAGGCCCCCCATTCTCCCATGATTCCACTGCTATGGGAAAGGCTGCAATATTTGGCCCCTACTGCAAAATCACTGCAAGAGAACGTGGGCCAGTTCAGTTCAGGGAAACACGTTTCTTCAGTAGTTCACGGAAACTGCAGCCTCCCTCTGACACCTAGGCCCAACTACTGCTTTGAGTTTCAGGGGAAACAGATCAGCAGGGAGAAAGAGGAAAAGGATAAAAAGGCATGATTACTGGGGAAGTAATATCTGGTGAATGGTGGGAACCTTTTTGGGGGGGGGGGGAGGAGGGATGGGGATTTGAGCTCTAAGGCTGACCAGTTAATCTAGCCAACCAGGTTTAACATGGTCACAGGGAAACCCCTCCCCCCCCCCTCGCCCATAGAACCTTGGACGGGACTGGAAGGGGGAGGAGGCCTGTAGCCGGAAATAGCAGCACGCACGGGGAAAATTTTAAATCCTGCACGTGCTGACTGGGCATGGGCGGGCCACTGGGCATAGGCAGGCAGGACAGATATGAATTTATTTATTTATTTATTTAGTATACATTTGTATACCGCTACTTCCAGCGATCAGCAGCGGTTTGATTACAGATTGGAAATTGTCAAATCATGACAGGAAATTTTTGAGGTATAAACACATTGATTAGACAGGAAAGCACAGCACACAGAGAACTATTTTACAGGGAACATGGGCTATGGAGGGTTAAGTGGCTTGCCCAAGACCACAAGGAGCACCTGTGGGACTAGAAACCCCAGTCCTTCCGGCCCAAGGTTGCTGTCCTCCAGTGGGATTTGAACCCCCGACCTTCCGGCCCGAAGTACCTTGCCCCAACCACTAGGCCACTCCTCCACTCCATGTGGAAGTGGAAGAGCCTTGTCACATTCCTTGCCATCAGCCTTGCAATGTGTGGGTTGAGGAAAATGGCAGACAGCACAAGAGGAGCCCATCAAAAGAAATTTTAAAAAACTACCACTACTGGTGGCAATGACAGTGGGAGCCACTCCGGAGTCTTCAAGCCTGCAGGTTCTGGAGATACCTGGCATGGCTGGGGGTAGTCCATAAAAGCAGGTTTCAAGACCAACAGAAGATAACGATCCCATAGCTGGGCCCAGGTGGTGCTAGGTCAGGAGGATCTGGGGCAGAACATGCATAGGTACCACGCTAGATGCAGGGAGCAGTAGGGGCAGCCCCTAGCTAGGGGCTAAGGGCAGCCCCTTGCTAGGGGCAGCCCCTAGCAAGGCTTCAGCTAAGAAGCAAGGGAAAAAGGCCTCTGCTCTACGGCAATCACAAGTAGTGGACAAAGGGGATGAATACCATGCACCAGGGACCAGACAGCTGGATGAGAGGAGCATCTAACAAAAAGCATAGTTACTCACCTATAGCAAGTGTCCACCATGGACAGCAGGAATAAATCCTCACGTATGGGTGATATCACCAATGGAACCCTGCGCGGGAATACTTCCCAGCTTCCATTGGAAGCTTTTAGGAGACTCCACCCACGCATGCGCGCTTGCCTTACTGCCTGCTGCGGCGCCATCTCCTCCAGTAAAAATCAAAGCTGTTGCTAAAATGACAACTCCTCAGGAAGGTGGGAGGGTTATGAGAACTTATTCCTGCTGTCCACAGACAACACCTGCTACAGGTGAGTAACTACGCATTCTCCGTGGACAAGCAGGAAGTATATCTAATAGGTTTAAGGGACTTTGCTTAATGTTAACCTCTAGATGAACTGCAAGGACCTAATTAATCTATTTCTAAGACCTAATAACTTGCTGATGGAGTTAAATGGTTAAACCTGAAAATGAGTAAGATACCTCCTTTCCCTCAACTGGTTTAAGAGCTCATAGATCAAAAATTGTGCCTGGGGTGGGTGGGAAGTAAACACAAAGTTAGCTTATTAAATTTTGAAAATTTCCCAGCAGGTAAATACTTACAAGTGCAGATTCCTTCTCAGCAGCTTTTTTGAGATAAAAAGGTGGAGAACAAGCACATGACTTGGGGTGCATAGGATGTTCATTTGTGTTTGACACAAATGACAAACAAAGGGCATACGGGGCTGCACACAGATTTGGGCTGGTCCTTTTCTACAGACAGAGGTGGGCCTGGAGGACAGGCACAGAACAGGCTGGTTGCTCCAGATGGGGAATGGCTACAAGTCAGGAACTATCAGAAGGATTAACAGTGCAGACAATGTTGTGTGCTGGCGATTCAGTGAGACCATTTGTTATTTTCTGAACTGTAAATTAAGGCACATATGCTCAGAATGTGGAACCACCCACCCAGTCTCCAGATGGCCAAAGCGTGGAGCACAACCAGCTCCCCTTAGACCCCTTTTCAATACTGCACCATCCTTAGTAAAGATGGATAGCTTACAGACATGGATGTGGGCTTATCCACAAATGGGATAAAGCACATCAGCTAACAGCGGATTTTTCAGGCGGCTTTCAGATTCCCTTCATAGGTGAGCAATCCAACCCTTTGTCTGATAATTCTGTGACGTGGTTGAAGGTAGCAGAAATGAGGCTGAGTACTGAAATCAGGTTGGGTCATATAGAAGGCCCATTCAGAGAACCCTCCCCCCTCTTTTTGGGGTATTGTGAATCTCACCTTTGACAATTATTCCAAACAAGAAAAAACTCAGTTTGGTAAGCATCATTTGACATGGCTATGGACTTCGTGCAAGGGATGGGACTCGATGGCCGAAGCTGACATGGAGTCGGCTTTCTGGCTGCTTCCAGTTCACCCAGTTTTCCCTTGTTTGGGTTTCAATTTTATAGCAAGTTCTATTTCGATAAGTCAGGCCTTGACAAATTTTCTTGGAATCTAGGAGGGGCCAGCCTCAGAGACCTCAGTCACAGTGCCCTCCACCGCCCAAAAGGTATATTGCAGCGCCTTAAAGGCCTGATTTACTGGTTTTCCCATTTTCTATGGAAAAAGACGACTTAATAAATCAAGTCCTTACATGCCATTTCACAGTGCCAACAGAAGGCAGCAACCTTCTCCTACTCACCCTTCACCAATTCCAGTGAGTGGTGTTTTCAGAAGCATATTGGTGACTCTTTATAGTGGCACCTGAAGCCGCTTCCTTTTTTGCTTTGCATGGCCTGATAATATGTGAAGCAAACCCCCCCCCCCTTCATGGCCTCCACCTCCACAGTCTTCACCCAGTGTGTGTGTCTCTCTTAGCACCCCCCCCCCCATTTCTTTTTCACATCTTTCCCCTCCCTCACAGCCATCACCCAGGCTCTCACCATTCTTGCCGCATTTCTGTTTATGGTGCTATCAAAAACGTCATGCTTCTCTCTCACTATGATCAGCTCTCTTCCAGGAGCTCAAGCTGCACAGTGAAGGAAGTTTGGGCTGATCTTATGGTTTCCTCGAGAGAGTCATGCATAGTTCAAGCTCCTTACAAAGAGCTGATTGCAGTGGAGGAACAGCTAAGTTTTTTTATGCACCGGTGCTGCCTCAAATGCTGTTCAGGGGCCAGAGTGCGATATCTATGTGCCATGGCGACTAAGATTTGTCAAGCCTTTTGATAAGTGCATGCCTATGAGATGCTTGATTACATATGCTTTTTTCAAAATATTCAGCACTTCCCTGCATTGAGCAATGACAAGTTTAGTGTGCTTGGACAATATGGTCCATTATATGGATGAGTTCCTCTTTGCAAGTAAGGCTGATGACGGAGATTTCAGGTGTCTGCTCAATGTCTTTTTGAAGTTAGTGGCATCAATAGGGGTGCAACTGCACAAGGTAAGACAGAAGGGCTCACCACATCTATCTGTTTCTTAGGGATCAAGTTAGTCTCTGTAACAATGAGATCACACGTAACAAAGTCCAAGCTTTGTAGAAAACAGTAAATAGTATTAAAAGCGATAAGGTGGTGATTTTACAGGCAATGCAATCCCTAATTGGCAGCCTAAATTTTGTTATATAAGTTACCCTAATGGGTAGGGCATTTGTTTAGTGACTGCATTTAAGAAAAGGGAATCTGTAAACAATCTCACTTCATCGGAGTTACAAGATTCATAATGGACAACTTCAAAGTCTGGTGTTCCTTCTTGAAGCACTTCAATAGCGTAGCTCTGTAGCAGGAAATTCAGTTTACAATGATAAGCTGAAACTATGCATAGATGCAGCAGTGGGGAGGGATTTGAAGCATACTTTTGTTGAGAATGGCTGGCAGCGATATGGTTAGAGGAGTGGGTGGAGTTGGGAATAGTTAAAAGTATAACATTTCTTGAGTTGTTTGCAACTGTAATGACTCTGGAGCTGTGGGGCGAGAGAGACTATGGAACATGTGGGTGATCTATTATGACAATATGGGGGTAGGGGTGGAAATAATAAGCTGCCAATCAGAAGCGATTGTGAGAATCTATTATGGGGCTCAACTTGGCAGCCTGAGCAAAGCATGTATCCAGAGGCAAGATTCTGCTAGAATTCATTGCCAAGGCAAACAAACAGAATATCTCAATTGGTGGCGGTATCTGACATAGCAGGCTTCTCCTTCTTCCAGAAGGTACATGGCTGAGATAATCTGGTAGGCAGCTTTGTGGTCCACAATGTCCTGGGCAGGGTGGGCACGATTGAAGGGCCCCCCTTCAGATACTAGATAACCAGTTATGCATAACACCCTGTTGATATTGTGGTTCGTTATGGAAAGCATTTAACTTATCTAAATTTTAAGGCTTGCCTTTTCACACTGCATTCTCTGTGTCATTTTTCAGCGTGCAGGACATGCAGAGGCCTATTTATGGAACAGTTTTTGGTTAAAGGGTGATGTCCTATGCACTAAGATAAGGTGTTCAAAGACTGCAGAAGGCTGTGAGCAAGATTCTGTAGTTGTGAAGAGTTAACATGACAGTTAATGTGCCCAGTCACTGACATGCAAATCTTTCCGGACAGGCACATGCTTGAGGATCATCAGATCTTGATGCATCGGGATGCTTCCAGTTTGCAGGGGTGGTAACACTGGCATTGCGGTGATTGGGTTAGAGTCTATAAAGGAGACACTTACTCAGAATCAGAATGGCTATGGTGCTGTAGAATCTGGTCTTACTACTCGCATTATGCAGTGCATTGGGAGATGAAGGCCCAGAGCCTATACCAGTTACGTTTGTCTAAATGACAGTGACAAACAGAGCAAATGACAACTATATTTCCTCTCCCCTGTAGCTTTAAGATGATGGGGGACCCAGAATGTGAATGGTTTTGGTCATGAGCCATTCTACTGCCTAGAAGGGAGCCAAGACTGGTGGTTCGGGGCAATGGTATTCATCTGAGTATTTACCACAAGATAAGGACAACCCGACACCTACGACATCTGCTTGAGCCAGATGACTTCCGAACAATCTACCAGGCTCTAGTAATCCCTCGCTTTGATGACGCCAATGCAATTCTGCAAGGGTTCCCTAAGAGCACATTGAACCCACTGCAGCTTGCAATGAATGCAGCGGCAAGGATACTGCATGGAGCCTCCAGGAGGGAACACATAACCCCAATACTAAAGCACCTGCATTGGTTGTCAGTCCACTGCAGACTCTCCTTTAAAACACTATTGATGACATTCAAGGCCATCAACAAGTGCTCTTCCGCCTCCCTCACGGACCTCATCCACCCTGCCCCCTCCAACAGAGCCAGGAGATCATCTGCTGCCAACACCCTGAAAATCCCAAAGGAAACAACAAAATGTTCACAAGCATCCAGAAACAGAGCCTTTGCCCTCTACGCACCCACATGCTGGAACATGCTTCCGCCTGCCCTCCGGGCCATCACCAACCTCACACAATTTAGGAAGGCACTAAAGCACCACCTCTTCCTCCAGTACTACTCTCATACAAATGACATATCCCAACCAGACACTCTCCCAAACCAGGGCCTCCCCCCCATCGCACCAACGCCACACGAGCGCAGCTCCTAGCTCAACAATACCCCCAGTCTCTAGAATGTGGGCATAGTGACCTACTGCTGTAAATATTGATGTAATACTGTAAGATGCCACCAGGTAATAGACGCTAAGTGTATATACCCTGTACATAGTTACCCTCGTTAATCCCAAGTTATCATCCCTTGTTCATTGTAAGTCCAGTGTAGGCCCGCCTGCACTGTTCGAATGTTGTTGACTGTAAACTGCACTGATTCCAAAGAGCGCGGTATAAAAAAAAGACATTAAATAAATAAATAAATAAATAAAATCAATCTGTCAGATACTGGTATCAACTTCTTTAATAATGGCCTGCAGAAGGCGATAGAAAAAGTGCTGTGACCATAAATTAACACACTTTGTGGGGGGGGGGGGGGACATGGACTGCGGATAGCATTGCAGTCCACACTGTGGTGGAAAACCCAAACCAGTGGGTGAGAAAAACATTATCTGGGAGTGCTGCTGGCACTGTTTGGGGATAACAGCACCAAGGGTGGTGGGTGCTTGGAATGCTCTCCTGATGGAAGTGGTGGGGGCAAACACGGTGACGGAATTCAAAACAGCATGGGACAAGCACACCGGATCCCTTTACAGCAACAGGATAAAAACAAAATAAACTGAACCATTAACTTCTCAACAAATAGGGGTGTCCTACATGGAGTGGTGGGTCCACCCCTAAACAAAGACATGGGGAGGGGTGACCTGCACAAAGCATCAGGTGCACCTACTCTTGCCGTACTGCTGGGCAGACTGGATGGACCATGCTGGTCTTATCTTCCGTCATTTACTATGTTACTATTAACGGTAGACTCAGAGTCAGGTGTGTTACCCCTTTGATTCCTCAGGGATGGTGGAAGGATTCAGAGAGGGGTTAGGGCCCAGACAGTGACAAGGTCCCAGTGGAGTTGAGGGTTAGCTGTGCTGGATTGGTGTCTAACCTTCTCTCATTCTGCAGGGGGAAGACTGGAAGGGGAGGGGGGAAGACTCATGGACAGGTTGGTTACTATGTATTGGCTCCTATATGCTCATGTATGATGCTGCATTATTGACTGGTGGGGGTTGGGGGCAGCAGTGAAGGGGGGGGAAAGGGGTGAATTTCCACATGCCTATGTTATGTAAGTGGAGACCAGGGGATGGAAGTATGGGCTGGGGTTTCTGAAAGCAGGGATTGGGGGATAGGGAGGGGGCGCTGTATGGAAGAAGAAAAAAAAAGCTGCATGTGGGGTTAAGTGAAAGTGGATGGACATGATGTGCAAGGGACTGAATTCTTAACGATTAACTGAACTGGAGTTGGTTCATCTTTCGACTTTACAAGAGTCTCTCTATGCTTTGGTACTAAATAAAATGGCCAAACCCTTCCATTTTTTGGAAGAAAACTGATCTAAAAGTCACTCAGACCAGATAACTGATGTGTAATATATAATGCATACCTGCCTACCTTCTAAAAATGAAACCTGAACTTTAGTACTGATGGCTATGCTTTAAGTTTATATCAAAATGAATGTGTGCTTTTACTTGAAAAAATAGTCAAATAAAATCTTGCTGGATAATAACTTAAATCATGATTTAAAAGGGATTTGACTTCTATTTATCCTGATGTAAAGCAAAGAAAATCAACTGAATGAGTATTTAATAAGTTTTAAATTTCTTTACTCTCACAGTTAAGAAATGTAAAACCCAAAGAAAAGAATGGTAGAGAAGGAATCATATCATGGCTCATACTCTGATATTTTACCTTACGTCAATAAATCCTGTTTCAGGTACAGGGCACTAAAGTAATGCCAAAGCAGAGGCACCGCCTATGCTGTTCAAACTAAAAACCAGCAATATTTACACTGCTTGCAAACCCATAATCGCTCCACCTGCTCATGAGAACTGTGGTTCACAACAACAGTCCCAGAAAAAATGCATGAAACTTTATCAGCTCTGCACAGCATTCTCCCCTTCCTGCATCTCAACAGCATATGGTATTATCCTTTTAGAAAGAAAATAAAAACTTTCGTTTCCAAAAGACATTTAGTATTTACTAGTTAACTTTTGTTTTAAATTCTAAAGGATATTTATTCATATTTATTTGGTATTTGTTACTTTCTTTTCAAATTGTGATTTGTTTACTTAAGTGATTGCTGATATATTTTATTGTAACTCACTCAGAGATATTATCTTAAGCAAGTAATCAAATCAAATGACATACTAAAATGCCAGGTGTCCTTCAACAGTCAATTTCCCCTCACACTGGGCTATTTGTTCATTGTGTAAAATCACATGTCACAATGCCTCTGGATAGATCTATGGAAGTGCTTCTCGACACTTTTCTCTTGTGGAACACGGAGTTCCCTCAATCCTTGCGGCACACCAAACTCAACTTTGCACGATCCTCCCTCTCAGTTCCTCCCACTGGCAAAAGGAAAGCAGCACTTATTCCGTGTGGAGCTTATTCTGCTGGGTTCAGTCTGATATGTGTGAATACGTGAGGGTCATTCACTCGGACCTCAGGCAAACCAGCAAGAGACACGCACAGGAAAGCAGCACTGTCCTTTTCCTATCAGGGAGCACAAGTAAGGGATTATGGCTACCAGATTTCATACTGGTGTATCTGGGACACTTGTTCTCTGTAGAGCTAGTACCAACTAGGCAGCTCAGTTTGCTGGGAGGATGGGAAAGTCCTGTGGACCGTCTCCATCGAAAATTGTAGCCTACACGCAAACTATGCCTAAAAGCACATTATTTTAAGTTTTGCTACCAGAAAATTAAAAATATATATATATTTATGAATTTTACACATTTATAACCAAGAATTAACATGAATTTTTGACAGCAAACAGAGCAACCACAATGTAAATAATCAAAAAGAAAAAGGGAAATGACCCCTATTGAACACAGATATACACATAAGAGGTTGCCCAACAAGCCCCCAATGTAAGGGTAGGAGAAAAAGAAAGCCTATTATTACAAGGCAAGAAATAAGGCACAAATCAGGCAAGTCCTGCCCCATTTAACATCACAAACTTTCTATTGGAGTATCAATTGCAGCTTCAAGATGTCAGGCGTTCACAAAGGCCAGGAGCTGGGATGGCTCATAAAAAAACCTAAGAAACAGAACGATATTTTACCAAACATTTACACGAATGTTTAAGAAAAAAAAGCACTCCCAGCTGCTGGACTCCAGAACGTAAGAGAAGAAATTCTCTACACCTCCGCTGCATGTCCCTAGATAAATCTGGATAGATACGGACAGGTAGACCTTTAAACAATAAGTGTCTTTTATGGAAAAAGATTCTAAGCATCCATTTGCTGTCAGAAAAAAGTGCAAATGTAACTACTAATATGGAGGGCTCTACAGGATCTCCCTGCAAGCTCTCCAATATAGCAGAAATATCGAACTATCAGCTGGTTGGGACCCCACAATAACATTAGAGAGACGCTTCTTCCCAGATGGAAGATAAAATAACTTCACCACCGGAGGATGAGACTCCACAGGAACGTCCATAATCTCAGCTAAATAATTTTTAAACATGTCCCAGGCAGACACTGATCTAGCACGAGGGAAATTAATCAGCCTCAGGTTACAAGCACAGGATAAGTTCTCCAACTTTTCTATCTGGACATTCGGAGAAGCAGCATTCTTCAAGTGCATTTCTGATTGCGATTCCAAAGCACTTAATCGAGTTTGCATATTACACAGTCAGACTGTAAAGCTGTAATCTTGCTAACATTAAATTCGATAGCACTGGAATTTTCATGAACCTTAGTGGAGAGAACCAAAACCTGAGAAATCATTGTCTCTCCCAAAGACACAATCGCCATCCACATTGATTAAAGTGTAAAATTAGCTGGACGTGTTAAGGTTAAAGTTAGCAGGGTTGCAGCGGTGGTAAGATCTCCTTGTCCCACTGCCGCTCCCGGCAGTACCACCTGTTGCCTGGCCTCCAACAGAAGACACCGAAGCCACTGCACACAAAATCTGCTACCGTCGCTCTTTCAGGGTCCAGCACTACCCAAACTGGGGTCCAGCCCTCTCACACAGGATAATCCACTCTTAGGAGGGCAAACTGATACAGACCTGCAGCGAGCGGTAAATGTGTGCAGACAATCTTTGGAAACCACTGCGAATCGGGGGAGAAAGCTGACTAACTCAAAGCAGATGATGAGCTCTCCGGCTCCAAACAATCTGCAGCTGGGTACCCTTCCCCGGCTCTCACAGGACCCTGTGCAGGCTGAACAAGAAAATGATCCAAAGGACCCAAACCCCCAGGCAACAGCAAAGAGGTAACAGGGGGTGAGGGCTCTACCCCCCCCCCCCCCCAATTTAACCTTCCTCTTTTTCCCCATTATTCAGACAGCCTGCACACTTAGCCTGAGCGCCACCACCTTAACTCTTCCCTCCCTATCAGAAAATAATTTTGGGTACAATAAAAAGCATCTGGGCTGGTGTGTATGTCTTGTATAGAAGAGAATTAATTATGCACCAAAAAAATCATCAGCCAACACAATCCTACATGTACATGAGACAAAGATAGCAATACCGATGACCTATAATTTGAATACCCTGATGTATCAACATAAAAGTAAGCTGGAGTAATGAACTAAGGATTCAGGAATTAGATAAAGTACAATATACAATCTGCAGAATACATGGATACCTAAAACAAAGCAAAACAACTAAGGCAGATTTAAAAAAAAATAAACCTCAAACACCAAAATATTAACATTACCTACACCCAATTGCATTATATTAAGCATCATTATCCTAATTACACACATGGAATCTTTATTACCATACATGAGACAAATTCCAGTCACCCAAGGCTATGGTTTCAAAGGACTACGAAGTGCATATACTAAAGGAAGAAACAGAAATCTACATTCATTAATTCAAATTCAATATCGCACAATAGAAAAGACCAAAACAATAAAGCCCAGAGCATGAAATGCACCCTCATCAATGCACCCTCATCATGGAATGAAATACCAATACTAACAGATTATGTGGAAACCCATACTCTAGACGTCATATGTATCACTGAAACATGGTTCTCTGAAAGTGACAAGGTACTAATAAACCAAGTCAAACCAACAAATTATGACAACTTCATCTACCCTAGAATAGAAAGAATGGGTTAGGGAGTATTAATCCTAACAAAAAGTGACCAATACTTCAATAAATTGATCGCAGGGAGCACAGATGGACATGATATTCACAACATTTCAAATACCTGACAATCTGCTTTAAATATTGAGCCCCATCTACAGAGAACTTCTCAGCCATTCTAGAAATAGTATGCAAAAACACCACACAAAAGAAAAACCTCATTCTCTTAGGAGATTTCAACCTTGCTTCATGAGCTGCGATGAAAGAAGCTAGCTCATTTTTGGAGGCCATGAAAGCATTAGGTTGTATGCAGATAATTAGTCTACTCATGAAAACAACATTCCAGCTGACCACTGTTCCATGACCACATAATTAAATTCCAGGTCCCACACAAGGAAATACAAACCAACAACCACCAAAAATCAATACTAAATCATCACTTTGACATTTTGACAAAGAAGCATTCATAAATGAATTCACTTCACAACCGAAGACACAAACAATATAGACTCACTCATAAGCAATTAGAATAAAATCATAGGCAAAGCAGCATCAGCTCCACAAGAAAACCAAAACACCAAGAAAAACAAAATCTGCAAGCATGGCACATTACAGACCTAAGAGAAATTAAACAAAAACTTAGAAAGACTAAATGCAAATGGAGACAATCGAAACTAATAAACAAAAAACCTCTATACATGGACAAGCTCCACAAATATCAAAGCATGATCGATGCAAGTAAAGCACAGTTACTTACCTGTAACAGGTGATCTCTGGGAACAGCAGGAATAAGTCTTCACATATGGGTACGTCGGTACCGACGGAGTCTGCGCGGGAACGCTCCCCAGCGTCCAATCAGAAAGCTTTTGGAAGCATCCCAACACGCCTGCATGATACCTTCCCGCCTTTCCCAACTGCCTCTCCTCAGTTAAGTTTTAAAGCTGAGGCAAAGAGAGAGAGCAAGGAAGGGAAAGATAGAGATAGAGAAATGCAACTCCTAGGGGAGGGGGGTGGGTTGTGAAGACTTATTCCTGCTATTCCCAGAGATCACCTGTTACAGGTAAGTAACTGTGCTATCTCCAGGAACAAGCAGGAATGAGTCTTCACATATGGGGACTCCCAAGCTAAGATGCCGGGAGGGAGTCCTAGCATGTTGCAAATCTAGAAAGAGCCATGCTACTCCTCAGAACCTCAGGCATCCTGGGGATGGAGGGTAGGAGTTGAATTACAGAAAAGGTGCTGTGGAACAGCTGGACTAGAAAAGGACTTCTATAGAGAAAGACCCTGTATAGAGGGCATTTAGTAGTAAAATATTGCGTGCAATATTCTAATATGGGCCTCCCTTGGTGGCATTGTAAAAGGTCTATTGAGGCTCATATGGGTCTGTTAGAAGAGTCAGTAGAAGATCCTCAAGGAGTACCTCCCTGAGAAGTAGAGGTAATAACTGTAGAAAAAACAAGTGGAGGTCAGAAATAGCCCCAGGGAAAACTGGGGTAGCATGAAGAGGTAGAGCTTCAGCGGAAAACACAGAAGGCACTATTAGACAAAGCTTAAGCTCTTTTGGCCCAAGAACAGTACAATCCTAGGACCAAAAGGAAAATGAGTCTGACCCATCTGGACTGGCAATGGAATTAGTCCATGTAGGAGAGAAAGGGTATGGAGACCCCTGTATCTGATAAATAAGGACAGACTTTGAACTCCCAGGAA
This sequence comes from Ichthyophis bannanicus, assembly GCA_033557465.1. Taxonomy (NCBI): domain Eukaryota; kingdom Metazoa; phylum Chordata; class Amphibia; order Gymnophiona; family Ichthyophiidae; genus Ichthyophis; species Ichthyophis bannanicus. The sequence continues at coordinate 552,479,880 of CM066031.1, forward strand.
TATACAGGGATTCTGTACTCCCTTGTGTAGGATCCTGTCCAGGTATAGAAATGGCAAGTGATTTTGTCATATCCAGCAGAAAAGCTTGAAAAGAAAAATCCCCAGAGGGAAATCCTCTTGGAAGAGGAGGACAGGCTAGATCTGTTGAAGAACTAGCATTGGCACCCAGGGATCTATCCAATTTTAGAGGAGTAGAAGATCCTAAAGGGTGGAGTATGGGATCCTTAGAGGATGGTTGCCGGTACCGTAGGAGGTCGGGACCAGCAACAGTTGGTAGCGCATCGTCCATGCCAGGGATCGATTCCAGACTCGGTACCGAGGGAAGCGAGCCTGATGAAAGAAGCATGGAAGGTACCGACAGCGATGGCAAAATGGATACCGGTACCGTCTCCGGTACCGTATCCAATACCGGTGGAAGACGGCCAGCCGGTGACGGCTCTAGTGGTATCGGAAGAATCAAGAGTGCCAAACATGGATCATCGGAACCATGCCTTCGGTACCGTCCGGTGTCGGTACCCAGTCCTCCAGACTGGAGATTGATTCCAGACTTGGCATCGAAGGAAGTGAGGCTATCGATGCACGTCTGGAGGATACCGTTGTCGGTACCAGTACCGGTACCGGAATTGATACCGATACAGGAAGATCGGTCTGCAGCATATCCTACAGGCCCGCAGGTACAGAGGACGCCAGACTACGATCCGTGGTGAGGAATGTTTCATCCAACACCATTGCCGATGCCGGGGTATCGGTACCGCCCGAAGTGGATGCCACCACCGAGCATGGCTCAGGTATGTTCGGAGAGGGGTGAACCTCAGGAACAACCTGAAACCCCACTAAGGCTTTGGAGGCCGAAGACTCCCACTGGGGTTGTAAAGCCAGTGTGTTCTCGAGGACAAGGCCAGAGGCATCTCTATGCTGTGCATGAAATCTACCACTCGAGGACTGGCTAGTCTTAACAGACTGTTTTTGGGTTACCTGATCCTGTGAAGAAGGGGTGGTCGGTGCCCTGAAGTTGAATGGGGACCGGGTATCGAGGGGAACCCGATGCTTAAGACTTCTTCCCACTATACTGTTACAGGAGGGACACTCCAAAGGAAAATGGTCAGGACCCAAGCAGGGTAGACACCAATTATGAGTGTCTAAAGTAAGTTTTGTACCGCCACAGTTAGAACATTTCTTAGGAATAGTGGCTGCCGCTTCCATGAGGAAAAAAGGGGTAGGCCTAGCAGGCCGGGAAAAACCCCGTCAGATACTAAGAGGGAAAAATATTCCCTAACAGGAATAAGTTGAAGAAAAAAGAAAAGAAACACCGGCGGTACCCGTGGCGTCGGGGAAGGCAGCCACGACCACAAGAAAACTAAAAAATAAAAGAAGAATTTTCTGCGGTGACAGAAGGACGTCCTGTCGGCTCCGTGGAAAAACGAAAACTGAGGAGAGGCAGTTGGGAAAGGCGGGAAGGCAGCACGCAGGCGTGTTGGGATGCTTCCAAAAGCGTTCTGATTGGACGCTGGGGAGCGTTCCCGCGCAGACTCCGTCGGTACCGATGTACCCATATGTGAAGACTCATTCCTGCTTGTTCCTGGAGATAAAGTATTACCACAAACACCTTACCATGAGCTCACTTAATTGCCCAAGGGAACTATGTAACAATTAATTCACTGGTTAGATCCCCCAAGAAAAACAATAAGACCATGTTAGAATACAGCAAATTCTGGCTGAATAATTTCAAACAGCTCACAAACCAACACACCAAATCAGCAACACAACATTCCACGTCAAACAATGCTTCCTGGCACACATTCAGTTCCATAACAGCAGACAACATAGAGAAAATAATAATGAACCTTAATACAACATCCCCTCTTGACCCTTTTCCAGAAAGCCAGATAAAAATAGCTAGATCTGAGCTAGTATCGACAATAAAGCACAGTTACTTACCTGTAACAGGTGATTTCTGGGAACAGCAGGAATAAGTCTTCACATATGGGTACGTCGGTACCGATGGAGTCTGCGCGGGAACGCTTCCCAGCGTCCAATCAAAGAGCTTTCGGAAGCATCCCACCACGCCTGCGTGCTGCCTTCCCGCCTTTCCCAACTGCCTCTCCTCAGTTAAGTTTTAAAGCTGAGACAAAGAGAGAGAGAGAGGAAAGGAAAGATAGAGATTCAACTCCTGGGGAGGTGGGTGGGTTGTGAAGACTTATTCCTGCTGTTCCCAGAGATCACCTGTTACAGGTAACTAACTATGCTATCTCCAGGAAGAAGCAGGAATGAGTCTTCACATATGGGGACTCCCAAGCTGAGATGCCTGGAGTCCCAGCATGTCATAGGTTGGAACATGCTATCCCCCACAACACCAGGCATCCTGAGGATGGAGGGTAGGAGTTGAAGAAAGAAAGGTGCTGTGGAACAGCTAACCTAGCATAGGACTGCAGACAAGGAGTCCATGTGTGGATGATAATTATCATCAATTATATTGAAAGAAATATTGCAATATGGACCTCCCCTAACAGGATTACACAGCAGTAAGGAGGTTCATGGGATCTACTGGGGAACCCAGTAGAGGAACCTCAAGGAGGACCTCACTGTGAAGTGGAAGTAATAAACCTGTAGGAAAAAACAGTGGAGGTCAGATTCCTGAAAGGTAAGAGGGGACCCCGGTAATAACTGGGGTAGTACCAAAAACGGTGGGCCTTCAGCGGAAGGCTTTATGATAAATGCCGAACTCTTTTGGCGACAGAGTGGCTCACCCTTGGGAGCAAAAAGAGAAGGCCGACCGAATTGGACAAACAGGTACAGTCCTTGTGGGAGGAAAAGGTATGGAAACCCCTTGTATCCCAAAAGAAAGTACAAACGCCTGAGGCGTTAGAGCCTGTGATTAGCTGAAGATCCGCAATGTCTCTCCTAACTGGAGTCAGCTAGGAGAGATATTGGAACATGGAGAGCTTCAGAGGTACCTAAACCTTAAGGTTATGGTGGAAGTTGTTAACTACCACCGAAGTGGTTGTGAGTGTAGAACCCCAAACATGCTGGATAGCATAGGTAAAGCCCATCTGTCAGAATCATATAGCTATATGAGCCTCGACAGTCAGGTAGATAAATGCAGAATACATATCTACCGATAGTAAAATATCTCGACAGATATATATATATATATATATGTAACATATAGATAGATAGATAGATAGATAGATAGACAGATAAGAATATATCTATAGTGAGATATGAAGGGCATAAAATACACACAAATGATAGACAGATATCTGTAAGATGTATGCTATAGATATGAATATATAGGCCTCTATATGGGTGTCTGCAATGAAACAGACAGAGATATGCCTACAAAAATGGTATTCACATAGGAAATGTGGAGAGGAAAGATTCATCTAATAACAAGAAGGTGGAACCTACTTGAGAAGATATATAGAGAATCTATTCCCACTGGTTATGAGCTACAGGGATGCTAGCTAGTGGAATAACCAGGATGGTTACGTGAAAAGCAGAGGATGATATCAGTCTGCAGCCAGCAAGTCCCGAGTATTCTAGAACTCTAGCATGGTAAGTGAGCAGAAAAATGAGATACCATGCTGACCTGCTTAAGGGCAAAAAGGTATCATGCGTTCTTACCATGAGGACGAGCTGGAAGGAGAAAAGCATATTTCCTATTGGAAATACTATGGACCAAAGCAGGGAATTGGCAACTCCTTAAGCTTTCACGTAAGAGAAGGCCTATGTCCTTTATATTAAAAAGGAGAACCTTTCTGGTCATGGGAGACATGACTGAAAAAGCCTTTTCCAACCATCTAGGATAGCTGTTGGAGAAAACAAACCCATGCTCTCTAGCAAGGGCCCATAGTGGAAAGCTTCTCTGTAGAACTGCAGAGAGCATGATGCAGGAGAATGAGGAGCTAGAACTGGCTGCTGAAGAGCCAGTACCTATGTCAACTATGCTGCCAAACCCAGGGGAATGGAGATGGCAGAAAGAGAAGACAATCCAACAAGCTTGTAGTGAAAACATTTCCAAGACAGATGACAGCACTGACTTGGAGCCACTACTAAGACCAGACAGAATTTTAGTGGAGGACAAATCTGGTTGCTGGTGGACAAGAACCAGTGGTCCAAATATTAAGGCTCCTGCATTGGCAGCTGCTTGCCAGACAGCAGAAAGAATCTTACTGTTTAAAAACAGAAAGAACAGACAGAACAGGAGTAGAAAACTCTGGACATGTCTGATGAACTGCCTCAAAGCAAGATTGAAAAAGAGGAGTCAACTCAGAGAGGAGAACTCCGCACTGGAAAAGTAACAAAACTAGAGAGGCTGAAGAAAAAGCCCTCCAGTGAAGCAATACCGCTCTTACAGAGGAAAAACCTGGTAAGAGGGTAAAGAGAATGGAGCTGAAGAAGACTTACAAAGTAGTAAGTCTATAGAAAGGAAAAAAAGACATGCTGGCACAGGAAACTATCGTTTGATAGTGGTTAGACCTCTTTCCCTAGCAGGAAGAAGAGGAGAACCCTGTGACCTAGAAGCATGACCATTCTGACAGCTCATAGAACATAGAAAGAATGGATGTCTTTTGGGAAGAGATCCATGTTTAGGATTTAGAATGACAGCAGTGGATTGCCTCTATTCAGAAGAAGCAACTACAGATTCTAACCCCAAGAGTCACAAGCATCTGATGGAGATTGATCAGAAACCCTGTGGTTGCTGGGTTTGCTGAGCCTGGAGAGAGGTTGAATTCTGCAGACCAGGACGATGCTTTCCCCGTTTGGGAACATCTGTATGATGGGCAGATGATGCATAAAACCTTCTCCTACGGGAAGAATGTTTGGCAGGACATTACCTACCTACTGGGACAGGAGAAGGTGGAGAACAGCCCCTAGGAACAGGTAAGTCAGTGGACAACTGAGTAACCTGACGTAAAGACTCCTTGTTGAAAAGATTGTCTCCAGTGCAAGGAGTATGTCCCAGTCTTTGCTGTGCCCATTTGTCCAAGTCTGAAGCTTGGAGCCAGGCTCTACGTCGTGCCCCTATAGTTATAGCAGAAGTCCTGCTAACAGACTCAAAAGAGTCTAGGGAAGCACGAGTAAGAAACCAAGAGATATTCTGAAGATGCTTGAGCAGTGAAGAATAGCCTGCACTCTTGGACTCTGGGCGGGAAGGAGTCAAAAGACGTAATTGCTTTGTGACCTCCTCAAGAGATAGACTCATATAAAAAATATATGAGAGAATTCTTGCAGAAAGCATAGATGTCTGGAAGGTTTGACGTCCAAAGGCATCTAGTGTCTTAGACTCACGACCTGGCGGATAAGAAGAGTGCTTTTTCTTACTCTTTACCCGCCTCATTGCTGATTCCACTACTATGGAATGATGAGGAAGTTGAGTCTTTTGAAACCCTGGAGAGGGGGGCTCCTGATATAAGAGATTAGTTGCTCTGGAAGGTGGGGGTACCCTTAAAGGTGTTTCCCACATTCCTAGAAGGAGATCCTGCAAGGAATGATGCAAAGGAAGCATTATGTTCTCCTTTGCTTTGGTAGAAACAGAGCCTTGTGCAGGATCATGTCCTGGGATAGGAATGGCAAGAGATCTTGCTATATCCAGGAGGAAACTCTGAAAAGAGGGATCCCCAACAGGAATCTCCCTTGGACAGGTTAGATTTGAAGAACTAGCCTGAGCACCGACAGAGCTATCCAAATATATAGGAATAGAAGATCCTGCAGAGTGCAGTGTGGAATGCTTAAAGGAGGTAACCGAAAACCTCCGGCCGCTATCCTCGGTACCGAGCCACCGGTATCGATCGGTGTCGGTACCAAAGGGTATTGGTTCCCAGTCTTCCAGACTAGAGATCGACTCCAAACTTGGCATTGAGGGCAGAGAGCCTGATAAGCGAAGCATGGAAGGCACCGACCGTAAGGGTAATGAGGACATCGGTACCGACTTCGGTACCGTGTCTGATACCGGTGGATGAAGGTCAACCAGTGGCAACTCAATCGGCTTCGGGGGAACCGAGAGTTGCGGATCCGAATCATCGGAACTGAGCCTTCGGTACCGCCGAGAGCCGGTACCAAGGCGAGTCGGTACCCAGTCCTCCATACTGGAGATCGATTCCAGACTCGGCATCGAAGGAAGCGAGGCTATTGATGCATGTCTGGAGGGTACCGACGTCGGTGGTAGTATCGGTGCTGGTACCGATAATGGAAAGTCAGTCTGGAGAGTATCCACCGGTCCCGAAGGCACCAAGGACGGCAGATGACCATCCCTGGTGAGGAGTGTTTCATCCAACACCAGTGCCGATGCCGGGGTATCGGTACCACTCGAAGCGGATGCCACCACTGGACACGGCTCAGGTATGTTCTGTGAGGGGTGAACCCCAGGAACAACCTGAAACCCCTGAAAGGCTTTGGAGACCGAAGACTCCCGCCGGGGTTTTGAAGCCAGTGGGCCCTCGAGGGCAAGGCCGGAGCAGTCTACATGCTGTGCATGAGACCTACCACTCGAGGGCTGGCTAGTCTTAACAGACTGTTTGTGGGTTACCTGATCCTGTGTAGAAGAAGAAAGGGACGGTGTCCCGAAGTTGGAGGGAAATCGTGTATCGAGGGAACCTCGATGTTGAAAACCTCTTCTCACCAAACTGTTGTCAGGACCCAAGCAGGTTAGACACAGACTTTGAGGGTCTAAAAATAAAGTTTTAACGCCACAGTTTGAACATTTCTTGGAGAAAGCGGCTGGCGGTTCCATGAAGGAAAAAGAAGAGGCCTAAAAGGCCTAAGAAACCGAGAGACACTATGAAGAAAAAATATCCCTTGAAAAATGGAGATTTTACAAGAAAAGAAAAGAAAACACCGGCGGTACCAGTGGCGTCGGAGAAGACAGCCGCGACCACAAGAAAACTAAAGAAATAAAACAAGAATTTTCTGCGGTGACAGGACGTCCTGCCGGCTCCGCGGAAAACGAAAACTGAGGAGAGGCAGTTGGGAAAGGAGGGAAGGCAGCACGCAGGCGTGGTGGGATGCTTCCAAAAGCTCTTTGATTGGACGCTGGGAAGCGTTCCCGCGCAGACTCCGTCAGTACCAACGTACCCATATGTGAAGAGTCATTCCTGCTTGTTCCTGGAGATTGAAACATTCACCCTGCCAACAATCATAAAGGTTAATACTGCAGAACTAGAAGTAAAACCCAAGGTGTGACACCTAGGAATAGCTCTTGACCAGTGACTAAATCTAAACTCTCCTAACAAAACCGTCAAGACAATATACAACCAAGCAAGAATTCTTCACCGCCTATGTCCACTACTCAAACTGCCTGACATCCGCACAGTATTTCAGGCAATAATCTTTCCACACTTTGATTACTGTAACATTTGCTTGCACAGAATGCCAAAGTATACACTACATCCATTACAGATGGCACAAAATACAGCAGCACGTATCATCCTGGGAAAATTAAGATCTGAACACATCACACCAATATTAAAAACAGCTGCACTGGCTCGTATAGCATGCTTAGAACAGCAAGGTAAAAACTTTTAGATAGGAAAACTGAATCATTGTAACATCAACATGATAGCACCAGTAACAATTTTGGAAGTGTTGTGGGAACCTACAAAGATGCCAGAGCCAGCCATATCTCTTCCCGCTCCCAAGAAGGGCTCCAAGAAAGCAGTGAACAAGACTCAGAAAAAAAAGACAGCAAGAAGTGTAAGAGAAGCAGGAAGGAGAGCTATGCCATCTACGTGTATAAGGTGCTGAAGCAGGTTCATCCTGACACCAGCATTTCTTCAAAAGCTATGATCATCATGAACTCGTTCGTGAATGACATCTTTGAGCACATCGCAGGAGAAGCCTCCCACCTGGCTCATTACAACAAGCGCTCCATCATCACTTCCAGGGAGATCCAGACCACAGCGTGCCTCTTGCTGCCTGGTGAACTGGCCAAGCACACCGTGTCCAAGGGCACCAAGACTGTCACAAAGTACACCAGCTCCAAGTAATGCCAGGCTAAAGTCTCCAGCTCTGCAAACCAAACCCAAAGGCTCTTTTCAGAGCCACAAAAAAACATCTGAAGAGACATGAAAGGGGACAAGTGGAGGTGGAGCCGAAGGGTAGACAAGACAGGGGTATAGCAAAAGGAAAATGGGTTACTAACTTGAAAAAACTGCATGTACGTATAAGCAGATAAGATGTGTGCAAGTGATCTCAGCTAGTATGTGTTAAATCTGCCCTGCTGCAGTATGGGTCGTTGATGGGAGCCAATCATTTACTCAAGAACTTTAAAAGAGATAGCTTGACAGAATGGCAATACTATATTTCTGGATTTAGATATTGTTAGAGAAGTTGCCTTAATGTTTCAGAAACATTCTGCTTTTCGGGTGTTAAAGGACCTTTTTAACTACAAATCTAGGTGATGTGGGAGTTAACAAATGAGAGAGGCTGAAGAAGCAAAGCTAGAACAAACAGTAATAATTTTTAAGAGCTACTGCTGTCTTTACAGAAGATGCCTGGGACCATCTCACACCTTCCCTGTCACCCCCATCCCCTTCTCTGCTTTGCTTATATAGATTGCTTTTTTTGCCGAAGATTTAATTTTTGCTCATTCATCATATTTTTAGTAGTCCCTGTTTTCAGCTGAACTTCCTGATAACCTAACTGGCAATGTAAGTGGTTGTTGCTGCTTTCTTCTCTCAATCCCTCACACTTACCTTGGAGGCAAGGATAACACGAATAACACGCCATGAAAGACAATCAGGGTGGAGTCAAAGCTATTTTTTTAGGTGAATATATATCTCAAAATACTACAAAAATCCTTCCCTACCCACTGATTACTTGTTTTCTTAAATTAACTCCTAAGATACCTCAATTATAACAGCTTTTCTCAATGAAAAGTTGTCTCTTCCTCAATTATCCAATTAGCCTTAGATCTTCCCTGCCACTTGTATTTGGAGACTCTTATTTATTTGACTTTTTTATATATTGCATTTCCTAAGGTCAATGCAGTTTACATTAAGCTAACATTTTACACAATGTTTACAAGTTACAAGAAACATGCAATAAAGCATTGTTACTCACCTGTAACATGTGTTCTCCAGGGACAGCAGGAATCAGTCCTCACATATGGGTGATGCCGGCACCGACTGAGCCCTCACAGAAGCATCCCCCCCCCCCCCCCATCATTCAAAGAAAGCCTTTGGGAGATGCTACCATGCATGCTGGTCCCCTTACCGCCGAAGGGTGCCATCTTGCTCAGTCAGATGACATAGCTAAAAATGGCAAAATAAAAGATGGTACAGGAGCAACTCCAAGGGAGAGGAGGAGGAAGGGTTGTGAGGACTGATTCCTGCTGTCCCCAGAGAACACCTGTTACAGGTGGGTAACCACGCTTTCTCCAGGAACAAGCAGGAAGTCAGTCCTCACACATGGGACTCCCCAGCTACAGGCTACCGAAATCCCATAGTGAAAAAATGCGGCCTCCCTCAAGGTGAGCCACGAGCAGCAGCAATTGAGTCCGTGTCTGCAGACTACAATAGGACCTCTGTGTCCGATGAAAACCAGCACTCCAGTAGTCTGAACACAGAAAGGTTGGAGGGTAGGAGTTGCCTAAACCCCGAAAAGATTATGGCGTACAGCCTGACCGAAAACAGTGTTCCGTCGGGACTCTCTTTTCAGGCAGTAATGGGCTGCGAAGGTATGGACTGAAGACCAGGTTGCGGCCCTGCAGATGTCCACCATTGGGATGGAGCGCAAGTTTGCCACAGAGGCTGCCATGGCCCTGACACGGTGTGCTGTGACTCAGCCTTCCAGCAGAAGCCCCGCCTGCTCATAGGCAAGGGCGATACAGTCCGCCACCCAGGTGGACAGCATACACTTGGTCACCGCCTCCCCCAGTTTACTGGTGTCATAGGATATGAAATGCTGAGCAGCTATATGGTAGCTCTGAGTGCGATGGAGATAGAAGGACAAAGCCCTCTTACAGTCCAGTGTGAAGGACCGTATCACCCCTATTGGAGTGGGGCCTTGGAAAGAAGGTGGGAATTACCACTTCCTGGTTGAGATGTAAGGACGATACCACCTTCGGAAGAAATTTAGGGTGCATGTGGACCACCACCTTGTTTTTGTAGAACTCTGTTTAAGGTGCTTCCGCCACTATGGCCTGAAATTCGCTAACTCTGCAAGCAGAAGTGAACGTGACCAGGAATGCCACCTTCCACGAGAGGTATCGCAGGTGTCAAGTAGCCAGAGGCTCAAAGGGCAGGTGAGTGAGCTGCTCCAATACTACATTAAGGTCCCACTCGGTCACCAGAGGGCAAACTGGGGGCTTTGATAAGAGCAGACCCCTTAGAAAGCAGGTCACCAGCTGCTGGACCGAGAGGGGTTTGCCATCCACCAGGTGGTAGTGTGCCGCCAGGGCACTGATGTGTATACTAACAGAGTTAGATTTAAGTCCAGATTGCTCTGGAGAAGGTATTGTAACACCAGTCCCACTGGGCAGGAGAACGGATCAATCCCATGCTCAGCACACCAAGCTGAGAACCTGCTCCACTCGAGAGCGTAAGCTTTCCTAGTAGAAGCCTTACGAGAGGCAAACAGGATCTTCTCTACCTCACCCGAGAGGTTGAAAGGGGCTAGGATCACTCTTTCAGCAGCCACACCGTCAGTGACAGGGACCCCAAGTTGGAGTGCAGAAGAGAGCCCCCTTCCTCAGAAAGGAGTCCCAGAGAGTTCCCCAACGGGATGGGGGTCTCCACTGATAATCGGAGTAGCAGCAGGAATCATGGTTGCCGGGGCCACCGAGGTGCTATCAGGATGAGCAAGGCCTTGTTGGAGGGTCCTGAACAAGATTCTAGCAATCAAAAGCATGGGAGGGAAGACATACATGAGGCCCTCTGACCACGAGACGAGGAACGCATCCCGCTGTCACCCTGAAGGTGTGGGCCCGCCAGGAACAGAAGCAGGGCAACTGGAAGTTGTCCAGATTGGTGAACAGGTCCATCATGGGTTCCCCCCAGGACCAGAAGAGCCAGTTGGCCACACTGGGGGTTCAGCTGCCACTCGTGCAGCTGGAGAACCCTGCTCACTCTGTTGGCCAGTAGGTTGTTCTGGCCTGGTAGGTATACTGCCCGCAAGAGGATACCCTGTTGGATTGCATAGGAGCACCGCCTCCTGGCAGAGGGCACAAGACCCCATGCCCCCCTGTTTGTTCACAAAGAACATCGCCACCTGCTTGTCCGTCTGGACCAGCACTGGCTGGTGATGCAGGCAGTGGCAAAATGCTCGAAGGGCCCAGTGTATTGCCCGCAGTTCTGGTAGGTTGATCTGCTGGGTGCTCTCGTCCGGCGACCAGCTGCCCTGGGTGCAGAGTTCCTCGCAGTGGGACCCCCCCAGCCGAGCAGTGGGCCCCCCCCAGCCGAGCCAGAGAGGATCCTTAAGGGGCTCGGGGCCTGAAAAGGCATCCCTGCCTCAAGATATTTGGGGGTCTGCCACCAGTCAGAGAGTCCACCAACTGGCGAGTCACGGAGACTTTGCCCCAGAGGTGCCCCGTGGCCTGAGTCCACTGGTCTCAGAGACACCACTGCGTAGCCCTCATGTGGAGGCAGGTGTCTGGGGTGACACGGACTGTGGAGGCCATGTGTCCGAGGAGGAACAAAAGGAGCTGAGTGGGCGTGGAGGGATGGTGCTGTATGTCTTGTGTCAGGGTTCTGAGGCGGTCAGCCTGGTCTCCAGGCAAGAAGGCCTTTGACTGGAGGGTGTCCAGCCTTGCTCCAATGGACTCCAGATATTGTGTCGGAAGGAGATGAGACTTGGGGTAGTTTATCACAAAGCCCAAGTACTGTAGGACCTGGATGGTGCGTGCAGTTGCCTGCTGCACCTGAGGCCATGCCTCCCTTTATGAGCCAGTCATCCAGTTAGGGGAAGACAAAAAACCCCTGGAGGCGGAGGAAGGTGGCCACAACTGCCAGGCATTTTGTGAAGACCCTTGGAGTGGAGGCCAAGGCAAAAGACTGTACTGATAGTGTCCGACCCCCACCATGAACCACAGGTACTGCCTGTGGTTGGGGTGAATTAGGATGTGGGTATGGGCATCCTTCAGATCCAAGGAGCATAGCCAATCTTCCTGCTGGAGGTAAGGTAGCAATGTTCCAAGGAAGAGCATCTTGAACTTCTCCCTCACCAGGAAATTGTTGAGGTTGCACAGTTCGAGGATGGACCTTAAGCCCTCTGTCCTTTTTGGCACGAGGAAGTACCTGGAGTAGAACCTTTTGACCTCTAGATGGTGGGGCACCGGTTCCACCTCTTTGTCCTCGAGAAGACCCGCCAGCTCCTTCAGTAGAAGGTCCCAGTAAAGGGGAGATCTGAGGGGCTCTCCCAGAAAATAAGGGGGAGGTGTCTGAGTCAGATGGATGAGGTAACCCGCCTTGACCACTAGAAGTGCCCAGGAGTCGGTGGTGATGGTCGGCCACCTCTGGGCATAGTGGGTCAGACGTCCCCGTGAGCTGCAGACCTCCCTGGGGTAAAGACGCTATGCCCAAGGAGTCAAAAACTTCCCCCCCCCCCCCCCACCCGGATGGGCTGGGGCCGGTGCCTAGGGTTTTGGAGCCTTCTGTTTACGTGGGTCATGCCCATGTCCCTTGGCCTGCTGACCCTGTTGAGGGGCCGGGAAGGCCTGGAAAGGTGGGTAGTTTCTGTAAACAGCCCCTTTCCTTGGATAGAAGGGATTTTTATCCAAGCCCTTCCATCGGGGAGGGTCAGCGATCTTTTTAGAGAGCCTGGTCCTCATTATGAACTTGGGCTCCAGCTAGGCAGCTTTGTCGGTCATGGGTTTGCCAAAGAGTTTCTCTCCTTGGCATGGGACATCGACCAATTTGTCCTGAACTGACTGCTCGAGGTTGGATGACTGTAGCCAAGCCTGGCAATGGGCACCGCTGCCCACTACCGCTATTCAAACCGCCGACTTGAACCCGTCATAGACTGCCTGAGACAAACCTGGAGCACTCACAGATGGCCTTTGCCAGACTCTTGAACAGCTGCAGGAGTTCCTCAGATAGAGCAGCTGAGACCCAGGGCAAGTTCCTTCACCAGGACTCTCAAGTACATGCCCATGTACAGCTGGTAAGCCTGGATGTGACCAATGAGCATCGAGCCCTGGTAGCACTTTCTGCTGAGGGCATCCAAGGTGCGTGCCTCCCTGCTGGGGGGTGGCACTGAGGGGTGCGTCTTCTGACTTTTCAGTCGATACATGGCTGACTCCACTACCATGGAGTTGTGCAGCAGATGTGACTTCTGGAAGCCCAGGCTCCAGCGGACTCGATATATCGTCGAGCTGCTTGCTCACCACCTGCACCAACACCAGTGTTTCCCCACATACGAAGCATCGGCCGTTCCAGGATGGGAGGGATGGGCACCGTGAGCAATTCCATCGGAGGGGCCTCATACTGGAGGATTTCTAACTCATCCGCCCAAGGGTCCTTCTCTGATTCTGTCGGGAATGCCAGGGCCTTAGACACATCCTTGACAAAGTCAAGGAACCCCATTATCCTCCAGCGAAAGACCGGCGCTGGGGCTCCGATGAAGGTGAGTCCAAGGAGAAGTCATAGAGGTGACAGGTATCGGGCAATTCCTCATCCTCTATCTCCCACTCTGAGTAGTCCATCAAGGACTCAAAGGGCAGTCCATAGGCCCTGGCCTGAGGCCCTCTGAGGCCCCACGGCCGGCACCGAGTGAACTGGCTGGGGATGATGGCGGTTCAGTAGAGCAGGAACGGGATCAAGACGTCGGCCAAGGATCGACTCGAGGCTGAAGGACCTCGAGGATCGGCTCGGCCTCCAGGGACATCTTTGACGTCGAGGGCCCAGTGGGCGAGGTGGATGAACCGGTCATACCAGACAACAGCACCCACTGCTGGTCCATGAAGGCAGACAAGCTGCGCACCAGGGCTGCCATTATGGACTCCAGGCCAGAAGGCTCCACAGCCATCCGCTAGGGTACCGAGGGGCTCGTGCTCGGGCCTGACGCTGGTTCTCCCGAAGGGGAGTCCTTGACGAGGATGGCATCTGGCAACCGAGGCTGGTCAGAGGTCGAGTCCTTTCGGGGGACCTTTGCAGGCCACTCCCTCTCCGATCCCTCAGACGAGCGGCTCAGACTGCGTTACCTGGCCCAGGGCACACCCAGCCTGTCAGATCCATCCAGGGATGCCATCTTCGAGGTTTTCTTCTTCTTCTTCCTGGGTTCCCTCAAGGGAGGCCTCCTCTCTGAAGAACCACAGAGGGGCTCAGGGTCTGAGGGACCCATCCAAAATGTCGAGGCTTCAGACGAGGCCCTGGCATTCAGAGGTACCGGGGACTCAAGGAAAAACTTATCGTGCTGCTGCTGGCTGCTCATGAGGTCCTTGCTCAACATCTATTTGCAGAGACCGCATGCTGCAGAGCCATGGTCAGTCCCTAGGCAGTGAAGGTAGCAGTCGTGTGTGTCAGTCAAAAACAATTTTTGTGCACCGATCACACTTCTTGAAGCCACTGGTAGCCATGGAGGAAAAAAGTACCCCTGCGAGGTCGAAGACCCGCTGGGCTGCCAGTTGGAGAAAAAAGGCACGAAGACGCCAAAAAAGTAAAACTACAAAAGAAACCCAAACTCTATGCCGAGACAGTGAGGTCGGGTGATAGGAAGAGTATTGGTGCAATACTGGAGGACAGTATCAGGCAGAAAAATCAACTTTTTCTGGGGACGAGCCATTTGGACGTTTGAAGGGCTCTGCGGGAAAAAAGGAGACCGAGCAAGATGGCACCCTTGGGCGGGAAGGGGACCATGCATGCATGGTGGCATTTCCCAAAAGGCTTTCTTTAAAAACTGGGAGGATGCTTCCGCGAGGGCTCCGTCTGTGCCGACGCCACCCATATGTAAGGACTGACTTCCTGCTTGTTCCTGGAGAAAACAGCTAACGGGTAAGGTAAAACACTGAACAGCAGGTATTTTGGATTTAACTTATAACACACAATTATGCTTTCATGGTGTAAAATATGGAGGAATAAATGAGCTATTTAGTGGCAGACATAACATCCTGTCTCGCTACAATGTGATTGTCAGGTTTATCAATGGAGTGAAGATGTAGAGTATTCAGAAACTGCTTGGTTATGGCCGGCCTTGTCATTCTATGTTTTTTCACCAAAGTGTTCTTTGAAAAAATGTGTCTTCATTTCCCTATGAAAGTGTGCGAGGAGGGCTATGGCTCTGGTTTTTATAGGAAGGCTATTCCAGAGACCTGGCGCATAAAGTATGAAGGCGCGTGCGCGAGCAAGCCGTTTGGTTGCTCCTCAGTTGTTCGAGAGGCATGCTGAATTTATTCTGAGCGCATGTCCTCCCGAGTCCGATGTCTAGTGGTTTTAAGAGGATATTCTGTAGGTTATCAGACATCATATTGTGTAAGATTTTATAGATGGTTATGGGAATTTTGTATTTGACACAGCATTGAAAGTGGGAGCCAGTGTAGTTGCTTGAGAATGGGTGTGATGTGGGAACTACTGGATGCACCTTGTAGGATTCTCGCAGCTGTGTGCTGGGCCATTAGTAGTACATGCAAGCCACTTTTGGGAATGCTGTGGTAAATGATGCTGCAGAAGTCTAAGTGTGGGAATATCATTGCCTGGAAAACAGTTCGGAAATCGTGTGCTTCAATTAGGGGGATGTAATTGTGGCAGAGTTTTAATCTTTTGGTAAATCAATCTAGCAGTTTTGTTGATGTGAGATTAAAGTGTCCGCCGTTGATCCAATGTTATTCTGAGGTGCTGGACCTCTGCACTTCTAACTCTGCTTAATTGACTTTAAGAACTGTTGGAAGTGAACAAGTTTGGTTCCTGGTTATTTAAAGTTATCTGTTGCATCTTGTCTGTCTTATGGTTTATTTAATCTCATACTGCCCTTAAAACAGTATCAAAATGGTTTAGAATCAGAAATTACAGTGAAGAGAAAGTAACTCCAATCAAAATGACAAAGAAAAAGTAAAGCAAAAATCAAGAAAGTTAGAACGAAAGATATCACTAGCACCACATATCATTAGAGGGCCTACCCTGAATTCTCACCAAATGCCACTTGAAACAAATGTGTTTTTAAAATAAACTAAAAAATTTTATCTGACATTTCCAAACTTACATCATTCAACAGAGTAAGAGCCTGAGAAAAGAACATGGCTCAATGTGTACTTGACACTTTAGCTCGCGTGTCAGGTGGGATGTTAAGATGGTTTCCATTAATCTCTCTTAAGGTATGGACTGGGACATGCTAAGAGATGTTGTTGTAAAGTGCCATCGAGTATGTCGACTCATGACGACACTCTGGATAGTTGTCCTAAACTGTGTTCGGTCTTTAGTTAGGTGGCTCTTTGTTGACAGAGTGGCACCCATAGCTGCTGTTATTGTGTAAGGGAGTTGTAGGTCTATTTCACAGAGGATTCAGCTATTGCTATACGTATTATCTACTCCTCCAATATGTTCAAGGCTATTTACTTAATTAGTTGTGGATTTTCCAAAACCACTCTTTTCCACATATCTCACATCTGAGCTCTAAGATTGAACTGGGTCTTAGACTTTTATCAGTACATATTACGGGATTGGCTCCCCGCTGTACTATCTTTGCATCAACGACCACAGTTCTTATTGGTTTTCATACACATGCATTCAAAACTTAATGTTGATTATCTCGAAGGTATATTTCTGTAAGCTGTAAGTGAATGCAATAAGTAGGAAAGACTTATCTTATGATTTACCTTGTCTCTATGTTTATCTTGACTTGCCCCGACGCCACCATTCGGCACCGCATTTGCGTTTCACGTAAGTTTCATCAGGGGTTCAATAGAATACTGTAAATAAACACATCTGCTATGTAATGCCAAGACGAACAACAGTATCACTTGGATATTTTCAGCGTTCTTACACATACCTTATTGAATTGCGGAGACAACTCCTGCTAGCGCTATCCAGCATGTGTGTTATCGAGCTTGTCAGCTTCAAAAAAACGCCGCGCATGCGGAGTAATGCTAACCTTGCCATTTAAATGTTTTGTGCTCTTAACCACATGACACATCCTGTCAACCACTCAAAGACATGCCCCCCCCATTCTATGGCATTGTTTAGACCTCCCGGGAATACTGTTCACAAACGGTATATCCAGCGTTGTTCTCTAATGATCAATGATTGTTCTACGGTCTTGCCGTTCTGTCCGGTTAATACTCTATCGAGACAAAAACATCTAAGATCTTCAAATTCATGTTGATGCTGTAAACAATGTGCCACAATCGGAGCTTCCTGTACTCTGCATCGCAGACGACTACGGTGTTCATTCATACAAACTTTAAATGATCAAATCGTTTTGCCAATATACAACAGTTCAGACTGTCGGTCTACTTTATAGAGGGATATCTACTACTGGACTATGGTAAGCCCTCTATTTATTGAGAAAAAGTTCCAATTTTGCACCATATGCACAGCCAATTTACTTAAACTATCAGTTTACTAGAATACTAGGTTAGTATGAACCAATGGTCTCAGTTTAAAATTATGTAACTTGCCCCGCAGCTGCAAACTCCGATAACATCAGCGACCATAAACTTAGGTTCAAAACATTATTGGCCAAACATTTTGAAGCTATAAATTTAAATCAGAACTTATCTGAATATTGAAATCTTCTTTTCTTTTTCAAATCGCAAACATTGAACGTGCTGTAGTCTCCCAATGATTAAATACCGTCCCCAACGCCACCTCTAAGGTACCATTTGCTACACGTTTCAATTCTTCTTCAGGGGGTATATATTGAATGAAACTAGCACTGCCTGCAAAAAATAGCAACAGTAGAGAACATATTAGTCTGGATCTTCATGCCAACTATTGACACTCTACGAACAATCTATCGAGGCAGGAAAACCTCATAAAACAAAATAGATCTCACCTTCGTTGTATCAAACAATTGTATCAAACATGAGACAGGAAGCGTGTTACAATGAAGCTCTCCGGCTTTCACAAAAAACGCTGCGCATGCGGAAAGCAACAGCTCTTTTTTATATGGGAGGCTCCAAATAATGACGTGGCAATGAGATCACATACATGCCCGCCACTCAATCATATTGTTTAAACCTCCCGGAATAACTGTGTTAAGTCGGTAAATCCATCTTTGTTCTAACAATAATAGCATTTGTGCTTGTGATCTTCCTCTTCCACCAGTTAAGACGGTCTCGATTGCAAACACTCGCAACTCTTCAAAAGAATGTTGATTTTGCAAACAATGAGGTACTATAGGGGCCTCCTGGACCTTACATCGGATCCTGCTACGGTGTTCAGCGATACGAACTTGCAGGGGTCGTGCAGTCTGGCCCACATATAAAAGGCCACATGGGCATTTAATCCCGTATATCACATGGTCAGAAGCACAAGTGGTGGACTGCCTCAAATTGTAATGCTGGCCATGATAATCAAAATCAACCACCTCATCCATTACCGCACATACATTGCAATGACCACATTTTCTATGTCCTAGGACCCTCCCCTCTGGGCCCGTCGCTCCTTTCCGTAACTTGGTACACCCTACGTTGAATTTGTTTAAAGAGCTTGTGTTAAAGGATGTATCATCTTTGGAAAAAACGGAACGATCAGCATCCACAGTTTTGACCTTTAGGGAAAGAGCAGCTTTGAAAGAATTAAAGACACAGACCGAAGTAGTAATACGTAGAGCCGATAAGGGGGGTGCTATTGTGGTGATGGATAGATCTCAATATTTAGCGGAGGCTGGTCGTCAACTTTCACAAGTAGACACCTATCAAATACTACGAGAGGACCCTACAAAATATGTACAGGGCCGTATAAAAGAGATCACTGCGGCAGCATTGGAAAAAAGATTGATCTCTAAGAAAGAATGGAAATTTCTCAATGAGTCCTCCCCTGCACCAGCCCAATTGTACATTGTACCCAAGATACATAAGAGTTTGGTGAACCCTCCAGGGAGACCCATAGTTTCCACCAAAGGGTCCGTTTTGGAACCTCTATCAGTGTACATTGATACGTATTTAAGACCATTGATGCCCACAATTCCGTCGTACATAAAAGATACATCCCATTTTTTTAATATTTTGGTGGATTATGCGGAATGGGCCTGCAAAGAAAGTACACTTTTAGCAACGCTGGATGTGTCCGCTCTGTACACAAGTATCCCTCAGTGTGCGGCACACCAAGTAATTAGCACTTCGTTGCAAAAATGTGATGGTTTTTCCGAAGAATTGATTTCCTTTATTTCCCAGCTGGCGGAACTTACCATTTTTGAGAACTATTTTCAATTTGAAGATACATTGTATAAGCAGATATCAGGGGTAGCCATGGGTGCCACGTGTGCCCCATCTGTGGCGAACTTGTACATGCAGGAATATGAACATCATTGGTTGGCCCTTTCCCCTTACCGTCAGCAGTTGATCCTGTGGAAACGATTCATCGATGATGTCTTCGTTCTATGGGATGGCGCCGTTGAGGACCTGCAAAAATTTGTGCACTGGCTAAACGGGGTTAATCCCCATATTCAATTTACCAGTGCCTACCATCCACAACACATCGTTTTTTTAGATGTGGAAGTCCGAAAGAGCCCTTGTGGTTGGGAGACCCGGGTATATAAGAAGCCTACAGACCGCAATACGTTACTACATTATAACAGCAAACACCCCCGACAACTACGTGATAGTTTACCTCTATCACAATTTATTAGGTATAGAAGAAATTGTTCTAGTATACAGGAATACAAAACACAAGCTAAGATGCTGATGCATGATTTCTATGCCCGGGGTTACCCGGAAAGGGTAGTTAAAGTAGCATACAAACGGGCCCTATATAATAACAGAGCGTTACTATTGCAAACCCGCGAGAGTTTTTCCACAGGAATTGAAGATGAGGGACATACAAATTTAGTGACCCAGTACTCCCCGCTCAGTAGAAAGATTACCCAGATCATCCGCCGCCACCAAAATGTATTAAGCACTGCCCCAGGTCTATCAGATAAGCGCATTCGCTGTGTGTGGACTCGTCAACAAAATTTGAAAGAGATTTTGAGTCCAGCCAAGTTACGGAAAGGAGCGACGGGCCCAGAGGGGAGGGTCCTAGGACATAGAAAATGTGGTCATTGCAATGTATGTGCGGTAATGGATGAAGTGGTTGATTTTGATTATCATGGCTAGCATTACAATTTGAGGCAGTCCATCACTTGTGCTTCTGACCATGTGATATATGGGATTAAATGCCCATGTGGACTTTTATATGTGGGCCAGACTGCACGACCCCTGCAAGTTCGTATCGCTGAACACCGTAGCAGGATCCGATGTAAGGTCCAGGAGGCCCCTATAGTACCTCACTGTTTGCAAAATCAACATTCTTTTGAAGAGTTGCGAGTGTTTGCAATCGAGACCGTCTTAACTGGTGGAAGAGGAAGATCACAAGCACAAATGCTATTATTGTTAGAACAAAGATGGATTTACCGACTTAACACAGTTATTCCGGGAGGTTTAAACAATATGATTGAGTGGTGGGCCGGGCATGTATGTGATCTCATTGCCACGTCATTATTTGGAGCCTCCCATATAAAAAAGAGCTGTTGCTTTCCGCATGCGCAGCGTTTTTTGTGAAAGCCGGAGAGCTTCATTGTAACACGCTTCCTGTCTCATGTTTGATACAATTGTTTGATACAACGAAGGTGAGATCTATTTTGTTTTATGAGGTTTTCCTGCCTCGATAGATTGTTCGTAGAGTGTCAATAGTTGGCATGAAGATCCAGACTAATATGTTCTCTACTGTTGCTATTTTTTGCAGACAGTGCTAGTTTCATTCAATATATACCCCCTGAAGAAGAATTGAAACGTGTAGCAAATGGTACCTTAGAGGTGGCGTTGGGGACGGTATTTAATCATTGGGAGACTACAGCACGTTCAATGTTTGCGATTTGAAAAAGAAAAGAAGATTTCAATATTCAGATAAGTTCTGATTTAAATTTATAGCTTCAAAATGTTTGGCCAATAATGTTTTGAACCTAAGTTTATGGTCGCTGATGTTATCGGAGTTTGCAGCTGCGGGGCAAGTTACATAATTTTAAACTGAGACCATTGGTTCATACTAACCTAGTATTCTAGTAAACTGATAGTTTTAGTAAATTGGCTGTGCATATGGTGCAAAATTGGAACTTTTTCTCAATAAAGAGGGCTTACCATAGTCCAGTAGTAGATATCCCTCTATAAAGTAGACCGACAGTCTGAACTGTTGTATATTGGCAAAACGATTCAATCATTTAAAGTTCGTATGAATGAACACCGTAGTCGTCTGCGATGCAGAGTACAGGAAGCCCCGATTGTGACACATTGTTTACAGCAGCGTTTTTCAACCACTGTGCCGCGGCACACTAGTGTGCCGTGAGATATTGTCTGGTGTGCCGTGGGAAAAATTCCAATTTCATCCGTAACATGTGGCCTCGGCTCACAAATTAGGGTTGCCAACCGGCCGGTTTTCAGCCGGCCTGGCCGGTTTTTCCATGGCCAGGCCGGCTGCCGGCACAGTTGTAAAACCGGCCATTGAAAAGCCGGTTTTTTGCTCTGGCCGCAAGATCGGGAGCGGCCAGAGCAAAAAAAACGGCTTTTGTGCCGAAGTCCGCGGCGCGAACGCGATCGCGATTCCCTATAGCAGTGCAGCCGCTGGTTCTGCTTTGTACAGAGCAGCGGCTGCACTACACTTACATTGAAAAGTAAAGAGAAACTGTGTCAGGAGCCCTCCGATCATGCAGAGCCCGAGGAAGTGATGTCATGGGGGCGGGCTCCTCACAGGCTGTCTTTCCTTTTCAAATTAACTTTAGCTGCAATAAAGTTAATTTGAAAAGGAAAGACAGCCTGTGAGGAGCCCGCCCCCATGACATCACTTCCTCGTGCTCTGCGATGACCGGAGGGCTCCTGACACAGTTTCTCTTTACTTTCCAATGTAAGTGTAGTGCAGCCGCTGCTCTGTACAAAGCAGAAGCAGCGGCTTGGGCAGAGGGGGTGTGTGTGTGTGTGTGAGTGAACCAGCAAGGGGGGGGGGGGGGAGTGTGAGTGAACCAGCAAGGGGGGGGGAGTGTGAGTGAACCAGCAGTGGAGGGGCGATGGTGTGAGTGAACCAGCAAGGGGGGGGGGGCGATGGTGTGAGTGAACCAGCAGGGGAGGGGGGTAAGTGAGTGAGTGACCCAGCAGGAGGGGTGAGTAAGTGACAGGGGGTGGGTGAGTGAACCAGCAGTGGAGGGGGGGGGTGGTGTGAGTGAACCAGCAGGGGAGGGGGGTTGGTGTGAGTGTTTGATTCCTATTCAAGAGAATTACTTTATATATAGTCAGTATAGGCACAGAGGTAAATTTTTTTAACATTTTCTAATGGTGGAGTGCCTCGTGATTTTTTTCATGAAAAAAGTGTGCCTTTGCACAAAAAAGGTTGAAAAACACTGGTTTACAGCATCAACATGAATTTGAAGATCTTAAATGTTTTTGTCTCGATAAGTATTAACCGGACAGAACGGCAAGACCGTAGAACAATCATTGATCATTAGAGAACAACGCTGGATATACAGTTTGGGAACAGTATTCCCGGGAGGTCTAAACAATGCCATAGAATGGGGGGCATGTCTCTGAGTGGTTGACAGGATGTGTCATGTGGTTAAGAGCACAAAACATTTAAATGGCCAGGTTAGCATTACTCCGCATGCGCGGCGTTTTTTTGAAGCTGACAAGCTCGATAACACACACTCTGGATAGCGCTAGCAGGAGTTGTCTCCGCAATTCAATAAGGTATGTGTAAGAACGCTGAAAATATCCAAGTGATACTGTTGTTAGTCTTGGCATTACATAGCAGATGTATTTATTTACAGTATTCTATTGAACCCCTGATGAAACTTACGTGAAACGCAAATGCGGTGCCGAATGGTGGCGTCGGGGCAAGTCAAGATAAACATAGAGACAAGATAAATCATAAGATAAGTCTTTCCTACTTATTGCATTCACTTACAGCTTACAGATATATACCTTCGAGATAATCAACATTAAGTTTTGAATGCATGTGTATGAAAACCAATAAGAACTGTGGTCGTTGATGCAAAGATAGTACAGCGGGGAGCCAATCCCGTAATATGTACTGATAAAAGTCTGAGACCCAGTTCAATCTTCGAGCTCAGATGTGAGATATGTGGAAAAGAGTGGTTTTGGAAAATCCACAACTAATTAAGTAAATAGCCTTGAACATATTGGAGGAGTAGATAATACGTATAGCAATTGTATAAGGGAGGCCAAATAACTAGGAGTGTTAGTACAAATAGTTTTGTGGTTCTAAGTCAAAAGCTTATATTGGATTCTGAAAATTACTGGTAGCCAATGCTCCTGAAATAGCAGAGGTATGACATGATCCAGCTTCCAAGTATGATGGGAAATTCTAATGGCCATATTTTGCACTGATTATAGCCTTTTCAGGTCTGATGAAAACAGACCAGAGTATTGCACTGCAGTAATCAGGATGGGAAATTGTTAAACTTAATGCTGTATCATCTTGACTAGATAGTAAGTGCCAGGAGACAAGGACTTCTCTTATAGGTTTCTGCAAAGCACTGCATACACCTTGTTGTGCTTCCCAAATGACTGATATCAGAGTTTGTACGACTATCTGGGCAGTTACCTCATCAATTAAAGACTTCGGAGAAAAGCCAAGCTTCCACCCCATTCCCGGAGAAGAGGTAATCTTCAGTTGGACACAGCTCTTTCAGGAGAGAGTTCCTAAGTGTTGGGGCTCCTGAGAGGGCTTGCAGGCAAGCTGCCACATCATGATGCGCTTTATTAATCTGATAAACCGCCACTCTCCAGGGATTAAGTGGTACACCAACATTCTTTATCAGACCAACCCTCTTCAAGGATGGACAAATTGCAACGTGCTAAAATAGGGCATTAAGAGCATAAACATGAGAAATCTAAAAACATCTTCAAAGTTTATATCATGACAGTAAAGCACTGACCTACTTGTCAATTCAATTACAAATCATTAATACTGAAGAAAAGGCAATTTATTTTATTTATTTTATTTAATTGGATTTTTATACCGCCTTATCATACAATCAAAGCGGTTTAACAAAAGAGAAAATAAGTAATAGTGAAAAAAATCTGTGATAATATATACATAGTTTGTAAATATATGATTAAATGTCTTGGGAAAAGGTGCACTATATATATTGTGAGCTATACTATAAAGTGAGCTATTGTACAATGTATATATAAATAATTGCTTTCTTAAAAATTAATTAGTTGATTGCATGACCGTAGTGCTCCGTAAACAAAACTGTTTTCAGTTGTTTTCTAAAGTCTTTGATGTCCTGAGCTGCTCTCAGATCATTAGGTAGGGAGTTCCAGATGGAAGTCGCAGCAAACGAGAAAGCTCTCTCAGAGGTCTCCTTGTGTGTTTTTCTGATGTCATTTGAGGAGCTGATTCTATTTTCAGATACACTTCTCCTAGGTCTGTTGCTAATATCTGACCGGATAAGATACGTCAGACTTTTTGCAGAACATTGTTGCTTTCTGAAACTATGGAAAATTCTCATCTCGTAACTCTTGAGGCAAGACACTCTAAAGAAAAGATCCCACATTAACTAAAAGGACTGTTATGCATGGAAGAGAAATGACTGACAGAGAGGGTAAACATAACTCTTTTTGGAATTTTCTTGGGTACCGACCAGTTATGCCATTTCCAATATTGTTAGGGACGCTTCTTGGGAAGACTTTAGAAATCCTGAAAATGCATAATAGCAGATTTAAAACAAATGGAGAAAAATATTCTCAGTCAAATCACAAATAAAGCTATGGAAAAAGCTATGGGTTCCCAAAACCCATAACACTGAAACCAAGAAATGTTCATGATTCTGTTTTAATTTGTAAATAGTTACCCCTGTTATCCAAGTTATTTTTGCCTGTTCAACTGTAAACACAAAGTACCATCGGAAATGTGTAAATTCTTTGTTCACTGTAAACCGCGCTGATGCTGAATAGTGCGGTATAGAAGAGACTATAAATAAATAAATTAAATAAATAAAAATGGAACTTGCTGAGGATGGGTTAAGGCTAATACTATAGCTAAGTTAAAAAAAAAAAAAAAAGGACAAAGAAATTTCTGGGATCGGGTCTACTAACATAAGCCAGATAGAATTGGGCATCTCCACCTTGTCCTTCTGATAGTGAACAGCATGGAATGATTTTTCTATTAGGATCTGCGGGGTAGTTCCAAATGAAATAAGTGATCAGTGTTTGACACTACATAAGACTTAATGAACCAATGGTCTGGTCCAACATGGCATCTCTGATGTTTATTTATTTATTTATTTAACAAATTTTTATATACCGCAACCTTCCGAGGATCAGGTGCGGTTTACATATAACAGTTAAGGAAACAGAGAGGTATTTCTGTTTTTACATTGAAAGATAACATGAACTATGTGCAATTAACATTTGAACTTTTAACCTTTAAACTTTTTGAACTTTTTGGAACTATGTACAATTAACTATATACAGATATAGAAGGAGAAGTTCAACAGTATAAGCATAATAGGCAATATTGAGGTCAAAATATCTTTAGTCCTTGCGGTGCTGATCTACTTGTGTTGTATAGTTTATCCCTTTTCATATTGGAGTTGAGAGTTAGTTGATGTGCCGTAATAAGAGGTAAAAAGGTGAGTTTTTAAATTTTTGCGTAGATCTTTAAAGTCAGTTAATGCCCTGAGTTCATCAGGTAGCGAGTTCCAGAGCGTGGGGGCTGCATGGGAGAAAGCCTTTTTATTTGTTGTTTTTTTGGATTTTGTGAATTCTTTCGGCATTTTTAGTTTGTTGGCATTGCCTCTTCTATGTGCACTATGGGGTGTGTCTTTTATAATTAGTTTATTTAAGGTTTCTGGGGCAGTGTTGTTTAGTGCTTTAAAAGTGGTTATTATTAATTTATAATTTATTCTGCATTGGATGGGTAGCCAGTGTAGTTTGGCTAGGTAGGGTGATATGTGCTCGAAAGGGTGGACCTTCATTATAGTTCTGGCAGCAGCATTTTGGGCCAGTTGGAGTCTTCTGATGTTATGGTTTGATGTGCCTAGTAGAGAGAGGTTGGCGAAGTCAAAATGAGGGTGATTATGGCTTGAATAATGCTTAGGAAATCTTGCAGGTGGACTAGTGGGCGTAGTTGTTTTAAAACTTTGAGTTTAAAGTAAAATTTCTTTGTTGTGTTTCTTATATGTGTGTTCATACTAAGTTGAGTGTCTAGTAACAACCCTAAGTATTTTATTTCGCTTTTTATGTGGATGTCATGATTCTGAAATGTAATGTGGGTGGGGGGAGTAAAGGATTTGTTCTTTGTTACAATTAGTATGTCAGTTTTGGAATGGTTAATGAAGAGGTTGTGGTCTTCTAACCAAGTTGCCAATTCGTTGAAGCAGTCCGTTAAGAGTTGGAGGGGAATCGTAGGGATTGTGAATGGAACGTACAGCATAATGTCGTCCGCGTATATGTGATAATGTATTTTGAATTTTTTAAAGATATTACATATTGGTTGTATATATATGTTGAACAGTAGAGCAGACAGTGCAGAGACTTGGGGGAGTCCTATTTCCTGTTTGTATGTGTTGGAGGTTTGATTGTTGATCCTGACAGTTTGGGATCTGTTGGAAAGATATGATGTAAACCATTTACGGACTGTTGAGTTGGCACCGATTTGTGTGAGCCTATTGAGCATTAGTGTATGGTGAACACTGTCAAAAGCCGCAGATATGTCTAGAAAAAGAAGTAGGAATGCATTTTTAGGGCTGTCTATTCCTCTTACTAGTGTGTCTAGGAGGACTGTTAAAAGAGTGTCTACTCCATGACCCGGACGGAAGCCATATTGTTGGTCGTCAAGGGGAGTTGATGTGTCAATGTAATCTTGTGTTTGAGTTTGAACTACTTTTTCTATGAGTTTAGCCATGAATGGTATACTGGAGATGGGTCTATAAGATTTCGGTGAGGTTTTGTCCAATGTATTGTTTTTAGTATGGGTCTAATTTGCGCATGCTTTAGAATAGGCGGGAGATAGCCTTGTTTTAGTGATAGATTAATTAGTGGTATTATGAAAGGGGATAAAGTTGGAAGGGTGTTCTTTATCCAATTTACTGGGCAGGGATCAAGGTGAGAAGTAGTGGTATTTAAGTGCATCATAATATTCTTAAGGGTCTCTTTTGTTATGGGGTAGAAATTGTTCCAAGAATCTAATGGGGGTTGATTTGATATGGATTGTTGAATTGATAAGATATTATTTATTTTTGATTTGTTTATGTAGTAATTTGCTAAGGTTTGGGGAGATATGTCGTTAGTTTCATGACTTGAGTTGAATGTGTTTTTGGTTAGTTTTTGGACAATGGAGAAAAGTTCTCTAGGTCTGTTGATAGATTTATTTAGCATAGAGGAGTTGAAGTTTTTCTTAGTGCTGTCTGTGGCCTCTCTGTAGTTTTTGAGATAAGTACAATAGAGTTCGTTATGTGAAGTAGCTTTAGTTTTGCGCCACTTTAGTTCTATTTTCCTAAGTGTTCTTTTCATAGCTTTTAAAGTGTTGTTAAACCATGGGGCATTATCAGTTCTGTGACGGGTGGTCTTCTTGTTTGATTGTTTATTTGCTGCTGCTTTTGATATTGTATTATGCCAAATTGTAATGGCCTCATCAAGGTTGGTAGGTGATGAGGAGAGGTAAGGGGTAGTTAGGTCTAGGAATTCTTCTGCGTTTAATTTTTTAAATCTAGGGGGTAGGGGTTCTTGCTGGTTATGTTTGTTAATTGAGTCCATGGGTTTAATAGTAAAATTGATCAGGTAGTGGTCTGACCATGGAATCGGTATACACTTTAGGGATTCTGGATTAAAACGTTTATGGAGTACTTCCGGGAGAAATATGAGGTCTAAGGTTCCTCCTTTGTTATGGGTCTTTGTATTAACGATTTGGTGGAAACCTATGTCTTGTACGGATTCAAGAAAGAGGGTTGAGTATGTAGTGGGAAGCGACGGAAGATTAAAATCTCCTAACATTATTATAGGACATTGGTCTGTAGATAAACTGAGATGCTCTATCAGGGCATCCATATTTTCTGTTTTATGGTCAGGTGGTCTGTATATCAGGCATATTCTAATATTGTCTATCTTTATGATGAGGGTGTCAGTGTTGTTAATGATCTCTGAGGATTGTTGTTTAGCATTTATGTTCTTAAACATGATGTTCTTAAACATACTCAATTCAGGATATCTTGAAATCCAACTGGCTTGGGGTAACTTCAAGACAGATTATGAGCCATTGTCTCTATTGCTTTCTAAAAGGTTCAGGTTTTCTGCCCTCTTGCTAACTGCACATTACAAGCGTACTCATAGCATTTTGTTTGGTTCTTTACTTAAGACAGTTTTAAACAAAATTCAAAAGGAGATCCATTGCGGCTAGCCTCTCTGTTCTGGTGCAGCATAGAGAAGCCAGTACAGTCTACCTCCAGCAGGTGGCAAGGTGATGGACTGATGCAGCAGTGCAGACAGGCCTGTCTCCCCTGGCTGATACTACGGTCTTGTGGCCTAGGTGCATAAGACCAATAAGACCAACATTTGCTCGAATACGCCCCTATCTCCTTGAGCAGATAGCTTAGCCCTATGTCCAGTGCTGCTACTCACAAATTCCTAGTGCTTGGAGGACCAGGAAGTGGACAGGACTCCACAGGGTTCCTGAGAGGGTGTTTCTAAGTTGCAGCTAGCCCCCCCCCCCCCCCTTCCCTCTTGCAATTCTATATCTGCTTGCTAATTTTGTCCTTGTGTTTTTGTCTCTCCCCTTTTCTTTCCCCATTGATTTCAGTGGGACTGTATTTGGCTCTCTGTTGCTTGCAATAAAGCAGCTCTAAATAAAACCACACCCCTCTCTGGCAGTTAGGCTTCAGGCCTGTGTGGGTGGCTGGGGCCTCTCTACAGGTTTTCCCAGCAGCCTGAAAGGTTTTAGGATTCACCTTATGTAAGGTTACTAGATGTCTATGATTTTAGAACTGTGTCACCGACTCCCACGTGTTTGGTAGCCTCCTGTTCCTGATTCTAGCACTGGGGACAAAAATGTCATTATGGGAGGTGGTGAGGGGTAGCGTATTACAGAAGTGGCAGAACAGTGCATTTAAAAGTCGTCAATGTGGTAGGTGTCTCAGAGCTCTGGAGTGCATGCACGCACTGAAGGCCTGTCACATCTACCCATCCCTGACAACGTTTACACCTGAGGGAGCATGATGTGCAAGTCTTGAGCACGCATGTGTACAAAGGCCCTGAGACCATGCTGAACAAACATCGATTTTCAAAATGCAGGACAACCTTGGCAGAGGTAGGGTGCAGGAGGTGGCCAGGGACACGAATAAGGCTCAGAAATGGGAAAGGAAGAAGGAGATGCTGGACATGGTCAGGGAGAGGGGGAATTTAAGGGAAGGGGACATGTGTGGAGGGGGGGGGGGTAGATGCTGGGCATGGGGAGTAGAAAAGGGAAGATGCCTAGGAGGAGGGGAGGGGAAGAGAAGGGAAGGTGGAGATGCTTTACATCTGGGGGGGAAAGAAGATAAGAGGACAAAAAATGCAGACCTACAGGAGGGTAGGATAGTGAAGGGAAGGGAAGAAAAGGGGAGATGCTGCACATTTAGAGGAAGAAGGAGGAATGAGAACATGTTGTACTATGGTGAGTAGAGGGAAAATTCAAGACCAAGGGAGAATGGGGAAGGGTTGAGAAGGGGAATGCCGGACATGGAACAGGGAGAAGTAAAGAAAAGAGGAAAGGAGAGGAAATATGCTGGACACACTTGCCTACTGAGGAAATCCTTCCAAACTTAATCCACACAACCACCCTTCCCTCTGAGTAGCAACACCACGACTACCCATATACCTCAGTCAATCACACTCGCACAACCTCTGCGTTCACAACACCATGGCTCCCCATACTTTAATTCCCCAATCCTCACCCTCCCAACTACACAATGTTAGCAGCCAAAAAATATGGTAGATAATACATAAGTCAAGAACAAAAGCAATACTACTACTACTGAGCATTTGTACAGCGCTACAAGACGTACGTAGTGCTGCACAGACACATGCAAGGGAGAGTCCCTGCTCATCAAAGCTTACAATCTAGTCAAGACAGACAACACAGAAGGTGTAGACAGGGATACATCTAGGAGGAAACAAGATGATCAGGCGAGTCAAGATCTGAAAGCGACAGCAAAGAGGCGAGTTTTCAGCCTGGATTTGAAAGGGTCAGGGAAGGTGCCTGGTGTACAGGCAGAGGTAGTTTATTCCAGGCGTAAGGTGTAGCAAGGTGAAAGGAGCGAAGTCTGGAGTTAGCAATAGAAGAGAAGGGCACAGATAGAAGTGGTTTGCCAGAAGAGCAGATAATAATGGTCCAAAACTACATCTTTATTTATTTATTTTATTTATTTAAACATTTTTCTATACCGCCTCTTCCAGAGATCAGTGGCGGTTTACAATGAACATTAAAAACTTAATAATAGAAAACTATTATTTTACATATAACAATTGCAGAACATTCTTTTAACATTTAACCCATAAATGAGCATCAGAATAAAATTAGAAAAGCAGCTAAAAAGCGTGCCGTAACCTAGAACTATATACATTGAGAGTTAAATGTGATTGTTTACATATGGAAATATCGACTGAATTCAGTTAGCTGCTCGAGATGGATTATGGCTGTGCGCTGAAGGATTAAATCTAGGTAGGGTCAAAGTATGGTTTTTGTTCAGAGTTAAACTGCGGAATCTGAACATTATCGTGTTGGAGGTTGTGATAGTGCAAAGTGAATAGGTGAGTTTTTAATTCCTTTCTAAATAGTTGGAGGTCTTTGATTTCTCTGAGCTCGATTGGAAGATTGTTCCACAGCGTTGGTGTGAAGAATGAAAAAGCAGAATTACTTGTCTTCCGATTTGTTTTTCGAAAAGAATCCGGGACTAGTAGCATGTGTAAGTTTGCTCTTCTTCTTAATCTGTTTTCATGTGAGACATTGATGAGCGTGGACAGAAAGGACAGTGCTATTTTATTAAAAATCTTGAACGTGGTAACTAAGATTTTATATATAATTCTACAAGACACAGGAAGCCAGTGTAGGGAGTAGAGAATAGGAGATATATGGTCAGATATTCTCGCTTTGAAAATGATTCTTGCTGTGACATTTTGCGCTAATTGTAAAGAATGTAGGTTTTTTTTAGTGGTTCCTTGAAGAATGCCATTGCATCTGTCAGATCTTCAAGAACAAATTAGTCACACCACCATTAGTCCACCTGCAATTGGTGATCGACACTTCAACCAGCACCCAAACAGGCTCTTTCCAAAAGAGCTTGGAATTATTACTACACACTCCTTCCCATGAATGGGCCAGCTGTAATCCATAACAACTCCTGAAAGGCCCTAGAAGTCAGCCTGAGAAAGTTCATATTTTGACTTCAACGAGCAATGGGGAGGGGGCAGCTTGTCCAATCTAGGAGTCCAGTCTCCAAGACCTCCCCAGAGCCAACAGAACTGGTTCAGACATTCATCTCCTGCATAACCTGTGAAGAAATGAGTGATACTAAGTCCGAGAAATCACTATTACTCTTACTATTGCTATGAGTTGCATTAGAGTAATTTAGGTCTCATACTTATGTCTTTACCATCAACTGCAGAACACAGGGAGACTGAACAAGGTCCATTGTCTCCCCTGGCCAGCGCTACCAAATGAAGTATCCAGACACTGAAGGCATAGTGAAGGTGTGTATGCTCCCATGCTGACTGCACTTAAATGAAGCTGTTAAGGCTAGTTACTCACTAAAATAATCAAGTTAATAAAAGACAAGGCCCTGTTATAGCTCTAGCACAGATTCCCTTCAAGAATCATTATTTCACTGGGTATAGTGAAGATGATGCACCCTCAGGTGCACTGGATACTCACCACTTGATTGGAGTAGTCTTGAAAAACCAAGACCCTGTGGCTACCCTAGGTAAGATTCTGCCTCCTTCTGCACAAAGTTTAAAAACTGAGCGATGACCAGATGAAACCTGATTCCTCCCACCACAGGCCAATACAATGTACTCTCTCAATCTGCAGTGCCCAATCAACGCGTCCAGCTTCAGGCTCAAAGGCAGAAAGGACTCCAAAAAGCCACATAACTCAGCCTCCTGAATATTCTCAGAGATACCCATAAACCGCGAGTTATTTCATTGGAATCAATTCTCAAGATCATCAATCTTCTCCACCTGGTGCTGCACCAAGGCTGCAAGATCCGCAGTCATGCGCTGGAAAGAATCCTCCATTGCCAAGGCCCAACTCTCTACCTCACTTACCTGCCACTAGGAGTCCAGGAATTGGGTTACTGTGTCCAGCTGGGCATAAACTCAATCAAATTTGCCTTCCAAAGCCA
Organism: Ichthyophis bannanicus; assembly: GCA_033557465.1. Classification (NCBI taxonomy): domain Eukaryota; kingdom Metazoa; phylum Chordata; class Amphibia; order Gymnophiona; family Ichthyophiidae; genus Ichthyophis; species Ichthyophis bannanicus. The sequence continues at coordinate 552,512,331 of CM066031.1, forward strand.
ACACCATCACAGCAGTCACCTCCTCTGCCAGCACATCTGATGCATGCAGTTCAGGACCTGCTGGTGCACCCTCCGCTATCTTGGTGTCAGTAATGCACATCTTCTCCTTGTCCCGGCAAGGACCTTTGGTTGCCATCAAAATGAACCTCTGTAAGGGACACCAGTTGCACCCAAGAACAGGGTTAGATTAGGGCTGGAAAGCCTTAAACATAGCAGTTAGGCAGGGAGGGACCCAAAACTGCAGGAAAGCACATCATCCCTGTGCTCACATCACATCACTTGACCTGGGCTGAAAATTTTTAACATAGCACATACTTCACACCAAAGATTATACTGGTTTCAGACCCTCCCATTTTGTTTTCATGGATTGCCATTACGTCATATCAGCACCTTAACCTTCATCCTAGAAACATTAATAATCCACTGCACCAACTTATTTGTAAATAATTTGAAGATTTACAGCTCCTGTGATAATCACTTTTCAAACACAGGGCCACACTGGACGCCCTACTCCCTTAGAAAAAGTAGATCCTCCTTCCTTGTCCAGCAGTCAAATGCAGGGAACAGAAGAGGATATCCTCTGCAAGCAACAAACAGCACAAGAGTGGAGAAGAACCACAGGTCACACCAAAAATATCTCCACAAACACAAACTTATATTCAAAACCAGACTTGGCCAAGATTTGGCATGAAAGCCTGTGTCAGAGGTCTGTAAGTTTGTCTTGGTTAGTTCTGATTTGACAAAGTACATGAAATGTCGCAAACAACTAGGGACTAGAACTACAACTGGTCAAAAACACTGGAGAGCCTGTGCTGTACTTTTTGTCAAGTCAGAGCTAATCAAGACATACTCTCACTGATCCCTGACGCAAGCTTTCATGCTGAAACTTGGCCAAGTCGGGTTTTGAATAAAAGTTTGTGTTTGTGAAGATTTCCTTGGTGTGGCTGTGGTTCTCTGCTCTCTTGCTGTGCTGCAGTCCCATGCAACAGATACTGCTGAGGCTCTGGGCAATCGTTTGGGGAGCACTGCCATCTCCTTCCCCTTCCCCCATGGGCCCAACATCTTTCCCCCTCTCTCTCTTACCTTCCCCTACTGTGGAGTTAGCATCTCTCAACCTGCAACCACCCCCCCATGGTCCAGCATATCTCCCTCTCCCTACACCCCCCTTCGTTCCAGCATCTCTGTCACCCTCTCTCTCCCTTGTGGTCCTTTCACTTTCCTTTTACTTTTTGTGGTCACCGACAACTGCAACAATTTACAGACATTGCCTCTCGCTGGCTCCAGAACCTTCCCTCTGCTACGTCTTGCCCCATCAGAAATAGGAAGTTGAATCAGAGAGGGTTGAAGCAGCAGAGGAAAGGTTCCAGGAATGGCAAGAGGCAGAGTTTGTAAATCACTGAAGTGAAAGGACTGCTGGGTGAGGGAGGGATACTGGACTACGGCGAGAGCTGATGGTTGGTAACAATTTGGTTTTAGAGCTGTGGCAGGGGGCCAGAGGAAATGGGACAGTGGGCTGGTTTTGGTCCATAGGTCACAGCTTGGGGATCCCTGATTTAGTGGAACTGAGTAGTGCCGAGTTTTTCAACTGACATAGAATAAACGTCTGGCCTGGACAAATGTGCTAAGATGACCTTCCCTTAAAGGAAACTAAGCAAAGCTGAAAATATGACTTAAGACTAAACAAATAAGCTTAAGCAGGGAGATAATGGGTCTTGACAAATTTTCTTGGAAGCTAGGAGCCCGCCTAAAAATCTACGAGCTGGCTCCTAAGGCCAATGGTCAAAGTATGCATCTGCTCCATCCCCAAAAGGTATCTCATAATTCATTTTTTAGGGCCTTGATTTACTATGGGAAGAGAGAGCTTAATAAATCAGGCCCTTAACTGCACTGCAGAATACCAACAGAAGGCAGTGGTTCTCCTCGCCTCCTCCCATCACTCCCCAGCAACTTTTTATAGCTATACCTGAGGCAGCTTCCTTTGCCTGGTGATATGTGAGTTAAAAAAAAAGTCTCTCATAGTCCATGCATGTTGTCCAGTCTCTCTCTCTCATATCCCCAAACTCCCAAAGGCTTCACCTAGTCTCTCTCTTTCATACACCCCCGACCGCAGCCATCCATTCAAAGGTGAGGATCTTAGACTTTAGGAAGACCAACTTTACCAAGATGGGCCAAAACCTCAGGGAGTCATTAGTGGGATGGGAACAGCTGGGGGATGTAGAAAACCAGTGGGCAAAACTGAAAGGGGGATATTTTAAGGGCAGCCAACCTTTTTGTTAAAATGGTAAATAAAGGTAAAAGGAAAAGGAGACAACTATGGCTTTCGAAAGAAGTAGCTGAAAAAGTGAAGAAAAAGAGGGAGGCCTTCATGAAATACAAGAGATCAAAGAGAGAGGAAGACAGGCATCTATATTTGGAAAAACTTAAAGAAGCTATCAAAGTAGTCAGGAAGGCAAAGATTCAAAAGGAGAAGGAAATAGCCAATGCAATAAAATGGGGGGACAAGACATTTTTCAGATATGTCAGTGAGAAGAGGAAGGGCAAAAGTGGTATTGTCAGACTCAAGGGTGCAGGGGAGAAATATGTAGAAGCTGATAAGGATAAAGCGGAATTGCTTAACAAATATTTCTGTTCTATATTCACAGATGAAGAACCAGGAGCAGGACCTCAGAAAACACCCACAAACAGGAACAGAAGCGAGGGACATCTTGAAGAATTTTCAGAAGACTGTGTTCGTGAGAAACTAGCTCAACTTAAAGTACACAAAGCGATGGGACCGGATGGGATACACCCTAGAATACTGAGGGAACTTGGGGATGTTCTAGCAGCTCCACTGACTGACCTTTTCAATGCCTCGCTGGAGAGTCTGGAGTGGTGCCAAAGGACTGGAGAGAGGCTCATGTGGTGCCTTTACACAAAAGCGGAAGTAAGAATGTGGTTGAAAACTACAGGCCGGTTAGTTTAACTTCGGTGGTGAGTAAATTATTGGAAAAGCTGGTGAAAGAGAAAATAGTGAGGTTTCTGGAGTCCAGCAGATTACAGGATCCGAGGCAGCATGGATTCACCAGAGGCAGGTCTTATCAGACAAATCTGATTTCTTTGACTGGGTGACCAGGGAGTTGGACCGAGGGAGAGCCCTAGATGTGGTGTATTTTGATTTCAGTAAAGCCTTTGACACTGTTCCTCACAGGCGACTTATCAACAAACTGAGCACCCTAGGGATGGACCCGAAAGTTACTGCATGGGTTAGAAATTGGTTGGGTGGGAGGCGACAAAGAGTATAGGTAAATGGAGCTCACTCTGAGGAGAAGGATGTTACCAGTGGTGTGTCCCAGGGATCTGTCCTTGGTCCGATTCTTTTTAACATCTTTGTTAGTGATAAAGCGGAAGGGCTGTCGGGTAAGGTTTGCCTCTTTGGGGATGATACCAAAATCTGCAATAGAGTAGACACCCAGGAAGGTGTAGATAACATGAGGAGGAATATAGTTAAGCTTGAAGAATGGTCTAGAATTTGGCAGCTGGAATTTAATGTTAAAAAATGTAGAGTCATGCATTCGGGCTGCAGCAATCCAAGGGAGCAATATAGTATAGGGGGTGAAGTACTTTTGTCCACTAAAGAAGAGCGGGACCTAGGCGTGGCTGTGTCTGATGATCTTAAAGTACCTAAACAGGTAGAAAAGGTGACGGCAAAAGCTAGAAGGATGCTTGGGTGCATAAGGAGAGGAATGGCTAGCAGAAAAAAGGAGGTGATAATGCCTCTGTATAAGTCTTTGGTGCGACTTCATTTAAAATGATTAGTGGTCTTCATTATAAAGCATATGAGGACAGACTTAAGGATCTTAATATGTACACCTTAGAGGAAAGGCGGGATAGAGGTGATATGATTGAGATATTTAAATACCTCCATGGCATAAATGTTCAGGGAGAGAGCCTCTTTCAATTGAAAGCAAGTTCTGCTATGAGGGGACATGGGATGAGGGTGAAGGGAGATAGATTCAGGAGTGATACGCGGAAATATTTCTTTACGGAAAGAGTAGTGGATCTGTGGAATAGTCTCCCAGTGGAGGTGGTAGAAATGAGGACAGTAACTGAATTCAAAAAAGCATGGGACCAACACAGAGGATCTCTAAATGTAAAAAGGGATCTGTTGTAGTTGTTGATATGGAAGGATAGACTAGATAGGCCATGTGGTCTTTTTCTGTCGTCATGTTTCTATGTTTCTACATCCAGTCTCTTTCTCACTCACAGATTCTTCTGCATTACTGCAGCTGCTGGGAAAAGCCACATTTCTGATTTTCCCACCATGATGGACTCGCTGCATGCTTGAGCTGCATGGTGCAGAAGTTCGGGCTAATGCTGTGGTTTCAAAATCTCGCTAGACAAATCTGTGATATCAACCCAAACTTCCTCCACTGTGCAAGTCAAGCATGCAGAGAGCAGTTCATGAAGGGGAAAGTTAACACCACAACATTTAAAAAAAATATTCAGAGACTTGAAATCCCAGGCGCCAGGCTGCAATTTCTAGACACCACAGCCACCTGTGATTTGTCAAACCCTTCTAAAGTGTGATAAATATGCAACAACCCAGCATGGAGAGCAAGAAACAGTAGTACAGGAAACAGAAACATGCCCAAAAAGTGCTCCAACAGCACAGAATGACAACCTGCAGTCCCTGCACTCTCCTACAGTTTTGTAATTGTACACTGACACCTTAAAGATCTCAAAGAGCCAGATAGAACAAGAAAAGCCCATCATGCCCAACAAGACAGGCTGTACAATCCAAGAGCTTGACAATGGTACAGACCTTACAGACAGAATCTGCATTCAGAGCTATAACAGGCTAAGAAACCCAGTGTCCCTGTTACGGAATCTGGCATATCTGTATTTAGCTCGTGGGAAATACATACATGAATTAATAGATGGAAATCTATATAGAATTTATCAGAATTTATTGCCTCTAACGTACTTTTTATTAAACACTTAAAACTAAATGCCTAGTACAAGATAAAGTAAAAACTGACATCTGAATTGACATCACATCCAACATTGTTGATATCAAAAAGAAAAAACAAACTAAAAACTATGCTTCTCCATGGATATTCTAATGCTGTTCAAATTTGACTATGCTGAAAATGACTTCAACTTTATTGGCTCCAAAATCATTTTTAACAGACAATACTACTTCATCTCCCCATTTTTGGCCAAATTGTGCATTTGCCCATACATTATCATGGCCACCGAGAGGAGGACCGACTCAGTGATCTAGTACTTTCAACACTGGTTAAAAAGTGCTAAAAAAAATATAAAACAGGTCAAGCATTTGCTGTAAATCAAACACAAGCGTAGAGCCAATTATATGAAACACTGGCACGTTACAGTAAAAGCACAAGTGAGAAAAGGCAGGTTTAAAAAGTGAGACGCACAGAAATAAAACAATCATTTGTCACTACCATTTCATCAATGGAGGAAAATGCAACTCTCATAGGAGGTAAAATAGGAAAAAGCCTACATCATAATCAGTTAGTTCTCAGAGCTAGCCAACAGATGCAAATTTAAGATCTTTAATTTTTCAGATCAAAGCAAACAAGTATGTGAATGACGACATCTTGAAGCAATTAAGTGCTTCTGTGGAAAAAGAAATATAGGGAGGAGACGACCTGGGTAAGAGTACCTTCCAGAAGAAAGGAGTACACAGAAACAGAAACAGAAAGAGCAGTTGAGGGGGGAGATAGAGCTTGGAGATCTGGAACTTCAGGAGAGTGAGATAACTCAGGACAGGCCAACCAATCAACTGAAGAGGAGGAAGAAAGACCCAAAGGTGGAGGAATTCAAGATCAAACTCCTAGTCCACATGGAAATAGATGTCTATGTTGAGTTTCAGGCAAGGGAAAGATTTTTTTTTTAAGTGCCTCAATGCTGACTGCTGGCAACCCTGTAGTCTTCTGGGTTTTCTTGGCAAGGTATGACGGAAGTAGATTGTCAGGCCTTTTCTTCCGAGGCAATAGAGGGTAAAGTGACTTACCCAAGGCCGCAAGGAGTGCCAGTGGGAATTGAACCCAGATCTCCTGGGTAGTAGGCTACCCCTCCACTCAAGGGAAGATTACTCAAGTTAAATTTAACACCTAAAGTTAAAAGTATGATTATAAAGATGAAAAAGGCCATATCCAGTATAAAGGGACTATTTATTGACATCACCAAAATAAATTGAATATAATATTGTGCAGCTAAAATTATTACTACAAGAATACTACCAGCTAAAGTGCAGGGCAAGAATAAAAAGAAAACAATAACAGTTCATCCTTGGAAAAAGCGCATGGAGGAAAAAAATACAATCATTGCGTGTGGAGATATCTCTAATAGAGGGGTATCTAAAAGAATTAAGATCAAAGATATTAAGGAAGATCCAAGACATCAAATTGAAGCATGCTCCATTAAAATACCACCTGAAATTTATGTGTTTCAATTTATTACTGGAAGTTAACAGCAGAAGCGCAAAAACTGTGAAGATACGAAGAAAACAGAAAAGAAAGATATCAAATTAAGTAATTTAGAAAGAACCCAAAACAATTCTACAGGGACTCAGGAAAGAGCATTAATATGGTAAAAGCACCACCGACCAAAGCCAAAACAGAAACCTTCTGGAGAAAATTTATATGAGGACCCTATAGAGCATAATCAAGAAGCAGAATGGTTACCCTACATACAGGAGCATTTAGAAAAAGAAAATATCAAACCTATGGAATGGCCTGCAGTAACAATGAAAGAGCTGGAAAGCAGGGTTAAAACGAGCCCCAAACTGCAAGAGCCCTGGCCCAGATGGAGTAACCAGCTTTTGGCTCAAACAGCCAACATCACTCCACCAAGACCTGGTGATCTGCAAAAATCAATTGTTCAAGCAGCCAGACTTAACCACAATGGCTTACTACAGGAAGAACATTTTTCCTTCCAAAGAGGGACCCAAGTAACATTCCCAAAAATTATAAACCAATAACTTATCTACAATCTATAAGTTGTTCACTGCAATAGATGCAGCCAGAATATATGATCATATCATGTCCAATAACATCATGGCAATAGAGCAAAAGGGCAACAAGAGAAGAGCATATGGAACCAAAAACTAGTTAATGTTGAATAAGGCCATCATGGCCAGTGCTAAGAAAAGTAGAAAACTTAGTATAGCATGGATTGATTATAAGAAAGCTTTTGACGGCGTCCCACATTTTTTGGATAATAAATTGCCTTGAGACGAATAAAATAAATTCTGGTTTGATAGAGTACATTACGTGCAAAATGGCAATGTGGCAAACCACACTCTTTTTGAAATACAAAGATGGTCAGTACCATCATGCCTAACATTAAAATCCAGCAAGAAATATTTCAGGGGGATTCCCTGTCGCCTCTTCTGTTTTGTGTGACGCTTATTCCAATAAGCATTCTCATCAACTCTTTGGGATACAGATTTAGACTGAATCCTAAAGTAACAGAGAAACAACATAAGAGGATCTGAAGCTCTACAGTTCCAGCAACCAAAAATTAGCAGAGCAACTCCGTGTGGTGAAAAGTTTTTCTGATGACATTAGGACGACCTTTATTTAGCTTGACAAATGTGCTAAGACAACTTTTTTTTTTTTTTTTTAAAGAGAAAATTGAGCAAAATGGAAAACATCTCCCTAGCTGAAGGCTGTGACATCAAGGATCTTAAAAAGGAAGGTGTATATAAGTATCTCAAAGTACAGGAAAGAACATAAGATATGCCATACTAGGTCAGACCAAGGTCCATCTGGCCCAGTATCCTGTTTCCAACAGTGGCCAATCTTGGTCACAAGTATCTAGCAGTTTCCTCAAAGGACACAGGTTCCACAATGCTTTTATTGTGGCAAGCAGTGCCTATTCCAGATCCCCTTTAGTAATGATTTATGGACCTTTCCTCCAGGAACTTGTCCAAACCTTTTTTTAAATGCAGAATTTGATTACACGTTGAGTGAAAAAATATGTTTTATTAGTCTTAAATAGGTTACCCTGTAGCTTCATTGCATGCCCCCTAATCTTTCTATATTTTGATGGCATAAACAATAGATCTGCCTTTACCCATTCCACTCCATTCATTCATTTATAGACCTCTATCATATCTTTCCTCAGCCATCTCTTTTCCAGGTTGAAGAGCCCTAACCTTTTTAACCTCTCTTCATAGAGGTATCCGTCCATCCCCTTTACCATTTTGATGGCTCTTTTCTGTACCTTTTCTAATAATGCTATATCCTTTTTAAGATATGGCGACCAGAACTGCACACAATATTCAAGGTGCGGTCGCACTATGGAACGATAGAGCCATTATAATATCCTTTGTTTTATTCTCCATTCCTTTCCTTATGATACCTAGCACTCTATTTGCTCTCTTGCCTGCCGCTGCACGCACTCAAGCAGAAATTACTGCAAGAAAAGATCAGTAAAGAATACTACAGGAGATTAAAACTATTATTGAAAAGTGCTTTCAATTCTCAGAATAAGATACAAGCCATCAATCAGCTGGCAATTCCTGTACTCTCATACAACTCTGGAGTTGTGGACTGGCTTCTTAAAGATCTTGAAAAACTGGATGTGCGAACAATAAAAATCATCCATGCCCATGAGGTAATTTAGAAGTATCAGTGTATGCCAAGAGTGTACATCCCTAGAGCTGAAGGAGGGCTATGCCTCAGAGATTGATTACACATACAGAGTTACCATCATAGGTCTCCAGGCTTACCCAACTGCATCATCTGATCCAAATATGTAAAAAGTGCAGAAATATGAAAGTAAACACCCAAAATCTGTCTCCATCATCAAACTTGGAAGGCGTTCTGATGACTAGAGCAAATGAGTGAGAATCCACAAGCATACACAGGGAAGGAGGCAAAACAAATGGCAAATGTACAAATACAGCGTGAAATACAGAGTGTTACTCCAGGAACCCTTTGTCTAATAAAGGATGGTCACATGAATGGTTAAGGAGAGGTAAGCTGAAACCACAGGATGAGAGATTGATAGATGCAGCCCAGGACAGAAGATTAAGGACGAGACGGTTTACAGCAAGCATTGAAAAAAATGGCAAAACAGACATATGTCAATTCTGTAAGACCGACCTGGAAACAGTGACTCACCTCATAGCTGGCTGTGAAGTTCTGATGGCAGAAAATTTCTACACAGAAAGGCACAACAAACTGGCACACCTCATCCATTGGAAACTCTGTAAACACTACATTACTGTGCCTGAAAAGCACAGGGATCATGACCCTAAAATAATTACAGAGAATGAAGAGATTATGATCACCTGGGATATTCCCATTCCAACAGATAAAAAGCTGGATTCGAGGAAGCCGGATAGGAGTGGCAAAGGAGAAAAACACCAGAACAGCATTGATTAGAGAGGTGTCATTTCTAAGCTACTACTCTGTGAACCACATTTAGAGGGAGAAATTTTTTAAGTACCAAGAAATGCAACGAGAGACCAAGAAAATGTGGCAGAAAAAGATACCAAGTTACTTCCCATTGTGTTGGGTGCCACAAGCTTAAGAGGAATTTCCAAGCACACCTTGATAAATTACCCACACACATAACATCTTACAAACTCCAGAGGAAAGCTCTCTTTGGCATGCTGGAAGTACACCGAGCATTAGCAGTAAATTTGAGAGACTGAGATCATACTCCACATACCCTGCCTTAGAAGTGAGGCTCATGACTGTCATGGTATGTGCAAAACTCACCCATTTGGAGAAACTGCCCTGAAAGAAACCTAGCCAACAGAGCTTGGAACAAGCAGTATTATGAGTTTAGACCATTTAGGTACTTATGAGTGAAGAGTAGAACCTTCCAACTTCACAGAGAATTATATACCCACAAGAAAAAAAAAGCCAGCCAGCTTATCACTACCTGGAACAAAGACATCTTTAAAAAAATCTATCCTTCACAGTAAAGAGTGAAAGCAAACTGACAGCAATGAGACAGATTCTTAGAATTCAGCCTGCTAGTATTTCCTGTTTCAACAGAAATCCTTTTACTTTTAAAAACCTAACTCCAAAATCACACAAATGTAGTATGGCTTCTTCTATAAAGTTACGCAAGCACCAATGAACTTGTGGTATATGGACCAATTTTCGTCATTTATAGTTTAATAACCTACACACCTGACGATTAGTGGGGAGAGAATATGGATAAATGATCTAAATTATTTATTTACTCAGGCCACATAGAGATACACTGGGGAGGTGGAGGGCAGTCACTGCCAAATCCCCTTAACCGCTTTAACAGAGTAAGGTGTTATGGGGTAACCCCCTTATACTAGGCTCATCATAGAAGTTTACTTTTATTGAAGAATTAATGCTATGATCATTTCATCCAGTGATTAAAGCAACATGGGAGCAGTTCTGGACAGAGATAAAGAAGAAGGAGGGTGGAGAAAGAAGAGGTGGTAACAAGCAACGCAAAGGTAGAAATATAGCTTGCTCTGATTAAATCTTCACCACCACTGGATGAAAAAATAAAGCTTAAAGGAGCTCAGAATTCAGACTAAATATCTGAGACAGTAATTCTAATTTTACTCTTACTCCTCCAAAAAGAGATCTCACACATGCACCATAATAAATCCCACCACACCCACAAAAATGTGAAAGGAAGATTGCCAAAGAATTTGTAAACCTCAGATTTTAAATTGCAGGCATGAACAAAGTTCTCATTACAGGTATGTACAGTACTATAGTTGCATGTTAGTCCACTTGAATAATAGGATCACCATCACCTCTGTCAACCTCTTTCCTCCTTTATCAATCTGTACTAGCATACTAAGGGTCTAACCCTATTATATTTACCCAATGTAAGCACATGGTTTCCTCACTGGTCTGATGAAAAGAAGCACAGCTCTCACAAACTAGTCACAGACATATTGAATTATTCCAGTATTAAGGTGGCATTCTTGTTGACCCCTATTTCTACATAAGAAAGTACAGAAAAAATGACAACTAAACCCATTCAAGGCAATATTTGACTCCCATTAGAATAACTACAAACAAAACTAACAGCACTAGAACTGGAATGCAAACAGTAGAGTAGGCAAAGAAAAAGGGAAACAGTCACTTTTGGGAACAGATAAATCCAGTCTCCCCTAAACAAGTAGCTGTGATGTGATACTTACATGGAACATGTTATCACTATCTTCTACAGATAGAGAAAAGCATCACAAAGTCTAAATGCCACAGACCTCCAGTTATTCTCACCTTTTTGCAATTAGGGAATCCTGTACCTCTCTCCTATGCTTTTCTGAACTACATCACCATTTTTTTGTCACCACAACTTTCACTGGGAGGTTATTCCATGTATGTAAGCACCAAAAATAAGTAAATTTACCCTTTTTGGAGGGTAACACTGTTTTTAACAGCAGTATGTCTTTTGTGGGGTATTTATTTTTGTCTGTCAGATCTATTTTTAGTCATTTTCTGTGAACCGTTTTGTATTCTAATTGAGCGACAAAATGAAAAAGAAAACTATCCTTGACGACTTTATCCACTTTCTTATATGACACGTAGATATAACATAATAGACCAAAAGGTGTCATCACTTAGTTTAAAAATTCAGCCCATCATTTGTCAAAAACGCAATGGCTACCCTGCTGTCTCCATCCTTCTAGTAGGTTCCATTAACACCCAAATCACCGAGGTCAAAACAACGGACAACAGAAGCAGGAGAAAGGAAGGCTAGTTTCCACTTTCTCCTCACCCTATCCCCAACGCACACTACAATAAACACAAACAATGCCACTAAAGTTGGCTAGGCGCTCACACTGTAGGCTACAGAAAGCAACAAGAGTCTGAAAAACCATTCTCTCTAAATTGACAACAGAAAAATAGTACCAGAAAAATCAAACTCTGATCAAAATCTGCAGATCTTGAAATTTTTCAGGACAAGTAAGATGGTAGGAGAAGGAAATTAAGTACAGTTTGTAATCTGCGTTCCTTCAAGCTGCCCAGACAAGTGGGGTCAGCCCCTCCTCCTTGCAGGCAGAGACAAAGCACCACCAAGTAACTTCCTGTCTTTAGGCTAGTGCAGCATGGGAGTTCCTACAGTATTGCTTTCAACAGTAAAGGAGCTCCCCTCTGCTGTGGTTGACCTTGAATTTTGCTCCACAGCATCCCCCCCAGTAGAATACCTATATTCTACTATGTCAACTATACATCTTTGACACAATAAAACTCTGTGGGAGGGCCATTTGACTAGTCTGGACGGACTTCAGGAAAGCAAATTCACATAAAATTAGCAGGTATTGTAAATTTTCTCTGTATTTCCTTGAATGCTATTAGACCAGTCCAGATAAGTGGGTTATGCCCTACCCCCCCCCCCTCCTCAGCAACTCCGCTTAACAAGCAAATCACTTTTATCTATGCCCCTCTCTGTCAACTCCAGACTCCACGCTGCACAGTATGCCTGGAAAGACTACTTGAGTCAATACATCAAGCTCTGGTCCCATTCAAATCCAGGCTAAAATCAAATCTCTTCAGGAATGCTTTGTGATCCTGACTACACCCATGTGTATTTTAATCATATCCCTTAAGAATTCCCCAGTCCCGTTTGTCTGTCTTAGCAGACTGTAAGCTCTGTGGAGCAGGGATTGTTGTGTTATTTGTACAGAGCTGCATATGCCTAGTAGCTTTATATAAATTAGTAGCAGCAGCAGCAGTATGCTTCCTTGCCAGCAGGTGGAGGCAGAACTGAGAAACTTTCAATGATGTCATCATTAGGTATAACTGCTGGTAGAGCACTGAGAGAAGCCAGTAAGACACTTCCCAAGCAGTAAGCAAAAAATGAAAAACCTCAGAAAAAAATGAACTCAACATATAGCGATATTAACCAACAATTCAACCTTACAACAAATATTTTGAACTACTATTTGGCTCTCTTGCTATAAATGACTCTACAGCAGGCATGAATACGGACAATGCAAAAAGGCATATCAACTATGTAAAATTTCTCCTTCCTTATTCTGATAGACTAGTCCAGATGTGTAGGATGTACCCAGCAAGTAAGGACCCAAGAATGGAGGAAGAATACATTCTGGACAGAACTGCCCTGTTAAAGGTGTCCCTCATCTCCAGCTCCCACATGTAACCTATAGTTCTTCACAAAGTTGCTTAATGAAAGACAATTAGTTGCCTTACAGATGTCCTGTGGAAACACCAAGGACAACTCTGCCCAGGAGGAAACCTGGCCCTAGTGAAGTGAGCTTGGAGTAGGTCTGGATCACGCTTATAGGCCAGAAAGTATACTCACCCAGTGGCCTCCTTAATTTGGCAAGCAATAGAGGACTTCGCTGCTGCCAGTCCTTTCTTTGGACTATTAAAGAGGACAAAAAGATGATTCAACCAGCAGAAGGAACTAGTTATTTCCAAGTATCTGACAAAGAGCTTCCGTACGTGTAACAGACACCGTGAGGGATCCCCCTTGAGAGCTTCCTCTGAGAAGAGGGCAGAAAGACAATATGGTTAAGGTGGAAGAATGACAGCACCTTAGGAAGGCCTTTGGGAGAAAGGACATCACAGTCCATAAGGAGACACAGGTCACAGAGGTAACCAAGAAAGGATCCCTGCAGGACAAAGCCTGCAGCACAGACACCCACTTAGCGGATGCTATTGCCACAAGGAACACCACTTTACGAGTCAAGTCCTTGAAAGAAGCCTTGCAAATAGGCTCAAAGGAGACACTCCACTGAGGCAGAACAGAACAGAATGCACTGGTGGTTGGATCTACTTCATTCCCTTAAGGACATATGAGACGTTAGGGTCTGCTGCCAAAGATATCCCTTAGACGCAACCCTGGTAGCATGCTGGGGCTGCAACGTGAATCCCAAGAGAGTTCAGGGCCAAACCCAGGTCCAGACTGGACTGAAAAAAGGATACAACAGTGAATATGTCTGACTCTAGGACCAAAAGGAACACCATCTCTTGAAAGCCCTTTAGACTAACATAAGCCAAGGATGTAGAGGTCCTCCAGGTCTTAAGCAGTGTCTACTATTGCTCCTGAGTAGACCCTTCTTGGGCAGTTTACACTTCTCAAGGACCAGAACATAAACAAAAAGGGACCAGGATCATCCATTACTAGGGCCCCCACTATGGGAGGACCTTCTCTTAAGGCAGGGGTCTCAAACTCAAATTGCTTTGAGGGCCAAATGAGGACTTGTAAAGTAACCCGGGGGCTGCATAAGACGCGGGGCCTCATTTGCATAAGGGGCCTCATTTGCATAAATATTTGCATAATGTTACCATACACTAACTTTTAGTAAACATGCCTCTTTAATGAGTATGGATAAATAAAGACTAAAAGATTTAGAAACAAGAAGACAATAATTAAACTGGGAACCCCAAAAGCCAAACTTGGAATGTATAACAACACTGTAGAAATAAAACTATAAATTAATTTCCTCTTGTACTAAACAAAGCGCAAACATTAATGATGCACATTCCCAGAGCTGACATATTCCAGTTAATAAATTCAAAATAAAGAGATATTTTTCTACCTTTTGTGCATTTTTTTCAGTTGCAATTGTTCCAGCCACTTTCTTCTGGTTTCTTCATGTCTTCTGCTAACTCTCCATCGTCTGCTGTCCATTTGCCCTTTCTTCTCTCCTAGTTTTTTTTTTCCATTCTCTCTCTACATCTGCTTTAACATACTAATCTTTCTCCTTTTTCTCTTTCCTCATTCCTATTTCATCCACTCAAATTTTACCCCTCCATCCTCAATCCCCACTTACTCTCCCAATACCTGGCCAATTGTAGATTTGTCTTCTCTCCCAGACAAAATATTTTTCCCCTCTCCATTTCACTTTCCCAGCTCCATCCCATTCTAATCCTCCCCCAACATCAGCTCCCTTCTAGTTCCAGCCCCACCCAGCATCCGCTCCCTTCTAGTCCCCCCATCAGTCCATTTCCAGTCCTATCCTAGCCTCACCATCAGCCCATTTCCAATCCTAGCCCCCATCAGCCCATTTCCAATCCTAGCTCCCTCCCCTCACAGCCCATTTCCATTCCAAGCCCCCTCCCCATCAGCCATTTGCAGTTCAAGCCCCCCTTCCACTCAACCCATTTCCAGTCCTAGCAAACCCCCCAGCCCATTACCAGTCCTAGACCCCCCATAGCCCATTACCAGTCCTAACCTCCCCATAGCGCACTTCCAGTTTTACCCCCATCACCCCATTTTCAGTCTTACCCCCCCCCCATAGCCCATTACCAGTCATAACCCCCCCCTGCCAATAGCCCACTTCCAGCCCTAACCCCCATTACCCCATTTCAGTCAGCCCCTCCATAGCTCATTACCAGTCCTAACTCCCCCATCAGCCCACCTCCAGTCCTTCCTAACCCCCACCTGCCCATTTCCAGTCCTAGCCCCCACCATAGCCCATTACCAGTCATAACCCCCCTGCCAATAGCCCATCTCCAGTCATTACCCCCCCCTGCCAATAGCCCATCTCCAGTCATAACCCCCCCCCTGCCAATAGCCCATTTCCAGTCATACCCCCCCTGCCAATAGCCCATTTCCAGTCATACCCCCCCTGCCAATAGCCCATTTCCAGTCATAACCCCCCTGCCAATAGCCCATCTCCAGTCATAACCCCCCCCTGCCAATAGCCCATTTCCAGTCCTACACCCCCCCCGGTAAATTAAAAAAAAAACCTGGCTTCTGCTGCTGCAGCAGAAAATCAGCTGTCCCGCGGCCCCTTCCCCTCTGCGCGGAGAGCCCTGAGTGTGCTTCATCTGCGGCGTGCTTTTTAAGCCGCGAAGAGAGTATTTCCCTCTCGCGCGGCTTAAACCTGGTCACTTTTCAAGCCTCGCGAGAGGGAAATACTCTCTTCGCGGCTTGAAAAGCACCCGCTGATGGAGCACTCTCGGGGATCTCTGGGCAGAGAGGAAGGGGCCGCAGGACAGCTGATTTTGCTGCTTGAGCAGCAGAAGCCAGTTTTTTTTTTTTTAATTGACCGTCGATTCTGCCGTTGCCACGGCGGCAACGGCAGCAGCAGCAGAAGCCGTCGCGGGCCGCACAACGTTCTCTTGCGGGCCGCGTGTTTGAGACCCCTGTCTTAAGGCAACAAGAGGGGGGGCTGCTAAAAGGTTCAAGAGGTCCACATACCATGGCCTGTAAGGCCAGTCTGGAGCCACAAAAAAAAAAAAAAACCAGACCTGGATGATCCCAAATTCTGCACAGAAGACAGCTTACCAAGGGAAGACATACTGCATCCCTCCTGTGGCCAGTCCTAAAGCAGGGCACCCAAGCCTACCGCCTGCTGTTCCTTCCTATGGCTGAAAACATTCTCTACTTTTGCACTCCCCAGGATGGCCATCAAGTAAAACATTATGAGGTCGAACACATGAGGGCTGAGCTCCCCCACACCCAGGATCCATGATGTTCTGACTCAGGAAGTCAGACTGCATGTATCAACGCTGGCAATGTGTGCTGCAAATAGGGCAATCAGAAGCTCTGCGAGTTCCATCAATGCTGTGGTATTGTTCCAGAATACCTGCCTATCAGGCAGAAACATCTCCAGAGCTAGGTGGATTGGCCTCGCCTCTAAGTAATTTATTGCCCAGGAGGCCTCCAGAGGGGATCCAAGCTCTTGGGTCAACTAGTCGCTTTGTGCAGTAAGGGCTAAGGATCCCCAGGTGTTTATAAACCTTCTAATATCTGACAAATTACCCATAGGTCTGATCTGCTTCTGAATTGTAAAATTCCCCCTGAAGAGGGCAACGTGCCGAAACATGGCTGTGTCAGGGTGCTCTCATTAATAAAGGACTTTGTTTGTACAACTCACTCATTTTTGTCTGTTGTGTGCCTTTGCAAGTGTGTGCACTCCCCTGTGGCCCTCCGGTTGTGGTGGTTTTTCCAAATTATGTACATTGCTAAAAGGTTTAGCTGGTGCTCTTCCACCTATGCCATTGTCACTGCCATCTCCTCTGCAATTCTCAAAGTTTTTGTTGCTACCTTGACTTGGCGACATATGCTAGTGCCACAACACTTCTTGAGAGTACCTGCACTGCTTGGTCTGACGTTATTGGCAAAAATATCTGCAGCACCATCCACATAACCCTGGCTTCCAGTCTGTTTATGGGCAAGTTTCCTTTTCCAGGGTCCACCATCTCTGGATCACTGATCTCATGATGTCCTCTAGGGTTCCATCATCACATCTGTTAAAATTGTGGCCTATGATGATTGTACACCCATTCTGACTCTTCTGCTTAGTGTTTTTCTGCCACCACTAGTGCAGGATGTTTTTTGCATCCTGTGTCAATGGTAGCCTGCATTCATATGCCTGTGAACTGGGGTTACATCTCAGAGAACTCTGCAGCAAGTACATGTGTGCTTCGGCCCACTGCATTACTTCTGTAGTTGATATCATGCTACCTAGCATCTGAAGATACGGCCTTGCCTGAAGAATGCTCTGCCTCATGAAGTCTTGCAATTGATCATGACGCTTCCTCATCCTGACCTTGAGAATGTGCTACCATCTCCATCCTGGTAATGAAGAGTGCCCCCAGGTATTCAAACATCTGTGCTGGCTCAAGACTGCTCGTGTCTCTGTTCACCAGGGCCAGATTTACCTTGAGTGAGGCCCTACGCCAGGGGTCTCAAACTCAAATTGCTTTGAGGGCCGAATGAGGACTTGTAAAGTAACCCGGGGGCCGCATAAGACACGGGCCTCATTTGCATAAGGGGCCTCATTTGCATAAATATTTGCATAATGTTGCATAATGAGTGCATGGATAAAGAAAGACTAGAAAATTTCTATATTACTATAATCCAGTGCCAACCGCCAGGCACATTAGGAACTACTACTAACACTGCCCATTTGGAACCCATAGCAAACCCCCCGTATCATAACAGCACTACCAGGACTCACAAAGCACCAGACCCTACCTATCAAAAGGCAACACTGCAAATATTAAATCAATACATTTCAGAGAACAATACATGACCTACTGGGAAAAGAGAACAAGTAGCAATGTCAAATAGGAATTACACAGAATACCTCAGCACTGTAGAAATAAAACTATAAATAATTTCTTGTACCAAAGCACAGACATTAATGATGCACATTTCCCAGAGCTGACATATTCCAGTTAATAAATTCAAAATAAAGAGATATTTTTCTACCTTTTGTGCATTTTTTTTCAGTTGCAATTGCTCCAGCCACTTCTGGTTTCTTCGTGTCTTCTGCTATCTCCATCGTCTGCTGTCCATTTGTCCTTTCTTCTCTCTTCTAGTTTTTTTTCCATTCTCTCTCTCTACATCTGCTTTAACATACTAATCTTTCTCCTTTTGCTCTTTCCTCATTCCTATTTCATCCACTCAAATTTTACCCCTCCATCCTCAATCCCCACTTACTCTCCCAATACCTGGCCAATTGTAGATTTGTCTTCTCTTCCAGACAAAATATTTTTCCCCTCTCCATTTCACTTTCCCAGCTCCATCCCATTCTAATCCTCCCCCAACATCAGCTCCCTTCTAGTTCCAGCCCCACCCAGCATCTGCTCCTTTCTAGTCCCTGCATCAGTCCATTTCCAGTCCTATCCTAGCCTCACCATCAGCCCATTTCCAATCCTAGCCCCCCATCAGCCCATTTCCAATCCTAGCTCCCTCCCCTCACAGCCCATTTCCATTCCAAGCCCCCCTCCCCATCAGCCATTTGCAGTTCAAGCCCCCCTTCCACTCAGCCCATTTCCAGTCCTAGCAACCCCCCCAGCCCATTACCAGTCCTAGACCCCCCATAGCCCATTACCAGTCCTAACCTCCCCATAGCGCACTTCCAGTCTTACCCCCCCATCACCCCATTTTCAGTCTTACCCCCCCCATAGCCCATTACCAGTCCTAGTCCCCCCATAGCCCACTTGCAGTCGTATCCCCCATCACCCCATTTTCAGTCTTACCTCCCCTCATAGGCCATTACCAGTCCTAACCCCCCAATCAGCACAACTCCAGTCCTATCCCCCATCACCCCATTTTCAGTACTAGCCCCCACCATAGCCCTTTACCAGTCATAACCCCCCCCCTGCCAATAGCCCACTTCCAGTCCTAACCCCCATCTGCCCATTTCCAGTCCTAGCCCCCACCATAGCCCATTACCAGTCATAACCCCCCCCCTGCCAATAGCCCACTTCCAGTCCTAACCCCCATCTGCCCATTTCCAGTCCTAGCCCCCACCATAGCCCATTACTAGTTATAACCCCCCCCCAGCCCATTACCAGTCATAACCCCCCCTGCCAATAGCCCACTTCCAGTCCTAACCCCCATCTGCCCATTTCCAGTCCTAGCCCCCACCATAGCCCATTACCAGTTATAACCCCCCCCAGCCCATTACCAGTCATAACCCCCCCCTCCCCCCTCTGCCAATAGCCCACTTCCAGTTCAGTCAGCCCCTCCATAGCTCATTACCGGCCAACAAAAAAACCCCAAAACCCTGGCTTCTGCTGCTGCTGCCGTTGCCGCCGTGGCAGCAGCATAATCAATTGTCAAATTAAAAAAAAAAAACTGACTTCTGCTGCTCAAGCAGCTGTCCTGCGGCCCCTTTCCCTCTGCCCGGAGATCCGACTCTGCTCTATCAGCGGCGTGCTTTTCAAGCCGCGACGAGAGTATTCCCCTCTCGCGCGGTTTTTCAAGCCGCGCGAGAGGGGAATACTCTCTTCGCGGCTTGAAAAGCACGCCGCTGAGAGCAGAGTCGGATCTCCGGGCAGAGGGAAAGGGGCCGCAGGACAGCTGCTTGAGCAGCAGAAGTCAGGTTTTTTTTTTAATTTGACAATTGATTCTGCTGCTGCCACGGCGGCAACGGCAGCAGCAGAAGCCAGGGTTTTGGGGGATTTTTGGTTTTCCGCCGTCGCGGGCCGCACAAAGTTGTCTCGCGGGCCGCAGTTTGAGACCCCTGCCCTACGCCAACAAAAATTGTGGGCCCCCAGAAAAAATAAAAACGAGATCAACTTACCAAAACAGAAATGGCAATAGATGTATAGAATTGCCTGACATAAAGAGGCAATAGGGACAAAATCAGCATCGGAATTCAAGAAATACATTAAAAAAGACATATTCCAGTTAATAAATTCAAAATAAAAAGTATTTTTCTACCTTCTGTTTGGGCATTTTTTCAGTTGCAATTGCTCCAGTCACTTTCTTCTGGTTTCTTCGTGTCTTCTGCTAGCTATCCATTTGTCCTTTCTTCTCTTTTAGATGTTTTCCATTCTCTATTACTGCTTTAACATACTGATTGTTTCCCTTTTGCTCTTTCCCCCAATTCTTTCCTTATTCCTTTATCATCCATTTAAATTTCACCCTTCCATTTTCAAGCCCCTCTTACTCTCCCAATACCCAGCCCATCATAGACTTTTCTTCCACACAAAATATTTTTCCCCTCTCCATTCTCATTCCCCATCCATTCTAATCCTCCCCCAAAATCAGTTCCCTTATAGTTCTAGACCCACCCAGCATCCACTCCCTTCTAGTCCCATTCTCTCATGCCCCACATCAGCTCATTTCCAGTCCTATTCTAGCTCTTCATCAGCCCATTTCCAGTGCTAGCCTTCACATCACAGGCCATTTGCAGTCCTAGCCCCCCCCCCCATCACAGCCTATTTCCAGTCCTAGCCCCCACCATCACATCCCATTTGCAGTCCGAGTCCCCCTGCACCATCACAGCCCATTTGCAGTCCAAGTTACCCCCCCCCCCCCCATAGCTCTTTTCCGGTCCAGGTCCCCCCCCCCCTTCACAACCCATTTCCAGTCCAAGTCCCCCCCCCCATAGCCCTTTTAAAGTTCAGGTCCCCCCCCCATAACATCCCATTTCTTTCCAGTACAAGTCCCCCCCCCCCCCATAGCCCTTTTCCGGTCCAAGTCCCCCCACATCACAACCCATTTCCAGTCCAAGTCTCCCCCCCCCCCCCCTTAAATCACACCCCATTTCTTTCCAGTCCAATACCCCCCCCCCCAGACCTTTTCCGGTCCAGGTCCCCCCCCCAATCACAGCCCATGCAGTCCTTGGCCCCCTGACCAGCACCGCGGCTGTCTGAGAGGCTTCAAAGGGAGCCGGGTAAGCTCGCGCGAGGCCCCGTCTCCCTCTGTACAGCCGCCAGCGTGAAGAGCCTTTTCCTTCACGCTGGCGGCGGTATCTGTGAAGCCGCGAATGCTGGGAAAGGTTAAAGGGCATTGCCTTTAACCTTTCCCAGCAATCGCGGCTTTACAGATACAGCCGCCAGCGTGAAGGAAAAGGCTCTTCACGCTGGCGGCTGTACAGAGGGAGCCGGGGCCTCACACAAGCTTACCCTGCTCCCTCTGAAGCCCTGCAGTGTGTGGGCCGGCCCCGGGTGGGCCCTTGCCAGCTGTGGGCCCTACGCCATGGCGTATAGGTAAATCCGGCCCTGCTGTTCGCTACCTAGTCCAAGGATTCCAACAGCTGAATCACTCTGCCCTGTGAATCAATGGCTCCTCCTCTGACTTTGCTCATATCAGCTAACTATCCAGGCAGGGGTTGAGTGCAATTCCCTTCTTCCTCAGGTGAGCAGCTATCACCACCATGACTTTAGAAAAAGTCCAAGGGGCTGTTACCAATAAAAAATGGTAGAGCCCAAAACCAGAGTAGCTTGCCTTCTTACTTTGGTGGGGGAGGGGGGTAAAAAAAATAAGGAAGTCATACTGGCAGTAGGGGCAGGGGGACCAGATCACCATTAGTGCCAGAAACAATTGGAGGGGGCACTATCCCCATGTCCCCCCAAACTACACCTATGTCCAAAACCCCTAATCTGAGATTCTTCTGAAAAAGCGTAGTTACTCACCTGTAACAGGTGTTCTCTGGGGACAGCAGGAATCAGTCCTCACATATGGGTAACGTTAGCACCGATGGAGCCCATGCAGATTCAATCCCCAGCTTTCAAAGAAAGCCTTTGGGCCTACCCTGTGCATGTGCGGTCACCTTCCCACCTAAAGGTGCCATCTTACCTCAGTATGATGACATAACTCAAAAGCAGGGTTGTGAGAACTGATTCCTCCTGTCTTTGAAGAACACCTGTTACAGGTGAGTAACTACGCTTTCTCTCTGGGAACAAGCAGGAAGTCAGTCCTCACATATGGGACTCCCAAGCTAAAGGCTAATGAAAAAATCCTGTAAAGCTACAGGACCCAAAAAGCAGACTCTAAAGGACAGCAGGGGCAACGTTTGGCTGGAAGTCTGACACTGCAGCAGCAGCATCAAATATGCAATCCCTACCCCGTTAGCCTGGGCATCACGGGTTGGAGGGCAGGAGTTGCATCATTCCCTAAAGAGGTGATGGAGTACTGCCTGGCCAAAGGCGCTATCCCTCTGGGAGGTCTCCTCCAGACAATAGTGTGCAGCGAAGGTATGCACTGAAGACCAGTGGCGACCCGGCATATCTCCAGTAAGGGCACTGAGCGCAAGCTCGCCATCAAGGCCACCATGGCAACACATTGTGCGCCATTACATGATGCTCAAGAGAGAGCCCTGCCTGCTGATAGGCAAAGTAAATGCAGTCGGCCACCCAGTGTGAGCGGGTGCACTTGGAGACTGCGAGCCCCATTCGAATGGGGTCAAAAGAGACAAAGAGCTGTGTCGAGCGGCGATGGGGCTGTGTCCTCTGGATGTAAAAGGACACAGCTCCGCACTGCACAGAGTCTAGCGTGTGCAAGGAGGCCTCCGCCCTAGAAGAGTAAGGCCTGGGGAAGAAGATGGGTAACACCACCTCTTGATTAAATGGAAGGCCGAGACAAACTTTCGTTAAGAATTTTGGGTGAGTGTGAAGGACAATCCTGTTCTTGTGGAATCTGGTGTAGGGCGCCTGCAGTTTGCTTACCCATATGGCTGAGGTGAGCACCACCAGGAACATGACTTTACAGAAAAGAAATTTGAGATGGCAGGTGGCCAAGGGTTCAAAGGGCAGAGCCATAAGCTTCCCCAAAACCACACTGAGGTCCCACGCCACTGGCAGCGGATGGATTGGGGGCCAGGAGAGGAGGAGGCCCTACATGAATCTGCCTACTAGAGGGTGCAGCAACACTGCCAGGCCCTCTACAGTGTGATGGTGAGCTGAGATGGCACAGAGGTGCACTCTGTGTTAGACTTAAGGTCAGCCCCAGACAAATGCAAGAGGTACTGCAGGATGTCAGGCATCACAGGAGAAGGGGTTGAGACCTTCATCCACACACCAGTGCAAAAACCTGCACCACTTAAAGGTATTTGCCCATCGTGTGGCGTCCTTACGTGAGGCAAGGAGAACATCGTCAACCGGCCTGGAGAGGCGGTGATGCGCTATAGCTAGCCTCAGCATCCAGGCCGTCGGTGCCAGGGATGGGAGATTGGGGTGCAGTAGGGTCCCGTCCTCCTGCGATAGCAGGTCCAGGGCACTCCCCATTGGTAGCAGGTCCCTCTGGGACAGCTGCAGAAGTAGGGGGAACCAGGGTTGCCTGGGCCACCATGGAGCAATGAGAATTACTGAGGCTGCTTCCACTTGGATCTTGAGGAGGACCTGCGGCATTAGTGACGTGGGTGGGAATGCATATTAAGAACAGCCCTTCCACAATAGAGTAGACACCCAGGAAGATGTAAATGACATGAGGAGGGATCTAGCTAAGCTTGTGGAATTGTCTAGAATCTGGCAGCTGAGATTTAATGTTAAAAAATGCAAGGTCATGCATTTGGGCTGCGGCAATCCAAGGGAGCGATATGGTATAGAGGGTGAAGTACTTCTGTCTACAAATGAAGAGTGGGACCTAGATGTGATTGTGTCTGATGATCATAAAGTAACTAAACAGGCAGAAAAGGCGACGACGAAATTTAGAAGTATGCTTAGGTGCATAGGTAGAGGAATTGCCAGCAGGAGGTGGTGATAGTGCCTCTGTATAAGTCTTTGGTGCGGCCTCATCTGGAGTGTTTGCAATTCTGGAGATCGCACCTTCAGAAGGATATAAACAGGTTGGAGTCGGTAGAGAGGGTGGCTACTAAAATAGTTAGCGGTCTTTGTTATAAAGCATACGAGGACAGACTTAAGGAGCTTAATATGTATAACTTTAGAGGAAAAGCGGGATAGAGGTGATATGATTGAGACTTTTAAATACCTCCATGGCATAAATGCACAAGAGAGCAGCCTCTTTCGATTGAAAGCAAGCTCTGCTACGAGGGAACATAGGATGAGGGTGAAAGGGGATAGACTCAGGAGTAATATGTGGAAATATTTCTTTACTGAAAGTGGTAGATGGATGGAATAGTCTCCCAGTGGAGTGGTAGAGATGAGGACAGTATCTGAATTCAAAAAAGCATGGGACGAACACAGAGGATCTCTAAAATAAAAATGGGACTGTTGTAGTGGTTGATATGGAAGGGCAGACTAGATAGGCCATGCGGACTTTTTCTGCCATCATGTTTCTGTGTTTCTAAGCCTCTGGACCAATGGAGGAGAAATGCGCGGCAGCTGTGCGCTGTCCAGACTGGCAAAAATATCTATCTCCAGGGTCCCCAATGCCGGAAGACTTCTCCCAGCATGGTTGGGTTCAGTCTCCACTCGTGGGGCTGGAGTACACTGCCTGGCCCTCCACAGTGTGATGGTGAGCCGAGATGGCACAGAGATAGTTTGGAGTAGTTTCCCTAAGCCTTCTTGGTTTTCAAGTGGAAGGACCTTTCCCCAAAGCCGCCTTTTGGGAAGATTCAGACACTTTCTTGGACAGCCTGATTCTGGTCATGAATTCCTTCTCCAGCTCATCAGCCTTCTCAGTCATGGGCTTGATGGAGAGATTTTCCCCCTGGCACGGGACATCGGCTAATTTGTCCTGAACCCACTTCTCCAAGTCAGAGGACTGTAGCCAGGCAAAGCGTCAGGCACTAATGTCCACCGCAACTACCCAAACTACTGATTCAAAACCATTGAAGGCTGTCTAAGTTTGAAACTTGGAGCATTCCCTGACCAATGACACTAAGTTCCTGAAGCTCTCAAGAGGTTTGCCTACTAACCCAGGTTCCTCAGGTACATACCCATGTACAGCTGGTATGCCTGGATCCGGGCTGTGAGCATGGAACCCTGGAAACACTTTATGCCAAAAGCATCCATGGAACGCACCTCCCTGCCTGGAGGCACTGAGGAGTATGTCTTCTGGCTTTTAATGCAATGCATAGCCGACTTCATGACCATAGAGTTATGTGGCAGCTATGTTTTCTGGAAGCCAGGACTCTGGCTGACCTGATAAGTGAATCGAGTCGACTGTTCACAATTGGCACAGGGTCTCACACACCATGAAAACAGCCGCTCCAGGATGGGGAGCATGGGTGCCTTCAGTGCCTCCCGAGGAGCCTCGTACTGTAGAATCTCGAGAACCTCGGTATGCAGCTCATCCTCGGGCACCACCATGAAAGTGAGTGCCTGGGACATCTCCCAAACAAACTCCAAGAAAGCCAAGTCCTCTGGAGGGGACCGCTGCCAATGGTGTGGTGGGGATGGGTCAGAGGGGATGTCCCAGTGGAGAACGGTGTTGCAAGACTCTTCGTCCATCTCCCACACAGACTCAGAAGCAGAAGAATCAGCTAGCACCCCGTGGTCATCGGACCAACTCTGTCGATGACACCTGGTGCCGGGGCTCCAGTGCGGCTGCACCTGACGTCGTGCCAGTCCGTGACTTGGACACTGACAGAGTAGACACCGAGAGGGCCAACAGCTCCAGGATGTCCTGGCAAGGATGATCCTGTCAAGGGCACCAATGACCCGGAGTGACCAGGTGTCGGGCCCCTGTGAGCCTCGACAAACGCAGCAAAGCTGCGTTTGAGGGCCAGCATCCTGGCCTCGATGCCAGACGGTGCTGCCACAGTGGGTGCCGACATCAGAGGCCAGGAGGCCGGAGCCAGGTCCTGGGAGTGTGAGTCCCGGATTGTGATGGAATTTCCCCCAACTCCAATATCGATGGCTCCCTCTGAGGTTGCTTGGGGGGATGCTCTCTATCATACCCGGCATCGACTTGAGGGCCCCGCTCCTGGGCCCCAGAGGTCTTATCCCCCAGGCCAGGGTCGGACCTTGACTTCGGCTTCGATGAAGTCATCAGCTGGGGAAGATCCTCTGAAGACGACTCACACATGTTGATCCTGCAGCTCGGGCTGAGCCTGGGAATGCAATGCCAAATTGTCCGACACCGGCATCAAAGGCAGGGATTCCATCCCCGATGCTGATCCTGGGGCCAACTTGCTGAACAGCTCCCCCTACCATCTTTCACGTTCCTTCCAGGTCTTAGCAGACATCAAAAGGCACAGCAGGCAGGAAGACATGCCATGGTCTGCCCTGAGGCAATAAATGCAGGAAATGTGGCAGTTCGTATGGGACATAGTGCAGGTGCACTTGCCACACTGCTTGAAACCACTGGTCGAAGACATAGCAGGGAAAAACGAGCCCCGCAAGGTGAAACTCAGACATCCCGACCAGCTAGGCTGTGAGTGAAAAACTCACAGGCCAAAAAATAAAAATTTAAAAAAAGAGTACCTGAGCGAAAAGCACAATGCCAAGGTGTTGAACTCAGGCAGCGGGAAAGGTGATTGATACCGATTCTGGTAGAAAAAGATCGATTTTGTCCAGGTGCACAGACAGCATGTCTACAGGGCTCTGTGGAAAAAAGAAGACAAAGATAAGATGGCACGTTTGGGCAGGAAGATGACTGTGCATGTGCGGGGTAGGTTCCAAAAGCTTTCTTTGAAAGCTGGGGACTGGATCTGCACGGTCTCCATCGACATCGACGTCACCCATATATGAGGACTGATTTCTTGCCTGTTCCCAGAGAACTACACTTGATAGGTATATGCAGGTATGTTTCTGCCAGGTCCAAGGGAGGTAAGAAATTCCCCAGGCCTTACTGCCATCACTAGCTATTTCAAGGTTTCTATGCAAAAACGTGGTATGCGAAAAGATGCACTAATGCGCCTGAGATTTAGCACCGGTCAGAACTTTTCACCCTTTCTTTAAGCCCATGAAATATCATGAATACTGACCCATGCCCCTCTGTCCCTGTTGAGGTCCCACAGGAAACACCCCAGGCATTAAGGAATCCACCTTCAATTTCTGCACATTGTAGTCTTCCTCTGTCCCCTTTCCTATCCTTGTCCAGAGTTGATGCCAGCAAACCCCTGCTAGATTCAGCCCGATTTTTACCTCATCAGAACTCCCTTCAACAGCAGCAGAGAGCAAGGAAGTGAGCTCCTCCCCCTGTTTCTCCAACCAGGCAGCCCGATAAACTGTTTCAATTTAAAGGGCTAACAGGAACTGAAGCTTCTTCCTTGTCAGAGCTCCCTTCAGCCGCAACAGAGAACAGGGAAGTGAGCTCCTACCCCCGCTCCTTTGCTCCTCCAGCCAGGTTGCCCAACGAACTGTTTCAATTTGAAGGGCTAACAGGCGCACCACAAAGGGCCCTTAGGCAGGACCCTTAGAGACGACCCTTAGAGTGGCCTCTGAGTGCCAGTAACCACAACCTCCTGTCCTTTTATGACTTACATACATTATCAAGGCTGGGTACTTCATTAGCTGATCGGGTAATACCAAACTCTACAACAGTTCTGCACAACTACTACGAACAGCCTGCAGCTTACCCACCACCTTAACGAGCACAAGCAAAAACAGCAGAAGAAAATAAAAAAAGAGGTAACCTGTGTGGTCTAGAGGCTACTACCTCCCCTTGAAAGATGTGATTACTTTAATTTCAAACATTACCTGCTATAAAAAGTCCTAAAATATAGTTTATTTGAAATTGCGTGGTCATACTTGTCAGTTTCTTTATTGCATCTCAGCCATTCTGAGCTGGGGACCCTTATTCCCATTGCACTGAGGCTGCTCACATGACTTCAAGCGACCCATGTCTGATGCGTCTAATATTTTAATATTTTAGATTTTATACTTTATAGACATAGTCTGTGTGAGATAAGGCTTGCCTACTGTTTTCACTCACCGTTATTTGATTATTTTCTCTGCTATTAAGTTTCCCTATCTGATAATCTCAAGTGTTTTTAGGACCTTTACTTATCTGTATCATATAGTATTCTATTCTATTTTATTTATTCTACTTTATTTCATTTATTTTACATTTATTACTTTACTTTCCCTCTCCTCCTTCTAACTTTACTTGCCCTCGTTGCTGTTTCTTATGGCTCCACATCATTCTTTGCTCCTTTCTGATCCTCCCTAACCTTCTTCCCTCATTCCACCAACCTAATGCCCTCCCCTCTTTCTCACCCTCTCTCCACTCTCCCTATTTCTTCTCCCATCTTATCCTCCATCCTTTCCTCGGCTCTTGAGCTTATCCTTCTCCTTCCTCTCTAAAACAACCTCATCCCCGTTTCCGACATGCTGTCTCCTCTCTCCCTTGCACTACTCTTCTCCTTCTGTCCTCTGGTGACATTAATCCCAATCCCAGTCCCTCTTCATTTCTCTCTCACTCCCATATTAGTTTCTCTCTCCACCACCCTAATATCATCCACATCCCTCTCCTTTCCCCCTTCTCATGTGCTTTATAGAATGCTCATTCCGTTTCTAATAAACTTCTCTTTACCTCTCGCGCTTTCCATCTTCTCACTCTTACTAAAACCTGGCTCCTCCCCGATGACTCTACTTTGTTTGCTGCCCTCTGCCATGGCGACTATCAGTTCTCCCACACTCCTCATCTCAATGACTGCGGCAGTGGTGTTGGGTTTCTAGTTTCTCCTTCTTGCCAATTTCAACCCCCTCCTTTCCCTTTTTTGAAGTCCTTGCCATCTGTCTTTTCAATCCCCTACCTCTCCAGATCTCTGTCATCTATAGACCAGTGGCGACTGCCAGTCCTCTTCTACCTACCTTCCCCACTGATTTTGACTCTTGGCTCTTCTTATTCCTGAATTCTTCTTCCCCCTTCCTTATTCTTGGTGACTATAATTTTCATATTGATAACCCCTCTAAGCCCTATGTATCCAAGTTCCTTTCCCTTACCTCCTTCTTTCAACCTCCAGCTTTGCTCTTCTGCCTCCACTCATCAGCTTGGTCACTGCCTTGACCTTGTTTTCTGCTCTAATTGTTTACCTTCTGATTTCCATACCTCCCCTCTTCCCTTATCTGACCATCACCTGTTAACTTTCACTCTTCATTACTCCCGTCTCAATCTCGCCCAATCTCTTCCTATCTTTTTAGGAATCTTCATACTATCGATCCCCTGACTCTATCCACTGCTGTCTCATCTCTGCTCTCTTCCACTTTGTCCTTTAAGTCTGTTGAAGCCATAGCTTCCTATAGTACTGCTCTTCTACTCTGAATATCCTCGCTCTACTCATTCCATGTCCTGTGAGGCACACCTCCCCTCAGCCCTGGTTGTCTTCAACTACTCACTACCTACGTTCCAGTGCCCACTCAGCTGAGCATACTTGCCTCAAATCCCACTCTCTCTCTGACTTTCTTCACTTCAAATTCATGCTTTCTTCTTTCCAGTCCGCCATTGCACTTGCTAAGTAAAACTATTTTCTCCATCTGTCTTGCCTCTAACCCTTGCTGTCTTTTCTACTTTCAATTCTCTTAAGGCACCTCCATCTCCAATCCCTCCTCTCTCTGCCCAAACCTTAGCAGACTATTTCCATGACAAAGTGCATACGAGGTGTGACAAAAAAGAAATGAGACTGTCCCATAAATGTTTTATTACAAAATCTACAGAAAAATTACGTATTGTACCCTTTAAAGTAATCCCCCCCCCCCCCACCCCAGAGTTAATGCACTTTTGCATTCCCTTCTGCCACGTACGGAAGCACTCGGTAAAGTCCTCCTCCTTGAGGTCCCTCAGCTCCCTCGTCACAGTGGCCTTGATCTCTTCTACAGAAGCGAAATGAGTTCCTTTGAGCACAGTCTTCGGCCTGGGGAAGAGCCAGAAGTCGCACAGTGCAAGATCTGGGGAATAAGGAGGGTTGTCAAGAGCTGTGATGTGTTTGTTGGCCAAGAACTGCCTCACATTGAGCGCGGTGTGTGCAGGTACGTTGTCGTGGTGGAGCAGCCACGACTTGTCTCTCCACAGAGCCCGCCTGCTGCGCCGAACCCGGTCATGGAGGCGATTGAGGACCTGCTGGTAGAAATGCTGGTTGACTGACTGACCCTCAGGCACAAACTCATGATGGACCACTCCCTTCTGGTCGAAGAATGCGATCAGCAGGACCTTGATCCGGACATGCGCGTCTTCTTGGATCTGGGTGACTGTCAAGTCTTCCACTGCAGCCTCTGTCTCTTGCTTTCAGGGTTGTACTGGAAGACCCAAGCTCGTCTCCTGTGATGGCTCAGCCAATGAACTCTGGATCTTCAAGTCTCGACAAACACTGACCTGGTGCTCCTTCTGGTCATCCAATAAAAGCTTGGGCATCATCTTGGCGCACACCTTCCACATCCCCAGCTCCTACACCAAGATGGTCCACACTGACTCCCTGTTCAGGCTGAGCTCCTCAGTTATCATCCGCACCATCAATCTGCAATCACTTCACACCAGCCAGTTCACTCTGTCAATGTTCTCAGCTGTCTGTCATGGAAGGCTGTCCTGACTTGGGGTCATCCTCCACCTCCTTGCGGCCAGTCTTGAAGCGTTTGTGCCACTCGAAGACTCGCAGCCTTGACATTACATTTTCTCCATAAGCCTTTTGGAGAAGTTGAAGACACTCAGTTGGGCCCTTCTCCAACTTAACCAGAAATTTCAAGTTGATTCTTTGCTCCATATTTCTGCCACCTCCAGTTGCGTGACAAAGTGATGGAGCAGTGTGCTACAAAGAATCATGAAAAACAGAGTGAGATGAAAAATATTATAGCAGAATAGTGGCAAGATGTTGCACAACACAGTGACATAAGCGGTTAGCCAATTGGCATTGAGTCATGGGCGTGGTTGCCACAGTCTTGTTTCTTTTTTGTCACACCTCGTAAGATTACTCTTCAATTCCCACCTAAATCTTCTTCACCAACTTTTCCCCTCAACCTCTATCACCGTTTCATCCTTTTCTAAAATCGGTTGAGAAAATCTCTAATTTCCTCCTCTAAACTCACTACCTGTTCTTATGATACTATTCCCACCCATTTCCTCAACTCCAACTCTTCCTCAGTCATCCCTTTCATCTCACATACAAGTATTCTCAACCTTTCGCTTTCCACTGCAACCTTCCCTGCAGCCTTCAAGCATGCTGTAATCACTCCTCTCCTCAAAAACCATCACTTGATCCTACTTGTCCTTCTAATAATCGACCCATCTCCCTTCTCCCATTCATTTTCAAAATTCTTGAACATGCAGTTCTCTGCCACTGTCTCAAATTTCTCTCTTCTCAAGCCCTCCTTGATCCACTTCAATTTTTCGCCCATTTCATTCTACTAAAACGGCTCTTGCCAAAGTCTCCAGTGCTTTCTTCCTTGCTAAGTCCAAAGGCCTTTACTCAGTTCTCATTCTTCTCAATCTTTCTGCTGCTTTTGATACTGTTGACCACCTCCTCCTCCTCAACTCTTTATCCTCATTTTGTTTTAGAGGCCCTGTACTGTCTTGGTTCTCATCTCTCCAATTGCTCTTTCAGTGTTTGTTCTGGAGGTTCCTTTTCACCTGCCATCCCTCTTCTCAGTTGGTATACTTCAAGAGCCTGTTCTGGGCCCTCTCCTTTTCTCTCTCTATACCCAGGTCCCTTGGTGCCCTCATCTCTTCCCATGGCTTTCAGTATCACTTTTATGCTGATGACTCAAATCTATCTACACCTGAGATCTCTCCTTCACTCCAAACACGTATTTCTACTTGCTTATCTGACATCACCTGTATGTCTCACTGCCACCTAAAATTGAATAAGACAAACCGAACTTCTTATTTTAACTCCAAACCCTCCTCCCTCCTTTCTCTATCATTATTGAAAAACACTACTCCTCTTCCTGTTTCCTCTGCCCACAACCTTGGGTTCATCTTTGACTCCTCCGTTTCCTTCTCCACACATATTCAACATATAGCTAAAACCTGCCATTTTTTTTCTCTACAACATTAACAAAATTTGTCCCTCCCTCTCTGAACACACTACTAAGGCTCTTGTCCATTCTTTGGTCACCTCTCGTCTTTACTTTTGCAATCGCCTTCTTGCTGGTCTCCCTCAGTGTCATCTCTCTCCTCTTCAATCTATCCAGAACTCTGCTGCACGGCTAATCTTCTGCCAGCCCCAGTATACTCATAAAACCCCTCTTCTAAAATCACTTCACTGGCTCCACTTCCATGTCCGTATCCAAGTCAAACTTCTCCTTCTAACATATAAATGCATTCAGTCTACTGCCCCAAATTACTTTTCCTCTCTTCTCTCTCCCTACACTCCTCCTCGTGAACGCTGTTCCTCCTCTGGCTTTCTTCTCTCTATGCCCTTTTCTTCTTCTGCAAACTCCAGACTTCGATCTTTTCACCTTGCTGTTCCTCATGCGAGGAACAAGCTTCTCTATCTTTATGCCAAGTCTCTTCTCGTCCCCTCTTCAAATTCATGCTAAAGGCTTATCTCTTTGAGGCTGCATTTTGATCCTAATCCCTTGTTCTCCTTCCCTATTTGAACCCCCTTGTTTTTGTGGTATTGTTCTGTCTGTCTTCATTAGATTGTAAGCTCTATGAGCAAGGACCTTCTTCTTTATATGTTTGTACAGTGCTGCATATACCTTGTAGCGCTATATAAATGATTAATAGTAGTAGTAGATCCTCTGTCTCTTCCCCCTGCTGACAGCCAAACTACATCTTCTGACACTGAGACATCAGACATAAAATGGAGGACTTGATGGATAAGGTTGTTATGGAGGGTCTCGTGCCTCCAGGCTCAAGTTGGTGTCCAGCACAGAGCTCGCATTGGTGCTCCCACCGTCAATACTGGCTGTCGCGGGCTTTCTCCTGAGGCCACTGAAAGAGCACCTGGACAGCAAACAAAGGCATCAAAAAGGACCTAAAGGTAGTACTGATTCGATCTGGGAGGAAAAAAGCACAGGTCTTCCCTTTTCTCTTTCCCATAGTAAGGAATACACAATAAGGAAATACTGCCGTGCTAAAGCTTTACACAGTTGCGGCCATCTTGGGTCTCCCTAACAAGAAACAGTAATTTCAATGGAGGTAAAGTAACTCTCCTCAGTTTTTGCACCTTTTTTTTTTTGAAGATTTGATGTTCCAGATTAGCCAAAGTTCAAGAAAAATCTAGAAGGGCATGATCTTGTAGGTAAATAGGCAAAGCCTTCTATGAAAATTGTAAAGGACTTTAAAGTCATGCGTTATTGCATTATGGGACCACTAGTATACAAGGTCTTCCCCTTTAATAAATTCATAATAAACACATATAAAATAATAATAATTACTACATTTATATTTAAAATCCTGACATTTGCTAAATAACAAACTTAAGAGTCATTAAATTGCACTAAAGGTGACATGGAAGAAGTTCTCTCTGTAGATATTTGTAGCATAAAAAGAAAAAAATAATCAAATCAGCGTGAGCAACCAAATAGACAAGATAATCACAGATCATTAGAAAAATGTATTCTTTTCACTTTAAGCAGTTTTGATTTACAACATCAACATTCTTAACTCCAGAACTAAACAAAGAAAAGATTATCAATATAAGCTTTACCATTTGCAGTACAAGTGCACTACACACAAATATTTCTTACAGACTTACAGAATTGTACCTAACATGCCCATAACAGAGTAGGTCAGTTGTGCCTCGTGGAGGTGGTTTTATGCCCAAAGACATATGGGAAAGACCATCTCAGACATATTTACTGCATGCCCTCCATATGGGAAGCATTTGGAAAAAACGAACCTAAAAAATACTTAAGTTATTGCATAAGTGGAAGAGGGGTAGCCTGTACAGAGGCAGCTTCCCAAATCAATTATAGTCTGCAAGAATTTATAAGCCATTTCTGTACCAAGACAGGAATATTCTAGAATCAAATGCCCCTGTGCAGATGAAGTAGTAGCTCTATCAATGGGAATCAGAATAGGCTCCAAATCAGAAAACTGAACAGATGATAGCACTGGAAATCTCCAGATGCATCTTTCTACACAGGGACAACCCACTGTGCAATAAGAACAAGAGGAAGCCGATGAAGCAGTTCTTTTGATAAAGTCCGATGAATCACAAGAGCAAAGAGTTGCACAAATGTAAGAGCCTATGATGTTGTCATGCTGAACAGGATGAGCTGTTTCAGGTTCTAAAAGAAGGGGGAAGGCACGTCTGGCTTGGGAACCTCCAAGGAGCTACAGCATCAAGGGAATGTCCCCATATTCTGCCCCTGTGTGTACAGACCCCTTAGGCCACTACGCAAAAAGATCTCTCTAACAGCATAGAAAGATTACAGACTATCTCCATGCAATTGCTGAACTAGTCACGATGGTGTAATTCAGCAATACAGACTCTAAGGTAGACAACAGCCAAGATCTGAAGCAGAGTGCGTGGAATGTCCTAACAGTGCAGGCACGAATGAACCATCAACATTATAAAGAAAGAAAAGTAAAGCATCTGAAACAAAACTTAATAAAATTAAGTCACACATACATTCAGTAAAGTGGAAGAAACAAAACCGAGGAGGCTGTTGTATGTGAGAAAACAAAATTCTGAGTATGGGTGGCCTAAGTTCAGAGCTGTGGGAAAGCAGTTCTTTCCCTGCACCATCAGACTTCACCACCTAACTGTGCCCCTGACTTAATCCTGTTTGTCAACCGAAAAAGTTTTAGTCCTTAAAAGAAAGAGTTAAATACATTGTTAAAGAAATCTTTAGTTTATTACCTAAAGAATCAAAAGGAAGCAAAGCCTAGAGTCCTTTATTTTTTCACTAAGGAGAAAAGACGACTAACTCAGAAGCAAGCCAAGCTCTAAAAAGAACTACTCTAAATTTAACCAACTTAAGTAAAACTGCAGTGCCACCAAAGCAGCATATAAATAAGGAGAAAGTAAGGTGAAATTAGACCTTACCTGCTAATTTGCTTTCATGGTGTTTCTCCAGTCCAGTCCAGATAATCGGGTTCTGCCCATCCACCAGAAGCTAGAGACTGCATCTTCAAAGTCTGCTGATGTCACAGGCTAAGAGCCCTTGAACTCCTCCTAGCATCTCAGTATCCTCTTGGCAAAGCAGCAAAGAACATTACTCACAACCACTACTAAATGACCTACTGCCCACTTAGGGAGCCACCGAACTGATGCCAGAACAAAAAAAAATCCCTCGGGAATCATACCACCAGATAGGAGCACCTATCACAGGCTGTTTGTTGTCTTACAAATATTCTGAGATACCTACATGCTTTTCATCTTTCCCCCCTACCCCCTTCACTTAACGACTATACCTCTTGACAAGAATCCCTCAGAACCGGGTACTGGCCACGCCCCAAAGTAAGGATGCTCGAAGGACCAGTCCTTCTGCAACACTGTACCTCCATGGGCTCGCAGCAGATGCACCAATTCTCTCACACACACACACACGAATAGGGTGGGTCCTGGACTGGACTGGAGGAACTCCATGAAAGAAAATTAACAGGTAAGGTCTAATTTCACTTTCATTACTGTCCCTCCAGTCCAGTCCAGATAATCAGGATGTACTGGTTGGGAATTGTGAGTCCCCCTTGCAGTACCTGCGTCCCAAAGAGCACATCCTGCCGATTTTGAACCTCCAGCTAATAATGTTTCACAAAAGTATGAAGAGAGGACCAAGTGGCTGCTCTGCAAATCTCCGCTGGTGGCACTAGTCGAAACTTGGCCCAGGACGTTGCTTGGGCCTTGGTGGAATGGGCCTGAAGCCCCACCGGTACAGACCGGCGCTTCAACAGGTAAGCAGAGAAAATGGCCTCCTGTATCCAATGGGAAATAGAGGCCTTCAAGGCCACCTCTCCCTTATGCGGGCCTCCAAATAGTACAAATAACCTGTTGAAATTCCAGAAAGATTGCGTGCATTTCAGGTATTGCCACAGCGCCCGCCGGACATCCAAGGATTGGAGACAACGATCCTGCGTCGACTCCACCAAAAACACAGGGAGTATCACCTCCTGATTCACATGGAACAGAGACACCACCTTCGGCAGGAAGGAGGGAACAAGCCGTACCACCAACTTTTCCTTACAGAAGAGAAAAAATGGCTCCCTGCAGGTTAAGGCCTGCAACTCCAAAATATGCCACATGGAGCAGATGGCCACCAGAAGTACCATGTTTAGGGTCAAATCCTTCAACAATGCTCCCACAAGCGGCTCAAAGGATGTCTCGGTCTGCGCCAAAAGGATCAAATTGAGGTCCCAAGAGGGAACCACCGCATGGAGGTGGGGGGCTCACATGTGCTTAACCGCCTGCAAGAAACGCACCACATTCAGATGAGATGCTAACACTGATCCCTGAACTTTACCCTTATAGCAGGCCAACGCAGCCAATTGTACCTTCAAGGTATTCCACGCTAAACGTTTGTCGAGCCCTGTTTCAAGAACTGCCCAATTTTACATCACAGTCACACAGAGAGCCGGGTCCCCTTGGTCCCTACACAACCCTTCAAACATGCACCACATTCTGATGTAGGAGAGAGAAGTGGACCACTTAGGCACCTTCAAGAGTAGCGTGGAGGAGTAGCCTAATGGTTAAGAGCACTGCCTTGGGAACCCAGAGACCAGATTCCCACTAGCACTCCTTGTGGCCTTGGGCAAGTCACTTAACCCTCCATTGCTTCAGAAAAATCCAAATTATCAATATCCCTGTTTAATGTACATTACTAAATTTAAGTTACAATGTAAACAGCTTTGATTGAAATGACAAAGCAGTATATAAAACCTGTTAAATGCCCTTCAGACATTCTCTCCCATCGCTGACTGAAGAAGCAACTCACCTTGGCATTGTCCACAGACACATGAGTTCCATTACCAGCTGCCCCCAATGCCACACAATGTCACTGAACACAGAATCTTCCAGGGACCACTCTGCTGGATCCAGATGATGCCTGCTTAGAAAATCGGCCTGAACTTTTTCCTCGCCAGTGACATGAGCCACTGAGAGCACCAGCAAATGGTGCTCCGCCCACTGCAGAAGCAAAGCCACCTCTGCCCATGCCCCCTGCAGATTGATGTAGGCTGCCGCATTGTCAGAGAACACCTGCATTGCTTTCTTCTCCAGCAGAGGGGCAAACTGAAGTACTGCCCATCAGGCTGCACGGATCGCCAATTGATTGATCGACCAGGGGCTCTCCTCTTCAGACCACGTTCCCTGGGCTACCTGTGTCTGACAATGCACTCCCCAGCCCGAAAGGCCGGCATCCGCCATGACCACCATCCAATCCAGGGTGTCCAATGGCACTCCCTTCACGAGATTCTGATGCTCCAACCACCACTTGAGGCTGCTCTTCATGTCCTGTGGGTACCAAAGCATTCTGGACAGGGAATGCTGTTGCGGGGACCATCACAACAGCCATACCCGCTGCAACAGCTTCATGTGCGCTCTGGCCCAGGTTACCAAGTCTAAAGCCACCACCATCAGGCCCAGCACCTGCAGATAGTACCAAGCTGTCAGAAGCCTCATTCTCCAGAATCATCAGATTTGTTGATGTAAACAGGCTATCCGCTCGGGAGGCAAGGATACCATTCCATCATTTGTGTCGAACTCTGCCTCAAGATACACCAGATGCTGGGATAGGGTCAGCTTGCTCTTGGAGACATTGATGATCCAGCTGAGTTCCTGCAGAAAGGATATAACACATTCCATAACTGCTCGACTCTCCTCTATAGACATTGCCCGGATGAGCCAATCATCCAGGTACAGGTGTACCAAGATGCCCTGCTGCCTAAGGGCCGCAGCTGCCACCACCATTACCTTGGTAAAGTGCAGAGTACCATTGACAACCTGAAGGGAAGTACTAGAAACTGAAAGTGCCCCACTGGGGTCACGAAACGCAAAAACCTCTGGTGCTCTGGACAAATAGGAATGTGCAGATACACTTCCTTTAGGTTTATGGCAGTGAGGAAATCTCTTTCCTGAATGGCCACTATGACCAACCATAAAGTTCCATATGAAACAGAGGTACCCGGAGAGCCCTGTTGTACTTGAGGTTGAGAATTGGTTGAAACTTTCTCTCCTTCTTGGGAACCACAAAATAGATTATCGACCAGTGCCACAAAGGTCTTTTGGGATCTCCACCACGGCCTCCAGGGTGCACAACCACCGCAGAGTCTTTCCCACCACTCAAGCCTTTAGTCGGGACCTGCATGGCAAGAGAATGTAAGCGTCCACGAGCGGTAGAGCAAACTCCAGGGCTTACCCTTCTCTGATGACTTTGAGGATCCAGTGGTCTGACGTGATATAGACCAAGGTGTGGCAAAACAGTTGCAGGCATTCGACAATTGGCTGGTCCTCCTCCTGGGCCCACCTTGCTTCATTGTTGTTTTTTGGAGACAGCAGCACCTCCTGAATAAACGCTACGGCCAATTGCCCGGCTGCAAAAGGACCACCTCTTGAAGG
Organism: Ichthyophis bannanicus; assembly: GCA_033557465.1. Lineage (NCBI taxonomy): Eukaryota > Metazoa > Chordata > Amphibia > Gymnophiona > Ichthyophiidae > Ichthyophis > Ichthyophis bannanicus. The sequence continues at coordinate 552,550,804 of CM066031.1, forward strand.
GGAAATGTCCTTGCTGGGACTGGGTAAATCGGGTGGGCCAGAAAACCAGGAATCCCAAGAGCTCCCTCAAGTCGGCTGCTGAGTCTTGGCTCCATGGGACTTGTCCTCCAGCAAGTGAGCTCCCTTGGTCTCACTCAGCTCCTTAACAAGATCTTTCAGCGCGTTTCCAAAAAGAAGCTTCCCTTTAAAGGGAAGCTTATTAAGACGGATCTTGGACGAGACATCAGCAGCCCAGTTGTGAAACCACACAAACCACCGTGCTGCCACCGCCAAAGCCATACTCTTCGCCAAGACCCAGACCAGATCATAACAGTGGTCCACCAAATAGACCTATGCCGTCTCCAACTTGGGTAGCTCTGCCAGGTCCTTATTCATCCCTGAGACTTGCTCCAACAAAGCCTCCAACCGACACATACAGGCTCTTGCCACATAACTTCCACAGATTGAAGCTTTCAAAGACAAAGTATTCACCTTGAAGGTCTGATGGAGGAGAACTTCCAACCGCCAGTCCTGAGGATCCTTTAGGGCCGCCCCCCCCCCCTCCGCCCCTCTACAGGTATAACCGTCTTTTTCATGACTCCTGCCAACAACGAGTCTACCTTGGGCATTGAGAACAGCTCCTTCTCTGGAGAGTAATGGGGTACAACCAAACCATAGCCCAGCCCTCTTTCACACTTGCCTCTGGCAGCTCCTACTCGGCCTCAATCATCTTCATGATGGCCTTGTGCACCAGGAACGAATTCAGAGGAGAGCGCATACCCTGTAGGAGAGGATTCTCCAATGATGGGTCCTCTTCTACCCTCAAAATGGATATTCAGAGCCACTTGGGACTGTGAAATTAGAAGCAACAGTTCTTCCTTCCAGAAAACCTTAACTTCCCCCTCCTCAAGCTCCAGATACTCCAATTCCTCGTACCAGGTTGATGGTCCCTCCAAGGAATCCTCCAGGTCATCCAAGGGTTTCGACAGATGTCCCCCTGTGCCTCCTGCACCTCATCCGACAGCCTGCTGAATTTACCGGTGTCTTCAGGATCCCTAGCAGAAAGTCCTCTGTTGAGACCTGCTAGAGAGCCCCTTGCCCTCGGATCAGTGCCTTTCTTCTTCTCCACAGATATGCTCTATGGAGGAGGAGATTGAATTCAGGTGAAAATAATGCCCCCTCTAAGGAGAGCCCTTCCTCACTCATCTGCAGTGTTCCCCCCAGCTGAGACACCTCACCTGCTGAAACCAGACCCTCCGAACTGGCCCCAGTGAGGGCAGAAGCAGGAGACAAAATGACTGCCGCTTGCAAAGCACAGGAAGATTCCCACTGCTTAGAAGCAGACTCAGACTGCCTGTCCTCTGGCGTCTCTCATGCTCCTCACAATCTGTCCCCCAATGGCTGTTCCAGAGCTCTGCTCTTTGCCTTGTAGGCCTTGCAACAATGGGCTGCTGACAGAGCTCCTCCGGGTCCCACAAGTTGCGAAAACCTGTTTTGATGGCATAGCCGCCGAACTGTTCACACGCTGATTGATGTGCGTCGGGGGCCCTCCGACACACACCAATGGAACACTAAGTGCGCCCGGAGGTAAAATGCAGCTGAAGGGAAGGCCCCGGAGTACAAAACCACTCCCTTCCCTCACACTGCTTGGGGCCGCTGCACGCCAACTTAGTGGGTCAAAGTGCTCTGGCAGAGGCCAGGTACCCCCACCAAAGAAGTTCTTACATAATCTGCAGCCTGTGATCTTTTTTTAAGTCCATGCAGATGACTGCTCCCCAGCTGCTGGAGACTGCAATACTAAAATGCCGGGGGAAGCTCAAGGGCTCTTATCCTGTGACATCATCAGACTTTGAAGATGCAGTCTCTAGCTGCTGTTAGATGGGCAGAACCAGATTATATGGACTGGACTGGTGGGACAGTAATGAAATTCAGATGTAAACATTCTCTCCACAAGATGATTGTTGGCAAACAAAAATGAAAAAAAACCAAACCTGTTGTTCCAATCACTGCTGTGTTCCACCATCCCTCATTCACTGGGCAAGATCATTTTCCTGCCACAGTGCCCATCTAAATCAGGAGAGCAAAGAGAATAGGGGTTTAAACAGCAGCAAGGAGCAAACTTCATGAAAGGACTGCAAGAGCAGGAAAACACCACCACTACATATCTGCAAGAGGGGCTTAACGGTATTGGCCAATATTAATAGACAAAACTGAAAAAATCTCTGTATGGCAAATACAGAGGCTAAGCAGTAGTCTGACACACACATTTTCTTATATTGGAATGACAAGTGCAATCCAGCAAAAATTCAGAGAGGAGATATTCTAGTTCTCACTGGTCTTCACAAATTTGGGACCGTGAAAATGGTTCTCTCCTGGGCTTTCCTGCACCAGGGCTCCAGACTTTGGGGACATGGAGAGTCACATTATCAGCTATTTTGTTATGGCCCAGGAAGGAGATCCTAGGTTACTATTCATAACCGATTCATGGACCAGTACTAAGCCCATGATGGAGCAGCATGGGTATACCTGCTTAACTGCCATGTTTACAACAGAATTTTTTCTTCACACCGCTTTCTTATAAGTACAGTTTTTACTCTTTCCAATGCAAGCATCCTAGCAAGAACCACAAAATAGTGACTTCCATATTAGTAAGTTACTTACCCTTGAAGCACAAGAGGATAAACTACAGGTTTTCATATTCTTGCTTAGTTTCCTCTGAGTTTTTCACAAATACATAATTTTGAAAGCATTTCACAAGTATAAATTGAACTATTTTATCAGACTACTACCAAAACCTTTATAGCATATAGAACATCAGGCACTACTTACAGAAGAGAATACAGAAGAATAAAGACAAAACTACCCATACATGTTACATCTTACGAACTCCAGAAGGCAGCTCTCTTTGGCACGATGCAAGTACTACATTGAGCATCAGCAGTAAATATGAGAGACTGAGATCCCACTCCACATACCCTGGGGTTTAGAAGTGAGGTTCATGACTCTCATGGTATGGCAAAACTCACCCGTTTGGAGAAACCTCTCCAAGAGAATACCTTTCCCTGCCAAAGAAACCTTCAGTCATCTATTTCCAATAAGGGTCTTTTTCTCTGTACATCTGTATGAGCCATCTCCAGTCCTCTGCAATGTGGCATTGCCAGCAGGGCATCAGGAAAGTCTTGAGGTTCTTGGAAACAGATGGCCGCCCTCCTGTCTCCACTTCATTGCTCTAAGATGTAATTGTCTGTGTCAAACAATGCAGCAACACTAATCAAGCTGACTGCCAGACCTAAAAGCAAAAGTAATTTTTATGGTTCCCAGTTTGTGAGGTCTTTTTTGTGTTTTTTAAATTGTTAGAAAGGGAAAACCAGATTAAGGCAAATTGCTTTTTTCAACTGGATCCCAGAGTTAGTGGGAGACAAAAACCATCTTGCCCAAGATTGCATAACAGTGGGAGAAGTGACCACTGAACTTGGAATACAGGAATTAACGCTCTCTCCACCACACCATTCATCTCTAACAGAACCAGAGTAATTCAAACTATAATACCAGCTTTGACAACAGTTGCAAATGGAAGATCAATTTGTTCTAATCAAGAAAAGTAAAATAATGTCTTAATTTTGAATAACTTGAGTGACTTTCCCCAATTATTTCCATTTAGAAGAACTTTCTCTCTCATGTCTACAGGCTGCTTACTTTGTCCTTTGCAAGCACCAACATCATTTGAGAATCACCATCTTCAATGCTGCAGTCACCCCACTGCATTCATCTCAAAGCAGTTTAACCACATCAAATCTGAAAGAGATGCTACTGTTGCTGCTTCTGTTTAACTTTATTTTATTACTTGTGAAGTAGAATTTTACAAATGACGTTCAAATACAATCTGGGATGTCCAAGCCAGAACATCTGGGGAGGGAAAAAAAAAGCAGGTACCATTTCACAAACATGGACATGCCCGGTATGGATGTCTACAGGAGCATCTACATAGAAGTCCCCAGAATAGTATTCCAGACCATGGGTGTCTTGGAATAGCCCAATGGTTAGAGTAATGGACTAGAACCAGAGAATAAAAGCAGAAGTCTCCGCCACAGGGGATTCAACAAGCAGCAAACAGTAGCAGTCCCCAAAAAATATTATCAAACATATAAACAACAGATTTTATTACAGAAACATATATATAAAACCATAAATAACCATAAAGCACACTTTAGCTATCCAAACCAGTCAATCTTCAGTCAATCGTGGAAGGTCTTGTATGATCTAAATGTACTACTAATCACTTTTGAGTTTGGTGGTTTGAAGTTTGGATACCTTATGGGGGCTTTTGGTTCCACTAGTGTATGGTCATTATTGTGAGAAGACATCTCCACAGTGAGGCTGTACCTTTACACAATTTTGACACAAGATGTTTTTAATCATAACTTATTTATGTTGATATGCTCCTGACACAGGCAGTTGCTAGAACATGTTGGGCTGTTTTTGATCACTTTTATGCAGTGTATGTTTATGTTTTTTTCTATAATACAATCTGTTATTCATATGTTTGGTAATATTTTTCTGGGAGCACCACTGTTTACTTGTTGGCTAGAACCAGGGAAGCCAGGGTTCAAATTCCACTGCTATCACTGATTGTGCCGAGTACTTGGGATGCTGGAGTGCCCTCTTCTCTACACCCTCTGGATGTTTTATGGACAAAACGAGATCTTTCCTGATGCCTACTCATGCCTCGAGCAGGTACAATTCTAGACACGACTCCGGATGTCCAGGGTGTTTCTAAGATCAGGCCGTGACATCCAGGTTCATAGCCCTGGCCATATTCCCATTCAGAACAACATCCTCATGCTGGAGACATCTCTCTTAGAAGCCAGGTCTGTGCTCATCCGCGTGCTCTGGACGTCTCTATGCCAGTCTTCAGACTTCCAAAATAACCCCCTTTATGTCTACTATTTTTTGTTTGGAGTCAAAGTGTTAATTGAATTTGTTCTCTTTTTCAGTTGTTGGATTGTACCCTGCCTTGAAAGGAGGGTAACTAAACAAATTGACTCACAAACAAGTGTTCCATTGTATAGAATCCCGGCAATGGAACTGGATTTAGCTCACCTTTCTCATGAGTTCAAGGCAAGTTACACTCAAGTACAGTAGGCAATCTTCCTGCCCCCAAAGGGATTACAATGGCAATGGAGAATGAAGCGCGTGCGTGTGCGTGCGCGCGTGCATGCGTGTGTCACGTATGCTTGAACATCAGCGCCTGCTTGCGAGCAGGTATAAGTGTTCACACTTACATTCAAGGGGGTTCTCTGCCACATACCTACGGCATCCTGTTTTAAAATTACCCTCCAAAAGTACAAAAAGCAGGTAGTAATTCCCATGGTTCCCAGATTTCTGGCTAAGAGCAAAAGCATGAGATTTAGTCATGAACTGAGAATGGATCCTTCTTAGTCTTTTGGCAGAAACTGAGAACATAAAAGCAACTGGGAAGGGGTGTTATTGCTTTACCACCTAACTCTACAAAGCCATGAAGCTGCTTGGACTTGGCCCAAATTGGGAGGATTAAACTTCCTGTATTAGGAAAATAAAGTAAGCACTCTATAAAGTATTAACTAAGTTATTTTTGATGCTTTATACTGCTCTCCTACAATTTCTAAGAATGTAAGGCGTCTTAATAAAACATCCCGTGCAATACAAGGGGCAGCAGAAAGATTTGAATTGGGCTTCCCTGGTTCTTAGCCCATCGCTCTAACCATTAAGCTACTCCTCCACTCTTGCCACAAGGCACCAAAGGGTCTCTGGATTGCCTCATCTTTCATAAGAAAGCAAAGATGTTTTTGTTCAGCCAAACCTACCTCCAACTGTTTTTGGTCTTTATTCATGAACTGAGATTACTACTACTGATCAAATGTATACTGCTGCAGCGTGTATGCAGCAATGGTAGCACAACCCTTAATTACCCATTTGACATTGTTCTATTTCCCTCTGGAATGATTTGATTTAGTACCCCTTGGATTTAGGATTTTATATTTTATGTATTTTTGTTTTACTTCTTGCTCCACACATCTTAGGGTGCAGTTATGCAGTATGAACGATAAATTCACTAGCTGACCCCCCCAGTGAAATTCACTGGATGTGGTATCCCCTACCCCACCCCCTTTCTTCACTGAACCTCAGCACTCTCCTCCAGCTCAACTTTATTGATTGTTCTTTCCACTTTCCAGGCCCTCTGCCTCTGTTGGGCTAAGTTATGTAGGCCCTCGGAGCATTGCCATGCTATCATTTGCATTCTCATTACCTGCTAGGTTCTCTGATTTTGTTAGTGTGCATGGCTGTGATTTCTAGGGCCACCAAGTCCCTGCCTCCATCAGATCTCACTGTAGAAAGCTGTAAAATGTTGCAAACAAAATGCTTACACATAGCCTCTGCAAAGTAGAAGCAGAAGGCGGGAGCCCACAAATACGTACCCCCTGGTGGTCACTGGCAAAAATAGCATGGGACCAGATATGCTGCTACCTATGAACAACCTTTTATGTTTGTTTTCACAGTTCTAAATAATAAACAGCTGCTTTGCTTCAGCAGATGCAGCACACTTTGATTGCCCCCATACTCATTAGGAAAGTTTAGAACAGCAGCACGAGACTGCTTGTAGTTGCCTGGCAAAAGGAAACCAGGTTCTTCTGAGTAAAAAAAAAAAAATAAAGTTCTTTGGTATTGAAATGTGCATTTTTGTCTACTAGAAGGAGGGGGCACAGCTGAGAGATGGCTCTAACATTGAGAATGGTCCTTCATTATGTCCAGTCTCAAATTTTACCATCAAACGGAGAACGCCCAATACATGTCTCATGTACACATCTTCCCAGAGACTAGACACACAGTCATGTAAAAAGTCTAGAAGTAACAACAGAAGCAAAGATATTAGAAGACTTATTAAATACACCAGGCATTTCTCAAGCTGCACCCCCCAGCCAGTCTGTTTTTTTAAGATATTCGCAATGAATACACAGGAAACAGTCTGCTTACCCTGTGCTGTGCATCTCAGGATTCAACGCATGCAGTCAGGTGCTGACTGGCAGGGGCAAGAGTGAGTGGCCACTGCTCCTCCTCCCAAAGGGGAAGGTACTAGGGTGGGAGAGAGGGAATTTGGGGGTAGGGGGCCACAGGGCCACAAGGGAATGTTTTTGGAGGGAGGGGGGATTCGGGGTCACTGGGCCATCAATGATTTTTCAGTGGCATTGCCATAGAAAGCTTAGTTACTCACCTATAACAGGTGTTCTCTGGGGACAGCAGGAATCAGTCTCACATATCGGTGATATCGCAATAATTTCTCCCCACCTTTCAAAGAAAGCCTTTTGGAGATGTATCACGAATGTGTGGGGCCCCCTCCTGCATAAGGGATGCCAATCTTGCCTCAGTATGATATAGCACAAAACGGCAAAAAACAGCAAGAGCAACTCCACAGCGAGGAAGTTGGTTTGTGAGGACTGATTCCTGCTGTCCCTGGAGAAAACCTATTACAGGTGAAGAAGTCAGTCCTCAGAAATGAGACTCCCCAGCTACAGGCTACTAAAAATCCTGTAAAAACGGGTGACCAGAAAATGTGAGCCATGAGCAGCAGCAACTGAGTTGGAAGGCAACAGACCATGAGTGACCCAAGTGTCCAGCAAGGGAACCAGCTCACCGGTAGCCTGAACAGAGCAAGAGCTGGAGGGCAGGAGTAGCCTATACCCTGAACAAATGACTGAATACTGCCTGGCCAAAGGCACTTTCCCGACAGGACTCCCTCTCCAAGCAAGAATGAGCTGCAAAGGTGGACCAGGTGGCAGTCTGGCAGATTTCTGACAAGGGAACTGAATGGAGATTTGCCACTGAAGCTGTCATGCTCCAAATGCTATGCGCCGTGACACAGTGCTCCAGTAAGAGACCAGCCTTCTCGTAGACAAAGGCAATGCAGTCCACCACCCAGGTAGACAGAGTGCGTTTAGAGACCACCGTTCCCAACCGACTTGGGTCAAAGGAGACAAAGAGCTGAGAAGCTCAGCGGTGGTCCTGGGTGCACTACAGGTAGAAGGAAAGCACTCCCTTACAGTGGCAGTGTATGAAGGCCCGCCTCCGCCCTGCTGGCATGGGGCCGTGGAAAGAAGGTGAGTAGCACCACCTGCTCCTAAGGTGGAATGAGGACACCAACTTGGGCAGGAACTTGGGTGGTGTATGGAGCATAACCCTCTTACTATATAGAGCCTAGTGTACGGTGGGTCTATCACCAATGCTTGGAGCTCGCTGACTGGGCGAGCAGACGTGAGTGCCATGAGGAACACTACCTTCCAAGTGAGATACCCGAGGTGGCAAGAGCGAAGGGGCTCAAATGGTGGCACGGTAAGCTTTGAGAGTACCATATTCAAGTCTCACTCTGCCACTGGGGGATGGATGGGAGGTTTCGAGAGGAGACCTCTCAGGAAGTGAGCCACTAATGGCTGAAGGGAGAGGTGTTTTCCTTTGATTAGATGGTGGTGCGCTGCTAGCAAACTGGAGGTGCACCCTAACAGAAATAGACTTCAAGCATGTCTGAGACAGGTGAAGCACAAACTGTAGCACCAGCTGGACGAAGCATGGGAAGAGGTTGATCCACCTCTTCACGCACCAGATGGAGAACCTCCGCCACTTATAGGTGTATGCCCAGAAGGTGGAGGTTTTACGGGAGGTCAGGAGCACCTCCTCCACCTCTGTAGAGAGGCTGAAAGGAGCCAGGACTACCTGCATAGCAGCCAGGCTATGGTGTCAAGGACCCCAGCTTGGGGTGCAGGAGAGCAACCTCTTCCTGCATCAGTAGGCCTGGATCACATCCCAGGGGAACCAGGGACACCGTGGACAGGCAGAGAAGCAGAGAAACCATGGCTGTCTGGCCCAGTGTGGGGCTATCAGGATTACTGTTGCCCCTGTCGCGTTGGACTTTGAAGAAAGACTTAAGAACATAAGATATGCCATACTGGGTCAGACCAAGGTCCATCAAACCCAGTATTCTGTTTCCAACAATGGCCAAGCTAGGTCACAAGTACCTAGCAGTTTCCCTAAAAAACACAGGTTCCACAATGCTTGTATTGGGGCAAGCAATGGATTTCCAGGGTCCTCTTTAATAGTGGTTTATGGACCTTTCCTCCAAGAACTTGTCCAAACCTTTTTTTAAACCCGGTTACATTAACAGCTTTTACTACATCCTCTGGTAATGAATTACAGAGTTTGATTAAACGTTGAGTGAAAAAATATTTTCTCTTATTAGTCTTAAATAGGTTTCCCTGTAGCTTCATTGCATGTCCCCTAGTCTTTCTATATTTTGATGGTGTAAACTATCTACGTTTACCCGTTCCACTCCATTCATTAATTTATAGATCTCTATCGTATCTCCCCTCAGCCATCTCTTTTCCAGGCTGAAGAGCACTAACCTTTTTAGCCTCTCTTCATAGGGATACTCTTCCATCCCCCTTTACCGTTTTGGTGACTTCTCTGCACCTTTTCTAATAACTCCAAATCCATTTTAAGATACGGCGACCATAGTTGCACACAATATTCAAGGTGCGGTCGCACCATGGAAGATACAGAGGCATTATAACATTTGTTTTATTTTCCATTCCTTTCCTTATGATACCTAGCATTCTATTTGCTCTCTTGGCCGCCGCCGCTGCACAATGGGTGGAGGGTATCAACATGTTATCCACGATGACGTCTAAATCATTTTCCCCGGGTGGTGGTTTCTAATTTGGAACCTTGCATCGTGTAACCATAGCTTGGCTTGTTCTTTCCTAGGTGCATAACTTTGCACTTGTTCACATTAAATTTCATCTGCCATTTGGATGCCCAGTCTTCCAATTTATCCAGAACCTCCTGCAGTTTTCCACAGTCCTCTTGGGTTTAAACAACTTTAAACAGTTTTGTGTCGTCTGCAAATTTGATAACCTCACTCGTTATTCCTATTTCCAGGACATTTATGAATATATTAAAAAGCAGCAGACCCAGCACAGATCCCTGGGGTACTCCACTATTCATCTTTCTCCACTTGGAAAATTGGCCATTTAACCCGAACCTCTCCTTTCTATCTTTTAACCAGTTCCTGATCCACAATAGTACACTGCCTCCTATCCCATAACTTTTTAATTTTGCCAAAAGTCTCTGATGAGGGCCCTTGTCAAAGGCTTTCTGAAAATCCAGATACACTATATCAACTGACTCACCTTTGTCTACCTGTTTATTCACACCTTCAAAAAAACATAACAGATTAGTAAGACAAGACCTTCCTTGGCTAAAGCCACAGTGGATGTTTCCCATTAAGCCATGACTATCTACATGTTCAGTAATTTTGTTCTTTATAATGGTTTCTACCATTTTTCCTGTACTGATGTCAGACTCACCGGTCTGTAGCTTCCCGGATCATCCCTGAAACAGTTTTGAAAAATTGTCATTACATTGGCCATCCTCCAATCGGCAGATATTACAGATGATTTTAATGATAATTCACAGATTACTAATAATACAAGTAGGTCTGCAATCTCATATTTCAGTTCTTTCAACACTCTTGGATGTATACCATCCAGGCCAGATGATTTGCCACTCTTCAGTTTATCAAAATCAGTGTATTGACATTTCTTTCAATTCTTCTGCGGCATCACCTTTAAATACCATTTCAATCAAGGCTAATTTTCCTCAGTAAAGACCGAAGCCAAGAATCCATTCAGTCTCTCCGCTATGGCCTTGTCCACTCTTAGAGTCTCTTTTACCTCTCTATCATTTAATGGTCCAACTGAATCTCTCACATGTTTACTTGAAAAAGTCTTTATTACATGTTTTTGCTTCCATAGCAAGCTTCTTCTCAAACGCTCTTTGTCTACCTTATCAATGCCTTGCTTCTAACTTGCCAGTGCTTATATTGTTTCCAGTTTTCATCATTTGGCTCCTTTTTTTCATTTCCTGAAAGATGCTTTTTTGACAACAGCAGCCTCTCTGACCTCACCTTTTAAACCATGCTGGCAGTTTCTTGAACTTCCTTCCATTTTTCTTAAAGCGTGGAATACAGCTGGGCTGGGATGGGCTTCCAAGATAGTATTTTTAAACACCACTCATGCTTGATGTAAGTCTTTAATCTTTGCAACTGCTCCTTTTAGTTTTTTCTTAACTATTTTCCTCATTTTATCACAGTCTCCCTTTCGAAAGTTAAAAGGTAGTACTGTGGATTTCCTTACTGTCCTTCCTCCATTTATTAAATCAAATGTGATTATACTATGATCACTACTGCCAAGTGGCCCCAACACCCTTATCTCTTGCACCATATCTTGTGTTCCACTAAGGACTAGGTCCAAAATGGCTTCCTCTCTGGTCGGTTCATCAACTAGCTGCTCCAAGCAGCAGTCATTTATTTCATCTAGAAACTTTATCTCCCTAGCATGTCCTGCCATGACACTGACCCAGTCGATAAAGCATAGTTACTCACCTGTAACAGGTGATCTCCGGGAACAGCAGGAATTTAGTCTTCACATATGGGTACCGTCTGTACCGACGGAGCCTGCGCGGGAACGCTCCCCAGCGTCCAATAGGAAAGCTTCTGGGAGCATTACACAGTGCCTGCATGCTTCTTTCCCGCCTTTCCCAACTGTCCCTCTCCAGCTGAGTTTAAAGCTGAGACAAAAGAGAGAGGGAAAGAGAGAGAGAGAGACAGAAAGATACAACTCCTAGGGGAGGTGGGTGGGTTGTGAAGACTAAATTCCTACTGTTCCCAGAGATCACCTGTAACAGGTGAGTAACGATGCTATCTCCAGGAACAAGCAGGAATGTAGTCTTCACATATGGGGACTCCCTAGCTGCAGATGCCAAGGAGATGGCCCCAGAAAGTTGTGTGCCCTTGTGAAAGGGCTCCACTTCCCCCCATGGATGGTGGGTAGCAGTTGATTAAGTCTGGAACAGTTGTTGAAGAACAGCCTGACCAAACAAGGCATCCCGGCGGGAGTCCTTGTCTAAGCAGTAATGGGCTGTGAAGGTATGTACCGAAGCCCAAGTAGCTGCTTGACAGATGTTGTCAATAGACACAGAGTGAAGATGAGCCATTGAGGCTGCCATGGTTCTCACATTGTGAGCTGTGACATGGCCTTCAAGAGGAAGGTTCCAACTCTCATAGGCAAAAGATATACACTGTGCAATCCAGCCGGACAGTGTCATTTTGGAGACTGGAAGTCCCAAATGACTAGGATGAAAAGCAACAAAGAGTTGAGAGGATTTTCTATGTTGCTGTGTCCTTTGCAAGTAAAAGGCCAAAGCTCTTTTACAGTCCAAAGTATGAAGGTTCCTTTCTGCATTTGAGGCATGAGGCCTTGGAAAGAATACAGGAAGGTAAACCGCTTGGTTTAAATGAAAGGGCGAAACCAACTTTGGCATAAAGTGTGGATGAGTCCTAAGGATTACCTTATCATGATGGAACCTGTCAGACGGCTGCCTGGGTGACAATCTTCACAGTCTTGACAAGTGCATATCTCTATATGATTTGCAAGGTATTGTGGACAATGTAGTTCATTCACACCAGACACAGCTGCTGACAATAATTTAGTTGTGCTCTTGGGTAAAGCCAATACGATATTTATTTATGGGGTTATTTCTCCCAACACAGATATGCTTGGTAGCACATAAATTAGGTAACTTGCTTTCAGTGTTAACTTGGAAAAACAAAGTCAAAATCAGGAAAACAACAAATGAAAAGTCACAAAGCAAGAAACAAACTGTTCTTTTCAGGTTAACTTCTGATTACTTCCCACATAGATACAGAAGTGATTCTCTCCTAGCTCACAAGCAATTAGGTAAGGCTTAATTGCTAGCAGTTACCAGCTGAAACCCCTTAGCTGGCTTGCCTTCCACTGTGTGGGTCAAATCCTGCTTCAGGAGCTTTTCTGAGTAGATTAAAGAACAAATTTGTATTTCTTTGTGATGGTTGCTGTACTTTATAACAGAAAGTTACCAACCGAGTTTAGATAGAGAGCAGTCCATATAAACAGGATCCTCATCTGCTATTATTCCCCCTTGTTCAACAAGCATGGGTTCAATATCATGGATTGGCACAGATGAATCTCTCAATGGAGCATTTTCAGGAGAATACTTGTTTCCCTGCTGTCTTTCAAGGTTATAGCTAGGGCATAGATCAGTGTTCATACCTGAGCTTCCATTGCTGCTAGAGTTCCTCTCTATATAGCCTGGCCAGTATGTAGTCCAGTTCTTATGTCCAGCCTTCCAATCCAGATCCCTGGACACTGGATCTCTCTTCACATACCTTCTGGCACAGGTCTTAGGGTCCCTTCCACGTGCAGCCGTCTCCCACACAGGTAGCCTCTGGTGATTCCTAGCTCTGCAGCACCATTCCTCTGGCTTTCCCCAGTCCAATGGTGTATGCTGGCCCTTGGAATACCTCCCAGTATACGTACTGCTTTGGACTCTTCTAGACCTCTCAAAGGCTTTTCTCCTCTTTCTTCCAGAGGGTCTCTTTCCCTCTCTGTCCGTCCGGTTTGGCTTCTGCTTCTGATAATCCTTCAGATGAAACTGAGGATAATTCTCTGGATATCCAAGGTGATCATGAAGATGGTCATCTGTAGAATAAACTCTACTCTTATTCTGCTTGGATGAGTGCTCCTCTCTAATACAGCGCAGCTGTGCTGAATCAGGCCCTGCCCTTTGAGATGAGTGCTTAGGGATTACCTCATAGCCCTCCTGATTGAACACACATTTCCCCACTTCAGCTCCTCTAATGGCTGTTGGAAACCTGGTGCATTCTGGGACTGGTAGTCTTTTATGGGAAAATTCTGTTTTCTTATTTCTACCAGAACTGACAGGTTGCTTGTTCAGAGTCACTTCACCTTTTCTATAGCTCCTTCCTGAGCTATGATAAGCTTCCTTATCACAAACCTTGTATAAGGAGGATCAGCCACCAATGCTTGCAATTCACTGATGCGACATGCTGATGTGATTGCAATAAGAAAGATGACCTTACAGGAAAGGAATTTCAAAGAGGTAGTGGCTAATGCTTTAAAAGGCAGTTTCATGAGCTGCCCAAGAACCAGATTTAAATCCTATGCCACCGGTGGTGGCTTAATGGGAGGCTTCGTAAAAAGAAGGCCTCTCATAAATCTCGCTATGAGAGGATGAGAGGAAATAGGTTGGCCATTTAGAGGCTTGAAAGAAGCTGCAATAGCACTCAAATGAACTCTCACTGAATTGGTCTTAAGCCCTGCATTTGATAAATTAAGGAGATACTCTAGTAATGATTCCAGAGGTATCGCAAGAGGGTTAAGACCCTTCTGCGAGCACCATATGGTAAACCTTTTCCACTTGAATGCATAAGAGCGTCTTGTGGAAGGCTTCCTGGAAGCATAAAGGATATCCTTTACCTGCTGAGAAAGGTTAAGACCGTGAAGTTCTAGGCTTTCAGCAACCAGGCCCTGAGATGCAGAGACTGGGGAATGGGATGCCACGGCATCCCATCCTCCTGAGAAAGGAGATTTGGAGCAGATCCTAACTCCAGAGGTGGAGCTTGAGAGAGATGTAGGAGCAGAGGGTACCACATTTGCCGTGGAGCTATGAGAACCATATGACCTCTGTCTCTCCGAAGCTTAACAGGGTTTTGGGAATTAGGGGAATGGGAAGAAAGGAATACAGGAAGTCCTGGCCCCAATGGGGGAGGAAAGCATCCCTGGCCTGACAACCCTGAGCCGGAATTCTGGAACAGAACCGGGGAAGTTTGGCATTCAACCGACTTGCAAAGAGGTCTATGTCCAGGGTTCCCCAAATTTCAAAAGTTTTGGCCACCTGGTCTGCATGAAGAGACCATTCGTGTGGAAGCAGAACTCGACTGAGTCTGTCTGCCCAAGAGTTTTAAATGCCTGGAAGATACACCGCAAGGAGATGAATCTGATGCTCTCTGGCGAGGGCCCATAGTCATAAAGCTTTGTTGCATAGCGACAGAGAGCCTGTTCCGCCCTGATTGTTCACATAGAAAATGGCTACTTGATTGTCTGTTTGAACTAGGACTGTCTTGTAGCTGAGCTGCGTGTGGAATACTCGAAGAGCAAGGAAGATTGCTGTGAGTTCCAGGAGATTGATGTGTAGATAGGCCTCTTGTGGAGTCCAGGTACCCTGGGTAGAGAGGCCTTGCAGGTGGGCTCCACAACCCACCTGTGAGGCATCTGTTGTTAGAGTGGCTTGGGGTGGGGGTTGCTGAAAAGGAGACCCCACCAGGTGGTTTTTGCATGACTGCCACTATTGGAGGGACAAAATAAGGCGATCTGAGTTTGCTATTTTGTCTGACAGGCAACCTGACGCCTGAGTCCACTGAGTGGATAAAGTCCACTGGACTGCCCTCATATGGAGATGAGCATAAGGAGCCACATGCACGGTGGATGCCATGTGGCCTAGCAACTGTAACATTTCCCGAGCAGTGAGGTGAGATTTTAGCACTGCTTGGGAAATTAACTGCACAATGCGAAGGCAGCGAGGCTGTGGAAGGTAGGCCCTCGTCTGTCTGGTATCCAGCAGAGCTCCTATAAACTCCAGGGACTGAGTGGGAGCAAAGTTGGATTTTGGGAAGTTTATGACAAGTCCCAAATACTGAAGGATGAGCATTGTGCGAGAGAGCGCAACCCTGGCCTCTGGCTCTGAAGGGGCTCGAATGAGCCAGTCGTCTAAGTAAGGAAAGACAAATATTCCTAGGGTGCGGAGATATGCTGCCACCACAGCCATGCATTTTGTGAACACCCTTGGTGCAGAGGCCAGGCCAAAAGGAAGAATCCTGTATTGTTAGTGCTTCCCTTGAAACAGAAAGCGAAGGAGCTTTCGATGAGTTGGATGGATGAGAACATGAGTGTACGCATCCTTCAGATCTAGAGAAAAAAAGCCAATCCTGACTCTGAAGGTATGGCAGCAGAGTTCCTAGAGAAATCATTTTGAACTTCTCTTTGAACAGGAATTTGTTCAATTCTCTGAGGTCTAAAATGGGTCTGTGTCCTCCTGTTTTCATTAGAATAAGGAAATAGGGGGGAGTAAAACCCTGTACCCTGCTGGGGAATGGGTACCTCTTCTATTGCCCCTTTGGCAAGAAGCACAGTGACCTCTTCACCTAACTGGTCGTTGAGAGAGGTCTGAGAATTGAACTGTCTTACCATTGTAGGAGGGGGCATGCTGAGGAAATGAAGTTGTACCCCTCTCTTACAATAGACAAAGTCAAATGTTCTGCTGTTATCTGACCCCATCTGGGGGCAAAATGACATATCCTTCCTGGTATAGTGGAGGAGGGTTCTGGGCCGTTCAGGGCCAGGAAAGCAAAGTTCTCTAGATAGGAGTCAAAGCCCCTGTGGAGGCTGAGTCTGCTGAGCCAGTTGAGGCTTAGCTGCTTTTGTCTTTCTTTATCTAGGTTGTTGCTGCTGTCCCTTTTGGGCAGACTGACCTAAATGATGCTCCTGTTGGGTATAGGAGGGATAAAACTGCTTCTTCTTACTGAAGAATGGTTTCTTAGAGGATTTTTTCCTCGCAGGATCAGCTGTAGATTTAGACAATCTATCCAAAGTGATATTGTCAGCATCTATCTCATTAGCTTTTTCCTGCCAATTCTTGCCAAAGAGATTCTCTTCTGTGCAAGGAATATTCCCTAGTTTATCCTGTACCCGAATTTCCAAGTCAGATGCCTGGAGCCAGGCAATCCTACGTGCACCTATGGCAATGGCAGGAGGTTCTGCTTATGCACTCAAAGCAGTCAAAAGCTGCATGATTCACAAACTTGGAAACATCCCGAGCATGTTTGACAAGGGCGAGATAATCTTGCCTCTTATCATTAGGAAGGAGAGGGCTCATAAGCTCTAAATCTCCTGTGATCTCCTTAAGGAATACTCCCATATATAAGATATAGGAACTGATCCTAGAAGAAAGCATGGAAGCCTGGAAGGTTCGACATCCAAAGGCGTCAAGAATCCTACACTCACGTCCTGGAGGATTAGATGCATGCCTTTTTGCACTCTTTATCCTTCTCATTGCTGACTCCACCACCATGGAATGGTGTGGTAATTGAGTCTTCTGAAACCCAGGACAAGGAGGAACTCGATACATGGTGTCGAGTCTTCGAGAGTAAGGAGATGTGGTTAGAGGTGTTCCCCACATCCTTAACATGAGATCATGCAAGATCTCTTGAACAGGTAAGGTAGCTGCCTCCTTGGGAGCTTTAGGGTATTGCAGGATTTCCAATTCCTTTGCCCTAGGCTCTTTTTCAGGAGCCACTGTGATGGAAAGACCTCGAGCCACATCTCGGATAAAATCCTGAAAGGACATATCCTCTGGTGGAGACATCCTACGCTGAGGAGAAGAAGAATCCTTAGGAAGAAGTACTCTGGTATCGGCAGAGCTTTCAGGGTCTTCAGACTCATCCGAGGATTCAAAGTATCTCCAATCCGGGTGATCATGCAAGGCACGGTACCGGTACCGATCGAAGTCGGCATCGGAGTGGTCCGGTACCGACCTGTCGATACCAAATGGATACGCATGACTCGGTCCCGGTAGAATACCTGCAATGTCGATGTAGTCGGTGCCGGTACCGGTTGAATTGTCTGAAGCAGTTTCAAGGGCATCGAGGCCATGAGAAGAGCCGCCAGACTGCGTTCAATAGCCAAGAATCTCTGGTCTATCGACGCTGCCAATGCTTGGGTATTGGTACCGGATGAAGCAGCCAGTACCCCAGAGCATGGCACCAGTAGTTCTGCCGAGGTTGAAGCCTCAAGAGCATCCTGGAGCCCCGTTAGTGCTTTGGAAGCCGAAGTCTCCCACAGGGGCAATTTTGCCAGTGCAAGTCCCTCAAGGGCAACGCCAGAGGCATCTCGTTGTTTAGAAGGACATCTACTCTTTGAGGACCAGCTATATTTATGCTTAGTTACCTGAGATCCATGGGAGGAAGACGAAGCCCTAGAGGCTGCATCGGAGGGAAAAAGGGTGCTAAGCTTAGCAGCTCGGTTCTGCCGGCCCCTGTTCGACATCATCCCACAGGCAACACACTCTGAAATACCGTGGTCAGGACCTAAACATTTGAGGCACCACTCATGGGTGTCGGTGACGGAGATGGTACCGCAGCATTTAGAACACTTTTTAAAACCCGAAGCGGGTTTTTTCATTCTGAAGGAAAAGTTGGGCCTAGTGCCCAAAATGGCGCGTGGCACCTGAGAGAAAATTACCGGAAAGACTCCAGAAAAAAGTTGTTTTTTTTAAAGAAAAGAAAGAGGAACTGGCAATACCAGTGTAGCGTAGAGGGAAGGCAGACGCGACCACAAAAAAGAAGACTAGAAGGGAATTTTCTGCGGTGACAGGATGTGCGACCTGTCGGCTCCGCGGAAAACGAAGAACAGGAGAGGGACAGTTGGGAAAGGCGGGAAGGCAGCACGCAGGTGCTGTAGGATGCTCCCAAAAGCTTTCCTATTGGACGCTGGGGAGCGTTCTCGCGCAGGCTCCGTCGGTACCGATGATACCCATATGTGAAGACTACATTCCTGCTTGTTCCTGGAGATTTGAAATCACCCATTATTATCACTGCGCTGTAACTCAAGAAGTTTGCCACAAAATGAAAAAGGTTGAGAAGCACTGGGAAAGGGAAAAATATGCTGTGAAAGAGATTTAAGTGAGATGCTGGAAGGTAAGGGAAAGGATTATGTAATGGAACTAAATAATAAAAAAATGGGAGTGGGGAGTAACATGAGAGGAGTTAGATGGCTATTGTGGGGGAGATGAGGGTCATATAGAAAGAAAATAGCAGTTGAGATGGGGAAGGTACTTCAGACATTAACTATGGTAAAATGTATCTTGGATCCTGTATCCATGAGATTTGATAAAAATTAGGATACAGTCAAGTAGCAAATCAGTTTTTTAGAAGGAGAACATCACATTTCAAATGTTAGTGATTAGATCCATAAGAATGGAACTGAATAATCTTAGGTATTATAGACCAGTGTCAAACCACGCCCTTTTTTATATATTAAACTTGCTCTATTTATAATGTGCAAGGAATTTTTTTCCTTTTCAGAATATTTAACATCTAAAATAGTCAGGATTTCATGCCACTTTGTTGAGTATATTAAACATATGGCGAGAGAGATGGGGGGGGGGGCGATGCTTTATTAGGACTCTTCAATCCGTCACCTTTGCTACTTCGAAGCAGGCCCTGATGCTGCAAATGCCAGAGGATGTACGTATGCTAGTATAGTTTCAGCCATCTCGCCCAGACTCACCAGTCTACAGTTATCTGGATCACCCTGGAATGAGTTTCCCCTCCAGTTTGACACCTAAGCTCACTACATCTTTCTTAGAGACAAATCTCTTTACTTATTGTAATAGGATTTACCTCTAATGATCTAATTTCAGGAATGACACATAACCCCCTGTCTTCTTGGGATTTAATTTAATTCTTTTTTTTTTTTGGCAGCTGATCCATAACGTCCTACAACCACACATTAATATATTTATTGACTTTTTTTATGCTGACTACACTTGGCATAACAGTTGAATACATAAGCAAACATATGACACTCAGTAACATATCTGCTGATTTTAACTAAGGATGACTAACAGACATAGAATAATGGAATAAATGCATACTCCTATGGTACTCCACAGACCAAAAGATCATTTTATTTATTTTTTTTCATTTCTTCAATGGCCATAAAGCACAGTTACTTACCTGTAACAGGTGATCTCTGGGAACAGCAGGAATAAGTCTTCACATATGGGTATCGTCGGTATCGACGGAGCCTGCGCGGGAACGCTCACCAGCGTCCAGTAAGAAAGCTTTTGGGAGCATCCCACAGCGCCTGCGCGCTGCCTTCACGCCTTTCCCAACCGCCTCTTTCCAGTTCGAGTTTTAAAGCTGAGACAAAGAGAGAAAGAGGAAAGGAAAGATAGAGAGATACAACTCCTAGGGGAGGTGGGTGGGTTGTGAAGACTTATTCCTGCTGTTCCCAGAGATCACCTGTTACAGGTAAGTAACTGTGCTATCTCCAGGAACAAGCAGGAATGAGTCTTCACATATGGGGACTCCCTAGCTGCAGATGCCAGGGAGAGACCCCATGGTTGTGTGCCCTTGCAGAGGGCTCCACTTCCTCCCCATGGATCTCTGGTATCCAACCAGGGTAGGTGGGTAGGAGTTGATTAGGAATGGAACAGGTGTTTGAGGACAGCCTGACCAAACGAGGCATCCCAGCGGGAGTCCTTGTCCAAACAGTAATGGGCTGTGAAGGTGTGAACCGAGGCCCAGGTGGCCGCTTGAAAGATCCGGTCGATGGACACCGAGTTTAGATGAGCCATTGAGGCTGCCATGGCTCTCACATTGTGAGCTGTGACATGGCCCTCCAGAGAAATGTTCTTACTCTGGTAGGCGAAAGAAATACACTGAGCAATCCAGCTGGATAATGTTCTCTTAGAGACTGGAAGTCCTAAATGAGAAGGATCAAAAGCAACAAAGAGTTGAGAAGACTTTCTATGTTGCTGTGTTCTTTGTAAGTAGAAAGCGAGAGCTCTCTTACAATCTAAGGTATGAAGATTACTCTCTGCATTTCATGCATGAGGTCCTGGAAAAAAGACAGGTAAATATACCTCCTGGTTCAGATGAAAAGGCGAGACCACTTTAGGCATAAAGTGTGGATTGGTCCTGAGGACTACCTTATCATGATGGAACCTTGTATAAGGTGGATTAGCCACCAAAGCTTGCAGTTCACTGATGTGGCGTGCTGAGGTGACTGCAATGAGAAAAACAACTTTCCAAGAAAGAAATTTCAAGGAGGTGGTGGCTAAAGGTTCAAAGGGTGGCTTCATAAGCTGGCCAAGAACCAGGTTTAAGTCCCATGCCACTGGAGGTGGTCTAATGGGAGGTTTAGTTAAAAGAAGGCCTCTCATGAATCTTGCTATAAGAGGGTGAGAGGAGATAGGTTGTCCATTGAGAGGCTTGAGGGATGCTGCAATAGCACTCAAATGGACTCTTACTGAATTCGTTTTTAGTCCTGCATGGGATAGATGCAGGAGATACTCTAGTAGAGAATTCAGAGGTATTGCAAGAGGGTTTAGACCCTTCTCTGAACACCAAATGGTGAATCTTTTCCATTTGAAAGCATAGAAACGTCGAGTAGAAGGCTTCCTAGAGGCATGAATAACATCTCTGACTTGTTGAGAGAGATGAAAATCTTGAAGGTCTAGGCCCTCAGCAACCAAGCCCTGAGATGGAGCGACTGGGGGTTTGGGTGCCACAATGTTCAGTCTTCCTGGGACAGAAGGTCTGGTGCAGAGCCTAACTCCAGGGAAGGAGCTTGAGAGAGATTCAGAAGTAGAGGGTACCACACTTGGCGTGGCCAATGTGGTGCTATGAGGATCATTGTCCCTCGATCTCTCTGAAGCTTGAATAGTGTTTTGGGAATTAGGGGAATTGGTGGAAAGGCATAAAAGAAGTCTTGACTCTAGTGAAGGAGGAAGGCATCCTTGGCCTGAACTCCCTGACACGGATTTCTGGAACAGAATCGGGGAAGTTTGGCATTCCACGGACTTGCAAAGAGGTCTATGTCCGGGTCCCCAAATTCGAAAAATCCTGGCTACCTGGTCCATGTGGAGGGACCACTCCTGTGGGAGCAGAACTCGACTGAGTCTGTCCGCCCAAGAGTTTTGAATACCTGGAAGATATACTGCCAGAAGATAGATGTGATGCTCTCTGGCGAAGGCCCACAGTCGCAAAGCTTCGTTGCAAAGCGACAGAGAGCCAGTCCCTCCCTGCTTGTTTACATAGAACATGGCTACTTGATTGTCCGTATGGATAAGGACTGTCCTGTAGCTGAGCAGGGAATGGAACACTCTGAGAGCTAAGAATATTGCTCTGAGTTCCAAGAGATTGATATGCAGAGAAGTCTCCTGTGGAGACCAGATGCCCTGGGTGGAGAGATCTTGCAGATGAGCTCCCCAACCCTTTGGAGAAGCATCTGTTGTGAGAGTTGCTTGGGGTAACAGTTGCTGAAAAGGGGACCCCATGAACAGGTTCTGAGAGGACTTCCACCACTGGACAGAGCAAAATAGACGACTGGAGTTTGCTATTTTGTCTGACAGGCAACCTGATGCCTGAGTCCATTGGGTGGACAGAGTCCATTGAGCTGCCCTCCTGTGAAGGCGAGCATATGGAACCACATGCACGGTGGATGCCATGTGGCCTAATAGTTGTAACATCTCTCGAGCAGTTAATTGGGACTTTAACTGAATCTGGGAGGCTAACTGCACCAGACGTAGGCAACGGGCCTGAGGATGATAGGCCCTTGCAGTTGTAGTATCCAGCAAGGCCCCTATGAACTCCAGAGACTGAGTAGGGGTGAGACTGGATTTTGGGATGTTTATTACTAGTCCCAAATACTGAAGGATACGCATTGTGCAGGTTAGACAAGTCTGGGCCTCTGACTGGGATGAGGCTCGAATGAGCCAGTCGTCCAGATATGGGAATACGAATATTCCTAGAGTGCGGAGAAATGCAGCTACTACTGCCATGCATTTCGTGAACACCCTTGGTGCAGAGGCCAGACCGAAAGGAAGCACCCTGTATTGGTAGTGCTTTCCTTGAAAAAGGAACCGAAGGAACCTTGTGTGTGTGGGATGGATGAGGACATGGGTGTACGCATCCTTGAGATCTAGAGAACAAAGCCAATCCTGACTCTGAAGGTATGGAAGCAGAGCCCCTAGAGAATTCATTTTGAATTTCTCCTTGAATAGAAACTTGTTCAATTCTCTGAGATCTAATATGGGTCTGTAGCCCCCTGTTTTCTTTGGGATAGGAAAATAAGGGGAGTAGAACCCTGAGCCCTGTTGAAGAAGAGGTACTTCTTCTATTGCCCCTTGGGCAAGAAGGGTAGCAATCTCCTGACCTAGACGGTTGAGGAGAGATGTTGGAGAATTGAACTGTTTCACCATGGTGTGAGGAGGAAGGTTTAAAAAGTGAAGATTGTACCCTTCCTTTATGATGGAGAGGGTCCATTGCTCTGCTGTGATTTGCTCCCATCTGGGAGCAAAGTAAGTCAACCTTCCTGGAATGGTGAGGGGCTCTGGGTTTCCCAGAGGTAGAAAGGCTAAGTTCTCTAGTTGCAAGTCAAAGGCCTTGAGGAGGCTGAGGCTGCTGGGCTGTGGTAGGCTTGGCAGCCTTTGACTTGGCCTGTTTAGGTGGTTGCTGACGTTTTGCAGCAAAACGACCTGCAGAAGATGCCTGCCCATGAGCAGGATAATATCTTCCCTTTTTAGAAAAAGATGTCTTTTTGAACAATCTTTTCTTAACAGGGGCAGAGGTAGACTTTGAAAGTCAATCCAAAGCAGAGTTCTCAGCATCCATCTGAGTGGCCTTTGCTTGCCAATCCCTGCCAAACAGGTTTTCACCTGTACAAGGAAGGTTTCCCAACTCATCCTGGACCCAGAGTTCCAAATCAGAGGCTTGTAACCAAGCAATTCTGCGTGCCCCTATGGCAATAGCCGTGGCTCTGCTTACACACTCAAAAGAGTCAAAGGCTGCACGGTTGGAGAATTTGGAAACATCTTGGGCATGTTAGAAATTCTTGCCTTTTATCTTCTGAAATAAAAGGAGCTAAAGTCTGCAGATGATCTGTGACTTCTTTTAGAAACATCCCCATATAGAGACTATAGAATTAAGAATTGGTCTGATTTGTACACTTAAACATGTACAAATCAGACCAATTCTTAAGAACGGCACACTTGATAAAACTTCACCAAAATCATACAGACCCATCTCAAGTATACCATTCTTAGCAAAAGTAATAGAAAAAAACAGTACAAATACAGACACAGGAGTATCTAGATTCATCCTACCCTCTTGACGAACAGCAATATGGATTTCGTCCCAAACATGGAGTGGAAACACTTCTCACAGTTCTAACGGATGTTCTATTAAGAGGGATTGACAATCACAAACAAGCATTCATCCTATTATTTATTGATATTTCAGCTGCTTTTGATAGCGTTCACCATACTATAATGCTCAACAACCTGAGACAAATAGGAATAAATGCCACAGTTCATAAATGGTTCTCCTCTTATCTAAATAATAGAACCAAAATGTAAGAATAGGCAATCAAACTTCTGATTCATACAAACTTGAAACGGGTTTACCACAAGGATCAGCGCTATCAGCACTTCTATTTAACATATACATAAAACCAGTTTGCAATATCTTTAAAAATTTTTGTGTACTCTATCATATATATGCAGATGATATCATGATGTACATCCCGTTCACAATCCCCAACTTACCGATGCAACTCCTGTCAGATTGCTTCAATGAAACCACATCCTGGCTAAATGCCCATAATCTCCAAATAAACCACTCTAAAACTGAAGTGCTAATTGTTACTAAAAACCAATCCTATACTCCCCCAACATACATAACGCTTCAAACCCAAGAAATTAAAATAAAAAATGAAGTAAGATATCTAGGAGTTATTCTAGATAAACACCTTACATTTGATACCCATATTAGAAATACCACAAAAAAAATCTATTTCAAGCTTAAAATCCTTAAACAACTAAGACCCCTTGTATACATACAAGATTTTATCAGCATAATTCAAGCCACCATAACCCCCCACTTTGACTTCGCTAACCTAATTTTATTAGGTACAACAAAACAAAACATTAAAAGAATTCAACTTGCACAGAATGCAGCAGCTCGGATAATAACGAAAGTACACTCACATCAACATATAACACCAATACTAGCATCCCTTCACTGGCTGCCAATACAAAGTAGGATAGTATACAAAACATTAATAACTGCATTTAAAACTCTAAATGATTTGGCCCCAGTCACCCTAAGTAACTTAATCAGTAAAGAGCATTCAAAATCTACTCAAAGAATAGGACAAGTAAATAAACTAAAAACTCCCAAAGACTTCATAAAAGCAAATAAACTTACAAACAACAGAGCTTTTTTACATGCAGCTCCAACAATCTGGAATTCCCTCCCAGATGATCTAAGAATGTTAACCGAGATCATTGAATTCCGCAAAAAAGTGAAAACCTATCTATTTTCTAAGCATTACAACAATACAGATCATCCCTCAATAGATTTAGATAAAGGCTAACCAGTTTTTTGTCTAATATATCCCAACGACCTAAACATACAATTCTTTATAGCTGAAACTGTACTTTGCACAATGCCTAAGCCCTACATAATGTGTATCTGTATATAATGTATAAAGTTTGCACTGTTCCGTGCTGTTCAGCTTTAACATTTGTTGTTTACTTATTTTATTGCTTTTGGTTATATGATGTTACATGTAAAACAAACTCTGCTTTGTTAATTGTTGTTCATTGTGAACCGCAACTGATCTATGGAAGATGCGGTATATAAATGATTGTTAAATAAATAAATAAATATAGGAGTTGATTCCGGCAGCAAGCATATTGGCCTGGAAAATCCTTCAGCCAAAAGCATCTAGAGTCCTACATTGACGTCCTGGAGGGTTAGATGAGTGTCTCTTTGCACTCTTTATTTTCTTCATAGCAGACTCAACCACAATAGAGTGGTGAGGAAGCTGAGTCTTATGAAAACCAGGACAGGGAGGGACACGGTACATGGTGTCTAACCTGCGAGAATGAGGAGAGATGGTGAGAGGAGTCTCCCACATGCCCAACATGAGATCATAGAGAATCTCATGAATAGGTAGGGTAGCTGCTTCCTTAGGAGCCTTAGGATATTGCAAAATATCTAATTGCTTGGCTCTAGGCTCTGACTCAGAGGCCACTGTAATGGAGAGGCCTCTAGCTACTTCCCTAATGAAGTCTTGAAAAGAAAAATCCTCTGGAGGAGACATTCTTCGTTTTGGAGAATCAGACTCCTGAGGAAGAAGCACCGGTGCATCGACAGAAACCTCCGACTCATCAGAGTCTTCGGAGGAATCGAAGTATCGCCTGTCTAGATGATCCTGTAAAGCCCGATACGCATACCGAGTGGGATCGACATCGGGAGTAAGCGGTATCGGTTCAGTACCGATGGGCATCGTAGGACAGGGTACCATTGCAGCCGACACCGAAGCCAATGTCGATGCAATCGGTACCGGCACCGGGAACGGTGCCGATGCCGGAGTCGGTACCGGCAACGGGGATTGTTGCGGTACCGAAGGCATCGAAGCCTGCATAAATGCCGTAAGGGTGCGCTGTATGGACAGAATTTTCTGATCCATCGACGTCACCAGAGTCTGGATGTTGGTACCAGTGGAGGCCACCGGTACCCCAGAACACGGCAACAGGTGATCGATCGAGGCCGAGCCATCGATGTCAACCTGTGACCCCATAGGTAATGCTTTGGAAGTCGGAACTTCCTGCCGGGGTAATTTTGCCGGAGCGGAATCCTCAAGGGCAAGCCCGGAGGCATCTCGATGCTTGGAGGGAGATTTGCCCTTCGAGGACCGGCTAGATTTATGTTTGGTTACCTGAGATCCATGGGAGGAAGCAGCCGCCCTGAAAGACGTTGATGCCACCGAGGCTGCATCAGAGGGAAACAGGGTACTGAGCTTGGCTGCTCGGTTCTGCCGACCTCTTTTAGACATCATGGTGCAGGTCACACAATCCGTGATGGAATGGTCAGGACCCAAACATTTTAGACACCAATCATGGGTGTCGGTGATAGAAATAGTACCGCCACATTTTGTGCACTTTTTAAACCTGGAAGCGGGCTTCTCCATGAGGAGAAAATATTTAGGCCTAAGGTCCAAACTGAAAATGCACAGTTGAAGAAAATTAAAGGTTTTTGTTGTTTTTTTTTTAATAAAGAAAGAAAAGAAAAGACCGGCGGTACCGGTCTGACGTCGAAGGCAGACGCGACACAGAAAAATAAAGAAAAAAATAAAGAACTTCTTCTGCGGTGACAGGAACACGACCTGCTGGCTCCGCGGAAAAGAACTGGAGAGAGGCGGTTGGGAAAGGCGGGAAGGCAGCGCGCAGGTGCTGTGGGATGCTCCCAAAAGCTTTCTTACTGGACGCTGGGGAGCGTTCCCGCGCAGGCTCCGTCGGTACCGACGATACCCATATGTGAAGACTCATTCCTGCTTGTTCCTGGAGATAACAGTCTCTGATCTATCTATATTATTTTTATATATATTTATCTATATGTTCCCTGTAATATAGTTATCTCCAAGTTATAATGCCCTGTTCAATGTAATTTCAGTTTGTTCAATGTAAACCACACTGATGCAGAATAGCGCAGTATATAAGAGAATGTAAATAAATAATTAAATTCAGTAAAGCAAGTTTTGCCTTACCAATTTATTAGATGTTTTTGAAGGTGGAAACAAGTGGAAACTGGTGAGCAGGTTGATATATTTCTATTTGAATCTTCAGACGGCGTTTGACAAAGCTCCTTAGGAAATTCAAGAGTCATGGAATAGGAGGCCATACCCCTTGGCCTCCTAAACAAGAAACACAGAGTAGGACTATATGGCCAGTTATCCACATGGAAACGAATATTGCAGTATAATGCCCCAAAGGTCTGTACTAGCATATTCACAAATGGTCTGCAGACAGGAGTGACAGGTCAGGTGATCAAATTTGCAGATGAGAGAAAATTATTCAAAGTAATTAAAACGGCAGAGAATTTGCAAAGGATCTTGTGACTTGGAGACCAGGCATTTAAATAGTAAATGAAATTTAATGTGGACAAGTGCCAAGTGATGCACAGAGATAAATAATCCCAACTACAGGCGCAAAATGCTACATTCTGGACTCAGTATGGACATATTATGCCTCTCTAAGGTCCCTGCTATGACCGCACTTTGTGTACTGTGTACAGTTCTGGTCACCCTGCATGGAAGAAAAAAGAAAAGGTATATCAAACTATAAAAGGGCAAAGATGACCCAAGGGTATCTGATTCCCTAAGTGAACACTCATCCATGTGTCTTCGACAGAACAGTTAAATGGATCCAGCACCTGTGCTGTGCACAAGGAAGCAAATCTCCTCCATTCAAAAAGCATAAGAACTTTTCGTCGAGGCCCTACTAGAGGCCAACAGAACATCTCTTATGCCATCAGGCAGATTAAGTTCCAACAGGACTAGCCTCTCAACATCCATGCAGTGAGGGCCAAGGATCCGACATTGGGGTGCAGCATCCTCCCGTCCTCCTGTGATATAGGTTACAGGGCAAAGCCCAACAAGCAGAGGTTCCCACTGGGAGAGTTAAAACAGAAGGGGAAACCACGACTGCCAGAGCCAATACAATGCAATGAGGATCATTGTGCCCCTGTCAGCCTGGAGTTTCAGCAGGGTCTTCACTATGGGGGGGGGGGGGGGAGAGATACGCATATAGCAGGCCCTTCCCCCAGTGCAGGAGGAATCCACTCATGCAGCTGGAAGGCATAGCTCAACTGGTCCGCCAGGGTATTCTGCTCCCCTGGAGGATATGTGGCCCTTAACTGCATATCGTGAGTGATAGCAAACTTCCACAACAGGACCGCCTCCCAGCACAGGAGATACGAACAAGTGCTCCCTTGTTTGCTTATGCAGTACCTCGTGACCTGATTGCTGCTCTGAATTGTTACAATATGGTTGGTCAGGCAGTCCTGGAAACCCCTGAAGGTATTCACTATGGCTCGTAATGCCAAGAAATTGATCTGCTGTAGGCTCTCCTGTTTGGACCAGATGCCTTGAGTGTAGAGGCCATTCACATACACTCCCCAACCCAGCTAGGATGCATCTGTCAGCATTCTCTGGGGTGGCACCCTCTGAAAAGGAAGTCCCTTGAGTAAATTCCGATGGCCCAACAACGAGTGCAGGGACTGGACAAGAGATATGGTGGTCGCCACCCAGTCCCGGAGACAACCGATGGCCTGTATCCACTGAGTTCTCAGTGTCCACTGAGTTTGTCTCAGACAGATGAGCCTTGGGAGTGATGTGCACTGTGAAAGCCATGAGGTCGAGCACGGTCAGCATCCCATGAACTGTGGTTTGAAGTCTCCACTGGGTATCACGGACTAAGGCCGTCAATCACTGAAAACAGTCCAGCAGAAAAAAGGTCTTTGCTTGAGTCGTGTCAATGACAGCCTCTATGATCGTCAGTTGTTGGGTAGGCTAACGGTGGGACTTCGGGTAACTGACTATGAAACCCATCTAGCTCTAGCATCTGGATGGTCAACTGCATTGAATGCTGGAATCCATCTGGAGTCGTACCTTTTAGAAGCCAGTCGTCCAGTTAAGGAAAGACAAAACCCCCTGATGTTCTGAGGTAGGCTGCTTCCACTGTGAGGCACATTGTGAAGACTCAGGGCACCAAGGCCAGTCCAAAGGGCAACACTCGGTACTGAAAGTGCTGTCCTCAGAGGACGAATTTGAGATATTTCCCATGGGCAGGATGGTTCTATATGTGATATACATGTTCTTTAGATTTAGGGAGAATAGCCAATCGTCTTTCTGAATATAAGAGATAGGGGCCCTAGAGAGACCATCTTGAACCTCTCTTGCACCAGAGGTTGAGGTTTCTGAGGTCCAGGATGGGCCAAAACCCTCCCTTCTCCCCCGTCTTCTTGGGGACCAGAAAGTACCTGGTGTAAAATCCCTGTCTAATCTGCTCCAGAGGCACAGGCTTGATGGCGAGATTGGCCAGAAGGGTAGAGATTTCCCTCTGAAGGAGGTTTAGATGCAGAGGGTTGAGGTGGATACAACCGGGAGGGGGGGGAGGGGGCAAAGAGGCAACAGTTCAGTAAAGTGCAACATGTAGCTACTTTGGACTATTTGTAGCATCCATGAGTCCAAAGTTATGAGGGGGCCACCTGTGGGCAGAGTGAGCTGTCCTCCCACTGGAGTCTTCCCCCTCTGTGGTCACCAGCAAATTGGCTATGTTCTGAAGGAACCAGTC
Source organism: Ichthyophis bannanicus (assembly GCA_033557465.1). Taxonomy (NCBI): domain Eukaryota; kingdom Metazoa; phylum Chordata; class Amphibia; order Gymnophiona; family Ichthyophiidae; genus Ichthyophis; species Ichthyophis bannanicus. Next base: position 552,580,687 of record CM066031.1, read on the forward strand.
AAAACCCCACCCTGGCTTGGGTTGTGAGGCAAGTTGAGCCTTTTGGGGCTTCTCCCGATGCTGTGGGCGAAGAGCCTGTGACTTCTGCTGGGAGGATTGAGGACCATGAAAGTAACTGCACTTACACAGGAAGTAGGCCTTCTTCTGGCCACCCCCTGATACTTCCTAAGATAGGGATTGGATACACATCTTGAAAGTCTGGTGAGGATGATGTGCTGCCTCTCTATGATGCCAGCTTTCTCCTCCACCTGCTCTCCGAAGAGGTTCTCTCTCCAGCATGCATGTCCGCATGCTTCTTTTGCACCGACTGCTCTAGGTTGGAAGACTGAAGACAGGCAAGCTGGTGGGCTCCAATACCCACAACTGCCACTCAAGAGACCATCTCAAAGGCGTCATATGTTGCCCTGACTAGGAACTTCAAGTAGTCTTTGCCACAGCACACCAGGGTATGATAACATTCCAGTTTCTCCAGAGGGAGGAATGGGCACAAGTCGGCGAGAAGACCCATGATGTCCTTCAGGAAGATGCTCATGTAGAGCTGGAAAGAGCCTACTCTAGCTGCAAGCATAGAGCTCTGGAAGCATCTCCTTCTGAAGGAGTCCAGCGTCTGATCCTCCCTACGCATGGGCACCAAGGAATGAGTCTTGGTGCTCTTAATCCTTTTCAAGGCAGACTCTATCACTAAGGAGTGGTGTGGAAGCTGACTTCTCAAATCCCAGGACCTTTTGAACCTGATACATTGAGTCCAGCCTCCTACTGACCAAGGGCACAATGAGGGGGTTCTCCCACATCCTCATTTGTAGCCTTTGTAGGATTCAGTGCACCAGCACCATCACCACTTCCTTAGGAGCTAAGGAATATTGGAGGATCTCCAACTCCTCTGCCCTGGCTCATCCTCCATCTCTAGTGAAAATGGGATGGCCTTGGTCATATTCCTCACAAAGTCATGGAAGAACATGTCCTCTGGAAGAGACGTCCACCCTTCATGCAGAGGAGAGGAGCTTGATGGAAGCTCAAGGGACCTGCCCTCTGACAGATTCTCTCCACATCGGTCACCCAACCATCACAGTCAGACTCCGAGAGGAAGTCGAAGTACTTCAGACTCTGCCCAGAGCTCCCTCCAACCTCAAAGGGAGTAGGAGCATCAACAGGATCGATGATACATCAAGTGCTTTTGGAGCTTCATCAGGACATCAGAACCCAATATACCCGAAAGAGAGATGGCCCTGCCGGGAACCGGCATCTGATCTCTTCAATGCCCTGATATTGATGCTTCTGCAGGCAAAGAATGCGTTTCAAGGATCGGCTGCTGGATGGTCGATGATGATGTCCCGACCACCAAAGGAACAACCAGCTGTATATCCAGAATCGATGCTATGTGAGCCTCTAGCGCCTGAAGGCATTCCTCCGTGGCTGCTGATTCCGAAGGCCTTGTGGCCTGAGCAGCTTCGATCAACATTTCTGGCATCCCCTGCAGGGGTATTGACATAGCCTCTATCATCGGGAAATGGTAGGTGCCTCTCCAAAACTCTAGAGGTTGATTCCTCTCTCCAGGGCACCTTAGAGGGCCATTAGCAGCCATCACTTTCGACACTGCATCAGGAAGGGCTCCGATGCCAATGCACAAGGTGCTTCGCCCAGTGCTTAGAAGGATCCCCCTTCGACACTACTGGGGCTGATGCGGAAACTAACCAATGGCTGATGCTCTGGGGCCCTATGGACGCTTGGCTCCGATAGAGCCCGAGAACCTCTCTATGTGGATCAACTTCGGTGGATCCTAGAGCAGCCATCAAGACCGATGCCGGTGCAAAAGATGCTGCACCAGACCTTCGGCCAAAGCGATTCTCACTGCTTCTCTCGACCATTCAGGCTTCTTGCTATCTGCAAGCTCAAATTACAAGAAAAGTGCTGGTTATCGGGACTAAGACACTGGATGACACAGCCACTGCCAGTCCCTTCCTCAGACCACCGAGGTGAACAAAAAGATGAGACAAGTGGAAGGAGGAATTGGCAATCTCCAGGTATCTAATCTCTGCACATACATCAGACACAGAGGTTCTTCTGAAGATCCTTCTCACAGAAGGTGGGCACAATGACAATGTTTAAGATGACAGGACAACAGCATAGAGGGGAGAATGGCCAGCACAATCTGCAAGGAGACAGAAGCTGTCGCAATTACCAAAAACGGCTCCTTGCAAGACAAGGCCTGCAGCTTAGATACCAGTCTGGTGGACATTATAGCAAATAGGAAGCCATCTTAAGGATCAAATCCTTAAGGGAAGCCTTATGAATAAACTCAAATAGAGGCCCTTTCAGTGCCATCAATACCATAGACACACTCTATTGAGGCAAAACTTGGCCCACAGGACAGAACTGCTTCCCTCTCTTAAGAGGGAGACATCGGTGGAGTGCTGCCAATGAAATCCCTTGGAAATGACCCCTGTAGCATGTCAGGGATGCCACCTGAACCCTGAGAAAATAAAGGACAAGCAGGACTACAAGGATGACAAAATAGAGAGAATGCCAGCCTGCCTGGCCTCCATGTTTCTAAAGTAACATCCCTCGAAAACTCTCACACAAGCTAAGGACGTAAAGGCTCATCAAGACCTTAAGCAGGATGTTTAATATAACTCAAACGTATCCCTTCTTAGAAAGCCTATATCTCTCAAGGATCAAGCTGTGAATGAGAAGGGATTCAGATCCTCCATTATTAGAAGCCCCTGCTGCAGGAGGCTCTTCTCTTCGGGTAACAAGGGAAGCCTCCAAAGGTTCAAGAGATCTGCATACCACAGCCTGAAAGGCCAGCCCAGGGCCACTAGGATTACCAGGCCATGATGGGCCAGAATCCTACGCAAGAGACAACTCATCATGAGCCAGGGAGGGAGACATCATGAGTGGCCTCAGGGGTAATGCTGTAAAGTAGGGTGAGCAAGCCTGCCATCCACAGATACGTCCCACAACTGAAGAGTTCCCCATTTTGGCATTCTCCTGGGTTGCCATCAAGTCGAACACTGGAAGGCCCAAGCTCTGAATCATGAGGTTGCATGCACAGTGGTTGAGTTCCCACTAGCCCAGATCCAAGGAGTTCCAACTCAGGAAGCTAGTCTGCATGTTGTCTATGCCTACAATGGGCACTGCGGCCAAGGCAATCAGATGCTTCTTCACCCAACACCACAGCTCCACAACCTCAAGAGTCACACCCACACTGAGTTTCACCTTGGTAGTTGGCATGCGCCACTGGCAGAGTATTATTCAAGATCACCAATATGCTTTGCCCACTAGTAGAGGCCTGGACTCCTTCAGGGCCAGAAAGATTGCTCTGGCCTCCATGCACATAATCACCCAGGTCTTCTGAATGGACCAGAGTTCCTGGGCCCACTGACCCAAGCAGTGTGCACCCTGGCCCTTCAGATTGGCATCAGAGGTGACAAGCACTCAATCCAATGCGTCCAAGAGTATCCTGTCAAAAGGTCATGAGGACTGCATTGCCACCTCAACTGCTTTTTGATTTCCCAGAGGAGAGGAAGGGTCTGCTCTAACAACTGGAAATAGGGGAGACCAGAGGGTTAGTAGGTGCCTCTGCAGCAAGTGCATGAGTACCTTGGTGCAAGGAACCAGCTCCAAGGTCAATTCTATGGACCCAAGGAACTGGAAGTAGTTCCAGGCCCAGGGAAATGACAGAGCACAAAATGCCTTGAGGTGGCTCTGAAGTTTGAGGGACCTCTCCATCATGAGGAAAAAACCCAGGAGAGTGTGACACTATGCCCTCAGATACTCTAAGTCCTGGGAGTTGCTCTTGGGATAGTTTATCAGCAACCCTAGCCTTTCCAGCTAGTATCACCAGGTCTGTCTCAGGTCTGTCTCAACTCTGGACTTCTCCAGCAAGTCCAACCGGTCAGTCAGATGTCTAGAATGGGTGTACCCAGATTTCTTACTTGCACAGAAATGCTGCTACTCCCACCATTACCTTGGAAAATTTACAGGGAGCCTTGGCTAAGTCACAGGGCAGGGCCTAGCACACAGAAGTGGAGAAACTGCAGCAGCTGTTCCCACATGGGAATGTGACAACATGTCTTGACAAGGTCTAGAGAGGTGAGAATTCTCCTTGCCTGAGTGATGCAATGACAGACTCGATGGTCTTTACATGGGAAGAGTGACTCAGTCTGACAATGACTGCCTTTAGGTCCAAGATATGCCACAAGAAACTTCCCTTCCTGGGCATCACTATATGGATGGAGTAATGTCCCTGGCCCCACAGTGGAGGGCATTGGAAAAAATGCATACAATTGCATGAGGCGCTGCAGAGTTTCCTCAAGCATCACCCACATGCGGAGAGCCACAGGGAAAATATACAAGGGCACTTTCATAATTCAAATATTTCATTTCAAACCCCAGACTGGCCAGAACCAGTGAGCTTAGGTCAGAAGGCAGAAGTATTGCAGAAGGAGAAAATAGATCTTCAACACTGAATGAGGACCCTAAGGACCCACTGACCCCAACTGGCTGAACCTTAGGAGGGACCCCCAGAATTCATTGAGGGGAAAGACTGGCTCTCAGTGGAGTCATGGTGAAGATGAGCAATCAAAGATCCAAATGGACTACCTCTTCCTGGACCGAGACCCCTAGACCACCAGGCCCATCTGGACTCAAATATTTGATAGCACCTCCAGGCTCCACACATGGCTCAAAAAGAGGTACTCCTGGCACCTCCAAGCCCACCTCCCAGAAGTCTCTGTGGACCTCAAGGATTCCACCCATTTCACTAAGTTCACAGCACACAGCAACCAGCCCTTACAGGAGAGTTTGTTCAGCCGCAGCTTGGAGGCAACATCCACTGACCAAATACAGAGCCAGAGCCATCAGTGGGCTACTACAACTTCCACTCTGTACTAGGAAGAGATTCTAATGAAGTCAGAGGGCAGCAACCACATAGATGGTCCACTGCCAACCTCATAGCCTCTAAGCTGTCCAGCAACTGTTGGATCCATCCAGGGCTGGTTCAAAGGTTTGTAGCACTCTGAGCCAACTTTTGCTTTTGCGCCCCTCCCCCTCCCCCATTGGGTCCAATCTTGCTCATTAAATGCCACCCTCTCATTTAACATAATCTGTGTATTCTGTATCATCATCCATATAGATTATGCGCTGAATAGAGAGTGATGGTGCTAGGCCTGATATTCCACAGACCTAAACTAAATGTGTAACTTACCTGAATAATGGTTGAATATTGCCACTATCTGGACAATTGTTTGGCCTACCCTTGGCTCCTCCCCTAATATGCCCCACAAGAATACAGATATCATCTGGCCATTCTGCAATTTAAAAGCCCAATGTTATCTGCATATTTTTTGAAATACACAGGATAATTATGCATTTGCCAGCGAACACCTAATTTCCTTTGAATATCAGTCTGATAGGGCACAATTATTCATTCATATGGAACACTCCCAGATTCACCAATAAAACTCTCCCAACAAATGCAGAGCAGAACTAGGGCGTTTCACTTTACATCTCAATCTATAAAAAAAATTCTATTCAAATTCTAGTCTCATATCAGTGACACCACTAACTCCCTCCACAGCTAGACACTGAACATCAACACAAAGCCCTGCCTGCAAATGGACACTCGACACCAGCATCACCTATGGAAAATCTGCCCTGCAAATATTCTAGACCACCAGTAACCCCCAGTTGGAAAACAGAACAAGCTGAACTACTACTGATTCCTAGAGGGAACCTACAATGTTGTTAACAGAATCCCTTATCTCTGCTACATATGGAAAACACAGACCATCACTAAATAAATAATAAGAAACTACGAAAGACAAAAATTGAAATGGAAAACCCAAAATCGGAAACTAAGCTATGAAACATAGAAGAAAGAGAAACAGAGATGCATTTCCTCCTGTAATAAACTATAAGAAATGCACATTTTCAAAGCTGACATTTTATTCTCTAAAAATTGACACTCTTTAGTACCTTTGTCTAATCATCTTATTTTTCCAGTCGGGTCGGTCCCAGCCTCTCTTTTCTATTTCCTCTTGTTGGGTTTGTTCTAAGTCCTTTTCCAAAATCCCATTTCCATTCCTTCACACTCCCTGTCTTCTTCATTCTTTCCTTCACAACATCTCTCTCCAACATTGATCCTTCTATTTCTTTCACTTGCCTTTACCTAATTATAGCTTTGTTTCATTCTTCTTTCTCCTTCTTACAATCTTCAGTCTTCCTCTTTTCACTGTTCACCTACTTAACAACTTTCTACTTCCTAATCTTACTTCTAGTTTTTCCATTCAGCATTGGTCTCATTCCTTTGTCAGCAACCTACGCCCTCCATCTTTCACCCACTTTCTAGACTGCCATTTCCTCCCTCTGTACTCATCTCCTCACCAGTCTCGTTTACCACCTTCTGCTTCTCATCCCTTTACCAGCCCCAGCTCATTCCAGGACCTTTCTTATGTCTTACCCCCAACTAGGCTTCAATTTCCCCTTTCATTTCTCCCATCTCTACCCTCTTTCACCTGCTTCAAGGGAGACCTGTCCCTTCTTATGGCTTTCATCTACTCCATAGCATCCTGTCTTTCAACTGCTCCAAAACCCTCCAAGTATTCTTCAAACGTTCTCCCCTCCCCATATTTCTGTACTCTGTCTCACAGTCCTACGCATACTGCTCAACAAATCACATTGTCCCCACTGTCCTCTTCATCTCTGGTCAAATTCTCAGTCCTCACTATGCCCCCCCCCCCCCAACAACTCCAAGTTCCAACTCACAATCTCACCAAGCCCCAAATCCCCACTTAAAATCCCAATATCCAGTCCATCTTAAAGTCATTCTTCCATTTTCTTGCACAATTTTAGAGTCTCCACCTGTCAGAGTCCCTGCTTTCCCACATCCTATGTCCCTAGTATCTGCCCCCCCCTTCCCCTGCACCCACCCATCTACTTTCTTCTCCAATATTCATTAACCTTGCCTTTCCTCCTCTTTACCCTAGTGTGTGTTATATCCCTTCCTCTCAATCTTCCCCTTGCCGACTTTGCTTCCACTCACCCTGGGGCTGAGGCTACAACTGAGACAGGACATTAGAGCCCTTATCCTGGGGTTTTCTTCCTAAAACCCTCTGCGCTGCTGCATAGGATCAGATACAAAAATGAACACACCAGGACGCTGGCAAAAAAAAAAGGAGCCTGCTTGCAATCTCGCTGAAGAGAAGGCTCCACTACATGCAGAGCCGTATTGCATCCTGAAAAGGTATGAAGAGAACCCCATCAGCAGAACAAGTGGATCATGGAGACCCTAGTCTTTCATCAGGAAAATCAGCCCAACCTCCTCCGAATTACCTTTTGGTAAAAAAGAGTTTCTCGAGTTCCTCAACCAACCCCATAGAGGATACGGTTGGACTCCAGAAGAAAGAGGCAAAGTCGGGGCTTTGACCTCTCTAACTGCCTATGTTAAAGGTGCTCATGGACCCTAGGTTTCCCCTAGTAGGGGAGGGTTTGGGCCTTGAAATCTCATGAAGGGGATGTCAAGCAGCTAGCAGAAACTGAAGACAGCCTGCTAGCTGTTTCAGGAACTGCAGAGCAAGTTGGCTGAAAAGAGCAGCCCTGGGGCTCTGGAGGGCCCCAAGGAGCCAATGAGCTTGTGGCTAAGACCTCCCCACCAGATTCCACCTCCATCAGGCCCAGTGAAAAACAAAGTAAAGGAACACCAGGGGATCCCAAAATACCCTAATAAGGGTGCCTCGGACACTCCAGCCACCATCAGGGCAAAAAGCAACAGTCATGGCGGGGAGGAAAAAAAAAAGCTGGGGTCACAGACTACAACAGGTAACGTGGCTGAGCACTGCGGTGGCACAGTTTAAAAAAAATTAAAGAGAGAGAGCGAGAGAGAGCGAGAGAGACCATGAAAAAAAAAAAAAACCTGCCAAAAGAAACAAACCAGACTGTGGTGAAAAGGAAGTCCTGAAAAGGGAATCCCTGCACCCACTGAGCTGCCCAGAGAAATCCAAGCAGGGAACCCCAGATCCCATGCAGGTCTAGGAAGCCCAATGCTGAGCAAAAGGGTTTTTTCCTCCAAAATTTGGAGCCAGTATTTGCAAGCAGCAAGTGATAAAGCCCACTGAAACAGTGGGAGGAAAAACAAATTATTAGAAAAAAAAAGCAAAATATCAAAAAAGCATACGGATCAATGATAACAAGAGGGAAAGGAGATCAGAGCCCAACTTACCAGCTCCCCCGCAGGGATCCATAGGTGTCCGGTTCCTCTCTGGCCCAAGCAGTACTAGAGACCTGTTGGACAGTGCTGGACACAGAGCGGCTGTTAGCTCCAAGAGACAGGGATGTACCTGAGTTCTGAGCAATGCTGGGCCTACAGGTATCAGTCGCACAGGCCACAGCACATTGGTGTGGGCCAGGAGAGACATGCCTATCTGCACTACTCCAAACATCTTGCAACCTGCTGAAGTTTCACTTCAGTTGTTTCTTCAGGGGATCACTATGTACTTAAAACTCTAAAAAATAAAACCCATTTCAGTAACCACTCACTACCATGCCCCTCTCTAAGTTCCTAATAAACATCTCATTGTCTTGCCTTGTAGTTGTGCGGCAGCAAAGCCACCTACTGGAAAAATGAATGATGCTGTACACGCCTCAAAATTAACTCTGCTCCAGCGACTCCATTGTAGTAAACTTAATTCGGGCTGCTTTTAGATGAACGCCGCGCATACGGGTTGAAGAATACCACTCCTTATTTAAAGCTTACTTATCTGCTCTTCTATTGGTGGCCCCTACATCCTACCTCCAAATGACATCATTCGCGCCACTGATATTATGGAGCTCTCCCGTCAAACTCCACTATTCGGGGTACCTACTACCCAACCCCAAATGACGCCACTCCCGTCATTGGTACTAAACTTTCACATCTTCTAATCTTTTGATGGATTCTACTACTCGCTCTCAAAAGACGACATTCCGGGCACTAATATTATGAAGCAAAACATTTTATCTTCAACCCCCAATGCGCTGTGTCATTTGCCTCACATAGCTACTGATTTTCAAATTTCATAACGTTTTAGTCCCTGACCATAGATCTTTTAATCACCTCTAGATAACGCCAAATAATGTCTAATTTTCATATTTCATATCATATTCATCCCTGACCATAGATCTTTTATTCAAATCTGGATATCTCCAGGGCATGTATACCCCATCGCTCTCATGCTTCTTTCTCGATTTAAATCTTTATATACAGGACGACCAATCTATGTTAATATTCAGACCTGCCGGTGCCAACGATTTCAAGGTAAACATCCATTTTTGTTGTCTGATAAGCAAAGATTGTTCTTGTGATTTACCAGCAATCCCCGACTCAACTCTATCAATGCAAAAATACCTTAATTGTTCAAAAACATGTCCCATTGTCATGCAATGTTGAACTAACAGTGCCTCCCTAACCTTACATTTCAACTGACTTCGATGTTTCCCCAATCTAACTTTAAAGGGGCAGATTGTCTTTCCCACATAAAATAATTCAGAAGGGCACTGAATAACATACTACACTTAGGCCATTTTCCGAAATTATTTTATTTTTGAAGGAGTCATTTGCCAACAAATATCCAGAGTGGCCATGGGAGCCATATGTGCCCCCTCCATTGCAAACCTATATATGAGTAAATTTGAAGAACAATGGCTGTCTCAGTCTCCATATGTGTCTAATATCATCTCATGGAAGCGTTATATAGATGACGTCTTTATGTTGTGGAAAGGTTCAGAAGAAAGGTTAGCATCATTCCTACAGTGGTTAAATCAATGCGATCATAAAGCAGTTACTTACCTGTAACAGGTGATCTCTGGGAACAGCAGGAATTAGTCTTCACATATGGGTACGTCGGTACCAACGGAGCCTACGTGGGAACGCTCCCCAGCATCCAAAAAAGAAAGCTTTTTGGGAGCATCCCACACGCATGCGCGCTGCCTTCCCGCCCATTCACTTCCCTCTCATCAGTTGGGTTTGTAGCTGAGACCGAAGGAGGGAAGTAGACAAATTAGAGAGAGAGAGAGAAACAACTCTTAGGGGAGGTGGGTGGGTTGTGAAGACTTATTCCTGCTGTTCCCAGAGATCACCTGTTACAGGTAAGTAACTGCGCTATCTCCAGGAACAAGCAGGAATGCTAGAGATGCCTGGAGGAGGTCCCAGCATGCTGCAAATCTAATCGATGGGCCATGCTAGTTCCCAGAACCTCCGGCATCCAAGGTATGGAGGGTAGGAGTTGAAGTAAAAAGGGTGTGCTGTGAAACAGCTTGACTAAACAAGGCGTCTAGAGAGGAGTCCTTGTGTAGATCAGAAATGTTAGTAAATATTGGATTCCGATTTTCTAATGTGGACCTTAGTCAAAAATATTGCGAAGGTATTTGTTGATGCTAATATGGTCTGGTGCTAGAAACCAGTACATTATCCTGAAAGAAAATACCTTACTGTGAAGTAGAGGAAATACATTTTGCAATACAGGCAGAGGTCAGAAGCCTAAATGGCTAGAACTAATCCCAGAAGAAAAAACTGGGAGAGTTTAATGGGGTTGGACTTTGGATGAGAAGCTAAAGCTTCTGTAGGCCAAAGTTTGAAGCTCTTTGTCCTTGGAGCAGAAAAAGGCTCTAGGAAAGAGAGGAGATAAATCTGACTGGTTTGCAGAGAAAGGATGGTTCTTTAAGACCCCTCTATCCAAATGAAAGAAAGAAACATTTGTAGTAGGCGGTGTAGCCTCCAATTTCTTGAAGATCAGCAATGTCTTCCCTAAGTGATGTCACTTAGGATGACTTTACATGGAGAGCTTCAGATGTAACGTAACCAGAGAGGTTACAGTAAAAGAAGGTAGTTTGTGATTACCATAAAAATTGGTTGTCCATTTAAAACCCTATGGCATGCTGGAACAGCATTAATATGGACAGTAACAAATCTTTCAGAGTGATATATGTGTATATATATATATGTGTATGTGTGTGTGTGTGTGTGTGTGTGTATGTATATATATGTGTATATATATATATGTATATATGTGTATATATATATGTATATATGTGTATATATATGTGTATATATATGTATATAGGAGTGGAGTAGCCTAGTGGTTGGGGCAAGGTACTTCAGGCCGGAAGTTCAAATCCCACTAGAGGACAGCAACCTTGGACCGGAAGGACTGGGGTTTCTAGTCCCACAGGTGCTCCTTGTGGTCTTGGGCAAGCCACTTAACCCTCCATAGCCCATGTTCCCTGTAAATTAGTTATCTCCAAGTTATAATACCCTGTTCAATGTAATTTCAGTTTGTTCAATGTAAACCGCACTGATGCAGAATAGCGCGGTATATAAGAGAATGTAAATAAATAAATAAATATGTATATGTGTGTGTATATATATATATATGTATATTTATTTATTTATTTATTTAACAATTCTTATATACCGCACTATTTGTTATCAGTGCGGTTTACATTTAACAAAGATTTTTCAGATCAGAGAAGACTGATTGAATTTACATTATAACAAGGCATAAAACTTGGAGAACATGGGAAACTATTTACATATTGACATGTATCAGGATGGTTGAGGAATACATGAAACTATATACATAAAGATATGGCATGATATATGTATACAAGTATCAACTATATATATATATATATCGAGAGAGAGAGAGAGAGAGAGAGAGAGAGAGAGACTCACTTAATAACAAGAAGGGGCAAGACCTGCTTGAGAATATGGATAGAGAACCCCTTACTGGTTACACGTGGAAGAACCATGAAGAAGGTTACATGGAAACCAGTGGAATGTTCCTAGTCAGAAGGATAGGTCTAGATTTCTTTAAAATTCTAGACTTTGAATAACCAGAAATGGAGATCTACGTGAAGGGGTGCAGAGAAATCCTTAGTCTTAAGACAACAAGTCTGAATCCTTCTATAACTTCAGTGTGGAGAAAAAGAAGCAATAAAAGGGAATACCATATTTGCCCATCTATGAGGACAATATGAGTATAATGCGTTCTTTGTTCAGCATAAGCTCCAATGAAGTATTGGGAATTAGAAGGAATGCACTAGACAAGGACAGACTGCAGTGAAAAGAAAAGCATCCCTGTTGGAAGAGTTCCACTGGAGATGTGGAACAACTCAGGGAATTAAGCAATTCTTTATGCTTTCACGTGATCTAAGCCCTGGTTCATTTTCCCTAAAAGGAAATTTTAAGGAAGATTGTAAAAGTAGGAAAAAAACGGTCATGTGGGAGCATGACTGGGCAAGCCTTTCAACCATATGGAAGTTACCCACCAGGAATGGCTCTGACGCTCTCTGGCAAAGGCCCCATAGTTGCAGAGCTTTTTGTAGAATTGCAACGAGCATGTTGTAGGTTGCGCAGGTGAGATCTGGTTGTTTAATCTATTCTGTGGGAGCCAAAGAATCGAAGATGGCTAAGAATAGCAGACAGGCTGGTTGCCTGCAACGATAAATTGTCCAAGTAGATTTTGGAACCTCTCTTGGAATTATGTGTTATTAAGGCAGCAGAAGAGGTTAGGTCCTATAGATTGGAAAAGGACCGACAGACATAATTAGAAGTGATAAACTCTCAATTATGGCCTGATAAGCTGTCTTAAAAGAAATATTTGAAAAGATTGCAGAGGGGAGAAACTCTGTATGGAAATCACTTACTGGAGTAGGTATTGAGGACAATCCTATGGCTTAAAAGGTAAGCGCCCCCCCCCCCCCCCCCCGTCAAATAGTATCACTCTTAGAGTGAAAATCTCAACTATGAAGGATAGAAAGTAATACAGAGTTGGGAAGACTTACAATTTGGTAAGTCTCTGAAAAGGGTAAAGCTCCCCTACAGTCAAAAGTATAAGATATCCTCGTACAGGACAACTGCCAAGGTGAAGGGCATAGCATACCTTGTAAGTAGTTGTAACTCCTCTGTTTACTTTAAAAGGAGAGGAGAAACCTGTTACCTGTAGGGCATGATTATCCTCAATAGCTCTAAGAGCTGAAAGGATGGAATGCTCTTGACAAGAGATTCATGCCTAAAGTGGAGGATTGAGGCAGTGTATCACTGACCTCTCAATAAGGATGAGAAGAACTGTAAATGCTTCTATAGTTAAGAAGTAGCGGTTCTGAAGCTCAACAAGGAAAAAGATTTAATCAAATAAAATATCAGAAACCCTGCGACTGCTGAGTTTGCTGAGCCTGTTGAGACTTTGGTTTTATTAGCCTGGTATGATGTTGCCCTTCTTTGGAAACATCTGCATGATGGGTAGAAGATGAATAAAACTTTTTCCCCTTAGGGGAATAAAGTTTGTTAGGAGATTTTTTACTAGCTGGGGTAGAGGAAAGTTTTGACAACCCTCTGAAAGCAACAATATCAGTGTTTAACTGATTAGCTTGAAATAAAGCATCCTTGTTAAAGAGATTTTCACCAGTACAAGGAGTATTTCCCAGCTTTTCTTGTACCCATTTGTCCAAGTCTGAAGCTTGGAGCCAGGCCATGCGTCATGCTCCTATGGCTATAGCAGAAGTTCTGCTAATAGACTCAAAACAGTCCAGGGAAGCACGATTAAGGAATTTAGAGATTTTGAGCATGACTGACTAATATGAAAAAGTCTGCCCTTTTATGTTCTTGAAGAAAAGGGTTCAAAGGCTTCAAGTTCTTTGTGACCTCTTCAAGAGATAATCCCATATAGAAAATATATGAGATAATTCTTGCTGAAAGCATTGATGCCTGGAAGCATCAACGTCCAAAGTCATCTAAAGTTCTAGACTCACGACCTGGCGGATAAGAAGAGTGCTTCTTTGCACTCTTAATACGCCTCATTGCTGATTCTACAACAATAGAATGATGAGGAAGTTGAGTCTTTTGAAAACCTGGAGAAGGTGGCACCTTGTACATGGAGTCAAGTGTCTTAGAATGTGGTGATACCGTTAAAGGAGTTTCCCACATCCTTAAAAGTAGATCTTGTAAGATCTGATGCAAAGGAAGCATGATCACCTCCTTCAGAATCCAGGGGGATTGCAGGGTCTCTGAATCCCCTGGCAAGGATTCTTTACCAGGTATAGAAATGGCAAGTAACTTTGCCATATCAAGTAGAAAAGCTTGAAAAGAAATCTCCCCTGAGGAGGACCCTCTAAAATGAGGGGTAAAGGCTAGACTTGTTGAAGATTCAGCCTTGGTACCAATGGATTCATCCCAGTCATCGGGATCAGAAGACCTGAAAGGATGAAGCATCAGATTTTCCTTAAAGCGATGTCTTCGGTACTGCCCGAGGTCGGTACCGAGACGAGTCGGTACCAAACCATCCATGCTAGAGATCAATTCCAGGCTCGGCATCGAAGGAAGTGAGTCTGTCAAAGTAAGCATGGACGGCACCGACACCGATGCCCATGTCGATACTGGTACCGGTACCGAAGCCGATACAGATACTCGAGGAACGGTCTGCAGCAACTCTAGCTGTACCTAAGTAGCCGAGAGCGCTAGACTACATTAATCAGTGAGGAGTGTTTCATCCATCACCATAGCCGATGCCGGGATGTCGGTACCGCTCGAAGCGGCCACAACCACCGAGCATGGCCCAGGTATGTTCATCGAGGTAAGAACCCCTTGAACAACCTGAAGCCCCATTAATGCTTTGGAGCCCGAAGACTCCCGCCGGGGCTTTATTGCCAAAATGTCCTCGAGGGCAAGGCCAGAGCCATCTCTATACTGGGAAGGAGATCTACCACTTGAGGACTGGCTAGTCTTTACAGACTTTTGTTTGGTTACCTGATCCTGTGGAGATATTCTAGCTGGTGACATCAAGTGCAATGTGAACCGGGTATCGAGTTATGCTCGATTCTGAAGACTTCTTCTGTTTGAGCTCCAGCAGGAAAGACACTCCAGTGGGCAATGTTCAGGACTCAAACATTTTAGACACCAAGTATGGGTGTCTGAAAATATATCTGTACCGCCACACTTTGAGCATTTCTTAAGGGCAGTGGCTGGCTTTTCCATAATGGAAAGATAGAGGCCTAGTGGCCTAGAAACCATCAGACACTAAACAGGAAAAATTTCTGAAGAAAAGAAGAAATTCTTTAGAAAAAAGAAAGAAAAGCACCAGCGGTACCAGTGGCGTCGAGGGAAGGCAGACGCGACCACAAAAAGCTAAGAATAAAAAGAAGAATTTTCTGCGGTGACAGGAATACGTCCTGCCGGCTCCGCGGAAAACGGAAAACTGATGAGAGGGAAGTGAATGGGCGGGAAGGCAGCGCGCATGCATGTGGGATGCTCCCAAAAGCTTTCTTTTTTGGACGCTGAGGAGCGTTCCCGCGCAGGCTCCGTTGGTACCGACGTACCCATATGTGAAGACTAATTCCTGCTTGTTCCTGGAGATTATACAATTCACACATACGTATCAAAGAAAAATTGGCCTATCTGGATGTAGTTATCAGTAGAGGGAAAGGAGAATGGTCAACATCGGTTTATCGAAAAATCACAGACCGTAACACATTTCTGCATTTTGGAAGCGCGCACCCTCCGAGGTTAAAACAGAGTCTTCCCTTCTCCCAATTTTTAAGTTATAGGCGAAATTGTTCCGATGATCGGGAGTTTAAAAGGTTATCAAAACAATTGACAGGTAATTTTAGGGAGAGGGGATACCCTACAACCATGGTGAAACGAGCATATTCCAGGGCTCTCTATAACAATAGAAGTTTGCTTCTGGAGCCCAAAAAAATGGGAAGCGTTGACTCTAGCAACATTAATTTAATCACTCGTTATTCTTCACAGAGTTCAGGTATTCAAAGAATGTTAAAGAAATATGGGAATATTCTAGAGGTTATTCCCGGGCTAGTGGACAAAAAAATATGTTGTGTATGGCAACGTAATCACAATTTAAAAAAACAACTCAGCCCTGCAGTATTGAAATCCCCTGTTTTGACAGTAACTTCATCAGACATTAGGAAGGGCCACAGAAAATGTGGGAGGTGTAATATATGCGACATTACTATGGAGATAGATGTTTTCACACATCAGGGATCCACATATTCGTTAAGACGATGTACAACCCATCCCGGGGAATTTCCAAGATGGCAGCAGCACTCCTAGCCGTGTGAGCACGTTTCTTTTATCATGGGCAAGAAGCGGAAGGGCAAATCAGGGTGGTTGCCCTCCCAGCTCTCTGCTGCCTCTTCGCCGGTTTCTGGTGTCTTTGGTCCTTTGGACACTTACCTTTTGCGTGCCACACGGAGTTCAGATGTGGCTGGTGGGGAAAGCTGATTAGCGGCTTTGTCGGAGTTGGATAGCTCGGCAGCTGCTTCGGCATCATCGTCCTCCCCAGCATTGAGCCCTGCACCGAAGGTTCTTCGCAGCCACACACTGCCAGAGGGCTTCCTGGAGGTTTCCTCCCCTGCATTGTCAGTGGAAGATGGTGCCTCGTGTGGGCCAGGAAAAGGTGTGCCTGCGGAGCTGAAAAGTGGAGCTGAGAGTGAGCTCCCTTGTATTACTTCCTCGGTGTCTGTAGGAGGTGTGTGTCTCGGGCAAGTTTCTTCTTCTGCCCGGCGGGGTGAATTGCTGGCACATATGGAGGAGGATGACCCAGCGCTGGACTCAGAGGTGGTGTTCTCCCTTCAATGGCCTGTAAACTTTACACTGGAGTCTATATGGAATGCTATTGCCTCGTTAGTTGAAGCTTTGTTTCCCCAAATTTCCTCCTTAACTACTAAGGTTAAAACAGCTATGGGAGCAGTAACTGTAAGGGAAGAGAAAATATCTGGTATGTGCGTTGAACAGGAAGGAACTTGGAATAGACTATCCAGCTTGGAAGATCAATCTGATATTTTGAAAAAGAACCTTCTGTCGGTGCATATGAAGCTGGAACAACTTGATAATCTTTCTTGAGTTCACAACTTGAGAATAGTTAATTTTCCTAGGTCATCCTCCATTAGTGCTAAAGATATGTTTAAGGAATATCTATTGAGTGTTTTAGGGGTGTCCCCTGAGTTAATACCACCTTTAGTTAAAATTTACTATTTACCTAAAGTGAAACATACTACCCCGGGTAGAGATTCGGGGGGAGGTTTGCTACAAGGGGATGTATTAAATGTAACTAATCTGCTGGAAAACTTTGGGTTAGATCCTCTAGAACCCTCTACTCTCCTTGCAACTTTTGCTTTAATGTCAGACAGAGAGTGGCTGTTGAAGCTTTTTTTCCGCAAAAGGAAACTCTCTTTTCGTGACTTTGCTGTCCGTATTTATCCTGATTTATCGAGAGAAACACAGAAACGCCGAAGGGAGTTCCTTCTGTTACGATCAGGGGTTTTGCAGCTGGGGGGCTCTTTTTTCTTAAGCATCCCTGCAAATGTTTGGTAAAGCACCAATCTGTTTTCTATGTGTTTTTTGAGCCTTCCCAGCTGCTAGCCTTTATTAGCGCTAGGCGTCTAGAATCTTCCATTGACCCCCTCCTAATGAGTTTATGTATTTATTGTCTGAATTGATGTGCTGTCATGTTTCTTGCATATTTGGTATTATATTTACATGAATGGTTCCCCCTTGTGTTGGGCTAGGGTGGTTTGGCACTTTGTAATTTTTTGCTTATTAATATTGTAATTCTTTTTCTTGGTTATTATTCTGTTATTATTCTGTGTGCCAACCTGTTTCTTCAAGAGAGTGCTTTGTTGGCTTTCTTGACTTTATTGTTAAATTTGCATAAATATAAAATAAAAAATATATATATAAAAAAGACGATGTACAACCTGTGATTCCACCAATGTAGTATATGTTATTCCGTGCCCTTGTGAATTAATTTATGTGGGGAAAAACAATCTGCCCCTTTAAAGTTAGAATGGGGGAACATCGAAGTCGGTTGAAATGTAAGGTTAGGAAGGCACCGTTAGTTCAACACATGGCAATGGGACATGTTTTTGAATAATTAAGATGTTTTTGCATTGATAGAGTTGAGTCGGGGATTGCTGGTAAATCGCAAGAACAATCTTTGCTTATCAGAGAACAAAAATGGATATTTACCTTGAAATCTGTGGCACCGGCAGGTCTGAATATTAACATAGATTGGTCGTCCTGTATATAAAGATTTAAATCGAGAAAGAAGCACGAGAGCAAGGGGGTATACACGTCCTGGAAATATCCAGATTTGAATAAAAGATCTATGGGCAGGGATGAATATGATATGAAATATGAAAATTAGACATTTGGCGTTATCTAGAGGTGATTAAAAGATCTATGGTCAGGGATTAAAACGTTATGAAATTTGAAAATCAGTAGCTATGTGAGGCAAATAACACAGCGCACCGGGTGTTGAAGATAATGTTTCGCTTCATAATATTGGTGCCAGGAATGTCGTCTTTTGAGAGCGAGTAGTAGGATCCATCAAAAGATTGGAAGATGTAAAAGTTTAGTACCAATGACGGGAGTGGCGTCATTTGGGGGTGGGTAGTAGGTACCCCGAATAGTGGAGTTTGATGGGAGAGCTCCATAATATCAGTGGCGCAAATTATGTCATTTGGAGGTAGGATGTAGGGGCCGCCAATAGAAGAGCAGATGAGTAAGCTTTAAATAAGGAGTGATATTCTTCAACCCGAATGCGCGGCGTTCCTCTAAAAGTGGCCCGAATGAAATTTACTATAATGGAATCGCTGGAGCAGAGTTAATTTTGAGGCATGTGCAGCATCATTCATTTTTCCAGTAGGTGGCTTTGCTGCCGCACAACTACGAGGCAAGACAATGAGATGTTTATTAGGAACTTAGAGAGGGGCATGATAGTGAGTGGTTACTGAAATGGGTTTTATTTTTTAGAGTTTAAAGTACATAGTGATCCCCTGAAGAAACAACTGAAGTGAAACGCGACGAAGGCGCCTAGGGAAGGCGTTGGGATCAGAGAGCGGAAAGGGAGTGTGAAGATGAAATCAAAATTGAAGCTAAGCACTCAGGTTTTGCTGTATATTGAACAATTAGAGTGGTCATAAAAGTTTAAAATAACAGCATTTATACTTGAGTAATGCGAAAGGAGATACAAATTCCATACGCTCTCATGATTATTATTTTGGTTTAGTTAGGAAATTCACAATATATACTGACAGCTTGTTGAAGGTCATTGATGCTATTGGGCACTACTGTTGGACATAATAAAAGTCCGAAAATAAGTGCTAAAAAAGTCTGAGACCTTTAACTGTATTGAGAATAATCCTAAGAGCAACCATAAGAGATAATATTGCTGAAAAGAAGATTTTGGTTCTTTATATTAGAATTTCAGATTTAACTGTGCTCAGAGAAAGACCAGAAATAGCTGTTTAAATCCTTTTTAAAGCAAACTATGCTAACTGCATTGACTGAAACTTCTAGCAACAAAATTCCACAGCTTAACTGTACACCAAGTGGAAAAAAAACCTAATAGCTTTAAATGTATGCCTACTGGTTTTATGACTTGTCCTCAAGTCATAGTATAACATGAAAGAGTAAAGCACAGTTACTTACCTGTAACAGGTGATCTCTGGGAACAGCAGGAATTAGTCCTCACATATGGGTACGTCGGTACCGACGGAGCCTGAGCGGGAAAGCTCCCCAGCTTCCCAGAAGGAAAGCTTTTGGGGCCTCCCACTGCGCATGCGCGCTGCCTTCCCGCCTTCCTGACCAACTCTCCTCAGTTCGAGTTTATAGCTGAGACAATAGAGAGAGGAAAGGAAGAGAGAGAGATACAACTCCTAGGGGAGGTGGGCGGGTTGTGAGGACTAATTCCTGCTGTTCCCAGAGATCACCTGTTACAGGTAAGTAACTGTGCTATCTCCAGGAACAAGCAGGAATAAGTCCTCACATATGGGGACTCCCTAGCTAAGATGCCTGGGAGATCCCCTGAAGGGTATGAGACCCTGAAAGGTTCTTCATCTTCCTATGGATCTCAGGCATCCATTCAGGGAAGGTGGGCTGGAGTTGTTCAAGAATGGAACAGGTGTCTGAGGACAGCCTGACCAAACAAGGCATCCCGGCGGGAGTCCTTGTCCAAACAGTAATGGGCTGTAAAGGTATGAACCGAGGCCCAGGTGGCTGCTCGACAGCTCAGGTCAATGGACACAGAGTTTAAATGAGCCATAGAGGTGGCCATGGCCCTCACGTTGTGAGCGGTGACATGACCCTCCAGAGAAAGGTTCTTACTCTGGTAAGCAAAAGAGATACACTGAGCAATCCAATTGGAGAGTGTTCTTATGGAGACTGGAAGTCCTAAATGAGAAGGATCAAAAGCAACAAAAAGCTGAGAAGACTTTCGATGTTGCTGTGTCCTGTGGAGGTAAAAGGCAAGAGCTCTTTTACAGTCTAGAGTATGAAGGTTCCTCTCTGCATTGGATGCATGAGTAGCAGGAAAAAAGACAGGTAAATATACCTCTTGATTAAGATGAAAAGGTGAGACCACTTTAGGCATAAAGTGAGGATTTGTCCTAAGGACTACCTTATCATGATGGAACCTTGTATAAGGTGGATTAGCCACTAAGGCCTGCAGTTCACTGATGCGGCGAGCTGAAGTGACTGCAATGAGGAAAATAACCTTCCAGGAAAGAAATTTCAAGGAGATAGTGGCTAAGGGTTCAAAAGGTGGCTTCATAAGCTGACCAAGAACCAAGTTTAAGTCCCATGCCACTGGAGGAGGTCGAATGGGAGGTTTAGTTAAAGTTAAGCCTCTCATGAATCTAGCAATAAGAGGATGAGAGGAAACAGGTTGTCCATTGATGGGCTTAAGTGATGCCGCAATAGCACTCAAATGGACTCTTACTGAATTCGTTTTGAGTCCTGCATTGGAGAGATGCAGGAGATATTCCAAAAGAGAATTCAATGGGAGTGCCAGAGGGTTAAGACCCTTTTGAGCACACCAAATGGAAAATCTTTTCCATTTAAAAGCGTAAGAACGCCTAGTGGAAGGTTTCCTAGAGGCATGTAGGATATCCTTCATTTGCTGCGAAAGATTGAAGTGTTGAAGGTCTAGGCCTTCAGTAACCAAGCTCTGAGGTGAAGGGACTTGGGGTTTGGGTGCCACAAAGTCCCCTCCTCCTGAGACAGAAGGTCTGGAGCAGCTCCCAAGTCCAGGGAGGGGGCTTGGGAGAGATGCAGAAGTAGAGGGTACCATACTTTGCGTGGCCAGCGTGGAGCTATGAGGATCATGGACCCTTGATCCCTTTGAAGTTTGAACAGAGTCTTGGGAATCAAAGGAATGGGTGGAAAGGCATACAGGAAACCCTGACCCCAATGCAGGAGGAAGGCATCCTTGGGTCTGAACTCCCTGACACGGAATTCTGGAACAGAACCGGGGACGTTTGGCATTCCACGGACTTGCAAAGAGGTCTATGTCCGGGGTTCCCCATTTCTGGAAGATTCTGAATACCTGATCCATGTGCAGGGACCATTCGTGTGGAAGCAGAACTCGACTGAGTCTGTCTGCCCAAGAGTTTTGGATTCCTGGAAGATATACTGCCAGGAGATGGATTTCATGCTCTCTGGCGAAGGCCCATAATCTTAGAGCTTCGTTGCAAAGCGACAGAGAGCCAGTCCCTCCTTGTTTGTTTATGTAAAACATGGCTACTTGATTGTCCATGTGAATAAGGACTGTCATGTTGCTGAGGAGGGTATGAAAAACTTTGAGAGCTAGAAAGATTGCTTGAAGTTCCAAGTGGTTGATATGAAGGGTGGTCTCCTGTGGAGACCAAGTGCCCTGAGTGGAGAGATCTTGGAGATGAGCCCCCCAACCTGTCTGGGAGGCATCTGTTGTGAGGGTTGCTTGGGGCAACAATGGTTGAAAGGGGGACCCCAACAACAGATTTTGAGTGGATATCCACCATTGGAGAGACCAAAAGAGACAATTGGAGTTTGCTATTTGGTCTGAGAGAGCTCCTGATGCTTGAGTCCACTGGGTGGATAAAGCCCATTGAGCTGCTCTCATATGTAGGCGAGCATAAGGCACCACATGCACTGTGGAGGCCATGTGGCCTAATAGTTGTAGCATCTCTCTGGCAGTCAAGTGGCTTCTGGACTGAGTCTGAGAGGCTAAGTGCACTAGACGTTGGCAACGGGCCTGAGGTAGATAGGCCCTTGCGGTGGTGGTATCCAACCAGGCCCCTATGAATTCTAGGGATTGAGTAGGGGTGAGTTGGGACTTTGACAGATTGATCACAAGTCCCAGATACTGTAGAATTCGCCTGGTACGATCCAGGGAAGTCTGAGCCTCGGACTGAGATGGAGCTCGGATGAGCCAGTCATCCAGGTATGGGAAGACAAAAATTCCCAGGGCTCGTAGAAATGCAGCTACTATTGCCATGCATTTGGTAAATACCCTTGGAGCAGAGGCTAGACCGAAGGGAAGTACTCTGTATTGGAAATGTTTTCCCTGGAACAGAAACCGTAAGAATTTTCTGTGGGATGGATGGATGAGTATATGTGTGTACGCATCCTTGAGATCTAGAGAACAAAGCCAGTCCTGACTCTGTAGGTATGGAAGGAGAGTGCCTAGAGAAAGCATCTTGAATATCTCCTTGTATAGAAATTTGTTCAATTCTCTGAGATCCAGAATGGGTCTGTACCCCCCTGTTTTCTTGGGAATGAGAAAATAAGGGGAGTAAAAACCTGACCCTTGTTGAGGAAGAGGAACCGCTTCTATTGCCTTTTGGGCGAGAAGAGTGGTCACCTCCTGACCCAACAGGTCTAGGAGAGATGGGGGAGAATTGAAACTTCTCACCATGGTATGGGGAGGAAGGTTGGAGAAATGTAGCTTGTAGCCCTCTCTGATGATAGAGAGGGTCCATTGCTCTGATGTGATTTGCTCCCATCTGGGAGCAAAATGAGTTAACCTTCCTGGAATGGTGAGAGGTTCTGGATGTTTTAGAGCCAGAAAGGTTAAGTTCTCTAGAGTTAAGTCAAAAACCCTGAGGGGGTTGGGACTGTTGGGCTGTAGCAGCCCCTGCAGGTTTTGCCCTGGCCTGTTTAGGCTGCTGACGCTTAGGAGCAAAGCGAGCTGCAGAAGATTGTTGGCCAGTATTTGTGGCAAATCTGGCCTTCTTGTAGAAAGGCTTTTTGAAAGATTTCTTCTTGACAGGGGTAGAGGTAGAAAGTCTATCTAAAGCAGCATTTTCTGCATCCATTTGAGTGGCTTTGATTTGCCACTCCTTACCAAACAGATTCTCACCTGTACAGGGCAAATTTCCCAACCCATCCTGGACCCAGGATTCAAGGTTAGAGGCCTGGAGCCAAGCAATTCTGCGAGCCGCTATGGCAATACCTGAGGCTCTGCTAGCACCCTCAAAGGAGTCAAAGGCTGCTCTGTTGGAGAACTTTGAAATATCTTGGGTATGCTTCAGCAAAAGAAGGAACTCCTCCTTTCTATCCTCTGGGATAAAGGGGAGAAAATGGCGTATTTTTAATGCAATTTCCTTCAGAAACATGCCCATATAGAGGCTGTATGAGTTGATTCTGGCAATAAGCATACTTGCTTGGAAGATTTTTCTTCCAAAAGCATCCAGAGTCCTACATTCTCTTCCTGGGGGAGTAGAAGAGTGTCTTGTAGTACTCTTGATCCTTTTCATAGCTGACTGCACCACGATGGAGTGGTGCGGGAGCTCAGTTTTTTGAAACCCAGGAGAAGGGGGGACACGATACATGGTGTCCAGACGACGAGAATGTGGAGATAGGGTGAGAGGAGTCTCCCATAAGTCCATCATGTGATCTTGAAGAATTTCATGGATGGGCAAGGTGACTGCCTCTTTGGGAACCTTAGAGTATCCTAAAATGTCTAACTTTTTTGCTCTAGGTTCTTTTTCAGAGGATACAGAAATAGAAAGACCTTTAGCTACTTCAATGATGAAGTCTTGAAAGGATAAATCCTCTGGAGGAGACATTCTCCTCTTTGGAGAAGAGGGCTCCTCAGGTAGAGTAAGGGATACTTCAGCAGAGTCATCTGATGAATCAGAATCATCAGAAGACTCAAAGTATCGTCTGTTTGCTTCCAGGGATCGATAAGCGTATCGACCGGTAACGACATCGGGGGTACCCGGAACCGGATCGGTATCGGGAAAAACCCCGGAACCGGGAACCAGAATCGGTATCCTGGTCGATGTGGAAGGCATGGGTACCGGTATCGGTTGTGGTACCGGAACCGGAGTCGGTACCGCAGGGTGCGGTACCGAGGGCGTCGCAGCCTTAATAAAAGCCAAACTGGCCTGCTGCATGGATTGAACTGTATGATCCATGGACGCCACGACTGTCTGGATGTCGGTACCGGATGATTGAGCCGGTACCCCAGAACAGTCTAACAGGTGATCGGTCGAGGCCGTGCCATCGATGTCAACCTGTAACCCCATAGGAGGAGCTTTGGAAGCCGGAGCTTCCCGCCGGGGTTGTTTGGCTGGGGCAGGGTCCTCAGGGTCAAGCCCAGGGGTATCGCGATACTTAGAGGGAGATTTGCCCTTTGAGGACCTGCCAGAGGAATGTTTGGTTACCTGAGATCCATCAGGAGAGGAAGACCTGGAAGATGTCGATGCTGGAGTATCTGTAGAAAACAGCATGTGAAACTTGGCTGCCCGGTTCTGTAAGCCACGTTTAGACATCAAAGAACAGGATGGGCAATCCGGAATGGAATGGTCAGGCCCCAAACTTTTAAGACACCATACATGGGTGTCTGTGACTGAAATAGTACCGCTGCACTTGGTGCATTTTTTAAACCCAGATGCTTGTTTCTCCAAGAGGGAGAATTAGTGAAGGCCTAAAGGCCTCACAGAACTAACACACCAAGTGAGGGAAAAAATGTTTTTTTTTTTTTGTTTTTGTTTTTTTAAATAAAGGAAAAAAGACCGGCGGTACCGGTCTGGAATCGGGGAAGGCAGACACGCGGCCAAAGAAATAAATTAAAACAACAACTTCTTCAGCGGTGACAGGAACTGAGGAGAGTTGGTCAGGAAGGCGGGAAGGCAGCGCGCATGCGCAGTGGGAGGCCCCAAAAGCTTTCCTTCTGGGAAGCTGGAGAGCTTTCCCGCTCAGGCTCCGTCGGTACCGACGTACCCATATGTGAGGACTTGTTCCTGGAGATATAACCATTCTCTATTTACTTACTCCAAACCATTTGTGATAGACCACTAATCATATTTCCCCCCCCCCCCCCCCCCCCCCCCCCGTACTCTCTTTTTCAAACCAAAAAGTCCTAACAACTTTTGCCTTTATTCACTGGGGAGCTATTCCATCCTATCATTTTGGTTACCCTCCCATGTACCTTTTCTAGTTCCACTATACCTTTTAGAGATAGGGTGCACTGAATACTTAAAGTGCAGTCATATCATGGATCATTACAGAAGATTCTATCTTTATTTCACTGCCACTACAACCAAGCTAAGGATTAACATATTGCCTACAATTACAAGATCAGCTTCATGATTCAACTATCAATTTTCAGATGACACTTAGTCAACTTATTATTCTGCCCTTAAAGTTTATATGAATTAGCAGAATATAAATTTTACAAAAATACATACATTCATAAATAAATTAAAGAGCATTGGGGTCTGAACTGGCCCCTGGGACACACCACTATTTATCTTTCTTCATTCAGAAAGCTGAGATTAACCCCATCTTTCAGCCAGTTTCAAGTACCCAATAGAGCACTGCCTTCTATGCCGTGCCTCCTGAAAATTCACATATACTCAATGACTGGCTCAGCTTTAAACAAACTTATTAACACTTTCAAAAACATCTAACAGATTGGTAAGTTAAGACTTCCCATTACTAAACCCATGTTGACTCTGCCCAATTAAGAGAGAGCAGTGATGGCTTTTAAAATGTGTAGGCATTTCTTTCAGAGAAGGGTGAAATTAGACCTTGGCTATTAATTTTCTTTCCTTGAATCCCTCCAGTCCAGTAGACTCATGGGTTAAGCTCCCTCACCAGCAGATGGAGGCTGAGAACCACTGACTTTGATGACATCACCCTATACGGGACCTGTACAGATCTACCAACAACAGTATTTTGAATAACCAAGCATACTCCAATCCCATGAAATACCTTATCTAAACTAATCACACTAAACAGTATTATTACTAAACAATTTTTGATTGGACAAGGCATATCTCAAGGTTCAGCTTTATCATCTATTCTCTTTAATATTTATATTCAACCCATATGTCAATTAATCTTCATGAAACCAGTTATCATTTATACGCTGATGACATTATGGTTTATACTATAATTAACCAAAATACCTTTGATACAACAAAAATTAATAACTGTCTGGCTGATATGAATGACTGGCTTAATAACAACAACTTAAAAATAAATTCTGATAAAACAAAAGCAATGTTCATATCTAAATGCTAGTCCTTAAAACTACTAATTGAAATTAATTTATTAAATAGAGAAATAAAAATTAAAGATTAAGTAAGATATTTAGGTGTAACAGGTAACTATTTAAATTTAAAATCTCATATAAACAAAATTGCGTCAAAAGCATACCATCGTTTAAAGATTATAAGACGACTAAAACCAATACTAAATACAAATCACTTTCGCACGGTATGTCAGGCAGTCATAACACCTCTACTTGATTTTGGAAACATCTTGTATCAAGGTCTTCCTAAACACTCTATTCATCCTCTTCAATTAGTTCAGAACACCATTGTGCATATTATAACTGGCTCTACAAAATTTGAACACAACTCCTGTCCTCAGACAGTTACATTTCCTTCTGGTTACTGCAAGAACAAAATATAAAAACCTAATGACTATTTTCAAAATTTTTCACCAATACTAAGCGGATATTCTACAATCTATAATTTCAAAAGACAAGAGCATAAGACCAAGACGATCTCAAAATATTAATAAACTTAATACTCCTTTGAACTTCAACAAATCAAAACAAATGACTTCTAAAAAAGCGTTTTCCTTTATGGCACCAGAGTTATGGAATTCTATTCCTGAAGACTTAAGAACTCAGAAAGACATTAAGGACTTTCGCAAATCTTTAAAGACTTATTTATTTATAGAATCATTTGTTGAAATAACTTAAATTAACCATTATGTATATTTAATTTCACTATGATATAGTATTAAAGCTTACTGTTTTGTTTTGTATTTATAATTATATTGTAATGTATCGTTTTTGTTTTCCCATACCCGCAGTATGTAAGCCTTTGTTGTCTTGTCAACCACTCTGATTGAAGGATAAGGCGGTATACAAAACTGGTTAAATAAATAAACATGGATACCATCACTCCATAGAGGAATCAGAAAAGAGTCCTCTGGAATCTAGACACTGATGGTCCCCTCTGGAGGTGGAGAAGAGCCTAAGAACCAAAGAAAAAATATCTCCCAGACTGATGTCCTTACACACCACAAATCTTCTGTATCCGGGCTCACACATCACAAACTGGGTGGGTTCTGGACGGAGGGACTCAAGGAAAGAAAATTAGTAAGGTCAGGTCTAATTTCATCTTCCTCATTGTCCTTCCAGTCCAGTCCAGTCCAGACTCGTGAGATGTGCCAGAGCAGTACTCATTCTTGGGAGGGACCTGCGAGCCTGGCCTGCATTACTCGTGCCCTGAAGCTCGCATCTCCCCACACTGCACATCAAAACGGTAATGACACACAAAGGAATGAAACAACCACCAGGTCATCGCTTTACAGACATCCACCGCAGGCACCAACCCATACTCTGCCCACGATGCAGTCTGCATTTATTTATTTATTTATTTTAAAGGATTTATATACCGCATTATCCTGAAATCAACGTGGATTACACATCAAACAAATCAAGTATCAGGGTGCTTGGGTGTGGGCATGCAGTGATAAATGGATAAGTGTGTGTGTGAGTGGTGTGAAGTTGATTGCGTGGTGAGCTATATACAGTGTGGGCTGTGTACATGAAATATCTACATTTTTACATTTTGTTGGGCTGAGAGAGAGTTCGTTTAGACAGTTCTTGTTATGTCCTTGTAGTGTTCTGTGATGAGCGTAGTTTTGAGCATCTCTAGTGGAGTGGGCCCTCAAACCCTCTGGAACTGGCTGATGCTTAAGCGGGTAGGCTGATGTAATCACCCTCCTTCAACCAGTACACCGACTCCTTCGTCGCCAACTCTCCCTTATGGAGGGGGCACCCAAACAGCACGAAGAGGTGATCTGACCTCTGAAAATCCTGAGTACTGCGAAGATAGTGCCACAAAACATGCCGAACATCCAACAACTGAAGCTCTTTGGCCTCCAAACCGCCTCCCTGCATAGGAAGGAGGAAGCTCCTGATCCAGCAGCCCAGACAACAAAGGATTTGGCTCTAAGGGTGAGTGGGGGAGGGGGGATAGGGAGGCTGACATAGGGCTGGGGGAGTGGTTGGCTTTTGTGTGGTTCTTTCCAGCTATCATAGGGCTGGAATTAAGAGATATCTGAAATAAAGTTCTGTAAAATCATGAGTGGAGTGGATGTCCCTTATTTTTGGGGACTGTCCCCTATTTTGAGGTCATGTTCCCTACACCATAGACTGTAACTACCCGCTGGTCCCTGATTTCAGTAGGAACAGAGGCAAAGGAAATTGTTTTTCCTGCACACCCCATTAATGCAGTCTTCTCAATCCTGGTAAATGTAAAATTAACCTCTTTTCTGAATAAAAGGAATTTCTGAACTATATAGAATATTGATCTATATGCATAAAATAAAGATTAACCATATATGTGCTTATAGCCTGAGAAGTACTGCTACTGTCTTTTTTTTTAACTTTTGAAATTACTGAATGCTACTTAAACTGGTCATTTTTAAATATATGGAGGAAAAATATCCAAGGAGGGAGAATTCCTGCCCCTCCCAGCCCAGCTCAGTCCTGCCCAGATATCCAGGATCTGCTCTCCAAATATCTGGCAACTTTAGTGTAATGGGTAAACAAAATAGTTGTTTACCATTTCAGGAAATACAAAGACTAAGAACTCCTCATGAAGTAAATAAGTAATACATGTAAAATAAGAAAAAGGTTTTATTCAGCACAATTAAGCTCTGGAATTTGTTGCCAGGAGATATGGTAAAAGCAATTAACATAGCTGTTTTTAAAAATAGACT
Source organism: Ichthyophis bannanicus (assembly GCA_033557465.1). NCBI lineage: Eukaryota > Metazoa > Chordata > Amphibia > Gymnophiona > Ichthyophiidae > Ichthyophis > Ichthyophis bannanicus. Next base: position 552,609,749 of record CM066031.1, read on the forward strand.
TGGACAAGTTCCTAGACAATAAGCCCATAAACCATAGGGAAATCCATTGCTTACGCCTAGAGGTAAGCAGAATGAAATCTCTATACTTTTTCAGATCTTGCCAGGCGAGGTACTTGTAACCTGGACTGACAGCATTGGGAAACAGGATACTGAGCTTGATGGAACTTTAGTCTGACCCAGTATGGAAGATAAGTCTTATTTTAAAATGCTGGCAGTCCCAATGACATCATCACTATCCTTTTTTAAATTTTGATCTCAATGGCTCATTAATCTGAGCCAGCTCTGCTGTTACATACAAGAGCATTTTTATTAACTGGTGAGGGCTAGCTGGGATCATATGAGGGGTAGGGGTTGTGCGTGGCCGATTTAGGGGAGGATAGAGATAGTAAGATCAGGGAGGGAGACTTGTGGAGATGAATAGGCAAAAAGAGAGAGTGGGTGACTGAGGGGGGTCAGAAGGTAGGGAAAAGAGTGGCTGGCTTTGTGTTTTTGACAGTGGCCTGCAGTGGTGTACAGAGTGCCTGTTTTACTAAGCTCTCTTCTCTTGGACATGTCCCTTGGTTTATACTACAGATACAGTAAATTTCTCTTTTCCTTTGGACATGACCCTTGGTTTATACTAGGGATATAGTAAATACCTAAAACAGTTGTGTTATGACAGACCTCAAAAGAGGTCTTCTCCCCTTTCCCACTCCTCAAGTTCAGCTGGCTCAGCCACTGGCTTCTAAATTCAAAGGAAATTTGTCAGGACATGATAAATGCACCCATAATGGTTGGAAGATGCTACATTGTCAAGTCTCTCTATACACTGACTCGTCCTGTGCATGGGCCTCTGGGGGCTCTGCTGATGCTGGTTGTCCTTAACTGGATGTTGTTAAGTGCTGATGAGTCAATGCAGAATCCTGGTGACCCCCACATCCAAAAGTCAGATAATTTGCTGGGACAGTATCATGTCATGTACGTTCCACTCCATGGGAGGGAGGGGATCAGCCTATGCATAGCATTCCTTGTGACATCACCTACTAAACTCCCTCAGGGAGCAGGTAAAGAGAACTGCAGATGATGGTAGAGAAGAAGGGCATCCATGAAGATGGCATCTTTACTGACAGGTTTTATTTAGACACCAATATATCTTATTAATAGCCAAGCAGAAGAGGATGACTGTTTCGCAAACACAGAGAAACTGGAAGAGAGCCCGCAAAACAACACGCACCAAGCTATGAGATATGCAGTTCCAGAATACTGATGGATCACCTTTCATATCCTTGATGTAAATTCCACTAAAGCAGCCTCTGCAGTGAGAGAAGGGGGCCTTATCTGCTGTGCTGCTCCCTTATTTTTTGAGGTGGATTCCACCCCCCCCCCCCCCCATGCTCTGGGGGCCCTTAATTTAAACTTCTGCAACTGTTCCAAATAAAAAGCTATAAAGAAGAAAAACTATCTGCCGAATCAAACTGCTTATCCAGAGGTGTGCTGCCTGTCAGAAGACAGAATCTAGGATACAAAGGAAAGGATGCCAAAACTCATTAGGCTCCCTTACTACTCAATGCTGATCAGCTAAGTCTGCATGAATATGGCCAGGTATGATCCTGGATATACTTTAAAAAAATGAGTGTGGGGGGCTACATGGCATTGGGAGTACAGGTAAGAGGTATACAGATAGTGTTCTTGTCTGTCCATCCAATCAAAGATAAACCGATGTAATGGGGGGCGGTATAACAAATGTGTACTAAACAATAAACAATAAAGGCATGGCAAGGGGCATACATCCCAGAGGTAAATATACAGTTATACGGATGGTGTCAAATGACAGGGCTTTAGTTTTATGGGTGTGCTATTCCTAAAATGCTGTCTGCTGAGTAAAGTGAAATTAGATCTTACCCGCTAATTTATTTTCCTGGAGTCCCTCTACTCCAGAAGCGTGGGTTATGCTCATCCACCAGCAGATGGAGACTGAGAAACATTAAGCTGAAACACTCCTTAAGTAGCCTGTGTCCTTATACAAAGCCAGTATGAAATTCACCAAGCAGCAGAATGGAGCCCTCACCGAGAGCCCCATATCTCCGCTCCGCCAGCATCTCAGTCAAGCTCTGATCATAAGCATGCACCTGTAACATAGGTGGCCCAATTTTTTTTTCTTCTAACTGCAAAAAAACACTAGTCCTGAGGACTAAGAGCCTGAGTGGGGGGGGGGGGGAGGCAGAAGAAAGTCCAGCAGTGCCCCAGCAACCAACCGAACCTCCGGCAACTACTAACTAAACCAGCTGTCCCTAACTCACCTGTTCTAATAAATACTCTCTGCAAGAACAGGCATTAGGCAGCAAAAGAGACCATGTCCCAAGTCGGTCCTGGACTGGACCAGAGAGATTCCAGGAAAAATAATCAGCAGGAAAGGTCTGATTTCACCTTCCTAATCGTCCCTCCAGTCCAGACGCATGGGACATTACAGAGCAGTATTAATGCTGGGTGGGTACCGAAATGTTGGCCTGCAGCACCCGCGCTGTAAAATTCACATCCTGATGGGCCTGTACATCCAGCCAATGATGATGCATAAATGAATGCAGTGAAGCCCAAGTCACCACGTTGCAAATGTCTTGTCGAACTAGACTGACTTCCACCCATGATGAAGCCTGAGCCCTAGCAGAGTGCGCCTGTGGCCCACTGGTACCACTCATCAACTCAACGAGTAAGCCGACACAATGGCCTCCCTGATCCAGTGAGAAATAAATGCCTTAGAGGCCGCCTTCCCCTTCCTGGGGCCGCCAAACAAAACAAAGAGCTGCTCTAATCTCAAAGAATACCTCTGTAACCTTCAAGTAGCATTTGAGAGACCAATACACATCCAGTAAATGAATAATCCTGGATTGAGCTGAATCCTGAGAACTGGCAAAGGTCAGTAATGCCACCACCTGGTTCAAATGAAAGGCTGACACCATCTTCGGAAGAAAGGCAGACACTGGCCACAGAACCACTCTTTCCCTGGAACACACCAGATAAGGCTCTCGGCACAACAGAACTTGCAATTCCGAAATATGGCACATCAAACATACCGTAACCAGAAACACCACCTTCAATGTCAGGTCCCTTAAGGAAGTGAGAGCCGAGAGAACCAAGATCAGAATTCAGGGTGGAACCACAGAGTGACAAGGGGAACAGAGAGGCTATAGACTGACCATGCACCAGACCACGAAAGCAAGCCAAGGCCATAACCTGCACTTTTAGAGAACTCAAAGCCAGGCCTCCTGTCCAAGCCCACCTGTAAAAAAGCCAAAACCTCTGGGAGAGAGGCTACAAGGGGACAAACCCTCTGCTCTTCACACCAGGCCTCCAAAATATGGCAAACACACACATAAGCCAACAAAGTTGACTGTCTCCAGGCCCGCAACTAAGTATCAATCACCTGGACTGAATAGCCCTTATAGCCCTTATTCCTCAACCACACCCTTTCAAGAGAAAAGCCGTAAGCAAGAATCGATCAACGTCCGTCATTTGCACTGGCCCCTGAGCCAACAGGTCGGCCTTCCAAGGAAAAGAGAGAGGATCAGCCACTAGCAAGTGCACCAGATCCACATACCAAGGACACCTGGGCCAATCCGGGGTCACCAACATTACCAGCCCCCCCTCCCCCAGACGAGACTTGCTGAAGCACCCGACCTATGAAAAACCATGGGAGAAGCACATACAGAAGCCCGTCTCTAGGCTAAGCCTGAACAAGGGCATCAAGCCTTTCCTCCATGTATTCTCTGCAGCAGATGAAGAACCAGCTTGCCTTGGCATTCGTCAGAGTCACCATCAATCGCATTGTGGGAAGACCCCAATGTTACACAATCAGCTGAAAGGCTGACCCCGACAAGCCACCAGATGCACCTCTGCCCAGAGAAGGAGTGGAGTCACCTCCACTGCCACCAGCGAACTGGCAATTGATATAAGTCACTGTCTCATTGTCTGAAAAAACACTCATCGCCTGCCAGTGAATAAGGGTAAGACAAATTTCCAGGACAAGCTGCATGGCATGTATCTCCAAATGTCTGATGAACAACCGGCTCTGGGCTACCTGCGAGAGGCAACAAGTCCCCCAGCCGAACAAGCTATCATCTGTGGTCACCACCAACCAGTCCGGGGTCTCCAGGTGCATCTTCACAGCCAGTCATTCTGAGTCCAGCCACCAAGCCAAGCTTGCCCGGGCCTCACCCCAAAGGGCAAGATGAATGTCCATGGATTGCAACTGTAGGGACTAACACCCCAGGAATCTCGTCTGTAGAGGCCTCATATGCAGGTGGGCTCAAGGCACCAACTCCAACGAGGCCACCATGGACCTGAGGACCTGCAGATAATCCCATGCTCTCGGACAGCGTAGTTACTCACCTGTAACGGGTGATCTCCGGGAACAGCAGGAATTTAGTCTTCACATATGGGTATCATCGGTACAGACGGAGCCTGTGCGGGAACGCTCCCCAGCGTCCAATAGGAATGCTTTTGGGAGCATCCCTCAGCACAAGCGCGCTGCCTTGCCGCCTTTTCAACTGTCCCTCTTCAGTTAAGTTTGTAGCTGAGTGAAAGGATAGAGGGAGAGAGGAAAGAGACAGAGAGATAGAGAGACAACTCCTAGGGGAGGTGGATGGGTTGTGAAGACTAAATTCCTGCTGCTCCCGGAGATCACCTGTTACGAGTAACTACGCTATCTCCAGGAACAAGCAGGAATGTAGTCTTCACATATGGGGACTCCCTAGCTGAAGATGCCAGGGAGATAGCCCCAAGAAGCTACCACCCAAGTAAGGTGAGCCATGCTTCCTCCCATGGATTTCTGGCATCCCACCAGGGTTGGTGGGTAGGAGTTGAATTAGGTCTGGAAGAGATTTTGAAGAACAGCTTGGCCAAAGAAGGCATCCCGATGGGAGGCTTTATCTAGGCAGTAGTGGGCTGTAAAGTTTTTTTCCGAAGTCCAGATGGCTGCTTGACAAATGTCATCAATAGACACAGAGTGAAGGTTAGCCATAGAGGCTGCCATGGCTCTCACATTATGAGCTGTGACATGGCCTTGAAGAGGAAGACTCTTACTCTCATAAGCAAAGGATATGCACTGTGCAATCCATTAGGACAGAGTTCTCTTGGAGACTGGAAGTCCCAAATGACTAGAATCAAAAGCAATAAAAAGTTGAGAAGACTTTCTATGTTGCTGTGTTCTTTGTAGGTAAAAAGCCAAGGCTCTTTTACAATCCAAAGTATTAAGGTTCCTTTCTGCATTAGAGGCATGAGGCCTCGGAAAGAATACAGGAAGATAAATTGATTGATTTAAATAAAAAGGCAAAACCACCTTTGGCATAAAGTGTGGATGAGTTCTACGAACAACCTTATCATGGTGAAACCTAGTATAAGGAGGATCAGCCTCTAAAGCTTGCAATTCACTAATGCGACATGCAGAGGTGATTGCAATTAGGAAGATGACCTTCCAGGACAAACGCTTTAGGGTTGTAGTGGCTAAAGGTTCAAAAGGCGGTTTCATGAGCTGCCAGAGAACTAGGTTTAAAATACCATGCCACCAGTGGTGGCTTGATGGGAGGCTTTGTTAATAGAAGACCTCTCATAAATCTGGATTTGAGTGGATGAGAGGAAATTGGTTGTCCATTTAGAGGCTTATAGGAAGCTGCAATTGCACTAAGATGGACTCTTACTGAATTGGTCTTTAGACCAGAATTTGATAAAGTAGATACTCTAGTATCGATTCCAAAGGTATCATAAAGGGGTTTAACCCCTTCTGTGAACACCATATAGTAAAACGTTTCCACTTGAAGTCTTGTGGAAGGTTTTCTAGAAGCCTGAAGGATATCCTTTACCTATTGGGAAAGGTTAAGATCCTGAAGGTCTAAGCTTTCAGCAACCAGGCCCTGAGATGCAGGAACTGGGGATTCGGGTGCCATAGCATCCTCTTCTCTTGGGAGAGGAGATCTGGAGCATAGCCTAACTCCAGAGGTGAAGCTTGAGAGAGATGTAGAAGCAGGGGATACCACGTTTGGCGTGGCTACCATGGCGCTATGAGGATCATATGACCTCTGTCTCTCTGAAGCTTGAAGAGTGTTTTTGGCATGAGGGGAATGGGTGGGAAGGCATAGAGGAAGTCGTGACCCCAGTGAAGAAGGAAGGCGTTCCTTGCCTGGCAATTTTGAGCCGGAATCCTGGAACAGAACCGGGGAAGTTTAGCATTCAGTGGACCTGCAAATAGGTCTATGTCTGGTGTTCCCCAGATCTGAAATATCTTGGCCACCTGGTCTAGTTGGAGAGACCATTCGTGAGGCAGCAGTACTCGGCTGAGTTTGTCTACCCAAAGGTTTTGAATGTCTGGAAGATATACCACGAGAAAGTGAATTTGATGCTCTCTGGCGAGGGCCCATAGTCGTAAAGCTTCGTTGCATAATGACAGAGAGCCTGTTCCGCCCTGCTCATTCACGTAGAACATAGCTACTTGATTGTCCGTTTGGACTAGGACTGTCTTGTAGCTGAGCTGGGTATGGAATACTCGAAGAGCTAGATAGATTGCTTAGAGTTCCAGGAGGTTTATGTGAAGACAAGCCTCTTGTGGAGTCCAGGTACCCTGGGTAGAGAGATGATGCAGATATGCTCCCATCCCACCTGTGATGCATCTGTTAGGGTGGCCTGGAATAGGGGTTGCTGGAAAGGAGACCCCACTAGAAGATTTTCCAGTGATTGCCACCATTGTAGGGACAAGATCAGTAGTTGTGAGTCTGATATCTTGTCTGACAGGTGTCCTGTGGCCTGTGTCCACTGTGTGGATAGAGTCCACTGGGCTGCTCGCATATGAAGACGAGCGTAGGGAACCACATGAACCGTGGAAGCCATATGTCCCAATAGTTGTAGTAGTTCTCGAGCAGTTAGGGAGGACTTCACACCTGCTTGAGAAGCTAGCTGCATTATACGAAGATAGCCGGGTTGTGGGAGAAAAGCCCTTGACTGTCTGGTATCTAGACGAGCTCCTATGAACTCTAGGGACTGAGACGGAGCAAGTTGGGATTCTGGGAGGCTAATGACCAATCTCAAGTATTGAAGAATTTGCATCGTGCGAGACAGTGCAGATCTGTCCTCTGGAACCGTGGAGGCTCGAATGAGCCAGTCGTCCAAGTAAGGGAAGACGAATATCCCCAGGGTTCGCAGAAATGCAGCTACTACTACCATGCATTTTGGGAATACTCTTAGTGCCGAAGCCAGACCAAAGGAAAGAACCCTGTATTGGAAATGTTTTCCCTTGAAAAGGAATCGTAAGAATTTCCTGTGATCTGGATGGATCAGAATGTGAGTATATGCATCCTTTAGATCTAGAGAACAAAGCCAATCCTGACTTTGAAGGTACGGCAGAAGAGTTCCCAGAGAAATCATTTTGAACTTTTCTCGGAACAGATATTTGTTCAATTTTCTGAGGTCTAGAATGGGTCTGTGTCCTTCTGTTTTCTTTGGAATAAGAAAATAGAGGGAGTAGAACCCTGCACCCTGCTGAAGAATGGGCACATCTTCTATTCCTCCTTGAGCAAGGAGTGTTGAGACCTCTTGATCCAGTAGATTGCCTGTAAAGGTTTGGGAATTGAAATGTCTTACGACTGTAGGAGGGGGCATACTGTGAAAATGAAGCTTGTACCCCTCTCCCACAATGGACAGAGTCCATTTTTCTGTTATTTAGTGCCATCTGTTGGCAAAATGACACAACCTGCCTGGAATGTTTAGGGATTCTGGCCCCTTCAGAGGCAGGAAGGCTAAGTTCTCTATGAAGGAGTCAAAGCCCTTGAGGGGGCTGGGCCTGTGGAGCTGGTTGAGCTCTAAGGCCTTTTGGCTTCTTTTGTCTGGATTGTTGTTCTGGGCAACTTGACCCTGAGCTTGCCCTTGCTGGGTATAGGATGGATAAAGCTTCCTCTTTTTGCTGAAAAAGGGTTTTTTATAGGGTTTCTTTTTGGCTGGAGTGGTTGTAGATTTTGACAATCTGTCTAAAGTGAGATTGTCAGTATCTAGCTCATTAGCCTTCTCCTGCCAATTCTTGCCAAAGAGGTTTTCTCCTGTGCAAGGGATGTTTCCCAATTTATCCTGTACCCAAATCTCCAAGTCTGATGCCAGGCAATCCGACGTGCACCAATGACAATAGCAGAGGTTCTGTTGATGCATTCAAAGCAGTCAAAGGCTGCATGGTTTACAAACTTAGACACATCTTGAGCATGCTTGCCAGAGTGAGAAAGTCCTGTTATTTATCCTCAGGGAGAAGGGGGCTCATAAGCTCCAAATCTCCTGTGACCTCTTTGAGGAACATTCCCATATATAAAATATATGAGCTGATCCTAGCAGAAAGCATGGAAGCCTGAAAAGTTTGACACCCAAAAGCGTCAAGAGTCCTTCATTCACGACCTGGAGGATTGGATGCATGTCTCTTTACACTTTTCATCCTACGCATGGCTGACTCCACTACCATTGAATGGTGTGGCAGCTGAGTCTTTTGAAAACCAGGACATGGTGGAACTCGATACATGGTATTGAGTCTCCTAGAATGAGAAGATGTGGTCAAAGGTGTCTCCCACATTCTGAGCATCAAATCATGAAGAATTTCATGAATGGGCAGAGTGGCTGCTTCCTTGGGAGCCTTAGGGTATTGGAGAATTTCCAATTCCTTTGCTCTAGGTTCTTTTTCAGGAGCTACCGTGATTGAAAGGCCTCGGGCCACATCACGAATAAAATCCTGAAAAGACATGTCTTCTGGAGGAGACATTCTGCGTTGGGGAGAAGAGGAATCTTCCGGGAGAAACACTCTGGTACTGGCAGAATTATCAGAGTCATCGGAATCGGAGGACTCGAAGTATCTCTGATCACGATGTTCATGCAAAGCATGGTCTCGGTATTGATCAAAGTCGGTACCGAATTGGTCCGGTACTGATCTGTCGATGCCAGAAAAAGTCTGCATGGGAAGGATTCCCACCGGGGCCTGTACCGTCAGTGCTGGTACCGGTATCTGTACCGGTGCCCGTTGAACCACTGGTGTCGACGGTACCGCAGCTGTAAGGAGAGCTGCAAGACTGCGTTTGATAGCGAGGAATCTCTGGTCTATCGACGCTGCCGATGCCTGGGTATCAGTATCAGTAAAAGTAGTTCTGCCGAGGTCGAAGCCTCGAGAACATCCTGGAACTCCATTAATGCTTTGGAGGCCGAAGCCTTCCGCCGGGGCTGTTTTGCCGGTGTAGTTTTCTCAAGGGCAATGCCAATGGCCTCTCGATGCTCTGAAGAAGAGCTACCCTTTGAGGACCGGCTCTTATGATTAGTTACCCGAGATCCATGGGAGGAAGAAGAGGCTCTTGAAGACATTGATACAATGGACCTGGTATCCGAAGAAAAGAGGGTACTGAGTTGCAATCTTCCTCTTTTAGTCATCCCCATACAGGAGGAACACTCAGATGGAGAATGGTCAGGGCCTAAACATTTTAGACACCAGTAATGGTTGTCGGTGACGGAGATGGTACTGCCACATTTAGTACATTTTTTAAAACCACTAGCTGGTTTTTCCATTTTTTGGGAAAAATGGGGCCTAATGTCCAAAATGGCACCTAGCAAAAGAAAAGGTTTCTGAAGACAAACAGTTCAAAAATAGATTTTTTTATTTTTATTTTTTTTTAAGGAAAGAAAGAAACAAACAAAGAACCGGCGGTAACGGTAGGTGTCGTGTGGAGGCAGGCGCGACCACAAGAAAACAAGTTTAAAGAAGAAATTTTCTGCGGTGACAGGGTATGTGTCCTGTCGGCTCCGCGGAAAACGAAGAACTGAAGAGGGACAGTTGGAAAGGTGGGAAGGCAGCGCGCATGTGCTGAGGGATGCTCCCAAAAGCGTTCCTATTGGATGCTGGTGAGCGTTCCCGCGCAGGCTCCGTCGGTACCGACAATACCCATATGTGAAGACTAAATTCCTGCTGTTCCTGGAGATAAAGGATTTGCATTCCACTGTCAATTTTTCACAGGTTACAGCTAGTAATAAAAATCATAACTATTTCTACACATCTCTGGTGTCTTCTGGATTTCAAAGGCTCACTTTAATTACCCTAGTGTTATTTTCCCTCTACTTAAATATCTTCATGCAGTAGATAATATTTACACTGAGGTAAATAGATACAGTACATCAAGGATAATTGACTGTTTACTTGTAACGCTACTTGCTTAGCTACTGCTCTATACTGGCACAAGCCCCCTAACAGTGTTACTGTTCTGCTAAATGCCAGGCAGGAAAAAAACAAAGGGGCTAAATTACTTTCAGGGTGCTCCAGCTGGGCTGCTATTGAGTTTAATGTCAAGCAGAAAAAAGCTAAAGAGTTCTAGACTCAGCTGCTCTTAAAAAAGGTCTTCAGATCTAGGATATAATAAGTTAGAAGATGCTTAATTATGAAAACGTTATCCACTGAAGATTCAGTTAACATTTCATATCCTAACATGTTGCTTTTAAAGTCTGTCCTCTGCAGTATATAATTAAATTCTGTCCAAACAAGAATCATAAGGAAAGAAGAAGAGCAACAACCCTCCGCAGAAATCACAGAAGTCACCAGAACAGTGCAGGGAGGACATGGCCACACCTCTTAAAAACAAAGAAATCTTTTATTCTTAAAACTTTCAAAGGTACAGACCAGACTTGGCCAAGTTTCGGCTGTCAGCCTGCATCAGGGGTCAAAAAAATAAAACATATGAATATTAAAAATACGTTTGTTATGTGGCTACATAATAGGGGTATGAATTAAAGAGTGCATCCGCAATATATGTCCCGCTTAAAAGGCTTTCTCTTTTTTTCATGAGTTAGGTGAGGAAATGTAGGTATTTTTTCTTCTACTGTTGTACTGCTGTGTTCCTGCTGTTGTCTGACATTACCTAGTCAGCTGTTTATGAGCATTATGGTTTGTTTGTTTTTTCCTTTGTTGTCATACAGGTATACCTGAGAAGCACTTATTGAGCTTTCAGCTACTGGTAGGATTGCAGTAGCCTGTTTCCCCCTTTTTTCACTCTCCTCCTCCCTCTCTTTGTAAAGGTTTTAGCTAAGTTAGTAGCTGTGGATTATTTGTTTTGTCCAAGATGTATTAGCTATTAATAGTCTTATCTTGTTTTTTTTACTTTAAGTAAGATCATGAAACAAGTTAGCTGCAGAATTTTATGGTATTGTCTGTATCAATTGTACTGCCTCATATGCACTTTTTAGGTTACATATGTATGTGTTTTATTTATAGGCTCTTGCTACAATGTCCTGACTGCCATTGGAAGATATATATGCAATTGAATCTTAATTGGTATTCTATGTTGTTTCTATATTTTATTTTTGTTTGTTTGTTTACTGTACACTTTAAAGAATATTGTATTTTTAATGTATTTTTAATATTCGTGTGTTTTGTTTTTTGACCCCTGATGCAGGCTGACAGCCGAAATTTGGCCAAGTCGGGTCTGTACCTTTGAAAGTTTTATGAAATAAAAGGTTTCTTTGTTTTTAAGAGGTGTGGCCGTGACCTCCCTGCACAGTTCTCGGGACTCCAATCAAGAACCATTCCAGTTTCAGCTGTTTCAGTGTCGCAGCTCTCCAGTTCAGAAAGCTCAGCATTCTTGCCACTCTAGTTCAGACTTATCTAGTAGCATAGTGGAATATAGAAGCTAAAAACCAACTGGTCTCTCTTGCTTACTCAGGTAATCTAGTCCACATAAGAATATAATCAAGGTATCCACCATAGAGGTCTGATCTCCTGTAGGACAGGGATTGACAAATCCCAGGCAGCCAAGGTGACCAGAAATTTGTACCCGGTGCCTGGGATTTTCTTGTTCTCCTCCCCCCCCCCCCTCCTCTTTTTTAAAAATAAAAAAGCTCTGTGATCACAGGGTAAAATTCAGCATCAATCATGGCAAAGATCCCTAATAACTGCCCATGGGAGAGAGGATCCCCACAGACAGGAGAGATCTTTGTCATGATCGAGGACATACTCTTCTGCCTGCAGGGGACAGGATCCCGGCAGGCAGAGTGCTTGCCTCTGGGCCAGGATTGCAGGATTCCAAGCAGGAATATTACAGCTGCTTTTCACTAGTCTGAACCTGTCCCCCAATCTCTGCTCTGTCCAAGGCTCATCTTAACTCTTTTATGCCCTTAACTAAATTTGGTTTAGAAAAACTTGCCACCTCTATTCAACTCGTTCCACACTTCCCATTCCCTTATGTAAGGAACTATTCCGCTTTTTATCTGATCAATACTGGTCTTTCTGAAGGTGTTATGACTCACCCAGTATTGAACCTGACATTCCTTATCATTCCGCTAGAGCAGTCCAGATGAGTGGGTCATGCTCCCCTTGCCAGCAGGTAGAGGCAGACTCGAGCATCTGTACCTAGATGACTGGCTGATCTGGTTAGACTCCCTGCAGAAGTTGAAGGATACAGCCCTGGTGATTCATTGGCTAGAATGGCTGGGTTTGGTGATTAACTATCCCAAAAGCAGCCTGAAACCTTCCCAGGACCTGGAATTTCTCAGAGCTCACATCAACATTCTCCAGGGTCAGGTCTTTTTCATGCTTGAGAGGATGCTCAAACTGCAGCCAACTCAGAGTTTTGTATGCAGCCAGCTTGGGTCTGGGATTACCTGCAGCTCCAGAGGTCCATGGCTTCAACACTGCAGCTGTTCTCTCGAGTCATAGCGTATATGTGCCTGCTGCAGAGGCACCTGTTGTGTCTGGTCCCCTTGTTCTCAGCTGTTCAACCAGCCTCTTCTCCTCCCTCAGAGTTCATGAAGCAGTTGGAGTGGTGGCTGCAACCTCTCCATCTGATATGCAGCATGTCTTCTGAAGCCTCAAATTGGGTGATAATCACTATAGATGCCAGCTTGAAAGGTTGGGGAGCTCACTGTCTATGCCCCTACAGGTGACAACCTGGCCGATCAATCGCTTGGAGGTTGAAATAATTTGTCTGGCTCTAGCGAAATCTCAGCCCTTGCTAGACAGAAAGGAGGTTCTTTTGTTCTTAGACAATGCCATGACAGTGGCATACGTCAACAAGCAAGAAGGGACTGCAGCACTGGGGTGGTGCTTGAGGTGACCACTCTACGCAGTTGGGCAGAGGAAAATCTGCTCACTCTGTCAGCAGCCCAACATAGTGGGTGTTGAGAACATTCAGGCTGATTTCTCGAAATGGAACACAGTGGATCCTGGAGAATGGAGCTGAATCCCACATGTTCAGCCCGATATTGTAAAGGTAGGGCCTTCTGATGTTATGTTTGCTCTGATGGACAAGTAGGAGAATGCCAAGCTAAAGAACATTTTCAACTACAGGAGGTACCCACAGATAATGGGTTTGGATGCCCTCCTTCAGGTGTGGCTCCAGGATGAGCTTTTGCATGCCATACCCCTGTGGCCCTTGGCGAGCCACCTCCTATGTAGAATTCATGTTCGCCTGGGGCTTAGCAATTCTAGTGGCCTCAGACTAGCCACTAAAGCCGTGATACATGGATCTAAGAGTCTACTGAAAGGTTCACTGCTCTTGTTGCATTAGGAGAGGGGCCTGCTTCATCAAGGACCCCTGATAAAGGAGTATCCCATTCTCTTCTTGCTGCCTGCCTGGCTCTGTCAGAGGTTACTTTAGATTAGTAGTGGATACCCCGCTCAAGGCTTGCAGGATCTCAACCTTCTTAGCCTACATGAGAGGGTGGAGGGACTTTAAGAGGTAGTGTTCCCTCAGGCCTTGGAGATGAGGAAGACAGACACAGGAGCGGTTTTGTCCTTTTGCAGGCAGGCTTGGACCAGGGGTAGGCTCTAAATTCTCTTAACATTCAGGAGTTGGCTCTGGCATGTTACCAGGGGTGTGTCTACGGTATGTCCTCTGCAGTTCACCCTGATGTTTCTCAGTTCTTCAAGAGATTTAAACACCTTATACTGCCACTGTGGCGAGTGGTTATCCAGTGGAGCCTTTCTCTGGTATTGAAGAGAAGGCCTTCCTTTGGTATTGCTGAAAAGGCCTTCCTTTGAGCCCATTTGTAGTTCTGCTCTCAAGGATTCAACCCTTAAAGTAGTTTTTCTGGTGGCTATCGCATCTACCAGATGTGAATTGTAGCTACAGGCCTTGTCCTGCTGGGATCCCTCTTTGATCATTTGCAACAGCTTCTAACTTCCTTGCAAGTATGCCATCCATTCCTCCAAAAGTTACTGTCCCCTTTTCACCTCAATCAAGCTATCATTTTGCTCTCAACCTCAGAGAACGATGTTTGATCAGACCCCTCTGCATCTGGTAGATGTGAGGAGGGCATTGCTGAAATACTTGGAGATTACCAATGCCTTTGACAGGTCAGGCCATCGTTTTGTTCTGTTCAGTGGTGCAAGGAAAGGGACAGGCAGCAGCTGAGTCCTCTATTTTTCAATGGATCAAAGAAGCCATTGGCTGAGAATGCTCCGAACACAGCATTGTCTTCCTCCCACCGTAGGCCCAGACTGCTTGGGCAAGGTGATCTGGTCCAGTAGGATAAGGATAAGGATAAGGATAAGGATAAGGATATGGATATGGATATGGATATGGATATGGATATGGATATGGATATGGATGGATGGATAGATATGAATGATGTCGTTTCCATAAATAATACTAGACCATTCCAGTATCCACCCTGGATGACCTCTTATGGACTGGGAAGCCCTGCTGCTCTTTGGTTTGAATTCTTGGTTTCCGTGCCCGACACAGAGTCAGTTATGGTAAGAGTCAAATGCTTGTTCCAATTTATTATTGGTTATGAACGTTTATGGTTTCTGAGTTTCTCAGTCTTGCTTATTGCTTGTCACGCTAGCTTTTCTCAGTGCTGTACTACTATATATAAATATAGTTTCCGATGACAAAAACCCACCTCTATCTCCCACTACGGTCCACTGGCAAATTCCCAACACCAAAATGAAAAGGGATAATCTATATAACACATAGAAACTAACACCGCAATTGCCTTATGATATTATGACCTTTGACACTGTCTATGATGTTTTTATATATCTACCTTCACTGCTGAACTCATTTTTGCTAACTGTACATAGTTAAATGTACATAGTTCTCCAAAGTTTAAAAGTTTAATTGTTAATGTACATAATTCATGCAATGTTCAATGTAAAAACAGAAATGTCTTTCTGTCCCCTTAACTGTTATATGTAAACCGCACCTGATCACCGGAAGGTTGCGGTATATAAAAGTTTGTTAAATAATAATAATAAATAAAAATGAAAGATGCTCAAGTCTGCCTCCACTTTCTAGCAAGGAAGCATAACCCATTTGTCTGGACTAGTCTAGCAGGATTGAAGGAAAGGAAATTATCAGCTATGATTAAAATTTCTCCCTTCTTACCATGTCAATGGAAAATGTTGTGACCCAACAGCTTTTTTCATTTCTGTACTCAGCCAACTTCTTACACTCAAGACAGCTGGAATTCAGAAAAGTCCACAGCACTGAATCTGCTTTAACAGCAATGCTGAACAAAAGATACACCTGTTGGAAATGTGGCTATGATGATCTTCTCATTCAATTAGACTTGTTCTGCATTCAATATTGTTTACTGCAATTTCTTACTTGATCCTTTAAGTGAAATAGGAGCAAATGGCATGACTCCGAGTTGGTTTACATCTTGAGCATTTCTTCTCCGAAGAATAATCATTAGACTGTGGCACGCTACAAGGATCAGTTTGGGACAATGTGCTTTACAATGTCTTTTTGGCACCACTGGCCACATGCATTCAGAATCTGGGTCTTAGCCCATATCTATTTGCAGATGATATTTGGATATTAGTAGACCACAACTTCTAGAACATCCATTTTCAGAAAGAATGTAGGAACTTATTAAGCCAAGTAGAATAATGGTTCAAAGCTCAGAGACTAGTCCTTAATCCTAAGTCTGAAGCATTCTGGCTCAACAGAACGAATATGCTTTTTTTATGCTTACATTGCCATCTCTAATATCCCTGAGACTTGGTTTCACCATCAGTAGATTATTGTTGTTGATTCATATTTTTAAAGTGTGGTGGAGAAGCAGGCTTAGAAAGCAGTGAGAGAAAGAAAAAACAGACTTTTTTTCCTTTCCACAAAGAAACTGCAGGCAAAGGAAAGGTTAACTCTCAAACTAAGGACAGAGATTCCCTGCAGAGAAGTGCAGACATAAGAACACGCCCTGTTCCCATGGAGATAGAGGGAGGAGAAGGGAGTGGTTTGGAGGCGGAGTCAAGACCCATAGGACAGCCCCAAACATTTAGGCAGGGAAGTTGCACACACAAACAGGTTGAGATTCACGAACAGACACGAGGGAACAAGCAAGGAAGCACAAGAGAGAAACAGTCTCGGGCAGAGAAACAGAATTGGAAGGAAACACGGAAGCCACTTGCACAGAAGCAATTGGGAAGTAAGAGCAGAGAACTGACAAGGCCAGTGGAGAGCTCAGGGGAGGAGTCCTCAGAGGAGGAAATATTCTCCCGAAGTTCTTGGCTTAACTCTTCTCCTAGTAAGGAGTTTACAGGGAGGAAAAACACTACAAGCAAGGTGAGCCCTTTGCAACTCTTAAAAGAGCTACTAAACAAAGAGGGTTTTTCCTGCCCTTCCCCCACAAGCTCACATAATGCTAAGGGTACCTGGGAGAAGCTCTTGAAGGCTGTACAAGACAGAAAGGCTTCTCAGGGGGATACCAGAGAAAGCAGTTACCAGAGAGAGTCTAGTGTGGAGGAGATGGACTTGGGGGACAGTGTGGATTCATGCAGTGTTTCAGACATGGAGATAGACTGTGCAATTTGTGCTAAAGAGGAGTAAAGGAACCAAATAGCGTTTGAAGAACTGAAGGAATCTCAGCTGCTCCTAATCAGTGAATATGTCTGTGTTACCTTGTGCTGGAGTAAAAGAACTGAATGAAGTTTGTTATCTGGAAGAAACCAGAAGTTCTTTTACAAGGATATTTTTAAAAAAGCCCATTTCTTTTAGCTGTGCTTTTAAAAGTAGCTGGCCTGATTAAAGCTGCTTAGAAAGAAAGCTGGGTAGAAGCTAAAAGCTTGTAATATAAATTGAAGAAAATTCTATTGCTGTGAAAAAGTATCTGGGTGGACCAGGAAGCCTTGTTAGACCTGCTGTGAAAGTAACAGGGGTTTATAGCGCCTCCTGGAGACCAGGAACAGAATACCGATGTAAATAGAGTTTTATGTGAAAGAAAGATTTAAAGCTGGACCAAGCCAAGGACTGTACAATAGGCTTGTATTGTATTCTATGGAGAAATATCCTGAACTTGAATTTTGTATGCTTCAATCAATTCTTGCCAAAGAATTGAATCCGGTTAGGAACTCCTTATTTCTAAAATAAAGAAATATTCCTGTGACCTTTGGCACTTGGCTCCAATCCTTTCGGGGACGCAACTACACGCTATTGGGCTGATTCAAACAAAGGACGATCGGGCGCTCCCCATACCACTAGGCAACCGCCTGGCCACAAGGGGGGGGTCCGACAGGTGGCGTAGTTATTGGATTGAGGAAAAAACCTACCAATTGAAGCTACTGAAAACATCAGGATATACAAGGTGGCCAGAGTGACATCCTGAAAGCCTTCCTCAGAATTTCTGCAAAGAGAACCGGACCGGAGACTCAGCAGAGCGGACCAGGAGTTGGAGAGTCCAGCTGGTACCGACGGTGCTGAGAGGCCTGATTCACCACTTACAGCAGGTAAACCCATATTTAAGAGGGTTGAGCCAGGATTGCTGTAAGGGGGAGGTTCTGCAGGTGGAGGAGAGAGGGGGTGCTGTGATAAGGGCCGCACTAGGTGTGTCTTTTTTCTGTTTCTTTCCAGCATCGCAGTATGGAGCGCACCGAGCTGCTTAACTGGATGGCCGACTGTTTCCGGCAGCAACAGGAGATGGCGGTGAAGTCGCAGGAAAGGATGGCTGCCATAATGAAAGAACAGCAGCAGCCGCTCCTGGACATGATGGCTGGGTGGATGGCTCAACAGAAGAAGACTTCAGATGAGATAAGGACTGTGTCTAGTTCCTCAGGAACATTATTGGGACGGGACATAATAGCAAAGGACCTTTTTCATTTGGGCCTTTGACCCCAGGAGACGATGTAGATGATTATTTTGAGGTTTTCGAGAGTGTGGCAGTCCTAAGTGGATGGCCAGCAGAGCAGTGGGCCATACGAATAGCAGCTTCCCTTACAGGGGAAGCTCTCGCAGCATATAGGGCCGTGCCTGCTGAGCTAGCCTCCACTTATGATGAGGTAAAAAAGGCCGTGAGAGACCGATTGGGACTAACTCCCATGGTCTACCGCCGTCTTTTCAGGGCTTGCAAACTGAGGCCAGATGAGACGCCTCGTGCTTTATGTCAGCGTCTCAAAGCATTATTGCACAAGTGGTTATTGCCCGAGGGAAAACTGTTGATGCTATTGTAGATATTATTGCTCTAGAACAGTTTATTGAGGCTGTGCCACAGGAAATGCGATCTTTCTTGGTCTTACAAGATTGCAAGAGCACAAAAGAAGCAACTTCTTTGGCAGAGCGGTTCCTGGAAGCTCGGGTAGTCGGCCAAATGAAGGGTGCAGGGTTGAGCCAAGCAAATGTAAGGGAACCAGAAAGAATAAGCAGGACCATGCTAGGAGAGGTTACCCAACGAAAACCCCTAGGAAGGTCAGGGTATGAGCAGCGCAAATGTTGCGGAAATAAGGGCCATATCAAAAGAAACTGTCACAGTAGGACAGTGTTAATGACAAACCCCTCTAAGGATAGAGGTGAGGGCTTTCTGCTATCAGTGGAGGTGGAGGACATCCCAGTGCAGGTGCTCTTGGATTCAGGCGCCGACCAGTCAATGGTCTCCCAGCAGCTATGGGCAGCGATACAAGCCAGGAGAGGGGGTCACACAGAAAAACATTCAGAAGGGAACATAAAGATTCGATGTGTGCATGGCGCAGCATCAGTTTACCCCTTACAGACAGTACAAGTGAAAGGTCTAGGCTTAAAAAGAACTATCACTGTAGCCGTAGTCCCAAAACTTCCATTTCCTATAGTTATGGGGAGGGACTGGCCACAGTTCAAACGTGGGCTAGCCAAGGGTTTAGAGTCCAAGACAGGGCTAGTGTCTACGAGGGCCAAAACCGGGGCTAGGGAGGAAGAGGAGGACTCGAGTGGAGGTCCCAGCTGTAGTTTACCCACACACGAAGAATTGATAACACCCACTAGGGAAAGGAAAAGGAAGAGTAAGGCAGATAAACGCTGGGGAAGGCAGGCCAGGACTCAGAATAGGGCAACTTAGCCAATGGAGGGGGATTACCATGGGCTCCTGCAGAGCTGGTAGGAAAGTTCCCTTCTTTCCCCAATGAGCAAAGGGAGGATCCTACCCTCAAGCGAGCGTTTGAGTATGCCAACACGGGCTCAGAGACATTGCCACGATTTGTGCTAGACAGGGAAATACTTTACCGTGAAAGTATAGACCCTCATTTAGGTACGATGAGGAAGCAATTAGTAGTCCCTACTACTTTAAAAAATTTGGTCCTAAGGTTAGCACACGACCACCCGGTAGGGGGGCATAAGGGTTTCCATAGCACCCTAGATCAGATCATGGGCCGCTTCTATTGGCCGGGCGTGTTCAAAGAGACTGCAAAGTTTTGCGAAGCCTGCCCAGCGTGCCAGAGGGTTTCCATGGTTCATCCCAAAAAGGTTGACCCCAAACACCAACACTCTCAATTGCACATAAAATACATGAAATACCTAAGCAACGACAACTTTCAAATAACTTCAATTATCAATACCAGGCATAATGACCTCAGATGGCCCAACCCCTCATGTGGTGAAATTCACCATAGGGTATTGACAGATGCTTACATCACCGGTCAAGCCTCCTCCAAATACCTAACTTTTTTTTACACCAATATCATACTTAATAACCACCTACTAACCAATGGGAAAAGTCTTACCTAAACCTGCTTGAAAAAACACACTCTAACTCACCATCCACTCTCTAACGTAACTAACCCACACATTCATACAATCACATTTTTCTTTTATGGAAAGGAACTAAAGATTTCTTGGAAGAATTTTTTGCTTATTTAAATGAATGCCATTCTTCTATTAAATTTGATATTGATATCCAAGAGAATGTAATACATTTCTTAGACGTGAAGATCTTTAAACAGCAAGATCGTTTTGTTACCACTCTTTACACGAAACCGACGGATAGAAATACCTTGTTACACTTTCTAGTTTCCATCCTCCACATTTGAAGCAAAGTCTTCCCTATTCGCAATTGTTGCGATGTCGTCGTATTTGTTCTACTAATGAGGAGTTTAAATATCAAGCCAAACGGATGATGGATAAATTTTTGGATCGAGGATATCCTCCTTCAGTTTTACATCGGGCTTATAGAAGAGCTAAATGTAACCACCGCGAGTGGTTGTTGGGCTCAGTCAGAAAAGCACCTTCTGCAGATTCGTCCTCTACTGTTACTTGTGTTTTACCTTTTTCAAGTTTGTCCTCTCGGATAGCACTTATGATACGAAAGCACTGGCACCTCATAAATCGGCATCCTCAGCTTTCTACATGTAAATTACGGATGGCATATAGCCGTGGACGTAATCTTAGAGATCGACTGTGCCCTGCTGTGTTACGGCGTGATATAGTACCTTCTACATCTATATTTGGCCATTTTGCATGTCAAAATTGTTCATATTGTGGCATTATGAGCACGTCAGTTTGTGAGAAGTACCAACGGCAGGTCAAACAATTGGCTGTTACTACATGCAGTACTGATTATGTAATTTATGCTATATGGTGTGAATGTCAGTTGCTTTATATAGGGAAAACTACGAGGGCTTTAAGGACTAGATTAGCGGGGCATAAATATAGTTTGAAGAAAGTACGGCTGGATACTCCTTTGGTTCAACATTGCGTGGACCATTGCCATCAGTTTCAAGATCTTCGTTGTACTGTTTTGGAAGTTGTGCCATTTCATCTTCGGCGAGGGGATCGCAAGAAATTGCTTTTACAGAAAGAGCAGCGCTGGATTTTTAGACTCAATACGATGCATCCAAGCGGTCTAAATGATCGTCTTGAATGGACTTTATTTTTTTGATGTTGTTAACTTTTTTGGGTCTCTAGAGGTAGTGGCACTTTGCGATTAGTATTGAGCTTCAGAGTGAATTAGTGTGCAGTCCAATTAGGTTTTTAGAATGGAGAATGCAAAGGAGTCTGGGTTTAGGTGATGTCATAGTTTGGTGATGTTTGATTGGTGGGAGTGTAGTTATCAGGCGCGTCACACGCCGGTTTTGATACAGCGGGAAATTGAAGGAAGCCATTGTGCAGTATTTATTTTGGACGGCGAAGCTCCTGACGAAGCCGATTATGGCGAAACAAAAGCTTTTGTAGAGCGAAGGTCGTATGCTGAAATATTTTGATGCTTTTGATGCAAATTGCTT
The DNA here is from genome assembly GCA_033557465.1 of Ichthyophis bannanicus. Classification (NCBI taxonomy): domain Eukaryota; kingdom Metazoa; phylum Chordata; class Amphibia; order Gymnophiona; family Ichthyophiidae; genus Ichthyophis; species Ichthyophis bannanicus. Next base: position 552,631,182 of record CM066031.1, read on the forward strand.
CACAGTTTGCTTCCCGCATTAGAGGTGGCGTGAGCGCCAGTTAATGCATGTTTTGCGCGTCTGTTTGGGCGGTGGAGAACTCAGCCAGCTACAAGTTTAAAAATATGTGATTGTATGAATGTGTGGGTTAGTTACGTTAGAGAGTGGATGGTGAGTTAGAGTGTGTTTTTTCAAGCAGGTTTAGGTAAGACTTTTCCCATTGGTTAGTAGGTGGTTATTAAGTATGATATTGGTGTAAAAAAATAAAAGTTAGGTATTTGGAGAAGGCTTGACCGTGATGTAAGTATCTGTCAACACCCTATGGTGAATTTCACCACATGAGGGGTTGGGCCATCTGAGGTCATTATGCCTGGTATTGATAATTGAAGTTATTTGAAAGTTGTCGTTGCTTAGGTATTTCATGTATTTTATGTGCAATTGAGAGTGTTGGTGTTTGGGGTCAATTTTTGCATTAGCTCTCAGCAGCAGTTTTGTGTATCATCCCAAAAAGGTGCCATTAATTCCCTTACCCCTGGTAACCAAACCAGTGGACAGATTGGCAATGGACATAGTGGGGCCCCTAACTAAGACCCCTAGGGGATATCAGTATATACTGGTCATTGTGGACCAGGCGACGCATTTTCCGTGGGCCATTCCCCTACGCAATGTGTCAGCGCGGACCATGGCCACGGAAATTATAAAGCTCTTTTGTGAAATTGGGTTTCCAAGAGAGGTTTTAACAGACAGGGGCAGTAACTTTCTCTCACGTTACCTTGCCCAAGTCTGGGATGCCTTTGGCATTAGACACATAAAAACTGCTGCCTATCACCCGCAGACTAACGGGCTGGTGGAAAGGCAGAACCAGACCATCAAACGTATGTTGAGGAGGAGTCTGGAAGGCAATATGGCGGAGTGGGATGTAATGTTGCCATTCACCTTATATGCCTGTAGAGAGCGCCGGCAGACATCAATGGGCGTCTCTCCGTATGAACTGATGTACGGGAGAGCTCCCAGAGGGGTACTGGATATCTTAAGGGAGCAGTGGGTGGAACCCGAGCTAGAGGAGATAGAAGTCCCCAACTTTTTAAGGGATTTAAAGGGGCGCTTAGAGAAGACATCCCAGGTGATGGTAGACAATATGACGGCGAGCCAAGCCCGCCAGAAGGGTTACTATGACCGACGCACCCGACCACGTCAGGTGGAGGTGGGTGAAAAGGTGCTGGTAACGGTGACAGGACCTACGTCCAAATTCGAGAGCAGGTGGAAAGGTCCCTATAGAGTTCTCAGACGGGTAGGACCAGTTTCCTATGCCATAGAGACTGGGAGAGGGAAGGAACAAATTTTCCACATTAACGTACTGCAGCCATGGCATGAAAGAGAAGCACTTGCCCGGCTGGCTGCAAGAGAGGAAAGGTTAGAGCGGTATCCTGCAGGCCCACAAACCCAAAGATGGATTCCATGCTGTGCGCTAGGAACGCCAGCCTGGAATATCTTAAGGGGGGGGGGGGTTATGTGGTGGAGAAGCAGGCTTAGAAAGCAGTGAGAGAAAGAAAAAACAGACTTTTTTTCCTTTCCACAAAGAAACTGCAGGCAAAGGAAGGGTTAACTCTCAAACTAAGGACAGAGATTCCCTGCAGAGAAGTGCAGACCTAAGAACACGCCCTGTTCCCATGGAGATAGAGGGAGGAGAAGGGAGTGGTTTGGAGGCGGAGTCAAGACCCATAGGACAGCCCCAAACATTTAGGCAGGGAAGTTGCACACACAAACAGGTTGAGATTCACGAACAGACACGAGGGAACAAGCAAGGAAGCACAAGAGAGAAACAGTCTCGGGCAGAGAAACAGAATTGGAAGGAAACACGGAAGCCACTTGCACAGAAGCAATTGGGAAGTAAGAGCAGAGAGCTGACAAGGCCAGTGGAGAGCTCAGGGGAGGAGTCCTCAGAGGAGGAAATATTCTCCCGAAGTTCTTGGCTTAACTCTTCTCCTAGTAAGGAGTCTACAGGGAGGAAAAACACTACAAGCAAGGTGAGCCCTTTACAACTCTTAAAAGAGCTACTAAACAAAGAGGGTTTTTCCTGCCCTTCCCCCACAAGCTCACATAATGCTAAGGGTACCTGGGAGAAGCCGTTACCAGAGCGAGTCTAGTGTGGATTCATGCAGTGTTTCAGACATGGAGATAGACTGTGCAATTTGTGCTAAAGAGGAGTAAAGGAACCAAATAGCGTTTGAAGAACTGAAGGAATCTCAGCTGCTCCTAATCAGTGAATGTGTCTGTGTTACCTTGTGCTGGAGTAAAAGAACTGAATGAAGTTTGTTATCTGTAAGAAACCAGAAGTTCTTTTACAAGGATATTTTAAAAAAAGCCCATTTCTTTTAGCTGTGCTTTTAAAAGTAGCTGGCCTGATTAAAGCTGCTTAGAAAGAAAGCTGGGTAGAAGCTAAAAGCTTGTAATATAAATTGAAGAAAAATTCTATTGCTGTGAAAAAGTATCTGGGTGGACCAGGAAGCCTTGTTAGACCTGCTGTGAAAGTAACAGGGGTTTATAGCGCCTCCTGGAGACCAGGAACAGAATACCGATGTAAATAGAGTTTTATGTGAAAGAAAGATTTAAAGCTGGACCAAGCCAAGGACTGTACAATAGGCTTGTGTTGTATTCTATGGAGAAATATCCTGAACTTTAATTTTGTATGCTTCAATCAATTCTTGCCAAAGAATTGAATCCGGTTAGGAACTCCTTATTTCTAAAATAAAGAAATATTCCTGTGACCTTTGGCACTTGGCTCCAATCCTTTCAGGGACGCAACTACACGCTATTGGGCTGATTCAAACAAAGGACGATCGGGCGCTCCCCATACCACTAGGCAACCGCCTGGCCACAAGGGGGGGTCCGACAAAAGTTGTTAAAACAAACTAGGTCCTAATACCCTTGCTTGTTTAGGGACTTGAGCTGAGGGGGCTTGTGTGCCTCAGTGATGCTGAGAGCTAAGATCAGTAGCTTAACTACTGGCAGAGTCTCCCAAGAGGGACGGGTCTCAGCTGAGATGCCAGATTAAGACAAACTACCCATCTGGGCAGCAGCAGAATGGGAATGTGTTGGCAACAGAGGATCACATTTCTGTGACAACGGCAACACTTGCATTATCTGCACGGAAGAAAGGCCTGGCAATCTACTTCCGTATCTTGCCACAAAAACCCAGTGGATGGTCAAAATAAATCAAATTGCGGTATAGTGCTGGAAGAGAAGACCTCCAGCTCAGAAGGCACTCAACAGGCTTCTGGGGATGAGCTAGCATTTATAATGTGGATGGATCAAAGCCCTTGGGATGACAGATTGCTGATGTAGCTGTGCATGAAACGAGAGTCAAAAGTGGCAAAGATGTTTTACATCATGGAACATGGAACATACAAAAAATAGGGAAGCTGGTGGTAGTCAAGAATAAATGGAACATGTACAACTCAATCTGTCAGGTGTCAAACTGTAATGGACTGGCATCAGGCACTTAGTATTCCATGTGATCATCAGATTCAATGTCAAAAAAAGACAAAGAAATGGTGTTGCATTTATAATTAAGAAAAAACTGCAAGAACTGTAATGAAATACAATGCAATCAGTGAATGCTTAATTTCTATTTGTCTACAAGGAATGCCAATCAACAACTATAATTCAAGTATATGCACCAACAACGGCTGCAGAAGAGGAAGAAGCGGATCAGTTCTATGAACAAGTACAAGTACAAGTTGAAAAGCATAGTTACTCGGCTGTAACAGGTGTTCTCCGGGGACAGCAGGAATCAGACCTTACATATGGGTGGCGTCGGCACCGACGGAGCCCTCGCAGAAGCATTCCCCCAGCTATCAAAGAAAGCCTTTGGGAGATGCCACCATGCATGTGTGGTGCCCTACCCACCCAAGGGTGCCATCTTGCTCAAAGACAGCAAAAATAAAAGATGGTAAAGAAGCAACTCAAAGGGGAGGAGGGAGGATTGTGAGGACTAATTCCTGCTGCCTTTGGAGAACACCTGTTACAGGTAACACTACTTTCTCCATAAACAAGCAGAAAGTCAGTCCTCATGAGACTCCATAGCTATAGGCTACCAAAAGCCCATAGGAAAAAAACAATGTCACTCTCAAGTTGAGCCATGAACAGCAGCAATTGAGGATGCAGACTGCAGTAGGACCCGTATGTCCAATGGAAACCAGCACTCCGGTAGCCTGAACACAGAAGGGTCAGAGGGTAGGAGGGTAGGAGTTGCTTAGACCCCAAAAAGGTTACGGAGCATGGCCTGGCCGAAGGCACTGTCCTGTTGGGACCCCCTCTCTAGGCAGTAATGAGCTGCAAAGATATGGACTGAAGACCAGCTGGCGGCCCAGCAGATGTCCAGCATCGGGATGGAGCGCAGGTTTGCCACAGAGGCCTCCTTGACCCTGACACTTTGTGACATGACCCGGCCATCCAGCATAAGCCCAGTCTGCTCACAGATGAGGACAATGCAGTCTGCCACCCAGGTGGACAGTGTCCATTTGGTCACCACTTCCCCCAGAAGACTGGGGTCATAGGAAATAAAAAGCTGAGCAGCTTTCCGGTGGCCCTGGGTATGCTGAATGCAGAAAGACAGGGCCCTCTTACAGTCCGAGGTGTGAAGGACAGTCTCTGCCCTACTGGAGTGAGGCCTTGAGGTGGTGGGCAGCACCACCTCCTGGTTGAGGTGGAAGGAAAATACCACCTTTGGAAGGAGTTTGGGATGCATGCAGAGCATGACCCTGTTCTTGTAGAACCTGGAATATGGCGCCTCTGCCACCAGGGCTTGGAGCTTGCCGACCCTGCAAATGGAGATAAACACCACCAGGAACATAACCTTCCACAAGATGTATCTCAGTGGCAGATAGCCAGAGGCTCAAATGATGGGTGAGTGAGCTGAGCCAATACTACACACTGAGGTCCCATTCTGTCACTGGAGGGTGGATGGGGGGTTTGGACAGAAGTCCTCTCAAGAAGCAGGTCACCAGAGGCTGGTCTGAGAGGCTTGCCTTCAACAGGATGGTGATGCACCACCAGGGCAATGAAGTGCACTCTAATGGAGTTTGATTTGAGCCCAGATTGCGAGAGATGAAGGAGGTACTGCAGCACCAGCTGCACTGGGCAAAAGAATGGGTTCACCCATTTCTCTGCGCACCAGACCAAGAACCTGTGCCATTTGAAGGTGCAAGCTCTCCTGGTGGAGGTCTTATGGGAGGCCAGCAGGATCTCTTCCATTTCTCCCGAGAGGTACAAAGGGGCTAAGACAGCCCTTTCAGCAGCCACACCATCAGTGATAGGAACCCCAGGATGGAGTGCAGGAGAGGGCCCTCTTCCTGAAACAAGAGCCCTAGGGAGCTCCTCAGTGGGATCAAAGTTTCCACTGACAGTGGATGGTGCCTGGGCCACCATGGAGCCACCAGGATCAGTGAAGCTTTGTCGCGAAGAGCCTTCAAGAGTGTTTTGGCAATCAGGGGCTTGGGTGGGAAGGTATATATGAGACCTTCCAACCATGGAATTAAAAATGCATCTGCCACCACACAGGACGGATGGGACTGCCAGGAACAGAAGCTGAAAACTGGTAGTTGTCCGGGCTGGCAAAGAGGTCCACCCATTGGTTCCCCCAGAGCCAGAAGAGCCAAGTGGCTATTCTGGGGTCCAGCTGCCACTCGTGTGGCTAGAGGACCCTACTTAGTTTGTCCGCCAGGATGTTGTCCTGGCCTGGTAGGTATACGGCCCACAGGAGTATTCCCTGTTGAACTGCGTAGGAGCAGAGTGTTGTCGCTTTGCGGCAGAGGGTGCGAGACCCTGTGCCCCCCCCCTGCTTGTTCACATAGAACATTGCCACCTGATTGTCTGTTTGGATCAGCACTGGCTGGAGCCTCAGACGGTGGCAGAATTCTCAGAGGGCTAGATATATTGCCCGAAGCTCCAGGAGGTTGATCTGCTGGTTACCCTTGGCTTGTAACCAGCTGCCCTGGGTGCGGAGGTCTTCGCAGTGGGCTCCCCAACCCAGCAGGAAGGAGTCCATGAGGACCCTTAGAGGGCTTGGGGTTTGGAAGGGCACCCCTGCCTGAAGGCGTTGGGGATTTTGCCACCAAATTGGGGATTTTGCCACAAAGTCAGAGATTCCACCAACTGGTGGTCACCAAGACTCTGTCTTGGAGATGGCCCGTAGCCTGTGTCCACTGGTCCCGATGGCACAACCGAGTGTCCCTCATGTGCAGATGGGCATCTGGAGTGACATGGAATGTAGAGGCCATGTGCCCGAGTAGGCACAGTAGAAGCCGAGCTGACACACTAGGATGGTGTTGCACGTCTATGGCCAGTGCCCTGAGACAGTCGGCCCGGTGAGGGAAGGAAGGCCTTTGCCTGAATAGTGTCCAGCCTTGCCTCTATGAGCTCCAGACATTGTGTTGGGAGGAGGTGGGATTTGGGATAGTTTATCATGAACCCCACATGTTGCATGACCTGGATGCTGTGTGCTGTGGCCTGCTGCACGTCTGTGACTGTGCCTCCTTTTATGAGCCAGTCGTCCAGGTAGGGTAAGACAAATACCCCCTGGAGATGGAAGATGGCCACTACTGCCAGGCATCTGGCGAAGACCCTGGGGGCAGAGGCCAGGCCATGCAGCAAAGGTACTGCCTGTGGCTGGGATGAATAAGGATGTGGGTATAGGCATCCTTCAGATCCAAGGAGCATAGCCAGTCTCCCTGCTGAAGGTAAGGCAGCAATGGCCTAAGGGAGAACATCTTGAACTTCTCCCTCACCAGGAACTCGTTCAGGCTGCGCAGGTCCAGGATGGGCCTTAGGCCTCCTGTTCTTGGCATGAGGAAATACCTGGAGTAGAATTCCTTGCCCCTGAGATGTTAGGAAACTGGTTCTACCGCTTTGTTCTCAAGAAGGCCGGTGAGTTCCTTCAATAGGAGGTCCCAGTGAAGGGGAGATCTGGGAGGCTCTCCCAGAAAGAAAGGAGGCAGTAGTTCTTCCTGATCACCTGGAGTGCCCAGGAATCGGTGGTGATGGCTGGCCACCTGTGGGTATACAGGATTAGATGTTCCCCTGTGGGCTGCTTCCTCCTTGGGGTAGAGAGGCTATGCCCAAGGAGTCAAAAGCTCCGCCCTGGCTGGGCCGCAGCCGATGCCTGGGCTTGGGAGCCTTCGGCTTACGAGGGCCTTGCCCATGTCCCTGGGCCTGCTGACCCTGCTGGGAAGCCGGCAAGTCCTGAAATTGTGGGTAGTTTTTGTAAGCGCCCCCTTTTCTCAGGTAAAAAGGCTTTTTACCAGGGTCCTTCCATCAGGGAGGGGCAGCAGTCTTTTTGGAGAGCCTGGTCCTCGTCATGAACTCGTCTCCAACTCAGCAGCCTTTTCCATCATGGGTTTGCCAAAAAGGTTCTCTCCTTGGCATGGGACATTGACCAATTTGTCCTGAACTCATTGATCAAGGTCCGAAGACTGTAGTAAAGCCTGGCATCGGGCATAGATGCCCACCGCCGCCGCTACTCGAGTCACCGACTCGAAGTAGTCATAGGCTGCTCAAGAGATAAATTTGGAGCGCACACGGATAGCAGAGAGATCAGCCGAGTGCCCTGCAACTTCCTTCACCGGGTCTCTCAGGTACATGACCCATGTACAGCTGGTAGGCTTGGATCCAGCCAATGAAGATCGAGCCCTAGTAGCACTTTCTGCCGAGGGCATCCAAGGTGCAGGCCTCCCTACCCAGGGGGCATCAAGGAGTGCGTCTTTTGGCTCTTCAGTCAATGCATGGCCAACTCCCACCCCATGAAATTATGCATCAGCTGCACCTTTTGGAAGTCCGGGCTCCGGCAGACCTGATACATCGCGTCGACACCGATGTTTACCCACATAAGGAGAATTAGCCATTACAGGATGGGTGGAATGGGTACCGTGAGCATTTCCCTTGGAGAGGCCTTGTAGTGCAGGATTTCTAGCTCCTCCATCTGAAGATCCTCCTCCAATTCAGTCGGGAATGCTAGGGCCTTTGACATGTCCTGCACGAAGTCGAGGAATGCCATGTCCTTGGGCAGGGGATGACACCGGGGCTCAGAGGGGGAAGAGCCCGAGAGGACATCATGGTAGCGAAGGGTGTCTGTAGACTCCTCATCCTCGGTCTCCCATTCCAAGTAATCAGTTGAAGACTCGAGGGAAGGTCAGCCTGCGGGCTCCGAGTTGAGCCCTGCCCATGTTCCTCGGAGGCCCTGTGGCTGGTGCCATGTGCGCTAGCCAGGGAGAACCTCAGTCCCATCAAATGGGAGCCGGATTGAGACCTCGGTTGAGGGTCGACTCAAAGCCGTATGGTCTCAAGGATTGGCTTAGCCTCTGGGGATGTCTTCAACGTCGATGGCCCAGTGGTCTGGGCTGAGGAACTGGTAGTACCAGATAATGCCCACTGTTCATACTAGTATGCAAACACAAGCTAAAGTTGAAAAAGAGCAAGCTACTCATGAATGTAGCAAAATATAATCTGGAAAATAAACCACCAAAATTTAAAGACTGCTTATGAAATCAATTTGCTGCTTTGGATACAAATGAGAGAGCACCAGAAGATTTATGGGATGACATCAAGAAAGTTGTGCTCAAAGTTAGTGAGAAGTCTCTACAAAAGGTGAAAAAGCAAAAACAGCCAAAATGGATGACCAAAGAAACTCTGAAAATTGCCCAGAAACACAGAGAAGAGAAAGCCAGAGGAGAAAAGGGAGGTAAATCAGAGAACAGACATTTCCAATGTGCAGCAAGACAAGGAGACTACTAAGGTGATGCATGCAACAAAATAGAATCAGAAACTATTAGAGGAAGAACAAGATCGGCTTTCCTAAAACTACGAGAGTTAAAGAGAAAATGTCAGCTTCAAATTGGAATGTTAAAAGATGCTCAGGGATCCATGTTGACTGATGCTGAAAAGATCAAGAAAAGGTGGAAAGAATACAGAGTCATCATACCATAAAACAGCCGTTTCAAACTCTACAAACTCTACTCTACTCAAGAACCACTGGTGATGAAAGTAGTCAAAGCAGTATTGAAAGCATTAAAAATAACTCTCTCTTATATCTCAATAAATAGGGGTGACCTACACGGAGCGATGGGTACACCCCTAAACAAAGGCATGGGGAGGGGCGACCTGCATGGAATGGCAGGGGCACCTATTCTTGCCGCCTTGCTGGGCTTTATCTGCCGTCATATATTATGTTACTATGCTACAAAGAACAAAGCACAGTGCTTTAATGGCATTCCCATTGAAATATTACAGCGATCAGATGCAGCTGTTACAATATTTAGAAGATTCTAACTGGAAATTTGAAAGACAACATCATGGTCAACTGACTGGAAAGGTGATTCAAATGACTAGGGAAATTATGACACAACTGCTCTGATTCCACATGCCAGCAAGATTCTACTCAAGATCATTCAGTGGAGACTACAATCATATCTGGAACTACCTGAAGGGCAAGTAGAGTTCAGGAAAGAGTGAGGAACAAGAGACATTATCGTAGATGCAAGATGGATCCTCAGAAAAACAAAAGAATACAAAAAGGATATCTATATGTATTTTATTAACTACAGTAAGGTGAAGACTATCTGAAATATTTGCTTATCAATGTCAAGGAACAATCTTAAAATGGGCCTGCACCTTAACATCAAGGTGACAAAGACCCCCGACAACTGGCAAAATGAATAATTTCATCCTTGTTGGAGTAGAGAGAGATAGAAGACAAATTGCCTATTTCATAGAACACTTTGAAATACCTAAGAATATAAACCCTAGATCAAATATCTCTGATAAACAACTAATTTCCCCCACTCCACCCTATCACACACTATGTTTTAGTCATGCAAGCTGTTGCATTGTTCCACCTTACCCCTCCCCATTTAATGTTATAACTTACTTTACATGTTACTTGTAAACCGCTTTGACTTAATAATAAAGTGGTATAAAAAAAAACTGTTAAATAAAATAAACTTTAACCTGCTTGGAACAATATCCAATAAAGAGACATCAGTCAAGAAATCCCACAACATATTGCTTTTGGCAGAACAGCTATGAAGAACCTAGATAAGATTCTCAAGTGCAGAGATTTCTCTCTGCATACAAAGATTTGACTTGTCTAACCCATGGTATTTTCAATAACGTCATATGTATGCAAAGTCAAACAGTGAAGACAAACAAAGAAAAATCAATGCCTCTGAATTATGGTGATGGCAAAGAATACTGCGTTTAACATAGACTGTCCCAAAAGCAAATCAGTCAGTACTACAGGAGATCAAACCTAAGCTTTCTTTTGAAACTGAAATGGCAAGACTTTGACTGCCCTAACTACTAGGCTACTCCTCCACTCAGGCATATTCATTGTGGTGATCTTGAAAACCTGTCTATGTGTGTTTGTGGCGTGATGGATTGCATGAAGGGGGCCTATTTTAGAACTAAGGGAACTAATGAGTTCCTGTACCAGCTTTAAACTCCTAAAGTCGTTATGTAGAATAGTAGCTCTTTGCCTTATAAATGGATTCCAGGAGGAGAGAAATAGGAGTCAGTCCAATGGTTCAGTGGCAGTGCCGTACAGGAAGTGGATTGTATTTGCAGGACAGTTTCTCTGCTCCCTGGATGGAGAGGGTATTAACCCTTTGAAGGCCTACTTTAAATTTTTAATCCACATTCTGCAGCCGGGTTAATTATTGCATATTTCAGGAAAATTGTACCCATCTTATTCAATATGTTCTAATAGTGATTTTCCTTCTGCTATGGTCATGTATTATATACCATTTGATAGGAATATTTAGTCAGAATTTTGGATCCCGAGAGTTTTGGGCTCGGCCTGGAAAGGGTTAATATTGTGCCTTGGTGACATTGAGTTGATGGATTTAGACACAATCACTGGATTTCAGGGAAAGCCCTGGTATGTATTTGGCCACTGGCCAAGGACTGTGGCTGCAATGACTGAACTTAGCTAGCAGAGGAAACGGAGGACAACATCTTCATGTAGTTTCAAATGGAGGGAGGAAAATCATGATTTTAAACGCCACCCATAATATGTACAATCCTTTCTGGGCCGGGTATGTAGCATTATTTTATACAAGTAATGTACTTTATGCTATGTTTCCATTTTGTTGTTAACTCCTGTGTTTGTTTTTGGAATAGCAGTCAATCAAGTCATGGAATAAAAACAAAAAACAAATAAATCACAGACCATGATAAAACTCAGCCAGGGAATCAGTGTATAAATAACCAAATCCTAACTATTGCCTAATTTATTAAATTTTACACTTTGCAGATACCATGACAGTCGTGAACCTCACTTCTAAGCCAGGGTATCTGGAGTATGATCTTAGTCTCTCAAATTTACTGCTAATGCTCGGCGTACTTGCATCGTGCCAAAGTGAGCTTCCTTCTGGAGTTTGTAAGATGCAACAGGGTAGTTTGTCAAGATGTGCTTAGAAATTCTTCTTTATCAAGCCTGTCGCTCCCAGTACAATGAGAAAGATTTTTGTATCTTTCTGCCACATTTTCTTGGTACTTCAGGATCTTCTGCCTCTCCATGCAATTCACAGAATAATCACTTGGTACAGACACTACTTTGTAATTATTCTCAAAACTTTATTTTAAAAAAAAATCACATATAGCAAGAAAACCACAACAGGAAAATAAGTTCACCACTATCAACACAAGAAAACAAAGTGTATTGGCCCACATCATGAAAAGAAGTGCCAGAAAAAAACCCTAGAAGAAGAAAAAAAAAAAGAAAAAATTAGGCAAAGCCAAACAATTAGGTGGAACTATCAATTTATATACTAGCCATACTGTAAAATCCCTACTTCTGTCAACCAAAAAGGATTCTAAATGAGAAACATCCAAAAAAGCATAGGTAGGTCCCTGCCATGTTACAATACATTTACGGGGAAACCTCAAATAGAAGGTGGCTCCCAGCGAGATAACACGAGGCCTGAGTGCCAAAAATTGTTTTTGGCGAGTTTGAGTTGAACGAGTGATATCCGGAAAAATATTTATTTTAAAACCACAAAAAGGAGCATCTTTGTGTTTAAAGAATAATTTTAAAATCTTAATCTTCAGGACCAGCTGTCTCTACTGCAGGAGGTGTTCGGAGCCAGGCCTTCGGCTCGGGAGGCTGCTGCTGCCGCTATAGCAGAGGACTTTGTTTCTCTACCCCACTTCATTGGGCAGGCACTGCTGGGACAGCCCTATCTGCAGGGTCCTTTTTGGGTTTATTTCTTTGGCTTCTTTTTGTGACGTGGAGCGTGTGCGGGGGGCGTGTGTTGAAGGGGCGTGGTTAAAGGGGCTTGAATGGCCCCTTTGACGCAACTGAGACGATATTGTGTTTAAAGGTTCAGTTAGATCGTTTTTGTCTTACTTTGTAGTTTTACTTGATCTGTATATATGGAGAAACGTAAGGCTAAGTCTGGAGCTAAAGCTCCTGGGACCGTGTCCGGTGATATCAGACCGGTCGGTCCATTGGACAAGCATTTCGTCCCCCTACCTTTGGCTCAATCTTCCCCTGAAGGAGCATCTCTGAGCCCCGGCAGCAGGTCCCCTCCTGTGTGCCCTGCTTCTGGCAACTTACTTGGCCTATCTAAAGAATCCTCTGATTTGGTAAGCAAATTACAACCTATTATTTTACCTGTCCCCGTACAGCCATTAGAAGTGGGTGGCTCCTCTGAGCTTCCTACTCCTTCTTCAGAGTCTGAAATTACTTTGCGGGATATTTGGGGTGCTTTGAAATCAATTGATCATAAAATGTCTGTTTCATTAAATTCTTTGTGCACTTTCTCACAGGAGGCTACAGTAGCACTGCGGCAGCTTGATGAGAAAGTTGCGGTGGTTGATTTGGCTATTACTAAATTAGAATCGCAGGTTCTCCCTTTGCATACGAGTGTTGCTGGTATCAAAGATTCCTTGTTTCTTCATGCTAAGGTAGAAGCTCTGGAGAATTCTTTTCGCTCCTGTAATCTCCGTTTCTTGAATTTCCCTCAGCCATTGTTACTATCTCACAGAATTTTGCTTGATAAATTTCTTAAAGATGTTTTAGCCATCCCTGATCCTGTAAATGTATCACAACTTTATTATGTCCCCTCTACTGTTAAAAAAAATTAATGTGGTTGAAGGTGGTTTAGATGAAATCGTTGCCCCAATGGATAATTTGACTGCCTTTCTAGAGGATTCTCAAGATATCATCACTACGCGTGCCACTTTACTGGTCCCTTTTTCTTCTGTTGAAATGAAACAGTGTATCCTCAGGGCTTTTTTTAAAGTCAAATCCGCTAAATTCTGTGGTCAGACGATTAACATCTTTCCTGATGTGTCACGAAGTACACAATTACGCCAGTGGCAATTTTTGAATCTTAAGCCCCGAGTTTTGGCATTGGGGGCTACATTTTTTCTTCGCTTCCCCTGCAAATGTATTGTTTGCTTGGATGATGTATCTTATCTTTTTGTGGAGGTGTCCCATCTGGAAAGTTTTTTTGATCGATAAGTACGCGGTAGATAGGACCGGTAATAATGTATAGCCTCTAATGTGGGATTTTTTTTTTTTTTAATCCCCATAGTTCTTTTTATTTTGTATCTATATTGAATTTGACAGCAATGGTTCCATGAATAGGACTTTATCCTAGGTTTTTTTACTTATGTTTCCTGTCTTTAGGTTTTTTCTTATTTATTTTATTTTCCTTTTTTTTTCTTTCGTTTGTTCTTTATTATTCGGATTGACCTTCCAGTATATTTCGGTTATGTAATTGACTGAAAATTAAAATTAAAAAAATTTAAAAAAAAATCTTAATCTTCTCTGCTACTGTAGTAAAGGTTACCACCAAGGTGCTCCTTCTAGTAATCAAATCAGCGGAGTCCTCAAGGAACGCCATCAAGTTCTGAGGGACGAAGGGAATCAAGCTTCCCTAGGTCAGGGTCCGCCACATGAACTTTAGCAGGAACATAGTACATTTGATCATCTTCAATGGATTGAGTAAGTTTAAGGATTTCAAAGCAATACTTATTTAATATCATCTCCGGACATAACAAACGAGAAACTGAAAAATTCAAAAACATAAGTTCCGTGCTCAGGAGGCATTTTGCAAGGTCTCCAAACAAGCATGGATCAATAGTGAGTCCTTTATAGAGGCTGATCGTGCAGCAAAAACAGATTGCACCTGAGACTCTACCTTGGACAAAGATTTACTAATAGAAATAAGCTTAGAATCCATAATCTGTTAATTTCTCCACCATATTCTGAGAAAAATTACACAAACAAATAACAGATGAGGGTAATTTAAGATTGATCGTTCTAACTGCCTGTCATAAAGAGTGACTTCACCATCCAGAGAAGCCAAATTTAAATCTAAAGTCTCAACAGGAACTACAGGCTCCGGAATCTTCACTAGGTGACCTTCCTCCAAACCTTCAGGCACTGCAGAGTCTAATACCGTAGAAGACAGCATAGGAAGAGGAGGAAGTGGCAGTGTCGGCTCCCCCCCCCTCCCCTGGAGTTAAACGACGCCCCTTCGGGAGATACCTGTCCACCCTGTAGCGGAACCAGGTGCTTATCAAGTGGTCCCACGGTTTTGCTTGCAGCAAGCACAAGAGGTTCAACCCTCAGACCGCCTTTGATTTTCCGTTTCCCCATAATCTTGGGGAAAAAGGTCACACCCAAGTTCAACTCAACACTCACCTCCAGCTCACCAAAGGGGCACCTAAGGGGCATGTCCTGCCCCTTAGGTCATGCCCCTTAGGTCACGCAACCGGCGGCAGATAAACTGCCGCAGATTTATCCAGCAGAGAGGCGGCGGTCCTTCCACGGAAGCAGCTAACCCGACACACACCCACTCCGACAGAGCCAAGCGTCAGAAGCTTGCAGATAGTAACTAGAGCAGATAAGCCCCTTCCTCCTTCACACACTTGTCCAGAACAACTCCCAGCAAGCATAACAACTGACATAGATTTATCCAGCAGAGAGGAGGCGGTCCTTCCACAGAAACAGCTAACCCAACACACGCCCGCTCCAACTGAGCTAGGCATCAGCAGCTTACAGATGGTAACTAGAGAAGATAAGCACCTTCCTCCTTCATACACTTGTCCAGCACAACTCCCCCAGATACTTCTGGTGTTCTTCTCCTTTACCACTATGTCAAGTTCCTCACATCCAGTTTCTTATACATCAGAATGAGAATGTCCCAGGTGATCTTCATTCTCTATTATTCTCTTAGGGTCATGATCCCAGTGCTTTTCAGGGACAGTGATGTTGCAGTGTTTACAGAGTTTCCAGTTGAGAAGGCAGGCTACTTTGTTGTGTCTTTCTGTATAGAAATTTTCCGCCATCAGAACTTCCCAGCCTGCTATAAGGTGAGTCACCATTTCCAGCTCTTTCTTACAGAATCAGCATGTGTCTGTTTTGCCAGTTTTTTCAATGCTCGCCGTAAACTATCTCATCCATAATCCGCTATCCTGGGCTGCAACTATCAATTTTTCATCCTTCGATTTCAGTTCACCTCTCCTTAACCATTCATGTGTCCGTTCTTGATCAACAAAAGATTCTTGGGAGTAACACTCTATTTTCCACTGTATTTGTGCATTTGCCACTCCTATGTATATTCTCTGGTGCATTGGGAGATATGTTTTCTGAGTGAAACTCAAAATAAATCACCAACCATATGCAAACAATATATCATCATTACATTGGAGTGGAGGAGTGGCCTAGTGGTTGGGGCAAGGTACTTCAGGCCGGAAGGTCGGAGGTTCAAATCCCACTAGAGGACAGCAACCTTGGGCCAGAAGGACTGGGGTTTCTAGTCCCACAGGTGCTCCTTGTGGTCTTGGGCAAGCCACTTAACCCTCCATTGCCCATGTTCCCTGTAAAATAGTTATCTCCAAGTTATAATGCCCTGTTCAATGTAATTTCAGTTTGTTCAATGTAAACCGCACTGATGCAGAATAGCGCGGTATATAAGAGAATGTAAATAAATAAAAATAAACAATGCAATATAATATCAATTTACTAAAAAAATTGTAAATGCTAAATACTCAAAATCTCAAGAATGTATAAACTACCTCAAAGTGCCATTAATTACAAATAAACTGCCACTTTGTTCACTTTATGCATTTATTCTTCAAATACATGTTAACCATCAATAGATATTCATATACATGAAAGAATCTCTCACTATATTAATACAAAAATATCACAAAAATGTTACAATGTCACATACTTACAAGACACAATAAAATACCATACAATACAATACTAGACATCACAGGTATAAAACTATCTGTTGTGAAAATCTCTATTAAATGTAATTTTTTTAGTAATTTGATATTATATTGCATTGTTCTGAGTGAAACTTGCATCACACAGTAAATGCAAATTGTTTCACTCCCACTTGCCTTATCTAATACTTTGTGAGGCCTCCCTTCTGAATGAAGTTTTTACCACACTCACTACAAGTAAAATGGTCTCATGCTCGTGTCCTACACCTAGTCCTATACAACCCTTATTTCAAGTTACTCCATTGGCTCCCTATCCCTTCAAGTACATTCATTATGAAGCTCCTCATTACCCCTTCTTGTGAACACCATGCACTGCGAAAAATCACTCCCACTTAAGCCCTTCTTCACTGTGAACTCCTGACGCCATGCTTTTCATTTTTCTATACCATACGCTTTGGAACAGACTTACTGGGTTTGTGCATCATGCTCCTTTCTCTGGTCTTACAAATCCAGTCTAAATGTGTTGCTTTTTTTTTTTTTTAAAGCAGCTTTATTCTCTGGTTCTCCTGATCACAACCTTGCTGGTTTTTGATAGTTTTCTTAATAAATAAAATTCCTAGCATCTCTTTTGTCCTCTATGTTTGTCTTGAGTACACACTGTCAGCTCTGCATGAATGGGACTTTTCTTGTGTATTTATATACACTCTGTGCATGTAGCAACACTGCACAAATGCTAAAGCAATTGAGAGACTGGGAGTAGTCAAAGATGCTGTTGATGCTGCTTGGGAGAGGGATAGGTCAAAGAGGCTATGAACGCAGCTGGAGAGGTACAAGGTGATATTCTCTCTGGATAAGTTTCTGGGACCTCTTTATATACTACTACTCTGTACAATTCCGGAGGAGACTATGCATTCAAAAGGATAATCAGATGAGGTTGATCCAGGAGGAAGATACTAAAGCTGTCAATTGTCTTCAAGGAGAGAAGGGGAAGGGTATCATATGGAAAACTCGAGAAAGAAGTCGTCCTCAGAAAGGGACCTACACCAGTCCTCTGGGGGAGTGGGGGGGGGGGGCAAGAGGTCTGAAGGGACATCCCAATGGAGGCTGGTATCAGGGGACTAATCATCTGTCTTCCAGTCTGACTCAGAGTCAGAGGAGACAGAGAGCCCTCCGGGACTCGGGGTTGTGCCGGACCCCCTGTGATCAGAACTGGAGGCGCTGGCCAGGTAATTCCTCCACCCTGAGCGGGACAGAGAATGGGGCCTGGCATCACCTAGAGGCGAATTGTGCTGAAGGATCAGTTCCACGACCTCCGGGGATGCCCTCGAGATGGAGGGCCGGTGGTCGAGACAGATGACCCAAAGGAACTGGGCATTGGTCCGCGCTGCTGGGGCAAGAAGGCAGTGATTCTGCGCTCAAGGGTCACCATTCTGAGCTGGAGGACAAGAATCTCCGCAGCCACTGACATTGGCACCGAATGCTTCAGGCCTGACGCCGGCTCTGTGGAGGGGGTTTACTAGACGAGGATGGGTTTGGGAGACCAGGGTCGATCTCCCAAAGCCAATGGCACTTTTCCACCAGGCAGTGTAGAGGGCCACTTCTGGCCATCGCCCTCAGCATCAGGCCGGGGGCTGCGATGCTGGTAACCATGAGATTTACCCACGGCTCCGGTGTCATCTCCTGATGCTGCTACCGATGATGCCCAACTCTTTGGGGGACAGCCCTCACAAGAGGATCCCCTGTCTGATGCCCCGCAACCTCGGGGCTCACGACAGGCACAGCAGTCATGCAAGGCCAAGGTCCCCGAGGCACTGGCTCCACAAGCAATGCTGGGGCTGAAATGGAGTTCTTCATGAACATGGACTCTAGCTGTATTGTACGGTTCTTCATTCTTTGTTTGTCATCTGCTGACAGAGCACAAAAGAGGCGCCATCGTGGTCCACACTGAGGCAACGAAGTTAGCAATCATGTGAGTCTGTGCAGGACAATGGTACACCTGCAGTGGTTGCACTGTTTGAATCAACTGACTGGGGACATAGCAGTGAAGATGGCACTCGCAAGATCAAACTAAAGCAGCCAGAGAGGGCGCAAGAAATTCCCATGTACCGAGAAAAAGACACAAAGCAACAGTGGACCCAGGAGGATGAAAAGGCACCAGTATGTGTACCCGAGAAGGGAAAAAATGAGGAAAACGGAAAAAGAAAAATCAACCTTTTCCAGGGTACAGACAAATGTCCGATGGGCTCCAGAAAAAAGGAGACTGAGGCAAGATGGCACCCTTGAGCAGGAAGGTAAGCATGCATGTGTGATGGATTTCCCAAAGGTTTTCTTTGAAAGCTGGGGAGAGGTTACCACGCGGGCTCCGCCAGTGCAGACATCACCCATATGTGAGGACTGACTTCCTGCTTGTTCCCGGAGAACTAAGAGATTTAATTTTTGTTCACATGTTCCATTTTCTTTTGAACTACCCTGGAACAATGAAAAATCTCTCGTGTTTCAAAAAGAACTTTTTTCTCAGCATGTCACTAACACAATGATATCACCTGCAGCACTGAAAGATATTCCAGGGCAACATGAAGACAGATTTATTGCCGACACATTCCTGAAGGAATATATCAAAATAAGAACATAAGATATGCCATATTGGGCCAGACAAAGGTCCATCAAGCCCAGTATCCTGTTTCCAACAGTAGCCAATTCAGGTCACACGTACACGTCAGGTTCCCAAAAGGTAGACAGATTCTATGATGCTTATTCCAGGAGTAAGCAGTGGATTTCCCTAGTCCACTTTAATAATGCTTTATGGACTTTTCCTCCAAGAACTTGTCCAAACCTCTTTTAAACCGGGCTACACTAATAGCTTTTACTACATCCTCCGAAAATGAATTTGAGTTTTATTGAGTGAAAAAAAAATATTTTCTTTGATTAGTCTTAAATGTGCTACATTTCTACTTTCTGAAGTAGTAAAGGGCCGATCTATGTTCCACTCCACTCATTTTATAGACCTCTTATCTCCCCCTCAGCCATCTCTTTTCCAAACTGAAAGAGCCCTTTTAAACCTTTCCTTGTAGGGATATCCTTCCATCCTTCATCATTTTGGTTGCTTTTCTCTATACCTTTTCTAATTCTGCAATATCTTTTTCTAGATATGGTGACAAGAACTGCACCCAATATTCAAGGTGTGGTTGCATCATGGGTGTTACAGAAGCATTATATCATCTTTTATTTTATTTGCCATTCCTTTCCTTATAATTCCTAGTTTTTATTTGCTTTCTTGACTAGCACTGCCACCACTGCACATTGTACAGAGAGTTTCAACTTATTATCCACAACACCACAACTTATTATCCACACCACCACTTATTATCCATTATTTCCCTGGTGGTGATTTCTAATGTAGTACACCTTGCATTGTGTAAACGTAGTATGGGTTGTTCCTCCCCATTTACCTAATTTTTCACTTGTCCACATTAGATTTCATTTGCCATTTGCGCACCCAGTCCCCCCCATTTTTTCAAAGTCTCTTGCAAATTTTCAAAATCCTTTCAAGTTTTAACATTGAATAATTTTGTCTCATCTGCAAATTTCATTGCCTAACTCATTGTTCTCATTTCCAAGTCATTTCCAGGTCATTTATGAATATACATTAAAAAGCAGCAGGCTGAGCATAGAACCCTGGTGTACTCCACTATTCACCTTTCTCTACTGAGAAAATTGGCCATTTAGCCAACTCATAATAATACACTGCTTTCTATCCCAATCTATAATACACTGTTTCCTATCCCATGACTATTTCCTTGAGAATCTCTTATGTGGGACCTTGTCAAAGGCTCTCTCAAAATTCAGAAACGCTATAATCAATCGGCTCACCTTTATCTATTTATTCACACCTTCAAAAAATATAGCAACTACATGGACTACACAGTGTTGCAATTGCTTTTGTTAAAGCTGAGAAGGTAAATAAGACCCAACATGCTGTCAAGTATTTGAAACAACAACTTGAGCTCCAGTCTTTGATAAGTTTACTTGGTCAAAGGGAACCAGTCTGGAAGAGCATGGTGTTTAATAACACTCGTTGAACATTTTCAGACACGTGTAGTTACTCACCTCTAACAGGTGCTCTGCAGGGATAGCCAGAATCAGTCCTCACATATGGGTGACTTCTGCACTGATGGAGCCCTTGCAGAAGCATCCCTCCAGCTTTCAAAGAAAGCCTTTGGGAGATGCCACCACGCATGTGTGGTCCCCTTCCTGCCCAAGGGTGCCATCTTGCTCAGTCAGATGACATAGCTAAAAGACGGCAAAAGATGATGGTAAAGGAGCAACTCCAAGGGGAGGAGGGAGGGTTGTGAGGACCGATTCCTGCTGTCCCTGGAGAAAGCACAGGTGATCTCTGGGAACAGCAGGAATAAGTCTTCACATATGGGTACGTCAGTACCGACGGAGCCTGCGCGGGAACGCTCCCCAGCGTCCAATCAGAAAGCTTTAGGGAGCATCCCACAGAGCCTGCATGCTGCTTTCCCGCCTTTCCAACTGTCTCTCCTCAGTTGAGTTTTATAGCTGAGACAAAGAGAGAGAGAGAGAGGGAAAGGAAGAGAGATAGAGAGAGAGAGACAACTCCCAGGGGAGGTGGGTGGGTTGTGAAGACTTATTCCTGCTGTTCCCAGAGATCACCTGTTACAGGTAAGTAACTGTGCTATCTCCAGGAACAAGCAGGAATGAGTCTTCACATATGGGGACTCCCTAGCTTTTGATGCCAGGGAGAGAGCCCAGAGGTTGTGTGTGTCCCTGGGACAGGGCTGCACTTTCCCACCTGGATCTCTGGCATCCCATGAGGGATGGTGGGTAGAAGTTGATTAAGAATGGAACAGGTGTTTGAGAACAACCTGACCAAACAAGGCATCCCGGCGGGAGTTCTTGTCTAAGCAGTAATGGGCTTTGAAGGTATGAACTGAGGCCCAAGTGGCTGCTCGACAGATGTCATCGACAGACACAGAGTTCAGATGAGCCATTGAGGCTGCCATGGCTCTCACATTGTGAGCTGTGACATGGCCCTCCAGAGAAATGTTCTTGCTCTGATAGGCGAAAGAAATACATTGGGCAATCTAGTTGGAAAGAGTTCTCTTGGAGACTGGTTGTCCCAAATAAGAAGGATCAAAAGCAACAAAGAGTTGGGAAGACTTTCTATATTGCTGTGTCTTCTGTAAGTAAAAAGCCAGAGCTCTTTTACAGTCCAGGGTATGAAGATTCCTCTCTGCACTTCATGCATGAGGCCCTGGAAAAAAGACAGGTAAAGTAGACCTCTTGGTTGAGGTGAAAAGGCGAGACCACCTTAGGCATAAAGTGTGGATTAGTCCTAAGGACCACCTTGTCATGATGGAACCTTGTATAAGGTGGATTAGCTACTAGTGCTTGCAATTCACTGATGCGGAGTGCTGATGTGATTGCAATGAGAAAGATAACCTTCCAAGAAAGGTATTTCAAGGAGGTAGTATCTAAAGGTTCAAAAGGCGGCTTCATAAGCTGACCAAGAACCAAATTTAAGTCCCATGCCACCGATGGTGGCCTAATGGGAGGCTTTGTTAAAAGGAGGCCTCTCATGAACCTTGCTACAAGGGGATGAGAGGAAACAGGTTGTCCATTTAGAGGCTTGAGTGAAGCTGCAATAGCACTCAGATGGACTCTTACTGAATTTGTCTTAAGGCCTGCATTAGACAGATGCAGGAGATACTCCAGTAACGATTCCAGAGGTATTGACCGGGGGTTAAGACCTCTTCCAGAACACCAGATGGTAAACCTTTTCCACTTGAAGGCGTAAGAACGTCTAATGGAAGGTTTTCTGGAAGCATGAAGAACATCTTTCACTTGTTCAGAAAGAGGAAGATCCTGGAGATCTAGGCCTTCAGCAACCAAGCCCTGAGATGCAGAGACTGGGGATTGGGATGCCACAATTTTCCGTCCTCTTGAGAGAGGAGGTCTGGAGCAGACCCTAACTCTAGGGAGGGAGCTTGAGAGAGATGTAGAAGCAGAGGGTACCACACCTGCCGTGGCCAATGTGGAGCTATGAGAATCATGTGGCCTCTGTCTCTCTGAAGCTTGAATAGGGTTTTGGGAATTAGGGGAATGGGTGGAAAGGCATACAGGAAGTCTTGACCCCAGTGAAGGAGGAAAGCATCCTTTGCCTGAGCCGAAGTTCTGGAACACAACCGGGGAAGTTTGGCATTCCACGGACTTGCAAAGAGGTCTATGTCCGGGGTTCCCCAAATTTGAAAAATATTTTGACACCTGGTCCATATGTAGGGACCACTCGTGTGGAAGCAGAACTCGACTGAGTCTGTCTGCCCAAGAGTTTTGAACCACTGGAAGATAGACTGCCAGAAGATGAATGTGATGCTCTCTGGCGAGGGCCCATAGTCGCAGAGCTTCGTTGCAAAGCGACAGAGAGCCAGTTCCCCCCTGCTTGTTTAGGTAGAACATGGCTACCTGATTGTCCGTGTGGACAAGGACTGTCTTGTGGCTGAGCAGGGTGTGGAAAACTCGTAGAGCAAGGAAGAGTTGCCTGGGGTAGAGGCTGTTGAAAAGGACACCCCAGCAAGAGGTTTTGAGGGGACTTCCACCATTGGAGGGACATAATGAGGTGACTTGTGTTTGCTATTTTGTCTGACAGGCAGCCTACTGCCTGGGTCCATTGGGTGGATAAAGTCCACTGAGCTGCTCTCACGTGAAGGCGAACATATGGTACCACATGAACAGTGGAAGCCATATGGCCTAGCAACTGTAACATCTCTTGAGCAGTTAGTAGGGGTTTCAACTCTGCTTGAGAAGCTAACTGCATCAAGCGAAGGCAGCGGGCCTTGGGAAGAAAGGCTCTTGCCTTTGTGGTATCCAGCAATGCCCCTATAAACTCCAGGGACTGAGTAGGGATCAAATTGGATTTTGGGATGTTTATTACCAGCCCTAAGTATTGAAGGATACGCATTGTGCAGGTTAGAGCAGTCTTGGTCTCTGATTGAGTGGGAGCTCGAATGAGCCAGTCGTCCAGATAGGGAAAGACAAATATTCCCAGGATGCGCAGAAAAGCAGCAACCACTGCCATGCATTTCGTGAACACCCTTGGTGCAGAGGCAAGGCCAAAGGGGAGCACTCTGAACTGATAGTGCTTCTCCTGGAAAAGGAACCGAAGGAACCGAAGGAACCTTCTGTGAGTTGGATGGATGAGAACATGAGTGTACGCATCCTTGAGATCTAGAGAACAAAGCCAATCCTGACTCTGAAGGTATGGCAGCAGAGTTCCTAAAGAAACCATCTTGAATTTTTCCTTGACTAGGAATCTGTTCAACTCTCTGATATCTAAAATGGGTCTGAAGCCCCCTGTTTTCTTTGGGATAAGAAAATAGGTGGAGTAGGACCCTGTGCCTTGTTGTTGAGAAGGCACTTCCTCTATTGCCCCTTGGGCTAGAAGAGTGGCAACCTCCTGCTCCAATAGGCTGAGGAGGGAGGTTGGAGAATTGAACTGGTGCACTCTTGTGAGAGGGGGCAAGCTGGAAAAATGAAGTTTGTACCCCTCTCTTATGATGGAGAGTGTCCAATGCTCTGCTGTGATTTGTCCCCATCTGGGAGCAAAGTGACATAACCTTCCTGGAATGGTGGAGGGCTCTGGTCCTTCTAGAGCCAGGAAGGCTAAGTTCTCTAGCAGAAAGTCAAAGGCCCTGAGGGGGCTGAGACTGCTGGGCTGGAGCAGGCCTCACAGCCTTGGCCTGTTTGGAGGATTGCTGACGTTTGGAAGGGAACTGAGCTGCAGAAGATGCTCTGACTATAAACAGGATAGGATCTTCCCTTTTTAGAAAAAGGTGTTTTCTTGAACAACCTTTTCTTAGCAGGAGCAGCTGTAGATTTGGATAGTCTATCCAAAGCAGAATTTTCAGCATCCATCTGATTGGCCTTTGCTTGCCAATCCTTACCAAACAGATTTTCACCTGTACAAGGGATATTTCCCAATTCATCTTGGACACAGGTCTCCAAATCAGATGCTTGAAGCCAAGCAATCCTACGTGCACCTATAGCTATAGCTGAGGCTCTGCTTACGCATTCAAAGGTTGGAGAATTTTGAGATATCCTGGGCATGTTTGAGCCCAGAGAGAAATTCTTGCCTTTTATTGTCAGACATAAAAGGACTTAAAGTCTGCAAATGGTCAGTGACTTCTTTTAAGAACATTCCCATGTACAGACTATAAGAATTAATTCTCGCAGCAAGCATGGAAGCTTGCAAGACTCTTCTACCAAAAGCATCCAGGGTTCTACATTCACGTCCTGGAGGATTAGAGGCATGTCTCTTGGCACTTCTAATCTTTCTCATTGCAGACTCAACCACAATAGAGTGGTGAGGAAGCTGAGTTTTATGGAAACCAGGACAAGGAGGGACACGATACATAGTGTCCAACCTGCGAGAATGAAGAGAGGTGGTTAGAGGTGCTTCTCACATCCTTAACATGAGATCATACAGAATCTCATGAATAGGCAAGGTAGCTGCCTCTTTAGGAGTTTTAGGATACTGTAGAATATCTAACTCCTTAGCTCTAGGCTCTGACTCTGGGGCTACTGTAATAAAGAGACCCCGGGCCACCTCTCTGATAAAGTCTTGAAAAGACAAGTCCTCTGGAGGAGACATCCTTCGTTTAGGAGAGGACTCCTCCTGTGGAAGAAGCATCCCTGCATCGACAGACTCTTCAGAATCCTCAGTCATCAGAGGAATCGAAGTATCGTCTGTCGGGATGCTCTTGCAAAGCCCGATACCCGTACCGACCGGGGTCGGTATCGGTAATCATCGGTACCGGAGGGCTGCAGAGGGCAGGGTACCGGCATGGCTGACACTAATGCCGATGTCGATGTCGATACCACCGGTACCGGAATCAGTACCGATGGCGATACCGGAACCGGTACCTGTGGAGTAGTCTGTTGCGGTACCACAGGCGTCGATGCCACAAGGAAAGCCGCCAGACTGTGTTCCATGGACAGAATCCTCTGATCCATCAACGCTGCCAATGCCTGGAAGTCGGTACTGGTGGAGGCCACCGGTACCCCAGAGCATGGCACCAGGAGATCTGTTGAGGCCACGCCATCTAGATCGTCCTGGAACCCCGATGATGATGCTTTAGAAGCCGAAACCTCCCGCCAGGGTAATTTTGCCGGTGCAGAATCCGAGGGCAAGGCCAGGGGCATCTCAATGCTTAGAAGGAGATTTGCCCTTCGAGGACCGGCTGGATTTATGTTTAGTTACCTGAGATCCATGTGAGGAAGAAGCAGCCCTGGAAGACGTTGATGCCACCGAAGCCGCATCAGAGGGAAACAGGGTACTTGAGCTTGGCAGCTCGGTTCTGTCGACCTCTCTTAGACATCATGGAACAGGACACACAATCTTTAATGGAATGGTCAGGGCCTAAACATTTGAGACACCAGTCATGGGTATCGGTGACGGATATAGTACCGCCACATTTTGTGCACTTCTTAAAACCTGAGGCAGGTTTTTCCATATTTAAGGAAGAAGGTTGTGGGCCTAAGGCCCAAAACTGAAGTACACCTAAAGAAAAAATATAGAAGGTCTTTTTTTTTTTTTTTTTTGAAGAAAAGAATAAGAACCAACGGTACCGGTACAGCGTCGAGGAAGGCAGACGCGTACAGAAAAGAAATAAAGAAAAAATAAGGAAATTCTTCTGCGGTGACAGGAACACGACCTGCTGGCTCCGCGGAAAAAGAACAACTGAGGAGAGACAGTTGGAAAGGCAGGAAGGCAGCACGCAGGCACTGTGGGATGCTCCCAAAAGCTTTCTGATTGGACGCTGGGGAGCGTTCCCGCGCAGGCTCCGTCGGGTACCGGCGCACCCATATGTGAAGACTCATTCCTGCTTGTTCCTGGAGATCACCTGTTACAGTTGAGTAGCTACGCTTTCTCCGGGAACAAGCAGGAAGTCAGTCCTCACATAAGGGACTCCCCAGCTTCAGGCTACCAAGAGCCCATAGCAAAAATAGGGGCTACCTCATGGGGAGCCGCCAGCAGCAGCAAATGAGTCCGTGTCCACAGACAACAGTAGGACCCCTGTGTCTGATGAAACCAGCACTCCGGTAGCCTGAACACAGAAGGGTCAGAGAGTAGGAGTTGCCTAAACCCCGAAAAGGTTACGGAGCACAACCTGCTCGAAGGCACTGTCCCATTGGGACTCTCTTTCCAGGCAGTAATGGGCTGCAAAGGTATGGCCTGAAGACCGGGTGGTAGCCCGGCAGATGTCCACCATCGGGACAGAGCACAAGTTTGCCACTGAGGACACCATGGCCCTGACACGGTTCACCGTGATGCGGTCTTTCAGTGAGAGCCCTGCCTGCTCATAAGCAAGGACAATACAGTCCGCCAGCCATGTGGATAGCATCCGCTTGGTCACTGTCTCCCCCAGCCTACTGGGGTCATAGGAGATGAAAAGCTGAGAAGCTCTGCAGTGGCCTTGAGTGCGTTGGATATAGAAGGACAAAGCCCTTTTACAGTCCAAGGTGTGAAGGACTGTCTCCACCCGACTGGAGCGAGGTCTTGGAAAGAAGGTAGGGAGAGCACCACTTCCTGGTTGAGGTGGACGGGCGATACTACTTTCGACAGGAATTTGGGTGCGAGTGAAGCACCACTCTGTTCTTGTAGAACCTAGCATAAGACGCCTCCGCCACAAGGGCCTGAAGCTCGCTAACTCTGCAAGCGGAGGTATGCGCAACCACGAAAGCCACCTTCCAAGAGGTAGCGAAAGTGGCAGGTAGCCAGAGGCTCGAAGGGTGGGCAAGTGAGCTGCCCAAACACTACATTGAGGTCCCAATTGGTTGCCGGAGGGCGAACCAGGGGCTTTGATAAGATCAAGCCCTGAAGAAAGCAGGTCACCAAAGGTTGGACAGAGAGGGGCTTACCATCCACCGAATGGTGGTGTGCTGCCAGGGCACTAAGGCGCACTCGGATGGAGTTAGACTTGTCCGGAATGAGAGAGGTAGAGAAGGTACTGTAATACCAGTGCCACCGGGCAGGAGAAGGGGTCAGCCCCATGCTCAGCATACCAAACCAAGAACTTGCACCATTTGAGGGTGTAAGCCTTCCTAGTAGAGGCCTTGCGAGAGGCCAGCAGAATGTCTTCCACCTCAAACGAAAGGTTGAAAGAGGCCAGAGTCACCCTCTCAGCAGCCATGCTGTCAGCAATAGGGACCCCAGTCAGGGTGCAGAAGAGAGCCCCCCTCCTGAAAGAGGCGTCCCGGGGCAGTCCCCAAGGGGATGGGGTCTCCACCGTCAATCAGAGGAGCAGCGGGAACCACAGTTGCCTGGGCAACCAAAGAGCTATCAGGATGGGCGAGGCCCTGTCGCGGAGGGTCCTGAACAAGGGTCTTGGTGATCAGCGGCGTGGGAGGAAAGGCGTACCTGAGACCTGACCATGAGACAAGGAATGTGTCCACTGCCACCCTAGAGAGGTGGGCCTGCTGGGAACGGAAGCGGGGCAACTGGAAGTTGTCCGGGCTGGTAAACAGGTCCATCATGGGCTCCCCCCAGAGCTGTAAAAGTTGACTGGCTACCCTGGGGTCCAGCTGCCCCTCGAGTGGCTGGAGGACTCTGCTCAGCCTGTCGGCCAGAGGATTGTCCTGGCCTGACAGGTACACTGCCCGCAGGAGGATACCTTGTTGGACTGCGTATGAGCAGAGGACCAATGCCTCCTGACAAAGGGTACGAGACCCCATGTCCCCTTGTTTGTTTACATAGAACATCACCACCTGATTGCCTGTCTGGACAGCACCAGCTGGTGACACAGGAAGTGACAGAAGACACGCAGGGCTAAGTATATGGCTCAGAACTCCAGGAGATTGATCTGCTGGGTGCTCTAGTCTGGTGACCAGTTGCCCTGGGTGCGGAGCTCCCCACAGTGGGCTCCCCAGCCGAGCAGAGAGATGTCCGTGGTGAGGATCCTTGAGGAGCTTGGGGCCTGAAAAGGCATGCCTGCCTCAAGATGCTGGAGAGACTGCCACCAGACCAGGGAGTCCATCAGTTGGTGGGTTACAGAGAGACTGTCTCGGAGGCAGCCCGTGGCCTGAGACCACTGGTCCTGGAGACACCACTGTGCCACCCTCATGTGGAGGCGAGCTTCTGTGGTGACGTGGACCGTTGAGGCCATATGCCCGAGGAGGCACAGAAGAAGCCGAGCAGGCACTGAGGGACGGTACTGTACGTCCCATGCCAGAGTCCTGAGACGGTTGCTCGGTCACTGGGCAAGAAGGCCTTCGACTGGAGAGTGTCAAAGCTTTGCCCTGATGAACTCCAGGCATTGTGCCGGGAGGTGGTGAGATTTGGGGTAGTTTATGACAAACCCCAAGTGTTGCAGGACCTGGATAGTGCGTGTGGTGGCCTGCTGCACCTCTGAAGCCATGCCTCCCTTTATGAGCCAGTCGTCCAGGTAAGGGAAAGCAAAGAACCCCTGGAGGCGGAGGAAGGCGGCCACGACTATCAGGCATTTTGTGAAGACTCTTGGGGCCAAGCCAAAGGGGAGCACCCTGTACTGAAAATGCCTCCCCCCCACTACAAACTGCAGGTACTGCCTGTGGTTGGGGTAGATGAGGATGCAAGTATAAGCATCCTTGAGGTCTAAGGAGCATAGCCAATCTCCCTGCTGGAGATATGGCAGCAATGTTCCAAGGGAGAGCATCTTGAACTGTGCAGGTCAAGGATGGGCCCATCCCTGTCCTTACTGAGCCCAAGGAAGTACCTGGAGTAGAAGCTCTTGCCCTTGAGATGGTAGGGCACCAATTTGACTGCTTTGTCCTCGAGAAGACCTGCCAACACCTTCAGTAGAAGGTCCTGGTGAAGGGAAGACCTGAGGGGCTCTCCCGAAAAATAAGAGGGTGGTGTCCAAGTCAGGTGGAGGAGGTAACCCTCCCTGCCTACCCAAAGTGCCCAGGAGTTGGTGGTGATGGTCAATCACCTCGGGGCATAGAGGGCCAGGCAACCCCCTGTGGGCTGCTGATCTTTTGGGGTAGATAGGCTGGGCCGGAGCTGGTGCTTGGGGTTTTGGAGCCTCCTGCTTATGAGGGCCATGCCCATGTCCCTTGGCCTGCTGACCCTGTTGGGGAGCTGGGGAGGCCTGAAAAGGTGGATAGTTTCTGTAAGCAATGCCCTTCCTCAGGTAGGAGGACTTTTTACCTGAGCCCTTCCGTCGGGGAGGGGCAGTGGTCTTTTTGGAGAGCCTGGTCCTCATCATAAACTTGGTCTCCAGCTTGTCAGCCTTATCAGTCATGGGTTTGCCAAAGAGGTTCTCTACTTAGCATGGGACATCGACCAATTTGTCCTGAAACCATTGATTGGAGGTCAGACTGTAGCCAAGATTGGTGACATGCACCAATGCCCACTCAAGCCACAGATTCAAACCCATCATAGGCCGCTCGAGATATGAATTTGGAGCACCCACAGACTGCCTTGGCCAGGTTCTTGAACCGCTGCAAGAGTTCTTTGGAGAGCCAGCTGAGAACCCGGTGAGTTCTTTCGCCAGGTCTCAGGTACATGCCCATGTACAGCTGGAAGGCCTGGATGTGGCCGATGAGCATTGAGCCCTGGTAGCACTTTCTGCCAAGAGCGTCCAGGGTGTAGGCCTCCCTGCCGGGGGGGGGGATGCACTGAGGAGTGTGTCTTCTGGCCTTTCAGCCGACGCATGGCTGACTCCACCACCATGGAGTTATGTGGCAGCTGTGATTTTTGGAAGCCCGGACTCGATACATCGAGTCAAGCCACTTGCTCATCCACTGGTACCGAAGCCGGTGTCTCCCACATTTGGAGCATCAGCCATTCCAGGATGGGAGGGGTGGGCACTGTGAGCGATTCCCACAGAGGAGCTTCATACTGGAGGATCTCCTACTCATCTGCCCAAGGGTCCTCCTCTGATTCTGTGGGGAATGCCAGGGCCTTCGACATCTCCTTGACGAAATCAAGGAAGCCCATATCCTCCAGCAGGGACCACAATTGAGGTTCCGAAACAGGAGAGTCAGATGGGACATCGCGGTGGTGACGAGTATCGGGGGATACCTCGTCCTCCATCTCCCCACTCGGAGTAGTCCGTCAAGGACTCGTAGGGGGGCTGCTCCACGGGCCTTGGGGCTCCCGATGCTCCATGGCCGGTGCCCAGCAAAACTCGCCAGGGATGACCGCGGTCCATCAAGCGGGACTTGGATCGCAACCTCGGCCAAGGATCGACTCTAGGCCACAGGACCTTGAGGATCAGCTCGGCCTCCGGGGACATCTTGGACATTGAGGGCCCAGTGGTCGGAGCAGATGAACCAGTCATGCTGGACAATAGCACCCACTGCTGATCCATAAAGGCAGACAAACTGCGCTGCTGGGCTGCCATTCTGGACTCCAAACCAGAAGGCTCCACAGCCCTTGGCGCAGACACCAAGGGACTCAGGCCCGACGCCAGTTCCCCCGAAGGGGAATCCTCGATGAGGATCGTTTCTGGGGACAGAGGCCGGTCCACAGTCAGATCCTTTTGGGTTCTTTGCAGGCCGCTCCTTCTCTCGAAGCATCCGACGAGCATCTCAGGCTGCGGGACCGGGTGCGGGGGGGGTGGGGCACCCAGCAGGTCAAAACCATCCAAGGACGCTGCCTTTGAAGGTTTCTTCTTCTTCCTGGGTTCCCTCAAGGGAGACCCCTTTTCTGAGGACCCACGACCGGGCTCGAGTTCGGGAGGTTCTGCCTGAGACATCGAAGCCTCAGATGAGGCCTTGGCCTTCGGAGGCACCAGGGCTCAGGGAAAAACTTATCGTATTGCTGCTGGTGGCTTTTAAGGGCCTTACTGCACATCCTCTTGCAGAGACTGAAGGCTGCCAGGTCATGGTCTGGCCCGAAGCAGCAGAGACAGCAGTCGTGTGTGTTGGTCAAAGACATAATTTTAGAGCACCAATCACACTTCTTAAGCCACTGGTAGCCATGGGGGGGGAAAAAAAGTACCCCTGCAAGGTCAAAGGCTCTCCGAGCTGCCAGTTGGAGGAAAAAAGGCACGAAGATATCAGGAAAAGAAACACAAAAGTAGACCCGAACTCGACGCTGAAGCAATGAGGTTAGGTGGCAGGAAGAGTACCAGTGCGATACCGGAGATGAGTATGAAACGTTGAGAGAAAAATCAACTTTTTTCAGGGACAAGCCAGACAAACATCTGAAGGGCTCTGCAGAAAAAAAGGAGACTGAGCAAGATAGCACCCTTGGGCGGAAGGAGACCATGCATGTGTGGTGGCATCTCCCAAAGGCTTTCTTTGAAAGCTGGGGGGATGCTTCCACGAGGGCTCAGTTGGTGCCGTCACCCGTATGTGAAGGGCTGACTTCCTGCTTATTTCCGGAGAATAACTTTCATCACCAAACATGTATAATGAACATACACTAAATGTTTGCGATGAGTGGTATGAATTCAAAGTCCTTAGAGGAAATAAAAAACCCTGTGAACTTCTGAATTTAGCACAAACTAATAATAAAAGATTCTCTCTTAGGAAAATTGTTGTCCATAACGTCTGTGATACCAGTTTCCACTGTGTGCTATGAAAGTTTAATGAATTTTGTGAAAAACAAATTTAGATCAATGGAAACAGAAATCTTTACGATTAGCATGAATGGCCCCTCAATGATGAATTTTGATCCTTCAAAGACTTTGGACCTGTGATACTTCATTTCAAAAATTACCAGTCATGTTCATGGCCACGAGAAACCACATAAATAAATATTTCTTATGTGACTTTTATAACACCATTTTGAGTAATCATAGCGGTTTACATTATTAACAACTGAGTTACATTAAAACATTTTAAACAACTTGTAACAGGTGCAGATAAATATCACAGATATATACATGATTCAAACTCTTAACTTATTTACAATTTCTATAAATAAATAATGACCTTGGTTGCTCTTATTTGGATAGTTTTGTGGTTATAATTTCTCATTAGTTTATTGTAGTATAGGATGATGATAGGTGTGGGATTTAATACTTAATGTATATTGAGCCAAAGTCTGTAGATTAAGTCAGGTCACTGTTTGTGATTTCTTCATTGTGTCCGAAGTGCTCAATGAATAGAAATGTTTTGAGTTGGGTGAGGAACGTGGACAGGACTATTATAGATCTAATTTTCTCTGGCAGCGAGTTCCATAGTGTCGGGGATAAGTATTCAAATGCTCTGTTACTTGTGTGTTGCTTTGTCTTACGGCAGTCAGCTGGGATTACGAGGCTATCAGACTTTCGACCTCTTCTTTGTCAATCATTGG
Organism: Ichthyophis bannanicus; assembly: GCA_033557465.1. Classification (NCBI taxonomy): domain Eukaryota; kingdom Metazoa; phylum Chordata; class Amphibia; order Gymnophiona; family Ichthyophiidae; genus Ichthyophis; species Ichthyophis bannanicus. Next base: position 552,663,703 of record CM066031.1, read on the forward strand.
GTGTTGTCCTGATTAAGTGTGATAGGGTTGTGGGCACTATATCTCGGATAGTTTTAAATAAGGTCATTATTAACTTGTATTTTATTCTGCTCTGAAACGGTAACCAGTGTAGTGCATATAGTATGGGTGTTGTGTGTTTTGTTTGGCCTGAATTATAAATGATGCATGCAGCCATATGTTGGGCCATATGAAGGCTATGACATATTTGTTTGGGTAATCCACGTAGTAGACTGTTACAATAATCAATATGTGGAATTATCATGGCTTGCATTACTGTCCTGAATTTGTTATATTGTAGTAATGGTTTTATGTGCTGTAGTAATTGGATTTTGTTGTATATGGCCCTGGTTTGTTCTCAAAGCACAGGAACATCTTTGTTCATACGTATTTTTAAATCTATCTTTTTGCCAATTGAAACAACTAGACATTATGCGTCTTTATGCAGGGAAAAATGCGAACTGCAAAGACGACAGGCAATTGACAATACCTGTATTTTTGAGGGGGGGTTACTGTCTTACACGCATGCAGTGCAAGAGTGTTTTTTCTATACTGGAGATTTAGCTTATGAAGTAGACATTGCAATTTGAATTTTGGGAATGTATTTACTATAATACATACCCAAAATGCAACCTGCAATAATTTGTTTTGCACCGTTCTTGCATATATTTTGCATCTAAACTGTTATTGTAAGTAGACTGTTGCAAACGACCTTGAGTGCATTATGAATGCACATTTATAAATCACACATAATAAATACAGATAATTCCAGTCATTCTAAGTATGGCTCCTAGATCCTAAGAAATGTTTTTGAGACCTATGCTACTATAAAAGCTTTTTTTTTTTTTGCCTTATGGAAAATTTGTTCTATTAGGTCTTTTCTTGGGAAAATTAAGTTCAAGCATATACGTACATTAATCCACACTCTGATAAATTACTCCATTTCTCTTTATTCTGGCATTAAAGTTGCATCTTCGAAGCGACTCCAATTTCTTTTTTTTTTAGCATTTAAATTTTTTTATTACTTGTAAGAACCATCACAAAAGAACAGAAGAGCAAACAAAAATATCAACAGCTGAAGAGACGCCAATTAATACAGAAAACTGCTGTTAAACCTTTATATAAATGTTTGCAGTTATGACCATGTCACCCTTCTTTTGTCTGAACCTCTGGTTTCCAATTTCTTTAAAAATCAGGCTTAAGATTTTGTTGCTAACATACCAAGTCCATCATAAAAGTACATCCTTGTATCTATCTACTCTTTTGGCCTCTTACTCCCTGTGCATACTCTCGGTTCATTGTTCTCCCTTCAGCAGTGGTTATCCGTTTGGAGATTACCCACCAGTCCCTTTTCGCCCATTTGGCACTTCACGCTGGAATTCCTTATCACTGCATTTGAGGACCAAACCTCCATTTCCAAGGTCAGATCTGGACTTGGAAAACCATCTTTCTTCATCAAGGCCAAATGGTTTATAACAGGCAATGGCTGGCTTGGGACAGTGAGCTATAAACTTGTGTGTCCTATATTCCTTAGTTTCTGTGTTCATCGTTCACCTATTTGCTTTGTTGACTGCAGCAAAGGTTTATAATAAAAATTAACAAATACAGATCCAACTTATGAAAGGTGGCATAGAAAATCTTAATAAATTAAAAGAAATTAAATATTATTACAAATGTCATGTGCCCAGAATCATTTTGTGATGAGCCCTAATACCTGGAGGCATGTTTACTAAATGCTTTAACATGTGTTGATTAAATTAATCTGCATTAAGTATCCCCAGCTCCCTTTTTTTTTTTTTTTTTTTTTTTTTTTTAAATATGGGCACAGTTGCACTTAACACATGATCATTTCATTAACACGCAATAACCTTTAGTAAATATGCTCCCTGGACATATCTTTTGCCAAACAAAACTTAGCATTCACAGTATCTGGCTGAAATCTGGCGAGACCACCAGAAAGTGTATTAAAAAATTAAAACTTACCTCCCCCATTCACCCCTGTCACTGGACTGACTAGCTTTAAGGTCCATGTAGGGATTTTCTGCTACCAATCAGCCATATTGTAATCCTGGAAATGTATGGTTTTTCCCTACTGAACCTTCCAAAGGGCACACCCAGTCATAATGTATTGACTAAAATTTGTCCCGAGTGTACACTATGGAGACAATGACAATGCACCAAAACATTTTCTAAAAAATCTGAGTTATTGTAAAAATTAACAACTTGCAGTATGGTTTTGGGACTAATCTCATCATCAAGGTACATAGGTCTCCCAGCATTGGCAGGCCAACCATTTCTAACATCTATTTGAATCGTGGACATTGTATGTACTCAGATATCAGTGATAATGTGTTTAAAGTACATTTAAAACCTCAAATATTTATTTACCTTATTTAAAAAAAACTGAACCTTAGGTACATTATTTGCATCCCAATAGGGAAAAAAACATTCATTTCTTTTGTTTTTTTGTTTATTTTTTTTTTGGGGGGGGGGTTAACACACAGACTGCTCATCAATTATCTTATTTGTCTGATATTTGGAACAACTGTACACAAGGCAACATTTTACTTACCAGTTAATGTCCTTTCCTTGAGTCCTGCTTAACCAGTCCAGACAAAGGGGTTGTGTTCCCCTACCAGCAGAATGTGGGTGACAAAGAACCAATGAAAAGCCCCTTTTTTAATATCACTCCCATGCTTCAATTTGCCTCAGCCACCAGACGCCCCTTCAGTATTGTCAGACGGCTGCCTGGGTGAGAATGTTCACAGTCTTGGCAAGTGCATATATCAATATGATTTGCAAGGGATTGTGGGAAATGCAGTCCATTCACACCAGACACAGCTGCTCACAATAATTAGTTGTGCTTGAGTGTAAAGCCAATAAGATATTTATTTATGGGGTTATTTCTCCCAACACAGATATGCTTGCTAGCACATAAAACAGGATACTTGCTTTCAGTGTTAAACTTAGAAAAACAAAATCAGGAAAACAACAGTTGAACTTGTCAGGCAATCAAATCAAAAGAATAAAGACCTGGTTGGTAACAAACTGGTCTTTTCTGTAGGCTTTAACTAATATTTTCTTAGCAGTGTTTCAAACAACAAGTAAAACCCACAAAGAAGGGAAAAACTGTTCTTTTCAAGTTAACTTCTTATATCTTCACACATAGATTCAGAAGTGATTCCCTCAGAGCTCACAAGCAATTAGGTAAGGCTCAATTGCTAGCAGTTACCCAGCTGAAACCCCTTAGCTGGCTTGCTTTCTACTGCGTGGCTCAAATCCTACTTCAGGAGCTTTTCTGAGTAGATTAAAGAACAAGTTTGTATTTCTTTGTGATGGTTGTTGTACTTTATAACAGAAAATTACCAAAGGAGTTTAGACAGAGAGCAATCCATATATTCACAGCCTGTATCTAAGACCGCTCCCCCTTTTTCAACAATCATGGGTTCAATATCATGGATTGGCACAGAGGAATTTCTCAATGTAGCACTCTCAGGAGAATACTTGTTTCCCTGCTGTCTTTCAAGGTTATAGCTAGGGCATAGATCAGTGTTCATACCTGAGCTTCCATTGCTGTTAGAGTTCCTCTCTAAATAGCCTGGCCAGTATGTAGTCCAGTTCTTATGTCCAGCCTTCCAATCCAGATCCCTGGACACTGGATCTCTCTTCACATACCTTCTGGCACGGGTCCTAGGGTCCCTTCCACGTGCAGCCGTCTCCCTCACAGGTACCGTCTGGAGATTCCTAGCCCTGCAGCACCATTCCTCTGGCTTTCCCCAGTCCAATGGTGTATGCTGGCCCTTGGAATGCCTTCCAGTATACGTACTGCTCTGGACTCCTTTAGACCTCCCAAAGGCTTTTCTCTTCTTTCTTCCAAAGGGTTTCTTGCCCTCTCTGTCCGTCCGGTTTGGCTTCTGTTTCTGATAATCCTCCAGATGATGAAGCTGTCCAAGATGATCAAGATCCTGAGGATGAGGATAATTCTCTGTAGAATAAACTCTACCTTTATTCTGCTTTGATGAGTGCTCCACCTTAGCACAGCGCAGCTGTGCTGAATCAGGCCCTGCCCTTTGAGATGAGTGCTTAGGGATTACCTCATAGCCCTCCTGATTGAACACACGTTTCCCCACTTCAGCTCCTCTAATGGCTGTTGGAAACCTGGTGCATTCTGGGACTGGTAGTCTTTTATAGAAAAATTCTGTTTTCTTATTTCTACCAGAACTGACAGGTTGCTTGTTCAGAGTCACTTCACCTTTTCTATAGCTCCTTCCTGAGCTATGATAAGCTTCCTTATCACAGTATTCATCCCAAAGCATATGGGAGAAAAGTGGAAAGCCTCACACCACCTCATACGCAAGCAGATATTACTGCGTGAAAAGATCAGTAAAGAATAATTATAGAAGGTTAAAATCATTATTGAAAAGTGCCTTATCACGGAATAAGATACAAGCCATCAATTAACTGCCAATTATGTACTCTCATATAGCTTTGAGATTGTAGACTGGCCTCTTAAAGATCTTGGAAAACTGGATGTGCGAACAAGAAAACTCCTCCATGCCCATCAGATAATTTACAAGAACGAGTATATGCCAAGACTAAACATTCCTAGGGCTGAAGGAAAGCTGGGCCTCAGAGATTGATTACACATACACAGCTATCATCATAGGTTTCCAGGTCTACTTAACAGCATCATTGGATCGAAATACACAGAAAGTTCTGAAATATGAAAGCAAACATCAGAACATGTCTCCATCATCAAACTTGGACCAGCGTTCTGATGATTAGAGGGAATGAGTGAGAATCCACAAGCACACACAGGAAAGGAAGTAACAGAATTTGCAAAATAAAAACAAAAACTCTAAAGAATTAGATCAGCAAAAGAGGAAGAACAAGTGGCAAATGCATAAATACAGTGGGAAATACAAAAAGTTACTCCAGGAGCCCTTTGTCAATCACAAATGGGCACAAGAAAGGTTAAGAAGAGGTGAACTGAAACCAAAGGATGAGAAATTAATAGTTGCATCCCAGGACAGCGGATTACGGATGGGAGGGTTTATAGCGAGCATTGAAAAAACAGGCAACACAGATATATGTTGATTCTGTAAGAAAGACCTGAATCAGTGACTCACCTCATAGCTGGCTGTGAAGTTCTGATGGCGGAAAATTTCTATACAGAAAGGCACAACAGAGTAGCAAGCCTCATCCACTGGAAAGTCTGTAAACACCACAACATCACTGTGCCTGAAATACACTGAGATTATGACCTAAGAGAATTACAGAGAATGAAGAGGTTATGACCACCTGGGTCATTCCCATTCCGATGGATAAAAAAAAACTGGATGAGAGGACACCCGATACAATGGTAAAGGAGAAAAACACCAGAAAGGCATTGATAATAGAGATGTCTGTTCAGAGCAATTATTCTGGGAATCGCATAGAGAAGCAGAAGATCCTGAAATACCAAGAAATGCAGTCAGAGACCAAGAAAATGTGGCAAAAAAATATAGAAATATTTCCCATTGTACTGGGAGGCACAGGCTTGATGAAGAATTTCCAAGCACATCTTGACAAACTACCCATACATGTTACATCTTACAAATTCCAGACGGAAGCTCTCTTTGGCATGATGTAAGTACTATGCCAAGCATTAGCAGTAAATTTGAGACCGAGATCACACTCCACATAATCTGGCTTAGAAGTGAGGTCAATGACTGTCATGGTAGAGAACCAAGCACATGAAAGTACAAACAGTAGGCTGTCAGTAGATGAGGAACCTTCAGAGCAGAGTATAAAAATCATAGAGGACCCAAGGGTACTGCAACAACAGAAGAGCACAATACAGTTCTGGGGGCAGGCCCTGGACTGGTCAAGCAGGACTTAAGGAAAGGGAATTAACTGGTAAGTAAAATGTCACCTTCCATATCATCCTGCTAGACCAGTCCAGAAAAGTGGGATGAACCAATGCTACAACTCCACTGGGTAGGAAGAACACACAGCAGCTCGCACAACCCTTGAGCCAAAGGCCATGTCCACCCGTGCATAGACATCCAAGCAGTAATGCTTGACAAAAGTGGAAAGCGATGTCCATGTCACTGCCCGACAAAAGTCTGCATGGGGCTGCCGAGCTCCGCTCCACCCATGAGGATGCCTGTGCTCTGGTAGAATGGATGCACAAACCCTCCAAGACTGATCAGTTCCATAACAGATACACTGAGGTAAAGACCTCCTTAATCCAGCGCTCCAAAGACAACAGCTACTGCACCACCCTTGCATGGGCCAGTAAATAGCCCAAAAAAAGATGGTCAAACTTACGAAAAGAATTCATAACCTCCAGGTACTGGAGAAGCAACCTCCGGACATCCATAAGGTGGAGATCCTTATCCTTCCCCTACACTACTCCTTAGAGAAGGAGAGCAGGCAAACCACCTGGTTCATGTGAACCAGAGAAAGAACTTTGGGCAAGAAGGCAGGCACATGTCAAACGGAAACGGCCTCCTTTGAAAGAGACAAATAAGGATCCCAGCAAAGCCTGCAGCTTAGAAATCTGCCTTGTGGAACAAATCGTAACCAAAAAGATTTTATTTATTTATTTATTTTATTTAACAAATTTTTATATACCGCAACCTTCCGAGGATCAGGTGCGGTTTACATCTAACAGTTAAGGAAACAGAGAGGCATTTCTGTTTTTTACATTGAACGATAACATGAATTATGTACAATTAACATTTGAACTTTGAACTTTTAACTTTTTGGAAATATGTACAATTAACTATGTACAGTTATAGAAGGAGAAGTTTAACAGTATAAGCATAATAGACAGTATTGAGGTCAAAATATCTATAGGCTTTGCGGTGTTAATCTACTTGTGTTGTATAGTTTATCCCTTTTCATATTGAAGTTGAGAGTTTGCTAATGTGCCGTAGTAGGAGATAAAAAGGTGAGTTTTTACGTTTTTACGTAGATCCTTAAAGTCGGTTAGGGCTCTGATTTCATCAGGTAGCGAGTTCCAGAGCGTAGGGGCTGCATGGGAGAATGCCTTTTTATTTGTTGTTTTTTTGGACTTTGTGAATTCTTTTGGAATTCTTAGTTTATTGGCGTTGCCTCTTCTATGTGCACTATGGGGCGTGTCTTTAATGATTAGTTTATTTAGGGTTTCTGGGGCGGTATTATTTAGTGCTTTAAAAGTAGTTATTATTAATTTATAGTTTATTCTACATTGAATGGGGAGCCAGTGTAGTTTGGCTAGGTAGGGTGATATGTGCTCGAAAGGGTGAACCTTCATTATAGTTCTGGCAGCAGCATTTTGAGCCAGTTGGAGTCTTCTGATGTTTTGATTTGTTGTACCTAGTAGAGAGAGGTTGGCAAAGTCAAAATGTGGGGTGATAATAGCGAAGTCAAAATGTGGGATGATAATAGCTTGAATGATGCTTAGGAAATCTTGCATGATGCAAATCTTGAATGATGCTTAGGAAATCTTGCATTGTCTTGAGCATCAAATCCTTCAAAGTAGCATGCTTCATTGACTCAAAGGGCACTGCCATTAGGGCCCTGAGCACCAGATCCAGAGCCCAGGAAGAGATCACTGACAGGAGGGGAGGACGCAGATGCCAAAACCCCTAGAGAAAGCGTGAGACAACCAGGTGCAAGGCCACTGGACCTCGGAAACAGGCTAAAGCTGCCACCTGAACCTTCAAGGAGCTAAGAGAAAGGCCCTTCTCCAAGCCATCCTGTTTAAAGGCCAACCAAGATAGTATCTTGGCCACTTCAAAAGTCAACTGGTGAGCACCGCACCATCGCTGAAAGAGGCAACAGATCCACATGTATATTAGCTTGTAAGACCTCCTCCAAGCTCTGAGCCAAATGGAGACCACTGCCGGAGAATAGTCCTTATGCACTAGCAATCTCCTTTCAAGAGATAAGCCATAAAGCAAGAGGGGGACCACGCCCTCCATCCAGGATGATCGGTCCCTGCCACAATAGGCCCCAAAATGGAGGCAATCGAAGAAGAGGTGCCTGCAGGGGCCATCTCGGGTCTCCAAACCACGCTCTCCTCGGCCAATCTAGCACCACCGGAACAATCCTGCCCAAGTGGGGTTCTATAAACCGCATCACACCCCCTACCAGTGGTCATGGAGGAAACATGAACAGCAGGTGCTGAAATCGGCCAAGGTTAGGTCAGGATATCAATGCCCTCAGAAACCATCTGTGTGTGGCGACTAAAGAAGCAGCAAACTTTGGCACTGGAGAGGGTTGCCATCAGATCCATTTCAGGGCAACCCCAGTGGCACCAAATCAACTGAAATGCCTCCTAACTCAATTCCCACCCTCCAGGATCCAGAGTGATGGTTGAGGAAATCCGCTTCCACACCGTCTGCCCCGGCAATATGCTGAGCTGACAAGACTAGGCGGTTCTTTTCTGCCCAGGCAAACAGGAGAGCCATCTCCACAGAGCTACCCTGGCACTCCTCATGCCACCTTGCTATTGACATAAGTCACCGCCAGGCGTTGTCCAAAAACACTCTAATTGACCGGCCCATGACCAGAGACTGGAAACACAGAAGAGCCAACCTGATGGCTCTCACCTTGAGGTGGATGAAGGACCATATCACTTCCCTGCGGCTCCAACAGCCCTGGGCTGTATATCTTGGCAATGGTCTTCCCAGCCTGAGACTAGCATCCATTTTCACCAGGACCCAAGAGAAATCATCCAGCAGCATGCCCTTCTTCAGATGACAAGGCTGCTGCCTCCCCCGCAGGCTAGTCTTCACCATCATCGGGAGCAGAAGCCTGCACTCAAACTCCTGAGAACTCAGGGACTATCGAGTCAGCAAGGACCACTAGAGAGGCCGCATGTGAGCATGTACCCACGGCATCATCTCTATGGTTGCTGTCATTAATCCAGTTCGCTTTACAGATCCCCTGGACCCATCTCCAGGAGGGAGGAGTGGCCTGGGTTCAAATCCCACTAGAGGACAGCAACCTTGGGCCAGAAGAACTGGGGTTTCTAGGCAAGCCACTTAACCCTCCATTGCCCATGTTCCCTGTAAAATAGTTATCTCCAAGTTATAATGCCCTGTTCAATGTAATTTCAGTTTGTTCAATGTAAACCGCCTTGATATCATGAAAGGCGGTATACGGTCAAACCTTGGTTTTCGTATGCCCTAGTTTTCGTACGATTCGGTTTTCGTTGACTTATTTCGTCAAGATTTTGTCCCAGTTTTCGTACATTGTCTCGGTTTTTGTACAGTTGACAATGGAGCACCATCTTGTGGCCAGAAGTGGGATTTTCTTTATTTTGATTCTCTTGCTGATTGACTGTCTTCCATATGCCAACAAGAGTCTTCAATAAAGGTAAAAGTGATGTCAAATGTTCATTTATCCATTTCATTAGTCATTTATATTATTTCTCATTGTTTTCTGTATGTAAAAATATAGTTATCTATAAAATGTATTTTTGTTAATATTTTTGGGTGTCTGGAACAGATTAATTGGATTTACATTATTTCTTATGGGAAATATTGCTTCAGTTTTCATACATTCGGATTTATCGAACGGATCACGAAAACCGAGATTCCACTGTATAAGAAATAATTAATTAATTAATTAATTAATTTAAAATAAAATAAAACAAAACAAAACTCCAGAAGGTGGCAAGATTTTATCTTGCCCATGTCTTTCACCAGCTTCTCCAAATCAGCTCCAAAGAAAAGCCAATTGAACCAACCAGGCCTTGAAGGATGTATCCGCTGCCCAGTGCTGGAGGCAAATCCAATGCTGCAACACTGTCATCAGAGCTCCATCCCTAGCCAGCAAACATACCAGGCCATAAATGGCATCAGAAAGAAAGGCCGAAGCAGACTCCAAAAGAAGATGTCGGGAAAGTCTCACTCCAACCGGATCATATCCTTTATCACATCTGGGAATGGGAAAACAGTAGTGGATTTCCACTCTCCTTGAAGGAGCAGGTGCACCTTTGGCTCCTGTTCTGTGCCAGAAGTATCTGTCAAGGCGGATGAAACCCTGACAATCAACACCGCCTGCTCTTCCTTATGGAATAGGTGGATCACCCCAGCCTCTTCACAATCTTCTGAAGGCAAGAGTACTTCTTCATCCACATCAGAACCTACTACCAAGCCATAGTCAAGATCTCAGACAGCTCTCAGCTGTTCCCTATCTCCAAGGGAACTCAGCCAAAGACAATCTAAGAGGGCTTCCACTCTCAGCCTGCCCCGCATGAGGCTGCACCCGGGGGCACCCAGAGGCCGCAGGGTCTGAATTTCCAAGCCAGAAGTCACCCATATGTGAGGGGCTGACTTCCTGCTTGTTCCTGGAGAAAGAAAAGAATTTCAGGTAGTACAATCCAGAGTCCGGAAGCTCTCCTCTCGGAAATGATCCTCCAACATCAGGGGGCACAGCCGTCACAGACCCCCTAGAGGATGAGCAGGGACTCAACAGCATGGTCACCAGAGCCTCCGGCCAGCTGTATATCCTTACCCATAGTGCCATCCATCACCTCCTGTTGTGAGGCAGGCAAGGCCAGACTAACTGTATCCCCCGGCTGAGAGAAGGGGAGCAAGCCCTCCAGGGACGACGCAAAAGCGGCCATGCAAGAAGAGTAGAGTCCAGAATCCGGAGATGAGGTACCTTGCTTGACAAACAACAAACAGTCAAACAACATTTCCTTGAAGTCCTAGAGAGAGTTAAGGCAAGTATCACAATGCCACGCATTAAGGCCACGCTAGAGAATAAACATGCTTTGAAGCCACTTGGGGTGGCACGCATGCTAGGCCTGCACAACCTCCAGGTTCACAATAGGTGCTAATGCCTGCAGAAAACTGCATGAACCCCTCCCCCCAAACATTGCCAACAGTCATCAGCGGTCCACCCCGAATTGCATTCCAAGATGACAGAATTGGGGACCCCCTACAAGGACAATGATGAGGTCAAGCTTTGGTACTCACCCCCCGAGAGCCCCAGGCCAAGAATCCATGCTGGACTCTGCTCTATTCCCCTAAAACTGTTCTACTGACTTTACAGCACTACATTAAAGTGGCTGGCAGGCAGATCCTTCTGATAGCTTTCTGCAATCTTCAGAAGAGAGCACAGGGGACAGAGGAGTGAGGAGCGGGTGCTGTGTTTGTGTGAGGCTGCTGCACTCTTCCATATTCTTCCAATTTCTGGCTGCTCAACAGGCTCTTATGATAAGAACATGGAGCTGAACCAATTTTAACTCCTCCTATGGCTTCCGAAAGACCACAGTCTAATGGAGCCTCCAACATCATGCTCAAGTGAGAGAATCACCCTCAAGGTAATCATTCAGGAGTGTTTAATCAATTTTTTCCTCTCAATCTGAATTCTTCAGATTTTCTTCAGAGAAGAAAATTCATTCACTATCTGCTGAAGACAAAGGAATACTGAAGGGACCTCTGGTGGCTGAAGCGAATAGAGGCATTGAATCTTGGGCTTTTTATTGGTTCTTTGTCTGCACCAATCAGCTGATAGAGGAGCACAACCCACTTGGTCTGGACTGGTCTAGCAGGACGATATAGAAATGTATTTGTGACAGTGTTCTGGGAGGACAAGATTTTTTTTTTGTACGGTTTGCAATATAGCAAAAGAAAAGCACCCAAGATACATCTATAAACCATGTGGCAGGATGAGGGTTAAATGAAGAACAGGCTTTTAGAAATTACCTCTAAAGGTTGCCAAGCATGTTGTGAATACAACTACAAAACTTATTTTGAATTGTTTGTACAGTATATGAAATCTAGATGTCTAAAAAGTAAACTTGAGGCATTAGAATGTATTTCCTACATTTATAAACCACCATGATGTACAATATATAATAGTATAGCACTAAATAAAAATGTAGACATAAAAAGGCCTCTCAGAGACCTAGTAGAAGGATAACCAATGAAATACCACCAGGATACAAATTATATTGAAATGACAGGATCATTACTCAAGCCTGGGATGGCACTATGTGTTAACAATGGCAGAGAGTCAAGCAAGATAAAGGTCCTGCAAGAACCAAAATGCTACGAAGAATCTTTATAGATAGAAATGATGAGGAAGAGCACAGCAGCAAGGATATACTACAGTCCACCAAACCAGGATGAAGAAATGAACAGTAAAATGTTAAAAGTAGTAAGAAAAAGAAGTGATTCTGGCCATCTTACCAAAGCATAGTTACTCACCTGTAACAGGTGTTCTCCGGGGACAGTAGGAATCAGTCCTCACATGTGGGTAACATCAGTGCCAATGGAGCCCATGTGGTAGCTTCTCCCCAGCTTTCAATGGCGACCTGTGGGAGATGCAACACGCATGCGTGGTCCCCTTCCCGCCCAAGTGTGCCATTTTGTTTCAGCTCAAGGCAAAAAAAAAAAGACATAAAAAGCAACTCCGCAGGGAGAAGGGAGGGTTGTGAGGGCTGATTCCTGCTGTCCCCGAACACCACCTATTACAGGTGAGTAACTATGCTTTCTTCAGGAACAAACAGGAAGTCAGTCCTCACGTATGGGACTCCCTAGCTGCAGGCTACTGAAAACCTATAAAAAGCCACAGGTGACCAGGAAAAGGTGAGCCATGAGCAGCAGCAATGAATCTTTGAGAAGACAGACTCCCGAGCAGCACAAGTGTCCAGCGAGAGCCCAGCACTGTGATAGCCTAAATGCACAAGGGCCAGAGGGCAGGAGTTGGCTACACCCCGAATAGATGACGGAGTATCACCTTGCCAAACACATTTTGCCTATGGGACTCCCTCTCCAGGCAGTAATGAGCTGTGAAGGTATGGACCAAGGACCAGGTGGTGATCCAGCAGATTTACAACAAGAGAACGGAACACAGGTTTGCCACAAATGCCATTATGGCCCTCACACTGTGCGCTGTGACCCGGTGCTCCAGTGAGAGCCCAGCCGGCTCAAAGGCAAGGGCAATGCAGTCCGCCACCCAGGCAGACAGAGTACGCTTGGTCACCACTGCCCCCAGCCGACTGGGGTCATAGGAAACAAAAAGCCGAGACACTTTGCGATAGCCCTGGATACATTGGAGATAAAAGGATAGGGCCTTCTTACAATCCAGAGTATGAAGGACGGTCTCTGCCCTGCTGGTGTGAGGCCGCAAAAGCAAGGTGGGGAGCACCACCTCCTGATTGAGGTGGAAAGGGGACACCTTGGAAAGGAACTTGGGGAGCGTGCAGAGCACAACCCTGTTTTTATAGAACCTCGTGTGGGGTGGATCCACCACAACGCCTAGTGCTCGCTGACCCTATGAGCCGATATGAGTGCCACCAAGAATACAATTTCCCAGGAAAGGTACCATAGGAGGCAAGTAGCCAGGGGCTCAAACGGTGGGTCAGTGAGTTGCGACAGCACCACTTGGAGGTCCCATTCTGCCGACGGCAGGCAGACTGAAGGCTTGGACAACAAGAGACCCTGCAAGAAGCAGGTTACAAAAGATTGTACGGAGATAGACTTGCCCTCGATAAGGTGGTGGAGCGCTGCAAGTGCACTCAGGTGGACCCTAATAGAGTTGGACTTCAGTCCTGACTGAGATAAGTGAAACAAATATTGCAGCACAAGCTGCACAGAGCATGAGAATAGGTCAACATGTCTCTCCGCGCACCACATTTAGAATCTGTGCTGTTTGAAGGCATAAGCCTGTCTTGTGGAGGTCCTACAGGAGGCCAGGACCTCCTCCACCTCTCCTGAAAGGTTGATCGGGGCCAAGGATACCTTTTCAGCAGACAGGCCATTAGCATCCGAGACCCCATGTTGGCGTGTAGGAGCACGACCTCCTCCTGCGACAGCAGCCCAGGGACACTCCTCAGGGAGACCAGTGGCTCTGTGGATAAGCAAAGGAGCAGTGAGAACCTCAGTTGCCTGGCCCAACAAAGTACTACTAGTATCAGCGATGGCCCGTCATGTTGAGTCTTGAACAAGGTCTTGGCAATCAGCGGCATGGGAGGGAAGGCATAGAGATGGTCCTCCATCCACAGGATGAGAAATGCATCTGCTGCCACCCAGAACAGGTGTGGCTGCCTGAAGCAGAAGCAGGGCAGCTGGGCATTGGCTGGACTGGTGAAAAAGTCCATCTGTGGAATCCCCCAGAGCTTGAAAAGGCAGTAGGCCACTCTGGGGTCTAGCCACCACTCATCAAGCTTGAGGACCCTGCTCAAGCTGTCCACCAAGGCGTTGTCCTGGCCCGGCAGACACACCGCCCGGATGAGCATTCCACAGCAGTTCACATATGAGCAGAGAGCTACTGCCTCTTGGCAGAGGGTGTACAACCCTGTGCCCCCCTGCTTGTTGACATAAAATATCACCACCTGATTGTCCATCTGGACCAGCACTGACTGGTGTTGCAGGTGGTGACAGAAGGCAGAGGGCCAGGAATATGGCCCAAACCTCCAAGAGATTGATCTGCGGCAGACTGTCTGCCTGCGCCAACTGCCTTGAGTGCAGAGGCTGTCGCAGTGGGCTCCCCAGCCTAAAAGGGAGGCGTCCATACTTAGGACCCTCGGGGGGGGGGGCAGGGGCCTGGAAGGACAACCAAGCCAGGAGGTGCTGAGGGGCTTGCCACAATGCAAGAGAGTCGGCCAGCTGGCGGGTCACCACCACCCTATCCTGTAGTCGGTCAGTGGCCTGTGTCCACTGGGAGTGGAGGCCCCACTGAGCCACCCTCATGTAAAGGCAGGTGTCTGGTGTAACGAACTGTGGACGCCATGTGACCCAACAACGCAGAGCAGAAGGCGGAAGAGCAGAGAGTTGGCACTGCACAACCGTGGCCAGCCGTGTCCCGAGGGAGAAAGACTTTTGCCTGAACAATATCCAGCCTTGCTCCTATAAACTCCTATAAACTCCAGACACTGTGTCAGAGGAGATGGGACTTTCGGTGGTTTATTACGAACTCCAAGTGCTGCAGGATGGGGATGGTGCATGTTGCACCTCTGCGGCAGTGTGGCCTCTTATGAGCCAGTCATCCAGATAGGGGAAGATGAAGATCCCCTGGAGACGAAGGTAGGTCACGACTACCATCAGGTACTCGGTGAACATCCCTGGTGCGGAAGCCAGCCCTTAGTGTACTGGTAATGGGCGCCTCCCACCACGAACCTGAGGTATTTCCAGTGGTTAGGATGGATAAGGATGTGTTTACACGCACTCTTTAGGTCCAAGGAGCATAGCCAGACTCCCAGCTGGAGGTATGGCAGCAGTGTCCCAAGGGAGAGCATTTTGAACTTCTTCACCAAGAACCTGTTTACCTCCTTCATGCCCAGAATGGGCCGGATGTCTCTGGTCCTCTTAGGTATGAGGAAGTACCGGGAGTAGAACCCCTTGTCCTTGAGTTTTACGGGCACCAGTTCCAGCGCCTTGACCTTGAGATGTGTGAGCTCTTGCAGTAGTAAAGTCTGGTGGAGGGGAGTCCTGGGAAGCTCTCCCGGAAAGAATGGATGAGGCACCTGTGTGCCAGGTGGAGGAGGTAACCTTCCCTTACCACCTGCAGTGCCCAGGAGTCTGTGGTGATGGATGGCCACAGGTGAGCATAGAAAACCAGATGCCCCCCTTGTGGGCTGCTGGGCTAGGCCTCCTGGGGGAAAAAAGGCTATGTCCAAGGAGTCAAAATCCCGAACAGGCTGGGCCTCAGCTGGTGCCTAGGGTTTGGGAGCCTAAGGCTTACGAGAGCTATGCCCTTGTCCTTTTGCCTGCTGCCCTTGTTGGGGAGCTAGGAAAGCCTGGTACTAAGGGTAATTTCCATAAGCCTTCCTCTTCTTTGGGTAGAAGGATTTTTTACTTGAAGACTTCCGTCGGGAAGAGTCAGCGGTCTTCTTAGAGAGCCTGGTCCTCATCAGAAACCCAGCTCCAACTCTGCAGCCTTATCAGTCATGAGTTTGCCGAAAAGATTTTCTCCCTGGCAAGGGACTTCAACCAACTTGTCCTGAACCCATTGCTCCAGGTTGAAGGACTGTAGCCAAGCCTGGTATCAGACACTGATGCCCACCACAGCTACTAGAGCCGCAACTCAAAGCCATCATAGGCTGCCAGAGTCAAACTTTGAGCACTCTCTGACGCCTAAGGCCAGGGTCCGGAACTGCTGGAGGGTTCCTCAGTGAGACCAGCTGAGAACCCAGAGAATTCCTTCACTAGGTCCCTCAGGTGCATGCCCATGTATAGCTGGTATGCCTGGATCCAGCCAATGAGCATCAAGCCCTGGCAGCATTTCCTGCTCAGGGCATCCAAGGTGCAGGCCTTCCTACACGGGAGCACTGAGGAGTGCATCTTCTGGCTCTTAAGGCAATGCATGGCTGACCACCACCATGGAGTTTTGTGGTAGCTATGTTTTTTGGAAGCTAGGGCTCCAGCGGACCCAGTACATTGAGTCCAGCCACCTGCTCACTATGGGCACCAATGTGGGGGTCTCCCACATGGGGAGGAACAGCTGTTCCAGGATCAATGGAATGGGCACTGTGAGTGCCTCCTTCAGAGGGGCCTCATACTAGAGTTCCTCAGTCTGAGGGTCCTCCTCTGACACTGTCATGAAGGCCAGTGCCTTGGCCATGTCCCACACGAAGATGTGTCCTCGGGCAGGGACCAAGGCCGGGTCTCGGTGGGTGACAGGTTGGAGTGCACATCCCAGTGATGATAGGTATCCAGGGATTTGTTGTCCTCGGTCTCCCAGTCTGACTTGTAGTCAGTGAAGGTGTCAGGGGTGGTCCAGGTTCAGGCCCTGAACCCGATGGCCCCTGGTCCCTGGAGGCCCTGCAGTCGGAGTGGAGGGCACTCATCGGGGATAACTTTGTTCTTGAAGACCAGGACCAAGATTGGGACCGGTGTCAAGGAACCTCTCAAGGCTGGTGGCACTTGAGGATCGGCTCGACCTCCAGGGAATTCCTTGAGGTCAAGACCTGGTAGTTGGGAGTGATGACCCCACAGAGCAGGGCATCAGAGACTGCTGGTGGGCCATGAAGGCAGACAGACTGTGCTCCAAGGCTGCCAGCCTGGTCTCAAGGAGAGATAGCTCTGTAGCCTTCAGTTCGGGCACCGAAGGACTCGGGCCCAATGTTGGCTCTTTTGAGGGAGAGCTCTCGATCAGGATGGCTTTGGGGGTCCGAGGTTGGTCGCCCAATGCAGACAACTCTCATTGGTGTATTTTGGTCGGCCGCTCCTGCTCCTTCCCCTCTGACTCGCGATGGGGACTGTGGGTCAGGGGCCCGTGGGACTTGTCCAGCTTCCCAGGCTCATCCACAGATGCAGTCTTTGAGGGTTTCTGGCTCTTTTTGGGCTCCTTCTCCGGGGTCCGGCTGGATGACCCACAGCATCGGGGATCCAAGGCAACACGGTCTCCCAAGGGTTCTGGAGGGGGCCCTGGAGTCTCCAATGCAGGGTCCATCTTCTGGAAGGACTCCCACTGCTGCTGATGGCTCATGATGACCTTGGAGGTCACCTTCTTGCAGAGACCAAAGTCCAAGGGGTCATGGTCTGGCCCTAGGCATCAAAGGCAGAAGTTGGGTGGGTCAGTGCGCCACATGGTGTGGGCGCATCAGTCACAATTCTTAAATCCACTGGCAGAGGCCATGGTGGGGAAGATGGCCCCATTAGATCAAATGCCTCAGGTCCAGCCAGAGAAAAAGGGTGTGAAGCCCATCGAGAAAATCTCAAAAAGAGAAAAAGAACAGACCCAAGATGCAATGTCAAGTCCAGGGGCGGGAAAGGGAACGAATATGTGACCGGAGAATAAAAATTCAAGAGAAAAACTTAGCACTCTTTCTGAGGAAAACAGACACACGCCCGATGGGCTCCGCAGAAAAAAAAATGGAGACTGAGGCAAGATGGCACTCTTGGGCGGGAAGGGGACCATGCATGCATGGTTCATCTTTAAAAGCTGGGGAGAAGCTACCACACAGGATTCATTTGTGCTAACGTCACCCATATGTGAGGACTGACTTCCTGCTTGTTCCCGGAGAAAGTATACAAACTTAACAAAATAATGGGAGATCTCCATTATCCCAGTATCGATTGGTTACACAAGAGGTAAAGGTTCCAGATGCCATAAATGACTGCTTTATGGTACAGCTAGTCCTTAGATCTAGTCCTCATTAGAACACAGGACCTGATGCAAGGGTAAAAGTGGTGGGTCCACCTAGCAATAATCATAAACATGTGAGCTCCAGGACTGAGTAAACCTTGTAGTTTTACAGAATGGATGTGCTTTACCTGCCCAGCAAGCAGAGAAGCAAGAGCTTATACGCTCTGTTGGCAGCTTCACTCAGTGCATGAATTCTCTTTCGAGCCCCATCTGTGTGTTTATCTTCACCAACCTCAAGGTGCCATACTGAGCAGTCATACTACTGGCAGGCAGAGATGGCCATTTTTGATAGTTCATTGATCTATAGTGGTAATACCCAATACAGATAGGTAAACATTAAGCTAGATATACACATGAAGCATTTGTTTTCGGAAGGCAAATTTTCAGCAAATAAGATTACCAGTGATGAAGTCCTGGATTTTTAAATATTAGCTTAAGAAATCCTTCGATCTCAAACCATGCAGATTTCAAAGCTTTTACAGAGAGATTAAGTGGTCCAAATTTGCATTGCCCCTCTTCGAAAAAAAATTTTTTTGAAACTAGCTCTTCACTTCAACTTTTCTGCCATCAATGCCGACTTAAAATCAGTGCGCAACTGGTACTCCGACACCCCAGAAAGCATAGTTACTCACCTTTAACAGGTGATCTCCGGGAACAGCAGGAATTTAGTCTTCACATATGGGTATCGTCGGTACCGATGGAGCCTGCGCGGGAACGCTCCCCAGTGTCCAATTAGGAAGCTTTTCGGAGCATCCCACAGCACCTGCGTGCTGCCTTCCCGCCTTTCCCAACTGCCTCTCTCCAGTTGAGTTTAAAGCTGAGACAGAGAGAGAGAGAGAGAGAGGGGGAAAGAGAAAGAGACAGAGAGATACAACTCCTAGGAGAGGTGGGTGGGTTGTGAAGACTAAATTCCTGCTGTTCCCGGAGATCACCTGATACAGGTGAGTAACTATGCTATCTCCAGGGAGATCACCTGTTACAGGTGAGTAATGTAGTCTTCACATATGGGGGTCCCCTAGCTTTAGATGCCAGGGAGAGACCCCAGAGGTTGTGTGTCCCTGTGAAAGGACTCCACTTCCCCCCATGGATCTCTGGCATCCAACCAGGGATGGTGGGTAGGAGTTGATTAGGTATGGAACAGGTGTTGGAGAACAGCCTGACCAAAGAAGGCATCCAGGCAGGAGTCCTTGTCCAAGCAGTAATGGGCTGTGAAGGTATGAACCGAAGCCCAAGTGGCTGCTCGACAGATGTCGTCGATAGACACAGAGTGCAGATGAGCCATTGAAGCTGCCATGGCTCTCACATTGTGAGCTGTGACATGGCCCTCCAGAGGAAGATTCTTACTCTGATAGGCAAACGAAATACACTGTGCAATCCAGTTGGACAGTGTTCTCTTGGAGAATGGATGTCCCAAATGAGAAGGATAAAAGCAACAGAGTTGAGAGGACTTTCTATGTTGCTGTGTTCTTTGCAAGTAAAAGGCTAAAGCTCTTTTAAAGTCCAAAGTATGAAGATTCCTTTCTGCATCAGATGCATGAGGCCTTAGAAAAAACACAGGCAGGTAAACCGCTTGGTTTAAATGAAAAGGCGAGACCACCTTTGGGATAAAGTGTGGATGAGTCCTAAGGACTACCTTGTCACGATGGAACTTTGCATAAGGTGGATCAGCTACTAGTGCCTGCAACTCACTGATGCGACGTGCTGATGTGATTGCAATGAGAAAGATAACTTTCCAAGAAAGAAATTTCAATGAGGTAGTAGTTAAGGGTTCGAAAGGTGGCTTCATAAGCTGACCAAGAACCAGGTTTAAGTCCCATGCCACAGGTGGTGGCCTAATGGGAGGCTTAGTTAGAAGATGGCCTCTCATAAATCTTGCTACAAGAGGATGGGAGGAAATAGGTTGTCCATTTAGAGGCTTGAAAGAAGCTGCAATAGCACTCAAATGGACTCTTACTGAGTTAGTCTTAAGTCCTGCATTGGATAAATGAAGGAGATACTCCAGTAATGATTCCAAAGGTATCGCAAGGGGGTTGAGACCCTTCTGCAAGCACCATATGGTAAACCTTTTCCACTTGAAAGCATATGAGCGTCTTGTGGAAGGCTTCCTGGAAGCATAAAGGATATCCTTTACTTGCTGAGGGAGGTTAAGGTCATGAAGATCTAGGCCTTCAGCAACCAAGCCCTGAGATGCAGAGACTGGGGATTGGGATGCCATAACATTCCGTTCTCCTGGGACAGGAGATCTGGAGCAGACCCTAACTCCAGGGAGGGAGCTTGAGAGAGATGTAGAAGCAGAGGGTACCACACTTGCCATGGCCAATGTAGAGCTATGAGAATCATACGGCCTCTGTCTCTCTGAAGCTTGAATAGGGTTTTGGGAATCAGGGGAATGGGTGAAAAGGCATACAGGAAGTCCTGACCCCAATGAAGGAGGAAAGCATCCTTGGCCCGAGAGCCCTGAGACGGAATTCTGGAACAGAACCGGGGAACTTTGGCATTCAACCGACTTGCAAAGAGGTCTATGTCCGGGGTTCCCCAAATTTGAAAAATCTTGGCCACCTGGTCTGCATGTAGAGACCATTCGTGTGGAAGCACAACTCGACTGAGTCTGTCTGCCCAAGAGGTTTGTATGCCTGGAAGATACACTGCCAGGAGATGAATCTAATGCTCTCTGGCGAGGGCCCATAGTCACAAAGCTTCATTGCAAAGCGACAGAGAGCCTGTTCCACCCTGCTTGTTCACGTAGAACATGGCTATTTGATTGTCCATGTGAATGAGGACTGTCTTGTAGCTGAGCAGGGTATGGAACACTCGAAGAGCAAGGAAGATTGCTCTGAGCTCCAAAAGATTGATATGTAGATGAGTCTCCTGCGGAGTCCAGGTGCCTTGGGTGGAGAGGTTTTGTAAATGAGCTCCCCAACCCATTGGTGAAGCATCTGTTGTGAGGGTTGCCTGGGGTAAGGGTTGTTGAAATGGGGACCCCAGCAACAGGTTCTGAGTGGACCGCCACCATTGGAGGGACAAAATAAGGCAATTTGTGTTTGCTATTTTGTCTGATAGGCAACCTGATGCCTGGGTCCACTGAGTGGATAAAGTCCAATGGGCTGCTCTCATATGGAGGCGAGCATAAGGAACCACATGCACGGTAGATGCCATGTGGCCTAGTAGTTGTAGCATTTCTCGGGCAGTGAGATGGGGCTTCAGCACTGCTTGAGAAGCTAACTGCACCATGCGAAGGCAACGGGCCTGGGGAAGATAGGCCCTTGCTTTTCTGGTATCCAGCAAAGCTCCTATGAACTCTAGAGACTGAGTGGGAGTTAGACTGGATTTTGGGATGTTTATAACCAGACCCAAATACTAAAGGATACGCATTGTGCAAGACAGAGAAGTCCTGGCCTCTGACTCTGATGGGGCTCGAATGAGCCAGTCGTCTAAGTAAGGGAAGACGAATATCCCTAGAGTGCGGAGAAATGCTGCTACCACAACCATGCATTTCGTGAACACCCTTGGTGCTGAGACCAGGCCAAAAGGAAGCACCCTGTATTGGTAGGGCTTTCCTTGAAAAAGGAACCGATGGAACTTTCTGTGAGTTGGATGGATGATAACATGGGTGTACGCATCTGTGAGATCTAGAGAACAAAGCCAATCCTGACCCTGAAGGTATGGCAGCAGAGTTCCTAGAGAAATCATCTGGAATTTGTTCAATTCTCTGAGGCCCAAGATAGGTCTGTATCCCCATTTTTTCTTTGGGATAAGGAAATAGGGGGAGTAAAACCCTGTACCCTGTTGGTGGATGGGTACTTCTTCTATTGCCCCTTGGGCAAGAAGCATAGTGACCTCTTGATCTAACAGATTGATGAGAGAGGTCTGAGAATTGAACTGTCTTACCATTGTGTGAGGGGGCATGCACAGAAAGTGCAGCTTGTACCCCTCTCTTATAATGGAGTGTCCAATGTTCTGCTGTTATCTGCTCCCACCTGGGGGCAAAGTGACATAACCTTCCTGGAATGGTGGAAGGCTCTGGTCCATTGAGGGCCAGGAAGGCTAAGTTCTCTAGATGAAAGTCAAAGGCCTTGTGGAGGCTGAGACGGTTGAGGCTTAGCAGTCTTTGCTTTCCTTTGTTTAGGTGGTTGCTGACTTTTTCGGGCAGGCTGACCTGCAGAACGTCCCTGCTGGGAATAAGAGGGATAAAACCTCTTCTTTTTTGAGAAGAAAGGCTTCTTGAAAGATTTTGTTCTCGCAGGATCAGCTGTGCCTTTGGATAGCCTATTCAAAGTGGAGTTGTCAGCATCTAATTCATTGGCTTTTTCTTGCCAATTTTTGCCAGATTCTCACCTGTACAAGGAATATTGCCCAGTTAGTCCTGCACCCAGAGCTCCAAATTGGATGCCTGGAGCCAGGCAATTCTACGTGCACCTATGGCACTGGCAGAGGTTCTGTTTATGCACTCAAAATAGTCAAAAGCTGCACGGTTGACAAACTTAGACACATCCTGGGCATGTTTGACCAGTGTGAGAAAATCCTGCCTTCTATCCCCAGGAAGAAGAGGGCTCAAAACCTCTAAATCACCTGTGACTTCTTTAAAGAACATTCCCATATATCAAATATAGGAACTGATCCTGGAAGAAAGCATGGAAGCCTGGAAAGTACGACATCCAAAGGCATCCAAAGTTTTACACTCACGTCCTGGAGGATTAGAGGCATGCCTCTTTGCACTTCTGATCCTTCTCATAGCTGATTCCACTACAATAGAGTGGTGAGGAAGCTGAATTTTCTGGAATCCAGGACAAGGGGGGACTCGATACATGGTATCCAGTCTGCGAGAGTGAGGAGAGGTGGTGAGAGGTGTCTCCCACATTCTCAACATGAGATCATGTAAAATCTCATGGATAGGCAAGATAGCTGCCTCCTTAGGAGCTTTGGGATATTGTAAAATCTCCAACTCCTTAGCTCTGGGCTCTGTCTCAGGAGTCACAGTAATGGACAACCCACGAGCCACCTCCCTGATGAAATCTTGAAAAGAGATATCTTCTGGAGGAGACATCCTACGTTTAGGATTCGAAGTATCATCTGTCCGGATGCTCTTGAAGAGCCCGATAACCATACCGACCGAAGTCTGTACCGGAGGTAATCGGTACCGGTGTATTGGCACTAGAAGGCATCACATGACTAGGTGCCGGCAAAGCCGATACCGATGTCGATGCTATCGGTACCGGTACCGACATCGGTACCGGTACCAGTTGACTCGTCCGACGCGGTTCCGAGGGCGTCGATGCCACAAGGAGAGCCGCCAGACTGCGTTCAATAGCCAAGAACCTTTGGTCTATCGACGCTGCCGATGCCTGGGTGTCGGTACCCCAGAGCATGGCACCAGTAGTTCTGCCGAGGTGGAGGCCTCGAGAACATCCTGGATCCCCGATGCTACTTTGGAAGCCGAAGCCTCCCGCCGGGGCAACTTTGCCGGTATGGAACCCTCAAGGGCAACGCCAGAGGCATCTCGATGCTTGGAAGGAGATCTACCCTTTGAGGACCGGCTGGACTTGTGTTTAGTTACCTGAGATCCATGGGAGGAAGACGAAGCCCTGGAAGACGTCAATGCCACCGAAGCTGCATCGGAGGGAAAAAGGGCACTGAGCTTGGCAGCTCGGTTCTATCGACCACTTTTGGACATCATGGCGCAAGCCATGCACTCGGAGATGGAGTGGTCAGGACCTAAACATTTAAGACACCACTCGTGGGTGTCGGTGACAGAGATGGTACCGCCACACTTGGT
Organism: Ichthyophis bannanicus; assembly: GCA_033557465.1. Taxonomy (NCBI): domain Eukaryota; kingdom Metazoa; phylum Chordata; class Amphibia; order Gymnophiona; family Ichthyophiidae; genus Ichthyophis; species Ichthyophis bannanicus. The sequence goes on from CM066031.1 coordinate 552,687,554, forward strand.
GCATTTTTTAAAACCCGAGGCGGGTTTCTCCATGGTGGAGGAAATTTTGGGCCTAAGGCCCAAAATGGCGCGTGCACCTGGAAAGAAAAGTTTGGAAAAAAAATTTATTTATTTTTTTAAAAAGGAAAGAAAGAACCACCGGCGGTACCGGTGTAGCGTCGAGGAAGGCAGACGCGACCACAAAAAAGAAGAATAAGGGAAATAATTTTCTGCGGTGACAGGAACACGACCTGCTGGCTCCGCGGAAAACGAAGAACTGGAGAGAGGCAGTTGGGAAAGGCAGGAAGGCAGCATGCAGGCGCTGTGGGATGCTCCCAAAAGCTTCCTAATTGGACGCTGGGGAGCGTTCCCGCGCAGGCTCCGTCGGTACCGACGATACCCATATGTGAAGACTACATTCCTGCTTGTTCCTGGAAAATGGTTTTCTCCTCAATAAGAAAGGAAACTTAGGGTGTGGTAATGAGCTGACCAGACGTGTGCTGATCGGCTCCGGGCACCTTACCCCGCAAAACTGCTAATTTTTCTGCTCCAGAGAAGCTGAATGCCCCTAACACAATCTTCGGGTAGCAGAGACGGGAGTCGAAAAGCCGTAGTGCCCATCCACTGTACCGGGGGCAGCCCGATGGCAACCAAACCTTCGCGGCGAGAGAAGGCTCGGACACAGGAACCTAAAATGGCGGAGGGAGTCCCGCAGAGCCCCGCTTCCGACAGCGAGCACACCATGGTCGCAGAAGTAAGCGCTGCGGTAGTGCGAGCCCTTGATGACCGATTCCGGGAGTTGGGAGATCAATTGCACTCAGTGGCTCAAAATATCACGGACTTCACGGGGCGGATCGAACAGGCGGAAACCAGGATATCGGATCTTGAAGACACTCAGCACTCCCTGGTCGCCAAGGTACAGGCCCTGGAAGCCACCGTCAAGCAACAAGGGGAGAAATTGGAAGACCTGGAAAATCGGGGACGCCGAAACAATCTGCGCTTTGTTGGAATCCCGGAAAATATTGCGGACAGTGCTCTCCCCAGTTACTTACAAGAATGGATTGCGAAGATCTCCAATGGCGGGGTGGAGACACCTCTACAGATGGAGCGGGTGCATCGGCTGGGCCCCAGGCGGGAGCAGGCAGGCCGGCCACGTGCGGTGATAGCCCGCTTCTTAGACTACCGCCAAAAAGAAGCAGTGCTGCGAGCAGCCCGAAGTTCTCGGCGAGACACGGGAGATCGTGAAAAAATTCTTGTATTCCAAGACTACTAACAGCTGGTTAGCCAGCAAAGGAGAGCCTTCTCTGCTGTGTGTGCCCAATTGAACAGCAAGGGGCTGCGTTTTTCGCTCCTTTATCCAGCCCGTCTGCGTGTGGAGCACCTTGGACAGACACGCTTTCTGGGCTCTCCGGCAGAGGCTTTGGCTTTTGTGGAACAGCTGGGGGAATCTTCGGCAGCAACCTCTTAGGTGTGGGCCCTATCCACCTGGGTATGACATTGTAGCTCCGCGATGTTTTAACAGTGGAGCAGAGGGCAACAGTGTGTAACAATCTGTAACAGTCTTGCAATAATATGTAGCTGTGCTGTTAAGCCGAGACTATCTGATCCTGTGGACACCCTGAGATTCTCTCTCCTTTTTCTTTTTGCTTCTTTTGTCTGCGATGGTGGAGACTATGGCGTGATTGTGCATTCTCTAACATCCTCTCTGCCCCGGAAAGTGAGGCCCGTCGTGCAGGCCGGCATGATTACTAGCTATTTGGCCCCTGTTATTCTAATGTCAGCCTGCTTTTGGTCTCTGGGGGTGAGTCGGGAGTTGGGTTTTGTTTGGGCCATGTTGTGAGGGGATCTCGTGGGGGGAGGGATTGTATGGCTCCTTAGGGGCCTCCTTCGGAGGATGTAGAAGGGGTGACACCCCTGGGCCCTTTGACCTTGACGGGAGTGATGAGTGGGGTGACGAATGCTCGGGGCGATCTGGTTCCATTGCTCCATGATGTGGGGGAACGGTCCGGACCGCCCGGCGAGAGCAAAAGAGGCCCTTTCTTCTATCTTTCTCCTCTTCTCTTTTCCTTTCCCTTCCCTCTCTTTTCCAGTCCCTCGTTACTTTAAATTATGAATAAGGTTTTGATTGGGGCGGGGCATTGTTGAGTTTGCTGTAATTAGCCCCCCCCCCCCCTATTTGTATAGTTTAGTAGCTTTGATTTCGCATCTGGATTATACTGGAAGGCAGCAACCGGATGACTTCCCTGGTCTTGGGATAATGGGGAGTTATATCGGTTTGCGGTACCCACAGCCGCGATACCCATTTCCTTGGAACCGGGGTTGGGGGGCGGCGGGTGGAACTTGGGGTTAGCCTTGGGGGAGCAGGCAATTGTATGTAAATGGACGCTAGCAGTCCCTCCTGTGTAGCCCAATCCTCTGCGACTTAATTAGTGTGGGGAGAGGGGGTGGATCGTGGGGAAAGGTCTTCCTAGATAAGGCCATGGGTTTGGAGGTTCCTCCCCCTGGGGTCGGGTGGTGGGGGGATAGAGGTCCCTTGGAGAGCGGGGGTGTATGCAGAGTGGCTTTGTTAAGGGGTAGCTTGGGGCAGGAATGGTTGGTGAAGGGAGGGGGGGTTTCTCTGGGAGTAGCGACGGGTTTCTTAACAATGGGGTAGCCTGACTACTACAGGAAGTTCTCGGCCTATGTGTAGGCTGGGTGGGGGGATTGAGGAGGGGTCGGGGAATGAAGTTGGGGGGAGGGGAGTGTTTACTAGTATAGCATCAAAGGAATGGAAGGGGAGAGGGGATGGGTTGAGATGGGGGAGGGAAGGGCCAGAGTGGAACCGCTTAACACAGGGGAGACTGACATTTCGGAATTCGTGGTCTTTTGGAGGATGGCTGCGGGCTGGGATAGCCACCCTCCTCTCGATGGGCAGATGTGCATGGGAAGATATCGGTAATAGTTTTGCATTCTGAAGATCGTATCTTGGAATGTGTGTGGTATTGGCAACCCTATCAAGAGATATAAAGTCTTGCAGGCCTTGGCTCGTTTCCACTGTGACGTGGCTATGCTACAAGAAACTCACCAAAACTGTGGTTGAACATAACAAATTGCAATGGGACTGGGTGGGGCAGGTCTGGGGGGCCCCGGCCCGTGGGAAGAAGGGTGGGGTGGTCATTCTAGTTAACAAGCGCCTTCGATTTGAGGCAGTGCGGGAGTATGCGGACCCGGAAGGTCGGTATTTTTTGCTGTATGTTACCCTATCTGGAAAGCCTCTTATTCTTGGGACCATATATAGCCCAAATGTTCTGGATAGGGCGCTATATGCTCATCTGGCCTCTAGGATTGAGCAGTGGCCAGAGGCTCCTCTGGTGCTGGCGGGCGATCTGAATGGGGTCCTGGATATTGCCTTGGACACAGAGATGGGAGCGGGGGAGAGATCTCGGGCGCCGACCACCAAAGCTCTGCAGGCCTTACGTACTCGATTGGGACTGGTGGACCCTTGGCGTTTGTTACATCCTATGGAACGCGACTTCACCCACCAGTCTCGGGCCCATGGTTCGCACGCTAGGATAGATTACACTCTTATTTCTGAGAGGCTTTTTGCGCAGGTGGAGGAAGCACAGATTGGCCCCATGGAAATATCTGATCACGCTCCTATTTGGGTGAGTCTCACTTGGGAAACTCGAGCCCCGCAATCGCGGATTTGGCGTTTTCCCATGGACTTATATCGCGATCAGGCTTTCCAGGGCTATCTCACGCAATGTTGGCTAGATTTCCGGAAAAATCATGAGACCTAGGAGGTTGACCCGGAGTTGCTGTGGGAGACCGCGAAGGTGGTGTTGCAGGGAGATATAATAGCTTACGCAGCTAGGAAACGCAAAATGTTGGCAGCACGGATTCTTTACTTGGAAAAGCAGATCGTGAAAGAGCGCAGCCGGTGTGCAAGTGACCCCACCCCGGTTAATAGAAAAAGATTATGGGAGGCCCAGGTGGCTCTCAATGAGCTCATACATCAAAGGACAAAAAAGTCCCACATGTATTATCGCTACCAACTATATCGCTTTGGAGATAAGCCAGGGAAGCTCCTAGCGAGGTGTCTTCGGGGAAGTAGGGGGACTCGCTCGATAGTCGCCCTGCGGGATGATCAGAGGCACTTACGGAAGGAAAGTCGGGAGATAGTACAGGTGTTTCGTACCTATTTTCAGAAGTTCTATGCTAAAAGGCAGGGGTCTCCGTTGGATATGGTCGAGTACTTTCGGGAGCTACAGCTCCCCAAGATTACGGATGCTCAATGGGCACATCTTGACTCGCCAGTGTCCGTGGAAGAGGTGATCAAAGTGATACGTGGGGCTAATTGCTGCCGTGCTCCGGGCCCCGATGGGTTTGGGGCAGAATTTTATAAGCTGCTAGGAGAGAAGATATCTCCAGCTCTAGTGGAAATGTATCGAAACCGGATTGATCGAGGCACCTTTACGTGGGGAAACAACCATGCCCATATCATCCTGATCCCTAAGCCAGGGAAGGATCCCACTCAAGCGGCCTCATACCGGCCTATCTCCCTACTAAACTTTGACTTGAAAATGTTAGCTAAAATTCTGGCTGACCGATTGGCGGAAGTCCTGGGCGAGCTGGTACACGAGTCAAGGTGGGGTTTGTAAAAGGACGTTACGCTGTCCGTAATTTGCATAAAATATTGGCATCACTAGAATGGGTCCGAGAACGAAATTTATCATCCTTGTTAATTAGTTTTGACGCCGAGAAGGCTTTTGACCAGGTTCACTGGGACTACTTGCAGTTTCTTCTGCCTAAATATGGTATTGGAGAGATGTTTTGTAAAATGGTGGACTTACTTTACACAGATCCGACAGCAGGTATTTCCTGTAATGGGGTGCTTTCCGACTCCTTTTCACTAGAGCGGGGTACGCGACAGGGTTGTCCCCTCTCCCCATTGCTCTTTGTGTTAACTTTAGATCCGTTGGTGCGTAGAGTTGAGTCCTCTCCAAGTATACGGGGGGTAAGAGTAGGGGCTCAAGAATTCAAATTGGCGGCATTTGCTGATGATTTATTAGTACATGTGCTCTCGCCTCAGCAATCGCTCACCAACTTACTAGAGGAGTTTGTTCTTTTTGGAGCATTTGCTGGATTGCGGATAAATATGGACAAATCCGAGGCGCTGGATGTTGTGGGTTCACTAAGGGGAACTTGGCGGGGAGTTTTCCCTCTTCGTTGGGCGGAAGAGGCCTTCTTATATCTGGGTATTTTGCTGCCTCGGGATCCCAAGGCGCTTTATAAACTCAACTTCGACCGATTCTTTTTGAAGATACAGGCTCAGCTGCAGGCTTGGACCCCTCTTCCCTTGTCATTGTCTGGCCGATTGGCGGCTATAGGGATGGTTATATTTCCTAGGCTGCTGTATTGGCTGCAAACACTACCGGTGTGGTTGCTACATAAGGATCTTCAAAAGATAGAAAGGGAAGTCCGGAAATTTCTGTGGGGGGCAGTTAGAGCTCGGATACCCTTATCTAGACTGAGGGGTGGTTGGAAAATGGGCGGAATGGGACTTCCCGACCTGTCTCAGTATGCTTTGGCATGTCAGGCCAGACATTTGGGGGATTGGCTGGGTGCTACTGATTATTATACTCCTAGGACCCTAGAGGCGGCCTTACTGACCCCCCCCCCTCCCCCACGCGCTGGAGGCGGTGGTGCACCTGGATGGTGCGTTGTTGCCGCGTAGGGTGAGGAATAGCGTTTTGGTGGCCCCGCTTCGGCGTACTTGGCAGAGGCTGAATAATATTTGGGGCAGTTCTCCGCGGGTGTCTAGTTGGCTTCCCCTGCAGGGAAATGTTACCTTTGTTCCGGGTACGGACTCCGCTCTATTTAGGCAGTGGAGGGGGAAGGGGATAAAGTGTCTCGGGCATGTGGTCACGTTAGAGGGCCGTTGTAAACCCTTGGATATGCTCTGTAAAGAATGCGACTTGAATCAGGGTACTTCCCGTTTTGCATATATCCAGCTTCGGCATTATGTGGAATCTTTACCACAGACGGGTTTGCATGAGGCTCATTCTGCGAGAATTATTGACTTTTTGGCCCTGGGGACGGATGGTCCACCTCGGGTAGCGGTGTTAAAACGTAAGCTGGATCAATATGGCACCCCCCGGGACTTTTCCAAAGAGGAGGCTGCTTGGGCGCAAGAACTAGGGTGTGAGGTCCCTCCAGGTGCGGTTGGAGCGGCCTTACGGCGGATCGCTCGACTAGTTGAAGGTACCAGATGGCGGGAGACGCAATTCAAGTGCATAATACGGGCCTACTTCTCCCCGAGGCGCGCGCTGCGAACGGGACTAACTGACTGTGGAGGTTGTCCTCGGTGCGCCTTACCTTTGGCAGACTTGGGCCACATGTGGTGGGGTTGTGGGCACATTAAAGCGTATTGGGCGCGTATTGAGGCTTATTTAAGCGTCTTATTACGTCAACCCGTCCGGTGGTCGGGATTGTTGGTAGCTTTGGATTGTTTGGGCCCCCTACAGGTCAAAGGGAAATGGGGGCGCATTTTAGCGCGTAAAGCTTGTTTGGTGGGGAAAGGCCCCATTCTTCGTAGGTGGAGAGAGACGTCAGCCCCTACTTTTTGGGAGTGGCGTACCAGTTTTCATCATCTCATGCTACAGGAGAGTAGAGCGGCTAGGGGGACCCCTCAGCGTTGGACCTCTTTCCTGCTGATATGGACTCCCTACATCCAGAGTTTGGGTCCTAAAGCTAGGAGCGAGGTTTTAGCTATGGGGTAATTTTGCATTTCAGGGTTGTCGGGTGCGGGAGGGAGGAGTTGGTGGTTGATTGAGATAGGAGATGTGTGGTTTCCCAGTGGGTAGCGGTTTGGCTCTGGCTCGGGGGGGGGGGGGTAAGGGGGGGGGGGGGGTAAGGGGGGCTGGGGGGTGGGGCTGGGAGGGTGGGTTTCTTTAGTATACCACAAGGGAAAGAGTCCTTAAAGGGTTCTATGATTACCGGTGTTTTCTTGCTCTTTCTTTCTTTTTCCTTCTCTCTGGGACTCGAGGGCTCTTGGATGGGGATAAGACACAACCCTGTCCAGGAATTTGTCTAGGAAGGATGCTTTTCTTGCTATAGTCTTCGGAGGGAGGGGGGAGGGACAAGGGGGGGGGAAGAACTCACGAAAATAAGTATCTATGTTCTTCAAATGGTTGTATTGTTGAATTGGTGTTTAATAAACAGATTTTGAAAAAAAAAAAGGAAACGAAACTTAGGGGCTAGGTTTGGTTGAAAGAATTGTATCACAAGAAGCTAGCCCTCTTATAAAGGAAGTTAACAGAACTCAACACTTATATAGTATAGTGATTCTCTCTCCCACAAAGCAGCCAGGCAAGAGAAGAGGAACCGAAGAGGAAGTGGTAAGGAATAAAAGGAAAGCAGCACAGATATAATTTCAAAATATGTTTTAGAATTTGATCAGTGTTTCAGGAAGAGCAAAATACTCTAGAATGGTATTTCCCAACCTCTCCTAGAGGCACACCTAACCAGTTGGTTTTTTGCGACACCGATAACACAGGTACACTACTAAAAAATTGCCTCCAGTTTTGCAACTGATTCCTATAGATTTTGGGGTGCTGAATCCAGGAAAAATAGCCAAAATGTTCCATCAAGTCACGTTTTCTTGCAAAATTAGATTTCTTACCCATATAAGGAATGTTCACATAATTTCTTTTTAGCCGACTGCAGTTTATTTTCTTGGCCCAAAATAGAGGTTGTAATGGTTAACTAACTAGAAACACTCCCTCATGATATTTTAGAGTGTTTTGTATTCATTTTATACATTAACAGGACAATTGGGAGGCGGGGGGCTAAATCCAGTACTCGCGCTGGCGCATGTTCTTTCTGTTCGCCTCGCCTCGTTCGCTCGCTCGCTCAAACACGGTGGTTGCGACATGAACGTTCCTGTCAAATTTCAGTTTCTTGCAAGTTCATTATTACCTTTTGTTTGCTCAGTCGTAATCCAGCTTTATTCCGAAGTGGTTCACTACAGTTGTAGTTTGCAGTGCTGTGTATTTGTGATGGCTCACAGAGCCAGAGGTTGCGTCAACTCTCCGGACAGTTTTTGTTTTATTTGTGGGGAATATACCGTGAAAAAGCGGCAGAGGAACATTTCTGCATTTATTAAAAAAGTATATTTCGCCTATTTCGGTTTGAAGTTAGGCGATCAAGACAAACCCGTGGGCTCCTCACAAAGTGTGCAAGACATGTGAGGAAGATCTACGCTTATGGATGAAAGGTAAAAAACAAGCATTTCGTTTCGGAATACCTATGATGTGGCGTGAACAAAGAGACCACAGCAGTGACTGCTATTTTTGCTCTTGCATTGTGAAGGGATACAACTTAAAAAATAAGAAAGTAATAAGTTACCCCAACCTTCCCTCAGCAATTAGGCCTATGCCTCATAGCAACGAAGTACCTGTGCCTGAACCACCAAAATCTTTGGATCATATTTGTGTGGACGGTTCTGATCATGATGAGACTCATCAGATGGCTTTTCCCGATGAGTCCAGTACTTCCGAGTTTGAAACTGAACCAGATCCGAAACCTGAACTTTTCTCTCAAGCTGAATTGAATGATTTAGTCCGGGATTTAGGACTCCCAAAAGATGCTGCCCAACTGCTAGGTTCTCGGCTTAAACAGAAAAATCTATTGTCACCAGCAACAACTTTTTATTGGTACCGCAACCGCGAGACACAATTTTTGAAGTATTTCAGCAAAGAGGAAGATTTGGTATTTTGCAACGATATATACGGAGTGATGGAAAAGTTTAAACTCAAGTATGATCCTGCTGAATTGCGGCTGTTCATTGATTCGTCAAAAGACAGCATAAAAGGTGTTGTTCTTCATAATGGCAACACATTCGCTTCAGTTCCTATTGCTCACTCTGTTATTCTCCAAGAAAAATACGAGAATTTGGCTCTGATTCTTCAGAAGATTCGTTATGATGAGCATAAGTGGATGATTTGTGGAGACTTTAAAATTCTATCCATGCTATTAGGGCAGCAATCCGGTTTCACCAAATATCCCTGCTTCCTTTGCTTGTGGGATAGCCGGGCCCGCGACCTACACTGGGGGAAAAAAGACTGGCCAATTCGGGAGTATTTGAGACCCGGTGAGAAAAATGTTCTTCATGAGAGCTTGGTACCTCGTGATAAAATTCTATTACCACCTCTCCACATTAAGTTGGGTCTCATTAAGCAATTCATCAAGTCCCTTCCAAAAGATGGTGAGTGCTTTCGGTACCTTTGCTCAAAGTTCCCCCGACTTTCTGAAGCAAAGCTAAAGGAAGGAGTGTTTGTTGGCCCTGATATAAGGAAACTCATTTCAGATGGAGCATTCGCTGAAACGATGTCTGAGAAGGAAAAAGAAGCCTGGGATTCCTTCAAGGATGTTGTTCTCAAATTCTTGGGGAACAGGCGAGATGAGAACTATAAGGATATTGTTGCCAGGATGCTCAATGCCTTCAAAGAACAAGGCTGTAACATGAGCCTGAAAGTCCATTTTTTGCACTCCCATGTGAACTACTTTCCAGAAAACTTGGGGGCGTACAGTGAAGAACAAGGTGAAAGGTTTCACCAGGACATCAAGGACGCAGAGAGAAGGTACCAAGGAAGATGGAACACCACTATGATGGCTGATTTCTGCTGGTTGCTGCTGCGGGAAACCCCAGATGAAAAATACGCCAAGCAGCGCACCAAGAGAAGCATTCGGGGGAAGAAGAAACGGGCCCACCAGGAGATTGATTGACCCAAGAATGACTTTAAAATCTAAACTGTGTTGACAAATATCGTGTTTTTACTAAACTTTGAAATAAAAATTTGCTAGTTATTACCACAGTGTCGGATCTCATTTATTAGAATTTTATTTTCACACCATCGGGTGTTTGTCTTCATGTATTGCAATGGTGCGGTTTGCGTTTTATATTCTTACATACATACCTGTACAACATTTTTTGCACATTTCTTTGCTTTGCTTTGTGTCTAACCTCGCTCTTATATGCTCAATGTTTGTGCACATGTATGTGGCTGTTTTAAGTGCAGACAATTTTGCTACCATCACAGTGTGTTTTGTTGACATTACTCTATTCTTATGTGCTGCCTTGTTACAATTTTCTTTATTCTTATTTGAATAACTACTAAACAATTAGTATAAAGAATTCATCCAAGAAACTTTTATCTCGATCGCACTCAATCTGAAACGTTCACCTCAAACTGCTAACCCAATGTAGCAAAAAATCTGTACGTGATGGAGCAAATTGGTTACAAGATTTGGATTCAGCGCACCAAAAAACGTAAAAATCAATCGAAACATTAGAGGCAGTTTAAAAAAAATTTTTTTTAGTGTACCTGTGTAATGAATATGCATGGGGTATTTTCTTATGGGGGGGGAGAGAGAAGACTATTCAAGAGAACAGAGAAACAAGAAAAGCACCCCCACACCACCACCCCTACAACCCAAAATGTGCCCTTATAAACGCACGCTCAATCTGCAAGAAATGGCTAGCTATCTCAGACCTGATAACCCTCTATGACCTCGACATACTTTTGATCACAGAGACGTGGCTATCTAATTCTGATACAGTCCTCCTCAACCAGCTTCTACCCCCCAATTTCACAATCCACACCTGCCATAGAGCCAGTCGGAGAGGTGGATGAGTGCTCATCCTTACCAAAACAGAGCTCCAATTCCAACTGATCAACGCCACCAGCACAATGCAGCTCAATACAATCACCATAGCCAACAAGCAGTGCTCCATCAACCTACTGTACAGAGCCCCGGCAGCCTCCCCAGACGACCTCTCAACCATAATTGACCTTGCCTGCAACGCCCTGAATCCACGTACCCCAAGTTAGATACTAGGCGACTTTAACCTGCCAGCCCTGCAAGGCACATATGCCACAGCCTTCCTCGAAGCTCTTAAGGAGCTAGGGTACAAGCAACTAGTTAACGAACCTACCCACGTGAAAGGAAATAGGCTGGATCTGATATTTGCTCCACATGCAGCCTTTGACTCATCCCATGACCCCGCACTATCCATCACCCCGGTCCCCTAGTCTGACCATAGGCTAATCAGATTCCAAATACCCATGCACCACCACTGCCACAAAAGCTCCACAAGTCCAGCCAACATCCCCAAAGCACCAAAATGACAAAGAAGAAATCCTGAGCAAAACCCTCACGCTCCTCATCACGACAGCACCCTGCCTCGAGGAAATGATCTCCAGCTGGGACAATAGCCTCAGCTCCATTGCTCAACTACCACCCTCAAATAATCCTCCAAGAAAACGAAAGGCCGCACTCTGGTACTCCAGTGAACTGCGAACATCACTCCTCCACCTAAGGAAGCTGGAAAGACGATGGCGCCTGTCACGCTCCACCGAGGACCAGAGGGCATATAACTCACACTTCACAAGATACCATGAAGCAGTAGCAGTGAAAATGAGGAAATTCCAAACAGACCTCCTGAAACGATCTCTAAGTAAACTACGTGACTTGTTCAATCTTGTCAAGGACTTAACAAAAGAACCATCCCCCCAACCAACCATACGAGCTCCAGCCTCAGGAATTCACGGACTACCTGCAATCAAAATCATGCCAGACTAACAAGACCGCATCACCCACCCCCTCAAACGAGCCACCTTCTCCACCCCATCCAAGAAATGCACTGAGGACACCATCACTGCCATCAATACCACCACAGCACCGAATGACCCCTGCCCAGCCTTCTGGATAAAAGGGTTACGCAGCGAACTCAGCCCATTCCTAGCCAGACTCATGGAACAGTCATTCTCAACAGGCTCGTTTCCGCGAAGGCTCAAACACACTTCCATCAGACCGCTGCTGAAAAACGACAAACTGGACCCCCAGAAGGCCAACATGGGTTCAGGGAATCTCATGGGGTTGAAACCCTCCTTAGAACCCTCTTCAGTTCCATAATCACTGGAATCGACAACAATCGACAAGGGTTTCCCCTTATCTTCATGGATATAACCGTGGCATTCGACTCCGTAAACCACGAGCTCTTCTTGGTGCGTCTCAAGGAGAAGGTGATTCATGACACAGCTCTAAGCTGGTGCGAATCATACCTGACTGACAGATGGCAGCACGTACGATCAGGTGCCACAACATCAGAACCATTCCATCAGAGGCAGGGTGTACCGCAGGGATCCTCCCTCTCAGCCCTGCTGTTCAACATATACATGCAGCCCATCTGTGCCCTTATCCGATCTTCCAACGTCGCCTGCCTGGTATATGCCGATGACATACTGCTCTACATGACATTCTCAACTGGCCAGCCGGACTTCTCCCCACTAACAAGCTGCTTCGACGCCGTATCCTACTGGCTCCACACGCAAAACCTCCGAATAAACCACAAAAAGACAGACGTCCTTTTCATTACGAGGAGCCAAGGCTTCACCCCTCCCGCCTACTTAAAGGTCAAAGAAGCTGAGCTGTTAACCAAACCCGCAATCCATTACCTAGGAGTCACATTATATCAACGTCTGGACATGAAGGCCCACATAAGCAACACAGTAAAGGCAGTTTATCACAAGATTCGTACACTCCTGCATCTACGTCCCCTGCTAGATCCAGAGGACTTCCAGACAATCTATCAAGCGCTGGTAATCCCGCATTTCGATTGCGCCAATACAATTCTACAAGGACTCCCGCAGACCACCTTGAATCCACTCCAACTCGCAATGAATGCTGCAGCCAGAATTCTACACGGAGCTTCCAGGAAGGACCATGTAACACCGATCCTGAAACACCTCCACTGGCTCCCAATCCACTGCAGACTCGCATTTAAAACTCTACTAATGACCTACAAAGGCCATCAACAAGCTCCCCTCCACCTCCCTCACGGAGCTAATCCACCCCATGCCCCCAACAGATCCAGAAGATCCGCAGCGGTCAACACACTGGTAATTCCGATGGCAGTAAAAGAATGCACCCAAACAACGATAAACAGGGCATTTAGTTTCTATGCACCCAGAAGTTGGAACGCCCTGCCACCCAACATCCGGGCAATCACCGACCTTGCCCAATTTAGGAAGGCACTGAAGCACCACCTTTTCCTCAAGCACTACTCTGATGACAGCCCACAAACTGCCACCCCCCCCCCCCACCAGGATTGCCCACTAGCACACCCAGCATGCAATGAGGCAACCACACCATTGGTGCCATCATCAACCATACACACCATGTAAATAGCTGCATGTATACAGTCCTTTTGTATATAAACTTTTGTAAATAGTCTCTACTCAATGATAGCCCGGCACGGACCTGACGATTTCCAACCTGTAAATAGTTACCCCAGCGATGTCCAAGTTACAGCACCTGCTTCATTGTAAATACAGCGCAGCCTAGGCCACACTATATAAGTTACTGTTGTATGCAAACCGCACCGATTTTAAATAGCGCAGTATAAAAGAGACATTAAATAAATAAAATAAATAAATAAAGGATGTTTGTGAGTACCAACAGTATTGATGGCAGAAAAACTGAAACAAAGAACTAACTTCAAAATGATTTTGGAAAGAGGGCTAGGAAACAAAAGAGAAATTAGACTTACCTGCTAATTGTAGTTCCTTGAGGAACTCCAGTTCAGTCCTCCACCTCTGGGTAGTGCACCTCCTCCTGCAGCATGGAGACTGGGCATGTCAATCGTAACATCATTGGATGTAGCCTGCTGGTCTCTCCCATCAGCCCCAGTGAAGTATTGACAAAGTAGACTCAAAGGAGCAACAAATAAGTAGCCATAGCATTGAAATCAAATTTTAAATTCAACTTAACTCCTAAATTAAATACCCCTTAAATAAAAAGGAGCTTCTTTTCTCACTTTCACTTCCGTCATGTACTAAATAAGGAAGAAAGAAAGATAGCAAGAAACGCCAGAATAAAACTACAGCGTTCCCAAAAGTACCATAAGCTTTCCACACACTATGGGGCTTGTTTACAAAGCAGTGGTAGCAGTTTCCGATCGTTATCGGAGCCGCGGCCCCATTGAAATCGATCGGAAACCGCTACCACGGCTTTGTAAACAAGCCCCTAAGTGACTGGCACTCCCACCAGACCAAATTGACCTCTGGACTACTGATCCCCGGGCGGGATTGAGGACTGAACTGGAGTTCCTCAAGGAACTACAATTAGCAAGTAAGTCTAATTTCTCTTTCCTTATCGTTCCTCCAGTTCAGTCCTCCACCTCTGGGATGTAACAGAGCAGTAATCATTGGGAGAGACCTTTCTACCTGGAACATAACACCACCAACCCGAAACAGGCAACGCTGGCTGCCTGAAAATCCAGGCAGTAGTGCTACCTGAAGTTACGGAGCGGCGACCAAGTGGCCGCTCTGTAGATCTCCACTGTCGAAAGCTACCTGTGCTCCACCCGTAACCCCACAGGCACCTGATGCCCCTGCAACCTATATGCGGCCGCCATTGCTTCACAGACCCATCTGGAGATTGAAACATCGACTGCCGCTTCCCCTTTACGGGAACCTTCAAACAGAACACATAGGCGTTCGGACTTGCGAAAATATTTCGAAAACTTTAAGTATCGACTCGGAATTCTCTCGATGTCCAAGCGACGCCGACCATGATCCACAGCGTGCTCCTACAAGGCCCCTAATACTGGCAACGAAACCAACTGATTCCTGTGAAAAGGAGCAACTACTTTAGGCAAAAAGTACAGTATCGGATGCAACACTGCCTTTTCCCCAGAAAAGAACAAAAAGCTGGCCCCCGACCGGACAAGGCTTGCCCTTCCGACACTCGTCATGCCACACCAATGGTCACTAAAAACACTGTCTTTAAGGAGAAATCCTTAATCCAAGCGTGGTGCGAGGGCTCGAAAAGTCCCTCGTCAATGTCTTCCGAACCAAGTTGAGATCCCACGGAGGAACCACCATCCTGCGAGCAGTCCGTAGCCGAGCCACCGCTTATAGACAATGAATTACATTGACGTGAGAGTCCAAGGCCATCCCTTGAACTTTACCCCTATAGCAAGAACGAGCTGCCAGCTGGACCCTTGATGAACTGGCTGCCAGACCCTTAGCAAAACGGTCCTGCAAGTAACCTAATACCATGGGCATGGAAGCCATATCCGCACCTACGCTAGGGATGTTGACCTCTTTCTGCCTGAGGTAAGACACTATGACCGCTCCGGAATAGCCTTTTTTTTTTTAAACCTTGCCCTTTCAATATCCAAGCCATAAGCGAGAACTAATTCACCTGAGTCATTCGAAGTGGTTCCTGCACTAAACGATCCGCCATTGCCGGCAATCGCCACGGATCCCCATCGAGCAGATTTACATGCAACCCATCTGCGACTTGATTCGATCTTTTAATGTAGCCTGCCTTGCATATGCAGACGATATTCTCCTCTATATGCCTTTTACAACGGACCAACCTGATTTTACCCTACTGATCAGCTGTTTCGACGCAGTTGCGGAGTGGCTCCTCACACAGAACTTGCGAATCAACCACAGCAAGACTGACGTATTGTTCATCACAAAAAAACAGGACTTCACACCCCCACTCACACTAAAGGTAAAGGACACAGAACTGACAGCTAAACCCACTATCCGATACCTAGGCATCACACTTGACCAAAGGATGGACATGAAAACTCATAAAAAACACAGCAAAGACAATATACCACAAAATACGGACACTTCACCACTTACGACCACTGCTTGAGTACATGGATTTCAGAACAATCTATTAAACCTTGGTGATGCCACACATCGATTTCGCAAACGCAATCTTGCATGGGCTTCCACAAGCAACTCTAAACCCTCTCCAACTGGCAATGAACACGGCCGCTAGGGTGCTAGAAGGAATCTCAAGGACTGACCACGTCACTACAATCCTGAAAAGGCTCCATTGGTTACCAATTCAAGCCAGAACCCAATATAAGATCATAATTATGACCTTCAAAGCCCTGAACAATCAGGCCCCCACAGTCATCGCTGAGCTGATACACACCTCACCCCCCAATAGAAGCAGAAGATCCACAGCAATAAACACCCTGACAGTCCCGAAAGAAACAACGAGATGCACAAAGACAACAGAGCCTTCAGCATCTATGCCCCCAGAGCCTGGAATGCCCTCCCCCCAGACATGAGAGTTATCACCAAGCTAACCCAATTCAGGAAGGCCCTAAAGCACTACCTAGTCACACGATACTTCTCAGTGCAGACCCGATAGAAAATACACTCACCATGTAAATAACTGTAGATACTCGACAATGTAATAACTGTTGATGTTTACCCTTGTTATCCAAATTTCAATCCCTGTTCAAATGTAAATACATTGCACTGATCCTGCAATGTATATGTTTGTTTGATGTACACCGCACTGATGTTAATAGTGCGGTATATAAGAAATGTTAAATAAATAAAATAAAATAAATAAACCAGGTCGGAATACCATGGACGTCTCAGTCAATCCGGTGCCACCAACACTATTCTCTCCCAATGGGCCTTGATGCATTCAACCACTAGCCCTATGAATGCCTATGGGGGAAACTCAGAGGAGACCGGACGATGGCCATTGTTGCATCAGGACATCGATACCTTCCGACATCCTTTCCCTTCTTCTGCTGTAAGGACGCCTCACCTTGACCGACTGAAAATCTGCTCTGAGATCCATAATCGAAGGACCCTACCTGAGGACTATCTGAGCCATCATGTCCGAATGAAGCTCCCATTCCTCGTCATCCACCCAGACTATGCTGAACAAATCTGCTCTCACGTTGTCCGTTCCCGCAATTTGGGCCGCCGATACCACCTGTAGCTGAGACTCCATCCCAGCGAACAAAGCTTCTGCTTCCCCCTCCATGGCCGCGCTTCCCATGCCACCCGGCCGGATGAGGTAAGCCACTGTTACGGAATTGTCCGACAGCACTCTCACTGCCCGACCATGCACCGCAGTCCCGAACGGTTGAAATGCGAAGCCACTGCTCTCAGTTCAACGGTTGATTGAACACTGGGCTTCCTGGACGTTTCAAGCTCCTTGTGCTAAAAGATCCCCACAATGAGCTCCCCAACCTGCGAGGATCGCATCTGTCAACACCAGAAGTCATTGCTGTTGTTCAAGTGGCGTCCCCGCCACCAGATTTCCTGGGCACAGCCACCACTGAAGAGACCGCCTGTCCCTTAACTAACAGGTAAGACGTTTGTTCCGAGAATCCTACTGGAGGGAACAGCGTCGGAGCAACGCCCTCTGTAATGGACGCATGTGAGCTGTGTCCCATGGCCCTACCTCCAGGGCCGTCGCCATTGTCCCTAGAACTTGAGGATAGCTCCAAATAAACAGAGCCAGAGTAGACAAAACCTGTGCACCAATTTCCGAAGAGCCCAAGCTCTTCGATCCGGCCAAAACACAGTTCCCGATCGCATGTCGAACTTTACTCCTAAGACCCCTAAGGCCTGACACAGAACTAGCTGGCTCTTGGGCGCATTGATTACCCAGCTGAGACTCTGTAGGACGTTCACCACAGTGTTTGTAACTTGCACGCTCTTGACCTTGGAGATTGCCCGAATCAACCCATTGTCAAGGCAAGGGTGAACTAGAATTCCTTCTTTCCTCAGCGCCGCCACTACCACCACCACAACCTTGGTGCACGTGCCCGGCTCCATCGCCAAACCGAAGGGCAAGGCCTAAAACTGAAAAACGCTCCCCCCGGACGTGCAAACCCTAGAAACCTCTGAGGAGCTGATCTGATTTGGGCCGATACGCCTCGGAAAGAACGAGGGAAGTGAAGGACTCCCCCTGCCAGATCAACACTAATACTGATCGTAAGGTTTCCATTCGTAAGTGAGGCACTTGAAGGCAGAAATTTACTCCCTTGCAATCCAGGATAGGATGGAGAAAACCGGTCTTTCTTAGGTACCAAGACATCAACAGAGCAACAACAGACACCGTAGAACTCCTGCGAAACCGGCATGACTGCTCCTAATGGTAAGAGACAATCTAATGTCTGTCGCGCCACGACCATTCTCTGCTGCCCTTTGCAAGGAAACAGGACAGTCAACTCAAGCACCGGACGGGCAAATTCGAGAACCTACCTCTCGCGAGTTATCTCCAACACCCATTGATCGGAAGTTATCTGGACCCAGCCAGAAAGAAACTCTCGGAGCCGCCTATCGATTGACTTCCTGCCCTGGCCCGCCTCGCTTCGAGTTTTTTGGACTGCCGCGGAAGAGGCAGCTGCGAATCCTCTACCCGCTCCCCGAAAAACATGACACTCCTGTGCTCTTGAAACAAAGCTTCCTCTTAGGAAACCTACCAATCGAGGGGTATGAAATCACCTGAAGACTCCAAACTGAGCACGCTATGGCAGCAGGGGACTCCCCTGTTTATGCTTCTCTCCTCCTGCCACCTTCCACCTTTGGACTCACCCAAATCCTGAACCAACTTGTCCTTAAACAGGAGCTTACTAAGGTGAGACTTAGGAGAAACGTCAGCCGCCCACTTTCTTAGCCATAAAGGCGACTACCAAGAACGACATACAATTTGCCAATGCTCCAAACAAATCCTAGAGAACATCCGGAGATATGCCGCACCGGAATCCAGCCAAGTCGCAATCATTACACGCACCTGCGCGTGCTGAGGCAGCTGCAGGCGTTGTGACCAACTGGGGCAGCACTCGCCACCCAAGCCCAGCAAATAGAAGCTTGCAACAGGAGCGCACTAACCTCCACGGCCTGTGCTTAAGAAACCCGTCATGCACATCATTCAATCCCGCACTACCTTCTAACGGTATAGTCGGCCTTTTACGTGACCGTGGGCACTGCTGCATCTATACGCGGAGAACGAATCCTCTCCTTCTCTTTGTCCGCTAGGGGATACAGCCTATTCATAGACCTCACCCTTCTCGACCCAGCTTCGGGCCCATCTCATTCATCTTGGATCATTCAGTCCACTACGTGGTGGGCAGGACACACCGCCTGAGCTTGACGCACCGCTAGAATGAGAAGGTCCTCTAGACCCTCCTCCTCCACCGAAGGGACCACAGCAAGGTTGAGCGCCTGAAAACACTCAAAACTGAGCGCAGGACACTTTTCCTTCTGAAAAACTCTTAAGATCCTCGCCTGATCCACGGGCTCAGGGAACTCTCCTTTCTCAAGTTCTTCTATTTTCTGATTCTGGTTCTACATATATGTCCTCCGTATCAGACCAATTCGAATCCCTGAGCCGATCGTCGAGTGATTGTGCCCTTTTTTGCCAGCCTTTCCTGAGCTTGATCACTGCCCCATAGCTCCAAGTGACAAAGGCTCCGCCATCACCCCCTGCTGACAGCAGCAATACACTTGTGCATAATCAGCCCAAATTTTGAGAAAAGCCTTCTAGAGTCGCCCCTGAACCTGTCGGTGCCGCAGCCCTAGCCGCCCCTGCTGGACTTTCCCGAAGGAGCCCAAGGAGACCTTCCAGCGAGGACTCACCTTCACTCGCTGCAGATAGGCTTTGAGACCCCTCTCCGGCATTATCCTGCATCTATCTCCTGCTCCATAGTGGGCAATGTCAGAGCACAGCGTCGGCGAGCCCCGGCGTCCAAGGCTGCACCCTAGTGCGTGCCACACAGCAAGCACTGCGGACGTGACGGCATGTAGCAAGAACATAAATTTAAAATAAATTAAACTTAAATTAAATTAAAATAGATTCTCTCTCTAACTCCCCCCCCCCCCCCCGGCTCCTCGTTAAAGGCCTAAAAAAAAAAAAATACAACTCCAAAATATCTCCAATGAAATAAAAATTAAATCAAAACTAATTAGATTAAATTAACTTTGCTGAAATTGCCCTTGCTAAACCTGTCTTTCTGGGACTGTAAGGCATCAGTAAAAACTGCTGTTGCCTCGCAGTCAGGAAAAACACGGGAGAAACAGGTGCGAGCACCACCGAGCTCATCTTCCGTACCCGACTCCAATATTGGCTCCCAAGCTGTGCACAGCCTCTCTGGGCCTTAGCGGGACGCTCACCTGCACCTCTTTTGGTATGTCCCCGAGCTGTTCCCTCGATCGGCCATGCGATCGTCAGCCCTTCAATCCGCGCAGCTGCACACAGCGCGGAGAGAGCTCCTCGGCTGCAGGTAAGCCGTCCGGACAGAGATCATGAGCCCCAGAGCTGGCCGGCAGACCTTCTGTCCTGCTGAACACCTCCCCTCCGCCCCAACTAGGAGGGGAGAGCAGCCCAAATCACTGGAAAACGCTAGATTTGGAGAGGGGCAGCAAATAAGCCAGTCCAAGACCTGCCCCAAAGTCTTTTTTTTTTTTTTTAAAGAAACAGTACAAATGAATATAATGAAAAGGGAGAAAAGCAAAACCCATAAATTACTTATCCTAACCAATATTCCCTATCTGTTCCACTAGTGAGCCCAGCACCTAGGCTTACTACATCCTCCTGCTGCATGGAGACTGGACACACTGGGGCTGATGGGAGAGACCAGCAGGTTACATCCAGTGATGTCACGATTCTGACATGCCCAGTCTACATGCTGCAGGAGGAGGTGTACTACCCAGAGGTGGAGGACTGAACTGGAGGAACGATAAAGAATCAGTGTTACTTAGACCCCTTAGCAACTTTAAAATTCTACATATTCTGGGATACTCTAAGAATGTTTAAGGGTATTCATCAAGGGTATTATGAAAACACATTTGACTAGATGTGCTCCAGGAGAAGATGGGAAAACACAGTACTAGAATTACAGAATGGAGAAAGTGTATACGCAAAACACTTTTCTGTGAATTCGCTGGGTTCTTACCATAAAAGTAGTAATTAGTCCTTACCTGCTAATTAGTGTTCCTGAAGGAACTCCAGTCCAGTCCCTTGTCTTCTGGGTTGTGCAACCCTTCCAGCAGCTTGGAGGCTGAGCCCACATCGCTTTGATGATGCTGGGGTATAAATACCACTGGTACCACCCACAGGCACCAGTAATCTATTGAAAAAGCAGACTGATCGGATGAAACTAACGTAACCATAACTTCATAAACGTATAACCAATCAAACCAAAGTTCCCTTTTTTTTTTTTTTTTAAATCCCTCGCAGGGAAGATGGGAGCGAAGAGAAAGGAGAAGGAGGCAGAAAAGGAGTAGACTTACCTAATCCCGTGCTCGCCACCCCCCCACCCCTAGCAACTCCACCGGCTTCCGTCTTAATCGGACGCGGTGTTCGAGAGACCTCGCAGAGACTCCTTGAACTCCTCTTTGCTTCCTGTCTTCGGTCCGGATTTCTCCCTTCATGAAGTAATTCTGCCACTGAAGAAAAAACTGGGAGGGATCAGGGACTGGACTGGAGTTCCTTCAGGAACACTAATTAGCAGGTAAGGACTAATTACTTCTTCCTTATCGTCTCTCCAGTCCAGTCTCTTGTCTTCTGGGATATAACAGAGCAGTTCAAATCTGGGAGGGGTCCGCCATCCCGGACCGAAGTACGGCCTCTCCGAAATTAGCATCCGCCGCTGCCTGAACATCTAGCCTGTAGTGCTTGACAAAGGTATGCAGCGACGACCAAGTCGCCGCTCTGCAAATGTCCTGTGGAGGAACCAAGCTATGTTCTGCCCAAGACGTTGCATGGGCCCTAGTTGAATGCGCTCTAAGGCCCGCCGGGACCTGTTTCCCCTTGAGAATATAGGCAGAAGCAATAGTCTCCCTGACCCACCTAGAGATGGAAGACTTGGCTGCAGCTTCCCCTTTGTGCAGGCCCCGAACTGGATGAATAAGCGTTCGGACTTCCGAAAGGAGGCCGTTCGAGCCAGATAACGTTTCAGTGCTCTACGCACGTCCAGGCTCCGAAGACCCTCTTCTCCCCCAGTCTTTCCTTTCCCAGACAAAGATGGAAGAGATACAACCTGGTTCACGTGAAAGGGCGAAATAACCTTAGGCAAAAAGGAAGGGACTGTCCGCAAGACTTCCCTGTCCTTAAAGAAGGAAAGAAAGGGCGGGCAAGCCGAAAGAGCTTGTAGTTCGGAGACACGCCTGGCCGAACAGATAGCCACTAGAAATACTGTTTTCAGGGTTAAATCCTTCAGGGAAGCCTTTCCCCCTGGTTCGAAGGGCTCCCCGGTTAACACCTTCAACACGAGATTAAGATCCCATGGAGGAATTACTGACCTCTGTTGAGGTCGTAGCCGCCTAACCGCTCGCAGGAACCTGCTAATGTCTGCGTGTTCTCCTAAGGCTTTCCCCTTGACCTTACCCCGGTAACACGAGATGGCTGCTAGCTGTACCCGAAGAGAACTCGCCGCTAAGCCCTTCTCAAATCCAGCTTGTAAAAACTCCAGGATTTCCGGAACGGAAGTTGAGAAGGGTCTCCTTCATTGTTCCTCGCACCATGCTTCAAATATCCGCCAAACTCTCACGTAGGAAAGGCAGGTTGAACGCTTCCGCGCGCTCAACAAGGTCGAAATCACCAATCCTGAATAACCTCGCTTCCTGAGCCGAGCCCTTTCAATAGCCAAGCCGTAAGCGAGAATCGACCCACGTGAGGCATCCGCAATGGCCCCTGCCGCAACAGGTCGTTCCTGCAGGGTAACCGCCACGGTCGGTCGACCGTTAGTCTCACCAAATCTGCGTACCATGGGCGCTGTGGCCAGTCCGGGGCTATGAGGACTACCAGCCCTTGGTGGGCTTCCACCCTCTGTATGACTCTCCCTATGAGAGCCCAGGGCGGAAAAACATATAGAAGGCCCTCCAAAGGCCACTCCTGAACCAGAGCGTCCAGGCCTTCCGACATCCTTTCTTTCCTGCGACTGAAAAATCGACTCGCCTTGGCTGATTGCCAACAAGCCATGAGATGACTGGAGGCAACCAGCGGGCTACCACTTGCTCGAAGACCTCCTGAGCCAGTTCCCACTCTCCGTGGTCTATCTTGTATCTGCTCAGGTAATCGGCCGTGATATTGTCTATCCCGGCCACGTGCTGTGCCGATAGCGCAGACAAATGAAGTTCTGCCCACTGTAACAGGCTGTTGGCCTCTTCCTCTAAGGCCGGGCTGCTTGTTCCCCTTGGCGGTTTATGTAGGCCACTGTCGTAACGTTGTCGGAGAGAACCCGAACAGCTCTTTGAAGAACAAAAGACTCGAGTGCTCTGAGAGCCAAGCTCACTGCCCGCAACTCTAGTCTGTTGATGGATCACTGGGACTCCCTTGGAGAACAGCTGCCCTGAGCGAACTGTACCTCGCAATGCGCCCCCCAGCCGATTAGACTTGCATCCGTCGTCAGCTGTACCCACAGAGGAGTCTCGAGAGGCATTCCGTGATCTAGGTTCCCTGGGCAGAGCCACCACTGAAGAGCCTTCCTGGTCTGGAGGGGACAGGGGAGCCGCTTGGACAAAGAATGATGTTGATGGGACCAGCGCCGTAACAATGCCCATTGCAGCGGCCGCATATGTGCTCTGGCCCACGGTACCACCTCTAACATTGCCGCCATGGTTCCCAGCACCTAGAGGTAATGGCCGAAGGGTTCCGCCTGGCGAGGAATTGCACCAAGAGGACTCTTAGGGCAACCGACCTCTGTTTTGGGAGAAACACCTTGCCCCTGCCTGTGTCGAACCTTGCCCCTAGGTACTCGATCTCCTGCATGGGTATCAATCTGCTTTTTGCTAGATTGATGACCCACCCCAGATCCTCAAGGACTGCTATTACTCTGGCCGTTGACTTGCGACTTTCTGCTTCTGTCTTTGCCCGAATCAGCCAGTCGTCCAGGTAGGGATGCACTAGAATTCCTTCTTTTCACAGAAGTGCCGCCACCACCACCATAACCTTGGTGAACGTACGAGGAGCTGTTGCTAACCCAAAGGGCCGAGCCTGGAACTGAAAGTGCCCTCTTGGGACCACGAATCTCAGAAATCACTGATGAGCCTTCCGGACAGGAATATGCAAATAAGCTTCTGTCAGATCTAAGGAAGTAAGGAACTCCCCCCGCCGAACGGCCACAATCACCGACTTCAGGGTTTCCATTCGGAAGTGGGGTACCCTGAGACAGCGATTGATGTGTTTCAGGTCTAGGATCAGCCAAAAGGTTCCTTCTTTCTTCGGTACCACGAAATAAATGGAGTATCGACCCGAGCCACGTTGGTCTTCGGGAACGGGAACCACCGCCCCGAGCGCTATAAGCCTTGTAAGAGTGTCTTCTATCGCTGCTTTCTTCGCTGGCGATCCGCAAGGGGACTGCACAAAAAGTAAATAGTAATTAGATCTTACCTGCTAATTAGTGTTCCTGAAGGAACGACAGTCCAGTCCCTTTACTACTGGGTTGCGCAACCCTTCCAGCAGCTTGGAGGCTGAGCCCAACCTTTTTGGGGATGGAGCGGTATAAATACCACTGGGACCACCCCTCAACTCCAGTATTCGAATGAAAAAGCAGATATAACCAACTATTGTAACCAACCTACGTAACAAACATTTTAAGAAAAATAACGCATTAACTTATTTAAAGGATAAAAATTCCTTTTTTTTTTTTTTTCTGGTATCATAAGGAGAGGATATGAGGAATGGGAATGGACGGCGTGGGTTTGCCCGAGATTGCCGCCGCGGGTCTGCGCTCGTTGAAATGGTCTGCATCTCTTCCGAAGGTCTGCGTTCATTCCGATGCTTACCTATAACCAATAGATGTCAACTTTAGCCGGAATCGGGAGGAATCAGGGACTGGACTGTCGTTCCTTCAGGAACACTAATTAGCAGGTAAGATCTAATTACTATTTCCTTATCGTCACTCCAGTCCAGTCCCTTTACTACTGGGATGTACCCGAGCAGTTCAACCCTGGGTGGGGTCCGGCATACCGGAATGAAGAACCGCCAGGCCAAAACGAGCGTCCGCTGCACTCTGAACGTCTAACCTGTAATGCTTGGTGAAGGTATGGAGAGAGGACCAAGTCGCCGCCCTACATATGTCCAGGGGAGGGACTAGACTGAATTCCGCCCACGAGGTAGCCTGCGCCCTAGTAGAATGTGCCCGCAGGCCCACGGGAAAGCGTAGTTACTCACCTGTAACAGGTGTTCTCCAGGAGCAGCAGGAATCAGTCCTCACTTATGGGTGACGTCGGCGCCGACGGAGCCCTCGCGGAGCAATTTTCCCCAGCTTTCAAAGAAAGCCTTTGGGAATTGCAGCACGCATGCGCGGTCGCCTTCCCGCCCGAGGGTGCCATCTTAGCCAGTCAGATGACATAGCTAAAAAAGACAGCATAAAATTATTTGCAAAAAAAACATAAGCAGACGATTGCAACTCCAAGGGGAGGAGGGAGGGTAGTGAGGACTGATTCCTGCTGCTCCTGGAGAACACCTGTTACAGGTGAGTAACTACGCTTTCTCCAGGACCAAGCAGGAAGTCAGTCCTCACTTATGGGACTCCCAAGCTCAAGGCTACCGGAGACCCTAAGCACAAAAATGAGCTCCCTCTAGCTCAGCAGCACAGAAGGATAGAATCTTCGCTGAATTATCACCCACCGGTAGCCCACATCCGGGATGGAGGGTAGGAGTTGCTCAGACCTCAAAGAGATTACGGAGGACTGCCTGTCCAAAAGCACTGTCCCTACGGGACTCCCTCTCGAGACAGTAATGGACCGCAAAAGTCTGGCTCGAAGACCAAGTAGCGGCCCGGCAGATGTCTGCCAGCGGAACAGAGCGGAGGTAAGCCACTGACGTGGCCTTTGCCCGAACGCAATGAGCCGTGACTCGACTTTCTAAGGAGAGTCCGGCTGCCCCATAAGCCCAAGAGATACAGTCCGCAACCCAGATGGACAGAGTACGCTTGGAGACCGGGAGCCCCAATTTATTGGGGTCAAAAGATACAAAAAGCTGAGCAGCTTTACGGTGCTCCCGCGTACGGTCAAGGTAGAAGTTCAATGCCCTTCTACAGTCCAGGGTATGGAGGACCGTCTCAGCTCGGCAGGAGTGGGGTCTGGGAAAGAAGGTTGGAAGTACCACCTTCCTGATTGATGTGAAAAGGGGAGACCACTTTAGGCAGAAATTTTGGGTGAGTCCGTAGGACTACCCTATTCTTGTAGAACCTAGTGTAAGGGGGATCAGACACGAGGGCCTGCAATTCACTTACGCGTCTGGCGGAAGTGAGGGCTATCAAGAACAGTGTTTTCCAAGACAGAAAACGGAGAGAACAGGTAGCCATAGGTTCAAAAGGCGGACAGGTGATCCGCTGCAAAACCACATTCAGGTCCCAGTCAGGCGCTGGCGGGCGCAGAGGTGGTTTAAGTAGAAGGAGACCTCGGAGAAACCTCGCTACAAGAGGGTCATTGGAGAGAGGTCTGCCGTCCACCGGCACATGATGTGCTGAAAGAGCACTGAGGTGAACTTTGACGGAGTTGGACTTAAGTCCCAGATTAGAGAGGTGGAGCAAGTACTGCAAGATCACCGACACCGGGCAGGAGAAGGGATCCTGAGACTGTTGGGTACACCAGACTGCAAAGCGACGCCATTTAAGGGCGTAGCATTTGCGGGTAGAAGGGCGTCGCGAAGCCAAGACGACCTCCTCCACCTCCGCCGGCAGGAGAAGGGGAGCAAGGACTACCCTCTCAGCAGCCAGGCCATGAGGTTGAGAGACCTGAGGTTGGGGTGCAGGAGGGACCCCTGATCCTGAGTGAGGAGATCCGGTTGCACCCCCAGAGGGATTGGATCCTCCACCGCCAGTTGCAGCAGGAGCGGAAACCACGGCTGCCTGGGCCAGCGAGGGGCCACCAGGATCATGAAGGCTTTGTCTCGGAGAACCTTGAAAAGAGTCCGAGAGACCAGCGGAATGGGAGGGAAAGCGTACAGAAGGCTCCCCGACCACGAGATCAGAAAGGCGTCCGCCGCCACCCGAAGGGGGTGTGGCCGACGAGAGCAGAAGCGAGGAAGCTGCCGGTTGTGAGGACTGGCAAAGAGATCCACCGTGGGGAGACCCCACTTGAGGAAGAGCTTCTGAACTACCAAGGGATCCAGACGCCACTCGTGCGGCTGGAGGACCCTGCTGAGTTTGTCTGCAAGGCAATTTTCTTGGCCCGGGAGATAAACTGCCTTGAGGAGAATGCCGTGACTGACGGCCCAAGAGCAGAGCCTCTGTGCCTCCCGGCAGAGGAGGAAGGAGCCCGTGCCCCCCTGCTTGTTCACGTAGAACATGGCAACTTGATTGTCCGTCTGGACAAGGACGGACTGTTGGGAAGTCAGGTGGGAGAAGGCCTTGAGAGCCAGGCGGATCGCCCTGAGCTCCAGGAAGTTGATCTGCTGAGCAGACTCCCACGTGTTCCAGAGGCCCTGAGTACGTGCCTCTTGGCAATGTGCTCCCCAGCCCAGGAGGGATGCATCGGTGGTCAGCACCCGGGTCGGCTGAGGTGACTGGAAAGGCATTCCGAATATCAGGTTCGGCTGCCGGAGCCACCACCGGAGAGACGAGACCAGCGGCTCGGAAACGCGCACTAGGTCTGCAAGGCCGCCCGTGGCTTGTCGCCACTGCCGGCGGAGACACCATTGAGCAGACCGCATATTCAGGCGGGCATTGGGGGTCACATGGACGGTGGAAGCCATATGGCCGAGCAGTCTCAGGAAGCGCCTGGCGGAGACCAGGGGCTGGCTGCGAAAGCGGTCGGCTAGGTCCATGAGCCGTTGAGCCCTGTCGAGCGGTAGAAATGCTCGCGCTTGAGGAGTGTGCAGCCTTGCGCCGATGAACTCGAGATCCTGTGAGGGGAGCAAAGTGGACTTTGCGAAGTTTATGACAAAGCCCAAGTGCTGCAGCAGAGTCACCGTGCGGCACGTGGCGTTGGTGACCTCCGGAGCGGACGCTGCTCTGATGAGCCAGTCGTCGAGGTACGGAAAGACATAGAGGCCGTGAAGCCGGAGATGGGCCGCCACGACCGCGAGACATTTTGTGAAGACTCGCGGTGCGGAGGACAGGCCAAAGGGCAGTACTCGGTACTGGTAATGATTTCCTGCCACCACAAACCTTAGGTATTGGCGGTGGCTTGGGTGGATGAGGATGTGCATGTAGGCATCCTTTAGATCCAAGGAGCATAGCCAATCTCCCTGCTGGAGGTAGGGCAGAAGGATTCCAAGGGTAAGCATTTTGAACTTCTCCCGCACAAGGAACTTGTTGAGGTTGCGCAAGTCCAGGATGGGTCTGAGGCCCCCTGTTCTCTTTGGTATCAGAAAATACCTTGAATAAAAGCCTTGACCTCTCAGGTGGTGTGGCACCGGTTCCACCGCCTGTTCCTGCAGAAGACCTGCTAACTCCTGAAGGAGCAACTCCCTGTGCAGAGGGGGGCGCGGAGGTTCTCCCGGAAAATAGGAGGGAGGGACCTGATGGAAGTGGAGAAGATAGCCTTCTCGCACGACCTGAAGCACCCAGGCATCTGCGGTGATGCTGGACCACCTGTGGGCGAAGTGAACCAGCCGGCCTCCGGTGCTGGGAGGAACCAGCGGGGGGGGGGGAGAGGCTATGCTTAGCGAGTCAAAAGCCCCCACCCTGCTGAGCAGGGGCTGGTGGTGCAGGCTTGGGGGCTTGCTGCCTACGGGACCCGTTACCCCGTCCCTTGGCCTGCTGGCCCTGTTGGGGAGCTGCAGGGGCCTGATAATGGGGGTATTGTTTGTAGGCAGCCGCCTTCCTCGGGTAAAAGGACTTTTTCCCCGAGCCCTTCTTTTTCTGGGAAGGGGCGGAGGTCTTCCTAGAAAGCCTGGTCTGGGTGAGAGTCTCAGTCTCAATTTGCGCAGCCTTTTCCGCCATGGGCTTGCCAAAGAGGTTTTCGCCTCGGCAGGGGACATCGACCAACTTGTCCTGCACCCAGGGCTCAAGGTCTGACGACTGAAGCCAAGCCTGTCGGCGGGCACCGATGCCGGCTGCGGCCACTCGAGCCGAGGCTTCAAAGCCATCATAGGCTGCTCGGGACATGAACTTTGAGCATTCCCGAACGCCAGTGGACAAGGCTAGGAACCTCCGCAAGGGCTCCTCGGAGAGACCAGCGGAGAATCCGGCTAGCTCTTTAGCCAGATCCCGGAGATACATGCCCATGTATAGCTGGTAAGTCTGGACACGACAAGCGAGCATAGAGCCCTGGAAGCACTTCTTGCCAAGGCCATCCAGGTTACGGGCCTCCCTGCCAGGAGGCACCGAGGAGTGCATCTTCTGGCTCTTAAGACGATGCATGGCCGATTCCACTACCATGGAATGGTGTGGCAGCTGTGCCTTTTGAAAGCCAGGGCTCTTGCGGACTCGATAGATAGAATCGACCCGCTTGCTCAGGACCGGCGAGGAGGCCGGACTCTCCCACATGCGGAAGAGTAGTCGTTCCAGCATAGGAGGAACCGGCACAGTAAAGTGTTCCCTCGCGGGAGAGTCATACTGGAGGGCGTCGAGCTCTTCGGCTCGAGGCTCCTCCTCGGGATCCGCAGGGAAGGCCAAAGCCTTGGCCATATCCCTAACGAAGTCCGAGAACCGGGCATCCTCCGGGGGGGACTGCTTCCGAGGCTCGGACTCCGGTGAGTCCGATGGGACACACCGAGTCCGGAAAGAATCAGGTGACTCTTCCTCCTCAGACTCCCAGACCGACTCCGACGAGGACTCGGTGGGGTCGGCCCGAGCAGGGTGCGGCGCCAGCCGCCCCGACGCCGAGGGAGTCGGCGTCGGCGACCTCGGTCCCGAACGGGAGGCCGAGGGCGACCTCGACCGAGGATCGACTCGAGTTCTCATCGACTCGAGGATCGGCTCGGTCTCCGGGGTCGACTTGGACGTCGACGTCCCGGCGGTCGGGGCAGCGACGCCAGCGAAGCCAGCGAGCAGTGCCCTCTGCTGGTCCATGAAGGCAGACAGTCTGCTCTCCAAGGCCGTCAACCTGAGTCCGAGCTCAGGTGACCCAGCAGTCCCCGACTCGGGCCCCGACGGCGTCGGGCCCGACGTCGGCTGTCGGAGGCGAGTCCAGAAGGACCACAGGACTTACCCGGGCAGGCATCTCCGACTCCAGGCGAGGTCGCTTCGGGACGTGTTCCTTCTACAAGGACCCGGGGCGGCTGTCGGGGCTATGCGACCTGGCCCTCGCGGAGCCAGGAGCGTCCACCGACACCGCCCTCGCGGGTTTTTCCTTCCGACGATGGTCCCCGGAGGGAGAACCCCGGTCGGAGGAGCTCCGGCGACGGTCCGAGCTGGAGCCTTTTGACACGGAGGCCTCCGACGAGGTCCGGGTACGGCTGGGGTCAGCGAAGATTCTCTCACGCTGATGCCGCCGACTTCTCAACGCCTTTGAGGACAGTTTGCTGCAGGGCCCACAGATCAGTTCCTCATGATCCGGGCCCAGGCAGCGGAGGCAAAAGTCGTGTGTGTCGGTTAGTGACATATTTCGGTCACACCGACCACACCGCTTAAACCCACTGGCAGCCATCGGGGGAAAAAGGGCCCCTGCGAGGTCAAAGGACCGGGCTGCCAGGGAAAACGAAAACGAAAGCTGACTAAGTCAGAAAAACCGAAAAAAGTACGAGGACTCGAGACCGGCGTCGCGAGTCCGGGCGGGAAAACGATCGGCGTCGAACCGAAAGAAAACAAGGATAAAATAAAGAAGAAAATCAACTTTTTCGCGGGGACAAGACGGGGACGTCTGTAGGGCTCCGCGGAAAAAAGAAGACTGGCTAAGATGGCACCCTCGGGCGGGAAGGCGACCGCGCATGCGCGCTGCAATTCCCAAAGGCTTTCTTTGAAAGCTGGGGAAAATTGCTCCGCGAGGGCTCCGTCGGCGCCGACGTCACCCATAAGTGAGGACTGACTTCCTGCTTGGTCCTGGAGAACTTGCTTTCCCTTCAGGATATAGGCGGAGGCTATCGCCTCCCTGATCCATCTAGAGATAGAGGACTTGGCCGCCGCCTCCCCTTTGTGTGGGCCCCCGAACTGGATGAATAGTCGGTCGGACTTTCTGAAGGGCGCTGTGCGAGAGAGGTATCGCTTCAGGGTTCTCCGGATGTCTAGGAGTCGAAGCTTGCTATCCCTGGCTTCCAACCCTTCTTTGTCGAAGGCCGGGAGGGTCACCGTCTGGTTCATATGAAAGGGGGATATAACCTTAGGCAAGAAGGAGGGAACCGTGCGCAGAACTACTTTGTCCTTGAGAAATGACAGAAAAGGCGGCTGAGCGGAGAGCGCTTGTAGTTCCGAGATCCTCCTGGCCGAACAGATGGCGATTAGGAAGACAGTCTTCAGGGTTAAATCTTTTAGGGAGGCCTCCTTTAATGGTTCAAAGGGATTCCCGATCAAGGCATTTAGCACCAGGTTGAGATCCCAAGGGGGAATGATCGACCTCCGTTGTGGGCGCAGGCGTCTCACCGCTCTTAGGAACCTTGAGACATCAGTGTGGGCCCCGAGGGGTTTCCCACGGACCTTGCCTCTGTAGCACGCGATGGCCGCGAGCTGGACCCTAAGGGAGCTGTGGGCCAGACCCTTGTCCAACCCTGCCTGCAAGAATTCCAGGACCTCCGGGACAGAGGCCGAGAGTGGCTTCTTTTGGTGCTCCGCGCACCAGGATTCGAAGATGCGCCAAACTCGTACGTAAGATAGGCAGGTCGAGCGCTTCTTGGCTTGTAGCAGGGTTGAGACTACTGCGCCTGAGTAACCTCGTTTCAGGAGCCGTGCCCTTTCAATAGCCAAGCCGTAAGCGAGAACCGCTCCACGTGTGGCATGAGCACCGGACCTTGGCTTAGCAGATCCCTCTTGCAAGGGAGCCGCCAGGGATGGTCGGCGATCATCCTCACAAGATCCGCGTACCAGGGACGGCGAGGCCAATCCGGGGCTATGAGGATTACCAATCCTTGGTGTGCCTCTATTCGCTGGAGGACCTTTCCGATGAGAGCCCAAGGGGGGAATACATAGAGGAGGCCCTCCGAAGGCCACTTTTGGGAGAGGGCATCCAGGCCCTCTGACATTCTTTCCTTCCGCCGACTGAAGAATCTGTCCACCTTGGCTGACGAGAAGCGTGCCATGAGGTCCATGACTGGGACTCCCCAGCGATCTACTATTTGACTGAAGGTCTTCTGTTCCAGTTCCCACTCCCCATGGTCTATCTTGCACCTGCTGAGGAAGTCGGCTGTGACGTTGTCCGCGCCCGCCACGTGTTGAGCTGAAAGTGCCTGCAGATGGGCTTCCGCCCACTGGAAGAGGGCGCCCGCCTCCTTCTCGAGACCGTGGCTGCTGGTGCCTCCCTGGTGGTTGATGTAGGCCACCGCGGTGACATTGTCGGAGAGGACGCGAATTGCTCGTCCCTGTACCAAGTCCTGGATAGCCTTGAGTGCTAGGGAGACGGCCCGTAATTCCAGTCTGTTGATGGGCCATTGCGATTCTAACGGTGTCCAGAGCCCCTGGACGAAGCGGTCTCCGCAGTGTGCTCCCCAGCCTGATAGACTGGCATCCGTCGTCAATAATACCCACTGAGGGGGTTCTAGAGGCATCCCGCGGTCCAGGTTCCTTGGGCATCTCCACCAGTGGAGTGCCTGTTTGGTCCTTGGGGCGCAAGGTAACTGCAGAGAAAGGGGATGATGCTGAGGCGACCACCGCCGCAACAGGGACCGTTGTAAGGGACGCATGTGGGCCCTGGCCCAAGGCACTACCTCTATTGCCGCTGCCATTGTTCCCAGAAGCTGAAGATAATGCCATGCCGAGGGGCTTCTTCTGGCCAGAAACTGAGAGACTAGAAGTCTTAGATCCCTTGACCTTGTTCGTGACAAGAACACCCTGCCGCTGTTGGTGTCGAATCTTGCCCCGAGGTACTCGAGTTCCTGGGAGGGAGTCAGTCTGCTCTTTGCTCGGTTGATGACCCAGCCCAAGTCCTCTAGGACCTGGATCACTCTTGCCGTAGCCGAGAGACTTTCTTCTTCGGACTTTGCCCGGATCAGCCAATCGTCTAAGTAGGGGTGAACTAATATTCCCTCCTTCCGGAGGAAGGCCGCTACCACCACCATTACCTTGGTGAATGTTCTGGGAGCCGTAGCTAGGCCGAAGGGTAGGGCCTGGAATTGAAAGTGGCCTCCTGGGACGGCGAATCTCAGGAACTGTTGGTGAGACTTTCTGACCGGGATATGCAAGTAGGCCTCTGTCAAATCGAGAGATGTTAGGAACTCCCTTTCCCTGACGGCTGCTATGACAGAACGTAGAGTCTCCATCCGGAAGTGCGGCACTCTGAGGCAGCGATTGACCTGTTTTAGATCCAGGATCGGTCGTAAGGAGCCTTCCTTCTTTGGCACGACGAAATAGATCGAGTACCGACCTGAACCACGCTGGTTTGGCGGCACGGGGATCACGGCCCCTAGCGCTCTTAGGTGTGCGAGAGTTTCCTCTACTGCTGCCCTTTTTGCAGTGGATCCGCAGGGGGAACGGACAAAGGCCGGGGGGATTTGTTCTGCGAATTCGAGGGCATAGCCTTCTCTGATTACCTCTAGGACCCATTGATCGGACGTGACACGGGACCAGGCGGGAAGAAAGAGCGTCAAGCGACCGCCTATCCTGCGCCTTCCCTCCTGGACCCCCGTCTCCTCATTGTTGTTTTCTGGAGCCCGAGAAGGAGGAAGAGGCTGCGCCAAAGCCTCTGCCCGCTCCCCGGAACCCCCTGAAACCTTGCCCCTTTGAGGGAAAACGGCCCTTGGAAAAGGGGGGTGGCCTAGGTGGGCGAAACCTCCGGGAGTCTCTGGGCTGTGTACGTACTGGGGGAAAGGAGCGCCCCTGTTTTTGTCTGTCTTCCGGGAGCCTGCCTCCCTTAGACTCCCCCAGATCCTTGACTAACTTCTCTAAGTCCTCACCGAATAATAACTTCCCCTTAAAGGGAAGTCTGCCCAGGCGCGACTTAGAGGAGGCATCCGCTGCCCAATTTCGTAGCCACAGGCACCGCCTAGCCGCCACCACAGAGGCCATGTTCTTGGCCAAAGATCTGATGAGGTCATACTGGCTATCAGCTAAATAGGCTGCTCCAGATTCCAGCCTAGCCGAGTTGGCTTGTGTTTCAGCCGATGATTCCTCTGATGACTGGATCTGCTGAGCCCACCTTAAACAGGCCCGAGACACCCAAGCTCCTGAGACAGAGGCTTGCAAGGCGAGAGCGCTTATATCAAAGGCTTGTTTCAGGAGCGTATCCACCTTCCTGTCCTGGGCATCTCTTAAGGCCGTGGCGCCTTCCACTGGGATAGTGGTCTTTTTGGTGACTGCTGATACCGCTGCATCCACCCTGGGGGATTTCAGCAATTCTTTGTCTGACTCTGGAAGAGGGTAGAGGCGAGCCATGGTTCGTACCCCTCTCAAGTTTGATTCTGGTTGGTCCCACTCCTCCTGTATCATCTGACGTACCACCCTGTGGACAGGGAAAACTTTTTGGGACCTTCTGATGGCCTGAATTAAGGGATCTTCTAGTGCCTCGTCATCCGCCGGGGCGTCAGACACTACGTTGAGGGCTTTTAGGGACTCATTGATTAAGGAAGGGAGCTCTTCCCGGCGAAAAACTCTAACAATGCGAGAATGGTCCTCCTCGGGGATCTCGCCTTCTTCCAGCTCTTCCTCCTCTTCCTCCAGCTCCCTTTCCGAGCCCTCTTCCTCTGGGGTGCCCTGAGAAGGGGGTGGGAGGATCTCTTCGCTCATTAGTCTGGTACGTTTGGGGGGTACCCCTGGATCCTGACCGCTCGCTCTCCTAGTTCTGGCTGGTCTGGTATCCCCTGTGGGAGCTGTATCACCTGATCCACGTCCCTGCTTGCGCAAGCAGTATGCTTGGTGTAGCAATAAGATAAAGTCAGGG
Organism: Ichthyophis bannanicus; assembly: GCA_033557465.1. Taxonomy (NCBI): domain Eukaryota; kingdom Metazoa; phylum Chordata; class Amphibia; order Gymnophiona; family Ichthyophiidae; genus Ichthyophis; species Ichthyophis bannanicus. The sequence continues at coordinate 552,722,281 of CM066031.1, forward strand.
GAGAAGAGATCCCCGACCCCTTCATCCGTCGTGGAGCGGGACGGAGGGGGTGCGAGAACCTCTGTGTTAGCCGTCGGGGGTAAATGGAGCCCCACCTCCGCCTCCGGGGGGTCCCCGGGCATCTGAGGTCCTTGGGTCATGGGCAGGTTGAGCTCTTGCTCTACGGAGGTGGAGACTGCAGCACAAGCTCTGCAGATGCCTGTCTCTGATGATGTGCCCCTCCGTGTGCCACAGGATGGGCACTTTGACTTAGTGGCCATGATTTCCAGAAGGCTCAGTGCTGCAGAAAAAGATGCGTTACACTCACCCCCCAAGTCAACCTAAAAGAAGAACAATCCCCAAAAATATGTGCAGGGGAGAAATGCTGTAGCTTTTACAGCGATGTCCCCTCCCCTAAGCAAAGTCAGCGTTTTCGCGGGCAAATGGAATAAGCTAACAGGAAATTAAAGTAAAATCAATTAGGATAAAATAAAATAAATTTTAACATTAATAAGGAAATGCTGCCAATCCAGGCTGATACTTGCAATTTGAAGTTTGTTCTGCGAGCAGGGCCCGCGCCGCGATTCCTCTCCGCCGGCTCAACACGTGTTAGGCCTTAGCCACGTGGAGTCCGGGACGGAGGATCGCGCGTCTGCTCACTGCCCGAGGTTCTGGCCTTTATCTCTGCGAAAGGTGGAAGTGCTCCGCGTCGCCACCGCTGCAGACTTCGCCGCCTGTGAGCCCTCCGAATCTGTCGGTTGTCCGATTCGGGGCTCCGGGGAAGCCCGGCCGCACCCCCTGCGCCGGGGGGGGGGGGGAGGGCGAGTAGTTTCCCCTCGCGTTGCTGCCTCCAGCGCTCAGCCGCCTCGGGGCTTCGGCGCGAGGCAGGGGAGCTCCTGGAAATGAAGCAGGACTCCGGTCCAAAGTCAAGGAGAGATGCTTCTTCCCCCTGCAGCAGGCAGCTCAGGCAAGTCCTCCGGTCTCCAGCCCGGCCCGGGAGGGGAGAGGGGGGGGGGGAGAGAGGATGAAGGAAAATTAAAGGTACAGGATTCCAATAAAGGAAACAAACAATCTCCTTAAACAAATAAAGAGGACAAAATAAACTAACTAAAATAAATTAGCTAAAATAGGATAAGGTAGGACTCCAGTAAGCCCTAGGCTTACGGAACCCTCCAGCTGCTTGGAGGCTGAGAATACTGGAGTTGAGGGGTGGTCCCAGTGGTATTTATACCGCTCCATCCCCCAAAAGGTTGGGCTCAGCCTCCAAGCTGCTGGAAGGGTTGCGCAACCCAGTAGTAAAGGGACTGGACTGGAGTGACGATAAGGAATTAGACCTTACCTGCTAATTAATGTTCCTGAAGGAACGACAGTCCAGTCCCTTTACTTCTGGGTTCCGTAACCCTTCCAGCATCTTGGAGGCTGAGCCCATCCTTTTTGAGGATGGTGTGGTATAAATACCACTGGTACCACCCACAGATCCCAGTATTCTCAGCCTCCAAGCAGCTGGAGGGTTCCAGTAAGCCCAGAGCTTACTGGAGTCTTCATTTATTTTTATCCCTTTTAGTTACTCTAGTATTCTTTAATTTAAAAGTTCATTTGATTTCATTTGTTTTCCTTTGAATTTTTCTATTTGTTGAACTCTGCGCCTTTAAATTTCTTCCAAACTCCCCCCCCCCCCCTCCTCCCTTCGCTCTCTCCATCTCGGTGTTCGAGCTCCCAACCCAGAGGAGGAGGTTTGCCGACAGCAGCGAGGAGGACCGGAGAAGTCTCCTCTCGCTTGCACAGCCGGCCGGCTCCCCAAGGCCCTTCCCTTGTGCCTGCCCTGCCTCGCGCTGAAGCCCTCCGGGTGGCTGAGCGCTTGAGGCGGCGCCACAACTTCCCCCAGGGCCTTAACTGCCTCGCGCTGCAGCTCCCGGTGCGGCGGGGTGTTGGTGACAGCCTCGGAGCCCAGAATTCGGCAGTTTCGGGCGCCGGGCACACAAAATCGGCGGCGTGAGCAGAGACTCCAACTGCCGGTTAAGGCTCCTCGTGGCTGAGGCCTACCACATGGAAGACAGCCGAGGGCGGCTGGCTTCCTCGCACCTGGACAACTCGCTGAGGAGAGAAAAGCAACAAACAGCAAGTACTGGGGAGAATAAACTAGCTAGTTTTGTTCTATTTTTAATTTCTTTCTTTTAGTTTCTTTTTTTAAAAAAACCCTGCTGTGTTGTGATTTTAACGGGCCGGGGAGAGGTGGGCGCATTGATTTCAGATTTGCCTCTCCAACTTGAGTTGTCTACATTCTTTAAATTAAATTAATTTTATTAATTTAAATTTACGAAATTGATTAATCTTACTAAAGCTGTAATTCTGAGTGATTGGCTTAAAAAGGGGACATGACTGGCAAGCCACGGTGCCCGTCCTGTGGTACTCGTAGGGGTACGGCCTCGGAAGCAGGGGTCTGCAGAGGTTGTGCTGCAGAGGCCGCTTCCGTGGAACAAGAAATCCACTTGTCCATGGCTCAAGCTCCTCAAGGGTCAGGAGACCCCCTGGAGGGGGGAGGGGAGTCCCATTCTCCTCCGCCTTCAACCTCGGATTTGCCCGGTCCTTCTCTGTCCCTCCCCTCCACATCCGTTGGGGAGGAGGGTGACTGGGATAACTTCTCTCCTGATTTCGTCCTCCTGCTGCACAAGGCCTATTGTATGCGCAAGCAGCGGCTAGGAGCAAGTGAGTCAAGCACGGCAAAGGAAGGCGGGTTGGCCAGGCCAATGAAGACAGAGACCCAGGGCTCCGGGGTTCCGCCCAAGCGCGCAAGGCTAATGAGCGAGGAGCCTCTCGCGTCCCTTTCACATGACACTCCGGAAGAGGTGGTCTCGGACAAGGAAATGGGTGAAGATGAGGAGGAGCTCGAAGAGGGAGAGATCCCAGAGGAGGATCAATCCCACATAGTTTGAGTTTTTCGTCGAGAGGAGCTCTCAGCATTGATTAATGACTCCCTGAAGGTACTCAACGTGGCCTCGGACACGCCTGCAGATGAGGAAGCTTTGGAGGACCCTTTAATCCAAGCCGTTAGGAGGTCTCAGAAGGTGTTTCCTGTCCACAGGGTGGTGCGACAGATGATCCAGAAGGAATGGGATCAACCAGAGTCAAGTTTGAGGGGAGTCCGCTCTATGGCTCGCCTGTACCCGTTGCCGGAACTGGACAAAGAACTGCTGAAGTCACCCAGGGTGGATGCAGCGGTCTCAGCAGTAACAAAGAAGACAACTATCCCCGTCGAGGGCAGTGCGGCCCTGAGGGATACCCAAGATAGAAAATTGGATACGCTGCTGAAGCAAGCCTTTGACGTTAGCGCTCTGGCCTTACAGGCCTCGGTGTCAGGGGCTTGGGTGGCTCGGGCCTGTCTGAGGTGGTCCCAGCAACTTCAGCTAGCGGAGGGTACCTCAGGTGACGCGCAAGCTATTACAGCTAGGATGGAGTCCGGGGCTTCCTACCTGGCGGATAGCCAGTACGACCTCATCAGGAGCCTAGCTAAGAACATGGCCTCGGTAGTTGCAGCTAGGCGTTATTTGTGGCTACGTAATTGGGCAGCCGATGCCTCTTCAAAGGCGCACCTGAGCCATCTTCCCTTTAAGGGGAAGCTATTGTTTGGGGAAGATTTAGATAAGTTGGTGAAAGACCTTGGCGAATCTAAAGGAGGCAGGCTTCCTGAGGAAAGACTGAAACAAGGTCGTTCGCTAGCTCCTGTGCAGAGCCGGCCTAGGGATCCCCGGAGGTTTCGTCCAGCCAGGTCGAACCCCTTTCCTAGGGGCCATTTCCCGTCTAGGGGTCAAAACTTCAGGGGGTTTCGGGGGGGCGGGGAGAGGTTTTGGGGCCTCCTCCTCCTCCGCGGGACCTAGAAAACCACAATGAGAAAACGGGGGTCCAGGTGGGCGGCCTGCTGGTGGGGGGCCGTTTAAGGCAGTTTCTTCCCGCCTGGTCCCGGGTCACGTCCGATCAATGGGTTCTAGAAGTGATCCGAGAAGGGTTATGCTCTCGAATTTGCAAAGCAAATACTTCCAGCATTTATTCAGTCCCCCTGCGGATCTCCGGTAAGAAAGGCGGCGATAGAAGTCACACTTTCAAGGCTCATAGCGCTCGGAACAGTGATCCCTGTTCCGCTAGACCAATGCGGCACTGGTCGATACTCTATTTATTTTGTGGTGCCAAAGAAGGAAGGTTATTTTCGTCCGATCCTGGATCTAAAGCAAGTCAATCGCTGTCTCAAGGTGCCTCATTTCCGGATGGAAACCCTAAAGTCGGTCATCATGGCCGTAAGGAGCGGAGGGTTCCTGACTTCCCTGGATTTGACGGAAGCCTATTTGCATATCCCGGTTCGAAGGTCCCATCAACAGTTCCTGAGATTCACGGTGCCAAGAGGTCATTTTCAATTCCAAGCTCTGCCCTTCGGGCTAGCTACGGCTCCTCGGACTTTCACCAAGATAATGGTGGCGGTGGCTGCGGCCCTGCGAAAAGAGGGAATCCTGGTACATCCCTACCTGGACGATTGGCTGATCCGGGCAAAGTCAGAAGAGGAGAGTCGCTCGGCTACTGCCAGAGTGGTAGAAGTCCTGGAGGAGTTAGGGTGGGTCATCAATTGGACAAAGAGCAGGTTGCTACCCTCTCAAGAGATCGAGTATCTCAGAGCGAGGTTCAACACCAGAAGAGGGAAAGTGTTTCTGTCCAAGAAGAGGTCAATGGAACTAAGGATCCTGGTTTCGCAATTTCTGAACAGGCGAAACCCTACGGCTTGGCATTACCTTCAATTGCTGGGAACCATGGCTGCAGCAATAGAGGTAGTTCCGTGGGCCAGGGCTCACATGCGGCCTCTGCAGCGGGCCCTGTTACGTCGGTGGTCCCATCAACATCATCCTTTGTCCATGCGACTGCCCTGTGCCCCTCGAACCAAGAAGGCCCTCCAGTGGTGGCGGTACTTAAGGAACCTGGATTGCGGGATGCCTCTCGAACCCCCGCAGTGGTTACTGCTGACGACGGATGCCAGTCTAACAGGCTGGGGAGCTCATTGCAAGGACCAGTTCGTCCAGGGACTTTGGACTTCGATGGAGTCTCACTGGTCCATCAACAGACTGGAATTACGAGCGGTAGCCTTAGCGCTCAGGGCACTCGAACCCCTAGTTTGACAAAGAGCGATTCGCATCCTCTCTGACAAATGTCACCACGGTGGCTTACATCAACCGCCAGGGAGGTACAAGCAGTTCCTCCTTGGAGAAGGAAGCGGACGGTCTCACTTGTTCTGCGAATTCGAGAGCATAGCCCTCTCGGATCACTTCCAGAACCCATTGATCGGATGTGACTCAGGTCCAGGCGGACAGAAAAAAACCTTAACCGACCCCCCACCAGACGGAATTCCTCCCGGACCCCCGTTGCTTCATTGCGGTTTTCTGGACCCCGTAGAGGAAGAGGCCCCAAATCCTCTACCCGCTCTGCAAAACCCCCTGAAACCTTGTCCTCTAGAGGAAAAACGGCCCCGAGAGAAGGGGCTAGACCTGGACTGTCGAAATCTGCAGAAGTCTCTTGTCTGACTCCTGGGGGGAGCTGGCGGACGGCTTTGCTTAGGTCTGTCCTCCAGAAGCCTACCTCCCTTAGACTCGCCTAAATCCTTCACTAGCTTTTCCAAATCTTCGCCAAATAGTAGCTTCCCCTTGAAGGGGAGTCGGCTCAGGCGCGCTTTAGAGGAGGCGTCCACCGCCCAATTGCGCAACCACAAATATCGTCGAGCTGCCACCACCGAGGCCATATTCTTTGCTAGGCTCCTGATAAGGTCATACTGACTATCCGCCAAGAAGGCTGCTCCAGATTCCATTCAGGCCACGGTTCCCTCTAAGCTGTGCGCGTGTGCGCGCGCACACACCTCGCCGAGCAAGCGCACATACTTTACAACAGAGCGCACAAAAATTACGGCTCTGATTCTGATAGAAAACAACACAGACGTCTTAAAATTTAAAAGTTATGATTGTAATTACTAGAAATTTCCCGCTTCATTTAGTAATCGTCTATTTTCATTTAATTTGATTAAAATCAATGTGGTGTACATACTGTATTCTGACGTGTAGTCAAATTTTAAAGTATATAACTCCGAGTGTCGTTATGTGGCGCACACAAATTTAACCTTCCTTCAAAAGCTGCACACAGCTGATATTTTATGCGCACACAGCCTACAGAAAATTAGAGGGAACATTGATTCAGGCCGCATCCTCCTGCGTGTTGCCTGCCAGGCTATCCGCCAGCTGCAGTTGTTGGGCCCATCTCAGACAGACCCTCGATATCCAGGCTCCTGACACCGAAGCATGCAAGGCGAGAGCACTAACATCAAAGGCTTGCTTCAGCAACGTGTCTAACTTCCTGTCCTGGGCATCCTTCAAGGCCGCACTGCCCTCAACTGGAATAGTAGTCTTTTTTGTGACTGCTGAGACCGCGGCATCTACTTTAGGAGAATTCAGCAGTTCCTTGTCTGGGTCCAATAATGGGTATAGGCGAGCCATAGACCGCACCCCTCTCAGACTGGATTCCGGTTGATCCCATTCCTCTTGGATCATCTGTCGCACCACCCTGTGCACTGGGAAGACCTTTTGTGAGTTCCTGACGGCTTGGATCAGAGGATCCTCCAAGGGGTCCTCCTCTATCGTCTTGTCCGCCGCTATATTGAGAACCTTCAGCGACTCAGAAATCAATGCAAGGAGTTCCTCCCGACGAAATACCCGCACTAGTCGGGCATGATCCTCTTCCGGAATCTCTCCCTCTTCGAGCTCATCTTCCTCTTCTCCTACCTCCTTGTCCGAGACCTCCTCTCCCCAGAGGTCCAGTACCGGAGGTGCCGGACGTTCCTCGCCCAGTCTGGTGCGCTTAGAAGAGAGCTCCGAATCTTGCATCTCGACCCTCGCTCTTTTGGGGGGTGCATTTGCCTGAGCCACCCCGGATCCTACCACCCCCTGCTGGCGCATGCAATATGCTTTGTGAAGCAGGACGACGAATTCCGGCGAGAAGAGTTCCCCTGCCCTTTCCTCCCCAGAGACAGTGGGGGGGGGGAGGGGGCAGAGAGGTTCCGGGTACATCCCCAGGAGGAAGCGGAGAGGAGGGGGATTCCCCCCCCTACCTCCCCAGGGTTTGCTGCCCCCTGGGACATAGCCAACTGGATCTCTTGCTCCACGGAGACAGCCTCTGCAGTGCAACCCCTGCAGAACCCTGGATCCGATGCTGTGCCCCTCCTAGTACCACAGGCTGGACACCGTGCCTTGCTGGGCATGTTTGGGCCAACTTTTTAAGCAGGAGATACACTTGGAATGAAGAAATAAAGAAAATAAAGCAATAAAATTCACAATCCCATACAATTGGTGCAAAATTTAAAGCAATGTATAATTTAGCAAGGGAAAATTTAACTTAAACTAAATTAAACTAAATTAAATTAAAATATTGTTGGGACAATAAGTACAGACAAATACTTGCTGTTTGTCTGCTCCTCTCCCCCTCCGAACACCATTGTAAGAGAGCCAGCTGGTTTTCCACGTGTGTGTAGGCTGCAGCCACGTGGAAACTGCCTGGCAAGCAAAGAAAATCTTACCAGAGCCCTCGGCCTGCACTCAGACCCCCTCCGTGCTGAAAAACAGTGCCTTTACACCCATTTTCGGCCCCGGGACTGCCTCAAGCGCTCCGCCAATCCGCGGACCTCGGCACGAGGCTTTAAACATGTTTTCGGTCCCGGGATTGCCTCCAGCGCTCAGCCCCTCTGTGGGCTTCGGCGCAAGACAGAAGACCGTCTGGGAGGCCGCGGCGCCGCCTCAAGCGCTCAGCCTTTCTGCGGGCTTCGGCGCGAGGCGGCAGAGATCCCACGCGAGGGAAGAAACTTTCCTTTTTCTTTTTCCCCCGCGGTCTTTTTAAGGCTTCCTGCGTTCTGCTAGCGTGAGTAGAGAGAGTGAGGAGCAAGGCCAGAAGAGGGAGGGGGGGAGGGGGGAAGGATTCAGAACTTCTTAAAGGCACAGAGCCCTAAAAATAAAGAAATAAAGAAAATAAACCCCAAGGGAAAATAAATAAATAGTAAAATAAATAAATACAAAGGGAAATCTAGAATCTCCAGTAAGCCCTTGGCTTACTGGGACCCTCCAGCTGCTTGGAGGCTGAGATTACTGGTGCCTGTGGGTGGTGCCAGTGGTATTTATACCCCAGCATCATCAAAGCGATGTGGGCTCAGCCTCCAAGCTGCTGGAAGGGTTGCACAACCCAGAAGACAAGGGACTGGACTGGAGACACGATAAGGAACAGTCATTTTTGCTATTTTTTCAAAAGCAGGCAACTTTGGCAAAGACTTCAGTGAGGGAGAACCAGGAGCAGTGCTAAGTAAAGTGGCCAACACCCAGGACTCTTGCCAATTAAATGAGGAGCCTTCAATGATGTTGCCAGTGCAGCTGGCTCAGGTGCACTCAGAGCAATTAACAACTAAAATGAAATCTAGTCACCCCCACACACACTCTCCCCCCTCAGCCCATTTCTGCCATCTTGTCTCCTAGCACCGCCCCCCCCCCAAAAAAAACCAACCCATTTCCTTAACCCCATCCCAGTTACTCTCAACCCTAGTCAGATGTCATCATCCTTTCCTAGCTCTTCCCAGATGGATGTCCCCCCAGTTTGTTAATCTCATCTTTCTTTCCCCCCAGGCTTGCTAACAGTGTTGCCTCTGGAACAGCTGATCCATTTTCTTGTGGCTATGAACTTCATTCAACTGTCCTTAGATGTGGCCCTACAAAACCTGCCCACATACTACCATTAATGCCCTCATCAAAAATCTTGGGCTGCCATTTTGACTCCTCTATCTTTCAGAGCAGTTAAATCCAGCTTCATAGCACTTAGAAAAATCCACACAATCATAACTCATCTCAATTATTATAATTCTCTATACAAATGTCTCTATTGCTTAAAATCTCAAAGCAATTCAAAGGCAGAGCTTAGATTCTTAAGGAGTCTACCTGTGTCATTTCTAACACAAAGGAAACCTATATAAGCAATACAGAATATTACTTTCCCTAAAAACAGGGGATATAAATACTCTCAACACAAGGATTCATCTTCCTGGGCATATAGCTGCATTTGACTCTGTTTCACATCAACTCCTCTTAAACAGTCTCCACATATAACAAGTTAAAATCAGCACCTTTGCTTTTACACCATTCTCCCTCAACCAAGGAGTACCACAAGGGCCTGCACTCTCCTCGCTTCTATTCAATATATACATTCAACCTCTCTGTGAAATCATCAAAACCTTTGGTGTCAATTACTTAATATATGCAGGTGATATTATGATCTTCACCCCCTTCTCTACCAAATTGTCAGAGTACACCAAAATCTCCAACTGTTTTGCAGCAATCAATACCTGGCTCAAAGATCACAATCTCAAAATTAACTCCACCAAGTCTGAAACACTCCACATTACAAGAAACAAGAATTTCATTCCCCCACCTATGATTGAGTCAAAAACTCAAATAAATTACCTGGGAATCACGCTTGACCAAAAGCTCAACTTCCAGCTGCAATTTAACCGAATCACTAAGGCTGTCTATTTTAAGCTCTGCGTAAGAACCTATGCAAGCTGCTCTCCCCAATGGACTTCTGCGCTGCTTGTCAAGCAGTTATCGTACCAATATTTGATTACTGCAATTCTATATACCAAGAACTACCAATGACCATGCTATACCCCCCTACAAGTGGCGCAAAATACAACAGCCAGAATCATATTCACAAAATATCAACAAACTCACATCACTCCTCTCCTTAAACAGCTTCACTAGCTGCCCATTATAAGCAGGGTCAAATATAAAATCATCCTAACCACTCACAAAATTTTAAAACAGCAGTCCACGGACAGCCTTGCTCCTCTTTTAGCGAACTGCTATAACAGACCCAAGAGAAGATCCACGCTCAACATGCTTGTAATACCCACACACAAACCCTCAAGCAATCAAAGAGTCAACAGCAGGGCGTTTTCCCTAAATGTTCCCTCCTTTTGGAATTCGCTACCACCTCATATAAGATCTATTCAGCTGACCAGTGAATTCCGTAAAAGCTTAAAAACTCTTCTGCTCATAGAACACTATGGGTCAGATACAGATCAAGGAACAATTCCCTGAGCATCATCCGCAACCCAATGTAAATATATGTTAAACTGCCTGCTGCTGATTATATGTTAAACTCTACATGTTTACTGTAATGTGCACCCTATTGTTCAAATTTCATTGTTCTATACACTGAGTTATACATGAAGCGTCTTGACTGGTAGAAAGACAGTATAAAATAAGATGTTAATAAACATCATGCTAATTTTGATGATTCTTTTCTTCCAAAAGGCAGTACCACTGACTAAAAGCTTCTGAAGCAGCATCTGATCAGTGTATACCTACAGATGAACCACCACGGAGCAGGGGCTGCTACTGCCCACTGTTAACACTGTCTCAGACAATAGAGAGCTGCTAAACTGAAGCGCCACAAATACTCAAGAGCCTGCTCTTCTATTAACTTAAGAGAGAAAGCATCCTGGCTTTACAAACTGGTCTTCTATCATTAGGCTAAGATCCATACAAGAAATGCACATAATTAGGTCTTAATATTTCATGGCAATCAGTAGACTCATCCATGGGTCTGACCATCTAAAGCAAAGACTTGCTAAGCACATCAACCTGGCTGATATACTCTTGGTGAATGGATTTGCCTCAGGAGTGGAACACACTGGCACACAAGCTTCTGCTATGATTGGTGCGTGCAACGTCTATGCCTGCATAAAAACATACCTAAAAAGTCTGCGTTACAAATACAATACAGCAGATAGGGACTTCTAAAGATGAACAGAATACAAGGAAGAGTCAGAGAACGCTAAAGGTTCCAAAAACTTTAGACTCCAGCAAAATATAAGGGATCTACAGAATTAAAGGAGAATGAGAAGGAAGAGAGGCAAAAGAGAAACAATAGGAACATTAAATGAAGATAAAAAGCACAGTTACTTACCTGTAACAGGTGATCTCTGGGAACAGCAGGAATAAGTCTTCACATATGGATACGTCGGTACCGATGGAGTCTGCGCGGGAACACTTCCCAGCGTCCAATTAGAAAGCTTTTGGAAGCATCCCAACACGCCTGCATGCTGCCTTCCCGCCTTCCCAACTGCCTCTCCTCAGTTAAGTTTTAAAGCTGAGACAAAGAGAGAGAGAGAGCAAGGAAGGGAAAGATAGAGATAGAGAAATGCAACTCCTAGGGGAGGTGGGTGGGTTGTGAAGACTTATTCCTGCTGTTCCCAGAGATCACCTGTTACAGGTAAGTAACTGTGCTATCTCCAGGAACAAGCAGGAATGAGTCTTCACATATGGGGACTCCCAAGCTCAGATGCCCGGAGGGAGTCCTAGCATGTTGCAAGTCTAGAACGAGCCATGCTATTCCACAGGACCTCAGGCATCCTGGGGATGGAGGGTAGGAGTTGAATACAGAAAAGGAGCTGTGGAACAGCTGGCTAGAACAGGGCTTCAAAAGTGAAAGACCCTGTATCAAGGGCATTTAGTAGTAAAATATTGTAATCTGGGCCTCCCCTGTTGGCATTGCAGAAGTGCACTGAGCTACATATGGATCTGATAGAAGAGCCAGTGAATGTGCTCAAGGGGTACCTCACTGAGAAGTAGAGGTAATAAAGTAGAACAAAAACAAGTGGAGGTCAGAACCCTTCAGGGTGAGAAATAGCCCCAGGGGAAAACTGGGGTAGTATAAGAGGTAGAGCTTCCGCGGAGACGCAGAAGGTACTATTAAAGGAAGCTTAAGCTGTTTTGGTCCAAAAACAGTACAAATGTAGGACCAAGAGAAAAGATGAGTCTGACCCAACTGGACTGGGGTTAGAATCAGTCCATGTAGGGGAGAAAGGGTATGGAGACCCTTGTATCTGATAAGAAAGTAAGGACAGACTCAGGAGCGCTAAGCTTTAGAGCAACTGAAGCTCCGCAATGTCTTTCCTAAATGGAGTCAATTAGGAAAGAAAAAGGTACATGGAGAGCTTCAGGAGTACCTATCCTGAAAAGGTTATGGTAAGGAAAAAGTTTGTTAATTACCACAGGAAGTGGGTATAGGTGTAGCCCCCTAAGTATGCTGGCACAGCATTGATAGGGGTAGTGCCCATCTGTCAGGGTCATATAGGAATGTAAGGATATCTGAACCTAACAGACAGATAGATATGCATCCATCTACTTATCTAAAAATATATCTCATTATATCTATAAATATATATATATATATTTATTTAAATATATACACATATAGGGTATATATGCATATATCTATAAAGAGATATGTATGGGCAGAAGATACACAGATAGATAAGTATAGATAGATAGATAGATAGATAGATAGATAGATAGATAGATATAGATATAGATAGATAGATACCTAGATGAATAGGCAGGCCTATAGACACATGTCTCCAGGTATATGGATGGAGAGATGTCCATAGAACCCCATCCCCCCTAGGGATATAGGGAGAGAGGAAGATTCATCTGACAGCAAGTAGGTTAATACCTGCTTGAATAGATAAATAGAGAAACTTTTTTTTCCTGGTTATGACTGGCAGAGTCAGAGGAAAGGTCTCTCTGACAAGAAGGCGGCTGAATTCTGTGCAGAATTTGAGCTCTTGAATAACCAGGATGGCCTACGTGAAAATTGCAGAGGATAACTTCAGTCTGCAGACAGGAAGTCCAGATATCTCCAGAACTGCAGTATGGAGAATGGATAGAGGACGCCTCTGGAGGAAGATACCCTAGTGATCCGCCTATGAGGGCAAGATGGGTATTAAGTGTCCTCTAGCTGCCATTGAAGAAATTTATCTCTGACGAGAAGATCCAAGGAGATATGGGCCAAGCCAGGGAATTGGCCCTCCTTTAGGCTTTAACGTAATGAAAGGCCTGAGGCTGATGCCTCAAAAGAGATTTATGATGAGATGGAAAGGGTAGGGAATACCTGCCAGACATGGAACATGACTGGGGGACCCCCCACCCTAACCATCTGGGGTTATCTGCTAGGCAAGATACTAATGCTCTCTAGCAAGGGCCCATAGTGCAAAGCTACTCTGTAGAGATGCAGAGAGCATGCTGCAGGTTGGTTGGAAGAAAAAACTGGCTCTGGAAAGCCAGCAGGTAACCAGCTATTCTGCCAAGGACAAGGGGGCGAAGAATAGAAGTTAACCAATAGGGTTTTCCAAACAAGGTTGATAACCTGTTTGGGACTTAGCACTGAGGCTAGGAGGATTGCTAGTGGAGGGGAAGCCCTGGTTGTGTAGTGAACAAAACCAGTGGCTTAACCACTAGGAATTGCTGTATCTGCAGCAACTACCAGGGCAGCCTGGAAAATTTCTTTTCCCTCTTCCTTTTTTAGATTGGGAAAAAGAAACAACAGACATGGTAGGACTTCCTATTGTCTGATGAGCTGTCCTAAGGTAACAAGGGGGAAGACAACTCCAGAAGGGAGAATCCCCCGGTAGAACAGATAGAGAACTATAGGGGCTTACCCGTGTAAAAGAGCCACTCTTACAAACCAAACGTTGTAGTAAGAGGGAGGTAAGACAGAGTTGCAAGAGACAGACTATGGAGGAAGTCTCTGACAGGTGAGATGATACATGCCAGTACAGGGAAACAACTGTCTATTGATAGTTGTTACCTCTCGTTCCTCCAAGAGGAAGAGGAAAATCTGTTAAGTATGGGCATGAGCATCATAAAGACTCTTAGAGAAAAGATGTCTCATGAAGAGATATCTAGGTAGGTTAGGATAAATTTAGTGCAGATACTGCAAGTGAAAAGAAGCAGACTGCCACCCTAACCACCAAGAGGGACAATGATCTATTTGAAACCCTGCGACTGCTGGGTTTGTTGACCCTGTTGAGCTTGTGGATTCTTCAGACCAGGGCAATGTTTCCCCTGTTTGGGAACATCTGTATGATGGGCAGATGGAGAAAACCTTCTCCCCCTAGGGGAAGAAAGTTTGGTAGGACATTTCCTACCTACTGGGAAAGAAGGCGGCGTAGAACAGCCTCTGGAAACAGGAAAGTCAGTGGACAACTGAGTAACCTGGAATAAAGACTCCTTGTTGAAGAGATTTTCTCCAGTGCAAGGAGTATTTCCCAGTCTTTCTTGTGCCCATTTGTCCAAGTCTGAAGCTTGGAGCCAGGCTCTACATCGTGCCCCTATAGCTATAGCAGAAGTCCTGCTAACAGTCTCAAAGGAGTCTAGAGAAGCAGGAGTAAGAAACCTAGAGATATTTTGAATATGACTAACCAGTGAGGAATAGTCTGCACTCTTGGGCTCTTGAAGAAAAGGAGTCAAAAGATATAATTTCTTTGTGACCTCCTCAAGAGATAAACCCATATAAAAAATATATGAAAGAATTCTTGCTGAAAGCATGGATGTCTGGAAGGTTTGACGTCCAAAGGCATCTAGTGTCTTAGACTCACGACCTGGCAGACAATAAGAGTGCTTTTTATTACTCTTTACCTGCCTCATTGCTGATTCTATCACAATGGAATGATGAGGAAGTTGAGTCTTTTGAAACCCTGGAGAGGGGGGCACCTGATATAGAAGATCAGTAGCTCTGGAAGATGGGGGTACCTTTAAAGGAGCTTCCCACATTCGTAGAAGGAGATCCTGCAAGGAAGGATGCAAAGGAAGCATTATGTTCTCCTTTGCTTTGCTAGGAACAGAGAGGGATTCTGTATTCCTTTGTGTAGGATCCTGTCCAGGAATAGGAATGGCAAGTGATTTTGCCATATCCAGGAGGAAAGTCCGAAAAGAAGGATCCCCAGAGGGAACTTCCTTTGGACAGGCTAGATCTGAGGAAGAACTAGCGATGGCACCGAGGGATCTATCCAAATATATAGGAATAGAAGATCCTGAATGGTGCAGTATGGGATCCTTAGAGGATGGTCTCTGGTACTGCAGGTCAGGACCAGCGACAGTCGGTAACACATCGTCCATGCTAGGGATCGATTCCAAACTCGGCATCGAGGGAAGCGAGCCTGACGAGAGAAGCATGGAAGGCACCGACAGCAATGGTAATGTGGATATCGGTACCGATTTCGGTACCGTATCTGATACCGGTGGATGAAGGCCAGCCGGTGGCAACTCTAACGGTATCGGAGGAACCTAGAGATGCGGATACGAATTATCGGAACCGAGCCTTCGGTACCGACTGGAGTTGGTACCAAGGCGAGTCAGTACCCAGTCCTCCAGAATGGAGATCGATTCCAGACTCGGCATCGAAGGAAGTGAGTCTATCGATGCATGTCTGGAGGGTACCGACGTCGGTACTAGTATCGGTGCCGGTACCGATACTGGAAGGTCAGTCTGGAGCGTATCCACCTGTCCCACAGGTACCGAGGACGCCAGACGACGATCCTTGGTGAGGAATGTTTCATCCAACACCAGTGCCGATGCCGGGGTATCGGTACCGCTCGAAGCGGATGCCACCACCGGGCATGGCTCAGGTATGTTCTGTGAGGGGTGAACCTCAGGAACAACCTGAAACCCCACACAGGCTTTGGAGGCCGAAGACTCCCACCGGGGTTTTGAAGCCAGTGGATTCTCGAGGACAAGGCCATAGGCATCTCTATGCTGTGCATGAGAACTGCCGCTCGAGGACTGGCTAGTCTTAACAGACTGTTTTTGGGTTACCTGATCCTGTGTAGAAGAAGATATGGTCGGTGCCCTAAAATTGGAGGTGGACCGCGTGTCGAGGGGAACTCGATGTTGAAAACTTCTTCTCACAATACTATTGCCCGAGGGATCCGGAGGAAAATGGTCAGGACCCAAGCAGGTTAGACACCAATTGTAAGTGTCTAAAAATAAAGTTGTACTGCTACAGTTTGTACATTTCTTGGGGAAAGTTGCTGGCGGTTCCATGAAGGAAAATGGAGAGGCCTAGAAGGCCTGAGAAACCGTGAGACACTAAGGAAGAAAAAATATTCCTTAAAAAGGAAAAAGTTTACAAGAAAAGAAAAAAGAAACACCGGCGGTACCGGTGGCGTCGGGAAAGGCAGCCGCGACCACAAGAAAACTAAAAAATAAAAGAAGAATTTTCTGCGGTGACAGGAGGACGTCCTGCTGGCTCCGCGGAAAAACGAAAACTGAGGAGAGGCAGTTGGAAAGGCGGGAAGGCAGCACGCAGGCATGTTGGGATGCTTCCAAAAGCTTTCTGATTGGACGCTGGGAAGCGTTCCCGCGCAGACTCCGTCGGTACCGACGTACCCATATGTAAAGACTCATTCATGCTTGTTCCTGGAATCAGTAATCAGAAACATGAAGAGAAATTTTTGAAAGAAAAAGCATCAACATTTGGAGTATGCAATCAAATTAACCATGGTATGAAGGGTTTTTTGGTCCCTTTTGTTTGAAGGGGTTTGGGGAAGACAGAGGGTTTTAGAGTTTGCAATGAGGTGTGTACAATGTCTGCACCAGAAATATTGGTGCAAGCATAAAGTTTGCATGAGGCGCTGGTACGTTTTAGCAAAGCAGTGCCTTGACTTCCATAGAGCCATGTGGATTTAACAGTCCAACATTTATTATTTCTGAGAAGTGAAAAAAATATATTCTCAATCTTGTGTTTTACATCATCAGCTCAAAAGAGTTACCCTTGCAGCTTTAAATTCAGAAAAGCCGCAGCACAGGACAATTCATGCTTACAAAATGCAGCCCAGCCCAGTGGTACTACAGCATCTTCAGCAAGTAGAGGCTGCTGCAAAGTCTCAGTGGGGCATGGACATTTGCTGTCCTAACAGTCTTGAAAATTGTTTCTGTAATAAAAGCGCTACATTACGGTTTCCACCCCATCCCATAACCTCCAGAACAAACTAAGATCCGTCCCAATTTCACTGGGAATGCAGGGGTAGAAACTGATGAAGTACAAAGTTATTCAAAATCTCTGGCTTTTCCTTCCTTTACAACCACACCCGCTCCTACCTCTGCCCCTCACCCTCCACCAGCACACAGGGACCTTTGACTCAAACATCTGAAACAAAATGTATGTGGATACAGAAAGAGTACTCCTGCTGTCTTTCATGATTCCTACGAACCTTGCTCATCATCAAGACAGAGCGAGCAGGCAGAGGCATCGTGATTGGCTTCAAGGCATCGCAGGCAGCAGTTGTGGGGATCTGTGCGGACATGGTGTTCCCGCAATGGTCACACTGCTTAAATCCACTAAACGAGGACATAGCGGGGAACACGGTACCCGTGAGATCAAACTCCAAGGTCCTGGTTAGAGAGGGCACAAAAAAAAACCCACGCACCAGAGAACAAGAAGAATGAAAAAAGGTACCCAAAAAAATGCGACGCCGAGGCAGAAGCAGTTCTGGAAACAGAGAAGGTGATGGCACGCGATTGAATGAAAAGAGAAAAGAAAAAAAAAACAGATGGCAAAAATGGCAACTTTTTCTGGGGTGTAGACGAACGTCCGATAGGCTCCACGGAAAAAAAAAAAAAGACAACTGAGGTAAGATGGCACCCTTAGATGGGAAGTTGACCGTGCATGTGTGGTTTAACACCCAAAGGCTTTCTGTGAAAGCTGGGGATGTTCACCACATGAGCTCCATCGGTGCCATTATCACCCATATGAGAGGATTGATTCCTGCTTGTTCCTGGAGAAAATAAGGACTTTTTAAATCTTCTTCCCCTTTTAGAGGCACAGGGCCAGAGCCAGATCATGAAAAAAGTCAGACCTGAAGAAAAGAGCACAGAGCCTTTATTGGGCTACAGGCAGACCACAGAGCTGAAGATTTTAAAGAAACTACAGCACTAGGATCTTTACTAGTGCTCAACAGTAGTTCCAGAGGCCCTTTAGCTGCTGAACAAATACTGATCAATTTAAACTTTCACAAGCACGTTTCAAAAATTGTAGGAAAGAAAGCAAAGTTCAAAATCAAATGTAGCAAGGTATGAAAACTCAAAACTTTAAAGAAGGTAGGAGTAGCAAGCTCAACAAGTTGTAGCTGCGATACCATCTTTTTATTGAGGGATTTCAATAAGTTCATAACCAGCTTGAGAGCTATGCTCCCTTCATCAGATTACTGCATACCCTGCACAGGCCTTGAAAGCTACTGATAAAACATTAAGTGAATCCATTAGAAAAGGAAAAAAAATCAAAAGTTAGCCCTTGTTTATTGATCTTTCTACTTCAATGTATTCAACTGGACTAGCATGGCAACTACATTACTTTATCCAAAGCAGCTTGTCTTTATTTAAGCTTTGAGAGCATCTCTGAGTTTTGGTCTACACACTACGATTCTGGTAGCTGACGTTATTTGCTCACAATACAGCTTCCTCTGCACTATTAAGGGGAAGTTGGGATCATCCCCTAGATTAGCATACAGAGAAAGCTGAAAAGTCAGTCACTGCTGCTTCTTTACATCTACAGTAGGAACAAAGTTCAGAAGCAGCTGTGTGTTTTTTTAATCTTCTCCTAGGATTACTGTAGAGAGTCAATAGGGTTAAAGACCTGAAGACTATCCCTTTTAAAAAAAAATTGCCTAACCAGTTCTATTACTAGTTAACAATGAACCATATGTTCATATTTCATTTACTTTCCCTAAAATCACAATACTCCCTTTCTGATACAAGTCTGTTGCCATGGAAATGGCTGATGACAGTAGATAATCACACAAACTACACTTGCTATTTATAGACTATTATCTTGACACTATCTGGGAATGAAAGGGGGGTGGAAGGAAAGACACTGGAAACCAACTTGCCTGACGATAAGATTTTTTTTAAATTAGCAACACACATTGACATTTCAATTCATATTAAACTGCTGTACAGTCAACACACAACAAATCCTAGTATAGCCTGTGACATTTGTGTTTTTTCTATATTGCTCTTCATGTAGTCAACTTCTTGCTGGTTATCTTCAAAATTAAATATAAATTTTCAACTAGAAAGAGGGAGTTAGATATACACAGAAAATGGAAATTGCCCTTTAAAACGGGTTACTGAAGACAAGTATCACAATAAAGGAAAACTGTAATAAACCCCCTTGTAATAGCAAGACATTCAGATTTCACTCCCCTGTAGGTCAACTTAAAAAGCAGTGACAGCACTTAAATGGATTTTGGGACCGTCCCCATATACACACCCAACTAGTTTTACTTTCCAAATTGCAAGAGGAGGGGGCGGAATACAGACGCCTCCTGAGAGAAGTCATAACATACAAGAAAGCCATCCCGACATCTGTAAGGTAAAGGACGTTAATTCCTACCTCCCACTGCAAATGAGGCGGGATATTTCTGATCTGAAGCTTCCGACTCCTGTGGATGAATGATAGTGAAAAAAAATATTACAAAAACACGCAAATCAAAACCCAAAAGAAAATTATAAATAGAACGGAGGTAAAGAAAGAGCATCAAAATAGGCTGGAGAAGGAACAAAAGTCCATTTCATAACCATCTTGAATTAATGAGCTACTGTAGAACACAGACACACTCCACGCTGACTTCCAGGAAATCATCTCTATATACTACACTAGAGAAACAGAAGACTTGTGAATCACAAGATAGGCTTTCAACAGTCCCTTCTAACTACACACATAATCGTTTCCATCCCAGCAACACTGAAGTAGAGTGCATTATGCTGCTTCCAAAGTTATAAGGTTTCCTATTAGTACAAAAACTAGTCCATTTAGCTTATAAATAGAATAGTCTAATCACATTTTAAACAGAAGTATCTCTCCCCCCCCCCCCCCCACCCGCCAGACATAAAATGGAAAAATCCCTTTAGTACTTCTGGTGCTTGGATTCCTAGCGTTCTTGGCCTTAGATGTAGAAACACACATGAGCTAATTAAATGACTTCAACTTGAATTCTAAACACGGGGTATCAGGTTGGAATCTGCTATACGTCTCATGATGTGAAAAAATATTTACACTGAGCAGCAGCAGTAAGAACTCTGGATTCTGTTTGGTCTTCTTTCTAGCCTCCCTTCTACACATCCACAAATATTAGTTTTCAGAAAAAATGTGGCACCATTTCTACTTGGAAATAAATGGTTAACGTTTACTCAATGTATTCTCATATCAGAGAAGTGAAACTATTCATAGAAGTAAAATGGAAATCCCTATTATCTTTACTTTGATGCTATAAATTCACAGAACAGGAGGCATTTTAGAAAAAAAAATCCTCCATCTTTAATCTAAAGCTAAAATCTTCAGCAGCAGCCCACACAGCGCCGCTGAACGGCATTTCCTTCTCCAGACAAATGAGTTCAATAAGACAAAGTCTCCACATACAATTCGTGCACATCATCAAAGCTATGCCATCGCATAAAACAGCTACCCGCAACGTGCAGCAGACACCCGCCCTGAACAAGGACAAAAGGAAGTTTGGTGAGCAATTTACAAAGCTGCATATAGCCATTCTGACACGCAAGCAAGGTTTGTGTTGAGGTTGGCTTTGTAGCAGCAGCTTCAATACTCTCTGCTTCCTAAAATAATCCCACTCACCAGAGCTCACAGAGTGAGGTTCATGACTGTCATGATATGCACAAAACTAACCCATTTGGAGAAACTGCCTTGAGAGCTGACGACTTTGTGTGGCAAGCAGTTCACCAGATGGCCCAGCTATCCTTCCAGAACCCTGCTGTTCCACCTACATGGTTTTTGAGATGTCTTGTTCAGAGACTTTCACTTTGGTTTCCTTTCCATACCACTTGTGTGCATACCTTTGGATTCGTTGTTTCCAAAAGGAAAAGCCCAAAACATTAAGTTGATCTAAGTGCACCTTTCTCAAAAAAATAAAAGCAAAACTGAGCCCATATAGCCTTCACTAGGAACAGAACTGCACATCAGCTAACAAGAATTTTAGAAAGCGACATCACTATATATTGCTCAGGACTAGCTGCCCATTTCTTGGCTACTTACTTTGTTTTTTTCATACTTCTCAGCTTTTGAGTTTTTTTCTAGTTGTGGTTGGCTGGGTGGTACAATTGTTTTTCTTTTTTAACCACAATAATTTTCACATTTTTTGACAAGCGAGAAATCGCCTTGATAGCTACTTCAATTATTTCTCTTAGGATTTTTAATTCATTTTAATAAGTCATCACCCTTTCCACAGAATAAATGTTATAACCAGTGGCCAAAGCATATGCTTGCTATTTTAGGATGGACACACCTAACCTGTAATGAAAAATCTAACACCAAATTGCTATTTCTACAGGTCTCTTCCACTGGGAACAGACTTGTTATTGAAACGTCCAAATTTACTTCATACATACTGATGGATTTTGGAGTGGAAGAATAGCCTAGTGCAGCGATGGCGAACCTATGGCACGCGTGCCAGCTGTGGCACGCGAAGGCCTTGCAGCTGGTACGCGGGAAGGTCCGCAAAAAAAGAAAAAGCTGGCTCTGACTGCTGCCGCGGACGCGGCAAGGGCAGAATGCAGCGTCCCGCGGGGCCCCCTCCGCCCGCTAAGCCCCTCTGCAAGAGCTTTCAGATTCGCGAGGGAGAGCGTCTCCCTCGCGTCTCTGTTAAGCCCGCAGGGGCTAATGGGAAATTTCCCATCAGCCCCTTTAGACGCGAGGGACTGATGGGAAATTTCCCATTAGCCCCTGCGGGCTTAACAGAGACGCGAGGGAGATGCTCTCCCTCGCGAATCTGAAAGCCCTTGCAAAGGGGCTTAGCGGGCGGAGGGGGCCCCGCGGGATATTGCAATCTGCCGCGGCAGCAGCCAGAGCCTGCTTTTTTTTAAAAAAATTTGCCAGGGGGGGTTAGGACTGCTAATGGGCAGGGAGGAGGGGGGGGGTTAGGACTGCTAATGGGCAGGGAGGAGGGGGGGGGTTAGGACTGCTAATGGGCAGGGAGGAGGAGGGGGTTAGGACTGCTAATGGGCAGGGAGGAGGAGGGGGGGGTTAGGACTGCTAATGGGCAGGGAGGAGGAGGGGGGGGTTAGGACTGCTAATGGGCAGGGAGGGGGGTTAGGACTGCTAATGGGCAGGGAGGGAGGGAGGGGGGTTAGGACTGCTAATGGGCAGGGCAGGGAGGGAGGGAGGGGGGGTTAGGACTGCTAATGGGCAGGGAGGGAGGGGGGGTTAGGACTGCTAATGGCAGGCAGGCAGGGAGGGAGGGGGGGTTAGGACTGCTAATGGGCAGGGAGGGAGGGGGGGGTTAGGACTGCTAATGGGCAGGGAGGTAGGTAGGGGGGGATAGGACAGCTAATGGGCAGGGAGGGAGGGAGGGAGGGAGAGGGGTTTAGGACTGCTAATGGGCAGGGAGGGAGGGAGGGAGGGGGGGTTAGGACTGCTAATGGGCAGGGAGGGAGGGAGGGAGGGAGGGGGGGGTTAGGACTGCTAATGGGCAGGGAGGGAGGGAGGGAGGGAGGGGGGTTAGGACTGCTAATGGGCAGGGAGGGAGGGAGGGGGGTTAGGACTGCTAGTGGGCAGGGAGGGAGGGAGGGGGGTTAGGACTGCTAATGGGCAGGGAGGGAGGGAGGGAGGGGGGGTTAGGACTGCTAATGGGCAGGCAGGGAGGGAGGGGGGGTTAGGACTGCTAATGGGCAGGCAGGGAGGGAGGGAGGGAGGGGGGGTTAGGACTGCTAATGGGCAGGGAGGGAGGGAGGGGGGGTGAGGACTGCTAATGGGCAGGGAGGGAGGGGGGGGGTAGGACTGCTATTGGGCAGGGAGGGAGGGAGGGGGGGTTAGGACTGCTAATGGGCAGGGAGGGAGGGAGGGGGGGGTTAGGACTGCTAATAGGCAGGGATGAGGGGGGGTTAGGACTGCTAATGGGCAGGGAGGGAGGGAGGGAGGGGGGGTTAGGACTGCTAATGGGCAGGGAGGGAGGGAGGGGGGGGGTTAGGACTGCTAATGGGCAGGGAGGGAGGGAGGGAGGGAGAGGGGGGGGTTAGGACTGCTAATGGGCAGGGAGGGAGGGAGGGAGAGGGGGGGGTTAGGACTGCTAATGGGCAGGCAGGGAGGGAGGGAGGGAGGGGGGGTTAGGACTGCTAATGGGCAGGGAGGGAGGGAGGGAGGGGGGGGTGTTAGGACTGCTAATGGGCAGGGAGGGAGGGGGGGTTAGGACTGCTAATGGGCGGGCAGGGAGGGAGGGGGGGGTTAGGACTGCTAATGGGCAGGGAGGGAGGGGGGGTTAGGACGGCGAATGGGCAGGGGGGGGCGGGCGGGGGGGGGGGTCGGACTGATAAAGTGCTGGGGGGGTTAGGACTGCTAATGGGCGGGCGGGCGGGCGGGGGGGGGGGTAGGACTGCTAATGGGCTGGGGGGGTAGGACTGCTAATGGGCTGTGGGCTGATGGGGGCTGTCTGGAAATGGGGTGATGGGGATTAGGACTGGTAATGGGTTATAGGGGGGGCTTAAACTGAAAATGGGGTGATGGGGGTTTAGGACTGGAAGTGGGTTGATGGGGGGGGGCTAGGACTGGTATTGGGTTGGGGGGTTGCTAGGACTGGAAATGGGCTGATGGGGGGCTAGGACTGGAAATGGGCTGATGCAGGGACTAGAAGGGAATGGATGCTGGGTGAGGCTGGAACTAGAAGGGAGCTGATGTTGGGGGAGGATTAGAATGGGATGGGGCTGGGAGAGTAAAATGGAGAGGGGAAAAATATTTTGTGTGGGAGGGATAAAAAATCTACAATTGGCCGGGTATTGGGAGAGTAAGTGGGGATTGAGGATGGAGGGGTAAAATTTGAGTGGATGAAATAGGAATGAGGAAAGAGCAAAAGGAGAAAGATTAGTATGTTAAAGCGGATGTAGAGAGAGAGAATGGAAAAAAAAACTAGAAGAGAGAAGAAAGGACAAATGGACAGCAGATGATGGAGAGTTAGCAGAAAACATGAAGAAACCAGAAGAAAGTGGCTGGAGCAATTGCAACTGTGTAACTGAGCTGAGGTATTCTGTTTATGTAATTCCTTTTTGACATTGCCACTTGTTCTCTTTCCCCAGTAGGTCATGTATTGTTATTGTCTGAAATGTATTGGTTTAATATTTGCAGTGTTGCCTTTTGATAGGTATGGTGTGGTGCTTTGTGAGTCCTGGTAGTGCTGTTAGGATACGGCGGGTTTGCTATTGGTTCTAAATGGGCAGTGTTTGTAGTAGTTCCTAATGTGCCTGGCGGTTGGCACTGGATTATAGTAATGTAGAAATCTTTTAGTCTGTCTTTATCCATACACTCATTAAGAGACATGTTTACTAAAAGTTAGTGTATGTTAGCATTATGCAAATATTTATGCAAATTGACGTGCTGGCACTTTGAGGAAATTCTTTGGTTTTGTGCGGCAGTTTGGGCACTCGGGCTCAAAAAGGTTAGCCATCACTGGCCTAGTGGTTAGGGCAGCAGCATAGTGGGTTCAAATTCCACTGGTGCTCCTTGTGGCCTTGCGCAAGTCACATAATCCTTCATTGCCTCAGGCACAAACTGAGATTGTAAGCCCTTCGAGGACAGAAAAATACCTACTGTACCTGCATGTAACTCGTCTTGAGTTACCACTGGAAAGGCGAGAGCTAAATACTAATAAATAAATAATTGGCCTACATGTAGCCATATCTGTCACACATCCTTCCACTCTGTCATGTACACACCCCACACATGGACCCAAACTACACAAATCATATATTAATTTGATAAATTGCTTTGATGGCATATCAAGTCAAACTAAACTAAAATTCAATGTGTGTGTTTACAACGCCAAGACATGAGAGTGAGGAGCTCTGATGTACTATGAGAAATCCTATATAGTAACCTGGAGATACCGTATGGCTATCATGACCTTATGCCAGCTGTAGACAAACAAAAAACTGCTGACAGATGATATGGAAAACGTGAAAAATGTGCATTTTCTGAGAACTTGACGGTCATATCAAGCAAAGATGCCTAGGAGAAGATCTCCTGGGTTCAACTAATAAAATCCAGCAACATTTGCTTTTGTACACATTCTCCCAAACAGGCATAAATTGGCATAGAAGAGACAGAATGGCAATAAGAAAGGGTACCAAGAAATAAGGCTAAATTGCAAGAAAGGCTAGGAGGAGGAAACAGGCCTGGTTAATGGACTGCGAGGATGAACTGCCCCACAGTTGACTGTACAGTTTGGGCCCAATTCCGTCCCACATGTAGATCCCCTTTGTGCATCCAGTCTGAACCGGACACACAGAGGGGATCGCGATTCTGATCCCACAGGTCACATCTATCCCTGCAGGATGAGAATCACAAACAGTCCTGCACATGCAGGCCGGGACTGTGATTCAGTCCAGCCTGCACATGCAGGAGTGGCCCCAGCTAACTCAGTCAGGACTTTTAAATGGAGCCGCGGTGCCATGGCTTCCTTGGAGGTGGAATAACTTCCCCAGACATTTAGCCGGCCCTGGACATACAGGGACGACATTAGAATCGGCCCTGTACGTCCAGGGCTGGCGACCGCCCACTGCCTGCCCAGACTCCACCCCTGGGCTACCCCATTCCCCACCCCCATCTAACATCCCCGCACAACCGGCGGGGAAATTATTTGTGGCTCAGAATAACCCCCTTTGTATATAACAAAGATCATCATAATATCAAAGCAGACAGGACGACCGTAAAGGACCTAGGTGAGCTTATCACCCATAAAGTTATGGTGTTCTTTAGATTAATAACATTTATTTAAGTATGACGGCAGGAAATGAGGTACCCTTTGGAAGAAGAAGAATGCGGGGGCATGCAGAAGAATCTTTATAAAACTTGATTTTTATTTTTTATAAAAATATTGAAGAATGAACACAAGATGACATACAGATGGCACCTCTCTCCTTAAAGACTTCATGTCTTCTTCCAAAATGCTAGCGCTGCACTGACATGATTGCTAATAAATGGAGACTATGCTTCATGTGTGCTGGACTTGCTTAAAAATGAACCTATTTTACAGAAAGACCCAAGAAGAGATAGAATGGTTATTTGGTGTCCAGATACCCTGGGCAACTGGAATATTTCCCGTTGGGCTGCATGGGTCCGAATCAAATACAATGAAGCCACAATAATTCCCAATAAGCTAGTTCTTGTAAGGTGCTGTATGGCAGCAGATTAAAAGAGAACAGTTATATCAGCCAAGTGGAGTGTGGTCAGAGGTGGCATCAAAACAATCAAGAAAGCCATGGAGGTAACTTGGAAGATACTTCAGATTTAATATTGGGAGGCGTGCTGAAACTAGATACTCCTGGGGGCAGGGGGGGGGGAGGGAATGAGAAAACCCAAAAGAAGGGAGCAAGCTAATACAAAAAAAAAGAGGCGGCCAAAAACATTTTGAAATAGTTGTGTGTTAATAGAAAATAGATGGTGAAAACCAAAGCAGAGGTTCCAGTGAGCTAATAAATGTATAATGAGCCAACAACGGTTTTGATAAATTAAAGACACTGAAAATGTAGAGCAGCTTTTAAACTAGATAATAGGGGAAAGCCGACAGTCGCCCAAGAGCGGATGGTTCGGAAGAATGTATCCTTGAAGGATACTACCAAAAGCAGAGAGGTTCCAAAAAAAAGAGGAAAGTAGCCCAAATGCCCTCGAGTACGGAGCAGACAGAGCTTAAAGATCCCAAATTACCCATGTCTAGCAATAGCCAAATTAATATGAATAAAATACAGTCTCTAAAATGCTTGTATGCAAATGCTAGAAGTCTAAAAAATAAGATGGGAGAGTTAGAATATATAGCACTAAATGAGAGGTTAGATATGATTGGAATATCAGAAACATGGTGGAAGGAGGACAACCAGTGGGACACTGTGATACCTGGGTACAAACCATATCGTAATGATAGAGCTGATCAAATTGGTGGAGGGGTTGCGCTCTATGTTATAGAGGGCATTGAGTCAGAAAGGATTAACGTTTTGCAGGAAACAAAATCTGCTGCAGAATCTCTATGGATTGAAATTCCATGTAAAAAGGGGAAGGCAATGGCAGTGGGGGTGTACTATCGACTGCCTGGCCAGAATTTACAAATGGATGATGAAATGCTCAAAGAAATCAAGGAAGCTAACAAAAGTTACAGCACAGTAATAATAATGGGTGATTTCAATTACCCCGGTATCAACTGGGTCAGTGTCACGGCAGGACATGCTAGGGAGATAAAGTTCCTAGATAACATAAATGACTGCTTCTTGGAGCAGCTGGTTCATGAACCGACCAAAGGGGAAGCCATATTAGACCTAGTCCTTAGTGGAACACCAGATCTAGTGCAAGAGATAAGGGTGTTGGGGCCACTTGGCAATAGTGATCATAGCATGATCGCCTTTGATTTAATTGGTGGAGGAGGGATAGTAAGGAAATCCACAGTACTACCTTTTACCTTTCGAAAGGGAGACTATGATAAAATGAGGAAAATAGTTAAGAAAAACTAAAAGGAGCAGTTGCAAAGGTTAAAGACTTACATCAAGCTTGGGTGTGTTGAAAAATACTATCTTGGAAGCCCAGACCAGCTGTATTCAACGCTTTAAGAAAAGTGGATGGAAGTCCAAAAAACTGCCAGCATAGTTTAAAGGTGAGGTCAGAGAGGCTGTTGCCAAAAAAGCTTCCTTCAGGAAATGGAAAAAAGAGCCAAACGACGAAACCTGGAAACAGCACAAGCACTGACAAGTCAAATGCAAGGCATTGATAAAGCAGGCAAAGAGAGAATTTGAGAAGAAGCTTGCTGCGGAAGCAAAAACGTGAAATAAAGATTTTTTCAAGTACATTCGTAGCAAAAAACCTGTGAGAGAGAGTCAGTTGGTCCATTAGATGATAGAGGAGTTAAAGGGGAACTAAGAGTCGACAAGACAGCGGAGAGACTGAATGAATTCTTTGCTTCGGTCTTTACTGAGGAAGATGTAGGGATGTTACCCATGACTGAAGTGGTATTTAAAGGTGCGGAAGAATTGAAGGAAATATCGATATATCGGGAAGATGTATTACAACTATTAGATAAACTGAAGAGTAGCAAATCACCTGGGCCAGATGGTATACATCCAAGGATGTTGAAAGAACTGAAATATGAGATTGCAGACCTGCTATTATTAATATGTGAACTATCATTAAAATCATCTCTAATACCTGAAAGATTGGAGGATCGCCAATGTAACACCAATTTTTAAAAAGGGTTCCAGGGGTGATCCGGGAAACTACAGACCGGTGAGCCTCAAATCAGTATCGGGAAAAATGGTAGAAACCATCATAAAGAATAAAATTACTCAGCATGTAGATAGTCATGGCCTAATGGGAGACAGCCAACATGGCTTTAGACAAGGAAGATCTTGTCTTACTAATCTGTTATGTTTTTTTGAAAGTGTGAATAAACAGGTGGACAAAGGTGAGTCGGTTGATATAGTGTATCTGGACTTTCAGAAAGTCTTTGACAAGGTCCTTCATCAGAGACTTTTGGCAAAACTAAAGAGTCATGGGATAGGAGGCAGTGTACTACTGTGGATCAAGAACTCGTTAAAAGATAGAAAGCAGAGGGTTGGGCTAAATGGCCAATTTTCCCAATGGAGAAAGGTGAATAGTGGTATACCCCAGGGATCTGTACTGGGTCCACTGCTTTTTAACATACTCATAAATGACCTGGAAAGTGGGATAACGAGTGAGGTTATCAAATTTGCAGATGACACAAAACTATTAAAAGTTGTTAAAACCCAAGAGGATTGTGGAAAATTGCAAGAGGATCTTGATAAATTGGAAGACTGGGCATCAAAATGGCAGATGAAATTTAATGTGGACAAGTGCCAAGTTATGCACCTAGGAAAGAACAACCCAAACTATGGTTACACAATGCAAGGTTCCACATTAGGAACCACAAACACCCAGGAAAAAGATTTAGGCGTCATTGTGGATAACATGTAAAAACCCTCAGCCCAGTGTGCAGCGGTGGCCAAGAGAGCAAATAGAATGCTAGGTATCATAAAGAAAGGAATGGAAAATAAAACAAAAGATATTATAATGCCTCTATATCGTTCCATGGTGAGACCGCACCTTGAATATTGTGTGCAATTCTGGTCGCCGTATCTTAAAAAGGATATAGCGTTATTAGAAAAGGTTCAGAGAAGAGCCACCAAAATGGTAAAGGGGATGGAAGGATACTCCTCTGAAGAAAGGCTAAAAAGGTTAGGGCTCTTTAACCTGGAAAAGAGACGGCTGAGGGGAGATATGATAGAAGTCTATAAATTAATGAACGGAGTGGAACGGGTAAACGTAGATCGATTGTTTACGTTATCAGAATATAGAAAGACTAGGGGACATGCAATGAAGCTACAGGGCAAACTATTTAAGACTAATAAAAGAAAATATTTCTTCACTCAACGTGTAATCAAACTCTGGAATTTGTTACCGGAGGATGTAGTAAAGGCTGTTAGTGTAGCTGGGTTTAAAACAGGTTTGGACAAGTTCCTGGAGGAAAGGTCCATAAACCATTATTAAGAAGGGACCCAGGATATCAATGCTTGACTCAGTACAAGCATTGCGGAACCTGTGTCTTTTGGGGAAACTGCTAGGTACGTATGACCTAGATTGGCCACTGTTGGAAACAGGATACTGGGCTTGATGGACCTTGGTCTGACCCAGTATGGCATATCTTAAGTTCTTATGTAACAAGTTTGCAAAGGAAAAAATTCTTAAAACAAGAAAAACATAAGAAAAAGGGCTTCTACAGCACTGGTTTGGGGAGAGTATTCCTTTTCTGAAAGGGGAAGCTCTAGAAATAACAGAGTTATAACATCTTATATCAAGTGAGACTTAATAGAAAAAAAGGAAAAGGATAAATTTTATATACCTGATCATTTACTTTCCTTGAATCCCACTAGACAAGTCCAGACATGTGGATTATGCTTCCTTGCCAGCAGGTGGAGGCAGACAAGCAATTTTCACTGACTTTATTGCTTGGTATTATCCACTTGTTCAGCAATGAGAAGTGCCAATATGACACTTCTCAAGCAGTAAGAAAAAAGAGAAATTAGACTTACCTGCTAATTGTTGTTCCTTGAGGAACTCCACTTCAGTCCTCCACCTCTGGGTAGTGCACCTCCCCCTGCAGCATGGAGACTGGGCATGTCAGAATCATGACATCACTGGATATACCCTGCAGGTCTCTCCCATCAGCCCCAGTGAACTATTGACAAAGCAGACTCAAAGGAGCAACCAATAAGTAGCTATAGCATTAATTCCAACTTTAAAATCAACCTTTAACTTCTAAACTAAATTCCCCCCAGTAAGGAAAAAGCATAGTTACTCACCTGTAACAGGTGATCTCCGGGAACAGCAGGAATTTAGTCTTCACATATGGGTATCGTCAGTACCGACGGAGCCTGCGCGGAAACGCTCCACAGCGTCCATTAGAAAAGCTTTTGGGAGCATCCCACAACGCCTGCGTGCTGCCTTCCCCAACTGAGACAAAAAAAAGAGAGAGATAGAGAGATACAACTCCTAGGGGAGGTGGGTGGGGTGGGTTGTGAAGACTAAATTCCTGCTGTTCCCGGAGATCACCTGTTACAGGTGAGTACTATGCTATCTCCAGGAACAAGCAGGAATGTAGGCTTCACATATGGGGACTCCCTAGCTTCAGATGCCAGGGAGATGGCCCCAGAAAGCTGTGTGCCCCTGTGAAAGGGCTCCACTTCCCCCCATGGATCTCTGGCATCCTACCAGGGATGGTGGGTAGGAGTTGATGAAGTCTGGAACAGGTGTTGAAGAACAGCCTGACCAAACAAGGCATCCCGGTGGGAGTCCTTGTCTAAGCAGTAATGGGCTGTGAAGCTATGAACCAAAGCCCAAGTAGCTGCTCGACAGATGTCGTCGATAGACACAGAGTGAAAATGAGCCATTGAGGCTGCCATGGCTCTCACATTGTGAGCTGTGACATGGCCTTCAAGAGGAAGGTTCTTACTCTCATAGTCAAAAGATATACACTGTGCAATCCAGTTCGACAGTGCCCTTTTGGAGACTGGAAGTCCCAAATGACTAGGATCAAAAGCAACAAAGAGTTGAGAGGATTTTCTATGTTGCTGTGTCCTTTGCAAGTAGAAGGCCAAAGCACTTTTACAGTCCAAAGTATGAAGGTTCCTTTCTGCATTTGAGGCGTGAGGCCTTGGAAAAAATACAGGAAGGTAAACTGCTTGGTTAAAATGAAAGGGCGAAACAACCTTTGGCATAAAGTGTGGATGAGTCCTAAGGACTACCTTATCATGATGGAACCTTGTATAAGGAGGATCAGCCACCAGCGCTTGCAATTCACTGATGCAACGTGCTGATGTGATTGCAATGAGAAAGATAACTTTCCAGGAAATGAATTTCAAAGAGGTAGTGGTTAATGGTTCAAAGGGCGGCTTCATGAGCTGCCCAAGTACCAGATTCAAGTCCCATGCCACCAGCGGTGGCTTAATGGGAGGCTTCGTTAAAAGAAGGCCTCTCACAAATCTCGCTATGAGAGGATGAGAGGAAATAGGTTGTCCATTGATAGGCTTGAAAGAAGCTGCAATAGCACTCAAATCGACTCTCACTGAATTGGTCTAAAGCCCAGCATTTGATAAATGAAGGAGGTACTCCAGTAATGATTCCAGAGGT
Organism: Ichthyophis bannanicus; assembly: GCA_033557465.1. NCBI lineage: Eukaryota > Metazoa > Chordata > Amphibia > Gymnophiona > Ichthyophiidae > Ichthyophis > Ichthyophis bannanicus. Next base: position 552,753,838 of record CM066031.1, read on the forward strand.
ATCGCAAGAGGGTTAAGACCCTTCTGCGAGCAACATATGGTAAAGTTTTCCACTTAAATGCATAAGAGCGTCTTGTGGAAGGTTTCCTGAAAGCATGAAGGATATCCTTTACCTGCTGGGAAAGGTTAAGACCGTGAAGTTCTACGCTTTCAGCAACCAGTCCCTGAGATGCAGAAACTGGGGATTCGGATGCCACAGCATCCTGTCCTCTTGAGAAAGGAGATCTGGAGCGGATCCTAACTCCAGAGGCGGAGCTTTGAGAGAGATGTAGGAGCAGAGGGTACCACATTTGCCATGGCCAACGTGGAGTTATGAGGATCATATGACCTCTGTCTCTCTGAAGCTTGAACAAGGTTTTGGGAATTAGGGGAATGGGTGGAAAGGCATACAGGAAGTCCTGACCCCAATGGAGGAGGAAAGCATCCCTGGCCTGACAACCTCGAGCCAGAATTCTGGAACAGAACTGGGGAAGTTTGGCAATCAGCGGACTTGCAAAGAGGTCTATGTCCGGGGTTCCCCAAATTTGAAAACATTTGGCCACCTGGTCTGCATGGAGAGGAACATTCATGTGGAAGCAGAACTCGACTGAGTCTGTCTGCCCAAGAGTTTGGAATGCCTGGAAGATACACCACAAGGAGATGAATCTGATGCTCTCTGGCGAGGGCCCATAGTTGCAAAGCTTCGTTGCAGAGCAACAGAGAGCCTGTTCCGCCCTGCTTGTTCACATAGAACATGGCTACTTGATTGTCCGTTTGAACTAGGAATGTCTTGTAGTTGAGCTGGGTGTGAAATACTCGAAGAGCAAGGAAGATTGCTCTGAGCTCCAGGAGATTGATATGAAGATAGGCCTCCTGTGGAGTCCAGGTACCCTGGTTAGAGAGGCCTTGCAGGTGGGCTCCCCAACACACTTGTGAATTGTTAGAGTGGCTTGGGGTGGGGGTTGCTGAAAAGGAGACCCCACCAAAAGGTTTTTGGGTGACTGCCACCATTGGAGGGACAAAATAAGGCGATCTGAGTTTGCTATTTTGTCTGACAGGCAACCTGACGCCTGAGTCCACTGAGTGGATAAGGTCCACTGGGCTGCCCTCATATGGAGGCGAGCATAAGGAACCCACATGCACAGTGGATGCCATGTGGCCTAGCAACTGTAACATTTCCCGAGCAGTGAGGTGAGGTTTTAGCACTGCTTGGGAAGCTAACTGCACAATGCGAAGGCAGCGGGGCTGTGGAAGGTAGGCCCTTGTCTGTCTGGTATCCAGAAGAGCTCCTATAAACTCTAGGGATTGAGTGGGAGCAAGATTGGACTTTGGGAAGTTTATGACAAGTCCCAAATACTGAAGGATGTGCATTGTGCGACACAGAGCAACCCTGGCCTCTGGCTCTGAAGGGGCTCGAATGAGCCAGTCGTCTAAGTAAGGGAAGACGAATATTCCCAGGGTGCGGAGAAATGCTGCTACCACAGCCATGCATTTTGTGAACACCCTTGGTGCAGAAGCCAGGCCAAAAGGAAGAACCCTGTATTGGTAGTGCTTCCCTTGAAACAGGAATCGAAGGAACTTTCGATGAGTTGGATGAATGAGAACATGAGTGTACGCATCCTTGAGATCTAGAGAACAAAGCCAATCCTGACTGAAGGTATGGCAGCAGAGTTCCCAGAGAAATCATTTTGAATTTCTCTCTGAATAGGAATTTGTTCAATTCTCTGAGGTCTAGAATGGGTCTGTGTCCTCCTGTTTTCTTTGGAATAAGAAAATAGGGTGAGTAAAACCCTGTACCCCGTTGGGGAATGGGCACCTCTTCTATTGCCCCTTGAACAAGGAGCATAGTGACTTCTTGACCTAACCGGTCGTTGAGAGAGGTCTGAGAATTGAACTGTCTTACTATTGTAGGAGGGGGTATGCTGAGGAAATGAAGCTTGTACCCCTCTCTTACAATAGACAGAGTCCAATTTTCTGCTGTTATCTAACCCCATCTGGGGGCAAAATAAAATAACCTTCCTGGGATGGTGGAGGGTTCTGGGCCGTTCAGGGCCAGGAAGGCAAAGTTCTCTAGACAGGAGTCAAAGCCCCTGTGGAGGCTGAGTCTGCTGAGCCGGTTAAGGCTTAGCTGCTTTTGGTTTCCTTTGTTGCCTAGGTTGTTGGTGCTGTCCCTTTTGGGCAGACTGACCTAAATGATGTCCCTGCTGGGTATAGGAGGGATAAACCTTTTTCTTCTTGCTGAAGAATGGTTTCTTAGAGGATCTTAACCTCGCAGGATCAGCTGTAGACTTAGACAATCTATCCAAAGTGATATTGTCAGCATCTATCTCATTAGCTTTTTCCTGCCAATTCTTGCCAAAGAGATTCTCTCCTGTGAAAGGTATATTCCCCAGTTTGTCCTGTACCCAGATTTCCAAGTCAGATGCCTGGAGCCAGGCAATTCTACGTGCACCTATGGCAATAGCAGAGGTTCTTCTTATGCATTCAAAGCAGTCAAAGGCTGCACGATTCACAAACTTGGAAACATCCTGAGCATGTTTAACAAGAGCAAGATAATCTTGCCTTTTATCATCAGGAAGGAGAGGGCTCATAAGCTCTAAGTCTCCTGTGACCTCCTTAAGGAACATTCCCATATAGAAGATATAGGAACTGATGCTAGCAGAAAGCATGGAAGCCTGGAAGGATCGATGTCCAAAGGCGTCAAGAGTCCTATACTCACGTCCTGGAGGATTAGATGCATGCCTTTTTGCACTCTTTATCCGTCTCATGGCTGAATCCACCACCATGGAATGGTGTGGTAATTGAGTCTTCTGAAACCCAGGACAAGGAGGAACTCGATACATGGTGTTGAGTCTTCAAGAGTGAGGAGATGTGGTCACAGGTGTTTCCCACATCCTTAACATAAGATCATGCAAGATCTCATGAATAGGTAAGGTAGCTGCCTCCTTGGGAGCTTTAGGGTATTGCAGGATTTCTAATTCCTTTGCCCTAGACTCTTTTTCAGACCTCGGGCCACATCTCGGATAAAATCCTGAAAGGACATATCCTCTGGTGGAGGCATCCTATGCTGAGGAGAAGAGGAATCCTCAGGAAGAAGTACTCTGGTATCGGCAGAGCTTTCAGAGTCTTCAAAGTCATCCGAGGATTCGAAGTATCTCCGATCCGGGTGATCGTGCAAGGTACGGTACCAGTACCGATTGAAGTCGGCATCGGAGTGGTCCGGTACCGACTTGTCGATGCTGGATAGAGACGCATGACTCGGTCCCAGTAGAATACCTGCCGATGTCGATGCAGTCGGTGCCGGTACCAGTTGAATTTTCTGAAGCGGTTTCAGGGGCATTGAGGCGTGAGAAGAGCCGCCAGACTGCGTTCAATAGCCAAGAATATCTGGTCTATCGGCACTGCCGATGCTTGGGCATCAGTGCCGGATGAAGCGGCCGGAGCCCCACAGCATGGCACCAGTAGTTCTGCCGAGGTTGAAGCCTCGAGAACACCTGGAGCCCCGGTTAGTGCTTTGGAAGCCGAAGCCTCCCGCCGGGGCAATTTTGCCAGTGAAAGTCCCTCAAGGGCAACGCCAGAGGCATCTCGATGTTTAGGAGGAGATCTACCCTTTGAGGACCGGCTAGATTTATGCTTAGTTACCTGAGATCCATAGGAGGAAGATGAAGCCCTATTAGACGTCGATGCCACAGAGGCTGTATCAGAGGGAAAAAGGGTGCTAAGTTTAGCAGCTCGGTTTTGCCGGCCCCTTTTCGACATCATCCCACAGGCAACACACTCTGAAATAGAGTGGTCATACCTAAACATTTGAGGCACCACTCATGGGTGTCAGTGACGGAGATGGTACCACCACACTTAGAACACGTTTTAAAACCCGAAGCGGGTTTATCCATTTTGAGGGAAAAAATTGGGCCTAGTGCCCAAAATGGCGAATGGCACCCAAGAATAAAATTACTGGAGAAAGACTCCAGAAACAAAGTTGGGGGGGGGGGGGGGTTTGTTGTTTTTTTTTTAGAAAAAAAGAAAAGAAGAACCGGCAGTACCGGTATAGCGTTGAGAGAAGGCAGACGCAACCACATAAAAGAAGCATAAGAAGGGAAATTTTCTGAGGTGATAGGATGTGCGACCTGTCGGCTCAGCGGAAATCGAAGAACTGGAGAGGGACAGTTAGGAAAGGCGGGAAGGCAGCACGCAGGCACTGTGGGATGCTCCCAAAAGCTTTCTTATTGGACGCTGGGGAGCGTTCCCGTGCAGGCTCCTTGGGTACCCACGATACCCATATGTGAAGACTACATTCCTGCTTGTTCCTGGAGATAACCACTTCTTGCACTTTCTCTTCTCCCAATGAGCAGAATCAGAAAGAAAGAAGAGAAAAGAGTAAAAGAAACACAGCGATCGTGAGATCTTTCAGGTTTTCATACCCTTAGTGACTGGTGTTCCCCCCCAAACTGAAACCAACCTCAGAATTGACCATCCCCGGGCGGGCATGAGGACTGAACTGGAGTTCCTCAAGGAACAATTAGCAGGTAAGTCTAATTTCTCTTTCCTTATCGTTCCTCCAGTTCAGTCCTCCACCTCTGGGATGTAACAGAGCAGTAATCATTGGGAGGGACCTTTCCACCCGGATCCCAACACCTCCGACCCGAAACAGGCATCATTCGCTGCCTGAACATCCAGGCGATAGTGCTTACTGAGTGTATGAAGAGATGACCAGGTAGTCACTCTGCAAATCTCCACTGGTGGGACCAAACTGTGCTCCGCTCAGGACGTCGCTTGCGCTGTAGTAGAGTGAGCCCTTAACCCCACTGGCACCTGACGCCCTTGCAAGATATATGCTGACTCTATTGCTTCTCGGACCCATATGGAAATCGAAGCTTTAGCTGCCACTTCCCCTTTACGGGGGCCTCTAAACAGAACGAACAGGCGGTCAAGACTTATGAAAAGTTTCTGAAACTTTTAAATATTGACGCAGAACCCTCTTTATGTCCAAGCAACGTAGACTACGGTCCAAGACATTCTCCTCCAACGCTCCTAACACTGGCAACAAAACTGACTGATTCAAGAGAAAAGGAGAAACTACCTTTGGCAAAAATGACGGTAGCGGTCGCAACACTACCTTTTCCCTAGAAAAGGACAAAAATGGCTCTCGACAGGACAACACCTAGAGCTCCGAAACTCGCTGTGCTGAACAGATGGCCACCAAAAACACTGTCTTTAAGGTTAAATCCTTGAGTGAAGCTTGATACAAGGACTCAAAAGGTTCCCTAGATAACGCCCCTAAAACCAAATTGTGATCCCAGGGAGGCATCTTCACCCTGCAAGAAGGCCGTAGCCTAGACACCGCTTTTAGAAAACGCACCACGTCGACGTGAGAGCCCAGGGCCACTCCCTGGACCTCTATAGCAAGACAGAGTTGCGAGCTGGGCCTTTAAGAAGCTGGCCGCCAGACCCTTATCAAACCCGTCTTGCAGAAAACTTAACACCATAGGCACGGATACCGTGGAAGCCCGGACCTGACACTGCGAGCACCAATCCTCAAAAATATGCCATACTCGCACATACGCCAAAGAAGTGGACCTCTTTCTGGCCCGAAGCAACGTTGCAATTACCGCACCAGAATAACCTTTTCTTCTTAACCTCACCCTTTCAATGGCTAAGCCGTAAGCGAGAACCGATTCACCCGAGGCATTCGAAGCGGACCTTGAATTAGAAAACTCGTTGTCGTCGACAGTCACCAAGGCTCCCCGTCGAGAAGCCAAATCAGGTCGGCATACCACGGACACCTCGGCCAATCTGGAGCCACTAACACTACTCTCCCCCGATAAGCCTCGATGCGCTGCACTACTCGCCTTCTGAGCGCCCACGGAGGAAAGACAGAGCAGACCAGGCGAAGGCCAACGTTGCGTCAGGGCATCTATCCCTTCCGACATCCTTTCTTGCCTTCGACTGTAAAAACGACTCGCCTTGGCTGACCGAAAAGTCGCCATGAGATCCATGATAGGAAGACCCCACCTGCTGATTATCTGCGCAAATACCTCCGGATGAAGCTCCCACTCTCCGGCATCCACTCGGACTCTGCTGAGAAAATCTACGATCACATTGTCCGTTCCCGCAATGTGCACCGCCGAGATTGCCTGTAGCCGAGGCTCCACCCAGGTGAACAGAGCTCCTGCTTCTTCCTCCATGGCCGTGCTTCCTGTACTGCCCTGCCGATTGAGGTAAGCCACCGTCGCGGAATTGTCCGACAGGACTCACACCACTCTCCCTTTCACCGCGGCCTCGAATGCTTGGAGAGCTAGGAACACCGCTCGCAGTTCCAGACGGTTGATCGACCACTGGACCTCCTGGTCGTTCCAAGTTCCTTGTGCGAACAGTTTCCCGCAGTGCGCTCCCCAACCTGCAAGACTCGCATCTGTCAACACCGGAAGCCACCGCGGCTGTTCCAGTGGCATGCCCGCCACCAGACTGCTTGGGCAAAGCCACCACTGAAGAGACTGCCTGACCCGCAATGGACAGGGCAGACGCTTGTTTAAAGAATCATTCTGGGACTTCCGGTTTGGGCAATGAGCTGACCGGTCGGTTCACGATCAGCTCCGGGCGATCGCCCTTCAAAAAACGGCTATAAATTCTTCTAAATAATCCCCCTCCACCACCGGCATTGTTTCTCCCTTGCCGGGGCTCCAACACTCGGCGCGGAGGCGATTCGCGACCATCCCTACCGGCCCGGAGATGAAAGATTAGCGAATCGGGGAAGGTGAAGAGGCCATTTGGGTGCTTCCCCCACTGTCATCGTTAGTGCTCCTTGTGTGGGATCCGGTGTTCGGGGACACGAAAAGACCTGCAAACGCACCTACCAGAACGGAGAAGCTCCCAGGGCTAATTCTCAAATCGATCGGAAGTACGATCGGGCGTCCTTGCCGCTGCCAGCCTCCGTCCCAAGCACCACGTGGCGGCCTGGCTCCGGCGGAAATAGACCGGCGACATCTTCCAGTGACCTGGGCAGGCGACCTACTCTTTTGAAAGGTGGGACGTGGTGAGCCCGGACAGCTCCCTGCAGCTCCCTGCCACTTACGGAGAGTGGAACACCCAGGTGAGGTGCGACCAGTGTTTGTGCGGCTTGGAGGGGAAGTGGGGAAGGACATCGGGACACACTTGAGCGCCCCAACCCTCTTTCCCGCTCCCGCGGCTGGCTATTCTATCGGGGCCCTGTATTTCCAGTGAAGCGGAGGTCCGGGATTGCTTTTGCCTGCTTAGGGGAGAGTAGCTATTGCCGCCAGCTAAGGAGATAAGATACCACTTTCGGCGGGGCACAGCGCTCTTCTCCTTCCTCGCGGGGCCTCGGAGACCGTCGGACCCTTGCCTGACAACAGCGAGCACTGGGGCCTGGGAGAAAACGTGCTAAACTGTGGTAGGACTTTCTTTTACTGCCCTATTTACTAGAGTCCTCCTGGGGTACTGAGCCTACAGTCCCGCGGCCGTCTCTGCCTGGTTTGGACAGACAACTCCCTCACAGCGCCTACACCTCCATACAGCGGGGGATTGCAAATACACAGCCCTACCTCTGCTACTCTACGGGAGCAGTGCCCGGTGTGGGACGTGGTGCGTATCGCATAGCTGACCTGATGGCGTCTAAGGCTCCGCGAAAGGAGAGACCCCGCCTTATAGAGGGAAAAACGGCAGAAGGCTTGCCACCTAGCCCGAAACCGGGCACCCCGCCAAACCTGGTGGCCGAGGTTAGTGCCGCGGTGGTGCAGGCGCTCAGTACACGATTTCAGGACTTGGGGGAGCAAATTCAATCACTTGGCCAACGTTTCACGATGGTGGAGGAGCGGCTGGAGCAGGTGGAGACGAGGGTGTCCGCTGTAGAAGACACGCAACACTCGATGGTGGCCAAAGTGGCTGCTCTAGAGACTTTGGTGAAGCAGCAAGGGGAGAAACTCGATGAATTGGAGAATCGAGGTAGGAGAAAAAACCTGCGATTCATCGGAATTCCTGAAAGTGTAACTGATAGTGCCCTACTTGATTATTTACAATCATGGATTGGGAGTCTCCTGCCAAGTCTGGGAGGAGAATCGCTCAAAATTGAACGGATACACCGGCTTGGCCAGAGAAGAGAGCAGCACAGGAAACCACGAGCAGTGATTGCCCGCTTTCTTGATTACAGACAGAAAGAGGAGGTACTAAAGGCGGCAAGGGGCCGACGGCGGAACCCACAAGACACTGAGCCGATCTTAGTATTTTAGGACTACTCTATCCTCGTTAGTCAACAACGCAGGGCTTTTTCAGGGATTTGTACCCAGCTGTTTAACCGCGGCCTTCGCTTCTCACTCCTCTACCCTGCACGGTTGCGGGTCGAGCACCAAGGCCACACCCGCATTCTAGCGACCCCGGAAGAGGCGACTACCTTCCTGGACTCTCTGCCAGCTCAAACCGATACGTGACTGTCTAGAGGTGGGGGGTACCCCCCCCCATATGTTATGAGAGAACTATTGGTTTTGCCTTTTATGTAGTATACTAGACTGGGATGCAGTGATTCATTATCTGGTAACATTTCCTGTGCCAGGGGAGACACTGTATCCTTGTTATTTGGTTGCAATGGTTACTTTGTTACACTTTGTTCTACTTGCTACTGCCTTGTTGGCTCCCTGGTTACTTCCATTTTTGCAATGTCTTGCCCCTGTATTCCTGCCTGACCCCCCCCCTCCCTTCCCTTCTTTATCTCTCTTCAGGGGGGGCGATGGGTTGAGGTGGGGGGGGTGGTCGGGGGAGTAGAGGGGACTGGATTAGATAAAGCATAGATACAGGTAACCGATGAGGGGGGAGGGCGGGGGAGATGGGGGGTCATCCGGGGGGGAGATGTGCAGGGGCCGTGGGGGAGTGGGCGAGTGGAGGGTGATAGCGCCGGGTGGGGGAGCCCCGATACAGGGGTTCGCAGTGGAGACTTTATGTCTCTTTTTCTGTTTTGATATTCTTGGTGGGGAGGGTGTAGTATTGGAGGGGCGAGCCCGTATGCCACAGGAAGTAGTCCAGGCTATAGCTGGACGGGAGACCTTGGAGGAGGGGGGGGCAGGGGGAGGGGAGGGGGTACACTCCAGTGAATGCTATTAGAAGGGATAACGGCTTACCTATAGATGGGGAGGGATACCAGGCTGGGGGTATTCCTCTGCAGTGTTTGGTAGTGATTCTGTGGTGGCGCCTTGACACTGCCCCGGCGCTTTGAAAATAATCTCGTGGAATGTCTGTGGGCTGGGAAACCCTATTAAGAGGCACAAGGTCTTGCAAGCACTTGCACGGCATAAATGTGACATTGCGTTCCTTCAAGAGACCCACCAGACAGCCATTGAACATAGCAAACTTTGTCGGAGTTGGGTGGGCCAAGTATGGGGGTCCCCTGCCCAGGGGCATAAGGGAGGCGTAGCGATTTTAATTCATAAACGCGTGTGATTCATAGAGGAGACGGTCATTGCTGATAATTCTGGCAGATCCCTGTTGATTTATGGTCATTTAGACGGTAAACCGGTGATTCTGGGGAATCTCTATGGTCCCAATGTGGTTGATCCGGGTTTTTACAATGGTCTGGCATCCAGAGTGGAGCAGCTTCCGGAGTGTCCGGTGATTTTGGGCGGGGACTTTAACGGAGTCCTGGATGTAGATCAGGATACCTCTGAGAGAGGGGGCGGGCGGGAGAGGATAGTATCCTCCCAGATGTTGTTGCGGTTCTGTCGGAGATTGGGTTTACTTGATCCTTGGCGAGTCCTGCACCCCTCCGAGAGGGACTACACCCATCAATCTCGAGCGCATGGTTCTAATGCCCGTATTGACTATGTAATGATTTCAGGGATTTTGTTCACACACACCGAGGATGCCCAGATTGGTCCTTCCGAAATATCAGACCACGCGATGGTGTGGCTTGCCTTACACTGGGGGCGGGACGCACACCGGTCACGTTTGTGGAGATTCCCCCTAGAACTTTATTCGGATGGGCCATTTCGCCACTTCCTCCGCCAGAGATGGGTGGAATTTCTTGCCCATCACCAGGTTCACGCAGATGACCCCGAGTTAGTCTGGGAAACGGCAAAGGTGGTTCTTCGCGGAGACATCATCGGATACGCCGCGAGAAGGCGCCGGTTGATGGCAGAACGTATAGTACTACTTGAGCGCCGAGTCACTACGTTACGGCGGCGATGTGCCCGCACGCCAGCGTTGTCCAATAAGAAGTTGTTATGGGAAGTCCAGACCGAGCTTAATGAGCTCTTACATCAACGAGCAAAGAAATCGGCTTTGTTTTATCGGTTTCGTTTGCACTGCTATGGTGACAAACCTGGCAAGTTGCTAGCACGCTGTCTGCGAGCCCGACGGAGTCTTGCCCACGTAGCGGCATTGAAAGACGGCCAGGGACGTGTGCATAAAGAGAATAAAGAAATTGCAGAGATTTTTCGCACCTTCTTTCAAAGGTTATACACGTCTGAGGCCGGATCCCCGGAGGGGCTGCAGGACTATTTTGAGGGCTTGGAGTTGCCTCAACTCACTTCAGCCCAGAGGGAGGTTTTAGATTCACCTATTACTGTGCAGGAGATACAATCCGCAATATCGGCGGCCCAGTGCTATAAATCGCCAGGGCCAGATGGATTCGGGGCAGAAGTCTATAAGATCCTCGGGGACGAGGTCAGCCCACTCCTGCGAGAGGTCTTTGTCACCAGGGCAGAGCACGGGGCGTTCAGCTGGGGGCGTAATCACGCGTATATCACTTTGATCCCGAAGCCGGGTAAGGACCTACGCAGGCAGCGTCATATCGACCCATCTCCCTATTAAACTTCGATCTTAAACTGTTGGCGAAGATTCTAGCTGATCGCCTGGCGGGGGTATTCGGCTACTTAATTCATGATGCACAAGTGGGCTTTGTGAAAGGCCGACATGCCGTGCGAAACCTTCGGAAGATTTTGGCCTCCTTGGAGTGGGTTCATGCTCATAATATTTCGTCGTTGTTGATTAGCTTCGATGCAGAGAAGGCCTTTGACAGAGTGGACTGGCGCTATCTATGGAGACTGCTACCGCGCTATGGCATTGGGGAGGATTTTTGTAATATGGTGCAAAGTCTATACATTTCCCCGACCGCGGGCATACTGTGCAATGGCTTCCTCTCGGACGATATTATGTTGGGTAGAGGTACAAGACAGGGCTGTCCTCTATCGCCATTGCTATTCGCTCTTTCCTTGGACCCGCTGATTCGCACCGTCGTAACCTCGGAGGGGATACAGGGAGTGGGAATTCGGTCGCAAACCTTCCTTATCTCGGCCTTCGCCGATGACTTGTTAGTCCATTTGACGTCTCCGACCACTTCTTTATCTTTGCTTTTAGATGAATTCCAGCGCTTTGGAGCAATTGCAGGCTTGCGCATTAACAAAGATAAATCTGAAGTAGTGGATGTCTCGGGGTATTTCCGCAATTCTTGGAGGGGACCCTTCCCTTTGCGGTGGGCAGACAAAGAATTTATCTATCTGGGCATAACATTGACCGGTAATCCCCGGGATCTATACCGACGTAATTTAGATCGGATAATGCAGCAGCTGGCGGTGCAGTTAAATGCATGGGGACCTCTCCCGTTGTCTCTCGCAGGGAGGATAGCGGCAGTCCAAATGATAGTTCTACCCAGAATTTTGTACTGGCTGCAGACCCTGCCGGTCTGGTTGCTCCGACGGGACTTGTGTAAAATGGAGGCTTTGCTTAAGCGTTTTCTTTGGAGGGGGCAACGGGCGCGGGTCGCATGGAATCGTCTCCTTGGCAAATGGCGAGAGGGTGGTATGGGCCTTCCCGACTTGAAGACTTATGCATTGGCTTGTCAAGCCAGACATTTGGGGGATTGGCTTGGGGGGACGGAAGTCTACACGCCTAGGTCTTTAGAGGAGTGTTTGGTGGCCCCTGCGACTCTCCTGGCGTTTTTGCACGGCACGTCTACGGATTTCACGGCTACTAGTCGGCAGAGTCCGTTAATAGACTCGGCCCGACGCACATGGCAATTACTTAACCAATATTGGCAGGAAACGTGGAAGGTGTCTTGTTGGTTGCCGCTGCAGGGTAATGCCCAATTCACTCCAGGATCCACGACTGCGGTGTTTCGGGACTGGCGGATACGGGGCATCCGGTTGATAGGACACTTGGTGGACCAAGCGGGAAACTGTAAGTCATTCCGAACGCTCAGTCGGGAATACGATCTCCCCGACTCGCATTGTTTTGCCTACATACAAATTTCCCACTATGTGGCCGCACTGCCGCGCGAAGCGCTGCAGGTTGAACGATCAGCCCATATTTTGGAATTCTTCCAGTTGGGAGAGGAACACCCGCCGTCGATTTCTAATTTGAAACGCAGTCTGGAGCGGTATCGTTCCCTCCCTGATTATAGTGGAGTCGAGAGAGCTTGGGCGACTGAATTGGGTGTAGACATACAGCCGGGATTGGTACTGACGGCATTGAAACGGATTAGCCGACTAGTTCAAGGAGCACGCTGGCGGGAGATCCAATTTAAGTGCGTGACGAGGGCTCATTTTTCGCCAAGGCGGGCGCTGCGCAGTCGGTTGGACACGGATGGCTCCTGCCCACGCTGTTCGGAGCCCTTGGCTACTCTCTTACACATGTGGTGGGGCTGTCGGGGAATACGGGCATATTGGGCTCGGATATGCAATTTCCTTTGCATGCTGCTTCAGCGAAGGCTTCATTGGACGGGACTATTTGTTGCACTGGATCAGTTGCCGACCCCTGGACCTGTGAAAGCCGGTGAGAGTTTGCTTGTGCGGAAGGCCTGTCTGGTGGGTAAAGGGCCGATTCTTCGTTTATGGCGGGAACGCCAACTGCCCACTTTTAGTGAATGGCGGAATAATTTTCATCAATTAATGCTAACGGAGCGTTGGATGGCGCGGGGCAGTGCCAGGCGTTGGACAGTCTTTATGTCGACATGGGAGCCATATATCCAGCAGCTAGGACCCCACAGCCGTAATGCCACCCTCCAGGGGGGAGTTGAATGACTGCGGACCTAGGAAGTGGGTAGGCGGTAGTTGCTTTACAGTTCTTGATGACAATTGGTTTCTGCAGTGGGTAATGGAGTGAGGGTGGGTTGGTGGGTGAGGGGTGGGGGGTGGGAGGAGGGGGGTTGGGAGATACTGTAAAATGCCTGCCCTTTGTACTATCTTTTTGTTGGCTCCCGGGGGGGTGAAGAGTAAACCCTCCCCGGGGTGTCTGTTGTTATATGTCTGGATTTTATGGAGGACTTAAATAAAGTATTAAAAAAAAAAAAAAAAAAAAAAGAATCATTCTGGTGCGACCAATGTCGGAGAAGCGACCTCTGCAACGGGCGCATGTGAGCTCTGGCCCACGGTACTACTTCCAGGGTTGCCGCCATTGTCCCCAGATTGCGAAGATAGGATCAAGCTGATGGAGCTGGAGTCAAAATAAACTTGCGCAAGTAACTGCCGAAGAGCCAGGGCCCGTCGATCCGTCAGAAACACCGCTCCCCTTTGGGTATTGAACTGCACTCCCAAGTAGTCCAGGACCTGAGATGGAACCAACTTGCTTTTGGTTGCATTGACTACCCAGCCGAGGCTCTGAAGGAACTTTACCATCCTGTTTGTAACTTGGATGCGCTCTGCCTTGGATTACACCCGAATGAACCAGTCATCGAGGTACGGGTGAACCAAAATTCCTTCTTTTCGCAGTGCAGCCGCCACCATCACCATCGCCTTGGTGAAGGTGCGCGGAGCCGTCGCTAACCCGAAGGGCAAGGCCTGAAACTGAAAATGCCCCCTCAGAAGAGCAAACCTTATAAACTGCTGATGGGCCGCTCTGATAAGGATGTGCAAATATGCCTCGGTAAGATCGAGGGAAGTCAGAAACTCTCCTTGCTAGACCACCACTATTACCAATCGCAAGGTTTCCATTTGAAAATGAGACACCCGCAGACAGCGATTTACTCCCTTGAGGTCCAGGATAGGACGGAGAGACCCGTCCCTTTTTTGGTACTACGAAGTAAATAGAGTAACAACCGACGCCGTAGAGCTGCTGCGGAACCAGCACAACCGCTCCTAACTGTAAGAGACGATCCAACGTCTGCCGAACCGCTATCGTTCTCTGCTGCCCTCTGCAAGGGGAAAGGACAAATGAGTCTAGGACCGGATGGGCAAATTCTAGAGCATTGCCTTCACGTATTACCTCCAACACCCATTGATCGGAGGTTATTTGGACCCAGGCAGGAAGAAACTCCTGCAGCCGCCCCCCTATGGACTGAATTCCTGCCTGGGCCCGCCTCGCTTCATTGTGGTTTTCAGCTTGCCGCGAAGGAGGAAGCCGCGAATCCTCTACCTGCGCCTCGAAACCCACGAAATCCTTGCGCTCTGGAGGCAAATCTTTCTCTTTGAAAACTTCCCAATCGGGAGGTACAAAATCGCTTAAAGTCCCTAAAGTGACTCCGCAAAGACGGCAGGGGCCTCCCTTGCTTAGGCTTGTCCTCCGACAGCCTTTCACCTTTGCACTCTCCCAAATCCTTAACCAACTTGTCCAGATCTTCACCGAACAACAACTTCCCCTTAAAAGGAAGCTTGCTAAGACACGACTTAGAAGAACCATCCGCCGCCCAATTTCTTAACCACAGATAACGGCACGTGGCTACCAGGGAAGCCATACTATTAGCCAATGACCTAATCAAATCATAGTGGACATCCGCTAAATATGCCAAACCTGATTCCAGCCGAATCACATCCATTAAGCGCTCCTGCGACAGTTGAGACGGCTGCTGCAAGCATTGTGACCACCTGAGACAAGCTCTCGCTACCCAAGCCCCACAGATGGAAGCTTGCAAAGAGAGAGCATTAACCTCAAAGGCTTGTTTCAACAAGCCAGCCACCCTTCTGTCTTGCGCATCCTTCAAGGCCGCACTGACTTCCACCGGAATAGTTGTCTTTTTCGTGACCGCCGATACCGCAGCATCTAAACGTGGCGAGCGGAACCTCTCCTTTTCCTTGTCTGCTAAGGGGTAGAGCCTATTCATAGCTCTAACCCCTCGCAGTCCAGCCTCTGGCAAATCCCATTCATCTTGGAGCATCCGGTCGACCACTCGGTGAACAGGAAACACCGCCTGAATTTGTCGCACTGCCTGAATGAGAGGGTCCTCCAGCCCCTCTTCTTCCGCCGGCTGGCTTGGAGCAAGATTGAGCGCTTGCAGAGACTCTGTAATGAGCGCCGTAAGCTCCTCCTTTTGGAAAACTCTTATGATTCTAGCCTGGTCTTCAGGCTCCGGAATCTCCCCTTCTTCAAGTTCTTCCATTCTTGATTCAGGCTCGTACTCTACCTCTTCCACCTCGGGCCAATCCGAATCCAAGGGTTGTTCCCCCAGAAGTCGGATCCTCTTGAGAGGCCTTCCTAGCGTGCTACCAGGCCTTTCTGAGGCTGACTGCTGCACTCCAGCCCCAAGCATTAACTGGTCCGGCACCGTCCCCTGCTGCCGCATACAATAAGCTTGATGCATCACTAGTACAAAGTCAGGGGAAAAAAAACTCAAGAGACACCCCGGCTCCTGTGGAAGCCACGTGAGTAGCTGACCCCGCCTGGCTTTTCAAAGGGGACCCGGACGGAAGGTCTAGCAGAGCCTCTCCTTTGCCCCTCGCCCGGCTTACCTTGAATCTCCTGTTCCATTGTGGTTGAGACCGCAGCGCAGCCCCTGTAAAACCCGGCTTCCGATACCACACCTCTGCGAGTGCCACACACCAAGCACTGCGGATAAGGCATGAGCTCTAAGACCAATAAAAAAAGAAAGCAAAGACTAGCTATCAGCCTAAAGTTTTTTTGTTTTGTTTTGTTTTTAAACTGAAACTAAATCAAATTCAGCTGAAGCGCATTAAAGAGACTTGAATTAAGTTAAATTAAACTAAATCCTATCAATAAGCAGCCTTCTTTACGAATCATGAGAGCCTCGTAGAGCTGCCGCCGGCCCGCAGCCCACCCGCATGGTCCAAAATGCGTGGGAAGAACAGCCCGCCAAAATCACTGCTCCTGCCTGCCGCCGCTGAAACCCCAATAAGGGATTTCAGCCTTCATGCCTGAACACGGCTCGCCGGCTGACTCACCCGCTCCGTCGGACTTCAAGGTGCCTTCAGGCGATCTCTCTCGCCGGCGCGCTCAAAAGCCCTGCAATCTGTGACACTGCTTCCCGGGGCACGCAAGCAGCGACCACAGAGAGGGCTTGCCAGGCTCCGTTGTACTGCCCCGATCTCACCACGAGGCAAGCTGGGCCCCACCGTCAAAATTACTCTACTGCTGCTTAACTCCCCTCCGTTCCAACCAGGAGGGGAGAGCAGTTCCCAGCACCGGAGCAGGCTCAACGGGTGAAGAAGGTGGCCCAGGAAGCAGGTTCAAATCCTGACCCAAGATTTTTTTTTTTTTTTTTTTAAAGAAACCACTCCAAAATTAACAACAGTTATAGGGAATAAAATAAACCCCTTAACACTAACTATCCTAACAAATGCTCCTTATCTGGTCCTTTAGTGAGCCCAGCGCCTAGGCTCACTACGTCCTCCTGCTGCATGGAGACTGGACACACTGGGGCTGATGGGAGAGACCAGCAGGGTATATCCATTGATGTCATGATTCTGACATGCCCAGTCTCCATGCTGGAAGAGGAGGTGCACTACCCAGAGGTGGAGGACTGAACTGGAGGAACGATAAGGAACTCAGAAATGCGTAACATTATTAATCAACAAAACAACTTTAGAACAAAAGCAAGTACTTTGCTCTTACCGCAGTGAAACCTGCATCAGACCACAGTACTAACTAGGCATTCTACAGTAGCCAGACTCCCAAAACTGCAGAAAGTCTTCCAGGGCGGGACCTGAATTGGTCTAGCAGGATTCAAGGAAATTAAATTATCAAGTATGTAAAATTTCTCCTCATCTTGCTAGACTAGTCTAGACCTGTGGGATATACCAAGCATTCAGAACCATGAGTGGGAGAAAGATGACACAGAGGACAGAGCTGCCCTGCCAAAGGCACTAGTTGTACTAACCAACACAAGCCACCTATAGTGCTTCACAAGGTGCTCCATGAAGACCAGGTAGCCAACATACAGATGTCTTCTGGAGACACCAAAGTGAACTCCACACAGGAAAAGGCCTGCACCTGAGTAAAGTGAGCTCTTATTCACTTCAGAACATGCTGACCAGTCAGAATGTACATGGCCCACTTACTTCTCCTTAATCCAGTGGGCAATAGAGGACTTGACACTGCCAGTCCTTACCTCGGACCACCAAGGATGATTTGACCAGCAGAAGGAACCAGAAATTGACAGGTATCTGATCAACATCCTCCACACATCCATCAGACAGAGCAGGGGTCCTTCTGAAGATCCTCCTTTGAAAAAGGAGACATTTTACTTTCAGCAGCCTTTTATTGATGATGTTATGCTTAATGCATGTATATGTTAATTGGTGTTTTGTATGATGGGTGTATGATTTGAATTACGAGTATTTTTGTAACATTTTTGTAAATAAATAAATATAATAAAGAGGGACAGCATCTTTGGGAGAAAGGATGGCAACATTTCCAAGGAGATAGACTGTCAAGATGATAAAGAAAAGTTTCCTGTAAGACAAGGATTTCAGCTTTGCCACACACCAGACGAATGCTATAGCCCCCAGAAAAACCACCTTAAGGTTCAAATCCTTGAGGGAGTTCTTATGAATCGGCTCAAAAAGTAGATACTTTCAGTGCCTTCAACACCAGACTCCACTGAGGGGAAAAACTGGACCTACAGACAAATAGAACTGCTTCACTCCCCTGAGGAAAATGGAGAAACTGGGGTGCACTGCCAATGAAATCCCTTGGCTGTGACCCCTGTAACTTGCAGGATTGCCACCTGAACCTTGAGAGTTCAGGGCCTAGCTTGAAGCAGGCTGGACTGCAAAGATGACACTCTCACATAAGTTGAGGATGGAGAGACCCTTCGGGCCATAAGCAGGGTGTCTACTACTGCTCCAGAAGCAGCCCTTTCTAGAGAGCCTATGCCTCTTAAGGGCCAGACCATAAGCAAGAAGGGACCGGTACCTCCATTACCAGGAGCCTACACTGCAGTAGACTCTTCTCTTGAGGTAGCAGGAGAAGGGGGTCATGCCATCTGGTTTAAGATTTGTATATTATGTCCAGAGCCACTAGGTTCACATGGACCTGAAACTTGAACAGAAGAGAACTCACCAGGGGTCAGGGAGGGAAACAGCATCTTTTCCTTGAGACCACTCTTTAAACAGGGCATCCAAGCCCACCCTATCTGTTGATCCTCCTTACAGCTGAAAAACTTCCCCACATTGGAATTCTCTTGAGTGCCGATCAAGTCCAATACTGAAAGGCTACATCTCTGCACTATGAGATCACATGTGTGAGGGCTGGGCTTCTACTTACCTTGATATACAGAGTTCTGATTCAGGAAGTCGGCCTGTTTATTGCCTATGCCTGTAATATGCACTTCAGATAGGACAACCAAATGTTCCTCCACCCAACACCACAGCTTCATGACCACGAGAGCCATTTTAGACAGACTGTGTTGACCGAGAACCCATGGTCAATTGCTTAGAAGGCAGCAAAACTATACCACCAATGCCTTGCTTCCAACACTTGAGTTCCATCTTATTTGCTGACATATGCCAATATCATGGCATTATCTGAGACCACTCAAACTGCCTTGCCCATTAGGAGAATCCAAATATTCTCCAGACCAGGTAGATAAATGTCCAGGCGGCTTCCTGAGGTAATCAGAATCCCTGGGCCAAATGGCCCAGGCAGTGAGCATCCAAATTCCCACAGGCTGACATCCAAAGTGATAATCACGCCAGCGACCACTCGGCCATCAGATGGTAGAAATGCCACCTCAACCTCCATTCCTTGATCTCCTGGGGGAGAGGAAGGGTCTGGTCATACTAGAAAAATGTATACCAGAAGGTTAGTAGGTGCCCATGCAGCCTCCCACATCATGCTCTAGTGACAGATCAACCTGCAGGCTGCTGTTCAAGAGCGTTTTAAATCAATATTTTCCTCTCAAATCTTTAGAATTTTCTTCAGAGAGGAGAAAATCAATCTGCCGGAGACAAAGAAATACTGGAGGGACCTCTGGTGGCTGAGATGAATAGAGGCATGGGAGTGATGTCATTGAAACCTGGGCTTTTCATTGATCCACTGTCTCCATCAATCTGCAAGTAGGGGAACACAACCCACTTGTCTGGACTGGTCTAGCAGGACAATATGGATGTCAGCGTTAAATTGGCATTATAAAACCCTGCACTACAGCTTTAAGCACTGGGCTCTAGGGCCGATTGTCATTTGGAGGACATTTTTCTTGTTTTCAATGCACACGCATGAAGTATTCAAATGTAAGATACACATTTGATCCCAAACAGCTAATGATATTTCTTGACTCTAAAATTCCAAATGTGGTTAATCTGGGAAACAACTGATGCTGTCTCTCTTTACTCTTTTCCTATTTGGTTGTGTGTGATCATCTCAGTTTTTCTGGGCTGGAACTGGACCACTATCCATCACCTTCCCTCCCCAACCATCACCCTTTTTCCCCCAATTTTTCCCCAACTGGGGGCTTACTGGGAAATGCATATAATTATTTTAAAGCAGGAGCTCCCCCATGAGGTTTTTTTCTGTACAGGTTTTTCCCTCCCCCCCCACCCCCCCTACTGTGTACAATTTCCTGCTGTAACAGGTGTACTTGCTCTAAAATTTAAGTTCATACAAACATTTTACAAAGCCTTAAAATGACAGACTCCCTTTACTATTAACTTGTTTTTTTATTTATCAAATTTCAAATATACACCAAGGAGATTCTTTGAACAGGTAACTGTACCCAAGAAGAGTTTTACAGACCACATCAGACTCTCTCAGGATACATTTTAGACCACATTGTGTGTTGGGGGGGAGGGGGGAATGAAATGAACAGGAGTCCAAAAATCTATTGGAAAACTAGGAAACAATAAGAAACATTGCCAAAAGAAATAGGAGTGACAACCATATCCAAAATGTCCAGTAACACTCCAATCTAGCCTTGTTGCTGTTTAGCATCCAGCAGGAAGCAAAGTTGAGAAGGCTCAAAAATGTGATGAGCTTTATTCTGAAAAATCAACACACATTTACATGGAAACCTCAATTGAAGCTTCACACCCAGCGCAATAGCTTCAAATGATAAAGTAAAAACCTCTTCCTTCTCTCCTGCGTCCACTTAGAGACATCTGGAAAAATCTGTATCTTGCGACCTAGAAAAACTCAACATCCACTATCTTGAAAAAAAAAGCCACAACAAAGCTGCTTTATCTTGCAGAAAAACAAACGTTACCAAATGGGTAGACCTGACTTCACCTTCTCTTGTGATTTTTCTAAATAATCAGTCAAATTTTCCAAATCCGAGTTATCAGATGAGACACCCACTAGGGAGTCTGTCTTCTGTTGCTGTAAAGGACTAGAAGGCAAAAAATAGATTTTCTGGAGCAGAGGATGTCCCAACTTAGGGTAATTAAATACCTCCTTTAGAAACCTAGAGAAAAGGTCTCTAAGATTCAGAAGTGGCATCTGAGGAAAATTCAACACACTAAGATTTAAGTTTCTATTATGAGTTTCCAAATTCTCAATCTTCCGCTGAAACACCAGCCTGTCCTGAGCAAGGCTCCCCTGTGTTCTCTCACATCTTTAACTGTAGACTGAACTCAATAACTCCTCCTAGTTGGCCAGTTTATGCCTCAAAGTATCAATTTTTGCAATAATTATTGAGGCATTTTGAGCAAAGTCAGCACATACTTTGTAAAACGTTTCCAAAGTCAGCCAAATGGAGTCCAGAGTCATTCCTGAGGTCAGGTCAAATGAGAATATAATTAATCAGAAAACTGCACCAAAGAAGCACCTACTGATCCCGTTCTGAGAACTTACTTCTGGAGCACCTCTGCAGAGGGAGAGGAAACCTTCCTCCCACTGATGGAATGTCCAGGCTCCGCAGGGCGAAGGCTCTCACCAGGCAGACATCCGACTCACATTAATGGCTTCAGTGCCTGCCTGCACCGCCACCGCTTTGTCCAGGCCTGGAGGCGTGACTGGACCAGTAGGCCGAGTGAGACTTTGCACTCCTAGTCAGGGCTCTTCCACGCCCCGACAGCAGGAACACCCAAAGCAGACTTGGGTGCAACAAAGCTGTCCATAGTCTGCTGCCCCGGCGCAAGAGCCATTGACTTCGGGGGCAGGACACCCTTCAGTTTGGCCTTGTGTTTCGGCATAAAAGAAATACAGGAGAACTCAACCAAGGAAACAAGAAAATAAGCCAAGCAGCAACAGCACTTTGCATCCTCCTCCAACGCCATCTTGGACATGCCCTTCCTTCCCCCCCAATAAAATCTTGTTTTTACACTGACAGCAATATGAATGAAAGTTTTCCTTGATTCAACACAAGGATGGAGTACTTTCAGAGGTCCTCAAAAGATGTCGCTCTCTGCTTTTAGATATACTGCCATAATTAATTATCAGTTGACACTTATGAAAATAGTAATTGGGTGACTAATCTGCATGCAGAGGTCCACTAGCCACTAATGCCAGTTATTTGGCTGTGGGGGTAAATTTAGGCACCCTTTTTTGCTCATAACAGCATTTTGTGTGTACAACTAGACATTTATAGAGCTGGCCAGAGCCTGCATAAACTAAGTGTTACTAACATACATTTATGCAGTGTATGCACATATATCCCTGGGGACAGAGGCTGGGCAGAGTTGGTGTGACACAGAGACAAGGAGGAATTTTACATACCTGTTAATTCTTTCCTTGAATCCTGCTAGAACAGTCCAGATGAATAGATTATGCTCCCTTGCCAGCAGGTGGAGGCCAACTTGAGCAACTTTCAGTGATGCCATCACTCTGTATAAGTACTGCTGCCACACAGAGAAGCCAGTATAACACTTCCCAACCGCAGCAAGACTGAAAAACTCAGAAAGAAAAACAAAAAACTTTGAACATTAATAGCTAATAACAAATGGAACATTTATCCAGAACAAATATTTGGTTCTCGTACTACGTCAGATACTGATACGGACACTGACCAGGCAATCAAGAGGCCCAGAGCTCAAAAACCTGCAGGAGAATCTTCCAGGGCGGGTCCTAGTCTGGTCTAGCAGGATTCAAGGAAAGGAAATCATCAAGTATGACCTTCCTCATCATCCTGCTAGACCAGTCCAGATGAGTGGGATGTACCTAAGCAGTCTGGACTCAGGGTGGGAAGACAAATACTCTGGCAAGAAGGGATGGAGTGGGTGATCAATTACCCCAAGAGCACCTCACACCTTCTCAAGACCTGGAATATCTTGGAGCCTGGTTCAACATGCTCCTAGGTTGGATACTCCTAATGTCAAAGATGTCCCACAAGCAGAAGAGACAACTCAAGGACTTTTGTTGTCAGTCAGCTCCCTGGGCCTGGCACTACCTCAAACTCCTTGAGTCCATGACATCAACCATGGAACTGGTCCCTTGGGCTAAGGTTCCTATGTGCTCAACTTCAGAGGCATCTGTCATCTCTCTGGTCCCCCTGCTCTTAACTGTTCAAATTGGCTCTTCTTCTCCCTCTGCAGATAAAGGAGCAATTAACGTGGTGGCTGCAATCACATCATCTGATAACCGGGATGTTATTGGATGCACCATATTGGATGACAGTTACCATGGATGCCAGTCTGGAGGGCTGGGGAGCTCACTGTCTAGATCAGATGGTTTATGGCCATTGAGCCCTGCAGGAGGCCTCCTGGCCAATCAACCAGTTAGAGGCCAGAGCAATATGCCTAACTCTTGAGAGGTTTCTGCCCCTTTTTAGCAGGCAAAACAGCCCGAGTGGTCCGAGACAATGCCACAGCAGTGGCATACATTAACAAGTAGGGCAGAATTCGCAGTGCCGGTATGGCTTAAAAGTGGCAGAACTGTGCAGTTAGACAAGGTTCATCTATTTGCTCTGCTAGCAGCCCATGTAGCAGGGTGGACAATGTGCAAGCAGACTTCATGGATCCCAGTAAGTGGGAGCTGAGCAGAGCCGTCAACCACATAGTGCGGAGGTGGGGCCTTCCAGTATGTGACCTGATTACCACTTGGGAGCATGCTAACATAGCAAACATTTTTTCAGCCCGAGGGGGAAAGGGACCACTGGAGGTGGGGGGGGGGGGGGGGAGAGGAATATAAACCAGAGCTCATCCAAGCCACCCAAATCTGCTCACAGAAACAGTAACAAAACATTTTTCTGGATCAGAAAATAAAATAGTATAATCCATA
This sequence comes from Ichthyophis bannanicus, assembly GCA_033557465.1. Lineage (NCBI taxonomy): Eukaryota > Metazoa > Chordata > Amphibia > Gymnophiona > Ichthyophiidae > Ichthyophis > Ichthyophis bannanicus. Next base: position 552,777,132 of record CM066031.1, read on the forward strand.
AAACCAACCAACCAGAGGCTCCCCAACAGTATTCCGCACAACTATTTAATTGCATGCCATACATAGATTTCCAGGAGTGATGATTAGGGCATGGAAAGGGAGTGGTTTGGATGGCCCTAAAATAACGATATGTATTCCACATGTATTGAGTACCTGCAAATTCTCCTTATCCAGATACGAAAAACAAAGATCAGATGCTAAAAATGGCAACATTAACTTTATTAACATTTAAATCTCAAGAATCTGTTTTGATTACTAACTTTTATACTTAAGGTTTTAAACATCGGTGTAAATACTTTTGAAGATATAAGCGACAGACTATCATCAACCCAAGATCCAAGGGGTGGGGTGGAGACTTTCAGTGCCTTGTGATCCCCGAGATTCACGGGATCAGGATATTAAAATGTTTGTCTTCTGTGACAGGCTCACAACTGTGGAATGAATTTCCTTTGGAGTTTAAGTGGATGGAGGATTAGATTTGAGGAAACTTAAAAACTCATTTTTTAGGCAGATGTATCCTTGAGGGAATTATGATATATCAGTAAGGTCTGTTTTATGCAAAATTATTTTAGTTTTGTTTTATACAATGTTTATTTGCTTAAGTCTGAACTATTTGTTATTGTGTTATTCTTTAGTTTCAAAAAATCTCACTGAAATAAAGGAGATTATTCCCTGTATTCAATAAACAGTCAATTTTCAACTATAAATCATTTTGGAAGAAAAAAAGACCTCAGTGTGCATATCTGACTAGCCACTCATATAAACATCAACACCATAACATCACAAGTCAAAACCGTCTAGCACCCTATGATATTGGGTTGACGGCTGTATAAACGGCCAGTCGAATATGCATACTCAAAAAGGCCTCCATGAGACGCCTCCTGAAGAAACCCAACCTTGATCCCAATCTACCTGCTTCATACAGATCCATTGCCAGCAATCCCCTTCCTATCAAAATCATTGAAAAAGCAGTGAAAATTCAGCTCCAGGAGCACCTCAACAGATTTGCCCCTCTTGACCACAACCAACATGGCTTCCATCCCTACCACAGTGCTGAAACACTTCTCACTTACCTCCTAAACATACTCATAACCAGAACAGAAAATCCCTGCTCTGGTTTCATTTTACTATTCCTCGACATATCTACAGCTTTTGACACGGTATCCCATCAGACTCTAATCAATCAACACTATTGTCATCCTGGGCGCTCCGCTCAAATGGATTCACTCTTACCTCTCCCAGCAAACTCAGCAAATAAGAACTGGCAATCAATCCTCGACACCTTTTACCCTTCCTCAAGGAGTCCCTCAAGGATCCGTCCTCTCCTCCCTCCTATTCAGTATCTACATCAGACCCCTATACTACATTCTTCAGAGCTTCAATGTCAAATACCAACTCTATGCCGATGATATAATGATCTTCACCCCTTTCAACACTACCTTCCCCTAACTACTCCACCCTCACCGCCTGTTTCATAGAAATCATCGCATGGCTACAGCATCACAACCTCTCAGTTAATTTCGACAAAACAGAGCTCCTTCATGTTTCAAGAGATCCCAGCTTTAAACCCCCACAAAGCATCAAACTTGGCGACACTGAAATACAAGTCAAATCTCAGATCAAATACCTTGATTTGACCCTGGATCACCTTCTGAACTTCCAACCTCATATTATGAATATCACCAAAAACATCTACTTCAAACTCCATATTCTCCATAACCTACGCCTCCTCCTATCCTGTGACAGTTTCCGCACAGTCTGCCAAGCCTCCATCACCCTTCTCGTCGTCTACTGCAACTCTGTCCTCCACAGGATCCCCAAGACTATCATTGCCCCTCTGCAGCTCACCCAAAACACAGTTGCGCGACTTATTGCCGGTGCTCCCAGACACTCCCACATCACCCCCATCCTAAAATCTCTACATTGGCTCCCAGTTACATCCCGTATCAGGTTCAAGATACTCACCATCACCTATAGAGCTCTCTTCAACACCACTGCAGAGCAGCTACAATCATTAATTAGATGTCCTGACAACAGACTCCGTCGACAGAATGCAGCAAATCTCCTTCTCCCACCAGTGCAGATAAACAAGAAATCACAACGCACTTGCTCAAGAGCCTTCCCAATTCTATGCCTCCACCAACTGGTATAAACTACCCCCCACAATACCCTGCCTCAATCCCACACCCTCTTCACAAAGCATCTCAAGACCTCTCTTTTCGAAGAACACTTAAATGCACCCAACGCAACAAACCAGCAAGAACATCCCCCTCTCCTCCTCACCAATCCCATTACCCTCCTCCCTTAACCAGCAAAGTTACTCACCTCACATTCCTTCCTCCCACCTCAATTACCCCCTCTTCCTCCCCACCCTCCCCCCAGAAATCTTCCAGGTATCCCCCCCACCACAAGTTGTTTACAATATCTAGTTATTTATTCCTAGAGTTGCCTGTATATATTTTCAATTGTTCTATATAAGCATTCTTATGTTTACAATGTTCAGTTATTTATATAAAATTGCCTGTATATAGTTTCAATTGTTCCATGTAAGCATTCTTTTGTTGTTCTATGTAAACCATTTTGCATTGTATAAAAACGATATATAAAACCAGTTAAATAAATAAATAAATATGTGCACTGAAGTCTTTTTCCCTTCCAAAATGATTGCCTGAAGTTTCATGATTTATGGTTGAAGATTGACTATTGATTGAATACAGGGAATATTCTCCTTTTTTCTGGGAGGTTATTCTCTGGGGACCTTCACTAACAGTTTTTAATGTTTGACATGCGTTATTTCTTGCATTTTTTTGGGAAACCATGGAGTATGAAACAGATCTGCGATATATAGGCATTGTAAATAAAAATAAAGCAAGCAAGCACTTTAATACCTGAAACAAAAAGAAGAACCTGGCTAACCAAAGATTCTGAAGCCCCATTGTGTTCGTTTTTGTGCATAGGGCAAAGCACTGACACATAGAGGTCTTGCTAGAGAAAGCTTTCTCTGACATCAATAGACCTGAAATTACTCTTTTAGATTAGTGCTTAGATTTCAAGATGTTCCTCTACCTCCAGACCACGAGTTTCATAAACGATAAAAGAGCTTAATCTTGTTTTTCAACTTTTGACAACCCAAGACATTTCTCTAGCTTCAGATCTAAAAACTCTGGGAAAAATGAGCCACTTGACTAAATAAAAGTGTAACCAGTACAACCTCCGGCATATAAAATAGCAATAATGATGAACACAGATGTAACATAGCCCAAAAAGGAAAAGAAATGCATGGTATCTTTATGACGACAGCTGAAGTCTTCAGGTTTATGACCAGGATGCTGCTCCACTAGGTACCAATGTACCTCTACTCCCCAGGACCAGCGGCAGGCATATGAATTTGGTGCAGGGCATGTTTGGCTATACCACAATGTGGACTGACACACTAACCTGATTTTGTCCTAGTTGTGTCAGCACCTTGAATGCATCTCAGATCAGTGGTTCTCTCCCAGTCCTCGGGGACCGCTTGGCCACAAGGCAATAAGAGAATATGGCAGTGGATGTTATTCAAAATAAAATGGTATTTGGAAGTGGCACCTGAAGGATCATGGAGAATCGCTGCTTTTCAACTGACCAATCCAACACCGTTGAGGTAAATATGTCTTTTAAAAGTGTTTTGTTTCCTTTTAACTGTGAGTGTGATTTAATTGGGGCAATTTCTCCAAAAGGGTGAGTTTCGCGCATACCATGACAGTCATGAACTTCACTTCTAAGCCAGGGTATATGGAGTATGATCTCAATCTCTCAAATTTACTGCTAATGTTTGCCATAGTACTTGTATCGTGCCAAAGAGAGCCTCCCTCTGGTGATCATAAGATGTTACATGTATGGGTAATATATCTAGGTGTGCTTGGAAAGTCCTTTTAGTTAGGCCTGTGGCACCCAGCACGATGGGTCTCTGACTGCATTTCTTGGTACTTAAGGATTTTCTCCCTGTCAATGAGATTCACAGATTAGTCGCTTGGAACAGACACCTCTATAATCAATGCCGTTCTGGTGTTTTTCTCCTTTATCACTATATTTGGCTTCCTCGCATCCAGCTTTTTATCAGTCAGAATGGGAGTATCCCAGGTGATCATAACCTCTTCATTCTCTGTAATTCTTTTAGGGTCATGATCCCAGTGCTTTTCAGGCACAGTGATGTTGTAGTGCAACTGGTACTGAGGAGATGTGCATGCCTTTTTAAGCTTCATTAATGCTGCGCTACAATTGCTTCCTTAATTTATTCATACCAGGAACTGGATCTTCCCCCTTTTTCAATTCCAGGTAACATCACAAAGTAGAAGATGCTCTTCAGAATAAACTGTCATTTGACAGCGGCGTGGCTCTGCGTGTGCAGTATCAAAAACAAAATAAACCTTTGTGCACATCTTCATACAAATTTAGTGTACAATTCGCTGCGACTGGGTATTTAATTCTACATATATGGATAGGATTTTATTTTACAGCTTAATTCTTTTGTATGTTTCCTGTCATCATGTGTATCTCTAAATCAAATAGAAAGATTGAGGTGGTTTGGTGGAACAGAATTCTCCCTCAATGGTATTTCTGCCAACCTACCTTTTTGTGGTGTATGGTATCTGCCTCTAAGAATACAACTATACAATGTTAATTAAAGGTTTAAGGAAGTTTGATCATGTGATACTAGCTTTGGTTCAGCTGCATTGGTTGCCATTGCTTTTTCAGGTTCAATTTAAGGTTATAGTGTTGGTGTATAAAGGTGCTTCATAATCAGGCACCCAGTTATCTTCGTTCTAGGTTGGTGGTTTACTCACCAGCCCGTGTTTTGCGGTCCCAGTCAGCTCGGTTGTTGGTGGTTCCGTCCTCTCGAGTGATGCATAAGTCCCAACATAGGGATAAGGTGTTCTCTGTTCAAGGCCGATATTGTGGAATGCTCTTCCGCAGGAGCTTTGGTTACTGGATGATTTGCGACTATTTTGAAGGCTGTTAAGATTTGTCTTTTTCGGTGAGCTTTTAGTTCAGCTTTGGAGGTCTAAGGATTATTGGGAAGGGTTGTGGTCTGGGGTAGATTGGTTTGGGTTTATGTTTATCCTTATTTTTTAATTTATTGTGGTTTTCTGATGTAACATCTATTGTGTTGTATGGTATAAAAATGTAATTAAATACAGTGTCTGAGCATTCAAGAAACCGACTGACATTCTATTAAAACAGAATTCTTGGCTACATATACTGATAACAGCTTCAATATTATATTATTTTAAAGATCATAAAGGGCATCAATAACAATCAAGCTTTCATACTTATTTTCCTAGACACTGCTGCAGCTTTTGACTCAGTAATCCAAGCACATCTAATACAAAGACTAACACAAATTGGCCTAATACTGCCCTGAATTGGTTTAAATCTTACCTCTTCAACAGAACACAAGTCTACATGGACCATGCTTTCTCTAATCCAGACCCACAAACCACAGGCTTACCACAAGGATCCGCACTACGTTTTAATATGTATATCCAACCAATCTGCCATACAATAAAAAAAATTTCAATTAATTATGCCATCTATGTGAATGACATGGGGGCTTGTTTACAAAGCTGCGGTAGCGGTTTACAATCGTTATCGGAGCAGCGGCCCCATTGAAATCACTGTATGAAATCAATGGGGCCGCGGCCCCGATAATGATCGGAAACCGTTACCGCGGCTTTGTAAAACAAGCCCCATAATGTTCTACATGCCCTTTAACATTAACAAGCCTAATTTTGATCTCATTATATCATGTTTCAAGGAAACTGCAGTATGGCTTAATAACTACGGACTGAATACAAACTAAATAAAAAAAACAAAGCACTTATAATTACCAGAAACAAAACATACATCCCACTCCAAAATATAACTATCGATAACTTGGGCGTAATTTTAGACAGGCACCTATCATTTAAAACGCATATTAAAAACATCAAGAACAATATTCAATAAAATAAGACTCCAACACTTTAAGCCCCTACTGCAGCTCTCAGACTTTAGAACCCTAATGCAAGCCATGATAATCCCGCATCTTAACTACTGTAATAGTCTCTTTCATGGCCTTCCTAAAATAACCCTTCATTCGATGGTAATGGCGCAACATACGGCCGCCAGAATTATCCACAATTCACGTCATATTGAACATATCACCCCAGTTCTACATGGCCTACACTGGCTGCCTATTCAAAGCCGAATAAAATATAAATTAATATTGACCACTTTTAAAATCATTAAAAATATAGCACCATAAACTCTTTCCCAGCTGATCAAAGCTGCACCCAATGACCGGTTAAGACGAAGTCAAACCAAAAACACGCTCACACCACCTACCGACTTTAGAAAAAAAAAACACAAAACATCAGCAATAAGGCTTTGGAATATATATCACCAATGCTCTGGAACCAATTACCTGATAAGCTCAGAAACATCACAGAATATCCTTATTTCGGTCCCATCTCAAAACCTCACCACAAACCGACCCAACATAAAACACTTCCCTGATACAGTCCTCTAACTGTTAACAATCAAGCTAATCAAAAAATATCAAGTATTACTTCAACACTTTTGCAATACTCACCCTAATCCAACATTAACATCTCTTGCAACTAATTTGACATATGTTATATTGTAACAGAATCATGTAAATTTAAATGATTAATGATTTGCACCTGTTTTATTGTTAATGTGTTTTGATGTACCTGTTGTTTCAAATGTAAACCGCTATGATTACCTGAAATAGCAGTACATAAAACTCACAAATAAAATAAATAAATACAAGCATTCCTATGTGCAACTTTTAAACATGTAGATTGACTACACGTGTAAATAGTGATTTTGGAAAGCCACTATTTACACATGAGGATCCATTCCATTCCATTCATAGGATTTCCAGGAATGGTGGTTAGGGGGTGGATAGGAAGTGGTTTGGGTAGCCCTAAAATAGACAGATATTCCGCATTTTAGAAGGAGCATAAACACAGATATTAAAAATTCTGAAGAGGCTTTCACACCTGCCCTGAGGCATGCCGAAGTGACAGTTTGAAGAGGCAGGTAGAAAATCTGATGGCACCAACCTTCCCTCCCAATAGCAATCACCCTCTCCTGATCCCCCCTCCCCCTGACCCTTACCAGAGGTCCCTGGCGTTTAGTGGGGAGCCAGAGCGATCCCCAGTCACTCCTACTGCATCGTAGTCTTAGGCTCAAAATAGCACCCTTAACCCTAGCAGGAGTCTTGCGGTACAACCACTCGGGGGTCAGGCTGCTAAATAAGGGCATTTCGTTTGGAAATGGGAGGCTATTGCTAGACGTCAAGGGTGCCATTTTGAATCCAGAATATTACAGAATACAGCAGCAAAATAAATAAAATGAAAGTGAAAGAATGATCATGTCACACCACTGTTAAGGTATTTACACTGGCTTCCAATAGCACAGAGAAAAATTTAAGGTTATTTGCTAGAAGTGTCATTTATGAGTACCCAACAATTTATAGGGTGAGCAAATCACTCATACGCAGGCACAACTACAAATGAAATTAAATGTGCCTACAACCAATTCTGCACTAAGTTCTGGTGTGACTACAATGCACATCTAACACCATAAAGCACAGTCACTTACCTGTAACAGGTGATCTCTGGGAACAGCAGGAATAAGTCTTCACATATGGTACGTCGGTACCGACGGAGCCTGTGCGGGAACGCTCCCCAGCGTCCAATTAGAAAGCTTTTGGGAGCATCCCACAGCGCCTGCGCGCTGCCTTCCCGCCTTTCCAACTGTCTCTCCTCAGTTGAGTTTTATAGCTGAGACAAAGAGGGAGAGAGAGGGAAAGGAAGAAAGAGAGAGAAAGAGGCAACTCCTAAGGGAGGTGGGTGGGTTGTGAAGACTTATTCTTGCTGTTCCCAGAGATCACCTGTTACAGGTAAGTAACTGTGCTATCTCCAGGAACAAGCAGGAATGAGTCTTCACATATGGGGACTCACTAGCTTTTGATGCCAGGGAGAGCGCCCAGAAGTTGTGTGTCCCTGGGACAGGGCTGCACTTCCCCACCTGGATCTCTGGCATCTCATGAGGGATGGTGGGTAGGAGTTGATTAAGTATGGAACAGGTGTTTGAGAACAGCCTGACCAAACAAGGCATCCCAGCAGGAGTCCTTGTCTAAGCAGTAATGGGCTGTGAAGGTGTGAACTGAGGCCCAAGTGGCTGCTCGACAGATGTCGTCGATAGACACAGAGTTCAGATGAGCCATTGAGGCTGCCATTGCTCTCACATTGTGAGCTGTGACATGGCCCTCCAGAGAAATGTTCTTGCTCTGATAGGCGAAAGAAATACATTGGGCAATCCAGTTGGAAAGAGTTCTCTTGGAGACTGGGTGTCCCAAATGAGAAGGATCAAAAGCAACAAAGAGTTGGGAAGACTTTCTATGTTGCTATGTCCTCTGTAAATAAAAAGCCAGAGCTCTTTTACAGTCCAGGGTATGAAGATTCCTCTCTGCAGGTGATGCATGAGGTCATGGAAAAAAGACAGGTAGGTAGACTTCTTGGTTGAGGTGAAAAGGCGAGACCACCTTAGGCATAAAATGTGGATTAGTCCTAAGGACCACCTCGTCATGATGGAACCTTGTATAAGGTGGATTAGCTACTAGTGCTTGCAATTCACTGATGCGGCGTGCTGATGTGATTGCAATGAGAAAGATAACCTTCCAAGAAAGGTATTTCAAGGAGGTAGTAGCTAAAGGTTCAAAAGGCGGCTTCATAAGCTGACCAAGAACCAAATTTAAGTACCATGCCACCGGTGGTGGTTTAATGGGAGGCATTGTTAAAAGGAGGCCTCTCATGAACCTTGCTACAAGGGGATGAGAGGAAACAGGTTGTCCATTTAGAGGCTTGAGTGAAGCTGCAATAGCACTCAGATGGACTCTTACTGAATTTGTCTTAAGGCCTGCATTAGACAGATGCAGGAGATACTCCAGCAACGATTCCAGAGGTATGGCACGGGGGTTAAGACCCTTTTCAGAACACCAGATGGTAAATCTTTTCCACTTGAAAGCGTAAGAACGTCTAGTGGAAGGTTTTCTGGAAGCTTGAAGTACATCTTTCACTTGCTGAGAAAGAGGAAGATCCTGGAGATCTAAGACTTCAGCAACCAAGCCCTGAGATGCAGAGAGTGGGGATTGGGATGCCACAACTTTCCGTCCTCCTGAAAGAGGAGGTCTGGAGCAGACCCTAACTCTAGGGAAGGAGCTTGAGAAAGATGTAGAAGCAGAGGGTACCACACTTGCCGTGGCCAATGTGGAGCTATGAGAATCATGTGGCCTCTGTCTCTCTGAAGCTTGAATAGGGTTTTGGGAATTAGGGGGATGGGTGGAAAGGCATACAGGAAGTCTTGACCCCAGTGAAGGAGGAAAGCATCCCTTGACTGAGCCCCCTGAGCCGGAGTTCTGGAACAGAACCGGGGAAGTTTGGCATTCCACGGACTTGCAAAGAGGTCTATGTCCGAGGTTCCCCAAATTTGAAAAATTTTGGAGACCTGGGACATATGTAGGGACCACTCTTGTGGAAGCAGAACTCGACTGAGTCTGTCTGCCCAAGAGTTTTGAACCCCTGGAAGATAGACTGCCAGAAGATGAATGCGATGCTCTCTGGCGAGGGCCCACAGTCGCAGAGCTTCGTTGCAAAGCGACAGAGAGCCAATTCCTCCCTGCTTGTTTATGTAGAACATGGCTACCTGATTGTCCGTGTGGACAAGGACTGTCTTGTGGCTGAGCAGGGTGTGGAAAACTCGTAAAGCAAGGAAGATTGTTCTGAGTTCCAAGAGATTGATGTGGAGACAAGTCTCCTGTGGGGACCAGATGCCCTGGGTGGAGAGGTCCTGAAGATGAGCTCCCCAGCCTATTGGATAAACATCTGTTGTAAGAGTTGCCTGGGGTAGAGGCTGTTGAAAAGGACACCCCAGCAAGAGGTTCTGAGGGGACTTCCACCACTGGAGGGACAAAATGAGGCGACTTGTGTTTGCTATTTTGTCTGACAGGCAGCCTAATGCCTGGGTCCATTGGGTGGATAAAGTCCACTGAGCTGCTCTCATGTGAAGGCGAGCATATGGTACCACATGAACGGTGGAAGCCATGTGGCCTAGCAACTGTAACATCTCTCGAACAGTGAGTAGGGGTTTCAACTCTGCTTGAGAAGCTAACTGCATCAAGCGAAGGCAACGGGCCTGGGGAAGAAAGGCCCTTGCCTTTGTGGTATCCAGCAATGCCCCTATAAACTCCAGGGACTGAGTAGGGATCAAATTGGATTTTGGGATGTTTATTACCAGCCCTAAGTATTGAAGGATACGCATTGTGCAGGTTAGAGCAGTCCTGGCCTCTGATTGAGTGGGCGCTCGAATGAGCCAGTCGTCCAGGTAGGGGAAGACAAATATTCCCAGGGTGCGCAGAAAAGCAGCAACCACTGCCATGCATTTTGTGAACACCCTTGGTGGAGAGGCCAGGCCAAAGGGGAGCACTCTGTATTGATAGTGCTTCTCCTGGAAAAGGAACCGAAGGAACCTTCTGTGAATTGGATGGATGAGAACATGAGTGTACGCATCCTTGAGATCTAGAGAACAAAGCCAATCCTGACTCTGAAGGTATGGCAGCAGAGTTCCCAGAGAAACCATCTTGAATTTTTCTTTGACTAGGAATCTGTTCAATTCTCTGAGATCTAAAATGGGTCTGAAGCCCCCTGTTTTCTTTGGGATAAGAAAATAGGGGGAGTAGAACCCTGTGCCCTGTTGTTGAGAAGGCACTTCCTCTACTGCCCTTGAACTGGTGCACTCTTGTGAGAGGGGGCAAGCTGGAAAAATGAAGTTTGTACCCCTCTCTTATGATGGAGAGTGTCCACTGCTCTGCTGTGATTTGCCCCCATCTGGGAGCAAAGTGACATAGCCTTCCTGGAATGGTGGAGGGCTCTGGTCCTTTTAGAGCCAGAAAGGCTAAGTTCTCTAGCAGAAAGTCAAAGGCCCTGAGGTGGCTGAGACTGCTGGGCTGGAGCAGGCCTCGCAGCCTTTGCCTTGGTCTGTTTGGAGGATTGCTGACGTTTGGAAGGGAACTGAGCTGCAGAAGATGCTCTCTGCTATAAGCAGGATAGGATCTTCCCTTCTTTGAAAAAGGTGTTTTCTTGAACAACCTTTTCTTAGCAGGAGCAGCTGTAGATTTGGATAGTCTATCCAAAGCAGAATTTTCAGCACCTTCTGATTGGCTTTTGCTTGCCAATCTTTACCAAACAGATTTTCACCTGTACAAGGGATATTTCCCAATTCATCTTGGACCCAGGTCTCCAAATCAGATGCTTGAAGCCAAGCAACCCTACGTGCTGCTATAGCTATAGCTGAGGCTCTGCTTACGCATTCAAAGGAATCGAAAGCTGCACAGTTGGAGAATTTGGAGACATCCTGGGCATGTTTGAGCGCAGAGAGAAATTCTTGCCTTTTATTGTCAGACATAAAAGGACTTAAAGTCTGCAAATGGTCAGTGACCTCTTTTAAGAACATGCCCATGTAGAGACTATAAGAATTAATTCTTGCAGCAAGCATGGAAGCTTGGAAGATACTTCTTCCAAAAGCATCCAGGGTTCTACATTCACATCCTGGAGGATTAGAGGCATGTCTCTTGGCACTTCTAATCTTTTTCATTGCAGACTCAACCACAATAGAGTGGTGAGGAAGCGGAGTCTTTTGGAAACCAGGACAAGGAGGGACACAATACATGGTGTCCAACCTGCGAGAATGAGGAGAGGTGGTTAGAGGTGCTTCCCACATCCTTAACATGAGATCATACAGAATCTCATGAATAGGCAAGGTAGCTGCCTCTTTAGGAGTTTTAGGATATTGTAAAATATCTAACTCCTTAGCTCTAGGCTCCGACTCTGGGGCTACTGTAATAGAGAGACCCCAAGCCACCTCTCTGATAAAGTCTTGAAAAGACAAGTCCTCTGGAGGAGACATCCTTCGTTTAGGAGAGGACTCCTCCTGTGGAAGAAGCATCGCTGCATCGACAGACTGTTCAGAATCCTCAGAGTCATCAGAGGAATCGAAGTATCGTCTGTCGGGATGCTCTTGCAAAGCCCGATACCCGTACCGACCGGGGTCGGTATCGGGAATCATCGGTACCGGGGTATCGGTACCAGAAGGCTGCAGAGGGCAGGGTACTGGCATGGCTGACACCGATGCCGATGTCGATGTCGATGCCACCGGTACCGGGATCGGTACCGATGGCGATACCGGAGCCGGTACCTGCGGAGTAGTCTGATGTGGTACCACGGGCGTCGATGCCACAAGGAAAGCCGCCAGACTGCGTTCCATGCACAGAATCCTCTGATCCATGGATGCTGCCAATGCCTGGAAGTCGGTACCGGTGGAGGCCACCGGTACCCCAGAGCATGGCACCAGGAGATCGGTTGAGGCCACGCCATCTAGATCGTCCTGGAACCCCAATGATGATGCGCTTTAGAAGCCGAAGCCTCCCGCCGGGGTAATTATGCCGGTGCAGAATCCTCGAGGGCAAAGCCAGAGGCATCTCGATGCTTAGAAGGAGATTTGCCCTTCGAGGACCGGCTGGATTTATGTTTAGTTACCTGAGATCCATGTGAGGAAGAAGCAGCCCTGGAAGACGTCGATGCCACCGAAGCTGCATCAGAGGGAAACAGGGTACTGAGCTTGGCAGCTCGGTTCTGTTGACCTCTCTTAGACATCATGGAAATGGACATACAATCTTTGATGGAATGGTCAGGGCCTACACATTTGAGACACCAGTCATGGGTGTCGGTGACGGATATAGTACCGCCACATTTTGTGCACTTCTTAAAACCTGAGGCAGGTTTTTCCATATTTGAGGAAAAAGGTTTTGGGCCTAAGGCCCAAAACTGAAGTACACCTCAAGAAAAAATAGAAGGTTTTTTTTTTTTTAGGAAAGAATAAGAACCGGCTGTACCGGTATAGCGTCGAAGAAGGCAGACGCGACAGAAAAGAAATAAAGAAAAAAATAAGGAAATTCTTCTGCGGTGACAGGAACACGACCTGCTGGCTCCGCGGAAAAACAACAACTGAGGAGAGACAGTTGGAAAGGCGGGAAGGCAGCACGCAGGCACTGTGGGATGCTCCCAAAAGCTTTCTGATTGGACGCTGGGGAGCATTCCCGCGCAGACTCCGTCGGTACCGACGTACCATATGTGAAGACTCATTCCTGCTTGTTCCTGGAGATTAGGTTAAATGAACACTAAATAATGCCCAAAAATTAAGAATTTTTTTTTTTAAATGGGCACAAATTTTACTTTTTTAGTCATGCACACACCTATTATTTACTAGACTATTAACGCCTTCATCATGCTGCCCCATATTACATTGCTATATCCTGGTGCCTCTTCTCCTGCACAGAGAGCACCCCAGCAAGCTTTGTTATTGGTCCCTAATTTCCAAGCTGTAAGATTAGCAGTTTACCAAAGACTGTGCATTTCAATTTAATACTCCAGCTCTGATGAACAACTTCCGCTCAGGGCCTTCTTAAAGTTGTTTAAAGCTGGTTTATTAAAAGAGGTAATTAGATCTTACCTGCTAATTATTGTTCCTGAAGGAACGACAGTCCAGTCCCTTACTTCAGGGTTACGCAACCCTTCCAGCAGCTTGGAGGCTGAGCCCAACCTTTTTGGGGTGGAGCGGTATATATACCACTGGTGCCACCCACCAACTCCAGTAAACGACTGTCAAAGCAGATATAACCAACCTAGATAACTCAGAAACATAAGTAAACAAACTCAAATCTAATTTTTTTTATTTTTTTTTTTTTAAACCAGGAGAAGTTAGTAGGAGAGGAGAAGGTAGGAGAACTGCCATGGTGCGTGCCTTTTCTCCAGCCTGACCCACCAACACACCTGAAACCGCCCTCAGGCCGCAGACCCCTAACAAAGAGAACGGCCGGAATGGCTACAGAACTAGGGAGGGTAGTAGGGACTGGACTGTCGTTCCTTCAGGAACAATAATTAGCAGGTAAGATCTAATTACCTCTTCCTTATCGTCACTCCAGTCCAGTCCCTTACTTCAGGGAAGTACCAGAGCAGTACCAGCCCGGGCGGGATCCGCCATTCCGGAACGTAGCACTGCCTGTGCAAACCTAGAGTCCGACGAGCTCTGCACATCCAGCCTGTAGTGCTTGGTGAAGGAGTGCAGAGAGGACCAAGTCGCTGCCCTACAGATATCCAGAGGAGGTACTAGACTGAACTCCGCCCAAGAGGTAGCCTGTGCTCGAGTTGAGTGAGCGCGCAAGCCCCCTGGGACCTGTTTCCCCATGAGGATATAGGCGGAAGCGATCGCCTCCCTGATCCATCTGGAAATTGAGGCCTTGGCTGCCGCCTCACCCTTGTGGGGCCCTCCGAACTGTACAAAGAGTCGTTCGGATTTCCGAAAGGGCGCCGTGCGGGAGAGGTAGCGCTTCAAGGCTCTGGGGACGTCTAGCAGATGGAGCTTACTGTCTCCCCCTACTGCCCCCTCCGGTCGGAGAGTCGGGAGAGAGATGGACTGGTTGACATGGAAGGGGGAGATCACCTTAGGCAAAAAGGAAGGAACCGTCCTAAGTACTACCTTATCCCTGAGGAAGGACAGAAAGGGAGGCCGAGAAGACAGGGCTTGTAGTTCGGAGACTCGTCTGGCTGAGCAAATGGCCACCAGGAACACCGTTTTCAGCGTCAGATCCTTCAAGGAGGCCTTCTTCAAAGGCTCAAACGGACCCGTGGCTAGGGAATTCAGAACTAGGTTAAGGTCCCAAGGGGGTATGACCGATCTTCGTTGTGGTCGGAGCCGCTTGACCGCTTTCAAGAACCTTGCAACGTCCGCGTTTGTTCCCAAGGCTTTTCCGCCCACCTTGCCCCTATAGCACGCGATGGCCGCCAGTTGTACTCTCAGGGAGCTGTGAGCTAAACCCTTGTCGAGGCCCGCTTGCAAGAACTCCAGCACCTCCGGGACCGAGGTCGACAGGGGATTCTTCCGGCGTTCTGTACACCATGCTTCAAAGATACGCCAGACTCTTACGTAGGAAAGACAGGTGGAGCGCTTCCTCGCGCTCAACATGGTCGCGATTACTGCCGGTGAGTAGCCGCGCTTCAAGAGCCGCGCCCTTTCAATAGCCATGCCGTAAGCGAGAATCGATCCACGTGTGGCATCTGAACTGGTCCTTGCTTGAGTAGGTCCTTCCTGACCGGAAGGTGCCATGGTCGGTCGGCGATCATCCTTACCAGATCCGCATACCAAGGACGGCGAGGCCAATCCGGGGCAATAAGGACTACTAGACCCCGGTGAGCTTCCACCCGCTGGAGGACCTTCCCGATTAGAGCCCAAGGGGGGAAGACATAAAGGAGCCCTTCCGTGGGCCACCTTTGAGACAGGGCATCCAGGCCCTCGGACATCCTTTCCTTTCTCCTGCTGAAGAATCGGCTTGCTTTGGCGGATGTGAACCGTGCCATGAGGTCCATTACTGGGGGACCCCACCGGGCCACTATCTGGTCGAAGACCTCTTGATGCAGTTCCCACTCGCCGTGATCTATCTTGTACCTGCTGAGGTAATCGGCCATGATGTTGTCCGTACCTGCCACGTGCTGTGCTGAGAGCGCCTCCAGGTGGACTTCCGCCCACTTGAACAGGGAGTCCGCCTCCTTTTCCAATGCCGGACTGCTGGTGCCCCCCTGGTGATTGATGTACGCCACGGCGGTGACATTGTCGGAGAGGACGCGAATCGCTTTCCCTCGCACTGAAGGCTGAAGAGCCCTGAGCGCCCGTGTGACCGCTCTCAATTCCAGGCGGTTGATAGGCCAAAGGGATTCTACTGCCGACCATTGCCCCTGGACAAACTGGTCCTCGAAATGAGCCCCCCAGCCTGCCAGGCTGGCGTCTGTCGTCAAGAGTACCCACTGAGGAGGCTCTAGGGGCATTCCGCGACTCAAGTTCCTTGGGCACCTCCACCAGAGAAGAGAGTGTCTGGTCCGAGGAGCACAGGGGAGCAGTCGAGACAAGGGGTGCTGTTGCGGAGACCACCGCCGCAATAGAGACCGCTGTAAGGGGCGCATGTGAGCTCTGGCCCACGGAACGACTTCTATTGCCGCCGCCATGGTACCCAACAATTGCAGGTAATGCCTCGCTGAAGGAAGCCGTCTGACCATGAACTGTGAGACTAGAGTTCTCAGGTCCTTTAGCCTTGAGCTGGACAGAAAGACCCTGCCCTTGCCTGTGTGGAAACTTGCTCCGAGATATTCGAGCTCCTGTGATGGAACCAAACTGCTCTTTGCTCGATTGATGACCCATCCTAGTTCTTCCAGAACTTGAACTACTTCGGCTGTTGCTTGGCGACTTTCCTCCTCTGACTTTGCCCGGATCAGCCAGTCGTCCAGATAGGGGTGCACTAAGATTCCCTTCTTTCGTAGGGCGCCCGCTACTACCACCATCACCTTGGTAAAGGTTCTGGGCGCTGTTGCTAGCCCGAAGGGTAGCGCCTGAAATTGAAAATGACCTCGAGGTACCGCGAATCTGAGGAACTGCTGATGGGCCCTTCTGACCGGGATATGTAAGTACGCTTCTGTCAGATCCAGCGATGTTAGGAACTCTCCGGCCCTCACGGCCGCTATCACTGACCTTAGGGTCTCCATCCGGAAGTGAGGTATCTTGAGGCAGCGGTTGACCTGTTTTAGGTCGAGGATCGGGCGAAAGGATCCCTCCTTTTTTGGGACGACGAAGTAAATGGAGTACCGACCCGTACCGCATTGGTCTGGGGGCACCGGGACTACGGCCCCGAGAGCTATGAGGCGGGAAAGTGTCGACTCCACGGCTTCTCTTTTTGCTGCGGAGCCGCAGGGAGACTGAACAAAAGCTGGGAGTATTTGCTTTGCAAATTCGAGG
Organism: Ichthyophis bannanicus; assembly: GCA_033557465.1. Lineage (NCBI taxonomy): Eukaryota > Metazoa > Chordata > Amphibia > Gymnophiona > Ichthyophiidae > Ichthyophis > Ichthyophis bannanicus. Next base: position 552,794,076 of record CM066031.1, read on the forward strand.
GAGTATCCTTCTCGAATCACTTCCAGCACCCATTGATCGGACGTGACTCGGGACCAGGCGGGAAGAAACTGCCTCAGGCGACCGCCTACCGGCAATCCGTCCTCCCGGACCCCCTGTATCTCATTGTTGCTTTCTGGGTCCCGAGGAGAAGGAGGAGGAAGAGGATGAGAAACCTCTGCCCCGAAACCCTCTGGCACCTTGACCCCTAGCGTTAAAACGACCCCTGAGGAAAGGGTTAGGTCTGTTCGAGCGGAACCTCCGGGGTTCTCTGGATTGGTTCCGAGAAGGGGCAGAAGATCGTGTTTGCTTGATCCTGTCCTCCGGAAGTCTGCCGCCCTTGGACTCGCCCAGGTCCTTTACCAACTTGTCCAAGTCTTCTCCGAACAAAAGTTTCCCTTTAAAGGGGAGGCGACTCAGGCGAGCTTTGGAGGAGGCATCCGCGGCCCAATTCCGGAGCCACAAGTAGCGTCTGGCTGCCACCACCGAGGCCATGTTCTTTGCTAAGCTCCGGATGAGGTCATACTGGCTATCTGCCAAGAAGGCCGTACCTGATTCCAACCTTGCCGAGGTGGCTAGGACCCCATCGGAGGAACCCTCCTCCGCCTGGAGTTGCTGAGACCACCTCAAACATGCTCGTGCCACCCATGCTCCCGAAACTGAGGCTTGTAAGGCAAGAGCGCTCACGTCGAAGGCTTGCTTAAGGAGCGTGTCCAATCTTCTGTCCTGGGCATCCTTCAGCGCCGCGCTGCCCTCCACTGGGATGGTGGTTTTCTTCGTTACTGCCGAGACCGCCGCATCCACTCTGGGGGACTTCAGAAGTTCTTTGTCTGCCTCAGGGAGAGGGTAGAGCCGAGACATGGCCCTGACTCCTCTCAACGCTGACTCTGGTTGATCCCACTCCTCCTGAATCATCTGACGTACCACTCTGTGGACAGGGAAGACCTTCTGGGACCTTCTGACGGCCTGAATCAAGGGATCCTCCAAGGCTTCCTCCTCTGCGGGAGTATCCGAGGCTACGTTGAGAGCTTTCAGGGAGTCATTAATTAAAGCGGGCAACTCCTCCCGCCTGAATACTCTGATTATGCGAGAGTGGTCCTCCTCCGGGATCTCCCCTTCCTCCAGCTCCTCCTCTTCCTCCTCCTCCTTTTCCGAGGGCTCCTCCTCTGGCAAGTCCTGGGAAAGTGGAGTGAGGGGCTCTTCAACTGCCAGCCTGGGACGCTTCGAGGAAATCCCCGAGTCCTGGGAGTTAGATCTCATGGGTCTGACCAGTTTGCCTTCAGACGACGGACCCGCTTCCCCTGGGCCAAGACCCCTCTTACGCAGGCAATAGGCCTGGTGCAGCAGGAGAATGAAATCAGGGGAGAAGAAGTCCCCTGCTCCCCCTTCTCCTGCCGGCAGGGAGGAGGAAGGAGCTGGGGGAAGGAGGGTCTCTGAGTGCGAGGGAGGGGACAGCTGAGGCGCTGCTTCTCCCTCTAAGGGATCAAAAGACCCCTGCGAGGCCTGGGACATGGCCAGGCTGATTTCCTGTTCCACAGAGGAAGCGACAGCGGCGCAGCCCCTGCAGACCCCTGCCTCAGATGCAGTGCCCCTTCTAGTGCCACAAGAGGGACACCTCGGTTTGGCCGTCATGTTCTTGGGAGAGATCTCCTAGTTGCCTCCCCCAACAAAAAGATACTGTTCCCCCTCAGACTAAACAAAATCAATAAACAAGATTAAATCCAATTTAATTACATTAAAATCAATAAAAATAAATTAAAATAAATTAACTAAACTAAATTAGGCTAATAACCGCCCCCCCCCCTTACAATATTAGACCCAGCAAGTTCTCCGGGGCTGGGGGGGGGGCTTTGTTGCAATATTTCCCCCACAATATCTCATTAAACGCCAAGAAAAGCTGTAGCAGGAAAACTTCTATAAATTTGCTAACAGCTTAAGCTGTATACTTGCGGTTCAGGAGCTCTTCAGTTCCAGGCCCGAGACCGCCGTTCTCCTTAGGGGCTCAACACGTGCTAGGCCGCAGCCACGTGGAGCCCTAGATGAATCGCCTGCAAACGCTGGCCTCTGCTGTCCCCCGCGCTCCGGCGGTAAGGGGGAGAGAGGAAACTGAAGCCCGAACAATTTCGGAGCTCACGCTGCCCGCCGCACTTCTCTTCCGCCGCTGAAACAGCGCGTCGCCGTAAGAAGAGAAGGGGGGCTGAAGAGGATTCGGCTCTCCCCGCGTGCACGGCGCGTCCTCCAGCGCTCAGCCGCCAGCTGGGCTTCGGCGCGAGGACGGGCCGGATCTGAGGCAGGCAGACCGGAGAATAGGCAGCACGGGCAGTGAGAGGAGCTGTGGACTTTCCTCCTCGCTGCTGCCCGATCCGCAGAGAATCAGTTTCAGTACGCTGCGGGGAGGGAGGGAGGGGGGGGGGAAAGGAGTACTCCGGAGAGAATCAAATAGGATACCAAAGATCCTGTAAATCAAATGAGTTAAATAAATCAAATCCAACTAAAATTAAATAAATTAAATTAAATAAATTAAATAAAAAGGAATTTAAGAGGAAAGAAGGACTCCAGTAAGCCCTAGGCTTACGGGACCCTCCAGCTGCTTGGAGGCTGAGTATACTGGAGTTGGTGGGTGGCACCAGTGGTATATATACCGCTCCACCCCAAAAAGGTTGGGCTCAGCCTCCAAGCTGCTGGAAGGGTTGCGTAACCCTGAAGTAAGGGACTGGACTGGAGTGACGATAAGGAAGGTGTTTTAAAAATGTGTGTTTTGCTTGTAACTATTCACATTATCTATAGTTATTTTTATTTTGTTGTTATATTTAATAGCCTTATAGACTACCCATTTGTTACTCTAGGTAGTTAGCATAAGAATTCTAACAAAAACACAATAATAAAATAAATTCCATTATAGCAATCTAAAAATGTATGAACCACTCAATAAAAGACAACAAAAAAAGATAAATCTCAAGTCCTTATCTTTAAACGCATACACACACAAACAAATCTAACATTCAAAGGCTTCAGCAAATAAAAAGGTCGTCAGTTGTACTCTGACCACAGATCAGGCTTGTCACAACAGTCCCTTCTCCAGAGATGGCAAAGGAGATTCTACCAAAAGGCTCAAGAAGTGCACATTTCTGGCTTGTGTCTGATGCCACCAGAATGACCATACCCAACAGGCCATTGCAGAAAGCTGGCACTGAAGTCATTCTCTATCAACTTTTATGCCTATTTGCAGCACACCGATAGCACTAGCCTACATAAAGGGGCTCATATGCAAATTTGTCATGCAATAAAACTGTGTGCAAAGGCAGCGTTAAATTGGGAGAGCAAGCCAAACACATGCACACAGAAGCTGGCGTTAGTTTGGCATGCTCTCCCAGAGAAACAGGGGCAGCGTACCACGTAGCTAATTTGCATATGAGCCCTGATAGTATTTTGTTGGCATCAGAGGCTTTCTTCAATGATCCAGGCATCGAGGAAAATCCCCAGTGCCATCAAAATATGTCAAGGGACAGTGCCCCTGTCAGAAAGCAAATCCCTGGTTGCCCAGAGGCACCCGTCCAACTAAAAATAATCCCTGGTGGCCCAGCGGCCCCGAACCCCCACCCCCTCCCAATATCTTTAGAAATGAGCAGGAGTGCTGCCCATGTGCTCGTGCTCCTGCTCCTGTGCGCCATCTTGAAGAATGGCAGTACATGGTCCCATGAGGTGCTTCCTGTGATGCACTGGGAGATGTCAGACTGCCATATAAGGCATTTGCTACCTTAGATGGCAGTATGACCTCACCCAGTCTTTTATTAGCGGGTCCATGTCCTTGCCCCTTGTGCTGTTGGCCTTGCTGCAGAGCCGAGAAAGTTTGGAACCGTGAAGCATTGCTAAAACCTCCCTTTTTCCTCAGGAAGGGCTTCTTCCCAGGGCCTTCTTGCAGGGCTGCACAGAGGTCTTTTTAGAGAGTCTGGTCCTCGTCAGGAATTCAGTCTCTATTTCTGCTGCTTTGTCTCTACAATACAGGGGACATAGATATGTTTGTCCTGAACCATTGTTCAAGGTTAAATGGCTGCAGCCATGCCTGGCATCAGGCCCCGATGCTGCAGTGGCTACTCTGGCTGAGGACTCAAAACCATCGTAAGCTGCTTGGGATAAAAATTTCAAGCACTCCTTGAAAGCAGAGACCAGGAACTTGAACGCTGGAGGGGTTCCCCGTTGAGGGCTGCCGAGAAACCAGCGAGTTCCCTCGCCAGTTCTTTGAGGTACATGCCGATGAACAGTTGGTAGGACTGGATATGGCACATAAGCATCTAGTCCTGGAAGGCCTTTCGGTTGAGGGCATCAAGGGTTCAGGCTTCCCTACCAGGGGCCCACAGAGGAATGGGTCTTTTGGCTCTTGAGTCTGAGCATGGCAGACTTAACGACCATTGAGTTGTGGGAAGTTGGGTCTTCTGGAACCCAGGACTTCGGTGAATTTGGTACATGGAGAAAGGCACCACCGTGGAGAAAGGCACCGCTGCCCCTGGGTGGACAAAGGCACAGGAACACCAGGGGAGACAAGTATGAGGGCATGTCTCTGTGTCACCGATAGTCCAGGGATTCCTTGTCCTTAGTCTCCCAATCAGACTTCAAGTCAGAGGACGAGTTCACTGCTGTCGAGGCCAGGAGGCCCACAACCTCCATAGGGACCTGCGGTCCGAGCCATGTGCACTTGCCGGAGAGGACCATTGTCCCGAGGAATGGGACCAGGACCTCATCCAATGCCAATGGCTCCCTCGAAGCTGGTGGTGCTCAAGGATCGGCACGACATCCGGAGAAAGCCTCAAAGTCAAGGGTCCCATCATCGGGGCGGATGAACCAGCGGAACCAGACAAACGCCTGCTGCATGGCCACGAGGGCTGAGATACTGCTCTCTAAGGCCACCATCCTGGTCTCCATGCCAGTTGGCTCTGCAGCCTTCAACGCCAGCAAAGAGGGTTTCAGGCACGGTATTGGTTCTGTCAAGGGGGAGTCCTCGACGAGGATGGGCTCAGGTATCCAAGAACGGTAGTCAGCTGCCGAGAACTCCTTCTGGGGCAGCTTGTGGGACCGGCTTCCGCTCAAGCCCCTCAAACTCATGCCGGGGACTGTGGAGCATAGAAAGCACAGTTACTTACCTGTAACAGGTGATCTCTGGGAACAGCAGGAATTAGTCCTCACATATGGGTACGTCGGTACCGACGGAGCCCGTGTGGGAAAGCTCCCCAGCTTCCCAGAAGGAAAGCTTTTGGGGCATCCCACGGCGCATGCGCGCTGCCTTCCCGCCTTCCTGACCAACTCTCCTCAGTTCGAGTTTAAAGCTGAGATAATAGGGAGAGGAAAGGAAGAGAGAGAGAGAGATACAACTCCTAGGGGAGGTGGGTGGGTTGTGAGGACTAATTCCTGCTGTTCCCAGAGATCACCTGTTACAGGTAAGTAACTGTGCTATCTCCAGGAACAAGCAGGAATAAGTCCTCACATATGGGGACTCCCTAGCTAAGATGCCCGGGAGATCCCCTCAAGGGTATGAGACCCTGAAAGGTTCCTCATCTTCCTATGGATCTCAGGCATCCATTCAGGGAAGATGGGTGGAGTTGTTCAAGAATGGAACAGGTGTCTGAGGACAGCCTGACCAAACAAGGCAACCCGGCGGGAGTCCTTGTCCAAACAGTAATGGGCTGTAAAGGTATGAACCGAGGCCCAGGTGGCTGCTTGACAGATCTGGTCACTGGACACAGAGTTTAGATGAGCCATAGAGGTGGCCATGGCCCTCACATTGTGAGCGGTGACATGGCCCTCCAGAGAAAGGTTCTTACTCTGGTAAGCAAAAGAGATACACTGAGCAATCCAATTGGAGAGTGTTCTTTTGGAGACTGGAAGTCCTAAATGAGAAGGATCAAAAGCAACAAAAAGTTGAGAAGACTTTCGATGTTGCTGTGTCCTGTGGAGGTAAAAGGCAAGAGCTCTTTTACAATCTAGAGTATGAAGGTTCCTCTCTGCAGTAGACGCATGAGGAGCTGGAAAAAAGACAGGTAAATATACCTCTTGATTAAGATGAAAAGGGGAGACCACTTTAGGCATAAAGTGGGGATTGGTGCTAAGGACCACCTTATCATGATGGAACCTTGTATAAGGTGGATTAGCCACTTGAGCTTGCAGTTCACTGATACGGCGAGCTGAGGTGACTGCAATAAGAAAAATAACCTTCCAGGAAAGACATTTCAAGGAGGTAGTGGCTAAGGGTTCAAAGGGTGGCTTCATAAGCTGACCAAGAACCAAGTTTAAGTCCCATGCCACCGGAGGAGGTCGAATGGGAGGTTTAGTTAAGGTTAGGCCTCTCATGAATCTTGCAATAAGAGGATGAGAGGAAACAGGTTGTCCATTGATGGGCTTGAGGGATGCTGCAATAGCACTCAAATGGACTCTTACTGAATTCGTTTTGAGTCCTGCATTGGAGAGATGCAGGAGATATTCCAAGAGAGAATTCAAGGGGAGTGCTAGAGGGTCAAGACCCTTTTGAGCACACCAAATGGAAAATCTTTTCCATTTAAAAGCGTAAGAACGCCTAGTGGAAGGTTTCCTAGAGGCATGGAGGACATCCTTCACTTGTTGCGAAAGATTGAAGTGTTGAAGGTCTAGGCCTTCAGTAACCAAGCTCTGAGGTGAAGGGACTTGGGGTTTGGGTGCCACAAAGTCCCCTCCTCCTGAGACAGAAGGTCTGGAGCCGCTCCCAAGTCCAGGGAGGGGGCTTGGGAGAGATGCAGAAGTAGAGGGTACCACACTTGGCGTAGCCAGCGTGGAGCTATGAGGATCATGGACCCTTGATCCCTTTGAAGTTTGAACAGAGTCTTGGGAATCAAAGGAATGGGTGGAAAGGCATACAGGAAGCCCTGACCCCAATGAAGGAGGAAGGCATCCTTGGCCTGAACTCCCTGACACGGAATTCTGGAACAGAACCGGGGAAGTTTGGCATTCCACGGATTTGCAAAGAGGTCTATGTCCGGGGTTCCCCATTTCTGGAAGATTCTGAGTACCTGATCCATGTGCAGGGACCATTCGTGTGGAAGCAGAACTCGACTGAGTCTGTCTGCCCAAGAGTTTTGGATTCCTGGAAGATATACTGCCAGGAGATGGATTTGATGCTCTCTGGCGAAGGCCCATAATCTTAGAGCTTCGTTGAAAAGCGACAGAGAGCCAGTCCCTCCTTGTTTGTTTATGTAAAACATGGCTACTTGATTGCCCGTACGAATAAGGACTGTCATGTTGCTGAGGAGGGTATGAAAAACTCTGAGAGCTAGAAAGATTGTTCGAAGTTCCAAGTGGTTGATATGAAGGGTGGTCTCCCGTGGAGACCAAGTGCCCTGAGTGGAGAGATCTTGAAGATGAGCTCCCCAACCTGTTTGGGAGGCATCTGCTGTGAGGGTTGCTTGGGGCAACAATGGTTGAAAGGGGGCCCCCAACAACAGATTTTGAGTGGACATCTACCATTGGAGAGACCAAAAGAGACGTTTGGAGTTTGCTATTTGGTCTGAGAGAGCTCCGGATGCTTGAGTCCACTGGGTGGACAAAGTCCATTGAGCTGCTCTCATATGTAGGCGAGCATAGGGCACCCCATGTACTGTGGAGGCCATGTGGCCTAATAGTTGTAGCATCTTCCCTGGCAGTCAAGTGGCTTCTGGACTGAGTCTGGGAGGCCTGGTGCACTAGACGTTGGCAACGGGCCTGAGGAAGATAGGCCCTTGCAGTGGTGGTATCCAACCAGGCCCCTATGAATTCCAGGGACTGAGTAGGGGTGAGTTGAGACTTTGGCAGATTGATCACAAGTCCCAGATACTGCAGAATGCATCTGGTGCGATCCAGGGAAGTCTGAGCCTCGGACTGAGATGGAGCTCGGATGAGCCAGTCGTCCAGGTATGGGAAGACAAAAATTCCCAGGGCGCATAGAAATGCAGCTACTATTTCCATGCATTTGGTAAATACTCTGGGAGCAGAGGCTAGACCGAAGGGAAGTACTCTGGTATTGGAAATGTTTTCCCTGGAACAGAAACCGTAGGAATTTTCTGTGGGATGGATGGATGAGTATATGTGTGTACGCATCCTTGAGATCTAGAGAACAAAGCCAATCCTGACTCTGTAGGTATGGAAGGAGAGTACCTAGAGAAAGCATTTTGAATTTCTCCTTGCATAGGAATTTGTTCAATTCTCTGAGATCTAGAATGGGTCTGTATCACCCTGTTTTCTTGGGAATGAGAAAATAAGGGGAGTAAAACCCTGACCCCTGTTGAAGAAGAGGAACCTCTTCTATTGCCCTTTGGGCAAGAAGAGTGGTCACCTCCTGACCCAACAGGTTCAGGAGAGATGGGGGAGAATTGAAACATCTCACCATGGTATGGGGAGGAAGGCTGGAGAAATGTAGTTTGTAGCCCTCTCTGATGATAGAGAGGGTCCACTGTTCTGATGTGATTTGCTCCCATCTGGGAGCAAAATGAGTTAACCTTCCTGGAATGGTGAGAGGCTCTGGATGTTTTAGAGCCAGAAAGGTTAAGTTCTCTAGTATTAAGTCAAAAACCCTGAGGGGGTTGGGACTGCTGGGCTTTAGCAGCCCCTGCAGGTTTTGCCCTGGCCTCTTTAGGCTGCTGACGCTTAGGAACAAAGCGAGCTGCAGAAGATTGTTGGCCAGTATTTGTAGCAAATCTGGCCTTTTTGTAGAAAGGCTTCTTGAAAGATTTTTTCTTGACAGGAGTAGAGGTAGACTTAGAAAGTCTATCTAAAGCAGCATTTTCTGCATCCATTTGAGTGACTTTGATTTGCCACTCCTTACCAAACAGATTCTCACCTGTACAGGGCAGATTTCCCAACCCATCCTGGACCCAGGGTTCTAGATCAGAGGCCTGGAGCCAAGCAATTCTGCGAGCCGCTATAGCAATACCTGAGGCTCTGCTAGCACCCTCAAAGGAGTCAAAGGCTGCTCTGTTGGAGAACTTTGAAATATCTTGGGTATGCTTTAGCAAAAGAAGGAACTCCTCCTTTTTATCCTCTGGGATAAAGGGGAGAAAATGGCATATTTTCAATGCAATCTCCTTCAGAAACATGCCCATATAGAGGCTGTATGAATTGATTCTGGCAATAAGCATACTTGCTTGGAAGATTTTTCTACCAAAAGCATCCAAAGTCCTACATTCTCTTCCTGGAGGAGTAGAAGAGTGTCTTTTGGTACTCTTTATCCTTTTCATAGCTGACTGTACCACAATAGAGTGGTGAGGGAGCTGAGTTTTTTCAAAAACCAGCAGGAGGGGGGACACGATACATGGTGTCCAAACGACGAGAATGTGGAGATAGGGTGAAAGGAGTCTCCCATAAGTCCATCATGTGTTCTTGAAGAATTTCATGAATGGGCAAGGTGACTGCCTCTTTGGGAACCTTAGAGTATCCTAAAATATCTAGTTTTTTTGCTCTAGGTTCCTTTTCAGAGGTTACTGAAATAGAGAGACCTTTAGCTACTTCAATGATGAAGTCTTGAAAGGACAAATCCTCTGGAGGAGACATTCTCCTCTTTGGAGAAGAGGGCTCTTCAGGTAGAGTTAGGGATACTTCAGCAGAGTCATCTGATGAATCAGAATCATCAGAAGACTCGAAGTATCGTCTGTTTGCTTCCAGGGATCGATAAGCATATCGACCGGTATCGACATCGGGGGTACCCGGAACCGGATCGGTATCGGGAAAAACCCCGGAACCGGGAACCGGAATCGGTATCCTGGTCGATGTGGATGCCCTGGGTACCGGTATCGGTTGTGGTACCGGAACCGGAGTCTGTACCGCTGGCTGCGGTACCGAGGGCGTCGCAGCTCTAATAAAAGCCATAATGGCCTGCTGCATGGATTGAACTGTATGATCCATAGACGCCACGACTGTCTGGATGTCGGTACTGGAAGATTGAGCCGGTACTCCAGAGCAGTCTAACAGGTGATCGGTCGAGGCCGTGCCATCAATGTCAACCTGTAACCCCATAGGAGGAGCTTTGGAAGCCGGAGCTTCCCGCCGGGGTTGTTTGGCTGGGGCAGGGTCCTCAGGGTCAAGCCCGGGGGCATCTCGATACTTAGAGGGAGATTTGCCCTTTGAGGACCTGCCAGAGGAATGTTTGGTTACCTGAGATCCATCAGGAGAGGAAGACCTGGAAGATGTCGATGCTGGAGTATCTGTAGAAAACAGCATGTGAAACTTGGCTGCCCGGTTTTGTAAGCCACGTTTAGACATCAAAGAACAGGATGGGCAATCCGGAATGGAGTGGTCAGGACCCAAACATTTAAGACACCATTCATGGGTGTCTGTGACTGATATAGTACCGCTACACTTGGTGCATTTTTTAAAACCAGAGGCTGGTTTCTCCATAAGGGAGAATTCTGTGAAGGCCTAGAGGCCTCACAGGACAAACACACCAAGTGGGGAAAAATAAGATTTTTTTTTTTTTTTTTAAAGAAATAAAGAAAAAAGACCGGCGGTACCGGTCCGGAATCGGGGAAGGCAGACACGCGGCCAAAGAAACAAATTAAAATAACAACCTCTTCAGCGGTGACAGGAACACGACCTGCTGGCTCCGCGGAAAAAGAACTGAGGAGAGTTGGTCAGGAAGGCGGGAAGGCAGCGCGCATGCGCAGTGGGAGGCCCCAAAAGCTTTCCTTCTGGGAAGCTGGGGAGCTTTCCCGCGTGGGCTCTGTCGGTACCGACGTACCCATATGTGAGGACTTATTCCTGCTTGTTCCTGGAGATTGGTATTTATCTGTTTTTCCAGACCCATTCTCCAAGACAGCCTTCGAGATCTTCGAGCTCTTCTTGCATTCCACCTTGGGGGGGATTTCTTCTCAGAGGAATTGTGGCCATGGGACTCAGAGGCAGCCTGGGCCTCACCGGTCACAGAGGTACCGGAGAGGGCACTGGAACGTGATGTCGAAGACTCCAGAGCAGAGTTGGACCTATGAAAGAACTGCTCCTGCTGCAGCTGATGGCTTTTAATGGACTTTGAGATCACAGTCCTGCAAAGTTTGCAGTCTGAGATGTCATGTTCTGACCCAAGGCAGCAGTCATGTGCATCAGTGCGGGACATCATCTTACTGCACAGCGTAGTTACTCACCTGTAACAGGTGATCTCCGGGAACAGCAGGAATTTAGTCTTCACATATGGGTATCGTCGGTACCGACGAAGCCTGCGCGGGAACGCTCCCCAGCGTCCAATAGGAACGCTTTTGGGAACATCCCTCAGCACATGCATGCTGCCTTCCCGCCTTTCCAACTGTCCCTCTTCAGTTAAGTTTGTAGCCGAGTGAAAGGATAGAGGGAAAAAGGAAAGAGACAAAGAAAGACAACTCCTAGGGGAGATGGGTGGGTTGTGAGGACTAAATTCCTGTTGTTCCCAGAGATCACCTGTTACAGGTGAGTAACTATGCTATCTCCAGGAACAAGCAGGAATGTAGTCCTCATATATGGGGACTCCCTAGCTGAAGATGACAGGAAGATATCCCCAAGAAGGTGTCACCGTCGAAGGTGAGAATCCTTCCTCCCATGGATCTCTGGCATCCCACCAGGGTTGGTGGGTAGGAGTTGGTTTAGGTTTGAAAGAGATTTTGAAGAACAGCTTGGCCAAAGAAGGCATCCCGACGGGAGGCTTTATCTAGGCAGTAGTGGGCTGTGAAGGTGTGTACCGAAGCCCAGGTGGCTGCTCGACAAATGTCATCGATAGACACAGAGTGGAGATTAGCCATAGAAGCTGCCATGGCTCTCACATTGTGAGCTGTTACATGGTCCTGAAGAGGAAAGCACAGTTACTTACCTGTAACAGGTGATCTCTGGGAACAGCAGGAATAAGTCTTCACATATGGGTACGTCGGTACCGACGGAGCCTGCGCGGGAAAACTCCCCAGCGTCCCAAAAAAAGAAAGCTTTTGGGAGCATCCCACAGCGCCTGCGTGCTGCCTTCCCGCCTTTCCTAACCGCCTCTCTCCAGTTCAAGTTTTAAAGCTGAGACAAAGAGAGAGAGAGGAAAGGAAAGATAGATAGAGAGATACAACTCCTAGGGGAGGTGGGTGGGTTGTGAAGACTTATTCCTGCTGTTCCCAGAGATCACCTGTTACAGGTAAGTAACTGTGCTATCTCCAGGAACAAGCAGGAATGAGTTTTCACATATGGGGACTCCCCAGCTAGAGATGCCTGGGAGATCCCCAAGGTTGTGAGACCCTGAGAAGGGCTCTACCTCCTCCCATGGATCTCAGGCATCCAACTAGGGATGGAGGGTAGGAGTTGATTAAGCATGGAACAGGTGTTTGAGAACAGCCTGACCAAACAAGGCATCCCGGCGGGAGTCCTTGTCCAAACAGTAATGGGCTGTGAAGGTATGAATCGAGGCCCAGGTGGCCGCTCGACAGATCTGGTCGATGGACACAGAATTTAGATGAGCCATAGAGGTGGCCAGGGCCCTCACATTATGAGCTGTGACATGGCCCTCCAGAGAAAGGTTCTTACTCTGGTAGGCGAAAGAAATACACTGAGCAATCCAATTGGACAGTGTCCTCTTAGAGACTGGAAGTCCCAAATGAGAGGGATCAAAAGCAACAAAGAGTTGAGAAAACTTTCTATGTTGCTGTGTCCTTTGTAAGTAAAAAGCAAGAGCTCTCTTACAATCCAGGGTATGAAGATTCCTCTCTGCAATTGATGCATGAGGACCTGGAAAAAAGACAGGTAAATACATCTCTTGATTAAGATGAAAAGGTGAGACCACTTTAGGCATAAAGTGTGGATTGGTCCTAAGGACTACCTTATCATGATGGAATCTTGTATAAGGTGGATTAGCCACTAAGGCCTGCAGTTCACTGATGCGGCAAGCTGAGGTGACTGCAATAAGAAAGATAACCTTCCAGGAAAGAAATTTCAAGGAGGTAGTGGCTAAGGGTTCAAAGGGTGGCTTCATGAGCTGACCAAGAACCAGATTCAAGTCCCATGCCACTGGAGGTGGTCTAATGGGAGGTTTAGTTAAAAGAAGGCCTCTCATGAATCTTGCAATAAGAGGATGAGAGAAGACAGGTTGTCCATTGAGAGGCTTGAGGGATGCTGCAATAGCAGTCAAATGGACCCTTACAGAATTCGTTTTGAGGCCTGCATGGGAAAGATGCAGGAGATATTCTAGTAAAGAATTCAAAGGTATTGCTAGAGGGTTAATACCCTTCTCAGCACACCAAATGGTAAACCTTTTCCATTTAAAAGCATAGGAACGTCTAGTAGAAGGCTTTCTGGAAGCATGAAGGATATCCTTTACTTGCTGAGAAAGATGCCAATCTTGAAGGTCTAAGCCTTCAGCAACCAAGCCCTGAGATGGAGAGATTGAGGGTTTGGGTGCCACAACGTTCCCCCCTCCTGAGACAGGAGATCTGGAGCAGACCCCAAGTCCAGGGAGGGAGCTTGAGAGAGATGCAGAAGTAGAGGGTACCACACTTGGCGTGGCCAACGTGGAGCTATGAGGATCATAGTCCCTCGATCTCTCTGAAGCTTGAACAGGGTCTTGGGAATTAGGGGAATGGGTGGAAAGGCGTACAGGAAGTCTTGACCCCAGTGAAGGAGGAAGGCATCCCCGGCCTAAACTCCCTGACACGGAATTCTGGAACAGAATCGGGGAAGTTTGGCATTCCACGGACTTGCAAAGAGGTCTATGTCCGGGGTTCCCCAAATTCGAAAGATTCTGACTATCTGGTCCATATGAAGGGACCATTCGTGTGGAAGCAGAACTCGACTGAGTCTGTCTGCCCAAGAGTTTTGAACTCCTGGAAGGTATACTGCCAGAAGATGAATTTGATGTTCTCTGGCGAAGGCCACAATCTCAGAGCTTCGTTGCAAAGCGACAGAGAGCCAGTTCCTCCCTGCTTGTTCACATAGAACATGGCTACTTGGTTGTCCGTGTGGATGAGGACTGTCTTGTAGCTAAGCAGGGTATGGAAGACTCTGAGAGCTAAGAAGATTGCTCTCAGCTCTAAGATGTTGATATGTAGGTAGGTCTCCTGTGGAGACCAAATGCCCTGGGTGGAGAGGTTTTGAAGATGAGCTCCCCAACCCTTTGGAGAGGCATCTGTTGTAAGGATTGCTTGGGGTAACAATTGTTGGAAGGGGGACCCCAGCAACAGATTTTGAGTGGACTTCCACCACTGGAGAGACCAAAAGAGGCACCTGGAGGTTGCTATTTTGTCTGACAGACCCCCTGATGCCTGGGTCCACTGGGTGGACAAAGTCCATTGAGCTGCCCTCATGTGAAGGCGAGCATAGGGGACCACATGCACAGTGGATGCCATGTGGCCTAGCAGTTGTAACATCTCTCGAGCAGTTAGATGGTTTTTTAACTGAATCTGAGAGGCTAACTGCACTAAACGTAGGCAACGGGCCTGGGGAAGATAGGCCCTTGCAGTTGTGGTATCCAGCAAGGCCCCTATGAACTCTAGAGACTGAATAGGGGTGAGTTGGGACTTTGGAATGTTTATCACCGGTCCAAGATACTGCAGAACACGCATTGTGCAGGCTAGGGAAGTCTGGGCCTCTGATTTGGATGAAGCTCGGATGAGCCAGTCGACCAGATATGGGAATACGAATATTCCCAAGTGCGTAAAAATGCAGCTATTACTGCCATGCATTTTGTGAACACTCTTGGAGCAGAGGCCAGACCAAAAGGAAGCACCCTGTATTGGTAGTGCTTTCCTAGATGAAGGAACCGAAGGAACCTTCTGTGTGCTGGATGGATGAGTATATGGATATACGCATCCTTGAGATCTAGAGAACAAAGCCAATCCTGACTCTGAAGGAATGGAAGGAGAGTACCTAGAGAAATCATCTTGAATTTCTCCTTGCATAGGAATTTGTTCAATTCTCTGAGATCTAAGATGGGTCTGTAGCCCCCTGTTTTCTTTGGAATTAGAAAGTAGGGGGAGTAGAACCCTGAGCCCTGTTGAAGAAGAGGTACTTCTTCTATTGCCCCTTGGGCAAGAAGGGTAGAAATCTCCTGACCCAGAAGGTCGAGAAGAGATGTTGGAGAATTGAACTGTCTCACCATGGTGTAAGGAGGAAGGTTTGAAAAATGAAGTTTGTACCCTTCCCTTATGATGGAAAGTGTCCAGTGCTCTGCTGTGATTTGCTCCCATCTGGGAGCAAAGTGAGCTAACCTTCCTGGAATGGTGAGAGGCTCTGGGTCTTTTAGGGCCAGAAAGGCTAAGTTCTATAGCTGCAAGTCAAAGGCCCTGAGGAGGCTGAGGCTGTTGGGCTACAGTAGTCCTTGCAGCCTTAGGCTTGGCCTGTTTAAGTTGTTGACGCTTTGCAGCAAAACGACCTGCAGATGATGTCTGTTGACCATAAACAGGATAATATCTTCCCTTCTTTAGAAAATTTGCCTTTTTAAACAACCTCTTCTGGACAGGGATTAGAGGTAGACTTTGAAAGCCTATCCAAAGCAGAATTTTCTGCATCCATTTGAGTGGCCTTTGCTTGCCAATCTTTGCCAAACAGGTTTTCACCTGTACAAGGAAGATTTCCTAATCCATCTTGGACCCAGGGTTCCAAATCAGAAGCTTGTAGCCAAGCAATTCTGCGTGCACCTATGGCAATGGCCGAGGCTCTGCTGACCCCCTCAAAAGAGTCAAAGGCTCACGGTTAGAAAATTTGGAAACATACTGGGCATGCTTAAGCCAGGTAAGAAAGTCTTCCCTTTTATCTTCTGGAAGAAAAGGGAGGAAAGTTTGCAGATGATCTGCAACTTCCTTCAGAAACATCCCCATATAGAGACTATAGGAGTTGATTCTGGCAACAAGCATACTGGCCTGGAAAATTTTTCTGCCAAAAGCATCTAAGGTTCTACATTCTCTTCCTGGAGGAGCAGATGAGTGCCTCTTTGCACTAACGTTTTCATAGCAGACTCTACCACGATAGAATGGTGAGGAAGCTGAGTTTTATGAAATCCAGGACAAGGAGGGACACGATACATGGTATCCAACCTACGAGAATGAGAAGAGATGGTGAGAGGAGTCTCCCATATGCCTATCATGTGGTCATAAAGGATCTCATGAACTGGCAAAGTGGCTGCTTCTTTAGGAGCTTTGGGATATTGCAAAATATCCAGTTTTTTGGCTCTAGGCTCTGTCTCAGGGGCCACTGAGATAGAAAGCCCTTTGGCCACTTCCCTTATGAGGTCTTGAAAAGACAAGTCTTCTGGAGGGGACATTCTTCTTTTTGGAGAAGGCTCCTGAGGAAGAAGTACCGATGCTTCGACAGAGGCCTCCGATGCATCAGAGTCATCGGAGGAATCGAAGTATCGCCTATCTGGATGCTCTTGTAAAGCCCGATACGCATACCGGGTGGTATCGACATCGGGAGTCATCGGTACCGGATCGGTACTGATAGGCATCATTGGACAGGGTACCGCTGCAGTCGACACCGAAGCCGATGCAACCGGTACCGGCACCGGAACCGATATTGGAGCCGGTGTCGGAGCCAGTACTGACAACTAAGGTTGTTGCAGTACCAGCGGCGTCGCAGCTTGTATGAATGCCGTAATGGCACGCTGCATGGTCAGGACATTCTGATCCATCGACGCCATGAATGTCTGGAGGTCAGTACCGGCGGATTCCACCGGTACCCCAGAACATTGCAACAGGTCATCGGTCGAGGCCGTGCCATCGATGTCAACCTGTGACCCCACAGGAGGAGCTTTGGAAGCAGGAGCTTCCCGCCGGGGTACTTTTGCCAGTGCAGGATCCTCGAGGGCAAGCCCGGAGGCATCTCGATGCTTAGAGGGAGATCTACCCTTCGAGGACCGGCTGGACTTATGTTTGGTTACCTGAGATCCATAGGAAGAAGCAGCAGCCCTGGAAGACGTCGATGCCACCGAAGCTGCATCAGAGGGAAACAGTGAACTGAGCTTGGTTGCTCGGTTCTGTAAACCTCTTTTAGACATCATGGTGCAGGACGGACAATCCGTGATGGAATGGTCAGGACCCAAACACTTAAGACACCAGTCATGGGTGTCGGTAACAGAGATGGTACCGCTGCACTTAGTGCATTTTTTTAAACCCGGAGGCGGGTTTTTCCATGAGGAATTTTCTGTTAGGCCTAAGGCCCAACGAAGAAAAAATACACTGAAGTGGAACGGAAAGTATCTTTTTTTTTTTTTTTTTTTTTAAGAAAAAGAAAGAAAAGACCGGCAGTACCGGTCCGACGTCGATGAAGGCAGACGCGCAACCAAAGAAATAAAATAAAATAAAGAACTTCTTCAGCGGTGACAGGAACACGACCTGCTGGCTCCGCGGAAAAGAAGAACTGGAGAGAGGCGGTTAGGAAAGGCGGGAAGGCAGCGCGCAGGCGCTGTGGGATGCTCCCAAAAGCTTTCCTTTTTTGGGACACTGGGGAGCGTTCCCGCGCAGGCTCCGTCGGTACCGACGTACCCATATGTGAAGACTCATTCCTGCTTGTTCCTGGAGATGACCCTTAATCTCGTAAGTAAAGCAAATGCATTGGGCAATCCATTTAGATCAAGTTCTTTTGGAGACTGGAAGTCCCAAATGATTAGGGTCAAAAGCTACAAAACGTTGTGAGAACTTTCAATGTTGCTGTGTTCTTTGAATGTAAAAGGCTAAGGCCCTTTTACAATCCAAAGTATGAAGGTTTCTCTCTGCATTAGAGGCATGAGGCCTCGGAAAAAATACAGGAAGATAAATTGATTGGTTTAAATGAAAAGGTGAAACCACCTTTGGCATAAAGTGTGGGTGAGTTCGAAGAACAACCTTATGATGAAATCTAGTATAAGGAGGAACAGCCACTAAAGCTTGCAATTGACTAATGCGACGGGCAGAGGCGATTGCAATCAGGAAGATGACCTTCCAGGTCAAAAACCTAAGGGCTGTAGTGGCTAAAGGCTCAAAAGGTGGCTTTATGAGCTGCCCAAGAACTAAATTTAGATCCCATGCTACCGGTGGTGGCTTGATGGGAGGTTTAGTTAATAAAAGGCCTCTCATAAATCTTGATAGGAGTGGATGAGAGGAAATTGGTTGTCCATTCAGAGGCTTATAAGAAGCTGCAATTCCACTAAGATGGACTCTTACCAAATTGGTCTTTAATCCAGAATTCGATAAGTGAAGGAGATACTCTAGTATCAATTCTAAAGGTATGACCAGGGGGGTTTAATCCCTTCTTGAAGCACCATATAGTAAAGCGTTTCCAACTGAAGGCATAAGATCTTGAGGAAGGTTTCCTAGAAGCCTGAAGGATATCTTTTACCTGCTAGGACAGGTTGAAATCCTGGAGATCTAAGCCTTCAACAACCAGGCCGTGAGGTGCAGGGACTGTGGATTCGGGTGCCATAGCGTCCCATTCTCCTGGGAAAGGAGATCTCGAGCATGCCATAACTCCAGAGGTGCCGCTTGAGAGAGATGCAGAAGTAGGGAATACCACGTTTGGTGTGGCCATCGTGGCGCTATGAGAATCATGCGACCCCTGTCTCTCTGAAGCTTGAAGAGTGTTTTGGGGATGAGGGGAATGGGTGGGAAGGCATAAAGGAAGTCCTGACTCCAGTGAAGGAGGAAGGCATCCCTTGCCTGACAGTTGTGTGCCGGAATCCTGGAACAGAACCGGGGAAGTTTGGCATTCAGTGGACTTGCAAAGAGGTCTATGTCTGGAGTGCCCCAGAGATAACATATCTTTGCCACCTGGTCTAGGTGGAGTGACCACTCGTGAGGTAGCAGTACTCGACTGAGTTTGTCTGCCAAAAGGTTTTGAATGCCTGGAAGATATACCATTAGAAGATGAATTTGATGCTCTCTGGCGAGGGCCCATAGTCGTAAAGCTTCGTTGCATAACGACAGAGACCCTTGTCCTGCCCTGCTTGTTCACATAGAACATGGCTACCTGATTGTCCATCTCTACTAGGACTGTCTTGTAGCTGAGCTGGGCATGGAACACTCGAAGAGCTAAATAAATTGCTCTTAACTCTAGGAGGTTTATGTGTAAACCAACCTCCTGTGGAGTCCAGGTGCCCTGGGTAGAGAGATTATTCAGGTGTGCTCCCCAACCCACCTGTGATGCATCTGTTAGGGTGGCCTGAAAGAGGAGTTGATGGAAAGGAGACCCTACTGTCAGATTTTCTAATGATTACCACCATTGGAGGGACAAAATTAGTCGTTGAGAGATTGTTATTTTGTCCGACAAATGACCCGTGGCCTGTGTCCACTGTGTGGAGAGGGTCCACTGAGCTGCTCGCATGTGGAAGCGAGCATATAGGACTACATGAACTGTGGATGCCATGTGTCCCAGTAACTGCAGTAGCTCCCGAGCAGTAAAGGAGGATATGCCTGCTGCTTGGGAAGCTAACTGCATTATGCGAAGACACCGGGCTTGTGGAAGGAAAGCCCTTGCTTCTCTGGTATCCAGACCGGCTCCTATGAATTCTAGGCATTGGGAAGGAACTAGTTGAGATTTCAGAAAGTTTATTACCAATCCCAAGTATTGGAGGATTTGCACTATACGTGACAGTGCAGTGCTGGCCTCTGTCACTGTGGAGGCTCGGATGAGCCAGTCGTCTAAGTAAGGGAAGACAAAAATCCCCAGGGTTCATAGAAATGCGGCTACTACTTCCATGCGTTTCGTGAATACCCTTGGTGCTGAAGCCAGACCAAAAGGAAGAACCCTGTACTGGAAATGTCTTCCCCTGAAAAGGAAACGTAAAAATTTCCTGTGATCTGGATGGATGAGAATGTGAGTGTATGCATCCTTTAAGTCTAGAGAGCAAAGCCAGTCCTGGCTTTGAAGGTATGGCAGAAGAGTTCCAAGAGAAATCATTTTGAATTTCTCTCGAAACAGATATTTGTTCAATTCTCTGAGGTCTAGAATGGGTCTGTGTCCTCCTGTTTTCTTTGGAATAAGAAAATAGGGGGAGAAGAACCCGGCACCCTGTTGAAGAATGGGCACTTCCTCTATTGCCCCTTTGGCAAGAAGTGTAGAGACCTCGTGATCTAGCAGATTGTCTGCAGAGGTTTGTGAACTGAACTGCTTTAGAACTGTAGGAGGGGGTAAGCTGTGAAATTGAAGTTTGTACCCCTCCCCTACAATGGACAAAGTCCAATCTTCTGCTGTTATCTGATGCCATCTGTTGACAAAGTGGCATAACCTGCCGGGAATATTGGGGGGTTGAGGACCCCTCAGAGGCAGGAAGGCAAAACTCTTTAGGAAGAAGTCAAAGCCCTTGAGGGGGCTGAACCTGGAGAGCTGGTTGGACTCTCGGGCCTTTTGGTTTCTTTTGTTGTCTAGTTTGTCCCTTTTGGTTAGAGAGGCTGTATTCTTTGACAATCTATCTAAGGTAGAGTTGTCAACATCTAACTCGTTAGCCTTCTCCTGCCAGTTCTTGCCAAAGAGGTTCTCTCCCGTGCAAGGAATGTTGCCTAACTTGTCCTGTACCCAAGTCTCCAAGTCTGATGCCTGTAGTCAGGCAATCCGGCGTGCGCCAATGGCAATGGCAGAAGTTCTGCTGATGCATTCGAAGCAGTCAAAAGCTCCACGATTGACAAACTTGGAGACATCCTGAGCATGCTTAACCAGAGTAAGAAAGTCTTGTCTCTTATCATCTGGGAGAAATGGGCTCATAAGTTCCAAGTCTCCTGTGACTTCTTTGAGGAACATTCCCATATATAGGATATATGAACCGATCCTAGCTGAAAGCATGGAAGCTTGAAAAGTTCTGCGTCCAAAAGCATCCAGAGTCCTGCATTCACGACCTGGAGGATTGGATGCATGTCTTTTTGCACTTTTCATCCTACACATGGCTGACTCCACTACCACTGAATGGTGTGGCAGCTGAGTTTTCTGAAATCCAGGACATGGTGGGACTCGATACATAGTATCAAGTCTCCTAGAGTGAGAAGTAGTCAGAGGTGTCTCCCACATTCTGAGCATCAAGCTATGCAGAATTTCATGGATAGGCAGAGTAGTTGCCTCCTTAGGAGCTTTAGGATATTGGAGCTACTGTGATTGAAAGACCTTTAGCCATATCACGGATGAAATCCTGAAATGACATGTCCTCTGGAGGTGACATTCTGCGTTGGGGAGAGGGATCTTCTAAGAGAAACCCTCTAGTGCCAACAGAATTGTCAGAGTCTTCGGAATTGGAGGAATCGAAGTATTCCTGACCCCGATGCTCCTGCAGAGCACGATCCCGGTACCGATCAAATTCGGTACCGAGGTGACCCGGTACCACTTTATCCACTCCAGCCGGAGGTAGAATGGGAAGAGTTACCATCGGGGCCGGTACCGTCTGTACCAGCATCGATGTCGGCACCGGTGCCCTTGGGACCACCGGTACCGCAGCTGAGAGAAGAGCTGTGATACTGCATTCGATAGCGAGAAATCTCTGGTCTATCAACGCTGCCGATGCCTGGGTGTCGGTACCAGTATGAACGGCCAGAAACCCTGAGCATGGCACAGTTAGTTCTTGCGAGGTTGAGGCCTCAAGAACATCCTGAAGCCCCATCGATGCTTTGGAAGCCGAAGCCTCCCGCTGGGGCTGTTTTGCCGGTGTGGTTCCCTCAAGGGTAATGCCAATGGCCTCTCAATGCTTAGCAGGAGAGCTACCCTTTGAGGACCGGCTTTTGGGTTTAGTTACCCGAGATCCATGGGAGGAAGAAGAGGCCCTTGACGATGTCGATGCAATGGATCGGGCATCTGAAGAAAAGAGGGTACCGAGCTTTGCGGCCCGGTTCTGTCTTCCTCTTTTGGTCATCCCCATGCAGGAGAGACATTCAGTAGGAGAATGATCATGATTTTAGACACCCATCATGGGTGTCAGTGACAGAAATGGTACTGCCACACTTAGTACATTTTTTAAAACCACTAGTTGGCTTTTCCATGATTTTGGAAAAATGGGGCCTAATGCCCAAAATGGCACCTAGCACCACAACAGAAGCAGTCAAAGTCTAGGTTTTTGGGTTTTTTTAGGAAAAGAAAAGAACAGGCAGTACCGGTAGGCTTCGTACGGAAGGCAAACGCGGCCACAAAAAAGAATTTTAAAGACTGAATTTTCTGCGGTGACAGGGAATAGATCCTGTTGGCTCCGCGGAAAACGAAGAACTGAAGAGGGACAGTTGGAAAGGCGGGAAGGCAGCACGCATGTGCTGAGGGATGCTCCCAAAAGCTTTCCTATTGGACGCTGGGGAGCGTTCCCGTGCAGGCTCCGTCGGTACCGACGATACCCATATGTGAGGACTACATTCCTGCTTGTTCCTGGAGATTGATTGCATTTCTTGAAGCCACTGGAAGCTATTGCGGAAAAAGGAGCCCTGCCACCTGGCATGGGTCTGAGGTCTATGGCCAAAAAAGGGCATAGAGCACCATATGAGGAACACCTCGAGAAAAAAAACACGAACAACAAAGGAACAAGCTGAAAAGCGAAGCCGAGGTGAGCTGGCTGAAGGCAGGAAGGAACCAGTACGCATACTGGATAAAAACAAAATTTAACACACACTTTTCCAGGGGAAACTGGACAGATGTCCAGAGAGCTCCATAGAAAAAAGGAGACTGAGGCAAGATGGCACACTTGGATGGGATGGGGACCACACATGCGTGGTGCATCTCCCAAAGGCTTTTTTTGAAAGCTGGAGAGATGCTTCCACGCAGGCTCCATCAGTGCGATGTCACCCATATGTGAGGACCGACTTCCTGCTTGTTCCTGGAGGATGGTCCTATAATGCATTTGGATGCTAGCACTTCTAAGTGGAAGTACAAAATTGCCACTTCCATGTGTAAATGCCAGCACTTAATACATTTAGTTGAATTCCGTTGAATTAATACATTAAGTTGAATTCAGTTGAATTCCGAGTTTAATCTCCTGTTTCATTGTAAGTGCCTATTTGGCACAGTATCGTTGTATGTAAACCGCGCTGATTTTTAAGAGTGCAGTATATAAGAACAATAAAATAAATAAATTAAAGATGCAAAATTGATGTCACTTTTTCTGCAAGCGCAGATTTTGTAAAATGGTTTGCTCCCACTATACATTCTGGCAAATGCACATGAACTCCTGCACATCCTAATATATATTTTTAAAAAGGCTCCACATTCCTTGGAGCCTTTTGTAAAATACAGGGAGAATTGAGCACACACCCCCTCCTTAATATCTCAACAACTTATCTAAAATGGGCCTTCACATGATATGAAATTATTATTCAATGAAGTTGCTTGCTTTCAACTAATTAATGTGCTTGACGTTCACCTTGCAATAGAGGTTCCTCTCTAGCACAGTAAATATCCAACAAATCTTGCAAAAAAAAAAATTCTGATTGATGTACAAAGTAAATACTGGAAGGTTCCAAGATGCATGCTAGAATTTATTTATATTTTTTTGTTAATATATGTGATTTTATAAATGACCAGACCTTTTAAGTAGTTGGGGTGAATAAAGAGGTGTATTAAAGTTGAAAAAGCTTTCTTGCAGCTAACATCCTGAAAATAAAAATGTATGTACATTATGTATGCGTCTCATATAAATGCTTGTCAAATGATGCTAATCTGCAATGTCTCGTGTCCCCTGTACAAACCTTAATTTTAAAAAGTTACAATTAGATATACTGTTAACTTTGCCTACGTACTCCATTAACAAATTCCACACCTTAATTGTGCATCCACTGAAACAAATATATACTTTTTAGATTTGCCTTAAATCTCTAATCAGTTGCTTTTATGACCCATACTTCTAGTCCTAGCATTATTTGGAAGGGTAAATAAGCATTCCTTATAAGCTTGTTCCACACCCCTCAGTTTTATAAATCTGTCATATCTCTCAATCACATATTTTTCAAGCAGAAATTCCCTAACCTATTTAGCTTTTTTTCATGAAGGGAGCAATTCCATCCCTTTGTTTTTTGCTGCAATTCTCTATATCTTCTAGCTCTGCTGTATCTCTTGAGAAGGAGTGACCAGAACTAATCAAGGCGTCGTTGCATCATGTATCCATACAGAGGTAACTCCTAAATTCAGTGTGCTTTTCTATTTCTCTCCAAATAAGTCCTAACAATGCATTATTTTGACTGTTTTTGCGCACTTAGCTGAGGATTTCAATCTTGCTCATAAAACAGTTTCCCCAACAGACAGATATCTGTCTCTTGGGGAAACTGCTAGGTACATATGACCTAGATTGGCCACTGTTGGAAACAGAATACTGGGCTTGATGGACCTTGGTCTGACCCAGTATGGCATATCTTATGTTCTTATGTTTTCTTAAATGACATCAACTTTTCCTGCGTGGCAACCCCCCTAAAGGTGGAACCCAGCACCGTGCATGTACAATTACAGAAAAATAATCCTACATTATCACTCTGTATTTATATAAATTAAATGACAAATTACATTTAGATGCCCAGTGCCCGAAGGTCCTCCGGCCATTAAGACTGCTCGTGCTTTAACTACTATGAAAAAATGTGTCATTTCCAGCATTTAACACCTTACTCAATGCTCCCTTTTCGACATCACTGGTAAATGTTACACCTTTCACTATTAGGAAAAACCACCATTTAGTCCTTTTTCGTTCCCTATTCTTTAACCTGTTACTAATCCACTATGGTACATTTTCTCCTATCCCATGACTTTTTGATTTCCTGAGTCTCTCTCACAGGGACTGTATTAAACATCTTCTGAAATTCCAGATACATTAAGTCCGCCAGCTGACTCTCATTCACACCTTTAAAAGGAATTCTGATAGGTAAGGTATGGCTTTCCTTTATTAAATACATGCTGACTCTTCCCTTTTAAGCCATATTTACCCACATGAACAATAATTAAGTTTATTAGTCTTGATATGCCACCTTTTGGGGAAGAAGGAAGGAATATCAGCAACAGCTTCCACCATTTTGCCAAACATGGACATCCCCAGGGTTGTAGCTTCCTGGATCACCTTAGAGCTTGTTTCTAAAAACTGCTATAGTGTGTAAACATTGTCATCAGTGCACTTGTAAAACTAATAAAAAAATCTGCAATACAATGGCTACTCTCCAATTCTCAGAGGTAGTGGCAGATTTTGATGACACAGCGTGTGGGTCTATTAAAATAGGAACAAGTCTCAGCTGAAAATGAAAGCACAAAATGCTAAAGGCCCAGCACCAATTCTTTTTTCCAAGTATGTTTTTATTGGTGAACCAGTAATAAACAGAATATACACCTTGTATCCATATTGTTATGAGCATAATTTCCAGTATATAGCAATGACTTCAAACAGTATCATATAATCATGATCCAACACCCTTGCCCCCTCTCCCATACATCCCCATTTCCACAGTCTTACCTCCCACCCCCCAACTCATCATCATAGCCCCTCCCCACACATATACACTAGCCAAGCCTTTTCCAACAGGGGCAATATCTTTCTCCACAGATATTCCATGCCCCCTCCACTATTCAGCTGGGTTTACCACCACAGAAACCCATCCACATCTGTTTATACACTAGCCATTCTGTTTTAGTCTTAGCAGCACACGTCTTCAGTTCAAAAGCAGCCATCATGCTCATAAAACTTTTCCAGCACATAAGCGAAGGCACCTCCTCACTCAGCCAGAACTTTAAAATTACTCTAACCAGCAGAAGTGAGATGTGAATAAACGTTTGGTTTTTACCATAGGTATTCTCTGCTCCAACATGGTCCATTTCATCTCCCAAGAGCAGCCAATTGAGTAACCTCACCTATCATTTTCAAAGCTTTGTGACCACAGCAAGTCAATTTATTGTACTCAAAAAAGAAGGCGTGCACCGAGCACCTTTCTGTAGTTCACACTCCGACTATTCATTATCTTCCTACAATTTTAACTTCTTACCTCTCTTCTTTGTAATATACACCTTATGATTAATTTTTAGTTGCATCTCCTATAGCCTCATATTGGGAGTAATCTGACTTAACATCGCCTCCCCCCCCCCCCAAGTCATTTTTACAGAACTTCCTTAGTAACTTCTATACCAGTCCACTTCATCACTAATGAGTCTAAATAAGTGGTTTCCAATTCACCTCACGCCATCTTGTAGCACAATGCAAATGTAACCGTGGGATCACTTCTCTGAAATCCTCATGCAAGGTGCTAAATTGAAAGCCAAGCTCAGGCTCCTGCACAAGGCCCAATAACAGCATCTGACCTGCAGGTAGGTTAATAAATGTCTGTTGGATAGATCCCACTCCTCCTTGATCTGCTCAAATGGGGGAAATGCCCTCTCGTTCACCTCCAATAGAGCCTTCAAACTGTGGCAAGCCCCAGACCTTCCATATTTAACTACTTTCATATACTGCTTTACCTATAAGTCAAAGCGGTTTACAAGTTAACTGGAACATTAACTTTACAGTGTAACATATATACAATACAAATGAAAAATACTGTTAACTTCTAACTCTACTTAACATCAACTAAAAATTAAGTAAATAGTTTCTACAGTCTAGGGGCACTATGCTGGGTTATGATGAGCTTTTGTAGTTAAGTGTTCGATGAAAAGGGTTTTCAGCCTTTTTTAGAACTCTGCTAAGTCAGGAATGGTAACGTATGTTCTCTGGGAGTGTATTCCAAATGGCCGTTGCATAGAGCAAAAAGGATCTGTTGGAAGCAGTTTGGCTGCTCTTCACATTCAGAGGGGGGACAATGAATATCTTCTGCGTATTGGTTCTTCTAGATCTACTGTTTGATGTTCTTTGTAATACTGATCGGAGGTACACCGAAGAAGGGTCATAGGATATTTTGAATGTTGTCAGTATAGCCTTGTATTTAGCTTCTCCTATAACAGGACGCAGTGTAACTGCTTCAGTATTGGCGTTATATGGTCAGCGCTGGGTGCCCTGTAGAGAATATGGGTGGCAGTGTTTTGAGCCATCTGTAGAGAATGAAGAGCATACTTAGACAAGCCTTGGTAGAGAATATTACAGTAATCAAGGTGTGGGAAGATTTAATTTCCTCAGCTCAGTCACAAAATCTGGATTTCCAACCAGTGGAGGCTTGGTGTGTTTTAGCCCCTCTATTCCTCCACCATTTCCCATGCCAATTGAAATGGTCTTAAAAATTGACTACTTCCTCACATCCATTAGGCCCTTAATTTCCTCACATATAACAGGCCAATGAGTGAATATGGGACACACCACTCCTCCAACAACCTGGGGCTGGCAAATTTTCAGCTTCTTGTATAGCTTTCATGGATCCAGGACATTAAACACTGCTACACTGTAAAGCCTAAGGGTTGGAAACATTACTCCACATCCCCCCCATCCTTATCCAGCACAAACTCTTATTTTATTCCAGTGAGCCTAGATCGCCAAATAAACTATCAAACCAACCCTCTAACCTTTTTCTCCTCTTTTTATCCTAAAATCATCTTACTATAGTTGATTTCACGACTGCATTGCAAGCACTTGTTTTATCTCTGGACTACTGTGGCATATTATACTTGGGACTCTTGGCTTCTTGTAAGCGTGCACTCCAACTGCTTCAAAACATGGCTGCACACTTGGTTTCTGGCGTGAAGCGCTCAGATCATCTCCCTCCAATACTGTGGCAGTTGCACTGGCTCCCAATAGACTTTAGGGTACAATTTCAGGCACGATGGATGATATTTAAGCCCCTATGGCTGGATTATCCATTGTCAGAGTGTACCATTACTACCCTATTTGCCAACAGGTAGGTTTTGTTCTAAGAGAACGAATTTATTGGAAGGACCCTCTTTGTAAGCAGCTAGGTTAGCACGCACATAAAATTGTGCTTGTTTAGGCCCTAAGTTATGGAATGCATTATCTAGTATTTGATCAACTGACAGGTTTGAACTTAGGAAATTGATTAAATCAATGTTTTCTAGGCAGGCTTTGATGACTTATGTCCGAAATGATTTGTATTGCCTTGCTTGCATATTATGTCAAGAAAGAGTTTTAATGAGGATCAGTTAAAGTATTTAGAATGGATTTATTTTGTTTTATTAACTTATTTATAAAGTTTGAAAAATAAACACAAGAACATTCTTGCTATAGAAAAAAAAAACATTATAAACAAATAAAATACATTAAACTATTTTCACCAGTCCTCAAATAGGGGAGGAGGTGGTCAAGATAAAAATCATATGAAAAAAAACTACTTAAGAAATTCTCTCTCAATGCATCACAATAACCAGATGATAATTCCACCATTACTCCTTGTGGAAGAGTCATAGGTACTAGTGGTTCTTGGGAGGGTTTGCGTCATCTTATTATTAAGAACAAAGCAAACTGCTAGGGCTCAATGAAAAAAAATAATTCACCCACTGAAGCTTAATTAAGCACTTACATGGGTAGTACAAAAATGGCCACCCAATTGGGAGACCTTTGGTCTTAATATAAACTGCTTCCTGTGCTTCTGTGTTAAGTTAGAGGCTTCAGGGAATATCCTATTATGTGAATTCATAAACAGTTTATCTTTAATCCAGAAAAAAAGTTTCAAAATCCAGTCACTATCATATTCTAAAATCGCAGTAATAAACAAAGTAGCTATGCTCATCTGCTCAGTCTTGGAACTTTCCAGAAGCCTGTAAGGCTCAAAAAGTAAAATGCGGGGATTCCGGTGACGTCATCGGGCTGAATGGAGGCATGAGGACAAAGCTCCACCACCAAAGCCTGCTCCGAAGAGAAAATAAACCCCAAAGTGGCGATAAAACGCAGCGAAATGCAATGGCCACAGATGAGGCTTAAAAGCAGGAGGAAAGTGAGAGGCAGTGAGAAACGCGACGACCGCTGAATCCTGCGAAGCGAAAGTGCAGCCGAGCGGCCGGGGCTGAGGAACACATGGCAGAATGGAGAGACGGATTGAGCCCCGAGGGGTGAGTGCTACCGGCAGGAGGCTGAGGCAGGAAAGCAGCGCCAAATCAGTGAGGCAGCAGATGAGGTGATAAAACAGCAGAATGGTGGGAGTAACGGAGCAAATTGATGGAAGAAGAAACTACAGGCAAGGCATGGTGAGGGAGGAACACTCTTAAAGCAACACAGCAGATCCCAATGCAACAAAGCTGAATAACTAAAAACCAGACCATCTCCAATCTAGAGGAAAGAAATGAGGGATTGACTGCAAAGCAATTGAGGGAAGAAAATAAGCCCATAGTTTGCAAAGCAGGACATCCCGCAGGGAGGAAGCGGCTGCAGCCCCAGGGGACAGAGCACCCCAGATGTACCTGGTGTAGTCCCAGGGGTGGAAGGGGGTAAGATGGAGAAGTCCAAAGGAGGACTGTCAGCAAAAAAAAAAAGCTGGCGGAATACAGATCATCTTATGCCCCAACGAGAGGAGAGAAAGAAGGGGAGAAGGAAGGGAAAATGGCGGCAGAGCAAGAGGCTGAGCCAGTGGAGGAGACTGAGGGCCCCTGGAGCCCAGGGGTAGCAGACATGATCAAGATGTGGCTGAATGAGTTGAAAGAAGAACAAAGTGGAAATAAGTGGCGTTAAAACTGAAATAAAAGACATTGCAATCGCTCAGACAGGATATAGTGGACCTAGGATCCCGGGTAGAGGACACAGAAAAACAGTTGGAAACACAGGGAGAAGCACTGGAGGAACTACAAAAAGGATGGGAAGAGATAAAGCAAATCCAAGAAGAACTGAAAGAGAAGGCGGAGGATCTGGAAGATCGGTCAAGGAGAAGTAATATAAGGGTGAGAGGCATACCAGAGGACCCCCCACTACAGAAATTGTGATGAAGTCATCACAAAAGTGTTTGGAGCATTATTGCAAGCGGCGGCCCTAGAAGAGAGGGAGGGGGGTGAATCTCTGTAAATTGAAAGGGCGCATAGGGGGCTGGGGCCCATAAGAAACAACCGACCAAGAGACATTGTGGTGTGCCTGAAATCCTTCTGAAAGCAGCACAGAAACTTGGACACTTTCAGTGGGGAGGACACGTGGTGAAACTGTTTCAGGATTTGTCGCTAGGCACACTGCATCGTCAGAGAGAGATGAAGGTGGTGACGGCCTACTTGAGGAGGGAGGAGGCACAATATAAATGGCTATACCCCTTTGGACTGCTAATTACTGTGAAAGGTATGTCAAGAAGGGTGAAGAACAGCGAGGAAGCTTGGGGAGTGCTCAGAGACTTGGGATTGACTAATCTGCCAGAGGGTCTTGAGGGCCAAGCGAGAACAAAGAAGGTCATGACTGCTGGACCGGGGGCAGCCAGCTTGAGATGGCACAGAGCACCAGCTGATGGTCGGAGGCTAGCGAGACTGACCAAGGGCACCCAGGGAACAAAAGCAGCAGTGAAAGACAGCAGCTGAGGAGCATGACCCCTGACAACTTGGCACAAGAAGCTTCAACAAGTGAAATGAGATGTAGGACATTGTTAAGTGAACTGTAAGGGAAGTTGATTGAAGGGAATGGGTGGAGGGTGGGGGGTGAAGGAGGAGGAACAGAGGAGGAGGTGAGGGAGGGAGAGGAGGGATCTGGAGGAAAGGTCCATAAACCATTATTAAGACGGGAACCAGGATATCAATGCTTGACCCAACACAAGCATGGTGGAACCTGTGTCTTTTGGGGAAACTGCTAGGTACGTATGACCTAGATTGGCCACTGTTGGAAACAGGATACTGGGCTTGATGGACCTTGGTCTGACCCAGTATGGCATATCTTATGTTCTTATGATATGGTTATGTTAATGATTTGCAGACATAAGAACTGAGGGAAGGGAGGTTGGGGGAAGGGAAGAGAGAGGTAAGAGGAAAGAATGTATAGAGGGGAATGGTGAGGAGGGGGGAGGAGTTGGTTGGAAGTGGAGAAGGGTGGGGTAGGCTACGATAATGGAGGTAGGGGAGAAGAAGTGGGGGAGGGGAAGTGGGGGAGGTGGAACAGAAGAGCAAGGGCAGGTGGCAGTTTGAAGTCAGTCACCACTTATGGAAGACGAGTCTCCTTTTAAGGGATGAGGAAAGGGGAGGGGAAGTAGGGTGGATGGGAGGGGAGGGTGAAGAGGAAGCGGGTCAGAGAGGGAGGATGATACAAATCTCAAAGGTGAGTTAAACATAGTCACACTAAATGTCAAAGGATTTAACTCGCCATTCAAACGGCAGAAACTCTACAAAGAAATAACACGCCAAAAAGCGCCGCTAGTGCTCATACAGGAAACAAACCTAACACGGACAACAGAACACATGGTCAAACTTAAGGGGTAAGGAATCTGTGTACATGCATCAAACACAGTGGAAAAAAAGAAAGGAGGGGTGGCAATCTTAACAGATTCAAAACTAAAGATTGAATTACAGAAAGTAGTCAGAAATAAAGAGGGGAGATATTACTATTGCGTTTAAGAATAGGGAATGAATGGTATTGTATAATGAACGTACAGTATATGCACCTACGGGGGGGGCAAAGAGAATTTTGGATAAAGCTCAATGAAGAGGTGGGGAAATTAGGAGATGGAAAACTCATTTGTGGGAGTGATTTCAATTTAACATGGAATCCGGCTAGGGACGCAATGGGGAAAAGAGAGGGCAAAAGAGCAGATAGGAGTAAATACCGTAATTTTGTTACACAACACTACTTGATAGATGCATGGCAATTTCAGTATCTCTGGAAAAAGACAGTTTTCATATTTCTCCCCCATGCATGGTTCATACTCCAGAAAAGACGCCATTTGGGTAACAAAGGAGCTGGTGGGCAGGATTAAAGGGGCAGAGATGGATCCCATAACGTGGTCAGACTATGCACCAGTGAAGGTTAGGATGACAATAGATGGGGAGGGAAGAGGAACCCAGTTTTGGAGGTTACACGAATCTCTATTGGAGGATGAGGGGGTCAGAAAAGAGGCAGAGAGGGAGACAGTGGAATACTCTAGATGGAATGATAATGGCGAGGTGGCCTGAGGGGGGAGTTTGGGATGGATATAAGGCTGTGAGGGGAGTTCTAATTAAATGGGGGGCACATAAAAGGAGGGAGAGGGAGGGAAGAGATAGCTAATTGAGAGAAAGCTTAATGAAACTAGAAGAATTAGACGCGCAAGATAGAAAAGGGACATACAGAGGTCAAGTGTTGGCTGTGAGAGCGCAGATAAATGCAATGCAGGCAGAAATTATAAGACACCTTATGCAACTATTGAAACAGGACTTTTTTGAAGAGGGAAATAAAGCAGGGCGATATATGGTGCAGAAGCTGAAACAGAAACTAAGATCACAAATATTGAAAATTAGGGATGCGGAAGGGAAACTAGTTCATGAAGATAGGGATATCCGGGAGGCCTTTAAAAGATTTTACCAAGCTTTGTACGAAGCTAGAGCTCCTCCGGAGTCAGAAAGGATACAGAGCTATTTAGATTCCACAAAGCTCCCGAAACTGGCAGAGGAGGAACAGATAGAGTTAAATAGAGCCATAAAGGAAGAGAAAGTTTTGCAAGCTATAAAACAGTTAAAAGTAGATAAGGCCCCGGAGTTGGACGGGCTTACAGTGAGGTTTAATAGAAAGTTCAGAGAGATATTAATTGCACTATTACTGAGGTTGTTCAACCTACCGAGGGAGGGGGGGGGGGTGCTCGCTGACACCACTGGATGGGCAGGTATAACAGTAATACACAAAGAAGGTAAGGACTCGCAAGAATGTTCCTCGTATAGACCAATTTCATTGCTAAATTTAGACGTTAAACTACTGGCTAAAATATTGGCTACACCTTTAAATAGGGTAATAGGGAAATTGATTCATCACGATCAAGCGGGATTTATCCCGGGTAGGCAGGTAGCGGACAACATTAGAAAGATACTAAACACTATATGGTCGATTGAACAAAGTAAAAAGGAGGCACTGCTATTATCCTTAGATGCGGTAAAGGCTTTCGACCAGGTGTCCTGGCCTTTTCTCTTTCAGGTAATGGAAAGAATGGGGCTGGGGGAAGAGTTCATGGGTTGGGTAAGAGCAGTGTACTGTAACCCAAAAGCCTGTGTTCGGGTGAACGGAGCTTACTCTGCTTTCTTTGAGCAAGGGAGAGGGACGAGGCAAGGGTGTCTACTGTCATCTCTCCTTTTCGTGCTCTCAGTGGAGCCGTTTGCAGAGAGGGTGAGAGAACGGGAGGATTTGAAGGGTATAATGGTAGGAAAGACAGAATACAGAATATCATTGTTTGCGGATATCATTATGAGCGTGACCAGACCGGGGTTTTCTATACCAATATTAGTGTGGCAATTAGAAGAATATGGGAGGCGGTCGGGATTTACTATAAATTGGACAAAGTCTGAAATTTTGAACTTATCATTAAAAGAGGAAGCGCAGGCGATACTACGACAGAAGTACTCATTCAGATGGGCCAAGGGGGCTATTCGGTATTTAGGGATCCAAATAAGCAATAGGTTGGACTTATTGTATGATCTAAATTATATAAAATTATTCGGGCAAGTAGAAAGTCTGCTGAATGGGTGGGGGCAAGGATATCTATCTTGGTTCAGACGCATTGCAGCTGTAAAGATGATGCTCCTGCCCTGCTTTCTGTTCCTGTTTCAAACATTATCGATACTGGTACCACATCGAAAGTTAAAGCACTTGCAAATAACCATTAACAGATTTATATGGCAAAATAGGAGCCCCAGGATTACTATGTCAATCATGCAGAGAGCTAGGGGAGAGGGAGGCTAGAGGTTCCCAATTTTAGAAAATATGTGGCAGCACAACTGAAAACGCTATATGAATGGCATAGAGAAAAACAAACACTGGGTTCAAATGGAAGAGGACTCAGTAAGGGGAGTTGGATTGGAAAGGATGGTTTGGAGGGGAAGTAAAGCACCTGAAAATAGCCCCATAAGCCCCGTCATTGTACATATCTTGAATGTTTGAAAACAAAATAGGAAATCACAGGTCTGCAAAAAAAAATTTTCGAGAGCTGTTTTGGTTATTCTACGTAATCTTTATGTTTTTTGGTGCGCTGAATCCGCAAAAGGCCTCCATTTTGTCATAGGACATCACGTTTCCTGACAATTAAGGTAACTATGTTAAATAAAGCAATACCTCAAAATAAATGGAAATAGACTTATAAAATTAAAGTTTTATTACAATATTTTCATGAAAATCCTTTTTTGAACTGAAATGAGCTCACCTACACACACTAAACTCGATTCTTCTTCCTTGTGAGGCTCCTCTTGGTGCATTTACGCTTGTGAGTAGCATCTGGAATGTCTCTCTGAAGCATCCAACAGTAGTCTGCCATCATTGTAATGCTCCATTTTCCCTGGTATCTCCTTTCCATCTCTTTAATGTCTTGGTGGAATCGTTCACCTTGTTCCTCACTCACAGCTCCCAAATTTTCAGGAAAGTAGTCAAGGTGGGACTGGAGGAAATGCACTTTCAAACTCATCAGGCAACCTAAAGCTTGAAATGCTTTCAGCATTCGTCCGACAATCTTTTTGTAGTGAGGATCTTTGTTATTGCCTAAAAATTTCTGTACGACTTCTTTAAATGCAATCCACCCTTCTTTTTGAGGCTCCGCCATGGTATTGACAAACTCTTGATCAACTATAAGACTTCTAATGTCTGGTCCGACGAACACATCTTCCTTCAATTTTGCCTCCGACAGGCCTGGAAACTTGGTGACCAAGTATCTGAAGCATTCTCCATCTCTTGGAAGTGATTTTACAAATTGCTTCATCAATCCCAATTTTATGTGGAGATGTGGTAGAAGAACTTTATAGGAAGGTACCAAAGTTTCTCAGAGGACATTTTTTTCACCGACTGTTAGCACCCTCGGCTGCCAACTCTTCTTGGTCCAGTGATTTTGTTGGTTTCGACTGTCCCATAGACACAGAAAACACGGATATTTGGTATACCCAGTTTGTTGCCCGAGCAGCATGCACAAGACCTTCACGTCCCCACACACTTGCCAACCATGGTATTCATATTTAAGTTTACGAAGAACCAATTCAAAGTTCTCGTAGGTTTCCTTCAAGTGTACGGAATGACCTACAGGTATGGAAGCGTAAAAACCGTTGTGGAGTAAAACTGCTTTGAGACTTCTTTTTGAAGAATCAATAAAAAGATGCCATTGCTCTGAATCATATTGGATTTTAAATTGACCAATCAGACCTTCGACATCGATGCAATAAATCAACTTGTCTTCCTGGGCGAAGTAAGGAACGAACTCACTTTCACGATGTCTGAACCATGAAGATGACACTCCTGGCAACAATAAATTCCTGCTTTTCATGATCCGAGTAACTCAGCGGCATCTTTGGGAAGATTCAAGTCTCTTACCAAATCATTCATCTCCTCCTGAGAAAACAATTTTGGTCTTGTATCATCTTCAAAGTCAGAACTTGATTCGTCATCTGGTTCAAGTATGACTTCACTTCATCGGAGCTAGGTATCTCTTCCAAGGTAGCAGGGAGCTTGGGTACTGGTGTATCTGTGCCATGGGGGATGGGACGAATTGCTGAATGAAGATTGGGGTATGAAATGGAATGCTTCCATTTGGAATTAAACCCTTTCACATCGCATGAACAAAGTAACAGTCGTCACTATGGTTCTTTTGCTCTTGCCATACCATAGGAATCCCATAACGGAAAGATTTTCTCTTACCCTTGAACCAGTTTCGGAGGTCCTCAACACACCGTTTGCATACTTTATGAGGCACCCAGACTTTATCTTGATCTCCAATTTTTAGTCCAAAGTATGCAAAGTATACTTTTTTCACAAAGTCTAATATTCTGCTGTTGCTTCAACACTGTATATTCACCACAGATGAAGCAGAAACTGTCTGGCGAATTAATACACTTCCGCGGAGCCATAACATAACAGTTGAAGAATGACGAGCTAACACGAATTGTGATGAAAAAGTGTGAAAAGCCTAGAACCAAGAACCCGATGATGATTCGTGCACAAGTGTGGCATGCAGGAGAGAGCAGCTCTGGGTCTGTACACGAGACGTCACAGTGCTGGCCACGCCCCCCTGCACTGACCGGAGCTGCTGCTATCTGCTCTGTGTCTCCCTCCCACTGGATTCTTCAGGAAAGATTAACCCCTTCTACCATTAGAAGCACGGACTTAAAACTTGCTTAGCTTATGTATATATTGCTGACCATCAGATTTACAGTGCTATATTTTTTTTTACATAACTCGGACAACCCCTTTAAGGTTTTTTTGGCATTTTATATCTTAAATGCACTTATGTGAATTAATTAATAGTAATTTGAATTAATTAATAGTAATTTGAAAAAATTTGATAAATTTGAAGATAATTTTGCATGTTGTGGCAAATCATGACGTCTAGGAGTTTTTTCAATATTTTATTTGTTTTCAGCACACCAAAATACATGAAAATTAGATGAAAATAATCAAACAGCTTTTTAGTTGCAGACCTTGCATAATTATTAATATAAGACAAAGGATATATGCAAGGGATAACACTAGAGGCATGCTTTGAGAGGGGACAGGGGTGAGTACACTGCAAAAATGGGGGAAGCTGGGACTTACACATATTTCCCAGATAGTGGTTAAGGAGGCTATTAGAGATTTTGAGGGTATTAAAGATCTCTACGGGTTATCTAATTACGATTATTACAGCTATATCCAGGACAATCACTTTGTGAGGCAGCAGAAAGTATGGAAGGACTTATGGAATAACAGGGGGTGGGGGTTCGAGGCCCGCTGCTCAGTACAACAAGGTCAAAAAGGAGCTTTATCCAAGATTTATAAAGGGCTAATGGAGGGAGGAGAGGGTAAATTAGAACTTATGAAGAAATGGGAGGAAGACCTAGAAGTGCAATGGAATGAAGAGAGGTGGGATAAGGTAATACAGACAGTGGCAGGAATATCTATAGCCACTCAAATAAAAGAAAATGCCTATAAAGTGCTATACCGGTGGTATTGGACACCGATACGTAAAAAGCGAGTGGGGCTGGGGCCATCTGATCAGTGCTGGAGGGGATATGTTACACATGTGGTGGAAGTGTGGACAGATTCAAGAATATTGGGAAAAGGTTTTGCTGATAATTTATGAAATGACAGGACATAGATTGCAAAGAAAGCCAGAGGTCTGCCTACTGCATCAACAGGAGGAGGCTATATCGGAGAGGGAAAGGGGGGTACTGCATCACTGTATAGTGGCAGCAAGAAGTGAGATAGTACAACAATGGACAGGGTCGGGAAAACCCAAAAGTGAAGGCTTCATCAGAAGAATGGCGGACCTGTGTTTGATGCATAAACAAACAAGAGTTGCGACAAGGGAAAGGGGAAAAGAGTGTGGAACAATGTATGGAAATGGTTGGAAAAATGGAAAGCTGGAGAGAAGGTGAGGGGGGAGTAAAGGAGGGACCAATGTAAAGTGGTCATGAGCACAATAACATTGCTAATGAGCTAAACGGCGAAAGAATATATATATATATATATATATATATATATATGATGAATAAAAGAAATGCTGGGAGATAGGAGCATGAATAAATGAAGGGGGAAACAGAGAGGGGAGGGAAGGGGGAGGGGTGAAGACTAGGTAATATGGAATGTTGTAATAGCTAACAGGGGATACAAACAAGGTTGATGGTAGTTTGTCGTCAAAAATGTAAAATGTTGGGTTAAAAAGCTGTTTGTATTATTTACTGAAAATTTTAATAAAAAGTTAAATGGGAAAAAAAAGTAAAATGCACATGAACAGTGCATATCTATTGTGTAAAAGTGCACCCTATTGATGCTTTCATTTCAAATTGAAAGCACCTCCCTAATACATATACATACACACACACACATAATATTAAGGCTAAATCCTACCATCATCATCATGACTTCATGGAAGGACTTAAGGAACGAAAATTCAAGCATGCATATTTGCATTTCCTTTTTGTCCTTATCAGACCAATCCAGATAAGTGGGGCATACCACAGTGATCTTAATCCCAATGGAAGGAGACAATGGCACTTTGGCACCCTGGCACCAAAAGCCACCTCTGCTTTCGCTTGCAAATCCAATCTATAATACTTTGTAAACAAATGCAGCGATGTCCACACTGCAGCTTTGCAAGTTTTCTTGATCAGGGGAGCTGTCCACTAGGGCCAGCACTTACTCCCTGCACTCTGAGGCCAAGTCTCTGGAGAGTCTGTCTTTTTATTTTCTTTTGTTCTTGCCACATCAGCCCTGCCTGACTTCTACTGGAGCCAGAGAGATACTGAGGGACTCCCATGCTGCACTAGCCTACTACAATAAATCTCCTGGTGCTGCTCACTCTCCACCCGATGGAAGGAACAACTGACCTATTTGTCTGGTCAGATCAGGACAAAAAGGAAACAAATGGAGCACAAGAACTAGCAAGTTAGATATAAAAGTAAGGCAGGTCAAGGAGGAAAAGAAGCTTGCTGTAGAGGCAAAAATTAATACTAAACTTTTTCAAGTACATCCAAAGCCAAAGAGTCCATGAGGGAGTTGAATGGACCATAGGATAACCAAGAAATAAAAGGTGTTCTTAAAAGAGGATAAGGTAATAGCCAAAAAAACTAAACAACTTATTTGCCTCTGTCATGGAGGACATTGGGATGATACCTACAACAGAAAACACAGATGGCACTGATTCAATGCAACAAAAGGACAACAATAAGTCTAGAACAGGGGTTCTCAACCCAGTCCTTGGGATCCACCTAGCCAGTCAGGTTTTCAGGATAACCACAATGAATATGCATGCAACAGATTTGCACACAATGGAAGCACTGCACACAAATCTCTCTCATACATATTCATTGTGGTTATCCTGAAAACCCGACTGGCTAGGTGGGTCCTGAGGACTGGGTTAAGAACCCCTGGTCTAGAAGATACACTACCTCAAACTGACGAGTAAACTCAAGAACAACAAAATTGCCAGGACTAAATGGCATTCATCCCAGCATCTCAAAAGAGCTTATACATGAAATTGCTAACCTGTTACTAGTAATCTGCAACCTATCACTCAAAATGGCCACAATATTTAAGGATTGAATGATGACCAATATAAACTGATTTTTAAAAAAGGTCCCTGGAATGATTTTGATCTTGGAACTATAGATCAGCAAGCCTGACGTTTGTGCTGGGAAAAGTGGTTCAAGCTACACTAAAACACAAAATTACCAAGCACATAGCTTAACTGAAATGAGTCCACACGGGTTCAGCAAAGAAAAGTCTTGCCTTACCAAGGTAGTAGAGGTTTTTTTTAAGGTATAAACAAATGGAAAATGGTGAGCTAGTTGATATAGTGTATTTAGATTTTCAGAAGGTGTTTGACAATGGCCTGGAGCTCAAGAAAGTTGATTTGATGCAGGCTCTCGCTGTCGGACTACAGGCCCTGGGTGTGGAGACCGTCCAGGTACATGTCCCAGCCGAGATTGGAGGCATCCGTCATGAGCAACCCGCAGGGCACTGCTGGTTGGAATGGGAGGCCCTGACACAAGTGTCTGGGGACAAGCGACCACTTCAGGGACTGTGCAAGTGGCTTAGTGACCACCTCCCTGTCCCGCAGGTAGCCATGCACAGTGGCCGCCATGTGTCCAAGGGCTATCAACAGCCCATTGCCCATTGTGTGGCGCTGGAAAGTGCCCACTACCTTGATGAGATGCTGCAGGTGGTCCGCTGGCAGAAAAGCTCTCGCCCAAGTGGTATCGAGGAGGGCTCCGATGAACTCCAGTTGTTGTATTGACTGGAGGTGAGATTTCAGATAGCTGATCATGAAGCAGAGTCCTTCGAGCATCTGGATGGTGAGCTCGGTGGACTGCCATATGCTGGCTGGCATGTTACCCTTTATGAGCCAGTCATCTAGGTATAGGAAGACAAAGACCCCCCTGGGTCCGAAGGGCACTCCTGGGGGCTGCGACCAGCCTGAAGGATAGCACCCAGTACTGACAGTACCTTCAGTTTATGCTGGGCGTCAGCACTGTCTGTGATGCAGGTGGATCGGAATATGCGTGTACGCATCCTTCATATCCAGGGAGTATAGCCAGTTGTCTTCTAGAAGGAACAGGAGCAGCATCCCCAACAAAACCATTTTGAACTTTTGATGCACCAAGAACCGGTAGAGGTTTTGCAGAAAGACCAGGAAGTATCTGGAGTAAAAGCCCTGCCCAATTTGGGCTGAGGGAACCGGCTCGTTGGAGATGTCGGCCTGCAGGGCCCAAGACCTCCATCTGCAAGAAGCTCCGGTGAATGGGGTCCATGGTTTACTCCCCGGGACTGTAAGGGGGCAGCAGCTGAGTGAAATGAAAACAGATAGCCGCTTTGGACGATCTGTAGCACCCAGTTGTCCGAGGTGACAAGAGGCCACCGATAGGCAAAGTGGATGATCTACCCCCCCCCCCCCCCACCACCACCTCCAGGGGACCACAGCAAATGACTGTCAGCTGGCTATGCTCCTGAAGTCCCCATCAAAAACTCACACCTAGCTGGGGCTGGGTTGTGCCTTTCGGGTTCTCCACTGTGAGTGAGGAGCTTGGGCCTTATTGCAGCTGGGACAGAAAGTACTGCCACAGATGCAAAAAGGAACCCCCTTCTTGGTTTGTTGTTTCTTTCGCACAAAGTCTGCAGCCTTTCTATAGAAGCTGGTGAGAGTCACTTGCTCTTTCCCCAGCTCTTAGGCCTTTGCCAACGTCCCCTGTTGGGGTGAGGACCACTTTGGCAAGCCCGTGGAGGAAACCTTGTCCTGGACCCACTTTTACAGGTCAGAGAACATAAGAACATAAGAACATAAGATATGCCATACTGGGTCAGACCAAGGTCCATCAAGCCCAGCATTCTGTTTCCAACAGTGGCCAATCTAGGCCATACGTACCTAGCAGTTTCCCCAAGGGACACAGGTTCCACAATGCTTGTACTGGTTCAAGCATTGATATCCTGGGTCCCTTCTTAATAATGGTTTATGGACCTTTCCTCCAGGAACTTGTCCAAACCTTTTTTAAACCCAGCTACACTAACAGCCTTTACTACATCCTCCGGTAACAAATTCCAGAGTTTGATTACACGTTGAGTGAAAAATATTTTCTTTTATTAGTCTTAAATAGTTTACCCTGTAGCTTCATTGCATGTCCCCTAGTCTTTCCATATTCTGATAAGGTAAACAATCGATCTACGTTTACCCGTTCCACTCCATTCATTAATTTATAGACTTCTATCATATCTCCCCTCAGCCGTCTCTTCTCCAGGCTAAATAAATAAATAAAGAGCCCCAACCTTTTTAGCCTTTCTTCATAGGAGTAGCCTTCCATCCCCTTTACCATTTTGGTGGCTCTTCTCTGAACCTTTTCTAAAATCGCTATATCCTTTTTAAGATACGGCGACCAGAATTGCACACAATATTCAAGGTGCGGTCTCACCATGGAACGATATAGAGGCATTATAATATCTTTTGTTTTATTTTCCATTCCTTTCCTTATCATACCTAGCATTCTATTTGCTCTCTTGGCCGCCGCTGCACACTGGGCCGAGGGTTTTAACAAGGTATCCACAATGACGCCTAAATCTTTTTCCTGGGTGGTGGTTCCTAATGTGGAACCTTGCATCGTGTAACCATAGTTTGGGTTGTTCTTCCCTAGGTGCATAACCTTGCACTTCTCCACATTAAATTTCATCTGCCATTTTGATGCCCAGTCTTCCAATTTATCAAGATCCTCTTGCAATTTTCCACAATCCTCCTGGGTTTTAACAACTTTAAATAGTTTTGTGTCATCTGCAAATTTGATAACCTCACTTGTTATTCCACTTTCCAGGTCATTTATGAATATGTCAAAAAGCAGCGGACCCAGCACAGATCCCTGGGGTACACCACTATTCACCTTTCTCCATTGGGAAAATTGGCCATTTAGCCCTACCCTCTGCTTTCTATCTTTTAACCAGTTCCTGATCCACAGTAGTACACTGCCTCCTATCCCATGACTCTTTAGTTTTGCCAAAAGTCTCTGATGAGGGACTTTGTCAAAGGCTTTCTGAAAGTCCAGATACACAATATCAACCGACTCACCTTTGTCCACCTGTTTATTCCCTCCTTCAAAAAAACATAACAGATTAGTAAGACAAGATCTTCCTTGTCTAAAGCCATGTTGGCTGTCTCCCATTAGGTCGTGACTATCTACATGCTGAGTAATTTTATTCTTTATGATGGTTTCTACCATTTTTCCCGGTACTGATGTCAGGCTCACTGGTCTGTAGTTTCCCGGATCACCCCTCGAACCCTTTTTAAAAATTGGTGTTACATTGGCGATCCTCCAATCCTCAGGTATTAGAGATGATTTTAATGATAGTTCACAGATTACTGATAGCAGGTCTGCAATCTCAAATTTCAGTTCTTTCAACACCCTTGGATGTATACCATCCGGCCCAGGTGATTTGCTACTCTTCAGTATATCTAATAGTTGTAAGACATCTTCCCGATGTATCGATATTTCCTTCAATTCTTCCACACCTTTAAATACCACTTCAGTCACATACCACTGCAACCAGGCCATTCGCCACATAGACTGTGTTCGTGAGAAACTAGCTCAACTTAAAGTAGACAAAGCGATGGGACCGGATGGGATACACCCTAGAATACTGAGGGAACTTGGGGACGTTCTAGCAACTCCACTGACTGACCTTTTCAATGCCTCGTTGGAGTCGGGAGTGGTGCCAAAGGACTGGAGAGAGGCTCATGTGGTGCCTTTACACAAAAGCGGAAGTAAGGATGTGGTTGAAAACTACAGGCCGGTTAGTTTAACTTCAGTGGTGAGTAAATTAATGGAAACGCTGTTGAAAGAGAAAATAGTGAGGTTTCTGGAGTCCAGCGGATTACAGGATCCGAGGCAGCATGGATTCACCAGAGGCAGGTCTTGTCAGACAAATCTGATTGATTTCTTTGACTGGGTGACCAGGGAGTTGGACCGAGGGAGAGCTCTAGATGTGGTGTATTTAGATTTCAGTAAAGCCTTTGACACTGTTCCTCACAGGCGACTTATAAACAAACTGAGCACCTTAGGGATGGACCCTAAAGTTACTGCTTGGGTTAGAAATTGGTTGGGTGGGAGGCGACAAAGAGTACAAGTAAATGGAGCTCACTCTGAGGAGAAGGATGTTACCAGTGGTGTGCCCCAGGGATCTGTCCTTGGTCCGATTCTTTTTAACATCTTTGTTAGTGATATAGCGGAAGGGCTGTCGGGTAAGGTTTGCCTCTTTGCGGATGATACCAAAATCTGCAATAAAGTAGACACCCAGGAAGGTGTAGATAACATGAGGAGGGATCTAGCTAAGCTTGAAGAATGGTCTAGAATTTGGCAGCTGGGATTTAATGTTAAAAAATGTAAGGTCATGCATTTGGGCTGCAGCAATCCTAGGGAGCAATACAGCATAGGAGATGAAGTACTTTTGTCCACTAAAGAAGAGCGGGACCTAGGCGTAGTTGTGTCCGATGATCTTAAAGTAGCTAAACAGGTAGAAAAGGCGACGGCAAAAGCTAGAAGGATGCTTGGGTGCATACGGAGAGGAATGGCTAGCAGAAAAAAGGAGGTGATAATGCCTCTGTATAAGTCTTTGGTGCGACCTCATTTGGAGTATGGTGTGCAATTCTGGAGACCGCACCTTCAAAAGGATGTGAACAGGATGGAGTCGGTGCAGAGGGTTGCTACTAAGATGATTAGTAGTCTTCATTATAAAGCATATGAGGACAGACTTAAGGATCTTAATATGTACACCTTAGAGGAAAGGCGGGATAGAGGTGATATGATTGAGATGTTTAAATACCTCCGTGGCATAAATGTTCAGGGAGAGAGCCTCTTTCAATTGAAAGCAAGTTCTGCGACGAGGGGACATGGGATGAGGGTGAAGGGAGATAGATTCAGGAGTGATATGCGGAAATATTTCTTTACGGAAAGAGTAGTGGATCCGTGGAATAGTCTCCCAGTGGAGGTGGTAGAGATGAGGACAGTAACTGAATTCAAAAAAGCATGGGACCAACACAGAGTATCTCTAAAGGTAAATAGTGGACTGTTGTAGTTGTTGTTATGGAAGGACAGACTAGATGGGCCTGGTGGTCTTTTTCTGTCATCATGTTTCTATGTTTCTATGTTTCTATGAAATACCCATGGCCGCCAAACTATTGGCGAATTCAAAAGCATCAGAAGCGCCCTGGACCATAAACTTCAAGCAATCCTTGCCGTGAGCTACAAAGCTTCAAAAAGACTCGCGCTGGTCTTGAGGATGCTGAATCAGATGAGCCAAAGAGGGACTCCTGCTTTTCTCAACACTTCAGCCCTCAACATGTCATCTGCAAGCAAAACTCACAGGATGCCAGCTGACGGTCAGGTCCAAAGCATTGCAAGCACAAACTAAGGCAGTCAGTGGCAGAAATGGTCTTGCCACATCTGGTGCATTTTTTTAAAGCTGCTAACTGGCTTACACATAATGAAAAACACCGCCTCTACAAAATCAAACTGAAAAACAGCAGTGGATGGGAAAAATCCCCAAAAAGGCACAAAAAACTACAAAAAAGAAAACACCCAAAGGGTAAGAAAAAAGCTAACCGATGACAGGTGGGTGAAAAAATGAGCAAAGGCTCAGCCACAAGGGAAAAAAATTCAAACTTTTTTCCAGACTTCAGTAACACGTCCTAGGAGCTCCGTGGAAAAAAAGACGACTGGAAAATATGGCACCACGGGGAAGGCAGGCGTACATACACGGCTAACCTCCCAAAAACTTCTTTTGGAAGCTGGGGAGCATTCCATGCGGGGCTCCAT
The DNA here is from genome assembly GCA_033557465.1 of Ichthyophis bannanicus. Lineage (NCBI taxonomy): Eukaryota > Metazoa > Chordata > Amphibia > Gymnophiona > Ichthyophiidae > Ichthyophis > Ichthyophis bannanicus. Next base: position 552,838,758 of record CM066031.1, read on the forward strand.
CAGTGACATCACCCATATATGAGGGCTTATTTCCTGCTTGTTCACGGAAAATATGCACTAACACTTACAGGAAAATGGCAAGTTTAACCCTGTATCATGCAGAGATTGTGTGAGCTTCCTTTCATTCATTCATTGAAGCATATAATTTGACCATGGGTGCTTAAACGTTTTCACACAACTGTTAGACACTGCTCCACAGGTTGCCTAGCTAGCACCACAGAATATGTGGAGCTCAGTGGCAAGATCCATTTCCCATTTCAGAAAAATACCATTTTAGGATTGTAAGATCCTGGAGATCTAGAAGTTCCATGCATCACCAATTCCACTCATTCTCATAAATTCGAGAAAATCTGGAAGTGCAGCATCAAGTAGAATAAGTTTCTCTCTGAAAGACATTCTACTACCACAATGAAGAGTAAGAGGAGCCCTATTAGATTGAAGATTCTGGATCAAGTGTCTAAAACATTTTCAGTGTTCCTCTGCCTTCTAACAATTTCAAAAGTGCCTTCAGATCACACAAATTCATTCGGTCCAGTTTTCAACATCAGATTTAAAACGTCCATAAATGTTCTACAATTTTCCAGCCCTGGGGTTCGCTTGGTTTTGATCTTTTGCTAGCACTGGTACAATTCATCCATGTTTCTCACCAATTACAAAGGTCCACTCACCAATTACAAAGGTCCACTCACCAATTACAAAGGTCCACTCCAGTTAGTAATAAAACCCCTCAGGCTTCTTTGGACACACACGAATTTGTGATACCTGAGTACAAACTATATCGTAGTGATAGAGCTGATCAAATTGGTGGAGGGGTTGCGCTCTATGTTAGAAAGGGCGTTGAGTCAGAAAAGATTAAAGTTTTGCAGGAAACAAAAATTTGTTGTAGAATCTCTATGGATTGAAATTCCATGTAAAAAGGGGAAGGCAATGGCAGTGGGGGTGTACTATTGACCGCCTGGCCAGAATGAAGAAATGGATAATGAAATGCTCAAAAAAATCAAGGAAGCTAACAAAAGTTACAGCACAGTAATAATAATGGGTGATTTCAATTACCCCGGTATTGACTGGGTCAGTGTCACAGCAGGACATGCTAGGGAGATAAAGTTCCTAAATGAAATAAATGACTATTTCTTGGAGCAGCTGGTTCCTGAACTGACCAGAGGGGAAGTCATATTGGACCTAGTCCTTAGTGGAACACCAGATCTGGTGCAAGAGATAAGGGTGTTGGGGCCATTTGGCAATAGCGATCGCGTTTGATTTAATTAGTGGAGGAGGGATAGTAAGGAAATCCACAGTACTACCTTTTAACTTTTGAAAGGGAGACTATGATAAAATGAGGAAAATAGTTAAGAAAAAACTAAAAGGAGCAATTGCAAAGGTTAAAGACTTACATCAAGCTTGGGTGTTGTTGAAAAATACTACTTTGGAAGCCCAGACCAGCTGTATTCCACGCTTTAAGAAAAGTGGAAGGAAGTCCAAAAATCTGCCAGCATGGTTTAAAGGTGAGGTCAGAGAGGCTGCTGTTGCCAAAAAAGCATCTTTCAGGAAACGGAAAAAAGAGCCAAACAACGAAATCTGGAAACAGCACAAGCACTGGCAAGTTAAATGCAAGGCATTGATAAGGCAGGCAAAGGGAGAATTTGAGAAGAAGCTTGCTGTGGAAGCAAAAACGCATAATAAAGACTTTTTCAAGTACATTCGTAGCAAAAAACCTGTGAGAGTCAGTTGGTCCATTAGATGACACAGGGGTTAAATGGGCACTAAGAGGCGACAAGGCGATAGCGGAGAGATTGAATGAATTATTTGCTTCGGTCTTTACTGAGGAAGATGTAGGGATGCTACCCATGACTGAAGTGGTATTTAAAGGTGCGGAAGAATTGAAGGAAATATCGATACATCGGGAAGATGTATTACAACTATTAGATAAACTGAAGAGTCGAAAATCACCTGGGCTGGATGGTATACATCCAAGGGTGTTGAAAGAACTGAAATATGTGATTGCAGACCTGCTATTAGTAATCTGTGAACTATCATTAAAATCATCTGTAATACCTAAAGAATGGAGGATGGCGAACGTAACCCCAATCCTTAAAAAGAGTTCCAGGGGTGATCCGGGAAACTACAGACCAGTGAGCCTGACGCCAGTACCGAGAAAAATGGTAGAAACCATCATAAAGAACAAAATTGCTGAACATGTTGATAGTCATCACTTAATGGGAGACAGCCAACATGGCTTTAGACAAGGAAGATTTTGTCTTAATAATATGTTATGTTTTTTTAAAGGTGTGAATAAACAGGTAGACAAAGATGAGTCGGTTGATATAGTGTATTTGGACTTTCAGAAAGCCTTTGACAAGGTCCCTCATCAGAGACCTTTGGCAAAACTAAAGAGTCATGGGATAGGATGCAGTATACTATTGTAGATCAGGAACTGGTTAAATGATAGAAAGCAGAGGGTAGGGCTAAATGGCCAATTTTCTCAATGGAGAAAGGTGAATAGTGGTGTACCTCAGGGATCTGTGTGGAGTCTGCTGCTTTTTGACATATTCATAAAGTACCTGGAAAAGGGAATAACGAGTGAGGTTATCAAATCTGCAGATGACACAAAACTATTTAAAATTGTTAAAACCCAAGAGGATTGTGGAAAATTGCAAGAGGATCTTGATAAATTGGAAGACTAGGCATCAAAATGGCAGATGAAATTTAATGTGGACAAGTGAAAAGTTATGAACCTAGGGAAGAACAACCCAAACTATGGTTACACGATGCAAGGTTCCAAATTAGGAACCAGCACCCAGGAAAAAGATTTAGGCGTCATTGTGGATAACATGTTAAAACCCCCGGCCCAGTGTGCAGCGGCGGCCAAGAGAGCAAATAGAATGCTAGGTATCATAAGGAAAGGAATGCAAAATAAAACAAAGGATATAATGCCTCTGTATCGTTCCATGGTGAGACTGCACCTTGAATATTTTGTGCAACTCTGGTCGCCGTATCTTAAAAAGGATATAGCGTTATTAGAAAAGGTTCAGAGAAGAGCCACCAAAATGGTAGAGGATGGAAGGATACCCCTATGAATAAAGGCTAAAAAGATTTGGGCTCTTTAACCTGGAAAAGAGCCAGCTGAGGGGAGATATGATAGAAGTCTATAAATTAATGAATGGAGTGGAACGTGTAAACGTAGATCAATTGTTTATGTTATCAGAATATAGAAAGACATGGAGACATGCAATGAAGCTACAGGGCGGACTATTTAAGACTAATAAAAGAAAATATTTTTTCACTCAATGTTTAATCAAACTCTGGAATTTATTACCAGAGGATGTAGTAAAGGCTGTTAGTGTAGCTGGGTTTAAAAAAGATTTGGACAAGTTCCTGGAGGAAAGGTCCATAAACCATTATTAAGAAGGGATCCAGGATATCAATGCTTGACCCAATACAAGCATTGTGGAACCTGTGTCTTTTGGGGAAACTGCTAGGTATGTATGACCTAGATTGGCCACTGCTGGAAACAGGATACTGGGCTTGATGGACCTTGGTCTGACCCAGTATGGCATATCTTATGTTCTTATGTTCATTCAGGATTTGAGCAGTTTGACAAAAGATCTTGCCATGTGACTTCAGATAATGCCCAATAGCTGCTACTAAAAATAACTAGGCTATGCTCCCAATGATTTTAGGAGGGGGTGCTGGAACACTAGTCTCAACAATCTACTAGGTAGGACAGGACCCACATTGGAGCTGCTTTCTTTGATCTGGTCCTTGAATCCTGAGGATGTGTGGAGAAACAACATATTCCTCTAGTTATGGTTACACCTTTTTCTCCCCATTTTCACTAATCCTATAGTTGTAGTGATTATTTTCTGTGCTCTGCACAGCTGAGGTCTTATACTGAGGACTAGTATCTTGACCCGTCATCAGATCAGTCTCTTGTGGCCCCTCTTGTTGCACAGTGGGAGAACACTGGGGAAAAGGGGCCCTCACCATCAATTCTTCTCTACTGTGGAAGGGATTTTTAAATGTATTTGATGAGTGGTCAGGAAGTTTCTGAAATTTCATGAGCTCCAGAAATACAACTCATCATTAAGGTGGAGGACCTTCAAAGCTGTTCTCAGTGGTAGGATTAATAGTTGTACCAATTATTTAAAGAATGCTGGTCTGAAGAAAAGAAGAATAATTAGACCTTACCTGCTAATTAGCATTCCTGAAGGAACTCCAGTCCAGTCCTTCTCCACTGGTTGTGCCCCCCTTCCAGCAGCATGTAGACTGAGCACGTCATTGTTTTGATGACCCTCGGGTATAAGTAGACCTGGCACCTCCCACCAGCTCCAGTAACCTATTGGAAAAGCAGACTTAAGGGAGAGACAAGTAAATAACTAATACTGAGCAATAACTGAACTATAAAAACACTGGTGCCGCCCTCTCCCGGGAGAACTTCCCATCACCTCCAGAGAAGGAGAGGCTTACCTGAAAGCGACACCCTCTTGTCGAGGCACATGAACCGTCCAACTCGCCTCACCATCGAGAACCCACCAGAGAGCCTCCGACCCTTATCTTCAGATCAGCGCTTTGGGCTAGCAATGCCTATATAAAGACAAACCAAACCTGGGCGGGATCAGGAACTGGACTGGAGTTCCTTCAGGAATGCTAATTAGCAGGTAAGGTCTAATTATTCTTTCCTTAGCGTCTCTCCAGTCCAGTCCCTCTCCACTGGGATGTACCAGAGCAGTTCAAACTTGGGCGGGACCGGCAATACCAGACCAAAGAACCGCTCCTCCAAATCTCGCTTCTTCCGTGGCCTGGACGTCCAACCGATAATGCTTGGCAAAAGGTGTGCAGGGACGACCAGGCAGCCATTTTGCAGATGTCCAGCAGCGGAACTAAACTAAATTCCGTCCACGAAGCCGCCTGGGCTCGCATAGAATGAGCCCGAAGGCCAACCGAGGCTTGCCTTCCCTTCAACATATTGGCCGATGCAATGGCCTCTCGGATCCATCTGGAAATCGATGCCTTCGCTGCCACCTCACCCTTACGCAGCCCCCCAAAGGAAACAATCGCTCTGACTTACAAAAAGGCTCCGCGCGATCCAGGTAACGCTTCAGGGCTCTGCGCACATCTAACCGCTGCAAGCGTACCTCGTCCCCCCTTCGTGAAGACCCGGAAAAGGAAGGAAGGGAAACTGACTGATTCACATGGAAAGCCAAGACCACTTTGGGCAAAAAAGATGGAACCGCCCTGAGCACCACCCTTTCTTTAGAAAATGCCAGAAATGGTGGCCGGCAGGACAAGGCCTGCAACTCCGAAATATGCCTGGCTAAACAGACAGCCACCAGAAAAACTGTCTTTAAGAGTAACATCTTTGAGAGACACCCGCTGCAACGGCTCAAAGGGTTCGACAGTCAGAGAATCTAACACAAGATTGAGGTCCCAAGGAGGAACCAGCGACCTCTGCTGAGGCCTAAGCCGTCACACTGCCTTCATAAACCATTCCACGTCCACATGCTCGCATAAGGACTTTCCCTGTAGCTTGCCCCTATAGCAGGAAATAGCTGCCAATTGAACTCTTAATGAGCTGGCTGCCAGGCCTTTCTTTCTCGAAACCTGCCTGCAAGAAATCCAGAACCTCTGGGACCGACACTGTAAGGGCCTTCTTCCACTTCTCCACGCACCAGCCTTCAAATATGCACCAGACTCTTACATAAGAAAGACAGGTCGAGCACTTACGGGAACTTAGCAGGGTGGAAATTACTGCTCCCGAGTAAACTCACTTTTGCAGCCGAGCCCTCTCAATAGCCAGGCCATAAGCGAGAACCAATCCACCTGCGGCATGCGCACTGGACCCTGGACCAGGAGGTCGTCCCTCAGTGGCAGACACTATGGGCGATCGGCCAGTAGGCGCATGAGATCGGCATACCAAGGACGACAAGGCCAGTCCGGGGCAATAAGGCCCACCAGCTCTGGATGAGCCTCTATCCATTGCAGAATCCTGCCTATGAGTGCCCACGGAGGAAACACATACAAGAGATCGTCGGTCGGCTACCTTAGAACTAGGGTGTCCAAGCCTTCCGACATCCTCTCCTTTCTTCGGCAGATGAACCAGCCCACCTTGGCCGACTCCCAAGTCGCCATCAGATCCATGATGGGAGGCCCCCACCTGTGCACAATCATCTGGTACACCTCCTGGGAGAGCTGCCACTGTCCGTGATCCACTATGTGCCGGCTTAAGTAATCTGCTGTTACGTTTTCTACTCCTGTTACGTTTTCTACTCCTGCCAAATGTTGAGCCGACAATGCCAACAGATGGGCTTCGGCTCATAGCATCAGCATGTCCGCTTCCTCTTCCAGGGCTGGGCTGCTCGTCCTGCCCTGACGATTGATGTATGCTACAGTAGTCATATTGTCGGACAGCACCCTGACTGCCATCCGACCCATCCAGTGTTCTAACGCTCTGAGAGCCAGAAAGACCGCCCTCAGTTCCAACCTGTTGATAGACCACTGTGCCTCCTGCACCTTCCAAAGTCCTCGGGCAATCCGTCCTTCGCAGTGGGCCCCCCAACCAGAGAGACTGGCATCAGTCATCAGTTGTACCCACACCAGCGGTTCGAGGGTATGCCGCATTCCAGAGGACCTGGCCGTATCCACCACTGTAAAGACTTCTTGACCGCCTACGGACAGGGAAGAGCCACTGACATAGACTGCCATTGCTGGGACCAACGGCGAAGCATGGATCACTGAAGAGGCCGCATATGGGCCCTGGCCCATGGAACTAGTTCTATGGTTGCAGTCATGGTCCCCAGCACCTGAAGGTAATGCCACACTGAGGGCACTTTCATGCCCAGGAACTGGCGCAGCAGGTCCCGTAGCACCCCTGTCCTCCGATCCGGTAAGAATACTCTGCCTCTGCCAGTGTTGAACCATGCCCCCAGATACTCGATCTCCAGGGACGGAACCAACTTGCTCTTTGTTAAATTTATAACCCACCCTAGACTCCTCAGCAACTGAACCACCTTGGACGTGGCCTCCCGACTCTCCCGTTCAGAATTCTCCAGAATCAGCCAGTCGTCGAGATACGGAAAGACCAAGATCCCTTCCTTGCGCAGCACCGCAGCCACCACCACCATAACCTTGGTGAAGATGCATGGCACCGTTGCCAAGCCAAACGGCATCCCTTGAAATTGGAAGTGTCCCTGCAGAACCGCGAACCGCAGGAACTGTTGATGGCACTCGCAGATGGGAATATGCAATTATGCTGCCGTGAGATCGAGGGAAGTCAAAAACTCCCCTTGCCGCACCACCACCACCACTGACCTCAAAGTTTCCATCCGAAAGTGAGGAACCCGGAGGCAACAGTTGACCCCTTTCAGATCGAGAATCGGGCAGAACGACCCTTCTTTTTTGGGTACCACAAAGTAGATGGAGTATTGACCTTTTCCGAGCTGACCTGCGGGAACCACCACCCCCAGTGCCCACAGCCTCTTGAGCGTCTCTTCCACCGCTGCCAGTCTGGCAGGCAACCGGCAATGGGACAGAACGAAGGAAGGAAAGACGGGCTTTGCAAACTCAAGAGCATAACCCTCTCATACCACTTCCAAAACCCATTGGTCTGTTGTGACCCGGGCCCAGGCAGAAAGGAACTGCCGCAGACGGCCTCCCACTGGCAGGTCTCCTCCCTGGGCCCCCGTGCTTCACTGGCGCTTCCTAGCGCCCGAGGCAGAGGAAGAGGCTCCAAAACCTTTCCCCGCACCTCGAAACCCAGTGGAGAAACGACCTCTCTGAAAGGACGACGACCGGTTCGTCTGAAACCTCCACACGTCGCATGGTTGAGTCTGCCCAGGAGTGAGGCCCCGATTCTGCTTCGGCCTGTCCTCCGGGAGTCTACCTATCCTTAGACTCCCCCAGCTCCTTTACCAGCTTATCGAGGTCTTCCCCAAAAAGCAGCTTACCCTTAAAGGGGAGTCTGCTGAGCCAGGCCTTAGAGGAACTGCCGGCCACCCAATTGCAGAGCCAAAGGTAATGACGAGCCGCCACCACCGAAGCCATATTTTTTGCTATACTGATGAGATCGTACTGACTGTCAGCCAGGTATGCCGCACCAGACTCAATTCTCGCTGCCTCCCACTGGAGGAATCTCCTGCAAGCTGAATCTGCTGGGACAAACGCAAGCAGGCTTTTTACTACCCACGCCCCACAGACCGAGGCCTGTAGTGCTAGGGTGCTAACATCAAAGGCCTGCTTCAGCAGGGTGTCCAACTTCCTATCCTGGGAGTCTTTAAGAATGGCGCTGCCTTCCACCGGTATCGTGGTCTTCTAAGTGACCGCCGACACCGCAGCGTCCACTCTAGGCAAGTGAAGCAATTCCTTCTCTCCCTCCAGTAAAGGGTATAGCCTAGACATAGACCGCACGCCCCTCAAAGCGGATTCGGACTGATCCCACTCTTCTTGGATCATCTGCCGCACCACTCGGTGTACCGGGAACACCCTTTGTGATTTCCAGACCGCTTGAATCAATGGGTTCTCCAGAACTTCTTCCTCCGCTGGGACTCCGGCCGTCATGTTCAGCACCTTCAGAGCTTCCCCGAACAAAGCCGGTAACTCCTCTCGGCGGAAGATTCGCACAATCTTAGCTTGTTCCTCGGGAATATCGCCTTCTTCGAGTTCCTCTTCGTCTCCCACCTCCCTGTCTGGCAGGTCCCCTTCCAAGGGTTCTGACAGAGGAGAGCGAAGAACCTCCTCCTGTGCGAGCCATGCCCGTTTGGGGGAGGGGCCCGCCTCCTTCTGAAACTTGGCGCCAGACACCCGAGTCTTAGCGCTTCCCTGCGCCGGTCCCTGTCCATGCAGTCCCTGCCGGCAAAGGCAAAATGCCTTATGCAGCAGCAAAATGAACTCTGGAGAAAACTCACCCCCAGTCTCGCCCTCCATACCAGGCAAGGCACTCGAGGGCCCGGGCTGCGGCCGAGGCAGGACGGACTGCTCCAGGGACAATAGGGGAGACTTGGACCAGAATAAGGCCCCCACGGGAGATCCCGACTCCTGAGAGGTGGAAGGTGGGGGATCTTGTACTGTCCCCAATCTGTCCTTCGCCTGGATCTCGAGTTCCAAGGAGGCTGCCTCTGCGGCACAGCCTCTACAAACGCCTGTCTTAGACACCGCCCCCCGGCGGGTCCCACAGAGCAGGCACTGGGGCCTAGCCAGCATGATCCCAGACTGTAGTGCCCAAGAGAGAAAAACAAAAAAAGGATATGCTCCCAAGGAGAGAGGGCTCCACTAGGAACCAAGCCTCCCGCCTGTCTCCTGTCTCCTTTTTTTTTTCCCCAAGTTTAATCTTTTTCTCTCTTCCAAGGCACCTTCTTCTCTCCCTTCCGGATAGCCCCTTAAACAAACACGCTTCCATTCAATGGCCCCTCCATTACTGCCGGGCCAGGAACCACGTGGCTTAAAAGCACATGAAGAGTGAGACTCACCTGCTTCAATGCCGTCTGTAGTCCCTAGAGCAACACATGGCCTGCATTCGCGCAGCTATCCACAGCCTCAGCGAAAAGCCGCCGCTCACCGGCTCACTCCTTCACCTTTCTTCGCCGCCCGGCCAGAAGTGATGCCTTTGTCCGAAGCTGGGTCAACTCCTCAACCTCCCGCTTGCACGTTCAGCCGCCTTGAGGGCTTTGGCGGCGAGGCGGGAAGGACGGCACAGGCTTCTCCCTGGCTCCACACGGCGCAGAAAAGAAGAGACGGGTTCTTCACCAGCTCTCTCTTTCTCCCCGCAGCTGCAGGGCAATCGTCGGCTGCCAAGGCTCCTTCTCCCAAACAACCGAACAACCCAACAGGGAGGGGGAGGGGGAAGTCTCCTAAACGGTTAAACTTAAATAAAATTAAACAAAACTAAATTAACTTGCATAAAATAAATAAATTAAATACACTGTACAGGAACCCCAAAGACCTGCACTACTGTTAGTCTCTCCAGTAAGCCAGATCCCTGGCTTGCTGCAACCCCTTTCAGCTGCTAAAAGACTGAGCACAAAACTGGAGCTGGTGGGAGGTGCCATTTCTACTTATACCCCAGGGTCATCAAAAGGATGGCGTGCTCAGTCTACATGCTCCTGGAAGGGGGGCACAACTAGTGGAGAGGGAATGGACTGGAGAGATGCTAAGGAAAACAGATCGGAAGCTTGGAGCAAACAGCAGCAAATCTGTTCAAAGGTTTTGAAGCTGGTTCAGTATGTCTGGAACCAGACAGGGGGGCTCTCCAGATCAGCAAGATCAAGCAAGAACTGCAATATACTAGACAAAATTGTTATGACCATAGGGATAAAATCAGGTTCTATACTGGACAGGGCTGCTACGAGAATGGCTGGTAGCTTAATTTGCAGGTTTTATGACAGAAACAGTACATTAGTTTCCTAGCAAGAGGGGCTTATTAAAGCTCTGATGAATCATTTTAGGGATCTTTATGGTGGAGCTGGAACCAACTAGACAGTAAAGTTCAATCATTTCTGAACAGGCTTTGATTAGCCAAGATTTCTGAAGAGGCTGTGAATAAACTGACAGCAGCAACTTCTGGAAAAGAGTTCAAAAAGTTAGAGACTCTTCTTGCTGAGGAGAGTCCTGGTCCCAATGGCTACCATAATGGCTTTAAAAATAAAGATGAAGATGGCTCCGGTCATCCTCAAGAGCAGCTGAGGAGTTAACCAATGCCATAATCTACTGTATAAGAAAACAAGAAAGACAAGGATGAAGTTTAGGCAGATTCACATTGTCCTATTTCTCTGATAAATACAGGTATGAAGATCTTGGCAACCTTGCAACAGAAGCTATTGCATCTTATACTGCTCCTCAAGCACCCAGACCAGATCGGGTTCATTAAAGGGAGAATCTCAGCCGAAAACAAATACAGGCTACTTAATCATTAGGAAAATGGCCAGGATGTGCTGCATCCAAGTTTGGTATTTGATTTAGTTGATTATGATCTCATGCTGAGCAGATTTTGTGAAACTGGAGCGACAGACACTGCATTTCAATGGGTCTCTTCATATTTTACCTCAAGATTTTTTTTTTATAGTTAACCACTGATGACAGCCACTCTACGAGCTATCCTCCTCCTTTTGGAGTCTCCCAGAGTTCAATTCTGACTCCTCTAGCAATTTTCTTGCCCTTTTAGCTATGTTAATTTAAGACTATGGGTTTAGCCCTTTTTTCTTCTCCAACAATATTCAGATTTTAATCTCATTACACTTGGGATTCTTCCGTTCAGATTTCTGTGGCTCAGGCTTTGAGGGCTATTACCATCTGGCTGACCAATAAGCAGCTAGCTTCTTGTTAATGCTGCTAAATCTGAAGAAATGTGTCTATCTAAAAATATTTCCTACAGTTTTTCAGACTTGTCCACAAGGTATTTCATTACCAATTAGAAAATGCATTTGTTCACGCGGGGTCACATTAGACTCATCGCTATCATTTCAGTCTCATATCTCTATGGAAATTCATTTGCTTCCCTCAGTCTAATTTGCTCTTCGTGCCACTGCATCAGCAAGAAAGACTTGAACATCTTAACTCATGTGTTGATTTTTAGCCAGCTAGTAATGCCTGTTCAGTTGGCATCCTTGCATACAATATTAAAAGACTTCAATTGGTCCAGAAGCACAAGACTCTTAGGCAAGAATCATCTCTCTCCATTGTTAAAAGGAACTATCTTGGCTTCCAATTTCTTGTTAAGTATAAAATTCTGACACACAGGATTTATTATAGCAGCACACCATCCTACTTGTCTCCTCTAATTATTCCATATTGTCCAGGCCGTACATTGCAATCATCTCAGTCTAATCTGCTTACCATACCACTGCTTTCCCAGTTCAAGCTTGAATTAACTTGTATTGTGGCCTTCGGTTTCATGGCTCCCAAACTATGGAACATGTTTCTTCTCAATCTCTGTTTAGAGGGGTCATTAAAGAAATTTTAAGAGGCCTAAAGCATTGGCATTTTCAGCAAGCCTTTGGAGATTATTAAATACACTTGGTCGTGGCGACGTCATCTGTAGGTGTCCTTCCTGTTGTGTTCCTGGTGCGTCCGTTTTCTTTATCAACTAATGCCTTAGGGATTTTATTAGTGTACTATTTCTTCTCTAACCTATTGTGTCCTTAATTTACTGTTTTGGTTGGTCTGTTATCCGTTTTTTCTAAATTGCCTTGATAGTCTTGTGGACTGAATGACGTTATATCAAATTTTGCAAATAATGTTATGCTGCTGCACAAAGAAAGACAAGAGAAAATGAGCAAGGTGTTGTCTCTGGATGTTATCTAAACATTCAATAGGCTGCCACACCATGGCCCTTTGTTTTCAGCGATTCAGAAAAATTAGTCTCCCTATGGAAATGATAAACTCAGGTTAGAGCGCTGTATGCAAAACTGAAGGCTCAAAGTATTTTACATGGTGACCTGCCTCTTTTGTTGCCTGTATACCACAGTATGGGGCAGTCACCCATTCTTCTTGTCAAAAGTCATATAGCCTTCGTGTAGGCACTGAAAGTAACACCACAGGGCAGAAGATAGAAATTACACTTACCTGGTAATTGTTGTTCCTTGAGGGAGTAAAGTTCAGTCCTCCACCTCTGGGTTGTGCACCTCCTCCTGCAGCATTGAGACTGAACAAGTCAAACTCGTGACATCACCGGGTATATCTTGCTGGTCTTCTCCCATCATCCCCCAGTGACCTACTGACAAAGCAGACTCAAAGGAGCAACAAATGACCAGTTAAGGCATTAATTACAATGCTATGCTTTAACTTTTACACTACAGTGCCCTAAGATAAAGGGCAGAACACACCCACCTCCTTACCCCTGTCCTCCTGCGCACAAATCAGAGAAAGACAGGCAGGAAGAAGGAAGGAGAACTAAGGAAGATCATAGGAAGAAAAGATGCTCTCGCGATTACCAGCCAATCAGAGCTCGTTGCCGTCTTATGAACCGGAAACCCCCTCCAAACTGACGCCTCGCGTCTGAGTTGTTCATCCTCGGGCGAGAATGAGGACTGAACTGTACTCCCTCAAGGAACAACAATTACCAGGTAAGTGTAATTTCCATTTCCTTATCGGTCCTACAGTTCAGTCCTCCACCTCTGGGATGTAACGGAGCAGTAATCATTGGGAGGGACCTTTCCAGCCGGATCTCCACACCGCCGACCCGGAACAGGCAGCACCCGACACCTGAGGATTTGGGCTATCGTGCATACTGAAAATATGAAGGGACAAATAAACCGTCGCTCTGCAAATTTCTACCGGCGGAACAGATGCTCTGCCTGAACAGTCGGCCGCCCTCTAGGAAAGAAAGCCCGCAACTCCCCGAGCGCCCGACGTGCATGCAAGAGATATGCCGATGCTACTGTCCCTCGGCACCAACTGGATATTGAAACTGTGGCTGCCACTTTACTTTAGCGTGGGCCACCGGAAAGAACAAAATTTCGGAAGGCCTCCGAAACTTAAGAGTATTGACATAGAGTCCGTTTGAAGATCCCCAACAGGGAACGAGACTGCCTGATTCATGAGAAAAGGTTGAACTACTTTGGACAAAAGGAACGGAACTGTCCACAAAACCATCTTTTCCCTAGAAAAATACAAGAACACTGCTTCCAAAGCCAAATCCCAGCCTGGAACTTGATGCAAGGGCCTAAAGGATTCTAGTCAATGACCCCCCAGGCCAAAATTGAGATTCCTCGGAGGGACCGCCATTCCGCAAGAGGACCGCAGCCTGTCCGACAAGAACCGAGAGCCACAGGGACTGAGCCCGTGGAATCATAGCCCTACCGCTGAGCGCTCTAGTCCTCGAATCTACGTCGTACACGCCCCTACATCAGGGAAGGAGACCACTTTCTGACTCGAAGAACAATCATAACCCTCACTCCAGGCTCGTCCTTTCTTAACCTTGTCCTTTCGATGGCCAGTCCGGAAACAAGAACCGATCCACCTGAGACAGACGAAGAGGACCCCGGGTCAACCGATTATGGACAATTATGGACAATCACCAAGGTTTCCCGTGTAGCAGCATGACCAGGTCGGCCCCCTATGGACGCCTTGGCCAATATGGCGCCCCCAACACCACTCTCCCCCGATGCACCTTGATGCGCTGAAGCACTCGCCCTATGAGTGCCTCGAGGAAAAGACAGATAGTGCCGGGCGATGGTCCTGGTTGCATCTGAACATCAACTCCCTCCAACACCCTTCCTCGTCTTCTGCTGTAAAAACGAATCGCCTTGGCTGAATGAAAGGTTGTCATGAGAGCTATGATCGGAGGGCCCTACCTGATGACTATCTGTGCGAACACTTTCGGGCGCAGTTCCCCCTCTCCGGCATCCACCCGGACTACTCTGACAAAGTTGATTCCATCACATGGTTTGCCTCTGCAATGTGCGCCACCAAACACGCCTGCCGTCGAGGCTCTAGCAACGTGAACCGAGCCTCTGATTCCTCTGCCCCCCTGCTGGCTTAGATAAGCCACTGTTGCAGAATGCCATACCGCACGCACCCTGAACTATCCTGTACTTCCGATTCGAACGCTTGAAGCGCCCGAGCTGCCTCCCTCAGCTTCAAACTGTTGTCCGACTAATGGGCCCTCCTGTTTGCTCCAAACCTCGTGTGCGAAAAAGAGCCTCGTAATGATGTCCTCAGCCTGCGAGACTCGCATCCATCAACATCGGAGCCCCTGCGGACGTTTCAGCGACATGCCCGCTGCCAGATCTCCTGGAAGTAACCCTCCCAGAGAAGGGCTCACCTGACCTGCGCAGGACATGGGAGACGTTAGTTCTGAGAATATTTCTGCTGCGACCTTCGTCGTAATAAGAGCCTTCGTTAGGGGCGTATGTGCACCCTGGCCCCCAGGATTACCTCCAGAGTCGCCGCCATCACCCCAATTCACCAAAGATAGCTTCAAGCCGACGGTGCCGGATCCGCCAAAAACCTGCATACTAGCTGTTGCAGGGCCTGATCTCTCAGCTCCGGCAGAAACACTGTTCTCCCATTGGTAGTCGGTCGGTACCCCTGAGAACTGTAGAACTGCAAACGGACTAAGCGACGTTTAACCGCATTGACTACTCAGCCGAGACCCTGAAGAAATTTCATTACCCTGTTGATAAACGGACACTCTCAGCCCTGGGCTTTGGCCGAATCAGCCAATCGTTGAGACAAGGGTGAACTCAGATTCCTCCTTTCCACAGCCGCCACCATCACTACCATACCCTTGGTGAAGGTGCACGGGGGCTGCTGCCAAACCGAAAAGCAAAACTTGACTTAAAGACTCCTGTAGTGCTGCCCTCAATGAAATGTATAATTATGGTTCGGTAAGGAGAAGAAATGAGAAGAACTTCTCTTGCGGAACCGCCACCCCTACTGATCGCAACGGCTCCATTAAAAGGTGAGACGCTCGGAGACAACGATTCACTTTCTAGAGAACTAGAAAGAACGGGGATACACGTCTTTCTTTGGAATTATGAAATAAATAGGACAGCGTCCCGACGCTGAAAATTTCATATGGGCTCAGAGCAAAATACAATTCAAAGCTAGCCAAATTGCGGCCGTTTCTCCGCTGCCCCTTGAAAGGGAACAAAACGCACACATGTAGCTCCGGGCGAGCGAATTCTAGGACATACCCATCACGTATCACCTCTAACACTGACTGCTCTGTCGTTATCTGGGCCCCGACAGGAAGAAATCCCCGAATACGTCCTCCTATCAACTGAACTGCTATCTGGGCCCGCCTGGCTTCATTGTGGCTTTCAGGCAGCCGCAGCAAAGGGAATCGAGAATCCTGTTCTTGCTCTCCGAAAGCCCCAAAACCCCTGCGCTCTGGAAGGAAAAGTACCCTGTTGAGTCACTCCCCAAACGAGCGTGTACTCCCTGACAATAGACAGATGGGAAGATCTCATTTGCTTCCTATTCACCCTCTTTCTAACTACATGCATTTCTTGATTGCAGGTATTTCCTGATTTCCACAGGGCTGTAGCTGCTACAAACCTATACGCAGTTTAACACACATCTTTATTCCTGTCTCTGGCATTATATCAGACCTTTTCTGGAAAACGTTATGAGGCCTCAACCTTTTGGATTACGTGACCAGGTTCACCGCACTCTCACCATTGCGCAGCCACAACCATGGCTATTCAAATTAGGCCTTTCCCATATGTCAGAACCAAGTCATTGTGCGCTGAATAAGCGTGCACTGTGTAACAAGGAATGCTCAAGGATAAAGTGGGAGTCACACCCCTTGAATCCCTCCCATACCAGCCCTGTGGCCTTGCCAGCATGGTGAAAAGGGCTGGGAACACTCCCCAGAAACTCCCTCAATCCGAACCCAGGTAAGTAACCGGATCCCCAGCACAGTGCACACCTCCACCGGCTCCGGCACATAGCCTTTGAAAAAATAAAATAAAAATCAACCCAATTAACTGAACTAAAAAGGAAATGGCAACAGACCCCCTAGGAAGAAGCTGCGACGTCCAGCATTATCCTCCAGTGTCTGCCTTCCCCCGGCACCCAGATAAACACATGCGGGTCTGAATAAGAAGAAATTGTGCCTAAATGCAGCTGGTTGCCATGAGCCAGAAGGTTCTGGGCCTCTGATCAAGAGATACTGAAGAAGCCAGATTCACAAGAAGCTTCCTTAACCAACTGTCAGCCAGCTGAAGGTGTACCATAGCCTGCTGTGCCTGCCCGCGTGTTGAAGAGGGGGAGATAAAGTTAGACCCCTGAAAAGCAAACAGGGCCTTGGTCTTGGGGTACAGAACATACAGGCCATAGAAGCAATGAACGGTATTAGCTAAACATGAACAAGGTTCCATATACCTTTGCACAGCAGAATGTCCCTCTAAAAAGGGAACCTTTTATCTATTGCCTTTTATTTCTTTTTTCTTTTTTTTGTGCGGCCTGTTAAAACAATAAAAAATACTAAATCAATCTACCTTCCTTTAATTAAGTCGTTCATTCCAAACCCTTCTCCTTTTTTTTTTTTTTTCTTTTTTAAACTTCAAACTCGGCAATTTAAAACTATATCCTAACCAAAAACTGAGTACTCAATCCCAATTAAATAACCTTTCTTTAATGGACCAAAATAAATATCAGCGCTGCCACTGTTTTTTTGTTGTTTTTTTTTACTTTATAGCACCGATAGCTCCCCAAAGGAAATTAAATCAAATGAAATTATAGGGAAACAAAACAATAAAACCCTGTCTAATTTAACTAAATGCTCCTTATCTGATGCCCTAGTGAGCCCAGCACCTAGGCTCACTACATCCTCCTACTGCATGGAGACTGGACACACTGGGGGATGATGAGAGAAGACCAGCAAGATATACCCGGTGATGTCACGAGTTTGACTTGTCCAGTCTCCATGCTGCAGGAGGAGGTGCACAACCCAGAGGTGGAGGACTGAACTGTAGGACCGATAAGGAATTAAAGATTCTATATCACTTCTTTCATCTTCATGCAGATGATGTTCTCTTATATTTGATACAGTTGGGTCCACCATTAATGCAGTTACGGAATGTGTCACGTTGCTGCATAAATTTTTGCTGCATCCAAGTATTTCCCATAGGCCCCACACTCAAGTTACCCTGGTGTCTAAGTTCCTTTCCTTCTGCTATGGGCTTCCCATATTTAGGTATAAATGTACCCCTAACTTGCAGCACCTAATTAAAGCTAATCACATTCACAACCCTATTCACTAAGAGTTTCAGGACCTGACTAAAGTGAACATTTCATAGGTCGGCATTTTAGCCTTGGCTGACTTATTTATTCCCACTTGCACTATTTGATACTCGGTCAGTTTTCCAGTTACTTAAAAGGTCCAATATCTAGCTTTATTTGGCATAATAAAACTCCATGAATCAGTACTTAGACACTTTATAGACAAACTACAGGGTGGAATGAGCCTGCTAAATTTCAAAGCATACTACTGGGCTGCTCTATTGACTTGTCTGAGGGGCTGATTTAATGGAGGGGTGGGCTCATTGTAGATTCAGCTTGAAAGAGCACAGAGGGAAGGGGAGGGGAGAGGGGTATAAAGTTGCCATGATTGGTAACTATGACAGGCACATTCATAGAAGTCTCAGGAACAATCCTATTATAGTTCACATTGTGCTTTTCTCCAAACTTGGCAATAGACATTTGGGAGTAATTGAGGTGGTTCGATGTCTACTTGAAGGAAATCCAGGATCTCCCTTAGTACTTTTTTATGGAGCTAGGTCTCTGGGAGCAGTGTGGGCTGTAATATCTTAATATTTTTACCGTTTTAAGGGAGAAAAACTGTTGAATGTGCATATTTGAAAGATTACTCTAAGATTGCAAAAGTGACATTAGTACTTTTAAGTGTGGGAAGCTATAGGAGGGAGCAGTAACAATTCATTTGGGACTTGAAAGTGCAGAGTAAGCCCCTCTCCATAAGTTAAAGATTCTGTACAGATCCAGACTGGTCAAAGGCCAGGATTCATGATTTGATGATACAGAAGTAGAATGAGCAGCTGCAGATTTCGCTAAATGAATCTTACTGGGATGCAATATGGGCAGAGGCAGAGGACCAATATTAATGTTCAGAATGAGGGTCAAAATTATAGTCCAAGTAATACACCGCACACGTAAGTATCCATTATGTTATGTTACATTTTCTAGGGCAGCTTCTCCTCAAAGCTGCGGGGATGCGGGTGCTCAGAAGACTAGCAACATATGTGGTGGACCTGTCTGGAATTTTCTGGGATTTGGGCAGAGTTTATTCATTTATTTATAAAAGTTTATACCACTTTTCTGAAATCTCAGTCAAAATGGTGTATGAACATAAAACAAAAACAAAATACCCATCAAAACCTCCCCCGCCTCCCCACATCATTTTTTTAAAAACTCCTATCCTTTACCCTCTCCCTTTATTCCTAGCCTTCAGGAAATAGTAATGTCTTCAATGTTTTCCTAAAACAAAAACAAGCTGGACATCGCCTGCATTTCCTTCGGCAGGCCACTCCATACCTCCCCCAGGGCCACTGTTCTAAATGCACAGGCACGTTACCAAACCCTGGGCATCTCATCCAACTTCAAAACAACCAATAATTGCCCTGCAATGATCTCAGGGGCCTAGCAGAAATAAACCATTGCAAGGCATTCCTCAAATAATCTGAAGTGAATCCTGTAAAAGCTGAAACCCAATAAGCATTAACTTAAAAATGCACTGCTCCTGAACCATGAGCCAGTGCAACTGAGCACTTTCCCACTGACTAACCCCCCTCCGAACAGGCATTTCTTAGGTAGTCCCACATATGAAACATTACAAAGTCCAATGTGCCATGCATCAGAGAATGGGCCACTAGCCTCACTGCCCTCTGATCCAAATAAGGCTTAATCTGGTGAAGCAAACAGCTCTAAAAAAAAGTTGCTTGTGAAACATTACTGACCTGCCTCATACCTGCACCTTCCCTCTCCAAGATCACTCCCAAAGACTTCCCCTACTCCCTCCAATAGTAGGGAGTCTCTGCTTGCTCAAGTGCTTCAAACCACAGGCACATCCTTTAATCCATTTAACACCAGTTCAGCAGTCACTAACTACTACTTTACTCTGCCCAAAAAATGATACAATCGACTTACACAGAGTTGCCAAGTTACTCTCAGTTCCATGAGTGAGATTTTAAGCCAGTCTTAGATTTTTTGGCATTCCCAACATGATGCATAATGGGACCCGCAGTACTAATTTCAATGGGTAAAATCAGGGAAAGCGTAGTTACTCACCTGTAACAGGTGATCTCCAGGAACAGCAGGAATTTAGTCTTCACATATAAGTATCGTCGGTACAGAGCCTGCGCGGGAACGCTCCCCAGCGTCCAATAGGAAAGCTTTTTGGAGCATATCACAGTGCCTGCGTGCTGCCTTCCCGCCTTTCCCAACTGTCCCTCTCCAGTTGAGTTTAAAGCCGAGACAAAACAGAGAGGGAAAGAGAGAGAGAGAGAGAGAGATACAACTCCTAGGGGAGATGGGTGGGTTGTGAAGACTAAATTCCTGCTGTTCCCGGAGATCACCTGTTATAGGTGAGTAACTATGCTATCTCCAGGAACAAGCAGGAAAGCGTAGTTACTCACCTGTAACAGGTGATCTCCAGTAACAGCAGGAATTTAGTCTTCACATATGGGTATCGTCGGTACCGACGGAGCCTGCGCGGGAACGCTCCCCAGCGTCCAATATGAACGCTTTGGGGAGCATCCCTCAGCACATGCGCGCTGCCTTCACGCCTATCCAACTGTCCCTCTTCAGTTAAGTTTGTAGCTGAGTGAAAGGATAGAGGGAGAGGAAAGAGAGAAAGAGCTAGAGAGACAACTCCTTAGCGGAGGTGGATGGGTTGTGAAGACTAAATTCCTGCTGTTCCCGGAGATCACCTGTTACAGGTGAGTAACTACGCTATCTACAGGAACAAGCAGGAATGTAGTCTTCGCATAAGGGGACTCCCCAGCTGAAGATGCCAGGGAGAAAGTCCCAGGAAGGTGCCACCCTAGAAAGGTAAGCATCCTTCCTCCCATGGATCTCTGGCATTCCACCAGGGTTGGTGGGCAGGAGTTGAATTAGGTCTGAAAGAGATTTTGAAGAACAGCTTGGACAAAGAAGGCATCCCGACGGGAGGCTTTATCCAGGCAGTAGTGGGTTGTGAAGGTGTGTACCGAAGCCCAGGTGGCTGCTCAACAAATGTCATCGATAGAGACGGAGTGGAGATTAGCCATGGAAGCTGCCATGGCTCTCACGTTATGAGCAGTGACATGGTCCTGAAGAGGAAGACCCTTACTCCCATAAGCAAAGGATATACATTGGGCAGTCCATTTAGATAAAGTTCTTTTGGAGAATGGAAGTCCCAAATGACTACAGTCAAAAGCTATAAAAATTTGCAAGGACTTTCTATGTTGCTGTGTTCTCTGTACAGGCTCTTTTACAATCCAAAATATGAAGGTTTCTTTCTGCATTAGAGGCATGAGGCCTCAGGAAAAATACAGGAAGATAAATTGATTGATTCAAATGAAAAGGCGAAACCACCTTTGACATAAAGTGTGGATGAGTTCTAAGAACAACCTTATCATGATGAAACCTAGTATAAGGAGGCTCAGCCACTAAAGCTTGCAGCTCACTAATACGACGTGCAGAGGTGATTGCAATTAGGAAGATGACCTTCCAGGTCAAAAATGTAAGGGTTGTAGTGGCTAAAGGCTCAAAAGGCGGCTTCATGAGCTGCCCAAGAACTAGATTTAGATCCCCATGCCACCGGTGGTGGCTTAATGGGAGGTTTGGTTAACAGAAGACCTCTCATAAATCTGGATATGAGTGGATGAGAGGAAATTGGTTGTCCATTCAGAGGCTTATAAGAAGCTGCAATTGCACTAAGATGGACTCTTACCGAATTGGTCTTTAGACCAGAATTCGATAAGTGAAGGAGATACTCTACTATCTATTCTAAAGGTATGACAAGAGGGTTTAATCCCTTCTTGGAGCACCATATAGTAAAACGTTTCCACTTGAAGGCATAAGATCTTCTTGTGGAAAGTTTTCTACAAGCCTGAAGGATATCCTTTACCTGTTGGGACAGGTTGAAATCCTGGAGGTCTAAGCCTTCAGCAACCTGGCTGTGAGATGCAGGGACTGGCGACTCGGATGTCAGAGTCCCATCCTCTTGGGAAAGGAGATCTGGAGCATACCCTAACTCCAAAGGTGCAGCTTGAGAGAGATGTAGAAGCACGGGATGCCATGCTTGGCTTGGCCATCGTGGCGATGAGAGAATCATGCAACCCCTGTCTCTCTGAAGCTTGAAGAGTGTTTTGGGCATGAGGGGAATGGGTGGGAAGGCATAAAGGAAGTCCTGACCCCAGTGAAGGAGGAAGGCATCCCTTGCCTGACCATTGTGAGCCGGAATCCTGGAACAGAACCGGGGAAGTTTGGCATTCAATGGACTTGCAAAGAGGTCTATGTCTGGAGTGCCGCAGAGATGAAATATCTTTGCCACCTGGTCTAGGTGGAGAGACCACTCATGAGGCAGCAGTACTCGACTGAGTTTGTCTGCCCAAAGGTTTTGAATGCCTGGAAGATATACCACTAGAAGGTGAATTTGATACTCTCTGGCGAGAGTCCACAGTCATAAAGCTTCGTTGCATAACGACAGAGAGTCTTGTCCTGCCCTGCTTGTTCACATAGAACATGGCTACTTGATTGTCTGTCTGAACTAGGACTGTCCTGTAGCTGAGCTGGGCGTGGAATACTCGAAGAGCTAAATAGATTGCTTTTAATTCTAGGAGGAACTGTTACCAGAGAGAATGTAAATATTGACGATTTTAGCATGTAAACAATTCTGAGCAGCCCATAACAGCCTGCTACAGCCAAAAATGTATATAGTTACCCTGTTTAACCCTGTATAAAGAACCTGTTTACTGTAAGTCCAGTGAGACCCCGCCTACACTGGACAAATGCGTTACTTGTAAACCGCACTGATCTCAAATAGCGCGGTATAAAAGAAACATAAATAAATAGACCAGCCTCCTGTGGAGTCCAGGTGCCCTGGGTAGAGAGATGATTCAGGTTTGCTCCCCAACCCACCTGTGATGCATCTGTTGTTAGGATGGCCTGAAAAAGGGGTTGATGGAAAGGAGACCCCACTGTCAGATTTTCTAGTGATTGCCACCATTGGAGGGACTAAATTAGTCATTGAGAGTTTACTATTTTGTCTGATAAATGTCCTGTGGCCTGTGTCCACTGTGTGGATAGGGTCCACTGAGCTGCTCGCATGTGGAGGCGAGCATATGGGACTACATGAACTGTGGATGCCATATGTCCCAGCAACTGTAATAGCTCTCAAGCAGTTAGGGAGGATTTCCCTGCTGCTTGAGAAGCTAGTTGCATTAGGCGAAGACACCGGGCCTGTGGAAGGAAAGCCTTTGCCTGTCTGGTATCTAGACAGGCCCCTATGATTTCCAGGCATTGCGAAGGAACAAGTTGGGATTCTGGGAAGTTTATTACCAAACCAAGTAATTGGAGGATTTGCATTGTGCGAGACAGTGCAGTGCTGGCCTCTGCAACTGTAGGGGCTCGAATGAGCCAGTCGTCTAAGTAAGGGAAGACAAATATCCCCAGGGTTCGTAGAAATGCAGCTACTTGTCATGCATTTCGTGAATACCCTTGGAGCTGAAGCCAGACCAAAGTGAAGAACCCTGTACTGGAAGTGTTTTCCCTTGAAAAGGAATCGTAAAAATTTCCTGTGATTTGGATGTTTCAGAATGTGAGCGTATGCATCCTTTAAGTCTAGAGAGCAAAGCCAATCCTGGCTTTGAAGGTATGGCAGAAGAGTTCCAAGAGAAATCATTCTGAACTTCTCTCGGAACAGGTATTTGTTCAATTCTCTGAGGTCTAGAATGGGTCTGTGTCCTCCTGTTTTCTTTGGAATAAGTAAATAGGGGGAGTAGAACCCTGCACTCCATTGAAGAATGGGTACCTCTTCTATTGCCCCTTGGGCAAGAAGTGTTGAGACCTCATGATCTAGCAGATTGTCTGCAGAGGTTTGAGAATTGAATTGCCTTAGAATTGTAGGAGGGGGCATGCTGTGAAAATGGAGCTTGTACCCCCCTCTCCTACAATGGACAGAGTCCAATCTTCTGCTGTTATCTGATGCCATCTGTTGACAAAGTGGCATAACCTGCCTGGGATATTGGGGGGGGGGGTTGGGGACCCCTCAGAGGCAGGAAGGCTAAGCTCTCTAGAAAGGAGTCAAAGCCCTTGAGGGGGCTGAACCTGCTGAGCTGGTTGGGCTCTCGGGCCTTTTGGCTTCTTTGCTGTCTAGTTTGTCCCTTTTGGGCAACCTGACCCTGAGTTTGACTCTGTTGGGTATAGGAAGGATAAAATTTCCTCTTTTTGCTGAAAGAGGGGTTTTTTTTATAAGGCTTCTTTTTGGCAGGAGTGGCTGTAGATTTTGACAATCTATCTAGAGTGGTAGTGTCAGCATCTAACTCATTAGCCTTTTCCTGCCAGTTCTTGCCAAAGAGATTCTCTCCCGTGCAAGGAATGTTGCCTAACTTGTCCTGTACCCAAGTCTCCAAGTCTGAGACCTGAAGCCAGGCAATCCGTCGTGCCCCAATGGCAATAGCAGAGGTTCTGCTGATGCATTCAAAGCAGTCAAAGGCTGCACGATTCACAAACTTGGAGACATCTTGAGCATGCTTAACTAGAGCAAGAAAGTCTTGTCTCTTGTCATCTGGGAGAAGTGGGCTCATAAGCTTCAAGTCTCCTGTAACTTCTTTGAGGAACATGCCCACATATAGTATATATGAACTGAAAGCATGGAAGCCTGAAAAGTTCGGCGCCCAAAAGCATCCAGAGTCCTGCATTCATGACTTGGGGGATTGGATGCATGCCTCTTTGCACTTTTCATCCTACGCATGGCTGACTCCACCACCATTAAATGGTGTGGCAGCTGAGTCTTTTGAAATCCAGGACATGGCGGAACTCGATACATAGTAACAAGCCTCCTACAATGAGGAGATGTAGTCAGAGGTGTCTCCCACATTCTGAGCATCAAGTTATGCAGAATTTCATGGATGGGCAGAGTGGCTGCCTCCTTTGGAGCTTTAGGATATTGGAGAATTTCCAAATTCCTTTGCTCTGGGTTCCTGTTCAGGAGCTACCGTAATTGAAAGGCCCTTGGCCACATCATGAATAAAATCCTGAAAAGACATGCCCTCTGGAGATGACATTCTGCGTTGGGGAGAAGAGGGATCTTCTGGGAGAAACCCTCTAGTACCAGCAGAATTGTCAGAGTCTTCGGAATCGGAGGATTCAAAGTATTCCTGACCACGACGCTCATGCAAAGCACAGTCCCGGTATCGATCGAAGTCGGTACCAAGCTGATCCGGTACCGATCTGTCGATTCCAGCCAAAGATGGCATGGGAAGAATTCCCACCGGGGCCGGTACAGTCGGTACCAGTATCGTCGGTACCGGTGTAGGTACCGGCATCGGTATCGATGTAGTTCATGCGAGGTCGAGGCCTCGAGAACATCCTGGAGCCCCATTGATGCTTTAAAAGCCGAAGCCTCCCGCCGGGTCTGTTTTGCCAGTGTGGTTCCCTCAAGGGCAATGCCAATGGCCTCTCGATCCTTAGCAGCAGAGCTACCCTTTGAGAAACGGCTTTTTTTGTTTAGTTACCTGAGATCCATGGGAGGAAGAGGAGGCTCTTGAAGATGTCGATGCAATGGATCTGGCATCCGAAGAAAAGAGAGTACCGAGCTTTGCAGCCCAGTTCTGTCTTCCTCTCTTAGTCATCCCCATACAGGAGAGACATTCAGATGGAGAATGTTCAGGCCCTAAACATTTAAGACACCAATCATGGGTGTCAGTGACAGAAATGGTACCGCCACACTTAGTACATTTTCTTTTAAAAAACTAGTTTGTTTTTCCATGTTTCAAGACTATGAGGCCTAATGCCCAAAATGGCGCCTAGCACCAAAAAAGAAAAGTTTCTGAAGAGAAACAGTTCAAAGTATAAATATTTTTGAAAAAAAGAAAAGAACCGGCGGTACCGGTAGGCATCATGCAGAGACAAACGCAACCACAAGAAAGCAATTTTAAAAATGTAATTTTCTGCGGTGACAGGGTATGGGTCCTGTCGGCTCCGCGGAAAACGAAGAACTGAAAAGGGACAGTTGGAAAGGCGGGAAGGCAGCATGCATGTGCTGAGGGATGCTCCCAAAAGCATTCCTATTGGACGCTGGGGAGCGTTCCCACGCAGGCACCGACGATACCCATATGTGAAGACTACATTCCTGTTTGTTCCTGGAGATTGTAGTCTTCACATATGGGGACTCCCTAGCTGCAGATGCCAGGGAGATGTCCCCAGGAAGTTGTTAGCCCTTGTGAAAGGGCCATACTTCCCCCAGCATGGATCTCTGGCATCCTATCAGAGACGGTGTGAAGGAGTTGATTAAGTCTGAAAAAGGTGTTGAAGAACAGCCTGGCCAAACAAGGCATCCCGGCGGAAGTCCTTGTCTAAGCAGTAGTGGGCTGTGAAGATATGTACCGAAGCCCAAGTAGCTGTTCGACAGATGTTGTCGATAGACACAAAGTGAAGATGAGCCACTGAGGCTGCCATGGCTCTCACATTGTGAGCTGTGACATGGCCTTCAAGAGGAAGGTTCTTACTCTCATAGGCAAAGGATATGCACTGAGCAATCCAGTTAGATAGAGTTCTTTTGGAAACTGGAAGTCCCAAATGACTAGGATCAAAAGCAACAAAGGGTTGAGAAGATTTTCTATGTTGCTGTGTCCTTTGCAAGTAAAAGGCCATAGCTCTTTTACAGTCCAAGGTATGAAGGTTCCTTTCTGCACTGGAGGCATGAGGCCTTGGAAAGAATACAGGAAGGTAAACAGCTTGGTTTAAATGGAAAGGCAAAACCACCTTTAGCATAAAGTGTGGATGAGTCCTAAGAACTACCTTATCATGGTGGAACCTTGTATAAGGAGTATCAGCCACTAACGCCTGCAATTCACTGATGCGACATGCTGATGTGATTGCAATGAAAAAAGATGACTTTCCAGGAAAGAATTTCAAAGATGTAGAGGCTAATGATTCAAAGGGCGGTTTCAGGCGCTGCCCGAGCACCAGATTTAAGTCCCATGCCACTGGTGGTGGCTTAAAGGAAGGCTTTGTTAAAAGAAGGCCTCTCATAAATCTCACGATGAAATAGGTTGTCCACTTAGAGACTTGTAAGAAGCTGTAATAGCACTAAGATGGACTCTTACTGAATTTGTCTTGAGACCCGCATTTGACAAATGAAGGAGATACTCCAGTATCGATTCCAGAGGTATCACAAGAGGGTTAAGACCCTTCTGCGAGCATCATATGGTAAACCTTTTCCACTTAAAGGCATACGAGCGTCTTGTGGAGGGTTTCCTAGAAGCATGAAGGATATCCCTTACCTTTTGGGAAAGGTTAAAATCCTGAAGTTCTAGTCTTTCAGCAACCAGGCCCAGAAATGCTGAGACTGGGGATTCAGATCCCAGAGCATCCCATCTTCTTGGAAGAGAAGATCTGGAGCGGATCCCAATTCCAGAGGCGGAGCTTGAGAGAGATGTAGGAGCAGAGGGTACCACGTTTGCTGTGGCCAACGTGGAGCTATGAGGATCATATGACCTCTGTCTCTCTAAAGCTTGAATAGGGTTTTGGGGATGAGGGGAATGGGTGGGAAGGCATATAGTAAGTCCTGACCCCAGTGAAGGAGGAAGGTGTCCCTTGCCTGACAACATTGAGCCGGAATTCTGGAACAGAACTGGGGAAGTTTGGCATTCAACGGACTTGCAAAGAAATCTATATCAGCGGTTCCCAAAATCTGAAATATTTGGGCAACCTGGTCTGCATGGAGAGACCATTCATGTGGAAGAAAAACTCAACTGAGTTTGTCTGCCCAAGAGTTTTGAATGCCTGGAAGATACACCGCAAGGAGATAAATCTGATGCTCTCTGGCGAGGGCCCATAGTCGCAAAGCTTCGTTGCATAGCGACAGAGAGCCTGTTCCGCACTGCTTGTTCACATAGAACATGGCTACCTGATTGTCTGTTTGAACTAGGACTGTCTTGTAGCTGAGCTGGGCATGAAATACTCGAAGAGCAAAGAAGATTGCTCTGAGCTCCACGAGGTTGATGTGAAGACAGGGCTCCTGTGGAGTCCAGATACCCTGGGTAGAGAGATCGTGCAGGTGGGCTCCCCATCCCACCTGTGATGCATCTGTTAGGGTGGCTTGGGATAGGGGTTGATGGAAAGGAGACCCCACCAGAAGGTTTCTGGGTGATTGCCACCATTGGAGGGACGAAATAAGACGGTTTGAGTTTGTTATTTTGTCCGACAGGCAGCCTGAGGCCTGTGTCTACTGAGTGGATGAAGTCCACTGGGCTGCGAGCATATGGAGGCGAGCATAAGGAACCACATGCATGGTGGATGCCATGTGGCCTAGCAATTGTAGCATTTCCTGAGCAGTAAGACAAGGCTTGAGCACTGCTTGGGAAGCTAGTTGTACTATGTGAAGACAGCGGGGCTGCGGAAGGAAAGCCCTTGTCTGTCTGGTATCCAGATGAGCACCTATGAACTCTAGGAACTGAGTGGGAGCAAGATTGGATTTGGGAAGGTTTATGACCAGTCCAAATACTGAATGATTGCATTGTGCAAAACAGAGCAGAGCTTGAATGAGTCAGTCGTCTAAGTAAGGGAAGAAGAATATTCCCAGAGTGCGGAGAAATGCTGCTACCACAGACATGCATTTTGTGAACACTCTTGGCGCAGAAGCCAAACTAAAGGGAAGAACCTTGTATTGGTAGTGCTTTCCTTGAAACAGGAATCTGAGGAATCTCCTGTGATTTGGATGGATAAGAATATGAGTATACACATCCTTGAGATCTAGAGAACAAAGCCAATCCTGACTTTAAAGGTATGGCAGCAGAGTTCCTAGAGAGACCATTTTGAATTTCTCTCGGAACAAATATTTGTTCAATTCTCCGAGATCTAAAATGGGTCTGTGTCCTCCTGTTTTCTTTGGAATAAGGAAATAGGGTGAGTAGAACCCTGTACCCTGATGGGGAATGGGTACTTCCTCTATTGCTCCTTGAGCAAGGAGCATTGTCACTTCTTGACCTAACAGACTGTCGAGAGAGGTCTGAGAATTGAACTGTCTTACAATTGTAGGAGGGGGCATGCTGTGAAAATGAAGCTTGTACCCCCCCTCTCGTACAATGGACAGAGTCCAATTTTCTGCTGTTATTTGGTACCATCTGTGGGCAAAATGACATAACCTGCCTGGGATGGTCGAGGGTTCTGGACCGTTCAGGGGCAGGATGGCAAAGTTCTCTAGAAAGGAGGCAAAGCCCCTGAGGAGGCTGAGCCTGCTGAGCTGGCTGAGGTTTTGCAACTTTTGGCTTCTTTTGTTGTCTAGGTTCTTGCTGTTGTCCCCTTTGGGCAGTCTGACCTGGACGGTGTCCCTGTTGGGTATAGGAAGGATAAACTTCTTTTTCTTATTCAAAACTGGTTTCTTAGAGGATTTTTTCCTTGCAGGATTGGCTGTAGATTTCGACAATCTATCCAAAGTGATATTGTCAGCATCTATCTCGTTAGCCTTCTCCTGCCAATTCTTGCCAAAGAGATTTTCTCCTGTGCAAGGAGTGTTTCCTAATTTATCCTGTACCCAAATTTCCAAGTCAAATGCCTGAAGCCAGGCAATCCGACGTGCACCAATGGCAATAGCAGAGGTTCTGCTTATGCACTCAAAACAGTCAAAGGCTGTATGATTTACAAACTTGGAAACATCCTGAGCATGTTTGACTAGGGTAAGATAGTCTTGCCTTTTTGTCATCAGGAAGAGGGGGCTCAAAAGCTCCATGTCTCCTGTGACCTCTTTAAGGAACATTCCCATATACAAGATATAGGAACTGATCCTAGCTGAGAGCATGAAAGCTTGGAAGCATAGACGCCCAAAGGCATCGAGAGTCCTACATTCACGACCTGGAGGATTGGATGCATGTCTCTCTGCACTTTTCATCCTTCTCATGGCTGATTCCACCACCATTGAATGCGTGGTAATTGAGTTTTTTGAAAGCCAGGACATGGTGAAACTCGATACATCGTATCGAGTCTTCAAGAATGAGGAGATGTGGTTAAAACTGTTTCCCACATCCTTAGCATAAGATCATGTAAGATCTCATGAATAGGCGAGTAGCTGCCTCTTTGGGAGCCTCAGGGTATTGGAGAATTTCCAATTCCTTTGCCCTAGGCTCTTTTTCAGAAGCTACTGTGATGGAAAGGCCTCGGGCCACATCATGGATAAAGTCCTGAAAGAACATATCCTCTGGCGGAGACATTCTCTGCTGAGGAGAAGAGGAATCCTTGGGGAGAAGTACTCTTGTATTGGCAGTCTTCGGAGTCTTCAGACTCAGAAGATTCAAAATACCTCCGATCCCAGTGATCGTGCAAAGCACGGTACCAGTATCGATCGAAGTCAGCATCGGGTTGTTCCGGTACAGAACTGTCGATGCCGGAGGCAGAAGCATGACTCGGTATGGGTGGCATACCGGCCGATGTTAATGCAGTCGATACCGGTTCCGGTACTGGTGTCATACCGGTATCGGTTGAGGTGTTTGAAACAGTTTCAATGGTACCGAAACCGTGAAAAGAGCCACTAGACTGCATTCGATAGCAAGGAATCTCTGGTCTATCGACGCTGCCGATGCTTAGGTGTCGGTACAGGTAGAAGTGGCTGCAACCCCAGAGCATGGCGCCAGTAGTTCTGCCGAGGTTGAGACCTTGAGAACATCCTGGAACCCCATTAGTGCTTTGGAAACCAAAGCCTCCCGCCGGGGCAGTTTTGCCGGTGAAAATTCCTCAAGGGCAACGTCAGGGGCATCTCGATACTTAGGAGATCTACCCTTTGAGGACCGGCTAGATGTATGTTTAGTTACTTGAGATCTATGGGAGGAAGATGATGCCCTGGAGAACGTCGATGCAACAGACGCCACGTCTGAGGGAAAAAGGGTGCTAAGTTTAGCAGCTCGGTTCTGTCGGCCCCTTTTTGACATCATTCCACAGGAGAGCCACTCTGAAATAGAGTGGTCAGGACCTAAACATTTGAGACCCAATCATGGGTGTAGGTGACGGAAATCGTACCACCTCATTTAGAACATTTCTTAACCTGAAGTAGGTTTTTCCATTTTTAAGGAAAAAACTGGGCCTAGTGCCCAAAATGGCGCCTACCACCAAAGAAAAAAGTTTCTAAAGTAAAACACCTCAGAAACTATAATTTTTTTTTTTTTTTTAAAGAAAGAAGAAAGAACCGGTAGTACCGGTATGGCGTCGTAAGAAGGCAGATGTGACCACAAAAACAAAGATTAAAGACAAAATATTTCTGCGGTGACAGGGTATGTGACCTGTCGGCTCCGCGGAAAACAAAGAACTGGAGACGGACAGTTGAAAAGGTGGGAAGGCAGCACGCAGGCGCTGTGGGATGCTCCCAAAAGCTTTCCTATTGGATGCTGGGGAGCATTCCCGCGCAGGCTCCGTCGGTACAGACGATATCCATATGTGAAGACTACATTCCTGCTTGTTCCTGGAGATAGCACAGTTACTTACCTGTAACAGGTGATCTCTGGGAACAGCAGGAATAAGTCTTTACATATGGGTACGCCAGTACCGACGGAGTCCGCGCAGGAACGCTTCCCAGCGTCCAATCAGAAAGCTTTTGGAAGCATCCCAACACGCCTGCGCGCTGCCTTCCCGCCTTCCCAACTGCCTCTCCTCAGTTAAGTTTTAAAGCTGAGACAAAGAGAGAGAGAGCAAGGAAGGGAAAGATAAAGAGAAATGCAACTCCTAGGGGAGGTGGGTGGGTTGTGAAGACTTATTCCTGCTGTTCCCAGAGATCACCTGTTACAGGTAAGTAACTGTGCTATCTCCAGGAACAAGCAGGAATGAGTCTTCACATATGGGGACTCCCAAGCTCAGATGCCCGGAGGGAGTCCTAGCATGTTGCAAGTCTAGAACGAGCCATGCTATTCCTCAGGACCTCAGGTATCCTGGGGATGGAGGGTAGGAGTTGAATACAGAAAAGAGCTGTGGAACAGCTGGCTAGAACAGGGCTTCAAAAGGGGAAGACCCTGTATCGAGGGCATTTAGTAATGAGATATTGTAATCTGGGCCTCCCTTGTTGGCACTGCACAAGTGCACTGAGCTACATATGGATCTGATAGAAGAGCCAGTGAATGTGCTCAAGGGATACCTCACTGAGAAGTAGAGGTAATAAAGTAGAACAAAAAAACAAGTGGAGGTCAAAACCCTTTAGGGTGAGAAAAAATAGCCCCAGAGGGAAACTGGGGTAGTATAAGGTAGAGCTTCAGCAGAGACGCAGAAGGTACTATTAAGGAAAGCTTAAGCTGCTTTGGTCCAAAAATAGTATAAAATTTAGGACCAAGAGAAAATTTAAGTCTGACCCAATTGGACTGGGGTTAGAATCAGTCCATGTAGGGGAGAAAGGGTATGGAAACACTTGTATCTGATAAAAAGGTAAGGACAGACTCAGGAGCGCTAAGCTTTAGAGCAACGGAAGCTCCGCAGTGTCTTTCCTAAATGGGGTCAATTAGGAAAGAAAGGTACATGGAGAGCTTCAGGAGTACCTAAACCTGAAAAGGTTAATTACCACAGGAGTGGTTCTAGGTGTAGTCCCCTAGGTATGCTGGTACAGCATTGATAGGGTTAGTGCCCATCTGTCAGGATCATAGAGGAATGTCAGGATATCTGATCCTAACAGATAGATAGATAAATAGATGGATACAGATCTATCTAACAATATATCTCATTATATATATATATGTAGATTGAAATATATACACATATTGGGTATATATGCATATATCTATAAAGAGATATATATAGATATGGGCAGAAGACACACAGATAGATATAATCTATATCTATATCTATTATATATATATATACCTAGATGAATAGGCAGGCATATAGAGACATGTCTCCAGGTATATGGATGAAGAAATGTCCAGAGAACCCCATCTCCCCTTATAGGGAGAGAGAGAGATTTATCTAATAGCAAGAAGGTTGATACCTGCTTGAATAGATAAAATAGAAAAAATCCTCTTCTCCTGGTTATGACTGGCATAGTCAGGGAAAGGTGTCCCTGACAAGAAGGTGGCTTAATTCTTTGCAGAATTTGAGCTCTTGAGTAACCAGGATGGCCTACGTGAAAATGGCAGAGGATAACAGCAGTCTGCAGACAGGAAGTCCAGATATCTCCAGAATTCTAGTATGGAGATTGGATAGAGGAGGCCTCAGGAGGAAGATACCCTAGTGATCCGCCTATCATGGCAAGATGGTTATTAGGTATCCTCTAGCTGCCAGTGAAGAATTTATCTCTGACGGGACCCCAGGAGATATGGGCCAAGCCAGGGAATTGGCCCTTCTTTAGGCTTTCACGTAAGGAAAGGCCTGAGGCTTATGCCTCAAAAGATTTTTAAGATAAGATAGAAAGGGTAGAAAATACCTGCCAGGCATGAACATGACTGGGGGAACCCCTTTTAACCATCTGGGGTTATCTACTAGGCAAGATACTAATGCTCTCTAGCAAGGGCCCATAGTGCAAAGCTACTCTGTAGAGTTGCAGAGAGCATGCTGCAGGTTGGTCAGAAGAAAAAACTGGCTGTGGAAAGCCAGCAGGTAACCAGCTATTCTGCCAAGGGCAAGGGGCGAAGAATAGAAGTTAACCAACCAAACTGTGATAATAGGATTTCCCAAACGAGGTTGATACCCTGTTTGGGACTTAGCACTGAGGCTAGAAGGATTGCTAGTGGAGGGGAAACCCTGGTTGTGTAGTGAACAAAAACCAGTGGTTTAACCACTAGGAATTGCTGCATTTGCAGGAACTATCAGGGCAGCATGGAGAATTTCTTTTCCCTCCTCTTTTTAGATTGGGAAAAGAAACAGACATGGTAGGACTTCCCATTGTCTGAGGAGCTGCCCTAAGGTAACAAGGGGGAAGACAACTCCAGAAGGGAGAATCCTCCGGTAGAACAGATAGAAGACCATAAGGGCTTACCCGTGTAAAAAAGTCACTTTTACAAACTAAATGTTGTACTAAGAGGGAGGTAAGACAGAGTTGCAAGAGACCAACTATGGAGGAAGTCTCCGACAGATGAGATGATACATGCCAATACAGGGAAACAACTGTCTATTGATAGTAGTTACCTCTCTTTCCTCCAAGAGGAAATCTGTTAAGTATGGGCATGATCATCATAAAGACTCTTAGAGAAAAGATGTCTCATGAAGAGATATCTAGGTAGGTTAGGATAAATTTAGTGCAGATACTGCAAGTGAAAAGAAGCAGACTGCTACCCTAACCAGCAACCAAGAGGGACAATGACCTATTTGAAACCCTGCGACTGCTGGGTTTGTTGACCCTGTTTAGTTTGTAGATTCTTCAGACCAGGGCGATGTTTCCCCTGTTTGGGAACATCTGTATGATGGACCGATGATGGACAAAACCTTCTCTCCCTAGGGGAAGAAAGTTTGGTAGGACATTTCCTACCTACTGGGAAAGAAGGCGGCGTAGAATAGCCCCTGGAAATAGGAAAGCCAGTGGATAACTGAGTAACCTGGAGTAAAGACTCCTTGTTAAAGAGATTTTCTCCAGTGCAAGGAGTATTTCCCAGTCTTTCTTGTGCCCATTTGTCCATGTCTGAAGCTTGGAGCCAGGCTCTACGTCGTGCCCCTATAGCTATAGCAGAAGTCCTGCTAACAGACTCAAAGGAGTCTAGGGAAGCACGAGTAAGAAACCTAGAGATATTATAAGCATGACTAACCAGTAAGGAATAGTCTGCTTCTTTGGGCTCTTGAAGACAAGGAGTCAAAAGATGTAATTTCCTTGTGACCTCCTCAAGAGATAGACCCATATAAAAAATATATGAGAGAATTCTTGCTGAAAGCATGGATGTCTGGAAGGTTTGACGTCCAAAGGCATCTAGTGTCTTAGATTCACGACCTGGCGGACAAGAAGAGTGCTTTTTATTACTCTTCACTCGCCTTAATGCTGATTCCACTACAATGGAATGATGAGGAAGTTGAGTCCTTTGAAACCCTGGAGAGGGGGGCACCTGATATAGGAGATCAGTTGCTCTGGAAAGTGGGGTACCCTTAAAGGAGCTTCCCACATTTGTAGAAGGAGATCCTGCAAAGAATGATGCAAAGGAAGCATTATGTTCTCCTTTGCCTCGCTAGGAACAGAGAGGTATTCTGTATTCCCTTGTGTAGGATCTTGTCCAGGAATAGGAATGGCAAGTGATTCTGCCATATCCAGGAGGAAAGTCTGGAAAGAAGGATCCACAGAGGGAACTTCCCTTGGATAGGCTAGATCTGATGAAGAACTAGCGTTGGCACCTAGGGATCTATTCCAGTATATAGGAATAGAAGATCCTGAATGGTGCAGTATGGGATCCTTAGATGGTGGTCGCTGGTACTGCAGGTCAGAACCAGCGACAGTTGGTAACAGATCGTCCATGCTAGGGATCGATTCCAGACTCGGCATCGAGGGAAACGAGCCTGAAGAGAGAAGCATGGAAGGTACCGACAGTAATGGTACTGTGGATATCGGTACCGATCTCGGTACCGTATCTGATACCGGTGGAAGAATACCAGCCGGTGGCAACTCTAACGGTGTCGGAGGAACCAAGAGTTGCGGATCCGAAGTATCGGAACCGAGCCTTCGGTACCGACGGGAGTCGGTACCAAGGCGAGTCGGTACCCAGTCCTCCAGACTGGAGATCGATTCCAGACTCGGCATCGAAGGAAGCGAGTCTATCAATGCACGTCTGGAGGGTACCAACGTCAGTACTAGTATCGTTGTCGATACCGATACTGGAAAGTCGGTCTGAAGCGTATCCACCGGGCCCGTAGGTACCGAAGACGCCAGACGACGATCCTTGGTGAGGAATGTTTCATCCAACACCAGTGCCGATGCCGGGGTATCGGTACCGCTCGAAGCGGATGCCACCACCGGGCATGGCTCAGGTATGTTCTGTGAGGGGTGAACCTCAGGAACAACCTGAAACCCCACACAGGCTTTGGAGGCCGAAGACTCCCACCGGGGTTTGAAGCCAGTGGATTCTCGAGGACAAGGCCATAGGCATCTCTATGCTGTGCATGAGAAGTGCCGCTCGAGGACTGGCTAGTCTTAACAGACTGTTTTTGGGTTACCTGATCCTGTGCAGAAGAAGATATGGTCGGTGCCCTGAAGTTGGAGGGGGACCGCGTGTCGAGGGGAACTCGATGTTGAAAACTTCTTCTCACCATACTGGTGCCCGAGGGCTCCGGAGGAAAATGGTCAGGACCCAAGCAGGTTAGACACCAATTGTGTGTGTCTAAAAATAAAGTTGTACCGCCACAGTTTGTACATTTCTTGGGGAAAGTGGCTGGCAGTTCATGAGGAAAAATGGAGAGGCCTAGAAGGCCTGAGAACCGTGAGACACTAACAAAGAAAAATATATTCCTTAAAAGGGAAAAATTTTTACAAGACAAGAAAAAAGAAACACCGGCGGTACTGGTGGCGTCGGGGAAGGCAGCCGCGACCACAAGAAAAATAAAAAATAAAAGAAGAATTTTCTGCGGTGACAGGACGATGTCCTGCCGGCTCCGCGGAAAAACGAAAACTGAGGAGAGGCAGTTGGGAAGGCGGGAAGGCAGCACACAGGAGTGTTGACATGCTTCCAAAAGCTTTCTGATTGGACGCTGGGAAGCGTTCCCGCGCGGACTCAGTCGGTACCGACGTACCCATATGTGAAGACTCATTCCTGCTTGTTCCTGGAGATTACAAATACCATACTGCATTGTAATGCAAATTTAAAACCAGAACTGGCCAAAAGGTCTCAATCCTGGAACTGTGTAGCTTGGCAACTTTGCTCACAACTTCCTCCATCTCATCCACTAACGGAACCATTAACTGGATACTTTTCAAAAGACTGAACCAGGCAGTCCAGGCGTTGTAAGTATAATTTAATATATAATATATACTATTATTTAATAAACAGCAGGGACAGAGGGGAACCCTGAGGCATCCCCTCCTCATTCCCAGCCATATATCGTAGACTTCCCCTTAGCCTCCATACTCTAAATTGTTGATCGTTCATAAAAACAAATCCATTCCAATATTGTTCCACCAATCCCCAAGGCCCCATGTCATTCAAGCAATAGATCCTTCTCAACCAAGTCAAAAGCAGCTGATAAATTCAATGATATCAACAGCACTGAGACCCCTTTATCCAAAGGCAAACGCTTGATCTAACAATGCCAACAGCAAGGTTTCTGCCCAACTATCTCTATGGAATCCTCCCTGCCCTATATCTAGTAAAGAAAAGTTCCCCACATTGACCCTATTTGTGATACAGCCTCTTTTCTGGTAATTTTAGCCAACATGGGCAAAGTTGAAATCAGCCTACAGTTCTAACAAACCATTCTATCTCCACCTACCTTCAACAATGGAATTGCCACTGTCTCTTAACCTCACTGGAACCTGCCCCTGGCCCAATAAGACATTCACCAAATCCAAGAGCAATTTTAAATATCCAATAGGTGCCGGATACAAACCTGAAATAAAAAGTTATCTACAGTCCTTTCAATAGATGTAATAAGAGCAGCCTCGTCACTGGTGTAAATTCCTCCACCTTCTGCATACATGATCCTCCCTCTCTCACCTCAGTTTGCTGCCCCTGTCCTCCTATTCCCCATTTTAACCACTGATAATTATTTCCTTGAATCCTGCTAAACCAGTCCAGATGAATGGGTTATGCTCCTCAGCCTGCAGGTGAAGGCAGACTTGAGCAATTTTCATCACTTGGTATATCCTTGAGTGGAGGAGTGGCCTAGTGGTTGGGGCAAGGTACCTTCAGGCCGGAAGGTCAGGGGTTCAAATCCCACTAGAGGACAGCAACCTTGGGCCGGAAGGACTGGGGTTTCTAGTCCCACAGGTGCTCCTTGTGGTCTTGGGCAAGCCACATAACCCTCCATTGCTCATGTTCCCTGTAAATATTAGTGTATGTGTCTCATATCTCCTCGTGTTAAATGTATCCCCCAATTGTGTTGTGACCACTTTGATTGAATGATAAGGTGGTATACAAAACTGTCTAAATAAAATAAATATCCACTGCTGCAGGACAGAGAGAATCCAGCAAGCATTATGTAGTAAGCAAGATAAAAACAACTATGGGTCAGGCACAGATACTGACAATGCAATCAAGATGCAGCAAAGCTCCCAGACCTATAGGAAAGCATAGTTACTCACCTGTAACAGATGTTTTTTTAAGGACAGCAGGAATCAGTCCTCACATATGGGTGACGTCAACGCTGACGGAGCCCTCGCGGAAGCATCGCCCCAGCTTTCAAAGAAAGCTTTTGGGAGATGCCACCATGTATGCGTGGTCCCCTTTCCACCCAAGGGTGCCATCTTACACAGTCAGATGACATAGCTACAGCAGACAAAAGAAGATGGCCAAAAATTGTACAGCAATTCCAAGAAGAGGAGGGAGAGCTGTGAGGACAGAGTCCTGCTGTTCCTGGAGAACATCCGTTACAGGTGAGTAACTACACTTTCTCCAGGAACAAGCATAAAGTCAGTCCTCACATATGGGACTTCCCCAGCTACAGGCTACCGGGAACCTGTAGAAGAAAAACACAGCCCAGCCGTGAGGAGCTGCAAGTGAATCTGAGGACCCCAGTGTCCAGGGAGAACCATGGCTCTGGTAGCCTGAACAAGAACGGTCGGAGGGCAGGAGTTGCCTAAACCCCAAACAGATTACAGAGTATGGCCTGGCTGAAGGCACTGTCCTATCGGGACTCCCTCTCAAGGCAGTAGTGAGCTGCAAATGTGTGAACTGAGAACCGGTGGTGGCCTGGCAGATGTCTGCCATAGGAACAGAGGGTAGGCTTGCTGGATTTAATGTTAAAAAATGTAAGGTCATGCATTTCGGCTGCAGCAATCCAAGGGAGCAATATAGTATAGGGGGTGATGTACTTTTGTCCACCAAAGAAGAGCAGGACCTAGGCGTGGTTGTGTCTGATGATCTCAAAGTAGCTAAACAGGTAGAAACGGCGACGGCAAAAGCTAGAAGGATGCTTGGGTGTATACGGAGAGGAATGGCTAGCAGAAAAAAGGAGGTGATAGTGCCTCTGTATAAGTCTTTGGTGCGACCTCATTTGGAGTATAGTGTGCAATTCTGGAGTCCGCACCTTCAAAAGGATATAAACAGGATGGAGTCAGTACAGAGGGTGGCTACTAAAATGGTTAGTTTTCTTCATTATAAAGCATATGAGGACAGACTTAAGGATCTTAATATGTACACCTTAGAGGAAAGGCGGGATAGAGGTGATATGATTGAGGTGTTTAAATACCTCTGTGGCATAAATGTACAGGGGAAGAGCCTCTTTCAATTGAAAGCAAGTTCTACTACAAGGTTACATGGGATGAGGGTGAAGGGGGATAGATTCAGGAGTAATATGCGGAAATATTTCTTTATGGAAAGAGTGGTGGATCCGTGGAATAGTCTCCCAGTGGAGGTGGTAGAGATGAGGACAGTATCTGAATTCAAAAAGGTATGTGACAAACACAGAGGATCTCTAAAGGAAAAAAAGGGGACTGTTGTAGTTGTTGTTATGGAAGGATAGACTAGATAGGCAATGTGGTCTTTTTCTGTCGTCATATTTCTATGTTTCCATGTTACTAACTAAGGTCGCCATAGCCCTGGCATTGTGTACTGTGATCCAATGCTCCAGTGATAGCCCAGCCTGGTCATGGGCAAAGGCGATGCAGAATGCCCACCCAAGTGGACACAGTTCGCTTGGTGACAGCCTTCCCCAGTCAGCTGGGGTCGTATGAAACAAAAAGCCATGAGGCTTTGCGGTGGCTCCGAATCCGCTGCAGGTAGGACGACAGGGCCCTTCTGTAGTCCACAGTATGGAGAATTGTCGTTGCCTTGTCAGCATGGGGCAGTGGAAAGAAGGTAGGGAGCACCACTTCTTGGTTGAGGTGCAATACAGATACCACCTTCGGAAGGAATTTTTGGTGGGTGCGAAGCACGACCCTGTTCTTGTAGAACCTAGTGTAGGGTGGCTCGTTCACCAAGGCCTGAAGCTTGCTGACTCTGTGGGCAGAGGTGAACGCCACCAGGAAGACAACCTTCCAAGATAGGTAACGCAGATGGCAGGAGCCAATGGCTCAAAGGGCAGCTTGATGAGCTGCACCAGAACCACATTGAGATACCATTCCGCTGGAGGCAGCCAGATGGGAGGCTTAAAGAGCAACAGGTCCCGTATGAATTGGGTAATGAGAGGCTGCAAAGAGAGAGGATTGCCCTCTATGAGGTGGCTGTGCATGAAGAGTGCACTCAGGTGTACCCTGACAGAGTTGGACTTGAATCCAGTCTGCAAGAAGTGGAGCAAGTATTGCAGCACTGTTTGTACCTGGCAGGAGAACAGGATGACCCATCGGCTCTGCACACCACACTGAGAATCTGCGCCACTTGACAGCACAGGCTCATCTCGTGGAGCTCTTACAAGAGGCCAGGAGGACTTCTTCCAGCTCCCTGGGGTGGTTGAAAGGCGCTAGGGTGACCCGTTCAGCAGTTATGCTGTTAGCGACAGGGACTCCAGGTTGGGGTGAAGAAGCGAGACCTCCTCCCAGGTCAGTAACCCTGAGGCACTCCCCAGAGGGACTGGGAGCTCCGTCGAGAGGCGGAGCACCAGGGGAGAGGCGGAGCACCGGGGGGGGGGCACCAGGGGAAACCAGAGCTGTCTGGGCCACCACAAGGCCACCAGGATCATGGAAGCCTTGTCCCGCTGGACCACGAAGAGGGTCCACACGATTAGTGGCATGGGGTGGAAGGCATATAAAAGGCCCTTCAATCACGAGATGAGAAAGGCGTCTACCGCTCTCCGGGACGGGTGCAGCTGGGGACAGCAAACGCAGGGTAGCTGAGCATTCGATGGGCTGGCAAACAGTCCAAACTTGGGGCTCCCCATAGACGGAATAGCCGCTGCAACACCCTGGGGTCTAGGCGCCACTCGTATGGCTGTAGGATCCTGCTCAGTCTGTTTGTCAGGGCATTGTCCTGGCCCAGAGGTATACCGCCCTGAGGAGCATTCCCTGACTGATCACGTACAAGCAGAGGGCTACTGCTTCCTGATAGAAGCAGTACGACCCTGTGCCCCCTTGTTTGTTCAGGTAGATCATCATGACCTGGTTGTCCATTTGGACCAGAACCGGCTGGTGCTGCAGGCAGTGATGGAAGGCCCTGATCGCCAGAAAAATGGCTCTGAACTCCAGCAGATTGATCTGTTGCTGGCTCTCCTCCTGAGACCAGCTGCTCTGCATGCGCAGTTCCTCGTGGTGGGCACCCTAGTCCAGTAGGCAAGTATCCATAGTGAGGACCCTCTGGGGTTTTAGGTGTTGAAAGGGCATGCCCTTCTGCAGGTGCTGTGTGTGCCTGCCACCAGTTGAGTGACTCTGCTAGTTGGCAGGACAACAATATTCTGTCCTGGAGCCTGGCTGTGGCCTGAGACCACTGTGAGCTGAGGCACCACTGAGTTGTCTGCATGTGGATGTGGGCGTCAGGACCACATGGACTGTGGAAGCCATGTGGCCTAGCAGGCAGAGCATGGACTGCGCTGACGTTGCTGCACCTTGGTCGCCAGGGCCCTGAGGCGATCCACCCTGTCTAGGGGGAGGAAGGCCCAAGCTTGGAGAGTGTCCAAGCGCGTCTCTATGAACGCCAGGTCCTGTGTTGGAGTGAGGTAGGATTTGGGGTGGTTTATCACAAACCCCAGATGTTGCAGGACCTTGATGGTGTGGCCCGTGGCCTGTTGCACCTCTGAGGCAGTGTCTCCTTTTACTAGCTAGTCGTCCAGGTATGGGAAGACGAAGGCCCCTTGGAGACGGAGGTAGGCAGCCACCACTGCCAAGCATTTTGTGATGACTCTTGGTGTGGAGGCTAGGCCAAAGGGTAGTACGCTGTACTGGTAGTGGCCGCCTCTGACCATGAACCTTAGGGACTGCCTGTGGTTGGGGTGGATAAAGATGTGGGTATAAGCATAGCCAATCTCCCTGCTGGAGGAAGGGCAGCAATATTCCAAGGAAGAGCATTCTGAACGTCTCCCGCACCAGGAATTTGTTCAGTTTTCTCAAGTCTAGGATGGGCCTTAGGCCTCCTGTTCTTTTTGGGTGGTGTGGTACGGGGTCCACAGCCCTATCCCTGAGAAGGCCTGCAAGTTCCTGCAGTAGCAGGGCCTGGTGCAGGGGAGTCCGAGGGGGCTCTCCTGGAAAGAAAGAGGGAGGCATCTGGTCCAGCTGAAGGAGGTAACCTTCCCTGACCACCTGAAGTGCCCAGGAGTCTGTGGTGATAACAGCCCATTAATGGGCAAAATTAATCAGGTGCCCTCCCTCCCCCCATTGGTAGCTGGTCCACCATGGGTGGAGAGGCTATGCTCTGGGAGTCAAAACCCTGACCCAGTCTGGGCTGGAGCTGGTGTCTGGGGCCCTTAGGCTTATGTGGAGCCCTGATGACTCTGCTGAGGGGTCTGGGGGGCCTGGTATGGAGGATAGCCTCGATAAAGCTGGCTTCTCCAGTGGAAGAGAGGTCTTTTCCCTAATGGTTTCTTCTTGGGAAGAGTGGAGATCTTCCTCGAGAGTAGAGTTCTGGTGACACTCTGTCTCAATCTCTGCCACTTTGTCCTCCATCAGTTTGCCGAAGAGTTTTTCCACAGAGGCAAGGGACATCGAGGAGTTTTTCCTGGACCCATTGTTCGAGGTGGGATGCCTGGAGTCAGGCTTGGCATCGAGCACCGATGCCTGCAGTGGCCACTCTCTCATTAGACTCAAAGCATCATAGGCTGCTTGAGACAAATACTTCGAGCACTCCAACAGCCTTCATGAGGGTCTGGAAGCGTTTGAGTTGGTCCCTGCTGAGACCCGCCAAGACACCCCCGGAGTTCCGTGGTTAGATCTCAAAGGTACATGCCAATATACAGCTGATAAGCCTATATGCAGCAGGCCAGCATCGAGCCTTGATAACATTTCCACCCGAGGGCGTCGAGGGTGCGAGACTCTCTGTCCGGGGGCACTGAGGAGTGCATCTTCAGGCTTTTTTGACGATGCATGGCTGACGCGACCACCATGGAGATGTGAGGGAGTTGTGCCTTCCTGAAGCCAGGTCTTCGTTGGACCCGGTACATAACGTCGAGGCATCGGCTAACAATCGGCACCAATGCCAGTGTTTCCCACATTCGGAGGAGGCGGCGCCCGAGGACCAGGGGGGGGAGGGGAACCATGAGGGCCTCCTTGGGTGGAGCCTCGTATTGGAGGATTTCGAGTTCCTCCATGCAAGGGTCCTCCTTTGACTCCGTGGTGAGGGACAGTGTGCCTTTATCATGTCCCGGACAAACTCCAGGAATGAAGTGTCATTGAGCAGAGACCGGCACTTCGACGCTGGCAGGGACGGATCCAAGGTGAGGTTTCGATGTGCTTGTGTCTCCAAGGAAGTCTTGACGTCTGACTCCCAATCCAAGTAATCCATCGAAGACTCAAGGCCTGATGGCTCTAAAGATGTCGTCGGATCTGGCCTTCAATGAATCGTGGCTGAGGCTTGGCTGGAGCCAGAGGTGCTTGCTGGGGAAGATCTCGCTC
Source organism: Ichthyophis bannanicus (assembly GCA_033557465.1). NCBI lineage: Eukaryota > Metazoa > Chordata > Amphibia > Gymnophiona > Ichthyophiidae > Ichthyophis > Ichthyophis bannanicus. Next base: position 552,881,980 of record CM066031.1, read on the forward strand.
CCGAGGACCAGGATCGTCCGAGACCATCGCCGAGGATCAGCTTGAGGCATGGAGTGCTCGAGAATCCCTTCAGTGGCCTAGGGAGTCCTCAGCATCGAGGTCCCTGTGGTCTCAGCGCATGCACTGGCGGGGCCAGGCATTGGCACCTGCTGCAAGGCAATACAGAAACACTATGTTCCAATGCCATCATTCTGGCTTCCCACTTGGGGGGTGCAGCCTTCGACACCGACGCCAGGGTGACCGGGTCAGGTGTCAGGAAGGAGAGGGATTCTTCGACGGTATGAGCCTCAGAGGTCCGAGATCCGTCACCAGAGGCCTCTTTGTCTATCCTAGGTACTTTTGCCGGCTGCTCCCACTCCAATTCCACAGATACCCTCCAGGGGTTGTGGGACCACGCATGGGTCTTGCCATGCATATCCGCTTCACAGGAAGAGGTCCTTGAGGATTTCTTCTTTTTCTTACACACTAGCTCCAGGGAACCCTGGACAGAGTGTCCATGTGCTTGCTCAGGCGCCACAAGGGCTTTACAGCGTGCAGCTACCAGAGATACCGGGGCCAAGTCTGACCTGCTTCTGCCGGCAACTCTGGATGGCCTTAAAGGACATCTTTTTACAGAGGGAGCATGCCTCTAGGTTGTGGCCAGCACCCAGACACCTGAGGCAACAGTTGTGTGTGTCAGTAAGAGACATGTTCTTAGAGCAGAGATCACACTTCTTAAATCCGGTGGCCAATGGGGCAAATAGGGCCCCAGCAAGGTCAAAGACCTTCGAAACGACCAGGGGTTGAAAAAGCACAAAACCACGCTGGATGGAAAAATCCTAACTAATAGATTCTGAGTCCTGATAAAGGGATAATGGGGCTCAGAGGCGGGAAAAGGACCAATGCTAATCAGATAAGGCATAGAGGTGCACAAGGAAATCAACTTTTTTCCAGGGAAGAGAGACAAATGTCTGTAGGGCTCTGCGGAAAGAGGGAGACTGAGTAAGATGGCATCCTTGGCAGGAAGGGGACCACGCATGTGTGGTGGCATCTCCCAAAGGCTTTCTTTTTGGTGGGAAGGGGACCACGCATGTGTGGTGGCATATCCCAAAGGCTTTCTTTGAAAGCTGGGTAGATGCTTCCACCAGGGCTCCGTCAGCGTCAACATTACCCATATGTGAGTGCTAACTTCCTGCTTGCTCCTGGAGAATAGTCTTTTAGGGAGGGTCCTTGACTGGTCTAGCAGGATTGAAGGAAAATAAATTAGCAGATATGTAAATGTCTCTCCTTCATTATCCTTCTAGACTAGTCCAGATAAGTGAGATGTACCCACACAGTCAAGACTCAGAAAAGATGACAGTGGACAACTACCCTGCCAAAGGTACCATCTGCTCCAGCAACCACATGCAACCTCTAGTGCATCGCAAAAGTGCTCAGAGACTATCAAGTAGCTGCACTGCACATTCCTCTGGGGACACCAAGGCAGTCTCTGCCCAAGAGGAGACCTGTGCCCTAGTGGAGTAAGCTCCGACTCCCTCTTGCATGCACTTCCCAGTCAAAGGGTATGCTGAACCAAACAGCCTCCTTAATCCAGTGGCCAATGGAGAACTGGGTCGCTGATGGGGACAAAAAGATGACCCAACCAATGGACAAAATTAGTAACCTCTAGGTATCTAATGTCCTCCTCACATCTATCAGACATAGAATGGACTCTGCCTGAACTCAGAGGAGGGGGGCAGGATAACAGTTTGATTAAGGTGAAAAGGAGACAGCACCTTTGAGAGGAGGAACAGCACAATACACAAGGAGACAGACACCATCCAGATGACCAAAAAAGGATCCCTGCTGGATGAAGCCAGCAGCTCTGGCACCCACCACCAGGAAAACCATATTGAGTCAAATCCTTGGCAGAAGCCCTACAAATTGGCTCAAAGAGGGGAGCCTTTCAGTGCCATAAACAGAGACCTCACTGAGGAGCCACTGGGTGCACTGGAGGACAGATCTGTTTCACTCTCTTAAGAAAACAAAGGCATCTCTTGAATGTGCCCATGGTAGCACACTAGGGCTGCCACCTGAACCCTGAGGGAGGTCAGGGCCAACCCCTGGTCAAGGCTGGACCTGCAGGATGGATGAAATGGCACTCAGTCAGTCTTATAAGTCTCTGGGGTTCCAGAAGAAGCCATCTCTTGAAAACTCTTTAGGTTCTCACATAAGTCAAGGAAGTGCAAGCCCACTGGGTCCTGGAGAAAGGCGTTCACTACTGCTCCAGAGTACCCCTTATTGGACACCCTATGCTTCTTAAGGGCAAGGCTGCAAAGTAAGAAGGAAATGGGATCTTCCATCACTACAGATCCTTGACCTTGAAGTCTGTATTTAACCCTGAGGCAACAAGAGAGGGACCACACCAACATTTATTTATTTTATTTATTTAGACAGTTTTGTATACCACCTTATCCTTCAATCAAAGTGGTCAAAACACAATTGGGGGATACATTTAACACGAGGGGATATGAGACACATACACGAATACTTACAGGGAACATGGGCAATGGAAGGTTAAGTAGTTTGCCCAAGACCACAAGGAACACCTGTGGGATTAGAAACCCCAGTCCTTCCGGCCCAAGGTTGCTAGCCTCTAGTGAGATTTGAACCCCTGACCTTCCAGCCTGAGGTAATGTGCCCCAACCACTAGGCCACTCCTCCCCGCAACATGCTCCAAAGAGCCACATACCATGGCCTGTACAGTCAGGCACCACTAGAAATCACCCAAACATTAATGAGACCAAATGCTGTGCAGAAGGCAGCTCATTGAGGACAAGGGGGGGGAGAGGGAGGAAAAAATAAATAAATAAAAGACATACAGAGGACCCTCTGGGGGACACTCCTGAAGGGCATTCAAGCACTCCACCCACAGATCCTTCCTGCAGCTGAAAAAAAACGTTCCCCTTTGGATTCTCCTAAGAGGCCATCAAGTTGAATACTGGAAGGCTCCACTTCCGATGACTTAATTCTCATCCACCATCATTCCAATTCAAGAATTTGGCCTGCATATTATAAATGTCTGCTGTGCAAAATAGGAAAATCAAATTGCTTCTCCACCCAGTGGCACATCTCTGCTATTTTGAGAGCCACTCCAGCACCACAAGTTCCATCTTGCTTGACAACATACACCACAGCAGTGGCATTGTCCTAGAACACACAAACTGTTTTGCCTGCGAAGAGATGCTGGAATCTCTCCAGAGCAAGGGAGAGAGAAGCCTCCTGATGGGACCAGAGCCCCCAAACAAGCTGGCCTAAAAAGTGGGTTCCCCAGCCTGTCAGACTAGGATTTGTGTTGGCTATCATCCAATAGAGGGAGGAGTGGCCTAGTGGTTGGGGCAAGTTACCTCAGGGCCACAGGGCCAAGGATTTGAATCCCACTAGAGGACAGCAACCTTGGGCCAGAAGGACTGGGGTTTCTAGTCCCACAGGTGTTCCTTGTGACCTTGGGCAAGCCACTTAACCCTCCGTTGCCTCAGGTACAAAAACAGATTGTGAGTCCTTCAGGGACAAATATATACACACTACTTGAATGTACACCGCTTTGACTGGTAGAAGCACAGTAAATAAGCATGAATGAATAAATGACTGACTGACTGACTCAATCTGGTGCTTCCAAAGGCATTCCAACCACTCCTATGCTTAATGAAGTGACACTAGATCATAGGTATGATCTGGTCCCACTTCATATCCCTATTACCCATCCACTTTGACAGCCCTAACTGGGTATAGCCTGCAGATCTAACTAGCATCACCTTTCTTCTCTCTGCTTTTTTATTCTTCTTAAGAGTGCCTTGACCATATTTCAAGAAGAGGTTGCCCTGTACCGATACATTGCTGTCCAATATTGCCAGGCTGTTCCTCCTGCTTTGTTGTCAGCTACCACTTCTTCACTTACCCTGAAAGTCCAAACATAACCAAAAAAGCTGCCTCAAATAGCTTAGTCTCATATACAGTATATCTTATGCTTTTGATGACCACCATCTTTCCTAATATATTTGATATTATTGCCCTCCTTTGGTCTGTCTCTGCTCTCCACTAGTCTCAAGCAGAAAGGTTTTTGTAAGGCCCTCGTTTCCACTAATCTTACAAAAGAATGAAATTCCTGCAAGGCATGCCTTGACATGCATGGCTGACTTGCCTTTATCTTTCATATCTAATATGAACTATATCCCCTATGTTTTAAGTTCCTTTATGGGCCATGGCCTCTTGCAGCCTCTTCCAGCCCTAACTGTATCTGTTCCACACGTTTTATTGTTAGTGACCATTGCACCAGATTTACAGCTCTAGGAGCTAATCTGCCATAGACCTGGTGGTAGATACCTCTCTGCTTTCAGTGACTGTTACTGGAAACGACACCACTGAAAGTGGGAAAGAGCATCAGCTATCTTGTTTCTCTTGCTGGGAACACGTTTAACTTTGAAGTCTGTATTTAACTCTAAGCATTTGACAACCAGTTATTTGATTTGCCTTATTAATGCATCAGATTGCGCTGTTTGCCTGTTTATTGCATGAACTACAGTCATGTTAGCTGCCCAGATATCCACCTTTTTATTTCCCAAACGTGAACAGCAACAACTATGGGAAACAGTTCTAGGAATGTTATTTCCTTTGCCAGCCCATTCATTAGGACATCTCCTTACAAGCATGCTCCAAATTCCTTACCCTCAGAGCATCTGTGAATAGCATCATTTTATGACTGCTAAACTCAGCTTGCCTTATTAATGTTCTCCCATTATTAGCTAAAAATGGTTTCCATATTATCAAGTCCCTTTTCATTTCTGTGGCGATTCATTTTATCGCCTGCAGTTGTGTACCTTCTCTGCTGTTCCTCCCTAGAATGGCTGACAGTCCCTATATCTTTACCTTTCATTCTTCTTTTCCTGTCTCCTATATTCACTTACCTTTGCTTGCCCTAGCCAACCAACTTTTGTAATTCAAACACCGGCAATCCCCTGCATTCCTGCTCCTAGCCCTATGTCTCCACCTTCTAGAAGGAAAGTAAATATCTTCCGGAATAGGATCTTCATGAGACGCTTGTACCGGAGCAGGCTCTTCAAGGTGTAGAACCACCATAGCATCCCTAATCAGAAATGGAGATCCTCCCTGTGAAAAGGCAGATCACAGAGGGATTCTTGCTCTCAATCAGGGGGACATTCTCCTTTCTCCTCAGACTCATTAGAAAAGGCATACTCTTCTGGTCTCAAACAACCCTGCTCCTCCCCTGTAGGGGTTAAAGTTGGAACTTCAGGAGGAATGGACAAGTGAGATGGCGAAGCATGGGTGCTTAATCCCTATCAGAAACAGAGGCGCTCAAAGGTCAAGGGAGAGGCCTGTGAGCTGATTCAATAGCTGCTGTTCAAACCCAGCTGAAAAGGGACACTGGGGGAACCCGACAGCTCGAGGCCTCCTCACCACGTTCCCTTTCCACTGAGACCATGCAGCCAAAGATTGTGGGAGATCCATCATGCCCCAAAGCCTCCAAATAAGGAGTCCCAAAATTGTCATGTTACTATCACACACAGGGCAAAAAGATCCAGCCATGGCGCTAACCCGACAGGAGCGCAAGAGGCAAACCTCAAGGCCCTAGCATTGTGGCAAGAACCACAATTAAAAAACAATCCCAACACACATGAATCACAGGAAAAGGAAGGAATTGCCACAGCAAGGCTCCATGTAGCATGGAAACACAGCTTGCGCAAAAAAATATAAAAAAAGAAAACATCCAAAAACAAAAACAAGGGCTGGGCAAGGCTACATGCAGTCAACACACAAAAAAAAAAACAGGGAAAAAAGCACCGTAAAACAATGCCATGGGGGGAGACAAAGAGAGACAGAGGAGATGCTGGACATGGGGGGAAATAAAGAGAGACAGGAGATGCTAGACATGGGGGGAGACACACAGAGAGACAGAGGTGATGCTAGACATGGGGGGAGACACACAGAGAGACAGAGGTGATGCTAGACATGGGGGGGAGACAGAGGTGATGCTGAACAGGGAAGGGAGGGAGAGAGGAGATGCTTGACATGGGGTACTGGATAGAGAAACAGGAGATGCTAGATATGGGTAGGAAGATGACTGATGAGATAGACAGAGGAAATGATGGCCTTTGTGGAGGAACTTGGGAAAACAGATGAGATACTGGATATGGGAGGGGACAATTAGGGAAATACAGGAGAATAACTGTCATGTCAGACACTATGGAAACAGAAGAGATGCTGCAATGGGAAGGAGGGAGACAGACAGGAGATGTTTGACTTGGGGGGTTACAAGGGATGAGAGAGAGAAGAAATGCTAGACATGGACGGTGCAACAACTGGTGACACTGAACATTAAGGGTAAGGCTCATTACCCTTGTTCTGTACTGTCTGTCTTGATTAGATTGTAAGCTCTACGAGCAGGGAGTGTCTTCTATATGTGTTTATACAGTGCTGTGTATGCCTTGTAGCGTTTTGTAAATTATTAATAATAGTAGCAGTAGTAAGGCTAGGGATTCAGAAAAGATACTGGTAAGGGGTGGTGGGAACTAGGGAAACAGAAGAGATGCTGGAAATGTGTTGGGGGATTTGGGAGGCAGAAAGGAGCTAATACACAGGGGGGGGGGGGAGAGAGAAACATAGAAACATAGAAACATGATGACAGAAAAAGACCACATGGCCTATCTAGTCTGTCCTTCCATAACAACAACTACAACAGTCCTCTTTTTACCTTTAGAGATCCTCTGTGTTTGTCCATGCTTTTTTGAATTCAGTTACTGTCCTCATCTCTACCACCTAAACTGGGAGACCATTCCATGGATCCACTACTCTTTCCGTAAAGAAATATTTCCGCATATCACTCCTGAATCTATCTCCCTTCACCCTCATCCCATGTCCCCTCGTAGCAGAACTTACTTTCAACTGAAAGAGGCTCTCTCCCTGAACATTTATGCCACGGAGGTATTTAAACATCTCAATCATATCACCTCTATCCCGCCTTTCCTCTAAGGTGTACATATTAAGATCCTTAAGTCTGTCCTCATATGCTTTATAATGAAGCCCACTAATCATTTTAGTAGATACCCTCTGCACCGACTCCATCCTGTTCACATCCTTTTGAAGGTGCGGTCTCCAGAATTGCACACCATACTCCAAATGAGGTCGCACCAAAGACTTATACAGAGGCATTATCACCTCCTTTTTTCTGCTAGCCATTCCTCTCCGTATGCACCCAAGCATCCTTCTAGCTTTTGCCGTCGCCTTTTTTACCTGTTTAGCTACTTTAAGATCATCAGACACAACCACGCCTAGGTCCCGCTCTTCTTTAGTGGACAAAAGTACTTCACCTCCTATACTGTATTGCTCCCTTGGATTGCTGCAGCCCAAATGCATGACCTTACATTTTTAACATTAAATCCCAGCTGCCAAATTCTAGACCATTCTTCAAGCTTAGCTAGATCCCTCCTCATGTTATCTACACCTTCCTGGGTGTCTACTCTATTGCAGATTTTGGTATCATCTGCAAAGAGGCAAACCTTACCCGACAGCCCTTCCGCTATATCACTAACAAAGATGTTAAAAAGAATCGGACCAAGGACAGATCCCTGGGGCACACCACTGGTAACATCCTTCTCCTCAGAGTGAGCTCCATTTACTTGTACTCTTTGTCGCCTCCCACCCAACCAATTTCTAACCCAAGCAGTAACTTTAGGGTCCATCCCTAGGGTGCTCAGTTTGTTTATAAGTCGCCTGTGAGGAACAGTGTCAAAGGCTTTACTGAAATCTAAATACACCACATCTAGAGCTCTCCCTCGGTCCAACTCCCTGGTCACCCAGTCAAAGAAATCAATCAGATTTGTCTGACAAGACCTGCCTCTGGTGAATCCATGCTGCCTCGGATCCTGTAATCCGCTGGACTCCAGAAAACTCACTATTTTCTCTTTCAGCAGCGTTTCCAATAATTTACTCACCACCGAAGTTAAACTAACCGGCCTGTAGTTTTCAACCACATCCTTACTTCCACTTTTGTGTAAAGGCACCACATGAGCCTCTCTCCAGTCCTTTGGCACCACTCCAGACTCCAACGAGGCATTGAAAAGGTCAGTCAGTGGAGTTGCTAGAACGTCCCCAAGTTCCCTCAGTATTCTAGAGTGTATTCCATCCGGTCTCATCGCTTTGTCTACTTTAAGTTGAGCTAGTTTCTCACGAACACATTCTTCTGAAAATTGTTCAAGATGTCCCTCGCTTCTGTTCTTATTTGTGGGTGTTTTCTGAGGTCCTGCTCCTGGTTCTTCATCTGTGAACACAGAACAAAAATATTTGTTAAGCAATTCCGCTTTATCCTTATCAGCTTCTACATATTCCCCCCCTGCACCCTTGAGTCTGACAATACCACTTTTGCCCTTCCTCTTCTCACTGATATATCTGAAAAATGTCTTATCCCCCCATTTTATTGCATTGGCTATTTCCTCCTCCTTTTGAATCTTTGCCTTCTTGACTACTTTGCTAGCTTCTCTAAGTTTTTCCAAATACAGATGCCTGTCTTCCTCTCTCTGTGATCTCTTGTATTTCATGAAGGCCTCCCTCTTTTTCTTCACTTTTTCAGCTACTTCCTTCCAAAACCATAGCGGTCTCCTTTTCCTTTTGCCTTTATTTACCATTTTAACAAAAATGTTGGTTGCCCTTAAAATACCCTCTTTCAGTTTTGCCCACTGTTTTTCTACATCCCCAGCTGTTCCCATCCCACTAACGACTCCCTGAGGTATTGGCCCATCTTAGCAAGGTTAGTCTTCCTAAAGTCTAAGATCCTCACCTTGGAATGGATTCTAACAGCCCTAGTCCTAATACTGAACCACACCATCTGGTGATCACTGGATGCAAAATGATCTCCCACTACAACATCAGAAACACTTTCACCATTGGTAAGCACCAAGTCCAGTATGGCCCCTTCACGTGTGGGGTCCGTTACCAATTGCCTGAATAGTTCTCCCTGTAGAGAATCCAGGATCTCCTTACTTCTAGATGATACTGCAGCAGGAATGTGCCAATCAACATCTGGCATATTGAAATCTCCTATCAGTAGCACTTCCCCTTTCCTAGCAATGCTGCGTATGTCTTCAATTAACTCTCTGTCCACCTCTTCCTCTTGTGAGGGAGGTCTGTATATCACACCAATGCAAATAGATTTCTCTTTCCTTCTTTCTAGTTTAACCCACAATGCCTCCTCTCTCCCTTTTAAGCTCTGTAATTCCAAAGCTTTAATAGTAGTTTTTACATATAGTGCCACTCCTCCTCCCCTTCTTCCTACCCTGTCCTTTCTGAATAAAGTATAGCCAGGTATAGTTACATCCCAGTCATGGTTTTCTGTGAACCATGTTTCTGTAACTGCCACTAAATCCAAGTCAGCCACTCCCACCAAAACTTCAACTTCAGGGATCTTATTTCCCATGCTACGGGCATTAATACACACTGCTTTCCATATGTTACCCCTGTTACCCATTTCCATAAAGGTATTTAATGTATCACCTACCTGGGGGCTTTCACTTACCTGGGGGCTTTCTTCACCCATCCCCAACGAATCTAGTTTAAAGCCCTCTTCAGTAGATTAATCAGTCTACTACCGAAGATGCGTTGACCTTTCTTGGACAGATGGATGCCATCTCTGCTCTGCAACCCTTGGATCAGCATCCCATGGTCTAGGAAACCAAAACGCTCTCGATGACACCATCCACGCATTTATCTCCAGGATGCGAGCCTCTCTGCCTTGGCCTTTACCCTCAACAGGGAGGATTGAAGAGAACACCACCTGTGCACTTAACTGCTTCACCCTCTGTCCCAGAGCCATGAAGTCACTTTTGATACGTTCCGAGGTATACCTGGCAGTATCATTTGTTCCAACATGGATTAGCAACACTGGGTAATAGTCAGTGGGCTTGATGAGTCTCTGCAAACTCTCCGTAACATCTTGGATTTTGGCACCAGGCAGACAGCCTACCTCTCTGGACATCAAGTCTGGTCGGCAGAAGGACGCCTCAGTACCCCTCAGAAGAGAGTCTCCAACCACCACTACCCTTAGTTTCCTTCTGGTCACTGATTCTGACCTTTTCAATGCTTATTTAGGGTCAGGAGTGATCCTGGAGAACTGAAGATGGGTGTATATGGTTCCTGTCCACAACAAAAAAAAAAAAAAAAACATGGAAGGAAGATATTGGGAACTACAGGCAGTTAGTTTGACCTATGTGGCGAGTAAATTAATATATATGCTGCTAGAGAAAAGGATAATGTGGATTCTCGAATCCAAGGGTTTACAGGATCTGAGATGGCATAGCTTTACTAGAGGTAAAGTTCGTCAAAGAAATCTGCATTGATTTCTTTGCATGGGTGACCAGAGAACTGAATCAGTGCGATAGATGTGGTATACTTAGATTTCAGCAAAGTTTCGACACCATTCCGCATCAGCAACTTATAAACTGAGTGCTTTTGGGACAGACCCTAAAGTGACTGACTGGGTAAGAAACTGCTTGAGTGAGAGATACTAAAAGGTAGTAATTAATGGAGTTCACACTGAAGATTAGGGTGTTACCAGTGGTGTGCCGCAAGAATCGGTCCTTAGTCTCTCGCATAACATATCTGTAAGCGATATTGCAGGTGGTCTGTCAGGAAAGGTTTAGTTCTTCGCAGAACATGGAGGATCGATCTATCGAAGCTTGAAGAATGGTCGAGAATTTGGCAGCAAAGATTTAATGCTAAAAATGCACTTGGGCTACAAAAACCCAAGGAAGTGGTATATTAAGGGAATGGGGGAGTACTTCAATGGTTTCTGGTTTATTGTACTTAATATACCGCCTTTAGTAGCACAGAAAAGCGGTGTGCAATTAAAATGATAAAAAAAGGAAAAGAACTACTGTAATAAAACAGAAAAGTAAATACATATGAGGTAAACAACAGATACACAAACAGGACAAATCCTAAACATAACTAAATTTAATCATCATTGTTCCTGGAGATATCAGAGTGCCATCACTATTCGCCAAATGCCATGTTGAATAGATGAGGTTTCAAGCTAGTTCTAAAAACCTTAAAAGGTGGTTCTAGTTGTAGCTGTGCATGTAATGCATTCCAAAGCACAGGAGAAAGACAAAAGAAAGCCGACGGATGTGCGCATTCCAGTCGTGCTTGAATAACTGAGAGATTACGTAGTCTATTCTCATGCATAGACCAAAGAGGAGCAGAACCTGGGAGTGATCATATCAAATGATCTTATAGTGGCGAGATAGGAAAGGTGATGGTAAAAAGGATACTTGGGTGTATAGGGAGAAGGTTGACTAGCAGGAAAATAGAGGTCACACGGCTTTTATATCAACCTCCAGTCAGATCTCATTTAGAGTACTGTGTACATTTCCAGAGACAAGGATGGACCCTGTCCACAGGGTGGCTACTAAAATAGTCAGTGGTCATCATAAAGCATATGGGGATCGATCTGAAGATCTCAATATTTATATTCTTTATGGATTTGGGATCTGTTTACAAATTGTTTTGTAGATCTTTAGTCCCAACTTGTGCACCAGTTTTATCTGCCTGGTGAGCGTATTTCTGCTTCATTAAAGAGACTGGGTTTTCCAAAGGTCTTATTTCTTCCCAAATTCAAAATCCAAACCCTCAGAAGATAAACAGGAGCCCTATATTCTTCACCTTTTATATGACCCATCCATAAGCGAAATAAAACATGGGCAAGCTCCATAGGACTGAAAGCCCTGATGCGAGATGCCTGAGCTTTAAGAAAGCCAACCAAATGCTTTAAGAACATAAGATATGCCATACTGGGTCAGACCAAAGTCTATCAAGCCCAGTATCCTGTTTCCAACATTGGCCAATCTAGGTCATAAGTACCTAGTAGTTTCACCAAAAGACACAGGTTCCTCAATGCATGTACAGGGTCAAGAAGACATATCCTGAGTCCCTTTTAATAATGGTTTATGGACCTTTCCTCCAGTAACTTCTCCAAACATTTTTTAAACCCAGCTACACTAACAGCTTTTACTACATCCTCCAGTAACAAATTCCAGAGTTTGATTACACGATGAGAGAAAAAATATTTTCTCTTGTTAGGCTTAAATAGCTTACCCTGTACCTTCATTGCATGTCCCCTAGTCTTTTTTATATTCTGACGACGTAAACCAGTGTTTCCCAAACCAGTCCTTGGGTACCCCCAGGCCAGTCCGATTTTCAGGATACCCACAATGAATATGCATATGAGAGATCTGCGTGAGCTGCTTCCATAGTATGCAGATCTAGCTCATGCATATTCATTATGGCTATCCTGAAAACCTGACTGGCCTGGGGGTACCCCAGGACTGGTTTGGGAACCACTGACGTAAACAATCTACGTTTACCCGTTCCACTCCACTCCATTCATTAATTTATAGACCTCTATCATATCTCCCCTCAGTCATCTCTTTTCCAGGTTGAAGAGCCCTAACCTTTTTAGCCTCTCTTCATAGGAGCATCCTTCCATCCCCTTTACCATTTTGGTGGCTCTTCTCTGTACCTTTTCTAATAACACTATATCCTTTTTAAGATACGGCGACCAGAAATGCACACAATAGTCAAGGTGCGGTCGCACCATGGAACGATACAGAGGCATTATAATATCCTTTGTTTTATTTTCCATTCCTTTCCTTATGATACCTAGCATTCTATTTGCTCTCTTGGCCGCCACTGCACACTGGGCAGAGGGTTTTAACATGTTATCCACAATGACGCCTAAATCTTTTTCCTGGGTGGTGGTTCCTAATGTGGAACCTTGCATCGTGTAAACATAGTTTGGGTTGTTCTTTCCTAGGTGCTTAACTTTGCACTTGTCCATATTAAATTTCATCTGCCATTTGGATGCCCAGTCTTCCAATTTATCAAGATCCTATTGCAATTTTCTACAATCCTCTTGGGTTTTAAAAACTTTAAATAGTTTTGTGTTATTTGCAAACTTGATAACCTCACTCGTTATTCCCTTTTCCAGGTCATTTATGAATATGTCAAAAAGTAGCGGACCCAGCACAGATCCCTGCGGTACTCCACTATTCACCTTTTGCCATTGGGAAAATTGGCCATTTAGCCCTACCCTCTGCTTTCTATCTTTTAACCAGTTCCTGATCCACAATAGTACACTGCCTCCTATCCCATGACTTTTTAATTTTGCCAAAAGTCTCTGATGAGGGACCTTGTCAAAGGCTTTCTGAAAAGCACAGTTACTTACCTGTAACAGGTGATCTCTGGGAACAGCAGGAATAAGTCTTCACATATGGGTACATCGGTACCGACGGAGCCTGCACGGGAACACTCCCCAGCATCCAGTAAGAAAGCTTTTGGGAGCATCCCACAGTGCCTGCGCACTACCTTCCCGCCTTTCCTAACTGCCTCTCTCCAGTTCGAGTTTTAAAGCTGAGACAAAGAGAGAGAGAGGAAAGGAAAGATAGATAGAGAGATACAACTCCTAGGGGAGGTGGGTGGGTTGTGAAGACTTATTCCTGCTGTTCCCAGAGATCACCTGTTACAGGTAAGTAACTGTGCTATCTCCAGGAACAAGCAGGAATGAGTCTTCACATATGGGGACTCCCTAGCTGCAGATGCCAGGGAGAGACCCCATGGTTGTGTGCCCTTGCAGAGGGCTCCACTTCCCCCCCCCCCCATGGATCTCTGGCATCCAACCAGGGTAGGTGGGTAGGAGTTGATTAGGAATGGAACAGGTGTTTGAGGACAGCCTGACCAAATGAGGCATTCCGGCGGAAGTCCTTGTCCAAACAGTAATGGGCTGTGAAGGTATGAACCGAGGCCCAGGTGGCCGCTCGACAGATTTGGTCGATGGACACAGAGTTTAGATGAGCCATTGAGGCTGCCATGGCTCTCACATTGTGAGCTGTGATATGGCCCTCCAGAGAAATGTTCTTACTCTAGTAGGCAAAAGAAATACACTGAGCAATCCAGTTGGACAGTGTTCTCTTAGAGACTGGAAGTCCTAAATGAGAAGGATCAAAAGCAACAAAGAGTTGAGAAGACATTCTATGTTGCTGTGTTCTTTGTAAGTAGAAAGCGAGAGCTCTTTTACAATCCAAGGTATGAAGATTCCTCTCTGCATTTGATGCATGAGGTCCTGGAAAAAAGACAGGTAAATATACCTCCTGGTTCAGATGAAAAGGCGAGACCACTTTAGGCATAAAGTGTGGATTGGTCCTGAGGACTACCTTATCATGATGGAACCCTGTATAAGGTGGATTAGCCACCAAAGCTTGCAACTCACTGATGCGGTGTGCTGAGGTGACTGCAATGAGAAAAACAACTTTCCAAGAAAGAAATTTCAAGGAGGTGGTGGCTAAAGGTTCAAAGGGTGGCTTCATAAGCTGGCCAAGAACCAGGTTTAGGTCCCATGCCACTGGAGGTGGTCTAATGGGAGGTTTAGTTAAAAGAAGGCCTCTCATGAATCTTGCTATAAGAGGGTGAGAGGAAATAGGTTGTCCATTGAGAGGCTTGAGGGATGCTGCAATAGCACTCAAATGGACTCTTACTGAATTCGTTTTCAGGCCTGCATGGGATAGATGCAGGAGATACTCTAGTAGAGAATTCAAAGGTATTGCAAGAGGGTTTAGACCCTTCTCTGAACACCAAATGGTGAATCTTTTCCATTTGAAAGCATAGGAACATCTAGTAGAAGGCTTCCTAGAGACATGAATAACATCTCTGACTTGTTGAGAGAGATGAAAATCTTGAAGGTCTAGGCCCTCGGCAACCAAGCCCTGAGATGGATCGACTGGGGGTTTGGGTGCCACAATGTTCCCTCTTCCTGGGACAGAAGGTCTGGTGCAGAGCGTAAGTCCAGGGAAGGAGCTTGAGAGAGATGCAGAAGTAGAGGGTACCACACTTGGCGTGGCCAATGTGGTGCTATGAGGATCATGGTCCCTCGATTTCTCTGAAGCTTGAATAGTGTTTTGGGAATTAGGGGAATTGGTGGAACGGCATAAAGGAAGTCTTGACCCCAGTGAAGGAGGAAGGCATCCTTGGCCTGTACTCCCTGACACGGAATTCTGGAACAGAACCGGGGAAGTTTGGCATTCCACTGACTTGCAAAGAGGTCTATGTCCGGGGTTCCCCAAATTCAAAAAATCCTGGCTACCTGGGTCCATGTGGAGGGACCACTCGTGTGGGAGCAGAACTCGACTGAGTCTGTCCGCCCAAGAGTTTTGAATACCTGGAAGATATACTGCCAGAAGATGGATGTGATGCTCTCTGGCAAAGGCCCACAGTCGCAAAGCTTCGTTGCAAAGCGACAAAGAGCCAGTCCCTCCCTGCTTGTTTACATAGACCATGGCTACTTGATTGTCCGTATGGATGAGGACTGTCCTGTAGCTGAGCAGGGAATGGAACACTCTGAGAGCTAAGAATATTGCTCTGAGTTCCAATAGATTGATATGCAGAGAAGTCTCCTGTGGAGACCAGATGCCCTGGGTGGAGAGATCTTGCAGATGAACTCCCCAACCCCTTGGAGAAGCATCTGTTGTGAGAGTTGCTTGGGGTAGCGGTTGCTGAAAAGAGGACCCCAGCAACAGGTTTTGAGGACTTCCACCACTGTAGAGACCAAAATAGATGACTGGAGTTTGCTATTTTGTCTGACAGGCAACCTGATGCCTGAGTCCATTGGGTGGACAAAGTCCATTGAGCTGCCCCCTCATGTGAAGGCGAGCATATGGAACCACATGCACGGTGGATGCCATGTGGCCTAATAGTTGTAACATCTCTCGAGCAGTTAATTGGGACTTTAACTGAATCTGGGAGGCTAACTGCACCAGACGTAGGCAACGGGCCTGAGGAAGATAGGCTCTTCCCGTTGTGGTATCCAGGAAGGCCCCTATGAATTCCAGGGGTGAGATTGGATTTTGGGATGTTTATTACTAGTTCCAAATACTGAAGTATACGCATTGTGCAGGTTAGACAAGTCTGGGCCTCTGATTGGGATGGGGCTCGAATGAGCCTGTCATCCAGATATGGGAATACGAATATTCCTAGAGTGCGGAGAAATGCAGCTACTACTGCCATGCATTTCGTAAGCACCCTTGGTGCAGAGGCGAGACCGAAAGGAAGCACCCTGTATTGGTAGTGCTTTCCTTGAAAAAGGAACCGAAGGAACCTTCTGTGTGTTGGATGGACGAGGACATGAGTGTACACATCCTTGAGATCTAGAGAACAAAGCCAGTCCTGACTCTGAAGGTATGGAAGCAGAGCCCCTAGAGAAATCATTTTGAATTTCTCCTTGAATAGAAACCTGTTCAATTCTCTGAGATCTAATATGGGTCTGTAGCCCCCTGTTTTCTTTGGGATAAGAAAATAAAGGGAGTAGAACCCTGAGCCCTGTTGAAGAAGAGGTACTTCTTCTATTGCCCCTTGGGCAAGAAGGGTAGCAATCTCCTGACCTAGAAGGTTGAGGAGAGATGTTGGAGAATTGAACTGTTTCACCATGGTGTGAGGAGGAAGGTTTAAGAAGTGAAGCTTGTATCCTTCCTTTATAATGGAGAGGATCCATTGCTCTGCTGTGATTTGCTCTCATCTGGGAGCAAAATAAGTCAACCTTCCTGGAATGGTGAGGAGCTCTGGGTTTCCCAGAGCTAGAAAGGCTAAGTTCTCTAGTTGCAAGTCAAAGGCCCTGAGGAGGTTGAGGCTGCTGGGCTGTGGTAGGCCTGGCAACCTTGGACTTGGCCTGTTTAGGTGGTTGCTGACGCTTTGCAGCAAAACGATCTGCAGAAGATGTCTGCCCAGGAGCAGGATAATATCTTCCCTTTTTAGAAAAATATGTCTTTTTGAACAATCTTTTCTTAACAGGGGCAGAGGTAAACTTTGAAAGTCGATCCAAAGCAGAGTTCTCAGCATCCATCTGAGTGGCCTTTGCTTGCCAATCCCTGCCAAACAAGTTTTCACCTGTACAAGGAAGGTTTCCCAACTCGTCTTGGACCCAGAGTTCCAAATCAGAGGCTTGTAACCAAGCAATTCTGCGTGCACCTATGGCAATAGCCGTGGCTCTGCTTACACACTCAAAAGAGTCAAAGGCTGCACGGTTGGAGAATTTGGAAACATCTTGAGCATGTTTGAGCCAAGTGAGAAATTCCTGCCTTTTATCTTCTGAAATAAAAGGAGCTAAAGTCTGCAGATGATCTGTGACTTCTTTTAGAAACATCCCCACATAGAGACTATAGGAGTTGATTCTGGCAGCAAGCATATTGGCCTGGAAAATCCTTCGGCCAAAAGCATCTAGAGTCCTACATTCACGTCCTGGAGGGTTAGATGAGTGTCTCTTTGCACTCTTTATTTTCTTCATAGCAGACTCAACCACAATAGAGTGGTGAGGAAGCTGAGTCTTATGAAAACCAGGACAGGGAGGGACACGGTACATGGTGTCTAACCTGCGAGAATGAGGAGAGGTGGCGAGAGGAGTATCCCACATGCCCAACATGAGATCATAGAGGATCTCATGAATAGGTAGGGTAGCTGCTTCCTTAGGAGTCTTAGGATATTGCAAAATATCTAATTGCTTGGCTCTAGGCGCTGACTCAGAGGCCACTGTGATGGAGAGGCCTCTAGCCACTTCCCTAATGAAGTCTTGAAAAGACAAGTCCTCTGGAGGAGACATTCTTCGTTTTGGAGAATCAGACTCCTGAGAAAGAAGCACCGGTGCATCGACAGAAGCCTCCGACTCATCAGAGTCTTCAGAGGAATCGAAGTATCGCCTGTCTGGATGCTCCTGTAAAGCCTGATATGCGTACCGAGTGGGATCGACATCGGGAGTAAGCGGCACCAGTTCGGTATCGATGGGCATCATAGGACAAGGTACCGTTGCAGCCGACACCGAAGCCGATGTCGATGCAATCGGTACCGGCACCGGGAACGGTGCCGATGCCAGAGTCGGTACCGGCAACGGGGATTGTTGCTGTGCCAAAGGCGTCGAAGCCTGCATAAATGCCGTAAGGGTGCGCTGCATGGACAGAATTTTCTGATCCATCGATGCCACCAGAGTCTTGATGTCGGTACCAGTGGAGGCCACCGGTACCCCAGAACACAGCAACAGGTGATCGGTCGAGGTCGAGCCATCGATGCCAACCTGTGACCCCATAGATAATGTTTTGGAAGCCGGAACTTCCCGCCGGGGTAATTTTGCCAGAGCGGAATCGAGGGCAAGCCCGGAGGCATCTTCGATGCTTAGAGGGAGATTTGCCCTTCGAGGACCGGCTAGATTTATGTTTGGTTACCCGAGATCCATGGGAGGAAGAAGCAGCCCTGGAAGACGTCGATGCCACCGAGGCTGCATCAGAGAGAAACAGGGTACTGAGATGGGCTGCTCGGTTCTGCCGACCCCTTTTAGACATCATGGTGCAGGACACACAATCCGTGATGGAATGGTCAGGACCCAAACATTTCAGACACCAATCATGGGTGTCGGTGACAGAAATAGTACCGCCACATTTTGTGCACTTTTTAAACCCGGAAGCGGGCTTCTCCATGAGGAGAAAATATTTAGGCCTAAGGCCCAAACTAAAAATGCACAGCTGAAAGAATAAAAGGTTGGTTTTTTTTAAGAAGAAGAAGAAGAAGAAAGAAAAGAGAAGACCGGCGGTACCGGTCTGACGTCGAAGGCAGACGCGAGACAGAAAAAATAAAGAACTTCTTCTGCTGTGACAGGAACACGACCTGCTGGCTCCGCGGAAAAGAAGAACTGGAGAGAGGCGGTTAGGAAAGGCGGGAAGGCAGCGCGCAGGCGCTGTGGGATGCTCACAAAAGCTTTCTTACTGGACGCTGGGGAGCATTCCCGCGCAGGCTCCGTCGGTACCGATGATACCATATGTGAAGACTCATTCCTGCTTGTTCCAGGAGATAGAAAGAAAAGCTGAGGTTGGATCGAAACCTTAAATATACTTTTTTTTTTTTTTTTAAAGGGACAGCTCCAAAGGAAATCAATTAAGTTATAGGGGCTAAAGAAAAATCTGAAATCTATCTAAAATGTGCTCCTTATCTGTTCCTCAAGTGAGCACACACCTAGGCTCACTACGTCCTCCTGCTGCATGGAGACTGGACACACGGGGGCTGATGGGAGAGACCAACAGGGTATATCCAGTGATGTCACAGTTTTGACATGCCCAGTCTCCATGCTGCAGGAGGAGGTACACTACCCAGAGGTGAAGGACTGAACTGGAGGAACGGATAAGGAAAATATTTTCTCTTATTAGTTTTAAATAGGTTACCCTGTAGCTTCATTGCATGTCCCCTAGTCTTTTTATATTCTGATAACATAAACAATCGATCTACATTTACCTGTTTCACTCTATTCACTAATTTATAGACCTCTATCATATCTCCCCTTAGCCGTCTCTTTTCCAGGTTGAAGAACCATAACCTTTTTAGCCTCTCTTCATAGGAGTAGTCTTCCATCCCCTTTACCATTTTGGTGGCTCTTCTCTGTACCCTTTCCAATAATGCTATATCCTTTTTAAGATACGGCGACCAGAAATGCACACAATAGTCAAGGTGCGGTCGCACCATGGAACGATACAGAGGCATTATAATATCCTTTGTTTTATTTTCCATTCCTTTCCTTATGATACCTAGCATTCTATTTGCTCTCTTGGCCGCCACTGCACACTGGGCAGAGGGTTTTAACATGTTATCCACAATGACGCCTAAATCTTTTTCCTGGGTGGTGGTTCCTAATGTGGAACCTTGCATCGTGTAAACATAGTTTGGGTTGTTCTTTCCTAGGTGCTTAACTTTGCACTTGTCCACATTAAATTTCATCTGCCATTTGGATGCCCAGTCTTCCAGTTTTATCAAGATCCTCTTGCAGTTTTCCACAATCCTCTTGGGTTTTAACAACTTTTAAATAGTTTTGTGTCATCTGCAAATCTGATAACCTCATTTGTTATTCCCTTTTCCAGGTCATTTATGAATATGTGAAAAAGCAGCGGACCTAGCACAGATCCATGGGGTACTCCACTATTCACCTTTCTCCATTGGGAAAATTGGCCATTTAGCCCTACCCTCTGCTTTCTATCTTTTAACCAGTTCCCGATCCACAATAGTACATTATCTCCTATCCCATGACTTTTTAGTTTTGCCAAAAGTCTCTGATGAGGGACCCTGTCCAAGGCTTTCTGAAAATTCAGATACACTATATCAACTGGCTCACCTTTGTCTACCTGTTTATTCACACCTTCAAATAAACATAACAGATTAGTAAGACAAGATCTTCCTTGTCTAAAGCCATGTTGGCTGTCTCCCATTAGGCCATGACTATCTACATGTTCACTAATTTTGTTCTTTATGATGGTTTCTACCATTTTTTTAGGTACTGATGTCAGACTCACCCGTCTGTAGTTTCTCGGATCATCCCTGGAACCCTTTTTAAAAACTGGCATTACATTGGCAATCCTCCAATCTTCAGGTATTACAGATGATTTTAATGATAGTTCACATATTAATTGCAGGTCTGCAATCTCATATTTCAGTTCTTTTAACACCCTTGGATGTATACCATCTGGTCCAGGTGATTTGCTACTCTTCAGTTTATCAAATAGTTGTAATACATCTTCCCGGTGTAGCAATATTTCTTTCAATTCTTCTGTGGTATCACCTTTAAATACCATTTCAGTCATGGGTAACATCCCTACATCTTCCTCAGTAAAAACCAAAGCAAAGAATTCATTCAGTCTCTCCGCTATAGCCTGGTCCCCTCTTACTGCCCCTTTTATCCCTCTATCATCTAATGGTCCAACTGACTCTCTCACAGGTTTTTTGCTACGAATGTATTTGAAAAAGTCTTTTTATTATGCGTTTTTGCCTCCACAGCAAGTTTTTTCTCAAATTCTCTCTTTGCCTGCTTTATCAATGACTTGCATTTAACTTGTCAGTGCTTGTGCTGTTTCCAGTTTGTCTCATTTGGCTCTTTTTTCCATTTCCTAAATGATGCTTTTTTGGCAACAGCCTCTCTGACCTCATCTTTAAACCATGCTGGCAATTTTTTGGACTTCCTTCCACTTTTCTTAAAGCGTGGAATACAGCTGGTCTGGGCTTCCAAGATAATATTTTTAAACACCACAAAGCTTGATGTAAGTCTTTAACCTTTGCAAGTCCTCCTTTTAGTTTTTTTCTCAACTATTTTCCTCATTTTATCATAGTCTCCCTTTCGAAAGTTAAAAAGTGGATTTCGTTACCATCCCTCTTCCATTAATTAAATCAAACGCGATCATGCTATGATCACTATTGCCAAGTGGCCCCCACACCCTTATTGGCACCAAACTGCAACATGAATGAAAACACTGGAGGACATTACTTGCGATGCTCAGCTTGCTATACTAAACCGCTATATTAAGTTTCAAGTCAACCAAAACTTCAGTGAGCTCAAACCTGCACAAAATGCTTCAAAAGCATTAGTTCAAGTCTGAATGAACATGAATAATTCAGTGGTGCTTGTGATCGTTTTATACCACCACGCCCCATTTTTCTCCAATTACTTCTGCAGCAGCATAAGCGGCTTGATTGCAAGGAAGCCAAATGTCCCCATGGCAGTGTAGTTCAGTGCTAGATAATAGCACCTGGTCAAATTTACCTGAGGCACGAGTCATCCCATATCTAAATGGGGACAGTCACCGGACAGAGAGGCTATGGATATTTTCTTAAACTAGCAATTCAGCAACCAAGATTCTTTTGGACTTACATCAGATTGAGTGTGTTGCCTCTCCCTGTCCTGTTTCCTGAGAGGAATTATAAATCATCCTCCAAACTGAAACTTTGAAGCACATGCTACCTTTTCCTTACCAGTAGCGAGGGAGAGGGGCACAGACTGCTCCCGCTCTTCTCCGGAACTCTCTCCTACAGGCATGCTGCTAGTTTAAAGGAACAAATCTGTACTTACTGATTCATCCCTGATAATTTCTCAAAGGCCATTAAACCACTGTAACTTATGAGTCCCAAAGCCAAAATTCCTGCCCATGCTATGACGTATTAGAGGCATACATGGAGCAAGCTGTCAGTTTACCTGCAACATGACTATAGTAGGAAGCTGCTTGACTTCAGGTTCGTAACTTAACTTCTAACCTGCTAGTGTGGTTGTATTTGCTATTTGACAATTCCTGTGTGAGTCATAAACAAGATTAAACAAGGAGAAAATCAGCTGGAACTGACGTGTACTTAATTTCATTCTAGGAAACAGTAAAGTATTCTGAAACTGCTATAAAATAAAGTTCATTAACATCATTTAAAGCAAGTGCATCAGGGCCAGCCCTAGAGTTTAGCCCACAGGTTCTCAACCTAGTCCTCTGGGACCCCCCAGGCCAATCAGGTTTTCATGATATCCAGAATGAATATGCATGAGATAGATCTGCATACAATGGAAGCAGTGCATGCAGATCTATCTCATGTATATTCATTATGCATACCCTGAAAACCCAACTGGACTAGGGGTCCCAGAGGACTGGGTTGAGAAATGGAAATTACACTTACCTGGTAATTGTTGTTCCTGAAGGGACTCCAGTTTAGTCCTCCACTTCCTCCTGCAGCATGGAGACTGGATCAATCAGAACCTTGCCTTTAATGGAGGTATCCTGCTGGAAATCCCATCAGCCCCAGTGAACTATTGACAAAGCAGACTCACAGTAGCAATAAATAAGTAGCTAATAAATTGTCAAAAACCAACTATAAACTAGCAGTGTTAAACTTTGAACCTTAAACTACCAAATCACCCCCCCCCCCCGAAATGAGAATGAGGAAGCCAATATCCCCTCCCTTGCTTCTGTCACATCCCTAAGACCAACTGACAGAGACAGAAGAAAACCAAGAGAGAAAGACAAACAGGCCATAGATAGAGGAAAAAGAGACTGGTAATAGCCAAAGGCTCCTGGCATGAACCATACCGTACTCTGAATCCCGGAAGCCCTCTCTTCTCCAACTCACAATGTACTTCTGAAAGAAAACTCACACCCAAGTGGGCCTGAGGACTAAACTGGAATCCCTTCAGGAACAACAATTACCAGGTAAGTGTAATTTCCATTTCCTTATCGGTCCTCCAGTTTAGTCCTCCACCTCTGGGATGTATCAGAGCAGTTATCAATGGGAGGGTCCTTTCCAACCGGCCCGTAACACCGCCGATCCGAAGCAGGCATCACTGGCTGCCAACACATCCAGACGGTAGTGCTTGCTGAAAGCATGAAGGGAAGACCAGGTAGCCGCCCTGCAAATTTCTGCCGGCGGTACCAAGCTGTGCTCCGCCCAGGACGTCGCCTGCGCTCTAGTAGAGTGCGCCCGCAACCCCACTGGAACCGGATGCCCCTGCAAAATATATGCCAATGCAATCGCCTCCCTAATCCACCTGGAAATGGACGCTTTTGCCACCGCTTCCCCCTTGTGGGGACCTCCGAACACCACAAAGAGACGGTCCGACTTACGGAAGGCCTCTGAAACCTTCAAATACTGTTGCAATACCCTTCAGACGTCCAGACGATGCAAGCCACAGTCCGTGGCGTGCCCTGTCCCCGAGCTGAACACTGGAAGGGAAACCATCTGGTTCAAATGAAACGGGGAAACCACTTTAGATAGAAAGGATGGAACCGGCCTTAACACCACCTTTTCTCTAGAGAATGACAAGAACGGCTCCCTGCACGACAATGCCTGCAGCTCCGAAATTTGCCTCGCTGAACAGATGGCAATCAGAAAAACCGCCTTCAAAGTTAAGTCCTTAACCGACGCCTGGTTCAGGGGTTCAAAGTGTTTTCTGGCTAACGCTTCTAAAACCAGATTCAAATCCCATGGCGGTACCATCACCCTGCGCGAGGGTCGAAGCCTGAACACCGCCTTAAGGAACCGCTGCACATCTGCGTGCGAACCCAGGGCTACCCCCTGAACCTTACCCCGGTAGCAAGCAAGTGCCGCTAACTGGACCTTCAAGGAACTTGCGGCCAAGCCCTTCTCAAAGCCATCTTGCAAAAAACTGAGTATCACAGGAACGGAAACAGTCACCGCCCGGATTTGCCGCCGGGAACACCAGTCCTCAAAAATGCGCCACACGCACACATACGCGAGAGACGTGGATTGTTTCCTTGCTCGAAGCAAAGTGGCGATCACTGCCGCAGAATAACCTTTCTTCTTTAGCCTTTCCCTTTCAAGGGCCATACCCGTAAGCAAAAATCGATCCACCTGAGCCATCTTCAGAGGACCCTGGACCAGCAGGCCCTCCGATATCGGGAGTCTCCAAGGCTCCCCGTCGAGTAGCCGAATCAGATCGGCATACCATGGGCGCCTGGGCCAGTCCGGGGCCACCAACAGCACTCTGCCGCGGTGCACCTCGATGCGTTATACCACTCGGCCTATAAGTGCCAAGGAGGAAAGACATACAGGAGGCCCGACACCAGCCAGGGCTGAATGAGAGCGTCGATGCCCTCGGACATACTTTCCCTCCACCTGCTGAAAAACCGACCCGTTTTTGCTGACTGGAAGGTCGCCATGAGATCCATTATCGGTGGCCCCATCTGCAGACAATTTGCATGAACAGCTGCGGATGAAGCTCCCACTCCCCAGCATCCACCCGCACTCTGCTGAGAAAATCTGCCATCACACTGTCCTTTCCTGCGATATGCACTGCCGAAATGGCCTGCAGACAAGGTTCTACCCACAGGAACAATGCTTCTGCTTCTTCCTCCATGGCCATACTTCCCGTTCCGCCTTGTCGGTTGATGTAGGCCACTGTTGCAGAATTGTCCAATAGAACTCTCACTGCTCAATTCCTCACAGAGCTCTCGAATGCCTGCAGCGCCAGCCGCACTGCCCGCAGCTCGAGGCGGTTGATTGACCAAGCTGCTTCCTGGGTCGACCAGACTCCTTGCGCGAACCTACCTCCGCAATGAGCTCCCCAAACCGCCAGACTCGCGTCCGTCATCAGCGGAAGCCACTCCGGTTGTTCCAGCGGCATGCCCTCCTGCAGGGATCCCAGGGACAGCCACCACCGCAGTGCTCGTCTGACCCACAGCCGGCAGGGAAGGCATTTGTTCAGCAAATCCGTCTGGTTCGACCAGCAGCGCAGCAAGGCCCTTTGTAACGGTCGCATATGAAACCAGGCCCACGGGACCACCTCCAGCGTCGCTGCCATGGTCCCCAGCAGTCGCAGATACCACCACACTGACTGTGCCGGGGTCCCCAAGAACCTGTGTATGAGCGTGCGAAGGACCTGCGCCCAGTGATCCGGCAAAAATACCAACTCTCTCGAAGTGTCGAAACAGACTCCTAGATACTCGAGAGCCTGCGACGGAGCCAAGTGACTCTTTTTTTGCATTGACCACCCAGCCGAGACTTTGGAGGAGCTTCACCACTTTATCCGTGGCCTGCAAGCTCTCAACCTTGGACTTCACCTGAATCAACCAATCGTCGAGATAAGGGTGGATTAGAATGCCCTCTTTTCGCAACGCCACCGCCGCCGCCACTACCACCATGATCTTGGTGAAAGTGCACGGAGCCGTAGCCAAACCGAACGGCAATGCCTGGAACTGAAAATGTCCCCACAGGAACGCAAACCTCAGGAACTTCTGATGAGCTTCTCTGATCGGAATATGCAAGTATGCCTCCATGAGATTGAGTGAAGTCAAAAACTCTCCTTAACGCACCGCCACAATGAGACACCTCAAGTTTTCCATCCGGAAATGAGGGATGCGCAGACAGCGATTGATCCCTTTGAGATCCAAAATAGGCCGGAGAGACCAGTCTTTCTTTGGCACCATGAAATAAATGGAGTAGCGATCCACCCCGAGGTCTGAGACCGGGACGGGCACCACTGCTCCCAACTGCAACAGCCGATCTGAGGCGGATCGCCCGAGCTTTGTGCCGCCCCTTGCTGGGGGACAGAACAAAGGAGTCTCGAAGCGGACAAGCCAACTCCAGCGCATAACCTTAGCGAACTACCTCCAACACCCACTGATCTGACGTTATTTGCACCCAGGCAGGAAGAAACTCCCGAAGCCGGCCTCCTATCGGTTGGCTTCCTACCGGGGTCCGCCTCCTTTCATTGGGGTTTGCGGTTAAAGGAGGAGGCAGCAGGCATAAACCCTCTGCCTGCTCCCAAAACCCACGGGCTCTAGAGGCAAATCTGCCACGCTGGAAGCCTCCCAAACAGGAAGACCAAAATCTCCTGAAATCTCTAAACTGGCCACGAGCGGACGAAAAAGACGTCCCCTGCTTAGGCTTATCTTCCGGCAGTCTGCCTCCCTTGGACTCCAAGTCCTTCACTAATTTATCCAGATCCTCTCCAAACAATCACTTGCTGTTGAACGGAAGCTTACTGAGATGCGATTTTAGACGATCCGTCGGCCACCCAATTCCTTAGCCAAATGGATCTCCGAGCAGCCACCAAGGATGCCATACTATTCGCTAACGCTCTGATCAAATCATAGTGTACATCTGCTAAATATGCTGAACCAGATTCCAGCTGAGCCACCTCCTGCAAACTCTGCTGATCCAGGTGAATGTCCTGCCACAGCAGGTGCTGAGACCACCAAAGACAGGCCCTCGCCACCCAGGCGCCACAGATAGAGGCCTGTAAGGATAACGCATCGGCCTCGAATGCTTGTTTCAATAAGCCATCCACCTTTCTGTCCTGCACATCCTTTAAGGCCGCGCTACCTTCTACCGGAATAGTCGTCTTCTTGGTCACTGCCGACACCGCTGCGTCAACCCGCAGGGAGCAAAACATTTCCTTGTCCTTGTCTACTAACGGGTAAAGCCGGTTCATCATCCGGATGCCTTTCAATCCCGCTTCAGGTTGATCCCACTCATTTTGGATCATCTGATCTACTACTCTGTGGACCGGGAATACCGTCTGGGACTCTCTCACCGCTTGGATGAGGGAGTCTTCCAGCCCCTCGTCCTCCACCGGCTGAGCCGTAGCAAGATTGAGTGTCTGGAAGGACTCTGTAATCAGTGCCATAAGTTCATCCTTACGAAAAACTTGAATAATCCTCGCCTGATCCTCAGGCTCCAGAATCTCACCTTCTTCCAACTCCTCTCCAGCAAGCTCAGGATCCAGTTCAGCGCTGTCTGTCTCCTGCCATTCCAGATCAGCCTGTTCCGTGTCCACCCACTGAGGCCTCTTTGCCGGCTTGGGGGTATCACAACTCGCGTCTTCTCCCTTGGGTAGCTGCAGAGACGCCCCGAGCGCAAGAGGCTCTGGCAGCTTTCCCAGCCACCCCAAGCGGAAGGCCTGATGCATGATACTGTAAATACTGTGCATAGATATATTGAGTCCTTGTACCAATATGTATATAGTTTTATCTGTTCACCAAGTTTAAATTCCTTGTTCTACTGTAAGTCCAATGTAGACCCCCCACACTGGACATTTATGTTATTTGTGAACCGCGCTGATGTTGAAGAGTGCGGTACAGAAAAATGCTAAATAAATAAAATAAATAAATAAATGATGAGGACAAAGTCCGGGGAAAATCCCCCAAAGACGCCCAGGCCTTCATCGCTGGCGGAGCGCCCGAAGACTACACCGGAGTAGCCAGGGGGGACCCCGCCGGAACCCCCAGGGAGAGCTCACCATCAACGCTTGTCGCGGGTCCCTGGGACTCCTGGGCCGCTTTCCCCTCCATTTGCTGCTTAACGTTGGAGGAAACAGTCACGCAGCCCCTGCAAATACCTGTAACAGAGACCGTACCCCTGCAAGAACCGCAGACCACGTACTGCGGCCAAGAAGACATGAACCAATCCACTCCAAACACGTGGTTGTCAGGTCCCCGGAGAGTCAGCACCACGCTGACCTTCAAAGAAATAAAAAGATGTGGGGTTTTTTTTGTTTGTTTGTTTGTTTTTTAAGGAAGAAGCAGAAACAAAAACTAATAGAACTATAATAAACTGCTCAAAACCCCCAACCAAAAGATGAAACCAAAATGGGAGAGAACGGCTCCACCAGACAGAAAAACCTCTGTCTCAGAACCGGGCAAGCCTCCCACGGCGCGAAACACCGCTCTGCAGCCTGCCACGTGCCTTCCACAGTGCGGGAACAGAAACTAAAATGGCCACCGCTTAGCTCCACGAAGTGCCAAACACCACCACGTGCTCTTGCTGCACCCCACTTTCCCCGATCGCTGATCGCTCCGGAGCCCTGCCCCCCCCCCAAAAAAAGACAGACTTACCGCGTGGAGACAGCCCTGCAAGCCACGACGTCACTCAGCTCCTCCGCAAGCGACGTCCGTGGCAAGAGCTGTTGTGCCAGCATCTGTGCGCTGCTCTCCGTTCCGCTCGGCTCCAGGAGATCAAGGAGCCATGTGCCGGAGAATGCAACTGACAGAGCTCTCCCCCGTACAGCCCAGGGGGAGAGATCTGATGCTGCCTGCAGTAGCTAGAAAGGAAAAACTAGAGGGGGAAGGACAGCAGCAAGCCGGTTCCTCTTCTCCACTTTTTTTTTTTTTTAAAGGTATATCCCCCTAGAAAGGAAAGAAACAAGGGTAAGTTAAAGGGACAAAATAAAATGGACAAACACTAACTACGGTCCCTAGTCAGTCCTAAAGTAAGCCCAGCTCTAGGCTCACTACGTCGTCCTGCTGCATGGAGACTGGACACACTGGGGCTGATGGGATTTCCAGCAGGATACATCCAGTAAGGACAAGATTCTGATTGGTCCAGTCTCCATGCTGCAGGAGGAGGTGCACTACCCAGAGGTGGAGGCCTAAACTGGAGGACCGATAAGAAACCACTGGTTTAGCCCATAGGGCTGTGCAACACGGCAAAGCAGATTCCAGCTTGTCTGCTGCATGCTGGGGGCCAGCTGTGCAGTGGAGAAAGACGCCGCTTGGCAAGCCACAGGAAAAGATGCAGTATCCCAGCTGCTACTACGGTGGCAATCTCTACTAGGTATAAATAATACCAAAGGGGATCAGCTCAGAGATGCCCCTGCAGCCTTTCAGAAAAGCGGAGTTCCTGATGTTGCCGAGGGACTACAATCTAACCCAAAGTTTCCCCATTTCAACCTTATGAAAAAAGGAGCTCAGTCCTTCTGCTATGGCTAGCACATGGGTTATATGTATCAGTGGTCACTATTCCCAGCCCTCCCTATGGATAAAAGGGTGTGGGAATAAATTATAGCAACCGAGCTGCGAACAAAGCTCTTAACAAAAGAAGACAAAACCATGGGAGAGGTACACTTCATCAATCAGCTAGGACTTCAAACAGATCAGTTTGCTAGCTTCAAGTCAAGAGATGAACTAAACAAAAGCCTTAAACAAAAAGGTTTACCACCTCCAGACACGCAGATCTACCTCAATTTAAATGAGCACATACAGTATATTGCTCCTGTTATGCCATGTTTGGTTCACTTTCATTTTAAATTACACAGCTGAAATGGCTTTCAACATACAGCAAGTCACGGCATCATATTAATCCAATGAACACCAGTTCTTTTCCTGTAATTCGAGCCATCTTTAGAGCTATGCCTAGGGGTAGGAAAGAGCAGCAGATGCCTCCTGTCACAATTCTGCCCTGGCTAAGCGCCACCTTAAGTCACGTCAACAATTTTGCCCCATAACTGGGTATTTGCGCATTCTCTCAACACTTACACTGAAGTTTTGTATTTAAAAAATAAATAAATAAATAAAAACTAACAAACCTAAATAGAAGAGCACATCTCCGTTCAATGAGAAACATGCATACAACTGAAACATTACAAAATGGTGTCAAAACTGAAGTCTACACACACTGAAAAGCAGGCCCTGGGACTCGTGGCCATACGTGAGAGATTTCACATGCTTTTTCCAACAGCACAACTGCCACAGCAGATCATGTAAATATATTCAGGAATTCTGATGTGTCTAATTACTACTTCCTGTGCCTGAACAATGAAGCCCCGCACCATTTCCAATGCCAATGCAGTGTTCAAATGCTAAACTATGCCGCAAGTGTATCATGTATTCACATTCACAAACATTCTCTCCGCATTGTATGTGCATATACACAAACACACGACACAAAAGAGGATGCGTAGGAATTAGAATTCCTAGTATGATTATTTCTAATCAAACAGTACAGGGTTTTTCGTTTTTTAAAAACAAACAGATCTAATACACATTCTTGCAGAATTCTGAGGAATGTAAAACTGAAGCAGAGCAGTAGATCTCCATAGAGTCAAACTGAATAGTCTCCAGACCAGCTCATACCTATCTTTTCTGCAAAAGAAACTTTAAAAAAGAGGGGGGAATCATGGCAGGTATTTAGATATACAGTATTTATGTCCTTTATGTGACAGGTGGATTCAGAAGAAATAACGAAATTACTACATACACAGCTAACTGGTGCCATATTTTCACACTAATAAGGGAAGAGATTAGGATATGTTAGAGGGTCAAGTCATAATAACAAAACCTTGTTAGGTTAGGTTATAACTTTCAATTTAACATTTCACATTAATATTCAGCAACTGGATAAATTGATTTAGAGAAAACAGATACATAAATATGAAAATGTGTTTTCCCTGTGCAATGTAGTGTAAGTACCACCATATAATGAATGCTTATGTTTACATACAAATATTTAGCACCGTTTTGAAGAAAAGAAGGTTCTTTGTGTGAATGTGTGGGGGGAGGGGTGTGTTGGTAATAAGCTATCACATTTGCAAATCTATGATGAGATCAGAATTCATCTCTCTTTGTGAAACATGTACTTCAGCACGGTCCATACATATTTTTTTTCAATATCTTACGTTATAATTATACAAAGAAAAGAAAATATTCTTACATGCAAATCAAATGCGTCAGATCATCTTATTTATGGAGTTTATACTACAAGCATTTTTGCTAACTTCTCATTTGCAAATGTATTTTTCATCTAATGCATATCTTTCGTTTTACAGATATTCCATTATTTAAAATCCAGTATGTTGCTGCTCTATTACTGTCAAGAATAGTGTGTAACTTTCTTGGATTAAGTTGAATAATTTCATAAATAAAAAATTAAAATTCAGTATAATATTACATCAACGGGACAAGTACAGAACCAATCCAAGTCCTTTCCCCATTGCCACCCTAGCTTTGGTGTCATTTAACTTACAAATGTATCCCACATACTTGTTTAGTTCCATACACCCTGTGAAAAGGGGCCCACACTTACTGAAATCTACCCATCTCTTCCCTTGTTGAACTCTAAGTCCATATTTCCAATTTACCGTCTAGCAGTCAGGGGCAAAGATTTCTCTAACATGCTGCCAGTGTAAGGTTAACTGTTTTTATAAACTGCTTCACCAAGCTGCATGTCATCTCATGCATTTACTCAAAAGAAAAAAAAAAAGGTAGGTCCCAAGTCAGGTTCATCTCTACTAAATGTTTAATTCTACATTTAATCATCTTCCAAAATGCTTATGTTCTGCTGCATAGCCACCAGATGGCGGCCATGGTGCCTTTTTCCCACCACATATTCCCAACATCTGGATGTGGTGTTTGGGTAGACTTGGCTCAAGCTGACTGGAGTAAGATACCACCTATGAACCTTAGAGCAGTTTTCCTACAAGTATATCACTAGGGAAAGTTTGGGTAATGCCATTTGCTGCAGTTGCTTTTCTTTATACATAATAAGTTCCTTCTCCTATGTTCGTCTATGTTTGAATGCCAGCATCAAACCCCTTAGATACATGTATAACATTAACCCTTTTTTCCATGAACTGTGCTAACTAATGCTCACTAATAGAGGTTCTTATTCTAATTTCTGTTTAATTTTTGTCAGCAGAAGATAAGCATATTAATCAACTGAGACAAGTGTGATATCGCTAGTTTCGAATATCACAGAATTCAATGTACCATCGGTTGCCCCAATACTTCACGACACCTCCCAATGCTTAAATGTTGCCCAGAAAAAAAAAACAGCAGCAAATTGTCCTGTATTAATAGAATAATAATCTTCAGGTCCCTGAAAAGAAGTAATTAGGCCTTACCTGCTAATTAATGTTCCTGAAGGAACGACAGTCCAGTCCCTTACTTCCGGGGTTGCGTAACCCTTCCAGCAGCTTGGAGGCTGAGCCCATCCTTTTTGAGGATGGTGCGGTATAAATACCACTGGCACCACCCACAGATCCCAGTATTCTAATGAAAAAGTAGCCTTAAACAGAAACCAAAATACTAAAATTAATAAGAATTTAAACACACGAAATCACAACAAACTCTCCCCCTTTTTTTTTTTTTAAACTGCAGGAGGTAGGCAGGAAAAAAGGGGGGGAGGTAAAGGGGAAGGAGGAGGTTTACCTGGGTCTGCCAGAACTTTCCTTCCCCCTGGTCCTCAGGACCTGCTCAGAGGGCCCTTCTGCTTTGTTTCGGCCCTGACTTCAGTCCGCTGTTCTTTACCTACCCACTGGAACATTACGCCAATAAACGGATCTGGGAGGGAACAGGGACTGGACTGTCGTTCCTTCAGGAACATTAATTAGCAGGTAAGACCTAATTACTTCTTCCTTATCGTCACTCCAGTCCAGTCCCTTACTTCTGGGATGTAACAAAGCAGTTCAGGCCTGGGAGGGGTTCGCTATCCCGGACGGAAGTACCGCATCCCCAAACCGCACATCAGCTGATCTCTGAATATCCAGCCTGTAGTGTTTGGTAAAGGTATGCAGTGAAGACCAAGTAGCCGCTCTGCAAATGTCCAGCGGCGGAACTAAGCTATACTCCGCCCAAGTAGTCTGCGCCCGCGTTGAATGTGCGCGCAGATCTCCTGGAACCTGCTTTCCCTTCAGGATATAGGCAGAAGCAATAGCTTCCCTGATCCACCTAGAGATAGAGGCCTTGGCCGCCGCCTCCCCTTTATGCAGCCCTCCAAACTGAATGAATAGACGTTCGGACTTCCGAAAGGACGCCGTGCGGGAGAGATAAAGACTCAATGCTCTCTGGAAGTCCAGAAGACGTAGATTCCTGTCATTCCCCTCTTGCTCTTCTGCCGAGAAAGACGGAAGCGAAACCGTCTGGTTCACATGGAAAGGAGAGATGACCTTAGGTAAGAAGGAGGGAACTGTCCGCAAGACCACCTTATCCCTGAAGAATGAAATAAAGGGGGGCTGAGAGGACAATGCTTGAAGTTCGGAGACGCGTCTGGCCGAGCAAATGGCGACCAGAAAGACTGTCTTCAGCGTCAGATCCTTTAGGGAGGTTCTCTTAGCCGGCTCGAAAGGCTCTCTGGTCAGGACATTCAACACCAGATTGAGGTCCCAAGGGGGGGGGGGGATCACCGATCTTTGCTGCGGCCGCAGACGCCTAACCGCTCTTAGGAACCTGGCAACATCCGCGTGGGCCCCTAAGGACTTTCCACGGACCTTACCCCTATAACAAGAGATAGCAGCCAACTGGACTCGTAAGGAGCTGGGCGCTAGGCCCTTCTCAAAACCTGCTTGCAAGAATTCCAGGACCTCCGGGACAGAGGCCGACAAGGGTTTCTTCTGGTGCTCCACACACCATGCCTCGAAGATGCGTCAAACCCTTACATAGGAAAGACAGGTCGAGCGCTTTCGTGCACTCAACAAAGTAGTGATTACTGATCCCGAATACCCCCGCTTCTGGAGCCACGCCCTTTCAATAGCCAGGCCGTAAGCGAGAATCGATCCACGTGAGGCATCAGTACTGGCCCCTGTCTCAACAGACCCTTTCTGCAGGGGAGACGCCAAGGCCGGTCGACCGTTAACCTCACTAGGTCCGCATACCAGGGGCGGCGAGGCCAATCCGGAGCTATGAGGATTACCAAACCTCGGTGGGCTTCCACTCGCTGCAGAACCCTTCCAATGAGAGCACATGGGGGGGAATACATACAGGAGCCCCTCTGAAGGCCACCTCTGGGCTAGAGCATCTAAGCCTTCGGACATCCTTTCCTTCCTTCGACTGAAGAATCTGCTTGCCTTGGCTGAAGCATACCATGCCATGAGATCCATGACTGGAGGACCCCAAAGGGCGACTATCTGATCAAAGACCTCCTGGTCCAGCTCCCACTCCCCGTGGTCGATCTTGAACCTGCTGAGGTAATCAGCCATAGCGTTGTCCGTTCCGGCCACATGCTGGGCTGAAAGAGCCTCCAACCGGACTTCGGCCCACTGGAACAGGCTGTCCGCTTCCTTCTCCAAGGAGGGACTGCTTGTACCTCCCTGGCGATTGATGTAAGCCACCGCGGTGACATTGTCTGAGAAGACACGAATTGCCCTTTGTCGAACTAAGGGCTCGAGTGCCCTGAGCATTAAGGCTACCGCTCGTAACTCTAGTCTGTTGAAGGACCACTGAGACTCCATTAAGGTCCACCGTCCCTGGACGAACTGGTCCTCGCAATGAGCTCCCCAGCCCGCCAGACTGGCGTCCGTCGTCAGCAGTAACCACTGCGGGTGTTCGAGAGGCATCCCGCAATCCAGGTTCCCTGAGCACCGCCACCAATGGAGGGCTTTCTTGGTTCGAGGAGCACAGGGTAGCCGCATAGACAAAGGATGATGTTGATGAGACCACCGACGTAATAGGGCCCCGCTGCAGGGGTCGCATGTGAGCTCTGGCCCACGGAACTACCTCTATTGTTGCAGCCATGGTTCCCAGCAATTGGAGGTAATGCCACGCCGTAGGGTTTCGCCTGCTCAGGAATTGCGACACCAGGGTCCTTAGGTCCCTTGCCCTCTTCTTGGACAGAAACACTCTTCCTCTTCTGGTGTCGAACCTCGCTGCGAGATACTTGAGCTCTTGAGAGGGAACCAACCTGCTCTTTGCCCGATTGATGACCCAGACTAACTCCTCCAGGACTTCTACCACTCTGGTAGTGGCTGAGCGACTCTCCTCTTCTGACTTCGCCCAGATCAGCCAATCGTCCAGGTAGGGATGTACCAGGATTCCCTCTTTTCTCAGGGCCGCAGCCACCGCTACCATTATCTTGGTGAAGGTCCGAGGAGCCGTAGCTAGCCCGAAGGGCAGTGCCTGGAATTGAAAATGACCTCTTGGCACCGCGAAACTCAGGAACTGTTGATGGGACCTTCGAACTGAGATATGTAAATAGGCTTCCATCAGATCCAAGGAAGTCAGGAACTCTCCGCTCCTTACGGACACGATGACCGACTTTAGAGTTTCCATCCGGAAATGAGGCACTTTGAGGCAGCGATTGACTTGCTTTAGGATCCAGGATCGGGCGAAACGAACTTTCCTTCTTTGGTACTACAAAATAAATAGAGTATCGACCGGAGCCGCATTGGTCTGGTGGGACAGGGGCCACCGCTCCGAGCGCCATGAGCCTTGAAAGTGTGACATCTATCGCCGCCCTCTTTATCGGAGATCCGCAGGGAGACTGAACAAAGGCCGGGCGTATTTGCTTCGCAAATTCGAGAGCATAACCCTCTCGGATCACTTCTAGGACCCATTGATCGGACGTGACTCGGGACCAGGCGGGAAGGAACTGCTTTAAACAGCCCCCCACCAGCAGGCCCCCCACCTGGACCCCCGCTTTCTCATTGTGGTTTTCTAGGTCCCGCGGAGGAGGAGGAGGAGGCCCCAAAGCCTCTCCCTGCCCCCCGAAATCCTCTGAAGCTTTGGCCCCTAGAAGGGAAACGGCCCCTAGGAAAGGGATTCGATCTGGCTGGACGAAACCTCCGGGGGTCCCTAGGCTGGCTCCACACCGGAGCTAGCGAACGACCTTGTTTCGGTCTATCTTCCGGAAGCCTGCCACCTTTCGATTCGCCAAGGTCTTTTACCAACTTATCTAAGTCTTCTCCAAACAACAACTTCCCCTTGAAGGGAAGATGACTCAGACGCGCCTCTGAAGAGGCATCAGCTGCCCAATTCTGTAGCCATAAGTATTGCCCAGCTGCTACCACAGAAGCCATGTTCTTAGCCAGGCTCCTGATGAGGTCGTATTGGCTATCCGCTAGGTAAGCCGCCCCGGACTCCAACCTAGCCGCAATAGACTGGGCATCTCCCGAGGAACTCTCTGCCAGCTGAAGTTGCTGGGACCACCTCAAACAGGCCCGAGCCACCCAAGCCCCCGAGACCAAGGCATGTAAGACGAGAGCACTGATATCAAAGGCTTGCTTCAGTAGTGTATCCAATTTTCTATCCTGAGAATCCCTCAAGGCCACGCTACCCTCGACCGGGATAGTCGTCTTCTTTGTCACCGGAGATACTGCCGCATCCACCCTGGGCGACCTCAGCAGCTCTTTGTCCGGTTCCGGTAATGGGTAAAGCTGCGTCATAGAACGCACCCCCCTCAAACTTGATTCTGGTTGATCCCACTCCTCCTGGATCATCTGACGCACCACTCTGTGAACGGGAAAGACCTTTTGAGACCTCCTCACTGCTTGGATCAAAGGGTCCTCCAACGCTTCCTCCTCTATTGGGGCGTCTGAGGTCACATTGAGCACCTTGAGGGACTCGTTAATCAATGCCGGAAGCTCCTCCCGCCGAAAAACCCGCACTATGCGGGATTGGTCCTCCTCTGGAATCTCTCCTTCTTCGAGCTCCTCCTCATCCTCCCCTAGATCCTTGTCCGAGACCTCCTCTTCCGGAGTGTCATGTGAGAAGGACGAGAGAGGCTCCTCACTCACCAGCCTTGCGCGCTTGAGTGGGATCTCGGAAACCTGGGAGCTAGCCTTCAATGGCCTGGTCCCCAGGCTTTCCTTCGCTGCACTCGACTCACCTGCCCCAAGACCCTTCTTGCGCATACAATAGGCCTTGTGCAGCAAAAGAATGAAATCAGGAGAGAAGAGGTCGCTGGCACTTCCCTCCCCAACTGCAGTTGTGGGAAGGGAGGGAGGGGAGACAGGCAAGTCCGAGGTAGAAGGTGGAGGAGAAAGGGGTTCCCTTTCCCCTTCCAGAGGGTCCCCTGACCCTTGAGCGGTTTGAGACATGGACAATTGGATACCTTGCTCCACAGAAGCAGCCTCTGCAGCACAACCCCTGCAGATCCCTGATTCGGAGGCAGTACCCCTACGAGTACCACAGGACGGGCACCACGTCTTGCCAGTCATGTCCTCTTTCAAGGCAAGCTTAAAAATACTGCTTTACATAAAAATGAATAAATAAATAAAATAAAATAAAGATTTGCAGGTGCTCCAGTCGGGAAGGCCAATAATCACAATTGCTCCCTCCCCTCCCCCAGACCGTTAACTGGATTAAGGGTAAAATTTAGATTAAGTTAAACATAAAATCAATATAAATTCAAAATAAAATAAAATTAAAATAACTTTAGGACTAATACCAGCTATTAAAATGTTCCCCAGTACTTGCGGTTTGATGCTCCTTTACAAGTGCGATGCTCCGCGGCAGGCCGCCACACTCCGGAGGCTCATACGTGGAAGGCCGCAGTCACGTGGAGCACTAACCGGTTGGCGTTTCAGCCGGACAATTTTTTTTTCTCGCCCGCAGAGCCTGTTCGGCGCCGGAATCGAGCGGTTTTCAACCCCCGACTCTCCTGAGCTGCCGTGCCAAGTCGGAGGATGTGGGGGAATAGTGTGCTGCCGCCTCAAGCGCTCAGCCACCGGAGGGCTTCGGCGCGAGGCAAGGCAGGCCTGCGAGCAAGTCCGCGGGAGCCGGCTGACCCAGCAGGAGAGAGGAGACTTCGCGGCCCTCCTCCCTGCTGACGGCAAGATCTTTTGGGCCCGGTAAGCTCGTTACTGCCAACAAGCAAACCTCCTCCTCAGGTCAGGGTCCGGCAGAGAAGGAGGGTGGGGGGAAAGGAGGGGGAAGAAAGAAAACTTTAAAGGTGCAGTAAACCTAATAGGGAATTCAAGAAGATACCCCAATAAGAAAATAAATAAATAAATGAAAAATTAATGAAAGAAAATTAAAAGGAAACTAAATAGAAGACTCCAGTAAGCTCTTGGCTTACGGAACCCTCCAGCTGCTTGGAGGCTGAGAATACTGGGATATGTGGGTGGTGCCTGTGGTATTTATACCTCACCATCCTCAAAAAGGATGGGCTCAGCCTCCAAGCTGCTGGAAGGGTTACGCAACCCCGGAAGTAAGGGACTGGACTGGAGTGACGATAAGGAATGTGCATTCTACCCCCCCCCCCCTCCCCTCTGTCTCTTCCAAATTTCTCTTTGGGATTTATTACAATGATCCGAGGGGTACATCCCCTACTAAGAGGATTGTACAAAATTACAAGAGGACCTTGATAAATTGGGAGACTCAATGTCCAAATCGCAGATGACATTTAACGTGGACAAGTCCAAAACATTATGCACTTAGGGAAGAACAATCCAAACTATGGTTACACGATGTAAGGTTCCATATTGGGAACCACCACTCAGGAAAAAGATTTAGGCATCATCGTGGATGACATGTTAAAACCCTCCGCCCAGTGTGCAGCGGCGGCCAAGCAAGCAAATAGAATGCTAGCTATCATAAGGAAAGGAATGGAGAATAAAACAAAGGATATTATAATGCTTCTGTATCGTTCCATGGTGCGACCGCACCTTGAATATTGTGTGCAATTCTGGTTGTCCTATCATAAAAAGGATACAGTAGAATTAGAAAGGTTACAGAGAAGAGTGACAAAAATGGTAAAGGGGATGGAAGGATACTCCTACGAGGAAAGGCTTAAAAAGGTTAGGATTCTTCAACATGGAAAAGAGACAGCTGAGGGGAGATATGATCGAGGTCTATAAAATAATGAATGGAGTAATACGAGTAAATGTTTACTCCTTCAAAAAGTAAAAAGGCTAAGAGATATGCAATGAAGCTGGAATTCATTACCAGAGGATGTAGTAAAAACTGTAAATGTAGCTGGATTTAAAAGAAGTTTGGATGAGTTCTTGGAGAAAAAGCCCATAAAGCGTAGTTACTCACCTGTAACAGGTGTTCTCCAGGAGCAGCAGGAATCAGTCCTCACTTATGGGTGACGTCGGCGCCGACGGAGCCCTCGCGGAGCAATTTTCCCCAGCTTTCAAAGAAAGCCTTTGGGAATTGCAGCGCGCATGCGCGGTCGTCTTCCCGCCCGAGGGTGCCATCTTAGCCAGTCAGATGACATAGCTAAAAAAGACAGCATAAAAATTTGCAAAAAGAACATAAGCAGACGATTGCAACTCCAAGGGGAGGAGGGAGGGTAGTGAGGACTGATTCCTGCTGCTCCTGGAGAACACCTGTTACAGGTGAGTAACTACGCTTTCTCCAGGACCAAGCAGGAAGTCAGTCCTCACTTATGGGACTCCCAAGCTCAAGGCTACCGGAGACCCTAAGCACAAAAATGAGCTCCCTCTAGCTCAGCAGCACAGAAGGATAGAATCTTCGCTGAATTATCACCCACCGGTAGCCCACATCCGGGATGGAGGGTAGGAGTTGCTCAGACCTCAAAGAGATTACGGAGGACTGCCTGTCCGAAAGCACTGTCCCTACGGGACTCCCTCTCGAGACAGTAATGGACCGCAAAAGTCTGGCTCGAAGACCAAGTAGCGGCCCGGCAGATGTCTGCCAGCGGAACAGAGCGGAGGTAAGCCACTGACGTGGCCTTTGCCCGAACGCAATGAGCCGTGACTCGACTTTCTAAGGAGAGTCCGGCTGCCCCATAAGCCCAAGAGATACAGTCCGCAACCCAGATGGACAGAGTACGCTTGGAGACCGGGAGCCCCAATTTATTGGGGTCAAAAGACACAAAAAGCTGAGCAGCTTTACGGTGCTCCCGCGTACGGTCAAGGTAGAAGTTCAATGCCCTTCTACAGTCCAGGGTATGGAGGACCGTTTCAGCTCGGCTGGAGTGTGGTCTGGGAAAGAAGGTTGGAAGTACCACCTCCTGATTGATGTGAAAAGGGGAGACCACTTTAGGCAGAAATTTTGGGTGAGTCCGTAGGACTACCCTATTCTTGTAGAACCTAGTGTAAGGGGGATCAGACACGAGGGCCTGCAATTCACTTACGCGCCTAGCGGAAGTGAGGGCTATCAAGAACAGGGTTTTCCAAGACAGAAAACGTAGAGAACAGGTAGCCATAGGTTCAAAAGGCGGACAGGTGATCCGCTGCAAAACCACATTCAGGTCCCAGTCAGGCGCTGGCGGGCGCAGAGGTGGTTTAAGTAGAAGGAGACCTCGGAGAAACCTCGCTACGAGAGGGTCATTGGAGAGAGGTCTGCCGTCCACTGGCACATGATGTGCTGAAAGAGCACTGAGGTGAACTTTGACGGAGTTGGACTTAAGTCCCAGATTAGAGAGGTGCAGCAAGTACTGCAAGATCACCGACACCGGGCAGGAGAAGGGATCCTGAGACTGTTGGGTACACCAGACTGCAAAGCGACGCCATTTAAGGGCGTAGCATTTGCGGGTAGAAGGCCGTCGCGAAGCTAAGACGACCTCCTCCACCTCCGCCGGCAGGAGAAGGGGAGCAAGGACTACCCTCTCAGCAGCCAGGCCATAAGGTTGAGAGACCAGAGGTTGGGGTGCAGAAGGGACCCCTGATCCTGAGTGAGGAGATCCGGTTGTATCCCCAGAGGGATTGGGCCCTCCACCGCCAGTTGCAGCAGGA
The DNA here is from genome assembly GCA_033557465.1 of Ichthyophis bannanicus. NCBI lineage: Eukaryota > Metazoa > Chordata > Amphibia > Gymnophiona > Ichthyophiidae > Ichthyophis > Ichthyophis bannanicus. The sequence goes on from CM066031.1 coordinate 552,922,472, forward strand.
GTGGAAACCACGGCTGCCTGGGCCAGCGAGGGGCCACCAGGATCATGAAGGCTTTGTCTCGGAGAACCTTGAAAAGAGTCCGAGAGACCAGCGGGATGGGAGGGAAAGCGTACAGAAGGCTCCCCGACCACGAGATCAGAAAGGCGTCCGCCGCAACCCGAAGGGGGTGTGGCTGACGAGAGCAGAAGCGAGGAAGCTGCCGGTTGTGAGGACTGGCAAAGAGATCCACCGTGGGGAGACCCCACTTGAGGAAGAGCTTCTGAACTACCAAGGGATCCAGACGCCACTCGTGCGGCTGGAGGACCCTGCTGAGTTTGTCTGCAAGGCAATTTTCTTGGCCCGGGAGATAAACTGCCTTGAGGAGAATGCCGTGACTGACGGCCCAAGAGCAGAGCTTCTGTGCCTCCCGGCAGAGGAGGAAGGAGCCCGTGCCCCCCTGCTTGTTCACGTAGAACATGGCAACTTGATTGTCCGTCTGGACAAGGACGGACTGTTGGGAAGTCAGGTGGGAGAAGGCCTTGAGAGCGAGGCGGATCGCCCTGAGCTCCAGGAAGTTGATCTGCTGAGCAGACTCCCACGTGGTCCAGAGGCCCTGAGTACGTGCCTCTTGGCAATGTGCTCCCCAGCCCAGGAGGGATGCATCGGTGGTCAGCACCCGGGTCGGCTGAGGTGACTGGAAAGGCATTCCGAATATCAGGTTCGGCTGCCGGAGCCACCACCGGAGAGACGAGAGCAGCGGCTCGGAGACGCGCACTAGGTCTGCCAGGCCGCCTGTGGCTTGTCGCCACTGCTGGCGGAGACACCATTGAGCAGACCGCATGTTCAGGCGGGCATTGGGGGTCACATGGACGGTGGAAGCCATATGGCCGAGCAGTCTCAGGAAGCGCCTGGCGGAGACCAGGGGCTGGCTGCGAAAGCGGTCGGCTAGGTCCATGAGCCGTTGAGCCCTGTCGAGCGGTAGGTACGCTCGTGCCCGAGGAGTGTGCAGCCTGGCGCCGATGAACTCGAGATCCTGTGAGGGGAGCAAAGTGGACTTTGCGAAGTTTATGACAAAGCCCAAGTGCTGCAGCAGAGTCACCGTGCGGCACGTGGCGTTGGTGACCCCCTGAGCGGACGCTGCTCTGATGAGCCAGTCGTCGAGGTACGGAAAGACATAGAGGCCGTGAAGCCGGAGATGGGCCGCCACGACCGCGAGACATTTTGTGAAGACTCGCGGTGCGGAGGATAGGCCAAAGGGCAGTACTCTGTACTGGTAATGATTTCCTGCCACCACAAACCTTAGGTATTGGCGGTGGCTTGGGTGGATGAGGATGTGCGTGTAGGCATCCTTTAGATCCAAGGAGCATAGCCAATCTCCCTGCTGGAGGTAGGGCAGAAGGATTCCAAGGGTAAGCATTTTGAACTTCTCCCGCACAAGGAACTTGTTGAGGTTGCGCAAGTCCAGGATGGGTCTGAGGCCCCCTGTTCTCTTTGGTATCAGAAAATACCTTGAATAAAAGCCTTGACCTCTCAGGTGGTGGGGCACCGGTTCCACCGCCTGTTCCTGCAGAAGACCTGCTAACTCCTGAAGGAGCAACTCCCTGTGCAGAGGGGGGCGCGAAGGTTCTCCCGGAAAATAGGAGGGAGGGACCTGATGGAAGTGGAGAAGGCAGCCCTCTCGCACGACCTGAAGCACCCAGGCATCTGCGGTGATGCTGGACCACCTGTGGGCGAAGTGAACCAGCCGGCCTCCGGTGCTGGGAGGGACCAGCGGGGGGGAGAGGCTATGCTGAGCGAGTCAAAAACCCCCTCCCTGCTGAGCAGGGGCTGGTGGTGCAGGCTTGGGGGCTTGCTGCCTACGGGACCCGTTACCCCGTCCCTTGGCCTGCTGGCCCTGTTGGGGAGCTGCAGGGGCCTGATAATGGGGGTACTGTTTGTAGGCAGCCGCCTTCCTCGGGTAAAAGGACTTTTTTCCCGAGCCCTTCTTTTTCTGGGAAGGGGCGGAGGTCTTCCTAGAAAGCCTGGTCCTGGTGAGAGTCTCAGTCTCAATTTGTGCAGCCTTTTCCGCCATGGGCTTGCCAAAGAGGTTTTCGCCTCGGCAGGGGACATCGACCAACTTGTCCTGTACCCAGGGCTCAAGGTCCGACGACTGAAGCCAAGCCTGTCGGCGGGCACCGATGCCGGCTGCGGCCACTCTAGCCGAGGCCTCAAAGCCATCATAGGCTGCTCGGGACATGAACTTTGAGCATTCACGAATGCCCGTGGACAAGGCTAGGAACCTCCGCAAGGGCTCCTCGGAGAGACCAGCGGAGAATCCGGCTAGCTCTTTAGCCAGATCCCGGAGATACATGCCCATGTAGAGCTGGTAAGTCTGGACACGACATGCGAGCATAGAGCCCTGGAAGCACTTCTTGCCAAGGCCATCCAGGTTACGGGCCTCCCTTCCAGGAGGCACCGAGGAGTGCATCTTCTGGCTCTTAAGACGATGCATGGCCGATTCCACTACCATGGAATGGTGTGGCAGCTGTGCCTTCTGAAAGCCAGGGCTCTTGCGGACCCGATAGATAGAATCGACCCGCTTGCTCAGGACCGGCGAGGAGGCCGGACTCTCCCACATGCGGAAGAGTAGTCGTTCCAGCATAGGAGGAACCGGCACAGTAAAGTGCTCCCTCGCGGGAGAGTCATACTGGAGGGCGTCGAGCTCTTCGGCTCGAGGCTCCTCCTCGGGATCCGCAGGGAAGGCCAAAGCCTTGGCCATATCCCTAACGAAGTCCGAGAAAGCACAGTTACTTACCTGTAACAGGTGATCTCTGGGAACAGCAGGAATTAGTCCTCACATATGGGTACGTCGGTACCGACGGAGCCCGTGCGGGAAAGCTCCCCAGCTTCTTAGAATAGAAGCTTTTGGGACCTCCCACTGCACATGCGCACTGCCTTCCCGCCTTCCTGAACAGCTCTCCTCAGTTTCGAGTTTATAGCTGAGTCAACAGAGAGAGGACAGGAAGATAGATAGATAAAAGATACAACTCCTAGGGGAGGTGGGTGGGTTGTGAGGACTAATTCCTGCTGTTCCCAGAGATCACCTGTTACAGGTAAGTAACTGTGCTATCTCCAGGAACAAGCAGGAATAAGTCCTCACATATGGGGACTCCCTAGCTTAGATGCATGGGATCCCCTGTAAAGGTTCGCCATCTTCGTATGGATCTCAGGCATCCATTCTGGGAAGGTGGGCAGGAGTTGTTTAGGAATGGAACAGGTGCTTGAGGACAGCCTGGCCAAACAAGGCATCCCGGCGGGAGTCCTTGTCCAAACAGTAATGGGCTGTGAAGGTATGAACCGAGGCCCAGGTAGCGGCTCGACAGATCTGATCTATGGAAACAGAGTGCAGATGAGCCATAGAAGTTGCCATGGCCCTCACATTGTGAGCAGTGACATGGCCTTCCAGAGAAATGTTTTTGCTCTGGTAAGCAAAAGAAATACACTGAGCAATCCAATTGGAAAGTGTACGCTTGGAGACTGGAAGTCCCAAATGGGAAGGATCAAAGGCCACAAAAAGTTGAGAAGACTTTCGATGTGGCTGAGTCCTATTAAGGTAAAAAGCGAGAGCTCTTTTACAATCCAGAGTATGAAGGTTCCTCTCTGCATTGGATGCATGAGGAGCTGGAAAAAAGACAGGTAGATATACCTCTTGATTAAGATGAAAAGGCGAGACCACTTTAGGCATAAAGTGGGGATTCGTCCTAAGGACCACCTTATCATGATGAAATCTTGTGTAAGGTGGATTAGCCACTAAAGCCTGCAGCTCACTGATGCGGCGAGCCGAAGTGACTGCAATGAGGAAGATGACCTTCCAGGAAAGAAATTTCAAGGAGGTGGAAAACATTGGCTCAAAAGGTGGCTTCATAAGTTGACCGAGCACTAGATTCAAATCCCATGCGACCGGGGGTGGTCTGATGGGAGGTTTAGTGAGAGTCAGGCCTCTCATGAATCTTGTAACAAGAGGATGAGAGGAGATAGGTTGTCCATTTATATGTTTCAAGGATGCTGCAATAGCACTTAAATGGACTCTTACCGAATTCGTCTTGAGGCCTGCATTGGAGAGATGCAGGAGATAATCAAGAAGAGAATTCAAAGGAAGTGCCAGAGGGTCAAGACCCTGCTGAGCACACCAAATGGAAAAACGTTTCCATTTGAAAGCATAGGAACGCCTGGTAGAGGGTTTCCTAGAGGCAGAAAGGATATCTTTCACTGGTTGGGAAAGATGAAAGTCTTGAAGGTTTAAGCCTTCAGTAACCAAGCACTGAGGTGAAGGGATTTGGGGTTTGGGTGCCACAAAGTCCCCTCCTCCTGAGACAGGAGGTCTGGCGCAGCTCCCAGATCCAAGTAGGATCCCTGGGAGAGCTGTAGAAGTAGAGGGAACCACACTTGGCGTGGCCAGCGTGGAGCTATGAGGATCATAGTTCCATGATCCCTCTGGAGTTTGAACAGAGTCTTGGGAATCAAAGGAATGGGTGGAAAGGCATATAGGAATGCCTGATTCCAATTCAGGAGAAAGGCGTCCGTAGCCTGAGCTCCCTGACACGGAGTTCTGGAACAGAACCGGGGAAGTTTGGCATTCCACGGACTTGCAAAGAGGTCTATGTTGAAAGATTCGGTTTATTTGGTCCAAATGTAGGGACCATTCGTGTGGCAGCAGAACTCGACTGAGCCTGTCTGCCCGAGAGTTTTGAACTCCTGGGAGATACACTGCTAGCAGGTGAATCTGATGCTCTCTGGCGAAGGCCCATAGTCTTAGAGCTTCGTTGCAAAGCGACAGAGAGCCCGTCCCTCCTTGTTTGTTTATGTAAAACATGGCCACCTGATTGTCCGTCTGAACTAGGACAGTGAGGTTGGTTAGGAGGGAGTGGAAGACCTTGAGGGCAAGGTAAATTGCTCGCAGTTCCAGAAGATTGATATGAAGGGTGGTCTCCTGTAGAGACCAAGTGCCCTGAGTGGAGAGAGTTTGCAGATGGGCTCCCCACCCTGTTTGGGAGGCATCTGTTGTGAGGGTTGCTTGGGGTAGCAATGGTTGAAATGGAGCCCCCAACAACAGATTCTTGGTGGAAGTCCACCAGTGGAGGGACCCAAACAGACGATCGGAGGTTTGTATTTGGTCTGAGAGCGCTCCTGACGCCTGAGTCCACTGAGTGGCCAGGGTCCATTGAGCTGCTCTCATATGAAGACGAGCATAGGGCACCACATGCACTGTGGAGGCCATATGACCCAGTAGGCGTAGCATTTCCCTGGCTGTCAAGTGAGTGCTGGACTGAGCTTGGGAGGCCAAACTCAGGAGGCGCTGGCCTCGAACATGTGGAAGGTAGGCCCTTGCAGTGATGGTGTCCAACTGGGCCCCTATGAATTCTAGAGATTGAGTAGGGATGAGTTGGGACTTGGGAAGGTTTACTACCAGTCCCAGATACTGCAAAAGGCTCCTTGTGTGGTCCAGGGAAATCTGGGCCTGTGACTGAGTTGGAGCTCGGATGAGCCAGTCGTCCAGATATGGGAAGACAAAGATTCCCATGCCTCTTAGAAATGCGGCTACGACTGCCATGCATTTTGTGAATACTCTTGGAGCAGAGGCTAGACCGAAGGGGAGTACTCTGTATTGGAAATGTTTTCCCTGAAACAGAAAGCGAAGATACTTTCTGTGGGATGGATGGATGAGTATATGTGTATACGCATCCTGTAGGTCTAGAGAACAAAGCCAGTCCTGACCTTGGAGGTAAGGAAGGAGAATGCCGAGAGACAGCATTTTGAATTTCTCCTTGAAGAGAAATTTGTTCAATTCTCTCAGATCTAGGATTGGTCTGAATCCCCCTGTCTTCTTTGGAATGAGAAAATAAGGGGAGTAGAAACCGGACCCTTGTTGAGGAAGAGGAACCTCTTCTATGGCCCCTTGGGCAAGAAGAGAGGAAACCTCTTGACCCAACAGGGTTAGGAGAGATGGGGGAGAATTGAATGGTCTCACCATATGATGGGGAGGAAGGCTGGAGAAATGAAGTTTGTAACCCTCTCGAATGATAGAGAGGGTCCATTGTTCTGTTGTGATTTGTTCCCATCTGGGAGCAAAGTGAACCAACCTTCCGGGTATGGTGAGAGGTTCTGGTTGTGTTAGAACCAGAAGTGGCAAGTTCCCTAGGAGCAAGTCAAAACCCCTGAGGGGTTGGAGCCTGCTGAGCTACAGTAGCTGCTGCAGGCTTAGCTCGTGCTTGTTTGGATTGCTGACGCTTAGCAGTATAGCGAGGTTGAGAAGACTGCTGGCCAGTATTTGAAGCAACTCTGGCCTTCTTATAGTAAGGCCTTTTAAAAGACTTTTTCTTAGTAGGAATTGAAGTGGACTTTGAAAGTCTTTCCAAGGTGGCATTTTCAGCATCCATCTGGGTGGCTTTGATTTGCCACTCTTCCCCAAATAAGTTCTCACCTGTACAGGGCAGATTCCGTAAGCCATCTAGAACCCAAGGTTCCAGATCAGAGGCCTGGAGCCAAGCAAGACGTCGGGCTGCAATAGCAATGCCCGAAGCCCTACTGGCTCCCTCAAAGGAATCATATGCTGCCCTATTAGAGAACTTAGAAACCTCTAAGAGTTGTTTCACTAGGGAAAGGAATCCCTGCTTTTTATCCTCAGGGATAAAGGGGGCAAAATGCCGCACCTTTTTGGCAAGTTCCTCCAGGAACATGCCCATATAGAGACTGTAGGAATTAATCCTGGCTATAAGCATACTAGCCTGGAAAATTTTCCTACCAAAAGAGTCCAAAGTCTTACATTCCCGTCCTGGAGGGGTGGAAGAGTGCCTTTTGGTACTCCTAATCTTCTTCATTGCAGACTTCACCACAATAGAGTGGTGGGGCAATTGAGTCTTTTGGAAACCAGGAGAAGGAGGGACCCTATACATGGTGTCCAACCTACGGGAATAAGGAGACAAAGTCAAAGGATTTTCCCAGAAATCCATCAGTTGTTCTTGAAGGATTTCATGGATAGGCAGGGTAACTGCCTCCTTAGGGGCCTTTGAGTATCCCAAAATATCCAGTTTTTTGGATCTGGGTTCCTTTTCAGAGGATGTGGTAATAGAAAGGGCTGTAGCCATATCTAAAACAAAGTCCTGGAAGGACAAATCCTCTGGAGGGGACATTCTCCTTTTAGGAGAAGAGGGCTCCTCAGGTAAGTTGAGTGAAAACTCAGCAGAATCATCAGAGGAGTGAAAATCCTCAGAGGAATCGGTGCTTTCCTCTAACGCACGATACGCGTACCGATCGGTATCGATATCGGGCGTATCGGGTATGGAACCGGTATGGAGCGAAAGCCCATACGGTACCGACTTGCGTTTAGAGGTGGACGGCCTCGATACCGGCATGGCGGACGATACCGGTATCGGGCCCGGAACCGCTGAAAGCGGAACCGATGGCGTTGCAGCTTTAATGAAAGCCATGACGGCCTGCTGCATGGACTGTACAGTATCGCCCATGGACGCCATAGCTGCCTGGATGTCGGTACCGGAGTGACCCGGTACCCCAGAGCAGGCTAACAGGTGATCTGTCGAGGCCGTAGCATCGATATCAACCTGAGACCCCTGAATTGGCGTTTTTGGAAGTTGGACTTCCCGCCGGGGTTGTTTGGCTGGGGCAGGGTCCTCAAGTTCTAAGCTAAGAGCCTCTCGATGCTTTGAAGGAGATTTGCTCTTTGAGGACTTGCCCACAGAAGGTTTGGTTACCTGAGATCCATCCGGAGAAGAAGACCTGGATGACTGTGATGCTGTATTCTCTGAAGCAAACAGCACATGGAATTTGTTGGCCCGGTTCTGCAGCCCACGTTTAGACATGTGGGAGCAAGATGGGCAGTCCGGTATGGAATGGTCAGGCCCCAAACATTTCAGACACCATTCATGGGTGTCTGTGACTGAAATAACAGCATTACATTTGGTACACTTCTTAAATCCAGGGGCTGGCTTCTCCATGAGGAGAAATTGAGTAGGCCGAGAGGCCTCTCTGAAGTGACCAAAAAGCTAAAAAATAAGAAAAAAGAATTATAATTTTTTAAAGAAAGAAAGAAAAGACCGGCGATACCGGTATCGGTATGGGGAAGGCAGGTACGCGGTCTAAAGAAACAAATAAAATAACAATTTCTTCAGCGGTGACAGGAACACGACCTGCTGGCTCCGCGGAAAAAGAGAAACTGAGGAGAGCTGTTCAGGAAGGCGGGAAGGCAGTGCGCATGTGCAGTGGGAGGTCCCAAAAGCTTCTATTCTAAGAAGCTGGGGAGCTTTCCCGCACGGGCTCCGTCGGTACCGACGTACCCATATGTGAGGACTTATTCCTGCTTGTTCCTGGAGATCCGGGCATCCTCCGGGGGGGACTGCTTCCGAGGCTCGGACCCCGGTGAGTCCGATGGGACACACCGAGTCCGGAAAGAATCAGGTGACTCTTCCTCCTCAGACTCCCAGACCGACTCCGACGAGGACTCGGTGGGGTCGGCCCGGGCAGGGTGCGGCGCCAGCCGCCCCGACGTCGAGGGAGTCGGCGTCGGCGACCTCGGTCCCGAACGGGAGGCCGAGGGTGACCTCGACCGAGGATCGACTCGAGTTCTCATTGACTCGAGGATCGGCTCGGTCTCCGGGGTCGACTTGGACGTCGACGTCCCGGCGGTCGGGGCAGCGGCGCCAGCGAGGCCAGCGAGCAGTGCCCGCTGCTGGTCCATGAAGGCAGACAGTCTGCTCTCCAAGGCCGTCAACCTGAGTCCGAGCTCAGGTGACCCAGCAGCCCCCGACTCGGGCCCCGACGGCGTCGGGCCCGACGTCGGCTGTCGCGGAGGCGAGTCCAGAAGGACTACAGGACTTACCCGGGCAGGCATCTCCGACTCCAGGCGAGGTCGCTTCGCGAGATGTTCCTTCTCCAAGGACCCGGGGCGGCTGTCGGGGCTATGTGACCTGGCCCTCGCGGAGCCAGGAGTGTCCACCGACGCCGCCCTCGCGGGTTTTTCCTTCCAACGATGGTCCCCGGAGGGAGAACCCCGGTCGGAGGAGCTCCGGCGACGGTCCGAGCTGGAGCCCTTTGACACGGAGGCCTCCGACGAGGTCCGGGTACGGCTGGGGTCAGCGAAGATTCTCTCGCGCTGATGCCGCCGACTTCTCAACGCCTTCGAGGACAGTTTGCTGCAGGGCCCACAGATCAGTTCCTCATGATCCGGGCCCAAGCAGCGGAGGCAAAAGTCGTGTGTGTCGGTTAGTGACATATTTCGGTCACACCGACCACACCGCTTAAAGCCACTGGCAGCCATCGGGGGAAAAAGGGCCCCTGCGAGGTCAAAGGACCGGGCTGCCAGGGAAAACGAAAATGAAAGCTGACTAAGTCAGAAAAACCGAAAAAACGCTAGAGGACTCGAGACCCGGCGTCACGAGTCCGGGCGGGAAAACGATCGGCGTCGAACCGAAAGAAAAAAGTATAAAATAAAGAGGAAAATCAACTTTTTCGCGGGGACAAGACGGGGACGTCTGCAGGGCTCCGCGGAAAAAAGAAGACTGGCTAAGATGGCACCCTCGGGCGGGAAGACGACCGCGCATGCGCGCTGCAATTCCCAAAGGCTTTCTTTGAAAGCTGGGGAAAATTGCTCCGCGAGGGCTCCGTCGGCGCCGACGTCACCCATAAGTGAGGACTGACTTCCTGCTTGGTCCTGGAGAAACCATTATTAAAGAGGACTGGGGAAATCCACTGCTTACCTACGGGGAAAGCAGCATGGAATCTGCATTATCTTTTGGGAACCTGACAGGTAGTTGCGTCTTGGATTGGCCAATGTTGGAAACAGGATACTGAGCTTGATGGACCCTTGGTCTGACCCAGTATGGCATATCTTATATAAAGTTTAATCAAAATTTATACATATTTTTCCCCCAACATGACTCTCCACTCAAGGCTGGACATAAATGACATGTCTAGTAATCGAACATAATCTCTGATTAAAAATCTTCATAAAGCCCAAAATTCCATCACCAACACCTGCAGTGTGCATTTATTGTCCAAGTCTCATGCCAAAAGGCGACAAGTCATCAAATTCCTGATGACTCATTTGTGGGTTTTTTTGCCCTTGGAATACACTAAGGGTGTGCCCATAGAAGAACTGGAACATTTTAACACTGGGAAATGCATTTTTTGGACCCAATGTCCAAAAGTTTCACAACTGATTTTCATGTATGATCCACCAGACCCTCAAACACTATTACAATGCTCCAATTGTGCTTTGCATTTGTTCACCTTTACCTATGAAAGGGCAAAGTGGAGGGATGCAGGAAACAAGAAAATGTTAAAATGTCTTCTTACAACATCATATCAGAACCTTGAGTCCAATCTACATCTTGTCTACATTTTCAGAATCCATGTAGGAGAAATTTTGACTGCAGTGGTTATGGTTTATTTTGTCTTAATATATCACCCTTCGAACCAGCAACACAAGAAAATTATAAGTTTGAAAATGCTGGTACTCAGCGAGTCCCTTTCATTGCTAAGCCAGAGTAAAATCACCTTCAAACTTTAAACCTTACAGATTAAAGGTGAAAGTGTCATATGGGCCATTTTAGATCAAATAAATAAATGTTATTTAACAGGCTTTTATACCGCTTTATCATTTCAGTCAAAGCGGTTTACATTGTAACTTAAACATGGTAATGTACATTAAACAGGGATATTGATAACTTGGATTTTTCTGAGGTAAAGGGGGATTAAGTCACTGAGGCAATGGAGGGTTAAGACATGTATGCATGAGATAGATCTGTAGACAATGGAAGCAGTGCATGCAGATCTATCTCATGCATATTCATTGTGGATACCCTCAGAACCTGACTGGCCTGAGGACTGGGTATTTCTAACCCCTGATAGCGGCAAGGATCCCTCCTTTTCTGCCTGCGGGAGATTGAGTCCTCACAAGCAGAAAAGGAAGGGAAGCCCAGGGCAGAAAGGAGTGACAAGGATCATAGCTTTCAGAAAAGAGACCAGGAGACAGGTAGAAAAGAAATTAAAGGGGCAATACCTTAAAAGTAAAAAAAATAGTACAGAGGAAGGGGGACTGGAGGGCAGGGGGTAGGAGTGATGGAAGGTGGGAGGAGGGGTAGGGGGGAGAGAGAGTCCACAAGGGAAACACACAGAGTGGAGGAGTTGAAGTGGTGAGGGAAGAGTGCAAGGTAGAGGTTAAGGGACCGAATGCATGGGACAAAAATGACAAATCTGTATATGCCAAGAGGTGCATCCCCTCCACACTACACACAGACTCCACCTTTGCATGACAGACACATACAGAGGCACGACACACACACAGGTGCATCCCCTCCACACTACACACAGACTGCACCTTTGCATGACAGGCACACACAGATGCATCCCCTCCACACTACACACAGACTGCACCTTTGCATGACAGACACATACAGAGGCACGACACACACACAGGTGCATCCCCTCCACACTACACACAGACTCCACCTTTGCATGACAGACACATACAGAGGCACGACACACACACAGGTGCATCCCCTCCACACTACACACAGACTGCACCTTTGCATGACAGGCACACACAGAGGCACGACACACACACAGGTGCATCCCCTCCACACTACACACAGACTGCACCTTTGCATGACAGGCACACACAGAGGCACGACAGGCACACACAGGTGCATCCCCTCCACACTACATACAGACTGCACCTTTGCATGACAGGCACACACAGAGGCACGACACACACACAGGTGCATCCCCTCCACACTACACACAGACTTCACCTTTGCATGACAGACACACACAGAGGCATGACACACATACAGGTGCATCCCCTCCACACTACACACAGACTGCACCTTTGCATGACAGACACACACAGAGCCACGACACACACACAGGTGCATCCCCTCCACACTACACACAGACTGCACCTTTGCATGACAGGCACACACAGAGGCACGACACACACAGGTGCAACCCCTCCACACTACACACAGGCTGCACCTTTGCACGAGAGGCACATACAGAGGCACGACACACACACAGGCAACCCATCTTTGTGCCACACACAGAAGCTCCCCAGTTCTGCAGCAGACACACACATGCACCACCGCCACATCCCACACACAGACAGGCACCCCACCGCTGCACCACACATCCACAGACACTTCCTATATGAAGCTGTAACTATTGTTATCTAAAGACGACACATGGTGTAGGAACTCTGGCACTGGTTTCAGGAAAACATCAGACCAGCGTGAGAGAATTGGCGGGGGTAGGGGGGACATGGAGGTCACAAGCACTGGCTCCTAAGATTTTGGCCCGGTTGCTAAATCAACACAAAATTTTTCAAGGCCTGGTATAAGGAGCTATCACTCATGTTTCCTTAAGCAAGAAGATTCACTAATAGCAGTGGTTCACTGGAGACCTTGCTTTGAGTCGCTGATCAGGACTCTGCTCACCAGGACAGGCAGGAATGCAACAGAGCACTGAGCAGCATGTTTACGAAGTGCAGCAGCGGGATGTGCAGAGTCTAGCATGGCGATAACATGCGTCCTGGCCCTGCAGTAACCAGGAGCGTGCGGCAAAATATCTGCGCTAAAAATCCTGCGCTACCCAAATACTGCACAAAAGGCAGCGTTACGGCAGAGAATGGCTGCGATGAGCCGCAAGTAGCCAGTGCGACCATCCTAGTGGTGCTACAGATAACAAAAGATGGCACTAGTGCAGATACAGGTAACACCAACCTCTGAGCAGGCCCTAGTTGCACCCAACATGCCAGTGCACCACAAATGCGCAGCATGGGCACGATTCCCATACTGTTAACAGCCCAGAGCCACCCCACACATATTATCCTCTGCAACCACGGCAGGCAGCGTCAGTATTCAAACCAGGCAGTCACCTAGGACAATGGCATCTGAGGGGTGGCAAAGTGCAGCAACCGTGACAGCATAACAATATACCCCGGCAGCCACAAAAACTAGACTGGGCACACATACATAGTCTTTACAGTATGATGTTCAAGTTGTCGAAGTGCTACTGTGGGATGAACTGAGAAGGCCTAAGGCTGGAGCCAAGCAGAGGGCACTCCTGTGCTGACCCCACATATAAAAGAGGCCGTGCTGCACCCATGGAACCAGCCCCACACTATCCTCTGCAGCAGGAGATGCTCACTCTAGTCTGACTGGCAAACAGTAGCTGGAGAAGAGCTTGTTCACGACAGCCGTACATGGGTGGAAACCAGTGCTGGTGAAAAGCTGCTCAGTGAAACAACCTGAGATGTGGCACATAGTCAGGGGGGTAGATGGATAAACACAATTGGGTGTGGAATATGCATATGAGGTATTGCAACTATAGGCAAATTGTAGGATTGGCACATAATTACGACCAGAAATTTGCACCTGATGCCTATGATTTTCTTGCCCCCTTTTTTTTTCTGCACATTTCAGGATCCCCACAGACAGACAGCTCCAATCTCCCACTGGCATAACAGGACAGAAGGCTGTGACTGGAGCCTGCAGCAACAAAACTTTTGATAGAGAAGGCAGGAAAAAATTAAAGGCGCAGTAGGCTTAGAAAGAAGAAACAGGATTGGGGAAAATGGAGGGCAGGGGATAGGAGTGCTAGAGGGGAGGGCGAAGGGGAGAGAGTGTGGAAAGGTAACAGAATGGGGGGAACAGGAGAGGGGTTGGGGGGGGAACAGGAGAGGGGTTGGAGGGGGAAGGAAGAGTGCAAGGGGTTGGAGGTTAAAGAGATGACTGCATGAGGACAAAAGGGTACAAGGTGTACTTGCCAAAAAGTGCATGCTCCTCCCCAAACCAAACCCCACCACAACATCACCATTGCACTAACAGACATTTGCTTATCTATATATTTCTGTCTAAAGATGCCTCATACAGCCCCGTAACAAGATACATTTTATCATCATCATCTCTTTGAACTCTTCCACCCCCACACGTGCAAATGGAGGAGGGAGAAACATGTCGTTTTGTCCGACTACACATGTGCACTTTTCAACCAGTTTCCTGTGGCACGCTGCCATTTACAGAGCAGGAGGTTCTCGCTCTGTGCGAGTCTGAGCCGTCACTCATTGTAGGAACTCTGGCACTGATCTCATGGAACCTGAGAACATAAGACCAGCAAAAGAGACAATGGAGAGAGGGAGGGGGGAGCAAAGAGGTCAAGCCACTGGCTCCTAAGATACTGGCCTAAATCCACACAAAATTTTGACAAAGCTTGAGTTACAGTACAGTGAAAAAGACTAGACTATCAAGGTCATCACCTGCTCTTGTTCAACAACTATTCTGCACAGGTGACAGCAGAGTGGAATGAGATTGGACTCCCAACTGTTCAGAATTGCACAGGAAAGGAGTTAAATTTGCCCTCCTATACCCACACAAACTGCATGAGAAAAAAAACAAAAAGGCAGTGAGCAAGACTCAGCACGTCTCCAATCAACTTAACCCACTGGTGAGAGGGAGAAAGGAGAGGTCTGAGCTGTTTCAGGAACAGACACTGTATGGTGAGGCTATAAGTATCTTGAATGGTGAACCCTGGACCCAGCAGCTGATGTGGGTTTTTCTTGCTTGTTTGATCTCCCCCATGCTCTGATTGAACAATATTAATCTCCCTGGCCACAAGTCATTGGGCCACTGGACAACATTCTGAGCTTTGCAGCTGGTGGTAGTCATATGAAGCAATGTTGCCATGGGGCTAGGGCCTCACTGAACCTGGAAGAGATAGTACAAGGAGAGGCTTGGCTCTCCAGAAGGGACCGAAAAGCATCCACCTTAGGGACTCTGAAAAGCTGATGCATCTCCCCATGGAATAGAGGATACAGCCGAGCCAGACTTTTAGTAACACTTGGCCCCAATTCCAGCATCTCCCACTGAGAGAACACAAGCTTTCATAAGGGCTCCAGGAGGAAAAAGAAGCCAGAGAGACACTGCAATTCCTCTGGGATAGTCTCCTCTTTTGAAACCTCCATCGGAGGGGGCTCCATAATGTGCAGAACTGTCATGACATCAGAAATAAGGGTGAAAAGGTCCTCTCGGTGAAAAAGACTGATCAACCACAGATCCTCTCCCTTCGCCAGTGGAAGCTCTCCTTCCTCTAGTGACTTAGCTGGACTCTTGGAAGAATGAACAGGTGAAAATGAAGACTGGGATTGCTTAACCCAGAATTTGACAAATCTCAGGCACCAGGTCACCATGGTGACCAGAAATTTGCACCTGCCACCTAGGATTTTCTTCTCTTTGCCCTTTTTAAAAATGTGATGGGGCAGAAGGTCTCTTCTGTTCTGCCAGAGGGAGACCGGATCCCTGCAGGCAGACAGGAGGGGAAGGCAACTGCAGCTTCGAAACAACTGGCTGCCCAGGGGATCCCATCCCCCATGAGCAGAAGAGAGCTGCAATTGTGGCTAAGGCCCCTTCTGTCTGCCCAGAGGAGATCGGATCCTCACTGGCAGAACAGGAGGAAAGCTGGGCCAGGAAGCCAACAGGCTGCTCACAGGAATCCCATCACTCGCATGCACAGGACAGCCGTGATGGGGCCTACAGATGGGAGGGTGGGAAGCGAGGCAACAAAAACTTAAAAAGGAAATAGTTAAAAAAAAAAAAAAGGGAAGGGGAATTGGTGGGCAATGGAGGGCAGGGGGTGGGAGTGCTAGGAAGAAGGGGAGAGAGTGGGGAGGGGTTAAAGAGGAGATGAAAGAGTGCAAGGGTTGGAGGTTAAAAGGATGAATACATGGGGACAAAAGAACACAATCTGTATATGCCAAAATGTGCATTCCCCTCCTCACATCCAAAACACACACAAATACACACGCAGGCATCCCACCTCTGCACCAAACACACACACACAAACACACAGGCACACATACAAACAGGGTCAGTGGGGGTGGTGGGAGAGGGAGGAATAGGACGTGGGGCCACTGCTGGCACTGTGCAAGTAGCCCATTAAGAACATGATTTATTAAGTTTTTTCCCCATAGAAAATGGAAAGACAATCTTAGTAAATCAGGCCCTAAAAACCTAAAAAAACCACAATATATCTTTTTGGGGACGGGGGCATGCACTGTGACCTTGGTTTTGGCAGCCGGCTCCTCAATTACAAGAAACCTTAGCAAGACCTGGCTTAACCTCTTTCTGGCATCTCCTCCTCTGACAGCAAAGTCCCATATTCCCTGTAGGAGAGGTCATGGCATTGGAATCCCATAAAGGGAGCGTCCAACACAGCTACCAGAGACAGAAAACAGCCCATGAGCTGTTTCAGCAGCTGTTGCTCAAAACCAGCTGAGAATGAGTCTTGGGATCCTGGAGAACCTTCAGGGACTTGCCTGTGGCTCCCTCACTATGCTTCCCTTCAGCTGGGACAATGTGGTCAAGTTCAAGATGGTCACTCTTCCTGCTGGAAGGAAAATGAGACATGGTAGAGGCAGCAAAATCAGCCTCAGACCCCAGACCCCATCCTAACAGTACTGAAAGAATGTGTCCCAAGACTTTTCCATTGCACTCGGAGCAAAAAGAGCTAGCTCAAGAGCTCACGCGATAAGAGCTACAAGCAGCACACCTCTGTTGCACTATATATCTATATATAACAAAAAAAGGAAACCTTGAGTGGCAAGGTAATCCCTGCAACTGTCAGGCTGGCTGGTGAAACCCGAGAAGGGGCTCCTCAGCTAGCACAAGTCAATTAAAAAGCCAGAGAGTCAATTAAAGAAACAGGACAAAAATCAAAAATAGGGAAAAATAAACAGAATATGCAGAAAAATAGGGCAGTGAAAGGAAAGACTTGACAACTCCCCCCCCCCCCCCCGGGATCCTCCTATCTACTCTCTGGACTCCCCAGTGATGGAACTCAGGGGTGACAGTGCTAGACAAAGGGCAACTGTTACCTCAAGGAGACAATGGGTGTACTCAAGCGCCAAGGTTTCAAACACGCAGGCCACAAAGACCACAATCTGGGCCAGGGGAGGCAAGCAGGCCTATCTGCACTGCTGCACCAGTCCACATATCTTGCCACCTGCTGCGAGGCAGACAATATTGGCTTCTCAGTGTTGCACCAGCATATATACAAGTGATGACATCGCTTAAAACTTCTCTGGTCTTCCTCCGCCTGCTGGCTGGAGAGCCTAACCTTCTCACCTGGACTGGCCTAGCAGGATAAGGAATTCACAAATTTAACTTACAAGGCAATGGAGTAGTATTAGAAGGGGATTTTTTGCAGTGATATACAATTCTACAGGCATACCGCTGCCTACTCAGGAGAGGGTGATGGTGTTAGGGGCCTAGCAAAGCTGGGGAAAATGGGAGTAGGGCAAAATAGATTCATCAAACCCTCTCTACTGTTGGCTCATATGTACTGCTGAGGTGATTGGATGAAAACACGCCCATGATAGCTTTGTGCTTAACAAGATGGCATAATTGCATGCCTTCTTTGAGGGGCTGCTGGCCAATGCACAAAAAGATATTAGCCAAGCAGGGCTACTCAGTGGAGTGGATGGTGGCACGAGGAAGGAGAGCAGGTTGGGAGTCAGGTGAAAGATGATGGAGGAGTGTATGATTGTGAGTGCAAAGGAGTGTAAGTAAAGCAACAAAAAGGTGTGTTACAGAGAAATAAATTCAATGAAAGGAGGGGATATTGGGGTTCTCTCTTGATGTTTCAATTCCCTCCCTGTTAGGGGCTCTCTCACTCTATCTTTTCAGGTTATACTTGTGTTACACGCAGCTGTGTAACGTTGTAAATTACATCTGGCAACTCTTGTTCATTAAGTGTAACTGCCTCTCTCCAAGTTCACAATAAAAAAAATTTCAAAAAGGGATTTTTTTTGTGTTCACATTTTATCAATAGTATTCAGTGACATACAAGTGTCAATGCTATTGATACCATAACCCACCGAGAAATTTAAGATTGAAAGGCTATAAATTTCATGAAACACCCACACACTTACAATGTGAACATCTTTAAAAGTAGGAATGGTAAAGACCATTTCTGAACAGTTTCGCTCTTCAGAAGTATTTAGACAAGATCATAATTTAGCAGATGTGGCAGATGAGTTTAGAACCGGTCTCCTAACGATGCGGCTAATGTCCATGTAAAGTACATGTAGACATCTCCTAAAACTGCAGCTTACGCTTACCTAGCAGTGATAGGCACATGTGACTTTCTATGCCTACTCTGAAGCAGGATTTACATTTTACAAAGAATATGCAATGCAAATGTAATGCGTGCCATTGAAGCAATGCTGACTCCTGGTGACCTAATAGTCCCTGGGCTTATTTGGCAAGGTGCGACCGGACATAAACTGCCAGGCCTTACTTCCACAGCAAAGGAGAGTAAAGTGACTTGCCCAAGGCCACAAAGAGCGCCAGCGAGAATCAAACCATTGCCTCTTGGCTCCTAGACAGACCACTGTTCTAACTACTAGGCTACTCCTCCACTCCAAGCAAGCACTAAACTCTGCCCAACTTCACCCCCAGGAACAACATCTAAAAAAAAAAAAAAAGGTTAGACATATCTGAGTGGAGTGGAGGAGTGGCCTAGTGGTTGGGGCAAGGTACTTCAGGCCGGAAGGTTGGGGGTTCAAATCCCACTAGAGGACAGCAACCTTGGGCCGGAAGGGCTGGGGTTTCTAGTCCCACAGGTGCTCCTTGTGGTCTTGGGCAAGCCACTTAACCCTCCATAGCCCATGTTCCCTGTAAAATAGTTATTTTCCAAGTTATAATGCCCTGTTCAATGTAATTTCAGTTTGTTCAATGTAAACCGCACTGATGCAGAATAGCGCGGAATATAAATAAATAAATAAATCTATAGCCCATGCATTATTTTAGAAACTGCTCTTTACACTTTTTTAAACAGTTACACACATGGAAAACCCTCCTAAAATTATCTCCAAATTGTTTTTACTTGGCTGATATAGAGTGATAAAAAGGATGGCTTTCAAATAAACTGGACATGGGCAGTCATATATACTATACACACAAATATCCTATTTGAATAAACACTGCTGCTGCTGGCTAACATTAGGTTGTATAGTTCTCAGAATGATCACGCTCCCTCTAGGATTTACCAGTCTCCTTCGAGAAGAGCACCTATCTCCTTTTCATAATTACAGATACGTTTTTTGGAATCATTAAAAGTGAAGCATCAGTGATAGAATGTTCTAGTTTATGCTACAAATTAGGAAAATTTAGGTTTATTAATTAGTTCAGGCCATCACTGAAAGATACTCCCCAAGCAGCAAGCAAGACTGAAAAATTCAGAAACGCACACTATGAACACTATTAACCAATAACCACAACTGGAACAATCATTGAGTAAGTATTTGACTCTTACCACAACTGACTATGCGTCAGGCACAACTTACTAGGCAGCAAGACTTATGGACCACAAGTAAGAGTCTTCCAGTGAGAGTCCTGGACTGGTCTAGCAGGATTCAAAAAGGAAGGAATTTCTTCTTCCTTATAATCCTGTTAGACAAGTCCAGACAAGTAGTATGTACCGAGGCAGCTAGGAACCAGAGTGGGAAGACGACGCTCTGGACAGAACTATTCTGTCAAAGGCACCATCTGTTCCAGCTCCCACATGCACCTGTAGTGCATCACAAAGGTGCTCAGAGATGAGCGAGCAGCTACCTTACAGATGTCCTCTGGGGACATCATGGCGGACTCCGCCAAAGAGGAAGCCTAGTCTTAGAGAAGGTAGGCTGAACTAAAAGCCCCCTTAAACCAGCAAACTTGGAGGATCATATCCTTGAGAAGCTGTACAAACAAGCTCAAAAAGGGCCCTTTCAGCACCTTCATCGGTAGAGAGATACCGTTGAAGGTGCTGAAAGGGCCCTTTTTGAGCTTGTTTGTACAGCTTCTCAAGGATATGATCCTCAATATTTTTCCTGGTTGCTATTAAGCATGGCAAACGGTTACCAGAACTGCAAGCCTTGTCTGGCAGGGAGCCTTTGGTCATCTTGATGGCTTTGGTCTCCTTGTGGACTGTGCTGTCTTTTTTTCTTCTGAAGGGGCTGTCAGCTTTTTGCCTTATCCAGGGCATTAGTACAATGACCGGAAACTGTTAATTCTTTTGTCTGTCAGATAATCTTTGTTCTCTTCAGTGGTCCAAGGAAAGGACAGACAGTGGCCAAATCCTCGTTTGCTGGTTTAAGGGGGCTTTTAGTTCAGCCTACCTTCCCTAAGACTTCAGTCTGACATCCAGAGCCAGAGAGAAACACCACCTCTCAAAAACTTTCCAGACTCACATAAAGCTAAGGAAGTCGAGACCTTCCAAGCCTTAAGAAAGGGGATCCATTACTGCTTCAGAGTAGGTCTTCACGGACAGCCTATGCCTCTCAAGGGCCAGGCCATGAGAAGGATTGTTGCTGCAGGAGGCCCTTCTCTTGAGGCAACAAGAAAAGGGACACTGCCAGGCTCAAGAGATACACATATCATGACATGTGCAGCCAGTCCAGAAATATTTGTGTCGTCAAATCCAGGTGAGACCGAATTCTGCACCGAAGGAGACTTACAAAGGGCCATGGGGGGGGGAGAGGAGAGAAACACTCCTGAAACAAGGCATCCAAGTGGCTGCACATGGAACCTTCCTTGCAGCTGACAAGCTCTCCACTTTATTGCATACACAATAATGCCTTAACATATGGAGCCCTTCTAACAATACAAAAATGTGCTCTAAAAAAGTGTACTCACCTGTAGGCAGGTGTTCTCTGTGAATAGCAGGAATATGTCCTTATGTATGGTGATGATGGAGCCCCACAAGGAATGCTCTCCAGCTTCCAAAGGAAGCTTTAAGACGGTATGCTGCGCATGCATACCTGCCTTTCCCGCCACATGAGCTGGCTGAGGACCACGTTCAGGTCCCAAGCAATCATAGGGGGTTTAACTGGAGGCTTTGAAATAAGTGAGCCCCATGTGAATCGGCATACCAGAGACTGAGCCAAGGCAGGCTTCCCATCGCTACCACAATAGAATGCTCCAATCACTCTGAGTTGAACACGCACAGAGTTGGACTTTAGCCCAGAATTGAAGAGGTTCAAGAAGTACTCTAACAGCTAGTCCAATGGGGCAGACAAAGGGGTCCAATGCCCAGTCAGCACACCAGACAGCAAACCTCTACCATTTGAAAGCAGACTTTACGTGTTGACTCCTTGCAAGACGCTAGTAGGCTCTCAGTGACACCCTTGAGGAGGGCAAGCTCCACGAGGGCTACCCACTCAGCATCTGTGCTGTGAGTGCTAGGGAACAGATGTTGGGATTTAACAGGGAGCTGCCCTCTTGCAAGGTGAGGTCTGGGTCAGAGCCTAAACAAAGAAGTTCCTTCTCCCTCTGCTGAGAGCAGGAAGCCTGGGCCTTAGGCTGCACTTGCAGCTGATATGGAAAGTACTTCCATGGGCACAGGAGGAAAACCTTTTTTTGGCTGGCACTTTCTTCTGCGTGTGATCCGCAGTTTTTCTGGAGAGCCTGATGAGGGTTACCCTACTCCTTTTGCAGCTCTTCGGCTTTTTCCTCTACGAGTTTACCGAAGAGGTTTTCACCCCAACAGGGGATGTTAGCGATATTGACCAGAATCCACTGTTCCAGGTCAGAGGACTGCAACCAAGGATCACTGCACACCGGATGGTCTACGGCCGACACCCTACCAGTGGATTCAAAGGCATCGTAAGTGCCCCGGAACTTAAACTTCGAGCAATCTTTGTCATGAGCTATGAGACCTTTAAAGGACTTGCTGCGGTCCTTGGGGATGAGGGAAGTCCTTGATGACATCTTTGAGGAACATGGTCATTTACATTTGATAGGCCAGGATCCTTGCTATCAGTATGGAACCCTGGAAACAACTCCTCCCAAAAGGAGTCCAGGGTTCACACCTCCTGCGTGTGCAGCACCAAAGAGTGCATCTTGCCACTCTTTGCCCCTTCAAGGCAGACTCTACTACAATGGAACTGTGGGGTAATTGAGGCTTCTCGAACCATGGAGCCTTTTAGACTCTGTACAGGAAATCAAGCTGGTGGCTGATGGCTGGGAGCGTGAATGGCACCTCTCACAGTCACAAAAGCAGCCTCTGCAGGACATGGTGGATGGGAACAGTCACCGCCTCACGAGGGGCTGAGGTGTACTGGAGAAGTTCCAGTTCCTCCTCCCTCTGTTCCTCTTCCAATTCCAGAGAAAAGGGGGTGGCCTTGGCCAGGTCCTGAACAAAATCCTGGCAGGACATGTCTTATGGGGGCGACTTCCACAGATCCGGAGGCGGCAACAGGTCAGATGGGAGGACCCTGAGCCCTAAGGTCCAATATCATTGATTATGCTTTGGTTTCCCATTCCAATTCAGATTCCGAGAGGACATCAAAGTAATGCAGAGTCTCCTCCAAGCGCAGATTGTGTGGCTCTGGAGAGGGCGGATGTCGATGGGCCCCTTTGCGCCCAGCATGCCGATGGCAATGCCCAGGGGCCTCGGACTCTGATACACAGGCGAGGGAGATGGGTGGGAGGCCGGTATCAACGCCAGTGGCCGGAGCCAATATCCCAGCTGCGATGGGCAGGGCAAGGATTTCCAGGATCGACTGGAAGGAATGTGGTGACAATGTGCTCCGAGCCATGAAGCCTGCATTACACAGAGTTTCCACTGCAGCAGGTGACCTTCCAAGGCTCGTAGGCATTCCTCCAGAACCACCACCAATGAAGACGTCAATCCTGCAGCTATCACTGGTGAACCCTCAAGTGGGGACTCCACAATAATAGGAGCATCGGGAGACATCTGGCAGCCCTCCTGGGCACTAGGAATGGACTCTGCTGTTCGAAACGGGTCTTCCTGCAGGGGAAGCTTCATTGGCTGTTTTCGACCCTCGCTGTCCATCTCATGTCTAGAAGGGTTGCACGCAGATTTTCTCCTTATGCTCCCCTTTCGATGAGGATAGGGTCGCTGTAGAGGGATGTCGCTCACTGCCCTAACCCTTTTTGCCTTGGCCATCTCAGGCGTGGACGAGGGGATCAAGACTGAGGATACTGAATTAGATGAGCCAAAGGGGGGGGGGGAACTCCTGCTTTTCCCAACTCTTCAGTCCTCAAGGCATCATCTGCAAACAGAGTTCGCAGGACACCGGTTGGTGATCGGGTCCAAGGCATTGCAAGCAGGGCCAGCCCATCCACTAGGCAAACTAGGCAGTCACCTAGGGCAGCAAAAACAGGCCATTCAAAGCTAAATCGATTTTGACAGCCAGAGGTGGTTTCACCTAGAGCTCCAACTCTAGGGCTGGCCCTGATTGCAAGCACCAGTAATGGCAGTCAGTAGCAGAAATGGTCTTGCCACATTTGGTGCATTTTTTGAAGTTGCTAACAGGCTTATATTTGCCAAAAAAAATACTGCCTCAGCATAAATAAACTGAAAAACTGCCGTGGGCGATAAAAAGCCCCCGAAGGGGAAAAGACACCAAAAAGGCGCAAAACCTACAGGAAAACACACCCAGAGGGTGAGAAAAAGCTAACAGGCAACAGGTGGGTGAAAAAGTGAGCAAACGTTCAGCCACAAGGTAAGAAATTAAAACTTTTTTCTAGACTGCACGTCCTAGGGGCTCTGCAGGGAAAAAAAAAAAAAAAAAAAAGAGAATATTGCGCCACAGCAGGCAAGCAAAGGCAGGCACACATGCGTAGCATAACTCCCAAAGGCTTCCTATGGAAGCTAGGGAGCGTTCCATGTGGGGCTCCATCAGCGACATCACCCATACGTGAGGACTTATTTCCTGCTTGTTCACAGAGAATCAGAATTAGTGCAATTTTTTAAATATTTCAAATAGTTCAATATTTGAAATATTTAAAAACTTGTACCAATTCTGATTTTTAGAGCATATTTTTGTATTGCACTAGAAGATCTCCACTTTGGCATTCTCCTCATTGACCAGCAAGTTGAATATTGGAAGCCCCACCTCTGTCCTATGAAGTCAAAGGGTTCAACTCCCACTTGCCAGGGCCCACAGTGTTCAGGACTCAAAGTCATCCCACATGCTGTCAATGTCTGCCATGTGGGCCACAGACAGGCAAATCAAATGCTCCTCTGTTGAATAGCACAGCTTCACCACCTCAAAAGCTACTCTGGCAGGAGTTCTGCCAGGCTTGTTGACAAACTACAACCATGGCATGGTCTGAGAACATGCAGAATGATTTGCTCACCAGAAGAGACCTGAACCCCCAGCCTCTCTGGTCAGTAAATTACCTGGGCTGTGTTGTCCTTGCACTTTTTGTGAGGAGATGTGGCCAGGCCAAAAGGCAGAGACAAAACAGGAAATGGTGGTCCAGAACACAGAACAGGAGAAACCGCTGGGGTTTCTTTCAAATCAAAATATAGGAAGTACACCTTCACTAGGACCAGGGAGGTTAGAAGCACCCCATGCTAAACTGATACAATGACCAACCTGATAGTCTCCATGTGGGCAAGAGAGAGACTCAGAGCTTGGCACTGACCACCTTCAGTTCCTGTACAGGCCAGAAGAATCCTCCCTTCTTGGGCACCATGAAGTAGATGGAACACCCCTGGCCCTACTCTGCAGAGGGCTAAGATAGAATAGCCTATAACTGCAGAAGGCACTGAAGTGTTTCTTCGATCACCACCTGCTTGAGTGAGAAGTCAGAGAGAGACTCCACAAGGCTGTCCCATAGAGGCTCTATAAACTCCAACATGTAAACCTCACTGAGGACCTCAAGGACCCATTAGGCTGGAGCCCCCCTTGCCCCTCAGCCAACTGTACCTCAGAAGGGGCCTGCCAGAAGTCATTGTGGAGGTTTACTGACTCCAGAGATCAAGGATGCTAAGAGCTCCAGAAGGGCTGACCCATCTTGAGTTTAGATACAGAGGATGAATAGGCACTCCTGGGACCTTGGACTTGACTTCTGGAAGCTCCTATAGATGGAGCTTTCCCAAGGTCTAACAAACTTATCCAGGCCCTCCCAAAAGAGCAATCTGCCCCGCCTCCGCTACCTCATCCGCTAAAAAAAAAGAGAATTATCTTCAATCCAACCAACTCATCTTGGGGAAAAAAGACAGGGCTCTGGGAGGAATGGGCAAACAAAATTACAGAACAGGCGTGCTTAACCCTCTGGCCACCAGCAGGGGATGCCCCAAGGGCCTCAGAGCCTCTCACAGAAAAATGGTAATTACACTTACCTGGTAATTATTTTTCCTTGAGGGACGACAGTTTAGTCCTCCACCTCTGGGTTGTGCACCTCCTCCTGCAGCATGGAGACTGGGCATGTCACAAAAAAGTGACATCACTGGATGTAGTCTGCTGGCCTCTCCCATCAGCCCCAGTGAACTATTGACAAAGCACACTTAAAGGAACAACAAATGAGTAGCTAATAAAAAACATGTTAAGTGAACGTATAACAACTACTTTATACAAGAGACTTTCTTGTCTTGGAAGATAGGCTTTTCTTCTTGTGCCTTCTCCTTCCGCCTGCGCCAGAGAGATAGACAAGAAAGAACCAGAAGAGAGACAAAGAATCCTAGAAAGACATCTACCTACCTGTAATCTCACTCTTCTCCTGGCTGAACCTCCACTGCTTAGCTGTATATTACCCCGGGTGGGAATGAGGACTAAACTGTCATCCCACAAGGAAGAACAATTACCAGGTAAGTGTAATTACCATTTCCTTATTGGTCCTCCAGTTTAGTCCTCCATATCTGGGATGTAACAGAGCAGTACCTATTGGGAGGGACCCTTCCAGCCAGCCTGCAACACCGCTGCCCCAAATACAGCATCCTTTGCTGCCAAGACATCCAGGCAGTAGTGTTTACTGAAAGTGTGAAGAGACGACCATGTAGCCGCCCTACAAATTTCCACAGGCGACACCAAACTGTGCTCCGCCCATGACGCCGCTTGCGCTCTGGTAGAATGAGCTCGCAATCCAGCTTGCACCTGTCACCCCGACAACAGATATGCCGAAGCAATCGCCTCTCTAATCCAATGAGAAATGGAGGCTTTCGCCGCTGCCTCCCCCTTACGGGATCAACCGAACAGGACAAACAGACGGTCGGATTTGCGAAAAACCTCTGAGACCTTCAAATACCGATGCAACACTCGCTTTAAATCCAAGCGGCGCAATCCCCAGTCCACTGCGATGCCCTCTAACGAACCCAGCACCGGAAGAGAAACCATCTGATTTATATGAAATGGAGAAACTACCTTAGGCAAAAAGGAGGGAACCAGCCGAAGCACCACCTTTTCCCTAGAAAAAGACAGAAACAGCTCTCTACAAGACAATGCCCGCAACTCAGAAATTCGCCTCGCTAAGCAAATGGCCACCAAAAACACCATCTTCAACGTCAAATCCTACACGGACGCTTGTTGCAAGGGCTCAAAAGGCTCCCTAGCCAGAGCTGCTAAGACCAAGTTGAGATCCCACGGAGGAACCACAATCCTACGAGAAGGACGTAACCTGGTTACTGCTTTGAGAAAATGCAACACGTCAGCATATGCACCTAGCGCTATTCCCTGCACCTTGCCTCTATAGCAAGCCAGCGCGGCTAACTGTACCCTCAAGGAGCTGGCCGCCAGGCCCTTTTCGAATCCGTCCTGCAGGAAGCTTAAAACCACTGAAACGGACGCTGTCACCACGCACACTTGCCTCCTGGAACACCAATCCTCAAAAATGCGCCAAATGCGAACATATGTCAGAGACACAGAAGACTTCCGAGCTTTAAGTAAAGTCGCAATGACTGCTCCTGAGTAACCTTTTTTCTTTAAACGCGCCCTTTCAATGGGCCAGACCGTAAGAGAGAACCGATCCACTTGAGGCAACCGCAGAGGCCCATGAAGTAACAGACTGTCTGACATTGGCAATCTCCACAGATCCCCGTCGAGGAGGCAGATGAGATCGGCATACTACGGACGTCTTGGCTAGTCCGGAGCCACCAGCAACACTTTCCCCGCGTGAGCATCGATCCGCTGTACCACCCGACCTATGAGCGCCCAAGGAGGGAATACATAGAAGAGACCCGACACCGGCCAGCATTGCAGCAGGGCGTCGATCAACTCAGACATCCTTTCTCGCCGTTTGCTGAAGAACCGACTTGCTTTTGCCGAGTGAAAGGTCGCCATGAAATCCATGATCGGCGGCTCCCACCTGTGCATCACCTGTGCAAAGACCTCCGGATGCAACTCCCATTCGCCGGCATCCACCTGGACTCTGCTGAGAAAATCCGCCGTCACATTGTCCTTCCCGGCAATGTGTGCCACCAAAATCGCTTGCAGCCGAAGCTCGACCCAAGCAAAGAGCGCCTCTGCTTCCTCTTCCATGGCCATACTTCTTGTACCACCTTGCCAATTGATGTAGGCCACTGTTGCGGAGTTGTCCGATAGAACTCTTACCGCCCGACCCCGCACCGTCCCCTCGAATGCTTGCAACACTAACGCTCTGAGTTACAATCTGTTGATTGACCACATGCTCTCCTGAGCTGACTACAGACCCTGCGTGAAGAGCTCCCCGCAATGTGCTCTCCAACCCGCGAGGCTTGCATCTGTCAACAACGGTAGCCACTCTGGCTGCTCCAGGGGCACCCCGGCCTTCAACGACCCCGGAATTAGCCACCACTTCAACGCTCGTCTGACCCCGAGAGGGAAGGGCAGACGTCTGCTCAGCGGGTCGGCTTGATGAGACCAACAGTGAAGTAACGCACTCTGCAACGGTCTCATATGAGCTCTGGCCCAAGGTACCACCTCTAAGGACGCTGTCATTGTACCTAACACCCGGAGATAATTCCAGGCCGAAGGAACCGGTGTGGTCCTGAACTGGCGAATCACTTGTCGTAGGGCCTGGACCACTGTTCCCTCTAAAGCTGTGCGCGTGTGCGCGCGCACACACCTCGCCAAGCGAGCGCACATACTTTACAAAAGAGCGCACAAAATTACGGTTCTGATTCTGATAGAAAACAACACAGACGTCTTAAAATGTAAAAGTTGTGATTGTAATTACTAGAAATTTTCCGCTTCATTTAGTAATCATCTATTTTCATTTAATTTGATTAAAATCAATGTGGTGTACATACTGTATTCTGACATGTAGTCAAATTTTAAAGTATATAACTCCGAGTGTCGTTATGTGGCGGACAAAAACTTAACCTTTCAAAAGCTGCACAGCTGATATTTTATGCGCACACAGCCTACAGAAAATTAGAGGGAACACTGGCCTGGACCCAACGATCCGGCAGAAATACAGCTCCCCTCTGAGCGTCGAATTGCACCCCGAGGTACTCGAGGCTCTGGGACGGAACAAGATGACTTTTGCTCGTATTGACTACTCAGCCTAGCTTCTCCAAGAATTTCACCACCTTGTCCGTAACTTGTACGCTCTCGGCTCTGGACTTTGCTCTAATTAACCAATCGTCGAGATAGGGATGAACCAGAATTCCTTCCTTCCGCAACGCCGCCGCTACCACCACCATGATCTTGGTGAACGTCTGTGGCACCGTTGCTAGACCGAAGGGAAACGCCTGGAACTGATAGTGCCCCCACGGTAGAGCGAAGCGGAGAAACGTTTGATGACCCGCTCTGATTGGTACGTGTAAATACGCCTCCGTGAGATCAAGGGATGTCAAGTACTCTCCTTGGCACACCGCCACAATGACGGATGTGATAAGGAAGCTTATCAAAGCTCAGGGAGTAAGGACAAAAGAGGGGAATTTACTCTGATCAAGGGACCTGTGTTGCCAGGGCAGAGAAATAAGACAGCTTGTTTCCCTAAAAGACTACATGTTCCAGGATGCATCAGTTTGCAGAAAGCCCCTAGAGAAAGCCCGGCACGACAGGCGGGAAACAAACTTCAACCCAAGTGAATAATCTCCAAACGAAGCTCCAGCTCATCACCATACAACAGATTTCGAAAAGACTTGCTCACATGTAGAGAACTTACTTTCGGAAGGACACCAACTGAGTACAGTTCTTTTCAAGTGATTTTCTGACCCAAGCTCTCCTAGGAAGGATTGAGCTCCCAACGTGGTCAACACCACCTATAATCATAGTCACACCTACATCAGGAACTGCAAGTATTATCAACACATCTAGAACAGTAATAGCCTCTTTAATATTGCTTATCCCCATAACGCTGCTTGCTGCCATTATTTACTGTTGCCAGTATCTACCTTCATTTGCTATATCTATTATTGCCTGTATTTACTGTTGCCAGTATCTATTTATTTTTATTTATTTATTTATTACAGTTGCTTATATACCGCACTATTCGGTATCAGCGCGGTTTACAGTATAACAAAAACAACCTAAACACAAACTGTTTGGTTTTACATAGAACAGGAATATCAACTTGGATAATAGGGTTGAACTATATACATGAGGGGTCAATTAAATAACAGGGTTGGATTATATACATGAAATATTAGTTGCACTCATTCTACTGTAATTACTGTTGTCTGTATTTACTGATGCCAATAACTACTCTCATTCTACTCTAAATCTACTGTGGTACCTTCTACTGTTGACAGTAACTCTACCCTCACTCAAATGAGTCCCCGTACTACTCTCGCCAGTAACTCACCCTCACTCAACTGTGTCACGCTTAATCTTCCTGTAATAAATTAGAAGCAACTGCCTGTTGAAAAACATTCACAACTAGAAACCTCTCCAACTGTCTTACATCTTCCTCTACCCCCCTTGTACCGACACAGAAAGATCCAAAATGAAGCACATAACCCTCACCCTTATGAGTCTTTACCTTCTACTCACTATCTTGCCATCCAGCTCACTAGCTCTAACGACAGCACAAAACCACATCCCAAAGCTCTCAACTGGTGGAAGAAAATGGCCCGATGACTCCAACAACCTCTATCATGGAGCGAGCTATCCACGCCGCCCCCACTTAATTTATATCCCTCTACAAAACTCCTCAAAACCCAAGCAAAATAAACGCCCACACACTAACAGCCTGAAGTGCGCACTCATTAACTCTCGATCACTTCGCAAAAAATGGCCAGCAATCACTGAAACAATAACGCATCTTAACCTAGATATCATTATGATCACCGAGACCTGGCTCTCACCGGAAGATAATACCATCCTCAATCAACTTCTACCACCTAACTTCGTTACTTTCACCAGCCACAGGCAAAACAAAAGGGGTGGAGGAGTTGCCGTCATCACCAGATCTGACCTTCAATTTGAAATGGTAGAAGCCAGCAACACCAATGCTCTTGAAACAGTATCTATATCCAACCACCTTTGCTCCATAAACCTTATTTATAGAGCGCCCTCTCCTGATCCAGACAACCTCTCCAGTATCATAAACCTAGCATCTAACACCTATGTTCCACATAGACCAAATTGGATATTAGGTGATTTTAACTTGCCATCCCTACAGGACAATCAGGCAGCCGCCTTCATAGAGGCCCTAGACATCCTGGGATATACCCAATTGGTACAAGAACCTACGCACACAAAAGGCAATATTCTCGACCTGATATTCGCCCCACAAACAGTGCTTCAACAAGCACAAAACGTCACGTTATCACTAACAGCAGTCCCATGGTCGGATCATAAGCTTATCTCCTTCCAAATTCCAACCCCCATCAAGTCACAAAGGCCTATCATGAACTCACAAACAAACACAATCTCAAACGCCAGAAGATTTCAACCGTTTAACAAAGAACGCATCCTTGCTGAAACAAACTCTCTCCTTGACAAGACCTCACAAGACCTAGACATCCTAATTTCCACGTGGAACAGCAAACTCAGCGCGATCGCAATCTATCCCACCACAACTAAAGCCCCAAAGAAAAGACCATCCGCACCATGGTTTACAGCTGACCTAAAGGCGTCTCTAACCCTCCTACGAAGATTGGAAAAGCGCTGGAGGAAATCACGTACCAGCAGTGACCAAACAGCATACATCCAACTCCTACACACACATCGCAAGGCTGTCACCGACAAGATGAAACAACATCACACAGACACTCTGAAACGTTCATTAAACAAGCCGCATGACCTCTTCAACCTGGTCAAATCTCTTGCCAAAGAACCGACTCCGGAGTGCACAGGATCTATACACCCACAGGAGTATGCCGTCTTTATGCAATCAAAATTATGCAAAACTGACAAGATGGTTATACCGGACCCCCCTGATTCTCAAGTATGCGCAACATATCTATCCGCCTTCACCACACCATCCAAGAGAACTATCGAAGACACCATCGCTACCATAAATACTTCCACCTCATACTCAGACCCATGTCCAGCATTCTGGATAAAAGATCTGCGATCCGACCTTGCCCCAATCTTAACCAAAATGATAGGACTATCATTGAGCACAGGGTCGTTCCCATCCACGCTCAAACAGACCTCCGTCAGACCGCTGCTCAAGGACATCAAATTAGATCCTCAAAAGGTCGAGTCCTACAGACCTATTTCTAGTATTCCGATGCTCGCTAAAATCGTTGAAAAAATAGTCTACAGGCAGCTACAAGATCATGTGGACACCAACGCACCTCTAGATCCATCGCAACACGGATTCAGAGAATCACACGGAGTAGAAACACTACTCACTACTCTTTTCAACACCATAATATCAGGCATTGACAACTCACGTACAGGCTTCGCACTCATCTTCTTGGATATTGCCGCAGCCTTCGACTCAGTCTGCCATGAGATTCTCCTGATTCGGCTAAGGGAGAAAGGCATCACCGAAACAGCTCTGGAGTGGTGCAGGTCTTACCTGTCTGGAAGATGGCAACACGTACGAGCAAATGGAACCACATCCGAGCCATTCCTACAGAGCCAAGGAGTCCCTCAAGGATCCTCACTGTCTTCACTTATGTTTAACATCTATATCCAACCCATTTGTAACATCATTAGATCGTTTAACGTGAGTTGCATGATTTACGCAGACGATGTACTAATGTACCTGCCAATATCCCTGGAATGCCCGGATCTCACCCCACTAAGTGTTTCAACGCAGTATCCGAATGGCTCCTCTCCCAAAATCTGCGCATCCAACATAAGAAAACGGAGGTCCTGTTCATCTCTAGAAACCCTGAGTTTACACCACCTAATCATTTGGAAGTAGATAACGCCAAGCTGCAAGTAAAATCAGCCATACGGTATCTCGGAGTCACATTGGATCAAAACCTCAATATGAAGCAGCACATAGCAAAAACAGTAAGAGCGATCTACTTCAAGATCAGATCCCTTAGACACATACGCCCCCTACTCGAGCTGAGCGACTTCCGCACCATTTACCAAGCTCTCATCATCCCTCATTTTGACTATTCAAACGCCATCCTACAAGGACTCCCTCAGGCAACCTTACATCCCTTACAACTCACAATGAACAGTGCAGCGCGAATCCTCTTCGGAGCACCAAGGAGAGAGCATATCACACCCCTCCTGATGCAGCTGCACTGGCTCCCCATTCAAGCCAGGATTAGCTTCAAGACCTTAGTGATGACATTCAAGGCCATCAACGGGCTCTCCGCATCCTCAGTATGTGACCTCATACAACCACCCACACCCAACAGGATAAGAAGAACCACCGCAGCCAACATGCTAGCAATACCAAAAGCCATGACAAGATGCTCCATATCAACTTCAAATAGAGCCTTCAGTCTGAGCGCCCCAAGCCTATGGAACTCCCTACCACCACACATCAGAGCTATCCCCAACTTGAGCCAGTTCAGGAAGGCCTTAAAACAACTCCTCTTTATTAGATACCTTATAGACTCCCCCGAACCACAGCCACCAGGTATGACCATCTCACAATAACTCCATCCCACATGCATACAGTTACCTATTTCAATGTTTCACACATGTAGATAGTTTCCCCTGTTATCCAAGTTGATTGCTCCTGTTTATTGTAATGACCTGACTCCTGTTTATTGTCGGATACTGTTAGTTTTATGTAAACCGCGCTGATCGCAAATAGTGCGGTATATAAGAAATGTAAATAAATAAATAAAAAATAAAAGAGGAGCTAAAGTGGAAAAGCATGAGTCTAATCAGAGAAACCATTATGTCATCCCTAATCAATCATCTTCTAGGAGAGAGCTTAATCCACAACACCTGAAGAATGCAAGGGAGGAGTTGCAATCTAAGCCCTTTAAAACTAGAAGGGATTCTTCAGGAAGGGAGAAGACCAGGAGGAACGGAAGCAGATGGAACAGAAGGAACAACCGGAACCTGAAGGAACAAGGACAAGGAAGCAGACGGTCCAAGAGAGGAGCTCAGAGAAGTACGTATGCCTGGAGAGATTCCTGGGGGAAACAACCTTCAGACGACTGGAGAAAGCCAGAGATCTGGAGATCCACAGCCAGGGACCCTCAAGCAGCACCTAGAAGGAATACTGCTGCAGCTAAGGAGAAAAGGAG
The DNA here is from genome assembly GCA_033557465.1 of Ichthyophis bannanicus. Classification (NCBI taxonomy): domain Eukaryota; kingdom Metazoa; phylum Chordata; class Amphibia; order Gymnophiona; family Ichthyophiidae; genus Ichthyophis; species Ichthyophis bannanicus. Next base: position 552,955,832 of record CM066031.1, read on the forward strand.
CCCAAATACCTCTTGGAGGACGTATGGAGAAAAGGCCCTGAGGTCCAGAGATAACAACTGGAGGACAGGACACAGAAGCTCTGTTGCATACTGGCCAGAATACCAAAGGAATCAGCTTGATGCCAGCCTGGATTCAGGTATGAACTGTGAACGTTTCTCTAGCTATGAGCATTGCCAACAGCAGGGAAACAGTTTCTCTCCGTACAGAGGTCAGTTAGTAAAGCCCTCTGAGTCAGACAGTGAAATTGAACCCATGCAATTCCAGGAGCAAGGTTTAATATCTGATGAAGAGAATGTTTGTATGGACTTTTCCCTGTGTAGGTTGTTAGTTTAGAAAAATCCTCCAAATAAAAGCAAACATCAAAAGGAAACATTCTAATTATTGGCTCCCCAGAAAGTTCTCTTAGAGAGAGAAAGCTTTTGGGGAAGTTTGCCCGTGTGCTGAGAACAAGCTGATTGCATCAGGGTTTGTCACCTGTTGGTAGAGCAGAGCACAGCACAAGCCAAGCACACATGGAATGTAAAAGTTCTTTTCTGTGTGGATAAAGAGGGAGGAGTAGCCTAGTGGTTGGGACAAGGTACTTCAGGCCGGAAGGTCAGGGGTTCAAATCCCACTAGAGGACAGCAACCTTGGGCCGGAAGGACTGGGGTTTCTAGTCCCACAGATGCTCCTTGTGGTCTTGGGCAAGCCACTTAACCCTCCATTGCCCATGTTCCCTGTAAGTATTAGTGTATGTGTCTCATATCCCCATGTGTTAAATGTATCCCCCAATTGTGTTGTGACCGCTTTGATTGAAGGATAAGGCGGTATACAAAACTGTCTAAATAAAATAAATAAATAAAAGAGAGCTGTTTTTTTTGTACAAAGAAGTTTTTCCTTTTTGGTTTGTTTCCACCACAGCACTGCTACGAAGTTTGATAGCAGTGGCATTGAGGGCATTGACTCAGAAAGGATTAAAGTTTTGCAGGAAACAAAATCTGCTGTAGAATCTATATGGATTGAAATTCCATGTAAAAGGGGGAAGGCAATGGCAGTAGGGGTGTACTATCGAGCGCCTGGCCAGAATGACCAAATGGATGATGAATTGCTCAAAGAAATCAAGGAAGCTAACAAAAGTTACAGCGCAGTAATAATAATGGGTGATTTCAACTACCCCGGTATTGACTGGGTCAGTGTCACGTCAGGACATGCTAGGGAGATAAAGTTCCTAGATGAAATAAATGACTGCTTCTTGGAGCAGCTGGTTCATGAACCGACCAGAGGGGAAGCCATATTAGACCTAGTCCTTAGTGGAACACCAGATCTAGTGCAAGAGATAAGGTTGTTGGGGCCACTTGGCAATAGTGATCATAGCATGATCGCCTTTGATTTAATTAGTGGAGGAGGGATAGTAAGGAAATCCACAGTACTACCCTTTTAACTTTCGAAAGGGAGACTATGATAAAATGAGGAAAACAGTTAAGAAAAAACTAAAAGGAGCAGTTGCAAAGGTTAAAGACGTACATCAGGCTTGGCTGTTGTTGAAAAATACTATCTTGGAAGCCCAGACCAGCTGTATTCCACGCTTTAAGAAAGTGGAAGGAAGTCCAAAAAACTGCCAGCATGGTTTAAAGGTGAGGTCAGAGAGGCTGTTGTTGCCAAAAAAGCATCTTTCAGGAAATGGAAAAAAGAGCCAAACGACGAAACCTGGAAACAGCACAAGCACTGGCAAGTCAAATGCAAGGCATTGATAAGGCAGGCAAAGGGAGAATTTGAGAAGAAGCTTGCTGCGGAAGCAAAAACACGAAGTAAAGACCTTTTCAAGTACATTCGTAGCAAAAAACCTGTGAGAGAGTCAGTTGGTCCATTAGATGATAAAGGGGTTAAAGGAGCACTAAGAGGCGACAAGGCGATAACAGAGAGACTGAATGAATTCTTTGCTTCGGTCTTTACTGAGGAAGATGTAGGGATGTTACCCATGACTGAAGTGGTATTTAAAGGTGCGGAAGAATTGAAGGAAATATCGATACATCGGGAAGATGTATTACAACTATTAGATAAACTGAAGAGTAGCAAATCACCTGGGCCAGATGGTATACATCCAAGGGTGTTGAAAGAACTGAAATATGAGATTGCAGACCTGCTATTAGTAATCTGTGAACTATCATTAAAATCATCTCTAATGCCTGAAGATTGGAGGATCGCCAATGTAACACCAATTTTTAAAAAGGGTTCCAGGGGTGATGCGGGAAACTACAGACCGGTGAGCCTGACATCAGTACCAGGAAAAATGGTAGAAACCATCATAAAGAATAAAATTACTCAGCATGTAGATAGTCATGTCCTAATGGGAGACAGCCAACATGGCTTTAGACAAGGGAGATCTTGTCTTACTAATCTGTTATGTTTTTTTGAAGGAGTGAATAATCAGATGGACAAAGGTGAGTCGGTTGATATTGTGTATTTGGACTTTCAGAAAGCCTTTGACAAGGTCCCTCATCAGAGACTTTTGGCAAAACTAAAGAGCCATGGGATAGGAGGCAGTGTACTATTGTGGATCAGGAACTGGTTAAAAGATAGAAAGCAGAGGGTAGGGCTAAATGGCCAATTTTCCCAATGGAGAAAGGTGAATAGTGGTGTACCCCAGGGATCTGTGCTGAGTCCGCTGCTTTTTGACATATTCATAAATGACCTGGAAAGTGGAATAACGAGTGAGGTTATCAAATTTGCAGATGACACAAAACTATTTAAAGTTGTTAAAACCCATGAGGATTGTGGAAAATTGCAAGAGGATCTTGATAAATTGGAAGACTGGGCATCAAAATGGCAGATGAAATTTAATGTGGACAAGTGCAAGGTTATGCACCTAGGGAAGAACAACCCAAACTATGGTTACACGATGCAAGGTTCCACATTAGGAACCACCACCCAGGAAAAAGATTTAGGCGTCATTGTGGATACCATGTTAAAACCCTCGGCCCAGTGTGCAGCAGCGGCCAAGAGAGCAAATAGAATGCTAGGTATGATAAGGAAAGGCATGGAAAATAAAACAGCCCATGTTCCCTGTAAAATAGTTCTCTGTGTGCTGTGCTTTCCTGTCTAATCAATGTGTTTATACCTCAAAAAAAATTTCCTGTCATGATTTGACAATTTCCAATCTGTAATCAAAAACCGCTGCTGATCGCTGGAAGTAGCGGTATACAAATGTATACTAAATAAATAAATAAATAAATAAAATAAATAAATAAATAAAAGATATTATAATGCCTCTATATCGTTCCATGGTGAGACCGCACCTTGAATATTGTGTGCAATTCTGGTCGCCGTATCTTAAAAAGGATATAGCGATTTTAGAAAAGGTTCAGAGAAGAGCCACCAAAATGGTAAAGGGGATGGAAGGATACTCCTATGAAGAAAGGCTAAAAAGGTTAGGGCTCTTTAACCTGGAAAAGAGACGGCTGAGGGGAGATATGATAGAAGTCTATAAATTAATGAACGGAGTGGAACGGGTAAACGTAGATCGATTGTTTACCTTATCAGAATATAGAAAGACTAGGGGACATGCAATGAAGCTACAGGGTAAACTATTTAAGACTAATAAAATAAAATATTTTTTCACTCAACGTGTAATCAAACTCTGGAATTTGTTACCGGAGGATGTAGTAAAGGCTGTTAGTGTAGCTGGGTTTAAAAAAGGTTTGGACAAGTTCCTGGAGGAAAGGTCCATAAACCATTAATTAAGAAGGGACCCAGGATATCAATGCTTGAATCAATACAAGCATTGTGGAACCTGTGTCCCTTGGGGAAACTGCTAGGTACATATGACCTAGATTGGCCACTGTTGGAAACAGAATACTGGGCTTGATGGACCTTGGTCTGACCCAGTATGGCATATCTTATGTTCTTATGTTATGGCTGTAAGAAAGCCTTTCTGTTCCATAAAGGACTTTGATACTTATTTACATAAACTTTTCAGTTGCCTTGCTTATGTTGAATAAACCCTGGAGAAGTTATCTGGATGGTGTTACCAAGTATAACTGTGTGTGGAATATTCACCCCATAAATAAACTCTAATTTTGCCTTACACTCGACCAACTACAAGTTTCTTCATTTATTTAAAAGGCAAGATTTGTGTGAATGGACTTCAATAACCACAATCCTTTGCAAGACAGTTAATTTACATACTTGCCAAGGTGATGGTACCTTCATAACAAGCACCCCCTTTTTCATGGACCATAGCGTTTCCATCCTGAAATGTGGTACCCGGAGACAGCGGTTCATCCCTTTTAGATCTAATATTGGACGAAGCGACCCATCCTTCTTTGGCACCACAAAATAAATTGAGTATCGACCCCTGCCGTAATCTTCTTTGGGCACCAGGACGACCGCACCTAAGTGCAACAGCCGATTCAGCGTGCAGCGGACTGCCTGGGCTTTCTGCTGCCCTTTGCAGGGCGACTGCACAAATGAATCTCGAACTGGCCGTGCGAACTCCAGCGCATAGCCCTCCCGGATTATTTCTAACACCCACTGGTCGGCCGTTATTTGGACCCAGGCAGGAAGAAAGTTCCGAAGTCGCCCGCCTATCGGAAAAATTCCTGCAGAGGTCCACTCACTTCATTGCGGCTTTCGATTGGATGCTGAGGTCACTGCCGCAAAACCTCTACCTGCTCCTCGAAACCCCTGAAACCCCTGGGTCTGAGGAGCAAATCTTCCTCTTTGGCATCCGCCCAAGCGAGAAGTCAGAAATCTTCGAAAATCTCTAAAGGAACCCCGAAAGGTTGACGCAGACTTCCCCTGTTTGGGCTTATCCTCTGGCAGTCAACCACCTTTAGACTCCCCTAACTCCTTTACCAACTTATCAAGATCCTCCCCGAATAACAACTTTCCTTTGAAAGGGAGTCTACCAAGACGTGCCTTGGAAGACCCGTCTGCCGCCCAATTCCGCAACCACAGGGATCTGCGAGCGGCAACGAGCGACGCCATGCTATTAGCCAGGGCTCTGATCAAGTCATAATGAACATCTGACAGATAAGCCAACCCCTACTCCAGGCAGTCCAGCTCTCTGACTCTCTTGCTCCAGCTGAGCAGACTGTCGCAAACGCTGCGACCATCAAAGACAAGCTCTTGCCACCCATGCCCCACAAATGGAAGCTTGTAATGACACCGCGTTGGCTTCAAAGGATTGCTTCAACAAACCATCCAACTTTCTATCCTGCGCATCCTTCAAAGCTGAGCTGCCTTCTACCGGAATAGTGGTTTTCTTGGTCACCGCTGACACCGCTGCATCAATCCTTGGAGACCGAAACCTCTCCTTGTCCTTATCTGCTAACGGATACAGTCTATTCATAATGCAAACACCTCTGAGCCCTACTTCCGGCTGATCCCACTCATCCTGTATCATCCTGTCAACTACCTTGTGAAGGAAAATACCACCTGCGTTTGCCTCACTGCCTGAATAATTGGGTCTTCACCGTTGTCATCCTCCACAGGCTGTTCCGTGGTGAGCTTAAGCGTCTGAAGGGACTCCGTGATAAGCGCTGTCAACTCCTCCCTCTGGAACATCCGAATAATTTTAGCCTGATTCTCTGGCTCAGGGATCTCTCCTTCTTCCAACTCTTCATCTCCACCTTCCAGGTCGACCTCATTTTCCTCAGACTCCTGCCCCTCCAACTCAGAAATTGAAGGCTCCCGAGTCCTTGCTTGTTTTGGCGGCCTCGAAGAACTGGCACTCGCCTCAGCCAGGCCTGGCTGTTGCGGCGCCCCAGACAGCGACAGAGCCTCCGGCACCTTCCCTTGCCGTCGCAAACAGAATGCCTGATGCATAATCAACACAAAGTCAGGGCAAAAATCCCTGGGCTGCGGTCCCGAAGTCGAAAGAGTCCCAGAGGGCTCGGCTGGCGCCTCGAGACCAGCCCCTGGCGCAGTGGGCAGCAGCACCTCTGCGTCCAATCCAGCCGAGGACCCCTGAAGGTCCTGCCCTACCTTAACCTCCATTTGCTGCTCCACACTGGTAGAAACTTGCGTATAGCCCCGGCAAATGCCAGAGTCGGCGATACCACCTCTACGGGTACCACACACAACACATTCAGGCCGCGACACCATTGCCTCTTTAATTTTATTTTTGCTTAAATTATTCTCCAATTATTCTTTAAATATTCAAGGGAAAAACAGTCAAGGCGGTCAACCAATAGAACTCTGACCCGTACCTCAAAAGAAGTGGTTCTGCCACCTGATTCAGGAAGCCAACTTGATCTGGCCCAAGAGCTCCCAGAGAAATGCAGTATTCACTACTATCACCCAAATCAACATAAAGGCAACTCAAAATAAATTAAAGTAAATAAAAGTAAAGGCAGAGAGAGAATTAAGGACTCCAGGAAGAGAAAAGTGCATCCAAAAACTGAATTGAACTGAATTGGATTGAATTGTGTGCCACGGAATTCAGCTCGTAGAAGGCACGCTGACAAAATGGCCGCCGCTGCCTGTCAGAGGCAGAAAAAAAAGGCACCAAAATCGCTGGTCCCTGCTCAAAATACAGCCCTCTTGCCTATACTCACTGCACCAAGTCACCCGACGAGCTGCGATCCGCGCTCCCGCAGTGCTGCAGCACACGCGACTCTGCTCCGCTGACGAGCGGGGAGCCGACAGGCAGGCTTCCGGCCACAAAATACAGCTAGGCTGCAGAGTCGCGGCAGCTCCGTGCTGCCAAAAAGCCTGAACTGGCTCTCATTGCTGCTGAGCTCTCCCCCGAACTGACCAGGGAGGAGAGATCTGCGCCGGTAGTGAGCTGGAGAGGGGAAAATAAAGACTGACAGGCCAGCCAGACCAGGCACAAGAAACAGCACTCCTTTGTTTTGTGTTTGTTTGTTTGTTTGTCAGCCCCCCAAAATAGCCAAAATATAAAATGAGGGACAAAGTAACCCAAAACTAGCTAAACCTAATCTAACTGCTCCTTATCTGTTCTCAAGTGAGCCCAGCACTTAGGTTCACTACGTCCTCCTGCTGCATGGAGACTGGACACACTGGGGATGATGGGAGAGGCCAGCAGACTACATCCAGTGATGTCACTTTTTTGTGACATGCCCAGTCTCCAAGCTGCAGGAGTAGGTGCACAACTCAGAGGTGGAGGACTAAACTGGAGGACCGATAAGGAAGGATTAATACAACATGTCCCCAAAAGGAAACCATTATGTAGCTGCTAAAGACTGACAAGAGCCCATGTGTGGCTGCTCAAGCTGACTGAAAGAAGAGCCCTGGACCCCCGAGGATTACCAGGGATCTCCGGGCTTGAAGCTATGGCCACTCCACATTCCCCCGTCTTCAGCGACCAAGCAGCCATCCAAAATGGCCACTGTTCCCATGGCGGGAATAAAGTGGAAGACTAGGCAGGAGGTGGAAAAGACGAGATCAGACCTTGCCGGAAAAGAGCACCCCAGGACATTCCCGCTCCCATCAGCGCAAAAAACTGCTGGGGGCTGCAGGCTGTATCAAGCCATGCAGTTGTATACTGCAGCAACAAAAAAGCAAGAAAAGTGCTGGGCTTCTTTTTGCCATAGCCTGTCAGGCTGGCCAGGGAAACCCAAGAAGGGCTGTCCCAGCCACCCCTGCAGTCCTGGAAAGCCCAGCTGCCTAGAAATCAAATGTTTTTTTTAATCCCTTATTTGAAGCTACATTATTGCAAGCAACTAAGAAAGCCAAACAGCAAAAAAAACTAAGCAGCTCAGCAAGCAGATGACAGAAAGAGGGAAGGGGAGCCCATGCCCAAAATTACCACCACGACCCCCCAAAGGCCCTGTGGAGTCCTCCTGTCTGCTCTCCAGCCTACCAGTACTGGAACCCATGGGTAACAGCACTGGACACAGAGCAACTGTTAGGTCAGACAGACAGGTGTGTACCCAAGCTTTGAACATACGCTGGGGCTACTGGTCTCAATCACACAGGTCAGAGGACCATGATCTGGACCAGGGGAGATGGGCATATCTTTACTGCTGCATCAGTGCAAACACCTTACCACCTGCTGGAGGCAGATAAATACTGGCTTCAAGCACAACCCATTAGCCTGAACTGATCTAGCTACATATTTTACTAATGTATGAAAGATTTGTCAAGCCTCACGTGCTGTGGCACAGTACAAAGTCGACTTTTAGCAGACTAACAAAAATGAAACATTTAACTTGCAAAAGGTGTTTTTTTTAGAGGGGTTCCCAGTTTTTGTTTTAAGGTGCAGGCTAAATTTTGGCTATATCTGCAAAAGGTACAGATGCTGGAAATCCCGAGTATCAGATGAAATTTACACACCCAGAAATGTCACAGTCACTCAGAAGCTTGCAGATAGCTACTCACAGACAAAACCAACTGTAATCAAACTGATTCAACAAAAGACTTCAGCTAACTTAAAAACAGTAATAAATTCTCTTCAAGGATCTATTACAAAGGCAGATTCACAATTTTACCACAGCTCTTAGCATAAAGACAGGCAAGGAGATACACACAAATATTCATTCAAGTTTAATCAGTAACCAGTAATAATGCAGAGTCCCTGCTAAGTGTCATGCTTCGACTACTAGACCAAAGGAAACTAGTTCAAAAATACTCCAGTGAACTAAAGTCATATTTTCCTTTCCAAAGCCCTTAGGAGGAATGACGACCAGCAAAGTTCTTTAATGAAATAAAAGCGACACTGGCTCCTTTAACTACCATTAAAAAAAAAAAAAGCCTTTTGCCTGATTTTCCACATAGTTTTGCTACTGTGAAATTGTTCAATCGTGAAGTGCTCTAACAATTAGCAAGAGCCTCAATTTATTACTGTCTATGAACACCATGTCTTGTTGTAATGCCGAGGTACCACTTGCCCTAGTGTATATGTGGAAACAATGAGTCATAAATAGCTTTTCCCACAGGGTCGAATGCCAGGGAAGAAGCTAGTGCTGACAGAGTTTATAAATTCAGAGGTTTTGGAGGGAAAGTAGTATTTGCTTCCTTTCAGGCAAAGCTTCCAAGAAGCAGCTTAGGGCTCCTGAAGTTGCTAGGGTCCTGCACGCTTAAGAGGGCATTGTAAGCTAAAGGAAAGAGAAAGGGTTTGCCTCCTCCTTGCCTGGTGAAGGGGTCATCAGTTGTCCTAGGACGTGTGGTGTGGAAGTTCACTAGGAACAGAATGAACAGTAGTTGTCTTACATGCTAGAGAATTATTGGTAGTAGACCAAGAGAAAGGTATTTGTGGGAGATTCTCAGTTTGGAGCTCCCATGGGTTAAGCCCACAGAGAGAACTACAAAAAGAGAGCATGGTATGAAGAGGTGTGCCTCTGTGGGTTCCTCATGGAGCTGCCTGGAGAAGAGCTTGGTATCTGAAAAAAAAATTAAAAAAAAGTAATCCTGACAAGGATCTCAGTTCTGAAGACACAAGAGAAAATTGTCCGACAACTAGAGTAGAAAATAGACAAAATATCCGTGTCCCTTTTCAAGATTATCCTTTATTTAATCTTATGACGGAAGTTTACAATTAAGTATAATTTTATTTGTTAATCATCCAGTAAACTATATTTTTACCTATTATAACCAACTTGAGAGGGCATTGGACTTTTGGGAGCGTGCCTACACTGTGCAAGGCGTAACACACTGGACGTCTGTATAGAGTCTAGAAAGAGTTGTTACTCACCTGTAACAGGTGTTCTCCAGGAGCAGCAGGAATCAGTCCTCACATATGGGTGACATCGACGTCGATGGAGCCCCCATGCGGAGCATTTCCCCAGCTTTCTAAGAAAGCCTTTGGGAATACACCCACGCATGCACGGTCCCCTTCCCGCCCAAAGGTGCCATCTTGCTCAGTCAGTTGACATAGCTAAAAGCACAAAAAACAAAATGAACTATATACAACTGCAACTCCCAGGGGAGAAGGGAGGGTTGCGAGGACTGATTCCTGCTGCTCCTGGAGAACACCTGTTACAGGTGAGTAACTACTCTTTCTCCAGGACCAAGCAGGAAGTCAGTCCTCACATATGGCTACCCAGGCTGAACCCAGGCTGAAAAACGAACTCCCTCTGTGAAGCCATAGCATGATGGAAAGAATTTCACTGAGACCAGAACCCCTCGGTAGCCCAACAAGAGGGCAGGAGGGTAGGAGTTGCCTAAACCTCGAAGAGATTCCGGAGTACTGCCTGACCAAAAGCACTGTCCCTACGGGACTCCCTCTCCAGGCAGTAATGGGCTGCAAAAGTCTGGCTTGAGGACCAAGTTGCAGCCCTGCAGATGTCTGCCAACGGTACAGAGCGGAGATGAGCTACTGAGGAAAGCCATGGCCCGGACACGGCGGGCTGTAACTCTACCCCTCAAGGGAAGGTCTGCCGCCCTGTAAGCCCAGGTGAGATACAGTCCGCCATCCATATGGACAAGGTACGCTTGGAGACAGGAACCCCCAAAGTTGTTTGGGTCAAAGAAGACGAAGAGCTGAGTAGCCTTTCTATGACCCTTAGTACGCTCAAGGTAGAAGGACAAGGCCCTCCTACAGTCCAGGGTGTGGAGGACTTCTTCAGCCCTGCTTGCATGGGGCCTAGGGAAGAATGTTGGAAGAACCACCTCCTGGTTGAGGTGGAAGGAGACGACCACCTTGTGTAGGAACTAAGAATGAGTCCTAAGGACCACTCTGTTCTTATAGAAACGGGTGTATGGCCCGCAGGGCCTGCAGTTCACTCACTCGCCTGGCCGAAGTCAGTGCCACTAGGAAGAGAGTCTTCCAAGAAAGGAAGCAAAGAGGGCACGTAGCCATCGGCTCAAAGGGTGGGCGAGTAAGTTGTTGCAAAACCACATTCAACTCCCACACAGGAGCAGGTGGACGGAGAGGGGGCTTTAGCACGAGCAAGCCCCTGAGGAATCTGGCCACCAGGGGGTGAACCGACAAAGAGTGCCCCTCCACCATGGTGTGGTGGGCTGCCAGAGCAGAGAGGTGTACCCTAACCGAATTTGACTTAAGAACCTGATTAGACAAGTGCAGTAGGTCCTGAAGCACCACTGGCACAGGACAGGAGAAGGGGTTTTCCTGGCGCTGATCACACCACAGGGAGAACCACCTCCATTTCAGGGCATAGGTCTTTCGGGTGGATTGATTTCTTGAAGCTAAGACAACCTCCTCGACTTCCTGAGGCAAGCCCCAGGGAGCCAAGCACTACCCTTGCAGCCTCCAGGCCATCAGATTGAGAACTTTGAGAATGGGATGCAGAAGGGATCCCTGAGCCTGAAAAAGAAGATCGGGTTGCAACCCCAGAGGAAGAGGGGTGTCCACCGCCAGCTGTAACAGGAGGGGGAACCAGGGTTGCCTCAGCCATCTGGGGGCCACCAGGATGACCGAGGCCCTGTCCCTTAGAATCTTGAACAAGACTCGAGCCACCAGGAGCGTGGGAGGGAACGCATACAGTAGGCCCTGGGACCATGAGATCAGAAAGGCATCCGCCGCCACTCTTTTGGGATGCAGTTGCCTGGAGCAGAACTGGGGCAGCTGCCGGTTCAGGGGACTGGCAAAGAGGTTGATAGATGGAAGTCCCCATCTCAGAAAAATGGTCTGGACCACTAAAGGGTGCAGTTGCCACTCGTGAGGTTGTAGGACCCTGCTCAATCTGTCTGCTAGGAAATTTTCCTGGCCAGGAAGATAGACAGCCCTGAGCAGCATATTGTGTTGAAGTGCAAAGGAGCAGAGGGCCTGTGTCTCTCAGCACAGGAGCCTTGACCCTGTGCCCCCCCCCCCCTGCTTGTTGACATAGAACATTGCCACTTGGTTGTCTGTCTGCACCAAGACAGACTGGTGGGCCAGGGTATGGGTGAAGGCCTTGAGGGCCAAGCGTATCGCCCTGAGTCCCAGCAGGTTGATTTGCTGAGTGGCCTCCCATGGGGACCACAGGCCCTGAGTGCACTCGTCCAGGCAATGTGCACCCCAGCCCAGCAAGGAGGCATCGGTTGTTAGTACCACTGTGGGAACAGGTACTTGAAAAGGAATCCCCTGTAGCAGATTGGGGGAGTGTAGCCACCACTGCAGGGAGTTCAGGAAGGGTTTGGACACCCTTACTTTGTCTCTGAGGTGTCCTGTGGCCTGCCTCCACTGAGTTCTGAGACACCATTGTGCAGGCCGCATATTCAGGCGAGCACTGGGGGTCACATGCACTGTCGATGCCATATGGCCTAGGAGCCGTAGACAAAGCCTGGCGGAAACCAGTAGGTTGCATAAGAACCGGCTGGCCAAGCTCATCAGCCTTTCCACCCTGTCCTCTGGCAAGTAAGCCTTCGCTTGCAGGAAGTCCAACCTTGCCCCTATGAACTCCAGGTTCTGGGAGGGGAGCAAAGTGGACTTTACGAAGTTTATGACAAAGCCTAGTTGTTGGAGGAGAGAGACAGTATGAAGGGTGGCTTGCTTGGCCTCCTGGAGAGTCTGATCCCTGATGAGCCAGTCGTCCAGGTAGGGGAAGACAAATATACCCTGGTTTCTTAAGTAGGCCGCTACCACAGCTAGGCACTTTGTGAAAACTCGTGGAGCGGAGGTTAGGCCAAAGGGCAGTACCCTGTACTGAAAATGGCTTTCTGCCACCACGAACCTGAGGTACTTTCTGTGGTCTGGATGAATGAGGATGTAAGTGTACGCATCCTTTAGATCTAAGGAGCATAGCCAATCTCCCTGCTGGAGGTAGGGCAGCAGTGTTCCAAGAGTTAGCATCTTGAACTTTTCCTTTTCCAAGAATTTGTTGAGATTTCTCAGGTCCAGAATGGGCCGGAGACCTCCAGTCCGCTTTGGCACAAGAAAGTACCGGGAGTAGAAGCCCTGTCCCTGCAAGTGAGGAGGTACAGGCTCTACGGCTCTGTCTTGAAGCAGACCTAGCAGTTCCTGGAGAAGGAGTTCCTGATGCAGAGGAGGGGTGAAAGGCGATATATAAATGCAGCTAAATAAATAAACAAACATATGAAGGGGCAGGTGAGCATACACTATCAAAGGCCAAGACCAAAACTAAGCCTGCTTGGCTTGACGTCCAGAGTCATTCCAGGGTAATACATGATCCTATCTACCAACAGGGAAAGTTAACCGAAGGGGAACCAACTCTGCAGTACAGCTATGTCACACAAATCTTGGAGTTTGCATAGTTGCAACAGAATTAATCACACTAGAAGGGAAAAAAGTCCTTGTTCTCTAAAGTTGCATGAATGAAAAGGGCTCCTTTTGAATTTTACAACACCTGTTGGGATGGAAAAAAAATCTTAGTTGCCGATTGTTCGCCTTAAAATTAGTTTTTCCTTTTGCATCTTGTCCTTGCTCTTCCCTAGCCCTCTGCTCCAGATCCCCCCTTTCCCCCTACCCTTTTTTCCCTTTCATGATCCAAACAGCGTGCCTCCCCAGGCACAATCACATCTTTTTCCAGTCCACTGCCATGTACTGAACTGCAGGCACTCTGAATTTCTCCAGCCCTGGCCATTAAGACTGTAAGAAATAGGGAGGCCGATACAGTTTTAGAAAAAATGTGTGGTTTACTGCTATTTTTATTTTTAAGCTCCTCCAAAACTGCACTTCGCTTACGGAGACACTTCAGCAGCAGGATAATCTTTCTACGCACCCCTAACTGGGACCTTACCAAAGTGGTTCTCAAGGCACACCTAGGCCTGTCAGGTTTTCAGGAATCCCAGAATGAATACGCATAATATAGATCTGCATACAATGAAGGCATACATGCAGATCTCTCATGCATATTCTTTCTGGGAATCCTGAAAACCCAACAGGCCTAGGTGTGCCCCGAGGCCTGGTTTGAGAACCACTGCCTTATGCAGGCATCATACCAATATAGTGCAGAATACACACAGGATACAAGACTGCTCTCTGACCACGTCTATGGCTGTGAAGAGATTTTATTTTATTTTATTTTTAATACAAAAAGACTAATGAAATCTATGAATAGAAATACAAAAGCAATGCAAAGACATTGCCAAGTTCACATTGAGAAATCAAGCTACTACTGTTTCTATACAACAACTTACACACAGTTTGTCAAGCCTTAATAATGCCCACTCTGGACTATTGTAAAATCATCTATCAAGGTCTACCAACCCAATCCATCTATCCTCTGCAGTTCCTTCAAAACACCACAGCCCACATCATAACTGGGACAACAAGAACCAGCCACATAACCCCAACATTGAAACAATTCCACTGGCTCCCCATAACCACCAGAACCAAATACAAAGCCATACTCACTATTTTCAAAATCTTAAACCAACTATCACCACCAATACCTCAAATGCTTATAAGCAAACACTCTGAAAACAGAATAAAAAGGAAAAACAATAAAAACCTATTAATAATACCTAAGAATAAAACTAAAGCAAAACAGACAACCTGTCACAGAGCCTTCTCAATAAATGCTCCATCTCTCTGGAATGCACTCCCGAAAAGAATAAGAACCACCAGTGACTTATGGGACTTTCGTAAAGCCTTAAAGACACACCTCTTTTCGAAGTACTATGGACAAGAAGCAAAACTACCATGCGAAACGTAGCCACCACAATAAAATCTGACCCCACCCACACCAACTAGTATCTACAACCTATCTCAAACTCTACTATACAACAACAACATACCCACAACCTGTAACAAGAAATCATGCAAATAATATTGTTAACACCCTTTTTCTCCAAGTTTAGCGACCTTGTTCTATGTAATGTTCCTTGTTTGTTGTTCAATGTAAACCGCTTTGAATGCAAGAAAAGCGGTATAGAAAAATTGTTAATTCAATAAATAAAATGGGAGACCCTATCCACCAACAAAACAACATACATAAAACAGAGTGCTCAGACTTCCGTGCCTATAGAATTTGTCCCAGGATGATCCTTACATTAGCAATCACAGAACAGTCCACTGGGCTTTTCTGCTGCTACCTAGCCTCTACCCCCAGAGCAGAATTCCCATCTGCAGGAGGGATATGGACATCTGACAACCCCATCGTCATGCATTATGGGGCCTCTAACACTGATTTTAAAGGGTAAAAATCATGGACTACTAATCTCACACTACTTTGGATATGTGCGTTCAAAACCAGGATTGGTCAAAAAGCCTCTCTTCTGGAAATCAATAACTTGGCTACTGTGCCAGAGCCGTTTACCCCCTTCTGTGAAGCCAGCCACATGCCTCTGCATTTCCTGCGAGAAATTGTGCAACACAGGTTGCAACTCCATGTTCTCCCCGAGAAGTGCAAGAACATGGAATTGTTGGCACCATGAGGCTCAAAGAAAACAGCTGGGTAGTGCTGGCAAAATGTTTGGGAGAAGGAGACCTCCCCAAGAAGAGAAGAAATGTATGAATGGGAAAAATGGCTGTAGAAAGATGAAAAGGGGATAAAAAAATAGATTTACTATTGGAAAAAAGTCAAGCAAAGGTAAAGGAGAGTCTCAAAAATACATAGGGTACGTTTACTAAAGGTTAATGCGCATTAAGTGCTTTCATGGTCCATAGAAATAAAAAAATTGCATCAGAACTTGATGCCGACAACCAGTCCACATCACAGAGAGAGGGAGAACAAAATAATACAAGTAGAAACATGGATCAGCAAAATCATTTCACTCTTTTAGATTTAAACGTACTCGTTATTAATCTGGAGAAACAAGAAATTTGTTTACGAATACTTCTCTGGGAGAAATTTTTCTAATTGAACAGAATCATAAAACACGATTCCCCTGACGTGTCACCAGACATTCACAAGGAAATGGAAGAAAGTAGCATCCAGAGCCAAAACTCAAGGTTTTAGCTAAAAAAAAAAAAAAAAAAAAAAAATGAATTCCTTCCTATGCAGTTGCATCAGTCTGGCGACATCTGAGAAAACAATCCTTTGCCCACAAAAAGGAAAACGTTTTCCGAGAATAGAAAATTTCAATATAGCTTTCTTCTCCATCTCAGACTAACGCATAATCAGCAAGGTAGTTCGTGTTGGAATGCCATCCCGAGAAGACTTTAAAAATTCAGATAAGTCTAAAACTATCTGCTGATGCCCTAAATACCTTTAGGAATACATTATCTACATAAGGATACATCAAAAGTCCCTTCAATTATTTGTGAAACAGCAGGAAGGGAGCTAAATACAGAGTACAAGGAAAATCCAAGCACACATTTCTTGCTCTTGAAACATCCCCCAACAATTCCAAATGTTGATTAACCAAAAGATAGTTTTTCATAGATGTTGCAGCCATGGATTGCATCATGGCTACCCAAGACTCTGTCTTAACACCACAAGCATCCAGTCCTGACTTCCCCTCATAGTCAGTTAACTTAGCTACATCTCCTTTAAAAATCCACACAACTGTTCTGACATCCCATGTAGCACAGCCACAGTACAAGTCACAACAGCCCAAATATCTCTCAATTAGGATTTCCTCATCTTCGGCATGCGTCCTGGTCTGCCCAGATCTAGTTGTTACTAATGGAAGATGCACCATTCTTAAGCAAGGGAACACTAATCATGTCACCTGCCCTAAGGGGTGATAGCTCTGGTGAGATGGAGCTTCAGCAATCAAGAGGTGCTGATGATTCTTCCCATTCAACATGGGAGAATCCTCCAGCTTCTATAGTACACAAAACAGGTTGGGAGACCTCAGCAGTATGTATAGTACTTAGACAGCGAAGAGATTTCACCTCTCAATATAACTTCACAGGTTGATCCATAGAGCCTTTCCCTCTAGATCCTCCCCACGGGGAATCCCAATGCTACTGAAAAATGTATTCTCATATCATCCCCATCACATAAGGGTCAAAAAGAACCCATGGCGGAACTGGCCCTGTGTGTGTCACAGGAAAGACAGCACCAGGCATTCGACATGCTTGCCAGGCTCGATGGAGCTGCAAAGGGGAAAAAAAACCAAAACACACATAAAAACTGCAAAGAAAGCCTGCAAAAGGAAAAGTGCAGGCTGTGAAAAAGAGCCCACCAAAAAAGTGTCACTACTGCAGCAAAAATAGAGAGAGTCCCGACCGAGAACTCCAGCATATGAAAGGCCGACTGGGGAAACCCCCTTTGGGCTTCCCAAAACATCAACACAGGTCCAGGAAGCCCCACTGCCAAAAAGGTGGCCTGAGCTTTTTTTTAATCTCAATCTGCTTTACACAAGCAGACATGTGTCAGATACAGCCCAATATTATTAAACGGGCTAAAAGAAAAAATTACAGGAAAGTTTTAAAAAACATCTTGCATTGAGATAAGGGACAGTAAAAGGATAAGGGACAGTAAAAGGAAAAGGGAGCCTGGACTCAACTTACTAGCTCCACTTCAGGGGCCCCCTTGTGGGGTTCTCCTGCACCTCTTCAGCTCACCAGCGCTGGGACCCCTGAGAAATGGCACTGGGCACAGGGAGGCTGTTGGCTCCAGGAGACAACTGTGTACATGTGCTCCAAGCAATACTGAGGCTGGCAGGGCCAAATCACACTGACCTCAGCACCATAGTGTGAGCCAGGAGTCAAGCCTATCTACATTGCTGCACCAATCCACACACCTTGCCACCTGCTGGAGGCAGACAAATACTGGTTTCTCTCAGTTCTGCACTAGTGGTTATACCTTCTGATGACATCATTGAAAGATGCTCAAGTCTACCTCCACTTGCTGGCGAGGGAGAATAACCCTCTTGTCTGGACTGGTCTAGCAGCATAAGAAACTGCCATTTAGGTCTGTCATCATTGACTATAGAAGATGTTAAAACACTCTCTACCTTATAGAATTTCATTTATAATCTTTGATTTCATACCTGCAAACACACTGCTTGTTTTGGTTGATCACTGGTTGGATTTACCACACAGTTTGGCTGTTGAAAAAATTCCATTAACTAAATTTAGAAGGAATACTAATAAATTAGTTCAAGTAAACAGGTCTTATATTTTTTGTTGGAAGACACTGATCCCTAATGATTTGAACTTGGAGATCCAATGGTATTGCTTTTTGTGAATGGATGGATACATGTGACATTACTCAATCTGCTTCTTTAAAACATATACACTGGCATTGAGACACCTAGATCCTTCATATTAAAAGACATTAATTCACAGCATGCTGCGAATATGCCTATATTTATTGAATATTCTGATAATGAATTTTACATTAATTTATAAAAAGTTTTAAAAAATTAATTTTTTGATGCACTAGTAATTCTAAGTACCATTTTTTTAGGGAGCAAAGTAGAATATTCAAGTCAATGTCATTTCTGAACACATCGTGAAGAAGTGTGAGCTCCCTTTATGGATTTTAATTTTGGACTGGTGGTGTAATAACATTGGTTTATTTTTCTTACAATTCAATTAACTCATTCCATGTATATCTTTCACTCTCATTAAGTTTTGTCTGTTTTGTTTCTTACACCGCCTTGATTGTATGATAAGGCGGTATATAAATACAGTTAAATAAATAAATAAATAAATTGGTTTAGCGTTCTTGCATTTATTTTTTTATTAAACTTTGGTTACAACGGTAAAAGCCCTGGTTGACCACCCAAGACCTAAAGAAGTAGTAAGTACTTTGTATCTGAAGCATTCATGTAACCCACTGCTGCTACTGAACACCACTAGGGAACATATATTGAAGTAGAAACAAATTGAAAACTGCTGCATGTAATTTAAAAAAAAAAGTAGTTAAAAGTATGACAAAATTCAGCCATTGACAAAGTATAAAAATACAGAAGAGAGAAGGAATATATTTAGAAGACTTATAAACTAATCAGAAAACATTTTTAGGAGATGGAAAACTTTCACCCATTGCCATTTTGCTGAACTTCTCTTTTTTATTTTTAGAATAATTGCTTATATATTCACTTTGAATACACATTACTAAACAAAACACTTATACCTGTAACACACACATTTTTAGAACAGGTATATAAACTTAGAAACAAATATTTTCAAATTAAAATCTTATGCATCTACGGCAGAAGTGTTTTAGAATAAAACTGAAATTCCTTTCCTAACATGTTATATTTTTGGTTTCCAAAACTGAGAACCCCGGTACCTGGCTCCTGGGAATTTTAGCCAGTTTGTGCAACTGGATTTCTTAAAGGCATTATATTCTCCCCCCATTCCCATCTTGAAGCAGTAACAACCATACCATGCCAGAACTGGGTCAGCGCTACCATTAGGCAAAGCAGCACAGTTACTTACCTGTTACAGGTGATCTCTGGGAACAGCAGGAATAAGTCTTCACATATGGGTACGTCGGTACCGACGGAGTCTGGGCGGGAACACTCCCCAGCGTCCAATCAGAACGCTTTTGGAAGCATCCCAACATGCCTGCGTGCTGCCTTCCCGCCTTTCCCAACTGCCTCTCCTCAGTTAAAATTTAAAGCTGAGACAAAGAGAGAGAGAGAGAGAGCAAGAAAGGGAAAGATAGAGATAGAGAAATGCAACTCCTAGGGGAGGTGGGTGGGTTGTGAAGACTTATTCCTGCTGTTCCCAGAGATCACCTGTTACAGGTAAGTAACTGTGCTATCTCCAGGAATAAGCAGGAATGAGTCTTCACATATGGGGACTCCCAAGCTAAGATGCCGGGAGGGAGTCCTAGCATGTTGCGAATCTAGCATGAGCCATGCTACTCCTCAGAACCTCAGGCATCCTGGGGATGGAGGGTAGGAGTTGAATTGCAGAAAGGTGCTGGGGAACAGCTGGACTAGAACAGGACTTCTGGAGAGGAAGATCCTGTATAGATGACATTTAGTAGTAAAATATTGAGCGCAATATTCTAATATGGACCTCCTTTGGTGGCATTGTAAAAAGTCTATTGTGGTTCATATGGATCTGTTAGAAGAGCCAGTATAAAATCCTCAAGGAGTACCTCACTATGAAGTAGAGGTAATAAACTGTAGAAAAAACAAGTGGAGGTCAGAACCCTTCAGGGTGAGAAATAGCCCCAGGGGAAACTGGGGTAGTAAAATGAGGTGGGGCTTCAGCGGAAAACGCAGAAGGTACTATTAGACAACACTTAAGCCCTTTTGGTCAAAGAACAGTCCAATGCTAGGACCAAAAGGAAAAATAAGTCTGACCAATTTGGACTGACAATGGAAACAGTCCCTGTAGGAGAAAAGGGGTATGGAGACCCCTATATCCAATAACAAAGTAAGGACAGACTTAAGAAGCGTTACAGCTTTAGATTAACTGAAGATCCGCAATGTCTTTCCTAAATGGGGTCAAATAGGAAAGAAAAAAGGTGCATGGGGAGCTTCAGAGGTACCTAACCGTGAAAGGTTATGGTAAGAAAAAGGTTTGCTATTTACCACAGGGAGTGGTTGTATGTGTAGAACCCTAAGCATGCTGGTACAGCATTGATAGGGGTAGTGCCCATCTGTCAGGGTCATATAGGAATATATGAATATCTGAACCTAAACAGACAGATAGATAAGTACGTAGATACATATCTACCTAAAAAAATATCTCTCGACAGATATATATATATATATATATATATACACACACACACAGAGATATACATGGGCAGAAGATACACAGATAGATATAGATAGATAGATAGATAGATAGATAGATAGATAGATAGATAGATAGATAGATAGATAGACACGTCTCCACGTATGTGGATGAGACATGTCTATATAACTAGATGCCCATCGGAATATGGGGAGAGAAAAAGATTCATCTAATAGCAAGAAGGGTGATACCTGTTTGAATAGATGCATAGAGAATCTTCTTTCCCTGGTTATGATTGACAGAGTCATAGGAATGATCTCCCTGACAAGGAGGAGTCTAGATTACTTTAAGAATTCGAGCTCTTGAATAACCAGGATGGCCTACGTGAAAAATGCAGAGGATAACTTCAGTCTGCAGGCAGCAAGTCCAGATCTCTCCAGAACTGCAGTATGGTGAATGGATAGAGGACGCCACTGGAATAAGATACCATAGTGACCCACCTATAAGGGCAAAAAGGGTATCAGGCATCCTTGAGCTGCCACTGAAAGAAAGCTACCCCTGGCGAGGAGTCCAAAGGAGATATGGACCAAGCCAGAGAATTGGCCATTCTTTAGGTTTTCACGTGATGAAAGGCCTGTCTCTTTTGTCTCAAAAAGAGATTTTAGATGAGATGGTAAGGGCAGGGAACACCTGCCAGTCATGGGACATGACTGGGTGAACCCCTCCTAACCATCTGGGATTATCTGCTAGGCAAGATACTAATGCTCTCTAGCAAGGGCCCATAGTGCAAAGCTACTCTGTAAAGTTGCAGAGAGCATGCTGCAGGTTGGTTAGAAGAAAAAACTGGCTGCTTAAAGCCAGTAGGTAACAAACTATTCTGCCAAAACAAGGGGGCGAAGAATAGAAGTCAACCAACAAGTCTGTGATAAGAGGGTTTCCAAAAAAGGTTGATAACCTGTTTGGGGTTTAGCACTGAGGCTAGAAGGATTGCTAGTGGAGGAGAAACCCTGGTTGTGTGGTGAACAGAACCAGTGGGTTAACCACTAGGAATTGCTGCATTTGCAGCAACTACCAGGGCAGCAGAAAAAAATTTCTCTCTCCCCCTTTTTTTTTTTTTTTTTTTTAGATTGGGAAAAAGAAGGAACAGACATAAGTAGGAGTGGTAAGACTTCCTTATTGTCTGATGAGCTGCCCTAAAGTAAGAAAAAAAGTTACAACTCTGGAAGGGAAAATCCCCTTGTGGAATAGGTAGAGGACCATAGGGGCTTACTAGTGTAATAGAGCCACGCTTACAAACAGACTGTTGTAGTAAGAGGGAGGTAAGACAGAGTTGAAGGAGACTGACTATGTAGTAAGTCTCTGAGAGGTAAGATGATACATGCCTAGTACAGGGAAAAACTGTCTTATGGATAGCTGTCACTTCTCTTTTCCCAGAAAGAGGAAGAGAAACCTGTTAACTATAGGCATGATCATCATGAAGACTCTTAGAGCAAAAGAAAGGATGTCTCGTGAAGAGAGATCCAGGAGAATTTAGGATGAAATTAGTGTAGATGCTTCAAGTGAAAAGAAGCAGACTGCAACTCTAACCACCAAACAGGAGATGTAATGATAATCTATCTGAAACCCTGCGACTGCTGGGCTTGCTGACCCTGTTGAGGTTGTGGTTTGTGTAGAGCAGTGCAATGTTTTCCTTGTTTGGGAACATCTGTACGAGAGTTGCTATTTATATTTCTGGCCTAATAATGAAAAAACAAATATTTATGATTGAAATTGGTTTTATTGTTTTTCAAAATATTCTCCATGAAGATCAATACACTTTTGCATGTGTTTGAACCAATTTTCGAAGCACTTTTTCCACTCCGATTGAGGTAACTCCAAAACATGCGTTTTGAATGCATCAACCGCATCTTCGGGTGTTGAAAATCGTTGACCACATAATTTGTTTTTGATGTGTGGGAATAAAAAGAAGTCATTGGGTGCCAAATCAGGGCTGTACGGTGGATGACCCATCAATTCGATGTTTTGGCCGGTCAAAAATTCCTTTGTTTAAGCCGATGTGTGAGAGCTCGCATTGTCATGGTGAAGAATTATTCACCTCTTCTTCGACTTTTTCCGAATTTCTCCGAAGACTTCTGGTAAACAAATGGTCATGTACCATTCAGAATTGACCGTCCTACGTTGCTCTAACGGCACTGTCGCCACGTGACCGGTAATGCCGAACAAACAGGCAACCATTTGCTTCAATGTGCTTCTTCCGCAAACAACTTTTGTTGGATTTGGCTCGTCTTGGAAGACCCATACAGTCGATTGCTGTTTTGTTTCGGGCTCATATGCATAGATCCATGATTCGTCACCTGTGTAGATGTTATACACAGTCTTTGATGCACCTTGAACGTATTTTTTCAACATTTCCTTGCACCAATCGACACGAGCCTTCTTTTGAGCATTTGTCAGATTATGCGGGATCCAACACGAACAAATCTTTTTTACGGCCAAATGATCATGCAATATCTTATTGATGCTTGTCATACTAATGCCCAAAGATGCCTCAATCTCACGGTATGTCACATGATGATCTTGCTTTATCAGTTCACACACAGCATCGATATTTTCTGGCACAAAACCCGATTTTGGACGACCCTGACGGAATTCGTCCTGGAGCGAATGTCGGCCACGATTGAATTTGTTATACCAGTTTTTTACAGTGCTGTAGGATGGTGCTTTATCGCCGTATATAAAATTAAGTTCATCGATGCACTCTTGTCTTGATAATCCACGTCAAAAGTTATGAAAAATAATCGCACGAAAATGTTCACGAGTTAATTCCATTTTTCGCCCGAGATGAATTTTTCAAGTTACTGTAAACAAATCGCGCTCAAATGATAAAATGTTATGAATAAGGTTATGTTCAACAATGTCAGTGCTCCAATGGAACCATTGGATGGCGCCTGGCAACACTTACTGTTGCTAAGGCCAGAAATATAAATAGCAACCCTCGTATGATGGGCAGAAGATGGATAAAACTTTTTCCCCCTAGGGGAAGAAAGTTTGCTAGGACATTTCCTACCAACTGGGAAAGAAGGCATAGAACAGCCTCTGAAAACAGGAATGTCAGTGGTTAACTGAGCAACCTGGAGTAAAGACTCCTTGTTAAAAAGATTTTCTCCAGTGCAAGGAGTATTTCCCAGTCTTTCTTGTGCCCATTTGTCCAAGTCTGAAACTTGGAGCCAGGCTTTACGTCGTGCCCCTATGGCTATAGCAGACGTTCTGCTAACAGACTCAAAGGAGTCTAGGGAAGCACGAGTAAGGAACCTAGAGATATTTTGAGCATGACTAACCAATAAGGAATAGTCTGCTCTTTTGGGCTCTTGAAGAAAAGGGGTCAAAAACAGTAATTTCTTTGTGACCTCTTCAAGAGATAATCCCATATAGAAAATATATGAGAGGATTCTTGCTGAAAGCATGGATGCCTGGAGGGTTTGGCGTCCAAAGGCATCTAAAGTCTTAGACTCACAACCTGGCGGATAAGAAGAGTGCTTTTTAGTACTCTTAATACGCCTCATTGCTGATTCTACAACAATGGAATGATGAGGAAGTTGAGTCTTTTGAAACCCTGGAGAGGGGGGCACCTTATATAGAAGATCAGTTGCCCTAGAAGGTGGGGGTACCGTTAAAGGAGTTTCCCACATTTGTAAGAGGAGATCCTGCAAGGAGTGATGCAAAGGAAGCATGATGTTCTCCTTTGGACTCCAGGGAATATACAGGGATTCTGTATTCCCTGGTGCAGGATCCTGACCAGGTATAGAAATGGCAAGTGACTCTGCCATATCAAGCAGGAATGCATGAAAAGAAAAATCCTCAGAGGGAAATCCTCTAGAAAGAGGAGGAGAGGCTAGATCTGTTGAAGAACTAGCATTGGCACCCAGGGATCTATCCAAATTTTGAGGAATAGAAGACCCTAAAGGGTGGAGTATCGGATCCCTAGAGGATGGTCGCCGGTACCCCAGGAGGTCGGGACCAGCCACAATCGGTAATGCATCGTCCATGCTAGGGATCGATTCCAAACTCGGTACCGAGGGAAGCGACCCTGATAAGAGAAGCATGGAAGGTACCGACCGCAATGGTAATGTGGATACCGGTACCGACTCCGGCATTGTATCCAATAGCGGTAGATGAAGGCCAGCCGGTGACAACTCTAACGGTATCGAAGAAACCGAGAGTGCCCGACCTGGATTATCAGAACCGTGCCTTCAGTACCATCCGGTATCGGTACCAAGGCAAGTCGGTACCCAGTCATCCAGACTGGAGATCGATTCTAGACTCAGCATCGAGGGAAGCGAGTCTATCGATGCACATCTGGAGGGTACCGGCGTCGGTACCAGCACCGGTACCGGGATTGATACCGATACAGGAAGATCGGTCTGCAGCGTATCTAACGGGCCCGCAGGTACCGAGGATGCCAGACTACGATCCATGGTGAGGAATGTTTCATCCAACACGATTGCCAATGCCAGGGTATCGGTACCGCTCGAAGCGGATGCCACTACCGAGCATGGCTCAGGTATGTTCGGAGAGGGGTGAACCTCAGGAACAACCTGAAACCCCACTAAGGATTTGGAGGCCGAAGACTCCCACCGGGGTTTTAAAGCCAGTGTGTCCTCGAGGGCAAGGCTAGAGGCATCTCTATGCTGTGCATGAGATCTACCACTCGAGGGCTGGCTAGTCTTAACAGACTGTTTTTGGGTTACCTGATCCTGTGAAGGAGAAACAGTGGCCGTTGCCCTGAAGTTGAATGGGGACCGGGTATCGAGGTGAACTCGATGCTGAAGACTTCTTCCGACTATACTGTTGCAGGAGGGACACTCCAGCTGATAGTGGTCAGGACCCAAGCAGGGTAGACACCAATTATGAGTGTCTAAAATTAATTTTGTACCGCCACAGTTTGTACATTTCTTAGGGATAGTGGCTGGCGGTTCCATGAAGGAAAGTGAGCTGGCCTAGCAGGCCGAAAAAAAACGTGAGGCACTAACAAGGAAAAAAGTATTCCTTAAAAAGGAAAATTTACAAGAAGAAAGAAAAGAAACACCGGCGGTACCGGTGGCGTCGGGGAAGGCAGACGCGACCACAAAAAAAACAAAAAATAAAAGAAGAATTTTCTGCGGTGACAGGAGGACGTCCTGCCGGCTCCGCGGAAAAACGAAAACTGAGGAGAGGCAGTTGGGAAAGGCGGGAAGGCAGCACGCAGGCGTGTTGGGATGCTTCCAAAAGCGTTCTGATTGGACGCTGGGGAGCGTTCCCGCGCAGACTCCATCGGTACCGACGTACCCATATGTGAAGACTCATTCCTGCTTGTTCCTGGAGATACTAGGGGGTTGCCAGGAGCGCTGGCCCTCTGGAGACACCAATCAACCCTCTGAGAACAGGCAGCAGCAGCAATGGCCTCAAACAACCCAGTGGCACTCACCTTTAAACCTCTGTGCCGCGGGGTTGTTTGCAACCATTGCTGCTACAGCTGCACATCCAAGAGAGGGGCGGCAGCAGCAGCAATGGGTATCGGGGAGGGGAGGGATCGGGCAAGAGATGATGTTCGCCTAAGGCGCCTCATCTCCTTGTGCCCGCCCTGTGCCAGAAGCTACATAGATGAGAAGCAATTCATCAGATACTGAATCTTATACATATATGAAAGCAGCTGGGTGTTTTCTGTATCAATTGCTCCCCCACTTCTGGTATACAGGAATAGCCTCCCATAGGAGTTAACTACCCTGAATGCGACTTGTATAGGTGACACTTTGACCCGCGCATCTTCTTATAGAGGTACTCCTAGAGGAATTCTGCACAACTGCACAATGCAGAATTCACACAAAATACCAAAACTGCCAAACAGAATTCCCCACAGGGGCCAGGAGACAGCAGCAGCCATCAGCTGGTATAATTCCTCTTTCCCAATTCATACCCCCTCCCCAATCATATAGCAAGAGCAGGAGAGCAGCTGTATTTGAGGCTGCACCCTACTTCTCTGTCACACTGCTAATTTGGACAGTGGAGACACTGTACAGTCACACAGTTCCAGTAGCTGGGCTATCTCCAGGCAGCCGAACATGAGAACTGTGGCCCCTTTCTTCTTTTAGGGGAGGAGCATGAGGAGGGTACGAGAGAGAACAAGTGATCAAGCAACTTTAAAGGACAGTACTGGTGAAGGAAGACAGGGTTGAGCTGAAGGAGGAAAGGGGAGAAAACACACATAATCAAACTCTGGTGTTAGCGTAGTTGGGTTTAAGAGGTTTGAACACGTTCCTAGAGGAAAAGTCCATTAACCATTAATAAAGTGGACTAGGAAATCCACTGCTTACCCCAGGAATAAGCAGCATGGAATCTGTCTATATTTTGGGAACCTAACAGGTACTTGTGACCTGGATTGGCCACTGCTGGAAACAGGATACTAGGCTTGATGGACCTTTGATCTGACCCAGTATGAAACAAACATGACAGTAGATAAAGACCATACATATGGCCTATCTTAGTCCACCCTTCCATATCAACTACTAAGCTCTACAGTCCCTTTTGTTCCATGCTTTCTTGAATTCAGATACAGTCTTTGTCTCGGCTTCCTGCACTGGAAGACTATTCCATGCATCTACCACTTTTTCCATAAATAATTATTTCCATAAATGACACCTGAATCTATCTCCTTTCACCTCCATCTTACAAACCCTCATTGCAGAACTCTATTTCAATTGAAAGAGGCTCTCCTCCTGTGCATTTATGATATAGATGTTGAAATATCTCTGTGGCCTATTCTCCCCCCTCCCGTTTTATTTCCAGAAGTATACATATTGAGATTTTTAAGTATGTCCCCTTATGCCTTATGATAAAGCCCACTGACCATTTTGGTAGCCACCCTCTCCACTGACTCCATCCTGTTTATATCCTTTTGAAGGTGTGGTCTCCAAAATTGTGCACAATATTCCAAATGAGATCTCAAAGACTTATACAGAGGCACTATCACATCCTTCTTCCTGCTAGTCATTCTCCTCCTTATGCACCCAAGCATCCTTCTGATTTTCGCCATCAGTTTAGCCATCTTAAGGTCATCAGCAATCAACAAGCAAGCAATCACCCCTAGGTCCCACTCTTCTTTCATGGACAGAAATACTCCACCCTTCCCCCCATACTGTACCACTCCTCCCTTGTATTTTTGCAGTCCTACATTTATTTTGTTAGTGTTAAATCTCAGCTGCCTCTTCAAACTTTGCTAGATCCCTCTTCATGTTATCTACACCTTCCTGGGCAGGTCCAGCCCAACCACTAGGCATACTAGGCAATTGCCTAGGGCATCAACCTCTGAAGGGCAGCAAAAGCAGGCCATTCAAAGCTAAATAATAGATTTTGACAGCCAGAGGGGGTGTAAAGCTTGAGGTTCTCCTAGGGCTCCAACTCTTTGAACCAACTCTTGGGCAGCCCTGTTCCTGGGTGTCTACTCTATTGCAGATTTTTGTATCATTTGCAAAGAGGCAAACCTTAACTGACAGCCCTTCTGCAATATCACTTACAAAAATGTTAAAAAGAATCAGTCCAAAGACAGATCCCTATGACACACCACTTATAACATCCTTCTCCTCAGAGTGAGCTCGATTTACCTGTACATTTTGCTGCCTCCCACTCAACCAATTTCTAACCCAAACAGTCAATTTAGGGTCCATCCCTAGGGCATTCTGTAAGCTGCCTGTGAGGAGCAGTATCAAAGACTTTACTGAGCGCAGGAGTAGCCTAGTGGTTAGAGCAACAGCCTACTACCCAGGAGATCTGGGTTAGATTCCAACTGGCGTTCCTTGTGGCCTTGGACAAGTCACTTTACCCTCCCCTTTGCCTCAGAAGAAAAGGCCTGGCAATTTACTTCATCATAGAATTGCCAAGAAAACCCAGGGGGGCTGCTGGGTCACCAGAAGTCAGCATTGACTTGAAGGCACTAAAATAAATAAATAAATAATAAATGTATACCACATTTACAGCTCTCCTGCTGTCCAACTTTCAGGTCACCCAGTCAAAGAAATTAATGAAATTTGTCTGACCATGCTGCCTCGGATCCTGTAATCCATTGTATTCCAGATATCTCACTATCCTCTATTTTTGCAGTGTTTCCGCTCACTAAAGAGGTCAGGCAAACCAGTCATAGATCTCAACCTCACCTTACTTCAGCTTTTGTGTAAAGGCATGTGTATTGCAACTCTTAAGCGCTTAACAGGGGAGTAGAGAGGGAAAGAAAGGTGAAGGACAGGGAAGAGATTGAGCGTAGGAAGAGATTCGTTCTAACACGGGTAAAGAGTATTAGCTGGAGAGGGGTCAAAACTGAGGAGACAGAAGTGAGGGTATAAGACCTGGGGTGAGGAACAGCCAGGCCATTCTATGGAGCAATTTGGCAGAAAAGTGTATACCGAATTCTACATAATTTAAAAAATATTTGTGCAGAATTGCCCCAGGAGAATACAGCACACATAACCAGATGAGCTATATTTCACACCGAATGCAGCATTCGAGGGAGATATCCAGAGCTCAGCCATGTTTTCTCACCTCTGGTCCTAATCAGCCAGTTTCTTCATTTCATATTTATGTTACCTAAGAGACATTTTAAAAGTGCTCAATAAGTTCATTATAGATTTCTAATATGCAGAATTATTTGGATTTAGAAATGTTCATATTTTAATTTTTTTCTTCCAGACTAGAAACTAAAACTAGGTATCAGAACATGTCACTCCGCATTTAAAGGTGTATCCTATACAGTTTGTCATTACATGCAGGTTCCTTTCCTTCATCTCATACAGTTGTACACATGGCCTATCAATGGCACCGGTTGTTGCTCGAACCAGCTCATGAAGAATCAAAGTAAACCTACATACAAAAACATTTACACTTAGGCTAGTAGAAAGAGTCATTTCAGGACAACGTGCAAGGAGTGAGAACCACTGAACACTCAGTAAAGTAACTCCATCTAAAGCAAAACCAATGCAAGTTCAGCGTTAACAGTCTGACAAACAACTGCTATTTTTTTTTCAACACATTTTTAATATGAAGAAGGGACATGCCAGAGAACATTCTACAATAGGAATTCCTAGGAAGAATTGCTTAAAAATTACAACTTTTCTGTTTGCAAGCTCTATAGATCTCACAAGACGACCTCTATGAGGTGTGTGCATTAATGTACCTCAAAAATGGCACTAACCAACTTGGCACACCTTCATTTCTCAGTCAGTATGTGTTAATTTAGCACACCTTAAAAATTCCCTATTAAAACTTGTGTGTGAAACTGCAAAAACACACCCAGAAAAAGGGAAAAATTCATGAAAAACACATTCCTAACCTCTACTTTTCACCTTGCTTATATTTTCTTCTAGTTTCATGTTTCTATATACAGTATACTGAGTGCTGTGCACTTTTTAGGATGACTGACTGTTTCAAGTCCACTTTTAAACTGTCCAGAAAAATATGAATGTGAGGAGCAAGCCTCAACATCTTCACGGCACCCCATTTCCCTACATCTTCACAGCACCCCATTTTGCTCAGATTTATAAACATTTAGATCAAAGTAGTTTCCAAAACTTAAAAAAAAAACCACACCTTGCACACAATCAATTTTTCAAGAGGAAAATACAAGTCACTGCTGAAGTGAGGGAATTTGAATTTCTTTTAACATACAACTGCCTAAAAATGTATTTAAAATCAGCAGAGGTAGTGAAGCCAAACAGACTTGTGCAGAGAAGTTTTCATACTGCTGGTGCCAGATAAATACAAATGAAAGTCAAGCCAAAGCATTAGAGCAAAACACTTCCTTGTCCACCAAGGTGATAATCCATAAGCAAGTTTTAATAAGAAACACACACAAATCTTTTGCTTAAAAATATTTTAAAAGTGATCTGACTACCACCAAGCTTCAATGACCAAGACCAAAAGAAAAAAAGGCTACAGCCCCCAAATCCCAATGGAATTTGTATAAATCATTATCTCAACCCCTCTTTTCACCACCCAGGCTTCCCGCTGGTCTGCTAATCTAATAAACTTTTGCAAGAAAAATTTTATGTATGGTTTCAATAAGACCTCCTGTGGATTACTGCTTTGGTTTAGCTAGTAGCAGGTGGGACTGCACTTCTTGTCTGGCTTCTGTAAAATAGTTATCTATTAACATGCACACATACTCAACACTTGCCAGCAATCTCTACTTAATTTCAATGCATATACACATTTTAAGACGATCTAGAACTCATCATATCCTTCAATAAAGAACATCTATTTCAGGCTCAACACATTTGCAGCATCTGTTCCTTAATTTCAAGACAAAACATATCCTTTCGCTTTGAAATCTGGAGCCAAGCAAGATGGCTGT
The DNA here is from genome assembly GCA_033557465.1 of Ichthyophis bannanicus. Lineage (NCBI taxonomy): Eukaryota > Metazoa > Chordata > Amphibia > Gymnophiona > Ichthyophiidae > Ichthyophis > Ichthyophis bannanicus. The sequence continues at coordinate 552,986,591 of CM066031.1, forward strand.
TTCAGTACTCTGCTCCGTGGGCCATCTATTTTTCCTTTTATCCCCAGTTAACTAGGCTCTGAATTGATCCCAACATGGCTGAAAAAACACTTCAGGTGGGATCACGAGATGTGTCAAGCAGAGAGGACATGTTCATCTCGGCTCCAGGGCAAGTCGCCTGAAATCTACATAAACTACCACCCCAAACGCTGCAAAACACCTAGAAATTCCCCCGTGGAAGGGAAAAGGGGGAGAGCCACTGGCAATTGGAGTTAACTTGCTCTACCAGATGAATGGCGTTTTGTATATCTCAAAAAGAAAAACCCCATGGCCCGTAGAAAAAGATCACAAAAAACAAAAAAAACACAACCCCAAACTAAGCACAAAAGAAATGAATGGGCATAAGACGCATAAAAGGAAAAAACTAAACACCAGTCAGCAGAAGCTTGACCTGCTGGAGGAAAAAAGACCTCAGCAACCCTCCAACCTACGGCCCGGGGGGATCGAGTCTATCAAGAGACATGAAACATGTCATAAGAAATGATCAGACTCTGCTTACATCAATGGTCAAAAAAACCTCCAGTTCTCCAGGACACAGCAAACTCCTGACTGGTGCAGCCAAATACCAACTGCTGAATGCAAAAATCAAAATTGCAACTACCCAGCTCAAAAAGACGAAAGCAAGCAATGGCTCAAAAAGAAGAACAAGCAAAAACAACTTATCTGTTGAGCAGATGATGACAGAATGCTGAAATGGACGAGACCAGTGAAACAGAAGAGACCAGTAAAACAGAGGTGGCAGGGAGCCCCGACATCAGATGTTCCGCCTTCCGGCTTCTTCAGGGAGCTCAAATCCGCGCTCCACCCACTGTCAGTATAAGCTGCAGAAACTTCTTCAAGGAACACTTTAAGCCATAGCCATTATGCTGGAACAGTAGGTAGAAACAGATGCCAGAGCTAAAGTAGAAATAAAACACACAGCAGTTGCAGTTTAAATCGTCTCATGCCCAAACAGAACAAAAACCAAAAAACAGAACAAAAAGCAACCAAACAGGAAGCAAAACATACCATCATGCAGGAGCTGAAGTAGAAAATGATGAAAAAACACCAGAGAAAAGGCTGCAACTGTGGCAATCAGACATACAGACCGCCAAGCAAAGACGCCAGCGCATGCGCTTCAGAAATACATAACAGAAAACTCATGAAGTCAAAATTTAAACCCCACCAGCAAATAGCCGGCTAAGGTTAAAAAAATTTATATTCTGGTGTGTAAAACCTTCAGACTCCCGCAAAACAGCACGAACAAAAATTAAACCACCCACCCAACCAAAAACTAAAGAATTAACCAAAATGAACAATCATCAAAAAAGAAGAAAAAGAATCCGGTCATTCATAAACAACTCCTCCATTCAATGGATTCATTCAACCCATCAGGGACGACTGTGTTGAGAAAAAAGATCCAGCGTTGTTCCAAGCGAGTCAAAATCTTCTGCAAATCTCCACCATACACCGAAGGTGTGCACTGCACAATCACCACACACTTTAAATCCTCAAAAACATGACCAGAGGACTGGAAGTGATGGACCAAAGGAGCGCCTTTCCACCATATGGCGGAGGCGACTGCGATGCTCAATAAGACGGGTCCGCAATGCTCGGCTGGTTTTCCCAACATAGCCAAGACCACACGGACAGCGGAGTAGATAAACCACATTAGTGCTGTCACAAGTCGTGGAAGAAAATAAACGATAAATACGATGGTTATGTTGAAAGCTACAGCAAATCTCCATCATGAAGCAAACTGAGCAGTGTCCACAACTGCGGTGCCCCTGAACCACAGATGATACAGATGAGATTCTGGTGAAGGCAGAAGGACATAACAAATCTTTCAGATTAGAGCCTTTAGTGTAGACTGACCTAATCCGGTGTTGACTGAGACCTGGAGTCAAACAGATAATATGAGAGTGCCGCTGAATAGTGTGATGGCCACTTTAGATGTTTCTTCATTGTATACCAGTATCCCTCAACAAGAAGCCATTGCTATTGGTCGGGCGAATCTGACAGCTCGTCAAGACTTGAGTCCATCAAAAATTGATTTCATTGTTCAGCTTTTGGTGACTGCTATGACGAAAAACCTCTTTTGCTTTGATGGATTTTTTTACCAACAGGTCAGGGGGGTTGCCATGGGGGCCACCATGGCTCCCTCTATTGCCAATCTGTACATGGCCGACTTTGAGAACCGGTGGTTAACGGATGGCCCATATCAATCCTGTATTCGCTTATGGGTACGGTATATTGATGATGTTTTTTTATTGTGGACTGGCACTGTGGACCAGTTATTGGTTTTTCATGGCTGGCTTAATCAATGTGATACGCACATTTCCTTCTCCCTGGAGCATAGTGTCACTGCAATCTCAATTTTGGATGTTCTGGTAACACGTCGGGCGGATATTCTTGAGACCACAGTCTACACCAAGCTGACTCATCGGATGTCTTTTCTTCATTTTGACAGTGCACACCCACAACGCCTGAAAGAAAGTTTGCCCTTTGCACAATTCCTTCGCTACCGTCGGAATTGTTTGGACTATAAAGCACAATCTCAGATTTTGGAGGATTCATTTATAGCCCGGGGCTATCGAGCCTCTTTGGTGTGGAAGGGCCGGACTCGAGCTCGTTTTAATGATCGGGCTTGGCTTTTGACTCCTTGGGTTCGTTCAACAGTGTCGGACCCCCCCATTTGTGCATTTTGTTACGAAGTTCAATCCTCTCAGCTATCAATTATCCAAGATTATTCAGCGGCACTCTCATATTATCTGTTTGACTCCAGGTCTCAGTCAACACCGGATTAGGTCAGTCTACACTAAAGGCTCTAATCTGAAAGATTTGTTATGTCCTTCTGCCTTCACCAGAATCTCATCTGTATCATCTGTGGTTCAGGGGCACCGCAGTTGTGCACACTGCTCAGTTTGCTTCATGATGGAGACTTGCTGTAGCTTTCAACATAACCATCGTATTTATCGTTTATTTTCTTCCACGACATGTGACAGCACTAATGTGGTTTATCTACTCCGCTGTCCGTGTAGTCTTGGCTATGTTGGGAAACCCAGCCGAGCATTGCGGACCCGTCTTATTGAGCATCGCAGTCACCTCCACCATATGGTGGAAGGCGCTCCTTTGGTCCATCACTTCCAGTCCTCTGGTCATGTTTGTGAGGATTTAAAGTGTGTGGTGATTGTGCAGTGCACACCTTCGGTCTATGGTGGAGATTTGCAGAAGATTTTGACTCGCTTGGAACAACGCTGGATCTTTTCTCTCAACACAGTCGTCCCTGATGGGTTGAATGAATCCATTGAATGGAAGAGTTGTTTATGAATGACCGGATTCTTTTTCTTCTTTTTTGATGATTGTTCATTTTGGTTAATTCTTTAGTTTTTGGTTGGGTGGGTGGGTGGTTTAATTTTTGTTCGTGCTGTTTTGCGGGAGTCTGAAGGTTTTACACACCAGAATATATATTTTTTTAACCTTAGCCGGCTATTTGCTGGTGGGGTTTAAATTTTGACTTCATGAGTTTTCTGTTATGTATTTCTGAAGCGCATGTGCTGGCGTCTTTGCTTGGCGGTCTGTATGTCTGATCGCCACAGTTGCAGCCTTTTCTCTGGTGTTTTTTCATCATTTTCTACTTCAGCTCCTGCATGATGGTATGTTTTGCTTCCTGTTTGGTTGCTTTTTGTTCTGTTTTTTGGTTTTTGTTCTGTTTGGGCATGAGACGATTTAAACTGCAACTGCTGTGTGTTTTATTTCTACTTTAGCTCTGGCATCTGTTTCTACCTACTGTTCCAGCATAATGGCTATGGCTTAAAGTGTTCCTTGAAGAAGTTTCTGCAGCTTATACTGACAGTGGGTGGAGCGCGGATTTGAGCTCCCTGAAGAAGCCGGAAGGCGAAACATCTGATGTCGGGGCTCCCTGCCACCTCCGTTTGACTGGTCTCTTCTGTTTCACTGGTCTCGTCCATTTCAGCATTCTGTCATCATCTGCTCAACAGATAAGTTGTTTTTGCTTGTTCTTCTTTTTGAGCCATTGCTTGCTTTCATCTTTTTGAGCTGGGTAGTTGCAATTTTGATTTTTGCATTCAGCAGTTGGTATTTGGCTGCACCAGTTGGGAGTTTGCTGTGTCCTGGAGAACTGGAGGTTTTTTTGACCATTGATGTAAGCAGAGTCTGATCATTTCTTATGACATGTTTCATGTCTCTTGATAGACACTATCCCCCCGGGCCGTAGGTTGGAGGGTTGCTGAGGTCTTTTTTCCTCCAGCAGGTCAAGCTTCTGCTGACTGGTGTTTAGTTTTTTCCTTTTATGCGTCTTATGCCCATTCATTTCTTTTGTGCTTAGTTTAGGGTTGTGTTTTTTTGTTTTTTGTGAAATTTGGCTCCTTGAGGAGATTTTTGTATACATACCGTAGAAAAAGATGGCAGACCCCGTTTTCCCCAGAACGCCGGAGGATAGAGCAAGCCTAATGGAAGAGGTATCCCAGGCGGCGGTCATTGTGCTGGAAAGCAGACGGCGGAGTCTTTCTGACCAGCTGACACAGGTGGTGCAGTGTCGGAGGTGGGGGGCCGGATGATGGAGGCCGAGCACCGCATATCTGCGGTCGAGGATCAGCAGTAACTACATTCCCAAACCTTCCAAAAGTTAGAAGCGCTGGTGACACAGCAAAGTGAGAAGCTCAATGATTTGGAAAATAGAGGCTGCCGGAAGAACTTGCAGTTCATGGGGGTGCATATTGGAAGCTTGGAATTTAAACTATTGTCTTTCGCGGATGATATTTTGGTTTATCTGACCTGCCCGCGGAACTCACTTTCACATCTGCTAGGAGAATTTCGGGGATTTGGCCAAATCTCATGCTTTCATTTAAATACGGACAAATCTGAGGCTATAGACATTTTGGGACAATTACAGGCTGGATGGGGGCAGGAATTTCCGCTTCGCTGGGCTGGTACGTCTTTTCGTTATCTAGATATCCACTTACTGGGGAACCCGGGCTTACATCATCGATTAAATTGGGAGCCTCTTGTGCATCAACTGCAGTTCAAAATGAGAGATTGGGTGCCACTGCCCCTATCATTAATGGGTCGGGTGGCTGCATATCGTATGGCATTGTTGCCAAAGGTACTTTACGTGCTGCAGTTATTGCCCCTCTGGTTGCTACAGAAAGACGTGTGCCTTCTGCAGAAGGAGCTACATCGCTTTCTGTGGTGGGGTAAGTCAGCGAGAATCTCATTTCGAAAAATGAAGAGTCCTTGGCAGTAGGGAGGCCTCAGCATCCTGGACCTAATGGGATATGCCAGGGCATGTCAACTGCGGCATTTGAGAGACTGGTTAGGACATGCTGAGATTTTCACACCGTTTAAGTTGGAGGAGGATTTTGTGGCCCCTTTAACATTATCGACGGTACTGCACTTACCAGTGCAGGACTTGCCCCTGCAGGTCACTCGTAGTTTATTGTTTAGCCCAAATCGAGGTATATGGAAGCACATATGCACACAATGGAATATAGACTCTAGATACACTAGGTTTTTGTCTATTCAGGGGAATCATAGCTTTACTCCGGGTATGGAAAATAAGGTAGTCAGAGATTGGAAATGCAATGGACTCCATAAGGTTGGGCACTTAGTGAACTTAGAAAGGCAGGTAAAATCATTTGAGGAACTAAGAACAGAGTTTGACTTGAAGGCCGCTCATGTGTTTGCTTACTTGCAGGTGGCGCATATATATACGTTCCCTCCCACGAGAGGCATAGAGTGCAGAGATGTCAGCTCGAGTAATACACTTTTTTGAAGCAAATGTCTATTTCACAATTTGCTCGGAAGCTACAGCAGTGGGCCCGCCCACAAGAGTTTCAAGGAGAGGAAGGGCAGTGGGCAGCTGAATTGGGGATTGCAGTAAGTTCCGGGGTAATGCGGTGGGCAATATCGCACATTCCAAGGCTGGTGCATAATGCCCATCTGAGGGAGGTGCAATATTTTGGGCGCTTCTCCATGCACATTTCTCGCCCAAGCAAGCATTCTGAAGTGGGCTAGAGGATAGTGGAGGGTGCCCAAGATGCGGCTGCCAGTTGGTAGACCTGGGACATATGTGGTGGACCTGTAAGAAGGTTCACCGATATTGGATGTTGATACAAAAATATTTGGCTTCCCTTATAGGGCAGGGTATTCGATGGTCCGCCAGCTTGGTGGTGTTTGATGAATTGACCCCAGCTAGACCAAAGGGGCAGGGGGCCTGCTTGCTGGTGCAGAAGGCCTGTTTAGTTGGTAAGCAGATCTTGCTACATAGAAGGAGGGAGTCTCAGACCCCAACCCATTGGGAATGGTGTAACCACTTCCACCAGCTGATGCTAACGGAGCGTATGTCTGCTAAAGGCAGCAAGAACTGACAGCTGAGCTTTATGGGAGTGTGGGGAGATTATATTGATGCTCTATCTCCAGTGGCCTGCAACGAGTTATTATCTTGGTAGAGACCACAAACCTGCATATAGCTGGAGTCACCATGAGGGATATGGTTTGGACATGGGTACTATGCTTCTAGTTGGCCACCCTTGTTTTGTTTCAAATAAATAGGGGGGAGAGGGAGAGGGAGGGGGTAGCTCTCAAGTTAGGGGTTCCCTTCATGATCTTACTAAAGAAGTCCGGGTTGTGGTGTAAGAAACACCACCATGCCCAGTACGCAGAGCGCTCAATAAATCTGTATTATTGTGAAGGGACCCAAGGGGTGAGACGGGAAGGGGGGGAAATAAAACAATAAAAAAATGAATGTTGCTTATATTATGGTAACATGTAAGTTGCACAGTTATTTCATGGTTGTATAAGTCTGTAAGAGTGTTGTACTTATTGTTGTGCATATTCTTAAACAGAGTTAAAAAAAAAAATAAAGAAATCTCAGGTTTCCGAAACTCAATTCAGTCTTTCATCAGGTTGAAAACAGAAAAAAAAGGGACCACCAACAACAAACAAGAATGATGCTCCAGTTGATTTGGTTCTTCAATAAGTATGAGCCCTTAAGATGATAACGGAACACCATACTGAAGTTTCAGTCGGTTTTAGAAAAGACATTGAACGGCTATCAGCTCAAATGAATGCATCACAGATAGGTCTAACTACTCTTGAAAATCAGATCTGTGAGATGCAAAAAGAAACTGCTCAGGTTTCCTTTAAATTATGACAATTAAAAGACTGAAGCTGGAGCTAGAAGAGACAACCTTTGGTAAAAAAAAAAAAAAACGTGCTGTTAGGCTTACCTGAGGGCATTGAAGGAAATAACCTGTTAAAGTCTGTTTCAAGATTCTTTACGATGTTTGAACGCCATTTCAAACTGCCCCTTGAAATCAAATCTGCTTATCGTTCTTAACGGTTCCTGCCAACGACTTCTCTGCAGCATCCTTGTCCTGTGTTATTCCAGTTTAATCGCCTCACACAGGTGCTTCAATTACTTTTGTTTGCAAGAGAGAAACCAGATAAAATGAAGATCAACAACAGAAAGCTGAGTGTGATGCCAGATTTGTCAAGAGAAACTGTTGCACGCAGGAAAGAATTCTCCTTCTTCGGTTTCCCTTAAAAGGGATTGGGGCTCAATACGGACTCTTCTACCCAGCTAAAATGTGATTCTCTTACAGTGAATGCACACAGGTCTTACAAGAACCGTAGGATTTAAGAAAATTTCTGGACTCAATTAAAATGTCTTAATATTCCTTTAGGGTTGGCTGAGCGTAGAGATCAAGTTTACTGTAGTACAATTAATTAACTGGTTAATTCTCCCTCTCTCTAATAGCATGTTACGGTACTCTCAGTCTTTTGGTCTAAATCCATAAATTGACATGGCGGGGTGCTTGGAAGTCAGCGGTGGATCCAGATGGATCTGGTGGAAGGTGTGTCTTGGCTGCATGGCCTGTTGTGGGGCTCGGAGGTTTGTTAATGGGCATCGGGCTATCTTTTGCATTGTTGGGTGCCTGGGCATGTTAGGGAGAGCCTTTGCTGCTGCTGGAGCCGGGAGTTGAATTGTGTACATTTTTGAACTACAATGATATGTGCTTGTTGGTCTAGAACTAATCCCAGCAATTCAGAAACTTATGCTCCTCGAAGATATTTATTTATTTATTTATTTACTTACTTACATTCTCTTATATACCGCGCTATTCTGCATCAGTGCGGTTTACATTGAACAAACTGAAATTACATTGAACAGGGCATTATAACGTGGAGATAACTATTTTACAGGGAACATGGGCTATGGAGGGTTAAGTGGCTTGCCCAAGACCACAAGGAGCACCTGTGGGACTAGAAACCCCAGTCCTTCCGGCCCAAGGTTGCTGTCCTCTAGTGGGATTTGAACCCCCGACCTTCCGGCCTGAAGTACCTTGCCCCAACCACTAGGCCACTCCTCCACTCCTCACAACGCTTCCGGTACTGTCGTGAAGCTCAGGCAAAGAAGTAATTAGGTCTTACCTGCTAATTATTGTTCCTGAAGGAACGACAGTCCAGTCCCTTACTTCTGGGTTGCGTAACCCTTCCAGCAGCTTGGAGGCTGAGCCCATCCTTTTTGGGGATGGAGCGGTATAAATACCACTGGCACCACCCACAGAACCCAGTATTCTAATGCAAAAGTAGGCTTAACCAGAAACCAAAATACTAAAATTAGTCAAAGCTAAACACACGAAAACCCAAAGGAATTTTTTTTTTTTTTTTACATCAAAAGGTAGTAGGGAAGAATGGAAGGGGGGGGGAGGAGGAGGTTTAACTGGGCTTGCCAGAACTCTCCTTCCCCTGGTCCTCCGAACCTGGTCCAATGGTCCATCTGCGTTGGTTCGGTCCTGACTTCGGTCCGCTGTACTTTACCTACCCACTGGAACATTACACCCATAAACGGATCTGGGAGGGAACAGGGACTGGACTATCATTCCTTCAGGAACAATAATTAGCAGGTAAGACCTGATTACTTCTTCCTTATCGTCACTCCAGTCCAGTCCCTTACTTCTGGGATGTAACAGAGCAGTTCAGGCCTGGGAGGGGTTCGCTATCCCGGACCGAAGTACCGCTTCTCCAAACCGAGATTCAGCTGACCCCTGAATATCCAGCCTGTAGTGTTTGGTAAAGGTATGCAGCGAAGACCAAGTGGCCGCTCTACAAATGTCCAGCGGCGGAACTAAGCTATACTCTGCCCAAGAAGCAGCCTGTGCCCGCGTTGAATGTGCACGCAGACCTCCTGGAACCTGCTTCCCCTTCAGGATATAGGCAGAAGCGATAGTTTCCCTGATGCACCTAGAGATAGAGGCCTTGGCCGCTGCCTCCCCTTTATGTGGTCCTCCAAACTGAACGAATAGACGTTCGGACTTCCGAAAGGACGCCGTGCGGGAGAGATAAAGCTTCAACGCTCTATGGACGTCCAGAAGACGTAGTTTCCTGCCATTCCCTCCTTGCTCTTCTGCCGGGAAAGACGGAAGCGAAACCGTCTGGTTCACATGAAAAGGCGAGATGACCTTGGGTAAGAAAGAGGGAACTGTCCGCAAGACCACCTTCTCCCTGAAAAATGAAATAAAGGGGGTCTGAGAGGACAGAGCTTGAAGTTCTGAGACGCGTCTGGCCGAGCAAATGGCAACCAGAAAGACCGTCTTCAGAGTAAGATCCTTTAGGGAGGCTCTCTTGGCCGGCTCGAAAGGCTCCCTGGTCAGGGCATTTAACACCAGATTGAGATCCCAAGGGGGTATCACCGCTCTTTGCTGTGGTCGCAGACGTCTAACTGCTCTTAGGTATCTGGCCACATCCGCGTGTTCTCCTAAGGGCTTACCACGAATCCTACCTCTATAACAAGAGATAGCGGCTAACTGGACTCGTAAGGAGCTGGGCGCAAGACCCTTCTCAAAACCTGCTTGTAAGAATTCCAGGACCTCCAGGACAGAGGCCGACAGGGGTTTCTTTCGTTGCTCCGCGCACCATGCCTCGAAAATGCACCAGACCCTAACATAGGAAAGACAGGTCGAGCGCTTTCGAGCGTTCAATAAAGTAGAGATTACTGAGCCCGAATACCCTCGCTTCCGGAACCGTGCCCTTTCAATAGCCAGGCCGTAAGCGAGAATTGATCCACGTGAGGCATCAGTACCGGCCCCTGTCTCAACAGACCCTTTCTGCAGGGGAGCCGCCAAGGCCGGTCGATCGATAACCTTACTAGGTCCGCATACCAGGGGCGGCGCGGCCAATCCGGAGCTATGAGGATCACCAAACCTCGGTGGGCTTCCACTCATTGTAGGACCCTTCCGATGAGAGCCCATGGGGGGAATACATACAGGAGCCCCTCCGAGGGCCATCTCTTGGCTAATGCGTCTAAGCCTTCGGACATCCTTTCCTTCCTTCGACTGAAGAATCTGCTTGCCTTGGCTGAGGCATACCGTGCCATGAGATCCATGACTGGAGGGCCCCAAAGAGCTACAATCTGATCGAAGACCTCCTGGTCCAGCTCCCACTCCCCGTGGTCGATCTTGAACCTGCTGAGGTAATCAGCCATAGCGTTGTCCGTTCCGGCCACGTGCTGTGCTGAAAGCCTCCAACCGGATTTCGGCCCATTGGAACAGGCTGTCTGCTTCCTTTTCCAAGGAGGGGCTGCTTGTACCCCCTTGGCAATTGATGTAAGCCACCGTGGTGACATTGTCTGAGAAGACACGAATCGCCCTTTGTCGAACTAAGGGCTCGAGTGCCCCGAGCGCTAGGGCTACCGCTCGCAGCTCCAGCCTGTTGATGGACCACTGAGACTCCGTTAAGGTCCACCGACCCTGGACGAACTGGCCCTCGCAATGCGCTCCCCAGCCTGTCAGACTGGCGTCCGTCGTCAGAAGTAACCACTGCGGGGATTCGAGAGGCATCCTGCAATCCAGGTTCCCTGAGCACCGCCACCACTGTAGAGCTTTCCTGGTTCGGGGAGCACAGGGCAGCCGCATAGCCAAAGGATGATGCTGAGGAGACCACCGACGCAACAGAGCCCTCTACAGGGGTCGCATGTGAGCTCTGGCCCACGGAACTACCTCTGTTGTTGCCGCCATGGTTCCCAGCAATTGAAGGTAATGCCATGCTGTAGGGATTCGTCTGTCCAGGAATTGCGACACCAGCGTCCTTAGGTTCCTTGCCCTCTTCTTGGACAGAAAGACTCTTCCTCGTCTGGTGTCGAACCTCGCTCCGAGGTACTCGAGTTCTTGAGAGGGAATCAACCTGCTCTTTGCCCAATTGATGACCCAGCCTAGCTCCTCCAGGACTTTCACCACTCTGGTAGTGGCTGAGCGACTCTCCTCTTCCGACTTCGCCCGGATCAGCCAATCGTCTAGGTAGGGATGAACCATGATTCCCTCCTTTCTCAGGGCCGCAGCGACTACCATTATCTTGGTGAAGTTCCGAGGAGCTGTGGCTAGCCCGAAGGGCAGCGCCTGGAACTGAAAGTGATCTCTCGGTATCTGCGAATCTCAGGAACTGTTGATGGGACCTTTGGACCGGGATATGTAAATAGGCTTCCGTCAAATCCAAGGCAGTCAGGAACTCTCCGCCCCTTACGGACACTATGACCGACTTTAGGGTTTCCATCCGGAAGTGAGGCTCTTTGAGGCAGCGATTGACTTGCTTTAAATCGAGGATCGGGCGAAACGAACCTTCCTTCTTTGGTACTACAAAATAAATGGAGTATCGACCGGAGCCGCATTGGTCTGGCGGGACAGGGGCCACCGCTCCGAGCGCTATGAGCTTTGAGAGAGTGGCATCTACCGCCGCTCTCTTTGCCGGAGATCCGCAGGGAGACTGAACAAAAGCCGGGCGTATTTGTTTCGCAAATTTGAGGGCATAACCCTCTCGGATTACCTCTAGGACCCACTGATCAGATGTGACGCGGGACCAGGCGGAAAGGAACTGCTTTAAACGACCCCCAACCAGCAGGCCCCCCACCTGGACCCCCGCTTTCTCATTGTGGTTTTCTAGGTCCTGCGGAGGCGGAGGAGGAGGCCCCAAAACCTCTCCCTGCCCCCCGAAATCCTCTGAAGCTTTGGCCCCTCAAAGGGAAATGGCCCCTGGGAAAGGAATTCGATCTGGCTGGACGAAACATCCGAGGGTCCCTAGGCTGGCTCCGAACCGGAGCAAGGGGGCGACCTTGTTTTGGTCTGTCCTCCGGAAGCCTGCCGCCTTTCGACTCACCAAGATCTTTGACCAACTTCTCCAAACAACAATTTCCCCTTGAAGGGGAGACGACTTAGGCGCGTTTTTGAAGAGGCATCGGCTGCCCAATTCCGTAGCCATAGGTATCGCCTAGCTGCTACCACCGAAGCCATGTTCTTAGCCAGGCTTCTGATGAGGTCATATTGGCTATCCGCTAGGTAGGCCGTCCCGGACTCCAACCTCGCCGTAAAAGACTGGGCATCTCCCGAGGAATTTTCTGCCAGCTGCAGTTGCTGGGACCACCTCAAGCAAGCCCGAGCCACCCAAGCTCCCGAAACCGAGGCCTGTAAGGCGAGAGCACCGATATCAAAAGCCTGCTTCAGAAGTGTATCCAATTTTTTATCTTGAGAATCTCTCAAGGCCGCGCTACCCTCGACCGGGATAGTCGTTTTCTTTGTCACCGCAGATACCGCCGCATCTACCCTGGGCGACTTCAGTAGCTCCTTGTCCGGTTCCGGTAATGGGCAAAGTCTCGTCATAGAGCGCACCCCCCTCAAACTAGATTCTGGTTAGTCCCACTCCTCTTGGATCATCTGACGCACCACCCTGTGAACGGGAAAGACCTTTTGAGATCTCCTCACTGCTTGGATCAAAGGATCCTCCAACGCTTCCTCCTCTATTGGGGCGTCTGAGGTCACATTGAGTACCTTGAGGGACTCGTTAATCAATGTCGGAAGCTCCTCCTGCCGAAAGACCCACACTATGTGGGATTGGTCCTCCTCAGGAATCTCACCTTCTTCGAGCTCCTCCTCATCTTCCGCTAGATCCTTGTCCGAGACCTCCTCTTCCGGGGTGCCATGTGAGGAGGACGAGAGAGGCTCCTCACTCGCCAGCCTCGCGCGCTTGAGTGGGATCTCGGAAACCTGGGAACTAGCCTTCAAGGGCCTGGACCCCAGGCCTTCCTTCACTGCGCTCGGCTCACCTGCCCCAAGGCTGTTCTTGCGCATACAATAGGCCTTGTGCAGTAACAGAACGAAATCAGGGGAGAAAAGGTCGCTAGCACTCCCCTCCCCAACTGCGGTAGGGGGAAGGGAGGGAGGAGAGACAGGAGAGTCCGAGGTAGTAGGTGGAGGAAAGAGGGGATCCCTATCCCCTTCCAGAGGGTCCCCCGACCCTTGCACGGCTTGGGACATGGACAATAGAATGCCTTGCTCCACAGAAGTAGCCTCTGCAGCACAGCCCCTGCAGATCCCTGAATCGGAGGCAGTACCCCTACGCATGCCACAAGATGGGCACTGCGTTTTGCCAGTCATGTCCTCTTGCCAGGTAAGCTTAAAGTAGATTTTGCAAATCAATAGGACAACCTACAATAGAATAAATAAACAACAATCTGTCGGAGTTCCAGGCCGGAAAGCCAATAAGAACAAATGCTTCCTCCCCTCTCCCAGACTGCTATGGAATAAAGATTGTAGTAAATCAAATTAAGTTCAAATTAAATAAAAATAAATTCAAATTCGAAGACAGACTGGCTATACAAAGTCCCCCAGTACTTGCGTTCAGATGTTCCTTTAATGGCGCCATGCTCCGAGGCAGGCCGCCGCACTCCGGAGGCTCACACGTGGAAGGCCTCAGCCACGTGGAGCACTAACCGGTCGGCATTTTAGCCGGACAAATTCCTGGCCCACCGAGCCTGAATGGCGCCAGAATCGAGCAGTGATCAACCCCCGAACGCTCCTAAGCTGCCGAGCCAAGCCGGAGGAGCCGGGGAATGGAGTGCTGCCGTCTCAAGCGCTCAGCCACCGGAGGGCTTCGGCACGAGGTAGGGCAGGCCTGTGAGTAAGTCCGCGGGAGCCAACCGACCCCGCAGGAGAGATCGCGGTCCTTCTCCCCGTTGTCGGCAAGATCTTCTATGCCCGGTAAGCTTGTTGCTACCCCGGAGCAAACCTCCTCCTCAGGTCAGGGTCCGGATAGAGAGGAGGGGAGGAGGGGGGGGGGGAGAAAGAACTTAAAGGTGCAGAAGCCTAAAAGGGAATTCCAGAGGATACCCCAATAAGAAAGCAAATGAAATAAACGAAATGAATAAATAAATTAAATTAAAGGGAAACTAAAAGGAAGACTCCAGTAAGCTCTTGGCTTACGGAACCCTCCAGCTGCTTGGAGGCTGAGAATACTGGGTTCTGTGGGTGGTGCCAGTGGTATTTATACCGCCCCATCCCCAAAAAGGATGGGCTCAGCCTCCAAGCTGCTGGAAGGGTTACGCAACCCAGAAGTAAGGGACTGGACTGGAGTGACGATAAGGAATTAACTTTTCCTTTGGGTAGACACAGTTCTGGATGTCAGTTCATCTATTAATGTCATCTGCCTCCATTTACCCACGATTAATTCAGGAAAACTACTGTGTCATCTTGCAGGATCAGATGTCAGTTCCAGTTGAAGAGGATCCGGGGCTGTCTCTGTGGCATCTGAGTGCCCAATAGTGGGTGTGGGGGGGGCGAGTTTGACAGCCACAGACATGTTCTCGGGCTGAGTACTCCGCTGACTTCTTTACCTTATCACCGGGTTCTTCTGAATGGCTGCAGTGATGAGTGATTTGCTTTTGACATTGCTTGCGGGCTGCTTAATATGTTCTCTATAAATCTCTCCAGTTAATATATTGATGCTACAATCTTTTAGTTAAAGATATATATAGATTTTTTTCTTCTCGTTTATTATGACATTATGGCCTTTGTATAGGATATTATAGTCCCGTTCATATACATTCATTCCAGTTTAAATGTAAATGTATGTGGCAACACGGTCATTTAAATGTGATATCAATAGAGTATCAATGTACAGCTGCATAATGTATTCTTCACTAAATATTTAGCATTATCTGTTTGGAATAAAAATGTTAAGCTACTCATCAGGATTTTCCAATGGCTGGTGGGTTGGATAACTATTGTTCTGCAATGTGGCTCTGGCCATTGATTGTGGGTCTCTGGCTGGGGCTTTGGTCGGTTGGGGGAGGGGGGGTTACTGGTGGGGTTAGGAATTATTTTTTTTTTTGCCTCTTTAAATTTGCATTTCTTTCTTTTTTTTTTCTTTTTTTTTTACAACTCTCCTTTTGGACAGAGGGCGATCTTCCCTCTCCCCTTGGTATAAATACAGCATCTCTCAGATCCCATCACCTCCTCTTTTATTATGAGCCTTAGATTTCTCACTATGGATGCCAATAGTATTAATCTGCTCAATGGTAAAGAACAAACAGGGCTCATTAAAGGTAGGTTTATTTGGGATAATGCCCGATGTTTCCATAATCTGATTATGCTGGCGCAACGTGTTGGTAGTCCAACTGTGGCACTTTCTTTAGACAGAGAGAATGCCTTTGATTGTATTGAATGGTCTTATCTTTAATGAATCTTGAAATGGTTCAGCTTTGGCCAAGGCTTTAACAACAACTGGATTAAGGTTTTATATGCCTTTCCTCGATCAGGATTGCGGTGAAAGGCCTTCTGTCTGAAGCTATTCTGCTTGGGCGAGGAATACGACAGTGTTGCCTTCTTTCGTCCTTGCACTCAGGTCTGGAATACCACTCTTTCCTCAGCTCTTGATGCCATTACCCCTCCTCGCCCGACCCCTCAACCCCGCCAACCTGGCCATCATCCCTGGTTTCATCCTTGCCTCTTTCTCCACCATGCTCATCTCCACCACACTGAACGCCTGTGGTGCAAACACCCCTCTGTGGACTAACTCTCTCATTTCCGCTACTGTCACTCTCAATACCGTTCCTTCATTCAGGCTTCTAAGCGTTCATATTACTCCAACCTCATTGCCTCTTCCTCCAATTCCTCCCATCAGCTCTATTCCATCCTTCGCTCCCTCTTGGCCCCAGTTCCCCCCCCCCCCAACCCTGCCCTCCTCAGAGATTTCTATAGTACCAAGGTCCAGGATCTTCGCTCCTCCTTCACCCCCTCTTTCTCCCCTCCTGCATCTGTCCTCCCACCCTGCCCTTCCCCCTTCTCCCTGTAGGCCCTTCTCTCTCTCACCAGTGGTCCTCCTTTCACCCCATCTCCTCTATTGATCTATCCAGGATGCTCTCTCACTCCCGCTAGACCACCTGTCAACTTGACCCCATTCCTTCTCACTGCCTCAATGAGCCTTCTCTCACACTCCTCCCTTTCATCCTTTCCATTGTTAATTCCAGTCTTTCCTCTGGCATCTTTCCCACCCCCTGGAAACATGCCATACTTTGGCCCATCCTCAAGAAACCATCCCTGGATCCCTCTGTCCCTGCCAGTTGGCACCCTGTCTCTAATCTCCCCTTTCTCTCCAAACTCCTGGAGAAGCTAGTCTTTGCACAGCTCACCTCTCATCTAGATTCTGCACTTATTCTTCATCCTCATGAGTCTGCCTTTCGTCCGTAACACAGCACCGGAACCATTCTCACCTCTCCCTCCTCAACGAACTTCACTCCTCCCAAGACTAGGGTCAGTATTCCATTGCAGTTTCCTTCGACCTGTCCTCTGCCTTTGACCTTGTGGATCATTGCACACTCCTCACCCATCTCTCCGATGCTGGCCTCAGCGGTTCTGCATTTCACTGGTTCCGCTCTTTTCTGTCCACCAGGTCTTTCTCAGTCTCCTCTGGAGTCTCCTCCTCACCCAGCATTCCTCTTTGCTGTAGTAACCCCCAAGACTCCATCCTTGCCCCTCTTCTCTTCGATGTCCTTTTGGCCCCCCTCACACTTCTCATCCAGCAGCATTGCATTTCTGTATACTATTGCGCAGATGACATCATCATCCTCCATCATACTGACTCTGTTGCCCCTGACATTACCCCTCTCAATGCCTGTCTTTCATTTGTCAGTACCTGGTTAATCTCGAACTTTCTCCACCTCAACATGGACAAAACTCAAGCCATCTGGTTCACGTTTGGTAGCCCCATTCCTGCCCTTGCATCCTCTCTTTCCTCTTCCTCCATCCCTCTGGTCCCTTCCCTATGTTACTTAGGTGTTACTTTGGACTCTGCTATGACATTCCATGATCATCTATCATCAATAATTTGCCATTCCTTCTGTTCCCTTCACCAGATCCGTGGCATCTGTCCTTTCCTCCCCGGTTACCTTTCTCCTTTCCCTAATTATAAGTAGGATTGATTATTGTAATATTGCTTTGGCCGGCCTCCCCCAGTATCAATTACGAAGACTCCAACTGTTACAAAACACCGCAGCCCGATTCATCACTCATGCATTCCGCAACGATCATGTCACCCCTCTTCTTATTCACCTCCATTGGCTTCCTGTCACCCATCATATCCAATACAAGGTCTTAACTCTTGTTCATAAAGCCATCCACTCTGGTTCCCCCCAATACCTCTCCAACCTGGTTCATCTCCATGCTCCCCACCACTCACTTAGCCACATTCATATCAACCATATGTTCCTTCCCCCCTCGTTCTCTTGCACACCTGGAATCCACCAGAAACTCAGCCTTCTTTTTTCTCAGCCCTAAACTCTGGAACTCCCTCCCTCCGGACCTCAGATTAGAACTCTCTTTCAACAGATTCAAATCTCTTCTTAAGACTCATCTCTTCTATTCTGCTTTTGATCTCTCTGTCCTCCCTACATCCAGCTGAGAATCCTGTCCTCCTCTCCTCTCCTCCACTGTCCTTTTTATTTTGTCTTCTCTCGCCTTCCTCTATTCTCACCTCTATCATAACTATGGCATTCTCCTCCTTTTCCGGCAGTTTGTTTTTATTGTATTGTAAACCGCTTTGATGTTTTTACTGTAAAGCGGTATACCAAGAGCCAAATAAAGATAAAGATAAAATTAAAAGTGACATAGGTATTAGAGGCATTAGTTCCAATGGAAAGTTTTGGAAATTAGCAGCCTATGCATATGATATTTTACTGTTTCTCTCTGACCTACTGTATCCATGCAGCACCTTCTCAGCCTGGTGGACAGCTTCTCCTTTTTTTCTGGGTTTAAAATCAATTGGAGTAAAAGTGAGTTAATTCCACTGAATGAACTTGTTATACGGAGTGGTCGCTCCTGGGTATTAAGTATCTAGGCATGTATTTTTGTACTTCTCCAGAGGAAACAGACTTAATTGTTACATTGTCACAGAGTTACAAAGAATACTGAAGCGTTGGCCACCCATACGAGCAGCGTCATTATTATGTTATGGGGATATGCTGGTTACAGGATGATCTGTCCCACCCGTGGCTGACTATGGAGAAAGATCTGGTGAAACTCTTTAGGCTCTTGGAACTGCCTATGATGAGGATTCCTTTTGTAATAAGCTGAAATCTCCACATATTGTTAATAATGTTGACGTCTTAAAAGAACTTGATAACTGCTGTTCTATCCTGTATTCCAATTCTGAGGTTTCCTCCCTTTGGTATAATCCACAAATATGCATTAATGGTAGAAAAAGCTTTGGAAATGGTGGCTTGACAAAGGATTATACAGTCTCAACTTTTTGATGGGAGTATCATGATTACATAAGAGTTATTGATGGAACTGTATAACTTATCGCCATCAAAGGCTTCAAACATTTCCTCCTGCTCCGAAGCTTGAAGCAGATCTTCTTTTGGTCTGATGCGGGTTGCCCTGCTTCTGATTTGGTTGAAACTTGTCACAGGGCTATGAGTGGGGATAAATTAACTTCATTTTTCTATAAGTTGTTAAAGGACAACAAAGGTCCTTCTCTGTTAGGACTTCATCAAACTTTGGAGTCTGACATTGGTTTACCACAAGATATGGTTAATCGGGGCACTTTTTGGAGTCGCACAATAAGGCCTATGATATTCACCAGTCTTGCTCAAACTCTGTTTTTCTTAGCACACCAGGCAATTTGGACTCCACATTGCATGAATAGAGTAGATCTTTTACAATCCAGCTCATGCTGAAGATGCCCTATGGATGTGGGGACACAATCAAATGTTATTTGAATGCCCTTTAGTTAGACCCTTTTGGTTGGATGTCTGGGGCTACATCTGTGATATACTCCAGCTTGACTCCTCATTATTACGGATTGTTTTCTTCCAATCTCTATGTTTGAAAGAGGAGTTCACTAAGTACAATAGCAAGCTCTTTGACATGATATCTATAGCAATTCATCACATCTTGAGATGCTGGAAGGATACTTCTGCATTAAATGTAACCTTCTGGTGACATGCTATTTGTCAGACCCGTAAGCTTGAAGCGGCTGCCTCTGTTTCTACAAATTGTATTGACAAGGTGGAAAGGATTTGGAGGACTCTTGATGTATATTTATCCAGCCATTGAGTGTTATTTATAGACCTCTGCCTCTTTTTTTTTGGGGGGGGGGTTCTTTTTGTTTAATTGAATAATATTTAGGACAGTGTATAATGCTAACTGTATTGTTCTTGTTTTGGAAAATGTAAATAAAATTGGGGGGGGGGGGGAGAAGAAAAATTTAACCTGCCAAAACTAGATACAAATATCTACACACCTGCTATATTCTATGCAAAACATATGAGAGTTTATATGCATGTTTTTGAAAATTCAAAAAGTATACATGCCAAAAGCAAAACATGATCCAATTCTGCCCTCAGGAATGTCTCTTCTCATCGCTAAATGACTTTACACACACACAAACAATTTACCTACATATACTCCAAACAAAATTATAAACCTGCCATTTTTGTGCATTAACAGATTTTAAAACTACCTCCCCCCCCCCCTAATATGTGTAACCAAGCATGTAGGGAATTTGGGAATTCCCCCAAATTTTCAGGTGTTTTCACTAATTTCACACATTTGTTTTAAGATTACAAATAACAAGAAAGAAAAAAAAAAGGTACAATAACCAAGTACCAGTCCATCCAGGAATTAAGAAAACCTAAAGTTCACATTTCAGAGAGAAACAATAAATAAATGTCCAAGAAAACAAAGAAAATCAGGCATAATTTGCCATACTATATAGTGTCAAATAAATTCAGAACCCCTCTAACCCACACAAAATATAAATTCTGTTAACTATTTACTAATTATTAAATACTCCTATCTGCAATTAATTTTGCCAACTAGTCAGAATCATAGAAGATCAATCTCTTTCCCAGATAGGTTACAACACAATATGGATTTCTTAGGAAAAAAAAGTAACCCCCAATTGAAGCATTTATGTTTTTAGAGCCAAAAAAATCCTTCTTCCCAACACGAATGGCTTGCACCACATCAGGAAAAATCTGAACTCTGGCCACAGAAATCCACAAGTCTATTCTTGAAATAAGCTTTCAACAAAAGCAATTTATGCTGCTCAGAAGAGAGGCAAAATCAAAGTATTACGTAAGGTAATATAGCGTAGTTACACACCTGTAACAGATGTTCTCCAGGGACAGCAGGAATCACTCCTCACACATTGGTGATGTCGGTGCCAATGAAGCCCTCGCAATAACCTCTCCCCAGCTTTCAAAGAAAGCCTTTGAGAGATGTACCACCCATGTGTGATCCCCTAAGGATGTCATCTTGCCGCAGTCAGATAACATAGCACAAGTCAGCAAAAAGGAAAAGCTACTCCACGGGGAGGAGGAAGGGTATGATGACCGATTCCTGCTGTCCCCAGAGAACACCTTTTACAGGTGAGTAACTACGCTTTCTCCAGGAACAAGCAGGAAGTCAGTCCTCACCATATGGGCTCCTCAGCTACAAGCTACCGAAAAAAAAAACCTGTAAAAAGCACATGTGACCAGAAGCATAGTTACTCACCTGTAACAGGTGATCTCCGGGAACAGCAGGAATTTAGTCCTCACATATGGGTATCGTCAGTACCGACAGAGCCTGCGCAGGAACGCTCCCCAGCGTCCAATTAGAAAGCTTTTGGGAGCATCCCACAGCGCCTGCGTGCTGCCTTCCCGCCTTTCCCAACTGCCTCTCTCCAGTTGAGCTTTAAAGCTGAGACAAAGAGAGAGAGAGGGAAAGGGAACGAGATAGATAGAGAGATACAACTCCTAGGGGAGGTGGGTGGGTTGTGAGGACTAAATTCCTGCTGTTCCCGGAGATCACCTGTTACAGGTGAGTAACTATGCTATCTCCAGGAACAAGCAGGAATGTACTCATCACATATGGGGACTCCCTAGCTTTAGATGCCAGGGAGAGACCACAGAAGTTGTGCGTCCCTGAGAAGGGCTCCACTTCACCCCATGGATCTCTGGCATCCTACAAGGGATGGTGGGTAGGAGTTGATTAGGTATGAAACAGGTGTTGGAGAACAGCCTGACCAAACAAGGCATCCCGGCAGGCGTCCTTGTCCAAGCAGTAATTGGCTGTGAAGGTATTAACAGAGGCCCAGGTGGCTGCTCGACAGATGTCGTCGATAGACACAGAGTGCAGATGAGCCATTGAAGCTGCCATGGCTCTCACATTGTGAGCTGTGACATGGCCCTCCAGAGGAAGATTCTTATTCTGACAGGCAAAGGATATACACTGAGCAATCCAGTTAGTGTTCTCTTGGAGACTGGAAGTCCCAAATGAGAAGGATCAAAAGCTACAAAGAGTTGAGAGGACTTTCTATGTTGCTGTGTTCTTTGTAAGTAAAAGGCTAAAGCTCTTTTACAGTCCAAAGTATGAAGGTTCCTTTCTGCATTTGATGCATGAGGTCTTGGAAAGAACACAGGTAGGTAGACCGCTTGGTTTAGATAAAAAGGCGAGACCACCTTTGGCATAAAGTGTGGATGAGTCCTAAGGACTACCTTGTCATGATGGAACCTTGTATAAGGTGGATCAGCTACTAATGCCTGCAACTCACTGATGCAACGTGCTGATGTGATTGCAATAAGAAAGATGACCTTCCAAGAAAGGAATTTCAAGGTGGTAGTAGCTAAGGGTTCGAAAGGTGGCTTCATGAGCTGACCAAGAACCAAGTTTAAGTCCCATGCCACCGGTGGTGGCCTAATGGGAGGCTTAGTTAGAAGAAGGCCTCTCATAAATCTTGCTATAAGAGGATGGGAGGAAATAGGTTGTCCATTTAGAGGCTTGAACGAAGCTGCAACATCATTCAAATGGACTCTTACTGAGTTCGTTTTAAGTCCTGCATTGGATAAATGAAGGAGATACTCCAGTAATGATTCCAGGAGGTATCGCAAGGGGGTTAAGACCTTTCTGCGAACACCATATGGTAAACCTTTTCCACTTGAAAGCATAAGAGCGTCTTGTGGAAGGCTTCCTGGAAGCATAAAGAATAACCTTTACTTGCTGAGGAAGGTTAAGATCATGAAGATCTAGCCCTTCAGCAACAAAGCCCTGAGATGCAGAGACTGGGGATTGGGATGCCATAACATTCCGTCCTCCTGAGACAGGAGATCTGGAGCAGACCCTAACTCCAGGGAGAGAGCTTGAGAGAGATGTAGAAGCAGAGGGTACCACACTTGCCGTGGCCAATGTGGAGCTATGAGAATCATACGGTCTCTGTCTCTCTGAAGCTTGAACAGGGTTTTGGGAATTAGGGGAATGGGTGGAAAAGCATACAGGAAGTCTTGACCCCAGTAAAGGAGGAAAGCATCCCTGGCCTGAGCCGGGGTTCTGGATTAGAAAAATCTGATGCTCTCTGGCGAGGGCCCATAGTCGCAAAGCTTCGCTGCAAAGCGACAGAGAGCCTGTTCCCCCCTGCTTGTTCACGTAGAACATGGCTACTTGATTGTCCGTATGAATGAGGACTGTCTTGTAGCTGAGCAGGGTGTGGAACACTCGAAGAGCAAGGAAGATTGCTCTGAACTCCAAGAGATTGATATGTAGATGAGTCTCCTGTGGAGACCAGGTGCCTTGGGTGAAGAGGTCTTGCAGATGAGCTCCCCAACCCATCGGAGAAGCATCTGTTGTGAGAGTTGCCTGGGGTAAGGTTTGTTGAAAAGGGGACCCCAGCAACAGGTTTTGAGTGGACTTCCACCACTGGAGGGACAAAATAAGGAAACTTGTGTCTGCTATTTTGTCTGACAGGCATCCTGATGCCTGGGTCCATTGAGTGGATAAATTCCACTGGGCTGCCCTCATATGGAGGCAAGCATAGGGAACCACATGCACGGTAGATGCCATGTGGCCTAGTAGTTGTAGCATTTCTCGGGCAGTGAGAAGAGGCTTTAGCACTCCTTGAGAAGCTAACTGCACCATGCAAAGGCAACGGGCCTGGAGGAGATAGGCCCTTGCGTTTCTGGTATCCAGCAAAGCTCCTATGAACTCCAAAGACTGAGTGGGAGTCAGACTGGATTTTGGGATGTTTATTACCAGACCCAAATACTGAAGGATACACATTATGCAGGATAGAGAGGTCCTGGCCTCTGACTCTGTTGGGGCTCGAATGATCCAGTCGTCTAAGTAGGGGAAGACGAATAACCCTAGAGTGCGGAGAAATGCTGCTACCACAGCCATGCATTTCGTGAACACTCTTGGTGCTGAGGCCAGGCCAAAAGGAAGCACCCTGTATTGGTAGTGCTTTCTTTGAAAAAGGAACCAAAGGAATCTTCTGTGAGTTGGATGGATGAGAACATGGGTGTATGCATCCTTGAGATCTAGAGAACAAAGCCAATCCTGACTCTGAAAGTATGGCAGCAGAGTTCCCAGAGAAATCATCTTGAATTTCTCTTTGACAAGGAATTTGTTCAATTCTCTGAGGTCCAAGATAGGTCTGTATCCCCCTGTTTTCTTTGGGATAAGGAAATAGGGGGAGTAAAACCCTGTACCCTGCTGATGGATTGGTACCTCTTCTATTGCCCCTTGGGCAAGAAGCATAGTGACCTCCTGACCTAACAGGTTGATGAGAGAGGTCAGAGAATTGAACTGCCTTATCATTGTGGAAGGAGGCATGCTCGAAAAATGAAGCTTGTACCCCTCTTATGATGGAGTGTCCAATGCTTTGTTGTTATCTGCCACCATCTGGGGTCAAAGTGACACAACCTTCCTGGAATGGTGGAAGGCTCTGGTCCAATGAGAGCCAGGAAGGCTAAGTTCTATAGCTGAAAGTCAAAGGCCTTGTGGAGGCTGAGACTGCTGGGACGGCTTAGGCTTAGCAGTTTTTGGTTTTCTTTGTTTGGGTGGTTGCTGACCTTTCCGGACAAGCTGACCTGCAGAACGTACCTGCTGAGAATAAGCAGGATAAAATCTTTTCTTTTCCGAAAAAAATGGTTTCTTGAAAGATTTCTTTCTTGCAGGATCAGCTGTGGACTTGGATAATCTATCCAAGGTGGCGTTGTCAGCATCCAACTCATTGGCCTTTTCCTGCCAATCTTTACCAAACAGGTTCTCACCAGTACAAGGAATATTTCCCAGTTTGTCTTGTACCCAGAGCTCCAGATCAGATGCCTGGAGCCAAGCAATTCTACGTGCACCTATGGCAATGGCAGAGGTTCTGCTTATGCACTCAAAACACTCAAAAGCTGCACGCTTGACAAATTTAGAAACATCTTGGGCATGTTTGACCAATGTGAGAAAATCCTGCCTTCTGTCCTCAGGAAGAAGAGAACTCAAAGCCTCTAAATCACCTGTGACTTCCATTCAGGAACATTCCCATATATAGACTATAGGAACTGATCCTGGCAGAAAGCATGGAAGCTTGGAAGACACAATGTCCAAAAGCATCCAAAGTTCTGCACTCACGTCCTGGAGGATTAGAGGCATGCCTCTTTGCACTCCTGATCCTTCTCATAGCTGATTCCACTACAATAGAGTGGTGAAGAAGCCGAGTTTTCTGGAAACCAGGACAAGGAGGGACTCGATACAGAGTACCAAGTCTACGAGAGTGAGGAGAGGTGGTAAGAGGTGTCTCCCACATTCTTAGCATGAGATCATGCAAGATCTCATGGATGGGCAAGGTAGCTGCCTCCTTAGGAGTTTTAGGATATTGTAAAATTTCCAACTCCTTTGCTCTGGGCTCTGTTTCAGGGGCCACAGTAATGGACAGACCCCGAGCCACCTCCCTGATGAAAGGAGACATCCTGCGTTTAGGGGAGGAAGGCTCCTCCAGGAGAAGTATTTCTGCATCGACAGAACTGTCAGAATCCTCAGATTCCTCTGAGGACTCGCAGTACCTTCTGTCGGGATGCTCTTGAAGAGCCTGATACCCTTACCGACCGAAGTCGGTACCGAGGGGAATCAGTACCGGTGTAACGGTACTGGAAGGCATCGCATGACTGGGTGCCGGCAATGCGGATGCCGATGTCGATGCTGTTGGTACCGGTTGAACTGTCTGACGCGGTTCCGAGGGTGTCGATGCCACAAGGAGAGCCGCCAGACTGCGTTCAATAGCCAGAACCCTCTGGTCTATCGACGCTGCCGATGCCTGGATGTCGGTACCGGAGAAGACCGCCAGTACCCCAGAGCATGGCACCAGTAGTTCTGCCGAGGTGGAGGCCTCGAGAACGTCCTGGAGCCCCGATAATGCTTTGGAAGCAGAAGCCTCCCGCCAGGGCAATTTTGCCGGTGCAGAATCCTCAAGGGCAACGCCAGAGGCATCTCGATGCTTAGAGGGAGATCTACCCTTTGAGGACCGGCTAGACTTATGTTTAGTTACCTGAGATCCACGGGAGGAAGACGAAGTCCTGGAATATGTCGATGCCACCGAAGCTGCATTAGAGGGCAACAGGGTACTGAGCTTGGCAGCTCGGTTCTGTCGATCTCTCTTGGACATCATGGCACAGGCCATACATTCAGAGATGGAATGGTCAGGACCTAAACATTTCAGACACCACTCATGGGTGTCGGTGACGAAGATGGTACCGCCACACTTGGTGCACTTTTTAAAACCTGAAGAGGGTTTTTCCATTGTGGGAAAAATCTTGGACCTAAGGCCCAAAATGGCGCGTGCACCTGGAAAAAAAAATGGGAAAAAGTACTAAGAATTTTTTTTTTTTTTTTAAAGAAAAGAAAGAAAAAAAAACGGCGGTACCGGTAAAGCGTCGAGGAAGGCAGACGCGACCACAAAAAAGAAGAAAAATTTTCTGCGGCGACAGGAACACGACCTGCTGTCTCCGCAGAAAACGAAGAACTGGAGAGAGGCAGTTGGGAAAGGTGGGAAGGCAGCACACAGGCGCTGTGGGATGCTCCCAAAAGCTTTCTAATTGGACGCTGGGGAGCGTTCCTGTGCAGGCTCCGTCGGTACCGACGATACCCATATGTGATGACTACATTCCTGTTGTTCCTGGAGATAAGGTGAGCCATGAGAAGAGGCAGCTGAGTCAAGAAAAAACAGACCCACAAGTGGCCCCAAGTGTCCAGTGAGGAACCAATTCTCCAGTAGCCTGAACACACCGAAGCACCGGAGAGCAGGAGTTGCCTTACACCCCAAAAAAATGATGAAGTAATGCCTGGCCGAAAGCGCTGTCCCATCATGACTCCCTCTCCAGTCAGTAATGAGATGTGAAGGTATGAACAGAGGACCAGGTGGTGGCTTGGCAGATCTCCACCAGGGAGATGGAGCATAAGTTTGCCACAAATGTTGCCATGGCCCGGACATTGTGCGCCGTGACCAGGCACTCCAGCAAAAAAACAGCCTGTTTGTAAGTGAAGGCAATGCAATCCGCCTCCCAAGTGGACAGGGTGCGTTTAGTCACTGCCATCCCCAGCCAACCTGGATCATGAGAAATGAAGAGCTGGGAGGAGCCAGTGAGGCCGAGTATGCTCCAGGTAAAACGACAGGGCCCGATTACAGTCCAGTGTGGGGACAGCAGCCTCCACCCTAATGGCATGGAGCCGCTGAAAAAACGTGGGAAGTACCACCTCCTGCTTGAGGTGGAACAGTGACACCACCTTTGAAACTTGGGGTGCGTGCGGAGCACGACCATGTCATTTTAGAACTTTGTGTAAGGTGGGTGTGCCACCAAAACCTGGAGCTCGCTGACCCTGCAAGCTGAGGTGAGCGCTACTAGGAAGACCACCTTCCAGGATAGATACTTGAGGTGGCACGGGCCAAGAGGCTCAAACGGTGGCTCAACTGGGCAGAGAGGGCCTTGCCCTCGACCAGATGGTGGTATATAGATAGCATGCAGAGGTGAACTCTGACGGAGTTGCACTTAAGTACCACTTGGGACAGGTGGAGCAGATACTGGAGTACCAACTGGATTGAACAGGAGAAGGCGTTTCATCGTCCTCTGTCTCCCAGTCAGACCTGGAGTCCGAGGAGACCTTGAAGGCTCCATTGTCCTTGGGCTGGAGCCCCAGCTCTGATGGCCCAGGGATCCCAATGTCCTGGCATCCGGGGTCAGGTGCGACATGAAGGGAAGGTCTCAGCCCTGAGTGGGACCAGGCCGGGGGAGTGTCTCGAGGTTGATGGCACTCGAGGACTGGCTCCACATCTCGGGACGCCTTCGCTGTGAAGGGGCTAGTCTTCGGGATTGACGACCTGGAGGAACCGAGCATCAGAGCTGCTGTTGGGCCATTAAGGCAGACAGGCTGCATTCCAAGGCAGACAGGCTGCATTCCAAGGCCGCCATCCTGGCCTCAATGCCCGATTTCTCCACAGCCACCGGCACGGGCACAGAAAACCTCTGGCCTGATGCAGACGAGGGGGTGTCTGACGAGAATGGCCTCCGCAGTCTGGGACCAATCCACGGATGCCGAAGGCATTCTCTCCTGCGGGGCAGCTTCGAGGGCAACTCCCAGCAGTTGCCCTCTGTCTCGCATCGAGGGCGGCGTGAGATTTCCCCATTGTCCCAGACTAGTCACCCGAGGAGGCCACTGTCCACATTGGACTCTTCAAGGGGAGTCCCTCCTTAAGGGAGCCTCGGCTTTGCTTGATGCTCTATGTCCTCGAGGCTCTGAGGAAGTGTGGTCACCGCAGCAGCCCTCGAGGGCGCTGCCCCTGCAAACTGCTCCGGGGCTGAGTCGGTCTTATGGAAAATTGACTTGTGCTTATTCTTGCAGCCTCGAAGGGTCTCGGGGGTCATCTGCTGGCACACATCAAGGCATCATGATCCAGCCCAAGCACCGAAGGCAACAGGTCCATGCACAACATGTTATGAGTGCAATGATCGCATGGTTTGAAGCCACTGACCAAGACAATAGCAGGGGAAAATGTTCCCCGTGAGGTCAAACTCTCCTGGCACAGCCAGAAAGAGAAATTAGACTTACCTGCTAATTGTTGTTCCTTGAGGAACTCCAGTCCAGTCCCGCACCTCTGGGTAATGTACTCTTCCAGCAGCTTGGAGACTAAGCATGTTATCCTTTTGATGACACTAGTGTACATATGCAGCTGGCACCGCCTACCAGCCCCAGTACCAATTGACAAAGCAAACTCAGAGGAGCAACAAATTAGTAGTTAAAGATGCAACAAACCCTTCTACATCTAAATAAACTAGTACCCCCTCCCATCGACGACCCAGGATGGGGGGGCCTACCTGTTGAGAGCCTGAGCAACTTCAACCAGCTGGGAGCGAGCAACTGACAGCTCTTCTGGTCCACCTCCCCCAAATGCTGATTACACCCCCCTTCCCCAGCTCCCCCTGGCCATTTCCTCCACCAAGGGAACCAGCTTCAGGACCGGGGTGCAAACAAATTATCACAGAAAGCACTCAGGAAAGGTTCTGGGACTGGACTGGACTTCCTCAAGGAACAACAATTAGCAGTTAAGTCTAATTTCTTTTTCCTTATCGTCTCTTCAATCCAGTCCCGCACCTCTGGGATGTATCAGAGCAGTTAAACTAATGGGAGGGACCCACACAACCAGCCTGAAGTACTGCCGATTCCAAAACGAGTGTCCCCCACCGCCTGGACATCCAGGTGAAAATGCTCAGAGAAAGTATGCCAGCCTACAGATCTCCACCAGCGGAACTAAACAATACTCTGCCCATGAGGCTGCCTGAGCCCTCGTGGAATGCACCCGCAACCCCCCAGGCACTGCTTTACCCTTCAAGATGTATGCCAACATGATTGCCTCCCTGATCCATATGGAAATGGAGGTCTTAGCTGCCGCCTCACTTTTGCGCAGCCCGCCAAACAGAAACAGACGGTCCGATCTCTGAAAGGACGATGCCATTTCCACATCCCTTCGCAGGACTCTTATCATCCAGGTGGCACAGCTGTGGAGTGACAGGGCTCATATCCGCTCTCACCAGAGCTGGTAAGGAAACTGCCTGATTTACATGAAATGCTGATAACACCTTGGGCAAAAATCAAGGTAACGGGTGCAGGACCACTTTCTCCTTGGAGAAGGAAAGGAATGGCTCCTGGCATGACAGGGTCTGAAGCTCAGAAATCCTGCGTGCTGAGCAAATCACCACCAGGAATACCATTTTCAGAGTCAAATCCTTCAGGGAAGCTCGACTAAATGGCTCAAAGAGTTCCCCAGACAGTGCAGTCAGCACCAGATTGATATCCCAAGGCGGTACCACCGCCCTTTTCGGTAGACTGAGATGAGCCAGCACCCCTAGAAAGCTCAGCATATCTGGGTGTGTACCCAACAGCACTCTGTGGACTTTCCCGTGATAACCGGAAATTGCCATTAGTTGCACATTCAAGGAACTGGCGGCTAGACCCTTATAAAAACCAGATTGCAAGAACGCCAAGATGTCCGGGACGGAGGCAGTGGAAGGGTGCGCGCCTCTCTCCACACCATGATTCAAAGATGCGCCCTACGCACTCTGGGCCTGTAGCAAGGTTGCTATCACCGAGCCCAAATATCCATTCTTCAACCTCACCCTTTTCAAGAGCCATGCCGTAAGCGAGAATTGATCCACCTGGGGCATGTGAAGCAGTCTCTGCATCAAGAGGCCCTTCCGAACCAGAAGCCACCACAGTCAATCTACCAGTATCTGAATCAGGTTGGCATAACACGGGCACATCGGCCAGTCCGGTGCCACCAGAATTATAAATCCCCGGTGCGCCTCTATCCCTTGCACTAACCGGCCTATGAGCACCCATGGGGGGAAAACCAGAGAAGATCCTCTTCAGGCCACTGCTGAATTAGAGCATCCAAGCCCTCGGATGTCCTCTTCTGCTGAAAAACCGGCAGGCCTTGGCTAACTCAAACATTGCCATTAGGTCCATGACCGGTGTGCCCCATCGGCGGACCACCTGCTCGAACACCTCCTGATTGAACTGCCACTCTCCAGGGTCCACATGCACTCGGCTGAGGCAGTCTGTCATCACATTGTTAACTCCCACTACCAATAATGCCTGGAGACGAATCTCTGTCCATCCGAACAGCCTTTTGGCCTCCTCGTCCAGGGCTGCACTGCCTGTGCCTCCTTGCTGGTTGAAGTAAGCCACCGTGGTCGCATTGTCTAAGAGGACTGGGACCACCTTCCCCTGCAACCATGGCTCAAAACTTTCTAGCGCCAAGGACATCGCTCACATCTCGCACATGTTGATCGAACACAGTGCCTCCTGCGGATTCCTGTCCCTGAACAAAGCGCCCTTCGCAATGGGCTCCCCAACTTGACAAGCTGGCATCGGTCATCAGTGGAATCCATACCAGGGACTCCTTCCAGGCTAGCCACATACAGCTACCAACCGAGGGCTCTCCTGGTGCTCCGCAGGCAGAGGAGTATTTGGGACAGGGGTTAACTCCGATGGGACCACTGACAGAGCAGAGCCCTCTGCAGCGGTCTCATGTGCGCCCTTGCTCATGGGACTAGCTTGAGAGTGGTCGCCATTGTCCCCAGATCCTACAGATAATGCCACGCTGATGGTCTTGCCATCTTCAGGAACTACCGTATCCACTGACATAGCTCCTACACCTGGCGATCCGGCAGGAAAACCCTGCACACATGGGTATCCAAGCACACTCACAAATATTCTACCTCCTGGGCCGGCCGTAACCAACTCTTGGCCAGGTTGACCCCCAAACCGAGATTTTGAAGGAACTCCGCCACCCACGCTGTTGCTCTTTCGCTATCGTCCCTGGACTTCGCCTGGATCAGCCAATCATCTAGGTATGGATGGATGAGAACCACTTCCTTGCAGAGAGCTGCCGCCGCCGCCACCACCACCATGACCTTGATGAAGGTACGGTGGGAAGGCAGTCGCCAGACCGAAGGGCAACGCTCAAAACTGGAAATGACCCCTTGGCACTGCAAAGCAGAGAAACTGCTGATATTCTGAATGATAACGTGATATCAAGAGATGCCAAAAACTCTACGCTTCCTACCACCACTATTACTGATTGCAGCATTTCCATGTGGAAATGCGGAACCCAGAGACAGCGGCTCATACCCTCGAAGCTGAGAATCGGGTGAAAGGAACCTTCCTTTTTGGGCATCACGAAATACATGGAGTATTGACCACAGACGTTCTGGTCTCGTGGAACCAATTCCACGGCTCTCAGCTGCAGGAGACAAGTCAAGGTCTCTTCTACTGCCAACCAACACTGCTGCGTCCACTTTAGGTGATCAAAGCAGCTCTCGTTCTTGCTCTGGCAGCAGCTATAGGAGCGTCATATATAGCACCCCTTTAAAAGCAGTCCCCGGCAGATCCCACTCATTCTGGATCATCTATCCAACTACTCCATGTATCGGGAAGACTTTCTGCGATTTCCGCACCACCTGGAACAGCGAATCCTACAGCGCCTCTTCCTCTGCCGGGAGGTTAGCAGGCATATTCAGGGCCTTGAGGGACTCTAAGGTACACAGATTGTGAGCCCTTTGGGGACAAGGATTGTATCAGTACCCGTTTGTAGTGATTGTAAACCGCTTTGATGCCCTTCATCCTGGGCAGTATATAAAGAAACTGCATAAGCATAAGCATAAAGATGAGCGCCAGTAGCTCCTCCCGGCAGAAAAACCGAACAATCTAGGCCTGATCCTCCTGTTCTAGGATCTCTCCTTCTTCCAACTCCTCCTGCAGATCTAGCTCCATGTCAAGGTCTTCCCCATCCAGCCCCTCTGGATTGCTGCCACTCCTCTAAGCCTCTGGCCCACTTAGACGCCACTGCTCCTGACTCATGCTCTTGTGTCTGACACCCTCTTAGCCCTGTGTTCTGGGGTTGAGGAGCCGCTTGCCAAGCCCTGTTGACGTAGGCAAAATGCCTTATGCAAAAGACAATCTCCAGTGAGAACTCCCCCAGCAGCCCTATTGCTCCCTGGGCTTGAGGGGTGGATGGTCCAGACATCACGTAGGGACCGGGGGGCCGGATCCACTGAAGGTAACATGGCGCCCCCGCCTCCAGGGTCTCTTGCAACCGGGAGGGACTCTCCTGCCTCATCTCATCCTGCAGGCCCTGCTCCAATGACTTAGCCTCTTGAGTGCAGTCTAGGCAGATGCCTGCCTCAGAGACCACACCCATTCGGGAACCGCATATCTTGAGGATTTAGATGCGCTGCCATGTTGTACCTTAAAGATATGAAACGGACCTTGCACTGATCTAATCAAACTGACAGTTTGTCCGAGTAAAGTTTATGTTTTTATTCTAAGTACTACAGATGGCTATAAGGGAGTACGGCTTCCCTTACAAGCAATATTACAAATTTAATCATAATCTGGGCTAAGAGACAAGGGATGATCATGTCATGTTACTCACTGACCATAGATAGATGGAAGGATTTCATTTGCCTCCTATCCACTGACTGACTATCTTTCTAGTTACATACATTTCTTGTATGCAGGTACTTTCCTGTTTTCCACAGTAAAAAAAAAAAACAGTAGCTGCCTACAAAACTATAGGCAGCACTTTTTCCCCACTTATCTTTCATTTATTTCTGACTCTGACTTTTTATCCGACCCTTCTCAAGAGAAAGTCACAATGTCTCAACCAACTGTCAAATCACCTGACCAGGCACAACAGCACTCTGAAATCTGCCCAGCAACAATGGCATATCTAGTTAGGCTTTTTCCATGGGTCTGCATCAAGTCATTGTGCACTGAATAAGTTTTGAACTGTATAACACAAGGAATGCTTAAGGATTAAGTGAGGTTCACCTCCCTTGATACCATCCTATACCAGGCATTGTGGTCTGGCCGGCATGGTGGGAAGGGCTGGGGCACTTCCCCAGGAACACCCTCAATCTGTACCCGGGTAGACAAAAGGATCCCTAGCACAATGTACCTCCACAGCCTCAGGCATGGAGCACTAGAGTATTTGAACTAAAATAAAATAAAACCAATTTACCCAAATCTAATTAACCGAAACTGAAATTAAAAAGAAATTGCAAATGGCCCCCTAGGAAGAAGCTGCTCTGCCCTGCTTTATTCTCTGGTGGCTACCTCTTCCGGGCACCCAAAACACAGCAGGAGGTTAAAACACACGCGAGCCTGAATACGAAGAAATCGTGCCTAAACGCAGTGGTGAAAGGAGGGGGGTGTTTCCCGTGCCGCTGCAGGCCACTCTGTCTCGTCATGTTCCGGTGGTTGCTAGGGGTTCCTGCTGCTCCCCTCCAACACTCTTACCATGAAGCCTCTTTGCTGCGTGGCTTTTCTACCCCTCACACTCAGCCTTCCTTCCCGGCTTCAGCGCTGAGGGGGGAGACTCAGGGCTGCCAGATTTCACTCCTGTCAATCAACTGCAGTCCGAGGCAGCTCCTCGCCTGATAACTGGTTCAGGAGCCGCCAGAAGTCTCGGACTGAGGAAGGCCCCCACAGAACTCCCTTTCCCCCCGAAATCCTGGGGGGAGAAGGGGGGAAAGAGGAATATCCTTCCCTCAGTCCTGTTGTCCCCCTGGTTCTCTGTTCCTTCTGATTATTTTTTACTTCTACCTTTAAAAACAAACAAACCTGCACATTAACAGGGGAAATAAAAAGCAAACTAACTAAACCTATCTCCTTAGTTGCCCCTTAGTCTAGCACCCTGGCTCACTACCTCCTCCAACTGCTTGGAGATTGAACATACTGGGACTGGTAGGCGGTGCCAGCTGCATATGTACACTAGTGTCATCAAAAAGATGACATGCTCAGTCTCCAAGCTGCTGGAAGAGGTACACTACCCAGAGGTGTGGGACTGGACTGAAGGGACGATGAGGAAAGTGCATGAAAACTGGAGGAAGACCCCCGAAGGGGGAAAAATAAAAAGGAACCCGAGAAATGGGCATGTGACTGGATTAAAGTAAAAACAAAAAAAGACAGAAATAAACCTAACTTTTTCTGGGGGGGACACAGACCTGTCTGATGGGCTCCACAGAAAAAGGAGACTAAGGCAAGATGGCATCCTCAGGCAGGAAGGGGACCATGCATGCATGGTACATCTCCAAAAGGCATTCTTTGAAAGCCAGAGAGAGGTACTGCGAGGTCTTCGTCGGCGCCAACGTCACCCATATGTGAGGGCTGACTTCCTTATTATTCCCGGAGAACCTGGGAATCCTCCAGAAAAGCAGTCAAATCAAAATCCCTGGCAGATGAGACAGAAGGCTCATCTCCAGCATATCAATCTAAAGCAGCCCTAGAAAGAACATAACATTTCACAATGGATAAATCTTCAATTTAAAGAAGTGTTGAAATTTCCAAATGCTAGCTATCATAAGGAAAGGAATGGAAAATAAAACAAAAGATATTATAATGCCTCTATATCGTTCCATGGTGAGACCGTACCTTGAATATTGTGTGCAATTCTGGTCGCCGTATCTTAAAAAGGATATAGCGTTATTAGAAAAGGTTCAGAGAAGAGCCACCAAAATGGTAAAGGGGATGGAAGGATACTCCTATGAAGAAAGGCTAAAAAGGTTAGGGCTCTTCAACCTGGAAAAGAGACGGCTGAGGGGAGATATGATAGAAGTCTATAAATTAATGAACGGAGTGGAACAGGTAAATGTAGATAGATTGTTTACATTATCAGAATATACAAAGACCAGGGGACATGCAATGAAGCTATTTAAGACTAATAAAAGAAAATATTTTTTCACTCAACGTGTAATCAAACTCTGGAATTTGTTACCGGAGGATGTAGTAAAGGCTGTTAGTGTAGCTGGGTTTAAAAAAGGTTTGGACAAGTTCCTGGAGGAAAGGTCCATAAACCATTATTAAGAAGGAACCCAGGACATCTATGCTTGACCCAGTACAAGCATTGCGGAACCTGTGTCTTTTGGGGAAACTGCTAGGTACGTATGACTTACATTGGCCACTGTTGGAAACAGGATATTGGGCTTGATGGACTTTGGTCTGACCCAGTATGGCATCTCTTATGTTCTTATGTTTCCTAGAGATATTTTTGAAACAATATCTCAGGAGATAAATATATTATTGGAAAATGCAATATTCTAACATTATTTTTCCTGATAATATTCTCCACTGACTTTAGCCCATGTTCCCTGTAAAATAGTTATCTCCAAGTTATAATGCACTGTTCAATGTAATTTCAGTTTGTTCAATGTAAACCGCCTTGACCTCATGAAAGGCGGTATATATGTAAATAAATAAATAAATGCAAAACTTGCTATATATATATATATATATATATAGATATAGATATAGATATAGATAGATAGATATAGATATAGATATATAGATATATATAGATATATTAGATATAGATAGATAGATATAATGCAAGTTTTGGAAGTCTTATAGAAGAGCCTGCCCCCTGCCTGCAAGGTCTGAATCCTGAGACTCAAGTGAAGATAGACTCCCAGGTGGATTCACTTGAGGGATGGCCAAGTCCTGCATTCTGGCCACTGTCTGACCCATGAAATTATACAACCAATATCCTGTCTCCCTCAAAAAGATATCCAGTTTGGACCACCACTGTTCACACCCCTAAGAAATATCTCGAGACAGAAGTATTTTCAAAAGAACTCTCAACCTGATGGAAAAAAAACAACTTGCGGTATAGTAGAGTTTTGTGTCCAAACGAGGGCGCCAGAGAATCAGCCCTCAATAAATTCACTGCAGGACTCTGCCAAATGCAGGATTATGACAAGCTTTAAAAATGCCTTCAGAGGAGAAGCCCGTTTCCCTACAGAGCTGGGTTGTGAAATCAAATGTCTGTCCGTCCATTGTGCCTTTCTCCATAGGAATACATGGTGAAATTAGGCCTTACCTGTTAATTGCCTTTTCTCGAGTCCCTTCAGTCCAGTCCAGATGCATGGGCTGTGCCCCCCAACAAGCAGATGGAGGCTAAGCATGACAAAATCCTTACTGTCGTCATCTCATAAGGGCTCGGTGTCTCAGCTAGATGGCCTGTATGCTAATACCAAAGCAGAATATGAGAACCAAAACCAGAACTGTATTCCTCTTTGTTCTCTCCTTGATTTTTTTTTTTGTTATTAAAAACCTGATACAATCAGAGATTATCAAAATCGTAACCACAAGCGCGATCCAGAGAAGCCTCTGGTCCCTCCTTCGGACACAACCTCCCAAAAACTAAAGCAGAATAGCAAACAGGACCAGAGACCTTGCCTCCTACTATGGCCCAATGAACCGCTGGCTACCCAGGTCCGCTCCCCCTATGACCGAACCAATGGACAAGACAGACTATCACAGTAGGTGGGCGCTGGGCTGTACTGGAGGGATTCAAGGAAAGGCAAGCAGCAGGTAAGGCCTAATTTTACCTTCCATATCGTCCCTCCAGTCCAGTCTAGATGCATGGGATGCATCACAGCAGTGGCATCTAAAGTGCAGGAAAAGTGAGACCAACCTGCACTACCCTGGCTCCGAATCAAGCCTCCTCTCTGGTGCGGACATCAAGACAATAATGGCACATGAAAGCATGTAACAAGGATCACATGGCTGCATTACAGCTATCTCCAGGTGGAACAAGACTCGCCTCTGCTCTAGTGGAATGAGTGTGGAGCCCCTGCAACACCAACATGTGCTTCAAGAGACACAATGAGGAAGTCGCTTCCTTGAACCACCGTGCAGTGGATGTCTTCAAAGCCATGTCCCCCTGATGTGGCCCTCCAAATAACACAAACAGCTGATCAGAATGCTGAAATGCCGCAGTGTGCTCCAGATACCTGCACAGCACCCTCTTGATATCTAGTAAACCACAACTTCCTCTCCTCTCCCATGCCACCAGTCTGTCCTAAGCCTGGCAACGACACAGGCTGATTAGCAGGAAAAGGCGTCATCTTCAGCAAAAAGGAGGAGACTGTTCGCACCACCACCTTCTCTGGATGGAAAACAAAGAATGGCTCACAGCAGGACAATGCTGCAATCTCTGATATGTGACGGGCCAAACAAATAGCCACCAGGAACACCATTTTCAATGTGAGCTCCTTGAGTGAAGCTGCCCACAAAGGATCAAGAGGAGGCCCTGTTAAAGCCAATAGAACCAGATTGAGATCCCAAGGTGGCACTACCGGCTGCTGTTGTGGTCAGACCTGCTCTACAGCCCATAGGAACCACACTATGCCCGGGTGTGCTTTTAGCAACACACCCTGCAATCTACCAACACATCCTGCAATCTACCTTGATAACAGGTCAAGGCTGCCACCTGGACTCATAGCAAATTTACAGCCAGGACCTTATCCAACCCTGCCTGCAAAAAAGCTAGCACCAGTGGGATCGAGGTGGAGCGAGCACTCACCCCATGGGCTCCACACCATTCTTCAAACACTCTACCCACACTGATGTATAACAAGGATGTCTATCGCTTCCTCGTGCGAAGCAGTATAGCCACACCAATATCAAGTAGCCTCTCTTGCTCAGCCATGCCCTCTCAAGAGCTAGGCCATAAGAGAATCGATCCACCTGAGGCATGTGAATCAGCTCCTGCCCCAGTAAATCCTCCTGCATTGGAAGCCTCCAAGATACATCTGCCATTAGGTGAATCAGATCCATGAACCAAGGCCTCCGTGGCCAGTTCGGAGTGATAAGGATGACCAATCCTTGATGTTTCTCTATCCTGCACAACATCCGACCGATCAATGGCCAAGGAGGAAAAAACATAGAAGAGACCCTCCTCTGGCCATGGCTGACCCAACACATTGAGGCCTTCTAACATGCACTCGCACCATCTGCTGAACAAGCTGCTGACTTTGGCATTGGTTGAAGACACTATCAGATCCATCATCGACGGGCCTCACCTGCACGCCATGCTCTGAAACTCCAAGTCCTCTGGGGCCCACTCCACCAGATCCACTTGATGGCAATTCAGTCTGCTTGGACGATCTCCTTGCCCACTGCATGCGCTAATCGACAAGGCCAAAGAGGTGGTCTTCTGCCCACTGCAAGAGCACAGCTGCCTCCTCCACTAGGATCTCTCTGACTATACCCCCCTCTTGGTGATGAATATATGCCACCATAGTAACATGGTCCTAGAACACCCTCACTGCCTGGCTGCACAGGAGACTCTCGAAATGGAGCAACGCCTCGAACACCGCCTGCAACTCCAAGTGGTTTATCAATCAAGTCGCCACCTCCGCCGTCCAGAGGCCCTGGGCGAACTGGGTCAGGCAGCATGCTCCCCGACTGGAGAGGTTGGCATCCGCTGTCACTGTCACCCAAGCTAGTGTCTCCAGGGACATGCCGATCAAGCACTGGGACTGCTGCCACCAGCTCAGGCTGTGCGTGACCTCTGCCAGACATGGCAACCATCTCGAGAGCGAAGTGCATGCTGCAGGGGCTGCATGCGGGCCTGCGCCCAGGGAACTAGGTCTATGGCAGCAGCCATGGATCCCAGTAGCTGGAGGTAATGCCAGGCCGAAGGTTGCGCCATCCAAAAGGAAACAATGTCCCTGCTCCTGCACTTCTGTACCCTGTCTGGAGGCAATGACACTAGCCCCTTCAGTGTGTCGAATAGTGCTCCCAAGTATGTCAGCTGAGGGAAAGAAGTGGCTCTTGTCAAAGTTGACAACTGTCATGACCCCCTGCCTAGGCCAAGGGCTGGTAGGCAAAAGGGCTGCCTTATTTGCCTTTAAGTAATGTCCCAAGACTTGGTTTCAGCAATGGATGCTGGGACTTGTAGTTTCTATCACTCTTCAGACAAAGTAGTTTGACCACACGGGGTGTTCAAGGCAAACAAAGATATTTATTCTGGGTTTCCCCTTCGCATCAAATTCATAGCGCAACACAAGACAAGGATTCTTTCTTCAAAGTAAAGGATATCAGGAACAAATTAGGCTGAAACATCAAACTCAGAAGTATTCTTTACAGAGCAGCTGTTCTCAGGCTCCTCCTAGATAAATATCTTTCACAGCTACGGCTGGTTATTACATCAGGTAAACAAAGTTTTCAGCAACAGTTCTTTCCCTTTCAACTTAACACACAGGCTATGCAAACTTCTTCCCACAGCATGAGCCTAGCACATGTTCAAGCTGTTTGTTTTACAAAACGAGTAATCCATTTCAATTACATCATTATCAAGAGGTGTCTCAAACATCTATTTGCATGTCTTCACAAGGTTCAATTGGGTTGTCTTCCTGGGAGCCTTTATCACAGGGTTTAAACTTAATATTGTGCAGAAGCTTCTGAAGTTTTCCTAAAAATTGTTCTTTCTGGTCAGCATCCACGTTACTTAGGGAATGAGCCTTTCTCTCTTGCAACAGCTTTTCCACAGCTTCTAGTGCTGTCTCATTGGACTTACTTGAATTCCTTTTACTTCTGCTTGGAGCTGCTTTCACTGCGTTTCTGCCAGCACTCTGTTCAGCGCTTAACCTCAGCTCCCTGACAACGTCCTCAGCACAGCCCCTGCTAGGAACTGAAGCAAACGTACCTTCCCAACATATATTGCTCCCCTTGCTATCAGAGCTGTTTCCCCACCTGGAGTCAAACCTTTCCAGTTTCTCCTCTCTGGGGTGCTTTGGCTCCAGTGCTCTCTGAGAATAAGAATCAGCAGTTTCCACTCCTCCTTCTTTCTCCACTATGTCTCTGGTAAGCTCAGAGACTGTACCTGTGTCTCTGCCAGGCTCCTCCCTACAAAACTCTGAAGCAGCTTTAAAATGGTGCTTCTCTCCAGCCACACCCTCCTTGCTGCACATGTGAGATTTGTTAGGGCTCAAACTAGCTCTTACGTCACTGCTAGGGCAGGGCTTAGCTCTAGCTACTGCATGCTTCGGTAGCTTGTGGTTTCTATGGGAACCTTGTTTACCTCTGCTTTTAAAGGTGTATTCCTCACTTTTCTCCCATTCCATTCGATCCACACAGCTCTCCTTATCACACAACCCAATCAAGACTTTGCAGCAGTGTGATAACCCATCAGGTGGCTGTCTGACTCACTTCAAACAACTTCACCTTGATTAACCAACTGTCCAGGAATGGATGGACTAGCACACCTTCCTTCTCAGAGCAGCCACCACCACAACCATGACCTTCGTGAAAGTCCGAGGCACGGTGGTAAAACCAAATGGAAGTGCCCGGAACTGAAGATGTCCCACGGGCACTGCAAAGCACAGATATCGTTGATGATCACGACAGATCGGGATGTGAAGGTAAACCTCAGACAGATCCAGGGACGTGAGAAATTCACCCTTTTGTACTGCCACGATGACGGACTGGAGCATTTCCATGTGGAAACAGGGTATGCATAGTGCTCTGCTGACGTAATTGATATCCAGAATTGGCCTAAAGGAGCCCTCCTTTTTGGAGACAATAAAATAAATGATATACTAACCAGAACTGCATTGATCTACTAAAACTAGTCTTATCGCTCTCACTGGATCAGCTTGGTCCTTCACTGCCTGCAACTTTCCCAGGGCCTTGCAAGGCAACAGAAGAAAAGCATCAGGAACGGTTCTTGGCAGCTCTAGTGCATACTCATCCCTTATGATCTCCAACACCCATTGGTTCTGTCTAATCAGGACCCAAGAGGAGTAAAAAAAAGTCAGATGACCCCTGATCTGCGCCTCCACTTGGGTCCTCCTTGCTTCACTGTTACTTTTTTTTTTTTTCTTTTTTTGAGGAGCTGGCAGATGGGCTGAATAGCCTCTGCCTGCTGCATGCCCACAAAAGGAGGAGGAGTTACCTCTGGCCAGGTACCTTGTCCTCTGGAAAGGCGCAAAATGAGCCGCCCGGAACCATCAAAATTCCTGGAAATGGTCCCTCATGGAGGGAGCAGACTCCCTCTCAAATTGTGCTCAGGGAGACTCTCCCCCTTTGTATCCCCAGGCCCTTGACCGATTTCTCCAATGCCTCACCAAAACAACAACTTTCTTCAGAAAGGAAGCTTTCTGAGGCAAACCTTGGATGATACGTCCGTGGATCAGTTGCGAAGCCAAAGCAAGAAAAAAGCTGCCACTACTGACGCCATGCTCTTGGACAATGCCCTGACCAGATCATAAAAGGCATCCACCAAATATGTTGCATCGGACTCCAGTTTGGTCAGTTCCAAGTCCAAGCCTGCCTCCAGCTCAGGAAGACACTGAGCCCAGTGCAGACATGCCCCTGCCACGTACACGCCACAAATGGATGTTTGTAAGGTTAAGATATTGGCTTCAAACGCCTGCTTCAGCATGATCTCTAGCCTCTTGTTTTGGGCATCCTTCAGAGCTGTGCCACCTTCCTCAGGAATGGTGGTCCTTTTGGTCACTGCTGTTACCAAGGCATTGACCTTAGGCAGTTTAAGGAGATCCCTCTCCTCCGGAGCAAGGGGATACAAGCGGGACATAGTTCTGCTTCCATGCAGACTCACTTCCAGCAGCTCCCACTTCGCATCAATCATCTGTTAAATAGCTTTATGGAGGGGGTGGGGGGGTCACATGATGCACTGAGCAGAAGGGACACTTTTCCCCTGCTCTGGGGTGCCCCGCATTCTGTAGCCCATAACATAAGTACTTTGCAGCAGAAACCCTTCAAATCACCCTAGGGGAAGACTGAATACCTTCACAACCCTCTTCTCATGCGATAGGCTTACTTGTGCATGGCGACGAAAAACCCTCACTGGGAGAAAACCTGAGGCCCCCAACCAGCCCATGCACAGAGGCCCTCAGTATGGTAAAGGAAGTCTCCCAAGCTGTGGTGCAAGCGCTTGATGCAGTGTTTCAAAATTTATCTGAACTAATAGCCTAAAAGGGGCAGGCTGTCACAGACTTTATCTGACACAAGCTGCATGTGGCCATTATTGAAGACTCATGCACACATAGGCTGCTACTATTAAACAGCTCGAGAAGCACCTCTGCCAACAGGAAGATAAGGTCGATGATAGAGGACGCAGAAAAAAAAAACTACGGTTTGTCAGCATACAGGAATCAGTGACCTTTATCTGCTTGTACTGAATAAGCCAGGTAGGGTGAAAGAAAAAGACTCACGCTAGTGCCAACAATGGAAAAGAATGGGTTCACCCACTGAAACAGCTGGCAAAGAACAGAATGCTCCGTCGGCAGCAGATCTTACTTTGCTTTCAGTTTCTGTTGCAATCTTTTTGCCAGAAAGTTAGGGAGGGACCCAGGGTGTACTACAGACTTCCAAGCTCACACCAGACTTGCTCACCAAGCCACTCTGACAGAGGCTGAAGTCTTTAGCAGGCAGGCAGAGAGGGACCCGGGGCTCCTAGGTTTACACCTGTTTGCTTGTGAGCCTGTCACTGATTGAACAGTTCGCAGGACTCAGAGCTTACCAGCAGAGGCTATGCCAATCAATCACTCTCTGCCCCAAAATCCTTATTATGAATTTTTTTTCAGTTTAAGTTAATTCTCACTGTCACTGCTAGCTCCAAAGGAGATTATAATTATTTAACAAGTTTTCTATACCACCCCATCATATATTCAAAGCAGTTTACAAATAACACAACAAAGCTTACATTGAACAATGGGAATACAACTTGGAGGGTTATATGGGGAATTCAATTTGGCCAACAAGTTAACAGTTCCCAGAGATGCACTGAATAGCCACTTAACCCTAGGCCTTCAGTCGAAACCAGATGCACAGAGGTTCTAACCATCTGCTGAAGAGTGAGCAATACTAGCCACTTAACTGAGTAACAGAGCCTTTATGGGATACCATCAGCAAGGTTTCTGTCATGCTCAGTCTCCATCTGCTGGTTGGGGGGCACAACCCATGCATCTGGACTGGAGGGATGATATGGAAGAAACTACTGGCTTCTTTATTTTTTTCTCCTTAATATTCCTCTTATGCGTGAAAAACAACTAAAAGGAAAACTTCTCCAGGCTTACTAGACAAGAGAGGGTTTCCCCTCCTCAGACTCTCAGTGACTCCGAAGGGGCATAACCTGCACCTTTGGGCACATTCTTTCAGGCACACACCCGCATGCCACAGGGCCTCTCTATGTTATATGAAGTTTGGGGTCACTCTGATGACATCAGAGAAACATGAGTGCAGTGCTCAGTGCATCCAGTTCTGCAGATCTTGCCACACACCTTCTCAGGTAAGCAAGGCTCTACACTCCACCTCTCCCTCACCACACTAAAATTTTTAAACATTCATTCAATTTGTTTGGGCACCTTATGAATGTGCATCCCTACAGCACACCATCATATACAGTCTGTGCCAGCATGGCAAGCATTTTCAAATTCATGGAATTTAAATTCTTGGCACTGGCATGAGTTGTAATATTTGGTGCCATTGTTTCCAGAGGATTTATATACTGAGCCATTGCTAGTCTTCACTTCTGAAAGCTTGCTTCATGCGAATAAAATATTGCCTCTCAACACAGCATTATAACATGTGGGACCCTACCTCCAGCTTGCCCTTCATTTTAAATCATGTGTGCCCCAAAATGCCCCAATAGTGGTATTATCAAAGATCCTGGAAACTAAAAAAATTAATAAGGGATAAGACAAGAAACTAATGTTTGCTAAGAACCTTCTACTCTATATAGACCTACTTTTGAGCTTTGCCGTTCACTTAATTGAAAACTAAGCCAATAACATTCTTTAAACGTTGACTGGATAGGCCATATGGTCCTTATCTGCAGTTATTTTCTAGGTTTCTACATATATGATAAGAAAAATGTAGCCAC
Source organism: Ichthyophis bannanicus (assembly GCA_033557465.1). Taxonomy (NCBI): domain Eukaryota; kingdom Metazoa; phylum Chordata; class Amphibia; order Gymnophiona; family Ichthyophiidae; genus Ichthyophis; species Ichthyophis bannanicus. The sequence continues at coordinate 553,030,442 of CM066031.1, forward strand.
TTTTCCCTTCTATGCTGTAATTCATCGCTGTAATAAATATTGATATTTAGTCTGTTTTCTTAAAAACACATCCCACTGAAAAAGGAAAATATAATCACTTAAGCTACACTTCAGTACGAGACAAAATTAAAAAGATGAAGATTTCAGGAAGAAACATTACATAAGAATGAAACTCATCATTAAGAACATAAGAACATAAGATATGCCATACTGTGTCAGACTAAGGTCCATCAAGCCCAGTATCCTGTTTCCAACAGTGGCCAATCTAGGTCATATGTACCTAGCAGTTTCCCCAAAAGACACAGGTTCCACAATGCTTGTACTGGGTCAAGCATTGATATCCTGGGTCCCTTAATAATGGTTTATGGACCTTTCCTCTAGGAACTTGTCCAAACCTTTTTTAAACCCAGCTACACTAACAGCCTTTACTACATCCTCCGGTAACAAATTCCAGAGTTTGATTACACGTTGAGTGAAAAAATATTATCATTAAAGGTCCACCAGAAAACATTTTCACTCTCATTTTGTATTACACACCATTAAAGCATATACCCTGATCTATCAAGAGATTATACCCGTTTTTGCTTATTAGGGAGTTGTTCGTAAATGTCAAGAGTTTATTTTAAAAAAAAATCTGAATATTCTACCTAGAGGCAACCTTGAACAGACTACAACAAAGGGTAAAGTCAGAAATCCTTTGCATTTTCCTGCTAAAACAATAGTTTCAATCTTGTTAAACAACATTCAAAAAATGTTATTTGAAGAACTACATAAAAAAAATGTCCACCTTTGTTTATTTTGGCACAAAGCAATTTCAAAAACTGAATGAAACAGTAAGATACAAAGTAGCATAACAATCCCAAGGCAGATGAGTTGATGTAAGAGTTGCATCTAAAACACCCCATGCTAGGAGTGCTAAAGTGCTGGAGTGGAGAAATAGCCTAGTGGGAACCAAGAGACCAGGGTTCAAATCCCACTAGCACTTCTTGTGATCTTGAGCAAGTCACTTAACCCTCCATTGCCTCAGAAGAATCCAAATTATCAATGCCCCTGTCTAATGCACATTACCAAGTTTAAATTACAATGTAAACTGCTTTGACTAAAATGATAACGTGTTTTAAAAAGACCTGTTAAATAAAGCAAACATCTAAAAGACCACTACAATTAACACATCTGCTTTTAAACGTTCTTCCTTCACAATTCCCACCATTTTTTTAGGGGGGGGTTTGTTTTGTTTTGTTGTGTTGTGTTTTTAATTTGATCTACAGGAGCTCACAGATAAAAGAAAAGGTGTAGCTATAAACTGGGAAAATGTGGGATGGGATCAGATCTATTACTTAATGTATCTCTCTCGCTATGCAAAAACTCTGAGTTTCAAACTGAAAAAGCATCATACAAATTTTAGAAATATGCATGTGGGCGTCTTAAACCAAATCATCTAATTTTCCAAAAAGCATATTTGTAGAGCAGGACTGGCTTAACAGGAGAGCCAGTGAGGCAGTGGCTTGTGGTGCACAACCTTTAAGGGCACCCAATGCCTATCTCACCAACTCAACCCTTTGCAGTTGATTTACAACACTTTTTCTTTGCTCCCATGACAGTGTGCTTATAAGACACTAGCACTGTAGCTTGTTTAAAGGTAAGCACAAGCATTTCCTGTTTCTGACAAGAAACAAGAACTGTGGTTGATGCAGAGGTGGGAGGGAGGGACTGAGAATGCAAGGGAGCTAGGCACTGGGGTGGGCTAGCATGAGAGGGACAGACACTGGAAGGTACTGGGACTGGAAGGAGGCCAACACTAAGGGGGGGGAGGGTATAGAGGGACTGGAAGGGGGCTTCTGGGGCTCTAACAGGAAATAAGATGGGACTGGATGGGAACTGATGTTGGGGGAGTGAAAGGAGGCAGAAGAAAAAGTCATACATGGGTGAAAGATTAAGATGGAGCAGTATAAGAATGGAAGCTGGGATAAGGAGGAAGAAAAGCAGGGTTATGCATACTGGAAAAGGAAGTAGATGGATAAGTGCTGGGAAAGGGGATTAGAAGATAGGAGGGCAGGTACTGGGAACATGGGAATGCACAAGAAGAACAGGGACTTGAATTATGTGGCAACTCAAAGTGGGTGGGAGATTCTAATACTGGCTGAGTATTGGGAATGTAGGTGGAGGGACATGAGGCTAGCTTGGGGAGGGGGGAGGTGACATTTTACTTACCAGTTAATGTCTTTCCTCGAGTCCTGCTAGACCAATCCAGACAAGTGGGTTGTGTTTGCCTACCAGCAGATTGGTGGAGACAAAGAACAAATGAAAAGCCTAGGTTTTAATGACACCACTCCCATGCCTCTATTTATCTGAGCCACCGAAGGTCCCCTTCAGTATTCATCCCAAAACAAATGGGAGAAACATGGCTAGACTCGCACAACCTTAACCATGGGCAATAATGGAGTGATCAACAGTAGAGAACTTTGTACAGGAAAGCATAAACTTACAAGGTGTGACCAAAAAGTATCAAGGCTTGTACAACACAAGTAGTAAAACACTAACAGTTATTGCACTCTGTCTCCTTCAAAGTAGTCCCCTTCCAATAAAACACACTTTTTCCGGCGTTCCTGCCACCACTGGAAACAATTTTGAAATGCCTCTTTTGTTAAGCTGTGAAGCTGCTGTGTCGTATTTTGCTTACTGGTCTTCAAGCCATCGAATCTCCTTCCTTTCAGTGGTAATTTCCATTTTGGAAGCCAGAACAAGTCATAGGGTGCAAAGGTCAAGTGAGTACGGAGGCTGACTGACTGCTCAATTTGGTATGCTCCGAAAGGTCAAACCATCAATAAGCAGTACTACGTCCAGGTTCTGACTAACTGTATCCCCCCGACTGGGAGGGAGAAAGCAGGCCCTCCAGGGATGACTCAGAAGCTGCCACACAAGAGCAGAGTCCAGAATCCAGAGATGAGGCACCTTGCCTACCACAAGTCAAACGTCGTTTCCTGGAAAAAGATAGAGAGGCAAGTATCACAACAGCACGCGCTAAGGCTGCAGTGGCCCAGAAGCGTGCATTAACTGCACTTTTATGCAGCACGTGTTACAGGCGCTAGGGAAGGAGCTCGCATTGGAGACACTTGTGCAGAACACATGTAAGGACCGCGTGACCACCAGGCACACAAAAAGGTAAAAAAGCTAACGCGTACAGAAAATGACAGGAAACCCCCACACCACGCCAGCAGTCCCCAGCAGTCCACCCCAAATTGCATCACAGGAAGACAGGAATTGGGAGCCCCCAACAAGGACAATGACGAGATTATGCCTTGGTACTCACTCACTGAGAATCCTGGGCATAGGATCCGCACCAGGCTCAATTCTGCTCCCCAGAAACTGTTGCTGGCTGGCTGTGCAGCACTGCATTTAAAGGTGGCTGGCAGGCAGATCCCTCAAAGCATTCTGCAATCTTTGGGAGAGAGCAGGGGAAACAGAAGAGGAGGGGAAGGGGTGCTGAGGTTGTGTGAAGCTGCTGAATTTTTTTCATCCTTCCAATTTTCTGGCTGCTCAACAGGCTCTTATCACTGACAGGCCAATGCAGAAAGCTAGCGCGGGCTTTACGAGCACCCATGATGCCACATTTAAGTACATTTTTATTATCCTCCCCATGCAGGAAATAGTCAAACACTGGCGGAAAAACTAGCGCCCAATTAACCCCATGCATATTTAAATGAATCCTTATTTAAATGTACTTTAATCTGCTGGGCTGGTATGCAAATCATGGCTACACCTTTTGCAGAGACAGGCACAGATGATTTCACAACCAGCCATAGCGCAAACGTTTTTACTGCAGGGTCTAAGTGGAAGCAAACCTCTAATGCGTGCCCCCGACAGTATTTTGATGGCACCGGGAAAGGCCCCTGATGCCATCAAAATACTGTTGGGGGCAATGCCCCGCAATAAAATGATCCCTAATGGTCTAGCGGCCCCGATCCCACCACAACAGTATTTTGATGGCCTTGGGAGATGATCACAGCATCGGGAAAAGCCTTCGATGCCATCAAAATATTGTTGGGGGCCGTACCCGACAATAAAATTATCCCTGGTGGTCCAGCAGTCCCGATCCCACCCCTGACAATGAAATTATCCTTGATGGTCTAGTGGCCCCTTTCCCCCACCCCCACTCCCCATTAAATAAAAAACAAAACCTAGTGGTATTGTGGCCCCTTTCTCCCCCCCCCCCCCCATTAAATAAAAAAGCATAACCTGGTAGTTTAGAGGCCCCTATCTGGTGGTTTGACAGCCCCCAAATGCACCATTGTCCAAAATGGCGGTGCTTGGCCCTGCGCGGTGCATCCTGGGATGCACCGGGTGAAGTCAGACTGCCATATACCTTCTATGGCAGCCTGACCTCACACATGCATCCCAGGATGCACCGCGTGGGGCCAGACACCGCCATTTTGGACAATGGCTGACACAGTGTGGGAGTGTGTAGACAGCGCTCCTGCTTAGGTACATTTGGGGGCCTGCCAGACGACCAGGTTTTGCTTTTTTATTTAATGGGGGTGGGGGAGGGGGAAGGGGCCATTAGACCACCAGGTTCTGTTTTTTAATTTAATGGGGGCTGGGAATGGGGAAAAAGGTCACTAGACCACCAGGTTCTTTTATTATTTAGGGGGGGAAGGGGCCACTAGACCACCAGGGATAATTTTATTGTCTGGCACTGCCCCCCAACAGTATTTTGATGGCATCGGGGGCCTTTCCTGATGCCATCAAAATACTGTCGGGGTTGGGATCGGGGCTGTTGGACCACCAGTGATGATTTTATTGTCAGGCACGGCTCCCGACAGTATTTTGATGGCATCAGGGGCTTTTCCTGATGCTGTGATTGTCCCCCATAAAAATACTGTCAGGGCTGCTAGGCAAATTAGCCACAAGGTGCCCGTAGAGCAAGCCAAATTAGTGCAGACCTCTTGTGCGCATGTGTTCTATCTTTGCTGCATCCGGCGTTAAAATATGTGCATTGTCGGGCAGCGTTAAAGTCATCCTCAGCGCGCATCTAGCACCGGTTTTCTGAAACAGCCCATAAGTGTGGAGCTGAATCAATTTTCCCTTCTCCCTTGGCTACCGAAAAGACCGCAGTCTAGTGGAGCCTCCCACATCATGCTCAAGTGAGAGTCAGTCACCTTTGATTCCAAGGTGGTCATTCACGAGCGTTTAAGCAATCTTTTCCTCTCAATCTTCAGATTCTCTTCAGAGGAGAAAACCCATCCACCATCTGCTAGAGACAAAGGAATACTGAAAGGGCCCTCTGGTTGAGGCAAATAGAGGCATGAGAGTGATGTCATTGAAACCTGAGCTTTTCATTGGTTCTTTGTCACCATCAATCTGCTGATAGGAGAACGCAACTCACTTGTCTGGAATGGTCTAGCAGGATGATATGGAACTGAAACCAATGTGCCAAAAATAAAGAGGGCAATGGGGATTAGGTACTGGATATGAGAAAGACTAAGACTGGAGTACAGAAAATGGGGAAAGGAGAGGAGATTGAGTATTTGAAGGATCTACAGGGTTTGGGGAGGGTTTCAGAGGCAGTTGAGAAAGAACAGAGGTCTATGGATTGGGTGAGAGACATAGGAAGGGGACAGTTCTTTGAAAGCGAGAGAGTAGAAATGGGGGAGAACATAAGAACATAAGATATGCCATACTGGGTCAGACCAAGGTCCATCAAGTCCAGTATTCTGTTTCCAACAGTGGCCAATCTAGGTCATACGTACCTAGCAGTTTCCCCAAGGGACACAGGTTCCACAATGCTTGTATTGGTTCAAGCATTGATATCCTGGGTCCCTTCTTAATTAATGGTTTATGGACCTTTCCTCCAGGAACTTGTCCAAACCTTTTTTAAACCCAGCTACGCTAACAGCCTTTACTACATCCTCTGGTAACAAATTCCAGAGTTTGATTACACGTTGAGTGAAAAAATATTTTATTAGTCTTAAATAAATAGTTTACCCTGTAGCTTCATTGCATGTCCCCTCGTCTTTCTATATTCTGAAAAGGTAAACAATCGATCTACGTTTACCCGTTCCACTCCGTTCATTAATTTATAGACTTCTATCATATCTCCCCTCAGCCGTCTCTTTTCCAGGTTAAAGAGCCCCAACCTTTTTAGCCTTTCTTCATAGGAGTATCCTTCCATCCCCTTTACCATTTTGGTGGCTCTTCTCTGAACCTTTTCTAAAATCGCTATATCCTTTTTAAGATACGGCGACCAGAATTGCACACAATATTCAAGGTGCGGTCTCACCATGGAACGATATAGAGGCATTATAATATCTTTTGTTTTATTTTCCATTCCTTTCCATATCATACCTAGCATTCTATTTGCTCTCTTGGCCGCTGCGGCACACTGGGCCGAGGGTTTTAACATGGTATCCACAATGACGCCTAAATCTTTTTCCTGGGTGGTGGTTCCTAATGTGGAACCTTGCATCGTGTAACCATAGTTTGGGTTGTTCTTCCCTAGGTGCATAACCTTGCACTTGTCCACATTAAATTTCATCTGCCATTTTGATGCCCAGTCTTCCAATTTATCAAGATCCTCTTGCAATTTTCCACAATCCTCTTGGGTTTTAACAACTTTAAATAGTTTTGTGTCATCTGCAAATATTATAACCTCACTCGTTATTCCACTTTCCAGGTCATTTATGAATATGTCAAAAAGCAGCGGACCCAGCACAGATCCCTGGGGTACACCACTATTCACCTTTCTCCATTGGGAAAATTGGCCATTTAGCCCTACCCTCTGCTTTCTATCTTTTAACCAGTTCCTGATCCACAATAGTACACTGCCTCCTATCCCATGACTCTAGTTTTGCCAAAAGTCTCTGATGAGGGACCTTGTCAAAGGCTTTCTGAAAGTCCAGATACACAATATCAACCGACTCACCTTTGTCCACCTGATTATTCACTCCTTCAAAAAAAATAACAGATTAGTAAGACAAGATCTTCCTTGTCTAAAGCCATGTTGGCTGTCTCCCATTAGGTCATGACTATCTACATGCTGAGTAATTTTATTCTTTATGATGGTTTCTACCATTTTTCCCGGTACTGATGTCAGGCTCACCGGTCTGTAGTTTCCCGGATCACCCCTGGAACCCTTTTTAAAAATTGGTGTTACATTGGCGATCCTCCAATCTTATCTTTATCTTTATTAAAACATTTGATCAACCGCTACTGCCGAAGCATAGAGCGGTGTACAATAAAAAGGTCTACACTGCAAATCATAGAAAAGAACGCCATAAAATGAAAGGAAAGTAAAAGCAAAGCACACAGCAATAAAAGCAAATAACTAACCAGATAAATTTAACATAAAAGCTAAAACTAAAAACACAAAGGTGCAACACCACCAACAAACACACAACAACAACGGGGAGACAACTTTATGGTCAGGGAGGGGGACTGGCAGGAAGGTCGAAAGCCTGAGTGAACCGATGTGTTTTGAGTAGTGACTTGAATTGAGGATAAGAAGATTCTAATCTGAGGGAAGGTGGTAGAGAATTCCAGAGGAATGGACCGAGAAAGAAAAAGGCGGAATGACGAGTCTGCTCTAACCAGGCTTGTGACGGAGAAGGCAGTGATAAACGGTTGGCGTGAAGAGACCGGAGTTGACGGTAAGGAGTGTGAAGAAAAACCAGATCCGCAAGATACAAAGGATGACCAGTATTAAGAGCACGGTGAATCAGAATCAGAAACTTATATTGATAGCAAAAACGAAGTGGAAGCCAGTGCAAACGGAGAAGGAGGGGAGTGATATGATCAAACGGCCGGGAAAAGGTGATAAGGCGAGCTGCAGTGTTTTGAATAGATTGTAATCGTTGAAGCTGATATTTAGGGAGGCTGGCTAGAAAAACATTACAATAATCAAGCCTACTAACCACCAGAGCCAGAACCAAAGTGACCAGAGAATCAGGGGAAAAGAGAGAACGAGTAGCCCGAATCTGCCGAAGGATCACAAAGGACCGCCGAGTGAGTGAAGAAATGTGCTCGTGAAAAGAAAGCATGGAGTCAAGTATAACCCCCAGGTAACGGAAAGAAGAGACAAGAGGAATAGAAACTGAATCAATCATGGGAGAGACCGTAGGACAGGAACCGCTAAGAGATACCCACATAGCCGTGGATTTTGAGGGGTTTAAGTGAAGAACGTTCTGCGAGAGCCAAGAAGCAATGTGAGACAGACAGTCATTAAGTGGGGTAATATCCAAAGTGAGGGGGGAGACATGGTATAGGAGAATAATGTCATCCGCATAGATGTACGGAGTCACCGAAAACTGCTGAATAGCAAGAGGCAACGGAGCAAGAAAAATATTAAATAATAGAGGTGATAGAACAGAACCTTCAATTCTTCCGCACCTTTAAATACCACTTCAGTCATGGGTAACATCCCTACATCTTCCTCAGTAAAGACTGAAGCAAAGAATTCATTCAATCTCTCCGCTATCGCCTTGTCGCCTCTTAGTGAAAGGAGAAATGGAATCTGAGATAGGGAGTAAGATGTAAGAAAGAGAATGGAGGTGAAGAGGGGATGAGAGACAGGGAAGGAGCTGGGGCTGATTAGGGGATCCGAGACAGAAGAAAGTACAGTAAATGAAGCCGGAGGGAGGATGGAGTATAGCAGGAGGAAATGAGGGACTAGAAAGTGGGTGAAAGATGGGGGAATAGAAGGCAGAGAAAGAAATGAGCCAAAGGAGGTTAATGGTAGAATTGGGGAGGCAAGAGTTAGAAATGGAAAGCTGGTAAGTAGTAAAAGGGGGGAAAATAAAAAAGAGGGAGAACAAAGACAAGGAGGAATGGAATCTCTCTCGTAGCTATAGTTTAGGCAAAAGGGCAAATGAGGGAGAAAAAATAAGTCAGAAGGATAAATGTCAGAGAGAGATGTAGGAAAGAAAGGGAAGACAACAGAGTGAAAAAACAGAAAATGGAAATGAGATCCTGGAAAAAGATATAGAAACATAGAAACATGACGACAGAAAAAGACCACATGGCCTATCTAGTCTGTCCTTCCATATCAACAACTACAACAGTCCACTTTTTACCTTTAGAGATCCTCTGTGTTGGTCCCATGCTTTTTTGAAATCAGTTACTGTCCTCATCTCTACCACCTCCACTGGGAGACTATTCCATGGATCCACCACTCTTTCCGTAAAGAAATATTTCCGCATATCACTCCTGAATCTATCTCCCTTCACCTTCATCCCATGTCCCCTCATAACAGAACTTGCTTTCAATTGAAAGAGGCTCTCTCCCTGAACATTTATGCCACGGAGGTATTTAAACATCTCAATCATATCACCTCTATCCCGCCTTTCCTCTAAGGTGTACATATTAAGATCCTTAAGTCTGTCCTCATATGCTTTATAATGAAGACCACTAATCATTTTAGTAGCCACCCTCTGCACCGAATCCATCCTGTTCACATCCTTTTGAAGGTGCGGTCTCCAGAATTGCACACTATACTCCAAATGAGATCGCACCAAAGACTTATACAGAGGCATTATCACCTCCTTTTTTCTGCTAGCCATTACTCTCCGTATGCACCCAAGCATCCTTCTAGCTTTTGCAGTCACCTTTTCTACCTGTTTAGCTACTTTAAGATCAATCAGACAAAACCAGGTCTAGGTCCCGCTCTTCTTTAGTGGACAAAAGTACTTCACCTCCTATACTGTATTGCTTCCTTGGATTGCTGCAGCCCAAAATGCATGACCTTACATTTTTTAACATTAAATCCCAGCTGCCAAATTTTAGACCATTCTTCAAGCTTAGCTAGATCCCTTCTCATGTTATCTACCCCTTCCTGGGTGTCTACTCTATTGCAGATTTTGGTATCATCTGCAAAGAGGCAAACCTTACCCGACAGCCCTTCCGCTATATCACTAACAAAGATGTTAAAAAGAATCGGACCAAGGACAGATCCCTGGGGCACACCACTGGTAATATCCTTCTCCTCAGAGTGAGCTCCATTTACTTGTACTCTTTGTCGCCTCCCACCCAACCAATTTCTAACCCAAGCAGTAACTTTAGGGTCCATCCCTAGGGTGCTCAGTTTGTTTATAAGTCGCCTATGAGGAACAGTGTCAAAGGCTTTACTGAAATCTAAATACACCACATCTAGAGCTCTCCCTCGGTCCAACTCCCTGGTCACCCAGTCAAAGAAATCAATCAGATTTGTCTGACAAGACCTGCCTCTGGTGAATCCATGCTGCCTCGGATCCTGTAATCCGCTGGACTCCAGAAAACTCACTATTTTCTCTTTCAGCAGCATTTCCAATAATTTACTCACCACCGAAGTTAAACTAACCGGCCTGTAGTTTTCAACCACATCCTTACTTCCGCTTTTGTGTAAAGGCACCACATAAGCCTCTCTCCAGTCCTTTGGCACCACATAAGCCTCTCTCCAGTCCTTTGGCACCACTCCCGACTCCAACGAGGCATTGAAAAGGTCAGTCAGTGGAGCTGTTAGAACGTCCCCAAGTTCCCTCAGTATTCTAGGGTGTATCCCATCCGGTCCCATCGCTTTGTCTACTTTAAGTTGAGCTAGTTTCTCACGAACACAGTCTTCTGAAAATTGTTCAAGATGTCCCTCGCTTCTGTTCCTATTTGTGGGTGTTTTCTGAGGTCCTGCTCCTGGTTCTTCATCTGTGAACACAGAACAAAAATATTTGTTAAGCAATTCCGCTTTATCCTTATCAGCTTCTACATATCCCCCCCCCCCCCTGCACTCTTGAGTCTGACTACCACTTTTGCCCTTCCTCTTCTCACTAATATATCTGAAAAGTGTCTTATCCCCCCATTTTATTGTATTGGCTATTTCCTCCTCCTTTTGAATCTTTGCCTTCTTGACTACTTTGCTAGTTTCTCTAGGTTTTTCCAAATACAGATGCCCGTCTTCCTCTCTCTGTGATCTCTTGTATTTCATGAAGGCCTCCCTCTTTTTCTTCAGTTTTTCAACTACTTTCTTCGAAAACCATAGCGGTCTTCTTTTCCTTTTGCCTTTATTTACTATTTTAACAAAAAGGTTGGTTGCCCTTAAAATACCCCCTTTCAGTTTTGCCCACTTTCTACATCCCCCAGCTGTTTCCATCCCACTAATGACTCCCTGAGGTATTGGCCCATCTTCGCAAAGTTAGTCTTCCTAAAGTCTAAGATCCTCACCTTGGAATGGATTCTAACAGCCCTGGACCGAGGCAGAAGCTGTAATGGGGGCAACAGCTTTAGCAATACGATTTTTCCCAGCCATTGTTCTGTTCGTGGAGCTTAGGTATCTGTTAAAGCAAAAGAGAGAGATCTACCAAGTACCAGCCGGTTTCCCAGCTGTCCTTTCAGAGAGAAAAAGCAGTTAAATCTCTTTAATTATATTCAAAATGTGCTGGTCCAATTCCCTGTGATTTGTTAAAGGGGGAGGTGCCCTATAAAGCAAGACTGCTCACTAGGGGTGGGTGGGAGTCGGGGTGGGTAGGGAGGGAACTAACACCTGATTAGGTGTTAGCAGTTTCTAAACCTGAGGTGGTTACTGGAGTTCAGCAACCTACTGTGCTCAAGGAAAGTTCCCCTAAAGCACCAAAAAGAAAGTAACATTGCTTTAAAAAATATACAAAAAACCCTTTTAAGAGCTCCCAGAGAGCTAGCAATGTAATATAATAAAAACAAACAAACAAACCCTCAAATCCTTACTGTTTGTTGATCTGTAGAGCCCTGCTTAGGAAAGCCTCAACAGGGCAGGGCACTGGAGCCTTTTATGCAGGCCTCAGCTGCACTCAGGAAATCAGGCCCACTAACTCCTGATTAGGCCTTAGCAGTTTCAGATATAGCAGTTAGCAGATAGCAGATATAGGACACAACAAAAAAGAGAGAAGGGTATAGAGAGACCAGGGCCAACCTAGTTAGAAAAATAAAATGATTGGGTAAAAAAAAAGGTAGAAACGAATATCAGTCTTTAGGAGAATGAAATAGGTCAGCTTTGAAAATGTGTATTTTATAGTTTAGTACAGGAGGAAATGAATTTCCGTTTCTCTTTCATCGGTGTTCCATTACTCAGTCTGTTTTTTGGGGTTTTCCATTTCATTTTTTGTCTGCATGTTTGTCTTAAACTTGTAGTTTGTTATTCTTGACAAGATGATGGTCTGTTTTCCATGTGCAGCCGAGGTGAAGGATTCTCTTAACATGTTGGTTCTGAATAGGAATCTGTAGACGACCAGCTTGTTCTCCCTTCCCTAATGGAGGCATGCTGATGTACTAGAATATTTGCACTACTGACTTTTCATAGGTAGGGTTGATACAGTTTGAATTTTTGGACTTGGTGCTACTGTGGTACGGTCAGCTTTTGAGTGTTCATTTGCAGGGTTTTTGTGTAACTACACACACTTATAGTATAAAGAATTTGTGTTGTCACTGATGTGACACCAGAATTTGAACAGAATCTATGTCAAGTTGTAAAGTGAAACGCCATAACTTCTGCTTCGCATTCATTGTTGGGCGTTTTATTGGTTAGTCCAAGAATGAGTCACATGATGAATAATTACACTCTATTAGATAGGCAATGCATAATTACCTTTTGAATACCAATAAAAAAAAATATACAGGCCACTTAAAATAGCTAAACCTCCAGATACTATCTGTATATTTGTAGGCCATGATGGGGAGGAGTGAGGGCAGGCCAGAAAGTTATACAGATATCATAGCAGTAATATTCAGTCACTATTATGTTATACATTTAGGGAGTATGTTTACAAATAGACTGTATGTTTACTAATCGATATTAGAGCTGCGGCCCCACTGAATTTGATATTGCACAGAAGCCACTACCGCCAATTAGTAAACATACCCCTTAGTTTAGCACTGGCTGAAAATGTACCCTATTTGTACAGCTCATACTGAAAGACTGGCCCCAAGGTGGGGTGGTGTGCAGAAGTTGGCTCAGGGCGCCACAACCCCTTGACTGGGCCCTGCTGTAGAGATTATGGGGAAAAGAAAACAAGAGATGAAAAGAACTTGTTAAATTTTAACCTCAATGGGAAAGAATTCACTGTATACCTCACTCAAATTTGACTCCAAGAAAAGTACAGAGCATTGCTAAGTTCGATCTTCAGTGTTTTTAGCACATGCCAATTTTGACTCCTGATAAGAGGCAGATGCATCCTTAAACTCACCCTTGCCAAAATAAATTTACAAGTTGTACATAAAACAGAAAATTGTTCCATTCAATCTCAAGTATAACTAAATAGCAAATATAAGCATTCATCAGACATTTTCAATCCATGGGCTCTATCTGGCTACTGTAACACCTCTAAACAATCCTAGTAGAGTGCTTAATTTCCAAGACTCAACTCATGTGTTATTTAACATGTCTAGCAACTAAACCATTTGGAAGAACAGAATCCCTAAAGTTTTATTTTAGACAGTTTACAAAAAGTCCTGACAACTTCAATTTTATTATAGCAAGTCATGCGCATAACTGTACATTCTGCAAAACGGTAACTAGTTCTCTGCCGATAACCTGAGAAATCTGATTTTATGGAAGAAAACACTTTCACAGTGTGCCATCGGATAGTCTTACTAGGAAGCGGATTAAACACAATACCGTAAAGGTAAAGTAAAGAAAACCTGCACCCAGAGGGAGCTGCAGCGATTGTTCATGTAAGTGGAGCAGAGGGAGGAGGTTATGGATATGAATCCAGGTAACTGAAAGGAGGACCATAATTATCTTGTCAAGCACAGGCTGGTTCCAACTGAGCTGGAGAAAACTGGCTAAAAGAGATGAAGGCCTTAAAAAAATGTATACAATTTTCATAAAAATAAAAAACTTTTACGCTACCTCTGGTAACATCAAGAAGAATGCCCCCCCCTCCCCAATACCTTTCCTGTCTGCTGTCCTAAATGTTTTCCCAACCTTATAATGGAGGAACACACTTATGGATAGACTGAAAACCTGACTAAATAAGGAATGTGTGTCTGATAGATTTGCACACAGTGGGGATGTTTTAGGCATATTCAAGTTACCCAATACAAATTTGATTATGGACAGCCTGAAAACCTGAATGAATAGGGGTGCCTCTAGTATAAGGTTGGAGAACAAAATGTCAAAAATCATGCTCGGTTCCATGTCAGGCAGTATACCTGCAGTGCCCCAGGGCACTAATGGCAATTTGCTTCTTTTCATAAGGATGTGCAGCTAGATGTTATTGTCTTGTCACAAAGAAGAACAGAAGTCCATCATGGACAAAAGCAGAAGCGCTTTTATAGACTAACCGCGTTTTACAGACTAATTTTTGTCAGCACGCAATCAGGCAATTCCAACATTTCAGTTTGGCTCCCAGTACTGAAAGGCTTCACCTGCAATGCACTGTGGGAAGTCAGACTCTTGATGCGAAAAAAACAAATATATATATATATATATATATATCCCTAGGAAAACTGATATTTTGGGAGGGAATAAATGGGTGGGGAAAAATAGGAATTAAGGCATGTATTTATACTAGCTCTCTTGGGGGCAGTTTCTCCAAATGTGTAGTGTAACATCAGTAGAATACAGTAGCTCTAAACATTCCTCTAAGATATCTTTGTTTTAGAAGGGACAGTAGAACAGGGGTCAAAGCAGCTTCTTTATTTCCTGCACTGCCACCACCATGGACCAGGTTCTCTCCTCATTCATTCTCTCTCCATCTTTCATCAGCATCCATTTCTCCTCCCTGTAATGGCATGTTCTCACATATTTTAGCTCTCACCTCCTACTCTACTGTCTCATCCTCTCCCATTGCCTCCTAGCCCATCCTAGTAACGCAGCATCCCTCATCCCTCTACATTCCCATACCTAATGCTTCATTTCTGTAACCCAGCATCTACTCCCTTCCCTTGTCCCTCCCACCCCCTCCCCCAGCATTTGCTGTCTTTACACTCTGTCAGGTAACCTAACAAAGGCCTGTCTCTTGGATGACGACTAGGGATGTGATGGTCAAAAATATTCAGTTCATTTTTTGGATTTTTCCAAATTTTCCATGATTTTCAGGTGTCCTCCCCCCCCCCCCCAATTCTTTTCATACCTTTGTTTTAACTAACCTTTTTGGTACACAAGCTAGAATCTAATGCAAGCAAGTCAACTGCACATAAACCGACAAATTAATGCATGCACAAAGGATCTATTTTGCGCATATTCATATTAAGGCGTCCAAACAAATAGATGCACATCCCTACAAGCAGACCGTCATACATAGCCTGTACAGCATGGCAAGCACTTTCAAAAACTCAGATCACAGAGTTCTTGGCTGCTGGTCTTGTGCCCCAGTGTTTTTTTATGAAATCAGAAGCTAAAGACCAAACGGAATACATTTAACACATGCTGCGCAGCTTGAGGTAGGACAGTTGCTCTCAAGCTCTTCAGTCTGCACCACTGACCCCTGGAAGCTTGCTGGCACTATCCCAAGAAGCCTGGGATGCAGCAGAAGCAAAACTAGTAGAAAGCGCAAACCCTTCTCAGGACATTAGAAATCAGCAGCTGGAAGTGTGGAACAGCAAATATGGAAAACGCACTAACTCTACACAGCAGCCGTGCGATAAGTTCTCATCATTCCTCTCGCCATGTCCTGAATGGTGATGGTACAGCAATCTGCACAGCCGTATGTACCTTAGAGACAGGTTTCTAAACACTCTCAAACCAAATGGCACACCAACATTCACAGAAAAATCTGCTGTGCAGCACAATTTTTCACTGGGAAGAAACCTCCTCACTCCTGGGCTCCAGCTCCCTCTACTTGCAGGACAAAGCAGAAACCTGTGCAGTGAGAACAGCCGGTTCAGATATATATATATATATCTGTTAAGGCAAAACTTCCTCAGTCAGTGCTGAACACAGGTTGCCCTGGTATCAGGTTAATGGCCTTCTGCACAGTGCCACAGAATGGTCTGAAGCATGCAAATATCAGGACGCTCATAGCCTGGTACATAGGTTCGCAGAGCATATGAAAGGCAGGCTAGAGCACCAGAGGGCATTCTGATCTTTCTGACAGCTAGAAGGCCAAACAGCTGTATAGAACCTGGTAGAGAGCCACATTCTAATAGCAAGATGTTAGACTAATGTGTCAGTCTAAAGATGTAGCCCATGAAGCATTATTGAAGCATATGTTAGGAATCACTGCCTTAGAGTTGAGACTGATCTGCCAGTTACAGGCCTACTTAGAAAGGGATGATTTCATTAAGGTAATCCATACCTTAGTCACAGCCCTTATAGACTGATGCAAGTTGTTGCTCAGCAGGTCCATGGTTCATCATAAATTCGGGCTGCTGAATTCTGCACTAACTGCAATGGATAGGGCCTGATGCCATCAGTTCCGAGGGCACCTTCCTGGTAAGGTGCTCTGCCTGGCATACAGGACCTTATTTGACCTGCGAGTTACTTATTTACAAGACAGACTTTAATATACTACAGGCTGACCACGTTTTTCTCTCAGAGAGCTTTACTAGTGAGACCTTTCAGGGAGGATGTTTTGTTTGTCATGACTCAATAAACTGGCCCATCTATAAGGTGCCACACGCCTCTGTCATTTTTGTCCCAACAATAAAACTTAGTAATTGTATGAGTGAACATCATTTACATGCGCAGAGGAGTTAGAGAAATCCACGTAACTTCCCTCCAGCACCAACTAGCATATACATGAGGAAGTACTATAAAACCCTGCAAAAAACACAAAACTAAAAAACAGTGTCCATAGTAAGCCTGCCAAAACAATTCCAGGCTCACACAGTACCAATCCTACCTATGAAAGGCAGTACTACAAATATCAAAACAATACAGCTTAGAGAAAATCAATACCTTTCCTACTGGGAAAACACAACAAGAGGGACTGCTACAGATCTCTACACAGAAACTGCATGCTCATAAAATGCTGTGCCTCAGTTACACATACGAAACAGACAAATCCTCACCAAATACAAACAAAAGGACCACAAATTAGAAACAGAAAGACAGTAATTGAACAGGGACCAGAGAGTTGGACCAAAGGAGAGTCCTACATGTGGTGTACTTAGATTTCAGTAAAGCCTGCGACACCATTCCACACAGGTGACTTATAAATAACTTGAGGTGGTATTATTCCAGCAGGAGAACCAAGATTACACTCAAGGCCGCAAAGCCAGGAAGGCTCAATATCTCATCATCGGCCCAACAGAACAACATTCAAAGGAGCAAGGTCCCTGGCTCAGGGTACCTATAACAATGCAATTTTTAGAATTCTGAAGTTATTAAGACTATTAGAAAATTTTCAGTTCAATAAAATGTCCTAGTCAGCTGACAAACACATACATAATCAAAGCAGCACAAAAATAGCCAAATATCTGATACAATATTGCGTTTCAGCTTATCTGTGTCTGCATCAGAGATTGAAGTAGTATCCAAAAATCAAAAATGCTCCCTCCATAGAATTCAAAAATGGTCACATCCCACAGCCATCTCCGGAGTACGCGAGGGATTTGACCTTTTTTGAATTCTATGGAGGAAGCATTTTTGATTTCTGGATACTATTTCAATCCCTGATGCAGACACAGATCTTTATCTTTATTAACACTTGACATACCTACATCAAAACACAATATTGTGTCAGATATTCAGCTATTTTTGTGCCTCTTGGATTATATATATGTTTGTCAGCTGACTATAGGGTTACCAACTGGCTCCAGATGCGCCCAACAGGCTTGATCCAGTCCTGTGTTTACCCCAGTGCATGCAGGGACTTGTAGTCTTGCTTTTCTTATGGAGTGCAATGGAGAAATCAGAACTACATGTCCCTGCATGCAATGGAGTAAACCCAGGACTGAAACAAGCCTGTCGGGCGCATCTGGAGCCAGTTGGCAACCTTAGCTGACTAGCACATTTTACTGAATTTAAAATTTTAAGTCTTAAAAATTCTAAAATACTTCAAAATTCTAAAAATTGCATTGTTATAGGTACCCTGAGCAGGGACCTTGCTCCTTTAAATGTTATCTATTGGACCGATGAGATATTGAGCCTTCCTGGCTTTGTGGCCTCGAGTGTAATCTTCGCTCTCCTGCTGGAATAATACCTCCTCAATCGATTTTGAGGTCTTTAATTACTATTCTAAGTGCTTCAGGATTGTTTTGGGGTTGGTTTGTTTTTTTATTTCAGTCCTGTTTATAAATAGGCCTTTTTTTGTGATTATAATTGAGCACCCTAGGAATGGACCTTAAATTGACCGACTGTGTTGGAAAGTAGTTAAGTGAGAGGCGACAAAGTGTACAGGTAAACAGAGCTCACTCCGAGGAGTATGTTACCGGTGGTGTGTCACAGGGTTCTGTCCTTGATCTTATTCTTTTTAAGATATTTGTTAGTGATATTGCAGAAGGGCTATCGGGTAAGGTTTGTCTCTTTGCGGACGATACCAAAAAGTGAAGTTAGACCTTACCTGCTAATTTTATTTCCTGGAGTCTCTCCAGTCCACTCCAGAAGTGTGGGCTATGCTCACCCACGAGCAGATGAAGACTAAGAAAAATAAACTGAGCTGAAGCAGCACATAAGGAGCCTGTGCACTCTCACTCAGCCAGTATGACCATAGCAAAGCAGATACAGAGTCCCAAACTCCAATTTGCTGCCAGTCCAACACAAGTTAAAAACCCAGAAGCATAAAAACAGGGGAGACTCCAAAGAATATCTGGAGCCCCCTTTGTCATCTAGTACCTTTTTTTTTCTTTTTTCAGTCATAACAAATCAAGAGGCTCACAGCAGTGTAGTATGGCAGAGCCTCCACAAGCAGGCCACGACCAAAGCGGGAAAGCCACAGAGTGCGCCAACGCTAAAATCCTTAAGCCAACACAAGGCATACCTGAAACACTGAAATATTCCCAGGTAAGTCCTGAACTGGACTGGAGGGACTACAGGAAAGAAAATTAACAAGTAAGCTCTAATTTCACCTTGCTAATCATCCCTCCAGTCTAGTCCAGACACATAGGAAGTAACAGCAGTACTAACAAACAATGGACGCGACCAGCAACACCAGTCCACAACACCCGAGTAATGAATGCCACATACTATCTTATCCACATCCAGAAAATAGCACCATGCAAAGGAGTGAAGAGAGGACCAAGCTGGGGCGCTACAGACATGCAGAGGTGGGACAAGGCCAAATTCCATCCAAGAAGAAGCTTAGCCCAAGTAGAATGGCCTGCAAGTCCACCAGCATGGGGCAGCCCTTCGCCAAGCAAACAGATATAATGGCCTCCCGAATCACTTCGCAATGGAGGCCTTATAAGCTGCCTCACCCTTTTCTCAGCCCTCCAAAAGAAACAAAAGTCAATAACTTTCCAGAACGCCTGCATGATCCTCAAGTAATGTCTGAGGGCTCTGCACATGTTCAGCAAATGCAAGATCCACGAGTCGGCTGAAGCCTGCTCCCCAAAAAACACCAGTAGTGTAACTACCTGATTAACATGAAAAGCCGAGACCACCTTGGGGAGAAAGGAGGGAACTGGACAAATCACCACCTTTTCTTTAAACATCACCAAATAATGCTCCCTGTAGGATAAACCCTGCAATTCAGAAATCCAGCACACTTAGCAGATTGCGCCTCAACACACCACCTTAAGCGTAAGATTTCCGAGAGAGACAGCTTGAAGGAGCTCAAACGGAGCCTCCGCTAAGACCGAGAGGACCAAATTCAGATCCTAGGGTGGAACAGCTAAAAGGCAAGGGAAGGCAAAGGTGCTTGACCCCCTTAAGGAAGTAAACATCTGCATGTGCTGCAAGGGACGGTTCCTGTATGAGGCCCCGAAAGCAAGCCAAAGTCGCTACTTGTACTTTCTAGAGTTCAAGGCCAATCTAAAGAAGGCTAAAATATCAGGAAGGGAGGCCAAAAATGGCTGCATCCTGCACTCCTCGCACCAGGCCTCAAAAATACGCCATATGCAAACATATGCTAGGGACATGGAACACTGTTGCACATGCAACCTGTGGAAAGTAGCCTCTATGGCTCAAATGTGCCCTCTCAAGAGTCAAGCCACAAGCGAGAACAGATCCACCATCAGCTTCGAGAAAGGCCTCTGAATTAGAAGACCCCCTTCCTCCAGGAGGGGAAAGGGGTCCACTACCAATATATGCATCATGTCCGCATACCAAGGCTGCCAAGGCCAGTTCAGAGCCACCACTATCACCAAGTCGGGATGCACTTGGACTCGCTGAAGCACTCTACTGATCAACGGCCAGGGTGGAAACACATAAAAAAGCCCAGCAGCGGACCAGGGAAACGAGCCCTTTCAACATGTGCTCTCTGCAGCAGCTGAAGAACCGTGTGGCTTTGACATTGGCTACCACTGCCATCAAGTCCAGGATGGGAATCCCTCATCATTGTACAATCAGTCCGAATGCCAAATCAGAGAGACCATTTCTCCAGGGTCCAATAGCTGTCAGCTCAGAAATCTGCCTGAATATTCTCCTTCCCTGCCACATGCGCCACCGAGAGCTCTAGGAAGTGGTGTTTTACCCACTGTAATACCAGGAGCACCACCGCTACCACCAGCAAACTCCTTGTGACCCCCCTGATGATTGATATATGCAACTGCAGTCGCATTATCAGAGAGAACTCTCAACGCTCTACCTCGCACCAGAAGAAGAAAAACCTGCAAGGCCGAGAACATCACACAGATCTCCAACCAGTTGATATACCACTGACTCTCCACTGGAGACTACCATCTTTACGCCATCTGTGACCAACAATGGCCTCCTCAGCCAAACAGACTGGCATCCATTTGTCACCATCACCCAGTCCAGTGCCTCCACTGACACCCTCACCACTGGAGACTGTCCCAGGCTGCTCCTCTCAACGCCATCCACATCTCCATTGGATGAGTCTGCGGGGACCAACACAACAGGAGTGCTGACTGCCAGGGGCACATCTGTAGCCATTACCAAGGCACAAGCTCTAAGGTTGCAGCCATCAAGCCCAGGACCTGCAGGTAATCCCGCACCCTCAGACGTGGGACCCTTAGCAAGGCTTGTACCTGGGCCTGAAGATCACATTCCATGCCTCTCTGCATATCAAACCAGGCTCCTAGATACTCCAGGGACTGCAAAGGTACCATCCTGCTCTTTGCAGTTGACCACCCACTCAGCTCCTGCAGGAGCCAGACAAGTTCAGTGGCCTCCTGACTCTCCTGCGATGACTCCGCCTGAACCAACCAGTCGTCCAGATAGGGGTGGACGAGCACCCCTGGCTTCCGAAGGGCTGTCGTCATGATTATCATAATCTTGGCAAGCACCTGAGGAGCTGTGGCCAGGCCAAATGGAAGGGTCTGGAACTGGAAATGCCCCACTGGGACCGCAAAGTGCAAAACACTGATGGTTGCGACGGACCGGAATATGCAAGCAAGCCTCTGAGGTCCAGGGAAGTAAATTATTCCCCCTTCCATACAGCTATCATCACCGAGTGCAGGGTATCCATATGAAAATGGGAGACCCTTAATGCACTGTTGACTCCTCTGAGGTCTAGAATGGCCTCCAGGTTCCCTCCTCCTTGGGAAACAAGAAATAAATAGAATATCGGCTGAGGTCCCGCTCGGCCTCTGGTACCAGTACAACAGCCCTGAGCTGCAGCAGGCACTTCAGCATGTCCTAAAACACCCAGGCTTTGCCAGGAGCCCGACAGGGAGAAAGCATATAGGCGTCTGCAAGGGGATGCACGAACTCCAGCACATAACCTCCCTGGGTAATGTCCAACACCCAACATTCAGAAGTAATCCAGGCCCAGACAGGGTAAAAACACTGCAAACGGCTGCCCACCAGCAGCACCTCGGCCCGAGCCCGCAAACCTTCACTGGGTCAGAGTGAAGGCCCCTGAATCCTACTGGGCTCATCTCTGCCATCCTGGCAACCTCCTTGAAAGGGCTGGTCCCAAGGCAAAAACTGAACCATTATGAGTTACCTCCTCATGCCGACCGTAATCTCTGAGATTCACAACCCTGCCCTGGGAGTGAGCCCCCTCCTGTATCCCTTGGGTAGATCCTCAGGCAGTCAAGGGATCTCTGAGTCGCCCAAATCCTTGACCAGCTTCTCCAGGTCTGCAGCAAAAGAGCAGCTGCCCCACAAAGGGGGGCTTGCTAAGCCGTGTCTTACAAGTGACATCTGCCAACCAGTTCCATAGTCACAAGAAAGATCAAGCCGCCTCGACAGTAGCCATATTCTTCACAGAAGCCCAGATTAAATCAGAGTAGGTTTACCAGGAAGGCAGTACAGACGCCAAATGATCCGGCTTGGCAAGACCAGCCGAAGCAGCCAAGGGGCCTTCCACAGAACCTGCTGCATCTAACAGAAACAGGCCCTTACCACTTAGGCTCCACAGACTGAAGCCTGAAAGGCCAAAGCAGAAACTTGCTTGAGGAAGGTCTCCATACAGCAATCCTGCTGCTCCTTCAAGGTGGCTCCGCCTTCCACAGGGATGGGTCCTTTCTGGTAACCACTGTCACCAGGACATCAACCCGTGGCAAATGCAACCTCTCCTTCTCCT
The DNA here is from genome assembly GCA_033557465.1 of Ichthyophis bannanicus. Classification (NCBI taxonomy): domain Eukaryota; kingdom Metazoa; phylum Chordata; class Amphibia; order Gymnophiona; family Ichthyophiidae; genus Ichthyophis; species Ichthyophis bannanicus. Next base: position 553,052,968 of record CM066031.1, read on the forward strand.
CCGAGACAATAGAATAAACCCTCATGATGGTTCTCCCCATGTGCAACCCAGTGTTGGGGACCTTCCACTCAGCTTCAATGAGTTCTTTCACAGCACTGTGAAAGGGGAAGGCTTTAGGGGGCTTCCTAATTCCCTGCAAGATCAGGTTGCCAGCAACCTCAGCAGGTGCCGATCTAGTCTCCTCGGAGATCCACAGCTCTGCCAAGATATGGGAGATTAGAGAGGGCAACTCGTCCCTATAGAATATCTGAACCACCATCAGATCTTCTCTCACAGGAAGCTCATCTTCTTCAAAGTCACCCTGTAAAACCACATTCCAGAAGGCCTGAGGGTCCCCTCAGGGATCCAACAAAGCCATGGATGCCACATCCTCCTCTTCATCCAGCAGCTCCCTGAAAGCTTGCTTCAGTGCTGGGGGGGGGGGGGCCTCCACTGGGTCACCAGGGAATTCTCCCTTGCTGAGGGGCTCCCCTCCCTGGCCCTGCCGAAGGCAGAAAGCCTGATACAGCAAAAGAACAAATTCTGGCAAGAAGTGGAAGCACCAGATCCAGGGACTCCTCCCAACCCCTCAAATGCCATATTGGACAAAAGTTGTAATTCCAGTGGCTCCCTACACACCACTGGGCCCACAACTGCCTCCAAAATAGCATGTGTTCCCAACAAAAGGTCAGGCATGAAATCATTCAAGGCTGCATGATTGCAGTCATCGGGGGCGCCATCTCCCTGCACACCCTGCATTCAAGTCAGTAAGTCTGCCGCCATTGTGCTTTCCCTGAGGCAGCCATGGCACAGCCCCTCCGCTGAAAGGTGCCTTCGGGACAACCATGCATGTCGTCTGCAATGTGCTGCACTCCCAATTGGCATCAGCTCCCCCACCGGGACACTGCCATATACACATGGAGCCTTCTGGTTTGTCTTACCGATGCTCCACTCTTACCTTCAATTTTCTCTTTCCATTTACTTTTTGTTTTTTGCTAAGGTACAATCCACTCACACAACTCCAGGACTCTTCTCAAGTGTTGGGGAGAAGGAATGGAGGAGCCCCGAGTGTGGCTGAGCGAGGAACCCAGACCACGGGGTTCTACACTCCCTCGCCTGGGAACACCAACAGAAAAAAAAAACACAGGCCAAGAGCAACAAATTCACCAGTAGAGGTCAGAGCACAAGCTATGCATATCCACCATCTGTTGAGACTGAGAAAATATTGGCAGAGTGAGGATGCACAGGCTCCTTATGGGCTGCTTCAGCTCAGTTTGTTTTTCTCAGTGGGTGAGCATAACCCCACGCATCTGAACTAGAATGGGGGGATAATTAGGAATCTACAATAGATTAGACACCCAGGAAGGAGTAGATAACTTGAGGAGGGATCTAGCCAAGCTTGAAGAATGGTCAAGAATTTGGCAGCTGAGATTTAATGCTAAAAAAAAAAAAAAAAAAAAAACCAACACACATACACCACAGACAGGTTCATGACTTTGGGCTGCAAAACTCCAAGGGGGCACAGTGTAGGGGGCTAAGTACTTTTGTCCACAAAAGAAGATCAGGTCCTGGGCGTGGTTGTTTCTGATAATTGTAAAGTGGCTAAACAAGTAGAAAAGATGACGGCAAAAGCCAGGAGGATACTTGGGTGCACAGGGAGTGGAATGGCCAGCATAAAAAAGGAAGATAGTGCCCTCTGTATAAGTCTCTGGTGCGACCTCATCTGGAGTATTGTGTGCAATTCTGGAGACCACAGCTTCAAAAAAGGAGATAAACAGGATGGAATCAGTGCAGAGGGTGGCTACTAAAATGGTTAGTGATCTTTGTTATAAAGCATAGAGGAACGATCTTAATATACATATTAGAGGAAAGGCGGGACAGAGGAGATAAGATAGTTAGATGTTAAATACCTCCATGGAATAAATGCACAAGAGGAGAGCCTCTCAATTGAAAGAAAGCTCTGCAACAAGGGGACATATAATGAGGGTGAGAAAGGATAGACTCAAATGTATTATGCAGAAATATTTCTTTACGGAAAGAGTGGTAGATGTGTGGAATGGTCTCCCAGTAGAATAGAAGACAGTATCTGAATTAAAGAAAGTAAGGGACAAACACAGAAGCTCTCTAAAGGAACAAAAGGGGACTATAGTAGTTGATATGGAAGGGCAGACGAGATAGAAACATGACAGCTCCAGGTCCGGTGATGCATGGCTGGAAAGCAGCAGTGTGAGGGAAGAGCTCCTGTAAGGAGCCCCTGAAAAACAGCAAAATACCCACTCACCTGATATACCCACAATCGAGTGAAGTATAGCCCATTCACCCGCTCATAAACAGGGAACAAACACCGGCACAGCACAGGGGATGCCCCTAAAGATCCCAAAACCGAACCGGGAAGTGAAGAGCCGCATGACAAAGAAGATGGCATCTGAGGCACAGCAGCATGGTGGAGCAAAGAACCAGGCAGAGGAAATCTCTAAAGTGATAGCAGTGGCACTGGAAGACCACTTAAATAAATTGCAATCCACAGTCGATAGGATTAAGGAAGCCTTCGACGCCCAACTGACCAGAATAACAGAAGCAGAGACTCGCATGGCAGCCCAGGAACAAACAGCACAAATGGGCATAGGCTTGGCACAGTTACAACGTGAACAAGCACAGCTGAGTGACGGATGCAATGAACAAGAGAACCGTGCCCAGAAAAACAATTTAAGGATGGTGGGCTGCCGGAAACTGTGTCGGAGGAGTGTCTCTACCATTTCTATCAGGAATGGTTGCCAACCTAGCTGGGGCTGCAGACATCGCCGGGGACACGGCGCTGCGAGCGTGCACAACAGATTAGGCCGAAAGCAGTGGAAAACTGCCAGTCAAGAACCACCATTGGCTGGTACCTGATATGGGCTGAAAAGGAGCAAATTTTGAAGTCATTCCAGAGCAGGAAAAGTCTGGAGTATGAAGGACACAGATTGATCTTATTTAATGACTACTCCAGCAAAGTGTCAGCGGCATGGAGGGAGTCTGCACCTGTCTGCACACAGCTCTCATCAAGGAATAAGGTTTGCACTTTTGTTCCCAGCCAAACTGAGAGCTTATTTTATTTATTTAACATTTCAGTGGTATCAAGGCGGTTTGCATCGAACAAAAACAAGAGTTACATGGAACATGGTACAACTAACTGGGTACAGGCAACTTGAAATGCAATGCGATTAACTATTTACATTTTAACTGATAGGCAGTAAAGTATTTACTGTCTGATCAATGGGCTGAAAACGATTTACATTTGAGTGGTATAGAGTCCATACTTTTTGTATTTCAGTCATCATTTAGTTTTGTTTCAGGGTTTTGGATGTGAGTTAGCTTAGCAGTCTCCCACAATATTTCTCGAATATGTGCGTTTTCAGGTTTTAGAGTGTCCTATAATGGGAAAACCTTCTGTCACACAGCACAAGAGGGAAGGAAGCTGGCGGAAAAGTGGGCTGGCGCAGGAATAGAACGGGAAGAGGCAGACGCTAGGATCAGAGAATGACAAGATCTATACAGAGGGCAAACTACTGTCAAAACCAGAGTTATATAATGTTGTTTCAGTTTGGTTAGTGTTACAAATTTGAGAGCGGGGAGAGCGTCAGCAGTGGACATGGAGATGGATTAGTATTCAGCAAGAAAGGCACAAGGGTGAAAGCTCTCCTGCAGTCACAGCACCACAAGGGGCTATTTTCCCCCCCCTGACTAAGATAGAAACACGACGGTAGGGAAAATCCATTATAGCCAAGGAGCTTAAAGGTTATAAAAAACAATCCAGGCAAATATTGGTCTGAGCCACTGTGGCAATCGGAGGACATCAGCTGGCGAGAGCCATGAGCCCGGTGGTGGGGAGAACACTGGACAAAGGCACAAAGTTTGAACTGCTATATAACAAGGAGACCCCTGGGAAAAGACCACCGAAGTGAAAAGTCTGCATCAGTTTGAAGAAGCCACCATCTCAATAGCAGGGAGAGCACTTGCTACAGACCAGGAGCTAGTTTGAGAGAGCGGGGAGACCAGCGATCCTGGGTATCGGAGTGGTGGCCCAAGAACTCTAAGGACTTATAGTAAAAGCACAGTCAGAGGACCATAGACATGATCTAACCAGATCTGCTAGAGCAGATGGACTTGTGGGGGGGGGGGGGAACTATTTGAGACAAGGTGGGGAGAGAAGAAGCTATAAGGGGAGAAGAAACTATACAACTTGAAGTAAAAGGGGGAAGGGTGAGAGGACAAAATGCAATCACTCATAGGGACAGGAACTTAGAAGACAGGGAGAGGAGATGGAGATGCAGCCACAGCCGGGGTGGTGTGCACGGTGAGAGAGAGGATGCCTGTGAGAGGTGAATCAGGGCAAGGAGGGGAAAGGAGGAGGAGGAACAGGACATCAGGCTCTAAGCCGTTCAGGGGAAATGGGGGAGGTCATCAACAGGAAGATAGACCCACTGTGGGGGGCTAAAGACGCCCACCATAGCTGAGCTAGATGGCCCTGGGGGTATCATTAAAGCATATCTTGACACACATGGCAAGCTCTGGGGAGATGTCGGATGAAACCCCTTTTACCTCAATGAATGTTTGGGGACTGCACTCACCCATTAAGCACAAACGTTTCTTAAAATATCAGTGGACTGTAGAGACTTATATAGCATTCCTACAGGAAGCACATCCAACGGCTGCAGAACACAGCAAATTAAAACAGAAGTGGATTGGAGAAGTATATGCAGCACACTAACTCCAGACAATTAAGTGTGGCTATACTACTGGGGAAAACAAGCACCTTTTGTGGTACACAAAGTGATCACTGACCCGGCAGGGCAGTATGTCCTAGCATGGGGGAGAACTCAATAGTAACAAAATCATACTGGGAAGTATATATGCCCCCACTTCATGCCAACACCAGTTTTTCTTAGATTCTATTGCCCAATTAGCCGATCAAACAAAATACCAAGCAATATTGGGCGGAGATTTCAATAAGATGGTGGATGCTTCCATCGACAGCCAACCACCCCGATTGGGACCATGAAGGGTAGAGCATAAAGGCATAAACCTCCTCTGCACCGAGCTGGAGCTAAATGGTAATTAGACCTTACCTGCTAATTGCTGTTCCTGAAGGAACGACAGTCCAGTCCCTTACTTCTGGGTTGCGCAACCCTTCCAGCAGCTTGGAGGCTGAGCCCAACCTTTTTGGGGATGGAGCGGTATAAGTACCACTGGGACCACCCCCTAACTCCAGTATTCGAATGAAAAAGCAGACATAACCAATTTTTGGAACCACCTATCCAACCTAAATAATTCAAGAAACATTGTATATCACTAAATTCAACCTTTTTTTTTTTTTTTTTTTTTTTAATGGAATGGTATAGGAGGGGATGAGAGGGATGCCCCGGGCGGAGGGGGTTTGCCGGGGCTAGCCGCACCTGTACTGTGTTCGTTCCGGTGATTCTGCCCCTCTGCCTAAACCACAAACTTCAATTCGGCCGGACCCGGGAGGGATCAGGGACTGGACTGTCGTTCCTTCAGGAACAGCAATTAGCAGGTAAGGTCTAATTACCATTTCCTTATCGTCACTCCAGTCCAGTCCCTTACTTCTGGGATGTACCAGAGCAGTTCAACCCTGGGTGGGGTCCGGCATACCGGAACGGAGAACAGCCCGGCCAAACCGAGCGTCCGCTGCACTCTGGACGTCCAATCTGTAGTGCTTGGTGAAGGTGTGGAGGGAGGTCCAAGTAGCCGCCCTACATATATCCAGTGGGGGAACTAGGCTGAACTCCGCCCAGGAGGTAGCCTGAGCCCTCGTAGAGTGTGCCCGCAGGCCCACGGGGACTTGTTTCCCCTTCAGGATATAGGCGGAGGCGATTGCTTCCCTGATCCACCTAGAGATGGAGGCCTTGGCTGCCGCCTCCCCTTTGTGCGGACCCCCGAACTGAATGAACAGGCGTTCGGATTTTCTGAAGGGCGCTGTTCGGGAGAGGTATCTCTTGAGGATTCGTCGAATATCTAGGAGGCGAAATTTGTCGTCTCTAACTTCCCGCCCCTCCGAGGCGAAGGCCGGGAGGGTAACTGTCTGGTTCACGTGGAAGGGAGAGGAGACTTTGGGCAAGAAAGATGGAACCGTGCGCAGCACCACTTTGTCCTTGAGGAAGGACAGGAAGGGGGGTTGCGAGGACAGAGCCTGTAGTTCTGAGATTCTTCTGGCCGAACAGATGGCGATCAGAAAGACCGTCTTCAAGGTTAGATCCTTTAGGGAGGCATTCTTTAGTGGCTCAAAGGGATTCCCGATCAAGGCATTCAGTACCAGGTTAAGGTCCCAAGGGGGGATGATCGACCTTCGTTGCGGTCGTAGCCGCCTAACTGCCCTTAGGAACCTTGCGACGTCCGCGTGGGTCCCTAGAGGTTTGCCTCGGATCTTGCCCCTGTAGCAAGCGATGGCCGCCAGCTGGACCCTTACGGAACTGTGGGCCAGACCCTTTTCAAACCCTGCCTGTAGGAATTCCAGGACCTCCGGAACAGAGACCGAGAGTGGTTTCTTTCGGCGCTCCGCGCACCAGGATTCGAAGATGCGCCAGACTCTCACATAGGAAAGACAGGTCGAACGCTTCTTTGCCTGTAACATAGTCGAGACTACCGCTCTTGAGTAACCTCGTTTCAGGAGCCGTGCCCTTTCAATAGCCAGGCCGTAAGCGAGAACCGATCCACGTGTGGCATCAGAACCGGGCCTTGACTTAGAAGGTCCCTTTTGCAAGGAAGGCGCCACGGGTGGTCGGCGATCATCCTTACTAGATCCGCATACCAGGGTCGGCGGGGCCAGTCCGGAGCAATGAGGATTACCAAACCCTGGTGAGACTCTACCCGCTGGAGCACTTTTCCGATCAGAGCCCAAGGCGGGAATACATAGAGAATCCCCTCCGAAGGCCACTTTTGTGACAGGGCATCCAAGCCCTCGGACATTCTTTCCCTCCGCCGACTGAAGAATCTGTCCACCTTGGCTGAAGAGAACCGGGCCATGAGGTCCATGACTGGCGCTCCCCACCGAGCTACTACTTGGTTGAAGGTCTCCTGTTCCAGTTCCCACTCTCCGTGGTCTATCTTGTACCTGCTGAGGAAATCGGCCGTGACGTTGTCCGTTCCTGCCACATGCTGTGCTGATAGTGCCTGCAGATGGATTTCCGCCCACTGTAAGAGGGCGTCCGCTTCCTTCTCGAGAGCGGGACTGCTGGTGCCTCCCTGGTGATTGATGTAAGCTACCGCGGTGACATTGTCGGAGAGGACGCGAATTGCTCTTCCTTGTACTAAAGACTCGAGCGCTTTGAGCGCCAGGGTGACGGCCCTCAATTCCAGTCTGTTGATGGGCCATTGCGATTCCAAGGGTGTCCATTGACCCTGGACGAACTGATCTTGGCAGTGTGCTCCCCAACCGGACAGGCTGGCATCCGTCGTCAACAGCAGCCACTGAGGGGGTTCGAGAGGCATCCCGCGATCCAGGTTCCTTGGGTTTCTCCACCAGTAGAGAGCCTGTTTGGTGCGCGGAGCGCACGGTAACTGTCGAGAGAGAGGATGATTCTGGGGAGACCACCGACGCAACAGTGACCGCTGCAATGGACGCATGTGGGCCCTGGCCCATGGAACTACCTCTATTGCCGCCGCCATTGTGCCCAGGAGTTGAAGATAATGCCACGCCGAGGGGCTTCTTCTGGATAGAAACTGTGAGACCAGGAGCCTTAGATCCCTGGATCTTGTCCGAGACAAGAAGACTCTGCCGCTTTTGGTGTCGAATCTTGCCCCGAGGTACTCGAGGTCCTGGGAGGGAGTCAGCCTGCTCTTTGTACGATTGATGACCCAACCCAAGTCCTCTAAAACCTGGACTACTCTGGCCGTTGTCGAGAGACTTTCTTCTCCGGACTTTGCCCGTATTAGCCAATCGTCCAAGTAAGGGTGAACCAATATTCCCTCCTTCCGAAGGAAGGCTGCCACCACCACCATTACCTTGGTGAATGTTCTGGGGGCCGTAGCTAGGCCGAATGGGAGGGCCTGGAATTGAAAGTGACCTCCTGGTACCGCGAATCTCAGAAACTGTTGATGGGACTTCCTGATTGGGATATGCAGGTAGGCTTCCGTCAGGTCGAGGGATGTTAGGAACTCCCCTTCCCTTACGGCTGCTATGACAGAACGTAGGGTCTCCATTCGAAAGTGGGGTACCCTGAGGCAGCGATTGACCTGTTTTAGGTCCAGGATCGGTCGTAGGGAGTCTTCCTTCTTTGGTACCACAAAATAAATAGAGTATCGACCCGATCCGCGCTGGCTTGGTGGAACGGGGACCACCGCCCCGAGGGCTATTAGGTGTGCGAGGGTTGACTCCACTGCCACCCTCTTTGTAGAAGAGCCGCAGGGAGAGCGGACAAAGGCCGGGGGAATTTGTTCTGCAAATTCGAGAGCATAGCCCTCTCTGATCACTTCTAGGACCCACTGATCGGACGTGACTCGGGACCAGGCGGGAAGGAAGAGCCTCAGGCGGCCCCCTATCGTGTGCCTTCCCTCCTGGGCCCCCAACATCTCATGGTTTTCTGGGACCTGAGAAGGAGGAGGAGGAGTTTGATCCAAAGCCTCGGCCGGCTCCCCGAAACCCTCTGAAACCTTGTCCCCTAGAGGGGAAACGGGTCCTGGAAAAGGGGGCTGATCTGGCTGGACGAAACCTCCGTGGATCCCTAGGCTGGGTACGTGGCGGGGGTAGAGAGCGCCCCTGTTTCTGTCTGTCTTCCGGGAGCCTGCCTCCCTTTGACTCCCCCAGGTCCTTGACTAGCTTTTCTAAATCTTCGCCAAACAACAGTTTCCCCTTGAAGGGAAGTCGGCTCAGACGCGCCTTGGAGGACGCATCTGCTGCCCAATTCCGTAGCCACAGATAGCGCCTGGCCGCCACCACCGAGGCCATGTTCTTGGCTAGGCTTCTGATGAGATCGTACTGACTATCAGCCAAATAGGCTGTTCCGGATTCCACCTTAGCCGAGTTGGCCTGTGATTCGTCCGTTGAACCCTCTGTTGACTGGATTTGTTGTGCCCACCTTAAACAGGCCCGAGCCACCCAGGCTCCTGATACAGAAGCCTGCAAGGCCAGAGCGCTGATGTCAAAGGCCTGTTTCAGGAGCGTATCCAACTTCCTGTCTTGAGCATCTCTTAGGGCCGTGGCTCCCTCCACCGGGATAGTGGTCTTCTTGGTGACTGCTGAAACCGCAGCATCCACCCTGGGGGACTTCAGCAGTTCTTTATCCGACTCCGGGAGAGGGTAGAGGCGAGACATGGTTCGTATCCCTCTCAGACCTGATTCCGGTTGATCCCATTCCTCTTGAATCATTTGACGTACCACTCTGTGGACAGGGAAAACCTTCTGGGACCTTCTGATGGCCTGAATCAGGGGATCCTCTAAGGTCTCGTCCTCTGTTGGGGAATCAGAGGTCACGTTGAGGGCTTTTAGGGACTCATTGATTAAGGCCGGGAGCTCCTCTCGGCGAAACACTCTAACAATGCGAGCATGGTCTTCCTCCGGGATCTCCCCTTCTTCCAGCTCCTCGTCTTCCTCCTCTAGGTCCCTCTCGGAACCCTCCTCCTCTGGGGTGTCCTGAGAAGGGGTAGGGAGAATTTCCTCACTCATTAGCCTGGAGCGTTTGTAGGGTATACCTGAATCCTGACCACTTGCTCTCCTAGGTTTGGCTAACCTGGCTTCTGCCGGCAGGTCTGCATTGCCTGGGCCGAGCCCTTGCCTGCGCATGCAGTAGGCTTGGTGGAGTAACAGGACGAAGTCTGGGGAGAAGAGCTCTCCGACCCCTCCCTCCAGCGTGTCCCGGGCTACGGGGGGAGCGAGGACCTCCGTGCTAGTAGTCAGAGGCAACTGAACCCCCTCTTCTGCTTCTAGGGATTCCCCAGGCACCGGAGGTACTTGGGCCATGGCTAGACTGATTTCCTGCTCTACCGAGGTAGATGCTGCCGCGCACGCCCTGCAGATTCCCGTCTCTGTGGGGGTGCCCCTTCGTGTGCCACAGGACGGGCACTTTGCCTTGGAAGCCATGCTTACCAGATGCTTGGGTGGCAGGGTATGGCAGAAAGACCCAAAAACAGTACTAAAATTAAGATTAAAATTTTTAAAGAAAGTTCTAAGAATTAAAATTAAAAAATTAAAATTAAAATTAGAGGACCCACTCCAGGGTGGGAATAGCTGCAGGGAGTGGAGCAGATAACCCCTGTGTCTTCTCCTCCCCCCCAGAAAGGCAAGGAAATTCGGGAGCCAAGAGAAGGCCTAGCCGTTGGGAACCACGGAGGCTTCACCCTGAGGGGTTCAAATCACTTTAAGTAACTTAAAAAAAATGCAATAACATAAAAGTAAAACAAAGGTAAGCAAGGGCATTAAGCCACCGATGAATACTTGCTGTTTGATGACTTTCGGGAACACAACGCTCCTCCGCTCCGTTGGCTCGACACGTGTTAGGCCGCGGCCACGTGGAGTCCGGAACGGAGGGTGCTTTGCTGTTCGCTGCCTCGTTAACCCGGCTTCTCCCGCCGCGAGGAGGGATCGTGACGCCGACCGCTAGAGCCGTTAGTGCTCCCTCCGGAGCAGAGAAGCTTCAATGCCGGCTCCGGGGATCGCCACCGCACCCCGCTGCTCCCGGGGGGGGGGGGGCGGGCGTCAGAGAATCGCTCGCGTCTCTGCCTCTAGCGCTCAGCCGCCTTCGGGGCTTCGGCGCGAGGCAGGGCTGCTCCTCGGGGATGCTGCTAAACCCAGAGGATCTTTGCTCCCCCTGCGGCAGGCAGCTCCGGCGCCCCCTCCGGTCTCCGGCCCGGTCAGGAAGGGAGGGGGGGAAGGGAGGGAGAAGGAGGCAGACTGCAGGAAATTAAAGGTACAGCTCAAGGTAAGAATAAAGAAATCAACTTAAATTTAAATTTAAATCAAATTAAATAAATCAAATTAAATAAAATAGCTTAATTAGGATAAGGCAGGACTCCAGTAAGCCCTAGGCTTACGGAACCCTCCAGCTGCTTGGAGGCTGAGCAATACTGGAGTTAGGGGGTGGTCCCAGTGGTACTTATACCGCTCCATCCCCAAAAAGGTTGGGCTCAGCCTCCAAGCTGCTGGAAGGGTTGCGCAACCCAGAAGTAAGGGACTGGACTGGAGTGACGATAAGGAATTGATAGTTTGCGCACAATGCACCTACTAGATCGCGAGTATACCCATTATTCCAGACCGCATAAAATTCACCGCCTCATCAACTGTATCCTGCTACCTGAACGGTTCTACTCTTGCATGGGGGGGGTGCAGACATCCACCCACAAGTGGTGTTAGATCACGTAGCTGTACAGACGTGTTTACATATGGGGGCCCAGAGAGGAAAGAGACTGTGGCGGCTCAACCTGACTTGGAACCAATCGGAGGCATTTAAACAATTCCTCTGTAAGACCAGGGTAGAGTTTGAATGCGAAAATAGCGTGGAGGACATTTGCCCATCACCTATTGGGCTGCAACAAAAGTCGTAATACGGGACAGAATCATAGGTTCTCTCTCGGCGCAACAAGCAAATGGAATCTGAAGTTGCAGCAGGGTCTTCGGGGCCTACGACCACTCCAGAATGCATACATGTGTGATCCGATGGACAACACTAGGACAAAGTTGCATAAAGGGAAAAACAGGGTGCAAGCCATTTTACAGCAAGGAGTTGTGGAACATACAGATTTACAAACATAAGCTGCACAAATGGGGAAACAAAACAAGGGCAACTGCTGGCTAATTTGGTGAGACCTGTTAGGTCAAAAACGACTGTCACCCAGCTCCATGCCACAGATGGGACACTCTTAACGGAGGAAGGGGACATCAGCTGCTGATTTTGGGAATTTTATCAAACTCTCTACCAAGCCGAACCAAGGGAAGGGAAGGGAAGGGGGGGGAGGGCAGGGCAGCCTTCTTTGAAGGGCTAACCTTACCCAAACTCACAGCAATCCAGCAGAAAGCATAGTTACTCACCTGTAACAGGTGATCTCCGGGAACAGCAGGAATTTAGTCTTCACATATGGGTATCTTTGGTACCGACGGAGTCTGCGCAGGAACGCTCCCCAGCGTCCAATAGGAAAGCTTTTGGGAGCATCCCACAGCGCCTGCGTACTGCCTTCTCGCCTTTCCCAACTGTCCCTCCCCAGTTGAGTTTAAAGCTGAGACAAAAGAGAGAGGGAAAAAGAGAAAGAGAGAGAGAGGAGGTGGGTGGGTTGTGAAGACTAAATTCCTGCTGTTCCCGGAGATCACCTGTTACAGGTGAGTAACTATGCTATCTCCAGGAACAAGCAGGAATGTAGTTTTCACATATGGGGACTCCCTAGCTGCAGATGCCAGGGAGATGGCCCCAGAAAGTTGTGTGCCCTTGTGAAAGGGCTCCACTTCCCCCCATGGATCTCTGGCATCCTACCAGGGATGGTGGGTAGGAGTTGATTAAGTCTGGAACAGGTGTTGAAGAACAGCCTGACCAAACAAGGCATCCCGGCGGGTGTCCTTGTCTAAGCAATAATGGGCTATGGAGGTATGTATCGAAGCCCAAGTAGCTGCTCGACAGATGTCGTCGATAGACACAGAGTGAAGATGAGCCATTGAGGCTGCCATGGCTCTCACATTGTGAGCTGTGACATGGCCTTCAAGAGGAAGGTTCTTACTCTCATAGGCAAAAGATATACACTGGGCAATCCAGCTGGACAGTGTCCTTTTGGAGACTGGAAGTCCCAAATGACTAGGATCAAAAGCTCACTACACAAAAATAGCTCCAAACTAACAATATTTCAAAGTAGACTCTTGTTAATGTGGAATACCATTGGTTTCAGTATATCAATTAAGGTTAAATTAGACTTACCTGCTAATTGTAGTTCCTGGAGTAGTTCCAGTCTAGTCCCGTACCATTAGAGTTGTGTACGTCCTCCCACAGTTAGGAGACTGAGCATGTCACTCTTTCAGTGAACCAAGTATAAGTAGTTCAGGGACCACCCCCAGCCCCAGTTTACTACTGTCAAAGCCGACTCACCAGAGCAAAGAAAAAAAAAACATTCCCAACTGGGAAGCAAATCTGAACTTTAAACTCTGAACTCTAAAACCCAAAAATATGGCTGGATACAGGAGCCGCCCCTATGCTCACGCCCCCCCCAAAGAGGCCGCTTACTCTTTCTAGAAGTTGGCGGCCCCGCACCCTGATATCCAGACTCGCTCTGCACTGCCCATGCTCGCAACCGGTGCCAACTCTTCCCCAGTGCTCAGGCTACCTCTCGGCAGCGATCTTCCGGGTGGGAAGCGGGACTAGACTGGAACTACTCCAGGAACTACTATTAGCAGGTAAGTCTAATTTAACCTTCCTTATCGTAGCTCCAGTCTAGTCCTGTACCATTAGAGATGTAGCAGAGCAGTGAACAATCTCAACGGGAGGGACCTGCCAGACCAGCCTGAAGCACTGCTGATCTAAACCTCGCATCCCCCTCCGCCTGTACATCAATTCTATAATGCTTGACAAAGGAGTGCAACGAAGATCAAGTCGCTGCTTTGCAAATCTCCGCTGCAGGCACCAAGCTATACTCCGCCCAGGATGCCGCCTGAGACCTCGTAGAATGCGCTCTCAAGCCCTACGGCACTACTGTGCCCTTCAGCATATAGGCAGACGCAATTGTCTCTTTAATCCACCTGGCAATGGAAGCCTTAGACGCGGGCTCTCCCCGTCGAGAGTTCCCAAACAGAACAGCCTGTCGGACTTACGCAACTCCGCTGTCCGCTGCAAATACACCTTCAGAGCTCTACCGATGTCCAACCGATGCAACCTACCTGCCGTCCCCTTATCAACCGACCTTTTAAAAACTGGAAGGGCCACCACCTGATTAACATGGAAGGCGGAGACCACCTTAAGCAAAAAGGACGGCACCATCCGCAGCACGACCTTCTCCCTAGAAAAAGACAAAAAAGGCTCTCTACACGACAGGGCCTGTAACGCCAAGATTCTCCTCGCTGAGGTGATCGCCACCAAAAACACCACCTTTAGCGTGAGATCTTTCAAGGTCACCGTAGATAACGGCTCAAAAGGCTCCTTCACCAATGCCTCCAACACGATGTTGAGATCCCACCCTGGGACCCCTTTCCTGCAGGGGGGCCGCAACAACAAGGCTGCTCGCAAAAATCTCTTTACATCTCGATGAGCTCCCAGCGTCTGCCCTTGCACCTTTCCATGGTAACAGACTAGCGCTGCCACCTGTACCCGGAGCGAAGACGCTGCTAAGCCCTTATCTAAGCCATCCTGCAAAAAGGCCAACACCGTGGACCTCAACGCTCTCAATTGTCTCTCCTCACACCAAGCCTCAAACAATCGCCACACTCTTACATAAGCCAAGGACATGCACCTCCACCTCAACAACGTAGCAATCACTGCTGACGAATAGCCTTTACTCATTAGCCTTGCCCTCTCAAGAGCCAAGCCGTAAGTGAAAACCAAATGTACCTGAGGCATGCTTAACGGACCCTGCACTAACAGATCCCCCCTGTCCGGCAGCCTCCACAGAGGCTCCACCAGCAGATGCATCAAGTCGGCATACCACGGCCTTCTTGGCCAATCCGGCGCTATCAGCAGAACCGTCCCCTTGTATCTCTCTATGCGCTGGAGAACCCTGCCGATAAGCACCCACGGCGGAAACACGTACAGCAGTCCTTCTGCTGGCCAGCTTTGAATCAGAGCATCCAGGCCCTCCGACATCTGCTCTCTCCTTCTGCTGAAAAACCTGTCGACCTTTGCTGACTCGAACCTTGCCATCAGGTCCATCACGGGCAGACCCCAACACCGCACCCACACCGTGAACACTTCCGGATGCAGTGTCCACTCCCCCGGATCCACTCGCACGCGACTTAGGAAGTCCGCCGTCACATTCTCCACTCCGGCTACATGCGCCGCTGACAACGCCTCTAGATGGCCCTCGGCCCATTCCAGCAAACCTTCCGCTTCGGTCTCCAACTGCACGCTGCTGGTTCCACCCTGCTGATTTATTTATGCCACCGCCATGGCATTGTCCGAGAAAACTCGGACAGCTGTCGCCTGCAGGAACTCCTGCAAGAACTCCTGCAAGGCCCGCAGCACCAAGAATACCGCCCTCAACTCCAGCCTGTTGATGGACCATTCCTTCTCCTGGAGAGACCACTGACCCTGGGCAAACTGCCCCTCGAAGTGAGCCCCCCATCTGAATACACCCGCGTCGGTCGTCAACGCCTTCCACTCCGGCGCCTCCAGTGGCATGCCCCTCTCTAGGCCCCCCGGTCGCAGCCACCACCGCAGCGACCATTGAGCCTCTTGCGGACACACCAATGGCTTGGACAACGGATCCACCTGATGAGACCATCTCTGAAGCAACGATCTCTGCAGGGGCCGCATATGAGCCCTGGCCCATGGCACTACCTCTATCGTGGCCGCCATCGTCCCCAGCAGTTGCAGATACCGCCACGCTGAAAGCATTCTGGTCGCCCGAAACTCCCGAATTAACCTTCTCAACTTTTGAACCCGTCCCACCGGCAGGAACACTTTCCCTGCGTGTATCGAAACGAGCTCCCAAATATTCCAGATCCTGAGCCGGTGTCAACTTGCTCTTTGCCACGTTGACTACCCAACCTAAACTCTGTAAAAAGGACACCACCCGACTGGTCGCCCGCTGACTTTCCTCCAGCGACTTCGCTCGAATTAACCAGTCATCCAAATACGGGTGCACCAACACCCCTTCTCTTCTCAACGCCGCTGCCGCCACCACCATAATCTTGGTGAACGTCCTTGGCGCCATTGTGAGCCCAAAGGGCATCGCTTGGAATTGGAAATGCCCCATCGGCACAGCGAAGTGAAGGAACTGCTGGTGCTCTCTCCTGATCGGAATGTGCAGGTAAGCCTCCGACAGATCCAAGGATGTTAGATACTCTCCCCTTCGCACCGCTACCATAACCGACCTCAACGTCTCCATCCGAAAATGCGACACCCGGAGACACCTGTTCACTCGCTTTAGATCTAGGATAGGGCGCATGGTACCTTCCTTTTTTGGTACCACAAAATAAATCGAGTACCGACCGCAACCTTGCTCTGCCGGCGGCACCGGTACCACCGCTTCGGGAGCTATTAACCTTTCCAACGTCTGGCTGATCGCCACTCTCTTGGAACTCATTCTGCACGGAGACTGCACAAACGCATCCTTCACTGGGCGCTGGAAATCTAGCGCATAACCCCTCTGCACGATCTCCAACACCCATTGATCGGAAATAATGTGGGCCCAGGCAGGAGCGAAATCTCTTAAGCGGCCTCCTACCGGCACTGTCCCTGCCTGGACCCCCCTCACTTCATTGCGGCTTCTTGGGTCCAGGGGACCCCGAGGCTGCAAAACCCCTGCCTGCCCCTCGAAAACCTTGAGACCTGTAGGGAAACCTCCCTCTCTGCGCTGGGGTAAACCTGGAGGGCCGAAAACGCCGGAACTCTCTTAGCTGACTTCTAGACGGGCCTCCTGTCCGATTCTGTTTTGGCTTATCCTCGGGCAAACAACTACCCTTAGACTCCCCCAAATCCTTAACGAGCTTCTCTAAATCCTCCCCAAAGAGGAGCTTAACCTTGAAGGTGAGCTTAGCCAACCTCGCCTTGGAAGCCCCATCCGCCGCCCAATTTCGCAGCCAAAGATAACGCCTCGCCGCCACTACCGAGGCCATACTCTTAGCTAATCCCCTGAACAAGTCATACTGGCTATCCGCTAGATACGCCGTCCCCGACTCAATCCAGGCTGCCTCTTCCTCTGCTTCATCCGCCTGAGCCCCCTTCCACTTCTGGGACCAGCGCAGACACGCCCATGCCACCCACGCCCCGCAAATCGAGGCTTGCAAGGAAAGGGCATTCACCTCAAACACCTGTCTCAACAAGGAATCTATCCTCCTGTCCTGCGCATCCTTAAGAGCAGCACTCCCTTCAACTGGGATAGTAGTCTTCTTAGTCACCGCGGACACCACCACGTCCACCTTCGGTGGCTTAAAGATATCCTTATCCGGTTCCACCAGAGGATACAGCCGAGCCATGATCCTAGCCCCCTTGAGGGCCGCCTCCGGAGTATCCCATTCCTCTTGGATCATCTCCTTAAAAATCCTATGAATAGGAAAGGACCTCTGGGACTTCCTCACCACCTGCAATAGCGGATCCTCCAGCGCAGGATCCGCTGCAGAACCCAAGACTGGTACATTCAAGGCCTTTAGAGTCTCTGCAATCAAGGCAGACAGCTCTTCCTTCCTAAACACTCTTACTATGCGCGATTGCTCCTCTGGTTCCATAATCTCACCTTCCTCTAAATCTTGCTCTCCATCTGAATCCTCTAACACCTCTGACTCCTCCAAGTCTTGCTCTTCTCCCTCCAAGCGCAGCTTGGGCCTCTTGCTAGCACCATCCTCGGCTAAATCCTCTAACCTAGGCCCTGGTCTCTTAACTGCTCGGACCTCCGCTCCCGAGAGCCCCGTCCCCCCTGAACTAGGTCTCCCAAGAGCCTGCTGCAAAAGTGACAAAAACTGCTGTGAAAAAAATCGCCCCCAGACCCCCCTGCAAAGGGACCTGAGGTAAAGAGCCATCCGGCGCAGACGAGGGCCCCGGCAAGGGCTCCAGAGCCACCTCCAGAGGCTCTGAAGAATCCTTCATGACTGCCCCTTCTGCAGTCAGAGCCCCCTCTAACTCCTTGTCTGCCATAGATGACTCAAAAGTACAGCCTCTGCACAATCCAGCCTCCGAGACAGTACTTTTACATGCCCCACACAAGAGGCACCTAGCTTTACCTGGCATGTAGCACGTTCCCCTTACCGTGCCTACCCAGAAAACCCAGAGCTAACCTCTGCTCCCAACGGCTTAAAACAAAGAAACCATTTATTCAACAATCTTTCTTCTCTACTTCTGTTTTCTTATCTCTCCTTTGTTTTTTGGGGGTTCCCCCCCCCCCACACTCCCCACAAACGGAGAGGCTAACTAGGCCTCCGCGCCTAATCCGTAGTTCCCGCGCTTTCCCACGCAGCCCTAACCGCCCCTAGAGTGCCTCCCCCGGCTTCGCAGTCTCCCCACGGCTCCAATCAACCTGCCGGAGTCCCCTGCCGCCAGTACAATCAAACTCCAAAACGCTGCAGTTCGCTTACCCCGTGCTGTCACCCTGCAGCCACGTGCTTTCTGTGCCGCCAGTCCGCCGCCACTCAATATCAGCGGAGGCGCGCAAACGCGGCACTGCCCTCCACGGCTCCTTTCCCACCTCGGGGGAAAAGGAGTCGGAGGCCCCAGCTCGACTCCCGCACACACCTCTAGTCACCCACCGTGCCAGAGAGAGGGGGGAGAAGGGGGGAGGCTCACCAGCCAAGACTCTGCTTAACCAGCAGACCGCACTGAAATCACTAATTTAACCAGTACCCTTTTTCTCCTTTTCCTTTTTTTTTTTTCCCCAGATTCGCTTTTTAAAACTCTAAATTTAGCTCCACTGCTTCTCCTTTGCTCCAGTGAGTCCGGGACCATTAGATCCACAACCTCCCGCTGCACGAAGACTGAGCAAAACTGGGGCTGGGGATGGTCCCTGAACTATTTATACTTGGTTCACTGAAAGAGTGACATGCTCAGTCTCCTAGCTGCAGAAGGACATACACAACTCTAATGGTACGGGACCAGCTACGATAAGGAATGATTAACCACCGTGACCAGAATGTCTCAGACCAAACAGCGCTAAGAATAAATCAAATACTTGGCATATTCAAATCTTGCGCTTAATAGCATCAAGGACTTTCTGGATTTTTTTGTATACGATCACCAATGTTCCACCACCATTGTGTTTAGATTGACATGAAAAATTATTCTTATCTCTTAAAATATCCTCAACGCCTCCCTCAGGCACCATTCATTGCGTTTCACTCTCAAAGAGTTTCTTCAGGAGGATCAGGAAACAAAAAATGTCAATGTTATCCACCATGTTCAAAAAATATATATCCACATTGAAGTAACTGTTGCAATAGTAGATACAGTTGCCAGTTCCACAACTACCTAAGTTTCTTTCAACTGTTGTTAAAACTTGTACTAAAAGCAAACTCACTAGCAAAATGCTGCCCACGTTCTCTTCTTTGACTTGCACTTAAACATCTGACTTCAAAAAAACGCAGCGCATGCGGACTACCTCAAGTTGGCAAAAATTATACTGAACGAGTGCTGACGTTTTACTCTCTGCTGGTATCCCCAAAAAAATCCCATCTTAAAGGCATACTCCCCAATCTACTGTAGAATTAAGGCCATATGGCATCACAGTATTTAAATTAAAAATCCAGCACTGCTCACGTATCAATAACGTCTGTTCCTGGGTCTTCCCTCTCATTGCTGATCTCACTTGTTCTATGCAAAAACATTGGAAATGTTGAAACTCATGTCCAAAATCAAGACAGTGTTGGACTATAGGTGCAGTAATTGTTTTACAGTGTAGCCGACTTTTATGTTCCAGAATCCGGATCTTAAAGGTACGGGTTGTTTTCCCTATGTATAAAAGATTACAGGGACATCTAATAGCATAGACCACCGAAATGGTATTACATGATGTCGCATGTTGCAAAAGATATGTTTTCCCATGATAAGTAAAATCCTTCACTTCTGCCGTGACTGGGCATATTCCACACCTTCCACACCTCTTATGTCCTTCTCAAGACCCCCTCTTTCATTTGTTTCAAGAGGCCGCAAAACGGCAGGACTAAGTTTTTCTTTCAGGTTGGCATTCCGTTGCCAAACACACCTGATATATTTATCTTCTAAACCAGGGACATTACTCAGAACATTCTTGTGCTTTGAAATAATGCGTTGAATCTTATAACTCAGCGGTGAATATCTGGTAACCATATTGATGTGAACAGCATCTGCCTTACTGATGCTAGCCCGAGAGGGTCTAATCAGCCAGGCCCTATCGTTAAATAGCGCCCTCCGATAAGCACATTCCGAAATCCGAAGGGGATAACCCCGATCTCTAAAGTCTCCCAATAATTTCTGTGACTGTCTCTTAAAATCAGTCACTTCTGTGCAGTTTTGCAAAACCGTAAAAACTGAGAGAAAGGCAAACTATTTTTCAACCGGACAGGATGAGCGCTGCTATAGTGCAGGAAGGTATTACGGGCGACAGGTTTTGTGTGGACCAATGAAATCCAGCCCTGGGACCCGCGCTTGCTCATCTGATCAAGATAAGTAATGCTGTTTAAATCCATAGTATAAGTGAATTGTATCGCTGTATTTATACCGTTGAGCCATTCAACAAACTGGATCGCTGAATCATGGGAGCCCTTCCATAACCAAAAAATATCATCTATAAAACGGCTCCACATCTTAACACTAGTAATATAAGGGGAGGATGAGAGCCATTGTCTTTCAAAATTGCCCATAAATAAATTTGCTATAGAAGGGGCACACGTGGCTCCCATCGCCACCCCCAAGATTTGTTGATACAGCGTGTCCTCAAACACAAAATAATTCTTCGAAACTGTAAGATGTGTCAGTTCCAGCAGAAAAAGGATCAAGGGCTCAGAAAGATCTCCTTGCCGTCGCAATACTGATTCTACAGTTTTATATGCTTCTATTTGAGGTATACTAGTGTATAACGCCACTATGTCAAGTGTTATCAAAATCACCTCGGGATCACTCGCCCAAACAGCTTGTTGGTCTAGTTTTTCTAAAAAATTAGAAGTGTCTCTGATGTATGAAGGCATATCACTTAATAATGGGTGAAGGAACGAGTCAATAAACACAGACAAGGGTTCTAATACCGTTCCCCGTGTAGACACTATAGGTCTCCCTGGTGGTAGGATCAAAAGCAACAAAGAGTTGAGAGGATTTTCTATGTTGCTGTGTCCTTTGCAAGTAAAAGGCCAAAGCTCTTTTACAATCCAAAGTATGAAGGTTCCTTTCTGTATTTGAGGCGTGAGGCCTTGGAAAGAATACAGGAAGGTAAACCGCTTGGTTCAAATGAAAGGACGAAACCACCTTTGGCATAAAGTGTGGATGAGTCCTAAGGACTACCTTATCATGATGGAACCTTGTATAAGGAGGATCAGCCACCAACGCTTGCAATTCACTGATGCGACGTGCTGATGTGATTGCAATGAGAAAGATGACCTTCCAGGAAAGGAATTTCAAAGAGGAAGAGGCTAATGGTTCATAGGGTGGTTTCATGAGCTGCCCAAGTACCAGATTCAAGTCCCATGCCACCGGTGGTGGCTTAATGGGAGGCTTTGTTAAAAGAAGGCCTCTCATAAATCTTGCTATCAAAGGATGAGAGGAAATAGGTTGTCCATTTAGAGGCTTGAAAGAAGCTGCAATAGCACTCAAATGGACTCTCACTGAATTGGTCTTAAGCCCTGCATTTGATAAATGAAGGAGGTACTCCAGTAATTATTTCAGAGGTATCGCAAGAGGGTTAAGGCCCTTCTGCGAGCACCATATGGTAAACCTTTTCCACTTACATGCATAAAAGAGCGTCTTGTGGAAGGTTTCCTGGAAGCATGAAGGATATCCTTTACCTGCTGGGAAAGGTTAAGACCGTGAAGTTCTAGGCTTTCAGCAACCAGGCTCTGAGATGCAGAGACTGGGGATTGGGATGCCACAGCATCCAGTCCTCTTGAGAGCAGATCCTAACTCCAGAGGCGGAGCTTGAGAGAGATGTAGGAGCAGAGGGTACCACATTTGCCGTGGCCAAAGTGGAGCTATGAGAATCATATGACCTCTGTCTCTCTGAAGCTTGACAGCGTTTTGGGAATTAGGGGGAATGGGTGGAAAGGCATACAGGAAGTCCTGACCCCAGTGAAGGAGGAAAGCATCCCTGGCCTGACAACCTCGAGCCGGAATTCTGGAACAGAACCGGTGAAGTTTGGAATTCAGCGGACTTGCAAAGAGGTCTATGTCAGGGGTTCCCCAAATTTGAAAAATTTGGGACACCTGATCTGCATGGAGAAACCATTCGTGTGGAAGCAGAACTCGACTGAGTCTGTCTGCCCAACAGTTTTGAATGGCTGGAAGATACACCGCAAGGAGATGAATCTGATGCTCTCTGGCGAGGGCCCATAGTCGCAAAGCTTCGTTGTATAGCAACAGAGAGCCTGTTCCGCCCTGCTTGTTCACATAAAACATGGCTACCTGATTGTCCGTTTGAACTAGGGCTGTCTTGTAGCTGAGCTGGGTGTGAAATACTCGAAGAGCAAGGAAGATTGCTGACAGCTCCAGGAGGTTGATCTGGAGATAGGCCTCCTGTGGAGTCCAGGTACCCTGGATAGAGAGGCCGTGCTGGTGGGCTCCCCAACCCACCTGTGCAGCATCTGTTAGAGTGGCTTGGGGTGGGGGTTGCTGAAAAGGAGACCCCACCAGAAGGTTTTTGCATGACTGCCACCATTGGAGGGACAAAATAAGGCGATCTGAGTTTGCTATTTTGTCTGACAGGCAACCTGATGCCTGAGTCCACTGAGTGGATAAGGTCCACTGGGCTGCCCTCATATGGAGGCGAGCATAAGGAACCACATGCACAGTGGATGCCATGTGGCCTACCAACTGTAACATTTCCCGAGCAGTGAGGTGAGGTTTTAGCACTGCTTGGGAAGCTAACTGTACAATGCGAAGGCAGCGGGGCTGTGGAAGACCCTTGTCTGTCTGGTATCCAGAAGAGCTCCTATAAACTCTAGGGATTGAGTGGGAGCAAGGTTGGACTTTGGGAAGTTTATGACAAGTCCCAAATACTGAAGGATGCGCATTGTGCGAGACAGAGCAACCCTGGCCTCTGGCTCTGAAGGGGCTCGAATGAGTCAGTCGTCTAAGTAAGGGAAGACTAATATTCCCAGGATGCGGAGAAATGCTGCTACCACAGCCATGCATTTTATGAACACCCTTGGTGCAGAAGCCAGGCCAAAAGGAAGAACCCTGTATTGGTAGTGCTTCCCTTGAAACAGGAATCAAAGGAACTTTTGATGAGTTGGATGAATGAGAACATGAGTGTACGCATCCTTGAGATCTAGAGAACAAAGCCAATCCTGACTCCGAAGGTATGGCAGCAGAGTTCTTAGAAAAATCATTTTGAACAGGAATTTGTTGAATTCTCTGAGGTCTAGAATGGGTCTGTGTCCTCCTGTTTTCTTTGGAATAAGGAAATAGGGGGAATAAAACCCTGTATCCCGTTGGGGAATGGGCACCTCTTCTATTGCTCCTTGAGCAAGGAGCATCGTGACTTCTTGACCTAACCGGTCGTTGGGAGAGGTCTGAGAAATGAACCGTCTTACTATTGTAGGAGGGGGCATGCTGAGGAAATGAAGCATGTACCCCTCTCGTACAATAGACAGAGTCCAATTTTCTGCTGTTTGACACCATCTGGGGACAAAATGACATAACCTTCCTGGGATGGTAGAGGGTTCTGGGCCGTTCAGGGCCAGGAAGGCAAAATTCTCTAGATAGGAGTCAAAGCCCCTGTGGAGGCTGAGTCTGCTGAGCCGGTTGAGGCTTAGCTACTTTTGGCTTCCTTTGTTGCCTAGGATTGTTGCTGCTGCCCCTTTTGGACAGATTGACCTGAACAATGTCCCTGCTGGGTATAGGAGGAATAAAACTTCTTCTTCTTACTGAAGAATGGTTTCTTAGAGGATTTTTTCCTCGCAGGATCAGCTGTAGATTTGGACAATCTATCCAAAGTCATACTGTCAGCATCTATTTCATTAGCTTTTTCCTGCCAATTCTTGCCAAAGAGATTCTCTCCTGTGCAAGGTATATTCCCCAGTTTGTCCTGTACCCAGATTTCTAAGTCAGATGCCTGGAGCCAGGCAATTCTACGTGCACCTATGGCAATAGCAGAAATTCTGCTTATGCATTCAAAGCAGTCAAAGGCTGCAAATTCACAAACTTGAAAACAACCTGAGTATGTTTAACAAGAGTACGATAATCTTGCCTTTTTATCATCAGGAAGGAGAGGGCTCATAAGCTCTAAGTCTCCTGTGACTTCTTTAAGGAACATTCCCACATACAAGATATAGGAACTGATCCTAGCAGAAAGCATGGAAACCTGGAAGGATCGACGCCCAAAGGCGTCAAGAGTCCTACACTCACGTCCTGGAGGATTAGATGCATGCCTTTTTGCACTCTTCATCAGTCTCATGGCTGATTCCACCACCATGGAATGGTGTGGTAATTGAGTCTTCTGAAACCCAGGACAAGGAGGAATTCGATACATGGTGTTGAATCTTTGAGAATGAGGAGATGTGGTTAGAGGTGTTTCCCACATCCTTAACATGAGATTATGCAAGATCTCATGAATAGGTAAGGTAGCTGCCTCCTTGGGAGCTTTAGGGTATTGTAGGATTTCTAATTCCTTGCCCTAGGCTCTTTTGCAGGAGTCACTGTGATGGAAAGACCTCAGGCCTTATCTCGGATAAAATCCTGAAAGGACATATCCTCTGGTGGAGACATCCTACGCTGAGGAGAAGAGGAATCCTCGAGAAGAAGTACTCTGGTATCGGCAGAGCCTTCTGAGTCTTCAGACTCATCCGAGGATTCGAAGTATCTCCGATCCGGGTGATCGTGCAAGGCACGGTACCGGTAGTGATCGAAGTCGGCATCGGAGTGGTCCGGTACTGACTTGTTGATGCCGGATAGAGACGCATGACTCTGTCCCGATAGAATACCTGCCGATGTCGATGCAGTCGGTGCCGGTACCAGTTGAATTGTCTGAAGCGGTTTCAGGGGCATCGAGGCCGTGAGAAGAGCTGCCAGACTGTGTTCAATAGCCCAGAATCTCTGGTCTATTGATGCTGCCGATGCTTGGGTATCAGTGCCGGTTAAAGCGGCCAGAACCCCAGAGCATGGCACCAGTAGTTCTGCCGAGGTTGAAGCCTCGAGAACATCCTGGAGCCCCGTTAGTGCTTTGGAAGCCGAAGCCTCCCGCCGGGGCAATTTTGCCGGTGAAAGTCCCTCAAGGGCAATGCCAGAGGCATCTTGATGTTTAGAAGGAGATCTACCCTTTGAAGACCGGCTAGATTTATGTTTAGTTACCTGAGATCCATGGGAGGAGGATGTCGATGCCACAGAGGCTGCATCCGAGGGAAAAAGGGTGCCGAGCTTAGCAGCTCGGTTTTGCCGGTCCCTTTTTGACATCATTCCATAGGCAACACACTCTGAAATAGAGTAGTCAGGACCTAAACATTTGAGACACCACTCATTGGTGTCGGTGACAGAGATGGTACCACCACACTTAGAACACTTTTTAAAACCCGAAGCGGCTTTTTCCATTTTGAGAGAAAAAGTTGGGCCTAGTGCCCAAAATGGCACGTGGCACCCGAGAAGAAAAATACTGGAAAAAGACTCCAGAAACAAAGGGGGGTGGGGGTTTCTAGAAAAAAGAAAACAACAACCGGTGGTACCGGTATATAGTCGAGGGAAGGCAGACGCGACCACAAAAAAGAAGTATAAGAAGGGAATTTTCTGCAGTGACAGGATGTGCAACCTGTCGGCTCCGCGGAAAACGAAGAATTGGAGAGGGACAGTTGGGAAAGGCGGGAAGGCAACACGCAGGCGCTGTGGGATGCTCCCAAAAGCTTTCCTATTGGACGCTGGGGAGCGTTCCCGCGCAGGCTCCGTCGGTACCGACAATACCCAAATGTGAAATTACATTCCTGCTTGTTCCTGGAGATTAGCTTAAATAGACTCCCCCAGCTGGCGGAGCTACTGGCAGTCATAAAATGGCTGGCACTGGCCAAAGCCACTGGGCCCCATGGCCTGGGAACAGAGTTCTATAAAACCTTGGGGGGAAACTCGTATTGCAGTGGCGATGAGTGGCCTCATGTACTTGTGGACATACAATGTAGCATCACTAATGCGATAGATACACGTAATATACACGGGATCATACGCTATGTGCCAGGGGACCTGATGGCAGTGTACAGCCAGCTTTATCAACTGATGAGCCTGTTACACTACCGCAGAGGTACTCAAATCCAGTCCTGGAGGTCCGCAAACTAGTCAGGTTTTCGGGATATCCCTAATGAATATGCATGAGATATATTTGCATGCACTGCCTCCATTGTATTTGAATCTATCTCATGCATATTCATTAGGGATATCCCGAAAACCTGACTGGTTTGTAGCCCTCCAGGACTGGATTTGAGTACCTCTGCACTACCGCAAGGTGGAGCTGACTTGTGGAGACTATGTGGCATTGATGTAATGTGATGAGTGCCTTCGAGTCAATGCTGACTCCTGGTGACTCAGAAGCTCCTGGGTTTTCTTGGCTGTGTGACCAAAAGTAGATTGCCAGGCCTTTCTTCCGAGACAATGGAGGGTTAAGTGACTTGCCCAAGGCTACAAAGAGTGCTAGTGGGAATTGAACCCTGGTTGCTTGGTCACCAAGCCAGTGTTCTAACCACTAGGCTACTCCTCCACTCCACAGCATTGATAGTCCCTCTCAAAAAAGCCTGGCAATGGTGAGCATGCATCACAGGAGCAGGAGGGTCACCCCATTTTTACAAGTAACAGGGAACTCGGGGTTCATGCCAGGAGTGGGCACAACCAAATTCTGCCAATGGAATGAGGTGCGTCCGTTAGACTTCGTAGACCTCATGACTTAAGGTAGGTGCCACATGCCCATGTATGTGGTGCTGCAGCAGCATCTGGGGTTTCTAGTGAGTCACTTTTTTCAAACATATGCAGCCGCACCATTATTGGCAGTCTTCATCCTCGGGGGACATGCGCAAACAGAGCGACCAGGACTTTTGAAATCCGACGCCCCAGTGGAATAGGCTAGGCAACTGGTATTGCATGCTTAGAGGGACCAGAGCAGCATCATATTTGGAGCAACTTCGGGAAAAATGGGCAAAGGAATTGAGGGATGATTTAGCGGAAGGAAATATGGAGAAATGCTTTGAGCAGCTACCGAAATTATATGTTCTTCTCCAGTGTTGCCATGAATGCGGAGGTGAGAAACATAGGCCATATGGTTGTCTTCTGCTGTCATATATTTTTTTTTAAACCTTTATTAAACCTTGTTCATCCATACATAACAGCACATCCTATAACATCGCAGACGCTATACATTGTCCTTAAACGGCTATAAATCTTCTTTATACATTTTAACTATAATGCTATCATCATCTATTCGCTAAAGTCATTTCTCCTGCACCCTACTCACCTGCCCCATCGCCCCGGTACCCCCTCCCCATCCCTCATCACCCAGGGTATTGCCTTTGAAAATGAGACCATAATCATTTATTTCGCACCCATCTTGGTGTGGATTACTCCGCTACTATGTGCGGTTCTGTCAGGGCCAAACCATGATTTGCCATGACCCAGTGCCGAAAGATGGGCGCACTGTCTACCACCCAATGTTGTAGGATTAACTTCTTAATACAGCCCACCCCCAACATGAGGAACCGCACCACCCCCAATCTCTGCCTCTGAGTGTAGGGTTCCCCATCCCCCAGAAGCAGCAGCCCATAGGTCCATTCTATTGGCTTCCTCAATAAGGTTTTTATGCACTTCAGAGCTCCCCCCCCCCCTATATCTTCACCAGGCAGGGGCATTCCAAAAAGGCATGGTGAAGGGTCTCCACTTGTATTTGGAATTTCTCATAGTTCCCATTTTCCCACACTCCCATCCTGGCACCCCGTTCTCTCGTTAAATACCCTCTGTGTAATATTTGGAATTGCATTTCTTGGTAGCGAGTGGAAAATGCATTTCATCTTGTACTGAACAAAACACAGCCATCAGCAATGTACACATTTCCCCATATTAACATAATCCAGTTAATAAATTCAAAATAAAATACTTTTATACCTTTGTTTCCTGGGCATTTTTTTTCCAGTCCCAGTGGTCCCAGTCTCTCTTCTGCTACCCTCTGTCTTTTCATAATACTCTTTCCAGTATCTGTCATCTCTGCCATTTATCCTTGCTCCTCCCGTTTTCTTCCAATCCCTCCCTATATCTATCACTGAAATGTTTATCTTTTCCTTTAAGCTCTTTCTTCCATATTTTTCTTTACTCCCTTTGTAGCCACTCAAAATTTCACCATCTGTCCACCCCTCACCCTCTCCGCTCATTGTTTTATAGAGTCCAGCTTCTCCCTCTCCATCCACTGCTCAGAGCCCACCATCTCTCTGTCACCCATCATAGCTCAGCAATTCTGCTCACTCATTCTCTAACCCCTCCCCCCATTCCAGTATCTCCCCCACCCCCTAGGTCTGGAGTAGTTTCCCCAAGACAAAATTAGATTTCTGAAGCTTGTCTCTCTGTGCAACTTGCCTTTAAATACCGACACTGCACTTATATGCTGCATGCACAGAATCTGAAATGATAGTCTCCCATCATCAACTAGTACAGAAGCAGGGCTGACGCAAGGCTTTTGCTGCCCTAGGCAGAAGCCCTGGCATGCCGCTCCCCCTGCACGCAGAGCCATGACACCTCTCCACTCATGCTGAGCCACACCACTCTCCCCTCTCTCTGTGCTGAGCCATGCTGCCGCCAATTCTGGCAACAGGGCAGCTCAGCAGCAAGCCATATGCTTCGGCACATATGGCCTGCCACTTCAGACTCCTCCGACACAACTTTAGTGGGGGGGGGGGAAGGATCAGAAGCAGCAGGCCATGTGTGCCGAAGCACATGGCCTACTGCTGCTGCTGAGCCACCCCTGGCACAGCTCAGCACGAGAGGATGGCAGGCCACATCTGCTGTGCTAGGCAGCCGCCTAGTTGACAGGCCAGCCCTGCACAAACGTTATACCCAAAAGGATTCCACAAATTAAATGTTTATTGCATTTCAAAGAGCATTTCCCCTGTAAACAGAACTAGCTAAGACTTATAATCTCAAAACTTCACCTCTTGATAGACGGGCCAAGCAAACAAACAGGCTACTCCGATTCATCATCATCCCTGAGAGGAGTCCCCATTGAGGACTCATCCCTTATACAGTGCATCGAAAGCCCGGATGCTGCCAGTGTAACTTTCTACCAGATCAGCACCCTCAGAACCTTTTTTTAACTTGATTCATTTTCCCCACTGCATTTTCTGCCCCCTCTTCCACTCCCTTATTATTTATCATCACTGATTTGAAAAGTAACAAGTTGAAAAGTATATGCTAATAGTGTAACACAATGTCCAGAATCCAGCATACAGGGTGTTCAAGCATGTATCTCACAGGAATTATCAGGGACTAAGTGGTTGCAGGTATGCATGCATGTCCTTCATGGGGAACATCAGGAGCTGTGCGTATGTATATATATTAGTGTGTGTGTCGCTTTCTCATGAATCGTCCCCCCCAGATTTTCTCCAGGCCATCTCTCTCTCTCTCATGACCCACCTCATAGGCTTCCCTCAGTGTTTCTCTCATACACCGCCCCAGCCTCTCCCAATTCTGTGTGTCTCTCTAAGGCCCTTTCAGCTTCATCCAGTGTCTCTCTGATAACTCGACCCCCAAGGCTTCTCTTCCATATAAACTTGGTCTGATAATCATATGCCCCCCCCCCTCCCGGCATCCATAGGTGTTGCAGCTCCTCCAGAACACTACAGGTCAGCAGTTTCAAGGCATTTCGGTGTTCACTAAGAAATCAGCTCTCTGAATGGTGGAGTTGCGCAGGGCAGGAAGTTCATGCTCAGTGCCTCACTACCTCAACTATTTGGAGAACCGTTCACAATACAGTAAGTGTCGCTGATCCCTTAGCAAAATGCCCCTGAAAAATCAAATCAGTGTCGATTTTTACTGTCTGCCACTCACATGCCCTACAGCTGGTCTTGGTTGGCTCACTGTGCCGCCTTCCCGAGGCTGCCACCCCATGCAAGTGCACAGTTTGCACACTTGGTAGAACTGGCCCCAGATACTGATTGGGAATTGGTGCAGCAGGTATTTTTCCTTTAGAATGTTAAGCTGGACTGAGTGTTCTTTATTAGGAATACAGAGATTAACGATTGGGGGTGGAGAGGGGGGACTAAAAACGGTAGGGTAGTTATTCTGAGTGGGAAAGGTTTTATTTAATTAGTTGTAAGCTACTCAGCATAAGAATTATTGAGACTTAGAATGTTACCATGGTATTTATTTAGGCATTTTTGTCCATCTTATATGTTTGTTGTTTTATAAATCATGAACAAGGACAAAAATCTGAAAAAAAAAAAAGAAAAAAAAAAAGTCTTTGCAGTAATTCAAAACAACACTAACAGTTTATATTGTTTTCATGCGGGTGTCTCAGTCTTTTGAACAGTAGCCATTATGGGTAATGTTTACAGAATATCTTCTCTTCACACGAAGGACGACTGATTCATCGGTGGATGCTGTTCCAGCTTTTTAAAACAGACAAGAGGAACAAGCCCATTATTTGTTTAAAAAATAAAAATAAAAGCCCTTAGCTAGTGCTGTTGATATGATAGCATTCTGGGGACTATACTGACTGATTTTTAGCCGCCTGTATGTTCTTGCATGTGCAAACTACTTCAATGGTGTTTTTATAAGCATTTGTAGACATTTTTTGCTCTCTCTCTTTCTGTATGAGTGCACCACTCTTACCAATACAGTCTTTTGTCACATGAAAATGAGCCTACCCAGGCCGATTAAGCCAGCAAGGTCACCCACCCCCTTCATCTTAAGTCTTTTAAGGCAGCATCTCCCACATTCACTTTTCTAGATCCCATTTTATTAAGGGGCATTTATTTTATAGTGACCAGAGCTGCCATCTTTCTACACAACACTGAGCTACATGCACCCACCAAATGTATGCAGTACCGATTTTTCTCTCAGGGACAATTGCTCCAAATGACTTACTTTTGCACATACCACGATAGTAATGAACCTCACTCCTAAGCCAGGGTATGTGGAGTTTGATCTCAGTCTCTTAACATTTCCTGCTAATACATATATGGTTCTTGCATCATGCCAAAGAGAGCCTCCCCCTGTAGTTCATAAGATGTAACATGTACAGGCAACTTGTCAAGGTGCTACTGGAAATTCGTCTTAATCAGGCCTGTGGCTTTCAATACAATGGGAAATATTTCTCTCTTTCTGTCCCATTTTTTGGTACCTGAGAATTTTCTCCCTCTCCATATGAGTCAAAGAATAAATTGCTTGGAACCAAACACCTATCATCAATGCCATTCTGATATTTTTCTCCTTTACCACTATGTCCCATTTCCTTACATTCAACTTTTTATTGGTCAAAATGTGAATGTCCCAGGTGATAACCACTTTTTCGCAGTTCTTTTAAGGTTGTGATCCCTTTCAGTTTTGCCACTTCTTCTACATCCCCCAGTTGTTTCCATCCCATCAACTACTCTGAGGCAGTTAGTTTTCCTAATGCCCAGCTTGGCAAAATTAGTTTTCCTAATGTCTAAGGCCCTCGCTTTTGAATGGATCTTATCAGCCCTAGTCCTAATACTGAGCCATACTATCTGGTGATCACTGGATGCGAGATGATGTCCCACTGTAACATCAGAAACACTTTTCCCACTGGTAAGCCCTAAGTCCAGTGTGGCCCCATCACGTGTGGATTCCAATACCAGTTGCCTGAATAGTTCTCCCTGTAGAGAATCCAGGATCTCCTTACTTCTAGATGACACTGCAGCAGGGATGTGCCAATCCACATCTGGCATACTGAAATCACCTATCAGTAGCATGTCCCCTTTCCTGGGAATGCTGCGCAGATCTTCTATTAAATCTCCGTCCACTTCTTCTCCCTGTGAGGGGGATCTGCATATAACCCAATGAAAATGGATTTCCCTTCCCCTCTTTCTAGTTTAACCCACAGTGCCACCTCCTTTCTTCCTTTTAAGGCCTGCAATTCTATAGTTTTAATATTATTTTTGAAATATAGTGCCACTCCACCTCCCCTGTCCTTCCTGAATAAAGTATAGCCCAGTATAATTACATCCCAGTCATGATTGTCCGTGAACCATGTCTCCGTAACTGCCACTAAATCTGAGTCAGCCTCTTCCATTAAAGCCTCAACATCTGGGATCTTATTTCCCATGCTATAGGCATTTATATACACCACTTTCCAGGTGTTGCCCCTATTACCCATTTCTACAGAGGTATTTAATGTTTCACTTACCTGGGGGCTCTCTTCACCCATCCCCAATAAATCTAGTTTAAAGCCCTCTTCAGTAGGTTAGCCAGTCTGCTACAGAAGACACATTGACCCTTCTTGGATAGGTGCATGCCATCATTGCTTTGTAGCCCTTGGAGTATCACCCCATGGTCCAGGAAACCAAAATGCTCTCCATGACATCATCCACACATCCATGCATTCATCTCCAAGATGCGAGCTTCTCTGCCTCGGCCTTTACCCTCAATAGGGAGGATTGAAGAGAACACCACCTATGCACTTACCTGCTTCACCCTCTGTCCCAGAGCCATGAAGTCATGCTTGATGTGCTTGGAGGGATTCCATGGATGAGCAACATCGGATTAATAGTCCAGGATCAGCGGTGCCGCTGCCTCTGCTCTAGGCCTTGCTCCGCTGCTTGGAGCCAAGTCCTGAGCTGGGTCTGCAAGATCCTCTGGGTGATCCCCCTCCCTAATATCAGCGGAGGCTTGCACTAGTGAAAGTAGTTGGCACACCAACTCCCCTCAACTTCCTGCCCATCTTCTCTCAATGCTGGCGATCCCCACGAGGAGCTTCGTTGTGGAGGTGACAGTGGAATACTGGAGTCAGGGCTCAAGGACACATCCTCCATATTAGCAGAGCCAACACCAGGAACACAGCCAACAGCAGAAGACTACAAGAATAGTCTGTCCCCAAGGTAAGGTTGCTGGTGAACTCCCAGTTTCCCTTTCTTTTTTTGCCAGTCCTCCTATCCATTAAAAAAAAAAAAAAAAAAAAAACTGAAAAAAAAGTAATGGTAAAAGTTTGGCATTATCCTGGAAGATCACTCTCGCATCTGTTCTGGTTGCCATCTTGGGACCACCCCCAAAGACAGCCTCAGCAAGATGTCAGTGTAGGTTCTGTCATCTATCTCTAGCAGTAACATATTAGTCCTTGTACATATGCAAGTATTTTTGCCTTTAGAAGTGACTTTTCACTCACTATCCCACACCCCTTCATTTAAATTTTAAAACCGCTGTTCGTGCTGTTGAATTATTGTGATATTTTTCAGAGTAGGGGGGTTCCTCCTCCCTATTCCCTATGTTTTCTGTGTATGCCCTTTTTCTGGGCATTTGCTCATTTTGTTATACCAATCTTTTACATCCTGTTATATAATTACATTTTACATACCTGATAAGTTACTTTCCTTGAATCCTACTAGACCAGTCCAGATGTGTGGGTTATGCTTTCTTACCAGCAGGTGGAGGCAGACTTGAGCAACTTGCAGTTATATCACCACATCTGGTGCAGCACAGAAAAGCCCAATATGAAACTTCCCAAGCAGGAAGCAAGATTGAAAAAAAATTTCAGAAAAACTCAGAAAATCTTAACCACCTCAAGCAATTTTGCCACAATCTTCTAAGTATTTGGTTCTCTTATCGCAATTAAATTGTAGCCAGAACACAGGATTGACTAGGCCTTTTATGGCAGCCAGACCCCCAAACTTGCAAAAAAGAAAAGTCTTCCAGGGTGGGTCCTGGACTAGTCTAGTAGGATTCAAGGAAAATAAATTAATTATGTATGTAAAAACGTATCCTTCCTTCTTATCCTGCTACACACACACCAAACCAGACGAGTGGGATATACCCAAGGTGGGAAGAAGCAACCACTCAAGACAGACTAGATTAACAGACAAAGGCGCCATCTATACCAACCCCCATAAGCAATCTATAGGGTTTCACAAAGGCATTCAGCAAGGACCAGGAAGCTGCCTTACAGAAGTCCTCTGGAGACACCAGAGCAGACTCTGCCCAGGAGGCCTGTACCCAGTGGAATGAGCTGACTCACACCAGCACACACACTTACCAGCTAGAACGTACACTTACCCAATGACCCTCCTATGTCAGCAGACAATAGAGGATTTGATCTCTGCCAGTTTGTTCCCCAGACTGCCGAGGACATTAGATGTGACTAATAGAAAGACCTAGTAGTTGCCATGTATCTGAGCAACACCCACTGCACATCCCACAGCAAGTGGTCCTTCTGAAGATATTCATCTGATAAGGAAGATATGACAGTCTGGGCCAGATGAAGGGGGGGCACCCTTGAGAGGACAGCATGGATTGCAAGGCATCAGAAGTCACTGAGAAGACAAGGAAAGGTTATCTGCAAGACAAATCTTGCAGCTCAGACACCAACTTGGTGGATGCTAGAGCCCCTAGGAAGCCATAATAAGGGAACATCCTTAAGGGAGGACTTATCTCATGGATCCAAAGAGGCTCCTTCAATGCCCTCAACTGCAGAGAGACCCACAAAGGCACACTAGGGCACACAGGCAGACAAAACTGCTTCACCCCTGAGCAACAAGGTGCACTGCCAAAGAAATCTCTTGATTGTGATTGCTGTAGCACAAAGAGGACCATCATCTGAACTCTGAAAGTTCAGGGCCGAGCCTTGGTCCAGGTTGGACTGCCAAGAGAGCTCTGGCATAAGCTAAGGATGTAGAAGTACATCTGGCCAAAGCAGGGAGGCTACCACCACTCCAGAGCAGCCCTTCTTAAAAAGCATACACTCCACAAGGGCCAGACCATAAAGCAAGAAGGGATCTGAAACCTCCATTACCAGGGGCTTCTGGTACCTATCTCTTGAAGTAGCCAGAGAAGGGAGGCCATGCCCCTAAGAGCCAGAAATCCATGTACCACAATCTGCCTGGCCCGTCTGAGGCCACTATGATTACCAGGTCCGATGGGTCTGAAACTTATGCAAAGGACAGCTCACTAGGGGTCAGAGAGGGAGACAGACAGCATCCTTTCCCAAGGTCACTCCTGAAGTAGGGCATCCTAGCCCACCATCTCTATGCGTCCTTCTCATGGCTGAAATAGCTCCTCACAATGGCGCTCTGAGTGACCATTAAGTGAAGCACTGGAAGACCCCCACCTACACACTATGGCGGTCACACATGGGACAGCTAGGTTCTCACTCATTCTGATCCACAGCGTTCCAAACAAAGAAAGTCAGCCTGCATACTGTCAAAGCTTGTGATGTGCACTGCAGACAGGGCAATCAGATGCTCCTCCTACCAACAGCATAGCTCTGTGACCTCAGGATCCACGGCATGTTCTGCCACATGATCACCAGGGCAAGGTACAAGAACACACAGCTAGCTTTACCCAGTAGGAAACGGCATGTAACTCTCCAGGGTCAAAATGATCACTCTGGTCAGCAGGCAGATGAACCCCAGATGGTCTCCTTCAGGCTGGCTTCTGGGATGACAAGCACTCCAACCCAGTGCTGCCAGCAGTACCCTGGACATCAGGTGGCAGAAACACAACTACCACCTCAATTGCTTCTTGATCTTCAGGGGAGAGAAAAGGCCTAGTCGAATGATAGAGAAAATGGAAAATCAGGTGGTTATCAGATGCCTCTGCAGTTAGTATGTGTGTACCCTGGTCCACTGGCTCAAAGATTGATGTCACAGATCCAAGGAAACCCCAAGCTAATGGAACTGATCAAGCACCACATGCCATGAGTTGGCTGATGTTTCAGTGTCCTCTGCAGAAGAAAGAGTATGGATCTGACCCACAGATATTTGAAATTCCAGGAGAGGATGAGGTAGTTCGAAGGACATTATATTGCAAATGTCTTAAAATCTTCAATATTAGCAAACTACTTCAAAAAATTCTCAATTTTATATACTGTTCACAAAACAAAACCACACTGATTTAATCACCAAGAGAACATTCCATTCCAGAACTCTTCACCCTGCATCAGGGAACTAAAAGAGTTGAGGGTTAAACTATAAAAATACACTTATCCATAAGAGCATGGAGTTTATATATTTTAAAAACAAAACCACATTCTTACCATAGCCCAAAATACTCTCATACATGAAGACGACTTCTCTTCCAAAAAACACCAAACATTTCAGCAATAAATATCTCCCTTCAGCACAGCCAGCCCCACCACTAGGTGTCCATCTAGGACAGCAGGCTTTAGGAGTTGGTGGCAGCCCAGAGCCAGCAAAGGCAGCAGCAGGGAAGCCCTTTTAAGTTGCAATCAGCAGTTGATCATTGAGTGTGCACAGATGCTTGCCACATACCAGCCTCTCGTCGGAGTGTGGTCTTCAGCATTTGCAGATACTGAAAGGCCAACTGCTGAAAGCGGCTGTAAAATGCTTCCCCACTGCTGCCTCCTCTGAAGCCTATTTCTTTTGGCCTCCCCCAGAGTTAAAGTGATAGGAGCAACACCAGTGATGGCAGGGGGTGGGAAAGGAGAGAGATGCTGGATGAGGGGTGGGGTTGGGCATAGAAGAAGAAAAAAAAAAAAAAAGAGATGGAGGAGACCGAGGGAGAGAAAGTAGCGATGGGGAGATGCTCAACTAAACGCAGGGGAAAGAGGGCACATGGCTGATGTTTCACCTACAGTATCAGATACCTTTGGCCCAACCCTACCCCTCAGCCATCTCTTCTGCAAGCTGAAGATCCCTAACCTCTTTAGCCTTTCCTCATAGGAAGTCATTCCATCTACATTACCATTTTCATCATCTCTCTCTATACCTTTTCTAATTCCTCTACATTTTCTTTGAGATACGGAGACCAGAATGGCACATAACATTCAAAGTGCATCACACCATGGAGCAACAAGCATTATATTATTATTTGTGTTATTCTCTATTCCTTTCTTAATATTGTTTTCTTAGCTGCCTAGATCCTTTTCCTAATTTGAAACCTAGCATTGTGTAACTGTAATTTAGATTATTCTTCCCAACATGCATCACTCATTTCCCAAGCTAAATTTCATCTATTTGGATTTTCAGTCTCCCAGTCTCGCAAGATCCTCCTGCAATTGCTCACAATCCGCATGCAATTTAAGAGTTTTGAATAATTTGGTGTCATCTGCAAATCTGATTACCTTACTTGCTTGTTCCCGATTCTAGATCATTTATAAGAATGATAAAAATCATCAATCCCAGTACAGATCCCAAGAGTCCTGCCACTATTCACCTTCCTCCATTGAGGAAATGGACTATTTAACCCTACTCCATTTTCTCTATTTTAGTCCGTTCTCAATCCACAGTAAGACACTGCCTCCTATGCCATGACTTTTTAATCTCCTCAGGAGTCTCATGTGAGACTGCCAAATTCTTTCTAAATGTCCAAACACACTATGAACTGGTTCACTATTATCCACATGTTTATTCAAGTCTTCAAAGAAAATAGCAGATTGGTGAGGCAAGACTTCCTCCCATGGCTAAATCCATATTGTCTTTGTTCCATTAAACCATGTCTTTGTTTTCAGTAATTTAGTTCTTTATAGTTTCTATCATTATTGCCCAACACTGACATCAAGCTTGCCAGTCTGTAGTTTTCTGGATAGTCCCTGGAGCAGTTTTCAGAAATTGGCATTACACTGGCCACCCTCCAGTTTTCAGGTACCACAGATGATTTTATTGAATTTACACATAACGAATGGCAGCTCTGCAATCTCGTGTGTGTGTGTGTTCTTTCAGTATTCTTAAGGGGCGGGAGAGGAGGGTTGTAACATCCTCTGCAAGTGATCTGCTACTCTTTAGGTTTGTCAATTTGTTCTACTACATATTCCAGGTTCACTGAACTTTTTCAGCTCTCGAGACTCCTCACCATTAAATACATTTTCTGGCTTCCCTCACATCTTCCTCAGCAAAGAAGCAAGCAAAGATTTTGAGTCTCTCCGCTATAACCTTGTCCTTCCAAATTGTCGCTTTTTACTCCTGGATTATCTAATACTCCAACTGAATCCCTCACAGGTTTCTTGCTTCAAAGTGTTCAAATTCTCTTTTTGCCTTCCTTATCAGTGCTTACCTTATCTAACTTACCAACAGAGCCAGTGCACTGACTGGAGGCACCCTAGAGACCGCCCATCCTGCCACCCCCCCTACTGACTCCCCCTGCCCATGGCCAGCAGCAACAATGGCCCCAAAACCACAACAAAGCACTTAACCACCGTATCCAGAGCTGCGTCATGGTTTCTCTCTTGCAAAATCTACTGCTTCTGCCCCCCCTCAGACGCTGACTTCTAGGGGCAAAAGCAGTAGATTGTACAAGAGAGAAACCACCCACCATCTCTGGGACTGTCTCATAAGTGCCACATTGCAGTTTCAAGGCCATTTCTGTTGCTGCCAGCCCCAAAGAGGGGTGGGCAGCAGTGGGCCCCCCCCAGGGAAGGGGGGGGCTTGAGCTCCTGGCAACTGCCTACTTCAGCTGATGGTATCGTGAGCCCTGCTTACGTGTGTTTATAGGGTTTCCCGTTTTCTTCATTTGGTTCCTTTTTCCATTTTTTGAGAGATACTCTTGTCTCTAACAGCCTCTTCAACTTTCCCTTTAACTATATCTGTTGTCAATCAATCTTTCTTCTTTAATAGGTGGAATACATCTGGTTTGGGCTTCCAAGATGGTATTTTCAAACATCATCCATGCCCGGTGTAAACTCCTAACCTTTGATGCTCATTTTAGTTATTTTTCTCCTAACCATTTTCCTCATTGAATCATAGTCTCTTTTGAAAAAGTTAAAAGCTTGAACAGTAGATTTCCTCTGTGCACACACACCAGTTATAAAGCCAAATTTGATTGCATTATGATCACTGTTACCAAGTGATCCCAACACAGATAACTCTCACACTAAATCCTATGTTCCACTAGGGACTAGGTCTAAAATAGCTCCCCGCATCAGATCCTCAACCAACCATTCCATAAAAAGCGGTCATTTATTTCAGCCAGGAACTTTACCTCCCCAGCATGTCCTGACATGACATTTCTTCAGCCAAAAATCGGGGTAACTGATATCTACCATTATTGTGTTGCCAAATGTGTTACCGTCCCTAATTTCATCATCTGTCTGCTCACTCTGCCTAGTGGGGAGAGTAGTATACCTCTACCATTTTTCCCCTTCACACATGGAATTTCTAGCCATAAAAAGATTCAATGTTGCTTTTTCTTTTAAATCTTGTAGAATGTTTATTTCTATTTGACTGAATGCTCTAGTTAAACGTACAGAACCATCCTTCACCTATTTGATCCACCCTATCATTTTGATATAATTTGTATTTTGGTATCACAATGTTTCACTTGAGCATGTCTGAGACCTGGTGGAAGGAAGATCATCATTATTTCTAACTCTTCATTTAATGCCATATATTTTAATTCTCCCATCCTATTTTTTAGGCCTCTAGCTTGTCTACAGACATTTCGAGACTTGTTTTTTGTTTGAATTTACAGCCTTCCTAGCAGTTGACAGAGGTCAATTGCAATCTTTCAACTCCTTCAGCTCTTTATTTAAAAGCACCTGGGCTACTTAGCCGTTACAGCAACCTCTCTATCGAGATTGTCCTAATGCCCTTGTTTTGATAGAATCCTTCAAAGATACCTTACTCCAAACCATGCACTCTTGAGTGACTGTCCGCTTTACCCCAGGTTCTAGTATAAAAGCTGCTCGCTCTCCATTTTAAAAAGGTTAAAGCCAGCAGCCCGAGTCTACCACAGTTAAGGTGGAGCCAATTCTTTAAAATACGTTCCTCCTTTCTCAGAAGGTAGACCACCCTGCAGTCTCGTCTCATCCACACATTGAGATTCCAGAGCTCTGCCTGTCTCTTGGGTTCTGAGCGTGGAAGACGAAGTATTTCTGAGAATGCTACCCTGGTTTCCCGAACCTCCCTCCAATATTTTCTTCCGTCATTAGTACCAACAGTAGTGGCCAAAAAATTAAGGCAGGTATCTTTTTCTACAATTTATTGTTAAATAAGTAAGCACGTGTGACATCTCCACAGTACATTTTTTAATCAGCATGGCGATTAGTCACACCATGTGTCTGGCGTCCATTTTAGTTTACTTAAACTCTGTAATAGGTTTCTTGGATGAAGTTTTGAATTTTTACAAGTAGGAAAAGATTGAAAGTTACATGTAAAATATACAATCAAGATGGGTAGAAAATGCGATATTAATGACTTTGTAAAGGGACAAGTTGTCACACTCCATGCTGAAGGATATTCATAATGTGCTATTGCAAAACATTTGCATATATCAAGGTGTGCAGTTCAGAACATTCTGAAATCAAGTGGCCGTACATGTCGTTCGAAATGTGGGCACAGACGGATAGCTACTGGACGAGATGACTGATTCCTCAAAAGCATCATTACATCTAGTCCACATACTTCATTCTCAACATATGGCTCAGTTAGCTAATGATCGAAGAATAAAGATAAGTGCCAGATCTGTCCGACGATGGCTTGTGGATGAATTCAAACTCGTGACCAGAAGACCTGCCAAGAAGCCTATGATGACCAGGAAACAAATTGCTGCCCGCATACAGTTTTGTAGCAAGATGAAAGACAAATCTGCTGAATGGTGGGAGAGGGTAATGTTCACAGATGAAAGTACATTTCAACAAGTACGTGGGAGTGGTTACAACTACGTTGGTCGACCAGCAGGCGAGAGACTAAATCCGAAGTACACGATCAAGACTGTTAAACATCCACCATCAGTCATGGTATGGGGTGGTATCTCGGCGAATGGACGATGTGGCCTGCACATTTTTGAGAAAGGTGAAAGAGTAAATGCTGCAAAATACATATCCGTGCTGAATAGTAAAGTTAAAATACACATGAATGTTTCTGGCACAACTATATTTCAGCAGGACTCGGCACCGTGCCACACTGCAAAAACAGTCAAAAAATGATTCGTGGACAACAAGATCGAACTGCTACCAAGTTGGCCATCAAACTCTCCAGATCTCAATGTACGTAATTGAAAACTGCTGGAATCTTATGAAGAAAAAGGTGGCAGCACACCGTCCAACTTCAGAA
Source organism: Ichthyophis bannanicus (assembly GCA_033557465.1). Classification (NCBI taxonomy): domain Eukaryota; kingdom Metazoa; phylum Chordata; class Amphibia; order Gymnophiona; family Ichthyophiidae; genus Ichthyophis; species Ichthyophis bannanicus. The sequence continues at coordinate 553,093,859 of CM066031.1, forward strand.
ACAGATTTAAAGGACATACTCACGCATGTATGGGTCAACGAAATCACTCCGGCATACTGTAAAACGCTAGTTAACAGTATGCCTACAGGAATCCAGGTTGTGCTGAAAAATCATGGACACCCTATCAAATATTGACACATATTGCTTCCTGAATAAAACTTTGAAATATATCTCTTTGCTTCTTAAAGCTTTTGACCATGAAAGTGACAACACCATGTAATTTTCTAATAAAATTCTGATATTTTGGACTCTTGCCTTAATTTTTTGGCCACTATGTACCAAGATAGTTGACTTCTCACTAGCACCGTCTAATCCTATCTAGGTGACATGATATCTGCCACTTTCACACCAGACAGGCAAGTGATCCTCACATTCACCCAGCTATCTCCATGCATGGATCAGGAGTGTGTGCAAATGGTCCCTGCTCCTAAAACTTTCAAATTAAGTCTAATGAATCAGAATTTCCAGAATAGAAGCCACTTTTTAACATGATACATAAAAGTTCCATTTTGTTTCTTTTGTAAACTGAAATTCTTTGCATACAACCCAAATTAAAGGCATTAACTATGTGGAAGGTAAATTTTAAAAGGATCAAATACCATTTCCATGGTGTAAAAAGTCAATTTACACATGTAAATGGTCATATACACATAAGATAACAGTGATTTTAGAAAACCCACTACCGACACAGATATCCAGGTGCACACACCATTCGGAAGAATGTTGTGTTCTGAACATGGTTTAGCTGTTCTGAATGTTGTGTTCTGAACATGTATTTCCTATTTGGCAACAGAAATAGAACTATAACCTTTAAAAATCGTCCCACCTTCTCCCAGGCATAAGTGCAAGCTAGCCACTCACCTGGAGAGGAGGTTTAGAAAAGCCGTTGGAGGGTGCAATTGTGCTTACTTCTCAAGCATTTAAAATCACCTCGAAAATCCAAAAATTTGAGCTTGAGTTTGGAAGTGCAGTTTGGTAAGAAATTCACCGCTCCCATATTGGGAATGGAAAATCTGCCACTTACACATTTAAGTGCTGGCATTTACAAGTTCAGAGCATTAAAAGATACTGCATTTTTTTTAAATACCTTTCTTTCTAAAATGGCTGTTCTCACTATACATGGCACCAAATACACATCTGTGTATTCTACAACAAGATCCTTATTCAGCGAGCAGTCTGTAAAATACTCTGCAAGCTGAATCCCCAGGCATCAGTAATCCCTTTTCCTATCTAGGCAATCTATGCAAGAATGGGTATTATAATGTGATGTAGTCCTCAAAAACGGCATTAACAAAGATCCACGTCAAAACATGTGGCTATCCACATGTATCAACAACACTGCCATAGCCTATGACCCCATTTTATATTAATGCACCTTATCTATTCCTCTTCATAGAGACTTTGATATAAAATAGTTTTGTGCAGCTTTATGCATAATTGTACAATACTATTCAATTTTAAGTGTGTACAATTATTTCACCAATTAATCCATTTCTTCCCTCAAGTCTAAAATTTCCATTACATTTAAATCTCTACTCACACATCAAGATGACTACCCTCCTTCCGCCATGTCACTGCTCTGACTGATTAAATTTAATTAAAAGTGATCAGGAATTTAATAAAATACCTGAGGGGCGCAAAACAGAAGACACGCATTTTTAAGGCCCTGAAATTCCAGCAAATTTGTTTTGTAGTGCTAACCATAACCTAAATGCTCATGAAATTATCTAGGAAGATGTGGTTACACAGAGACAGACTCCCATGTCCTCAAGTCTTCACCCCCCACCCCCCAAACCTAACTATAAAATATGCAAATTGAAAAATTATTTAGAAGATGGCCTGAGGGGTTGATACATGAGAGCTACTGACTGCAAGTCTCATTATGGGGAAAAAAGGTACCGGATAAATGGACCATGGGTTCTCCTTGTTAACCCAGCAGCAAAACGACATGGGATGGGTAACCGGGTTCTACAACAAGAGAGGCTTTGACTCCTTTCTGATTAGAAGATGGTGAAACAACTACAGGGAACGTAAAATGAAACCATTAATCTTCATCCCCATGTTCTAAGAGTACACAAAAAAAAACAAAAAGAAAAAAACCCTTTTCATAATGTGATAGCATCATCAGTGACAACACTCTTGAATAATCAGGATGAATACCTAGCCAGGCAAGTACACTCATGGGTCAAGCAGGCAAAATCAAAGAAAGTAAAAGGACTCCTAAGGACCATAGGTAAGGGAGGGAGGGGTGCAGGGAAGTGCCCTATTGTCATTTTTGAGCAAGAGCCACCATATTATATCGTGATTGACTACTTCCTCAAATTACCATTCTACCAAAATGTGTAGGGGGGGAGGGGGAGAGAAGGAAGCAGCAGCATTTTAAATTACAGGATTGTACTGAAGCAAGTTAAAAAGCACAAACCACATTATAAAGATATGGCAAAATAGCTTCTCATCAATATTCTTGCATGGTACTACCTGAACTGAGCACACATTGCCTTGTGTCTTATTAATTAGAAGCGGGTAGCAGGAAGCAACACAATTAGATCAAACCAAAGTAGATGCAAGCAACATGCAAGGTTTTCCACTGAGCTACTAAGAGAAGCACACTGGTTCTCAAGACATTGGCATTCAAACATGAACCACAACAGCATACAACAAAGCAAAGCTATATATATATTATACACACACACACCATTTTAAAAAACTTTGCAAGGTCACTATTCAGCCATGTAGAGAACATATAAACTGAAAACGTTTTACCTTCTTTGGTTTCAGAACGCATGCATTTATTGAGTGGTGCTATCCATTTAGGTGGAACTGCAGAATATTTAAAGTTGGGCGTTTCAAATATGCAGCTATCTGTGCAGGCCACTTTAGGGTATTGCCACTTAAAATATATTTAAATTATACAGCTAAATAACACCACAGTTAGAATCTCCAAATCCCACCCCCTCTTCAACAAGTTATTTTGGACATAGAACCATGTTGAACTGCCTGGGATTGAAGGCACTGATGCAGTCAGCACCATCAGCTGCATACATGCTTTTGAATCTCTATTTTTTGACAGACATCACACACACACACACACACCCCTACATAACAGAGGCATCTTGAATCTATTCTATATAATATTGCTTCAAGCATCTTCATTTTTTCGGAGCAATTGCTTCCAGGAGGCATGTGGCTCTGGATCCGGAAACCAGGGCTTGAAAGCCACATATAAAAGCACGTTGCATCTCCCAGAGGAGCCAAGGGAATCAGATCCCGCGCAGCAATCCTTCCATTTCCCACACCAAAGGGGGAAAGAAGATGCAGGTTTCCAGAACACTCTCCTATACCACAACACTACCTGGGAGAGAGAGGAAGGGAGGCGGTGAGTAAAAGAAAAGATCTTCGAGAGCAAACCTCTTGCACAACTTGGCATTTACCTCTGGACAGCCCCACTAGGTTTTCAAACATTATCTTTAGAAGTCTCAACTCAAAATAAACCCACAAATACTACAGAACAGCGTTTCTCAAGGTAGTCCTGGAGTAAACCCTAGCCAGTCTGGTTTTCAGGATATCCACAAATGAATATGCATGAAAGATTTGAGAACAATGGAGGTGGTGCATGCAAACCTATCCCATTTGTATTCATTAGTTTTCAGGATATCCAGAGACTGGCATGAAAGTATTCCTCCACGATTAGCTTAAGAAACACTGCTATATAGGACTAGTTAAATCAGCCAGTCAAAAAGCTTTCACTCATACTAAAAATCACAGGTTAAAAAAAAAAAAAAGGAGATGCAAAAAGTGCAAAAATACAGAAAGAAATGAATTAGAGCTCTTGCATTTTTTTTTTAAAGGGTCGCATCTTTTACCAAGGTTTTAAAAAGATCATGCAATTTAGTAAGGAAAATAATTATGCAAAGGAAAGTCCCCTCCCTCTCAAGAAGTCTGTGAAACATTCTAATGGCCTCAAAGCACAAATTCCTATATCACCTTTTATGAAACTTTTTTTTTTAATTATGTACAATTTTTCTGTTTTGCTGCTTAAAAGTGTGCATGGATTTACTTTCAAGACCCTCACCTCTCCTCATACATTTTTATGTTTGGTTGATTACAAAATGACATTTGCCGGAAATGGCCCTAACATTTTGGCAAAAGTCAGCCACAGACTGAGAAAAGACTGGCAAATTCTAAGGCAATTAAAAAAAAAATCCTAACACCTCTTAAGACTAATAAGCTTAACCCCGAGTGTTGAAAGGTGTGTTGGAAAGGATGTGGAATGTCTGGCTCAAACTATGGACGCATGGAAAGGACAGGGTGCCCATTTGCAGAGGAGATAAAAATTCACAAAGAAAACTTGTCTGATGGATTTGATAAAGATTAAAAGGTCACATGGTCAAAAAGGTATGACACTTTTCAATGAAAGGGTGGTGAACAGTTGGGAAGAGATGTCCAACCTTGCACAGTGGCAGAATTCAAGCATACTCAAAACAGACCTTAGTGGCAAAGGCAGGTGAAGTAAGATCTGCAAAAAATGACAGAATGGCACAAACAGGGAAACTGCAGGACAAAATGCCCTTTCCTGCCAACATAGAAAAGCAGACTGTGTGTGCACAGGTCCACAAATAAACAAATCCTAGCATAAAGTTTTGGCTTGACAGAGCATGCTAAAGGGTATGTCTACTAAGCTGGGCAAACGGTTAACCCAGGCTATCTGCACCTAGGTCCCACATTATTCAATGAGAACTAGGAGCAGATAGCCTGGGTTAACCGTTAGTCCGGCTTAGTAGACATATCCCTAAATGTATGGGCACCAAGGAAATCAATATGGACACTGCTGAAGTGGGAGCCTAGGATGATTTATATAAAAAAAAAAAATACAAAAATTAAAAAAAAAAATTTGAAGGGATGTGTAGTACTTCTGAGCGAAAGGACTGTTCTAAAGAAACTGGAGGAAAAAGCATGCACTCAAGGCAAATATTTGGAAAGTCACTTTTTCGGAACTATATTATTGGCCTGCCAGGGGAACATAGAAACATAGAAATATGATGACAGAAAAAGACCACATGGCCTATCTAGTCTGTCCTTCCATATCAACAACTACAACAGTCCCCTTTTTTCCTGTAGAGATCCTCTGTGTTTGTCCCATGCTTGTTAACTCCTAGCTAGAAGATAATACAAAATGCTTATTTTGCAGACTTTCATCCATGCTCAGGATCGAAAGTTAACATACTGTATGAAAAACCTCTAACAAATAAATATTACTATAAATACAAAGACGACAGCTACTGAAAACATCTGCAAGGGTTACAAGCTCTTAACTTGGAAATTCTTTCAGTCAAGAAGATTACATGGAAATAAATTCTGATTTCTCAGGGTTTCTTTTAAGTCATAAGATACTTATGTTAAAAGTAGAATCGTTTTAAGCCAGATTTTCATGTGCTGTTTAATCTTACCAAAAAACTGCTAGTGTAACAAGGCAGCTTAAGTTCAGAATGGCTGAATATAACATCCAGTAAAAGGATGATGGACCTTACTTCACAGACAATACAATCAGACTCTCTCAGCTCACTGAAGAATATGTAAACAATGCAAAGCCTTTTTTTATTTTCTTAATCAGGCTCTCTCACCTCTGTTATAAAAATTACTAGATCTAAGAATAATTTTAATTGATTAGTCATTGTTTGAGCAAGTGTTTGTATTGTGTTAATTTTATGTACGATTGTATTTTATAGTTGAAATTCTTGTAACCAACCTGAGCTTTACATGGGCATAGATAAATTGAAGGAATATGGAAATTTCTTTCAATGTAATTAAATATAATTATACTAGGTAAAAACAATATCCTAGCCTCTCTCTCCATATGCCTGTTTCCTCCACCTATTTACAATTTGTTAGTTAAATAAATCTCAGATGCTAAATCTGATGTGTAACTTATCTATACTGAAGTCCAACTCAAGATACTGACATTCATCCAAATTTTAAAAAAATGGAAATTTTAAACACAAGTCATAGACAAGTCTACATGCATCTTAATTGTACCCTTTTCAAGGAAGGTGTTTAAATGAATTTGATGATTTTCTGTACATGCTAAAGGGTCCTCTTTTAAAGTGCTATGAAGTTATTTTAACAATTTTGTTTTATACCCTCTTCCCACCCTTCACAATATACCCAACAACAGAAACAAAAAAAAGTTTTTAAGTGCAACCTTAATGGTTTAATAATCATCATATCCTTTCAATGAACAGTCCTGGACTCACGTTAGAGGAAGAATTAGTTTAAAAACAGACCTTTACACCCCAGAACATTGTGAGAATGCTGCCCTGCCATCTTGTGCTCAGGAGTAGCGTGATGTCAGCTCATCCAAAGTGCACGGGACCAGTTCACAAACAGCTCCTGAGCACAAGATGGACCCACCCAGCAACCGAGGAGCTGCAGCTTTTTCATTTAAGTTAAACAGAGACACTTCATTCTGCTCTCTGCTATTAAAGATTAATTTGTAAACCAATCTGCTGTACCTCATCTCAAACACTTATTGTGAGGCGGCAAATTATAAATAAATACTTACGACTAGCATCTAGCAGTTTTGTTTGGCTGAATGCTAGGGCTCACCACTGGAAAACAAAATGTAACTTAAAAAGTTGCCTAACACCTCATATCTAGTAGGGGGAATATTAACATTGTAGCAAGTATTCAATGATCATTCCTACTTAAAAGAATTAGAAGCAAACAGATGTCTGCAGGGGTTTCCTTTGCTGAACCAAAAAAAACACAGAGGGTGAACACCAAGAATCTCTGCTGCACTAGGACGGGTAATAGTGATTTCTCTAAGAAAGGCAACAGTGCAACAGCATGCTAGAAATTACTGACCATGTTGAAACACCAAAATGCAATTGTTTATCTGAGAAAAACAAAAAGGTTTCATGGTATTTGATGGAGGGTTTCAGACATTCCTGCATATCTTAATCAATCCTCCGAGGTCCTGTTCCATACTAACACAACGTTGCATTTCTTGCGTAAACTAACTTTAGTTATCTACCAAAATCCTAAATAAATCATTTTATTTTAAAACCAACCAGTATGGGAATAAACAGGACCAAGGATGAGAACATCTCTTGACATAATCTGCAGTGTACTACGTACAGGGGACAATTACAACAAACAAGCATCTGGAAACCTCTGTGCTTATTTCTTTTGTTTTTACATATGCCGCTTTATGGTGCTATTTTCCAGTGATAAGGCTGTCTTAAGAAGGAAAGAGCAACAATAATTTCATTTGATTCCATGAAGCACACATTACTACAGATTTTGTAAGAATCATAGGGCTTGATGCAGAAAAAACATGTTGCCATTAAGCTCAGGGGAAAGTGTAATTTGTGCATAATTTTCTGCACTGATGTGGGGGTGCCAAAATGTAGGAAGGGATTTAACATGAGTCTAAGCAATGCCCAGATAACCTGCGCTAACAGCAGCACATTTAAAACATGTCAATAGATGGTAACAAAGCAACTAGCTATCCAGCACAGATGCAGAGAGGCATGCAGGAGAGTAGAAGATTGAGTCAACACTGAGATTTTGATGCGAGGGGTGAGGGGACATTAAGGATTAGTCCATGGATCTGTGGAAGTTGCTGGTGAGGAATTTATGCCTATTTCTTGAGCGCAGAGCCTCCACAAACTTTCCTCTGGCTTTGCTAAGGAGTGATGGAAACAGCATGGGAGGGTACACTGCAACAAACCTACGTGCACAGTATGCTGGAATGCTATGTGGCCATAACAGCAAGATTGTCCTGCTCAGAATATTGCTGTTGTGCCCAGCGTCCAGCACATGCGCACAAGTGCCAGATCGGGGAGTGTGGTGTGTGCAGGATGTAGATGCTGCTAACACAGACCTATGTGTGCATGTGCCTGCTCTCCTTCTTTCATGCAGACATTTTGCACACAGCTCATTTTGCAAAAAAAACTGCTGCACTAAACTTGCTTTGAGAAACTGCGCTAGAGCTTTAGCCACTGGGTTCCAGAGCAGGGTTTCTGCATCGAGCCCCGAGGTAGTAAAAGGTTTTCATGCCTGGTTTCTGCCCTGTAAACTAGTTTTAGTAGATAAATATTCTAATTCAACTACTGGGGGGTGGGGGAGGGTACAAAGCCACTCTCTAAATCATTTAAACATGATCATCACAGACTCCAAAATGCTTCCCTGTGTCTTATTTTGCAGGCTGTGTGAAGACGCTACAAATCTAAGTTAAACTTAGAGTAAATGTTATAAAAAGTTCCAAACGGTGTAATAAAATTCCAGAGATACTGCAGCAAAGCGACTCCTTCATGCCAGCTTAGAACAACTACAGTTATTCTAATCTAACCTGTATCTAAAATGTGTTTTAGATTAGAATCCAAATTCTTAGTTTACATGGAACCATGAAAATAGTAACAATTATATTGCCAGAAAAAAAATTAACACAAAAAATGAAAGACCATATAAAAACATTTTAACCCACTGTGACCCAAAGTCCTAACTCATGTCTGTTCTCATCACTAGCGGGGTTCAGGGTGTGAGAGTATAAGCTGAAGTTTTTATTTGCTCCTCAACAGAATTCTCTTTTTTCAAGTTTAATTTTGCTATTAAGGCAAATTACTAAGAAACAAAATGCCTTCAAATAAAAAAGGAATAATTCATATAGTAAAGAGACCACCATATACTGTGACCAATACAATACTCAGAATCAAAATCATTCATATCCTAAATTGTCCATGTGCACCCTCTCTTCCATTTCCATATTTATGCAGAGAGAAAAAAAATTAGGCAGCACTATATCTGCCACCAATCAGAATGTGTATCTTCTCACTCAGCAACAAGGAAGCTTCCCTAGCCTCAGCTTAAAAAAATAAATTCAATGCCAGAAACATTAGCCCCCCTTTCCCAGGAGCCCAGCAGATTCTAGGTGCAGTTGGGGGGTGGAAAGAGTACAGCTCGCTGACAGTGCTTTATGGCTCACAAAGGCTGGCTGAATGTGCAACCCCCCCCTCCCCCTCCCCAAGTGGCCACTGCCAGTCCCCTCACCCATCCCCCAACAAGCTGAACTACTCATCACACAAGTGACATCAGCGCTACACACATAATTAGGCTGCAGCATGTATGTTGAAATACTGAACACCAGCTGCTTTCACACACAGCAATAGGACAAGTCACATTTCTTACAATTAGGTTTTATTTCACCTCCAAAGCAAGACCAAAAGTGGTTAAATGAGTGGAGTAGTGTAGCTGCTGCACAGCCTATCCCCAAGTTTTGAGTGAAGTCACTGGGACACTAGGAAGCACAGTAGCTCCCCAATTTAGAAAGGCTGGAAAGTAGAAATTAGACATTCCTTTCACATTCCCGTGAGACTTTGGTAGTAATCAGGAACTATTTGGCCTGAAGTAGGTTCACTGTTTGCCCCTCCTCCCACCAAATCCCCCCTTTTAGCAGGGAAACCTTCCCTAGGCGCCCCCTTCAATAGCAATGTGGCCATTCAACTGTATTTGAATGCTTCAATAAGCGTTCTAAAGCACCATATTCCTAACCTGCCTTTCACAGCAGGTATAAAGGTCATTTCTGCAACGTGGGCGTGCCCACGTCACATCTAAAGGGCCCAGCTAGGGCTGGAATGCAGTGACTGCTGGGCCTAAGAATTTCACATTGAATAACAAATCAAGCACACTTTACAGCCATTGGTCTTCTGGACCCAGCTCAACTTTATGGCAACCCTAACTGACACCACCTCTTGACCTCCCTTTACGTGATGAGGATATAGATTACTAGCAACTCCCTCCCCCCTTCCCCCAAATAATGCATAGCCTCAGGAAGAATCTAACAATTACAAGGGAGGGGGAGGGTGTCTCCAACAGGGATGTGCATGGTATGCCCCAAGTAATTAAGTCTGCTACAGAAGAGAGGAGTTTGGCTTTTATTTTTAAGATAATTTCCAAAGCACCATTTTTGTCCTTTTTCTTATTAAAAGAGAAATGGATCACTTTGTTCATTAGAAGCAGCCTACTACAAATATGGTTCAGCAATCAAAAAGCATACTTTTTCCTAAAAAATTAACATTTTAAAAACTGACTAAATTGTTGAAACTCATCAAGGCACATAAAATCAGCACACACTAAACTCCATGAGAGAAAGAAAATACAGCCCTAGAATTTCTACATACCAGCAAACTGGGTGGGCCTCAGCTGGAACACACACATGCTCCCCCTCAAAATCTGGACTGCCACCATTTACAAAATGAATCCTACGAAGATTACCTTGTGGATATTTGTCTAGAACAACATACCAACAACATGCATGTGAAAAAATATACAGCATGATGGGGGTGGGGGGAGCATGTGTAAATCAACAAGTTTAATTCAAATCTACACCAGAACTTCTAAAACAATTTGAAAATCTCAAATTAAAAAAAAAACACACCACACATCTAGAGAGAGGCACCGATACAACGCAAAAACTTGTTTTAATACAGAAAAACAAAACAAAACAAAACTAAAGTGCACTGAAAATGTTAAAAAGAGTCTGACCAGAAATACAATTATACTGAAACCACCAAGGTGACAAATTAAGCAGTCTAGGCTTTGAAAAATAAGACAGATTTTGTTCATGAGTTCAGAATGTTCAAGGCATTAAAACACTTTTCAGGATGTTAGAAGAAACTATTCAGAATTTTGATGCAGCCGATAAGGTAAAGTATTATTTATCAGAAATCATCTAATTTGAAACTATACAAACTTAAGCTACCACTACAGTACATCAATATAAATTTGATGTGTTAGAAGTACTTCCAAAAACCTTTGCTATTACATATCTTCAACATAGTCCTGGTATCAAATGCTACATTTTGCATTTTGTTACTTATTTTAGAAATTGGAAAAAATAGAATAAAAATAATATATTGCAAGATTTACAGGAACTGAATTCAATATTGTTTTAAAATACAGAAAAAGTGCAGATATATGTTTAAGATTTTTTTAAATCACAGCATCCTAGTTTCTTATATAATCTCAAATATCTATATATACATATATACACACATACATACATACATACATATACATACATACACATATACATAGTGTGCACACATATTTTATACCACTACATGTTTCAGGCCCAAAAGCCACTTTTATTGCACAGGCCTAGATCATCGTATCTAAAATCAGGCAACACACCAGCTTAACACATGCCCCACAAGCCTTCAAGAAGCTGTAATGAAATGAAAGAACATAGCAGAAAGTAATAATAATAAAAAAATTAAACATGCCAGCGGTGTTAATGGTTTTGTCTGGCTTAAAAAAAAAAAGAAGATGGAGAAAAATTCTGCCTAGGACAGTCAGGCCAAGACAAGCAAACCCACACATGCACAAATCCTGCCTTCCTATGAAGCTTACAAATGTGGCAGAACAGAAAGTTATCTATTTGAAGTACTCACCAAAGGTTATACCTGTAGCTTACATTTCAAGGAGAGTGCTAACACCAAGGGCGCACAAGTTACAAAAACGTATTGCTACATGCAATGCCATGGTTTTAAAATGTTTTTTAGTATGGACTTTCTGCCAATGGCAAGAAACCATGTGTGTTTAAGGAATCTATGCAGGGAAATCGAACACAAATCTGTTTATTTTTGCTATACCCTTTTGGGGATTGTGGCATTTACACTATGAGGAGCGACAGGGAACACTAAGGGGCAAAGAATTCCCACTGAATTCAATTTACTGTTAAACCAACCAGTCAAGTTTTTGTACGGCCTATTCGAATAAGGCCACACGCCCTTCATACACTGACCAACTCTAATAGATCACCGTAGAGAGCTTACAAGTCTATATTTATGCACAAAAAAATAAACAGCTTTTGTTCATTACTACCGATTGACCAATCAAAAGATCTTTATATAGAAAAAAAATCTCATTTAACAGCTGTGGATTATCTACCTCCCAAAGATCCACCTCCCATCCCCCATCGCAATCCCACTCCTCATTATCAGAGCTGGATCCATTTTCAACCGAAGATATTCCTGTCCCAAATCGTACTAATCGTTTCCACGGAATGCCAAATGTAGCTTCCAAGCACAAGATGCAAGGAATCAAAATAACACTACTAACACACAAACGCCTATTTCAGATGACAGAACATAAGAGCTGATGCTTGTTCAACAATACAAACACGGTCGCATAAAAACAGCTAAATATGAAGTTTAAAAATGCACTTGTTCTTTTTGGGGGTAAGCCTTTTCCCCTCGCTCAAATCATGTGGACTTCCGAACAAAAAGAAAAAAAATGCGTATATTTACCTCTGCCTTTTAGGAACTGAATGTTCAACTTCTATGACTTTGCCATGCAGCTCAACTTTACCTGCCAATATAAAGCAAAGCAATGGAAAGGTTGAAGAAAATCAACTTCTACCGGCACGCTCAACATCCCTTACCCTCTCTGTAAATAGGATCTAGAAGGGGAGTTCATAATAAAGAGCAGAGGAATGAAGAAAAAAAAACGATAACGGGTGCGAGGAAACTCTACTGTGTCACTCTGAGGAGGCATCGCTGTACCACACATCGAGCTATGAACATATACATCCATCTGCCTATACGCAAATCTACGCGCATACATCTCGCGTCGGGTTTCGCTGTAATAAAGCAATTCAAAGAGCTCTTCCGTAGCCCCCTTAGGGAAAGCGAGCAAGGAGACGTCGCCCTGCCGGGGGGCACCTTACGCCTCCCACGAAGAAAGAGCACCGGCTGAAGGGGTCTCGGCGCCGGGGGAAGCGGCCGAAGAGAGCGAAACAAAGTTGCGCGCAGCCGAGGAGGCGACTCGCTTCCCCCGTGCGCGGGAGCCCCAGATCGGCAGCCAGGGTGGAAAGCGCGGGGCCCTGCGGAGAGAAACCGCGTGCTTTACCCCTCCCCCCTTCCCCAGCACGCCCTCCGGCCCGGCCGGGCACCCGGCACTCCCTCCCGCTCCAACCGCACCCCTCGGCCGGGCAGCTGCCGCTCTGCCTCTCCTGCACCCGGGCCTTTACCTGACAGCGCCTCGATGGCCTTCATCGCCCAGCTCTCGTCCGGGCAGTCCACGAACGCATAGCCCGTCTTCACCAGGAACTGGCCGCTGAAGGGAATCTTCGACTCCTTGAAGACACTTTCCAAATCCAGAGGACTCACGTTTTCGCTGAGGTTGCCGATATACAGCTTGTTCATTTTCTCTTTCACAAGGCAGGGGGGTGGGGGGAATAAAAAAAAAAAACGTGTGCGTGCGCGCGTGTGTGTGTGTGCTGATCTATTCTGCACCGTTTGCAAACAAATCCCCCTAAGAAAAAAGGCAATGGGACGACAGGAGGGGAAAAATCAGAGCTGCAGTCTTGGGGTGGGGGGGAGGAAGAAAGCATACGGGGGGGGAACTATTTGGAAACCCTCCCCCCCTTTGGAAAAAAAACGCACGCACTAAATCTGTCTTTTTTTCGTTGTATATTCCGGATGTGCAGAAGGAAAAAGAAACCTAGTTTTGTTTTTTGTTGTTTTAGGAGGATGGCGGGCTTAAAAAGGAAAAGGAGGAGGGGAAAAAACTACTTTTTGGTTTTCCCCCTCCCCGAACCCCTTTGGCAGTCAGACTGTGAAAATATCACACTACGTTCTTACAGGCACCGCCTCTAAATAAAACCCAGGAGGGGGGAGGGGGGAGGGGGGAGGGGGTCAGGGAAAGAAATCACTTTAATATTTCAGCTTTTTGAATGAGCCACGTGTTCAAACTACAAATCAGCTTCTCACGTGAGGAATCCCATCGCCTCAATTAGATAGCAGATTTGGAGGGGGAAAGGGCGAAAAGAGAAAAAGAAGGTGGGAAAGCCGGAAGAAGGGAGGGAGGAATCAAAGCACAGGTTGGGGGGGGGAGGTTTTTCTGGAGGGGGCTGGTGTGTGTGCGTGGGAGGGAAGAGAAGCTGGGTGGATAGGCGGCTGAGCACTTCTGCTGCTGACCCGCGTGTCTCTAATCTTTACTCTAGTCAAACCTTCCCTTTTAAATCGTGGAGCAGCTTTTCATTGGCTGGGTGCGAGCCGTACAACAGCGGACATCTAGAAGCCCAAGTTCTCCGTGTGTCTGTCGCGGCAGAAAAATAAGCCCACTAGGGTCCCCCCATACATACATCATTCATAAAGTCGGACACAAGGGGGGGTGCTGACTAAACGCCGCTCCCCCGTCCCCAGGGATACTGAGCCATGCTAGAGATATGCAGAGGGGTGGTGGCTGCTCAGTTCCTCGGGCTCTGCATGGGGATGAGTGTGGGGGGGAGGCCGGGGACAAGATCACATCCTCCTCTCCCCCCCTCTTCGTAATGGTTTTGGCTTTTGGGACGTCCCAAGCCACAGCTCCAGGCGCCCCGCGATTCCGTCTTTGGTGGCTCTCGGGGGCTCCCGCTGCCAATTGGTTGCGCCCTAAAGACGGCAGGGGAGGGGCGGAGCCTCTTCCGCGTCGGGGGCGGGGCAGCTCCACATGCTCGGGCTCCTCGGCGTTTGCGGCTGCGCCTCGGGTGTGCTCGAGGTCGCATTGGGAAGCCACGGGGAAAGGGGAGGGCTGAGCGGGGAAAGAGTAGCGCTGAGAGAAGGACGTGCTTGTGTCTTGCAAGGGTTCCTCTGCCCTCGCTGGATCGAGGTAGCTACACTTCGAAAAGGCAGCAAAATAAGAATGACACACGAGCGCTTGTTTTCACCACCTACACCCTAGTGCTGTGGACAATGCTCCTTTTGATTTTTTTTTTCATTTGAGTCATGGAACCATTCATAATATTCTACGTTGGTAAAGAGCACAAATGGTGGGTTGTGGAGGGGGTGGGGTTTAGGTCTGAGCAACCTCTCTGGTGAAAACAAAATGTTGACCGAAGACGAAGAAACGATGCCATCACGAAAGACAGCAGCACTGTATTTAACATACAACTATAGTAGGTTTTATTCTAGAGTTAAGTACTATTTCATTTGTTAGTACCCGTGGTAGTTTTCGTTTTGTTCGACTGCTTGGGGAAATCGTTTTAGGAACTTTAATTTGCTTAATGGTAAAAGGAAAATCGTGGTGGTCGTAGACATTTCCATATAAATCATAACTGCGGTTATGCTGACTAATCCCAACTGAAAGACGTGAAGAAAAAACGCGTTATTTTATGGGTAGTAGAAATTTTATCTGTACTGCGTATTTGGAGGAGAAATGAGATGAGACGCTATGGCAAGCATGTAACACTCGTGCTTTGTTGTGCTAAGAGTTAGGAAGTGAAGCGATTATAAAGGTACAGGGTTGTCAATAAATGCGTTTTGAATGCCACGTGTTTAATACAAGTTGTTTTATAAGTATTCACTGTTTCAGTGTATAAACAGTTTTTTTTCATTAAGCAAATGTGCAAACATAACATTAACTATTTATAGTATATTTATAAAAGCACCAGGCTAAATCTTCCGTATATGTTTTGATAATTTCGGTCATCTGGTGTTGTAGCTGCTATCATTTAACATTCTGTGCAAATAAACTATTTTAGTACGGGTGACGATTAGCTTGTTTCGGATCGTTTTGTATTAACGATTTAGATGTAAGTACAGTGTTATGAAGCCTATCTCGGGTTTAAAGAAAAACAAGTACTGTAACTAAACTGAAGTCTTAGACTAATTATTTTTAAAACACATTTAATTTGTAAAAGGTATTGTAGCTGCAGTTGTTATACCCCCCTTTTTTTTCTAGCACTTAAGTTATGTTTAGTTAAGTAGAAAGTTAATGCTAGAAATCAAATAGATGTGCTTTATGATACAAGGACAATTCTAAGATCTAGTCTGACAAAAATGTGAAGTTTTGTTTTGTCTCTGAATATCTATACATTCTGAAAAGTAGGAACAGTCTTTCTATCAAATTAAAAACAACAACAATAACGAGAATTCATCAGGTTTTCCCTGCACAGCTTTGATCAAATGGTACCTTTTTTTTTTCTTTTCTGTAGGTATTTTTCCTTGCTTTTAAGAAAAACCGAAATTCCTGGGTGCACACTTAGCATTTCCTTCTAACACACTATCATTAAGTTAATGTTCAATCACCAAATGTATGTATGTATGTATGTGTGTGTGAGACTTAGCTTTGCTAATGAAATTGAATATAGTTTAATACAGTAGAAAAACACTGACTAATGTAACATTCCACTCATTTGGATAGAGGTATTTCTGTTTCCTGCAAAGCTCTAGGCACACCTACTACAGTTGTACAAAATGAATACACTCTAGATACAGAAGTTCTATCCATGTATACATCACAATCCTTAAGATTCAGTAATCTTTCCTCTAGGCAAAATGGGAGTAGTTTTGTAATAAAATTGTGTAAGTATAAATCCTTTTTGATTGTCACTTTTTAGCAAAAAAAATAAAAAAAATTGGTGCAAGAAGCTTGTTTTCCCCAGTTTATTAAACAAATATGTAATGTTTAGTATGAAAGTATACTTTGAACTTTGCCATACACTGCTGTATCTAAGGAATTATGGTAAGATCAGAAAAAAATATTTTGGAACATTTAGTTTCACTCATGATTTAAAACAAATTATATTTTATACTATAGGAACCAAAATATATTTACTTATTCCAATAAGTGTCATCATAAGGGCAAAAGTAATTTTCCCCCATTAAATAATAAAATTGTATTAGTAAAGCTAGTTCCAAGTAATGTACAAAGTATTGCAGAACATGTGAGCTCAGTTTTTTTTATTAAAACAAAAGGATGATGCCACTTAGTTTTCAACACTTTGCAGTTGTATTAGTATTTAATGGTGTATGACTTTAAAAATTGATGGCAGAATAGTAGTGTGGAGGGGATAAGGGAACCTTTTATTACCTGTGGATAAAATAATGATAATTCTTTAAATTTAAAAAGAACTAGCTTAACATTGTCTGAATAATACTCCTAGTTGTTATATGGTGAGAATGATTAGGGTGAAAAAAAAACTATATGCTGTGGAACAATATAAATGATCCCCCACTGCTTCAGTTAACAGGTGAGTACAAAAGAATGTTTCCCTCATGGCAGATTTTATTTTCAGGAAATGGATATTTGACCTTATCTTCCTGTAGTATAGCAGACTATTGTGGATTGAAATAAGCCAAAATGTCTACCACTAAACTAAGTATCCAGCCTATGATTTAAGGTACATAGCTGAACAAGGAGGAACCATGAATGTTAAATCTAAGGTACTGCCTTGTTTTTATTTGTGCCACTCAGAAGTGTAAATGCTGCTCAAGCAGCCCTTATGGTGCAGAGGGACCCTAAAATATTGGGGTACACTTGCAGTTGTTCCTTCATCCACTCTGGGGGGGGGGCCCCTTTCAAAATTGTTGCTTGGGGGATAATTTGAACTTCTGCCATTGGTGCTACAAATTGTACAATTAATGCATGCGTCACAGCAGTGCAGGAGTGAGGCACTAAGTGGGTATAGCTTTTAGCCAGAAACAGGTTTTGGGGGAAAAATGTATTTATGTTCACTTCCCATGTTCTTGTTAGACAAATCAATTTAAATTAGACAATAAACACTACCCTAAGGGTAATCTTTCAGGATGAACCGATTATTAACAGTTCGCTGACCTTATTTTTTTAATACATCTAAATGATGAGAAGCTGTACCAATGCACGCAATTTGTCCTGTTGCAGTAACATCTTGATACAACTAAAAACCTTCATGTGTCCTTTTTACATATATGTATTGAAATGGTTAAAATATACAACCATTCTTACATTTTAAAAATAAATAAATACTATAACGATGGCTGGGTGCTATTAGCTTGACTTGGTTTTTGTTTGGTTAGTAAGTCAGCTCCACTCGCCCAGGGAACCTAGTCCTGTAGGTGTAATCAAGTGTGCCCAAATATGGAGTGTCTGTACTTTAATAACAACCCACTCTGATCTCTAATTATTACTATTCTCCAACCAAGAAAGAAGGTAGTGGCTTACAAATATGTTGGTTTAAAATCTAAGCATGAGCATCCTCCTTCGCGGGTCTTTATAAGGCACATTTTTGTAAGGAAAGATTTTGCTTCCATCCCCCACTTTCCTTCCTCAGGATACTGAACTTTGAACTCCTGAGTCAGAACATGGAGCCTGCACTGAGCAAATGGCGGTGGCCCTTTATACGGTCTGTGTTGTGCATACTGCTTTCTGAAGCAGAAATAGAAAGATTTATGCAAAGAAGGTAGCAGTACTATGTGTTTTTTTTAATAATTATACATACACTTTCACCTAGATGTGCTATAATAAAATAGCAGCTAGAGTGGTAAAATGCCTCCTTTCTCAAGGCCCCCACCTCCCCGCGACGTTTCTCCTCACATGGGTTATGGTTACACCATTCCGTCTTCTCCTTACTATTCACCGTTTTAGATTGAGGTAGTCTAACTTAAGTATTTTGTAGCTGTAGTTGTATACTATACATGTCTTGGCTTCCTGCGTAGTATATGCCAGATATATGATGCAAATTCAGCTGAATATATACGAGCACATTAATTCTGTACTCCTAATGTCTTATAATGCTTCTAGTAATCATAATGTAAACATTAACATTCCTAGCAAAATACCCGTCAACCCTGAGGCTTTTTTTTCTTAACTAGTTTTGATGTATCTTTCACTATTTAAAAGAATCCAAACAAAAATTACAATGGTCAAGAGTAACTGAACCAGTTTTACGCGTGCTTTTGATTATATATGCGAACGTGATTGACTCTATATGTAAGTATCGTGTGGTGTTTACATATTTACGTATATCATAAATATTAAAAACACGTTTGCAGTTTGCCTCCAGCACACACCCATTAGCAGTAGGTTTGATGCTGAAATATAACGCAGAAAGCCAATTTCAAAATGTTCTATCAGTTCGTATCCTAAGACAGGAAGGCTTTTCAACTTTTTTTTCTTTTTGACCACTTCCACTGATACTTAAAGAGATAACAGTATGGGGGTAGCGGAACACTTTTTTAGTTGGAGGGGCCCAATAAACAATTTTCCAGCTATGCCCCCAAGCTTTATATTCCTGATGTGGTGATAGGCAAACTATTGATGGGGCCACCCCTTTCCGCTGCCTATGAAGCTGTACCATTCAGGTAATACAAATAAAACGTCCAGTCTCCTCTTCTGCGAAAGAGAATCTGTGTGTTTGAGGTCTAATTATAGAGGAGCTCTGGGCAAACTGAAATCCTTCATTTTAGTTCAGCAAACTCAGCAAATAGGAGACAGTGGCAACTGGCAAGCAAAAGCGAGGAGGAGGATGTCTTGTAGTAAGTGAAAGCAGCCCCAGTATCGCCTTGCTCCGCCCCGGTTCTCTGAGCACTGGGAGGCTCAGAAAGTGTGCGAGAGAGAAGCTGGGGCATGAGGGGGTTGGGAATATCGCTTTCTATTGGTTGGCAGAAAGGCGAGTCAGAGACGGCAAGTGTGTGAGTAAGAGGGGCGGGGGCGGGGGAGAGGATGTTGGCATTCTCGCTTGCTATTGGTTGGGAAAAGGATCCTATGGCAGCGACTCAGCCTCGTTCTGGTCCGCAAGGATACTCTAGCTTTCTACTCGCCCATTCATAGTTTTGGCTCTTCCTGCAGTTCCCCACGATTGTGGCGCGAAAACTCCCTCGTTCGTCTCCTTGTCTGTTTCCCCTTCCCCCATCATTGAGCGTTAGTGGAAAGGAAGGGGGGGTTGCTCTTCCTGCAGACCAGTGCCCCCACTTCTCTTTCCCTTCCTTGGATAGCGTGCAGAGAGTTGCCTTTTAGCAAACTAAAGGATATGAGTGCTCCTCTTGAAATTTCGGAATTGTAGTAACAGGGCACCCTCTCCCGTCTCGGGGGGGGGGATGTTGGTGCATCATCGTTTGGTATTTCTCTTGTTCTCTGGGCGGATTTTAGTATTTCCTCTTGTGAGAGTTTCTTCCGCTAGAAATTTATGCTGTTTAAGTTAATAGTACATAATTAAAAATGATGAAAAATAGACGTTAAAGTAGGAAAAAAAACCACGCAGGCAATTATTTCAGAAGCTGATATAAACCCTGTGATTCTAATGTTAAAGTCGGTGCTGTGGTTTTCCATTTGTATGACTTTATCCATCTTAAATCTGCGTCAGTTGTAAATCCGGCTTTTAACAAAATTAAACGAAATATATATATGACATGTAATGTACCCGAAAGAGAAAAGGACTTAATCACTATCCAATTAAGTGACTTCATCATTTGGTAAGAGATGGAAGGGGAATTGATAACAAATTTGTTGTGGATGTTTAGAAAAGAAGAAAAAAAAGTGTAAATATTTTCAAACCAGTTTGTTACTGGGCATTAATTTACTGGCAAGCAGCTGCCCATTTTTCCAACCTGTGTATTGACTTTCGAACGTTACACGGTTTCAACTTTTTAAAATAATTAGGACAATAATAAACTTTCTTTAGGAAGAGCACTTTCCGAGACTTTAATCACAGAAACGTGCCAAGAGGCAGTGGCTTATGAAGAGCTGGCTTCCATGTTTTAGGGGTAACGCACTTAACAAGTCCATGAAACGCTTTAGCAGCATAACAGGCTCTCACTAGGAGCTATTACAAAACCAAATAAAGACTCTATGAGGGAAGATAAACAGAATTATGCTACATGGGAGGAGGTGAAGGTTGTGCTATGGTGGAGATTTTTACAAAACAATTTGTGACACAGCTTGTTTTATTTTATCTTTTAGTTTCAATGAAACACAAACCAAATTGTATCTACCTGCTGCCATGAGAAATAGTAATACATTTACTCTGCTGTTTAAGCTTGTTTTGATTTTCTGCTAAGGAATCTGTCCTGTTGGTGAAATTATTTACTTGTGAAGTCCATTTCTCATCCTATCTTGTTAATATAAGCAGAAACGGGTTTGTTTGAATTTAAAAAGGTGTTTAAGAACAAAATGGAGTGGAGGAGTAGTCTAGTGGTTAGAGCAACAGCCTAGTACGCAGAAGATTCAAGGGTTAGATTCCCACTGGCACTCCTTGTGACTTTAGGCAAGTCACTTTACCCTCCATTGCCTCAGAAGAAAAGGCTGGCAATCTACTTCCAGTGATACATTGCCAAGAAAACCCAGAGGTAGCTGGGTCGCTATGAGTCAACGCTGACTTGATGGCACTAAAAAAAAAAAATAAAAAATTGTGCCAAGCTATAGATTTGCACTGAGCTAATGTTTTGATAGGCAAAGCTGTTTGAGACAGCAGAATATTCAGCTATTCATAAATAGCTATTTGTGAATACTTAAATCATTTTCATAAAGGAATAACTCAAATGATTTATTCCCCCAAGCTGCATGGGAGGGGGGGGGGGCGACATGCTGTTGGTTAAATCCAGCAAGAGACAATTATAATTACCAACATTTTGCCAGCAAATTTAAAGAGTCTAAATTGAAACACAGATGAACAATCTGCAACCCACAACCAAATTAAAATCCAGATATGTTCATTATCACAATTTTGACTTTCTACTTTTTATTCAAATAATTTTGATAATGAAATATTAGAAAAAAAATTAAATACATTGATGGAATGAACAATTTATGTAGAAATACCTTTTTTTATTAATATATAATTACAGTGCAAGTATAATGTTATGTATGCCTGTAATGCTGAAAACCACTTAATATATTTTATAATAAGTGATTTTAAAAAGAGACAAACTGTAAAATGAACTGCTGGTTTGAAGATAACATGTTAAGATTAGGTTAAGTACAATTTTTTTCTTGACTGTTGAGCAAGTTGGTAGCTATTTATTATGTATAACTCATTTAGTTCAGATATCTTGTGGGGTAGGGGGTGTAAGGTGTGTGTGGGAGGGACATATCAATGCAATAAAATGTGTTAGCAAGCCATGCATGAAACCCCACCAGTGAGAACAATGAAAACCTGCTCTCTAGTAAAATGGTATTTAAGAGTAAAACACATTCTGGGAGTGTCTCTGTCAAGAGTTAATGGCTCAGATAGCTCATTCACATTTTGGAATGAGAAGTTTATGGAAAGCTTTATACTTAAAGCAGCAATACTACCCAAAAAGTGGTTTTTCATATTTTAAAAAAATTAAGATCATCTTTTCTAATTAGTTAATTCCTGATGAAATGCTACAGCTCATAATTTGTTTTTTAAGTCCTCATAGTTTGGCCAGACTTACCTTTTGTGAAACTGTCTGAACTGGGGTGGTGTTGATCTTCAGTAGAATTTTATGCAAGAATCACAAATAGAGCATGGCTTACTTATTTTGAATAAGATCAGCTTAGCACTCAGACTCTGCATTTTTAAAGATGGCTGTTTCTTGGACTTTTGACTAAGATTAAGAGCTTGTATAACCTTGTGAGTGAATGCCCTGTTAGCTGACCCCCATTCTGGATGCAGAATTATTCAGACCCTGACCAAAATTAGAGAATTAAAATCACAACCAAAAGGAAAAAAAAGAGAGCATCAGCAGAGTTAACTTCAGGATTAGGATGTTTAAAACCAGAAGGCTTGACCAAAATAAGTACACTCACAAAAATTGTAAATGTAGAAAAATCTATTGGAATCAAAATGAAATAAGACTTAGAGAAATAAACTTGATCAGACAGACAGAAACTAAAATAGAGAAAGTTGATTTTGTTAAAACAATGTATTGCAGCTATGAACTGACAGCTGTGCTATGATAAAAACACATCTTTGGTTTAAGATTTAAAAAAATCAAGGTAGACTATGATTTCTGAAGTAAGGTCTTCTGTTTCTCTGCAGTGCTTGGTGATTGGGTGGGTGGGAGAATTAAAACAAGCAAAGACAAAAACAAACATTTTAATTTTCTTCCCCAGAAATATTGGTTCTGTGTTCCATATAAATCCTAGACTCTTTCCTGTTTAATTTTTCAAGACAGACTTTGGTTTTGCAACTAGTAGCTACCTAAGTCCAGCTAGTCCAACTATTAATTTATCTGCACATATGAGAGCAATAAAACTCTCTCTATATAGCCAGTGTTTTTGTTCTTCCATTGCTCTACTGTTTGATCTGCTTATGGTCAGAAGTGGAAAGATCACAGCAACCCTCTAGGCAGAATTCCAAAAGATATTTGGTGCTATTTTTGCCATGAATAGTATTGGGGGTGTCTACTTTCTCCTCAGTTTTGGAAATCTGAGGACTTAGGGACAACAGCATTTACTTTTTAGGAGAGAAGGTACTGTGGTTTGTAACCTGGGCTTGCATTGGTAGCTTTAAAAACAAAGCCTCAACAAATGTTATTGGCTTTATCATAAATTAATTAATTTCTGACATTTGTGATAAAATAGTATAGTTGATGATTAGACACTTTAGAACTTAAAAGAAAGGAAGCTTTTAACTCATTAGGAACCATAAAATTTTACTGCTTGTCACCTTCTGATCACTCATCAAGACATCCACCCACCATTGTGCTTCAGCCTTATTAGAATGTTTTATGATTTGCTTAAATATTTCTGCTAATGTAATCTTTTGTTCATTTTGTTTTGATCTGAGAAAGCAAGTATTAGCTCTTGAAAATTTATACAAGAAATGTATTAAGTTATATAAAATTATACCTTTTTTATTGGACTATTTTTAGTTTTTTTTTCTTTTATTTTTGTTAATCTTTATTTCTGAAATCTCCATTTTTTTTATAGACAAACATAGTTTCTATTTGTTACTGGTGGTTTTGATATACTAAATATTTTGAAAGAATTTCCTTTACAAAAAGTAATTTTTAGATAGCAACAGAATATTACCATTTTTAGAGATTTTGTTGTATGAAATGTATTATTACAAAAGCAATCATTACCATTCTATTGGTTAAAACAATGGTTGAAATTAAACACAGCTGCCATTTTAACAAAATGACACATTGTCATAAACTGGTTATTTTTGGTTATGTATAATTTATTTATAAATTACATTTTCACAGAGCAATCTAAATATTTGTCTTTCTTTTAAACCTTGAAATCATACACTTTTAGTAAGAAAATAAATAGGTCTGTCCAGTATTAAAACATAGTATAACATCTACCTCTATCTTTCTTTAAATAAAAATTGAAAATCATTAAAACAGCAACAAAAAAATTGTAGCTGGCAGAAACAGTTGTAAAATCCTCTGAATTTTGAGCTAATTTTTTGCAATATCCTGTAAACTAGAACAATTACTGGGGAACAGGCCAAAGTTGAAAGGAGGAAGATATCCTGTTGGATGATGGGTCCGTCTTAATTATTGTTTGGCTAATATGTTTTCATCTGCCTTGAGTAGCCTGATGTTATAAAGGTGGAATATAAGTTTGAAATTTAATGAAAGTAACTTTAAACATTTTCAGTAGGCACCTGTATATTAATGAAACATTGGGGCACATGAGGTGAGGTCTTCACTTCATCTCTTTTGTAGAAATTTGCATTTTATACATGACTGGATTAATCTGCTTTGAGCATGTTTCAGGGAAAAGTGGTTTTTAAAAGTCAAAATAATAAAAAAATTTAAAACTTTGTTATATGCAGATCTTTTGAAAGAGGTAAACAGGTTGTAAGCTGCTAAGCTATCTCATAGTTTTCCTCATATTTTGTTCCTGTGATATTGTGATGAGCTGGTTTAATGTTAGTGTTCCTCCTTAACATGACTGGTCTATAATAAAACATACAAAAGGTCAACGAAAAGGAGGGTTTTGCTAACACGATTTCTATAGTAAGAAGACGAAATCAAAGCAAACATAGATATCTTTTATACTTCAACAAATAAAGGGGGGTGATCTGCACAGAGTGGCAGGTACAACCCTAAACAAAGGCATAGACAGGGGGTGACTTGTACAGAGCAGCATTTACAACCATTCTAACCACCTTACTGGGCAGACTAGATGGCCCATACTGGTCTTTAGCTGCTATCATATACTATGTTATGTTACATGAGGGTTTTGATATTGCATAAATCAAAGCACATTCTGTTCTAGGCACACGCTTAAAGGTATAGAATCCTTTCAAGAAAGACAGCTGCTTATTCTACTTGTTGGAGGAACATAACTACAATGGGGTAGCATAGTAACACTAGAGCCAAACTATTGAACAAGTTGCTGTAGTCTTCATTGGACCAAACTTGCCTTATCTATGCTATTGCTAATAAAAACAAGTAAATGTATCATTATTAAAACACCACCAGTTTCTGAGGCATGCGCTTGTTACTAACCTCTAGGTGCTCTAGGGCATTCATACATCCTTCAGTTGGGCAAGTCCTTCAGGAACACTGTAAGACATCAGAGCAAGATGGGGCTTGCTGCCTAATTCTGAAGCTTGCATGTTAAATAATTTGTACAAACCCATAAAGTAAGCTTTTGGATCTTGTAACTAAACTACTTTACAATTTTACTTGGATGTGTTAGAGGCAAAATTTAGCCTGGAGAGAGAGACAAATTGGATTTTTAGTTCAACTTTCCAAATGATACTGAAGGTGGCTGACAATGGTATTGGAAGGGAATCCAGAGGGTGGTGTTTTTCACATTGATAGCTGTAGAATTTGTAAATCTAAAAGAAATATGCAGGTTTGATTCTGATTACCACATTTCTTTCTTGATTTTGGGTAGCAAAGAGCTCTGATGCTTTTAGTTCCAGTTTATATTTGCAGGCAGGTTCACAAGTTTGTTTATTTAACGTTTCTTCTATACCACTTTTCGTGATATCAACGCTGTTTGTATTGAACTCAGTTTGTATAAAATGAACAAGTACTGGGATTATGTTCTTGAATAGTTATGACACAACCAATGATGTCTTCTAAATTATGCTAATCTTTCTCTACAAACCTTGCGAGAATCCTTGCACATCAAATTGCAGTGCTTTTGTTCCTTGAATTTGTGTTTCAGAACCTTTCTAGGTTGGCAAAGTATCAAAAATCTTGTCCCCAGGAATCAAGGACTATTAGCAGAAATTATACAATTTATTTGAAAAGATTTTAATTGCATTTTGCTGAGGGTATAAGAATTAATTTCTTTAAAATAAATGAGAGTAAAATCTTACAAAAATGCAAACCAATTGATCTGTCTTAGTATTAAAACAACATTTTATAAGCATGCAAGAAATAATCTTAAAATCACCACTGTTTTTTTTAATGTTTTGAGGATTCTGTTTTTAAATTACTTTCCATTGTATAATGTAGTATTTATTATAGTAAGGCACAGTATCCTAGTAGATGATGATAGATTAAAGACAAGCCAACCTACCTGGTTATGCTGGCCTAAACTGCAAGGATACAGCTCAGTTCCTGCTGTGGAAGATCGCTTGTAGACTAATGCTGCTCCTCCAAATTAGAGAACCAATGAGGAAGCAAAGACAACCGATCATCCTTGGTAAAAGATCATGTCTATATTTCCATACCTAATCCAACATCTAGCAGACTTCCTCCATATCATGTTCTTTTTTTCACAAAGCTTTGTGGTCATCTAAACAGCTGAAACTAGTGAGGCTGGGCCATTAGGCTATCTCAGTCCCTCTGGCTTATTTGGCCAGTGCTCAGCTGGAGTTATAGGCTGTTGGTTCTTCCCCTGATACCAAACAACCTGTGGTATTGCTAAGCAGCCAACAGAAAAGGGTGAAAATGCTATTCAGATGCCTTCAAAACCTTAAAGACAAGTAATTGCTATCTTTAGTTTGATACTTTTTAAATTCTTGCTGGATAATCTGTAACATGTAATTTCAGTAACTATTTGTAGCTTGATTTAATACTAATAGTAAAGTACCCCAGGGATCTGTGCTGGGTCCACTACTTTTTAACATATTCATAAATGACCTGGAAATGGGAATAACGAGTGAGGTAATTAAATTTGCAGATGACACAAAATTATTCAAAGTTGTTAAAACCCAAGAGGCTTATGAAAAATTGCAAGAGGACCTTGATAAATTGGAAGACTGGACGTCCAAATGGTAGATTAAATTTAATGTGGACAAATGCAAAGTTATTCACCTAGGAAAGAACATCCCAAACTATGGTTACATGGTGCAAGGTTCCACAGTGTGAACCACTGCCTAGGAAAATGATTTAGGTGTCGCCATGGATAATACGTTGAAACCCTCTGCCCAGTATACAGTGGTGGCTAAGAAGGCAAATAGAATGCTAGGAATCAAAAGGAAAGGGATGGAGAATACAACAAAGGATATTATAATGCTGTATAATTCCATAGTGTGATCGTGCCTTGAATATTCTGTGTGCCGTATTTTAAAAAGGATATAGCGGAATTAGAAAAGGTACGGAGAAGAGCTATCAAAAATGGTAAAGGTGGAAGGAAGCCCCTATGAGGAAAGGCTTAAAAGGTTAGGGTTCTTCAACTTGGAAAAGAGACTGCTGAGGGGAGATTAATGATTGGAGTGGAATGGGTAAACGTAGATTGATTGTTTATGCCATCACAATTAGAAAGACTAGAGGCCATACAATGAAGGTACAGTGTAACCCATTTAAAAATAATAAAAGAAAATATTTTTTCACTCAATGTGTAGTAAAACTCTGGAATTCGTTACCGAAAGATGTAGTAAAAACTGTTAGTGTAGCTGGGTTTAAAAAAGGTTTGGACAAGTTCCTGGAGGAAAGGTCCATAAACCATTGTTAAAAGAGGATCCAGGAAACCCACTGTTACCCCAATACAAGCTTTGTGGAACTTGTGTGTCTTTTGGTGAAACTGCCGGGTACTTGTGACCTTGATTGGCCACTGTTGGAAACAGGATACTGGGCTTGATGGACCTTTGTCTGATCCAGTATGGCATTTCTTATGTTCCTAGATATAAAAGACTTGGGGAACCTCATCCTCCCCAAAGCCTGGTGGATCAGTTCCATCAATGTTTCTCTAGAGTAATGGACTGTCTCCAGGGCTGGCCCTACAATTGATCCGACGTTTTGGAGCCCTAGGAGAACCTCTAGCTTTACAACCCCTCTGGCTGTCAAAATCTATTATTTAGCTTTGAATGGCCTGCTTTTGCTGCCCTTGGCGACTGTGTAGTTTGCCTAGTGATTGGGCCAGTCCTGGCTGTTTCTGTCTCTACGCGAGCAGCAGGATGAGCAGCCCTTAATAGCATACTATTTTCATCAACCATCTAATCTTGGCTATGGCAGAGGAAGGTGTTGCACTAGAAAGTGTTGCTCTTGCTACATGAGGTGGCCTAAGGAAGAGTTGGGGGAGTGGGGGCAGAAGAATATCAAAAGTACTGAGAATTAGATAAGAGGGAAGATATGCATGCAATAGCAGGTGCAGGGAAAGTGAGACCTACCTCATATGGGGTGGTGGAGGACAGGGAGAAAACTGTACATCAAGTGATGGTGGGAGGCCTACATGGAGTGCTTGTTAGGAGGCTAGGAAGACGGAGACCTACATGGTGTGGTGGGCCATAGGGTGAATGAGACTTACATGGGATAGTGCGTGATGAAAGAGAAAGGGAGTCCTGTACTTCGGATGTGGTGGCGTAGGACAGATTGGAAGGGTGTAGACAAGGGGTTATAGGATGGGGACATGATGCAGAAGAGGACCAAAGATGGGATGAGAGAAATAGGGTTTGGCTGGTGGGACAGAGAATGAGAGGAGAGAAGATTGAGTGAATACAGGAGATCAGAGGTAAGGCAAACTGAATCCGAGGAGCCGGGGAGAGAGAGAGAGAGAAGAGCTAGAGTGGATTAAGGATGGGGAAGTGCTGAAGAGGGAGAGAGGGCCCAGGATAGCAGAAAAAAATTACGAGCCAGGGAAGAGAGTGAGTGGCAGAGAACAAGGTTGAGCTGAGGAGTGGGATAAAGACCGAGGGGAAACAGAAAGCTGGGCAAGGAGCGAGAATGTGGTCATGAGAGGAAAACAGAGAGAAAAAGGACTGGGAATAGGACTGATATTGGCTGATAATTGCTAGGTAAGCAAGAAATGAACAGAGGAAGATTACAGGAGTCATTTTAGAGGCTTTGTAGGGCAGTAACTTGTATAAACAGCAGTGGTTACATATGCATATTGCATACACATGTACAGTAACTAGCAATTTCAGAACACAGGGGGGGGAGGTTACCAATGTAGATGCCCTAGGATTGGATGATTCTAAAAAATGATATACATATTTCCTATTTTATAACGAGAAACACACTTAAAGTATTACAAAAGCTCATGAAGAATTTATCTCTTCCAAGACACAAATTTCAGCAAAGTGCTTGTTTTGGCCAGGGCATGAAAGGAATGATTTGAGGAGCCAGTTCTGTCTAACCTTCTGGTAATGTCTATCACCTTTGAAATGTAACAAATGCCCTTTCAGGGATGCACTGCCTAATTAGCTGTACCTATACATATAATTGTCAGCCCAGTGTTCATTTCCTTTTTGGCCAGGGCTTGAAACAAATGATTTAAGGACCCAATTGTGCTTACCCTTCTGGTAAAGTCTTATCACCTTTGAAATGGAAAAATTTGCCTTTTGGGGCTGCATTCCCTAATTGTCTGGACTGTAGCTCTCTTGCATATAATTGTCAGCATTTGTATGCGGAGGTAGCAAAAATCAGCACTTACACGTCTAATCACTGGCGCTTACACAGAGAGAGCAGCACCATTTGGCAGCTTCTTTCCGTATGTGTAGATGTGTGAAACGGATATTCCTGCTGTATATTTGCCAGTGTCCTTGTATGTAATTTACAGAGCTTTTTGTAAACTTCTAGCGGATTGTGAACATCCTGACCTGGATGTCCTAATTCCTACCTAAACATCCTCTGCAAAATGGGGATTTAAATGTAGTGGGAGAAGGAATGGGGCTAAGAGGAAGGGATAAGATGGGGAGATGTAACAGGAAGGTGCAAGCCAATAAAAAAAAATGTCCCTGCCTCCACTGTTCACTATCCTGAATCACTATTTCTTAGACTCCAATCAACCCCACCACTTTACTTCTTCCTCCTCTATCTCCCCCCTTCTCTTTCTTCTGATCTTTGGGAATTGGCATTGCAGACCATCTCGGAAACTGCTCTTACCTACTCCAGTATCATTCTGGGCGATTTTAACACCCATTTGGACGCTCCCTTGAGATCCAAAGATCGTGCCTTCCTTAATCTCCTGACTGACCTTTACCTTACACAGCACATTTGCTGCCCTACCCACAGCGCTGGCCATATGCTAGATTTGGTTCTTAGCCCGCCCAGTTTTGGGCTTACTCTCTCAGCCTTTTCTTCCCTCGCAGTCCCCTAGTCTTACCACTATTGCATTCTCTTCTTCACATCTTATCCAGTTTCAGCTGCCAACTCTGGCCTTGCCAACCCTTGGCCCTCACAGTGTTTGTGTTGCCGCATCACCCCAGCTACTCTTCAGTCATTCCTATCTTCAGATACCCTATTCCCCCCTGACTTTGACACTCAATCCCCTAGTACTCAGGCCACACTTGGAATTTTGTGCTTGCCACCAACCTGGATCTCCTCTGTATTAACTAAACTGGTCCACTCCCCCTGGTATCATCCTGGCCTCCGTTTGCTCTGTTCACACCTTTGACGTGCTGAACGGCTGTGGCACAAGTGACCTTCATCAGACTCGCTCGTATGCTTTCGTCTTCTTCATACCTACTACTTTTCGGTTGTTCATTCTGCCAAACAATCATACTATTCATCCTTCATTTCCTCATCCTCTAGTTCCTCCAGACAGCTCTATTCCATCCTCTGCACTTTATCTGCAACATCCACTCGCCCATCATCTCATATTGACTCACCAGATCCTACACTGCTTGCTTCCTTTTTCAGAGATAAGATACTCCACCTGCGTTCCTCCTTTTCAATTCCCCCCTTTGTCTCCCTCCCCTCATCTGCTCCCCAGTCTGTTGTTTCCACTTTGCCCCCCCCCCCCCCCCCCCCGCTAATTTGGCTTTGGCCCATACCTGGTCCTCCTTTCATCCCATCTCAACAACAGAACTCCATAAAACTCACTCTGGTTCCAGGAAAACAACCTGTCTGTTGGATCCCATTCCCTCCTCCTGGTTATCTGAACCATTTGTTGTTCTCCTCCCTCTCACCCAAACCATCTTTAACTCTAGTCTGTCCTCTGGAATTTTTCCTGAACCTTGGAAATCAGCTATAGTTCGGCCACTTCCTAAGAAACCATCACTTGACCCAGCTATTCCTGCTCACGTGTGCCCAGTGTCAAATCTTCCTTTTCTAACTAAAGTACTGAAAAAACTGGTGTTCCATCAATTAACTTCACACATCAAATCCACCAATATTCTCCACCCCCTCCAGTCTGGGCTTTGTGCTGTCCATAGTACTGAGACTGTATTCCTCTCCCTGTTAAATGAGCTACATGTTGCATATGATCGTGGGGATATCATGTTGGTTGTCTCGCTTGATCTTTCTTCTGCATTTGATTTAATGGACCACCATGCTTTGCTTTCCCGTCTGCATGATTATGGGGCTTGGGGTACTGTGCTCCGTTGGTTTAGCTCCTTCCTCACTACCTGCTCCTTTTCTGTGCACTTCAATGCTGCATCCTCCACTGTGGTACCTCTGGTATGTGGAGTCCCCCAGGGCTCTGTGCTGTCCCCACTGCTTTTTAACATCTTTCTTGCCCCTCTGCCACTCATCATCCAGCAGTTCACGGTGTCAGCATATTTCTATGCTGATGATATAATCCTTCTCTACCACACCTCCCCTGTTGCTATTGATTTATCACCTTTTTAATGATTGTCTCTCCCACATTGTCACATGGATTTTGTCTTTCTCCACCTTAACCCTTCTAAGTCCACAACCGTGTGGATTTCTTTCAGCTCTCCTTGTCCTACCATTGCCCCTCTGCTTAGTTCTACACCTATCCCCCTGGTTTCTTCCTTCCGTTATCTGGGTGTCACACTAGACTTCGCACTTTCCTTCCAGGAGCATCTGTCCATCCTCATTCGATGCTCTTTCTGACGCCCTCTTCAATCACCACTGTCCTGCTTTCTCTGGTAATGAGTAGACTAGACTACTGCAACATGGCCCTTGCAAATCTGCACCACTATCAGCTTCAGTGTTTACAATTATTGCAGACTATGGCCACATGTATTGTCACTCACGCTAGGCATTCATACTGTCACCCCCCTCCTTATTCATCTCCATTGGCTTCCCTCTGTTACAGAATTCAGTACAAGTTTTTGACCCACAAAGTAATTTACACTTCCACACCTCAGTATTTGGCCAACTTTGTATCATTGCACACCCCTATCGTCAGCTATGCTAATCGGCTTTCTCTCCTGTCACCATCTCAGGCCCGGCTAGAGCTTACACACCATACTGCATTTTTTCTTTATTAGTCCTGTACTCTGGAATGCACTGCCGTCTTCACTTCACCTTGAATCTTCCTATCAGAAGTTCAAGGTACTTCTCAAGATGCATTTGTTCCATTGAGCCTATGACATCCCATTTACCAGTCCTCAGTAATCCCTCTGCCCTCCCTACTGTCTCTTCTTTCCTGTCACTGAATGACTTTCTTTTCCATCTCCTGACTGCAGTATTAATGGTATGTTGTAAACCGCCCTGATGCCATGGCCTGGGCAGTGTAGTAAATGTGAAATAAAGATACTGTATGGTAAGAAGAGAGTGGTAAAGAGATGAGGATGGGAAATCTTGACAGGGGATATTAGAGAAAGACAGTCGGCTTAGGGATTATGGATAGAGAAGTGGGAGAGTCGGAGGAGAGGCAGCAGTTGCGGGAAATAAGGCCAAAGGAAGATAGCTGTAGACTGGTGAGGGGGGAAATGATGATGTCAGAAGGAGCACTGGAGAGAAGAGTTAAAGAGGAGAAAAGCTGGGGTAGTAAAAACTAGAGGGGGGCAGAAGGGTTGAAATGCAGTTGTGAGTGAATGAAGAGAGGGAATCGGGGCCAGTCCAAGTGTTCTGTTGCCCCAGGCAGAAGCCCCTACTGTGCTGCCCTCCCTAACTTGTCATTTTTTGGGGGATGGCAGCGGCATGACTGTTTTGAAAATGGTGGCTTTGATACACAGCTTGCCACTCCTGCCCCTCTCCAACAAGAAGCTGCATTTTAGGGGGACAGGAGTGGCAAGCTGTGTTTTTCTTGCTGAACATCATAGCCTGCTGTGGGCACCAAAGCAACAGCACAAAGCCACCACTTTCAAAAGTCCTGGGGTGCCACACAGCAGGGTCTGCTGCCCAGTCTACCGAGTGGACAGGGCCAACCCAGGAGGGAATGGCGGGGGAAAGGAAAGTATGTCTGCAAAGAGTAGAGAGAATGGATGGTGAAAGGGGAAGAATACATAATGGGCAGAAGGGGGAGAGGAAGAATTGCCTGCAGTGATGGAGGAAAAGGGAGAAAATATCTAGAAGAGGGGGAAGGTGCAAGTCCAACTGCCAATCTTTGCTCAGGCACCATTTGCCCTACAATAGTCCCTATCCCTTTTTTATGTATAATGGATAAAATCTGCAATGTGGAAAATACTAGAGAAAGCCAAGATCCATTCTGATTCTTTGTGTGATTTTTTTTTTGTCTCCTAAGCTATGCTTCAACCTGTTTTGGGTATCTGCTATCATGCTCAATGCAGTGATGATAATTTGATCCCTTTCAAGAGATAATGGCATAAGGTTTATTGTTTCATGGCTCCAAAGGCAGCATACAAATATTTTACAGAATCTTACTATTTTCTTTCCTTGTAGATATCTAATCATCTATTTTAAATATTTCATTTTCTTTAATTGTTATGTCAAAATCTGGCATAGCCCAGTCAGTCATAGCAGAAGCAGCACAGTCTAATGAGAGGAGAACTGGAGGTGGTACCAAAACTTGCATTGCCCTAGCCCACCAATGTTAATCTCAGGCCCCACCAAAAAATCGGTCCTAGAAATGCCACTGCACCATTACACTTAAAGGACCATTTTGCAAAGTATGTTGAGATTGGAATTGAGATGTACTGAATTCTGGCAGTATTGTACAAAAGGCTCTGTCAAACATGGGGCCTTTTGTAAAAAAACAAACAAAAAACCCCCCACAACAATGCAAGGACCTGCAGGAGTGCACACAGATTTCCTGTCACATATAGAGAAATAAGCCATGCTACAAATCTACAGGTGGGAAAACTGACTACACACAACACAGCGGCTTCCACGTGCAAGTGCTGGTGTTTCTACCTGGAGCTGGGCTATTTTGCAAACCTACACATACAAGTGCCTCCAATTAAGGACTGGGCTCACAATTTGTCTTCATTTTCAGTTTTCAAGAGAAAATAGCAAGCGGGATTAAAGTTAGTGACATCCTTAATCCCTCATGTAAAGCCCTGGCTGAAATGAACACTTTTGCAAAATCTATTCATGCCTCCGAGCAGATATAAATCCCTCATGGAAACTTTTGGCCATACATGTGGATTGCCTTTGTAAACTTAGGAATACATATGTAAATGTTTGGCCCACTTAAGCCATGCCCACACCATATACCCCTTTGGAATTTCTAGGCGATATGGGTCTCCACATGTAAATAGCAGTTTTCTAAAATCACATTTACATGTGTGTTACAATCTCTATATGTAAATGTCACTTGCTAAAGGTGGAAAAGCTTCTAAAACAAACCTCGTAAGGTTGCTAGTGTGCTTTCTCTTGCTTTCTTTCTTTGGCAATTCTTATGTGCCACGTGATGCTTCCTGCAGTGCATCCTTGGAATCAGAGGCTGGTATAAACAGAGATGGCTACTCTCCTATTCCCATTTCTTTGGTGTAACCTTCCCTCCAGGTATACCTTTTGATGTTCAAATCATTTTTATTGAAAACCACTACCAAAATACAGCACCCCCTGGCCGATGAGGACACTTACACTGTGCCAAGGGATAATAAACACAAATGTTTTGGGTATTTTTGTTTGTTACAGAAACCCTAACCCTAACCCTAACCCTAACCCTAACTCTAACTCTAACCCTCACCCTCCCTCCTGACAAGAGATCATACAGAAATAGCAAACATTATAAATACAAAACTCAGAAGCTCAGAGTGGGTGACCAAAACAAACTGAAGATTGTCAACATCAGATGAAAAAGCAATTCAGAGCCATACTGTGACCCTGAGGTGGTAGGGATTGTATATATGGCTCCCAGACCACCATAAAATGCACTTGTCTTGGCCCCATACCCTGTGCTGTGAGGTTCTCCATCTGCATCAGCTAGTGCAACTGGTTATGCCAGGCCCAAAAGGCCAGTGGATCTGGATCTAGCCATGTCTGTAGAATGCTCTGAAGCCCTAACAGGCAGGTCTTATGCACAATATCATTCCCCATCCCTTCACACATAACCCTGCCAGGTCACCTAATATAAGGTCCTCCACATGGAGAAGCACAGGCAGACCAAGCACTTGCGTCAAGTATCCCTGAATTTGATCCCAAAAGGCCCAGACCACAGGGCACATTCAAAACATATGGCCAAGTGTAACCCATTCCGCCAAGCATTTAGGGCACATCCCTGTACCCATCAGCCCCGCTACCCGGGCTGTAGTAGGAGCAAAATAGGTCCACAGAATCACCTTGTAAAATAGTTCACAGAGCAGGCCTCTGTTGTAACTTGTGACACTCTTTCACAGCTCTAGTAAGATCCTCTCCCAACCATGTCATATCCAATTCCTCATTCCACTGATCCATTAGTACAGTATGCTGTTGGGTCATCACCAGTGCTTATAGGGCCCATTAAATCAACAAGAGAGACATCCGTTCCCAGCTAGTAATTGCAAAAAATTCTGCCAATCTACCAACGAACCCAAGGTGCAAAGCTACTTGGGACAGGGATCCGATATAGCGGCACACTCGAAGCAGCACACAGGTTCCTCTGGGTGCCAGCTAGAATTTCATGTCGGCTCTAAAAGTGACTTATGGTGGCCATCCTCCATCAAGAATTGGGAGAGATGAGGCAAACCTTGTTGCTGCCACTGTTGGAACACCTGGGAGGTATCCTTGACCGGAAATGCCAAGTTACCTCGCAAGGATAGAAGGCCAGAGGACTCTCGGTCATGCTTAAGCAACTGACATAAGAACCTCCATGCTTCCTTCAGCGAGCTCACCAACAAGCTGGAGCGCAGCGCAGCGCAGAGGGCAAGGCGAACTGCGATGCATGCAATACAATACCGAATGCATCCTGCCCAGCAAATCCCGCTCCAAGCCCATCGGAGTCTGGTACACCCAATCTGGAACATGATGGAGAATACAGCTCATGTTGTAGCTCTCCAGGCTGAGTACACCAAGCCCCCCTGCAGGCGAGTGAAGGAAATGCGCAGTCGGCGGCCTTGCCACAAGAACAGAGTCAACTGAGAGTACCGTAGGCTCAAATCATGCCAAAGTACCTGCAGAAGATAGAGCCAGTGTAGGAGCAAAGTCAAAGTGCCACCGACCCCAAAAGCGAAAGCGGAGGTTCTCACTGCCCTGTAGTTGGTTGCCCTCTCAGTGCAACAACGGTATGACATTTAGTCTATAGAGCTGCGATAGATCCGCTGGCAATTGAACCCTCAACTATTTGAAAGACCCGGAGGTCCACTTTAGAGGGAAGGGGCCCTCCCACCCAGTCGGCATGCCTGGGTCCAGCAGAAGAGCCTAGAACTTATCCACATTGAGGTGTAAGCCAGAACAAACAATAAACTGGTGGAACTCCTTAAGCAAAATACCAAGCAAAGTCTTCAGCCACTGCAGGTGGACCAGAATGTCATCTGCGTATGCCACAATCTTGAGGATCGATCTCCCCACTCGTACCCCTTTCTATCTTCTCCTCCACGATTGAGCAGTTTAGGGACTCCTTCTGCTCCAATGTCAGGGCCGGCAATGTCATGGGGAGGAGTGGCCTAGTGGTTAGGACAAGGTACTTCAGGCCGGAGGGCTGTGGGTTCAAGTCCCACCTGGGGACAGCAATCTCAGGCCGGAGGGACTGGGATTTCTAGTCCTATAGGTACTCCTTGTGGTCTTGGGCAAGCCACTTAACCCTCCATTGCCCATGTTCCCTGTAAGTATTAGCGTATGTGTGTCATATCCCCTTGTGTTAAATGTATCTCCCAATTGACCGCTTTGACCCAGTGAAAAACGGGATATAAATACAGCTAAATAAATAAAATGCTGTCTAGATAGGCTGTGTTGCCCAAGCCGGGAGCCCTATCTGCCGCATACAGATCCTTATAAAAACTGCAGAACAAGGCCAGAATTCGATGCTCATCTGTTACCAATGCCCCCCCCCCCCCATCTGAAAGGGCTATAACACCCTGTAGGCCCTGCCAGCACTTCACCAAGGACGAAAGCAAAAGTCCCGTGTGATTGCCATACTTATGTAACTTGCACTGATATACATCAACAATTTGTAGGCCCGCTGATGGACTAGAGCGTTCAACTTGACTTGAAGAGCAAGGAGCTCCTCCCACCCCCTAGCAGTATATTAATGCCCCAGAGCCTGGCGCACCACCCGAATCTGCCAGGAGAGATGCAGTATCTGCCCATCAATGCATTTCCAATGACTAATTTCATAACTCATGATCTCTCCACAGAACAGCCTTAGCTGTTTCCCAAAACAGGGGCAGATTGTCCCAGTGACCCTCATTCGCAAGGGTATAAGAGTCTCATTTTTCCTGAATAAAGTGGAGGAAGGCAGGGTCCCTGTATAGGTGGACTGGGAAAAGCCAGTCACTCTATCATCTGTGCCCCCTCCCCCCTGTACACACCAGTTCAATCCACATCAGAGCATTGTCTAAGATTATGATCGATTCCACATCAGATTCCTGCACCCTTGGGAGTGATCCTGAAGGTAACAAAAAGAAATCCAAATGCAACAACGTGCTGTGGGCTCTCGACACATGGATATAGTCTCGATCTTGGGGATTCAGAGTACACCAAACGTCCACTAAGTCCAAAACATTGCAGAGCTGATTTAGCCCCCTACCAGAGCTTCCCAAACCAGGACCCCCTGGGGGTGCCCTATCCATGGCTGGATCCAGAACACAGTTAAAATCCCCTTCTAAAAGGAGCGACTGTTCCAGATAACCTCGCAGCAGTTTACTCAGACCCACAAAGAAGGCCTGATCGGGAGTTTGGGACCATAAACATTACAAAAGGTGATAGGGACCTTTGCAACCTTCCCATGCACTAGGTACCAGCCCCTGGGGTGCACCATCTGAGTTTCCATCATGAAGTCAAGACTTTTATGTAGCAAGTTGGCAACCCCAGCCCTCTGGGAGCCTGCAGATGCCCCAATAATCTGACCCAACCACCATCTCCTCAGTTTTAATGTGTTCTTTTGGGTCGAAGTGGGTCTCTTGTAGTAGAGCTACATCAGCTTTGAAGTCCCGCAGGTGCTTCAATATTTTATAGTGTTTGACAGGGGAACCCAGCCCACACACATTCCAAGAAATACAATGCAGAACAGGGTCAGTCATTCCCAGTGCATAGTAGAATTTCTGACCCAAGAACAAAAACAATAAAACACCAGCCCAGGGATCCCGCATCCAGTCCCACTACCAAGCCAGCAATCTCCCAAATGGAGCCATCCCCTGCCACCCACTACCCCACTCCTCCCTGACCCTTCCACCCCCCCCCTCCCCCTCCCCCCCCCCCCATCATCCAAAAAACACACAACTGCCCCACCTGGTCCCCTCCCACACCTCCCCAACCTCAACCTGCCACATCACACTGCCCACAAATTCCGAGGTCTCTCACGCATCCAGGACTTCCCCCCACCACCAGACAAACTCCGGCCCCAAACCCTTGCACACCATTGCAGACACTCCCAAACCTCACCAAACAAGCCCTCATGCAAGCTACCTCCCCTCGGCCTAGGTTTATCATACCACGTCCATTGCACAAGCGCGCCCCCATATCCACCAATGGCAGTGGTAGCTTCATGCTCAGCTAGTAGGCCGAAGGGCACTAGCCACCCCATCCTCCCAATCTATCCTGCAACCCCATCACATTCAACCTCCTATCATAAACCACATATACTCCCTGACCCCCCCTCAACAATCAACTACAACTAGCATCACAGTCTCACATAAACCCCCCTTCAACTGCCACAATACACATAAAGTAACCACTCCATAAACAATAAATTTATATCACAAACCATTAACTTCTCCAAGAAAGCTCCCGTAATTCAGTGTCCAAGAGTAGAGGCCTGGCAAGACCATAGCCACTCAACAGTAGTGGTCCCAGGTGTGCAGGCACAAGGTCCAGCTGAGCTATTTCCTGGTCGCCACAGGGGTATTTATGTCGTTCACACTCCGCACAAAACCATGGAATGGGGGGGGGGGGTGATGACCAAGCAACATCCAAGTGGTTGGGCAGATGCAAATAGCTGCCCATAGGCCCGGACCAGCCCCAATAGGTCAATTGCAGGCAGCGATAGGTTCTTCGGGTTGGCCACCTGTTAATGCACTCCCTCATTCCCCAAACTCCCCAGTCTTTAAGACTGTGGTGGCACTACTTGATACCAGGGCTAAGTGCAACTGGGCACTTGCAAACCATGAATACCAACAAAGCTTTGGATGTAAATACTTATACAGAGCGGAGGAGTAGCCTAGTGGTTAGAGCACTGTCTTGGTACCCAAGAGACCAGGATTCATTTCCCATTAGCACTCCTTGTGACATTGGGCAAGTCACTTACCCTCCATTGCCTTGGAAGAAAGGCCTGGCAATTTACTTCTGGTCACACTGCTAAGAAAACCCAGGAGCTGCTGGGTCACCAGGAGTCAGCATTGACTCAAAGGCACACATTGAGATCCTTTTTCTTCTTGCAAATACAATCATCAAGCCAGCATCATTGATGGAATGTGTTTGAGGCTCAAAATTCCCATCACTGATCCAGAAAAAACTCCTCATTTATTTCTTTATATAAAAAAAACTTTATTCCATTTCATTATCCTATTTTCATTATCAAAATTTTACAAAAAAAGTAAATTTCAAAAATTGCAGAGTACAAAAACATCATATATATCTTTCATGAGCTCTTTGAGTCTGTGTAAATTAATAGAAAAGATTGCACTAATGCAGCCATATACAATCCAAGAGTCCCTCTGAAAATTCATATTCTGCCCACTAATATTAATGTTCAGAGGGACTCCTTACAAAAAAAAGTGTACTCCTTGACATCAATGGTGAAAGGCAGGAGCTAAGTTTCTGCAACTTGTTGGTACATGCTGGCATATGGCCTGGCAAAATGAAAAGCTTTTTTTTTAAGTTGAAAAGCTTCCTTTTTCTCAAAATCTCTTTAAAGCTTTAATTGATCTTGTTTCTGCATGGAATATGCCACAGAGATATGAAGTGGATATGACACCACTTGCTCTCTCGGAAGTATTAGCATAGAACATTCTTAGTTCTGCAACATAAAACAGCAAGTCTGTTTTTATTACTATTTTGTTATTTTACCCCTTTTTATTTTAATTACTTTGGGGTCATCAGAACAGTGAATAGCAGGTCTGGACATACGGTTTGGACATCCAACCCCTGCTATTCGCAGGGACCTGATTCTGGACCTGAGCTCCCCGCATATACAAGATCTTTGTGCGGGGAACTCTGGATGTAGGTGATAGGGGGTGGTGTCAGGGTGAGGAGTGGACAGTGAGGGTGGGCCAACGCACCTGGATGTACAGGGTCAATTCAGGTCATGGCCTGTACATCCAACGCCAGGAAGATGGACGGGGACTTATTCCACCTTGGAGATGGAATAAGTCCAATGCAGGGAAGCAATCTCATAGCACAGACCCCCCCCCCCCCAAGTCACAGGGGGAGCAGAGGTACAGCCCTGCCACCCATCCTGGCTCTGGATGCCCCGGCCGAGGACTGGGTGGTGAGGAATGAAGCCGTGACCGGAGTTGGGGTATCTGTGCTCCTGCTGGACGCTACGGCACCAGGGCTCCAGCAGGAGCATAGGGCGGGTGGCCGTGGAGATTGCTGCACGTTCAGGGCCTCAGAATCGGGGGTCCGTCCAAGTGCCCCGATTCTGCAACTGTGGGAACATATAGCTCCCACGGTTGCAGAACTGGGTGCAGTCCGGATGTGCCTGAATCAAAATTGGCCTCTTCATGTATGGCAACCCATGCAAAAAATGGCATGCTGACACAGTTAATTGAATCTAGAGTCTGCACGCTTCACCAGCCATCACACGCACAAGAGCCACTTGCTTTTTCCATCTTGGGGTCTGCACCAGATTCGTAGATGGGAGGTGGAAGGCAGGGCTATTTCATTTAGCAGTTTAAAGGTTCATACCTCTAGACTTTACCGAGAAAGACTGCTAAGGGAAGTTTGAGATTAGAACCAGCATTTATTGTTACAACACAACAGGTTCAATGATATTTACAAGCTCATAAAACAGGTTTGCTGATTCCTGGCCAATCTAAGAGCTAATTTAAGAGTAGTGGCTGTACTGTACACACAGCTCTTTTAAAAAGTTTACAGTGATTGGTGGAAGTGGCTGTGTATTAATTAAAGAACTAACAGTGCATTTAGGCAAGAATTTCTACTCACAATCAGGTTTTTAAAATCCAGTTTTAAGGGGTCTCCAGGTCCTTACTGGTAGTGATGGTATGTAAAACACATTTGCATAATCCGTCCTGGGCAGAGTTTTCTTAAGTCTATAAGAGAGCAATTCTGGGGAAGTTGCAGGATTCTTGGAATAGCCTTCTTGGACGCTGTTTTTCTGGAAGACTATAAGAGATTTTTAAGAAAGTCAGCATAGTGCTGACCTGGTTGGAGGTGTTCTCCAGTTTTGTTATTTTTAATGAGAAGACCACTTCTCTTTTCATATAGACATGCAAAGGGTCCTGGGTTTGCTTCTGAGATCTGGTCTTTTGCTTCCAGGGTGGATTGAGGGGGCATCCATAGTCCCTGGGAGAAGGGCATCGTAGTCAGCACACAGTGACGGAAGTCAGGGCACAAGATTGTAGGGTTCCAGAGAGAGCCCCAGTGCACAGTCCCGAGAAAGGACTATTGCTGCGATAACTGAAATAAAGTAAATTGGCTATTCACCCAAGAGACAACTGCCTTCATGTTCCTGAAGCATTAGACTATAGAAGGGATCTTGTTAGTAGGAACAGCATTATGGGCTGCTTTATGATTCTTATTAAATAAACATGTCTCCATAATAAAGAGGCTAGATGGTCATTTTAAATTGTAAATCATAAACCATATGATCCATTTGTAAGAGCACCCTGTGTTGCAGGGTGCCAAAATGGATCATGCTTGTGAGGCCTATAGAAATTTCAGAGTGAGAGGTAGCGACGCACAGAGACGTAACAACATAGGAACTGCCAAAGGCCCATTAAGCCCAGTATCCTGTTTCCAACAGTGGCCCGTCTCAAAAAGCAGCAGGATTCCATGCTGCTTACTCCCAGGGATAAGCAGTGACTTTTCCCAATTCTATATTGCTAATAACAGTTTATGAACTTTTCTTCCAGGAATTTGTTCCAACCTTTTTAAAACCCACCTACACTAACTGCTTTCACCGCTCTGTTAGGCAACGACTTCCACAGCTAATTATGTGTGGAGTGAAATATATTTTTTCCTCTTTGTTTTAAATATACAACTTAATAACTTCAATTTGCATTTACCTGTTACATTTGACTTAGGATGTTGTAGACCTCCATCATATCTCCCCTGAGCTGTTGTATGTAGAGGAGCAAAAGCAGACCCAATGTAGGAGTCTGTAGGCTTTCTGCCTCTCCCAAGGAGGGAAAAGTAAGTCTAAAGCTTTCTACTTTCTTTTACTTTAAGAAATAAGTGGAGATAAGGAACTAACAAGAAGTGGAAGCTTCCCAAGCAGTGGAAGATAGCTCTTACTCTCAGCATTTGCTAATGGAAGAAGAGGTTCCAATGTGGGTTGCCAGAAGGGATCTGGAACCCAAACAACAGCATTCTGTGATTCTTCAAGGAGTTGGGAAATCAGCGCCGGATGCACCAAGAAAAGGAAAAGGAGAGGAGACTGTCCTGTAGGCAAGCAGTCCAGCTAATAGAATTTTACATAGCCAGGGTCTTAAGAGGTATAGGAGCTCCCAGAAATAATCCAGTAGAAGCTGCTGCAAGAGAAAAACAAGGGGATCCTGTTTGTGTGACTTATGAATATATAAATATATTGTATGACAGCGGGGCCAGCTAAGTCCGGACTATATGGAGGATGTAGCAGGACCTCCCACATCCGCTGTGTCAACCACAATTGGTTTGTTTTGACGTGTGGGGTCTTGCGCTGTCATGCAGAAGTTTAACTCCTTCACGTAATCATCCCAGTCTTTTCCGTCTTATGGCTGCATGCAATGTCCGGACTTAGCCCCTTCAGATTTTCATTTATTCGGACCTTTGAAGAAATTCTTGGCGGGGAAACGCTTTGCGGATCAGGAGGAATTGGAAGACACCGTTATGGACTACTTCAAGCAACTTGACATGCAACTGTACCGTGAAGGGATGTTCAAACTAGTGTCACGCTGGAATAAATGTCTCAATGTTTACGGTGATTATGTGGAGAAGTAAACAAAAGTATGTAGTTTTTGGTGGAATGTATTGAATAATTTCTTTAAATACAAATGTTAGTGTAATTTTGGCCTATACCTTTAATATCAGACACCCCTCGTATAATGTAGAGAAACCAGAGTATATGTTGCAATGGGGAGCTTACTTTGCAGGTTGAGAGGATTGAAGGTAATGATGTAGTAGAGGGAGGAGGAACTGATATATGGGAGATTTGATGATCTTAGGACATAATTGACCTGAGGGAGGTCTGGGAGCTGGCCGGAAGGGCTGTACCTCTAGGGGCTTCCTGGAAACGGAGGAGAAGACTTCCTTTCCAAGTAGAGAGTGAGAGAGAGAGTGAGAGAGT
This sequence comes from Ichthyophis bannanicus, assembly GCA_033557465.1. NCBI lineage: Eukaryota > Metazoa > Chordata > Amphibia > Gymnophiona > Ichthyophiidae > Ichthyophis > Ichthyophis bannanicus. The sequence continues at coordinate 553,137,599 of CM066031.1, forward strand.
GAGTCTCTCCAGAGTGTTCAGAGGAGTCATGAAGAGATTCCATGGAGCACTCTACACAAGGATGAAGATCTTCCAAACACAAGGAGAATTACCTGGTCTTGAATCTCTGTTTTCCTAACAGGCATTTTATAGATTTTTTTGTCATTTGAAAAAAAGGAGACAAGGATTTTTTCAGTTTCTTGAGATTAAAAGGAGAGAACCCACGAGGAAGCAATGGGATTTCCAAGAGTTCCAGGCAGTGAGTGCTCAAGAAGCTTGAAGTCAATATTCTAGAAACAGTATATTATCTGGTTTAGTGGTGGATTTTCACTAAATTCTTTACAGATTTTGTATTTCTGTATCATTCTGTTTTTCTTACTGTACTCTTGTTAGCTTTTGGACTTCTAGTAAATAACTTTGGTTGGAACAAAAATCTGGACGTGATGATATTTTGTGAATGGAATGAGAAGTATGTGTGATTCCATAAGGCCAAAATCTTCCAGCATCTACTAGTCCTATCCCAGAACATGTTTGTAGGCACTACAGATGCACCTAATTGCTGCAGCCTCTGAAGGTGGACTACTGTGCTTAAACTCTATGTGGGATATGTTCTCATGAAAAGTGAAAGAGGTCTTTATATAGATAGACAGACAGCTATAGGTGTCTACCATTTGTATGTGGTACTAATCTGGGAATACTGAGTGCTATAGCCGGGTTTCTGTGTACTGAAACTCTGTCTGACTTGTCTGTGTGGAGATTCTGAGACATTACTCCAGAGGCAGATAAAAATGAGAGGAAAATCCCGGCAAGAGAGTAAACAGCAATATTAAACAATCTGGTAGCAGCACACTTCAGATATTATGCACTACAAATGATGAAGAGGCCTGCACTGCCAAGGATTCTCATGGGTTGCTAGCAGTCACTATTTAGTTACTAAGTTCCATAGAGCATCCATTTTTTAAGATCCCTTTGAATCCTGATGTGTACCCAACCATCAATTTAGTTTAGTTGCCATTTCCCCCTCCCCTCCACACTTACTTGTTTTTCCTATGGTATATTAGCTAAGGTTCAATTGTGTATTTGACAGCCTATCTCCCCCAAAGGATGGATATCTCCATAAACCTATGAATGCAATCTGATCCCCCATAGGATCTATATGTAGGGAGTATTTTCTGTGATATATCCAAAGGGGGTGTGCCCTAATTGTAATGTAAAGGAGTAATATGAAAGCTCATGAGGGGAGCGGCTTGGTGTCTTTCTGTAGATCCAACTCTGCTTGGAGGTTGCTCACGGCTCCAGAGCAGTGTTGCCATTTCCGTGGTTTTCCCGCTCAGCTGGGTGACGTTTTGCCAGGATTGTGGGAAATGTTTGCACATCATGGGTTCTTGGGCTCTTGGGCTATTGTCCATGCCATTTTGGGTGAGAAAACTATGGGGAAAATGGCACAGAAAAATTATGAATCTTGATTATGTTCCAGTGTCTTCTAACCTGCCCAGCCCTGCTCTGAGTCACAGCACAATGATGTCAGCCCTTGGCTGCATCTCATTGGTTAGGTCAGAGTGCTGGTCAATGAAGATGCAGCAGGGTGGGCAGCAACCTCCTCTCCCTTCCAGTGGGTGCTGTAATGTTACTCTGGGGGTATCCCTACATTAGAGAAAACCCAGGAGAGTTCAAGGCTACCTTCTTCCCCTCCCCTTCTGTGTGCACCGTGACATCACATGCTGGTGTCAGGGGTGTGTGGCCAAAGGGGGTGACTACCTTGGGCTAGTGTTCAGCCAGCATTTGCCTGGAAATTTCAGACTTATCTGGCAACACTGTTACAGAGCAGCATTCCCTCTAAGTAGTACATGAGTTCTCTGCTCGTCTTCCTGCAATGATATTGATCTTCCAATCAGGAAGGGCAGGCAGCTCCCATAGGAGTCCTATAGAATTTGTCTGCTCCTCATGATTGGAAAAGCAATATTGATTCACTACCTGATTGGCAGGAACATAAGCAGAGGAGTCGCGCATAGCTTATAGAAAGAATGCTGTAAGAGCTCAGGGAGGAGTACTTAGATGCTACAGAGGTCCACAATAAACACTACTTCCAGTTTCAGTAACCAGATCTACTGTGAGGGTGGCCAGGACTCAGGGAGGCATACCTGGACCCTACAGCCCTTGAGTGGCTATCACTGGTGAGAAGGGATCCAGCAGCTAAGAGCATAAGAAGATAAAATTGCCATATTAGATTAGACCAAATGTCCATCAAGACCAATATTGTGTTTCTACCCGTTGGTCTCGGTTCATGTCACAAGTACCTGGCAGGGTCCACTAGACAAAGGAGGAGAGTGTTGGGGGGAAGGCCATGGCATACCTCTCTGATTGGGGGGCCAAGATCCACCTTGACTCCACCCGAAGGTCCTCACTAACTCTACCCCTAGCCCCCCCGAGGCCTTCCCCTCCTGCCCGTGGGGATCTGATCTCCTGTGGGCAGACAGAAGGAGTCTGCCACAATTGTAGCCATTCCCTTCTCTTCTGCCCACAGGAGATCAGATCCCCTTGGGCAGAACAGGAGGAGAAGGTTGCAGTATGCCACTGGGATGAAGTGAAAACAAAAGGAGAGAGAAAAAATGGCAAAATGAGAGAAGACTCTGGAAAGAGAGTTAAGAGAAGACAGAAGAAAGCAGAAACCAACATGATTAGAAAGATAACTGTCCAGACAAAGGTAGAAATAAATTCCATCTCAATACTGAACTGCAGTGGTAAGCATTCCGGTGAAGCTGGATATTGAATGCCTGTGGATGGATATATGACCCAGCATTGAATATCCGGGTTTAGGGTTCAGCAGAAATGGTTATCAGTGCTAGCCACTGCCACTGAATATCCCCCTATATTTATAATAGAACAATGATTTTCTGCCCTTTCATGAATAAGCATATTCAAAGCACCTTGATCTCCCAACAACTGAGCTATACTTTCCACTGATAGAAACATAGAAACATGACGGCAGAAAAAGACCATATGGTCTATCTATTCTGCCCTTCCATATCAACTACTATAATCCGCTTTTTTCCTTTAGAGATCTTCTTTGTTTCTCCCATGCTTTCTTAAATTCAAATACTGTCCTCATCTCAACTACCTCCACTGGGAGACTATTCTACGCATCTACCACTCTTTAAGTAAAGAAATATTTCCGAATATTACTTCTGAATCTATCCCCTTTCACTCTCATCCTCCCCCCTTGTTGCAGAGCTTTCTTTAATTTATGCCACAAAGGTATATAAATGTCTCTATCATATCTCCTCTATCGTGACTTTCCTCTAAGATATATATTAAGAACCTTAAGTCTGTCCCCATATACTTTGTAACGAAGACCACTAATCATTTTAGTAGCCACTCTCTGCACTGACTCCAACCTGTTTATATCCCTTTGAAGGTGCATTCTCCATAATTGCACACAATACTCCAAATGAGGTCGCACCAAAGACTTATACAGAGGCACTATCACTTCCTTATTCCTGCTAGTCATTCCTCTCCCTATGCACCCAAGCATCCTTCTGGCTTTTTCCATTACCTTTTCTATCCGTTTATCCATTTTAAGATCATCAGAAATAACCATGCCCAGGTCCCGCTCTTCTTTCATGGACAGAAGTACTTCGCCCCCTATACTGTTCTGCTCCCTTGGATTTTTGCAGCCCAAATGCATGACCCTGCATTTTTAGCATTAAAATATCAGTTGACAAATTCTTGGCCAGTCTTCAAGCTTACAGTAGCTGGATCCCTCCTCATGTTATTTACTGCTTCCTGTGTGTCTACTCTATTGCAGATTTTGGTATCATCCGCAAAGAGGCAAACCTTACCCGACAGTCCTTCCGCAATATCACTAACAAAGATATTAAAAAGAATCGGACCAAGGACAGATCTCTATGGCACACCACTGGTAACATCCTTCTCCTTAGAGTGAGCTCCATTTACCTGTACACTTTGCCTCCCATTCAACCAATTTCTAAGCTAGTCAGTCACTTTAGGGTGCTCAGTTTATTTATAAGTCGCCTGTGTGGAACAGTGTCAAAGACTTTACTGAAATCTAAGTACACTACATCTAGGGCTCTCCTTCAGTCCAACTTTCTGGTCACCCAGTAGAAGAAATCAATCAGATTTGTCTGACAAGACCTGCCTCTGGTAAACTTATACTGCCTCGGATCCTGTAATCCATTGAACTCCAGAAATCTCACTATCCTCTGTTTTAGCAGCATTTCCAATAATTTACTCAACAAAGAGGTCAGACTAACTGGCCTGTAGTTCTCAACCTCATCCTTACTTTCGCTTTTGAGTAGAGGGATCACATGTGCCTTTCTCCAGTCCTCTGGGACCACTCCTGACTCTAAAGAAGCATTGAAAAGGTCAGTCAGTGGAGCTGCTAGAACATCCCCAATTACCTTCAATATTCACATATGTATCCTGTCCAGTTCCATCGCTTTGTCTACTTTTAGTTTAGCTAGTTCCTTACGAAAACAGTCTTCTGAAAATTGTTCAAGATCCCTTTCACTTCTGTTCCTATTTGTGGGTGTTTTCTGAGGACCTGCACCTGGCCCTTCTTCTGTGAACACAGAACAAAAATATTTGTTACGTAATTCCAATTTATCCTCATCAACTTCTACATATTCCTCCCCTACACTCTTGAGACTGACCATACCACTTTTGCGTTTTCTCCTCTTGCTAACATATCTGAAAAATGTCTTGTCCCCCCATTTTATTGTTTTGGCTATTTCTTCTTCTTTTTGTATCTTTGCTTTTATGACTACTTTCCTAGCTTCTCTAGGTTTTTCCAAATATTGATGCTTGTCTTCCTCTCTCTGTGATTGCTTATATTTTATGAAGGCCACCTTAATTTTTTTTTCCTTTTCAGCTACTTCTTGTGAGAATCATAGTGGCCTCCTTTTCCTGTTACATTTATTTACCTTTCTAACAAAAAGGTTTGTTGCCCTTAAAATATCCCCTTTCAGCTTTCTATGTCCCCCAGCTGTTCCCATCTTGCTAACAATTTCTTGAGGTATTGTCCCATCTTGGCAAAGTTAGTTTTCCTAAAGTCTAAGACCCTCGCTTTTGAATGGATTTTATCAGCCCTAGTCCTAATACTGAACCACACCATCTGATGATCACTGAATGTGAGATGATTTCCCACTATAACATCAGAAACACTTTCCCTATTGGTAAGCACCAGGTCCAGTATGGCCACTTCACATGTGGGTTCTGTTACCAGTTGCCAGAATAGTTCTCCCTGTAGATAATCTAGGATCTCCTTACTTCTAGATGACACCACAGCAGGGCTGTGCCAATCAACATACTTCTCGCTGTCTCAAATGCTTTTCAGCCTTGCCATCTCTTCTCTGAGCTTCTCCATTTGTTTCATGAGGGCTTCAGCTTGCAGGCATCTTGCACATGTAACTAGTCCCTTGAATAGCATTGGGCTGTGTGTCTGGACAGAGGCAGAAGCTGTAATGGGGACAACAGCTTTGGCAATACAATTTCTCCCAGCCATCGTTCAGTTGGTGGAGCTTTCATAACTGTTGAAAAAAAAGAGAGACACCTACCAAAGTCCAAAACTTTTCCTCAACTGTCCTTTAAGAGAAAAAGCAGCTAGCCTCTTTTATGTGTGTTCTAAAAGCACTGTTCTAAGATCCTGTGTGTAGCCCTGCTTCCTTGCTAAACAGTTATTACTTTACACCAGTAAATTTTGATGTGTCTGAAGTATATCAATTAATGTAACATAGTAACATAGTATATGACAGTAGATAAAGACCAGTATGGTCCATCTAGTCTGTCCAGCAAGGCAGCAAGCGCAGTTGCACCTGCCGCTCCATGCAGGACACCCCTCCGCATGCCTTTGTTTAGGGGTGTACCCACTGTTCTGTATAGGTCACCCCTATTTGTTCAGATATAAGAGATAGTTATGTTTATTTTGATTTTATCCTGTTGCTAAAAAGGGATCCACTGTGACTGTCCCATGCCATTTTGAATTCTGTCACTGTATTTGCCCCCAACACTTCCATCGGGAGGGCATTCCAAGCATCCGCCACCTTTTCAGTGAAGAAGTATTTCCTGACATTGCTTTTCAGTTTACCCCCTTGCATCTTCATGTTATGCCCTCTAGTTTTACAGCTTTCCCATCTTTGGAAGAGATGTGTTTGTTCATTAATACTCTTCAAGTATTTAAAGGTCTGAATCATATCTCCCCTGTCCCTCCTCTCCTCCAGAATGTACATATTTAGGTCTTCAAGTCTCTTTTCATAAGTCTTCTGACGCAGGCTCCAAATCATTTTGGTCACCTTTCTCTGAACTGCTTCCAGCCTTTTTATATCCTTTGTGAGATATGTCTCCAAAGCTGAACACAGTATTCCAAGTGAGGCCCCACCAGCGACTTGTACAGTGGCATTAGTACCTCTTCCTTTATGCTGGTAGCTCCTCTCTGTATGCAACCCAGCATCCTTCTGGCTTTTGCCACTGTCTTGTCACACTGTTTCGCCACCTTGAGTTCTCAGAAACAATCACTCAGCGATCTTTCTGGTCCGTGCACACCAAACTCTCGCCCCCTATCACATACAATTCCCTTGGATTTCTGCTTCCCAAGTGCATGGAACTGCACTTCTTCACATTAAATCTTAACTGCCAAGCATTAGATCATTCTTCCTACTTTTGTAAATCTTTCCTCATGTTCTCCACTCCCTCAGGGGAGTTCACTCTGTTGCAAATTTTCGTGTCATCTGCAAAAAGATTTTTCCATTCAGTCCTTCAGCAACATCACTCACAAAAATATATTGAACAGTACCAGTCCCAGGACTTAACCCTGGGGCACACCACTAATCACCTTCCTTTCATCCGAGTAAGTTCCGTTTACTGTCATCTTCTGTCGCCTGTCATTCAACCAATTTGTGATCCAGTTCACCATCTTAGGACCCATCCTCAAGCTGTTGAGTTTACTGCTCCTATGAGGAACAGTATGAAAGGCTTTGCTGAAATCTAGATAGATCACATCCATCGCATGCCCTTGATCTAGTTCTCTGGTCACCCAGTCAGAGAACTCAATCATATTTGTTTGGCAAGATTGTCCTTTGGTAAAACCATGTTGCCTCAGATCATGCAACCTGTTGGTTTTGAGGAAGTCCACTATTTGCTCTTTCAGGTGAGGTAAGGCTTACTGGCCTGTAATTTGTCACTTCTTCCCAACTACCACTTTTGTGAAGAAGTACCACATCAGCCCTTCTCAAATCCTGTGGAACTTCTCCTGTCTCCAATGATCTATTAAAAACATCCTTTAAAGGCCCTGCAAGAACCTCTCTGAGCTCTTTCAGTATCCTGGCATGTATCCTATCCGGTCCCATAGCCTTGTCCACATTCAGTTTTGCAAGCTGTTCTAACACATCATCTTTTGTGAATGGTGTGCTATCTACTGCATTCCCATGTGTATATTTGCCAATCACAGGTGGTCTTTCTCCGGGATTTTCTTTAGTAAAAACAGAAGTATTTGTTTAGCATTTTCTCTTTTTCAATGTCACTTTCCACGAATCCATTCCCAGAAACTCTACCTCTGATTTTCCTCCTCTCCTGAATATACTGAAAAATGTTGTGTCGCCACACTTCACATCATTAGCCATCTTTTCTTCTGCCTTTGATCTTGCTGTCCTTATTTCTCTTTTTGTCTCTTTTAGTTTGATCTTGTATTAATGTTCCTCTGTTTGCGAGCTTCTGAATTTTGTGAAAGCCGTGTTTTTTGCCTTTATTTATGCAGCCACTTCTTTGGAGAATCAAATAGGTTTAATTTTCCTCTTGTTTTTATTGACATTCCTTTTATTGCCTCCTTTACTTTAGTTCATTGCAATTCCACTTCCCTAATCCCCTCCCACCCTGCCAATTCCTCCTTCAGGTACTTGGCCAATGTGTTCCCATTTGTAAAATTACCTAATCAAAGCTGCTTGAAGAATGTAAAATCATTTATTTTTAGTAGATATCCAGGTGTGGAACTATCTGCTTCCTAGATTTCCCCTACCAACCAATAAAAATCTGTTGTCTAAGTCAACAAGCTAATTGGGGAGTTGCCCTTTATAGCAAGAATTCTCACATGGGGTGGATGGGAGCTGGGCTGGGAAGGGAGGGATCGAACACCTGAGGAGGTCAGTGACTTCAAAGACCTTGCCTACCCCTTTGAACTTGAAAACTAGAGGAGAGGAAAAAAACTATAGCTGTAGAAAAAAAGCTTTGCCCTAGAACACAAAAAATTCCCCCTTTGAAATACAACAGAAAAAAAATTAGCTATTAAAAATGACTAAAAAAAAACCTTTAAGAGCTCTCAGGCAGAGAGGTTGTATTCAAGAGCCCCACAGTATTCCTTGCTTGCAATGCAGACCATCTAGGAATGGCAGAACCTGCAAGGCAATGTAGACCTTTATAGAGTACTCAGCTGCCTAGATCTTAAGCAAGCTAAGACCACCAACACCTGAGGCGGTCAGTGACTTCAAAGAGCTTGTCTACCCCTTTGAACTTGAAAGCTAGAGGAGAGGAAAAAATCTAGCTGTAGAAAAAAAGCTTTGCCTCAGAACACAAAAAAATCCCTTTTTGCAATACAGGAGAAAAAAACGTAGCTATTTAAAATGACAAAAAAGCCCCCTTTAAGAGCTCTCAGGCAGAGATGTCACTCAGCACTTTCCTACCCTTCCTAAGGTAGCTCTCCACCTCCGAAACTTTCCTAACTCCTTCCGCCTTTTATATAGAATCACAATGATTTCTCCGTAAATCACCACCTTTGCCGCTCTCCAGAATAAGTTTGTATTGCCCACATGTTCCTGGTTAAAGTGCTGATACTCATCCCACTTCCCCTATAGAAATGCTCTAAAAATCCTATCCCTATGTAGCGCCCCCTTGGGTGCGCTCTGAGTCTGGGACCACCCTGGCTGGAGTTCCCTCAAGGGTGGGCTCCATCGATCTTTGTCCTTTTGGCACCTGGTGCCTCCACCTAGGAAAGAAAAGTGTTAGCAGGTAGGATTTCCCTACTTTCATCCCAGGAAACCTCTCAAAAAACACTGCTGTGAACAAGGCTGGCTTAAATAGTATTTACAATTTATTTACAAAATATATACATCAATTATTGTGATAAAATAATGCAGTATATACAACCTATATTATGATATGTGGTTCAAGCAGGTAAGGTGAAATAACAATGCAGGATAAGAGAGAAGGCAGTTTAAGCAACAAACTATATCCTTATACGTAATGACTTAAGTAAACCTTTCAAGATTATGGATCTAACCTTAATAACCTGTCTCCTAACTCCCCTTCCTTTTCCCACCAGCTCCAACTCTTACCCACTGCTGGAGCTCTGGACCGGTGGCTGCTTGTGAAAGTAGAGGTTTTGTAGATCTGTCCAATCGCTGAGGCTGTAGCCTTGGCTCCGCTTCCTCCAAGCTCTCCTCCAATCCAGAGAGGGTCTTGCATTTCTGCCCACTCTGGAACAACTGTTGCAATTTTCCCTTGAGCTGATCTGCCACTGGACCTCCCTGGGTCTTATGGATCCTAATCCGGAATGGACTTTCTGCCGCTGCAGCTCTCTATGGAGCTGATTCTGCCACTGTAGCTTCCTCTGGAGCGGAGGCTGCTGCAGCTCTCTCTGGAGCTGATTCTACCACAGTAGCTCCCTCTGGAGCTGATTCTCTGCCACTGCAGCTCTCTCAAGCCGATCTGCTACTGGGTCTTGTGGCTCTTTATCTGGAATGGACTTTCTGATGCTACATCTCTCTATGGAGCTGATTCAGCAACTGGACCTCCTTGGGTCTTGTGGCTCCTAGTCTAGAATGGACTCTCTGCTGCTGTAGCTCTCTATGGAGCTGATTCCGCCACTGTAGCTCCCTCTGGAGCTGATTCTCTGCCACTGCAGCTCTCTTGAGCTGATCTGCCGCTGGGCCCTTCCTGGGCCTTGTAGCTCCTGGATTCTCTGCTGCTGCCTCCCATGTCTGGATTAGGCTCTCCACTGAGCAAGTTCCACCAGCCCCCAGTATTTACTTCTCCACCCTCTGTCTGATGTGTGCATTTTATTCCCCTACACTATTCTCTATAGATTTAAAGTAAAATCTTAACAATTGAAATAAATGTGAGCAAATATTATCCTTGCTCTTTCAGCACAAGCAGTGATTTGCATATCCCCCCCCTAAATGTTTCCTTTCTAGCTCTGCTAGCCTAGTGACTGTTAATGCAGGTCGCTGTTGTAATGCTGCCCTTCATCTGACCTCTTCAGCAGCATAGTGACCATTTATCCTTTCATTCTACATTATTCAGTACACTCTCAAACGCCCACCTTTAGGGGGGTTTCACCTATAAAGATATATCGGGAATCTCCACCTCCTTCTTCTCCAAGCCCTCCTCTCTCAGGGCAATATCTACTCGGATCATAGAGTGATCAGATATAATTAGGGATCCAACAGTAGCCCCCACAACCCTCACAAACAGAGAAGGCATAACTAAAATATAATTAATTCTAAACTAGGTTGAGTGAGCACAAGACACGTGTGTATAACTCTTGTGACCTGAAGATCTGCCATTAGCGTAGCAAATCAAGCTGCTCACCCAGTATAGGGATTCTATCACTCACCTCCTTTATTGGGATTATAATTCTTGTCTAAATGGGGATCATGCACTCCAATAAAATCCCCCAATGAGAATTTCCTGTCCCTCAAATTGCCCTAATAGGTCAATCAATTTTCTGAAGAAGGCACCATCATACAGTAGTTATTGTGTGCCTACAAATTAGCCAGGTGTGACGGGAAATGATCCTGTAGCCAGGACATACCTTCCAGAGGACGCATTATTCTCTCGCATCAAAGATGTGTCTCTAGGGGCTTCTTTCCAAGTGGGAAGGGTTAGGATGGCCATTTTAGTGGGTGATTTGCTCATTAGGCTTGTAGATAACTGAGTGGCCCGGTGGGCATGAGGATTGCTTGCTCACTTGCCTGCCTGCTGTGAAGGTGGCGGACCTCATGCGTCACCTAGTTAGGATTCTAGACAGTGCTGAGGAGGAGGCAACTGACTTGGTACATGTGGACAATAATGACATAGAAAGGCAGGTTCTGGAAGCCAAATTTAGGTTTTTAGACAGAAAGTTTAAACGGAGTCTCAATGTGTGGATGAGATGATGGCGCAGGGAGGAGGGCTTTAGATTTGTCAGGAACTGGGGGGAAAAAGAGGGCCCTTTCTGGAAGGATGGCACAGTGGCCTAGTGGTTAGGGCAGCAGCCTAGAGCTAGAAAGACCAGAGTTTAAATCCCACCAGCTTTCCTTGTGACCTCCATTGCATCAGGTACAAACCTATATTGGGGACAGGGAAATGTACACAGTATCTGAATGTAACTCATTGTAATCTTCTCCTGGAAAGGCGTGAGCTAAATACAATAAATAAATAAATACCTTAACGAAGGTGGGACCAGGCTGCTGATACTAACCTTTAAAAATGAAATAGAGCCGTTTTTAAACTAGATATTGGGGGAAATTTGACTGTTGCCCAGGAGCGTATGGTTCAGAATAATATACCATTGAAGGATACTACTAAAAGAGAGAGGTTAGGACATCCCAATAGAGAGGATGCAATAAAGGTAAAAGTAGTTCAGGTACCCTTAAGTAAACAGCAGACAGAATTGAAAGATTTAAAATTCCCCCTGTCAAGTGATGAGCAGGCTATCTATATGAACAAAAGCATACTTTGAAATGCTTATATGCAAATATTAAGAGTCCAAAAAATAAGACGGGAGAGTTAGAATGCATAGCATTGATTGAAAAGAGACCTGGTGAAAGGAGGATAACCAATGGGACACTGTGATACAAGGGGTTCAAATTACATCACAAAGGTAGGGTAGATCAAATTGGTGGAAGGTTGGCACTATATATTAAAAAAGGCATTGAGTCAAACAGTTTAAAAGTTTTGGAGGAAACACAATGCACTATAGAATCATTATGGACAGAAATTTCATGTGAGAAGGGGAAGGGAATAGCAGTAGGGGTGTACTACCATCCACCTGGCCAGAATGAACAGATGATGAAATGCTAACAGAATTAGGGAAGTTAACAAAATTGGCAAAACAGTAATAAATGGTGATTTTAATTATCCTGATAACAATTGGGTGAGTGTCACATCAGGACATGCTAGGAAGATAACATTTCTAGGTGAAATAAATGACTGCTTCTCGAAAAAGCTGGTTCAGGAAACAACACATTGGGGAGCTATTTTGGACTTAATCCTTAGTTGAAGACAGGATCTGGTACAAGAGGTGACTGTGTTCAGACCACTTGGCAATAGTTATCATAATATGATAAAATTTGATTTAATAAATAGAGAAATCTAGGAAAAGCAAGGAAATCTACTGTGCTAGAATTTTACTTTGTAAAAGGAAGCTATGATAAAATGATTAAGAACAAACTAAAAGGAACAGCTGCAAAGTTACGCATTTACATCAGGCCTGAACATTGTTTAAAAATACCATCTTGGAAGGCCAGAGCAGTTGCATTCCATACTTTAAAAAAAGGAGTTAGGAAAGCCAAACGACTGCTGACATATTTTAAAGATGAGGTGAGAAGAACTGTTTTAGCTAAAACCCAGGGCTGGCGCAAGGATTGGAGGCACCCTAGGCAGACCCCTCACCCCATTATTGCCACTGCCACCCATCTCTGGGTTTCGCAGTGGTGACAATAGCCCTCAGACCACCATGCAGCATATACTAACATTCCAGCACTGCATCACGATTTCCTTTGGTGCACAATGTGCTGCTTCTGCCCCCCTCCGACGCCACTTCTGGTTTCAGAGGGAGACGTAAATGTCACATTGTGCACCGAAGGAAACTGCAATTCAGCGCCGGAGTGTTACTAAGTGCTTCATTGCAGTTTGAGGGCTATTGACATTGTTGCAGGCCCCGGAGAAGGGTGGCAGCAGTGGCAATGGGCACTTGCTGAGGGCTGGCACCCCAGGCAACTGCCTAGTTTGCCTAGTGGTAGCACTGGCCCTGCTAAAAACCCTTTAAAAAATGAAAAAGGGACCAAATGAAGAAAACAGCAAACAGCATAAGCACTGGCACGTTAGATACAAAACATTGATAAAACAGAGAGAATTTGAATAGAAGCTTGCCATGGAAACAAAAACTTGTACTAACCTTTTTCAGGTACATTCAAAGCAAAAGTGAGGGAGTTAGTTGGATCATTAGATGATAGAAAAGTAAAAGGGGCACTAAGGGACGACGAGGCCATAGAAGAGACACTAAATAAATTCTTTGCTTTGGTCTTTACTGAAGAAGATCTAGGGGAGATGCCATAAATGATATTTAAAAGTAATGAATCAGAGAAATTGAAACAAACCTAAGTGAACCTGGAAGATGTAATAGGGCGATTTGACAAATTAAAAAGTAGCAAATCACCTTGATTGGTACTGAAAGAACTTAAAAATTAAATTGCAGACCTATTAGTAATTTGTAAAGTATGATTAAGATTATCTATAGTACCTGAAGATTGGAGAGTGGCCAGTATTAAACCAGCTTTTAAAAGGGGTTGCAGGGGTGATCTGGGAAACTACAGACCAGTGAGCCTGATATCACTACCAGGCAAAATGGTAGAAACCATTATAAAGAACAAAATTAGTAAACATATAGATAGTTATAATTTAATGGGACAAAGCCAACATGGATTTAGCCACTGAAAGTCTTCTCTCACTAATTTGAAACATTTTTTGAAGGTGTAAATTAACAGGTGGATAGAGGTGAGCCGGTTGACATAATGTATTTGGATTTTCAGAAGGCCTTTGACAAAGTCCCTCATGATGAAATTAAAAAGTCATGGGATAGGAGGCAATGTCCTTTGATGGATTGGGAACTGGTTAAAAGATAGAAAATATGGAGAATAGGGCTAAATGGTCAGTTTTCTTACCGGAGAGAGGTAAATAGTGGAGTATCCAAGGGATCTGTGCTGTGCCCACTATTTTTTTTTACATATTTATAAATGACTTGAAAATGGGAACAATGAGTGAGCTGATCAAATTTACAGACAGCACAGAATTATTCAAAGTTATTAAATCACAAAAATTGCAAGGGGACCTTGATAAATTGGAAGACTGGACATCCAAATAGCAATTGAAATTTAATGTGGACAAGTGCAAAATTATATATTGAGATAAGAACAACCCAAAGTATAGCTTCATGATACAAGGTTCCACATTAGGAGCCATCACCCAGGAAAACGATCTAAGCATCATCATGGATAATACTTTGAAATTCTCTCTTCAGTGTGCAGCAGTAGCCAAGAAAGCCAATAGAATGCTAGGAATTATAAGGAAAGGAATGGAGAATAAAACAAAGGATATCATAATGCCTCTGTATAGCTCCATGGTGCAACCACACCTTGAAGATTGTGTGCAGTTTTGGTTGCTGCATCTAAAAATAGGTATAGTGGAATTAGAAAAGGTACAGAGAAGACTGAGGGAGGAGGGAGATGGAAGGTTCAGGCTGGGATGGGGAGATAAAGGGGGAAATAAGAGAAATTGTGGCATGAGTAGAAGAAACTTGTATGTGTATAATTTGGATTTTCCTTAAATAAAGAACTATAGAAAAGTTACAGAGAAGGATGACCGAAATGATAAAGGGGATAGAAGGATATGTACCCCTTCAAGAAAAGGCTTAAAAGGTTAGGGCTCCATCTTGGAGAAGAGATGGCTGAGGACAGATATGATAGAAGTCTATAAAATAATGAGAGAAGTGGAATTAGTACATTTGAATTGGTTGTTTATTGCTTCAAAAAATACAAAAACTAGAGGGCACACAATGTAACTAATTGGAGAAAATATTTTTTCACTCAATGCAAAATTAAGCTCTGGAATTCATTGCCGAAGGATGTAGTAAAAGTTGTTATTGTAGCTGGGTTTAAAAAAGGGTCGGACAAGGGAAAATTCACCATAGAACAATACAGAGGCATTATAATATCCTTGGTTTTATTCTCCATTCATTTCCTTATGATTCCTAGCAATCTATTTGCTTTCTTGGTTACTGCTGCACACTGGGCGGAGAGTTTCAATGTATTATTCATGATGACACCTAAATCTTTTTCCTGGGTGGTGGTTCCTAATATGGAACATTGCATTATATAACTATAGTTGGGTTGTTCTTTCTTAGGTGCATAACTTTGCACTTGTCCACATTAAATTTCATCTACCATTTGGATGCCCAGTCTTCCAATTTTGTCAAGGTCCTCTTACAATTTTTCACAAGCCTCTTGCGTTTTAACAACTTTGAATAATTTTGTGTCACCTGCAGATTTGATCACCAAACTCGTTATTCCCATTTCCAGGTCATTTATGAATATGTTAAAAAAACGGCAGACCTAACTCAGATCCCTGGGGTACTCCACTATTCACCTTTCTCCATTGGGAAAATTGGCCATTTAGCTCTGCTCTCTGTTTTCTGTCTTTTAACCAGTTCCTGATCCGCAATAGTACACTGCCTCCTATCCCATGACTTTTTAATTTCACCAAGGATCTCTCATGAGGGACCTTGTCAAAGGTTTTCTCCCTATCCTCCATCAATTACTGTCTCAAGCATCATGTCAGGCTCCTACAGCAGGCTATAGAGACAGCTCCTGTGCTTAGATGGGGTGGTTGATAAAACAGTCCAAATGCCAAGAGTGTCTGTTAATACTACTCCAATTTAGAAAGCAGGCCATTGGGCTGTTGTAACTGCCTTCATTGCTTCCCTACAATGTCTGACACTCCTTGCAGTCACAGCAATGGTGTTGGCTTACAAAGCTACTTCCTTAGGAGGGATGAAAGCAAGATTTCTTCCTTATGAAAGACACACATATGAGCAAGGTAGAGCAGTGCAAAGCACACTTTTACCATGAACAGTTCTGAGCAAGTGTCTGAAAATTCTTTACTCATAGTGACTGCTTTGCAGACAAATGACATCAACTCCTAAAAACGTTAATTCAATGTCCACCACTCCACCTCAGTGTTTTATCCTGTCGGGGCTGTAGAGTGAAGCATATATATTCACCTTTGCTCCTTGTAGTGCAACTGACTTTGACGGTCTCCACCTCGCTTCAATGGGGGGACCGTATCAAGTACTAGCCACTTCAACTGGAGTTGATGTCATTTGTCATCATTAAATTCACGCTTTATGATTACCATCGAACCCTGGATGATGTCATGGCGTCTACATCGGAACAGGAAGTTGGGTGTACGGAGCTTGAGAAAGGGCCATGAGGATATTCTGTTTGAAACATAACGGTTTGTGTCGCAGTACCCAACTGAATGTCTGAGCACCCAGTTGTATAGTTCTATCGCCGAGAATGATGACAGCCAGAGTGGCCTTTGAGCGGTGATGGCAATCTCTGCGGAACCGGAGGAAAGCGGCATGTTCTAGCCTTCGAGTCAGTTCACAGCAGGCTGAAGTTTATCATTAATTTCATCAGAAGAGTATATATACCTTTTTGGGCGACATTAGTGCCATTTTTGGACATTTGAAATAGTGTTCTGCTTGAACTGAGATTTGAAAGAATATGTTCTAAAGAAATTGCGGTTTGCGGTGGCTGGTTCATAGGACCATATAGCCTCACACGGAGTCAGCCTGCTTGTCCCTTTTAAAATTTGATTAAAAAGGAGGGTCTGCTGCAAGAGTATGTTTGTGCATCCTCATAACAGACGATCTGACAAAAAATAGTATACATATATTTATAAACAATAGGTAGTTCTGTCAGATCACGGGAGATTAAAGTTGGTAATTTAGTGATTAATTGATGTGTACCTTCTTTAATGATAACCATGTCCTGGCAATGTCCCAGTTTTTATACTATTTCCTAATATTTCCTTTCTTGTTTCATTTGATTCTTTTGTGTGTCAAATATGTGTGCATATATATTCCAAAGCCATTTCACTGGCCACTTTTTTTAGGAGATTAAGGGGTTGAACAGAAAGGATGCCAATAATGTTGACAACTGTATAACCTACTTTGCAAACTATTCCTGTCAACTGCTGTCTTTCAACTCTGTTTGGTCTTTACTTTAGGGCACCTGGGCTACCTTCATTGCAACCTCTGTATCAGGATGCCCTATTTTCCCTGTTATGATAGCATTTTTCAAAGATACTCACTCCAAACCATGTGCTCTTAAATTACTGTCAGCTTTCTCTCTGGCAAGATGTTAGTGCCAGCAGCCTGGTTCCACCTTGGTTAAGGTGGAGCCCATATTGTCAGAATAGGCTCCCCCTTATCCAGAATGTTACCCTGTTCCTAACAAATCAAAACCCTTCTTCCCTTTACAATTATCTCGTCCACACATTGAGACTCCAAGCTCCACCTGCCTCTTGAGTTCTGCACATGGAACTGGGAGCATTTCTGAGAATACTACCCTAGAAATTCTGGATTACAAACTTTCTACCTAAAAGCCTAAATTTGGCTTCCAGAACACCCTTACTGCACTTTCCTATGTCATTGGTACCCACATATACCAAGACAGCTGGGCTTCTCCCCAGCATTTTCTAAAATCCTATCTAGCTGACGTGTGAGGTCTGCCACCTTCACACCAGGCAGGTACGAAGAAAAGGAGTAAAAGAAAATATTAATTGGTCTATATTCAAAAAGACTTGTCCATATAGTGATCACCACTATACAGATAAGTCCCCATCCATTAATTTTTGGCATACTATGGGGATCATCTTAGAAGATCAAATCATGATTTGCACTCTGAAAAATCCATTTCAGCATGTGAATCACAGTCCTGTCCCAAAAGCCATTTACAAGTGTCGGGTTTATACATGTCTGGGGTGCGCACATTTAGGCAGCACAGGGGCATCATGGGAGGTGTGACTAGGATGGTCTTTGATAGATGCACATGTGTTGTCCATTTCAGAATGGGCCGCATGTTCCAAGCTGCTGGTGGTCACATCTACATCTTTTTTTTTTTTTTTTGTAAATACTTTTTTATTTGGGCTATGACACGTCATATAAGAATCATACAGAAATAAAAACAAAGCTGACATAATTTCAGCCCAGTCACCCGCATGCCGGCCCAACCATTTTGGCAGCTTTATAGTGCAGCTCTTCTGGTGGCCCCTGTTATATAATTCTATGTTACTTATTATGCTGCCCTTCAGCCATGCTCCTTGTAAGCTGGACTAGGTCGCCCTCCTCGTTCCCGTGCCCTATAGTCCCCTTTCCCTTTCCCCCTCTCCCTCCCCTCCCCTCACTCCACACCCTCTCCCTTCACATTGTCCAGTCCCTCCTTGAATGCAGTCCATAGCTGGGCATAGTTTTGTCTTGCCATCGAATGCTTCCCTTGTAGCTCCCGTGACACCCACTCTGCCATTTCTAACATTTTGCTCCTCCACTGCCCGATCTTCGGTGCTTCAGGTTCAATCCAATGTGCTAGGATGACCTTTCGGGCTAGCCGGAGGGCCACCTGCACAAATTTCCTTCCCATGGGTCCCACCTCTTTCTCCTGCAGTGGTTCTTCCCCCCCTAGTAATAGTGCTGTGTAGGTCCACTGTACCGTGCATCCCAGGACTCTCTGAACGTGTCCTAGAATATCCCTCCAGTATGCTCTTAGCCTATGACATTCCAGAAATGTGTGCCTCAGTGTTCCCTGTCCTTTCTGGCAATGCAGGCATTTGGGATTTTCCCATATTTTCATTTGTGCCCCCTTTGCTCTAGATATATATGCTCTGTGCAGCAGTTTTATCTGGGATTCCTGTAGCCCCACGACTCCAGTGATTCTTGGTAGTTTCTCAAAGAACCCTCGTATGTCTGTGCCCTCCAGCGATTCTCCCAATTCAGTGGTCCAGGCAGCCGCTAACTTCCTTTGCAGCATTGCCTCCCCCCATGTGCATGCTACTCAGTACCAATGTGATATCCTGTTCTGCTTCACAGTGGTGGCAAGAAAGACTTTGTCTAAGGCTGTGAATGTGCTTAATCTATGCCCATCCTTTCAGTCTCCTGTAACATAATGACGACATTGCAGATAGGCAAAAAAGTGTATTTGTGGTAGCTGCCATTTCTCCTGCATGTCCCCAAATAAAGGGAACCTGCCCTTCCCCAGCTCTCCCAGGTGTCCCAAGAATTTGCATCCCCTTCTATCCCAGTCCTGGAACATGCCATGCCCCAGAGACCTGGGGGGGGGGGGTACTCTAGGCTTCCCACCAAGTGATGGAAGGGGGATTTGCCCACAGCTCCGCCTATTTTTCACTGCCACCAATCCCACACCTTGTGCAAAGCACCTAGAAACCTATTTCTGCCCATGGCTCTGTGGCTTCCTACCCGGAGCACTGTCAAAAAGGTCTGGGGGTGCATACCTTCCATCCCGCGTTTGTAGTCCATGTATCCACCACAGCAGGGAGAGGCTACATTGTAGAGCTGCAAGCTGGGAAGACATACTCCTCCCCCCCCCCCCCTCTGTCCTTGTCAGTGTTTGATAACTAATTCTTTCCCCTTTCCCTCTCCACGGAAATGTAGTGAGTATGCTCCGGTGGAATCGTTCCTCTTTGCCCTGAACCCACATAGGTGTCATCTGTAAGGGGTAAAGCAGTCAGGGGAGCATAGCCATCTTTACTAATGCCACCCTTCCCAGGAGGGACAACGGCAGCTCTCGCCAGCGCTCGCACACTGCCCGCATGCTTTCCAGTTTTCCCTCATATTTTCCTGATACACCTTTCTTGGGTCTGTGTGCAAGTAGATGCCCAGGTATTTCATAAATTCACCCGCCCACGCCAAGGGAAAGTCCACTTGACCCCTGCACAAATTATGCCTCACTGCTGGCACGGCCTTTGACTTCCCCCAGTTGATTCGTAGTCCAGAAAATGCACCAAACTGGTTTATTGTGTCCATAAGCTTGCCTATGTCCCTGCTTGTATTTTTTAGAAAAAGAAGCATGTCATCCGCATACAAGTTTATCTTAGCCTGCTCTCATTCTATTTCTATCCTCTCCCAGTCTGCGGTTTGTCATATCCATTGTGCCAACGGCTCCAGGGTCAATATGAAGATTAGGGGAGATAGAGGGCATCCCTGGCACGTGCCCTGCCTTAGTGGCAGTGCCTTCGAGAGGCGCTCGTTCGCTAGAATCTGCGCCTGCAGGTCTTTGTTTAGTATGCGCACCCATTCCACAAAGGTCCCCCGTATCCCAAATCTGTCTGTCACCCAAAACAAATAGTCCCATGATATGTTGTCAAATTCTTTTTCAGTGTCTAGGCTTATAATAGCCCCATCATCTGATCTTTTCTCTGCTGCATATAGGACTGTTAGGGCTCTAAGGATGATGGCGGAGGCATCATCCTGGGAAGAAGCCCACCTGGTTAGGGTGTATCAGCCGAGGCAGATAGCTACTATGATGGCTCGCCGCTTAGGTAACTGTTAGCTTCACATCCTGGTTTAACAATGATATGGAGCGATAGGGCCCCACCAGGGTAGAATCTCTTCCCGGTTTAGGCAATACTACCACTGTGGCAAGGTTTCTTCGCTCCAAAGTTTCCTTGCACTGGGCCAGAAATGGTGCAACTATGTCCTCCCCCAGTATGTTATAAAACTCTGCCCCTGGCGTCTTTGCCAGCTTGAGCACTCGCACCACCGCAGTTACCTCCCATGTTGTGAAGGGGGTGTTAAACGTTTGCCTCTCTTCAACTAGTTCTGGGAGGGTCAAGCCCTTAAAGAATGCCTCTCCCTTTTCCACATCCCTTGGACCTTCCCCATATAGTGCCCTATAGTACTCATGGAATTGTTGAAGGATTCCCTTCACCATTCGCTGTTCCCCTCCCCTTCCGTCTTGTATACAGATGATCAATCCCTTCCTCTTTGCTGGGCTCACTAATTTGGCCATGAGATTCCCAGCCTTGTTCCCCCATTTGTGGAGTTGATATTTGTACATGCAAATATCCCCTTCCGCTCTTTGGATGAGCAACTCATTAAGGGCTTTTCTTACCTCTAGGTACTTCCTTCTCTCCGCATCCCCTAATGTTTGCATATTATCTCTGGAAGGTATAAAGCTGTCTGGAAAGGCTAGGAACTTTTCATCTCCTGCTCTTTTCTTTTGGGCAACATAGGCAATAATCTTCCCCCTCATTGAGGCTTTAGCCGCCTCCCACTGTGTCCTTTTCTCCACCTCCTCAGTTGGCCTCCCAGTACTGTCACCACACACCCCTCAGGTGGCTGTGAAATTCGGTGTCTTTGATCAATGTCGGGTTCATACGCTGAATCCTATCCCCCTCCTGCTCTCCTTCCCTCTGCACTTGGATCTCCATGCACACTGATGGTCCGACAGTCTGGAGTCCTTGATCTCTACCCTTGCTAGCCCCCACAGCATGCTGATAGGTATTAGAAGGTAATCTAAGCATACATAGTTGTTGTGTGGGGCTGAGTAAAATGTGAAATCGAGTTCCCCTGGGTGTAGGGTCCTCCAAGCATCGAGAAGCCCCAATTTTTTCAAGAGGAAGTTCACTCCCTTATTCTCTAAGTTTTTCACATTGGCTCTGGGAGGTTTGCAGTTCTCCATGGCATTGCGAGATAGGTTGAAGTCCCCGTCTACAATAGTCTGGTACCCTTCAAATCCCGCCAAATGAGCCATGACTTTGATAAAAAACCCATGTTGATAGGTGTTAGGCACATAGAGGTTGCATAGCACTACTCTCTGTCCCCAAAGTTACCACCCCCCATGATGTGAAAGTGCCCTTCCGGGTCCACCACACTACAATGGTGGACAAACCCCAAATTGTTAAGGTGGCCACCCCTCTCTGCCTCCCATTGTATGAGGCCGCCCTACTTCCCCTACCCATCCTCTTTGCAATTTTTTATGTTCCCTCTCTGTTAGGTGGGTCTCTTGGAGAAATATGATCTCCGTGTGTTCCTTATGGAGATAATTTAATAGTTTTGTACATTTTATTGGTGAATGAATGCCTGCCACATTTAAGGTCAATATACTCAATGTGGTGTTATGCAATGCCTGATCGCATTGTGGGTGTCTCTGTCATTGCTCAGTTAATCTTTACATGAGCCTGCGGCACCTCCCAGCAGAGCGCCACTGCCCGCTCTTTCTGTCTATGTTTGTGAGTGGAGGTGTGGAGTGCCCCCTGTCCATCACCCCCCTTTCTTCCTTCCCCATCTTCCTTTTTCTACTCCCTCCCTCCCGCCTTCTCTCTCTGGTCAGCTCCCCCACTGTGCATCCTCTTTTTCTTGCTTTCAGCCCCAAGCCTCTCCACTCCCTCCCCCCCGCATCCACTCTCTCATTCATCATGCCATCTCCATTCATTCACCCCAACCACTACTCTCTCAGAGTCCCCACAGGTGATCACCCCCCCCCCCCATCCCATAGTCCCATGGAGAAATCCCCTGCAGTCCTTTGAGCACGTTATACACTCCCCCCACCTTCAAACCGCATGCCAATGTCTCCACTTCCAGTATGTTTGTGTTGTACCATCTCCTTCCGCTCTGGGGGAGGCTGGTAGTTCCCCCATCATTAAAGGGTTTAAAGGTGGTGGTGTCCCACCCAGGCCTCATCACAGTACAATGTTCCATGCTCTTGATCCAATGGTTCCCACCTTAGGCTTGGGTGTATCCCCTCAGTCTCTTTGTGAGTTGGCACTTTAAGGCCTCATGCCAACAATCATTTAAGCAAAACTGCCAACAAAGCACAACACTTCATTTGCAAGTCCCATTCTTATTCGCTGAGCTGGGAAAGTGTCCACGAATGCCTTGAGCGCTGCCACTCACTCAAGTTGTGTCCAGTTGTCATAAGTGAGCCTCACTCTGGCAGGGAACTGCAAGGCAGAACGTACGCCCCGTCATGCCACACTACAGCATAGAGGGCCATGGCTCTCCGGCTTTCCATGACCTTTGCACAGTAGTCATTAAACAGTAGCACTGACTTCCTTTTGTACTCCAGGGTACCTTTCCTCTATATAGCATCATGAGCCTGTGTTTCTCTGCAAAGTTGAAAATCTGCGCAATCACTGGCCGTGGCTTGTCTGCATTTTGTTTACGTGCTCCAACCTGGTGTATTCGCTCCGCTGCCATTTTAACCCCCTGCAATTGCAAGTCCAATTGTTGTTGCAGCCAGACCTCGACAGTGTTCCATAACTCCTCCTCCGAGGTGTCCTCCGGTACACCAATCAGCCTGATGTTGTTGCATTGACTGCGGTTTTCCAAATTGTCAGCTTTGTCTTCCAGTGCCTGCCTGGCTTATTCTAAGTCATTTACTCCACTTAACCCTCCATTGCCTTGGGTACAAACTTAGATTGTAAGTCCTTTGGGGACAGGGAAATACCTATGTATTTGATCCCTCCCTGATGCTCACATCAGAGGAGGGAGGGAACTGAACAGCCATTCAAGTGTGGAGTTGCAAAGACCTGTGTTTGAATGGCTGATCTGGTCCCTCCCTCTTCTGATGTGAGCAATCAGGCCAGCGTGCAGTCAGAAAGACCTACATGTTGCTGCCACCACCACCACTATAGCTGCCAAGGCAACACTAAAAGCAGCGGCAGCTTGGCAAGGGCAGGCAGCATGGGGGAGAACCGGATGGATATGGAAGTAAGACGGGGAGATGCATGAGGCAAATGACAAACCTGTGATTGGGGGGGGGGGGGGGGCGCACCAGATATGCAAGTCACACCGGGCGCATTTATGGCTTGGTATGGCCCTGCTGCCACTGAATACCCATCCATATTTAAGCACCATGGCTAACTACCATGCCATTTGACTATTGCCATTTTGAAAATCGGCCCCTTATTTTGTAGTAAGTGATGGTCATTGCAGTGAGAGATTCATTTAGCATATAGATTTTGTGTAGGAATCTGTACCAGTTCAGCTTGTTCTCTTTTCCTAATGGGAGGTTACTAGTGCTTTAGAATATTTGCAGTGCTGACTTTTCAAATGTAGGGTTAGTGCAGTTGGAGTTCTTGGACTTGGTGCTGTATGATGTGGTAAGATTCCAAGTGTCTATTTGCAAGGTTTTGTGTTACTTCATACAGAGACTAGCAGCGGAAGGAGCTTGTGCTTATGTGCTATCTACATTTGAATGGAATTTTTTTTTGTATGTTCAAACATCCTACTTCTGTTCTGCATCTGCTATTGGGAGAGTTTCATTAGCTAGTCTGTGAATGTTCCATATAAATGCATAATTATACATAATTAGCCTATCCACGCATTTTCAAAAATATATGGATAACTTCAGGCCATTTAAATTGCTAAATGGGCAGATATTAACCATTTATTTGTGGCCCATGTTAATGGAAGAGTGAGAGCAGGCCAGAAAATGATTCACACAGCGCTGATATCAGTCACTATCTGGATAAGCTGTACTTTGTATTTAGGCCTGCTGAATAGTAGGCCTTAACTAAATAGATTCTGCCAGTACAATCCCTGCACTATGCCTATGTTTAGTGCCACTACCTATATGGGTAGTGATGCTGAATACATGGAGTGACCATGCCTGCTGAACACATACGCCTTTTTGTGTGGCTCATACAGCAACAATGGCCCCAAGATGGGGGGGCACAAAAATTGACTCAGGACACCACAACCTCTTGAGCTGGTCCTAGTCCAAGCAATTTATATATTCAAATCAGAAAAACAATCCCAATAGTGCAAGCAGGGCAGATAGATGGAGACAGGCAGGCAGGCAGTCATCTGCTTGTACTTACTTCTAAAGTGCTATGAGGCATATATAGTGATGTACTCGTACATATAAGAGAGAGAGAGATAGTCTAGGCTCCATAGAACTTACAATGCTTAGATGGGGTGGGCATTGAAATGGTGGAAGATTTATGCTCCAGGGAGATGTAGGGTCAGCAATAGCACTTGCGAAGAGGAATATAGTAGACAGCTAAATAGAGATTTCTTTAAGGGGAGAGTACCAACAGCTACAGTTCCCACTGAAAATGTAAAAAAGCAGTCATCTCTCCACAGGGGTAAAAGAAGATAGAGGCCGTACAGGGTGAAGAGGAGAATGAGGGGCTGGAGTACCAAAGCCGTTACCACAGTAGGAGAGGCACCTGGTTCCCTGCTGATGAGTGTACGCAACAGCTTGTGGCAGATGCAGAATCTGACGAACCATCATGTGAAGGATTTCCAGAGTTCTTAGATATTCAAAGGTTTATAGCTCAGGAAGGACTGGGAAACCTAGTTGTCAGCATGTTAAATGCTGGTAAAGAGGAAGAAAGTAATACTGGCAGGGCCAAGGGCAGCCACAGATACAGCAGGTAGTGGAGTGTCAGGAATGGCCCCTGGACTTTCATCTTCTGGCACTCCCTCAGGCCCAGTTCCAGCAGCAGCCCCCAAGGAATCAGAGAGGAAGTCCTATTAAATATCAGAGGAGTGGAGGCATTTTAAAGTAGCTGAGTATCAGTGTTATGCAGAATACATGAACTGCTGGAAGGCCATTAGTACAAAAAAGCTAATGGGCCATCATTTGAACAGTTCTTATCGGCCCTCACTCACTGGCTTTCACTCTTAATCACCTCCCATCTCAGTCTCACCCAATCTTCACCAACATTTTTAGGAATCTTCACACGATTAACTCTTAACTATCTCCACACTGTATCATCACCTCTTTCTTCCACTATGGTTACATGGTTTAATGGTTACAAAACTTTTATACCTCCTAAAGCTAGGCGGTTTACAACATCTTAGTCTGCTCATGAGACAGTGTCTTCCTATAATACCACAGTCTCCACTGCTCTGGATGCTCTCGCTGCTCCCATTCCATGCCCTGTGAGGCGTACTGCATCTCAGCCCTGACTGTCCTCTAAAACCTGCTACCTACGTTCCTGCGCCTGCTCAATTGAGCGCCTTTGGCTCAAATCCTGTACCCTTGCTAACTTCCTACATTTCAAATTCATGTTAACCTCTTTCCAGTCAGTCATAGCACTTGCCAAGCATGAGTACTATGTCTATCTGAGTAACTCTCTTGCCTCTAACCCTTGACGTCATTTTGAAACACTCAACTTTCTCCTCCAAGTGCCTCCACCTCCGACCCCTCCTTTGCTGTCTGCCCAGACTTTGGCTATTTCCATGATAAAGTTCACAAGATTAGCCTTTTCTCCACGGGGTCATCACCACCCCCTTGCCCCTCCTTACTCTCAAATCCTTCCCTCAACCTCTATCAACCTTTCCTCCTTTTCTAAAGTCACTGAGGAGGAAACTACACTTCTCTACTCCCTATACCTGCTCCTCTGATCCTATTCCCACCTGTCTACTAAGTTCTATCTCTTCTGCTGTTATCCCTTTCATCTATCTTACCCTCAATCTATCTCTTTCCACTGCAACTGTTCCTGCAGCCTTCAAGCATGCTGTGGTTACACCTCTTCTCAACAATCCTTTACTAAACCCTATCAGCCCATCTCCCTCCTCTTTATTTCTGTGCAGTACAGCACCGTTGTCTTGGCTTTCTCGCCCTTCTGAACCCACTGCAATCTGGTTTTTGTCTTCTACATTCTACTGAAACGGCTCTTGTCAAAGTCTCCAGTGACTTACCAAATCCAACAGTCTTTACTAAATCCTTATCCTTCTTGACCTTTCTGCTGCTTTTGGCACTTCTGATCGCTATCTTCTGCTTGATACCCTATTTTCACTGTCCTGTTTTTTTCTTACGTCTCCCACTGAACTTTTAGTGTAGGCACGATATTCAATGGGATTAACACAACAGACATGCTGTGTTAATCCCCTTGGCCAGGATATTTATGGCACTAATACATTTAGTGCTGTTGAATATCTGCAGGTGCCATCACAGCACACCCAGTGCTAGCCAGTTACCATCTCGGCGTTCCAGAGGTGGCATCCAGTGATAACTGGGCAGCAGTGATATTGAGCCACTCTGCAGTGATCGCAATGTAGTGAAAGTCAGTTGCAGTAAAGGCTGGCCTAACTTTCACTTATCGCCTCTGCCCAGTTAGCTTCATGGCAATCCAGGCAACTCGGATATTCAATGCTGGGATACGGATATGATGTCAACATTAAATATCCGGGTCTAATATTCAGGGGTGGTGAGTGTGTTCTGGCGGATTCTCCTTTACTGCCATCTTGCTCTCAGTCGGTGTACTTCAGGGCTGTCTTGGGACCTCTTCTTTTCTGTTGGTGCACTCATCTCCTCCCATTGTTTTCAGTACCATCTTTATGCTAATGACTCTCGTATCTACCTCTCTGCACCTGATATCTCTCCAGGAATCCAGGCCCATATCTCTGCTTATCTGACATTGCTGTCTGGATGTTCCACCGCCATCTTCAATCGAACATGGCCAAAACTGAGTTCCTTATCTTTCCCCTAAACCATCTCCCTTCTTTTTCCTTTCT
The DNA here is from genome assembly GCA_033557465.1 of Ichthyophis bannanicus. NCBI lineage: Eukaryota > Metazoa > Chordata > Amphibia > Gymnophiona > Ichthyophiidae > Ichthyophis > Ichthyophis bannanicus. The sequence continues at coordinate 553,164,888 of CM066031.1, forward strand.
CTATTTCTGTGGATAACACTTTACTCTTCCCTATTTCCTTAGCTTGCAAACTTGGGGTCGTCTTTGACTCCTCCTTCTCTGCACACATCCAACAGATAGCTAAAACCTGGTGTTTCTTTCTCTATAACTAGCAAAATGTGCCCTTCCTTTCTGAACACACTACTAAAACCCTTGCTCATCCTCTAGTCACCTCGCGTCTAGACTATTGTAGCCCGCTCCTTGCTGGTCTCCCTCTGAATCCTCTCTCCCCCCCTTCAATCTGTTTAAAACCCTACTGCACAGCTAATCTTCCACCAATTTCACTATGCTCACATAACTCCTTTTCTCATCACTTCTTTGACTCCCTATATGCTTCCGCATCAGTGACATACCAAGGGTGGGGCAGTGGGTGCAGCTTGCCCCGAGTGCTGCCTGGGAGGGGGGTGTACCTTCACTGGGCCAAGGGGGGAGTGTGGCAAACTTATCATAAAGTTGGCTTGCTGTGCTGCTTCCGTGAGCCTGGTCACTCTTCTCTCCTGGCCAAAGTCTTGTGAATCGCCAGCTTTATAGTAAGTTTGCCACACTGCCTCTGTGGGCCTGGTGGGATGTGATTCGTGGTGCACAGTGACGCATTGCATTGGGACACCAGCTACACAGGGAGGGGGCACCCACCCTGGGTGCTGAGGGGGCTAGGAACGCCACTGCTCCCCATCCAGTTCAAACGTCTCCTATTGACCTATAAGTGTATTCACTCTGTGGCCCCTCACTGCCTTTTCTTTCTTCTCTCCCTACGCTCCGCTCCTCTGGCAGATCACTTCTTGCTGTGCCCTTCTCTGCCACTGCCAACTCCAGACTTTGTTCTTTCCACCCTACTTCTCCTTATGTCTAAAAGAAGCTATCTGAGTCAGCAGGTCAAGATCCGGTCTCTGGCCCTATTCAAATCCAGGCTAAAATCCCATGTCTTAGAGGCTGCTGATCTCCTTAATCTCTTATTCACCACCTATGTGCATCTCTACCATTCCCCTAGATTTACCCTTGTTCCCAGTTGTATTGTCTGTCTGTCTTGATTACATTGTAAACTCTCATGAGCAGGGACTGTCTTATATGTATCTGTACAATGCTACATACACCTTGTAGAACTTTACAAATGATAAGTAGTAGGTAGTAGTAGAATATCCTGGAGGCAATGATAGAGGCTTTCAGTAGCGAGAGGGTTTGATGTCAGGGGTGTTGGTGCTGGTGGACTCCTAATGGCTGGAAGTGTAAATAAAGGTTGAAACCTCTCACCAAGGAAGGCACTTACATGCTAGCTACCCTGCGTGACTCATGGGTGAAAGAGAGTATCGGCCTCTAGTGCAATGCAGTGATGTACTGGAGGGATAATCTGGGGATTAATTTAGAAGAAAGGGAGCACCAGAGGCAGAGGAACAGTAGATAGCAACAAGGGGAAGAGTAGGCATGCCATCAAGCGATACAAGCAGCACGAGTAGCCCCTTGTCAGTTACTACTTTCTCCCCCACCTTTATCCACCTGTCCCCCAGGGGCACTACAACACTGTCTTTGTTGACAGAGACCACAGCCACAGTGCTAAGCGGCATGGACCAGCATCAATCTGCTGCAGCTGACACCCCTGCATAAATGTCTGTGACATGGTACCGAGCAGGGCCTTCTGAGACCATGACCACAGACTTATTGGGCACAGTTTGGCCAGACTTGGCCAAGGTCACCCAGCATGTCCTTCCTTTCTCACCAATGAATGGATATTCATATTGTTCCCAGCTATCAGCAGATTTGTTTAAAAGTCAAACCTCCCCCTGCTTGGCCTCCCTCAGTTTTCATATGATTGGGGGGAGGACTGATCATACGCACACTCTTTGCCCTCAGTGTCTCATTGTACTTCTGCCAATTTCCACTCCTCTTGTAGCTGGCCAGTTTCTTTATTTTTCAGTATGTTCTATTAGGACCATATAAAACCATAAAAGAGAAAAACCTCAGTCTCCTCTGTGCTGTTCTGCTTTAGCTGCCGCCGCCTGTGTCAGTGCCTGTCCTGCCTGCTCCAGACCCTGCCACTCCCTAGCCTGCTGTCTTAGTCCCAGTGAGCCCCACATACAAAAACATAACAGCAGGGGAGGACAAGACTAATCTTTGTTTCTCTACTTCTGCTGCCGCCTGCGTCACTGCCCCAGGTACCATCACTTACCAGCCTGCCTGCTTGCTCGACTGCTCCTACCCTGCTGCATTGTTGCTAATGCCTCTCCAGCGTTTGCTTCCTGGCATGATCAGTTGCTCTGACACTGTCTTGTTTCTGATGGGGTATTTCATGGCCAAAAAGACACCATGTTGAAAAGTGCACACTTACAGTGTGACACAATGATGTCTTTCCCCTTTCTTTATGTTTGTGTGTAGAGTGTGTGTCAGAAGGCTGGTAGCAGCTGTGTAGGTGAGGAAGTGAGTGGCAGGGGGGGGGGGGGTATTCAGCGGCGCAGCTGAACTCTAAACCCAGATATTCAATGCTGGCCGTGTCTGGGCCCCAGTATTGACTATAGTATCTGGGTTGGTTGGATTGCTGGGAAGTTAACCAGCAGCGGCAATATTCAGCTGCTGCCCAGTTAGCTTCTGCGGTGAAATTTAGGCCAGTCTTTCCTGCGCTTGACTTTCACCACATGTTGGTAACCAGGCAGTGGTTCACTATCACCACTGCCCAGTGCAGATCTGCAAAGCATGTATATGCCTTTGAATATCCTCCCCACAATGTATACGTACATGTGGCAGATGTGATGTGTATATTTGTATACTTAGGAGGATTGCAGATGTGTCTGTGGGAATGTGTGCTGTGTGAGGGTATATAAGAAGATTGGTTCTGCAGTTGAATGGGGAGTTGTGGGGAGAGAGTATGATTAGGGTAAGAGGGGCTTAGGAAGGAGTAAGGAGGCAGGTGGATGTTTGTGGGGAAGTATGTGTGTGAGGGGGGCAGGGTGTGCATGGGGAGGAATTGAAGAGAAGCAAAGGAGTTATGGGGGAGGGGCAAGAAGGCAAAGGGTGCATGTCTGCATGTGCCTGCACATGGAGGAAAAGTTCTCTATTTTTTTCCCTCCCTCCCTCCTTCAAGCTCAGAATTTTTCTGGACCCATTTCATGTTAACAGTTCATCTTACACTTCCAGGTCTCCAATACGCTGCCCTCTAATGGACAGTCCTGGAGTGCCGTGGTCTAGGCTGCCTCACCTTAGGAGTCATAGTCTCTTACAGCATGCAGCCTTGCTCTTGCTCAATCGCAGGCAGGGCACGCCTCCTGATCATAATCGCTCCTGCCGTCCTTCACAGATCCGATGCTTTACTACTGCCCCACAGCCTTCCTTCCAGTCGACAGAAGCAGCAAGAGCTATGTCTCTCCATCCTTGCATCCTGAACGCACAATCTGTCTTCTCCCCTATTAACAAGTCAGCATCCTTCCGATACAGCTGTGTCACTTAGACTATATTTTGCTCCAAGCCAGTCTACATCAGCCAGGCCTGGATTTAGGCATAGCCAATTGCCTAGGGTACCATATTTTGAAGGCATCAAATAGGTAGGCTAAACAGGAGTCATTATTTGCTTTAGGACCGTGCTCTCTGGGGGAGAATCCTACCCTTCCCACTGCTCTACAGTCCTACCTACAGCTGTCACCATCTTAATCGGGCCTTGGCTTTTGCCGACTGTCTTCCATGCCACAACTGTCTCTATTCCCTGCAAGCTGCATTTTGCATGCATTAAGGGGGATCTCCCCTTCTGCACCACTTTGCTTCACTCAAAAATGGTTTTTATGAGGGACTTTCGGTGACGTCACCCACCAGAATGGCAGCGTAGCACGGGAGCTCCGCCACCAGCAAGCCTTTTCTATGCAATAATAGCCCTCCAAAGGACCGAAGGGGCAGCTCGGAGTGTGGGCGCGATCAAGGGGGCACCAACTTACCCCATCGGAGGTCAGTGAAGGAGGGGAGGCGACGCGGAGAGGCGAGAGCCGAACGAGAGAGGCAGACCAGCCACCCGCGAGCATCCTAGTCAGAGGCGGCGGGGAGACAGAGGGGAGAACGCACCGCATCCAGGGCTACAAAAGGCCGGTGAGAGAGCAGACGGATCGTGCAAGTACACAGCAAGAACCGGAACTGCCCAGATATATACGAGGCGCCGCTGCACGAAGAGACGCGCCGTGGCACGCGCTGTCCTGAAGACGCGAGGACCGCGAAAGGCCCAGCACATGGCGGGTGCAGCGCCGAAACAGATACACTAACAGTCCGCCCCTGTACCAGAGAGCGGGGAAAAGCGGGAGAGCGGACAGCAGCAGTGAGCCTCTTAAGCCCAAGCAATACCCAGGGCTGGGACAGAGGTTGAGTGAGCTTGCGAGTGAGGCCTGTTTGCTGCAAAGGCCGTAAGGAGGAGAGTGGGCAGAGGGCCCGGAGCACAGGCTGTGCAGACATCAGAAGGAGGAGTGCACAGGTCTGCAATGGACAAAGCCAGTAAAAAAGAGAGCACTATGAAAACGAAACTGGCCGAGTTCCGCTCCCCGTATGCTGTCCCCAAAGGCGGGAAAGATGGCGAGAAAGCAGGCAAACCAGCGACGGCAGCCCCGCAGAGCCCGGGGGGGAGTGATGGTGGAGAAGAGTGCCTGACTGTCGCGGAGCAGATTAAACAATGGCTCCTCGAGTTGAAGGAGGAACTAAAGGTGGAGATGTGCGGGGTTAAAAATGAGATCAAGGAGGCCGTGCGAACCATGCGCCAAGATATATTGGAGCTGGGAGAACGCGTTGAAGAGGCAGAAGCCAAGCTGGAAAGTCAAGGGGAGAATTTGACACAGGTCCAGAAAGGCTGGGAAGAGCTACAGTCAGCGCAGGAGATACTCAAAGCAAAGACAGAAGACCTGGAAGACCGCTCACGAAGATGCAACCTCCGGGTGCGAGGTGTGCCAGAAGAACCTAAGTATAAGAACTGTGAGGAGGTGGTCCAGAGGGTCTTCAGAGATCTCCTAGTGGCAGCTGGACAAGCGGTGGCCGAAGAAGGTACGCGCCCGGGAATCGAAAGAGCGCACAGAGGCCTAGGGCCCATCTGAGAAAATAGGCCGAGAGACATAGTTGTATGCCTGAGCTCCTTTAAGAGCAAGGAACTCCTGCTGGGAGCCAACCGCAAGTTGAAAAGCTTCCACTGGGAGGGACATAAGGTGGAGTTGTATCAAGACCTGTCCCAGGGAACGCTGCAGCGAAGGAGAGAGATCAGAGAGGTCACAGCGTATCTCAGGCGAGCTGAGCTGAGATACAAGTGGCTTTTCCCATTTGGATTACTTATCACGGTGAAAGGGCGATCGAGGACGGTAAGATCCAGTGTGGAAGCTTGGAAAGCTTTGCAAGAGATGGGAGCGGAGCAATTGCCGGAGATGGCGGACAGCACGTCTACTCCACCGAGAAAGAAACCCAGGCCCGGAAGAGCGGAGAATATGAGATGGCAGAGGGCGAGTGGCCGGAGATTGGCCAGGATGGCCAAGGACAACCATCAGAGTCTGGAGGCCGAACAAGAGACTGGATGAGCGGTGGCAACTCATTAAAGGACTGGTATTCTTGAATGTGTATAGTAAGCGGGTTTGGGAGATGGGCTGAATAGTAGGCCAGGAGGGGAGTGGGGGGGAGGGGCTGGGGTGGAGCAGGGAGGGAGGAGGTATAAGGAGGGGAGGTGAGGAGGGGGTAAGGGATGTAGGGGGTAGAGGGGGGAACTGGGGTAGGTTGGGGAGTGGAGGGCTGGGGGGCTGTCGGGGTAGCAGAGGTGGGGAGGTGGAGAGGGTCACTGAAATGGAAGTCGAATCTCGGCAGAGGAGAGTCACGAAGGGGGGGGAGGGGGCAGGGAGGGAGGGGTGTCCCCTCTCCCCCTTATTGTTTGCACTCTCCCTCGAACCCTTAGCGACAAGGTTGAGGGGTAGGTTAGATGTTGCGGGGGTTAGGGTGGGACGTCAGGAATGTAAAGTGTCCCTCTTTGCGGACGACATACTCTTGACTATTACGAAACCTAGAGAATCACTGAAGGCAGTGATGAGTGAGATTCAAGAGTATGGCGAGAGAGCGGGCTTTCGGATTAATTGGGGGAAATCAGAGATTTTGAGTATAGTGGGGTAGAAGGATGAGCAACAAGATTGGCAACGGAGTTTTCCATTTAAGTGGGCAAAGACATCGATTCGATATCTAGGGGTACAGTTGGGGAGACCTTTGGAGGACTTGTACGCTTTAAATTATAAGAAATTGTTGGGGCAGGTAGAGGGGCGCCTACAGGGCTGGAGCAGGGGGTACTATTCGTGGTTTGGGCGCATGGCGACGGTAAAAATAATGCTTCTCCCCCAGTTTCTGTTCCTTTTTCAAGTCTTGCCTGTCCAAGTTCCCCGGCGAGTACTGAGGAGGGTGCAGCAACAGGTGGAGCGATTCATCTGGGGGGGAAAGCGGCCACGGGTGGCGGCAAGAACGATGCAAGTGTCGGTAGGGGAAGGGGGGATGGGGGTCCCAAACTTTAGCTTGTATTATGCAGCAGCGCAGCTGCGAGCGGTTTACGCGTAGCTGCGGGAGCCCCATAAGCAGTGGGTACAAATGGAGGTGGATGAATAAAGGCCGGGAGAGTTAGAACGTATAGTGTGGGAGGGGAGGGGAGAGAAGGGGAGGAACCCCATAGTGGGGCACACATTGCGGGTGTGGCAACAGTATAGAAAGCGGTTGGCGGGTGATAAAAGGTGGTCGCCTACCATGTCACTACAGGCCTGTTGTGCGGAGAATATGGGTCCCAGTGCACCAGTGCTTCGTAAGTGGGCGGAACTCGGCTTGACCCAGGTGTCCCAGATAGTGGTAGGGTCACAGTGTAGAGGCTTTGAGGGAGTGCGAGATCTCTATCGCCTGGGGGAGTCGGATAGGTTTGCGTATACGCAGATATGCTCGATGGTGCGCCAAAAGGGGAGGGAGCAGGGGGGAAGGGGGGTGGGGAGTGGTTTGAAGGAGCATGTTTAGGATCCATGGGACGGCAGGGGATGCTCTCTAGGATCTATAGCGGTCTGATTGCAAGGGGGGAAGGTAAGCTGAAGTACATGGAAGCGTGGGAAATTGATTTAGGGGTGCAGTGGGGGGTGGAAGAGTGGGAAGCCGTAGCAATGGGCATAGCCAGATTCTCCATAGCCACGTCACTGCGAGAGAATGGTTTTAAGGTGTTGAGTCGCTGGTATCTCACACCGGAGAGACTGTGTAAGGCGGGGGTGTTGCAGACGGATGAATGTTGGCGAAGATGTGGGGAGAGAGGATCCTGGATGCATATGTGGTGGACGTGTCCAGTTGTTAGAGAGTATTGGAACAAAGTAGGGGAGAATATTAACAAAATTGTGGGTGCGAATATTGTACTTGGACCTGAGATGTGTCTCCTGCATAGACCAGATGGGAGGTGGGAGGGGGACTGGAGAATTATTTGGTAGTGTAACCGCGGCACGGTGCGAAATAGCATGATATTGGAATAGGCCGCTCTTGCCCTCCATAGCGAGTTTCGCAAGTAGAGTGTCGCATCTTTATGCCATGTATAATCTGACGGGGGAGAGGGTGGGGAGAGGGGAGCGAACGGAGAAGCGGTGGGCAGAGGTTTGGAAGTGGCTGCGCAAAGAGGGGTGGAAGCAGGGGGGGGGGTTAGTTTTTGGGGGGTAGGAAGAGGGAGGGAGAGTTTTTGACGGGTTTTAAGAGATATTGGGGGAATGTCGGAAAAAGAATGATTTATCAATGCTAAGTATTGCTAATGTTATGTTGGCTATATTGGTGGTCTGTTGTGGGGCATTTCCATCCTTATCTATACAGCCTAGATTGAGCATAAGGGTAGGGGAGGGGAGGTTAGGTGGTGGGGGCAACCTAGGCGAGTGCTGTATATTTGGTAGGGTGTATAGGATGTCTGTATTCTATTGTGTTGCCTGTGGAAGACTTGATGTATTGCAGCTGTTGGTCAGATGGAAATGTAATGACATGGATGATAATGACAATAAAAATTTAAATTAAAAAAAAAATGGTTTTTATGGGTGCTTATAGGGGATGATGCAGGCTTGCACAACCACCATGATAACTTGCTCATGCAGTACTTGTTTTAAAGATTCCAGCCAGCCTGTCCTCCCTGACACTGCATGGGGAGGACAGATTTTAAAGCTCGGAGCAGCTCTTCATCTTCTGGTGATGGAGTTCAGGCTCCGCGCTACTGTGCCACTCCTCCTTGGCTCGCTTCTCTACTCAAACTTATTTTTAAATGATTTCTCCTACTCCCTATGCATCTGTTTCTTTGTACATGCGCAAAAAACAGATGCGTATGGACAAACAGACATGGATAGACTGGCCCTCCACAATAAGCACTCTCGCGTTGTGGAAAACATGCCTAAAAATAAGAAAAAAAGAAAACCGCGTAACAAAGCATATAAAGAAATATTGTCAGGCGCCTGTCTGCTATACTCTGCCCCACTTTTGGTTCATTGGCTGGTTCCTGCCACTCTAGCTGCTGTTGTCCGGCATGATCAGTTGCCCTGTCACTCTCTTGTTTTGACTGAGAGATTTTTATCATTGTGGAAGACATGCTGTTGGGGTAATTATTATGATTATCCTGTTTAATGATCAGATTCTGGATTGACGGTGTAAGGGCCTGAAATTTAACTGAAGGGGTCACAAACTGAAGATTCATGTAGGATAGCTAATACTTTACACTGGCCCTACTTAATGGCCAATATGACAAATACTGTCAGAATGTGGTGTTCCCATATAAGTACAACAGATTGTTTGGTTTTAGATAAGCGTTCCCTAGATGGGCAGTGGCACACAATTTTAGCAGGCAAACAGAATTTTTCATTTACCTAGGCAAGCTATTAAATGTGCTTTGAGTGATATTATGTTCAGGTGCAGAAGTTAAAAAGTGGTTTGATTAGGGATGTCATGGACCCATAGGCGTTGGAACAGGGTGGGTCACTCGGGCCCTAGCCCCACCAAATTTGGCCACCAGCGACAAGATGGAATCCTCACAGGCAGGCAGGCAACCTGCAATTGTAGCTTTCCCCTCCTGTTCTGCCCACGGCGATCCCGTCTCCCATGGGCAGAAGAGAAGACAGCAGCAAAGACTCCTGTCTGCTTGTGGGAGATCAAATCCCTGTGGGCAGGATGGGAAGCTTGCCGGAACTAGGGGCAGAGTTAGAGTGGAGTCAAGGCAGAGTTAGGGAAGAGCTTGGACCCTCCAACAAATAGGCATTCTGCTGCTCCTGCATGAACTGACCTTAAAGACAGTGTTTATAGCTATACTTTGGCTTATGTTGAAGAATGGGATTTTATGCTGCCTCATGCAGACATTACTGGGGAGGTTCCTGGTATAGAGCTTCTGCAAATTCCTTCTCCGTTCACTGATATTGCTGCTTCTTCCAAACATTGCTTACACATGACCCAAGTCAGTTGCCATTCTGATCCTACCAACCATGCCATCAGTATCTTTGCACGTAGACGACAGTCTTCCTCCTCTGCTTGCTTTGCACATTTCTTGGTGCCTTGGGTCTTCGCCCCACTGTTGTTGGTGCAGCTTTACTCTTTCTGTGGTGTCCAGGGATCTTCTTCCTTCCATGGCACAGAGAGGAAATAAATATTGCACCTCTTAGCCCCCAGTAACCAAGTGCCTTCCAGGGGAAAGGAGGAAAATATTAAGGAGAGGGGTTAGCCTGATTCAGACTTCCTTAGTACAGTGAAAATAGACTCTCCCCCCTCACAGACACTTCCCACAGCATTCATTCCCCTCTCCCCAGCCATCAATGCCCCATCCACTCAACCTTCCCACCATTCATAATCCCCACTCAGCCCTCTGCCACGCACAATACTCTCCCATTAGTCAGACCCTGCGCCACTCACCTTTCCATCTACTCAGTTACTACAGCCTCTTGCCATTCAGACACCTCTGTACTCACAGACACCTTCTGGCACTCATAAAGTCTCCTCTGCTCACTCACCGAGTCCCACTGCCACTCAGAATCCTGCATCCATTTAGTTACCGAACCCCTTGCTGCCATCGATAACCGTCCTGCTGATTAGATCCCATCCCCTAAATGTAATCAGTCCCTAAGCTAATGCATTTTATGCATCCAAATAACCTCAGAAGACCTTGAGTACCGATGGTGCTTAGAATGCTGACCAGCCCACTGGGAATAAGCTCCCCACTGAATAACAGTGCCCAAAAACCTTTTCTTCTCATTGCCTTGGGGTCTTCCTGCCAATGGTGTTGCTGCTTTGTCCTTCTCCCCATAGTTGGGGGTCTTTGTGCCACTAGTTATTTATTGATTTCACATGTTACAATCCTACTGCCCTAGAAACTCTGTTTGGAACTGGTCAATAGTAGCTCCTTTGCGACAGCACAGAATAACAATTAGGCTACATTTCAATCTTCCTTTCAAGAGCTGGCACTATGACCTTTCATCTGATCTTTCTAGTAGTGCAATGTAAAGTAGTCTCTTGCCCTCAAATTCTCCTGGCAAACCTGCTTATGGAGACACTTGAATACCTCTTCATGCACCCAGGGCTGGTGCAAGGACTGGGGGCACCCTAGGTGAGCCCCTCCATCCTACCGCATTGCCTGCCCCTATTGCCACTGCTGCCACCCCTGTGTAGGGCCAGCTGCAGTGGCAATAGCAAAGGAACCATGACTCAGTGTTTACCAAAGGCTCTGGTGCTGCATGATGGGTTTTGCCTGCTATCTTTGGGTGCTTACACCTCCCTTCCAATGCACACTTCCGGTTTGGCATAAAGCAGAAGTCTACATTGGCAGAGGGGCAAAGCACACAAAGATAGAAGGCAAGAACCACAATACAGCATTGTGGTGAGTGCTGCATCTTGGTTCCTTTGCTACTGCCATCACTGCTGGCCCTGGAGAGGGTGAAAGCAGTAGCAAGGGGGGCCCAAGGGACAGCACTCTAGGCGACTGCCTAGTTTGCCTAATGGTAGTGCCGACCCTGCATGTACCCCTCAAACTCACTCATTTTTTCCACAAAACTCCAACTGTGACCCAACCCTCTCGCCCCAAGCCAAGAGGATCCGAAGACTTCATGCTAATGTTGCTGCTGCTGCTTTGCCCCTATCCCAGTGTCTTGGACTCTCCATTCCAAAGTTGGGTGCCTGTTTATTCTTATTCTGATACCTTAGGGCAGTGTTTTTCAAGCCAGTTCTGGTGTATCCCCTAGCCAATAAGGTTTTCAGGATATCCATAAAGAATATTCATAAGAGAGATTTTCATGCACCATCTCCACCGTATGCAAATCTCTCTCATGGCATATTCATTGTTGATATCCTGAAAATCAGACTGGCTAGGGGATACAATAGGACCAGATTGAGAAACACAGCCTTAGCACCTTCATGCCAATGTTGGTGCTACTTTACCCCTTACCTGGTGCCTTGGGAGCTTCCTGCCAGGGATCAGCCCTTCCACTAGGTGATCAAAGCACCCAGCTAGAGCAGCACCAGATTAACAGTTCTCAGCAGCAATAAACACAGCTTCTGCCACCACCCTCCATCTCTGTCCAGCAACTCTAAAACGGAGCAAAAGTGGCTGTCACAGAACCTTGATCCGAAGCGCACACTCAAGGCCTGGCATACCCTAGCCCCCACCCGCACTGTTGAAGATGGGTGGAAGGAAGAAGCAGCAGCATTGCGATTCAAGCCCCATGGCTGCTGCTGAACTCGGGAGAATGAAGAGGCAGTGGTGTGGTTCTACCCCACAGCCAGTGTTGAAGATGACGGAAAGAATCAGCCACATGACTCCTAAACACCATTAAAACAAGACTGAGAAAGATCCATAGCCCAAAATGTAAGAAAGCAAAGAGAAGGGAGAGAGGAAATATAAGGAAACAGAATAGAATAGGTTGAGAGAGTGGAAGAGAAGGGGGAGGGGGGAAGTAGGGCTTTGTACAGCCCCTGTGGAGAGGGGGACATAGGCCCTTGACCCACCCTGGGCGGGACATATGACTGAAGGTTAAGATAGGGCATCAGAGACCCTTGTGCCAGTCCTGCTTCCTGGCAGTGTTGGTGTTGCTTTTTCTCTTTCCACATAGCTTCGGGTTTTCATTGCACTGTTTGTACAGCTTTGTCCTTCTCATGGCAGCCTGAAACCTTCACGCTGCTGCAGTGCCCGTTGCCCTTCTTTTAGTGCCATGGAGTCTTCGTGCCACATTTGATGCTTTGCAGTGCTGTTGCCTCTGTGGCAGATATCTGCCAGCTGGTTTTAAGCAAGTTTGAAAGCAAATGGATGAAATCCCCCAACTTTTAGAGAGTTCAATTGCTTGCGTCTTAGACTGTAGTGGTGCCCTCTGTACAGAGGAGGAGCAGTGACAGCCACTATCCAGTAAGTAGTAATATTCAGACGCTAAGCAGATGGTGTAAGCAGTTAAGGATAGGACGGCCATTCACCCGTCCTATCTACCTACTGCTATTGGATTAGTGGCTGAATACCACAGCTAACCGGCTAGTGTCTCCAGTTACCAGCCAGTCTGGATATTAAGTGGTGGAAACTGGATATGTTTCATTGCTCAATATTCATTCCCAATACCTAGCTGCTGCCGCTGATTATGCCCCCCTCAAATATGATTTTTTTAAATTTTATTCACAATATACCTATGGTTTATAATTTATGATTTACTGGTGTTCGATATACCACCTTTCACAAATCCACATCAAAGGGTTAACAATAAAATCAACATAGAGATTAGAAAATAACTCCAAATAATCTGACAGGAAAGCAAATTTAGGATGGGGATATTCTGTTGCCAAAAGCTTTGGTGAACAAGTGTGTTTTTAAAAAAGTCTTAAAAGTTTTAAAGGAGCATTCCATCCATAATGCTTGGGGGAGATCATTCCATAACGAGGGTGCTCTGAAATAAAAGGCAGATTGCGTAGTTGATTCCCATTTAGTCTTGTTAACCAGGGGGAAGGTATAAATGGTTGACCTGAACAAAATGTAACAGATGAGGAGAAGCACAGAGGGATTTGTGAAGATGGGTATTCTGGGAAGCTGGGCTATAGAGCCTTATGGGCAAGGATCAGAATTTTTATACTGTATTCTGAATCGGGTTGGTAACCAATATTCTTGCTTAAAAAGAGGTGTAACCTGGTTGTATTTTTGAGCTGCACTTAGAACTTGTAGATCAGTGTGCTGTAATGTCTGTAGTCATTTCCTACTGTATTTCTATCTATGCACCTAGTCCTGCATAGATAGAAATACAGTAGTCAACAGGAGAGAAAATGAGACTAAGAAGAATTACTGATGGAGTGAAAATGCCGAGATGCGAGAAAAGAGCTTTTTATTGCCATTCCTATTTGTTTTACTGTAAATGTGAGTTCTGTATCTAAGTGATTTCGCACCTATTTGAAAGAAGAGGTAAGTTCTATTTTTTCAACTTTATTAAATACTTTCCATTACAAGAATGGTACAAGAAATGGCAAAATTTCAAGCAATGCACATAGGAAAAATTTCCCGGAGAAAATACAGTCAGAAGTCCACATTAACGAGGAGAGACTCTCATAAAGAAACTAAAAAGAAGAAAGACAAAAGAATAACTTTACTGTCACACTGCAGCCTACTACCTATTACAAAACCACAGGCAAAGAAAAAAGAACAAACGAAAAAAAGAGAAATTACCCCTTAACTTCTCCCTGTTCCCTATCAATAAGGAAATGTTCCAACTGAGATGGGTTAATAAAAATGTACCGGTTACTTTGAAAGGATATCAAGCATTTACAAGGATATCTAAGGAAAAAAGAAGCCCCAAGGACCAAAACTCTTGCCCTCAGAGGAAGAAATAACTTCTATGCTCCTGCGTCAGTCTTGAGACATCAGGAAAAATAGTAACTTTGGCCCAGTACAAGCATTGTGGAACCTGTGTCTTTTGGGGAAACTGCTAGGTACGTATGACCTAGATTGGCCACTGTTGGAAACAGGATACTGGGCTTGATGGACCTTGGTCTGACCCAGTATGGCATCTCTTATGTTAACCACAAAAAAGGAAATTCTTTTTTTTTTTAAGTAAGCTTTCATAATACCTTGTTTATCATCCTCAGTAACAGAAGTAACAAGCAGGATAGACCTGGTGGCAGCGTTATCCTGAGATTGTACAAGAAAAGCCGTTAAGTCAAATGTAGAGGAAATTTGAACCACAGGATTATTATTAGCCACCCTACCAACTCCTGAAACCTGTTTATTCTTAAATGCATAATAGCACTTTGAAAGCAATATGTTATCAGCATTTGGCAATACAAGAACCTCTTTAAAGTATTTACGCAAAAGAATTTCAGGAGACAGCCGTCAAAACCAGAAATTGCAAAAATCTTAAATTCTTAAAACATTCTCCAAATTTTCAATATTGTGGTACAAACTCAATGAATCTTTAATAAAGGATATTGAAGTAGACTGCAAAGTAGTAACTTGCGAGTCCAAAGTCACAAACGTATTATAAAGTTTTTCAATATGCCCATCCAGAGGGGAAAACTTTTCAACCACATCCTCAGTAAACTGGCAGAGCTGACTAGTAGAGTTAACTATTCAGGATTCAGTTCTAGTAATTGCCTGCCAGTTATCATGAAGTGAAATCTGTCCACCATCAGTCACAGACTAAGAAACCTTCAAGGGGTTCCAAGAAAGCACATGCAGGGTCAGAGATGCTTTAAAAACCCCATCTGAAACCAATACCCCAGCTGAATCTCTCTCAATGGGGGAGCTAGTAGGCAGTAACATAGCTAAGCTTAAAACACACCGTCAACCCACGAAGAAGTTAAAGAGGTACCTGATAACACTGGTACTGCCTGCAACTTCATTTCTTATCCATTGGACCTGATATGGCTTTCCCAGAAGACTTAGAGGGGTGGACCTCTGCTTCCTCTTAGCCCTAGTCGGTATCCCACCAATTCCTCCATACTCCAAAGGGGTTTCAAAGGGACGTGACCTGCTCCTTTGGGCACGCTAACAGCTGTGCACCTAGGGCACAATTGTTCTTATCAGGAGATGTGCTGAGGTCCGGGGCTGTCCTCTGCAGTGCCTGCAATCTGATCTGAGCACCGCAGGTATGTACACCTCTGCTGCAGGAAACTCCAACTCTCCCCAAATAAGATGTAAGTTTGATGGTGGATGCATCTAAAGTAGGAGAAGTACTAATCCATGGGAGCCATGTAGCTAATGACTTATTTTTGTAAATTTAAAGTTTTTTATTCAAACAACCAAATTCTCCAAACACAAGGTTGCCAATAGAAAGGTTAGGTTGTAATTTCAGACAATTGTCGGTCAGCCAAGTACTAACTTTGGCTAGACAAGTGTTCATTGTAGTTAAATTTGGATGGGTAGACTCTGAGATCTTGAACAAGAATTGCCAAAGAGCTAATGAAGATATTAAATATTAGGGGTGCTAAAACAACCTTGTGGAACTCCCTGAGTTAGAGGTTGAGAGGAGGATAATAGAGAGAGCTAGTGTGCACAGAGAAAGATCTCTCAGATAGGAATAAGCTGAACCATGCAGAGATGGTATCGCGGAGACCAATGGTATAAAGGTGAAAAAGCAGGATGCGATGATCCACCAGATCAAATGCCGAAGAAAGATCTAAAGAGACTGCCAAAGCAAACCTTCTGTGATCAAGAGCATTGTGTACCTCGGTCAAAAGAGAAGTGAGAATTGTTTTTATGCTGTGGGCCAGACGGAATCCTGATTGACAGGGGAGTTCTTTATTTAGGTGCCTTGGCTCCTGATTTTATCACAACTTCTCTATCAGAATATTCTAGCTTCCTCAGTTTGCCAGAATCCTTAGAAGCTACGTCACTCAGAACCGTGTGCTCTAAATTTAAGTGCTTTTAAAACTCAAATTAAAAAAAACAAAGATTGCTGTTGGTGGGCTCTTCTTCCTGTTATACAGTGAATCAAACTTCCTTTGACAACTTCTGTAGAAATATATAATAGAAACACTGTCCTATGAAGAGGATCACCTAACTTGAGGAGGAGAAGGGTCCAATAGAACACCTGTGGAGAGTTCCTCCTCCGATTTGGATGGTTCTAAAAGGTGGGATATGTCCCCTGAATTATCTGTTGGAAATACTTCAGAATGGTAAGGTTATTCTGTTCTCTCCTGGCAAAGCAGCTATTATGTCATATCCTGTCATTCCCTTAAAGTGCAGATCCCAAAAGCATTGGAATTGCAGCCAACCCATGATCCCTTTAGTACCTGGTGCCTTTAAGGGACTGATCCCCACCCCCACTGCTGCCCTTAGGTTGTGAATCACCAAATCACTGCTGCACTTAGGCTGGAAATGTTAAATGCTGACTCCATAAATGTTTATCTGCTGATTTTTTGTCAGGAAATTTACTCCCCAGAGCAGTCTGAGAGATTATCCTTGCCTATCTTTTGGTTAAGAAGAAACAACTTAAGGAAGCTCAAGAACAGATGCCACATGGAAGACTAAGTGTCAGCAAGCCTTTTCTCTGTATGTATTCAGCTTGCTTTGTGAACACAACCCTGGCTGGGTTCGCTGCAAGCAGGAATGAGAAGTACATTAGCAGAGCTGTGTTTTTGTGGGGCATCTTTACTGGTATAGAATGGGGTAAGCTTGTGGTGCAAGGAAAAAGTGAGATGCAGTGGCAGAGCTGTGTGTGTGAGTTTCAGTATTGGAATATCAGGGGATGCTACATAGCAAGGCAAAGGTGCATTGGCAGAGCTATGTGTCTGGAAGGAGGTATAAGACTGCAATAGCAGAGGTGTTTCATAGCAGGAGTGAGATGCAGTGGAAGAGCTATGAGCGTTAGGATCCTCTTCCCACACCTCTACTTTCTAAACACATTGGATTGCTTATTTTAATAATAATCATAATAATAATAATGATGATAATCTTGCCATGTTTACCTTGATGAGAGGTTTCTGGACAGAACATTTTATTTGATATAATCAACAAGGCTTGCATTCTTAGCAAGGATATTCCGTAACTTCAGGGATGGTTATTTATTTATTTTATTTACATTCTCTTATATACTGCGCTATTCTGCATCAGTGCGGTTTACATTGAACAAACTGAAATTACATTGAACAGGGCATTATAACTTGGAGATAACTATTTTACAGGGAACATGGGCTATGGAGGGTTAAGTGGCTTGCCCAAGACCACAAGGAGCACCTGTGGGACTAGAAACCCCAGTCCTTCCGGCCCAAGGTTGCTGTTCTCTAGTGGGATTTGAATCCCCGACCTTCCAGCCTGAAGTACCTTGCCCCAACCACTAGGCCATTCCTCCACTCCTGGTTACTTTGGAAGCTATGAATGCAAGCCTTACTCTGTACTAAAGTCAATATTCTGGTCAGAGACCATTGGCCAACTACTGTTCTAGGCAAGGATGTTTACTTTGGGGAAAATTCTATGCAAAAAGGGAGCCTAGGCTGATTTGATTTAGTCTTGGCTAGTGACTTATAGAAAGGATCTGGGTTTGATTAATAATTTGTAGTGTCACATTTATGCACATATATGGTAGTGTGACATGTGGTGGGAAAGGGTTTCTTTAAAACACAGGCCAGATAGCAGTTCAGGGAAAACAAAAACAGTTTTTATTCTGTCCCAGCTTGTTAAACCTCCACAAAGCAAAACCCAGAACAGACAGTAGTTCAGGGAAAACAAAATCACTTACTCCATCTGGGCCAGGACTCTTCCAATTTGGAGCTTGTTTTAACCTCATTTCCAGCTCTTCCTTTGTTACTACAGGTCATTCCATAGGTTTGATGTTTGTTTTTTTTCTAAATGCTTCTGTATGCTGGGTAACTATTCTGCTTTATGATTGTTCTGTATAGGGTCCTCATATAGCTTTCTCCAGAAGATTTCAGTTTTGGCTTTGGTTGGAGGTACTTTTACCATATTAATTTTTTTTTTTTTAGTGCCATCAAGTCAGTGTTGACTCATAGCGACCCAGCTACCTCTGGGTTTTCTTGGCAATGTATCACCGGAAGTAGATTGCCAGCCTTTTCTTCCGAGGCAATGGAGGGTAAAGTGACTTGCCCAAAGTCACAAGGAGTGCCAGTGGGAATTGAACCCTTGATCTTCTGGGTATGAGGCAGTTGCTCTAACCACTAGGCTACTTCCTCCACCATATTAATACTCTTCCCCTATTCTCTGTAGAATTGTTTATGTTTATTAGCATTTTATATACTGCACCTTTGTTACAGCAGGGCGGTTTACAATACAAAATTTAAAAAGGAAAGGCCAAAGCCTGTAAGGAAAAGGAACTACAAAATCAAGACAGGACAGTGAGAGGCATAGAAGTCACAGAAGAGAGGGGAGGGGGAGAGTCAGCAGAGATTGGAGGAGAGATTAAATAGTTTATTCTGATATCTTTCTTTCCTATTTTCTTCATATCTTCAAAGTTTTTGTGCTTCTGCTGCTATTTTCAATTTATTGTTGGAGCATATAAATTCAGGTCTTCATCTGTTAATGCAGCATGTTTCAACTTGATGTCTTGGATCTTCGTTAATATCTTTGATGATCTTAATCCTTATAGATACTCATCCATCAGGGATACCTCTGCACGCAATGATTGTGTTTTTCCTTCGATGCACATTTTCCAAGGAGGAGCTATTATTGTTCTCTTTTTCTTCTGGCCTTGCACTCTAGTTGGTAGTATTCTTGCAGTAATAATTTTAGCTGCACAATATTGTATTCGATTAATTCCGGTGATGTCAATAAATGGTCCCTTTATACTAGATATGGCCTTGCTCATCTTAATTATCATACTTCTAGCCTTAGGTGTTAAATTTAGCTTGGGTAATCTTTCCCTTGCTTGGAACCCAGCATATTCATCTCTTTCCATATGGACTAGGAGTTCTATCTTGAATTCCTCCCCCCCCTTCCTTCTTCCTCCTTTGCTTCCTCCTCCAGTTAATTTGCTGACCCTTCCTTTATTCAGCACACTCTCCTGCAGTTCCTAATCTCTTAACTCCATCTCCCCCTCAACCTCTCTTTCCTTTGCTTGTCTTCCTTTCTTCTGGCACTGTCACCTAGGTCCCCTCCTCCCTGTATTTCTTTGTCCACGGAATCCCCCAGTTGCTTCATGATGTTATCATTCACATACTTCTTTTCTTTGATCTTTAAAATTAAAGATCTTAAATTTGCATCTGCCATTAGAAAAACTGCAAAAAGTAACAAATTTCCTCTTTCTTCCAACTTTTAGTGGACTCTTTGTATACCCACTTGATTTAAATATAGGGTTTGTAGCATAAAAATAGCAGTACGTTATCTCCTCTTTATCTGCAGAATTCCACTTAACCATAGTTAATCCTCTTAATGTTTTCATTAATTTCTGTGGTTTATCTCCTGCCACACGTCCACCATGGCCTTCATCTGTGGCAGGGATGTTATCTGCAGCACTTGCACTATCGCAACCACCATCATTAGCCCTAGTGCGTAAGCTACGGGTGGGCACCTTTTTATGTTGGACGATGTGTGGCCAGTATGTATTTTTCTTCTTTGTTCCTACCATGCTTCAATTGTAGTGTCACCTTGCTGAGATCTGGTATAGATGTTATACAACAGGGTCACCGTGTGAAGGTACTCAGCAAGACTTGAGGAGGGAACTTTATTTTCACCCCCTAAGAGATGCACATCAATTCAACAGCTGCTGCACACCCCCTTGACTCCCTGCTTGTGCCTTGGTGTTGGTATGGTGTACTCCACTCTCTGTTGCTTAAGACCTGGTCTCCTAGGGCATAGGGTGGGTACATAAGTTGGTAGTGCACCAGAGAATTTCCTGCTGCCTTGTGGTTGAAAACCAAACTTTTGAGATGTCTCAACAGAATTATATGTGGCCATCTCCATGACTTAAAATCTCAGTGCCAACTATTATGTATATCCGGTTATCGAAGTGCCTTAGCTGCATTGGACTTCAGTTTTGGGAGCGCGTGATACAGGGGTTGTTTCCCCGAAACGTGCCCGTCGCGCGCATTAGTTCAGATAAGTGCAAACGTTTGGAAGAATGATTAATTTTTCTCATTTATAAAATTTCACTCTAATCTTATGGATTGAATAAAAGGGTCATGTATTGTGTTTTGGGGAAGTTTTGGAGTATCTTTCCCTCACAATCTATGTCCGACAAAAAATTGCTTTAGATAAAGAAGGGGACTTTGCGGTAATTTTGTGCTGTGAACTATTATGTATATAGCAGACCACAAAATGTTAACCAATTTCTCTCTTACACAGCTCTTATTTGAAAGCTAGTATTAAATTAAATTGGGTATTATTAGTTTCATCTAGAATCTGAAAGGTTTGTCAGGGGTCTGTAGCCAGTCTCAGGTCTTTGAGTCATGACAGTCCTGCTTTTGTAGTGGCATGTCAGTCTGGGCTAGAGAATTCCAGGACACTGGGAGGCTTTAGACATGTTTTTAAAGAACATCAACTTGCCTAAACAAAGTGCACAGATCCCAAGGATGTACTGGCTAGGCAGAAATGAGACACTCAAAGTCTGTGGTGAAGGGTTCTATAGCAAGACAGAAACATAGAAAAATGATGGCAGATAAATACCATACAGCCTATTCAGTCTTTCCATTCATACCAACTACTAAACTCTATAATCACTTTTTTCCCCTTAGAGATCCTCTGTGTTTGTCCCATGCTTTCTTGAAATCAGATACAGTCATCTCTGCCACTTCCACTGGAAGGTTATTCCACACATCCACCACTCTTTCCGTAAAGAAGTATTTCCTCAGATTACGAGTCTACCCCTTTCACCTTCATTCTATGCCCCCTTGGTTCTAGAGCTTTCTTTCAATTGAAAATGTCCTGTGCATTTATGCCATGGAGGTATTTAAATATCTCTATCATGTCTCCTCTCGTCCTCTTTTCTTCCAGGAGTATACATAGTGAGATCTTTAAGTCTGCCCCATATGATTTATGACAGACCATTTTACTAGCTCTATCCTGTTTATAATCTTTTGAAGGTGTGGTCTCCAGAATTACACACAGTACTCAAAATAAGATCACACTAGATACTTATACAAAGGCACTAACACTGCCTTCTTTCTGCTGGTCATTCCTTTCCTTAGACACCCAAGCACCCTTCTGACTTTTTCCATTGCACTGTCAACATAGTGCTGCTGAATATCCACAGATAGTAGTGGCAAAGACATTTATCAGGATAAAGGCATTCCTCTATTGCAGAAGAAAAGCAAGCTGCCGATTGACCATCATCCTCTGGAGAATTTCAGCCTTCCAGGAAGAAGCAACTTGCTGAGATACCAGAGTTCTGTTGTGGACTGTTTGCCTTAATAACACTTCGTTAATAATTGCTGTTGAGGACTAACCAAGCATCCTTTGATATACCAAAAAGCTGACGAGCTCTTTGATCACTTAACAAGAATGTACCTTGGCCCAGTAAAAAAAAAAAATGCTGAAGATAAATGGAGTGTCCTCTGACATATTGCACAGCCAGAGAACCCTATGATTCCTCTTCTACTTTAACAACAAAATGTGCTTTGGTCTAGTAAACCAAGGATCCTCATATTTCCCAATAATGTGGGGGAAGATAACTATAGCTTCCCCCGACTACCAAGGGGGGACAAACTCAAGAGGCAAAATTCCTATCCAACGACATTCCTATGACCACCTACCTACCCCCATCACTACCAGACCACTATTTGGAAACCTAGGTCTGGTGAATGCCAGGCTGGCCAATAAGAAATTTCTTATGACTCATGATATATTCAATGAATATCACCTAGACATTTTGGAAATAACTGAGACCTGGCTGAACAAAATTGGGGGAGTCTCACTGACTGAATTATGCCCAATAGAATTCACCATCCAGCATCAACTAAGCCACGGAAGCGGAGTGGAGGGCTAGCAGTCTTCATCCAAGAGACAATCAAATCATGCAATCACCATCCCCCACCTGTCTGCATCAGAACCCGTTTTAATTCAGCTAGGAGATAAGAACCAATTTGGCTGTTTGCGGTTTATCAAGCAGCATGATGCCATCTGTGCAAGAACTTCTGGATCTGGTTACAGCGGTAGCCCTGAGCTTCCGTAGGTTAGTGATCACGGGAGACTTTAATCTACATGCTGAAACTCCAGACACCGCCATCGCTGTTTTCTTGGCAGGACTGCAGCACTAGGATTCACACAAGTGATCAAATCCCCAACCCATGGAAGGGGACACATGCTAGACTTAGTGTTCTGCAAACAGGTAGACATCCTTGAACACAAGACTGGGAGATAATATCTCTACCATGGACAGATCATTTTCTAATAAAATGTACTTATAAAGGACAACCTAAAACAGAAGGGCCCAACAAAGTTTGGAAGAAAATTAGAGACATGAGAAATCTGACTGCTGAAAATTTCCTTGAAGCCCAGTTCTACCCCCATGTGGATGAAAAGATGACTAGTGTCAGAGCAGGTTGACATCTGGAATGCACACTTAGTGAAGACCTTAGATAAAGTAGCCCCAGAAAAGAAGGCCCTTTTTTGTATGCAAAATGCTCCCCTTGGTTCTCCACAGAACTACAGATCCTTAAGTGTCAAGGACACAAACTGGAAAGGAAATGGTATAAATCGTACTTGGAGAAAAGAAAGAAGCACATGGCAATGTATCACCGAGACTTAACAGGAGACAAATAGCATTTCTCTCAATGCACTGAACAGGCTGCAGATTCAACAAAGCAGCTATTCAAAATAGAAAATGGTGTACTGCAACCTCCCAAAGAAAGCCGGACTTCCCAGCCACAACTGGCCAGCATGACTTTGCCATATACTTTTCCAGCAAAATTAAGGATTTCCATCAGGACCTATAGGCAGAAGCTTTATTGAAAGAGCCACTAAAATTGTGACCTCCTCTCTCGTAGAAGGGCAGCTGCCAATAGCACTAAAAATGGCTGTGGTGTGCCCCCTCCTGAAAAATAGCTCCCTTGATCAGGACAAACTAGAAAACTAATGGTCAGTATCTAACATCCCTATCCTAGTTTGTTGCCTCCTTGCTGTTTTTACGCTTTTTAGTAGGTTACACCATGATTTTTTTCCTTTTTACCCCCATCCATGCCGTTCTGTTGGTTTTGTGTTTTACACTTGGGCTGTAGCTTTTTATTTGTCTTTGTAAACAATGCTGGATTTATTTTCTACACGGATGTACATAGTTGCAGAACACAACTTCTAAATGGTACTATGTTGTTTGCAATGGTCTGTCCTGGGTTCAATGACAGATGACACATCCTGTGCAGTGAGTTGTGCAGGTTTTAAATTTGTCTCTCTTTTCATTTTTATTCGGCTCCTCTACTCTGTGGGGGTTGAGACTATTTATGTATATTGTGGCGGGCGCGCCTCCACTAGGCGGTCGCCTAGTGAAGACGGGCTCCCATCTTGTATCTTTTAGCTTTAAACGTGTAGTTGTGTATAAAAGCAGTCCAAGTGGTTTTAAAGCAACACAGGAATTTTTATTGATCTTTAACTTGGTGCAGTTTAGTAACAGTCCTTTGTAGAAGATTCCAAACTCAGAAACAGAAAACAAGGATATTTTCTCCCAAATAAAGTTCTTTACAAACAGTGTGTTTCAGTGGTATTATTTACAAGTAAATGTCTTTACTTCTTTTATTAGGAAATTTTTCATCTCAGAAACAACAGCTTTATTTGCAGTTAAAGCACACAACGGAACTCAGTAATTCTGTCGGCTCCCTTTAGCTGCTTCAGTTTAAAACACTTCTCAGCTGGTCAGCACAGAACTCAATTGCATCATCTACTTCTCTTCAACAGACAGAGCTTTGCAAGTTTTAGACTAAGAGATTTTCTCTCTCTCTTTTCAAAGCTTTCAGCTATCATGAACCTGAGAACTGCTTCCTGAGATTCTTCCTAGTATTTTACTTCTTTCAATCAGCAGTAACACATAGAGCACATTCCATTTCAGAGCAAGTGGAATCCGGGTCATCTTCCTTATAATCCACCTCCATTTCTTCCTCTGCACTGCCTGATTGTGGCACTTGAATACGTTCAGGTACTTTAAGGTTTATATGCTTTAACAGCTTAAACAGTTTCTCCCATTGAACTGCCTTTCTTTCTCTTGGTAAAACATTAACAGGCTTTGTTTGCTTGGCTTTATCTACAAAACCCTTCTTCCTGTTCTGCGTGCTAACAGGTATAACTATCTCCTCAGTATCTGAGTCAGAGTTATAAGCATTAACTCTTTCCAACTTTCCTCTCCTACCTTGGAGCTTAACTGTGGGAGTTTCACAGCTGTGACATCTGTTGGAGGTAGCGTCCTCTGAGTCAGAGCTGCTCAGGGAATCACTGCAGGATTTTCTTCCAGCTTTCCTGGGCTTTCTCAGCCTGAAGATTTGTCTTTCTTCAGAAGAAGCTGAGCCTTCCTGTTCTAGCTTTCTTACAGCCAGCCTTTTGCCCTTCTCTCTCCTAGAAGGAAAGTACTCAGCCTGTCCTCTGGCCTTTGCCCAGCTGCTGCTTCTCAAGCTGTTCCCATGGCTTCCAACACCTCCAAGGCTTCTACCAAGTCTATCACTTTCTGTTTGCTTAACCTTAAATGCTGGGCAGTGTGCCTCCCCCTCTGGCTCCACCCACAGGTGTCCCTTATCCTTACTTAGGGTTGCCATGGAGTCTGGGTGTGGCTTCAGCCTAGCTCTGCAAGTGTGGTTTCTTTCACTGCTTTTACTTTTGCACATGTGTTTAGGTGAGCCCATCCCCCTTAAAGAAGGAAAAGTTCCTTTTTCCTCTATTTCCCAGGGCTGTGCTACACTCTCCTTACCACAATATTTTTTTTGGGTCCAGTCGAGATCTCTCTATTGTTGGCACAGTACTGTTGTGCATGAATGCCCTACTCAACATTAATCTGGGAGAGTACTGGTGTCCAAATATCAGATCAGGGAGCACTACAGTATATTCATACTCTCCAATATAGGATTTCGAGTACCTCCTGTGTTTTAAATCAAGGGCAATACACCTAGCAGTTGTGGTCATCTTAGGGGCAGCTAAGTCCTGAACAGCACTTTCATATTAATCTACATTAGGAT
This sequence comes from Ichthyophis bannanicus, assembly GCA_033557465.1. NCBI lineage: Eukaryota > Metazoa > Chordata > Amphibia > Gymnophiona > Ichthyophiidae > Ichthyophis > Ichthyophis bannanicus. The sequence goes on from CM066031.1 coordinate 553,189,908, forward strand.
ATATAACACCGGTCTCTTATGGTAAAAAAATATTTTTGAAGTCTCTACATTATATACCTTGTGACTGATCACACAATAGCTTAGTCCTGAACAGCACTTTCATATTAATCTACATTAGGATATATAACACCGGTCTCTTATGGTAAAAAAATATTTTTGAAGTCTCTACATTATGTACCTTGTGACTGATCACACAATAGCTTTTTCTTTTATGATTCTTTCTTACGCCTTGTATTTTAAAAAAGCTTTTTCCTGGTTGTTTTTTTAAAAGTGTCCTTTTTTCCTCTGATTTTGGCGCAAATTATGGCTCAGCGTTTAAAAGATTTGCTGGCTGAGCACATCAACCTTTTCATTAGAACCACAGTGTGCACGCATGCGAAAGCTGTCAGGCAAGGTTTTTTCTTTAATAAGCTTTATATTAAACTCATGGGTATTCCCATTTTTATGCATGGAATGTCCTTATCTTATTTTGTGGTTTTTATTCAGCTCACAGAAACGGTGTTGATTGTTTCAAATTGGGTGGCTGTAGTTTTTCAAAGGTGTTTTCACAATACATGTATTTACCGCTTTATATTATCTTCTTCTCCTTCGGATGTATTCTGTTCGTATCACTTGGTGAGTGAATTAATAGCGAGGCCGACTATTTACTTCACTTCAGTATATGAACACAGCATTTCTCTCCCTTCCTTTGTCCTATCATCCCTTTCTAAAGGCATTGCAGTTTTTAACTACTCAATAGCTTTCTATGTATTTTCATTGGTATCTCTGTGTTTTCATTGACTTTGGATGATTTCCTTCCTTTCTATGTTATACAATGCATGTCTGTCAGCTCTTTAAGTTTTAACACTTATTTTATGATTTTTTTATCATGTTTTTTTACACATTGATTGGTATATATATTTTTCATGTATTATTAATATGTTTGTTTATTTATGTATTTATGCTTATGTTTTTAATGCTTTTTGAGGCTTGATCCCCCCGAGGAAGGCCTAGAAAGCTGAAACGTGTTGGGGTTCCAATAAAGTGCTGTTGACCGCCAGCATGTGTACCAGCTCCTTTGTTTTCCAATTACTGTTTTGCGGGTACTCAAACCTCAGTAGACTTCTTAAAACAATCACATTCTTGCTCTTGTAGCAACAATGACGCCGACATTACTTCCATTTTCAAATGGCATCCATCTTTGTTTTATAATACACGTAATATCATACTGCTTTATGGCAATGACAAATAACAAAAAAAAAAGGAAAATAAATCAATAAATAGTAAAAGGTATTTACTCACTTGTAGCAGGTGTTCTCCGTGGACAGCAGGAGATAGTCCTCATGTATAGGTGATGTCATCTGACAGAGCCCGTGAAGGAGTAATCCCTAGCTACTTCTCAAAACGTTTGGGGATCCTCCTCTGCGCATGCAAGCCATCTTCCTATCTGCCGCTGCAGTGCCATTTTTTCTCAGTCCGATACTATAGTTATATATATATATATATATATATATATATATATATATATATATATTGAGAGAGATAGTGAGTGATAGCTACCTCATATGACCCTATTAGGCAGCTGCCTAGGGTGTTAAGATTTAAGTTGCCTTTGATACAAAAAGAGTCTTGTAGTCAAGTGGTAAGGCAAAAATAATATTAGGGCTTTATTCCCTGCCCTGATGGGATATTCCTGGGATACAACATACAATATGAAACAAAAGAACTGTTGCACAGAAAAATATCTTCTTTCCTTTAGGCACCATCAGCTGGCTGCTTTACACACGTTCAACATAAAGATACAATATCGTCAGATAAACAAATTGTACAATCCATGGGCACAGGGTCAGAATTATAGCTGCTGTTCTCCCACTGCATTAACTCAGAGTCACTTACGATTGCATATGAGTCACACTCCACAGCTGCTGTCTTCCTTAAAACTCTCCTGTGAGTCATGGGCTAGCTTTTCTAGAAAGGGCTCTTTAAATCCAGGGCTCTGAATGCCTGGTATATTAAAAGCTTCCTTCTGGCTTTCCCTTCTTCTCCACGCTGGTGGAATTACTGTGTAACTTTCAGTGTCTAAGTTACTTCTGGTGCCATGCCCTTGCCCTTTCAAACCAAACAGAACTTCTTGCCTTTTCTTTAGCAAAGCTAGGTTCCCACCTCTTAGCTGTGGTTCTGTCTCTTATTTCTGGGCTTCTGGCAGCTCTCTCCTGCACTCTCCAACTACCAGGAATCCTAGCAGGGTCCTGGGCACGATGCTGGCTGTTTCCTGCTCTGCTGCCACACCTACTGCTTCCTTCTCTCAGTGGATTTTCTCCAGCATGACGTGTGTTCACTGGATGCTGGCTTAGTCCTCCCAGGTCGCTGCCCCTACCGGCCCTTCCCTGGTTCTACCCTGCAGCTTTTATCCTTGTTCTCTTTGCATGCTGCGTGGGTTTCTGAGCACAGGTGTTCCTGATTAGCCTTCCTGCTTCTAGCTACGTCAGGACTAGTGCAAGGACATTTTACTCTAATGCCTTTTTGCTTTTCTTGTGCTGAGTTTGTTTGCTGCTCAGCTAATTCTACATGAGCTGGGTTTGCTGCTCAGCTAATTCTACATGAGCTGAGTTTGTCTGCTGCCCAGCTGATTCTGAGGTAAGTTCCTCACTTTCCCCTAACTCCATGGGCTCTGTGCCAGCTGCTGTGTCACACTATATATATATATATATATATACACACACATACACACACTATAGTTATACTATAGTATACTAGAATACAACGCCTAGGGGAGGTGGGAAGGTGGCGAGGATTATCTTTCTATCCTTGGAAAACATTTGCTACACGTGAATGACTACCTTTTCTCCATGGGCAAGGAGGAAATAAGTCCTCACTTTTGGGAATCCCTAGCTACAAGCTACCTTAAACAGAAAAGGGGAATATAAGTTTTGCCCAACAGCAGCAACTCATTTTGTTTTTTTGTTGGCAACAGGCCTTTTGTATTATATATATATATTTTGTTAGGTAGCAGTTCCATTTAAAAGCCTTGATGCCGGCTGCCCAGTTAAAGTGTTTATTCCCTGCAGCCTAACCCCCGATCTGGCCTCCTAAGGCTAGGGTTGGGCTGCAGGGAATAAACCCTTGCCCCCCACCCCCCTGCCCCAGCAGCTTAAAAAAAGAAACGTCTAGGGAAGTTATTTCACCTCCGATGTGGAATAACTTCCCTGGACATTTTGCTGGCCCTGAACATACAGGGCCGACATTAAAATCGGCCCTGTATGTCCAGGGCTGGCAACCGCCCACTGCCTGCCTACTTTCCGCCCATTCCCCACCCCCATCTAACTTCCCTGCACAATCGGCGGGGAAGTTATTCAGGGACAGGAGAGGCCACAAATAGTGGGAATGGACGGCCCGATGGGGTGTCCATCTCTGCTATTCGTGCGGCTGCAGACCCCCGAATAACTTTCCCACCAGCTGTGCGGGGAAGTTAGTCGGGAGGGGGGAATAGGCGGCCCGGGGGTGGAGAGTGGGCAGGCAGTGGGCAGTCACCGGCCCTGGACATACAGGGCCGATTCTAACAACGGCCCTGTATGTCTAGGGCCAGCAAAATGTCCGCAGGATCAGAATCGCAATCTCCTTTGTACGTCCGAGTATGCCTTGTTGTTGTTGTTGTTGTTAAGTGCCGTGAAGTCTGTGTCAACTCATGATGACCCTCTGGACATTTGTCCTAAATTGTGTTTGGTCTTCAGTTAGGCGGCTCATTGTTGACAGACTGGCATCCATAGCTGTTATTGTATTGATCCATCTCATTGCTGGCCTTCCTCCTTTGCATTGACCTATCTTGCCAAGCATGATGTCTTTTTCTAATGATCGCTCTCTTCGTATGATGTGTCCAAAGTATGAATGTTGAAGTCTTGTCATCTAAGCTTCTAAAGAAAGCCTTGTACCACTATACAAATGATTATTAGTAGTAGTATTAGTAAAGGCATAACCCAGCACTGGAAGTGATGTCCCCCTAGAATGAATTAGAGATACTTCCTATGGGATGTATGTAGCTGTATGTGGGTATATGCATCCTTTAGATCCAGGGAGCATAGTCAATCTCCTTTTTGAAGTTAAGGGAGTAGAGTGCCCAGAGAAATCATTCAGAACTTTTCTCTGAACAGGTATGTGTTCATATCTCTTAGGTCTAGGATGGGACGGTATACCCCTTTTTTCTTGGGGGATCAGGAAATACCTGGAATAAAACCCTCTCTGTCTTGGATCTGGTGGCATGAGCTCCATCATGAGATCTGCCAAGAGGGCAGTAATTTCTCTCTGAAATAGTTCCTGATGCTGAGGGTTCATAGAATGATCCCTCGGTTGGCAATTTGGAGGAATGTTGAATAGATGTAATCTGTAACTGCTTTGGATAATTTGCAAAACCCATGTCTGAGGTTATAAGGGGCCACTCTTGGGCAAAAAGAGTGACCCTCCTTCCAACAGGAGAGTCCTCTATTTTGGTTATAGGAAGAGTGGCTATTCAGGAACAAGTCAAAACCCCTCCCCAGACTGTGACTGATGAGCAGGCTGAGCCTTCTGAGACTTTTCATGCTTCGCTTGGGGTCGAGGAGCCTATTTCAATTGAGAATAGTGAGAACCAGTAAAGTACCTATATTTGTGGGAGTAATAGGTCTTTTTCTGACTACCACCTTGAAACCTCCTGTGGTATGAATCCGGCTCGGATGTGCGCTTTGAGAGATTTTGAAGGGAGACGTGCTGCTTTTCAATGAAGCCAACCTTCTCTTAAACTTGTTCTCTTAAGAGATTCTCTCCATGGCATGCTTATCCTGCATTGATTGTGCTAGGTCTGAGGACCAGAGCCAGGCGAGTCTCTGGGCACCCATACCCATTGCAAAAGCTCTCAAAACCATTTCGAAGACATCATAGGCCACTCAAACCATGAGCTTCAAGCAGTCCTTACCATGTCTCACAAGGGAATCAATACTGTTCCAATTTCTATGGAAGGAGATACTGGGACAGGTCAGCTAGGCCGCATATTATGCCCTTCAGAAACATGCCCATGCAGAGCTGGGTAAGATACCATGTGGGCTGCAAGCATGGAACTCTGGAAAAACCTTCTTTCAAGAGTCTAATGCCTGAGCTTTCCTCCCTGGGGGCACTGAGGAGTGAGTCTTGAAACCTTTAGCTCTCTTAAAGGTGGAGTCAACTACTAAGGAATGTTGAGGAAGCTGGGAGCCTTATGAACTCTATACATGGAGTCAAATCTTCTACTAACTGGAGATACAGTGAGGGGGTTCTTCCACATTCTCATCTGTACTCTCTGAAGGATATGGTGCATTAGGGAGATAGAAGTACAAAAGGATTTCCAATTCTTCAGCGTGGGCTCATCCTCAGTCTCCAAAGAACATGGTATTTCCTTAGCCATATCTCTAACAAAATCTTGGAAGGTCATATCCTCAAGAGGTGACTTGCGTTTCTGAGGAGAAGGGTCTGATGGAAGTTCTGGGAACCTGTCCTCTGACAAGTCGTCCGACTCTACATCGGTGACCCAGTCTTCTGAGTCAGACTCGGAGCGAAAATCAAAATAATTCTGAGTCTCTGCCTGGATCATTCTCCTGCCCTTTTGGGGATTGGGAACGACAATGCACAGATGACTTCCTAGGCTTCAAGGGAGCATCGAATCCCAATGCGCTAGAAAGAGATATCAGCCTTGCAGGCTCCGGTGTCAGGGCCCTTTGATGCCCCAATGTCGATACCTCGTCCAGAGGCAACCAATACTTCTCAAGGATCAGTTGAACTGCTGCCAATGTTGACACAACAAACATCAAGGCGCTGATATGCTGCATGACAAACAGCATCGTGATGTATTCCTCGAGAGCCCTCAGAAGGCGCTTCTCCATGGCTGCCATCTCCAAAGACAGCACGACCTCAGCAACATGAGACGATGCTCCTGGAATCTGAGAGGGAGTATCATCTGCTTGGTCTCGACATACAGTAGACCGGCACTGCCCCTCTGATGTCCTGGAGGATGAGCGTTCCTCTCTTCGGGCAGCTTAGAGGAGCTCTCCTGCAAATCCTCTTTGCTAAGTATCGATACCCTGCCTTGGAGGGCTTAGACATCTATGCACTGATATCTCCACTCGATGCTTGGCACAATCACCCTTCAGCATTGATGAAGATGAAGCTGAATCCTTCTTCACCTTCGGGAAGACATCGATTGATGGCCGATGCTCCAGGGCACTATGGGTGCTTGGCTCAGAGTGGACTCAAACTCCTCAATGTTTATGCACTACTAGTATCCGAAGCAGCCTTTGATGCCATTGAGATTGGTGCAGCTGATGCAAATGGATCGGACTTATGAGTGCCAAAAATTGTTTCACACTGCTTCCATTGACTTTTGAGTCCTCTTTTTCACATCTGTAATAACAAATTACAAGAAGTGGGCTAATGATGGGGTCCAAAGCACTGAAGGCACCAGCTATGAGTATCTGTGAAGGATATGGTCCTAGAGCATCTGGGAAACTTTTTGAACCCATTGGCAAGTTTCTGGGACATATCAGCTGGGAAAATAGCTGCAGTGAAATCAAACAGTTTGATTTTGAAAAGCAAAAGGATTTAATTCAAAGCAAGAGCACCGACACCTAAAGGGGCAATGGTGACATGGAAAATAAAGAAAACTTTAAATGATGGAAAAACCTGACTAAGAGGAAGACAAAAAACATGACATACAGGTGGGCAGATACTGAAAAAACAGCCAAAAGGCTAAAGGAATTTCCCGAGAAGGATAGAAAAGTTACCAAATGAAGAGCTCGTTGAAACATATCTGTTGGGCTTCATGGAAAAATGAAGACTGAGAGAAAATGGCACCGTGATGGAAGGCAGGAAGATCACACGCATGCACAGAGGAGTATCCCACAAGATTTGAGAAGTAGCTGGGGGACGTCACCCATACGTGAGGGCTTATTTCCTGCTTACCCCCAGAGAATTAATAAATGTATGGAAGAGACCTGGCAATCTACTTCCCATCGCACCTTGCTAAGAAAACCCAGGGAATAGTCACAACATGGACAACTATCCACAGGGTTGCAGGAGTTGACATGGACTTGACAGTACTTAACAAAAACAACTAATAAATAGTAGATTTGGCTAGCCAGTGTTACTATTAATTTTGGGTTTTATTATTTTTTATATCATTACTTTCTCTCTCAGTTTTTAGCTGCTATGACCATCTGACAGGCCTATTTTCCTGTGATAGGCTGATTATTATTCTAAAACTCAGTTTTCCTGTGGACATTTTATAGCACATTTTAGAAACGTTGTTATGTGGTAGAACAGATGTGGAAATGAGAGTGTCACTTTTAGAAGAAGGTCTGGACATGTGAAATGGATGTAAAATTACCATAAATCCACCCTTCAAAGTGAGCATATTTTTGCAAAACACCTATAGCATTATGCACATGTAGGCATTGTAAACTAGTGACTCTTACATGTGGAAAATCTGCCAGGAAGACAGGGTGACAAAAACTTGCAACCTCATTCTAAAATGTGGGTCCAGGGGTATCCCTGCTGGTAGGGCAAGATACATGTGCTAAATAAGCAGGGCACCAGTGGGGTGGTTGCACATGCAGGCATGCATATTTCCAAAGGGTGCATAGGCACCTTACATGTACAAGTTCCATTTTCTTGGCAAAATGCATGTGCCCATCTGCCCTCCATATGCGCATGGCACATCTTCCCTTGTAGAATCTTTTTGATGTGTTTTGTTCTCTGGGTTTGCCTGCGCCTGATAGTATGCTTATTAGGAGATCACCAAAATGGAAGCCAAGAGGCAGCCTAATTTTTCCACTGCCCCTGGTGTGTCTGGCCCTGGCTAATGAGGATGAGCTCTTCTATCCTGGAAGCACAGGATGTCCCATGCTGCAGCACAATGGGTCTGGAAGAGGATTCACATGGCCCTGGCCAGGTAAGAAACCTGTTCTAACACCTTTACCTACATCACAGGGTACCATCTAGCTGGAAACAGACAACCAATGGGTAGGCAGAAAAATCAGGGCTGGCCCAACCATTAGGAAAGACAAGGCAGTTGCCTAGGACTACAGCTTTTGAGGGCCTCCAAAGAGCAGCAGCAATCAAATCAAAACCTTAGAGCCTTGCAACCGTAGCCTGGAATCTGCATCATTCAAGTCCAAACAGACTTGGGGGCATATTAGCATAGAGTTTGCCACACAATAAGCATGCCATGCTAACAGGATAGCACATGAGTGAGCGAGGACTGGGCAGGTTAGGGGTAGAACGTGGGCATCGACTGTGCATTGTGGTTAGCACGGGTGTTATAGATGTACACTAACCGAGAATCTTGCTGTTAGCATGGGAACACAACGCCACCTTAAGGGTTGGCAATAAGTGCACTCTCGTCTCTCAGTATGCACAGTGCCATATGTAGCAAGGCACTAACAACAGAAGGATGGACACATACTCAAAGGGGTCTGTTTACTAAAGCATGTTAGTCTACTGCAGGTAATGCCAGATGTTAGCTGCAAAGGTCCCATGGCATGTGCAGGGGACAGTCCCAGCATTTCCCCTGCAGATACTGTGGAGAAAATGCTAGGATCTTGGGGTAGCAGCTTTGTGGATGCAGCTAACACTACCCATTAAGGTAGCGATAGCTAAATCCGTGAAGCCTGCCCTACCCACTCTCCACCCACATCCCACCCATTCAAGCAGCTAGCAATTCTCCCACGTTAGCTGTCTTTGCGCATGACAGTCCCATGTTAGCATCATCAAGACAGCTAATGCCCTTAATAAATATCCCCCAAAGAGTCATCCACACTATTCTATACCCGCAGGGAGAGTGGGTACACACATGCATACTACGCAAAGTTTAATATGAAAAAGTATGATGTCCAAATATGCAGTTTCACAAGCTTGTTGGGGAAGGGGCAGGGCCGGCCCGTCCATTGAGCAAGAATGTTTTTTGCACAGGGCCCCGCGTTTCAGGGGGCCCTGCGCAAAGAACATTCTGCTTAAAAGTAAATTTTACATTTAAAAAAAAAAAAGCTGTCTGCTGCCGGCCTGCCCCTGCCACCGCGGCAGATTCCAGTGTCCCACGGGGCCCCCCCTGCCCGGCAGAGCCTGCCCTCCCTGCATCAGCTCCTTTTCCGCAGTCGAAACCGACTTTCAGAGCGTGAAGGGAGAGTTTCCCTTTCACGGCTCTGTTAAGACCGCAGGGGCTGATGGGAACTTTCCCATCAGCGCCTGCGGGCTTAACAGAGCCGCGAGGGAGAAACTCTCCTTTCGCGCTCTGAAAGCCGGTTTCGACTGCGGAGAGGGAGCTGATGCAGGGAGGGCAGGCTCTGCCGGGCAGGGGGGGCCCCGCGGGACACTCAAATCTGCCGCGGCGGCAGCAGCAGGCTGGCAGCAGACAGCTTTTTTATTATTTTAAATTTTCCCTAGGCTGGGGGGGGGAAGGGGGGGTTAGGGCTGGAAATGGGCTAATGGGGTTAAGACTGGAAGGTGGCTGATGGGAGGTTAGGACTGGTAATGGGCTATGGGGGGGCTAAGACTGGAAATGGGCTGATGGGATTAGGGCTGGAAGTGGGCTGATGGGGATTAGGACTGGTAATGGGCTATGAGGGGGGGGGCTTAAACTAAAAATTGGGTGATGGAGTTAGGACTGGAAATGGGCTGATGGTATTAGGATTAGGATTGGAGTGGGCTGATGGGGGTTTAGGACTGGTAATAGGCTATAGGGGGGGCTAAGACTGTAATGGGCTGAGTGGAAGGGAAGGCTTGAACTGCAAATAGCTGATGGGGGACGGAGGCTTGGAATGGAAGTGGTCTGATGGGGGGTTAGGACTGGTAATGGGCTAGGGGGGCTTAAACTGAAAATTGGGTGATGGGGGTTAGGACTGGAAATGGGCTGATGGGATTAGGACTGGGAGTGGGCTGATGGGGGTTTAGGACAGGTAATAGGCTATGGGGTGGCTAGGACTGGTAATGGGTTGGGGGGGTTGCTAGGACTGGAAATGGGCTGAGTGGAAGGGAAGGATTGAACTGCAAATAGCTGATGGGGACGGGGGCTTGGAATGGAAATGGGCTGAGGGGTAGGGGGGCTTGAACTGCAAATAGCTGATGGGGAGGGGGATTGGAATGGAAATGGGCTGTGAGGGGAGGGAGCTAGGACAGGAAATGGGCTGATGAAGGGGCTAGGACAGGACTGGGAATTGGGTGTTGGGGGGAGCTAAGATTGGAAAAGGGCTGTGGTGGGGGCTTGAATTGAAATGGACTCATGAAGGGGCTGGAACTGGAAGTAGGCTCATGGGGGGCTTGGATTGGAAATGGGCTGAGTGGAGGGGAGCTAGGATTTGACATGGGCTGATGGTGGGGCTAGGAAAGGACTAGAAATGGGCTGATGGGAGGCTGGTATTGGAAATGAGCTGATGGAGGGACTCGGATAGGACTGGGAATGGATGGGGGAGCTAGGACTGGAAATGGGCTGATGGGGGGGCTAGGACTGGAAATGGGCTGATGCGGGGACTAGAAGGGAGCGGATACTGGGTGGGGCTTGAACTAGAAGGGAGCTGATGTTGGGGGAGATTAGAATGGGATGGGGCTGGGAGAGTGAAATGGAGAGGGGAAAAATATTTTATGCGGGAGGGAAGAAAGAGTAGTTACTCACCTGTAACAGGTGTTCTCCAGGAGCAGCAGGAATCAGTCCTCACATATGGGTGACGTCGGCACCGACGGAGCCCCCGTGCGGAGCATTTCTTCAGCTTTCAAAGAAAGCCTTTGGGAATTGCAGCGCGCATGCGCGGTCCCCTTCCCGCCCAAGGGTGCCATCTTGCTCAGTCTGATGACATAGCTAAAAGACAGCAAAAAATTAGCAAAAATAAATCATATGACTGCAACTCCAAGGGGAGGAGGGAGGGTTGTGAGGACTGATTCCTGCTACTCCTGGAGAACACCTGTTACAGGTGAGTAACTTCTCTTTCTCCAGGACCAAGAAGGAAGTCAGTCCTCACATATGGGACTCCCCAGTTTAAGGCTACCGGAGGCCCCAAGCCGAAAAAATGAGCTCTCTCTAGAGCGTCAGAACGTAAGGAAGGAATCTTCTCTGAGAACGCCCCCGACCGGTAGCCCAACATCAGGGCCGGAAGGAAGGAGTTGCCTAGACCCCAAAGAGATTATGGAGTACTGCCTGTCCGAAAGCACTGTCCCTGCGGGACTCCCTCTCAAGGCTGTAATGGGCCGCAAAAGTCTGGCTTGAAGACCAAGTAGCGGCCCGGCAGATGTCTGCCAACGGAACAGAGCGGAGATGAGCCACTGACTCGACCCTCCAACGAGAGGCCGGCTGCCCCATAAGCCCAGGCGATACAGTCAGCGACCCATATGGACAAACTACGCTTGGAGACAGGTAACCCCAACTTATTGGGGTCAAAATAAACGAAGAGCTGAACAGCCCTCCGATGCTCCCGTGTACGGTCAAGGTAGAAGGATAATGCCCTCCTACAGTCCAGGGTATGCAGAACCATCTCAGCCCGGTTGGCATGCGGCCTGGGAAAGAAGGTCGGAAGAACCACCTCCTGATTGAGGTGGAAAGAGGAGACAACCTTAGGGAGAAACATAGGGTGAGTCCGTAAGACTACCCTATTCTTGTAAAACCTAGTGTAAGGGGGATCAGACATTAGCGCCTGAAGCTCACTTACTCGTCTAACAGAGGTAAGAGCTACCAGAAACAAAGTTTTCCAGGAGAGAAAACGGAGAGGGCAGGTAGCCATAGGTTCGAATGGCGGACAAGTAATCCGCTGTAAGACCACATTTAAATCCCACTCAGGGGCCGGTGGACGTAAAGGAGGCTTAAGCAGGAGGCGGCCTCTGAGGAAACGAGCCACCAAAGGGTGGTTGAAAAGAGGCCTCCCGTCCACCAGCGAGTGGTGCGCTGAGAGGGCACCGAGGTGAACCCTGACAAAATTGGACTTAAGGCCTAGATTGGAGAGGTAAAGCAAATATTGCAATACCACCACTACCAAGCATGAGAAGGGATTCTCGTTGTGCTGAGTACACCATGCGGAGAATCTACGCCACTTAAGAGCGTAGGATTTCCTTGTGGATTGCCGTCTAGAGGCTAAGATGATGTCTTCCACCTCTCTAGGCAGTAGTAGGGGAGCCAGAACTACCCTTTCAGCAGCCAGGCCATCAGATGAAGGGACTGGAGGTTGGGGTGCAAGAGAGATCCCTGTTCCTGAGACAGGAGATCGTGTTGAATCCCCAGAGGAATAGGAGTGTCCACCGCCAGTTGCAGCAGAAGTGGGAACCACGGTTGCCTCGACCACCTGGGGGCTATCAGAATCATTGAGGCCCCGTTGTTGAGGACTTTAAACAGTGTTCTGGACACTAGTGGCGTGGGAGGAAACGCACACAGTAGGCCTGTGGACCACGGGATCAGAAACGCATCCGCTGCTACTCTGAGAAGATGCGGTTGCCTAGAATAGAATCTCGGGAGTTGCCGGTTCAGAGGGCTGGCAAAAAGATCCATGGTGGGGAGGCCCCACCTGAGAAAGATTTGCTGAACCACCAATGGATTCAATCTCCATTTGTGCGGTTGCAGGACCCTGCTCAGTCTGTCCGCCAGGAAATTTTCTTGACCTGGGAGGTAGACTGCCTTGAGAAGGATGCCGTGATTGACGGCCCAGGAGCACAGCCGTTGTGCTTCTTGACATAGAAGGAAGGAGCCTGTGCCTCCTTGCTTGTTCACGTAAAACATGGCAACTTGATTGTCCGTCTGGACCAGTACAGACTGGTGAGACATGAGATGGGAGAAGGCCCGCAGAGCTAGGCGTATCGCCCGTAGCTCCAGGAAGTTTATCTGCTGAGCAGCCTCCCAAGGGGTCCAGAGACCTTGAGTACATGCCCCTTGGCAATGCGCTCCCCAACCTTGAAGAGAAGCATCTGTCGTCAGCACCTGAGAATGCGGAGGGGATTGAAAAACCACTCCGAGCACCAGATTTGGAAGATGAAGCCACCATTGCAGAGAGGAGACTAGGAGGTCGGATATCTTTACTGAGTCCGCTAGGCTCCCCGTGGCCTGATGCCACTGAGTGCAAAGGCTCCACTGAGCAGGCCGCATATGCAGGCGGGCATTGGGGGTTACATGAATCGTGGAAGCCATATGGCCGAGAAGTCTCAGGAATAGCCTGGCGGAGACCAGGGGATTGCTGTTAAACTGCCTGGCTAGATCCATCAATCTGTGGGCCCTGTCCACAGGCAGAAAAGCCTTCTCCTGAAGAGTGTCCAGTCTTGCTCCTATGAATTCCAAGTTCTGGGACGGGAGCAAAGTGGACTTTGTGAAGTTTATGACAAACCCCAAGTGCTGAAGCAGAGCCACAGTGCGAAGGGCGGCTTGACTGGCCTCCTGGGAAGATTGGCCCCTTATGAGCCAGTCGACCAGGTATGCGAACACAAAAAGACCTTGAAGCCTCAGGTAGGCCGCCACCACCGCCAGGCACTTGGTGAACACCCTGGGGGCGGAGGTTAGGCCAAAAGGTAGTACTCTGTACTGGTAGTGGTTTCCTCCCACAACAAATCTGAGATATTGTCTGTGGTCTGGATGAATAAGGATGTGAGTATAAGCATCCTTTAGATCCAAGGAGCATAGCCAATCTCCCTGCTGGAGGTAGGGCAGCAGGATTCCAAGGGTAAGCATCTTGAACTTTTCCCTCTCCAGGAACTTATTGAGGTTGCGCAAGTCTAGGATGGGTCTGAGGCCTCCTGTTCTTTTTGGTACCAGAAAGTACCTGGAATAAAAGCCGTGACCTCTCAGGTGGTGGGGCACCGGTTCCACAGCCTGTTCCTTTAGCAGACCTGCTAACTCCTGAAGGAGTAGGTCCCTGTGCAGAGTGGATCTTGGAGGCTCCCCTGGAAAATAGGAGGGAGGTACCTGGTGAAAATGGAGAAGATAGCCCTTTTGGACTATATGGAGCACCCAGGTATCTGATGTTACGGCTGACCACCTGTGGGCAAAGTGGGCCAGCCGGTCTCCTGTGCTGATATGAGCCAGCTGAGGAGAAGAGGCTATGCTTTCTGAGTCAAAACCCCCCATCCTGCTGAGCAGAGGCTGGTGTTGGTGGCTTGGGGGCCTTCTGCCTACGGGGCCCATGACCCTGCCCCTTGGCCTGCTGACCCTGTTGGGGAGCTGCAGAGGCCTGATAATGAGGGTATTGTTTATAGGCAGATGACTTCCTCGGGTAAAAGGACTTTTTTCCCGAGCCCTTCTTTTTCTGAGAAGGGGCAGAGGTTTTTCTGGACAGCCTAGTCCTGGTGAGAATCTCTGTCTCAAGCTCAGCAGCGTTTTCAGCCATGGGTTTGCCAAAAAGGTTTTCACCTCGGCAGGGGACATTGACCAACTTGTCCTGTACCCATGGCTCGAGGTCGGTTGACTGTAGCCAAGCCTGTAGGCGGGCACCGATGCCGGCCCCGGCTACTCGGGCCGAAGCCTCGAAGCCATCGTAGGCTGCTCGAAAGATAAACTTCGAGCACTCGCGAATACCAGTGGACAAGGCCTGGAACCTCCGCAAAGGTTCCTCGGAGAGACCAGCAGAGAACCCGGCACTTTCCTTTGCCAGGTCCCGGAGGTACATGCCCATGTAGAGCTGGTATGTCTGGACACGGCAAGCAAGCATAAAGCCCTGGAAGCACTTCTTACCGAGGGCATCCAGGTTCCGGGCCTCCCGACGAGGAGGCACCGAGGAGTGCATCTTCTGACTTTTCAGTCGATGCATGGCCGATTCCACAACCATGGAGTGGTGCGGTAATTGTGCCTTTTGGAACCCGGGGCTCTTGCGGACTCGATAGATAGAATCGACCCACTTGCTCAACACCGGCGTCGAGGCCGGGGTCTCCCACATGCGGAAGAGCAGCCGCTCCAGCATCGGAGGAACCGGAACAGTAAAGGCCTCCTTCGGGGGAGAGTCATACTGGAGGGCCTCGAGCTCTTCGGCTTGAGGCTCCTCCTCGGGATCCGCGGGGAAGGCCAAGGCTTTGGCCATATCCCACACGAAGTCCGAGAACCGGGTATCCTTCAGTGGGGATCATCTCCGAGGTTCGGACTCCGGTGAGTCCGATGGGACACACCGAGTCCGATAGGTGTCGGGTGACTCTTCGTCCTCCATCTCCCAGCCCGACTCCTCGGAGGAGGAATCGAGCGGCTCCGGGCGGGCGGGCGGGCACCGATGCCCTCCACCCCGGTCCCGAACAGGAGGCCGAGGGAGACCACGGCCGAGGATCGGCTCGGCCTCCGGGGTCGACTTGGACGTCGATGTCCCGGTGGTCGGGGCAGATGCATCGGTGAGACCGGTGATCAATGCCCGCTGCTGTTCCATGAAGGCAGCCAAGCTGCTCTCCAAGGCCGTCAACATGAGTCCGAGCTCAGGAGACCCAGCAGCCCCCGACTCGGGCCCCAACAGTGTCGGGCCTGACGTCGGCTCCCCTGGAGGAGAGTCCACGAGGACTACAGTACTCACGTGCCCAGGAGACTCCATCTCGAGACGAGGTTGTTTGGCAGGCCTCTCCGACTCTGAAGTCCCGGGACGGCGATTGGGGCTATGCGACCTGGCCCTCGAGGAACCAGGAGCGTCCACCGATGCCGCCCTCGCGAGTTTTTTCTTCCTGCGCTGCTCCCGCGAAGGAGACCCCTGCTCAGAGGAACCTCGACGCTGCTCGGGGCCGGAGTCCCGAGACGTCGAGGCCTCTGACGAGGTCCGGGCCCGTCCGGACACGGATTCAGAGAAGATTCGATCCTTTTGGTGCTGCCGACTCCTCAACGCCTTCGAGGACATTTTGCCACATGGACCACAGATCATTGGGTCATGATCGGGTCTGAGGCAGCGGAGGCAGCAGTCATGTGTGTCGGTAAGAGACATAAGTTTCTTACACTGATCACACTTCTTAAACCCGCTGGCAGCCATCAGGGGAAAAAGGGCCCCTGCGAGGTCAAAAGACAGGGCTGCCAGTGAAAAAAGAAAAATGGCGCGAACGCTAGTCACGAAGGACAAAAACCGAAAAATGGAGAGTGGGCTCGATACCGGCGTATTGGGCCTGGGCGGGAAAAGGATCCAGTGTCGAACTGAAGAACAACAAAAAACAGGGAAATCAACTTTTTCCTTGGCGAAAAACGAACTACGTCCGTCGGGCTCCGCGGAAAAAAGAAGACTGAGCAAGATGGCACCCTTGGGCAGGAAGGAGATTGTGCATGCGCGTTGCAATTCCCAAAGGCTTTCTTTGAAAGCTGGGGAAATGCTCCACACGGGTGCTCCGTTGGCGCCGACGTCACCCATATGTGAGGACTGACTTCCTGCTTGGTCCTGGAGAAAAATCTACAATTGGCCGGGTATTGGGAGAGTAAGTGGGGATTGAAGATGGAGGGGTAAAATTTGAGTGGATGAAAAAGGAATGAGGAAAGAGCAAAAGGAGAAAGATTAGTATGTTAAAGCAGATGTAAGAGAATGGAAAAAAAAACTAGAAGAGAGAAGAAAGGACAAATGGACAGCAGACGATGGAGAGTTAGCAGAAGACACAAAGAAACCAGAAGAAAGTGTCTGGAGAAATTGCAACTGAAAAAAAAATGCACAAAAGGTACAAAGATATCTCCTTATTTTGAATTTATTAACTGGAATATGACAGCTCTGGGAAATGTGCATCATTAATGTCTGTGCTTTGTTTAGTACAAGAAGAAATTAATTTTTTGTTTTAGTTCTACATTGTTGTTGTACATTCCAAGTTTGGCTTTTTAGAGTTCCCAGTTTAATTATTGTCTTCCTGTTTCTAAATTGTGATTCCTTGTTTGGTGATGGTCTGTGTTCTGCATGTGTAACTGAGCTGAGGTATTCTGTTTATGTAATTCCTATTTGACATTGCCACTTGTTCTCTTTCCCCAGTATTCTCTGAAATGTATTGGTTTAATATTTGCAGTGTTGCCTTTTGATAGGTAGGGTATGGTGCTTTGTGAGTCCTGGTAGTGCTGTTATGATACGGCAGGTTTGCTATGGGTTCTAAATGGGCAGTGTTTGTAGTAGTTCCTAATGTGCCTGGCAGTTGGCACTGGATTATAGTAATATAGAAATCTTTTAGTCTTTCTTTATCCATACACTCATGAAGAGGCATGTTTACTAAAAGTTAGTGTATGGTAACATTATGCAAATATTTATGCAAATGAGGCCCATTATGCAAATGAGGCCCCGCACCCCCCTTGGGCCGCCCCTGGGAAGGGGTGGTGCTTCAATAACACGATTATGTGGTTAAGTATCGGAATCTCAGAGGAGGTGCATAACACTGAAGGGTTGCCAAGGGCATCCAATCCCCTTGCACCGACTCTCATGAAAATAGCCCGAGTAAGCCCCTCCCAAGTCACACAAACACACAGCTGCATTGGTCCATGCTATAGCATGGTCAGCCAATCTGCAATATAGAAACTGTAGACAGAGCTGCCACATGGTGAGAGGGCAAGGTATCCCAGATTGTGTCCTATGGAGCCGTAGGCATGCAAGGTCAGTGCAAGAATATGAGGCATCCTAGGCGAACCTCATTCCTGATGCCCCGCCCCCATTTCTGCCCCTGCTGCCCCCTCTCTAGGACCTGCAGCAGTGGCAGTGACTTAAAAAAAACAAACAACACGACTGTAGTGCTTACCAAAAGCCTCTGGTGCTTCTGCCCTCTCCAATGCAGACTTCCTCATTGCATGGGGGCAGAAGTGGCAATAGGCTGCCTAAGAAACGCTGGTGCTCTAGGTGACCATCTAGTTTGCCTAATGGCTAACACAGCCCTGTAGGCATGTACTAGCAAAACAATTAATGCAGTCATGCATCTAGTCAACCAGGGCCTTCCCCCCTGTACCTGACAAATGTGCTGCATACCGCTCAGATAGGCATAGGTATTGCAAGCACCCTGAGCCCCACCAAAAGGGTCCTAGCCTTACAGGGTCTATAATGCCCATACCAACAGAGCAGGGGTCACTACCAGGCACCCGAGTAGTGCTGGACACCAGGGCTGGTGCTACCATTAAGTGAACTAGGCAGTTGCCTAGAGGAGCAGATCACGGGGGGCACCCATTGCCACTGCTGTCACTCCTTTCAGGATCTGCAACAGCGGCAATGGCCGCAAACAGCCTCACAGCGCTTACTTTTACATTTCGGCACCGCAGGGCTCTTTGCTTCTGCCCCTTCCAATGCCCGATGCTGACTTCCTGTCAGTAACTATATTCAGTGGTGCTGATGGGTTAATCAGTGCCACCGAGTGGCCAGCGATTGCACTAGCTATTTACAGCCAGTTCCATATTTGCCCCACACCAATGCTGGCGCTTTTCTCTACTGATAATGTGGCCATTTAGACAGCTAAAGGGTCTCATATTATCCATATAGCCATTAAACATGATGACTAAGACCCATTGGCCCGATTTTCAAATAGGCAGGCTATGTGCCACAGTGGCGCATAGCCGCCCACCGACCCCCTTAACCTGGATTTTCACTTCCGCGCCGGTGGAAGTGAAAATCCGGGTTTGTCTGGATGCGCCGGCAGCCACAGAGGCTACGCGTGTAGCATTGAAAATCACCGCTACCTGTATAAGCCCTTTCCTCCGCCCACGCTCCATCCCGGAACACCCCTAACATGCCCCAATGCTACCTGCATATTATCTGGGAGCGTTAGGAACATATCCGGCATTTTCGAAGGGCACTACCTGTGTAGGGTCCCTTCAAAAATCCCGGATAAGGCCTTTACATGGGTAACTAGGGAAGTTACCCATGTAAAGGCCTTCGAAAATCAGGCCCCATATGTCTACCACTTGCCAGTGAACGCATAACCCACTTTGAATATCAGCACCAAGAGTTTAAATTGATATAGTGAGAGACCACAACAATTTTTGTTTTATGTATAAATGTTTTATTCTTGAAACAGCCAATAACTGATATGATCAACAACTCTGGTGCTAACAAGTCATTTCAAGAATCATTTTTTGTATTACAAAAGTGATCTAATAAAGCTAATTTAACAAAGGAAAATGAATACAGAAAATAAAGTAAAGAGATAAATGAAGGAAAGAAGAAAGCGGTGAAAAAGCCTGGCAATCGAGCCATAATAGCAGAAAACAATAACAAACTATCTCCTCCCTCCCCTTCCTCCCTCATCTACCACCTCTAGCCCCCTCTTCCTCCTCCTCTCACGTCACCCAATCTTTCTCCTTTCCCACCGCTCTCATCTTGCAACCAGTTCCATATCACCCTCCATTGACTCTCCATCTTTGTCACTCTGCCCTTTCGTAGCACTGCCAGCTGGTGCACGCTGTAAAGCTCCCCCAGATGCTTCCCATACCCCCCATTCCACATGGCAATGCCCTGTTCCAATGCCAGCCTCTCTCACATCTCGCTGCTACTACAAGAGGATGCCAAAGCCCTTCCAGGTTGAGTGGACAGCTGGGTTCTGGTACATGTAACAAGTACACAGCCAGGTCTTGCGTGAGGGCCTGCTCTAGCATTTTCTCCAACTGTCCAATTCTTTTCCAATAGTTCCGCACCACTGGACAGGACCACCACACATATGGAAGTAGTCTCCTCTAGCCCCACACTCCCTCCAGCAAAGTGCGGAGCAAATAGTACCGGCTCTTTGCATGCACACTGGTGTTAAATTCCATCAGTATAGTACCTTACATGTGTTTTCTACCAAAACACCCTGCAGCATTATGCATATGTATGCATTGTAAACTAGCAGACATGAAAGCCTCCCTATTGTCTGAAAGATGTGGTCCCCCACGCCCCATCCCAGCTCACACCCAGAGTCCTGTTCCCACTTAACCATGAACCTCTCCTTCTCTCCCTCCCCTCCCCCCCCCCCCCCCACCGTTGCCTCAAGTTCCCAATAAGGTTTGGAAATGATCCTCTTCTTACCCAATAACCCCAGGCAAAGCACCTCGAAATCCATACATTGTTGGCCTAGGTCCACCCTCACTTTCCCCTGCAACAAAAAGTGCCGAATTTGCAGATCTCATAAAATCCCTGATTGCTCAGGAAATACATATCTCACAGCCCACCAAAGGACACTAGGGCCCCCTCCCCAGAAGAAATGGGCAACGCCCTCCAATCCCTTCTGTTCCCACTTCTGTATCAACTGTTTTGATGGCCCCTCTCCCTCCTGGAAACAGTCCCTCAATGGCCACAGCACGGAGTAGGTATTCCCAGTCATTAATAATTTACGATGACCTGACCAGATGCTCAGCATGTGCCGTGCCAATGGGTGTTCTACTCTCCTAACCTGTCATGTCCCCCAGAACCCCTAACCTGGTCCCAGTCCTTGTAATTCCCGCCGTTCCATCCACACCCAAGACTTCTCCATCTCTACCTATGTGGAGGCCCTGCAACTGTGCCTCCACATAATAGTCTCTGAAATCTGGCAGGCTCATCCCCCCTCACTTGCATGCTTTTGCAACACCCTCTGAGCTACCCGCAGGGCCTACCCATTCAGATAAACCGCTCTACTCTCCGCCGCACACCTTTCAACACCTGATCTGGCACAGGGATTGGCAAGGCCTGAAACATATATAAAAACTTCAGGATTGCAACCATCCAACTTGCCCATGAGAGGTGCATCAACCCCCGGCACTCCAGTTGCTCATCGGGCTCCCTCAGGAGCCATGGGTAGTTTTGACCATATGAGTTCTGATAATGATGTATTCACAAGTGCAGGATGTAGAGAATCCCAGCCATTAGACAATGGTGATGCCCATGAGAGAGATTCAGGGTGCATATGGATTGGATTCTAAAGGGATTCATGGTCTTTGGCCCCTGCAGAGAACTGCTGTGTCACTACAATGGCTGGGTATTAGAAAGAGAAAGGAGGAGGATTTAAAAAATGGAGGGGAGGGGGGGGGGGGGAGGGACACCAGGGGGAACAAAAGCTAGCTTGGAATAAAGGCTTATGATGCCATAGCCGTTGTTAGTGCAAATCCAAATTAGACTGGAATCAAAAGGGCCAGTAGGAAGCTGCCAAGCCCATAAAAATTCTTGCTAGTGATGTCATAAAGTTATGAACACAATGAATGATTTTTACTATTATTTGTAGTTGTATAGTATTGCCATGAGCATTAATATGAACAGCCATACTGACCCATGAAGAATGTAGGGTCAGAGCTTTAAACAGTCCTCCAATCAGATCCTCTCAGCTGTGCGTTCCTAGAGAATGATTGTATTGATGCATTCGGAGTGATAAAATACAAGCGAGAGACGCTGATGCTGCCCCATGCAGCTGTTCCTGCGATTGTTCTGCACAGAGACACCAGTCTCTAATGTTACAGCAAGTGATGGGGGCAGTAAACCAAACTAAAAAAAAAAGGGGAAATTAATACAGTAAGCTTAGGAGAATGTTACAGTTACGGTGTAAATGCACAAAAGTTGAGAGATTTTAAAATTACTAGTATAACTCATCATGTCCTTTAGCATGCTCAGTACATCATAAATACGCCCTATGATGCCACACTATTAAGCAAAATCCAAAAAGCTGGCATTTCTTTGGAAACGCAGAGCGTTGCAGCACTCCATCAGATATGAGAGACTACTTTTGATCTGAAGTTAATATGAAGCACTGGCAATTATTGCAAATGAAGTGAAGAGAAAAATGGAGACAAACCAGCTTGTAACTATCTGCCAAAGCCAGAGGTAGTTTGTTATCCTGATAATCATTTATCTCTCCTCCTTCCCGTCTACTAAATGCTCTCGATTTTTTAATGCAACTAAAATATGAATAACTAGAGAGACCTCTTAATAGTCCACTGGCAAACTGTAATATATTGGTGCTGAAAGCTTCCTCAAGAATACTTCATTTGATATAGCAGCAGTATTACAAAAATTAATGTATAAAAATATTACTTAGCTCATATGTGAAAACTGTTGTCTCCTTGAAGAATTAGGCTTTCTTGAAACTGTTCATATCCTCTTCGCTATTCCATCTTGTAAACACTTTCCTTTCTCACAGGAACTATTTGAATCCTCAAGGCATTCCTGCCATATGAAATTCTACCTGGCAGAGCCCTATTACAAGCGTGTAGAGCAGTGGTTCTCAACCTGTGGGTCGCGACCCCCACGGGGGTCGCCACAGGATTTAGCGGGGGTCGCTTAGCCTCCACCAAGTTAAAAAAAAAAAAAATTAAGATGTGCACAAGTTGCTGCCGCTGCCGAGTCCGCTTCTCGGCAGCAGCAAACTCCGGCAAACTCACCGCCTTCTTCTGCAGCCGCGGCTCCCTGCCTCTTAGGGAACCGCGGCTGTACTTGTAAAATCGTTGCGGAGCCCTTCCTGTCTCGACGGGCTCCGTGCAGCATTGTCCCGCCTCCAAAGTAAGTGGTAAACAACTTCCTTTGGAGGCGGGACAATGCTGCATGGAGCCCGTCGAGACAGGAAGGGCTCCGCAACGATTTTACAAGTACAGCCGCGGTTCCCTACGCGGGAGGGAGCCGCGGCTGCATGAGAAGGGAGGCAGACATGGGGAGTGAGGATGAGTGGGCAGGGAACCTGCAACCCGGCTGCCATCGACCGAGGGGGGCTGACATGAATGGATGGAGGGAGGGGGGCTGACATGGACAGATGGAAGGATGGGGGCTGACATGGAGGGAGGGAGGGGGCTGACATGGAGGGAGGGAGGGAGGGAGGAAGGGGGCTGACATGGAGGGAGGGAGGGGTCTGACATGGAGGGATGGAGGGAGGGGGCTGACATGGACGGATGGAAGGATGGGGGCTGACATGGAGGGATGGAAGGATGGGGCTGACAGGGAGGGAGGGAGGGAGGGAGAGGGCTGACATGAATGGATGGAGGGAGGGGGCTGACATGGACGGATGGAAGGATGGGCTGACATGGAGGGAGGAGGCTGAAATGGAGGGAGGGAGGGAGGGGGCTGAAATGGAGGGAGGGAGGGAGGGAGGGAGGGGGCTGATATGGACGGATGGAGGGAGGGGGCTGACATGGACAGATGGAAGGATGGGGCTGACATGGAGGGAGGGAGGGAGGGAGGGGGCTGATATGGATGGAGGGAGGGATGGATGGAGGGAGGGGGCTGACATGGACAGATGGAAGGATGGGGGCTGACATGGAGGGATGGAAGGATGGGGCTGACATGGAGGGAGGGAGGGAGGGAGGGAGCAGATATGAATGGATGGAGGGAGGGGGGCTGACATGGACGGATGGAAGGATGGGGGCTGACATGGAGGGAGGGAGGGAGGGAGGGGGGGCTGATATGGACGGATGGAGGGAGGGGGCTGACATGGACAGATGGAAGGATGGGGGCTGACATGGAGGGATGGAGGAGGGGGCTGATATGGATGGATGGATGGAGGGAGGGGGCTGACATGGACAGATGGAAGGATGGGGCTGACATGGAGGGAGGGAGGGAGGGGGCTGATATGGATGGATTGATGGATGGATGGAAGGATGGGGGCTGACATGGAGGGAGGGAGGGGGCTGACATGGAGGGAGGGAGGGAGGAGGGGGCTGACATGAATGGATGGAGGGAGGGGGGCTGACATGGACAGATGGAAGGATGGGGCTGACATGGAGGGAGGGGGCTGATGGATGGATGGAGGGAGGGGGCTGACATGGAGGGATGGAGGGAGGGGGCTGACATGGAAGGATGGGGGCTGACATGGAGGGAGGGAGGGGGCTGATATGGATGGATGGAGGGAGGGAGGGAGGGGGGCTGACATGGACGGATGGAAGGATGGGGGCTGACATGGAGGGATGGATGGAGGGAGGGGGGCTGACATGGACAGATGGAAGGATGGGGGCTGACATGGAGGGAGGGAGGGAGGGGGCTGATATGGATGGATGGAGGGAGGGGGGCTGACATGGAGGGATGGAGGGAGTAGGCTGGCATGGACAAAGGGGAGAGACATGGGGACATACTGGACAGACGGGATAAATGCTGGACAGAGGCGAGAGACAGTGCGGGTTAGGATTATAATGGGCTGATGGGGGTGCTAGCACTGGTAATGGGCATATGGGGGGGCTACGAATGGTAATGGGTTGATTAGGGAAGACTAGGACTGGGAATGGACTTATCAAGGGGGGTAGGACTGGTAATGGACTGATGGGGGTCTAGCATTGGAAATGAGCTGATCAGTGAGGTTAGGACTGGAAATGGGCTGATTAGGGGAGCCTAGCACTGGTAATGGGGTTGAGGGGGGGACTAGCACTAGAAGTGAGCTGATTAGGGGGCTTTGACTGGAAATGGGCTGATTGTGGGGAGGGGAGGATAGAGCTGCTGGCCCTGGAAGAAAACTGGGGGCTAAGGCTACAAGTGGGCTTATACAAGGGGATGGGAGAATGGAACTGGAAGGGAGTGGATCTGAGAGGGGCTGCCATGGTATTTGTACTAGAAGGGACTGATCAGTGGGGAAGGAGGGGGACTGGAAGGGAATGGACACCAGTGGCAGTCATGGGAATGCAAGTTGACATTGGAAGGTACTGGGAGTGAGGACTGGAAAGGGGCTGATACTGGGGAGGGTTACTGGGACTGGAAATAGGCTGATGGAAAGAAGTGAAGAAAACAAAAGAGATAAGAACTGGCAGATGGACCATAGACCACAGAAAGAGAGCTAAGAGAAGACAGGAAAGCAGAAGCCTCAGATCGGGACCAGCATGATCAGAGAATAAATTGGTCAGACAACAAAGGTAGAAAAATAATTTTATTTCATATTAGTGATTTGACTACAAAATCATCATAATTTTGAAATCAAATATTGTTACTTGTTGCTTTGATTATTTAAATAAGTATTTTATAAATAAAAACATATTGCAAAGGCCTATAATATATTAATAATTCAACACATGATTACAGCGACAATGCGTTAACGGTAAAGGAAGAGAGACGCATTTGATTTTATCATTGGGGGTCACCACAAGTTGACCAACGGTAAAAGGGGTCACGGTACAAAAAAGGTTGAGAACCACTGGTGTAGAGAGATAAGAGCACAGGGGAGGTGATGGCAAGGGTGCATACACTGAAAATCTGTAGGGCCAGTCCTTTATGATGAGATATCTACACCATCCCACAGGCTCTGTGAATCACATGGAGAGGCAGAAGTTCCTGAAATACCACAAAATGCAGTCAGAGACCAAGAAAATGTGGCAGAAAGATACAGAAATATTTCTTATTGTGTTGGGTGCCATAGGCTTGATAAAGAAGAATTTCTAAGCCCATTTTGACAAACTACCCATACATGTTACATCTTAAAAACTCCAGCAGGAGGCTCTCTTTGGCACGATGCAAGTACTACACTGAGCCTTAGCAGTAAATTTGAGAGACTGAGATCATACTCTATACCCTGGCTTAGAAGTGAAGTTCACACCTGTCATGGTATGCGCAAAACTAATCCATTTGGAGAAACTGCCCTGAGCAAAACCGTTTCCATCCATAGCCTGGAATCTGCATCATTCAAGTCCAAACAGACTCGGGGGCATATTAGCACAGAGTTTGCCACACAATAAGCATGCCATCTGCACATGAGTGAGCGAGGACTGGGCAGGTTAGGGGTAGAACGTGGGCATCGACTATGCATTGTGGTTAGCACGGGTGTTATAGATGTACACTAACCGAGAATCTTGCTGTTAAGCATGGGAACACTTAACACCACCTTAAGGGTTGGCAATAAGTGCACTCACGTCTCTCAGTATGCACAGTGCCATATATAACAAGGCACTAACAACAGAAGGATGGACACATATGCCCCTAAAGTTAGCATGGGCTTCTGTGCTAGTTTTGCAGCTCCAATGCATGCTACCAGCGCATGCCTTTTAGGAAACATGCCCCTCAGTGTGGTTGTTGCAGCACCCTGCACCTACCTAATTCCTGGCTCCTCCATATGAATTAGCTAGTTATCCTATGCATTTCTTTTAGCTTTTTGACATTTTTAAACTTTAAAAAATTGCATTAGTCACATTACGAGATATAAACAAGTCTAGACTTCTTTGTAATGACTTATAAGAGCAAGTTTTATTCCTCATTAATCTGCACATCTATGATTTAGTTGCTTTTGAGGTGGGGGTGAGCTTTGAATGTGAGGGTAGGTTAAGACATGTAGGTAATGCAATTCTTCCCATAGTTTTCACATCCTCTCCATACATCCTTGCACCCTCCATAT
Organism: Ichthyophis bannanicus; assembly: GCA_033557465.1. Classification (NCBI taxonomy): domain Eukaryota; kingdom Metazoa; phylum Chordata; class Amphibia; order Gymnophiona; family Ichthyophiidae; genus Ichthyophis; species Ichthyophis bannanicus. The sequence goes on from CM066031.1 coordinate 553,216,038, forward strand.
TTACCTTCCTTTTCGTTAGGTCTACGAGGTGCCACCAGCCATTTTTGCTTTTTTTCTGGAGATGGTAATATTCTAAGCAACTTTCACAGTTACACTGTTACAAATATCCTATAGGTTACACTGTATAGTTACTTTCCTCAATTGTTTCAGCATTTACTTATACAGTTACAGCACAGTTCACCCTGTACAGTTACATTGTTACAAATGTTCTATAGTTTAATAAATAGATTGCTCTCTTCAAGGGATCTAATGTTACATTATACAGTTACTTTGCCTCAAATGTTCCATGCATAGTTCAGTCTTTCATTCCATGTAAATCACCGTGACTAGTAGATACGGTGGTATAAAAGAATTGTTAAATAAATAAATAAAAATAAAATAAATAAAGCAGTTTGACCTACAATTAAACAATTGCTTGCCATGTGCATGGGTAAACTTATGTGCACAGTAGCACTACAATTAGAAACATGGAAAAAGATGGTAGAAAAAAAAAAACATATGGCCTATCCACTCTGCCCATCCATATCAACTACTAAGCTCTACAATCTCTTCTCTCTTCCTTCCCGGTGCTTACATGCTTTCTTGGATTCGGATACAGTCCTCATCTTTGCCACTCCTTCTGGGAGGCTATCCCCATGCATTCATCATCCTTTCCATAAGTAAATATTTGCTTGGGTTATTCCTGAGTCTATCCCCTTTCACCTTCATCCTATGCACCTTTCTTCCCTAGAGTTTATTTTATTTTATTTATTTATCCATCCAGATTTGTATACCACTTTTTCCTTGAATCAAAGTGGTTGACATCACAATTTGGGTCTACATTGAACAGGAGGGAGGGCAACAAGATGTACATATAGACTCTTTGTGCTTGGCTCTTATCTTCACATTTAAGCGTTAATAGGGAGGGTCTTTAGTTTGCTTGATCATAGAATTCCATGAATAGGAAGGTTTTGAGGTATTTGCGGAAATCCTTGAGGTCATTTAGCGCTCTCAGTTCATCCGGGAGGAAATTCCAGAGGGCCGGTGCTGAGAGGGATGTAGCTCTGTTGGAGGTAGCTTGCTTTGTTTTATGGTATCCAGTGGGCAATGTTCCCTCTAATTTTCTGTAGGCTGTGCGCGCATAAAATATCAGCTGTGCAGCTTTTGAAGGAAGGTTAAATTTTTGTGCGCCACATAACGACACTTGGAGTTATATACTTTAAAATTTGACTACACGTCAGAATACAGTATGTACACCACATTGATTTTAATCAAATTAAATGAAAATAGACGATTACTAAATGAAGCGGAAAATTTCTAGTAATTACAATCACAACTTTTAAATTTTAAGACGTCTGTGTTGTTTTCTATCAGAATCAGAACCGTAATCTTTGTGCGCTCTGTTGTAAAGTATGTGCGCTCGCTCGGCAAGGTGTGTGGGACGATGTCTGTCAGGCTCCATGGAAAAAAGAAGACTGAGCAAGATGGCACCCTTGGACGGGAAGGGGACCGCGCATGCACAAGGCTTTCCCAAAGGCTTTTTTTGAAAGCTGGCGAAATTGCTCCGTACGAGGGCTCTGTCGGTGCTGACGTCACCCATATGTGAGGACTAACTTCCTGCTTGTTCCTGGAGAATTCAAACTCTCAATGAAGATCTAACAATATGTTTGCTTGCATGGGTAACAGGTGGCATTTCCATGAGCAGCAGTAACTGCGACTAACCATTTCTTATAACTGCTGAGAATGGGCGAGAGGAATTTTTGCCCATTCTTAAATGCAGAATTACATTAACTCTGTGGCATTTGAGGGCTTCCTTGCATGAACAGCTTGCTTCAGGTTTTGCCACAACACTTTAATAGAGTTTAGGTTGGGACTTTGGCTTGACAAATCCAAAACACAAAATCTCCTCTTCTTCAGTCATTCTATAGTAGGTTTACTTGAATGTTTTGTGTCATTGTCTTGCTGCATGGCTCACTTTCATCTTAGCTTTAGTTCATAGATAGATGGCCTGATATTATCTAGATCCTGCTTAAATAAAGCAGAATTCATGGTTCTATCAATGACAAGTCGGCCAGGTCTTGATGCAGCAAAACAGCCCCACATCATGATATCTCCCTCCATCAGCATGCTTGACCATTGGCTTGAGGTTCTTAATTTTGGAACGCAGCATTTGATTTTACCAGGGAAACAATTTTTTATTGTGACCAAAAAGTTCAATTTTTAACTCAACTATCCAGAGAACATTATTCCATAAATCTTGTGGGTCATTCAGATGTCTTTGGAAACTTGAGGCAGACAGCCATTCTTTTTTTAGAGAGAGACTTAGGGGGGGTCACTCTAGAACACAAATAAGGGATGTCCACGTGCGGTGGGGACGTGTAAGTGGCAAAAACATCTCCTACTGTATTCCACCACCACTGACATGCACGTCCAGGGCGGTAGCACAGGGAGCTAAGAATGTGTGTGGGAGAGGGTGGAACAGGGTCTCAACTCCATGTAGTGGGCAGAAGCCATGTTGTTGTGGGTCTAGTATGTTGTTGGTGTCGAGGTGTTCTTGAAGCTGCTGTTGGACTATTTTCTCAATTATCTTGGCGGTGAAAGGAAGGCTTGCTATCGGTCTGTAGGATGCGAGGTCTAGGGGATCCAGGTTTTGTTTTTTTAGGGATGGTCGAGGATGTCTGGCATACGCCCTTGGGAGAAGGATTCGTTGACAATATGGGTTAATGGTGTGCTCAGGTCTTCTTTGGATTTCTTTATCCAGTCAGTGGGACAGGGGTCCAGTGGGGAGGTGGTGGTGTTTAGGCGGGAGATGGTGGATGATATCTCTTCTGCAGTGGTTTCTTTGAAGGTAGTCCAGTCACTGTTCATGTTGGGGTGGTGGTTTGTTGTGGTGGCCTCGGCAATCACATGTGGGTTTTGTGGTTGTTGGAGCTGTTTGTATTGTCGGGCTAATAACTCTGGTGGAATCTTCGGTAGCTGGTCAGAGTTGTTAAGTGCTTTTGTCAGTTTTTTGACAATCTGAAAGAGTTCACGAGGTTTGTTTATGGATGTGTTTATGATTTTTGAGTGGTAGGTTTTTTTTGCTTTGTCGGTCTCGGAGTGGTATGTGTTGAGTTCATCTAGGTATTTTGTTTTGTCGCTGTCATTTTTGGTTTTTCTCCATTTTCTTTCTGTTCTTCTGAGTTTTGTTTTTAGCTTTCGGAGACTGGGGGTGAACCATCTGGCTTTTGTGGAAGCAGGTCTGGTGGTGGTTTTGTTTGTTGTTGCGTTGGACGCTGTGGAGATTGTGTTGCTCCAGTTGTGAATTAGGTCATCAATGTTATTGGAGTCTGTCTGTAGTTTAGGGAGAGTCTGCGCCAAGAAGTCTTCCTTGTTAAATGCTTTAAATCTTCTAGCGTGGTGTCTGTTCTCCTTGTTAGTCATAAGTTGGTAAGTGTGGGATATGGAGATGAAGTAGTGGTCTGACCATGGTACAGGCGAGATCTCCAGGTTCTTGCATGAGGAGGCAGCTAGGGAGTTTAGGAATATGAGGTCTAATGTGTTTCCTTTTTCGTGTGTGGGTTCCTGTACGATCTGTGTCAGATTCATTGCTGTCATGGCGGTGGTGAAGGTTTCAGTTTGTTCCTCTTGAAGAGATGGGAGGTTGAAGTCTCCGAGGATTATTTGCTCTTTTGCAGAGCTGGTGCTGTCAGATATGAATTGTAGCATCCTTGGTAGGTCGGTGTTTGTGGTAGGTGCACGGTAGATTAGACATATTGAAAGGTGTTTATTGGTGAGGGTGAGGTGGTCAGCTTCATTGGTGGTTTCTGAAGAATGGATCCTGAGGTGGAGGTTGGCTTTTGCTATGATGGCTACGCCTCCACGTTTGGCGTGAGTTCGGGAGCAGTGGTGGAGGTTGTATCCTTCTGAGGTTAGCTGGTTCATTATCACTGTGTCGCTATCCGTTAGCCAGGTTTCTGTTACACATAGGATGTCTATCTTCTTAGTTGTGATTAGGTCTTGGAGCAAGTGGTATTTGGTTCTGACTGAGCGTGCGTTTATTAGTGAGATGGAGAGGTGGTGGTAGTTTGAGGGGTTGGGGGTGTGGGTTGGTGTATGTCGTGTGTGGGAGTGGTTTTGTTTAGGGTTGTAGGTGTGTGTGGGTTGTGTTACTGTGATGTCAGGCCAGAGTAGGTTATTGAGTGTGCCTGTGGGGGAGGGGTAGAGGGTCAGGAGAGGAGTGAGGAGGTAGATGGGTGTTAAGAAGGGTGGCATGGTCTGTGAGAGTACCTTGGTGTTTAGGGGCTGTGCTGTGTTTCAGTGCTGGTTCCTTGGAGTGGTGGGGTGCTTAGTCGTCGTTGGTGTATTTCTGTTGCTGTAATGGGTTGGCGTATTCTTCGGTTGCTGTGGTTGCTGCGGTGGTTTTCGTTTTGCCGTTTTTGAGGTCCACAGGTCTTGTTGGGTATAGTCCAGTTGTTTCTTTTTTATTTGCGCCTCCGTGCCACGCCTAAGGGCCACGCCAAAGGGCCCTCTGGTGAGGCCCTCAGGCGCAGGCGCGCCCTGCGAGGACGCCGCTTTTAAGGGCTGGAGACTGCTTGTGAAATGAGCTCCCACTGCCCTGATTGGGCAGGAGCTTGGCGGTGATGTGGCCAGGCAGCGGCTCCCTCGTTGCAGGGACGCCGCTTTTAGGGCTGAAGGCTGCTTGTGAAATGAGCTCCCACTGCCCCGATTGGGCAGGAGCTTGGCGGTGATGCGGCCAGGCAGCAGCTCCCTCGGTGCAGGGACACCGCTTTTAGGGCTGGAGGCTGATTGTGAAATGAGCTCCCACTGCCCCGATTGGGCAGGAGCTTGGCGGTGATGCGGCCAGGCAGCGGCTCCCTCTGTGCAGGGACGCCGCTTTTAAGGGCTGGAGGCTGCTTGTGAAATGAGCTCCCACTGCCCCGATTGGGCAGGAGCTTGGCAGTGATGTGGCCAGGCAGCGGCTCCCTTGGTGCAGGGACGCCGCTTTTAAGGGCTGGAGGCTGCTTGTGGAATGAGCTCTCACTGCCCCGATTGGGCAGGAGCTTGGCGGTGATGCGGCCAGGCAGCGGCTCCCTCGGTGCAGGGACGCCGCTTTTAGGGCTGGAGGCTGCTTGCGAAATGAGCTCCCACTGCCCCGATTGGGCAGGAGCTTGGCGGTGATGCGGTGCCTCAAGAAGCATCTTATCAATGTACTTCTTGTTTTCACCGATGCTTCTCAGCCTCGCCACTTCTTCTTTCAGGTCCTCCACTTGTTTCGTGAGGGTTTCAGTTTACAGAAATCTTGCATGTGGAACCAGTTCCTCAACTGAGATGGGGCTGTCTGTTAACAGGGGCGACAGCTTTGGCAACATGATTTTTCCAAGCCATAGTTCAGTTGTTGGAGCTTTGTATCTGTTGAAGGAAATAAAGATGTACCAATGTCCCTAACTTTTCCTCAGCTGTCCTTTAAGAGGAAAAACAGCTAGCCTCTTATGTGTATTCTAACAACTCTGTTCTGTGTACTCGTGTGTAGTCCTACTTGCTTACCAAGAAGAAATTAGACCTTACCTGCTAATTGTCTTTCCTTGAGTTCTCTCCGGGCCAGTCCAGGTATCTTAGGGTAGTCAACCTCCTTCAGCAGCTGAGGACTGAATACTGAAAGTTTTACGGACAGCCAATCCAGCTCCCTCTGGTGTCAGAGCCTCAGTCTACGATTGTCAAAGCAGCTAAACTCTACTATAACTCTGCAATATTACCAACCAAACTCTTAACTGTAGTCCCTGAAAAAACTAATCCTAAATGGTTAAAATCGTCCATCACATTAGATTTTTTTTCTTTTTACACAGAGGAAACCCTCTTAACCCAAGAGGAACCCCCAAAATCCACATCAACTCCACCTACAAAGCGCCTCCAGCTCCGGCCACCAGGGCGACAACCCTATTCTAAATCTGCATAAATGGCTGAGCCGCTAGACATCCCTAATGCTCGCAGACGAATTGGGTGGGACCTGGACTGGCCCAGAGAGAACTCAAGGAAAGACAATTAGCAGGTAAAGTCTAATTTCTTCTTCCTATTCATTTCTCCCGGCCAGTCCAGGTACCTTAGGGCAGTACCAAAGCAGTACCTAAATTCGGGAGGGTCCTGCGAGCCCCGCCACAATGGCCGAGGCCCCCACCTTAGCATCCCCCTTTGCCTGAACATCCAATCTATAATGTTTTGCGAAAGTATGAATGGAGGACCATGTTGCCGCTCGACAAATATCCGGTGGAACCAATGCAAACTCCGCTCAAGACGCTGCCTGACCTCTAGTCGAATGTGCTCTGAGTCCTTCTGGAGGCGACCTTCCCTGTGCCTCATAAGCCGCCTCTATAGCTCGCTTTACCCAATGGACAATGGAAGCCTTGGAAGCCGCTTTGCCTTTATGAGCTCCACCAAAAAGTACAAACAACCTATCCGACTTCCGAAACGGCTCCGTTTTCCTGAGGTGCCTTCACAGCACTCAACCGAGATCCAATTTTCTAAGCACTCGATCCATCCTACTCCCTTCCTGCTTAGGAAAGGTCGGAAGCAAGACTGATTGATTCATGTGAAACCCGGACACCACCTTAGGCAAATAGGACGGCACCGACTGCAACACCACCTTTTCCGCCGTAAATTGGAGGTATGGCTCCCTACATGAGCGAGCTTGCAAATCAGACACCCGCCTCGCAGAACACAATGCCACGAGGAAGGCTGTCTTCCACAAAAGTTCTCTAAGATTCACTGCCGCCGACGAATCAAATGGAGGCCGTGTCAATGCCTCCAAAACTAAGTTCAAGTCCCAGGCGGGCACCACCTGCCTAACCGGAGGTCTAATGTTCCTAGCTGCTCTAAGAAGCCGCTGAACATCCGGGTGCAATGAGAGCGCGGTTCCCTGCACTCGTTCTCTATAACACGCTAAAGCAGCCAAGTGAACCCTGAGAGTGCTGAGGGCTAACCCCTTCTCCAGACCTCCTTGCAAGAACAACAGGATATCTGGCAAACCTGCCGAACAAGGTTTAACAGTCCGTTCCTCACACCATGCTTCAAATATGCGCCAAACCCGCACATACGCCAGGGACATTGATCTCTTCCTGGACCTTAACATGGTGGCTATAACCGACACCGAGTAACTCCGCCGTCGTAACCGGTTCCTTTCAAGAGCCAGGCCGTAAGCAAGAACCGATCCATTTGCGGCATCAGTACCGGACCCTGACTCAGAAGGTTGCTTCGAGTGGGCAGCCTCCACAGAGGTTCCACCAGAAGCCGCACCAGATTCGCATACCAAGGCCACCTGGGCCAATCCGGAGCAATGAGAATCACCTTCCCATCGTATCCCGCTATTCTCCGAATGACCCATCCTATCAGTGACCACGGAGGAAATACGTAAAGTAGCTGGCCCGACGGCCAAGGCTGCACCAGGCCATCGAGACCCTCAGACATGTGCTCCCTGCGCCTGCTGTAAAACCGAGCCGCCTTGGTATTGACTAGGGTAGCCATGAGATCCATGACTGGCTGACCCCACCGTACCGTAATGTCGGGAAACACTGCCATGTTTAGTTCTCACTCTCCGGGATCCAGAACGTTCTGACTGAGATAGTCGGCTTGGACGTTGTCCTTCCCTGCTACATGCACCACCGAGAGCGCCTCGAGATGGACCCACTGAAACAGTTGCTGACTCTCCTCCAGCAGAGATACCCTGCCCGTGCCTCCTTGCCTGTTGATGTAGGAAACCATTACCAAATTGTCGGAGAACACCCGAACTGCTCTCCCTTCGAGGAGAGTGACGAAATTCTGCAGCGCTAAGCACACCGCTCTCAGTTCCAACCGATTGATCGGCCAAGCTCCCTCTTGCTCCGACCAGGACCACTGTGTCACCTGAGCTAGACAATGAACCCCCCAGCCAGAAAGACTGGCGTCTGTTGTGACTAAAACCCATTCCGGGTGTTCCAGAGGCATTCCCTTCTGAAGATGCTCTGGAACCAACCACCACCGCAGACTGTCTCGCACTTCTGGTGGGCATACCAGCCTCTGTGACAGCGGATGTTCCTGCAGAGACCATCTGGAAAGCAACACTTGCTGGAGAGGATGCATATGAGTCCTGGCCCACTGAACCAGGTCCAAAGCCGCTGCCATGGAACCCAATAACTGCAAGTACCTCCACGCTGTTGGTGCTTTCATCTGTAAGAATGCCTCTACTTGAGATAAAATCTTCCGAACCCTGATCTCGGGAAAGAATACTGACCCTAATTCCGTGTCGAACAAGGCTCCGAGGTACGTCAGTCTCTGCATGGAGAGCAAGTGACTCTTTGCTCGGTTGATGACCCAACCGAGCTGCTCCAAGAAGTCTACTACTCGTGCTGTGGCTGCTACCGAATCCACCCGAGACCCTGCACGGATCAACCAATCGTCCAGGTAGGGATTTACCTGAATACCTTCTCTCTGCAGGGCTGCTACCACTACCACCATAACCTTGGTGAATGTCCACGGTGCCGTGGCCAGACCGAACGGCAACGCCCGAAACTGAAAATGACCCATGGGCACCGCAAAAACTTTTGATGATCCCCTCTGATCGGGATGTGCAGATAAGCCTCTGTTAGGTCTATGGAAGAAAGCACCTCTCCCGGCTTTACCGTCCGAATAACCGACCGCAGGGTTTCCATTCGAAAATGAGGCACCCTCAAACAGCAGTTGACATGTTTGAGGTCCGAAATTGGTCGAAAAGAACCTTCTTTCTTGGGAACAACAAAATAAATTGAGTATCGACCTAAGCTGTACTGGTCTCGGGGCACTGGCACTACTGCCTGGAGCCGCAACAACCGCTGCAGCGTGTCATTTACCACTGCCCTCTTTCCTTGAGGACCACACGGAGACATTGTAAACACAGCTACAGAAATGTGTAAGTTTGATGTTCTATGTAAACCGCACTGATGCGGAATAGCGCGGTATATAAGAGAATGTAAATAAATAAATGAAATCACAAAGGCTTCCGGCACCGGCTGGGCGAACTCCAACGCAAACCCCTCTTGGATAATCTCCAGCACCCACTGGTACGTAGTTATGGCGGCCCAGATGGAGAGAAACTCCTGTAATCTTCCCCCTACGGGAATCTCCACCTGGACCCGCGGAACTTCATTGTGGTTTTCTAGCGGGGTTCTGCTGCACGGGCAAATAGCCCCTGCCGAACCCCCTGGCTCCTCGAAAGGACTGCCCCCTGGCCACAAAATGACCTCTTTGATAAGGCATAAACCGAGAACCCCGGAATCTGTGAAAATCTCTACCTTGACCTCGCGGCATCAGACCCAGTTTCACCGCTCTTGGTCAGTCCTCTGGGAGCCGACCCCCTTTTGAAACTCCCAGGTCCTTCACAATTTTCTCCAAAGCCTCCCCAAAAAGCAACTTGCCCTTATAAGGAAGCTTACTGAGACGTGACTTAGAGGAAACATCCGCCGCCCAATTCCTCAGCCAGAGAAACCTTCTAGCGGCAATCACTGACTCCATGGCTTTTGCCGATATCCTCACCAAATCATAGAACGCGTCCGCCTAATAAGCTGCCGCCAACTCCAGCTTCGCTCCTTCCGATGAAGAGTCCTCCACCCTGTCCGGGCTTGGTTCCCCCTGAAGCCAACGGATAGAGGCTCTGGAAACATATGCACCACAAATAGAAGCCTGTAGCGCTAGTGCACTGGATTAAAAAGTTTGCTTTAAGAGCGCCTCTAACCTGCGATCCTGAAGATCTTTGAGGGCTGTACCCCCCTCCACCGGGATCGTCGTCTTTTTGGTGACCGCTGAAACTAGCGCATCCACCTTCGGCATTTGCAATAACTCCTTCTCTTCCTGTGGCACCGGGTACAGACGTCCCATGGTGCGGCTCCCTCTTAGGGTAGCTTCTGGGCATTCCCATTCAGAATCTATCATCTGCTTAATCACTCTGTGCACTGGGAAACAGCGCTGTTCCGCCTTAAACCCCTGCAACAAGGGATTCTCTAGGGCAGGGGTGGGCAAGTCTGGTCCTGGAGAGCCGCAGACCAGTCAGGTTTTCATGATATCCCTAATGAATATTCATGGACCTATTTCCATACAATGGAGGGCAGTGGATGCAAATAGATCTCATGAATATTCATTAGGGACATCATGAAAACCTGGCTGGTCTGCAGCTCTCCAGGACCGGACTTGCCCACCCCTGCTCTAGGGGCTCCTGCTGTACCACAGGAATAACAATGTTCAATGCTGTCAGGGACTGAGTGATAAGGGCTCCTAGCTCCTCCTTGCGAAACACCCTGAACACATTCGGGTCTTCGCCTGGCACCAGTTCACCTTCCTCTAATTCCACTGGCCAAGAATCCAAACCTGCTTCTGACAGGATCTCACCTTCTTCCGCTCCCTGCAGAACAGAGACTTGCGCCCCGAAGCTAGTCTCCGCACTCTGGTCCTTCTGAGAGACCCCTTCTCCGGGGTCTGACTCCTGTGCTGCCCCTTTCTGTGTATCTAACAAACCGGGAGCAGAAGATCCGCCTGAAGCCTGAGACAGCTTTAAGCAATAAGCCTTATGCATCGCTAAAATAAAGTCCGGAGGGAACAAAGACTAAGTTTCCCTGCACATCAGGCAATTGGTGCTGGCTACGAACATCCGAAGAAGGTGCCCTGACAGATTTTGCTTTCTTCTTTCCTGACTTGGCCGGTCGCACGGGAGAAACAGCAGGCTCCGTCAAAATGACTGCCGTTCCCGCCTTTTCCACTAAGTCCTGAGGGCCCTCCTTTACAACCCCCGAAGGCAGCCTGCGCTCCATTAGATGTGCAGCTTCTCACACTCAAAAATGACTAAAATGGCCAGACCCGCTCTTGATTAGCACGGCGGCTTAAAAACCTGAAACCCGACACCGGAACCCGATTGCCGAGCAACTCTCCGAAACAAGCCCCCATGCTTATCTAAAGCCCGTGGCGACGCATTACCAACAGAAGCTTACACACATACCTGTCCGTTGCCTGCAGTAAGCAGGTATCAAAGCTCCCGATCTCCAGTTTCCCACTGCTAGCGGAACTTGGAGCTGGAGCCGATCGCAGGAGGGGAAGTGAATTCTGGGGCTCCCAGGTCCTTCCCGCCATCTCCGGAGCAACAAAACCCCCAAACTGAGGCAGGCTCTGTCTCATGTGCTGCTAGAACAAGTGTGAGGCAGTTGGGGATCGTTCTCCCCTTTTTTTTTTTTTCAAAACTTTAAATAGACTTCCCCTGCCAACTGCTCTGCTAGGACAGCAGAGAAAATAAGTCTTTGTTTCTTTCCCTGCAGCCCTGATGTCCACTTCTGAGGCCCTATGCCTAATTCCTATTTGTTTCTCCTGGGAGCCTGTGAGCTACACGTCCTATTCAGCTGCTGAGGACTGAAAGATAGAGGCTGTGACACCAGAGGGAGCTGGATGGACTGTCAGGAAAACTTTCAGCATTCAGTCCTCAGCTGCTGAAGGATGTTGACTACCCTAAGGTACCTGGACTGGCCCGGAGAAACGAATAGGAAACAGTTATTACTTTAAGCTACTAGATTCTGATATTGTGTGTTTGAGGTATGTAGTTTAATATGTTCCCTTTTGTAAAATTGCCTAATCAAAGCTCCTCAAGAATATCAAATTGTTTACTTTTAGCAGTTATCCAAATGACGGAAGTACTGTATTTACTTCCTAGATTTCTCTACCAACCAATGAAAAAAAATCTGTTATCTTTGTCAATAAGCTAATTGGTGAGTTGCCCTATATTGTAAGAATTCTCAAGGGGGGGGGCGGGAGGGAGCACGGATGCGAAGGGAGGGTTCTAGCACCTGAGGAGTCTAGTGACTTCCAAGAACTTGCCTTCCTCTTTGAACCTGAAAGTTAGAGGAGAAGAAAAATAGGAATTACACTTACCTGGTAATTGTGGTTCCTTTAGGAACTCCAGTTTAGTCCTCCACCTCTGGGTTGTGCACCTCCACCTGCAGCTTGGAGACTGGGCATGTCAAACTCATGACATCACTGGATGTAGCCTGCCGGAAACTCCCATCAGCCCCAGTGAAATATTAACAAAGCAGACTCAAAGAGCAACAAACAAGTAGCTATTATATTAATGTTATACTTAACTAACTATAGAACCCACAACATATCGGACAACTAAACACCCCTTGAACAGAAGGGCCTGGTGTTAGCACCTATCGTTTCTCCCCCCCCCCCCCCCCCGCGCCGATCCAGAAACGTGGCAAGGAAAGTACAGAGGAATAGAAAAAGAAATGAATCTGAATGAATGTAGTCTTATGAAAACAATGCTCACCGGTAATCTTCACCTCCTCCTTCACTGAATTTGCTCTGCCAATTCTGCCAATGAATCCACACCCCGGGCGGGAATGAGGACTAAACTGGAGTTCCTAAATGAACCACAATTACCAGGTAAGTAATTCCTATTTCCTTATCGTTCCTCCAGTTTAGTCCTCCCCCTCTGGGATGTAACAGAGCAGTACTATAGGGAGGGACCGTTCCAGCCGGCACGCAATACCACCGACCTGAAACAAGCATCATTTGCCGCTAGCACATCGAGGCGGTAGTGCTTACTGAAAGTATGAAGAGAAGACCAAGTGGCTGCCCTACAAATCTCCACTGGCGGAACCACGCTGTGTTCTGCCCAGGAAGTTGCTTGTGCTATAGTGGAATGAGCTCTCAAGCCCACAGGTACAGGTCGCCCTTGCAAGATATAAGCCAATACAATGGCCTCCTTAATCCATCGGGAAATGGATGCTTTTGCTGCCGCCTCACCTTTGCGAGGACCCCCGAACAAAACAAATAGATGGTCTGACTTGCGAAAGACTCAGACACTCAAATATCGCCGCAACACCCTTTTTATGTCCAAATAGCGCAAGCCATGATCTGAAACGTTGCCTACTTCCGCCTGTAGGACTGGCAGAGATACCGTTTGATTCAAGTGAAACGGTGAAGAAACCTTTGGCATTAAAGATGGAACTGGACGAAGAACCACCTTTTCTCTGGAAAAACACATAAAGGGTTCCCTACAGGACAACGCTTGCAATTCAGAAATGCGCCTCACCGAACAGATGGCTACCAAGAATACTGTTTTTAAAATCAAATCCTTAACCGACGCCTGGTGCAGGGGCTCAAAGGGTTCCTTTACTAATGCCCCTAAAACCAAGTTGAGATCCCACGGCGGGATCATGATTCTACGCGGTCGTATTTTTGCAACTGCTTTAAGAAAACGCACCACATCGACATGAGAACCTAGCAACACCCCTTGAACTTTACCTCTATAACAAGACAGCGCCGCCAATTGAACTCTCAAGGAACTGGCTGCCAGTCCCTTATCAAACCAGTCTTGCAAAAAAATTAAGACCAAAGGCACTGAAGCTGTAGCTGCGCGTACTTGATGCCTTGAACACCAGTCTTCAGACACATGCCAGATGCGCACATAAGCCAACGACATGGATTTTTTCTGTGCCTGAAGCAATGTGGCAACAACCGATCTGGAATAACCTTTCTTCCTTAACCGCGCCCTTTCAATGGCCAAGCCGTATGTGAGAACCAACCCACTTGAGGCATTAGAAGTGGATCCTGTATCAACAGATTCTCTGACATCGGTAATCGCCAAGGCACGCCGTCGAGCAACCGAATGAGATCTGCATACCACGGGCGCCTTGGCCAGTCCGGGGCCACAAACAGCACATGCCCCCGATGTGCCTCGATATGCTGCACTACGCGCCCGATGAGGGCCCACGGCAGAAAGACAGAGCAGCCCTGTCAACGGCCAGGGTTGCATCAAAGCGTCGATTCCTTCCGACATCCTCTCCCTCCGTCTGCTGAAAAAACGACTTGTTTTCGTGGACTGGAAGGTCGCCATGAAATCCATGATCGGTGTCCCCCATTGAAGGGGTATCTGCGCGAATACGTCTGGATGCAACTGCCATTCCCCGGCATCCACCCGGACTCTGCTGAGAAAATCCGCCCTCACGTTGTCCTTCCCGGCAATGTGTGCCGCTGAGATCGTTGGTAACAGAGTCTCTACCCAAGAGAACAGCACCTCTGCTTCTTCTTCCATAGCCACACTTCCTGTGCTGCCCTGGCGATTTATGTAAGCCACTGTCGCGGCATTGTTGGACAGTACCCGACCTAACACTGTAGTCTCGAACTTTTGCAGGGTTAGAAGGACCGCTCTCAGCTCTAGTCGGTTGATTGACCAAGTGTTCTCTTGCGGAGACCAAAGACCCTGGCCAAAGAGAGCTCCCCACAAATGTGCTCCCCATCCTGCGAGACTGGCGTCCGACAGCAATGGGAGCCACACCGGCTGCTCCAGAGGCATTCCCGCCTTCAGGGGACTCGGGTCTCAGCCACCACCGCAGAGACTGCCTGACCCGGAGGGGGCACGGTAGCCGCTTGCTTAGTGAGTTGGACTGATGTGACCATCGGCGAAGCAATGCCCGCTACAAAGGTCCCATATGAAATCTGGCCCATGGAACTACTTCCAAGGTCACCGTCATTGTTCCCAGTAGCCGAAAATAAGTCCACGCCGAGGGCGCTGGTGTCGAACTGAAGTTTCGCACCAACTGCTGAAGCGCTTGTGCTCTCTGATCCGGCAGGAAGACCGCTCCGCTCTGAGTGTCGAACCACACCCCCAGATACTCAAGAAGCTGATACGGAACCAGGCGTCTCTTGAACGGATTGACCACCCAGCCGAGGCTCTGTAGAAACTTTACCACCTTGTCTGTAGCCTGCACACTCTTGGCTTTGGACTTTGCCCGAATCAACCAGTCGAGATAAGGATGAACCAAGACCCCTTTCCTGTCGTAGCGCCGCTGTCACTACCACCATGATCTTGGTGAAAATCCGCGGTGCTGTTGCAAGCCCGAAGGGCAAGGCTTGGAACTGATAATGTCCCCAAGGGAGAGCGAATCGTAAAAACATTTAATGAGACGCTCTGATTGGAACATGAAGGTACGCTTCCGTGAGGTCGAGAGACGTCAGATACTCCCCCCAGCAGACTGCCACAATGACGGACCTTAGTGTTTCCATTCTGAAATGCGGTACCCGAAGGTAGCGATTCACTGCTTTGAGATCCAGGATAGGGCGCAGAGAACCATCCTTCTTTGGAACTACGAAATAAATTGAGTATCATCCCAAGCCGCAGTCTGCCACCGGGACCTGCACGACGGCTCCCAATCATAAGAGACGCTCCAGAGTATGGCGAACCGTTAGGGTCTTTAATTGACCTCTGCAGGGAGACATCACAAATGAGTCCAGAACTGGTCTTGCCAAATCTAGGGCATAACCTTCACGAATGATCTCCGAGACCCACTGGTCTGACGTTATCTGGGTCCAGGCAGAAAGAAAATCCCAAAGCCGTCCCTCTATCGGCTGTCCTTCTGCTGGGACCCGCCGCCTTTCATTATGGCTTTCGAGGGGCCCCTGCAGTCGCCGCTGTGAACCCTCTATTTGCTCCACAAAACACCCAAAACCCTGGGGACCTAGTAGCAAATCTTCCCCGTTGGAAACCACCTAAACGAGAAGTACGAAATCTCCTGAAATCTCTAGACTCCGAAAGGCCGGCAAGGACTTTCCTTGTCTAGGCTTGTCCTCCGGGAGCCTTCCCCCTTTGGAGTCCCCTAAATCCTTAACCAGTTTGTCCAGATCCTCACCAAACAACCACCTCCCTTTAAAAGGAAGCTTACTGAGCTGCGATTTGGACGAACCGTCGGCCGCCCAATTCTGCAGCCACAAAGACCGCCGAGCGGCCACCAGTGAAGCCATACTATTTGCTAACGCCCTGATGAGGTCGTAGTGTACATCCGCCAGGTAAGCCGACCCAGACTCCAGATGGAATGGACTGTCGCAAGTGCTGAGACCGCCAAAGGCATGCTCTCGCCACCCAAGCACCACAAATTGAAGCCTGTAAGGCCACGGCATCCGTTTCGAAGGATTGTTTCAACAAGCCATCCACTTTCCTATCCTGCACATCCTTTAAGGCCGCGCTACCTTCCACCGGTATAGTGGTCTTTTTTGTAACTGCCGATACCGCAGCATCAATCCGCGGAGAGCGGAACCTCTCTTTGTCCTCATCCGTCAAGGGATAGAGCCTGTTCATGATCCTAATTCCTCTGAGTCCTGCTTCTAGCTGGTCCCACTTGTCCTGTATCATCCATTCCACCACCCGGTGAACGGGGAACACAACCTGCATCTGCCTTACCGCTTGAATGATAGGATCTTCCACTTCTTCCTCCTCAGCCAGTGGTGCCGTAGTGAGCTTTAGCATCTGGAGGGATTCCGTAATAAGTGCCGCCAGCTCGTCTCTCCGGAACACTCAAATGATTTTCACCTGATCCTCAGGCTCTGGTATTTCTCCTTCTTCCAACTCCTCCATATCTGCATCGAGCTCGAACTCTGCCTCCTCCGCCTCCTGCCACCCCAAATCTGAGGGTGACTGGTCCGGCGGGCGAGATCTTTTTGGAGGTCTCAGGGAAACGCTCCCAGCGTCCGCTAACCCGGACGGTTGCACAGCCGTGGAAAGCAGCAAGGGCTTAGGCACCTTGCCCTGACGTTGCAAGCAAAAAGCCTGATGCATGATCAAGACGAAGTCTGGACAAAAGTCCCCCATCTGCGGACTGGATCCTAGTCCTGGTAATGCAGTAGGGGACACCTGGTGGGGTTTCTGAGCCAGGCATAGACAGAATAGCCAAACATGCTTCCCCCTCTACCCCTGCTGACGTCCCCAGGGGGGCTGGAACTGCAGAACTCTCCATCTGCTGTTCTACAGTAGCCGACACTGCAGCACAGCCCCGACAGATGCCGGAGTTGGCGACTGTGCCCCTGTGGGTGCCACACACCACGCACTGCAGGCGTGCTGACATGTGCGAAATGTCCAACGAGCCCTGGCCAGGACAAAGGGTCCAGATCGCCTCGTTGAAGTCCCCCTCTTTTTTTATCTATTTAGCTTTTTTTTTTTTTTAGAAAATCAAGAAAGGAGTCTCAAACACTGTCATCGTGGGGAGCCCCCCAATGCCTCAGGACCCCCGAAGCTAAACCTAAACAGTACCTAACTGAAACCTATTGCAAAACAAAAAGAAAAGGTAAAATTAAACTTAAATTTACCTGACTGACGCTCCCTGAACCTAAAGGAAAGCAACGGGCCCGGAGTGAACCCCTGCTCCAGTCCGCAAAGCACGTGCCGCACCGAGCCGACACGCGGAAAAAAATGGGTGCTCAAAATGGCCGCGAAAGCTACTCACCCAGTGTATGAATGCCGTTTCCTACCTCCCCCCTGCGCCGTCAATTAAAACAACCAAAGGAAGCACCTTACCAGCAGTACAGGGCCCTTCAAGCCGTGACGTCGCTCCGTGTTGCCTGGAGCGACGTTTGCAGCAAGGGCTTCTTCTGTTTCACAAGATCACGCTCCCCCTTAACAGCCTCAGGGTGGCAATCTGCAGGAGCTTGTCTGTCAGTCCGCTGTTCGAGGAGCTCTCCCCTGTACCTTCTAGGGACAGAGATCTCAAGCTTAAGCCAGCGGTCCTGGATGCAGCAATGAAAGGTTGAAACACGTTAGGTATTTTTTTTTTTTAAAGCTATACTAACCAATTAAATGTAAAGGGACCCAACCAAAATTAAAGGTAAAAGATCACACAAATTGGAAAATTTTGATGAACTAAACCTTTGAAGAGAACTTTGGCTAAGCTGAAAGCTCTAACTAAGTTGCTTATTCGTTTCTCTAGTGAGCCCAGCACCTAGGCTCACTAGGTCCTCCTACTGCATGGAGACTGGACACACTGGGGCTGATGGGAGTTTCCGGCAGGCTACATCCAGTGATGTCATGAGTTTGACATGCCCAGTCTCCAAGCTGCAGGAGGTGGTGCACAACCCAGAGGTGGAGGACTAAACTGGAGGAACGATAAGGAAAAACCTATAGCAGCAAAGAAAGGTTTTGCCTAAGAACATAAAAATTCCCCTTCTGTAGTACAGCTGCAGTACAAATCAATAGGCAATGCAGCAGAAAAAGCTATTAAAAATAAAAAAGCCCCATTTAAGAACTCCCAGGCAGAGAGTTTGTACTCAAGAGCCACAGAATTACCTTAATTTCAATAGAGACCTTTGAATCTTGCTAGATAACTTCAGGATCCACCCTGGAAGACTTTTTTGCAGGTCTGGGAGTCTGGCTGCCATAGAATGCCTAGTCAGTGATGTGATTTGACACAGAGTTCTTTGTGATAAGAGAGCCACATGCCTGCTCAAGCTATTTGTTGCAAAGTTGTTCTGTTGATTAATATGTTATGCATCTCTGACTTTTTTTCCAGTTTTGATTACTACATGGGAAACTCCATACTGTCTTCTCTCAGTGTTACACCAGAGGATATACTGGGTGATGACATTATTGAAAGTTGCTCTGCCTCCACCAGCTGGCAAGGGAGCAAAACCCATTCGTGTTGACAGGTCTAGCAGGATTTAAGGAAATAAAATTAGCAGATACGTAATTTTTTCCCTTTTGTTTGGTATTGTCACTAACATCATTTAGGATGGCTATTTCATTAATATATGTTGGAAACATCGGAACATAGATATTGCAGCTTTTGAAGAGTTGTGGGATAATTGTAATGGTGGTCATGCTGAAACACGAATAGCGGGGTTGCACATCAGATTCAGATGTGCATTCCCCACTATTCACAAAGATCTTATTCCGCCCCCTTGCCTCCCCTCACATACTGTACCGGTGTGTGGGGAGCACTGGACAGGGATGGGATGGAGGTGGAGAGTGGGCGGAGCAGGGGTGGGCCACAGCACCCAGACGTACAGGGCCTATTCATGTCAGAGGTGGAATAAGTCCTGGGAGCAACAGAGATTGTGCCTGGCAGCACCCACCAACCCATGGTATAGATGAAGATGAGTCCCCGCAGACCGATCCCAGCCCTGGCAGACCCCATCGAGGGTCAGGAGATGGAGAAATGCAACACGTTCCGCTGTCGGGCCGGCTTGCTCCTGCTAGGCGTCCCGGTGCTATGGCGACAGGGCGCCACAGCACTGGCACACCTGCAGGAGCACTGAGTGGTGGGGATGAACAGCTTGCTGTACATTTCCCCGCTCAGGATATTGTGTGCTCCGGCCCGTCTCAGTGCCTGTTCCTGCACCCGTGGTTGCAGAATCAGGTGCACCTGTGCCCTGTTCATAATCTGGCCATCCGGACAGTCTGGACGTGCAGATTATGGAATTGGCCTCAGTATGAATAGTAGTTCTGAATGTGAGGTAACTGAACTAAAAGAGTAGTTACTCACCTGTAACAGGTGTTCTCCAGGAGCAGCAGGAATCAGTCCTCACATATGGGTGACATCAACGTCGATGGAGCCCTTGCGGAGCATTTCCCCAGCTTTCTATGAAAGCCTTTGGGAATACTGCACGCATGCGCGGTCCCCTTCCCGCCTAAAGGTGCCATCTTGCTCAGTCTGATGACATAGCTAAAAAACAGCACACAAAAATGTAAAAACAAACTATGTACAACTGCAACTCCCAGGGGAGGAGGGAGGGTTGTGAGGACTGATTCCTGCTGCTCCTGGAGAACACCTGTTACAGGTGAGTAACTACTCTTTTTCCAGGACCAAGCAGGAAGTCAGTCCTCACATATGGGTGACTCCCTAGCTCTGAGCTACCAGGAACACAGGCTGAACAAGAGAACTCCCTCTAGTCCCAGCATCAAAGAAAGGCTTTTCACTGAAAGAACCTCCACCAGTAGCCCAATGGAGGGCTGGAAGGCAGGAGTTGCCTAAACCTCAAAGAGATTCCAGAGTACTGCCTGGCCAAAAGCACTGTCCCTACAGGACTCCCTCTCCAGACAGTAATGGGCCGCAAAAGTCTGGCTTGAGGACCAAGTTGCAGCCCTGCAGATGTCTGCCAACGGTACAGAGCGGAGATGAACTACTGAGGCAGCCATTGCCCTGACACGATGGGCCATGACCCGACCCTGCAAGGGAAGGTCAGCCGCCCTGTAAGCCCAGGTGATACAGTCAGCCACCCAGATGGACAAGGTACGCTTGGACACAGCTAACCCCATATTATTAGGGTCAAAAGATATGAATAGCTGAGTAGCCCTTCTATGCCCCTGTGTACGGTCAAGGTAGAAGGATAAGGCCCTTCTACAGTCCAGGGTGTGCAGGACCGCTTCAGCCTGGCTTGCATGAGGCCTAGGGAAGAATGTTGGAAGAACCACCTCCTGGTTAAGGTTAAAAGAGGAGGCAACCTTTGGGAGGCACTTAGGATGAGTCCTAAGGACTACCCTGTTCCTATAGAAGCGAGTGTAAGACCTGTCACAGACCAGGGCCTGAAGCTCACTCAATCGCCTGGCCAAAGTTAGGGCTACCAAGAAGAGTACCTTCCAGGACAGGAAGCGGAGAGGACAAGTAGCCATCGGCTCAAAAGGTGGGCGAGTCAGTTGCTGCAAGACCACATTCAACTCCCACTCAGGGGCTGGAGGACGGACAGGAGGCATGAGCAAGAGCAAGCCTCTGAGGAACCGGGACACCAAGGGGTGAACCGACAGAGTGTCCTTCCACCAGTGAGTGGTGAGCTGCTAGAGCTGAGAGGTGGACCCGAACAGAATTGGATTTAAGTCCCTGATTGGATAAGTGCAGCAGGTACTGAAGCACCACTGGTACAGCATAGGAGAAAGGATCTTCTGTACGCAGCTAACACCACAGAGAAAACCTCTTCCATTTCAGGGCATAGGTCTTTCTAGTAGACTGCCTCCTAGAGGCCAGGACGACCTCCTCAACTTCATGAGGTAGGCCCCAGGGAGCCAAAACTACCCTTGCAGCCTCCAAGCCATCAAATTGAGAGATTTGAGACTGGGGTGCAGGAGAGAACCCTGATCCTGAGAGAGAAGGTCGGGCTGCAACCCCAGAGGCAGTGGGGTATCCACTGCCAGTTGAAGTAGAAGTGGGAACCAAGGTTGCCTCGGCCATCTGGGAGCGACCAGAAAGACAGAGGCCTTGTCCTGTAGAATCTTGAACAGGGTTCGGGCCACCAGAGGCGTGGGAGGAAACGCATACAGGAGGCCCTGTGACCAAGGTAGCCTTATTTTAAGTAAGCCCAACTATTTCCCATACTGTAGTTTATGTTTATAATATTAGTTCTACAATTGCTTGATGTTCTTATTTCACGCAGTTTTACATATTTTATGAATAGAATGTGTTAATAGTTTTTTAGATACTCCTTTGCCATAGTATTACTACAAGTTGGGTTAGAACAATAGCACTAATAGTGCGTTATGTACTCCTTCTGCATGTTCTTAGAATTAACGATAGATAAAATACAACATACTTTCGGTATTTGGTCTTCAGTTTGCATTTAGAACAATGTTCAGCAGTAACATATCATTATGTCCATGGCTCATATTTTGCAGTAACGTAGCTCATTGATCGTTACAGAATTTAAAGCTACTACAGTTATAAAGATATTGTTTATTAGCATTTACTAGTAATTATTATCTGTTATCCATTGTAAAAACCGGTGTATTTTCTAACTATACTTCATTATTCTACCGTTAGATTATATTGTCTTTTAGAGTAATTTTCTTAGTGTATATATGTTTTTAAGTTTTCTCATCATACAAAGACAGTTTACCTTCTGTGAATACATGATTGATGCTCTGCTACACTAGCGCTTCAGCAGCAGTACGACATCACCATTTACCTTTGACATATTAGGAAATCTAGAATTGGTATAATGTGAGTACATATTTGTGTAGAATTCCTTCTAACACTGTCTCCTTTGTCTGTTTGTTTTTATATATATATATATATATATATATATATATATATATATATAGGTTTTTTTATGCATATTCTTTGTTACATAGTTTTCATACATATATATGTTTTCACATATATGTATCTTTCTAATATTTCCCTATGTGCATTCTTTTGTCCTGCGTTTATGTTTTATTTTGGAGCAAGAAGTTTGTAGTTTAAGGTTCAATTTGAGCTTTAAGTTTTTAATGTTATTAAGGCTTTTTTTTACTACTAATGTCATTTATTATTATTGTTCTGAGTTTTTATGTTTGATGTTTTAGCTGTTACCCCCTGAGGAAGGCATTTCATGCCGAAACGCGTTGGGGACCACTACAATAAAAGGACTTTGGATTTATCCAGACGATCTTTGACTCTTGCTCATTGTGCATCCTCCGACTGCTTCCTAGAGGCCAGGACGACCTCCTCAACTTCCTGAGGTAGGCCCCAGGGAGCCAAAACTACCCTTGCAGCCTCCAGGCCATCAAATTGAGAGATTTGAGACTGGTGTGCAGGAGAGAACCCTGATCCTGAGAGAGAAGGTCGGGCTGTAACCCCAGAGGCAGTGGGGTATCCACTGCCAGTTGAAGTAGAAGTGGGAACCAAGGTTGCCTCGGCCATCTGGGAGCGATCAGAAGGACCGAGGCCTTGTCCTGTAGAATCTTGAACAGGGTTCGGGCCACCAGAGGCGTGGGAGGAAACGCATACAGGAGGCCCTGGGACAAGGAAATGAGAAAAGCATCTGCTGCTAGCCGCAGAGGATGCGGTTGCCTGGAGTAGAACCTGGGCAGCTGCTTGTTCAAGGGACTGGCAAACAGATCTATGGATGGAAGTCCCCATTTCAGGAAAATCTTCTGAACCACTAAGGGATGGAGCTGCCACTCATGGGGCTGCAGAATCCTGCTCAACCTGTCTGCCAGGTAATTTTCCTGGCCAGGAAGATAAACAGCCTTGAGAAACATGTTGTGCTTGAGCGCAAACAAGAAAAGGTCCTGTGCCTCCTGATAAAGGAGCCTGGACCCTGTGCCACCCTGTTTGTTCACATAAAGCACAGTTACTTACCTGTAACAGGTGATCTCTGGGAACAGCAGGAATAAGTCTTCACATATGGGTATCGTCAGTACCGACGGAGCATGCGCGGGAACGCTCCCCAGCGTCCAGTAAGAAAGCTTTTGGGAGCATCCCACAGTGCCTGCGCGCTACCTTCCTGCCTTTCCTAACCGCCTCTCTCCAGTTCGAGTTTTAAAGCTGAGTCAAAGAGAGAGAGAGGAAAGGAAAGATAGATCGAGAGATACAACTCCTAGGGGAGGTGGGTGGGTTGTGAAGACTTATTCCTGCTGTTCCCAGAGATCACCTGTTACAGGTAAGTAACTGTGCTATCTCCAGGAACAAGCAGGAATGAGTCTTCACATATGGGGACTCCCCAGCTAGAGATGCCAGGGAGATCTCCAAAGTTGTGAGTCCCTGAGAAGGGCTCTACCTCACCCCATGGATCTCGGGCATCCAACCAGGGAAGGGGGGTAGGAGTTGATTAGGTATGGAACAGGTGTTTGAGAACAGCCTGACCAAACAAGGCATCCCGGCGGGAGTCCTTGTCCAAGCAGTAATGGGCTGTAAAGGTATGAACTGAGGCCCAGGTGGCCGCTCGACAGATTTGGTCGATGGACACAGAGTTTAAATGAGCCATAGAGGCTGTCATGGCCCTTACATTGTGAGCTGTGACATGGCCCTCCAGAGAAAGGTTCTTACTCTGGTAGGAGAAGGAAATACACTGAGCAATCCAATTGGACAGAGTCCTCTTAGAGACTGGAAGTCCTAAGTGAGAGGGATCAAAAGCAACAAAGAGTTGAGAGGACTTTCTATGTTGCTGTGTCCTTTGTAAGTAGAAAGCAAGTGCCCTCTTACAATCCAGGGTATGAAGATTCCTCTCTGCACTTGATGCATGAGGTCCTGGAAAAAAGACAGGTAAATACACCTCCTGGTTCAGATGAAAAGGTGAGACCACTTTAGGCATAAAGTGTGGATTAGTCCTGAGGAATACCTTGTCATGATGGAACCTTGTATAAGGAGGATTAGCCACCAAGGCTTGCAGCTCACTGATACGGTGAGCTGAGGAGACTGCAATGAGAAAAATAACCCTTCCAGGAAAGGAATTTCAAGGAAGTAGTGGCTAAGGGTTCAAAGGGTGGCTTCATAAGCTGGCCAAGAACCAAATTCAAATCCCATGCCACTGGAGGTGGTCTAATGGGAGGTTTAGTTAAAAGAAGGCCTCTCATGAATCTTGCAATAAGAGGATGAGAGGAAATAGGATGTCCATTGAGAGGCTTAAGGTATGCTGCAATAGCCTCAAATGGACTCTTACTGAATTCGTTTTAAGGCCTGCATGGGATAAATGCAGCAAATATTCTAGTAAAGAATTCAGAGGTATTGCAAGAGGGTTAAGACCCTTCTCTGCACACCAAATGGTAAACCTTTTCCATTTAAAAGCATAGGAACGTCTAGTGGAAGGCTTTCTGGAAGCATGAAGGATATCCTTCACTTGCTGAGACAGATGCCAATCTTGAAGGTCTAGGCCAGGGGTGTCAAACTCAAATACACAGTGGGCCAAAATGTAAAACTTGAACAAAGTCGCGGGCCAGCATTGAACAAATGAACCTTTTAATATGGACCCAAACAAGATTTGCTTTAACATTGAATATGAAGCAACACTTATTACTATACAATTTATAACTTAATAGTTCAGATATGCAAAAACCAATTTCAAATAAAAAAAAACATCAATGACATTCATTTATTAAATAAGATTTAAATAATAATAAATAATAATTTTTAAAATAAAATAACAATAATAAAATTAATCAACCATTCAAGCCCATGTCTTGGAGTAGCAAGAAAAAGTGCATAAAGAAAACGTTAATTATTGCTCAGTTTGCTGCACACTGATCTAATCTGATGTGCCCAAGCCAGATACCTGGCATCTCTTCTTGGATGATAGTTCATCAATGTCTGGGCTCAGGCTTTGAGCTGAGGAAATCCTCAGTATCGAGCGAAGGTGTTCATCAGTCAGACGTCTCCTGTGAGATGTTTTGGTCATCTTCATCGAGGAGAAAAGTTGCTCACATAGATAAGTGCTGCCGAACATGGAGAGCATCTGAGCAGCTTGGGTGTGGAGCTGAGGCATTGTGTCAGGGATGAACTGTGGAAACTGGGCGGCACCCACAGCATCATACTTTGACTTCAGCGTGTCATTACACTGGAGTTCAATTAGCTCCATTTGGAGGTTGGTTGGTGCGTTTTCCACATTAACTGCAAAGGGATTACTGAGCAGTTCAAACCTACATTTCTGGACATCAAAGTCGGCAAATCGCCGGCTAAACTCAGCGCCGAGTACACTGAGTTTTTCAGCAAACTGTGCGCATGGGAACAAGTTGGTAAAGAACTGCGTTTTCATGGTTTGGCAGCAGGGAAAATGGCCAAGGTTTCCTTGCAGCATCTGATTCTCCCACAGGCACAGTTTAGTTTTAAAAGCCCTCACTGCAGCGTACATGTCTGTGATGATGCGCCCCCGCCCCTGAAGCTGCAGGTTCAGCGCATCGAGATGGCTCGAGATGTCACACAGAAAGGCCAGCTCACACAGAAACCTTTTCTCCCGAAGCTCTGCTGTGTCCTTCCCTTTGCTTTCCAGAAACTGACATATTTCCTCATGCAGCTCAAAACATCTATTCAGTACTTTTCCTCAGCTTAACCATCTCACCTCTGTGTGATATGGCACGTCTGCGTATTCCGAACCACACTCCTCCAGAAAAGACTTAAACTGGCGGTGATTCAGACCTTTGGCTCTTATAAAGTTAACTACTTGTGTTACTGTGGTCATAACATGTTCCATCTTTAGGGCTTTGCCACACAATGATTCCTGATGTATGGTGCAGTGATAAACAGTTAGTTCACCTGCACAGTTCTCTTCCTGCATCTTCTCCCGGACCCTGCCCACCAGTCCACTTGTTTTACCGCACATCGCTGGCGCACCATCTGTCGTTAATCCCACGAGTTTATCCCACGGCAGCTTTATTTCAGTTACGCATTTGGAAACCTCCTCAAAAATTTCCTTTCCTGTGGTTGATTTGAATCCCAATAGCTCCTCCGTAACACACATATTTGAGTCCACTCCACGGATGAAGACTGACAGCTGAGCAGTATCAGATGCGTCGCTGCTCTCATCCACAGCAAGGGAGAATGCAACGAAATCTTTTCCCTTTTCCAAAAGCTGGTCATACAGATTGGTGGCAAGATCACATGTGCGATCAGCTACTGTGTTTCTGCTCAGGCTCACGTTTGAAAAGGCTTGCTTTTTCTCTGGGCACACGATGTCACAAACTTTCAACATTCACTTTTTCACAAACTCTCCCTCATTAAAGGGCCGGGCTGATTTTGCGATCTCTGCTGCCACAATATAACTAGCCTTTACAGCAGCCTCACTTTGTGATGTGGCTTTTTGAACATATTCTGTTGTGAAACCAAACTTCTTTTCATCTCCTCCACTTTCTGGCTCCTTTGAGTCATGTCCAGGTCCTTGTACTTGTCATGGTGTTTTGTTTCATAGTGTCGTCGAATGTTATACTCCTTAGTTATAGCCACGTTGACTCCACAAATCAGACAAACAGGTCTGTCTTTTACATATGTAAACAAATATTCTGTCTCCCACCTGTCCAGAAAGTTCCTGTTGTCTGCCTTTCTTTTTGCCATTTTTGGGAAGGGGTTCCACAGTGACAGTTGTAGCTTGAGATCGCTATGACTTCTGTCACACAGGAGAGGGCGTTTCTGGGACCTGTCCTGATTGACGCGCCAAAACAACAGCAAGGCATTATGGGATTTGTAGTATTAGCGATGAATGAATGCGCTGTATAATACCGGCGGGCTAGCTCTAGTAGTCATTTGGTATAGCCTCGCGGGCCAAATATAATTACACTACGGGCCAAATTTGGCCCGCGGGCCAGAGTTTGACACCTATGGTCTAGGCCTTCAGCAACCAGGCTCTGAGATGAAGAGACTGGGGATTTGGGTGCCATAACGTTCCCTCCTCCTGGGACAGGAGGTCTGGAGCAAATCCCAAGTCCAGGGAGGGAGCTTGAGAGAGATGAAGAAGTAGAGGGTACCACACTTGGCGTGGCCAACGTGGAGCTATGAGGATCATAGACCCCCTGTCTCTCTGAAGCTTGAACAGTGACTTGGGAATTAGGGGAATGGGTGGAAAGGCATAGAGGAAGTCTTTCCCCCAGTGGAGGAGGAAGGCATCCCTGGCCTGAACTCCCTGACACGGAATCCTGGAACAGAACCTGGGAAGTTTGGCATTCCACGGACTTGCAAACAGGTCTATGTCTGGGGTTCCCCAAATTTGAAAGATCCTGGCTATCTGGTCCCCAAGGATGGACCATTCGTGTGGAAGCAGAACTCGACTGAGTCTGTCTGCCCAAGAGTTTTGAACCCCTGGAAGATACACTGCCATGAGATGAATCTGATGCTCTCTGGCGAAGGCCCACAATCTCAAAGCTTCGTTGCAAAGTGACAGAGAGCCAGTCCCGCCCTGCTTGTTCATGTAGAACATGGCTACTTGGTTGTCCGTATGAATGAGGACTGTCTTGTAGCTGAGCAGGGTGTGGAAGACTCTGAGAGCTAGAAGAATTGCTCTGAGCTCTAAGAGGTTGATATGTAGAGATGTCTCCTGTGGAGACCAGATGCCCTGGGTGGAGAGATCTTGTAGATGAGCTCCCCAACCCTTTGGGTAGGCATCTGTTGTGAGGGTTGCTTGGGGTAGCAACTGTTGAAAGGGGGACCCCAGCAACAGATTTTGAGTGGACTTCCACCACTGGAGGGACCAAAAGAGGCGACTGGAGGTTGCTATTTTGTCTGACAGGCAACCTGATGCCTGGGTCCATTGGGTGGACAGAGTCCACTGAGCTGCCCTCATGTGAAGGCGAGCGTAAGGAACCACATGCACAGTGGATGCCATGTGGCCTAACAGTTGTAACATCTCTCAAGCAGTTAAATGGGATTTTAACTGAATTTGAGAGGCTAACTGCACCAAGCGTAGGCAAAGGGCCTGGGGAAGATAGGCCCTTGCAGTTGTGGTATCTAGCAAGGCCCCTATGAACTCCAATGACTGAGTAGGGGTGAGTTGTGATTTTGGGATGTTTATTACAAGTCCCAGATACTGAAGAACACGCCTTGTGCAGGCTAGGGAAGTCTGGGCCTCTGACTGGGATGGTGCTCGGATGAGCCAGTCTAGATATGGGAATACAAATATTCCTAGAGTGCGTAGAAATGAAGCTACTACTGCCATGCATTTTGTGAACACTCTTGGAGCAGAGGCCAGACCGAAAGGAAGCACTCTGTATTGATAGTGCTTTCCCTGATAAAGGAACCGAAGGAACCTTCTGTGTGTTGGATGGATGAGGACATGGGTGTACGCATCCTTGAGATCTAGAGAACAAAGCCAATCCTGACTCTGAAGGTATGGAAGGAGAGCACCGAGAGAAATCATCTTGAATTTCTCCTTGCATAGAAACTTGTTAAATTCTCTGAGATCTAATATGGGTCTGTAGCCCCCTGTTTTCTTTGGAATAAGAAAATAGGGGGAGTAGAACCCTATATCGTTCCATGGTGAGACCGCACCTTGAATATTGTGTGCAATTCTGGTCGCCATATCTTAAAAAGGATATAGCAATTTTAGAAAAGGTTCAGAGAAGAGCCACCAAAATGGTAAAGGGGATGGAAGGCTACTCCTATGAAGAAAGGCTAAAAAGGTTGGGGCTCTTTAACCTGGAAAAGAGACGGCTGAGGGGAGATATGATAGAAGTCTATAAATTAATGAACGGAGTGGAACGGGTAAACGTAGATCGATTGTTTACCTTATCAGAATATAGAAAGACTAGGGGACATGCAATGAAGCTACAGGGTAAACTATTTAAGACTAATAAAAGAAAATATTTTTTCACTCAACGTGTAATCAAACTCTGGAATTTGTTACCGGAGGATGTAGTAAAGGCTGTTAGTGTAGCTGGGTTTAAAAAAGGTTTGGACAAGTTCCTGGAGGAAAGGTCCATAAACCATTATTAAGAAGGGACCCAGGATATCAATGCTTGAACCAATACAAGCATTGTGGAACCTGTGTCCCTTGGGGAAACTGCTAGGTACGTATGACCTAGATTGGCCACTGTTGGAAACAGAATACTGGGCTTGATGGACCTTGGTCTGACCCAGTATGGCATATCTTATGTTCTTATGTTCTTATGTTCTGAACCCTGTTGAAGAAGGGGTACTTCTTCTATTGCCCTTTGGGCAAGAAGGGTAGCAATCTCCTGACCCAGAAGGTCGAGGAGAGATGTTGGAGAATTGAACTGTCTCACCACAGTGTGAGGAGGAAGGGTTAAGAAATGAAGCTTGTACCCCTCCCTTATGATGGAGAGGGTCCATTGCTCTGCTGTGATTTGTTCCCATCTGGGAGCAAAATGAGCTAACCTTCCTGGAATGGTGAGAGGCTCTGGTTCTTCTAGAGCCAGAAAGGCTAAGTTCTCTAGTTGTAAGTCAAAGGCCCTGAGGAGGCTGAGGCTGTTGGGCCGTAGCAGTCCTTGTAGCCTTAGGCTTGGCTTATTTAGGTTGTTGCTGTCGCTTTGCAGCAAAACAACCTGTAGAAGATGCCTGGAGACCATAACCAGGATAATATTTCCCTTTTTTGGGAAAGAAAGTCTTTTTGAATAACCTTTTTCTAGCAGGAGCAGAAGTAGACTTTGAAAGTCTATCTAAGGCAGAATTTTCAGCATCCGAGTGGCCTTTGCTTGCCAATCCTTACCAAAAAGGTTTTCACCTGTACAAGGAAGATTTCCCAATCCATCCTGGACCCAGGGTTCCAAATCAGAAGCTTGCAACCAAGCAAGTCTGCGTGCACCTATGGCAATAGCCGAGGCTCTGCTGGCACACTCAAAAGAGTCAAAGGCTGCACGGTTGGAGAATTTGGAAACATCCTGGGCATGTTTAAGCCAGGTGAGAAACTCTTCCCTTTTATCTTCTGAGATAAAAGGAGATAAAGTTAGCAGATGATCTGTAACTTCTTTTAGAAACATCCCCATATAGAGACTATAGGAGTTGATTCTGGCAGTAAGCATATTGGCCTGGAAAATTTTCCTGCCAAAAGCATCTAAGGTTCTGCATTCTGTTCCTGGAGGATTAGATGAGTGTCTTTTTGCACTCTATCTTTTTCATAGCAGACTCCACCACAATAGAGTGGTGAGGAAACTGAGTCTTAGAAAAGCCAGGACAAGGAGGAACACGGTACATGGTGTCCAACCTGCGAGAATGAGGGGAAGTAGTAAGAGGTGTCTCCCATATGCCCAACATGTGATCATAAAGGATCTCATGAATTGGTAAAGTAGCTGCCTCTTTAGGAGCCTTAGGATATTGTAAAATATCTAATTTCTTGGCTCTAGGCTCTGGTTCAGGGGCCACTGAAATAGAGAGGCCCCTGGCCACTTCCCTAATGAAGTCTTGAAAAGACAAGTCTTCTGGAGGAGACATTCTTCTTTTTGGAGAAGAGGGCTCCTGAGGAAGGCGTACCGATGCCTCGACAGAAGCCTCTGATTCATCAGAGTCCTCAGAAGAATCGAAGTATCGCCTGTCTGGATGCTCTTGCAGAGCCCGATATGCGTACCGAGTGGTATCGACATCGGGAGTGATCGGTACCGATTCGGTACCGATGGGCATCACAGGACAGGGTACCGCTGCAGTCGACACCGAAGCCGATGTCGATGCAATCGGTACCGGCACCGGAGCCGGAACCGATACCGCCAACGGAGTTTGTTGCGGTACCGGAGGCGTCGCAGCTTGTATGAATGCCGTGATGGCACGCTGCATGGTCAGAATATTCTGATCCATCGACGCAACCAATGTCTGGATGTCAGTACCAGTGGAGACCACCGGTACCCCAGAACATGGCAACAGGTGATCGGTCGAGGCCACGCCATCAATGTCAACCTGTGACCCCATAGATGAAGCTTTGGAAGCCGGAGCCTCCCGCCGGGGTAATTTTGCTGGTGCAGGATCCTCGAGGGCAAGCCCGGAGGCATCTCGATACTTAGAGGGAGATCTACCCTTCGAGGACCGGCTGGACTTATGTTTGGTTACCTGAGATCCATGGGAGGAAGACGAAGCCCTGGAAGATGTCGATGCCACCGAAGCTGCATCAGAGGGAAACAGGGTACTGAGCTTTGCCGCTCGATTCTGTCGACCTCTTTTAGACATCATGGAACAGGACTCACAATCGGTGATGGAGTGGTCAGGACCCAAACATTTTAGACACCAGTCATGGGTGTCAGTAATAGAAAGAGTACCGCTGCACTTCGTGCACTTTTTAAACCCGGAAGCGGGCTTTTCCATGAGGAAAAATCTTCTAGGCCCAAGGCCCAAAAGAAAAAATTGCACAGAAGTGGGAAACGGTAGGTTTTTTTTGTTTTTTTTTTTGTTTAAAGAAGAAAGAAGAAAAGACCAGTGGTACCGGTCCGACGTCGAAGAAGGCAGACGCACGACCAAAGAAATAAAGAAAAATAAAGAACTTCTTCAGCGGTGACAGGAACACGACCTGCTGGCTCCGCGGAAAAGAAGAACTGGAGAGAGGCGGTTAGGAAAGGCGGGAAGGCAGCGCGCAGGCGCTGTGGGATGCTCCCAAAAGCTTTCTTACTGGACTCTGGGGAGCGTTCCCACGCAGGCTCCGTCGGTACCGACGATACCCATATGTGAAGACTCATTCCTGCTTGTTCCTGGAGATAACATGGCTACCTGCTTGTTTGTACTAAGACAGACTGGTGAGCCAGGGTGTGAGAGAAAGTCCTGAGGGCTAAGCGAATAGACCACATGCCCTGGGTGCACTTGCCCAGACAATGTGCACCCCAGCCCTGCAGGGAGGCATCGGTGGACAACACCACTGTGAACCGAGGCATCTGAAAGGGCACCCCTTGCAGTAAGTTGGGGGGGTGCAGCCCCCATCGCAGGGAGTTTAAAAATGGTCTGGACACCCTTACTCTGTCTCTGAGGCTCCCTGTGGCCTGTGTCCACTGAGTTCTGAGGCACCATTGTGCAGGCCTCATGTGGAGCCTGGCATTGGGAGTCACATGAACTGTTGAAGCCATGTGGCCGAGAAGCCTCAGGCAGAGTCTGGCGGAGATCAGAGACCTGCTGAGAAACTGGGTTGCCAAGCTGATCAGTCTTTGGGCTCTGTCCTCTGGCAAGAAAGCTTTTGCCTGCAGAGAGTCTAGTCTTGCCCCTATGAACTCCAAGTTTTGGGAGGGGAGCAAAGTGGACTTTGCGAAGTTTATGACAAACCCCAGGTGTTGAAGTAGAGAAATAGTGCGGAGGGTGGCTTGCCTGGCCTCCTGGCACGTCTGACCCCTGATGAGCCAGTCGTCCAGATAGGGGAAGACAAAGATACCCTGGTTCCTCAAGTAGGCCGCCACCACTGCCAGGCATTTGGTAAAGACCCTGGGAGCGGAGGTGAGGCCGAAAGGCAGCACCCTGTACTGGTAATGGTTTCCTCCCACAATGAACCCAAGGTACTTTCTGTGGTCTGGATGAATGAGGATGTGAGTGTACGCATCCTTTAGATCTAAAGAGCATAGCCAATCTCCCTGCTGGAGGTAGGGCAGAAGTGTTCCAAGAGTAAGCATCTTGAACTTTTCCTTCTCTAGGAACCTGTTGAGATTTCTGAGGTCGAGAATAGGCCTGAGGCCTCCGGTCCTCTTTGGTACAAGGAAGTACCTGGAGTAGAAACCGTGACCTTGTAGGTGGGGAGGCACAGGCTCCACCGCCTGGTCTCGCAACAGACCCTGAAGCTCCTGAAGGAGGAGGTCTGTGTGGAGAGGAGGCCTTGGAGGCTCTCCTGGGAAGTAAGGAGGAGGCAACTGATGAAGCAGATAGCCCTTGTGGACTATGCTTAAGACCCAATTGTCTCCTGTAATGGGTGGCCACCTGTGGGCAAACAGGGCTAGTCGACCTCCTGTGCAGGGATGGGACAGCAGAGACGGAGAGGCTATGCCTTGAGAGTCAAAAACCCCCACCCTGCTGAGTGGGAGCAGGAGCCTGAGGCTTGGGGGCCTTCTGCCTACGGGGCCCATGTCCCTGCCCCTTGGCCTGCTGACCCTGTGGGGGAGCTGGGGAGACCTGGTAAGGTGGGAACTGTTTGTAGGCAGTCACCTTCCTCGGGTAAAAGGCCTTCTTACCCGAGCCCTTCTTTTTATGAGAAGGGGCAGAAGTCTTTCTAGACAGCCTTGTCCTCATAAGGTGCTCGGTCTCGAGCTGTGCAGCCTTCTCGACCATGGGCTTGCCGAAAAGGTTTTCACCTCGGCACAGGACATCGACCAACTTGTCTTGCAGCCATGGCTCGAGGTCCGATGACTGCAGCCATGCCTGGCATCGAGCCGCGATGCCGGCTGCCGCAACACGGGCCGAGGCCTCGAAACCATCGTAGGCTGCTCGGGACATGAACTTAGAGCATTCCCGGATCCCCGAAGACAAGGACTTGAACCTCTGCAAATGTTCCCTGGAGAGACCAGCAGAGAACCCGGCAAGTTCCTTTGCCAGATCCCGCAAGTACATGCCCATGTACATCTGGTAAGACTGGACACGGCAAGCAAGCATCGAGCCCTGGAAGCACTTTCTACCAAACGCATCCAGGTTCCGGGTCTCCCGGCCGGGGGGCACCGCATAGTGCATCTTCTGGCTCTTCAGACGATGCATGGCCGATTCCACCACCATGGAATGGTGTGGTAGCTGCGCCTTCTGAAAACCAGGGCTCTTACGGAGTCGATAAATAGAATCGACCCGCTTGCTCAGAACCGGCGCTGAGAACGGTGTCTCCCACATCCGGAAGAGGAGCCGTTGCAGCATCGGAGGAACCGGCACAGTAAAGGCCTCCTTCGGAGGAGAGTCATACTGGAGGGCCTCGAGCTCTTCGGCTCGAGGCTCCTCCTTGGGGTCCGTGGGGATCGTCAACGCTGTGGCCATATCCCGAACGAACTCCGAGAACTGGGTATCCTCCAGGTGGGATCTACTCCGGGGCTCGGACTGCGGTGAGTCCGACGGGACGCACCGAGTCCTGAAGGTATCGGGGGACTCCTCGTCCTCTGTCTCCGAGGCGGACTCGTCCGAAGAGGAATCGGGCTCCGACCACGCGGGGCCCGGCAGCACCCGCCCTGACGCCGAAGGCACCGGCGTCGACGCCCTCGGTCCCGACCGGGAGGTCGAGAGTGACTGCGACCGAGGTCGATCTCGAGCCTTCATGGTCTCGAGTATCGGCTCGGTCTCCGGGGTCGACTTCGACGTCGATGTCCCGGTGGTCAGGGCAGATGCGCCAGCAAGGCTGGCCATCAGCACCCGCTGCTGATCCATGAAGGCAGACAGTCTGCACTCCAAGGCTGTCAGCCTGAGTCCAAGCTCAGGAGACTCAGCAGCCATCGGACTCGGGGCCCCAGCAGCGCCGGGACCGACGTCGGCTATCTGGGAGGAGAGTCCTCAAGGACAACAGGACTTACATGTCCAGCAGACTCTGGCTCCACACGAGGTAGTTTGGATGGCTTCTCCTGTTCCAAGGGCCCGGGACGGCAGTCGGGGGTCCGAGACCTGGCCCTCGAGGAGCCAGGGACGTCCTCAGACGCCGCCCTCGCAAGCCGCTTCTTCCTCTTTCGCTCCTGATCGGGGGACCCCCTGTCCGAGGAACCCCGACGATGCTCGGAGTCAGACTCCCGAGACGTCGAGGCCTCAGACGAGGTCCGAGCCCGGCCGGAGGCCGAATCAGAAAAAAGCCTTTCCTTTTGATACTGTCGACTTCGCAGTGCCTTAGTGGACATTTTTCCACAGGGCCCACAGATCTTAGGATCATGGTCGGGACCAAGGCACCGAAGGCAGCAGTCGTGTGTGTCGGTGAGAGACATCAGTTTCTTGCACCGATCACACTTTTTGAAACCACTGGAAGCCATCGGGGAAAAATGAGCCCCCGCAAGGTCAGAGGACCGGCCTTCCAGGGAAAAAAGAAAAAAAAGGGTGCGAACACCAGCCACTAAGGGCAAAAACCGAAAAAAGAAAGATGGGCTCGATACTGGTGTACCGAACCCGGCGGGAGGGGGAACCGGCATCAAACCGGACAAAAACTGCGATGAAATCGGAAGAAAATCGCAAGAAAAATCTAACTTTCCTCCGGGGTGACTAGGACGAACGTCCAACGGGCTCCTCGGAAAAAGAAAGACTGAGCAAGATGGCACCTTTAGGCAGGAAGGGGACCGCGCAAGCGTGCAGTATTCCCAAAGGCTTTCATAGAAAGCTGGGGAAATGCTCCGCAAGGGCTCCATCGACGTTGATGTCACTCATATGTGAGGACTGACTTCCTGCTTGGTCCTGGAGAATGATTTTTTTTTTTTTTTTTTTTTTTTTTTTAAAAAAAATGCCTCTTTGCATGGTTTTATGCTCTCTGGGAAAGATGAGTGGGAGGGCAGGGGAAAGGGTACTTTATCTCCATTGTGCTCTGATGGAGGATGGATGAATGACTGTGTGGAGGACTTGGGGGGGGATCTATAGTGATCTGGTGGGTAGTTGAAGGGAAGCCATATCTACGAAAATGACAAGAGGACACAGAGAGGGGGTGGAAAAGTTGCTGAATAAAGTTGTTTTGCTGTGTTGGAATGGTTTTGATTTTTTTGTAGCTCGGTGGGATATAGAGTGCATGACTGAGTGGGACATGGTGTGTGATTTGAATATCAGTTGGGTTATGAGCATTGGTTTCATCTGGTATACCAATGGGAGGCTTTAAAATTGGTTCCCTCGATATTAGAGGGATCAATAACCCCTGTAATCAGAGAAAGGTACTGGAACGTTTACACAGGTCTGGCTCTTAGTAACATAGTAAATGACGGCAGATAAAGACCAGCATGGTCCATCCAGTCTGCCCAGCAATACGGCAAGAGTAGGTGCACCTGTCTCTCTGTGCAGGCCACCCCTCCCCATGTCTTTGTTTAGGGGTGGACCCACCACTCCATGTAGGACACCCCTATTTGTTGAGAAATTAGATGGTTCAGTTTATTTTGTTTTTATTTTGTTGCTGTAAAGGGATCCGCTGTGCTTGTCCCATGCTGTTTTGAATTCTGTCACCGTGTTTGCCCCCACCACTTCCATCGGGAGAGCATTCCAAGCATCCACCACCCTTTCAGTGAAAAAATATTTCCTGACATTGCCTTTCAATTTTCCACCTTGCAGCTTCATGTTATGCCCTCTAGTTTTGCAGCTTCCCCGTCTTTGGAAGAGGTTTGTTTGTTCATCGTTCCTCTAAGTATTTAAAGGTCTGAATCATATCTCCCCTATCCCTGCTCTCCTCCAAAGTGTACATATTTAGGTCTTCAAGTCTCTTCTCATAAGGTTCCTTACGCAGGCTCAAAATCATTTTGGTCACCTTCCTCTGAACAGTTTCCAGTCTTTTTACATCTTTTTCCAAAATATAGTCTCCAAAACTGAACACAGTATTCCAAGTGAGGCCTCACCAGCAACCTGTACAGTGGCATAAGTACCTCTTCCTTTCTGCTGGCAATCCCTCTTTGTATGCAGCCCAACATCCTCCTGGCTTTTGCCACCGCCTTGTCGCACTGTTTTGCCACCTTGACATCATCAGAGATAATCACACCAAGGTCTTTCTCCTGAACCATGCACACCAACCTCTCGCCCCCTATTGCGTACATTTCCCTTGGATTTCTGCTACCTAAGTGCATGACACTGCACTTTTTCACATTAAATCGTAATTGCCAAGCATTAGACCATTCTTCCAGCTTTTGTAGATCTTTCCTCATGTTATCCACTCCCTCGGGGGAGTCCACTCTGTCGCAAATTTTTGTGTCATCTGCAAAAAGACAGACTTTTCCATTCAGTCCTTCAGCAATATCACTCACAAATACATTGAACAGTGCCAGGCCCAGGACCGAACCCTGGGGCACCCTGCTAATCACCTTCCTTTCATCCGAGTGAGCTCCATGTATCATCACCTTCTGTCGTCTGTCAGTCAACCAATTTCTAATCCAGTTTACCATCTTGGGACCCATCCCCAAGCTACTGAGTTTATTGACAAGCCTACTATGAGGAACAGTATCAAAGGCTTTGCTGAAATCCAGGTAGATGACATCCATCGCATGCCCCTGATCTAGTTCCTTGGTCACCCAGTCAAAGAACTCAATCAGATTTATTTGGCAAGACTGTCCTTCAGTAAAACCATGTTGCCTCGGATCTTGCAACCTGTTGGTTTTGAGAAAGTTCACTATTCGCTCTTTCAGGAGCACCTCCATTACTTTTCCCGCCACCGAGGTAAGGCTCACGGGTCTGTAGTTTGACACTTCTTCCCTGTCACCACTTTTGTGTAGAGGTATGACATCAGCCATTCTCCAGTCCTAAGGAACCTCTCCTGTTTCCAATGATCTGTGAAATACATCCTTTAATGGCCCTGCAAGAACCTCTCTGAGCTCTTTCAGTATCCTGGGATGTATCCCATCTGGTCCCAAGGCTTTGTCAACTTTCAGTTTAGCAAGTTGTTCCAACACCTCATCTTCTGTGAATGGTGTGGTATCTACTTCATTCCCATTTTTATATTTGGGAGTCACAGCTGGTCCATCTCCAGGATTTTCTTTAGTAAAAACAGAGCAGAAGAATTTGTTTAGCAATTTCTCTTTTTCTATGTCACTTTCCACGAGTCCTTTCCCAGCACTTCTGAGTCCTGCAATTCCAACTCTGACCTTCTTCCTTTCCCGAATATACCTGAAGAAAGTTTTGTTGCCACCCTTAACATCTTTAGCCATCTTTTCCTCTGCCTTTGATTTTGCTATCCTTATTTCTCTTTTTGACTCTGAGTTTGATCCTGTGTTCATTTCTGTGTTCTTCTATTTGCAAGCTTTTGAATTTTGCGAAAGCTGTGTTTTTTACCTTTATTTGAGGAACCACTTCTTTGGAAAACCAAATAGGTTTCCTTCTCCTCTTGTTTTTATTTACTTTTCATACATATTTATCTGTTGCCCCTTTTATTGCCACCTTTAGTTTAGCCCATTGCAATTCCACTTCCCTTATCTCCTTCCACCCCGTCATCTCCTCCTTTAGGTACTCGGCCATTTTATTGAAGTCAGTGTTTTTGAAGTTTAGGACTTTGAGCTTGCTATGTTTGACCTGTACCTTGGCTTTTATCTCAAACCACACTGTGTGATGGTCGCTGTTGCTCACAGGGGCACTCACGCAGACATTCGATACGCTATCAATTGGTGAGCACTAAATCCAGCATTGAGCTTTCCCTGGTTAGTTCCATGACCATTTGTCTAAGTAATGCATCTTGGAGAGCATCTACAATTTTTTTGCTTCTTTCCAGATGTGCAGAAGGAGTAATCCAATCCACATTGGGTAGATTAAAATCACCCAAAATGATCGCTTCCCCCTTTGTGGCTATCTTGGCAATATCTATAATCAATTGGTTATCTCTCTCTTCATTTTGAGTCAGAGGTCTGTAGACTACAGCAATATGGCTGACAGTGCCATCTCCTCTTTCCAACGCAATCCAGAGCGCTTCTTCTTTTCCCCATGTCCCCTGCATTTCAGTAGCTTTAATATTGCTTTTGATATGATAGACTATCCCAGGATTGATGAAATCTAGAGAGAAGAAAAACGCAGGCAGCATCTATATATAAGCACTATAAGGGTGATAAAACAAGATCCCCTGAAGAAACTGCAGGCAGTGAAACGCCTCAGAGGTACCCCATAAGAGCGTCGGGATCTTTGGGATTGAAGATATACATAGCAGTTAACTCCAGAGTATCCAATACTTCACAGCTAAGTGATGGACTTAACAGATCAGTAATTTATATTAGCATATTTATATGTAAGATTTCATCTAGAACGGTGGAGTATAAGCTGAGTGAAAGTTAAATACGAGCCTGTTTTTTGAAATAAGGTCGTTGATGCGATTAAGCATGAACAGTAAGGCGCAAGCCTGCTAGCTGTGCTACAAGAAGTCTGAGACCTTTGGAAAACTGGTTCGAAAAAAATTAAAAACAGTGACAGATGTTTTTTTAATATTGTTAAAGTTGAACGTAACAGAGAAAGTTGATTTTACACGTTCACGAAGAGACCAAATATAATTAATATTGCTTTTGACATACAAGGCTACTCCTCCTTTTCCATTTTTTCTGTCTCTTCTGAATAGATTATAGCCAGCTATGGCTATATCCCAGTCATGTGATTCATTAAACCATGTTTATGTAATGGCCAC
Source organism: Ichthyophis bannanicus (assembly GCA_033557465.1). Classification (NCBI taxonomy): domain Eukaryota; kingdom Metazoa; phylum Chordata; class Amphibia; order Gymnophiona; family Ichthyophiidae; genus Ichthyophis; species Ichthyophis bannanicus. The sequence continues at coordinate 553,255,113 of CM066031.1, forward strand.
AATATCCAAATCCATTTCCACCATTAGGGCTTCCAGGTTTGGAACTTTGTTGGCTAAGCTTTGAGCATTTGTGCTCATTGCTTTCCAGCATTTACCTGGCTTGTGTGTATTTCGCATTGATTTTGTTCTGCCCACATCTTCCCACTTGTTTTTGATGTGTGGTTTAAAGGTGTGGCTGTTTCTGATGTTGTTCTGCTTTTGCAGGGGGTGGCATGTGGGTCTTGACCTTCCAGATCCGTCACCCCCTTTTCCTAGTTTAAATGCATATCCACATACTGCCTGAATTTTTCACTTAGGATTCTTTTCCCACCGACAGAGAGATGTAGTCCATCAGCACAGTATAGTCTCTTGTTGGTCCATCTGTTTCCCCAGTTGCCAATAAATCTGAATCCTTCTTGTTTGCACCAGGTCTGGAGCCATGTATTAAAGCTGTTAATGCAATGCAGCCTTTTTGTCCCCTTACCAAGAACAGGTAGAACTTCTGAGAATGCAACAGTGGCGCTTCTCTGTATCCTTTATAATTCTGCTATATCCTTTTTAAGATGTGACCAAAATTGCCCACAATGTTCAAGGTGTGGTCGCACCATGGAACAAAATGCCCTTTGTTTTATTTTCTTTTCCAATCCTTATGATTCCTAGCATTCTGTTTGCTTTCTTGGACGCTACTGCACACTGGGCCGAAGGTTTCAACATATGATGACGCCTAAATCTTTTTCCTGGATGGTGGTTCCTAATGTGTGGAATCTTGCATCGTGTAAGAATGGGTTGTTCTTTCCTAGATGCATAATTTTGCACTTGACCACTTTAAATTTCATCTGCCATTTGAACATCCTGTCTAACAATTTATCAAGGTCCTCCTGTGCGGACAGACCAGCGTAGATATTATATTAGTCAATGCGGGTGATTATTAGGGAAAGAATAAGGATAGTGAAGGCCGGTGTGGTAAGGAGAGGACAGACAGAACAAATTTTGTGCAATGCAAAAAATGATTTTTGGACAATGGAGCTGATGTAATTGTAGTCTCTAAGATGACACGAGATACCTAAAAGAAGTGGATAGTGCAAGAGGGCTGGATTCCAGAAGAGGGAAACAGTACAGTGAAGGGAGACAGCCAGTGAATCAAAGCACTAATGTTTTTTGAGGATTACATTTTAGGAGGTGATCTGACAGCCAAGTGGTCACTCACGATAGACAGTCATTGACAGTGGAAAGATCTTGACGGTTCCACCCTATGTACATTCCTAAGTATCTGATCTATTCAGCCCAACAAAAGGGAAATTGGGCAGAGACCCCTTGGACAACCCCCCCAAATTCAACACTTCAGTTTTACTGAGGCTAATCTTGAACCCTGAGATTCTAGAGAAATATTGAATCTCCTCTAACTCTCTCGGAAGAGACTCCTGTGGTTGGGTCATAAAGAGAAGAGAGTTGTCTGTGTACAGGAGAATTTTGTGTTCTCTGTTTCCCACCTGCACAGGATAAATCCCAGGATTCCCTCAAACTCTGGCAGCAAATGCTTCAATCACCATAGCAAACAGCATAGGTGAAAGCGGGCAACCCTGCCTCATTCCTCTTTGCAACTCAAAGACCTCAGAACAATCCAAATTTAGTAAGACCCTACCCAAGGGACCCTAATATAATGCTTGAACCTCTACTAAACCCCATCCCTAAATTAAACTTCTTAAGCATCTCGAAGAGAAAGCCCCACTCAACGTGGTCAAAAGCTTTTTCCATGTCAAATGCAACACAAAGGGCCAGACTGCCCCAATCATTAATGAGCTGCAAGAAACTGACTGCCCTTTGGACATTATCTGATATTAATCTCCCCTTTATAAATCCCATTTGATCTGGATGGATTAAGTGAGGAACGAGACCCTCCAGATGCTTGGCAAATACTTTAGCAAAAGGTTTGGTGTCACAGTTGATTAACGCTATCAGGTGATAGCTACTGCACAGATTTGGGGGTTTCTCTAACTTGGGTAGCATTATTAAATCAGCCTGGGCCATCATGGCTAGTAGAGGAGACCCCTGAAGAGCCCCTGAAAAAATCCTTGCCAAGATCGGAAACAAATCCTCCGATAGAGCGTCGTAAAATTCCGCAGGATAGCTGTTGCACCCTGTGGCCTTTCCCTTAGGCAGCGATTGAATAGTTTCCTGCACCTTGGGGGCACTGTTCCCTCTAAGCTGTGCGCGTGTGCGCGCGCACACACCTCGCTGAGCGAACGCACATACTTTACAACAGAGCGCACAAAAATTACAGTTCTGATTCTGATAGAAAACAACACAGACGTCTTAAAATTTAAAAGTTGTGATTGTAATTACTAGACATTTTCAGCTTCATTTAGTAATCGTCTATTTTCATTTAATTTGATTAAAATCAATGTGGTGTACATAATGTATTCTGACGTGTAGTCAAATTTTAAAGTATATAACTCTGAGTGTCGTTATGTGTCGCACAAAAATTTAACCTTCCTTCAAAAGTTGCACAGCTGATATTTTATGCGCACACAGCCTACAGAAAATTAGAGGGAACATTGCTTGGGGGCTTTCACCGGTCGACCCAATCACAATCATCCAAGCGGGGGAGTTTGAGTGACCCTATAAACTCCCCCATCTCGGTCACCGAAACCGCACACTCGAAAGTCTACATTTCTTGATAAAAGGCTTTAAATTCCCCATAGATCCCTCTAGTGGAACAAATACAAGCCCCATCTCTGCCGGCAATTTCGGCAACAAGTTAGGAGCTGCATTGTTTCTTCAACTGCCATGCCAGAGGTTTCTCTGCTTTATTCCTGTATTCCATATAATGTCACATAGACTAAAGAGATGGGCAATCCTCTCATATTCCAGGACCTGAAATTGCACCCTTACTGCCGTCAGTTTCTTTAACACAGCTCCCTTCCCAGTCTTACTATGCTTCCATTGTAGCTCCTCCATACACTGCCAGAGATTGGCTTTATGCAGCTCTTTTTTTATTTGTTTGTTTTTTCCTTATATATGTATGTTGATGTTTAATAAATTTACACATCAAACACAAAACAAGAAAATTCTTCCATATACAAAGGGAAAAGATGAATATCTTGCAAAATACATCATAAGAAAATGGATTATTAGTCCCCATCAATGGGAGCATTAACAAAAGGTAACATAGATAAAAGAAAAAAAATGGGCAGAAACACCCCACAATAAGCTGCAAAATACAATCACTCCAAACCAATACCAAATATAAAATATATGGTTTTCGTAAACCCCTCAACCCTCCTCGGCCAAAGGTACCAAGAGCTTCTCCAAGTGAGCTAGATCTAGGAAAACATATTTCACCCCAACAATGAAACTAAACATTTGCAGGAAAATCATAAATAAAAGGTACTGGATAACCCCAATATCCGAGATTTGAGAGACAGAAAAGCTTTCCTTCTCATTTGGGTAGCTATGGGAGACATCTGGAAACAATTGAAGTTTCCCACTGCAAAAGGTGGCTTCTTTAGGTCAAAAGTAACTCCACGATACTAATATTTTATCACCGTCATTTAAAAAGGAAACAACCAAAGTAGCCCTTGTACTAATAATATCTTGCGAATCCTTGAGGAAGACAGAGAGGCTGAACTCCGGCTTAGATTCCAGAATTCCCTCTCTCTCCTGCCCCAAAGAAGTCTGCACTATCCTATCAGAAATATAGTACATCCTGGAAATAACCTATCACATCAGCATTAGCCAAAAGCAATATTTTTTAAAGTATTTCTTTAATAAAATATCAGGTGACAACAAATACGTTTTAGGAAAATTAACAAATCGTAAATTCTTACTACGAGACATATTTTCCAGGGACTTCAATTTATGATGAACCAGCAGGCTGTCCTAATCAGCCACCTGGGCATCCAAGTTGGAGACCTTTTTCCCTATAGTCCCCAAAATGGTGTCCACCTCCTGGAATTTAGCAGTAGCCTCCTGGGAGAAATTGCAAAGCTGAAGAATTGCAGTTGTAAGAAAGGCCTCCGTGCGTGACACCACCTGCCATATATCTTGCAGAGAATTAGCAGAGAACCACAGACAATGGAGCTCTATCCATATTACATTGCACAGGTTTAGGGCAAGGAGTCAAGTCACTGAGACCTAACAAAGCAAAAGAGGATGCCTTCCCCCAAAGAACCTTCCTGCAACAACAGCTATGGTGGGGGGGGGGGGTGGAGTCTGCTCTGGGGAGCTCAAAGATATTCCCTCACCTGATGACACCGACTCCAACACTTTCTGTTGTGTATCACCACTTCACCAGCCTTTGCTACCAAAATGTTTGCCCATAGGTTCACATCCTATGGTTGTCTTACCACCTTTAGCTTTTCTTTTCCCCGGCATCATATAGTAGAACAAACTTCCTTATCTTGCTCTACTCTGTTGATCAAATACTCAGTATTCACCAATGTTCTCCTTAGTGTTCCTAAGGGGCTCCCAAGGGGCAAGTTTGCCCCTTGTTGCATGCCCCTTAGTGCACACCCCGAGCTGCATGCCTAGGAGAGTCCTGGATTTTATAGGGCCCAAGGGAGAGTAGTGGTAACCGCAGCAATGCCGGGCTGAAGGCAGGCACACAGATGATCTTTCCAGTGGCAGGCAGCAAGAAACGGCTCCCTATGCAGCTCTTTCTTCCGTTTAAGTTGTGAGGCCCACTGGATCATCATCCCCCTGATATATGCTTTCCCCCCATCCCACAGCACCCCATCTGAGACATCTCCATTATTACATTCAAATAGTTTTGCCATTCTCGCCTCAGTTTCCTGACTACCTCATGCTCTTTCAACAGGCAGAGATTCACCCACCACCCAGTCCAGTCCACTTTCGCCCCAGAGCTTCCAGGGAACCACATGCACATTATCCCGTGATCCGCAATTTCTATGGGATGGATATCTAACCCAGCAAACCTATGCAACTTGTTTTTGGGGATCACGATATAGTCTATTCAGGAATAAGAATCCCCTTTGGGCGAATTGAACAAATACTCCCTGCATCCCATATTCCTTTCCCTTCAAATGTCGACCAACTCCCATTTATCCATATAGTCCTGGAGTTCTCGCCCCTCTTTCCAGTGCATCTTTTTCACATAATTTGACTGGTCAACTAGTCCCAAGGTATAGTTCATATCCCCCCTATCACCCAAGTCACCTTAACCAAATGTGCGAACACCTCCATCCATTTATGAAAAAAGGAGCCCTTCGGGCCATTTAGGGCATACAGATTAATGAAGGAAATCTTGTGGTGTTCCACCCGCCTGGTTATTCACACCACCTGCCCCTGTATATCCTCTCCTGTTGCAAACTGCAGAAAAGAGACCCTCTTATGTATTAAAATTGCTACACCCCTTTTCTTTGAGTTATAAGCAGAACAGTACATCTGATTATATCCACGGGCTAGCAATTTCTTATGTTCCAGCTCTGTGAGGTGAATTTCTTGTAAAAAAGTAAAAAAAAAAGCTACCTTAAGAGTAGCAGTAGCTGAGAAGCATCCATTAAGCTAAGAACAAACCTTTCTATCTTCTCTGCTTCCTTAAAACTATAAATTCTAACTGTTGATTTTTGGGGGTATTACTATTATAGCTTTTAATTGTGGTTTTATACTAAGCTTGGGGACATTTAGACTGCTTTCCTTGTATAGACTTACATCAGATATCTGTGTGTGCCCACAGTTCAGGAACAGCCTACTCGCCAGAGACACTTAGGTTCCTGCCCACCCTACCCCTCACCCCACCCACCCCAGGGGCTACATTGCCTTTATGGTGGTCACATAAGTGCCATCTATCCTTTCTTACTTGGGTTAAAAGTCCACATCTTCTTCATCCTTTCTTCTTCTTCTTCCTCTTCTGGGACTGCTTAACCAAAATGTTGCGTATTCAGTGCATTAACTGTGGTACTTTTCATTTCAAGACGAATCATTTGGAGCCTAAGAGCTTGTCCTATGTGCCTCAGGTCAGCTGCCATGCATGACGAACTGACTCTACTAAGGAAAGACCTAGCTGCCATGCATAAAGAAGTGACTCTACTGAGGGAGGAAATAGCTGCAATGAAACGCACCTCTTCTAGGATACAAACTGAACAAAGTCCACCACCACTCCCACAAAGAATCAAACACCCCAGGAACAAATGGATCACAGTGGGTTCTGGTAGATTGTGACCTGTAACGCAGAGACATCCTATACATCAAGAGATATCCCTGCATAATGCCTTCTCTGCCTTGGCTAATGAGGATGCTCAATCCAAAGAAACTGAAGGGCCCTTAAATGAGTCAGACAATGCCCAATCTCCTGCTAAAGCACCAAATACGAAGAAAACCTCACCAAACAGAAAACTACTACTACTTGGATAGTCCATCATCAGAGGCACCAACTTGGGAACACAGTTCAAAGGACAGAAGATAGTCATGTGCCTACCAGGCTCGACAGCCAGCAGGAATACAAACCAAGTTGTTGAAGTACTTAGCGCAAAAAGTGAACACTCCAAACTTGATGATGTTATCCACTTGGGCACAAATAACCTGGCTAGAAACAGTGCCTCTACAGTCCAAAAGGACTTCCAATCTCTGGGAGAGAAACTCAAGCCCATTGTTAACACTGTTGCATTCTCAGAAGTTCTACCTGTTCTTGGTAAGGGGACAAAAAGGCTGCATTGCATTAACAGCTTTAATACATGGCTCCAGACCTGGTGCAAACAAGAAGGATTCAGATTTATTGGCAACTGGGGAAACAGATGGACCAACAAGAGACTATACTGTGCTGATGGACGACATCTCTCTGTCGGTGGGAAAAGAATCCTAAGTGAAAAATTCAGGCAGTATGTGGATATGCATTTAAACTATGAAAAGGGGGTGACGGATGTGGAAGGTCAAGACCCACATGCCACCCCCTGCAAAAGCAGAACAACATCAGAAACAGCCACACCTTTAAACCACACATCAAAAACAAGTGGGAAGATGTGGGCAGAACAAAATCAATGCAAAATACACACAAGCCAGGTAAATGCTGGAAAGCAATGAGCACAAATGCTCAAAGCTTAGCCAACAAAGTTCCAGACCTGGAAGCCCTAATGGTGGAAATGGATTTGGATATTGTGGCCATTACATAAACATGGTTTAATGAATCACATGACTGGGATATAGCCATAGCTGGCTATAATCTATTCAGAAGAGACAGAGAAAATGGAAAAGGAGGAGGAGTAGCCTTGTATGTCAAAAGCAATATTAATTTGGTCTCTTCGTGAACGTGTAAAATCAGCTTTCTCTGTTACGTTCAACTTTAACAATATTAAAAAAACGTCTGTCACTGTTTTTAATTTTTTTCGAACCAGTTTTCCAAAGGTCTCAGACTTCTTGTAGCACAGCTAGCAGGCTTGCGTCTTACTGTTCGTGCTTAATCGCATCAACGACCTTATTTCAAAAAACAGGCTCGTATTTAACTTTCACTCAGCTTATACTCCACCGTTCTAGATGAAATCTTACATATAAATATGCTAATATAAATTACTGATCTTTTAAGTCCATCACTTAGCTGTGAAGTATTGGATACTCTGGAGTTAACTGCTATGTATATCTTCAATCCCAAAGATCCCGACGCTCTTATGGGGTACCTCTGAGGCGTTTCACTGCCTGCAGTTTCTTCAGGGGATCTTGTTTTATCACCCTTATAGTGCTTATATAGATGCTGCCCGCGTTTTTCTTCTCTCTAGATTTCATCAATCCTGGGATAGTCTATCATATCAAAAGCAATATTAAAGCTACTGAAATGCAGGGGACATGGGGAAAAGAAGAAGCGCTCTGGATTGCGTTGGAAAGAGGAGATGGCACTGTCAGCCATACTGCTGTAGTCTACAGACCTCTGACTCAAAATGAAGAGAGAGATAACCAATTGATTATAGATATTGCCAAGATAGCCACAAAGGGGGAAGCGATCATTTTGGGTGATTTTAATCTACCCAATGTGGATTGGATTACTCCTTCTGCACATCTGGAAAGAAGCAAAAAAATTGTAGATGCTCTCCAAGATGCATTACTTAGACAAATGGTCATGGAACTAACCAGGGAAAGCTCAGTGCTGGATTTAGTGCTCACCAATTGATAGCGTATTGAATGTCTGCCTGAGTGCCCCTGTGAGCAACAGCGACCATCACACAGTGTGGTCTGAGATAAAAGCCAAGGTACAGGCCAAACATAGCAAGCTCAAAGTCCTAAACTTCAAAAACACTGACTTCAATAAAATGGCCGAGTACCTAAAGGAGGAGATGACGGGGTGGAAAGAGATAAGGGAAGTGGAATTGCAATGGGCTAAACTAAAGGTGGCAATAAAAGGGGCAACAGATAAATATGTATGAAAAGTAAATAAAAACAAGAGGAGAAGGAAACCTATTTGGTTTTCCAAAGAAGTGGTTCCTCAAATAAAGGTAAAAAACACAGCTTTCGCAAAATTCAAAAGCTTGCAAATAGAAGAACACAGAAATGAACACAGGATCAAACTCAGAGTCAAAAAGAGAAATAAGGATAGCAAAATCAAAGGCAGAGGAAAAGATGGCTAAAGATGTTAAGGGTGGCAACAAAACTTTCTTCAGGTATATTCGGGAAAGGAAGAAGGTCAGAGTTGGAATTGCAGGACTCAGAAGTGCTGGGAAAGGACTCGTGGAAAGTGACATAGAAAAAGCGAAATTGCTAAACAAATACTTCTGCTCTGTTTTTACTAAAGAAAATCCTGGAGATGGACCAGCTGTGACTCCCAAATATAAAAATGGGAATGAAGTAGATACCACACCATTCACAGAAGATGAGGTGTTGGAACAACTTGCTAAACTGAAAGTTGACAAAGCCTTGGGACCAGATGGGATACATCCCAGGATACTGAAAGAGCTCAGAGAGGTTCTTGCAGGGCCATTAAAGGATGTATTCCACAGATCATTGGAAACAGGAGAGGTTCCTTAGGACTGGAGAATGGCTGATGTCATACCTCTACACAAAAGTGGTGACAGGGAAGAAGTGTCAAACTACAGACCCGTGAGCCTTACCTCGGTGGCGGGAAAAGTAATGGAGGTGCTCCTGAAAGAGTGAATAGTGAACTTTCTCAAAACCAACAGGTTGCAAGATCCGAGGCAACATGGTTTTACTGAAGGACAGTCTTGCCAAATAAATCTGATTGAGTTCTTTGACTGGGTGACCAAGGAACTAGATCAGGGGCATGCGATGGATGTCATCTACCTGGATTTCAGCAAAGCCTTTGATACTGTTCCTCATAGTAGGCTTGTCAATAAACTCAGTAGCTTGGGGATGGGTCCCAAGATGGTAAACTGGATTAGAAATTGGTTGACTGACAGACGACAGAAGGTGATGATACATGGAGCTCACTCGGATGAAAGGAAGGTGATTAGCGGGGTGCCCCAGGGTTCAGTCCTGGGCCTGGCACTGTTCAATGTATTTGTGAGTGATATTGCTGAAGGACTGAATGGAAAAGTCTGTCTTTTTGCAGATGACACAAAAATTTGCGACAGAGTGGACTCCCCCGAGGGAGTGGATAACATGAGGAAAGATCTACAAAAGCTGGAAGAATGGTCTAATGCTTGGCAATTACGATTTAATGTGAAAAAGTGCAGTGTCATGCACTTAGGTAGCAGAAATCCAAGGGAAATGTACGCAATAGGGGGCGAGAGGTTGGTGTGCATGGTTCAGGAGAAAGACCTTGGTGTGATTATCTCTGATGATGTCAAGGTGGCAAAACAGTGCGACAAGGCGGTGGCAAAAGCCAGGAGGATGTTGGGCTGCATACAAAGAGGGATTGCCAGCAGAAAGGAAGAGGTACTTATGCCACTGTACAGGTTGCTGGTGAGGCCTCACTTGGAATACTGTGTTCAGTTTTGGAGACCATATCTTGCAAAAGATGTAAAAAGACTGGAAACTGTTCAGAGGAAGGTGACCAAAATGATTTTGAGCCTGCGTAAGGAACCTTATGAGAAGAGACTTGAAGACCTAAATATGTACACTTTGGAGGAGAGCAGGGATAGGGGAGATATGATTCAGACCTTTAAATACTTAAAGAGGAACAATGAACAAACAAACCTCTTCCAAAGACGGGGAAGCTGCAAAACTAGAGGGCATAACATGAAGCTGCAAGGTGGAAAATTGAAAGGCAATGTCAGGAAATATTTTTTCACTGAAAGGGTGGTGGATGCTTGGAATGTTCTCCCGATAGAAGTGGTGGGGGCAAACACGGTGACAGAATTCAAAACAGCATGGGACAAGCACAGCGGATCCCTTTACAGCAACAGGATAAAAACAAAATAAACTGAACCATCTAATTTCTCAACAAATAGGGGTGTCCTACATGGAGTGGTGGGTCCACCCCTAAACAAAGACATGGGGAGGGGTGGCCTGCACAGAGAGACAGGTGCACCTACTCTTGCCGTATTGCTGGGCAGACTGGATGGACCATGCTGGTCTTTATCTGCCGTCATTTACTATGTTACTATGTTACCAAAATGGTAAAGGGGATGGAAAGATACCCCTATGAGGAAAGGCTTAAAAGGTTAGGGCTCTTCAACTTGGAAAAGAAATATCTGAGGGGAGATATGATAGAGGTCTATAATTTAATGAATGGAATGGGAAGGGTACACTTAGATCATTTGTTTACGCCATCAAAAAGTAGAAAGACTAGGGGACACTCATTGAAGCTACAATGTAACCCATTTAAGACTATGCACTGAGTGAAAAAATATTTTCTCTTATTAATCAAACTCTGGAATTCATTACTGGAGTATGTAGTAAAAGCTGTTAGTGTTGCTGGGTTTAAAAAAGGTTTGGACAAGTTCCTGGAGGAAATATCCATAAACCATTATTAAGGAGGACCCGGGAAATACACTGCTTACCCCGGGACAAGCATTGTGGAACTTATGTACCTTTTTGGAAACCTGCCAGATACTTGTGCCCTGGATTGACCACTGTTGGAAAAAGGATACTGGGGGCATGATGGACCTATGTTTGACCCAGAATGGCATTTCTTATGTTCCTTATGTTCCACATGAAACCTGTCGGCTACCGACACTACAAAACACTGCCCTTTGTCTCCTTGCCCATGCCTCCAAGTATGATCACATCACCCGTTTTTCTCCAATATCATTGGTTGCCTATCCCCTATCATGTTCAGTTTAAGATCCTCACTATTGTTCACAGGATTCCGCACTTTGGGTAACCCACTTTACCTCTCTTCCCTCCTTATCCCGGTGGTCCCTTCTCAGTCTCTTTGTACTATCCACGCAAATCATTTCTACCTTCCACCTTCCTCCCATGCTCACTACCATTCCACTTGGTCCTCCGCTTTTTATTTCTGTGGCCCTCATCTCTGGAGCAACTTGCCTCCTGACTTGTGTCTAGAACCCTCCTACCAACGTTTCAGTCCTCCTTAATAACTCACCTTTTCCAACTGGCATTCCGTGCCCTTGATTAGCTCCCTAGGATATTCTGCATGTCTTCCCCCCATTCCCCTCCTCTCCTCCTCCCTTTCCTGTGCTATCTCTTCCTCTCTCCCTCCTGACTCTGTCTTGTGCTCCTTTCTCTCTTTCCTTTACTGTCAGATTGTATTTCTTTTTCCTACTTTTAGTTATTGTGCTTTTATGGCAAACCGTTTTGATTTGCCTGAAAGGCGGTATATTAAGTACTGAATAAACCATAAACCATTTAACTTGACAGTATTTATGTTTCCCGTTTTCGTCATTTGGCTCTTTTTTACATTTTCTGAAAGATTCTCACTTAATTATAACAACCTCTCTGACCTCACTTTTAAGCCATGCTGGCTGTCATTTGGCCTTGCTTTCACCTTATGTTAAGCATGGAATACATCTGGTCTGGTCTGTATTTTTATAACACTCAGGCCTGATGTAAACTCTTAACCCTTGTAGTTGTTCCTTTCAGTTTTTCTTAACCATTTTCCTCATTTTATTATAGTCTCCTTTTTGAAAGTTAAATGCTAGCACAGTTGATTTCCTTGCTATCCTCCCTCCATTTATTAAATCAAATGTGATCATGTTATGATCGCTATTGCCAAGCAGCCACTAACAGTTACCTCTCGCACTAGATCCTGTGTTCAACTGAGGACTAGGTCTAAAATAGTGTCCCCGCATATCAGTTCCTGAACCAGCTGCTCCATGAAGCAGTCCTTTTTCTTCGTCTAGAAATGTTATCTCCCTAGCATGTCCTAATATGATATTGACCCAATCAATACGAGGGAAATTGAAATCTCTCTTTATTACTGTATTGTAAACTTTGCTAGATTCCCTAATTTCTGTTAGCATTTCATCATCTGTCTCTTCACTCTGTCCAGGTGGATGGTAGTACACCCCCCACTGCCATTCCCTTCCCCTTTTTACATGGAATTTTTATCCATAGAGATTCTACACATCCCTTCTGTGATGTCATCTAGAAGTAAGGAGATCCTGGATTCCCTAAAGGGAGAACTATTCTGGCAACTGGTAACAGAACCTACACATGAAGGGGCCATACTGGACTTGGTGCTTACCAATGGAGAAAGTGTTTCTGATGTTATAGAGGGAGATCATCTCGCATCCAGTTATCACCAGATGGTGTGGTTCAGTTTTAGGATTAGGGCTGATAAAAGCCATTCAAAAGCGAGGGTCTTAGACTTTAGGAAATCTAACTTTGCTGAGATGGGCCAATACTTCAAGGAGTCGTCAGCAGGATGGGAACAGCTGGGGGATGTCGAAAAACAGTGGGCAAAACTGAAAGGGGATATTTTAAGGGCAACCAACCTTTTTGTTAGAAAGATAAATAAAGGTAAAAGGAAAAGGAGGCTGCTAAGCTTCTCAAAAGAAGTAGCTGAAAAGGTGACGAAAAAGAGAGAGGCCTTCATGAAATACAAGAGATCACAGAGGGGAAAATAGGCATCTATATTTGGAAAAACAGAGAAGCTAGCAAAGTAGTTAGGAAAGCAAAGACACAAAAAGAAGAAATAGCCAATGCAATAAAATGGGGGGATAAGACATTCTTCAAATATGTTAGTGAAAGAAGGAAGGGCAAAAGTGGTATTGTCAGACTCAAGGGTGCAGGAGAGGAATATGTAGAAACTGATAAGGATAAAGCAGAATTGCTTTAAAAATATTTCTGGGGATCACGTGATGCGGTGAGCCAAGAGGCTGCTGGTTTCCTTGGCTCCGGGGCACTTCTCCGTAAAACCCTGGAAAATCTTTAATTTTTAGTAGCTCGTGCTGCATATCCTTCTAGATGGTGACCTGGAGGATACCAGTGGAATAAGTGGAAGTGAAGGGGCGGTGTGCAGATGGCAATGAAAATAACCCGCAAAAAGAAAAACCAGGGTCTGGAAAGTAAAATGACGGATCCTGCTTCCCCGAAGGAAGGTGGAATGGAGACAGCAAGCTTGGTGGAGTTGGTTTCTCAGGCAGTAGTGGCAGCCTTGGAAAATAGGCTGTGGGAGCTATCGGACCAAATAGCACAATAGCCCAAGCTGTATCGGACATTGGAGGTTGAATGACACAGGCAAAACAACGGATATCCAACGCAGAAGATGTACAACTTACCCACTCCCAAAATATCCAAAGACTGGAAACACTGCTTAAGGTCCACAGTGAAAAGTTTGATGATTTAGAGAATAGAGGTCGACGGAAAAATCTTAGATTTTTTGGTGTGGCTGAATCGGTTGCAGAGGGGGAGCTGCGAGGCTATCTGGAGACATGAATTGCATCTAATCTATCTTTGGGAGAGCATGGCGGGAATGTCATCTTGGAAAGAATGCACCTCATAGGCCCGAAGTGCAGCGGGGCTAACCGCCCAAGAGTTGTCATCGCTCGCTTGCACAACTATCTTCAGAAAGAGGCAGTACTGCAAGCAGCAAGGGTACAGAGTACAACGCAAATACTACCTGATCTGCTGGTATTCCAGGATTATTCAGCTGTGGTGGGACAATGCAGAAAGGCCTTTGCTGTCGTATGTGGGAAGCTTGCAGTTGTGGGACTGAAATTTTCCCTTCAATACCTGGCGAAACTGCAGGTGGAACACTTGGGCAGCCAGCATACCTTATCTACCCCTGAAGAAGCGCAAGTATTCCTGGACACTCTGCCCAACAAAAACCTGCAAAGCATTTGAATTGTAGGCAGAGGTAGTAGTGGACATTACCACTAGGAAGAGGATGTGCCCTATGGAACTAGAGAAACTGCACTGAGAGGGTAGGCTAAGTAAATTGTGGACTTTATTATCCCAGAAATAGTATTGGCAAAATACGAACAAAATCTGCCCTCTTTATATAGATTGAGATTTTGATGGATGAAGATTGTCCCCGTAATACTTGTGACTTTTGAAGGAGATTTCTTGTTTTCTCCCCATGTGGATTTTTTTTCTTCAACATGTGCCTATGTGTAGATAGGAATGGTGGGGTTAGGAGGGTTGTGGTATGTTAACTAATGCTGGGTAGAATGACTAGGTTTTCCTTGGGAGAGGATGTGTGGGAACAAAGGGGGGGAGGTGTATTGGGAGGGGCACACCTGGGATGTAATTTGAAGATGAAACAATGGGAAGAGGCCTAGATGGTGGGGCAGCGCCTAGGTCGGAGGTCCCGGTAAGACCAAAGTGTGTGTGTGTGGGGGGGGGGGGGGGTTTTGAAGTGGTATCTGTTTGGAATGCACTAGGCCTGAGTCCCTAGGTTGGTATGAGCCCCTATGTAATGATTAGTGGTGCATATTTAGAAGGGGAAGATGAAAGCTGTTAAAGAGAGGAGGGTTAATCTAAGGGGAGCAGAGACCAGGCTTGAGGGCACAGCAATAGAAACAGGGTTTTGGGAAGTCCCTAGATCTCCATTCTTCCCATTATGGGAAGTTGTAGGGGTAGGAGAAGGGAGGAGAGGAAGTAATGAGGGGGAGGGAGGGAGGACCTAATAGGGGAGGGAAGGGAAAAGAGGGGAGATAGAATAACAGGGGGATATGCAAATAGATACTTAGAGTTAGCGGAGGCAAATTCTGTGGACAATCTGACCGGGAGGCCCTTACATAAAGACCAAGGGGGGTCCCTAGGCTGGGGGGATCCCTAAACATTAAGGAAAGGAAAGGAATTATTGGGAAAACAAGTCGAGCCAGAAAAGGGCTGAGAGTAGTGTCATGGAATGTATGCGGGCTAGGCACTCCAGTTAAGTGGTCGAAAGTGATATGGACGTGAGCACGCCGTAAGTGTGACGTGGCCTTCCTCCAGGAATCGCACCAAACAGGTGTTGAGTAGAGTAAGTTGAGCTGAGAATGGATAAGCCATGTTTTTGGTACACCCGCGCAGGGTCGAGAGGGTGATTTAGCCATTTTGTTCCATAATGAACCTCTCCTTCTCAACAGGATCATTCCCTTCAGCCCTTAAACACACTTCAATTAGACCCCTGTTGAAAAACTGCAAACTCGACCCCCTAAAGGTTGAGTCCTATAGACCTATCTCTAGCATACCTCTACTTGCTAAGATCATCGAAAAGGAGGTCCAACGTCAGTTACAGGACCATATTGACACCGCTGCTCCGCTAGACCCCTGCCAACATGGCTTCAGGGAATATCATGGAGTCGAAACTCTCCTCACCATACTCTTCAGCAAGATAATCACTGGCATAGATAACATCCGCCAAGGATTCGCCCTCATCTTTCTGGACATCGCAGCAGCGTTTGATTCAGTGAATCACGATCTCCTTTTAATGAGGCTAACTGAGAAGGGCATCACTGGAACAGCACTTGAATGGTGCAGGTCCTACTTATCCGGAAGATGGCAGCATGTCCGCTCAGGAGGCAGAACTTCAGAACCCTTCCACCTAGATCAGGGAGTCCCCTCGAGGTTCTTCACTCTCTGCCCTTTTATTTAACGTCTACATGCAACCAATATGTAAGATCATACGGTCATTTAATGTCGACTGCATGATTTATGCCGATGATGTTCTACTTTACACCCCCATCTCCACTGACCATTTGGATCTCTCCCCTCTAATAAACTGTTTCAATGCAGTTTCTGACTGGCTGCTCTCCCAAAACCTCCGTATACAACATAAGAAAACTGAAGTTCTCTTTATCACAAGGAACCCCAACTTCATCCCACCCCAATCTATCAGAACTAAGGAAGCTGAACTGCAATCCAAACCCTCAATACGTTACCTAGGAGTCACTCTGGATCAACGCCTGGATATTAAGCCCCACATAGGAAACACAGTCAGAACAATATATTACAAGATCCGTTCCCTGAGACACCTACGCTCCATGCTAGAACCAAAAGACTTCAGGACTATCTACCAGGCACTGATAATACCCCACTTCGATTACGCCAATGTCATTCTCCAAGGTCTCCCTCAATCCACCATAAACCCTTTACAGCTGGCTATGAATGCCGCAGCAAGGGTACTCCAGGGGGCCGCCAGGACTGACCATGTTACTCCTTTGCTGATTCAATTACATTGGCTACCCATTCAGGCCAGAATTACCTTCAAAACTCTACTCACGTTCAAAGCTCTCAACAAGCTTTCCGCTCCTTCCTTATCTGACCTTATTCATACCACCACACCAAACAGAACAAGAAGATCCTCAGCCATCAACTCCTTAAAACTCCCAAAGGCCCTTACAAGCTGCTCTTCTTCCACAGCCAATAGAGCCTTTATCCTCTGTGCCCCTAGGTGCTGGAATACACTACCCCCTGGCATACGGGCTATCAACAGTGTATCACAATTCAGGAAAGCCCTCAAATTCCATCTCTTTAACAAACATCTTATAGAGCCATCGACACCCATTGACATCAGTGATTCCACCCAGCTATTCAGTTTCGTGGTTTCTCAATAACAGACATAGGATGAATCGCCTTGATTATTGAATATATTCTTAGCACCTGTTCCTAATAACTTGTATCCATGCAGTAGTGTTACATCTGTAAATAGACTGTAAATAGTTTCCCTTGTTATCCAAGTTCCTTCCCTTGTTATCTGTAATCTCATGCTTGTTATTGTACTGAGACTTTTTGTTCTATGTGAACCGCGCTGATGCCGAATAGTGCGGTATATAAGAGAATGTAAATAAATAAATAAAATAAACGAGTTTGATTCACTTGTGAGCATTCTCTACTGGATCCCCAGGGCAGATATGTTGTAGGGCGACCACATTTGGGAGAAAGCGGGGATGCGTGAGGAGCACCACCCTGTTCTAGTGAAACCTGGTGTATGGAGGGCGAGTGAGCAGAGTTTGGAGCTTGCTGACGTGTCGCATTGATGTCACCGCCACCAGGAAGAGGACCTTCCAGGTCAGAAATTTGAGAGAACACAAGTCCAACAGCTAGAATGGGAGCTGCATCAGCTGAGCGAGCACTATGTTAAGATCCCAAGCCACCACTGGGGGCTTGAGCGGGGGGCTTCAAGAGGAGCAGACTCCTCATGAATTGAGCCACAAGAGGCTGAGTCAAGATGGGCTTCCCCCTGAAGCTGCAATGGTATGCCCCTATGGTGCTGAGGTGAACTCGCACAGAATTTGACTTCAGGCTGGAGTCGGAGAGGTGCAGAAGATACTCCAGCAATTGGTCCATGGCACAGAAAATGAAGTCTAGTGCTCTGCTCACATACCAGGTGGCAAACCTCAGCCACTTTAGCACATAGGCCTTCCACATTGCATCCTTGCAGGATGCCAGAGGATGTTGGTGACATCCTCTGGAAGATTGAGCATGGAGAGGACTACCTGCTTAGCATCAGCATCCATGCCATGAGGGCCAACGAGCAGACACTGGGGTGCAGCAAGGTACTGCCCTCCTGTGAGATGAGGGCTGGGGTAGAGCCCAGGTGAAGAGGCTCCCTCTGTGAAATCTGCAGCAGTAGCAGGAACCAGGGCTACCGAGGCTAGTAGAGGGCAATGAGAATCCTGGCCTGGAGCTTCAGGAGGGTTTTTGCCATGAGTAGTAATGGAAGCAGGTGATGCATACAGCAAGCTCTCCCCCCAGTGGAGGAGGAAGGCGACCATGGTCAGGTGGTTGCTGGCCGGTCTCCAGGAGCAGAACCAAACTACCTGGGCATTGTGACGAAAGGTCCACTACCGGAGTGCCCCACTCCTGAAAGATCTGGTTCACCAATCCATTTGTGTGGTTGAAGTACCCAGCTGAGTTGATCCGCCAGGCCATTTAGCTCGCTAGGCAGATAAGTCACCCTGAGGTCCAAGTCGTGGAGTAGGGTGAACCTCCACAGGTGAACCGCTTCCTGGCACAGGAGGTACAAGTTCATGTCTCCCTACTTGTTTATAGAACATTGCTACCTGGTTGACTGTTTGAATCACTGGCCAGGTGCTCCCAAAAGGCACGGAGAGCATTTGCTATGGCCTGGAGCTTGAGAAAATTGATTTGATGCAGACCCTCCCACTTGGACTAAAGGCCTTGGGTGTGCAAGCTGTCCAAGTGCATCTCCCAGTCAAGCTTGTGAATCCAATGTGAGTATCTTGTGGGGGGGGGGGGGGGCTGCCGATTGGAAGGGAAGGCCTCTCAACAGATTCCCTGGCTCTAGCTATCAAATGAGGGATTAGACAGTCATCCAGGAACAGGAAGATGAAGACTCCCGGCATCCAGAGGAAAAGAGTCACGACAGTCAGACACTTCATGAAGACCCATGCAGCAGAGGCTG
Source organism: Ichthyophis bannanicus (assembly GCA_033557465.1). Lineage (NCBI taxonomy): Eukaryota > Metazoa > Chordata > Amphibia > Gymnophiona > Ichthyophiidae > Ichthyophis > Ichthyophis bannanicus. The sequence goes on from CM066031.1 coordinate 553,273,750, forward strand.
GCCTGAAAGGAAGCACTCAGTACTGAAAATGCTGGCTGCCCCGCAAGAACTGTAGATACTGTCTGTGACTTGGGTGGATCGGGATATGTGTCTATGCATCCTTCAAATCCAATGAGCATAGCCAATAGCCATGAAGGTGGTATGGGAGCAGCGTCTCTAGCAAGACCATCTTGTGCATGAGGAACTGGTTTAGATTTCGCAGATCCAGAATGGGCCGGAACCTGCCAGTCTTTTTGGGAACCAGAGAATACCTGGAGTAGAAGCCCAAACCAACCTGAGCCGGGGGAACTGGCTTGATGGTTAAGTCAGCTAGCAGGGCAGTGACCTCAGTCTGCAGCAGGCTCCAGTGCGCAGAGTGCATGGGGTACTCCCCGTGGTGTATTGAGGCGGCAGCTGGGTGAAGTGCAGCCAGTATCCGCTTTGGATAATCTGCCACACCCAGGTGTCCATGATGAGGGGCCACTGGTGGGCAAAGTGGACAAGCTGCCCCCTACCTGCAGGGGTACCTTGGAGGACAGTGGTCAGCTGGCTATGCTCCTGAGGAACCCATCAAAAACCTGCACCCACCTTGGGTTGCAAGGCGGGCTGCGCCTTCAGAGTCTTCTCTTTCTGCTGCTGGCGGGGGAGTCTGTGCCTTGGGCTGGGCTGGGTAATACCATCGTGGGAGTGGGTAGAAGGCTTTCTTAGCCTCATGTTTCTTCTTCGTGGGATCCATAGTCTTCCTGGAGAGCCTCGAGAGAGTCACATACTCCTCAAGTTCCTCTGCCTTCTCCTCTACCAATTTCCTGAAGAGGTTCTCCCCTTGGCAGGATACATTGGTGTTCTTGTCCTGGCCTCATTACTCCAGGAGTGGAGGAGTGGCCTAGTGGTTGGGGCAAGGTACCTTCAGGCCGGAAGGTCGGGGGTTCAAATCCCACTAGAGGACAGCAACCTTGGGCCGGAAGGACTGGGGTTTCTAGTCCCACAGGTGCTCCTTGTGGTCTTGGGCAAGCCACTTAACCCTCCATAGCCCATGTTCCCTGTAAAATAGTTATCTCCAAGTTATAATGCCCTGTTCAATGTAATTTCAGTTTGTTCAATGTAAACCGCACTGATGCAGAATAGCACGGTATATAAGAGAATGTAAATAAATAAATAAATAAGACTGCAGCCAGGCCATCAGGCGGGTGGCAATGCCCATGGCTACCACTCTGCTCACAGACTCAAAGGTATCATAGGCACCATGAATTTTGAGCAGTCTTTGCTGTGAGCCACCAGGCCCCGAAACATCTCATAACAGTCTTCGGGGATGAGAGAGTCAAAGTCCTCCAGGTCCAACATATCATCCTTGAGGAGCATGTTCATAGTGGTCTGGTAGGCCAGGACTCTATCAACCAGCATGGAACCCTGATATCATTTCCTCTTGAAAGAGTCCAGGGTGCGAGCCTCATGGCCCGCTGGTACCGAAGAATGAGTCTTGGAACTCTTAGCGCACTTCAAGAACATAAGAACATAAGACATGCCATACTGGGTCAGACCGAGGTCCATCAAGCCCAGTATCCTGTTTCCAACAGTGGCCAATCTAGGTCATACGTACCTAGCAATATCCCCAAAAGACACAGGTTCCACAATGCTTGTACTGGTTCAAGCATTGATATCCTGGGTCCCTTTTTAATAGTGGTTTATGGACCTTTCCTCCAGGAACTTGTCCAAACCTTTTTTAAACCCAGCTATACTAACAGCCCTTACTACATCCTCCGGTAACAGATTCCAGAGTTTGATTACACGTTGAGTGAAAAAATATTTTCTCTTATTTGTCTTAAATAGTTTACCCTGTAGCTTCATTACATGTCCCCTAGTCTTTCTATACTCTGATAGCGTAAACAATTGATCCACGTTTATCCGTTCCACTCCATTCATTAATTTATAGACCTCTATCATATCTCCCCTTAGCCGTCTCTTCTCCAGGCTAAAGAGCCCTAACCTTCTTAGCCTCTCTTCATAGGAGTAGCCTTCCATCCCCTTCACCAATTTGGTGGCTCTTCTCTGTACTTTTTCTAATAACGCTATGTCCTTTTTAAGATACGGTGACCAGAATTGCACACAATATTCAAGGTGCGGTCGTACTATGGAGCGATACAGAGGCATTATAACATCCTTTGTTTTATTCTCCATCCCTTTCCTTATGATACCTAGCATTCTATTTGCTTTCTTGGCCGCCGCTGCACACTGGGCGGAGGGTTTTAACATGTTATCCACGATGACTCCTAAATCTTTTTCCTGTGTGGTGGTTTCTAATGTGGAGCCTTGCATCGTGTAACTATAGTGTGGGTTGTTCTTTCCTAGGTGCATAACTTTGCACTTGTCCACATTCAATTTCATCTGCCATTTGGATGCCCAGTCTTCCAATTTATCCAGATCCTCCTGCAGTTTTCCACAATCCTCTTGTGTTTTAACAACTTTAAACAGTTTTGTGTCATCTGCAAATTTGATAACCTCACTGGTTATTCCCTTTTCCAGGTCATTTATGAATATGTCAAAAAGCAGCTGACCCAGTACAGATCCCTGGGGTGCTCCACTATTCACCTTTTTCCATTGGGAATATTGGCCATTTAGCCCTACCCTCTGCTTTCTATCTTTTAACCAGTTCCCGATCCACAATAGTACACTGCCTCCTATCCCATGACTTTTTAGCTTCGCCAAAAGTCTCTGATGGGGGACTTTGTCAAAAGCTTTCTGAAAGTCCAGATACACTATATCAACCGACTCACCTTTGTCTACCTGTTTATGCACACCTTCAAAAAAACATATCAGATTAGTAAGACAAGATCTTCCTTGTCTAAAGCCATGTTGGCTGTCTCCCATTAGGCCATGACTATCTACATGCTGTGTAATTTTGTTCTTTATGATGGTTTCTACCATTTTCCCTGCTACTGACGTCAGGCTCACCGGTCTGTAATTTCCTGGGTCACCCCTGGAACCCTTTTTAAAAATTGGTGTTACGTTGGCGACCCTCCAATCTTCAGGTATTACAGATGATTTTAATGAAAGTTCACAGATTACCAATAGCAGGTCTGCAATCTCATATTTCAGTTCTTTCAACACTCTGGGATGTATACCATCCGGTCCAGGTGATTTGCTACTATTCAGTTTATCAAATAGTTGTAATATATCTTCCCGGTGTAGCGATATTTCTCTCAATTCCTCTGCAGTATCACCTTTAAATACCACTTCAGTCTTGGGTAACATCCCTACATCTTCCTCAGTAAAGACCGAAGCAAAGAATTCATTCAGTCTCTCTCCTATAGCCTTGTTTCCTCTTACTGCCCCTTCCCAAGGCCGACTCAACCACGATGGAGTCATGGGGCAACTGGGGCTTCTCAAATCCTTGGGCCCTCTGGTCCGGTACAAGGAATCAAGTCTGTAATTAATGACGGGGACCCATAAGTGGCACCATCCACAACAGCAACCTCTGTAGGACATAGTGCACGGGAACTGTCACTGCCTCCCTGGTGGCCAAGGGGTTCTGGAGAAGCTGTAGTTCCTCCACCCTCTGTTCCTCCTCCGATTCCAGGGAAAGCACAGTTACTTACCTGTAACAGGTGATCTCTGGGAACAGCAGGAATTAGTCCTCACATATGGGTACGTCGGTACCGACGGAGCCCGCGCAGGAAAGCTCCCCAGCTTCCCAGAAGGAAAGCTTTTGGGGCCTCCCACTGCGCATGCGCGCTGCCTTCCCGCCTTCCTGACCAACTCTCCTCAGTTCGAGTTTAAAGCTGAGATAATAGAGAGAGGAGAGGAAAGAGAGAGAGAGATACAACTCCTAGGGGAGGTGGGTGGGTTGTGAGGACTAATTCTTGCTGTTCCCAGAGATCACCTGTTACAGGTAAGTAACTGTGCTATCTCCAGGAACAAGCAGGAATAAGTCCTCACATATGGGGACTCCCTAGCTAAGATGCCCGGGAGAGCCCCTCAAGGGTATGAGACCCTGAAAGGTTCCTCATCTTCCTATGGATCTCAGGCATCCATTCAGGGAAGGTGGGCTGGAGTTGTTCAAGAATGGAACAGGTGTCTGAGGACAGCCTGACCAAATAAGGCATCCCAGCGGGAGTCCTTGTCCAAACAGTAATGGGCTGTAAAGGTATGAACCGAGGCCCAGGTGGCTGCTCGACAGATCTGGTCAATGGAGACAGAGTTTAGATGAGCCATAGAGGTGGCCATGGCCCTCACATTGTGAGCGGTGACATGGCTCTCCAGAGAAAGGTTCTTACTCTGGTAAGCAAAAGAGATACACTGAGCAATCCAATTGGAGAGTGTTCTTTTAGAGACTGGAAGTCCTAAATGAGAAGGATCAAAAGCAACAAAAAGCTGAGAAGACTTTCGATGTTGCTGTGTCCTGTGGAGCACTGTTCCCTCTAAGCTGTTCGCGTGTGCGCGCGCACACACCTCGCCGAGCGAGCGCACATACTTTACAACAGAGCACACAAAAATTACGGCTCTGATTCTGATAGAAAACAACACAGACGTCTTAAAATGTAAAAGTTATGATTGTAATTATTAGAAATTTCACGCTTCATTTAGTAATCATCTATTTTAATTTAATTTGATTAAAATCAATGTGGTGTACATACTGTATTCTGACGTGTAGTCAGATTTTAAAGTATATAACTCAGAGTGTCGTTATATGGCGCACAAAAATTTAACCTTCCTTCAAAAGCTGCACACAGCTGATATTTTATGCGCACACAGCCTACAGAAAATTAGAGGGAACATTGCTGTGGAGGTAAAAGGCAAGAGCTCTTTTACAATCTAGAGTATGAAGGGTCCTCTCTGCACTGGATGCATGAGGAGCTGGAAAAAAGACAGGTACATATCTCTTGTTTAAGATGAAAAGGGGAGACCACTTTAGGCATAAAGTGGGGATTGGTCCTAAGTACCACCTTATCATGATGGAACCTTGTATAAGGTGGATTAGCCACTAGAGCTTGCAGTTCACTGATACGGCGAGCTGAGGTGACTGCAATAAGAAAAATAACCTTCCAAGAAAGAAATTTCAAGGAGGTAGTGGCTAAGGGTTCAAAGGGTGGCTTCATAAGCTGACCAAGAACCAAGTTTAAGTCCCATGCCACTGGAGGAGGTCGAATGGGAGGTTTAGTTAAGGTTAGGCCTCTCATGAATCTTGCAATAAGAGGATGAGAGGAAACAGGTTGTCCATTGATGGGCTTAAAGGATGCTGCAATAGCACTCAAATGGACTCTTACTGAATTTGTTTTGAGTCCTGCATTGGAGAGATGCAGGAGATATTCCAAAATAGAATTCAAAGGAAGTGCTAGAGGGTTAAGACCCTTTTGAGCACACCAAATGGAAAATCTTTTCCATTTAAAAGCGTAAGAACGCCTAGTGGAAGGTTTCCTAGAGGCATGGAGGATATCCTTCACTTGCTGCGAAAGATTGAAGTGTTGAAGGTCTAAGCCTTCAGTAACCAAGCTCTGAGGTGAAGGGACTTGGGGTTTGGGTGCCACAAAGTCCCCTCCTCCTGAGACAGAAGGTCTGGAGCTGCTCCCAAGTCCAGGGAGGGGGCTTGGGAGAGATGCAGAAGTAGAGGGTACCACACTTGGCGTGGCCAGCGTGGTGCTATGAGGATCATGGACCCTTGATCCCTTTGAAGTTTGAACAGAGTCTTGGGAATCAAAGGAATGGGTGGAAAGGCATATAGGAAGCCCTGACCCCAATGAAAGAGGAAGGCATCCTTGGCCTGAACTCCCTGACACGGAATCCTGGAACAGAACCGGGGAAGTTTGGCATTCCACGGACTTGCAAAGAGGTCTATGTCCGGGGTCCCCCATTTCTGGAAGATTCTGATCCATGTGTAGGGACCATTCGTGTGGAAGCAGAACTCGACTGAGTCTGTCTGCCCAAGAGGTTTGGATTCCTGGAAGATATACTGCCAGGAGATGGATTTGATGCTCTCTGGCGAAGGCCCATAATCTTAGAGCTTCGTTGCAAAGCGACAGAGAGCCAGTCCCTCCTTGTTTGTTTATGTAAAACATGGCTACTTGATTGTCCGTATGAATAAGGACCGTCATGTTGCTGAGGAGGGTATGAAAAACTCTGAGAGCTAGAAAGATTGCTCGAAGTTCCAAGTGGTTGATATGAAGGGTGGTCTCCTGTGGAGACCAAGTGCCCTGAGTGGAGAGATCTTGAAGATGAGCTTCCCAACCTGTTTGGGAGGCATCTGTTGTGAGGGTTGCTTGGGGTAACAAAGGTTGGAAGGGGGCCCCCAACAACAGATTTTGAGTGGATATCCACCATTGGAGAGACCAAAAGAGACGTTTGGAGTTTGCTATTTGGTCTGAGAGAGCTCCTGATGCTTGAGTCCACTGGGTGGACAAAGTCCATTGAGCTGCTCTCATATGTAGGCGAGCATAGGGCACCACATGTACTGTGGAGGCCATGTGGCCTAATAGTTGTAGCATCTCCCTGGCAGTCAAGTGGCTTCTGGACTGAGTCTGGGAGGCTAAGTGCACTAGACGTTGGCAACGGGCCTGAGGAAGATAGGCCCTTGCAGTGGTGGTATCCAACCAGGCCCCTATGAATTCCAGGGACTGAGTAGGGGTGAGTTGAGACTTTGGCAGATTGATCACAAGTCCCAGATACTGCAGAATGCGTCTGGTGCGATCCAGGGAAGTCTGAGCCTCGGACTGAGATGGAGCTCGGATGAGCCAGTCGTCCAGGTATGGGAAGACAAAAATTCCCAGGGCTCGTAGAAATGCAGCTACTATTGCCATGCATTTGGTAAATACCCTTGGAGCAGAGGCTAGACCGAAGGGAAGTACTCTGTATTGGAAATGTTTTCCCTGGAACAGAAACCGTAGGAATTTTCTGTGGGATGGATGGATGAGTATATGTGTGTACGCATCCTTGAGATCTAGAGAACAAAGCCAATCCTGACTCTGTAGGTATGGAAGGAGAGTACCTAGAGAAAGCATCTTGAATTTCTCCTTGCATAGGAATTTGTTCAATTCTCTGAGATCTAGAATAGGTCTGTACCCCCCTGTTTCCTTGGGAATGAGAAAATAAGGGGAGTAAAACCCTGACCCCTGTTGAAGAAGAGGAACCTCTTCTATTGCCCTTTGGGCGAGAAGGGTGGTCACCTCCTGACCTAACAGGTTCAGGAGAGATGGGGGAGAATTGAAACATCTCACCATGGTATGGGGAGGAAGGCTGGAGAAATGTAGTTTGTAGCCCTCTCTGATGATAGAGAGGGTCCATTGTTCTGATGTGATTTGCTCCCATCTGGGAGCAAAATGAGTTAACGTTCCTGGAATGGTGAGAGGCTCTGGATGTTTTAGAGCCAGAAAGGTTATGTTCTCTAGAGTTAAGTCAAAAACCCTGAGGGGGTTGGGACTGCTGGGCTGTAGCAGCCCCTGCAGGTTTTGCCCTGGCCTGTTTAGGCTGCTGACGGTTAGGAGCAAAGCGAGCTGCAGAAGATTGTTGGCCAGTATTTGTAGCAAATCTGGCCTTCTTATAGAAAGGCTTCTTGAAAGATTTTTTCTTGACAGGGGCAGAGGTAGACTTAGAAAGTCTATCTAAAGCAGCATTTTCTGCATCCATTTGGGTGGCTTTGATTTGCCACTCCTTACCAAACAGATTCTCACCTGTACAGGGCAGATTTCCCAACCCATCCTGGACCCAGGGTTCTAGGTCAGAGGCCTGGAGCCAAGCAATTCTGCGAGCCGCTATGGCAATACCTGAGGCTCTGCTAGCACCCTCAAAGGAGTCAAAGGCTGCTCTGTTGGAGAACTTTGAAATATCTTGGGTATGCTTTAGCAAAAGAAGGAACTCCTCCTTTCTATCCTCTGGGATAAAGGGGAGAAAATGGCGTATTTTCAATGCAATCTCCTTCAGAAACATGCCCATATAGAGGCTGTATGAATTGATTCTGGCAATAAGCATACTTGCTTGGAAGAATTTTCTACCGAAAGCATCCAAAGTCCTACATTCTCTCCCTGGAGGAGTAGAAGAGTGTCTTTTGGTACTCTTTATCCTTTTCATAGCTGACTGCACCACAATAGAGTGGAGAGGGAGCTGAGTTTTTTGAAAACCAGGAGAAGGAGGGACATGATACATGGTGTCCAAACGATGAGAATGTGGAGATAGGGTGAGAGGAGTCTCCCATAAGTCCATCATGTGTTCTTGAAGAATTTCATGAATGGGCAAGGTGACTGCCTCTTTGGGAACCTTAGAGTATCCTAAAATATCTAATTTTTTTGCTCTAGGTTCTTTTTCAGAGGTTACTGAAATAGAGAGACCTTTAGCTACTTCAATGATGAAGTCTTGAAAGGACAAATCCTCTGGAGGAGACATTCTCCTCTTTGGAGAAGAGGGCTCTTCAGGTAGAGTTAGGGATACTTCAGCAGAGTCATCTGATGAATCAGAATCATCAGAAGACTCTTAGTATCGTCTATTTCAGCGATGGCGAACCTATGGCACGCGTGCCAGCTGTGGCACGCGAAGGCCTTGCAGCTGGCACGCGGGAAGGTCCGCAATTGAAAAAAAAAAAGAAAACCTGTCTGCTGCCGTTGTCGGGGCCGCCGCGGCAGAATCGAGCGTGCCGCGGGGCCCCCCTGTACCCACCCGGCAGAGCCTGCCCTCCCCGTAGCAGCTCTCTCTTTGGAGCTACAGTCAGACGCGCCGGCTTGCAGAGCGCGAAGGGAAGAGTTTCCCTTTCGCGACTCTGTTAAGCCCGCGGGGGCTGATGGGAACTTCCCATCAGCCCCCGCGGGCTTAACAGAGCAGCGAGGGAACTCTTCCCTTCGCGCTCTGCAAGCCGGCGCGTCTGACTGTAGCTCCAAAGAGAAAGCTGCTACGGGGAGGGCAGGCTCTGCCGGTGGGTACTGGGGGGCCCCGCGGCACGCTCGATTCTGCCGCGGCGGCCCCGACAACGGCAGCAGACAGGTTTTCTTTTTTTTTTTTAATTTTCCCTGGCCTGGGCTGGGCTGGGGGGGGGGTGGGGGTTAGGAGTGGTGATGGGCTGGGCTGGGCTGGGGGGGGTAGGAGTGGTGATGGGCTGGGCTGGGCTGGGCGGGGGGGGTTAGGTGTGGGGAGGGGCGGGCCGGGGCTGGGGGGGGTAGGAGTGGTGATGGGCTGGGCTGGGCTGGGGGGGGTGGGGGTTAGGAGTGGTGATGGGCTGGGCTGGGCTGGGGGTGGATAGGAGTATGCATGGGCTGGGCTGGGCTTGGCTGGGGGGGTGTAAGGAGTAGTGATGGGCTGGGGTGGGGGGGTTTAGGAGTGGTGATGGGCACTGGGCTGGGGGGGTTAGGAGTGGTGATGGACACTGGGCTGGCTGGGGGGGGTTAGGAGTGGTGATGGGCAGTGGGCTGGCTGGGGGGGTTAGGTGTGGTGATGGGCGCTGGGCTGGGGGGGTTAGGAGTGGTGATTGGCGCTGGGGGGGGTTAGGAGTGTTGAAATGCGCTTGGGGGGCTTAAACTAAAAATTGAGTGATGGGGGATTAGGACTGGGAGTGGGCTGATGGGGAGGTTAGGACTGGAAATGGGCTGGTGGGATTAGGACTGGGAGTGGGCTATGGGGGGCTAGGACTGGTAATGGATTGGGGGGGTTGCTAGGACTGGAAATGGGCTGAGTGGAAGGGGGCTTGAACTGCAAATAGCTGTTGGGGATGGGGCTTGGAATGGAAATGGGCTGAGGGGAAGTGGGGGGCTTGAACTGCAAATAGCTGATGGGGACGGGGCTTGGAATGGAAATGGGCTGAGGGGAAGTGGGGGGCTTGAAGAAGGGAATGGATGCTGGGTGAGACTGGAACTAGAAGGGAGCTGATGTTGGGGGAGGATTAGAATGGGATGGGGCTGGGAGAGTAAAATGGAGAGGGGAAAAATATTTTGTGTAGGAGGGATGAAAAATCTACAATTGGCCAGGTATTGGGAGAGTAATTGGGGATTGAGGATGGAGGGGTAAAATTTGTGTGGATGAAATAGGAATGAGGAAAGAGCAAAAGGAGAAAGATTAGTATGTTAAAGCAGATGTAGAGAGAGAGAGAATGGAAAAAAAACTAGAAGAGAGAAGAAAGGACAAATGGACAGCAGACGATGGAGAGTTAGCAGAAAACATGAAGAAACCAGAAGAAAATGGCTGGACCAATTGCAACTGAAAAAAAATGCACAAAAGGTAGAAAGATATCTCTTTATTTTGAATTTATTAACTGGAATATGTCAGCTCTGGGAAATGTGCATCATTAACATCTGCGCTTTGTTTGGTACAAGAGGAAATTCCTATTTGACGTTGCCACTTGTTCTCTTTCCCCAGTATTCTCTGAAATGTATTGGTTTAATATTTGCAGTGTTGCCTTTTGATAGGTAGGGTATGGTGCTTTGTGAGTCCTGGTAATGCTGTCAGGATACGGCGGGTTTGCTATGGGTTCTAAATGGGCAGCGTTTGTAGTAGTTCCTAATGTGCCTGGCGGTTGGCACTGGATTATAGTAATGTAGAAATCTTTTAGTCTTTCTTTATCCATACACTCATTAAGAGACATGTTTACTAAAAGTTAGTGTATGGTAACATTATGCAAATATTTATGCAAATAAGACCACTTATGCAAATGACGTGCTGGCACTTTGAGGAAATTCTTTGGTTTTGTGCGGCAGTTTGGGCACTCAGGCTCAAAAAGGTTAGCCATCACTGGTCTATTTGCTTCCAGGGATCGATAAGCGTATCGACCGGTATCGACATCGGGGGTACCCGGAACCGGATCGGTATCGGGGGAAACCCCGGAACCGGGAACCGGAATCGGTATCCTGGTCGATGTGGATGCCCTGGGTACCGGTATCGGTTGTGGTACCAGAACCGGAGTCGGTACCGCTGGCTGCGGTACCGAGGGCGTCGCAGCTCTAATAAAAGCCATAATGGCCTGCTGCATGGATTGAACTGTATGATCCATAGACGCCACAACTGTCTGGATGTCGGTACCGGAAGATTGAGCCGGTACCCCAGAGCAGTCTAACAGGTGATCGGTCGAGGCCGTGCCATCGATGTCAACCTGTAACCCCAAAGGAGGAGCTTTGGAAGCCGGAGCTTCCCGCCGGGGTTGTTTGGCTGGGGCAGGGTCCTCAGGGTCAAGCCCGGGGGCATCTCGATACTTGGAGGGAGATTTGCCCTTTGAGGACCTGCCAGAGGAATGTTTGGTTACCTGAGATCCATCAGGAGAGGAAGACCTGGAAGATGTCGATGCTGGAGTATCTGTAGAAAAACAGCATGTGAAACTTGGCTGCCCGGTTTTGTAAGCCACGTTTAGACATCAAAGAACAGGATGGGCAATCCGGAATGGAGTGGTCAGGCCCCAAACATTTAAGACACCATTCATGGGTGTCTGTGACTGATATAGTACCGCTACACTTGGTGCATTTTTTAAAACCAGAGGCTTGTTTCTCCATGAGGGAGAATTCTGTGAAGGCCTAGAGGCCTCACAGAACAAACACACCAAGTGGGAAAAAATAAGATATTTTTTTTTTTTAAAGAATAAAGAAAAAAGACCGGCGGTACCGGTCCAGAATCGGGGAAGGCAGACACGCGGCCAAAGAAACAAATTAAAATAACAACTTCTTCAGCGGTGACAGGAACACGACCTGCTGGCTCCGCGGAAAAAGAAGAACTGAGGAGAGTTGGTCAGGAAGGCGGGAAGGCAGCGCGCATGCGCAGTGGGAGGCCCCAAAAGCTTTCCTTCTGGGAAGCTGGGGAGCTTTCCCGCGTGGGCTCCGTCGGTACCGACGTACCCATATGTGAGGACTTATTCCTGCTTGTTCCTGGAGATAAGGGGATGGCCTTGGCCATATCCCTAAAGAAGTTCTGTAAGAACATGTCCTCCAGGGGAGACTTGCATCGCTTGGGGGGAAGCAATGGGTCAAACAGGAGGTTTGATGACCAAGGCTCTGAAGCTGTCAACTCCTCCTTGGTCTCCCCCATTCCGATTCAGACTCTGAGAGGAAGTTGAAATAGTGCCAAGTTTCCTCTGCCCGCTGGTTCCGTGGCTTGGCAGAGGAAAGGCACCAATGGCCCCCCCAATCACCAGGTGTGCTGATGGCGATGTCCGTGGGCATCAGACTCTGACATGCTGGAGATGGAGATTGCTCCGGGAACCAGAGTCAATTCTGATCTCCCACCCAATGTCCCTACCTTGAGGGACAGGGTATGGGTCTCCAGGATAGGCTGGACAGAGTGCGGTGACAATGCTCTGTGCACCGCGAAGCCTGCATTCTTCAAGGCTTCCACTGCCGCCAAGTGAGCTTTGAGGACCCGAAGGCATTCCTCCAGAACCATCACCTGTGAAGAGACTGATGCCGCAGCCACAGACACTGGTGTCAACACTTCATGTGGAGACTCCTCGATTAGGTGCATTGGGAGACATCTGGCTGCCCTCCTGGGCAATTGTCCGGGTCAAGTCTTCCTGCTGGAGAAGCTTGGCCAGTCGCTCCCAGCCATTGCTCTCCGCATCACGTCGAGAAGGGCTGCGATGACACTGCACCCGGAATTTCTCTCAGTGCTCACCCTTTGACATTGATGGGGTTTCAGCAGAGTCTCCTCTCACTGCTCGGACCCCTCTACTCTGACTGGGCAGGCAGCTCCTTTCCCTTGGATGCCTCAGAACTCTTGGCAGACATTGACAAGGGAGTCAGGGTTGAGGATGCTGAATCTGATGAGTCAAAGAGGGACTCCTGTTTATCCTGACCCTTCGGATCTCAGTGTGTCATCTACAAGCAAAGATCGCAGAGCACCAGCTGGTGATCGGGTCCAAGGCATTGCAAGCACCATTTGTGACGGTCAGTGGCAGAAATAGTCTTGCCACACTAGCTGGCTTAGACATGCTGAAAAATACAGCCTCTGCATAATTAAACTAGAGAACCACCTTGGGCAGGGAAAACAACCCCAAAGGGGAAAAACGCTAAAAGTGAAAAGAACAGAGAAAAGAAAACCCTAAATTGTCAAAAACAATTAACTGACAACAGGTGGAAAAGAAAATACAGAAAAAACGGATCCACAAGGGTCAGATGAAAAAAAAATTTCAGACTGTAGGAACATATCCTAGGGGCTGTGGAAAAAAGAAGACTGGAGAAGATGGCGCCACAGCAGGCACACATACACGGTGTATCTCCCAAAGGCTTCCTTTGGAAGCTGGGGAGCATTCCATGCAGGGTTCTGTTGGTGACATCATCCATATGTGAGGACTTATTTCCTGCTTATTCATGGAGAAGTAAATTTGTTCAAATTAAATTATTATAAACACCTGAATATCCTTTGCCTCAATGAAACATGTGTAGGGAGTGGAGATTCCATTACACACCCTCAGGCCTGTCTTCCAAGTTTGGGATTTTATCAGGTGACTAAGGAAAAAGAAATTGGACAAGGGTGGCTGTTTTTGTTTAGCCAGTGCCTAGTTCTTGAAACATTAAGGTCTTTGAATGTTTGTTATTGTGAAGGGCCGCAAGTGGGTAGCCATCACTTGTGAGACTTATCATAATTTATGTAGCCCCAACAACTATGCCTTGTCGTCAGCCCTCCCTAGTGGCCAGTGGCTGTAAGGGTAGGCTGAGCATTTTTATTGTTTCAAGGAGGAAAGGGCTCTTTAAGGCCAAGTGCAGGTTGGTCTTTGAAGTCCAGCTCCTTGTATGAACAAATTGTATAAGCCAAATAGAGGGTATTAAGGCTTTTATTTCCCCTTTAATGCAAAGGCTCAGTAAGGCACAGAAATAAAGAAAGTCCTTTCTTTCAGGGTTCCAGCAAACATATGCAAGAAGAAAAACTGTTACAAGTTTCACAGTTAATTGGAGAGATTAACTGAAAGATTCTCTTACTTCAGAGCAACTTAAATAAGCAAAACAATTCTCTGGCACTTAGCACAAAACATGAGCCTTCTCAAAGCAAAAAGGTCTGTTCAATTCACAGTTCTGCTAATGACTCAAGGCAGTTAGCAATACACAAGGTACAATCCATAAATTCATCTGGAGGCATGGGAATAGGATTCTCTAGGTCTATTTCCATGGACTCTGGGTCACTGGCCTCTCCCTCTGAATTGGATGTCTCCCTTGCTGCTATACTTTCCCAGACTCTGTCTCTGTTTGCTTGTTTCCAATAGGGCTGATCTAAGGCTCTCAAACGTACATGGCCTTTTCTTCTGCCCTTAGATACTGGTTTGTAAAGCTCTGACTTGTTTCCTTTTCTCCTGCACTGGGCATCTGTTTCACCAGAGCTTCTAGGAGATAAACTTTCTTTTATAAATGAAGTGGCACCATACCTGGGCTTCCTCCTGTAGCCGGTATAACTGGAGCTTTCTCTCTGAGGCACCTCTCTCTGGAGACAGGCTTTCTCTTGGAACTTTCTGAGCAGTGCTTTACCTTTCTGTGGGGTTCAGGAAAACCTGGTGAGGAATCCGGATTTCCTTGCTTCTGGGTAAAGGTAGCTCTGCTATCAGAACCTTTCCTTCTTGTACCTCTTAGTCCTGATTCAGACTCCTCCGGTGAGCGTAGGCCTCTCTCAAAGCATGGCTTTCTCCTCCCAAGCTCTTTGCCTCTGTGGTCCTCTGCTACCGAGTCTCTCTCCAGACTGACTCTCCTCGAGCTGTCTTTCTTTCAGATTTTCTCTGCTCCTTTTCCAGCACTTACTATTCTGGGCGTTCTGCTTGATCCAGCTACGCTGCTTGGGCTGGAGGTATCACTCCTTCCGTCTGAAGTGCTTCTCCTGGCAGTCTCTCTCTGGACTGTTTTCCTCCAGACTGCTTCCCTCTGGACCGGTTCCCTCTGAACTGGTTCCTTCTCCTGGTCTGCTTTCCTCTGGACCGGATCCTCCTGCTGGCCTGCTTTCCTCTGGACTGGTTCCTCCTGCTGGCCTTTCCTATGGACTGCCTTTCTCTTATAAAGGCATTCTACCTTTGAATTTCCCGGGCTTGTCGTCAGGTGCAGCTGACTAACTCTTACATAATCAGTGGCTGGGTGTGTTAACTCAGCCTCAGTAGTTTTGCTCCCGCTCCCTCTAGCTGGGCTGCAAGGTAATTGCATCCTCTGCACATCAACAGCTCTGTTAAAGACAGGGTTTTTTCCTAAGTCTGCACTCTCAGTAGCTTCAGCTTCATGACAGCCTTCAGTTTTTGAATCATTAGCAATTTTTATTTCTGACACTGCACTTAAGTTTCAACACTTAATAATGTTGGGACATTTTTAAAGTACATTTTATGGGAAACTTGAGTCAGAAACAAAAGTTGTTTTTGGAAACTATGGAGGATTTAGGGTTCCAGGAACTAGACCACCTAGACTGGATTTGGTGTTTGATTTTGATGTTATAGGTGTGTTTTTTAAAATTCAAGGAAATATTTTTTTTATAAGGAGGATGTGGAAAAAGTAATGTTGCTTACCCATTAACAGGTGTTTTCCATAGAGAGCAGGATTGATCAGGCACACAAGTGGATGATGCCATCCAATAGCAAAAGGATGGAGCAACTATTTCACAACTCAGAGCTTTAGAGTAAAGTTCAGAGCACCCGTGACGCTTCCCATGCCCCAAAGTCTTCTCACCTTCTCAGTCAGTTCCAAAGCTTAAAAGTGCAAACAACTCTTGGAGAAGTAGGAGGAATTGTCTGCCTGATCAATTCTACTGTCCATAGAAACACCTGTTAAAGATAAACGTTGTTTTTATCATTAACAAGCAGTACTGAATTGGACCCACAAGTGGGCGACTCCCAAGCTTAGATTTTAGGCATATTCTCATTCTTAGGAGTAGCCCATACTGAGAGAATGTGAGGGTTGTCAGACGGCTGCCTGGGTGAGAATCTTCACACTCTTGGCAAGTGCATATTTCTATATGATTTGCAAGGTATTGTGGGCAATGTAGTTCATTCACACCAGACACAGCTGCTGACAATAATTTAGTTGTGCTCTTGGGTAAAACCAATAAGATATTTATTTATGGGGTTATTTCTCCCAACACAGATATGCTTGGTAGCACATAAATTAGGTTACTTGCTTTCAGTGTTAACTTGGAAAAACAAAGTTAAAATCAGGAAAACAACAAATGAAAAGCCACAAAGCAAGAAACAAACTGTTCTTTTCAGGTTAACTTCTGATTACTTCCCACATAGATACAGAAGTGATTCTCTCCTAGTTCACAAGCAATTAGGTAAGGCTTAATTGCTAGCAGTTACCAGCTGAAACCCCTTAGCTGGCTTGCCTTCCACTGTGTGGGTCAAATCCTGCTTCAGGAGCTTTTCTGAGTAGATTAAAGAACAAATTTGTATTTCTTTGGGATGGTTGCTGTACTTTATAACAGAAAGTTACCAACGGAGTTTAGATAGAGAGCAGTCCATATAAACAGGATCCTCATCTGCTATTATTCCCCCTTGTTCAACAAGCATGGGTTCAATATCATGGATTGGCACAGATGAATCTCTCAATGGAGCATTTTCAGGAGAATACTTGTTTCCCTGCTGTCTTTCAAGGTTATAGCTAGGGCATAGATCAGTGTTCATACCTGAGCTTCCAATGCTGCTAGAGTTCCTCTCTATATAGCCTGGCCAGTATGTAGTCCAGTTCTTATGTCCAGCCTTCCAATCCAGATCTCTGGACACTGGATCTCTCTTCACATACCTTCTGGCACGGGTCTTAGGGTCCCTTCCACGTGCAGCCGTCTCCCTCACAGGTAGCCTCTGGTGATTCCTAGCTCTGCAGCACCATTCCTCTGGTTTTCCCCAGTCCAATGGTGTATGCTGGCCCTTGGAATACCTCCCAGTATACGTACTGCTTTGGACTCTTCTAGACCTCTCAAAGGCTTTTCTCCTCTTTCTTCCAGAGGGTTTCCTTGCCTCTCTGTCTGTCCGGTTTTGCTTCTGCTTCTGATGATCCTTCAGATGAAACTGATGATCAAACTCAAGCTGATTCTCAGGATACTGAGGACAATTCTCTGGATATCCAAGGTGATCATGAAGATGGTCATCTGTAGAATAAACTCTACTCTTATTCTGCTTAGATGACTGCTCCCCCCTAATACAGCGCAGCTGTGCTGAATCAGGCCCTGCCCTTTGAGATGAGTGCTTAGGGATTACCTCATAGCCCTCCTGATTGAACACACGTTTCCCCACTTCAGCTCCTCTAATGGCTGTTGGAAACCTGGTGCATTCTGGGACTGGTAGTCTTTTATGGGAAAATTCTGTTTTCTTATTTCTACCAGAACTGACAGGTTGCTTGTTCAGAGTCACTTCACCTTTTCTATAGCTTCTTCCTGAGCTATGATAAGCTTCCTTATCACAGGGTTGATAGTTCGTAAGGAGAAGTGCAATAGAGCATTTGCCTTATTCGCACCTACTATCTGGAACTCTCTCCTGGATGTCCTCAGATCTTATGAAACTGTGTATTAACTAAGGAAGAGACTCAAAACATATCTGTTCATGGAATACTTTGGGACAGACACTAAAGACTGGATATTTAAAGCTGTAAACCATGTAAATGCTGCTTAGAGGGATATTCAGCAGCATCATCACGTTTAGTGTTTTTGAATATTCCCGAGTAATGCCCCGATGCTAACCATGTAGTATCGGGGTATGTCATGGGCGTTCTGGGGCAGAGCATGAAAGCAGCTGGGCAGTAGTGATATTGAATCGCAGTCCAGTTAAAACCTTGTGGATAAAGATAGGCATGACAAAAGCTGGTCTCTCTTTACCCGTGGGAGCTAACTGGGCAGCGGTTAACGTCTGTGCTATGCAGCAGACCCAGATATTCAATGCCACTGGTCAGATAAGGCCTCAGCACTGAATATCCAGGGTTAGGTTCAGCAGCGATGGCTATGCGCTGTAAAAGCACATAGCTGCCACCGCTAAATATTGGGCCTTAAGTAATTACTACACATTGTCAAATGTCATGGTATTTGTAACAGTTATGCCCGGGATATTAACACTAGTTTGTTGAAGCAGCCAATTGTACCCTGCCTCTGTTCCATGTAAGTTTAAATGTGAATTTCATGCTAATTGTAAACAACTTTGACAATGATAAAACAGTATATAAAAAGAGTTAAATAAATAAATATAATAAATTGATCAGCTCAGCTTGATCAAAGGTACTGTTCTTTACTGAAGCTTGGTCCAGGAAATAGTATGGAGCAAGGACCAAATCACTGCTTTGCAGATTGTATCTAGCAAAGCAGACTTCAGAGGAGGCATTGTCTCTGTAGTAACTATCTGATGTTACTTTATCTTAGAAATGAGAGGAACACCCATTTGTTCATAACCAAATTGGATGCAAGATGACAGCCAATTTCCTAGAGTTTTTTGCAGCTGGTATGCCAATTTTGTTGGGATCCAAGAGATGAAAACTTAAAACTTTAAAATCTTTCAAGAAAAACATTCAAGTCCGTACATAGTCCCCCTGATCTTGGACAAATCATAGGAAGCACTAATCCCTCGAAGTAGAATGCGGTTCTTACTTATGTAAAAATTTAGGGTGTGTTCAAAGAACAACTTTGTTATGATTAAAAAAGTATATAGGGCTTGCAAGTTACTAATGTCTAAAGCTCTCCCACTCTTAGGCGAGATAGCTGCAATTAAGAACCTTCCAGTGGGGAACTTAAGAGAAGTGAAGTTCAGTGGTTCAAAGGGTGGCTTCATAAGTGAAATTAAAATCAGATTTAGATCCTATGGCACAGGGGACTTCTACAATGAGGGTCTGACATATGAGGAAGCCCTTTAATGAAAAGGGAAAATGATACGATACTGAAACACTGGAGGATTACTGAGTGGACCTTAGTTAGCACAGAAAGCACTAAGATGCATTGGAATGATGGATGTTTGGAACCCTAGACAATATCAATAGTATAAATGGAGTGGAGGAGTAGCCTAGTGGTTGGGGCAAGGTACTTCAGGCCGAAAGGTCGGGGGTTCAAATCCCACTAGAGGACAGCAACCTTGGGCCGGAAGGACTGGGGTTTCTAGTCCCACAGGTGCTCCTTGTGGTCTTGGGCAAGGCACTTAACCCTCCATAGCCCATGTTCCCTGTAAAATAGTTATCTCCAAGTTATAATACCCTGTTCAATGTCATTTCAGTTTGTTCAATGTAAACCGCACTGATGCAGAAAAGCGCGGTATATAAGAGAATGTAAATAAATAAAATAAATACAAATAAATAAATATTACAACATGATAGCAAGCAGACATGTTGTAGGATTGTGGACATTTGAGCAACACCAGGAAGAAAATTTCTACCCCTTGAAAGCCTATGTATATTTGATGGACAGTCTCCTAGCAGCCATAAAAATATATTCAATAGGCTTCGGTAAACAAAGAGCAATTTCTGTGCTTTGAAGGCTAGAAAATTCAAGTTTACATGAAAAAGATGGACCTCCTGTTGGAGTAATAATGTTGAAAACTGGTAGAGTTTTCATGGAGGCAGAACTTTTTTTAGCAGTGGAAAACCAGTGTGTTGGAACCAATAGGGTTCTATGAGAATCGTAATGCTTGCCTTCTGCTGGAATTTAAGCAGAATTTTCACTATGAGAGGAATTAAAACAAAAGAACCAAAACCATGGAATTGCTAGGGAATCTAGAGCTAGATGTTCTGAGAACAGGAAGATGGAGTAATAAAGTTCTGCGTTTTCACTGCTAGTGAAAAAGTCGACTTGAGGTGTTCCCTACTACCAGAAAATGGTCTTTAGATTTTGAATTCCTGTGATATAGGCAATTGGTATTTGGATACCATTGGTTATGGCAAAGTCTAAAGTCCTTGCTGCCTCTTGACCGAGATACCATCCCTCCTTGTTTGTTGGCATAAAACATCAGTACTTGACTGTCTGACTCTCTCACAGTTTTTTTGCTACGAATGTACTTGGAAAAGGTTTTATTATGCGTTTTTACTTCCACAGCAAGCTTTTTTTCAAATTCTCTCTTTATTTATTTATTTTATTTATTTAACATCTTTTATATACCGCACTATTTATAATCAGCGCGGTTTACATAGAACAAAAAACATCAGATAAGATACATATTATCTGTTTTTTTTTACATAGAACAGGAACAAAAACTTGGGTAACCGGGGTAATTATTTACAATGAATAATAGTCATTGACTATTTACATATGAACGGAATATTGTATGAAAAGAATCTTGTTAGTATGAGAGAGGGGTATGAGGTGTTACTGGGTTAGAAGAGGTTGCGTGTTAAGAACGGGATTGGTGCTATTTGAGTGAGCTTGTGTTATTGTGTTCTCTGGGAAATATTTGATGAAAAGGTGATGTTTCAAGGCCTTTTTAAACTGGGAGAGATCAGCGATGGCCCTAATGTGTGGTGGGAGGGTGTTCCACAGTTTTGGAGCGCATAAAGTGAAGGATCGGTTTACAGTTGCGGAAATGTATCTTAAGGACTCTTTTGGAACTTTTAGCATGTTTAATTCCGTGGTTCTTCTAAGCCTGTTGGAAGGGATTGGTTGGATCAACTCTGATAGTGAAGAGGGAGCAAGTCCTTTGTGAGCTTTGAAGGCTAGTAGCAGGGTCTTGAAGGTGATTCTCGCTTGGATAGGGAGCCAGTGTAATTGTTTCAGGAGAGGTGTTACATGTTCTCTTTTTGGTACCCCGAAAAGCACTCTTGCTGCGCTGTTTAATGCTAGTTGAAGCGGGTTAAGGGTAGATTGGGGGAGCCCCTGTAGTATACAGTTTGCGAAGTCAAAGTGTGGGATAATCTTTGCCTGCCTTATCAATGTCTTGCATCTAACTTGCCAGTGCTTATGTTGTTTCCAGTTTTCATCATTTGGCGCCTTTTTCCTTTTCCTGAAAGATGTTTTTTTTTGGCTACAATAGCCTCTCTGACCTCACCTTTAAACCACGTTGGCGGTTTTTTGAACTTCCTTCCACTTTTCTTAAAACATAGAAGAGTAGCTACTCACCTGTAACAGGTGTTCTCCAGGAGCAGCAGGAATCAGTCCTCACATATGGATGACGTCGGCGCTGACGGAGCCCCCGTGCGGAGCATTTCCCCAGCTTTCAAAGAAAGCCTTTGGGAATGCAGCACGCATGCGCGGTCCCCTTCCCGCCCAAGGGTGCCATCTTGCTTAGTCTGATGACATAGCTAAAAGACAGCAAAAATAAAGCATATGACTGCAACTCCAAGGAGAGGAGGGAGGGTTGTGAGGACTGATTCCTGCTGCTCCTGGAGAATACCTGTTACAGGTGAGTAACTACTCTTTCTCCAGGACCAAGCAGGAAGTCAGTCCTCGGGTAAAAGGTCTTTTTTTCCGAGCCCTTCTTTTGAGAAGGGGCAGAAGTTTTCCTGGACAGCCTTGTCCGGGTAAGAGTCTCGGTCTCGAGTTCTGCAGCCTTTTCAGCCATGGGCTTGCCAAAGAGGTTCTCACCTCGGCAGGGGACATCGACCAACTTGTCCTGCACCCATGGCTCAAGGTCCGATGACTGTAGCCAGGCCTGATGGTGTGCACCGATGCCGGCTGTGGCTATTCGGGCCGAAGCCTTGAAGCCATCATAGGCTGCTCGAGAGATAAACTTCGAGCACTCTCGAATACCCGATGACAGTGCATTGAACCCCTGGAAAGGTTCCTTGGAGAGACCAGCAGAGAACCCGGCAATCTCATTTGCCAGGTCTTGAAGGTACATGCCCATGTACAGCTGGTAGGTCTGGACACGGCAAGCAAGCATAGAGCCCTGGAAGCACTTCTTACCGAGGGCATCCAGGTTCTGGGCCTCCCGGCCGGGAGGCACCAAGGAGTGCATCTTCTGACTCTTCAGACGATGCATGGCCGATTCCACAACCATGGAGTGGTGCGGTAGTTGTGCTTTTTGGAACCCGGGGCTCTTGCGGACTCGATAGATGGAATCGACCCGTTTGCTCAAAACCGGCATCAAGGCCAGCGTCTCCCACATGCGGAAGAGCAACCGTTCCAGCATCGGAGGAACCGGTACAGTAAAGGGAGATCTTGGCCGAGGATCGACTCGAGAGCGCATGGACTCGAGGATCGGCTTGGTCTCCGGGGTCGACTTGGACGTCGATGTCCCGGTGGTCGGGGCAGATGCACCGGTGAGACCGGCGATCAGTGCCCGCTGCTGTTCCATGAAGGCAGCCAAGCTGCACTCCAAGGCCGTCAACCTGAGTCCGAGCTCAGGAGACTCAGCAGCCCCCGACTCGGGCCCCGATGGCGTCGGGCCCGACGTCAGCTCCCCCAGAGGAGAGTCCATGAGGACTACAGTACTCACGTGACCTGGGGACTCCATCTCTACATGAGGCTGTTTGGCAGCCCTCTCCGACTCCGAAGACCCGGGACGGCGCTCGGGGCTATGCGACTTGGCCCTCGAGGAGCCAAGTGCGTCCACCGACACTGCCCTTGCGGGTTTCTTCTTCCTGCGATGCTCCCGTGAGGGAGACTCCCTCTCAGAGGAGCCTCGGCGATGCTCGGGACCGGAGTCCTGAGACGTCAAGGCCTCTGACGAAGTCCGTGCCCGTCCGGACGCGGAGTCAGAGAAACAGTAGTTACTCACCTGTAACAGGTGTTCTCCAGGAGCAGCAGGAATCAGTCCTCACATATGGGTGACGTCGGCGCCGACTAAGCCCCTGTGCGGAGCATTTCCCCAGCTTTCAAAGAAAGCCTTTGGGACTGCAGCACGCATGTACGGTCCCCTTCCCACCCAAGGGTGCCATCTAGCTCAGTCTGATGACATAGCTAAAAGACAGCAAAAATAAGAAAATAAAGCATATGACTGCAACTCCAAGGGGAGGAGGGAGGGTTGTGAGGACCGATTCCTGCTGCTCCTGGAGAACACCTGTTACAGGTGAGTAACTACTCTTTCTCCAGGACCAAGCAGGAAGTCAGTCCTCACATATGGGACTCCCCAGCTTAAGGCTACCGGAGACCACTGCTCCCTCTAAGCTGTGCGCGTTTGCGCGCGCACACACCTCGCCAAGCAAGCGCACATACTTTACAACACAGCGCACAAAAATTACGGCTCTGATTCTGATAGAAAACAACACAGACGTCTTAAAATTTAAAAGTTATGATTGTAATTACTAGAAATTTCCCGCTTCATTTATTAATAGTCTATTTTCATTTAATTTGATTAAAATCAATGTGGTGTACATACTGTATTCTGACGTGTAGTCAAATTTTAAAGTATATAACTCCGAGTGTCATTATGTGGCGCACAAAAATTTAACCTTCCTTCAAAAGCTGCACACAGCTGATATTTTATGCGCACACAGCCTACAGAAAATTAGAGGGAACATTGCCGGAGACCCAAGCTAAAAAAATGAGCTCCCTCTAGAGCCTCTGCATGTGAGAAAAAAATCTTCTCTGATAACGTCCCCGAACGGTAACCCAACACCAGGGCCGGAGGGTAGGAGTTGCCTAAAGCCCAAAGAGATTATGGAGTACCGCCTGTCCGAAAGCACTGTCCCTGCGGGACTCTCTCTCAAGGCAGTAGTGGGCCGCAAAAGTCTGCCCTGAAGACCAAGTAGCGGCCCGGCAGATGTCTGCCAACGGAACAGAGCGGAGATGAGCCACTGACGCAGCCTTCGTCCTGACATGGTGAGCCGTAACTCGACCCTGCAAGAAGAGGCTGGCTGCCCTGTAAGCCCAGGTGATACAGTCGGCTACCCAAATGGACAGGGTACGCTTGGAGACAGGCAACCCCAACTTATTGGGGTCAAAAGAGACGAAGAGCTGAACAGTCCTCCGGTGCTCCCGCGTACAGTCAAGGTAGAAGGACAATGCCTTCCTACAGTCCAGGGTATGCAAGACCATCTCAGCCCGGCTGGCATGCGGCCTGGGAAAGAAAGTTGGAAGAACTACCACCTGATTGAGGTGGAAGGAGGAGACAACCTTTGGAAGGAACTTAGGGTGAGTCCATAAGACTACTCTGTTCCTATAGAACCTAGTATATGGAGCATCTGATACTAGGGCCTGAAGTTCACTCACTCGCCTTGCGTAGGTAAGAGCTACCAGAAACAATGCTTTCCAGGAGAGAAAGCGCAAAGGACAAGTAGCCATAGACTCAAAAGGTGGGCAAGTAAACTGTTGCAAGACCACATTTAAATCCCACTCAGGGGCAGGAGGATGGATTGGAGGCTTAAGCAAAAGCAGGCCTCTGAGGAAGCAAGCCACCAAAGGGTGGCTGGAGAGAGACTGACCTTCCACCGGTGAGTGGTGTGCTGAAAGAGCACTAAGATGAACTCTAACAGAATTGGACTTAAGGCCTAGGTTGGACAGGTGAAGCAAATATTGCAGCACCACCGGTACCAGGCATGAGAAAGGATTCTCGTTGTGCTGAGTACACCAGGCAGAGAATTTATGCCACTTAAGGGCATAAGACGTTTGGGGTGGACTGCCTCCTAGAGGCCAAAACCACATCCTCCACTTCCCTAGGCAGTAGTAAGGGTGCTAGAACTACCCTTTCAGCAGCCAGGACATCAGATTGAGGGACTGGAGATTGGGGTGTAAGAGAGACCCCTGCTCCTGAGACAGGAGATCTGGTTGCATCCCCAGAGGAAGGGGAGTGTCCACCGCTAGTTGCAAAAGAAATGGGAACCACAGCTGTCGGGGCCATCTGGGGGCCACCAGAATTACCGAGGCCCTGTCCCAGAGCACTTTGAACACTGGGGCACGAGAGGCATGGGAGGAAAGGCATATAAGAGGCCTGTAGACCACGGAATGAGAAATGCATCCGCTGCTAATCTCAGAGGATGCGGTTGTCTGGAGTAGAACCTGGGTAGTTGACGGTTCAGAGGACTGGCAAAGAGATCTATGGTTGGAAGACCCCATCTCAGGAAGATCTGTTGAACCACTAAGGGATTCAACTGCCATTCGTGTGGCGGCAGGATCCTGCTCAATCTGTCTGCCAGGTGATTCTCTTGACCTGGGAGATAGATCGCTTTGAGAAGAATAACGTGATTGACTGCCCAGGAGCACAGGCTCTGTGCTTCCTGACATAGAAGGCGGGACCCTGTGCCCCCTTGTTTGTTCACATAGAACATAGCAACTTGGTTGTCTGTCTGAACTAGGACGGACTGGTGATAGAGGAGATGAGAGAGAGTTCTCAGGGCCAAGCGGATAGCTCTCAGTTCTAAGAGGTTGATCTGCTGTGCGGCCTCCCAAGGAGACCACAGGCCTTGAGTACATGCTCCTTGGCAATGTGCACCCCAACCTTGGAGAAGCATCAGTTGTCAGCACTTGAGAGTGTGGAGGTGTCTGAAAAAACACCCTTTGCACTAGATTCGGAAGATGGAGCCACCACTGTAGAGAAGACTCGAGTAGTTTGGACACCCTCACTCTGTCCGTGAGGTTTCCTGTGGCTTGGTGCCACTGAGTCCTAAGGCCCCATTGAGCTGGCCTCATGTGTAGACGGGCATTTGGAGTTACATGGACTGTGGAAGCCATGTGGCCTAAGAGCCTCAGGAATTGTCTGGCGGAGACCAGAGAATTGCTGTGAAACTGCCTGGCTAGATTCATCAACCTGTGGGCCCTGTCCACGGGTAAAAAGGCCTTTGCCTGAAGGGTGTTCAGTCTTGCTCCTATGAACTCCATGTTCTGTGAGGGGTGCAAAGTGGACTTTGCAAAGTTTATAACAAACGTCAGGTGCTGAAGCAGAGCGACAGTGCGAAGGGTGGCTTGATTGGCCTCCTGTGGGGATTGACCCCTGATGAGCCAGTCGTCCAGGTATGGAAAGACAAAGAGGCCTTGAACCCTGAGGTAGGCTACCACCACCGCCAGGCACTTGGTGAATACCCTGGGGGCGGAGGTTAGGCCAAAAGGCAGTACTGATAGTGGTTTCCTCCCACTACGTATCTGAGATATTGTCTGTGGTCTGGATGAATGAGGATGTGGGTATAAGCATCCTTTAAATCTAAGGAGCATAGCCAATCTCCCTGCTGGAGGTAGGGCAGCAGGATTCCAAGGGTAAACATCTTGAACTTTTCCCTCTCCAGGAACTTATTCAGATTCCGCAAGTCTAGGATGGGCCTGAGGCCTCTTGTTCTTTTTGGTACCAGGAAGTACCTGGAATAGAAGCCTTGACCTCTCAGGTGGTGGGGCACCGGTTCCACTGCCTGTTCCTTTACAAGACTTGCCAACTCCTGCAGGAGTAAGACCCTGTGCAGAGGAAGTCTTGGAGGCTCCCCTGGAAAATAGGAGGGGGGTACCTGGTGGAAGTGGAGGAGATAGCCCTTCTGGACTATGCTTAGTACCCAGGTATCCCTTGTTACGGCTGGCCACCTGTGGGCGTACAGGGCCAGCCGGCCTCCTGTGCTGATAGGGGCCAGCTGAGGAGGAAAGGCTATGCCCATTGGAGTCAAAACCCCACTCCCTGCTGTGCAGGAACCGGAGCCGGTGGCTTGGGGGTTTTCTGCCTACGGGGCCCATGTCCCTGCCCCTTGGCCTGCTGCCCCTGTTGGGGAGCTACAGAGGCCTGAAAATGGGGGTATGTTTTATAGGCAGACGACTTCCTTGGGTAAAAGGTCTTTTTCCCCGAGCCCTTCTTTTTCTGAGAAGGGGCAGTGGTTTTCCTGGACAGCCTTGTCCAGGTAAGAGCCTCGGTCTCGCGTTCTGCAGCCTTTTCAGCCATGGGCTTGCCAAAAAGGTTCTCACCTCGGCAGGGGACATCGACCAACTTGTCCTGCACCCATGGCTTGAGGTCCGATGACTGTAGCCAGGCCTGATGGCGTGCATCGATGCCGGTCGCGGCTACTCGGGCCGAAGCCTCGAAGCCATCATAGGCTGCTCGAGAGATAAACTTCGATCACTCTCGAATACCCGATGACAGTGCATTGAACCTCTGCAAAGGTTCCTCGGAGAGACCAGCAGAGAACCCGGCAATCTCCTTTGCCAGGTCTCGAAGGTACATGCCCATGTACAGCTGGTAGGTCTGGACACGGCAAGCAAGCATAGAGCCCTGGAAGCACTTCTTGCCGAGGGCATCCAGGTTCCAGGCCTCCCGGCTGGGAGGCACCAGGAGTACATCTTCTGACTCTTCAGACGATGCATGGCCGATTCCACAACCATGGAATGGTGCGGCAATTGTGCCTTTTGGAACCCGGGGCTCTTGCAGACTCGATAGATAGAATCAACCCGCTTGTTCAAGACCAGTGTCGAGGCCGGTGCCTCCCACATAAGGAAGAGCAACCGTTCCAGCATTGGAGGAACCGGTACAGTAAAGGCCTCCTTTGGAGGAGAGTCATACTGTAGGGCCTTGAGCTCCTCAGCTCGAGGCTCTTCCTCGGGATTCGCGGGGAAGGCCAAGGCTTTGGCCATATCCTGCACGAAGTCCGAGAACCGGGTATCCTCCGGGGGGGACCTTCTCCGAGGCTCGGACTCCGGCGAGTTTGATGGGACACACTGAGTCCAAAAGGTGTCAGGTGACTCCTCATCCTCCGTTTCCCAGCTGGACCCTTCGGAGGAGGAATCAAGCGGCTCCAGTCAGGCAGGCACCAATGCCATCTGCCCTGACACCGAGGGTACCGGCATCGACGACCTCGGTCCCGAACGGGAGGCCGAGGGAGACCTTGGCCGAGGTTCGACTCGAGATCGCATGGACTTGAGGATCGGCTCGGCCTCCGGGCTCGACTTGGACGTCGATGTCCCAGTGGTCGGGGCAGATGCACCGGTGAGACCAGCGATCAGTGCCCGCTGCTGTTCCATGAAGGCAGCCAAGCTGCACTCCAAGGCCGTCAGCCTGAGTCCGAGCTCAGGAGACTCAGCAGCCCCCGACATCGGCTCCCCCGGAGGGGAGTCCACGAGGACTCCATCTCCACACGAGGCTGTTTGGCAGGCCTCTCCGACTCTGAAGACCCGGGATGGCGCTCGGGGCTATGCGACATGGCCCTCGAGGAGCCAAGTGCGTCCACCGACGCTGCCCTTGCGGGTTTTTTCTTACTGCGATGCTCCCGCGAGGGAGACCCCCTTTCAGAGGAGCCCCGACGCTGCTCGAGGCCAGAATCCCGAGACGTCGAGGCCTCTGACGAAGTCCGGGCCCGTCCAGATGCGGAGTCAGAGGAGATTCTTTCCTTTTGATGCTGTCAACTCCTTAACGCCTTAGAGGACATTTTCCCACATGGGCCACAGATCATCGGGTCATGATCGGGCCCAAGGCACCGGAGGCAGCAGTCATGTGTGTTGGTAAGAGACATAAGTTTCTTACACCGATCACACTTCTTAAACCCGCTGGCAGCCATTGGGGAAAAAAGGGCCCCTGCGAGGTCAAAAGACAGGGCTACCAGTGAAAAATAGAAAAAAATGGCGTGTATGCTAGTCACTACGGACAAAAACCGAAAAAAGAAGTCCGGGCTTGATACCGACGTATCGAGCCCAGGCGGGAAAGAGAAACCGGCGTCAAAATGAAGAAAACAGGTTCACGCAGAACAAAATCAACTTTTTCCTCGGGTGAAAACGAAACACGTCAGTCGGGCTCCGCGGAAAAAAGAAGACTGAGCAAGATGGCACCCTTGGGTGGGAAGGGGACCGCGCATGCGTGCTGCATTCCCAAAGGCTTTCTTTGAAAGCTGGGGAAATGCTCCGCACGGGGGCTCCGTCGGCGCCGACGTCACCCATATGTGAGGACTGACTTCCTGCTTGGTCCTGGAGAATATAGCTGGACTGGGCTTCCAAGACAGTATTTTTAAACAATACCCATGCTTGATATAAATCTTTAACCTTTGCAGCTGCTGCTTTTATATTTTTCTTAACTGTTTTCCTCATTTTATGAGGCTCCCTATTGAAAGTTAAAAGGTAGTACTGTGGATTTTCTTGCTGTCCTTCCTCCATTTATTAAATCAAACTTGATCATGTTATGATCACTATCGCCAAGTGGCCCCAACGCCCTTATCTCTTGCTCAAGATCTTATGTTCTACTAAGGACTAGGTCCAAGATGGCTTCTCCTCTTGTTAGTTCATGAACCAACTGCTCCAAGAAGCAGTCATTTATTTCATCTAGAAACTTTATCTCCCTAGCATGTCCTGCAGTGACACTGACCCAGTTGGTATCGGGGTAATTGAAATCACAAATTACTATTACTCTGCTGTAAATATTGTTAGCTTCCCTGATTTCTTTGAGCATTTCATCATCCATTTGCTCATTCTGGCCAGGTGGTCGATAGTACACCCCGCACTGCCATCACCTTCCCCTTTCTACATGGAATGTCAATCCATAGAGATTCTACAGTGTATTTTGCTTCCTGCAAAACTTTAATCCTGTGAGACTCAATGCCCTCTCTATCATAGAGTGCAACCCTGCTACTAATTTGATCGACTATCATTGTGATATAATTTGTACCTAGGTATCATGGTGTCCCACTGATTGTCCTCCTTCCACCACGTCTCTGAGATACCAATCCTATCTAACTTCTCATTTAGTGCTATATATTCTAACTCTCCCATCTTATTTTTTAGACTTCTAGCATTTGCATACAAACATTTTAGAGGCTGTATTTTATTCATATTAATCTGGTTACCGGTAGGCAGGGGTAATATGGAATCTTTAAGTTCTGTCTGCTCTATAGCTAAGGGCATTTGGGTTACTTTTGTCTGTATTGGAACCTCTCTGTCGATATGCCTTAACTTCAGTCTTTTGCTAGTATCCTTCAAGGATACATCCTTCCGAACCATGCGCTCTTGGGCGACTGTCGGCTTTCCCCCTACTATCTAGTTTAAAAGCTGCTCTGTGTCCTTTTTAAAGGTTAATGCCAGTAGCTTGGTTCCATCCCGGTTAAGGTGGAGCCCATCCCTTCAGAAAAGCCCCTCCTTTCCCCAGAATGTTGCCTAGTTCCTAACAAATCCAAAACCCTTTTCCTTGAGCATTGTCTCATCCATGCATTAAGACTCCAGAACTCTGCCTGTCTTTTGGATCTTGCACGTGGAAAAGGGAAGCATTTCAGAGAATGCTATCTTGGAAGTTCTGGATTTCAACTTCCTACCTAAAAACCTAAATTTGAACTCCAAAACCTCCCTACCACACTTTCCTATGTCATTGGTACCAACATACCAGACTCCTCCCCAGCACTATCTAAGATTTTGTCTAGGTGGTGCGTGAGATCTGCTACCTTCGCACCAGGCAGGCATGGTACCAGGCAATTCTCACGTCCACCAGCCACCCAGCTATCTACATGCCTAATGATTAAATGACCAACTATAACAGCTGTCCTAACCTTTCCCTCGAGGGCACGTGGCCTTGGAGAAACATCCTTGGTACAAGAGGGTTTTATATCACTTAGAGGACAGGTCCTAGCTACAGGATCACTTTCTGCCACACCAGGATGATGCTCTCTTATCATGTGACCTCTCTCCTCCATGGCAACAGGGATGCTGCCAGACTGGAGATGGGACTTCAGTACTATATCCCTATAGGCCTTGTCTATGTACCTCTGTCTTCCTCATGTCCTCCAAGTCTGCTTCTCTAGCCTCCAGAGATTGGACTTGTTTTCTGAGAGCAAAGAGCTCCTTGCACCTAGTGCACACATAAGACCTCTCATCAAATGGGAGAAAATCATACATGTGACATTCAATGCAAAAGACTGGAAAGCTCTTATCTCGCTGCTGGACTGCTGTCTGTATCTTTGTTTTAAGGATGTGTTTATGTATTTGAGTTGTTTACTTTGTGAAAATTCTGGCAGCTGATGATAGGCCAAAGGAAGGATATTGTATTGAAAAAGATTGTCCTGGAAGACGAACCTGAGATATTTCCTATAACAAAGATGAAAGTGTATGTGCGTATGTATCCATGAGATCAAAAGAACAGTCACCTGCACAGGGCTGGCCCGTCCACTAAGCAAGCTAGGCAGTGGCAGTGGCCCCCCACCCCCCCAACTGCCGCCAATTCCGCTTTTGTAAATATTGTCACTGCCCACCTCCCCCTGCTTAGACAGAATTGGCAGCAGCTGGTTGGGAGGACTGGGGCAGCTAGACAGGGGAGTAGTGTCAGCGGGGGGGGGGGGGGGGGAGCTGGCGAGGCCAGGGTTTCTGCCTAGGGCAGCAGAAACCCTTGGGCCAGCCCTGCACCTGCAATTCTCTGGAAGAAGGTAGAAAGAGATTCACTTGTGACTTTCTCCCTGTGGAAGAAACTGTCAAGGTTCCTAAGGCATAGGAGGGAGTGAAAGCCCCTCAACTCATATTTACTTTTTGCGTAGAACTGGCAAAACAAACCCTGTGATGAAAACTGGGTGTCTAGCATTGGACTGTGGGAGAATAGAGATCGCCATCTCCCAGGATTGCTATAGGAGGCAAAGAGATGAACCCATCACAAAACTGCACTGGAAATCAGGTGACAAACCAGTCTAAAAACTATATAGAATATATCTAGGATTCCTGCATCCAGAGTGATATTTTGTTAAGATGATAGAAGAAATGAACCAGATCCAGAATGTCAGGATATCCATTTTGGATAGGTTGTAATGCAGGAAAACAAAAAGCCAACCCCTCCCCCCCCCAAAAAAAAAAAAAAATAAAAAGAGAAATAGAGTTTAGAAGGTTGTGGAAGGGAAGGCTTAGCCGTCTACTTACAGTAAGAAGGAAGCATATCCCACAGATGACCAAAGAAATGACTCAAATGAAGAATGTAGATTTGTATACGATATAAGGCCACAGAGTGCAATTGAAGGGATCCCTCTTGGAGTGGAAAAGGTAGTTACTCAGCTGTAGCAGGTGTTCTCCATAAACAGCAGGAGTAGGTCCTCATGTACAGGTGACATCCTTGACAAAGCTCCGTGTGAGAATGCTCCTCAGCTTCTATTGGAAGCTTTTGGGAGGCTCCACCACACCTCCTTCCCACCTACCACCACAGTGTTATCTTGATTCAGTCTAGAAACGTAGCTGTAGCAGAAAACAACTTCTCAGGGAGATAGGAGAGTTGTGAGGACTTATTCTTGCTGTCCATGGAGAACACCTGCTACAGGTGAATAACTACCTTTTTTCCGTGGACAAGCAGGAATGAGTTCTCACGTATGGGACTCCCAAGCTACAGGCTACCGAAAACCAAGAAGCCCACCGAGAAGCCCAACAGGGGCAAAACTCAACTGTGGTATGGCAACAGGCCTTACTGATCAGAGACCAACTATGTGCAAAAGCAGTAATACTCTTCCCTTTTTTTTTGGTAGCTTGGACAGAAAAGAATGGACCTAGGGGGGATGGAGTTGGATTTTAATCCCCAAACAGATTTTTGAGTACAGATTAGCCAAAGTTGCTGTCGCGTCAGGACTCGCCATCTAATCAGTAGTGGGATGTGAATGTGTTAGCTGAAGACCACGTCGCAGCCCTGCAGATCTCTTCCATGGAGACCAAGCGCAAGTTAGCCACTGTCGCAGCCATAGCTCTGACATTGTGAGCAGTGACATGACCTTCAAATGCTCAGGCCTGCCTGGGCATAAGTGAAAGAGATGCAGTCTACCAGCCAAATTAAAAGGAGCATTTGGAAACAGTAGCCCCTAGCTTATTGGGGTCAAAAGAAACAAAACACAGTATGGACTTTCTATGGGCTTTTGTCTGCTCCAACTAGAAGGCTAAGACTCGCTTGCAGTCCAATATAAGCAATACAGCTTTCCCTTTATGGGTATGAAGTCTCAGGAAAAATATTGGAAGAACAACTGTCTGATTAAGTTGGAAATCAGATACTACTTTTGGAAAGAATTTAGGATAAGTACAAAGGACCACTCTATTATGGTGGAATATAATGTAAGGTAGATGAACTACTAGAGCCTGAAGCTCATTCATTCTGCATGCTGACGTGACCGCCACCAGAAATAACACCTTCCAGGTCAGGAACTTCAGAGGACAGGAATCGAGCAGCTCAAATGGAGCTTTCATGAGCTATGCAAGAACCACATTGAGGTCCCAAGACACTATGGGAGGTTTATAGGGAGGCCAAAAAGAGAAGCAAACCCGGATAAAGCACAGTTACTTACCTGTAACAGGTGATCTCTGGGAACAGCAGGAATAAGTATTCACATATGGGTACGTCGGTACCGACGGAGCCTGCGCGGGAACGCTCCCCAGCGTCCAAAAAGAAAGCCTTTGGGAGCATCCCACGCGCATGCGCGCTGCGTTCCCGCCCATTTACTTCCCTCTCATCAGTTGGGTTTGTAGCTGAGACCGAAGGAGGGAAGTAGACAAATTAGAGAGAAAAAAGAGAGAGAGAGAGAACTCCTCCTAGGGGAGGTGGGTGGGTTGTGAAGACTTATTCCTGCTGTTCCCAGAGATCACCTGTTACAGGTAAGTAACTGTGCTATCTCCAGGAACAAGCAGGAATGAGTCTTCACATATGGGGACTCCCAAGCTAAGATGCCTGGAGGAGGCCCCAGCATGTTGCAAATCTAAAGATGGGCCATGCTTATCCCTCAAAACTTCAGGCATCCAAGGGATGGAGGGTAGGAGTTGAACTAGAAAAGAAAAAAAAGAGGTGCTGTGGAACAGCTTGACTAAACAAGGTATCCAGAGGGGAGTCCTTGTGTAAATCATAAATATTAGAAAAAAATATTGAGTCCCAATTTTCTAATGTGGATCTCACTCAAAAATATTGCAAAAATACTTGTTGAGGGTAATATGGGTCTGTGGTTGACAGCCAGTACATTATCCTCAAAGAAATTCCCTCAATGTGAAGTAGAGGGAAAAAAATAAATTTTGCAATACAGGAAGAGATGAGAAACCCTCATGGCCAGAACTAACCCCAGAAGAAAGTACTGGGGGAGTTCAATGAGGTTGGACTTTTGAGAAATAGCTAAAGCTTCTGTAAAGTCCAAAATATTGAACTTCTTGTCCTTGGAGCAGAATAAGGTCCTAGGAAAGAGTGGAGATAATCTGCCTGGTTTGCATGAAAAGGCAGAAATACCCTTTGCAGAAAAAAGGGGATAGGTCTTTAAGACCCCCTTTATTCCAATGAAAGACAGACATTTGTACTAGGCGTTGAGCCTCCAATTTCTTGAAGATCAGTAAAAGTCTTTTGTAAGTGATGTCACTTATGATGACGACCTTACATGTAGAGCTTCAGATGTGACGTAACCTAAAAGGTAACGGTAAAAGAAGGTATTTCCTAATTTACCATAGAAATTGGTTGTCCATTGAGTTTTATGGTATGCTGGGGCAGCATTAATATGGACAGTAAACAAATCTTTCAAAGTCAGATGTTGTATAGAGATTGACGCAATAACAAGAAGGATTAAGACCTACTTGAGAATATTGATGGAGAATCTCTGTCTGGTTAAATATGGAAGAACTATAGAGAAAGTTTCGTGGAAACTGGTATTATGTTCTTCACTTACAGGGATAGGACTAGACTTCTTGAAAAGATCTAGCCCCAGAAATAACCAGGTCTCGAGACGTACGTGAATGAGTGCAGAGGAGATCCTTAGTCTTAAGACAGCAAGTCTGGATCCTTCTATAATTTCAAATAGTAGCTGGAGAAAAAGACGCAATATAAGGGGATACCATGTTTGCCTCTTTATGAGGGCAATATGAATATCATGCGTTCTCTTGTTCAACATAAGCTACCATGAAGTATAAGAAATTAGAAGGAAAGTAGTGAATAAGGACCAACTGCAATGAAAAAAATGCATCCCTGTTGTGGAAGTTCCAGTGAGATGTGGAACAAATCAGGGAATTGTGCAATTTTCTACGCTTTCACGTGGTCTAAACTCGGGTTACCTTTTCTTAAAAGGAAATTTTAAGGAATATGGTAAAAGTAGGAAAAAAACAGTCATGTAGGAGCATGACTGGCAGAGTCTACCAGCTGAAGCCCTTCTTAACTATCTGGCCGCTACCTATTAGGAGTAGCTCTGAGGCTCTCTGGCAAAGGCCCACAGTTGCAGAGCTTTGTTGTAGAATTGCAGAGAGCATGTTGTAGGTTGCTTAGATCTGGCTGTTGAATTGCCAGTGTGCAACCTAATCTATTCTGTTGGAGCCAAAGAGAATTGAAGGTGGCTAAGAATAGTAGACGGGCCTGATGCCTGCAACAATAAATAGTCCAAATGAGTTCTGGACCTCATTTGGAATTATCTGTTATTAAGGCAGCATAAAAAGTTAGGTCCTATAGATTGGAGAGGACCGACAGACATAATTTGGAGTAGTGATACCCAATTTCTGTCCGAAAAGCTGCCTTAAAAAAAATATCTGAGAAAATGATGAACCGCAAAGGGGGAGAAAACTCTGTATGGAAACTACTTACTGGAGTAGGTATTGAAGAAAATCCTATGGCTTAGAGAATAAGCCCTCCAGTTGATTAGTAGTACTCTTAGAGACTGAATGTCTGGGCTAAGAGGGATAGAAAGTAATACAGAGTTGAGAAGACTTACAATTTGGTAAGTCTTTGAAGAGATAAGGTCCCCTTGCAGTTAAAAGTATGAGATATCCTCGTACAGGAAACTGACAAGGTGAAGGGTATAGCTCACCCTGTTAGTTGTTAGTCCTCCTTTGTTTTAAAAGGAGAAACCTGTTATCTCTGGGGTATGATAGTCCTTAATAGCTCTTAGAACTAGAAGGATAGATTTCTCTTGTAGCAAGAGATTCCTGCCCAGAGTCGAGGATTGAGTCAATGTATGACTGATATCTCAGCATGGATGAGATGAATTTTAGATGCTTCTGTTGAAAAGAAGTAGGCTCAAAAGTTCTAAACCTCACACAGAAAAAGTGAATAAAATATCAGAAACCCTGCGATTGCTGGGTTTGCTGAGCCTGTTGAGGTTTTGATTCTCTTAGCCTGGTGTGATGTTGCCCATCTTTGGAAACATCTGCATAATGGGTAGAAGATGGATAAAACTTTTTTCCCCTAGGGGGATAAAGCTTTTTAGGAGATTTTTTATTAGCTGGGATAGAGGAAAGTTTTGACAATCCTCTGAAAGCAACAGCATCAGTGCTTAACTGATTAGCTTGAAATAAAGCCTCCTTGTTGAAGAAATTTTCACCAGTACAAGGAGTATTTCCCAGCCTTTCCTGTACCCATCTGTCCAAGTCTGAAGCTTGGAGCCAGGCTATGTGTCGTGCTCCTATTGCTATAGCAGACGTTCTGCTAATAGACTCAAAACAGTCCAGGGAAGCATGATTAAGGAACCTAGAGATGTTTTGAGCATGATTGACTAATAAGAAATAGTCTGCTCTTTTATGCTCTGGAAGAAAAGGGTTCAAAAGCTTTAAGTTCTTTGTGACCTCTTCAAGAGATAATCCCATATAGAAAATATATGAGATAATTCTTGCTGAAAGCATGGATGCCTGGAAGCATCGACGTCCAAAGGCATCTAAGGTCCTAGACTCACGACCTGGCGGATAAGAAGAGTGCTTCTTTGCACTCTTAATACGCCTCATTGCTGATTCTACAACAAAAGAATGATGAGGAAGTTGAGTCTTTTGAAAACCTGGAGAAGGTGGCACCTTGTACATAGTGTCAAGTGTCTTAGAATGTGGTGATACCGTTAAAGGAGTTTCCCACATTCTTAATAGTAGATCTTGTAAGATCTGATGCAAAGGAAGCATGATCACCTCCTTTGGAATCCAGGGGAATTGCAGTGTCTCTGAATCCCCCGGTAGGGATTCTTTACCAGGTATAGAAATGGCAAGTAACTTTGCCATATCAAGCAGAAAAGCTTGAAAAGATATCTCCCCCGAGGAGGACCCTCTAAAATGAGGGGTAAAGGCTAGACTTGTTGAAAAATCAGCCTTGGTACCGATGGATTCATCCCAGTCATCGGGATCGGAAGACTTGAAAGGATGAAGCATTGGATTTTCTTTAAAGCGATGTCTTCGGTACCACCCGAGGCCGGTACCGAATCCCCCATGCTAGAGATCAATTCCAGGCTCGGCATCGAAGGAAGCGAGTCTGTCGAAGCAAGCATGGACGGTACCGACACCGACACCGGTACCGGAGCCGATATCGATACTGATACTCGAGGAACGGTCTGCAGCAACTCTAGCGGTACTGAAGTAGCCGAGAGCGCTAAACTTTCATCGGTGAGGAGTGTTTCATCCATCACCATAGCTGATGCCGGGGTGTCGGTACCGCTCGAAGCGGCCACAACCACCGAGCATGGCCCAGGTATGTTCAGGGGCGGCCCAAGGGGGGTGCGGGGCCATGTGCGGAGACTCGGTGTGGGGCCTCATTTGCATAAGGGACCTCATTTGCATAAATATTTGCATAATTTTACCATACACTAACTTTTAGTAAACATGCCTCTCAATAAGTGTATGGATAAAGAAAGACTAAAAGATTTCTACAATACTATAATCCAGTGCCAACCGCCAGGCACATTAGGAACTACTACAAACACTGCCCATTTAGAACCCATAGCAAACCCGCCGTATCCTAACAGCACTACCAGGACTCACAAAGCACCATACCCTACCTATCAAAAGGCAACACTGCAAATATTAAACCAATACATTTCAGAGAATAACAATACATGACCTACTGGGGAAAGGGAACAAGTGGCAATGTCAAATAGGAATTGCATAAACACAATACCTCAGCTCAGTTACACATACAGAGAACAGACCATCACCAAACAAGGAATCACAATTTAGAAACAGGAAGACAATTAAACTGGGAACCCCAAATGCCAAACTTGGAATGTACAACACTGTAGAAATAAAACTATAAATCAATTTCCTCTTGTACTAAACAAAGCGCAGACGTTAATGATGCACATTTCCCAGAGCTGACATATTCCAGTTAATAAATTCAAAATAAAGAGATATCTTTTTACCTTTTGTGCATTTTTTTTTCAGTTGCAATTGCTCCAGCCACTTTCTTCTGGTTTCTTTGTGTCTTCTGCTAACTCTCCATCGTCTGCTGTCCATGTCCTTTCTTCTCTCTTCTAATTTTTTTCCATTCTCTCTCTACATCTGCTTTAACATACTAATCTTTCTCCTTTTGCTCTTTCCTCATTCCTATTTCATCCACTCAAATTTTACCCCTCCATCCTCAATCCCCACTTACTCTCCCAATACCCAGCCAATTGTAGATTTTTCTTCCGTCCCACACAAAATATTTTTTCCCCTCTCGATTTCACTCTCCCAGCTCCATCCCATTCTAATCTCCCCCAACATCAGCTCCCTTCTAGTTCCAGCCTCACCCAGTATCCGCTCCCTTCTAGTCCCCCATCCATTTCCAGTCCTATCCAAGTCCCTCCATCAGCCCATTTCCAATACCAGCCTCCCATCAGCCCATTTCTAGTCCTTTCCTAGCCCCACCATCAGCCGATGTCAAATCCTAGCTCCCCTCCACTCAGCCCATTTCCAATCCAAGCCCATGACCCTACTTCCAGTTCTAGCCCCTCCATGAGTCCATTTCAATCCAAGCCCCCACCACAACCCATTTCCAATATTAGCTCCCCCCAACACCCAATTCCCAGTCCTATCCCCTAGCCCCCTCCATCAGCCCATTTCCTGTCCTAGCTCCCTCCCCTCACAACCCATTTCCATTCCAAGCCCCCCTCCCCATCAGCTATTTGCAGTTCAAGCCCCCCTTCCCCTCAGCCCATTTCCATTCCAAGCCCCTGTCCCCATCAGCTATTTGCAGGTCAAGCCTTCCCTTCCACTCAGCCCATTTCCAGTCCTAGGAACCCCCCGAACCCATTACCAGTCCTAGCCCCCCCATAGCCTATTACCAGTCCTAAATCCCCCTCAGCCCACTCCCAGTCCTAACCCCATCAGCTCATTTCCAGTCCTAACCCCCATCACCCAATTTTCAGTTTAAGCCCCCCCACATAGCCCATTACCAGTCCTAACCCATCAGCCCACTCCCAGTCCTAACCCCATCAGCCCATTTCCAGTCCTAACCCCATCACCCAATTTTCAGTTTAAGCCCCCCCGCATAGCCCATTACCAGTCCTCACCCCCCATCAGCCCACTCCCAGTCCTAACCCCAACAGCCCATTTCCAGTCCTAACCCCCATCACCCAATTTTCAGTTTAAGCTCCCCCGCATAGCCCATTACCGGTCCTAACCCCCATCAGCTCACTTCCAGTCCTAACCTCATCAGCCCATTTCCAGTCTTAGCCCCCCCATAGCCCATTACCAGTCCTAACCCCCATCACCCCATTTCCAGACTTAGCTCCCCATAGCCCATTATCAGTCCCCCCCTATCAGCCCTCTTCCAGTCCTAACCCCATTAGCCCATTTCCAGTCCTAACTCCCACCCCAACAGCCCAGGGAAATTAAAAAAAAAAAGAAAAAAAAAAAAAGCTGTCTGCTGCCACGGCAACGGCAGAATCGAATATCCCGCGGGGCCCCCCCCTGGAGAGTTTCTCCCTCGCGGCTCTGTTAAGTCCCTGCAGGCTTAACAGAGCCACGAAAGGGAAACTAGTCTCCCTTCGCGCTCTGAAAGCCGGTGCGGCTGCTGAGACAGAGCTGATGCAAGGAGGGCAGGCTCTGTTGGGCAGGGGCGGGGGGGGCCCAC
The DNA here is from genome assembly GCA_033557465.1 of Ichthyophis bannanicus. NCBI lineage: Eukaryota > Metazoa > Chordata > Amphibia > Gymnophiona > Ichthyophiidae > Ichthyophis > Ichthyophis bannanicus. Next base: position 553,313,120 of record CM066031.1, read on the forward strand.
GGGATATTCGATTCTGCCGTTGCCACGGCAGCAGACAGCTTTTTTATTTTAAAATTTACTTTAAAGCAGAATGTTCTTTGCGCGGGGCCCTGTGCAAAAAACATTCTTGCTCAATGGATGGGCCGGCCCTGGGTATGTTCATCGAGGTAAGAACCCCGGGAACAACCTGAAGCCCCGTTAATGCTTTGGAGCCCGAAGACTCCCGCCGGGGCTTTATTGCCAAAATGTCCTCGAGGGCAAAGCCGGAGCCATCTCAATGCTGAGAAGGAGATCTACCACTCGAGGACTGGCTAGTCTTTACAGACTTTTGTTTGGTTACCTGATCCTGTGAAGAAGAAGATATTCTAGCTGGTGACATTGAGTGCGATGTGAACCGGGTATCGAGTTGTGCTCGATCCTGAAGACTTCTTCTGTTTGAGCTCCAGCAGGAGAGACACTCCAGAGGGCAATGGTCAGGACCTAAACATTTTAGACACCAAATATGAGTGTCTGAAAATATATATCTGTACTGCCACACTTTGAGCATTTCTTAAGGATAGTGACTGGCTTTTCCATAATGGAAGGAGAGAGGCCTAGTGGCCTAGAAACCGTCAGGCACTAAACAGGAAAAAATTTCTAAGAAAAGAAGAAATTCTTCAGTAAAAAGAAAGAAAAGCACCGGTGGTACCGGTGGTGTCGAGGGAAGGCAGACGCGACCACCAAAGACTAAGAATAAAAAGAAGAATTTTCTGCGGTGACATCCTGCCGGCTCCGCAGAAAACTGATGAGAGGGAAGTAAATGGGCGGTATGGCAGCGCGCATGAACGTGGGATGCTCCCAAAGGCTTTCTTTTTGGACGCTGGGGAGCGTTCCCGCACAGGCTCCATCGGTACCGACGTACCCATATGTGAAGATTCATTCCTGCTTGTTCCTGGAGATAGCATATATAACTAAAGACTGTACCAAGATGGACTTTCTTTCCACAACTTGATGATATGCCCTAATTGCACCGAGGTGGACCCTAACAGAATTGGACTTAAGTCCAGACTCAGAGAGATGTAGAAGATATTCAAGCTGTTTTTGTGTGGAACAGACAAAAGGATCTAGGGCCTGGCCCTCACACCAGACAGTAAAAATCTTCCACTTGCAAGAGTAAGACTTTCTCATAGATGACCTCTTGGAGGACAAAAGGACGTCGGTTACACCCTCCAGCAGGTTGAGCTCAGACATTAGCCTCTCAACATCAACACCGTGAGGGCCAAGGACTGGACACTGGGGTGCAACATTGTCCAGCCTTCCTGAGTTATGAGATTGGGCGCAAAGCCAAGCCATAGCGGTGGCTCTTGCCTGGAAAGTTGTAGCAGGAGAGAAAACCATATCTGAGCCAGTAGGGAGTGATGAGAATCATCGTGCCATTGTTTGATTTGAACTTCAGGACAGTCTTTACAATGAGAGTTAGTGGAATATAAGTGTACTGAAGACCCCCCCTCCCCCAGTGAAGGAGGAAAGCATCCGACGCTAGTCTGCTGTGTGATTTTACCCTGGAGCAGAACTGATCCACCTGGGCATTTTGGGGGGTGGCGCTTTATTGAGGGGGTTCCCCGTTCTTGAAAGATATGAATTGCAATCTCCCTGTCCAGTGTCCACTCATGTAGCTGGAGGACTCGACTCAGCCTGTCTGTCAGAATGGTTTGCTTGCTTGGCAGGTACGTGACTTTTAAATCCATCCCGTGAGCGATGGTGAACTTCCACAACCTGACCGCTTCCCAACACGGGAGGCACGAACCCGTTCCTCCCTGCTTGTTGTTGCAGAACATGGTAACCTGATTGTCATTTTGAATCAGAACTATTTGGCTGGCCAGTTGATCTTGGAAAGCTCTTAGAGAATTTACCACTGCTCTTAGTTCCAAGAGGTTGATCTGATTGAGACTTTTTTGGCTGGACCAATCGCTCCAGGTGTGCAACCCATTGAGATGAGCTCCCCAACCCAGCTTGGATGTGTCTGTCATCAGAGCTTTTTGGGGTGGAACAATTTAGAATGGGAAAACCCTTGAGCAAATTGTGGATTGCCTACCATTCTAATGATTGAATGAGAGGGGCAATAACACACAGATGATCCCTGAGTCGACCCGTGTCCATTGAGTCCTATGAGTCCACTGAGCTTGCCTCATGTGGAGGCATGCAAAGGGCATGACATGCATTGTAGAGGTCATGTGGCCTAGTACAGTCAACATCTTGAGAGCTATTACTTGCTGACTCACTTGTGTTTCATGTACCAGTGCTGTCAATTTATTTAGTCTGTCTTGCAGCAGAAAGGCTCTCACCTGTCAAGCAGGGTTCCAATGAATTCCAAATAGTGGATGAGTTGAAGGTGGGATTTTGACTTATTTTAGTACAAACCCTAGTAGTTCCAACATCCGAATGGTCAATCATGTTCATTCTTGGACTCCTTCTGGAGTGGCACTCTTGATCAGCCAATCGTCTAGACAGGGGAAGACAAACACTCCCAGTGTCCATAGGTAAGCTGCTACTACCACAAGGCACTTTGTGAAGACACGAGGAGCTGAGGCCAGGCCAAATGACAACGCACTGTACTGGAAGCCTTGTCCCCCAGGACGAATCTAAGATACTTCCTGTGAGCAGGATATATTTGTATGTGGGTGTAGGCATTATTGAGATCCAGCAAGCATAGTTAATCTCCTTTTTGGAGGTAAGGAAGCAGGGTGCTTAGAGAAATCATTCTGAACTTTTCTCTTACCAAGTACAGGTTCAGATCTCTTAGGTCTAGGGTGGGATGATATCACCCCGTTTTCTTGGGGGGGATTAGGAAATATCTGAAATACAAAACTCTGATTTCTTTGCTTTGGTGGCACAAGCTCGATTGTGAGATCTGACAAGAGGGCAGTGATTTCTCTCAGAAGCAGTTCCTGATGCAGAGGGTCGAGATGATGTACCCTCGGGGGGCAATTTGATGGTAGTTCCAATAAATGTAGTTGTTAATCGCTTTTAATGATTTGTAGAACCTATAAGTCTGAGGTTATGAGGGAACACTTTTGTACAAATATAGTGAGCCTTCTCCCAATTGCAGGGTTGTCTACAGCGGTCGTTGGAAGATTGGCTATGCTCCACAGGATTCAGTCAAAACCCAGCCCCAAGTTTCAGCTGAGGCGGCGGCTGGGCCTTCTGAGGTTTCTCTTGATGCTGTTGCTGGCGAGGGGCCTGCTTGGGTTGAGAGGTCTGGGGCCCAGGAAAGTACTTACGCCTACGAGGGTAATAGGTCTTTTTCTAGTTACCACCTTGATACTTCCTAGCATGCTCAGACGTGCGCCTGAACCGCCTGGAAAGGGTAACACTCTGCTTTTTGATATGGCCAGCTTTCTCGACTTATTCCCCAAAGAGATTCTCTCCACAGAGAATCTGCCAGCTTGTTTTGCACTGACTGTTCCAGGTCCGACGACTGGAGCCAAGCAAGTCTTTGGATGTTAATACCGATAGCATAATTTCTGGATGCCATTTCAAAGATATCATAGGTCGCTTAGACCATGAACTTCAAGCATTCCTTGCTGTGGCCCACTAGGAAATGATATGGATCCAATTTCTCCGGAGGTAGGAAGTGGGCCAGATCAGCCAAGTCGCACATGATGTTCTTCAAGAACATCCCCATGTAGAGCTGGTAAGAAGCCACACAGGCACCAAGTATGAAACTCTGGAAACATCTCTCGAAAGAGTCCAGTATCCAAGCCTTCCTCCCTGGGGGCGCCAAGGAATGAGTCTTGGTACTCTTGATTCTTTTTAAGAAGGATTTGACCCCCAAGGAATGGTGCAGAAGCTGAGGTAAAAAAAAAAGTACTTTCCTGATGCCTATTCATGCCTGGAGCAGGTCTAAACTTGGATGAGGTCACAGACTTCCCCAAGTTTCTGAAATTGAGCAGGGACATCTATCTAAGTCCATTGCACTGCCCCAGACATATCTCAGCCACGCCCTCTGCCAACTTGGCTATCCGCACAGAAGGGATGTCTTTAAAAGCCATTTCTAAAATGGCTTCAGGGATCTCTGTAATTTGGACATCTGCATGCACGTCTTCAGACATCCAAATCGCAGCTAAAACGTTTTTAAAATGATCCCCTTAGCCTCTTATTCAGAGCAGTCACCTGCAGATTCTTTAGCCACTTTCTTCTCTGTCAAAGTTCAATGTCTTATGGAGGAACTAGTCAATCAGAAACTTTGTATCTAGTCAAGCTGATAGAATTTTAGAAGTAATTTTAATATAATGAGGAATGTCATAGATGAAAATGTTGGTCCACTGAATAAGGGTTTTGTTTAGTTTAGCAGCAGTAATCAGTAAATCCATTCTCTCTGAATACAGTAACCAGTCCTGGTGACCCTATGCCATTTTTTTTAAATTAAACAATTATTTATAGTACATGACAGGGCATGTTTCATTGACTTGAAAGGCAGCTTGTGTGTGACCTCTGCTAAAGAGGCAAGTTATTATCCCATTTTGAACTTGCTGTTTTGGCCAAAATTACAGAAAAAGTTGTCTATCAGCAAATGAACAATTGGGTTAAAAGGGAGAATTTACTGCACCCTAAGCAATCAGATTTTGGGAAAAATTAGGAGATGGCCCTTCTGCATATGATGACATAGTAGTGAGTAGCTGGATAGGGGCAATCTTCTAAGATCTGATAGCTGCTTTTGATCTGTGGGGATTAGGAAGGTGATCTCCCACCTTTTTCTCAGGATACACTTAAGTTTTTCTGGGTGGTCAGTCCTCAGCAATCAAAGGTGTTTGCATGCTCTACTCCTGACCAGGTGCACCAAGATAAAAATCATACCTCGGTTCTTTGACTCCAATTCTCTAAATTCAGTGCAAGTGAGGAAGGAATGAAAACTCGCACGCACACACAGAATTATACCATAACAGTGTCTGCTTGAAGCCTTAAGTGAGAGATTCACAGGCCTGAAAACTCGAGCAGTCTCCTGTAATCCCCATGGCCGCAGGACCCCTTTTATTAGGGGAAAACTACCATATTCTACAATTTCATCTTATCACTCTATGTCATGCTTTTGCTTCACTTTTCATCTATCTACATGTTACCGATCAAGCTAAACACTGAGCCCAATATTTGAAGGGCACTTAAATGATTTACAGCCCAGTAAACCGTGTAAATGCCCTAAATCAGGATATTCAACGGCACTTACATGATTAGTGCCGTTGAATATCCACGTCAAAGTCCACTACACGCCCTGATGCTCTGGGGTTAGCATCAGGGTGTATTATGGGGCATTACAGGGTAGAGTGGAGGTGGAGACTGCCACTAACCAGGTAGCGGTGATAGTGCACCGCTACCCAGTTAGTGATCTGCAGCTAAAACTAGGCCAGCTTTTGGCTCCCCTAGTTTTAGCCACAGATGCTAACCAGGAAGCGGTGCAATATCACTGCTACCTGGTTAGCCTCGGCAGCTCTGGGGCATGTATGGTGACACCAGATATTCAATACTGTCGTTGTGGCATTGAATATCCAGTGTTGTCGGCAGGCAGGGCTATGGGCTGTGGTGGCACATAGCCTGCACAATACAATATGGGGCCCTACATGTTTCAGGTCAAGCTGCTTCTGCATAATACGACTTTGGCTTCTATATACATGTTCTACCAGACTGTTAGCAAAATTCTCACTCTCCATATTTCTGAACCTTTCAGAGACCCTGGTACCCCACTTTTGAGTCCCTTTCTACAAAAGGTATATTTTGTGGAGTCCCTCAAGGCTCGTTTTAAGACCTCTATTCTTCAGCACTTTATTCCCCCCCCCTTGGTACAGAGTGTAGTTACTCACCTATAGGAGTGGAGGAGTAGCCTAGTGGTTGGGGCAAGGTACTTCAGGCCGGAAGGTCGGGGGTTCAAATCCCACTAGAGGACAGCAACCTTGGGCCGGAAGGACTGGGGTTTCTAGTCCCACAGGTGCTCCTTGTGGTCTTGGGCAAGCCACTTAACCCTCCATAGCCCATGTTCCCTGTAAAATAGTTATCTCCAAGTTATAATACCCTGTTCAATGTAATTTCAGTTTGTTCAATGTAAACCGCACTGATGCAGAATAGCACGGTATATAAGAGAATGTAAATAAATAAATAAAATAGCAGGTGTTCTCTGAACAACAGGAATAAGTCCTCACATAAGGGTGATGTCCCCCATCGGAGCCCCATGCGGGAACGCTCCTAAGTTTCCACCAGAAGCTTTTGGGAGCCTCCATCACGCATGCACATCTGCCTTCCTGTTTGCTGTGATGCCATCTTATTCTCAATAAAAAACAAAAGCTAGTAGCCAAAAACAACTCCACGGGGAGGTGGGAGGGTTGTGAGGACTTATTCCTGCTGTTCATGGAAAACACTTGCTACACGTGAGTGACTACACTCTCCATGAACAAGCAGGAAGAAGTCCTCACATATAGAACTCCCAAGCTAGAGGCTACAGAATACAAAAAAACAGCCCAACTGGGGCAACAAGAACCAGAACAAACAGCACATATAGTCCCTCTCTGGGACTCAACCGATTCAATGTCCACGGCAGACATCTACATCAAGATGACTCTTTCAGTAGCCTGGACAGACAGAAGGGACGGTGGAAAGGAATTGAACTTAAATCCCAAACAGATGCTGGAGTACGGCTTGTATGAAGTTACTGTCATGCTGGGAATCTCCATCCAGGCTGTAGTAGGCTGTAAAGGTGTGGACAGAGGACCATGTGGCAGTCCTGCAAATCTCCTCCATGGAGACCGAGCGCAGATTGGTCACAGATGCAGCCATGAAGGCGAGTGCCTGGGAAATCTCCCAAACTCCAGGAAAGTCAGGTCCTCTGGAGGTGACCGCCATCGATGGTTTGGCAGAGACGGGTTGGAGGGGATGTCCCAGTGGAAGATAGTGTTGGGAGACTCCTCATCCATCTCTCATGCAGACTCAGAGCTGGAGGAGGTGGCTAGCGCTCTGCTGTTGTCAGACCGACTTGGCGTTGACGACACCTGTGTGGGTGGCTCCAGCACTGCCACGCCAGGTCTCCACACGGATGCCAACGGAGTCGACACCAAGCGGGTCAGTCTCTCAAGGATGGGAGGGGCATCCTCCGGGGAGGTCCTGGAGGAGGACAGTCCCATTACAGGCGCTGACAACCCAGAGTGACCAGAAGTTGGGCCCCGCTGAGCCTCAATGAACACTGCGAAACTGCGTTCCAGGGCTAGCATCCTGGCCTCAATGCCCAACAGCTCCGCCGAGGTGGGTGCCATTTTCAAGGATGCCAACGCCAGAGTCAGGCCCCAGATAGGGGAGTCCTGGATGGTGATGACATCGGGGGAACCGACTCTATCCCGATTCAGTCAATGACGCCTCCTTCTGGGATTGCTTGGAGGGGACGCTTCTGGGTCTCATCACCAGCGTCGAGTTGAGGGCTCTGTGCCCAGGTCCTGGAGGTCTTACCCCCCTAGGCCGAGGTCGGACTTCCACTTTGGCTTTGATGAAGCTTTAGACGCCCAGGGAAGGTCCTCCTCCGAGGACTCCAATGCACGCCAGTCTCACAGCTCCGACCAAGCCCAAGAGCGAGATGCTGAGTTGCCTGATGCCGGTGTTGAAGGCAGGAATTCTGCCCCTGATGCCGATCCCAAGGCATACTTGCGAAACAGCTCCCCCTGCCACCTTTCATGCTCCTTCTGGGTCTTAGCCAACATCACAAGGCAAAACGGGCAGGAAGACATGTCATAGTCCGCACCAAGGTGTTTTATGCAGGTACTCTGGTGTTCTGTGCGGGATATAGTGCAGTTGCAGTTGCCACACTGCTTAAATCCGCTGATCGAAGACATAGTGGGAAAAACAAGCCCCATGAGGTTAAACTCCGTCTCGACCAGCTAGGCCATGAGCAAAAACCCCATGGTCCAAAAAAATAAAATAAATTACCTGAGCAAAAAGCACAATGCCAAGGCGTTGGACTCAGGCGGCGGAAGGTGATCAATATCTAAGAAATAAGAAAATTTATCGGGAAACGGTGGGAAAAATCCACTTTAACCAGGGTGCACAGACAGCACATCTGCAGGGCTCTGTGGTAAAAAGACCAAGGTAAGATGGCACCTTTGGACAGGAAGATGACCATACATGCATGGTATAGGTCCCAAAGGCTTTCTTTGAAAGCTGGGGATTGGATCCGCGGGGCTCCATTGGCTCCGTCTCCCATAAGGGAGGACTGACTTCCTGCTTGTTCCCAGAGAAAGATCAACCTGATTGTAGGCAAAGGAAAGGTAGTCAGCCACCCACCATGAGAGAGTGCACTTAGATTCTGCCACCCCAAGGCGGTTAGGGTCAAAGGAGATAGAGCTCCATTGAGTGGCAGTGAGGCTGTGTTCTCTGGATGTAAAAGGACAATGCCCTCTTGCAATCGAGAGTGTGCAGGGAGGCCTCTGCCCTGGAGGCGTGAGGCCTGAGAAAGAAGGTGGGGAACACCACCTCTTGATTCAGGTGGAAAGCAGAGACTACCTTCGGTAGGAACTTGGAGTGGGTCCGAAAGACCACTCTGTTCTTGTGGAACCTCGTGTAGAGCACATGGGCCACCAGTGCCTGCACCTCGCTGACCCATCAGGCTGAGGTGTGTGTCACCAGGAAAATGATCTTCCAAGACAAAATATTTGAGATGGCACATTGCCAAAGACTCAAATGAGGAGCCATGAGCTTCCCCAGCATCATATTTAGGTCTCATGCCACTGGCAGTGGGCAGACCAGGGGCCGGGACAGGAGTCGTCTTTTCATGAAACAGCCCACCAGTGGGTGCACTGAAATGGTTGAGCTGTCAACAGGAAGGTGGTGCGCCGAAATAGCACGAAGGTGCACCCTGACTGTGTTGGACTTTAGGCTGGCCCCGGGGATATGCAAGAAATATTGCACAACATCTTGCACCGAGCAAGAGAAGGGGTTAAGGACCACCGTCCGTGCACCAGACAGAGAACCTGTTCCATTTAAATGTGTACGCTTGATGCATGGCATCCTTATGTAAAGCTAGCAGGACATCCTCCAACTCCTGCAAGAGGCATAAGTTTGCAATGGCTAACCTTTCAGTATCCAGGCCGTCAGAGCAAGGGACTGGAGGATGGGGTGAAAAGTGTCCCATTCTCCTGCGACAGTAGGTCTGAGGAGCTCCCTAGTGGCAGCGAATCCCTCCAAGAGAGCTGCAGAAGCAGGGGGAACCAGGGTCACCTGGGCTATCTGGGAGCAATGAGGATGATGGAGGCTGCCTCTGCTGAATCTTGAGCAGCGCCCATGGAACCAGGGGTGTAGGCAGGAATGCATACAGGAGACCCCTGGACCAAGGGAGGAAGAAAGCAAACGCCACCTCCCTGCCCTGGGCGGGACTCCAAGAACAGAAGCTTGATAGTTGTGCGTTCTTAGGACTGGCAAAGAGATCTAATCACTGGAAAAGACCTCTCCGAGTACTGCTGGGTGCAGCTGCCACTCGTAGAGTTGAAATACTCCACTCAGGTGGTCTGCTAGCACATTGTCCCGGCCCAGCAGGTAAATTGCCCAGATGGTGATGTTCTATCTGATGACAAAATTCCACAGGTGAACGGCTTCCCAACAGAGGTGGTACAGACCCATGCCCCCCTAATTGTTGAGGCAGTACATCACTACCTGGTTGTCTGTCTGGATTTGAACCACCTGACCTTTCAGGTGGTCCTGAAACACCCGAAGAGCATTGTATATTGCATGGAGCTCTAGTAGGTTGATCTGCACAGCACTCTCTCCCGACGACCATGGGCCCTGCAACTGCAGGTGATCACAGTGGGCTCCTCAGCCCAGTTTGGACATGTCCGTCCTGAGAACACGCTGAATTGGGGATGCCCGGAAGGGCAGTCCAGCTCAGAGGTTGTGAAGGCTCTGCCACCAGTTGAGGAACACCGCCAGGGTCAGTGTGACCTGGATCCTGTCTTCCAAGTGGCCGGAAGACTCTGTTCACTGGGTGTTGAGCATCCACTGGGCCTGCCGCATACAGGTGGGCAAAGGATGTGATGTGGACAGTAGAGGCCATGTGCTCCAGCAGGCAGAACATCTGTCTGGCCATCATGACCGAGCAGCCCTGAACTTCCCTGGCCAGGGTGGAGAGGTGCAGTGCGTGATCCTCTATTAAGAAGGCACATGCCTGGGTGGAGTTCAGAAGAGTGCTGATGAACTCTAATCACTGGGCCAGTAGCAAGTGTGACTTCAGAAAGTTGACCACAAACCCGAGCCGCTGGAGCAGCCCTATGGTGCACTGCGCAGTGTTGCACACCTCCAGCAAGCCAGCCTTGATGAGCCAATTGTCCAGGTAGGAGAAGACAAAGACCTCTAGAAAATGGAGGTGGGTGGCAATGACCACCAGGCAACTTGGTGACTACTGGAGGGGCTGAGGCTAGGCCGAAGGGGAATATCCTGTATTGATAGTGGTGTCCCCCTACGACAAATCGGAGGTACTGATGGTGCCTTGGATGGATCAGGATGTGGGTGTAGGCATCTTTGAGATCCAAGGAGCATAGCCAATCTTCCTGCAGGAGGTAGGCCGGCAAGATTCCAAGGGATACCATTTTGAACTTTTCCCTAACCAGGAAGCAGTTGAAGTCCCACAGATCCAGGATGGGCTGGAAACCCCGTTTTTTTGGGTACAAGGAAGTAACGGGAGTAGAACCCCTGGCCCTGCAGGGGCTGGAGGACTGGCTCTACTGTGCGATCCTTGAGCAAGGACTCAAGTTCCTTCTGCAGGAACTCCCTGTGCAAGGAGTCCATGGGTAATTCCCATGGAAAGAAGCGAGGAAGTAGCTGTAGAAAGTGGAGAAGGTAGGGGCGGCTCTATAATGTGGCATAGTGAGGCGGTGGCTTCAGGTGGCTAACGTTTGGTGGAGGCAAAAAATGCTCCCAAAACATCCGCCTCACTCCACCTTCAGATTTAAAAAAAAAAAGTGAACAAGCTGCTGACACTGCTCCAGCCATGGCGCAGGAGCCACCACTGTGATATTGGTAATAATTTAATATTAAAACAAAACCGATGTGGAGCCTTCCGGCCCCATGGAAACCTTGCTGCTGCATCCCGCTTCCTTTTGGGGGGCAGGACGGAGCAGCAAGGGTTCCATAGGGCCGAAAGGCTCTGCACCAGTTTCATTTAAATTTTAAATTACCACTATTGAGGCCACTGAGGAAGAGTAAAGAGGGGGAGTAGAAAGGAGCTGACATGGGGGGAAGGAGGGGGAGCGGAATAGAGCTGACACAGGAGAAAGGAGGCAGCAGGAATGGAGTTGACACAGGGGGAAGGAGGAGAGCAGAACAGACATGGGGGAAGGAGGGGGAGCGGAATGGAGCAGACATGGGGAGGAAGGATGGAGAGCGGAACGGACCTGACACGGGGGAAGGAGAGGGAGCAGAATGGAGTTGAGAGAGGAAAGAGGGGGCTGGAAGGGAGTTGCAGAGGGAGAAAGAAGGTTGGAAGGGAGCTGACAGAGGTGGAAAGAGATGGCTGGGAGTTGATAGAGGGGGAGGGCTGGAAGGGAGCTGATAAAGGGAGAAAGAGGGGGCTGGAAGGGACAGAGGGGGAAAGAGATGGCTGGAAGGGAGCTGACATGGTGGAGAGGGCTGGAAGAGAGCTGATAAAGGGAGAAAGGGGGTTGGAAGGGAGCTGAGAGAGGGGGAAAGAGGGGGTTGGAAGGAAACTGACAGAGGAGGGAACAGATGACTGGAAGGGAGCTGACAGAAGGGGAAAGAGAGGGATGGCAGGGAGCTGACACCTGGAGGAGGATGGAAGGGTGATGACACTAGGGAAGGGAGGAGGGGGATAGAAAGGAGCTGACTCCTGGGGATGGTACTGGAGAGGGACTAGAAGGGTGATGACACTAGGGAAGAGAGGAGGGGGATGGAAGGAAGCTGACATCTGGGGATGATGAGTGGGCTGGAAGAGAGCTGGAGTGGAGTGGCCTAGTGGTTGGGATGAGGTACTTCAGGCCTGAAGGTCGGGGGTTCAAATCCCACTAGAGGACAGCAACCTTGGGCCGGAAGGACTGGGGTTTCTAAGTCCCACAGGTGCTCCTTGTGATCTTGGGCAAGCCACTTAACCCTCCATAGCCCATGTTCCCTGTAAAATAGTTATCTCCAAGTTATAATGCCCTGTTCAATGTAATTTAAGTTTGTTCAATGTAAACCGCACTGATGCAGAATAGCGCGGAATATAAGAGAATGTAAATAAATAAATAAAATAAATAAATGATGATACTGGAGGGGGACTGGAAGGGAACTGACACTTAGGGATGGGACTGGTAGGTGGCTGGGTAATGGGGAGGGAGCACTGGGACTGGAAGGGAGCTTACAAGTGGGGAGGGTTACTAGGACTGGAAATAGGCTGATGGAAGGAAGTGAAGAAAGCAAAAGAGACAAGAAATGGCAGATAGACTATAGAAAGAGTGCTAAGAGAAGTCAGGAAAGCAGAAACCTCAGATCAGGACCAGCACGATCAGAGAATAAAATGGTCAGACAACAAAGGTAGAAAAAATAATTTTATTTTCAATTTAGTGATGGGACTTTGCGCTACCCTTATATTTTACACAGTTTGGGGAACTGCATCTCTTATTTATCTGGTGTTGCGCTGCACGCAGAGTCTGGCTTCTTGGGGTTTCTGGTTAATTTTTGTCTACATATTTTTATTTTAGGTTGTGATCATTTATTCTGTACTTGGTGAAAATCTATGTTGCGAGTGTGTGACTGAGGCCGTGTGTTCTGTTGACATGACGTTTGTACGCAGGGATCTGTACTGTAGTAAGTTGCATTGTTGAGCTTTTCAAATAGGTGTTAAATGTTCTAGGGCCCGCTGCAGTATTTATAGTGCTGCTTTTTTCTGGGTAGGCACCTTCTATGAGTTTTGGAAGTATATGCTGGTATGTATGGTAGATTTGGCCTTGTAGATCTTTGGTGACTTTTGTAGGGTTTTATATTCATACTCAATATGCCTGGTACTGTAGAATGTTTGTTGTTAGTGAGATAACCAGAATAAAGATGTACTTTTTTTTTTTTATATATTGAGTTCCGTGGGTGAATGTCCTACTCCTGCTCTGCACCCATTGTCGAGGGAGAGGTTTCTGTGGATGCAGAATATATATTCAAGAAAAAGTGAGAACCATAATGCAGTTTATAACAGAATAAAATGAGCTATAATTTGGTCTTATAAATTGTGCTGTGGTTCTCACTTTTTCTTTTAGTTACTTGGTGTGCGAGCATCTTGCATTTCCTTTGTTTTTTATGGAACATATATTAACGTTAACACCATGCTTGTCCAGTATGCTGTTTCAGGAGTTATGGTGGAGTTGCCAAGCCTTCCTTAGTATTTATGTTGGCGTGAGAGGTGTTGTGTTGGGGTCAAAGTCCCTCTTGTTTTTCAGAGGATAGGAATTGCTGTGTTGGGGCACCAAGTGGCTCTTGTTTTTGTGGAAGTGGGAGATGCTGCATGGGTGCTGTTGATCCCATCTTTTTTGGCATATTTAGCAGCATGTTTCCTAGGCTCTGCTCTGGTAACATATGAACATAAGAAATGCCATACTGGGTCAGACTAAGGTCCATCAAGCCCAGTATCTTGTTTCCAACAGTGGCCAATCCAGGTGACAAGTACCTGACAGGATCCTAAAAAGGCACACAGGCTCCACAATGCTCATCCTGGGGTAAGCAGTGGATTTCCTGGGTCCTCTTTAATAATAGTTTATGGACCTTTCCTCCAGGAACTTGTCCAAACCTTTTTTAAACGCACTACACTCATAGCTTTTACTACACCCTCTGGTAATTAATTCCAGAGTTTGATTACACAGGGTCGTAGGCTCACTGCAGGGAGGCAGTTATATCCTCCTGCAGTTACCGCATTTCAGCATTGCAAAACAGCTGCCGGTGCAACTAAGGCCACCCGCTGAGCCATTATATTAGTTCCTGCTAACAATGCAGATGCCTGTATGTGAGAATTCTCTCTCTTGCCTCACTCAGCAGTAAAGTATAATCTTGGGAAAGAAATCCTGTAAACCTAATAGTAATGGGTAAAAGCATTTTTTTACTCATGTCTTTTTATAGTTTATACCGATATATTCTCTACTTGATGAAGATCTATCTCTGTTCTGCATATGGTGACTGAGGCTACATGTTCTGAGAGGATGGAATTTCTATATAAGGAGCTATAGTAATCCCACTTGTTTAGTTTTCTGAATAGGAATATGGATGTTCTAGGGCAGGGGTGGGGAACCTTTTCCATTTGAAGGCCGCATGAGAGCTAACATCCTTCCAAGAAGGCCACATTCTAAAAAAAACCCTAACAAACCAAATTTACTGCAAAATGAAAATAATTTAATACTAATTTAACTTTTATAGAGAATTAACCCTTTCAAGTATCTTATACTGCCATACGGCAGAGTGCATATTAACAATGTTTCAATACAAATAAATATATATATATACACACACATTATTTTAAACTAAGCTAGCTGCTTGCCTTTCAGTGACTTTTCTGAGATTGTTTTTTGCGAGAAAGCAGTGTTATATCAGGCTGCAACGTGGATGTACGTAGTCTTAACTGGTCTTCTAGGTGTTCATCTGTAATTTGTGATCTTAAGGATGTCTTAATTTGTGTTAAGTAGGAGAATGTAGATTTGCAGATATGTTGTTGAGAAGCAGGAGAGCAAACGTCGTGCGTGTTCCCTGAGGTGAGGATATTCGACGGCATTTTTCCATATTTGATTGGGATCTTGTTTCTGTCAAACAGCGACTTCAGAATATAATCTTCTGAGAGCTCAATTAACTTCATCTGCAGCTTCTCTGGGGCCTCAGATACATCAACTAAGTGAGGTTGAAAAGCCAATTTGAGGGTCATGTCATGCTTCTCAAAATCTCTGAACCTTTCATTGTATTCCTTGATTAACGAGTCTATAACCAATTCATATTGTTTGAAATGTTCAAAAGAATATTTTTCTTCATTAATCATTTTTACTAGGTGACAGAAGTGCTCTTCAGAAAGCTCATTTCGGTCAAGAAGTGATTTATAAGAACATAAGATATGCCATACTGGGTCAGACCAAGGTCCATCAAGCCCAGTATTCTGTTTCCAACAGTGGCCAATCTAGGTCATATGTACCTAGCAGTTTCCCAAGAGACACAAGTTCCACAATGCTTGTACTGGGTCAAGCATTGATATCTTCGGTCACTTCTTAATAATGATTTATGGACCTTTCCTCCAGGAACTTGTCCAAACCTTTGTTAAACCCAGCTACACTAACAGCCTTTACTACATCCTCCGGTAACAAATTCCAGAGTTTGATTACACGTTGAGTGAAAAAATATTTACTTTTATTAGTCTTAAATAGTTTACCCTGTAGCTTCATTGCATGTCCCCTAGTCTTTCTATATTCTGATAACGTAAACAATCGATCTACGTTTACCCATTCCACTCCGTTCATTAATTTAAGAAATGTTAATTTTTTTCTGAATATTTTTATTTCTTGCCACATATATATAGACTTGTGTTACCTTGCAATGAAACGTTCAAGTTATTTTGCTTTGTCATATCATACAGAAAAGCAACATTGCTATGAAACTCCTTGCATGATAATTCAGTGTTCATTCCTTTCCTTGAAAAATTGGATTTGTTCACGCAAATACAAAACTTTGACTAAAACCTGTCCTTGTGATAATCAGCGCACTTTCGAATGGTAGGGCAAATCAACACTAATTACCTCATTATCCATCATTAGCATCTCACGAAATTGGCGATGTCCAGTTGCATTTGCTCGAATATAATTCACAATTCCTACAACTTTCTGCAAAGTGTCATTTAAAACAGTGGATTTGGCACAGAGACTTTGTTGATGCAAAATGTAATGAAAAGAGAGAAGATCATTTTGACTTGAAACCTCTTAAGTTGTGCGATAAAGCCTTAATTCTTCCCCGTCATAGAAGGTGAACCATCTGTGCATACGAGGGTTGCTATTTATATTTCTGGCCTTAGCAACAGTAAGTGTTGCCAGGCGCCATCCAATGGTTCCATTGGAACACTGACATTGTTGAACATAACCTTATTCATAACATTTTATCATTTGAGCGCGATTTGTTGTTTACAGTAACTTGAAAAATTCATCTCGGGCGAAAAATGGAATTAACTCGTGAACATTTTCATGCGATTATTTTTCATAACTTTCGACGTGGATCATCAAGATAAGAGTGCATCGATTAACTTAATTTTTTATACGGCGATAAAGCACCATCCTACAGCACTGTAAAAAACTGGTATAACGAATTCAATCGTGGCCAACGTTCGCTCCAGGACGAATTCCGTCAGGGTCGTCCAAAATCGGTTGTTGTGCCAGAAAATATCGATGCTGTGTGTGAACTGATAAAGCAAGATCGTCATGTGACATACTGTGAGATTGAGGCATCTTTGGGCATTAGTATGACAAGCATCAATAAGATATTGCATGATCATTTGGCCGTAAAAAAGATTTGTTCGCGTTGGATCCTGCATAATCTGACAAATGCTCAAAAGAAGGCTCGTGTCGATTAGTGCAAGGAAATGTTGAAAAAATACGTTCAAGGTGCATCAAAGACTGTGTATAACTTCTACACAGGTGACGAATCATGGATCTATGTATATGAGCCCGAAACAAAACAGCAATCGACTGTATGGGTCTTCCAAGACGAGCCAAATCCAACAAAAGTTGTTTGCGGAAGAAACACATTGAAGCAAATGGTTGCCTGTTTCTTCGGCACTACCGGTCACGTGGCGACAGTGCCATTAGAGCAACGTAGGACGGTCAATTCTGAATGGTACATGACCATTTGTTTACCAGACGTCTTTGGGGAAATTCTGAAAAAGTCGAAGAAGAGGCGAATAATTCTTCATCATGACAATGCAAGCTCTCATACATCGGCTCAAACAAAGGAATTTTTGACCGGCCAAAACATCGAATTGATGGGTCATCCACCGTACAGCCCTGATTTGGCACCCAATGACTTCTTTTTATTCCCGCACATCAAAAACAAATTACGTGGTCAACGATTTTCAACACCCGAAGATGCGGTTGATGCATTCAAAACGCATGTTTTGGAGTTACCTCAATCTGAGTGGAAAAAGTGCTTCGAAAATTGGTTCAAACGCATGCAAAAGTGTATTGATCTTCATGGAGAATATTTTGAAAAACAATAAAACCAATTTTGATCATAAATATTTGTTTTTTCATTATTAGGCCAGAAATATAAATAGCAACCCTCGTACACTTACTAAATTAGCCAGATTCAGTCCGAATTCACAACATTTGTCTTTAAAATCGTTAAACACATTGATTCCTTGTGTTCTGCTCCTTAGAGTGCTCAGAGTAAGCAACTCTTTGTAAACACGAAAATCCTTAGTTATGGCGGAAACAAAATACAATACCTGCGCTGAGTCAGTGCAATCAGTTGATTCATCCAGCGCTATTGAATAGTACACATTTTCTTTTTAGATTATTTCTTTCAGTTGCTCTACTACATTGAGTGCTAATTCATGCTGCCGATCAGCAATAGTTCTTCTTGAAAGAGGCAGTTGTTTGTATTTGTTAACCTTATCAGGATCTAAGCATCCTACAACCTCTACGATGCAATCTTTTATAATTTCTGCATCACTAAATGGCTTACCTTTTTTCCTAAGTATATATGCCACTTTATAAGTAGCTTCTGTAGTTGCGTTTCCGATACTATGCACTGATTGGAATAACTGCCTCTGCTTTTGCTTCCCTTCTTTCATTTTTTGTAAAGGAATTTTTCAGGATTCACCTTCTAGCTTAACGCATTTACTGTCCTTATGAGTAGAGTAGTGTTGATGTGCATTGTATTTTTTTACCGTTGAAATCACAGAGCAACTCATTTTATCCTTCTCACAAACATAATATTATTGCAATTCCCACTCATTGTTAAACACTGTTCTTTCAGCGACCTTTTCGGTTTTTTCGACATGATGGAAAGCAAAAAAAAAAAAAATGTAATCAAGTGACAAACACACTCTGAAGGAAGGAACCACAAACGCTGCACTCTCTATGCCAGCCAGTTAGTAACTGTCACCACAGTGTTGCCAGAAGGTGAAGAAATTTTGGTTTCAAAACTAGCGCCAATTCTTTTTTGTTGCAATCATGAATTTGTTTCTTCACAAATAAATTTGAACAAAAATGTTGAGAATTTATTCGTCGTACCGTGGTTTTATGTCCTACACGAGCCAAGGCTAAGGCACATTCTCCTCTACGCGACACACTTCAACTTGCACGTGCGACCACTACACTTCACTGCCAACTCCAAACTGATTCGCTAATGCGTTCTCTCATTCAAAATCCAACCCTTACTCTGCATTCTCCTCCGAATCTCATCGTGATATATTTATCCAAAGGTGTGATGTTACCCCATGCCAGTTCCGCGTCTGTTATTGGGTGTAGTGTCTACTGCCAGTTCCCTGTACTGATGTCGCCAGCAATGGATATTTTGGGCGACCTCTTTATTGCCTCCAAGAACTACAATTAGATAAGCGATACCACCTTATCGAAGCCAGATAACGGCTTTTAGCAAGAATCATCTTAGCGGAATCACCATATTGCCAAAATTAGTTCACATATGTTAATCAATGTCATATAGATAACAATACGAAAAGTTGTGAAAGAAGGCCGCACATCATGCTCCAAAAGGACACATGGGGCCCTTAAGGCCGCATGTTCCCCACCCCTGTTCTAGGGCCCACTGCAATATTTATGGTGCTGCCCTTTTCTGGGTACGCTCCATGTTGTGTGAGTTTTGGAAGTTAGTGCTTTTATGGATAGTAGATTTGCTCTATGGGTCCTGTACTCTGGGTTCTTGTTGGGGACAACTATAGGGTGTTGGTTGGGGGGAGGGGGTTACTGGAATACGTATTGTTTTTGAGATTTTCAGTTTTGCACTTTGTGCTGTCAGAATGAAAAATTTTAAATATCTTGTCAGTTCAGAAAGCACAGTTACTTACCTGTAACAGGTGATCTCTGGGAACAGCAGGAGTAAGTCTTCACATATGGGTATGTCAGTACCGACGGAGCCTGCGTGGGAACTCTCCCCAGCTTCCAATCAGAAAGCCTTTGGGAGCATCCCACAGCGCCTGCGTGCTGCCTTCCCGCCTTTCCAACTGTCTCTCCTCAGTTGAGTTTTATAGCTGAGACAAAGAGGGAGAGGGAAAGGAAGAGAGATAGAGAGAGAGAGACAACTCCTAGGGGAGGTGGGTGGCTTGTGAAGACTTATTCCTGCTGTTCCCAGAGATCACCTGTTACAGGTAAGTAACTGTGCTATCTCCAGGAAAAAGCAGGAATGAGTCTTCACATATGGGGACCCCCTAGCTTTTGATGCCAGGGAGAGCACCCAGAAGTTGTGTGTCCCTGGGACAGGGCTGCACTTCCCCACCTGGATCTCTGGCATCCCATGAGGGATGGTGGGTAGGAGTTGATTAAGTATGGAACAGGAGTCCGTGTCTAAGCAGTAATGGGCTGTGAAGGTATGAACTGAGGCCCAAGTGACTGCTCGACAGATGTCATCGATAGACACAGAGTTCAGATGAGCCATTGAGGCTGCCATGGCTCTCACATTGTGAGCTGTGACATTGCCCTCCAGAGAAATATTCTTGCTCTGAAAGGCGAAAGAAATACATTGGGCAATCCAGTTGGAAAGAGTTCTCTTGGAGACTGGGTGTCCCAAATGAGAAGGATCAAAAGCAACAAAGAGTTGGGAAGACTTTCTATGTTGCTGTGTCCTAAGTAAAAAGCTAGGGCTCTTTTACAGTCCAGGGTATGAAGATTCCTCTCTGCACTTGATGCATGAGGTCCTGGAAAAAAGACAGGTAGGTAGACCTCTTGGTTGAGGTGAAAAGGCGAGACCACCTTAGGCATAAAGTGTGGATTAGTCCTAAGGACCACCTTGTCGTGATGGAACCTTGTATAAGGTGGATTAGCTACTAGTGCTTGCAATTCACTGATGCGGCGTGCTGATGTGATTGCAATGAGAAAGATAACCTTCCAAGAAAGGTATTTCAAGGAGGTAGTAGCTCAAGGTTCAAAAGGCGGCTTCATAAGCTGACCAAGAACCAAATTTTAGTCCCATGCCACCGGAGGTGGTCTAATGGGAGGCTTTGTTAAAAGGAGGCCTCTCATGAACCTTTGCTACAAGGGGATGAGAGAAAACAGGTTGTCCATTTAGAGGTCTGAGGGAAGCTGCAATAGCACTCAGATGGACTCTTACTGAATTTGTCTTAAGGCCTGCATTAGAGAGATGCAGGAGATACTCCAGCAACGATTCCAGAGGTATTGACCAGAGGTTAAGACCCTTTCCAGAACACCAGATGGTAAACCTTTTCCACTTGAAGGCGTAAGAACGTCTAGTGGAAAGTTTTCTGGAAGCATAAAGAACATCTTTCACTTGTTGAGAAAGAGGAAGATCCTGGAAATCTAGGCCTTCAGCAACCCAAGCCCTGAGATGCAAAGACTGGGGATTGGGAAAGACTGGGGATTGGGATGCCACAACTTTCCGTCCTCCTGAGAGAGGAGGTCTGGGGCAGACCCTAACTCTAGGGAGGGAGCTTGAGAGAGATGTAGAAGCAGAGGGTACCACACTTGCCGTGGCCAATGTGGAGCTATGAGAATCATGTGGCCTCTGTTTCTCTGAAGCTTGAACAGGGTTTTGGGAATTAGGGGAATGGGTGGAAAGGCATACAGGAAGTCTTGACCCCAGTGAAGGAGGAAAGCATCCCTTGCCTGAGCCCCCTGAACCAGAGTTCTGGAACAGAACCGGGGAAGTTTGGCATTCCACGGACTTGCAAAGAGGTTTATGTCCGGGGTTCCCCAAATTTGAAAAATCTTGGATACCTGGTCCATATGTAGGGACCACTCGTGTGGAAGCAGAACTCGACTGAGTCTGTCCGCCCAAGAGTTTTGAACACCTGGAAGATAGACTGCCAGAAGATGAATGTGATGCTCTCTGGCAAGGGCCCACAGTCGCAGGGCTTCGTTGCAAAGCAACAGAGAGCCAGTTCCTCCCTGCTTGTTTATATAGAACATGGCTACTTGACTGTCCGTGTGGACAAGGACTGTCTTGTGGCTGAGCAGGGTGTGGAAAACACGCAGAGCAAGGAAGATTGCTCTGAGTTCCAAGAGATTGATATGTAGACAAGTCTCCTGTGGGGACCAGATGCCCTGGGTGGAGAGGCCCTGAAGATGTGCTCCCCAACCCATTGGAGAAGCATCTGTTGTGAGAGTTGCCTGGGGTAGAGGCTGTTGAAAAGGAGACCCCAGCAACAGGTTTTGAGGGGACTTCCACCACTGGAGGGACAAAATGAGGCGACTTGTGTTTGCTATTTTGTCAGACAGGCAGCCTAATGCCTGGGTCCATTGGGTGGATAAAGTCCACTGAGCTGCTCTCATGTGAAGGCGAGCATATGGTACCACATGAACGGTGGATGCCATGTGGCCTAGCAACTGTAACATCTCTCGAGCAGTTAGTAGGGGTTTTGACTCTGCTTGAGAAGCTAACTGCATCAAGCGAAGGCAGCAGGCCTGGGGAAGATAGGCCCTTGCCTTTGTGGTATCCAGCAGTGCCCCTATAAACTCTAGGGACTGAGTAGGGATCAAATTGGATTTTGGGATGTTTATTACCAGCCCTAAATATTGAAGGATACGCATTGTGCAGGTTAGAGCAGTCTTGTCCTCTGATTGAGTGGGAGCTCAAATAAGCCAGTCGTCCAGATAAGGGAAGACAAATATTCCCAGGGTGCGCAGAAAAGCAGCAACCACTGCCATGCATTTCGTGAACACCTGTGGTGCAGAGGCCAGGCCAAAGGGGAGCACTTTGTATTGATAGTGCTTCTCCTGGAAAAGGAACCGAAGGAACCTTCTGTGAGTTGGATGGATGAAAACATGAGTGTACGCATCCTTGAGATCTAGAGAACAAAGCCAATCCTGACTCAGAAGGTATGGCAGCAGAGTTCCTAGAGAAACCATCTTGAATTTCTCTTTGACTAGGAATTTGTTCAATTCTCTGAGATCTAAAATGGGCCTGAAGCCTCCCGTTTTCTTTGGGATAAGAAAATAGGGGGAGTAGAACCCCGTGCCCTGTTGTTGAGAAGGCACTTCCTCTATTGCCCCCTGGGCTAGAAGAGTGGCAACCTCCTGCTCTAACAGGCTGAGGAGGGAGGTTGGAGAATTGAACTGGTGCACTCTTGTGAGAGGGGGCAAGCTGGAAAAATGAAGCTTGTACCCCTCTCTTATGAGGGAGAGTGACCAATGCTCTGCTGTGATTTGCCCCCATCTGGGAGCAAAGTGACATAACCTTCCTGGAATGGAGGGAGGGCTCTGGTCCTTCTAGAGCCAGGAAGGCTAAGTTCTCTAGCAGACAGTCAAAGGCCCTGAGGGGGCTGAGATTGCTGGGCTGGAGCAGGCCTTGCAGCCTTTGCCTTGGTCTGTTTGGAGGATTGCTGACGTTTGGAAGGAAACTGAGCTGCAAAAGATGTTCTCTGACTATAAGCAGGATAGGATCTTCCCTTTTTAGAAAAAGGTGCTTTCTTGAACAACCTTTTCTTAGCAGGGGCAGCAGTAGATTTGGATAGTCTATCCAAAGCAGAATTTTCAGCATTCATTTGATTGGCTTTTGCTTGCCAATCTTTACCAAACAGATTCTCACCTGTACAAGGGATATTTCCCAATTCATTTTGGACCCAGGTCTCCAAATCAGATGCTTGAAGCCAAGCAATCCTACGTGCACCTATAGCTTATAGCCGAGGCTCTGCTTACGCATTCAAAGGAGTCGAAAGCTGCACGGTTAGAGAATTTGGAGATATCCTGGGCATGTTTGAGCCCAGAGAGAAATTCTGGCCTTTTACTGTCCAACATAAAAGGACTTAAAGTCAGCAAATGGTCAGTGACTTCTTTTAAGAACATTCCCATTTAGAGACTGTAGGAATTAATTCTCGCAGCAAGCATGGAAGCTTGGAAGACTCTTCTACCAAAAGCATCCAGGGTTCTACATTCACATCCTGGAGGATTAGAGGCATGTCTCTTGGCACTTCTAATCTTTCTCACTGCAGACTCAACCACAATAGAGTGGTGAGGAAGCTGAGTTTTATGGAAACCAGGACAAGGAGGGACACAATACATGGTGTCTAACCTGCGAGAATGAGGAGAGGTGGATAGAGGTGCTTCCCACATCCTTAACATGAGATCATACAGAATCTCATGAATAGGCAAGGTAGCTGCCTCTTTAGGAGTTTTAGGATATTGTAGAATATCTAACTCCTTAGCTCTAGGCTCTGACTCTGGGGCTACTATAATAGAGAGACCCCGAGCCACCTCTCTGATAAAGTCTTGAAAAGACAAGTCCTCTGGAGGAGACATCCTTCGTTTAGGAGAGGACTCCTCCTGTGGAAGAAGCATCGCTGCATCGACAGACTCTTCAGAATCCTCAGAGTCATCAGAAGAATCGAAGTATCATCTGTCGGGATGCTCTTGCAAAGCCCGATACCCGTACCGACCGGGATCAGTAACAGGAATCATCGGTACCGGAGGGCTGCAGAGGGCAGAGTACCGGCACAGCTGACACCGATGCCAATGCCACCGGTACCGGAATTGGTGCCGATGGCAATACCGGAGCCGGTACTGGCGGAGTAGTCTGTCGCGGTACCACGGGTGTCGATCACACAAGGAAAGCCGCCAGACTGCGTTCGATGGACAGAGTCTTCTGATCCATCGACACTGCCAATGCCTGGAAGTCGGTACCGGTGGAAGCCACCGGTACCCCAGAGCATGGCACCAGGAGATCTGTTGAGGCCACGCCATCTAGATCATCCTGGAACCCAGATGATGATGCTTTAGAAGCCGAAGCCTCCCGCTGGGGTAATTTTGCCGGTGCAGAATCCTCAAGGGCAAGGCCAGGGGCATCTCGATACTTAGAAGGAGATTTGCCCTTCGAGGACCGGCTGGATTTATGTTTAGTTACCTGAGATCCATGTGAGGAGGAAGAAGCCCTGGAAGACGTCGATGCCACCGAAGCTGCATCAGAGGGAAACAGGGTACTGAGCTTGGCAGCTCGGTTCTGTTGACCTCTCTTAGACATCGTGGAACAGGACACACAATCTGTAATGGAATGGTCAGGGCCTAAACACTTTAGACACCAGTCATGGGTGTCGGTGACGGAGATAGTACCGCCACATTTTGTGCACTTCTTAAATCCTGAGGCAGGCTTTTCCATATTTAAGGAAAAGGGTTTTGGGCCCAAGGCCCAAAACTGAAGTACACCTGAAGAAAAATAATGGAAAAGAGTCTTTTTTTTTTTTTTTAAAGAAAAGAATAAGAACCGGCGGTACCGGTATAGCGTCGAGGAAGGCAGACGCGACAGAAAAGAAATAAAGAAAAAATAAGGAAATTCTTATGCGGTGACAGGAACATGACCTGCTGGCTCCGTGGAAAAAGAACTGAGGAGAGACAGTTGGAAAGGCGGGAAGGCAGCATGCAGGCGCTGTGGGATGCTCCCAAAAGCTTTCTGATTGGACGCTGGGGAGCGTTCCCGCCCAGGCTCCGTCGGTACTGACGTACCCATATGTGAAGACTCATTCCTGCTTGTTCCTGGAGATTCAAGGATATTTCAAATTTTAAGGGAATGTCTCCGTTTAATTTTGTTTAGTAACCTGATAACTTCACTGCTGCTGAGTTCCAGACTTTTCTAGCTCTAGCACAATCCAATCCAGCATTTTAACTCATGACAACCAGGATTAGTTTATCTCATTTTATATCTTCCCTCCTCATCAATAATCTGGCCATAGCAAAATAAATCTGATGTGTGGATACTTGTAATGGTTTGATGGGGGAGAGGGGTTGTGTAAGTGGCTTTTCGTTAATCAAATATAATGTTTTATTATGTTTGTTTTATTTTACTAAATTGCATGTATATGTTTGGAAGCCACCTAGGATTTTAGATTGGTGGCATATACATTTTAAACATAGTATACTACATTTATACAAATGATGCTGCAATGAATCTCTGCACATGGCCCTGCATGATCCTCATGCTGCCCCCTCGGGGGGGGGGGGGGTGTACTGGGAGGAGGAGGAAAGCAGAAACCTCAGATTGGGACCAGCATGATCAGAGAATAAAATGGTCAGACAACAAAGGTAGAAAATAATTTTTTACTCAATTTAATGATCACACTTGGTGCTATCTTTATATTTTGTACAGTACATGGAAATGCATCTCTTTCTATTTCTCTGGTATTGCACTGCATGCAGAATCTGACTTTTTGGGGTTGCAGTTTAATTGTTATCTACATATGTTTATTTTTAGGTTATGGTCACTTATTCTGTACTTGGTGAGAGTCTGTGTTCTGAATATGTGACCAAGACTAGGTGTTCTGTTAACATGGAGTTTGTATGTAGGGATCTGTACTGTAGTAATCTGAATTGTTCAGCTTTTCAAATAGATATTGGATGTTCCAGGGTCCACTGCAGTATTTACAGTGATAATTTTTTTTGGATAGGGCCCTTATGTGAGTTTTGGAAGTTGGTCCTGGTATGGTATGGCAGATTTGCTCTATAGATCCTCAGTGACTTTGTTGTAAGGTTTTGTATTAGTTCACAATATGCCTAGTACTGGAGAACGTTTGCTAGTGAGATGATCAGAATCAGATTTTTTTTAAGATATTGAATTCTGTGGATGAATGTCCTACTTCTGCTCTGCACCCACTGTTGAGGGAGGGGGTTCTGTGGATGTAAAATATATGTTCAAAAAGAAAAAGCAAGAACCACAACGCAGTTTATAACAAAATAAAAATAAACTGTGCTGTGGGGGGTTCTCACTCATTCTTTTAGTTCCTTGGTGTGCAAGCATCTTACATTTCCTCCATATTATTTAATTGGCTTTTTTGTTTGGGTCAGTCCCTGACTGAAGTTTTGAGAAAGTCCCCCCCCCCCACACACACACCAAGGGCAGGGGGCACCATATCATCCCTTGCCTCAGGCAGCAGATTGCCTTGAGCCACCCCTGGGAGGAGGTACCCCTCCCAAACATCTGCAGCACCCAAGTGTCTGTAGTGAAGTCCGGCCAGAGGTGCGCAAAGTGGACCAGCTATCCTCCTGTTAATATTGGGCTGATTACCTCCTGAGGGAGGGAGGCTATGCCCAAGGGGTAAAAAGCCCCCCCCCCCCCCCCAGGCTGCAACTAGGGCACTGTTTGGAGCTTGGGTGCTTTCTGTTTACGGGGACCGTGCCCCTGTTGGGGAGCCTGGTAGGCCAGAAACTGGGGGAATTTCCCCTTAAGCCTTCTTGGTCTTTGGGTGGAAGGGCTTTTTCCCCCGAAGCCTTTTGACGGGTCAGCAGTCTTCCTGGACAGTCTGGTTCTGGTCAGGAATTCTGTCTCCAGCTCAGCTGCTTTCTCCATCATGGGCATGCTAAAGAGGTTCTCTCCCCCGCAAGGGACATCGGCCAACTTGTCCTGAACCCACTGCTCCAGGTTGGAGGACTGTGGCCAGGCAAGGTAGTGGGCACTAATGCCCACCACAGCCACTCGAGTCACCAAATCAAAGCCATTGAAGGTAGCCCAAGACTGAAACTTGGATCATTCCTTGACCGAAGAAACCAGAGCCCTGAAATGCTCCAGAGGTTCACCTGTCAACCCAGCTGAGAACCCAGCAAGCTCCTTCGCCAGGTCCCACAGGTACAGCTGGGTATGCCTGATCCGAGCTGTGAGCAGAGAGCCCTGTTAGCACTATCTGCCAAAGGCATCCATGGTGTGTGCCTCCCTACCTGAGGGCAGAGAAATACATCTTCTGGCTTTTGATCCAACGCATGGCTGACTCCACCACCATGGAGTTGTGAGGCAGCTGTGTTTTTTCAAAGCTGGGGCTCCTGCTGACTCAATACTGAGAATCAAGTCGATGTTCACAATTGGCACTATTACTGGACTCTCCCACATCCTGAGTAAGAGTAGTTACTCACCTGTAACAGGTGTTCTCCAGGAGCAGCAGGAATCAGTCCTCACATATGGGTGATGTCGGCGCCAATGGAGCCCCCGTGTAGAGCATTTCCCCAGCTTTCAAGGAAAGCCTTTGGGAATGCAGTGCGCATGCACGGTCCCCTTCCTGCCGAAGGGTGCCATCTTGCTCAGTCTGATGACATAGCTAAAAGACAGCACAAAACAAAATGAAGTATATGACTGCAACTCCAGGGGAGGAGGGAGGGTCGTGAGGACTGGTTCCTGCTGCTCCTGGAGAACACCTGTTACAGGTGAGTAACTACTCTTTCTCCAGGACCAAGCAGGAAATCAGTCCTCACATATGGGACTCCCCAGCTTTAGGCTACTGGGAACCCAAAGCTGAAAAAATGGCTCCCTCTGAAGAGCCTCAGCATCCGTCATAAGAATATCCTCTGAGAATGCCCCCGTACGGTAGCCCAACACAAGGGCCGGAGGGTAGGAGTTGCCTAAACCTGAAAGAGATTACGGAGTACTGCCTGTCCGAAAGCACTGTCCCTTTGGGACTCTCTCTCGAGGCAGTAGTGGGCTGCAGAAGTCTGGCTTGAAGACCAAGTAGCGGCCCGGCAGATGTCTGCCAATGGAACAGAGCGGAGATGAGCTACTGATGCAGCTTTCGCCCTGACATGGTGGGCCGTGACTCAACCCTGCAAGGAGAGGCTGGCTGCCTTGTACGCCCAGGCGATACAATTTGCTACCCAAGTGGACAATGTATGTTTGGAGACAGGTAACCCTAGTTTATTAGGGTCAAAAGAGACGAACAGCTGAGTAGCCCTTAGGTGCCCCCGCGTACGTTCTATGTAAAAGGACAATGCCCTTTTACAGTCCAGGGTATGCAAGACTGTTTCAGCCTGGCTGGTATGCGGCCTGGGAAAGAATGTCGGAAGAACCACCTCCTAGTTGAGGTGGAAGGAGGAGACAACTTTTGGAAGGAACTTCGGATGGGTCCGTAGGTCCACCCTGTTCCTATAGAACTGTGTGTATGGTCTATCAGAAACCAGAGCTGGTAGCTCACTCACAAGTCTGGCCAAGGTGAGAGCTACCAGGAAGAGCGCTTTCCAAGAAAGGAAGCGTAAATGGCAAGTAGCCATCGGCTCAAACAGTGGGCGAGTAAGTTGCTGCAAGACCACGTTCAAATCCCACTCAGTGGCTGGTGAACGAATCGGAGGCTTGAGCAGAAGCAGGCCTCTGAGGAAGCGGGACACCAAGGGTTGAACCGACAGAGATTGACCCTCCACCGGTGAGTGATGTGCTGATAGAGCACTGAGGTGGACCCGAACAGAGTTGGTCTTAAGGCCTAGGTCTGACAGGTGAAGTAGGTATTGTAGTACTACTGGAACAAGGCAGGAGAAAGGATCTTCAGGATCTTCATTGCGCTGAGCACATCATATTGAGAACCTACGCCACTTGAGGGCATAGGACTTTCTGGTGGACTGCCTCCTAGAGGCCAAGACCACCTCCTCAACTTCCCTAGGTAGAAGTAAGGGAGCTAGCACTATCCTTTCAGCAGCCAGGCCATCAGATTGAGGGATATGAGATTGGGGTGCAGAAGAGAACCCTGATCCTGAGACAGGAGATCGGGTTGCAACCCCAGAGGGAATGGAGTTTCCACCGCCAACTGCAGAAGAAGTGGAAACCACAGTTGCCTCGGCCATCTGGGGGCTACCAGAATCACCGAGGCCTTGTCCTGTAGAATCTTGAACAGAGTTCGGGCCACCAGGGGCGTGGGAGGAAACGCATACAGGAGGCCCGTAGACCAAGAGATCAGAAACGCATCTGCTGCCATTCTCAGGGGATGCGGTTGTCTGGAGCAAAACCTGGGCAGCTGCCGGTTTAGTGGACTTGCAAAGAGATCGATTGATAGAAGTCCCCATCGTAGAAAGATCTGCTGGACCACCAGTGGATTCAACTGCCATTCGTGAGGCTGGAGAATCCTGCTTAGTTTGTCTGCCAAGAAGTTCTCCTGACCAGGTAGATACACTACTTTGAGAAACATGCCTTGTCTGACTGCAAAGGAGCAAAGGGCCTGCACCTCCTGACATAGGAGTCTGGACCCTGTGCCCCCCTGCTTGTTCACATAGAACAGTGCTACCTGATTGTCTGTCTGAACTAAGACAGACTGGTGAGAGAGGGCATGAGAAAAAGTCTGGAGAGCCAAGCGGATTCCTCACAGCTCCAACAGATTGATCTGCTGTGTGGCCTCCCGAGGAGACCAGAGGCCTTGAGTGCACGTGCCCTGGCAATGTGCACCCCAGCCCTTTAAGGAAGCATCGGCGGTCAGCATGCTTGTGTGTGCTGGGGCCTGAAAAAGTACCCCCCTGAGAAGGTTTGGGAGATGTAGCCACCACTGCAAGGAGTCCAAAAGTGGTTTGGACACCTTTACTCTGTCTCGGGGGTCACCTGTGGCCTGCGCCCACTGAGCTCTGAGGCACCACTGAGCAGCCCGCATGTGCAGACGGGCATTCGGAGTCACATGTACTGTGGATGCCATGTGGCCCAGGAGCCACAGGAAGTGCCTGGCGGAGACCTGAGAATTGCTTTGGAACTGGTTGGCCAAGTCCATCAGTCTGTGGGCCCTGTCCTGGAGCAAGTAGGCTCTTGCTTGCAGGGTGTCTAACTTTGCCCCTATAAACTCTAGGTTCTGAGAGGGGAGCAAAGTGGACTTTGCGTAGTTTATGACAAAGCCCAGATGATGAAGAAGAGAGACAGTGCGAAGAGTGGCTTGTCTGGCCTCCTGGAGAGACTGGCCCCTGATGAGCCAGTCGTCCAGATATGGGAAGACAAAAATTCCGATTCCTGAGATAGGCCACTACCACCACCAGGCATTTGGTGAAAACCCTGGGGGCGGAGGTTAGGCCAAAGGGAAGTACTCTGTACTGGAAATGGTTTCCTCCCACCACAAAGATATTGCCTGTGGTCTGGATGGATAAGGATGTGAGTATAAGCATCCTTTAGATCCAAGGAGCATAGCCAATCTCCCTGCTGGAGGTAGGGCAGCAGTATCCCAAGGGTAAGCATCTTGAACTTTTCCCTCTCCAGAAACTTGTTTAAGTTTCGCAAGTCTAGGATAGGCCGGAGGCCTCCTGTCCTTTTTGGTACCAAGAAGTACCTGGAGTAGAAGCCTTACCCTTCCAGGTGGTGGGGCACCGGTTCCACCGCCTCTTCCTTTAGAAGACTTGCCAACTCCTGAAGGAGGAGATTTCTGTGCAGAGGGAGAGTCTTGGAGGCTCCCCTGGAAAATAGGAGGGGTATCTGGTGGAAATGGAGCAAGTAGCCCTTCTGGACTATGCTGAGAACCCAGGTATCCCCCCTGTGATGGCTGGCCACCTGTAGGCTTACAGGGTCAGCCGACCTCCTGTGCTGAGTGGAGCCAGCTGTGGAGAAGAGGCTATGCTGTGGGAGTCAAAACCCCGCTCCCTGCTGTGCAGGAGCTGGAGCTTGGAGGGGGGGGGGGGTGGTCTTCTGCCTACGGGGTCCATGCCCCTGCCCCTTGACCTGCTGGCCCTGTTGGGGAGCTGGAGAGGCCTGGTATTGAGGGTAGGATTTGTAGGCAGCATCCTTCCTCGGGAAAAAGGGCTTCTTTCCCAAGCCCTTCTTTTTCTGAGAAGGGGCAGAAGTCTTCCTGGACAGCCTTGTCCTGGTGAGAGTCTCAGTCTCGATTTCCGCAGCCTTTTCAGTCATGGGCTTACCGAAAAGGTTTTCACTTTGGCAGGGGACATCGACCAACTTGTCCTGCATCCATGGCTCCAGGTCTGATGGCTGTAGCCAAGCCTGACTGCGTGCACCGATGCTGGCCGCGGCTACCCGGGCCGAAGCCTCGAAGCCATCATAGGCTGCTCGAGAGATAAACTTCGAGCACTCTCGAATCCCTGTTGACAAAGCCTTGAACCTCTGCAAAGGTTCCTCGGAGAGGCCAGCTGAGAACCCAGCAATCTCCTTTGCCAGGTCTCGTAGGTACATGTCCATGTATAGCTGGTAGGTCTGGACACGGCAAGATAGCATAGAGCCCTAGAAGCACTTTCTACCGAGGGCATCCAGGTTCCGGGCCTCCCGGCCGGGGGGGCACCAAGACTGCATCTTCTGACTCTTCAGACGGTGCATGGCCGATTCCACAACCATGGAGTGGTGCGGTAGCTGTGCCTTTTGGAACCCAGGGCTCTTACGGACTCAATAAATGGAATCGACCCGTTTGCTAAGAACCGGCATCAAGGCCGGTGCCTCCCACACAAGGAAGAGCAGCCGTTCCAGCATCGGAGGAACTGGTACAGTAAAGGCTTCCTTCGGAGGAAAATCATACTGGAGGGCATCAAGCTCCTCGGCTCGAGGCTCCTCCTCGGCGTTCGCAGGGAAGGCCAAGACTTTGGCCATGTCCCTCATGAAGTCCGAGAACCGGGTATCCTCCAGGGGGGGGGGGGGGACCGTCTCCGAGGCTTGGACTCCGGTGAGTCCGAAGGGATGCACCGGGTCCGGGGACTCCTCGTCCTTCATCTCCCACTCCGACGAGGAATCGGGCGGCTCCGGCCGTGTGGGCTTCGGTGCCACCCGCCCCAAAACCGAGGGTATCGGCGTTGATGACCTCGGCCCCGCACAGGAGGTCGAGGGGGACCTTGACTGAGGATTGACTCGAGACTTCGACTCTAGGATTGGCTCGGTCTCCGGGGTCGACTTAGACGTCGAGGTCCTGGTGGTCAGGGCAGATGCACCGGTCAGACTGGCGATCAGCACCCGCTGCTGTTCCATGAAGGCAGCCAAGCTGCTCTCCAAGGCTGTAAACCTGAGTCCAAGCTCAGGAGACTCAGCAGGCCCCGACGGCGGCTCCCCCAGAGGAGAGTCCACGAGGACAACTGCACTTACGTGACTCGGGGACTCCGGCTCCACACGAAGTAACTTGGAAGGCCTCTCCAACTATTAGAGCCCGGGACGGCGGTCAGGGCTACACGACCTGGCCCTCGAGGAACCAGGAGCCTCCACTGACGCCGCCCTCGTGAGCTTTTTCTTCCTTCTGTGCTCCCGGGTGGGAGACTCCCTTTCAGAGGAACCCCGACGGCGCTCGGGGTCAGACTCCCGAGATGTCGAGGCCTCTGACAAAGTCCGGGCCCGGCCGGACGCGGAGTCATAGAAAATTCTCTCACATTGATGCTGACAGCTCCGAAGCGCCTTCAACGACATTTTGCCACACAGGTCATGGTCGGGCCCGAGGCATCGGAGGCAGCAGTCATGTGTGTCGGTGAGAGACATAAGTTTCTTGCACCGATCACATTTTTTGAACCTGCTGGCAGCCATCGGGGGAAAAATGGCCCCTGCAAGGTTAAAAGACCAGGCTGCCAGTGAAAACACAAAAAGAGCGCAAACACTAGTCACAAAGGACAAAAAATGAAAATCAAAACTCCGGACTCGATACCGGTGTACCGAGCCCAGACGGGAAGGGGAACCGGCGTCGAACCGGATAAGACAACATGAAAATCGCAGAAAAAAATTAACTTTTCCCGGGTGACACAAACTCACGTTCATCGGGCTCTGCGGAAAAAGAAAGACTGAGCAAGATGGCACCCTTGGGTGGGAAGGGGGCCGCACATGCGCGCTGTATTCCCAAAGGCTTTCCTTGAAAGCTGGGGAAATGCTCCGCACGGGGGCTCCGTTGGCGCCATCACCCATAAGTGAGGACTGACTTCCTGCTTGGTCCTGGAGAAACAGCCTTTCCATGATGGGGGGCATGAGCATTATCAGTGCCTCCTTCGGGGGAGCCTCATATTGTAATATCTCGATATCCTCAGTCAGAGGCTCATCCTCGGGCACTGCCACAAAGATGAGAGTCTGGGACATCTCCATCACAAAATCCAGAAGGTCCTCCGGAGGGCACCGCCAATGATGGTGAGGTGGAGAAGGGTCAGAGGGGATGCCCCAATAGAGAACAGTGTCAGTAGACTCCCCATCCATCTCCCAATCACACGGGGTTGGAGGAATTACTGAGCTATCCTCAATGGTGATGGAATGGGGGGACCTGACCCGATCCCCAGATGCCATGGGAGTCTCCTCCTGCTGGGGCTGCTTGGAGGTCCACTCTCAGTCATCGCCATCAGGTCGGGGACTCTGAGTCCAGGTGTCAGAGGTCTTACCTGCTGGTCTAGGATCGGATCTAGCCTTCGACTTCGACAATGTCCTGGACACATGGGAAGGTCTTCAGAGGATAATCCCTAGTCAGAGGCTCCGTGACCCCAGGGCTCCGACTGAGCCCGGGCGTGTGATGGCAAGTCAGAAGCTGGTCTGAGGGCAGGGATTCCTCTCCCGATGCCAGTCCCAAGGCAGACCTAAAATCAAACAGCTCCCCTCTGCTGCTTTTTATGATCCTTGTGGGTCTTCGCTGACAGCTGTTGGCAGAGCAGGCAGGTAGAGACGATGTGGTCCGCCCCGAGGCATTTTATGCAGCAACTGTGGCGGTCCGTGATGGACATAGTGCGGGGCATTTGCCACATTGCTTAAAACTGCTGATCGAGGCCATAGCGGGAAAGATGGCACCCACAAGGTCAAACTCAGACATTTTGATCAGCTAGATTACAAGTAAAAATACACGCGCCAAGAAAAAAGGGGACCCGAGAAAAAACATGACACTGAGGTGGCGGACTCAGGCAATGGAAAGGTGATTGGAACCGATCGCAGTAAAAAGAACAAAGAAAAATTGGTGAAAAAAAATCAACTTTAACTGGTAGTACAGACGGTACGTGTTCAGGGCTCCACGGAAAAAAAGAAGACTGAGGTAAGATGGCACCCTTGGGTGGGACGGTGACTGTGCATGCATGGTATAACTCCCAAAGGCTTTCTGTGAAAGCTGGGGAGTGGATCCGCGCATGCTCTGTCAGTGCCGATGTCACTCTTATGCGAGGACTGACTTCCTGCTTGTTCTTAGAGAATAACCGGTGGGCAACTCTAGGGTCCAGCCTATACTCGTGTGACTGGAAGACCTGGCTGAGCTGGTACACCAGGGCATTGTCCTGGCCAGGGAGGTATACTTCCCGCAGGAGCATCCTGTTGTTGCTGGCTTAAGTACCGATGCTAACTGCTTTCTGGCAAAGGAGGGACAGCTCCATGCCCTCTTGCTTGTTTATGTAGAACATTGCCACCTAATTGTCAGTCTGGACCAATACCAGTTGGTCCCACAGGTGCTGGTGAAAAGCCCAGAAGGCTAAGGCAAAAGCCCAGAGCTCCAGGAGGTTAATTTTCTGGAGGCTCTCTGCCAGTGACCAACTTCCCCTGAGTGCAGAGTTCGCCACAGTGGGCTCCCCACTCCAATTCTGAGGCATTTGTCATGATGATCCTCTGCAGTGTTGGGGTCTGGAAAGGCATCACTGCCAGCAGGTGCAGGTGGTGTTGCCACCAGCTGAGTCAGCCAGGGGACTGGTGATAGTCACCCTGTCCCACAGGCGCCCCGTGGCCTGTGACCACAGAGTGGAGTGCCCACTGGGCTGCATGAATCTGCAAGCAGGTGGCTGGGGTGACGTGCACCATGGACGCCAAGTATCCCAGTAGGCAGAGAATGTGTCAGGCAGATGCCGAGCAGTGGTGCTGGGTGCCCTCTGTGAGCGCCTACAGATGCAGGGCCTTGTCCCTTGGAAGAAAAGCCCTGGACTGGACCATGTCTAGTTGCACCCCTATGAATTCCACGTTTTAAGTTAGCTGGAGATGAGACTTTGGGTAGTTGACTACAAACTCCAAGTGCTCTAGGACAAGGATTGTGCGGCCCATCGTCTGTTGTACTTCAGTGGTGGTGCTGCCCTTTACCAACCAGTCATCCAGACAGGGGAAGACAAAGACCCCTGGAGCCTGAGGTGGGCTGCAACAACTGCCAGGCACTTGGTAAATACCCATGGAGCAGTAGCCAGACTTCTGTCCACCACCACGAAGCAAAGGTACTGCCTGTGGAGGGGGTGGATAAGGATGTGCGTTGCCACCCACCCACTCCCTGGACCTTGAGGGTTAAGGGAGGGGCTGGCCTTGAATGCCCTTGAGGGTTAATGTTGTAGTTGTGTTGGTGCTCAAGTGATAAGGCAAGGCAAAGAATATTTCTTTTTTATGAGGTTTATTTCCCGCTTACGTAATTCAAATGCAGCAGACGTAAAATGAAATAATATGGCACAACACAAGATTGAGAAACTGAACTTAAACAAGGCTTTTTTTCCACTGCTTGACTGAATGTCCATTACCGATCACATTCCCCTGTCATGTGATCTCCTTTTCATTAAGGTAACAGAAAACTCTGATATCAGCACTGCTCCTGAATGGCACAGAATATGCTTCCAATTATTCTCTTCAGATAAGCTCTTCTATCCCAGCAAACAGTGAGCTAACTTTGCTATTTTCTTACATACAACACTGGCAAGGAAATCAGTTAAATGTCCTGTGGAATCATACAAGTAGAGCAATCCATCGGGACTTCCTGTTCTGTAGATGGCAAAGAAATTAAAGGCATTTCTTCTTGCCAGCTGATCAATGGCTTTGCTACGTTCTGAGTAGAAACTGCTCTGCTTTTAAGC
Source organism: Ichthyophis bannanicus (assembly GCA_033557465.1). Lineage (NCBI taxonomy): Eukaryota > Metazoa > Chordata > Amphibia > Gymnophiona > Ichthyophiidae > Ichthyophis > Ichthyophis bannanicus. The sequence continues at coordinate 553,348,675 of CM066031.1, forward strand.
AACTCTCTGAATTCACTGAGAAGTAATTCAGCCTGTGTATTTTCTGAGCTAGGCTGAGCAAATCCTCCTTCAGGTAAATGTTTGTTTATATTTCTTATCTCTAGGCAATTATCAGTGCTTTTACTTGGACAACATTTCAGGTGCAAGCATTTCCCTTCCCCACCTATCTCCACATGGCAGTGCAGGGTAAAACGCTTCAACTCTGTTTAGAGAGTCTCTCAGAGTGTTAAAAGGAAAACAGTCAGGCTTTTCTTGACTTAACCAGTTAGTATCAAACTTTCTGCCTTTATCCTGTCTTTCACAATTAAAATTCACTCTTTCTGGCTTTCCACTGTTAAGTTTGCTAGCTGTGCCACACCCACCAGATACCTTGTGCTTGGGCTTCTTCCAGGGTAATTCCTTATCCCTTTGCCTCCTATTCCAAGGTTCTTCTGGGTCCTTTAAACGCCTGAGCTGCAGCCTTGGGTCTCTCAGTGCCTTAGAATTCTTCTGCTTCCAGAAATCTTTCTCTGCCCCTGAGTCTCCCAGCTCCTGTCTGCTCCTTCTTGGATCACAGCTGCTTAGTGGTTCTCTCTCTCTCGGTTCCTGTTCCTGGTCATCTGACCTATCCTCGTCCAGGTGCTTGTCTCCTTCTTCCTTCTCCTGGTGGTCCTCTCTTTGCTCTAACTGTTTCTGGGTTTTTAACAAGCTGGCTGAGTGCTGCACTGCCCGCCTCCTGCTTGGGCGTGCCCAATCAGGGACTTGGCTTCTCACCTGCCTTGAAGTGAGGAGTGGTTCCTGATTAGCTCTGCATTCTTTTTTCCTTTCATCAGAGAAAATCCTGCAGTACCGGCTCTCTCCACCGGATCACTATCAGTTTCCATTGCCTCATAAGAGTCTGCTACATCACAGCGTCTACGCATCCTTTAAGTTCAAGGAGCACAGCCAGTCTCTCTGCTGGAGGTATGGTAGCAATGTTTCAAGGGAGAGCATCTTGAACTTCTCTCACCAGGAACCTGTTGAGGTCCCACAGGGAAACCTTCCTGTCCTTTTGGGGATTGGGAAATAGTGGGAGTAGAACTCCCTGCTCCTGAGGTGGACAGGGATAGGTTCCACTGCCTTGCTTGTTAGAAGGCCTGCGAGTTCCTGCTAGAGCAGGGCCCAGTGAAGAGGGAGTCCTGGGGGGGCTCTCACGGGAAGAATGGTGGGGGTATCTGTAGGAGATAACCCTCCCTGACCACTTGGAGGGCTCACACATTGGTGGTGATGGCCAGCCACCTGTGGGCATAATGTACCAGATGACCCCCCATGTGCTGCAGGGCAGTGCCTCCTGGGAGAAGAGTGGCTATGCCCAAGGAGTCAAACACACCCTCTAGGTTGCACCAGTGGCGCGGTCCGGGGTTTGTGGGCCTTAGGCTTACGGGGACCATGCCCCTTGTCCCTTGGTCTGCTGGGCCTGTTGGGGAGCTGGAAAGGACAGGCACTGGGGGTAGTTTCCATAAGTGTTCCTCTTCTTCGGGAATGTGGACTTTCTGCCCAAAGCCTTCCTTCAGGAAGGGTCAGTGGCCCTCTTGGAGAACCTGGTCCTTGTCAGGTACTCTGACTCCAACTGAGCAGCCTTGTCCATCATGGGTTTGCCAAAGAGGTTCTCTCCCTGGCAGAGGACATTGACCAGCTTGTCCTGTATCCATTGCTCCAGGTTGGACAACTGTAGCCAGGCCTGGCATCGGGCACTATTGCCTGCCACAGCCACTCTAGCCACCAACTTGAAGCAGTCATAGGCTGCCCAAGTAATAAACTTGGGGCACACTCTGACTGTGGAGGCCAAGGTCCTGAACTGCTGGAGGGGTTCCTCGGAGAGCCCAGCCGAGAACACGGCAAGCTCCTTTGCAAGGTCCTGCAGGTACATGCCCATTTACAACTGGTAGGCCTGGATTCGGCTGACAAGCATCGAGCCCTGGAAGCACTTCCTGCCTATAACATCCATGGTAGGGCCTCCTTACCCGGAGGCACCGAGGAGTGCATCTTCTGGCTCTTAAGCTTATGCATGGCTAACTCCACAACCGCAGAGTTATGAAGCAGTTGGGCTTTTTGGAAGGAAGGGCTCTGGTGGACCTGGTACATCGAGTCCAGCCGTCTGCTCAAGATAGGCACAGAGAATGGTGTCTCCCACGTGCAGAGAAGCAGCCATTCCAGGATGGAAAAGGGGGGGGGGGGGGGAGACAGGCACCATGAGTGCCTCCTTCAGTGGAGTCTCATACTGGATCTCTAGATCCTCCAAACGAGGGTCCTCAAATTCTGCGGTGAAGGCCGAGGAAGGAGTCTTGGTATTCTTGATTCTCTTCAAGGCGGATTTGACCACCAAGAAATGGTGTAGAAGCTTCTCAAATCCAGGAACCTTCTGAACTCTGTACATGGAATCAAGCCCTATACTAACTGAAAAGTACAGTGAGAGGGTTCTCCCATATTCTCATCTGTATGCTCTGCAGGATGAGGTACATGGGCACAGTCACCGCCTCCTTAGGGATGAGGAGTACTATAGGATCTCCAGCTCTAATGCCTAGGCTCCTCAGTCTCCAAAGAAAATGGAATGCACCTGGTCATATCCCTCAAACTCCAACAGTCATGTCCACAGGAGGAGACTTGCGCTGCTCTTGAGGTGGAGAAGGATCCGACAGGAGTTCAGGGGACCTACCCCCTGACAAATCCTCCAATTCCACAACAGTGACTCAGCCTTCAGAGTGAGTCTCAGAGGATGTCAAAGTACTTTTGAGTCTCTGCGTGAATCACTCTTGTGCTTCCAGGGGATCAGGAGTTCCTTAGGGAACGATGCATCGATATCCTTTCTAGGTCTCTAGGGTGCATTGGACCCAGAGATGCTAGATAGGGATATCAGCCAAGCAGGCATCGGTGTCAGGGTCCTTTGATGCTCCGATGTCAATGTCTTTACCGCAGGCAGGGCATGCGTCTCAAGGATTGTGTGTACAGTGGCCAATATTGAAACAGCAGATGTTGAGAACCTGGCATGCTGCACCACTACCACAGCAATGTGTGTTTGCAGAAGGCACTTCTCCATGGCTACAGATTCTGAAGGATCCAGGGAAAGCATAGTTACTCATCTGTAACAGGTGTTCTCCAGGAACAACAGGAATCAGTCCTCACTTATGGGTGACATTGGTACTGACGGAGCCCGCACTGAACAATTCCCCAGCTTTCAAAGTCTTTGGGATTGCTGCCACACATGCGTGGTCCTCTGCCCACCCAAAGCTGCCGTCTTGTTCAGTCAGGTCCCATAGATAGAGCCCTACTCAGCAGATGGCAAGGGAAGAAAAATAAGAATGGAAATTCTTAAGGGGAGGTGGGAGGGTAGTGAGGACTGATTCCTGCTGTCCCTGGAGAACACCTGTTAACAGGTGAGTAACTACACTTTCTCCTGGAACAAGCAGAAGTCAGTCCTCACTTATGTTATTCCCCAGCTACAGGCTACCATAACCAGCAAGTCAGAAACGCCTCCACGAGGCCGTGAGCAGAAGCCGATGACCGAAGGAAGAACGAGTCCTCGGGTCATTGAGGACAAGCTCTTGGTAGCCGCAGAAGAAGGGTTGAAGGGCAGGAGTTGCTTATACCCCGAACAGATTACAGAAAACAGCCTGGCTGAAGGCGCTGTTCCGGCAGGACTCCCTCTCCAGGCAGTAGTGCGAAGCGAAGGTATTCGCAGAGGAACAGGTTGCAGCCTGGCAAATATCCGTCAGAGGCACTGAGCGCAGCGAAGCCACCGACTTCGCCTTGGCCCGGATGCCGTGTGCGGTGACCCAGCCCGTCACCCAGACGGAGATGGTGTGCTTGGTGAATGCAAGCCCCAGGCGAGTAGGATCATAGGAAATGAAGAGTCGGTCGGACCTGCGATGACCCTGGGTGCGCTGAAGGTAGTAGGCGAGAGCCCTCTTGCAGTCGAGTGTATGTAGGACTGGGTTGGCGTGGGGTCTCAGGAAGAAAGTCGGTAGGACGACCTCTCAGTTGAGATGGAAATCGGAGACAGCTTTTTGGAAGGAACTTGGGGTGAGATCGAAGGACAACCCTGTTCCCACAGAACCTTGTGTAGGGAGCCACGGCCCTGAGGATTTGCAGTTCGCTGACTCACCAGACCAAGGTCAGCACCAGAAGGAAGACTACCTTCCAGGAGAGGTGCCGAAGCGAGCATGTCACCATTGGCTCGAAGGGTGGCTGCGTCAGCTGCATGAGCATATTCTTCAGATCCCACTCCGCCGGTGAAGGCCGGACAGGGGGCTTGGAAATTAAGAGGCCCCGCATGAAGCGGGAGACCAGAGGCTGGCCCAAGAGGGGTTTACCCTCGACAGGGAAGTGGTTGGCCGAGATGGCGCTCAGGTGAACCCAGACTGAACTGGATTTCAGCCCCACCTGCGAAAGGTGGAAGAGGTACTGGAGAACCCGAGTGGAGCAGGAGAATGGGTCAAACTGGAGCTCGGAACACCAGACCAAGAAGCGCTGCCACTTCAGGGCATTGGTCCGTCTTGTCAAGTCCTTCGACGCGAGGACCACCTCCTCTGGGAGGTGCAGCGAGGCTAAAGAGACCAGTTCAGCCGCCAGGCTGTCAGAGATAGCGAGACCAGGTTCGGGTGAAGCACCCGTCCCTCCTGCGTCAGCAGACCTGGGGTACTGGGGGACCGGAGGTTCTGACAAGAGCCGAAGTAGAAGTGGGAACCAGGGCTGTTGAGGCCATGAAGGAGCCACGAGAATCACCGAGGCACGGTCCCACTGAACCTTGTGGCAGGTCCTCGCAATGAGAGTGGGAGGGAAAGCATAAAGAAGCCCTGAGGCCCAGCTCAGGAGGAACGCATCTGGGGCCACCCTGTTGGGTGCAGTATCGGTCCGCAAAAGCGGGGAACCTGCGTGTTCACCGAGCTGGCAAACAAGTCCATGGACGGAGTCCCCCCAGGGGCGGAACAGGTGGAGGACCGCCACTGGACTCAGGTGCCACTTGTGTGGGAGAAGGAGCCTGTTGAGTCTGTCCACAAGGACAAAGTCCTGGCCCGGGAGGTAGACTGCTCTTAGGATCATGCCCCAGCGTACAGCCAAGAAGCAGAGGAGGACCTACTCCTGATAGCGGAAGCGGGAGCCCATACCCCCCTCCTTGTTGATGTAGAACATCGCTACCTTATTATCGGTTTGCACAAGCACCGACTTGCCTTGCAGGTAGGACTCGAAGACCTTCAGGGCCAGCCAGACCGCTTGAAGCTCGAGCAGGTTGATCTGCTGAGGACATTCTTTGGGTGACCACCGCCCCTGGGTATGGAGGTTGCCGCAATGGGCTCTCGAGCCCAACAGTGAGGCATCCGTTGTCAGGCTGAGCTAGTGTTGCAGAGTCTGGAAGGGCATGCCCGCTTCTAGGTGTTGGGGCGACTGCCACCAGACCAGGGAATCCGCCAACTGGCGGGTCACCACAACCCTGTCCTGGAGGCAGCCTGTGACCACTGGTCCCGGAGACACCACTGTGCCACCCTTCTATAGAGGTGAGCATCTGGGGCAACGTGGACTGTGGAGGTCATGTGCCCGAGGAGAGGCAGAAGGTGCCAGGCATACACCAACAGATGGTCTTGAGCCAGAGATCTGAGACGATCTGCCTGGTCCTTGGACAGGAAGGCCTTGGCCTTGAGGGTGTCGAGCTTTGCCCATATGAACTTCAGGAATTGCGCCGGGAGGAGGTGAGACTTGGGGTAATTTATCATGAAGCCCAAGTGTTGCAGAACCTGGATGGTGTGTGCAGTGGCCTGCTGCACCTAGGAGGCTGTGCCTCCCCTTATGAGCCAGTCGTCCAGGTAGGGAAACACAAAGAACCCTTGGAGCCTGAGGAAGGTGACCACGACGGCCACGCATTTCGTGAAGATCCTCGGGGCAGAGGCTAGACCAAATGGAAGCGCCTGGTATTGAAAGTGCTTGCCTCCTACCACAAACCGCAGGTACTGCCTGTGGTTGGGGTGGATAAGGATGTGGGTATAAGCATCCTTGAGGTCTAAGGAGCATAGTCAATCTCCCTGCTGGAAGTATGGCAGCAATGTTCCAAGGGAGAGCATCTTGAAGTTCTCCCTCACCAGGAATTTGTTGAGATTGTGCAGGTTTGAGGATGGGCCTTAGGCCCCATGTCCTCTTTGGGACGAGGAAGTATCTGGAGTAGAACTCCCTGCCTTTGAGGTGGTGGAGCACCGGTTCCATCACTTTGTCCTCAAGAAGACCCACCAACTCCTTCAAGGAGGTGGTCCCGGTGAAGGGGAGACCCGAGGGGCTCTTCTGGGAAATAAGGGAGATGTCTGAGTCAGGTAGAGGAGGTAACCCTCCTCGACTAACCTCAGAGCCCAGGAATCTGTGGTGATGGGACACCTACCTCTGGGCATAGAGGGCCAGATGTCCCTCTGTGGGCTACTGATCTCCTTGGAGAGGCTATGCTGAAGGAGTCAAAAGTTCCCCCCTGCCTAGGATGGAGCCAGTGCCTGGGGTTTTGGAGCCTTCTGCTTATGAGGGCCATACCCATATCCCTTGGCCTGCTGACCCTGTTGGGGAGCCGTGGAGGCCTGATAGGGTGGGTAGTGTCGGTAAGCAGCTCCCTTTATTGGGTAAAAGGGCTTCTTTACCTGAGCCCTTCCATCATGGAGGGGCAGTGATCTTCGTGGAGAGCCTGGTCCTCATCATGAACTCAGTCTCCAATTCGGCAGCCTTATTGGTCATGGGTTTGCTGAAGAGGTTCTCCCCTTGGCATTGGACATCGACCAGTTTGTTCTGAACCCACTGTTCGAGGTCAGATAACTGAAGCCAAGCCCGGTGGCATGCACAGATGCCTGCTGCAGCTACCTGGACCGCCGACTCAAACCCATCAGACTGCTCGAAACAAATTTGGAGCACTCACGGACAGCCTTGGACAGGCTCCTGAACCGCTGCAAAGGTTCCTCGGAGAGACCAAGAACCCGACGAGTTCCTTCACCAAGTTTCTCAAGTACATGCCCATGTACTGCTGGTAGGCCTGGACCCAACAGATGAGCATCGAGACCTGGTAGCACTTCCTGCCAAGGGCATCCAAGGTGCTTGCTTCCTTGCCAGTGGGCACTGAGGAGTGCATCTTCTGCCTTTTCAGCTGACACATGGCCAACTCCACCACCATGGAATTGTGCAGCAGCTGTGGCTTCTGCAAGCCCAGGCTCCAGCGGAGCCAATACATTGAGTTGAGCCATTTGCTCACCACTGGCACCTACGCCAGTGCCTCCCACATGCAGAGCATGAGCCGTTCCAGGATGGGAGGAATGGGCACCGTGAACGATTCCTGAAGAGCCTCATACTGGAGGACCTCCAGCTCGTCTGCCCGAGGATCCTCCTCCAACTCTGTCTGGAACGCCAGGGCCTTGGACATGTTCTTGGCAAAGTCCAAGAAGGCCACGTCCTCCAGCGGAGACCGCCTTAAAGGTTCCGAGACTGGGGAATCAGAAGGGATGTCATGGTGGCGACGGGTATCAGGAGACTCCTCATCTTCTGTCTCCCAATCAGAGTACTCAGATGACTTGAAGGCGGGCTGCTCCATTGGCTTCGAGGCCACCGAAGTCCTGCAGTCGATGCCCGGTAGACTGTCCGGGGATGACCGAGCTCCTGAACGGGATTGCCAGGCATGACCTGGGCCGAGGATCGGCTCAGCCTCCGGGGACGTCTTGGATGTTGAATGCCCAGTGGTCGGAGCAGATGAAACGGATGTGCTGGACAGCAGTGCCCGCTGCTGGCCAATGAAGGCAGACAAACTATGCTCCAGGGCCGCCATTCTGGACTGAATGCCAGAAGGTTCCACAGCCTTCCCCTGAAGGGGAATCCTCGACTAGGATAGTATTCTGGAGACAGAGGCCGGTCCATGACCGGATTCTTCTGGGGGACCTTGGCAGGTCTCTCCTTTTCTGACATCTCGGACGAGCGCTTTGGACTGCGGGACCGGGCCCGAGAGGTTCCTGGCCAGTCGGAACCATCGAAGGATACCCACGATGACGCTCTCTGAAGACCCACGATGATGCTCGGGTTCAGAAAGGTCCTCCTGAGATGTTGGGGCCTCAGACAAGGCCTTGGCCTTCGGAGCATCGGGGAATAAAGGAAAGAACTTATCGTGCTGCTGCTGGTGGCTCTTCAGGGCCTTGCTGGACATTCGTTTGCAGAGACCGCAGGCCGCCGGATTGTGGTCCGGCCCGAGGTAATGGAGGCAGCAGTCATGTGTGTCGATTAAGGACATTATCTTGGAGTACTGATCACACTTTTTAAAGTCACTGGTAGCCATGGGGGAAAAAAGTATCCCTGCGAGGTTGAAGACTCTCTGGGCTGTCAGCGGGAAAAAGGGCATGAAGGAACCAGAAAAATAAAAAGAACGGAGACTATAAAAATGAACCGAACCAGACGCCGAGGCACCAAGGATGGTAGCGGGAAGGGTACAGGTGCAAGACCGGAGTAGAGTTTGAAACTCAGTTACCAAAATATCAACTTTTTCCGGGGCAAAGTCAATGGCTGAAGGGCTGCGCAGAAAAAAAAAAAGACTGAGCAAGATGGCACCCTTGGGCAGGAAGGGGACCGTGCATATGTGTGGTAGCATCTCCCAAAGGGTTTCTTTGAAAGCTGGAGGGATGATTCCGCGAGGGCGCCGTCGGTGCCGACGTCATCCATATGTGAGGACTTGCTGTTCGTTCCCGGAGAAAAAAAAGTTTTTCTGAGGGATGAGGATGTGCGTCTGAAGGGCTCCATGGAAAAAGGAGACTGAACAAGATGGCACCTTTGAGTAGGAAAAGGACCACTCATGCGTGGCTGCAATCCCTAAAGCTTTCTTTGAAAGCGGGGGAATTGCTCCGCGCGGGCTCTGTCAGTACAGATGTCACCCCATATGTGAGGACTGACTTCCTGCTTGTTCCTGGAGATTGAATAACTTTGACCTATGTACCTAATTATCCTGGAGGATGATCTCTTCTCCCATAAGGGCACTCACTGCTCTCAACACCATGCCTCGAAGGGCTCAGATGTACTGGTCTTTACAATACCGGGTAACAAAATCCAAGATGTTATGGAGAGTTTGCAGAGACTTATCAAACCTACTATTATCCAATGTTGCTCATCCATGTTGGCACAAATGATACTGCTAGGTATCCCTGAGTCCATCAAAAGTGATTTCATGGCTGGGACAGAGGATGAAACAGATAGGTGTGCAGGTTGTGTTCTCTTCAATCATCCCTCTTAAGAGTAAAGGCCGAGGCAGAGCAGCTCGCTCTTAAGAGTTGAATATGTGGCTGTGTGGATGGTGTCAAGAGTGTTTTGGTTTCCTGGACCATGGGATGATTTTCCAAGGGCTGCAGAGCAGAGATGTCCATCTATCCAAGAAGGGTCAATGTTTTCAGCAGCAGACTGGTTAACCTACTGAAGAGGTCTTTAAACTAGGTTTGTTGGGGATAGGTGAAGAAAGCCCCCAGGTAACTGAAAACCCTCAGGAAAATAAAGCATAGTTACTTACCTGTAAGCAGGTGATCTCTAGGAATAGCAGGAATTTAGTCTTCACATGACATCGGTACCGACTGAGCCCACGTGGTAACGCTCCCCAGAATCAAATAGGAAAGCCTTTGGGAGCATTCCACTGGGCCTGCATTGCTGCCTTCCTGCCTTTGTGACTCTCCCTAGCTCCCAGAGAAATACCCCCAGAAACGGTAGATTTGCTCAAAGCAGGCCTCAAAAGGGCATGGGTCCTTCATAGATATCTGGCATCGAAAAGTTCCGGCATGGAGGGTAGGAGATGCCCTAAGCCTGAAAGAGGTGCTAGAGTACAGCCTGACCAAACAAGACATCCAGCAGCAAAGGTATGTACCGAAGACCAGGTGGCTGCTTTGCAGATTTAGTCAATGCGTAGGTTTGCCATCGAGGCAGCCATGGCACGAACATTATGGGCAGTGACATGATCTTCAAGGGATAGACCTGCGTTAAAGCATAGTTATTCACCTGTAACAGGTGTTCTCCAGGGACAGCAGGAATAAGTCCTCACATATGGGTGACACTGATGCAGCTCTGTGCGGAGCATCTCTCCAGCTTTCAAAGAAAGGCTTTGGGAGATGCCACCACGCATGCATGGTTCCCTTCCTGCCCAAGGGTGCCACACCTTTCTCAGTCAGGTGCCATAGCTAGAACCCAAACAAGAAGATGGCCAAGAATTCAAAGCAACTCCAAGGGGGTTTTGTGGACTGATTCCTGCTGTCCCTGAAAAACACCTATTATAGGTGAGTAACCACGCTTTCTTCAGGAACAAGCAGGAAGTCGGTCCTCACATATGGGACTCCCTAGCTCCAGGCTACTGAGGACTGGCATAAAACAGGGGCATGGCACATCTGTGGATAGCAGCAGGTGAATCCTGATGACAGACTCGAGGGACCCCAGTGTCCAGGGAGAACCATAGCTCTGGTAGCCTGAACGAGAAAGAGTAGTTACTCACCTGTAACAGGTGTTCTCCAGGAGCAGCAGGAATCAGTCCTCACATATGGGTGACGTCGGCGCCGATGGAGCCCTCGTGCGGAGCATTTCCCCAGCTTTCAAAGAAAGCCTTTGGGAATTGCAGCGCGCATGCGCGGTTCCCTTCCTGCCCAAGGGTGCCATCTTGCTCAGTCTGATGACATAGCTAAAAGACAGCAAAAAATTAGCAAAAATAAATCATATGACTGCAATTCCAAAGGGAGGAGGGAGGGTTGTGAGACTGATTCCTGCTGCTCCTGGAGAACACCTGTTACAGGTAACTACTCTTTCTCCAGGACCAAGCAGGAAGTCAGTCCTCACATATGGGACTCCCCAGCTTAAGGCTACCGGAGAACTCAAGCGGAAAAAATGAGCTCCCTCTAGCTCGTCTGCACGTAAGGAAGGAATCTTCTCTGAGAATGCCCCCGACCGGTAGCCCAACACCAGGGCCGGAGGGTAGGAGTTGCCTAAACCCCAAAGAGATTATGGAGTACTGCCTGTCCGAAAGCACTGTCCCTGCGGGACTCCCTCTCAAGGCAGTAATGGGCCGCAAAAGTCTGGCTTGAAGACCAAGTAGCGGCCCGGCAGATGTCTGCCAACGGAACAGAGCGGAGATGAGCCACTGACGCAGCCTTCGCCCTGACACGATGAGCCGTGACTCGACCCTCCAACGAGAGGCCGGCTGCCCCATAAGCCCAGGCGATACAGTCAGCGACCCACATGGACAAAGTACGCTAGGAGACAGGGAGCCCCAACTTATTGGGGTCAAAAGAAACGAAGAGCTGAACAGCCCTCCGATGCTCCCGCGTATGGTCAAGGTAGAAGGACAACGCCCTCCTACAGTCCAGGGTATGCAAGACCATCTCAGCCCGGTTGGCATGCGGCCTGGGAAAGAAGGTCAGAAGAACCACCTCCTGATTGAGGTGAAAAGGTGAGACAACCTTAGGAAGAAACTCAGGGTGAGTCCATAAGACTACCCTATTCCTGTAGAACCTAGTGTAAGGAGGATCAGACACTAGTGCCTGCAGTTCACTCACTCGCCTAGCAGAGGTAAGAGCTACCAGAAATAAAGTTTTCCATGAGAGAAAACGGAGAGGGCAGGTAGCCATAGGTTCAAAAGGCAGACAAGTAATCCGCTGCAAGACCACATTCAGATCCCACTCAGGGGCTGGTGGACGCAAAGGAGGCTTAAGCAGAAGGAGGCCTCTGAGAAAACGAGCCACCGACGAGTGGTGCGCTGAGAGAGCACTAAGGTGAACTCTGACAGAGTTAGACTTAAGGCCCAGATTGGAGAGGTAAAGCAAATATTGCAATACTACCGCTACCAAGCACGAGAAGGGATTCTCGCTGTGCTGAGCACACCATGCGGAGAATCTACGCCACTTAAGAGCGTAGGATTTCCTGGTGGATTGTCGCCTAGAGGACAAGACCACATCTTCCACCTCTCGAGGCAGTAGGAGGGGAGCCAGGACTACCCTTTCAGCAGCCAGGCCATCAGATGAAGGGACTGGAGGTTGGGGTGCAAGAGAGTCCCCTGATCCTGAGACAGGAGATCGTGTTGAAACCCCAGAGGAAGAGGGGTGTCCACCGCTAGCTGCAGCAGAAGCGGGAACCACGGTTGCCTCGGCCACCTGGGGGCTATCAGAATCAATGAAGCCCCGTCCTTGAGGACTTTGAACAGCGTTCTGGACACTAGTGGTGTGGGAGGAAACGCAAACAACAGGCCTGTGGACCACAAGATCAGAAACGCATCCACTGCTACTCTGAGAGGATGCGGATGTCTGGAGCAAAATCTTGGGAGTTGCCGGTTCAGAGGACTGGCGAAAAGATCCATGGTGCGGAGGCCCCACCTGAGAAAGACCTGCTGAACCACCAACGGGTTCAATCTCCATTCGTGTGGTTGCAGGATCCTGCTCAGTCTGTCTGCCAGGTAATTCTCTTGACCTGGGAGGTAGACAGCTTTGAGAAGGATTCCGTGATTGACAGCCCAAGAGCACAGCCGTTGTGCTTCCTGACATAGAAGGAAGGAGCCTGTACCTCCTTGTTTGTTCACGTAGAACATGGCAACTTGATTGTCCGTCTGGACCAGTACAGACTGGACCAGTACAGACTGGTGAGAGGCGAGGTGGGAGAAGGCTCTCAGAGCTAGGCGTATCGCCCGTAGCTCCAGGAAGTTTATCTGTTGAGCAGCCTCCCAAGGGGTCCAGAGACCCCGAGTACATGTCCCTTGGCAATGTGCTCCCCAACCGAGAAGAGAAGCATCTGTTGTCAGCACTTGAGAATGCGGAGGGGATTGAAAAACCACTCCGAGTACCAGATTCGGAAGATGAAGCCACCATTGCAGAGAGGAGACTAGGAGGTCGGATATCTTTACTGAGTCCGCTAGGCTCCCCGTGGCCTGATGCCACTGAGTGCGAAGGCTCCACTGAGCAGGCCACATGTGCAGGCGGGCATTGGGGGTGACATGAACCGTGGAAGCCATATGGCCGAGTAGTCTCAGGAATTGCCTGGCAGAGACCAGGGAATTGCTGTGAAACTGCCTGGCCAGATCCATCAGCCTGTGGGCTCTGTCCATAGGCAGAAAAGCCTTCACTTGAAGAGTGTCTAGTCTGGCCCCTATGAATTCTAAGTTCTGGGACGGGAGCAAAGTGGACTTTGCGAAGTTTATGACAAACCCCAAGTGCTGAAGCAGAGCCACAGTGCGAAGGGTGGCTTGACTGGCCTCCTGGGACAATTGGCCCCTTATGAGCCAGTCGTCCAGGTACGGAAACACAAAAAGACCTTGAAGCCTCAGGTAGGCCGCCACCACTGCCAGGCACTTGGTGAACACCCTGGGAGCGGAGGACAGGCCAAAGGGTAGTACTCTGTACTGATAGTGGTTTCCTCCCACAACAAATCTGAGATATTGTCTGTGGTCTGGATGAATAAGGATGTGAGTATACGCATCCTTTAGATCTAAGGAGCATAGCCAGTCTCCCTGCTGGAGGTAGGGCAGCAGGATTCCAAGGGTAAGCATCTTGAACTTTTCCCTCTCCAGGAACTTGTTGAGGTTGCGCAAGTCTAGGATGGGTCTGAGGCCTCCTGTTCTTTTTGGTACCAGAAAGTACCTGGAATAAAAGCCGTGACCTCTCAGGTGGTGGGGCACCGGTTCCACAGCCTGATCCTTTAGCAGACTTGCTAACTCCTGAAGGAGTAGGTCCCTGTGCAGAGGGAGTCTTGGAGGCTCCCCTGGAAAATAGGAGGGAGGTACCTGGTGAAAATGAAGAAGATAGCCCTTTTGGACTATATGAAGAACCCAGGTATCGGATGTGACGGCTGACCACCTGTGGGCAAAGTGGGCCAGCCGGCCTCCTGTGCTGAGAGAAGCCAGCTGAGAAGAGGCTATGCTTTCTGAGTCAAAAACCCCCACCCTGCAGAGCAGGGGCCGGTGTTGGTGGCTTGGGGGTCTTCTGCCTACGGGGCCCTTGACCCTGCCCCTTGGCCTGCTGACCCTGTTGGGGAGCTGCAGAGGCCTGATAATGAGGGTATTGTTTATAGGCAGATGGCTTCCTCGGGTAAAATGTCTTTTTTCCCGAGCCCTTCTTTTTCTGAGAAGGGGCAGAGGTTTTTCTGGACAGCCTAGTTCGGGTCAGAGTCTCGGTCTCGAGTTCTGCAGCCTTTTCAGCCATGGACTTGCCAAAGAGGTTTTCACCTCGGCAGGGGACATCGACCAACTTGTCCTGTACCCATGGCTCGAGGTCAGATGACTGTAGCCAAGCCTGTCGGCGGGCACCGATGCCGGCCCCGGCTACTCGGGCCGAAGCCTCGAAGCCATCGTAGGCTGCTCGAGAGATAAACTTCGAGCACTCTCGAATACCAGTGGACAAGGCCTGGAACCTCTGCAAAGGTTCCTCGGTGAGACCAGCAGAGAACCCGGCAATCTCCTTTGCCAGGTCTCGGAGGTACATGCCCATGTAGAGCTGGGTATGTCTGGACACGGCAAGCAAGCATGGAGCCCTGGAAGCACTTCTTACCGAGGGCATCCAGGTTCCGGGCCTCCCGGCCGGGAGGCACCGAGAAGTGCATCTTCTGACTTTTCAGTCGATGCATGACGGATTCCACAACCATGGAGTGGTGCGGTAATTGCGCCTTTTGGAACCTGGGGCTCTTGCGGACTCAATAGATTGAATCGACCCGCTTGCTTAACACCGGCGTCGAGGCCGGGGTCTCCCACATGCGGAAGAGCAGCCGCTCCAGCATCGGAGGAACTGGAACAGTAAAGGCCTCCTTCGGGGGAGAGTCATACTGGAGGGCCTCGAGCTCTTCGGCTCCTCCTCAGGATCCGCAGGGAAGGCCAAGGCCTTGGCCATATCCTGCACGAAGTCCGAGAACTGGGTATCCTCCGGTGGGGATCGTCTCCGAGGTTCGGACTCGGCCGAGTCCGATGGGACACACCGAATCCGATGAGTGTCGGGTGACTCCTCGGAGGATGAATCGAGCAGCTCCGGTCGGGCGGGCACTGATGCCCTCCACCCTGACACCGAGGGTACCGGCGTCGATGACCTCGGCCCCGAACGGGAGGTCGAGGGAGACCGTGGCCGAGAATCGACTCGAGCCCGCATGGACTCAAGGGTCGGCTCGGCCTCCGGGGTCGACTTGAACGTCAAGGTCCCGGTGGTCGGGGCAGATGCACCCGTGAGACTGGCGATCAATGCCCGCTGCTGTTCCATGAAGGCAGCGAAGCTGCTCTCCAAGGCCGTCAACCTGAGTCCGAGCTCAGGAGACCCAGCAGCCCCCGACTCGGGGCCCGACGTCGGCTCCCTCGGAGGAGAGTCCACGAGGACAACAGCACTTACGTGTCCAGGAGACTCCATCTCGACACGAGGATGTTTGGCAGGCCTCTCCGACTCCGAAGACCCGGGACGGCTATCGGGGCTATGCGACCTGGCCCTCGAGGAACCAGGAGCGTCCACCGACGCCGCCCTCGCGGGTTTCTTCTTCCTGTGATGTTCCCGCGAAGGAGACCCCCGCTCAGAGGAACCCCGACGCTGCTCGGGGCCAGAGTCCCGAGACGTCGAGGCCTCTGACAAGGTCCGGGCCCGGCCGGACGCGGAGTCAGAAAAAATTCTATCCTTTTGGTGCTGCCGACTCAACGCTTTCGAGGACATTTTGCCACACGGACCACAGATCATCGGGTCATAATCAGGTCCGAGGCAACGGAGGCAGCAGTCATGTGTGTCGGTAAGAGACATAAGTTTCTCACACCGATCACATTTCTTAAACCCGCTGGTAGCCATCGGGGGAAAAAGGGCCCCTGCTAGTTCAAAAGACCGGGCTGCCAGGGAAAAAAGAAAAAAGGCGCGAACGCCAGTCACAAAGGACAAAAACCGAAAAAGAGAGAAAGGACTCGATACCAGCGTATTGGTCCGAGCGGGAAAGGATCTGGCGTCGAACCGGAGAAAAAACAGGGAAAATCAACTTTTTCCTCGGGGAAAAACGAACTACGTCCGTCGGGCTCCGCGGAAAAAAGAAGACTGAGCAAGATGGCACCCTTGGGCGGGAAGGGGACTGCGCATGCGCGCTGCAATTCTCAAAGGCTTTCTTTGAAAGCTGGGGAAATGCTCTGCACGAGGGCTCCGTCGGCACCGACGTCACCCATATGTGACTTCCTGCTTGGTCCTGGAGAAAGGTCAGAAGGCAGGAGTTGTCTAAACTCCTAAGAGGTTACAGAGTACGGCTTGGCCGAAGGCTGTCCTGTCGGGACTCCCTCTCCAGGCAATAGTGGGCTGTGAATGTGTGAACTGAAGACCAAGTGGCAGCCTTACAGATATCGGACACCGAGAACCAAGACTCAATGCTCCAGAAGGATACCAGCCCGTCTGTGAGCGAAGGCAATGCAGTCCGCCACCCAGATGGATGTGGTCCGCTTGGTGACAGCCAGCACCAGATGGCTAGGGTCGAAGGAGTCGAAATGTTGTGAGGCTTTACGGTGGTCCTGGGTCCACTGCAAATAGGACAGGGCTCGCTTGCAGTCCAGGATATGGAGGACGACAGACGCAGAGTACATGTGGGGCCATGGAAAGAAGGTAGGCAGCACTACCTCCTGATCTAGGTGGAAGTCGAAGACCACCTTCGGGAGAAGCTTCTGGTGAGTGTGAAGCACAACCCTGTTCTTGTAGAATCTGGTGTAGAGTGGCTTGGTCACCAAGGTCTGAAGCTTACCAACCCTGTAGGCAGAGGTGAGTGCTGCCAAGAAAGCTACATTCCAGGAAAGAGGGCGCAAGGAGCAGGTAGCCTAGGCTCTAAGGGCGGCTTAGTGAGCTGCGCCAGAACCACATTGAGGTCCCATTCCACCGGGGATGGCTGGATGGGAGGTTTGGAGAGTAATAAACCCTGCATGAACCTGGTGATGAGGGGTTGCATCGATAGAGGCTTGCCCTCTTTCACAGGATGGTGGTTGGCAGAGTGCACTTAGATGCACCCGGATGGAGTTGGACTTAAATCCAGATTGTAAAAGGGGAAGGAGATATTGAAGGACTGAATACACCGGGCAAGAAAATGGGTCCAATCTGTGCTCCATGCACACAAGAAGAATTGGCGCCACTTGAAGGCGTAGGCCCATCTCGTAGAGTCCTTACAAGAGGCTAGGAGGATATCCTCTACCACCTCGGAGAGGCTGAGGGAAGCTAAGGTGACCCATTCAGCTGCCAAGCCGTGAGGGACAGAAATCCCAAGTTGGTATGGAGGATCAAGTCCTCCTCCTGCGTCAGAAGTCCCAAGAAACTCCAGAGAGGGACCGAGGGGGGTTCTGTCGCAAGATGGAGCAGCAGGGAGAACCAGGGCTGCCTGGGCCACCTTGGAATCACAAGGATCATGGACACTCTGTCCCACTGGGTTTTGAGGAGAGTACAGGTTATCAAGGGTGTAGGAGGGAAGGCATACATCAGACTGCCCGACCATGAGATAACGGTGTCCACCGCCACCCGGGAGAGAAGGGGTTGGGGAATGCAGAACCGGGGCAGCTGAGCGTTTGTTGGGCTGGTGAAAAGGTCCAGGATGGGAAAGCCCCACAGCCAGAAAAGCCCATGCGCTACCTCTGGGTCCAGGCACTATTCATTCGGCTGAAGGACCCGGCACAGCCTGTATGCCAAGACATTGTTCTCGTCCAGTAGGTAAACTGCCTTGAAGAGGATCCTGTGGCAGATCGCAAAGGAACAGAGAGCTACAGCCTCCTGGCAGAGGCAGTAGGAGCCCATGCCGCCCTGCTTGTTCACATAGAACGTGACCTGGTTGTCTATCTGGACAAGCATCAACCGGTGCTGCAGGTGGTGCCTGAAAGCCTTGAGAGCGAGGAAGACTGCCCTGAGCCTGAGCAGATTGATCTGCTGCTGGCTCTCCTCGGAGGACCAGGCTCCCTGAGTGCAGAGCTCTCTGCAATGGACATCCCAGCCCGTCAAGGAGGCATCTGTCATGAGGACCCTCTGGGAGCTTGGGGACTGAAATGTCATCCCCACCTGCAGTTGCTGAGCGTCCTGCCACCAGGTAAGTGATACCGTCAGCTGACAAGACACTGCGACTGTCACAGAACTGTCTGGAGGCCTAGGATCACAGACACCCAGCAACATCTGGGCTGATACTGCGCAGTGTTGCTGTACCTCAGCTGCGAGCCACTTGGCTCTGTTGTGGGGGGGGGGGGGGAGCCCTGGCCTGGACGGTGTCAAGGCAGGCCCTGATGAACTCGGGTCGGGATGAGCTAGGATTTTGGACAGTTGAACACGAAACACAGGTGCTGCAAGGCCTGAATAGTACAGCTGTTCGACTTCAGAGGCCGTATCCCATTTTATCAGCCAAGCGTCGAGGTAGGGGAAGATGCAGGTCTTTTGAGGTGAAGGTAGGCTGCCACCATCGTCACTTGGTGAAGACCCTTGAAGGGAAGGACCCTGTACTGGTAGTGGTTGCCTCTAACTACGAACACATCCTTTAAATCCAAGGAGCATAGCCAACCTCCCTGCTGGAGGTAGGGAGCAATGTTCCAAGGAAAAGCATCTTGAATTTCTCACACACCAGGAACTTGTTATTTATTTAAGTCTCTTATATACCGCGCTATTATAATCAGTGCGGTTTACAATTGAACAAAACATACAACAATGCAGCAGGTCACATTGAGTTTACATTGAACAGGGGTAGTAAACTTGGAGGAACCGGGAAAACTATATACAAAATGAGGACATTCTTACTGGACATATAAGGATAGTAGACAGATGTATAAGCTCCGGGGGGTAAGGGAGAGAAGGGAGGTGAAAGGAGATTAACCATTCTCTAAGGGAGGCTGATCAATGGGGAAGGCTAGGTAGGAGGGTAAGGTGATGGCTGTGTGCTTTCCAGAATTATTATCCGGGTAATGTAGCAGGAACAGATGGTGTTTGAGAGCTTTTCTCAATAACGGTAGATTGGAGGATAGCTCGGATTTCTGCTGGGAGGGCGTTCCAGGACATAGGTGCGAAAATGGAGAAGGCTCTACTGGCTGTTGTCTTTGTACATTTTATCACTGACTTAGGGACTTCAAGGGTATTCATCCATGTAGATCTCCTTAATCTATTGGCTGGAGTGATGTGGAGAAGTTTACTGATGGGAGTGGGTGGCTGGTTCTTGAGGGCTTTGAATGTCAAGACTAGAGTCTTGTAGTTGATTCTAGCCTGCAGAGGTAGCCAGTGTAGGTTCTTCAGGACTGGTGTTATATGGTCTGACCTTGATAGACCTACCAGAACCCTCGCAGTAGAGTTCATGGCAAGTCGGAGTGGGCTTAGTCGACTGTGGAAGTCCCTGAAGGATGATGTTAGCAAAGTCAAGGTGGGGAATAACTAGAGCTTGGAAGATTGATCTGTAATCAGGGAAGTCCAGTAGTGGTCGGAGATGACGTAGTGATCTGATTTTGTGATAAATTGCTTTTGTGGTGTTTTTGATATGTGCTGACATGTCTAGCCTCTGGTCGAGGGTAATACTGTAGTGGCTGATAAGAATGCAATAAATAATACCCGGAGTCAGGCAAAGATTCAAGCCGGTTTAATGTGCACAGACTCAGATTGCAGTAGCATTCAAAATAGTCTGAGCCCAGAGCTCAGAAAAATGACAGTTTATATACTTTTCTTCTCCAGTCTAATACAGGCAAAACTCCTCATTGGCTACTTACTCTCATCCAATAGACATCTCTGACCGGGCCCAGGACTCGCTCCTCCTGCTTGGGTCACACTAGCCACGGGTCAGCAATTAGACATAACATTAAACATAATACTTTCGCTAAAGTATACAGTATATTTCGCTATTCTTGCAAGGTCAGTTAGCCACAAAGATAGTGGAAGGCATATCAGAAGCATTCTTAACAAAAGCAAAACAAAGCGAAGCCAAACATAGCAAGGCTAAAATGTATCTCTAGCCTTGGCTCAAAACACTAAACAATCTTCATAATGCTAGACAAAATATTCTTACACTGTTCAGTTTCTCTGCTATATTTTCATCCTAATTACGAGGTCAGTGCACAATCAGCAAAGATACAGTGGCGCGGCATTCTACTGAAAGAGACATCTGACTTACCTAAACAATAAACAGTACCAAGGTTTAATTCTCTTACCTCCAGGAGAGCAGAACATGTTATCAAACCAGAATAGAACAGTATTTCTTTCTAACAGCTAACAGCATTCTGCAATTTTCCAAAATCAGCAATAACATTTTAAAATAGGAAAAAAGGGCTTCAGACCTAGCTCTGCTACATACTAGGCCATCGCCTATCACAATACCTAGGTAGCGAATTGTGGGTTTTGCATTAAGTTCTTTGTTGTTGACTTGTAGTGAGGGAGGAGGCGTGAACTTCTGGTTTCTCGTGACGAAGAGAACATCTGTTTTATTGTGGTTAATTCGTAGGTTTTAGGAGAGGAGCCAGTCTGCCACTGCTTCGAAGCATCTTAATAATGGGGAGAAGTCAGGTTGTTCAATCTTGAAGGGTGTGTAAATGAGGATGTCGTCTGCATAGGCTAGGCATTGGACTTTGAATGAACGAATTAGTGTGCAGATGGGCTGCATGTAGATGTTAAACATCAATGCAGATAGGGATGAGCCTTGAAGTACGCTTGTTTCAGTGGGAATGGCTCTGAGGTCGTGGATCCAGCTCCGACTTGTTTATTTATTTTTATTTATTTATTTACATTCTCTTATATACCGCGCTATTCTGCATCAGTGCGGTTTACATTGAACAAACTGAAATTACATTGAACAGGGCATGATAACTTGGAGATAACTATTTTACAGGGAACATGGGCTATGGAGGGTTAAGTGGCTTGCCCAAGACCACAAGGAGCACCTGTGGGACTAGAAACCCCAGTCCTTCCGGCCCAAGGTTGCTGTCCTCTAGTGGGATTTGAACCCCCGACCTTCCGGCCTGAAGTACCTTGCCCCAACCACTAGGCCACTCCTCCACTCCATCTATTGCACAGATAAGATTTACACCAGGCTAGCGCTGAACCTAGTATTCCTTTTTCTTCGAGGCGGAGTGTTTGGTGGTTCACCGAATCGAAGGCGGCTGCCATGTCCAAGAAGATGAGGGCATATCCTTGGTGGATGTTATCAAGACCAATGACTAGATTGTTAAAGAGGGTTGTAAGGATGGTATCAACACTGTGTGCTTCTCTAAAGCCATGCTGGGATGGGTCCAGGGGTGCTTCAATGTCGACGTGGTGTTAAATTTGTCGCTGGACTACCTTCTCAAAGATTTTGGCACGTAGAGGGATGCTCGAAATTGGTCTGAAAGACTCAACTTTAGATGGATCAAGTTTACTATTTTTTAACAGAGGGCGGATGGACGTATATTTCAGGCTTTGGGGGAAGGACCCTGTTGATAGGGATTGGTTCAGGATTCTGCATATTGTTGGACTGAGGTCATGGCGCAGCTAATCCAGCTTGCAGGGCAGGGATCGTTAGGAGCAGTAGTGAGGTTAATAGTGGAAATATCATCTACAATCTTTTCACAGGATACCTTGGAGAATTTCAGCAGGGAGGATGGTTGTGAGGACAAATGCGGCGTGAAGAAGGATGTGATGGTTGCAACCGTATTGGTCTGGATCAACTTTGATTGTAGGTAATTGGCATAGTCTTGTGGCTGGGGCGTGGGCAATTGGGCTAGAGCTGGGTCGCCTGTCAAAGTCTTGACAATAGTGAATAGGTCATGTGGTTTATTCAAAGATCGCTTTAGTAATTCAGAATGGTACTGTTTTCTTTTTTCCATGGTTTTCTCCCAGTGTAACTTTAGTTGAGCAGAGTACGCCTCAAGTGCCTTGGAGGTCCGGGTGTGTCGCCAATGTCTCTCAAGCTTGCATAGATGGAGGAGCGAGGCTCGCAGGTCATGGGAGTACCATGGCATGTGTTCACATTTCGCTGAGTTCTTGTTGGAAGCTGGGAGGCAGGCAGCAGCTCTGATGGCATTATCCAAATTGGATACCAATTCGTCTGGATCGAGGGATTCATAGAAGAGGAGAGGTAGGATCTTCTCGAGGGCCTTCTTCTTAACAAAGGGCCGGAAGCGTGTTGTTATAGTTTTGGGGGGGGAGGGGGGACTTGCTTTATTGTTGACGTTGCTGGGGTGGTAGGTGGGTATGTGGAATAGGAGTAGGTTATGGTCAGACCAGGGTACAGGAGTTATGGAGAGCAGCAGGCTCTGCCTTCCCCCCTTGAGGGACAAGGCACGGGTTCCACCGCCCCATCTCTGAGGCGGCCCGTGAGCTCCTGCAGTAGCAGGGACCGGAGCAGGGGAGACAGGAGTTTCCCCAGGAAAAAAGGGGGGAGTAAAGGTAGCCCTCCTGGATGAGCTATAGAGCCTAGGCTTCGGAGGTGATGAGGGCCCACCAGTGGGCAAAGTGGACCAGACATCGCCCTGTGGGGAGCTGGCCCTCCAGAGGAAGAGGGGCTATGCTGATGGCATCAAACCCCAGACCTAGGCTGGGCTAGAGCCGGTATCTGGGTCTTCTGATCCTTGGGTTTGTGTGGTCCCTGACCTGTGCGCCTTTGCCCTGGGGACCCTGCTGAGGTGTCGGGGCAGTTGGGTAGCCCCGATACTGTTGACTCTTCAGGAGAAAAGGGGGTTTCTTCCCCTGCAGCCTTCTTCCTGGGAAGAGTGGAGGTCTTCCTCGAGAGTCAGGGCTGATTGATGTACTCTTTCTCGATCTCGGCTGCCTTATCCTCCATTGGCTTGCCGAGGAGCTGCTCACCAAGACAAAGGGCATTCAGGAGTTTCTCCTGCACCCACTGCTTGAGGTCTGAAGACTGCAGCCAGGCCTGGTGTCGAGCGCTGATACCGGCTACGCTGGTACTAGACTTGAAGCCGTCGTAAGCGGCTCTGCAGACTCCATGACAGACTTAGAGCCTGGGAATGCTAGAGATGGTCCCCATTGAGGGCCGCAGTGCAGCCGCAAAACTCCTTGGCTAGGTCCCGCAGAAACATGCTGATGCAAAATAGATAAGTTTGAATGCGACAAGCCAGCAGGAGCACTGGTAGCATTTGCACTCCAGGGCATCGAGTGTGCAGGACTCCCTGCCCGAAGGCACTGATGAGTGCATTTTTGCCAGCGCATGGCCGATTCAACCATCATGGAGATGTGAAGGGGATGTGTTTTGCGGAATCCTGGCTCCCACTGGACTCGATACATCATGTCGAGTTGTCGGCTCATGATGGAAAACGAGGCTGGGGTCTCCCACATCCGGAGGAGAAACCTAGTGAGAATGGAAGGCACAGGGACTATCAGGGTCTCTTTTGGTGGTGCCTTGCAATGGAGGATGTTTAATTCCTCTGTACACGGGTCCTCCTCCAACTTAGTCATGAGGGAGAGAGCCCGTGTCATATCCCACGTGAACTTGGAGTGGAGGAGTGGCCTAGTGGTTGGGGCAAGGTACTTCAGGCCGGGGGTTCAAATCCCACTAGAGGACAGCAACCTTGGGCTGGAAGGACTGGGGTTTCTAGTCCCACAGGTGCTCCTTGTGGTCTTGGGCAAGCCACTTAACCCTCCATAGCCCATGTTCCCTGTAAAATAGTTATCTCCAAGTTCTAATGCCCTGTTCAATGTAATTTCAGTTTGTTCAATGTAAACCGCACTGATGCAGAATAGTGCGGTATATAAGAGAATATAAATAAATAAATAAATAAACAAACTCAAGTAAAGAGGTATCCTCGGGCAGGGAATGGCACTTAGCAGCCAGGGGAGATGGGTCCAAGGGAAGGTCCCAGTGGGCCATGACTCCAGGGACATCTTGACGTCGGACTCCCAATCAAAGCAGTCTGAGGAGGACTCAAAGTTCTCTGGTTGCAGGAGGGCCGGTAACTCCGGTCCCGGATGCTTCGAGGCAGAGGCATGGCCAGAGCCAGAGGCATTTGCCTGCGAAGAGACCCTGGCTGAAGTTCCGCCTGAGGCATCTGGCTCAACATTCGCAGCGGGAGCCTCACCTGCTCCTAAGAGAGGGCGATACAGTCTGCCAATCAGATGGACAGCGTATGTTTGGTCACTGCCTTCTCCCAGCCTACTGGGATCGTAGGAGATGAAAAGAGTAGTTACTCACCTGTAACAGGTGTTCTCCAGGAGAAGCAGGAATCAGTCCTCACATATGGGTAACATCAACGTCGATGGAGCCCTTGCGGATCATTTCCCCAGCTTTCCAAGAAAGCCTTTGGGAATGCAGGCACGCATGCGCGGTTCCCTTTCCGCCTAAAGGTACCATCTTGCTCAGTCAAATGACATAGCTAAAACAGCACACAAAAATGCAAAATAAACTATGTACAACTGCAACTCCCAGGGGAGGAGGTAGGGTTGTGAGGACTGATTCCTGCTGCTCCTGGAGAACACCTGTTACAGGTGAGTAACTACTCTTTCTCCAGGACCAAGCAGGAAGTCAGTCCTCACATATGGGTGACTCCCTAGCTCTGGGCTACCAAGGAACCCAGGTTGAACAAGAGAACTCCCTCTAGTCCCAGCATCAAAGAAAGGCTTTTCACTGACAGAACCTCCACCGGTAGCCCAACGGAGGGCCGGAGGGCAGGAGTTGCCTAAACCTCAAAGAGATTCCGGAGTACTGCCTGGCCAAAAGCACTGTCCCTATGGGACTCCCTCTCCAGACAGTAGTGGGCTGCAAAAGTCTGGCTTGAGGACCAAGTTGCAGCCCGGCAGATGTCTGCCAACGGAACAGAGCAGAGGTGAGCCACTGAGGCAGCCATTGCCCTGACATGATGGGCAGTGCCCCGACCCTGCAAAGGAAGGTCAGCTGCCCTGTAAACCCAGGTGATACAGTCAGCTACCCAGGTGGACAAGGTACGCTTGGACACAGCTAACTCCAAATTATTAGGGTCAAAAGAGACAAAGAGCTGAGTAGCTCTTCTATGCCTCTGCGTACGGTCAAGGTAGAAGGATAAAGCCCTCCTATAGTCCAGGGTATGCAGAACTGCCTCAGCCTGGCTTGCATGAGGCCTAGGGAAGAATGTTGGAAGAACCACCTCCTGGTTAAGGTGGAAAGAGGAGACAACTTTGGGGAGGAACTTTGGATGAGTCCTAAGGACTACCCTGTTCCTATAGAAGCGGGTGTAAGGCCTATCACAGACCAGGGCCTGAAGCTCACTCACTCGCCTGGCCGAGGTTAAGGCTATCAAGAAGAGTGTCTTCCAGGACAGGAAGCGTAGAGGGCAAGTAGCCATCGGCTCAAAAGGTGGGCGAGTCCGTTGCTGCAAGACCACATTCAGCTCCCACTCAGGAGCAGGACGACGGATGGGAGGCTTGAACAAAAGCAAGCCTCTGAGAAACCGGGACACCAAGGGGTGAACCGACAGAGAATGTCCTTCCACCAGTGAGTGGTGAGCTGCTAGAGCTGAGAGGTGGACCCGAACAGAATTGGACTTAAGTCCCTGATTTGATAAGTGCAGTAAGTATTGAAGCACTACTGGCACAGTACAGGAGAAAAGATCCTCTGTACCTAGCTGACATCACACAGAAAACCTTTTCCATTTGAGAGCATAGGTTTTCCTAGTGGACTGTTTCCTAGAGGCTAGGACAACCTCTTCAACTTTCTGAGGTAGGCCCCAGGGAGCCAAAACTACCCTTGCAGCCTCCAGGCCATCAAATTGAGAGCTTTGAGATTGGGGTGCAGAAGGGAACCCTGATCTTGAGAGAGAAGGTCGGGTTGCAACCCCAGAGGCAGTGGGGGATCCACTGCCAGCTGAAGCAGAAGTGGAAACCAAGGCTGTCTCGGCCACCTGGGAACCACCAGCAGGACAGAGGCCTTGTCCTGAAGAATCTTGAACAGGGTTCGGGCCACCAAGGCCGTGGGAGGAAACACATACAGGAGGGCCCTGAGACCATGGGATCAGAAAAGCATCTGTTGCTATCATCAGAGGATGCGGTTGTCTGGAGCAGAACTTTGGCAGCTGTTTGTACAGTGGACTGGCAAACAGATCTATGGATGGAAGTCCCCATTTCAGGAAAATCCTCTGAACCACCAAAGGATGGAGCTGCCACTCGTGGGGCTGCAGAATCCTGCTCAACCTGTCGGCCAGGTAGTTTTCCTGGCCAGGAAGGTACACAGCCTTGAGATGCATGTTGTGCTTGAGGGCAAACAAGCAAAGGTCCTGTGCTTCCTGACAAAGGAGCCTGGATCCAGTTCCGCCCTGCTTGTTCACATAAAACATGGCTACCTGGTTGTCTGTTTGAACTAGGACAGACTGATGAGCCAGGGTAGGAGAGAAAGTTTTGAGGGCTAACCGAATAGCCCTGAGTTCCAGTAGATTGATCTGCTGTGTGACTTCCCAGGGAGACCACAGGCCCTGGGTGCACTTGCCTAGACAATGAGCCCTGCAGGGAGGCGTCAGTGGTCAACACCACTGTGAACCCAGGAATCTGAAAAGGTACCCCTTGCAGCAGATTGGGTGGATGCAGCCACCAGTTGAGGGAGTTCAGAAATTGTCTGGACACCCTTATCCTGTCTCTGAGGCTGCCTGTGGCCACTGAGTCCGAAGGCACCACTGTGCAGGCCTCATATGGAGCCTGGCATTGGGGGGTCACATGTACTATCGAAGCCATGTGGCCAAGAAGCCTCAGGCAGAGTCTGGCAGAGACCAGTGACCTGCTGAGAAACTGGTTTGCTAAGTTTACCAGTCTTTTGGCTCTGTCTTCTGGCAAGAATGCCTTTACCAGGAGAGAGTCCAACCTTGCCCCTATTAACTCCAAGTTATGGGAGGGGAGCAAAGTGGACTTTGCAAAGTTAGAGTAGTTACTCACCTGTAACAGGTGTTCTCCAGGAGCAGCAGGAATCAGTCCTCACATATGGGTGACGTTGGCGCCGATGGAGCCCCCGTGCGGAGCATTTCCCCAGCTTTCAAAGAAAGCCTTTGGGAATTGCAGCGCGCATGTGCGGTCCCCTTCCCTCCCAAGGGTGCCATCTTGCTCAGTCTGATGACAGCTAAAAGACAGCAAAATAGCAAAAATAAATCATATGACTGCAACTCTAAGGGGAGGAGGGAGGGTTGTGAGGACTGATTCCTGCTGCTCCTGGAGAACACCTGTTACAGGTGAGTAACTACTCTTTCTCCAGGACCAAGCAGGAAGTCAGTCCTCACATATGGGACTCCCCAGCTTAAGGCTACCGGAGACCTCAAGCGGAAAAAATGAGCTCCCTCTAGCTCGTCTGCACGTAAGGAAGGAATCTTCTCTGAGAATGCCCCCGACCGGTAGCCCAACACCAGGGCCGGAGGGTAGGAGTTGCCTAAACCCCAAAGAGATTATGGAGTACTGCCTGTCCGAAAGCACTGTCCCTGCGGGACTCCCTCTCAAGGCAGTAATGGGCCGCAAAAGTCTGGCTTGAAGACCAAGTAGCGGCCCGGCAGATGTCTGCCAACGGAACAGAGCGGAGATGAGCCACTGACGCAGCCTTCGCCCTGACACGATGAGCCGTGACTCGACCCTCCAACGAGAGGCCGGCTGCCCCATAAGCCCAGGCGATACAGTCAGCGACCCACATGGACAAAGTACTCTTGGAGACAGGGAGCCCCAATTTATTGGGGTCAAAAGAAACGAAGAGCTGAACAGCCCTTCGATGCTCCCGCGTACGGTCAAGGTAGAAGGACAACGCCCTCCTACAGTCCAGGGTATGCAGGAAAATCTCAGCCCGGTTGGCATGCGGCCTGGGAAAGAAGGTCAGAAGAACCACCTCCTGATTGAGGTGAAAAGGGGAGACAACCTTAGGGAGAAACTTTGGGTGAGTCCGTAAGACTACCCTATTCCTGTAGAACCTAGTGTAAGGGGGATCAGATACTAGTGCCTGAAGTTCACTCACTCGCCTAGCAGAGGTAAGAGCTACCAGAAACAAGGTTTTCCAGGAGAGAAAACGGAGAGGGCAGGTAGCCATAGGTTCAAAGGGCGGACAAGTAATCCGCTGTAAGACCACATTCAGATCCCACTCAGGGGCTGGTGGACGCAAAGGAGGCTTAAGCAGGAGGAGGCCTCTGAGAAAACGAGCCACCAAAGGGTGGTTGGAAAGAGGCCTCCCGTCCACCGGCGAGTGGTGCGCTGAGAGAGCACTGAAGTGAACCCTGACAGAGTTGGACTTAAGGCCTAGATTGGAGAGGTAAAGCAAATACTGCAATACTACCGCTACCAAGCACGAGACGGGATTCTCGCTGTGCTGGGCACACCATGCAGAGAATCTACGCCACAAGAGCGTAGGATTTCCTGGTGGATTGCCGCCTAGAGGCTAAGACTACGTCTTCCACCTCTCTAGGCAGTAGTAGGGGAGCCAGGTCTACCCTTTCAGCAGCCAGGCCATCAGATGAAGGGACTGGAGGTTGGGGTGCAAGAGAGACCCCTGGTCCTGAGACAGGAGATCGTGTTGAATCCCCAGAGGAAGAGGAGTGTCCACCGCCAGTTGCAGCAGGAGTGGGAACCATGGCTGCCTCGACCACCTGGGGCTATCAGAATCATTGAGGTCCCGTCCTTGAGGACCTTGAACAGCGTTTGGGACAGTAGTGGCGTGGGAGGAAACGCATACAGTAGAGGCCTTGGGACCACTGAATCAGAAAGGCATCTGCTGCTACTCTGAGAGGATGCGGTTGTCTGGAACAGAATCTCGGGAGTTGCCGGTTCAGAGGACTGGCGAAAAGATCCATGGTGGGGAGGCCCCACCTGAGAAAGACCTGCTGAACCACCAACGGATTCAATCTCCATTCGTGTGGTTGCAGGATCCTGCTCAGTCTGTCCGCCAGGTAATTTTCTTGACCTGGGAGGTAGACAGCCTTGAGGAGGATTCCGTGATTGACCGCCCAAGAGCACAGTCGTTGTGCCTCCTGACAGAGAAGGAAGGAGCCCGTGCCTCCTTGTTTGTTCATGCAGAACATGGCAACTTGATTGTCCATCTGGACCAGTACAGACTGGTGAGATGTGAGGTGGGAGAAGGCTCTCAGAGCTAGGCGTATTGCCCGTAGCTCCAGGAAGATTATCTGTTGAGCAGCCTCCCAAGGGGTCCAGAGACCCTGAGTACATGCCCCTTGGCAATGTGCTCCCCAACCTAGAAGAGAAGCATCTGTTGTCAGCACTTGAGAATGCGGAGGGGATTGAAAACCCACTCCGAGTACCAGATTCGGAAGATGAAGCCACCATTGTAGAGAGGAGACGAGCAGGGTGGATATTCTCACCGAGTCTGCAAGGCTCCCTGTGGCTTGATGCCACTGAGTTCAAAGGCTCCACTGAGCAGGCCGCATGTGCAGGCGGGCATTGGGGGTTACATGAACCGTGGAAGCCATATGGCCGAGAAGTCTCAAGAATTGCCTGGCGGAGACCAGGGAATTGCTGTGAAACTGCCTGGCTACATCCATCAACCTGTGGGCCCTGTCCACTGGCAGAAAAGCCTTCGCCTGAGGAGTGTCTAGCCTTGCTCCTATGAATTCTAAGTTCTGGGACGGGAGCAAAGTGAACTTTGCGAAGTTTATGACAAACCCCAAGTGCTGAAGCAGAGCCACAGTGCGAAGGGTGGCTTGACTGGCCTCCTGGAAAGACTGGCCCCTTATGAGCCAGTCATCCAGGTATGGAAACACAAAAAGACCTTGAAGCCTCAGGTAGGCCGCCACCACTGCCAGGCACTTGGTGAACACCCTGGGAGCGGAGGTTAGGCCAAAGGGTAGTACTCTGTACTGGTAGTGGTTTACCCCCACAACAAATCTGAGATATTGTCTGTGGTCTGGATGAATAAGGATGTGAGTATAAGCATCCTTTAGATCTAAGGAGCAGAGCCAATCTCCCTGCTGGAGGTAGGGCAGCAGGATTTCAAGGGTAAGCATCTTGAACTTTTCCATCTCCAGGAACTTGTTGAGGTTGCGCAAGTCTAGGATGGGTCTGAGGCCTCCTGTCCTTTTTGGTACCAGAAAGTACCTGGAATAAAAGCCGTGACCTCTCAGGTGGTGGGGCACCGGTTCCACAGCCTGGTCCTTTAGCAGACTTGCTAACTCCTGAAGGAGTAGGTCCCTGTGCAGAGGGAGTCTTGGAGGCTCCCCTGGAAAATAGGAGGGAGGTACCTGGTGAAAATGGAGAAGATAGCCCTTGTGGACTATATGGAGCACCCAGGTATCTGATGTGATGGCTGACCACCTGTGGGCAAAGTGGGCCAGCCGGCCTCCTGTATTGATTTGAGCCAGCTGAGGAGAAGAGGCTATGCCTTCTGAGTCAAAAACCCCCACCCTGCTGAGCAGGGGCCGGTGTTGGTGGCTTGGGGGCCTTCTGCCTACGGGGCCCATGACCCTGCCCCTTGGCCTGCTGACCCTTTTGGGGAGCTGCAGAGACCTGATAATGAGGGTATTGTTTACAGGCAGATGACTTCCTCGGGTAAAAGGTATTTTTCCCCGAGTCCTTCATTTTCTGAGAAGGGGCAGAGGTTTTTCTGGACAGCCTAGTCCGGGTCAGAGTCTCGGTCTCGAGTTCTGCAGCCTTTTCACCTCGGCAGGGGACATCGACCAACTTGTCCTGCACCCATGGCTCGAGGTCGGATGACTGTAGCCAAGCCTGTCGGCAGGCACCAATGCCGGCCCCGGCTACTCAGGCCGAAGCCTCAAAGCCATCGTAGGCTGCTCGAGAGATAAACTTCGAGTACTCTCGAATACCAGTGGACAAGGCTTGGAACCACTGCAAAGGTTCCTCGGAGAGACCAGCAGAGAACCCGGCAATCTCCTTTGTCAGGTCTCGGAGATACATGCCCATGTAGAGCTGGTATGTCTGGACAAGGCAAGCAAGCATAGAGCCCTGGAAGCACTTCTTACCGAGGGCATCCAGGTTCCGGGCCTCCCGGCTGGGAGGCACCAAGGAGTGCATCTTCTGACTTTTCAGTCGATGCATGGCCGATTCCACAACCATGGAGTGGTGTGGTAAATGTGCCTTTTGGAACCCGGGGCTCTTGCGGACTCGATAGATGGAATCGACCCGCTTGCTTAACACCGGCTTCGAGGCCAGGGTCTCCCACATGCGGAAGAGCAGCCACTCCAGCATCGGAGGAACCGGTACAGTAAAGGCCTCCTTTGGGGGAGAGTCATACTGGAGGGCCTCGAGCTCCTCGGCTCAAGGCTCCTCCTCGGGATCCGCGGGGAAGGCCAAGGTTTTGGCCATATCCCGCACGAAGTCCGAGAACCGGGTATCCTCCGGTGGGGATCGTCTCTGAGGTTCGGACTCGGAGCGGAGGTGAGGCCAAAAGGCAGTACCCTGTACTGATAATGGTTTCCTCCCACAATGAACCTGAGGTACTTTCTGTGGTCTGGTTGAATGAGGATGTGAGTGTACGCATCCTTTAAATCTAATGAGCATAGCCAATCTCCCTGCTGGAGGTAGGGCAGAAGTGTTCCAAGAGTAAGCATCTTGAACTTTTCCTTCTGTAGGAATTTGTTGAGATTTCTGAGGTCTAGAATTGGCCGAAGGCCACCGGTTCTTTTGGGTACCAGGAAATACCTGGAGTAGAACCCTTGCCCTTATAAGTGGGGAGGCACAGGCTCCACCACCCTGTCCACCAACAGACCTTGGAGCTCTTGAAGGAGAAGATCTGTGTGCAGGGGAGGCCTTGTAGGCTCCCCTGGAAAGTATGGAGGAGGCAGTTGTTGGAAGTGTAGCAGATAGCCCTTGTGGACTATGCTTAACACCCAACTGTCTCCAGTGATGAGTGGCCACTTGTGGGCAAACAGGGCGAGGCGACCTCCTGTGCAGGGCTGGGAGAGCAGGGACGGAGAGGCTATGCTTAAGGAGTCAAAAAAACCCACCCTGTTGAGTGGGAGCAGGGGCCGGAGGCTTGGGAGTCCTCTGCCTACGGGGCCCATTACCCTGCCCCTTGGCTTGCTGACCTTGAGGGGCAGCTTGGGCGACCTGGGACTGTGGGTACTGTTTGTAGGCAGTGCCCTTCCTCAGGTAAAATGGCTTTTTACCCGAGCCCTTCTTTTTATGAGAAGGGGCAGAAGTCTTCCTAGACAGCCTTGTCCTCGTGAGGTGCTCAGTTTCGAGCTGTGCGGCCTTCTCGGTCATGGGCTTGCCAAAAAGGTTCTCACCTCAGCAAGGGACATTGACCAAATTGTCCTGAACCCATGGCTCAAGGTCCGATGACTGCAGCCATGCCTGGTGTCGAGCCGCGATGCCGGCTGCCGCAACACAGGCCGAAGCTTCGAAGCCATCGTAGGCAGTGCGGGACTTAAACTTGGAGCATTCCCAGATCCCCGAGGACAAGGACTTGAACCTCTGCAAGGGTTCCCCGGAGAGACCAGCAGAGAACCCGACCAACTCCTTGGCCAGGTCTCGCAAGTACATGCCCATGTACAGCTGGTAAGACTGGACACGGCAAGCATCGAGCCCTGGAAGCACTTTCTACCAAAACCATCAAGGTTCTGGGCCTCCCTGCCAGGGGGCACCGCGGAGTGCATCTTCTGACTTTTCAGGCGATGCATGGCCGATTCCACCACCATGGAATGGTGTGGTAGCTGCGCCTTCTGAAAGCCAGGGCTCTTCCGGAGTCGATAGATAGAATCGACCTGCTTGCTTAGAACCAGCGCCGAGGCCGGTGCCTCCCACATCCGGAGGAGTAGCCGTTCCAGCATCGGAAGAACCGGAACAGTAAAGGCCTCCTTCGGGGGAGAATCGTACTGTAGGGCCTCGAGCTCCTCGGCTCCTCCTTGGGGTCCGCAGGGATAGCCAACGCGTTGGCCATATCCCGGAGAACTCCGAGAACTGGGTATCCTCCGGGGGGGGGGGGGGGGGATCTACTCCGGGGCTCGGACTGCGGTGCATCTGACGGGACGCACTGAGTCCGGAAGGTGTCGGGGGACTCCTCGTCCTCCGTCTCCCAGGCGGACTCGTCCGATGAGGAATCGGGGTCCGACCGTGCGGCTCACAGGCCGTGAGCACCCGCACCAGCGTCGACGCCCTCGGTCCCGAACGGGAGGTCGAGGGAGACAGTGACCGAGGTCGACCTCGAGCCTTTATGGTCTCGAGTATCGGCTCGGTCTCCGGGGTCGACTTCGATGTCCCGGTGGTCGGGGCAGATGCGCCAGACAGGCTGGCCATCAGTGCCCGCTGCTGTTCCATGAAGGCAGACAGTCTGCTCTCCAAGGCTGTCAGCCTGAGACCCAGCTCAGGAGACTCAGCAGCCCCTGACTCGGGCTCCGGTGGCGCCGAGCCCGACGTCGGCTCTCTGGGAGGAGAGTCCACGAGGACTACAGGACTTACGTGTCCAGCAGACTCCGGCTCCACTCGAGGTACTTTGGGAGGCTTCTCCTGTTCCACGGGCCTGGGGCGACGGTCGGGGGTCTGAGACCTAGCTCTCGAGGAGCCAGGGACCTCTTCCGATGACGCCCTCGCGAGCCGCTTCTTCCTCTTTCGTTCCTGGTCGGGGGACCCCCTGTCCGAGGAGCCCCGACGGTGCTCAGGATCCGATTCCTGAGATGTTGAGGCCTCAGACGAGGTCCGGGCCCGGCCGGGTCAGAGAAAAGCCTTTCCTTTTGGTGCTGACGACTTCAAAGCGCCTTGGGAGACATTTTTCCACATGGTCCACACGTCTTAGGATCGTGGTCAGGACCGAGGCACCGAAGGCAGCAGTCGTGTGTGTCGGTGAAAGACATTAGCTTCTTGCACCGATCACATTTTTTGAACCCATTGGAAGCCATCGGGGAAAAAAGAGTCCCCGCGAGGTCAAAGGACCGGCCTTCCAGGGAAAAAGAAAAAAAGGGCACGAACGCCAGCCACGAAGGGCAAAAACTGAAAAAAGAAGATCGGGCTCGATACCGGTGTACCGAACCCGGCAGGAGGGGAACCGGCGTCGAACCGGAGAAAAAATAGCAAAGGAATCGCGAAAAAATCGAACTATTTTCCGGAAGGACTAGGACACACGTCCGGTGGGCTTCACGGAAAAAGAGAGACTGAGCAAGATGGCACCTTTAGGCAGGAAGGGAACCGCGCATGCATGCCTGCATTCCCAAAGGCTTTCTTGGAAAGCTGGGGAAATGCTCCGCAAGGGCTCCATCGACATCGATGTTACCCATATGTGAGGACTGACTTCCTGCTTGGTCCTGGAGAAAGCTGAGAAGCCTTGCGGTGGCCCTGAGTGCGTTGTATATAGAAGCAATGTTCCAAGGGAGAGCATCTTGAATTTCTCCCTCTTATAGTCCAAGGTGGGAAGGACCATCTCTGCCCGACTGGGATGAGGTCTTGGGAAGAAAGTGGGAAGTACCACTGCCTGGTTAAGATGAAAGGACGACACTACCTTCGGCAAGAATTTAGGGTGCGTGCTTAGCACCACCCTGTTCTTGTAGAACCTGGTATAAGGCACCTCTGCCACAAAGGCTTGGAGCTCATTAACTGCGAACGGAGGAGAGCGCAACCAGGAAAACCACCTTCCAAGAGAGATAGCGAAAGTGGCAGGTAGCCAGAGGTTCAAAGGGGGGGCAAATGAGCTGCCCCAACACTACGTTGAGGTCCCATTTGGTTGCCGGAGTGTGAACCGGGGGCTTCGATAAGAGTAGGCCCCGAAGAAAACAGGTCACCAACGGTTGGGACTGAGAGGGGCTTACCATCCACTGGATAGTGGTGTGCCACCAGGGCATTAAGGTGCACTCAGACGGAGTTAGACTTGAGCCTGGACTGAGAGAGGTGGAGAAGGTACTGCAACACCAGAGCCACTGGGCAGGAGAAAGGGTCAGCCCTATGTTGGGCACACCAAGCACAGAACCTGCGCCATTTGAGGGCATAAGCCTTCCTAGAAGAGATGCAAGAGGCCAACAAAATGTCCTCCACCTCAACCGGAAGGTTGAGAGGGGCCAGTCACCCTCTCAGCAGCCACGCTGTCAGCGAGAAGGACCCAAAGTTGGGGTGCAGGAGAGAGCCCCCTCCTGAGAAAGGAGACCCAGGGTGGTCTCCTGGGGGATGGGGACCTCCACCACCAACCTCCAGAGCAGTGGGAACCATAGTTGCCTGGGCCACCAAGAAGCTATCAGGATAAGCAAGGCCCTGTTGCGGAGCTGATCTCTTTTGATTTAAGCAGCTCCCTTGCCTGATCGCAAGCTAAGCTTCCCTGCTCCAATCGGGGCAGGGGGGAGGAGCCTCTCGTGCCATTAAACAGCTGTCACCATCAGGCGCGCCCATGCCTTGCGGGCCCGCGCCTGAGGGCCTTGCCAGAGGGCCCTTGGGCGCGGGCCCGCAAGGCGGTCTTTCTGCTCTGGATCTGTGGCTTTCTGCACCTTGGCCTCCTCCTGCTGCATCATTGTCTGTTCCCTCTGCTATTATCATCCTCTCCTGGGATCCTCCACTGCATCATTGACTGACTGCTCCCTTTGCCTCTTGATTGCTAAGTATTTTACTGCCTGTTGTACTTATTGTATCCTTTGATTCTTCTTACCTTTTATTAATCTACTCTCTTCTCCTACCCCCATTGCTTCTCCATTCTTGTCCTTACATTGGCTCCACTTTAGGTTTGTCTTCCTCCGTCCCTATTGCTGCTCCCTTGACTTCTGCCTTCCTTTGTGATGCGCAACCTGGCTAATCTCATCCATATCCCTCTAGCTTCTCCTCCACTTCCCTCTTCTGGTGATTTCACCCCTATTCCTTCCCCTCCTAGACGTTTATCTCATTCTGTACTGAGTTCCTCACGCAACTTGTCCAATCTTATTCATATCCCCCTTCTTTCCCTTTCCTCTCTCCCTTTTCTCTTGTGCTCTTTGGAACGCACATTCTGTCTCTGATAAACTCTCTTTTACACATGTTTTCCTCTCCAACGCTTTTCATCATCTTGCCTTAACCGAGACCTGGCTCCTCCCTGACGATACCGCCTCTGTTACTGCCCTCTGCTTTGGTGGCCTCCAGTTCTCCCATACTCCTCATCCCACAGGATGTGGTGGTGGGGTTGGCCTTCTTCTCTCCCCCTCCTGTCATTTCCAACCTCTTCCCCTGCCTCAGTCTCATTCCTTCCTCTCTTTTGGGGTCCACTCTATTCGCCTCTTTGCCCCTTTTCCTCTCCAGGTTGTTGTTGTCTATCGTCCTCCTGACAAGGCTATTTCTTCTTTTCTCTCCGACTTTGACTCTTGGCTTTCCCTTTATCTTACCCCTACCTCCCCTACTCTTATTCTTGGTGATTTTAATATCCATGTTGATAACCCCTCTGATCCTCTTACTGTAAACCTTCTCTCTCTTACCTCCTCATTTGGCCTTCAACTTTGTTCCTTTGCCCCCACTCACCTTCGTGGCCATTGTCTGGATCTGGTTTTCTTTTCTTGCTCCTCTCCCTCTAACTTCAGTAATACTGTTCTTCCTTTATCTGATTATCACCTTCTCTCCTTTAATCTTCTCCTCTCACTGCCCCTGCCTCGTCCTGTCTCCTCCACCCTATTTAGGAACCTTCTTGCCATTGATCCCCTGGTTCTCTCCTCTACCATTTCTCCTTCTCTCTCTTCTGTTTTGTCCTCCAAGTCTGCTGATATGGCAGTGATGTCCTATAATGCTGCGCTCTTCTCAGCTCTGGATGTTCTTGCTCCTCTCATCCCTCGTCCTGTGAGGCATTCTTTTCCTCAGCCCTGGCTCTCTCCCACTATTCGCTTTCTTCGCTCCTGTACCCGGCTCTGCTGAGCGTGCCTGGCTCAAATCACGCCCCCCTGAAGATTTTCTTCATTTCAAATTCATGCTCTTCTCTTTCAAATCTGCTTAAGCTCTTGCCAAACAAGATTACTTTGTTCATCTAATTCTCATGCCTCTGATCCTCACCGTCTCTTCATTGCTCTCAATTCTCTCCTCAAAGTGCCTCTGCCTCTGATCCCTCCTTCCCTTTCTGCCCAAACCCTGACCGATTACTTCCATAAAATCCATAAGATCACTCTCCAATTTCCCTCTAAATCCCCGATTTCCCCTTCCTGTTCTCAATCTCCCCCCCTTCTCATCCTACCCTCTCTTCCTTTCCTATGATTTCTATTGATGAGACTGCTCTTCTTCTCTCCTCCTCCAAGCTCACCACTTGCTCCTCTGATCCTATCTCCTCCCATCTCCTCTCCCGTTGTCCCCTCCATTTCTCATATTCTCAACCTCTCGCTCTCCACTGCTACTGTCCCGGCTGACTTTAAACATGCTGTGGTCACGCCTCTCAAGAAAACCCTCACTTGATCCCTCTTGTCCTTCTAATTATTGCCCCATTTCTCTCCTTCCTTTTATTTCTAAACTGCTCAAACGTGCGGTTTACCGCTGTTGCCTTGACTTCCTCTCTTCCCATGCTCTTCTCGATCCCTTACAATCCGGTTTTTGTCCCTTGCACTCTACTGAAACTGCTCTTGTCAAAGTCTCCAGTGACTTGTTCCTGGCTAAATCTAAAGGCCTTTACTCTGTCCTTATCCTCCTTGACCTTTCTGCTGCTTTTGATACTGTTGACCATGATCTTCTCCTTGACACTTTGTCCTCGCTTGGCTTTAGGGACTCTGTTCTTTCCTGGTTCTCCTCATATCTTTCCCATTGCTCCTTTAGTGTATGTTCTGGTGGTTCCTCCTCCTCTGTTATCCCGCTCTCTGTTGGTGTCCCCCAAGGCTCTGTCTTGGGTCCCCTTCTTTTTTCTCTCTATACCCAATCCCTTGGTGCGCTTATTTCCTCTCATGGTTTTCAGTACCATCTCTATGCGGATGACTCCCAGATCTCTCTCTACTCCTGATCTTTCTCCTGCTTTGCAGTCCTCGATCTCTTGCTCTCTCTCTGCCATTGCTGCTTGGATGTTCCATCGTCGCCTGAAATTGAACATGGCCAAGACTGAACTTCTCGTTTTTTCTCCTAAAATTTCCTTTTCTCCTTTTTCAGTCTCTGTTGATGGCTCTGTTCTCAAACCTGTTTTATCTGCTCGCAATCTGGGTGTTATTTTTAACTCTTCGCTCTTTCTCCTGTCATATCCAACTCATCGCTAAGACCTGTCGCTTCTTTCTCTTCAACATTGGCAAAATCCGCCCCTTTCTCTCTGAGCTCACTACTAAAACCCTCATCCATTCCCTAATCACCTCCCGTCTTGATTATTGCAACCTGCTTCTTGCTGGTCTCCCTTAGTCTCATCTCTTCCCCCTTCAGTCTATTCAGCACTCCACTGCCCATTTGATTTTCCGTCAGTCTCGTTTTGCCCACATCACTCCTCTCTTCAGATCTCTTCACTGGCTCCCTATCCGTTTCCGTTTTCACTTTAAGCTTCTCCTTCTGACCTATAAGTGCATTCACTCTGTAGCTCCTCAGTACCTTTCTTCTCTCATTTCTCCCTATTTCCCCCCTCGTGAACGCTGTTCTTCTACCCAGTTGCTTCTTGCTATGCCCTTCTCCTCTATTGCCAACTCCAGATTCCGCTTGTTTCACCTTGCTGCACCTTACGCTTGGAATACACTTCCTTTGTCTTTACGCCAGGCATCTTCTTTGTCCCTCTTCAAACAAGTTAAAAGCTAATCTTTTTGCCTGTGCCTTTGGCTCTTGATTTTGCTGTTCTTATTCTTCTCCTTTTCTTGCTTTGTCTTTTTTTAGACGGTAAGCTCTTTTGAGCAGTGGCTATCTCTTGTATGTTTTCATTGTACAGCGCTGTGTGTGCCTGGTAGCGCTTTATAAATGCTTAGTAGTAGTAGGGTCCTGAACAGGGTCTTGATGATCAGCAGCAGAGGGAAGGCGTACATGAGGCCTTCCATTCATGAAATCAGGAATGCATACGCTACCACCCTGTGGGTGAGCCTGCCAGGAGCAGAAGCAGGGCAGCTGAAAATTGTCTGGACTGGCGAACAGGTCCATCATGGGTTCCCCCCAGATTTGGAAAAGCCGACTGACTACTCTGGGGTCCAGCTGCCACTCGTGCAGCAGGAGAACCCTGCTGAGCCTGTCGGCCAATCAGGTTGTCCTGGCCTGGCAGGTACACTGGATTGCATACGAGCAGAGGGCCAGTGCTTCCTGACAAAGAGCACAAGACCCCATGCCCCCTGTTTGTTCATGTAGAACATCGCCACCTGGTTGTCCATCTGAACTAGCACTGGCTGGTGACGTAGGTAGTGAAAGACGACCCTCAGGGCAAGGCGTATGGCCCAGAGCTCCAAGAGGTTGATCTGCTGGGTGCTCTCATCTGGCGACCAGTTGCCTTGGAGTGCAGAGGACTCCGCAGTGGGCTCCCCTCGAGTGGCTCGGGGCCTGAAAAGGCATATCCGCTTCGAGATGCTGGGGCAACTGTCAACTGGCGGGTCACCAAGACTCTGTCCCGGAGATGGCCTGTGGCC
Organism: Ichthyophis bannanicus; assembly: GCA_033557465.1. NCBI lineage: Eukaryota > Metazoa > Chordata > Amphibia > Gymnophiona > Ichthyophiidae > Ichthyophis > Ichthyophis bannanicus. Next base: position 553,387,931 of record CM066031.1, read on the forward strand.
TGAGACCACTGGTCCAGGAGACACCACTGCGCCATCCTCATATGGAGGCGAGCATCTGGGGTGACGTAGACCGTGGAGACTATGTGCCTGAGGTGGCGCGGAAGAAGCCGGGCAGGCACTGAAAGATGGCGCTGTACGTCCCGAGCCAAGGGTGTCTATCTTTGCTCCAATAAACTCCAGGCACTGTGTTGGGAGATAAGACTTGGGGTAGTTAATGACAAAGCCCAAGTGTTGCAGAACCAGGATGGTGCGAGCGGTGGCCGGCTATGCCTTCCCTTATGAGCCAGTCGCCCAGGTAGGGAAAGACGAAGATTCCCTGAAGCCATAGGAAGGCTGTCACGACTGCCAGGCATTTTGTGAAGACTCTTGGAGCAGAGCTTGGCTGAAGGGGAGCACCTTGTACTGTACTGCCTGTGGTTGGGATGAATGAAGATGTGGGTATAAGCATCTTTGAGGTCTAAGGAGCATAGCCAGCTTCCGTGCTGTTGGTATGGCAGCAATGTTCCAAGGGAGAGCATCTTGAATTTCTCCTTCACCAGAAATTTGTTGAGGTTGCGAAGGTCGAGGATGGGCCTTAGGCCCCCTGTTCTTGGGATGAGGAAGTATCTAACCCCTTGCCCTTGAGAAGGTGGGGCACCGGTTCCACTGCCTTGTCCGAGAAGACCTGCCAACTCCTTCAGGAGAAGGTCCCGATGTAGGGGAAATCTGAGGGGCTCTCCTGGGAAATAAGAGGGAGATGTCTGAGCCAGGTGGAGGAGATAACCCTCCCCGACTACTCTCAGTGCCCAGGAGTCTGTGGTGATAGCCACCCATCTCTTGAGCATAAAGGGCCAGGCGTCCCCCTGTGGGCTGCTGCCCTCCTTGGGGTAGAGAGGTTATGCTCAAGGAATCAAAAACTCACCCCTGGCTGGCCAGGGCCTGGGGTTTTGGAGCCTTCTGCGGGCCATGCCCATGTCCCTTGGCCTGTTGACCCTGTTGGGGAGCCGGGGAGGCTTGATAGGGTCGGTAGTTAAGGTAAGCAGCTCCCTTCATCAGGTAAAAGGGCTTTTTACCCGAGCCCTTCCGTCGGTGAAGGGCAGTGGTCTTCTTAGAGAGCCTGGTTCTCATCATGAACTCGGTCTCCAGATTGGCAACCTTGTCGGTCATGGGTTTTCCAAAGGAGGTTCTCCCCTTAGCATGGGACATCGACCAATTTGTCCTGAACCCACTGCTCAAGATTGGATGACTGAAGCAAAGCCTGGCGGCATGCACTGATGCCTACCGCGGCTACGTGAGCCGGCGACTTGAACCAGTCATAAGCCGCTCAAGACAAATTTGGAGCACTCGCAGACGGCTTTGGCCAGACTCTTGAACCTCTGCAGGGGTTCCTTGTGAGACTAGCTGAGAATCCAGCGAGTTCCTTCGCCAGGTGTCTCAGGTACATGTCCCATATACAGCTGGTAGGCCTGGATGTGGCAGAGGAGCATCGAGCCCTAGTAACACTTCCTGCCGAGGGTGTCCAAGGTGCAGGCCTACCTGCCAGGGGGCACCATGAGTGCATCTTCTGGCTTTTCAGCCGACGCATGGCCGACTCCACCACCACAGAGTTATGCAGCAGTTGCGACTTGTGGAAGCCCGGGCTCCGGCAGACCCGATACATCGACGCCGGTGTCTCCCATATGCAGTAGTGGCCTGATGGGAGGCTTGGTCATTAAGAGCTCTCTCATGAAACATGTCACAAGCGGATGTGAGGAGATAGGCTGCCCATCCAAAGGATGGCGAAAAGAAGTGATAGAAGGGAACCCTCACCGAGTTTGTCTTGAGACCAGGGGGCAAGTCTGGGACAGATGTAGTAGAAGCAGCCGAGCCATGAGATGGAGAGTCTGCGGATTAGGATGGAGTAGCGTCTCTTCCTCCTGTTGAGAGGAGATCGGGGAGCTGACCCGAGACTCAGGGGGCAAGTCTGGGACAGATGTAGTAGGAGAAGAAACCACGGTTGACATGGCCAGCATCGGGCTATGAGGATCATGTGGCCCGTTTGCTTGAAAAGCGTTTTGGGAATCAGAGGAATGGGAGGAAAGGCATACAAGAAATACTGACCCCAGTGAAGGTGGAAAGCATCCACTTGATGGAGGCTGGACATCGGGGTTCTGGTGCAAAAACAAGGTAGTTTGGCATTTTGCAGAGTGGCAAAAAAGTCTATCTCTGGAGGTCCCCAGGTCTGAAAGACGTAGATTGTTTCCTGATAGAGGGACCATTCGTGTGGAAGGAGGACTCAACCTAAGACATTTTGCTGTCCTGGCAGATACACTGCTTGGAGGTGTATTTGATGAGCAATGGCAATGGACCAAAGATGAAGAGCCTCCCTGCAGAGGGCCGAAGAGCCCATTCCTCCCTGCTTGTTCACACAGAACATAGCTACCTGATTGTCCATCTGGACAAAAACTCTGTGGCCATGTAGTTGCTGTTGAAACAATTTGAGAGTACTGAAGATACAACGAAGCTCCAATAAATTTATCAGGAGCTGCGACTCCTGCTCCGTCTGTGGAGAAAGAATCCAAGTGGGCCCCCAGCCCAGTTTGGAGGCATCCTTTGTCAGGATGCAATGATGTGGAAGCATTTGAAAAAGGTGACACTACGAGGAGATTTGCTGGGGTAGACCACCACAGAAGGGAGTCAATGAGAATGTCTAACTTGGATCTGGTCCCTGAGGGCCCCAGTGACCTGCTTCCACTGGGAGGCAAGTCCACTGAGCTGTTTTCATGTGCAGACGGGCATATGGAACTACATGCACTGTAGAGGCCATATGGCCTAGACGTTGCAGCATCTCCCTGGCCGAGAGATTGTTTCCGAGCCTCACTTGAAATGCTAACTGGACTAGACGAGCACAACGGTCCTGGGGTAGGAAAGCACAGTTACTTACCTGTAACAGGTGATCTCTGGGAACAGCAGGAAAGCGTAGTTACTCACCTGTAACAGGTGTTCTCCAGGAGCAGCAGGAATCAGTCCTCACATATGGGTGACGTCGGCGCCGACGGAGCCCTCGCGGAGCAATTTTCCCCAGCTTTCAAAGAAAGCCTTTGGGAATTGCAGCGCGCATGCGCGGTCGCCTTCCCGCCCAAGGGTGCCATCTTAGCCAGTCAGATGACATAGCTAAAAAAGACAGCATAAAAATTTGCAAAAAAACTAAAGCAGATGATTGCAACTCCAAGGGGAGGAGGGAGGGTTGTGAGGACTGATTCCTGCTGCTCCTGGAGAACACCTGTTACAGGTGAGTAACTACGCTTTCTCCAGGACCAAGCAGGAAGTCAGTCCTCACATATGGGACTCCCAAGCTTAAGGCTACCGGAGACCCTAGGCACAAAAATGAGCTCCCTCTAGCTCAGCAGCACAGAAGGAAGGAATCTTCGCTGAATTATTACCCACCGGTAGCCCACATCCGGGATGGAGGGTAGGAGTTGCTCAAACCTCAAAGAGATTACGGAGGACTGCCTGTCCGAAAGCACTGTCCCTGCGGGACTCCCTCTCGAGACAGTAATGGACCGCAAAAGTCTGGCTCGAAGACCAAGTAGCGGCCCGGCAGATGTCTGCCAGCGGAACAGAGCGGAGGTAAGCCACTGACGTAGCCTTTGCCCGAACGCAATGAGCCGTGACTCGACCTTCCAAGGAGAGTCCGGCTGCCCCATAAGCCCAAGTGATACAGTCCGCAACCCAGATGGACAGAGTACGCTTGGAGACCGGGAGTCCCAATTTATTGGGATCAAAAGACACAAAAAGCTGCGCAGCTTTACGGTGCTCCCGCGTACGGTCAAGGTAGAAGTTCAATGCCCTTCTACAGTCCAGGGTATGGAGGACCATTTCAGCTCGGCTGGAGTGTGGTCTGGGAAAGAAGGTCGGAAGTACCACCTCCTGATTGATGTGAAAAGGGGAGACCACTTTTGGAAGAAATTTTGGGTGAGTCCGTAGGACTACCCTATTTTTGTAGAACCGAGTGTAAGGGGGATCAGACACGAGGGCCTGCAATTCACTTACGCGTCTAGCGGAAGTGAGGGCTATCAAGAACAATGTTTTCCAAGAAAGAAAACGGAGAGAACAGGTAGCCATAGGTTCAAAAGGCGGACAGGTGATCCGCTGCAAAACCACATTCAGATCCCAATCAGGCGCTGGCGGGCGCAGAGGTGGTTTAAGTAGAAGGAGACCTCGGAGAAACCTCGCTACAAGAGGGTCGCTGGAAAGAGGTCTGCCGTCCACCGGCACATGATGTGCTGAAAGAGCACTGAGGTGAACTTTGACGGAGTTGGACTTAAGTCCCAGATTAGAGAGGTATAGCAAGTACTGCAAGATCACCAACACCGGGCAGGAGAAGGGATCCTGAGACTGTTGGGTACACCAAACGGAAAAGCGACGCCATTTAAGGGCGTAGCATTTGCGGGTAGAAGGTCGCCGAGAAGCTAGGACGACCTCTTCCACCTCTGCCGGCAGGAGAAGGGGAGCAAGGACTACCCTCTCAGCAGCCAGGCCATTAGATTGAGAGATCTGAGGTTGGGGTGTAGCAGAGACCCCTGATCCTGAGTGAGGAGATCCGGTTGTAACCCCAGAGGGAATGGATCCTCTACCGCTAATTGCAGCAGGAGTGGAAACCACGGCTGTCTGGGCCAGCGAGGGGCCACCAGGATCATGAAAGCTTTGTCTCGGAGAACCTTGAAAAGAGTTCGAGAGACTAGCGGGATGGGAGGAAAAGCATACAGAAGGCTCTCCGACCATGAGAGTAGAAAAGCGTCCGCCGCAACTCGAAGGGGATGTGGCTGACGAGAGCAGAAGCGAGGAAGTTGCCGGTTGAGAGGGCTGGCAAAGAGATCCATCGTGGGGAGGCCCCACTTTAGAAAGAGCTTCTGAACTACCAAGGGATCCAGGCGCCACTCGTGCGGCTGGAGGATCCTGCTGAGTTTGTCCGCCAGGCAATTTTCTTGGCCTGGGAGATAAACTGCCTTGAGAAGAACGCCGTGACTGACGGCCCAAGAGCAGAGCTTCTGTGCTTCCCGACAGAGAAGGAAGGAGCCCGTGCCCCCCTGCTTGTTCACGTAGAACATGGCAACTTGATTGTCCGTCTGGACAAGGACGGACTGGTGAGAGGTCAGGTGGGAGAAGGCCTTGAGAGCCAGGCGGATCGCTCTGAGCTCCAGGAAGTTGATCTGCTGAGCAGACTCCCACGTGGTCCAGAGGCCCTGAGTACGTGCCCCTTGGCAATGTGCTCCCCAGCCCAGGAGGGACGCATCTGTCGTCAGCACCTGGGCCGGCTGAGGCGACTGAAAAGGCATGCCGAGCACCAGGTTGGGCCGATGAAGCCACCACTGGAGAGACGAGGCCAGCGGCTCGGAGACGCGCACTAGGTCTGCTAGGCCGCCTGTGGCTTGTTGCCACTGCTTGCGAAGACACCATTGAGCAGGCCGCATATTCAGGCGGGCATTGGGGGTCACATGGACGGTGGAAGCCATATGGCCGAGTAGTCTCAGGAAGCGCCTGGCGGAGACCAGGGGCTGGCTGCGAAAACGGTCGGCTAGGTCCATGAGCCGTTGAGCCCTGTCGAGCGGTAGGAACGCTCGTGCCTGAGGAGTGTGCAGCCTTGCGCCGATGAACTCGAGATCCTGTGAGGGGAGCAAAGTGGACTTTGCTAAGTTTATGACAAAGCCCAAGTACTGCAGAAGAGTCACCGTGCGGCGTTGGTGACCTCCGGAGCGGACGCTGCTCTGATGAGCCAGTCGTCGAGGTACGGAAAGACATAGAGGCCGTGAAGCCGGAGATGGGCCGCCACCACCGCGAGACATTTTGTGAAGACTCGCGGTGCGGAGGACAGGCCAAAGGGCAGTACTCTGTACTGGTAATGATTTCCTGCCACCACAAACCTTAGGTATTGGCGGTGGCTTGGGTGGATGAGGATGTGCGTGTAGGCATCCTTTAGATCCAAGGAGCATAGCCAATCTCCCTGCTGGAGGTAGGGCAGAAGGATTCCAAGGGTAAGCATTTTGAACTTTTCCCGCACGAGGAACTTGTTGAGGTTGCGCAAGTCCAGGATGGGTCTGAGGCCTCCTGTCCTTTTTGGTACTAGAAAATACCTGGAATAAAAGCCTTGACCTCTCAGGTGGTGGGGCACCGGTTCCACCGCCTGTTCCTGTAGAAGACCTGCTAACTCCTGAAGGAGTAAGTCCCTGTGCAGAGGGAGTCGTGGAGGTTCTCCCGGGAAATAGGAGGGAGGGACCTGGTGGAAGTGGAGAAGATAGCCTTCTCTTACGACTTGAAGCACCCAGGCATCTGAAGTGATGCTGGACCACCTGTGGGCGAAGTGAACCAGCCGGCCTCCGGTGCTGGGAGGAACCAGTGGAGGGGGAGAGGCTATGCTGAAGGAGTCAAAAGCCCCCACCCTGCTGAGCAGGGGCTGGTGGTGCAGGCTTGGGGGCTTGCTGCCTACGGGACCCGTTACCCCGTCCCTTGGCCTGCTGGCCCTGTTGGGGAGCTGCGGGGGCCTGATATTGGGGGTAGTGTTTATAGGCAGCCGCCTTTCTCGGGTAAAAGGACTTCTTTCCCGAGCCCTTCTTTTTCTGGGAAGGGGCGGAGGTCTTCCTAGAAAGCCTAGTCCTGGTGAGAGTCTCCGTCTCGATCTGTGCAGCCTTTTCTGCCATAGGTTTGCCAAAGAGGTTTTCACCTCGGCAGGGGACATCGACCAACTTGTCCTGCACCCAGGGCTCAAGGTCAGACGACTGAAGCCAAGCCTGTCGGCGGGCACCGATGCCGGCTGCGGCCACTCGAGCCGATGCTTCAAAGCCATCATAGGCTGCTCGGGATATGAATTTTGAGCATTCCCGAATGCCAGTGGACAAGGCTAGGAACCTCCGCAAAGGTTCCTCGGACAATCCAGCGGAGAATCCGGCTAGCTCTTTAGCCAGGTCTCGAAGATACATGCCCATGTATAGCTGGTAGGTCTGGACACGACACGCAAGCATAGAGCCCTGGAAACACTTCTTACCAAGGCCATCCAGGTTACGGGCCTCCCTGCCAGGAGGCACCGAGGAGTGCATCTTCTGGCTCTTAAGACGATGCATGGCCGATTCCACTACCATGGAATGGTGAGGTAGCTGTGCCTTTTGGAAGCCAGGGCTCTTGCGGACTCGATAGATAGAATCGACCCGCTTGCTCAGGACCTGCGAGGAGGCCGGGCTCTCCCACATGCGGAAGAGTAGTCGTTCCAGCATGGGAGGAACCGGTACAGTAAAGTGTTCCCTGGCGGGAGAGTCATACTGGAGGGCGTCGAGCTCTTCGGCTCGAGGCTCCTCCTCGGGGTCCGCCGGGAAGGCCAAAGCCTTGGCCATATCCCTGACGAAGTCCGAGAACCGGGCATCCTCCGGAGGGGACTGCTTCCGAGGTTCGGACTCAGGTGAGTCCGAGGGGACACACCAAGTCCGAAAAGAATCAGGTGACTCTTCCTCTTCAGACTCCCAGACCGACTCCGACGAGGAATCGGTGGGGTCGGCCCGGGCAGGGCGCGGCGCCTGCCGCCCCGACGCCGAGGGAGTCGGCGTCGGCGACCTCGGTCCCGAACGGGAGGCCGAGGGTGACCTCGACAGAGGATCGACTCGAGTTCGCATGGACTCGAGGATCGGCTCGGTCTCCGGGGTCGACTTAGACGTCGACGTCCCGGCGGTCGGGGCAGCGGCGCCAGCGAGGCCAGCGAGCAGTGCCTGCTGCTGGTCCATGAAGGCAGACAGTCTGCTCTCCAAGGCCGTCAACCTGAGTCCGAGCTCAGGTGACCCAGCAGCCCCCGACTCGGGGCCCGACGTCGGCGGAGGCGAGTCCAGGAGGACCACAGGACTTACCCGAGCAGGCAGCTCCGACTCCAGGCGAGGTCGCTTCGAGAGGTGCTCCTTCTCCAAGGACCCGGGACGGCTATCGGGGCTATGCGACCTGGCCCTCGCGGAGCCAGGAGCGTCCACCGACGCCGCCCTCGCGGGTTTCACCTTCCGTCGATGGTCCCCGGAGGGAGAACCCCTGTCGGAGGAACTCCGGCGACGGTCCGAGCTGGAACCCCTGGACGCGGAGGCCTCCGACGAGGTCCGGGTATGGCTGGGGTCAGCGAAGATCCTATCCCGCTGATGCCGCCGACTTCTCAACGCTTTGGAGGACATTTTGCCGCAGGCCCCACAGATCATTTCGTCATGATCCGGGCCCAGGCAGCGGAGGCAATTGTCGTGTGTGTCAGTTAGTGACATATTTCGGTCACACTGACCACACCGCTTGAAACCACTGGCAGCCATCGGGGGAAAAAGGGCCCCTGCGAGGTCAAAGGACCGGGCTGCCAGGGAAAAACCGAAAACGAAACTGACTAAGTCAGAAAAACCGAAAAACCGAAAAAGAAGAAGAGGACTCGTGACCGGCGTCGCGAGTCCGGGCGGGAAAAAGACCGGCGTCGAACCGAAGGAAAAAAGAGAAAATTATGAGTAAAATCAACTTTTTCGCGGGGACACGACGGGTACGTCTGTAGGGCTCCGCGGAAAAAAGAAGACTGGCTAAGATGGCACCCTTGGGCGGGAAGGCGACCGCGCATGCGCGCTGCAATTCCCAAAGGCTTTCTTTGAAAGCTGGGGAAAATTGCTCCGCGAGGGCTCCGTCGGCGCCGACGTCACCCATATGTGAGGACTGACTTCCTGCTTGGTCCTGGAGAATAAGTCTTCACATATGGGTATCGTCGGTACCGACGGAGCCTGCGTGGGAACGCTCCCCAGTGTCCAGTAAGAAAGCTTTTGGGAGCATCCCACAGCGCCTGCGTGCTGCCTTCCCGCCTTTTCCAACCGCCTCAATCCAGTTCGAGTTTTAAAGCTGAGACAAAGAGAGAGAGAGGAAAGGAAAGATAGAGAGATACAACTCCTAGGGGAGGTGGGTGGATTGTGAAGACTTGTTCCTGCTGTTCCCAGAGATCACCTGTTACAGGTAAGTAACTGTGCTATCTCCAGGAACAAGCAGGAATGAGTCTTCACATATGGGGACTCCCTAGCTGTAGATGCCAGGGAGAAACCCCAGGTTATGTGTCCTTGAAAAGGACTCTTATCTCCTCCCATGGATCTCTGGCATCCGACCAGGGTAGGTGGGTAGGAGTTGATTAAGAATGGAACAGGTGTTTGAGAACAGCCTGACCAAACGAGGCATCCCGGCAGGAGTCCTTGTCCAAACAGTAATGGGCTGTGAAGGTATGAACCGAGGCCCAGGTGGCCGCTCGACAGATTTGGTCGATGGACACAGAGTTTAGATGAGCCATTGAGGCTGCCATGGCTCTCACATTGTGAGCTGTGACATGGCCCTCCAGAGAAATGTTCCTACTCTGGTAAGCGAAAAAAATACACTGAGCAATCCAGTTGGACAGTGTTCTCTTAGAGACTGGAAGTCCTAAATGAGAAGGATCAAAAGCAACAGAGTTGAGAAGACTTTCTATGTTGCTGTGTTCTTTGTAAGTAAAAAGCGAGAGCTCTCTTACAATCCAAGGTATGAAGATTCCTCTCTGCACTTGATGCATGAGGTCCTGGAAAAAAGACAGATAAATATACCTCTTGGTTCAGATGAAAAGGCGAGACCACTTCAGGCATAAAGTGTGGATTGGTCCTGAGGACTACCTTATCATGATGGAACCTTGTATAAGGTGGATTAGTCACTGATGCGGCGTGCTGTGGTGACTGCAATGAGAAAAACAACTTTCCAAGAAAGAAATTTCAAGGAGGTGGTGGCTAAAGGTTCAAAGGGTGGCTTCATAAGCTGGCCAAGAACCAGGTTGAAGTCCCATGCCACTGGAGGTGGTCTAATGGGAGGTTTAGTTAAAAGAAGGCCTCGCATGAATCTTGCTATAAGAGGATGAGAGGAAATAGGTTGTCCATTGAGAGGCTTGAGGGAGGCTGCAATAGCATTCAAATGGACTCTTACTGAATTTGTTTTCAGACCTGCATGGGATAGATGCAGGAGATACTCTAGTAGAGAATTCAGAGGTATTGCAAGAGGGTTTAGACCCTTCTCTGCACACCAAATGGTAAATCTTTTCCATTTGAAAGCATAGGAACGTCTAGTAGAAGGCTTTCTAGAGGAATGAATAACATCTCTGACTTGCTAAGAGAGATGAAAATCTTGAAGGTCTAGGCCCTCAGCAACCAAGCCCTGAGATGGAGCGATTGGGGGTTTGGGTGCCACAACGTTCCCTCTTCCTGGGACAGAAGGTCTGGTGCAGAGCCCAAGTCCAGGGAAGGAGCTTGAGAGAGATGCAGAAGTAGAGGGTACCACACTTGGCATGGCTAATGTGGTGCTATGAGGATCATGGTCCCTCGATCTCTCTGAAGCTTGAAAAGTGTTTTGGGAATTAGGGGAATTGGTGGAAAGGCATAAAGGAAGTCTTGACCCAAGTGAAGGAGGAAGGCATCCTTGGCCTGAACTCCCTGACACAAAATTCTGGAACAGAACCGGGGAAGTTTGGCATTCCACGGACTTGCAAAGAAGTCTATGTCCGGGGTTCCCCAAATTTGAAAAATCCTGGCTACCTAGTCCATGTGGAGGGACCACTCGTGTGGAAGCAGAACTCGACTGAGTCTGTCCGCCCAAGAGTTTTGAACGCCTGGAAGATATACTGCCAGAAGATGGATGTGATGCTCTCTGGCGAAGGCCCACAGTCGCAAAGCTTTGTTGCAAAGCGACAGAGAGCCAGTCCCGCCCTGCTTGTTGACATAGAACATGGCTACTTGGTTGTCCGTATGGATGAGGACTGTCCTGTTGCTGAGCAGAGAATGGAACACTCAGAGCTAAGAATATTGCTCTGAGTTCCAAGAGATTGATATGCAGAGAAGTCTCCTGTGGAGACCAGATGCCTTGGGTGGAGAGATCCTGCAGATGAGCTCCCCAACCCACTGGAGAAGCATCTGTTGTCAGAGTTGCTTGGGGTAGCGACTGCTGAAAAGAAGACCCCAACAACAGATTTGGAGGGGACGTCCACCACTGGAGAGACCAAAATAGGCGACTGGAGTTTGCTATTTTGTCTGATAGGCAACCTGATGCCTGAGTCCATTGGGTGGACAAAGTCCATTGAGCTGCCCTCATGTGAAGGTGAGCATATGGAACCACATGCACGGTGGATGCCATGTGGCCTAATAGTTGTAACATTTCTCGAGCAGTTAAATGGGACTTTAACTGCATCTGGGAGGCTAACTGCACCAAGCGTAGGCAACGGGCCTGAGGAAGATAGGCCCTTGCAGTTGTGGTATCCAGCAAGGCCCCTATAAACTCCAGGGACTAAGTAGGGGTGAGATGGGATTTTGGGATATTTATTACCAGTCCCAAATACTGAAGGACACGCATTGTGCAGGTTAGACAAATCTGGGCCTCTGACTGGGATGGAGCTCGAATGAGCCAGTTGTCCAGATATGGGAAAACGAATATTCCTACTGCCATGCATTTCGTGAACACCCTTGGTGCAGAGGCCAGACCGAAAGGAAGCACCCTGTATTGGTAGTGCTTTCCTTGAAAAAGGAACCGAAGGAACCTTCTGTGTGTTGGATGGATGAGGACATGGGTGTACGCATCCTTGAGATCTAGAGAACAAAGCCAGTTCTGACTCTGAAGGAATGGCAGCAGAGTACCGAGAGAAATCATCTTGAATTTCTCTTTGAATAGAAACTTGTTCAATTCTCTGAGATCTAATATGGGTCTGTAGCCCCCTGTTTTCTTTGGAATAAGAAAATAAGGGGAGTAGAACCCTGAGCCCTGTTGAAGAAGAGGTACTTCTTCTATTGCCCCTTGGGCAAAAAGGGTAGCAATCTCCTGACCCAGAAGGTTGAGGAGAGATGTTGGAGAATTATACTGTTTCACCATGGTGTGGGGAGGAAGGTTTAAAGAATGAAGTTTGTACCCTTCCCTTATAATGGAGAGGGTCCATTGCTCTGCTGTGATTTGCTCCCATGTGGGAGCAAAGTAAGCTAACCTTCCTGGAATGGTGAGGGGCTCTGGTTCTTCCAGAGCTAGAAAGGCTAAGTTCTCTAGTTGCAAGTCAAAGGCCCTGAGGAGGCTGAGGCTGCTGGGCCGTGGGAGGCCTGGCAGCCTTTGACTTGGCCTGTTTAGGTGGTTGCTGACGCTTTGCAGCAAAACGACCTGCAGAAGATGCCTGCTGACTATAAGCAGAATAATATCTTCCCTTTTTAGAAAAAGGTGTCTTTTTGAACAATCTTTTCTTAACAGGAGCAGAGGTAGACTTTGAAAGTCGATCCAAAGCAGAGTTCTCAGCATCCATCTGAGTGGCCTTTGCTTGCCAATCCCTGCCAAAAAGGTTTTCACCTGTACAGGGAAGACTTCCCAGTTCATCTTGGACCCAGAGTTCCAAATCAGAGGCTTGTAACCAAGCAATCCTGCGTGCACCTATGGCAATAGCCGAGGCTCTGCTGACACACTCAAAAGAGTCAAAGGCTGCACGGTTGGAAAATTTGGAAACATCTTGGGCATGTTTAAGCCAAGTGAGAAATTCCTGCCTTTTATCTTCTGAAATAAAAGGGGCTAAAGTCTGCAGATGATCTGTGACTTCTTTTAGAAACATTTATTTATTTTATTTATTTAACAGTATTTCTAAACCGCCTTATCTTAATAATCAAGGTGGTATCACAGCAAGCAATCAGGTAAAGTGTGTGTGTTGTACATGCAGTGAGGATAAAACTTAGTTGTGTGAGGGATGTGTTGGGTGCTTGATTTGTTTGAGCTATATACAGGGTGGGCTATTTACATCCCCATATAGAGACTATAGGAGTTGATTCTGGCAGCAAGCATATTAGCTTGGAAGACCCTTGGGCCAAAAGCATCAAGGGTCCTGCATTCACGTCCTGGAGGATTAGATGAGTGTCTCTTTGCACTCTTTATTTTCCTCATGGCAGACTCTACCACAATAGAGTGGTGAGGAAGCTGAGATTTATGAAAGCCAGGACAAGGAGGAACACGGTACATGGTGTCTAACCTACGAGAATGAGGAGAGGTGGTAAGAGGAGTCTCCCACATGCTCAACATGAGATCATAAAGAATCTCATGAATAGGTAAGGTAGCTGCTTCTTTAGACATTCTTCGTTTTGGAGAAGCAGACTCCTGAGGAAGAAGTACCGGTGCCTCAACAGAAGCCTCCGACTCATCAGAGTCTTCGGAGGAATCGAAATATCGCCTGTCTGGATGCTCCTGTAAAGCTCGATACGCGTACCGAGTGGGATCGACATCGGGAGTAAGCGGTACCGATGGGCATCATAGGACAGGGTACTGTTGCAGTCGACACCGAAGCCAATGCCGGTGCCGGAGTCGGTACCGGCAACGGAGATTGTTGCGGTACCGGAGGCGTCGAGCCTGCATAAACGCCGTTAGGGTGAGCTGCATGGACAGAATCTTCTGATCCATCGACGCCACCAGAGTCTGGATGTCGGTACCAGTGGAAGCCACCGGTACCCCAGAACACGGCAACAGGTGATCGGTCGAGGCCGAGCCATCGATGTCAACCTGTGACCCCATAGATAATGCTTTGGAAGCCGGAACTTCCCGCCAGGATAATTTTGCCGGTGCGGAATCCTCGAGGACAAGCCCGGAGGCATCTCGATGCTTAGAGGGAGATTTGCCCTTCAAGGACCGGCTAGATTTATGTTTGGTTACCTGAGATCCATGAGAGGAAGAAGCAGCCCTGGAAGACGTTGATGCCACCGAGGCTGCATCAGAGGGAAACAGGTACTGAGCTTGGCTGCTCAGTTCTGCCGACCTCTTTTAGACATCATGGTACAGGACACACAATCCGTGATGGAATGGTCAGGACCCAAACATTTTAGACACCAATCATGGGTGTCTGTGACAGAAATAGTACCGCCACATTTCATGCACTTTTTGAACCCGGAAGCGGGCTTCTCCATGAGGAGAAAAATGTTCAGGCCTAAGGCCCAAACTGAAAATGCACAGTTGAAGAAAGAAAAGGTTTTTTTTTAAGAAGAAAAGAAAAAGACTGGCGGTACCGGTCTGACGTCGAAGAAGACAGACGCAACACAGAAAAATAAAGAAAAAAATAAATTCTTCTGCAGTGACAGGGACACGACCTGCTGGCTCCGTGGAAAAGAAGAACTGGAGAGAGGCGGTTGGAAAAGGCGGGAAGACAGCGCACAGGCGCTGTGGGATGCTCCCAAAAGCTTTCTTACTGGACGCTGGGGAGCGTTCCCGCGCAAGCTCCGTCGGTACCGATACCCATATGTGAAGACTCATTCCTGCTTGTTCCTGGAGATTGCCCTTGACCGTTGAGTGTCTGGAAGAGCTCCTATGAATTCTAGTTTTTGAGTAGGAACTAGATGGGATTTTGGAAGATTTATCACAAATCCCAGATCCTGCAGTACTTGCATTGTACGAAGGAGGGATAGGTGAACCTCCTGAGAAGTGGCTGCCCTTATTAGTCAGTCGTCTAAGCAAGGAAAGACAAATATTCTGAGTGTCCTTAGATATGCGGCTATGACTGCCATACAATTTGTGAAGACTCTTGGGGCAGAGGTGAGTCCGAAGGGAAGGATTCTGTATTGATAGTGATTTCCTTGGAAGATAAAGCATAGATACTTCCTGTGTTCTGGATGAATGAGGATATAAGTATACGCTTCTTTTCGATCTAGAGAACAGAGCCAGTTCCGACTCTGGAGATAAGGTAGAAGGGTTCCTTACTGAAACCATTTTGAATTTCTCTCGGATTAGAAACTTTAGGTTCCAGAAATCTAAGATGGGTCTGTACCCTCTGTTTTTCTTTGGTATGAGAAAGTAAGGAGAATAGAATCCCATCCGCTGTTGGAAATGGAACCTCTTCTATGGCACACTCTGACAGATGAGAGGTGATCTCTTACTGCAGGAGAGCCGCGAGTGGCAGTTGAGAATGATATTCCTCCACTAGAGTGGAGGGGGTTATTCTCTGTAGATGAAGCTTGTACCCTTCTCACACTATGGTTAGTGTCCACTGCTCTGAGGTAATAAGATGCCACCCGTGGGCATAATGGCAAAGTCTGCCTGCAATGTGGAGAGGTCAGGGGTTCTCCAGAGGCAGGGTGGCTATGTTCTCTAGGAAGAAGTCAAAAACCAGGCGCAGATTGGGTCTGTGCAGCTGGTTGGGGTTTAGGAGCCTGTGGCTTCTTCTGTTGCTTAGGAGACTCTGGCCTCTCTGTCTGGAGGGAACAGAAGAGTAATTCTTCTGACTCTTCAGCTTTTTATCGAGGACTCCACCACCATGGAGTTGTGTGGGAGCTGGGATTTCTGGACACCTGGACTCTTCTTGATGTGATAGATGGTGTTGAGGCATCGGCTGATCACTGGCACCAAGGCTGGGGTTTTCCAAATCCGCAAGTGAAGACGCTTGAGGATGGGTTGCACCAGCACAGACAGAGCATCCTTTGGCAGGGACTCATATTGGAGGGTCTCCAGTGTGCGGATCCTCCTCTGACTCTGTCAGGACCGAGAGAGCCTGAGATATACCCCGAACAAAGTTGTGGAAGGCCATGCCCTCAGGTGGGGAATTGCGCTGGGGCTCCGGGGGAGATGGCTCCGAAGGGACATCTGTGCAGAGGTCACAGGCTGTCCGTGCCTTGAGACTCACCCCGAGGAACAGAGATCCAAACATGCCGGGGAGGGCCAAATCCCTGAGGATCGGGACTGGGACCTCAATCGATGCTGAGGGCTTGCCTGAGGCTGGTGGTGTTCCAGGTCTAACTTGATACCTGGGGACGCAGCCGCAGTTGGGGGCTCTGTTGTCAGGGCAGATGATGCGGACCAACCTGACGATCACCTGCTGCATGGCCAGGATAGCAGAGATTCTGTTCCAAGAACACTATTCTGGCCTTGATGCCAGAAGGCTCTACAGCTTTCAGCGCGGGTAAAGGGTCTCAGACCTGGTGTCAGCACTCTCGTGAGTGCATCCTCGATGAGGACCACGGCCTGAGGGAGCTTCGCATGGCTGCTGCTGGTCAAGGACTCCCGCTTAGAGACCTTAGGAGGGTGTTGCTTGGAGTCACCCGAGTCCCGCCTCAGGACTTTGCCGGGTTTCACCGATGGAACCTTGACTGGCTTTGAGGAATTTTTCTTTTTCTTCCCAGGATCTGGGGTCTTGATGGAAGAGCCGCCGCAGCGGGACCTCAAGGACACCCAGGGCCTCACAGGTGGTGTTTGGCTTGGGGCTCATCGTGGGGGAAGCCAGGGCTGAGCTGGACCACGGGATCATCATCTCCTGCAACTCTGACCTTTTCTTGGTGGTTCTTGGAATCATGGCCTGATAGGTTGCAGGTGGTACTGTTGTGGTCCAGACTGAGGCAATGCAAGCAGCAGTCATGGATGTCTGTAACAGACATGATTTAACTGCATCAGTCACATTTTTTGAACCCACCGCAAGACATGGTGGGACACACCTGGCGGGGTCGACGACCCTCCTTGGCACAAAAGGGCGTGAACGCTGGACAAGGCAAGCCTTGAAGAAAAAGAAGGGAAAGCAGAGGACAGCATCGGGTATGGTGCTGGCTCAAGGTGGAAAGAGGAACTGGTAAGCTAATCGGGAAAAACACAAGTTTTAGAATAATTTCTAGAGGATTTTCCTGAGGAAACATGACAATAGTCCGTTGGGCTCCACGGAAAAAAAAAAGTTGACTGAGCAAGATGGCACCCTTGGGCAGGAAGGGGACCACACATGCATGGTAGCATCACCAAAGGCTTTCTTTGAAAGCTGGGGAAATGCTCCGCACAGGCTCAGTTGGCTCCGACCTCACCCATATGAGAGGACCGACTTCCTACTTGTTCCTGGAGAAAGCATAGTTACTCACCTGTAACAAGTTGTCTCCAGGGACAGCAGGAATCAGTCCTCACATATGGGTGACGACGGCACAGAGCACACGGAGAACATTTCTCCAGCTTTCAAAGAAAGCCTTTGGGAATGCTACCTCGCATGCGTGGTCCCCTTCACTCCCAAGGGTGCCATCTTGCTCAGTCAGACGACATAGCTTAGGCAAAAGACAAAAAGGTAAAGGTGGCAACTCCAAGGGGAGGAGGGAGAGTTGTGAAGACTAATTCCTGTTGTCCCTGGAGAATACATGTTAAAGGTGAGTAGCTACGCTTTCTCCAAAGCAGGAAGTCAGTCCTCACATAGGGGACTCTCTAGTTCCTGGCTGCCAGGGCCCGACCCATGACAGCAGTAGTGGGGACCCAAGGGAGGTAGTGAGTTGCACAAGTTGAGTCCCTACCAAGAGACTCTGCAGACCCAACGTCCAGCACCACCATAATTCCGGTTCCCTGAACACTGATGGGCTGGCGCTGCCTATACACAGAGAATGCTTCTGATTACTGCCAGGCCAAAGGCACTGTCCCTGGGGGACTCATTCTCAAGGCAGTAGTGGGCTGCGAACGTATGGTCTGAAGACAACATGGCGGCTTTACAGATTTCTTGCACAGGCACTGCACCTAAGTTGGCCACCGATGTGGCCATAGCCCTCATGCGATAAGCAGTGATCCAGCGCTCCAGAAAGGCCAATTTGCTCATAAGCGAGGGCAATGCAGTCCGTCACCCAGGTGGACAGCGTTCAGTCACCGGTAGTCCCAGTTTGCTGGGGTCATAGGTGATAAAAAGCTGAGGAGCTTTCTGATGGGCCTTGGTCCTCTGCAAATAAAAGGACAGGGCCCTCTTGCAACCCAGGGTATGCAAAATGACCTCTTCCCTGCTTGTTTGCGGCGTGGGAAGGTGGGGAGAACTACCTCCTGATTGAAGTGAACACCACCTTTGGGAAGAATTTGGTGTGTACACGAAGCACCACCCAGTTCGTATAGAACCTGGTATAGGGCCGGTCCACCACTAGGGCCTGCAGCTCACTTACTCTGCTAGCGGACGTCAACGCCACTAAGGCGGCCGCCTTCCAGGAGAGGTGCTTCAGTTGGCAGGTGGCCAAAGGCTCGAACGGCGACCTAGTGAGCACCACATTGAGATCTCATAACGCTGCCGGAGGGCAGAGACGGGGCTTGGATAAGAGGCCCCTGAGGAATCTGGAGACCAAAGTCTTGAAGGACTACAAAAAGGGACTGCTACTTCTGGAGAAAGATCTGCAATTTTAAGTATTTCTGGGAATTTTTCTAAATCTTGGGGAAAAAGGAATTCTTTAGATTAAAGCTGATTAATCTGTGAACCCAGTTTATTTGTTAAATCAGTCAGGGCCTAGTAGCAGCACAGAGTTTTCAGTTTAAATTTAAAACATAGCAGAGAGCTTTCTGGTTAAATTTAGAACCCAAGACTCCCTGTATCCAAGCAAGGGCTGTGGGACTCCCCCTGGAGATTGGTCACAGATTACCTTAGAAGCATAGGACAGGGTACTGTATAGCAGCCAGCTTTTAATAAGTCTTCTTACCCACCTACCCCTGGGATAATCGTGGCTTTATAGGTGCTTAAACCTCTTAAAGGAAAGGAGGTGCCATATTTACTCTCAGGTGCAGCTGTTTATTCTTAACAGTATACATTAAGGACCTGAGATTAAACTCCAGATGAACAAAGTACATTAAATGTATTAGGTATAATTTTATTAGTATAAGTATCCCCAGCAACCCTTAGTAAGTGAAGAACTTAAATATCTAAACACAACCCTAAAACGAAGATGCAGACAGCAGTCCAGCAGTGAGATGGGGGCTTTCCAGTCTTTTGCCTTGAGTGTCACATGTATGATTTTCTCCCAGTTGGTGAGGGGTCTTACTTGTGCACAAGATGCAAGGAGCTCTTTGCTCTCAGGGAACGAGTCCAATCTCTGGAGGCAAGAGTAGCAGACTTGGATGACATAAGGAAGACAGAGAGGTACATAGAAGAGACCTGCAGGGATATAGTTCTGAAGTCCCACCTCCAGTCTGGCAGTATCCCTGATGTGGCAGGAAGTGATCCTATAGCTAGGACCTGTCCCCCAGGTGATGTAAAACCCTCTCGCACTGAGGAGGTTTCTCCAGGGCCATGTGCCCATGAGGGAAGGGTTAGGATAGCCGTTATAGTTGGTGATTCGATCATTAGGCAGGTAGATAGGTGGGTGGCTGATGGGACGTGAGGATCGCCTGGTAACATGCCTGCCTGGTGCGAAGGTAGGGGACCTCATGCGCCACCTAGACAAGGTCTTAGATAGTGCTGGGGAGAGGTCTACTGTCTTGGTACATCTCGGTACCAATGACATAGGAAAATGTGGTAGGGAAGTTCTGGAGGCTAAATTTAGGCTTTTAAGTAGGATGCTGAAATCCAGAACTTCCAGGGTAGCGTTCTCCGAAATGATTCTAGTTCCACGCACAGAACCCAAAAGGTAGGCAGAGCTCCAGAGTCTCAATGTGTGGATGAGACAATGGTGCAAGGATGAGGGTTTGGAGTTTGTTAGGAACTGGGGAACATTCTGGGGAAAGGAGGGGCTCTTCCGAAGGGATGGGCTTCACCTTAATCGGGATGGAACCAGGCTGCTGGCATTAACCTTTAAAAAGGAGATAGAGAACCATTTAAACTAGATAATAGGGGAGAGCAGTCACCCAAGAGCGCATGGTTTAGAACAATGTATCCTTGAAGGATACTACCAAAAAAATGAAGTTAGGGCACATCAGCAAAGAGGTTCCAATAAAAACAAAGGTAGCCCAAATGCCCTTGAGTACAGAGCAGACAGAGCTTAAAGATTCCAAATTACCCCTGCCTACCGATAACCAAATTAATATGAACAAAATAGTCTCTAAAATGCTTGTATGCAAATGCTAGAAGTCTAAAAAATAAGATGGGAGAGTTAGAATATATAGCACTAAACAACAAATTAGATATAATTTGTATCTCAGAGACATGGTGGAAGGAGGACAACCAGTGGGACACTGATACCTGGGTACAAACTATATCGTAATGATAGAGCTGATCAAATTGGTGGAGGGGTTGCGCTCTATGTTAGAGAAGGCATTGAGTCACAAAGGATTAAAGTTTTGCAGGAAACAAAATTCACTGTAGAATCTCTATGGATTGCAATTCCATGTAAAGTGGAAGGCCATGGTAGTGGGGTTGTACTATCGACCGCCTGGTCAGAATTAATAAATGGATGATGAAATACTCAAAGAAATCAGGGAAGCTAACAAAAGTTACAGAACAGTAATAATGGGTGATTTCAATTACCCTGGTACTGACTTTGCCAGTGAAACAGCAGGACATGCTAGGAAGATAAAGTTTCTAGATGAAATAAATGACTTCTTCTTGGAGCAGTCATGAACCTACCAGAGGGGAAGCCATTTTGGACTTAGTCCTTAGTAGAACACCAGATCTGGTGCAAGAGATAAGGGTGTTGGGGCCACTTGGCAATAGCGATCATAGCATGATCGCGTTTAATTAATGGAGGAGGGATGGTAAGGAAATCCACAGTAGTACCTTTTAACTTTCGAAAGGGATACTATGATAAAATGAGAAAAATAGTTAAGAAAAAACTAAAAGGAGCAGTTGCAAAGGTTAAAGACTTACATTAAGCTTGTGTGTTGTTTAAAAATACTATCTTGGAAGCCCAGACCAGCTGTATTCCACGCTTTAAGAAAAGTGGAAGGAAGTCCAAAAATCTGCCAGCATGGTTTAAAGGTGAGGTCAGAGAGGCTGTTGCCAAAAAAGCATCTTTCAGGAAATGGAAAAAGAACCAAATGATGAAAACCGGAAACCGCACAAGCACTGGCAAGTTAATTGCAAGGCATTGATAAAGCAAGCAAAGAGAGAATTTGAGAAGAAACTTGCTGTGGAAGCAAAAACACATAATAAAGACTTTTTCAAGTACATTCGTAACAAAACCCTGTGAGTCAGTTGGACAATTAGATGATAGAGAGGAAAAAGGGGCAGTAAGAGAAGACAAGGCTATATAGCAGAGACTGAATGAATTTTCTTTGATTCGGTCTTTACTGAGGAAGATGTAGGGATGTTACCCATGACTGAAGTGGTATTTAAAGGTGATACTGTGGAAGAATTGTAAGAAATATCGATACACCGGGAAAGCATAGTTACTCAGCTGTAACAGGTGATCTCCAGAGCCCGCGCGGGAACGCTCCCCAGCGTCCAATTAGAAAGCTTTTGGGAGCATCTCACAAAGCCTGCGTGCTGCCCTCCCGCCTTTCCCAACTGCCTCTCTCCAGTTGAGTTTTAAAGCTGAGACAAAGAGAGAGGGAATAGAAAAGAAAGATACAACTCCTAGGGGAGGTGAGTGGGTTGTGCAGACTAAATTCCTGCTGTTCCCGGAGATCACCTGTTACAGGTGAGTAACTATGCTATCTCCAGGAACAAGCAGGAATGTAGTCTTCACATATGGGGACTCCCTAGCTACAGATGCCAGGGAGAGACCCCAGAAGTTGTGTGCCCCTGTGAAAGGGCTCCACTTCCCCCCATGGATCTCTGGCATCCTACCGGGAATGGTGGGTAGGAGTTGATTAAGAGTAGTTACTCACCTGTAACAGGTGTTCTCCAGGAGCAGCAGGAATCAGTCCTCACATATGGGTGTCATCGGCGCCGATGAAGCCCCAGCGGAGCATTTCCCCAGCTTTCTATGAAAGCCTTTGGGAATGCAGGCACGCATGCGCGGTTCCCTACACGCCTAAAGGTGCCATCTTACCTCAGTCAAATGACATAGCTAAGAACAGCACACAAAAATGAAAAAATGAACTATGTACAACTGCAACTCCAAGGGAGGAGGGAGGGTTGTGAGGACTGATTCCTGCTGCTCCTGGAGAACACCTGTTACAGGTGAGTAACTACTCTTTCTCCAGGACCAAGCAGGAAGTCAGTCCTCACATATGGGTGACTCCACAGCTCTGGGCTACCGAGGAACCCAGGCTGAACAAGAGAACTCCCTCTAGTCACAGCAGCAAAGAAAGGCTTTTCAAGGAGACAACCTCCACCGGTAGCCCAACAGAGGGCAGGAGTTGCCGGAGTACTGCTTGGCCAAAAGCACTGTCCCTACGGGACTCCCTCTCCAGGCAATAATGGGCTGCAAATGTCTGGCTTGAAGACCAAGTTGCAGCCCTGCAGATGTCTACCAAGGGCACAGAGCGGAGATGAGCCACTGAGGCAGCCATTGCCCTGACACGATGGCCCGTGTTCCTACCCTGCAAAGGAAGGTCAGCCGCCTTGTAAGCCCAGGTGATACAGTCAGCCACCCAGATGGACAAGGTACGCTTGGACACAGCCAACCCCAACTTATTGGGGTCAAAGGATACGAAGAGCTGAGTAGCCCTTCTATGCCCCTGCGTACGGTCAAGGTAGAAGGATAAGGCCCTCCTACAGTCCAGGGTATGCAGGACTGCTTCAACCTGGCTAGCATGAGGCCTAGGGAAGAATGTTGGAAGAACCACCTCCTGATTGAGGTGGAAAGAGAAGACAACCTTAGGGAGGAACTTTGGATGAGTCCTGAGGATACCCTGTTCCTATAAATTCTGGTGTAAGGCCTGTCACAGACCAGGGCCTGAAGCTCACTTACTCGCCTAGCCGAGGTAAGGGCTATTAGGAAGAGCGTCTTCCAGGAGAGGAAGCGTAGTGGACAAGTAGCCATCGGCTCAAAAGGCGGGCGAGTCAGCTGCTGCAAGACCACATTCAGCTCCCACTCAGGGGCAGGAGAACGGATGGGAGGCTTGAGCAAAAGCAAGTCCCTGAGAAAACGGGAAACCAAGGGGTGACCAGATAGAGACTGCCCCTCTACCAATGAGTGCTGAGCTGCTAGAGCTGAGAGGTGGACAAGAACAGAATTGGACTTAAGTCCCTGATTGGATAAGTGCAGTAAGTACTGAAGCACCACTGGCACAGTACAGGAGAAAAGATCCTCTGTACGTAGGTGACACCATAAAGAAAACCTCTTCCACTTGAGAGCATAGGTTTTCCTCGTGGACTGTTTCCTAGAGGCTAGGACAACCTCCTCAACTTCCTGAGGTAGGCCCCAGGGAGCCATAACTACCCTTGCAGCCTCCAGGCCATCAAATTGAGACACTTGAGATTGGGGTGCAGAAGGGAACCCTGGTCTTGTGTGAGAAGGTTGGGTTGCAAACCCAGAGGTAGTGGAGGATCCACCGCCAGTTGAAGCAGAAGAGGAAACCAAGGATGTCTCGGCCACCTGGGAGCTACCAACAGGACCGAGGCTTTGTCCTGAAGAATCTTGAACAGGGTTCGGGCCACCAAGGGCGTGGGAGGAAACGCATATAGGAGGCCCTGAGACCAAGATATCAGAAAAGCGTCCGCTGCTATCCGCAGAGGATGTGGTTGCCTGGAACAGAACTTTGGCAGTTGCTTGTTCAGTGGGCTGGCAAAAAGATCCATCAAAGGAAGACCCCATTTGAGAAAGATCTTCTGAACTATCGAAGGATGCAGCTGCCACTCGTGGGGCTGCAGAATCCTGCTTAACCTGTCCGCCAGGTAGTTGTCCTGGCCTGGAAGGTACACAGCCTTGAGGAGCATGTTGTGCTTGAGGGCAAAAGAACACAGGTCCTGGGCGTCCCGAGAAAGGATCCGGGACCCGGTTCCGCCCTGTTTGTTCACATAAAACATGGCAACTTGGTTGTCTGTCTGGATCAGGACAGACTGGCGAGTCAGGGTAGGAGTGAAAGCTTTGAGTGCTAATCGAATAGCTCTGAGTTTGAGGAGATTGATCTGCTGTGCAGCTTCCCAGGGAGACCAGAGGCCCTGGGTGCACTTGCCCAGACAATGTGCTCCCCCAGCCTTGCAGGGAGGCATCTGTGGTTAGTACCACTGTGTAACCTGGAATCTGAACGAGCACCCCTTTCAGCAAATTGGGTGGGTGTAGCCACCAGTTGAGGGAGTGCAGAAATGGTCTGGACACCCTTATCCTGTCTCTGAGGCTGCCTGTGGCCTGTGACCACTGAGTTCGAAGACACCATTGTGCAGGCCTCATATGGAGCCTGGCATTGGGGGTCACATGCACTGTCGAAGCCATGTGGCCTAGAAGTCTCAGGCAGATTCTGGCGGAGACCAGGGACCTGCTGAGAAACTGACTTGCCAAGGCCATCAACCTTTGGGCTCTGTTTTCTGGCAAGAATGCCTTTGCCAGGAGAGAGTCCAACCTTGCCCCTATGAACTCCAAGTTCTGGGAAGGGAGCAAAGTGGACTTTGCGAAGTTTATGACAAACCCCAGGCGTTGTAGAAGAGCAATTATCCTGAGGGTGGCTTGGTTGGCCTCCTGACCTGTCTGACCCCTGATGAGCCAGTCGTCCAGATAGGGGAAGACAAAGATTCCCTGATTTCTCAGGTAGGCCGCCACCACTGCTAGGCACTTTGTGAAGACTCTGGGGGCGGAGGTGAGGCCGAAAGGCAGCACTCTGTACTGATAATGGTTTCCTCCCACAATGAACCTGAGATACTTTCTGTGGTCTGGATGGATGAGGATGTGAGACGACCTCCTGTGCAGGGTTGGGAGAGCAGTGGAGGAAAGGCTATGCTCGAGGAGTCAAAAACCCCCACCCTGCTGAGTGGTAGCAGGGGCCTGAGGCTTGGGGGTCCTCTGCCTACGGGGCCCATTACGCTGGCCCTTGGCTTGCTGACCCTGGGGGGCAGCTTGGGCAGCCTGATATTGTGGGTACTGTTTATAGGCAGTGCCCTTCCTCGGGTAAAAGGGCTTTTTACCCGAGCCCTTCTTTTTATTAGAAGGGGCAGAGGTCTTCCTCGACAGCCTTGTCCGAGTGAGGTGCTCGGTCTCGAGCTGAGCGGCCTTCTCGGTCATGGGCTTGCCAAAAAGGTTTTCACCTCGGCAAGGGACATCGACCAACTTGTCCTGAACCCATGGCTCGAGGTCCGATGACTGCAGCCATGCCTGGCGTCGAGCCGCGATGCCGGCTGCCGCAACTCAGGCCAAAGCCTCCAAGCCATTGTAGGCGGCGCAGGACATGAACTTCGAGCAGTCCTGAATCCTCAAGGACAAGGACTTAAATCTCTGCAAGGGTTCCACGGAGAGACCAGCAGAGAATCCGGCCAACTCCTTGGCCAGATCCCGCAAGTACATGCCCATGTACAGCTGGTAAGACTGGACACGGCAAGCAAGCATCGAGCCCTGAAAACACTTTCTACCGACGCCATCAAGGTTTCGTGCCTCCCTGCCAGGAGGCACCGCGGAGTGCATCTTCTGGCTCTTCAGACGATGCATGGCCGATTCCACAACCATGGAATGGTGTGGTAGCTGTGCCTTCTGAAAGCCAGGGCTCTTCCGGAGCCGATAGATCGAATCGACTCGCTTGCTAAGAACCGGCGCCAAGGCCGGTGCCTCCCACATACGGAAGAGGAGCCGTTCCAGCATCAGAGGAACCGGGACAGTAAAGGCCTCCTTCGGAGGAGAGTCATACTGCAGCACCTCGAGCTCTTCAGCTCGAGGCTCTTCCTCGGGGTCCGCCGGAATAGCCAAGGCAGTGGCCATATCCCGGACGAACTCCGAGAACCGGGTGTCCTCCGGAGGGGACCTACTCCGGGGCTCAGACTGCGGTGAGTCCAAAGGGACGCACCGAGTCTTAAAGGTATCAGGAGACGCCTCGTCCTCTGTTTCCCAAGCCGACTCGTCTGAGGAAGAGTCGGGGTCCGACCCCGCGGGGCCCTGGAGCACCCGCAGACCTCGACTGAGGTCGACTCCGAGCCACGATGGACTCGAGTATCGGCTCGGTCTCCGGGGTCGACTTTGATGTCGATGTCCTGGTGGTCGGGGCAGATGCGCCAGTCAGGCTGGCCATCAGTGCCCGCTGCTGCTCCATGAAGGCAGACATTCTGGTCTCCAAGGCTGTCATCCTGAGACTCAGCTCGGGAGACGCAGCAGCCACCGACTCGGGCCCCGGCGGCGGCGCCGGGTCCGACGTCGGCTCCCTGGGAGGAGAGTCCATGAGGACTATGGGGCTTACGTGTCCAGCAGACTCCGGCTCCACACGAGGAACTTTGGCAGGCTTCTCCGGTTCCACAGGCCCGGGGCGACGGTCGGGGGTCTTAGACCTGGCCCTCGAGGAGCCAGGGACCTCCTCCGACGATGCCCTCGCGAGCCGTTTCTTTCTCTTACATTCCCGGTCGGGGGACCCCCTGTCCGAGGAGCTTCGACGGCGCTCGGGATCGGAATCCCGAGATGTCGAGGCCTTAGACAAGGTCCGGGCCCGGCCGGAGGCTGAGTCTGAGAAAAGCCTTTCCTTTTGCTGCTGGCGACTTCGTAGCGCCTTGGAAGACATTTTCCCACAGGCCCCGCACGACTTAGGATCGTGGTCGGGGCCGAGGCACCTAAGGCAGCAGTCGTGTGTGTCGGTAAGAGACATTAGTTTCTTACACCGATTACACTTTTTAAAACCGCTGGAAGCCATCGGGGAAAAAAAAGAGTCCCCGCGAGGTCAAAGGACCGGCCTTTCAGGGAAAAAGAGAAAAAAGGGCGCGAACGCCAGCCACGAAGGGCAAAAAACGAAAAAGAAGAATCAGGCTCGATACCGGTGTACCGAACCCGTCGGGAGGGGAACCGGCATCGAACCGGTAGAAAAAGAGAGCAAAAATCGCTGAAATATCTAATTTTAACTGGGGAAAACTGGACACGTCCGGTGGGCTTCACGGAAAAAAAGAGACTGAGGTAAGATGGCACCTTTAGGCGGTAAGGGAACCGCGCATGCATGCCTGCATTCCCAAAGGCTTTCATAGAAAGCTGGGGAAATGCTCTGCTGGGGCTTCATCGGCGCCGATGACACCCATATGTGAGGACTGACTTCCTGCTTGGTCCTGGAGAAAGTATGGAACAGGTGTCGTAGAACAGTCTGACCAAACAAGGCATCCCCGGCGGGAGTCCTTGTCCAAACAGTTATGGACTGTGAAAGTATGAAGCTCCAAGACTCCTGTAACCTCTTTAAGGAACATTCCCATATACAAGATATAGGAACTGATCCTAGCTGAGAGCATGGAAGCATCGACACCCAAAGGCATCGAGAGTCCTGCATTCACGACCTGGAGGATTGGATACATGTCTCTTTGCACTTCTCATGGCTGATTCTACCACCATTGAATGGTGTGGTAATTGAGTTTTTTGAAAGCCAGGACAAGGTAGAACTCTATATATGGTATCGAGTCATCGAGAATGAGGAGATGTGGTTAAAGGTGTTTCCCACATCCTTAGCATAAGATCATGCAAGATCTCATGAATAGGCAGAGTAGCTGCCTCTTTGGGAGCCTTAGGGTATTGAAGGATTTCCAACTCTTTTGCCCTAGGCTCTTTTTCAGGAGCTAATGTGATGGAAAGAACTCTGGCCACATCACGGATAAAGTCCTGAAAGGACATATCCTCTGGCGGAGACATTCTGCGCTGAGAAGAGGAATCCTCGGGGAGATGTACTCTGGTATCGGCAGAGTCTTCAGACTCATCCGAAGATTCAAAATATCTCCGATCCTGCTGACTGTGCAAAGAACGGTATCGGTATCAATTGAAGTCGGTATTGGGTTGTTCTGGTACCCATCTGTCGATGCCGGAGAGAGACGCATAACTCAGTAGGGGTGGCATACCCAGTGATGTCGATACAGTCAGTACCGGTTGAGGTGTCTAACATAGTAAATGACGGCAGATAAAGACCAGTATGGTCCATCTAGTCTGCCAAGTAAGATGGCAAGAGTAGGGTGCACCTGCCGCTCTGTGCAGGCCACCCCTCTCCATGTCTGTTTTAGGGGTGAACCCACCGATCCATATAGGACACCTCTGTATGTTGAGAAATTAGATTGTTAAGTTTATTTTGATTTTATCCTGTTGCTGTAATGGGATGCACTGTGTCTGTCCCATGCCATTTTGAATTCTGTCACTGTATTTGCCCCCACCACTTCCATCGGGAGAGCATTCCAAGCACCCACCACCCTTTCAGTGAAAAAGTATTTCCTGATTTGCCTTTCAATTTACCCCTTTGCAGTTTCACGTTATGCCCTTTAGTTTTACAGCTTCCCTGTCTTTGGAAGAGGTTTGTTTATTCATTATTTCTCTAAATATTTAAAGGTCTGAATCATATCTCCCCTGTCCCTCCTCTCCTCCAGAGTGTACATATTTTGCATTTTGTTTAGTACAAGAGGAAATTAATGTATAGTTTTATTTCACCAATGGTGTTGTACATTCCAAGTTTGGCTTTTGGGGGTTCCCAGTTTAATTATTGCCTTCATATTTCTAAATTGTGATCCCTTGTTCTATGTTTGGTGATGGACTGTTTTGCATGTGTAACCAAGCTGCAGTATTCTGTTCATGTAGTCTATGTGGAGTGGATGAGTAGCCTGTGGGCGGAGTAACTGCCTAGTATCCTGCAAATCAAATCTGAAGCAGTTTCAACGGTACCGAAGCTGTGAGAAAAGCCGCTAGACTGCGTTCGATAGCAAGGAATCTCTGGTCTATCAACACTGCCGATGCTTGGGTGTTGGTACCGGTAGAAGCGGCCAGAACCCCAGAGCATGGCACCAGTAGTTCTGCCGAGGTTGAGGCCTCGAGAACATCCTGGAGCCCCATTAATGCTTTGGAAGCCGAAGCCTCCCGTCGGGGCAGTTTTGCCGGTGTAAATTCCTCAAGGGCAACGCCAGGGGCATCTTGATACTTAGGAGATCTACCCTTTGAGGACCGGCCAGATTTATGTTTATTTACCTGAGATCCATGGGAGGAAGATGAAGCCCTGGAGGACACTGATGCAAAAGACGCCATGTCTGAGGGAAAAAGGGTGCTAAGTTTAGCAGCTTGGTTCTGCCAGCCCCTTTTTGACATCATTCCACAGGAGAGGCACTCTGAAATAGAATGGTCAGGACCTAAACATTTGAGATACCAATCATGGGTGTCGGTGACGGAAATGGTACTGCCACATTTAGAACACTTCTTAAAACCTGAAGTAGGTTTTTCCATTTCTTTTTTTTTATTGAAAGGCAGCAATTAGGACACAGGGGAACATAACCTACATGCAAAATACAATAGCAGAAGGTAACAATGTCAAAAACGCGGTCAGCAAAGAATAACCCAGCAAAACGCTTTTTTTTTTTTTAAATTTTTTATTTCCACTTCTTCCCCCTTTTTTTTTTTCCTCTACCCCACCTCCCTCCCACCCATCATCTATCAGCGAGAAGCACTCCCAAAACAAAATATCTAGCCCCCCCATCCTCTAATCCCCCACCCTCACCCTACCCCCCTATTCCCCCCCATGAACCTCCATAACTACTACAAGCGAAGGGAGCGGACCAGCCAACCAGCGCCCATGAGGCAGGGGGGAGGAACTCTGGGACACCACCTCGCAGGAAGGCTAGGAACCAGCCCTCCCACGGGATATAGAGAACCCTCGGGCATTTACGAACCATAATGAAGGACAAAGGCTTCCCACACCTGCTCAAAGCGCGTCAATTGCAATTTACCGGCAGCCACCCCGCGCTCCATGGCATACGTATCCCACATCCGTTCCAACCAAGCGGAAAAGGATGGCGGTAGGGTCCGTTTCCACGCAGTAGCCACAGATAGCCGAGCCGCATTCAGACTGTGTCGAATTAAAGCCAGCTGCGGATTCCGTGCCCTAGGCACATTAACACCAAAAAGGAAAATGCCCGGGTCCCAAGGAATGGTTAACCCAACTAAATGTTTTAGGCGATATTGAATCCCCCTCCAGAAAGTTCGGATGCGAGGACAAGACCACCACATGTGCGCCAGAGTGCCCTTCTGTCCACAGCCCCGCCAACACAGACCCGAGGCCCCTGGGAACACCCGGGCAATCCGCTCAGGCGTCATATACCATCTGTATAAGAGCGTATAGTTAGTTTCACGAACGCCAATCGCCACCAAACTCTTCCACAGCTTACCCTCTTACCTGCTCCCATTGCTGCTCAGAATAGTGAAGACTCAAGTCGGCATTCCATTGCTCTCTATACTTGCCTAATCTTGGTTGCTGCACCTGCAAATGGGCATATAAGGTCGCTATGAGACCCTTCGTGGTAGTACACCCCTCGCAGAAGCGCTCTATATCCGACAAATCACAGGACACATGAGGCCGAACGGTGCGAGCCTGAACCCAGTGGGCCGCCTGCGCATATTGAAAGACATGACCGTCAGGAAGGTCAAATTCCTCCTGAAGCGCATTAAATGATCGCAACCTACCGTCGTCAAACAATTGCCCAGCACGGCTAAG
The DNA here is from genome assembly GCA_033557465.1 of Ichthyophis bannanicus. Classification (NCBI taxonomy): domain Eukaryota; kingdom Metazoa; phylum Chordata; class Amphibia; order Gymnophiona; family Ichthyophiidae; genus Ichthyophis; species Ichthyophis bannanicus. Next base: position 553,418,078 of record CM066031.1, read on the forward strand.
TCCCTTATGCCCCCAAATCCGGAAGATCGGATCAGTCATCCCAGGGAGGAACATAGCGTTATCCACTATAGGCGCCAGAGGGGTCAGGTCTGCCCCTGGAACTCGATAGGATTGGTCCCAGCATCAGAGGGTATGTAGGATATATGGATTGCTTAAACCCAAACTACTCCGCAACTTGGGACCAAGCTACAGCCAATCTCCCAGTCCCGCTCCCCCCACAAGATCCATTTCCAATCGAACCCAACGTTTAGAGCTATCCGGGTTCATCCATTCCACCCCGGCACGACACTGCGCTGCCACATAGTACCAATGAAGGTTAGGCATCCCCATGCCCCCAGAGCGGGTGCACGTATAAAGAAAGACGCGCTATTCGCGGCCGTCTATACTGCCATATAAACTTCATGAGCATGGTTTGCCAAGTAGCCAATAGTCCCCGAGACAGTGGTATAGGAAGTACTTGGAAGAGGTACAAAAACCGAGGAACGACCACCATCTTAACCACCGCTATACGCCCGAACCAGGATAACATCAATCTAGCCCAGGAATCCAGGTCACGCCGAACCTGCTGGAGGAGCGGATCATAATTAGCCTTAAAAAGTGCCGTCTGCTCCACCGTCAGGTTCACACCTAAATAGCGAAGAGCACCTGCCACCAACCGAAAGGGGTAGGCAGCCCTCAATTCCGCACAAACCGTCTCTGAGACCCCAACATTAAGAATCTCAGATTTAGTGTAGTTGATTTTTAATCCAGACACATGAGAGAAGGTCGCAAAAAGCTGCATAGCGGCAGAGAGGGATGCAACAGGATTCACCAACGATAATATGATATCATCCGCAAAGAGTGCAATTTTATAATCAGCAGGGCCCACTCGGACGCCCATAATGCCCGGATGTTCGCGAAAGCTTTGTGCCAAGGGCTCCATCACCAGTGCAAACAGCAGCGGCGACAGCGGACATCCCTGGCGAGTACTCCGTTCCAATGGAAAATACCTTGATTGACCCAAGTTAACCCGGACGCATGCCGTGGGGTTTTGATATAAACTACGGACCCAATGGGTATAATTAGGACCAAACCCCATCGTGTCTAACACGCACCAGAGGAAGCCCCAACTAACACGGTCGAAGGCCTTCTCGGCATCAATTCCCACCACCAGCGTCGGTTGTGAACCCTGCTGAGCAGCATGAATGACCTGTAGCATTCGCCTAATATTATCCGACGACCCGGCACAAACCCAACCTGATCTGGGTAGACCAAAGCTGGGAGAACCCGGTTCAGTCGGGCAGCCAATGCTGAGGCCAGTATTTTGATATCCGTGTTTAGTAAAGAAATGGGATGGTAAGAAGCGGCGTCCTGCAATGGCTTGCCCGGCTTAGGAATCATCGTTATAAGCGCCTCGCGTTGAGAAGGGGGCAGTGGTTCCCCCCGCAAGACCTCGTTAAAGAGTACTACCAGAGTCGGAGCTAACTGAGCATGGAATTTTTTATAGTACTCCGCAGGAAAGCCATCATTACCCAGCGCTCCCCCAGATTTTAACCGGCGGATTGCAATGTCCACCTCCTCCACAGTAAGTTCAGCATCTAATTGATCCCGATCAGAGTCAGTCAACCACGGCAGAGCGACAGTCCGCAGGAAGCCCTGCACTCGGGCCAAATCAAAGGACTCCGCTTTATATAACCGTTCCAGAAACGCAGCGAAAACGTCACGAATCTCACGGGAGGCCACCTTCCTCTGCCCCCCAGAATCCCGAAGTTCACGAACCACCCTCATAGTTTGCTGCTGCCGAAGTCGTAAGGCAAGAAAACACCCTGGCTTATTCCCCCGTTCATAAAAGGTTTGTCGTAATTTTTGACGTTTATTATCCAATTCTCTTTGTAGGCACGCATCTAAGTTGGCACGTGCCGCCCGCCATTGACACAAAATCCGTTTAGAGCCAGTCCGAGTGTGCTCCAAGTGGAGACGAGAAGTTTCCCCCACCAGGTGGCAATATTCCCGCCTCCAAGCTCTCCGGGTGCGAGCTGCCTCCGCTATTAATCGGCCCCGAGCCGTGGCCTTAAAGGCATCCCAAACCATGGGAAGCGAAACCTCCCCAGAATCATTTAACTCAAAGAATTTGGTTATGAAGCGGCCATGCTCCTGAACCGCGTGCTGACGCCGAAGAAATAGAGTATCCAATCGCCAAAGCCAGTGGTGCTCACTGCCCAAATCCGCCAGAAGAGTAATCCAGCACGGGGCATGGTCTGACCAGGTCAGCGCTCCATGCCCAGCCTCCACACTCTCATCCATCAGGGGCTGATCCAATAGAAAATAATCTATACGGGTATGCACCTGGTGAACGTGCGAGTAATACGTATAACATTTCTCCCCTTCGTGTGTCTCTCTCCAAACATCACGCATGCCTAACTCCAACATAAATTTTCGCAACGCCTTACTGGGTCCACCCGTCACCCTCCCAGCAACACCCGTCGAGTCCAGGTGTGGAACCATGTATGCGTTACAATCCCCACCTAGTATAATGGGGCCTTTCGCGAAGTCAGCTAACAAGGTTTTCAACCTCGCAAAGAAGGTTACTTGTCCCTCATTAGGGGTGTAAATATTAGCTAACGTTAGGAGATGACCCTCCAATTGCACATTCACAAAAAGCCATCTTCCCAAAGGATCTTTCTTATTTTATTTATTTTTATTTATTTATCTATTTCTTCTATACCGCCCCTTCCAGAGATCAGGGGCGGTTTACATGGAACAAGTTAACAGTTTTGTATACTTCTGTATACATTACATAGAACAGAGATTACTAACTTTTTACAGATAATAGTGCGGTAAACTGTCAGGAACTATTTACATTTTGTATACTTCTGTAATTATTATATTAAACAGAGTTTTCTAACTTTTTACAGGTAATGAGGCGAGGAACTGCCAAAACTATTTACAATGGTTATTTACCAAAGGTTATATACAATGAATTACAGGGTGAAGCTTTCATTAGTCATGTGGGAGTGGTGGAATTTATTTCCATTTTTATCGTGAGTTTTCAGTGTGTCTGTGGTAGGTCTGTGTATGGTTAGTTGGTTGTGATTTTAAGGGCTTTGTGTTTGTGTGTCTGTGGATGCTGTGGGGTTGGACTTGGGGGGTAGGGGATTTCAAAGTGTTCGGAGAATAGGTATGTTTTGTGTTCTTTCCTAAATTGGGAGAGGTCTTTTATGATGCAAGGTCTATTGGGAGATCATTCCAAAGCATGGGGGCAGTGAATGTGAAGGCCCTGGTGCTGGTGGATTTTTTAGTTTTCATGAATGTTTTTGGTATCTCAAGTGAGTGGGCTGCGTTTAGTCTGCGAGCTCTTGTTTCAGATGGGGCGTGTAGTAGTGTGGATAGATGTGAGGGGGCGATGTCGTTTAGGAGATTGAAGGTGGTTAGGAGAATTTTATATCTGATTCGGCTGTTTATAGGAAGCCAATGTAGTTCCAGCAGTATAGGGGTTACATGGTCTACTAGGCGGGCTTTAGTAACTACTTTTGCACAGATGTTCTGGGCTCTTTGTAATAGGTAGGTATTTTTTTGTGGTAGGCCAAAATTACAATAGTCAAAGTGGGGGGTGATGAGTGTATTAACAACTGATCTAAAGTCATGTGTGTCAAGAAGGGGCCTTAGGTGTTGTATGGTTTTGAGTTTGTAGAATATGGTTTTTACTGTCTGCTTTATGTGTGGTAGCATGGTGAGTGTATGATCAATTATTACACCTAGGTATTTTACCTCTTTTTTAACAGGTATAGTTGTATTGTTAATTGAGATTGATGTTGGATAAGTGTCCTCGGTCATGGGTGATCTTGTTACGAACATTGCTTCCGTTTTTTTGAGGTTGATGCTGAGGTAGTTGGTTTCCATCCAAGAGGTGGTCTCAGTTATGCATTCGGATAGGGTGTCGTAAGTAGGGTTTTTGGTGGTTATGGGGAGAGCGAGCATGATGTCGCCAGCATAGATAAAGTGACTAATCTTGTGTTTTCTAAATATTTTTGTAATGGGTTGTAGGTACAGGTTGAAAAGGAGGGCAGAAAGGGCTGATCCCTGGGGTATTCCTTGTCCTTGGGGGAAGGTTTCTGATGCTTCTTGGTCTATTTGAACACGTATTAGTCTATTTGTGATGTAAGATTTGAACCATTTGAGGACAGTCCCACCTATTCCTAAGTTTTCTAGTCTATTGATCAGAGTAAGGTGGTTGATGTTGTCAAAGGCGGCAGAAATGTCTATGAAAAGGAGTAGGAAGCCTTGACTGTTGTCATCTGTACCTTTGATGAGGAAGTCCATCAGTGTAATTAAAAGGGTTTCTACACCGTGGAAGGGGCGGAAACCAAACTGGTGTGAGTCTAGGGGTTTGTGCTCATCAATATGATCTTGTAGTTGTAATTGAACAGTTTTTTCTATTATTTTAGCTATAAATGGAATGTTGGCTATCGGTCTGTATGAGTTTGGGTCTTTTGAGTCAAGTTTATTGTTTTTTATTATTGGGCGAAGCGTTGTGAGTTTTAGGGTATTGGGCATGATGCCCTGGGAAAGGGATTGATTCACCATGTGTTGAATGTTTTCAGCTAGTTCTTCCTTTGTACATTTGATCCATGACACAGGGCATGGATCGAGTGGAGAAGTTGTGGTGTTGATTAGTGTTATGATCCTAAGGAGGTGTTTTTGATCTGCCGTATGAAAGGTTGTCCAAATGTTATTAAATTCAGTGTTTGGAGGTAGTATCGCTGGTATGGTATTAAGTTTGCACTTTAGTTTTTCTGCAAAGTGGGTTGCTAAAGTTTGTATGCTTATTGCTGAGTGTTTTGGCTCTGTGTCTTTAGCTTTTGTCAAGGTTTTTACGATTGCAAATAGTTCTCTAGGGCGGTTGATAGCCAGATTTATTACTTTGGAGTGGTAATCCCTTTTTGATTTGTTAATTGCATTCTTGTATTCGTTGAGTGTGTTCATATATTGGGATTTATTTTCGTCTGATTTAGTTTTCCTCCATCTCTTTTCTTGTTTCCTCAGTTGTTTTTTTAGTTTTGCTAGTTCCTTTGTAAACCATTTTTCTGTCTTTTTTATTTGTCTATGCATGGTGTGTGTGGGGACAGCTGCTTTTTGGATTGTTAAATTCCAATGATTTACAGTGGAGTTGATATCTGGGAAGTTTGTGTTGAGTATGGGTAATACTTTGTCAAGGAAGGTATCTTTGTCAAAGTGTGCAAAGCGTGATATATGGTGTGAGGTGCTTGTCGCATTCAGTGTTGCTTGAGCTGGGAGGTGGAGTGTAATAAGGTGATGATCGGACCATGGTACTTCTGTTATAGTTGGGGGGGTATGTTGTTGGTGATTATTAAGGGAGGAAGATGAGATCTAAAGTGTTGCCTTTTATGTGAGTGGGGGCATGTACTATTTGTGTGTATCCCATTTGGGTCATAGCGTCCATGAAGTTATCTGATTGGGAATTGTTCAGAGAAGGAAGGTTCAAATCACCTAGGATTACGAGTGGTTTGTTTAGTGATGCTGTGCAAGCGAGTTCAAGGATGGGGGAGAGGTTTTTTTGATCAGCTGAAGGGGGTCTATATATGAGGGTGAGTGCAAGAGCTCTATTTTCTATATTGATAATGTCCATTCCATCTATATTATTTAAGCTTGTTAAGGTGAATTGTAGGTCTTTTTTGGTGAGTATGAGAGCGCCACCTCCTCTTTTTACATCCCGATGGCAGCTGAATATATCATATTGATGTGTGGTTAGTTGGTTTAGTAGTACGGTGTCTTTGGGAGTGAGCCATGTCTCGGTAATGCAGATAATGTCAGGGTTTTTGTCTTTTTTTTAACAACTTTATTTAGGGTTCAGCACCAAATAACAGGCAATACAATGTCAGACAACAAAGCCCATGGCAGGGTGTACTCTTATCCCTGCCATTGGGCACAACACCAATAAGCCCGTACAAACACTAACCACATAAACAAATAGAGAACCTAACATTTTATAATTTTTTAATCCAACCCCCCCCCCACCCTCCCCCCTCCAACCCCTCCCACCCGCCCTAATCTCCATGCCACATCCAGGGATTCGACAAAGTCGGAGGAGTTAACTACAGCGAATATCACGCTCCATCCCAGATGGCCCAGGGTACATACCCCCTTTTTTTTTTTTAAAGTCACAGTTGCAAAATGGCATTCCTGCAATACGGTCCCAGCTGCTGAATGTAGGGTTCCCAGGTAAGCATGAACGTGGTCCAGCGTCGTACATGGCTCCTGGCCCGCCAACACTCCGCCAACATCAGCTGATGGAAGCTATTACGCCACTCCAGGAAAGTCGGCGGTTCAGGGTCCCGCCAGCGGTGTAAGATGGGGCCCTTCCCCACCAGGCACGCCTTCCGAAGCAAAAGGTGGGCTCCCCTCCCCCTAGGGACAGACGAAGGCAGATAGTCCACTGTCACCAAGGTCCCTGACCATGGGAAACGTTGCTGTAGCAATTTCACCAAATAAAGATGTATACCCTTCCAATATGGGTGAATTTTCTTACAAACCCACCACATATGGGCTAGATCTGCCAGGGGCTCGGAACATCTAGGGCAAGACCCATCTAAGGTAATATGGCTCCTCAAAGCTGGTCGAGGTGAAAAATGCACCCTGGTTAAAGCTTTAAACTGGATTTCCCGCCACCGGGCTCCCTCAGCCAGTTTAGCAATCCGTCCCAAAGCCTTCGGAATGGACCCTGACGGGATCTCCGACCCCAGTTCCCTCGCCCAGGCCCTCTCCATGTGACCATAACTCGGTACAGCCCTGAAACCCGCTAGCTCCTCCCCAAGACCGAAAAATTCGATAAGCTGTGTCGAACGCTCCGCCGCCAGCTCCTCCCTAGGTAAAGAGGCCACATAGTGGGAAAGCTGCAGATACGTAAAATACTGAGACGGCTGTAAGTCATATTCGGTACTCAACTCCGTGAACGGCTTACAAGCCCCCGTCAATCCGACCGTGTGGCCCAGAAGCCGTATCCCCTTCTCTCGCCAGCTGCGAAAGCCACCAGCCTCTGAGCCTGGCGAGAAATGAGCGTTCCCCCAAATGGGCAACCAACATGAAATGCGCCAGTTCCGTTTCCAGTACCCATTCAGTTGCTGCCACGTACGACGAGCCGCCATCATCAATAAACTCCGCTTCACACCAACGGGTAACAGGACAAGGTCCGCATGCAAGACCCCCAACAAAGACAGGGGGGCCACCGCCGCTGCCTCTATATGTCGGGGTGTAAAGACACTGGTCTCACCTAACCAATCCCCAACATGACGTGCCTGGCAGGCCAAGGCATATAGCCATAGATCGGGGAGGCCAATACCCCCGGAGTGCCATGAACCTATCATGCGTACCATCGGAATCCGAGCTCGGGCTCCTCGCCAGAGAAAATGCTGAATCTCCGATTCTAATCTACGTAGATCTCGCTTCCACAGCCAGACTGGGAGGGTCTGCAACCAGTATAAAATTCGGGGTAGGATAACCATCTGCACGGCAGCCACTCTTCCCAACAAGGACAACGGGAGGGGCTGCCAGGCTCTCAGCTGAGTGGTCATATTTGCCAAGATTTTTTCAAAATTACGGGAATATAGTTCTTGAGGCAACCGCGTTAAGACAATCCCTAGGTATTTGAAGCTCTGATCTGCCCATTTCAGTGGGAAAACCCCAGGCCAGTGTCCACACAATTGACCCGAAACATCCAGGGCCTCAGATTTCTCCTCGTTGATACGAAGACCCGTAAAACTACCGAAAAGCCGGAACTCACACATTAAGCTCTCCAGAGATTCTTGGGGCGCAGTTAAGTGCACCAACATATCATCCGCAAAGGCAGATATTTTAAACTCACAGCCACCAACCACCACCCCGCGTATCGCCCTGGACCCTTCCACACTGCGAATGAGGGGATCTAAGGCTAGTACAAATAACAGGGGGGACAGCGGACATCCCTGTCGAGTGCCCCGGTAAAGATTAAAAGCATCCGACAGAGTTCCGTTACACGACACACGCGCAGTGGGCTGCTCATATAGACTATGCACCATACCACAAAAGGAAGCGCCCAACCCATATCGCGGCAGCAAAGAAAATAGGTATTGCCAGTTAACTCTATCGAACGCCTTTTCAGCGTCGAAGCTCACCAACAATGAGGGCAAACCATGCAGGTGCACCCACTCTAGGGATGTTATGATTTTCCGCAGGTTGCGGACCGCATATCGGCCCCTAACGAACCCTACCTGCGATTCATGCACTAAGTCACCAAGAACCACTGCCAACCGGTCTGCTAGTATTTTCGCCAGCAATTTCATGTCATAGTTCAAGAGAGAAATAGGCCGATAGGAAGATGCTTGTAAGTGGTCCTTACCGGGTTTTGGAATCAGAGTAATATAAGCCTGGTTTTCCCCCCAGCGCCGCCCTTCTCCTGTTACTCGCTGCCTATATGTCTCTGCCAGTGCCGGGCCAACCCCCTCTGACAATATCTTATAAAATTCGGCCCCAAAACCGTCTGGGCCGGGTGCCTTATAGCATGGCGCGTTCAAAATCACTTTCTGGATTTCCTGTATAGTAATGGGTTGATCCAGGAAAGCCCGCTGTTGCTCTGACACCTGCGGCAGGTTCACCTTATTAAGATACTCGGCCATACAAACAGGGTCAAGCTCTTCTTCCTGGTATAAATTTCGAAAAAAGTCTTTAAAGATGTCACTGATCGCACTTTTGCTACTGCATAATTTTCCCTGTCCATCTCGGAGGGCAGCAACTAACCTCGTACCACGGTGTCCCTGTAAGCACCTCCCCAGCAGTTTTCCAGACTTGTTCCCAAAACAATATAGTTTATGTTTATAATATAACAGAGACTTCTTGGCACGTTGGTGCAGCAAAGTATTAAGCGCTACCTGAAGCTCCCACCAACTTTTTCTATTTTGAGCTGTGGGGAAACGTCCGGCAAGGCGTCTCGCACGGGCTGCTTGTTGTTCAAGGCGAACAATCTGCGCATTCAACATGCGGCGTCTCCGAGCAACATAGCCTATAATATCTCCTCTGAGAACCACCTTAGCCGTCTCCCACACCAACTCAGGGTCGTCACAATGACCTTGATGGTTCTCCTCGAACTCTTGCCATCTGTCGCGCAAAAATTGTCGGAATTGGGCATCCTGGTATAAGTCAAGGGGGAATCGCCACATGCGAGCAAAACCCTGCCCACCGCCCCCCTGCCAATCGATCCAAACCATGGCATGGTCAGATATCTCTAGCGGACCGATCTGAGCGTCTGCTATACTCGCAAACTGAGCCGCTGAAACTAAAACATAATCAATGCGAGCACTAGTGCCCCGCGCTCGGGACACATGAGTAAAATCTTTTTCAGTGGGGTGGAGTAAACGCCACGGATCTACCAGGTGTAGGCGTGAACGAAGTCTCTGCAGTAACTTAGCAGAAGCTGTTCTCTCCCGGGTACACGACTCCCGCGAGGTATCTAAATCAGCGTCGAGGACGCCATTGAAATCACCACCCAAAATTAGGGGGGCATCCGGCAGTTGTTCGACTGTTGCTGCTATGCGATTGAAAAAATCCGGATCTGACATATTAGGACCATAGATATCTCCCAAAAGGGCTTCTCTATCCTCCAACATTCCATGCAAAAAGAGAAAGCGTCCGTGAGCATCGGAGACCTGTTTTAGCAAAGTGAACCGCACTTTCTTATGTACTAAGATAGCAACACCCCCCTTCTTCCCCACTGCAGGGGCCCCCCAGACCTGGCCCACCCAGTCTCGGGCGAGTTTGGCATGTTCTTCCGCAGTTTGATGAGTTTCCTGGAGTAGCGCAATATCACACCGCTGCCTAGCCAGGGCTTTAAGTATTTTATCTCTCTTAATAGGTGTTCCTAAACCACAAACATTCCATGAGATAATCCTCACCATGCATGCAGCTGCTTCCGATCACTGCACCAGATATGATCTGTACATTTGCTCAGAGAGAGTCCCCCCCAGCCTAGGGTCCCTCCCCATTTTCCTCTGCGATGACTTAGCGCTTCCTCGATAGAATAAAGGTACTTGGCCCTTTCCCTGGATGTGGCATAGCCGCCCCCCCATCCCGCCCTACTCTCCTCTCCCCTCCCTTCCCCAGAGCCCCCCCTACACCCCCCAAAACCCCATAACCCTACCCCTACGTGTAACACCACCCTATCTTCCACACCGACTAACCCCTCCATGACCTCCGGTACGTGCAGAGCTCCCTCCCCCTCCCCCCCGGGTGGGGACAGCCCAGCGCAACCAACTTTCCCGCCTCAGGATCCCCGCAATTCACCCTCTTCAAGGCTCAGAGTACACCCGATTCCAGGGGTGGCTCCGATATCCAAAGCCCAGGATTATCATCTCGGGGGATAAAACAGTTCTGCCAAGTGTTAATCCGTAGGGCGTGTGTGTTCCCCCCCAGAGACCCCCCCCCTCCATCCACCGCCCAGTTAATGTTAGGGAATTCCAGCCTACATTTGTTACAACGCAAACTCAATACATATCCCCCCCCCTCCCAGTTCCCGCAAAAATCCCTCCAAATCATGTACCCCAGACAGGAGAAAGAATTATAACAGTTCAAATATGCAATACTCCCCACCTGTCTGTGGAGGTCCACACTGCGGCCAGGGCTATTCAGCAGACAAAACTGTGAGGCTATTTCCCGCGCTGTGAACAGCACGCAGGGGAACAACTGCTAGTGTCACAGGGAGCCAAGGCGGAGTGCCCCTACCTCCTCCTGTCTGGGTGTCCTCCTAGGGCTAGCTACAATAAACTATCAACATCATTTTACAGACCCAACATTTCCGGAGGGGAGCAAAGGCTCCAAGGGCCCCAGCCTTAGCAAAACTGAGCAAACCCTTTGGGCCCTCGGCAGGGAAGGGAAAAGTAGCGGAAAAAACTCCGTGGGGTACTACAGAAACGGGGAGACAAAAAAAAGTTTATACTAATCATAAAATATGTAAGTAATTATATGCTTACAGAGGCGTCGTAAACAGCAGAAGGGGGAATAAAAGAAAAGGGGGGGAAAAGGCAAGGAGGGGAAACGGAGCATAATAGCTGCATCCCCCAGACTATATGTGTCTAACCATCAGATCCAGACTTCTCCCAGGCAGGCCGTCTCAGCGGCTAAAAGCCCCTAAGGGCACCGTCCAAAGCGTTGCCAAAGTCTGCAGATACAAAAACTCTGCGGCATTCAATTCAGACCATTACAATAAGTCATCGCAGCCTCCGGAGTCACAAAAGTCCGCTTGCCACCCTCACTCTCCACTCGAAGAATTGCAGGATATCCCATGGTAAAGCGCAGGCCACGTGCAATAAGCCTTCCGCAGACATCTTTGAAGGCCCGTCTCCGCTGCGAAACCCCAGCAGAATAGTCCTGGAAAATCAGTAGGCTACAGGTGTCACTTCCTGCCCGGCGCTGCTGCCTCCACGCTCTCAGGACTCCTTCCTTCTGCGAGGCGTTTAGGAAGCGGGCAATCACTGCTCTGGGCCGATTGTCACCGGCTTTGTATGGCCCCAGCCTGTGCGCTCTTTCTATAATTATGGCGCCCATCACTGCTTCCAAAGGTAGATTTTCTGGCAGCCACGTCTCCAAATACTGCCCGAGGTCACTCTCCTTCACCGTTTCGGCAATTCCAATGAAGCGGAGGTTATTGCGCCGGCTTCTATTTTCTAAGTCCTCCAGCTTCTCTTCATGTCGCACCAGAGCCTCCTCGAGCTGTTTAATGCGGGCCGCATCCTGTGCACATGAGTCCTCGAGCGTACCCACTCGCTGCTCCACTTGTTCCACGCGAGCAGTGAAGTCGGTAACAGCCTGGCCCACCGCGGCGATTTGTGTGGCTAATCCGCTCAGGCGCCCCTCCAGGGCATCCACCACCGCCCTCGTAAGCTCCGCTACCATCGGCGCCGCCAGAGACCCTGGCCCTTCGGCAGCCCCGTCAGCCATCTTGTGCTCGCTAAGTCGCGGGCGCTCCCGACGCGTTGTTTTTGTTGCCATGCCCTCGCGGGCTTCCCGGGCCCTTTTAAAGTTAAGTTTTTGGGCTGAGAACAGTCCCCCCCCGTATTCTAGGTTGGTTTGGTGGCGTTTGTCGAGGTTGTGGGCCGGGGGGGAGGGCACGAGCTCTGGAGCTAGGCAAAAGACGTCCTACCTAGCTCACCATGTCACCGGAAGTCCTCAGGGTTTTTGTCTTTTATCATGTCATTGATAATTGGTATTTTATTTCGTATGGATCGAATGTTTATTAAGATGAGCTTTGTTTTGGCGTCTATATTGGCTGTATTGTCACTTATACCACTATGTGGTTGATGTTTTATTTGGATGAGTCTGCGATGGTGTCTGTCTGAGTCATGGCGTGAATAATGATTGTGAGAGTGAGTATATGTTGAACTGTGTGGTGGGTTTTGGTAAAGATTGTGGATGGTGAGGATGTTGTTATATGGGTTTCGGTAATGATTATGGATGATGGGGATATTATTGTAGGGGTTTTGATTGGTTTTGTACGAATAACTGTGCTGTGTTAGGAGTGTTATTAGAATGAGAGTGAGGGGGAGGTTTATACGTGTTTTAGGAGACATTGTGTATATTTTTGAGGGGGGGGATTGAGTGTGAGGGAACTCCGTGTACGGGGGACTAGTGGATGAGTATGTGTATTGAAGGTTACAGACAACAATATAACAGCGTATAAGGGATGAGTATGAGAATTAATATATAGCTGTCTGCAACAGTTCTCAATGGTCTGGGTGGCTACTGGCAACAGTATAATGACTACTGGGTTACAAACAACAGTATAACAGTGTATGAAAGATGGGTATGAGAACTAAATTACTGGCAACAGTATAATGACTAATTATTACTGGCAACAGTATAAGGGTTACAAACAACAGTATTACAGTGTATGAAAGATGGGTATGAGAACTAATTACTGGCAACAGTATAGTGACTATTATTGGCAACAGTATAATGGCTAATTATTACTGGCAACAGTATAATGACTACTGAGTTGCAGACAACAGTATAACAGTGTATGAAAGATGGGTGTGAGAACTAATTATTACTGACAACAGTATATGTAGCAGGTTGGCAACAGTTCTCAAAGGTATGTATGGCTACTGGCAACAGTATAATGGCTATTCTTTACCTCTTCCACCTTGAGGGCTAAGCCATGATGAAACAGCAAGGCCACGCCCCGTTTCTTCCATCCATTCATGTCCGATGCTACCCACACCTCAGTGTAAGGCTTACGTTTTAACCACCCCTGGGTACTGGTACGAAGGTGAGTCTCCTGTAAAAACACAATCTCCCCTTTCAAGGATCTCAATTCCAAAAACAGCACAGACCGCTTTTTAGGGGAATTAAGACCCTTTACATTCAAAGATATCACTTTCAACATGGGTAATTAATCACCTCACCACCATCGCCCTTCTCTCCCCCCCCAGCCCGTATGGTCCACCCCTCCCGTCATATGCAAAGCCACACCCTCTAAGCAGAGAGAGCAGCTCAACACCCATTAATCGCCGAGCTGTGTGCGGAGGCTCACTCCATAACCACCAGCGTTCCCTACTCCCTGAAAATACCCTGAACTCCCTAACCCCCACACCATTTCCTCTACCCTCCTCCAGAAGGACTAACCCCCCAACCAACCCCCCCCCTTCCCACCAGTACCACCTACCTGTCAAAAAGAAAACAGGACACGGTTAGACTGACCCCAAAATCAGCTCCTCCCGGGTCCCCATACAGACAAAATTAGAATAAAGTAATGCCATATCGTTTCCCCTTTTTACAATTCAGCAGTAGAATAGAGATCATAGCGTACCCCACCCCTTTGCATAACACCACCAATTACCCATCTGCCCTCATATAGTAAGGAGCAAATATCAAAAAACCCCCATAGAACCAGCAACATGTAATACAACAGGAACAAAAGTGGGGGACAGCAAAATTATACAAAACTAATCAAACTAGTTCAGTCCCAGAATCATAGAGCCCTTGAACACCTCCCTCAGATCAAGAAGTCAAAACACTTGTGTACCAAGGAAACTCAGGCAGGTCTGCCCACCCGAGTCCACTTTGAATGCGGAGGTTTAGGGGCCGGGGGTGCTGGTAGCGCATTATCTTCCACAAGACCCGCCTGTCGCAGTGCTCTCCAAGCCTCGGTGTGGTCTTTTGCTGAGATCTTTTTATTTCCCAAGAGGAAGTTCATCCAAAACGGAAAGGACCAGGAATAGCGAATCCCTTTGTTGTTCAGCACCGCCGTGATTGGCTTCATCTCCCTCCGGCGAGCCAGCGTGAAGGCCGAGAGATCCTGATATATGGTTACTGCTGCACCCTGGAATTGGATCGCTTTTTTCTCCCGACCCCTTTGTAAGAGAAGCTCCGCATCAGTATACCGCCAAAACCTAGCAATCACATCCCGGGGTTGATTGTTAGGAGGCTTTCCTAGGGAACGGTGCACTCGCTCGATCTCCATTCCAGACTCACAGGTAGCTAGTTCCTCTGGTGTGAGTAATTCTCCGATCAAAGTTTTGAGCACCGCCGCCAGGTCTTCAGCGCCCCCCAGAGCCTCCGGGATTCCTCGAAACCGCACATTATTCCGACGAGAGCGGTTTTCGATATCATCAATTTTATAGGTCAATTCCATGGCTTGCGAGCGCTGCCTATCTAGAGCACATTGTAAATCCACCAGAGCACCGTCATGATCTTCAACTTTTGTCTCAACCTCTTCCACTCGGGTACCCAGGTCTTTTATGTCACTCCTGAGCTCCGCAATTGTGCTCATCACTTCCTCTCGCATGGAGCGGAATTTGCCAACCAAATCCTCAAAGCCCCTCCGCAGCGCCCGCTGAAGAAGGGCATGCGAGGACAGTGCCTCAGGTCCTAGGTCACTCTCACTCGCTGTCTCATCGCCGGAGCCCTCCGAGGGACGCCTACTGGTTGGGCTGATCTGAGAGCCGCTCTTACCCAGCAGACGCTGGGAGGACCGCATTCCCTCCCGGCCTGCAAGTCCCTTGGTTTTGGCACCATGGAAAGACGCAGAGTACAGGGGTCAGCAACCTGGGTGAGAGGGAGAGCTGTCGGTAAAATGAGCAAGAAAAGAAAAAAAAAGAAAAAGCTTGTGAGGAAGTCCCACTCTTGAGCAGTAGATGGCGCTCCAGATACAGTTATAATAGTTGGGCCCAACCAGCACCAAGAGGAACTGAACCTACTACTGATATTACAAGTTCAGCCAGACCAATGGATGCAGGAAGAAAGAGTGTTCGACGTAGGTATCACAGAGCCAGCTGCAGTTCTCAAAAGACTCACCGGGCCGGGCCCACCGGGCAAGCAGGAGAGGCACCAACAATTAAAGCAGCAATCTCCGGAGGTTTGAAGATGCAGGGAGTCAAAAGTGGGTTCGCTGTCTTCCACCCACGTGCTCCTCTCACAGCAAGGTTGACTGAAACGCAGGGGAGGCCGTGCTTTCCAGGGCCATGTGGCAATGGCCGCTGAGACACCCAAGGAAACTGCTGGCAGTCACTCAGCCCGAGCACACCGCGACACTCTCACCTCTCCTACGCGTGATCAATGCCGGCAAGGCAATGATAGGTAAGTCTCCAAAGCACCATTGACACAGGGGGGCCGCTCTCCCTTGCCACTCCAACCTCCAGCCACAAATTAGTCTGCCCCGCGGTCACCGTCACTCTCCACAGCCTCTCCGGGTAGCAGGCCTCGGAACGGGAGCACCGAGAGCTCTCTCCGCCGGGGACGCCAAGAGGGAAAGGCCGCTCCAAGTAGCGCCGGCAGCCAGCAGCGGGACAACAGCCCCAGCCGCGGGATCTTGTGTCTCCAGGCCTCGAAGCACACTGCGCACCTCCAATCGCCCCACCAGGGCTCAAAGCGATGCAGCCCGCTCTCAGCAATCGGGATTGGGGAAGTACGAAGACTTGCGCTGATGAAATGCAGTTTATTGCTAATTAATGTGGGAACCCGGGACAGAGCCGAGCTAAAACGCGGCCATTCCTTCACAGGCTCACTAGCGCCCCCCCCCCCCCGGTTATTCCATTTTTAAGGAAGAATTGGGCCTAGTGCCCAAAATGGCACCTAGCTCCAAGGAAAAAAAGTTCCTGAAGTGAACCACTTCAGAAACTATAGTTTTTTTTTTGGGGGGGGGGGGGCGGGGGGTTAGAAGAAAAAAAGAACCGGCGGTACCGGTATAGCATTGAGGGAAGGCAGACGTGACAACAAAAACAAAGATTAAAGAAATTTTCTGCGGTGACAGGGTATGTGACCTGTCGGCTCCGCGGAAAACAAAGAACTGGAGAGGGACAGTTGGAAAGGCAGGAAGGCAGCAAGCTGGTGCTGTGGGATGCTCCCAAAAGCTTTCCTATTGAACGCTGGGGAGCGTTCCCGTGCAGGCTCTGTCGGTACCAACGATACCCATATGTGAAGACTACATTCCTGCTTGTTCCTGGAGATGATATATTACAACTATTTGATAAACTGAAGAGTAGAAAATCACCTGGACCGGATGGTTTACATACAATGGTGCTGAAAGAACTGAAATATGAGATTGCAGACCTGCTATTAGTGATTTGTGAACTATCATTAAAATTATCGGTAATACCTGAAGATTGGAGGATTGCCAAGTTTTAAAAAGGGTTCTAGGGGTGATCCGGGAAACTACAGACCGGTGAGCCTGACGTTAGCACTGGGAAAAAAGGTAGAATCATAGTAACATAGTAAATGACGGCAGATAAAGACCAGCATAGTCCATCCAGTCTGCCCAGCAATAAGGCAAGAGTAGGTGCACCTGACGCTCTGTGCAGGTCACCCCTCCCCATGTCTTTGTTTAGGGGTGGACCCACCACTCCATGTAGGACACCCCTATTTGTTGAGAAGTTAGATGGTTCAGTTTATTTTGCTTTTATCCTGTTGCTGTAAAGGGAACCCATTACTCAACATGTAGATAGTCATGGATTAATGGGAGACAGCCAACATGGCTTTAGACAAGGAAGATCTTGTCTTACTAATCTGTTGTTTTTTGAAGGTGTGAATAAACAGGTAGACAAAGGTGAGTTGGTTGATACAGTGTATCTGGACTTTCAGAAAGTCTTTGATAAGGTCTCTCATCAGAGACTTTTGGAAAAACTAAAAAGTCATGGGATAGGAGGCAGTGTACTATTGTGGATCAGGAACTGGTTAAAAGATAGAAAGCAGAGGGTAGGGCTGAAGGGCCAATTTTCCCAATGGAAAAAGGTGAATAGTGGAGTACCGCAGGGATCTGTGCTGGGTCCGCTGCTTTTTGACATATTCATAAATGACCTGGAAAAGGGAATAACGAGTGAGGTTAACAAATTTGCAGATGACAGAAAACTATTTAAAAAATGTTAAAACCCAAGAGGATTGTGGAAAATTGCAAGAGGATCTTGATAAACTGGAAGACTGGGCATCCAAAATAGTAGATGAAATTTAATGTGGGCAAGTGCAAAGTTATGCACCTAGGAAAGAACAACCCAAAAAGCGTAGTTACTCACCTGTAACAGGTGATCTCCGGGAACAGCAGGAATTTAGTCTTCACATATGGGTATCGTCGGTACCGACAGAGACTGCGCGGGAAAGCTCCCCAGCGTCCAATAAGAACACTTTTAGGAGCAGCCCTCAGCACATGCGCGCTGCCTTCCCGCCTTTCCAACTGTCCCTCTTCAGTTAAGCTTGTAGCTGAATGAAAAGGATAGAGATAGAGAGAACTCCTAAATTCCTGCTGTTCCCGGAAATCACCTGTTACAGGTGAGTAACTACGCTATCTCCAGGAACAAGCAGGAATGTAGTCTTCACATATAGGGACTCCCTAGCTGAAGATGCCAGGGAGATAGCCCCAAGAAGGTGCCACCCTGGAAAGCTGGAATCCGTCCTCCCATGGATCTCTGGCATTCCACCAGGGTTGGTGGGTAGGAGTTGAATTAGGTCTGAAAGAGATTTTGAAGAACAGTTTGGCCAAAAAAGGCATCCCGACGGGAGGCTTTATCCAGGCAGTAGTGGGCTGTGAAGGTGTGTACCGAAACCCAGGTGGCTGCTCGACAAATGTCATCGATAGAGACAGAGTGGAGATTAGCCATGGAAGTTGCCATGGCTCTCATGTTATGAGCTGTGACATGGTCCTGAAGAGGAAGACCCTTACTCTCATAAGCAAAGGATATGCTTTGGGCAATCCATTTAGATAAAGTTCTTTTGGAGACTGGTTGTCCCAAATGACTAGGGTCAAAAGTTACAAAAAGTTGCGAAGACTTTCTATGTTGCTGTGTTCTCTGTAGGTAAAAGGCTAAGGCCATTTTACAATCCAAATTATGAAGGTTTCTTTCTGCATTAGAGGCGTGAGGCCTCGGAAAAAATACAGGAAGATAAATTGATCGATTTAAATGAAAAGGCGAAACCACCTTTGGCATAAAGTGTGGATGAGTTCTAAGAACAACCTTATCATGGTGAAACCTAGTATAAGGAGGATTAGCCACTAAAGCTTGCAGTTCACTAATGTGACGTGCAGAGGTGATTGCAATTAGGAAGATGACCTTCCAGGTCAAAACGTAAGGGTTGTAGTGGCTAAAGGCTCAAAAGGCGGCTTCATGAGCTGCCCGAGAACTAGATTTAGATCCCATGCCACCGGTGGTGGCTTAATGGGAGGTTTGGTTAATAGAAGACCTCTCATAAATCTGGATATGAGTGGATGAGAGGAAATTGGTTGCCATTCAGAGGCTTATAAGAAGCTGCAATTGCACTAAGATGGACTCTTACCAAATAGAACAGTTACTTACCTGTAACAGGTGATCTCTGGGAACAGCAGGAATAAGTCTTCACATATGGGTATCGTTGGTACCGACGGAGCCTGCGCGGGAACGCTCCCCAGCGTCCAAAAGGAAAGCTTTTGGGAGCATCCCACAGCGCCTGCGCGCTGCCTTCCTGCCTTTCCCAACCACCTCTCTCCAGTTCGAGTTTTAAGCTGAGACAAGAGAGAGAAAGGAAAGATAGAGAGATACAACTCCTAGGGGAGGTGGGTGGGTTGTGAAGACTTATTCCTGCTGTTCCCAGAGATCACCTGTTACAGGTAAGTAACTGTGCTATCTCCAGGAACAAGCAGGAATGAGTCTTCACATATGGGGACTCCCAAGCTAAGATGCCTGGAGCCCCAGCACGGTGAGGATCGGAACATGCTACACCTCATATGGCCAGGCATCCTGAGGATGGAGGGTAGGAGTTGAAAAGAGAGGAGCTGTAGGAAAACAGCTAACCTAAGGACTACAGTAAGGAGTCCTTGTATGTAAGATAATTACCATGAAAAATATTGACATGAACACACACAATATGGACCTCACCTACTGGATTGCAGGAAGTAGAGAGGCTGATGGAATCTACTGGAGATCCAGCAGAGGAATATTCAAGGTGATCTCACTGAAGTGAAGGCGAGGTCCAAATCTGGAATTGACAGGTGACCCAGGTGTCAACTGGGGTAGTACCAAAACGTCAGGTCTTTAATGGAAGCTTTATAGAAAAAGCTGGGAACTCTTTTGGATACAGAGTTAGTAACATTTAGGAACAAAAGAGGAAGACTGACTGATTTGGACAACTAGTCCAGTCCTGGAGGGAAGAAGGGGTATGGAAAAAAGCCCACATTCCCAAGGAGGACAGATGTCTGAAGGGCTGAAACTTCAGATCTACTGAAGATCCACCCCTGTCTTTCCTATCTGTCGAGAGATAGGAAAGATAGTGAAGCATGGAGCTTCAGGGATACCTAGACCTAGGGTTAAAGTAGGAGCTGTCAGCACCACAGTAGTGGTTGTGTGCATAATACCCCAGACATACTGAGGGACAGTATGAAGATATGCAAGCCCAGTGTCTGGAACCTATAGGAAGGTGAAAACCTTTTATAAGCATAAACAGTTAGAGAGATAAGTATGTAAATACATATCTATCTATAAGGAAGCATCTCGACAGATACACATATATAGATATATGTGTGTATATATATAGATATACAGGGGTATATATAGATATATGTCTATAGTGAGATCTGGAGGGGCATAAGATATGCACACGCAGCTTACAGACATATGCATCTATAGAGAAGTATATAGAAATATATACATGTATATAGATGTCTAAAGATAAATGTCTGCAACTAAGCAGATAGAGATATGCCCATAAGAACATTCACATGGGAAATGTGAAGGAGAAAGATTCATATAAGAACAAGAAGGTGGAACCTACTTGAGAAGATATATAGAGAATCTATTCCCCCTGGCTAAGATGGTGCAGGAATGCTATCCAGTGAAATAACCAGGATGGTTGCGTGAAAAACAGAGGATAATATCCGTCTGTAAACAGCAAGTCCTGAGTCCTATAGAACTCTCGCATGGTGAATGGACAGAAAACGCATAGGATGAGATACCAGGTTGACCCACTTGAGGAACAAGGGGGGAGGGGGGTATTATGCGTTGTTGAATTAAATATGTGCTGTCCATGAAGGATTAGGATACCATGAGGACAAGCTGTAAGGAAAAAGAGCATATTTCCTGTAGAAACTGTGTAGCTCTTTAGACTGTTACATAGAGAAGGCTTATGTCCTTTATTAAAAGGAAACAGAAGGGTGTAAAGAACCCCTACAGTCATGGAGAATGACTGAGGAAGCCTTTTTCAACCATATAGGATAGTAATTAGAGAAAAAATCCCCATGCTCTCTAGCAAGGGCCCATAGTGGAAAGCTTCTCAGTAGGATTGCAGAGAGCACTATGCAGGAGAATTGGGAAATAAAAATGGCTGTTGGAGGAAACCAGCTGCCACCTCACTTATGCTGCCAACCCCAGGGATTTGGAGATGACAGAAAAGAAGCGAGAAGGATTTTCCAAGATAGATGAGCACTATCTTGGAAGCACTACTAAGACTATTGAAAGTAGTGGAAGACAAGACTGGAACTTGTAAAAAGTACCAGTAGTCAAAGCACTGGAACTCCTGCATGGGCAGCTGCTGAATAGAACAGCAGAGAGACTCCCTCTGTTAGTAACAGAGAGAACAGACAGAAGTCTGAGGAGCTGCCCAATGAAAGCAGGGAGGTAACTCCAGAGAAAACTCTACACTGGAAAGGAAAGGAAGACTAGAAAGGCTAAGAAAGCTTTCCAGTGGTATGGTAGCACTCTTACAGGGGAGTCCCTGAAAAAGAGGATAAAGAAAAAATAGGAGCTGAAGGGAGACTTGCTATATGGTAAGTCTGTAGAAGGAAAAATTCATGGTGGTACAGGGAAACTATCATGAGATAGTTGGCAAACCTCTCTTCAAGGTGGGAAGAGGAGGAAAACCTTGTGACCCACAGACATGAATCTCCTGACAGCTCAGCCTACTTGAGAGCAAGTGGAAGTCCTTGAAACAGGAATTCAAGCGTAGAGTTTTAAAAGAAAAAACTTCTGCTGAGAAGAAGTGAACTGTAGGTTATAAGAGATTAATTAGAACCCCAATGAGGGTTAATTTTCCTGGCTTGAGTTTGGATTCTTCAGACCAGGGCGAGGTTTCCCCTGTCTGGGAACATCGGCATGATGGGCAGGAGAAGAATAAAACCTTCTTTTAGGAAAAGGAGGTTTGGCAGGGCATTTCTTACCTGCTGGGGAAGGAGGAGGTTTAGGATGGCCCTGAGAAGCAGGTAAGTCAGTGGAGCAATGAGCAACCTGACGCAAAGACTCCTTGTTGAAGAGATTTTCTCCAGTACAAGGAGTGTTACCCAGTCTTTGTTGTGCCCATCTGCTCAAGTCTGAAGCTTGGAGCCAGGCTCTACGTCGTGCTCCTATGGCTATAGCAGAGGTTCTGCTAACAGACTCAAAGGAGTCTAGGGAAGCACGAGAAAGAAACTTAGAGATATTCTGGCTATGACTAAGAAGCAAGGAATAGTCTGCAGCCTTGGGCTGTGAAAGAAAAGGAGTCAAAAGAGATAATTCCTCTGTGACCTCCTGAAGGGATAGGCTCATATAAAAAATATATGAGAGAATCCTTGTTGCCAGCATAGATGTTTGGAAGGTTTGACGTCCAAAGGCATCTAGTGTTCTAGATGCACGACCTGGCGGGAAAGAAGAATGCTTCTTACCTTCCTCATTGCTGATTCCACTACAATGGAATGATGGGGAAGTTAAATATTTTGAAACCCTGGAGAGGGGGGCACCTGATACAGAAGAGTAGTTGCTGTAGAAGGTGAGGAAGCCCTTAAAGGTGTTTCCCATATTTTCAGAAGAAGATCCTGTAAAGAATGATGTAAAGGAAGCATTATATTTTCCTTTTCCCCAGAAAAGCCTTGTGTAGGATCATAGCCAGGGATAGGAATAGCCAGGAATGTTGCCATGTCAAGGAGAAATTTCTGAAAAGAAGGATCTCCAATGGGAACAATCCCTGGACAGGCTAAACTCGAAGAACTAGGCTGGGCACCAGTACTTGTGCGGTTCAAAACATGATCTCTAATGAATGGATACTGGGACTGGCGGGTATGACTTGAAACCGTCAGTACGGTATTGACCATGCTAGGTATCGACTCCAAACTAGGTATAGAAAGGAGCGATCCTGGTGAAAAAAGCATGGGTGGAGCTGGTCCCGATGTTACTGCAGGTACCAGCGTGGACACCGATACCGGTAGCTGAGCCGGAATCGAAGGCGATACCGACATCGAAACAGTCATCGGAGGCTGCTCAAACGGTACCGAGGAAACTCGAAAGTCTCGGTGAATATCCTCGGTACCGGGCATCCGGAATCGGTGCGTGTCGGTTCCGAGACGCGTCGGTACCCAGTCTTCCAGACTAGATATCGATTCCAGACTCGGCATCGAAGGAAGCGAATCTATCGATGCATGTCTAGATGGTACCGACGTCAGCGGTCGTATCGACGGAGCTGCCGATACTGGAAAGTCAATCTGGGTATCGATCGGTCCCGAAGGCACCGAGTACACCAGATGACGATCCCTGGTGAGGAGTGGATCGCTCAACACTAGTGCCAATGCCGGGTTATCGGTACCGCTCGAAGCGGATGCCACCCCCGAGCACGGCTCAGGTATGTTCTGTGAGGGGTGAGCCCCAGGAACAACCTGAAACCCCTGAAAGGCTTTGGAGACCGAAGACTCCCGCCGGGGTTTTGAAGCCAATGAGGTCATGAGGGCAAGGCCGGAGCCGTCATCATGCTTGGCATGAGACCTACCACCCAAGGATTGGCTAGTCTTAACAGACAGTTTGTGGGTTACCTGATCCTGTAGAGAAGAAATGGTCGGTGCCCTTACACTGGAAGGGAAAACTGCATCGAGGGAAACTCGAAATGGAGAATTTCTTCTCATAAAATTGTAGCCTGATGGCTCTGGAGGAAAAGGGTCAGGACCCAAACAGGTTAGACACCAGTTATTGGAGTCTAAAAAGAAAACTGTATTTCCACAGTTAAGGCACTTCTTAGGAGAAGAAGGCTCCATAATGGAGAGGCCTTACAGGCCCAAAAATTCAAGACAGAAACAGAGGGAAAAAAACTCCCTGAGTTTTAGAAAAAAGAAAAGAAAAAACCACCGGAGGTACCGGTGGAGTCGGGGGAACAGCCGCGACCACAAGAAAACAAAAAGTAAAAGACTTAAAGAAAAAAATTTTCTGCGGTGACAGGAAGATGTCCTGTTGGCTCCGCGGAAAAACGAAAACTGAGGAGAGACAGTTGGAAAGGCGGGAAGGCAGCACGCAGGCGCTGAGGGATGCTCCCAAAAGCTTTCTGATTGGACGCTGGGGAGCATTCCCGCGCAGGCTCCGTCGGTACCGACGTACCCATATGTGAAGACTCATTCCTGCTTCTTCCTGGAGATAGGTTCTTACTCTGGTAGGCGAAGGAAATACACTGAGCAATCCAACTGGACAGAGTTCTCTTAGAGACTGGAAGTCCTAAATGAGAGGGATCAAAAGCAACAAAGAGTTGAGAGGACTTTCTATGTTGCTGTGTCCTTTGTAAGTAAAAAGCAAGTGCTCTCTTACAATCCAGGGTATGAAGATTCCTCTCTGCACTTGATGCATGAGGTCCTGGAAAAAAGACAGGTAAATACACCTCCTGGTTCAGATGAAAAGGTGAGACCACTTTAGGCATAAAGTGTGGATTAGTCCTGAGGACTACCTTGTCATGATGGAACCTTGTATAAGGAGGATTATAGCCACCAAGGCTTGCAGCTCACTGATACGGCGAGCTGAGGTGACTGCAATGAGAAAAATAACCTTCCACGAAAGGAATTTCAAGGAGGTAGTGGCTAAGGGTTCAAAGGGTGGCTTTATAAGCTGGCCAAGAACCAAATTCAAATCCCATGCCACTGGAGGTGGTCTAATGGGAGGTTTAGTTAAAAGAAGGCCTCTCATGAATCTTGCAATAAGAGGATGAGAGGAAATAGGCTGTCCATTGAGAGGTTTAAGGGATGCTGCAATAGCACTCAAATGGACTCTTACTGAATTCGTTTTAAGGCCTGCATGGGATAAATGCAGCAAATACTCTAGTAAAGAATTCAGAGGTATTGCAAGAGGGTTAAGACCCTTCTCTGCACACCAAATGGTAAATATTTTCCATTTAAAAGCATAAGAACGTCTAGTGGAAGGCTTTCTGGAAGCATGAAGGATATCCTTCACTTGCTGAGAAAGATGCAATTCTTGAAGGTCTAGGCCTTCAGCAACCAGGCTCTGAGGTGAAGAGACTGGGGATTTGGGTGCCACAACATTCCCTCCTCCTGGGACAGGAGGTCTGGAGCAGATCTCAAGTCCAGGGAGGGAGCTTGAGAGAGATGCAGAAGTAGAGGGTACCACACTTGGCGTGGCCAATGTGGTGCTATGAGGATCATAGACCCCTTGTCTCTCTGAAGTTTGAAGAGTGTCTTGGGAATTAGGGGAATGGGTGGAAAGGCATAGAGGAAGTCTTGCCCCCAATGAAGGCATCCCTGGCCTGAACTCCCTGACACGGAATCCTGGAACAGAACCGGGGAAGTTTGGCATTACACGGACTTGCAAAGAGGTCTATGTCCGGGGTTCCCCAAATTCGGAAGATCCTGGCTATCTGGTCCCCATGGAGGGACCATTCACGTGGAAGCAGAACTCGTCTGAGTCTGTCTGCCCAAGAGTTTTCAACCCCTGGAAGATACACTGCCATGAGATGAATTTGATGCTCTCTGGCGAAGGCCCACAATCTCAGAGCTTCGTTGCAAAGCGACAGAGAGCCAGTCCCACCCTGCTTGTTCACGTAGAACATGGCTACTTGGTTGTCCGTGTGGATGAGGACTGTCTTGTAGCTGAGCAGGGTGTGGAAGACTCAGAGCTAGAAAAATTGCTCTGAGCTCTAAGAGGTTGATATGTAGAGATGTCTCCTGTGAAGACCAGATGCCCTGAGTGGAGAGATCTTGAAGATGAGCTCCCCAACCTCTTGGAGAGGCATCTGTTGTAAGGGTTGCTTGGGGTAACACCTGTTGAAAGGGGGACCCCAACAACAGATTTTGAGTGGACTTCCACCACTGGAGGGACCAAAAGAGGCAACTGGAGGTCGCTATTTTGTCTGACAGGCAACCTGATGCCTGGGTCCATTGGGTGGACAGAGTCCACTGAGCTGCCCTCATGTGAAGGCGAGCTTAAGGAACCACATGCACAGTGGATGCCATGTGGCCTAACAGTTGTAACATCTCTCGAGCAATTAAATGGGATTTTAACTGGATTTGTGAGGCTAACTGCACCAAGCGTAGGCAACGGGCCTGGGGAAGATAGGCCCTTGCAGTTGTGGTATCCAGCAAGGCCCCTATGAACTCTAGAGACTGAGTAGGGGTGAGATGGGATTTTGGAAAGTTTATTACAAGTCCCAGATACTGAAGGATACGCCTTGTGCAGGTTAGAGAAGTCTGGGCCTCTGACTGGGATGGAGCTCGGATGAGCCAGTCGTCCAGATATGGGAATACGAATATCCCAGGAGTGTGTAAAAACGCAGCTACTACTGCCATGCATTTTGTGAACACCCTTGGTGCAGAGGCCAGACCGAAAGGAAGCACTCTGTATTGGTAGTGCTTCCCTTGATAAAGGAACCAAAGGAACCTTCTGAGTGTTGGATGGATGAGGACATGGGTGTACGCATCCTTGAGGTCTAGAGAGCAAAGCCAATCCTGACTCTGAAGGTATGGAAGGAGAGTACCGAGAGAAATCATCTTGAATTTCTCCTTGCATAGAAACTTGTTCAATTCTCTGAGATCTAATATGGGTCTGTAGCCCCCTGTTTTCTTTGGGATAAGAAAGTAGGGGGAGTAGAACCCTGAGCCCTGTTGAAGAAGGGGTACTTCTTCTATTGCCCCTTGGGCAAGAAGGGTAGCAATCTCCTGACCCAGAAGGTCGAGGAGAGATGTCTGAGAATTGAACTGTATCACCATGGTGTGAGGAGGAAGGTTTAAGAAATGAAGCTTGTACCCCTCCCTTATGATGGAGAGGGTCCATTGCTCTGCTGTGATTTGTTCCCACCTGGGAGCAAAGTAAGCCAACCTTCCTGGAATGGTGAGAGGCTCTGGATGTTCTAGAGCCAGAAAGGCTAAGCTCTCTAGTTGTAAGTCAAAGGCCCTGAGGAGGCTGAGGCTGTTGGGCCGTAGCAGTCCTAGCAGCCTTAGGCTTGGCCTGTTTCGGTTGTTGCTGTCTCTTTGTAGCAAAACGACCTGCAGAAGATGACTGCTGACCATAAGCAGAATAATATTTCCCTTTTTTGGGAAAAATCCCCTTTTTGAACAACCTTTTCTTAAAAGGAGCAGAAGTAGACATTGAAAGTCTATCTAAAGCAGAATTTTCAGCATCCATTTGGGTGGCCTTTGCCAAAAAGGTTTTCACCTGTAAAAGGAAGGTTTCCTAGTCCATTTTGAACCCAGGGTTCCAAATCAGAAGCTTGTAACCAAGCAACTCTGCATGCACCTATGGCAATAGCCGAGGCTCTGCTGGCACTTTCAAAAGAGTCAAAGGCTGCACGGTTGGAAAACTTGGAAATATCCTGGGCATGTTTGAGCCAGGTGAGGAACTCTTCCCTTTTATCTTCTGAAATAAAAGGAGATAAAGTTTGCAGGTGATCTGTAACTTCTTTTAGAAACATCCCCATATAGAGACTATAGGAGTTGATTCTGGCAATAAGCATACTGGCCTGGAAAATACTCCTGCCAAAGGCATCTAAGGTTCTGCATTCTCTTCCTGGAGGAGCAGAAGAGTGCCTTTTTGTACTCTATCTTCTTCATAGCAGACTCCACCACAATGGAGTGGTGAGGAAGCTGAGTCTTATGGAAGCCAGGACAAGGAGGAACACGATACATGGTGTCCAACCTGCGAGAATGAGGGGAAGTGGTGAGAGGAGTCTCCTATATGCCCAACATGTGATCATAAAGAATCTCATGTATTGGTAAAGTGGCTGCCTCTTTATAGGAGCCTTAGGATATTGTAAAATATCTAATTTTTTGGCTCTAGGCTCTGTCTCAGGGGCCACTGAGATGGAAAGGCCTCTGGCCACTTCCCTAATGAAGTCTTGAAAAGACAAGTCTTCTGGAGGAGACATTCTCCTTTTTGGAGAAGAGGGCTCCTGAGGATGGATTACCGATGCTTCAACAGAGACCTCTGATTTATCAGAGTCTTCAGAGGAATCGAAGTATCGCCTGTCTGGATGCTCCTGCAGAGCCCGATACACGTACCGGGTGGTATCGACATCGGGAGTGATCGGTACCGATGGGCATCACAGAACAGTGTACCGCTGCAGTCGACACCGAAGCGGATGTCGATGCAATCGGTACCGGCAAAGGAGTTTGTTGCAGTACCGAAGGCGTCGCAGCTTGTATGAATGCTGTGATGGCACGCTGCATGGTCAGGATATTCTGATCCATCGACACAACCAATGTCTGGATGTCGCTACCACTGGGAACCACCGGTACCCCAGAACATGGCAACAGGTGATCGGTTGAGGCCGAGCCATCAATGTCAACCTGTGACCCCACAGATAAAGCTTTGGAAGCCGGAGCTTCCCGCCGGGGTAATTTTGCCGGTGCGGATTCCTCGAGGACAAGCCTGGAGGCATCTCGATACTTTGAGGGAGATTTGCCCTTCGAGGACTGGCTGGATTTAAGTTTGGTTACCTGAGATCCATGTGAGGAAGAAGCAGCCCTGGAAGACGTCGATGCAACCGAAGCTGCATCCGAGGGAAACAAGGTACTGAGCTTTGCTGCTCGATTCTGTAGACCTCTTTTAGACATCATGGAGCAGGACTCACAATCCGCAATGGAGTGGTCAGGACCTAAACATTTTAGACACCATTCATGGGTGTCGGTGACAGAAATAGTGCCGCTGCACTTCGTGCATTTTTTAAACCCAGAGGCGGGCTTTTCCATGAGGAAAAATTTCCTAGGCCTTAGGCCAAAGAAGAAAATGCACTGAAGTGAGAAAAACAGTATTTTTTTTTTTTTTTTAGAAGACAGAAAGAAAGAAAAGACCGGCGGTACCGGTCCAGCGTCGAGAAGGCAGACGCGCGACCAAAGAAATAAAATAAAGAAATTCTTCAGCGGTGACAGGAACACGACCTGCTGGCTCCGCGGAAAAGAAGAACTGGAGAGAGGCGGTTGGGAAAGGCGGGAAGGCGGCGCGCAGGCGCTGTGGGATGCTCCCAAAAGCTTTCCTTTTGGACGCTGGGGAGCGTTCCCGCGCAGGCTCCGTCAGTACCGACGATACCCATATGTGAAGACTCATTCCTGCTTGTTCCTGGAGATTGGTCTTTGGACCAGAATTCGATAAGTGAAGGAGATACTCCAGTATCTATTCTAAGGGTATGCCAAGGGGGTTGAATCCCTTCTTGGAGCACCATATGGCAAAACGTTTCCACTTGAAGGCATAAGATCTTCTTGTGGAAAGTTTCCTAGAAGCCTTAAGGATATCCTTTACCTGTTGGGACAGGTTGAAATCCTGGAGGTCTAAGCCTTCAGCAACCAGGCCGTGAGATGCACGGACTGGGGATTCGGGTGCCATAGCGTCCCATTCTCTTCGGAAAGGAGATCTGGAGCATGCCCTAACTCCAGAGGTGCAGCTTGAGAGAGATGTAGAAGCAGGGGATACCACGGTTGGCGTGGCCATCGTGGCACTATGAGAATCATGCGACCCCCATCTCTCTGAAGCTTGAAGAGTGTTTTGGGGATGAGGGGAATGGGTGGGAAGGCATAAAGGAAGCCCTGACCCCAGTGAAGGAGGAAGGCATCCCTTGTCTGACAACTGTGAGCTGGAATCCTGGAACAGAACCGGGGAAGTTTGGCATTCAGTGGAATTGCGAAGAGGTCTATGTCTGGAGTGCCCCAGAGATGAAATATCTTTGCCAACTGGTCCAGATGGAGGGACCACTCATGAGGCAGCAGTACTCGAGTGAGTTTGTCTGCCCAAAGGTTTTGAATGCCTGGAAGATATACCACGAGGTGAATCTGACACACTCTGGCGAGGGCCCACAGTCGTAAAGCTTTGTTGCATAACGACAGAGAGCCTGTCCTGCCCTGCTTGTTCACATAGAACATTGCTACTTGATTGTCCGTCTGGACTAGGACTGTCTTGTAGCTGAGCTGGGCGTGGAATACTCGAAGAGCTAAATAGATTGCTCTTAATTCCAGGAGGTTTATGTGTAAACCAGCCTCCTGTGGAGTCCAGGTTCCCTGGGTAGAGAGATGATTCAGGTGTGCTCCCCAACCCACCTGCGATGCATCTGTTGTTAGGGTGGCCTGAAAAAGGGGTTGATGAAAAGGAGACCCCACTGTCAGATTTTCTAGGGATTGCCAGCATTGGATGGACAAAATTAGTCGTTGAGAGTTTATTATTTTGTCCGATAAATGACCTGTTACCTGTGTCCACTGTGTGGATAGGGTCCACTGAGCTGCTCGCATGTGGAGGCGAGCATATGGGACTACATGAACTGTGGATGCCATATGTCCCAGCAACTGTAGTAGCTCTCGAGCAGTTAGAGAGGATTTTCCTGCTGCTTGAGAAGCTAGTTACATTATACGAAGACACCAGGCCTGTGGAAGGAAAGCCTTTGCCTGTCTGGTATCTAGACAGGCCCCTATGAATTCCAGGCATTGGGAAGGTACAAGTTGGGATTTTGGGAAGTTTATTACCAACCCCAAGTATTGGAGGATTCGCATTGTGCGAGACAGTGCAGTGCTGGCCTCTGCAACTGTAGGGGCTCAAATGAGCCAGTCGTCTAAGTAAGGGAAGACAAATATCCCCAGGGTTCGTAGAAATGCAGCTATTACTGACATGCATTTTGTGAATACCCTTGGTGCTGAAGCTAGACCAAAGGGAAGAATCCTGTACTGGAAAAGTTTTCCCCTGAAAAGGAATCGTAAGAATTTCCTGTGATCTGGATGGATGAGAATGTGAGTGTATGCATCCTTTAAGTCTAGAGAGCAAAGCCAATCCAGACTTTGAAGGTATAGCAGAAGAGTTCCTAGAAAAATCATTTTGAACTTATCTCTAAACAGGTATTTGTTCAATTCTCTGAGGTCTAAAATGGGTCTGTGTCCTCCTGTTTTCTTTGGAATAAGAAAATAGGGGGAGTAGAACCCTGCACCCCGTTGAAGAATGGGTACCTCCTCTATTGCCCCTTGGGCAAGAAGTGTTGAGACCTCGTGATCTAGCAGATTGTTTGCGGAGGTTTGAGAATTGAATTGCTTTAGAATTGTAGGAGGGGGCATGCTGTGAAAATGAAGCTTGTACCCTTCTCCTACAATGGACAATGTCCAATCTTCTGCTGTTCTCTGATGCCATCTGTTAGCAAAGTGGCATAACCTGCCTGGGATATTGGGGGGTTGGGGGCCCCTCAGAGGCAGGAAGGCTAAGCTCTCTAGGAAGGAGTCAAAGCCCTTGAAAGGGCTGAACCTGCAGAGCTGGTTGGGCTCTGAGGCCTTTTGGCTTCTTTTGCTGTCTAGTTTGTCCCTTTTGGGCAACCTGACCCTGAGATTGACTCTGCTGGGTATAGGAAGGATAAAATGTCCTCTTTCTGCTGAAAGCGGGGTTTTTATAAGTCTTCTTTTTGGCTGGAGTGGCTGTAGATTTCAGCAATATATCTAGAGAAGTATTGTCAGCATCCAACTTGTTAGCCTTTTCCTGCCATTTCTTGCCGAAGAGATTCTCTCCCGTGCAAGGAATGTTGCCTAACTTGTCCTGTACCCAAGTCTGATGCCTAAAGCCAGGCAATCCGTCGTGCGCCAATGGCAATAGCAGAGGTTCTGCTGATGCATTCAAAGCAGTCAAAGGCTGCACGATTTACAAACTTTGAGACATCTTGAGCATGCTTAACTAGAGCAAGAAAGTCTTGTCTCTTGTCATCTGGGAGAAATGGGTTCATAAAGTGTAGTTACTCACCTGTAACAGGTGTTCTCCAGGAGCAGCAGGAATCAGTCCTCACATATGGGTGACGTCGGCGCCGACGGAGCCCTCGCGGAGCAATTTTCCCCAGCTTTCAAAGAAAGCCTTTGGGAATTGCAGCGCGCATGCGCGGTCCTCTTCCCGCCCAAGGGTGCCATCTTGCTCAGTCAGATGACATAGCTAAAAGACAGCAAAAATTAGCAAAAACGAAAGCATATAACTGCAACTCCAAGGGGAGGAGGGAGGGTTGTGAGGACTGATTCCTGCTGCTCCTGGAGAACACCTGTTACAGGTGAGTAACTACGCTTTCTCCAGGACCAAGCAGGAAGTCAGTCCTCACATATGGGACTCCCAAGCTTAAGGCTACCAGAGACCCTAAGCACAAAAATGAGCTCCCTCAAGTTCATTAGCACAGAAGGAAGGAATCTTCTCTGAATATGTCTCCAACCGGTAGCCCAACATCCGGGATGGAGGGTAGGAGTTGCCTATACCTCGAAGAGGTTACAGATGACTGCCTGTCCGAAAGCACTGTCCCTGCGGGACTCCCTCTCCAGGCAGTAATGGGCTGCAAAAGTCTGGCTTGAAGACCAAGTAGCGGCCCGGCAGATGTCTGCCAACGGAACAGAGCGGAGGTAAGCCACTGACGTAGCCTTCGCCCGAACACGATGAGCGGTGACCCTACCTTCCAGCACGAGGCCCGCAGCCTCGTAAGCCCAAGCGATGCAGTCCGCAATCCAGATGGACAGAGTACGCTTGGAGACAGGGATCCCCAATTTGTTGGGGTCATAAGACACGAAGAGCTGAACCGCCCTTCGGTGCTCCCGCGTACGGTCAAGGTAGAAGTTCAGCGCCCTTCTACAGTCCAGGGTATGCAGGACCATTTCAGCTCGGCTGGAGTGTGGCCTGGGAAAGTAGGTCGGACGTACCACCTCCTGGTTGATGTGAAAAGGGGAAACCACTTTAGGAAGAAACTTAGGGTGAGTCCGTAGGACTACCCGGTTCTTGTAGAACCTAGTGTAAGGAGGATCAGATACCAGGGCCTGCAGCTCACTAACGCGTCTAGCAGAAGTGAGGGCCACCAAGAACAAGGTTTTCCAGGAAAGAAAACGAAGAGGACAGGTAGCCATAGGCTCAAAAGGCGGACAGGTAAGCCGCTGTAAAACCACATTGAGATCCCAGTTCGGGGCTGGGGGGCGCAAAGGTGGTTTAAGGAGAAGGAGGCCTCTGAGAAACCGAGCCACCAGAGGGTGGCTGTAGAGAGGTCTACCCTCCACCGGTACGTGATGCGCAGAAAGAGCACTGAGGTGGACCTTGACCGAGTTGGACTTAAGTCCAAGATTGGAGAGAGAAAGCAAGTACTGCAAGACCAGTGATGCCGAACAGGAGAAGGGGTCTTGAGACTGCTGATTACACCAGACGGAGAACCGACGCCACTTAAGAGCGTAGGATTTCCGGGTGGAAGGCCTTCTGGAGGCCAAGACGACCTCTTCGACATCTGGAGGTAGCTGGAGAGGAGCAAGAACTACCCTTTCAGCAGCCAGGCCATCAGATGAAGGGACCGGAGGTTGGGGTGCAGTAGCGTCCCCTGATCCTGCGAGAGGAGGTCGGGCTGAAACCCCAGAGGAAGAGGGGTGTCCACCGCCAGCTGCATCAGAAGCGGGAACCAAGGTTGTCTCGGCCACCGGGGAGCCACTAGGATCATCAATGCTTTGTCTCTGAGAACTTTGAAGAGCGTTCGAGACACCAGTGGCATGGGTGGAAAGGCATACAAGAGGCCTGCGGACCACGGAATCAGAAAAGCATCCGCCGCTACCCTGAGAGGATGCGGCTGTCGAGAGCAGAACCTGGGAAGTTGCCGGTTCAGAGGACTGGCAAAGAGGTCCATGGTGGGGAGGCCCCACCGGAGAAAGATCCGCCGAACCACAAGCGGATCCAATCTCCACTCGTGCGGTTGGAGGATTCTGCTCAATTTGTCTGCCAGGTAGTTTTCCTGACCTGGGAGATAGACAGCTCTGAGGATGATGTTGTGACGGACGGCCCAAGAGCAGAGATTCCGTGCTTCCTGACAGAGAAGGAAGGAGCCGGTCCCGCCTTGTTTGTTCACGTAGAACATCGCCACCTGATTGTCTGTCTGGACTAGCACCGACTGGTGAGAAATCAGGTGAGAGAAGGCTTTGAGCGCTAGGCGGATGGCTCTGAGCTCTAGGAAGTTTATCTGCTGAGCGGACTCCCAAGGAGTCCAGAGACCTTGAGTACAAGTCCCTTGACAATGTGCTCCCCAACCCTGGAGACAAGCATCGGTCGTCAGGACCTGAGAATGCGGAGGGGGCTGAAAAGACACCCCTAGCACTAGGTTGGGCAGATGAAGCCACCATCGTAGAGATGAGACCAGCTGGTCGGAGATCTACACAGAGTCCGCTAGGCTCCCCGTGGCCTGATGCCATTGAGTGCGAAGGCACCACTGAGCAGGACGCATATTCAGGCGGGCATTGGGGGTTACATGGACCGTGGAAGCCATATGGCCGAGCAGTCTCAGAAATTGCCTGGCGGGGACCAGGGAATTGCTGTGAAAGTGGCTGGCGAGATCCATGAGCCGCTTGGCCCTGTCCAGAGGGAGGAAGGCCCTCGCCTGAAGTGTGTCCAACCTGGCGCCTATGAACTCGAGATTTTGAGAGGGGAGCAAAGTGGACTTTGCGAAGTTTATGACAAAACCCAAGTGCTGAAGCAGAGCTACAGTGCGATGAGTGGCTTGAGTGGCTTCTTGGGCAGACTGGGCTCTGATGAGCCAGTCGTCCAGGTAGGGAAACACAAAAAGGCCCTGAAGCCTTAGACAGGCCGCCACCACTGCCAGGCATTTGGTGAACACTCTGGGGGCGGAGGATAGGCCAAAGGGCAGTACTCTGTACTGGTAATGATTTCCATCCACAACAAACCTGAGATATTGTCTGTGGTCTGGATGAATAAGGATATGAGTATACGCATCCTTTAGATCCAAGGAGCATAGCCAGTCTCCCTGCTGGAGGTAGGGCAGCAGGATTCCAAGGGTAAGCATCTTGAACTTTTCCTTTGCAAGGAACTTGTTTAGGTTTCGCAAGTCTAGGATGGGTCGGAGGCCTCCTGTCCTTTTTGGAATCAGGAAGTACCTGGAGAAAAACCCTTGACCCTTCAGGTGGTGGGGCACCGGTTCCACGGCTTGTTCCTGAATGAGACTTGCCAACTCCTGAAGGAGTAAGTCCCTGTGCAAAGGGAGTCTGGGAGGCTCCCCTGGAAAGTAGGAGGGAGGTACCTGGTGAAAGTGAAGAAGATAGCCCTTTTGAACTATGCGAAGTACCCAGGTATCTGTGGTGATGTTGGACCACCTGTGTGCAAAGTGGACCAGCCGACCTCCTGTGCTGAGAGGAATCAGCTGAGGGGGAGAGGCTATGCTGAGAAAGTCAAAAACCCCCACCCTGCTGAGCAGGGGCTGGTGGTGCAGGCTTGGGGGCTTGCTGCCTACGGGATCCATTACCCCGTCCCTTGGCCTGCTTTCCCTGTGGGGGAGCTGGGGAGGCCTGATACTGAGGGTAGTATTTATAGGCAGCACCTTTCCTCGGGTAAAAGGGCTTTTTCCCCGAGGCCTTCTTCTTTTGATAAGGGGCAGAGGTTTTCCGTGAGAGACGAGTTCTGGTGAGAGTCTCCGTCTCGATTTGTGCAGCCTTCTCATCCATGGGCTTGCCAAAGAGGTTGTCACCTCGGCAGGGGATATCGACCAACTTGTCCTGCACCCAGGGCTCGAGGTCGGACGTCTGGAGCCAAGCCTGGCGGCGTCCACCGATGCCGGCCGCGGCTACTCGAGCCGAAGCCTCAAAACCATCATAGGCTGCTCGAGAGATAAACTTGGAGCACTCTCGAATACCAGTAGACAAGGATTGGAACCTCTGCAAAGGTTCATCGGAGAGACCAGCAGAGAACCCGGCTATTTCCTTAGCTAGGTCTCGGAGATACATGCCCATGTAGAGCTGGTATGTCTGGACTCGACAAGCAAGCATAGAGCCCTGGAAACACTTCCTACCGAGGGCATCCAGGCTTCGGGCTTCCCTACCAGGGGGCACCGAGGAGTGCATTTTTTGACTCTTCAGTCTATGCATGGCCAATTCCACCACCATGGAATGGTGCGGTAGTTGTGCCTTTTGGAACCCGGGGCTCTTGCGGACTCGATAAATGGAATCGACCCGCTTGCTCAATACCGGCGACGACGCCGGGCTCTCCCACATGCGGAAGAGAAGCCGTTCCAGCATGGGAGGAACCGGTACAATAAAGGCCTCCTTCGGGGGAGAGTCATATTGGAGGGCATCGAGTTCTTCGACTCGAGGCTCCTCCTCGGGATCCGCAGGGGAGGCCAAGGCTTTGGCCATATCCCTCACGAAGTCCGAGAACCGGGTATCCTCCAGGGGGGGACCGTCTCCGAGGTTCGGACTCGGGGGAGTCCGATGGGACACACCGAGTCCGAAAGGAACCAGGTGACTCTTCGTCCTCAGATTCCCAGGCCGACTCCTCGGAGGAGTCGTCGACCGGCTCCGGTCGGGCGGGCACTGAAGTCATCCGCCCCGACGCCGAGGGAGTCGGCGTCGACGACCTCGGTCCCGAACGGGAGACCGAAGGAGACCTCGACCGAGGATAGACTCGAGCCCTCATGGACTTGAGGATCGGCTCGGTCTCCGGGGTCGACTTGGAGGTCGACGTCCCGGCGGTCAGGGCAGAAGCACCAGCGAGGCCAGCGATCAATGCCCGCTGCTGGTCCATGAAGGCAGTCAAACTGACCTCCAAGGCCGTCAACCTGAGTCCGAGCTCAGGAGACCCAGCAGCCCCCGACTTGGGCCCCGACGGCGTCGGGCCCGACGTCGGGTCCTTCGGAGGTGAGTCCACGAGGACAACAGTACTCACGTGAGTGGGCAAGTCCTCCTCGAGTCGAGGATGTTTCGACGGCCTCTCCGACTCCAAGGACCCGGGACGGGAATCGGGGCTATGCGACCTGGCCCTCGAGGGACCAGGAGCGTCCACCGATCCCGCTCTCGCGGGTTTCTTCTTCCGATGATGTTCCCGGGTAGGAGACCCCCTTTCAGAGGAACTTCGACGATGCTCAGGACCAGAGTCCCGAGACGTCGAAGCCTCTGACGAGGTCCGAGCCCGGCCAGAGTCAGAGAAGATACGCTCCCGCTGGTGCTGCCGACTCCTCAATGCTTTTGAGGACATCTTGCCGCATGGCCCGCAGATCATGGAGTTATGATCCGGGCCTAGGCAGCGGAGGCAGAAGTCGTGAGTGTCTGTAAGAGACATAAGTTTCTTACAGAGGTCACACTTTTTGAAGCCACTGGCCGCCATCGGGGGAAAAAGGGCCCCTGCGAGATTGAATGACCGGGCAGCCAGGGAAAAGAAAAAAAGCTCGAAGTCTGTCACGAAGGACAAAAAACCGAAAAATAACGGACGGACTCGTAACTGGCGTCGCGAGTCCGGGCGGGAAAAGAACCGGCGTCGAACCGAAGAAAAATAAAGAAAATAGAGAAAAATCAACTTTTCTGCGGGGGATTCACAGGCAACGTCTGTAGGGCTCCGCGGAAAAAAGAAGACTGAGCAAGATGGCACCCTTGGGCGGGA
Source organism: Ichthyophis bannanicus (assembly GCA_033557465.1). Classification (NCBI taxonomy): domain Eukaryota; kingdom Metazoa; phylum Chordata; class Amphibia; order Gymnophiona; family Ichthyophiidae; genus Ichthyophis; species Ichthyophis bannanicus. The sequence goes on from CM066031.1 coordinate 553,455,112, forward strand.
AGAGGACCGCGCATGCGCGCTGCAATTCCCAAAGGCTTTCTTTGAAAGCTGGGGAAAATTGCTCCGCGAGGGCTCCGTCGGCGCCGACGTCACCCATATGTGAGGACTGACTTCTTGCTTGGTCCTGGAGAAGCTCCAAATCTCCTGTAACTTCCTTGAGGAACATTTCCATATACAGTATATATGAACTGATCCTAGCTGAAAGCATGGAAGCCTGAAAAGTTTGGCACCCAAAAGCGTCCAGAGTCCTGCATTCACGACCTGGAGGATTGGATGCATGCCTCTTTGCACTTTTCATCCTATGCACGGCTGACTCCACCACCATTGAATGGTGTGACAGCTGAATCTTTTGAAATTCAGGACATGGGGGAACTCGATACATAGTATCAAGTCTCCTAGAGTGAGGAGATGTAGTCAGAGGTGTCTCCCACCTTCTCAGCATCAAGTTATGCAGAATTTCATGGATGGGCAGAGTGGCTGCCTCCTTTGGAGCTTTAGGATATTGGAGAATTTCCAAATCCTTTGCTCTGGGTTCCTCTTCAGGAGCTACTGTGATTGAAAGGCCCTTGGCCCTATCACGAATAAAATCCTGAAAAGACATGTCCTCTGGAGGTGACATTCTGTGTTGGGGAGAAGAGGGATCCTCTGGGAGAAACCCTCTAGTACCAGCATAATTGTCAGAGTCTTTGGAATCAGAGGATTCGAAGTATTCCTGACCACGATGCTTATGCAAAGCACAGTCCTGGTATCGATCGAAGTCGGTACCGAGTTGATCCGTTACCGATCTGCCGATTCCAGCCAAAGATGGCGTGTGAAGAATTCCCAGCGGGGCCGGTACCGGTGTAGGTACTGGCATCGGTGTTGATGTTGGTACCTGTTGAACCAACGGTACCGCAGCTGAGAGAAGAGCTGTGATGCTGCGTTCGATAGCGAGGAACCTCTGGTCTATCGACGCTGCCGATGCCTGGGTATCGGTACTGGAGAAGACGGCCGGAAACCCTGAGCATGGCACAGGTAGTTCCTTGCGAGGTCGGGGTCTCGAGAACATCCTGGAGCCCCATTGACGCTTTGGAAGCCGAAGCCTCCCGCCGGGGCTGCTTTGCCGGTGTGGTTCCCTAAAGGGCAATGCCAATGGCCTCTTGATGCTTAGCAGGATAACTACCCTTTGAGGATCGGCTTTTATGTTTAGTTACCTGAGATCCATGGGAGGAAGAGGAGGCCCTTGAAGATGTCGATGCAATGGGTCTGGCATCCGAACAAAGCAGTTACTCACCTGTAACAGGTGATCTCCGGGAACAGCAGGAATTTAGTCTTCACATATGGGTATCATTGGTACAGACGGAGCCTGCGCTGGAACGCTCCCCAGCGTCCAATTAGAAAGCTTTTGGGAGCATCACACAGCGCCTGTGTGCTGCCTTCCCGCCTTTCCCAACTGCCTCTCTTCAGTTGAGTTTAAAGCTGAGACAAAGAGAGAGAGAGAGGGAAAGAGAAAGAGATAGAACTCCTAGGGGAGGTGGGTGGGTTGTGAAGACTAAATTCCTGCTGTTCCTGGTGAGTAACTATGCCATCTCCAGGAACAAGCAGGAATGTAGTCTTCACATATGGGGACTCCCTAGCTACAGATGCCAGGGAGAGACCCCAGAAGTTGTGTGCCCCTGTGAAAGGGCTCCACTTCCCCCCATGAATCTCTGGCATCCTACCGGGAATGGTGGGTAGGAGTTGATTAAGTATGGAACAGGTGTCGTAGAACAGCCTGACCAAACAAGGCATCCCGGCAGGAGTCCTTGTCCAAGCAGTAATGGGCTGTGAAGGTATGAACCGAGGCCCAAGTAGCTGCTCGACAGATGTCTTCAATAGAGACAGTGTGTAGATGAGCCATTGAGGCTGCCATGGCTCTCACATTGTGAGCTGTGACATGGCCTTCCAGAGAAAGGTTTTTACTCTGGTAGGTAAAAGAAATACACTGTGCAATCCAATTGGACAATGTTCTCTTAGAGACTGAAGTCGCAAATGAGAAGGATCAAAAGCAACAAAGAGTTGAGAGGACTTTCTATGTTGCTTTGTAAGTAAAAGGCAAGTGCTCTTTTGCAGTCCAAAGTATGAAGATTCCTTTCTGCATTTGAAGCATGAGGCCTTGGAAAAAATACAGGCAGATAAACTGCTTGGTTTAAATGAAAAGGTGAGACCACCTTTGGCATAAAGTGTGGATGAGTCCTAAGGACTACCTTATCATGATAGAACCTCGTATAAGGAGGATCAGCCACTACTGCTTGTAACTCACTAATGCGACGTGCTGATGTGATTGCAATGAGAAAGATAAGTTTCCAGGAAAGGAATTTCAAGGAGGTAGTAGCTAAAGGTTCACAAGGCGGCTTCATGAGCTGCCCAAGAACCAGATTCAGGTCCCATGCCACTGGAGGTGGCCTAATGGGAGGCTTAGTTAGAAGAAGGCCCCTCATAAATCTCGCTATTAGAGGAGGAGAGAAAATAGGTTGTCCATTTAAAGGCTTGAAAGAAGCTGAAATAGCACTTATATGGGCTCGCACGGAGTTAGTCTTAAGCCCTGCATTAGATAAATGAAGGAAATACTCCAGTAATGATTCCAGAGGTATCACAGAGGGGTGAAGACCCTTTTGCGCACACCATATGGAAAACCTTTTCCACTTGAAAGCATAAGAGCGTCTTGTGGAAGGTTTCCTGGAAGCACAAGAGACATCCTTTACTTGTTGAGAAAGTTTAGGACCATGAAGGTCTAGGCTCTCAGCAATCAGGCTCTGAGATGCAGAGAGTGGGGATTGGGATGCCACAACATCCCGTCCTCCTGAGACGGATCTGGAGCAGATCCCAACTCCAGAGATGGAGCTTGAGAGAGATGCAGGAGCAGAGGGTACCAGACCTGCCGTGGCCAATGTGGAGCTATGAGAATCATATGGCCTATGTCTCTCTGAAGCTTGAATAGGGTTTTGGGAATTAGGGGAATGGATGGAAAGGCATATAGGAAGTCCTGACCCCAATGGAGGAGGAAAGCATCCCTGGCCTGAGATCCCTGAGCCGGAATTCTGGAACAGAACTGGGGAAGTTTGGCATTCAATGGACTTGCAAAGAGGTCTATGTCCGGAGTTCCCCAAATTTGAAACATTTTTGCTATCTGGTCTGCATGGCGAGACCATTCGTGTGGCAGCAGAACTCGACTGAGTCTGTCTGCCCAAGAGTTTTGAATGCCTGGCAGATACACAGCAAGGAGTTGAATCTGATGCTCTCTGGTGAGGGCCCATAGTCACAAAGCTTCGTTGTAAAGCGGCAGAGAGCCTGTTCCTCCCTGCTTGTTCAGATAGAACATAGCTACTTGATTGTCCGTCTGAATTAGGACTGTCTTGTAGCTGAGCTGGGTATGGAACACTCGAAGAGCAAGGAAGATTGCTCTGAGTTCTAGGAGATTGATATGTAAGTGGGTCTCCTGTGGAGTCCAGGTGCCTTGGGTTGAGAGATCTTGCAGATGAGCTCCCCAACCCACCTGTAAGGCATCTGTTGTTAGAGTGACCTGGGGTAGGGGTTGCTGGAAAGGGGACCCCACCAACAGGTTTTGGGTTGACTGCCACCATTGTAGAGACAAAATAAGGTGACTTGTGTTTGCTATTTTGTCTGATAGGCAGCCTGATGCCTGAGTCCACTGAGTGGATAGAGTCCATTGGGCTGCTCTCATATGGAGGCGAGCATAGGGAACCACGTGCACGGTAGGTGCCATGTGGCCTAGTAGTTGTAACATTTCCCGAGCAATGAGATGAGTTTTTTTAACACTGCCTGGGAAGCTAACTGCACAATGCGAAGGCAGCAGGCCTGTGGAAGATAGGCCTTTGCTTTTTCTGGTATCCAGCAAAGCTCCTATAAACTCTAGAGACTGAGTGGGAGTTAGACTGGATTTTGGGATGTTTATGACCAGGCCCAAATACTGAAGGATATGCATTGTGCAAGATAGGGAAATTCTGGCCTCTGACTCTGATGGAGCTCGAATGAGCCAGTCGTCTAAGCAGGGGAAGATGAATATTCCTAGAGTGCGAAGAAATGCTGCCACTACAGCCATGCATTTTGTAAACACCCTAGGTGCTGAGGCCAGGCCAAAAGGAAGCACCCTGTATTATATTGGTAGTGCTTTCTTTGAAAAAGAAAACGAAGGAATCTTCGGTGAGTTGGATGGATGAGAAAAATGAGTGTACGCATCCTTGAGATCTAGAGAACAAAGCCAATCCTGACTCTGAAGGTATGGCAGCAGAGTTCCTAGAGAAATCATCTTGAATTTCTCTTTGAACAGGAATTTGTTCAGTTCTCTGAGGTCTAAAATGGTCTGTGTCCCCCTGTTTTCTTTGGAATAAGGAAATAAGGGGAGTAAAACCCTGTACCCTGTTGGGAAATGGGTACGTCTTCTATTGCCCCATGGGCAAGAAGTAAACTGACCTCTTGACCCAACTGAGGGTTGAGTGAAGCCTGAGAATTTAATTGTCTTACCACTGTAGGAGGGGGCATGTTGAAGAAATGAAGCTTGTACCCCTCTCTTACAATGGAAAGAGTCCATTCTTCTGCTGTTATCTGCCCCCATCTGGGGGCAAAATGATACAACCTTCCTGGGATGGTGGAAGGCCAAGTTCTCTAGATGGGCGTCAAAGCCCCTGTGGAGGCTGAGTCTGCTGGGCCGGTTGAGGCGTAGCAGTCTTTGTTTTCCTTTGCTTTGGGGGCTGCTGTCCCTTTCGGGCAAACTGACCTGCAGAATGCACCTGCTGGGTATAGGAGGGGTAAAACCTCTTCTTTTTAGAGAAGAATGGTTTCTTTTAGGATTTTCTCCTTGCAGGATCAGCTGTAGCCTTGGATAGTCTATCCAAAGTGGTGTTATCAGCATTCAGTTCATTAGCTTTCTCTTGACAATTTTTGCCAAAGAGATTTTCGCCTGTGCAAGGGATATTCCCCAGTTTGTCCTGTACCCAGAGTTCTAAGTCAAATGCCTGGAGCCAGGCAATCCTACGAGCACCTATGGCAATGGCAGAGGTTCTGCTTATGCACTCAAAGCAGTCAAAAGCTGCACGATTAACAAACTTGGAAACATCCTGGGCATGTTTGACAAGTGTAAGATAATTCTGCCTCTTATCATGAAGGAGAGGGCTCATAAGCTCTAGATCTCCTGTAACCTCCTTAAGGAACATTCCCATGTATAAAATGTAGGAACTAATCCTGGCAGAAAGCATAGAGGCCTGGAAGGTTCGACGCCCAAAGGAATCAAGAGTCCTACATTCACGTCGTGGAGGATTAGATGCATGTCTTTTTGCACTCTTGATCCTTCTCATAGCTGACTCCACCACTATGGAGTGGTGTGGCAACTGAGTTTTCTGAAATCCAGGACAAGGAGGCACTCGATACATGGTGCCTATGGGAATGAGGAGAGGTGGTAAGAGGTGTTTCCCCACATTCTTAACATGAGATCATGCAAGATCTCATGAATAGGCAAAGTAGCCGCTTCCTTGGGAGCTTTAGGATATTGTAAAATCTCCAACTCCTTTGCTCTGGGCTCTGTTTCAGGAGTCACTGTGATGGAAAGACCTCTAGCCACCTCCCTGATGAAATCCTGAAAGGATCTCTCCTCTGGAGGAGATATCCTAGGTTTAGGAGAAGACGGCTCCTCAGAGAGGACGACTCCGGCATCGACAGAGCTGTCTGAGTCCTCAGAGTCATTGGAGGATTCAAAAAGAGTAGTTACTCACCTGTAACAGGTGTTCTCCAGGAGCAGCAGGAATCAGTCCTCACATATGGGTGACGTTGGCGCCGACGGAGCCCCCATGAGGAGCATTTCCCCAGCTTTCAAAGAAAGCCTTTGGGAATGCAGCGCGCATGCGCGGTCCCCTTCCCACCCAAGGCTGCCATCTTGCTCAGTCTGATGACATAGCTAAAAGACAGCAAAAATAACAAAATAAATCATATGACTGCAACTCCAAGGGGAGGAGGGAGGGTTGTGAGGACTGATTCCTGCTGCTCCTGGAGAACACCTGTTACAGGTGAGTAACTACTCTTTCTCCAGGACCAAGCAGGAAGTCAGTCCTCACATATGGGACACCCCAGCTTAAGGCTACTGGAGACCCAAAGCTGAAAAATGAACTCCCTCTAGAGCCTACGCATGTAAGAAAAGAATCTTCTCTGATAACGCCCCCGAACGGTAGCCCAACATCAGGGCCGGAGGGTAGGAGTTGCCTAAACCCCAAAGAGATTATGGAGTAACGCCTGCCCGAAAGCACTGTCCCTGCGGGACTCCCTCTCAAGGCAGTAGTGGGCCGCAAAAGTCTGGCTTGAAGACCAAGTAGCGGCCCGGCAGATGTCTGCCAACGGAACAGAGAGGAGATGAGCCACTGACGCAGCCTTCGCCCTGACACGGTGAGCCTTAACTCGACCCTGCAACGAGAGGCTGGCTGCCCTGTAAGCCCAGGCGATACAGTCGGCTACCCATATGGACAAATTACGCTTGGAGACAGCCAACCCCAACTTATTGGGGTCAAAAGAGACGAAGAGCTGAAAAGCCCTCCGGTGCTCCCGCTTACTGTCAAGGTAGAAAGACAACGCCCTCCTACAGTCCAGGGTATGCAAGACCATCTCAGCCCGGCTGGCATGCGGCCTGGGAAAGAAAGTTGGAAGAACCACCTCCTGATTGAGGTGGAAGGAGGAGACAACCTTTGGAAGGAACTTAGGGTGAGTCCGTAAGACTACTCTGTTCCTATAGAACCTAGTATAAGGTGCATCTAATACTAGGGCCTGTAGCTCACTCACTCACCTTGCTGAGGTAAGGGCTACCAGAAACAACGCTTTCCAGGAGAGAAAACGCAGTGGGCAAGTAGCCATAGGTTCAAATGGTGGGCAAGTAAGCCGTTGCAAGACCACATTTAAATCCCATTCAGGGGCAGGTGGACGCACTGGAGGCTTAAACAAAAGCAGGCCTCTGAGGAAGCGAGCCACCAAAGGATGGCTTGAGAGAGACTGACCTTCCACTGGGGAGTGGTGCGCTGAAAGAGCACTAAGATGAACTCTCACAGAATTTGACTTAAGGCCTAGGTTGGGCAGGTGAAGCAAATACTGCAGCACCACTGGTACTAGGTATGAGAAAGAATTCTCGTTGTGTTGAGTACACCAGGTAGAGAATCTACGCCACTTAAGGTCATGAGACTTTCGCGTGGACTGCCTCCTAGAGGCCAAGACCACGTCCTCCACTTCCCTAGGCAGAAGTAAGGGTGCGAGAACTACCCTTTCAGCAGCCAGGCCATCAAATTGAGGGACTGGAGATTGGGGTGTAAGAGAGACCCCTGCTCCTGAGACAGGAGATGGGTTGCATCCTCAGAGGAAGAGGAGTGTCCACCGCTAGTTGAAAAAGAAGTGGGAACCAGGGTTGCCTTGGCCACCTGGGGGCCACCAGGATCACCGAGGCCTTGTCCCAGATCACTTTGAACAGTGTCTTGGACACTAGAGGCGTGGGAGGAAACGCATATAGCCCTGTAGACCATGGAATGAGAAACGCATCCGCTGCTACTCTGAGAGGATGCGGTTGTCTGGAGCAGAATCTGGGAAGTTGACGGATCAGAGGACTGGCAAAGAGATCTATGGTTGGAAGACCCCATCTCAGGAAGATCTGTTGAACCACTAAAGGATTCAACTGCAATTCGTGCGGCTGCAGGATCCTGCTCAATCTGTCCGCCAGATAGTTCTCCTGACCTGGGAGATACACCGCTTTGAGAAGAACACAGTGATTGACTGCCCAGGAGCACAGTTTCTGCGCTTCCTGACAGAAGGTGGGACCCTGTGCCCCCTTGTTTGTTCACATAGAACATAGCCACTTGATTGTCCGTCTGAACCAAGACGGACTGGTGAGAGATTGGATGGGAGAAAGTTCTCAGGGCTAAGCGGATAGCTCTCAGTTCTAAGAGATTGATCTGCTGTGCGGCCTCCCAAGGAGACCACAGGCCTTGAGTACATGCTCCTTGGCAATGTGTACCCCAACCTTGAAGAGAAGGATCGGTTGTTAGCACTTGAGGGTGTGGAGGTGTCTGAAAAAACACCCCGTGCACTAGATTCGGAAGATGAAGCCACCACTGTAGAGAAGACTCTAGTAGTTTGGACACCCTCACTCTGTCCGTGAGGCTTCCTATGGCTTGGTGCCACTGAGTTCTGAGGCCCCATTGAGCTGGCCTCATGTGTAGACGGGCATTTGGAGTTACATGGATCGTGGAAGTCATGTGGCCTAAGAGCCTCAGGAATTGTCTGGTGGAGACAAGAGAATTGCTGTGGAACTGCCTGGCTAGATCAATCAATCTGTGGGCCCTGTCCACGGGTAAAAAGGCCTTTGCCTGAAGGGTGTCCAGTCTTGCTCCTATGAACTCCATGTTCTGTGAGGGGTGCAAAGTGGACTTTGTGAAGTTTATAATAAACCCCAGGTGCTGGGAATCCAAGATGGCGTGCTGAAGGGAGTGCTGTGCGGCTGTCTTCTTAATTTATGGGGAAAAGGAAAGTAAAAGGGGCGCAGAAGCCCTCCTCTACCCCTGCTACCTCGACCCCGTTACCTTCTGCGGGTGGCCCGCTTGACGCCTTTGTGGTCTCACGGCAGCGGTCTGGTCAGGAACCGGCGATAAGTGGCCTGGGGAGTCTCTCGGCTGATTTGAGTTCGGCGGGAGGCTCTGGACCCGATATCTCATCGCCGGAGCAGTGGCGGCCCCGCAAAGTGCCTGTGCTGAATGGGACTCCGGTGCCGACGGTGAGCCCTCCCCTGGTTTCAGTTAGGGGAGTGGGGCTCGGAGGGACGCCGGTTCTTCGGAGCAGCGGTTTGGCTGCGGTTAGTCCCGGTGTATTCAGTGAGTCAACGGTGGCCTCAGGGGTTCCTGCTGTCTTGGAGGTGGAACGAAGGAGAATGGAGGCTGGTGCGGAGGGAACAGCTGTTTCATTTTGTTTTCCTCTTCAGAAACCAGCGGAATTCACACTTGAAACGATCTGGTCTGCAATTGTTAAACTTGGTGAACGTTTGGTTCCTCAGATTTCGTCTGTTTCCTCACAACTTCAGGATCATACTGGACTCCTGCAACAACACACGCTGGAGATTTCGGCGGTGCAGAGCTCTGTTTTGGATCTGCAGCAGAAAATTACACTGGTTGAAGACTCTGGCCAAAGTTATCAAAAGGACTCTATGGCTATGCAATTGAGGTTGGAAATCTTGGAAAATCACTCTCGATACTCCAATTTACATTTGATTAATTTCCCTAAGGCCCCTTCAATGGGATCAAAGGAAATGCTTAAGAAATATATGTTGGAAATTTTGGGGGTACCTGTAGAGTCACATCCTCCCTTGGTTAAGTTGTATTATCTACCTGTTAAAAAGAAGATAGAGGGAGGTGGGGATATACTGGGGGTAAATGTAGCTGATTCTTTAGATGTTACAGCTTTGCTGGAGACCTCTTTAGTGGATACTATTACTCCTGCTACTTTAATTGCAACTTTTGCACTACCCTCGGACAGGGATTGGTTTCTTAAAATGTTTTTTCGTAAAAGGGATGTTACTTTTCTGGGTCTGCAGACCTTGCAAGAGTGACCCAGAAACGTCAACGGGACTTTTTACTGTTACGTCCCGCTGTGTTGATGTTGGGTGCTCAGTTTTTTCTTAAATTTCCCTCAAAATGTATTATCAAAATGACTTCCGCTACATATGTTTTCTATGATCCTTCCCAGTTGCTTGCCTTCATTAATGCCCGTCGTCCCTCTGATACAGTATAGGTGTCATTGCAATTGATAGTACCTGACTGTTTCCCTCCAGCGTTATTTCCTCACTTATAATGTAATATTTTTTTTTCTTAGTTGGATTCTTCCTTTCTTTGTGGGCTGTGGTAGGAACAGGCTTTTGTTTTGATTTCCTGTTATATTAATTACATGTGGGGTTGGATGTTTGCTGACCTATGTAACCTGTCTCCTTTATTTTCCATTCAAGTGTGTTTTGCTTGGATTTTTTTGTAAAAATCAATAAATAGAAAATTAAAAAAAAAAACCCAGGTGCTGAAGCAGAGCGACAGTGCGAAGGGTGGCTTGAGTGGCCTCCTGTGGGGATTGACCCCTGATGAGCCAGTCGTCCAGGTATGGAAAGACAAAGAGGCCTTGAACCCTTAGGTAGGCTGCCACCACTGCCAGGCACTTGGTGAATACCCTGGGGGCAGAGGTTAGGCCAAAAGGCAATACTCTGTACTGATAGTGGTTTCCTCCCACTACAAATCTGAGATATTGTCTGTGGTCTGGATGAATGAGGATGTGAGTATAAGCATCCTTTAGGTCTAAGGAGCATAGCCAATCTCCCTGCTGGAGGTAGGGCAGCAGGATTCCAAGGGTAAGCATCTTGAACTTTTCCCTCTCCAGGAACTTGTTCAGATTCCGCAAGTCTAGGATGGGCCTGAGGCCTCCTGTTCTTTTTGGTACCAGGAAGTACCTGGAATAGAAGCCTTGACCTCTCAGGTGGTGGGGCACCGGTTCCACTGCCTGTTCCTTTACAAGACTTGCTAACTCCTGCAGGAGTAAGTCCCTGTGCAGAGGAAGTCTTGTAGGCTCCCCTGGAAAATAGGAGGGGGTACCTGGTGGAAGTGGAGGAGATAGCCCCTCTGGACTATACTTAGTATCCAGGTATCCCTTGTTACGGCTGACCACCTGTAGGCATACAGGGCCAGCCGGCCTCCTGTGCTGATATGGGCCAGCTGAGGAGTGGCTATGCCACTGGAGTCAAAACCCCGCTACCTACTGGGCAGAAGCCGGAGCTGGTGGCTTGGGGGTTTTCTGCTTACGGGGCCCATGTCCCTGCCCCTTGGCCTGCTGACCCTGGTGGGGAGCTACAGAGGCCTGAAAATGAGGGTACTGTTTATAGGCAGATGACTTCCTCAGGTAAAAGGTCTTTTTCCCCGAGCCCTTCTTCTTCTGAGAAGGGGCAGAGGTTTTCCTGGACAGCCTCGTCCGGTTAAGAGTCTCGGGTTCTGCAGCCTTTTCAGCCACGGCCTTACCAAAGAGGTTTTCACCTCGGCAGGGGACATCGACCAACTTGTCCTGCACCCATGACTCAAGGTCCGATGACTGTAGCCAGGCCTGACGGAATGCACCAATGCCAGCCGCGGCTACCCGGGCCGAAGCCTCAAAGCCATCATAGGCTGCTCGAGAGAAACTTCAAGCACTCACAAATACCTGATGACAGAGCATTGAACCTCTGCAAAGGTTCCTCGGAGAGACCAGCAGAGAACCGGGCAATCTTTTTTGCCAGGTCTCGAAGGTACATGCCCATGTACAGCTGGTAGGTCTGGACACGGCAAGCAAGCATAGAGCCCTGGAAGCACTTCTTACAAAGGGCATCCAGGTTCCGGGCCTCCCGGGCGGGAGGCACCAAGGAGTGCATCTTCTAACTCTCCAGACGATGCATGGCTGATTCCACAACCATGGAGTGGTGTGGTAATTGTGCCTTTTGGAACCAGGGGTTCTTGCGGACTTGATAGATGGAATCGACCCGCTAGCTCAAAACCGGCGTCGAGGATGGCGCCTCCCACATGCGGAAGAGCAACCGTTCCAGCATCGGAGGAACCGGTACAGTAAAGGCCTCCATTGGAGGAGAGTCATACTGTAGGGCCTCGAGCTCTTTGGCTCGAGGCTCCTCCTCGGGATCCACGGGGAATGCCAAGGCCTTGGCCATATCCCGCACGAAGTCTGAGAACCGGGAATCCTCCGGTGGGGACCGTCTCCGAGGCTCGGACTCCGGTGAGTCCGACGGGACACACCGAGTCCGAAAGGTGTCTGGTGAATCCTCATCCTCCGTTCGCCAGCCGGACCCCTCAGAGGAGGAATCAAGCGGCTCCGGTCGGGCAGGTACCGATGCCATCTGCCCCGACGCCGAGGGTACCGGCGTCGACGACCTCGGTCCCAAACGGGAGGCCGAGGGAGACCTTGACCAAGGATCGACTCAAGCGCTCATGGACTCGAGGATCGGCTCGGCCTCCGGGATCGACTTGGACGCCGATGTCCCGGTGGTCGGGGCAGATGCACCGGTGAGACCGGCCATCAGTGCCCACTGCTGTTCCATGAAGGCAGCCAAGCTGCACTCCAAGGCCGTCAACCTGAGTCCGAGCTCAGGAGACTCAGCAGCCCCCGACTTGGGCCCCGACGTCGGCTCCCCTGGAGGAGAGTCCACGAGGACTACAGTACTCACGTGACCCGGGGACTCCATCTCCACATGAGGTTGTTTTGCAGGCCTCTCCGACTCTGAAGACCCGGGACGGCGCTCGGGGCTATGCGACTTGGCCATCGAGGAGCCAATGCATCCACCGATGCCGCCCTCGCGGTTTTTTTCTTCTTGCGATACTCCCACGAGGGTGACCCCCTCTCAGAGGAGCCTCGGCACTGCTCGAGGCCGAAGTCCCGAGACGTCGAGGCCTCTGACGAAGTCCGGGCCCCTCCGGATGCAGAGTCAGAGAAGATTCTTTCCTTTTGGTGCTGCCGACTACTCAACGCCTTCGAGGACATTTTCTCACACGGACCACAGATCACCGTGTCATGATCGGGTCCGAGGCACCTGAGGCAGCAGTCATGTGTGTCGGTGAGAGACATACGTTTCTTACACCGATCACACTTTTTAAACCCGCTGGCAGCCATCGGGGGAAAAAGGGTCCCTGCAAGGTCAAAAGACAGGGCTGCCAGTGAAAACAGAAAACTGGCACGTGCGCTAGTCACTAAGGACAAAAACCGAAAATAGAAATCCCGGCTCGATACCGATGTATTGGGCCCAGGCAGGAAAGGGAAACCGGCGTCTAACCAAAGACAGAACAAAATGAACTTTTTCCTCGGGTGAAAACGAAACACGTCTGTCGGGCTCCGCGGAAAAAAGAAGACTGAGCAAGATGGCACCCTTGGGCGGGAAGGGGACTGCGCTTGCGCGCTGCATTCCCAAAGGCTTTCTTTGAAAGCTGGGGAAATGCTCCGCACGGGGGCTCTGTCGGCGCCGACGTCACCCATATGTGAGGACTGACTTCCTGCTTGGTCCTGGAGAATATCTTCTGTCCGGGTGCTCTTGTAAAGCACGATACCGGTACCAGCCTGTCGATACCAGAGGAAATAGCATGACTCAGTGTTGGTAGCACACTCGCCGATGTCGATGCTGTCGGTGCCGGTACCGATAGTGGTGCCGGAACTGGTGTCGATACCGGTTGAACTGTCTGAAGCGGTCCCGAAGGCACCGATGCTGCAAGGAGAGCCGCCAGACTGCGTTCAATAGCCAGGAATCTCTGGTCAATTGACGCTGCCGATGCCTGGGTGTCGGTACCGGACGAAGCGGCCGGTACCCTAGAGCACGGCACCAGTAGTTCTGCCGAGGTTGAGGCCTTGAGAACATCCTGGAGCCCGATAGTGCTTTGGAAGCTGAAGCCTCCCGCCGGGGCAATTTTGCCGGTACAAGTCCCTCAAGGGCAACGCCAGAGGCATCTCGATGCTTGGAAGAAAATCAACCCTTTGAGGACTGGCCAGATTTATGTTTGGTTACCTGAGATCCATGGGAGAAGCCATGGAAGACGTTGGTGCCATGGATGCTGCATCGGAGGGAAAAAGGGTGCTAAGCTTAGCAGTTCGGTTTTGCCAACCCCTCTTCGACATCATCCCACAGACAACACACTCCGAGATGGTAAACATTTGAGGCACCACTCGTGTCGGTGACGGAGATGGTACCGCCACACTTGGAACACTTTTTAAAACCTGAAGCGGGTTTTTCCATGTTGTAGAAAAAAAATTGGGCCTAATGCCCAAAATGGCGCGTGGTACCCGAAAGAAAAAAGGTTGGAAATCCAGAAAAAGATTACAAAGGTTTTTTTGTTTTTTTTTTTAAAGAAAGAAAGAACCGGCGGTACCGGTATAGCGTCGAGGAAGGCAGACCTACCACAAAATAGAAATTACCCTTACCTGGTAACTGTCGTTCCTTGAGTGACGACAGTTTAGTCCTCCACCTCTGGGTTGTGCACCTCTTCCTGCAGCTTGGAGACTGGGCATGTCAAAGTCGTGACATCACTGGATATAGCCTGCTGGTATCTCCCATCAGCCTCCAGTGTACTATTGACAAAGCAAACTCAAAGGAACAACAAATAAGTAACTATACCATAACTTTAAATAACTCCCCATTCCTCAACCTGAGGAACCTTTTTAACCATATCCATCTTATATTTTCTTTTTTTAACTTTATATTCACGTCCCCCCTATGCAAACACGTTTCCTATATCATCCCCTCGTTTAAATAAGAGAGAAGGAAGAAACAACAGAGAGGGATACTCACTGAGATCTAGAAACTGAAATGATCTGTCTACTCCTTGAAATTGATGCTCCACTCCGCCTGAAAATAAACTCTGAAGAAATCACAGCCCTGGGCGGGAATGAGGACTAAACTGTCGTCACTCAAGGAAAGCACAGTTACTTACCTGTAACAGGTGATCTCTGGGAACAGCAGGAATTAGTCCTCACATATGGGGTACGTCGGAACCGACGGAGCCTGCGCGGGAAAGCTCCCCAGCTTCCCAGAAAGGAAGCTTTTGGGGCCTCCCACAGCGCATGCGCGCTGCCTCCCCGCCTTCCTGACCAACTCTCTTCAGTTCTAGTTTAAAGCTGAGACAATAGAGGAAAGGAAAGAGAGATACAACTCCTAGGGGAGGTGGGAGGGTTGTGAGGACTAATTCCTGCTGTTCCCAGAGATCACCTGTTACAGGTAAGTAACTGTGCTATCTCCAGGAACAAGAAGGAATGAGTCCTCACATATGGGGACTCCCTAGCTAAGATGCCGGGGAGATCCCCCTGCAAGAATTCCTCATCTTCCCATGGATCTCAGGCATCCACTCAGGGAAGGTGGGCAGGAGTTGTTTAAGAATGGAACAGGTGTCTGAGGACAGTTTGACCAAACAAGGCATCCCGGCGGGAGTCCTTGTCCAAGCAGTAATGGGCTGTGAAGGTATGAACCGAGGCCCAAGTGGCTGCTCGACAGATCTGATCGATGGATACAGAATGAAGATGAGCCATAGATGTGGCCATGGCTCTCACATTGTGAGCTGTGACATGGCCTTCCAGAGAAAGGTTCTTACTCTGGTAAGCAAAAGAAATACACTGAGCAATCCAATTGGACAGTGTTCTTTTTGAGACTGGAAGTCCTAAATGAGAAGGATCAAAAGCAACAAAAAGTTGAGAAGACTTTCTATGTTGCTGTGTCCTGTGGATGTAAAAGGCAAGAGCTCTTTTACAATCTAACGTATGTAGGTTCCTCTCTGCACTAGATGCATGAGGAGCTGGAAAAAAGACAGGTAGATATACCTCTTGATTAAGATGAAAAGGTGAGACCACTTTAGGCATAAAGTGGGGATTTGTCCTAAGGACTACCTTATCATGATGGAACCTTGTATAAGGTGGATTAGCCACTAAAGCCTGCAGTTCACTGATGCGGCGAGCAGAAGTGATTGCAATAAGGAAAATGACTTTCCAGGAAAGGAATTTTAAGGAGGTAGTGGCTAAGGGTTCAAAGGGCGGCTTCATAAGCTGACCAAGAACTACGTTTAAGTCCCATGCCACTGGAGGAGGCCGAATGGGAGGTTTAGTTAAAGTTAGACCTCTCATGAATCTTGCAATAAGAGGATGAGAGGAAACAGATTGTCCATTGATAGGCTGAAGAGATGCTGCAATAGCACTCAAATGGACTCATACAGAATTGGTTTTAAGTCCTGCATTGGAAAGATGCAGGAGATATTAAAGTAAAGAAGTTAAAGGTAGTGCTAGAGGGTTAAGACCTTTGTTAGCACACCAAATTGAAAATCTTTTCCATTTAAAAGCATAAGAATGCCTGGTGGAAGGTTTCCTTGATGCATGGAGGATATCCTTCACCTGTTGAGAAAGATTCAAGTCTTGAAGGTCTAGGCCTTCAGTAACCAAGCTCTGAGGTGAAGGGACTTGGGGTTTGGGTGCCACAATGTCCCCTCCTCTTGAGACAGAAGGTCTGGAGCAGCTCCCAGATCCAGGGAGGGTGTCTGGGAGAGATGCAGAAGTAGAGGGTACCACACTTGGCGTGGCCAGCGTGGAGCTATGAGGATCATGGATCCTTGATCCCTCTGAAGTTTGAATAGAGTCTTGGGAATCAAGGAAATGGGTGGGAAGGCATATAGGAAGGCCTGACCCCAATGAAGGAGGAAGGCATCCTTGGCCTGAACTCCCTGACACGGAATCCTGGAACAGAACCGGGGAAGTTTGGCATTGTACGGACTTGCAAAGAGGTCTATGTCCGGGGTCCCCCATTCTTGAAAGATTCTGAGTACCTGATCCATGTGCAGGGACCATTCGTGTGGCAGCAGGACTCGACTGAGTCTGTCTGCCCAAGAGTTTTGGATTCCTGGGAGGTACACTGCCAGGAGATGGATCCCATGCTCTCTGGCGAAGGCCCAGAGTTTTAGAGCTTCGTTGCAAAGCGACAGAGAGCCAGTCCCTCCTTGTTTGTTTACGTAGAACATGGCTACTTGATTGTCGGTATGAACAAGGACTGTCATGTTGATGAGGAGGGTATGAAAGACCTTGAGAGCAAGGAGAATTGCTCGCAGCTCCAAAAGGTTGATATGAAGGGTGGTTTCCTGTGGAGACCAAAGGCCCTGAGTGGAGAGGTCTTGGAGATGAGCTCCCCAGCCTGTTTGGGAGGCATCTGTAGTGAGAGTTGCTTGGGGTAACACAGGTTGGAAGGGGGCCCCCAACAACAGATTTTGAGTGGATACCCACCATTGGAGAGACCAAAAAAGACGTTTTGAGGTTGCTATTTGGTCTGAGAGAGCTCCTGATGCTTGGGTCCACTGGGTGGACAAGGTCCATTGAGCTGCTCTCATATGTAGGCGAGCTAAGGCACTACATGAACTGTGGATGCCATGTGACCTAGCAGCTGTAGCATCTCTCTGGCAGTCAAGTGGCTTCTGGACTGAATTTGAGAGGCCAAGTGCACTAGACGGTTGCAACGGGCCTGAGGAAGATAGGCCCTTGCAGTGGTAGTATCTAGCCAAGCCCCGATGAACTCTAGGGATTGAGTAGGGGTGAGTTGAGACTTTGGCAGATTGATGACAAGTCCCAGATACTGCAGTATGCGTCTGGTGTGGTCCAGGGAAGTCTGAGTCTCGGACTGAGATGGAGCTCAGATGAGCCAGTCGTCCAGGTACGGGAAGACAAAGATCCCCAGAGTGCGTAGAAATGCAGCTACTATTGCCATGCATTTGGTAAATACCCTTGGAGCAGAGGCTAGACCAAAGGGGAGTACTCTGTATTGGAAATGTTTTCCCTGGAACATGAACCGTAGGAATTTTCTGTGGGATGGATGGATGAGTATATGTGTGTACGCATCCTTGAGATCTAGAGAACAAAGCCAGTCCTGACTCTGTAGGTATGGAAGGAGAGTACCTAGAGAAAGCATTTTGAATTTCTCTTTGTAGAGGAATTTGTTCAATTCTCTGAGATCCAGAATGGGTCGGTATCCCCCTGTTTTCTTGGGAATCAGAAAATAGGGGGAGTAGAAACCTGACCCTTGTTGAGGAAGAGGAACCTCTTCTATTGCCCTTTGAACGAGAAGAGTGGTCACCTCTTGTCCCAACAGGTACAGGAGAGATGGGGGAGAATTGAATTGTCTCACCATGGTATGGGGAGGAAGGCTGGAGAAATGTAGTTTGTAGCCCTCTCTGATGATAGAGAGGGTCCACGGTTCTGGTGTGATTTGTTCCCATCTGGGAGCAAAATGAGCCAACCTTCCTGGAATAGTGAGAGGTTCTGGCTGTTGCAGAGCCAGAAAGGGTAAGTTCTCTAGAACCAAGTCAAAAACCCTGAGGAGGTTGGGACTGCTGGATTGTAGCAGCCCCTGTGGCCTTTGTTCTGGCCTGCTTAGTTTGCTGACGCTTAGGAGCAAAGCGAACTTGGGAAGATTGCTGGCCAGTATTTGTGGAAAATCTTGTCTTTTTATAGAAAGTTTTCTTAAAAGGTTTTTTCTTGGCAGGGTTAGAGGTAGACTTAGAAAGTCTATCTAAAGCAGCATTCTCTGCATCCATTTGAGTGGCTTTGATTTGCCACTCTTTGCCAAAGAGATTTTCACCTGTACAGGGCAGATTGCCCAAGCCTTCTTATACCCAGGGTTCCAAATCAGAGGCCTGGAGCCAAGCCAGTCTGCGAGCAGCTATGGCTATGCCAGAGGCTCTGCTTGCCCCCTCAAAAGAGTCAAAGGCTGCTCTGTTGGACAACTTGGAAACATCTTGAGTGTGCTTTAGCAAAAGAAGGAATTCCTCCTGTTTATCCTCTGGGATAAAGGGGAGAAATTGACGTATCTTTAATGCAATCTCTTTCAAAAACATGCCCATATAAAGGCTGCATGAATTGATTCTGGCAATAAGCATGCTAGCTTGGAAGATTTTTCTCCCAAAAGCATCCAGAGTCCTACATTCTCTTCCTGGAGGGGTAGAAGAGTGTCTTTTGGTACTCTATCTTTTTCATAGCAGACTTCACCACAATAGAGTGGTGAGGAAGCTGAGTTTTTTGAAAACCAGGAGAAGGAGGAACCCGATACATGGTGTCCTAACGTCGAGAATGTGGAGATAGGGTAAGAGGAGCCTCCCACAAATCCATCATGTGTTCTTGAAGAATTTCATGTATGGGTAAGGTGGCTGCCTCTTTAAGAACCTTAGAGTATCCTAAAATATCTAATTTCTTTGCTCTAGGTTCCTTTTCTGAGGATACAGATATGGAGAGTCCTTTAGCTACTTCAATAATGAAGTCTTGAAAGGACAAATCCTCTGGAGGAGACATTCTCCTTTTTGGAGAAGAGGGCTCCTCAGGAAGAGTGAAAGAGACGTCAGCAGAATCATCTGAGGTATCAGACTCTTCAGAGGATTCAAAGTATCGTCTATTTGCTTCCAGATCGATACGCGTACCGATCGGTACCGACATCGGGCGTACCGGGTATCGGAGCGGTATCGAAGAAAGCTCCGGAACCGGAGACCGGAACCGGCATGCTACTGGAAGTAGATGCTCTGGGTACCGGTATCGGTTGCGGTACCGGAACCGATTGTCGCGGTACCGATGGCGGTGCAGCATTAATGAAAGTCAGTAAGGCCTGCTGCATGGATTGTACCGTAGTACCCATAGCCGCCACAACTGCCTGGAAGTCGGTACCGGTGTTAGCCGGTACCCCAGAGCAGTCTAACAGGAGATCGGTCGAGGCCGTGCCATCGATGTCTACCTGTAACCCCATAGGAGGAGCTTTGGAAGCCGGAGCTTCCCGCCGTGGTTTTTTGGCTGGGGCAGGGTCCTCAGGGTCAATTGCAAGGGCCTCTCGCTGCTTAGAGGGAGATTTGCCTTTTGAGGACTTGCCCGAAGAATGTTTGGTTACCTGAGATCCATCAGGAGAAGAAGACCTGGAGGATGTTGATGCTGGAGTATCGGTAGAAAACAGCATATGACATTTATTTGCTCTGTTCTGTAAGCCCCTTTTGGACATCAGAGAGCAGGATGGACAATCCGGAATGGAATGGTCAGGCCCCAAACATTTAAGACACCACTCATGGGTGTCTGTAATTGAAATAGTACCGGTACACTTAGTGCATTTTTTAAAACCAGAAGCTGTTTTTTCCATGAGGGAGACCTGAGAAGGCCTAGAGGCCTCACAGAAAAAATACACCAAGTGTAGGAAAAAGTAATATATTATTATTATTTTTTTTTTAAATAAACGAAAAAAGGACCGGCGGTACCGGTCCGGAATCGGGGAAGGCAGACACGCGGTCAAAGAAACAAATTAAAATAACAATTTCTTCAGCGGTGACAGGAACACGACCTGCTGGCTCCGCGGAAAAAGAAGAACTGAAGAGAGTTGGTCAGGAAGGCAGGAAGGCAGCGCGCATGCGCTGTGGGAGGCCCCAAAAGCTTCCTTTCTGGGAAGCTGGGGAGCTTTCCCGCGCAGGCTCCGTCGGTTCCGACGTACCCCATATGTGAGGACTCATTCCTGCTTGTTCCTGGAGATTGACAATTACCAGATAAGTGTAATTTCTATTTCCTTATCGTTCCTCCAGTTTAGTCCTCCACCTCTGGGATGTAACAGAGCAGTAATCATTGGGAGGGACCTATCCAGCCAACTCACCACACTGTCGACCCGGAACAGGCATCCTTTACTGCCAAAACATTTAGGCAGTAGAGGTTACTGAGGAAATGAAGAGACGACCTGGAAGCTGCTCTACCAATCCCCCCTGGTGTAATGACACAGTGATTCATCCATGAAGCTGCTTGCGCCCTGGTAGCAAGAGTCAGAAAGCACCCCCGGAATCATACAACCTTGCCACCAGAAAGCTGAGGCAATCACCGCCTTAACCCAGTGCGAAATGGCCACCTTCGCTGCTGCTTCCCCTTTGCGGGGACCTCCAACCAACACACAAAAACAAAGAAACGAACGCCGCACCCTGCATTTTATGTTTCCTATCGGCATAAGCTACGAATAAAAACCTCCCCTTCCAGAAAAACCGAGAACTGGAAGAGAAACCAATAGGCTCAGGAGAAAAATCAGATACCACCTTTTGGAAGGATGACGGGACTGCTCGCAAACACCACCCTCTATCCAGAAAGGGTGAAAACGGCTCATTACATGACAATGCCTGAAACCCGAAACTCATCGCGCCGAACAAAGAGCTATCAAAGCCACTGTCTATAACAGCAAATCCTTTACCGACCCCTGGAGTAAAGAATCAAAGGGCTCTTTAGTTAACGCCTCTAAGGCTCAATCGGGACCCCCGGCAGCACCCGAACTCTCCTTGAGGAGCGCAGTTGGGTCCCAACTTAAGGAAACGCTACACATCGATCCGAACACCTATCGCTATTCCCTCCACAGAACCTCTACAGCCGGAAACAGTCACCTGCTGGACCCTCTAAGGAACTGGCCGCTAGTTCCTTCAGACACTGTCCTGCAGAGAACTCAGACCAAGGATACCGACACCTTTGTCGTCTGGACTTGCCGCCGTGAACAACAGCCTTCAAAAAGGCGCTAAGCACGGACCTATATACCAGAAGCATCCTGCCTCCCTGCTCTTAACAAGGTGGCGAAGACTGCCGCAGAATAACCCTTCTTCTTCAGCCCCGCCCATTCAAAGGCCAAACCATAGGCAGGCACCGATCCACCTGAGACATTCGTCGCAGACCTAGCTGTAGCAGAATGTCCGCTACCGGCAACTTCTAGGAAAAGCCTGTCGAGTAGGCGAATGAGATCAGCCTAGTACGGCCGTGTCATCCAACGGGGCGCTACCAAGAGTACCTTTCCCCAAAAGCCTCGATACGCCAACTAGTTGCCCTATAAGAGCCCACGGGGAAAGGACAAGACAAAGACTTAAATGGGAGCTTACTGAGCCTCGACTTGGACGATCAGTCGCCCCATTCCTCCACCAGAGATCTCTCCGGGTGAACCCCAAGGAAGCCAATAATATTAGTTAGCGCTCAAATTAAGCTATAATGCATATTTGCCACATAAAGCAAATCAGGCTCTAATCGATTCAACTCCCTGATCCTTTCCTGTTCCAGGCGAGTAGACTGCCGTAAACACTGCGACCACTTGAAGCATGCTCTCGCCTCCCCAGGCTCCACAAATTGGAGCTTGTAAGGACAGAGCATTGCCCCCAACGATCGCTTCAGTGAACCATCTACTTTCCTATCTTGCGCTAAAGATTGCTAGGGCTCTCTTCCATACAGTGAGTCCACACCCCCCGGTAGTGCAAGGTGTGCACCCACCCACGTAGTACCCAGGCCTGCCCCTGCTTAGCCTCAAAATGTCAAACAAGAACAGGCGAATTCAGGACAGCTGAATACTTTTTTTTTTTCCATAAAGACATCTCTTAACCAAAAATTCCTTTAGCATATGTTGAGACGCTCTTTCCGTGCCAACAATATGAAGTAGAAAGAACTCCCAAACACAGGCATAATAATCCACGGCCTTCCTGCTAGAGTAACGCCACATTCTGTCTGCCTGCACAAAGATGGACTTTATATTTTAAGTTCAACTAGCACCTGGTGTTAGGAAATACAGCTTTCTTATTCCGCAGTGGCAATTGAGTCAGCAATGAAGAAGCGAAGAAACTGCAGACAAGTTCCCATTATACCACCTGGTAAAGACTCCACTTTTAAACCACTGAAGCAAAAAAGCATGCGAGAGTGCCTTGTGCCCTGCCAGAAGCTGATCGAATTGAAATGATTCAGTGTATGCAGGGCATTTTCCAGAGAACGCAAGGTCCTTCATCCAGGCTGACTCCACATTCACAGTCTAAACCGGCAGCCATCTTGGCTGATGACGATCAGCGCGGAAGCCATCTTGTAAGCCCAGCATATGATGTATGCGTCTGCCAGGGAGCTGAAGAGCAAAATAGAAAGTATAACCCCTGGAAGCAAACAGTGTCCTGACCTTGGGGTTCAGGACGCAAAAGGCCACTGAATAAATCAACAGTGTTAGCTAAAAATGAACAAGGCTATCTCTCACTAAAGAGTTTCTTTTTCTTTTTGAAATCCCACCGAAGTCTGTGGGACCCAAGCTTTCGAACACAGCCCCTAACGCTGTGCATTAACCACAACCAGAGAAATGAAATGAAATTAAACCCTGCTCTAGAAATAGATGAGAATTTCCTGGGAAGGGCATGCGAAGTGGAGTTATGAAACACACAGGCACCCCCCCGGCCTTCCTGCAGTCAGAGAAATATCAGTGGAATACACCGACAACCTTGCAAATGGAGGTCTTAGAGGTTGCTGCCTTGTGAACCTGATGAGTAATACAATTTTGTATTTTACCACCCCCCCCCCCAGGGATGGGGACACTGAATACTATATGTGATTCATGAGCAGCGCTACCATTCGGTGGCCTTTAGGGCACCAGAGCCCGACAAACGATACAGAGGTTAAGAGCTTTAAATCTTGGCCATATAATCTTGATTTGCAGAACATTAAGAACATAAGATATGCCATACTGGGTCAGACCAAGGTCCATCAAGCCCAGTATCCTGTTTCCAACAGTGGCCAATCTAGGTCATACGTACCTGGCAGTATCCCCAAAAGACAAAGGTTCCACAATGCTTGTATTGGGTCAAGCATTGATATCCTGGGTCCCTTTTTAATAATGGTTTATTGACCTTTCCTCCAGGAACTTGTCCAAACCTTTTTTAAACCCAGCTACACTATTAGCTCTTACTACATCCTCCGTTAACAAATTCCAGAGTTTGATTACACGTTGAGTGAAAAAATATTTTCTCTTATTTGTCTTAAATAGTTTACCCTGTAGCTTCATTGCATGTCCCCTAGTTTTTCTATATTCTGATAGCGTAAACAATTGATCTATGTTTACCCGTTCCACTCCATTCATTAATTTATAGACCTCTATCATATCTCCCCTCAGCCGTCTCTTTTCCAGGTTGAAGAGCCCTAACCCTTTGTAGCCTCTCTTCATAGGAGTAGCCTTCCATCCCCTTTACCATTTTGGTGGCTCTTTTCTGTACCTTATTATTTATTTATTTTATTTACATTCTCTTATATACTGCGCTATTCTGCATCAGTGCAGTTTACATTGAACAAACTGAAATTACATTGAACAGGGTATTATAACTTGGAGATAACCTTTTTTTTTTTTACAGGAACATGGGCTATGGAGGGTTAAGTGGCTTGCCCAAGACCACAAGGAGCACCTGTGGGACTAGAAACCCCACATTACATTACAGCTGCTTGTTTAGTCACTAACCCCTGAGAGCCAATGAGGTGGCTCTGTGGGTATTTGTTCCCTGACTTGCAGAGAATGATCAATTTGATAATGGCTGCATACACACAGTCACAGAAAGGCACTAATGAGTGTACCAGCTGCCCTCTGGTGGCCATAGACCGTAGCACAGGCACTTCTTGGTTGACAGTTTAACTGTCAGTCTATTTTTTTATATCCTAAGGTTTCCTAAACCTGTCCCTGTGAATTTTGGGCAACTTTCACTATAGAATACATAAAAACACACTTCCAGGCTGTCCCTCCTTCCAACTACAAGTTAGGGCTCTGCTCTTGAACCTAAAAACTGGCAATTTGCCTAATATCCTGGTACTTAACATGCTCCTCATAGACATGATTAGGAGGGAAAGAACATGTGGTATCAGGGACCAATGCCAAAACTGCTGTCCTATAAAACTAAGAATAAACTTAAAAATAAAGAGGACTGACAACAGCCCCCTTAAGGCTGAGGAACCCCCCCCAAGCCTCAAAAATCCTACAAACAAAAGAAAGAAACACTAGGCCCAAAAATCTAGCTATTCTGCCTGTTGTCTTCCTCACACAGGCAGCTCCCTGCAGCTCTCGCCATGCGGTCCAAATACCTAGAGAGAAAATGGCCGCCCCTTCACCAAAGAATTTTGGTGCCAAGAACAGCCGCTGCAAAAAAGGAGGCCTCAGTAGACCGACAGAGCCCGAAGGCCTTACCTGCAGGGCAGAAAACCACACAGCCTGCTCCTACCACCTTGAATTCCTCCGATCCTCAAGCTGCGCTGATGCGCCTGGCAGACGCGGAGAGGATCGCTCAGTCGGTTCCACAGAGTAAAATTAAAATCCCACAGCAACGGAGAGGCTCCGTCTCACACAGCTTCAGTGTGGCTGTACGGGTCCCGGAGCTCTCTCCCGTACAGTCAAGGGAGAGAGATCCGCAGCGGCAAATGCCTGTAGCAAGTGAAAATAACTGAGAAGGAGGGAAGGCGAGAGCTGCTACTAATTTAAAGAGCCAGGCTCAAATTTAAAATTACTGTAAATAAGGAAATTTGCTCCTAACTAAAGGGAACTAATCCCTGATTGCCAATTAACCAAAGGTAACTGAATTAAAAGTAAAATTAAAAGTAAATTAAAGGTAAAAATCAAAAGTAAAATCAGAATAGAATGTGTCACACTAAATGCTCCTTATCTGTTCCCCCCAAGTGAGCCCAGAAGCTAGGCTCACTATGTCCTCCTGCTGCATGGAGACTGGACACACTGGAGGCTGATGGGAGATACCAGCAGGCTATATCCAGTGATGTCATGACTTTGACATGCTAAGTCTCCAAGCTGCAGGAAGAGGTGCACAACCCAGAGGTGGAGGACTAAACTGGAGGAACTATAAGGAAAAAGAATGAAAAATATGGGATAATTTCTGCGGTGACAGGAAAACAACCTGCTGGCTCCACGGAAAACGAAGAACTGGAGAGAGGCAGTTGGGAAAGGCGGGAAGGCAGCACGCAGGCGCTGTGGGATGCTCCCAAAAGCTTTCTAATTGGACACTGGGGAGCGTTCCCGTGCAGGCTCCGTCGGTAGCGACGATACCCATATGTGAAGACAACTTTCCTGCTTGTTCCTGAAGATAAGAGGGTACCGAGCTTTGCAGCCCGGTTCTGTCTTCCTCTTTTAGTCATCCCCATACAGGAGAGACATTCAGATGGAGAATGTTCAGGCCCTAAACATTTAAGACACCAATCATGGGTGTCAGTGACAGAAATAGTACCGCCACTCTTAGTACATTTTTTAAAACCACTAGTTGGTTTTTCCATGTTTTAGGAATATGGGGCCTGGTGCCCAAAATGGCGCCTAGCATCAAAAAGAAACGTTTCTGAAGAGAAACAGCTCAAAGTATAAGGGTTTTGTTTTGGTTTTTTTTGAAAAAGAAAAAGAAAAGAATCGTCGGTACCGGTAAGCGTCGTGCAGCAAGCAAACGCAACCACAAGAAAACAATTTTAAAGACGGAATTTTCTGCGTTGACAGGGTATGGATCCTGTCGGCTCCGCGGAAAACGAAGAACTGAAGAGGGACAGTTGGAAAGGCAGCGCGCCATGTGTTGAGGGATGCTCCCAAAAGCGTTCTTATTGGACGCTGGGGAGCGTTCCCGCGCAGGCTCCGTCGGTACCGACAATACCCATATGTGAAGACTACAATCTCCAGGAACAAGCAGGAATGAGTCTTCACATATGGGTACGTCGGTACCGACGGAGTCTGCGCAGGAACGCTTCCCAGCATCCAATCAGAAAGCCTTTGGAAGCATCCCAACACGCCTGCGTGCTGCCTTCCCAACTGTCTCTCCTCAGTTTTCGTTTTTCCGCGGAGCCGGCAGGACATCCTCCTATCACCGCAGAAAATTATTTTTATTTTTTAGTTTTCTTGTGGTTGCGACTGCCTTCCCCGACGCCACCGGTACCGCTGGTGTTTTTTTCTTTTCTTGTAAAATTTTTCCTTTTTAAGGGATATTTTTCCTCCTCAGTCTCTCACGGTTTCTCAGGCCTGTTAGGCCTCTCCTTTTTCCTTAATGGAACCGCCAGCCACTATCCCCAAGAAATGTACAAACTGTGGCGGTACAAACTTATTTTTAGACACTCACAATTGGTGTCTAACCTGCTTGGGTCCTGACCATTTTCCTCCAGAGCCCTCTGGCAATAGTATTGTGGGAAGAAGTTTTCAACATAGAGTTCCCCTCGACATGCGGTCCCCATCCAACTTCAGGGCACCGACCATATCTTCTACACAGGATCAGGTAACCCAAAAACAGTCTGTTAAGACTAGCCAGTCCTCGAGCGGCAGTTCTCATGCACAGCATAGAGATGCCTACGGCCTTGCCCTCGAGAAACCACTGGCTTCAAAACCCCGATGGGAGTCTTCGGCCTCCAAAGCCTGTGTGGGGTTTCAGGTTGTTCCTGAGGTTCACCCCTCACAGAGCATACCTGAGCCATGCCTGGTGGTGGCATCCGCTTTGAGCGGTACCGATACCCCGGCATCGGCAATGGTATTGGATGAAACATTCCTCACCAAGGATCGTCGTCTGGCGTCCTCGGTACCTACAGGGCTGTTGGATACGCTCCAGACCGACCTTCCAGTATCGGTACCGATACTAGTACCGACGTTGGTACCCTCCAGATGTGCATCGATAGACTCGCTTCCTTCGATGCCGAGTCTGGAATCGATCTCTAGTCTGGAGGACTGGGTACCGACTCGCCTTGGTACCGACACCAGACGGTACCGAAGGCTCGGTACCGATAATTCGGATCCGCAACTCTCGGTTTCTTCGATACCGTTAGAGTTGCCACCGGCTGGCCTTCATCCACCGGTATCGGATACGGTACTGAAGTCTGTACCGTTATCCACATTACCATTGCTGTCGGTGCCTTCCATGCTTCTCTCGTTAGGCTCGCTTCCCTCGATACCGAGTTTGGAATCGATCCCTAGCATGGACGATGTGCTACCGACTGGCGCTGGTCCCGACCTCCCGCAGTACCAGCGACCATCCTATAAGGATTCCATACTGCACTATCCAGGATCTTCTATTCCTATAAGCTTGGATAGATCCTTCGGTGCCAACGCTAGTTCTTCATCAGATCTAGCCTATCCAAAGGAAGTTCTCTCTGGGGATCCTTCTTTTCAGGTTTTCCTCCTAGATATGGCAAAATCCCTTGCCATTTCTATTCCTGGACAAGGTCCTACACAAGGCAATACAGGATCCCTCTATATTCCTGACAGAGCAAAGGAAAACATCATGCTACCTTTGCATCATTCCTTGCAGGATCTCCTTCTACGAATGTGGGAAGCTTCTTTAAAGGTACCCCCACTTTCCAGAGCAACTGATCTTCTATATCAGGTGCCCACTTCTCCAGGATTTCAAAAGACTCAACTTCCTCATCATTCCATTGTTGTAGAATCAGCAATGAGGTGGGTGAAGAGTACTAAAAAGCACTCTTCTTATCCGCCAGGTCGTGAGTCTAAGACTTTAGATGCCTTTGGACGCCAAACTTTCCAGGCATCCATGCTTTCAGCAAGAATTCTCTCATATTTTTTATATGGGCTTATCTCTTGAGGAGGTCACAAAGAAATTACATCTTTTGACTCCTTTTCTTCAAAAGCCCAAGAGTGCAGACTAAATATCTCTAGATTTCTTACTCGTGCTTCCCTAGACTCCTTTAAGTCTGTTAGCAGGACTTCTGCTATAGCTATAGGAGCACGACGTAAAGCCTGGCTCCAAGCTTCAGACTTGGACAAATGGGCACAAGTTAGACTGGGAAATACTCCTTGCACTGGAGAAAATCTCTTTAACAAGGAGTCTTTACTCCAGGTTGCTCAGTTAACAACTGACTGCCCTGTTTCCAGAGGATGTTCTACGCCTTCTTCTTTCCCAGTTGGTAGGAAATGTCCTGCCAAAATTTCTTCCCCTTGGGGAAGATGATTTTATCCATCTTCTGCCCATCATACAGATGTTCCCAAACAGAGGAAACATCACCCTGGTCTGAAGAATCCACAACCTCAGCAGGGTCAACAAACCCAGCAGTTGCAGGGTTTCAAATAGATCATCATTGCCCCTCTTGGTTGGTGGTTAGAGTAGCAGTCTGCTTCTTTTCATTTGCAGTATCTGCACTAAATTTATTCTAACCTTCCTAGATATCTCTTCATGAGACATCTTTTCTTTAACTTTAAGAGTCTTTATGATGATCATGCCCATACTTAACAGGGTTTTCCTCTTCCTCTTGGAGGAAAGAGAACTAACAACTATTAATAGACAGTTGTTTTCCCTGTACTGGCATGTATCATCTCACCTGTCAGAGACTTCCTCCATAGTCAGTCTCTTTTAACTCTGTCTTACCTCCCCCCTCTTACTATAATATTTGGTTTGTAAGAGGGACCCTTTTACACTGGTAAGCCCCTATGGTCCTCTACCTGTTCTACCGGGGGATTCTCCCTTCCGGAGTTGTCTCCCCCCTTGTTACCTTAGGGCAGCCCATCAGACAATAGGAAATCCTACCAGGTCTGTTGTTTCTTTTTCCCAATCTAAAAGAGGGAGAGGGAAAAGAAATTTTCTCTGCTGCCCTGGTACGTTGCTGCAGATACAGCAATTCCTGTCCACCACACAACCAGGGATTCTCCTCCATTAGCAATCCTTCTAGCCTCAGTGCTAAGTCTCAAACAGGTTATCAACCTCGTTTGGGAAACCCTCTTATCACAGCCTGGTTGGTTAATTTCTATTCTTCGCCCCCTTGTCCTTGGCAGAATACTTGGTTACCTGCTGGCTTTCCACAGCCAGTTTTTCTTCTAACCAACCTGCAGCATGCTCTCTGCAACTATACAGAGTAGCTTTGCACTATGGGCCCTTGCTAGAGAGCATTAGTATCTTGCCTAGCAGATAACCCCAGATGGTTAAAAGGGGTTCCCCCAGTCATGTTTCCATGACTGGTAGGTATTTCCTACCCTTACCATCTCATCTTAAATCTCTTTTGAGACATCAGTCGCAGGCCTTTCATTACGTGAAAACCTAAAGAAGGGCCAATTCCCTGGCTTGGCCCATATCTCCTTTGGTCTTCTCGTCAGAGATAATTTTCTTCAATGGCAGCTAGAGGACGCCCAATACCCCTCTTGCCCTCATAGGCAAGTCACTAGGGTATCTTCCTCCAGTGGCATCCTCTATCCATTCTCCATATGGCAATTCTGGAGAAATCTGGACTTCCTGCCTACAGTCTGAAGTTATCCTCTGCCTTTTTCACATAGGCCATCCTGGTTATTCAAGAGCTCAAATTCTGAAAAGAATCCAGACTTCTTGTCAGGGAGACCTCTCCTCTGACTCTGCCATTCATAACCAGGAAGAGAGATTTCTCTGTATATCTATTCAAGCAGGTATTAACCTTCTTGCTCTTAGATGAATCTACCTCTCTCCCTATATCCCTAGGGCGGGGGGGGGGGGGGGGATCAGCTTCTATAGACCTCTCTCCTTCCACATACCTGGAGATATATGTCTACATATCTATATATATATATATTTTCATCTATATCTATCTGTCTTCTGCCCCTACATATCTCCTATAGATATATGCATATATACCCTATATGTGTATATATTCAATATATATATGTACATATACATAGATATATTTATAGATCTACTGAGATATATTTTTAGATAGATATGTATCCATATACTCATCTATCTGTTCTGTTAGGTTCAGATATCCTTATATTCCTATATGATCCTGACAGATGGGCACTACCCCTATCAATGCTATGCCAGCACACTTAGGGGGCGACACTTATAACCACTTCCTGTGGTAATTAACAAAATTTTCCTTACCATATAGGTTGGATACTCCTGAAGCTCTCCATGTACCTTTCTTCTTTCCTAATTGACCCCATTCAGGAAAGACATTGCGGAGCTTCAGTTAACCTAACGCTTAACGCTCCTGAGTCTGTCCTTACTTTCTTATCAGATACAAGGGTCTCCATACCCTTTCTCCCCTACATGGACTGATTCCATCCCCAGTCCAGTTAGGTCAGACTCATTTTTTCTTTGGGTCCTAAATTAATACTGTTTTTGGACCTAAACAGCTTAAGCTTTCTTTAATACTGCCTTCTGCGTCTCCGCTGAAGCTCTACCTCTTATACTACCCCAGTCTTTCCCCCTGGGGCCATTTCTCACCCTGAAGGGTTCTGACCTCCACTTATTTTTCTCTGCTTTTACCACCTCTACTTCTCAGTGAGGTACCCCTTGAGCACATTCACTGGCTCTTCTAATAGATCCATATGTACCTCAGTGGAATTGTGCAAGGTCTACAAGGGAGGCCCAGATTACAATATTTTACTACAAAATACCCTCTATACAGGGTCTTCCCCTTTAGAAACCCTGTTCTAGCCAGCTGTTCCACAGCTCCTCTTCTGTATTCAACTCCTACCCTCCATCCCCAGGATGCCTGAGGTCTTAAGCAATAGCATGGCTCGTTCTAGACTTGCAACATGCTAGGACTCCCTCTGGGCATCTGAGCTTGGGAGTCCCCATATGTGAAGACTCATTCCTGCTTGTTCCTGGAGATAGCACAGTTACTTACCTGTAACAGGTGATCTCTGGGAACAGCAGGAATAAGTCTTCACAATCCACCCACCTCCCCCCTAGGAGTTGCTTTTTCTCTATCTCTATCTTTCCCTTCCTTGCTCTCTCTTTGTCTCAGCTTTCAAACTTAACTAAGGAGAGACAGTTGGGAAGGCAGCATGCAGGCGTGTTGGGATGCTTCTAAAGGCTTTCTGATTGGACGCTGGGAAGCGTTCCCGCGCAGACTCCGTCGGTACCGACATACCGATATGTGAAGACTCATTCTTGCTTGTTCCTGGAGATAACGTGAACTTTCGAGGCCATGTGGCATAACAGGTGGAGAAACAGGAGAGCTGGCACTGGAGCTCAGCACGTCCCTTGCCAGCTGCATCAGTTGGTGGGCTCTCTCCACAGGGAGAAAGGCCCGACCTGCAGTGTCCAGCTGGGTCCCTATGAATTCCAAGTCTTGGGTTGGGGAGAGGCTGGACTTTGGGTAGTTGATGAACCCCAAATGCTGCATGGTGTGGACAGTGAGCCTTGTGGCACGCCTGGTCTCGAGAGGTGTGCTGCCTCTGATGAGCCAGTCAACCAGGTAAGTAAAGACATGGGCCCCTTGGAGGCGTATATGGGCAGCTACGACCGCCAGGCATTTTGTAAAGACCCTTGGAGAGGAGGCAAGGCCGAATGGCAGCACCCTGTACTGGTAGAGCTGCCCCCCCCCCATCCACAAATCTCAGGTAATGCCTTTGGGAGGGGTGGATTAGGATGTGGGTGTAAGTATCCTTGAGATCCAAGGAGCAGAACCAGTCTCCTTGGTGGAAGTAGGGCAGCAGTGTCCCAAGGAAGAGCATCTTTTAACTTTTCCCTCACCAGGAACTTGTTCAAGTTGCACAGGTCCAGGATGGGCCAGAGGCCCCCTGTTCTTTTTGGGACAAGGAATACCATGAGTAGAACTCCTTTCCCCAGAGGTGATGGGGTAACAGTTCCCCCACCGTCCTCGAGCAAGCCTGTGAGTTCTATAGCAAGCAAGACCTGGTGGAGGAGAGGCTGTGGTGGCTCTCCTAGGAAGAGGTCTGGAGGCTTCTGTTGCAGATGGAGAAAACACCCCTTCTGCACCACCCGCAGAACCCACTTGTCTGTGGTGATGTTGGTCTATCTGTTATCGCAAAAGAGGCCAGTCGACCCCCTGTGGGCTGAGGTGGGACTCCGGGGGGGGGGGGGCAGCTCAGGGAGTCAAAATCTACCCCCCTGGTTGGGTGGGAGGTGGTGTCTGGGGCTTGGGAGCCTTGGGCTTCCTAGACCCGTTTCCCTGGCTTTTTAGCTGTGAGGCCTGGTAAAGCTGCCCTGAATAAGGCTGGTAGTGGCCAGCCTGGGAGTAGCCCTTTTTCCTTGGGAAAAAGTTTTCTTTTCCCCAAGAATTCTTTCCTTGGGAGAGCCAAGGTCTTTTTGGACAGCCTCTGGCGGGTCACTACCTCAGCCTCAATCTCTGCAGACTTATCAGACATTGGTTTCCTGAATAGGTTCTCACCATTGCAGGGGACATCCAGGAGCTTTTCCTGTACCCACTGCTCCAGGTCAGAGGTCTCTAGCCATGCCTGGCACCGATGCCAGCAGCTGCAACCCTGGCTGCAGACTCAAACCAGTCATAGGTGGCCTGGGAGAGGAATTTGGAACAGTCCTGGATGCCTGCTGCTAGGGACTGGAACCTTTGCAGAGGTTCCCCAGCAAGGCCCACCGAGAACCCCTAGAGTTCCTGTATGGTACATTCCAATGTACAATTCATATGCCTGTATTCGGCACCTGAGCATGGCGCCCTGGTAGCACTTGCGCCCAAAGGCGTTGAAGACCCAGGCCTCCTTGATGGGGGGAACAGAAGAGTAGGTCTTTTGACTCTTCAGTTTTTGCATAGTGGACTCAACCACCACCGAGTTATGAGGAGTTGTGGCTTATGGAACCCGGGGCCCTTCAGACTTGATAGATGGCATCAAGGTGCCGACTGACAACCGGTACCGAGGCCAGGGACTCCCACATCTAGAGGAGCAATCTCTCAAGGATGGGTGGAACCAGCACCGTGAGAGTCTCCTTCTTGGGAGGGGACTCATGTTGTAGGATCTCGAGCTCTTCGGTGCACAGATCCTCCTCCGACTGGATCAAAAGAGCCCGGACCATGTCACGTACGAAATCATGAAAGGCCAAGTCCTCAGGCAGGTAGTAGCTCTGAGGCTCCGGGGGGAGATGGCTCAGAGGATACATCCTGGTGTTGGGAGGTCTCCGAGGAGGCCTCGTCCTTGGTCTCCCAGTCAAAGCCTGAGGGTGTCAAGGAGTCAGCCCTGGGGGTGGCTCCGAGGAACCGGCCCACCCCAAGAGGACCTGGGGGGGGGTCAGACTCCCAGAAACCTCACTGGAGAGGACTGGAACCCCAAGGAGTATGATCAAGATCTCGATTGACACTGAGGACTTACCCAAGGCCGGTGGCGCTTGGTGCCAAGTTTGACACCTGGAGGCTCCCCCGAGGCTGGGGGGTCCGGTGTCGGGGGGGAGGGGCCCCACCATCAAAACCTGTTGCAAGGCCAAGATGGGGCTCTGCTCCATGGCCGCCATGCGGGATTTGAGGCCCGATGGCTGTGCAGCACTCGGTGTGGGCACTCCGGAGAGTGCGTCTTCGAGGAGGACTATAGGTTCACGGGTCCTGGCGTCAGGACTCTTGCCTCGAGACTTTCTGACAGCGCTGAGGGACCTTGCCAGGTTTGATTTGAGGCACCTCCTTCAGGACCTCCGTTTTGTGAGGGTCTGGGGCCACCCCGGAGGAGCTGCCGTCACAGGACTCGATGCCCGGACCTCTCGCGAAGGGCCAGCTTCGTTGCTTGGCGATGGGGAAGCTGGGGCAGAGTCAGACCTTGGGAAAAGCTTCCCCTGCAATTCAGACCGCCTCCTATTGGTTTTAGGGGTCATGGCCTGGCATCAGTCGCAGGTGGAACTGTCATGGTCTGGGCCCAGGCAGAGGATGCAGCAGTCGTGAGTATCAGTGACTGAAATAGTCTGAATGCAGCGGTCGCATTTCTTGAACCTACCGGGAGTCATGGGAGCACACCCAGCCGGTGTCGAGGATCCCCGGGCAAAAAATGGCATGAAGGCTGGTCGGGGGTGGGGGGTTGAGATCTTCACTAGTGGTGCCGCCTTGAGGCAGGAAGGGAAACAGTACACAAACCAGACAAAGGGAAGAAATTAAAGAACTTTTTCCGTAAGAGTAGAGGGACCACGTCCGTTGGGCTCCACAGAAAAAAGGAGACTGAACAAGATGGCACCCTTTGGCGGGAAGGGGACCACGCATGAATGGTAGTATTCCCAAAGGCTTTCTTTGAAAGCTAGGGAAATGCTCTGCGTGGGCTCCATCAGGCCAACGTCACCCATATGTGAGGGCTGACTTCCTGCTTGTTCCTGGGGAAAGAAAGAAAACACTCACTGCTCTCAAAGGAGGAAAAAAAAAAGATGGAGGAAGGGTCTGGAGAAGAAAAAACGACCAGACAACTTCTTCAGCAACTGGGTCCTTGAATAAGGTTTAAAAAAAAAAAAAAAAAAAAAAGCCAAACAAAAAATTGAGGAGTTAGAAAAACAAAAGGTGACTGTCAACTTAGCTGATAGAAGTCTCGTTTGCAGAAGTCAGAACAGAAGGCTACAACTGCTCCTCATGAGCAGGAGCAGTTCCCTTCAGAGGTGTTCTGCTAGTCCTCTTGACCAGGGGCAGCTCTGGGAAGTGAGGAAAGGAAAACTGTTGACAAAAGAGCACCAGTGTGCAAAACTGCCAAAAATAGCTATACTTACATCGAATCTTTTCTCAGAGAAGGCCAAGAGCTAGGAGAAAGCACAGTTACTTACCTGTAACAGGTGATCTCTGGGAACAGCAGGAATAAGTCTTCACATATGGGTACGTCGGTACCGACAGAGCCTGCGCGGGAACGCTCCCCAGCGTCCCAAAAAAGGAAAGCTTTTGGGAGCATCCCACAGCGCCTGCGCGCTGCCTTCCCGCCTTTCCTAACCACCTCTCTCCAGTTCGAGTTTTAAAGCTGAGACAAAGAGAGAGAGAGGAAAGGAAAGATAGATAGAGAGATACAACTCCTAGGGGAGGTGGGTGGGTTGTGAAGACTTATTCCTGCTGTTCCCAGAGATCACCTGTTACAGGTAAGTAACTGTGCTATCTCCAGGAACAAGCAGGAATGAGTCTTCACATATGGGGACTCCCCAGCTAGAGATGCCTGGGAAATCCCCAAGGTAGTGAGACCCTGAGAAGGGCTCTACCTCCTCCCATGGATCTCAGGCATCCAACTAGGGATGGAGGGTAGGAGTTGATTAAGCATGGAACAGGTGTTTGAGAACAGCCTGACCAAACAAGGTATCCCGGCGGGAGTCCTTGTCCAAACAGTAATGGGCTGTGAAGGTATGAACCGAGGCCCAGGTGGCCGCTTGACAGATCTGGTCGATGGACACAGAATTTAGATGAGCCATAGAGGTGGCCATGGCCCTCACATTATGAGCTGTGACATGGCCCTCCAGAGAAAGGTTCTTACTCTGGTAGGCGAAAGAAATACACTGAGCAATCCAATTGGACAGTGTCCTCTTAGAGACTGGAAGTCCCAAATGAGAGGGATCAAAAGCAACAAAGAGTTGAGAAGACTTTCTATGTTGCTGTGGCCTTTGTAAGTAAAAAGCAAGAGCTCTCTTACAATCCAGGGTTTGAAGATTCCTCTCTGCACTTGATGCATGAGGACCTGGAAAAAAGACAGGTAAATACACCTCTTGATTAAGATGAAAAGGTGAGACCACTTTAGGCATAAAGTGTGGATTGGTCCTAAGGACTACCTTATCATGATGGAACCTTGTATAAGGTGGATTAGCCACTAAGGCCTGCAGTTCACTGATGCGGCGAGCTGAGGTGACTGCAATAAGAAAGATAACCTTCCAGGAAAGAAATTTCAAGGAGGTAGTGGCTAAGGGTTCAAAGAGTGGCTTCATGAGCTGACCAAGAACCAGATTCAAGTCCCATGCCACTGGAGGTGGTCTAATGGGAGGTTTAGTTAAAAGAAGGCCTCTCATGAATCTTGCAATAAGAGGATGAGAGGAGACAGGTTGTCCAATGAGAGGCTTAAGGGATGCTGCAATAGCACTCAAATGGACCTATACTGAATTCGTTTTGAGGCCTGCATGGGAAAGATGCAGGAGATACTCTAGTAAAGAATTCAAAGGTATTGCTAGAGGGTTAATACCCTTCTCAGCACACCAAATGGTAAACCTTTTCCATTTAAAAGCATAGGAACGTCTAGTAGAAGGCTTTCTGGAAGCATGAAGGATATTCCTTACTTGCTGAGAAAGATGCCAATCTTGATGGTCTAAGCCAGGGGTCGGCAACCCGCGGCTCCGGAGCCGCATGCGGCTCTTTCTCACCTTTGCCGCGGCTCCGGAGCACACTGCCCGCCCGGTATTTATGGCGTTATGGGCTCCCTCCCTTCTTCTGCAGCCGCGGTTCCCTGCCTCTTAGGGAACCGCGGCTGTGCTTTTAAAATCATCTCGGAGCCCTTCCTGTCTTGACGGGCTCCGTGCAGCATTGTCCCGCCTCTAAAGGAAGTTGTTTACCACTTCCTTTGGAGGCGGGACAATGCTGCACGGAGGCCGTCAAGACAGGAAGGGCTCCGAGATGATTTTAAAAGCACAGCCGCGGTTCCCTAAGAGGCCGAGAGCCGCGGCTGCAGAAGAAGGGCGGGAGCTGACAGGGAGGGAGCAGATATGGAGGGTTGGCGGGGGCTGACATGGAGGGAGGGAGCGGATATGGATGGCTGGTGGTAGGGAGGGAGGGAGGGGGCTGACATGGAGGGAGGGAGCTGATATGGATGGAGGGAGGGGGGCTGACATGGAGGGAGGGAGCAGATATGGATGGATGGAGGGAGGGGGGGCTGACATGGAGGGAGGGAGCAGATATGGATGGAGGGATGGATGGAGGAGGGGGGCTGACATGGAGGGAGGGAGCAGATATGGATGGATGGAGGGAGGGGGGCTGACATGGAGGGAGGGAGCAGATATGGATGGATGGAGGGAGGCTGACATGGAGGGAGGGAGCAGATATGGATGGATGGAGGGGGCTGACATGGAGGGAGGGAGGGAGGGAGGGGGGCTGACATGGAGGGAGGGAGCAGATATGGAGGGATGGAGGGAGGCTGACATGGAGGGAGGGAGCAGATATGGATGGATGGAGGGGGCTGACATGGAGGGAGGGAGCAGATATGGATGGATGGAGGGGGCTGACATGGAGGGAGGGAGGGGGCTGACATGGAGGGAGGGAGCAGATATGGATGGATGGAGGGAGGGGGGCTGACATGGAGGGAGGGAGCAGATATGGATGGATGGAGGGAGGGGGCTGACATGGAGGGAGGGGCTGACATGGAGGGAGGGAGCAGATATGGAGGGAGGGAGCTGATATGGATGGATGGAGGGAGGGGGGCTGACATGGAGGGAGGGAGCAGATATGGATGGATGGATGGAG
The DNA here is from genome assembly GCA_033557465.1 of Ichthyophis bannanicus. Lineage (NCBI taxonomy): Eukaryota > Metazoa > Chordata > Amphibia > Gymnophiona > Ichthyophiidae > Ichthyophis > Ichthyophis bannanicus. Next base: position 553,492,534 of record CM066031.1, read on the forward strand.
GGAGGGGGGCTGACATGGAGGAAGGGGGGCTGACATGGAGGGAGGGAGCAGATATGGATGGATGGAGGGAGGGGGGCTGACATGGAGGGAGGGGGCTGACATGGAGGGAGGGAGCAGATATGGATGGAGGGAGGGAGGGGGGCTGTCATGGAGGGAGGGAGGGAGCAGATATGGAGGGAGGGAGGGAGGGGGGCTGACATGGAGGGAGGGAGCTGATATGGATGGATGGAGGGAGGGGGGCTGACATGGAGGGATGGAGGGGGCTGATATGGATGGATGGAGGGCGGGGGGCTGACATGGATGATGGATGGAGGGAGGGGGGCTGACATGGAGGGAGGGGCTGACATGGAGGGAGGGAGCAGATATGGATGGAGGGAGGGAGGGGGCTGACATGGAGGGAGGGAGCAGATATGGAGGGAGGGAGCTGATATGGATGGATGGAGGGAGGGGGGCTGACATGGAGGGAGGGGGGGCTGACATGGAGGGAGGGAGCTGATATGGATGGATGGAGGGAGGGGGCTGACATGGAGGGAGGGAGCTGATATGGATGGAGTGAGGTGACTGACAAGGAGTGAGGGAGCTGATATGGATGGAGGGAGGGGTGCTGACATGGAGGGGGGCTGACATGGCGGGAGGGAGCTGATATGGATGGATGGAGGGTGGGAGGGGGCTGACATGGAGGGATGGAGCACTGGTAATGGGGTTGAGGGGACGAGCACTGGAAATGAGCTGATTAGGGGAGGCTAGGACTGGTAATGAGCTGATGGGGGGGTAGGACTGGTATTGGGCTGATTAGGGGAGGCTAGCACTGGTAATGGGGTTGTGGGGGGATTAGCACTGGAAGGTCCTGGGAGTGAGGACTGGCAAGGGGCTGATATTGGGGAGGGTTACTGGGACTGGAAATAGGCTGATGGAAAGAAGTGAAGAAAACGAAAGAAGAGATAAGAAATGGCAGATGGACCATAGACCACAGAAAGAGAGCTAAGAGAAGACAGGAAAGCAGAAGCCTCAGATCGGGACCAGCATGATCAAAGAATAAATTGGTCAGACAACAAAGGTAGAAAAAATAATTTTATTTCATATTAGTGATTTGACTACAAAATCATCATAATTTTGAAATCAAATATTGTTACTTGTTGTTGTGATATTTTCTGGCGTTTTTTTTTTTGGTGTGTGAAGGAAGAGCGGTAGTCTTATACGGCGAGTATAGGCCAAACACCTATATTTTAACAGGAAAAGTAGGGGGTCGTATATAGCATTAAGGTAAGAAACAATATATGCAGTGTTAGATTTGTTTTAAATGTCGCAATGGTTTTGCGGCTCCGTTTTTTTTTCCCTTCGGAAACGGGTCCAAGTGGCTCTTTACGTCTTAAAGGTTGCAGACCCCTGGTCTAAGCCTTCAGCAACCAAGCCCTGAGATGGAGAGACTGGGGGTTTGGGTGCCACAACGTTCCCCCCTCCTGAGACAGGAGATCTGGAGCAGACCCCAAGTCCAGGGAGGGAGCTTGAGAGAGATGCAGAAGTAGAGGGTACCACACTTGGCGTGGCCAACGTGGAGCTATGAGGATCATAGTCCCTCGATCTCTCTGAAGCTTGAACAGGGTCTTGGGAATTAGGGGAATGGGTGGAAAGGCGTACAGGAAGTCTTGACCCCAATGAAGGAGGAAGGCATCTCTGGCCTGAACTCCCTGACACGGAATTCTGAAACAGAATCGGGGAAGTTTGGCATTCCACGGACTTGCAAAGAGGTCTATGTCCGGGGTTCCCCAAATTCGAAAGATTCTATCTGGTCCATATGAAGGGACCATTCGTGTGGAAGCAGAACTCGACTGAGTCTGTCTGCCCAAGAGTTTTGAACTCCTGGAAGGTATACTGCCAGAAGATGAATTTGATGCTCTCTGGCGAAGGCCCACAATCTCAGAGCTTCGTTTCAAAGCGACAGAGAGCCAGTTCCTCACTGCTTGTTCACATAGAACATGGCTACTTGGTTGTCCGTGTGAATGAGGACTGTCTGGTAGCTGAGCAGGGTATGGAAGACTCAGAGCTAAGAAGATTGCTCTGAGCTCTAAGGTGTTGATATGTAGGGAGGTCTCCTGTGGAGACCAAATGCCCTGGGTGGAGAGGTCTTGAAGATGAGCTCCCCAACCCTTTGGAGAGGCATCTGTTGTAAGGATTGCTTGGGGTAACAATTGTTGGAAGGGGGACCCCAGCAACAGATTTTGAGTGGACTTCCACCACTGGAGAGACCAAAAGAGGCGCCTGGAGGTTGCTATTTTGTCTGACAGACCCCCTGATGCCTGGGTCCACTGGGTGGACAAAGTCCATTGAGCTGCCCTCATGTGAAGGCGAGCATAAGGGACCACATGCACAGTGGATGCCATGTGGCCTAGCAGTTGTAACATCTCTCGAGCAGTTAGATGGGTTTTTAACTGGATCTGAGAGGCTAACTGCACTAAACGTAGGCAACGGGCCTGGGGAAGGTAGGCCCTTGCAGTTGTGGTATCCAGCAAGGCCCCTATGAACTCTAGAGACTGAGTAGGGATGAGTTGGGACTTTGGAAAGTTTATCACCAGTCCCAGATACTGCAGAACACGCATTGTGCAGGCTAGGGAAGTCTGGGCCTCTGATTGGGATGAAGCTCGGATGAGCCAATCGTCCAGATATGAGAATACAAATATTCTTAGAGTGCGTAGAAAGGCAGCTATTACTGCCATGCATTTTGTGAACACTCTTGGAGCAGAGGCCAGACCAAAGGGAAGCACCCTGTATTGGTAGTGCTTTCCCTGATAAAGGAACCGAAGAAACCTTCTGTGTGCTGGATGGATGAGTATATGGGTATACGCATCCTTGAGATCTAGAGAACAAAGCCAATCCTGACTCTGAAGGAATGGAAGGAGAGTACCTAGAGAAATCTTGAATTTCTCCTTGCATAGGAATTTGTTCAATTCTCTGAGATCTAATATGGGTCTGTAGCCCCCCGTTTTCTTTGGAATTAGAAAGTAGGGGGAGTAGAACCCTGAGCCCTGTTGAAGAAGAGGTACTTCTTCTATTGCCCCTTGGGCAAGAAGGGTAGAAATCTCCTGACCCAGAAGGTCGAGAAGAGATGTTGGAGAATTGAACTGTCTCTCACCATGGAGTAAGGAGGAAGGTTTGAGAAATGAAGTTTGTACCCCTCCCTTATGATGGAAAGGGTCCACTGCTCTGCTGTGATTTGCTCCAATCTGGGAGCAAAGTGAGCTAACCTTCCTGGAATGGTGAGAGGCTCTGGGTCTTTTAGAGTCAGAAAGGCTAAGTTCTCTAGTTGCAAGTCAAAGGCCCTGAGGAGGCTGAGGCTGTTGGGCTACAGTAGTCCTTGCAGCCTTAGGCTTGACCTGTTTAGGTTGACGACGCTTTGCAGCAAAACGAACTGCAGAAGATGTCTGTTGACCATAAACAGGATAATATCTTCCCTTCTTGGGAAAATATGCCTTTTTGAACAACCTCTTCTGGACAGGATTAGAAGTAGACTTTGAAAGCCTATCCAAAGCAGAATTTTCTGCATCCATTTGAGTGGCCTTTGCTTGCCAATCTTTGCCAAACAGGTTTTCACCTGTACAAGGAAGATTTCCTAATCCATCTTGGACCCAGGGTTCCAAATCAGAAGCTTGTAACCAAGCAATTCTGCGTGCACCTATGGCAATGGCCGAGGCTCTGCCGGCCCCCTCAAAAGAGTCAAAGGCTGCACGGTTGGAAAATTTGGAAACATCCTGGGCATGCTTAAGCCAGGTAAGAAAGTCTTCCCTTTTATCTTCTGGAAGAAAAGGGAGGAAAGTTTGCAGATGATCTGTAACTTCCTTCAGAAACATCCCCATATAGAGACTATAGGAGTTGATTCTGGCAAAAGCATCTAAGGTTCTAGATTCTCTTCCTGGAGGAGCAGATGAGTGCCTCTTTGCACTCTAACGTTTTCATAGCAGACTCCACCACAATAGAATGGTGAGGAAGCTGAGTTTTATGAAATCCAGGACAAGGAGGGACACGATACATGGTATCCAACCTACGAGAATGAGAATAGATGGTGAGAGGAGTCTCCTATATGCCTATCATGTGGTCATAAAGGATCTCATGAACTGGCAAAGTGGCTGCTTCTTTAGGAGCCTTGGGATATTGCAAAATATCCAATTTTTTGGCTCTAGGCTCTGTCTCAGGGGCTACTGAGATAGAAAGCCCCTTGGCCACTTCCCTTATGAAGTCTTGAAAAGACAAGTCTTCTGGAGGGGACATTTTTCTTTTTGGAGAAGGCGGCTCCTGAGGAAGAAGTATCGATGCTTCGACAGAGGCCTCCGATGCATCAGAGTCTTCGGAAGAATCTAAGTATCGCCTGTCTGGATGCGCCTGTAAAGTCCGATACGCATACCGGGTGGTATCGACATCGGGAGTCATCGGTACCGGATCGGAACCGATAGGCATCATCGGACAGGGTTCCGCTGCAGTCAACACCGAAGCCGATGTCGATGCAACCGGTACCGGCACTGGAACCGATATCGGAGCCGGTACCGACAACGAAGCTTGTTGCGGTACCAGCGGCATCGCAGCTTGTATGAATGCCGTAATGGCACGCTGCATGGTCAGAACATTCTGATCCATCGACGCCATGAATGTCTGGAGGTCGGTACCGGCGGATTCCACCGGTACCCCAGAACATTGCAACAGGTGATCGGTTGAGGCCGTGCCATTGATGTCAACCTGTGACCCCATAGGAGGAGCTTTGGAAGCCGGAGCTTCCCGCCGGGGTACTTCTGCTGGTGCAGGATCCTCGAGGGCAAGCCCGGAGGCATCTCGATGCTTAGAGGGAGATCTACCCTTCGAGGACCGGCTGGACTTATGTTTGGTTACCTGAGATCCATAGGAGGAAGAAGCAGCCCTGGAAGACGTCGATGCCAGCGAAGCTGCATCAGAGGGAAACAGTGTACTGAGCTTGGCTGCTCGGTTCTGTAAACCTCTTTTAGACATCATGGAGCAGGACGGACAATCCGTGATGGAATGGTCAGGACCCAAACACTTAAGACACCAGTCATGGGTGTCGGTAACAGAGATGGTACCGCTGCACTTAGTGCATTTTTTAAACCCGGAGGCGGGCTTTTCCATGAGGAATTTTCTGTTAGGCCTAAGGCCCAACGAAGAAAAAATACACTGAAGTGGAACGGAAAGTATCTTTTTTTTTGTAAGAAGAAGAAAGAAAGAAAAGACCAGCGGTACCGGTCCGACGTCGCAGAAGGCAGAAGCGCGATCAAAGAAATAAAATAAAATAAAGAACTTCTTCAGCGGTGACAGGAACACGACCTGCTGGCTCCGCGGAAAAGAAGAACTGGAGAGAGGCGGTTAGGAAAGGCGGGAAGGCAGCGCACAGGTGCTGTGGGATGCTCCCAAAAGCTTTCCTTTTTTGGGACGCTGGGGAGCGTTCCTGCGCAGGCTCCGTCGGTACCGACGTACCCATATGTGAAGACTCATTCCTGCTTGTTCCTGGAGATGTCCACCATCTGCTGAGACAGAGAAAATACTGAAGCTCCCCTGGAGGGGGGAAGATGGGTTTCTATACCAAGGGTGATGTGTCAAAGCTTTGGGAATTTTTCTCTCTCACCATCTGCTGGCAGGGGGACACAACCCACTAGTCTGGACTGGTCTAGCAGAGTGTATTTGAAAAGGACACTTTTTGATTATTTAGACAGCACAGCACAAACCCAGTAATGCTATAGAAATATTAAGTAGTAGTACCTATGCATTAATTCGGGAAATCATTCAGTTCTTTACAAATGGATTCTCTATAAAATGCCAAACAATTTGCCCTCAACTACAAAGGAAGCCTTCCATTTTAACTACTACTGTCACAGGTTAAGCAGAGCTATGATTAAAACAAGATATCATCCATATAAAGAAAGACATGTTATGTTTTATTAAACATGCTCAAATGTTAAATGAAACACACACAAAGTAAAGATTTTTAACAGATGCCAATGTTGCAAATTCAAAATATAACCACCAGCTTTAACTTAGTCATGCTATGTATTATAAAATGTATTCTTACAAACAAGTTAAAATGACAGTAGCATTTTAAAGCATGCATCTTATTACATCTTATTTAAGCACATCTTAATCTGTAGACTTGTGCCAAGATTAAGTTTGAATGTTTTAATATTTGGCATCCAACTTTTTCAGAAATTTCAGTGAATGCTATTATCATGACTTCAAAATGTAAAAGGATGTCATAATTTGTTTTGGGTAGAAAATGTGAAGCCCTGAGAGTTCAACTGGGATGCATAAAAAATTTCACTCTAACTTCTCTGTTCTAACTTCAATATAACTCATGCTCTAAGTTCAATACTGAACCACTATAGAAAGTGGAGTGGGTGGAAGAGATGAGGTTACTAACCACGAGGAGTGAATATGAAGGCTTGACATATATAGAAAAATCAATCTTCTTCTATTTTCTACTCCTTTTACAATCACTCTCCCATCTATAAAAATTTGCACTATATTTGCAGTTTCACATCTAAATTTGCAGGTTAACAAATACTCTCAGAAAACAAATTATTTGCCACAAAATGTTTTCCCTCTCTACAAGAGCTGTGAAAACCACACTCCAAGGACTTCATTTCACTCAGAGTACTGACTTATCAGAAAATCAAACCAAGAAAGTTCTGATAAATCAACAAACACCATCTCTGGGGAATAAGAACAAATACATAATACAAAACTACTTGGTACTACTACTGGCGATATGCAATGACAACTGAGTATTTTGAGACAAATTACAAAGACTTGACACCATCACTGCAAAACCAACAGCAAATCACACAACTGCTATAAAAATAGCAAGTGTTTTTGCAATAACTTAACTGCAACTAATGCTTTGAGACGTCTTAGTGACAGCCACTGCACTGAAGATCTATCCAACAGTGAGGGGATCCATTTACGAATAGTGCACACTAACACCATTAATGTAAGCTTATTGCATGGTCCACTGCATAAAAAAATGGACCCTGCAGTAAGTAATGTGTGACTGGCATTCGTGCACATTAGCTATAATAAATGACCCCTGAAAGATTTAAGTGTTCAATCTAGTTTTGCAATTAAATCACAAAATCACACATTTCAACAGCATAAACAGTCTGTATTTAAGCCCACTATGTAACAAGTAATCCCCATCCATCAAAAAAACAACCTAAAGTTCAAGATCGCCATTACATTTTTTTAAATTAATGCAGTTATAGGAAACAACAAAAAGGAATTTGTAAATGAAGGTTTATTTTACAGTATTTGTTCTTTCACAAGTTCACAAAAAAAAGCTAAAAAAATCAGTTTCTTCGTTAAACAGCATGGTGTTCAATGGTTTTTGGAAAAAAAGATTTACAAGACTTTACTAGATTTGGATACTAACATTTTGGGGATTTCCATTTAGCTTTGCTTAAGATGTTTAACTACAAAGAATTACAGCAATCACATCTTTAGGCTTCTTACAAAAGAAAATAGGAGAAAACAATACTTCAACCATTTAAGCTGAAAAACTACCATGTAGCATCAAGAACAAAGATCTTTAAAAAAGTCAGAAGAATATTTTTTTCTAAAAAGTACGAGTCCTCAGCTGTAGCCTTCTGTCCATCAGTAGCGCCCTTTAAGTAAAAGAAAACAAATTTAGCATACTTAATGCTTCCAAATTACAAACGGTATGCAACATATGCAAAAATGTTCAATAAACTGTTTCAGCAGCTAAGTAAAAAATCATCATTGCTTACAACGGCAAATAAAAGTAATACAAAACTTCATGACCTACACGATATATTCCGAGTTTTCATAAAAAGATGAAAGCAATTGATAACCAATACCAATTAAAGTAATTACTAAAATTAGATAACTCATGTTACTACTAAAATTCTGAACACCATATAAAACAAATACAGTTTAAAAACAAAAATGGTAGCCAATTCATGTTTCTCTTACATTTATTTGATGTTACAACTGAGCCCTTTTATTCCTGATCTCTTTCCAACTGGGGAGAGTGGGGGAGGAGGGAATCGAAGTGCTACCCAAATATCAGATTTACTGTTTCATGTCTTCCTCTCTCTCTTTTGACAAATCTTACAATTACCCTGACCAAACTACTGTCTCACACAGAAATAATGATCTTCCAACTGCTCATTCTAGTCTAGATGCTCCTTTTAGCCTACTTATACTGCCAACCCCCTCAGTGCCCAATTCAACCACTGATTCAAGAGATGACCACATCGCCACTCTAAAAAATATCCTGTGGCATGACTTGTGACCGCTCCGCTCAGGATGCTGCTTGGGCTCTTGTGGAATGAGCCCACAATCCCTCCGACACAGGCTTGTTATTCAGGATATAAGCTGATTCAATAGTTTGCTTAATCCACTGCGCAATGATGGACTTCAATGCGGCCTGCCCTTTACAGGCTCCAGCTGTCAAGACAAAGCCTGTCCAAAAGACAGTAGTGCCATAAGGTACAACAGACATCCAGCAGACGGAGATTCGCATTGCGACCCATGCACTCCTCTTTTGGGAAGGACGGGATAGAAACTGCCTGGGTTCACGTGTAAATTGGAGATGACCTTGGGCAGGAAGGGAGGAACGGTCCTTAGAGAGACTCCCCTCTGCTGAGGTCAAGAACGAGTCTCAGCAGGATAAGGCTTGGAGTTCCGACAAACATTGAGTAGACATGATCGTCACCAGAAAGACCACCTTGGGGGTCAGATCCAGTAGAGTGGCTGACTTTAGGGGTTCAAAGGGCAAATGCCCGAGTGCCTGGAGGATGATGGGCAAGTCCTAAGACGACACCACCGGACAACGAGGAGGCCTGAGGGTATGGATTCTTTCTTAGAAACCAGCCTGCGGGTATGGATTCTTTCTTAGAAACCAGCCTACAACTGCATGTGAGGCTAGGGAGCGCCCTTCAAGCAGACCGCAGAAACAGGTCAAGTCTGCCACCTGTACCTTCAGTTTATTGAGAATGAGCCCGCTCTCAAATCCAATCTGCAAAAAGGAAAGAAAGCATAGTTACTTACCTGTAACAGGTGAGTAACTAGGGACAGCAGGAATCAGTCCTCACATATGGGTGATGGCGGTGTCGACGGAGCCCTCGTGCGGAGCAATTCCCCAGCTTTCAAAGAAAGCCTTTGGGATTGCATCGCTCATGCGCAGTCCCCTTCCTGCCAAAGGGTGCCATCTTGCTCAGTCAAATGACATAGCTAAAGAGACGGCAAAATGAACCAAAAATAATGATAGGACTGCAACTCCAGGGGAGGAGGGCGGGTCGTGAGGACTGATTCCTGATGTCCCTGGAGAACACCTGTTACAGGTGAGTAACTATGCTTTCTCCAGGAACAAGCAGGAAGTCAGTCCTCACATATGGGACTCCCTAGCTATAGGATACCGAGAACTCATAGCTGAAAAATGGCCCCCTCTAGAAGAGCCGCAGCAGCTGAGATAGGAATTCAGCAGAGAACTCAACACCTCCGGTAGCCTGACACCAAAGGGCCGGAGGGTAGGAGTTGCCTATGCCTCAAATAAGTTACGGAGCACCACATGGCCGAAAGCACTGTCTCGTCGAGACTCCCTATCCAAGCAGTAATGGGCTGCAAACGTCTGGCCCGAAGACCAGGTGGCAGCCCGGCAGATGTCTGCCAGCGGAACAAAGCGGAAGTGAGCCACTGATGCGGCCTTAGCCCTGACATGGTGGGCCGTGATTCGACCCTGCAAGGGGAGGTCGGCCGCCCTGAATGTCCAGGTGATGCAGTCTGCTGCCACTCAGGTGGACAACATGCACTTGGAGACAGGTAGCCCCAGCCTACTGGGATCATAAGAGACAAAGAGCTGAGTAGCCCTTCGATGTCCCCACGTACGCTCCAGATAGAAGGCTAACGCCCTCTTACACTCGAGGGTATGCAGGACTGCCTCTGCCCGGCTGGTATGCGGTCTGGGAAAGGTTGCAAGAACCACCTCTTGGTTGAGGTGGAACAAAGAGATCACTTTTGGAAGGAACTTGGGGTGGGTGCGAAGGACCACTCTGTTCCTATAAAACCTTGTGTATGGTCTATCCGAAACAAGAGCTTGCAGCTCACTCACTCGTCTGGCAGATGTGAGTGCCACCAGGAAAAGCACCTTCCAGGAGAGGAAGCGCAGATGGCAAGTAGACCGGCTCAAAAGGTGGGCGAGTAAGCTGCTCCAAGACCACGTTCAAATTCCACTCGGTTGCCAGGGGATGAACCGGGGGGGTTTTAGTAGTAGACCTCTAAGGAATCTGGACATCAAGGGGTGAGCCGAAAGAGGTTGTCCTTTCACTGGAGAGTGGTGTGCTGACAAAGCACTCAGGTGAACCCTGACAGAGTTAGACTTAAGCCCTAATTCTGAGAGGTGAAGCAGGTACTGAAGCACCATTGGTACAAGGCAAGAGAAAGGGTTTTCATTGTGCTGGGTACACCACCCCTCAAAAACCCGTGCCACTTGAAGGCATAGGTTCTCCTAGTGGACTGTCTCCTTGAGGTCAGTAACACCTCTTCTACGTTCTTAGGTAGGAGAAGAGGAGCCAGTGCTACCCTTTCAGCAGCCATGCCATCAGGTTGAGGAACCCGAGGTTGGGATGTAAGAGCTCTGCTCGTGGGAGGAGGAGGAGGTCGGGCTGCGTCCCCAGTGAGAGTGGGGCTTCCACTGCCAGCTGGAGGAGAAGCAGAAACCAAGGCTGTCTTGGCCATCTGGGTGCTACCAGAATGACAGAGGCCTTGTCCCGAAGGATTTTGGACAGAGTCCAGGCCACCAGAGGCGTGGGAGGAAACACATACAGGAGGCCCACTGACCAGGAGATCAGAAAAGCATCTGCAGCCACCCTCTGAGGGTGTGGCTGTCTGGAGCAAAAGCTGGGCAACTGGTGATTTTGCGGACTGGCAAAGAGATCTATGGATGAATGCCCGCAGCAGTGGGAGATCTGCTGGGCCACTTCTGGATTCAGTTGCCATTCGTTAGGCTGAAGAATCCTGCTTAGCTTGTCCGCTAGGAAGTTCTCCTGACCTGGCAGGTAAACTGCTTTGAGAGACATACCCTGCCGGATTGCAAAGGAGCAGAGGTTGAGTGTTTCCTGACATAGGAGACAGGACCCTGTACCTCCCTGCTTGTTCATGTACAACACTGCTACCTGATTGTCGGTCTGCACCAAGACAGACTGATGTGAGAGAACATGAGAGGTTTGAAGAGCTAGGCGAATCGCCTGAAGCTCTAAGAGGTTGATCTGGTGTGTACTCTCCTGAGACGACCACAACACGAGTGCATGATCCCTGGCAATGGGCTCCCCAGCCCAGCAGGGAGGCATCTGTTGTCAGCACTCTTGTGTGCGAGGGAGGCTGAAAAGGCACTCCCTCAAGCAGGTTGGGTGGCTGAAGCCACCACGCCAACGACTTCATCAGTCGTTTGGACACACTGATCCTGTCTCGGAGTCGTCCGGTGGCTTGTGTCCACTGATCCCTGAGGCACCACTGAGCTGTTCTCATGTGGAGATGGGCGTTTGGGGTCACATGTACCATGGAGGCCATGTGGCCCAGGAGGTGTAGAAAGTGTCTCGCTGAGATCTGAGACTTGTGGCTTACTTGGTGCACCAGTGCCAGAAGTCTCTGTGCCCTATCCTCCGGCAGGTAAGCCCCTGCCCGAAGGATGTCTAGTCTTGCTCCTATGAACTCTAAGTTTTGAGTGGGGAGCAAAGTGGACTTTGCTTGATTTATGACAAAGCCTAAATTGCTGTAGCATGTTGATAGTGCAAGCTGTGGCCTGTTGGGCCTCCTGAGGCGACTGGGCCCTGATGAGCCAGTCGTCCAGGTAAGGGAAGACAAAAATCCCTTGGCTCCTGAGAAGGCCGCCACTAACGCTAGGCATTTGGTAAATACTCTAGGAGCAGAGGCTAGGCCAAATGGTAGTACTCTGTACTGAAAATGGTTTCCTCCCACTACAAATCTGAGATATTGTCTGTGGTCTGGATGTATGAGGAAGTGCGTGTAGGCATCCTTCAGGTCTAAGGAGCATAGCCAATCTCCCTGGTGGAGGTAAGGCAGCAATATTCCAAGGGAAAGCATCTTGAACTTTTCCCTCACCAGGAACTTACGTTTTGCAGGTCGAGGATTGGTCTGAGGCCCCCTGTTCTCTTCGGTATCAGAAAATACCTGGAGTAGAAGCCTTTTCCCTGCAGGTGGTGGGGCACCGGTTCCACCGCCTGATCCTCTAGAAGACTGGCCAATTCCTGCAAGAGGAGGTCCCTGAGTAGAGGGGTCTGAGAGGCTCTCCTGGGAAGAAGGAGGGAGGTACCTGGTTGAAATGGAGCAAATAGCCCCTTTGGTATCTGCTGCTACAGGACTATCTGAAGGACCCAGGTATCCGTGGTGATTATTGGCCACCTGTGGGCGTACAGGCTAAGCCTTCCTACTGTGCAGGACCTCATCCCTGGTTGGAGAGAGACTATGCTTTGGCAGTCAAAAATCCCCTCCCGGCTGGGTTGGTGCCGGGGCCGGAGGCTTGGGGGTCTTCTGCTTACGCGGGCCATATCCCTGTCCCTTGGCCTGCTGCCCCTGTGGGCGAACTGGGGAGACCTGCTGAGTGGGGTAGTTGTGGTAAGCAGCACCCTTCCTCAGGAAAAAGGTTTTTTTTTACCCGAGCCCTTCTTTTTAGAAGGGGCAAAAGTCTTCCTGGATAGTCTTGTCCGGGTCAAGTACTCTGACTCGATTTCAGCAGCCTTCTCAGTCATGGGTTTGCCAAAGAGGTTGTTACCCCGGCAAGGGACATCGAACAACTTGTCCTGAACCCATGGGCTCCAGGTCCGACGACCTTAGCTGTGCCTGGCGACAGGCACCAATGCCGGCTGCGGCTACTCAGGCCAAAGTCTCGAAGCCGTCATAGGCTGCTCGAGACAAACTTTGAGCACTCCCGAATCCCCATGGACAATTTCTTGAAGCGCTGCAAGGGTTCCTCGGAAAGGTCAACTGAGAACCCGGCAATCTCCTTTGCCAGGTCCTGCAAATACATGTCCATGTACAGCTGGTATGTTTGGACTCGGCATGACAGCATCGAGCCCTGGTAGCACTTTCTGCCAAGGGCATCCAGGTTCCGGACGGCAGCTGTGCCTTCTGGAACCCAGGGCTCTTGCTGACTCGATAGATGGAATCGACCCGCTTGCTCAGAACCGGCATCGAGGACGGTGACTCTCACATGCGGAGCATTAGCCGTTCCAACATCGAAGGAACTGGAACCGTAAGGGCTTCCCGAGGGGGAAGTCATACTGGAGGGCTTCGAGCTCCTCCTCGGAATCTGCTGGGAATGTCAAAGCCTTGGCCATGTCCTTGACGAAGTCCAAGAACCGGGTATCCTCCGGGGGAGGGGGGGGAGGGGGACACGTTCTCCGAGGCTTGGAACCCGGCGAGTCCGATGGGACGCCTCATCTTCCATTTCCCATGCCGAGTCCTCCGAAGAGGAATCGATGGGCTCCGGCTGTGAGGGCTTCGGTCTCGACCGCCCCAATGCTAAGTGCATTGGCATCGATGACCTCGGTCAAGGATCGACCCGAGTCTGAAGAGTCTCAAGGATCAGCTCGGCCTCCGGGGTCGACTTGGACATCGAGGTCCCAGTGGTTGGGGCAAATGAACCGGTGAGACTGGCCATCAGCACCCGCTGCTGCTCCATGAAGGCAGACATGCTGCGTTCCAGGGCCGCCAACCTGAGACCGAGCTCGGAAGGCTCCGCAGCCTCCGGGTCGGGTACCGACGCCGGTTCTCCCGGAGGAGAGTCAACGAGGACAACAGCAGTTATCTTCCTTGGTGTCTCCGGCTCCGTGCGAGGCACCTTTGCAGGCCGCTCCGACTCAGAGGACCCGGGGCGGCGGTCAGGACTCTGCGACCTGTCCCGTGAGGATCCAGACTGATCAGAGGCATCCAACAACGACGCCCTCACAGGTTTCTTCTTCCTCCGGTGTTCCCATGAGGGAGACCCCCGATGCTCTGAGTCAGATAGCTCCCGAGACATCGAGGCTTCTGAAGAGGTCTGGACCCGGGTGGATGCAGACTCGGAGAAAATCCTTTCACGCTGCTGCTGCTGCTGCCTACTTCTAAGTGCCTTGGAAGACACCTTGCCACACGGGCCACAGACCTTCGGGTCATGGTCGGGCCCGAGGCAGCAGATACAGCAGTCGTGTGTGTTAGTGAGACACATTAATCTTTTACACCGATCACACTTTTTAAACCCACTGGCAGTTATCAGGGGAAAAAGGACCCCTGCAAGGTCAAACGACTGGGCTGCCGGTGAAAAAGAATAAAAGAGCGCGAGCGCTAGCCACTAAGGGCAAAAACCGAAAAACAGTGACCGAACTCTATACCGGTGAACCATACCGAGGCAGGAAGGGGAACTGGCGTCGAACCGGGCTGAAGAGGAGAATCTTCAGAAGTTTTGATGCACTTTTTCTACGAAGGAAGTTGGACTACGTCCGTTGGGCTCCGCGGAAAAAGGGAGACTGAGCAAGATGGCACCCTTGGGTAGGAAGGGGACCGCACATGTGTTATGCAATTCCAAAGGCTTTCTTTGAAAGCTGGGAAATTGCTCCGCATGAGGGCTCAGTCAGCGCTAACACCACCCATATGTGAGGACTGACTTCCTGCTTGTTCCTGGAAAATGTACGGTAACTGTGTCCGCATGAGGATAGAGTGCTGCTTGCACCAATGCATGAAACAGCGCCAGACCCGGGCATATGCCCTGGACATGGACGCCCTTCGGACTTTGAGCAGGGTGGCTACCCCGGACTCCTGGTAGCCCTTGTGGATCAGTCTTTGCCGCTCAAGAGCCAGGCCGTAAGTGTGTAGGGAGCAAGGTCGTTCAGAAGGATTGGCCCCTGCGGAAACCAAGAGTCAGAGACGTGGACCTGGTTAGCCATATCAGATCAACATACCATGGACGACAGGGCAAGTCCAGGGCTACCAGGACCACCTGTTCCTGATGTGCTGCTACATGCTGCAATACCTGGCTGATCATTGCCCACGGCGGGAAGACATACAAGAGTTGGGAGGGAGGCCATTTTGCCCAGCTCCTTTCTCCTGCTGAAGAACAGTTACGCTTTGGTGTTAGAGGATGTCGTCATTAGATCTAGGGACGGGTGACCCCACGTTTGCATGTGGTTGAAGGCCTAAGGCGCCAGTTCCCACTCGCTGGGATAAGAACATAAGATATACCATACTGGGTCAGACCAAGGTCCATCAAGCCCAGTATCCTGTTTCCAACAGTGGCCAATCTAGGTCATACGTACCTAGACGTTTCTCCAAAAGACACAGGTTCCGCAATGCTTGTACTGGGTCCCTTCTTAATAATGGTTTATGGACTTTTCCTCCAGGAACTTGTCCAAACCTTTTTAAACCCAGCTACACTAACAGCCTTTACTACATCCTCCGGTAACAAATTCCAGAGTTTGATTACACGTTGAGTGAAAAAATATTTTCTTTTATTAGTCTTAAATAGTTTACCCTGTAGCTTCATTGCATGTACCCTAGTCTTTCTATATTCTGATAACGTAAACAATCGATCTACGTTTACCCGTTCCACTCCGTTCATTAATTTATAGACTTCTATCATATCTCCCCTCAGCCGTCTCTTTTCCAGGTTAAAGAGCCCTAACCTTTTTAGCCTTTCTTCATAGGAGTATCCTTCCATCCCCTTTACCATTTTGGTGGCTCTTCTCTGAACCTTTTCTAATAACGCTATATCCTTTTTAAGATACAGCGACCAGAATTGCACACAATATTCAAGGTGCACTCTCACCATGGAACGATATAGAGGCATTATAATATCTTTTGTTTTATTTTCCATTCCTTTCCTTATGATACCTAGCATTCTATTTGCTCTCTTGGCCGCCGCTGCACACTGGGCCGAGGGTTTTAACATGTTATCCACAATGACGCCTAAATCTTTTTCCTGGGTGGTGGTTCCTAATGTGGAACCTTGCATCGTGTAACCATAGTTTGGGTTGTTCTTCCCTAGGTGCATAACTTTGCAATTGTCCACATTAAATTTCATCTGCCATTTTGATGCCCAGTCTTCCAATTTATCAAGATCCTCTTGCAATTTTCCACAATCCTCTTGGGTTTTAACTTTAAATAGTTTTGTGTCATCTGCAAATTTGATAACCTCACTTGTTATTCCACTTTCCAGGTCATTTATGAATATGTCAAATGTCAAGGCATTCTGAATGTGAAGTCCACCTAGGCATTGCCCACTCCTGCCAACGTGCTGGGAAGACAGAGCTTGTAAGTGACACTCTGTCCATAGAAAAAGAAGAGCCATTTTCCGGGCCACCCCCCAGACATTTGGTGCCCCCCTGCCTGAGATAGGTTACTGTCGCTGCGTTGTCAGACAGTATGTGAACCGCTTGCGTCTGGAGTGTAAGGAAGTGCTGTAGCGCCAACTGCACCGCTCGGACCTCTCGGAGGTTGATAATCCAGCTTGCCTCGATCGGAGTCCAGAAGCCATGCACAGACTGGCCTTGGCAATATGCGCCCCAGACGACGAGACTCGCATCGGTCGTGAGGATGATCCAAATGGGAATTTCCAGAGGGATTCCTTTCATTAAGTTGTCGTGAGCGAGCCACCATTATAGGGAATGGTGGGCAGAGAGCGGAAGAGGAAGTGGCACATTGTAAAGCTGGCTCACCAGTGACCACCAGCCTAGCAGGGCCTATTGTAGAGGCCGTATGTGTGCCCGTGCCCAAGGGACCACCTCCAAGGTGGATGCTATGGAACCGAGGACTTGTAGATAATCCTACGCCGTTGGGGACCGCATTCACTGGAAGATCTGTATCTGTGTGCATATTTTCCCCATTCTTTCGGCCCTTGCACGTGTTGAAACAGGCTCCTAGGAAATCTAGTGACACTGAAAGGTGTAGTGCACTTTTTGCCCGATTTACAACCCATTCCAGCCTTTCTAAAAAGCTCACTACTCGTACCGCTGCGAGCACTTCATTGAGGGAGTCTGCCCATATGAGCCAATCGTCCAAGTAGGGATGAACACTAATGCCTTGCTGCCATAGTGCCGCCGCCACTAACACCATGTACTTGAAGGTGTGGGGAGCTGTTGCCAGACTGAATGGCAGCGCACAGAACTGATAGTGCTGACCCAGGATGGCAAATCGCAGAAATCTCTGATGCTCGTGGTAAATTGGAATGTGAAGGCATGCCTCAATGAGGTCTAGGGACGCAAGAAATTCTCCGGGCCGCACTGCCTGAATGACAGATTTCAGCATCTCCATGTTAAAATGGAAAACAAGATAGCGGTTGACTCCCTTGAAGTCCAGTATGGGTCGGAAGGCGCCGTCCTTTTTTGGAGTGATGAAACAGATGGGAATACCAACCTAGGTTCCTCTCAGGCACCGGGATTGGACAGATTGCCCTGAGTTGCAATAAATGCTGCAGAGTTTCGCATACCGCGAGCCGCTTTGCAAGGGAACCGTACGGGGAAACAAGGAAGGCTGCCCAGATGGGCTTGGCACAGTTGAGGGCGTACCCAAGGGGCACCAATCCAAGCACCCACCTGTCAGATGTGATTTGGGCCCATTTGCGGAAAAAAGGTGTAAGTGCCCCCTATCTGCGGCACTGCGGAATAGGCCCAAACACCGTCAGTGGGAGGGACGTCTCCTTCCGGTGAACTTTGCGGAGGAGGAGAAATTGTCCTATGAGTGGCGAAACCCTTGAAAGGGCTGAGGCTGTCTCTTGAACCCCTGTCTGGGAGTGGAAGCAAAGGACTTCCCTGGCCTGTATCTCTGGGAGTCCCAAAAATGGGCGCCCGAAGACAGCGCTGAGGAGGATCCCCGGAATTGCGTCCTGAGGTTCTGGGTCTGTCCCTCAGGTAGGCACTGAGGCTTGACCTCTCCCAAGTTTTTCACCAGCTTATTCAAATTCTCTCCAAAGAGGCGGCAGCTCTTGAACGGGAATCCAGCAAGACAAGTCTTTGATGCAGGGTACGCATTCCAATGGTGGAGCCAGAGCCAGCGACGTGCCACCGTCAATGCGGCCACCAACCTAGCAGTGAGGTGGAGAAGATCATAAAGGGCATCCACCAAAAAGGTGGTAGTTGATTCTAGACAAGCGAGCGAGGGATCTTCTGGCAGCAGCTGGATTCATTGCAACAAGAAGCGCATAGCCAGGCCCCCACACATGGATGCCAGCAAGGCGAGGGACGAGGAGGTGGGCAGTTTGCAAGAGACTTTCTACTTTACAGTCCAGTTGATCCTTCAGATCCATGCCCCCCCTCCACCAGAATAGTAGTATGCTTCATGACAGCATTCACTAGAACGTCTACTTTAGGAAATTGAAGGCACCTGTCAATCTCTGCCGGGGGCCAGGCATATATTCAACATAGTCAGCGAGCGGAGCACAAGGAGGTATCTGGGGATCCCACTTCATGGACACCATTTGTTGAAGCTCTGAAGGGAAAGGAAAAGCCTTTGATGGCTTACAAATACCTACTATAATGGGGTCCGGCTGTGAGGTACCCGTAGTTGGCGTAGGCGTGGTCGTAGACTCCGTGAGGTGAAGAGATTTCACAATTTGCGCTATTAAGGTGGGAAGCTCCTCCTTGCTGAACAGCTGCACATCCTGCCCTTCGTCCTGGTCGCCCTCCAGAGGAGACAGTTCGCCCTCCTCTCGCTCTGAAGTGCTACTGTAGCTTTGAGGTCCTGACAGGTTGTCAAGACAGTCGTCAGGCAGGTACCAATCCTCTCATGAAGGGTGCCACCCCTATGGCCTTGGATCATGTCTGGGCCGTTTTCTATTCATTGGATCTTGCTTGGACACCGACAAGGGTACTTTCCCTGGGACATTGGGGGTCCCCAGCCACCACAAATTCCAGGCTTTAGAGAAAAAAAAAAAAAAGCCATGAATTGAGCATCGACCTCCGGCTGCCTAAAGGAAGGGCTTGCCTGTGCTCCGGGCAGGCCCCCCTCTGGCAATAAAATAGTGGATTTGAATCTGCCCTTGCAGTATCTCTAGCTGGCAGCAAGTTTAAAGGGGCACTCACTTCCTCTTCAATCTGTGCTCCCTGTATGGCCTCATTGCAAGATGTAGCCCCCTGTTCTGTGGCACAGGATGCACACATTTGATTCCTGATGTTGTGCCGCTTGCGGCCGCAGCCAAGGCAGCATGTGAGGGCCGAGGACATGATGCTGCAGAAAATGCAGAAAAGAAATACATCCATCATGTAAATAATTGTAGATACTTACAATGTAATAACTGTTTGATGTTTTTAACCCTGATTTCCTAGTTACAATCCCTGTTTAATGTAAATACATTGCAAACAACCTGCAATGTATATGTTTTGTTTAATGTACACCACACTGATGTTAATAGCGTGGTATAAAAGAAATATTGAATAAATTAAATAAATAAATAAATAAATGTTGAGCAAATTCCAGTGGGAAAAACTGCAGACGCAGCCAGAGTGTTCTTTTGCGCGCTGGAGCCGTGCGATCACAGGGCTACGCTGCCAAATCAAAACTGGGGGATGCGTGCAATATCTGTTCCCAAGGTGTTCCTGTGCGTTCCGGAGCTGAAGCGGGAGCCGTGTGACAAGCAACGCTGTGCTGTGGATGTTGCCCTCGTGGCCCATGGAGATGCAGAGCCGGAAAGAGTAGTTACTCACCTGTAATAGGTGTTCTCTGGGGACAGCAGGAATCAGTCCTCACATATGGGGGATGTCAGCACCGACGGAGCCCCCATGCAGAGCAAATCCCCAGCTTTCATAGAAAGCCTTTGGGAGTTGCCATCACGCATGCGCGGTCCCCTTCCCGCCCAAGGGTGCCATCTTGTTCAGTCAAATGACATAGCTAAAAAGACGGCAAAAAAGAACAAAATATAACAATAGGACTGTAACTCCTAGGGGAGGAGGGAGGGTCGTGAGGACTGTTCCAGGAGAAAGCACAGTTACTTACCTGTAACAGGTGATCTCTGGGAACAGCAGGAATAAGTCTTCACATATGGGTACGTCGGTACCGACGGAGCCTGCGCGGGAACGCTCCCCAGCGTCCAATCAGAAAGCTTTTGGGAGCATCCCACAGCGCCTGCGTGCTGCCTTCCCACCTTTCCAACTGTCTCTCCTCAGTTGAGTTTTATAGCTGAGACAAAGAGGGAGAGAGAGGGAAAGGAAGAGGGAGAGAGAGGGAAAGGAAGAGAGAGAGAGACAACTCCTAGGGGAGGTGGGTGGGTTGTGAAGACTTATTCCTGCTGTTCCCAGAGATCACCTGTTACAGGTAAGTAACTGTGCTATCTCCAGGAACAAGCAGGAATGAGTCTTCACATATGGGGACTCCCTAGCTTTTGATGCCAGGGAGAGCGCCCAGTTGTGTGTCCCTGGGACAGGGCTGCACTTCCCCACCTGGATCTCTGGGATCTCATGAGGGATGGTGGGTAGGAGTTGATTAAGTATGGAACAGGTGTTTGAGAACAGCCTGACCAAACAAGGCATCCCGGCGGGAGTCCTTGTCTAAGCAATAATGGGCTGTGAAGGTATGAACTGAGGCCAAAGTGGCTGCTCGACAGATGTCGTCGATAGACACAGAGTTCAGATGAGCCATTGAGGCTGTCATGGCTCTCACATTGTGAGCTGTGACATGGCCCTCCAGAGAAATGTTCTTGCTCTGATAGGCGAAAGAAATACATTGGGCAATCCAGTTGGAAAGAGTTCTCTTGGAGGCTGGATGTCCCAATGAGAAGGATCAAAAGAAACAAAGAGTTGGGAAGACTTTCTATGTTGCTGTGTCCTCTAAGTAAAAAGCGAGAGCTCTTTTACAGTCCAGGGTATGAAGATTCCTCTCTGCAGGTGATGCATGAGGTCCTGGAAAAAAAGACAGGTAGGTAGACTTCTTGGATCAGGTGAAAAGGCGAGACCACCTAAGGCATAAAATGTGGATTAGTCCTAAGAACCACCTTGTCATGATGGAACCTTGTATAAGGTGGATTAGCTACTAGTGCTTGCAATGAGAAAGATAACCTTCCAAGAAAGGTATTTCAAGGAGGTAGTAGCTAAAGGTTCAATAGGCGGCTTCATAAGCTGACCAAGAACCAAATTTAAGTCCCATGCCACCGGTGGTGGTCTAATGGGAGGCTTTGTTAAAAGGAGGCCTCTCAAGAACCGTGCTACAAGGGGATGAGAGGAAACAGGTTGTCCATTTGGAGGCTTGAGTGAAGATGCAATAGCACTCAGATGGACTCTTACTGAATTTGTCTTAAGGCCTGCATTAGACAGATGCAGGAGATACTCCAGCAACGATTCCAGAGGTATGGCACGGGGGTTAAGACCCTTTTCAGAACACCAAATGGTAAACCTTTTCCACTTGAAGGAGTAAGAACGTCTAGTGGAAGGTTTTCTGGAAGCTTGAAGAACATCTTTCACTTGCTGAGAAAGCACAGTTACTTACCTGTAACAGGTGATCTCTGGGAACAGCAGGAATAAGTCTTCACATATGGGTAACGTCGGTACCGATGGAGCCTGCGCGGGAACGCTCCCCAGTGTCCAGTAGGAAAGCTTTTGGAAGCATCCCAAATCGCCTGCGCGCTGCCTTCCCGCCTTTCCCAACCGCCTCTCTCCAGTTCGAGTTTTAAAGCTGAGACAAAGAGAGAGAGAGGAAAGGAAAGATAGAGAGATACAACTCCTAGGGGAGGTGGGTGGGTTGTGAAGACTTATTCCTGCTGTTCCCAGAGATCACCTGTTACAGGTAAGTAACTGTGCTATCTCCAGGAACAAGCAGGAATGAGTCTTCACATATGGGGACTCCCCAGCTAGAGATGCCAGGGAGAAACCCCAGGTTGTGTGTCCTTGAAAAGGACTCTACCTCCTCCCATGGATCTCTGGCATCCGACCAGGGTAGGTGGGTAGGAGTTGATTAGGAATGGAACAGGTGTTTGAGGACAGCCTGACCAAACGAGGCATCCTGGCGGGAGTCCTTGTCCAAACAGTAATGGGCTGTGAAGGTATGAACCGAGGCCCAGGTGGCCGCTCGACAGATTTGGTTGATGGACACAGAGTTTAGATGAGCCATTGAGGGCGCCATGACTCTCACATTGTGAGCTGTGACATGGCCCTCCAGAGAAATGTTCCTACTCTGGTAGGCGAAAGAAATACACTGAGCAATCCAGTTGGACAGTGTTCTCTTAGAGACTGGAAGTCCTAAATGAGAAGGATCAAAAGCAACAAAGAGTTGAGAAGACTTTCTATGTTGCTGTGTTCTTTGTAAGTAAAAAGCGAGAGCTCTCTTACAATCCAAGGTATGAAGATTCCTCTCAGCACTTGATGCATGAGGTCCTGGAAAAAAGACAGGTAAATATACCTCTTGGTTCAGATGAAAAGGCGAGACCACTTTAGGCATAAAGTGTGGATTGGTCCTGAGGACTACCTTATCATGATGGAACCTTGTATAAGGTGGATTAGCCACCAAAGCTTGCAACTCACTGATGTGGCATGCTGAGGTGACTGCAATGAGAAAAACAACTTTTCAAGAAAGAAATCTCAAGGAGGTGGTGGCTAAAGGTTCAAAAGGTGGCTTCATAAGCTGGCCAAGAACCAGGTTTAAGTCCCATGCCACTGGAGGTGGTCTAATGGGAGGTTTAGTTAAAATAAGGCCTCTCATGAATCTTGCTATAAGAGGATGAGAGGAAATAGGTTGTCCATTGAGAGGCTTGAGGGACGGTGCAATAGCACTCAAATGGACTCTTACTGAATTCGTTTTCAGACCTGCATGGGATAGATGCAGGAGATACTCTAGTAGAGATTTCAGAGGTATTGCAAGAGGGTTTAGACCCTTCCCTGAACACCAAATGGTAAATCTTTTCCATTTGAAAGCATAGGAACGTCTAGCAGAAGGCTTTCTAGAGGCATGAATAACATCTCTGACTTGTTGAGAGAGATGAAGATCATGAAGGTCTAGGCCCTCAGCAACCAAGCCCTGAGATGGAGAGAATGGGGGTTTGGGTGCCACAACGTTCCTTCTTCCTGGGATAAAAGGTCTGGTGCAGAGCCCAAGTCCAGGGAAGGAGCTTGAGAGAGATGCAGAAGTAGAGGGTACCACACTTGGCGTGGCCAATGTGGTGCTATGAGGATCATGGTCCCTCGATCTCTCTGAAGCTTGAATAGTGTTTTGGGAATTAGGGGAATTGGTGGAAAGGCATAAAGGAAGTCTTGACCCCAGTGAAGGAGGAAGGCATCCTTGGCCTGAACTCCCTGACACGGAATTCTGGAACAGAACCGGGGAAGTTTGGCATTCCACGGACTTGCAAAGAGGTCTATGTCTGGGGTTCCCCAAATTAAAAAAATCCTGGTTACCTGGTCCATGTGGAGGGACCACTCGTGTGGAAGCAGAACTCGGCTGAGTCTGTCCGCCCAAGAGTTTTGAACGCCTGGAAAATATACTGCCAGAAGATGGATGTGATGCTCTCTTGAGAAGGCCCACAGTCGCAAAGCTTCGTTGCAAAGCGACAGAGAGCCAGTCCTGCCCTGCTTGTTTACGTAGAACATGGCTACTTGGTTGTCCATATGGATGAGGACTGTCCTGTAGCTGAGCAGGGAATGGAACACTGAGAGCTAAGAATATTGCTCTGAGTTCCAATAGATTGATATGCAGAGAAGTCTCCTGTGGAGACCAGATGCCCTGGGTGGAGAGATCCTGCAGATGAGCTCCCCAACCCATTGGAGAAGCATCTGTTGTCAGAGTTGCTTGGGGTAGCAACTGCTGAAAAGGCGACCCCAGCAACAGATTTGGAGGGGACTTCCACCACTGGAGAGACCAAAATAGGCGACTTGAGTTTGCTATTTTGTCTGACAGGCAACCTGATGCCTGAGTCCATTGGGTGGACAAAGTCCATTGAGCTGCCCTCATGTGAAGGCAAGCATATGGAACCACATGCACGGTGGATGCCATGTGGCCTAATAGTTGTAACATCTCTCGAGCAGTTAAATGGGACTTTAACTGTATCTGGGTGGCTAACTGCACCAAGCGTAGGCAACGGGCCTGAGGAAGATAGGCCCTTGCAGTTGTGGTATCCAGCAAGGCCCCTATAAACTCCAGAGACTGAGTAGGGGTGAGATGGGATTTTGGGATGTTTATTACCAGTCCCAAATACTGAAGGACACGCATTGTGCAGGTTAGAGAAATCTGGGCCTCTGACTGGGATGAAGCTCGAATGAGCCAGTCGTCCAGATATGGGAAAACGAATATTCCTAGAGTGCGTAGAAATGCAGCTACTACTGCCATGCATTTCGTGAACACCCTTGGTGCAGAGGCCAGACCGAAAGGAAGCACCCTGTATTGGTAGTGCTTTCCTTGAAAAAGGAACCGAAGGAACCTTCTGTGTGTTGGATGGATGAGGACATGGGTGTACGCATCCTTGAGATCTAGAGAACAAAGCCAGTCCTGACTCTGAAGGTATGGCAGCAGAGTACCGAGAGAAATCATCTTGAATTTCTCTTTGAATAGAAACTTGTTCAATTCTCTGAGATCTAATATGGGTCTGTAGCCCCCTGTTTTCTTTGGAATAAGAAAATAATTGGAGTAGAACCCTGAGCCCTGTTGAAGAAGGGGTACTTCTTCTATTGCCCCTTGGGCAAAAAGGGTAGCAATCTCCTGACCCAGAAGGTTGAGGAGAGATGTTGGAGAATTATACTGTCTCACCATGGTGTGGGGAGGAAGGTTCAAGAAATGAAGCTTGTACCCTTCCCTTACAATGGAGAGGGTCCATTGCTCTGCTGTAATTTGCTCCCATCTGGGAACAAAGTAAGCCAACCTTCCTGGAATGGTGAGGGGCTCTGGTTCTTCCAGAGCCAGAAAGGCTAAGTTCTCTAGTTGCAAGTCAAAGGCCCTGGGGAGGCTGAGGCTGCTGAGTCGTGGGAGGCCTGGCAGCCTTTGACTTGGCCTGTTTAGGTTGTTGCTGACGCTTTGCAGCAAAACGACCTGCAGATGATGCCTGCTGACCATAAGCAGGATAGTATCTTCCCTTTTTAGAAAAAGTTGTCTTTTTGAACAACCTTTTCTTAGCAGGAGCAGAGGTAGACTTTGAAAGTCGATCCAAAGCAGAGTTCTCAGCATCCATCTGAGTGGCCTTTGCTTTCCAATCCCTGCCAAAAAGGTTTTCACCTGTACAAGGAAGATTTCCCAGTTCACCTTGGACCCAAAGTTCCAAATCAGAGGCTTGTAACCAAACAATTCTGCGTGCACCTATGGCAATAGCCGAGGCTCTGCTTACACACTCAAAAGTGTCAAAGGCTGCACGGTTGGAAAATTTGGAAACATCTTGAGCATGTTTAAGCCAAGTGAGAAATTCCTGCCTTTTATCTTCTGAAATAAAAGGGGCTAAAGTCTGCAGATGATCTGTGACTTCTTTTAGAAACATCCCCATATAGAGACTATAGGAGTTGATTCTGGCAGCAAGCATATTAGCTTGGAAAACCCGCCAAAAGCATCAAGGGTCCTGCATTCACATCCTGGAGGATTAGATGAGTGTCTCTTTGCACTCTTTATTTTCCTCATGGCAGACTCTACCACAATAGAGTGGTGAGGAAGCTGAGACTTATGAAAGCCAGGACAAGGAGGGACACGGTACATGGTGTCTAATTTACGAGAATGAGGAGAGGTGGTAAGAGGAGTCTCCCACATGCTCAACATGAGATCATAGAGAATCTCATGAATAGGTAAAGTAGCTGCTTTTTTAGGAGCCTTAGGATATTGCAAAATATCTAGTTGCTTGGCTCTAGGCTCTGACTCAGGGGCCACTGTAATGGAGAGGCCACTAGCCACTTCCCTAATGATGTCCTGAAAAGACAGGTCTTCTGGAGGAGACATTCTTCGTTTTGGAGAATCAGACTCCTGAGGAAGAAGTACCGGTGCATCGACAGAAACCTCCGACTCATCAGAGTTTTCGGAGGAATCGAAGTATTGCCTGTCTGGATGCTCCTGTAAAGTCCGATACGCGTACCGAGTGGGATCAACATCGGGAGTAAGCGGTACCGGTTCGGTACCGATGGGCATCATAGGACAGGGTACCGTTGCAGTCGACACTGAAGCCGATGTCGATGCAATCGGTACTGGCACCGGGAATGATGCCGGTGTCGGTACCGGCAACGGAGACTGTTGCGGTAACGGAGGCATCGAAGCCTGCATAAACACCGTTAGGGTGCGCTGCATGGACAGAATTTTCTGATCCATCGACGCCACCAGAGTCTGGATGTCGGTACCAGTGGAGGCCACCGGTACCCCAGAACACGGCAACAGGTGATTGGTCGAGGCCGAGCCATCGATGTCAATCTGTGACCCCATAGACAATGCTTTGGAAGCCGGAACTTCCCGCCGGGGTAATTTTGCCGGTGCGGAATCCTCCAGGACAAGCCCGGAGGCATCTCGATGCTTAGAGGGAGATTTGCCCGTCGAGGACCGGCTAGATTTATGTTTGGTTACCTGAGATCCATGGGAGGAAGAAGCAGCCCTGGAAGACGTCGATGCCACCGAGGCTGCATCAGAGGGAAACAGGGTACTGAGCTTGGCTGCTCGGTTCTGCCGACCTCTATTAGACATCATGGTACAGGACACACAATCCGTGAAGGAATGGTCAGGACCCAAACATTTTAGACACCAGTCATGGGTGTCGGTGACAGAAATAGTACCGCCACACTTCGTGCACTTTTTGAACCCGGAAGCGGGCTTCTCCATGAGGAGAAAATATGTTCAGGCCTAAGGCCCAAACCGAAAATGCACAGTTGAAGAAAGAAAAGTTTTTTGTTTTGTTTTTTTAAGAAAGAAAGGAAAAGACCGGCGGTACCGGTCTGACGTCGAAGAAGGTAGACGCGACACAGAAAAAAATAAAGAATTCTTCTGCGGTGACAAGAACACGACCTGCTGGCTCTGTGGAAAAGAAGAACTGGAGAGAGGCGGTTGGGAAAGGCGGGAAGGCAGTGCGCAGGTGCTGTGGGATGCTCCCAAAAGCTTTCTTACTGGACGCTGGGGAGCGTTCCCACGCAGGCTCCGTCGGTACCCATATGTGAAGACTCATTCCTGCTTGTTCCTGGAGATAAAGGAAGATCCTGGAGATCTAAGCCTTCAGCAACCAAGCCCTGAGATGCAGAGACTGGGGACTGGGATGCCACAACTTTCTGTCCTCCTGAGAGAGGAGGTCTGGAGCAGACCCTAACTCTAGGGAGGGAGCTTGAGAGAGATGTAGAAGCAGAGGGTACCACACTTGCCGTGGCCAATGTGGAGCTATGAGAATCATGTGGCCTCTGTCTCTCTGAAGCTTGAAGAGGGTTTTGGGAATTAGGAGGATGGGTGGAAAGGCATACAGGAAGTCTTGACCCCAGTGAAGGAGGAAAGCATCCCTTGCCTGAGCCGGAGTTCTGGAACAGAACCGGGGAAGTTTGGCATTCCACGAACTTGCAAAGAGGTCTATGTCCGGGGTTCCCCAAATTTGAAAAATTTTGGAGACCTGGGCCATATGTAGGGACCACTCGTGTGGAAGCAGAACTCGACCGAGTCTGTCTGCCCAAGAGTTTTGAACCCCTGGAAGATAGACTGCCAGAAGATGAATGTGATGCTCTCTGGCGAGGGCCCAGTCGCAGAGCTTCGTTGCAAAGCGACAGAGAGCCAGTTCCTCCCTGCTTGTTTATGTAGAACATGGCTACCTGATTGTCTGTGTGGACAAGGACTGTCTTGTGGCTGAGCAGGGTGTGGAAAACTCGTAGAGCAAGGAAGATTGCTCTGAGTTCCAAGAGGTTGATGTGGAGACAAGTCTCCTGTGGGGACCAGATGCCCTGGGTGGAGAGGTCCTGAAGATGAGCTCCCCAGCCCATTGGAGAAGCATCTGTTGTAAGAGTTGCCTGGGGTAGAGGCTGTTGAAAAGGACACCCCAGCAAGAGGTTCTGAGGGGACTTCCACCACTGGAGGGACAAAATGAGGCGACTTGTGTTTGCTATTTTGTCTGACAGGCAGCCTAATGCCTGGTCCATTGGGTGGATAAAGTCCACTGAGCTGCTCCCATGTGAAGGCGAGCATATGGTACCACATGAACGGTGGAAGCCATGTGGCCTAGCAACTGTAACATCTCTCGAGCAGTGAGTAGGGGTTTCAACTCTGTTTGAGAAGCTAACTGCATCAAGCGAAGGCAACGGGCCTGGGGAAGAAAGGCCCTTGCCTTTGTGGTATCCAGCAATGCCCCTATAAACTCCAGGGACTGAGTAGGGATCAAATTGGATTTTGGGATGTTTATTACCAGCCCTAAGTATTGAAGGATACGCATTGTGCAGGTTAGAGCAGTCCTGGCCTCTGATTGAGTGGGAGCTCGAATGAGCCAGTCGTCCAGGTAGGGGAAGACAAATATTCCCAGGGTGCGCAGAAAAGCAGCAACCACTGCCATGCATTTTGTGAACACCCTTGGTTCAGAGGCCAGGCCAAAGGGGAGCACTCTATTGATAGTGCTTCTCCTGGAAAAGGAACCGAAGGAACCTTCTGTGAGTTGGATGGATGAGAACATGAGTGTACGCATCCTTGAGATCTAGAGAACAAAGTCAATCCTGACTCTGAAGGTATGGCAGCAGAGTTCCCAGAGAAACCATCTTGAATTTTTCTTTGACTAGGAATCTGTTCAATTCTCTGAGATCTAAAATGGGTCTGAAGCCCCTGTTTTCTTTGGGATAAGAAAATAGGGGGGAGTAGAACCCTGTGCCCTTGTTGTTGAGAAGGCATTTCCTCTACTGCCCCTTGGGCTAGAAGAGTGGCAACCTCCTGCTCTAATAGGCTGAGGAGGGAGGTTGGAGAATTGAACTGGTGCACTCTTGTGAGAGGGGGCAAGCTGGAAAAATGAAGTTTGTACCCCTCTCTTATGATGGAGAGTGTCCACTGCTCTGCTGTGATTTGCCCCATCTGGGAGCAAAGTGACATAGCCTTCCTGGAATGGTGGAGGGCTCTGGTCCTTCTAGAGCCAGAAAGGCTAAGTTCTCTAGTAGAGAGTCAAAGGCCCTGAGGTGGCTGAGACTGCTGGGCTGGAGCAGGCCTCGCAGCCTTTGCCTTGGTCTGTTTGGAGGATTGCTGACGTTTGGAAGGGAACTGAGCTGCAGAAGATGCTCTCTGACTATAAGCAGGATAGGATCTTCCCTTCTTTGAAAAAGGTGTTTTCTTGAACCTTTTCTTAGCAGGAGCAGATGTAGATTTGGATAGTCTATCCAAAGCAGAATTTTCAGCATCCATCTGATTGGCTTTTGCTTGCCAATCTTTACCAAACAGATTTTCACCTGTACAAGGGATATTTCCCAATTCATCTTGGACCCAGGTCTCCAAATCAGATGCTTGAAGCCAAGCAACCCTACATGCTGCTATAGCTATAGGTGAGGCTCTGCTTACGCATTCAAAGGAATCGAAAGCTGGACGGTTGGAGAATTTGGAGACATCCTGGGCATGTTTGAGCGCAGAGAGAAATTCTTGCCTTTTATTGTCAGACATAAAAGGACTTAAAGTCTGCAAATGGTCAGTGACCTCTTTTAAGAACATGCCCATGTTGAGACTATAAGAATTAATTCTTGCAGCAAGCATGGAAGTTTGGAAGATTCTTCTACCAAAAGCATCCAGGGTTCTACATTCACGTCCTGGAGAATTAGAGGCATGTCTCTTGGCACTTCTAATCTTTTTCATTGCAGACTCAACCACAATAGAGTGGTGAGGAAGCTGAGTCTTATGGAAACCAGGACAAGGAGGGACACGATACATGTTGTCCAACCTGCGAGAATGAGGAGAGGTGGTTAGAGGTGCTTCCCACATCCTTAACATGAGATCATACAGAATCTCATGAATAGGCAAGGTAGCCGACTCTTTAGGAGTTTTAGGATACTGTAAAATATCTAACTCCTTAGCTCTAGGCTCTGACTCTGGGGCTACTGTAATAGAGAGACCCCGAGCCACCTCTCTGATAAAGTCTTGAAAAGACAAGTACTCTGGAGGAGACATCCTTCGTTTAGGAGAGGACTCCTCCTGTGGAAGAAGCATCGCTGCATCGACAGACTGTTCAGAATCCTCAGAGTCAGAGGAATCGAAGTATCGTCTGTTGGGATGCTCTTGCAAAGCCCGATACCCGTACCGACCGGGGTCGGTATCGGGAATCATCGGTACTGGGGTATCGGTACCGGAAGGCTGCAGAGGGCAGGGTACCAGCATGGCTGACACCGATGCCGATGGTACCGATGGCGATACCGGAGCCGGTACCTGCGGAGTAGTCTGATGCGGTACCACGGGCATCGATGCCACAAGGAAAGCCGCCAGACTGCGTTCCATGGACAGAATCCTCTGATCCATGGACGCTACCAATGCCTGGAAGTCGGTACCGGAGGAGGCCACCGGTACCCCAGAGCATGGCATCAGGAGATCAGTTGAGGACACGCCATCTAGATTGTCCTGGAACCCCAATGATGCTGCTTTAGAAGCCGAAGCCTCCCGCCGGGGTAATTTTGCCGGTGCAGAATCCTCGCGGGCAAGGCAAGAGGCATCTCGATGCTTAGAAGGAGATTTGCCCTTCGAGGACCGGCTGGATTTATGTTTAGTTACCTGAGATCCAATGTTCCCTCTAATTTTCTGTAGGCTGTGTGCGCATAAAATATCAGCTGTGCAACTTTTGAAGGAAGGTTAAATTTTTGTGCGCCACATAATGACACTTTAAAATTTGACTACACATCAGAATACAGTATGTACACCACATTGATTTTAATCAAATTAAATGAAAATAGACAATTACTAAATGAAGGGGAAAATTTCTAGTAATTACAATCACAAATTTTAAATTTTAAGACGTCTGTGTTGTTTTCTATTAGAATCAAAGCTGTAATTTTTGTGCGCTCTGTTTTAAAGTATGTGCGCTCGCTCGGCGAGGTGTGTGCGCGCGCACACGCGCACAGCTTAGAGGGAACAGTGCTGAGATCCATGTGAGGAAGTAGCAGCCCTGGAAGACGTCGAAGCTGCATCAGAGGGAAACAGGGTACTGAGCTTGGCAGCTCGGTTCTGTCGACCTCTCTTAGACATCATGGAACAGGACATACAAACTTTGATGGAATGGTCAGGGCCTAAACATTTGAGACACCAGTCATGGGTGTCGGTGACGGATATAGTACCGCCACATTTTGTGCACTTCTTAAAACATGAGGCAGGTTTTTCCATATTTGAGGAAAAAGGTTTTGGGCCTAAGGCACAAAATTGAAGTACACCTGAAGAAAAAATAGGTTTTTTTTTTTTGGTTTTTTTTTAAGGAAAAGAAGAACCACCGGCGGTACCGGTATAGCGTCGAAGGCGGCAGACGCGTCAGAAAAGAAATAAAGAAAAAAATAAGGAAATTCTTCTGTGGTGACAGGAACACGACCTGCTGGCTCCGCGGAAAAACAACAACTGAGGAGAGACAGTTGGAAAGGCAGCACGCAGGCACTGTGGGATGCTCCCAAAAGCTTTCTGATTGGACGCTGGGGAGCGTTCCCGCGCAGACTCCGTCGGTACCGACGTACCCATATGTGAAGACTCACCTGTTACAACTACGCTTTCTCTGGGAACAAGCAGGAAGTCAGTCCTCACATATAAGATTCCCCAGCTATAGGCTACCGAGAACCCATAACTAAAAAAGGCTCCCTCTACGAGAGCCGCAAGCAGCCGCAGCAGCAATGAAAACTAAGGGAATAGTACTCCGGTAGCCTGAACACAAAGGGGTTGGAGGGCAGGAGCTGCCTAGACCTCGAAAAGGTTACAAAGTACAGACTGTCCGAAGGCACTGTCCCGATGGGACTCCCTGTGCAGGCAGTAATAAAGCCTGACTCGAAGACCAGGTGGCGGCCCGGCAGATGTCTGCCATAGGAATAGAGCAGAAATGAGTCACTGATGCCGCCATGGCCCTGATCCTATGGGCCGTAACTCAACCCTCCATAGGAAGCTCAGCTGTCCTGTATGCCCAGGCAATGCAGTCTGCCACCCAGGTGGACAGCGTACACTTAGATACCGCCATCCCCAGCTTACTGGGATCATAAAAAACGAAAAGTTGAGAAGCCTTCCGATGCGGTTGTGTACACTGGATATAGAAGGCCAACACCCTCTTACAGTCCACCGTATGCAGGACTGACTCTGCCCGACTGGCATGCGGCCTGGGAAAAAAGACAGGCAGAACCACCTCCTAGTTGAGGTGGAATGAGGAGACCACTTTTGGAAGGAACTTGGGGTGCGTGCGAAGCACCACCCGGTTCCTATAGAACCTGGTATAGGGTCTTTCCGACACTAGGGCCTGGAACTCACTCACCCGCCAGGCAGATGCAAGTGCCACCAGGAAAACCACCTTCCAAGAAAGATAGCGTAGATGACAAGTAGCCATGGGCTCAAAGAGCAGCCTAGAAAGCTGTCCTAACACCACGATGAGATCCCACTTGGTCGCCAGAGGGCGGACTGGGGGTCTCAAGAGGAGTAGGCCCCTCAGGAACCAAGAGACCAAAGGGTGGGTGGAGAGGGGCTTCTCATCCACTGAAAGGTGATGCACCACAAGGGCACTGAGGTGCACCCTGACAGAGTTGGACTTGAGGCCCGAGGTGGAGAAGGTATTGTAGAACCACCCGTACTGGGCAAGATAAAGAATCTAACTCCTGCTCCTCGCCGGAAACCTACATCACATCAAGGCGTATGCTCGTCTGGTCGACCGCCTCTGCGAGGCCAGCAAGACCTCCTCAATATTCTTTGGAAGGAGGAGCGGAACAAGAATTACCCTTTCAGCAGCCACGCCATCAAGTTGAGTGAGCTGAGATTGGGGTGCAGAAGAGAGCCCCCCTTCTGAGACAGGAGACTTGGTGAGGACCAAGGGAATCGGGGCCACCACCACTAGCTGCAGAAGAAGCGAGAACCAGGGTTGCCTGGGCCACCGAGGAGCAATAAGGATGACCAAGGCCCTGTACTGGAGAATCTTGAACAGCGTCTTGGCCACCAGAGAAGGTCCCCCGGACCATGATATCAGAAACGCATCGGCAGCCACCCTGTGCGGGTGGGTTCGCCTGGAGCAGAAACAGGGCAACTGGTGATTGTCCGGACTCGCAAACAGGTCCATCACCAGCCATCCCCAGGTCTGGAAGAGCTAACTGGCTACCCCGTGGTCCAGCTGCCATTCGTGGGGTTGGAGAATCCTGCTTAGCCTGACTGCTAGCCAGTAATCCTGCTTGATGTACAGAAGTTAGAAACAACGAGCAAGCTTACTCCTTCGGGGGGGAAAAGCTTTGAAAGAACTTCAAGCCCAGCCGGATATAGTGATACGGTGGGCTGATAAGGGCGGAGCCACGGTGGTGATGAGTAGAACACAATATCTACAGGAGGCGGAGCGGCAATTGTCCCATGCTGATGTCTATAAATTATTGTTGCAGGATCCCACGGTTGATTTGCAAAGACGGATCAAGACCATCACATCTCAAGCGTTGGCGATAAACGTGATCACCAGAAAAGAATGGAAGTTTCTCAATGAGCCTTCACCGACCATGGCTCGTTTTTATCTTTTACCTAAAGTGCACAAGCACATCTCAAATCCTCCAGGGAGACCGACAGTCTCCACAAAGGAACAGTTTTGGAACCCCTTTCAATTTACATCGACTCCTTTTTGCGGCCATTGATGTCCAGTATTCCGTCATATGTTAAAGATACATCGCATTTAGCACAGTTACTTACCTGTAACAGGTGATCTCCGGAACAGCAGGAATTAGTCTTCACATATGGGAGACGTCGCCGACGGAGCCCGCACGGGAATGTTCCCCAGCATCCAATCAGAAAGCCTTTGGGAGCATCCTCCGCGCCTGCGCAGTGGCTTCCCGCCCTTCCTACTGCCTCTCCCCAGTTGAGTTTCATAGCTGAGCCAGAAGGAGAGGAGAGGAAGGAATAGAGAGAGAAAGAGATACAACTCCTAGGGGAGGCGGGCGGGTTGTGAAGACTAATTCCTGCTGTTCCGGAGATCACCTGTTACAGGTAAGTAACTGTGCTATCTCCAGGAACAAGCAGGAATGAGTCTTCACATATGGGGACTCCCTAGCTGAGGATGCCCGGGGGAGATCCCGTAAGCCCGGCCCAGGACGGGATGGCATTTGCCCAACCTGAATCCCCGGCATCCCCTGAGGGATGGGTGGTAGGAGTTGAGAGAGAGAGGAACAGCAACCCAAAGACTACCGGCAGAGTAGTCATTAGAAAGCATGGAAGCATCATTAAGTTTTAAAGAATTAATGGCTTAGTACCACGTAGAGCTTACCTACTGAGTTGTAGGAAGTAGAACTGTGATGAAGGTACTGTAGACGCAGTAGAGAGGTCTTCAAGGGAACTTCACCGCAGCGAGGAGGAAGTTCCAATCCGGAAAGCCAGGAGATCCAGCAGTCAGCTGGGTCAGGAGAAGGACGGTAGGTCTTCAAGAAAGCTGAGCACTCCCTTAGGAGCAGAGTCCATAACCCAAAGGACTAACAGTAGAAGACTTGCCGATCTGGATAGCCTATTCCGGAGGAGAGTAGGGGAGTACCCCGGAGCAGAAGGGGTACACAGTTTGCCCTAGCAAAGAGATAGGGAGACAAGGGTCTGAACCTCCGGGAGGAGGGCATAACTGAAAATAGAAGCTGTTGACTTCACAGCAGTAGGGACCCCGGAGGGGAGGGGGGGGGGGGGTGCGTAAGTACCGGCCATTGGGAAAAAAATGGGCGGCAGAACACAGGCACTGTGGGCATCCCCAAAAAAGTGTGCCTATCAAGCAGGTGATATCTGGAATATCTAGGCCGTCGGGCATGTAGAATGCCCCACCCCGACACTAACGCAGGCACGCCGAGGAACCTGCCATTGATCCACAGAACGTCCATCCGGGGAGGTGGCGTCAAGATCCGTCCGGGAGAGGGATCTACTCTGGTGGAACAAGGGCAGATAGGCGAACTAACAGCACGGTAGCGTGAAGGACAGAGGATAGTATCCGTCCGGAAGAACACATCAGGGGGCTTGAGGCCCTATAGGTGTCCCCAGGACCTGCACGCAGAACTCGCCCCCCGCACTAATCGGGGAACATGAGGGCATAGTCCTTGGTAATCATTGGGGGACTATAGCAGCTGGAAGGGAAAAATTCTGGTACGGAAGCAATCAGCAGGGGAATACTGGCCGAGAAGGATTCGGGGCCGTACCTAAGGGTAAGCCAGTTGACCGTGGACCAGAGCTGTCAGGGAGTAGAGGTGGTCTCCCTCTACCAACGGAAGGAGAATACCTGAACCCCTGGGTAAGCCCCCGAACCATTCGCCCTACTGAACGAGCCCCATCTCAATTGTAAACTTCTGGTAAGAAGGGAAAAAACTGCAGGCAGCCGCCCACCGGAGCTTAAAACTGCTTGGTATGAGAGTTCTGACGCAGGCCCGGGAACTTCAACCCAGGGTGAGAGATCCCTTGCTTGGGCGCACCTGGCGGGTGGGCCGAGGGGTGACATTTCCTCTTCCTAGGGAAGGAGGGTCTGGACAGGCGTGTACCACCGCCGGGGGGAAGCCGGGCCCTAGGATGGCTTCTAACGCTGGGAAGGTTAGCGAAGCACTGCGCGACCTGACGTAAGGCTTCGCTATTGAAGAGGTGATCTCCGTCACAGGGAGAATTACCCAGGCTATGCTGTGCCCGTCTACACAACTCAGACGCCTGCAACCATGCTGTACGGCGTGCTCTAATGGCAACAGCAGAGCATCTGCTGACCGACAGGAAGGAGTCTAGAGAAGCACGAGAAAGGAACACAGAGATATTCCTGCAGTGATAAAGAAGCAAGGAATATTCAAAGGCCTTGGTTGCAGATAAGAAGGGAGACAACAGAGATAATCTCTCGGTGACCTCCCGGAGCGACAGACTCATATAAAAAATATATGAAGCACGCGGAACAACCCAGCCGGATCTCATTTTCCGCTGTGACTAAATGTCAAATATAACTGCTCCTGGAGGGGGTGGGGGAAAGGGGAGACTGGCAGCAGGGGAAACCAATTCCCTCTACGTAAATCCGCCTAGTATTTTATTCCTCATCACTAAGAATACTACTGCTAACTGTATGATTTTGAAGCATTTGTACCATTCAATGAGTGCAGTTTTCTACACAGGACGGGCATGTGCAGAGGGCAGAGTATATTTTTCATACATCACCGATTCAAATTGTCAGTCATGATGCTCTATCTCTGCCTCATCTAGGGTGGCATGGGTTGGCTACCGTCTAACCAGCTAGAGTCTAAAACTGTGCCAGAATTCCTATTTACTTATCCTACCAATAAATGCATCATTTGGCATATAATTGTGCCTTCCCCCTGCACATGCACGCCCACTTGCTCCTTTGCATCACTCTCTTCTTCGACATCACTTTTAAGATGGGCGTAGTCTGCTATTATTTCTGTCTTAAAGCTTTCGGACGCCCGTGCACTCTGCACTAGACCCTGTTAGTCGTCTACATGAGGTGGAAGAACGTTTAGAACTGTATTAACTCCTCAATTTGTGCTTCTGGGTCAATCATTATTGTATTCCTGTAATCACTCCATTCCATCCCCCCTGGGATTTACTGTTAGATGTCCTTAGTTATGTTTGCTTCGTTCCTTTAAATATTGTGTCTATGTAAACAGTTTGTTTGTTTTTTTTTTGCTTTGTTGCTGGATTTTCCAAATGCGAGTTGTTTATTATCGCGTAAGCAGAAGTATGCCATTCTTTGTTCAGAAAAAGTGGTTTTTTTTTTTTTTTTGCTTTGTTGCTGGATTTTCCGAATGCGAGTTGTTTATTATCGCGTAAGCAGAAGTATGCCATTCTTTGTTCAGAAAAAGTGGTTTTTTTTTTTTTGGTTTTTTTTTTGGGGGGAGAGGGTAGAGTACTTTCCTGAAGCAGTTAGACATGGTAGGGGAGTGATGGTGGCAGATAGGAGGACTACATCAGCGGGGAGGGAATTCCACCTCTTCTCTACTGCGGGGGGACCTACCTGTCTGACAGGCCTGGTGGGGCGGTCTCTCCCCAGTGCGGAGGCTGGGTGGTGGAGGGGAGAGGTGTCCATAGAAGGTGAGGTGGGGTAAGTACCTATGATTAAAGGGGATTTAAGGTGGGGTGACTGGCGGTAGGCAGTTGCTATTTGGGCTGGGGGGAAGGGGGGACACGCTCAGAGGGGTCTCGGGAGGGCTACCTAGGAGGGGGTTGGTGCAGGGAGCCCTGTCGATAGGAGATAGTGATAGGGGATAGGGGTGGGATTGGGTGACTTGGCTGGGGTAAGTTCTTGGTTGGGGGGGAATTTAGGGGAAGGGTCATTGGTTTAAGGGGTAAAAGGTTAGGGGGGGAAGGGGGGAAAGGTCGTCGCACCCTACAATCTCTGCAAAGAGCTATTTCCTTCTATCGTAGTGACAATTTGGGGAGACCCCGGGCTGGGAGGGTCTCCTTGAGCACGAAGAGCTGGCAGCGGGGGGCGTCAACAGACAAAAACCCTCTGAGAGTAATAACCTGGAACGTCTGTGGACTGGGTAACCCGATTAAGCGATATAAAGTGCTCAAGGCATTGGCTCGGCAGCGATGTGATATTGCGTTACTACAAGAGACCCATCAGACGGCTGAAGAGCATGCTAAATTGTGTCGGGACTGGGTGGGCCAGGTACGGGGTGCGCCTGCACTGGGAAAGAAAGGAGGGGTGGTCATACTTATACATAGACGTGTGCGCTTTACTTTGCACCGTCAGTGGGCCGATCCCAATGGGAAATTTCTGTTATTATATGGGTTACTGGAAGACCGGGACATCATACTAGGAGATGTATATGGCCCCAATGTATTAGATAGGGATTTTTTTAACCGCATTGCAGCCAAAATTGAACAACTGCTGGACGTCCCTATGCTGGTGGGGGGGGACTTCAATGGTGTTTTCGACGTGCGTCTAGATACCTCTGCTGCCAGGGTGACGAGAGACAGGGTGCTCGGCTCTCAACTGCTGCAATGCTTTCGGGCCCGCTTAAACTTGGTAGATCCCTGGCGACTGTTGCACCCCTCTGAGAAAGAGTTTACACATATTTCGCGGGCACATGGGACTAGCGCGCGATTAGATCACCTTCTGCTCTCCACGTCCACCTTTGTCCAAGTGGAGGAGGCGCAGATAGGACCCTTGGAAATCTCTGACCATGCTATGGTATGGTTGGAGTTGCATTGGGGGAGCGAAACCGGAACATCTCGCATATGGCGGTTCCCCACCGAGCTATATCAGGATAATAAATTTCAACAGTTTCTGAGTCATCGCTGGCGAGACTTTGAATTAAACCACCAGGTACACAAGGATGACCCAGAGCTGGTTTGGGAAACTGCCAAAGTGGTGCTGCGCGGGGATATTATCGGGTTTGCGGCTCGGAAGCGGAGATTGATGGCAGAACAAATTATACGGTTGGAGCAGCAGGTGTCGCAAGCGCGGGTGCTTAGTGGCCAAGCCCCCACTGTGCCCAACAGAAAACGATTATGGGAATTACAGGTTGCTTTAAATGAACTACTTCATCAGAGAGCCAAGAAATCGATAATGTATTACAAATATCGTTTACAGTGCTTTGGCGATAAACCGGGGAAATTATTAGGATGGTGTTTAAAGGGTCAGAGAGGTGGGAGGGGTGTAGCGGCGCTTCGGGATGAACGCGGGAAATTACAGCAGAAGCGGGTCGGGATAAGTGAGATTTTTAAGAGCTTCTTTCAGAAATTGTACTCAGCGGGGGAGACAGACACCGCTACTATGAAGACTTACCTCCAGGGGTTGCGGCTCCCCAAGGCGTCCGACGAACAACGGGCCATGTTGGGGCGTCCGATAACCTTAGAGGAGGTGCAATCGGTAATTACGAAAGCTAACTGCTATAAAGCACCAGGACCGGACGGCTATGGGGCTGAGTTTTATAAACTACTGTTGCCCTGGGTTAGCCCTCTATTAGTGGACACTTACCGGCAAAGAATAGACGGCAGGGGTAGACGATGGGGGGAGAATCAGGCGTATATTACGTTGATACCCAAGCCGGGCAAAGACCCGCTGCTGGCGGCCTCTTATAGGCCGATTTCCCTGCTGAATTTTGACATGAAGCTGATGGCCAAGATTTTGGCGGAAAGACTAGCGGGATTACTGGGGGATCTTGTTCATGACTCACAGGTGGGGTTTGTGCGGGGCCGTTATGCGGTCCGTAACATTCGTAGAATTTTGACATCGTTGGAATGGGTGCATGGCCATCGGCTTCAGTCCCTACTGGTGAGTTTTGATGCTGAAAAAGCATTTGACCGGGTCAACTGGACATATTTGCACCACCTGTTACCGCTGTACGGTTTGGGACAGGCTTTTTGTGACATGGTTAAGAGCCTTTACGATACACCGACGGCTAGAGTGCTCTGTAAAGGGGTTCTATCGGCTCCCTTTCCCCTGTATAGGGGTACTCGGCAAGGTTGTCCTCTATCCCCTCTCTTGTTTGTTTTGTCCTTAGACCCCCTAATAAGGCGCATAGAACTTGACCCGCAAATTCGTGGAATTGAGATTGGCAATCAAGGGTTTACGATGTCGGCCTTTGCCGATGATATGCTGGTACACCTACTAGCCCCCCGGGAATCTCTGCCTAGGCTGTTACTGGTATTTCGCCTATTTGGTAGTTTTGCGGGCCTCCGGATCAACGAAGAGAAATCAGAGGCCTTAGATGTTTCGGGGCAGCTGCGAGGACACTGGGGGGGGGGGGAGGGGGAGGGTTTCCCCCTGAAATGGGCGGAGCAGACGTTCAAATATTTAGGTGTTGTTTTGACGAGGGTACCGCGGGATCTCTACAAAATTAACTGTGAGAGAGTGTTATCTGGGGTACGGAGCCAGCTGAGGGCGTGGACTCTGTTACCTTTATCGCTGATGGGGAGAATTGCAGCATTTAAAATGGTGGTGTTGCCTCGTATACTGTACTGGTTGCAAACTCTACCCGTGTGGTTACTGCGGCGGGATCTGCTTAGGTTGGAAAAGGAGATTCAGCGTTTCCTGTGGAAGGGAGCTAGAGCGCGGATTCCGCTATCCCGTATGATAGGTAAATGGAGCAGAGGGGGTCTGGGGCTCCCAGATATAAGGCTTTATGCTTTGGCGTGTCAGGCACGTCATCTGGGGGACTATCTGGGAGACACCAATGTCTATACGCCACGGGACTTTGAAGCGGCTTTTGTAGCTCCCCTCTCCCTGATGGGGGTCCTGCATGCGGACAGTGCACAACTACCTACGTGCCTTACGCGAAATGTTATGTTAAATGCGCTGCGCCGTACTTGGCGACAATTAAATAGTTTTTGGCGAAGGAATTGGCAGGTGTCTAGCTGGCTCCCCATTCGTGGAAACGTGCATTTCCTGCCGGGATCAGACACTAAAGCGTTTCAGGTATGGTATCGACAGGGAATACGGTCCCTAGGACATGTAGTGGACCTTACGGGCAAATGTAAGCCGTTTTCCGAAATCCGGGAGGAGTTTCAATTACCCCCTACTCAATATTTTGCGTACCTCCAGCTTTCTCATTACGTGGCACAGCTGCCCCAAGAGGAACTGGGGGTGGACAGATCGGCGCAGCTTCTTGAATTTTTTGACCTTGGGGGCGAGGCGCCACCAGCGATAACGGGACTGAAGTCTCGGTTGGAGTGTTTCGGGGTACAACCGGATTATGGGAGGGTGGAGACGGCGTGGGCAGATGAATTGGGGCGGGTGGTGCAACCCGGCACTATCTGTGCAGCAGTAGGGCGGATAACAACACTGGCGGGGGGAGCGAGGTGGAGGGAAGTTCAATATAAAGCCCTGACACGAGTGCATTTTTCGCCTCGGCGAGCGCTGAGGAGTCACATCACACAAGACGGGTCTTGTCCTATATGTTCTTTACCCTTAGCCACCCTGACGCACATGTGGTGGCAGTGCAGGCGCATCCTTCCCTACTGGTCCCGCATCCGCAGGTACCTAACGGAGTTGCTGCAGCAAAGATTTCCATGGACAAACATTTTAGTCACTCTAGATCAGGAATGGGCAAACTACGGCCCGCGGACCTTTTAATCCGGCCCGTGGAGCGCTAGCTAATTTATTCATTTGTACCGCATCACCGCTGTATCACTCTGAGCGTGGCTTAGACCGTATCGTCACTGTGTTTGACTCCGAGTGAGGCTTGCAGCGCATCACCGCTGTATCTGATTCGGAGCGAGGCTTGCACCGCATCACGACTGTGTCTGACGAGTTGACTTCTGACGTGAACGTCGCTTCCGGCTTCCGTTTTGAGCACCGGGAGGAGATGTCCAATGCTGGCCGGAGGTCTGGCGGTTGGGGCCGCGCTTCTTCCCGTGCTGATCGGTCCGCAGGCTGCACGGAGGAGCGGGAGGAAGTGCCGGGCGAGGACGGCTATGGCGAGATGGAAGGGAACGAAGAGACGGCAGATCCGGCAGCAGTACCGGGAGCTCATCAGCTCGGTGCAGCGTGAGTCTCCGGGGGGGGGGGGGCAGCAACCTTGTGACCGGACTCCAGTTTCCTCACATCGGGGCACTTCACGGTGGCGGAATAAATGGCTTTTGGCAAGTGCCTGTGAAGAGCTTCCGCGGCTTCGGGTCACGGCCTAATGGTTAACCCCCAGCACAGAAAGGGAGATGCCATAGGGCAGTGGCTGCTCCGGATTATGTCATGTGTTGATTTGAAAAGGGCCAGAGAAGGTGCCCGACCTACAGGCTCAGGTAGGTTCAGCCTTAGCCTGTCCCTGGGAAATACCTGTAGGAGTCCAGGTTCTTTGTCCCCTCCCCTCCCCTTTCTTTTCCTTTCCCTCTCCCATGGAGGGGAATACCTGGGGGAGGAGGGGAGTCCAGGTGTCTCCCTTGCTCTGGCTTTCTCCTCCATGGCCCTCCCTTGCCAGGTTGACCTTGGGGGAGG
The DNA here is from genome assembly GCA_033557465.1 of Ichthyophis bannanicus. Taxonomy (NCBI): domain Eukaryota; kingdom Metazoa; phylum Chordata; class Amphibia; order Gymnophiona; family Ichthyophiidae; genus Ichthyophis; species Ichthyophis bannanicus. The sequence goes on from CM066031.1 coordinate 553,534,475, forward strand.
AAGAGGACAGAATGGATCCTTCCCTTCCTTTCTGGCTTAAATAAAAGAAAACAAACAGAAACAAAACACCTAAAGCAATTTAAGAAAACACTGTATATATATCTGTGCTGAAGTTAGGGGAATTCTTTACCAGAGGAGGTAGGTCATTGGTTGAGTGGGGGCACTTTTACAGCAGGGAGGGAGCTGCAGCACAGTTTCTGGCTGTAAGGAAGAGTGGTCTAGGGACTTGATGTGGCACCAGACTTGGTGCAGGCTAAGAGTGGCAGAGCCTGTCTAGTGCGGCTCCTACAGCTGTGATCTACTCTTGGTCCGGCCCCCGGGTCCAATATATGAACCCATTGCGGCCCTCGAGTCAAAAAGTTTGCCCACCCCTGCTCTAGATCAATTGCATCCAACCCTACCAGTGGGGAGATGGGAGAGGTTATTGGTACGTAAAGCCTGTCTGGTGGGGAAGGGCCCGATTCTCCACAGATGGAGGGATCCACACCCACCCACGTTCTTGGAGTGGCGCAATGGCTTCCATCAGCTGATGCTTGCAGAGCGTTGGTGGGCCCGAGGCTCCGTGAAGCGTTGGTCCACTTTTATGTTAATATGGGAACCTTACATTCAGAGCTTAAGCCCCCGCTGCCGGAATGAAATTGTAAATATAGGATACTGAGCTGGGTGGGATTAAGGGTTGCGACGATGAGGGGGGGGGGGGAGGTAGAGGGGGGTGGTGGGGGAGGTTAATGGGGGCACCCTAGATTAAATTTCTACCTAAAAATGAATAATAATTGCGGGCGATTTGAGCTCTGTTATACATACATGACTGTTTGTGGTCTGTGCCGTGGCGGAGATAAGAGCCCACTCTGCTACGGCGTGATGTATATATTGTTTGCTTCTGTCAAAAGTTATGTATATGATGGTTTATATATAAATAAAGTTTTCAAAACTCAAAAAATATATGAAATAATTCTGGACGCCAGCATAGACGTTTGGAAGGTTTGACGTCCTAGGGTATCTAGCGTCTTCGAGGCGCAGCCTGGAGGGTGAGAAGAATGCTTTTCCTTGCTTCCGGCCTTCCTCAGCGCCGATTCCACCACAATGGAACGACGTGGAAGCTGGTGCTGCCGAAACCCCGGGGAGGGGGGCACCCGATATAGAGCATGCATCGCAGTCGACGGTGCCGGAACCCTCAGAGGCGACCGCCAAGCCCCCAGCAGGAGATCCTGCAGGGAGGGGTGCAGAGGAAGCATCACGGCGGCCCCTTCCGCAGGGCCTGGAGTTAGGTCCGGGATAGAGATGGCCAGCAAGTCCGCCATGTCAAGGAGGAAATTCTGAAAAGACGGCTCCCCCGGAGGGGCTATGCCGTGGGAGGCGGTGGCGGGAGAGGCCGCCAGGGCACCGAGAAGCCTCTCGGGCTCATGCCCGCTGGGCAGAGGAGGGGACCAAGAGCCCTGGATCGGGGCAGTCAACATGGCGTCGTCGGCTCCTGGAATTGATTCCAAGCTAGGCATCGAGGGGGTCGATGGCACCGAGGGGGTCGATGGCACCGACGGAGCCGCCGGAATCGGCCTCGGCCCCGAACCCAGGGGCGGCGCCGCCCCCGGCAACTGAAGCGGTTCTGCAGCAGCCGGAGGGCAGTGGCCAACGATCTCCGCTCCGCGTCGCGGGGGGAGACAGGGGCCGATCCCGAGACGTGTCGTGGCCGAGCCTTCAAGGCTGGAAAGCGATTCCAGGCTGGGCATCGAACCAAGCAATGAGATCGACTCCCTTCTAGAGGGCCCTGGTGGGGGCGGCCGAGCCGGCGGTGTTGAGCCCGGGGAGCGGATCGGAACCGCGCCGATCGGCATCGCAAGCATCAAGGGCCCCCGAGGACGAAGCTCGGTGGAGAGGGGGTCATCCGACGCCAGCGCCAATGTCGGGCGGCGGGCACTGCCAGATGCCGGGCCCCTTCTAGAGCCCGTCTGGCCCGGAGGGAAATCCTTCTGGGGCATACGACCCGTCCCTGAGGGTACCCAGGCCGCCCGACGACGAGCCCCTGCGGGGGGGAAAGAGCAAAACTCCTTCGCCGACGCCGGGGTACGGTTGCGGGACGGCGCGGATCCAAGCTGGATCGAAGCGATCGAAGACCCCGGGGCCCCCTTTCTAGGAAAGGGCGGGGCCCTTGACGGCCGCGACGATGCCGGGGGGTCGCCCGTCTGGGGCTGATCGACATATCCCGAGGGTCCCGGGGAATGCTGATGGCGGTCCCTGGCGCTCGACGCCCCTGCCGTCTCCGGCGGAGCGGTGCCGCTCAAACCCGGGGGCTGGGATACCGGCGACCCAGCGCGGGGCGAAGTGACCGGCCCCGAAGGGAGCGAGGCCAGAGGACCATCCTCGGCGAAGAGTGGAACCATCGACTCCGACGCGCCCGAAGCGGGTACCACCTCCGCGCATGGCCTGAACATAGAGCCGCCAGACCGTGTCGAGTCGGTTGGCCCTAGAGTTGCCGAGGGCAGCGGCAGGCGATCCCCCGGTGGGGAGCAGCACCCTCGTAGGAACGCCATACCGACAGGAGTCGGTCGGCCCCGGAGGCGCCGAGGACTAAGGCTGACAACCCCCAGTGAGGAGTGGGACGCTCGACACCGATGCCGACGTCGAGGCGTCGGCACCACCCGTAGCAGATACCACCCCCGCGTATGGCAGGGATGAAGGAACGCCAGACTGGACCGATTCGATCGGCCTCGGATGATCCTCGGCGAGGAGCGGAACGCTTGACACCGACACCGAGGGGTCTGCACCGCCCAGAGCGGATACCACCCCCGAGCGTGGCCTGGATATAGGGAGGTCAGACTCGGTCGAGTCGATCGGCCCCGGAGGCACCGAGGACACCAGCTGACGATCCCTGGCGAAGAGTGGAACACTCGATACCGGCGCCGATACCGGGGAATCGGCACTGCTCGAAGCGGGTACCTCCCTCGAGCACGGCTCGGGAATGTTCTGTGAGGAGCGAACCCCAGGAACATCCCGTAACCCCGTAGATGCTTTGGAGTCCGAGGACTCCCGCCGGGGTATAGTAGCCAAGGGGGACTTGAGGGGTTGGCCGGGGCCGTCGTCATGCCACGCATGAGACTCGCCCCTCAAGACTTGGCTAGTCTTAACAGACTGTTGTGTGGTTACCTGATTCTGGAGAAAGGAGAAACCCGAGGACCGCGCCTTGGGCGCGAAAACGTCATCGAGGGATACCCGAAAAAGGGAAGGTCTTCTCCCGACACCGTAGCCCGGAGGACCCGGGAGGGAAAGATCAGGCCCCAAACAAGAGAGGCACCAGGCATTGGAGTCCATGTGGAAAACTAAGTCCCCACAGTGAGGGCACTTCTGGGGCTCCATGCTGTAAGCCCGGAAGGCCTCGACGCCCAGAGGGGAAAAAAGGTCCCGCTGGGCGACGAAAAAATAAGAAAATAAGAAAACAAAAAGGGGCACAGAGGTGCCGCTGTCGGCGGGAAAAGTTGCGACTACAGAAACAAGGAAAAAGTTCTGCGGTGGCAGAAGGGACGTCCTGCCTGCTCCGCGGAAAACGAAAAACTGGGGAGAAGCAGTAGGAAGGGCGGGAAGCCACCGCGCAGGCGCGGAGGATGCTCCCAAAGGCTTTCTGATTGGATGCTGGGGAGCATTCCCGTGCGGGCTCCGTCGGCGACGTCTCCCATATGTGAAGACTCATTCCTGCTTGTTCCTGGAGATTTTTGACTATCCTGACAGAATATTCTGAATGGGCGTCCGTGGAGAGTTTTTCTTGTTACACTAGATGTCTCTACATTGTATACTAGTATCCCACAGAGGGCAGCATATGTCGTCATTATTTCATCTTTGCGAGACTTGTCTCCAGACCATTTGGAATTTTTATCTTGTTTGGCTGAATTCACGATTTTTCACAATTTCTTTGAATTTGAGGGTCAAATATATCAGCAGGTGTCTGGGGTGGCCATAGGGGCCACCTGTGCTCCATCGGTGGCGAAATTATTCACGAAAGTTTACGAGCATCATTGGCTTGAAAGTTCACCATATTTGCAATATTTGTTATTATGGAAGCGGTTTATAGATGATGTTTTTGCGTTATGGAATGGCCCTCTTTTGGAGTTGGAAAAATTCGTGGAGTGGCTCAATGGAGTGGATCCTAACATACAATTCACACATGTTTTTCATGAGCAGAGGGCGTTTTTTTTAGATGTATAAGTTCATAAGGGTAGACAAGGGTGGGTTACTTGGTCCATAAAAAACCAACAGATAGGAATACCATTCTTCACTATAATAGTAGCCACCCCAAACAATTACGTGATAGCCTGCCTCTGTCACAGTTTATAAGGTATCGCCGAAATTGTTAGTCCAGCCAAGTTACGTGTATTTCAAGTGGATCAGCAAACATCGATGGGCCACAGGAAATGTGGGCATTGTAAAGTCTGTCCAATAATGGAAGACATAATGGAATTTGAGTATCATGGGAGATCGTACTCTAAGAAATTCAACTTCGTGTGACTCAGATCATGTGGTGTATGGCATCAGATGCCCCTGCAATTTACTATACGTGGGAAAAACCATACGGCCACTGAAAGTTCGAATAAATGAGCATCGGAGTCGATTGAAGTGCAAGGTGCAAGAGGCTCCCATTGGTAGCGCATTGTCTGCAAGAACATCATGTATTTGACGATTTACGATGTTTTGCAATAGCTTGGGTAGCAGGTGGGAGGAATGGTAAATCACGAGCCCAAACGCTATTGATTCAGGAACAAAAATGGATTTATAGACTGCAGTCGGTCATCCCAAAGGGTCTCAACAGTTCGACTGAATGGGGAGCGTGTATTTGAATGTTTGTGGGGCATAATGCAGAAGTGGGAAATGCCTTGGGTGGTTTGAAGTCAGATTTTTGTGGCCCGTTATCCTTTAAATCTTGACTGGGCTTCTGGTCCGAATGTGCGGCGTTTTTGTGTAAGCTGGTAGGCTTTGGTAGAGCTGTTAGTGGCCGCACGCCCGACTCGATATATTATTTATCTGATACACATCAAGGTAGGATGGATTGTTTACCAGATTATGGCTGTGATGATGTTTTGAGTTTATTTGTTGCTATAAGCCTATGTTCTTTTTGTAGACAGTGCTATGTTATGATTAACCCCCTGATGAAGAAGTGAAACGCGAAGACGGTACCTGAATGGTGGCGTTTGGGAATTCAGCGAAGATTTTTAAGATAAGCCCAGTTTTGGACATTTGAAGATTTGAAAATATGTATAAAGATTAAGAACTGATTGGATGAACGTTATAATGCAGAACTCTACATAAGCATTAAGAACAGTTGTGGTCATTGATGCGAGAAGGGCACACTGCCTGAATTTTTAGAGCGTTGCCGATTTGAGTCTGAGACCACAAGCTCTATGGACAAGTGATTGCTGAGATTTGTTTTAGTAGAGTTTTTTGCGAAGTTCATCAGGCAGGTTCTTAATATGTTTGGAGGGATGTGATGTTTTTGAATTGGTTAGTAATCCTGGCTCGGCAGGTAGACTGCTTGGAGACTAATGCCATGCCGGGCTGCAAAGGCGCATAGGTCCAGGGTTTCCTGACATAGGAGGCGGGACCCCGTGCCACCCTGTTTGTTCACACAGAACATGGTCACTTGATTGTCTGTCTGCACCAAGACAGATTCTTGGGTTAGGAACTGCCTGAAAACTCCTAGTGCTAAGCGGATGGCATGTAATTCCAAGAAATTGATTTGTAGAGCCTTCTCGTTTGGGGACCACAGTCCCTGAGTCCGGAAACCCTGACAATGGGCTCCCCAGCCCAGCAGTGATGCATCCGTGGTCAGGATCCTCGTGTGCAGAGGGACCTGGAAGGGAGGTGGTTGGAGCCACCAGACTAGGGACGTACTAGACGTCTGGATACTCTGACCCTGTCCCGAAGGCGTCCTGAGGCCTGAGACCACTGGTCCCTGAGGCACCACTGAGCGGTCTGCATGTAGAGGTGGGCATCCATGGTCACATGGACTGTGGAAGCCATGTGCCCGAGGAGGCACAGGAAAAGCCTTGCTGACACTGCAGACTTGCGGCTCATCTGGCCTGCCAGAGCCACAAGTCTGCTTGCCCTGTCTGCAGGCAGACAGGCCCTCGCTTGAAGGGTGTCGAGGCTGGCCCCAATGAACTATAGCTGCTGAGTTGGAGTGAGGCTGGACTTGGGGTAGTTTATACAAATCCTAGGTGCTGCAGCACTTGGATGGTGTGAGTTGAGGCCTGGTGGGCCTCAGTGGCCGAGGAACTTCTGATAAGCCAGTCGTCGAGGTGGGGGAAAGAGTAGTTACTCACCTGTAACAGGTGTTCTCCAGGAGCAGCAGGAATCAGTCCTCACATATGGGTGATGTCGGTGCCGACGGAGCCCCCACGCGGAGCATTTCTCCTGCTTTCAAATAAAGCCTTTGGGAATGCAGCGCGCATGCGCGGTCCCCTTCCGCCCAAGGGTGCCATCTTGCTCAGTCTGATGACAGCTAAAAGACAGCAAAAAACAAAATGAAGTATATGACTGCAACTCCAGGGGAGGAGGGAGGGTCGTGAGGACTGATTCCTTCTGCTCCTGGAGAACACCTGTTACAGGTGAGTAACTACTCTTTCTCCAGGACCAAGCAGGAAGTCAGTCCTCACATATGGGACTCCCCAGCTCTAGGCTACCGAGAACCCAAAGCTGAAAAATAAGCTCCCTCTAGAGCCTCAGCATGCGTGATAAGAATCTTCTCTGAGAACGCCCCTGAACGGTAGCCCAACACAAGGGCCAGAGGGTAGGAGTTCCCTAAACCTCAAAGAGATTACGGAGTACTGCCTGTCCGAAAGCACTGTCCCTGTGGGACTCCCTCTCGAGGCAGTAATGAGCCGCAAAAGTCTGGCTTGAAGACCAAGTAGCAGCCCGGCAGATGTCTGCCAACGGAACAGAGCGGAGATGAGCTACTGACGCAGCCTTCGCCCTGACTCGACCCTGCAAGGAGAGGCCGGCTGCCCTGTACGCCCAGGCGATACAGTCTGCTACCCAAATGGACAGGGTACGCTTGGAGACAGGTAATCCCAGCTTATTAGGGTCAAAAGATACGAAGAGCTGAACAGCCCTTCGATGCCCCTGCGTACAGTCAATGTAGAAAGACAACGCCCTCCTACGGTCCAGGGTATGCAAGACCATTTCAGCCCGGCTGGCATGCGGCCTGGGAAAGAAGGTCATAAGAACCACCTCCTGATTGAGGTGGAAGGAGGAGACAACCTTTGGAAGGAACTTAGGATGAGTCTGTAAGACCACCCTGTTCCTATAGAACCGTCTGTATGGTCTATCAGAAACCAGAGCCTGTAGTTCACCCACACGCCTGGCCGAGGTAAGAGCCACCAAGAACAACGCCTTCCAGGAAAGGAAGCGTAAATGATAGGTAGCCATCGGCTCAAACGGTGGGCCAGTAAGTTGTTGCAAGTCCACATTTAAATCCCACTCAGGCTAGTGGACGAATCGGAGGCTTGAGCAAAAGCAGGCCTCTGAGGAAGCGGGCCACTAAGGGGTGGACCGACAGAGACTGGACCTCCACCGGCGAGTGGTGCGCTAACAGAGCACTGAGGTGGACCCGAACAGAGTTGGATTTAAGGCCTAGGTCCGACAGGTGAAGCAGATACTGCAGCACCACTGGTACCAGGCACGAAAATGGATCCTCTTGGCGCTGAGCACACCAGGTGGAGAACCTACGCCACTTGAGGGCATAAGATTTCCAGGTGGATTGTCTCCTAGAGGCCAAAACCACCTCCTCTACACTTCCCTAGGTAGAAGTAAGGGGGCTAGAACTACCCTTTCAGCAGCCAGGCCATCAAATGGAGGGACTGGAGTTGGGGTGCAGGAGAGATCTCTGATCCTGAAGCAGGAGATCGGGTTGCACCCCCAGAGGGAGTGGAGTGTCCACCGCCAATTGCAGAAGAGTGGAAACCAGGGTTGTCTCGGCCATTTGCGGGCTACCAGAATCAGCGAGGCCCTGTCCCGAAGAACCTTGAATAGGGTTCGGGCCACTAGAGGCGTTGGAGGAAACGCATACAGCAGGCCCGTAGACCAAGAGATTAGGAAGGCATCTGCTGCTATTCGCAGAGGATGCGGTTGTCTGGAACAGAACCTGGGCAGCTGACGGTTCAGTGGACTGGCAAAGAGATCGATGGTTGGAAGATCCCATTTTAGGAAGATCTGCTCGACCACTAGGGGATTCAAATGCCATTCGTGAGGCTGTAGAATCCTGCTCAACCTGTCTGCCAGGTAATTTTCTTGGCCAGATAAACTGCTTTGAGAAACATGCCGTGCTTGACTACAAAGGCACATAGGGCCTGTGCTTCCTGACACAGAAGCCTGGATCCTGTGCCTCCTTGTTTGTTCACATAGAACATTGCTACTTGGTTGTCCGTCTGAATCAAGACAGACTGGTGAGAGAGGACATGAGAGAACGTTTGTAGAGCTAATCGAATAACTCGCAACTCCAACAGATTGATCTGCTGTGTGGCCTCCCAAGGGGACCAGAGGCCCTGAGTGCATGCCCCCTGGCAATGTGCACCCCAACCTTGAAGAGAAGCATCAGTCGTCAGCACCTGTGTTTGTGGTAATGCTTGGAAAGGCACCTCTTTGATCAGGTTCGGAAGATGCAGCCACCACTGCAGGGAGGCCGCTAGTAGTTTGGACACTCTTACTCTGTCTCTTAAGTCTCCTGTGGCCTGTATCCACTGAGCTCTGAGGCACCATTGAGCAGGCCGCATATGCATGTGAGCATTTGGAGTTATATGGAATGTAGATGCCATGTGGCCCAAAAGCCTCAGGAAATGTCTGGCAGAGACCAGAGATCCACTGCGAAACTGCTGGGCCAGAGCCATAAGTCTGTGAGCCCTGTTCCCGGGCAAATAAGCCATTGCTTGTAAGGTATCCAACCTTGCCCCTATGAACTCTATGTCCTGTGAGGGGAGCAAAGTGGACTTTGCGAAGTTTATGACGAAGCCCAGGTGCTGGAGAAGGGAGACAGTGCGAAGAGTGGCTTGTCTGCCCTCCTGCGGAGACTGACCCCTGATGAGCCAGTCATCCAGGTATGGAAAGACAAAGATGCCCTGGTTTCTGAGATAGGCCGCCACCACCGCCAGGCATTTGGTGAAAACCCTGGGTGCGGAGGTTAGGCCAAATGGAAGTACTCTGTACTGAAAATGATTTCCTCCCACTACAAATATGAGATATTGTCTGTGGTCTGGATGAATGAGGATGTGAGTATAAGCATCCTTTAGGTCTAAGGAGCATAGCCAATCTCCCTGCTGGAGATAAGGCAGCAGTATTCCAAGGGTAAGCATCTTGAACTTTTCCCTCTCCAGGAACTTGTTGAGATTTCGCACGTGTAGGATGGGCCTGAGGCCTCCTGTCCTTTTTGGTACCAGAAAGTACCTGGAATAGAAGCCTTGTCCTATCAGGTGGTGAGGCACCGGTTCCACCGCCTGCTCCTGTAGAAGACTTGCCAACTCCTGAAGGAGGAGGTTCCTGTGCAGAGGGAGTCTTAGAGGCTCCCCTGGAAAATAGGAGGGAGGTAACTGATTGAAGTGGAGCAAGTAGCCCTTTTGGACTATGCTCAGTACCCAGGTATCCCCTGTTATAGCTGACCATCTGTGGGCGTACAGTGTCAGCCGGCCTCCTGTGCTGAGTGGAGCCAGCTGTGGGGGAGAGGCTATGCAGTGGGAGTCAAAACCCTGCTCCCTGCTGTGGAGCCGGAGCTGGCGGCTTGGGGGTTTTCTGCCTACGGGGCCCATGTCCCTGCCCCTTGGCCTGCTGACCCTGTTGGGGAGCTGTAGAGGCCTGGAATTGAGGGTAGGATTTGTAGGCAGAGGCCTTCCTCGGGTAAAGGGGCTTTTTCCCCCGAGCCCCTCGTCCTCTGAGAAGGGGCAGAAGTCTTCCTGGACAGCCTTGTCCTGGTGAGTGTCTCAGTTTTGATTTCTGCAGCCTTTTCAGCAATGAGTTTGCCAAAGAGGTTCTCACCCCGGCAAGGGACATCAACCAACTTGTCCTGGACCCATGGCTCGAGGTCCGATGACTGTAGCCAGGCCTGACGGCATGCACTGATGCCTGCCGCTGCTACTCGGGCCGAAGCCTCGAAGCCATCATAGGCTGCTCGAGAGAAACTTCGAGCACTTTCGAATCCCCGATGACAAAGCCTTGAACCTCTGCAAAGGTTCCTCGGAAAGGCCAGCAGAGAACCCGGCAATCTCTTTTGCCAGGTCTCGGAGGTACATGCGCATGTACAGCTGGTAAGTCTGGACACGGCAAGCCAGCATAGAGCCCTGGAAGCACTTTCTAAAGAGGGCATCCAGGTTCCGGGCCTCCCTGCCGGGGGGTACAGAGGAGTGCATCTTCTGACTCTTCAGACGATGCATGGCCGATTCCATAACCATGGAGTGGTGCGGTAGCTGTGCCTTCTTGAACCCAGGGCTCTTACGGACTCGATAAATGGAATCGACCCGTTTGCTGAGAACCGGCGCTGAGGGCGGTGCCTCCCACATGCGGAAGAGCAGCCGTTCCAGCATCGGAGAAACCGGTACAGTAAAAGCCTCCTTCGGTAGAGAGTCATACTGGAGGGCCTCAAGCTCCTCGGCTCGAGGCTCCTCCCCGGGATCCGCGGGGAAGGCCAAGGCCTTGGCCATGTCCCTCATGAAGTCCGAGAACCGGGTATCCTCCGGGGGGGGGACCTTCTCAGAGGCTCGGACTCCGGTGAGTCCGATGGGACGCACCAGGTCTGGAAAGTGTCCGGGGACTCCTCGTCCTCCATCTCCCACTCCGACCCCTCCGAGGAGGAATCGAGCAGCTCCGGTTGGGCAGACACCGATGCCATCTGCCCCGACACCGAGGGTACCAGCGTCGACATCCTCGGGCCCCATATGGGAGGCCGAGGGAGACCTTGACCGAGGATCGACTCGAGACCGCATTGACTCGAGGATCGGCTCGGCCTCCGGGGTCGACTTGGACGTCGAGGTCCCTGTGGTAGGGGCAGATGCACTGGTCAGAGCGGCGATCAGCACCCGCTGCTGTTCCATGAAGGCAGCCAAGCTGCTCTCCAAGGCCGTCAACCTGAGTCCGAGCTCAGGAGACTCAGCAGCCCCCGATGGCGTCGAGGCCAACGTCGGCTCCCCCGGAGGAGAGTCCATGAGGACAACAGCATTCACGTGACTTGGGGACTTCAGTTCCACATGAGGCAATTTGGCAGGCCTCTCCGACTCCGAGGACCCGGGACGGCGGTCGGGGCTATGTGACTTGGCCCTCGAGGGACCAAGAGCGTCCACCGATGCCGCCCTCGCAGGTTTTTTTTCTTCCTTTTGTGTTCCCGTGAGGGAGACCCCCGCTCAGAGGAGCCCCGACGATGCTCAGGGCCAGACTCCCGAGACATCGAGGCCTCTGACGAAGTTCAGGCCCAGCCGGACGCTGAGTCAGAGAAGATCCTTTCTCGTTGATGTTGATGGCTCCTCAGCGCCTTAGAGGACATTTTGCCGCACGGGCCACAGATCATCGGGTCATGATCGGGCCCAAGGCACCAGAGGCAGCAGTCGTGTGTGTCAGTGAGAGACATCAGTTTCTTACACCGATCACACTTCTTGAACCCACTGGCAGCCATCGGGGGGAAAAAGGGCCCCTGCAAGGTCAAAAGACCGGGCTGCCAGTGAAAAAGAAAAAAAGCGCGAACGCTAGTCTCAAAGGACAAAAAACGAAAAAGTAGCTCCGGGCTCGATACTGGTGTACCGTGCCCAGGCGGGAAGGGGAACCGGCAGAAAAACACGAATCTTCAAATGAAAAAAAAAATCAACTTTTAACCGGGTGTCTAAGACACACGTCCGTCAGGCTCCACGGAAAAAAAGAAGACTGAGCAAGATGGCACCCTTGGGCAGGAAGGGGACTTCGCATGCGAGCTGCATTCCCAAAGGCTTTCTTTGAAAGCTGGGGAAATGCTCCGCACATGGGCTCCGTTAGCGCCGACGTCACCCATATGTGAGGACTGACTTCCTGCTTGGTCCTGGAGAATACAAAGACCCCTTGGAGCCTGAGAAAGACGGTAACCACAGCTAGGCACTTTGTTAACACCCTGGGGGCCGAGGCAAGACCGAAGTGAGCACCCTGTACTGGTAGTGATTGCCCCCTACCACAAAGCGTAGATATTGCCTGTGGCTTGGGAGTATTAGGATGTGTGTACACGCATCTTTCAGGTCTAAGGAGCATAGCCAGTCTCCCTGGCGGAGGTAAGGCAGCAAGATTCCAAGGGAGAGCATCGTGAACTTCTCCCTCACCAGGAATCTGTTGAGGTAGCGCAGGTTGAGGATGGGTCTGAGGCCTCCTGTCCTTTTTGGCACCAGAAAGTACCTGGAGTAGAAGCCCCTTCCCTGCAAGTGGTGTGGCACTGGTTCTACTGCCTGATCCTCGAGAAGACCTGCCAACGCCTTTAGAAGGTGGTCCCGGTGAAGAGATCGGATGGGCTCTCCTGGAAAATAGTGAGGAGACACCTGGGCTAGGTGAAGAAGATAGCCCTCTTGGACTATCTGTAAAACCCAGGCATCGGTGGTAATGGCTGTCCACTTGTGGGCATACGGAGCAAGCCGGCCCCCTGTGGGAAGAGTGGCCATGCAGTAGGAGTTAAAAGCCACTGCTAGGCTGGGCCGGAGCCAGTGCCTGGGGCTTTTTTGCTTACGCGGGAAATGCCGCTGTCCCTGTTGGGGAGCCAGGGAGGCCTGAAAATGGGGGTAGCTTCGGTAAGCAGCACCCTTCCTCAGGTAAAAGGGCTTTTTACCCAAGCCCTTCTCTTCTTGCAAGAAGGGGCACAGGTCTTCTTGGAGAGCCGTGTCCTCGTCATGTACTCGGGTCTCCAACTCTGTGGTCTTGTCGGTCATGGGTTTGCCGAAGAGGTTTCCCTCCCCAGCATGGGACATCGACCAACTTGTCCTGAACCCATTGTTCGAGGTGCGACTGCAGCCATCCTTGGCGGCATGCACTGATGCCAGCCACGGCTACCTGGGCCGCTGACTCTAACCCGTCATAAGCCACCCGAGACAAACTTCGAGCACTCACGGATGGCTTTGGACAGGCCCCTGAAGCACTGCAAGGGTTCCTCGGAGAGACCAGCCGAAAACCTGGCGAGTTCCTTCGCCAGGTCCCTAAGTTACATGCCCATGTATACCTGGTAGGCCTGGATCCGACAAGTCAGCATTGAACCCTGGCAGCACTTTCTGCCGAGTGAATCCAAGCTGTGGGCCTCCCTGCTGGGAGGCACCGAAGAGTGCATCTTCTGGCTCTTCAGCCAGCGAATGGCCGATTCCACAATCACGTAGTTGTGCGGCAGCTGCGGCTTATGAAACCCAAGGCTCCGGCGGACTCAATACATCAAGTCAAACTGCTTATTAACCACCAGCACCGACGTCTCCCACATACGGAGCATCAGCCATTCCAGGAGGCACGGGTACAGTAAGGACCTCCCGAGGGGGGGGGGGCATTCATACTGGAGGTTCTCGAGCTCATTGGCTCGAGGATCCTCCTCGGACTCCGTGGAGAACACCAATGCCTTGGACATATCCTGCAAGAAGTCCAAGAACCTCATGTCCTTCGGAGGGGACATTCTCCGAGGCTCGGATACCAGGGAATTGGATGGTACATCCCTGTGCCGGCGGGTATCCGGGGATTCCTCATCCTCAGCTTCCCATGCCAACACCTCCGAGGAGGAATCGGGCTCCTCAGGCTTAGGGCACCTGCACAGACCGCCCCAAAGCCAGCAGGCTCGGCGGCAAAGACGACCTCAGTCCTGAACGGCTTCGAGGATCTGCTCAGCCTCCGGGGGTCGACTTCGACGGCCCGGTGGTCGTGGCGGAGGAACCGGAGAGGCTGGCTATCAGTGCCCTATGCTGCTCCATGAAGGCAGTGAAACTGCGCTAAAAGGCTGCCATTCTGGACTCGATTCCAGAAGGCTCCGCAGCCACCGGCTCAGGCCCCGACACAGTCGGGACCAACGCCGGTTCCCCCGGAGGGTAGTCCTTGACAAGGACAGTTATTACCTGCCTCAGCTGATCCGGTTCTCGACTAGGCATCGTCAGCGAGTGCTTAGTCCCTGAAGATCCCGGGCCGGTGCTTGGGGCTCAGTGACGCTGCCTTCGAGGATTTCTTCTTCCTCTTGTGCTCCCTCGAGGGAGACTCCCTCTCAGAGGAACCTCGACACTGCTTGGGCTCGGAGAACTCCACCGAGACGTGGAAGCCTCGGATGAGGTCCTGGCTCTCGGAGGCACGAATACAGAAAAAGTCCTATCATACTGCTGCTGGCGGCTCTTCAGGGCCTTCAACGACATCTTCCTACACGGGCCACAGACCGACGGGTCATGGTCAGGCCCAAGGCACCGGAGACAGCAGTCATGTGTATCAGCGAGAGACATCAACTTCACACATCAATCGCATTTTTTAAACCCGCTGGCAGCCATGGGGGGAAAAAGGGCCCCTGCAAGGGTCGAAGACTCAGGCTGCCAGTGAAAAGGAGAAAAAAAAGGCGCAAACGCCAGTCACAAAGGACAAAAAAACAAAAAATAGAGACAGACTTGATACCGGCGTACCGAGCAGAAAGTGGGAAGAGGTACCGGTGTTGACTGGTTGAGGAAAAGACAAAAAAAAGCAACTTTTTTCTCGGGGACACAAGGACTACGTCCGAAGAGCTCTGTGGAAAAAAGGAGACTGAGCAAGATGGCACCCTTGGGCGGGAAGGGGACCACACATGGGTGATGGCAACTCCCTAAGGCTTTCTATGAAAGCTGAGGATTTGCTCCGCATGGGGGCTCCGTTGGTGCCGATGTCACCCATATGCGAGGACTGACTTCCTGCTTGTTCCTGGAGAAGAAGAAAAATATGCCATTTGCGCAGGCCCCAGCCTAAACCCCAAGCCTCTACGCCGGGGGCACAGTCGAGGGGGGGGAGTAGCTTCAGATTCACAAACTGCCTATGATCCCCTGCGCTGCAATGGAGGGCTGGACCACAACAAAAGGAGGGAGGCTTAACACTCAATGCAATGGTCCGTGCCTTGAACAGGTTCTGCAATGCGCCGTGCAAGCACTTTACTCCCTAGCTAGGCCCCAATGTATTCTTTTTATTTTTGAAAATGAATACCCCAGACAAGGTCTAACTAGCAGGGCTGTTGAGACAGGAAGACGTGCTTTGCAGGGCCAAGCGAAGATGCTGCCCCTCCTTTTCCAAGAGACACTCAACTGATCCTCTTGATCAGGAGTAAGCTCTCAGGTCACTCCAGGAAAACACCTCGTGTATTCAGGAGACGTCCGCTAAAGAAAAAGTGTTTGCACTGAGCGAACCCTCTCTAAGGGCCTGTAAGGAGCTAACAATTTGATGCCCATCAACAGCCAGAGACAGAAAAACTGAAGCTAACCCCTAGGGGGGGATTGGGTTACCGCCACCGAGGGGGTGTAGCCGAAGCTGCTGACTGGTTCTCTGCTGAGAGGGAAAAGTAACCCCTACTCTGGACTGGTCTAGCAGGATGAGCTGGAATGATGGGTTGCCATGCCTCTGCGAAGTGTTGGATGTGCCCGCCCACCGTCAGATAGTAAAAAATGGGGGGGGGGGGGGGCATGTTTGGGTATGTTGGTTTGAGGAAGTGGTTGGGTCTTCCACTCCCATTGACAATTGCATTGAGTGTTACGTCTGACTTTCAATAAGTTGCTGAGGTAGCCATGGATAGGGCTGGTACCGGTGACGTGAGTAGAATTGCTGGAAGTACGGGTAGTGATATAGACGTCATTAAGGGGGCAATGCAAAGTAGTGAGTGGACAAAGGTGTCTCCGCCAGCTGGGCTGCTAGCTTCTGGATGCTGGAGGAGTGATCCTTTACCTCAGAGACTGGCAAGGGGCATCCGTCAGGCACTCACAGAGGTCTCCCCTAAGTATGGATACACAGAGCCAGGCTGTTCGTATGGCCAAGATAGCTGTGGCTGCAGCACGCACTACTGAATCAGATGTAGGTGGTGTGGATGATGTGGTAGAGGGGATTCATGTAAATCTGTGGACAACTGCACTAAGTCTTCAGAAGCGAAGTCATCCAGTTGAAGATGACGACGATGATAGTGCAGCATCTGTAGTTGATGGGCTAGGATGCACATGGCTAGAGTGCTGCTCTGTTAAGACTTGCGATCAATGGCGTCTAGTGTCCACTGTTCTTTCCCTGGAGGTATTTGAGACAGCGGTTTGGTGCTTTTGGACTTTTTCAGGATGGCCTCCAAAACAACTGACTGGTGGGGCAGCTGTGGATGCTCAAACACAAGGGCTGGTAGAACTTCGTACTTCAGGTCAAGATGGTGAGACGTAGTGCTACCCGGTCTCTATTTTCCAAATAGATGTTTGTAGATCCTGGAGAATCTGGGGAACCGGGAGCACAAGGACCCCCCTTAGGGGCACTGCAAGCTTTGAGGATAAACTGGAGGTCATGCTTGTTGGTGGGCATCTGAATCGTTGAGGGTGAGCACACAGATTTCTTAGAGGAACCTTGGGTAGGAAAGGTCATGCTGTGATTCTTGCTGGAGGTCTTGATTAGGGGAGGATGAACTCCCATGGGTATGCCCACCCTTGTCGAGTGGCAGTGAGGGTTGCCAGTCTTTGAGGGGAGGAGACCTTGTGATCTCTTGTGGAGTAGGAATCCTGGCATAGATGAGCACACTAAGGTGGGGTGTGGGGGTTGGGGAGGTAGTCTGTAGGATAACAGATCTGTCCTGGATGAAACTCTGCAGTAGAGAGAGGAGGGAGGACAGAGGTTGAAGGACACACACCACTCCCAAAGGAGGGGGTTTATCAGGTGTCTGTGGATGAAGCTTGTGCTTGGTGGGGAGCTTACTGGTCAAGCTGGCCTCTGAGAAAGGAATTAGTTTGTGATGCTTGCGTTTCCCTTTGGCTTTCTGATCCAATACTGGTGCTGCTCCCTGGGTGTCAGAGGAGAGAGCAGTGGGGTTGGGAGTAGCCATAGTCTGAAGAGAAAGGTGTTATGGCTGACCTCTGGGAGCCCAATCGTACCTGTGCTAGGCCTGATATGGGGGAGGGGGGGGGAGAGGATGAGTGTTCAGACATAATGAAGGGGCCCGCAGAGGCGAATAGAACTATCAAGCAGAGCTTGTCCCTGATTACCTTTGTTCCATAAGACACTTCTTAATCTGTTATTTCTTATTTTTTTTTTGTTTGTTTACTGTGAGGAGCACCTCTGTTTTTTTTCTTTTGTCTTTCTTTGCGGCTAATGAGACGGTGATCGGGGTATCCAGCAGAGCGTCACAATGGAGGAGTTGTTGAGCAGGCCCGAAGATAAGAAAGCAAGCAAGCGACCAACCTGACATGGTCAGAGAAAAAAAAAAGAAAAACTGAACTTTGGCAGCAAGCAGGCACATATGCTCACAGAGGCACAACAAAGCTTTGCTGAGCTGAGAGAGATCTGGGATTTTACCTTGAAGAGTGCCTGCATCCCCGTTTGTCTTCAGAGAAACTCCTGGTGCCAGAGCCTACTATACTGGCAATGGCCTTGGAAGGAGGAGCACCAAAAGAAGTTCAGAAATTGATTTGCTAAGATACTGGAATGGAGACAGATCAGACTATACCAAGGCTATTCAATCCAGTCCTTGGGACACACATAGCCAGTCAGGTGTTCAGGATAACCACAATGAATATGCATGATAGAGATATGCATGTGGATAAGGATCCAGAAAGCTGCTTTATCCTTGGAGATATGATTCTGAAATAAGATTCCTTTTGGATCGTTTCAGTACAAGATTGTTACATTTGGGTCTATCTAACAATAGAAAACGCCAGAAATCCCCTGAAGAAGGTATTTTGAAACATGGCCTGTGTCTGGCATTGTGGGGAGCTATTTAATCAATAATAAAGAACTCCTTCCTTTTTTCCCCCAAGTACTAATCTGGGTTTCTTCTATTTACGTGGCGTTGTGCTTTTCTTGGTGGACTTGATAGCTCGAATACAGGACAGTGAGGTGGACCTTTAATAAAGTTGAAATCACTGGGGCTGAATAGCTGTATTTCCTCAACAAAACCCTCTCCAAGACTCATGTCCTAAGCGAGAATTTATCCACTTGAGGCATCAAGATCAGTACCCGGACCAACAGGTTGGATTGGCGCGGTAGTCTCCACAGCCAATTCTGCAACCAAGGGCATCTTGACCAATCAGGGACAATCAGAATGACCAGCCCCTCATGTGCTCCAATCCTCTGCAGCACATGCCCTATGAGTGCCCACGGGAGAAAAATATAGAGTAGTCCCTCCGTAGGCCATAGCTGTATCAGAGCATCCAGGTCTTCCGAAATTCTTTCCCTTCTCCTGTGGAAGAATCAATTTGCCTTGGCTGTTGCAAAGGTCACCATTAGATCCATGATTGGTGTGCCCCACCATTGAACTACCTGTGAGAAGATGGCACCGTTGAGCACTCATTCTCTTGAGTAATTGGCCATCATGTTCTCTGTTCCCACGACATGCGCTGCTGAAATTGCCTGTAAATGGCTCTCCGCTGATTCCAATGCCCTAGCCACGCTTTCCAGGAGTATGCTGCCAATGCCCCCTTGACGATTGATGTGGCGTTACCAGAGAAGTCCTGGATCGCCTTTGCCCCTAGAAAGGGCTGAAAGTCCTGCAGGGCGAGGAAGACGGTTCTAGTCTGTTGATGGGCCACCCACTCTCCTCAGGGGTCCACCGGCCCTGAGCAATGCGCCCCCTCGCAGAGAGCTCCCCAACCCAAGAGGCTGTCATTTGTTGTTAGTGAGACCCAGTGCGGGGACTCCAAGGGAATCCTCGCTGCTAGTTTTTCGGGGCATTACCACCACTTGAGCGCCCTCCGGGTCGCCTGCAGACAGGGCAACTTGTGCATCAGGGAATACTGTTGATGCAATTATCTGCTTAACAGTGCCCTCTGCAATGGCAGCATGTGGGCACGAGCCAAAGGAACCAAATCAATTGTCGCAGCCATGGTCCCTGATAGCTGAAGACAATGACAAGCTGTTGGCGCTTTCATTCTGAGCAACTGCCTCACCAGCTGTCTCAGCGACCGCACCCTCATCTGCAGCAGAACACCTTGCTGCTGTGCTTGTTGAAATGAGCTCCTAGGTACGCCTGGGCCTACAATGACACCAGCTGACTCTTGGCTACGTTGATGACTCAGCCAAGGCTTTTCAGGAACTCAACAACCTTCGCTGTGGCTTGTTCGCCCTCTATCTCTGACTCTGCCCGAATGAGCCAGTTGTCATGGTAAAGATGCAGCAGGATTCCTTCCTGGTGCAGCGCCGCCACCACGACAATCATTTTGGTGAACGTATGGGAGAGCTGTTGCCAGCCCAAAGGGCAACTCTTGAAATTGGTAGGGGCCCATGGGCACCGCAAAGTGGAGAAACTGATGATGCTCCTGCTGGATGGGAATATGCAAATAGGCTTCTGTGATGTCTAGTGATGTGAGAAACCCTCCTTCTCGCAAGGCCATGATGACAGACCAGAGGGTCTCCATGTGGAACTGGGGCACTCACAGAAACCAGTTCACCTGCTTGAGATCGAAAATGGGCCAAAATAATCGGAGTACTAACTGCAACTGTGCTGGCTCTGAGGTACCAGCACCATGGCGTCCAGCACTGCTTTGGCTTTGTAGGGAGACAGCATGAAGGAGGGTGTGAGAGGCCTGGAGAACTCCAGCGCGTAGCCCTTCTTGGATAACTTCTAGGATCCATTAGTCGGACATGATCCGGACTCAGGCAGGGTAAACGTCCCACAGCCAACCTCCCATGGACTGCAGCTCCGCCTTAGTCCCCCCTCGTTTCACTGTGCCTTTTTCGGGGCAGAAGAGATAGTGGCATAGCCGCCCCATCCTGTCCTTTAAAACCACCGAAAGGCCTGCCTTCG
The DNA here is from genome assembly GCA_033557465.1 of Ichthyophis bannanicus. NCBI lineage: Eukaryota > Metazoa > Chordata > Amphibia > Gymnophiona > Ichthyophiidae > Ichthyophis > Ichthyophis bannanicus. Next base: position 553,554,390 of record CM066031.1, read on the forward strand.
AGGAGTAAAAAAGGCGCAAAACACACACCACAGAACCTTCTGAAATCAAGGGTCTGGCACCGAGCCTGTGCCGAGGAGCACCCCTGCTTCTGCCTGTCCTTGGAAAGGCACCTCCTTTTCGACTCACTTAGGTCCTTCACCAACTTCTCCAGCTCCTCCCCGAATAACAGCTTACCCTTGAATGGTAGCTTACTTAACCGGGATCTGGAGGAAATATCCGCCACCCAATTATGCAGCCAAAGATAATGGGTGCACCCCCCTCACAAAGGCCATGCCCATAGAGAGATTTCTGATAAGATCATAAAAGGCATTTGCCAGATACGCTGTCCCTGACTCCAGTCTTGCTGCTGCTGCAGCAGGTTCATGGATTCCCCCGCTGGCACCAGAATCCCCTGTGCCCTTGCCACAAATGCTCCACAGACTGACACCTGTAAGGACAGGCATTAATATCAAATGCTTGTTTCAACAATGTATCCAATTTCCTATCCTGCACATCCTTAAGCACTATACTTGCCCTCAACGGAGATTGTAGTCTTCTTGGTCACAGCCAACACCGTGGCATCTACCTTCAGGGACTGCAATATCTCCTGCTTAGGTAGTGGGTAAAGGCAGGTCATCATCCTAGTCCCTCTCAAAGCAGCTTCCGGGAGGTCATACTCTATCATCTGCTTGATCACTCGATGCAACGAAACACTTTGCTGTTTTCGGATGGCATGAAACAGCGGATCTTCAAGCGCGTTCTCTTCCAGCAACCTTTCTGTCGGCATATTAAGCTTTTTCAGGGACTCTGTAATAAGAGCTGCCAACTCTTCCCAGCAGAAGATGCAGACTATGCGGGATTCCTCCTCTTGCAGGATCTCCCCTTCCTCTAGCTCCTCTGGTCTCTGCGTCCATTTCTGTTCCTGCATCCAGCTCTCCTGGCTCCTCCGGGTGAAGGGATCCAGTCTCCTCGCCTGGTTGGTCATCGAACCTATGCCTGGCCGAGGAAACAGATCTTGCCATATCTCTGTTGCTAGTCTCTTTTTGCCAAATTCAGGTGGGGGGAGGGGGCAGGGCAGCTATTCTCCATTGCCGCATGTAGAATGCCTTGTGCATGAGGATCAATAAAGCAAAAAAAACACTCAACTATAACAAAAAGTAGGCTTATATCCAATTGTGGAATCAATTTATCAAAACATTCGCTGTAAAACACCATCAAAATATTCTTTATAGAAGAAGGTCTCAGCATTAAACGGGTCGGTGAATTCTGTGACATATAAATCACTAGCACCGATTCTCACATGCCCCAGTCACATCAACGACCTTCTCTATAAAAAAAACCCAAATAGGTCGAGGAACACCGCATAAAGACAAACTTATCTTGAAAAGAACATCGTTTGACGCGGTCATTCCAACCCCATGCCTCACAAGCAGCGCTTACAAGCGTTTCGCATATCTTCTTGCTTCTTCAGGGGGACACTGGTACCTAAACAATCCTAGGTGTCACACGCACAGAACCAGCCATAGAACTCACAAATCAGCTTCAGATGCGCATTTGTTTGAAGCTGATTTGTGAGTTCTACAGCTGGTTGTGTGCGTGTGACACCTAGGCTTGTTTAGGTACCAGTGTCCCCCTGAAGAAGCAAGAAGATATGCGAAACGCTTGTAAGCGCTGCTTGTGAGGCATGGGGTTGGAATGACCGCGTCAAACGATGTTCTTTTCAAGATAAGTTTGTCTTTATGCGGTGTTCCTCGACCTATCTTGAAAAGAACATCGTTTGACGCGGTCATTCCAACCCCATGCCTCACAAGCAGCGCTTACAAGCGTTTCGCATATCTTCTTGCTTCTTCAGAGGGACACTGGTACCTAAACAAGCCTAGGTGTCACACGCACAGAACCAGCCATAGAACTCACAAATCAGCTTCAGATGCGCATTTGTTTGAAGCTGATTTGTATCAGCTTCAAACAAATGCGCATCTGAAGCTGATTTGTGAGTTCTATGGCTGGTTCTGTGCGTGTGACACCTAGGATTGTTTAGGTACCAGTGTCCCCCTGAAGAAGCAAGAAGATATGCGAAACGCTTGTAAGCGCTGCTTGTGAGGCATAGGGTTGGTATGACCGCGTCAAACGATGTTCTTTTCAAGATCCTCTCACGCTGGTGCTGACGGCTCCGCAATGCCTTGGAAGACATTTTGCCACAGGGGCTACAGATCGTAGAATCATGGTCTGGCCCCAGACACCGGAGGCAGCAGTCGTGTGTGTCGGTGAGAGACATCAGTTTCTTACACCGATCACACTTCTTAAAGCCACTGGCAGCCATTGGGGGAAAAAGGGCCCCTGCAAGATCAAAAAATTGGGCTGCCAGGGAAAAGAAAAAAGACGCGAACGCAGTCTCTAAGGACAAAAAACAAAAACAGAGATCCGGGCTTGGCACCGGTGTACCGAGTCCAGGCGGGAAAAGAAGCGACGTCGAACCAAAGAAAAATACTCGACCCAACGCAGAAGATCAACTTTTTCCACGGGTGACAAGGACAGGCGTCCGTAGGGCTCCGCGGAAAAAAGGAGACTGAGCAAGATGGCACCTTTGGGCGGGAAGGGGATCGCACATGCGTGCCTGCATTCCCAAAGCCTTTCTTTGAAAGCTGGGGAAATGCTCCACATGGGGGCTCCGTCGGCGCCGACGTCACCCATAAGTGAGGGCTGACTTCCTGCTTGGTCCTGGAGAATACACTTTTTAATAGCGCATACAGTACTTATCTACATGAGAATTTTATAAGAGACCTATTACATCTGTACAATGGAAAATAAGCAAAAAAAAAAAAATCTTATGAAATTAGGCCCATAAAGCAATCAAATTAGGCCCATAAAGCAATCATTAGCAATCAAAGCAAATCTTAAAGATAAGGTTATTTTAGCTAATAAAGTGTGCTTAATTGACAACTTTAGGAAATTTGCCAATTACAGAACTCTGCACTCTTGATTACTTTTAAGTTAAAATATTTCATCCATGTACTCACTTGGGCTGTATGAGCGGGATCTTGACCGAGATCGGTATCTGCTGTAGTAAGGTGAAGGTGATCGTCTTCTGTAAAATAGTAAAGACATGCAGTTTAATTTATGCTGAATTACTACCAACAGCTCTTGCACCTTTTATTACTAACACATACAAAGATGAACACAAATTCAGCATGGTGATGTATCACATATTGCAGCAATATAAAAACATTTGGCAATGGAGAAGCAGATTTTAATAGCGATCATCAATCTATATTCTGTTTTCACAAATGTAAACAGCTGAACAATTAAAAAATTAAGCTAGTCAAATTTTTGAGCAGGGCCATCTACAAAAGATGAAATTAGACCTTACCTACTAATTATCTTTTTTTGAGTTCATCTAGTCTAGTCCAGACGCGTGGGTTATGCATGCCACTTTGCAAGTGTGCACTATTTCACCACATTTACATATTTATCAAAAATCGTTATACCACGATTTCCAAAGATCAATTGCGGTTTACAAAGAACAATAATTTTGAGTAGTATAAACAGGTACATGCTCGGTTACATAGAACAGAATAACTATGTACATGGAAATATTAATCTATCAAACTGTATGTTTGAACAGAATAGTATTCAGAGTAAACTAATAAGGAACTATGTACAAATCAATGTGTGGTGGAGTGGGGTGTCCTAGATTATGTTTAAATGGGTGGTGTAGACTTCACCTAGTCAAAACTTATGTTTCTTTATCTATGTTAGTGATCCTCAACCTGAGGCCCATGAACCCTTTGAGAACATTATAGGTCAGCAGGACAAGGGGAGAATATCTTTCCATGTCGCTATCATGAAAGCAGCATACAGAGGCCACTGTAGAGGTAGACCAGCTGTGTCTGTGGAAATTGTGACAGCTGCAATAGCAAGACTGAAAATAGCTCCACAGGCCAGAAACAAACGAGGTTGCGGATGTGGGGCCAGCAGTAGTGGTGGGAACAGAGGCAGCTGTGGAGGCCAGGAACAAGCACCAGCTTATAGGGTCTGGGAACAGCCATGCAGCATCAATAAAAAAAGGTAATGAATTTGGCTCTCACTTTTTCAATAGTAGTGCAAGATGAGTTATATTCAGGTTTCAGATATAATACTGGCTCTAGAATATCTGAACAGTTGGTACCAAAGGCTAGGTGACATTTTACTTACCAGAAAACGTTCTTTCCTCGAGTCCTGCTAGACCCATCCAGACAAGTAGGATGTGTTCTCCTACCAGCAGATGTGGAGATAGAAGCTCCAGAGGCTTCTTAGAAAATCAATGTGCCATTAGTAGCCTGTGCCTCTAGGGGCATAAACCAGTATTGCTTTGCGCGGGCTCTGTTGGTGCCGACGTCACCCATAAGTGAGGACTGACTTCCTGCTTGTTCCTGAATAATTTCAAGTTCACACAACCTCAATGAGGATAACAAGGATCAACAGAACAGGAATCATAACTACATACAGAACATCTTCAAAAGAAGGCTTGTCAGAAGCATCTGAGCACACAGGGCCAACTACTGAGAGTACAGCAGACCAAAATAGGTTTCAGGAATGGGGCTTGGACTGGTTTAGCAAGACTCGAGGAAAAGACATTTTCTAGTAAGTAAAATGTCACCTTACATATCACCCCGCTAGGGAAGTCCAAAGAAGAGGGATATACCAAAACTATGACTCTACTGGGTGGGAAGATGACACAGCCGCCTTTAAGACCACTAAGCCAAAGGCTGTGTCTGCCCAAGTGTGGACGTCTATGGGGTAATGCTTGACCAAAGAGGAAAGTGATGCCCATGCTGCCGCCCAACAGATGTCTGATGGGGCAACCAAGCTACCTTCTGTCCACAAGGATGCTTGCACTCAGGTGGGAATGCGCATAGAAACCCTACGGAACTGGTTGGGTTCTGCAACAAATATGCCGAGGCAATAGCCTCCTTGATCCAGCATCCCAGAATAGACTTGATAGCCATGTCACTTTTACGCGATCCTACAATATGCACAAATAAGTGGTCTGATTCGCAAAAGACTTAGTAACCTCCAAATACCAGAGAAGCACTGCTCTTTAGAAAAAAAGAGGGCAGACAGACCACTTGATTCGCATGTAAGGAAAATACCACTTTGGGCAAGAAAGAAGGGATGCACCAAATGTACATGACCTCCAAGCATAAGTAAGAGTGCATGCATGATATCTCCTGTAGCTCTGAGATGTCTTGCCAAATAGACTGCGACCAGGAAGACTGACTTAAGAGTCAGATCTTTAAGTATGGACTGTTTCTAGGGCTCTGACATCATGGCCTGTAGCACAAGGCAAAGATCCCACAAGGGAACAACTGAACACAGGGGAGCATGCAGGTGTTGCATCCCCCTGAAGAAAATGGGACAGAATGGGGTGTGAGGCAATGGACCACCTCACCACCAGTTTATGTGTGTGCAAAGAGTAGTTATTCACCTGAAACAGGTGTTCTTCAGGAGCAGCAGGAATCAGTCCTCACATATGGGTGACGTCGGCGCCGACGGAGCCCCAGTGAGGAGCATTTCCCCAGCTTTCAAAGAAAGCCTTTGGGAATGCAGCGCGCATGCGCGGTCCCCTTCCCGCCCAAGGGTGCCATCTTGCTCAGTCTGATAACATAGCTAAAAGACAGCAAAAATAAAGCATATGACTGCAACTCCAAGGGGAGGAGGGAGGGTTGTGAGGACTGATTCCTGCTGCTCCTGGAGAACACCTGTTACAGGTGAGTAACTACTCTTTCTCCAGGACCAAGCAGGAAGTCAGTCTTCACATATGGGACTCCCCAGCTCAGGGCTACCAGAGGCCCCAAACTGAAACAATGAGCTCCCTCTAGAGCCTCAGCATGCAAGAACAGAATCTTCTCTGATAACGCCCCAAACGGTAGCCCAACACCAGGGCCGGAGGGTAGGAGTTGCCTAAACCCCAAAGAGATTATGGAGTACCGGCTGCCCGAAAGCACTTCCCTGCGGGACTCCCTCTCAAGGGCAGTAGTGGGCCGCAAAAGTCTGGCTTGAAGACCAAGTAGCGACCCGGCAGATGTCTGCCAACGGAACAGAGCGGAGATGAGCTACTGACGCAGCCTTCGCCCTGACACGATGAGCCGTAACTCGACCCCACAACGAGAGGCCGGCTGCCCTGTAAGCCCAGGCGATACAGTCAGCTACCCATATGGACAAAGTACGCTTGGAGACAGCCAACCCCAACTTATTGGGGTCAAAAGAGACAAAGAGCTGAACAGCCCTCCGGTGCTCCCGCGTACGGTCAAGGTAGAAGGACAATGCCCCCCTACAGTCCAGGCTATGCAAGACCATCTCAGCCCGGCTGGCATGCGGCCTGGGAAAGAAAGTCAGAAGAACCACCTCCTGATTGAGGTGGAAAGAGGAGACAATCTTAGGAAGGAACTTAGGGTGAGTCCGTAAGACTACTCTGTTCCTATAGAACCTAGTTTAAGGAGCATCTGAAACTAGGGCCTGAAGCTCACTCACTCGCCTCGCTAAGGGCTACCAGGAACAACGCTTTCTAGGAGAGAAAACAGAGGGCAGGTAGTGATAGGTTCAAAAGGTGGACAAATAAGCCGTTGCAAGACCACATTCAAGTCCCAGTCAGGGGCAGGAGGACACAGTGGAGGTTTAAGCAAAAGCAAGCCTCTGAAGCAGCGAGCCACCAAAGGATGGCTGGAAAGAGACCGACCTTCCACTGGGGAGTGGTGTGCTGAAAGAGCACTAAGGTGCACTCTCACAGAATTGGACTTTAGGCCTAGGTTGGACAGGTGAAGCAAATATTGCAGCACCACTGGTACCAGGCATGAGAAAGGATCCTCGTTGTGCTGAGTACACCAGACAGAGAACCTACGCCACTTAAGGGCATAAGGCTTTCGGGTGGATTGCCTCCTAGAGGCCAAGACCACGTCCTCCACTTCCCTAGGCAGCAGTAAGGGTGCTAGAACTACCCTTTCAGAAGCCAGGCCATCAAGTGTAGGGACTGGAGATTGGGGTGTAAGAGAGATCCGTGTTCCTGAGACAGGAGATCGGGTTGCATCCCCAGAGGAAGAGGAGTGTCCACTGCTAGTTGCAAAAGAAGTGGGAACCATTGTTGCCTCGGCCATCTGGGGGCCACCAGGATTATCGAGGCCCTGTCACTGAGCACTTTGAACAGTGTCTTGGGCACTAGAGGCGTAGGAGGAAACGCATATAAGAGGCCTGTGGACCAAGGAATGAGAAACGCATCCGCTGCTACTCGGAGAGGATGCGGTTGTCTGGAACAGAACCTTGGAAGTTGACGGTTCAGAGGACTGGCAAAGAGATCTATGGTTGGAAGGCCCCATCTCAGGAAGATCTGTTGAACTACTAAGGGATTCAATTGCCATTCGTTCTGCTGAAAGATCCGGCTCAGTCTGTCCGCCAGGTAATTTTCCTGATCTGGGAGGTAGACTGCTTTGAGAAGGATGCTGTGATCGACTGCCCAGGAGCACAGTCTCTGCGTCTCCTGACATAGAAGAAGGGACCCTGTGCCCCCTTGTTTGTTCACATAGAACATAGCAACCTGATTGTCCGTTTGGACCAAGACAGACTGGTGGGAGAGTAGATGGGAGAAGGTTCTCAGGGCTAAGTGGATAGCTCTCAATTCTAAGAGATTGATCTGCTGAGCAGCCTCCCAAGGAGACCACAGGCCTTGAGTACATGCTCCTTGGCAATGTGCACCCCAACCCTGAAGAGAAGCATCGGTGGTCAGCACTTGAGAGTGTGGAGGTGTCTGAAAAAACACCCCTTGCAGTAGATTGGGAAGATGAAGCCACCACTTCAGAGAAGAGACTAGTAGCGTGGACACCTTCACTTTGTCCGTAAGGCGTCCTGTGGCTTGGTGCCACTGAATTCTGAGGCCCTACTGAGCTGGCCCTCATGTGCAGCCGGGCATTTGGGGTTACATGGACTGTAGAAGCCATATGACCTAAAAACCTCAGGAATTGCCTGGCGGAGACCAGAGAATTGCTGTGGAACTGCCTGGCCAAAACCATTAATCTGTGGGCCCTGTCCACGGGTAAAAAGGCCTTGGCCTGAAGGGTGTCCAGCCTTGCTCCTATGAACTCCATGTTCTGTGAAGGGTGCAAAGCGGACTTTGTGAAGTTTATAACAAACCCCAAGTGCTGAAGGAGAGCAAGAGTGCGAAGGGTGGCTTGATTGGCCTCCTGTGGAGACTGGCCCCTGATGAGCAGGTCGTCCAGGTATGGAAACACAAAGAGGCCTTGAAGCCTTAGGTAGGCCGCCACCACCGCCAAGCACTTGGTGAACACCCGGGGGGCGGAGGTTAGGCCAAAGGGCAGTACTCTGTACTGATAGTGGTTTCCTCCCACTACAAACCTGAGATATTGTCTGTGGTCTGGATGAATGAGGATGTGAGTATACGCATCCTTTAGGTCTAAGGGGCATAGCCAGTTTCCCTGCTGGAGGTAGGGCAGCAGGATTCCAAGGGTGAGCATCTTGAACTTTTCCCTCTCCAGGAACTTGTTGAGATTTTGCAAGTCTAGGATGGGTCTGAGGCCTCCAGTTCTTTTTGGTACTAGAAAGTACCTGGAACAGAAGCCTTGACCCCTCAGGTGGTGGGGCACCGGTTCCACGGCCTGTTCCTTTAGAAGACTTGCTAACTCCTGCCGGAGTAAGTCCCTGTGCAGAAGGAGTCTTGGAAGCTTTCCTGGAAAATAGGAGGGGGGTACCTGGTGAAAGTGGAGAAGATAGCCCCTGTGGACTATACTGAGCACCCAGATATCCCTTGTGACGGCTGACCACCTGTGGGCAAACAGGGCCAGCCGGCCTCCTGTGCTGATGGCCAGCTGAGGAGGAGAGTCTATGCCACTGGAGTCAAAACCCCGCTCCCTGCTATGCAGGAGCCGGTGTTGGGGGCTTTCTGCCTATAGGGCCCATGACCCTGCCCCTTGGCCTGCTGACCCTGTTGGTGAGCTACAGAGGCCTGATAATGAGGGTACTGTTATAGGCAGATGACTTCCTCAGGTAAAAGGTCTTTTTCCCCGAGCCCTTCTTCTTCTGAGAAGGAGCAGAGGTTTCTCTGGACAGCCTAGTCTGGGTAAGAGTCTCGGTCTCAAGTTCTGCAGCCTTTTCAGCCATGGGCTTGCCAAAAAGGTTTTCACCTCGGCAGGGGACATCGACCAACTTGTCCTGCACCCATGGCTCGAGGTCCGATGACTGTAGCCAGGCCTGATGGCATGCACCGATGCCGGCCGCGGCTACACGGGCCAAAGCCTCGAAGCCTTCATAGGCTGCTCGAGAAAAAAAAAACTTTGAGCACTCACGAATACCCGACGACAGAGCATTGAATCTCTGCAAAGGTTCCTCGGAGAGACCAGCAGAGAACCTGGCAATCTCCTTTGCCAGGTCTCGAAGGTACATGCCCATGTACAGCTGGTAGGTCTGGACACGGCAAGCAAGCATAGAGCCCTGGAAGCACTTCTTACCGAGGGCATTCAGGTTTGGGGCCCCCGGCCGGGAGGCACCGAGGAGTGCATCTTCTGACTCTTCAGACAATGCATGGCCTATTCCACAAACATGGAGTGGTGCGGTAATTGTGCCTTTTGGAAACCGGGGCTCTTGCGGACTCGATAGATGGAATCAATACGCTTGCTTAAAACCGGCGTTGACGCCGGCGCCTCTCACATGCGGAAGAGAAACCGTTCCAGCATCGAAGGAACTGGAACAGTAAAGGCCTCCTTCGGAGGAGAGTCATACTGTAGGGCCTCGATCTCCTCAGCTCGAGGCTCCTCGTTGGGATCCGCGGGGAATGCCAAGGCTTTGGCCATATCTCGCACGAAGTCAGAGAACCGGGTATTCTCCGGTGGGGACCTTCTCCGAGGCTCAGAAGGGACGCACCGAGTCCGAAAGGTGTCGGGTGACTCCTCATCCTCCGTTTCCCAGCCAGACCCCTCAGAGGAGGAATCAAGCGGCTCCGGTCGGGCAGGCACCGATGTCATCCGCCCCGACGTCAAGGGTACCGGCGTCGACGACCTCGGTCCCGAATGGGAGGCTGAGGGAGACCTTGGCTGAGGATCGACTCGAGCGCGCATGGACTCGAGGATCGGCTCGGCCTCCGGGGTCGACTTGGACGTCGATGTCCCGGTGGTCGGGGCAGATGCACTGGTGAGACCGGCGATCAGTGACCGCTGCTGTTCCATGAAGGCAGCCAAGCCGCTCTCCAAGGCCGTCAACCTGAGTCCGAGCTCAGGAGACTCAGCAGCCCCCGACTCGAGCCCCGGCGGCGCCGGGCCCGACGTCGGCTCCCTTGGAGGAGAGTCCACGAGGACTACAGTACTCACGTGACCTGGGGACTCCATCTCCACACGAGGTTGTTTTGCAGGCCTCTCCGACTCCGAAGACCCGGGACAGCGCTCGGGGCTATGCGACTTGGCCCTCGAGGAGCCAAGTGCGTCTGACGCTGCTCTCACGGGTTTTTTCTTCTTGCGATGCTCCCGTGAGGGAGACCCCCTTTCAGAGGAGCCTTGATGCTGCTTGGGGCCAGAGTCCCGAGATGTCGAGGCCTCTGACGAGGTCCGGGCTCGATACCAATGTATCGGACCCAGGCGGGAAAGGGAAACCGGCGTCAAACCGAAGAAAACGGGTTCACGCAGAATAAAATCAACTTTTTCCTCGGGTGAAACAAAAACACATCTGTCGGGCTCCGCGGAAAAAAGAAGACTGAGCATGATGGCACCCTTGGGCGGGAAGGGGACCGCGCATGCGTGCTGCATTCCCAAAGGCTTTCTTTGAAAGCTGGGGAAATGCTCCGCACGAGGGCTCCGTCGGCACCGACGTCACACATATGTGAGGACTGACTTCCTGCTTGGTCCTGGAGCATTTCTTGATACACCACCCAGGCTAAAGGGCATCAGAGCGGTTTACAATCACTGAAGCAGTTGCCCACAGCACTCTTCAATCAAGACTACAAGAGATTGGTCTATACAGCACCACCTTGAAATGGTTTACCTCTTATCTCACAGACTGCTCCAGGTCAAATGTGGCCCTGTCACCTCCCTATCATTCATAGCTAAACAGGGTGTACCGCAAGGTTCTTCCCTCTCTGCACTGTTATTTAATTTTTACATACGACCTATCTGCTCCATTGACAACCACAAGATTCAATACACTATCTACGCAGATGACATTATGATGTACACCCCAATCAACCTTGACAACCCAGACTACTCAAAAATAGCGGACTGCCTTCAACAAATGACAAGCTGGCTTCTTCAAAACAACTTGACCAAGCTCTACTTATCACCCGAAACTCCGCCTTCACCCTCTCTCCCCACCTACTATCAAACTGAACATCATCACAATACCCATAAAGCCTGACGTGAAATACCTCAGCGTTACCCTCAACAAAAATCTGAACCTCCAGTCTCACATCAGCAAAAGCACCAGAAACGCCAATCTCAAAATGAGAATCATCAGACGCCTCAAGCCAATACTCTCCCTAGATCACTTACGTACCGTTTGCCAAGCTCTCATCACACCCATTCTAGACTACTGCAACCCCATATACCTTGGGCTCCCAAAACACTCACTCCGGCCTTTACAGATGGCACAAAACACTGCTGCACGCATAACTGGGTCTGCAATGCACGATCATATCACCCCCATTCTGAACCACCTCCATTGGCTACCAATTAATTCTCGCATCAGATATAAAACCCTACTAAACATATTTAAAATCAAACAGAACCTCTCGGCAAACAGTCTGCATACCCTCATTAGCTCTGACTCAAGCACCAGACCTAGGAGGAGAAGCACCACAAAACACCATCACAACCCCCAGAGCCTTCACTAAAGCGAGGCAATCTACTTCAGGGAGAGCAATATCCCTGGCTGCTCCCACCCTATGGAACTCCCTCCCAGACTGCCTAAGATCAACCGTGAATATTAAGGACTTCAGGAAGTTGCTCAAAACCACGGTCTACATAGAACATTACGGTGGCATTACATGACCGGACCAAAGACCTCAACCTTCTGTCCCCTAATTGTTCCTGCCTTCGCCCACCCCCCGCTCCCTTCATGCCGCTCCTACCCACCCCCCCATTCTCTCACCCCACTTACCCCCGTCAACCCACCTCTTCCTCCTTGTAGTACATTGTAGCTAGCTCATTCTGTACACAGCGCATCTTGTAATTAGTTATACTAAAATTACACCTGCGTAAACGCATTTTAATAGCCACTGCATGCCTACACCCTCGAACTATGTAACATGTTTTAGTTGAATTGTAAACCACTTTGATTTAAAGGATAAAGCGGTATAAAAATCCTTTTAAATAAATAAATAAACCTATGCCTTCAAGGAATTAAGGGAAAGACCTTTGTCCAGGCCTTCCTGAAGGCAGGCAAGCAAGGGCAGCAAGTCCCCAATATTCCATTCAACCGCACATTCATGGCGCCAATGCTAACAAAAAAAAAAAAAAAAAAGACACCACCAGACATGCATGTAAACTAGGTTGGTAGAGTCTCTCCTTGCCACAGCAGGGAAACAGCCCTCATGCACTAAACGATGCCTTTCGAGAACCAAACCATAAGCAAGAAAGGAGCAGAGTAATCCAGAATGACTGGCCCTTGATGTAACAGCCCCCAAGCTGGGGGGCAGTCGCAGAGGAGGTTCTTGCAGGAACTGCATCAAGTTTCCAAACCATGGCCTCAAGAGGTCAATCCAGCACCACCAGGACAACCCACCTCAGCTGTAGCTCTATGCATCGAAATACACGACTGGCCAAGAGGGAAACATACAGCAAGCACTGCTTTGGCCAGGATTGAAAGAGCATCAATGCCCTCAGAGCCTGCCTCTCTCTGTGGTACCTGAAAAACCTGTGTACTTTGGCATGGAATCGGGCTGCCATGCTTATGGTTTGGTTCTCAAAAGGCATTGTTTAGTGCATAAGGGCTTTTTCCCTTTTCTGGCAAGGAGAGACTACCAACCTAGTCTACATGCAGCCCGATTCAGTGCCAAAGTACACAGGTTTTTCAGGTGCCACAGAGAGACAGGCTCTGAGGGCGTTGATGTTCTTTCAATCATGGCCAAAGCAGTGCTTGCTGTATGCGTTTCCCTGCTGAAATACCACCCGACTTAGTTCTCACTCCCCAGGACCTAGAAAGATGCGACTGAGGAAGTCCGCCTCCATGTTGTCAATTTAGGCAATGTGCTGTGCCAAAAGAGTTAGGAGGTTCCTTCCCATCCAGGAGAACAGGAAGGTTATCTCCAGGGCCCCCCCGACACTTCATTCCCCCTCCACAAATGGGGCCTCTCTGCGAGTACAACTGGACTGCTCTGCTTTTGACTAGGGTTTGGAAGTGCAAGAGGGCCAGATGAATGGCCTTCGCTTTGAGACAGTCGAGGGGTCATGCTGACTCCCGGCTGCTCCACTGGCCCTGGGCTGTCCATTTCTCACAGTGGGCTCTTCAGCCAAACAGGCTGGCATCCACTGTCAGATGCTACCACTACCACAGCCTGGATGCCACCATAGGCTGTAGGGGAAGCCTGGTCTCAAATTCCTGGAGAGCTTGAAGACCAGAGAGACACTAAGAACCTCTGTAGCGGTCTCACTATCTGGTGCCCAAGGCATCATTTCGATCACTGCTGCCATCAAGCCAAGAAGCTGTAGATAATCCCAAATCCTAGGAGCCTGCTGAGATCAGAAAGCTGCCAGCTGGACCAACAACTTTTTCACCCTCTCCTCAGTTAGGAAGACCCTGCCTATCTGAATGTCAAAACGCGCTCCCAGATATTCCAGTCATTGGGAAGGCTCCAAGTGGCTCTTTCCTTGATTAATCACTCAGCCAAGACTTTCCAGGAACTGTACTACACAGGTCAAGACCCGAGATGCTTCTGACTGTGACCTGGCCCGGATGAGCCAATCATCCAGATATGGGTAACACAGATCCCTTCGTGCCTCAGTGTGGTGGCGGCCAAGAACATCCTTGGGCAGAATAAAGACCAAAAGGGAAGTTCAGCGAATTGAAAACAATAGAGCCAAGCGGATGAGATCAAATCCTCTCATGTTAAATGTATCCCCCAAGTGCTTTGACCCGGTGAAAAGCGGGATATAAATGCAGCTAAATAAATAAATACTAGCATCAAAAAAGAGTGTTGCCGACTCAGAGTAATATTCTATGGGGCAAGAACCGAACCCACTGGAGAAAAGCTTGAGTCACCAGGCTCACACACAGCCAATTGAAGGATAACAGCAGCTGCAAACCGATTCCTCAGGAGAGCATCCACCTTACAATCCAGGTGGTCTTTTAGAGCTCTAACACCTTCCAATGGGATGATAGTCCACTTCATGACCACCGTGCCATGCGCAGGAAACAAAACAAGGAGCGCTGCTCTTGCAGCTGACCAGGGGTGCACAAAGAGCAAGAGTCAAGGCCGTCAGGATACAATCAAGGTTCCTTTATTAAAATCGTCCCCAATGCGTTTCGGCATTAAATGCCTTCCTCAGGGGGTAGCAGCTAAAACATCAAACATAAACAACTTATAACAATAAACAAGATCAATATGTAAAACCATAAATATATATAAAAAAGGCAGGGATTAATAAACTGTTAAAACTAATATATGTAAATAAATAACAAATGAGAATGAGTTAAAACTGAACTGACATGTAAACTTAAGGCTGATAGTCATTGCACAAAAAGACAGACAATTAATATAAAAACATTAAAAGGTATGGGAAAAACTTCTTGTTGTGAAAAGGACAGACAGTTAAGGACATGGATTTTCAGACAGAGCATTATACTTAAGTGAATACTCACATTAGACCAATGTTAATTTCACTATTATGCCATAAGACATAGGTGATATCAAACTATGGAATAAAATAAAAGACAGACTTATACAATTAAATGTATGAAACAAATTTAAATCTTGACCAAAAAGATCTTATTAACATTGATACACATTCAAACTAATAGTGTAAATTGGCTATGGAGTAATTCATAAAAGATAATATCAACAAGCACTAAAAAATGTATATATATTATTTCTGAACTAATACTCTTAAAAGAATGATGGTAATAACTTATGCGAAATATTAAAAAATCCTCCTAGAACACTGAACATACATTATGTGGTCGTATTGAAACTTCTAACAATGATATAATGATTAAAAACAGAAATAGGCTAGCTTCTTTTAGCATTGCTGTTATAACATAGCTACAATCACATTGTCTTAAAAGGTCAAACATCATGTAGTGCATACATTTTAAACCTAATTATACTAAAGAAAAAATAGAGTAAAAAACTAAACCTGAGTTGTACAATACATTTCTGGTTTGTATAGTGATAAAATGGTTTAAAATGAAAACGGGCTCTTTTTGACTTTCAATGGATAAGGAGCTATGAAGGGGTTAAATATAATAAACATTATAATCATATAGTTGTAATAATTAAAGGAAGACTAAAATTATATGGTATTAACTTTAGCTATAATAAAACTGGTAGTGAAGTACGGCAGTGAAAGTAATGTGTGCTGTGTAACCGCTAAACAAAAACTTCAGTGTGTAATGTTCTCATGTGCATATACAACTAAGAAACTTATGCTGATCCCTACTCGCAGGTAATTAATAACTTGAGAGAACCTAACTACTCTGCTGCTGTTAATTGTACGGGAGGAGTTGTGCATTTCTGAAAATGGTAAACGGTGAAACCACGAACTTAGATATCATGAATAACTTCGTACAGTCGCGTTGAACCAAAGGAGACATGGAGACAGCGGTGCTCCGCTCTATAAAACCATTGACACGATGTGCTTAAAACTATTACTATATTATTTGGAGGGTTCAATAAATACTATTTAAAAGCCTATATAGAGATTTCTATATGCATACCGTCATTGGGGAATAAAGCTATCTGTTTTCTAAGGAACGGTTTACTTAGGAAATAGCGGCTCAAACCTCAAGTACTCGAGCAACACTACGTGGGAGAGATAAACAGTGTAACGAGAATCCAGGGATCGTCCATGTAAACATATTATGTTCTATAACTTCAAAGGCGAGATGTAACTGAAATATTACCAATAGTGAACTGTTTACTTAGGCAATGGCGGCTCAAACCTCAAGTACCCGAGCAACACTACGTGAGAGAGATAAACAATGTAACGAGAATCCAGGGATTGTCCGTGTAAACATATTATGTTCTATGACTTAAAAGGCGAGATATAACTGAAATGTTACCAATAGTGAAAGCAACACTGCCCACGAATCATTCTTCAAAGTAGATTAGGTTAGAATGACGATACTATTTTACTAGCGCTGTATTTTTTATCTGTGAAAAAGTGCATGTAGTAACCAAGGGGATAATAATCGGCGTTTTGATAAATAGACCTGGCAAAGTTCTCACTTTTGAAGTGCTCTAATAAAAAGCAATCAAGTATGATATTGGTCACTTCAAGAGAATTATAAAAAAAGTTAAAGTTACCTCTAAAATACAGGAAACGCCGTTGCTCTACTGTTTTCTGCAGTGTAAAGCCAAACTGTTCACGAGGGACAAGTTAAAACCCTAGCTATTCGCGCCAAAATGGGAGGAGCTAAGAGTGGGCGGAGCATATCTAGAACATGAGCCTTTGGTTAAGGTGAACAACCTCCTTAAAACTGTTAGCATAATTGACTGTTTAGCTGACATTGTGCAACCAACTTTATTATGGTCGTAAAAAAGAGTAGATTGGAAGAGATCATAATACATTGAAATTTCTATGTATTGTGCAATAGAAGGATTATTCAAAGGAAGACCGAAAGGTCAATTTCTTGATTTAAGCCATGTGGTTCCTTGCTTTTAAACTCATAGATATACCTCTGTTCTAACTTTAACAAAGATTTATTAGTGTCGCCTCCTCTCCAGTGTGGTCTTACCATTTTGATTACCAAATATGATGTGAACGGACACTACATTGGGCGAGTTTCATTACCCATAAAAAAGTGTGTCAAGCAAAGCCGTTTATGTGAGACCGTTGGCAAAAGAAGAAAAAATAAAAGAACGAAATAATTAAAAAATAGAACAAAAAGATAAGTTTCAAATTTAATTGAGTGAATTTAACCATTGATGAGAGGTGTCGGAGAATTGAACTGCTTCACTACTGTGTGAGGGGGCATGCTTGAAAAATGAAGTTTGTACCCCTCCTTTATGATGGAGTGTCTCCAATGCTCTGCTGTTATTTGCCCCTATCTGGGGGCAAAATGACATAACCTTCCTGGAATGGTGGACGGTTCTGGTCCTTCCAGAACCAGAAAGGCTAAGTTCTCTAGCTGAAAGTCAAAGGCCCTGAGGAGGCTGAGGCTGCTGAGCCAGTGGAAGCCTAGCAGCCTTTGCTTTTTTCTGTTTGGGTGATTGCTGACGTTTGGTTGAAAACTGACCTGCAGAAGATGCCTGCTGACTGCAGTGAAAAAGAAAATGGCGCGAACGCTAGTCGCTAAGGACAAAAACCGAAAGAGAGAGAGTGGGCTCGATATCGGCGTATCGGGCCCAGGCGGGAAAAGGATCCGGTGTCAAACCGAAGGAGGAAGACAAAAAACAGGGTAATCAACTTTTTCCTCGGCGAAAAACGAACTACGTCCGTCGAGCTCCGCGGAAAAAAGACGACTGAGCAAGATGGCACCCTTGGGCGGGAAGGGGACCGCCCATGCGCGCTGCAATTCCCAAAGGCTTTCTTTGAAAGCTGGGGAAATGCTCCGCATGGGGGCTCCGTCGGCGCCGACATCACCCATATGTGAGGACTGACTTCCTGCTTGGTCCTGGAGAATAAGCAGGATACAATCTTTTCTTTTTAGAAAAAAGTGTTTTCTTGAACAACTTCTTTCTAACAGGATCAGCAGTGGACTTGGATAGTCTATCCAAGGTGGAATTTTCAGCATCCATTTCATTGGCTTTTTCCTGCCAATCTTTCCCAAACAGGTTCTCACCAGTACAAGGGATATTACCCAATTTATCTTGTACCCAGAGCTCTAAATCAGATGCCTGGAGCCAAGCAATTCTACGTGCACCTATGGCAATAGCCGAGGTTCTGCTTATACACTCAAAGCAGTCAAAGGCTGCACGGTTGGAGAACTGAGACACATCTTGGGCATGTTTGAGCCAAGTGAGAAAGTCGTGTCTTTTATCCTCAGAAATGAAAGGACTTAGTCTGTAAATTATCTGTGACCTCCTTTAGGAACATTCCCATGTAGAGACTCTAGGAACGGATTCTTGCAGCAAGCATGGAAGCTCGAACGACTCTACGTCCAAAAGCATCCAGGGTTCTGCATTCACGTCCTGGAGGATTACAGGCATGTCTTTTTGCACTTCTAATCCTTCTCATAGCTGACTACACCACAATAGAGTGGTGAGGAAGCTGAGTCTTATGGAACCCAGGACAAGGAGGGACACGATACATAGTATCTAACCGAGGAGAGGTGGTAAGAGGTATTTCCCACATCCTCAACATGAGATCATATAGAATCTCATGAATGGGTAAAGTAGCTGCCTCCTTAGGCGTTTTGGGATATTATAAAATTTTCAACTCCTTGGCCCTTGGCTCTGTTTCAGGGGCCACAGTGATGGACAGGCCCCGAGCCAACTCTCTGATAAAGTCTTGGAAAGACATGTCCTCTGGAGGAGACATCCTGCGTTTAGGGGAGGAGGACTCCTCTGGAAGAAGTATCTCTGCATCGACAGAACTTTCAGAATCCTCAGATTCTTCTGAGGACTCGAAGTATCGTCTGTCTGGATGCTCCTGCAGAGCCCGATACCCATACCGACCAAGGTCGGTACCGGGAAATCGGTACCGGAGGGCATCGTAGGACAGAGTACCGGCATAGCAGACACAGATGCCAATGCTATCGGTACCGGTGCCGATACCGGAGCTAGTGCCGGTACCTGTGGAGTTGTCTGTCGCGGTACCAAGGGCGTCGATGCCGCAAGGAAAGCCGCCAGACTGCGTTCCATGCTCAGAATTTTCTGGTCCATGGACGCCACCAGTGCCTGGAAGCCACCGGTACCCCAGAGCATGGCACCAGGAGATCTGTCGAGGCCGAGCCATCTAGAACATCCTGGAACCCCGATAATGCTTTGGAAGCCGAAGCCTCCCGCTGGGGTAATTTTGCCGGTGCAGAATCCTCAAGGGCAACGCCAGAGGCATCTTGATGATTAGAAGGCGATCTACCCTTCGAGGACCGGCTGGATTTCTGTTTAGTTACCTGAGATCCACGGGAGGAAGAAGCAGCCCTGGAAGACGTCGATGCCACCGAAGCTGCATCAGAGGGAAACACGGTACTGAGCTTGGCAGCTCGGTTCTGCCGAGCTCTTTTAGACATCATGGCACAGGACATACAATCCGTGATGGAGTGGTCAGGACCTAAACATTTTAAACACCATTCATGGGTGTCGGTGACGGAAAAGCACAGTTACTTACCTGTAACAGGTGATCTCTGGGAACAGCAGGAATAAGTCTTCACATATGGGTACGTCGGTACCGACACAGCCTGCGCGGGAACGCTCCCCAGCGTCCAATCAGAAAGCTTTTGGGAGAATCCCTCAGCGCCTGCGCGCTGCCTTCCCGCCTTTCCAACTGTCTCTCCTCAGTTGAGTTTCATAGCTGAGACAAAGAGAGAGAAAGAGGAAAGGAAAGATAGATATAAAAATACAACTCCTAGGGGAGGTGGGAGGGTTGTGAAGACTTATTCCTGCTGTTCCCAGAGATCACCTGTTACAGGTAAGTAACTGTGCTATCTCCAGGAACAAGCAGGAATGAGTCTTCACATATGGGGACTCCCAAGCTAAGATGCCTGGAGCCCTAACATGTTGAAGATTGAAAACATGTTACACCTCATAGCCAGGCAGCCTGAGGATGGAGGGCAGGAGTTGAAAAGAGAGGAGCTGTAGAAAAAACAGCTAACTTAAGAAAGGACTACTCTGAAGAAGTCCTTGTAAGTATGATTATTATCAAAAAATATATTGAAATGAACAATCACCATAATATTGAATGAACAATTATCATAATATTGGAATGAACAATTACCATATGACGCTCACCTACTGGATTGCAGGAAGTAGAGAGGCTGATGGAGTCTACTGGGAATCCAGTAGAATAATGTTCAAGGTGGCCTCACTGGAGTGAAGGTGGAGGTCAACATCTGGAAGTGAGAGGTGACCCCAGGAGTCAATTGGGGTAGCACAAACACGGCAGGTCTTCAGTGGGAAGCTTCAAGGAAAGCTGAAAACTCTTTTGGCTACAAAAATATTCAGAGGTAGGAGCAAAAGAGGAAGACTGACCGATCTGGACAAATAGACCTAGTCCCTGAGGGAGGAAAGGGTATGAGAAGAACCCCATACTCCCAGGAAAGGACAGATGTTTGAGGAATTGAATCTGAAATCCACTGAAGATCCATCATGTCTTTCCTAACTGGTGAGAGGTAGGAAGACATTGGGGCATGGAGCTTCAGGGATACGTAAACTTAGGATAAGGTAGGGCTGTCAGTTCCACAGCAGTGTTTGTGTGCATAAAATCCGAAACATACTGTGGACCAGTATGAAGCTGTGCAAGCCCACTGTCAGAAATATACAGGAAGGTAAAAACCTTCATGAGCATAGACAGTCAGAGAGATAAGTATGGAAATATATATCTACCTATAATAAGTATCTGGAGAGATACACACATATATGTAGAGATATGTGTATATATATATATATATATATATATACACGGGTATATAGATATATATATAGGTATGATGAGATTTAAAGGGCATAGCATATGCACACTTAGCTGACAGACAGATACATCTATGGATATATATACCTGAATATATAGGTCTAAAGATAGAGGCCTGCAATAAGCAGACAGAGCTATGCATTTCAGGACATTCACATGGAGATGTGAAAAGAAAAGATTCATTTTAGAACAAGGAGGTGGAACCTGAGAAGATATATAGAGAATCTATTCCGCCAGAGATGATGGTAAAGGAATGCTATCCCCTGAATTACCAGGATGGGTACGTGAAAAAACAGAGGATAATATCAGTCTGTAAACAGCAAGTCCGGAGTCCTGTGGAACTCCAGCATGGTAAAAGGACAGAAACGCATGGAATGAGATACCAGGTTGACCTACGTGAGGGACAAAGGAGGTATCAGGCGTTTTTCAGATTAAGATGTGCTGTCCTTGAAATATGAGGATACCATGAGGACAAGCTGCAAGAAAAAAAGAGTACATTCCCTAAGGAATGGGATAACTCTTAGAATTTCACGTGGAGAAGGCTTATGTCCTTTGCCTTTTTTTTTTTTTTTTTTTAAAGAAGATAGTAGGGTATGAAGAACCCTCACAGTCATAGGGGATGACTGAGGAAGCCTTTTTCAACCATGATGGATAGCCATTAGAGAAACTCTATGCTCTCTAGCAAGGGCCCATAGTGGAAAGCTTCTCAGTAGGATTGCAGAGAGCATTATGCAGCAGAACTGGTATGTAGAACTGGCTGATGGAGAAAACTGACAGCCACATCTACTATGTTGCCAAACCCAGAGATTGGAGATGGCAAGGGTAGAAGATAGTATAAGGAGCCTGTAGTGAAAAGGAGTATCCAAGAAAGATGTAGAAAAACTGTCTTGGAATCACTACTAAGGCCAGACAAGAGTGGTGGAAAAGTACCAGTAGTAAAGTACTGGAGCTCCTACATGGGCAGCTACTGAATAGGACAGAGAGAGTCGGTCTGTGTCAAACAGAGAGAACAGACTGAATAAAGAGAGCAAGCTGTCTCTGTCTGCAGAGCTGCCCAGATAAAGAAGTGGAGTTTACTGAGGAGAAGAAACTCTACAGTGAAAGCAAGACAAGAAAAGTCTTTCAATGGTATGGTACCACTCTTACAGGGGAAACCCTGGCGAAGAGGGTAGATAAAAGCTGAAGGAGGACTTACCACATGGTAAGTCCTTGGAAGGAAAGAAGTCATGCTGGTACAGAGAAACTATCATGTGATAGTTGCTAAACCTCTCTTCTAGTCAGGAAGAGGTGGAAAACTCTGTAACCTATAGACATGAAAATCCTGACAGTTCAGCATACTGAAGAGCAAATGGATTTCCTGAGAATAGGAATCCCTGAACAGAGTTTTGAATGGAAAAACAGTGAAAAACTTCTGCTGAAAAGAAATTAACTGTAGTATTAAAAAGATTAATCAGAAGCCTATGGTTACTGTGTTTATTCAGCCTGGCTAGAATTTGGATTCTTTAGACCAGGGCGAGACTTCCCCTGCTTGGGAACATCCGAATGATGGGCAGAAGAGGAAAACCGCTTTCTTTTAGGGAAAGAAGGTTTGGTAGGGCATTTCCTACCTGCTGAGGAAGGAGAGGGCTTAGGATGGCCCTCAGAAACAGGAAAGTCAGTGGAGCAATGAGCAACCTGACATAAGTTAGAAATTTAGTTTAGAAAAGACCTACATGCATCATCTGACTTTTATCTATCCTTCCAATGTAAATAGATTATGTATATAGTTAACCCTGTTTTCCAAGTTTATACTCCTGTTCGATGTAAACCTGACAGCTTGTTGTTATGGTCGTTAAGTTATAATGTAAACCGCACTGATGCTAAATAGCGCGGTATATAAGAAATTGTAATAAATAAATAAATAAATAAGGACTCCTTATTGAAGAGATTTTCTCCAGTACAAGGAGTATTACTCAGTCTTTGTTGTGCCCATCTGCTCAAGTCTGATGCTTGAAGCCAGGCTTTACGACGTGCTCCTATGGCTATAGCAGAAGTTCTGCTAACAGACTCAAAAGAGTCTAGGGAAGCACAAGAAAAAAAACCAAGAGATATTTTGGCTATGACTAAGAAGTAAGGCACAGTCTGCAGCCTTGGGCTCTGATAGAAAAGGAGTCAAAAGAGATAATTTCTTTGTGACCTCCTGAAGGGATAGACTCATATAAAAAATATATGAGAGAATCCTTGTTGCCAGCATAGATGTTTGGAAGGTTTGACGTCCAAAGGCATCCAGTGTTCTAGATGCACGCCCTGGCGGAAAAGAAGAATGTTTTTTCTTGCTTTTTACCTTCCTCATTGCTGATTCCACTACAATGGAATGATGAGGAAGTTGAGGTTTTTGAAATCCTGGAGAGGGGGGCACCTGATACAGAAGATCAGTTGCTGTAGGAGGTGAAGAAACCCTTAAAGGTTTTTCCCATACCCTCAGAAGAAGATTCTGCAGAGAGTGATGTAAAGGAAGCATTATATTTTCGTTTTCTGCAGAAAAACCCTGAGAAAACTCAAATCCAGGGATAGGAATATTAAGGAAGGTTGCCATGTCAAGGAGAAATTTCTGAAAAGAAGGGTCTCCGATGGGAACCATCCCTGGACAGGCTAAATTTGAAAAGGTAGCCTGGGCACCGGAGGAAGTACCTGTCCGGTGCAGAACAGGATTTGTAATGGATGGACACGGGAACTGGCAGTTATGAGTTGAGACAGTCAGTGGTGCATCATCCATGCCAGGTATAGACTCCAAACTAGGTATAGAGAGGAGCGATCCAGGTGAAAAAAGCATGGAAGGAGCTGGTCCCAATGATACTGCAGGTACCGGCATCGATACCGATAGTTGTGCCGGAATCGAAGGGGAAACCGATACCGAAGCAGTCATCGGAGGCTGCTCAAGCGGTACCGAGGTAACTAAAAACCCTTGGTGATTATCCTCGGTACCGTGCATGCGGAATCGGTAAACATCGGTTCCGAGACGCGCCGGTACCCAGTCCTCTAGACTAGAAATCGATTCTAGACTCGGCATCGAAGTAAGCGAGTCTATCGATGCATGCCTAGAGGGTACCGATGTCGGTGGTGGTATCGGCGGTACTGCCGATACTGGAAAGTCAAACTGGGACGTATCGGTCGGTCCCGAAGGTACCGAGAACGCCAGATGACGATCCCCGGTGAAGAGCGGATCACTCAACACCGGTGCCGATGCCGGGGTATCGGTACCGCTCGAAGCGGATGCCACCACCAAGCATGGCTCAGGTATGTTCTGTGAGGGGTGAGCCCCAGGAATAACCTGAAACCCCTGAAATGCTTTGGAGCCCGAAGACTCCCGCCGGGGTTTTAATGCCAATGGGGTCTTGAGGGTAAGGCTGGAGCCGTCAGCATGCTTAGCATGAGACTTACCACTCAAGAATTGGCTAGTCTTAACAGACTGTTTGTGGGTTACCTGATCCGGTAGAGAAGAGATGGCCGGTGCCCTGCCATAGGAAGGGAAAGCACAGTTACTTACCTGTAACAGGTGATCTCTGGGAACAGCAGGAATTAGTCTTCACATATGGGTACGTCGGTACCGATGGAGCCTGCACGGGAATGCTGCCCAGCTTTCAATCAGAAAGCTTTTGACAGCATCCCTCGCGCCTGCACAGTGACTTCCCGCCTTCTCCACAGCCTCTCTTCAGTTGAGTTTCAGAGCTGAGACAAAGGCGAGGATAGAAAAGGAAAAAAATAAAAAAGATGCAACTCCTAGGGGAGGTGGGAGGGTTGTGAAGACTAATTCCTGCTGTTCCCAGAGATCACCTGTTACAGGTAAGTAACTGTGCTATCTCCAGGAACGAGTCTTCACATATGGGGACTCCCTAGCTGGAGATGCCAGGGGGAGATCCCATAAAAATGCAAGTGCCTGGATCAGGGGTGCATTTTGTCTCCAGGAATCCCCGGCATCCAATGTGGGATGGAGGGTAGGAGTTGATAATAAAGGAGCTGCAAGGAAAGAAACAGCATAGCCAAGGACTAGAAGGTTCTACAGAGTACAGGAGTCCTTGGTAGATATGATAAGTAGCATTAAACAAATTTAATGTACACTTAAAATATGCAGCTTACCTACTGTATTGTAGGAAGTAGAAAGCATGATGAAGTCTACTGGATAAGCAGTGGCGGAATCTTCAAGGTGACCTCTCAGAGTGAGGATGAAGGTTCAGACCTGGAGGTAGTAGATGATCCAGGTGTTAACTGGGTAGGAGTAGACGTCTGGTCTTCAATGGAAAGCTTTGTGGGAAAAGCTGAAAAGTCCTTTAGGCATCATGAACATTGAGGACTAAAGGAAGAAGACTGACGGAGTTGAAGAACTAGCCCAGTCCTGGCAGGAGAGGGGGAATGGAAAACCCCTATTCCTACGGAAAATAGTTGTGTACTTGAAGATAAAGATGTACACCGTTTTTCCTAGCTGGCAAGAGATAGGAAAAATATTGAAGCTGGATGCTTCAAGGACATAAAGAAAAAATGGAAGATGTTAGCACCAAAGTGGTTGTTGGTGCTTAACATGTCCTGTATCATAATTTGGTATGGGACGTAGGGCAACAGACTGTCTAAAACCTCTAAGAGGTAAATCATGTAGTATAGACAGTAAGGGTGATAGTGAATACGATTGACCAACCCTTAAGAAGCCCCCCATCAAACATATATATGGGGAGCTATATATATGTGGCTGGAATAGATATGTATATATTCATATATATATATATATAAATATACATATGTCCAGATTTGTATATTAGGATATGGATGGTGAAATATATCAAATATATATATATATATATATATATATATATATATATCTAGAGATGATATATCTAGATATATGTAAATTTGTGGGGCATGGTTTAGCACCACCAGAGAAATGATATAAGTATGTAGACATATATGGAGATGCTACATACCAGACAACAGATTGAGATACATGTCTATCACCCAGCCCCATAATTGCACATGGGGAATAGAAAAGAAAAAGATTCTGAGTTCTACAAGAGGGTGAGCCCACTTGGGATATGTAGAGAGAATCTATTTTCGTGGATTGAGGGATGCAGGAAGGCAATCCAACCAGTTATCCGTGATGTTCGCGTGAGAACAGATGAAGATAGGAATCTGTAAGGAACAAGGCGGGAGTTCCACAGAACACTGACAAGGTGGATGCCTTGGATCTTCACGCAGAAGAACTGATAGCTCGTGTTAACACCCCAATCTAGAGGGGGTGCGGAGAACCCTCTCAGGTATAGGAAGGGTTCATAAGTTTTTCTCTAATAATAGAGGAACTTCAGAGACAAGGACAATGCTTTATAGCAAGGCCCCCATAGTAGAAAGCTTCTCTGAAGACTGCAGAGAGCATTGTGCAGGAAAGGTATGAGATAAACTGACTGAAAGTCAGGTATGTTGCCATATCCAAGGAAAGGAGATGGTTAGAATAAGGTGAGAAAGTCTAAACAAGTAGGAGGATCCAAGACAGCTTGGAATCACTACTGAGGCTAGACAAAATTTTGAACAAGGGACTGGAACTTAGGAAAAGTCCCAGTTATACAATTACTGTAACTCCTGCAGGCAGAGCTGCTGACGGAAACAGCAAAGAGACTGTCCTGTGCTGAATAAGAAAAACAGACAAGAAAAAAGAGGGGATATCTTCTATTCTTGTCTGGGGAACGAGCTTGCCAGAGAAGTAGTTGCGTATGGTAGTTCCCAGTAGTTGGAGGGTGACGTACCCATGGGGTAAGTCAACTGAAGGAAAAAATGTTTAGTTGGGATAGGAACTATCAGATGATAGTTGCAACTGCTCCTTCTAGAGAGTAAGAAGAGGAGAAGTACCTGAAAAAAATATTTTTTTTTTGTTTTTTGTTTTTAACAGGGTAGTACACTGAAAAAACTTCTAAGATGTAGAAGGAAAGTGTAAGTTACAATTCCCGGTCCCTATGGTTGCTGGGAATGCGGAGACTGGCCAGAACTGGAGGACTGCAGACTAGGTTGAGGCGTCCCTTGTTTAGGTACAGCCGAATGATGGGCAGGAGATGAATGAAACTTTCTTTTCTTAGGGAAAGAAGGTTTGGTAGGACATTTCCTACTCTTTGAAGAAGGAGGTGGCTTAGAATGGTTTCTAGTGGAAGAAGAGTCAGTGGAGCATTGAGCAACCTGACGTAAAGCCTCCTTATTGAAAAGACTTTCCCCTGTACAAGGAGAATGAGCTAGTATAGTTTGTGCCCGTGTGTTCAAGTCTGAAGCCTCAAGCCAGGCTCTGCGACGTGCTGCAATGGCAATAGCAGAGGATCTGCTAACGGACTCAAAAGAGTCTATAGAAGCACGAGACAGGAACCAGGATATATTCCGACTGTGATTAATGAGCAAGGAATAATCAGTAGCCTTGGGCTCTGGTAAAAAAGGGGTCAAAAGAGACAATTTCTCTGTGACTTCCTGGAGTGTTAGACTCATGTGAAAAATATATGAGAGAACTCTGGAAGCCAGCATAGAGTTTTGGAAGGCCTGACGGCCAAAAGCATCGAGTGTTCTTGAAGAACGACCTGGCGGAAAAGAAGAATGCTTCTTCTTGCTCTTAACTTTCCTCAGTGCTGATTCCACTACAAGGGAATGATGAGAAAGTTGAGGTTTTTGGAACCCTGGAGAGGGTGGCACTCGGTACCTAACCTCAATGTCTGTAGAAACTTGAGGAAGTCGTAAGGGTGATTTCCATACCCTGAGAAGGAGATCCTGCAGAGCAGGATGTAAAGGAAACTGTATATTTTGCATTTGTGCCGGTGAGCCATGGGTTGGATCACAACCAGGGATAGAGATATTAAGAAAGGTTGCCATATCCAGGAGAAAAGCTTGAAAAGACTGATCTCCTATTGGAACTATTCCTGGTGAGGCTAAAGAAAGAGTCTGAGTATCAGAGGACGTACAAGGTACTGCACCAATGCCAGGTATGGGTTCCAAACTAGGCATCGGTGCAAGAACAGGCATCAACATTGCTACTGATAAAGGACTAGCAAGTGAAGTAGTCATCAGGAACTGCTGTAGTGGTACCGAGATCATGAGGGAGTTATGGCTAGGATCTGCGGAACTACCTATTTGGAAACGACAGGAGTCGGTTCCGGGACGCGTCGGTACGCAGTCCTCAAGACTCGATATCGAAGAGAGCGAGACTAGCGATGCATGTCTCGACAGTTCCGACGCCGGTGGTAGTATCGGCGATGCCGATACCACTAAGAAAGCCTGGGTGACATCGATCGATACCGACGGTACCGAGGATACCCGATGAGCACCCATCCATGCCGATGCCGATGCTAGGGTATAGGAACTGATCGACGCCGGTACTGTCCCGGAGCATGGCTGAGATTGAGGGAAGTTAATGCGGTGCGTATCGATCGGTCCCGAAGGTACCGAGGATGCCCGATGACGATCCCTGGTGAAGAGTGGAGTACTCGACACCGGTGCCTCGGTACTGCTCGAAGCGGATACCACCCCCGCGTATGGCTCAGGCATGTTCTGTGAGGGGTGAGCCCCAGGAACATCCTGAAACCCCTTTAACGCTTTGGAGCCCGAAGACTCCCGCAGGGCTAATGCCAATGGATTCTTGAGGGTAAGGCCGGAGCCGTCACCATGCTGGGCATGGGACATACCACTCAAGCATTGACTAGTCTTAACAGACTGTTTTTGGGTTACCTGATCCTGTGAAGTAGAGAAACCGGGTACCCTCACTGCCGAAGAAAAAACGGTATCGAGGGAAACTCTAAATACTGAAGGTTTTCTCACCAAATTATCTCCTGACAAGTCAGGGGAAAAAGGGTCAGGACCCACACAGTTGAGACACCAACTATTGGTGTCTAAAAAGAAACAGGTGTTTCCACAGCGGATGCACTTCTTAGGAAAAGAAGGCTCCATAATGAAAAAAAGGCCTAGTAGGCCTAAGAAGTTAAGGCAAAAAAAACTGAAGAAACGTTTTACAGACTTTAGCCTAAAAACCACCGGCGGTACCGGTGGTAGCGGGAGAAACAGCCGCAACCACAAGAAAACAAAAAAATTAAAATAATTAAAGCAATTAAGAAGAAAAGTTTCTGCGGTGACAGGACGACGTCCTGCCGGCTCCGTGGAAAAACGAAAACTGAAGAGAGGCTGTGGAGAAGGCAGGAAGTCACTGCGCAGGCGCGAGGGATGCTGCCAAAAGCTTTCTGATTGAAAGCTGGGCAGCATTCCCGTGCAGGCTCCGTCGGTACCGATGTACCCATATGTGAAGACTCATTCCTGCTTGTTCCTGGAGATAACGGTATCGAGGGAAACGCGAAAAGAGAGAATCTCTTCTCACAGCATTGTAGCCTGATGGTTCAGGGGAAAAAGGGTCAGGACCCAAACAAGTTAGACACCAGTTATTGGGAGTCTAAAAAGAAAACTGTATTTCCACAGTGAAGACACTTCTTAGGAGAAGGCGGCTCCATGATGGAGAGGCCTTATAGGCCCAAAAATTTGTAAGACAGAAACTGAGGGAAAACTCTCCCTCAGTTTGAGAAAAAGAAAAGAAAAAACCCCACCGGCGGTACCAGTGGCGGCGGGAAAACAGCCGCGACCACAAGAAAACAAGAATGAAAAAAGTAAAAGAAAAAAATTTCTGCGGTGACAGGACGTCGTCCTGCCGGCTCCGCGGAAAACGAAAACTGAGGAGAGACAGTTGGAAAGGCGGGAAGGCAGCGCGCAGGCGCTGAGGGATGCTCCCAAAAGCTTTCTGATTGGACGCTGGGAAGCGTTTCCGCGCAGGCTCCGTCGGTACCGACGTACCCATATGTGAAGATTCATTCCTGCTTGTTCCTGGAGATTGGTACCGCCATACTTGATGCACTTTTTAAAACCTGAGGCAGGTTTTTCCATGTTAAGGAAGTTTTTGGGCCTAAGGCCCAAAAAAGCAGGTGCACCTGAAGAAAATAGAAAAGAAATATATATATATTTTTTTAGAAATAGGAAAAGAAAGACCGGCGGTACCGGTAGAGTGTCGAAGAAGGCAGACGCGACCACAAAAAGAAATAAGAAATTCTTCAGCGGTGACAGGAACATGACCTGCTGGCTCCGCAGAAAAAGAAGAACTGGAGAGAGGCAGTTGGGAAAGGCGGGAAGGCAGCACGCAGGCGCTGTGGCATGCTCCCAAAAGCATTCTAATTGGACTCTGGGGAGCGTTCCTGCGCAGACTCCGTCGGTACCGACGATACCCATATGTGATGACTACATTCCTGCTTGTTCCTGGAGATAGCATACGTCATCTTTCCCGCGGTTCAGCATTTTATCTTGACAGAGCACAGTTACTTACCTGTAACAGGTGATCTCTGGGAACAGCAGGAATTAGTCCTCACAAATGGGTACGTCGGTACCGACGGAGCCCGTGCGGGAAAGCTCCCCAGCTTCTTAGAATAGAAGCTTTTGGGACCTCCCACTGCACATGCGCACTGCCTTCCCGCCTTCCTGAACAGCTCTCCTCAGTTTCGAGTTTATAGCTGAGTCAACAGAGAGAGGACAGGAAGATAGATAGATAAAAGATACAACTCCTAGGGGAGGTGGGTGGGTTGTGAGGACTAATTCCTGCTGTTCCCAGAGATCACCTGTTACAGGTAAGTAACTGTGCTATCTCCAGGAACAAGCAGGAATAAGTCCTCACATATGGGGACTCCCTAGCTTAGATGCATGGGATCCCCTGTAAAGGTTCGCCATCTTCGTATGGATCTCAGGCATCCATTCTGGGAAGGTGGGCAGGAGTTGTTTAGGAATGGAACAGGTGCTTGAGGACAGCCTGGCCAAACAAGGCATCCCGGCGGGAGTCCTTGTCCAAACAGTAATGGGCTGTGAAGGTATGAACCGAGGCCCAGGTAGCGGCTCGACAGATCTGATCAATGGAAACAGAGTGCAGATGAGCCATAGAAGTTGCCATGGCCCTCACATTGTGAGCAGTGACATGGCCTTCCAGAGAAATGTTTTTGCTCTGGTAAGCAAAAGAAATACACTGAGCAATCCAATTGGAAAGTGTACGCTTGGAGACTGGAAGTCCCAAATGGGAAGGATCAAAGGCCACAAAAAGTTGAGAAGACTTTCGATGTGGCTGAGTCCTATTAAGGTAAAAAGCGAGAGCTCTTTTACAATCCAGAGTATGAAGGTTCCTCTCTGCATTGGATGCATGAGGAGCTGGAAAAAAGACAGGTAGATATACCTCTTGATTAAGATGAAAAGGCGAGACCACTTTAGGCATAAAGTGGGGATTCGTCCTAAGGACCACCTTATCATGATGAAATCTTGTGTAAGGTGGATTAGCCACTAAAGCCTGCAGCTCACTGATGCGGCGAGCCGAAGTGACTGCAATGAGGAAGATGACCTTCCAGGAAAGAAATTTCAAGGAGGTGGAAAACATTGGCTCAAAAGGTGGCTTCATAAGTTGACCGAGCACTAGATTCAAATCCCATGCGACCGGGGGTGGTCTGATGGGAGGTTTAGTGAGAGTCAGGCCTCTCATGAATCTTGTAACAAGAGGATGAGAGGAGATAGGTTGTCCATTTATATGTTTCAAGGATGCTGCAATAGCACTTAAATGGACTCTTACCGAATTCGTCTTGAGGCCTGCATTGGAGAGATGCAGGAGATAATCAAGAAGAGAATTCAAAGGAAGTGCCAGAGGGTCAAGACCCTGCTGAGCACACCAAATGGAAAAACGTTTCCATTTGAAAGCATAGGAACGCCTGGTAGAGGGTTTCCTAGAGGCAGAAAGGATATCTTTCACTGGTTGGGAAAGATGAAAGTCTTGAAGGTTTAAGCCTTCAGTAACCAAGCACTGAGGTGAAGGGATTTGGGGTTTGGGTGCCACAAAGTCCCCTCCTCCTGAGACAGGAGGTCTGGCGCAGCTCCCAGATCCAAGTAGGATCCCTGGGAGAGCTGTAGAAGTAGAGGGAACCACACTTGGCGTGGCCAGCGTGGAGCTATGAGGATCATAGTTCCATGATCCCTCTGGAGTTTGAACAGAGTCTTGGGAATCAAAGGAATGGGTGGAAAGGCATATAGGAATGCCTGATTCCAATTCAGGAGAAAGGCGTCCGTAGCCTGAGCTCCCTGACACGGAGTTCTGGAACAGAACCGGGGAAGTTTGGCATTCCACGGACTTGCAAAGAGGTCTATGTCCGGGGTCCCCCATTCCTGAAAGATTCGGTTTATTTGGTCCAAATGTAGGGACCATTCGTGTGGCAGCAGAACTCGACTGAGCCTGTCTGCCCGAGAGTTTTGAACTCCTGGGAGATACACTGCTAGCAGGTGAATCTGATGCTCTCTGGCGAAGGCCCATAGTCTTAGAGCTTCGTTGCAAAGCGACAGAGAGCCCGTCCCTCCTTGTTTGTTTATGTAAAACATGGCCACCTGATTGTCCGTCTGAACTAGGACAGTGAGGTTGGCTAGGAGGGAGTGGAAGACCTTGAGGGCAAGGTAAATTGCTCGCAGTTCCAGAAGATTGATATGAAGGGTGGTCTCCTGTAGAGACCAAGTGCCCTGAGTGGAGAGAGTTTGCAGATGGGCTCCCCACCCTGTTTGGGAGGCATCTGTTGTGAGGGTTGCTTGGGGTAGCAATGGTTGAAATGGAGCCCCCAACAACAGATTCTTGGTGGAAGTCCACCAGTGGAGGGACCAAAACAGACGATCGGAGGTTTGTATTTGGTCTGAGAGCGCTCCTGACGCCTGAGTCCATTGAGTGGCCAGGGTCCATTGAGCTGCTCTCATATGAAGACGAGCATAGGGCACCACATGCACTGTGGAGGCCATATGACCCAGTAGGCGTAGCATTTCCCTGGCTGTCAAGTGAGTGCTGGACTGAGCTTGGGAGGCCAAACTCAGGAGGCGCTGGCCTCGAACATGTGGAAGGTAGGCCCTTGCAGTGATGGTGTCCAACTGGGCCCCTATGAATTCTAGAGATTGAGTAGGGATGAGTTGGGACTTGGGAAGGTTTACTACCAGTCCCAGATACTGCAAAAGGCTCCTTGTGTGGTCCAGGGAAATCTGGGCCTGTGACTGAGTTGGAGCTCGGATGAGCCAGTCGTCCAGATATGGGAAGACAAAGATTCCCATGCCTCTTAGAAATGCGGCTACGACTGCCATGCATTTTGTGAATACTCTTGGAGCAGAGGCTAGACCGAAGGGGAGTACTCTGTATTGGAAATGTTTTCCCTGAAACAGAAAGCGAAGATACTTTCTGTGGGATGGATGGATGAGTATATGTGTATACGCATCCTGTAGGTCTAGAGAACAAAGCCAGTCCTGACCCTGGAGGTAAGGAAGGAGAATGCCGAGAGACAGCATTTTGAATTTCTCCTTGAAGAGAAATTTGTTCAATTCTCTCAGATCTAGGATTGGTCTGAATCCCCCTGTCTTCTTTGGAATGAGAAAATAAGGGGAGTAGAAACCGGACCCTTGTTGAGGAAGAGGAACCTCTTCTATGGCCCCTTGGGCAAGAAGAGAGGAAACCTCTTGACCCAACAGGGTTAGGAGAGATGGGGGAGAATTGAATGGTCTCACCATATGATGGGGAGGAAGGCTGGAGAAATGAAGTTTGTAACCCTCTCGAATGATAGAGAGGGTCCATTGTTCTGTTGTGATTTGTTCCCATCTGGGAGCAAAGTGAACCAACCTTCCGGGTATGGTGAGAGGTTCTGGTTGTGTTAGAACCAGAAGTGGCAAGTTCCCTAGGAGCAAGTCAAAACCCCTGAGGGGTTGGAGCCTGCTGAGCTACAGTAGCTGCTGCAGGCTTAGCTCGTGCTTGTTTGGATTGCTGACGCTTAGCAGTATAGCGAGGTTGAGAAGACTGCTGGCCAGTATTTGAAGCAACTCTGGCCTTCTTATAGTAAGGCCTTTTAAAAGACTTTTTCTTAGTAGGAATTGAAGTGGACTTTGAAAGTCTTTCCAAGGTGGCATTTTCAGCATCCATCTGGGTGGCTTTGATTTGCCACTCTTCCCCAAATAAGTTCTCACCTGTACAGGGCAGATTCCGTAAGCCATCTAGAACCCAAGGTTCCAGATCAGAGGCCTGGAGCCAAGCAAGACGTCGGGCTGCAATAGCAATGCCCGAAGCCCTACTGGCTCCCTCAAAGGAATCATATGCTGCCCTATTAGAGAACTTAGAAACCTCTAAGAGTTGTTTCACTAGGGAAAGGAATCCCTGCTTTTTATCCTCAGGGATAAAGGGGGCAAAATGCCGCACCTTTTTGGCAAGTTCCTCCAGGAACATGCCCATATAGAGACTGTAGGAATTAATCCTGGCTATAAGCATACTAGCCTGGAAAATTTTCCTACCAAAAGAGTCCAAAGTCTTACATTCCCGTCCTGGAGGGGTGGAAGAGTGCCTTTTGGTACTCCTAATCTTCTTCATTGCAGACTTCACCACAATAGAGTGGTGGGGCAATTGAGTCTTTTGGAAACCAGGAGAAGGAGGGACCCTATACATGGTGTCCAACCTACGGGAATAAGGAGACAAAGTCAAAGGATTTTCCCAGAAATCCATCAGTTGTTCTTGAAGGATTTCATGGATAGGCAGGGTAACTGCCTCCTTAGGGGCCTTTGAGTATCCCAAAATATCCAGTTTTTTGGATCTGGGTTCCTTTTCAGAGGATGTGGTAATAGAAAGGGCTGTAGCCATATCTAAAACAAAGTCCTGGAAGGACAAATCCTCTGGAGGGGACATTCTCCTTTTAGGAGAAGAGGGCTCCTCAGGTAAGTTGAGTGAAAACTCAGCAGAATCATCAGAGGAGTGAAAATCCTCAGAGGAATCGGTGCTTTCCTCTAACGCACGATACGCGTACCGATCGGTATCGATATCGGGCGTATCGGGTATGGAACCGGTATGGAGCGAAAGCCCATACGGTACCGACTTGCGTTTAGAGGTGGACGGCCTCGATACCGGCATGGCGGACGATACCGGTATCGGGCCCGGAACCGCTGAAAGCGGAACCGATGGCGTTGCAGCTTTAATGAAAGCCATGACGGCCTGCTGCATGGACTGTACAGTATCGCCCATGGACGCCATAGCTGCCTGGATGTCGGTACCGGAGTGACCCGGTACCCCAGAGCAGGCTAACAGGTGATCTGTCGAGGCCGTAGCATCGATATCAACCTGAGACCCCTGAATTGGCGTTTTTGGAAGTTGGACTTCCCGCCGGGGTTGTTTGGCTGGGGCAGGGTCCTCAAGTTCTAAGCTAAGAGCCTCTCGATGCTTTGAAGGAGATTTGCTCTTTGAGGACTTGCCCACAGAAGGTTTGGTTACCTGAGATCCATCCGGAGAAGAAGACCTGGATGACTGTGATGCTGTATTCTCTGAAGCAAACAGCACATGGAATTTGTTGGCCCGGTTCTGCAGCCCACGTTTAGACATGTGGGAGCAAGATGGGCAGTCCGGTATGGAATGGTCAGGCCCCAAACATTTCAGACACCATTCATGGGTGTCTGTGACTGAAATAACAGCATTACATTTGGTACACTTCTTAAATCCAGGGGCTGGCTTCTCCATGAGGAGAAATTGAGTAGGCCGAGAGGCCTCTCTGAAGTGACCAAAAAGCTAAAAAATAAGAAAAAAGAATTATAATTTTTTAAAGAAAGAAAGAAAAGACCGGCGATACCGGTATCGGTATGGGGAAGGCAGGTACGCGGTCTAAAGAAACAAATAAAATAACAATTTCTTCAGCGGTGACAGGAACACGACCTGCTGGCTCCGCGGAAAAAGAGAAACTGAGGAGAGCTGTTCAGGAAGGCGGGAAGGCAGTGCGCATGTGCAGTGGGAGGTCCCAAAAGCTTCTATTCTAAGAAGCTGGGGAGCTTTCCCGCACGGGCTCCGTCGGTACCGACGTACCCATATGTGAGGACTTATTCCTGCTTGTTCCTGGAGATTGCACGTGCCAGCGTTCCTTATCAGTACACAACTTTTGCCCACAGGAGGGCTCTTCTAAAGCTTGTGCATTACTCGGCATATACAAGACAAAGTTTTATGAACCCACCAAAGGTGAGATTTGTCACTCTTATATCATTCAGTACATCAAGTCATAGAATAGAGACTGAAATTTCAATAATTAAATTGTCTGGTGTACATTCTTCCGGCTTTTTGCATGACATTGTGGTCATTTCAACTTTTACTTTTTTAGTTATTTTTAATCCTATAAGTATGGCGTTCCATATATGATGAATTTAATAAAGTATCATCAATAGTGAAACATCGTATAATTTCCCCCTTTGATACATAAGATAAAACACGATCTCAAGAGGTTTTTTTTGACAAATTTTGATTCCCTGCTTTCCTTTTTTACATATATAGTTTTTGAAAGGCAATGATGGGTACTATACAGGCATAAATATTTCAATACTAAATTTTATTTTTCGAATGTTGTGTATTACTTTGGTTTTCAGTTCTGTGTAGAACACTACAACATGAAACCTGGGGTTTGACATTGAATGTTCCTCTAAATATTTATGGTTCTTTAGATAAGCAGCAATATAAATGTTCACAGAAATGACACGGGCAGGATTATAACATCAGTTCTCACACCCTTAGTCTGCTTTAAACCATGAGAAACTATAGATTAGATTTCTTCTGATAGTTTTCATATGTTTTAGCACATATTCTTGGGTCTTATTTATGGCACAGTTTTTAATCTTGTGTAACATGCCGTTTGAAGAGCATGTAAGTTTTAAGCGTTTTTTTGTTATACATATAGATGTTTTTTAAAAAAAAGTTTGCAATGTCTTTATGCCTTATTTTTTTCCTTTATAATTTTATACTTTCAAATTTTTACAGTTTTGAGAGTGCTATAGAAAGTTACATTATTACCTGTGATTCAGAGGCACCCTCACTTTTTTTGGCTCACTCCTGCTTCACCTTACCATCCTTTTTCTTCCCTTTGTAGTACAAGATCTTCATATTTTATTTATCTTGGTACAGAGGTACTCACATACCTATAATTTTGTTAATGACACCTTCATATGGATGTTTTTTTCATTACTGTTGCTATATTAATATATTTATTAATGGTGTTTTATTTAGGGTGTTTTTATGTATTTCTATTACATTTGATTTTAATTTTATATATTGGAGTGGATGAGTGGCCTAGTGGTTGGGGCAAGGTACTTCAGGCCGGAAGGTCGGGGGTTCAAATCCCACTAGAGAGCAGCAACCTTGTGCCGGAAGGACTGGGGTTTCTAGTCCCACAGGTGCTCCTTGTGGTCTTGGGCAAGCCACTTAACCCTCCATAGCCCATGTTCCCTGTAAAACAGTTATCTCCAAGTTATAATGCCCTGTTCAATGTAATTTTTTCAGTTTGTTCAATGTAAACCGCACTGATGCTGAATAGCGCGGTATATAAGAGAATGTAAATAAAATAAAATAAAAATAAATAAATATTTATATGATCTTGGAGATTTTTATATTTATCTTATCAATACTGTGTTTATGCTGCTTATAATATTCTATTTGCTCATCGTTTTACAATAATTTATTTGTTCATGTTATTTATAATTACATGTCAAGTGTTATTCATGTGTTTGAAGATAATTCAACATTTGTTGAGATGGCGTTTATGATCCTGGGTTTTATTTATTTATTTAATTGTTTTTATATTCACGATCAGCTTTTATTGTAATTTATTGATTTCAATCAATGTTATGTTTTAAAATTGTATCAGTTTGATTTTTATTTTTTGTTTATGTATTTATGAATGTAGCATGCCAGATGACCCATGAAGAAGGGTAATCGAAACACGGCCTGTGTTGGGTCCTAATGGCAAGTCATTCTAGGTCCTAAATTCAATAAAATAAGCTCTGTCTTTCCTTACCACGTCTTTATACTGGGTGTCTTCAATTAACATGGACTTTCGTTGGTGGACTACCAACATCCTGTTCTGGACATCCTTGAGAGAGTTCTACTGTCCTCTACTAGGATCGTTGTTTTCTTTCTAACAGCCAAGACCGCAGCATCTACCTTTCGGGAGTGGAGAGTCTCCCACTCTTGTTTGGCGAACAAATAAGAACATAAGATATGCCACACTGGGTCAGATCAAGGTCCATCATCAAGCCCATTCTACTGTTTCCAACAGTGGCCAATCTAGATCACAACTAACTAGCAGTTTCCCCAGAAGACAGGTTCCACAATGCTTGCGTTGGGGCAAGCAGTGGATATTCTGAGTCCACTTTAATAATGCTTTATGGACCCTTCCTCCAGGAACTTGTCCAAACCTTTTTTTTAAATCCAGCTACACTAACAGCTTTTAGAACATTCTCGGATAGCAAATTCCAGAGTTTGATTACACGTTGAATGAAAAAATATTTTCTCTTATTAGTCATAAAAAAGTTACCCTGTAGCTTCATTGCATGCCCCCTAGTCTTTCTATATTTTGATGGCGTAATCAATCTACGTTTACTCGTTCCACTCCATTCATTAATTTATAGACCTCTATCATATCTCCCCTCAGCCGTCTCTTTTCAGGGTTTAAGAGCCCAAACCTTTTGAGCCTCTCTTCATAGGGGTATCCTTTCATCTTCCATCCCCTTTACCATTTTGGTGGCTCTTCTCTGTACCTTTTCTAATAACGCTATATCCTTTTTAAGATACAGCGACCAGAATTGCACACAATATTCAAGGTGCGGTCGCACCATGGAACAATAGAGAGGCATTATAATATCCTTGGTTTTATTCTCCATTCCTTTCCTTATGATACCTAGCATTCTATTTGCTCTCTTGGCCGTCAATGCATACTGGGTGGAGGGTTTTTAACATGTTATCCACGATGACGCCTAAATCTTTTTCCTGAGTGGTGGTTCCTAATGTGGAACCTTGCATCATGTAACCATAGTTTGTGGGTTTCTTTCCTAGGTACATAACTTTGCACTTGTCCACATGAAATTTCATCTGCCATTTTGATGCCCAATCTTCCAATTTATCAAGATCCTCTTGCAATTTTCCTCATGGGTTTTAAGAACTCTGAATACGTTTTGTGTCATCTGCAAATCTGATAACCTCATTCGTTATTCCCATTTCCAGGTCATTTATGAATATGTTAAAAAAGCAGCAAACCCAGCACTGATCCCTGGAGTACTCCACTATTCACCTTTCTCCATTGGGAAAATTGGCCATTTAGCCCTACCCTCTCCTTTCTTTTAACCAGTTCCTGATCCACAATAGTACACAGCCTCCTATCCCATGACTTTTTAATTTTGCCAAATCTCTCATGAGGGACCTTTGTCAAAGGCTTTCTGAAAGTCCAGATACACTATATCAACCTACTCACCTTTGCCTACCTGTTTATTCACACCTACAAAAAAACATAATAGATTAGTAAGACAAGATCTTCTTTGGCTAAAGCCATGCTGGCTTTCCCCCATTAAGCCATGCCTATCTACATGTACGGTAATTTTGTTCTTTATGATGGTTTCCACCATTTTCCCCGATACTGATGTCAGGCTCCCCGGTCTGTAGTTTCCCAGATCACCCCTGGAACCCCTTGTAAAAATTGGTGTTACATTGGCTAACCTCCAGTCTTCAGGTATTACAGTAATTTTAATGGTAGTTCACAGATTAATGGGTCATTCTATGTCAAGTGGTCTAGGGCTCCCCGCATGACCATCACGGATTTTGACTAAATTTTATATTTAGAGCCCCTCATGTCTCAAATGAACTTTGGTAGAGTTTTAGGTTCTCTGGTGTTAAACCTGTTGAGATATAGCTGTTTGTTTGACCCCATAGCCTGAACATGTACAGTACGATTCAAAATTTCAGCAACTTTGAGACCTAATATTGTTATTATTTGTTTATAAGAAATTAAACTTAACTACCCTGCACATCTTTTTGCACTCTTTTTAACGAGACTAATAATCTTTTTTGATTGTGTCAGAAATAGACACATTGCACCAAAGTCGGGCAAAGAAATTGGCGGCCTAAAAAAATTCAAAGTTTAACATTGCATAGCTCCTGAAATAAGTAAACAATGAACATGAAATTTGAGGCATAGTATCTTGTGGTACTGTTGTTTTTGTGTTTATAATTTCAAGCTCCTAGCCCTTTTCATTAATTTGCAAATTAAGTGTAAAGTTGATAATTTTTGCAAAAAGGTTAAAAAGAGGGTATTTTTAACTCCCTTTTACACAAAGGTATCTTCTAGAAACGTTTTCAAACTACTGCCATTAGAAAGAGCATGTTTTAAACTCCCTAAAAAAGTTAATTTGACTGACTAACGCTGGCATACAGTGCTCTAAAAAGAGGACCAAAGTCAGTGGACATTGCCATGGCAACAGCGTATATTTCATCATATTATTGTTAATTTTTTGCATCATACTTGTTTTAA
The DNA here is from genome assembly GCA_033557465.1 of Ichthyophis bannanicus. NCBI lineage: Eukaryota > Metazoa > Chordata > Amphibia > Gymnophiona > Ichthyophiidae > Ichthyophis > Ichthyophis bannanicus. The sequence goes on from CM066031.1 coordinate 553,594,496, forward strand.
CATTTTTATATTGAAAAATTATCAATATTGTATTGCATTGGTCCATGGTGACATTGTCACTAGCAGTTCAGGAACATGAACTGGCAACCCCATCGCCATAGAGGTCACGCCAGATAGCTGTGCAATACCAACCACGGGTGGGTTTTTTAATCTAGGTTCCCAAGCCTTTAATTTGGTTTCTTATTTGAGGTTCCAAAGCCTTCAGTGGGTGTCTAGCTGGTTCCCAAGCCAATGATTGGGCATCTTATCCTAGGTTCCCAAGCCTCAATTGTGTATCTTATATGGTTCCCAAGCTGAAGTACTCACCTCAATTTTAATGCTAGCAATTTTTTTACATTCTGTTATGTTTGCAAGCCACTTCCTTCAAAATGGATTCTGGGAATTAATACTGTCGGCCAGATGATGTAACTGAAGGTGCAGGGAGCAGCTAATGAGGTGCTGCTCTGGAATCCAGCAAACATCTTGCCTTTCTGGCCAATAAAACGAATGAGCAGGACCTTGAAGATGCATAAATGTTATCAATGCATCATTTTCATCAGCTGAAACTTCAACAACATTGCCAATCCACCATTTGTTGTCATAGATGCAAGCTACATAGCAACCAAGGGACAACTCAGATAATTTCAAATACAAAATAGCAGTATTGGAAATCTTGGCTAAAAAAATTATATCATTTGAAACTCTGCTGACAAACCAAGTTTGAGTCAACTGGTACAAATTGGTGATGCTCTCTAGTGCCAGTTATTGTGCTGCTTTCTTTCCACCTTTCTTCTTGAAACTTCCTGCTTTTTTCAATTTCATCTTTTGCGACATAAATATATTTAATTCCGTGTATATTTTGGTCACAAAAGTTATACAGATCTTTTGGTGTCAATATTTGGTCAGACGAAGGTCTTTGTAGACTTGCTTGGGCTGCCAAACGTTTAGTTGTGCCACCAACCCCATCACAAGGTGATTTTCCATGGCTCGTGCCAAAAACGTTCCATTCAGCCTCAATATTTAAATCATTTTGGTGGTTGCATAAATTGACAGAGTTTTTGTAGTTTTTATATTGCGCTGCTGAGCCATCACTGAAGTAGTATATTTTCGTAACATCTGCTTGGGTCAACAAAAATTCGATAAACTTCTGAATAAACACGTGCACTGACACGGTATGTTGCATATGATCGGAAATTATGCAACAATTAACAATTTGCAAGGTGCCCACTTTGTCTGCATAATAAAGAAACAAATGGATGTACTGTGGCCTGTGAATTTTCCCAGTGAAAGCCCTGGGCAACAACAAATGAGTAATTTTCGGCAAAGTCCATCAAAACAATGAACTCCGTTTCTTTTAAGTCAGCTTTCAGTGACTTCAGATATTCACTTTGGTGTTTTGAAACAAAATGATGGCCTGTCAGCTTCCAAATTTTGCTTGAAAGTTTATCAACAAAGTTGTCCACTGTTAATATGCTTGTTTCCAGTGTTTCTCGGTCAGTGTGAATCCATTGTTTGAATTCAATTGATTCCTCTGCATCATAATCCTGGAATATTTCATCCAAATACGCTACAAGTGATTCTTCGCCAGGGCATCTTTGTAGCATACATTCCTTGGAATTCAGGTCACACACTGTCTTTTCCATTAGCAGCTTGTAGTCCTCTTTAATATTTGCACCTTGCAGCATGAGCTTTACATTCTGAAGTATACTGCAGACGCAAACAGAATGCATGCCTGAAGCACCAATACACACGACTTTGGCCTGAGATCACAGAATTTTGAAAAACAGATTTCTGCTCCAAATTTATTATGATATGCTACATACAACTCTTTAAGATTACACAACAGCAACCGTTTTTGTTTTTGAACTTTGACACCATCGAGTCGCACTGAAATGCAGTCTTTTTTGCCAGGACACATTCTGCTAAATTCATCATCTTCATAGAAATCCTTGACTCTTTTAGCGACTTCCTCTGATAATGGTTTGCCAATTTTTGCATCAGGTAAAGCACAAAAGCCTTTGTCTTTCTTGACTTTTTGGACCATTTTGACCATACGTTCAGAAACGCCAAACTTCATAGCTGTTTCCTTTATTGACCAACTTTTTGGGGCCAAAGTCAACAATTGAACTTTTGTTGACCTATTGGATATATCAATCTTTGCTTTCATTTCTTTAATAAGCTCAGTGTAATCGCTACATAGACTGCATTCTGCAGATAGACTAGATTGTTCAACGTTGTCAGCCACTCCAGCAGCAGATATTTTTTTTGTTACCACGTTCTGTGCGCGTTCAATCTTTTGTTTCAAATAGCCAGCTTTGTCTCTACTGCTTATTCTTCGTATTTTTAATGGAGAAGTGCCTAAAGCAGTCAAGCTTTGATCAAGGGTGTCCAAGGCATCTGGATCAAAATCATCCGAAGATGAAGATGCTGTGGCTTCAACCATAGAAGCATATTTTGCTTTGCACCTGATGCAAATTTTCTGGCCTGGCTTTACATTCATTTTGGTCACTTTTTTCAAGCCCTCAGACATGGCTAAAGTTACTTTTGATAATCCACTTTTAGTAACGTGATTCTGCTTTTCAAACGGATTGCAACACGACTGAGATACTGAGATACTGTGCTTGGTGATGCAAGCAGATACTATCATTGTCTGTAAGGTCAACTTCTGAACGTCGAGTAATAAGCAATTTCTCGCTTGCTGACAAGCAGCTCACAGAATTGAGCCCAGTTTTATTGGAATAAAATGAGCTATGGTGACATTTTGATGACAATTTTTGTCCAATGGTACATTCACGCACAGGAGGATTGCTATCAAGTGATTCGTCGATGTCCATTTTGAAGTAAATTAGTTAGTAAATGTTTACCAACTAATGCTAGTCTGAAAATCTATACGTTAAGCTCACGACATATATGCACTTAACAGTTATTGAGCAACTCCTATGGAAATAAATGAGTTTTAAATATAACATTTGGATAACGTTAGAACTGCAGGTTGAATTACATGCCTTTGTCAAGCATGGTAAAGCACAGTCACTTACCTGTAACAGGTGATCTCTAGGAACAGCAGGAATAAGTCTTCACATATGGGTACGTCGGTACCGATGGAGTCTGCGTGGGAACGCTTCCCAGCGTCCAATCAAAGAGCTTTTGGAAGCATCCCACCACGCCTGGTGCTGCCTTCCTGCCTTTCCCAAATGCCTCTCCTCAATTAAGTTTTAAAGCTGAGACAAAGAGAGAGAGAGAGGAAAGGAAAAATAGATAGAGATACAACTCCTGGGGAGGTGGGTGGGTTGTGAAGACTTATTCCTGCTGTTCCCAGAGATCACCTGTTACAGGTAAGTAACTGTGCTATCTCCAGGAACAAGCAGGAATGAGTCTTCACATATAGGGACTCCCAAGCTGAGATGCCTAGAGTCCCAGCATGTCTACCACCATTGTAGAGAAGAGACCAGCGGGTCGGAGATCTGTACGGAGTCCGCTAGGCTCCCAGTGGCCTGATGCCATTGTGTGCGAAGGCACCATTGAGCAGGGCGCATGTTTAGGCGGGCATTGGGGGTCACATGGACTGTGGAAGCCATATGGCCGAGCAGTCGCAGAAATTGCCTGGCAGAGACCATGGAATTGCTGCGAAAGTGGCTCGCAAGATCCATGAGCCTGTGTGCCCTGTCCAGAGGCAGAAAAGCTTGCGCCTGAAGCGTGTTCAATCTTGCGCCGATGAACTCGAGATCCTGAGAGGGGAGCAAAGTGGACTTTGCGAAGTTTATGACAAAGCCCAAGTACTGGAGCAGAGCCACAGTGCGGTGCGTGGCGTGAATGGCCTCTTGGGAAGACTGTGCTCTGATGAGCCAGTCGTCCAGGTATGGAAATACAAAGAGGCCTTGAAGTCTCAGATAAGCCGCCACCACTGCTAGACATTTGGTGAACACCCTTGGTGCGGAGGATAGGCCAAAGGGTAGTACTCTGTACTGGTAATGATTGCCCCCCACAACAAACCTGAGATATTGTCTGTGGCTGGGGTGAATGAGGATGTGAGTGTAGGCATCCTTTAGATCTAAGGAGCATAGCCAGTCTCCCTGCTGGAGGTAGGGCAGCAGGATTCCAAGGGTAAGCATCTTGAACTTTTCCTTTGCGAGGAACTTGTTGAGGTTGCGCAAGTCCAGGATGGGTCTGAGGCCTCCTGTTCTTTTTGGTATCAGAAAGTACCTGGAGTAAAACCTTTGACCCCTCAGGTGGTGGGGCACCGGTTCCACAGCCTGTTCCTGAAGAAGACTTGCTAACTCCTGAAGGAGTAAGTCCCTGTGCAGAGGGAGTCGAAGAGGCTCCCCTGGGAAATAGGAGGGAGGTACCTGGTGAAAGTGAAGAAGATAGCCCTTTTGAACTATGTGAAGCACCCAGGTATCTGTGGTGATGTTGGACCACCTGTGGGCAAAGTGGACCAGCCGGCCTCCTGTGCTGAGAGAAACCAGCTGAGGGGGAGAGGCTATGCTGATGAAGTCAAAAACCCCCACCCTGCTGAGCAGGGGCCGGTGGTGCAGGCTTGGGGGCTTCCTGCCTACGGGACCCATTACCCCGTCCCTTGGCCTGCTTACCCTGTGGGGGAGCTGCTGAGGCCTGATAATGAGGGTAGTGTTGATAGGCAGCCGCCTTCCTCAGGTAAAAGGGCTTTTTCCCCGAGCCCTTCTTCTTCTGAGAAGGGGCAGAGGTCTTCCTTGAGAGACAAGTCCTGGTGAGAGTCTCGGTCTCGATCTGTGCAGCCTTCTCAGCCATGGGCTTGCCAAAGAAGTTTTCACCTCTGCAGGGGACATCGACCAACTTGTCCTGCACCCATGGCTCGAGGTCGAATGTCTGAAGCCAAGCCTGGCGGCGGCCACCGCAGACTTCCTGCTTGGTCCTGGAGAAAGAAAGATGCTGTGGAACAGCTAACCTAGCACTGGACTGCAGAGAAGGAGTCCATGTGTGGATGATGATTGTCATCAATGATATTGCAAAGAATATTGCAATATGGACCTCCCCTGACAGGATTTCACAGAAGTATGGAGGTTCATGGATCTACTGGGGAACCCAGTAGAGGAACCGTGAAGAGGACCTCACTGTAAAGTGGAGGTAATAAACCTGTAGGAAAACAGTGGAGGTCAGAATTCTGAAAGGTAACAGGTAACCCCAGTAGGAAAAACTGGGGTAGTACAAAAACGGTGGACCTTCAGCGGAAGGCTGTATGACAAAACCCTAACTCTTTTGGCGGTAGAGTGGCTCACTCTTAGGAGCAAAAAGAGAAAGGCTAACCGATTTGGACAAACAGGCACAGTCCTTGTGGGGAGAAAGGGTATGGGAACCCCTTGTATCCCAAAAAGAGAGGACAAATGCCTGAGGCATTAAAGCCTGTGATTAACTGAAGATCCACAATGTCTCTCCTAACTGGGGTAAGCTAGGAGAGATATTGGACACGGAGAGCTTCAGAGGTACCTAAACCCTTAGGTTATGGTATAAAAATTGTTGACTACCACAGGAGTGGTTGTGTGCGTAGAACCCCAAACCTGCTGGATAGCATAGGTATGGGTAAAGCCCCTCTGTCAGAAACATATAGCTATATGAGCATAGACAGTCAGATAGATAAGTATGTGGAGACATATCTATCTATAATGAAATATTTCGACAGATACATATATATATATATATATATATATATATATACATATAGATATATAGATAGACATATAAGAATATATCTATAGTGAGATATGGAGGGGCATAAAATACACACAAAAGATAAATATGAATATGTAGGCCTAAATATGGGTGTCTGCAATTAAACAGACAAAGATATGCCTACAGCATGGTATTCACATAGGATATGTGGAGAGGAAAGATTCATCTAACAACTAGGAGATGGAACCTACTTGAGAAGATATATAGAGAATCTATTCCCCCTGGTTATGATCTGCAAGGATGCTAGCTAGTGAAATAACCAGAATGGTTACATGAAAAACAGAGGATAATATCAATCTGCAGCCAGGAGTCCAGAGTCTTGCAGGACTCTAGCATGGTAAGTAGACAGAAGACGCATAGAGATGAGATACCATGTTGACCTGCTTAAGGGCAAAAAGTATCATGCGTTCTTACCATGAGGACGAGCTGCAAGGAGAAAGAGCATATCCCCGATTGGGAATGCTATGGACCAAAGCAGGGAATTGGCAACTCCTTAAGCCTTTACGTAAGAGAAGATGAAATTAGACTTACCTGCTAATTGTAATTCCTGGAGTATCTCCAGGCTTGTCCCGGAATCTATGGGTTGGCAACCTCCTCCAGCAGCTTTGGAGACTGAGAAAACTTTTTTCGTGATGTCATCAGTATATAAGGACTGGCTCCACCTCCACACTCCAGTTTACCTATTGACAAAGCAGACTCACCGGAGCAACCAGTAAGAAGTAAATGGAAGAGCAAACAACGTCCCCCTATAAATTACAAAGACCCGCATGCCCAACTATGTACAAAAATCTGCTTCTCGGCATGCCGTGAGTTCTCCTGCCCGGCCCCTCCCCCCAAAATTGTAGGCAAAAAGTCGTCCCAACGACAACCCCGCTGACCGAATAATGAAAAACAGACACTTACCAGTAACCGTTCACCTCCTTCAGGCCCGGAAAAACCAGCAATACAGGGCGGGATCCGGGACTAGCCTGGAGATACTCCAGGAACTACAATTAGCAGGTAAGTCTAATTTCATCTTCCTGATCGTCCTCCAGGCTAGTCCCGGAATCTATGGGTACGTACCAGAGCAGTAAAAACCCATCAACGGGAGGGACCTGGTAGCCCGGCCTGAAGCACCGCCGAACCAAAACAGGTGTCCCTGTCCGCCTGCACATCTAACCAGTAATGCTTCACAAATGTATTTAGCGACGACCATGTCGCCGTCCTACAAATGTCCACTGCCGGAACCAATTTAGTCTCTGCCCAAGACGCCACCTGCGCCCTAGTGGAATGAGCTCGCAAACCTTCCGGCACCGGCCGACCCTTCAAAATATATGCTGAAGCAATGGTATCCTTCACCCAGCGGGCAATCGAGCCCTTAGAGGCCGCCTCACCCTTACGAGCCCCCGCAAACAGCACGAACAGTCGGTCGGACTTGCGGAAAGACGCCGTACGAGCGACATACTTCTTCAAAGCCCGGCGCACGTCCAAATGGTAACGCCGATCCGCCCCGTGCCCGGTCCCTGTACCGAGAAACACCGGCAAGGAAATTACCTGGTTCATATGAAAACCAGAAACCACTTTAGGCAAAAAGGACGGAACGGGCCTCAACACCACCTTCGAGTCGAAGAAAGATAGAAAGGGCGGCCGACACAATAGCGCCTGTAACTCAGATACGCGCCTTGCCGAAGCCACCGCCACCAAAAAGACCACTTTCAACGTCAAATCTTTCAAAGAAGCCTCTGCCAAAGGCTCAAAAGGATCGTTCCCTAAGGCCTCCAAGACCAAAGGCAGATCCCACGCTGGAACGGTGAGCATACGCGGCGGCCGAAGCAGCTTCACGGCCCGCAAAAAACGCTTAACATCCGCATGACTACCTAGCGACACTCCCCGAACCTTTCCTCTATAGCAGGACAGAGCCGCCAACTGCACCTTCAAGGAGGACGCCGCCAAACCCTTCTGAAAGCCATCCTGCAAGAATGCCAATTGCGGAATCGTCGCCTTCAACGGGACCAAGCCTCTCTCAACACACCAATTCTCAAATATGCGCTACACCCTGATATAAGCCAAGGAAGTAGAACGCCGCCGAGCTTTGAGCAACGTACCTATCACCGCCGGCGAATAACCCCGGCCCCCTCAATCTAGCCCGTTCAAGGGCCAGGCCATAAGCGAGAATCGATCCACCTGCGGCATGGAGAGAGGCCCCTGCGTTAACAGATCCACGCGAAGAGGCAGCTTCCAGGGCTGCCCCACCAAGAGGCGCACCAGATCCGCGTACCAGGGCCGCCTTGGCCAATCCGGAGCAATGAGAATCACCCATCCTCTGTGCTGCTCGATACGCTGTATCACCCGACCGATCAAGACCCACGGCGGGAAGACATACAACAGCTGCTCTTCGGGCCACCGCTGAACGAGCGCGTCCAGTCCTTCCGACATTCGCTCCCGCCGACGGCTGAAGAACCAAGCGACTTGTGCTGACCGAAAAGTCACCATCAGATCCATGACTGGCGACCCCCAGCGCCGCACCACCATCGCAAACACTTCCGGGTGTAATACCCACTCTCCGGGGTCGACTCTTACCCGACTGAGAAAATCGGCCTCGACATTCTCCACTCCCGCGACATGCGCCGCGGACAGGGCCACCAGGTGTGTCTCGGCCCAGTCGAACAGACTCTCCGCCTCGGCCTCCAGCGCCACGCTACCGGTGCCCCCTTGACGATTCACGTAAGCCACCGCCGTTGCGTTGTCCAAGAACACCCGAACGGCCTGCTCCTGCAGAAGGGGACGCAACTCCTTTAGAGCCAACACTACTGCTCGCAGCTCCAACCTGTTGATTGACCAAGACTTTTCCAGGTCTGACCACCGGCCCTGCACCAAGCGGCCCTGACATTGGGCCCCCCAGCCGACCAGACTGGCATCCGTCATCAGACACACCCACGCTGGCGCCTTCAACGGCATCCCCTTCTCCAGAAACCCCGGCGACAGCCACCAAAGGAGCTGATTGCGAGTCGTTAGAGGACAAGGCAATTTCTGGGCCAACGAATCTCGTTGATGCGACCACCTTCTCAAGAGGGCCCGCTGTAACAGTCGCATGTGGGCTCGCGCCCACGGCACCAACTCCAAGGTCGCTGCCATTGTCCCTAACACCTGCAGATAATCCCAAGCCGAGGGCCACCGCCGGCTGAGAAACTGCCGCACCAAGAGCCGGAGGCCCCGCACTCGCTGCTGGGGCAGAAAAACGCGACCCACGCTGGTGTCGAAACACGCTCCCAAGTACTCCAGGACCTGAGATGGAACCAATCTGCTCTTCGCTTCGTTGATCACCCACCCCAGACTTTGCAACAAAGCTATCACCCAGGCCGTAGCAGACACACTTTCTTCCATGGACTTTGCCCTGATCAACCAATCGTCCAGATAGAGATGAACTAAAATTCCCTCTTTCCTTAAGGCCGCCGCCACCACCACCATCACCTTGGTGAACGTGCGCGGAGCCGTCGCCAATCCAAACGGGAGCGCCCGAAACTGAAAATGCCCCATAGGAACTGCAAACCTGAGAAACCTCTGATGTTCCTGTCGTATCGGAATGTGCAAGTATGCCTCCGATAGGTCCAAGGACGTCAGAAACTCCCCTTTTCGCATCGCCACAATTACTGATCGGAGGGTTTCCATCCGAAAATGGGACAACCGCAAACAGCGGTTCAGCCTTTTTAGATCCAGAATGGGACGCCACAGTAAATCGAGTAGCGACCGCAACCTAACTGGTCGGCTGGAACCGGGACAATTGCTCTGAGGCACAAGAGCCGCTGTACCGTTTCTCGCACGGCCTCGCGCTTTGCCGGGGCGTTGCATGGGGACAGAACAAACGAGTCGGAGACCGGATGCTGCAACTCCAGCGCATAACCCTCGCGAATCACCTCTAACACCCACTGATCCGACGTGAGTTGGGCCCAGGCAGGGCAAAACTCCCGCAGCCGCCCTCCGACGGGAACTAGCCCTCCCTGGACCCGCGTGACTTCATTGTGGCTTTTTGAAGGCGGAAGACGAGGACCCCGCCGCAAAACCTCTGCTTGCTCCTTGAAACCCCCGAAAACTCTGAGCCCGACTAGGAAAACGCCCTCGCTGCGTCTGACCCATCCTTGAAGACGGAAACCTGCGAAAATCCCGCAGCGGGCCTCGAGTCCCGGAAGGAGGTCTGCTCTGTTTCGACTTGTCCTCCGGCAATCTACTACCCTTGGACTCACCTAAGTCTTTCACCAACTTCTCCAAATCCTCCCCAAAAAGTAATTTACCACGAAAGGGAAGCTTACTCAACCGAGCCTTGGAAGAAGCGTCCGCTGCCCAATTACGTAGCCACAGACAGCGCCTTCCCGCGACCACGGAAGCTATACTCTTCGCCAAACCCCGGATCAGGTCATACTGCAAGTCGGCGAGATATGCCGCCACCGACTCTAAGCGAGCCGCCTCTTCCGACCCCTCACCGGAGAGGTCACCCTGCACGCGCTGCGCCCAACACAAGCAGGCCCTGGCCACCCAGGCTCCACAAATTGAAGCCTGCAACGACAGGGCATTAGCCTCAAAGACCTGCTTCAGCAAGGATTCCAACTTGCGGTCCTGCGCATCCTTCAGCGCCGCCGCCCCTTCCACCGGGATGGTAGTCTTCCTGGTCACCGCAGAAACCGCCGCATCCACCTTCGGAGCCTTGAACAAATCTCGGTCCTGATCCAGGAGAGGGTAGAGCCAAGTCATAACCCGAGAGCCTTTCAAAACGGCCTCCGGCATATCCCACTCCTCCTGAATCATCTCCCGGAACACCCTGTGTACCGGGAAAGCCCTCTGGGTCTTCTGAACCGCTTGAAGCAGCGGATCCTCCAGAGTAGAATCCTGCGCCGGCCCAGCCTCCGGCATATTAAGGGCCTTAAGCGACTCCACTATAAGCGCCGAGAGCTATTCCCTACGAAAAACTCGAACTATGCGCGCCTGATCCTCCTGTTCTCTGATTTCACCTTCTTCCAGATCCCTCTCCGTCTCGGCCACCTCAGACCGCATATCATCTGAGCCCACGGACGGATCCAGCCGATCCGCATCAGACCTGGCCTTCTTGGCTAAAATAGCCAACCCCTCCGCCGCCAAAGGCGAAGCGGGTCTCTTCTGCCCAAGCCCCGCCCAGGAGGGACCCGCCACCAGCGTCCCCTGCGAAGCCGCGAAGGAGCTTTGAAGCAGCGCCAAGAAATCCGCCGAAAAAAATCGCCAACCCCCCTGCAACCGGCTGAGAAGCAAACGGAAGGTCCTGCGGCCCCGAGGCTCGGAGCCCTGACTCCGGGACAGGCAGGGGTGATGGGCTAGGGACCCTGAGCTCCCCCAACGGGTCCTGTCCCCCCGCTCCCGAGTCCGGGAGCCCCTCAAGTGGCTCCACTTCAGGAGCGCAGCCCCTACAAACGCCCTCCGAAGACACTGAGCTGCGCTTGACCCCACACAAGAGGCAAATCTGCTTTGAAGGCATGCTACGCAGGCTGTCAAAGGCCCGTGCAGGCCTCGGGGCTGTTTGAAAAAGATTTTTTTTTTTTTTTACACACCAGTCCCCTCAGAAGAGCTCCCCCAGGAAACCCCTGAAGAAACGAACCCAAAACTAAGCTCCGATGCTGAGCAAGAACGTGAGAAAGGCCTGAAGGAAAAACCGCGATTTTCCCACTCTCAGGCCACGCGTCTGGGCCTGACTCGGCAACGCAGCCGAAAATAGGCTTACCTCTAGCGACTGTGACCGCAGGCCTGCAAACACAGCGGTAAGTGCCCACCGGGTCTCCCGCTGCACCGTTGAGGAGACCCCAGCTGTATCGGTCCTGATCGGGAGCCTTAGAAGGACTAAAGCAGCAGGAAATCGCTGCGGCTGTACTTGCTAGCTCAGCGCACCGGCAGGCAGACCCTCTGCACGCGCTGAGCTAAGCAAAGAAGCAGTTCCTGTCCCTTTTGACTCAGGACGGTAACCAGCGACCGGTCCTCACCCCCGAAGTTAAATTATGAAAGAAATTAAAGGAAAAAAACAAACCAAAGGAAAGCAAAAGAAAATAAAGAAATAAAGGGCAGAGGACCTCAGGGCACACAGAAAGCAGCAGTCCCCCGAATCTGAAGGCAGACTATTACACCCGCTTTCCGGATTTAAATAGCTAGTTGCCTAGCACACTCCATAATCGTTTCTCCAGTGAGCCCAGAACCTATAGGACTCACCCTTCTCCTAGCTGCTTTGGAGACTGATTAAACTGGAGTGTGGAGGTGGAGCCTGCCCTTATATACTGATGACATCACGAAAAAAGTTTTCTCAGTCTCCAAAGCTGCTGGAGGAGGTTGACAACCCATAGATTCCGGGACTAGCCTGGAGGACGATCAGGAAGGCCTATGTCCTTTATATCAAAAGGAGATAGTAAAAGAAGGGAGAACCTTCTAGTCATGGGAGACATGACTGAAAAGCCTTTTCCAACCATCTAGGATAGCTGTTGGAGAAAAAAAACCATGCTCTCTAGCAAGGGCCCATAGTGGAAAGCTTCTCTGTAGAATTGCAGAGAGCATGATGTAGGAGAATGAGGAGATAGAACTGGCTGCTAGAGAGCCAGTATCTCTGCCAACTATGCTGCCAAACCCAGGGTAATGGAGATGGCAGAAATAGAAGACCAATCCAGAAAGCTTGTAGTGAGATAATCTCCAAGATAGATCAAAGCACTGACTTGGAGCCACTACTAAGACTAGACAGAATGTTAGTGGAGGACAAATCTGGTTGTTTGTGGACAAGAACCAGTGGACCAAACATTAAGGCTCCTGCATAGACAGCTGCTAGCAAGACAGCAGAAAGAATCTTACTGTTCAAAACCAGAAAGAACAGACAGAACAGGAGTAGAAAACTCTGGACATGTCTGATAAACTGCCTCAAAGTAAGATTGAAACAGGGGAGGTAACTCAGAGAGGAAAACTCCGCACTGGAAAGTGACAAACACTAGAGAGGCTGAAGAAAAAGCCCCCCAGCAAGTAATTCCGCTCTTACAGTGGTAAGAGGGTGAAGAGAATGGAGCTGAAGAAGACTTACCAAGTAGTAAGTCTATAGAAAGGAAAAATACATGCTGGCACAGGAACTATCATTTGATAGTGGTCAGACCTCTTTCCCTAGCAGGAAAAGAGGAAAAACCTGTGACCTATAGGCATGAACATCCTGACAGCTCATAGAAATATATAAAAAATAGAAATTACACTTACCTGGTAATTGTAGTTCCTGTAGGGTCCAGTTTAGTCCTCCACATCTGGGTAGTGCACCTCCTCCCGCGCCTAGGAGACTGGACCAATCAGAGTCTTTTCCATGTCTGGATGTATGCTGCTGGAGCTCCCATCAGCCCCCCAGTGATCTATTAACAAAGCAGACTCATAGAAGCAACACATGAGAGAAAAAGCTTATCTAAAACAGCCCCGATAAAGAAAGACCCCCTCCCGCAAACAGCCGACCCCCTCCCCAAACGAGGGAGCCGGAAACCTGTACATTGCCTCGCGAAGGTCCGAAGGAAGAGACACAGTCGCGGCTACAAGAACAAACCGCCAATGAAGAGTGGAAAATCCCGCCAAAGGAGAGTGGAAAATCCCCCCAAACGAGAGGATCACAGACCTACACTTAGCACACTCTCGCAACCCGCATAGAAATGCGCCGCGCCGAAAAAAAGGTAGTCAATCGGGAGGGAAGGAGGACTAAACTGGACCCTACAGGAACTACAATTACCAGGTAAGTGTAATTTCTATTTCCTGAGCGGTCCTCCAGTTTAGTCCTCCACATCTGGGAAGTACCAGAGCAGTACTCAACGGGAGGGACCCTGCCAACCGGCGCACAAAACGGCTGAACCAAAACAAGAATCCTTAGAGACCATCACATCCAACCGGTAATGCTTACTGAAAGCATGGAGCGATGACCAAGTAGCCACCCTGCAAATCTCCAGAGGCAGAACCAAACTGTGCTCCGCCCACGACGCCACCTGCGTTCTGGTAGAATGGGCCCGGAGACCCAAGGGAACCGCCCGGCCCTGCAATATATATGCTGATGCAATAGCTTCTTTAAGCCACCGGGCAATCGAAGCTTTCGACGCAGCCTCCCCCTTTCGCTTACCACCAAAAAGGACGAAGAGACGATCCGTTTTACGGTAAGGCTCCGAAACCGTCAAGTACCGTCGGAGCACCCGACGAACATCGAGACGATGCAAGACACTATCAGTCTCGTCCGTCCCGACAGAGTGAAAAACGGGAAGAAAAACGGACTGATTCAAATGAAATGGAGAGACCACCTTGGGAAGGAAGGAGGGAACAGGCCTCAAAACTACTCTATCTTTAGAGAAGGACAAGAAGGGTTCCCTACATGATAGCGCCTGCAACTCAGAAATGCGCTGAGCTGAACAAATGGCCACCAAAAACACTGTCTTCAGTGTCAAATCTTTAAGGGACGCCAGGTGAAGCGGCCTCAAGGGCTTTCGAACCAAACCCTGTAATACGAGATTCAAATCCCACGGAGGAACCGTCGCCCTGCGAACAGGCCGCAGCCGAAACACCGCTCTCAAAAAACGCTGCACATCTGAGTGCGCCCCCAGAGGAACCCCCAAGACCTTACCCCGGAAGCATGCGAGAGCTGCTAATTGCACCTTCAGGGAACTGGCCGCAAGACCTTTGTCGAAACCGTCCTGCAAGAAACTGAGGATGGTTGGCACTGAAGCCTTTGCTGCCCGAATATCGTGTCGTGAACACCAATCTTCAAAAATGCGCCAGATCCGCACATACGTGAGAGACGTAGAGGACTTCCTCGCCCGAAGGAGCGTGGCAATGACCGAAGCGGAATAACCTTTCTTCCTTAACCGAGCCCTCTCAATGGCCATACCGTAAGCAAGAATCGATCCACCTGTGGCATCCGGAGTGGCCCCTGAAGCAAGAGATCCGGCAACGGAGGAAGACGCCACCACGTCCAGAAGCCGAACCAGATCCGCATACCAAGGACATCTGGGCCAATAGGGCGCCACCAGCAGGACCCTCCCGCGTTTCAAACGTTTCAAAGCGTTTCCATTTGAAAGCATAGGAACGCCTCGTGGAGGGTTTCCTAGAGGCATGAAGGATATCTTTCACTGGTTGAGAAAGATTGAAGTCATGAAGGCTTAGGCCTTCAGTAACCAAGCTCTGAGGTGTAGGGACTTGGGGTTTGGGTGCCACAAAGTCCCTTTCTCCTGAGAGAGAAGGTCTGGCGCAGCTCCCAGGTCCAGGGAGGGTCCCTGGGAGAGATGCAGAAGTAGAGGGAACCACACTTGGCGTGGCCAGCGTGGAGCTATGAGGATCATCGATCCGTGATCCCTCTGGAGTTTGAACAGAGTCTTGGGAATCAAAGGAATGGGTGGAAAGGCATATAGGAATTCCTGACCCCAATGCAGGAGAAAGGCGTCGTTGGCCTGAGCTCCCTGACACGGATTCCTGGAACAGAACCGGGGAAGTTTGGCATTCCACGGACTTGCAAAGAGGTCTATGTCCGGGGTCCCCCATTCCTGAAAGATTCTGCGTATCTGGTCCATATGTAGGGACCATTCGTGTGGAAGCAGAACTCGACTGAGTCTGTCTGCCCAAGAGTTTTGAACCCCTGGAAGATAGACTGCCAGAAGATGAATTTGATGCTCTCTGTCGAAGGCCCATAATCTGAGAGCTTTGTTGCAGAGCGACAGAGAGCCTGTCCCTCCTTGTTTTTTTTACGTAGAACATGGCCACCTGATTGTCTGTCTGAACTAGGACGGTCAGGTTGACAAGGAGGGTATGGAAGACTTTGAGGGCAAAGAAGATTGCTCGCAGTTCCAGGAGATTGATGTGAAGGGTGGTCTCCTGCGGAGACCAAGTACCCTGAGTGGAGAGGGATTGTAGATGGGCTCCCCACCCTGTTTGGGAGGCATCTGTTGTGAGGGTTGCTTGGGGCAACAAAGGTTGGAAGGGGGCCCCCAACAACAGATTCTTGGTGGATATCCACCATTGGAGGGACCAAAACAGACGCTTTGAGGTGAGTATTTGGTCGGAGAGCGCTCCTGATGCTTGAGTCCACTGGGTGGCCAAGGTCCATTGAACTGCTCTCATATGAAGACGAGCGTAGGGCACCACGTGTACCTTGGAGGCCATGTGGCCCAGAAATCGCAGCATTTCTCTGGCTGTCAAGTGACTGCTGGACTGAGCTTGGGAGGCCAAGCACAGCAGACGTTGGCCCCGGACTTGAGGTAGGTAGGCCCTTGCAGTGGTGGTGTCCAACTGGGCCCCTATGAATTCTAGAGACTGAGTAGGGGTAAGTTGAGAGGTTTACCACCAGTCCCAGATACTGCAGAAGGTGCCTTGTGCGGTCCAGGGAAATCTGGGCCTCTGACTGACTGAGATGGAGCTCGGATGAGCCAGTCGTCCAGATATGGGAATACAAAAATTCCCAGACCTCTTAGAAATGCGGCAACAACTGCCATGCATTTGGTGAACACTCTTGGAGCAGAGGCTAGACCGAAGGGAAGTTCTCTGTACTGGAAGTGTTTTCCCTGAAACAGAAATCTTAGATATTTTCTGTGGGATGGGTGGATGAGTATATGTGTGTACGCATCCTTGAGATCTAGAGAACAAAGCCAATCCTGACTCTGAAGGTATGGAAGGAGAATGCCTAGAGAAAGCATTTTGAATTTCTCCTTGTACAGAAATTTGTTCAATTCTCTCAGATCTAGGATAGGTCTGAATCCCCCTGTCTTCTTTGTTATGAGAAAATAAGGGAAGTAGAATCCTGTCCCTTGTTGAAGAAGAGGAACCTCTTCTATTGCCCCTTGGGCAAGGAGAGAAGAGACTTCCTGATCCAACAGGTCCAGGAGAAATGGGGGAGAATTGAAGTGCCTCACCATGGTATATGGAGGAAGGTTGGAAAAATGAAGTTTGTAGTCCTCTCTGATGATAGAGGGTCCATTGCTCTGATGTGATTTGCTCCCATCTGGGAGCAAAGTGAGCTAACCTTCCGGGAATGGTGAGGGGCTCTGGTTGTTCTAGAGCCAGAAATGTTAAGTTCTCTAGGGGCAAGTCAAAACCCCTGAGGGGGTTGAGCCTGCTGAGGAGTGGTAGACGCTGCAGGCTTTGACTTTGCCTGTTTAGGTTGCTGACGTTTAGCAGCAAAGCGAGGCTGAGAAGATTGTTGGCCAGTATTTGTGGAAAATCTGGCCTTCTTGTAGTAAGGCCTCTTGAAAGACTTTTTCTTGGCAGGAGTAGAGGTAGACTTAGAAAGTCTATCCAAGGTAGCATTTTCTGCGTCCATTTGAGTGGCTTTAATTTGCCAGTCCTTACCAAATAAGTTCTCACCTGTACAGGGCAGATTCCGTAAGCCATCCAGGACCCAGGGTTCTAGGTCAGAGGCCTGGAGCCAAGCAAGTCGTCGGGCTGCAATAGCAATACCCGAAGCTCTACCGGCACCCTCAAAGGAATCAAAAGCTGCTCTGTTGGAGAACTTAGAAACATCTAGAAGCTGTTTCACCAGAGAAATGAACTCCTCTTTTCTATCCTCAGGGATAAAGGAGGCAAAATGTCGTATCTTTAGGGCAAGTTCCCTGAGAAACATGCCCATATACAGACTGTAAGAATTAATCCTGGCTATAAGCATAGTAGCCTGGAAAATTTTCTTGCCAAAAGAGTCTAGGGTCTTACATTCTCGTCCTGGAGGGGTAGAAGAGTGCCTTTTGGTACTCTTAATCTTTTTCAGTGCAGACTTCACCACAATGGAATGGTGAGGCAACTGAGTCTTTTGAAAACCAGGAGGATGAGGGACCCGGTACATGGTGTCCAACCTACGAGAATAAGGAGACAACGTTAGAGGAGCCTCCCATAAGTCCATCAAGTGTTCTTGAAGGATTTCATGGATAGGCAGGGTGACTGCCTCTTTAGGAACCTTAGGGTATCCTAAAATATCCAATTTCTTTGACCTAGGTACTTTTTCAGAAGATGTGGTAATAGAAAGTCCTTTAGCTAGTTCAATAATGAAGTCTTGAAAGGACAAATCCTCTGGTGGAGACATTCTCCTTTTTGGGGAAGAGGGGTCTTCATGAAGAACTAGAGACAGCTCATCAGAGTCCTCAGAGGAGTCAAAATCCTCAGAAGAAGCAGAGTATTCTCTATTTGCTTCCAACGCACGATACGCATACCGATCGGTATCGACATCGGGCGTACCGGGTATGGGATCGGTATCGGGTGAAAACCCGGATCCGGCATGCGGAACCGATCTGCGTTTGGAAGTCGATGGTCTCGGTTCCGGTATGGGAGACGATACCGGAACCGGACCCGGTACCGCTGGACGCGGTACCGAGGGCGTCGCAGCATTAATAAAAGCCAGCATGGCCTGCTGCATGGTCTGAACAGTATTGCTCATAGACGCCACTGCTGCCTGGATGTCGGTACCGGTATGGGCCAGTACCCCAGAGCAGTCCAACAGGTGATCAGTCGAGGCCGTGCCATCGATGTCAACCTGTAACCCCATAGATGGTGCTTTGGAAGCCAGAGCTTCCCGCCGGGGTTGTTTGGCTGGGGCAGGATCCTCAGACTCAAAAGTGAGAGCCTCTCGATGCTTTGAAGGAGATTTGCTCTTTGAGGACCAGCCCGCAGAGGGTTTGGTTACCTGAGATCCATCCGGAGAGGAAGACCTGGATGACTGTGATGCTGGATTATCTGAAGCAAACAGCACATGGAATTTGTTGGCCCGGTTCTGCAACCCACGTTTAGACATCTGGGAGCAGGATGGGCAGTCCGGAATGGAGTGGTCAGGTCCCAAACACTTAAGACACCATTCATGGGTGTCTGTAACAGAAATAACAGCACTACACTTGGTACACTTCTTAAAACCAGGGGCTGGTTTCTCCATGAGGAGAATTTGTGTAGGCCTGAGGCCTAACCGAAGTCACCAAGTTGTGCAGAATAAAGATTTTTTTTTTTTTTAAAGAAAGAAAAGAGAGACCGGCGGTACCGGTTTCGGTATGGGGAAGGCAGGTACGCGGTCTAAAGAAACAAACTAAAACAATAATTTCTTCAGCGGTGACAGGAACACGACCTGCTGGCTCCGTGGAAAAAGAGAAACTGAGGAGAGCTGGTCAGGAAGGCGGGAAGGCAGCGCGCATGTGCAGTGGGAGGCCCCAAAAGCTTCCTTCTGGGAAGCTGGGGAGCTTTCCCGCGCAGGCTCCGTCGGTACCGATGTACCCATATGTGAGGACTTATTCCTGCTTGTTCCTGGAGATAGCATAGTTATTCACCTGCAACAGGTGTTCTCCAGGGACAGCAGAAAAGTAGTCCTCAAATATGGGTGACGTCAGCATAGAGGGCACCCGCGTGGAGCATTTCCACAGCTTTTAAAGAAAGCCTTTGGGACAAACTATCACGCATGGGTGGTCCCCTTCCCGCCTAAGGGTGCCATCTTGCTTAGTCAGATGACATAGCTAGGATGATAGTAAAAACTAAAACAAGGTAGGGAGGCAATTCCCAGGAAAAGAGGGAGGGCTGAGAGGACTGATTTTTGCTGTTCTTGGAGAACACCTGTTACAGGTGAGTAACTACACTTTCTCCAGGAACAAGCAGGAAGTCGGTCCTTACATATGGGACTCCCTAGCTCCAGGCTAATGAAGACCGAACCACCACAGTAACAGCGGTGACCAATCGGGTAGCTGTACGTTGCAGAAGGTGAATCCCCACTAAGACTCTGCAAGACCCTAGCATCCAGCGACACTATCACTCCGGTAGCCTGAACACAGAAGGGTCAGAGAGGAGGAGTTACAGAGTACTACATGGCCAAAGGCACTATCCCTGCGGGACTCGCTCTCCATTCAGTAATGGGGCGCAAACATATGAACTGAAAACCATGTGGCGGTCTTACATATCTGTCACCGGCACTGAGCGGAGGTTGGCTACCGGCATGGTCATCGCCCTCATACAATGTACTGTGATCCAGTGTTCAACGGAGATGCCCGCTTGCTCATAGGCGAGGGCAATACAGTCCGCCACCCAAGCAGACAGAGTTCGCTTAGTCACAAGAAGCCGCATCCTGCTGGAGTCATAAGAGACGAAAAGCTGAGGAGCTTTGCAGTGGGCCTGAGTCTGCTGTAGGTAGAAGGACAGGACCTGTTTGCAATCCAGAGTATAAAGCACTAGTTCCTCCCTGCCGGCATGAGGCCGCAGAAAGAAGATGGGGAGGCCCCACCTCCTGGTTGAGATGGCAGGGAGATACCACCTTCGGGAGAAACTATGGATGTGTGCGGAGCACTACCCTGTTCTTCTAGAACAGGGGTGGGCAATTCCAGTCCTGGAGGGCCGCAGACCAGACATGTTTTCATGATGTCCCTAATGAATATTCATGAGATTTGCATCCACTGCCTTTCATTTTATGGAAATAGGTCCATGAATATTCATTAGGGACATCATGAAAACCTGACTGGTCTGTGGCCCTCAAGGACCAAAATTGCCCACCCCTGTTCTAGAACATTGTATATGGTGGATCTGGGCAAGCCACTTAACACTCCATTGCTCATGTTCCCTGTAAGTATTAGTGTATGTATCTCATATCCCCTCGTATTAAATGTATCCCCCAATTGTGTTGTGACCACTTTGATTGAAGGATAAAGTGGTATACAAAAACTGTCTAAATAAATAAAATAAAATCTGCCACCGGGGCCTGGAGTTCGCTCATTCTTCGAGTGGACATGAGGGCCACCAGGTAGGCCACTTTCCACGACGGAGGTGGCATGTGACTCAAATGGTGGTCTGGTAAGCTGAGACAGCACCATGTTGAGGCCTACTCTGCTGCCGGAAGACGGAGAGGTGGCTTAAATAATAATTGGCCCTGGAAGAACCAAGAGACCAGGAGCTGGCCCGAGAGGGGTTTCTCCTCGAAAGGGTGCTGGTGAGCGGCTATGGCACACAAATGCACCCTCACTGAATTAGACCTCAGCCCGGTGTGGGACAGGTGCAGTAGGTATTGGAGTACTACTTGCACACAGCAGAAGGGGTTTTCCCCTCTTTTCTACACACCGGGTAGAGAATCTCCTCCACGTGAAGGAGTAGGCTCTTCTGGTGGAGGGTTTTCAGGAGGCCAGCAGGATCTAGACTTCTCTCGGAAGGCTGAAAGGGGCCAGTGCTACCCTTTCAGCAGCCATGGTGTTAGCGTTAGGAACACCATGTTGTGGTGCAGGAGTGAGCCTCCCTCCTGGGACAGGAGGTCCAGAGCTCGGCCCATTGGGACTGGGAATGCCACCGACAAGGAGCAGCAGTAACCAGGGCCATCTTGCCACCTGGGGGCAATTAGTATGACCAATGCCTTATTGCTCTGGACCTTGAAGAGGGTCCTGGCAACCAGGGGGGTTGGTGGGAACACGGAGTAGGCCTTTGGACCACAAGATCAGGAAGGCATCAGCCGCCACTCTCTCTGGGTGTGGTTGACGTGAGCAGAGGTAAGGCAGCTGCGTATTGTCCAGAGAGTCGAATAGATACATCACGGGCCTACCCCAGAGGTGGAAGAGCCTCTTGGTCACCCTGGGGTTCAAGTGCCACTCATGCGGCTGAAGGACTCTGCTCAGCCTGTCCGCTAGGCAGTTGTCCCGGCCCAGGAGGTAGACTGCTCGCAAGAACATGCTGTTGCGAAGTGCAAAGGAGGGCCACCTCCTCTTGGCAGAGGAAGTATGAGCCTGTGCCCCCTCCTGCTTGTTGATACAGAACGTAGCTACTAGATTGTCTGTCTGGATCAGTACAGACTGATGTCACAGGTGATAAGAACATAAGATATGCCATACTGGGTCAGACCAAGGTCCATCAAGCCCAGTATTCTGTTTCCAACAGTGGCCAATCTAGGTCATATGTACCTAGCAGTTTCCCCAAGGGACACAGGTTCCACAATGCTTGTATTGGTTCAAGCATTGATATCCTGGGTCCCTTCTTAATAATGGTTTATGGACCTTTCCTCCAGGAACTTGTCCAAACCTTTTTAAACCCAGCTACACTAACAGCATTTACTACATCCTCCGGTAACAAATTCCAGAGTTTAATTACACGTTGAGTGAAAAATATTTTCTTTTATTAGTCTTAAATAGTTTACCCTGTAGCTTCATTGCATGTCCCCTAGTCTTTCTATATTCTGATAAGGTAAACAATCGATCTACGTTTACCCGTTCCACTCCGTTCATTAATTTATAGACTTCTACCATATCTCCCCTCAGCCGTCTCTTTTCCAGGTTAAAGAGCCCTTACCTTTTTAGCCTTTCTTCATAGGAGTATCCTTCCATCCCCTTTACCATTTTGGTGGCTCTTCTCTGAACCTTTTCTAAAATCGCTATATCCTTTTTAAGATACGGCGACCAGAATTGCACACAATATTCAAGGTGCGGTCTCACCATGGAACGATATAGAGGCATTATAATAGCTTTTGTTTTATTTTCCATTCCTTTCCTTTTCATACCTAGCATTCTATTTGCTCTCTTGGCTGCTGCTGCACACTGGGCCGAGGGTTTTAACATGGTATCCACAATGACGCCTAAATCTTTTTCCTGGGTGGTGGTTCCTAATGTGGAACCTTGCATCGTGTAACCATAGTTTGGGTTGTTCTTCCCTAGGT
This sequence comes from Ichthyophis bannanicus, assembly GCA_033557465.1. NCBI lineage: Eukaryota > Metazoa > Chordata > Amphibia > Gymnophiona > Ichthyophiidae > Ichthyophis > Ichthyophis bannanicus. Next base: position 553,616,793 of record CM066031.1, read on the forward strand.
GCATAACCTTGCACTTGTCCACATTAAATTTCATCTGCCATTTTGATGCCCAGTCTTCCAATTTATCAAGCTCCTCTTGCAATTTTCCACAATCCTCTTGGGGTTTTAACAACTTTAAATAGTTTTGTCTCATCTGCAAATTTGATAACCTCACTCGTTATTCCACTTTCCAGGTCATTTATGATGGCAGAACACTTGCAAGGCTAGGAAGATCACCCTGAGCTCCAGGAGACTGATCAGTAAGAACGACTCCTCCTGAGACCGGGTACTCTATGTGCACACTCCCCAGGAGGTGCGGGTGTCTGAAAGGGCATTCCCACCTGGAGGTAGCACAAGTTTTGCCACCAGTTGAGGGCCTCTGCGAGTTGGCAAGTAATCCTGACCCTGTCCCGTAATCTACCCGTGGCTTTAGTCCAAAGTGAAAGGAGGCACCACTGGGCTGTCCACGTGTGCAAATAGGCTGAGGGCATGACGTGGAATGTCCAAGACCATATGGCCCAGCAGGCGGAGAAGGCGGTGAGCCGGTACAGATTGGTGGCGTTGCACCTCTCCTGCCAGCTCCCCGAGGCATTCTGCCCTCTCTCTTGGAAGGACAGCCTTGACCTGTAACTTGTCCAACTGAGCATCTATAAACTCCAGGCTTTGGGATGAGGAGAGATTAAATTTGGGGTAGTTAATAACGAACCCTAGGTGCTGCAGGAGGAGGGTTGTACACTCTGCGGCCTGACTGACCTCCGAGGCCGTACTGCTCCTGATTAGCCAGTCATCTAGGAAGGGGAAAAACGAAAACTCTTTGTAGCCGCAGGTGGGCAGCTACCACTGCCAGGCATTTGGTAAAGACCCTTGGCAAGGAGGCGAGGCCGAAAGGTAGCACCCTGTACTAGTACTGCCTGTGAGAGTACTGGATCAGGATGTGTACAGCCAATCTCGCTGGTGGAGGTAAGGCAGCAGTGTTCCAAGGGAGAGCAATTTTAACGTTTCCCTCACCAGAAACTTAAAGTTTCATAGGTCTAGTATGAACCTGAGGCCCCAGTTCTATTTGGGACAAGAAAGTATCTGGAGTAGAAGCCTTTACCCCATAGGTACTTGGGTACAGGCTCTAATGCATTGTCCCTGAGCAGACCTGTGAGCTCTGAGAGCAGAAAGGTCTGGTGACGGAGAGGTTAGAGTAGTTACTCACCTGTAACAGGTGTTCTCCAGGAGCAGCAGGAAAGCACAGTTACTTACCTGTAACAGGTGATCTCTGGGAACAGCAGGAATTAGTCCTCACATATGGGTACGTCGGTACCGACAGAGCCTGCGCGGGACTGCTCCCCAGCTTCCCAGAATGAAAGCTTTTGGGGCATCCCACAGCGCATGCGCGCTGCCTTCCAGCCTTTCCTACCAACTCTCCTCAGTTCAAGTTTAAAACTGAGACAATAGAGAGAGAGTAAAGGAAAGACAAAGAAAGAGAGATACAACTCCTAGGGGAGGAGGGTGGGTTGTGAGGACTAATTCCTGCTGTTCCCAGAGATCACCTGTTACAGGTAAGTAACTGTGCTATCTCCAGGAACAAGCAGGAATAAGTCCTCACATATGGGGACTCCCTAGCTAAGATGCCTGGGAGATCCCCAAGGGTATGAGACCCTGAAGGGTTCCTCCTCTTCCTATGGATCTCAGGCATCCATTCAGGGAAGGAGGGCAGGAGTTGTTCAAGAATGGAACAGGTGTCTGAGGACAGCTTGACCAAACAAGGCATCCCGGCGGGAGTCCTTGTCCAAACAGTAATGGGCTGTGAAGGTATGAACCGAGGCCCAGGTGGCTGCTTGACAGATCTGATCGATGGACACAGAATGAAGATGAGCCATAGAGGTGGCCATGGCCCTCACATTGTGAGCTGTGACATGGCCCGCCAGAGAAAGGTTCTTACTCTGGTAAGCAAAAGAAATACACTGAGCAATCCAATTGGACAGTGTTCTTTTAGAGACTGGAAGTCCTAGATGAGAAGGATCAAAAGCAACAAAAAGCTTGGAAGACTTTCTATGTTGCTGTGTCCTGTGTAAGTAAAAAGTAAGTTTAAAAAGATATGGAAATTCATTGAAGGTCGTTGATGCAAAAACAACAGCACTGAATGAAAGGACGCGAGTCCCAATTAATGTGCGGTTAAAGTCTGAGACCTGAATTTGATTGGAATAGATGAAGTATTGGATGATCAATTCTACTGAATTAAGGTTTGAATGAACGTACTTCTAATTGAGAATCGATAGTTATACGTTCGAGAAAAGACCATAAATACAACGATCTGTGTAAGCAAAAAGCAAGAGCTCTTTTACAATCTAGAGTATGAAGGTTCCTCTCTGCAGTGGATGCATGAGGAGCTGGAAAAAAGACAGGTAAATATACCTCTTGATTAGGACTACCTTATCATGATGGAACCTTGTATAAGGTGGATTAGCCACTAAGGCCTGAAGTTCACTGATGCGGCGAGCAGAAGTGATTGCAATAAGGAAAATAACCTTCCAGGAAAGAAATTTCAAGGAGGTAGTGGCTAAGGGTTCAAAAGGTGGCTTCATAAGCTGACCAAGAACCAAATTTAAATCCCATGCCACCGGAGGTCGTCGAATGGGAGGTTTAGTTAAGGTTAGGCCTCTCATGAATCTTGCAATAAGAGGATGAGAGGAAACAGGTTGTCCATTGATAGGCTTAAGGGATGCTGCAATAGCACTTAAATGGACCCTTACTGAATTTGTCTTAAGGCCTGCATTGGAAAGATGCAGGAGATATTCTAATAGAGAATTCAGAAAAAGTGCCAGAGGGTCAAGACCCTTTTGAGCACACCAAATGGAAAATCTCTTCCATTTAAAAGCATAGGAACGCCTAGTGGAAGGTTTCCTGGAAGAATGAAAGATATCCTTCACTTGCTGCGAAAGATTGAAGTCTTGAAGGTCTAGGCCTTCAGTAACCAAGCTCCGAGGGACTTGGGGTTTGGATGCCACAAAGTCCCCTCCTCCTGAGACAGAAGGTCTGGAGCAGCTCCCAAGTCCAGGGAGGGGGCTTGGGAGAGATGCAGACGTAGAGGGTACCACACTTGGCGTGGCCAGCGTGGAGCTATGAGGATCATAGATCCTTGATCCCTCTGAAGTTTGAACAGAGTCTTGGGGATCAAAGGAATGGGTGGAAAGGCATACAGGAAGTCCTGACCCCAATGAAGGAGGAAGGCATCCTTGGCCTGAACTCCCTGACACGGAATTCTGGAACAGAACCGGGGAAGTTTGGCATTCCACGGACTTGCAAATAGGTCTATGTCCGGGGTACCCCATTCCTGAAAGATTCTGAGTACCTGATCCATGCGCAGGGACCATTCGCGTGGAAGCAGAACTCGACTGAGTCTTTCTGCTCAAGAGTTTTGAATTCCTGGGAGGTATACTGCCAGGAGATGGATTTGATGCTCTCTGGCGAAGGCCCATAATCTTAGAGCTTCGTTGCAAAGCGACAGAGAGCCAGTTCCTCCTTGCTTGTTTATGTAAAACATGGCTACCTGATTGTCTGTTTGAATGAGGACTGTCTGGTTGCTGAGGAGGGTATGAAAGACCTTGAGAGCTAGGTACACTGCTCGAAGTTCCAAGAGGTTGATATGAAGGGAGGTCTCCTGTGGGGACCAAGTGCCTTGGGTGGATAGGTCCTGTAGATGAGCTCCCCAACCTGTTTGGGAGGCATCTGTTGTGAGGATTGCTTGGGGCAACAAAGGCTGGAAGGGGGACCCCAGCAACAGATTTTGAGTGGATATCCACCATTGGAGAGACCAAAAGAGACGTTTGGAGTTTGCTATTTGGTCTGAGAGAGCTCCTGAAGCTTGAGTCCACTGGGTGGACAAAGTCCATTGAGCTGCTCTCATGTGTAGACGAGCACAGGGCACCACATGTACTGTGGAAGCCATGTGGCCTAGTAGTTGTAGCATCTCCCGGGCAGTTAAGTGGTCCTTCGACTGAATCTGGGAGGCTAACTGCACTAGACGTTGGCAACGAGCCTGGGGAAGATAGGCTCTTGCAGTAGTGGTGTCCAACCAGGCCCCTATGAATTCTAGGGACTGAGTAGGGGTGAGCTGAGACTTTGGGAGGTTTACCACAAGTCCCAGATACTGCAGAATGCACCTGGTGGTGTTCAGGGAAACTTGGGCTTCTGACTGGGATGGAGCTCGGATGAGCCAGTCGTCCAAATATGGGAAGACAAAGATTCCCAGAGTGCGCAGAAATGCAGCAACTATTGCCATGCATTTGGTGAACACTCTTGGAGCAGAGGCCAGACCGAAAGGAAGGACTCTGTATTGGTAATGTTTTCCCTGGAACAGAAAAAGTAGGAATTTTCTGTGGGATGGATGGATGAGTATATGAGTGTACGCATCCTTGAGATCTAGAGAACAAAGCCATCCTGACTCTGTAGGTATGGAAGGAGTGTGCCTAAAGAGAGCATCTTGAACTTCTCCTTGTATAGAAATTTGTTCAATTCTCGGAGATCTAGAATAGGTCTGTATCCCCCTGTTTTCTTTGGAATGAGAAAGTAGGGGGAGTAAAAACCTGACCCCTGTTGAAGAAGAGGTTCTTCTTCTATGGCCCTCTGGGCCAGAAGGGAGGTTACCTCCTGATCCAGAAGGTCGAGGAAAGATGTGGGAGAATTGAAATGTCTCACCATGGTGTAGGGAGGAAGGCCTGAGAAATGAAGTTTGTAGCCCTCTCTGATAATGGAGAGGGTCCACTGCTCTGATGTGATTTGCTCCCATCTGGGAGCAAAATGAGCCAACCTTCCTGGAATGGTGAGAGGTTCTGGCTGTTGTAGAGCCAGAAAGGTTAAGTTCTCTAGTATCAAGTCAAAACCCGAGGGGCTTGGGACTGCTGGGTTGCAGCAGCTCCTGCCGGTTTAGGCCTGGCCTGTTTAGGTTGCTGACGCTTAGTAGCAAAGCGACCTGTAGAAGACTGTTGACCAGAAGTGGAAGGAAATCTGCCCTTCTTGTAAAAAGACTTTTTAAAAGATTTTTTCTTGGCCGGAGTGGAGGTAGACTTAGAAAGTCTATCCAGAGCAGCATTTTCTGCATCCATTTGAGTGGCTTTAATTTGCCACTCTTTGCCAAATAGGTTTTCACCTGTACAGGGCAGATTTCCTAAACCATCTTGAACCCAGGGTTCTAGATCAGAAGCCTGGAGCCAAGCAATTCTACGAGCAGCTATATCAATGCCTGAGGCTCTGCTGGCACCTTCAAAGGAATCAAAGGCTGCCCTGTTGGAAAACTTTGAAATGTCTTGAGTACGCTTGAGCCAAAGAAGGAATTAATCCCTTTTATCTTCTGGAATAAAAGGGAGAAAGTTGTGCAGCTTTTCTGCAACCTTCTTCAGAAACATACCCATATAAAGGCTGTATGAATTGATTCTGGCAATAAGCATGCTAGCTTGGAAGATCTTCCTACCAAAAGCATCCAAGGTCCTGCATTCTCTTCCTGGAGGAGTAGAAGAGTGTCTTTTGGTACTCTTTATTCTCTTCATAGCTGACTGCACCACAATAGAGTGGTGAGGAAGCTGAGTTTTTTGAAATCCAGGAGGAGGGGGGACACGGTACATAGTGTCCAATCTACGAGAATGAGGAGAAAGGGTGAGAGGAGTCTCCCACAAGTCAATCAAATGTTCTTGAAGAATTTCATGAATTGGCAAGATGACTGCCTCTCTGGGAACCTTAGAGTATCCCAAAATATCTAATTGTTTTGCTCTAGGTTATTTTTCAGAGGTTACTAAAATAGAGAGTCCTTTAGCTACTTCTACTATGAAGTCTTGAAAGGACAAATCCTCTGGAGGAGACATTCTCCTTTTTGGAGAAGAGGGCTCCTCAGGAAGGGTGATAGATACTTCAGGAGACTCATCCGATGACTCAGAATCATCAGAAGAATCGAAGTATCGTCTGCCCGATTCCAAAGATCGATAGGCATATCGATCGGTACTGACATCGGGTGTTCCCGGTACCGGGTCGGTACCGAGAAAGAGCCCAGGACAGGGAGCCGGAATCGGCATCCTGGCCGATGTCGATGCAGCCGGTACCGGTATCGAGGTTGGTACCGGTACCGACAACATGGCTTGTTGCGGTACCGACGGCGTCACAGCCTTGATGAAAGCCAGTATGGCCTGCTGCATGGATTGCACAGTGTGATCCATGGATGCCACGACTGCCTGGATGTCGGTACCGGGAGAATGTGCCGGTACCCCAGAGCAGTCTAACAGGTGATCGGTCGAGGCCGTGCCATCGATGTCAACCTGTAACCCCATAGGAGGAGCTTTGGAAGCCGGAGCTTCCCGCCGGGGTTGTTTGGCTGGGGCAGGATCAAAAAAGGGCAAGGCTGGAGGCATCTCGATACTTAGAGGGAGATTTGCCCTTTGAGGACCTGCTAAAAGTATGTTTGGTTACCTGAGATCCATCAGGAGAGGAAGACCTGGAAGATGTCGATGCCACCGCCGGTGCATCCGTGGGAAACAGCAAATGGAGCTTGGCTGCTCGGTTCTGTAACCCTTGTTTAGACATTATGGAACAGGATTGGCAATCCGGGATGGAGTGTTCAGGCCCCAAACATTTAAGACACCATTCATGGGTGTCTGTCACAGAAATTGTACCGCTACACTTAGAGCATTTTTTGAAGCCAGAGGCTGGTTTTTCCATGAGGGAAAATTTCTCGTGGGCCTGGAGGACTAAGAAGAAAAATACACCAAGTGGGGAAAAAGTATTAATATATATATTTTTTTTTTTTAGAAGAAAAGAAAAGACCGGCGGTACCGGTCTGGCATCGGGGAAGGCAGACACGCGACCAAAGAAATAGATTAAAATAAAGAACTTCTTCAGCGGTGACAGGAACACGACCTGCTGGCTCCGCGGAAAAGAAGAACTGAGGAGAGTTGGTTGGAAAGGCGGGAAGGCAGCGCGCATGCGCTGTGGGATGCCCCAAAAGCTTTTATTCTGGGAAGCTGGGGAGCATTCCCGCACAGGCTCCGTCGGTACCGACGTACCCATATGTGAGGACTTATTCCTGCTTGTTCCTGGAGATTCAGTCCTCACATATGGGTGTCATCGGCGCCGATGAAGCCCCAACGGAGCATTTCCCCAGCTTTCTATGAAAGCCTTTGGGAATGCAGGCACGCATGCGCGGTTCCCTTCCCGCCTAAAGGTGCCATCTTACCTCAGTCAAATGACATAGCTAAGAACAGCACACAAAAATGAAAAAATAAACTATGTACAACTGCAACTCCAAGGGGAGGGAGGGAGGGTTGTGAGGACTGATTCCTGCTGCTCCTGGAGAACACCTGCTACAGGTGAGTAACTACTCTTTCTCCAGGACCAAGCAGGAAGTCAGTCCTCACATAGGGGTGACTCCCTAGCTCTGGGCTACCGAGGAACCCAGGCTGAACAAGAGTACTCCCTCTAGTCTCAGCAGCAAAGAAAGGCTTTTCAAGGACACAAACTCCACCGGTAGCCCAACAGAGGGCAGGAGTTGCCTAAACCTCAAAGAGATTCCGGAGTACTGCCTGGCCAAAAGCACTGTCCCTACGGGACTCCCTCTCCAGGCAGTAATGGGCCGCAAAAGTCTGGCTTGAAAACCAAGTTGCAGCCCTGCAGATGTCTACCAAAGGCACAGAGCGGAGATGAGCCACTGAGGCAGCCATTGCCCTGACACGATGGGCCGTGACTCTACCCTGCAAAGGAAGGTCAGCCGCCTTGTAAACCCAGGTGATACAGTCAGCCACCCAGATGGACAAGGTACGCTTGGACACAGCCAACCCCAACTTATTGGGGTCAAAGGATACGAAGAGCTGAGTAGCCCTTCTATGCCCTTGCGTACGGTCAAGGTAGAAGGATAAGGCCCTCCTACAGTCCAGGGTATGCAGAACTGCTTCAGCCGGGATTGCATGAGGCCTAGGGAAGAATGTTGGAAGAACCACCTCCTGGTTGAGGTGGAAAGAGGAGACAACCTTAGCGAGGAACTTTGGATGAGTCCTAAGGACTACCCTGTTCCTATAAATCCTGGTGTAAGGCCTATCACAGACCAGGGACTGAAGCTCACTCACTCGCCTAGCCAAGATTAAGGGCTATCAGGAAGAGTGTCTTCCAGGAAAGAAAGCGTAGTGGACAAGTAACCATCGGCTCAAAAGGTGGGCGAGTCAGTTGCTGCAAGACCACATTCAGCTCCCACTCAGGGGGCAGGAGGACGGATGGGAGGCTTGAGCAAAAGCAAGCCCCTGAGAAAGCGGGACACCAAGGGGTGACCAGACAGAGAATGCCCTTCCACCAATGAGTGGTGAGCTGCTAGAGCTGAGAGGTGGACCCAAACAGAATTGGACTTAAGTCCCTGATTGGATAAGTGCAGTAGGTACTGAAGCACTATGGCAAAGTACAGGAGAAAGAGTAAATTAGACTTACCTGCTAATTGTTGTTCCTTGCGGAACTCTAGTCCAGTCCCGGAACCATAGAGTTGTGAACCTCCACCAGCAGCTTTGGAGACTGAACATCTTCATCTCTTTGATCATCCAGCTATATGCAGCCCCAAGGACCGCCCACATATCAGTACCTATTGACAAAGCATACTAAGCAGAGCAACAAATAAGTAGATATAACAGTGGAAAAAAGGATCCTGACCCTAAAGTTCCCACTACGAGCAAAAACTATTTTTTTTTTCCAATTGCGTATGAACAACCTCCCGCCTACGGGAAGGCGGACCAGAACGGCCGTGGCGACCCTTGTACAAAACGCATGCAACAAGAGGCACCACCGCTCACCCCCTAGATTTGACCCCGAAAGGAAACTAAGGCGTGCTGCAAGCAGAGGAGCTCTGACCGAAAGCATAGAGAACAAAAACCCTGGCAGACTCCTATAATGAATTTACCTTCTTGGCTGGCAGCGAGAACAGATACTAGGAGGGATCCGGGACTGGACTAGAGTTCCGCAAGGAACAACAATTAGCAGGTAAGTCTAATTTACTCTTCCTTAGCGTCCCTCTAGTCCAGTCCCGGAACCATAGAGGATGTAACAGAGCAGTAAATCTCAACGGGAGGGCCTCGCTAGTCCAGCCTGAAGCACCCGAGACCCAAACCGCGCATCCGACGCCACCTGCACATCCAGACGATAGCGCTTAGCAAAGGTGTGCAAGGACGACCACGTCGCCGCCCGACAAATATCCACCGCCGGTACCAAGCTAACTTCTGCCCAAGACGCCACCTGCGCCCTAGTCGAGTGAGCCCGAAGCCCGGCAGGAACCATCCTGCCGTGTAAAAGGTATGCCGACGAAATCGCCTCTTTCAACCAGCGGGAAATGGAAGACGTAGACGCCGCTTCCCCCTTGCGCGGACCGCCAAATGCGACAAATAGGTGATCGGACTTATGGAAGGCCGCCGTTTCCCTCAAATACCGACGAAGAGCTCGACGGACATCCAACGCGTGCAAGGAGTTATCCGCGTGCTTTCCCCGTTCCTTGGCAAACACCGGGAGAGAAACCACCTGATTCATGTGAAACGCCGAAACTACCTTAGGCAAAAACGCGGGAACCGGTCGCAATACCACCTTGTCGGCAGAGAAAGACAGATAGGGTTCCCTACACGAAAGAGCCTGCAACTCCGAGATCCTGCGAGCTGACGAGATCGCTACCAGAAACACCGTTTTCAATGTCAAGTCCTTCAACGAAGCTTGCGCCAAGGGTTCAAACGGCAAAGCCACCAGAGACCTCAACACCAAATTCAAGTCCCACGAGGGCATTAAAGCCCTGCACGGAGAACGCATAAGCAACACCGCTCGCAAGAAGCGCTTCACATCCGCATGGGACCCCAATAACTGGCCCTGAACCTTGCCTCAAAAACAAGCAAGAGCTGCAAGATGTACCCTCAACGAACTGGCCGCCAGGCCCTTGTCCACCCCTGCTTGCAAGAAGGAGAGGATCTGAGGAACGGAGGTCCGCAAAGGCCGCAACTCGCGAGCCGCACACCAGCTCTCAAAAATACGCCAGACCCGGACATACGCTAGAGACGTAGACCGACGCCGCGCCCGCAACAAGGTAGCAATGACCTCCGGAGAATAACCTTTGCTCTCATTCGCGCCCTCTCAATAGCCATGCCGTAAGCGAGAATCGAGCCACCTGAGGCATCTGCAGCAGTCCCTGCCGAAGGAGATCCGGCCGAGGAGGAAGGAGCCACGGATCGGCCACACTCAACCGCACCAGATCCGCATACCAAGGCCGACGAGGCCAGTCTGGGGCAATCAGAACCACTGGACCCGGATGCCGCTCGATCCGCTGTACCAGGCGACCCAGCAGAGCCCAAGGAGGAAAGACACAGCAGCCCGTACCTTGGCCACCTTTGTGCCAATGCATCGAGGCCTTCCGACATGCGTTCCCGACGCCTGCTGAAGAACCTTTCGACCTGCGCGGACTCGAAGGTCGCCATGAGGTCCATTATCAGCAGACCCCAACGACGGACCAGCAACGCAAATACCTCGGGATGTAGAGACCACTCTCCGGGGTCTACCCTGCGACGACTCAGAAAGTCCGCCTCCACATTGTGAACCCCCGCGATATGCTGGGCCGACAGACACTGAAGATGCCGCTCTGCCCAATCCAGAAGCAGATCCGCCACTGCTTCCAACGCCGCGCTGCCTGTGCCTCCCTGGCGATTTATGTAGGCTACTGTGGAGGCATTGTCGGATAGCACCCTGACCGCTGCTCCCTGCAGCCAAGGCTGAAACGCTGTCAGAGCCAAGCACATGGCTCTCATTTCCAGTCGGTTGATGGACCACCGGCTCTCCCGCGAGGACCACTGGCCCTGAGCAATCTGGCCCTCGCAATAAGCCCCCCAGCCGCTCAAACTGGCATCTGTCATCAGCAGACGCCAGACGGGAGACTCCAAGGGCATACCGTTCGCCAGAGAGCGCCGACGCAACCACCAGCGAAGGCTACGCCAAACCTCCAAGGGGCAAACTAACTGACGAGCTAGCGAGTCGGACTGATGACACCATCGACACAGCAGCGCTCGCTGCAGAGGCCGCATGTGCGCCCTTGCCCACGGAACTACCTCGATGGTCGACGCCATCGGGCCGAGAAGCTGAAGGTATTGCCAAGCCGTGGACGCCCGTCTCGCTAGAAACTGCTCCACCAGCCGCCTCAGGGCCCGCGCTCTGTGCACTGGGAGAAAAACCTTCCCGTTGCCGGTCTCGAAACGCGCCCCCAAATACTCCAAGGTCTGCGAGGGAAGAAGGCTGCTCTTCGCCCGATTGACCACCCAGCTTAACGACTGCAAAACCTGTACGACCCGCGCCATCGCCCGGAGACTCTCCTCCCTCGACTTCGCCCGGATCAACCAGTCGTCGAGATAGGGATACACGAGGACACCCTCCTTCCATAGGAACGCCGCTACCACCACCATGATCTTCGTGAAGACCCGTAGCGCCGTCGCTAGGCCGAAGGGCATGGCTTGAAACTGAAAATGGCCCATCGGCAGCGCAAACCGCAGAAATCTTTGATGTTCCCGGCGAATGCGAATGTGCAAATAGGCCTCCGTAAGGTCTAGGGACGTTAGGAATTCCCCCTTGCGGACCGCCGCTATGACCGAGCGCAGCGTCTCCATGCGAAAATGCGACACCCGGAGGCACCGATTCACTCTCTTTAAATCCAGGATTGGTCGAAAGGTGCCCTCCTTTTTCGGCACTACGAAGTAGATGAAGTATCGACCAGACCCTAACTGCCCCTCCGGCACGGGGGCGACCGCCCGGAGCCGAAGCAGCCGGGAAAGTGAATCTGATACGACTCGTCGTTTCCAGGGAGCGCTGCACGGGGACATAACGAAGGAATTGAGCACCGGTCGATATAGCTCGAGCGCATATCCCTCTCGTATCACTTCTAACACCCACCGATCGGATGTGATAGCGGCCCAGGCAGGGTAGAAATCCCGCAGTCTGCCCCCTACGGGACTCACCTCCACCGGAGCCGGCCTCGCTTCATTGTGACTTTTTGGGGACCTGCGCCTGGAAGGAGCCAAAACCTCTACCTGCCCCCCGAAATCCGCGGAAACTCTGTCCGCGCCCCAGATATCTGGAACGCTGGGACTGACCAAAGCGGGAGGCACGAAACCTCCGAAAGGGCTGCTGAGACCCCTGGAAGGTGAAGGTCGGCTTACCCTGCTTGGGCTTATCCTCCGGAAGCCGACCCCCCTTAGAATCCCCGAGATCTTTTACCAACCTATCCAAGTCCTCCCCAAATAACTGCCTGCCCTTAAATGGCAGCTTACTAAGGCGAGCTTTAGAAGAGCCATCAGCCGCCCAATTGCGTAACCAAAGAGAACGACGCGCCGCTACCACCGACGCCATGCCGTTAGCTAACCCCCTAATGAGGTCATAGTGGATATCCGCCAAAAAAGCGGTACCCGACTCCAATCTGGACGCCGCGGCCTCTTGTTCCGCCGACTGGGGCCCCTGGAACTGTTGAGACCAGCGGAGGCAGCCGCGCGCCACCCAGGCCCCGGCCACCTGCATTGACAGGGCAGCAACATCAAACGCCTGTCTCAACAAGCTATCAACTTTCCGATCCTGCGGGTCCTTCAACGCCGCAGCACCTTCCACCGGGATAGTAGTCTGTTTAGTAACCGCGGAAACTGCTGCGTCCACCTTCGGCGAACGAAAGAGCTCTCTATCAGCCTCTGACAGAGGATACAACTTAGGCAACAGTCTAGCCCCGCGCAAAGCGGACTCTGGACTGCTCCACTCCTCCTGGATCATAGCTTTAAAAACCCTTTGGAGCGGAAAGACTCTGTGGGAAGTGCGCACCGCCTGCATCAAGGGAACCTCCAACTTGTCCTCTGCAGTGGCATCTTCCACGGGTACCTCCCTGTTGAGGGTAAAGGCCAAGGCAGAGAGGCTTGCATCCTGGAGATGAATGCATGGCTGCGTGGATGGTGTCTTCGAGAGCATTTTGGTTTCCTAGACCATGGGATGCTGTTCCAAGGGTTGCAGAGCAGAGATGGCATCCATCTGTCCAAGAAAGGTCAACACATCTTTGGTAGTAGACTGGCTAATCTACTGAAGAGGGCTTTAAACTAGATTCGTTGGGGATGGGTGAGGAAAGCCCCCAGGTAGGTGATACATTAAATACCTTTATGGAAATGGGTAACAGGGGTAACACATGGAAAGCAGTGTGTATTAATGCCCGTAGCATGGGAAATAAGATCCCTGAAGTTGAAGCTTTGGTGGGAGTGGCTGACTTGGATTTAGTGGCAGTTACAGAAACATGGTTCACAGAAAACCATGACTGGGATGTAACTATACCTGGCTATACTTTATTCAGAAAGGACAGGGTAGGAAGAAGGGGAGGAGGAGTGGCACTATATGTAAAAACTACTATTAAAGCTTTGGAATTACAGAGCTTAAAAGGGAGAGAGGAGGCATGTGGGTTAAACTAGAAAGAGGGAAAGAGAAATCTATTTGCATTGGTGTGATATACAGACCTCCCTCACAAGAGGAAGAGGTGGACAGAGAGTTAATTGAAGACATACGCAGCATTGCTAGGAAAGGGGAAGTGCTACTGCTAGGAGATTTCAATATGCCAGATGTTGATTGGCACATTCCTGCTGCAGTATCATCTAGAAGTAAGGAGATCCTGGATTCTCTACAGGGAGAACTATTCAGGCAATTGGTAACAGACCCCACACGTGAAGGGGCCATACTGGACTTGGTGCTTACCAATGGTGAGAGTGTTTCTGATGTTGTAGTGGGAGATCATTTTGCATTCAGTGATCACCAGATGGTGTGGTTCAGTATTAGGACTAGGGTTGTTAGAATCCATTCCAAGGTGAAGATCTTAGACTTTAGGAAGACTAACTTTGCGAAGATGGGCCAATACCTCAGGGAGTTGTTAGTGGGATGGGAACAGCTGGGGGATGTAGAAAAACAGTGGGCAAAACTGAAAGGGGGTATTTTAAAGGCAACCAACCTTTTTGTTAAAATGGTAAATAAAGGCAAAAGGAACAGGAGACCGCTATGGTTTTCGAAAGAAGTAGCTGAAAAAGTGAAGAAAAAGAGGGAGGCCTTCATGAAATACAGAGATCACAGAGAGAGGAAGACAGGCATCTGTATTTGGAAAAACTTAGAGAAGCTAGCAAAGTAGTCAAGAAGGCAAAGATTCCAAAGGAGGAGGAAATAGCCAATGCAATAAAATGGGGGGATAAGACATTTTTCAGATAAATTAGTGAGAAGAGGAAGGGCAAAAGTGGTATTGTCAGACTCAAGGGTGCAGGGGGGGAATATGTAGAAGCTGATAAGGATAAAGCGGAATTGCTTAACAAATATTTTTGTTCTGTGTTCACAGATGAAGAACCAGGAGCAGGACCTCAGAAAACACCCACAAATAAGAACAGAAGCGAGGGACATCTTGAACAATTTTCAGAAGACTGTGTTCGTGAGAAACTAGCTCAACTTAAAGTAGACAAAGCGATGGGACCGGATGGGATACACCCGAGAATACTGAGGGAACTTGGGGACGTTCTAGCAACTCCACTTACTGACCTTTTCAATGCCTCGTTGGAGTCGGGAGTGGTGCCAAAGGACTGGAGAGAGGCTCATGTGGTGCCTTTACACAAAAGCGGAAGTAAGGATGTGGTTGAAAAACTACAGGCCGGTTAGTTTAACTTCAGTGGTGAGTAAATTATTGGAAACGCTGCTGAAAGAGAAAATAGTGAGGTTTCTGGAGTCCGGCGGATTACAGGATCCGAGGCAGCATGGATTCACCAGAGGCAGGTCTTGTCAGACAAATCTGATCGATTTCTTTGACTGGGTGACCAGGGAGTTGGACCGAGGGAGAGCTCTAGATGTGGTGTATTTAGATTTCAGTAAAGCCTTTGACACTGTTCCTCACAGGCGACTTATAAACAAACTGAGCACCCTAGGGATGGACCCTAAAGTTACTGCTTGGGTTAGAAATTGGTTGGGTGGGAGGCGACAAAGAGTACAAGTAAATGGAGCTCACTCTGAGGAGAAGGATGTTACCAGTAGTGTGCCCCAGGGATCTGTCCTTGGTCCGATTCTTTTTAACATCTTTGTTAGTGATATAGCGGAAGGGCTGTCGGGTAAGGTTTGCCTCTTTGCGGATGATACCAAAATCTGTAATAGAGTAGACACCCAGGAAGGTGTAGATAACATGAGGAGGGATCTAGCTAAGCTTGAAGAATGGTCTAGAATTTGGCAGCTGGGATTTAATGTTAAAAAATGTAAGGTCATGCATTTGGGCTGCAGCAATCCAAGGGAGCAATACAGTATAGGAGGTGAAGTACTTTTGTCCACTAAAGAAGAGTGGGACCTAGGCGTGGTTGTGTCTGATGATCTTAAAGTAGCTAAACAGGTAGAAAAGGCGACGGCAAAAGCTAGAAGGATGCTTGGGTGCATACGGAGAGGAATGGCTAGCAGAAAAAAGGAGGTGATAATACCTCTGTATAAGTCTTTGGTGCGACCTCATTTGGAGTATGGTGTGCAATTCTGGAGACCGCACCTTCAAAAGGATGTGAACAGGATGGAGTCGGTGCAGAGGGTTGCTACTAAAATGATTAATGGGCTTCATTATAAAGCATATGAGGACAGACTTAAGGATCTTAATATGTACACCTTAGAGGAAAGGCGGGATAGAGGTGATATGATTGAGATGTTTAAATACCTCCGTGGCATTAATGTTCAGGGAGAGAGCCTCTTTCAATTGAAAGCAAGTTCTGCTACGAGGGGACATGGGATGAGGGTGAAGGGAGATAGATTCAGGAGTGATATGCGGAAATATTTCTTTACGGAAAGAGTAGTGGATCCGTGGAATAGTCTCCCAGTGGAGGTGGTAGAGATGAGGACAGCAACTGAATTCAAAAAAGCATGGGACCAACACAGAGGATCTCTAAAGGTAGAAAGTGGACTGTTGTAGTTGTTGTTATGGAAGGACAGACTAGATGGGCCTTGTGGTCTTTTTCTGTCATCATGTTTCTATGTTTCTACCTTGAGGGTTTCGGCAATCAGTGCCGGAAGTTCCTCTTTACAAAATACACGCACTATTCTACTACTCTGCTCGTCGTCCAACAACTCGCCGTCTTCTAAATCCTCCGCAGACTCCAGCTCGAGAGCCTCCCCCAGCCCCTCGTGGAACTCGTCCCCAGGAGGCGCAGAATCCGCAACATCGGGGGCCGGCTCTTCTTTTGTGGACCAGTGTCCCCTTCTACTGAAAGTGGACGCTTTAGCCCACGGCGGGGCAGGACCGAGCCTCCCCCCGCCGGCAGCAAGAGAGCCAGAGCCTCCTGCATGAGAGAGAAAAAGGCGGGCGGAACTCCCAGGGATCCCTCCTGGATGCCCCCCGCCAACAGGCGCTGCGGCACCGCAGAAATCCCCGGACCAAGGACCGTCTCTGCCTGCTCTTATGTCCCTTCTGTAGATACAGGTGGGAGATCTGCACTGGAGCCCTCCAGAGGATCCTCCATGCCAGCACCCACAGCAGAACAAGTGGCACAGACTCGGGCTTCCAAATTACTACTTCTACGAATGCCACAGACCAGACACCGAGGACTAGGAGGCATGGCTATGCACACAGCCCTTTGCCAGCAAAGCAGGAACACCTTGCTGAAGCAAACAGAGCAGAAAAAAATTGTGATTTTAAAAGTGCTCAAAAACGCTCCAAATTGCAGGATTAGATAGAGCTGGAGTCAATTAGCTGATATCTGACCAAGAAATGCAAAAAACGAAGCTCCTATCCCTAAAAAAAAACACGAAGAAAAAACAACTTTGAAAAAAATCCAAAATGGCCGCCGGACCCGATCCCGCCAAAAAAAAAAAGGACCAGAAAAAAATACCCAAAAGGTCTAAAACACTCCCCAGAGCTGATTCCAGGCTACCCCAAGGCCTCCACCACTGCCTTTAGAAAGAAAAAGCTTCAAACTCTACTCACCCACACACAGTAGTGGAGGGGGGGGGTTCAAAACACAGAGTGCTGTCCAGCGTGCCTGTCACAAGCTCTGAGTAGCAGTTATCAGAGTCAATAACAGAGTAATAACCGCTGAGGGCAGCTCGGGGAACCCCTAAATCAGTCAGGGGACCCTCAGAGCCTACTGCTGTATTTAATTGCTGCCTGTAATTGTCTTCAACCTTCTCCTCACCCACCAAGGGGGTTCGGTAGAAAGGAGACCTGTGTCCTGTGCAGCTCCCCTGCTTGTTTGACCTGACAGACAGAGACAGAGAGAAAAAAACAGATTAGAGAAAGACAGAAGGGACACAGTCAAAGATTTCCTCCACAGCAGCAGCCCAGCACCTAAATCTAGAAAATAATAAAACACTAAAGCTCTGCTTATTTGTTCCTAAGGAGCCCAGTTCTGGGCTCTGACTTCCAAGCTGCTTGGAGACTGAGATACTGATGTGTGGACGGTCCTTGGGGCTGCATATAGCTGGATGATCAAAGAGATGAAGATGTTCAGTCTCCAAAGCTGCTGGTGGAGGTTCACAACTCTATGGTTCCGGGACTGGACTAGAGGGACGCTAAGGAAGCACAGTTACTTACCTGTAACAGGTGATCTCTGGGTACAGCAGGAATAAGTCTTCACATATGGGTACGTCGGTACCGACAGAGCCTGCGCGGGAACGCTCCCCAGCGTCCAAAAAAAGGAAAGCTTTTGGGCGCATTCCAAAGCGCCTGCGCGCTGCCTTCCCGCCTTTCCTAACCGCCTCTCTCCAGTTCGAGTTTTAAAGTTGAGACAAGGAGAGAGAGAGGAAAGGAAAGATAGATAGAAAGATACAACTGCTAGGGGAGGTGGGTGGGTTGTGAAGACTTATTCCTGCTGTTCCCAGAAATCACCTGTTACAGGTAAGTAACTGTGCTATCTCCAGGAACAAGCAGGAATGAGTCTTCACATATGGGGAATCCCCAGCTAGAGATGCCTGGGAGATCCCCAAGGTTGTGAGACCCTGAGAAGGGCTCTACCTCCTCCCATGGATCTCAGGCATCCAACCAGGGATGGAGGGCAGGAGTTGATCAAGCATGGAACAGGTGTTTGAGAACAGCCTGACCAAACAAGGCATCCCGGCGGGAGTCCTTGTCCAAGCAGTAATGGGCTGTGAAGGTATGAACCGAGGCCCAGGTGGCCGCTCGACAGATCTGGTCAATAGACACAGAATGTAGATAAGCCATAGATGTTGCCATGGCCCTCACATTGTGAGCTGTGACATGGCCCTCCAAAGAAAGATTCTTGCTCTGATAGGCGAAAGAAATACACTGAGCAATCCAATTGGACAGTGTTCTCTTAGAGACTGGAAGTCCCAAATGAGAGGGATCAAAAGCAACAAAGAGCCGAGAAGACTTTCTATGTTGCTGTGTCCTTTGTAAGTAAAAGGCGAAAGCCCTCTTACAATCCAGGGTATGAAGATTCCTCTCTGCACATGATGCATGAGGACCTGGAAAGAATACAGGTAAGTAGACCTCTTGGTTAAGATGAAAAGGTGAGACCACTTTAGGCATAAAGTGTGGATTGGTCCTAAGGACTACACCTTATCATGATGGAACCTTGTATAAGGTGGATTAGCCACTAAGGCCTGCAGTTCACTGATGCGGCAAGCTGAGGTGACTGCAATAAGAAAGATAACTTTCCAGGAAAGAAATTTCAAGGAGGTAGTGGCTAAGGGTTCAAAGGGAGGCTTCATGAGCTGACCAAGAACCAGATTCAATTCCCATGCCACTGGAGGTGGTCTAATGGGAGGTTTAGTTAAAAGAAGGCCTCTCATGAATCTTGCAATAAGAGGATGAGAGGAAATAGGTTGTCCATTGAGAGGCTTGAGAGATGCTGCAATAGCACTCAAATGGACCCGTACTGAATTCGTTTTGAGGCCTGCATGGGAAAGATGCAGGAGATACTCTAGTAAAGAATTCAAAGGTATTGCTAGAGCAGGGGTCTCAAACACACGGCCCGCGGGCCGAGAGACCCTTGTGCGGCCCGCGATGCATAGGGGGGGGAAAAAAAAAACGGCTTCTGCTGCTGCTGCCGCCGCTGCCGTGGCCGGCAATAGCAGCAATATCGCAAGTCCCACGGGCTCCCCCCCACCCGGCAGATCCCTTCCTGCTTGCCTGCCAATGCTGCCAGTTCTCCGCTTCGGCTTTCAGAGCCGCGAAGGGAGAACTTCTCCCTCGCGACTCTGTTAAGCTCGCCGGGGCAGATGGGAAATTTCGGAGGAGAGTCCTACTGTAGCACCTCGAGCTCTTCAGCTCGAGGCTCTTCCTCGGGGTCCGCCGGAATAGCCAAGGCAGTGGCCATATCCCGGACGAACTCCGAGAACCGGGTGTCCTCCTGAGGGGACCTACTCCGGGGCTCAGACTGCGGCGAGTCCGAAGGGACGCACCGAGTCTTGAAGGTATCAGGAGACTCCTCGTCCTCCATCTCCCAAGCCGACTCATCCAAGGAAGAGTCGGGGTCCGACCCCGCGGGGCCCTGGAGCACCCGCCCCGACGCCGGAAGCACCGGCATCGACGCCCTCGGCCCCGAACGGGAGGTTGAGGAAGACCGCGACAGAGGTCGACTCCAAGCCACGATGGACTCGAGTATCGGCTCGGTCTCCGGGGTCAACTTCGACGTCGATGTCCCGGTGGTCGGGGCAGATGCGCCAGACAGGCTGGCCATCAGTGCCCGCTGCTGCTCCATGAAGGCAATCTGCTCTCCAAGGCTGTCATCTTGAGACTCAGCTCGGGAGACGCAGCAGTGACCGACTTGGGCCCCGGCGGCGCCGGGCCTGACGTCGGCTCCCTGGGAGGAGAGTCCTCGAGGATTACGGGGCTTACGTGTCCAGCAGACTCCGGCTCCACACGAGGAACTTTGGCAGGCTTCTCCGGTTCCACGGGACTGGGGCGACGGTCAGGGGTCTTAAACCTGGCCCTCGAGGAGCTAGGGACCTCCGACGACGACGCCCTCGCGAGCCGTTTCTTCCTCTTGCGTTCCCGGTCAGGGGATCCCCTGTCCAAGGAGCTACGATTGCGCTCGGGATCGGAATCCCGAGATGTCGAGGCCTCAGACGAGGTCCGGGCCCGGCCGGAGGCTGAGTCCGAGAAAAGCCTTTCCTTTTGCTGCTGGCGATTTCGGAGTGCCTTGGAAGACATCTTTCCACAGGCCCTGCACGATTTAGGATCGTGGTCGGGGCCGAGGCACCGAAGGTAGCAGTCGTGTGTGTCGGTGAGAGACATTAGTTTCTTACACCGATCACACTTCTTAAAACCGCTGGAAGCCATCGGGGAAAAAAAGAGTCCCCGCGAGGTCAAAGGACCGGCCTTCCAGGGAAAAATAGAAAAAAGGGCGCGAACGCCAGCCACGAAGGGCAAAAACCAAAAAAGAAGAATCGGGCTCGATACCGGTGTACCGAACCCGGCGGGAGGGGAACCGGCGTCGAACTGGGAGAAAAAAATAGCGAAAATCGCTGAAAAATCTAATTTTTAACGGGAAAACTGGACACACGTCTGGTGGGCTTCACGGAAAAAAAAAGACTGAGGTAAGATGGCACCTTTAGGCGGGAAGGGAACCGCGCATGCGTGCCTGCATTCCCAAAGGCTTTCATAGAAAGCTGGGGAAATGCTCTGTTGGGGCTTCATCGGCGCCGATGACACCCATATGTGAGGACTGACTTCCTGCTTGGTCCTGGAGAAGCACCAGCTCTCCTGGAAAGAATCTGGGTGGTACCTGCTGTAGGTGGAGGAGATATCCCTCCCTTACCACTTGGAGTACCCACTGGTCTGAGGTGACCCTGGCCCACCTGTGGGCAAAGAGTGCCAGGCGGCTCTCTGTGGGCTGGTGAAGTTCTCTCAGGGAAGGGGAGGGCCCTGCCCTAGGAGTCAAAAGCTCTCTCCCCGGGTTGGGCAGAGCTGGGACCTGGGCTTCTGAGCCTTTAGTTTCTGGGCTCCATGGCCTTGTCTTCTGGGGTGAGAACCCTGTTGGCCTGAGAAGGGCTGGTAGTGACTTTGTTGGAATTGCCCCTTTTTCTTCAGGAAAAGGCGTCTTTTCCCCTATGGTTTCTTACGGAGAAAGGATGAGGTCTGTTTTGAGAGCCTCTGATGGTTCACCACATCGGCCTCAATCTCTGTTACTTTGTTGGCCATAGGCTTGCCAAACAGGTTCTCCCCGGTTCAGGGGACTTCGTACAACTTGTCTGACCCATTGCTCAAGGTCTGAAGACTAGCCCGGCTTGGCACCGGGCACCGATGCCAGCTGCTGTTACTCGGGTTGCTGACTTGAAGCAATCGTAGGCCACCCGGGAGAGGAACTTAGAGCAGTCCTTGATCCCAGAGGTCAGAGCCTGGAACCGTTGGAGGGGTTGCCCAGCCAGCCCTGCTGAAAATCCAGACAACTCCAGGGTTAGGGCCTTTAGATACATGCCTACGTATAGCTCATAGGCCTGGATCTGATAACCCCCATTGAGCCCTAGTAACACTTGTGCCCATGGGCGTTGAAGGCTCTAGCATCCCTTCTGGGGGGGGCGGGACAACAAAAGAGTGTCTCTTCTGGCTATTAGGGTTTTGCATGATTGACTTGACAGCCGTGGAATTATGTCGGCGCTGGGGTTTGTTGAATCCCGGGCACTTCCGGACGCAGTACATGGTGTCAAGGCGCCGGCTAACCACCTGTTCCGATGCTAGGGTTTCCCACATCCTAAGCAGTAGCTGCTCGAGGATTGACTGCACCAGCACCGTGGGAGTCTCCTTGGGTGGAGACTCATACTGGAGAATCTCCAGTTGTTCAGTGTGTGGGTCTTCCTCTGCCTCTGTTTGCACCTAGAGGGCTCTGACCATGTCTTTGACAAAGTCATGGAAGGCCACATCCTCTGGAGGTGAATGGCACCAGGTCCGAGGAGATGTCTCAGAGTCGTTTGGTTTTTGGGGATGCCTCATCGGTCTCCCACTCTGAATCGAGGGGTGACTATCAATCAATCAGAGGCTCTGTGACTCCTTGTCTCGAGGCCAGCACCGGGGTGTCGGGGGCCTCCATAGAACCTTGGGACCGAGTTGCTGAAACTGGCCAGGGAGGATCGGGATCTCAACCGGCACAGAGGACTTACCCGAGGGCCAGTGGCGCTAAGCTCAACGACTGAGTACTCCCCCGCAATCGGGAGCCTGGACGCCAGGGCAGATAGCAGTGATGTTCTGCTCCAGGGTCGCCAGTCTGGTTTCCAAGCCAGAAGGCTCAGCAGCTTTCGGTGTGTCACAGAGTATCTTGGGCCCTGCGCTGGCAATCTCACGAGTGCATTCTCAACGAAGACTACGGCCTCGAGGAACCTCACACTGTCTCCGCAGGTCGAATAATCTTTTTTGAGAACCTTGGTAGGGTGCTTCTCGGAGGCACCTGAGTCCCTCCGAGCGGTTTTACCGGGTTTCTCTGGTGGAACATTGATGGACTTTGAGGATTTTTTTTCTCTCTCGCTTGGAGACCAGGGTCTTCTTGGAGGAGGCGCCTCCGCAGGACACTGAGGACATTTGGGCCTCATGGGAAGTGCTGGGCTTGGAGCTTGGCATCAGGGAAGACAATGCAGAGCTGGACCTTGGGAACAGATTCTTCTGCAACTCTGACCTTTTTTTTAATGGTCTTAGGCATCATGGCCTGGCATAGGTCATAGGAGGTGCTGTCATGGTCTGGTCCCAGGCAGCAGTCACGGGTGTCGGTGACTGACATGGTTTGATTGCAGCAGTCAGATTTTGGCAAACCTCTATTAAAAAATGGGAAAGGAGCCGAGAACTCGAGGCAGGAAGAGGAGCCAGTATGCAAACTGGGAAAAGCTATCTTTTAAGGATTTTTTCCGGGAAAACAGGCCAGGCATTCGTTTGGCTCTGCACAAAAAAGGAGACTGAACGAGATGGCACCCTTGGGCAAGAAGGGGACTACGCATGCGTGGTAGCATGTCCCAAAGGCTTTCTTTGAAAGCTGGGGAAATGCTCCACGCAGGCTCAGTCGGCGCAGACGTCACCCATATGTGAGGGCTAACTTTTTGCTTGTTCCTGGAGAACAGCACTATCCTGGGCAAACCTCTGAAGAGAGATCAGGGAAGAGTGGGGGTTGAGATGCCCCCTTGGCTCCTACAGGGTGGGGCTGACAGGGGTCTGAAGCCTGGTGAGGAGGTACAGGAAAGAGAGCTGCCCTGTTGCTTGCCTAGCTTCCCTTACAGCATCAGAAGCCTCACCAGCTGGGATAACGAGCAAATTCTGTTGCTTTGGCTTACTTTTTGATTTACTGTCCGATTTTGCTATCTTAGCCTGGCTAGGAGAGGCAGGCATCAGTGTCCGGATGAGGAGGGGTGGAACCGGCTGGCAATATTGGCAGGCCGTGACGCCCTGAAGTGAACATCATTGCTGGGGGAGGAGCTGTCTCTGGCAGTGCAGCTGCCCTCTGAGAACCCAATCATGCCGACACTAGGCCCAATAAGAGGGAGAGCGAGAGAGCCACGGCAGACATGCCTGAAGAACTCTCTCATCGGTAAGCAGACACAGGAACAGTCTTCAGTGAATTTTCAGTTTCTTTTCTTTGTATTTGGAGATGCAGCCATTGTGTGCTCGGAGGAGGGGTGCGATTACGGTTCCGACCAGGAACAGCATTTTGAATTGCTGATTCTGTGGAGAACAATGGTTCTCTGTGGACAACAAAATGGCACCACACATCTGTGTGGCTGAAAGCCTGCTTGTCCATGGAGAAACTCAATAGTGGTATAGCTCTTTTCAAACTGTTTAGTGGGCTATACCGTGAAGTCAGGAAGGTCACATGTTGGATGGCCATGCCTTACATGCAGGCTTCTACCTTTCTCCAACATGAAAATGATAGGGTTTGGTGTTTGTTTTTTTTTAGTTAACTGTATGTAGTTTACAATTGTTTAACTACTGGATGCTTGACTAGTAATTCAGGCTCCGATTATGTAAAAATTATTTACATATAAAACTATTTATAAATAAAACTTTTGCATAACTGGAGCTTGAATATAGAATCATGTGTGGGTGGAACACCTTATACAGGCAACGACTGCTTGACCATTCAAACATTAAAATAAGGGGATGATAAAAATGACCAGGATATTGAAAAGGTATTTTGTCATGCAGCAGCAAGTAATGAAATTATGGAATATGTTGCCAGAAGATATGGTTAAGGTGACTAACCTAGCAGGGTTCAAAAGAGATGTAGCCAAATTCTAGGAGGTTAAGACCCTTAGTCAACAGCTAGACTTGGGGGAGCCACTGCTTATCCCTGGAAATGAGCTATGATAAACAGATCTATTTTTGGAAAGTGCTGCGTACTTGTGACCAGACTGACCAACTCTGGGCTCTATAGATACAGACTTAGCATAGTTTTTATATTTTTAACCAGGTTAAAACATGTCAATTTTATATATCTTGCCACTAAATTTACTAAATAACTGAAATTTCCAGACCTTGAGCCAACTTAGTCATCCATAAAATGGAAACTGCCAATCAAAAGTAGCTTACACAGCACATTGTGAAAGAAAAAGCCTGCAAACCCTCATTCTACAGATTTTCTGTTTAAAGTAATTTGTGAAAAGAAATAAAGTTGTTTTTTTTTTGGTTTTTTTTTAAGTACTTCCAATACCTGTTCCTGCTAAGGGCAGGTTTTAATGGAATCTGAAGACCAAACTAGACTAAAAGCACCATACTGATTTCATTTCTGCTCATTTTAGTCTTCCTCCCACCTAGTCACTGATTGATTCAATCCAAAATCATGGGTAAATATGCAAAGGTCAGCCACCAAGTTTTAGTGTTCTTGCCTCAAGGGGCTATGAATCTAACCTTGGTCTGTGTTAAAAACTGCTGCTAAATCACTAGACATCCCCCCCCACCCCCAATTTTTAAGCCAAAAGAAAACGATAAATAAATGCTTCTCTCCCCACCACCACCATACACAAAGTTTCTGCAACTGCTGGCTGGAGATGCTCAATACATTGTGACTAAATTCTATAAAGCAGGACTGTCTCTTATGTGTATCCATACAGTGTTACATGTTTCTAGTGCTACTAGATAAATAGTATCAGCAGTTCCAGTGTTTCCAACAAGAACCAAAATCAAAATCTTAGACTAAAAAAATATTGAATGTTACCTGTACCGGTATTCATAATCATCGTATCGATCGTATCCTCTATCATATCCTCTGTCATAATACGAATCTCGACGACGACCACCACCACCACCACCACCACCACCTCCTCCTCCTCCTCCGCCGCCGCCGCCGCCGCCTCCACCACTGCTGCTATCAAAGTTTCACAGAATTACCACCATAAAAAGTGACTCATTTGCAAGTTTTATATAGCCTACTAAAAGCACTCTTAAAATAGTTCATGTTAAACAATGCTGCAAATATGATCTTACTGCAAAAGATCATGAACTCCTAACCTCCTAAACAACTGTGTAGTTTTGTGATGGAGATACAACATGTGTGCTGTAGATTGATGCTAGTTCCTCTTTTAAGGAAAACCTAACTTAATTGACTTCTATTTCTGCTGTTTATTCTTTACTCATGGAGGAATCCGTCAATTACCAGGGCTACATGTGCATCTTATCTTGCCTATGAATAGGCCCTACTGCCTTAAACCCAGAAATACCTTCTTTTGGCTCTACCTGCTCCAGGTGTTATTCATAGAGAAGAGACAGTGCACAATACAACAAACTACTTCCAAAATGCTGTTTGAAAGACAGGAATACTATTCAGAAAACAAAACAAAACACAGGCTGCTACTAAATCTGCATTAAGAAAAAGAAAATCTAAAAAACAGGAATGGATTTGTACCCCCCCCCCCCCCAAGCTTTCTCCATTAATTTTTCCATGAGAAAAGAAACGTCAAAACACATTTTAACAACTTAAATGCCTTCATGTTTTGCACTATTAGGCTGTCTTCAGTACTTGTGAATATAAGCTAATTAGGAATGGCAGTTAAAATCAATAATCGTTAACACTGGAAAAGTGGGCCTTTTTTCACTTAAGCATGTAGACAAACTAGAAAAGGAGGCAAACCAAACAGATGAATGCACCAAATGAAACAAACTCGGCAACTAATCCTTTTACACAGTTCAATTTGTTGTTAAGTTCCTACAACAACTTAACAGTTTACCTTTCCTAAATGTAATATACCTGCTGCATTTGTTGCTGTAATAACGGTACATAAAAATTACTTGCATAAAATGGATTTAGCAAACAGAACAGGAAACGTTTGACCCCCCCCACCCCCCACCAAAAACCCCCCAAAAAAACCTGTAGCAAGCAAACTGGCTGGCCAAGCAAACACGGTCTCTACGCGCCACACCCTTAATTTGTAACTCACTGGGTTGGTCTTCCCATGTAAATGCCGGGAGTTGGGGTATGCGCTCTTTTAGTGATTGAATAATCCACTCGAATTCTCCGCCCGTCCAGCTCCATTCCATTCGCACGTTCCATTGCCTTGAATAAGGAAAAAAATCAAAAGAACTTATTACCACTAACTCAAACTCTTAACTATAAACATATCCTTTTACTAAAGAAAAGTAGCATTACGAGGCTAATCATAACATGTACGGTTACTTAAGAAAAAAAATAGCATGCTTCTAAACACGGCGTTTAGATTTATTGTTAAGTATCAGGAACGGACTTCTGCTTTAACCGTGTTGTCTAACCGATAGTGAAACTACTGTATTTATCAACGTGCACAAAATCATTATCTTCTGAAGCAAAAACGCACGTTTCACTTATAAATGTAGATCAGCGACCTCCCTGCAGGTTGCACATGGCCGATCTGCAGTGAATCGGCTGCCATTTCATGCTAGTATCTCCCTTAGGGGGGGACTACTACAGAAATGTCGAGTAAAATGGCGGGCTCTGCCTACATTGCAACTACAACGTTCTTCTAAGCTAGTACACTTTATAACTACCTTTTTTCGAAAGTCATTAATATCATTTGAAAGCGTTGAGTTTACTCGATTTAATAGTATTCACGTCAGGCTACAGATGCAAAACATTTGACCTTAATATACATATGCATTCAAATGCAAGATCCTCACTATAGCCCAATTTAAGCCAAGTTGATAAAACTGAAACCATCCATTATTTAATTTTTACATTTGCTTCTGTATTCTAATCACGTCATCTGCCAAATACTACGCTCGTCTTTTTTATTAGTTTTACTGAAGCTCTTGGAACACAGGTAGAATTTAAGATGTAAGTAAAACATTTACTTCCCCCTCTTCTGTTCTCCCTCTTCCTAGTCTCTTGAAGGTCTTTTCCCTAACTTATTATTGTACACGTTTTGACTACTGTTCAGGCGGCGGTACACGAATCATCCAAAACTAAAACTTCTGTTGTCATCATCTTTTGTGTACCAGAATAAAGTTGAGGGTTCATGTTCATAACCTACATAGCTTCCAGCTGCAAGAATCCGAAAATTTGCATTTTACCAAAAGGATTTACAATGCTTTCAAATAAAAGTTATCACAACTGAAAGTTCAGTTGAAAGCATTCACAAATTCTGTTAAAGGCCTTACTACAACTCGTAACACTGTACTTATATAAACTACCAATTTGTGCCTCATACCCAACATTCACTCAGTCTGCAGCTTTGTTCTGAAATTCAACCCGTTTTACACCATAATCAATACTGCCCTGCCATCTAGCAATTTTTAAGGGGTTCGTTCTTACAAGCACACTACTACTGGTTTGTAAACATTAGATTTGTATTTTCACTCTTCAATTTATTTTTGCCTCTGACTCATTCTACCTCTCAGGTATCCCAGAATCGCAACCACAACTACATCCACTATCAAACGGAGACTATTTCATTCAAAATCGATTTAGAGGTTGCAAGTTTGTTAACAACCCAACATTTGAAAACAAAAGTTATTTTCCCAATTAATCAGTTCTGCATCTCTCATCTCAACAAAATCCATAGATTGGTCACAAGAAAACAGGCTCTACCCAAAGCAGTGACCCCAAATCTCAACTAAACAAACCCCAAACCAACCAACCCAAAAGCTTTCCAGTCCAAAATGGTCACCAATCGGCCCCATCCTCTTCCCTGACTGGCTGATCTATCAGTCCATCAGATGTGGCCTCACCCATATTGTCACACCCTCCCGATTGTAGTCTTCTCCCACCCCACATTATTGGTTAGCTCCTGATGTGACTGCTCTGCGAATTGACCAATAAGATGCAGCCAAGTGATACCCCTCTTTGAAGCAAGAATTTACACCCCACCCTCGCCCAAAGCTATATAGCAAAATAGCCCAAAACCTCCCAACCTTTTCCTGCAGGCCAGATTAAAAGAAAAAGTCCAAACAGGGTAGGAAAATAGCAACAGTGTCCAAAGCTGCAACAAAACTAGCCCTAAACAGGTAGCTAGCCTCCCTTGGCCACGCCCTCCCCTTCCCCCGATTGATTTGATATCGTATCTATCAGGTATGACCATACTCATCCCACCCTCTTTCCCTGACTGACTGACGTCGACTCCAGCCAATCACTATGCACTCCCATATATCTCCATATGCTGCTGTGGAACCTGACTAGCTAGTAAGATGCAGTTACCTCGCTCGAAGTGGCAGCAACAGTGCGCAAAACTAAAACTTACAAATTTTTCTCAACTTGGGCAAATCTCACCCAGTTGGGTGGGAAACACACTGAAATGGCAACGCTGGCCCAAAGATATGTGACGATTTAAGCAAGTTTTCAGTTGTGCACACTCCCCCCTCAAGCACAGTCCAATATCTTCCTTTTCCTTGCCTACCACGCCTCCCCCAACCAAGGAGTCCAGCATTTCATCTCCCCTTCCATAACCCCCTCCCCCCAACATATCCAGAATCTCCCCCAGCTTCCTTTCCCTTCTGCCTGTTAGTCTTGCCACAGCTGCTGCCTCCCACATACCTTCATGGGGGCAAAACCCCGCCCCTTCTGACAGAAGTTTGCATCCTGGGGAGGGAGGGCACATCTTGCTGAATTAATGCAATGGTGCAAGGATGAGGGTTTTGGATTTGTTAGGAACTGGGGAACATTCTGGGGAAAGGAGGGGCTCTTCCGAAGGGATGGGCTTCACCTTAATCAGGATGGAACCAGACTGCTGGCATTAACCTTTAAAAAGGAGATAGAGAAGCTTTTAAACTAGAAAATAGGGGAAAGCCGACAGTCACCCAGGAGCGCATGGTTCAGACGAAGGTATCCTTGAAGGATACTACCAAAAGCAGTGAGGTTCCAAAAAAGAGTATAGTAGCCCAAATGCCCTTGAGTAAGGTGCAGACAGAGTGTAAAGATTCCAAATTACCCATGCCTACCAATAGCCAGATTAATATTAATAAAATACAGTCTCTAAAATGCTTGTATGCAAATGCTAGAAGTCTAAACAATAAGATGGGAGAGTTAGAATATATAGCACTAAATGAGAGGTTAGATATGATTGCAATCTCAGAGACATGGTGGAAGGAGGATAACCAGTGGGACACTGATACCTGGATACAAACTATATCGTAATGATAGAACTGATCAAATTGGTGGAGGGGTTGCACTCTATGTTAGAGAGGGCACTGAGTCAGAAAGGATTAAAGTTTTGCAGGAAACAAAATTTGCTGTAGAATCTCTATGGATTGAAATTCCATGTAAAAAGGGGAAGGCGATGGCAGTGGGGGTGTACTATCGACTGCCTGGCCAGAATGAACAAATGGATGATGAAATGCTCAAAGAAATCAAGGAAGCTAACAAAAGTCACAGCAGAGTAGTAATAATGGGTGATTTCAATTACCCTGGTATCGACTGGGTCAGTGTTATGGCAGGACAAGCTAGGGAGATAAAGTTTCTAGATGAAATAAATGACTGCTTCTTGGAGCAGCTGGTTCATGAACCAACCAGAGGGGAAGCCATACTGGACCTAGTCCTTAGTGGAACACCAGATCTGGTGCAAGAAATAAGGGTGTAGGGACCACTTGGCAATAGTGATCATAGCATGATCATGTTTGATTTAATTAGTGGAGGAGGGATAGTAAAGAAATCCACAGAACTACCTTTTAACTTTCAAAAGGGAGACTATGATAAAATGAGGAATATAGTTAAGAAAAAACTAAAAGGAGCGGTTGCAAAGGTTAAAGACTTACAGCAAGCTTGGGTGTTATTTAAAAATACTATCCTCGAAGCACAGACCAGCTGTATTCCACGCATTAAGAAAAGTGGAAGAAAGTCCAAAAAACTGCCAGCATGGTTTAAAGGTGAGGTCAGAGAGGCTGTTGCTGCCAAAAAAGCATCCTTCAGGAAATGGAAAAAAGAGTCAAACGAAGAAAACTGGAAACAGCACAAGCACTGGCAAGTTAAATGCAAAGCATTGATAAGGCACGCAAAGCAAAAGATTGATTTGCTGCGTGGCCTCTCACGGAGACCAGAGGCCTTGCGTGCACGTGCCCTGGCAATGTGCACCCCAGCCCTTTAAGGAAGGTGAAATTAGACTTACCTGCTAATTGTTGTTCCTTAAGGAACTCCAGGCTAGTCCTAAACCTTTGGGGTCTTGCTCCACCTCCAGCAGCTTGGAGACTGAGAAACGTCATCCTTTTTTGATGACACCGGTATATGTACACAGGATCCGCCTCCTGACTTTAGTAACCTATTGACAAAGCAGACTCACCGGAGCAACAATTAAGTAGTAACTCTACTAACAATCCTCACGTAACCTAACGGATAACTGTACGAATAACGGGCAGAACACCCTTAAAAAATTCTTTGTGTTCCCCCTAACTATTACTTAATGCTTGTAACATGCTGAGATCCCCATTTTCTGACATGACAGATATAAAGAGCCTCTACAAACATCCCCGAGAAGAATCCCACCCCTTATGTATTATATCCGGTACTACCACTCGGGCCGCTTACCTGTTACACATCAGTTGCTTCAGGCAATAGTCACAGGAACGACTAGGGAGGATAGAGGACTAGCCTGGAGTTCCTTAAGGAACAACAATTAGCAGGTAAGTCTAATTTCACCTTCCTTAGCGTTCCTCCAAGCTAGTCCTGAACCTTTGGGGATGTAACAGAGCAGTGCAAAAAGTCAACAGGAGGGGCCTACTAGACCAGCCTGAAGAACTGCTGATCCAAAACAGGCATCCCTCTCTGCTTGCAAATCCAGACGGTAATGTCTGATAAAGGAATGCAAAGACAACCAAGTAGGCCGCCTTACAAATTTCCGCCGCCGGCACCAAACTACATTGCGCCCATGACATAGCTTGTGCTCTAGTCGAATGAGCGCGTAAGCCTTCTGGAACTGCTTTCCCTTTTAAAATATATGCGGACGCAATTGCTTCTTTAAGCCATCTGGCAATGGACGTCTTTGTCGCTGCCTGTCCCTTCCTTGGACCTCCAAACAAAACAATCTATCCGAACTACGGAAAGAAGCAGTAGCCTTCAAATAGCGCTTCAGGGCTCTTCGAACATGTAACTTCTTTGGAACAGTACCCGCACTGCCTTCCTCAAATACTGGCAGCGACACTACCTTGTTTACATAAAACGGCGATACCACCTTGGGTAAAAAAGATGGCACCATCCTCAACACCACCTTTGAATCACTAAAAACCAGAAAAGGTTCCCTACAGGACAACGCTTGCAACTCAGATATTCTCCTGGTCGAAGAAATAGCCACCAGAAACACCACCTTCAACGTAAGATCCTTCAACGTCGCTCTCGGCAAAGGCTCAAAAGGCGCTCGCACCAAAGCTTCCAGAAATAAATGAAAGTCCCACGTCGGAACCAGTTGCCTACACGGTGGACGCAATAGCACGACCGCCCTCAAAAAACGCTTGACATCTGGATGCCCTCCTAGCACCTCGCCTCGTATCTTACCTCTGTAACAGGACAGAGCTGCCAACTGCACCCTCAGAGTAGCAGCCGCCAATCCCTTCTCATATCCTTCCTGCAAAAACGCCAGTACCTGATGAATCGAAGCTTTTAAGGCCGCAACCTTGTTATCTACACACCAAGCTTCAAACACACGCCAAACACGAATATACACTAAGGAAGTCGATCTCTGCGGAGCTTTCAACAAAGTGGCTACCACAGCCGCCGAATAACCTCTCGTTAACAACCTTGCCCTTTCAATAGCCAAGCCGTAAGTGAGAACCGATCTACCTGAGGTTCAGCAGAGGTCCCTGGGTTAACAGATCCCTTCGAACCGGTAGCCTCCATGGCCTGTCCCCCAGGAGCCTCATCAGATCTGCATACCACGGCCGTCTTGGCCAATCCGGCGCAATTAAAATCACTCGTCCTCTGTGAAGCTCTACGCGCTGCAACACTCGACCTATTAACACCCACGGTGGAAACACGTACAGAAGTCGGTCCTTCGGCCAAGGCTGAATTAACGCATCCAGGCCTTCTGACATCCTTTCCCGTCTTCTGCTGCAGAATCGACTGGCCTTTGCAGATTGAAAGGTCACCATGAGATCCATGACCAGCAGGCCCCACAGATGCACCACCATTTCGAACACCTGCGGATGTAGAGCCCACTCCCCCGGGTCTACTCTTACCCGACTCAGAAAATCGGCCTCTACATTTTCCACCCCTGCGACATGCGCCGCTGACACCGCTAATAGATGTACCTCGGCCCACTCGAACAAACGATCGGCCTTGGCTTCCAGCGCTACACTGCAGGTGCCCCCCTGCCTGTTGATATAGGCCACCATCGTCGCATTGTCGGAAAACACTCTCACGGCTTTCCCATGAAGGCACCCCTGAAAAGCTGTGAGCGCCAGAACCACCGCTCGCAACTCTAACCTGTTGATCGACCAGGCTTTTTCTCGAGGAGACCACAAACCTTGTGCGTACCTTCCTTGGACATGAGCTCCCCAAACAAAGGCTGGCATCCATCGTCAGGGGGATCCAATCTGGCGCCTCTAAGGGCATTCCTTTCTCCAGATTCTCTGTCCTTAACCACCATAGGAGAGCGAGACGCGTCTCCTGCCAACACGGTAATACTTGAGACAGACTGTCGTTCTGGTGCGACCAACGTCTGAGTAAGGCTCTTTGCAAGGGTCTCATGTGCGCTCTCACCCACGGCACTACCTCAAGAGTCGCTGCCATGGTCCCTAACATCTGCAGGTAGTGCCAGGCCGTGGGGTGTCTGTTGTGGAGAAACCTGCAGACCAGCCGCCGCAGACCTTGCGCCCGTTTCTGCAGCAGAAACATCTTTCCAACACTCGTATCGAACCGAGCCCCTAGGTACTCCAGCGTTTGCGAGGGAATCAACCTGCTCTTGGAGACACTGACTACCCAACCAAGCCTTTCCAAGAACGCCACCACTCTGAGTGTGGCCGCCTCGCTCTCCGCTTTGGATTTCGCCCGAATTAACCAATCGTCCAGGTAGGAATGAACCAGGACCCCATCTTTTCTTAATGCCGCCGCCGCCACTACCACCATCACCTTGGTGAAGGTTCGTTGCACCGTCGCTAGACCAAATGATAACGCCTGGAATTGAAAATGCTCCATCGGTACCACGAATCTTAAAAACCTCTGATGCTCCCAACGAATGGGAATGTGCAAATAAGCTTCCGACAAATCGAGGGACGTAAGAAACTCGCCTTTGCGCACCGCTACTATTACAGATCTCAACGTCTCCATCCGAAAATGAGACACCTTTAGATAGCGATTTACCCGCTTGAGATCCAAAATTGGCCGATAGGCACCTTCTTTCTTTGGCACCACAAAATAAATGGAGTATCGACCGCAGCCGCATTGGTCTGGTGGCACCGGTACCACCGCCTTGAGGGAGAGCAGACGGTTTAAGGTCTCCTGTACCGCTGCGTATTTGGCCTGTGCTTTGCACGGGGATTGCACGAAAGAATCGGTCACTGGACACTGAAGTTCCAAGGCATAACCCTTTGCAGATAACTTCCAGCACCCACTGATTGATTGTGATCTGGGCCCAGGCAGGATAAAAATTCCGCAGGCGACCCCCTATTGGTACCTGCCCCACCTGGACCTCTTTGGCTTCATTATGACTTCCGCAGATTGGAGGAAGAAGAGGCCGCAAATCCTCTGCCTGCTCCCCTGAAACCTCGAAATCCCTGACTATGATAGGGAAATCTTCCTCTCTGCATTTGACCAAACTTTGGGGAACGAAAACGACGAAAATCTCTCTGTTGTCCCCTAGCCATCAGCACTGAGCAATTTTGCTTCTGCCTATCCTCCGGTAACCTACCGCCCTTGGATTCTCCCAAATCCTTCACGAGCTTCTCCAGATCTTCGCCAAACAGAAGTTTTCCCCCTGAACGGGAGCTTACTTAACCTTGACTTGGACGAGCCATCCGCTGCCCAATTGCATAACCACAGATACCGCCTGGCCGCTACTGCCGATGCCATACTATTTGATAACCCGCGAACCAGATCATACTGAATATCGGATATGTAAGCCGCCCCCGTCTCTATCCTGGCAGCTTCGGTGGCCAAATCTCCCACCTGTCCTGCCTGAAGACCCTGAGCCCAACGCAGGCAAGGTCTGGCCACCCAAGCTCCACAAATGGACGCTTGCAGGGACAGCGCATGAACATCAAAAACCTGTTTTAACAAGGTTTCCAATTTTCTGTCCTGCGCATCCTTCAGCGCTGCACTCCCTTCAACTGGAATGGTAGTTTTCTTGGTAACTGCCGAAACCGTGGCATCCACCTTAGGAGACAAACAATTCACGATCCTGTTCCACTAATGGGTAGAGCCGAGACATCACTCTGGACCCCTTCAGACCAGCCTCCGGCATATCACATTCTCCTTGTATCATCTCCTTAATCACCCTGTGCACAGGAAAAACCTCCTTTGACTTACGAAAGGCTTGTAACAAAGGGTCTTCTAACGTAGCATCTTCTGTCGGCCCTAATGCTGGCATATTAAGCAACTTAAGCGTTTCAGATATTAGCGCTGGTAACTCATCTCTCCTGAAAATTCGAACCACTCATGCCTGATCTTCCTGCTCTGCAATCTCTCCTTCTTCTAAGTCCTGTTCCAACTCCAAATCCTGCTCTAGTTCCTCTGAATCAACGCCCTTTGAAGTAACGGACTGACCCGACCGTTCCTTCTCAGTCCTTGCTCTCTTCGCGGGGATTCCTGAGCCTGCCGCGCTCAGAGGTGTCCCTGGCCGCTTTTCACCCCATTCCCCCTGACACCTGAGGTGGCCGTCACCTGCGCTCCCCCGAACGCTTGTTGTATCAAAGAGATGAATTGCGGTGAAAAAATCGTCGCCAAGCCCCCTGGGACTTGTATCTGCGGCGCCTGACCACCCAGAATGGATGACGGCCCCGCCACCGGTTCCAGAAGGGGATCAACGGAAGACTTTGGCTCAGAGAGGTCCGAAGTGCCCCCCCTTTGGGCTTTCCTCCCCTTCTTCAAGCCCTTGCTCCATGGAAACTGTCTCCCTAAAACAGGTTCGACAAACTCCTGTTTCAGATACCGCGCCCCTTCTGGAACCACAAAGTAAACAGAGTGGTCTAGAAGGCATACTGCTTGCACAGGAACTTAGGGCACAACTCCTAATTCTGTTCCTGAGCAACCTCCTCCAAACTTCATCACACAGAATTTGAAAACGCTGCCTCTTTTCCTTTTTTAAACAGTGGGGATACTCCCAGCACCTTCCAAACCCTTTAACCAAAAACAAATTTTGAAAACGAGGCTTCCCTCGGCCAAAAACAAAGCCGCTAAAGAACTGCTTCTCCCCCGGAGTTTCCCGCGTGCGCGCTCCCCACGAGGCACAGCCTACCGTGATCACCAAACGCTGCTCCTCTGCCCCGATGCAAAACGGGACGTCTTGACGACCCCGGCCATCCTTACCTTGCCGCCGAGGCTTAAAGTCGTGGCGATTCACCCTCCCCGCGCTCAGCCGGGATCGCGGCTTCAGCGCTAGGGGAGAGGACAGGACTGCATCACAGCCAGTCGAACTCAGCCGGAATCAGACTTCGGTGTTAGAGCTGCCCGCCAAGTCCAGGTAACCTCCTGCTGTTACTTTGCCGGTTCCTCACCTATAGCAGTGGGATCGGGAACCGGACTTCTGCTCTCCTCCCCCCAAAAATTCCTTTGTAGCGGAAAACTGCCCGGGAAGGCCGGGGGGGGGGGAAGGCCGGGGGGGGGGGGGGGGAGGCCGGGGGGGGGGGGGAGGGAGAGGCAGGGGGGGGGGGACTTGATAATAAGCAGCTCAGCACAGCTTCTCGTTTTTAAAACCAAAACTCCTCTTCTCTAGTCTAAAGCCCTGGTACCAATTCCCAAACAAAAAAAACTTTAAACCTTAAAGAAATTCTAGCACTTGCTGCTTAATTGCTCCACTTAGTGAGCCTCTATCTCTGGGCTCACCAGCCCTCCAGCTGCTTGGAGACTGAGATAACTGAAGTCAGGAGGCGGATCCTGTGTACATATACCGGTGTCATCAAAAAAGGATGACGTTTCTCAGTCTCCTAGCTGCAGGAGGAGGAGCAAGACCCCAAAGGTTCAGGACTAGCCTGGAGGGACGCTAAGGGAGCATCGGTCATCAGCACCCTTGTGTGTGATGGAGCCTGAAAAGGTACCCCCCTGAGAAGGTTTGGGAGATATAGCCACCACTGTAAGGAGTCCAAAAGCAGTTTGGACACCTTTACTCTCTCGGAGGTCGTCTGTTACCTGTGTCCACTGATCTCTGAGGCACCACTGAGCAGCCCGCATGTGTAGACGGGCATTCGGAGTCACATGTAGCATGGAAGCCATGTGGCCTAGGAGCCGCAGGTAGTGCCTGGCAAGAGACATGAGATTTGCTTTGGAACTGGTTGGGCAAGTCTATCAGTGTGGGGGCCCTGTCTTCTGGCAAGTAAGCTCTTGCCTGAAGGGTGTCTAAGCTTGCCCCTATAAACTCTAGGCTCTGAGAGGGGAACAAATTGGACTTTGCGTAGTTTATGACAAAGTCTAGATGCTGAAGAAGAGAGACAGTGCGAAGAGTGGCTTGTCGGGCCTCCTGGACAGACTGGCCCCTGATGAGCCAGTCATCCAGGTATGGGAAGACAAACATCCCTTGATTTCTGAGAAAAGCTGCCACCACCGCCAGGCATTTGGTAAAAACCCTGGGGGCAGAGGTTAGGCCAAAGGTAAGTACCCTCCTGTCCTCTTTGGTACCAGGAAGTACCTGGAGTAGAAGCCTTGTCCTTTCAGGTGGTGAGGCACTGGTTCCACTGCCTGTTCCTTTAGAAGACTTGCCAACTCCTGAAGGAGGAGGTTCCTGTGTAGAGGGAGTCTTGGAGGCTCCCCTGGATAGTAGGAGGGGGGGTAGCTGGTGGAATTGGAGCATGTAGCCCTTTTGGACTATGCTCAGTACCCAGGTATCCCGTGATGGCTGGCCACCTGGAGGCGTACAGGGTCAGTTGACCCCCTGTGCTGAGTGGAGCCACCGGCGGAGGAGAGGCTATGCTGTGGAAGTCAAAACCTCGCTCCCTGCTGTGCAGGAGCCGGAGCTAGCAGCTTGGGGGTCTTCTGCCTACAGGGCCTATGCCCCTGCCCCTTTGGTCTGCTGTCCCTGTTGGGGAGCTGGAGAGGCCTGATACTGAGGGTAGGATTTGTAGGCAGCAACCTTCCTCTGGAAAAAGGGCGTCTTTCCCGAGCCCTTCTTTTTTTGAGAAGGGGCAGAAGTCTTCCTGGACAGCCTTGTCCTGGTGAGAGTCTCAGTCTCGATTTCTGCAGCCTTTTCAGTCATGGGCTTTCCGAAAAAGTTGTCACCTCGGCATGGGACATCGACCAACTTGTCCTGCACCCATGACTACAGGTCCGATGACTGTAGCCAGGCCTGACGGCATGCACCGATGCCGGCCGCGGCTACCCGGGCCGAAGCCTCGAAGCCATCATAGGCTGCTCGAGAGATAAACTTCGAGCACTCTCGGATCCCTGTCGACAAGGCTTTGAACCTCTGCAAAGGTTCCTTGGAGAGGCCAGCTGAGAACCCGGCAATCTCCTTTGTCAGGTCCCTCAAGTACATGTCCATGTACAGCTGGTAAGCCTGGACACAGCAAGATAGCACAGAGCCCTGGAAGCACTTTCTACCGAGGGCATCCAGGTTCCGGGCCTCCTGGCTTGTGTGCACCGAGGAGTGCATCTTCTGACTCTTCAGGCGATGCATGGCCAATTCCACAACCATGGAATTGTGCGGTAGCTGCGCCTTTTGAAACCCAGGGCTCTTATGGACTCGATAAATGGAATCGACCCGTTTGCTAAGAACCGGCGCCAAGGCCGGTGCCTCCCACATACAGAAGAGCAGCCATTCCAGCATCGGGGGGGGAACCAGTACAGTAAAGGCTTCCTTCGGAGGAAACTCATACTGGAGGGCATCGAGCTCCTCGGCTCGAGGCTCCTCCTCGGCGTCCGCAGGGAATGCCAAAGCCTTGGCCATGTCCCTCGTGAAGTCCGAGAACTGGGTATCCTCCTGGGGGGGGGGGGGGGGGGCCCATCACCGAGGCTCGGACTCCGGGGAGTCCGAAGGGATGCACCGGGTCCGGAAGGTGTCAGGAGACTCCTCATCCTCCATCTCCCACGCCGACTCCTCCGAGGAGTCGTCGAGCGGCTCCGGCTGTGGGGGCCTCAGTGCCACCTGCCCGGACGCCGAGGGCACCGGCATCGACGACCTCGGCCCCGCACGGGAGATCGAGTGGGACCTTGACCGAGGATCGACTCGAGACTTGATGGACTCGAGGATTGGCTCGGTCTCCGGGGTCGACTTAGACGTCGAGGTCCCAGTCAGACTGGCGATCAGCACCCGCTGCTGTTCTATGAAGGCAGCCAAGCTGCTCTCCAAGGTCGTCAGCCTGAGTCCAAGCTCAGGAGACTCAGCAGCCCCCGACTCGGACATCGGGTCTCCCGGAGGAGAGTCCACGAGGACAACAGAACTTACATGACTCGGGGACTTCGGCTCCATACGAGGTAGTTTCGATGGCCTCTCCGACTCCGAGAGCCCAGGGCGATGGTCAGGGCTACGCGACCTGGCCCTCAAGGACCTCCACCGACGCCGCCCTCACAAGCCGCTTCTTCCTTTTGTGCTCCCGGGTGGGAGACCTCCTCTCAGAGGAACCCTGACGGCGCTCGGGGTCAGACTCCCGATATGTCGAGGCCTCTGACGAAGTCCGGCCAGGCTGGACGCGGACTCTGAAAAAATTGTTTCACGCTGATGCTGACGGCTCCAAAGTGCCTTCGACAACATTTTGCCGCACGGGCCACAGACCAGCGGGTCATGGTCGGGCTCGAGGCATCGGAGGCAGCAGTCATGTGTGTCGGTGAGAGATAAGTTTCTTGCATCGATCACATTTTTTGAACCTGCTGGCAGCCCATCAGGGGAAAAAGGGCCCCTGCAAGGTCAAAAGACTGGGCTGCCAGTGAAAACAACAAAAAAAGGTGCGAACACAATTCACGAAGGACAAAAAACGAAAAGAAATTCTGGAATCGATACCGGTGTACAGAGCACAGGTGGGAAGGGGAACTTGCGTCGAACTGGATAAGAAAAAGCAAAAATCGCAGGAAAAAAATTCTACTTTTCCCGGCGTGGGTGCCTGGAAGGAAGGAACAAGTATTGTCACCAGTTGAAGGATTCTGCCAGTTGGTGAGTGACCCTGACCTTGTCCCGTAGCCTGCCGGTGGCTTGAGTCCACTGTGAGCGGAGGCACCACTGGGCTGTCCATATGTTAATAGTTACCATGTATGTAGTGTAGTTACTCACCTGTAACAGGTGTTCTCCAGGGACAGCAGGAATCAGTTCTCACTTATGGGTGACGTCGGCACCGACTGAGCCCGTGCGGAGCAATTCTCCAGTTTTCAAAGAAAGCCTTTGGGATTGCTGCCACACATGTGTGGTCCACTTCCCACCCAAAGGTGCCCTTTTGCTCAGTCAGGTCCCTTAGCTCGAGCCCTACCAAGCAGATGGCAAGGGAAGGATAAAAAAATCCTGCAACTCATCAGGGGAGGTGGGAGGGTAGTGAGGACTGATTCCTGCTGTCCCTGGAGAACACCTACTACAGGTGAGTAACAACACTTTCTCCAGGAACAAGCAGGAAGTCAGTCTCACTTATGGGACTCTCCAGCTACAGGCTACCGAACCTGTAACCAAAAAACACCTCCGCAAGGCCATGAGCAGAAGCTGAAGCCCGGAGGAGCCAGAGTCTTCGGGTCCCCGGGGCAAAATCCTCGGTAGCCGTTGAGAAGGGTTGGAGGGCAGGAGTTGCTTATACCCTGAACAGATTGCAGAGTACAGCCTGGCCAAAGGCAGTGTCCAGGCAGTAGTGCAAGGCGAAAGTATTTGCCGAAGCCCAGGTCACCGCCCGGGAGATGTCCAATAGGGGCACAGAGCGCAGCGAAGCCACCAAAGCCGCCTTGGCTCAGACGCTGTGTGCGGTGACCCGATCCAACGGGGCATCCGCCTTCGTGTGAGTGAAAGTGATGCAGTCCACCACCCAAATGGAGAGGGTGCACTTTGTGACTGCCTGCCCCAAGCGACTGGTATCGTAGGTCACAAAAAGCCGGCCAGACTTACGATGAGGCTGGGTGCGCTGCAGAAAGAAGGCAAGAGCCCTCTTGCAGTCGAGTGTATGCAAAACCGCCGACACCTGGTCGGCATGGGGTCTCGGGAAGGTGGTTAGCAAGACTCTCCTGATTGAGATGAAAATCCGAGACAACCTTGGGCAGGAACTTGGGGGGGGGGGGGTACGAAGGACCACCCTGTTCCTACAGAATCTGGTGTAAGGGGCTTTAACCATGAGAGCCTGGAGTTCACTGACTCGGCGGGCCGAGATCAAAGCCACCAGGAAGACCACCTTCCAGGATAGATGCCAAAACGAACATGTCGCCATCGGCTCAAAGAGTGTACACGTAAGCTGCATGAGCACTATGTTCAAATCCCATTCCATTAGGAGAAGCCAGATGGGAGGCTTGGACAGCAAGAGGCCCCGCATAAAGCGGGAGACCAAGGGCTGCTCTGAGAGGGGTTTGACCTCTACGGGGAAGTGAGGTTAGGAGATGGCGCTCAGGTGTACCCTGATCGAGTTAGACTATAGCCCCTCCTTCGAGAAAGGAAGGTGGTACTGGAGTACCCAATGAGTGGGACACGAGAAAGGGTCGATCTGGAACTTGGAGCACCAGATGAAGCAGCATCGCCACTTGAAGGCGTAAGCTCGTCTCGTCGAGTCCTTCCTCGATGCGAGGAGGACCTCCTCGACCTTTTCTGGAAGATCTAGCGCGGCTAGGGTGGCCCTTTCAGCCACCAGGGTGAATGAGGCCAGATTTGGATGCAGCATCCACCCCTTCTCCTGCGTTAGCAGGCCAGGGGCACAGCCCAGGGGGATTGGAGGCTCAGATGCGAGCCAAAGCAGGAGTAGAAACCACGGTTGCCGAGGCCATGAGGGAGCGACAAGTATCATTGACACTCGTTCTCACTGAGCCTTGCAGAGCATACTCGTAATGAGAGGAGTGGAAGGGAATGCATAGAGCAGCCCGGCGGTCCAGCTCAGAAGGAACACATCTCGTGCCTCCTTGCTCAGACGTGGGACTGGGTCGCAAAAGCCAGGGAACTGAGTGTTTGTCGGGATGGCGAACAGGTTGGTCCATAGTTGGGGTCCCCCACCGAGGAAACAGCCAGTTGGTTACCTCCGAGTCCAGCCACAATTTGTGAGGGCGGAGGATCCTGCTGAGTTTGTCCATGAGGATGTTCTCGTAGCCCGGGAGGTAGACCACTCGTAGGGTCATCCCTTGACAGAAGGCGAAGGAGCGGAGGACCGCTTCCCGGCAGAGGAGGCGTGACCCTATGCCCCCTCCTTGTTGATGTAGAACATCGCCACTCGATTGCAATTGTTGGTCTGCACGAGTACCGACTTTCCTTGGAGGTGGTCTTCGAAGGCCCTCAGGGCCCATCAGACTGCCCGAAGCTCGAACAAGTTGATCTGCTGTTGAGACTCCTCGGATGACTAACCCCTGCGTGCATAGTGCACCACAGTGGGCTCCCCATCCCAGTAGGGAAGTGTCCGTTGTCAGCACTAGTTTGTGCTGCGGAGGTTGGAAGGGCAGTCCCCGGAGAAGATTGCGGGGGTTCTGCCATCAGTCTAAGGACCTGCGAAGGTTGTGGGAGACCTGTATGGGGTCCCTGAGATGACCGGAGACTGCGCTCCACTGAGTGCTGAGGCACCACTGGGCCGTCCACATGTGCATGCGGACATGTGGAACTACATGGATGGTGCCCTAGGAAGTGCAACATAGTCCGTGCCGTGACCCGAGCTTTGCCCTGGACCTAGGCCGCCAAGGCTCGGAGTCGGGTCGCACGGTCTGTCGGTAGAAAGGTGATCGCCTGCTGAGTGTCGAGGCGTGCGCCGATAAACTCCAAGGCCTGTGCCGGTTCGAGGTGGGACTTGGAATAGTTGACCAAAAATCCCAGATGTTCGAGGAGGAGAATCGTGCAAGATGCTGCAAAGAGGGCATCCCTGGCTGAGGGCCCCATGACAAGCCAGTCCTTGAGGTAAGGGAAGACTGGCGCGCCCTGCCATCTGAGAGAGGCGGCGGCCATGGAGAGGCATTTCGTGAAGACCTACGGAGCAGATGCGAGTCCGAAGGGAAGCACCCTGTATTGGTAATACTCACCTTGCACCCTGAAGCCCAGGAACTTCCTGTGCTGGGGGTGAATTAGAATGTGGGCGTAAGCGTCCCTGAGATCCAAGGAGCATAGCCAGTTGCCCTGCTGGAGGAGGAGCAGCAGGATGCCAAGAGATAGCATTTTGAACTTCTCCAGCACCAGAAACTTGTTTAGTTTCAGGAGGTCGAATATGGGCCACAGACCACCCCCCCCCCCCCCGGTCTTCTTCGGGATGAGGAAGTACCGGGAATAGAAGCCTCGACCTCGGAGGTGCGTCGGTACCCTCTCAACCGCTCACTGGGCAAGGAGATTGTCTAACTCCCATTGTAGGAAGGTCTGGTGCGCGGGGAGTGGAGAAGGCTCCGCTGGGGAGAAGGGAGGGGGAAGCCTGTCCAGCCGGAGATGGTAGCCATCCCGGATTACTCGGAGAACCCAAGTGTCCGACACGATGGATGCCCACTGAGGAGTGGAGGACAGGAGTCCCTCCATCGGTTGCAGCGCTGCCAGGGGGCAAAAGGCTACGCTGCTGGTGTCAAAACCCCTGGGCGGGCTGAAGCAGAACCAGGGTTTGGGCCTTGGGCCCTTTCAGTTTGCGATGACTGTGGGGCCCAGACTTTCCCTGTGTTGCAGTGGTCGGCACGGGAGTAGGTAGATATGGTGGGTAGCCTCGGCAGTGTAGGCCCTTCCACGGAAAGAACCTCTTCTTAGCCTGCTGTTTCTTCAGAGGAAGGGAGGAGGTCTTGCACGAGAGGCAGGTACGGGTGACGAACTCAGTCTCAATCTCGGTGGCCTTGTCCTCCATCGGTTTACCGAAGAGCTGTTCACCAAGGCAGGGTACGTCTAGGAGCTTTTCTTGGACCCACTTCTCCAAGTCCAAAGACTGGAGCCATGCCTGGCGCCAGGCCCCAATGCCAGTAGCTGCCACACGAGCCAAAGACTCGAGTAAGTCGTAGGTGGCGCGGGAGAGGTATTTTGAGCATTCCGCAACGGATTTCAGAAGGGTCCGGAACCTGAGGGGTTTGCCCGTGAGGCCCGCGGAGAAGCCTTTTAAGTTCCTTGGCTAGGTCACGTAAAAACATGCCCGTGTATAATTGGTATGCCTGAATGCAGCATGAGAGCATGCACCCTTGATAGGCTTTACAGCCTAGGGCATAGAGGGCTCTCTACTCCCTGCCCGGTGGAAACGAAGAATGTAACTTCGGGCTCTTTTGTTTTCTCATGACTGACTCCACCACCATGGAGGTGTAGGGGAGTTGGGTTTTTCTGAACCCAGGGCCACGCTAGACCCTGTACATAGCATCGAGACGTTTGCACAGATGGGGACCAACGCAGGGTAGCAGCGGAGTAGCAGCCTGGACAAAATGGGAGGAACCGGGACAGCAAGAGATTCCCAAGGGGGGGACTCGTACTGTAGGATATTGAGCTCTTCAGCTCGAGGTTCCTCCTCTGCCTAGGTAGCCAGGTTGAGAGCCCATGCCATATCCCATACGAACACTGAAGAGGAGTCCTCGGGTGCCGAATGCCGCTGAAAAGCAGGCGGGGACGGGAGGTCCCGATGGGTATGGGTTTCAGGGGAGGTATACCCCCATCTGACTCCCAGCCCAAAAAAATCTGATAAAGAGTCCAATTCCAGCTCGCCCCCAAGAAACAGGAAGGCAAGCAAGACCAATGCTGAGGACTCTCACGAGGCCCATGGCTCTTGGGGGTTTCCAAGGCGGATTTTGTTATTCATCTCGAGGGAACATCAGTTTCTAAGCGCAGAACAGCGAAGCTGGATACGAGCGCCTGTTAGGCAGCTATGAACACAAACGCTGCGTTCTAGAGCCAGCATACT
Organism: Ichthyophis bannanicus; assembly: GCA_033557465.1. Taxonomy (NCBI): domain Eukaryota; kingdom Metazoa; phylum Chordata; class Amphibia; order Gymnophiona; family Ichthyophiidae; genus Ichthyophis; species Ichthyophis bannanicus. The sequence continues at coordinate 553,661,212 of CM066031.1, forward strand.
TGACTCCCACACGGGCGTCACCGGGTCCGGCATCGAGGAGGAGAGGGGGTCCTCGCCAGGACGACCCTCGGGAGACCTGGTGTCATTGCCCGGGGCCTCAGAATCTGTTCGAGGTACTTTATGAGGTCGCTCCTTATACGACTATTGGGAACGCGGGGGGGGGGGGGGGGAGCGCTAAGCAACCGAGCGTGGGAGTGCTCGCGCTTGTTGAGAGCCTCCGACAGCAACTCTGAGGCCTCCTCCTTACACCGCTCCACTTCAGGGGACCCCTGGTCGGAGTGCTGTCTTGAGTGTGGAGCTGAGGTGGGAGACCCCACCAGCAGAGAGATGACAGAGGATGCCACCATGGATTCCGAAGCAGCCTTCTGGAAAAGCACAGTTACTTACCTGTAACAGGTGATCTCTGGGAACAGCAGGAATAAGTCTTCACATATGGGTACGTCGGTACCGATGGAGTCTGCGCGGGAACGCTTCCCAGCGTCCAATCAAAGAGCTTTTGGAAGCATCCCACCACGCCTGGTGCTGCCTTCCCGCCTTTCCCAAATGCCTCTCCTCCTCAATTAAGTTTTAAAGCTGAGACAAAGAGAGAGAGAGAGGAAAGGAAAAATAGATAGAGATACAACTCCTGGGGAGGTGGGTGGGTTGTGAAGACTTATTCCTGCTGTTCCCAGAGATCACCTGTTACAGGTAAGTAACTGTGCTATCTCCAGGAACAAGCAGGAATGAGTCTTCACATATGGGGACTCCCAAGCTGAGATGCCTAGAGTCCCAGCATGTCATAGGTTGGAACATGCTATCCCCCACAACACCAGGCATCATGAGGATGGAGGGTAGGAGTTGAAGAAAGGTGCTGTGGAACAGCTAACGTAGCATAGGACTGCAGACAAGGAGTCCATGTGTGGATGATAATTATCATCAATGATATTGAAAGAAATATTGCAATATGGACCTCCCCTAACAGGATTACACAGCAGTAAGGAGGTTCATGGGATCTACTGGGGAACCCAGTAGAGGAACCTCAAGGAGGACCTCACTGTGAAGTGGAGGTAATAAACCTGTAGGAAAAAACAGTGGAGGTCAGATTCCTGAAAGGTAAAAGGGGACCCCGATAATAACTGGGGTAGCACCAAAAACGGTGGGCCTTCGGTGGAAGGCTTTATGATAAAAGCCGAACTCCTTTGGCGACAGAGTGGCTCACCCTTGGAAGCAAAAAGAGAAGGCCGACCGAATTGGACAAACAGGCACAGTCCTTGAGGGAGGAAAAGGTATGGAAACCCCTTGTATCCCAAAAGAAAGGACAAACGCCTGAGGCGTTAGAGCCTGTGATTAGCTGAAGATCCGCAATGTCTCTCCTAACTGGAGTCAGCTAGGAGAGATACTGGAACATGGAGAGCTTCAGAGGCACCTAAACCTTAAGGTATGGTGGAAGTTGTTAACTACCACAGAAGTGGTAGTGGGTGTAGAACCCCAAACATGCTGGATAGCATAGGTATAGGTAAAGCCTATCTGTCAGAATCATATAGCTATATGAGCCTCGACAGTCAGGTAGATAAATGCAGAATACATATCTACCGATAATAAAATATCTCGACAGATACATATATATATACATATATATATATGGATATACGTATAAGAATATATCTATAGTGAGATATGAAAGGGCATAAAATACACACAAATGATAGACAGACATCTGTAAGATGCATACTATAGATATGAATATATATATATGCCCCTATATGGGTGTCTGCAAGAAGCAGACAGAGATATGCCTACAGAACGGTATTCACATAGGAAATGTGGAGAGGAACGATTCATCTAATAACAAGAAGGTGGAACCTACTTGAGAAGATATATAGAGAATCTATTCCCACTGGTTATGGCTACAGGGATGCTAGCTAGTGAAATAACCAGGACGGTTACGTGAAAAGCAGAGGATGAAATCAGTCTGCAGCCAGCAAGTCCCGAGTATTCCAGAACTCTAGCATGGTAAGTGAACAGAAGACGCATAAAAATGAGATACCATGCTGACCTGCTTAAGGGCAAAGAGGTACATTGCGTTCTTACCATGAGGACGAGCTGCAAGGAGAAAAGCATATTCCCGATTGGAAATAGTATGGACCAAAGCAGGGAATTGGCAACTCCTTAAGCTTTCACGTAAGAGAAGGCCTATGTCCTTTATATTAAAAAGGAGAAAGTGAAAAAAGGGAGAACCTTTCTAGTCATGGGAGACATGACTGAAAAAGCCTTTTCCAACCATCCAGGATAGCTGTTGGAGAAAAACCCCTCATGCTCTCTAGCAAGGGCCCATAGTGGAGAGCTTCTCTGTAGAATTGCAGAGAGCATGATGCAGGAGAATGAGGAGATAGGTACTGGCTCTCCAGCAGCCAGTTCTATGTCAACTATGCTGCCAAACCCAGGGGAATGGAGATGGCAGAAAGAGAAGACAATCCAACAAGCTTGTAGTGAAAAACTTTTCAAGACAGATGACAGCACTGACTTGGAGCCACTACTAAGACCAGACAGAATGTTAGTGGAGGACAAATCTGGTTGCTGGTGGACAAGAACCAGTGGTCCAAACATTAAGGCTCCTGCATTGGCAGCTGCTTGCCAGACAGCAGAAAGAATCTTACTGTTTAAAAACAGAAAGAACAGACAGAACAGGAGTAGAGAACTCTGGACATGTCTGATGAACTGCCTCAAAGCAAGATTGAAAAAGAGGAGTCAATTCAGAGAGGAGAACTCCGCACTGGAAAAGTAACAAAACTAGAGAGGCTGAAGAAAAGCCCTCCAGTGAAGCAATACCGCTCTTACAGAGGAAAAGCTTGGTAAGAGGGTAAAGAGAATGGAGCTGAAGAAGACTTACAAAGTAGTAAGTCTATAGAAAGGAAAAAAGACATGCTGGCACAGGAAACTATCGTTTGAGAGTGGTTAGACCTCTTTCCCTAGCAGGAAGAAGAGGAGAACCCTGTGACCTATAAGCATGAGCATCCTGACAGCTCACAGAACATAGAAAAAATGGATGTCTTTTGGGAAGAGATCCATGTCTAGGATTTAGAATGACAGCAGTGGATTGCCTCTATTGAGAAGAAACTACTGCAGATTCTAATCCCAAGAGTCACAAGCATCTGATGGAGATTGATCAGAAACCCTGTGGTCACTGGGTTTGCTGAGCCTGGTGAGAGGTTGAATTCTGCAGACCATGACGATGCTTCCCTTGTTTTTGAACATCTGTATGATGGGCAGATGATGCATAAAACCTTATTCTCCTATGGGAAGAAAGTTTGGCAGGACATTTCCTACCTACTGGGACAGAAGAAGGTGCAGAACAGCCCCTAGGAACAGGTAAGTCAGTGGACAACTGAGTAACCTGACGTAAAGACTCCTTGTTGAAAAGATTGTCTCCAGTGCAAGGAGTATGTCCCAGTCTTTGCTGTGCCCATTTGTCCAAGTCTGAAGCTTGGAGCCAGGCTCTACGTTGTGCCCCTATAGTTATAGCAGAAGTCCTGCTAACAGACTCAAAAGAGTCTAGGGAAGCACGAGTAAGAAACCAAGAGATATTCTGAAGATGCTTAAGCAGTGAAGAATAGCCTGCACTCTTGGACTCTGGAAGGGAAGGAGTCAAAAGATGTAATTGCTTTGTGACCTCCTCAAGAGATAGACTCATAAAAAATATATGAGAGAATTCTTGCAGAAAGCATAGATGTCTGGAAGGTTTGACGTCCAAAGGCATCTAGTGTCTTAGACTCACGACCTGGCAGGTAAGAAGAGTGCTTTTTCTTACTCTTTACCCGCCTCATTGCTGATTCCACTACTATGGAATGATGAGGAAGTTGAGTCTTTTGAAACCCTGGAGAGGGGGGCACCTGATATAAGAGATCAGTTGCTCTGGAAGGTGGGGGTACACTTAAAGGTGTTTCCCACATTCCTAGAAGGAGATCCTGCAAGGAATGATGCAAAGGAAGCATTATGTTCTCCTTTGCTTTGGTAGAAACAGAGCCTTGTGCAGGATCATGTCCTGGGATAGAATGGCAAGAGATCTTGCTATATCCAGGAGGAAACTCTGAAAAGAGGGATCCCCAACAGGAATCTCCCTTGGACAGGTTAGATCTGAAGAACTAGCCTGAGCACCGAAAGAGCTATCCAAATATATAGGAATAGAAGATCCTGCAGGGTGCAGTGTGGAATGCTTAAGGGATGGTCGCCAGTACTGGCTGTCAGGAGCAGCGACTGTCATTACCACATTGTGCATGCCAGGTATCGACTCCAAGCTTGGTATAGAAGGGAGCGATCCTGTTGAAAAAAGCATGGCAGGAGTTGGCCACGATGCTACTGTGGATACCGGTACCGATGCCAATACCGGTACCGATGTCGGAGCCGAGCCCGACAGAGACATCGGAGCAGGCATCGGTGACAGTTCAATCGGTACCGAGGTAACCGAAAACCTCCGGCCGCTATCCTCGGTACCGAGCCTCCGGTATCGATCGGTGTCGGTCCCAAAGCGTATTGGTACCCAGTCTTCCAGACTAGAGATCGATTCCAAACTCGGCATCAAGGGCAGAGAGCCTGATAAGCGAAGCATGGAAGGCACCGACCGCAAGGGTAATGAGGACATCGGTACCGACTTCGGTACCGTGTCTGATACCGGTGGATGAAGGTCAACCAGTGGCAACTCAAACGGCCTCGGGGGAACCGAGAGTTGCGGATCCGAATCATCGGAACCGAGCCTTCGGTACCGCCGAGAGCCGGTACCAAGGCGAGTCGGTATCCAGTCCTCCAGACTGTAGATCGATTCCAGACTCGGCATCGAAGGATGCGAGGCTATCGATGCACGTCTGGAGGGTACCGACGTCGGTGGTAGTATCGGTGCTGGTACCGATAATGGAAAGTCAGTCTGGAGAGTATCCACCGGTCCCGAAGGCACCGAAGATGCCAGATGACCATCCCTGGTGAGGAGTGTTTCATCCAACACCAGTGCCGATGCCGGGGTATCGGTACCGCTCGAAGCGGATGCCACCACCGTACACGGCTCAGGTATGTTCTGTGAGGGGTGAACCCCAGGAACAACCTGAAACCCCTCAAACGCTTTGGAGACCGAAGACTCCTGCCGGGGTTTTGAAGCCAGTGGGCCCTCGAGGGCAAGGCCGGAGCCGTCTACATGCTGTGCATGAGACCTACCACTCGAGGGCTGGCTAATCTTAACAGACTGTTTGTGGGTTACCTGATCCTGTATAGAAGAAAGGGACGGTGCCCCGAAGTTGGAGGGAAACAGTGTATTGAGGGAACCTCGATGTAGAAAACCTCTTCTCACCGAACTGTTGTCAGGACCCAAGCAGGTTAGACACCGACTTAGAGGGTCTAAAAATAAAGTTGTACCGCCACAGTTTGAACATTTCTTGGAGAAAGTGGCTGGCGGTTCCATGAAGGAAAAAGAAGAGGCCGAAAAGGCCTATAAAACCATGAGACACTATGAAGAAAAAATATCCCTTGAAAAAGGAAGATTTTACAAGAAAAGAAAAGAAAAGAAAATACCGGCGGTATCGGTGACGTCGGGAAAGACAGCCGCGACCACAAGAAAACTAAAGAAATAAAACAAGAATTTTCTGCCGTGACAGGACGACGTCCTGCCGGCTCTGCAGAAAACAAAAACTGAGGAGAGGCAGTTGGGAAAGGCGGGAAGGCAGCACGCAGGCATGGTGGGATGCTTCCAAAAGCTCTTTGATTGGACGCTGGGAAGCGTTTCCGCGCAGACTCCGTCGGTACCGACATACCCATATGTGAAGACTAATTCCTGCTTGTTCCTGGAGATATGTCTTTAGACTTCTGCTTACGACTGAGCAGGGCCTTGGAGGACATTTTCTTGCAAAGTGAACAGAGCTCTGGATCATGGTCGGCTCCAAGACACCGAAGACAAGTCATGGGTGTCCTTAAGTGACATGTTCTATGAGCATCTATCACATTTTTTTAAACCGGTGACCATCGGGGCAAAAGGGCCCCCGCGAGGTCAAAGACCCATGTGGCCAGTAGTTAGGGTAAAAAAGGGCACGAAACCCACCAACAACAAAAATTAAGGAAAAAATGTCCTCTTTGCTCAAAAAGATAGGAGCAAGGGGAAGGATGGGTAGAGGACCAGTGCAACCGGAAAACAGTAGGTCAGAGGCCCGAAAACGAAACACTTTTTCTAAGGGACGAGGACGTGCGTCTGAAGAGCTCTGTGGAAAAAGGGAGACTGAGCAAGATGGCACCCTTGGGTGGGAAGAGAACTATGCATGCGTGGCAGCAATCCCAAAGGTTTTCTTTGAAAGCTGGGGAATTGCTCCACATGGGCTCCGTTGATGCCATCACCCATAAGTGAGGGCTGACTTCCTGCTTGTTCCTGGAAAAAGTTAATTATCACATTGTTTTATGTAACTGGGTTGTTTCGATATAAACCGCACCCGATCTCTGGAAGGGGCGGTATAGAAAAACTGTTCAAACAAATAAAGGTGCAAGCAGGCTGAGGGCGTGACATGGACTGCCAAGGCCATATGCCCCAGCAGGCAGAGGAGACGAGCCGGTACTGACCGGCGGCATTGTACCTGTCCTGCCAGATGCCTGAGGCGTTCTGCCCTCTCTCCTTGGAGGACGGGCCTTGATCTGTAACGTGTCCAACTGGGCACCTATGAACTCCAGGCTTTGGGTTGGAGAGAGATGGGAATTGGGCTAGTTGATGACGAACCCTGAGTGCTACAGAGGAGGGTTGCATGCTCTGCGGCTTAACTGATCCTAGGCCATACCACCCCTAATTAGCCAGTCGTCTAGGTAGGGGAAAACTAAAGCCCCTTGTAGATGCAGATGGGCGGCTACCACTGCCAAGCATTTGGTAAAGACCCTTGGCGAGGAGGTTAGGCCAAAAGGTAGCACCCTGTACTGGTAGTGCCCTCCCCCTACCATGAACCGTAGGTACTGCCTGTGGGAGGGGTGGATTAGGATGTGTGTGTATGCATCCTTCAGATCCAAGGAGTACAGCCAATCAACCTGGTGGAGGTAAGGCAGCAGTGTTCCAAGGGAGAGCATCCTGAACTTCTCCATCACCAGAAACTTTAGGTTTTTCAGGTTTACTATGGGCCTGAGGTCTCCAGTTCTCTTTGGGACAAGAAAGCATCTGGAGTAGAAGCTTTTTCCCCATAAGTGCCTGGGTACAGGCTCTACTGCGTGCTGTCTGAGCAGACCTGTGAGCCCGGAGAGCAGAAGGGTCTGGTGAAGGAGAGGCCACACCTGTTCTCCTGGGAAGAACCTGCGTGGTACCTGCTGTAGGTGGAGGAGGTATCCCTCCCTTACCACCTGGAGTACCCACTGGTCCGAGGTGACCTTGGCTCACTTGTGGACTGGTGAAGGTCTCCCGGGGGAGGGGAAGCCCTGCCCTGGAAGTCAAAACCTCCCCCCGGGCTGGGTGGGAGCCGGGGCCTGGGGCTTCTGAGTCTTTTTTTTCAGGGCTCCATGGCCTTGTCTTTGAGGGCTGGCCCGAGAAGGGCTGGTAGTGGTGACTGTTGGAATTGCCCATTTTTCCATCAAGAAAAGGGGGGGTCTTTTCCCGATGGTTTCTTACGGGGAAATGATGAGGTCTTTTCTGAGAGCCTCTGTTGGGTCAGAAACATCGGCCTCGATCTCGGCCACATGCTTGCCAAACAGGTTCTCCCTACAACAGGGGACATCGAGCAGCTTGTCTTGGACCCACTGCTCGAGTTCTTTAGACTGTAATCAGGCTTGGTGCCAGGCACCGATACCAGCCACTGCTACTCGAGCTGCTGACTCAAAGCCTTCAAAGGCCTCTTAGGAAACAAACTTAGTGCAATCCTTAATGCTGGAGGGTCAGAGATTGGAATCATCAGAGGTCTTTCCCGGCCAGTCCTGCTGAAAACCCTAACTCCTCCTGCGTTAGAGCCTTCAGATACATGACTATATATAGCTCATAGGCCAAGATCAGACACCCCAGCATCAAGCCCTGGTAACACTTGTGCCCAAGGGCGTCGAGGGCTCTAGCATCCCTTTCCAGGGGGGACAGAAGAGTGGATCTTCTGGCTCGTAAGTTTTTGCATGGTTGACTTGACAACCATGGAGTTGTGTGGGAGCTGGGATTTGTTGAACCCTGAGCCCTTTCCAGACACGTTACATGGCATCGAGGCACCAGCTGAGTACCGGCCCCAACCCCGGGGTCTCCCACATTCTAAGCAGTAGCTGCTCGAGGATCAGCTGCACCAGCACCGTCAAAGTTTCCTTGGGTGGAGACTCATACTGGAGAATCTCCAGCTCTTCAGTGCGTGGGTCTTCCTCTACCTCGGTTTGCACCGTGAGGACTCTGGACATATCTTTGACAAAGTCATGGAAGGCCACATCCTCTGGTGAGGAAGGAGAAATTAGGCCTTACCTGCTAATTGTCTTTCCTTGAGTTCTCTCCGGGCCAGTCCAGGGCACAGTTGGGTAGTCAATCCCTTCCAGCAGCTGAGGACTGAATGCTGAAACTTTTACTGGCAGGTGTTATAGCTCCCCCTGGCTTCAGGAAACCAGTAACCTATTGTCAAAGCAGCAGACCAAAATTACAAAACCATGAACTATTGGAATCAAACTGAGCAGTCCCTCAAAACAAGAAAAACTGCGGAGCACGCTCAACACTGTGAAGAAGCGTACCGCTAGAAGCATATGATGCTTCTCACTTTCCGACATGTAGGTCCTTATCACCCTTAATGTTCTACAGTTTTCTTTTCCTCTTTTTTTTTTTTTTTTTTTAATTTCGTGGCTCTGGTATGGACCCTTGGTAACCCGCTATGCTACCAGAACTCCTAATATCCTCTTCCAGACACAAAGGCCCCAGCAGAAAGCGCGAATCCGAGCCACGGGAAGATGCGAAGTGATCGGAAAAAAACTGAGGTGCTTGCAGACGAAACGGGAGGGACCTGGACTGGCCCGGAGAGAACTCAAGGAAAGACAATTAGCAGGTAAGGCCTAATTTCTCCTTCCTCTTCGTCTCTCCGGGCCAGTCCAGGGCACAGTTGGGCAGTACCAAAGCAGTCCCTAAACTGGGGAGGGTCCTGCAAGCCCTGCCAAAATAGCCGAGGCCCCCACCTGAGCATCCGCGCGAGCTTGCACATCCAACCTGTAGTGCTTCGTGAAAGTATGGAGAGATGACCAGGACGCCGCCCGACAGATATCGGCGGGCGGAATCAACGCAAACTCCGCCCAAGAAGTAGCTTGAGCCCTCGTTGAATGGGCTCTAAGCTCCCTAGGAGGAACCTTGCCCTTGGTCTCATAAGCCGCTACGATCGCCCGTTTCACCCACCGAGCGATAGATGCCTTGGTAGCCGCCTGACCCTTACGCGGACCACCATACAGAACGAACAAGCGATCTGACTTCCGAAAGGAGCGCATCCTGCGAAGATACTTCCGCAAGACCTGTCCTAAATCCAAGCTGCGAAGGGCGCGATCCACCTTCCCGCCCCCTCGGGAGCGAAAAGTAGGAAGAGAAACCGACTGATTCATGTGAAAATCGGAAACCACCTTCGGCAAAAATGAGGGAACCGGACGCAGAACCACCTTCTGCTCCGAAAAGTGCAGGTACGGCTCCCTGCAAGACAGCGCCTGCAAATTCGAAACTCTACGAGCCGAACACAAGGCCACCAGGAAGGCCGTTTTCCACGAAAGCTCTCGGAGACTGTCATTGTCAGCCAACTCAAAGGGCGGGCCGGTTAAGGCCCCCAGAACCAGATTTAAGTCCCATGGAGGCACCACGAGACGTAAGGGCGGACGGATATTCCTAGCCGCCCTGAGAAAGCGTTGAACATCCGGGTGCGAAGAAAGGGAAGACCCATTCACCCGACCCCTGAAACAGGTGAGAGCCGCGAGATGAACCTTAAGCGTACTGAGGGTCAGCCCCCTTTCGAGCCCCCCCTGAAGAAAGGCTAAAATCTCCGGTAAGCCGGCCACGCTGGGCCGCAAACCCCGATCTCTAGACCTGGCCTCAAAAATGCGCCATATGCGAATATAGGCCAGCGACGTCGAAGGCCGTCGAGACTTCAACATAGTGGTGATTACAGCCGCTGAGTAACCTCTCCGCCGCAATCGCTCCCTCAAGAGCCAAGCCATAAGCAAGAACCGATCCACCTGCGGCTTCAAGATGGGACCTTGATTCAAGAGGTTGATTCTCGAAGGCAACCTCCAGGGCGGAGCTACGAGGCGGCAAATCAGATCCGCATACCAGGGCCGACGTGGCCAATCCGGAGCAATGAGAATCACCGTGCCGCTGAAAGCCGAAATCCTCCGAATGACCCGACCTATCAACGGCCACGGAGGAAACACAAAGAAGTTTCCCCGCTGGCCAGGGCTGCACTAGACCGTCGAGACCTTCCGACATGTGCTCCCTTCGTCGGCTGAAAAACCGCGACGCCTTGGCATTGGCCAACGTTGCCATGATATCCAGGACTGGCTGACCCCACCGCACGGTAATGGCGTGAAACACCGCCCAGTTCAGCTCCCACTCTCCGGGATCCAGGCGATAACGGCTGAGATAATCGGCTTGAACGTTGTCCTTTCCTGCCACGTGAGCCGCCAAAAGAGCCACAAGATGCAACTCCGCCCACTGAAACAACAGCTGACTCTCTCGCAGCAAGGACGCACTGCCCGTGCCCCCCTGTTTGTTGATGTAGGACACCGTCACCAAATTGTCGGAAAACACTCGGACAGCTTGACCCTCGAGGAGATCAGAGAAACGCAGAAGTGCGAAACGCACCGCACGGAGCTCCAACAGATTGATCGACCAAGCGCTCTCCTCCGCCGACCAGCTGCCCTGCACCACTTGAGACCGACAATGAGCTACCCAACCGGACAGGCTGGCATCCGTAGTGACCAAAATCCACTCCGGATCCCGCAGCGGAACCCCCGCCTGCAGGTGTGCAGAAACTCGCCACCACTGTAGACTGAGCTTGACCTCCTCCGGGCACCGAAGGCTCTGCTCCAGGGGATGCTCCTGCGGAGACCACCTCGAGATCAAGGCGTGTTGCAGCGGCCGCATGTGAGCTCTGGCCCAAGGCACCAGATCCAAGGCCGCGGCCATCGAACCCAGCAACTGCAAGTACCTCCACGCAGTTGGAGTCGCCAACCCCCCGAAAGCGTCGACCTGGGCTACCAGCTTCCGTATCCTGTCCGGCGGAAGAAGAACCCTGCCGATCCGCGTGTCGAACAATGCCCCGAGATAGACCAAATGCTGCACCGGGAGCAATTGACTCTTTGCTTGGTTGACGACCCAACCGAGGTGTTCCAGGAATTGCACTACTCGGGCCGTTGCTGCGACGGATTCCTGCCGAGATCCTGCCTGTATAAGCCAATCGTCCAGGTAGGGATGTACCTGAATCCCCTCCTTGCGAAGAGCTGCCGCTACCACCATCACCTTGGTGAAGACACGAGGCGCGGTTGCCAGACCAAAGGGTAACGCCCGAAACTGAAAATGACCCAGAGGAACTGCAAAGCGAAGAAACCTCTGGTGTTCCGGACTTATGGGAATATGTAAATAGGCTTCCGTCAAGTCTATGGAGGTGAGCCACTCTCCCGGCTTCACCGCCCGAATGACAGACCGCAGTGTCTCCATACGAAAATGCGGAACTCGCAAGGACTTCTTCACTCGCTTGAGATCCAAAACAGGTCGAAACGAGCCCTCCTTTTTAGGCACTACAAAGTAAATCGAGTACCGACCTACGCCGCACTGGTCTAAAGGCACGGGAACCACGGCCCGTAGCTGCAACAACCGCTAGAGTGCAGTTGATCGCCTGAGTCTTCCAGCGCGGACCGCAGGGGGACAACACAAAGGCATCCGACAGAGGAGAGGCAAACTCTAGAGCATAGCCGTCCCGGATGATCTCTAGCACCCAGAGATCGGAAGTTATGTTGGTCCAGACGGAGAGAAACTCCTGCAAACGTCCCCCGACAGGAACCTCCGCCTGGACCAGCGTCCCTTCATTGAGGCTTCTTGGAGGAGGTGTGCTGGGCATTGAAAACCCCCCTGCCAAACCCTCTGGCTCCACGAAAGGACTGCCCCCTGGAGGGAAAGCGACTCCTCTGATAAGGGACAAAACGAGAGCCGCGGAACTTACGAACGTCCCTGCCGAGCGCCCTTTGTGGCGGAGCAGATTTAGCTGACCTGGGCCGATCCTCCGGAAGACGGCCGCCCTTAGAATTGCCCAAATCTTTCACAATCTTTTCCAAGGCTTCCCCAAAAAGCAGCTTGCCCTTATATGGAAGCTTACTGAGCCGCGACTTAGAAGGCACGTCCGCCGCCCAGTTCCGCAACTATAGAAACCTCCTCGCAGCAATCAGCGATGCCATGGATTTCGCTGTTATCCTAACCAAATCATAGAAGGCGTCCGCGAGATAAGCCACCGCCGATTCAAGCTTCGCCCCCTCCGGAGACGGATCCGCCAACTTTTCCGCCGCCTGCTCACCTTGAATCCAACGGATAGAGGCGCGGGACACATACGCTCCGCAAACGGAAGCTTGCAAGGCCAGTGCGCTAGCGTCAAAAGCATGTTTCAACAGCACTTCTAATTTACGATCCTGAAGGTCCTTAAGGGCTGCCCCCCCCCTCGACCAGGATCGTGGTTTTCTTAGTGACCACCGACACTAGCGCGTCCACCTTAGGCATCTGCAGTAACTCCTTCTCCTCCTGCTGAACCGGATAAAGACGGGCAATAGAGCGGCTACCTTGCAAGCTAGCTTCTGGGCATTCCCATTCGGACTCAATCATTTGCTTAATTACCCTGTGCATAGGGAAACACCGCTGCTCCGGTTTAAACCCTTGTAATAAAGGATCCTCTAAAGGCTCCTGCTGCAGCGCAGGAGGCACAAGATTTAAGGCAGCCAGGGACTGAAGTATCAAAGCCCCCAGCCCCTCCTTACGAAAGACCCTGAAAACATTGGGGTCCTCCCCGGGCCCCAGCTCCCCCTCCTCCAAGTCCAAGGGCCAGGAATCCAACCCCCCTTCAGACAAAATTTCTCCTTCCTCCGGCAGGAGTGGATCGGGGAGCTGAGGGCCCGAAGTCCCCGAAGGGAAATCTCCCCCTGGGCACTGCGCAGAGGTCCCCCCTCCCCCGGATCCGAGAGGATAGGGTCCGCGCAAGAAAAATTAGCAGGAGGCTTAGGCAACTGGCTTTCAGCAGGTTGAGACATTTTTATCATATATGCTTTATGCATGGCCAGAATAAAATCAGGAGAAAAAAGAGAATTCAAGAAACCTGGAGCTCCAGGAGCCGGAGGCTTATCTATCTCCTGTACCACAGTAGCCTTGGAGGACTTAGACCTCTTTTTCCCAGAACGTGGTAACGCCGCGGGAGAGGCCGCAGCCTCTGCAGACACTATGGCTGCCGTTCCCGCCTTAATCAGAGACCCCGGAGGCTTCTCTCCAGCTCTATCCCCAGAGCCAGAGCTCTCCATATGGGCCAAAAGTTGGAGAAACAGGAAATAAATACAAATCAGAAAAATTCAGTAAAAACCCCGAAGAGCTATCAAGAGAAAACGGAAACGCAGTAGCTCCCCGCCGAAAACACCACGCGAAAGATAAAAAGAAAAAAATGGCGCGCGCGTGGCTTTCCCGCCGGCGAAAATGCTACAAAAACTGACCAGCGAGAAGAACAGCAAACCTGCACAAATGCCCCTGAACAAAGAAATGAAATACCTGAATGCAGGAGACTGAACCGACGACTCCAGGAACATGCTGCTAGTGAGACTGAGAGACACAGTATTTTGCAGCGGGAAGAGGATACCGGGGCTCCCGGCTCCTAAGCCCCCCACTGAAGAACGGATCCTGCGGGAGACAGGCTCTGCCCCCGAAAACAGCTATCAACCACAAGTATAGCCGAGGATCAATGTCCTAAGGCTGACAGTGTGCCATTAACGGACTTCCCTGAGTAAGGGAGTCCCGCTCGCCGAAGATCCTGCTAGGACCAGCGAATAAGCCTTTCCCCTGAAAGACCAATCAGTCTGCCTCCAGTAGTCTGTTAAATTAAGCAATAGTCGCTCTATAACGCTACTGTCACAAACACAGCTGTAAAATGCAGGTAAACTGGGAGCCAGCCAGAGAAACGTCCTTTCCAGCTGCTGAGGACTGAAGACTGGTTTCCTGAAGCCAGGGGGAGCTATAACACCTGCCAGTAAAAGTTTCAGCATTCAGTCCTCAGCTGCTGGAAGGGATTGACTACCCAACTGTGCCCTGGACTGGCCCGGAGAGACGAAGAGGAATGGAGATGGTGGAGATGGGTCTGAGGGGATGTCTCGGGGCTGTCTGGTTTCCAGGGATGCCTCGTCATCGATCTCCCACTCTGAGTCGAGGGGTGACGATGAATCCGAGACCTTGAGACTCAATGCCTCGAGGCCAGCACCTGGGGTCCAAGTCGCAGAAACTCGCTGGGGAGGATCGGATGCCCGAGGAATGGGACAGAGATCTCGACTGGGGCCGAGGGCTTACCTGAGGCCAATGGCGCTCGGAGCTCGGCTTGATGACAGGGGACGCCCCCGCAGTCAGGGTCCCGGTCATTGGAGCAGATTATGTGGATGAAGCAGCCATCACTGCCTGCTGCAGGCCAGGACAGCAGTGATGTTTTGCTCCAGGGCCACCATTCTCGTTTCCAAGCCTGAAGGCTCCACAGCTTTCGGCACAGGTATTGAAGATCTCGGGCCCAGCACTGGCACTCTCGTGAGTGCATTCTCGATGAGGACTACGGTCTTGAGAAACCTCACAAGGTCTCTGTTGGCCGAGGAATCCTTTTTAAGAATTTTGGTAGGGCACTTCTTGGAGCCACCTAAGTCCCTCCGAGCGGTTTTACCGTATTTCTCTGGAGGAACCTTGCCGGACTTCGAGGATTTTTTCTTGAGTCTGGGGTCTTCTCGGAGAAGCCACCACCGCAGGACTCAGAGGACACCCGGGCCTCCTGGGAAGTGCTGGGCTTGGAGCTCGGCATCGGGGAAGCCAGTGCCGAGTCGGACCTTAGGAACAGTTTCTCCTGCAACTCAGACTTTTTTTTTTTAAATGGTCTTAAGCGCCTTGGTCTGGCACATGTCACAGGAGGTGCTGTCATGGTCCAAGTCCCAGGCAGTGTAGGCAGTAGTCATGGGTGTTGGTAACTGAAATTGTTAGACTGCAGTGGTCACATTTTTTGAATCCATCGGGAGACATGGTGAGGAGCAGCAGACCAGGGTTAACAACCCCGGGTGAAAATTGGCACAAACGCAGAGCCTCAATCAAAAGAAGGGAAAAGGAGCCGAGAAAAGCACTAGGTGCGGCACCGGCTCGAGGCGGGAAGAGGAATGGGTACGCAAACCGAGAAAATCTAACTTTTAAGGATATTAGCAAGGAGTTTTTCAAGAGAGGACAGGACAGACATCCGTTGGACTCCGCGGAAAAAAGGAGACCGAGCAAGATGGCACCCTTGGGGGAAGGGGACCATGCATGTGTGGTAGCATGTCCCATAGGCTTTGAAAGCTGGGGTAATGCTCAGCGCCGATGTCTTCCTTATCTGAGGACAGACTTCCTGCTTGTTCCTGGAGAAAAGGAGAAATTTCACTTACCGTTAATTTCCTTTCCTGGAATACTGCTAGACCAGTCCAGACAAACGGGTTATGCACCCCTGCCAGCAGATCTTGGAGACAGAGAATTCTACCAGAGCTCTGATAGGCTGGAGCCTGGTGATATAATCCTACCCCTAGGGGTCTCCCCTCAGTTACGTCCACAAGCTAATGCAACATGAACTGTAACATCACCCCAGAGGGTCTCAAGTGAACTATATACAAGGGAGCCGAAGAACTCCCTAGAGCTGAAAACAGTATCCACCTACGAACCCATGGACTGCCCATGGCGAGGCATACCGGCAAAGAGAAGAACCGCGGTCGGCGGCTGCACCGCACCAGCGGCACTCCAACCAACAGCAGGGCGGGTCCTGGACTGGTCTAGCAGTATTCCAGGAAAGGAAATTAACGGTAAGTGAAATTTCTCCTTCCAGTTCATACTGCTAGACCAGTCCAGACAAACGGGCAGTACCCAAGCTACCTGCGTTCAAGGGGGGGCAAGGCCGCCGACAGCTCAGCAACTCCAAAACGGACCTCCTGACGGGCATGAACATCCAACCTATAATGACCGACAAAGGTGGACAGTGACGACCAAGTCGCCGCCCGGCAAAAATCGAGAGGAACTACATGAGACCTCCCGGCCTACAAAGTTGCTTGCGCCCGAGAGGAGTGAGCATGGAGTCCCGGTGGAGCTGGCTCTCCCAGAAGAAGGTACTCCACCTCAATGGCCTCCGTAACCCATCTAGAAAGGGTAGATTCGGAGGCTGCGGATCCCCGACGAGAATCCGCGAACAAGACAAAAGAGCAACAGTCATATGGAAGGGTCCCGCGACCCCCAGCTACCGAAAAAGAACCTTCTTAAGGTCCACCGCCCGCAACGGAGACCGACCACTGTCACACTGCGCCTTTGTTAAAGACGGAAAGAAAAGAGGCTGGTCAACAGCGAACGGCGTCAGCACTTTGGGCAACAAAGGAAGGGACAGTTCTCAGAGAAACGCCTTCGGAGGAAAAACGAGAGATAGGGATGTCGACACGAGAGAGCCTGGAGCTCAGAAAGACGGCGGGCCGAAGTTATGGCCACCAAGAAGACTGCCTTCAGAGACAAATCTAGAAGAGAGCATGCCCTCAGAGGCTCCAAGGGAGGAGCAACGAGGGCACAGAGAACAAGCACGAGAGCTCACGCCTGCACAGGCGAATGCAGAGGAGGCCGGAAGGCCTAACTCCGCGGAGGAACCGAGACACGTCCAAATGCGAAGCTATCGATCGCCCCGCTATAGGACTCCGAAAACAAGTTGAGGCGACCACTTGTACTCGCAAGGAATCGAGCGCTAATCCCTTATCCACTCCGGCCTGTAAAAAGGACAGGATATCCGGAACACCACAACGCCAGGGGGAGAGGTTATTTCGCGAACACCAACCATCAAGAGACGCCAAACCCGAGCGTAAGTCAGCGTCGTGGTAGACTGCCGCGCCGTGAGAAGCGTCACGACCACGCTAGGCGAATAGCCGTAGCGAGCAAACCGGCGGCGTGGAATTGCCAGGCCGTAAGCGAGTAAGGAGCCGGGTCTTCCATCTTCACCGGTCCCTGAATCAGAAGGCCGAGAAACGCCTCGAGGCGGAGCATCGACGCCCCAGACAGACGGAAGAGATCCGCATACCATGGTCCGCGAGCCCAATTCGGAGCCAGCAGGAGTACAGGGTCGCAACGGTCTCGGAGCCACTGGAGAACCATGCATATCACGGATCAGGGAGGGAAAACACACCGGAGAAGATGAATCGGGCACGGTTGAGAGAGAGCATCTATGCCGTGCGTTCCCCCGTCCCTCCAATGGCCGAAGTACAGCGAAGCCGTGGCAGTCTGTGCCGTAGCCATTAGATCCATGGTCAGTAGTCCCCACAGGTGAACAATGGACCGGAACGCATCCGGCTGCAGAGCCCAGCCCCCGGGCTCCAGAGAGTGCCGGGTGAGAAAATCGGCCTACACATTGTTCACGCCTGCGATGTGCTGTGCCGACAGCATGAAGATGTTCCTCCGCCCACGAGAGGAGCAAACGCCTCTCCTGTGAGACATCCGGACATTGCGTGCTGCCTAGGCGGCTTAGGTAAGCAACCGTCGTGGCGTCGGACAGGATCCGAACCGCACACCGCCGCATTAGAGGCTGAAACTGAAGAAGGGCGAAGCGCACTTTCCGCGTCTCGAGAGGATTGATAGACCCTTGGGCTTCGCGAGGTGACCAACACCCCTGCGCCGAGGCTAAGCCGCAAGGCGCTCCCCAACCGGAGAGGTCGGCGATTGGCGTCACCAAGATCCAGCACAGAGACTCCAGAGGGACCGCCCGTAGAAGATTGTGTGCCTGAAGCCACCAGCGGAGGCTGTGGCGCACCGGCAGAAGCAAAGGCAACCGGATTCGATAACTCTCCGATACCGGCAACCAACGAGACAGAAGCGCCGTCGGCAAGCAGCGCAAGAGCGCTCTTGCCCACGGAACGAGGGCTATCGTTGCCGCCATGGACCTCAAGAGTTGAAGGTAGCCCCAAGGCCGAGGCGCCGCTTGATCCAAGCAGCGGCGGAGCTGAAGAGAGATCTTCTGAAAACGTTCCTGAGGTAGAAACACCCGTCCCCTACGAGTGTCGCACCCAGCCCCGAGAGAATCCAAGACCTGAAGCATTCCAAAATAGACAGAGTAACGACCCAGTCCTCCTTCCAACGGTGGACTGGGACGAATGGCATCTAAACGCTGGAGCCTTTAAATGAAGCAACATCCGCTGCCCATTGACGCAGGCTGAGCCATCTCCGAGCTACCGACACCGGTGCTAGGAAGCGAGCTGACAGCTGCAAGAGATCACAGAATGCCTCTGCCCGGAATGCAGCAATGGATTCGAAATGAACCAACTCGGGAACACCTGGAAGCTGCGGAATCCATCGAAGGGAGGTCCGAGCTGCCAGACCTCCGCACACCTGCAAGAAGGAAATAGCGGGTGAAGGAAAACCGGACTGTAGCAGTCTCCCAACTCTTCAGGTCTGGCTGGTCGCGGAGCGCCTCTCCGCCCTCAACCGGAAATTGGTATGCCTGATGACCCTGGTCAGAATGCATCAACTGTCGGGTATTGCAGCCAACGGCCAAGTGAAAGGGAGACCAAGGGTATAACCGACCAATACCGCGTGCCGTACGAATGCACTGGAAAATGGGATCCGGCTGCAACCGGATTTGAGAATCCGGAGGAGCAGGCGTGTCAGCTAGGGGGAGCGACTCCATCACCTGTGTGATTAGAGCCGGCAACTCCTCTTACCGAAAAAGGCGGAGAACCGTCAGCGAAGAAAACAGACGGAGAATATTCCCCATCTCCGTACTCCAACGAGTCAGGGCTGACCTCCGAAGATTTAAAGTCTTCTTGAATATCCATAGTACCCCGCAAGGCACATGATACGCCCCAAGGAGGACGTACTGCTCTAAGGTCTGAGGACTTATGGGACCACTTGCGAGACCACGCCATATGCTTGCCTGCTACTGGGCAGGTGTAGGAGATAATCCAAAAGACTCCAAAAGTCACAGGCGTCATGCCAGATGGAAGAGTGTGAGGAAGGCACTGTCAGTCAAGGCTGCTGTGGCCTCCAGCGGCTGTGGAAGCGACATGGGAGCTGACTGAATCTTCTCCTGCAGGAAGATCCTGCAGCAGGGGCTCTGAGGAGGGGGGAGATAAGGTGCTGATGAACCCAGTTAGCAGCGCAGTGGGAATGGGGAAAGTCTCCGGGATGCAGCATGCAGGTGGAACACAAGCAATTTATTAATGTCCCCTTCGGCTGATTACATATCACATATAATACAGCCAGAGAAAGAAGCATTGTAGAGACTTAAACCACCTTTCCTCTTCTTGTGTGGGTTTTTTTTTTTTTTTTAGCATTTAAAACAAAAAGCAAGGTAGGCTCAGGGAAACCCAAGACTCTTCAAGAAAAGGATTTTGAAACTCCACGTGCCTCCACAGCATGTTTAAATGTGTGGAAACTGCTGTTTAGAGCTGTTTCCTCCAAAAAGAAACACTGAAGAGAAAAACAAAACGGCCGCTGGCACAGAAAAACTGTCAGGTATTCACTGAGCTGAGAAGGGAACTGTCAGTCATTCACTGTGCTGGCACAGAGAAACTTTCAAAGTCAGGGTAAGGCAATTACAGTGACTGAAAGTAGGGAAATTAGAGTGTGATCCCTCCGCAGCCATTCAGACCTCCATGGTAGGGGCAGAAAGGTGTTTCTGGGGAGGGATGTAGAAGCTCAA
Source organism: Ichthyophis bannanicus (assembly GCA_033557465.1). Classification (NCBI taxonomy): domain Eukaryota; kingdom Metazoa; phylum Chordata; class Amphibia; order Gymnophiona; family Ichthyophiidae; genus Ichthyophis; species Ichthyophis bannanicus. Next base: position 553,681,068 of record CM066031.1, read on the forward strand.
ATCCAGTTGTAGGAAGATTACAGTGAGTATGCTTAATTAGGCCGAGCCCCAAAACAGTCAGGATCCAAAACACTGACTTACAATTCCAATCAAATGGTCTATTGAATAAGACAGGTACAATATTCAGTAAGACGTACAAAGTAACCCGGCTGCAGTTTGTGGATTAAAAATTTAAAGAAGGAACTCAAAACTCAGAGGCAGCCGGTCCGGATGCAGTTGAAATCATCCCAGAGCAGCTGGGGCAAGTAAGAAAAAAAACAGGCTACTCACAGTTTTCTTTCAGGAAATGATACCTGAACTTCCTGGAGGTGTCCAAACTCTCGTGGGAAAGACTCAGCGCAGCGTAAAGCCAATGGAGAGCTCCACTGAAGCCAAGCTCAGGAGTTCCCAAGTTCATCTGGGGAAGCAAGATGCTGGGGGAAGAGCAGAGCTGATTCATGAGGTCCCTGTGTTCTTCGGACAGCCTATGCAGCGTAAACCTGAATAAGGCATAGTGAGAACTAAAAACAAATAACTGCGTCCCGCAGGAACAGGCATTTAACAATATTCCCCATAATAGGTAATGCCTCAGCCAGCCTTCTTTGTTGGGCACAGTGGGGGATGGAACCCATGAGCCCTGCACCCTTCGTCAGTGACTTAGCATTGTACTGTGGCTCTGAATTGCATCCTGTTCTCTATCCACGCCTTCTGTACTTTTTATTCATTATGTTAATACATAGGCAGAGAAAAAGGAACCCCTTCACAACTCACAGTTAGCAAGTGTTGTGGAAAAAAAAATTAAACAGCATATAGCTGTTAGAAGCCAGCAGAGAAGTAATCTGGCTTCCTGCCAAAAACCGGGGCTCATTAGCTATTCAAAAATGGCCGCTGGCAAAAATAAACCACAAAAAGAGTGAATTAAAACCCCCAAAAGCTAAGGAATTAACTTAAAAAGTCAAAGGAGAAGGTGGGAGGGTTGCAGGCATGAGAGAAATGTCTAAAATCGCTGAAAAATCAAGAAAAATAAATCGAGTTACCACAGAGTTGCAGACAGCAGTGGGAGAAAGACAGTTTCTGTACTTACAGTACCGAAAGTGCAGAGAAGCCACGGACCGCTGCTCAAACCACTGCAGCTGCCTCACCACTAAAATCAGCCCCAGGGACTGGATTTTAGGAGGCGTACCATCCAGCTAAATAGCCCTCATGACTAGTGCTGGGGAGTCTGCACATCAGCGATCTCTACTGTGACAGAGGACACAGGAGCTTCAGCTGGAATCATCCTGGTGCTCAGATAAGTACACTGGCAACTCAGGGCATAATCTCTCCAAGAGAAATCACAAAGAAATAAAGCATTTTAAATTTTGTTTGAAGGAGCAAAAAAAAAAAGCATCCAGATCTGCTGGAGACAGAGAAAAACTGAGGGAGACCCCTAGGGGTAGGATTATATCACCAGGCTCCAGCCTATCAGAGCTCTGGTAGAATTCTCTGTCTCCAAGATCTGCTGGCAGGCGTGCATAACCCGTTTGTCTGGACTGGTCTAGCAGTATGAACTGGAAACAGATTTTCTGAATTTTGTCTAAAATAGCATACATATTGCAAAATGTGAAAGTAGCAAAACAATATGTTAATAAAGCAAACAAAATCTTCCTACTGTTTGAAGGTCTTGGCCTACTGCAAGTGAAGCATGGTTCCTCATTTTTTGTTTTTGTTTTTTTTATTAGCAGACTATTGCTACTGTATGCTTTTCCAATTGAAGAGCTCAAAGCAAGTTAGAGCCGTGCTTCTCAAACTTTTATCCAATATAACCCCATTTTACCATGTGACCCCAGATAAGGCAAACAAAACAATAGGTCTCAGTCATCACTCCCAACACTCACCTTCTCCTACTCCTCCTGCAATCTTTCGAAGCCAGAAGTAGCATGGTGGCAACAGCAGCAACAGTCAGTGCAGGATCTTTGTGTGCGCTCACAGACCTTAGTAGTTTGTATGGGTTTCTAATATAAGAGGAAGCCTGCCCTGGCTTAGGAGACCTGGCCTGTGAATATTCATTGCCTCACAGATCCCATGCAGATTCTGGCAATTTCAGCACTTCTACCCTCCGGAGATGGATCCCTGCAGACAGGCAGCTCTGGTCTTGGCCATGATTGTGTTTTTTTGCAGTCCGGGCCCCAAGTTTTCAGTCACTGTGACAACCAGGCGCCTGTTGTCAAGCTCTGGATTAAGAGGAATTTTCAATTACACTGATAAGCTGCCTTTACATTGCATCTTATGAAATCCGGAAGGAAGCTCTTTGACACGATTCATAAACTATGATGAGCACGAACAGTAAAATTTGAGTCATGGATCATTTTCTACATAACCTGGCTTAGGAATGAGATTCTTTAGTAATATGGCATGCACAAAACTAAATCCTTTGGAGAAATTGCCCTTGAATGAAAAGCGTAGTTACTCACCAGTAACAGGTGTTCTCCAAGGACAGCAGGAATCAGTCCTCACTTATGGGTGACGTCGGCACCGATGGAGCCCATGCAAAGCAATTCCCCAGCTTTCAAAGAAAGCCTTTGGGACTGCTGCCACGCATGTGTGATCCTCTTCCCACCCAAAGGTGCCATCTTGCCCAGTCAGGTCCCAGGGAGCTGGGAGCTACTTCTCGACTCAAACTGCATTTCCAGATATGCTATTTTGCTATTTTTAAGCAGTTTAAGAAGTCGGGATTTAATTTACAGCTTAGTTTTGTTTGAACAGTGACTGCATTGGGAGCTGGGAGCCACTTCTCGACTCACATTACATTCCCAGACAAGCTATTTTGCTGTTTTCAAGTAGCTTAAAAGAGTTGGGACTCTATTTACAGCTTAGTTCTGTTCGAACAGTGACTGCATTGATAAGTAAAACAGTGCCTGCATATATAAGTTTGTTTTACCTGAGTTAAAGGAATATTTGGGTCCTTGATGTAACAAAGGGAATTGTGAGTCTCAAGGCGTGTGCCTGGTTTGACCCGTCCTCATTCATTCTGAGACCCTTTTCCTTAATGATCACAGTATTTTGACTATGTGAGAAATTTGAGCAAATTACTTTTTGATTTTGCAGTCAGGTCCCAAAGCTAGAGCCCCACTAAGCAGATGGCAAGGGAAGGACAAAAAAAATTGCAACTCTTCAGGGGAGGTGGGAGAGTAGTGAGGACTGATTCCTCCTGTCCCTGGAGAACACCTGTTACAGGTGAGTAAACACGCTTTCTCCAGGAAACAAGCAGGAAGTCAGTCCTCACTTATGGGACTCCCCAGCTATAGGCTACCGAACCTGTAAGCTAAAAAGCACCTCCGTGAGGCCGTGAGCAGAAACCAATGACTGAAGGAAGCCAGAGTCCTCGGGCCTTCGGGGCCAGCTCTCGGCAGCCCAGAAGAAGGGTCGGAGGGCAGGAGTTGCTTATACCCAGAACAGACTACAGAGTACAGCCTAGCCGAAGGAGCTGTTCTGGCAGAACTCCCTCTCCAGGCAGTACTGCGAAGCGAAGGTATTTGCTGAAGACCAAGTCGCAGCCCAGCAGATGTCCATCAGAGCCATGGAGTGCAGCGAAGCCACAGACGCCGTGCGCAGTGACCCCGACAATCCAGCAGGGCACCCACCTTTGCTTTGGTGAAGGCTATGCAGTCCACCACCCAAATGGAGAGGGTGCGCTTGGTGACTGCCAGCCCCAGGAGGTTGGGATCGCAAGCGATGAAGAGCCGGTCGGACCTGCGATGACCTTGGGTGCGCTGCAGGTAGAAGGCAAGAGCCCTCTTGCAATCGAGTGTATGCAGGACCTCCGATGCCTGGTTGGGAAGAAAGTCAGCAAGACCACCTCCTGATTGAGGTGGAAATCCAATACAACTTTCGGTAGGAACTTGGGATGGGTGCAAAGGATCACCCTGTTCTTGTAAAACCAGGTGTAGGGGGCCTCGGCCATGAGGGCTCGAAGTTCGCTGACTCGCCGCGCTGAGGTCAAAATCACCTTCCAGGAGAGATGCCGGAGCAAGCATGTCACCATCGGTTCGAAAGGCGGCCGCGTCAGCTGCATGAGCACAATGTTCAGGTCTCATTCTGCCGGGGGAGGCCGGATGAGGGGGTGGGGGGGGGGGTGTCTGGAAAGCAGGAGGTATGAAGCGGGAGACCAGAGGCTGACCCCAAGAGGGGTTTGCCCTCAATGAGCAAGTGGTTGGCCGACATGGCGCTCAGGTGGACCATGACAGAGTTGGACTTCAGTCTCACCTGCGAAAGGTGGGGAAGGTATTGGAGAACCCAACGGGTGGAGGAGAACAGGTTGATCTGGAGCTCAGAGCACCGGATTGAAAACCGCCACCACTTCAGGGCGTAGGCACGCCTCATCGAGTCCTTCCTCGATGCGAGGACATCCTCAATCTCCACTGGGAGGTACAGCGAGGCTAAAGAGACCCGTTCAGCCGCCAGGCTGTCAGGGATAGCAAGACCAAGTTCGGATGAAGCACCCGCCCCTCCTCTTGCATCAGCAGCCTAGGGGCACTGCCCTGGGGAACCGAAGGCTCCGATGAGAGCCGGAGTAGAAGCAGGAACCAAGGTTGTTGAGGTCACGAAGGAGCCACGAGAATCACAGAGGCTTGGTCGCACTGGACCTTGTGGAGGGTCCTCGCCAGGAGAGGAGTGGGAGGGAACGCATACAGAAGCCCAGAGGTCCAGTCCAGAAGGAAGGCATCCGGGGCCACCCTGCTCAAGTATGGTGTTGGCACACAGAAGCGAGGGAGCTGCGAGTTCGCCGGGCTGGCAAACAGGTCCATGGATGGAGTCCACCAGCGGCGGAACAGGTAGATAATCACCTGCAAACTCAGGCGCCACTCGTGCGGGCGGAGAAGCCTTTTGAGCCTGTCCGTGAGGACATTGTCTTGGCCCGGGAGGTAGACAGCTCTGAGGGTCATGCCCTCACGCACTGCGAAGGAGCAGAGGGCGACTGCTTCCCGGCAGAGGCAGCGGGAGCCCGAGCCGCCCCCCTCCTTGTTTATGTAGAACATCACAACTGTTGTCGGTCTGCACGAGCACAGACCTGCTCCTCAGGTGGTACTCAAAGACCTTCAAGGCCAACCGGACTGCCCGAAGCTTGAGCAGGTTGATCTGCTGTAGAGATTCCTCGAGTGACCACCGCCCATGGGTACAGAGGTGGCCGCAGTGGGCTCCCCACCCCCCTTTTTTTGTTAAACCGCTTTGACCCGGTGAAAAGCGGTCTATAAGTGCAGCTAAATAAATAAATAACTAAAACAATAAAACAAACAGCGAGGCGTCCGTCGTCAAGATGCGTTTGTGCAGACTAGTCTGGAAGGGCATACCCCGAAGGAGGCTCTGGGGGTCCTGTCACCAGACTAGGGTCTCGACTAGGCTACGAGACACCCGGACAGGGTTCCGGAGGTGGCCCAGGGCCTGGGCCCATTGCGCCTTGAGGCACCATTGGGATGCTAGCATGGGGAATGACGTGTACAGTCAAGGCCATGTGTTCCAGGAGGTGCAACATGGCCCACACTGAGACTCTGGGCCAGTCTTGGACCTCGGCAGCCAGAGCGCAGAGCCGATCCGTGCTGTGGAGGGAGAAAAGCGGTTGCACGTTCTGTGTCAAGAAGAGCACCAATGAATTCCAGGGTCCGCACCGGTGTGAGGTGGGATTTGGAGTAGTTGATCAGGAAACTGAGGAGCTCGAGGAGAACTGTGCACAACGCCAAGAGATGAGCCTCTTCTGCCAAGGTGCTCGAGACGAGCCAATCATCTAAGTAAGGATAGACAGATATGCCCTGCAGCCAGAGGTGGGCCGTGGCCGCTGCCACCGCCAGGCACTTGGTGAAGACTCGCGGGGCAGACGCGAGCTTGAAGGGGAGCACTCTGTACTGGAAGTGCTCTCCCTGCACCCTGAAACGCAGGTACTTGTTGTGGTTGGGGTGGACAGGAATGTGGGCGTAAGCATCTGAGATCAAAGGAGCATAGCCAATCGCCTTGCCAGAAGTAGTGCAGCAGGACTCTAAGGGATAGCATTTTGAATTTCTCCTACACAAGAAATTTGTTCAAGTTCCTAAGGTCGAGGATGGGGTGCGGGCCCCCCCCCCCCCCATCCTCTTTGTAACAAGAAAGTACCGGAAATAAAATCCCTGACCCCGGAGATGCAGCGGAACACTTTTGACTGCCTGTTGACTGAGGAGATGCTTGCAGGAGTAGTTGAACAAAGCCTGGTGCGAGGGAAGCCGGGTAGACTCCACCGGAGAGAAGGGAGGAGGGAGTCTGTCTAGACGAAGACGATACCCGTCCCGGATCACCTGTAAGACCCAGGTGTCCGAAGTGATAGCCGCCCATTTGGGAGCGAAGAGAGACAGGCATCCTCCCATGGGCGAAAGCGACCCGGGGGGGGGGGGGGGGTGAGAGGCTGCGCTTTCGGTGTCAAAACACCGGGGCTGGCTGGGGTGGCGCCGGTGGCTGTGTCTTGTGCCCCTTGGAGTTCTGGTGACCCTGAGAAACCCCTTTGCCCAGAGCGCTGGTTGTCAGCATGGGGGCAGGCCGGTATCCACAGTAGGGGAGCCCTTTCCTCTGATATAAGGGCTTTTTTGTGTTCTGCTTCTTCTGTGGAAGGTGGCTTTATGAGAGAGATGGGTACAAGTCACGAACTCCATCTCGATCTCAGCTGCCTTGTCCTCCATTGGCTTGCCGAATAGCTTTTCGCCAAGGCAGGGGACCATCCAGGAGCTTTTCCTGGACCCACTGCTCTAGGTCCAAAGACTGGAGCCATGCCTTGCGTCCAGCTCCGGTGCCAGCCCCCACTACACGGGCGGAAGACTCAAACACGTCATATGCGGCACAGGAAAGGTATTTCGAGCAGTCTGCGACAGACCTCAGGAGGGTCTGGAATCTGAGGAGGTGCTCCCCACCCAGACCCGCAGAAAAACTGCCAAGTTCCTTGGCGAGGTTGCGAAGAAACATACCCATATACAATTGGTACACCTGGATGTGGCATGCCAGCATGGATCCCTGGTAAGCACTGCGCCTGAGGGCGTCAAGGGTATGGTATTCCCTGCCAGGCGGGACCGAAGAATGAGACTTCGGGCTCTTCTGTTTCTGCACTGCAGATTCAACTACCATGGAGGTGTGAGGAAGTTGCGTCTTCAGAAACCCCAGGCCACGCTGGACCCTATACATGGCATCGAGTCTCCTACTGACAATAGGGACCGAGGCGGGCGCTTTCCACATGCGGAGAAGCAGCCGGGATAGAATGGACAGTATTGGAACCATAAGAGACTCCCCTAGGTGGAGACTCATACTGTAAGATGTCGAGTTCCTCTGCCCTCGGCTCCTCCTCTGTCTGCGACGGCAGGTTGAGGGCCTGAGTCATATCCCGCACAAATGCCAGAAAGAGGTGTCCTTTGGGAGGCGGGTGGGGATGGCTCGGAGGGGAGATCCCTGTGGGCGTGGGTCTCCAGGGAAGTGCCCCCATCCGATTCCCAGCCCGAGAGATCTGAAGACCTGCACCCTGTGGCCGAGGCCCGCTTGGAGCTGGAGGCACTGGTTCTGGAGGACCTCGCCCCCTGAGGAACGGGACGGCGAGTGGAACCAGTGCTGAGGACCCTGATGAGGTCTGCAGCTCTCGGGGGTTTCCACGGCACTTTTTGGGACCCCAGTCGGGTGACCCACGGTCTCAAGGCACGAGCTTGCCGTGCTGGGCAAGAGCACCTGCTGGGCAGTGAGGAAGGCAGAAATGCTGCGCTCCAGTGCCAGCATACGAGACTCCCACTCAGGAGGGGTCCCTGCAACAACACCACCGGGGTTACTAGGTCTGGCGTGGAGGAGAGGGACGACTCTCAGGAGATCGGGCACCATCGCCGGAGGCCTCTGTGTCCGTACGAGGTACTTTCCGAGGCAGCTCCTTGTCCGACCCTCGGGAACGCCGGGAGGGCTAAGGGAACAAGCACGAGACTGCTTGCACTTATCTGGAGCCCTCGACAGCGACTTAGAGGTAGTCTTTCGCTGTTCCACCTCGGGCGAACCCTAGGAGTGACGCCTGGACCGCAAGGTCACTGCAGGGGACCCCACCAGCAGTGGATCGGTAGGGCGAGATGCCACCAGGGATCCCAGGGCTGCCTTGCGGAAAATGTCATCGGACTTCTGCTTGTGGCTTAGCAAGGCTTTAGCAGACATTTTCTTGCAAAGTGAGCAGAGCTACGGGTTGTGGTCAGCCCCCAGACACCATAGACAACAGTTGTGTATGTCCATGAGCAGCATATTTTTGGAGCATCTGTCACATTTAAAAACATTAAGGAATAAAAAAATAAAAAAAAGGGATCCCCTAGCCCACAGCCAAAGCAGAGGTGAAGGGGAGGACTGGTGCAACCGGAAAAAAGGGACAAAAGGCCAAAGTCAGAAAACGTTTTCTGAGGGACGAGGACGTGCATCTGAAGGGCTCCATGGAAAAAGGGAGACTGGGAAAGATGGCACCTTTAGGCGGGAAGAGGACCATGCATGCGTGGCAGCAATCCCAACGACTTTCTTTGAAAGCTGGGGAATTACTCCACACGAGCTCCGTCGGTGCTGATGTCATCCATAAGTGAGGACTGACTTCCAGCTTGTTCCTGGAGAACACAGCAGTTAGATAACAGAAGAGGCGATTTGAAAGGAGGAATTCCCTTATTGCCTTGTGCCCTCCAAAAATACCCCTCCCCCCAAACTACCCACTTCAAGTATTCCTCATCCATCCACATCAACCCATTATCTGCCTTTGACTCCTAAAAATACTTCATGCCAAATTTCATCCCATTCCATTTAAATTGTGGAGTGGTATGCTGCCCCAGATGGGCAAACATTTCTCAAGCCCTTCTACACAGTTTTTTTCAACTGCTGTTTGGTTGGTAATTTAAATTCTATTTTTTGTATTCTTTCATTGTATAGTTATCCCACTTTCTCTTCCCCAATCTAGAGACACCTCCTCCAGCTCTTCCTTATCTTATCCCCCTAAACCTCAGTATCTGCTCTCCTAGGTTCCATTTTACTCACTTCCTGTTCACACAGTAAACTACTATGTAATCCAGAGAATAAAATCTTCTGCACAGACTAATCACAGCAAACAGTAGCAGAATTCCAAATACCTTCAAAACCTGTTCTCCAAGGAGTCTCCACGGCACGGGAACGTCTGCCAGGGTTTTTTGCACCAACTGTTCCAGGTTCGAGGATTGGAACCAAACGAGTCTCCAAACACTAAATACCAACACAGCAGCATTCCTGAATACCATCTCGAAGATATCATAGGTTGCTCGGCCCATGAACTTCCTGCAGTACTTACCATGGGCCACTAAGGGACAATACTGATCCAATTTCTCTGGAGGGAGGAGAACTGGGTCAGATCAGCTAAGTCGCACATGATGTTCTTCAAGAACATACCCTTGTAGAGCTGGTAAGAGGCCACACAGGCGACAAGCATGGAACTGAAAACCCCCTAAAGAGTCCAATGTCTGAGTCTCCCTCTTGCTCTTCTTTAGGGCAGATCTGACCAAAGAATGATATGGAAGCCGAGGCTTCTCAAACCCAGGAGCCTTCTAAACTCTATAGAGTCAAGTGCCTTCTACTAACCGGAGGTACAGTGAAGGTGTTCTCCCACATCCTCATCTGTACTCTGCAGGATGCAGTGTACAGGCACCCCCTTAGGGCTGAGCAGTACTGCAGGATCTCCAATTCTTCTGCCCTGGGTTCATCCTCAGTCTCCAAAGAAAATGGAATGGCCTTGGCCATATCTCTCACAAAAACTCTTGGAAGGTCATGTCCTCAGGAGTGGACTTGCACTACTCATGAGGTGGAGAAGGGTACAATGGGAGCTTAGAGGACCACCAGCCTTCTCAGTCAGGCTTAGAGTGGATCTCCCTTCTGCTTCAAGGGGATCAGGTAATGATGCACCAATGCCCTTCTAGATTGAGGGCGCATTGGACCCCAAGATGCTAGAGAGGGATATTGGATAAGCAGGCACCGATGTCTATGTTTCTCCCGCAGGCAGTGCATGCGTCTTTAGGAATGGCTGCTGCTGTTGATACAGCAGACGTCAAGGCCAAGATATGCTGCATCATTAGCAGCACCACGATGTATTCCTCGAGCGCCTGCAAAAGGTGCTTCTCCATGGCTGCCAATTCCAAAGGCTGCGGGGCCTGAATAACTTCAACCAATATACTCTGTATGTGTATAGGGCTATCAGTGGCTAGTTCTTGGCTGTCGGTAGACTGTCTGTGCCCCTTCGATGTCCTGGAGGATGAGCTCTCCCTTCGGGGCACCTAAGAGGGACGCTCATGTAATCCCCCCATTGCTCTCTACACCATGCCTCGATGGGCTCCGTCACAAAGGCACCAGAGTCTTCATTCGGTGTGATCACCCCTTGAAGTCGAAAACGAGGCTGAATTCTTCCTCATCTTCTAGTGGAGATTGATTGATGGCTGATGATCTGTGACACTACGAGTGCTCAGCTCCGATTGAGCCCGAGAGCTCCTCGATGTCAATGTACCACCAGAATCCGATGCAGCCTTAGATGCCATAGCGACTGGTGCAGTCAATGCCAAGGGATCAGATTTCTGAGTGCTATAAATTGTTTTGCACTGCTTCTCACAACCTTCAAGTCTTCTTTTTGTCATCTGCAAACACAAATTACAAGAGGAGGGCTGATGATCAGGACCCAGGCACTGAAGGCACCAGTTATGCGTGTCCATGGCAGATATGTTCTTAGCGCACTTGCAACAACTCTTGAACTCGCTGGCAGGTTTCTGGGACATGTTTTCCAGGAAAATAGCTGTGGCAAAGTCAAAGGGCTCGATTTTGGAGTGCAAGAATTAAAACAGCGATCAAGGGAGAAAAAACAAAGGGGAAACGAGAACTTGACGGCAGGCAAATAGGCAAAAACCCAAAGCACAAAAAACCTCTGCGTGGGCAGTTTACCAAGCGGATGACTGGAATGTGTCCATGGGGCTCGCAGAAAACTAAAGACTGAATCAGGATGGTGCCACAGTGGCAGGAAGGAGACGCGCAGGCACGGTGGAGCCTTCCAAAAGCTTCCAATAGAAGCTGGGGAATGTTCCCTCATGCAGCCACACTTACCTACCTGCCTTACACGCAAGAAAAAGAAAGACGCGAAAGATGGGCAAGGCACTGGATATGCAAGCATCAGTGCTTCAACTCTCCAGCTCAGTACACAAGGCAGATGACTTCTGTATTCAATGTTCAGATAACTTCAGTGATTCATGTTCAGTAATGGACTACTCAAGCATCTTTGACGCTCAGCTATGTTACAAACTGAATCAATGGCATGATCGCTAGGCAGGAAAAAGTGCACAAGTGCTCAGAAAAGCCCAAAGAACTTCTCCGAACTGGGGAGATTCCAGCACAAAGGCAATGCCAGAGTCATCACCTATCAAGTGTGCCTGCATCCCCATTTGCCTGTGTAGAAAAAGCATAGTTACTCACCTATAGTAAGTGATCTCCAGGAACAGCAGGAATGTAGTCCTCACGTATGGGTGACATTGGGTACCGACGGAGCCCATGCGGTAAGCTCCCCAGCTACCAGTAAGAAAGCCTTTGGGAGCAGTCCACCGCGCATGCGCTGCTGCCTTCCCGCTCTTATAACTCTCTTAAGCGACTCCCTCAGTTGAGTGTATAGCTGAAGCAAAGAGAAGACAAGAGAGAAAGACACACACACCTCTTAGGGGAGGAGGGTGGGTTTTGAGGACTACATTCCTGCTGTTCCCGGAGATCACCTGCTACAGGTGCGTAACTATGCTATCTCCAGGAACAAGCAGGAATGTAGTCCTCACATATTGGACTCCCCAGCTGCCAGATCTCATGGTGGCAGACAACCTGGGTATGTCCCTTATTTGTGTTTCCCCAGCACGTGGATCTGGTGTTGTTTGGGCGGGGGGGGGGGGGGTAGGAGTTGGTCTATGTTCCGAAGAGATGCTGGAGTACTGCTTGTCCGAAGGCTGCGTCCTTGCTAGAGTCTTTGTCCAAACAATTATGAGCTGAGGCGATATGGATGGTGGACAGGTTGCAGCTTGGCAAATCTCAGCAATGGATACTGATCGGAGGTGTGCTACCGAGGGGCCATTGCACGGATATTATGTACAGTGACTCTTCTGTTGAGGGATAAGCCTGCACTGGTGTAGCAGAGAGATATGCAGTCAGCTATCCAGAAGGATAGGGTGCATTGTGTTACTGGAAGTCCCAGATGGACTTGGTCAAATATGACGAAGAGTTGGGATGATTTTCTGATGTCTTTAGTGTGTTGCAGGTAAAAGGCTAATGCTCTTTTGCAATCCAAGGTATAGAGAGTCGCTTCCGCTCGGGAGGCATGTGGTTTTGGAAAGAACACCAGTAGCACAACGGATTGGTTTATGTGGAAAACAGACTACTTTCGGGAGGAAGTGGGGGTGTGATCGTAGAACCAGTCTCAGTAAAAACGTGTGTAAGGTTCATGGGCTATTAGAGCTTGTAGCTCACTTACTCAACTGGCTGAGGTGAGTGCTTTGAGGAAGAGCACCTTCCAGGAGACATAGCGGAGATGAGTTGTGGCTAAGGACTAAAACGGCGGCTTCAGGAGTTGTGCCAAGATGATGTTTAGATTCCATGATACTGGCGGTGGATGGATGAGCAGTTTAGGGAGCAGGAGTCCTTGCATGAAGCGAGCTACCAGAGGATCCAAGGAAATAGGTTTGCCATCTACCAGCATATGGAATGCAGAAATCGCACTGAGGTGAACCCGTACTGAGGACGATTTAAGGCCCTATGAGGATAGATGCCATAGGCAGCTGAGTAGCATTGGGTTGGGCGCTTCAAAGGGGTTGTAAGCGTTCTGCAAGCACTATGCGTGGTATCTCTTCCACTTCAGCAAGTAGGTTTTTCTGATACTGGTTTTCTAGAAGAGAGGAGGATTTGTTTGACTTCTGCAGAGATTGGGAGGTGCTGCAAGGCTATTCTCGCAGGAGCCATGCTGACAGGCGAAGAGACCAGAGGTTGGGGTGAAGGAGCATGCCTCTGTCCTGTGAGAGGAGCCCCGATGTTGAGTCTAGATGAATCAGGTGAGTCCAGGAAAGCTGTAAAAGACGACGAAACCAGGGCTGGCGGGCCCAGTATGGGGCTATGAGGATCATGCGTTCGTTGTCCTCTTGGAGCTTGAGAAGCATCTTCAGGATGAGAGGCTTTGGTGGGAACACAAAGTAGACCCCGATTCCACAAAATCATGAAGGCGTCATCTGTGAGACTGCAGCTCAATGGTATTTTGGAACAGAATTGGGAAAGTCTGGCATTCTGTTGAGTAGCAAGAAGGTCAATCCATGATGTTCTCCAGTTGTCGAACAGTCGATTGGCTACAGACTGGTCGAGAGACCATTCATGTGGTTGCAGAACTCTGCTGAGCCTGTCCGCCTGTAGGCTGTCCTGGCCTGGAATGTAGACTGCTCTCAGGTGCGTCTTGTTCTGAATGGCCAGGTCCCATAGTTGACAAGTTTCTCTGCAGAGGGAAAGGGAATTAGTTCCCTCCTGCTTGACGATGTAGAACATGGTGACTTGGTTGTCTGTCCTGAGTAAGACAGAGTTGTCGTCTAGGAGATGCTGGAAGGCCTGCAGGGCTCTTCCAATGGCTTGCAGTTCCAAGAGATTTATCTGTTTGGATTCAGAAGCCGTCCACAGACTTTGCATGGAGAAACTGTCCATGTGGGCTCCCCATCCGTGTTTGGAAGCATCTGTTCTGAGGGTATGCCGCGGACGGGGTGACTGGAAGGATACTCCTTTGAGGAGATTTGTGGGTGTTGTCCACCATTGGAGTGAGCGTACCAGTGGTGGTGTCACTTGAATCGAAACGTGTAAGTCCGCGGTGGCCTGAGTATGATAGCATCCACTGGATTTGGCACATGTGTAGTCTGGCATTGGGGACTACGTGCACTGTGGAGGCCATATGGCTTAGTAACTTTAGGAAGCTTCTTGATGCAGAATGACTATTGCGTACGGAGCTGCTAAGAGTATGAGTCTCTTCTTCTGGTCCTCTGAAAGATAGGAGCAATCCTCAATACCATTCATGGCAGAGCCTATGAAGTCTAGCCTCTGGGTCGGAACAAGGTGAGATTTTTGAAAATTTATCACCAAGACTAGTGATTGAAGGAGGCTTATGGTTTCGTTGCGTGCTGAGGAGAGCTCTGCTGGCGAGTCGGCCTTTATCAGCCAATCGTCTAAGTAAGGGAAGACGTAGATGCCTTTGGTGTGAAGATGTGCCGCTATGATGGCCATGTACTTCCTGAAGACTCTTGGAGCTGATGCAAGAACGAAGCGAAGAAACAGTCTGAGATGGGTGGATTAATATGTGAGTGTATGCCTCTTTTAGGTAGAGGGAGCAAAGCCAGTCGTTTATCTGCAGGTGGGGGTAGGTGGTTTCCCAGTGAGATTATCTCAAACGTTTCTCTTACGGGATACTTGTTGAGGGTCTCGAGGGTCTCGAAGGTCTAGGATGGGCCGGAGGCCTCCTGATTTCTTTGGAATAAGGAAATATGGAGAGTAGAATCCCTATGTTCTTGAGGGGGTACCAGCTCGATTGCACCTTGAGCCAGGAGCGAGGCCATCTCCTGCTGCAGGAGGTTGTTGAGCTGGTTTCTGGAGAGGGCTTGGCTCTTGAAGTGTCGAGGAGGAAGCTGTTGTAAGTTGAGCCGGTAGCCTTTGTGGACTATTGACAAGGTCCAGTTTTCTGATGTTATCGTTCTCCATTGCGTAATATATTTGGGAATCCTCCCTGGGATGAAGATGGCTGGACTGGCCGTGCTCCCTAGGTGGAAGTCAAAAGGTTGGAGCAGAGGACATTGAGTTTGAGGCTGCTGCTTTGCTGAGGCTTTTTGGCTTGTTTACTCCCCCTGTTGCTTCTGCTGCTGAGGGTAGCAGTGATGGGAGTAGGACGAGAACTACTTTTTCTTTGGATAGAAGGGCTTTTTTGTTCTGGGCCCTTTTCTTGGAAGGCTCTGCCATTTTTCAAGACAACCTTTTCAGGCCTTTCCTGCTGTTTCCAATTTGCCTGCTTTTTCTCTCCAGTTTTTACCAAAGAGGTTCTCCCGTACAGGGTATGTTGCCTAATTTTTCTTGCACCCAAAGTTCTAAATTGGATGCCTGTAGCCATGCAAGCCTTCTTGTGCTGATGGCAATGGAGGATTGCCCTGCTTGCCGATTCAAAAGCATCGAAAGCCGCTCTGCTGATAAACTTGGAGATGTTCTGGCTGTATGAGAGAACTGCCTGGAAGGCAGGACGCTTTAACTCTGGAAGGATTGGGAGGAAGCCCTCACAATCTTTGTTGATCTCCTTGAGGAACATGTCCATGTACAAGATGGTAAGAGTTGATGCGACTTGTTAACATCGAGGCTTGAAAAGACTGTCTTGCAAAAGAATAGAAGGTCTTCGATTCTAGGCCGGGTGGAACCGAAATATGGGTCTTCACACTTTTAATGCGCTTCATCGCCAATTCCACGACAATGGAATGGTGTGGCAGTTGTGGCTTTGGGAAGCCCGGGCATTATGGAACTTTATACATGGTGTCGAGGTGTTTACTTATTGAGGCTATGGAGAGTGGTACCTCCCACATCCAGAGCAAGAGGTTTTGAAGGATGCGGTGTACCGGCAAGATGGTGGCTTCCTTGGGTGCTGTAGGATACTGTAATATTTCAAGTTCTTTGGCCCTGAGCTCCGCTCCGTGGAGGCTGAAATGGAAAGATCCGCCGCCATGTCTTTTATGAATTCTTGAAATGACATATCCTCTGGAGGCAATTTTCTCCAGGTGTTGGATGGAAGTGGAGAAGACTCTGAGATGAAGTCTCTGAGATCATTGGAGTCCAGAGATCTGTGGTCCGATCGGTGGAGTCTGAACCAGATTCTGGGGTGTATCGGAGGTGCCAAGGTTTTTTATATCAATGTCCCTCCATTGTCTCCGGTTCCGCCAGTGGAATGATGGCGTTAGGACCCGATCTAGAAGGTTGAGAAGCATGCATCTGTACAGAGGAAGATGTGGACATGGGCATCGACATGGGCGAAGGCATCGGCATCGAAGATGGGTTCGGTGTAGGAACCATGGCTGATGCGGCTGCCGAGAGCAGAATCGGGATAGTTGGGTCTTCGACTGACCTGCCTGAGTCTGAGAAGGATGCATCAGCGGGAGTGAAGCTGACATCGGTATCGAAGCTGACATCAGAATCGAGGTCTGCTGTATCTGCTGCAAAGATTACCCAGGTGACGTCTATGCTGGGGCCGCTGGAATGGAAGGCACTGGTGTCGGTGCTAAGGTTACCGACACCGCCAGTAGGGCTGCCAGAGTACGTTCCAGGGCGAGCATACATTGGTTTAACAATGTTTCCGCAGCCCGGTCATCGGTTGAAGCGGTGTCAGCCGCCACTGGATCAGAGACTGGTATTGAGAGATCCGCGAAGATGAGGTCTCGGGGTTCTGCACAAGTCCCCTTAGAGGCTTTGGAGAGGGGTCCCTCCCAACGGGGATGTTGGAACGAGAAATGGACTCTGACGATGTGTGGGACAATTTCTGATGGGAACGGGACCTTTTCCGGGATCTGTCTCTGGGTGATTTCTTTTTACCAGAGGGGTCCATTGTAGTTTTGTGGCCATCTCGAGTCTCCAAGGGCTGTCAGACCGACAGTCTGTCCTTTGACATTTTCTTGGGACTATGTCTCGATTCTTTCAAATATTTTGACGTCAAAAACCCCTTAGAAGAGGTGGAGGCAACCGAGGCATTGTCCGGGAAAAGTTCTTTGAACGTTTTTGCTCAATTCCCCAATCCACGTTTAGTCATCTGCTGGCAAAGTGAGCAGGTCCCAAACACTTTAAGCACCAATCGTGCTTGTCAGTGACAGATATGGTGACGGAGCACTTCGTGCATTTTTTGAAGCAACTGGCAGGATTTTCCATGCTGCGCCAGTGGGTAGGCCACGAGTGTAGGCCTCAGGGGAAAAACAGAGAACTAAAGTAAAAAATTGGGGGAAAACGTTTTTTTTGGATTGGGATTGAAAATAAGAAAGAGTAGTACTCACCTGTAACAGGTGTTCTCCAGGAGCAGCAGGAATCAGTCCTCACAAATGGGTGTCATCGGCGCCGATGAAGCCCCAGCGGAGCATTTCCCCAGCTTTCTATGAAAGCCTTTGGGAATGCAGGCACGCATGCGCGGTTCCCTTCCCGCCTAAAGGTGCCATCTTACCTTAGTCAAATGACATAGCTAAGAACAGCACACAAAAATGAAAAAATAAACTATGTACAACTGCAACTCCAAGGGGAGGAGGGAGGGTTGTGAGGACTGATTCCTGCTGCTCCTGGAGAACACCTGTTACAGGTGAGTAACTACTCTTTCTCCAGGACCAAGCAGGAAGTCAGTCCTCACATATGGGTAACTCCCTAGCTCTGGGCTACCGAGGAACCCAGGCTGAACAAGAGAACTCCCTCTAGTCCCAGCAGCAAAGAAAGGCTTTTCAAAGACACAACCTCCACCGGTAGCCCAACAGAGGGCAGGAGTTGCCTAAACCTCAAAGAGATTCCGGAGTACTGCCTGGCCAAAAGCACTGTCCCTACGGGACTCCCTCTTCAGACAGTAATGGGCTGCAAAAGTCTGGCTTGAAGACCAAGTTGCAGCCCTGCAGATGTCTACCAAGGGCACAGAGCGGAAATAAGCCACTGAGGCAGCCATTGCCCTGACTCGGTGGGCCGTAACCCGACCCTGCAAAGGAAGGTCCGCCGCCTTGTAAGCCCAGGTGATACAGTCAGCCATCCAGATGGACAAGGTACGCTTGGACACAGCCAACCCCAACTTATTGGGGTCAAAGGATACTAAGAGCTGAGTAGCCTTTTTATGCCCCTGCGTACGGTCAAGGTAGAAGGATAAGGCCCTCCTACAGTCCAGGGTATGCAGGACAGCTTCAGCCTGACTTGCATGAGGCCTAGAGAAGAATGTTGGAAGAACCACCTCCTGATTAAGGTGGAAAGAGGAGACAACCTTTGGAAGGAACTTTGGATGAGTCCTGAGGACTACCCTGTTCCTATAAATCATGGTGTAAGGCCTATCACAGACCAGGGCCTGAAGCTCACTCACTCGCCTAGCCGAGGTAAGGGCTATCAGGAAGAGTGTCTTCCAGGAGAGGAAGCGTAGTGGACAAGTAGCCATCGGCTCAAAAGGTGGGCGAGTCAGTTGCTGCAAGACCACATTCAACTCCCACTCAGGGGCAGGACGACGGATAGGAGGCTCAAGGGGTGAACCGACAGAGAATGTCCTTCCACCAGTGAGTGGTGATCTGCTAGAGCTGAGAGGTGGACCTGAACAGAATTGGACTTAAGTCCCTGATTAGATAAGTGCAGTAAGTACTGAAGCACTACTGACACAGTACAGGAGAAAGGATCCTCTGTACGTAGCTCAAACCACACAGAAAACCTTTTCCATTTGCGAGCATAGGTTTTCCTAGTGGATTGTTTTCTAGAGGCTAGGACAACCTCCTCAACTTCCTGAGGTAGGCCCCAGGGAGCCAAAACTACCCTTGTAGCCTCCAGGCCATCAAATTGAGAGCTTTGAGATTGGGGTGCAGAAGGGAAACCTGCTCTTGTGAGAGAAGATCGGGTTGCAACCCCAGAGGCAGTGGGGGATCCACCGCCAGTTGAAGTAGAAGTGGAAACCAAGGCTGTCTCGGCCACATGGGAGCTACCAGCAGGACCGAGGCCTTGTCTTGAAGAATTTTGAAGAGAGTTCGGGCCACCAAGGGCGTGGGAGGAAACGCATACAGGAGGCCCTGAGACCATGAAATCAGAAAAGCATCTGCTGCTATTCTCAGAGGATGCGGTTGGCGGGAGCAGAACCTTTACAGCTCTACCCTTCACCACCAAGTTTAGATTATTCTGTTAAACTTGGTGGTGAAGGGTAGAGCTGTAAAAGTGCATTTTAATTACTTGCGTGAATTAAGCTCTATTAGGTGACTATATACGTTATTGTTCGGGAGCAGAACTTTGGCAGTTGCTTGGTTCAGTGGACTGGCAAAGAGATCTACCAGAGGGAGACCCCATTTTAGGAAGACCTTCTGAACTACTGAAAGATGCAGCTGCCACTCGTGGGGCTGCAGAATCCTGCTCAATCTGTCGGCCAGGTGATTGTCCTGGTCTGGAAGGTAGACAGCCCTGAGGAGCATGTTGTGCTTTAGGACAAAGGAACAAAGGTCTTGGGCTTCCAGACAAAGGAGCCTGGACCCAGTCCCGCCCTGCTTGTTCACATAAAACATGGCCACCTGGTTGTCTGTTTGAACCAGGACACAATGAGCCAGGGCAGGCGTGAAAGCTTCGAGAGCTAGGCAAATAGCCCTGAGTTCCAGGAGATTGATCTGCTGTGCCGCCTCCCAAGGAGACCAGAGGCCCTGGGTGCACTTGTCTAGACAATGAGCTCCCCAGCCCTGCAGGGAGGCGTCGGTGGTCAGTACCACCGTGTGCCCAGGAATCTGAAAGGGCACACCCATCAGTAAGTTGGGTGGATGTAGCCACCAGGTGAGGGAGTTCAGAAATTGTTTGGACACCCTTACTTTGTCTCTGAGGCTGCCTGTGGCCTGTGACCACTGAATCCGAAGGCACCACTGTGCAGGCCTCATATGGAGCCTGGCATTGGGGGTCACATGTACTGTCGAAGCCATGTGGCCAAGAAGTCTTAGGCAGAACCTGGCGGAGACCAGTGACCTGCTGAGAAATTGAGTTGCCAAGGCTATCAACCTGTGGGCCCTGTCTTCTGGCAAGAAAGCCTTTGCCAGCAGAGAGTCCAGCCTTGCTCCTATGAACTCCAAGTTCTTGGAGGGGAGCAAAGTGGACTTTGCGAAGTTTATGACAAACCCCAATCTTTGAAGAAGAGCAATAGTTCTTAGGGTGGCCTATCTGGCCTCCTGGCACGTCTGACCCCTGATGAGCCAGTCCAGATAGGGGAAGACAAAGATGCCCTGATTTCTCAGGTAGGCCGCCACCACTGCTAGGCACTTTGTGAAGACTCTGGGGGCGGAGGTGAGGCCGAAAGGCAGCACTCTGTATTGATAATGGTTTCCTCCCACAATGAACCTTAGGTACTTTCTGTGGTCTGGATGAATGAGGATGTAAGTGTACGCATCTTTAGATCCAAGGAGCATAGCCAATCTCCCTGCTGGAGGTAGGGCAGAAGTGTTCCAAGAGTAAGCATCTTGAACTTTTCTTTCTCCAGGAACTTGAGGTTCCTGAGGTCCAGAATGGGTCGAAGGCCACCGGTTCTTTTGGGTACCAAGAAATATCTGGAGTAGAAGCCGTGACCTTGTAAGGGGGGAGGCACAGGCTCCACCGCCCTGTCCACCAACAGACCTTGAAGCTCTTGCAGGAGAAGATCTGTGTGCAGGGGAGGCCTTGGAGGTTCCCCTGGAAAATATGGTGGAGGCAGTTGGTGAAAATGCAGGGCATAGCCCTTGTGGACTATGTCCAACACCCAACTGTCCCCGGTGATGAGGGGCCACTGGTGGGCAAAGAGGGTGAGGCGACCTCCTGTGCAGGGTTGGGAGAGCAGGGGAGGAGAGGCTACGCTCAAGGAGTCTAAAACCCCCACCCTGCTGAGTGGTAGCAGGGGCCGGAGGCTTGGGGGTCCTCTGTCTACGGGGCCCATTACCCTGCCCCTTGGCTTGCTGACCCTGGGGGGCAGCTTGGGCAGCCTGATATTGAGGGTACTGTTTGTAGGCAGTGCCCTTCCTCGGGTAAAAGGGCTTTTTACCCGAGCCCTTCTTTTTATGAGAAGGGGCAGAGGACTTCCTAGACGGCCTTGTCCGTGTAAGGTGCTCTGTTTCGAGCTGAGCGGCCTTCTCGGTCATGGGCTTGCCAAAAAGGTTTTCACCTCGGCAAGGGACATCGACCAACTTGTCCTGAACCCATGGCTCGAGGTCCGATGACTGCAGCCATGCCTGGCGTCAAGCCGCGATGCCGGCTGCCCCAACTCGGGCCGAAGCCTTGAAGCCATCGTAGGTGGCACGGGACATTAACTTCGAGCAGTCCCGAATCCCCGAGGACAAGGACTCAAATCTCTGCAAGGGTTCCCCGGAGAGACCAGCAGAGAATCCGGCCAATTCCTTGGCCAGGTCCCGCAAGTACATGCCCATGTACAGCTGGTACGACTGGACACAGCAAGCAAGCATCGAGCCCTGGAAGCACTTTCTACCGATGCCATCGAGGTTTCGGGCCTCCCTGCCAGGGGGCACCGCAGAGTGCATCTTCTGGCTCTTCAGACGATGCATGGCCGATTCCACAACCTTAGAATGGTGTGGTAGCTGTGCCTTCTGAAAACCAGGGCTCTTTCTGAGTCGATAGATTGAGTCGACTCGCTTGCTGAGAACCGGTGCCGAGGCCGGTGCCTCCCACATTCGGAAGAGGAGCCGCTCCAGCATCGGAGGAACCGGGACAGTAAAGGCCTCCTTCGGAGGAGAGTCATACTGCAGCGCCTCGAGCTCTTCAGCTCAAGGCTCTTCCTTGGGATCCGCCGGAATAGCCAAAGCAGCGGCCATATCCCGGACGAACTCCGAGAACCGAGTATCCTCCGGAGGGGATCTACTCCGGGGCTCAGACTGCGGCGAGTCCGACGGGACGCACCGAGTCTTGAACGTATCCGGGGACTCCTCGTCCTCCGTCTCCCAGGCGGACTCGTCTGAAGAGGAATCGGGGTCCGACCCCGCGGGGGGGCCCTGGAGCACCCGCCCCGACGCCGGAGGCACCAGCGTCAACGCCCTCGGTCCCGAACGGGAGGTCGAGGGAGACTGCGACCGAGGACGACTTCGAGCCATGATGGACTCGAGTATCGGCTCGGTCTCCGGGGTCGACTTCGAAGTCGATGTCCCGGTGGTCAGGGCAGATGCGCCAGACAGGCTGGCCATCAGTGCCCGCTGCTGCTCCAAGAAGGCAGACAGTCTGCTCTCCAAGGCTGCTATCGTGAGACTCAGCTCAGGAGACGCAGCAGCCACCGACTCGGGCCCCGGCGGCGCCGGGCCCGACGTCGGCTCCCTGGGAGGAGAGTCCTCGAGGACTACGGGGCTTACGTGTCCAGCAGACTCCGGCTCCACGCGAGGAACTTTGGCAGGCTTCTCTTGGTCCACGGGCCCGGGGCGACGGTCGGGGGTCTTAGACCTGGCCCTCGAGGAGCCAGGGACCTCCTCCGACGATGCCCTCGCGAGCCGCTTCTTCCTCTTACGTTCCCAGTCGGGGGACCCCCTGTCCGAGGAGCTTCGACGGCGCTCGGGATCGGCATCCCGAGATGTCGAGGCCTCAGACGAGGTATGGGCCCGGCTGGAGGCCGAGTCTGAGAAAAGCCTTTCCTTTTGCTGCTGTCGACTTCGGAGTGCCTTGGAAGACATCTTCCCACATGGCCTGCACGATTTAGGGTCGTGGTCAGGGCCGAGGCACCGGAGGTAGCAGTCGTGTGTGTCGGTGAGAGACATTAAATAGAAATTACACTTACCTGGTAATTGTCGTTCCTTGAGTTACGACAGTTTAGTCCTCTACTTCTGGGTTGTGCACCTCTTGCTGCAGCTAGGAGACTGGGCATGTCAAAGTCGTGACATCACTGGATATAGCCTGCTGGTATCTCCCATCAGCCTCCAGTGTACTATTGACAAAGCAAACTCAAAGGAACAACAAATAAGTAACTATACCATAACTTTAAATAACTCCCCATTCTTCAACCGGAGGAGCCTTTTAAACCGTATCCGTCTTATATTTTCTTTTCTCTCTTTTTTTTTTTTTTTACTTTACATTCATGTCCCCCCTATGCAAACACGTATCCTATACCATCACCTCGTTTAAATAAGAGAAAAGAAAGAAAGAACAGAGAGGGACACTCACTGCGATCTAGAAACTGAAAGGATCTGTCTACTCCTTGAGATTGATGCTTCACTCCGCCTGAAAATAAACTCTGAAGAAATCACACTCCTGGGCGGAAATGAGGACTAAACTGTCGTAACTCAAGGAACGACAATTACCAGGTAAGTGTAATTTCTATTTCCTTATCGTTCCTCCAGTTTAGTCCTCTACTTCTGGGATGTAACAGAGCAGTAATCATTGGGAAGGACTTATCAAGCCAACTCACCACACTGCCGACCCGGAACAGGCTTCCTTTACTGCCAAAACATTTAGGCAGTAGTAGTTACTGAGGAAATGAAGAGACGACTTGGAAGCTGCTCTACAAATCCCTCCTGGTGGAATGACACTGTGATTCACCCATGAAGCCGCTTGTGCCCTGGTAGCAAGAGTCAGAAAGCCCCCCGGAATCATACAACCTCGCCAGCAGAAAGCTGAGGCAACCACCGCCTTAACTCAGTGCGAAATGGCCGCCTTCGCTGCTGCTTCCCCTTTGTGGGGACCTCCAACCAGCACACAAAAACAAAGAACGGAACATCGCACCCTGCATGTAATGTTTCCTATCGGTGTAAGCTACGAATAAAAACCTCCCCTTCCAGAAAAACCGAGAACTGGAAGAGAAACCAATAGGCTCAGGAGAAAAATCAGAAAACCACCTTTTGGAAGGACGACAGGACTGCTCGCAAACACCACCCTCTATCCAGAAAGGGTGAAAACGGCTCATTAGATGACAACGCCTGAAACTCCGAAACTCGTCGCACCGAACAACGAGCTATCAAAGCCACTGTCTATAACAGCAAATCCTTTACCGACGCCTGGAGTAAAGAATCAAAGGACTCTTTAGCTAACGCCTCTAAGGCCCAATCGGGATCCCCCGGCGGCACCCGAACTCTCCTTGAGTAGCGCAGTCGGAGCCCAACTTAAGGAAACGCTACACATCGATCCGAACACCTAGCACTATTCCCTTCACAGACTCCTACAGCCGGAAACAGTCGCCCGCTGGATCCTCTAAGGAACTGGCCGCTAGTTCCTTCAGACACTGTCCTGCAGAGAACTCAGACCAAGGATACAGATACCTTTGTCGCCCAGACTTGCCGCCATGAACAGCAGCCTTCCAAAAGGCGCTAAGCATGGACCTACGTAGCAGAAGCAGCCTGCCTCCTTGCTCTCAACAAGGCAGCGAAGACTGCCGCAGAATAACCCTTCTACTTGGGCCCCGCCCATACAAAGGCCAAACCGTAGGCGGGCACAGATCCACCTGAGACATTCGTCACGGACCTATCCACAGCAGAACGTCCGCTACCGACAACTTCTAGGAAAAGCCTGTCGAGTAGATGAATGAGAAAAGCCTAGTACGGCCGTCTCGCCCAACCGGGCGCTACCAAGAGCACCTTTCTCCGAAAGCCCCGATACGCCAACTAGTTGCCCTATGAGAGCCCACGGGAAAAGGACAAGACAGACTTAATGGGAGCTTACTGACCCTCGACTGGGACGAACCATCAGCTGCCCCATTCCTCCACCAGAGAGACCTCTGGGTGAACCCCAAGGAAGCCAATAATATTAGCTAGCGCTTGAATCAAGCCATAATGCACATTTGCCCCATAAAGCAAATCAGGCTGTAGTCGATTCAACTCCCTGATCCTTTCCTGTTCCAGGCGAGTAGACTGCCGTAACACTGCGACCAGCGGAAGCATGCTCTCGCCTCCCCAGGCTCCAAAAATGGGAGCTTGTAAGGCCAGAGCAATGCCCCCAACGATCGCTTCAGTGAACCATCTACTTTCCCATCTTGCGATAAAGAAGATTGCTAGGGCTCTGTTCCATACAGTGAGTCCGCACACCCTGGAAGTGCAAGGTGTGCACCCAGTCACGTGGTACCCAGGCGTGCCCCTGCTTAGCCTCAAAATGTCAATCAAGAACAAGCGAATTCAGGACAGCTGAATACTTTCTTTATTTTCCTTCCTTCTTTATTTATTTATTTAATGTTTATTATTTATTTATTTATTTTTTACAAAGACACCTCTAAACCAAAAATGCCTTCAGCATATGTTGAGACGCTCTTTCCGTGCCAACAATATGGAGTAGAAAGAACTCCCAAACACAGGCATACTAATCCACGGCCGTCCTGCTAGAGTAACGCCCCATTCCGTCTGACTGCACAAAGATGGACTTTATATTTTAAGTTCAACTAGCACCTGGTGACATGAAATACAGCTCTCATTCTGCAGTGGCAATTGAGTCAGCAATAAAGAAACCGAGAAACTGCAGACAAGTTCCCATTATACCACCTGGAAAGACTCCACTTTTAGACCACTGAAGCAAAAAAAAGCATGCGAGCGTGCCTTGTGTCCTGCCAGCAGCTGATCGAATTGAAGGGATTCAGTGTATGCAGGGCATTGTCTAGAGAACGCAAGGCCCCTCCTCCAGGCTGACTCCACATTCACAGTCTAAACCGGCAGTCACCTTGGCTGATGCCGATCAGCGCAGAAGCCATCCTGTAAGCCCAGCATATGAAGTATGCCTACTAGAGTCTGAGCCGCTGCCATTGCTGCTAGAGAACTAGCCTAGCTGTTCTGGCCCCCCATTAAGGCATTCACTGAACACTAGCAGAGACTCTCCGTACTGGAGAACCTCTGATAAATGGAATGGGAGCATAGATAGCTCCAAAGGCCAGAGTTCTATTTCGCAATCCCTCTCCGCTGAGCTACCTTTTCCATATGTAAAATTAAACCCCATATAGCCAAAATTAAGACATTACAAATCTACCGTAAAATCTTATAATTTGGCAAAGTCAAACTAAACGGGAACATTTTCCATTAAGAAACCACACAACTATAAAATTCTTCCCATGACATAATGCTTATGGCAGAGCATGCCACATCTGTGGACTGGTCATGGCGCTCACCCAAGCACCTGTTACAACTGTCCAAGAGAGTTATCACCATAATTCCTTTTGACCTGAATAGGTTTACAGCGGAACATAGCGCTATATCACAGCAGCTAAGCCAAAATATTATTCTGGAAATCAACATAGCTATGCCCTTTTTTTTTTTTCAAGATAGGACTCCAAAAAAAGAAATTAGGTCTTACCTGCTAATTGTCTTTCCTTGAGCTTTCTCCGGGCCAGTCCAGGGAAAGGTAGGGTTGTCAATCCCCTATAGCAGCTGAGGACTGAAGACTTCAAGTTTTCTTGAGAGGTGAAGCCACTCCCCCTGAGGGTAAACCAGCAGTCTCCTTCTGACAAAGCAACTAAAACGAAAGAACTGACAAACCGCAAATTAACCCTTGAAAAACTGATAACATTCTATAGCCCTCAAAAACTCGGAAGCTCGAAATTCGCTCCCTAGGGGTTTTTTTTGGTTTTTTTTTTTCTTCTCTAACTATTTTTTGAGATACCGAGAAGATCGGCACGGAGTGAAACCTAGAAGCCCCACGCCCGTCCCCTCTCAGGCGACGACGCAGATACAGAGAAATTCTTACCGTTCTTGACGAAAGCGCCGGAAACACGACAGGGGTGGGGCCCCTGGACTGGCCCGGAGAAAGCTCGAAGAAAGACAATTAGCAGGTAAGACCTAATTTCTTTTTCCCTTATCGCTTCTCCGGGCCAGTCCAGGGAAAGGTAGGGCAGTACCAAAGCAGTACCTATACTCGGGAGGGACCCGCCAGGCCTGCAACAAGAGCCGAGGCTCCTACTTTCGCATCATCTCTGGCCTGTACATCCAACCGGTAATGCTTTGTAAAAGTATGCAACGAAGACCACGTCGCTGCTCTGCAAATATCAACGGGCGGCACAAAAGCATATTCCGCCCAGGACGTCGCTAGAGCTCGAGTTGAATGAGCCCGCAAACCGACCGGCAGTGGAATGTCCTGAGCAGCATAAGCTGCTCCAATAGCGCAGCGAACCCAATGAGCAATGGTGGACTTAGACGCTGCTTGACCCTTCCGAGGACCGGCAAACTGGACAAAAAGCCTATCCGTTTTCCGAAAGGGTTTCGATACCCGAAGATAAGTCTTTAAGACCCGTCCCAGATCCAAATGCTTTAGAGCACGATCCATAGGAGAAGTTGAGGTATCAGAAAAAAACGGTAATGCCACAGATTGGTTAACATGGAAAACCGAGAGCACTTTCGGCAAAAAAGAGGGCACCGTCCGAAGCAAAATTCGTTCAGGAAGAAATTGAAGATAAGGCTCTTGACAAGACAGAGCCTGCAAATCCGAAATGCGGCGCGCCGAACATAAAGCCACAAGAAAAGCCGTCTTCCAGGAACACTCCCGAAGACTGCGAGAGCAAAGGGAAGTCAACGGCGATCAGGAGAAAGCCCCCAGCACTATATTCAAATCCCAAGGAGGTACAATGGGACGTACTGGAGGTCGGAGAATCTTTGCTGCGCATAAAAAGCGATGTATATCTGGATGCGCCGAAAGACGGCGACGGTTTACAGATCCCCGAAAACAAGAAAGGGCGGCTATGTGAACCTTAAGGGTACTAAGCGCAAAACCCTTGTCCAAGCCGCGCTGCAGAAAGAGGAGCAACTGAGGCAAGGAAGACGCCATCGGAGAAATATGGTGTTGAGAACACCAATTTTCGAAAAGATGCCAAAATCTTACATACGCCAATGAAGTCCCAGGCCTCCTAGACTGGAGTAAAGTGGCTACCACTGAACTGTCATATCCTTTACGCTCTAAGCGAGCCCTTTCAAGAGCCAAGCCGTAAGTAAGAATCGATCCACCCGAGGCATGAGAATCGGCCCCTGATGCAACAGATTGATTCGGACCGGTAGAGGCCAAGGCGGAGCTACGAGGAGTCGAATGAGATCGGCATACCAAGGTCGACGAGGCCAATCCAGAGCTATGAGAATCACCACCCCCCGGCGCTGCGTTATGCGCTGAAGAACCCGACTCAACATCGGCCAAGGCGGGAAAACGTACAAGAGAGAGTCTTGTGGTCAGGGCTGCACGAGAGCATCGAGCCCCTCGGACATGTGTTCTCTGCGCCTGCTGAAAAAACGGCTGGACTTGGCATTGCTGCAGGACGCCATCAAATCCATGATCGGCTGCCCCCAACGCAACGTCAGTTCGTGATAAACTGCCGCGTTCAATTCCCATTCACCTGGATCGAGTAGATGACGGCTGAGATAATCGGCGTGCACATTTTCCTTGCCCGCCACATGAGCCGCTGAAATCGCCAAGAGATTGGCTTCTGCCCAAACCATCAGTTCCTGACATTCGGCGAGGAGAGAAGGAATCTTGGTTCCCCCTTGACGATTTGATATATGCGACCGTCACGGCATTGTCGGAGAAAATCTTGACTGCCGATCCGCTGAGGAAGGGCGCAAAGTGCAGAAGAGCCAGACGAGCCGCCCGGAGTTCCAGCCGGTTGATCGACCACGAGCTCTCCTCTGGGGACCAAGCCCCCTGCGCAATGTGTGTCTGACAATGAGCTCCCCAGCCCGAGAGACTGGCATCCGTGGTAACCAACACCCACGAGGGCTCGTGTAAGGGCATCCCCGCGGTCAGATGATCTCGAACCAACCACCATTGTAGACTGTGGCGTACGAGATCCGGATAGGGCAGACGCTGCGAAAGTGGGTGAAGCTGCGGTGACCATTGGGAAAGCAACGCTTGCTGCAAAGGTCGCATGTGAGCCTTGGCCCACGGAACCAGATCCAGAGCCGCCGCCATGGACCCTAAGAGCTGTAAATAGGTCCACGCTGACGGCGTCGTGAGACGTAGAAAAGCCTGCACCTGGTGGAGCAGCTTCACGACTCGTTCCTCTGGTAAAAAAACCTTCCCGCGCTCGGTGTCGAAGAAAGCCCCGAGATAAGTGAGCTGTTGCACTGGTTCGAGACGACTCTTGGCTCGATTGATCACCCAACCGAGCTGTTCGAGAAGTTGAACCACACGAGCGGTCGCTGCCACTGAAGCCGAGTGAGAGTCGGCTCTGATCAACCAATCGTCGAGATAAGGATGCACTCGGATACCTTCCTTGCGAAGTGCCGCTGCTACAACCACCATCAGCTTCGTGAACGTCCGCGGGGCCGTAGCAAGCCCGAAGGGCAACGCTCGAAACTGGAAATGTCCCGCCGGGAGAGCAAACCGCAAAAATTTCTGATGAGACGGTCTGATGGGAATATGAAGGTAGGCCTCCGTGAGATCGATGGACGAGAGAAACTCGCTCGGCTGTACCGCTCGAATTACCGTACGTAGCGTTTCCATCCGAAAGTGAGGAACTCGCAAAGTACGGTTTACTTCTTTGAGATCGAGCATGGGCCGAAAGGAACCTTCCTTTTTGGGAACCACAAAGTAGATCGAGTATCAACCGCACCCGTATTGGTCTAGAGCAGTGATGGCTAACCTTTTTGAGCCCGAGTGCCCAAACTGCCGCACAAAACCAAAGAATTTCCTCAAAGTGCCAGCACGTCATTTGCATAAGTGGTCTTATTTGCATAAATATTTGCATAATGTTACCATACACTAACTTTTAGTAAACATGTCTCTTAATGAGTGTATGGATAAAGAAAGACTAAAAGATTTCTACATTACTATAATCCAGTGCCAACCGCCAGGCACATTAGGAACTACTACAAACGCTGCCCATTTAGAACCCATAGCAAACCCGCCGTATCCTGACAGCATTACCAGGACTCACAAAGCACCATACCCTACCTATCAAAAGGCAACACTGCAAATATTAAACCAATACATTTCAGTGAATACTGGGGAAAGAGAACAAGTGGCAACGTCAAATAGGAATTTCCTCTTGTACCAAACAAAGCGCAGATGTTAATGATGCACATTTCCCAGAGCTGACATATTCCAGTTAATAAATTCAAAATAAAGAGATATCTTTCTACCTTTTGTGCATTTTTTTTCAGTTGCAATTGGTCCAGCCATTTTCTTCTGGTTTCTTCATGTTTTCTGCTAACTCTCCATCGTCTGCTGTCCATTTGTCCTTTCTTCTCTCTTCTAGTTTTTTTTCCATTCTCTCTCTCTCTACATCTGCTTTAACATACTAATCTTTCTCCTTTTGCTCTTTCCTCATTCCTATTTCATCCACACAAATTTTACCCCTCCATCCTCAATCCCCAATTACTCTCCCAATACCTGGCCAATTGTAGATTTTTCATCCCTCCTACACAAAATATTTTTCCCCTCTCCATTTTACTCTCCCAGCCCCATCCCATTCTAATCCTCCCCCAACATCAGCTCCCTTCTAGTTCCAGTCTCACCCAGCATCCATTCCCTTCTTCAAGCCCCCCACTTCCCCTCAGCCCATTTCCATTCCAAGCCCCGTCCCCATCAGCTATTTGCAGTTCAAGCCCCCCACTTCCCCTCAGCCCATTTCCATTCCAAGCCCCATCCCCAACAGCTATTTGCAGTTCAAGCCCCCTTCCACTCAGCCCATTTCCAGTCCTAGCAACCCCCCAACCCATTACCAGTCCTAGCCCCCCATAGCCCACTCCCAGTCCTAATCCCACCAGCCCATTTCCAGTCCTAACCTCCCCATTAGCCCACTCCCAGTCCTAATCCCCCCTCACGCAATTTTTTGTTTAAGCCCCCCAGCGCCTATCACCACTCCTAACCCCCCCAGCGCCCATCACCACTCCTAACCCCCCAGCCCAGCGCCCATCACCACTCCTAACCCCCCCAGCCAGCCCAGTGCCCATCACCACTCCTAACCCACCCCGCCAGCGCAGTGTCCATCAGCACTTCTCTCCCCCCCAAGCCAGGCCAGTGTCCATCACCACTCCTAACCCCCCCAGCCCAGTGCCCATCACCACTCCTAACCCCCCCAGCCCAGTGCCCATCACCACTCCTAAACCCCCCCCACCCCAGCCCATCACTACTCCTAACACCCCCAGCCCAGCCCAGCCCAGCCCATCACTACTCCTAGCCCCCCCCAGCCCAGCCCAGCCCATCACCACTCCTAACCCCCCCAGCCCAGCGCAGCCCAGCCCATCACCACTCCTAACCCCCCCAGCCCAGCCCAGCCCATCACCACTCCTAACCCCCCCAGCCCAGCCCAGCCCATCACCACTCCTAACCCCCCCTCCAGCCCATCACCACTCCTAACCCCCCCCCAGCCCAGCCCAGCCCAGCCCAGCCCATCACCACTCCTAACCCCCACCCCCCCAGCCCAGGCCAGCCCAGGGACAATGAAAAAAAAAAAAGCAAACCTGTCTGCTGCCGCTGTCGGGGCCGCTGCGGCAGAATCGAGCGTGCCGCGGGGCCCCCCTGTACCCGGCAGATCCTGCCCTCCCCGTAGCAGCTCTCTCTCTGGAGCTACAGTCAGACGCGCCGGCTTGCAGAGCGCGAAGGGAAGAGTTTCCTCGCTGCTCTGTTAAGCCCGCGGGGGCTGATAGGTCCCCGCGGGCTTAACGGAGTCGCGAAAGGGAAACTCTTCCCTTCGCGCTCTGCAAGCCGGCGCGTCTGACTGTAGCTCCAAAGAGAGAGCTGCTACGGGGAGGGCAGGATCTGCCGGGTACAGGGGGGCCCCGCGGCACGCTCGATTCTGCCGCGGAGGCCCCGACAGCGGCAGCAGACAGGGTTTTTTTTTTTTTTCGATTGCGGACCTTCCCGCGTGCCAGCTGCAAGGCCTTCGCGTGCCATAGGTTCGCCATCGCTGGTCTAGAGGCACCGGAATGATCGCTCGCAGCTGAAGAAGGCGGTAGAGCGTGTCCGCAATTGCTTGGGTCTTGCGCCCGGGCGCAGAGGGAGACATTACAAAGGCGGGAGTCAAAGGGCATGCGAAGTCGAGAGCATACCCTTTCTGAATTATCTCTAACACCCATTTGTCGGAAGTGATGTTGGCCCAGGCTGCCAGAAATTCCCCCAGGCGACCGCCTACGGGCACTAAAGCCTGGACCAGCCGAACTTCATTGCGGCTTTTTGACGGAAGGTTGAGAGATACTGAAGTAGGAGCGGGCAAAACCTCTGGCTCCACGAAAGGACTGCCCACGAAAACTCGAATGGCCTCTGGAATAGGGAGCAAAGCGCGCCCCGCGAAATCTACGGGAGTCGCGACCGGAGCCTCGAAAACCACCCGTACCTCTAGAAGGCTTAGGCTTATCTTCAGGCAAACGACCCCCTTTGCAGTCGCCCAAATCCTGCACAATCTTTTCCAAAGCCTCTCCGAAGAGCAATTTCCCTTTATAGGGCAATTTACTGAGTCGCAACTTCGAAGATACATCCGCAGACCAGTTACGTAACCAGAGAAAACGTCGTGCCACCACAAGAGACGCCATGGTCTTAGCCGCAATACGTAGCAAATCATAAAAAGCATCTGCCATATAAGCAGCGGCGGATTCCAATTTTGCAGAATCTGCAGCTTCCGAAGCAGAGTCCCCGGAAGCATCGCCTTGCAACCATCTAATGGACGCCCGAGACACATACGCTCCACAGATTGCTGTCTGCAGCGCCAAAGCACTAGAATCAAAAGCCTGCTTAAGGAGTATTTCCAATTTTCTATCCTGCAGGTCTTTGAGAGCCGCCGCTCCCTCTACAGGAATAGTAGTTTTCTTAGTCACTGCCGAGATGATAGCATCCACCTTTGGCATGCGTAACAAATCCTTCTCCTCCTGTGGCAGGGGGTACAAGCGAGCTAACGCGCGACTTCCCCGAAGGGTGGCCTCTGGGCACTCCCATTCAGATTCAATCATCTGTTTAATAACTCTGTGCATTGGGAAACACCGTTGCTCAGCCTTAAAGCCCTGCAATAGCGGATCCTCCAAAGGTTCTTGAGAGGCAGAAGGAAGAAGTAAGTGAAGTGCTGCCAAGGATTGGGAAATAAGCGCCAACAGCTCCTCTTTACGAAAGACCCTAAAAATATTTGGATCTTCACCAGGAGCAATCTCCCCTTCTTCCAAGTCATCTGTCTCCAGCTCCAAATCAGGCTCAGACAACAAGTCTGTGCCCCCCTGACCTAGAAGAACCGAAGACAGAGAAGGCAGCGGATCTAAAGGGTCCTTAATAACATTAGGCGCATGGGAAGACCCTTCCCCAGGATCCTCTGGCAGCTGACAAGAAAGAGAAACAGGTCCAGGACTCTGCACCGCTGAACAGATATCAGGCTGAGAGGAGCGAAGCAAAAATGCCTTGTGCAGCGCTAAAATAAATTCGGGAGAAAAAAAGGAGCTCATGCTCTCCCGCGGAGCACCAACCGATGGTGAAAGCTGTTCTGGAGGAACTGGGTCTTTAGAAGACTTTGTCCTCTTCTTATGTGGCCGGGACTGATCCGTCGGCACACTGGCAGAGGGTACCAAAATGGCCGCCTTTCCCGCGGGCAAAGAGGGCTCATTTGAGTTAATGGCCGGCTTGTCTGACATGAGAGAAGCGAAGCCGTGCCGACAGACGGTCGCAAGAAAAACCGGCACTCTGAAAAAACACCGCGAAGGGGAAAAAAACGCTGAGAGCCTGCGCTGAACGCGCCGACGGGAGTGCGCCTGGTGAAAAAGAAAAGTAAGGCAGAGACTCACCGGAGCTGAGAGGATAAAAAGGCGGACTCTTCAAAAACAGTTCCGCTGCTAGCGGAACATCTGACACCAGCCCAGAAAAGTGCAGAGGAACACCTGGAGCTCCCAGGCTCACTCCGATATCAGAGACGGAGACGGTGAACGAGGCAGGCTCTACCTCACACCGCAAATGCAGTAGCTCTCGACGTCTCAGATTTCCTTAAAGGGAAAGTGCACCCCAGTCCAAAAAAAATAATAGGGCTATAAAATCAATCAGCTCTGCTAGAGCCAAGACAAGTGTTTAATCAAAAACAAAAAGAAAAGTCTGTCCATGAGGGAGAAAGAGGGATTCGATCCTCCTTAGCTGCTGAGGACTGAAAGACTGCTGGTTTACCCTCAGGGGGAGTGGCTTCACCTCTCAAGAAAACTTGAAGTCTTCAGTCCTCAGCTGCTATAGGGGATTGACAACCCTACCTTTCCCTGGACTGGCCCGGAGAAGCGATAAGGGAAACCAAGTTTCCGCCAACTCCAATGAAATCAAAGCAGATCTGCTAAAATTACCCAAACTGCTACTATAGCTTTGCAAGAAGCTACCAGCCCCCGCTGCACCCAGTGGTTCTTCCCCCCCTTATCCTGGGAGATTCTGCATTGCAGGAGGCGTTGCCCACCCCCTGCCAGCCTACTGCATCTGCCAGGGAGCTGAAGAGCAAAATAGAAAGTACCCCTGGAAGCAAACAATGTCCCATCCTTGGGGATCCAGGCGCAAAAGGTAAAAATCAAAAGTAAAATCAACAGTGTTAGCTAAAAATGAACAAGGCTATCTCTCACTAAAGCGAGTTTCTTTTTCTTTTTGAAATCCCACCGAAGTCCATGGGACCCAAGCTTTCGAACACAGCCCCTGATGCTGTGCATTAACCGCAACCAGAGAAATGAAATGAAACCCTGCACTAGTAATAGATGAGAATTTCTTGGGAAGGGCCTGCTAAGTGTTGCTATGAAACCCACAAGCACCTCACCAGGCCTCCCTGCAGTCAGAGAAATAGCAGGGGGATACACCGACCACCTTGCAAATGGAGGTCTGAGAGGTTGTTGCCTGTGTGAACCTGATGAGTAATATGATATTGTATGGTACCACATCCCCCCCAGGGAAGGGGGCACTGAATACTTTATGTGATTCATGAGCAGCGCTGTCATTCGGTGGCCTTTAGGGCAGCAGAGCCCGACCAATGATACAGAAATTAAGAGCTTTAAATCTTGGTCATATAAACTGGATTCTCAGACCTTACATCACATCACCGAGGCTCTGTGGTGATTTCTTTCCTGATCTGCAGATAATGGCTGCCTGCACAGTCATAGAAAGGCACTATTGAGTGTACCAGCTGCCCTCTGGTGGCCATAGACCGTAGCACAGGCACTTCCCGGTTGGCAGTTTAACTGCCAGTCTATTTTTGTACATTCTAAGGTTTGCTAAACCTGTCCCTGTGAATTTTGGGCAACTTTCACTATAGACTACATAAAGGCACACTTCTAGGCTTTCCCTCCTGCAAACTACAAGTTAGGGCTCTGCCCTTGAAACTAAAAGCTGGCAATTTGCCTAATATCCTGGGCCTGAACAGATGCTCCTCAGAGACATGATTAGGAGGGAAAGAACATGTGGTATCAGGTATCAATGCCAAAACTGCTGTCCTGTTTTAAGTTTATTCTTATTTATTCTATAAAGGGGATTGACAACAGTCCCCCTTAATGCTGAGGAACGCCCTGGCCTAAAAAAAAAAACCTACAAACAAAAGAAAGAAACAAACACTAGGCCCAAAAATTTAGCTATTCTGCCTGTTGTTTTCCCTCACGCAGGCAACTTTCGCGATGCGGTCCAAATACCTAGAGAGGAAATGGCCGCCCCTTCGCCAATGAATTTTGGCACCAAGAACAGCCGCCGCTGCAAAAATGAGGCCTCAGCAGACCAACAGAGCCCGAAGGCCTTACCTGCAGGGCCAAAAGCCACACAGCCTGCTCCTACCTCCTTGAATTCCTCCGATCCTCAAGCTGCGCTGATGTGCCTGGCAGCCGCAGCGAGGATCGCTCAGCCGGTTCCACAGAGTAAAATTAAAATCCCGCAGCAACGGAGAGGCTCCGTCTCACACAGCTTCAGTGTGGCTGTATGGGTCCCGGAGCGCTCTCCCGTACAGTCCAGGGAGAGAGATCCGCACCGGCAAATGCCTGCAGCAAGTGAAAATCACTGACAAGGAGGGAAGGCGAGAACTGCTACTAATGTAAAGAACCAGGCTCAAATTTAAAATTACTGTAAATAAGGAAATTTGCTCCTAACTAAAGGGAACTAATCCCCGATTGTCAATTAACCAAAGGTAACTGAATTAAAAGTAAAATTAAAAGTAAATGAAAGGTAAAAATCAAAAGTAAAATCAGAATTTGTCACACTAAATGCTCCTATCTGTTCCCCCCGAAGTGAGCCCAGAAGCTAGGCTCACTATGTCCTCCTGCTGCAAGGAGACTGGACACACTGGAGGCCGATGGGAGATACCAGCAGGCTATATCCAGTGATGTCACGACTTTGACATGCCCAGTCTCCTAGCTGCAGGAAGAGGTGCACAACCCAGAAGTAGAGGACTAAACTGGAGGAACGATAAGGAATTTCTTACACCGATCACACTTCTTAAAGCCACTGGAAGCCATCGGGGAAAAAAAGAGAGTCCCCGCGAGGTCAAAAGACCGGCCTTCCAGGGAAAAATGGAAAAAAGGGCACAAACGCCAGCCACGAAGGGCAAAAACCGAAAAAGAAGAATCAGGCTCGATACCGGTGTATCGAACCCGGCGGGAAGGGAACCGGCGTCGAACCGGGAGAAAATGTAGCGAAAAAAATCTACTTTTAACCGGGAGAAAAGGACACACGTCCGGTGGGCTTCCCGGAAAAAAAGAGACTGAGGTAAGATGGCACCTTTAGGCGGGAAGGGAACCGCGCATGCGTGCCTGCGTTCCCAAAGGCTTTCATAGAAAGCTGGGGAAATGCTCCGCTGGGGCTTCATCGGCGCCGATGACACCCATATGTGAGGACTAACTTCCTGCTTGGTCCTGGAGAAACAAGAGGTATCGGAGATATGGGTAGGCAGAAAATGGAAATTACACTTACCTGGTAATTGTTGTTCCTTGAGGGAGTACAGTTCAGTCCTCCACCACTGGGTAGTGCACCTCCTCCTGCAGCATGGAGACTGGACAAGTCAAACTTGTGACATCACCGGGTATATCTTGCTGGTCTTCTCCCATCATTCCCCAGTGACCTACTGACAAAGCAGACTCAAAGGAACAACAAATGAGCAGTTAAGGAATTAAAGGCAAAACTATGGGCAAGCCCCAACTTTTAACCTGCAGTACCCTGAAATAAAAGGCAAAGAACACCCTCCTCCTCCACTCCATCCCCTTGCCCGCAGACCATAGCAAGACCGACAGAGGGAAGGAAGGAGGACTAAAAAGAGCACAGAAAGTAGCTGCTCTTATGAGCATTGGCATAACAGAACACGCTGCCTACCTATGGGCCGGCAACCCCCCCCAAACCGACGCCTCGCATCTGAGACATTCATCCCTGGGCGGGAATGAGGACTGAACTGTACTCCCTCAAGGAACAACAATTACCAGGTAAGTGTAATTTCCATTTCCTTATCGGTCCTACAGTTCAGTCCTCCACCACTGGGATGTAACAGAGCAGTAATCCTCGGGAGGGACCCTTACAG
Source organism: Ichthyophis bannanicus (assembly GCA_033557465.1). Taxonomy (NCBI): domain Eukaryota; kingdom Metazoa; phylum Chordata; class Amphibia; order Gymnophiona; family Ichthyophiidae; genus Ichthyophis; species Ichthyophis bannanicus. Next base: position 553,718,137 of record CM066031.1, read on the forward strand.
CCAGAGCGCCGCACCGCCGACCCGAAACAGGCAACGCTCGACACCTAAACTGCCAATGGTGCCAATTGAAAGTATGGCAAGATTACCATACCACCATTCGGAATTTCTGCACCGCCAGAACCAGCCACCGTTCTGTTCAGGAAGTTGGCTGCCCCCCCAGACAAAGGAAATCGCAATCCCACAAATTCCTGACTCCCAGGAAGAACCTAGCCTCAACTAATGTCTTCCAGGTACCACGGAACATTGACATTAGACTGCCGGGAGGAAATGGGCAGACCTCGAAAAGACCAAGTCCTGAAACCTTTGTTTGTTTGTTTTTTTTTCCCCCAAGTTAAGTAATTCCCAGTACTTAACCGGGTGACCGCGGACCTCTGTTTACGGCCAAAAGAAGCAGACTGGTAACGAAAACCTTCTCTTCCAAAAAACCCAAAAAAGAAAAAAGGAACGAAACCAACAGCTACAAGAGAAGGCAGAGCCGCCAGAGTTAAGAGGGAGACCACTTTCCGGAGAACCAACTGACCCCGAAGAACAAGAACGGTTCTCACCAATACCAGTCTTGCCAACCAAGCTCAGCCAGCCAAGCAGCTAGCCACTAGACCACTGACTCTCAAAACCTAGATTGCAACTTGACACCAGGGTTCGAAAACGCACCAGCGACGGCCCCCCCCCCCCCCCGAGGATGCAACCGAGGCCCCAGGGAGAAGCCGCCATCCCGCGGACGGGTCGCGACTGGCAACCCTGAGACCCATAGAACCTGAAACCGCTTATGAAGGGATCGGCCGCCAAGCTGAGCAAACCTGGACGATACGCCATACCCGCTCGTGCAACAGCGAATGGTACGGCCACCTGCCCTGATGCAGGTTGGTCACCCAAGATCCGTAATAGGCTGACCTCCTTAACCTAGCCCTTTTTGAATGCTAGGTCGTAAGAGAAGAACTAATCGCCCGCGAAACAAGCATAGAAGCCTCTGTCCACCGAGTCGCCGCCGAGGAGTTCCGTGTACCCGCCGGGCCAGGACGGCTCCCGACAGGTCTCTAGATCAATCAACGCATCCACAGTATTCTCTCTTGACACAGCAGAACGCGGTGCTTCACTTGACCCATGAACACCACGTCAGGGTAAGAATATTGCGAAGGGGGTTGCTAAACAAAATAGCAGAAGAGCAACGATGCCCTCCGATATCTTCCGTCGCCTACTACTGCCACCCAAGGAACCGCGCCAGCCAAAGAAAGAGCGGCCTGGCGACCAGGAGCGGAGGACCTCTCCGACGCCTGTTTGTACGAAAACTTCCTTGACGAAGCTGCCATTCAACGGCAATTCTCTGGACACCGCCTGAGAAAACATCCTGCCTCATACTAGATGTACACCTGGTATGACCACACAAACGCCCGAAGACGAGACTCCCCCTACGCGACTGGAGCCCTAGACTCCGCTATCATGATCGCCCTGCTTGTATCCTCGCGCCAAGATAGAAAAAACACTGCGATGTATCTGCCGGACAGTCCTGAACCAGTTGTAGCCTTCACTCCGAATACAAACGTTTGAAACGTCAGAGCGAGCTCACGCAGTCGCCAATGCCTGCATGACCCAAGGCCTCCTTGCTCTTTCCAGCTTCCTGTGGGAACGGAACCCTGTACTGAACACACAAGCCTGCGCGTATCATCTCCATCAACAGCGGAACCCATTGCGCCAGGCCCAGTGGCGTGCCTGCCTGCCTGCCCGATCTCTCTGAGACAGGCCCACCAGCAAGGAACTCCCTGACCTACGCAAGACATGGAAACTGTTTGCTTAGGTGACCATTCCGGCCTGACCCTCACTACCAAGTACCCTTTGCAAGGGACGCCCGGACGCTCCGGCTCATGGAGCCACTTTAGCAGAAACCCCGTTCCACCTGGAACATGACAACGTACTAATAAACCCTGTCTATGTCCTATCCAGATCTTGAGACACACCAAGGTACTCTAGTCCACCTTGAGCACGCTAGTGCGTCTGAAGAACGTTACCTTTCTGGGCGTAATTCGAACCCCTTCAGCCCTGGACCGAAGTTGAACACCCCTCGTGGAGGCAAGGAAACAAAGACACCTTCTCCACGCCTGAGACCAGTCGTGCAGAGAAAAAACCTAGAATCTGCAAAGTCAGAGAAAATTGCTTTAAACCTGCTCAACAAGAAGTTTTAAGAAGTCATAAATCTGTCATTATGCTCCTGAGTTCTGAGGATAGAAAGGTTTCAAATACTGGCATTCCGAGAGTTCGAAACGACCTCGCAGCAGAGAAGTATCTATGTTTGAGACTATGCCATTGTTAAACTGACCCGAGAGGGGGGAACAGGGTGCTAGGCCCAGAAATGGTCCCGGACTGGGCAGGTGCAAGAGGCATTGGGAGCAAAAGAAAGTTTTCCTGTATCCAACGGAAGAAGGCGGCATATAAGGAATGGCCTCCTGGACTCCATTGCTCAGTCCTTTCTGAAAGTTACTTTGCCTGAGCCTTGTGCACCATAAATTGGCTGGGAACCAGCAACCGACTCCTGGGATAATACATTGTGTGCACTCTGCTGCAACAATTGCTTACTGTATACGGAAAAGTAGGTGTCTGCACATACTCCCAGCTGATGCCAGACTAAACCCAGGCCAAGAGGCTGCCCCGGCTCTTGTTCTGAAGGCCACCTCCAGAGAATCCCACCTTAGTAAGGACAGGACAACGGAAACCGCAACAGAGCTGTGCCCTAGCGTACCGAACATACAGCCCATGGAACTGATAAAGAAATAACATATAAGATATCCCAATAAATTAAATCAACAAAATTAATTAAATGAATATTACTAGACTATCGTCCTAAACACTCAGTGTATGTTAGCGCACCCGAAGATAAGGCCCCACTGGAGGTTTTTTTTTTTTTTTTTCAAACAGAGAAGTGGAAAAAGCAAGCCTAAACCAAAAGACACTACGCTCACCGGCTTCATTAAACAACTGCCCCCCCAGGGAGGGAGACTCCACGAGAGCCCAGTTGACTATAGGACTTGCTGCACTCGCTGACCCGCCGAGGCGAGCTGTCCCTGCCACGCGAGCAAAAGGCGCGGAAAACCACCAAGAACCATCTACACATCACAAATCCAAAAACTCTCCAGTCTTCCGTCAATGTAACCTGATTTTAACAGAAATTAAAATGAAACAAAACTAAATCAAACTAACTCAATCTAGATGAAATTTAAGCTCCTGGCAATGGGCTTCAACCACGGCCAGAAAAAAGCGCGGGAAGAAACGCCCGCCAAAACGCAGCGGCCTGATTGCCACCGCGATCCCCGATGCGGCAGTAAAACTCTCCCAGCCGAGCCGCAGCTCCCGAGGCCCTTACCTGCCCATCGGGATTTTGCAAAATAGCAATTTTGATCTCGCCGAAGCGATCGGCCGCCCTGCAATCCATGACGCTGTTCACACAGTACTGTAATCAGCGGTCGTGGAGAGAGCTCTCATACCCCGACTGCTCAGCCACCGCCGAACATAGCATGATGCGAACACTGGAGCTGACATCAAAACCTGCCACCCTGCAGCACAACTCCCCGCCGTTCAAACTAGGAGGGAAAAGCAGCTCACCAAAAAACAGAGAACTTGGGAGGTGAAGGGGCATCAACTCAAGCAGGCTCAAGCCTCAGGTTTTTTTTTTTTTTTTTTGGAAAGTAACAGCACAAAATAAAGGAAGAAAGGAATAAAGTAGCTGAAGGCGGAGTGGGTGGAAAATCGAAGTCAACCAAGTGTTGCCAGCAGATTGATACTGAAGGTCAAGTGGCAGACGACACAGCCAACTAAATGAAAAAGCAAGCCCAAGCACCAGGCCAGGTCCGGCCTGGTCCACAATCCGAGGAATGGTCGAGCTCCACGTCTGCATCAGACGGGCGGCCCGAAAACCCCCCGCATGCATTATAGCACCAGTACTATCTATATGCGTGTTGCTTCCTATATCAAGATCCAAATTATGCCCAGATTGCAAAGTGCATTAAACTGAGAGCATGCAGCCCAAGCAAACCCCTGCAGCAAACGCAGCCGCACTGGCTTTCCACCTGCAGGGTTGCAAGCACCAACGGGTACACTCGCGCTTGGCTGAACCAATCGCAGCTTGGGCCATACCTATGCAATGGGATAAGTGGACCCTCAATTGTTGTGTTTTGTTTTGTTTTGGTTTTAAAACTATAGCCCACGGCTCCCCAACCTACAATAATAAGGTTGGTCTAATTAATAAGCAATAAAGGAACAAAAAATCACCACCTTAATTGTTCCTGCCGACGAGATCTGCGCTACAGCAATCCCCGATGTGAGCTGAGCCGCAGCGGGCCGCCCCGTGGCAAAGCCTGCGTGGACAAAATGGCTGCCGCTGTTAGCAGTACGGAATTGGCGCCAAATACCGTTCCCATACCACAAAAGGGACGGTTATTCGGCTCACTGTCCGCTGACAGCGCGGACCCCCTGCATTAAATCCCCGCACAAGGAACCCAAAGGGATTTCTTACCGTACCTCGCACCTCTTCAGCTCGCGCAGCACTGCTCCCCACAGGAGTAAGTGGCCAGCCGCAGAGCGATCTCACCGTTCTCCTGCCCATCACCCCGGCGCAGCAGAGCAGCGCGGGACTGGCAGAGAGGCACGTTGTGCATGTGTTGCAGGGCTCCCCCCCCCGTACAGTCAAGGAGGGGAGAACTGCCAGGGGAAACTGGACCGCCGCTCAAATCTCTAAAGAGAGGAAGAGCAGCCAGACCGCAGTCGAAGCAAACGCCGCTACCGGTGTCTTTTTTTTTTTTTTTTTTTTTAAACATCGGCACTAGAGAGATGACCTAACCTAGATGAAAGGAAAATAAACCAGAGAGATGAAATCAAATGTAAAAAACCTAAACCAAAGAAACTACCCTAACTGCTCCTTATCTTCCCTTTTTGTGAGCCCAGCACCTAGGCTCACTACATCCTCCTGCTGCATGGAGACTGGACACACTGGGGAATGATGGGAGAAGACCAGCAAGATATACCCGGTGATGTCACAAGTTTGACTTGTCCAGTCTCCATGCTGCAGGAGGAGGTGCACTACCCAGTGGTGGAGGACTGAACTGTAGGACCGATAAGGAAAAAAACTTTCCAGCGGTGCATAAGAGATCCTGTTGGCTCCGCAGAAAAAAAGAGAACTGAGGGAGTCACTGAAGAGCGGGAAGGCAGCAGCGCAGGCACAGTGGACTGCTCCCAAAGACTTTCTTAATGGTAGCTGGGGGAGCTTCTGTACGCAATGTTGCCCATACATGAGGACTACATTCCTGCTTGTTCCTGGAGATTAATTATACCTTAGAGGAAAGGAAAAATTTATTGAAGGAATATGATGGAGACACCTACATACCTCAAAAGAAAGAAAGCACAGTTACTTACCTGTAACAGGTGATCTCTGGGAACAGCAGGAATTAGTCTTCACATATGGGTACGTCGGTACCGACGGAGCCTGCACGGGAATGCTGCCCAGCTTCCAATCAGAAAGCTTTTGGCAGCATCCCTCGCGCCTGCGCAGTGACTTCCTGCCTTCTCCACAGCCTCTCTTCAGTTATTATTTATTATTATTACAGTTGCTTATATACCGCACTATTCGGCATCAGCGCAGTTTACAGTATAACAAAGTGACCAATACACACATTCTGTTTGGTTTTACATCGAACAGGAATATAAACTTGGATAACAGGGGCTGAACTATATACATGAACTATTTACATGAAATATGCTATATACAAGAGGTAAAATTCCTATAACATTGTTGAATTGCACAATAAATGATGAGTTGAGTTTCAGAGCTGAGACAAAGGCGAGGAGAGAAAAGGAAGAAGATAAAAAAGATGCAACTCCTAGGGGAGGTGGGAGGGTTGTGAAGACTAATTCCTGCTGTTCCCAGAGATCACCTGTTACAGGTAAGTAACTGTGCTATCTCCAGGAACAAGCAGGAATGAGTCTTCACATATGGGGACTCCCGAGCTGGAGATGCCAGGGGGAGATCCCATAAAAATGCAAGTGCCTGTATCAGGGGTGCATTTTGTCTCCAGGAATCCCCGGCATCCAATGTGGGATGGAGGGCAGGAGTTGACAATAAAGGAGCCGTGAGGAAAGAAACAGCATAGCCAAGGACTAGAGGGTTTTACAAACTACAGGAGTCCTTGGTAGATATGATGAGTAGCATTAAAAGACATTTAATGTATACCTAAAATATGCAGCTTACCTACTGTATTGTAGGAAGTAGAAAGCATGATGGAGTCTACTGGATAAGCAGTGGCGGAATCTTCAAGGTGACCTCTCAGTAGTGAGGATGAAGGTCCAGCCCTGGAGGTAGTAGATGATCCAGGTGTCAACTGGGTAGGATGTGACGTCAGGTCTTCAATGGAAAGCTTTATGGGAAAAGCTGAAAACTCCTTTAGGCATAAGGTCATTAACATTGAGGACTAAAGGAAGAAGACTGACGGAGTTGGACAACTAGCCCCGTCCTGGCGGGAAGAGGGGGACTGGAAAAAACCCCCTATTCCCAATGATAACAGTTGTGTACTCAAGATAAAGAGGTACATTGTTTTTCCTAGCTGGCGAGAGATAGGAAAAAATATTGAAGCTTGATGCTTCATGGACTTAAAGAAAAAATGGAAGATGTTAGCACCAAAGTGGCTATTGGTGCCTAACAGTTTCTGCATCGTAATATGGCATGGGACGTAGGGCGACAGACTGTCTAAAACCTCTAGGAGGTAAAACATGTAGTATAGAAAGTAAGGGTGAAAGTGTGTAAGACAGACCAACCCTTAAGAGGCCCCCCATGAAACACATATATATATAGGGATATATACATGTGGCTGGAAGATATATGTATATATTTATATATATAGATATATATAGATATATACAGATGTATATTAGGATATGGGTGGTGAAATATATCAAATATATATATATATATATATGATATACCTGAATATATGTAAATTTGTGGGGCATGGTCTAGCACCACCAGGGTAATGATATAGGTATGTAGACATATATGGAGATGCTACATACCAGACAATAGGTTAAAGCTACATGTCTACCACCCATCCCCATAATTGTACATGGGGAATATAAAAGAAAAAGATTCTGTGCTGTACAAGAGGGTGAACCCACTTGAGATATGTAGAGAGAATTTATTTTCAAGGCTTGAGGGATGCAGAAAAGCAATCTAACCAGATAACCGTGATGTTCGCGTGAGAACAGATAAATATGTGAATCTGTGAAGAACAAGGCGGGAGTTCCACAGAACACTGACATGGTAGATGTGGAGAAACGCAGGGAAGATACCAGAGGGACCTATGGAAGGACCCAGAGGTAGCATGCGTAAACAGAAGCCTTGGAGGCTCACGCAGAAGAACTGATATCTCGTGTTAACACCCCAGGTTAGAGGGGGTGTGGAGAACCTTCATAAGTATAGGAAGGGTTTAGAAGTTTTTTCCCCACTAATAGAGAAACTTCAGAGACAAGGTCAATGCTCTATAGCAAGGCCCTCATAGTAGAAAGCTTCTCTGAAGACTACAGAGAGCATTGTGCAGGAGAGCTATGAGATAAACTGACTGAAGTCAGGTGTGTAGCCATATCCTAGGAGAGGAGATGGTAGAATAATGTGAGAAAGCCTAAACGAGTAGGAGGATCCAGATAGTTTGGAATCACTACTGAGGCTAGACAAAGGGGACTGGAACTTTGGAAAAGTCCCAGCAATACTATTACTGTAACTCCTGCAGGCAGAGCTGCTGACGGAAACAGCAGAGATGTTGTCCAGTGCTGAATAAGGGAAAACAGAGAAGAAAAGAGAGGAGATATCTTTTGTCTCTGTCTGGGGAACGAGCTTGCTAGAGAAGCCGTTCAGTAAGGTACCCCTTAAGTAATTAGAGGGTGACGTACCCATAGGGTAAGTCAACTTAAGGAAAAAATGTTCAGTTGGGATAAAAACTATCAGGGGATAGTTGTAACTGCTCTTCTATCCCTGAAGAAAAAAATTTTCCCCCCACAGGTTAATACACTGAAAAGAAAAGCACAGTGAATAAGCTTCTAATATGGAGAAGTGATGTAAGTTACAATTCCCGGCCCCTATGGTTGCTGGGAATGCTGAGACTGGCCAGAAGTGGAGGACTTCAGACTAGGCTGAGGCGTCCCTTGTTTAGGTACAGCCGAATGATGGGCAGGAGATGAATGAAACTTTCTTTTCTTAGGGAAAGAAGGTTTGGTAGGACATTTCCTACTCTTTGAAGAAGGAGGTGGCTTAGAAAGGTTTCTAGTGGAAGAAGAGTCAGTGGAGCATTGAGCAACCTGACGTAAAGCCTCCTTATTGAAGAGAGCTTCTCCTGTACAAGGAGAATGAGCTAGTATAGTTTGTGCCCGTTTGTTCAAGTCTGAAGCCTCAAGCCAGGCTCTGCGACGTGCTGCAATGGCAATAGCAGAGGATCTGCTAACGGACTCAAAAGAGTCTATAGAAGCACGAGACAGGAACCAGGATATATTCCGGCTGTGATTGATGAGCAAGGAATAATCAGTAGCCTTGGGCTCTGGTAAAAAAGGGGTCAAAAGAGACAATTTCTCTGTGACTTCCTGGAGTGTTAGACTCATGTGAAAAATATATGAGAGAACTCTGGAGGCCAGCATAGAGTTTTGGAAGGCCTGACGGCCAAAAGCATCGAGTGTCCTTGAAGAACGACCCGGCGGATAAGAAGAATGCTTCTTCTTGCTCTTAACTTTCCTCAGTGCCGATTCCACTACAAGGGAACGATGACAAAGTTGAGGCTTTTGGAACCCTGGAGAGGGTGGTACTCGGTACCGAACCTCAATGTCTGTAGTAACTGGAGGAAGTCGTAAGGGCGATTTCCAAACCCTGAGAAGGAGATCCTGCAGAGCAGGATGTAAAGGAAGCTTTATATTTTGCATTTGTGCCGGTGAGCCATGGGTAGGATCACAACCAGGGATAGAAATATTAAGAAAGGTTGCCATATCCAGGAGAAAAGCCTGAAAAGACTGATCTCCCATGGGAACCATCCCTGGTAAGGCTAAAGGAAGAGCCTGAGCACCAGAGGACTTACAGTGTACTGCACCAATGCCAGGTATCGGTTCCAAAGTAGGCATCGGTGCAAGAACAGGCGTCAACATCGACACTGTTTCAGGATTAGCAGGTGAAGTCGCCATCGGGAACTGCTGTAGTGGTACCGAGATCAGGAAGGAGTTATGACTAGGATCTTCGGAACTGCCTATCTGGAAACGACAGGAGTCTGTTCCGGGACGCGTCGATACGCAGTCCTCGAGACTAGATACCGGCTGAAGACTCGGCATCGGAGGAAGCGAGGCTATCGATGCATGTCGCGAGGGTTCCGACGCCGGTGGCAGTATCGGCGATGCCGATACCAAGGCAGCCTGGGTTACATCGATCGATACCGACGGTACCGGGGATACCCAATGAGCACCTCTTGCAAAGGCGGTCCATCTCGATGCCGATGCCAGGGTATCGGAACCGATCGACGCCGGTACCAACCCGGAGCATGGCTGAGATTGAGGGAAGTCAATGCGGTGCGTATCGATCGGTCCCGAAGGATGCCCGATGACGATCCCTGGTGAAGAGTGGAATACTCGACACCGGTGCCGATGCCGGAGGCTCGGTACCGCTCGAAGCGGATACCACCCCCGTGCATGGCTCAGGCATGTTCTGTGAGGGGTGAGCCCCAGGAACATCCTGAAACCCCTTTAATGCTTTGGAGCCCGAAGACTCCCGCAGGGGTAATGCCAATGGATTCTTAAGGGTAAGGCCGGAGCCGTCACCATGCTGGGCATGGGACATACCACTCAAGCATTGACTAGTCTTAACAGACTGTTTTTGGGTTACCTGATCCTTTGAAGTAGAGAAACCGGGTACCCTCACTGCCGAGGAAAAAACGGTATCGAGGGAAACTCTAAAAACGGAAGGTTTTCTCACAAAATTATCCCCTGACAAGTCAGGGGAAAAAGGGTCAGGACCCACACAGTTGAGACACCAACTATTGGTGTCTAAACAGAAACAGGTGTTTCCACATCGAATGCACTTCTTAGGAAAAGAAGGCTCCATAATGAAAAGGCCTAGTAGGCCCAAAAAGTTAAGGCAAAAAACTGAAGAAAAAGTCTTTCAGAATTTAGTCAAAAATCCACCGGCGGTACCGGTGGGAGCGGGAAATACAGCCGCGACCACAACAAAAAAACTAAAGTAATTAAAGTAATTAAAAAGAAAGGTTTCTGCGGTGACAGGAGGACGTCCTGCCGGCTCCGCGGAAAAACGAAAACTGAAGAGAGGCTGTGGAGAAGGTGGGAAGTCACTGCGCAGGCGCGAGGGATGCTGCCAAAAGCTTTCTGATTGGAAGCTGGGCAGCATTCCCGTGCAGGCTCCGTCGGTACCGACGTACCCATATGTGAAGACTCATTCCTGCTTGTTCCTGGAGATACAGGCACAAGCAGCAAACCAGTTTCAGTATAAAGAATGCTGCTGAACAAGGGGTCCACAATTCTAGTACAAAAGTAATGGTTTCATAACCTAAGTTGAGCTAAGCAGCTATTAAGTTTGAGACTCAATAAGAAGAAAAATAAACCAAAAGAGTCACTTAACTCCAAGTCAGACTAAGTAAGGATTTTAAAATAAAACCTAACAAACTAGGACTGGCTTCATGAAGCGAGGACACTCAACATTTGGGGCCAGCTGGCACAGGTGTACAACAGATGGTAGAACCTCAGCTCCAGAGAGGCAGCCAACTGCAGCGATCTGAGTAGCAAACAAGCACAGCCCTGGAAGTGGAGGAGCAGGGGTGGAGGGGGTGAGAGGAAAAATCTAGTCCACCTTAGAAATTACCTCTTTTGAATCATCTATTCTTTCAAAATAGACAAAAGCAAATCCTCTTGATCTTCCAGTTCTCTGATCATAAACCACATTAACACCACTCAAAGGTCCATAACGGGAAAACACTTCACGCAGGTCTCTCTCGGTGGTATACAAACTCAGGCCAAAGACACCAAGACAGAGGTTAGGATCTGGATTAGCCTGCAAGACAAAAAACACAAGACTGGCTCAGAGTATATCATGAAAGATCATGGTTACCAGTTTTCAATCACATTTTGAACTTTACCAGTTAGAAAAAATGTGAACCTAGTTTATTAACAGAAATATTAAGGTTTACTCATGTTTTGGCTATTTACACTTTCAGTTCAACAATACATAGATAAAACTAACTGGTAAGACCAACATTATTTCCTCAAGTCCTGCCAGTCCAGTTCTGACACACTGGTTTTGTCCCTACACCAGCAGATGGAGAAAGAACAAAAGCTTGCAGATCCCGCTTTATATAAGGCACTATGCAACCTACAGCTTCCCAGCATTTCTGTAACAAAGCAACTCAAATAACCCCCCTGGAAATCTCATCAGAGGCAAAGGAACACCTCAGGTTGCCACCATGGCTGCTCTTCCAACACTCAGTGGAGAACCAAAAAGAGCCAGAAAAATCACATCAAATAAGACAACACAGGCAGTAATCTGGACTAGTCTGGTAGGACTAAAAGAAAATGAGCAGGCAAAATCTAAAATCGTCCTTATCTACCAGACCAGTCCAGAAGCATGGCATGCAAAAATAGAAATTACACTTACCTGGTAATTGTAGTTCCTGGAGGGTCCAAGTTTAGTCCTCCACATCTGGGTAGTGCACCTCCTCCTGCAGCAAGGAGACTGGACCAATCAACTCTTTAGTAAACTAGCCTGTGTACTGCTGGAACTCCCATCAGCCCTCCAGTGAACTAGTAACAAAGCAGACTCAAAAAAAAGAACAGATTAAAGAAAAAGGTATGGATCAGTATAGAGGACCCCTTAATCAGCTAAGTGACCCCCTCCCCAAACGAGAGGGCTCGAACCCCGCACCTTGCTTCCAACCCCGGCACTTAAAACCGACAGAGCAGCAAGCTGATGAACAAACAACGCAACAGAAAAAAACCCGAAGGAATGAAGAAACCCCTAGAAAAAAGCACCAAGGGCCCTCGTCCGGCAGGGCGTTGTCGTTATTTTTTTTGTTGTTGTTGGTTACTCTTATGAGCCGAAAACATATCGACAGCGTCTCACAACGGACTTAGCGCGCCGCCCAGACAAAGTAGTCACAGAAACCTCCGGGCGGGAATGAGGACTAAACTGGACCCTCCAGGAACTACAATTACCAGGTAAGTGTAATTTCTATTTCCTGAGCGGGTGTCCAGTTTAGTCCTCCACATCCGGGATGTACCAGAGCAGTTAACACCGGGGGGGGGGGGGGGGGGATCTTGCCACGTGGCGCTCAAGACCGCCGACCCAAAACAAGTATCCCGTGCCGCCGCCACATCCAAGCGGTAATGTCTACTGAAGGCATGGAGAGAGGACCACGTCGCCGCCCTGCAAATCTCCAACGGCGGGACCAGACTATGCTCCGCCCAAGACGTGGCTTGCGCTCTAGTAGAATGAGCTCGCAGACCCAATGGAACAGCTTTACCCTGCAGAATATAAGCCGAAGCAATAGCCTCCTTAATCCAACGAGAAATGGAGGCCTTCACCGCCGCTTCCCCCTTTCGAGCTCCACCGAACAGCACAAACAAGTGATCAGACTTTCGAAAGGGCTCGGAAACCTTCAGATACCGACGCAGAATTCGCCGCACATCCAACCTATGGAGAGCGGTGTCGGACTCCTGAGATGATTCTGGGGAAAAAACGGGCAACACCACAGACTGATTCACATGAAAAGGAGAGACCACCTTAGGCAGAAAAGAGGGAACGGTCCGTAAAACCACCCGATCACGAAAAAAGGACAAGAAGGGAGCTCTACAAGAAAGCGCCTGAAGTTCCGAAATACGGCGCGCCAAGCAAATGGCAATGAGAAAAACCGCCTTCAGCGTCAAGTCTTTAACCGAGGCATGGCGGAGGGGTTCAAAAGGCTCCCGAACCAAAGCTTGCAGCACCAGGTTCAAATCCCAAGGTGGCAAAGTAACCCTGCGCGACGGACGCAACCGAAACACAGCCTTTAGAAAACGTCGAATGTCCACATGCGCCGCAAGAGGGACATCCTGAATCATGCCCCGATAGCACGCCAGGGCCGCTACCTGAACCTTCAGAGAACTCGCGGCTAGTCCCTTGTGAAATCCGTCTTGCAAAAAACTAAGAATGACTGCCACCGAAGACGACGCTGCCCGAACGTCGTGCCGGGAACACCAATCTTCAAAAATTCACCAAACTCAAACATACGTAAGGGAGGTAGAAGCTTTTCTAACCCGAAGCAGTGTAGCAATAACCGCCGGGGAATACCCTTTCCTTCTCAACCTAGCCCTTTCAATGGCCATACCGTAAGCGAGAACCGATCCACCTGAGGCATGCGCAGGGGCCCCTGAACCAGCAGATCCATTAAGGGAGGAAGCCGCCATGGCACGCCGTCGAGCAGCCGCACCAGATCCGCGTACCAAGGCCGACGGGCCAATCCAGCGCCACCAATAAGACCTGTCCGCGGTGAGCTTCAATGCGTTGAATTACCCTTCCGATCAGAGCCCACGGCGGGAAGACATACAGAAGCCTGAACTCGGGCCACAGCTGGATGAGTGCATCGATGCCTTCGGACATGCGCTCTCGCCGCCTGCTGAAAAAGCGATTTGTCTTTGCCGACCAGAAGGTTGCCATGAGATCCATGATCGGCGGGCCCCAACGATGAACTATTTGAGCATATATCTGCGGATGCAACTCCCACTCTCCGGTGTCCACGTGCACCCGACTCAGAAAATCCGCCATCACATTTTCTGTTCCCGCGATATGCGCTGCCGAGATGGCCAGGAGTCGCACCTCCACTCAAGCGAACAGCGCATCCGCCTCTTCTTCCATGGCTACGCTTCCCGTACCTCCCTGCCGGTTAATGTACGCCACCGAGTTGTCCGACAGAACGCGAACCACCCGACTCCGTACCGACTCCTCGAAGACTTGCAACGCCAGCCGCACAGCTCGCAGCTCGAGACGGTTGATCGACCACAAAGCCTCCTGCGGAGACCACGTCCCTTGCGCGAAACGGCCCTGACAGTGGGCTCCCCAGCCTGTTAGACTCGCATCCGTGATGACCGGTAAGCAAACTGGTTGTTCCAAGGGGGCTCCCGCCCAAAGAGACCGCGGGCACAACCACCACTGCAACGCTTGCCGAACCCGGCTCAGACACGGCAACTGGCGATTGAGAGAATCAGACTGATTGGACCAACGATGTAGCAGGGCTCGCTGAAGAGGCCGCATATGGAACCTGGCCCACGGAACCACCTCCAGAGTCGACGCCATGGTTCCCAGCAACTGGAGATACCACCATGCCGATGGAGCGGGACTCGCCGAGAAAAACCGCACCAGCTGACGTAACCCTTGTGCGCGGCGATCCGGCAAAGACACCACTCCTGCTGACGCGTCGAAGCAAACTCCCAGATATTCGAGAAGCTGAGTCGGAACCAAGTGACTCTTTTGAACATTGATCACCCAGCCGAGGCTCTGCAGGAGACGCACTACCTTGTTCGTAGCCTGTAAGCTCTCCTCCGATGACTTTGCTCGTATCAACCAGTCGTCGAGATAGGGGTGGACCAGCACACCTTCCCTTTGCAAGGCCGCCGCCACCACCACCATTACCTTGGTGAAAATGTGAGGAGCTGTGGCCAGGCCGAAAGGCAATGCTTGATACTGAAAATGACCCCAGGGAAACGCGAACCGCAGGAACCTTTGATGTGCCGCTCTGATTGGAATATGTAGATAAGCCTCGGTGAGATCCAGAGAAGTCAAAAACTCCCCCTGCCGCACTGCGACGATGATGGACCTGAGAGTCTCCATGCGGAAATGAGGAACCCGCAGACAGCGATTCACGCCCTTGAGATCTAGAATAGGCCGTAAGGACCCGTCCTTTGGCACCACGAAATAAAGGGAGTAACGACCGAGGCCGCGCTCGCTCTCCGGAACGGGAACGACCGCACCCAGCGCTAAGAGACGCTCCAAAGTAGCTCGAATGGCCAGTTCCTTCTACTGCCCCCTGCTGGGAGACAGAACAAAGGAGTCTCGTGGCGGAACGGCAAACTCCAACGCATAACCTTCTCTGACAATTTCTAGGACCCACTGGTCCGTTGTTATGTGGACCCAAGAGGGAAGAAAGTTCCGAAGTCGACCGCCGATCACTTGGCCTCCCTCCGGGGTCCGCCGCACTTCATTGCGGTTTGCGACTAAAGGAAGAGGTCGAACCAGAGGAACCTGTCGAAAATCCTCTGCCAGCACCTCGGAAACCACGAAAGGACTGCGTCCTAGACTTAAACCTGCCTCGCTAGGAACTCCAAAGGCGGGAAGACCGAAACCTCCTCAAGTCCCGAAATTGATTCCGGACCACTGGCAAGCCTCTACCAGACTTAAGCCTGTCCTCCGGTAGCCTCCCACCTTTGGACTCTCCGAAGTCCTTTACCAACTTATCCAAATCGTCCCCGAACAACAACCGGCCTTTAAAAGGGAGTTTGCTGAGACGAGATTTGGAAGAAGGGTCGGCTGCCCAGTTTCGTAGCCAAATGGATCTGCGTGCCACCACCAACGAAGCCATACTATTAGCCAACGTCCGGATCAAATCATAATGGACATCCGCCAAATACGCAGAACCAGACTCTAAGCGCGTGACCTCAAGCAACACTTGCTGATCTAAGAGGGGATTTCTGGCGTAACCGTTGAGCCCACCGCAACAAGGCTCTAGCTATCCAGGCCCCACAGATAGAAGCCTGTAACGACAAGGCATTGGTTTCGAATGCTTGTTTCAACAATCCGTCCACTCTCTTGTCTTGAATGTCCTTCAAGGCCGCACTCCCCTCCACCGGGATTGTGGTCTTTTTCGTCACCGCCGACACTGCTGCGTCCACCTGAGGCGACAAACTTCTCCTTATCCTTGTCTGCCAAAGGATAGAGGCGATGCATCGTCCGGATCCCTTTCAAGCCAGAGTCCGGCTGGTCCCACTCAGCCTGAATCATTTGAGCCACAACCCGGTGTACTGGAACACCACCTGGGAATCCCGAACTGCCTGAATAAGAGGATCCTCCAACGCTTCGCCGTCCCCCGGAGGCGGCGCAGCGAGATTGAGCGTCTGAAGAGCTTACGTGATAAGGGGAACCAATTCTTCCCTACGAAACACCCGAACAATCCTAGCCTGATCCTCAGGGTCCGGAATCTCTCCATCTTCCAGATCATCCATACTGCCCTCCGGATCTACATCCACATCCATGTCTTGCCCTTCCAAATCCTCGTGAACTAAGTCTAAAGACCGAGGTCTCTTAGCGTGCTTGGAAACACCTCCGGGCAGATCCGAACTAGCGGACGGAGGGGCAGAAGACGAGGACAAGGGACTCAGGCCATTTGCCCAACCGCCCCAATTTGAAGGCCTGATGCATAATCAGCAGAAAGTCCGGCGAAAAATCCGTAAAGGCAGAAGGGAGGTCCCCTGGTGCCACCGGAATCCCGGACCCCTGACCCTGAGACCCAGAAGGAACAGGCGGCAACAGAGGTCCCAGAGAATCATTTCCTTCAGCAGACAACGTAGATCCCAAGGGCTCTGTCTGAGAACTGCCCTCCATCTGTTGATCTATATCAAAGGAGACCACAGCGCAGCTCCCGCAGAACCCTGAAGCAGACACTGACCGCCTACGCAAACCGCAGACCACACACTGCTGTTTGGAGGACATGAAGAACAGCCTACAGCCCCCGCAGTACAAGAAGGGACAGACTGGGAGAAGCAGGCCTGCAGAGAAAAAGGCAGAGGCCCAATGCAGTTATCCCTACACTGCACGGCTCTCGTTCTCTGGCTTCGCGTTTTTGTTTTGTTTTTATTTTAGATGCAGGGAAACCCGTGACCTTCTGATTCTGTTCAGGACCCAAAACGCCACCAAATTAGCAAGACCGACCGCCTCTAATCTCCTTTACCGCCAAAACCGCAAACCTAAAATGGCCGCCGCAGTCGAGCCGCGCTGGAGAAAAAAAGGCGCCAAAACCAAAAAAGAAAAAAAAAAAAAAAAAAAGAGTCGACGAAACTACCGGCCCCCAAAATTCGGAGAGAAGGCACTTACCAGGCAGCCATCAATAAATGAAAGGCCCGCAACGCCGCTCAAATCGAGAACGGGAACGTGCAGAGAGCCCGGTTGATGGAGGTAAGCTGAAGCGCCGGTCCTCAGACGGACTGCTTAGAGCCGTGCCATGTGAAAGGCAACACTTGCCGGACCCGGGAGCACACGGATCCTACCCCCGAACCGTCCTGGGGGAGCGATCACAGTCTGCTGCGTACTCTGAGCTGCCAGAAGAGTACCGGGTGAGAAGAGCAGTGCCGGCTCGGCTCCTCTACCGCGCTTGCCCTTTTGTATTTTTTATTATTTTTTTTTTGTTGTTAAAGGTACAGGCTGCAATTAAAGGAAAAAAATAAAGAGAAAGGAAATGAAAATAAAATAAAGAGACAAAAGAAACAGATAACAAGATTTTAAGTGAACCTAGCGCCAGGCTCACACCACCTCCTGCTGCAAGGAGACTGGACACACTGGAGGGCTGATGGGAGTTCCAGCAGTATGTTGTTGTTAAGTGCCGTCGAGTCGGAGTCGACTCATGGCGACCCTCTGGATAGCTATCCTAAATTGTGTTCGGTTTTCAGTCAGGCGGCTCATTGTCGACAGACTGGTACCCGTAGCTGCTGTTATTGTATCGATCCATCTCATTGCTGGCCTTCCTCTTTTGCGTTGACCTTCTATCATGCCAAGCATGATGTCTTTCTCTAATGATCTCTCTCTTCGCATGATGTGTCCAAAGTATGAAAGTCGAAGTCTTGTCATCTGAGCTTCTAAAGAAAGCTTAGGTTTGATCTCCTCTAGTACCGACTGGTTTGTTCTTTGGGCAGTCCATGGTACACACAGTATTTGCCGCCAGCACCATAATTCAAAGGCATCAATTTTCTTCCTGTCTGTCTTTTTCACTGTCCAGCTTTCACATCCATATGATGTTATTGAAAATACCATGGCTTCAACAAGTCAAATCTTTGTATGGAGAGAGACATCTCTGCTCTTGAGAATCTTATCTAGGTCTTTCATAGCCATTCTGCCAAGAGCAATGCGTCGTGTGATTTCTTGACTGCTTGTTGCTTCTTTATTGATAGTTGATCCAAGTAGGTTAAAGTTGTTCACAATTTCAATTCCTTCTCCTTCAACGATGAACCTGTTGATTATGCCAGTTGTCATGATCTTTGTCTTCTTTACATTAAGGTGCAGGCCCATTCTGAGACTATGTTCTTTGATTGTGAGAAGCAAATGTTTCAGATCATCTTCACTTTCAGCCAGTAATGTAGTATCATCAGCATAGCGAAGATTGTTGATGAGTCTTCCACCAATCTTCACACCTCTGTTGTCTTCATACAATCCTGCTTCTCTGATGATTTGTTCTGCATATAAATTAAACAGGTAGGGGGAAAGTATGCAGCACTATACAGGCTAGTTTACTAAAGAGTTGATTGGTCCAGTCTCCTTGCTGCAGGAGGAGGTGCACTACCCGGATGTGGAGGACTAAACTGGACACCCGCTCAGGAAAGCACTCCTTAAAAAGATGGGAGGGACTATGAGATGCCAGCACCAGACCGCCATATACTCCCTAATTCGAAGGTCTAAACAGTAATGGTGTGAAAAAGGTGTGCAAGGATAAGAGTTATTCATCTGTAGCAGGTATTCTCTTTGGATATCAAGATGGTGAAATTTTACTACCTGATAATTTCCTTTCCTGGAATTCTGCTAGACCAGTCCAGACAAATGGGTGATGCCCACCTACCAGAAGATGGAGACCAATAAAAAATAGAAGCTTCCAGTGACATCACCACTGGAATAAGGACTGGTGCAGTTAGGGCCATCCTTCTGTTTAAACAACAAGCCCCCATGCCAAACACACACAGAACAAACTACAACCCCAACGACAAAAAACCCAGAAGGACAAAGGCCCAAACACTGGGAAGACAAGAATAATACCCACCAACTCAAGAACTATACACAACATAATCAATTCATACAAACCAGAGACAACAGTGAACTTCCACAGGACATGTCCTGATCTGGCCAGCACAATTCCAGGAAAGGAAATTATCAGGTAAGTTAAAATTTCACCTGCTAGACCAGTCCAGACAAGTGGGAAATTTCAAAAGCTACAAATCATCCAGGTGGGAAGGAAGGCATGGCTTCTCTAAGAACCTCAGACCCAAAAGCCACACCTGACCTGGCTTGCAGGTCTATAAAGTAAGGCTTGACAAAAGTACTCAGGAAGACCACTTAACTGCTCCACATGTGACTACTGGGGCTGATGCCCTGGACTCCACCCAAGATGCCTATGTCCCAGTAGAAGGAGCATACAATCCCACCAAACAGGCCATTCCTGCAGAATGAAGGCAGAAGGGACCTCCTTAATCCAACAGTTAAGGCTGACTTTGGAGGCTGCACCCTTATAGCGAGCCACCAAGACAAGGAAAAGCCTCTCAGATCTACGGAAGGCATTAACCACTTTCAGGTAGCGAAGCAACAGCCCGCAGACATCCAAATAGAGCTCATTATCTCATTCTTTATACTCATCTGACAAAAAGGCTGGAAACAAAACCACCTGATTGACATGGAAAGCGTAGTTACTCACCTGTAACAGGTGTTCTCCAGGGACAGCAGGAATCAGTCCTCACTTATGGGCGACATCGGCACCGACGGAGCCCGTGCGGAGCAATTCCTCAGCTTTCAAAGAAAGCCTTTGGGATTGCTGCCACGCATACGTGGTCCTCTTCCTGCCCAAAGGTGCCATCTTGCTCAGTCAGTTCCCAAAGCTAGAGCTCTACTAAGTAGATGGCAATGGAAGGATACAAAAATTGCAACTCTTCAGGGGAGGTGGGAGGGTATTGAGGACCGATTCCTGCTGTCCCTGGAGAACACCTGTTACAGGTGAATAACCACGCTTTCTCCAGGAACAAGCAGGAAGTCAGTCCTCACTTATGGGACTCCCCAGCTACAGGCTACCAAACCTGTAAGCCAAAAATGCCTCCACAAAGCCGTGAGCAGAAGCCGATGTCCGAAGGAAGCCAGAGTCCTCGGGCCTGCGGGGCAAGCTCTTGGTAGCCGCAGGAGGGTCAGACGGCAGGGGTTGCTTATACCCCAAACTACAGAGTACAGTCTGGCCAAAGGCACTGTCCCCAGTGGGACTCCCTCTCCAAGCAGTAGTGCGAAGTGAAGGTATTCGCTGAAGACCAGGTCACAACCCGGCAGATGTCCGTCAGAGGCACTAAGTACAGCGACGCCACCTTTGCGCAGACGTCGTACGCGGTAACCAGACAATCCAGCGGGGTGCCCACCTTTGCCTGAGCAAAGGCGATGCAGTCTTCCACCCAGATGGAGAGGGTGCACTTGGTGACTGCCAGCCCCAGGCTGTTGGGATCGTAGGCAATGAAGAGCCGGTCGGACCTGCGATGATCTTGGGTGCGCTGCAGGTAGAAGGCAAGAGCTCTCTTGCAGTCGAGTGTATGCAGGACCTCCAATGCCCGGTCGATGTGAGGTCTCGGGGAAAAAAGTCGGCAACATCACCTCCTGATTGAGGTGGAAATCTAAGACAACCTTCGGTAGGAAGCTGAGGTGGGTATGAAGGACCATCCTGTTCCTGTAAAACCTGGTGTAGGGAGTCTTGGTCATGAGAACTTGAAGTTTGCAGACTCGCCGTGCCGAGGTCAGTGCCACCAGGAAAATCACCTTCCAGGAGAGGTTAGCACATTGCTATCGGCTCCAAAGGCAGCTGCGTCAGCTGCATGAGCATGATGTTTGGGTCCCATTCCACCGGGGGAGGCTGGATGGGGGGTTTGGAAAGCAGGGGACACTGCATGAAGCAGGAGACCACAGGCTGACCTGAGTGGGGTTTGCCCTCAATGGGCAAGTGGTTGGCAGAGATGGCGCTCAGGTGAACCCTGACCAAGTTGGACTTCAGTCCCACCTGCGAAAGGTAGAGACGGTATTGGAGAACCTAACAGGTGGAGGAGGAGAACGGGTCGATCTGGAGCTCAAAGCACCAGATCGAAAACCACCGCCACTTCATGGTGTAGGCCAGCCTCATCGAGTCCTTCCTCAACGTCCTTGATCTCCACTGAAAGGTACAACAAGGCTAAAGAGACCCATTCAGCCACCAGGCTGTCAGAGATAGCAAGACCAAGTTCAGGTCAGCAGAGCGGGGGCACTGTCCAGGTTGTCGAGGCCACGAAGAAGCCACTAGAATCACCGAGGCTCAATCACGCTGGATCTTGTGGCAGGTCCTTGCCAGGAGAGAAGTGGGAGGGAATGCATACAGAAGCCCAGAAGTCAGTTCAGGAGGAATGCATCCGGGGCCACCCTGCTCGGGTGTGATATTGGCCCGCAGAAGCGGGAGAGCTGCATGTTCGCCGGGCTGGTGAGCAGATCCATGGATGGAGTCCCCCAGCGGCGGAACGTATGGAGAACCACCTCTGGACTCGGGCGCCACTCGTGGGTGGAGAAGCCTGCTGAGCCTGTCTGCGAGGACATTGTCCTGGCCCAGGAGGTAGACAGCTCTTAGGGTCATGCCCCGGCGCACTGCAAAGGAGGAGTTACAACAGTCTAATCGGGAGATTACAAGGAAAAGAACTAGAGTGATGAGGGAGGAAGGAGGGAGAAAAGATTGAATAGCGCGGATCTTAAGGAGGTGGAAAAAGGAACTACAGACGAGTGCAGATATATGCTGGTGAAAGGAAAGGGAGGAATCCAGGATGACACCGAGATAACAGAAGGTGGAAATGAGCGGGATGGGAAGGGTGGACAATGTGGGAGATAGCGAGGGGGAAGGAGCATCAAAGGAAAACCAGAGAGCGGCGGACTTACAGGGATTCACATGAAGGAAGTTGTTGGTGAACCAGGTAGAGATATGGACAAGACAAGTGTCAAGAGCAGTAAGGCCGGGGGCCAAGAGATTGGTGTGATACAGAAGCAGGATGTCATCCACATAATAGTAAGCTGAGATTCCTTCCTGCTGGATGAGCAGGGCAAGTGGAGCAAGAAACCCACTGAAGAGGAAGGGGACAAGAACGGAACACTGGGGGACACCACAGTGAAGAAGTGCGGGATGACAGAAAAGAGTGGAACCACTGAAAAAAAGGTG
Source organism: Ichthyophis bannanicus (assembly GCA_033557465.1). Taxonomy (NCBI): domain Eukaryota; kingdom Metazoa; phylum Chordata; class Amphibia; order Gymnophiona; family Ichthyophiidae; genus Ichthyophis; species Ichthyophis bannanicus. The sequence goes on from CM066031.1 coordinate 553,740,345, forward strand.
CCGTGGATTCCAAGATCAGACCGACAGGCAAGGAGGGTGCGGTGGTCGACAACATCAAACATGGAGGAGAGATCTAGAGAGACAGCAATGGAAATGTCACCATGGTCGTGGGATTGATATATCTTGCTAAGAAGTGCCAGATGGGTGGTTTCGGTACTGTGACCGGATCTGAAGTCAGATTGACGAGGGTGGAGTGAGAGGGTCGAGTCAAGGTGTGCAGAAAGTTGTGCAAAGACAAGTTTCTTAAGAATTTTGGAGAGAAAGGGAAGGTTGGATATCGGGCGCCAGCGTAAGTAAAGGGCGGTATATCAAATGCCTAAACCATAACCATAACCAAGGTCGGGTTTCTTCAGGAGGGGACGGACGGACAAGGGCATGCTTCCAGGCGGAGGGAAAACAGCCAGAACTTAGACTAGAATTAACTATGAGTAGTATATAGGGGAGGAGAAAGAGTGAGGGGTCAAGAAGCCAGAATGAAGGAAGAGGGTCAAGTGGGCATGTGGTCTTGTGGGAGGTGGTAATAGCCTTGGCAAGTTCAGTTGATGTAACAGGCCGGAATGTGTGCCAGGTATGAGGAAAAGTGTGAGTTGGGGGGGGGGGGGTGGGGGTGGGGAGAGCGCGCGACTGGGGAGGTAGAGGAGGGTGGGGGGAAGACAAGAACAGAAGTAGGAGCAGAGAAACCGGATCTCGTTAGTGAAGGAGGCAGCAAGACAAGCTGGGCTAGGGGCCTCAGCAGGGGACACTGATGATGCAGAGGTGGCAGAAGACGAGGAGAGGTGGTGTACGACCTGATAGAGACGCCGAGTGGAATTGGAGGAGGAAGAGATAAGGTTCGAGTAACACGATTGTTTAGCAGTAGAGATCATTGAGAAGTAGAGGTGGTGGCATTGACAAAAAGTAGCAAGGGAATCAGGAGAGGGGTGTTTACGCCAGACACGCTCTGCACGGCGTAGATATGTGCGCTGCAGATACAGGCTGGGGTGATACCAGGAATGATGAGAGGATAGTTGTGAGGAAACGGGATAGAGAGGGGCCAAGTTAGAGGGTGGAAGAAAGGGTAGAGGACCAGACATCGATCTGTCTACTGTGAGAGTCGAGAAATCTGAAGGAAAGAGAATCAGCTGGTGGGACTTGTTGGAGGATAAGAGGAGTGATATGGCACTTGAGGTGCTGGGTGTGAAAACCCGTGGAGGGAGGGAAAAGGAAAACAGAAGACAGAGGTGATTAGACCAAGGAAGAGGGAAGGACGAGAGACTGGATGGTAGGTAAGGGGAGCAGACAGGGGTGAGAACAAGATCAAGAATACGTCCTGAGGCATGGGTTGGACAGGAAACGTGCTGCTTGAAAGCACAGATCTTCAAGGAGTGACAAGAGGATCTTGTCCCATGACCTGGCTGGGGAAACAAGATGAACATTAAAATCTCCCAGAACAGCAAGGTTGGGAGACAGGAGGGTTATTTCCGAGAGGGAGAGGAGGGAATCCCAAAGATCAGAACGGAGTGAAGGAGGAATGTAAAGAAGGAGGAAATACACCCTGAAATGCAGATACTTCCTGTGCTTGGGGTAGACAGGAATGTGAGTGTAAGCATCTCTGAGATCCAAGGAGCAGAGCCAATAGCCCTGCCGGAGGTAGGGTAGCAGGACACCAAGGGATAGCATTTTGAACTTCTCCCGCACCAGAAACTTGTTCAGGTTCCTGAGGTTGAGGATGGGAAATAATGGGAAAAATACTGGGAATAAAATCCCTGACCCCGGAGGTGCGGCAGACCTCTTTCAACCACCTGTTGACTGAGGAGATTGTTCAGCTCTTACTGCAAGCAAGCCTGGTGCAAGGGAAGCAGAGTAGGCTCTGCCAGGGAGAAGGGAGGCAAGTAGCGAAGGTGGCAAGTAGCCAAGGTCTCGAATGGTGGACGGGTGAGCTTCCCCAACACCACATTGAGGTCCCATTCGGTAGCTGGAGGGCAAACCGGGGGCTTAGAAAGGAGCAGGCCCCGTAGGAAGCAGCCCATCAGAGGTTGGGCTGAAAGGGGTTTACCATCCACCGGGTGGTGGTGAGCCTCTAGGGCACTGAGGTGCACCCTAACAGAATTAGACCTGAGCCTGGAGTGAGAAAGGTGGAGAAGATACTGCAACATCATAGCCACCAGGCAGGAGAAAGGGTCAGCCCCTTACTCAGCACACCAAGCTGAGAACCTACGCCATTTGAAGGCATATGCCTTCCTCGTAGAGGCCTTATGGGAGGCCAGAAGGACATTCTCCACTTTATGGGAAGGTGGAGATGGGCCAGGGCTACCCTCTCAGAAGCCAAGCCGTGAGCAAAAAAGAGACCCCAGGTTGGGGTGTAGGAGAGAGCCCCCCTCATGAGATAGATGCCCTGGGCCAGTTCCCAAGGGGATGGGGGCTTCCACCGCCAACTGCAGAAGCAGTGGGAATCACGGTTGCCTGGGCCATCGGGGGGGGCTATCAAGATGAGCGAGGCCCTATCGCGAAGGGTCTTGAAAAAGGTGTCTTGGCAATCAGCAATGTCGGAAGGAAGGCGTACATGAGGACCCCAGACCATGGGACTAGAAACGCGTCCGCTGCAACCCTGGAGGGGTGAGCCTGCAGAGAGCGGGGCAACTGGAAGTTGTCTGGACTGGCAAACAGGTTCATCATGGGTCCCCCCAGAGTGGGAAAAGCTGGTTGGCTACCGTGGGGTCCAGCTACCACTTGTGCAGTTGGAGAACCCTGCTTAGCCTGTTGGCTAGTAGGTTGTCCTGTCCTGGTAGGTACACCGCTTTGAAAATGATTCCCTGCTAGGCCGCGTAAGAGCAAAGGGCCAGCACCTCATGACAGAGGGAAAGTGACCCTGTGCCCCCTTGCTTGTTCACAAAGAACACGACCACCTGGTTGTCCATCTGGACCAGGACTGGCCGATGACGGAGGCGATGGCCACTGTTCCCTCTAAGCTGTGCGCGTGTGCGCGCGCACACACCTTGCCAAGCGAGCGCACATACTTTACAACAGAGCGCACAAAAATTACGGTTCTGATTCTGATAGAAAACACATGTCTTAAAATTTAAAAGTTGTGTATTTACGGTTTTCACAAGTTCTACAATATTTTCTAGTGCAATCAATGTGGTGTACATACTGTATTCTAACGTGTAGTCAAATTTTAAAGTATATAATTCCGAGTGTCGTTATGTGGCGCACAAAAATTTAACCTTCCTTCAAAAGCTGCACAGAGAATGTAAATAAAATAAAAATATTTTATGCGCACACAGCCTACAGAAAATTAGAGGGAACACTGGCGATGGCCAAAGACTCTCAGGTCAAGGTGAATGGCACAAAGCTCCAGGAGATTAATTTGCTGGGTGCTCTTGTCTGGTGACCAGCTGCCCTGGGTGCGGAGACCCTCGCAATGGGCTCCCCAGCTAAGTAGGAAGGTATCCACGGTGAGGACAATAGATTGTCCTGGACCTTGGAAAGGCATGCCCATTTCATTCTCATGTGGAAACGGGCATCTGGAGTAATGTGGACCGTGGAGGCCATTATTTATTTATTATTTTATTTATTTATATTCTCTTATATACCGCGCTATTCTGCATCAGTGCGGTTTACATTGAACAAACTGAAATTACATTGAACAGGGCATTATAACTTGGAGATAACTATTTTACAGGGAACATGGGCTATGGAGGGTTAAGTGGCTTGCCCAAGACCACAAGGAGCACCTGTCGGACTAGAAACCCCAGTCCTTCCGGCCCAAGGTTGCTGTTCTCTAGTGGGAATTGAACCCCTGACCTTCCGGCCTGAAGTACCTTGCTACCGGAGGATGTAGTAAAGGCTGTTAGTGTAGCTGGGTTTAAAAAAGGTTTGGACAAGTTCCTGGAGGAAAGGTCCATAAACCATTATTAAGAAGGGACCCAGGATATCAATGCTTGAACCAATACAAGCATTGTGGAACCTGTGTCCCTTGGGGAAACTGCTAGGTACATATGACCTAGATTGGCCACTGTTGGAAACAGAATACTGGGCTTGATGGACCTTGGTCTGACCCAGAATGGCATATCTTATGTTCTTATGCCCCAACCACTAGGCCACGCCTCCACTCCATGTGCCCGAGGAGGCACAGAGGATGGTGGGCAGACTCCGAGGGACAGTGTTTTATGTCCCGGGCCAGAGATCTGAGGCGGTCTACCCGGTCCGTGGGCAAGAAAGCCTTTGACTGGTGGGTGTCTAGCTTTGCTCCGATGAATTCCAGGCACTGTGTCGGAAGAAGGTGGGACTTGGGGTAGTTTATGACGAAGCCCAAGTGCTGGAGAACCTGGATGCTGCGTGCAGTGGCCTACTGCACCTCGGACGCCGTGTCCACTTTTACGAGCCAGTCGTCCAGGTAGGGAAGCACGAAGACTCCCTGAAGCCTGAGAAAGGCGGCCACGACTGCCAGGCATTTCGTGAACACCCTTGGGGCACAGACGAGCACCCTGTACTGAAAGTGCCTGCCCCCTACTACAAACCGCAGGTACTGCCTGTGGTGTGGGTGGATTAGGATGCGAGTATAAGCATCCTTGAGGTCTAAGGAGCATAGCCAGTCTCCATGCTGGAGGTAGGGCAGCAATGTTCCAAGGGAGAGCATCTTGAACTTCTCCCGCACCAGGAATTCGTTGAGGTTGCGCAGAATGAGGATGGGCCTTAGGCCCCCTGTCCTCTTTGGGATGAGGAAGTATCTGGAGTACAACCCTTTGCCCTGGAGGTGGTGGGGCACCGGTTCCACCGCATTGTCCTCGAGAAGACCTGCCAGTTCCTTCAGAAGGTGGTCCTGGTGGAGGGGAGACCTTGGGGGGGGGGGGGGCTCTCCTGGAAAATAAGGAGGCGGCATCTGGGTCAAGCGGAGGAGGTAACCCTCCCTGACCACCCTCAGTGCCCAGGCATCGGTAATGATGTTTACCCACCTCAGGGCATAGAGGGTCAGTCGTCCCCCTGTAGGCTGATGACCTCCTTGGGGTAGAGTGGTTATGCTAAGGTAGTCAAAAACTCCCCACTGGCTGGGCCAGAACTGGTGCCTGGGGCTTCGGAGCCTTCTGCTTACGCGGGCCATGCCCTTGTCCCTTGGCCTGCTGCCCTTGTTGGGGAGCCAGGGAGGCATGAAAATGTGGGTAGTTTTGTTTACCCGAGGCCTTCTGTTGGGGAGGGGCAGCTGTCTTCTTAGAGCCTGGCCTTCGTCATGAACTCTGTCTCCAACTCGGCGGCCTTGTCGGTCATGGGCATGCCAAAGAGGTTTTTCTCCCTGGCAGAGGACATCGACCTACTTGTCCTGGACCCATTGCTCGAGGTTGGACAAATGGAGCAAGCCTGGACGCGTGCACAGATGCCTGCTGCGGCTACCAGGGCCGCCGACTCGAACTGTAAACCGCCCTGATGATACAAAGGGCAGTATATCAAATTGCTGAATAAACAAACCAACCCATCATAGGCCGCTTGAGACAAACTTGGAGCATTCATGGACGGCCTTGGACAGGCTCCTGAAGCGATGCAAGGGTTCCTCTGAGACACCAGCTGAGAAACTGGTGAGCTCCTTTGCCAGATCCCTCAGGTACATGTCCATGTACAGCTAGTAGGCCTGGACACGGCAAATGAGCAATGAGCCCTGCGAGGGTGTCCAAGCATTGAGCACTCCCTGCCAAGGGCGTCCAAGGTGTGGGCCTCCCTCCTGGGGGGCACCGAGGCGTGCGTTGTCTGGCTCTTCAGCCAACTCATGGCCGACTCTACCATCATGGAGTTGTGCGGCAGTTGTGACTTCTGGAAGCCAGGGCTCCAGCAGACTTGATACATCGAGTCAAGCCGCTTGCTCACTACCGCATCGATGCCGGTGTCTCCCACATGCAGAACATGAGCCGTTCTGGGAATCTCCAGCTCGTCAGCCTGAGGGTCCTCCTCCGACTTGGTCGGGAAAACCAGTGCCTTAGACATATCTTTGACAAAGTCTAAGAATCCCATGTCCTCCGGCGGGGACCTTCTCCGAGGTCCCAAGACTGGGGAGTCCGAGGGGATGTCGCGGCGTCGACTGGTATCTGAGGACTTGTCATCCTCCGTCTCCCACTCTGAGTAGTCCGAGGAAGACTAGGGTGGGCTGCTCTGCAGGCCTCAAAGGGCCCGAGGAAACACGGTCCATCCCCGGTCCATCTTTTGCTGTTCCACCTCGGGCAAACCCTGATCGGAGTGACGCCCAGGGCGCAGGGTCACTGCGGGGGACCCCGCCAGCAGTGAATCAGTAGGGCAAGGTACCACCGGGGATCCCAGGGCTGCCTTGCGGAAAATGTCGTCTGACTTTTGCTTGTGGTCAGCCCCCAGACACCATAGACAGCAGTCGTAGGTGTCCTTGAGCAACATATTTTTGGAGCATCTGTCATATTTCTTAAAACCAGTGGCCATGGGGGCAAAAAGGGCCCCTGCGAGGTCGAAAACCCTTGAGGCCAGCGGTCGGGGAAAAAAGGGCACGAAAAGGGCCCGAAAGAAAAAAAACACGAATCAATCAAAAAAGGGATCCCCTAGACCAGGGGTGGGAAATTCCGGTCCTGGAGTGCCACAGACCAGTCAGGTTTTCATGATGTCCCTAATGAATATTCACGGACCTATTTCCATACAATAGAAGGCAGTGGATGCAAATAGATCTCATGAATATTCATTAGGGACATCACGAAAACCTGACTGGTCAGCGGCCCTCCAGGACCGGAATTGCCCACACCTGCCCTAGCCCACAGCCAGAGAAGGGGCAAAGGGGAGGACGAGAGAGCACCAGTGCTACCGGAAAGAAAAGGCCAAAAGGCCAAAGTCAAGAAAAACTTTTCCCGAGGGATGAGGACGTGCATCTGAAGGGCTCCACGGAAAAAGGGAGACTGAGCAAGATGGCACCTTTAGGCAGGAAGAGGACCATGCATGCACGGCAGCAATCCCAAAGACTTTCTTTGAAAGCTGAGGAATTGCTCCGCATGGGCTCAGTCGGTGCCGTCACCCATAAGTGAGGGCTGACTTCCTGCTTGCTCCTGGAGAAGGACAGTTATTACTTTAGGCAGAAGGAAGGGACTGGCCGCAAGATCACCATCTCCATGGAGAATGTCAAGTATGAGTCTCAACAGTTCCAAAATATGGCGAATCAAACAAATCAGCACAAAAGACTGCCTTTAGAGAGGCATCCAAAAGCATGCCCACCGCAGTGTTTTAAAGGGAGGGCCCATTAAGGCCTAAAGCACCAGGCCAAGATTCCAGGGCAGAACCACAGCTCAGGAGGGAGGAGTGGCCTAGTGGTTGGGGCAAGTTACCTTGGGCAAGAAGGACTGGGGTTTTCTAGTCCCACAGGTGTTCCTTGTGGCCTTGAGCAAGCTACTTAACCCTCCGTTGCCTCAGGTACAAAAAAAACAGATTGTGACTAGGGAGACAAGGGAAAAATATATATAAGGTACCTGAATGTACACCGCTTTGACTGGTATAAAAGCGGTATAAAAGCTAAGGGGTACCCTAAATACTGGAGTAGCCGCCAAGTGATTAGGGCAGCAGCCTAAGACCAGAAAGCAGTTACTTACCTGTAACAGGTGATCTCTGGGAACAGCAGGAATTAGTCTTCACATATGGGTACATCGGTACCGACGGAGCCTGCACGGGAATGCTCCCCAGCATCCAATCAGAAAGCTTTTGGGAGCATCCCTCGCGCCTGCGCGCTGACTTCCCACCTTTCCCACTGCCTCTCCTCAGTTGAGTTTCATAGCTGAGACAGAAGGAGAGAAAGAGGAAAGGAGATAGATAGATACAACTCCTAGGGAAGGTGGGTGGGTTGTGAAGACTAATTCCTGCTGTTCCCAGAGATCACCTGTTACAGGTAAGTAACTGTGCTATCTCCAGGAACAAGCAGGAATGAGTCTTCACATATGGGGACTCCCTAGCTGTGGGTGCCAGGGGAGATCCCATAAAATGCGTATCCCTGGAATCCCCTGAGGGATGGGGGGTAGGAGTTGAATAGAGAAGAGCTGTAGAGGAACAGCGAATCTAAAGACTACAGAGAAAAAGAGTCTTTAGAATGTATGTCAAGTATCATTAAAATATTTAATGAACTAGTACAATATAGAGCTTACCTACTGGATTGCAGGAAGTAGAACTGTGATGGAGTGTACTGTAGATGCAGTAGCGGAATCCTCAAGGTAACTTCACAGCAGTGAGGATGAAGTTCCAAACCTGGAATGGGCAAGTGACCCAGGTGTCAACTGGGGTAGGAGAAGAACGGCAGGTCTTCAATGGAAAGCTTTATGGGAAAAAGCTGAAAACTCTTTTAGGTACAGAGTTATTAACATTGAGGACTAAAAGAAGACGACTGACCGATCTGTAAAATTAGCCCAGTCCTGAAGGGAAAGAGGGGGTATGGAAAAAAGCCCCTATTCCCAAGGAGAACAGAAATGTACTCAGAAATACTGAAGATGTACACTGTCTTTCCTAGCTGGTAAGAGATAGGAAGACATTGAAGTTTGATACTTCATAGACAGGGAGATCTATAACAAAAATAGAAGCTGTTGACATCAGAGCAGTAATTGTGTGTATAACCGCTTCCACTTACTGAGCCGTATGAGAATAGGCAAGTTGACTGTCTGGACCCCTTAAGAAGGTAAAAGCTTTATAGCACAGACAGTTAGGGAGATAGTAGGTAATACATAGCATCCTATGGACATCTCCCAATGGGCACATATATATATATATATATATATATATATATATGGAGATACATACATATCTATATATATGTGCATATATGTCTAGATATGTGTGATATATATATATATATGTATATATAGATGGGCATGACTTATGCCCACACAGACTACAGAAATATGTATGTATAGGACATATACATACATGAATATAAGTCTGAGGATACATGCCTGCCACTGAGCCCCACAAAAACATTCACATGGGGAATGTGATGGGAAAAGATTTACCTAATAATGAGGGGGTAAAAACCACCTGAAGATATATAGAGAATCTATTTCTGCGGTGCAGGAATGTAGTTCAGTGGAATAACCAGTATGGTTGCGTGAAAAAACAGAGGATAATAGCAGTCTGGCAAGAGCACGTCAGGAGTACTTTAGGACTCTGACATGTCCAAAGGACAAAAAAAAACGCATAGACTAAGACACCAGGATGACCCAGCCAAGGGACACAGGGGTATCATGTACACTAAAAGAGTATGCATTGTCCAAGTGGAGCAGAAAAGCATAATGCCAAGCTGTAAGGAAAAAAGGGGTAGATTCCTGCAAGATTGGGAACTCCTTGGACATTCACGCCATGGAATGATTATATAAACTTTTTCTACTATATGGGAAAAAACCCTCAGAGACAAAGTTCAATGCTCTGTAACAAGGGCCCATAGTAGAAAGCTTTTCTGAAGATTGCAGAGAGCATTGTGCAGGAGAATTATAAGATAAAACTGACAGAAGTCAGGCATGTTGCCACATCCTAGGAAAGGATATGGCTAGAAGATGATAACCTGCAGTGAGTAGTATTATGCAAGATAGTTGAAAGTAGCTTGCAATGAGTATTAAAGTAATCACTGGAACTCCTGCATACACAGCAACTGAACAAAACAGCAGAGGGGATTCTCCTGTATAAAACAGAGAGAAAACAGACAAAGGGAGCGGAGGATATTCCCGTCCCTGTCTGATGAGTTGTTCAGAGCATGCACTGAAGGATAACAAAAGGTCTACACTGGAAGAAAGAGAAGTGTTTCAGTATGGTACCAACCCAAGCAGGGGAAACCCTGGAAGAGAGGGGGTTGGAAGGTGACTTACCATATGGTAAGTCAGCTGAAGGAAAGAATGTCCATATGGGGACAGAAACTATCATGGGATAGTTGTAACCTCCCTTCATAGTAGTAAGAAGGGGAGAATTCTGTAACCCATGGACAAAAATATCCTGACAGCTTATCATACTGAAAGGAGAAAACCAGTGTAGAGTTTGAAGAATAAACTTCTAAGAAGAAGTTAATTGTAGATTGTAACATACAGGAACCTATGGTTGCTGGTTATTAGACTGGTTAGAGTCTGTGGACTTCAGACTAGGATGAGATGTCCCTTGCTTGGGTACATCTGGAGGATGGGCAGGAGAAGGGTGAAACCTTCTTTTCTTAGGGAAAGAAGGTTTGGTAGGACATTTCCTACGTCCTGGGAAAAAGAAGGCTTAGGATGGTTTCCAGAACCAGGGAAGTCAGTGGAGCAATGAGCAACCTGACGTAAAGCCTCTCTATTGAAGAGATTTTCTCCAGTACAAGGAGAATTACCCAGTGTATGTTGTGCCCATCTGCTCAAGTCTGAAGCTTGCAGCCAGGCTGTACGACGTCCTCCAATGGCAATAGCAGAGGATCTGCTAACAGACTCAAAAGAGTCTAGAGAAGCACGAGAAAGAAACCAAGAGATATTCCTGCTATGATTAAGAAGCAAGGAATAGTCAGTGGCCTTAGGTTCTGACAAAAAAGGGGACAAAAGAGATAATTTCTCTGTGACCTCCTGGAGTGTCAGACTCATATAAAAAATATATGAAATAATTCTTGAAGCCAGCATAGAAGTTTGGAAGGTTTGACGTCCAAAGGCATCAAGTGCTTTAGATGCACGACCTGGCGGATAAGAAGAATGCTTCTTCTTGCTTCTTACCTTCCTCATTGCTGATTCCACTACAATGGAATGATGTGGAAGTTGTTTCTTTTGAAACCCCGAAGAGGGAGGCACCTGATACAGAACATTCATGGCTGTAGAAGGCGAAGGAACCTTTAAGGGTGATTCCCACATCCTCAGAAGAAGATCCTGCAAAGAATGATGTAAAGGAAGCATTATATTTTCCTTATCTGCAGGATCTTGGTCAAGAGTAAAGCCAGGAATAGGAATGGCAAGAAAGGTTGCCATGTCAAGGAGAAATTTCTGAAAAGAAGGATCTCCAATAGGAACTATTCCTGGGTAAGCTGAGGTTGAAGGAGCAGCTTGAGCACCAGAAGACATACTGGACTGGTGCAGAAAAAGAATCCTGCTAGATGGACAGTGATACTGACAGTTCTGATTTGAGGCAGTTAGTACTGCATTGTCAGTGCCTGGTATCGATGGCACCGATGGAACTGCAGGAATCGACATCGATACCGGTATCGGAGACGATAATGTCATCGAAGCAATAATAGGGGGCTGCTGAAGCGGTGCCGAGGTAACCAGAGAGCCTTGGTAAATATCCTCGGTACTGCGTAGTCGGAAACGAAATGGATCGGTTCCGAAACGCGTCGGTACCAAGTCATCGAGACTGGATATCGATTCTAGACTCGGCATCGAAGCGAACGAGTCCATTGATGCATGTCTAGAAGGGTACCGACATTGGTGGTGGTATCGGCGATGCCGATACAGGAAAGTCAATCGGAGTCGCATCGATCGGTTCCGAAGGCACCGAGGACGTCCGAAGACGATGCCCGGTGAAGAGCGGAACACTCGACACCGGCACCGATGTCGGGGTATCGGTACCGCTCTAAGCCGATACCAACCCCGAGCATGGTGAAGATACAGGAAAGTCAATCTGGGTCATATCGATCGGTCCCGAAGGTACCGAGGATACCAGATGACGATCCCAAGAAGAGTGGAACACTCGACACCGATGCCGATGTATCGGTACCGCTCGAAGCCGGTACCAATCCCGAGCATGGCTGGGATACAGGAAAGCCAATCTGGGTCATATCGATCGGCCCCGAAGGTACCGAGGATACCAGATGACGATCCCTGGTGAAGGGTGGAACACTCGACACCGGTGCCGATGCCGGGGGATCGGTACCGCTCGAAGCGGATACTACCCCCGAGCATGGCTCAGGTATGTTCTGTGAGGGGTGAGCCCCAGGAACAACCTGAAACCCCGTGAATGCTTTGGAGCCCGAAGACTCCCGCAGGGGTTTTATTGCCAATGGGGTCTTGAGGGCAAGGCCGAAGCCGTCATCATGCTGGGCATGAGACTTACCCTTCAAGAATTGGCTAGTCTTAACAGACTGTTTGTGGGTTACCTGATCCTGGAGAGAAGAATAAACCGGTGTCCTCATCTCAGGAGGAAAAACGGCATCGAGGGAAACTCGAAAAAGGGAAGGTCTTCTCCCAATAATATAGCCTGAGGTATCAGGGGAAAAAGGGTCAGGACCCAAACAGGTTAGACACCAAGCATTGGAGTCTAAAAAGAAAACTAAGTTTCCGCAGTGAAGGCACTTCTTAGGGGAAGAAGGCTCCATGTTGGAAAAGGCCTGGTAGGCTCCAAAAAGTTAAAACAAAAAACTGAGGAGAAAATATTTCTCTAAGTTTGGAAAAGAAAAGAATAAAGCACCGGCGGTACCGGTATCGGCGGGAAAGACAGCCGCGACCACAAGAAAACAAGAAAATAAGGATTTTAAAGAAAAACGTTTCTGCGGTGACAGGAGGACGTCCTGTTGGCTCCGCGGAAAAACGAAAACTGAGGAGAGGCAGTGGGAAAGGCGGGAAGTCAGCGCGCAGGCGCGAGGGATGCTCCCAAAAGCTTTCTGATTGGATGCTGGGGAGCATTCCCGTGCAGGCTCAGTCAGTACCGACGTACCACTGTTCCCTCTAAGCTGTGCACGTGCACACACCTCGCCGAGCGAGCGCACATACTTTACAACAGAGCGCACAAAAATTATGGTTCTGATAGAAAACACATTCATCTTAAAATTTAAAAGTTGTTGTGTATTTACGGTTTTCACAAGTTCTACAATATTTTCTAGTGCAATCAATATGGTGTACATACTGTATTCTGACGTGTAGTCAAATTTTTAAGTATATAACTCAGTGTGTCGTTATGTGGCGCACAAAAATTTAACCTTCCTTCAGAAGCTGCATAGCTGATATTTTATGCGCACACAGCCTACAGAAAATTAGAGGGAACATTGCGACGTACCCATATGTGAAGACTCATTCCTGCTTGTTCCTGGAGATAGATCTGGGTTGAAATCCCACTGGTACTCCTTGTAACCTTGGGCAAGTCATTTAACCCTCCACTGCCTCAGGTATACAGACTTAGATTGTAAGCCCTCCAGAGACAGGAAAATACCTACAGAACCTGAATGTAACTTGCCTTATCTACTACTGGAAAGAAATGAGCTAAATAGAAATAAATACTAAATACTTCTACAGCGCTACTAGGTATATGAAGAGCTGTATACGTTCACATAAGGGAAGTCCCTGCCCAACAGAGCTTACAATCTGCTCAAGACAAACAGAACATTAGGGTAATTAAGGGAAATGATTAAAAGGCATATATGAGGGTGAACAGGAAAATAAGAAGAACAGGATCCAAAAGGAACCTCAAAAGAGATGTGCTTTGAGCCTGGATTTGAACTGGACCAGAGACGGAGCCAAAGATCAACTTGGGTAGTCTAGAATTGGCCCCAATACAGGCCAAAAAAAAACACCACCTCAACCCTCAGGGAATTCAAACCAAGACCCTGAACAAAACCTTCCTAAAGAAAAGGCCAGGAGGACAGCACATCAGCCTGCCACAGAGAAATCTCTCAATTATTACCATGCCTTGAACAGGCACAACATGTGGACATACACTAGAGTAGACCCTCATCACACTTTTAGCAGAGTTGAGACCACCACTGAAAATTAACCTTTTGCATCAGGTGATACCTTTCAAGGGCCAAGCTCTAAGCAAGAATGGACTCAGATTGCTCATAAGAAAAAGGAGCCTGCTGACCGTGCCGGCAAGGGAGGCATTCTTCATCAACCAGCAACCAAACCAGGTCTGCATACCAGAACCTCTGAGGCCAGTCTGGAGCCATTAGGGCCACCAGCCCCAGATAATCCTCTGAAAAAAACCAGCTTATCCACTATGGAAACACAAAAACTACCCTGGCATGGCCACAACTGCACAAACACATCCATGCCACTAAATTTGAACCTCTACTGTGGCATTCATCGGTATCACCTCCAAATCCAGAGACGGCTGCCCCCAATAGACCACAGTCAACTGAAAGGTTTCTGCATCAGTGCTTATTCCCTTGGATTGAGGGTGTGTGCTGACTGAGGAAATCTGTCTCACCATAGACTCCCACAATGTGCTGCACCAAGATTGTGGTCAGGTAACACTCTGCTCAGGGGAACAGTATCTCACAGGCCACCATCTCGTTCTTGGTGCTCACCTGCAAGTTGTCCGACAATGTGGTGGCAACGGTGTATGTCAACACCCATACCACCCGGCCCTGGATTAGAAGATATAAGTGAAACGAGGCTAATCAAATGGCTCATACCTCCCCTGTTGATTAACCAGGCTACTTTGTGCAGAGTCTACTGTCCCTGAGCAGTCTTGCTCAAAAAGTGGGCTTTCCAACACACAAGACTGGCATCAGGACTTCACCAACTTCCCTATAAACAACCGAAAGACCTACCTTCCCCCAACACATCAGCATACAATCTACTTCTTTAATTTCCCTCAAAGGGGTCTGCACAAGACTCAATCCCACCTAAAAAACACCAAACCCACCCCACCTATAAACCACCAAACCTACACCACCCCCTCCTTATCCTCCCTACAAACCCCCAACCAAGAAGAGTCCCACTAGGCACAAATTATTCTCCACCAATATCACCAGACTTTAGCCAGGTCTCTCACACAAACCAAATCTCACCCACCCTCCTGAATAAAAACAGACAAAAGTTCAGCCTTCTTGTGAACTGAACAAGCATTTAAAAGCACAAAGATTTCCTTAACCAATGTCCTAACAACCTTCCCAAAATCCTGACCACAATCAACTGGTATAAGAACCTTAACCACTCCCCCCCTCCCCATTATAATGATCTCTTCCCCTACCCCATATCTATTCCATATTTCGTATCATCCCATACTCACAAACCCAATATTAACTTCCACAGGTATCTCTCTCAAAACCCACGGACTCCCACAACCATTTCTCCTCACCACCACAGGAATACCCTTCCCCATCCCCAATTCAGCTAATTCAATCCCCCTTTGAAAAATGTTGAAATTACCAATCCCACCCCACCCCAACCAAAAACAAAACACCCCACATAAAACTCACATTGCTACCAAACTCTCCTGCCCTATCATTCTTTGATTACACTGAGAGGCACACAGAGGGGAAAACGCCTTGGCCGTGCCCTTTTGCTGGGGCACCAGCACACTGTGCCCCTTTGCCGGGTGTCCAACTGACTACGTCTGTGGGGGCAGCGCTTACTACAAGCCTTGACAGATTGTGTGCAGAATTAGGAGCCAGTGCTTGGGGCCTCCTTGTCCTCCCCAATGTGGCTGTCTTGAGCTGGTCTCATGTTCTCGTGAGACCGGCGCCAAAGTGCCTACACCAAGCATTTTCAGGTAACAAAAGTTATAGCTTCAGATAGCAAGTTTCTAGTCCCACAGGTGCTCCTTGTTGTCTTGGGCAAGACACTTAACCCTCCATTGCCCATGTTTCCTGTAAGTATTACTGTATGTCTCTCATATCCCCTCGTGTTAAATGTATCCCTCCAATTGTGTTGTAACCACTTTGATTGAAGGATAAGGTGGTATACAAAACTGTCTAAATAAATAAATACGCATCTCTGTCGGTGTGTGGTGCAATGGTGGTGTGCCTGTCTGTGCGGGATGTGGCGGTGGGAACAGGGCTGCGGTGAATGTGTGCATGCTGCAGAGCTGGGGAGCCTGTGTACGTATGTGATGTGTGGTGCAGAGTTGAAGTGTATGTGTGTGTGGGAATGTGAGCATTGTGGTAGCTTTGTGTGTCTGTCATACAAAGGTGGGGAGCACATATGTGTAGTGTGTGGATGAGGTTCTTGTGTGCTCGGGGAGGAGGGGGAACCCATTATGGGATGAATGCATGACTATATGCGAAACATCTACCTTGCACTCTTTCCCTCCCCACTGCAACTCCTCCCTTCCCCACTCTGTTCTCCTTCCAGACTCTCATCCTCCTTTTTCCTATCCCCAGCACTCCCACCCCTGCCTTCCATTCACCCATTTTCTGTACTATTTTTTTTTCCTGAAGAAAGCGTAGTTACTCACCTGTAACAGGAGATCTCCAGGAACAGCAGGAATTTAGTCCACATATGGGTATCGTCGGTACCGACGAAGCCTGCGCGGGAACGATCCCCAGCGTCCAATAGGAAAGCTTTTGGGAGCATCCCACAGCGCCTGCGTGCTGCCTTCCCGCCTTTCTACCTCTCTCACTTCAGTTGAGTTTCTAGCTGAGACCAAAGGAGAGGAGTAGAGAAAGAGAGAGAGAGAGACATCTCCTAGGGGAGGTAGGTGGGTTGTGAAGACTAAATTCCTGCTGTTCTCGGAGATCACCTGTTACAGGTGACGCTTCCTCCCACGGACCTTTGGCATCAAACTCGGGACCGGCGGATAGGAGTTGTATTAAGTATGAAGGAGATGCTGAAGAACAGTTTGGCCAAACGAGGCATCCCGACGGGAGTCCTTCTCTAAGCAGTAGTGGGCTGTGAAGGTATGCACCGAAGCCCAAGTAGCAGCTCTACAGATGTCGTCAATAGACACAGAACGAAGATTAGCCATCAAGGCTGCCATGGCTCTCACATTGTGCGCTGTGACATGGCCCTCGAGAGAAAGTCCTTTAGTCATATGTAAAGGATATGCAATCTGCAACAGGTAGGCAGTACTCACGTAAGTAGCACAAACACAGTCCAAGACGTGAGATATGTGGAAGACAGTTTATTGAAACTCTCAGAACCTATGTCTTCCACATATCTCACGTCTTGGACTGTGTTTTTGGGTTGCCATAGGTTCTGAGAGTTTCAATAAACTGTCTTCCACATATCTCACGTCTTGGACTGTGTTTATGCAATCTGCAAGCCATTTAAAGTTCTTTCGGAAACTGGAAGTCCTAAATGACTAGAGTCAAAAGCAAAAAGTTGAGAAGATTTTCTATGCTGCTTAGTTAAGGCCCTTTTACAATCCAAAGTGTGAAGATTCCTTTCTGCACTGGAGGCATGAGGCCTGGGGAAGAATATAGGAAGATAAACCGACTGGTTTAGATGAAAAGGCGAAACCACCTTTGGCATAAAGTGAGGGTGAGTCCTGAGGACTACTTTATCATGGTGGAACCTTGTATAAGAAGGCTCAGCCACTAAAGCCTGCAGCTCACTAATGCGTCTTGCAGAAGTGATAGCAATTAAGAAAATGACTTTCCATGAAAGAAACTAAGGTTGTAGTGGCTAAAGGTTCAAAGGACGGTTTCATGAGCTGCCCGAGAACAAAATTTAGATCCCATGCCACCGGTGGTGGTTTAATGGGAGGTTTTGTTAAGAGTAGGTCTTTCATGAACCTTGATACAAGTGAATGAGAGGAAATAGGTTGTCCATCAAAAGGTTTGTGAAATGCAGCAGTAGCATTAAGATGGACTCTCACTGAATTAGTCTTAAGACAAGAAGTGCATAGTTGGAGGAGATACTCTAGTAGCGACTCCACAGGTACCAAAAGGGGGTTAAGTCCCTTTTGTGAACACCAGATAGAGAATCTTTTCCACTTAAAAGCGCAGGAACGCCTTGTGGAAGTTTTTCTGGCAGCCAGAAGGATATCTTTTACCTGCCAAGAGGGGTTGATATCCAAGAAATCTAGGCTTTCAGTAACCAGGCCCTGAGAAGCAGGGACTGGGGATTCGGGTGCAGTAAGGATCCGTCCTCCTGGGAAAGAAGATCTGGAGCATTTCCCAACTCCAGAAGAGTGGTTTGAGAGAGACGCAGAAGCAGAGGATACCACGTTCGCCATGGCCAACGTGGAGCAATAAGTATCATACGACTTCTGTCTCTCTGAAGTTTGAATAAAGTTTTGGGAATGAGGGAAATGGGTGGGAAGGCATAGAGGAAGTCCTGACCCCAGTGGAGGAGGAAGGCATCCCTTGCCTGACAGTTGTGAGCCAGGATTCTGGAACAGAATCGGGAAGTTTGGCATTCTGTGGACTTGCAAAGAGGTCTATATCTGGTGTTCCCCAGATCTGAAACACTCGAGCAAGGTGGTCTGAGTGGAGAGACCACTCGTGTGGCAGCAGTATTCGACTGAGTTTGTCTACCCATGAATTTTGAATGCCTGGAAGGTATAACGCAAGAAGGTGGATTTGAAGCTCTCTGGCGAGGGCCCACAGTCGCAAAGCTTCGATGCATAGCGACAGAGAGCCCGTTCCACCTTGCTTGTTCAGATAGAACATAGCTACCTGATTGTCGGTTTGGACCAGAACTGTCTTGTGGCTGAGATGGGCTTGAAATACTTGAATAGCATTGAAAATGGCTCTCAGCTCTAGGAGGTTTATGTGACGAGAAGCCTCCTGTGGGGTCCAGAGACCCCGAGTTGAGAGATCGTGCAAGTGGGCCCCCCAACCCAACTTGGACGCATCTGTTAGGGTGGCTTGGCACAGAGACTGCTGGAAAGGAGAGCCTACGAGGTGGTTTTCCAGTGACTGCCACCATTGCAGGGACGAAATTAGACGTGTGGAGTTTCTGATTTTGTCCGTTAACCGACCTGAGGCCTGTGTCCACTGCGAGGATAGGGTCCACTGGGCTGCTCACATATGAAGTTGAGCATAGGGAACCACATGGACAGTGGATGCCATATGCCCCAGAAGCTGAAGCATCTCCCGAGCAGCCAGGAAGACCTTCATAGCTGCTTGGGATGCCAGCTGTATTATACATAGACAGCGCGGCTGTGTCAGGAAAGCTTTTGATTGCCGTGTGTCTAGATGAGCCCCTATGAACTCGAGAGATTGAGAGGGGGTGAGATTAGATTTTGGGAGGTTTATGACCAATCCCAAGCATTGAAGGATTCTCATTGTTCGAGAGAGAGCGAAGCTGGCCTCTGGAGCTGTTGATGCTCGAATGAGCCAATCGTCTAAGTAAGGGAAGACGAATATTCCTAGAGTTCTCAGAAATGCTGCTACCACTGCCATGCATTTTGTGAAGACTCTTGGGGCAGAAGCCAGACCGAAGGAAAGAACTCTGTACTGGAAGTGTCTTCCCTGGACAAAGAATCTAAGGAACTTCCTGTGATTTGCATGGATGAGAATATGCGTGTACGCATCTCTTAAATCTAGAGAACATAGCCAGTCCTGACTCTGAAGGTGTGGTAGGAGTGTTCCGAGGGAGATCATTTTGAACTTTTCTTGGAACAGATATTTGTTTAATTCTCTGAGGTCCAGTATAGGTCTGTGTCCCCCTGTTTTCTATGGAATAAGAAAATAGGGGGAGTAGAACCCCACACCCTACTGGGATATGGGTACTTCTTCTATTGCTCCTTGAGCGAGAAGTGATGTGACCTCCTTACACAAGAGGCCGGTGGCAGGGACCTAAGAATTGAATTGTTTGATTATTGTAGGCGGGGGCATATTGAGAAAGTGAAGCTTGTACCCCAGTCGTACAATGGACAGAGTCCAGTTTTCATATGTTATTTGTTGCCATCTTTTGGCAAAATGGCATGGCCCCCCTCCCCCCACACACACACACACTTCTGACTTATGTCATAAAAGGAAATAAATTCCAAAATATATATCTGTCCTACACACCACACTCTCCTGACATACGACATAAAAGGAAATAAATTCCAATACCTAACTACACATGCCCTACATACAACACACAGCCACTGTAAATATCCAAAGTAAATAGTATAGCGGTTGTTTATATTAATATATCATAAAGTTGAAGTTTATTGTTCAATGTAAATAGTTGAATCCGATTGTTCAATGTAAATGTATACAATTGTGTACAATTGTTAAGATGTTTCATGTAAACCGCCCTTGATCACTGGAAGGGGCGGTATAGAAGAAAATAGATAAATAAAAAAATAAAATAAAAAAATAACCTGCCTGGAATGGTTAAGGGTTCTGGTCCTTTCAGGGGCAGAATGACTAGGTTCTTTAGGTAAGAGTCAAAGCCCCTGAGGAGGCTGAGTCTGCTGGGCCGGTTGAGCTCTTTGAACTTACGGCTTTCTTTGCTGTCTGTTCTGTTGTCCCTTTTGGGGAACATGAACTGGACAGTGGCCCAAATGAGGGCATGATTGGTAAAACCTCTTTCTTGTTGAAAAAAGGTTTCTTGAATGACTTTCTTTGCTGGGTTGGCTGTTCAAGGTAGTATTTTTAGATTCAAGCTGATTAGTCTTGTCCTGCCAGTCCTTGCCAAAGAGATTTTCTCCTGTACAAGGAACGTTTCCCAGCTTGTATTGCACCCACAGCTCTAAGTCTGATGACTGAAGCCAGGCAATACAACATGCACCTATGGAGATAGCAGAGGTTCTGCTTATGCATTCAAAGCAATCAAAGGTTACACGGTTCATGAATTTAGAGACATTCTGGGCGTGCTTGACCAGGGTAAGGAAAACTTCCCTTTTGTCCTCAGACATATTAGGGCTCATGAGCTCTAAGTCACGTGCAACTTCTTCCAGGAACATACCCATACAAAGAATGTAGGAACTGATCTTGGCTGATAACATGGAGGATTGGAAGCATCGACGCCCAAAGGCATCGAGTGTCCTCGATTCCCGGCCTGGAGGATTAGAAGAATCCGTTTTAGCACTCTTTAATTCTACGCATGGCCGATTCCACTATCATTGAATGGTGTGGTAACAGTCTTTTGAAAGCCAGGACAGCTTGGCACTCGGTACATGGTATCAAGGCGTCAGGAATGTGGAGAAACCGTTAAAGGAGTTTCCCACATCCGTAGCATAAGATCATGTAAGATCTTGTGAATGGGAAGCGTAGCTGCTTCCTTAGGAGCCATGGGATATTGTAGAATTCTCAATTCTTCTGCCCTAGGTTCCTTTTCTGGAATCACCGTGATTGAAAGACCTTTGGCTAAATCACGTATGAAATCCTGGAAGGACATGTCTTCTGGAGGAGACATTCTGCATTGAGGAGAAAGAGTTGAATCCTCTGGTAGGATTGCTCTAGTACTGGTAGAGTCATCGGAATCGGAAGATTCGAAGTATCTCGGTGACCGGTGTTCGTGCAACGCTCAATACCAGTACAGCTCGAAGTCTGTATCGGGGTGTCTCGGTACCGGCCCTTCGATGCCTGAGACAGACTCAAGGCTCGGCATGGGCGGAAGCATACCTGCCGAGGCAGGTGCACTTAGTACTGGCACCGATGTCGGTACCGATACCTGTGGAACCGTCTGTAGCGGTCTTAGTAGTACACCAAAGCTGCTAAGAGGGTCGCTAGACTGCGTTCGTTAGCAAGGATTCTCTTATCCATCACTCCTGCTGATGCCTGTACGTCAGTACCGATGGAAGTGGCCACGACCCCAGAACATGGCACCAGTAGTTCTGCAGAGGTGGAAGCTTCTGGAATATCCTGGAACCCCGTTAATGCTTTGGAAACCAAAGACTCCCGCCAGGGCTGTTTTGCTGGTGAACTTTCCTCGAGGGCAATGCCAGTGGCATCTCGATGCTTAGGAGATCTACCCTTTGAGGACCGGCCAGTCTTGGACTTAAGTTTAGTTACCTGAGATCCATGGGAGGAAGATGAAGCTCTGGAAGACGTCGATGCAACTGACATCGTATCTGCGGCAAAAAGGGTACCGAGTTTTGCAGCTCTATTCTGCAAGCCCCTCTTGGTCATCTTTCTGCAGGAGAGACACTCCAATGGACAATGTTCAGGACCTAAACATTTAAGACACCAATCATGGGTGTCGGTGACGTATATAGTACCACCACAGTTAGAACATTTCTTGAAACCACTAGCTGGCTTCTCCATGTTTGAAGAAAAGTGGGCCTAGTGCCCAAAATGGCGCCTAGCACCGAAAGGGGAGAGGCCCTTGAAAGAAAAAATCTTTTAGAAAGCTAGTTGTGTTTCGGTTTTTTTTGAAAAAGAAGAGAACCGGCGGTACCGGTAGGTGTCGAGTGAAGGCAGATGCGACCACAAAAAAACAAAAGAATAAGAATAAATTTTCTGCGGTGACAGGGTACACGTCCTGTCGGCTCCGTGGAAAACAAAGAACTGAAGTGAGAGAGGTAGAAAGGCGGGAAGGCAGCACGCAGGCACTGTGGGATGCTCCCAAAAGCTTTCCTATTGGACACTGGGGAGCGTTCCTGCGCAGGCTCCGTCGGTACCGACGATACCCATATGTTAAGACTACATTCCTGCTTGTTCCTGGAGATCTACTACAACTATCATAGCATACCTTTTCCAGACAGAAGTGAGATACTCCGTGGAGAAACTCAAGTGGGCTATTGACGCAGCTATGGCTGACATTAACCATCATAAGTTGTGCCTGCCTGGGCATAAATGAAAGAGATGCAGTACGCTAGCCAATTGGTGTGTGCTTGTTGATATCAGCCCCTAGCTTGTTTGGGTGAACAGAAATAAGATGGATAGACTAAGGGCTTCCTTCCACTCCAAATAGAAGGCCAAAGCTCTCTGGCAGTCCAACATGTGCAATGCACTTTCTCCCATGCAAAAGGAAGCGAATTTGGAGGGAGACAGAAGTAGGAATAACGTTGCACTGCCAGAGCTGAAAGTAACTCCGGTGCTTTGATGCCATTTTAAAAGTACTGCCGCCACTGCATGTCCTGGAGAGGGGCGGCAGCAGTGACAATGGGTGCCCTTCAGAGGGCTGGTAGTCTAGACAACAGTCAAGTTATCCTAATGTTAGCACTGGTCCTGCAGATAGTATAGTTACTCACCTGTAACAGGTGTTCTCCGGGGACAGCAGGAATCAGTCCTCACATATGGGTGAAGTAAGCGCCGACGAAGCCCATGTGGATCCACTCCCCAGCTTTCAGAGAAACTATGGAAAGCTACACCGCGCATGCGCAGATACCTTCCCGCTCAAAGCTGCCATCTTGCCTCAGTATAGCATAGCACAAGACAAAAACGGAAACAAAACAATTCCTCCAAGGGGAGGAGGGAAGGTTGTGAGGACTGATTCCTGCTATTCCCGGAGAACACCTGTTACAGGTGAGTAACTACGCTTTCTCTGGGAACAAGCAGGAAGTCAGTCCTCACATATGGGACTCCCGAGCTACAGGCTACCCAAAAAACCTGTAAAAGCCATGGGCGCCCAAAAAAGCAGTCCGTAAAGGGCAGCAGGGGGCACTGACAATGCAATCCCTACTCCGGTAGCCTGGACACAGAGGGCTGGAGGGAAGGAATTACATTAATCCCCGAAAAGGTGACTTGAGTACCACCTGGCCGAAGGCACTATCACTCCAGGACTCCTCCTCCAGACAGTACTGCACTGCGAAGGTGTACATGGAGGACCAGGTGGCCGCCTAGCAGATGTCCAACCAGGGCACAGACTGCAGGCTAGCCATGGAAGCCACCATGGCCGGTATGTTGTGAGCTGACCCCTCCACCCCTCCTTCTCAGCCCAAACCCTGGCTATTTCCATGACAAAAGCCACAAGATCATCCTCCAATTCCCCACAAAGTCAGCTACTTCCCCTCCTCCTCCTTCACTCCCAACTTCCCCTTCTACCTCAGCTACCCTTTCTTCCTTTTCTGTGATCTGAGGAGGAAACCACACATCTTCTTTCCTCCTCCAAACTCACTACCTGCTCCTCTGATCTTATTCCTACCTGTCTCCTAAGACCCCATCTCCTCCACTGTTCCATCTCATATTCTCAACCTATCGTTCTGCACTGCAACAGTACCTGCAGCTTTCAAGTATGCTGTAGTTACACCTCTCCTCAAGAAACCCTCACTTGATCCTGCCTGTCCCATCGACCCATCTCCCTCTCCCCCCTTTGTTTCTAAACTACTTGAACATGCAGTTCACCACTGTTGCCTTGACTTTCTCTCCTCTCAAGCCCTTCTGGATCCTTTGCAATCTGTCTTTCGTCCTTTACATTCTACTGAAACCGATCTTGCCAAAGTCGCCAGTGACTTCTTCCTGGCAAAATCCAAGGACCTTTACTCAGTCCTCATCCTTCTTGATCTCTCTGCTGCTTTTGACACTGTTGACCACAACCTTCTCCTTGATACCCTGTCCTCGCTTGGTTTTAAGAGTCTGGTACTATCCTGGTTCTCCTCTTATTTCTCCCATCGCTCTTTCAGTGTTTCTAGTGGATCCTCCTCTGCTACAATCCCGGCTCTCAGTTGGTATACCCCAAGAATCTGTCTTGGGTCCACTCCTTTTCTCTCTCTATACCCAGTCCCTTGTGTGCTCATTTCTTCCCATGGCTTTCAGTACCATCTTTATGCTGATGACTCCCAGATCTACTTCTCTACACCTGTAATCTCTCTGGCAATCCAGACCCGGATCTCTGCCTGCCTTTCTGACATTGCTGCTTGGATGTCTCACCGACGCTTTAAATTGAACACAGCCAAAACAGGGGAAAAATAAGCAGCTCTAAAACCACCTCTCCTCTTCTTCCTTTCTAAGTCTCTGTGGATAACTTTCTACTCCTCCCTGTTTCCTCGGCTCGCAACCTTGGGATCGTCTTTGACTCTTCTCTCCCCTTCTCCACACACATCCATCTCATAGCTAAGATCTGCCGTTTCTTTCTCTGTAACAAAATCCACCCATTCCTTTCTGAACACACTATTAAGAAACTTATCCACTCTTTAATCACCTCCCGTCTTGACTACTGTAACCTACTTCTTGCTGGTCTCCCTTTGAATTCTCTCTCTCCCCTTCAATCTGTTCAACATACTGCTGCACGGCTAGTCTTCTGCCAGCCTTGTCATGCTCATATTACCCCCTCTTCTCAAGTCACTTCATTGGCTCCCTATCAGTTTCTGCATCCAATTCAACTTCTCCTGCTGAACTATAAGTGCATTCACTCAGCAGCTCCTCACTACCTTAACTCTCTTATATCCCCCTACACCCCCCCCCCCCCCCAAGGAACTTTGCTCTTCTGGCAAACTGCTTCTATCTGTGCCCTTCTCTTCTACTGCTAACTCCAAACTTCGCTCCTTTCACTTTGCTGCACCTTACGCCTGGAACTATGACCCTTTTCAAATCCTGGCTGAAAACTCACCTCTTTGTTGCTGATTTCAGATCTCGATTCACCTGATCTCCTTGTGTTTCCCTTGAGTTCTCTGTCTTGACTAGATTGTAAGCTTTGATGAGCAGGGACTGTCTCTTACATGTCTATGCAGCGCTGCGTATGTCTTATAGAGCTTTACAAATGATGCTCGGTAGTAGTAGTAGTAGTGATGCTCTAGAGAGAGTCCTGCCTGCTGGTAGGCAAACACGATGCAGTTGGAAACCCACCGAGAGGAGGCACACTAGGAGATAGTAACCCCCAGGCGACTGGGATCAAACAAAACGAGTTGCATCGATTGGAGATGAGGCCGAGTCCTCTGGATGTAGGAGGACAGGATGCAATTATAGTACAGGAGTGGAGGAGTGGCCTAGTGGTTGGGGCAAGGTACTTCAGGCCGGAAGGTCGGGGGTTCAAATCCCACTAAAGGACAGCAACCTTGGGCCAGAAGGACTGGGGTTTCTAGTCCCACAGGTGCTCCTTGTGGTCTTGGGCAAGCCACTTAACCCTCCATAGCCCATGTTCCCTGTAAAATAGTTATCTCCAAGTTATAATGCCCTGTTCACTGTAATTTCAGTTTGTTCAATGTAAACCGCACTGATGCAGAATAGCGCAGTATATAAGAGAATGTAAATAAATAAAATAAATAAATAAATACAGTTTGTGTAAGGGAGACCTCCGCTCTGGAGGCATAAGGCTTTGGAAAGAAGGTGGGAAAGCTCCACCTCTTGGTTCAGATGAAACACTGAGACAAACTGTCAAGAACATCAGTTGCGTCTGAAGGACTACCCTATTCCTATGGAACCTGGTGTAGGGGGTCATGTGCCACGAGCGCCTGCAGCTTGCTTGCTCACTCACTCACCTGGCGGAGGTGAGCGCCACCAGAAGACAACCTTCCAGGAGAGGTACTTGAGAGGAAAAATCACCATGGGCTCGAAAGGGGCCCCCATGAGCTTCCCAAGTCCATGCTGAGGTCCCACACCACTGGCGGCGGGCAGAACAGGGGCCGTGAGAGAAGAAGTCCAAGGATGAACCGGCCCACCAAGGGGTGGAGAGACATGGCCTGGCCCTCTACTTCATGGTAATGTGCCAATATGGCGCAGAGGTGCATTGCAATTCAGGCCTGCACCAGACAGGTGTAAGGGGTACGGCAATCCCTCCGCTATGGCACAAGAGAAGGGGTTAAGGCCCTGTTCCACACACCAGAGGGAGAACCTGCACCAGGTAAAGGTATAGACCCATCATGTAGAGTCCTTACGTGAGGCCAGCAGGACATCCTCCACTGGCTGGGTCAGGCCGTAGTGAGTGATGGCTACCCTTTCAGCAACCAGGCAGTCAGAGACAGGGACTGGAGGTTGGGGTGGCGCAGTGTGCTGTCCTCCTGCGAGAGCAGGTCCAGGGCACACCCAGCAGCCAGGGGTTCCCCTGCGATAACTGCAGTAGTAGCAGGAACCAGGGCCATCTTGGCCATCGGGGCGCAATGGAAAAAGACCACTTCTGCCTGAATCTTCAATAGGGCCCACGGCACCAGAGGTGTCGCCAGGTAGGCATACAGAAAGCCCTCAGACCACGGGAGGAGGAAGGCATCTGCCACTTCCCGACCCCGACCCGATTTCCTGGAGCAGAACCTCAGGAATTGTGCATTCTCTGGGCTGGCAGGCAGACATCGATCTCCAGGGTGCCCCACCGTTGGAAGATCTCCAGGACGGATGGATTCAGTCTCCATTTGTGGGGCTGGAGGATGCAGCTCAGGTGATCACCCAGTATACTGTCTTGGCCCGGCAGGTACACCACCTTGAGAAACATGTTCCTCACTGCCGCAAAGTTCTAGAGGCACACCGCCTCCCAGCAGAGGTGGTATGACCCCATCTTGTTGATGCAGAACATTGCTACCTGGTTGTTCATCTGGATTCGGACAACCTCCCTCTCCACATGGTCCTTGAAGACTTGTAGGGTGTAGCAGATTGCTCAGAGCTCAAGCAAGTTGATCTGCGAGGCACTCTTCCAATGACCACGGCACCTGTGACTGGAGGTGGTCGCAATAGGCTCCTCCCCCCCAGCCCAACTTGGACACGTCTGTGGTGAGGATGTGCCAAGCTCATGAGGATGGAACAGAAGGCCAGCCCTCAGGTTGCATTGGTCCTGCCACCAAGTCAGGGCGGCTGCCAAGGTGGGAGTGACCTGGATTTGGTCCTCCAGGTAGCCTGTTGCCTGTGCCCACTGAGCACCAAGTGCCCATTGGGCCTGCTGCATGCGTAGGTGGCTAAAAGGGGTCACGTGGATGGTGGACGCATGTGCCCCAAGAGGCGGAAAATCGACAGTAGCAGAAGCGGCATCCTGCATCTCCCTTGCTAGGGCAGCAAAGCGCTGGGCCCGCCAAGGGATAGGAATGCCACTGCCCGTGTGGAGTCTAGCAGGGCCCCGATCAACTCCATGCATTGGGCTGAGATGAAGTGGGGCTTGGGGAAGTTCACCACGAACCCTAGGTGCTGCAGCAGCCCCAACGTGTGCTGAGTGGCATTGCGTGCTTCGCCTGGAATACCGGCCCACATGAGCCAGTCGCCCTAGTAGGGGAACACAGACTCAGAGGAACCTGAGCCAAGCAGCAATGACTGCTAGGCACTTTGTGAACACCAGTGGGGCGGATGCGAGGCCAAAGGGAAGAACCCTGTACTGGTAGTGGTGGCCTCCCATGACAAAGCGGAGATACTGACAGTGCCTCGGATGGATCAGGATGTGGGTACAGACATCTCTGAGATCCAAAGAGCACAGCCAATCTCCCTGGAGGAGGTAGGGCAGCAAGATTCCAAGAGATACCATTTTGAAGTTCTCCTTGACCAGTAAGCCACTGAGGTCCTAAAGGTCCAGGATGGGCCTGAAGCCCCTGTCTTCTTGGGAACCAGGAAGTAGTGGGAGTAGAACCAATGTCCCTGCAGATGAAGCGGGACAGACTCAACTGCTCTTTCAAGAGGAGTTCCCTGTACAAGGGATCCAATGGTAATTCCCCCGTGAATGAGGGGGGAGGCGGCTGGGAAAAATGGAGGTAGCCCTCTGACCACTCGCAGCACCCAGGCATCTGTGGTTATGGGCCACCTGTGTGCGAAGTGGACGAGCCTCCCCCACCCCCGTGAACCTTGGGCCTGTGACCTCCTGAGGGAGGGAGGGAGGCTATGCCCAAGAAGTCAAAAATTTGCCCCAGGCTGTGGCTGAGCTGCTGTGGGCTTAAGGGGCTGTGCTCTTGGCCAGCTGCCCCTGAGGGGGAACGGGATAGGCCTGGAACTTAGGGTAGTTTACGTAAGTCGTCTTTGTCTTTGGGTAGAAAGACTTTCTCCTGAAGCTTTCTGAAGGGAAGGATCTGACACTTTTTTTTAGACAACATGGTCCTTATCATGAATTCCTTCTCCAACTCGTCAGCCTTATCTGTCATAGGCTTGCCGAAGAGATTATCGCCTCTGCAAGGGACGTCAAAATAGCTTTGTCCTCACCTACTGCTCCAAGTCGGAGGACTACAGCCAGACAAGGCAGTGGGCACAAATGCCCACAATGGCCACACGAACAACCGACTCGAAGCGGTCAAAGGCTGCCCGAGTCTGAAATCTGGAGCATTCTTTGACAGAGGAAATCAGGGTCCGAAAAACATTCAAGGGGATCTCCTGATAGTATTTTTCAGCAACACCCAAGCTTGATGTAAGTCTATCTTGGAAGCCCAGACCAGCTGTATTCTACGCTTTAAAAAAAGTGGAAGTCCAAAAAACTGCCAACATGGTTTAAAGGTGAGGTCAGAGAAGCTGTTGCCAAAAAAGAATCTTTCAGGAAATGGAAAAAAGAGCCAAACGACGAAACCTGGAAACAACACAAGTACTGGCAAGTCAAATGCAAGGCATTGAAGCAGCTTGCTGTGGAAGCAAAAACGCGAAATAAAGACTTTTTCAAGTACATTCGTAGCAAAAAACCTGTGAGAGTCAGTTGGTCCATTACATGATAGAGGGGTTAAAGGAGCACTAAGAGGCGATAGCGGAGAGACTGAATGAATTCTTTGCTTCGGTCTTTACTGAGGAAGATGTATGGATGTTACCCATGACTGAAGTGGTATTTAAAGGTGCAGAAGAATTGAAGGAAATATCGATACATCGGGAAGATGTATTACAACTATTAGATAAACTGAAGAGTACCAAATCACCTGGGCCGGATGGTATACATCCAAGGGTGTTGAAAGAACTGAAATATGAGATTGCAGACCTGCTATTAGTAATCTGTGAATTTTCATTAAAATCATCTGTAATACCTGAAGATTCGAGGATGGCGAACGTAACACCAATTTTTAAAAAGGGTTCCAAGGGTGATCCGGGAAACTACAGACCAGTGAGCCTGACGTCAGTAACGGCAAAAATGGTAGAAACCATCATAAAGAACAAAATTGCTCAGCATGTAGATAGTCATGGCCTAATGGGAGACAGCCAACATGGCTTTAGACAAGGAAGATCTTCTCTTACTAATCTGTTATGTTTTTTTTGAAGGTGTGAATAAACAGGTGGACAAAGGTGAGTCGGTTGATATAGTGTATCTGGACTTTCAGAAAGCCTTTGACAGGGTCCCTCATCAGAGGCTTTTCGCAAAACTAAAGAGTCATGGGATAGGAGGCAGTGTACTATTGCGGATCAGGAAATGGTTAAAAGATAGAAAGCAGAGGGTAGGGCTAAATGGCCAATTTTCCCAATGGAGAAAGGTGAATAGTGGTGTACCCCAGGGATCTGTGCTGGGTCCGTTGCTTTTTGACATATTCATAAATGACCTGGAAAGTGGAATAACGAGTGAAGTTATCAAATCTGCAGGTGACACAAAATTATTTAAAGTTGTTAAAACCCAAGAGGATTGTGGAAAATTGCAAGAGGATCTTGATAAATTGGAAGACTGGGCATCAAAATGGCAGATGAAATTTAATATGGACAAGTGCAAAGTTATGCACCTAGGGAAGAACAACCCAAACTATGGTTACACGATGCAAGGTTCCACATTAGGAACCACCACCCAGGAAAAAGATTTAGGTGTCATTGTGGATAACATGTTAAAACCCTCCGCCCAGTGTGCAGCGGCGGCCAAGAGAGCAAACAGAATGCTAGGTATCATAAGGAAAGGAATGGAAAATAAAACAAAGGATATTATAATGCCTCTATCTCATTCCATGGTGAGACCGCACCTTGAATATTGTGTGCAATTCTGGTTGCCGTATCTTAAAAAGGATATAGCGTTAATAGAAAAAGTTCAGAGAACAGCCACCAAAATGGTAAAGGGGATGGAAGGATACTCCTATGAAGAAAGGCTAAAAAGGTTAGGGCTCTTTAACCTGGAAAAGAGACAGCTGAGGGGAGATATGATAGAAGTCTAAATATTAATGAACGGAGTGGAACGGGTAAACGTAGATCGATTGTTTACGTTATCAGAACATAGAAAGACAAGGGGACATGCAATGAAGCTACAGGGTAAACTATTTAAGACTAATAAAAGAAAATATTTTTTCACTCAACGTGTAATCAAACTCTGGAATTTGTTACCGGAGGATGTAGTAAAGGCTGTTAGTGTAGCTGCGTTTAAAAAAGGTTTGAACAAGTTCCTGGATAAAGGTCCATAAACCATTATTAAGAAGGGACCCAGGATATCAATGCTTGACCCAGTACAAGCATTGTGGAACCTGTATCTTTTGGGGAAACTGCTAGGTACGTATGACCTAGATTGGCCACTGTTGGAAACAGGATGCTGGGCTTGATGGACCTTGGTCTGACCCAGTATGGTATATCTTATGTTCTTATGACCAGCCGAGAACCTGGTGAGCTCCTTCGCCAGGTCTCTGAAGTACATGCCCATGTACCACTGGTCGGCCTGGATCCGGGCTGTGAGCATCAAGCCCTGGAAGCACTTCCTACCAAACATATCCATGGTACGTGCCTCCCTGCCAGGGGGCACCAAGGAGTGTGCCTTCTGTCACTTAATTTGATGCATAGCAGACTCCACCACCATGGAATTGTGTGGAAGCTGTGCATTCTAAAATCCTGGCCTCTTGCCGACTCGATACTGGGAATCTAGTCGACGGTTCAGAATTAGCACCATCTCTGGGTTCTCCCACATCATGAGCAACAGGCGCTCCAGGAATGGGGGGCACAGGCACCGTCAGTGCCTCCCGAGGAGAGATCCCGTACTGGACAATCTCCAGGTCCTCAGCATAAGGTTCATCCTCTGGCACTGCCATGAAGGCGAGTGCCTGGGACATCTCCCTCACAAACTCAGGAAGGCTAAGTTCTTCGTGGGGGCGGGGGGGGGCCTTCCAGTGGAGCACGGTGTCAGGGTAACTCATCAGTTTCCCAGTTGACTCCAAACCAGAGGAGTTGATGAGCACCTCTTGGTCACCAGACCAACGGCGCAGACTCCCCCCGACGCTGGTCTGACAGCGTCATGTCTGTTGAGGGTCTTGACGCCAAGCGAGCGAGGCACTCCAGAATGGGAGGGGCCTCCTCTGGAGAAGTCCTCATCGAGGAGATCCCCAAGTGGGGTGCCGATGACCTGGAGGGACCGGGAGTTGGGCCCTACTACAACTCGAGAAATGCACTGAAGCAATGCTCGAGGGCAGCCATGTGGACCTCTATCCCAGAAGGCTACGCAGTTGGTCTGGGAGTCAGGGCTGGAGCAGACTCCCTGGCCGGGGAGTCCCAGATTGTGGTGGAGTCAGGTCGCCGCTCCTTCGAGGCCGCAGGTGACCTGTCCCTGTGGGCTTGCTTTGACAAGCGCTCCCCATCCATCATCACCCAAGTAGTGTCAAGGGCTCAGAGGCCGAGTAAAGGAGGACATACCACCCGATGCCAGGTCGGTCCTCAGCAAAGACTTCGGTTAAGTCACCAAAGCAATTGGGAGGTCTTCCGAGAATGACTCCGATACCCCCGGGCTCCGAATGAGGCCGGCGAAGGAAGGGATTCCGCCCCCAATGCCAAACCAGAGCATATCTGCCAAATAGCTTCCCCTGCCACCTTTCACGTTCCCTCCGGGTTTTGACAGACATGAGGAGGGCAAAGCAGGCAGGAAGACCCACCATGGTCTGCCCTGAGGCATTTTATGCAGGTGCTATGGTAGTCCAGACGGGACATAGTGTGATTGCACTTAGCACACTGCTTAAAACCGCTGGTTGAGGACATAGTGGGGGGAAAATGAGGCCCACGAGATCAAACTCAGATGTCTCAACCAGGTCAGCCGTGAGAAAAAAAGCCCATGTGGCAAAAAAATGAAAAATGAAGGAAAAAGATACCCGAGCGAGAAGCTAAATGCCGAGGTGAAGACTCAGGCGAGGAAAGTGATTGATTCAAGCACTCGATAGGGGGAGGGAGGGGGGGAAACAAGAATAAAGGTCGAAAAATACGAAATTAGTTCTTACCTGCTAATTGTCTTTCCTTGAGACTTCTCCGGGCCAGTCCAGGGACAGGTAGGGTTGTCAATCCTCTATAGCAGCTGAGGGCTGAAAACTTCAAGCTTTGAAGAGAGGTGAAGCCACTCCCCTGAGCATTACCCAGCAGTCTTCAAATGACAAAGCAACTAAAAGAAAGAATTGAAAACACGAGATACAGCCTGAAACACTGACAGTGTTCTATAGTCCTTGAAAACGCTGCAGCTACAAGCGAACTGCAAAATCTAATTTTTTATTTTTTTTATTTATTGTTAGAAAAAACTTTAGTCGGCATTGAAGGAAATCTGAAACCCCCAAATGTGAGCACTGCCGAGAACGAATGCCGGAACACCACAGTTATTCTTATCCGGCGAGGAACAAAAAGAGTATATACACAGCAAGAGGTGGGACCCTGGACTGGCCCGGAGAAGTCTCAAGGAAAGACAATTAGCAGGTAAGAACTAATTTCGTATTCCTATTCGCTTCTCCGGGCCAGTCCAGGGACAGGTAGGGCAGTACCAAAGCAGTACCTAAAGCTGGGAGGGACCCGCGAGCCCTGCGATAAGAGTCGCAGCCCCCAATTTTGCATCGTCTCGGGCATGCACATCCAGTCGATAATGCTTAGTAAAAGAATGTAAGGACGACCAAGTAGCCGCTCTGCAAATATCTATTGGCGGTACAAACGCAAACTCCGCCCAAGAAGTGGCTAGAGCCCGAGTAGAATGAGCCCTTAAGCCCACCGGCGGAGAAATCCCTTTGGCAGAATAAGCCGTTAATATGGCACTTCGAACCCACCGGGCTATGGTGGCTTTGGTGGCCGGTTGACCCCTACGTGGTCCGGCGTATTGAACAAAAAGCCTATCCGATTTCCGAAAAGGCTTGGAAAGTCGTAAGTACCGCCGTAAGACCCGCGCAAGATCCAACTGCTTCAGAGCCGGTTCCATGGCAGAACCAGAAGAATTGGCAAACACCGGTAAGGCAACAGATTGATTCACATGAAAAACCGACAACACTTTAGGCAAATAGGAAGGTACAGTGCGCAGCAACACCCGCTCCGGCAGAAACTGAAGATAAGGCTCCTGACAAGACAAAGCTTGCAAATCGGAAATCCGACGAGCTGAACACAAGGCCACTAAAAAAGCCGTCTTCCAGGAACACTCGCGAATCTCACGAGAACTAAAGGAAGCTAAGGATGATTGAGAAAAAGCTTCCAACACCACGTTCAAATCCCAGGGAGGAACGATAGACCGCACCGGAGGGCGAAGAAGCCTTGCGGCCCGTAAAAAACATTGGACATCGGGAATCGTCGAAAGACGACGACGCTGAACGTATCCCCGAAAACAAGCAAGTGCGGCTACATGGACCTTAAGGGTACTGAGAGCCAAACCTTTGTCGAACCCATGTTGAAGAAAAAGAAGAATTTGATGCAATGTAGACAACAGAGGACGAATATTACGCTGTCCACACCAAAATTCAAAGAAACGCCAGACGCGCACATAAGCCAAAGAAGTCGTAGGCCGCTTAGACTGAAGCAGAGTGGCAATTACGGATTCCGCATAGCCCTTGCGTCTTAAGCGATCCCTCTCAAGAGCCAAGCCGTAAGTAAGAAACGATCCACTCTGGGCATGAGAACTGGACCTTGATGTAACAGATTGATCCGCAATGGAAGAGGCCAAGGCGGAGCTATGAGCAGGCGAACGAGGTCGGCATACCACGGACGACGAGGCCAATCCGGAGCAATGAGAATCACCATCCCTCGGTGATGCGCTATCCGCTGAATGACTCGACTCAACATCGGCCACGGAGGAAAAACGTACAAGAGAGAGTCTTGAGGCCACGGTTGGACGAGAGCATCGAGGCCCTCGGACATGCGCTCTCTGCGTCTGCTGAAAAACCGGCTGGTCTTGGCACTGGCAAACGTCGCCATGAGATCCATCACTGGAGATCCCCAACGCAGAGTCAGGTCGTGATAAACTGCCGCATTGAGTTCCCACTCCCCGGGATCGAGGACATTGCGGCTGAGATAATCGGCTTGGACATTGTCCTTGCCCGCTACATGAGCTGCTGAGATCGCTTGGAGATTGACTTCCGCCCAAGACATTAACTCCTGACACTCGGACAGGAGAGGAAGAGATCTGGTGCCGCCCTGACGATTGATATAAGACACCGTCACCGCATTGTCAGAAAATATCTTGACCGCCTTGCCCCTGAGCAAGACCGCGAAGCGTAGTAGGGCAAGCCGAACCGCGCGCAGCTCTAGCCGATTGATCGACCACGAACTCTCTTCTGGAGACCAGGAGCCCTGAGTCACCTGAGCTTGACAATGAGCTCCCCATCCCGAGAGACTGGCATCGGTCGCAACCAAGACCCACGAGGGCTCCTCTAAAGGAACCCCTTTCGTAAGATGTTGCGGAAGTAACCACCACTGCAGACTGAGCCGCACGTGATCTGGACAGGGAAGGCGTTGCGAGAGCGGGTGAAGTTGCGGCGACCAGCGGGAAAGAAGCGCCTGTTGTAACGGTCTCATGTGAGCTTTGGCCCATGGAACCAGATCCAGAGCCGCCGCCATGGACCCCAAAAGTTGCAAATAGGTCCATGCCGACGGAGCCGAAAGACCCAGGAACGCTTGAACTTGATCGAGAAGCTTCTCTACCCGCAGTTCGGGCAAGAAAACTATCCCCCGCTCCGTGTCGAAACAAGCCCCGAGATAGGTTAGCTGCTGGCTCGGTATCAAATGGCTTTTGGGATGATTGATCACCCATCCGAGTTGTTCGAGCAGCTGAACAACGCGAGCTGTCGCCGCCACCGACGCCTCCCGAGAATCGGCCCGGATTAGCCAATCGTCGAGATAGGGATGGACCCGAATACCCTCCTTGCGAAGCGCCGCCGCGACTACTACCATCAGTTTCGTGAACGTATGCGGAGCGGTCGCGAGACCGAACGGCAAGGCGCGAAACTGGAAATGCCCCCATGGAAGAGCGAAATGCAAATAGCGCTGATGAGATTGTCTGATGGGTATATGAAGATATGCTTCTGTGAGATCCATGGACGAGAGAAATTCTCCCGGCTGAACCGCTCTGAGTATGGTGCGCAAGGTTTCCATGCGAAAGTGCGGTACTCGCAACGTACGGTTGACCCCTTTGAGATCCAGCACGGGGCGGAAAGAACCTCCCGGTTTGGGAACCACAAAATAGATCGAGTATCGACCGCAGCCGCACTGGTCCAACGGAACAGAAACGACCGCCTGGAGATGCAAAAGACGATCTAGCGTATCGGAAATTGCTCGCCGCTTCCTTCCATTCGTACACGGGGACATCACAAAGGAGAGTGTCAAGGGGCAGGTGAAGTCCAGAGCATAACCTTTCTGAACTACTTCCAACACCCACTTGTCCGAAGTGACGGAGGTCCAGGCCGCTAGAAAATTCCGGAGACGACCGCCGATCGGAACTAACGGCTGGACCTGCCGACCTTCATTGAGATTTTTTAATGGAAGGTTGAGAAGGCGCTCCAGACGAGCGGGCAAAACCTCTGGCTCCTCGAAAGGACTGACCACGAAAACCAGAACGCCCCCTAAAATAGGGCGCAAAACGCGCTCCACGAAACCTGCGGGAATCTCGCGAGGAACCCCGAATGGTTGCAGAGGCACGTACCGGCTTAGGCCTATCCTCAGGCAAGCGGCCGCCCTTGGAGTCACTTAAATCCTTTACAATCTTTTCCAAAGCCTCTCCAAACAGCAACTTTCCCTTAAAAGGCAGCTTACTAAGTCGGACCTTCGAGGAAACATCCGCTGACCAATGTCGCAACCAGAGAAAACGTCTAGCTGCCACTAGCGAAGCCATCGTCTTCGCTGCTATTCTCACCAAGTCATAAAAGGCATCCGCCGCATAAGCAGCAGCTGACTCCAACTTTGCAGCTTCCGGAAGCTCTGAAGCGGCGTCTCCGTCCACGCTGCCCTGCAACCAGCGAATAGATGCCCGCGAAACATAAGCCCCGCAAACAGCCGCTTGCAGCGCCAAAGCGCTAGAATCAAATGCCTGTTTGAGCAGAACTTCTAATTTCTTATCCTGAAGATCCTTAAGCGCCGCAGCGCCTTCCACCGGGATGGTAGTTTTCTTCGTGACAGCTGACACGAGGGCATCAACCTTCGGCATGCGGAGCAAATCCCGCTCCTCTTGCGGGAGAGGGTACAGGCGCGATAAGGCGCGTCCACCGCGCAGGGTAGCTTCAGGACACTCCCATTCGGATTCGATCATCTGTTTAATAACCCGATGCATGGGAAAACAGCGTTGCTGAGATTTAACCCCCTGCAACAAGGGATCTTCCAAAGGTTCCTGGGTGGACGAAGGAGGAAGCAGGTGAAGAGCTGACAAAGATTGTGCAATGAGAGCCGTGAGCTCCTCCTTGCGGAAAACTCGGAAAATATTGGGATCCTCCCCGGGAAGAATCTCTCCCTCCTCCAATTCGTCAGTGTCCTGCTCTAGGAAGGGGTCAGCCAGAACCTCTGTGTCCCCTAGACCCAATTTCATAGAATCTTGGGACAGCGCAGGTCCCAAGGGATCTGGCAGAGCACTTCTAGCAGCTGAAGTCCCTTCTCCAGGATCCTCAGCGCTGTGGGGCTGGGGAGATGGTGTTTCCATAAGAGGATCCTCAGTTTGAGATGACCTGAGGAGAAAAGCCTTGTGCAGTGCCAGAATAAACTCAGGTGAGAAAAAAGAAGCAATATCCCCCGGAGTCCCAATTTTGGGAGGGGAAGGCTGCGAGACCGGTAATGGATCTTTTGGTGTCTTTGCCTTCCTTTTGTGCGGTCTAGGCTGCTCTGAGTGAGAGCTGACCGGCGCCTTTAAAATGGCCGACTTTCCCGCCTTTTCGGCGGGTAAAGAAGGCTCTTGTAATGGCCCCGCATGACTGTCTGTCATGGCGAACGTGAGAGCCGCTCTCCGAACACACTCCCGGTGAAAAAATTAGGCTAGGAGCAGTCGAACCGCAGTGCTAAAAAAAACAAAACAAAACAAAAAACGCGCGAAACGGAGGACCCGGCAGAAGATGGAAACGGCGAAAATAAATCAAAGAAAGAAATAAACTCACCGCGACCTAGCAAACACCGTCGGGTCAGAGCAGGAAGTCCCGCAGCCAGCGAGCACAGCCTAACTCATAACGGCTGCGGCAGAGGCACAACTGGGGGCTCCCAGAGAACCCTCTGCCGACTGAGACGGAGCCGGTTCAGGGAGACAGGCTCTGCCTCTTACCGGACTTACTCGATGTCTCCTGAAATCTTTAAAGGCACAAGGACTAAAGAAACTAATCAGCTCTACTAGAGCTAATCTTTACCAAAAGAAAATTGAAAATTGAAAAGCAAGTGAGGGAGAACACCCAATTCGACCCTCTATAGCTGCTGAGGACTGAAAGACTGCTGGGTAATGCTCAGGGGGAGTGGCTTCACCTCTCTTCAAAGCTTGAAGTTTTCAGCCCTCAGCTGCTATAGAGGATTGACAACCCTACCTGTCCCTGGACTGGCCCGGAGAAGCGAATAGGAATCTACTTTTTACTGGGGTGCACAGATGGGATGTCTGCAGGGCTCCGCAGAAAAAGAGAGTGAATCAAGATGGCAGCTTTGAGCAGGAGGGTGACCGCATATGCACGGTGTAGCTTTCAAAAGCTTTCTTTGAAAGCTGGAGAGTGGATCCGTGCGGGCTCCTTCTGCGCTGACGTCACCCGTGAGAGTTGACTTCCTGCTTGTTCCCAGAGAAAATGAAACATCTTAGCAGGATTCAATGTGGCTGGGAAGACCCTTTGACACAATATTGTTTGCAGATTTTTTCAATGATTAGAGATGAATGCCATTAGGTACTGGAAGGAAAAGTTACTCACCTGTAACAGGTGATCTCCGGGAACAGCAGGAATTTAGTCTTCACATATGGGTATCGTCGGTACCGACGGAGCTTGCGCGGGAACGCTCCCCAGCATCCAATTAGAAAGCTTTTGGGAGCATCCCACAGCGCCTGAGTGCTGCCTTCCTGCCTTTCCCAACTGCCTCTCTCCAGTTGAGTTTTAAAGCTGAAACAAAGAGAGAGAGAGGGAAAGGAAAGAAAAGAAAAGAAAAATACAACTCCTGGGGGAGGTGGGTGGGTTGTGAAGACTAAATTCCTGCTGTTCCCGGAGATCACCTGTTACAGGTGAGTAACTATGCTATCTCCAGGAACAAGCAGGAATGTAGTCTTCACATATGGGGACTCCCTAGCTTTAGATGCCAGGGAGAGAGCCCAGAGGTTGTGTGCCCTTGTGAAAGGGCTCCACTTCCCCCCATGGATCTCTGTCATCCAGGAGGGTAGGAGTTGATTAAGTATGGAACAGGTGTTGGAGAACAGCCTGACCAAACAAGGCATCCCGGCGGGAGTCCTTGTCCAAGCAGTAATGGGCTGTGAAAGTATGAACCGAGGCCCAAGTCGCTGCTCGACAGATGTCATCAATAGACACAGAGTGTAGATGAGCCATTGAGGCTGCCATGGCCCTCACATTGTGAGCTGTGACATGGCCTTCCAGAGAAAGGTTCTTACTCTGATAGGCAAAGGAAATACATTGTGCAATCCAATTGGACAATGTTCTCTTGGAGACTGGAAGTACCAAATGAGAAGGATCAAAAGCAACAAAGAGTTGAGAGGACTTTCTATGTTGCTCTGTTCTTTGCAAGTAAAAGGCAAGTCCAAAGTATGAAGATTCCTTTCCACATTTGAAGCACGAGGCCTTGGAAAAAATACAGGCAGGTAAACTGCTTGGTTTAAATGAAAAGGTGAGACCAACTTTGGCATAAAGTGTGGATGAGTCCTAAGGACTACCTTATCATGATGGAACCTCGTATAAGGAGGATCAGCAACCAATGCTTGCAATTCACTGATGCGACGTGCTGATGTGATTGCAATGAGAAAGATAACTTTGCAGAAAAGGAATTTCAAGGAGGTAGTAGCTAAAGGTTCAAAAGGCGGCTTCATGAGCTGGCCAAGAACCAGATTCAGGTCCAATGCCACTGGTGGTGGCCTAATGGGAGGCTTAGTTAGCAAAAGGCCCCTCATAAATCTCACTATGAGAGGATGAGAGGAAATAGCTGCCCATTTAAAGGCTTTAAAGAAGCTGAAATAGCACCTAAATGGACTCTTACTGAGTAAGTCTTAAGTCCTGCATTAGATAAATGAAGGAGATACTCCAGTAATGATTCCAGATGTATCGCAAGGGGTTCAAGACCCTTCTGCGAACACCATATGGAAAACCTTTTCCACTTGAAAGCATAAGAGCGTCTTGTGGAAGGTTTCCTGGAAGCATAAAGGACATCCCTTACTTGTTGAAAAAGGTTAAGACCATGTAGGTCTAGGCTCTCGGCAACCAGGCCCTGAGATGCAGAGCGTGGGGATTTGGATGCCACAACATCCCGTCCTCCTGAGACAGGAGATCTGGAGCAGATCCGAGATCCAGAGATGGAGCTTGAGAGAGACATAGGAGCAGAGGGTACCACACTTGCCGTGGCCAATGTGGAGCTATGAGAATCATATGGCCTCTGTCTCTCTGAAGCTTGAATAGGGTTTTGGGAATTAGGGGAATGGGTGGAAAGGCATATAGGAAGTCCTGACCCCAATGGAGGAGAAAAGCATCCCTGGCATGACAACCCTGAGACGGAATTCTGGAACAGAACTGGGGAAGTTTGGCATTCAGTGGACTTGCAAAGAGGTCTATGTCCAGGGTTCCCCAAATTTGAAAAATGTTTGCTACCTGGTCTGCATGGAGAGACCATTCATGTGGGAGCAGAACTCGACTGAGTCTGTCTGCCCAAGAGTTTTGAATGCCTGGTAGATACACCACAAGGAGATGAATCTGATGCTCTCTGGCGAGGGCCCAAAGTCGCAAAGCTTCGCTGCAAAGCGACAGAGAGCCTGTTCCTCCCTGCTTGTTCAGATAGAACATAGCTACTTGATTGTCCATCTGAATTAGGACTGTCTTGGAGCTTAGCTGGGTATGGAACACTCTAAGAACAAAGAAGATTGCTCTGAGTTCTAGGAGATTGATATGTAAGTGGGTCTCCTGTGGAGTCCAGGTGCCTTGGGTAGAGAGATCTTGCAGGTGAACTCCCCAACCCAGCTGTGAGGCATCTGTTGTTAGAGTGACCTGGGGTAGGGGCTGCTGGAAAGGGCACCCTAGAGTCCATTGGGCTGCTCTCAGATGGAGGTGAGCATAGGGGA
Source organism: Ichthyophis bannanicus (assembly GCA_033557465.1). Lineage (NCBI taxonomy): Eukaryota > Metazoa > Chordata > Amphibia > Gymnophiona > Ichthyophiidae > Ichthyophis > Ichthyophis bannanicus. The sequence continues at coordinate 553,780,979 of CM066031.1, forward strand.
CCACATGCACGGTAGATGCCATGTGGCCTAGTAACATTTCCCGAGCAGTGAGATGAGTTTTCAACACTGCCTGGGAGGCTAAGTGCACAATGCGAAGGCAGCGGGGCTGTGGAAGATAGGCCCTTACTTTTCTGGTATCCAGCAAAGCTCCTATGAACTCTAGAGACTGAGTGGGAGTTAGGCTGGATTTTGGGATGTTTATGACCAGACCCAAATACTGAAGGCTACGCATTGTGCACGATAGAGAAATCCTGGCCTCTAACTCTGATGGGGCTCGAATGAGCCACTTGTCTAAGCAGGGGAAGACAAATATTCCTAGAGTGCGAAGAAATGCTACTACTACAGCCATGCATTTCGTAAACACCCCTGGTGCTGAGGCCAGGCCAAAAGGAAGCACCCTGTATTGGTAGTGCTTTCCTTGAAAAAAGAACCGAAGGAATCTTCTGTGAGCTGGATGGATGAGAACATAAGTGCACGTGTCCTTGAGATCTAGAGAACAAAGCCAATCCTGACTCTGAAGGTATGGCAGCAGAGTTCCCAGAGAAATCATCTTGAATTTCTCTTTGAACAGGAATTTGTTTAATTCTCTGAGGTCTAAAATAGGTCTGTGTCCCCCTGTTTTCTTTGGGATAAGGAACTAGGGGGAGTAAAACCCTGTTGAGGAATGGATACTTCTTCTATTGCCCCTTGGGCAAGAAGCATAGTGACCTCTTGATCTAACAGGTTGTTGAGAGAGGTCTGAGAATTGAACTGTCTTACCACTGTAGGGGGGGCATGCAAAGAAAGTGAAGCTTGTACCTCTTTTATAATGGAGAGAGTCCAATCTTCTGCTGTTATCTGCCCCCATCTGGGGGCAAAATGACACAACCTTCTTGGAATGTTGGAAGGCTCTGGCACGGTGAGGGCCAGGAAGGCTAAGTTCTCTAGATGGAAGTCAAAGGCCTTGTGGAGGCTGAGACTGCTGAGACGGCTGAGGCTTAGCAGTCTTTGCTTTCCTTTGTTTAGGTGGTTGCTGACCCTTTCGGGCAGACTGACCTGCAGAACGTCCCTGCTGGGTACAAGAGGGGTAAAACCTCTTCTTTTTGGAGAAGAATTTTTTTTGAAAGATTTCTTCCTTGCAGGATAAGCTGTAGCTTTGGATAATCTATCCAAGGTGGAGTTATCAGATCCATTTCACTGGCTCTCTCTTGCCAATTTTTGCCAAAGAGATTCTCACCTGTACAAGGGATATTGCCCAGTTTGTCCGGCACCCAGAGCTCCAAGTCAGATGCCTGGAGCCAGGCAATCCTACGTGCACCTATGGCAATGGCAGAGGTTCTGCTTATGCACTCAAAACAGTCAAAATTTGCACGATTGACAAACTTAGAAATATCCTGGGCATGTTTAACCAGTGTGAGAAAATCCTGCCTCTTACGAGGATTGCTATTTATATTTCTGGCCTTAGCAACAGTAAGTGTTGCCAGGTGCCATCCAATGGCTCCATTGGAACACTGACATTGTTGAACATAACCTTATTCATAACATTTTATCATTTGAGCGCGATTTGTTGTTTACAGTAACTTGAAAAATTAATCTCAGGCGAAAAATGGAATTAACTCGTGAACATTTTCGTGCCATTATTTTTCATAACTTTCGACGTGGATTATCAAGACAAGAGTGCATCGATGAACTTAATTTTTTATACGGCGATAAAGCACCATCCTACAGCACTGTAAAAAACTGGTATAACGAATTCAATCGTGGCCGACGTTCGCTCCAGGACGAATTCCGTCAGGGTCGTCCAAAATCAGTTGTGCCAGAAAATATCGATGCTGTGTGTGAACTGAAAGCAAGATCGTCATGTGACATACCGTGAGATTGAGGCATCTTTGGGCATTAGTATGACAAGCATCAATTAGATATTGCATGATCATTTGGCCGTAAAAAAGATTTGTTCGCATTGGATCCCGCATAATCTGACAAACGCTCAAAAGAAGGCTCGTGTCGATTGGTGCAAGGAAATCTTGAAAAAATACGTTCAAGGTGCATCAAAGACTGTGTATATCATCTACACAGGTGACGAATCATGGATCTATGCATATGAGCCCGAAACAAACAGCAATCGACTGTATGGGTCTTCCAAGACGAGCTAAATCCAACAAAAGTTGTTTGCGGAAGAAGCACATTGAAGCAAATGGTTGCCTGTTAATTCGGGCGACACTGCCGTGGCGACAGTGCCATTACAGCAAAGTACGACGGTCAATTCTGAATGGTACACGACCATTTGTTTACCAGAGGTCTTCTGAGAAATTCAGAAAAAGTCCAAGAGGCGAATAATTCTTCATCATGACAATGCGAGCTCTCACACATCGGCTCAAACAAAGGAATTTTTGACCGGCCAAAACATCGAATTGATGGGTCATCCACCGTACAGCCCTGATTTGGCACCCAATGACTTCTTTTTATTCCCGCACATCAAAAACAAATTACGTGGTCAACGATTTTCAACACCCAAAGATGCGGTTGATGCATTCAAAACGCATGTTTTGGAGTTACCTCAATCGGAGTGGAAAAAGTGCTTCGAAAATTGGTTCAAACGCATGCATAAGTGTATTGATCTTCATGGAGAATATTTTGAAAAACAATAAAACCAATTTTGATAATAAATATTTGTTTTTTCATTATTAGGCCAGAAAGCACAGTTACTTACCTGTAACAGGTGATCTCTGGGAACAGCAGGAATTAGTCCTCACATATGGGTACGTCGGAACCGATGGAGCCTGCGCGGGAAAGCTCCCCAGCTTCCCAGAAAGGAAGCTTTTGGGGCCTCCCACAGCGCATGCGCGCTGCCTTCCCACCTTCCTGACCAACTCTCTTCAGTTCGAGTTTAAAGCTGAGACAATAGAGAGAGGAAAGGAAAGAGAGAGAGAGAGACACAACTCCTAGGGGAGATGGGTGGGTTGTGAGGACTAATTCCTGCTGTTCCCAGAGATCACCTGTTACAGGTAAGTAACTGTGCTATCTCCAGGAACAAGCAGGAATGAGTCCTCACATATGGGGACTCCCCAGCTAAGATGCCTGGGAGATCCCCAAGGGTATGAGACCCTGAAAGGTTCCTCGTCTTCCTATGGATCTCAGGCATCCATTAAGGGACGGAGGGCAGGAGTTGTTTAAGAATGGAACAGGTGTCTGAGGACAGCCTGACCAAACAAGGCATCCCGGCGGGAGTCCTTGTCCAAGCAGTAATGGGCTGTGAAGGTATGAACCGAGGCCCAGGTGGCTGCTCGACAGATCTGATCAATGGATACAGAATGAAGATGAGCCATAGATGTGGCCATGGCTCTCACATTGTGAGCTGTGATATGGCCTTCCAGAGAAAGGTTCTTACTCTGATAAGCAAAAGAAATACACTGAGCAATCCAATTGGACAGTGTTCTTTTTGAGACTGGAAGTCCTAAATGAGAAGGATCAAAAGCAACAAAAAGTTGAGAAGACTTTCGATGTTGCTGTGTCCTGTGGAGGTAAAAGGCAAGAGTTCTTTTACAGTCTAGAGTATGAAGGTTCCTCTCTGCATTTGATGCATGAGGAGCTGGAAAAAAGACAGGTAGATATACCTCTTGATTAAGATGAAAAGGTGAGACCACTTTAGGCATAAAGTGGGGATTTGTCCTAAGGACTACCTTATCATGATGGAACCTTGTATAAGGTGGATTAGCCACTAAAGCCTGCAGTTCACTGATGCGGCGAGCAGAAGTGATTGCAATAAGGAAAATGACTTTCCAGGAAAGGAATTTTAAGGAGGTAGTGGCTAAGGGTTCAAAGGGTGGCTTCATAAGCTGACCAAGAACTACGTTTAAGTCCCATGCCACCGGAGGAGGCCGAATGGGAGGTTTAGTTAAAGTTAGACCTCTCATGAATCTTGCAATAAGAGGATGAAAGGAAACAGATTGTCCATTGATAGGCTGAAGAGATGCTGCAATAGCACTCAAATGGACCCTTACAGAATTGGTTTTAAGTCCTGCATTGGAAAGATACAGGAGATATTTGAGTAAAGAATTCAAAGGCAGTGCTAGAGGGTTAAGACCTTTGTTAGCACACCAAATTGAAAATCTTTTCCATTTAAAAGCATAAGAACGCCTGGTGGAAGGTTTCCTCGATGCATGGAGGACATCCTTCACCGGTTGAGAAAGATTCAAGTCTTGAAGGTCTAGGCCTTCAGTAACCAAGCTCTGAGGTGAAGGGACTTGGGGTTTGGGTGCCACAAAGTCCCCTCCTCTTGAGACAGAAGGTCTGGAGCAGCTCCCAGATCCAGGGAGGGTGTCTGGGAGAGATGCAGAAGTAGAGGGTACCACACTTGGCGTGGCCAGCGTGGAGCTATGAGGATCATGGATCCTTGATCCCTCTGAAGTTTGAATAGAGTCTTGGGAATCAAGGGAATGGGTGGAAAGGCATATAGGAAGGCCTGACCCCAATGAAGGAGGAAGGCATCTTTGGCCTAAGCTCCCTGACACGGAATCCTGGAACAGAACCGGGGAAGTTTGGCATTGTACGGACTTGCAAAGAGGTCTATATCCGGGGTCCCCCATTCCTGAAAGATTCTGAGTACCTGATCCATGTGCAGGGACCATTCGTGTGGAAGCAGAACTCGACTGAGTCTGTCTGCCCAAGAGTTTTGGATTCCTGGGAGGTACACTGCCAGGAGATGGATCCGATGCTCTCTGGCGAAGGCCCACAGTTTTAGAGCTTCGTTGCAAAGCGACAGAGAGCCAGTCCCTCCTTGTTTGTTTATGTAGAACATGGCTACTTGATTGTCGGTATGAACAAGGACTGTCATGTTGATGAGGAGGGTATGAAAGACCTTGAGAGCAAGGAAGATTGCTCGCAGCTCCAAAAGGTTGATATGAAGGGTGGTCTCCTGTGGAGACCAAATGCCCTGAGTAGAGAGGTCTTGGAGATGAGCTCCCCAACCTGTTTGGGAGGCATCTGTAGTGAGAGTTGCTTGGGGTAACAAAGGTTGGAAGGGGGCCCCCAACAACAGATTTTGAGTGGATATCCACCATTGGAGAGACCAAAAAAGACGTTTCAAGGTTGCTATTTGGTCTGAGAGAGCTCCTAATGCTTGGGTCCACTGGGTGGACAAGGTCCATTGAGCTGCTCTCATATGTAGGCGAGCATAAGGCACCACATGAACTGTGGATGCCATGTGGCCTAGCAGTTGTAGCATCTCTCTGACAGTCAAGTGGCTTCTGGACTGAATTTGAGAGGCCAAGTGCACTAGACGGTGGCAACGGGCCTGAGGAAGATAGGCCCTTGCAGTGGTAGTATCTAGCCAGGCCCCTATGAATTCTAGGGATTGAGTAGGGGTGAGTTGAGACTTTGGCAGATTGATGACAAGTCCCAGATACTGCAGTATGCGTCTGGTGTGGTCCAGGGAAGTCTGAGCCTCGGATTGAGATGGAGCTCGGATGAGCCAGTCGTCCAGGTAAGGGAAGACAAAGATCCCCAGAGTGCGTAGAAATGCAGCTACTATTGCCATGCATTTGGTAAATACCCTTGGAGCAGAGGCTAGAACGAAGGGGAGTACTCTGTATTGGAAATGTTTTCCCTGGAACAGAAACCGTAGGAATTTTCTGTGGGATGGATGGATGAGTATATGTGTGTACGCATCCTTGAGATCTAGAGAACAAAGCCAGTCCTGACTCTGTAGGTATGGAAGGAGAGTACCTAGAGAAAGCATTTTGAATTTCTCTTTGTATAGGAATTTGTTCAATTCTCTGAGATCCAGAATGGGTCTGTACCCCCCTGTTTTCTTGGGAATGAGAAAATAAGGGGGGTAGAAACCTGACCCTTGTTGAGGAAGAGGAACCTCTTCTATTGCCTTTTGGGCGAGAAGAGTGGTCACCTCTTGGCCCAACAGGTACAGGAGAGATGGGGAAGAATTGAATTGTCTCACCATGGTATGGGGAGGAAGGCTGGAGAAATGTAGTTTGTAGCCCTCTCTGATGATAGAGAGGGTCCACGGTTCTGATGTGATTTGTTCCCATCTGGGAGCAAAATGAGCCAACCTTCCTGGAATGGTGAGAGGTTCTGGCTGTTGCAGAGCCAGAAAGGTTAAGTTCTCTAGAATCAAGTCAAAAACCCTGAGGAGGTTGGGACTGCTGGATTCTAGCAGCCCCTGTAGCCTTTGTTCTGGCCTGTTTAGTTTGCTGACGCTTAGGAGCAAAGCGAACTTGGGAAGATTGCTGGCCAGTATTTGTGGAGAATTTGGTCTTTTTATAGAAAGTTTTCTTGAAAGGTTTTTTCTTGGCAGGGGTAGAGGTAGACTTAGAAAGTCTATCTAAAGCAGCATTCTCTGCATCCATTTGAGTGGCTTTGATTTGCCACTCTTTGCCAAACAGATTTTAAGGGCAGATTGCCCAAGCCTTCTTGTACCCAGGGTTCCAAATCAGAGGCCTGGAGCCAAGCCAGTCTGCGAGCAGCTATGGCTATGTCAGAGGCTCTGCTTGCCCCCTCAAAAGAGTCAAAGGCTGCTCTGTTGGGGAACTTTGAAACATTTTGAGTGTGCTTTAGCAAAAGAAGGAATTCCTCCTGTTTATCCTCTGGGATAAAGGGGAGAAACTGACATATCTTTAATGCAATCTCTTTCAAAAACATGCCCATATAGAGGCTGTATGAATTGATCCTGGCAATAAGCATGCCAGCTTGGAAGATTTTTCTCCCAAAAGCATCCAGAGTCCTACATTCTCTTCCTGGAGGGGTAGAAGAGTGTCTTTTGGTACTCTATCTTTTTCATAGCAGACTTCACCACAATAGAGTGGTGAGAAAGCTGAGTCTTTTGAAAACCAGGAGAAGGAGGAACCCAATACATGATGTCCAAACGTCGAGAATGTGGAGATAGGGTGAGAGGAGCCTCCCACAAATCCATCATGTGTTCTTGAAGAATTTCATGTATGGGTAAGGTGGCTGCCTCTTTGGGAACCTTAGAGTATCCTAAAATATCTAATTTTTTTGCTCTAGGTTCCTTTTCAGAGGATACAGATATAGAGAGTCCTTTAGCTACTTCAATAATGAAGTCTTGAAAGGACAAATCCTCTGGAGGAGACATTCTCCTTTTTGGAGAAGAGGGCTCCTCAGGAAGAGTAAAAGAGACGTCAGCAGAATCATCTGATGTATCAGAATCTTCAGAGGATTCAAAGTATCGTCTATTTGCTTCCAGAGATCGATACGCGTACCGATCGGTACCGACATCGGGCGTACCGGGTATCGGAGCGGTATCGAAGAAAGCTCCGGAACCGGAGACCAGAACCGGCATGCTACTGGAAGTAGATGCTCTGGGTACCGGTATCGGAGTCGGAAACGATTGTCGCGGTACCGATGGCGGTGCAGCATTAATGAAAGTCAGTAAGGCCTGCTGCATGGATTGTACCGTAGTACCCATAGCCGCCACAACTGCCTGGAAGTCGGTACCGGTGTTAGCCGGTACCCCAGAGCAGTCTAACAGGAGATCGGTCGAGGCCGTGCCATCGATGTCTACCTGTAACCCCATAGGAGGAGCTTTGGAAGCCGGAGCTTCCCGCCGGGGTTGTTTGTCTGGGGCAGGGTCCTCAGGGTCAATTGCAAGGGCCTCTCACTGCTTAGAGGGAGATTTGCCTTTTGAGGACTTGCCCGAAGAATGTTTGGTTACCTGAGATCCATCAGGAGAAGAAGACCTGGAGGATGTTGATGCTGGAGTATCGGTAGAAAACAGCATATGAAATTTAGCTGCTCTGTTCTGTAAGCCCCTTTTGGACATCAGAGAGCAGGATGGACAATCCGGAATGGAATGGTCAGGCCCCAAACATTTAAGACACCACTCATGGGTGTCTGTAACTGAAATAGTACCGGTACACTTAGTGCATTTTTTAAAACCAGAAGCTGGTTTTTCCATGAGGAAGACCTGAGAAGGCCTAGAGGCCTCACAGAAAAAATACACCTAGTGTAGAAAAAGTAATTATATTTTTTTTTTTTTTTTTTTTTTTAAATAAACGAAAAAAGGACCGGCGGTACCGGTCTGGAATCGGGGAAGGCAGACACGCGGTCAAAGAAACAAATTAAAATAACAATTTATTAAGCGGGTGACAGGAACACGACCTGCTGGCTCCGCGGAAAAAGAAGAACTGAAGAGAGTTGGTCAGGAAGGCGGGAAGGCAGCGCGCATGCGCTGTGGGAGGCCCCAAAAGCTTCCTTTCTGGGAAGCTGGGGAGCTTTCCCGCGCAGGCTCCGTCGGTTCCGACGTACCCATATGTGAGGACTCATTCCTGCTTGTTCCTGGAGATATATAAATATTCAAAAACAACCCCCAATTCAGTGATAATTCTCAATAATACCAAAAAATCACCAAAGTAACCCCCGTGGAAATTTTCAAAATAATTATTTTTGTCGGATGTTACAGGAAAGGAACATATAATGGTACTATGTCCACCACTCAGTTACATCCATTTTCATCAATATTTATAAAAAACAAGAAACTCCGCTACTTAGCTGGATTATAGAAGACGAAATTCAGACTACTCGGGCACGACGTGCACGTTTCGGGTCTGTAGCCGTTTCAAGTGCTGCCACTTGACGTTATCTGATGATCACAGGGCCTCCCCTAGCCAGTGGGGCGTCCCTGGAGTTTCATTGGTAGCTTGATGTGATTGACAGCGAAGTATAGCCATTCTCTGAAGTTTTTGACCCTTTTGAGGAAGCAGCTGATTTCAGCGTTTGACGGCGGTTAATTTGAAATATGGCAGCACTTGAAACAGGGCTACAGACCCGAAACGTGCACGTCGTGCCCGAGTAGTCTGAATTTCGTCTTCTATAATCCAGCTAAGTAGCGGAGTTTCTTGATTTTTATAAATATTGATTAAAATGGATGTAATCGAGTGGTGGACATAGTACCATTATATGTTCCTTTCCTGTAACATCCGACAAAAATAATTATTTTGAAAATTTCCACGGGGGTTACTTTGGTGATTTTTTGGTATTATTCAGAAATATAAATAGCAACCCTCGTATCATCAGGAAGGACAGGGCTTAAAATCTCCAAATCTCCTGTGACTTCCCTTAAGGAACATTCCCATATATAAAATATAGGAACTGATCCTGGCAGAAAGCATGGAAGCCCGGAAAGTACGACATCCCAAGGCATCCAAAGTTCTACACTCACGTCCTGGAGGATTAGAGGCATGCCCCTTTGCACTCCTGATCCTTCTCATAGCTGATTCCACAATAATGGAGTGGTGAGGAAGCTAAGTCTTCTGGAAGCCAGGACAAGGAGGCACTCGATACATGGTATGCAGCCTACGAGAGTGAGGAGAGGTGGTAAGAGGTGTTTCCCTGATTCTTAACATGAGATCATGTAAGATCTCATGAATAGACAAAGTGGCTGCCTCTTTAGGAGCATTGGGATATTGTAGAATCTCCAATTCCTTTGCTCTGGGCTCTGTTTCAGGAGCCACTGTAATGGAAAAACCTCGAGCCACCTCTCTGATAAAATCCTGAAAGGATATATCTTCTGGAGGAGACATCCTACGTTTAGGAGAGGAAGGCTCCTCCGGGAGAAGTACTCCGGTACCGACCGAGCTGTCAGAATCCTCAGATTCCTCCGAGGATTCAAAGTACCTTCTATCCGGATGCTCTTGTAGAGCACGATACCCGTACCGACTGAAGTCAGTGTCGGGGGGAATCGGTACCGGTCTATCAGTACCGGAAGGCATAGCATGACTCGCTGTCGGTACCGGTACCGATACCGGTGCCAGAACCAGAGCTGGTACCGGTTGAACTGTCTGAAGCAGTTCCGAGGGTACCGATGCCGCAAGGAGAGCCGCCAGACTGCGTTCAATAGCCAGGAATCTCTGGTCTATCGATGCTGCCGATGCCTGGGCATCGGTACCGGAGAAAGCGTCCGGTACCCCAGAGCATGGCACCAGTAGTTCTGCCGAGGTTGAGGCCTCAAGAACATCCTGGAGCCCCGATAATTCTTTGGAAGCCGAAGCCTCCCGCCGGGGCAATTTTGCCGGTGCCAGACCCTCAAGGGCAACGCCAGAGGCATCTCGATGCTTGGAACGAGATCTACCCTTTGAGGACCGGCCAGACTAATGTTTAGTTACCTGAGATCCATGGGAGGAAGTCGATGACATAGAGGCTGCATCAGAGGGAAAAAGGGTGCTGAGCTTAGCAGCTCGGTTTTGCCGACCCCTCTTAGACATCATCTCACAGGCCATACACTCAGAAATGGAGTGGTCAGAACCTAAAACATTTAAGGCACCACTTGTGGGTGTCAGTGAGGGAGATGGTACCGCCACACTTGGTACACTTCTTGAAACCCGAAGCGGGTTTTTCCATAGTAAAGGAAATTTTGGGCCTAGTGCCCAAAATGGCACGTGCACCTGAAGGAGGAGGATTTGGAAAAAAAAATTATTTATATATATATATATATATATATATATATATATATTCTTTTTTTTTTAAAGAAAGAAAGAACGAACCGGTGGTACCAGCATAGCATCAAGGGAAGGCAGACGCGACCACAAAAAATGAGAATAGGAAACTTTTCTGCGGTGACAGGAACGACAACCTGCTGGCTCCGCGGAAAACAAAGAATTGGAGAGAGGCAGTTGGGAAAGGCAGGAAGGCAGCATGCAGGCACTGTGAGATGCTCCCAAAAGCTTTCTAATTATTTGCGATACAGATTTATCCTGAATCCCAAAAAAGATAACCACTCAGAAGCAACATCCCATTTACTATTTGTAGATGATCTAAAGATCTATAGTTCCAGCGACCAACAAGTAGAAGAGCAATCCCGTGCAGTGAAGCGCTTTTCTGATGACATCAGAATGACTTTTGGCCTTGACAAATGTGCTAAGGCAACTTTTTATTTATTTTTTTTTAAAGAAGAAAACTGAGCAAAAAACAGAACACATCTCCCTGGCTGAGGGCTGTGACATCAAGGACCTTGAATAGGAAGGCGTATAGAAGTATCTCAGAGTAGATGAAGGAACGACAATCAGAAATTAGTGAGAGAAAAGATCAGTAAAGACTACTACAGGAGATTAAAATAGTTATTGAAAAGTGCTTTAACATCACAGAATAAGATATAAACCATCAATCAGCTGGCAATTCCTGTACTCTCCTAGAGCTTTGAGACTGTGGACTGGCCTCATAAAGATCTTGAAAACTTGAATGTGCAAACAAGAAAACTCCTCCATGCCAATGTACATCCCTACAGCCAAAAGAGGGCTAGGCCTCACAGAGATTGCTTACACATACAGAGCTACTATCATAGGCCTCCAAGGCCTACCTAACTGCATCATAGGATCCAAATAAGTAAAAAGTGCTGAAATATGAAAGTAAATGTCCAGAATCTGTCTCCATCATCAAACTTGGACGACTAGAAGAAATAAGTAAGAATTTACAAGCATACACAAAGGAGGAAGGAATTTGCAAAACAAGAGAAAAACCCCTCTTCAAATAAACAGATCAAACAATATGGAAAAACAAGCGGTAAATGCACAAATACAGTGGGAAATACATTGTTATTCCAGGAACCCTTTGACAACTAAGAACAGACGCATGAATGGAGAAGTGAACTGAAATCAAAGAAGAGAGGTTGATAATTGCAGCCCAGAACAGCAGATTAAGGATGAGGTAGCTTACAGCGAGCATTTAAAAAACTGGAAAAACAGACACATCTAGTCTATGGGAAAGAGCTGGCTGTGAAGTGCTGATGGCAGAAAATTTCTATACAGAAAGGCACAATAAAGTAGCACGCCTTATGCATTGGAAACTCTGAACACTACAACATCAGTGTGCCGGACAAGCACTGAGATCATGACCCTAAAAGAATTACAGAGAATGAAGAGGTTATGATCACATCGGATACTCTCATTCTGAGCAATAAAAATCTGGATGGGAGGAATCCGGATATAGTGGTAAAGGAGAAAAACACCAGAATGGCACATAGAGGTGTCAGTTCCAAGTGCCTACTCTGTGAACCGCTTTGAGGGGGAGAAAACCCTCAGGTATTAAGAAATGTAATTTGAGACCACGAAAATGTGGCAGGATGAGTTAATTCCCACCATATTGGGTGCCAGAAACTTGAGGAATTTCTAAGCACACCTTGATAAATTACCTATATACGTAACATCTTAAACTCTAGAGGAAGGCTCTTTTTGGCACAATGCAAGTGCTATGCCAAGCACTGGAAGTAAATCTGAGACCGAGATCATACGCCACATACCCTGGCTTAGAAGTGAGGTTCATGACTGTTACAGTATGCGCAAAACTATCCCATTTGGAGAAACTGCCCTGGGTGATGATATATTGCAATTGGCCCAACGAGAGCAAAGTGGGTTTTTTTTGGGAAGAACTGCTGTCCTTTAGAACCTAAATAGGAAGTTGTGTGGCAGTGGGGGGTTTTTTGTTAATTCCTATATGACAAATGGTCCATTTGTAATTTTCTTTTGTGACTGGACAGAAATGTAAAGGTCTTTGATTGATGGCACCTTCTTCCAATCAATAGCCAGTAATTTCTATTTACGATGAGAGAAATGGAGTCATTTTTTCCACGCTGGCTTTCTCCTGTAAAGTCGGTTTCATGGCGGTCAAGTAGGCTATTAGGGTGATTCTGCTGCAAGACATGTTTTTGATGTGTCTGAATTATACTCAGCAATACCACACTTTTTGGTAATTTTGGTCCCTCCCTGAAGACGCAGACTTGTGGTGAAATATAGCACTGTGTCAAGGGATCGAGACTGTGCATGTGGAATTAAGTGGGCCGTTAAATGCAGTAGTCAAGTAGATCAAAGGTTGCAATAAATATATATTTTTTCATATAGCCATGCTGCTAAAGCATTGGCCTTACTAAGCCCAAAATCCCTTTTACACTGTTCTTCTTGACCACCGAAGAGTCTGTGTCATCTGTCGACATGAGGACAGTTAGAGGATTTATGGCTGAGGTCCAAGCACTGCAGGCAGCAATTATGAGTATCCATCATGGATATGGTCCTATTGCACTGAGTACATCTTTTAAATCCTCTGAGGAGTTTTCTGGGAAATATCGTCATGAAAAATAGCCGCAGCAAAATCAAACAACTCAACAGTGAAGTTTCCTGGCTGGGAAAGCCTAAGACCCAAATACTACTAAGAGTAAATTAGACTTACCTGCTAATTGTTGTTCCTTGCGGAACTCTAATCCAGTCCCAGAACCATAGAGTTGTGAACCTCCACCAGCAGCTTTGGAGACTGAACATCTTCATCTCTTTGATCATCCAGCTATATGCAGCCCCAAGGACTGCCCACACATCAGTACCTATTGACAAAGCATACTAAGCAGAGCAACAAATAAGTAGATATAACCATACAGTGGAAAAAAGGATCCTGACCCTAAAGATCCCACTACTAGCGAAATTTTTTTTTTTTTTTTTTGTATTTCTTATGAACAATCTCCCGCCTACGGGAAGGCGGACCAGAACAGCCGTGGCGACCCCTGCGCAAAACACAAGCAACAAGAGGCGCCACCGCTCACCCTCCAAATTGGCCCCGAAAGGGAACTAAGGCGTGCTGCAAGCAGAGGAGCTCTGACCGAAAGCATAGAGAACAGAAACCCTGGCAGACTCCTATAATGACTGTATCTTCTTGGCTGGCAGCGAGAACCGAGAGACAGGGAGGGATCCGGGACTGGACTAGAGTTCCGCAAGGAACAACAATTAGCAGGTAAGTCTAATTTACTCTTCCTTAGCGTCTCTCTAGTCCAGTCCCGGAACCATAGAGGATGTAACAGAGCAGTAAATCTCAACGGGAGGGCCTCGCTAGTCCAGCCTGAAGCACCCAAGAGCCAAACCGCGCATCCGACACCGCCTGCACATCCAGACGATAGTGCTTAGCAAAGGTGTGCAAGTACGACCACGTCGCCGCCCGACAAATATCCACCGCCGGCACCAAGCTAACTTCTGCCCAAGACGCCGCCTGCGCCCTAGTCGAGTGAGCCCGAAGCCCGGCAGGAACCACCTTGCCGTGTAAAAGGTATGCCGACGAAATCGCCTCTTTCAACCAGTGGGAAATGGAAGACTTAGATGCCGCTTCCCCCTTGCGTGGACCGCCAAAGGCGACAAATAAGCGATCGGACTTACGGAAGGATGCTGTTTCCCGCAAATACCGGCGAAGCGCTCGACGGACATCCAACGCGTGCAAGGAGTTATCCGCGTGCTTGCCGCGTTCCTTGGCAAACACCGGGAGAGACACCACTTGATTCATGTGAAACGCCGAAACTACCTTAGGCAAAAACGCGGGAACTGGTCGCAATACCACCTTGTCGGCCGAGAAAGACAGATAGGGTTCCCTACACGAAAGAGCCTGCAACTCCGAAATCCTGCGAGCTGACGAGATCGCCACCAGAAACACCGTCTTCACCGTCAAGTCCTTCAACGAAGCTTGTGCCAAGGGTTCAAATGGCGAAGTCACCAGAGACCTCAACACCAAATTCAAGTCCCACGAGGGAACTAAAGCCCTGCACGGACGACGCATAAGCAACACCGCTCGCAAGAAGCGCTTCACATCAGCATGGGACCCCAATAGCTGGCCCTGAACCTTGCCTCGAAAACACGCAAGAGCTGCAAGTTGTACCCTCAAGGAACTGGCCGCCAGGCCCTTGTCCACCCCTGCTTGCAAGAAGGAGAGGATCTGAGGAACGGAGGTCCGCAAAGGCCGCAATTCGCGATCCGCACACCAGCTCTCAAAAATATGCCAGACCCGGACATACGCTAGCGACGTGGACCGACGCCGCGCCCGCAACAAGGTAGCAATGACCTCCGGAGAATAACCTTTGGCTCTCATTCGCGCCCTCTCAATAGCCATGCCGTAAGCGAGAATCGAGCCACCTGAGGCATCTGCAGCGGCCCCTGCCGAAGGAGATCCGGCCGAGGAGGAAGCAGCCACGGATCGGCCACACTCAACCGCACCAGATCCGCATACCAAGGCCGACGAGGCCAGTCCGGGGCAATCAGAACCACGGGACCCGGATGCCGCTCGATCCGCTGCACCAGGCGACCCACCAGAGCCCACGGAGGAAAGACAGAGCAGCCCATACCTTGGCCACCTTTGTGCCAATGCATCGAGGCCTTCCGACATGCGTTCCCGATGCCTGCTGAAGAACCGTTCGACCTGCACGGACTCGAAGGTCACCATGAGGTCCATTATCGGCAGACCCCAACGACGGACCAGCAACACAAATACCTCGGGATGTAGAGACCACTCTCCGGGGTCTACTCTGCGACGACTCAGAAAGTCTGCCTCCACATTGTGAACCCCCGCGACATGCTGGGCCGACAAACATTGAAGATGCCGCTCTGCCCATTCTAGAAGCAGATCTGCCTCCGCTTCCAACGCCGCGCTGCCTGTGCCTCCCTGGCGATTTATGTGGGCTACCGTGGAGGCATTGTCGGACAGCACCCTGACCGCCGCTCCCTGCAGCCAAGGCTGAAACGCAGTCAGAGCCAACCACACGGCTCTCATTTCCAGACGGTTGATGGACCACTGGCTCTCCCGCGAGGGCCACTGGCCCTGAGCAATCTGACCCTCGCAATGAGCCCCCCAGCCGCTCAAACTGGCATCCGTCATCAGCAGACGCCAGACGAGAGACTCCAAGGGCATACCGTTCGCCAGAGCGCACCGACGCAACCACCAGCGAAGGCTGCGCCGAACCCCCAAGGGGCAAACTAACTGACGAGCTAGCGAGTCGGACTGATGACACCATCGACGCAGCAGCGCTCGCTGCAGGGGCCGCATGTGCGCCCTTGCCCACGGAACTACCTCGATGGTCGCCGCCATCGTGCCGAGAAGCTGAAGGTATTGCCAAGCCGAGGATGACCGTCTCGCTAGAAACTGCTCCACCAGCCGCCTCAGGGCCCGCGCTCTGTGCACTGGGAGAAAAACCTTCCCGTTGCCGGTCTCGAAACGCGCCCCCAAATACTCCAAGGTCTGCGAGAGAAGGCGGCTGCTCTTCGCCCGATTGACCACCCAGCCTAACGACTGCAAAATCTGTACGACCCGCACCGTCGCTCGGAGACTCTCCTCCCTCGACTTCGCCCGGATCAACCAGTCGTCGAGATAGGGATGCACAAGGACAACCTCCTTCCGCAGGAACGCTGCTACCACCACCATGATCTTCGTGAAGACCCGTGGCGCCGTCGCTAGGCCGAAGGGCATGGCTTGAAACTGAAAATGGCCCATCGGCATTGCAAACCGCAGAAATCTTTGATGTTCCCGACGAATGGGAATGTGCAAATAGGCCTCCGTAAGGTCTAGGGACGTTAGGAATTCCCCCTCGCGGACCGCCGCTATGACCGAGCGCAGCGTTTCCATGCGAAAATGCGACACCCGGAGGCACCGATTCACTCTCTTTAAATCCAGGATTGGTCGAAAGGTGCCCTCCTTTTTCGGCACTACGAAGTAGATGGAGTATCGACCGGACCCTAACTGCCCCTCCGGCACGGGGGCGACTGCCCGGAGCCGAAGCAGCCGGGAAAGTGTGTATCTGATACGGCTCTTCGTTTCCAGGGAGCGCTGCACGGGGACATAACGAAGGAATCTAGCACCGGTCGATGAAGCTCGAGCGCATATCCCTCTCGTATCACTTCTAACACCCACTGATCGGATGTGATAGCGGCCCAGGCAGGGTAGAAATCCCGTAGTCTGCCCCCTACGGGGATCACCACCACCGGAGCCGGCCTCGCTTCATTGTGACTTTTTGGGGACCTGCGCCTGGAAGGAGCCAAAACCTCTACCTGCCCCCCCGAAATCCGCGGAAACTCTGTCCGCGCCCCGTGTATCTGGAACGCTGGGACTGACCAAAGCGGGGGGCACGAAATCTCCAAAAGGACTGCTGAGACCCCCGGAAGGTGAAGGTCAGCTTCCCCTGCTTGGGCTTATCCTCCGGAAGCCGACCCCCCTTAGAATCCCCGAGATCTTTTACCAACCTATCCAAGTCCTCTCCAAATAACTGCCCGCCCTTAAACGGCAGCTTACTAAGGCGAGCTTTAGAAGAACCATCAGCCGCCCAATTGCGTAACCAAAGAGAACGACGCGCCGCTACCACCGAAGCCATGCCGTTAGCCAACCCCCTAATGAGGTCATAGTGGATATCCACCAAATAAGCGGTACCAGACTCCAATCTGGACACCGCGGCCTCCTGTTCCGCCGACTGGAGCCCCTGCAACTGCTGAGACCAGCAGAGGCAGCCGCGCGCCACCCAGGCCCCGGCCACCGCCGCCTGCATTGACAAGGCAGAAACATCAAACGCCTGTCTCAACAAGCTCTCGACCTTTCTATCCTGCGCGTCCTTCAACGCCGCAGCACCTTCCACCGGGATAGTAGTCCGTTTAGTAACCGCGGAAACTGCCGCGTCCACCTTCAGCGAATGAAAAAGCTCTCTATCAGCCTCCGATAGAGGATACATCTTAGGCAACAGTCTAGCCCCGCACAAGGCGGATTCTGGACTGTTCCACTCCTCCTGGATCATAGCCTTACAAACCCTATGGAGCGGAAAGACTCTGTGGGAAGTGCGCACCGCCTGCATCAAGGGATCCTCCAACTGGTCCTCCGCAGCGGAATCTTCCACAGGTATGTTCAATACTTTGAGGGTTTCAGCAATCAGTGCCGGAAGTTCCTCCTTACGAAATACACGCACTATTCTACTACTCTGCTCGTCGTCAAACAACTCGCCGCCTTCTAAATCTTCCACAGACTCTAGCCCGAGAGCCTCCCCCAGCCCCTCGTGGAACTCATCCCCAGGAGGCGCAGAATCCGCAACACTCGGGGGCCGGCTCTTCTTTTGTGGACCGGTGTCTCCCTCTCCTGAAAGAGGGCGCTTTAGCCCACGGCGGGGCGGGACCTAACCTCCACCCGCCGGCTGCAAGAGAGCCAGAGCCTCCTGCATGAGAGAAAAAAAGGCGGGTGGAATTCCCAGGGATCCCTCCTGGACGCCCCCCGCCAACAGGCGCTCTGGCACCTCAGAAATCCTCGGATCAAGGACCGTCTCTGCCTGCCTTGATGTCCCTTCTGTAGAGACAGGAGGGAGATCCGCACTGGAGCCCTCCAGAGGATCCTCCATGACAGCACCCACAGCAGAACAAGTGGCACAGACTCTGGCTTCCAAATTACTACTTCTACGAATGCCACAAACCAGACACCGAGGACTAGGAGGCATGCCTATGCACACAGCCCTCTACCAGCAAAGCAGAGACACCTTGCTGAAGCAAACAGAGCAGAAAAAAAAATCGCGATTTTAAAAGTGCTCAAAAACGCTCCAAATCGCAGGATTAGATAGAGCTGGGGTCAATTAGCTGATATCTGACCAAAAAATTCAAAAACGAAGCTCCTATCCCTTAAAAAAAACACGAAGAAAAAATGACGTTGAAAATCCAAAATGGCCGCCAGACCCGATCCCGCCAAAAAAAGGACTATAAAAAGTACCCAAAAGGTCAAAACAAACTCTCCAGAGCTGATTCCAGGCTACCCCAAGGCCTCTATCACTGCCTTTAGAAATAAAAAGCCCCAAACTCTACTCACCCACACACAGGAGAGGAGGGGGGGTCAAAACTCTGTGAGTGCTGTCCAGCGTGCCTGCCACAAGCTCTGAGTAGCAGTTATCAGAGTCAATATCAGAGTTAATAACCGCTCAGGGCAGCTCGGGGAACCCCTAAATCAGTTAGGGGACCCTCAGAGCCTACTGCTGTATTTAATTGCTGCAGTTAATTGCCTTCAACTTTCTCCTCACCCACCAAGGGGGTTCGGTAGAAAGGAGACTTGTGTCCTTTGCAGCTCCCCTGCTTGTTTGACCTATGGGGAAACTGACAGAGAGAGAAAGAGAGAAAAAAACAGATCAGATAAAGGCAGAAGGGACACAGCCAAAGAATTCCTCCACAGCAGCAGCCCAGCACCTAAACCTAGAAAATAATAAAACACTAAAGCTTTGCTTATTTGTTCCTAAGGAGCCCAGTTCTGGGCTCTGACTTCCAAGCTGCTTGGAGACTGAGATACTGATGTGTGGGCGGTCCTTGGGGCTGCATATAGCTGGATGATCAAAGAGATGAAGATGTTCAGTCTCCAAAGCTGCTGGTGGAGGTTCACAACTCTATGGTTCCGGGACTGGACTAGAGAGACGCTAAGGAACTAATCACTTCTAAAGCGCTACCAAGAATATGCAGTGCTGTAAATATACACATAAGACTGTAAGCTCAACGGAGCAGGGACAATCTATTCAAGATAAGCAATGGACTAGGGAATTACATTTGAAATTACATAGGTATTGAACAAGAGAAAGAGGAAACAGGATCCAAGAACAGCCCTTATAAGGTGGGCTATTAACTTGGATTTAAAGATGACAGAGCTTGACATACTGGAACTGGAGAGTCTATGCCAGGCATATGGTGCAGTAGGATGGAAGGAGCAGAATCTGGATGCAGCTTATAGTAGTGATATGGCAAAAATGAAGGAAACCTCAGTCCCACAGAAGAGAGACTACTAAGGAAGTCCTGCACAATGGCGACAGGTGGAAGGTAAGCTGGGAAGTTGATCCTGCTCTCTGGCTCTGCTGGAGATCTCATCCATTTGTGGGGGCATTATTCTGCTTGTCTGCAGAAACCATGTTGCTGCCCGCAATTTAGCTCAAGAAACAGCCTGAACTCTGGCTGAATGAGTTCTATCCCTTGGAGACCACATGCTCCCTCAGAACATAAGTGGAAGAATACTGCCTCTTAATCATCTGGCTACTGCAACCTTAACTGCAGCTTTCCCCCTCCTTGGGCCTCCAAGCAGAACAAAAGTGATTATAGCGATGAAAGCCAGTCACCTTCAAATGGCACAGAACTCCTCTACATGCATCCAACCAATGCAACTCCCAAAGACTATCTCCACAATCCTCCCTATGAAAGGAGGGTGAGGAGACTTCCTGATTGAAAGACTAACACAATCTTAAGCAAAAAGGACAATACCATACATTGAGAAACTCCTACTTCTGTAAAACTGAACTGGCTCTCTACAGGTAAGCACATGAAGCTCCAAAGATATGCCTTGTGGAACAGCCAGTCACCAGAAACATTGTTTTGAAGGTAAAGCACAGTTACTTACCTGTAACAGGTGATCTCTGGGAACAGCAGGAATAAGTCTTCACATATGGGTATCTTCGGTAACGACGGAGCCTGCACGGGAACGCTCCCCAGCGTCCTTAAAGAAAGCTTTTGGGAGCATCCCACAGTGCCTGCGCGCTGCCTTCCCGCCTTTCCCAACTGCCTCTCTCCAGTTCGAGTTTTAAAGCTGAGACAAAGAGAGAGGAAAGGAAAGATAGAGAGATACAACTCCTAGGGCAGGTGGGTGGGTTGTGAAGACTTATTCCTGCTGTTCCCAGAAATCACCTGTTACAGGTAAGTAACTGTGCTATCTCCAGGAACAAGCAGGAATGAGTCTTCACATATGGGGACTCCCCAGCTAGAGATGCCTGGGAGATCACCCAGATTGTGAGTCCCTGGGAAGGGCTCTACCTCTACCCATGAATCTCAGGCATCCAGTTCAGGGATGGAGGGTAGGAGTTGATTAGGTATGGAACAGGTGTTTGAGAACAGCCTGACCAAACAAGGCATCCCGGCGGGAGTCCTTGTCCAAGCAGTAATGGGCTGTGAAGGTATGAACTGATGCGCAAGTGGCCGCTCGACAGATTTAGTCGATGGACACAGTTTAGATGAGCCATAGAGGTGGCCATGGCCCTCACATTGTGAGCTGTGACATGGCCCTCCAGAGAAAGGTTCTTTCTTTGGTAGGCGAAGGAAATACACTGAGCAATCCAATTGGACAGAGTTCTCTTAGAGACTGGAAGTCCTAAATGAGAAGGATCAAAAGCAACAAAAAGTTGAGAGGACTTTCTATGTTGCTGTGTCCTGTGTAAGTAGAAAGCAAGTGCTCTTTTACAATCCAGGGTATGAAGATTCCTCTCTGCACTTGATGCATGAGGTCCTGGAAAAAAGACAGGTAAAAAGACCTCCTGGTTCAGATGAAAAGGTGAGACCACTTTAGGCATAAAGCGTGGATTAGTTCTGAGGACTACCTTGTCATGATGGAACCTTGTATAAGGAGGATTACGTTCCCTGTAAAATAGTTATCTCCAAGTTATAATACCCTGTTCAATGTAATTTCAGTTTGTTCAATGTAAACCGCACTGATGCAGAATAGCGCGGTATATAAGAGAATGTAAATAAATAAGATTAGCCACTAAAGCTTGCAGCTCACTGATATGGCGAGCTGAGGTGACTGCAATGAGAAAAATTACCTTCCAAGAAAGGAATTTTAAGGAGGTAGTGGCTAAGGGTTCAAAGGGTGGCTTCAAAAGCTGGCCAAGAACCAGATTCAAGTCCCAGGCCACTGGAGGTGGTCTAATGGGAGGTTTAGTCAAAAGAAGGCCTCTCATGAATCTTGCTATAAGAGGATGAGAGGAAATAGGTTGCCCATTGAGAGGCTTAAGGGATGCTGCAATAGCACTCAAATGGACTCTGATTGAATTTGTTTTAAGGCCTGCATGGGATAAATGCAGCAAATATTCTAGTAGAGAATGCAAAGGTATTGCAAGAGGATTGAGACCCTTCTCTGCACACCAAATGGAAAACCTTTTCCATTTAAAAGCACATGAACGTCTGGTGGAAGGCTTTCTGGAAGCATGAAGGATATCCTTCACTTGCTGAGAAAGTTCTAAATCTTGAAGGTCTAGGCCTTCAGCAATCAGGCCCTGAGATGAAGAGACTGAGGATTTGGGTGCCACAAAGTTCCCTCCTCCTGAGAGAGGAGATCTGGAGCAGACCCCAGGTCTAGGGAGGGAGCTTGAGAGAGATGCAGAAGTAGAGGGTACCACACTTGGTGTGGCCAAAGTGGTGCTATGAGGATCACAGTCCCTTTGTCTCTCTGAAGCTTGAACAGAGTCTTGGGGATTAGGGGAATAGGTGGAAAGGTGTATAAAGGAAGTCTTGCCCCCAATGAAGGAGGAAGGCATCCCTGGCCTGAACTCCCTGACATGGAATCCTGGAACAGAACCGGGGAAGTTTGGCATTCCACGGACTTGCAAACAGGTCTATGTCTGGGGTACCCCAAATCCGAAAAATTCTGGCTATCTGGTCCCCATGGAGGGACCATTCGTGTGGACGCAGAACTCGACTGAGTCTGTCTGCCCAAGAGTTTTGAACTCCTGGAAGATATACTGCCATGAGATGGATTTGATGCTCTCTGGCGAAGGCCCACAATCTCAGAGCTTCGTTGCAAAGCGACAGAGAGCCAGTTCCCCCCTGCTTGTTCACGTAGAACATAGCTACCTGGTTGTCCGTGTGGATGAGGACTGTCTTGTAGCTGAGCAGGGTGTGGAAGACTCTGAGAGCCAGAAAGATTGCTCTGAGCTCTAAGAGGTTGATATGAAGATATGTCTCCTGTGGAGACCAGATGCCCTGGGTTGAGAGGTCTTGTAGATGAGCCCCCCAACACTTTGGAGAGGCATCTGTTGTAAGGGTTGCTTGGGGTAACACCTGTTGAAAGGGGGACCCCAGCAACAGATTCTGAGTGGACTTCCACCAGTGGAGGGACCAAAATAGGCGACTGGAGGTTGCTATTTTGTCTGACAGGCAACCTGATGCATGGGTCCATTGGGTGGATAGGGTCCACTGAGCTGCTCTCATGTGAAGGCGAGCATAGGGAACAACATGCACCGTGGATGCCATGTGGCCTAAAAGTTGCAACATCTCTCGAGCAGTTAAATGGGATTTTAACTGAATCTGGGAGGCTAACTGCACCAAGCGTAGGCTACGGGCCTGGGGAAGATAGGCCGTTGCAGTTGTGGTATCCAGTAAGGACCCTATGAACTCTAGAGACTGAGTAGGGGTAAGATGGGATTTTGGAATGTTGATTACCAGTCCCAGATACTGAAGAACACGCATTGTGCAGGCTAGAGAAGTCTGGGCCTCTGACTGGGATGGAGCTCAGATGAGCCAGTCGTCCAGATATGGGAATACGAATATTCCTAGAGTGCGTAGGAATGCAGCTACTACTGCCATGCATTTTGTGAACACTCTTGGAGCAGAGGCCAGACCGAAAGGAAGCACTTTGTATTGGTAGTGCATTCCTTGGTACAGGAAGCGAAGGAATCTTCTGTGTGTTGGATGGATGAGAACATGGGTGTACGCATCCTTGAGATCTAGAGAACAAAGCCAAGTCCTGACTCTGGAGGTATGGAAGGAGAGTTCCGAGAGAAGTCATCTTGAATTTCTCCTTGCATAGAAACTTGTTCAATTCTCTGAGATCTAATATGGGTCTGTAGCCCCCTGTTTTCTTTGGTATGAGAAAATAGGGGGAGTAGAACCCTGAACCCTGTTGAAGAAGGGGTACTTCTTCTATTGTCCCTTGGGCAAGAAGGGTAGCAATCTCCTGACCTAGAAGGTTGAGGAGAGATGTTGGAGAATTGAACTGTTTCACCATGGTGTGAGGAGGAAGGTTTAAGAAATAAAGTTTGTACCCTTCCCTTATGATGGAGAGGGTCCACTGCTCTGCTGTAATTTGTTCCCATCTGGGAGCAAAATGAGCTAACCTTCCTGGGATGGTGAAGGGCTCTGGATGTTCTAGAGCCAGAAAGGCTAAGTTCTCTAGTGGAAAGTCAAAGGCCCTGAGGAGGCTGAGGCTGTTGGGCCATAGCAGTCCTCGCAGCCTGGGTTTTGGTCTGTTTTGGTTGTTGCTGCCTCGTTGTGGCAAAACGACCTTGAGAAGAGGCTTGACCATAAGAAAATTTTTCCTTCTTTGGGAAAGATGCCTTTTTGAACAACCTCTTTTTGAAAGGAGCAGTAGTAGACTTTGAAAGTCTATCTAAAGCAGAATTTTCAGCATCCATCTGGTTGGCCTTTGCTTGCCAATCTTTGCCAAACAGGTTTTCGCCTGTACAGGGGAGGTTACCTAGACCATCCTGTACCCAGGATTCCAAATCAGAGACTTGCAACCAAGCAACTCTGTGTGCACCTATGGCAATAGCCGAGGCTCTACTGACCCCCTCAAAAGAGTCAAAGGTTGCACGGTTGGAAAACTTAGATACATCCTGTGCATGTTTAAGCCAGGTGATATATTCTTCCCTCTTATCTTCTGACATAAAAGGAGATAAGGTTTGCAGATGATCTGTAACTTCTTTTAGAAACATCCCCATATAGAGACTATAGGAGTTGATTCTGGCTACAAGCATACTGGCCTGGAAGATTTTCCTGCCAAAGTCATCTAGGGTTCTGCATTCTCTTCCTGGAGGAGCAGAGGAGTGCCTTTTTGTACGCTTGATCTTTTTCATGGCAGACTCTACCACAATGGAGTGGTGAGGAAGTTGAGTCTTATGAAATCCAGGACAAGGAGGAACACGATACATGGTGTCCAACCTTCTGGAATGAGGGAGAGGTGGAAAGAGGAGTCTCCCATATATCCAACATGTGTTCATAAAGAATCTCATGTATTGGTAAGGTGGCTGCCTCTTTAGGAGCCTTAGGATATTGTAGGATATCTAATTTTTTGGCTCTAGGTTCAGTCTCAGAGGTCACTGAGAGGGACAGGCCTTTGGCCACCTCTCTAATAAAGTCCTGAAAAGACAAGTTTTCAGGAGGAGACATTCTCCTTTTTTGGAGAAGAGGGTTCCTGAGGAAGGATCCCCGATGCTTCAATTGAGGCCTCTGAAGAGTCAGAGTCTTCAGAAGAATCGAAGTATCGACTGTCTGGATGCTCTCGTAGAGCCCGATATGCGTACCGGGAGGTATCGACATCGGGAGTAATGGGTACCGGGCCGGTACTGATAGGCATCACTGGATAGCATACCGCTGCTGTCGATGCTGATGTCGATGCAAGCGGTACTGGTATCGGAATCGGTACGGGTACCAACAACGGGGCTTGTTGCGGTATCGTAGGCGTTGCAGCTTGAATGAATGCCGTGATGGCACGCTGCATGGTCAGAATATTCTGATCCATCGACGCCACCAATGTCTGGATATCGGTACCGGTAGAAACTGCCGGTACCCCAGAACATTGTAACAGGTGATCGGTCGAGGCTAAGCCATCGATGTCAACCTGTGATCCCATAGGTAGTGCTTTGGAAGCCGGAGCCTCCCGCCGGGGTAACTTTGCCGGTGTGGTATCCTCAAGAGTAAGCCCAGGGGCATCTCGATACTTAGAGGGAGATGAACTCTTTGAGGACCGGCCAGATTTAAGTTTGGTTACCTGAGATCCATGGGATGAAGAAGCAGCCCTGGAAGACGTCGATGCCACGGAAACTGCATCGGAGGGAAACAGGGTACTGAGCTTAGCTGCCCGATTCTGTAACCCTCTTTTGGACATCATAGAACAGGACTCACAATCCGCAATGGAGTGGTCAGGACCTAAACATTTTAGACACCAGTCATGGGTGTCGGTCACAGAAATAGTGCTAATGCACTTTGTGCATTTTTTAAACCCGGAGGCGGGTTTTTCCATGAGGGAAAAGTATCTCTGTAGGCCTAAGGCCCCAGAAGAAAAATGCACTGAAAAAGTAGAAGTTTTTTGTTTTTTTTTAAAAGAAAGAAAAGGAACCGGTAGTACCGGTGCGGAATCGAGAAGGCAGACACGCGACTAAAGAAAAAGAAAAGAAAAGAAGAAATTCTTCAGCGGTGACAGGAAACACAACCTGCTGGCTCCGTGGAAAAGAAGAACTGGAGAGAGGCTGTTGGGAAAGGCGGGAAGGCAACGCGCAGGCGCTATGGGATGCTCCCAAAAGCTTTCTTTAAGGACGCTGGGGAGCGTTCCCGCGCAGGCTTCGTCGGTACCGACGATACCCATATGTGAAGACTCATTCCTGCTTGTTCCTGGAGATTATACTTTAAATATGCCTTATGCAGGGGCTCAAAGGAAGGAGCACTCAGGGCTTCAAGTACCTAAAATTTAGATCCCAGACCAGTACCTAAGATGAAACATTCCTTTGAAGAAGTAAGATGATGCAGCCAACAACGTTCCTTGCAGCCAACCTTGGTAAAAATTCAGAGCTGCCACTTGCATATGCAGAGAACTCCGGGCCAAGCCTCTCTCGAAAAATGCTAAAATATTCAAAACAGACCTGAAAAGAGATAAAATCCTGCTGGACACCAGGACACAACACTATCCAAACCCTAAGCCAAAGTAGACCTTTGTCAGCAAGTTTGCATGGACCACCACCTCCAAATAGTCCTTCAGCCTCAAGCATGCTCTTTCAAGGGTCAAGCCATAGGATAAAAAGGGAGATGGGTTGTCTGCAAGTACTGAGCCCTGTGCTAGCAAACTTCTCCTGTGACAACAGATGCACTGTTACTTTCAGCCTTAGCAAGTTGACATACCAAGGTTGCCTGGGCCAGTCCAGAGTCACAAGAATTGGGAGTCCCTGGTGTGACAATTCTCAGGAGAACCTGCCCAACATTATCCACGGAGGAAACATATGGAAACCCAGAGATTGGCCATGGTTGAGACACGGCATGCAACCCCTCCAACTTCAACTTCTTCCTGACCGAAGCAGCAGGGGATCTTTGCATCCTGACCTGTGGCCATCAGATCCAAGATCAGAATGTCCCAGAAGGCACGATAGAGTTGTGACTCAGAAAAGTCACCTGAATATTGCTGGAGCCCTCAACGTGAAGTCAAAATTGCTCAAAGATAGATTATTGTCTACCAATTCAATAAAGCAGATTCCTAAACCATCAGTATGTCCTGACATATGCCACCATTGTGGCATGGTTTGAGAATATTCCGGTGCCCTGACTGTGCATGAGAAGCTTTAATGCTTGCAGCTCTCTCTTTATGGCTCACACTTCCAAGCATGTCATCCCTTGCCTGGGGCACCAATGCCCTCAACAATCCCAGGGACTGGAGTCTGAGCATGCACTCGCTGGCTTGATGTCAAATTGAGTGCAGAGATATTCCAGAGTCTGAAGGAACCAACGAGCCCTTGGTAAAATTGAACAGTCAACCAAGACTCTGTAGAAACAGTGGCCAATCTAGGTCACAAGTACCTGTCTAGTTCCATGCTGCTTGTCCAGTGGGTAAGCAGTGGATTTCTCTGGTCCACTAATAATGATTTATGGACTTTCCTGCAGACACTTGTCCAAACTTCTTAAATCCATCTACACTAACAGCTTTTATTACTTCACCTAGTAACGAATTCTAGAGTTTGATTATGCATCGAGTGAAAAGAGTAGTTACTCACCTGCAACAGGTGTTCTCCAGGAGCAGCAGGAATCAGTCCTCACTTATGGGTGACATCGACGTCGATGGAGCCCCCGTGCGGAGCAATTCCCCAGCTTTCTAAGAAAGTCTTTGGGAATACTGCACGCATGCGCGGTCCCCTTCCTGCCTAAAGGTGCCATCTTGCTCAGTCCAATGACATAGCTAAAAAACAGCACACAAAAACGTAAAAATAAACTATGTACAACTGCAACTCCCAGGGAAGGAGGGAGGGTTGTGAGGACTGATTCCTGCTGCTCCTGGAGAACACCTGTTACAGGTGAGTAACTACTCTTTCTCCAGGACCAAGCAGGAAGTCAGTCCTGACTTATGGGACTCCCCAGCTTCAGGCTACAGGGGACCCAGAGCTGAAAAAATTAGCTCCCTCTAGCCACAGCATCAGAGAAAGGAGTTCACTGAAACACACCCCCACCGGTAGCCCAACCAGAGGGCTGGAGGGTAGGAGTTGCCTAAACCTCAAAGAGATTCCGGAGCACTGCCTGACCGAAAGCACTGTCCCTACGGGACTCTCGCTCTAGGCAGTAATGGGCCGCAAAAGTCTGGCTTGAGGACCAAGTTGCAGCCCTGCAGATGTCTGCCAACGGTACAGAGCGGAGATGAGCTACTGAGGCAGCCATTGCCCTGACACGGTGGGCCGTGACCCGACCCTGCAAGGGAAGGTCAGCTGCCCTGTAAGCCCAGGTGATACAGTCAGCCACCCAGATGGACAAGGTACGCTTGGACACAGCTAACCCCAAGTTATTAGGGTCAAAAGATACAAAGAGCTGAGTAGCCCTCTCCTATGCCCCTGCGTACGCTCAAAGTAGAAGGATAAGGCCCTCCTACAGTCCAGGGTATGCAGGACTGTCTCAGCCTGGCTGGCATGGGGCCTAGGGAAGAACGTTGGAAGAACCACCTCCTGGTTGAGATAGAAAAAGGAGACAACTTTAGGGAGGAACTTAGGATGAGTCCGAAGGACTACCCTGTTCCTATAGAAGCGAGTGTAAGGCCTGTCACAGACCAGGGCATGAAGCTCAAGCACCCTCCTGGCCGAGGTCAGGGCCACAAGGAATAGAGCCTTCCAAGAAAGGAAGCAGAGAGGACATGTAGCCATCGGCTCAAAGGGTGGGCGAGTCAGTTGCTGCAAGATCACATTCAATTTCCACTCAGGGGCCAGTGGACGGATAGGAGGTTTGAGCAAAAGCAAGCCTCTGAGAAACCTGGACACCAAGGGGTGAACAGACAGAGTGCCCCTCCACCAGTGAGTGGCGAGCTGCTAGAGCAGAGAGGTGGACCCGAACCGAATTGGACTTAAGGCCTTGATTGGACAAGTGCAGCAGATACTGAAGCACTAGCGGTACAGTGCAGGCGAAAGGATCCTCCTTGCGCTGCTGACACCACATGGAGAACCTTTTCCACTTCAGGATATAGGTTTTTCTGGTGGACTGCTTTCTAGAGGCCAAGACCACCTCCTCCACTTCTCGGGGTAGGCCCCAGGGAGCCAACACTACCCTTGCAGCCTCCAGGCCATCAAATTGAGAGATTTGAGATTGGGGTGCAGAAGGGAACCCTGATCCTGAGAGAGAAGATCGGGCTGCAACCCCAGAGGTAGTGGTGTGTCCACGGCTAGCTGGAGCAGAAGTGGAAACCAAGGCTGCCTCGGCCATCTGGGAACTATCAGAAGTACCGAGGCCTTGTCCCTTAGAATCTTGAACAAGGTTCGGGCCACCAGAGGCGTGGGAGGAAACGCATACAGGAGGCCCTGGGACCAAGAAATCAGGAAGGCATCCGCTGCTATCCTCAGGGGATGCGGTTGGCTGGAACACAACCTGGGCAGCTGCCGGTTCAGGGGACTGGCAAAGATCTATGGATGGAAGTCCCCATCTCAGGAAAATGTTCTGAACCACCAAGGGGTGCAGTTGCCACTCGTGGGGTTGCAGAATCCTGCTCAACCTGTCCGCCAGGAAGTTTTCCTGGCCAGGGAGATAAACAGCCTTGAGAAACATGCTGTGTTTGAGAGCAAAGGAGCACAGCGCCTGTGCCTCTCGACACAGGAGCCTGGACCCCATGCCTCCCTGCTTGTTCACATAGAACATGGCCACTTGATTGTCCGTCTGCACCAGAACAGACTGGTGAGCCAAGGTGTGAGAGAAGGTTTTGAGGGCTAAGCGAATAGCCCGAAGTTCCAGGAGGTTGATTTGCTGTGTGGCCTCCCATGGAGACCACAGGCCCTAGGTGCACCTGTCTAAGCAATGTGCACCCCAGCCCTGCAAGGAGGCATCTGTGGTCAGTACCACCGTGGAAACAGGTACCTGAAAAGGCACCCCCTGTAACAAATTGTGGGGTTGTAGCCACCACTGTAGGGAGTCCAGGAATGGCTTGGACACCCGCACTTTGTCTGCAAGGCTTCCTGTGGCTTGTTGCCACTGAGTCCGGAGACACCACTTTGCAGGTCGCAAATGGAGGCGAGCATTGGGGGTCACATGCACCGTCGATGCCATGTGGCCCAGGAGCTGTAGACAGAGTCTGGCGGAGACTTGTGGCCGGCTCAGAAACTGGCTTGCCAAGTCTGTGAGTCTTTGAGCCCTGTCTCTTGGCAAGTAAGCCTTTGCTTGCAGGGAGTCCAACCTTGCTCCTATGAACTCCAGGTTCTGGGAGGGGAGCAAAGTGGACTTTGCAAAGTTTATGACAAAGCCTAGGTGCTGAAGGAGGGAGACAGTTCTGAGGGTGACTTGCCGGGCCTCCTGGGAAGTCTGACCCCTGATGAGCCAGTCGTCCAGGTAGGGGATGACAAAAAACCCTGGTTCCTTAAGTAGGCTGCCACCACCGCCAGACACTCGGTAAAGACCCTTGGGGCGGAGGTCAGGTCAAAGGGTAGTACTCTGTACTGGTAATGGTTTCCTCCCACAATGAACCTGAGGTACTTTCTGTGGTCTGGATGAATGAGGATGTGAGTGTACGCATCCTTTAGGTCTAAGGAGCATAGCCAATCTCCCTGCTGGAGGTAGGGCAAAAGTGTTCCAAGAGTAAGCATCTTGAACCTTTCTTTCTCCAAGAACTTGTTGAGATTCCTGAGGTCGAGAATAGGCCTGAGGCCCCCGGTTCTCTTTGGTACAAGGAAGTACCTGGAGTAGAACCCGTGACCTTGCAGGTGGGGAGGCACCGGCTCCACCGCCTGGTCTAGAAGCAGATCTTGAAGTTCTTGAAGGAGGAGGTCTGTGTGCGGAGGTGGTCTTGGAGGCTGTCCGGGGAAGGAGGTCTCAGGCAACTGCTGGAAATGGAGCATATAGCCCTTGTGGACAATGCTCAATACCCAAGCATCTCCTGTGATGGGTGGCCACCGGTGGGCAAACAGGACTAGACGACCTCCTGTGCAGAGATGGGACAGCAGAGGTGGAAAGGCTATGCTGTGGGAGTCAAAAAACCCCTCCCTGCTGAGTGGGAGCAGGAGCCGGAAGCTTGGGGGTCTTCTGCCTACGGGGCCCATGTCCCTGCCCCTTGGCCTGCTGACCCTGTTGGGGAGCTGGGGAGGCCTGATACTGAGGGAAAGGTTTGTAGGCAGCCGCCTTCCTCGGGTAAAAGTACTTCTTACCCGAGCCCTTCTTCCTCTGAGAAGGGGCAGACGTTTTTCTGGACAGCCTTGTCCGGTTTCGAGCTCAGCCGCCTTCTCCGCCATGGGCTTGCCAAAAAGGTTTTCACCTCGGCAAGGGACATCGACCAACTTGTCCTGCACCCAGGGCTCGAGGTCCGATGACTGCAATCATGCCTGGCGTCGGGCCCCGATGCCGGCATCCGCTACACGGGCCGAAGCCTCAAAGCCATCGTAGGCCGCTCGGGACATGAACTTAGAGCATTCCCGGATCCCCAAGGACAAGGTCTTGAACCTCTGCAAGGGTTCCCCGGAGAGGCCAGCAGAGAACCCGGCAAGTTCCTTTGCCAGGTCCCGTAGGGTACATGCCCATGTACAGCTGGTAAGACTGGACACGGCAAGCATCGAGCCGTGGATGCACTTTCTGCCGAAAGCATCCAGGTTCTGGGCCTCCCTGCCGGGAGGCACCGCAGAGTGCATCTTCTGGCTTTTCAGACGATGCATGGCCGATTCCACCACCATGGAATGGTGCGGCAGCTGCGCCTTCTGGACACCAGGGCTCTTACGGAGTCGATAAATGGAATCGACCCGCTTGCTCAAAACCGGCACCGAGGCCGGTGCCTCCCACATCCAGAAGAGGAGCCGTTCCAGCATCGGAGGAACAGGAACAGTAAAGGACTCCTTCGGAGGAGAGTCATACTGGAGGGCAATGTTCCCTCTAACTTTCTGTAGGCTGTGTGCGCATAAAGTATCAGCTGTGCAGCTTTTGAAGGAAGGTTAAATTTTTGTGCGCCACATAACGACACTCGGAGTTATATACTTTAAAATTTGACTACACGTCAGAATACAGTATGTACACCACATTGCACTAGAAAATACTGTAGAACTTGTGAAAACCGTAAATACACAACAACTTTTAAATTTTAAGATGTCTGTGCTGTTTTCTATCAGAATCAGAACTGTAATTTTTGTGCGCTCAGTTATAAAGTATGTGCGCACGCTCGGCGAGGTGTGTGCGCACGCACACGCGCACAGCTTAGAGGGAACAGTGCTGGAGGGCCTCGAGCTCTTCGGCTCGAGGCTCCTCCTCAGGGTTGGCGGGAATCGCCAAAGCCTTGGTCATGTCCCTGACGAACTCAGAGAACCTGGTGTCCTCCGGAGGGGACCTACTCCAGGGCTCGGACTGCGGTGAGTCCGAAGGGACGCACTGAGTCCGAAAAGTATCGGGGGACTCCTCGTCCCCTGTCTCCCACGCAGACTCATCCGAAGAGTCGTCGGGGGGGGGGTCCGACCGTGTGGGCCTCGGTGGCACCCGCCCCGACGCCGACGGCACCGGCGTCAACGCCCTCGGTTACAAGTGGGAGGTCGAGGGAGACCGTGACCGAGGACGACCTCGAACCTTCATGGTCTCGAGTATCGGCTCAGTCTCCAGGGTCGACTTAGACGTCGATGTCCTGGTGGTCGGGGCAGATCCACCAGCGAGGCTGGCCATCAGTACCCGCTGCTGATCCATGAAGGCAGACAATCTGCACTCCAAGGCTGTCAGCCTGAGTCCAAGCTCAGGAGACTCAGCAGCCGCCGACTCGGGCCCTGACGTCAGCTCACTAGGAGGAGAGTCCACGAGGACAACAGGACTTACGTGTCCGGCGGGCTCCGGCTCCACACAGGGCACTTTGGACGGCTTCGCCTGCTCCAAGAGCCCGGGACGGCGGTCGGGGGTCCGAGACCTGGCCCTCGAGGAACCAGGGACCTCCTCCGACGCCGCCCTCACAAGCCGCTTCTTCCCCTTGCGTTCCCGATCGGGGGACCCCCTATCCGAGGAACCCTGGCGATGCTCGGGGTCAGACTCTCGAGATGTCGAGACCTCAGACGAGGTCCGGGCCCGGCAAGAGGCGGAATCAGAAAAAATCTGTTCTTTCTGATGCTGGCGGCTTCGTAATGCCTTAGTGGACATTTTGCCACACAGGACACAGACCTTAGGATCATGATCCGGTCTGAGGCATCGAAGGCAGCAGTCGTGTGTGTCGGTGAGAGACATTAGTTTCTTGCACCGATCACTTTTTGAAACCACTGGAAGCCATCGGGGAAAAAAGGGCCCCCGCGAGGTCAAAGGACCGGCCTTCCAGGGAAAAGACAAAAAGGGCGCGAACGCCAGCCACGAAGGGCAAAAACCGAAAAATAGAAGACTGGCTCGATACCGGTGTACCGAACCTGGCTGGAAGGGGAACCGGTGTCAAACCGGAGAAAAAACACAATGAAATCGCAAGAAAAAACGTCAATTTTCCCGGGTGACACGGACAGAAGTCCGGTGGGCTCCACGGAAAAAGAAAGACTGAGCAAGATGGCACCTTTAGGCGGGAAGGGGACCGCGCATGCGTGCAGTATTCCCAAAGGCTTTCTTAGAAAGCTGGGGAATTGCTCCGCACGGGGGCTCCATCGACGTCGATGTCACCCATAAGTGAGGACTGACTTCCTGCTTGGTCCTGGAGAAAAATATTTTCTCCAATTAGTTTTAAATGTGCTACATTGTAGCTTCATTATGTGTCCCTTATTCTTCCTACTTTTTGAAGGGGTAAACAACCGATCTACATTTATCCGTTCCACTCCATTCATTCTTTTATAGACTTCTATCATCTCTCTCCTCAGCCATCTCCTTTCCAAGTTGCAGAGCCTTAACCTTTTAAAGTCTTTCCTCGTAGGGGTATCTTTCTATCCCCTTTACCATTTTGGTGCCTCTTCTCTGTTCCTTTTCTAATTCTGCTGTATTCTTTTTATTTATTTTATTTATTTACATTCTCTTATATACCGCGCTATTCTGCATCAGTGCGGTTTACATTGAACAAACTGAAATTACATTGAACAGGGCATTATAACTTGGAGATAACTATTTACAGGGATGGCAACCAGAATTGCACACAATATTCAAGGCATGGTCGCACCATGGAGCAATAAGGTGAAGTTTTACTTACTGTTAATTTCCTTTCCTGGAATCCTGCTAGACCAGTCCAGATTAGCAGGTTGTGTCTCCCTGCCAGCAGATGGTGAGACAGAAAAATCTCAAACTTTGAGACCTACCTCTTAGCATACCATTTCCTACCCCTAGGGGTCAGCTTCAGTATAACCCTGGCAAGCACGAGGACAGTAAACAGTTCAAGACCAAGCATACCAGACTAAAAACATCAAAACAGAAGCAACGAACAAGGCTCCTGGGCAAGAAGAATGTGCATTGTACATCCTCCAATTATTTTCAAACTAGAACAGAGTATTTACAAACCAGAATGTCACTGTTTTGTCCCTTAACACTTCTCGGAGGTGACAAACGAGTCTGCCCAGGGTGGGATGTGGACTGGTCTAGCCGGATTCCAGGAAAAACAAATTAACAGTAAGTAAAATTTCACCTTTCAGCCCATTCTGCTAGACCAGTCCAGACTAGTGGGGAGTACCAGAGCTACACTACCATAGGGTGGGAAGACAGCTGTAGCCAAAACAGTGGCTCCGAAACAAGCTGCTTCCCTGGTTTGGAGACCCAAGCGATAATGACATGCAAAGATAGACAGGGACGATTAGGTTGCCGCCCTGCAAATATGAAGCGGGGAAACCAGCGATCTTTCAGTCCAAGAAGTAGCCTGTGCATGCATGGAGTGTGCCTGTAGGCCTGTCAGAATGGGCTTACTCTGGAGGATATAGACAGATTCAATAGCCTGCTTGATCCAACGCACTATCGTTGCTTTGGATGCGGCTGCCTCTTTCTGGGAACCAGCGAATAACAAAGAGGTGGTCAGAAAGTCAAAATGGATTGGTCACACTGAGAAAGCAATGCAAAACCCAGCTAAGGTCAAGATGATGCAAAGGCTGACGGCGGCTGGAAGGCCCCTCTTGAAAGAAGGCAGGCAGAGATACCGACTCGTTGAGATGGAGCTCTGAGAAGACAGGCAAAAAGGCCAGTACGATAGTGACCCCCCCCCCCCATCCCCTTCTGAAGAAAAAGACAGGAAGGGGTCCCCGGCAGGACAGAGCTTGGAGACACCAGGCGGAGGCAACCAGAAACACAGTCTTGAGTATAAGATCCCTAATGGAAGAAGTGCGAAGTGGCTTGAAGGGAGTGGGTGTGGAGCACCAGGGAGAGATCCCAAATAGGTACCACTGATTGTACTGATGGCTGTAAGGAGCAGACTCTCCAGAGAAACCTGGCGACGTTCGCATGAGAGGCAAGAGAACACCCCCATATCAGACCACGGAAGCATATCAAGGCCGAGGCCTACACTGTCAAGGAGTTAAGAGCAAGGCCCTTATCAAGGCCATCCTGGAGAAAGGAGATGACAACTAGAACCTCCACCGTCCATGGGAAGACACTCTTGCAGAAGCAACAGGAAGAGAAGAGGTACCACACGCGGGCATAAGCCCAAGAGGTGGAGGGCCAACGAGCCTGAAGGTATACCCTTTGCGTTCTAGCCAGCGCTGATCAAGAGCCAGGCCATAAGCAAGCACAGAGTGGGGTCGTCCAGACAGACAAGACCCTGATGAACACGACCCCTGCGTGCCCCAAGGGGCAGGGGCAACTCCCATAGGAGATTCATGAAGTCGGTATACTAGGGTCGCTGCAGCCAGACCGGTGCCACCAGGACTTCACGGCTGGGATGTGCCTCTGACACAGAACGTGGCCAATCATTGGCCACAGGGGAAGACGTACAGGAGATGAGCGAGGGGCCAAGGCTAAGTCAGGGCATCCAGACCCCAAGAGCACGGTTCCTTGCGCCGACTGAAGAATGGCATTTTGGCGTTGGTCGACGTGGCTATAAGGTCCAGCGTTGGATGTCCCCAACAACATACTATGCTTGCAAACACCCACGGGGCCAGCTCCTACTCTCTGGGATCAGAGTATGGCGCCTCAGGAAATCTGCCTGAACGTTTTCTATGCCCACTATGTGTTGCCCTGTGAGTGGCCTAGAAATATCATTCCGCCCAGGGGAACAGGAGGGTCATCTCCTTGTCCACCCCTGGGCACTTGGTTCCGTCCAGCTGGTTGAGATACGCCACCATCGTTGAGTTGTTTGAGAGAATGTGCATTATGTGACCTTGCAACAGAGTGTGAAAAGTTAGAAGAGCCAGCCAAACAGCCCATGCCTCAAGCCGATTGATGGACCTGCTAGCTTCACAAGGTGCCCAAGTTCCCTGCCCTGTGCTGTGTGACTAAGGCAATGCGCCCTCCAGCCCGCCAGACTGGTATCTGTGGGAGCGCGATCCACAGCGGGATGGCTAAAGGCACACCCTGCAGGAGGTTCCATGGGCAAAGCCACCATGTGAGGCTGCAACACACCACAGGTTGTAGGGATAGACTAATCTGATACTGTTGGATGGAAGGCAACCACCTGGACAGGAGGGCACACTGCAATGGGCACATGTGTGCTTGGGCCCAGACATCCACCATGAGGGTGGCTGCCATGGTGCCAAGCACCTGCAGGTAATCTTAGGCTGTCGGAGACGGGCTGCACTGAAATGCATGGAGTTGGGTGCATAGCTTCCAAAACCAGTCCTGGGTGAGGGAGACTCGGCCTGCTGCTGTATCAAAACAAGCTCCCAGGAAATCTAGCAACTGCATTGGCTGAAGATGACTCTTGGTGTGGTTGACTACCCATCCTAGCTTGCTCAGGAAAGTGAGTACATGCTGTACTGCTGCCTGCGCCTCTGGAAGAGACTTGGCCCAGATGAGCCAGTTGTCGAGGTATGGGTGGACATAGATGCCTTGGAAAATGTCTGGGGGGCCAATGCAAGGCCAAAGGGCAGAGCCTGGAACTGATGATGTTTGCAGTATACCATGAAGCACAGGTACTGCTGGTGTTCCCTGTGAATTGGAATGTGAAAGTACACTTCAGCGAGAACCAGAGAAGTAAGAAATTCTCCTGGGTGCACTGCCTGAATGACAGACTAGCATGTCAACATCCAGAAGCGTGGTACATGAAGGCAGCAATTGACCCCACTGGAGGTCCAGGATGGGGCTGAAGGAGCCATCCTTCTTGGGGCACTACAAAGTAGTTGGGATAGTGGCCGATGCTGCGCTCACCTGTAGGGACCAGATGAATAGCCCAGAGATGAAGTAGGCGCTGCAGGGTGAGATACACGGCTGCTCGTTTGGCGGAGGGCCCGCATGGGGAAATCAGAAATTTGCTCGGGACTGGCGCAACAAAGTCGAGAGCACAACCCCTCAAAATCAAGTCGAGCACCCACTTGTCTGAAGTTAACTGGGTCCATTCATGGGAAAAACACCGCAGTCCTACACACAGCACCCTGGAATGGATCCCAGGCCCGTCAACAGGAGGGCTGCGAGGGTCTGGTGAACTTGGAGATGGCAGATGCCCAGAATAAAACTGACCTCTGATCCAGACTTGTTTGAAGTACCCCTGGGCTTGCCTGGGCAGTATCATCAGGCCTCACGGAAGCGTCCCTTGTAGACCAAGGAGGAAGAGGATGTAGGCACGGGGCAATGAGAAGTAGATCTCGGCCGATCCTCCAGAAGGCGCTGTGGTTTGACCTCCCCTAGATCCAGATCCTCACCGAAGAGAAACTTCCTCTTAGAAGGGAGCTTAGTGAGGCGAGACTTGGAAGTCGCATCTGCATTCCAATGTCGGAGCCAAAGTCAGCACCGTGCCACTGTACCTGCTGCCACCAAGCGCGCGGATTAGCACAGATCATACAAAGAAATCAACAAACGCAGTGACTGATGACAGTCGAAGCAACTCTGGATCTGCTAGGAGGAGCTGAAGCCACCTCAGTAGGGCCTTGGCTGCAAGTCCTCCACAGACCGCTGCCTGTAAGGCTAAGGATGACGACAAAAAAAGAAGTCTTGAGCAGCCCCTCCAACTTCTGATCAACCTGCAGTATACAGTCCCTTACCTCCCTAACAAAACTACCCAAGCAAAAATAAAACTGGAAGCTTCCGTACAAGCCTTTTTATCCACTACTCCAGGCCATGACAAATCCCAGATGCTAAGTCACCATGGCAATCAATAGTTTGCCTTTTGCACATGGGAATTGTGTCCCCTGTCGTTGCTACTGCCATTATTGCTATAAAATACTACCGTCAGAATAAAAGGTGGAATTAAACCTTACCTGCTAATTTTCTTTCCATGAGTCACTCCAGTCCAGGCACGCTCCTGGGTTGTGCCCCTGCTCTAGCAGATGGAGACTGAGCTTTTAAAACTTTGTGATATCACCACATAAGGAGGAAGGGACAACCCCCTCTAGACCAGTACCACATGGCAAGGCAGACCCGCCAAAACCTAAACCAAGAACTATTTACAGGTCCAACTGGACATAAACAATCAGCTAGCAACTATTCCCACACCAGGGAACAACATACCACCAGTGCTGTCCGATGCCTGACCTCAAGACTCCCAGGCAGCCTTGCCTATCCACACTGAGAAGGGTGGAGTTCTAGCCTGGACTGGAGTAACTCAGGAAAAGAAAATTAGCAAATAAGGTCTAATTTAACCTTCCATATCGTCCCTCCAGTCCAGGCCAGACTCCTGGAATGTAACAGAACAGTACTCAAACCAGGGAGGGATCCACGAGGCTGGCCTGCAAAACCCATGCCCCAAGCTGCGCATCCTCCCATGCTTATATATACAAGCGATAATGGCACGCCAAGGTGTGCAACCAGGACCAAGTAGCAGCTTTGTAAATCTCCACCGATGGCACGAAGCTAAACTCGGCCCAGGAAGAAGCTTGCGCTCGAGTGGAATGAGTATGCAGGCCCCTCCAGCAACTTATGCTTACTTAGCAGATATGCTGATACAACGGCCTCTTTAACCCAACGAGCAATGGATGCTTTAGAAGCAGCCTTTCCCCGTCGCATACCCCCATGAACAGATCTGCGGCAATCTTGCGGATGTCACAGATAGCACTTGAGTGCCCTGCGAAGTCCAACTTTCATAACTGCCAGTCTGCAAAAGCCGGAATTTCTGGCAATACCACTTCCTAATTCACATGAAAGGCATAGACTACCTTAGGCAAAAAGGAGGGCACTGTATGCAACATCACATTTTCCTTGGCGAAGAGCGCCTGAAGCTCTGAAATGATTCTCGCCAAGCAAATTGCCACTAAAAACACCACCTTTAGCATGAAATCCTTAAGGGTTGCCGATGCCAGCAGTTCAAATGGAGCCTCTGCTAACGTGGACAGCACAAGATTAAGGTCCTATGCTGGCACTACCGCTCACACTGGAGACCGCAGATGCTTCATGGCCCGCAGTAACCAAGCCTTATCCGGTTGAGCTGCCAGACAGACGCCTTACACGCGTGCCCGATAGCAGGTGAGCGCCACCAGCTGCACCTGCAACAAGTTGAGAGCGAGGCATTTGTCCACCCCGGCCTGAAGAAAGGCTAAGATCTGCAGAAGAGATGCCAGAGTCCCTGCGTGGAGCAACAGTCCTCGAAAACATGCCACACCTGCAGTTATGCGAGTGACGTAGGTCTCTTTTGCGCCTGCAGTAAGGTTGCAATCACCTGTGAAAAGTACCCTCTCTTCCTCAACTGTGCCCTTTCAAGAGCCAGGCCATAAGCAAGAATCGATCATGGATCGGCCCCTGCGCGAGAAGATCAGCTCTCACCGGGAGAAGCCAGGGCTCTGCTAGCATCAGCTGAGCCAAGTCGGCATACCAGGCCTGGTGCAGCCAATCCAGAGTCACCAGAATCATGAAGACGTGATGCATCTCTATCTTCTGAATCACTCTGCCTATGAGCAGCCATGGTGGAAATACATAGAGAAGCCCCTCCACCAGCCTGACTTGCATCAAGGAGTTGAGACACCCAGACATCCTTTCTGGCATCAACTGAAGAATCGAGGTGCCTTGGTATTTGCTGCGGCCACAATCAGATCCATGACAGGTGTTCCCCATCGTCATGTGATGTCCTGAAAGATGGGAGTCCCATAACGACCACTCCCCAGGCTACAACCTCTTGACAGAAAATTCAACCAAACCTTCTCCTTTCCTACTACATGTACCGCCGAAAGCGCCAGGAGATTCAGCTCCACCCACTGAAGAAGCAGCACGATCTCCTCTGCCAACACTGCACTTCCCGTGCCTCCTTGGCAGTTGATGTAAGCCACCGCTGTGGCATTGTCCGAGAACATTCGTACAGCCTTCTGGATGAATGTCAAAGGCTTGGAATGCCAAGAACACAGCCCACTTTTCTAGCTGGTTGATGGACCACTGCTGCTGCTCGGGTGTCCACTGGCCCTGCGCTACCTGGATAAGACAATGTGGCACCCCCCCAGCCCACCAGGCTGATGTCCATTATCACTGATGTGCACACCAACGTTTGCAGGGGCATCCCTGCCAGAAGATTCATAGGACTTAGCCACCACTGAAGGCTGACTCGTACGTCCTGCGGATAAGGAAATTGCTTGGACATCACATGAAACCGAGGAGACTAGCAAGACAGGAGAGATCTCTGCAACCGTCTCATGTGTGCTCGCGCCTATGGAACCAAATCCAGAGTCGCAGCCATCAACCCCAGGACTTGCAAATATTGCCAGGCCGAGTGCACCATCAGGCTCAAGCAGTGCTAAATCTGTTGCTGAATCATCTGAGCCCGGTCTAAGGGTAGATACACTTGCCCCATGCTGTGTTGAAATGTGCTCCCAAGTATAGGTGGTCTTGTAAAGCGTAGTTACTCACCTGTAACAGGTGTTCTTCTCCAGGGACTCCCTAGCTACAGGCTACCGAACCTGTAACAACCCCCCCCCCCCCCCATGAGGACGTGAACAGAAGCCAAAGCCTGAAGAGACCGAGTCCTCGGGGCGAAGCCCTTGGTAGTGGTGAAGAAGGGTCGGAGGGCAGGAGTTGCTTATACCCTGAACAGATACGGAGTACAGCCTGACCGAAGGCGCTGTCCTGGCAGAACTCCCTCTCCAGGCAGTAATGGGCAGCAAAGGTATTCGTGGAAGACCAGGTCGCCGCCCGGCAGATATCCATCAGGGGCAGAGTGCAGCGAGGCCACCAAGGCCGCTTTGGCCCAGATCCAGTGGGGCACCCGCCTTCACATGGGCGAAAGCGATGCAGTCCACCACCCAAACCAAGAGGGTGCGCTTGGTGACTGCCTGCCCTGGTCTATTGGGATCATAGGTCACAAAAGTTGGTCAGACTTGAGTCTGGGTACGCTGCAAGTAACAGGCGAGGGCCCGTCTGCAGTTGAGGGTGTGGGGGCCTCGGAAAGAAAGTCGGCAGGACTATCTCCTGGTTGAGATGGAAGTCCAAAACGACCTTAGGCAGGAATTTAGGGTGGGTACGGAGGACCACCCTGTTCTGATGAAACCTGGTGTAAGGGGTGTCAGCCACGAGAGCCTGGAGCTCACCGACTCAGTGGGCCGAGGTCAGTGCCACCAGGAAGGCCACCTTCCAAGACAGGTGCCGGAACAAACACGTTACCACTGGCTCGAAGAGTGGACGGGTGAGCTGCATGAGCACCACGTTCAGGTCCCATTCCGCAGGGGGAAGGTGGATGGGTGGTTTGGAAAGCAGAAGACCCCACATGAAGCGGGAGACTAACGGCTGCCCTGATGGGGAGGTGATTCGCCGAGATGGCGCTCAAGTGTACCCTGAGTTCGACTTCAGCCTTTCCCTAGAGAGATGGAGGTGGTAGGTACTGGAGGATCCATCAAACGGGGCACGAAAAGAGGTCGATCTGGTGCTCCGAGCACCAGAAGGAGAAACTTCTCCACTTGAAGGCAAAGGCTCATCTAGTGGAGTCCTTCCTCGACCACCTCTGGAAGGACCTGTTCAGCCGCCAGGCCATGAGGGATAGGGAGGTTAGGTTCGGGGATGCTGCAACCGACCCTCTACCTGCATAAGCAGACTTGGAGCAGAGCCCAGGGAAACAGGAGGCTGTCAACAGCCGGAGCGGGAACCACGAGAATCAACAATGCCCTGTCCCACTGAGCCTTGAAAAGGGTCCTCGCAATGAGGGGGGGAGGGAAGGGAGGGAATGCACAGAGTAGGCTGGATGACCAGTACAGGAGAAATGAATCAGGGCGCTCCCTGCTTGGATGCGGCAAAGGCCCGCAAAAGCAGGGGAGTTGCGCTTTCTGGGGGCTGGCGAAGAGGTTTATCGCCGGCATCCCCAAGCGGAGAAACAGCCGGTCTGCTACTCTGGGATCCAGCCACTATTCGTGGAGGCGAAGGATTATGCTGAGTCTGTCCTCCAGGCCATTCTCCTGACTTGGGAGGTACGTTGCTTTGAGGGACATTCTCCGTCGGACAGAACATCGCCACATGGTTGTCGGTCTGCATAAGAACCGACCTCCTGCTGAGGTATTCCTCAAAGGCCCTCAGGGTCAACCAAATCGCCCGGAGTTCAAGAAAATTTATTTGCTGCTGAGACTCCTTGGGCGACCACTGCCCCTGCATGCATAGTGGCCTGCAGTGGGCTCCCTACCTTAACAGGGAAGCATCTGTCATCAGCACCGCATCGTATTTCTTTAATATTGGCGGAGACATACATGATGGGTAGATACAGCATAGTTACTCACCTGTAACAGGTGATCTCCGGGAACAGCAGGAATTTAGTCTTCACATATGGGTATCGTCGGTACCGACGGAGCCTGCGTGGGAACGCTACCTAGCGTCCTATTAGAAAGCTTTTGGGAGCATCCCACAGCGCCTGCGTGCTGCCATCCCGCCTTTCCCAACTGTCTCTCTCCAGTTGAGTTTAAAGCTGAGACAAAGAGAGAGAGAGAGAGAGGGAGAGAGGAAAAGAGAGAGATAGAGAGATACAACTCCTAGGGGAGGTGGGTGGGTTGTAAAGACTAAATTACTACTGTTCCCGGAGATCACCTGTTACAGTTGAGTAACTATGCTATCTCCAGGAACAAGCAGGAATGTAGTCTTCACATATGGGGACTCCCTAGCTGCAGATGCCAGGGAGAAACCCCAGAAGTTGTGTGCCCTTTTGAAAGGGCTCCACTTCCCCCCATGGATCTCTGGCATCCTACCAGGGATGGTGGGTAGGAGTTGATTAAGTGTGGAACAGGTGTTGAAGAACAGCATGACCAAACAAGGCATCCCGGCGGGCGTCCTTGTCCAAGCAGTAATGGGCTGTGAAGGTATGAACCGAGGCCCAGGTAGCTCCTCGACAGATGTCATCAATAGAAACAGAGTGAAGATGAGCCATAGAGGCTGCCATGGCTCTCACATTGTGAGCTGTGACATGGCCTTCAAGAGGAAGGTTCTTACTCCGATAAGAAAAAGATATACACTGTGCAATCCAATTGGACAGTGTCCTTTTGGACACTGGAAGTCCTAAATGACTTGGATCAAAAGCAACAAAGAGAGGACTTTCTATGTTGCTGCGTCCTTTGCAAGTAAAAGGCCAAAGCTCTTTTACAGTCCAAAGTATGAAGGTTCCTTTCTGCATTAGAGGCATGAGGCCTTAGGAAAAAAACAGGAAGGTAAACTGCTTGGTTTAAATGAAAAGGTGGAACCACCTTTGGCATAAAGTGAGGATGAGTCCTAAGGACTACCTTATCATGATGGAACCTTATATAAAGGGGAACAGCCACCAATGCTTGCAATTCACTGATGCGACGTGCTGATGCGATTGCAATAAGA
Organism: Ichthyophis bannanicus; assembly: GCA_033557465.1. Taxonomy (NCBI): domain Eukaryota; kingdom Metazoa; phylum Chordata; class Amphibia; order Gymnophiona; family Ichthyophiidae; genus Ichthyophis; species Ichthyophis bannanicus. Next base: position 553,824,439 of record CM066031.1, read on the forward strand.
AAAATAACCTTCCAGGAAAAGAATTTCAAAGAAGTAGTAGCTAATTGTTCAAAAGGCGGCTTCATAAGCTGGCTAAGAACCAGATTTAAATCCCATGCCACCAGTGGTGGCTTAACAGGAGGCTTAGTTAGAAGGCCTCTTATAAATCTCGCTATGATAGGATGAGAGGAAATAGGTTGCCCATTTAAAGGTTTGAGAGAAGCTGCAATAGCACTCAAATGAACTCTCACTGAATTGGTCTTAAGCCCTGTATTAGACAAATGAAGGAGATATTCCAGTAATGATTCCAGAGGTATTGCAAGAGAGTTAAGACCCTTCTGCGAACACCATATGGTAAACCTTTTCCACTTGAAAGCATAAGAGCGTCCTGGAAGCATAAAGGATATCCTTTACTTGCTGAGAAAGGTTAAGACCATGAAGTTCTAGGCTTTCAGCAACCAGGCCATGAGATGTAGAGAGTGGGGATTGGGATGCCACAGCATCCCATCCTCCTGGGATAGGAGATCAAGAGCAGATCCCAACTCCAGAGATGGAGCTTGAGAGAGATGTAAGAGCAGAGGGTACCACACTTGTCGTGTCCAATGTGGGGCTATGAGAATCATATGGCCGATGGCATCAAAACACCTGAGTGGGTTGTGGGAGAGCCGGTGTCTAGGCCTTAGGCCTTTTCGGCTTACGATGCCCTTGGCCAGATTTTCCCTTCGCCATGGTTGTCGGCGTGGGGGTAGCCGGATATGGCGGATAGCCTTGGTACTGGAGGCCCTTTCGAGGGAAGAAGGGCTTCTTGGCTGGCTGCTTCTTTCGAGGCAGAGTGAAGGTCTTGCGGGAGAGACGGGTTCTGGTGACAAACTCAGTCTCTATCTCCGCGGCCTTATCCTCCATCAGCTTGCTGAAGAGCTGCTCGCCGAGGCAGGACACATCCAGGAGTTTCTCCTGCACCCACTGCTTCAAATCCGAGGATTGGAGCCATGCCTGGCGGTGAGCCCCAATGCCCGCGGTCATCATCTGAGCAGATATCTCGAACCCATCGTAGAAGGCTCGGGAAAGCATAGTTAGTTACTCACCTGTAACAGGTGATCTCCGGGAACAGCAGGAATTTAGTCCTCACATATGGGTATCGTCGGTACCGACGGAGCCCGCGCGGGAACGCTCCCCAGCATCCAATCAGAAAGCTTTTGGGAGCATCCCACAGCGCCTGCGTGCTGCCTTCCCGTCTTTCCCAACTGCCTCTCTCCAGTTGAGTTTCAAAGCTGAGACAAAGAGAAAGAGAGGGAAAGGAAACAGATAGAGAAATACAACTCCTAGGGGAGGTGGGTGGGTTGTGAGGACTTAATTCCTGCTGTTCCCGGAGATCACCTGTTACAGGTGAGCAACTATGCTATCTCCAGGAACAGGCAGGAATGTAGTCTTCACATATGGGGACTCCCTAGCTTTAGGTGCCAGGGAGAGGCCCCAGAAGTTGTGCGTCCCTGAAAAGAGCTCCACTTCCCCCCCATGGATCTCTGGCATCCTACCAGGGATGGTGGGCAGGAGTTGATTAGGTATGGAACAGATGTTTCAGAACAGCCTGACCAAACAAGGCATCCCGGCGGGAGTCCTTGTCCAAGCAGTAATGGGCTGTGAAGGTATGAACCGAGGCCCAAGTGGCTGCTCGACAGATGTCATCAATAGACACAGAGTGCAGATGAGCCATTGAGGCCGCAATGGATCTCACATTGTGAGCTGTGACATGGCCCTCCAAAGAAAGGTTCTTACTCTGATAGGGGAAGGAAATACACTGAGCAATCCAGTTAGATAGTGTTCTCTTGGAGACTGGAAGTCCCAAATGAGAAGGATCAAAAGCAACAAAGAGTTGAGAGGACTTTCTATGTTGCTGTGTTCTTTGTAAGTAAAAAAGCTAGAGCTCTTTTACAGTCCAAGGTATGAAGATTCCTTTCTGCATTTGATGCATGAGGTCCTGGAAAAAAGACAGGTAGGTAGACCTCTTGGTTCAGATGAAAAGGTGAGACCACCTTAGGCATAAAGTGTGGATGAGTCCTAAGGGCTACCTTGTCATGATGGAAACTTGTATAAGGTAGATTAGCTACTAACGCCTGCAACTCACTAATGCAGCGTGCTGATGTGATTGCAATGAGAAATATAACCTCCCAAGAAAGGAATTTTAAGGAGGTGGTAGCTAAAGGTTCGAAAGGTGGCTTCATGAGCTGCCCAAGAACCAGGTTTAAGTCCCATGCCACCGGAAGTAGTTTAATGGGAGGCTTAGTTAGAAGGAGGCCTCTCATAAATCTTGCTATAAGAGAATGAGAGGAAATAGGCTGTCCATTTAGAGGTTTAAGAGAAGCTGCAATAGCACTCAAATGGACTCTTACTGAATTTGTCTTAAGTCCTACATTGGATAAATGAAGGAGATACTCCAGCAATGATTCCAGAGGTATCGCAAGGGGGTTAAGACCCTTTTCCGAACACCAAATAGTAAACCTTTTCCACCTGAAAGCATAAGAGCGTCTAGTGGAAGGTTTTCTGGAAGCATAAAAAACATCTTTCACTTGCTGAGCAAGATTAAGATCTTGGAGATCTAGGCCTAGCCCTGAGATGCAGAGACTGGGGATTGGGATGCCATAACATTCCTTTGTCCTGAGATAGGAGATCTGGAGCAGACCCTAACTCCAGGGAGGGAGCTTGAGAGAGATGTAGAAGCAGAGGGTACCACACTTGCCGTGGCCAATGTGGTGCTATGAGAATCATGTGGCCTCTGTCTCTCTGAAGCTTGAAGAGGGTTTTGGGAATTAGGGGAATGGGTGGAAAGGCATACAGGAAGTCTTGACCCCAGTAAAGGAGGAAAGCATCCCTGGCCTGAGCCCCCTGAGCTGGAATTCTGGAACAGAACCGGGGAAGTTTGGCATTCCACGGACTTGCAAAGAGGTCTATGTCTGGGGTTCCCCAAAGTTGAAATATCCTGGTCACCTGGTCTGCAAGCAGAGACCACTCGTGTGGAAGCAGAACTCGATTGAGTCTGGCCGCCCAAGAGTTTTGAATGCCTGGAAGATATGCCGCCAGCAGATGAATCTGATGCTCTCTGGCGAGGGCCCATAGTCGCAAAGCTTCGTTGCAAAGCGACAGCCCGTTCCCCCCTGCTTGTTCACATAGAACATGGCTACTTGATTGTCCGTATGAATGAGGACTGTCTTGTAGCTGAGCAGGGAGTGGAACACTCGCAGAGCCAGGAAAATTGCTCTGAGTTCCAAGAGATTGATATGTAGACAACTCTCTTGCGGAGACCAGGTGCCTGGTTGGAGAAGTCTTGCAGATGAGCTCCCCAACCCTTTGGAGAAGCATCTGTTATGTGAGTTGCTTGTGGTAAGGGTTGTTGAAAGGAGCATCCCAGCAACAGGTTTTGAGTGGACCCCCACCATTGGAGGGACAAAATGAGGCGACTTGTGTTTGCTATTTTGTCTGACAGGCACCCTGATGCCTGGGTCCATTGGGTGGATAACGTCCACTGAGTTGCCCTTATGTGGAGGCGCAACACAATTATGTGGTCGATTCTACAGAGTAAATTATCTGTTAAGCTGTATATAGAGAATTGTTACTCCACTGCAAACTCCAGAACTCTAATCAATTTCTCGTTCCCAATATAAATAATGTAAATTGTTGTTAAAAGCAACAGGTCTCAGACTTCAGAGAGCTACAGGTCTTTATGGCTTCGACCCAATGCTGTAATTTGCATCAATGACCCATATGTTGCTTCATAATCAGCTTCTTACTTTTAACGTGATTTCAAAAATGGAACTTATAAGAAGAGAAAATGTGTGCTTATCTTCAAGTGTGCCCAACGCCAGTTTCATGCGCGGCGTTGTCAGAATCAAACGGTTTGGGAAATGACAAACAACCAGCAATGAAGTTCACGAGCGCGAAGAATATAAGAATGTTTTGAAAGAATTTACTATTTGGAACAAATATAGTGAGGACGAGTCAGCAACCACAGCCCCTGATGAAACAGCACGGCAGTGAAACGCAGCAGCGCTGAAACTGGCGTTGGGCACACTTGAAGATAAGCACACATTTTCTCTTCTTATAAGTTCCATTTTTGAAATCACGTTAAAAGTAAGAAGCTGATTATGAAGCAACATATGGGTCATTGATGCAGATTAGAGCATTGGGTCGAAGCCATAAAGACCTGTAGCTCTCTGAAGTCTGAGACCTGTTGCTTTTAACAACAATTTACATTATTTATATTGGGAACGAGAAATTGATTAGAGTTCTGGAGTTTGCAGTGGACTAACAATTCTCTATATACAGCTTATGTGAAGGCGAGCATATGGAACCACATGCACGGTGGATGCCATGTGGCCTAGTAATTGCAACATTTCTTGAGAAGTTAGATGGGGCTTTAGCACTGCTTGAGAAGCTAACTGCACCAAGCGAAGACAACGGGCCTGGGGAAGATAGGCCCTTGCCCTTGTGGTATCCAGGAAAGCTCCTATGAACTCTAAAGACTGAGTGGGAGTTAGACTGGAATTTGGGATGTTTATTACCAGCCCTAAATACTGAAGGATACGCATTGTGCAGGATAGAGAAGTCTTGGCCTCTGACTGTGTTAGAGCTCGAATGAACCAGTCGTCCAAGTAAGGGAAGACAAATATTCCTAGAGTGCGGAGAAATGCTGCTACCACAGCCATGCATTTCGTGAACACCCTTGGTGCTGAGGCCAGACCAAAAGGAAGTACCCTGTATTGGTAGTGCTTTCCTTGAAAAAGGAACCGAAGGAACCTTCTGTGGGTTGGATGGATGAGGACATGGGTGTACGCATCCTTGAGATCTAGAGAACAAAGCCAATCCTGACTCTGAAGGTATGGTAGCAGAGCTCCGAGAGAAATCATCTTGAATTTCTCCTTGACAAGGAATTTGTTCAATTCTCTGAGATCTAAGATAGGTCTGTAACCCCCTGTTTTCTTTGGAATAAGAAAATAAGGGGAATAGAACCCTGTGCCCTGTTGATGAAGAGGTACTTGTTCTATTGCCCCTTGGGCAAGAAGGATGGCAACCTCCTGACCTAACAGGTTGATGAGAAAGGTTGGAGAATTGAACTGCTTCACTATTGTGTGAGGGGGCATGCTTGAAAAATGAAGTTTGTACTCCTCCTTTATGATGGAGTGTCCAATGCTCTGCTGTTATTTGCCCCCATCTGGGTCAAAATGACATAACCTTCCTGGAATGGTGGACGGTTCTGGACCCTCCAGAACCAGAAAGGCTAAGTTCTCTAGCTGAAAGTCAAAGGCCCTGAGGAGGCTGAGGCTGCTGGGCCCGTGGAGGCCTAGCAGCCTTTGCTTTCTTCTGTTTGGGTGGTTGCTGACATTTGCTTGAAAACTGACCTGTAGAAGATGCCTGCTGACCATAAGCAGGATAAAATCTTTTCTTTTTAGAAAAAGATGTTTTCTTGAACAATTTCTTTCTAACAGGATCAGCAGTGGACTTGGATAGTCTATCCAAGGTGGAATTTTCAGCATCCATTTCATTGGCTTTTTCCTGCCAATCTTTACCAAACAGGTTCTCACCAGTACAAGGGATATTTCCCAATTTATCTTGTACCCAGAGCTCTAAATCAGATGCCTGGAACCAAGCAATTCTATGTGCACCTATGGCGATAGCCGAGGTTCTGCTTATACACTCAAAGCAGTCAAAGGCTGCACGGTTGGAGAATTTAGAAACATCTTGGGCATGTTTGACCCAAGTGAGAAAATCCTGTCTTTTATCCTCAGAAATGAAAGGACTTAAAGTCTGTAAATTATCTGTGACCTCCTTTAGGAACATTCCCATGTAGAGACTATAGGAACTGATTCTTGCAGCAAGCATGGAAGCTTGGAAGACTCTACGTCCAAAAGCATCCAGGGTTCTGCACTCACATCCTGGAGGATTAGAGGCATGTCTTTTTGCACTTCTGATCCTTCTCATAGCTGACTCCACCACAATAGAGTGGTGAGGAAGCCGAGTCTTATGGAACCCAGGACAAGGAGGGACTCGATACATAGTATCCAATCTACGAGAATGAGGAGAGGTGGTAAGAGGTGTTTCCCACATCCTCAACATGAGATCATATAGAATCTCATGAATGTTTAAGGTAGCTGCCTCCTTAGGAGTTTTGGGATATTGTAAAATTTCCAACTCCTTGACCCTTGGCTCTGTTTCAGGGGCCACAGTAATGGACAGGCCCTGAGCCACCTCTCTGATGAAGTCTTGGAAGGACACGTCCTCTGGAGGAGACATCCTGCGTTTAGGGGAGGAGGATTCCTCTGGAAGAAGCATCGCTGCATCAACAGAACTTTCAGAATTCTCAGATTCTTCTGAGGACTCGAAGTATCGTCTGTCCGGATGCTCCTGCAGAGCCCGATACCCGTACCGACCAAGGTCGGTACCGGGAATAACCGGTACCGGAGAATCGGTGCCGGAGGGCATCGGAGAACAGGGTACCGGCAGAGCAGACACCGATGCCAATGCTATCGGTACCGATACCGATGCCGGTACCGGAGGAGTTGTCTGTCGCGATACCAAGGGCGTCGATGCCGCAAGGAAAGCTGTCAGACTGCGTTCCATAGCCAGAATTCTCTGGTCCATGGACGCCGCCAATGCCTGGATGTCGGTACCGGTGGAGACCACCGGTACTCTAGAGCATGGCACCAGGAGATCTGTTGAGGCCGAGCCATCAAGAACATCCTGGAACACCGATAATGCTTTGGAAGCCAAAGCCTCCTGCCGGGGTAATTTTGCTGGTGCAGAATCCTCGAGGGCAATGCCAGAGGCATGTCGATGCTTAGAAGGAGATATACCCTTCGAGGACCGGCTGGATTTATGTTTAGTTACCTGAGATCCACGGGAGGAAGAAGCAGCCCTGGAAGACGTCGATGCCACCGAAGCCGCATCAGAGGGAAACAGGGTACTGAGCTTGGCAGCTTGGTTCTGCCAACCTCTTTTAGACATCATGGCACAGGACACACAATCCGTGATGGAGTGGTCAGGACCTAAACATTTTAAACACCATTCATGGGTGTCGGTGACGGAAATGGTACCGCCACACTTGGTGCACTTTTTAAAACCTGAGGCAGGTTTTTCCATGTTAAGGAAAAAGTTTTTGGGCCTAAGGCCCAAAAAAGGCACGTGCACCTGAAGAAAAGGAAAAAAGAAATTTTTTATTTTACAGAAATAAGAAAAGAAAGACCGCGGTACCGGTAGGGCGTCGAAGAAGGCAGACGCAACCACAAAAAGAAAAAGAAAAAGAAAAAAAATTCTTCTGCGGTGACAGGAACACGACCTGCTGGCTCCGCAGAAAAAGAAGAACTGGAGAGAGGCAGTTGGCAAAGGCAGGAAGGCAGCACGCAGGCGCTGTGGGATGCTCCCAAAAGCTTTCTGATTGGACGCTGGGGAGCATTCCCGCGCGGGCTCCGTCGGTACCAACGATACCCATATGTGATGACTACATTCCTGCTTGTTCCTGGAGATAGGTACTTAGAGCAGTTTGCAACGGACTTTAACAGAGTGCCAAATCTATTGAGTGGCTCTCCCTCGAGGCCCGCGGAGAAACCCCCGAGCTCCTTAGCCAAATCGCGCAAGAACATACCGATGTACAGTTGGTATGCCTGGATGTGACAAGAGCATGGAGCCTTGGTAGGCCTTTCGGCCCAGGGCATCAAGGGCTCGCGACGAGTGCAATTTCGGGCTCTTTTGCTTCTTCACGACAGATTCCACCACCATTGAGGTATATGGGAGATGAGTCTTTCGGAAGCCTGGCCTACGTTTTACCTTGTACATCGTGTCAAGGCACTTGCTCATGATGAGGACTGAGGCAGGGGCCTCCCACATGCGGAGCAGCAGCCGAGATAGAATAGGAGGGTACAGGCATAGTGAGGGATTCCCTGTGCGGGGACTTGTACTAAAGAATGTGGAATTCTTCAGCACAATGGTCCTCCTCAGCCTGGGTGGTCAGGTTAAGGGCCCGTGCAATGTCCCGAATGAACACCAGGAAGGAGGTGTCCTTGGGTGGCGAGCGCCGCCGGAAAGCGGGCAGGGAGGGGTCCGACAGAAGATTCCGGTGGGTTCGGGTTTCCGGGGAGGTGTCCCCATCGGACTCCACTCCGAGAAATCGGTCAAAGAGTCCGAGCCAGGCAGATCACCCTGTCCAATAGCCGGCGCCCACTTGGAGCCGGAGGCCCTGGACGACCTCGTCTCTGAGGAACAGGAGGGCGACCAAGACCGAGGTCGAGGTTGAGGACCCTATGAGGCCCGCGGCTCTCAGGGGTTTCCTGGACGGATTTCGACATCCCACCCAAAGGACCCACGGTCTCTAGGCACGGGTCAATGAAGCGGTCTCTAGGCACAGGTCAATGAAGCTGGTCGTGAGCGCCTGCTAGGAAGCAATGAATGCAGAAATGCTGCATTCCAGTGCCAGCATGTGGGACTCCCACGCAGCCGTGGGGCCCTACGATGCCGATCCCAGGGTCACCGGGTCGGCATCAAGGAGGAGAGGGGGTCCTCACCGGGACGACCCTCAGACGGGGCGTCTTCGCCGGAGGCCTCTGCTTTCGTGCGGGGTACGTTGCGGGGCCACTCCCTGTCCGACTCTCGGGAAAGCCAAAGGAGGCTAAGTGACTGAGCGGGGGAGTGCTTGTGCGTGTTGGGAGCCCGCAACAGCAATTTTGAGCCCTTCTTTTTGTGCCATTCCACCTCCGGGGACCCCTGGTCTGAGTGCTGCCGAGAGCGTGGGGCCACAAGAGGGGACCCCACTGGGGAAAAGACGACCGAAGGCGCCACTGGGAATTCCGAGATGGCCTTTCGGAAAATGTCTTTGGACTTCTGCTTACGGCTGAGCAGGGCCTTGGAGGACATTTTCTTGCAGAACGAACAGAGCTCTGGATCATGGTCGGTTCCAAGGCACCACAAACAACAGCCGTGAGTGTCCGTAAGCGACATGTTCCTAGAGCATCTATCGCATTTTTTGAAGCAGGTAGCCATGGGGGCAAAAATGGCCCCTGCGAGTTCGAAAACCCATGTGGCCAGCGGTTGGAGGAAGAAAAAAGGGCGCGAAGCCTGTAACGAAAAAATGAGAAGAAAAGAGTATCCCCGACAGCTCTAAAAAAGTAGACCAGGGGAAGGACGGGTAGAGGATTGGTGAAACCGGAAAATAAAGAGGCCTGTTGAGGCAAAAAAACAAAACTTATCCAAGGGACGAGGATGTGTGTCCAATGGGCTCTGAGGAAAAAGGGAGACTGAGCAAGATGGCACCCTTGAGCGGGAAGAGGACCACGCATGCGTGGCAGCAATCCTAAAGGCTTTCTTTGAAAGCTGGGGGAATTGTTCCGCGCAGGTTCTGTCGGTGCCGATGTCACCCATAAGTGAGGACTGACTTCCTGCTTGTTCCTGGAGAATGGAGTGAACCTGTTCTTGCTGAGGTTGACTACCCAACAGAAACTACAAAGCAACTTGAGCACCCGTCCCGTTCAGACAACACTTTCCTCGGATGGACTTTGCCCGTATTAACCAGTCATCCAAGTAGGAGTGCACCAACACCCCTTCCTGCCTTAATGCTGCCACCATCACCACCATAATTTTGGTAAACGTGCGAGAAACAGTGGCAAGACTGAACGGAAAAGCCTGAAGCTGGAAATGGCCCTATGGCACCGCAAAGCACAAGTAGCGGTGATGTTCCAGAAGGATCGGGCACATGCTAATACACCTCCATCAGATCCAATGCTGTAAGATATTCCCCCTGCCATACCATGAGAATCATGGAGCCGAGAGTCTCCACCCGGAAGTGCAGTACACGTAACGCTCTGTTGACCACCTTTAGATCAAGAATGGGCTGTAACGACCTTTTCTTCTTGGGAACTACAAAGTAAATGGAGCATCGACTGGTACCTAATTGATCGGCAGGGACTGGAACCACGGCCTAGAGACTGAAACGACATTGCAGTGTCCTGGACTGCCTACAGTTTGCTAGGGTTCTGCAAAGCGAAACTAGGAAGGCATCCGGCAAAGGTCGCAGAAACTCCAGTGCGTAGCCTTTGCAGATGACCTCGAGGACCCACTTGTCCGACATGATTTGGATCCAAGCGGAATAAAAGCGACGCAGTGTGCCGCCCACAGGGATCAACTCCACCTGAGTCCCCCGCATCTCAATGGGACGTCTTAGGACTCGCGGAAGCACCAAAGTAGAAACCCTGACCACATCCATGGCTCCCACATAAAGGACTGCCCCTGAACGAGTACAGTGTCTGCGGATAAGGGGCAAACCGATCCACCCTAGCCCTCCAGAAACGCCGAGGACCCTTCGTCTGAGGCAGAGTCTTACTGTTCTTTGACTTATCCTCCGGAAGCCGAACCGGCTTTGCTTCTCCAAGTTTCTTAACCAGTTTGTCTAGTGCCTCCCCGAAGAGCAACTTCCCCTTAAAGGGACGCTAACTAAGGTGGGTTTTGAGGATACATCCGTCGACCAATTGCGGAGCTACAAGCGTCATGCTGCTGCCACCACTGTCGCCATGCCCTTGGAGGAGGCCCTCAGCATGTCATAAAAGGCATTTGCCAAATACACACAGTGAGACTCCAACTGAGCTACCTGTGAGGGAGCTGTCCCCCCTATGAGTCCTTGCAAACAATGCATGCAGGCTCGAGCCACATATGCTCCGCACACCGAAGCTTGGAGCGCCAGGGCATTCACCTCAAAAGCCTGTTTCAACATCTCTAACTTCTTATCCTGTGCATCCTTAAGGACCACAGCACCCTCAGCTGGAATCTTATTTCTGGTCAAGGCCGCCACTAACACGTCCACTTAGGGGACCTTTAGCAACACCTTTTCCTCAACCAGAATAGGACAAAGGCGCGCCATCGCACCTCCTCCCCTCAAGTGCACTTCGGGCACCTCCCACTTGAGCTCATCATCTGCTTGATTGTCCGGTGGGCAGGAAAAGCTGTTTCTGGCCTCCTGATTCCTTGAAGTAGAGGATTCTCAAGTGGTACCTCCGGTTCCTGGAGCGTTTGCAAAATATTTAATGCAGCCAATGCCTGCACAATGAGTAGCTGCAGTTCCACCTGCCGAAACACTTGCACGATGGAGGGATTCTCCCCTGAGGGACATCAGTTTCCCCCGGCTCCGCTGAACCCCCAAAGGACCCTCCAAGCCTACTTCCAATGAGTGACTCCGAATCTGGCTCCTCCAAGTCCCAGTCATCAGCCAGCAGCTCCTAAGCCAAATCTTGGTTTACTTCCATCAAGCCCACTCCCCCAGTACCCATGGAAGCTTCCCGCAACAACGCAGGGGGAGGAAGAAACTTTCTGCTGCCTCAAGGTTTGCCCTATTTCAGGCAAAATACTTTGTGCAGCAAAAGCACAAACTCTGTAGAGAAGTGCTCCTCCTTCAAATCCTTCTTTGCAGCCCTCTTATGTTGCAGCCCTCCGACTGGCTTTACAAGCTTCTGAAGTATGGAAAATGAATCCCTTCTGCTTCCCCCATTTGCTGCTGCTGGAGCAGATACTCAAAATGGCCGTGGTTCCCGCTGAAAAAAAAAACAGGAGGAGCCGCTGCCGCCACAGATAACTTTTCTCTGCTGTCCTGTGGAGGTGCCGATTCAGGAGAGCTCCCCGCTCCCAGATCCACTCCCCGAGCACTGAGACCAATGGAGCCTTCTCCTGACTCGCACCCACGGCACACCCCGTAGTCCGAGAGTTGACTGCATCACAACCCACATGCATTATACACGGATTTGGGCATGGCAAAGGCCCGAATCCTGCTCGCCTCTCCCTGCCGAGCTGTGGAAGATGAGGCAGTCAAGTGCACCGTCAAGCCCTAAAACCCCAAGGAACAAACCCCCGTCAGGCTCCTACATGCGCACCACTGCCAGGAGCGGGAGGCCCGACTGAACGGGAACCCAACGCCCAACGCCAACACCCCTTAGGCTCTCTGAGTGCAACTGGCCAACTGAACGACATGCACCCCCCCCCCCCCCCCCAGGAGGGATCTAGCTGCTGCTGCTACTGCAGCCTCCAAAGGTAAGGAGAGCTGTGCAGGTCCTTTCTCCCCCCCCCCCCCCCCAAATCGGGCACTGATCTGCTTAGCCAAATGGCTTTGTAATCTATGTTAAATTTTTAAATTTCTCTGTATCCATCGTCCCTCCAGTGCAGGCCACTGCACTATGCTTCTTCCACCTGCTGGAGACTGAGCAGTACTAGTTTAGAGGAGGCTGTTCCTTCCTCCTTATGCAGTGACATCAAAGTTTTAAAAGCTCAGTCTCCATCTGCTGGAACAGGAGCATAACCCAGAAGCCTGGCCTGGACCAGAAGGCCAATATGTAAACTTTTGTTTTTCTTGCCTGCAAAGCTCTCAGTTAACTTGAGCCTGTGGTGCAGGAAGTCTTCGTACACCACATGACAGGTTCACTCAGAGCCAGGCAGGTCAGAAAAGGTTAAATTAGATCTTACCTGCTACTTTGCTTTGCTTTAGTCCCTCCAGTAAAGTCCAGACTAATGGGTTTACATCTCCTTCCAGCAGATTGGAGACTGAGAATTCCAAGCTTTGGTAATGTCATCCAATAAAAGTAAAGTGATGCTATTACTAAGCCAATATCCCCACTGTCTAAGTAGTAAATGCTAACAGTTGTCTGCTGAAGATTATATAAATACTAAACACAACCATTATGACTTTTCTTAATTAACTTTAAAACAATAAACCACCACCTCACAGTTAACATGTAATATACATCTAAAATTTAAATAGGCTTGCATAATATATTAAAATGGGTGGGTTCTGGACTTTACTGGAGGGACTAAAGGAAAGCAAATTAGCAGGTAAGAGAGTAGTTACTCACCTGTAATAGGTGTTCTCCAGGAGCAGCAGGAATCAGTCCTCACATATGGGTGACTTCGGCGCCGACGGAGCCCCCGTGCGGAGCATTTCCCCAGCTTTCAAAGAAAGCCTTTGGGAATGCAGCGCACATGCGCGGTCCCCTTCCCGCCCAAGGGTGCCATCTTGCTCAGTCTGAAGACATAGCTAAAAGACAGCAAAAATAAATCATATCACTGCAACTCCAAGGGGAGAAGGGAGGGTTGTGAGGACTGATTCCTGCTGCTCCTGGAGAACACCTGTTACAGGTGAGTAACTACTCTTTCTCCAGGACCAAGCAGAAAGTCAGTTCTCACATATGGGACTCCCTAGCTTAGGGCTACCAGAGGCCCCAAACTGAAAATATGTGCTCCCTCTAGAGCCTCAGCATGCAAGAACAGAATCTTCTCTGATAACGCCCCCGACAGGTAGCCCAACACTAGGGCCAGAGGGTAGGAGTTGCCAAGACCCCAAAGAGATTATGGAGTACCGCTTGCCTGAAAGCACTGTCCCTTTGGGACTCCCTCTCAAGGCAGTAGTGGGCCGCAAAAGTCTGGCTTGAAGACCAAGTAGCGGCCCGGCAGATGTCTGCCAACGGAACAGAGCGGAGATGAGCCACTGACGCAGCCTTCACCCTGACACGGTGAGCCGTAACTCGACCCTGCAAGGAGAGGCCGGCTGCCCTGTAAGCCCAGGCGATGCAATCAGCCACCCATATGAACATACACTTGGAGACAGCCAACCCCAACTTATTGGGGTCATAAGAGACGAAGAGTTGAACCGTCCTTCGGTGCTCCTGCGTACAGTCAAGGAAGAAGGACAACGCCCTCCTACAGTCCAGAGTATGCAAGACCATCTCAGCTTGGCTAGCATGAGGCCTGGGAAAGAGTCGGAAGAACCACCTCCTGATTGAAGTGGTTGGAGGAGACAACCTTTGGAAGGAACTTAGGGTGAGTCCATAAGATTACCCTGTTCCTATAGAACCTAGTATAAGGTGCTTCTGATACTAGGGCCTGAAGCTCACTCACTCGCTTTGCTGAGGTAAGGGCTACCAGAAATAGCGTTTTCCAGGACAGAAAAAGCAGAGGGCAAGTAGCCATAGGTTCAAATGGTGGGCATGTAAGCCGTTGCAAGACCACATTTAAATACCATTCAGTGTCATGTGGACGCACTGGAGGCTTAAGCAAAAGCAGGCCTCTGAGGAAGCGAGCCACCAAAGGATGACTGGATAGAGACTGACCCTCCACCTGTGAGTGGTGTGCTGAAAGAGCACTAAGATGAACTCTAATAGAATTGGACTTAAGGCCCAGGTTGGAGAGTTGAAGCAAATACTGCAGCACCACGGGTACCAGGCATGAGAAGGGATTCTCTTTGTGTTGAGTACATCAGGTAGAAAATCTACCCCACTTAAGGGCATAAGACTTTCTGGTGGACTGCCTCCTAGAGGCCAAGACTATGTTCTCCACTTCCCTAGGCAGTAGTAAAGGTGCTAGGACTACCCTTTCAGCAGCCAGGCCGTCAAATTGAGGGACTGGAGATTGGGGTGCTTCTGAGACAGGAGATCGGGTTGCATCTCCAGAGGAAGAGGAGTGTCCACCACCAGTTGCAACAGTAGTGGGAACCAGGGTTGCCTTGGCCACCTGGGGGCCACCAGAATCACTGAGACCTTGTCCCGGGTCACCTTGAATAGTGTCTTGGACACTAGAGGCGTGGGAGGAAACGCATATAGTAGGCCTGTAGACCATGGAATGAGAAATGCATCCGCTGCTACTCTGAGAGGATGCGGTTGTCTGGAACAGAACCTGGGTAGTTGACGGTTCAGAGGACTGGCAAAGAGATCTATGGTTGGAAGACCCCATCTCAGGAAGATCTGTTGAACCACTAAAGGGTTCAACTGCCATTCGTGCGGCTGCAGGATCCTGCTCAATCTGTCCGCCAGGTAATTCTCCTGACCTGGGAGGTAGACTGCTTTGAGAAGAATGCCATTATTGACTGCCCAGGAGCACAGCTTCTGCGCTTCCTGACAGAGAAGGCGGGAGCCTGTGCCCCCTTGTTTGTTCACATAGAACACAGCAACTTGATTGTCCGTCTGAACCAAGACGGACTGGTGAGAGATGAGATGAGAGAGAGAAAGTTCTCAGGGCTAAGCGGATAGCTCTCAGTTCTAATAGATTGATCAGTTGTGCGGCCTCCCAAGGAGTCCACAGGCCTTGAGTACATGCCCCTTAGCAATGTGCACCCCAACCTTGAAGAGAAACATCGGTTGTCAGCACCTGAGAGTGTGGAAGTGCCTGAAAAGGCACCCCTTGCACTAGATTTGGAAGATGAAGCCACCATTACAAAGACTGTAGTAGGCTGGACACCCTCACTTTGTCCGTGAGGCTTCCTGTGGCCTGGTGCCAGAGTCCTGAGGCCCCACTGAGCTGGCCTCATGTGCAGGCGGGCATTTTGAGTCACATGGACCGTAGATGCCATGTGGCCTAAGAGCCTCAGGAATTGTCTGGTGGAGACCAGAGAATGGCTGTGGAATAGCCTGGCTAGAGCCATCAATCTGTGGGCCTTGTCCACTGGCAGAAAGGCCTTTGCCTGAAAGGTGTCCAGTCGAGCTCCTATGAACTCCATGTTCTGGGAGGGTTGCAAACTGAACTTTGCGAAGTTTATGACAAACCCCAGGTGCTGAAGCAGAGCAACAGTGCGAAGGGTGGCTTGATTGGCCTCTTGTTCAGAGCATGCATTGAAGGATAGTAGAAAGTCTACACTGGAAAGAAGAGAAGTGTTTCAGTATGGTACCAACTCGAGCAGGGGAAACCCTGGAAGAGAGGGGCTTGGAAGGTGACGTACCATATGGTAAGTCAGTTAAAGGAAAAAATGTCCATGTGGGGACAGAAACTATCATGGGATAATTGTAATCTCCCTTTATGATAAAAATAAAGGGAGAATTCTGTAACCCATGGACAAAAATCCTAACCACTTAACATACTGAAAAGAAAAAAACAGTGTAGAGTTTGAAGAATAACTTCTGGTAAGAAGAAGTTAACTGTAGAATTGCAACATACAGGAACCTATGGTTGCTGGTTAAGATTAGCCTGGTTAGAGTCTGGAGACTTCAGACTAGGATGAGTTGTCCTTTGCTTGGGTACATCTGGAGGATGGGCAGGAGAAGGGTGAAACTTTCTTTTCTTAGGGAAAGAAGGTTTGGTAGGACATTTCCTACGTCCTGGGGAAGGCGGCGGCTTAGGATGGTTTCCAGAACTAGGAAAGTCAGTGGAGCAATGAGCAACCTGACGTAAAGCCTCTCTATTGAAGAGATTTTCTCCAGTACAAGGAGAATTACCCAGTGTATGTTGTGCCCATCTGCTCAAGTCTGAAGCTTGCAGCCAGGCTGTACGACGTGCTCCAATGGCAATAGCAGAGGATCTGCTGACAGACTCAAAAGAGTCTAGAGAAGCACGAGAAAGGAACCAAGAGATATTCCTGCTATGATTAAGAAGCAAGGAATAGTCAGAGGCCTTAGGTTTTGACAAAAAAGGAGACAAGAGAGATAATTTCTCTGTGACCTCCTGAAGTGTCTGACTCATATAGAAAATATATGAAATAATTCTTGAAGCCAGCATAGAAGTTTGAAAGGTTTGACGTCCAAAGGCATCAAGTGCTTTAGATGCACGACCTGGCGGATAAGAAGAATGCTTCTTCTTACCTTTCTCAATGCTGATTCCACTACCATGGAATGATGTGGAAGTTGTTTTTTCTGAAACCCTGGAGAGGGAGGTACCTGATACAGAACGTCAATGGCTGTACAAGGCAAAGGAACCCTTAAGGGTGATTCCCATATCCTCAGAAGAAGATCCTGTAAAGAATGATGTAAAGGAAGCATTATATTTTCCTTTTCTACAGGATCTTGGTCAAGAGAAAAACCAGGAATAGGAATGGCAAGAAAGGTTGCCATGTCAAGGAGAAACTTCTGAAAAGAAGTATTTCCAATAGGAACTAATCCTGGGCAAGCTGAGGTTGAAGGAGCAGCTTGAGCATCAGAAGAGATACATGGACTGGTTTAGAAAAAGAATCCTGCTAGATGGACAGTGATCCTGAGAGTTCTGATTTGAAGCAGTTAGTACTGCATCGTGAGTGCCTGGTATCGATTCCAAACTAGGCATAGAAAGGATCGATGGCACCGATGGAACTGCAGGAATCGACCCCAATACCGGTATCGGGGACAATAATGTCATCGAAGCAGTAATCGGGGGCTGCTGAAGCGGTACCGAGGTAAGTAAAGTTGATGAATATCCTCGGTACTGCGAAGCCGGAAACGATATGGATCGGTTCCGAAGCGTGTCGGTATCAAGTCATCTAGACTGGATATCAATTCCAGACTCGGCATCGAAGCGAGCGAGTCTATCGATGTATGTCTAGAAAGTACCGACGTTGTTTGTTAAGGTTAATCGGAGTCGAATCGATCGGTACCGAAGGTACCGAGGACGTCCGAAGACGATGCCCGGTGAAGAGAGGAACACACGACACCGGCGCCAATGTTGGGGTATCGGTACCGCTCGAAGCCGATACCAATCCCGAGCATGGCGAAGATACAGGACAGTCAATCTGGGTCGTATCGATCGGCCCCGAAGGTACCGAGGATACCAGATGACGATCCCAGGTGAAGAGTGAAACACTCGACACCGATGCCGGGGTATCGGTACCGCTCGAAGCCGGTACCAACCCCAAGCATGGCTGGGATATAGGAAAGTCAATCTGGGTCGTATCGATCGGCCCCGAAGGTACCGAGGACACCAGATGACGATCCGTGGTGAAGAGTGCAGCACTCGACACCGATGCCAGTGCTGGGTTATCGGTACCGCTTGAAGCGGATACCACCCCCTGGCACGGCTCAGGTATGTTCTGTGAGGGGTGAGCCCCAGGAACAACCTGAAACCCCGTGAATGCTTTGGAGCCCGAAGACTCCCGCCGGGGTTTTATTGCCAATGAGGTCTTGAGGGTAAGGCCGGAGCCGTCATCATGCTGGGCATGAGACTTACCCTTCAAGAATTGGCTAGTCTTAACAGACTGTTTGTGGGTTACCTGATCCTGGAGAGAAGAATAAACCGGTGTCCTCACCTCAGGAGGAAAAACGGCATCGAGGGAAACTCGAAAAAGGGAAGGTCTTCTCCCAATAATATAGCCTGAGGTATCAGGGGAAAAAGGGCCAGGACCCAAACAGGTTAGACACCAAGCATTGGAGTCTAAAAAGAAAACTAAGTTTCCACAGTGAAGGCACTTCTTAGGGGAAGAAGGCTCCATGTTGGAAAAGGCCTGCTAGGCCCAAAAAAGTTAAACAAAAAACTGAGGAGAAATATTTCTCTAAGTTTGAAAAAGAAAATAATAAAGCACCGGCGGTACCGGTATCGGCGGGAAAAACAGCCGCGACCACAAGAAAATAAGAAAAATAAGGATTTTTAAAGAAAAAAGTTTCTGCGGTGACAGGAGGACGTCCTGTTGGCTCCGCGGAAAACTGAAAACTGAAGAGAGGCAGTGGGAAAGGCGGGAAGTCACCGCGCAGGTGCGAGGGATGCTCCCAAAAGCTTTCTGATTGGATGCTGGGGAGCATTCCCGTGCAGGCTCCGTCGGTACCGACGTACCCATATGTGAAGACTCATTCCTGCTTGTTCCTGGAGATTAAGGGATTCTCTAACATCTGATCCTTAATTTGAGATTCAATTGGAACGTGAAGTACCTCCAAAGAAAGATTTATAAGACCCCCAAGCTCTTCCTTTCTAAAAACCCTCACAATACGCTCTTCGTCTACCAGACCCTCTATCTTCTCTAATCCTGACGCAAAATGTTTTTCATTTGGCTCCTGAAGTCCCCTCAAGAGGATCCTCCAAATCTCCTCAAATTTTTGAGCCTTCCTCTAAAGACAGTATCGGCGGAAGCAAATAATCAGTGGACAATAGAGAGTCTTGGTACATATTGGATGGTAATGAAGCCCCTTGCTGCCTTAAGGAGAAATTTTCACTTATCGTTAATTTTCTTTCCTGGAATCCTGCTAGACCAGTCCAGAGAAGTGGGTTTAGCTCCCCCTACCAGCAGATGTTGGAGACAAAGAAAAAAAAAATTCACCAGAAGCCTGATTGGCTAGGCCTTGGTAGACGTATAGCTGTACCCCTAAGGGTCACCCTCAGTATTTTCTCTGTTTCCAGCAGATGATGGTGTCTCCCTAAGTTTTCTTTTCAGGGTTCCCTTTATTTTCCGCTTATATTCCTGTACCTTCAGGATGCACAAGAGGTGCCTCTCTGATTCTCCTGCACTAGTGCTTGCGGTTCAGGGTTGAGCTCATGGTCAGGAGGACCAGTTGAGTTCCCTTCAGCAAGGGGAAGTCTGGTTTCAGGTCACGAGGACCTCTTTAGCCAGTAGTGGGGTGAGCCCTCAGCACTCTTCAGCAATTTATCCTTGGTACCATCATTTTGGGAAGTCTGCCTTCCTATGCATTTTCCTTGGCTCCCCTCCTCTGCTGCTGCCGGATTTGGACTGGTCACAGTGAGTCTCTCAACAACCCCCCCCCCCCCCTTCCTCCCAACGCTGCTCTTACGATCGGGTCAGAAATCTCTCTCCTTCTCCTCCCGGGGTCTCTCTCAGCACAGGGTGGTTTCTACGGCACAGGAGCCATTCAGCACAGGGTGGTTTTTATGGCGCAGGGGGCAGTCCCAGTATAAGCGGAAGCAAATGATAAGTGGGCAATAGAGTGTCTTGGTGCATATTGGAAAGTAATGAAACCCCTTGCTGCCTTAAATCTTTCTTCATTAAGTATGCTTTCTGCATTAACACCATAAAAATCAGGCGAAAAGTTGCTTTCCTCTGCCTGTGCTGCATTGCGAGATAGCTTTAACTGAAAAACAATTTGTGAAACCCGACTTTAGCATTCTCTAACAAATTATCAAGCACCCCTGTCTCAGTATTAAGCTGCTTTTGTGTTGTCTTGAGAAGGTTGTTTCCTGCTTCCAGATCAGCCTGCTCACACATACAGTGGTGTGCAAAAGTCTGGAATCACTTGTAAATCTGAGGTTTTTTTCAACTTCGTGATCTTATATCTTAATTTATTTTTCCTCCCAGTGGCTTCTTCTGTGTATCTCATGGTAAGTGATGGATTTGGCTATTAGGGCCAACTTTTAGTATTGGTTTGGCCCTTATTTTCTGAGTTTGCTCCTCATAGTTGTCCTGTTGATAGATTTTCTGTGAAAATCGTGTAATGTACATCGTTGGCCAATGAAATATTATTGTAAGTATGCTTTAAAATATTATGGACACATGCCAGGTTTCCTTCAAATGAATGTATGTGGCCTTGAAAAAGGCCATTTTTATGTGTTAGTGATGGCTCAGTATTTGATGGGCCCCCCTTTGTTCTTGATCACCTGAGTGCACCTTGCCGGCATTGAATGAACCAGTCTGACAAGGTGATCGTTGGTGACAACGCGGTTCCAAGCTGCAATGAGTGACTCAATCAGCTCACGCTTTGATGTTGGATGCCTCTTGGATATTTCCAAGGCCACCTTGTGCCACAGGTTCTCGAATGGATTCAGATCTGGAGACTGAGCAGGCAAGTCCATTGACTTGATGTTGTTCCGCTGCTTCCAGCTGATCACCTCTCTGGAGCGATGGCAGGGTGCATTGTCATCTTGGAACAGGAACTGGCCAGGAAACAGCTGGTGTGCTGAAGGCATTTTGCAGTATGGTGACGTACTTGGCCCCGTTGACCATTCCACTGATGATGTGAAGACGTCTAACACCACTGGCAGCCATGCAGCCCCAGACCATGACCTTCAAAGGATGCTTCACAGTGAGGTTGAGACACTCAGGCTTGAATTCCTCTCCAGGAAATCTCCTCACATAGGTGTGGGCCTGGTTACCAAACAGGCAGAAGGTGCTGTCATCGCTGAATGGCACCTTTTCCCACATTTCAGTCGACCAGGTTGAGTGCTTTCTCGCCCACGCAATCCAGTTGCGACTTTGTATGTCAGTCATCAGTGGCTTATTCCGTGCTTTGCAGCCCCAGAGACCAAACTGCAGGCACCGGCGATGAACTATTGATGAGCTGACACTGACCTCACTCTTGTCTGACCACTCTCGAAGTAGCTGAGGAGAGGTCAACTTGCGATTAGTCAGTGAAATGCGTCGTAGTGCACGGTCCTGAAGTGATGTTGATGCACGTGGACGACCCGAACGAGGCTAGTCCAACACTGAACACGTTTCTTTCTTCTGTACAATCATAACAGCGCTCTGACTGCAGCCAACATTCCTGGCTGACGGCTTGAAAATCCTTCCTCGCTCATAAAGGACACAAGAACATGCTCCTCCAACGTCAGGGTCCGAGTTATCTTCATGGTCGATCCAGAAAGCGTATGAAATTCAAAAATTCTGCGCATTTTTACAGCTGCACCATTGGCTAGATATCTGGCATTGTGATTGGTTAGTGAAACCAGCCTCCTGATTGGTCAGAAATAACGTGTGCATATTGGATAATCTCGATCCAGTTTTGATGCAGGATCCACAAAAATCGCAGTAGCTATCTCCCAGTGTCTGTAAAGTATTTAAATTGGAAGCAAGGAATGCAAAAAGGTCAACTCTAATAGCCAAATGTATCCCTTTTAAAGTGGTAGAAAGATGAATATGCTGGGTAACACAAAATTATAAAAAAAAAAAGTTAGAAAGTACGAAAAACACAAAACTCACGATTCCAGACTTTTGCACACCACTGTACGGCCGGCACAGTCCTAATGTAGACAAACACCCCCTACGAAGCCCATATGCTGCACAAATTGTTTTAGAAGGCATCCTGCATTTAAAAACAATTTTTTTCTTACTGGCAATGAAACCACTGCTGCTTCAATCACTCAAAACACGCCCAATTTACAAACAGAGCTTCTTTGAGTCAAAAACGAAAGTGAAAGTAAAAACAGATCCCGGCTTCAAAGAAGAGCTGCACCCGCAGCTGTCTCCTCACAAATATTGAGGAAAACGGCAGAGCAACAGACAGGCCTGTAGCAATGGTCGGTGACTGCGTGCTGAGCAATTGTCTTCAAAAACAGCTTATCTCCCTGCCATAATGCACAAATCAGCCAAAAGGCAGCAAGTCTAACTCGGAGGTAGAGCCCTCCAACTGAAGAGTGGGCTAAATGCAGTTTGAAATGCCTGTCTTTGAAAAACAGCTCTGGGGCAAACCCTTCTAGATTTGTTGACAGCAGGATACAGCTACAAGGAAATCGTGTTTAAATAAATCTCTCTGATTTAGGTCATTATTTATTTTTAAATGCTGGAATTCTCAAGAGAGCTTGCCCTGACTAGGGAAAGCTTGCCCCCTTCCTGCTTGGAGACTGAAGATACTGGCTTGCAAGTTATTAAAATTATAATAGTATCGCTTTACCTTTATTGGACATCACCAAAGCTTTGCATACTCAGTGTCCAGTCTGCTGGAAGGGGATGAAAACCCATTAGTCTGGACTGTACTGGAGGGACACTATGGAACAAGCAGCTTTTATTCCAGTGACAGTGTTTGCAGCAACAGTGGCAGTGTTAACAGGCCACAAGTGCAGAAAGAGGAAGCTCCTTTTCCTGGAGTGGACTAGTCTGGGCTAGAAGTGCCTGATTTTAAGGAATGTGAGAAATGGTAGGGAAGAATGGGATGAGCACAACTGGGTGATAGCAAGGTGCAGTGTTACATTAAAGACCTGAATTACTAGTTTATTTTCTCAGACACAGCACGGTAAAAGAGAAATCAGACTTACCTCCTAATTGTTCCTTGAGGAACTCCAATCCAGTCCCGCACCTCTGGGTAGTGCACCTCCTCCAGCAGCTTGGAGACTGAGCATGACATCTTTTTGATGACACTAGCGTGCATATGCAGCTGGCACCGCCCACCAGCCCCAGTACCTATTGACAAAGCAGACTCAGAGGAGCAACAAATAAGTAATTAAACATGCAACAAACACTTCTACGTCTAAATAAACTAGTACCCCCTCCATCCCCTGGAAAGGATACCCCGTCCCCCCCCTCCAGGATGGGGAGGCTTATCTGTTGAGCGCTTGAGCAATTCCAACCAGCAGGAAGCAAGCAACCGACAGCTCTTCTGGTCCGCCCCTCCCCCAAACACTGATTACACACCCCTGCCCGGCTCCCCATAGCCACTTCCTCCAACAAGGGAACTAGCTTCAGGACCGGGGTGTGCATAGATCATCACAGAAAGCACTCAGGGAGGGTTCCGGGACTGGACTGGAGTTCCTAAAGGAACAACAATTGGCAGGTAAGTCTTATTTCTCTTTCCTTATCGTCCCTCCAGTCCAGTCCTGCACCTCTGGGATATATCAGAGCAGTTAAACTAATGGGAGGGATCCGCACAACCAGCCTGAAGCGCTGCCAATCCGAAACGAGCGTACCCCGCCGTCTGGACATCCAGGCGAAATGTTCAGATAAAGTATGCCGCCCTACAGATCTGCACCGGCAGAACTAAACTATACTGTGCTCACGAGGCTGCCTGAGTCCTCGTGGAATGAGTCTGCAACCCCACCGGTACTGCTCTACCCTTTAAGATGTATGCAGGCGTGATTGCCTTACTGATTCACCTGGAAATGGAGGCTTAGCTGCCGCCTTACTTTTGCACAACCTGCCAAAAAGAACCAACAGCCGGTCCGATCTCCAAAAGGACGAAGCCCTTTTCACATACCTTCGCATCCAAGTGGCACAGCTGTGGATTGACAAAGCCCTTATCAGCTCTCGCCCACATCCGAGCTCGCCAGAGCCGGTAAGGAAACGGCCTGAGTTACATGAAATGCTCACACCATCTTGGGCAAAAATTAAGGTACTGGGCGCAGGACCACTTTCTCCTTGGAGAAGGAAAGGAATGGCTCTTGGCATGACAGGGTCCAAAGCTCTGAAATCCTGCGTGCCAAGCAAATCGCCACCAGGAATACCATTTTCAAAGTCAAATCCTTCAGGAAAGCTCGACTCAATGGCTCAAAGGCTTCCCCAGACATCACCGTCAGCACCAGATTGAGATTCCAAGGCGGTACACCGCTGCCCTCTTTGGCAGACGGAGGTGGGTCACCGCCCCTAGAAAGCTCAGCCCGTGGACTGTCCTGCGATAACCGGAAATCACCACCAGTTTCACCCTCAAGGAACTGACAGCTAGACCCTTATCAAAACCGGATTGCAAGAACGCCAAGATGTCCAGGACGGAGGCAGTGGAAAGGCGTGCCTGCCTCTCTCCGAACCATGATTCAAAGATGCGCCCTACGCAGATGCACGCCAGGTTCTTAGACCACCTCTGGGCCTGTAGCAAGGTCGCTATCCCCAAGCCTGATTATCCTTTCTTCAACTTCGCCCTTTCAAGAGCCATGCCGTAAGCGATAATTGATCCACCTGGGGCATACGAAGCGGCTCCTGCATCAAGAGGTCCTTCCAACCGGAAGCCACCACAGTCAATCCGCCAGAATCCAAATCAGTCTCGGTCAGTCTGGTGCCACCAGAATTACAAATCCCCGGTGCACCTCTAGCCATTGCACTAACTGGCCTATGAGCGCCCATGGGGAAAAACAGAGAAGACCCTCTTTGAGCCACTGCTGAATTAGAGCATCCAGGCCCTTGGACTTCCTCTCTTCTGCTGAAAAACCGGCAGGCCTTGGCCGAATTGAACATTACCATTAGGTCCATGACCAGTGTGCCCCATCGGTGGACCACCTGCTCGAACACCTCCTGATTGAGCTGCCACTCTCCAGGGTCCATGCACATTCGGCTGAGGTATGCTGCCGTCACACTGTCAACTCCTGCTACGTGCGCCGCCGATAATGCCTGGAGACTAATCGCTGCCCATCCAAACAGCTTTTCGGCCTCCTCCTCCAGGACTGCACTGCCTGTGCCTCCTTGCTGACTGATGTAAGCCACTGTGGTCACATTGTCCGAGAGGACTTGGACAACCTTCCCCTGAAACCATGGCTCGAAACTTTCTAGCACCAAGGTCACCGATCGCATCTCGAGCCTGTTGATCGACCACAGGGCCTCCTGCGGACTCTTGTCCCTGAACAAAGTGTCTTTCGCAATGGTCTCTCCAACCTGACAGGCTGGCATCGGTCATCAGAGGAACCCACACCGGGGACTCCTTCCAGGCTCCCCACATGCAGCCATCAACTGAGGGCTCTCCTAGCACTCCGCGGGCAGGGGAGTACTTGGGACAGGGGTTGACTCTGATGGGACCATCGTTTGAGCAGAGCCCTCTGCAGCGGTTGCATGTGCACCCTTGCCCATAGGACTAGCTCGAGAGTGGCTGTCATGGTCCCCAGAATCTGCAGATGCCACCACTCTGATGGTCTTGCCATCTTCAGGACCTGCTGTATCCACTGTCATAGCTCCTGCGCCTGGCAAACCTGCAGGAAAATCCTGCCCACGCAGGTATCACAGCACGCTCTCAAATACTCTAGCTCCTGGGCCGGCCGTAACTGACTCTTGGCCAGGTTGACCCCAACCGAGACTTTGCAGGAACTCTCCCACATGTGCTGTTGCTCTTTTCGGTATCGTCCCTGGACCAGCCAATCATCTAGGTACGGGTGGACGAGAACCCTCTCCTCGTGGAGAGCTGCTGCCACCACCACCATGACCTTGGTGAAAGTATGGGGGGGGTGGTCACCAGACCGAAGGGCAACGCTCGAAAATGGAAATGGCCCCTTGGCACCAAAAAGCAGAGAAACTGCCGATGTTCTGGATGGATGTGAAGGTGCAGATATGTCTCTGCGAGATCGAGAGTCGCCGAAAATCTCCGCTTCCTACCATTATTTCTGTGAAAATGCAGTACCGGGAGAACGTAGTTCATGCCCTCGAAGTCAAGAGCTGGGCGAAAGGAACCTTCCATTTGGGCGCCACAAAATACATGAAGCATCAACCGCAGATGTACTGGTCTCGTGGAACCAGTTCCACGGCTCTCAGCTCCAAGAGACAAGTTAAGGTCTCTTCGACTGCTGCCAACACTGCTGCGCCCACTTTGGGTGATCAAAGGAGCTCGTTCTTGCTCCGGCAGCAGGTATAGACGTGTCATGGATTGCACCCCTTTAAGGCCAACCTCCAGCAGATCCCACTCATCCTGGATCATCTGTCCTACTACTCCATGTACTGGGAAGACTTTCTGCAATTTCCGTACCGCCTGGAACAGCAGATCCTACAGCGCCTCTTCCTCTGCCAGGAGGTTAGCAGGCATATTCAGGACCTTGAGGGTCTCCAAGGTACACATAGAATGTGAGCCCTTTGGTGATGAGGAATTGTATATCAGTACCCGCTTGTAGTGATTGTAAACCGCCCTAATGGCCTTCGGCCTGGGCAGTATATCAAGAAATTACATAAACAAAGATGAGCACTAGTAGCTCCTCCCAGTGGAAAACCTGAACAATACGGGCCCTGATCCTCCTGTTCTGGGCTCTCTCCTTCTTCCAACTCCTCCTGCAGATCTAGCTCCGTGTCAAGGTCTTCCCCATCCAGCCCCTCCGACAACAGCGATTGCTGCTACTCCTCTAAGCCTCTAGCCTGCTTAGACACCACTGCTCCTGACTCGTGCTCTTTTGCATCCAACATCCTCTTAGCCCTGTGTTCAGGGGCTGAGGAGCCACTTGGTAGGCAAAACGCCTTCTGCAAAAGTAAGAAAAACTCCGGTGAGAACTCCCCCAGGAGCCCCACTGCTCCCTGGGCTCATGGGGTGGATGGTCCGGGCATCGTGCAGGGACAAGGGGCCAAATCTGTTGAAGGTAACATGGCGCCCCCAGGGTCTCTTGCAACCGGGAGGGACTCTCCTACCTCATCTCATCCTGCAGATCCTGCTCCCATGACAGCCTCTTGCGTGCAGTTTAGGCAGACGCCTGCCTCCGAGACCACACCACATCGGGGACTGCATACCTTGAGGATTTTTAGATTGTGCTGCAGTGTTGTATCTTAAAGAAATGGACCTTGCCCTGATCCAATCAACTGACACGTTCTCCGAGTAAAGTTTACATTTTTCTTCTAATACTACAAATGGCTATAAGGGAGTACAGCTTCCCTTACAAGCAATATTACAGATTTAATAGGTATATAATCTGGGCTAAGCGACGAGATGATCATGTCAGGTTACTCACTGACCACAGACAGATGGAAGGATTTCATTAGCATCCAATCCACTGACTGACTATCTTTCAAATTACATACATTTCTTGTATGCAGGTACTTCCTGTTTTCCACAGAGCTGTAGCTGCTACAAACCTATATGCAGCACCTTTTTTTTTTTTTTAACTTATTGTTATTTCTGTTTCTGACTTTTTATCTAACACTTCTCAGGAGAAAGTAACGTCTCAACCAAGCGTCAGTTATATCACCTGACCTAGCACAACAGCCCTCTGAAAATCCACCCAGCAACAAACAATGGCCTATCTGATTAGGCCTTTCCCATATGTCTGCATCAAGTCATTGTGCACTGAATCAGTTTTGAGCTGTATAACACAAGGAATGCTTAAGGATTAAGTGGGGTTTACGCCCCTTGATACCATCCTATACCAGGCATTACAGTCTGGCCGGTATGGTGGGAAGGGCTGGGGGCACTTCCCAGGAATGCCCTCAATCTGAACCCAGGTAGGTAAAAGGATCCCCAGCACAGTGCACCTCCACAGCTCAGGCACAGAGCACTAGAGTACTTGAACTAAAATAAAATAAAACCAAACCAAAATCTAATTAAATGAAACTGAAATTAAAAAGAAATTGCAAATGGCCCCCTAGGAAGAGGCTGCTCTGTTCTGCTTTATTCTCCGGTAGCTGCCTCTCCCAGGCACCTAAAACACAGCAGGGGGTTAAACACATGCGGGCCTGAATAAGAAGAAATCACACCTAAATGCAGCAGGGGGAGTTTCCCACAACGCTGCAGGCTCCCAAACATGTGGCTGCAGGCCGTTCTCTGTCTCCTCGTATTCTGGCTGTTGCTAGTGGTTCCTGCTGTCCTCCCTCCCGCCATTCTTACCTTGGAGTCTCTTTGCCACAAGTCTTTTCTACCCCTCGCACTCAGTCTTTCCTTCCTGGCTTTGGCGCTGAGGGGGATGACTCGGAACTGCCAGCTTTTACCTCCTGTCAAGCAACTGCAGCGGGTCCTCACCAGATAATGGGTTCGGGAGCAGCCAGAAGTCTCGGACTGAGGAAAGCCCCCACAGAACTCCACCCTCCCCCCCCGAAATCCTGGAGGGAGAAGGGGAAGAAGGAATATCCTCCCCTCAGCCCTGTTGTCCCCCGGGTTCTCTCTGTTCCTTCCGGGGTTTTTTTTTTTTTTTTTTTTTACTTCTGCCTTTAAAAACAAAGAAACCTGCAACTTAACAGGGGAAATTAAAAGCAAACTAACTAAACCTATCTCCTTAGTTGTCTCTTCAGTGAGGTCCAGCACCCTGGCTCACAACCTCCTCCAGCTGTTTGGAGACTGAGCTTACTGGGGCTGGTGGGCGGTGCCAGCTGCATATGTACACTAGTGTCATCAATAAGATGACATGCTCAGTCTCAAAGCTGCTGGAGGAGGTGCACTACCCAGAGGTGCGGGACTGGACTGGAGGGACGATAAGGAAAAAGCATTAGAAAAAAAGGGGCGGGGAAAGAAAGAAAAAGAATGTGGAGTCCCCCCTCCCTGATTTTAATGGGAGACTACAGAAAAAGGGTAGGGGAATGTCTTGACGCCTATGTTTTTGGATTGGCTCCTAAATCCAGAGAAATTTTGTGAAGGCCTGCAGTACTCAAACTGCATGAGTTAAGTGCATTATGGTTTATTATTTCTTGATATACCTCCTTTCTGTCATCAAGACAGTTTACAAAAGCAAAAGAAGTAGAAAAATTGGAAAGGAACACCAACATCCCACAGGACAGAATAGAGAAAGTAAGTAGCAGAGGACAAAAGAAGACAACAGATAGCCAGACCCCCACCCCCCAAACAGTGCATGGCTACAGTGGCCCAGATACCTCCTTAAATAGGTAGGTTTTAAGAAAGGCATGAACTCGACAATGAGGGTTCCAGTCCTATTACAAACATACATCTTTCAGTAGCTCTTGCTGTTGAAACTATCAAGGGTAAGCCACCACCCAGCACTGGACCCGTTGGTGTAGGAAGTAAGACTCCATTTGAGGTTATCCCCAAAAGGATTGTTACCATAAGCATCCTCCAGACTCAGTCTATACTTCACAGCAAATCTGGGCCTATAGCCTTCCCAGGAGCAGCTTACTCAACTGTTGCATCAGGCCACAAACTGCATCCTTTACTGGAGCTAGAGAAATCTTGAGGAGCTGAAGGCAGCACCAGCCCCCCCTTAAAGGAAATCAGCTACAAACATTTGCTCGCTGGCTTTATCTGCTTGAGGAGGGGGGAGAGAAGGGTGGCTAGTTTTATGATCTGTTAATCTATAAACTTCAGAATGCATATATGTACTTAATGTATAAAAAACATCCTCTCTCAATGGCTAGTTGGGAGGTTGATATATACACCTCTTATATTGACATGTATGCCACATTCTACAAGCAATGTTTCTTTTTTCTTTCCAGAACACACACGCAAAACTAGCAGATAGTAAAAACAAAGTTTCAGGTTGAAAAACACACCTCTAAGTTCCCACATATTCAACTGTATTCTATGCATGTCATTCACATGAAGAAACCATGGTGAAATTTTACTTACCAGATAATTTCCTTTCCTGGAGTCCTGCTAGACCAGTCCAGACAAGTGGGCTGTGTTACTTTACCAGCAGATGTGGAGACAGAAAAAGAAACAGAAGCTTCCAGTGACATCACTGCTACTAGAGCTACAGCAGCTAGTGGAAACTCATGACTGCACACTACCTCATTGTAGTTAACGAAGAAAGAAACATAGGAAACTATATACGGTACTGTCATCGGACAGAACATCTGCCAAGTCAGTCAAATCTGCAAAGTCAAATTGCAGGAAGAGTAGAGAATGAGGTCCTGGACTAGTCTAGCAGGACTCCAGGAAAGGAAGTTATGCATAAGTAAAAATGTCACCTTCCAGATCATCCTGCTAGATCAGTCAAAACAAGTAGGAATACCAAAGCTACTATTCCACTGGGCGGAAAGACACTGCTGCTTTCAGAATCTCTGCACCGAAGGTTACATCTGCCCTAGCGGGATATCCGAGCAGTAATGCTGGTCAAAGTAGAGAGGGGCAACCAAGTCAGAGCCCTACAAATGTCAATGGAAGCAAAAGAATTGTGCTCCACACAGCAGCCCTGCAGATCTCCATGGAGACAGAGTGAAAGTTGGCCACCGATGGAGCAATGGCTCTGACATTGTGAGTCATAACATGACCTCAAGGCTCAGAAATGCCTGGGCATTAGCAAAGGAGATGCAGTCTGCTAGCCAAAGCGACAGAGTGCATTTGGAGATGGAAGTCCCCAGCTTGCTAGGGTTAAAAGAGAAACAGCTGGGTGTATTTACAGTGTGCCTTCATCCGCTCAAGGTAAAAGGCCAAGGCACGCTTGCAGTCCAACATGTACAGCACCACCTCTCCCTTACTAGTGTGACACCTGGGAAATAAAGTTGACAAAACGACCGACTGATCGAGGTGGCACGCAGATACCATCTTCGCCAGGAAACAGGTACACAAGACCACTATTATGGTGGAATCTGGTGTACAGCAGGTGAACCACCAATACCTGGAGCTCACTTAAACGGCGTGCCAAAGTGATCGCCACCAGGAACAAGACCTTCCAGGTCAGGAATTCCAGAGGACAGGAAGCGAGTGGCTCACAGGGAGCTGACAAGAGCTGTGCCCAAACCACATTAAGGTCCCAAGCCACTAGCAGGGGCCTGACTGAAGGTTCAGAAAGGAGCAATTCCCACATGAAGCGAACCACCAGGGGCTAAGCTGAGCTTCCCCTTTGAGCCGTGACGGTAGGCCTCAAATAATGCTCAGGTGGACTCTGAACAAACTGGTCTTGCAACTAGAGTCCAAGAGGTACTCCATCAACCTACCCACATTGCTGCAGAAGGGATCCAGAGCCCAGTCCGTGCACCAGAGGAACCTCTGCCACTTGAACACATAAGACCTTTGTGTAAAAGTGTTGCTGTAACATTCTTGGGTAGGTTGAGCTCCGAGAGGATTACCTGCTCAACATCTACACCTTGAGGGCTAAGGACCAGACGCTGGGATCCAGCAAGGTCCTGTCCTCCTGAGATATGAGATCTGGGGAAGAGCCCAGTCGCAGAGGCTCCCTCCGAGACAGCTAGAGCAGCAGGGAGAACCACAGCTGTCTGGGCTAATATAGGGCAATGAGAATCATTGTGCCCCTGCCAACCTGCAGCTTCAGCAAGTTCTTTGCCACAAACAGAATGGAATAATAGGCATATAGCAGGTTCACTCCCCAGTAAATGAGGAAGGCATCAAATGCCAGTATAACTGATCCTGGACATTGCACAGAGTGACAAAGATCTTTCATGGGAGTACCCCACTCCCAAAAACTCCACCCCACAACTTCCCTATTGAAGGTCCACTTTTGCGGCTGGAGTATGTGGCTCAGCTGCTCAGCTTGTCTGCCAGGGAGTTGAGGTCCCTGGGCAGTAAAGTTGCCCTCCATTCCATTCCGTGAGCAATGGCAAACTTCTACAAGCGGACCGCTTCCCAACACAGGAGGTACAACCCTTTGCTGCCCTGCTTGCTGATGTAATACATCGCCACCTGATTGCCTTGATCAGCACAGATTGGTTGGCCAAATGAACCTGGAATGCACCTGAGAGCGTTTGCTATGGCTTGGATTTCCAAGAAATAGATTTGGTGCAGGCTCTCCTGCACGGACTGCAGGCCGAGTGCGCAGGCCATCCTGAGGAGCCCGCCAGCCACGCTTGGACGCATCTGTTGTCAGTGTCCGTTGAGGGGGGGGGCGACTGAAGTGACCTCTGAGCAGTTTTGATTCCAGCAACCAGTGTAGGGACTGTACGAGACATCTGGTAACCACCATCCAGGCTCAGAGGTGGTCCATGGCTTGTTTCCATTGTGTACTCAGAGTTCATTGAGCTTGTCTCAGACGAGCCAGGGAAGTGACATGCATAGTTGAGGCCACATGGCAAAGCACTTTCAGCATCCCCTGGGCTGTCACCTGACTCCTCTGCTGGGTATCGCAAACCAAGGCTGTAAGCCTCTGCAGGCGATCCATCAGGAGACAAGCCCGAGCAGTGTAAAGGAGTGTTCCTATGAACTCCAGCTGTAGGGAGGGCTGGCAGCGAGACTTGGGGTAGTTGACTAAGAACCCCAATTGCTTGAGCACCCAGATGGTCAGTTGAGCCGACTGATGGACTCCATCCGGAGTGGAGTTCTTTATGAGCCAGTCATCCAAGTTGGGGAAGATGCCAGGCTGAAAGGAAGAACCCAGTACTGGAAATGCCAGTCCCCCATGAAACAGGGTGAATCACTATGTGCGTATATGCATCCCTGAGATCCAATTGTCCTTTACAAGGTATGGGAGTAGGGTCCCCAGCAAGACCATCTTGAACGTTTCAAACATTAGGTAGGTGTTGAGGTCTTGGAACTCCAGGATGGGCTAACTCCACTGTTTTCTTGAGGACCAAGTAGTACTTGGAGTAGAACCCCCGCTCAACCTGAGCCAGAGGCACTGGCTTGATGGCGAGATCTGCGAGTAAGAAGGAGACCTCTCCCTGTAGCAGATAGAAATGCAGGGGGTCTAGTAGGAACTCCTTCGGGCAGCTTGGCAAAGTGCAGCATATAGCCACTTCAGACTATCTGCAGCACCCACGCATCCAAGGTGATGAGACACCACCCGTGGGTGAACAGAACGAGTCGCCCCTCCACCAGAAGGTTGTCCCCTGCAGAGACTGTGAGACTGGCTATGCTCCAAAGGAGCCAGTCAAAACCCTGCCCCAGGCTTGGGCTGCAGGGCCAATTGGGCTTTCTGTGGCTTCTCCAGGAGCAGACAAGGAACCTGCGCCCTCTGCCAAAAGCTTTATATGTACTTTTACGAGAAAGACTGGCAGTCTTCTTTCTCGAAAGTCTGGAGAGGGTGACATGCTGCGCCAGCCTTAGCCTCCACCAATTTCTAAAAGAGGTTCTCACATCAGCAAGCACATCAGCCAGCTTATCCTGGACCCACTGCTCTAGGTCAGAGGACTGAAGCCAGGTGAGTCAGCATGCACCAATGCCTACCGCCACAGCCCTGCAGATTGACTCAAAGTAGTCATAAGTCGACCAGACTATGAACTCTGGAACAGCCCCTGCTGTGGCCCACAAGGGCATAAAAGGATTCCAGGCACTCAGAGAAGGAGCGGGCAGAACTCAGTCAAAGTCAGCATAATGTCCTTGAGAAACATGCCCATGTACAACTGGTACTAAAGGACCTTGGCCACCAACATGGTGCTCTAGAAGCACTACCAGTCAAAAGGAGTCCAACGTTTTTGCCTCCCTACCTGGGGACAAGGAAAGAGTAGTTACTCACCTGTAATAGGTGTTCTCTAGGAGCAGCAGGAATCAGCCCTCACATATGGGTGACGTTGGCGCCGACAGAGCCCCCGTGCGGAGCATCTCCCCAGCTTTCAAAGAAAGCCTTTGGGAATGCAGCACACATGCGCGGTCCCCTTCCCGCCCAAGGGTGCCATCTTGCTCAGTCTGATGACATAGCTAAAAGACAGCAAAAATAGCAAAAATAAATCATATGACTGCAACTTCAAGGGGAGGAGGGAGGGTTGTGAGGACTGATTCCTGCTGCTCCTGGAGAACACCTGTTACAGGTGAGTAACTACTCTTTCTGAAGGACCAAGCAGGAAGTCAAGCCTCACATATGGGACTCCCCAGCTCAGGGCTACCAGAGGCCCCAAACCGAAACAATGAGCTCCCTCCAGAGCCTCAGCATGCAAGAACAGAATCTTCTCTGATAACGCCCCCGAACGGTAGCCCAACACCAGGGCCAGAGGGTAGGAGTTACCTAAACCCCAAAGAGATTATGGATTACCGCCTGCCTGAAAGCACTGTCCCTGCGGGACTCCCTCTCAAGGCAGTAGTGGGCCGCAAACGTCTGGCTTGAAGACCAAGTAGAGGCCCGGCAGATGTCTGCCAACGGAACAGAGCAGAGATGAGCCACTGACGCAGACTTCGCCCTGACATGATGAGCCGTAACTCGACCCTGCAACGAGAGGCCGGCTGCCCTGTAAGCCCAGGCGATGCAGTCAGCTACCCATATGGACAAAGTATGCTTGGAGACAGCCAACCCCAACTTACTGGGGTCAAAAGAGACGAAGAGCTGAACCGCCCTTCAGTGCTCCCGTGTACGGTCAAGGTAGAAGGACAGCGCCCTCCTACAGTCCAGGGTATGCAAGACCATCTCAGCCTGGCTGGCATGAGGCCTGGGAAAGAAAGTCGGAAGAACCACCTCCTGATTGAGGTGGAAGGAGGAGACAACCTTTGGAATGAACTTAGGGTGAGTCCGTAAGTCAGGGCTGCCAGTGAAAAGAGAAAAATGGTGCGTACGCTAGTCACTAAGGACAAAAACAGAAAAAAGAGGTCCGGGCTCGATACCGATGTATCGGGCCCAGGCAGGAAAGGGAAACCGGCGTCGAACCGAAGAAAAACAGGGGTTCACGCAGAATAAAATCGACTTTTTCCTCGGGTGAAATGAAAATACATCCGTCGGGCTCCGCGGAAAAAAGAAGACTGAGCAAGATGGCACCCTTGGGCGGGAAGGGGACCGTGCATGCGCGCTGCATTCCCAAAGGCTTTCTTTGGAAGCTGGGGAAATGCTCCGCACGGGGGCTCCGTCGGCGCAGTCACCCATATGTGAGGACTGACTTCCTGCTTGGTCCTGGAGAATGTGTCTTGTTGCTTTTGATCCTCTTCATGGCCTACTCCACCCATCAGAGAGTGGTGTGGGAGTTGAGGCTTCTCAAATCCCAGGGTCTTTTGGATTCTGTAGATTGAGTTCAGTCGTTAGCTGACCACTGGCACCGTGATGGGGTTTTCCCCACATCATTTGCAGCTTCTGCAGGATCTGATCACCAGTACTGTCAACTTCCATGGGGGCCAAAGGATACTGGAGGATCTCCAGCTCCTCCGCCCTGGGCTCCTCCTCAGACTCCAAAGAGAAGGGAATAGCCTTGGCCATATCCTGCACCAAGTCCTGGAAAGATGTGTCCTCTGGGGGCAAATTCCGACGTCCATGAGGAGAGGGGTCCGCTCATGAGGAGCAGAGGGGTCTGAGAAGCAGAGGGGTCTGGGAGGAGCTCAGGGGATCTGCTCCCAGACACTTCCAATTCCGCCTCGGTCTCCCAGCCATCAGAGTCAGACTCCGAGAGGAAGCTGAAGTACCATGAGGCCTCTTCCCTGCTGTGCAGAGAAGAGCAGCGCCTCAGAGACCAATGGTGCACAGAGTGCTTCCATGGCCTCAATGGGGCATCGGACTCAGATTCATTCGACAGGGAGGCGGCCATCAGAACCGGCATCAATTGCGATTGCCAGCCCGATACACTTGCATCGGAGGGCAGCACTGGGTCTCAAGGATCGGCTGCACTGCCCAAGATAGTGATACCATAGGCACAGAGGGGCCAGCTTGGCCAACACCACCGCCATGTAGGCCCTTGAGGGCTCTAAGGTGTCCCACCAAGACTGCAGTTTCCAAAGGCATCGAGACCAGAATTACAACTTCAACCACTGGCTCCATAGGGGAATCCATGAAGGTGGGGACACCAGGGAATTCCCAGCACCCTTCCAGTACCTTGGATGATGAGTCCTCACATCAAGGTACTTCAGCATGGCACTCTCAGCATTTGCTCTCCACGTCGTGTCGAGAAGTGCTCTGATGTCTGTGCATGTGCATCTTGGGCCAGCGCTTGGATGCTCCCTTTGACAACGAAGGGGGTCAAGTCTATTTTGGATGAAGGTCAATGGAGATCCTTCACTCCAGGGCACCACGGCCCCTTAGCTCCAAGTTCACTCAAGCTCCTCTCGATGTCTATGCCTATGTGGCACCCAAGGACACCAGGGTTGAAGCAGGGGTCAAAGATGCAAAGTCTGTTATTTCTCCCAACCCTTCAGGCTCCTTATCAGCCACTGGCTCTTAACATTTTGGCCTGGCTTCTAAATACAAACAAAATTTGTCAAGGTCTTCTCTACCACTATGGTAGTATGTCTTGGCCACATGTGCATCCATCTTAGGAAAACCTCAGTCACATTTCCAGATCTGCCAGTGGAAGGGCATAAAGCTTGTTTATCACCCTGATGCCCTTCAAGGAGGAATCCAGAAAATTCCATGAGCACCATGCTCTGGAGGACTTGCAGAAATGGAAAAGGAAAGACCTTTGTAAGTTTTGATGAACCCCTTGCAATAAGGTTTCTCTTCCTTGGCAGAGATCTCAGACAGCTGTAGGGAGGACACCATCTGAGAAAGCAGGACCGCCAATTAATTTCTCTTGAATAGAAAGATGATAAAGAAATCTTCCTGCTCATCTTCAAATGGGGATATTTTGCCATCTAAGTCTAGACGCCTTTTCAGAACTGAAGTAGCACGAAAGCGTAGTTACTCACCTGTAACAGGTGTTCTCCAGGAGCAGCAGGAATCAGTCCTCACATATGGGTGACGTCGGCGCCGACGGAGCCCTCGCGGAGCAATTTTCCCCAGCTTTCAAAGAAAGCCTTTGGGAATTGCAGCGCGCATGCGCGGTCTCCTTCCCGCCCAAGGGTGCCATCTTAGCCAGTCTGATGACAGCTAAAAGACAGCATAAAAATTTGCAAAAAAACTTAAGCAGATGATTGCAACTCCAAGGGGAGGAGGGAGGGTTGTGAGGACTGATTCCTGCTGCTCCTGGAGAACACCTGTTACAGGTGAGTAATTACGCTTTCTCCAGGACCAAGCAGGAAGTCAGTCCTCACATATGGGACTCCCAAGCTTAAGGCTACCGGAGACCCTAAGCACAAAAATGAGCTCCCTCTAACTCAGCGGCACAGAAGGAAGGAATCTTCACTGAATTATTACCCACCGGTAGTCCTCATCCGGGATGGAGGGTAGGAGTTGCTCAAACCTCGAAGAGATTTCGGAGGACTGCCTGTCCGAAAGCACTGTCCCTGCGGGACTCCCTCTCGAGACAGTAATGGACCGCAAAAGTCTGGCTCGAAGACCAAGTAGCGGCCCGGCAGATGTCTGCCAGCGGAACAGAGCGGAGGTAAGCCACTGACGTAGCCTTCGCCCGAACACAATGAGCCGTGACTCGACTTTCTAACGAGAGTCCGGCTGCCCCATAAGCCCAAGTGATGCAGTCAGCAACCCAGATGGACAGAGTACGCTTGGAGACCGGTAGCCCCAATTTATTGGGGTCAAAAGACACAAAAAGCTGAGCAGCTTTACGGTGCTCCCGCGTACGGTCAAGGTAGAAGTTTAATGCCCTTCTACAGTCCAGGGTATGCAGGACCATTTCAGCTCGGCTGGAGTGTGGCCTGGGAAAGAAGGTCGGAAGTACCACCTCCTGATTGATGTGAAAAGGGGAGACCACTTTTGGAAGAAATTTAGGGTGAGTCCGTAGGACTACCCTATTTTTGTAGAACCGAGTGTAAGGGGGATCAGACACGAGGGCCTGCAATTCACTTACGCGTCTAGCGGAAGTGAGGGCTATCAGGAATAAAGTTTTCCAAGAAAGAAAACGGAGAGAACAGGTAGCCATAGGTTCAAAAGGCGGACAGGTGATCCGCTGTAAAACCACATTCAGATCCCAGTCAGGAGCTGGCGGGCGCAGAGGTGGTTTAAGTAGAAGGAGACCTCGGAGAAACCTCGCTACGAGAGGGTCGCTGGAAAGAGGTCTGCCGTCCACCGGCACATGATGTGCTGAAAGAGCACTGAGGTGAACTTTGACGGAGTTGGACTTAAGTCCCAGATTAGAGAGGTAGAGCAAGTACTGCAAGATCACCGACACCGAGCAGGAGAAGGGATCCTGAGACTGCTGGGCACACCAAACGGAAAAGCGACGCCATTTAAGGGCGTAGCATTTGCGGGTAGAAGGTCGCCGAGAAGCTAGGACGACCTCTTCCACCTCTGCCGGCAGTAGAAGGGGAGCAAGGACTACCCTTTCAGCAGCCAGGCCATTAGATTGAGAGATCTGAGGTTGGGGTGTAGCAGGGACCCCTGATCCTGTGTTAGGAGATCCGGTTGAAACCCCAGAGGGAACGGATCCTCTACCGCTAATTGCAGCAGGAGTGGAAACCACGGCTGTCTGGGCCAGCGAGGAGCCACCAGGATCATGGAAGCTTTGTCTCGGAGAACCTT
The DNA here is from genome assembly GCA_033557465.1 of Ichthyophis bannanicus. Lineage (NCBI taxonomy): Eukaryota > Metazoa > Chordata > Amphibia > Gymnophiona > Ichthyophiidae > Ichthyophis > Ichthyophis bannanicus. The sequence continues at coordinate 553,862,578 of CM066031.1, forward strand.
GAAAAGAGTTCGAGAGACTAGCGGGATGGGAGGAAAAGCATACAGAAGGCTCTCCGACCATGAGAGTAGAAAAGCATCTGCCGCCACTCGAAGGGGATGTGGCTGACGAGAGCAGAAGCGAGGAAGTTGCCGGTTGAGAGGACTGACAAAGAGATCCATCGTGGTGAGTCCCCACTTCAGAAAAAGTTTCTGAACTACCAAGGGATCCAGACGCCACTCGTGCGGCTGGAGGATCCTGCTGAGTTTGTCCGCCAGGCAATTTTCTTGGCCTGGGAGATAAACTGCCTTGAGAAGAATGCCATGACTGATGGCCCAAGAGCAGAGCTTCTGAGCTTCTCGGCAGAGAAGGAAGGAGCCCGTGCCCCCCTGTTTGTTCACGTAGAACATGGCAACTTGATTGTCCGTCTGGACAAGGACGGACTGGTGAGAAGTCAGGTGGGAGAAAGCCTTGAGAGCCAGACGGATTGCTCTGAGCTCCAGGAAGTTGATCTGCTGCGCAGACTCCCACATGGTCCAGAGACCTTGAGTACATGCCCCTTGGCAATGCGCTCCCCAACCTAGGAGAGAGGCATCGGTCGTCAGCACTTGAGCCGGCTGAGGTGACTGAAAAGGCATTCCGAGCACCAGGTTCGGCCGATGAAGCCACCACTGTAGAGAAGAGGCCAGCGGCCCGGAGACGTGCACTAAGTCGGCTAGTCCGCCCGTGGCTTGTTGCCACTGCTTGCGAAGGCACCATTGAGCAGGCCGCATATTCAGGCGGGCATTGGGGGTCACGTGGACGGTGGAAGCCATATGGCCGAGTAGTCTCAGGAAGCGCCTGGCTGAGACCAGGGACTGGCTGCGAAAACGGCCGGCTAGGTCCATGAGCCGTTGAGCCCTGTCGAGAGGCAGGAAAGCTCGTGCCTGAGGAGTGTGCAGTCTTGCGCCGATGAACTCGAGATCCTGTGAGGGGAGCAAAGTGGACTTTGCGAAGTTTATGACAAAGCCCAAGTACTGCAGAAGAGTCACCGTGCGGTGTGTGGCATTGGTGACTTCCGGAGAGGACGATGCTCTGATGAGCCAGTCGTCGAGGTACGGAAAGACATAGAGGCCGTGAAGCCGGAGATAGGCCGCCACCACCGCGAGACATTTTGTGAAGACTCGCGGTGCGGAGGATAGGCCAAAGGGCAGTACTCTGTACTGGTAATGATTTCCTGCCACCACAAACCTTAGGTATTGGCGGTGGCTTGGGTGGATGAGGATGTGCGTGTAGGCATCCTTTAGATCCAAGGAGCATAGCCAATCTCCCTGCTGGAGGTAGGGCAGAAGGATTCCAAGGGTAAGCATCTTGAACTTTTCCCGCACGAGGAACTTGTTGAGGTTGCGCAAGTCCAGGATGGGTCTGAGGCCTCCTGTCCTTTTTGGTATTAGGAAATACCTGGAATAAAAGCCTTGACCTCTCAGGTGGTGGGGCACCGGTTCCACAGCCTGTTCCTGAAGAAGACTTGCTAACTCCTGAAGGAGGTAAGTCCCTGTGCAGAGGGAGTTGTGGAGGTTCTCCCGGAAAATAAGAGGGAGGGACCTGGTGGAAGTGGAGAAGATAGCCTTCTCTTACGACTTGAAGCACCCAGGCATCTGAAGTGATGTTGGACCACCAGTGGGCGAAGTGAACCAGCCGGCCTCCCGTGCTGGGAGGAGCCAGCTGAGGGGGAGAGGCTATGCTGATGAAGTCAAAAACCCCCACCCTGCTGAGCAGGGGCTGGTGGTGCAGGCTTGGGGGCTTGCTTCCTACCGGACCCGTTTCCCCGTCCCTTGGCCTGCTGGCCCTGTTGGGGAGCTGCGGAGGCCTGATATTGAGGGTAGTGTTTATAGGCAGCCGCCTTTCTCGGGTAAAAGGACTTCTTTCCCGAGCCCTTCTTTTTCTGGGAAGGGGCGGAGGTCTTCCTAGAAAGCCTAGTCCTGGTGAGAGTCTCTGTCTCGATTTGTGCAGCCTTTTCAGCCATGGGCTTGCCAAAGAGGTTCTCACCTCGGCAGGGGACATCGACCAACTTGTCCTGCACCCAGGGTTCAAGGTCAGACGACTGAAGCCAAGCCTGTCGGCGGGCACCGATGCCGGCTGCGGCCACTCGAGCCGATGCTTCAAAGCCATCATAGGCTGCTCGGGACATGAATTTGGAGCATTCCCGAATACCAGTTGTCAAGGCCAGGAACCTCCGCAAAGGTTCCTCGGACAGCCCAGCGGAGAATCCGGCTATCTCTTTAGCCAGGTCTCGGAGATACATGCCCATGTAGAGCTGGTAGGTCTGGACACGACAAGCAAGCATAGAGCCCTGGAAACACTTCTTACCAAGGCCATCCAGGTTACGGGCCTCCCTGCCAGGAGGCACCGAGGAGTGCATCTTTTGGCTCTTAAGCCTATGCATGGCCGATTCCACTACCATGGAATGGTGCGGCAGCTGTGCTTTTTGGAAGCCAGGACTCTTGCGGACTCGATAGATGGAATCGACCCGCTTGCTTAATACCGGCGACGATGCCGGACTCTCCCACATGCGGAAGAGTAGTCGTTCCAGCATGGGAGGAACCGGTACAGTAAAGTGTTCCCTGGCGGGAGAGTCATACTGAAGGGCGTCGAGCTCTTCGGCTCGAGGCTCCTCCTCGGGATCCGCAGGGAAGGCCAAAGCCTTGGCCATATCCCTGACGAAGTCCGAGAACTGGGCATCCTCCGGAGGGGACTGCTTCCGAGGTTCGGACTCAGGGGAGTCCGAGGGGACACACCGAGTCCGAAACGAATCAGGTGACTCTTCCTCTTCAGACTCCCAGGCCGACTCCGAGGAGGAATCGGTGGGGTCGGCTCGGGCAGGCGGAGGCGTCGGCCGCCCCGACACCGAGGGAGTCGGCGTCGACGACCTCGGTCCCGAACGGGAGGCCGAGGGTGACCTCGACCGAGGATCGACTCGAGTTCGCATGGACTCGAGGATCGGCTCGGTCTCCGGGGTCGACTTAGACGTCGACGTCCCGGCGGTCGGGGCAGTGGCGCCAGCGAGGCTAGCGATCAGTGCCCGCTGCTGGTCCATGAAGGCAGATAGTCTGCTCTCCAAGGCCGTCAACCTGAGTCCGACCTCAGGTGACCCAGCAGTCCCCGACTCGGGCCCGACGTCGGACCTCTCGGAGGCGAGTCCAGGAGGACTACAGGACTTACCCGAGCAGGCAACTCCAACTCCAGGCGAGGTCGCTTCGGGAGGTGCTCCTTCTCCAAAGACCCGGGACGGCTATCGGGGCTATGCGACCTGGCCCTCGCGGAGCCAGGAGCGTCCACCGACGCCGCCCTCGCGGGTTTTACCTTCCGTCGATGGTCCCCGGAGGGAGAACCCCTGTCGGAGGAACTTCGGCGATGGTCAGAGCTGGAACCTCTGGACGCCGAGGCCTCCGACGAGGTCCGGGTACGGCCGGGGTCAGCGAAGATTCGTTCCCGCTGGTGCCGCCGACTGCTTAAACGCTTTGGAGGACATTTTGCCGCAGGCCCCACAGATCAGTTCTTCGTGATCCGGGCCCAGGCAGCGGAGGCAATTATCGTGTGTGTCAGTTAGTGACATATTTCTGTCACACTGAACACACCGCTTGAAACCACTGGCAGCCATCGGGGGAAAAAGGGCCCCTGCAAGGTCAAAGGACCGGGCTGCCAGCGAAAAACCGAAAAACGAAACTGACCAAAAATCAGAAAAACCGAAAAATAAGAGAAGGACTCGCAACGGCGTCGCGAGTCCGGGCAGGAAAAAGACCGGCTAAGATGGCACCCTTGGGCGGGAAGGAGACCGCGCATGCGCGCTGCAATTCCCAAAGGCTTTCTTTGAAAGCTGGGGAAAATTGCTCCGCGAGGGCTCCGTCGGCGCCGACATCACCCATATGTGAGGACTGACTTCCTGCTTGGTCCTGGAGAACCAAGGCACCACAAATCTGCAAGGTGCTCAGAATCTCCCAACCCCGTTCACTGATCTGGTTGTTTCTGCAGCAGAGTTAAATGCTGGGTCCCAACCACTCTGCACCAAATTGTGGAGGAAAGCCAGGAAATTTGGGAAGCATCTTGAGCTGAACTGTTCTCCCAGATATGCCGGAGAACATAATTCTGAATCTGAAGGTACTCTATCACTCCTCAGGTCTTTCAACTATAAGCCCTACCTGGGGTAGCAGAAGAAGCAGAGGGGGAACACCAATGACTGCGAGAGCACACATTAGAGGTCAGGGCAGTTACCTTTTCAGCATTTGCCCTGAAAATGACCGCTTTTAGGACAGCTGCAGTGAGCTGCTTGCACAGTCTTTGCTGGCAGGGCCTGAGGAAGCCACCTCTGACAGCCCACCTGACTCCTCTGCACATTATCGGCAAAGGGAGTATATAGGGCCAACTCAACACTTGCCACACAACATTCTTAGGAGTGATACAATTGTAGTCATTATTATTGGCACCCTCTAAGTTCAACCCCTTAGTGTCCAATATCTCCTAAAAAAAGAAAAGTGGCCAGTGAAAGGGTTTGACTTTTTACACACACACACTGTATATATATTTTGTGTATATATATATATATATATGACAGAAAAAAATGAAGTAAAACAAGACCAATTAAAAAAATAGCAGGAATTAGTATAAAAACTGGAACATTACCAGGACACGATTCTTGGCACCCTTACATACAACTGAAATCTGTTTGAATAGAAGAACCACATTCCCACTGAAAAAAAATTAGATACACTTGATCAATTGTCGGTACTCACATGAGTTGAACCAACCAATCAATGATGGCTCTAAAGTTTAAAATGGCCATATTCGCACCCTGTTCCATTTTTGCAATGGTGAAGACAGAACTGCCTGAGACCAAACTTCAAAGGGGTCCAAGGCCATCTCCAAAGACTTGGGATTCTTGTATCTATAGTTTGCAATGTTATTAAGAAGTTTTCTGCTCATGGAAAAGTTAAGAACCTCACAGGACATGGTGGGAAGAGGAAAATTAATTTAAGTAAAGTCTTTGAAGGTTAGTACTGTTGGAAAACCACCACATATAACATCCAAAGAGCTTAAGGCTGACCTGAAGCAATATGGAGTAGTAGTTTCGACCCACACCATATGTCACGCATTAAACAAAGGAGGACTTCATGAGCAAAGACTAAGGAGAACCCCACGCCTGGTCTTTGCCCAAACCCTCTGAGAAAAATCACAATCTTTCTGGGAAAACGTTCTGTGGATAGATGAAACCAAACTTGAGTTCTCTGGCAATGCAGACCAACGATACATTTACAGGCGAAGAAAATAAGCTTATAAGGAAAAACACACCCTTCCTACAGTTAAATATGGCGTGGGTTCCATAATGTTGTGGGGCTCTTTTGCTGCCTCAGTAACTGAGGCCTGGAACGTAATAAAGGTATCATGAAGTCAGAAGATTATCAAGGTATTCTGGAGCAAAATGTGCTACCTAGTTTTAGAAAAGTAGGTCTGGGGGAAGCAACGTCACCGAGGGCAAATGGTTGCAGTCTAGGAGAGCTCCAGGGTGATCCCACGAATATCGCCATCAAAACATAGCGAAGCTGTCATTTGAATCTGGTGTCTTCCCAGATGCTCTCAAACATCCATCCATCCATCCGACCACTGCTGAAAAACAACCAGCTTGACCCAAAGGAGGAGGACTCATACCGTCCAATCTCTAGTATCCCATTTCTAGCCAAAATTCTTGAGAAATTAACTCAGGCAGATACAACAGCATATAGACTCATTTTCCCCTTTAGATCCATGTCAACATGGATTCAGGGAAGCCCACGGTGTAGAAACTCTCCTAACAACATTAATCAATACACTTATCAACGGCATTGACAATTTGAAAAATGGCTTTGCTCTAATATTTCTTGATATAGCTGCTGCGTTCGATTCTGTGGATCACATACAACTACTAAAACGACTTCATGAGAAGGGAATCAAGAACCGTGCTTGGGACTGGTGCAAATCCTACCTGGAAGGTAGATTACAACAAGTTCGTATTGGTAATGCTACTTCAAATCCCTTTCAGCAGAAACAAGGTGTACCACAAGGCTCCTCCTTGTCTGCGCTGCTGTTCAACGTCTATATGAAGCCAATCTGTGACATTGCACGCTCTTTTGGTATATCCTGCCATATGTATGCGGATGATGTGCTATTATTCTCACCGATATCTGTATCATACCCAAACTATACAGTGCTAATCAACTGTTTTAATTCAATAACTGATTGGCTTCTCTCTCAAAACCTCCGTATTAACTTTAAAAAAAACAGAGGTTCTAATAATCACAAGGAATAAATCTTTCTCCCCTCCATCAATTCTAAAAGTCAGAGATGCTGATCTCCCAGTCAAATCAAATATTCGATATCTAGGAGTAATTCTGGATCAAAGGTTAGACTTCAAGGAACATATAAAACGCACCGTAAAGGCCGTTTAATTCAAGATAAAAACCCTTCGTCATCTGAGACCTATGATGAAGTCTGATGACTTCCGCACCATCTTTCAAGCTCTAGTCACGCCGCACTTTGATTATGCTAACATAATACTCCATGGCTTACCAAATATAACTATTAATCCTCTACAATTAGCCATGAACGCAGCTGCTTGTGTCCTCTGCGAATCATCAAAGTGTGAGCATATTTCCCCCATTCTAGAGAAGCTTCATTGGTTACCAATAAACTGTAGAATCCAATATAAGGCCATCCTTACCACCTTTAGGGCCTTCAATAATATTTCTCCAAATTCCATCTCTGATCTCATCATACACACAACAAATAAGAGGTCCAGGAGATCTCCAGCTGTTGACACACTACTTATACCAAAGGTTTCCTTAAAAGCTAATCAATCATCCATCAATAGGGCTTTTTCGAATTATGCTCCTAGATGTTGGAACAAACTTCCCTCCCAATATCAAAGCAATTAAAGACATCAAACAATTCAAAAAAGCCCTTAAACACCACCTTTTCATCGCACACTTCAAACACCTAAAAACCCCTTCCCCTCCCCCATCCTTTTAACCTCATACCTACCCTAACTGCATAGATTTTATATATCTCCAACATGTATTTTCTAGAAATATAAATGATTTCCCTGTTTACTTCCATGTTAATTTTCCTGTTACTTGTAATAGGTCTGTTATATCTGACCAATTGTTGTATTGTTTCAATGTAAACCGCACTGATGACAAATAGCGCGGTATATAAGAAAATTAAATAAATAAATAAAACTGAGTAAATAACTCACCTCTCTCCCCAGTGCGACAGCAGAGGAGTGGGAAAGCGGCAGCGATATCTGTACTGAAGCAGCTGGCTGCCTTCCAGTCCCCCTACGCCTGCAGCAATTCTTCGGTGAGTCTGAACAAATTATGGATGGCGAGTGGAGTGCTGGGGCAGCGGGGACTTTGAAAGCCTGGTTGGGGGGAACTAAAAGAACAATCAAAAGCTGAAATAGCCTCAGTTAAGGCTGACTTGAAGGAAGCTTTAACTGTGATACATCAGGATAGAGCAGAGTTTGGAATCTGCATGGAGGAGATCGAAGGGCATGTGGAGCAGCATGACGACTCGCTGGCAAAATTAAATGCAGGCTGGGAAAGAAAATTGGAGAATATGGAAGACAGGTCCCACCATAGTAATCTTCAGATAAGGGGCATACCAGAGGAAGAGCAATATAAGGATTGTGTGGCCGGGGTTGCAATGCCCCTTCAAAGATTTGATGGCAGAGTTGGGACAGGCATCGGAGGAGGATGACACTGTGTTCCATCTAGAGCAGGGGTTCTCAACCCTGTCCTCGGGACCCCACTAGGCAGTCGGGTTTTCAGGCTATCCACAATGAATATGAATGAGATATATATGCATTAGAAATAGCCTGCCAAACTGACTGGTTTGTGGCCCTCCAGTGCTGGATTTGGGGACCCCTGCCGTACACCTCTGTCAAGTACGATTGTGAGTGGGCAAGGTACAGATGTCCTCGACATCAAAAGGGTAGATAGAATGTGTCACATCCCTCCTAGTTTCTCACCACCACCAAAAAGTTGTCTAATAGACAATATTTTGGTGGTGGTGAGAGGCGAGGAGGTATGTGACATATTCCATCTAATCTTTTTGATGTCTTGGACATCTGTACCTTGCCCACTCACAATCTTAAATGACAGAGGTGTAAGGCCGGGGTCCCCAAATCCAGCATTGGAGGGCCACAAGCCAGTCAGTTTGGCAGGCTATTTCTAATGCATATATATCTCATTCATATTCATTGTGGATAGCCTGAAAACCCGACTGGCTAGTGGGGTCCCGAGGACAGGGTTGAGAACCACTGATCTAGAGCAAGCGCACCGCAGCCTGTGCCCAGCGAGGGAGAACAAGCCTTGGGATATGATAGATTCTCTGTGCTACTATGGGGTGAATGAGAAATTGCTGACAGCTTCCAGGTGGCATGGCCCATTCAAATGGGAGGTCTGCTCAATAGAACTGTATAATGATTTATCTCGGAGTACACTGCAGCGGAGGAGAGTCCTGCACGAAGTGACTGCTTTTCTTAGTAAGGAAGGAGTGCACTATAAATGGCTCGGGCTTATTGTTCACTGCCAAAAGGGTGTCTCGGCAGATAAAGCACAGTTACTTACCTGTAACAGGTGATCTCTGGGAACAGCAGGAATAAGTCTTCACATATGGGTATCGTCGGTACCGACGGAGCCTGCGTGGGAACGCTCCCCGGAACGCTCCCCAGCATCCAATCAGAAAGCTTTTGGGAGCATCCCACAGCGCCTGCGTGCTGCCTTCCCCAACTGTCTCTCCTCAGTTAGGTTTTAAAGCTGAGACAAAGAGAGAGAGAGACAGAGAGGGAAAGGAGAGAGAGAGAGATACAACTCCTAGGGGAGGTGGGTGGGTTGTGAAGACTTATTCCTGCTGTTCCCAGAGATCACCTGTTACAGGTAAGTAACTGTGCTATCTCCAGGAACAAGCAGGAATGAGTCTTCACATATGGGGACTCCCTAGCTTTAGATGCCAGGGAGAGACCCCAGAAGTTGTGTCCCTGGGACAGGGCTCCACTTCCCCCCATGGATCTCTGGCATCCCATCAGGGATGGTGGGTAGGAGTTGATTAAGTATGGAACAGGTGTTTGAGAACAGCCTGACCAAACAAGGCATCCCGGCGGGAGTCCTTGTCCAAGCAGTAATGGGCTGTGAAGGTATGAACGAAGGCCCAAGTGGCTGCTCGACAGATGTCGTCAATAGAGACAGAGTTCAGATGAGCCATTGAGGCTGCCATGGCCCTCACATTGTGAGCTGTGACATGGCCCTCCAGAGAAAGCACAGTTACTTACCTGTAACAGGTGATCTCTGGGAACAGCAGGAATTAGTCTTCACATATGGGTATCGTCGGTACCGACGGAGCCTGCGCGGGAACGCTCCCCAGCTTCCCAAAAAGGAAAGCTTTTGGGAGCATCCCACAGCGCCTGCGCGCTGCCTTCCCGCCTTTCCCAACTGCCTCTCTCCAGTTCGAGTTTTAAAGCTGAGACAAAGAGAGAGAGAAAGGAAAGGAAAGATAGAGAGATACAACTCCTAGGGGAGGTGGAAGGGTTGTGAAGACTTATTCCTGCTGTTCCCAGAGATCACCTGTTACAGGTAAGTAACTATGCTATCTCCAGGAACAAGCAGGAATTAGTCTTCACATATGGGGACTCCACAGCTAGAGATGCCTGGGAGATCACCCAGATTGTGAGTCCCTGTAAGGACTCCCTCTTCACCCATGAATCCCAGGCATCCAGTCAGGGATGGAGGGCAGGAGTTGATTAGGTATGGAACAGGTGTTTGAGAACAGCCTGACCAAACAAGGCATCCCGGCGGGAATCCTTGTCCAAGCAGTAATGGGCTGTGAAGGTATGAACCGAGGCCCAGGTGGCTGCTCGACAGATTTGGTCGATGGACACAGAGTTTAGATGAGCCATAGAGGCTGCCATGGCCCTCGCATTGTGAGCTGTGACATGGCCTTCCAGAGAAAGATTCTTACTCTGGTAGGCGAAGGAAATACACTGAGCAATCCAATTGGACAGAGTCCTTTTAGAGACTGGAAGTCCTAAATGGGAAGGATCAAAAGCAACAAAAAGTTGAGAGGACTTTCTATGTTGCTCTGTCCTTTGTAAATAGAAAGCAAGTGCTCTTTTACAATCCAGGGTATGAAGACTCCTCTCTGCACTTGATGCATGAGGTCCTGGAAAAAAAACAGGTAAATATACCTCCTGGTTCAGATGAAAGGGGGAGACCACTTTAGGCATGAAGTGTGGATTAGTTCTGAGAACTACCTTGTCATGGTGGAACCTTGTATAAGGAGGATTAGCCACTAGAACTTGCAACTCACTGATACGGCGAGCTGAGGTGAGAGCAATGAGAAAAATAACCTTCCAGGAAAGGAATTTCAAGGAGGTAGTGGCTAAAGGTTCAAAGGGTGGCTTCATAAGCTGGCCAAGAACCAGATTCAGGTCCCATGCCACTGGAGGTGGTCTAATGGGAGGTTTAGTCAAAAGAAGACCTCTCATGAATCTCGCTTTAAGAGGATGAGAGGAAATAGGTTGTCCATTGAGTGGCTTAAGGGATGCTGCAATAGCACTCAAATGGACTCTGATTGAATTTGTCTTAAGGCCTGCATGGGATAAATGCAGCAAATAGTCTAGTAAAGAATTCAAAGGTATTGCAAGAGGGTTGAGACCCTTCTGTGCACACCAAATGGAAAATCTCTTCCATTTAAAAGCATATGAACGTCTAGTGGAAGGCTTTCTGGAAGCATGAAGGATATCTTTTACTTGCTGAGAAAGTTGTAAATCTTGAAGGTCTAGGCCTTCAGCATCCAGGACCTGAGATGAAGAGACTGAGGATTTGGGTGCCACAAGGATCCCCTCCTCTTGGGAGAGGAGATCTAGAGCAGACCCCAGGTCTTGACGTGGCCAAAGGGGTGCTATGAGGATCATAGTCCCTTTGTCTCTCTGAAGCTTGAACAGAGTATTGGGGATGAGGGGAATAGGTGGAAAGGCATAGAGGAAGTCTTGCCCCCAATGGAGGAGGAAGGCATCCCTGGCCTGAACTCCCTGACATGGAATCCTGGAACAGAACCGGGGAAGTTTGGCATTCCACAGACTTGAAAACAGGTCTATGTCTGGGGTACCCCAAATCCGGAAATTCCTGGCTATCTGGTCCCCATGGAGGGACCATTCGTGTGGAAGCAGAACTCGACTGAGTCTGTCTGCCCACGAGTTTTGAACCCCTGGAAGATACACTGCCCTGAGATGGATTTGATGCTCTCTTTCGAAGGCCCACAATCTCAGAGCTTCGTTGCTAAGCGACAGAGAACCAGTCCCTCCCTGCTTGTTCACGTAGAACATGGCTACTTGGCTGTCCGTGTGGATGAGGACTGTCTTGTAGCTGAGCAGGGTGTGGAAGACTCTGAGAGCCAGAAAGATTGCTCTGAGCTCTAAGAGGTTGATGTGGAGAGAGGTCTCCTGTGGAGACCAGATGTCCTGGGTTGACAGATCTTGTAAATGAGCTCCCCAACCCTTTTGAGAGGCATCTGTTGTAAGGGTGGCTTGGGGTAGCACCTGTTGAAAGGGGGACCCCAGCAACAGATTCTGAGTGGACTTCCACCAGTGGAGGGACCAAAATAGGCGACTGGAGGTTGCTATTTTGTCTGACAGGCAACCTGATGCCTGGGTCCATTGGGTGGATAGAGTCCACTGAGCTGCCCTCATGTGAAGGCGAGCATAAGGAACCACATGTACCGTGGAGGCCATGTGTCCTAGGAGTTGCAACATTTCTCGAGCAGTTAAATGGGACTTTAACTGAATCTGGGAGGCTAACTGCACTAAGCGTAGGAAACGGGCCTGGGGAAGATAGGCCCTTGCAGTTGTGGTATCCAGTAAGGCCCCTATGAACTCTAGAGACTGAGTAGGGGTGAGATGGGATTTTGGAAAATTGATTACTAGTCCCAGATACTGAAGAACACGCATTGTGCAGGCCAGGGAAATCTGGGCCTCTGACTGAGATGGAGCTCGGATGAGCCAGTCGTCCAGATATGGGAATACGAATATCCCTAGAGTGCGCAGGAATGCAGCAACTACTGCCATGCATTTTGTGAACACTCTTGGGGCAGAGGCCAGACCGAAAGGAAACACTTTGTATTGGTAGTGCTTTCCTTGGTAAAGAAACCAAAGGAATCTTCTGTGAGTTGGATGGATGAGAACATGGGTGTACGCATCCTTGAGGTCTAGAGAACAAAGCCAGTCCTGACTCTGGAGGTATGGAAGGAGAGTACCAAGAGAAATCATCTTGAATTTCTCCTTGTATAGAAACTTGTTCAACTCTCTGAGATCTAAGATGGGTCTGTAGCCCCCTGTTTTCTTTGGGATGAGAAAATAGGGGGAGTAGAACCCTGAGCCCTGTTGCAGAAGGGGTACTTCTTCTATTGCCCCTTGGGCAAGAAGGGTAGAAATCTCTTGACCTAAAAGGTCGAGATGAGATGTTGGAGAGTTGAAATGTTTCACCATGGTGTGAGGAGGAAGGTTTAAGAAATGTAGCTTGTATCCCTCTCTTATGATGGAGAGGGTCCATTGCTCTGATGTGATTTGTTCCCATCTGGGAGCAAAGTGAGCTAACCTTCCTGGTATGGTGAGAGGTTCTGGATGTTCTAGAGCCAGAAATGCTAAGTTCTCTAGTGGAAAGTCAAAGGCCCTGAGAAGGCTGAGGCTGTTGGGCCGAAGCAGTCCTTGCAGCCTGAGGCTTGGCCTGTTTTGGTTGTTGCTTTTTGTAGCAAAACGACCTTGAGAAGAGGTTTGACCATAACCAGAAGAAAATTTCCCTTTTTTTGGGAAAGATCTTTTCTTGAATAACCTCTTCTTGAAAGTAGCAGTAGTAGACTGAGAGTCTATTTAAAACAGAATTTTCAGCATCCATCTGGGTGGCCTTTGCTTGCCAATCTTTACCAAACAGGTTTTCTCCTGTACAGGGAAGATTGCCCAGACCATCCTGTACCCAGGATTCCAAATCAGAGGCTTGTAACCAAGCTACTCTGCGTGCACCTATGGCAATAGCCGAAGCTCTACTGGCACCCTCAAAGGAGTCAAAGGCTGCACGGTTGGAAAACTTGGATACATCCTGTGCAAGTTTAAGCCAGGTAATATATTCTTCTCTCTTATCTTCTGACATGAAAGGAGATAAGGTGTGTAGATGATCTGTAACCTCTTTCAGAAACATCCCCTTATAGAGACTATAGGAGTTGATTCTGGCTATAAGCATACTGGCCTGGAAGATTTTCCTGCCAAAAGCATCTAAGGTTCTGCATTCTCTTCCAGGAGGAGCAGAGGAGTGTCTTTTTGAACTCTTGATTTTTTTCATAGCAGACTCTACCACAATAGAGTGGTGAGGAAGCTGAGTCTTATGAAATCCAGGACAAGGAGGAACACGATACATGGTGTCCAACCTACGAGAAAAAGGAGAGATGGTAAGAGGAGTTTCCCATATATCCAACATGTGGTCATAAAGAATCTCATGTATTGGTAAAATGGCTGCCTCTTTAGGAGCCTTAGGATATTGAAGAATATCCAATTTTTTGGCTCTGGGCTCAGCTTCAGAGGCTACTGTAATGGACAGGCCTCTGGCCACCTCTCTGATGAAGTCCTGGAAAGACAAGTCCTCAGGAGGAGACATTCTCCTTTTTGGAGAAGAGGATTCCTGAGGACGAATTTCCGATGCTTCGATGGAAACCTCTGATGAATCAGATTCTTCAGAGGAATCGAAGTATTGACTGTCTGGATGCTCTCGTAGAGCCCGATACGAGTACCGAGGGGTATCGACATCGGGAGTCATTTGTACCGGATCGGTACTAACAGGCATCACTGGATACCGTATCGCTGCTGTCGATGCTGATGCCGATGCAAGCGGTACTGGTATCGGAACTGGAGCTGGATCCGGTATCGGAATCGGTATCGACAACGGTGTTTGTTGTTGTACCGTGGGCGTCGCAGCTTGTATGAAGGCCGTAATGGCACGCTGCATGGTCAGGATATTCTGATCCATAGACGTCACCAATGTCTGGATATCAGTACCGGGAACCGCCGGTACCCCAGAACATTCTAACAGGTGATCGGTCAAGGCCGTGCCATCGATGTCAACCTGTGACCCCATAGGTAATGCTTTGGAAGCCGGAGCCTCCCGCCGGGGTAATTTTGCCGGTGTGGATTCCTCAATAGTAAGTACAGGTACATCTCGATACTTAGAGGGAGATGTACCTTTTGAGGATCGACCGGACTTAAGTTTTGTTACCTGAGATCCATGGGATGAAGAGGAAGCCCTGGAAGACGTTGATGCTACAGAAGATGCATCGGAGGGAAACAGGGTACTGAGCTTGGCTGCCCGATTCTGTAACCCTCTTTTAGACATCATGTAGAAAGACTCACAATCCGCGATGGAATGATCAGGACCTAAACATTTTAGACACCAGTCAAGGGTGTATGTGACAGAAATAGTGCCACTGCACTTCGTGCAATTTTTGAACCCGGAGGCAGGCTTTTCCATGAGGAAAAAGACTGTAGGCCTAGGGCCACAGAAGAAAATGCACTGAAGTAGAAAGAAAGTTTTTTTTGTTGTTTTTTTTTTAAAGAGAAAAAAGACCGGTGGTACCGGTCATCGAGAAGGCAGACACGCGACTAAAGAAAAACAAGAAATAAAACATAAGAAATAAGAAATTCTTCAGCGGTGACAGGAAACACGACCTGCTGGCTCCGCAGAAAAGAAGAACTGGAGAGAGGCAGTTGGGAAAGGCGGGAAGGCAGCGCGCAGGCGCTGTGGGATGCTCCCAAAAGCTTTCCTTTTTGGGAAGCTGGGGAGCGTTCCCGCGCAGGCTCCGTCGGTACCGACGATACCCATATGTGAAGACTCATTCCTGCTTGTTCCTGGAGATAGGTTCTTACTCTGATAGGCGAAAGAAATACACTGGGCAAACCAGTTAGATAGTGTTCTCTTGGAGATTGGTAGTCCCAAATGAGAAGGATCAAAGGCAACAAAGAGCTGAGAGGACTTTCTATGTTGCTGTGTCCTTTGTAAATAAAAAGCCAGAGCTCTTTTACAGTCCAGGGTATGAAGATTCCTCTCTGCACTTGATGCATGAGGCCCTGGAAAAAAGACAGGTAGGTAGACCTCCTGGTTGAGGTGAAAGGGCGAGACCACCTTAGGCATAAAATGTGGATGAGTCCTAAGGACTACCTTGTCATGATGGAACCTTGTATAAGGTGGATTAGCTACGAGTGTTTGCAACTCACTAATACGACGTGCTGATGTGATTGCAAGAAAGATAACCTTCCAAGAAAGGTATTTCAAGGAGGTGGTAGCCAAAGGTTCAAAAGGCGGCTTCATAAGCTGACCAAGAACCAGGTTCAAGTCCCATGCCACCGGAGGTGGTCTAATGGGAGGCTTTGTTAAAAGGAGGCCTCTCATGAACCTTGCTACAAGAGGATGAGAGGAAACAGATTGTCCATTCAGAGGCTTAAGGGACGCTGCAATAGCACTCAAATGGACCCTTACTGAATTAGTTTTAAGGCCTGCATTAGACAGATGGAGGAGATACTCCAGCAAAGATTCCAGGGGTATGGCAAGGGGGTTAAGACCCTTCCCAGCGCACCAGATAGTAAACCTCTTCCACTTAAAAGCATAAGAACGTCTAGTGGAAGGTTTTCTGGAAGCATAAAGAACATCTTTCACCTGTTGAGAAAGATGAAGATCTTGGAGATCTAGGCCTTCAGCAACCAAGCCCTGAGATGCAGAGACTGGGGATTGGGATGCCATAACTTCCCGTCCTCTTGAGATAGGAGATCTGGAGCAGACCCTAACTCGAGGGAGGGAGCTTGAGAGAGATGTAGAAGCAGAGGGTACCACACTTGCCATGGCCAATGTGGAGCTATGAGAATCATGTGGCCTCTGTCTCTCTGAAGCTTGAACAGGGTTTTGGGAATTAGGGGAATGGGTGGAAAGGCATACAGGAAGTCTTGACCCCAGTGAAGGAGGAAAGCATCCCTTGCCTGAGCCCCCTGAGCCGGAGTTCTGGAACAGAAACAGGGAAGTTTGGCATTCCACGGACTTGCAAAGAGGTCTATGTACAGGGTTCCCCAAATCTGAAAAATTCTGGTCACCTGGTCCACATGTAGGGACCACTCGTGTGGAAGCAGAACTCGACTGAGCCTGTCTGCCCAAGAGTTTTGAACGCCTGGAAGATAAATTGCCAGAAGATGAATTTGATGCTCTCTGGCGAGGGCTCACAGTCGCAAAGCTTCATTGCAAAGCGACAGAGAGCCAGTTCCGCCCTGATTGTTCACATAGAACATGGCTACTTCACTTCCTATACTGTATTGCTTCCTTGGATTGCTGCAGCCCAAATGCATGACCTTACATTTTTTAACATTAAATCCCAGCTGCCAAATTCTAGACCATTCTTCAAGCTTAGCTAGATCCCTCCTCATGTTATCTACACCTTCCTGGGTGTCTACTCTATTGCAGATTTTGGTATCATCTGCAAAGAGGCAAACCTTACCCGACAGCCCTTCCGCTATATCACTAACAAAGATGTTAAAAAGAATCGGACCAAGGACAGATCCCTGGGCACACCACTGGTAACATCCTTCTCCTCAGAGTGAGCTCCATTTACTTGTACTCTTTGTCGCCTCCCACCCAACCAATTTCTAACCCAAGCAGTAACTTTAGGGTCCATCCCTAGGGTGCTCAGTACTCAAATCCGTATGTGTCCTGTGGATTGTGTTCATTGGGATGCTAGAGTCCAATACATTAAGCCCATATGCAGTCTTGCATATGGTACCACGTACTGTGGATGCCATAACGAAGGAAGTCTCGAACTGTTGAGCTCGTCTGCTGACACATTTGGGTGACTAGGGATACTAGTCAGTCCATATAGTCTAGTGGTAGAAAGGCTTTGGATAGCTGAATGTCTAGGACTGCCCCTCTGAATTCTAATCTTTGGGTTGGGGTTAGATGGGACTTTGGGAAGTTTACAACAAATCCCAGGTGTTGCAACATTGCGAGAATGGTTTTGAGAGAAGTGCAGAGCTCTCCTGGAGAGTCTGCCTTTATCAACCTGTTGTCTAAGTAAGGGAAGACAAAGATCCTTTTGCTTCGCAGGTAGGCGGCTACCACTGACATACATTTTGTGAACACCCTGGGAGCAGATGATAGTCCAAAGGGGAGGACTCTGTACTGGTAGTGAGTGCTCTGAAAGGCAAAGCAAAGATATTTTCTATGTCCTGGATATATCAGGATATGGGTATATGCATCTTTGAGATCTAGGGAACATAGCCAGTCTTGTTCCTTTGAGTAGGGTAGAAAGGTTCCGAGGGAAATCATTGTGAACTTCTCCCTGACCAGGAATTTGTTTAGATTTCGGAGATAGTATCCTCCTGACTTCTTCGTATGAGGAAGGAAGGAAAGTAGAAGCCTTCGTGAAGTTCTTGTTTTGGAACATCCTCTATGGCATCCTGGATGAGCAGATTGGAGACTGAGTAGAGCCCCTAGCATAGGTTGGAAAGGATATTTGCCTCTGAAGTGAGGTGGAGTGGGTTGCATGAAATTCAGTCGATACCCCCTCTTGAATGATGCTTAGGGTCCACTGCTCTGAGGTGATCTGCTGCCAGTGGGTGGCAAAGAAACAAAGCCAACCTGCTATCTTGGTTGGATTGGGTGCTTGCAGGGATAAGATGAATGTTCCTCAGGACCAAGTCAAAAGCTGGGTCTCTCTTGTGGCTGAGCTACTGGCAGTTACTTAGCTATTCTGGGCTTTTTAGCAGGTTTAGGCCCCTGCTGTTGCCTTTCTAGTAAGAAGGTTGTACATAAGAAGGGTAGAACCTCTTCTTTTTGGGAAAGGTGGGTTTCTTTGTTGCTGGCTTCTTTTTTGAAGGGTCAGTCGTCTTTCTAGAGAATCTCTTCAGAGTGGTATCGTCAGTTTCAAGCTCTCTAGCCTTTTCTCTCCAGTTTTTATTTAAGAGATTCTCCCCAGTGCAAGGAATATTACCCAAGTTTGTCTTGGACCCATTGTTCCAGGTCAGAGGCCTGTAACCATGCTAGCCTTCGAGCCCCGAAGGCAATAGCTGATGCTCTGCTGGTAGATTCAAATGCATCAAAGGCTGCCCTGTTTACAAATTTGTAGGCATTCTGGCTGTTCTTGAGGACTGTCTCAAAAAGGTGAAATTAGACTTACCTGCTAATTGTTGTTCCTTACGGAACTCCAGTCTGGTCCCGAAACCTCTGGGGTTCCGCTCCTCTTCCAGCAGCTTGAAGACTGAGAGACATCACACTTGTGATGTCACTGGTACATAAGCCCCGGAACCACCTCCAGATACCAGTAACCTATTGACAAAGCAGACTCTCCGGAGCAACAATTAAGTAGTAAACAAAAGAGAAATAGAAATATACACAACCTGTACACTCACTAACCGTACTCTAAAAAAAAACCCAACAAGTACACCTGGACCGGAGACCAACTCCGAAACGCCCCGGTCCTCTCCCCTCCTGTAGGGAGTATGGCATCTACTTAAACTGCAAGATAGCTGATGTTGGGGAAACAAACTCATTCACCTGTGCTCCGCCAGCTTGAGATACGTATCAGCAACTTTCTTGTGCTTCAGGCGCTCAAGATTAGCAACCCCCGGGCGGGATACGGGACCAGACTGGAGTTCCGTAAGGAACAACAATTAGCAGGTAAGTCTAATTTCACCTTCCTTAACGTCCCTCCAGTCTGGTCCCGAAACCTCTGGGGATGTAACAGAGCAGTGAAACTCAATGGGTGGGACCTCGCAGACCTGCCTGAAGCACCGCAGATCCAAAACAGGTATCCCGTTCCGCCTGGACATCCAGCCAGTAATGCTTAACAAAGGAATGCAGAGACGACCAGGTCGCCGCCTTACAGATTTCCGCTGCCGGCACCAAACTACATTCCGCCCATGACGCCGCCTGCCCCCGCGTCGAGTGAGCCCGTAACCCTTTTGGCACTACGCGGCCTTTGAGCAGATACGCAGACGTGATCGCCTCCTTAATCCAACGGGCGATGGAAGCCTTAGAAGCCGCTTCCCCCTTGTGCGGCCCCGCAAAGAGCACAAAAAGCCTACCGGACCTCCGGAAGGAATCCGTCCTACCCAAGTAAAGCTTCAAAGCCCTCCGGACATCCAGGCCGCGTAAGCGCTGAGAGGAAGAGTCGCCAGCCGCCGAGGCAAAAACGAGCAAGGACACTACTTGATTCAAGTGAAAGGCGGAGACCACTTTAGGCAAAAACGATGGAACCGGCCGGAGAACTACCTTGGACTCACTAAAAGATAGAAAGGGTTTACGACAGGACAATGCTTGTAGCTCGGAAATGCGCCGCGCGGACGCAATATCCACCAAGAAAACCACTTTCAAGGTCAGGTCCTTAAGCGACGCTCTCGACAGCGGCTCAAAGGGTTCGCGCCCCAAAGCGTCAAGAACTAGCGGCAAATCCCAGTTCGGCACCACTGGACGCCGAGGAGGGCGCAACAGAGCTACCGCCCGCAAAAAACGCTTAATATCCAGATGTACCCCCAAAGACACCCCTTGAATCTTGCCTCGATAACAGGACAGAGCCGCCAACTGCACCCGCAGGGACGAGGCCGCCAAACCTTTCTGAAAACCATCCTGCAGAAACGACAGGACCTGCGAGACAGAGACCCGCAAAGGCTCGAGCTGCCTCTCCTGACACCAAGCCTCAAAAATTCGCCAGACCTTAATGTAGGCCAAGGAAGTCGAACGCCGACGAGCCTTAAGCAACGTGGAAATAACCGCCGCCGAATATCCCTTCGCCGTTAACCTTGCCCTTTCAAGAGCCAGGCCATAAGCGAGAACCGATCCACGTGAGGCATGACTAGCGGCCCCTGAGTAAGAAGGTCCACCCACTGAGGAAGCCGCCACGGCCGTCCAACCACAAGCCTTATCAAATCCGCATACCACGGCCTCCTGGGCCAATCCGGCACGACCAAGATTACCGGACCCCGATGACATTGGATGCGCTGCAGTTCCCGCCCTATCAACACCCAGGGCGGAAACACGCACAGAAGCTGATCCGCTGGCCACGGCTGAATAAGACCATCTAGCCCCTCCGACATTCGCTCCCTTCTCCTGCTGAAGAAGCGACTCACCTGAACTGACCAAAACGACGCCATGAGATCCATCACCGGCGTCCCCCACCGATGGACCAGCAGGGCGAACACGTCCGGGTGCAGTACCCATTCTCCGGGGTCCACTTTTACCCGGCTCAAGAAGTCGGCCTCCACATTGTCTATCCCTGCTACATGTGCTGCTGACAGAGCCAGAAGATGCTCCTCGGCCCACGTGAACAAATCCCCGGCCTCTGCCTCGAGAGCCACACTGCTCGTGCCCCCTTGACGATTGATATACACCACCGCCGTCGCATTGTCGGAAAACACCCGAACAGCCTTTCCTGCGAGAGCAGGCTGAAGACCGAGCAGCGCCTTCACCACCGCTCGCAACTCCAGCCTGTTGATGGACCAGCTCTGCTCCTGTTCCGTCCACTGTCCCTGCGTGAAATTGCCCTGACAGTGAGCCCCCCAGCCTGACAGACTGGCATCCGTCGTCAACGGTACCCTTTCGGGGGCCTCTAAGGACATGCCTGCCTCCAGATTTCCTGGGTGCAACCACCAGCGCAGCGCCTGGCGCGTCTCTGGAAGACAGGGCAGTTGCCTTGTCAACGCATCCGTTTGATGGGACCACCTGTGCAATAACGCCCTCTGCAACGGCCTCATGTGCGCTCGCGCCCAGGGAACTAACTCGATCGTCGCCGCCATGGTCACCAGCAGCTGCATGTAGCTCCACGCCGTCGGGGACGAAATGCGGAGAAACTCTCTGACCATCTGCCGAAGGCGCTGAGCTCGCAGCTTTGGAAGGAAAACTTTCCCTAAGCCGGTGTCGAAGCACGCTCCTAGATACTCCAGGTGCTGAGATGGCGTCAACCGGCTCTTGGCCACGTTGACCACCCAGCCGAGACTCTGAAGAAAGTCCACTACCTTGGCGGTCGCCGCTTCGCTTTCTGCTCTCGACTTTGCCCGAATTAACCAGTCATCTAGATAAGGGTGAACCAGTACCCCCTCCTTCCTCAGAGCCGCCGCCACGACGACCATCACCTTTGTGAAGGTGCGCGGCGCCGTCACCAGACCAAAAGGCAACGCCTGGAACTGAAAATGTCCCAACGGCACCGCAAACCTGAGAAACCTCTGGTGCTCCCTTCGAATGGGGATGTGCAGATATGCCTCGGAGAGGTCCAGGGACGTGAGAAATTCTCCTCTTTGCACCGCCACTATCACCGAGCGCAGGGTCTCCATCCGAAAATGAGACACCTTGAGGCAACGGTTTACGCGCTTTAGGTCCAAGATTGGCCGAAAAGTACCCTCCTTTTTCGGCACTATGAAATAGATGGAGTATCGACCGCTGCCGCATTGGTCTGAAGGAACCGGCAGAATAACCTTCAAGGCCAACAACCTGCGCACCGTGTCGTGCACAGCCCGACGCTTGAGCCGCGCCCCACACGGCGACCTCACGAATGAATCTCTCACTGGTCTCTGGAACTCTAAGGCATAGCCCTCTCGAATCACTTCCAGCACCCATTGATCCGATGTGATCTGGACCCAAGCAGGGTAAAAATCCCGCAACCGACCCCCTACGGGAACCAATCCCACTTGGGCCCGCTCGGCTTCATTGTGATTTCCGAGAGCCCGAAGAGGCGGAGGAGGAGGAGGCGGCTCCAAACCCTCGACCGGCTCCTCGAAACCCACGAAACCCCTGGCTGCGGTAGGGAAAACGCCCCCGCTGAGACTGTCCAAACCTGGGGAAACGAAAGCGCCGAAAATCTCGCAATGGACCCCTAGGCCCGGACGAGGGACGCCCCTGTTTCAGCTTGTCCTCCGGCAACCTGCCGCCCTTGGACTCCCCCAAATCCTTAATCCAACTTCTCTAAGTCCTCTCCAAACAGGAGCTTCCCCCGAAAAGGAAGCTTACTCAACCGAGCCTTGGAAGCTCCATCGGCAGCCCAATTGCGTAACCAAAGATAGCGCCGAGCAGCCACGGCCGACACCATACTCTTAGAAAGACCCCTGATAAGGTCATAATGAATATCCGCTAAATAGGCAGCCCCGGACTCCAACCTGGCTGCCTCCGCCAAAAGCTCATCGGCCTTATCTGCTTGAATACGCTGTACCCATCGCAGGCACGCTCTCGCCACCCAAGCACCACAAATAGACGCTTGCATCGAGAGAGCATTGACTTCAAAAACCTGCTTTAACAGAGACTCTAATCTCCTGTCCTGGGGGTCCTTAAGAGCAGCACCCCCTTCCACGGGAATGGTAGTTTTCTTCGTAACAGCCGATACTGCGGCATCCACTCTGGGAGACTTAAACAACTCCCGATCCTGATCCACTAGCGGATAAAGCCGTGCCATAACCCGAGAGCCCCGGAGTGTAGACTCTGGCAAATCCCATTCCTCCTGAATCATTTCCTTAACCACTCTGTGCACCGGGAAGGCACTTTGAGATTTACGAAACGCCTGCAACAACGGGTCCTCCAGGGAAGCCTCCTCCGACGGCCCCCCCCCCCCCCGTGGGCATATTGAGCGCCTTCAGCGTCTCCAAGATAACAGCCGGCAATTCCTCTCTCCGGAAGACGCGCACGACCCTGGCTTGATCCTCCTGAGAGCCTGCAATTCCTCTCTCCGGAAGACGCGCACGACCCTGGCTTGATCCTCCTGCTCCACAATTTCGCCATCCTCCAGGTCGTCCTCCAAATCGTAGTCTAGATCCTGCTCCTCCGAACGCAGGCCCTCCAATAGCACGGACTGAGCTGACCGCTCCCTGTCCGCCCTGGGCATCTTTGCGAACAGCCCCGCCATGTCTGCTTCCAGTGGCGCTCCTGGCAGTTTGAGCCCTGAGGTCCCCTCTGAGACCCCTCCAATTTGCGTATCTGAAGAACCGCCTAAGGCCTTCTGAAGCAGCATAACAAAATCGGAAGAAACAATTGCTGCCAAACCCCCTGGCAGAACGGACTGCGGAGCTGAAGGCCTCGAGGACGATGTGCTGGGCACGGGATCCAGAGAAGGGATGCTGGGGGACCCCGGCCGATGGGGGGAAACGGACACCGGGCCCTTAGCTTCATCTGCCTGCTCTGCGGCCCGCTGCAGAGCTGCCGTCTCCTGAGTGCAGCCCTTACAAATCCCTGCGTCTGAGAGGGTGCCTTTCTTAACCCCACAAATTAAACAGAGAGGCCTAGGCATCTTGCCCCCTGAACGGTGCCCTAGAGCTATGGAGCACCGTAGGCAGAGAATCGCACAAAAGCACTGCTAAAACCGATGTTTTGTTGCACCCCCCCCCCCCAAACAAACAACTGTGCTGTAAGGCTGCCTGCCTGTGGCT
The DNA here is from genome assembly GCA_033557465.1 of Ichthyophis bannanicus. NCBI lineage: Eukaryota > Metazoa > Chordata > Amphibia > Gymnophiona > Ichthyophiidae > Ichthyophis > Ichthyophis bannanicus. Next base: position 553,886,040 of record CM066031.1, read on the forward strand.
GCCGTCCCGTTTTTTTTTTTTTTTATACACCAAGAAAATGAAGGCCCATGCAGCACAAACCGTGCCTCTAACCGACCACCAGAGACCCGACAAAAAACAAGGCTCCCTGACCCCGCTAGCAGCCGCTCAAGGCCCAAGAAAGGGAACGCGGCCTGTTTCCCGTGCTTTAACCACGCATCTCCAACCGACCCGCCGACACCGCGGCGCTATGGAAACTGCGCCCCGAGGCCCATCTGTCCTAGCAACAGCGAGCCCCTCTTACCTGCACCCAAGGACGACCAGTCCCACGCTCTGCTGTCTCCGGCGCTACCGCTGAGCGCGGGAACCGCCGGGCCGAAGGTGTCAGCATCGGGCAGGAAAAGGAGGCAGACAACTTCTCCCCTGCACTGCCGGTATCTCCGACGGCCGCAGTAGCTTAAGCAGGGCAATACTTCTGCAGCTACGGGCCTCGGACCCGGACCGTCTCTGGTGAGCTTTCTCGCCCCTCCTGCAGACAAGCAGATGCCACGGGGGGAAGGGGAGGGGGGGGTACAGGACCCGATGCAACTTAAGGGCAAAGAAATTAATGGAAAGAAAAAAAAAATAATAATTAAACAATTAGAAACCAAAAAGATCAATTAAAGAAAGAAAACCCCTTAAACCCCACTGGCTCCTAACTCTCCTTAATTGTTCCTCTGGTGAGCCGCAGACGGCTCACCATCTTCCAGCTGCTTGGAGACTGAGGTAACTGGTATCTGGAGGCGGTTCCGGGGCTTATGTACCAGTGACATCATAAGTGTGATGTCTCTCAGTCTCCAAGCTGCTGGAAGAGGAGCGGAACCCCAGAGGTTTCGGGACCAGACTGGAGGGACGTTAAGGAACTGGCCTTTTTTCTTCTGGATAAAAGGAAGGAAAGCTCACCAATCTTTATTAATTTCCTTAAGCAACATCCCCATATATAAGGTATAGAAATTGATCCTACTAGCCAGCATAGAGGCCTGGAAGGACAGTGGAGCAAAAGCATCTAGTTCAGCGGTTCTCAACCTGTGGGTCGCGACTCCCACGGGGGTCGCCACAGGATTTAGCAGGGATCGCCTCACTCCGCTGTTAAAAAAAAGCGCACAAGTTGCTACCGCTGCCGAGTCCACTTCTTGGCAGCAGCAAACTCACCGCTTCCCTTCTAATGCAACCGCGGCTCCCTGTCTCTTAGGGAACCGCGGCTGAGCCTGTGAAACCGTTGCGGAGCCATCCAGTCTCTCGACGGACTCCGTGCAGCATTGTCCCGCCTCTAAAGGAAGTTGTTTACCACTTCCTTTGGAGGTGGGACAATGCTGCACGGAGCCCGTCGAGAGACAGGAAGGCTCCGCAACTGTTTCACAGGCTCAGCCATGGTTCCCTAAGAGGCAGGGAGCCGCGGCTGCAGAAGAACAGGGGGCAGGGAACCTGCAATGGGGCTGACATGGGGGAGGGAGGGGGCTGACATGGAGGGAGGGAAGGATGGATGGATGGATGGAGGGAGGGAGGGGGGCTGACATGGACAGAGGGGGCTGACATGGACAGAAGGGGGCTGACATGGACAGAAGGGGGCTGACATGGACAGAAGGATGAGGGAGGGAGGGGGCTGACATGAATGGATGGAGGGAGGGAGAGGGCTGACATTGACAGAGGGGGCTGACATGGAGGGAGGGATGAGGGAGGGAGGGAGAGGGCTGACATAAATGGACGAGGGAGAGGGCTGACATGGACAGAGGGGGCTGACATGGAGGGAGGGATGAGGGAGGGAGGGAGAGGGCTGACATGGACAGAGAGGGCTGACATTGAGGGATGGAGGGCTGACATGGACAGGGGGGAGATAGAGGGGGGATGGAGGGAGGCGGGCTGACAGGGACAGGGAGGGGCTGACATGGAGGGAGGGATGGTGGGCTGACATGGAGGGATGGAGGGAGGGAGGGATGGATGGAGGGAGGGAGGGCTGACATGGACGGATGGATGGATAGAGGGAGAGGGCTGACATGGGCAGAGGGAAGGCTGACATTGAGGGGAGGGAGGGATGGAGGGGGGCTGACATGGATGGATGGAGGGAGGGAGGGGGCTGACATGGACAGAGGGGGGCTGACATGGATGGATGGAGGGAGGGGGGCTGACATGGACAGAGGGGAGAGACAGGGGGACATACTGGACAGACAGGGGATAAATGCTGGACAGAGGGGAGAGACAGTGGGGGTTAGGATTATAATGGGCAGATGGGGGGGCTAGGACTGGTAATGGGTTGATTAGGGAAGGCTAGGACTGGGAATGGACTGATCAAGGGGGGGTTGGGACTGGTAATGGGCTGATAGAGGGGTAGGACTGGTAACGGACTGATGGGGGGCTAGCATTGAATGAGCTGATCGGGGAGGTTAGGACTGGAAATGGGCTGATTAGGGGAGTTTTGCACTAGTAATGGCGTTGAGGAGGGACTAGCACTGGAAATGAGCTGATTAGGGGAGGCTAGGACTGGTAATGAGCTGATGGGGAGGTAGGACTGGTATTGGGCTGATTAGGGGAGGCTGGCACTGGTAATGGGGTTGAGGGGGGACTAGCACTGGAAGTGAGCTGATTGGGGGGCTTCGACTGGGAATGGGCTGATTGTGGAGAGGGGAGGATAGAGCTGCTGGCCCTGGAAGAAAACTGGGGGCTAAGGCTACAAATGGGCTGATACGAGGGTATGGGAGAATGGAAATGGAAGGGAGTGGATCTGAGAGGGGCTGCCATGGTATTCCTACTAGAAGGGACTGGTCAGTGGGGAAGGAGGGGGACTGGAAGGGAATGGACACCAGTGGTAGTCATGGGAATGCAAGTTGACACTGGAAGGTAATGGGAGTGAGGACTGGAAAGGGGCTGATACGGGGGGGGGGGGGGTTGTTACTGGGACTGGAAATAGGCTGATGGAAAGAAGTGAAGAAAACAAAAGAAGAGATAAGAAATGGCAGATGGACCATAGACCACAGAAAGAGAGCTAAGAGAAGATAGGAAAGCAGAAGCCTCAGATCGGGACCATCATGATCAGAGAATAAATTGGTCAGACAACAAAGGTAGAAACAATAATTTTATTTCATATTAGTGATTTGACTACAAAATCATAATTTTGAAATCAAATATTCTTACTACTTGTTGGGAATAATTATTGTGGTTTAAATAAGTACATTTTATAAATAAAAACATAATGCAAAGGCCTATAATATATTAATAATTCAACAAATGATCACAGCGACAATGCGTTAACGGTAAAGGAAGAGAGACGCATTTGATTTTATCATTTTATCGGAGTGGAGGAGTGGCCTAGTGGTTGGGGCAAGGTACTTCAGGCCGGAAGCTCGGGGGTTCAAATCCCACTAGAGGACAGCAACCTTGGGCCGGAAGGACTGGGGTTTCTAGTCCCACAGGTGCTCCTTGTGGTCTTGGGCAAGCCACTTAACCCTCCATAGCCCATGTTCCCTGTAAAATAGCTATCTCCAAGTTATAATGCCCTGTTCAATGTAATTTCAGTTTGTTCAATGTAAACCGCACTGATGCAGAATAGTGCGGTATATAAGAGAATGTAAATAAATAAATAAATCAATCATTGGGGGTCATCACAAGTTGACCAATGGTAAAAGGGGTCACGGTACAAAAAAGGTTGAGAACCACTGCTCTAGATTCTCTGCTGGTGGAGTACTGATGCATGTGTCTTACCACTCGATGAGGTGCAACATTGATTCAACTACCATCGAGTGATGTGGTAGCTATGCCTTTTGAAAGCCTCCGACACTCGATATATTGTATCGAGGCATCTGCTGATGGGCGAGACTAAGCGGGGTCTCCCACATTCGAAGCATTAAGTTATGTAGGATTTTATGTACCGGTAAAATTGCCGCCTTCTTTGGAGCCGTGGGGTATTAAGAATTTCCAATTCCTCTGCCCGGGGCTCCAGTTCCACCACAGCTGGTATCGAGAACCCTGCCATGCCCTCCAGTGGTGACTTTCAATGGGAGGTGGTGGCTCTGATACCGATGCCATATCCAGAAGCTCTTCAGAGTCGAGGGACTGATGATTTGAATCGGAGGCCTCAGACTCCAAGCTCGGTGAGCATTGTCGGAGTTTATGACCTTGTGAACGGTGCTGTTGGTATGGTCATGCTTGATGCTCTCGCCTTGCTGCCTGGGTAGCGGTGCCAAACCTGGAATCGACCAAGTTGATGGGGCTCCTGTGGTGGAGCAGAGGTACGGGGGAGGTGGACATCTGGCGGAAGCACCTGTGTAGATACTGCTGTCGGTACCGATGAAAGCAGTCCTGTAGTCATCGGTGCCTGTGGTACCGAGGCTGCGAGGAGAGCTGCTAAGGTCTTCTCGATGCATAGCATGCACTAATCCAACGAGACTGCTGGTGTCTGGTCCAGAGACAGAATGGGGCTTGCAGCCACTGTACCAGAGCACGGCACAAGGGGCTCTGCCAAGGTTGAAGCCTTGAAGCCCTCCTGGTTCCCCACGGAAGCTTTGGAGGACAAGTCTTCCCGCCGGGAGTGTTTGATTGGGTGGCCAACCTCAGAGAATGTCTTTGGGGAGTTACTGCGTTTTGAACGGGACCTCTCCCTCGATCCTCTTTGGTTTCCTTGGATGAAGCGCGAGACTCATTTGAATCCCATGGAGATTTTTGTGGGGATCTCAAAGTATTCTCTTTCTGAGTCCAAACTATGCTTTGAGACCTTTGAGGTTTTAGGTACCTTTGAAGCCAACAAAGTTCGGGAGGATGTCGATGTCAATGCCAACGAAACTGAAGCCAATGGGAAATGTTCAGATAACTTCCTGGCCCGGTTTCCCAAACCTTGCAGGGTGTATCTCCATGGCAGACAGAGTAGGCCAAAGGCTTATGCGGGGCCCGAAGCCCTCGAAGGAAAAATGAAAATAGGAAAAAAATACACAAGGTAAAAAGAAAATTAGAAAAAGAGTACCAGAATTTGGGGGAGGGGGGGCCGGTGGAAAAAAAGGAAGGCAGAAGCGTTATACCAATATAATTTCTACAGTGACAGGAAAAGCAAAAACGGATTTTGCTGGCTCTGTGGAAAAAGAAGAACTGAGGAGAGGGGGTCAGAAGAGCAGAGGCGCGTTCCCGCATGGGCTTGGAGCATAACGATGGCAACAGTTTATGCTCCCAATGGAGGGGCCGTACCCCTTTGAAAGGGGGTAAGAGCATTGCTGGAAGACACTGTTCAGGGTAAGTTAATTTTCAGAAGGGACTAACTTAGCACTTTATCCAAGGCTGAACAGACAAGCAGTGTGTGTGTGCTGAAACAGTTCTGTCTGGTGGATGCATGGCAGAGTCTGCATCCGCAAGGTAGGGAGTACACATTCTACGCACATTCACATGACCACTTTAGTCGTATAGACTATATCCTGGTAGATAGTTCCTGAGAGGTGGGGAATATAAGGGGTGGGTATTGAGAACATTACCTGGCTGGACTACACCCATGTGGATTGCAGTGGGGTTGACAAGGAAATGGAGGGGACCCGCTTTTGGAGACTCCATGAGAGTCTTCTTAAGAATGAACGGGTGGTGAAGAATGTGAGTGTGTGGTCGCGCGTATTGAAGAATTAATGACAATATGTTTATTTAAAACTTTATATACCGCCCATTACAGAAGCATCTGGGCGGTTTACAAACAAAATTAAAAACTAAAACAGCTGCGAAAAAAGGAAAAGGAATGCCATAAAATCTTTAAAAGGACAGGAAGAAGTAGAGACAAAGAAAAGGAGGGTGGACAGAATGACAGGTAGGGAGGGGAGGACGAAGAATAAGTACAACAGCGAGGAGGGAGGGTAGACAGGGGAACAGGAAAATGTGCCAGCAATGAGTCCTGATCTCAATCCAACTGAAAACCTTTAGAAAGAGCTGAAATCCGCCATTAGTAAAAAGAATCCTGGAAACATTACTGAGCTGGAACAAATTACAGTTGAATAATGGGAGAAACTACCAGCAGACAGATGTACAAAACTTGGAGATGGTTACAAGAAACGTTTGGAGACTCATTACTGCCAAGAATTGTGCAACCAAATACTAGTGAAGGGTGCCATTAATCCTGTCTAGGTCATATTTTGTTGTCCCCCCCCTTCAGAAATTACTACATCTAAATTGCACAAACATCTTTTTTTGTTGTTGTGTACCTTTGAACATACTATTAAAATATTATGACGACATACAGTTGGAATATTTCCAATTACTTCTCAAGATATTGTACACATACTTAAAATGCAAGAGCGCCAATAATGTTGGACACAACTGTACACATCTCCAAGGTGCAGGCAGGAGCTATCCATGTACAGTGGTATGCTTATACCGTGGCACTGCTACAAATATCATGTATGCATGCATGCAATGCGTGAATACAAAACAAGCAGCTCCCCTGCATAACCTGTGCACACCACGCAACACCCATGTGCCACGGCTTCGTATAGCAAAAACGCTCAGAACCAACATGCAGTTAAAACAAATTAGCTTACACTTGTAGTTAGTGTAGATATGCAACATCATAGGCTTAATACTGTGTGGTCGCGACCAATTCATAGGCAAGAACCGAGACGCCAACCAGACCTGACAACAGAACCGTGCAACTAATGAAGTTGGGCTGCCTCCCACGGTGGTGGTTGCAGGAATGCAGTTCCTAGGATCAAAAATAACGTTGTACTCACCTTTGGAGAGCCTAGGACAAGCTGTGCTGGGCTCTAGGCCCTCACCTCTTGCTTCTGCCTTAACTGTCCGTGGAGCGGGGGAGGGGGGTGGAGCAGGAGCACGAGCACGAGCACTTGAAGCTGCTCAACCCGTCTATAATACTGACAGGGAGTAAAGCCTTTTCTTCCCCTCATGTGGGAAACTCCAGTAGGGTATCAACAGTCAAGTTCTACAAGGAAAGGTGCCACACATGACAGTTGCCCAGGAGCTAATGATTTCAAATGGAGCTGGCACCAAAATAGCATCCACCATCTGCTGGAGACAAAAGAAAGACTGACTTGTGCCCCTAGCTGCACTGGCTCTAGCAGCAGTGATGTCAGTGGAAGCTTTTGTCTCCTCATCTGCTGGTAGGGGAACACAACACAATTGCCTGGACTGGTCTAACAGGACGATATAGAAATTTTACTTACCGTTAATTTCCTTTCCTGGAGTCCTGCTAGACCAGTCCAGACTAGTAGGTTATCTCCCCCTGCCAGCAGATGATGGGAGACAAAGAAAAGAAAGCAAAACTATGCCGTGACATCACCACTGACATATAACCTAGCACAACTAGAGGGAGCCCTCAGTTTTTTTCTTAAGCAATGGAAGGTAGCCAAATCCTCCCAAGGAACCTCTCAACGAGGACAACTATATACAATCTCTGCATGGTCCGAAGGGACAAATATATACAGAAGGTTGCAGTCCAAAGCACAAGGCTGAAGCAGAACTCCAGGAAAGGAAATTAATGGAACGAAAATTTCTCCTTTCAGATCTTCCTGCTGTACCTGCCCAGACTAGTGGGATCTACCAAAGCTACTCCATCCCAGGGTGGAAAGACAATGCCGCCAAAAAACACCCGAGCCAAATCACGTGGCCACTTGGGCATGCACGTCTAGCTGGTAGTGCCATGCAAAGGAGTCAAGGAGGACAAAGTAGCTGCCATGCAATTGTTCAAAGGCAATACACGAGACAAGACTGCTCAGGAAGCTGTCCAGGCTAGAGTCAAATGAACCCCGAGGTCTGGGGAAACAGGCCTACCCTGCATCAAGTAGGCTGAGGTGAGTGTGTCCTTGATCCAGTGACCTAGGGTTACCGTGGATGTTGCTTGTCCCTTCCGGGGTCCAGGGAAAAGGACAAAGGTGATCGGAAAGACCAAAATAATTTGCCACTTTCAAGTAGATAAAGGGTGCACAACGGACATTCACAAAACGTAAGCCCTTGTCTGTTCCAGTGCACTGATCTGGCAAAATGGCCAGCAAGAACAGCACCCAATTGACGTGAATAGGAGAGAGCACCTTGTGCAAGGAGGGAAACGAGTAATGTCAGTAAGAGGTCGCAGCAGGAAAGCACCTGCAATTCTGAAATCTGCTGTGCCAAAGTGATAGCTACCAAGAACACCGCTTTCAGCGACAGATCCGTGACTGTAGCCTGTCTGAGCGGCTCGAAGGGCAGACATCTGAGCACTCTGAGAATGGAGTGTCAAGTCCCACAATGGGACTACGGGGTGTACGAAGAGTCTGCCCCATGGAGAAGATGGCCCACATCCCAGTGCACCACAGCATGCAGCCCACCACTGGACCATAAAAACAGGGAAGTGCCACTATCTGCACCCTGATCGAGCTTAACAAGCCCTTTTCAACTCACCCTTAAAGAAAGGGTAGAATTGAGGGGAACAAGACCTCCCACAGGGAAAGGCAACGTCAACGACACCAGCTCTCGAAGAGATACCAGACACAGGCATAAGCCAATGAGGTTGTGCGCCACCAGGCCTTCAGCAGGAAATAGCCCTTATACCTTATTTATTTGAACAGTTTTTTTATACCACTCCTTCCAGCGATCAGGGGCTGTTTACATGGAACTACAACACAGTGGTACATGGAACATATTTAACCAATACAATTTAAACAAGGAACTTGGAACAATAACTAGGCGGACCCTGCGGTAGTAAGCATTTCCTACCACCCCTGAGACACAGGGGCTAGGAGGCAAGAAGACTGACTATGCCTGCGTAGCACAGATGACATGACCAGTCCAGGGCCACCAGGATCACCAGACTCTGGTGACCCCCGATCCTCCAAAGGACTCTGGGTATCATGACCCATGGGGCGGGACAGAGGGGGGATACGGGGGCAAGGGTTGGACCAGTCCGTCCACCCCCTTGGACTTGGGCTCTGAGCGATGGCTGAAGGAGGGGATTTTGACACTGACTGCCATTGCCATCCAGTCTGCCTCCGGGATTCCCCCATCCATCCACTATCCAGTTGAATGCCCATGGGGCAAGTTCTCATTCTCTGGAATCGAGGTGGTGACTGCTGAGGAAATTGGCTTTCAGATTGTCCTCCCCACCATGTGCTGGGCTGTAAGCACTTGGAGGTGCAGTTCTGTGCAGGGGAACAGTAGAGACAGTTCCTGAGCTACTCCCGGGCACTTCATTCCATGCTTCCGTGGAGCAGCTTGCTTAAGTGCAGAAATGTCAGATGGATGGTCCTGGCCTCTAGATGATGAATGGCCCATTTTGCTTCCACTAGAGACCACTGACTCTGTGCAGTCTGGAAAGACAGTGAACTCCCTAACTGGAGAGACTAACATCAATGGTGAGGAGCACTCAGGCTGGAGTTTTGAGAAGCATTCCCCTCAACATGTTGTCAGGAGAAGACCACCAGCAGCAGCTGTGTCGATACAAAAGAAGAAGCGGGAGGTAGATGCTATAGTCCTGCAGCAAAGTCTGCTGTAGAGGACGCATGTGTGCTTGTGCCAAGGGCATCAGCTCCAAGGCTGCAGCCATAGCTCCCAAAAGCGGAGGGTAGCCCCAAGCTGTGGGAGTAGAGTTCCTGAAAAAGTCCAAAGGATGGCCGCGGAACCTGGCCCAGCGCTCCACCATTGAGGAAGACTTTGCCTATGCAGGTATCAAAACAAACCTCAAGAACGATTCTGAGACAGCATCGGGCAGCTCTTGCTGTTGTTGACGACCAGCTGAGCCACTCGAGTTGGATCACTGGATGCAGCAACCAAATGGCTTCCAGCCAAGACTTGGCCCGGATAAGTCAATCGTCCAGGTAGTAGTGTACGCAGACACCCTCGTGCCTGGGTCTCGCCATACCACCATCATCACCTTGAAGAACGTCTGAGGGGCGGTGGCCAGGCTGAAGGGCATCGCACAAAACTGGTAGTGAGAGATTAAGATCACAAAGTGGAGAAAGCGCTGTTGGTTTTAGCGGAGGCCTATGTTCATATTTCCATCTGAGAGAACTAAGGAGGCGAGGAATTCGTCCTTCCAGACAGCCTAGATAACAGACCGCAATCTTTCCATGAGGAACTGCAGAACTCTCAAGTTAGTTGACCCTTTTGAGCACACTCTAAAAACATATGTTTGTCTTATAATGTCGAGCACCCAGCGATCTGTGGTCAGATGGGGCCATTCGCGATAAAATGGTTGCAGACCGCCTTCCACTTGTGAGAGGTGGGAATGTGCCCCAGAACAGCCAGTGGGAGAGGCGGCAGGAAGAGGATTTTCCTGCCACAGATAGGCCCAACATCTGCCTTGAAAGGTCTGGGACTTGGATCTGGTTCCTGAAGAGGAGTTGGTCTGCTTATTTCGGCTGATACCGATCAGAATTGCAGAACTTCAGCAGCGAAGATGACGCCCCCGATGACGAAGATGAGTACTTGGAAGAACCCTTGGACTTATCCTCTGGCAGCTGCTGGAAGCTTGACTTTCTCAAAGTCCTTGACTAACTTTCTCAACGCCTTGTCAAATAGAGCCCATCACTAAAGGGCAATTTGGCTAAGTACCCCTTAGATGTAACATCTGCCGAACAATTTCTGAGCCATAGCCCTTGACGAGCTACTGTCACCACCGCGACTCCCTGTGTAGAAAGGCGTGAGAGATCATAAAAGGCATCTGCCAAGGCGCCGCCAGAGATTCGAGGCAGGCCAAATACTCATCCTCAGGAAAGAACTGAACCCAGCAGAGGAGGGCATGTGCACCGAGGCCGCCTCACCGTCATCTGAAGGGATAGGGAGGAGGCAAAGGCGGCCATCTGAAGAACTCCTTCCACCTTCCAGCCCTGCAGGTCCTGAAGCATGTCAATGACCAGGCGTAAATGCAACTCAATCGCTAGGCCTTCTTGAGGGGCAGAATAAGGAGAAACTCCGGCAGGAAAGGAAAGGCTCTGGAAGGCCCCCTGATGCTAGAATCAGAAGGGGAGTGAATCGGGGCCAGTCCAGAGAGATTCAGAATGCACAATTCAGTGGCAATCTGAACAATCAAGGGTTGGGGGATCTCCTCTGGGTGACAGACGCATCAAGCGAGAGTCGCTATGGTCCCCCCCTTAAGAGATTCCCCCTCCATGTTGGAGGCAGCTGAACTGGAGTCGTCGTAGGAAACGTCCTCCGGTTACTCATCGCTGACAGTTTCCCCCTCGCTCCAATAGGGGACTTTGGAGGGGACCGTGGATCCTCCTGGATAGGGTTCTGCCCTCTCAATCATTTGCAAGAACAGCCCGCAGGGGCTACCATAGGAGTAGGGGAAGATGGGCCGGCCAAGAAAAAACAAGGCCTTGCCCCCCCCCCCCCCCCCCCACCTTCCATAGCCCCCAGGCATGTTGGAAGATGAACAAAAACTCTGTTGTGGCAGGGAGCTCTGCGACTGTGGAAACCGAGGGAGAGCAGTCCCCCCCGATGGCCACAGGAACCGGTCCCACAGTGAAATCCAGCAGTGTGGGACGAGCAGATCCACCTGGAGAAGGGGGAGGAGAGGAGGGCACCCCGGGCGATGATGCACTGAATCCCAGATGCAGAAGGCAGCAACGAAGAGTCAAATGCATTAGTAGCTGGAACCACTAACAAGGATGCTGAAGTGGCAGAAGTCTCCCCTAGAATGGCTGTGCAAGGGAGGCAGAGCCAAACAACAAGGGAACAGTCACCATTTATGGGTCAGACCAATGTTCATCAAGCCCAGTATCCTGTTTCCAACAGTTGCCAATCTAGGTCACAAGTACGTGGCTGGTTCCCAAAAAGGCACACAGGTTCCACAAAGCTTGCCCCAGAGCAAACAGTGGATTTCCCGGGTCCTCTTTAATAATGGTTCATGGACCTTTCCTCCTGGAAAGCGCAGTTACTCACCTGTAACAGGTAATCTCCGGGAACAGCAGGAATAAGTCTTCACATATGGGTACCGTCGACACCGACGGAGCCTGCGCGGGAACGCTCCCTAGCGTCCAAAAGGAAAGCTTTTGGGAGCATCCCACCACGCATGCGTGCTGCCTTCCCGCCCAACTACCTCTCTCACTTCAGTTGAGTTGAAAGCTGAGACCAAAGGAGAGAAGTAGAAGAAAAATAGAAAGAGAGAGAAAGACAACTCCTAGGGGAGGTGGGTGGGTTGTGAAGACTTATTCCTGCTGTTCCCGGAGATCACCTGTTACAGGTGAGTAACTACACTATCTCCAGGAACAAGCAGGAATGTAGTCTTCACATATGGGGACTCCTCGGCTAAAAATGCCTAGGGATGACCCCCAGCATGTTGCGGATCTATGTAAGATGGACCATGCTTCCACCCAGGGACCTCAGGCATCCAAGAGTGGATGATGGGAAGGAGTTGATCTAGGAATGAAAGACGCTGTAGAACAGCCTGACCGAACAAGGCATCCCGACGGGAGTCCTTGCCTAAACAATAGTGGGCAGTGAAAGTATGTACAGAAGCCCAAGTTGCTGCTTTGCAGATCTCATCAATAGCAACTGAACGAAGATTAGCTGTTGAGGCTGCCATGGCTCTAACATTATGAGCCATGACATGACCTTGAAGAGGGATTCCTTTACTCTGATAGGTAAAGGAAATACAGTCTGCAATCCACTTAGAAAGAGTTCTCTTAGTGACTGAAAGTCCTAAATGACTAGAGTCAAAAGTCAGAAAAAGCTGAGAAGACTTTCTAAATGGCTGAGTTCTGTGAAGATAAAAAGCCAGAGCCCATTTACAATCTACAGTATGAAGATTTCTTTCCGCGCTGGAGGCATGAGGCCTACGAAAGAAGACTGGGAGATAAAACTATTGGTTTAAATGAAAAGGTGATATCAACTTTGGCATAAAATGAGGATGAGTCCTAAAGACTACTTTATCATGATGAAACCTCGTATAAGGCGGGTCAGCCACTAAAGCCTGCAGTTCACTAATGCGTCTTGCAGAAATGATAGCAATTAGGAAAATGACTTTCCATGAAAGAAACTTTAGCTCCGAAGTAGCTAAAGGTTCAAAGGGTGGCTTCATGAACTGACCCAGAACAAGATTAAGATCCCATGCCACCAGAGGTGGTTTGATGGGAGGTTTTGTTAAAAGGAGACCCCTCATAAATCTTGAAACAAGAGGATGAGAAGAAATTGGTTGTCCATCGAAGGGTTTATGAGATGTAGCAATAGCACTAAGATGGACTCTAACAGAATTGGTCTTGAGACCAGAAGCTGATAAGTGAAGGAAATAGTCCAGAAGGGACTCTACTGGTACCAAAAGGGGATTAAGTCCCCTCTGGGAACACCAGACTGAGAACCTCTTCCACTTAAAAGCGTAAGAACGCCTTGTGGAAGGTTTTCTGGAAGCTAGACGAATATCCTTCACTTGTTGTGAAAGGCCTAGATCTTGAAATTCTATGCCTTGAGCAGCCAGGCCTTGAGATGAAGGGACTGGGGATTGGGGTGCAGTAGGGATCCGTTGTTCTCGGACAGAAGATCTGGAGCGCTCCCCAACTCCAGAGGAGTGGCTCGAGAGAGACCTAAGAGAAGAGGATACCATGTTTGCCTTGGCCAACAGGGAGCTATGAGTATCATGCGACCTCTGTCTCTCTGGAGTTTGAATAAGGTTTAGGGAATTAGGGGAATTGGTGGAAAGGCATAGAGAAAATCCTGGCCCCAATGGAGCAGGAATGCATCCCTCGCCTGACAATTTTGAGCTGGAAGTCTGGAACAGTACCGGGGAAGTTTGGCATTCTGTGGACTTGCAAAGAGGTCTATGTCTGGTGTTCCCCAGATTTGAAACACTCGAGCAAGTTGAATGAGTGGAGAGACCACTTGTGTGGCAACAGGACTCGGCTGAGCCTGTCTGCCCAAACGTTTTGAACGCCTGGAATGTATACTGCCAACAAATGAATGTGATGCTCTCTAGCAAAGGCCCACAGTTGCAAAGCTTCGCTGCATAATTGCAGAGAGCCTGTTCCGCCTTGTTTGTTTAAGTAAAACATGGCCACTTGATTGTCTGTTTGCACCAGAACTGTTTTGTTTATGAGATGGAAGCAAAAGACTTGAATAGCATTGGAAATGGCCCTTAGTTCTAGGAGGTTTATTTGAAGAGAAGCCTCCTGTGGGGTCCAGAGACCCTGGTTAGACAGATCGCCCAAAGTGGGCTCCCCAACCCAACTTGGATGCATCCGTCATCAATACAGCCTGAGGTAGGGGTTGCTGAAAAGGAGAGCCTATTTTAAGTTTTTCCAGAGATTGCCACCAATGCAGAGACGCAATCAGGCGTGTGGTAACTCTGATCTTGTCTGACAGGCATCTTGAGGCCTGGGACCATTGGGAAGCTAAGGTCCACTGGGCCGCTCGCATGTGAAGGCGTGCACAAGGAATCACATGGACTGTAGCTGCCATGTGTCCTAGAAGTCGAAGCATCTGTCGGGCAGTGAGGGAGGTTTGTAGCACTACTTGAGATGCTAGTTCGATGATGCGCAGACAGCGAGGCTGAGGCAGGAAAGCCTTTGACTGCTGTATGTCCAAGCGAGCCCCTATAAACTCGAAGGATTGAGATGGGGTGAGCTGGGACTTTGGAAGGTTTATGATCCATCCCAAATACTGCAGCATTTGCAATGCTCGGGAAAGAGTATGACTTGCCTCTAGAGCTGACTGTGCTCGAATGAGCCAATCGTCTAAGTAAGGGAAGACAAAAATTCCTAGAGTCCTCATAAATGCTGCTACTACTGCCATGCATTTTGTGAAGACCCTTGGAGCAGAGGCCAGTCCGAAAGGAAGGACCCTTTATTGAAAATGTCTTCCCTTGACTAGGAATCTAAGGAATTTTCTGTGATCTGCATGAATAAGGATATGCATGTAAGCATCCCTTAAATCTAGAGAAAATAGCCAATCTTGCTCGTGAAGGTATGGAAGAAGTGTGCCGAGGGAGATCTTGAACCTGTCTCGGACTAAATATTTGTTCAGTTCTCCGAGGTCCAGGATTGGCCTTAGTCCCCCTGACTTCTTTGGAATGAGAAAATAGGGGGAATAGAATCCTGTGCCCTGCTGGGACATTAGAACCTCTTCTATAGTCCCTTGAGCCATTAGAGTGGTGACTTCTTGCCACAACAGGTCTGAGAACGGTGGTTGAGATTTGAACTGTTTTATTAGCGTGGATGGGGGCAAGTTGAGGAAATGAAGCTTGTATCCCAGACTCACGATAGATAAGAGTCCAATTTTCTGATGTGATTTGTTGCCATCTTTGGGCAAAATGGCAAATACGGCCTGGAATATTTAAAGGTTCTGGGCTTAGAACAGGAAGAATGGCCAAGTTCTCTAGACAACAGTCAAAGACCCTGAGGAGGCTGGGTCTGCTGAGCCTGCGTCTTTGTCTAGTTTGTTGTTGCCCCTTCTGGGGAACATGTGTTTGTTGGGTGGAAGATGGATAGAATTTTTTCTTTTTAGAGAAAAAAAGGTTTTTTTGAAAAACTTTTTCTTGGCTGGGTTAGCTGTAGATTTTAACAATCTGTCTAAAGTTGTATTATCAGTGTCAATTTCATTAGCTTTGAGATGCCAATCCTTGCCAAAGAGATTTTCTCCTGTGCAAGGAATGTTTCCCAGCTTATCTTGCACCCAATTCCTCAAAGTCTGAAGCTTGGAGCCAGGCAATATGACGTGCTCCTATGAATATAGCAGAAGTCCTGCTAATACATTCAAAACAGTCAAAGATAGCACGATTCATAAACTTAGAGACATTTTGAGCAAGTTTGACCAAAGTCAAATGATCTGTCCGTTTATCCTCTTGAAGAAAAGGGTTCAAAAGTTCCAAGTCTTTTGTAACCTGTTCAAGAAACATATATAGGAACTGATTCTTGCTGATAGCACGGAGGACTGAAAGCATCGACGACCAAAGGCATCCAGTGTTCTAGACTCACAACCTGGTGGATTGGAAGAGTGTCTTTTAGCACTCTTAATCTGTCTCATGGCGGACTCTACCACCATAGAATGATGTGGTAACTGAGTCTTCTGAAACCCTGGACAAGGTGGTACTCGATACATAGCGTCAAGACGTATAGAATGTGGACATACTGTTAAAGGAGCTTCTCACATTCTTAACATTAGATCATGTAAGATCTGGTGTATAGGAAGCATAGCTGCCTCCTTTGGAGCCAAAGGATATTGAAGAATTCTCAATTCTTCTGCCCTAGGCTCCTTTTCTGGTACTACTGTAATGGCAAGACCCTTTGCCATATCACGTACAAAATCATGAAAAGACATATCCTCAGGAGGAGGAGGAGGAGTTGAATCTTGTAAAAGTTCAGCTCTGGTACCGGTGGAATCAGCCGAGTCATCGAAATCGGAAGACTCAAAAGGAGGAAGCACCGGGTTCTCCCAAAGCAGATGGCGTCGGTACAGCTCGATGTCGGTACCGAAACAAGTCGGTATCTGATCCCCCATGATGGAAAGAGATTCCAAGCTTGGTATCGGGGGAAGCATGCCTGTTGAAACAGGTACCGAGGGCACTGGCACTGGTACCGGCATCGGTACCGGTGCCTGCGGAACCGTTTGCAGCGACTTTAGCGGTACCGAAGTAGCTAAGAGAGTCGCTAGACTGCATTCGATCGCGAGGAGTCTTTTGTCCATTGCTACAGCTGATGCCGGGGTATCGGTACCGGTGGAAGCAGCCACAACCCCGAGCATGGCACCAGTAGTTCCATCCAGGTCGAGGCCTCAGGAACATCCTGGAGCCCCGATAAAGCTTTGGAGCCCGAAGACTCCCGCCGGGGCTGTTTTGCCAGTGAAATGTCCTCGAGGGCAACGCACGCCAGTGGCATCTTGATGTTTAGAGGGAGATCTACCCTTCGAGGACTGGCTAGTCTTAGAAGACTTGTGTTTAGTTACCTGAGATCCCTGGGAAGAAGTAGAAGCCCTGGAAGACATCGATGCAACAGACATCGTGTCTGAAGCAAAAAGGGCACCGAGTTGATTTGCTCGATTCTGAAGACTTTTTAGTCAACTTCCTGCAGGAGAGACACTCCACAGGGCAATGGTCAGGACCTAAACATTTAAGACACCAGTCATGGGTGTCGGTAATAGAAATTGTACTGCCACATTTTGAACATTTTTTAAAACCAGTGGCTGGTTTTTCCATGGTAAGGGAGAGGGCCTAATGCCCAAAATGGCACCAAGCACCAGAGCAAGAAAGAAACCCCTGAGAAAAAGCACTAAAATTGAATTATTTTAGAAGAAAAGAAAGAAAAACACCGGTGGTACCAGTAGGGGTCGACGGAAGGCAGACGCAACCACAAAAAATATAAAAATAAGAGAACATTTTCTGCAGTGACAGGGGGGACATGTCCTGTCGGCTCCGCGGAAAACGAAGAACTGAAGTGAGAGAGGTAGTTGGGCGGGAAGGCAGCATGCATGCATGGTGGGATGCTCCCAAAAGCTTTCCTTTTGGACGCTGGGGAGCGTTCCCGCACAGGCTCAGTCTGTGTCGACGGTACCCATATGTGAAGACTACATTCCCGCTTGTTCCTGGAGATCTTGTCCAATCCTTCTTTAAACCCAGCTACACTAACAGCTTTTTACTACATTCTCCGATAACGAATTCCAGAAGCACCAGGGCAACAAGGCAGGCATTGATCCTAATGCACCACCGAGTTACAGTGGCTCTCATAGCCAGGAGCTCACCCCAGGAGGAAGAGAGAGAACCATCAGAAGGGTATCTTATATACTCCCTGGAGTCTCAGTTGGCTAAGCTGCACTAAAACCAATCTCAAACTGGCTAGGAGCTGTAGGCCTCAAGGAAGGAAAAATGGTGCGCAGCCTGCACAAGCTGGGGACATAAGATGGGAAAGGCAGGATCACAGCAAACACTCTCAGGTGCAGCGGTCCCTTTTAAAGGTTGACGAAGTTCAGGCAGCGATCCTCTGCAGTTGCCTGCTGAAAAGGCAGCGATCCACAGGGGCGGGGCGGAGGGAGGAAAACCTGACCGGCCATGTGCTAAGCAGTTACAGAAAGATGTGCAGAAGAGACTCAGACCTTTCATACTTTTATTTTTTTTAAAGAAAGAAAAGTAAAGGGAGAAAGAAAAGAAAAAAATCCTCGTGATCCAACACCCACATCAAGCTATGCTGGCTCTTCTAGCCAGGAGCTAGCCATAAAGAAACAGATCAACCAGAAAAAGGTAACTCAAACACCCCCTCTCCTCCCCCCGAATCTAAAGTGGATGTTTATTATGTTTATGTTTATTCAGCAATTTGATATACCGCCCTTTGCATCATCAGGGCGGTTTACAATATACATATAATAATGAGCTACACTGCACCAAGAAGCAGACTGAGCAGGAGCTATATGCCTCTGTAGGCCTCTAAGGAAGAATTCAGGAACAGAAGAAAACCATCATCTGCTGAGACAGAGAAAATACTGAGGGCTTCCTCTAGCTGTGCTAGGTTATATGCCAGTGGTGATGTCACGGTATAGTTTTGCTTTCTTTTCTCTGTCTCCCATCATCTGCTGGCAGGGGGAGAAAACCCACTAGTCTAGACTGGTCCAGCAGGAAGATCTGGAAAGTTCAATTAAGCTGTTTCTCAAACTTCAGTGGTCACCATACACATTAGCAGACAACCATTTCATAAATCTTTACAATAAATGTAGCATGGTATTAGGATATATATACAAGATCTTTGCCTGCCCTTCACCAGCTTACATGATGAATACCACGTACTCTGCTGCCAGTGTGCCGCCTCCGGTTTGACATTGGAGAGTGACTACGGCTCCTTCGGCGACGATATTCAGGTGTATATGATCTGCTTCGAGAGCGCCTCCGGTGTGAATGTGAACGGGACCTGGAACGTGTATAATGTCTATGAGAATGCCTCCTAGATCTCGACCTATAATAAAATAAGAAAAGAAATATTATGGAGTAGTATGAACATCTCCTCTACGGTGCAATATCACAAACTGCATGGTTGGAGGTAGCAAAGGACAAATTTCACTTACCATTAATTTCCTTTCCTGGAATCCTGCTAGACCAGTACAGACAAATGGGTTTAATTCCCCTACCAGCAGATGTTGGAGACAGAGAAAAAAAAAAGACCAGTGCAGAGGGGCCAGGACTGATTGTATTGGATGTGGGAGCCATGGAGGACTCCCCCAGGTAAGCAGCGAAAGTTGTGAACACCCTGTCCTGTAAATCCTTGTGCTTTCAGCTGCAGACAAGGCATCATTGGAAGGAGGAAGGCATTATGAAAATAAAAATGTCCGTAGGAAACCGCCTCTGCACTAGCAGGACGCACAGCCTGAATTCCCACTCAAAAACTGCTGCCATACCTTCCGCGGCTGAGGAAACACACTGTGCGTCAGAAATACAGCGAGGACCGGAGACGTAAGGCCACCGCAATGGATTATAGGAGCAAAGAAACCCTGGCGTTTTCGCAATATTCCCACTCCTGATCGAGTTGACGGCAGGCCTGGGGGGGGGGGGGGGAGGGAGTTCAGCAAAACTCACTCATGTCCAAATCGCAGCTGCAGAGGAGCAGGGGAGCCAGAGCCCATGCAGGAAGACAGGGGATGGTTAGCCAATTGAACTAAGTAAAAATACCGAAGGCTCTCCCTGCTGCTGGCCTGCAAGGTCCTCGTGACCAAGAACCAACCTCTCCTCTTAAAGGGAGCTCAACTGGTCCTCCTGACCAGGAGCTCAACCTTAGCACCGGGAATTAGGGAATTCCAGAGGGGCACCTCCTGTGCGCCCTGGAGATGTCCAGCTAAACAATTACTAAAGTGGAAGAACAGGTAAATAAAGTAACACCATCACCTGCTGGAGACAGAAAATACTGAAGGCAACCACTATGGGTATAGTTATATATCTACCAGGGCTCAGCCAATCAAGCTCCTGGTGTTTTTTTCTCTGTCTCCAACATCTGCTTGGCAGGGGAACTAAACCCACTTGTCTGGACTGGTCTAGCAGGATGAATTGGAAAAAGTAATTACACAAGAATTTTGTGCATAAAACAGCATTCACATATTTACCTATCACTTCTATTTCTCAAATCTAACACTCCTACTCTCTGTAGATCACAACTTAAACAGCAAAACAAAGACAAAACACAACCTCTCCCCTCCCCGCTACAATTTCCTACACTTTACAAATACAACTTACCCTAGAAGTCATATCCAGACTCTAGAGGAACGCTATATGGTAAGGCCATCTACCATTTGCTAGAGAAAGAATACTGAGCAACAAGTGGGCTGTACAATACCCTATATAGGGCAGGGTTTAAGTACTGTTCTGTCTCCATATGCTGGTAGAGGGGTATAATGCATCTGTTCTGGAATAGCCTGATGGATAACGAAACACAATCTAATAAGCGAGCTAGCTTTAGCATGCATTTTTAGCCCCATTTAGTGCTCAGACACAGATTTTAGCACACTTATCCTGAAAATACATAGAAAGATATGCATATGGCTTTGTGATATATATACAAAATGAACTAAAACTTTAAGCAGCTTACTTCATCCCTAGGGCTGGTGCTAGAAAATCAGCACTAAAAAGAATTAAGCTTAACTTCACTAAAGTAAATGGAAATAAAGAACCCTCCTCCCCCCAAGATGGTCATCTAATACTTATCCATCAATTTAAATGCAACCTCCTTTTCTAGCCATCGCTGCAGGTCCAGCAAAGGCCACTGACTACAGCCAAACTAGTATGATTTCCAAAATGGCAGTCACCAGCAATCACGAGCAGGGGAAGACATTCAAATTGATGGATAAGTATGATATTTAACAGGTTTTATTTATACCGCTTTATCATTCAGTCAAAGCGGTTTACATTGCAACTTTAAACTTGGTAATATGCATTAAACAGGGAAATTGATAACTTGCATTCTTTCTGAGGGAATGGAGGGTTAAGTGATTTGCCCAAGGCCACAAGGAGTGCTACTGGGAATTGATCCCTGGTTCCCAAGCCAGTGCTCTAACCATTAGGCTACTCCTCCACTCCAAATGACCATAATATGATATTACCATGCAGGGAGTAGGGCATAGCCAAGCTGGACCAGAGAATCTCCAATTGTTTGAATTTGGAATGTAGCAGAAAAGTTAAATTTAAAAACATGCAAAAGAAGAAAAAAAATGCATGAACTGCTCCTGCTTGAACCCATGGAGGTACACTGTGCTAGTGATCCTTCTACCTACCCAGGTACAGATTGAGGGTATTCTTGGGGAGTACCCGCACCCCTTCCCATCATGCTAGCCAGACTGCAGTGCCTGGTATGTGAGGATATCAAGGAGGGGGTGAACCCCACTTTATACAAAACATTATTTGTGTTATATAGCTCAAAACGTATTCAGTGCACAATGACCTGTGGCAAAAGCCTAACTACATGTGCCATTGTCTTGTTGCTGGGCAGATTTCAGACAGCCGTTGTGCCTGGTCAGGTGGGTCAGGCAGGAGATGTAAGCAACAGTTTGTTGAAACATTGTGACTTTTTTCCTGAGAAGGATCAGGCAAAAAGGTCAGACAGAAATAAATGAAAGATAAGCAGGAAAAAGTGCTGAGTAGCTTTGTTCCGTGAAACTGGAAGCACCTGCATAAAAGACACGTATATAACTAGAAAGACAGATAGTCAGTGGATAGGAGACAAATAAAATCCTTCTATTTGTCTATGGTCAGTGAGTAACCTGATATGATTATCTTTCATTTCTTAGTCCAAACTCTGTACCTACTAAAGTTGGAATATTGCTTGCAAGAAAAGCTGTACCCCTTACAGCCATTGGTATTACTTATAATAAAAACGTAAACTTTTACTCTGAGAAAGTGTCAGAGCCTGATTGGAGCAGTGCGTGGTCCATTTCATATCTCTGAGGTACAACACAGCAGCACGATCTAAAAATCCTCAAGATATGCGGGACCCAACGGGAAGCGGTCTTGGAGGCAGGCGTCTGCCTAGATTGCACGCAAGAGGCTATGTCACTGGAGCAGGGCCTGCAGGACAAGATGAGGCAGGAGAGTCCCTTCTGATCGCAAGAGACCCTGGAGGCGGGAGGCGCTGTGTTACCTTCAATGGATCCGGCCCCTGGTCCCTGCGCGATGCCTGGACCATCCACCCCTCAAGCCCAGGGAGCAATAGGGCTCCCAGGGGAGTTCTCACTGGATTGTCTTACTATTGCTTAAGACGTTTTGCTACGTCAACAGGGTTTGGCAAGCAGCTTCTCAGTCCCGGAACGCGGAGCTAAGAGGGCGTTGGACGCAAAAGAGCACAAGTCAGGGCAGTGGCATAATATCTTTAAAATATGTTACCCTATGTGAAAAAATATGCACTACACGCACATTTTTAGCATGACAAAAAAGTCCCAATGTATTCAAGGAGAAATATTCTGTGTTAAAATTTATTTTCCTTCACTTCTGCTAGACCAGTCTAGAGAAGTGGTTTTATGCTCCCCAGTCAGCAAATGGAGGCAGACCAGAGCAACATTTGGTGATATCATCTCTATATGTGCTGGTATGACACTTCCACAACAGAATAGCATGACTGAAAAACTCAGGTAGAATTATTAATCATAACTTTAAAAAAGCAGCAATTTGACTCTTACTATACTTTACTATGTGTAAGGCACAGATACTAAAAATACTAATATACAAGGCAGCAGGACTCCCCAACCTGTAGGCAAGTTTTCCTAGGAAGGGTCCTAGAACGGTCTAGCAGGAATCAAAAAAAGGAAATGAACAGGTATGGAAAACCTTTCCTTACGTACCATCCTCCTAAACCAGTCCAGGCGAGTTGGACATATCCAAGCAGTCAGGACCTAGGGTACACCTATTTCCTTCCATGGTTTTCAGTACCATCTTTATGCTGACTCTCAGATCTACACCTCTGCACCTGAAATCTCTCCAGGAATCCAGTCCCAGATCTCGGCCTGATTATCCAACATTTCTGCCTAGATGTCTCACTGCCATCTGAAACTGAACACAGCCAAAGCTGAGCTCCATCTCTTTCCTCCTAAACACTCCTCCCTTCTCTATTTCTGTGGATGACACTACACTTCTCCCAGGTTTCCTCAGCTTGCAAATCTTGGGGTTATCTTTGACTCCACTCTCTCTTTCTCTGTGCACATCCAACAAATGGCTAAAACCTGCCACTTCTTTCTCTGTAACGTCTGCAAAATTCGTCCCTTCTCCACTCACACTACTAAAACCCCTATTCGCTCACTATTCACCTCCCTCCTTGACTATTGTAACCAGCTCCTCGCTGGTCTCCCTCTGAATCATCTATTTCCCCTTCAATCTGTTCAAAGCTCAGCTACACGGTTTATCTTCTGCCAGTGTCAATTACTCTCATGTAACCCCTCTTCTCAAGTCACTTCACTGGCTCCCTATCAGTTTCCACATCCAGTTCAAACTTCTCCTACAGACCTACAAGTGCATTCATTCTGCGGCTCCTCACTACCTTTCCTCTCTTAACTCTCTACACCCCTCCTTGGGAGCTCTACTCTAGATCATCCCTTTTATCTGTGCCCTTCTCTGCCACTGCCAACTCCAGACTTCGTTCATTCCATCTCGTTGCTCCATAGGCCTGAACAAGCTACCTGAGTGTGCATTAGGCCCCTTTCTCTAGACCTAGTCAAATCCAGGCTAAAAACCCACCTATTTGAAGCCGCTTTTGGATCCTGACATTCATTCCTCACTCTCTTATCCACTACTTATGTGCATCTTACCTTATTCTAATCCTCAGTTTCACTATGTGTTTTGTATTGATAAGACTAAGCTCTGATGAGCCAGGACTGACTTACATCTACTGCGTTATGTACAGTGCTGCATATACCTTGTAGCCCTACACAAATGCGTAGTAGTAGTAGTAATGGTTAAGGGGAAGGAAAGGGGGGTTTGTATTCCCTTCTACTAGGTTCGTATTTCTGTTTGTTTTTTTTTATTGCTCTAACTTTATTTTGGGGCCTAAAGTGGACCCAGGGTTCTTTCAGAGATTTTGACTAGATTTTGATGCATAATATACAACAAGCAATTGCAATGGACAGCTTAAGGTATATGAATTGCATGTTTTCAATCTGAAAATATATACCATAGCTTTTTCTTTTTATGATTGCCTTGGTTCGTTTTGTTTATATCGACTGAGGATGTGGTTTATTGTTTGGATGTCCTCTTTTTGTATATATTTCTTTTTCTAAATCAATGATGAAATTTTCATTACCAAAATTTTCTTTCCTGGAGTCCTGCTAGACCAGTGGGTTAAGTCCCATGCCAGCAGATGAACACAGAAACTAGAAAGTTACAGCGACACCACTGGCACTAATTCTGATGCAGCTAGAAGCACTCTTCAGTATTCCTCTCACTAAGTATATGGAAAGATGGAACTAGGCAGCGTGGGCAACCCCAGAAAAACAAATACAACCTCCATAAGAAACAAAGACGACAGAAATGTCCCATGATCTGACCAAGGAAGCAACTATTTACAGAAATGCTGAAGATCTGAGTGTACAATGACGGTAAATTAGACCTTTACCTGCTAATTTTCTTTCCTCAAATCCCTCCAGTCCAGTTACGTACAGACACGAGGGTTTATGCATCCTTACAGCAAATGGAGATTGAGAACCACTGGTTTTATAATGCTGTCCTTCCTATAAGGATCATGTGTTAAAGAAATAACAGTATAAGACAACTGTAAAGCAGACTCCACCAAAAACTGTTATTAGCACTAAGTTTCACTCTTCATCACCCCTCCCCCCCCCCCCCCCGCCTCAGTCTCGTCTAGTCTCCTCCAACCTCTTTAGAAATCTTCATGAAATCAATCCATTAGCTCTCTCCACTACGGTCTCATCACCTCTTTCCTCCACTACGTCACTGAAGCCTGTTGATGAGGCAATAGCTTCCTATAACACTGCACTCTCATCTGCTCTGGATTCTCTCGCTCCCCCCCCCCCCCCAAGCCACATCCTGTGAGGCATATTATACCTCAGCCCTGGCTACCCACTACCTACATTCCTGTGCCTGTTCAGCTGAGCACATCTGGCTCAAATCCTGCAACCTTGCGGACTTTCTAGACTTCAAATTCATGCTTACCTCTTTCCAGTCAGCCACAGCACTCGCTAAACCAGACTATTATGTCCACCTAACTCTCTTGCCTCTGATCCTCACCATCTTACAACTTTCTCCTCTGTCCTCAAGGTGCCTCCGCTTCAGACTCCTCCTTCCCTTTCTGTCCAAACTTTGGCCAACTAGCTCCATGACAAAGTCCACAAAATTACACTCAAATTCTCCCCGAGGTCAGCTCCATCTCCTCTCTACTCCCAACTCCTCCCCCCTCAGGCTCTGACATCCTTTCTTCCTTTTCTAAGATCTTTGAGGAGGAAATCATACATCTTTTCTCCTCCAAACTCACTACCTGCTCCTCTGATCTTATTCCCACCCATCTCCTAAGCTCCATCTCCTCCACTGTCATCTCATCCATCTGTCATATTCTCAACCTATAGTTTTCCACTGAAACTCTTCCTGCAGCCTTCAAGCATGCTGTGGTTACATCCCTCCTCAAGAAACCCTCACTAGACCCTACCTGTCCTTCCAATTATCAATCCATCTCCCTCATCCCCTTCATTTCTAAACTACTTTAACATGCACAGTTCATTACCATTGCCTTGACTCTTTCCTCTCAAGCCCTTCTGGATCCATTGCAATCTGGCTTTCATCCTTTACATTCTATGGTTCTTGCCAAAATCTCCAGCAACCCGTTCCTGGCCAAATCTAAGAGCCTTTACTCAATCAATCCTCATGCTTCTTAACCTTTCTGCTGCTTTTGAAACTGATGACCACTGCCTTCGCCTCAATACCTTGTCCTTGCTTAGTTTTGAGGGCTCTGTGGTATCCTGGTTCTCTTCTTATTTCTCCCACTGCACTTATAGTGTTTGTTCTGATGAATCCTCCTCTACCGCTATCCCGCTCTCAGTTGGTGTACCCCAAGGGTCCATTTTGGTTCCACTCCTTTTCTCTCTCTAAACCCAGTCCCTTGGTGCATTCATCTCCTCCCATGGTTTCAGTACCACCTTTATGCTGATGACTGTCAGATTTACCTCTCTATATCCAAACTCTCTGGCAATCCAGGCAATCTCTGCCTACCTGACATTGCTGCCTGGGCATTTCACCACTATTTGAAATTGAACATGACCAAAACAGAGTGTCTTATCATTCCAACTAAACCTACCTTTCCCTTTCCTCCTTTTACTATCTCTTTGGATAACCCTCCACTCATTTCCTTAGCTCGCAACCTTGGGGTTATCTTTGACACCTCCCTCCCCTTCTTCACACATATCCAATTGATGTCATAAAGAAAGAAATGACAGATTTTAGCTATCAGTAAAATTTGCTCCTTCTTTTCTATACTTTTCATACTACTAAGACACTTATTCACTCTTCAGTCTCCCCCCTCCCCCGTCTCTCCCCCCCGTCCCCCCTCCCCCGTCTCTCCCCCCCGTCTCTCCCCCCCCGTCCCCCCTCCCCCGTCTCTCCCCCCCCCCCGTCTCTCCCCCCCCGTCCCCCCTCCCCCGTCTCTCCCCCCCCCATCCCCCGTCCCCCCTCCCGTCTCTCCCCCGTCTCTTCCCCCCCCCCATCCCCCGTCCCCCCTCCCCCCTCCCCCGTCTCTTCCCCCCCCCCATCCCCCGTCCCCCCTCCCCCCTCCCCCGTCTCTTCCCCCCCCCCATCCCCCGTCCCCCCTCCCCCGTCTCTCCCCCCCCCCCCCCCCGTGTCTTGACTACTGCAAACTCCTTGCTGGTCTCCCTTTGCATCATCTCTCTCCCTTTCAATCTGTTCAAAACTCCGCTAATCTTCCGCCAGCCTCAACATACTCATATAATCCTTCTTCTCAAGTTGCTTCATTGGCTCCCTGTTTCTGTATCCAGTTCAAACTTCTCCTACAGACCTATACGTGCACTCATTCTGCTCCTCCTCACTACCTTCCCTCTTATCTCTCCCTACACTCCTCCTCAGGAATTCTGCTCTTCTGGCAGTTCGCTTCTATCTGTGCCTCTCTTCTACTGCCAACTCCAGACTTTGATCCTTTCACCTTGCTGCTCCTTATGCCTGGAACAAACTACCAGAGTCTGCACGTCAGGCTTTATTGCTGGCCCTTTTCAAATCCAGGCTGAAAACTCACTTCTTCGAGGTTACGTTTGGATCCTGATCCACTTAAGTCTCCTGCTCTCCAACAATGTGTTTCCTTATCATTCCCTTAGACATATCCTCATCCTCAGCTATTGTGTTGTCTGTCTTGACTAGTTCGTAGGCTCCGATAAGCAGGGAGTCTCTTACATGTGTCTGTACAACGCCACGTACCGCTTGTAGCGCTCTACAAATTATTAGTAGTAGTAGTAGCTCAGATGCCTGCCTAGTGGATGCAATAGCCAACAGAAAAAACACCTTAAAGGATTAAATCTCCGAGAGAGGCCTTCCGAATGGGCAAAACAGAGCTTTTTACACCATTGAGAGAGACTCCACTAGCCAGCCTTACTACTGGTCGGATCTGCTTCACCCCCCCTCGAGGAAGACAGACATCAGGGTGCACTGCCAAGAAAAGTCCTTGAATGCACTCCCTGAATCATGCGAGCAGTTAGGACTAATCTCTGATCGAGACAGGATCTCAAGGATGACAAAACACGACGACTATCTCTGATTTCTGTCCTCCAGGACCCAAAAGGACAACCACCTCTTGAAAACCCTCCAGGACTAACCGATGAAAGTAGCAGAGGTCCTCTGGGCCTTGAGAAGAGTATCCACTATCCATAAGTAAGGAGGGAATGGGATCTTCCATCCCCCAAGGAACCTGCTGAAGATAGCACCTCAGAATCAAGAGACAGCCTATCAAGAGACTCAAATACCATTTATTTTATTTATCGCTTTTTGTGAATCAAAGCGGTTTACAGAGAACTTCAAAACAAGAATGAACATTACATTAAACAAGAAACTAGTTTACAAATAACCAATTGGTGGGAGTGGAAGGGTTAGGGAAGTAAAAGACTTCAGTCAGAACAGATTTAAGTGCAAACTATGCACATAATTATCAGTCTATTCCATAATAGAATAATGCAAGAGAGGTCATCTTATAATAAGGTGGGTGATCTGAAGTTTTAAAGTAGAATTTAATTAGGTGACTGACTCTCCATAGTGTTCCCTGAACAGGAATGTTTTAAGCAGCTTGCGGAAGGATTTAGGATCCTTGGTGTCTCGTATGTTTGGCAGCAAAGAGTTCCATAGCATTGGGGCATAGAGGGAGAAAGCTCTCTTGGATGTTGATGAGTTGCTGTTTCTGAAATCGGCGTGTGTTTCTAGGGAGTTATTATTGCTGCTTCTTCTTGGTCTGATTTCCGGACTGATTCTGATATGCTCTTTCAGGCAGATAGCAATATCTGATTGAATTGTTTTGAATATGGTGTGGAGTGCCTTGAATTTTGTTCTGTTCTGTATAGGTAGCCAGTGTAGTTTTAATATTGGGCTGATGTGATCTTTGATTGAAGTCTGTGAAATTACTCTAGCCGCTGTGTTTTGAGCTACTTGGGTGCGACAGATGCTTTGATTTGGTAGACCCATTAAGACGGCGTTTAGATGTTGGAGCATTTTTAGTTTGGCGTAGATGGCTTTTGTCAAGTTGCTAATATGCTTGTTGAAGTTAAGCTGATGATCTAGTATTACTCCCAAGTATCTCACTTCTTTTTTAACTTGGATGTTTATATCTTTTATCCTCAGGGATTCTGGTGAAGTAAATGAGTTATCCTTTGTGATGAAAAGGATTTCTGTTTTATTTAAATTTGCAGATTATGTTCAGATAGCCAGGTGTTGGTGTTATTGAGACATTACTTTATATTATTTAAGTTCAGCTGTTTAGTGTTAATTTGGGTGAAAAGCATAATGTCATCAGCGTAGAGGTTGTAATCGATGCCATGACACTATTATATTGCAAATTGGTTGGATATAAAGGTTGAAAAGGAGAGCAGGTAACGCCGAACCCTGGGGAATGCCTTTCCTTTGGTAAAATGGGTTTGAAGTGTTATTTCCCATTTTTACTTGGATGGTACGGTTTGTGAGATAGAGTCATAAGCTGCAGTTAAATCCAGAAAAATTATGATGAATCCAGAGTTTGGCTTTTCGATTTCTTTTAGAAGTTTGTCCGTTAAAGCCATGAGGAGCGTTTCAACTCCACAGCCGGTTCTAAAGCTGTGCTGTAGTGGGTCCAGCTGGGCAAATTGATCAACATGACTTTGTAGTTGGATTAGAGCCGCCTTTTCCAGGATTTCTGACATAAATGGTAAACTTGAGATAGGCCTGTAAGAGCTTGGATCCGATTTATCCAGATTTTTGCCCTTGAAGATGGGGCGTATAGAGGCCTTTATAAAATCTTATGGGATATAGCCTTGGTCCAGTGAGGAGTTAATTAGATTTAGAATGTAAGGAATGAGGCTGTCGCAGGCTTGACATATCCATGTGGCTGGGCAAGGATTGAGTGCTGAAGTTGATGTGTTTAGCGCTATGATTATGTTTTTGAGCTCTTTCTGAGATGAGGGTAAAAGTTTTCCAGTTTTGATTTGAAAATGTGTTTGTTTTATAATGGTGGTATGAGGAGGATACTGAACCAACCTTTTCCTTATAGAATTTGGCCATGGTCTCTGCGTTTGGTGCAATCGTGGCGTTATATTTTTTTGGGTTGGTTGTTAGGGTTTTGACTATCTCAAAAAGTTCCCTTGGTTTGTTCAGTGCTGACATTATAAATTTAGTGTGATAATCCCGTTTGTTGTTGTTAATTGTTTGCATTCTTCCAGCTTGATGAAAAAAGATGTTTTGTCAGCTTCACTATGTGATTTTTTTCCATTTTCTTTCAATTTGCCTTAACTGCCTTTTGAGTAATCTAATTTCCTTGGTGTACCATACTGCGCTTACCCTAGAATGGGCTTATTGGATTGTGGGACTGTTAGCTATTGTGGCTGCTTGGGAGAGTGCCAAGTTCCATCTCCTTATGATCAGATCTATGTTCAAGGTACCCGTTTGAAGTCAGGGAAGAACTTATTTTAGGAATTGGTCCTTGTCGAATTGGCAAAACTTTCTACGCTGATAGGATGGATTTGTGCTGACTCTGCTAGGAAGGGCTGGGATGCTGAATTGTATAGAGTGGTGGTCAGACCAAGGGATTTGTTGAATTTGTACCCTTGGGACTTGACCAATCTTGTTGGATAAAAATGAGATCCAAAATAATTTCTTTGACGTGAGTGGGTTCTCTAATTTGTTTAAAGCCTAAGGCTTCCATGGCTTCCGTGAACCCTTGGAATATGTGAGGTGAGGGAAGGGTAAATTTAAATCGCCTAGAACCATAGTGAATTTGTTAGTAGGGCTTTTGCTGCACAGGAATTCAGTTATGCTAGTCAACTCGTCACCTTTTGATGTAGATGGATTGTAAAGTAGGCATAATTGCATACTCTTGTTCTCTATTAGAACATCCATACATTTAGCGAAGTCGCATGGGGATTTTGTTAGATGCAATTCTTTTCTTGCTAAAATTTACTCCTCCTCCTCTTTTGTTTGTTCTTTGTTGATTGAATATATCGTAGCCTGGTGGCTTTAGCTGATCAATAGTGTATTGTTGGTAGTTAGCCAGGATTTCGATATGAATAATATGTCCAAATTGTTGTCGGATATCAGAGGTATTTTATTGCTAATGGAGCGTGGGTTGATAAGAGCGCATTTTAAATTGATAGCAGTAATGTTATGCTTAACCTTAGTATGGCTTAATTTGCTGAGGTTTATCTGTATAAGTCGCTGTTTATGGTCAGACCTGTTAGTGGATTGGAGGAAGATTCTTACTTCAGAGGCAGGTCGGTAGAGGCTGTGGATGACTGGTATTGGATAGCCTGAAGAGAACAGGGTTAGCGCTGGGATAGGTAAGGCTACGTATATGAGAAGGCTAATAGAAATTAGTATATATATAATACATTTTTTATGATAATGCAGAGACTTTGAGCTGGCAGATAGATGTGCCTAAAATATTAACTTCAGAGACTTTAACTGTAGATAATGGATTAAGGAAATCGATAAAACATCAGGTATAAAAAGGTTGTACCTTTCAGCAAGGTGGTCAGCTTTATCGTAGTTGTGGTGAAGTCAGGAGCTCTTCAGAGCAGCGATCAGGTTTAATTTAGCTCTGTTGTTGGTAGTACTAAATTAGGTTCCGTGGTTTGCGGAGGATGAAGAATACTTTTATAGCTGGGTGAGCTGTTGATTGTAGCTGGTTCTATGATGCCCTTTAAGGATTTGTTTTTCGATACTGGACCTATGTGCTTTGATTAGTGCCTCGCCTAAGCGCCACACTTTTAAAGCGCTCGACTGCAGACCCTGATTGGGCTGGGAAGCAGGAACGGGAGTAGCAAGTTGATGATGGCGGTGGCGCTGATGATCTTCACCGCTGATCACGGCTGGCTGCTTGGCTGAATGCCGGTGAGAAGGGCTCCTTTCCTTGCTGCGTGTGCTTTTAAAGCGCTCGACTACGGGCCCCGATTGGGCTGGGAAGCAGGAGCGGGGAGGAGCAAGTTGCTGATAGCGACGGCACTGATGATCTTTACCGCTGATCGCAGCTGGCTGCCGGTGAGAAGGGCTCCTTTCCTTGCCGCGTGTGCTTTTAAAGTGCTCGACTGCGGACCCCAATTGGGCTGGGAAGCAGGAGCAAGTTGATGATGGCAGCGGCGCTGATGATCTTCACCGCTGATTGCGGCTGGCTGCTTGGCTGGAGGCCAGTGAGAAGGGCTCTTTTTCTTTGCCGCGTGTGCTTTTAAAGCGCTCGACTGCGGGCCCTGATTGGACTGGGAAGCAGGAGCAGAAAGAGCAAGTAGATTATGATGGTGGCGGCGCTGATGATCTTCACCGCTGATCGCGGCTGGCTGCTTGGCTGGATGCCGGTGAGAAGGACTCTTTTTCCTTGCCGTGTGTGCTTTTAAAGCGCTCGACTGCGGGCCCCGATTGGGCTGGGAAGCAGGAGCGGGAGGAGCAAGTTGATGGCCGGTGTGACAAGACTGGGATTACTAGGGTCACCGAGCCCAAATGCAAATGAATTCCACATAGAACGTGACTCACGATGGACCCATGGGAGGGGGGGGACATCCAGGAGTCCCTCCTGAGGCCACTCCTGAAGCCGGGCACATGAGCCCATCACTTGCAGATACCTCCTGTGGCTGAAAATGTTCTCCACTTTGGCACTCTCCTGAGTTGCCATCAAATCAAAAAGTAGAAGGCCCCAACAGCACGGTCAAATGCTTAAGGGTTGAGCACCATTTGCCAGAGGCCACAGTATTCCTAACCACAGGTCAGCCTGCACGTCACTGACTCTTGGTTAAGTGTGCTGCTGACAGAGAAATGAAGTGCTCCTACACCCAGCAAAAGTGCTGCTACCTCACAAGCCATTCTGGCACTATGAGTCCTGCCTTGTTTGCTGAAGTCCAACACTCAGATTACTTGCCCACCAGAAGAGGGCATACCTCTCCAAAGACAAGTGGATCACACCGACTTCCAACCAGTTGATTGGCCAAGAAGCCTCTTGAGGGGATCAGAGTCTCTTACCAATCTAACCTATACAATGAACTCTGCAACCCCTTCACGGCAGCATCTGAGGTGACCATCATCCAAACCAGTGCTTCCAGAGGCAACCCATGCATCAAATGGTGAGACTAATCACCAAGCTAGCTGCTCCTTGATCTCCTAGGGTAGAAGGAGCTGGTCAAATAGGCAGCAGGAAGCACAGAGAAACAGCAGATGTATCTGAAGGGGTGTGCAAGTGCATTCTGGCCTACAGGACCAACTCTATATAGTCAGGCCACAGACCCTAGGAGGCGGATGTAGCGTCAAACCCAGGGAGATGGCTGAGCACTAAACTATCTGAGCTGGCTCTGTCACTTGAGAGACCTCTTGACGTGAGGAAAACACGATCCAGGAGAGGGTTGAACCAAGCCTTGAGCAACGTCCGAATCCTGAAAGGGAATCAGACTACTACTGGGATAGTTGATCACCAAATCCAGCCAGTCATTCTAGAAAGTGGACCACTAGAGCTGTATTGGTCCTGGACGTCTCCAGGAAGTCTGACAGAATCAGTCATCCAGGTACAGGCAGGCTGTGCTTATGCAGAAATGCCACCACGATCACCATGACCTTTGAAATGGCACAAGGAGCCATTGCAAAGCCAAAGGGTAGAACCTGGAAACGGAGGTTCATGATAGAAGTGGACAAGCTGCAGGTGTTGCCCCAGCATGAGAATAGGAAAAATAGTCCTATACATGGATTTTTTCACCTTCCTTGATCTGGCCGAGGACTAACGCAATAATTGAACTGTCTCCAAAATAAACTGCCGAAGTACTTTGAGAATACAGATTTGCTACATTAGTCTCTTTTGAGAGGTGTTCTGGACTGTTGCAGAAGTCACCCCTTACCATGCTCCACACTGCCACTTTACATGTTGCTGTCGCTGCACAGTTTGGGGACCAGGTTCCAATCATCATCCCTGCTTCTTGCAGAACAGTGACAGCATTTGTTAGAAGTTCGGAGTTAAGGCTAATTCCATATAAAACACTGACGATATAATTAGTTGCGGAAGCTACCTTATCCTTCATGGAAACCAACCACAATATTTTTAAGCAAGTTAGATCTGCTGGGCAGAGGGCTCTATGGGTCAGTTCAAGTATAACTGACAGGTGGCTCTCTGAGACCTCTCCTGCTACAAAGATGAAATTAGGTTCTACCTGATAATGGCCTTTCCTTGAACCCCTCCAGTCCAGTTGCGTGGGTTATCAGTCCTCACCAGCAGCTAGAGACTGAATATGTCAGACCTTTCTGATGTCACAGAAGAGCCCCCCTATATATTTTTTTTCTTTTCCCTTTCAAGGAAAACAAGTGCAAGACTATATACAATTAGATAGCTGAGGAAAAGGAAGCAGCCAAAACACACTGTACCAAGAAAGGGGTGAGCACTGAAATTCAGGTTACCACCCCCCAAATGGAAATACTGAGCAAGACCCCCAGGCTCACCCCCTCTGACTGCTTTTTTAGGGCGGGGACTGGACTGGACTGGAGGAACTCTAGGAAAGGCCATTATCAGGTAGGACCTAATTTCACCTTCCTTATCGTCCCTCCAGTCCAGTCCAGATGTGTGGGATGTACCAGAGAGTATGTTATCAATGGGTGGGATCGGAAAGCCCAGCCTGCAGCACCGTAGCCCCAAATTGAGCATCATTCTAAGTCTGTAATGCCATGCAAACGTATTCAGGGATGACCATGTTTCCACCCTGCAAATGTTCATTTGAGGGACTAGGCCCAGTTCTGCCCATGACGTCGCCTGCGCCTAGGTCGAGTGAGCTAGCAATCCCAACAGGAGAGACTTGCATTTCAACAAATGCACAGTGGCAATCTCCTCCATCAACCATCTGGCCACCAAAGCCTTAGATGCTGCCTCCCCGTTGCGGACCCCCCAAACAAAAAGAAGCGATCCGACTTACAGAAAACCCAAGTCCACCTCAAATACCTGCGCAGAGCCCTGCGCTCATCCAGTAAATGTAACTGCTGATCCTGTGGAGCGGTATTTGTAGCTGAAAAGGCCAGCAAGAGCACTGGCTGATTCAAATGGCAAACAGACAGTACCTTGGGCAAGAAAGAAGGTACCGTTCTCAAGACTGCCTTTTCCTTAGACATGAGCAGGAAGGGCTCCCTGCATGGCAAGGTCTGTAGTTCCAAAATCTGCCTCGCTGAACAAATGGCCACCAAGAATACTATTTCAAGGTAAGGTCCTTTAGAGTGGCTCTCACTAACAGCTCAAAAGGAGGCTCCACAAGTACCGAACACACTAGATTGAGATCCCATGGAGGAACCAGCAGACAAACTAGAGGACGGATCTGCTTCACCACCCAAAGAAACTGCACTACATCCAGATGAGTGGCCAAGAAAACCCCCTGCACATGGCCCCGATAACACTTCAAGGCAGCCACCTGAATTTAAGGAATTTAGCGCCAGGACTTTCTCCGGGCCCACCTGCAAAAACGTGAGCATATCGGGCACTAATGCAGACAAGGCTTGCAGTTCTCTCTTCACACCAATTCTCAAACACTCTCCTTGCCCTGCCATAGGACAGGAAAATAGACAGTTTGCGGGCTTTCAGTAAAGTAGATATTTATTTATTTAGACCGTTTTGTATACCACCTGATCCTTTAATCAAAGTGGTCACAACACAATTGGGGGATACATTTAACACAAGGGGATATGAGAACATAAGAAAATAAGATTTGCCATACTGGATCAGACCAAGGTCCATCAAGCCCAGTATCCTGTTTCCAACAGTGGCCAATCTAGGTCATACGTACTGTCATGAGGCTGAAGCCACGGAAGGTGCAGGTTTAGAAAAAAACCATGTCTTTCATAGAGCTGTGGATGTGCAGAAGATGCAATTACCTCGCAGCACAGCTAGAGGGGGCAGGAGTAAGCCTACAGAGGCTGAGTCAACGTGCCCAGTCACTGATTGTATGAGTGTTAACCAGCTTCACCTGAAGGCAAGCCTGGGAGTTTCAAAGGTAAAATGCCTTTATAAAGGAAAGACAGCCAGAGGGTGTAGGTGTGCAAGGTGTGGAGGAGGAATCCATTCGGAGGGAACTCAGCCGGCAGCAGTTCATCCAGAAGGAAGGAGAAGGAGCATGGAGAAGGAAAGAGTCCACACGGAGCAAGCCCAGAGGGACAGAATCCAGATGGATAGAGGGGCAGAGCACAGAGAGACGGAGTCCAGAGAGAGACTGCCAGGAGAAGCAGTTTGGCTGGAAGGAGTGACACTCCCAGCCCAAGTAACGTAGCTGGATCAAGCAGCACGACAAGAATAACAACAGCTGAAAGAGGAGCACAGAAAGCCAAGGAGCCATGCTTGGAGAGAAACCTACATTCACCGGAGTTCCCTGGATCAGGATTACAAGGTACCAGGAGAGGTTCCTATAGCAAAGCTACCTTTACATAGAAGCACAGAGGTTGGGAATCCTCACTAGGTTTTCCTGGGCTTCAGGAAGGCAAAGCACTGCACAAGGAAACCTGTCTCCAGAGAGAAGTACGTCAGAGAGAGAGCTCCAGGTGTAGTAGCTGCAGGAAGCCAAGGTATGGTGGCTCTTTACTTTTAAAAGAAAGCCTTGCTCCTAGAAGCTCTGATAAAACAGACGCTCAGTATATGAGAAGAGGGAACAAAGCAGAGCTTTTCAAAACAATACCTAAGAGCTTAACAGGACAGTCTTACTGGAAGCAAAGAAACAGAGACAGACCCTGTAAAGTTGTAGCCACAAGGGAAAGCACTTATTCAGAGGGAGAAACCAGTGACGCAGAGTCCATGGAAATAGAGTTTGAGAATACTATTCCCATCCCTCAAAATGAATCTATGGATTGTAGCTTTTGTGTTGCTACTAGCCGTGAGTCCTTAGTAGAACTGCAAATATAAAAGAATTCCTGCAATCAATTGTGAAGCTTATAACAATTGTTTGTATGCTTATATTTGGTGGAACCCTTTATAAAGAAGGACTGTCTTTATTTTCCTATGTCTTAGTGAACCCTTGCGGTAAAGGGGAAATAAAGCTTTATTACCCTCCACTCTTGGCTTATATAATTTTGTTCTCACAAGGAGCTAAAACTCCAAGGACCAAACTGCACTTGGGCCTTAAAGAGCACCCGCTCCTTAAAAATAATAAAAATGCGCAGGATGCCCTTACAGCCACTGGCCACTGGGGGCACCTGACGACAGTACCTAGCAGTTTAGGTTCCGCAATGCTTGTACTGGGTCAAGCATTAATAATGGGTTTATGGACCTTTCCACCAGGAACTTGTCCAAACCTTTTTTAAACCCAGCTACACTAACAGCCTTTACTACATCCTCCGGTAACAAATTCCAGAGTTTGATTACACGTTGAGTGAAGAAATATTTTCTTTTATTAGTTTTAAATAGCTTACCCTGTAGCTTCATTGCATGTCCCCTAGTCTTTCTATATTCTGATAACGTAAACAATCGATCTACATTTACCCGTTCCACTCCGTTCATTAATTTATAGACTTCTATCATATCTCCCGTCAGCCGTCTCTTTTCCAGGTTAAAGAGCCCTAACCTTTTTAGCCTTTCTTCTTTGGAGTATCCTTCCATCCCCTTTACCATTTTGGTGGCTCTTCTCTGAACCTTTTCTAATAACGCTATATCCTTTTTAAGATACAGCGACCAGAATTGCACACAATATTCAAGGAGCAGTCTCACCATGGAACGATATAGAGGCATTATAATATCTTTTGTTTTATTTTCCATTCCTTTCCTTATGATACCTAGCATTCTATTTGCTCTCTTGGCTGCCGCTGCACACTGGGCCGAGGGTTTTAACATGCTATCCACAATGACACCTAAATCCTTTTTATGGGTGGTAGTTCCTAATGTGGAACCTTGCATCGTGTAACCATAGTTTGGGTTGTTCTTCCCTAGGTGCATAACTTTGCACTTGTCCACATTAAATTTCATCTGCCATTTTGATGCCCAGTCTTCCAATTTATCAAGATCCTCTTGCAATTTTCCACAATCCTCTTGGGTTTTAACAACTTTAAATAGTTGTGTCATCTGCAAATTTGATAACCTCACTTATTCCACTTTCCAGGTCATTTATCAATATGTCAAAAAGCAGCAGACCCAGCACAGATCCCTGGGGTACACCACTATTCACTTTTCTCCATTGGGAAAATTGGCCATTTAGCCCAACCTTCTGCTTTCTATCTTTTAACCAGTTCTTGGCCCACAGTAGTACACTGCCTCCTATCCCATGACTCTTTAGTTTTGCCAAAAGTCTCTGATGAGGGACCCTGTCAAAGGCTTTCTGAAAGTCCAGATACACTACATCAACTGACTCACCTTTGTCCACCTGTTTATTCACACTTTCAAAAAAACATAATAGACAAGATCTTCCTTGTCTAAAACCATGTTGGCTGTCTCCCATTAGGCCATGACTATCTACATGCTGAGTAATTTTATTCTTTATGATGGTTTCTACCATTTTTCCCGGTACTGACGTGAGGCTCACCGGTATGTAGTTTCCCGGATCACCCCTGGAACCCTTTTTAAAAATTGGCGTTACATTGGCGATCCTCCAATCTTCAGGTATTACAGATGATTTTAATGAAAATTCACAGATTACTAATAGCAGGTCTGCAATCTCATATTTCAGTTCTTTCAACATCCTTGGATGTATACCATCCGGCCCAGGTGATTTGCTACTCTTCAGTTTATCTAATAGTTGTAATACATCTTCCCGAGGTATTGATATTTCCTTATCTAAAGGACCAACTGGCTCTCACTGTTTTTTTTGCTACGAATGTACTTGAAAAAAATCTTTATTTCGCGTTTTTGCTTCCGCAGCAAGCTTCTTCTCAAATTCTCCCTTTGCCTGCTTTATCAATGCCTTGCATTTGACTTGCCAGTGGTTGTGCTGTTTCCAGGTTTCGTCGTTTGGCTCTTTTTTCCATTTCCTGAAAGATGCTTTTTTGGCAACAGCCTCTCTGACCTCACCTTTAAACCATGCTGGCAGTATTTTTGGACTTCCTTCCACTTTTCTTAAAGCGTGGAATACAGCTGGTCTGGGTTTCCAAGATAGTATTTTTCAACAACACCCAAGCTTGATGTAAGTCTTTAACCTTTGCAACTGCTCCTTTTAGTTTTTTCTTAACTATTTTCCTCATTTTATCATAGTCTCCCTTTCGAAAGTTAAAAGGTAGTACTGTGGATTTCCTTACTATCCCTCCTCCACTAATTAAATCAAAGGTGATTCATGCTATGATCACTATTGCCAAGTGGCCCCAACACCCTTATCTCTTGCACTAGATTTGGTGTTCCACTAAGGACTAGGTATGAGACACATACGCTAATACTTACAGATATAACTTGGGAAGAATACCCTTTCTTTTTTAACCTTGTCCTTTCAACAGCCAGGCCTTAAGCGAGAATCGCTCCACTTGTGGCATGAGGATGGAACACTGCAAGAGCAGATTGTGTCTGAGTAAGGCGCCACACATTGTCCAGGACACCTTTGCGCTGTAACTCCACCGCCATGACCATCACCTTTATAAAGATGAATGGCACCATGGCGAGACCACAAGGCTCTGTGGCTCTGGTCAATAACGTACTAGTCTGGTTGAATGGCAGCTCCAAAATCATCATTCGCAGCAGAGGCTGCTGTGCTTTGGTTCACCAAAACAAATGGCTCGAGGGGTGGGACGACATGGACCACCAGGTGTAGCACCCCCAGGGAAACCAGGCCAACTCAACAAACCCGATACTTTTCCAGTGAATTTCCTTCTGCCCCCTCTCCTTTCCAGCCCCCCCCCCCCTTTTTTTCTAAGCGCACCAGCACTACTGCTAGGTTAGCTGGAAAGGAATTCTCAAAGCTGAAATCAATCCCCTCTCACTCTCTTTTTTATTTTATAGTCCTTTCAGTGGAGTCTAGATGGAAGCTCTTCACCAGCTGTTGGAGACTGAGTATACTGGCCGCGGAGGCAGTGCAGGGGAGCTCTTCAACTGTGACATCAGAAAGGTCTGACATGCTCAGTCTCCAGCTGCTGGTGAGGGCTGATAACCCCACGCGTCTGGACTGGATTGGAGTGACAATAAAGATCTCTTGAAAAGCCTATTCTACTACATGAAAAACAAACAGTCTGCATACTCTGGCCACTCAGGAATGACTCAAAACCGCCAAGTACATCTCCTTCAGCAGCTTTTCAGGGTCCTCCACTTTAGCAGCCAAATCATCTTAAGACTCCTCCATCATAAACTAACTATATCTCAAGTTCTGCCATGGATGCACCCTGGTCATTCAATATTCCCTCCACCTTCTCAACCTGGTGGCCCATCAGCCAAATCACTGTGTATAGGTCAGTAGCTAAAGCAGGGATTCTCCTATTTGACCACCAGTGTTTCAGTTTTGAGATCCTGAAAACCAACACCAGAATTCTGACAGGGAGAGCTGGTCTGGTTTCAAGTCCGGCCTGGAATCATAGGCCTCACGATCAGCTCTTCCCGTTTTCCCACACTGCAGTTCCTGCCACAATGTAGCTACCTGATCTAGAGTAAACTTTCTTTTTTAACCTTGCCCTTTCAATGGCCAGGCCGTAAGCGAGAACCGATCCACTCGGGGCATTTGAAGCAGGCCCTGCCTCAGCAGGTTCTGTGAATCCGGAAGTCTCCACGGAACCACGTTGAGTAACCTCACTAGATCGGCGTACCACGGATGCCTAGGCCAGTCTGGGGCCACTAATAGCACCCGTCCCCGATGTGCTTTGATACGCTGAATCACGCGACCAATGAGAGCCCACGGTGGGAAGATACAAAGGAGACCCGTCAACGGCCAACGCTGTATCGAGGTGTCGATCCCTTCCGACATGGTCTCTTCGCCTGCTGTAGAAACAACTCGACTTCGCTGACTGGAAGGTTGCCATCAAATCCATGACCAGAGTTCCCCACCGGCGAACTATTTGCGCGAATACGACCGGATGCAACTCCCATTCTCCTGCATCTACTCGGACTCTGATGAGAAAATCCGCCATCACGTTGTCCTTTCCTGAAATGTGGGCTGCCGAAATCGCTTGTAAGCAAGGCTCTATCCAAGAGAACAGCCCCTCTGCCTCCTCCTCCATGGCCACGCTTCCGGTACGGCCCTGTCGATTTATGTAGGCCACCGTCGCGGCATTGTCAGAGTACTCGCACCGCTCGCCCCGTCACCGTGGTTTCGAAGCTTTGTAGAGCCAGAGACACCGCTCTCAACTTCAGCTGGTTGATGGACCATCCGTTTTCCTCCACTGACCAAACGCCTTGCGCAAACTCCTCTCTGCAATGCGCTCCCCAACCTGCGAGACTTGCGTCCGTTAGTAGTGGGATCCACTCCAGCTGTTCCAGAGGCATTCCCGCCCGCAGTGACGTGGGTAGAAGCCATCACCGCAGGGACTGCCTGACCCACAGTGGGCAAGGAAGACGCCTGCTCAACAAGTCAGACTGGTGCGAACA
The DNA here is from genome assembly GCA_033557465.1 of Ichthyophis bannanicus. NCBI lineage: Eukaryota > Metazoa > Chordata > Amphibia > Gymnophiona > Ichthyophiidae > Ichthyophis > Ichthyophis bannanicus. Next base: position 553,927,022 of record CM066031.1, read on the forward strand.
GCGGCGAAGCAACGCCCGCTGTAAAGGTCTCATATGGAATCTGGCCCACAGAACAACCTCCAAGGTCGCCACCATTGTCCCTAGCATCTGCAGGTAACTCCACGCCCTGGGCGCTGGAGCAGCTCTGAAAGTTCTCACCAACTTTCGAAGAGCTTGGGCTCTCCGCACCGTCAGAAATACTGCCCCTTTCCGCGTGTCGAACTGTACTCCCAGATACTCGAGGACCTGAGACGGAATCAACTGGCTCTTGGTCAGATTGACTACCCCAGCCAAGTCCCTGCAGAAAAGGACACAACCTTTTTCGTGGCTCTTTCGCTCTCGGGTTTGGACTTTGCTCGAATCAACCAATCGTCGAGGTATGGATAAACCAAGACCCCTTCCTTTCGTAGGGCCGCTGCGACCACTACCATGATCTTGGTGAACACCCGCGGAGCTGTTGCGAGCCCAAAGGGCACCGCCTGAAACTGGTAATGCCCCCAAGAAAGCGTGAACCACAAGAACGTTTGATGAGCAGCTCTGATCGGGACATGTAGATACGCCTCCGTGATTTTGAGAGACGTCAAATACTCTCCCTGACGAACTGCCACAATGACGGACCGCAGGGTTTCCATTCGGAAATGCGGTACTCTGAGACAGCGCTTTACCCCTTTGAGATCCAAAATTGGATGAAGGAATCAGTCTTTCTTTGGCACCACGAAATAAATGGAGTACCGCCCCACTTCGTAGTCCGCCACCGTTACTGGAATGACAGCCCCCAGCTGCAAGAGCCAATCCAGGGTTTGTCGCACTGCCAGGGGTCTTTGGGTGACCTCTGCAGGGCAACATCACGAAAGAGTCCAGAACCAGCTTCACCAAATCCAGTGCATAGCCTTCGTGGATGATCTCCAGCACCCACTGATCGGACGTTATTTGGGTCCAGGCAGAACCCGGAGCCGACCTCCGATTGGTTGACCTTCTGCCGGGACCCACCTCCTTTCATTGCGGTTTGAGCGACTCCTGCGGACGCCGGTGCAAATCCTCTACTTGCTCCACAAAACCCTCGAAACCCTTGGACCTGAGAAGCAAATCGTCCCCTTTGGAAACCCCCAAACGGGAAATGCGAAATCTCCTGAAATCTCTGAATTGACCCCGAAAGGCCATCAAGAATTTTCCTTGCTTAGGCTTGTCCTCTGGAAGCCTTCCACCCTTGGACTCCCCTAAATCTTTAACCAGCTTATCAAAGTCTTCCCCAAACAGCTTCCCTTTAAATGGGAGCTTACTGAATCGTGACTTAGATGAACCGTCAGCTGCCCAATTCCTTAGCCACAGGGATCTCCATGCGGCCACCAACGAAGCCATACTATTTGCTAAAGCTCGGATCAGGTCGTAGTGCACATCTGCCAAATACGCCGACCCTGACTCTAAACGTTCCAGCTCTCTTACACTCTCCTGCTCCAAAGAAGCAGACTGCCGTGAGTGCTGAGCCCACCGGAGGCAGGCCCTCGCCACCCAAGATCCACAGATGGATGCCTGCAAGAACACCGCATCCGCTTCGAAAGATTGTTTTAACAAACCATCCACTTTCCTATCCTACGCATCCTTTAAAGCAGCGCTACCTTCAACTGGTATAGTGGTCTTTTTAGTAACCGCTGATACCGCAGCATCAATTCTCGGACAACAGAATCTCTCTTTGTCCTTATCCGCCAGAGGATATACCCTGTTCATAGTCCTTATTCCTCTGAGCCCCGCTTCAGGCTGATCCCACTCATCTTGGATCATCCAATCCACCACCTTGTGGACCGGGAAGACCACTTGCGCCTGACACACCGCCTGAATAACAGATCTTCCCCATCGTCTTCCTCGGTCGGCTGCTCAGTAGCCAATTTGAGTGTCTGAAGGGACTCCGTAATAAGGGCCGTCAACTCATCCTTCTGGAACACTCTGATGATCCTCGCTTGATCCTTGGGTTCCTGGATCTCCCCCCTCTTCCAACTCTTCCATATCTGCCTCCATCTCTAACTGTGCCTCCTCCATCTACTGCCACCCCAACTCTGAAGTGGAGTGCTCCGGTGGGCGAGGTCTCTTGGGGGGTTTAGGTGTCAAGCTCTCGCCATCCGCCATCCCGGGTTGCGGACCAGTCGAGGGGAGAGGCAAGGGCCCTGGCACCTTCCCTTGGCGTCTGACACAGAATGCCTGATGCATGAGTAAGACGAAGTCTGGACAAAAATCCCCTAACTGCGGATCGGAGTCTAGCCCCTGTACCGCATTGGGGTCCCCAGATGGAGTCTCAGGGCCGGAAGTGGATGGGACCGCCACCTGTGTCTCCCCCTCCGCTCCCGTAACAGACCCCTGGGAAGCGGGAACCACAGAACTCTCCATCTGCTGGCTCCACAATGGCCGAGACAGCCGCACAGCCCCGACAGATGCCGGTGTCCGCAACAGTGCCTCTATGGGTGCCACAGACGACACACTGTGGGCGTGCTGACATGAGTTGTTCGCCGCCTCACTGCTCCTGTGATTATAACCTAGTTAAATTGTCTTTTTTTTTTTAAATTAAGGAAAACTGAATGTCAGTGACAGCTAAATGCCTGATACAAGCCCCCCAAGGAGACCTGTCAAACAGGAAAAGTAAACAAACGAAGATCAACAAAAAAAAAGGGTAAAGAAACTGAAAAGAAAATAGCTAACCAACAAAATCTAACTATCCTCTGAGAATTAAAACTAATTCTCTTCCAAACCCTGCAGCTGTACTCCAGGCCGATATCGCTGCCGCCACTGGCTGACACACGGCGAAAACCGCGTGTTCAAGATGGCCAACGGCTGCTGAGGAAAACGTCTTTTTTGGCGCGGATGAGGAAACTCACCGACGGCCGAGAAACTCACCCGTACGTACCCTAATCGCTGCAAGCCCGTCCAAAAGCAGCTGATCTGGACCCGGAGCCCCTGCCAGCCGCGGCATCGCTCAACCATCACCAGAGCGATGTCCGCTGCGAGGCGCTCAGCTGTACACGCTCTATATCATGCAGTTCCCGGACCCGCAAGCTGCCGCTCCGCGGGAGCCGGTCTGTGAATGTGCCGTCCCAGTAGCTCTCCCCCGTGCCTTCAAGGGAGAGAGATCTGGTCAAGACATAGAGGTCTCGATTTAGCAGGGAAAGGTAACCGTCCTCTGCAGCTCTCCCAGGAGGGACTGGAGCTGATCGCCGTCCCCCACATCGCTCCTGCATTCTTCTGCCGCCGCGTGCTGCCCAATCAGGGCAGCCTCTAAGGATAAAAAGCAGCGCGACCTGGACCGAAGCCTTTCCTGTCCTCTGTAGCTCTCCCAGGAGGGATTGGAGCTGATCGCCGTCCCCCACATCGCTCCTACATTCTTCTGCCGCCGCGTGCTGCCCAATCGGGGCAGCCTCTGAGGATAAAAAGCAGCACCAGGCGGCAAGAGGGCCCTTTGGCGTGGCCCTTAGGCGGAGGCCCGATCTATTCAAGCAGCAAAAGAATCACCCAGAGCTAAAGACTCTACCCGAAACGAAACGCAGAGCCATCTTCACCAAAATTCATCGGACTCCCGCGGCACGTCCTAAACAGTAAGACAACTCTATACAATTTTTCTTGCCAATTTAATACCTCCCTGTATCTGTACGGAACAGTATCTCCAGAAACTGCACCAAATACTACCAGCTCGAAGTTCCTAAAATTTCTGACACAATCTGTACTCAACTATATGTGTGAACCCTAGCAAATGTAATACTGTGCAGTGTTTCCATCTCATTGCTACACTGTTATTTATTATTTGCTCATTGCTATACTATTACTCAGCCTTGACACTGTCTTACCATCTCATTGTCACCCTGTTGTCATATACCCATTGCTTAACTGTTACAAAACTGATACGGTTCTATTCAACCCCATTGCCATTGTCAATCTGTTAGCTTAAACTTAAGATAGCCTAGCTGCTACACTCTACAAACCATCTCCACTCAAAGCGTTAGTCTAACCATCCCAACCCCATCCGACAGAGCTTTATCATTGTTCAGCCACAATGCTTCCACCCACCACTTTCACACTCTCGTATACCCTTGCCTGCTGCTGCATACTTGCACTGATGCCCTCCCCTCCCACAACCCCATCCCAATTCTACATGGTTCATGGAGAAGACACCATGCACCCCCCCATCAACAGACAGAGAGACCTGGACACATGCCGTACCCCCACCTCATCTATATCGCCCTACAACAGTCCTACTCCCCTCAGCAGGATACATACACCCCTCCCTGTGACCTCAAATGTGCTCTCATAAACGCACTTTCTATCCATAAGAAATGGCCTGCCATAACTGACATGCTAGCAGCCCACAATCTTGACATCCTATGCGTTACGGAGACATGGATGTCAGCCTCAGATTCTGTTCTCCTCCATCAATATGTGCCCCCCAATTTCTCCATCCACACATGTCACAGAACCGACCGAAAAGGAGGAGGAACACTTATCCTGACCAAAGACAACCTACAATTTCAGCTAATTACCTCCAATAGCTCCCCTCACCTCGATTACAACTCCATAGCAAACACACACTGCACCATCAACTTGCTATACAGAGCACCTTCCCCAATATCAGATGACACCTCCTTAATCACTGACCTTTGCCTGCAACTCCTGCAAACCACGCACGGCAAACTGGGTGTTGGGCTATTTCAACCTCCCTGCCCTTCAAGACACCCAAGCCGAGGCCTTCCTCGACGCCCTTAAAGCACTAGGCTATACCCAACTGGTGAACTCCCCCACTCATATCAAGGGAAACATACTTGATCTTATTTTTGCCCCACAGGTAGCCACCTGCTCCACTCACAAGATCTCTCTCTCACTAAGCCCAGTTCCATGGTCTGATCACAATCTAATCAGATTCTCAATGCCCTATCACTCCATGCCCATTAGCCCCCCTACTTCAAACGAACCACCCACTTCGACCTCTAAACACTATCGTCCATTCAACAAAGAAGAGATCCTTGAGAGAGCACAGCTTCTCCTAGAACCACCAGAACAAAACCTGGATGACATGCTATCCTTATGGAACGAGAGTCTCAATGCTGTAATTGACGCCCCCTCCAGCAACAAAATGTCTAGCAAAAGGAAGGCGGCACCCTGGTATTCACCCGATCTAACGGTATCCCTCCGTTGACTTAGACAACTCGAAAGACAATGGCGCCGATCAAGGACAACCGAAAACCACGAAGCCTACACCGCCCATCTAGATGCCCATAGAATGGCTGTATCCGCGAGAATGAAACAGTACCACGCAGAGATCTTGCAATGATCCATAAACATAGAAACATGATGACAGAAAAAGACCACATGGCCTATCTAGTCTGTCCTTCCATATCAACTACAACAGTCCACTTTTTACCTTTAGAGATCCTCTGTGTTGGTCCCATGCTTTTTTGAATTCAGTTACTCTTCAATCTTGTCAAAATCTTGGCAAAGGAACCTTCCCCCGGCCACTCGAACCTCCCAGACCCACAGGAATATGCAGATTATCTACGAGCCAAAACAAGCCAGGCTGCCACTCCCTCAAGCTCTCAACCCCCAGACTAATCATCCCTACATCCCCCCCTTCAACCTCCCCATCAACCCTAGCAGATACCCAACATATTATTACCTCCTTCTCCCCCCCCCCCCAACTGTAAAGGATATCCAAGACATCATCACAAATATAAATACCACCACAGCACCAAACGACCCATGCCCCGCACACTGGATAAAAGCCTTATGGACCGAACTTAGTCCTTTTTTGTCCAAACTGATAGGCACTTCATTCCTCTCTGGAACATTCCTCCGGAACCTAAAGCAAACATCGATAAGACCGTTGCTGAAAAACAGCAAGCTTGACCCTGCTAAGATGGACTCCTACAGGCCAATATCGAGCATCCCTCTCCTAGCTAAAATCATGGAAAAAATAGTCCAACAGCTGACTCATCATATCGAAACAAATGCACCCCTTGACCCTTGCCAGCACGGATTCAGAGAGTCACATGGAGTGGAAACCTTGCTGACAACTCTATTTAACACCCTTACAATTGGGATTGACAATATCAGACAAGGCTTTGCTCTCATCTTCCTCGACATCGCAGCAGCCTTTGACTCGGTCAGCCACAAGTTACTCTTATCCCGCCTTGCCGATAAGGGCGTTCACGGAAGTGCACTCTCCTGGTGCACTTCATATCTTAAGGACAGATGGCAACATGTACGCTCCGGTCCATCTCTATCCAATCCATTCCCGCAAGAGAATGGGGTTCCACAAGGATCGTCACTCTCAGCCCTATTGTTTAACATCTATATGCAAACCATCTGAAACCTCATCCGGTCATTCAATATTAACTGCCTTGTATATGCTGATGTCCTAATGTTCACCCCAATATCCACAGATCAACCAGACCTCTCCCAGCTTTCAACATGCTTCGACGCTGTCACAGACTAGTTACAAACTCAAAACCTCAAAATAAACTTCAAAAAGACAGAGGTTTTCTTCATCAGCAAAGACCAGACATTCGCCCCACCCACATCACTCAAGGTACGCAACGCAGAACTCATCTCCAAGACGACGATTCGATACCTGGGCGTGACACTTGACCAGCGCCTTGACATGCACTCCCAAATAGGCAATACTGTAAGGGCAATTTACCACAAAGTTCAGATACTACGCCACATGAAACGGATTCTAGAACCAAATGACTTCCGAACAGTCTTTCAAGCCCTAATAATGCCTCATTTTGATTACACCAACTCCATCCTTCTCGGCCTCCCAAAGAGCTCGCGATGAACGCTGCAGCAAGAACCCTCTGTGGAGCATCAAGAAAAGAGCATATCACCTCCATCTTGAAATGTCTGCACTGGCTCCCTGTCCACTGCAGAATCACATTCAAGGCCCTAACAATGACATTCAAGGCAATTAACAGAAGCACATCCACCTCCATCTCAGACCTTATACACCCCTCAACAGATCAAGGAGATCAATAGCCTGCAATACCATACTTCTCCCAAAAGCCATCACTAAATGCTCCAAGACTACGAGAAGGCGTGCCTTTGCACTATATGCACCCTCTTGCTGGAACGCCCTACCACCTGACCTCCGCGCCATAAGCAACCTCCCTCAGTTCAGGAAGGCACTCAAACATCATCTCTTCCTGCAACACTTCTCCAATACTGACATCATCACCTAGCCTTCCCCACCCCGACCCACAGCAGCTCTCACAGAGTTACTGCTCCTGCACTACAATCAGTACACTTAACCCACACTACCACCTCCCCTTAACAGACCCCGGAGTAACAATGCAAATATGTAGATGTATACAGCCACCCTAGAGCTTTTGTAAATACTGCCAAATATCATGGGCAACCATTATACTAATTTGTACATAGTGTATATAGTTCACCTGTTCACCATGTTTAATTTCCCTGTTCATTCTAAGTTCAATGTTAGACTGTTCTACATTGCACAACTCTTGTTACTTGTGAACCGCGCTGATGATAAATAGTGCGGTATAGAAAAACAATAAAATAAATAAATAAACCTTTTTTTTTTTAAAGAAATATTACCCACTATAAATAAAACAAACTTAAAGGGCCATACCAAAATTAAATCTCTTTTGCCAGGCCTTTGATCTCCCTCCTCCCGATGATGGTGCCTTGTCCCCTGGTCCCCCCCCTCCCCACCCTCCATGATTATCCCCTTGCCTGTCCGTTCCTCATCTCCCTTCCTTTTTCTCTTTCCTCCTCCCGCCCTATTGTCCCTCTTGCCCCTCTTGGGCTCCTTCCCCTTTCTATCTTTTCTCTGCTCTTTCCTATCCTATCGGTTTTTGGCGCTCTTTTCTGGCTTTGTTTCCAGTAGCCTGCTTTTTGTATTGTACACCGCCCTGATGCTTCGGCCTGGGCGGTTCATCAAATTGTGCAAATAAAGATAAAGATAAATGAAAGGGATCATAGAGATCTAAGAATTTAAGAACTTAAGAATTTAAAATTTAAACCCTAACTAACCTGCTCCTTATTAGTTTCTCTAGTGAGCCCAGCACCTAGGCTCACTACGTCCTCCTGCTGCATGGAGACTGGACACATTGGAGCTGATGGGAGATTCCAGCAGGCTACATCCAGTGATGTCACGAATTTGACATGCCCAGTCTCCAAGCTGCAGGAGGTGGTGCACTACCCAGACGTGGAGGACTAAACTGGAGGAACCTTGGCTTTTCATTAGTTCTTTGTCTCCACCAATCTGCTGGTAGGGGAACACAATCCACTTGTCAGGACTGGTCTAGCAGTACAATATGGAAATGACGTAGTATAACCTCTAGCTGCTCAAGATATGGTGCAGGACGAGGTCATCAGAAGACTCTGGAATTTTCTATCTCCACTTCTGCTGGTTGTGGGGGACACAACCCACCTGTCAAGGCTGGCCTAGCAGGACAATATGGAATATAACAAAGAATCATCAGCCTGTACTTCTATACACAGGGAGGGAAGCAGTTTTCAAATGGGCATTACCCCACACCTGGTGCAAGGATATTGGGCCTGCCTTTGTATGTACAGTATGTGCCAGTTTTCTGTGTAGGTAAAAAAAAAACAATGTGTGCACACACATCAACTATTTTTTTTCCCACAAAGATAGAATTGTTTCACTTAATACAGATTAGCTGGGTAGCCAATAAGTAGTTGTCAAGAAAACTGTAAAAACTTGATATATCATGATTTATTATGAAACAATACTTATAACCACACATTTACTATTTTCTCTGGTTAGCATTGGTCAGCTAGAAGTGTTATTCTAGTTTTGTGCACTGTTAGACCAACCAAATAAAGCAGGGACAATTAAAATTAGCAGCACAAAAGCAAAAACACTATGACAAATGGACAGTTTTCCCACACAGGAGTGCCTTCTCTCTCTCGATTGGGGTAAATTTTGAAGACAATACTGGAGAGGGGGGGGGGGGTCACCACCACAGAGCCGGATCCAAATACATACCTGGATTTGGATCTTGACCGGGAATGTGATTCAGAGCCTTTTGAAGCCCGCGATGGACTGCGAGATCCTGACCTGCTCTCAGATTTTGCATGAGCAGGGCTCCCAGATGGGGATTTGGAGTGGGAGCGGGATGCCTAACAAAGAAGACAGTATTACAAATAGTACTTGTCATACAAATGCCTAGCACCTAACATTTTAAAAAAAATTCTATTTTACTGATTGCTCCTGAAAAACAAATGGTTAGGAACATATTTGCTTTAACACCCTCCTTAAATTTAAACCCATTAACACTGTATATGCTCCTTTATTAACACCCTACTTGAACCACATCAAATAACTAAGTAATCATGCAAATTCATTGCTAACTTGTTCATACAGACACTGGAACATAAACCATACATTTACTTAACCTAGGACCCATTCATTCTTCCAGATTCTTTTAATTCTACTTCACTCTTGCTTTTTACTTTTCTTCATTCTTCATTCAGTTTTTCATTTTTCATAGTTCGCGAATTCTTCCCCAATTCAAAACAATTCATTAAAGCCTTAAAAAAAATTCAAGTGCTTCTATCTGACCAATCTTCTGTTCAATTTTTCCCCCATTCAATTTTAATTTTCTGATCTTTAATACTTTTCATTAGCCTTCTTTTATCTTGATTTATCTTCCACATTCTTGGAAAAAACTCTTCAATTTCTTCACGAACATTAACCTTAATGGAAAAAGAACATTTAGTATATTTAAGTACGTGGGGATGATAATACTCTGCTGGTGTTCAGAATTTCATCTATCAGAAGTAGGAATATCCAGCAGGTGACGTGCAAAACAAGCTACTTTAAAACATCATATATCATGTTTACATTTCCAGCTTGTAAAACATCTTTGCCTATCTAGTCACACAAAAAAAACAAACAACCCCCCTCACAAAAATTTTCAAGCGCTAGTTTCACATTCTTTTCGGCATTCTAATTAAAATATGTGCAAAAACTTGCCATGCCATATTACTTTGAACAAATCAATAAGTTTTGTCCAGGTTAAGCCAAGTTCAACAACTGTTCTTAGAAAGCATAAAAATTACCCCTACAGCCCTTTTTATAAAACTAGCTTCAAAAACACAAACACCTTAATGAAAAGACCACAGGCTTTTATAAATTTCAAACACTTAACATATGCAACCCCGACTTCCGGTGATGTCATCTTACTGCATGGCGGTGCCTTGATCGGGCTCTGCCGAGGAAGCCTGCAAAAAGGTGAAAATCGAGCTCCCAGCATCCGGGCAGGAGTGGGGATGTGATGGGGCTTGCTGCTAAAGACCTCCAGAAATAATTGAAAGTGCGAACGGGAGGGCAGCAGCGATCACAGGGGACGATCGCAAAGACGGCGAGCAGGAGAGGAGAGGTGCATCAAGGAGCGCGAAGAGCTGGGAGGCTAAGCAGAGGAAAACGGCGAAAAGGCGCTCGAGAGAGCACCAGCTATCGGAGAGAAGAGGTGAATTGTGGGGGAAGTGCGTTTTTTACCCCCGGAGAGAACTTAGAGTGATCGGGAGAGGATTTAAAGAGTGATCGGGAGATGGAGTAGTGGAGCGGAGAGAGGCACCGTGTGGAGTCTTGAGCGGTGTGGCAGGAGGCCGCAAAAAAGAGCGGGAAGAAGGAGAAAGCAGCAGTGAGCGGCTGGACGGGGCAAAGGAGGTGAATCGGGCAGCGAGCAGAGTCAGGGTGCTGAGACAAGGTGAGAGGAGAGCAGCGGAGCAGCGGGGAGAGGATTGGGCCCAGCAGAGGAGGTCAAGAGAGTACGGAGAGGGCAGAGAGGGGCCTGATCTGCAGAGGAGCGGGGAGAAGAGGACGTCAGATGGTGGAGCTGGCTGGAGAAGGAGGAATGTGGAAGAATTACAAGGGAAACAGCGGAAGGCAGCTAGAGGCGCACCCCTAAATGATTGAAGGTCCCGAGGTGAGGGACGCGTTGGCTGGAACAGCCTAGGAGGGGAAGGCGCCAGGAGGGCAGAGGAGGGACAGAGCACTGCCAACGTAGCCCCACTGGTAATAGCTGGTAGTGTGCTGCACAGACAGAATACCCCATAAAGGGGGAGAGGTCAGCAGAGCCTAGTAAGGGATCATAGCCAGTGGAGAGGAGAAAGGAGCATCAAGATGGAGAAGAATAAGAGAGAGCAGTCTGTAAAGAAAAAACTGGCAGAATATCGCTCATCTTATGCGGCAGTCGGTGGAGGGAAGGAGGGGGAGAAGGAAGGCAAAAGGGCCGCTGAAATGGCTCCAGAACAGGTGGTGGACGAGAAAGGAGAGGAGTGCCTGGGAGTAGCTGTTCAAATTAAGCAGTGGCTCACAGAATTAAAAGATGAATTAAAGGTGGAAATTAATGGTGTGAAAAACGAGTTAAAAAAACCTTACAATCAATCAGACAAGACATTACAGATTTGGGAGAGTGGAAGAGGCTGAGTCTCAGCTGGAACAAGGAGTCGCCATGGAAAACCTTACAAAAGGTTGGACGGATTTACAGCAGGCCCAAGAAGAGATATGGGGTAAAAACAGATTTGGAGGATCGGTCCAGAAGGTATAATATCAGAGTGCGGGGTATCCCAGAGGCACCCAGATATAAGAACTGTGAGGCAGTTATTCAAAAAGTGTTTGGAGAACTGCTAAAAGCTGCGGCCACAGAAGAGGAGGGAGCAGGGGCAGCTCTGCGAATAGAAAGGGCTCAAAGAGGATTGGGGCCCATCAGAGTTAATAGGCCGAGAGACATAATAGTATGCTTGAGTTCCTATAAGATGAAAGAATCTCTTTTGGGAGCTGCCAGAAAGGTGAAAAAATGGAAATTACACTTACCTGGTAATTGATGTTCCTTGAGGAAGTACAGTTCAGTCCTCCACCACTGGGTAGTGCACCTCCTCCTGCAACATGGAGACTGGACAAGTCAAACTTGTGACATCACCGGGTATATCCTGCTGATCTTCTCCCATGATCCCCCAGTGACCTACTGTCAAAGCAGACTCAAAGGAGCAAACAAACAACCAGTTAAAGTACTAAATACAAAGCTATGCTCAAACTTCAACTTTAAAATCACAGGGCCCCAAAAAGAAAGGCCGAAAACACCCTCCTCCGTGCCCCTGTCCCCCTGCGCACCAAACAGCGGAAGACAGAGAGCTAGAAGGAAGGAGAACTAAGGAAGAGGCAGAAAAGGTTGCTCTCGCGATTACCTGCCAATCAGAGCCCGTTGCCGACGCTAGGATCCGAAAGCACACTCGGAACTGACGCCTCGCGTCTGAAACATCCATCCCCGGGCGGGAATGAGGACTGAACTGTACTCCTTCAAGGAACATCAATTACCAGGTAAGTGTAATTTCCATTTCCTTATCGGTCCTACAGTTCAGTCCTCCACCACTGGGATGTACCAGAGCAGTAATCATTGGGAGGGACCTATCCAGTCGGCTCGGCCCCTAAACGAACAGAGCAGGCACTGACCCCAGCCCGCTCCTCACGTCAACAGGCGGTAAGCCAACCAGGAAGACACGACCGAGAGCCCACTTGGATCCTCTTCACTGGTGAAAACAGCACAGAACTCTGCCCCAAGCAGCGCTAGTGCTTCAGAAAGACAAACTCGCCATCGCAAACACACTGAACACCCTAGAAACAGACCTACTGAGAAGGCTACCGGAGCTCCGCCTGAAAAATCCGCTTGAGCTCCCCCTTGGCTCTCGACCCCACCAGGGTGTCAAGTGTTAGCAACCGCTGCTCTCCCACAGAACCCGCCTCCACGGAGGGACAGGCAGCGAAGAGACCTCCCAGAAAGCGACGGAACCTTCACCTAAGGTCCAAGAAACGCAGGTTACAAGCAAAGTGTTCTTGCGTAAGTCCCAAACCGACAACTAGACAGGCACAGCCGGATTCCACGAGGGAGAACGGAACCGAGGTCCATCCAGACAGAGGTGGGAAGCAAAATGAGGGAAATGGAAAAACCACCAGCGTCAAACACCCTATTTGTCACACCTCTTAAGGGCTTTATTCTTTGCAACACAAAGTAGCTCTACAGCTATGTCCTGGACCAGTTGGAGTCTTTTTAATTGAGAATGTGGAATGCAGCTAAGCAATGAGTTGCAATAAACCAAGCGTGATCCACCAAAGGCATATAAGAGGGTGTCAAGTGCCCCAGAGTCCAGCGTTGTTTCAGAAGATGTGGAGTCTTACATGGTGTGACAAAAAAGAAAGGAGACTCTGTTAGCCACGCCCACGACGCAATGCCAGTAGGCCAACCGCTTACATCACCTGGATATGCCCTCTGGAATTGGAGGAACCATGCAGAAGTAGCAATCGCCGACGTGATCCATGGGCCCTCTCCAGATCATTGGAACCGCAAAAGACTTTGATGGTCTTTTCCCATCCATCCACAGCCTGAGATCTGCTACACATGTATTGCAGCATATGTGTGGCGCCTAGCTTTTATCCTGATCTTTTATTCTGCAGCCAAAATATAAATTGTAGGCTTTCTGAACCGCCACAGTCATATGCCATTTTTGTGATGTAAAAGTCACATCACCACAACTAGAGCAGAAATTATCTGCATGATTAACACCAGTACGAGGAATCGCCAAATATGCTGTGAGTGACCTATCGGTATAAAATAAATGTCTTTTTTTTTTTTTTTTTTTTTTTTTTTACTGTCAAGCGAGGCAAATTTAAGTAGTGACTGCATCAACTGGTTTTGGACAGTTATTTCGATTGGTTGCAAGTAAAGATTATGCAAGCTCACGCAAATGTTGCAGAATACACTGGTAATGGTCCCCACTGACTAATGAAGAGCACATATCTTAGCAACCAGACCCAGTCGGCCATTTTCACTATGACCTCTGAAAGGCATAGAATGGACCAGGCCACGGCCCCGTACCAATGCGTCGACGCTATCCAGTAGCCTCATATGTCCTCTGCTAAACATCGACCCGTCGCCGCAGACTGACAGGTCGCCATGAGGTCCAATATGGGCTGTCCGCATCTGAGCACACGCGGCGCACACACCTCCTGATGCAATCTCACTCCTCCGGCAAACACTCGGACCCCACTAAGGACATTCGCCACCACAGTGTCCCCACCGAAACGCAGGCCGCCAAGGCTTCAACCGCTCACGCTGTCCCTTCGCTCGGGCCACCCTGACCACCCGACCGACTCCACCCTGCCGATTGAAATAGGCCACCATCCCGGAGATCTCAGACAGCACCTACAGCGCTCGATCCGCTACTGTGTCCGCGAATGCCTGCCATGGCTGACGTACCGCGTACCGTTCCAGTCAGACGATGGAACACTGGGCGTGCTGCGTACACTAAAACGCCTTGTACATAAAGGATCCCCAAAATGTAGCTGAGTCTAACCACGCTCCGGCCAAGCTCCCGGAAGAAAGGGACAGAACCTTATAAAAAAAGAAGTGGGGACAATTAGGAAGACTTTCCTGTTTGATTATTCTTTTTTTTTTTTTTTTTTTTTTTTTTACTTTTTACAACTCCATAAGGGCCACAAGGCACACAACCGAACAGGGCATTGTCCAGAGAACGCAAGGCCCCTCCTCCAGGCTGACTCCACATCCACAGCCTAAACCGGCAGTCACCTTGGCTGATGCCGAGCAGCGCGGAAGCCAACTTGTAAGCCCAGCATATGAAGTATGCCTACTAGAACAGCATTCCACAATGGAGGGACATGTAACCGGACGGCTTTGAATATGAACCTACAGATATCCCGCGCTTGCTCCAAGACAAGCACTGTGCAGCCTACTGGTCTTCTCGGAGCACCGCCACGACCCGAAGACCTAAACCGGCCAGCAAAAGACGACATACGCTGGGGCCCGAAGGAACCTGGTTGAACGGATCCCAGCACTCCCTGTATCGTTAGGATCGGAGCCTCCCCCCAAGGACTCAGCCCTGGCTGGAACCGGCTGAGCATAACTCCAGGCCCTGCGGCGAGCCCCCACGAAGAAGTGGGACGCAACGATGCCTTGAGGAAAGGGAAGGCGCAATGGGTGAAGCAAGTTGCTAGCCGACCAAGGGAGTAAACCCCACACGCGCACCTCAACGGAAGGACGGAAGAACCGAGGATTCTGGTCCCACAGATGCGCCTGCTAGCCTTTAACAACATACACCTCCGCAGGTACAAAAAAACTTAAATTGTGAGCACCTTCAGGGGTAAGGGGAATAGACGACAGCCTCCGACTGTGGACCACCTTGTCTTGCACAACAGACAGCAGCACCCCACCAAACAAATGATTGGGAATATATGACCTCAGAACCCCAAGGCAGAGGTAAAACAGTAGAACGTGCAGTGGATGTGAATTTCCAGATCTGCCAGCCCTCCTGCCCACATTGAGAAGAGGCAGAGAAGAACTGGACTGGCGGATCTGGAGGGGTGCCTCCTGGACAGCCGGGCCACCGAAGGGAAAGCTGATGACTGAGGCCCAAACTCCTCAGGATGGCCCCGTCTTGCATTGGCAACCCCATGCAACACCATGACAACCCCGCTCACGATATCCCAAGCGATCTCTGTCATTGCTGCAACAATCACCTGAGCATGAGATCACAGACAGAACACGGACATGCAGACGCACTCAAGGAGAGTGCACCTAAGAAGTATGAGCCTATCCAACATCCAGCACCACATGTCCAGGTGTCCCACTCCTGTCACCCAAAACACAGGACGCTTGAACCTAGGTGACCGTCATAGCAAAGACAGGGAGGCCTGACTGCCGCTATCAACCCTTCCAGGACCCTGGAACACTAAGCTCCGGACTGTGCCATCCAGCAACACTTCTCACGATCCCCAGCAGGGGCCTTTCCCCAGATGGCCCAGATGGGCAGAGTTCCCGCCAAATGGGCAAGCTGCGCTCTGATAACATAGTGCAGAAAACCAAATCAAAGTGTCTTAACCTAGCTAATTTTTGTCTAATAGTGATCATTCATAATATCAGCCAGGCTCAATCATAACATTAGTATTAATGATCTCTAAAGATTGAAGAGTTACTAATGTAACACTAATTGTTTTTTTTGTTTTTTGTTTGTTTTTTTTTTAAAAGAGCTTCAAAGGCGATCTTGGAAACTACAGACCAATGAATCTGAGTTCAGTGCCAGTTAAATGATAGAACTTGTTCTGAAAAGCAGCACCAAGCTGTCTTTTCAAAGGGTTAATAAACATGTGAGTAAGCCAAATGATATGTATCTGGATGTTTTAGAAGGTACTTGACAAAGCCCCTTATGAACTTCTCCTGAGGAAGGAGATGATGTGCTATTATAGAATGGGAAATGGATCAAAAACAGGAACACAATAGGACTAAATGGCCAGTTTTCTCACAGGAGACCCGTAAATAGTGGAATGTCTCGGGATCTGCACTGGAACTGGCATCTGGTAACATCTACTGCACTGAAATGATCTGATCAGCAAGCATGGCGATCAAATTTGCAGATGGCATAACGACATTTAGAGGCTGTCTGCACAATTTCCAAGCATATAAACATGGAAATAGCATCCTTATGTAAATGACAATTTCAGAAAGGGCTCAATTTGTAGGTGGTTGTGCCGCAGATGACCCTGAATGGCCAAATCCTAGCACAGAAACCTGCTGCTGACAGACGTCGCTAACTGCCAGAATGCAGACAAAGGTAAAGGCACCCCCCAAGAAGTAAAACCCAAACCAATCACATTACATTCAAAGAACTATAAACTATCATGAAATTAAAAGGAAATTAAAATTAGAATTAAAATTAAAAGTAACAGCAAAAGGAAGTCCTTATCTGGGTGTAGCCGCGTGGAACAGCGTCGTCTGCTCAAACGCGAGGCTGCTCCGCTCTCCGCCACGAGGCCTCAGCCCTGCCGAGAAAATAGCGCCAATCCGAAGCAGGCCCGTTTGGCGCCAGACACCACAGAGGCGGCAAGAGCTCAGAGCCCCTCCATGCGGACTCGAGAGACTCCCTTGTGGCGTCGGGATGCAGCAGTTACTCCGCTGTAGCTGCGGGATGAAGAGCTGTCCAGACACGCTGCTGCCTCGCACCACCAGAAGTAGCACACGCTGCGAGCCCCGGCCCACCGGCTAAAGAACCTCGAACGGCCTGAGGCTCCCGCCGCGATGGGAATCTGCCGCATGGACACTGCCAAAATGCAGGTGTTCCACAGAGCTCTCCCCCGTACAGTCCTGGGGGAGAGATCATCACCGGGCACAGAGACCGAAGAATCCCAAGCAGAGAGGCTAGCTGGCAGCGTGAACTTTGAAAAGGGACAGAACCCCCCTTTACACTAAGGCAGACTAGGTGAAAATAAATAAAGTAAAAGTAAATGAAATTAAATGAAAATGAATACAATTTACAGGATTACACCTAAAGAAGGGCAAAAGAAATGCAAGGTAAATCAAATCCTGACTAACTGCTCCTAAACTGCTTCTCAAGTGAGCCCAGCACCTAGGCTCACTACGTCCTCATGCTGCATGGAGACTGGACACACTGGGGGATCATGGGAGAAGACCAGCAGGATATACCCGGTGATGTCACAAGTTTGACTTGTCCAGTCTCCATGTTGCAGGAGGAGGTGCACTACCCAGTGGTGGAGGACTGAACTGTAGGACCGATAAGGAATTTCCAGTGGGAAGCGCACACGATTGAACTGTACCAGGATCTGTCACAGAGAATGCTACAGCGAAGAAGAGAGTTAAAGGAGGTTACGGCATATTTAAGGAGGACAGACTCGAGATACAAATAGCTGTACCCATTTGGTTTGTTGCTTACAGTGCAGGGGCGGTTACGTCGAGTGACAAGCAGTGCAGAAGCGTGGAAGGCGTTGAGAGATTTAGAAACATAGCAACATAGAAATATGATGACAGAAAGACCACATGGCCTATCTAGTCTGTCCTTCCATATCAACTACAACACTCTATAAGCCCTTCCTCTCCCACACTGCCGAAACCTCCCTCCTTCCCACCCCGGTGGAAAATCTTTCAATCCTGTGATTGTGTTTTGAGATTAGGTCTTCCCCAACTACTTCCTACATCCCTACTGGTCCCACACTTCCAAGGATAGGAAAATATGCAGATTACCCCTATCCAGCCCTTCCCTCCTCCTCCTCCAGGGTCCCACACGCCCCCTGCTCCAAGGTCAGTCCCACACTCCCCTGCTCCAGAGTCAGTCCCACAACCCCCCTGCTCCAGGGTCACCCTATCCTCTGTTCCATCATAACCCATTGCTTTTCTTCCCCCACTCCCCACCAATCAAAAAGAGCTCTCAGTTGGGCAGCCTCATAGTACGTTTTGAAATAGGAGCGGCCTAGTGGTTAAGACATGGTACCTCAGGCCAGAGGCTAGCAGTTCAATTCCCACCTGGGGACAGCAATCTCAGGTCAGAGGGACTGGGGTTTCTAGTCCTATTAAGCCACAAGGAGTGGGGGCGACTAATCTCCCGGAAGAGGCCAAAAGTCCAGCCAAAACAATAGACAACAGTGCTGATATCTCGAGGGTTGTCAGCCAGAGATGGCACAGAGCAGCGGAGGGTGGCAGGAGACTGGCAAGATTGGCCAAAGACGGCCAGAGAAGATACGAGAAGGAACAAGAAACCGGCTGAGGCCAGGGACTCCAACTAGAAATGTCACAGAAGATGTTAAATATGAACAGGATTTTGATCTGTGGAATAATGTAATATGCAGTGCGGTTGGTATAGAGGGAGGAGATGGAGGGGGTGTGGGTGAGGGAGGAGAGGGGGGAGAGAGAGGGTGGTAGAGGGGAAGCTCACACAACGGGGGGCAAAAGGGGTATCGAGGGGGAGGAGGAGAAAGTGGGGTGGGGTAGCAGCAGAAGGGGTGGGATGGAGCTAGAGAGCTGGGGAGGACGAGGGGAGGGAAGGTGAGATGGGGGGGGGGGAAGAGGGATGGGGGCAGGCTGTGGTTTGATGGCGGTTACCTGTATGGAAGTCAAGTCTCCAGTGAGGAGTGGAGGGAGGAGGGGAGGGGGAGGGAGCGGGGGGGAGGTTAGTCGGAGTAGGGTGAAGAAGGCGGGAGTTGAAACTGATATAAGGTGAGTTAAAACTTGTAACACTGAATGTTAAAGGGCTCCATTCACCAATGAAGCGGCAGAAATTGTATAAAAGAGGTTAGACGCCAAAAAGCGTCAACAGTGCTTATACAGGACACACATCTAACAAGGGCAACAGAAAAAATGGTCCAGCTTCGGGACTATGGGCTCGGTTTCTATGCATCAAACACAGTGGAAAAGAAGAAGGGTGGGGTGGCGGTCTTTATTTCCTCCAAACTTAAGGTGGAGGTGCAGAAGACAATTCGGGATAAAGAGGGTAGGTATCTGCTGCTGCGCATAAAAGTGGGTAGTGAGTGGTACTGTATAATGAATATATATGCAACGACTGGGGGCAGAGGGAGTTCTGGACACAATTAGATGTAGCGGTGGGGCAGACAGGGGACGGGAAAATCATTTGGGGGGGGGGGGAGATTCTAATTTGACGTGGAATCCAGATAGAGATGCCAAGGGGAAAAGAGAGCTGATAGGCGTAGGTATAGGAATTTCGTGACACGGCATTGCTTGGTCGATGTATGGCGGTACCACAACCCCGGGAAGAGGCAGTTCTCATATTTTTCTCCGGTGCATGGTACCTATTCCCGGATAGATGCGGTATGGGTAACAAAGGAGTTGATGTGTAGGATTAAAGGGGCAGAAATGGATGCCATAACATGGACAGATCATGCATTAGTGGAGGTAAGACCGTCAATGGAGGGGGAGAGAGGAGGAACCCAGTTTTGGAGGCTGAATGAATCTTTATTGGACGATGAAAGGGTTAGGGTGGAGATAGAGCGGGAGACAGCGGATTATTTCAGATGGAATGATAATGGTGAGGTGGCATGGGGGGGGGGGGAGTATGGGATGGGTATAAGGTGGTTTTGAGGGGGGTATTTATAAAATGGGGAGCACGGAAAAAGAGGGAGCGGGAGGAGAGAGAAAGGGAGCTGCGGGAAAGATTATTGGAGCTGGAAGCGCTTGATGCGGGGGATGGAAGAGGAATGTATTGAGGTCAGGTTCTGGCAGTCAGGGCGCAATTAAATGCGATGCAGGCGGAGATCATCAGATATCGTATGCAGTTATTGAAACAGGGCTTCTTTGAGGGGGGGAATAAAGCTGGTAGGTATATGGCACAAAGGTTGAAACAGAGAAAATTTAAGATCCCACATATTGAAAATTCGAGGCAGGGATGGGAAATTAATCCATAGCGATGGGGATATTCGGGAGGCGTTTAAAGGGTATTACCAGGAATTGTATGCAGCCCGAGCAGACCCGGACTCTGCAAGAGTACATAGTTATTTAGAATCTATAAAGCTTCCGAGATGACAGGGCGAAGTTAAACGCAGACATTAAAGCGGAGGAGGTAGTGCAAGCAATAAAGCAGCTGAAGGTTAATAAGGCCCCGGGTTTAGATGGCCTTACGGCGCAGTTTTATAGGAAGTTCAATGAGATATTACTTGGTCCGTTGTTGAGGCTATTTAACCTTCCACGGGAGGGGGGAGTGTTAGCGGATTCCATGGGATGGGCTGGAATCACAATTATACATAAAGGTGGTAAGGACCCGCAGGAGTGTGCCTCATATAGATGCCAAATTACTGGCCAAAATATTAGCAACCCGTTTAAATGCGGTAATCGGGAAGTTGATTCATCCGGATCAGGCGGGTTTTATCCCAGGGCGGATAACATCAGGAAAGTCTTGAATATAATCTGGTCAGTGGGGCAGAATAAGCAGGAGGCGTTGCTAGTATCATTGGACGCGGAAAAAGCTTTTGATCAAGTGTCATGGCCCTTCCTATTTCGGGTTATGGATCAGATGGGGTTGGGAAGCGAGTTCAAGGGATGGGTGGAAGCCTTATATCGGAAACCGAAAGCATGTGTTAGGATTAATGGAGTGTATACGGCCTTCTTTGAGCAGGGGAGAGGGACAAGGCAGGGGTGCCCGCTGTCACCCCTATTATTCACACTATGCTTAGAGCCCTTTGCGGAGAGAGTGAGAGAAAGGGAAGATCTGATGGGAATAGCGGTGGGAAGGAGGGAATATCGAATATCTTTGTTTGCGGATGATATTATAATGAGTGTGACTAGACCGCGATATTCGATACCCATACTCATGTGGGAATTAGAGGAATATGGGCGACTGTCGGGATTTAAGATAAACTGGGCAAAGTCAGAGATATTGAATCTGTCCATACCGGAGGTGGAGCAGGCCAGTATCCTTTTCGATGGGCTAAAGGGAAGATTAGAAATTTGTTAGTGTAGCTGGGTTTAAAAAAAGGTTTGGACAAGTTCCTGGAGGAAAGGTCCATAAACCATTATTAAGAAGGGACCCAGGATATCAATGCTTGAACCAATACAAGCATTGTGGAACCTGTGTCCCTTGGGGAAACTGCTAGGTACATATGACCTAGATTGGCCACTGTTGGAAACAGAATACTGGGCTTGATGGACCTTGGTCTTACCCAGTATGGCATATCTTATGATCTTATAAACATATACAGGAGACCTTCCGAAGGCCACTTCTGGACCAGGGCATCCAAGCCTTCGGACATCCTTTCCTTCCTTCGACTGAAAAACCGGCTTGCTTTGACTGTTTCGTAGCGCGCCATGAGGTCCATGATCGGCGTCCCCCAAAGAGCTACCACTTGGTCGAACACTTCCTGCGCTAGTTCCCACTCTCCATGGTCTATCTTGCACCTGCTGAGGTAATCGGCCGTCACATTTTCTGCCTCGGCCACGTGCTGCGCTGACAGGGCCAATAGATGGGCTTCAGCCCACTGTAAAAGGCTGTCCGCCTCCTTCTCCAGAGAGGAGCTGCTTGTTCCCCCTTGGCGGTTGATGTAGGCCACCGTGGTGACATTGTCCAAAAGGGCGCAGACTGCCCTTTGCCGAACCAAGGGCTCGAGAGCTCTGAGTGTCAACGCTACTGCCCTCAGCTCCAGTCTGTTGATGGACCACCGTGATTCCCTTGGGGTCCAGCTTCCCTGTGCGAACTGGCCCTAGCAATGCGCACCCCAGCCTGCTAGACTTGCATCTGTCGACAGCTGTATCCATTGGGGTGGATCGAGAGGCATCCCGCATCCTAGGTTCCTTGGGCACCTCCACCAGAGAAGAGCCCTCCTGACCCGAGGTGGACAGGGCAGTTGCATGGATAAGGGATGATGTTGATGGGACCAACGCCGTAACAAGGTGCGTTGAAAGGGTCGCATATGTGCCTTGGCCCACGGTACTACCTCTATCGCCGCCGCCATGGTGCCCAGCAGTTGTAGGTAATGCCAGGCGGTGGGGATTCATCTTGATACGAAGAGAAAGACCAGGTTCCTCAGGTCCCGAAACCTCTGCTTCGACAGGAAAACTCTTCCTCTCCTGGTGTCGAATCTTGCTCCAAGGTAATCGATCTCCTGCGAGGGAATTAATCTGCTCTTTGCTCGATTGATGACCCAACCCAACTCCTCCAGGAATTCCACCACCCTGGCTGTAGCTGTACGACTCTCCGTTTCCGACTTCGCCCGAATTAGCCAATCGTCCAGGTAGGGATGTACCAAAATTCCCTCCTTGCGAAGAGCCGCGGCCACAACCACCATTACTTTGGTGAACGTCCTGGGGGCTGTTGCTAGGCCAAAGGGAAGGGACTGGAACTGAAAATGGCCTCTCGGTACTGCGAATCTCAGGAACTGCTGATGAGACCTTCGGACCGGGATATGTAAGTATGCTTCCGTCAAATCTAAGGATGTCAGGAACTCCCACTGTCTCACCGCTGCAATGACCGACCTCAGGGTTTCCATTCGGAAGTGAGGAACCGAGAGACAGCGATTGACTTGCTTTAGGTCTAGGATTGGACGAAAGGACCCTTCTTTCTTTGGTACCACAAAATAGATAGAGTATCGACCGGAACCGTATTGGTCTCTCAGAACAGGAACCACCGCTCCCAGCGCAATCAGCCTTGAAAGAGCATCCTCTATCGCTGCCCTCTTTTCTGGAGGGCCGCAGGGAGACTGAATAAAGGCTGGAAGCACTTGTTTTGCGAATTCGAGAGCGTACCCTTCTCGGATCACTTCCAGCACCCATTGATCTGATGTGACCCGGGCCCAGGCAGGAAGGAACTGCCTTAACCAACCCCCCACCAGCAGGCCTTTCTCCTGGACCCCCGATGTCTCATTGAGGTTTCCTGGGGCCTGAGGAGGAGGAGGGAGCGCCAAAACTTCTCCCTGCCCCTCGAAACCCCATGAAGCCTTGACCTCTAGAGGGGAGGCAGCCCTTAGGAAAGGAGTTCGGTCTGGCCGAACGGAATCTTCGAAAGTCCCTTGGCTGACTCCGAGCCGGAACCATCGTGCGACCTTGTTTAGGCCTGTCTTCCGGGAGCCTACCCCCCTTAGACTCGCCTAGGTCTTTAACCAACTTGTCCAGGTCTTCACCAAACAGCAGCTTCCCCTTGAAAGGGAGGCGACTCAGGCGAGCTTTCAAAGAGGGGTCCGCCGCCCAATTGCATAGCCACAAATATCTCCTGGCTGCTACCACCGAGGCCATATTCTTTGCTAGACTCCTAATAAGGTCGTTCTGGCTATCTGCCAGGAAAGCGGAACCAGATTCTAACCGAGCCGAAACAGCCTGCGCGTCGGCTGAGGCGCCGTCCAATAGTTGAAGTTGTTGAGCCCACCTCAGACAGGCTCTTGCTACCCACGCCCCTGATACTGAGGCCTGCAGGGCGAGGGCACTAACATCAAAGGCTTGCTTCAGCAGCGTATCCATTTTTCTATCCTATCTCTAAGCACCACGCTGCCCTCGACCAGGATGGTCGTCTTCTTTGTCACCACTGACACCACAGCGTCTACCCTTGGGGACTTCAGCAGGTCCTTGTCTGGCTCCGGTAAAGGGTACAAATGGGCCATGACCCGGACTCCCCTTAAACTCAACTCTGGTTGGTTCCACTCTTCCTGGATCATCTGGCGCACCACCCTGTGGACCGGAAATACTTTCTGCGATTTCCTGACGGCTTGGATCAACGGATCCTCTAACGCTTCTTCCTCTGCTGGAGTGTCCGAGGCCATATTGAGCACCTTCAGTGACTCATTTATTAATGCTGGTAGCTCCTCTCGATGAAAGACTCAAACTATTCGGGATTGCTCCTCCTCCGGGATCTCTCCCTCCTCAAGCTCCTCCTCTTCCTCCCCTACATCTCTGTCTGAGCCCTCCTCTTCTGGAGTGACTGGCGATAGAGACGTGAGGGGTTCCTCGCTGATTTGCCTTGAGTGCTTGGGAGGGACTCCAGGGTCCTGGGAGCTTGTCTGCCCTGGACCGGCCCGGCCACTTTCTTTCACAACCGAAGACTCCATGAATCCTTGCTGACGCATACAATAGGCTTTGTGTAAAAGCAGGACAAATTCTGAAGAAAAATGTTCCCAGCCTCCCTCCGCCCCGCTGGAAGCAGGGGGAAGGGACTGGGAAGGGACCGGTAAAGCTGAGGTAGAAGGAGGGGTGGACAAAGAATCCCCTCCCTCCTCCAGGAAGTCTTGAGACCCCTGAGAAGCCTGGGTCATGGTCAATTGGATTTCCTGCTCCACGGAAGCTGCCTCTGCAGCACAACCCCTGCAGATCCCGGCTTCCGAATCCGTAACCCTACGCGTGCCGCAGGACGGACACCGTAATTTGCCCGTCATGCTCCCTCTTATTGTTTGTTTGGGTTTTTTTTTTATGAGCAAGTGGAAACTCCAAGGCAGGCCTAAAATCCCCTAGAACTTTGAACTAAATTCAAAGAAATCGGCGAAATAAATGAAATAACTGAGATAACTGAAATAAAACAGCAGTGCAAAGGAAAAAACTCCCAACAAAAAAGGCACCCCTCCCCCAAGCGCTAAAAACGGCACTCTTTATATATATTTTTTTTATCTTTTTAATTAGGATTTAACCCAGCCGTTTAAAAAGGCAAAAACCCCTCTGTACTTGCAGTTTCGCTGGCCTGCTCCTCTGCGTGCCGTTCTTCACGCTAGAATCCGTTGCCTCCTGCTATACTCTACGTGGTAGGCCGCAGCCACATGGAGTCTGGGCCTGCAGCCGGCGGAACTGTCCTCGCTGCCGGGCCCCGAACTCCCCGAAATCGGAGAAGTTTGTTCGTTCCCCCGGCGCCGCCTCTAGCGCTCAGCAGGGTCCGGAGCTGAAAGCGCGAGGCGGAGGAGCTGAAGAAAGCAGTGCGGTGCTGCCTCTAGCGCTCAGCCCACCCCCGGGGCTTCAGCGCAAGGCAGATGAGGTCGGAGGAAGGGCCGTGGGGAGCCGGCTGACCGCACAAGCGGGAGGAGAGCAGCACTAACCTCCCCGCTACAAAGGCAAAACCCCCTCCTTCCGAAGGGCACCGGGAAGAGGGTCAGAGGAGAGAGGGAGGGGGGGAAGAGAGAGAAGGTTACAAATCTTAAAGCAACAGCTGTTCTAAATGCACAGGAGTAAAGAGAACTCCCCAAACTAATGGAAAAAGAAATCAAAGAAAAGAAATTAAAAGGTACAGATAAAAAAACTAAAACTCCAGTAAGCTCTCTGGCTTAAGGGAACCCTCCAGCTGCTTGGAGGCTGAGAATACTGGTGCCTAGGGGTGGTACCAGTGGTATTTATACCACACCATCATCAAAACGATGATGGGCTCAGCCTCCAAGCTGCTGGAAGGGTTGCGCAACCCAGAAGTAAAGGGACTGGACTGGAGTTCTGCTAAGGAACGGTGCTATTGGACACAGACACGTCAAAGAAAAGCGGGGTTAGGGACATCGGATAGGTGTTGGAGAGGTTGTCAGGAGAGAGGGGACTTCCTACATATGTGGTGGAGGTGTGGTCCGATCCAAAGTTTTTGGGATGAGATATTACAGATAATCTATCAAATGACTGCTCGTAAATTAGACAGTCTCCGGAAGGCTTCTCTTGCATCAGCTGGGAGATGATATTCCGGAAAAGGAAAGGGGGGTGTTAAATCATTGTCTGGTGGCAGCGAGAAACGAGATAGCGCACAAGTGGCTGGGGAGGGGGAATCCCCAGAGGGGGGGGTTTCATCAGAAGAATAGAGAACCTGTGTTTGATGCATCGGCTGACAGGGAAGAGACATGGGAAAGAGGATAAGTGGATGGAACAATGGAAGGGTGTCTGGAAATGGCTGGGGAAATGGGAAGCAGAAGAGGGGTAGGGGAGGGGTAGCACGAAGGTACGCTTCAAAGGGGCTGCTACGGGGCTGATTGGCGAAGGTGAGTCCTTACATATATAAGTGAAGTATGTGCACATGTGAGTTGAATTAAAGGGGTAAATTGTTGTGGGGGGGTGTTGGGGGGAGGGGGTCGGATAGTAGTATAAGCTGTACGTTAGGCTTGGATTGTATTAGGATAGTATAGTCTGGATTCTGATGGCATGTTTATGTACAAATATGTTATACTGGGTAGAACAGGAGTGACTGAACGACGGTTATACATTTTAGCATATATGAATGGGGAATGGGGAGAAGAGCTGAAGGATATAATGTAGAGGAGCTGTTAAGTAAAGCAATGGATAATGATGAATATCAGTGATTTGGCTGAGATATACGGGGGGACATTGTGTATGTCCCCTCGTATAAATAAATAAATAAATAAATACAGCTAAATAAATAAATGTCATTGGGGGGGGGAGTACAATGTTGAGTTATGCAGATGTTTGTAACATGAATTGAAATGTGTAATAAAAAGTTAAATGGCAACATATGCAACCCCAAGTGTTACTGGAATATGTTCAAAAAACAGAGATCAAATCTCCATTCAGAATTCACTATTTTGCATTTGGAGTTTCAAATCAAACTTAAGTATCCAGCCAGCAAAACAGAACTTCAGCTACACTGAAAACTTTAACTCAACTAAACCAACAGGCCAACTGGAGGCTTTCAAAGTACTCTGCATGGTCATGTATTTAATTCCATTGCTAACCTGGAGGCTAACAGTCAAATCTGATAAAATCCCCATTATAGGAGAAAACCTTTTGTCCAGAAGTACATTTTTGTGATCATAAAACAACACTTTTACAACTTGTTTAATCTACTATAAAAGCTTAAAATTCTATTATTTCTTTCTAAGGTGAAAATAGACCTTACCTGCTAATTTTCTTTTCTATAGTCCCCCCAGTCCAGATGGGTTATGCACATCAACCAGCAGGTGGAGACTGATTAAAACTTCCTCAGTACAGTATAAACAGCCTGTGCCTACTGACCTGAGCCAGTATTTGACACTCACCAAGCAGAAACCCCAGAACAGGGCCTTTACCCCAAATCTACACCCAGTCCCCAAAAGGAACAAGAGCCCGGGGTCACCCCAATCATCCATGAGAGCCGTGTGCCCTATACTACCATACTCAAAGAAGTAGAGCAAGAAGGTGGCCAAAAGAACAAACACTGAATATCAGTGTTCATAGTTACTGCTCAGGTAACCAACGCTTTTTTTTCTTTTTTTTTGCCTTAGACTCCAAAATTGAATGAGATAATGGCCCCCAGAAAGACAGAGACACACAATTCTTAAAGCGGGAATCCACCATCCACGCATGTACCTGAAAAACACTGTGGAAGAATGTGCCGAATTCCCGCAAGATGATCACAAGGGAGGGTCCTGGACTGGACTGGAGAGACTACAAGAAAGTTAGCAGGTAAGGTCTAATGTTACCTTCCAAGGCATCACCCCCCCCCCCCCACAGTCCAGACAAGTGAGACATAGCAGAGCAGTAGTACTAACAATGGGAAAGAACCAAAGCCCCACCCAGCAGCACCGCCACCTCAAAACATGCATCCCGTTGGGCCCGGAGATCCAAATGGTAATGCCGCACAAAAGAATACAGAGAGGACCAAGTGGCCGCCTGACAAATGTTGAGGGGGAGGCACCTTCCCCAGCTTTGCCTAGGACGAGGGCAAGTGGGCCCGGAGGCCTGCAGACAATGGCTTGCCCTACAACAGATAGGCAGACTTGATCGCCTCCCAGATCCAACAGGCAATAGAAGCCTTAGAGGCTGCTTCCCTTTTCCGGGGCCTGCCAAAGAGGATGAACAGCCTCTGAGCACCAGAATGCGCTTCAGGGCCTTGTGAACATCCAGCTTGCACAAGGAGAGCGAGCTCCGGAGAGTCCCGCTGCCCAGCAAAGGAGGGCAGAGTGATCTCCTGATTGAGATGAAAATCAGAGACCACTTTAGGCAAAAAGGACGGACCATTCGCAGGATCACCTTCTCCTTGAGAACACTAGGAAAAGGCTCCCTGTATGAAAGTAGCTGCAGCTCTGAGATTCGCCAGGCAGAACAAATGGCCACGAGAAAGATGACTTTCAGGGTCAAGTCCTTGAGCAAAGCCCCTCCCCCCAAAGTGGTTCAAAGGATGGACCACCCAGCGCAGACAAAACCAAGTTGAGGTCCCAAGCCAGGGCAAGCGGTCTGCTGGGGGGGGGGGGGGGGAGCCACAAATGCAACGAGTCCAAACCGGCCTGTAAGAACCCCAAAATAGTGGATACGGGTGCCCCAAAGGGCTAGATCTGCTGGTCTGCACACCAGGCCTCAAAAAATGTCCAAACTTGCATATAAGCCAGAGAAGTAGAACATTGCAATGCCTGCAACAGGATCGCTATAACCATGACACCTCAGTCGCACCCTATCAAGCCCAGGCCATAAGCGAGAACTGATCCACCACCAGCATGCACACTAGACCCTGGGTCAGAAAATCCAGTACCTAAGTTAGCCAGAGTGGCTCGTCTACCAGGAGCTGCATGAGGTCTGTGTACCAGGTTCAGCAGGGCCAGTCCAGCACTATCAGCAGCACTCTGCTCCAATGCGCCTCTATGCACTGCATCACCCATCCAATCAGGGCCCAGGGCAGGAACACGTAGCGCAACCCCATCTGGCCCCACAACTGTACAAGCACATCAAGGCCCTTGGCCATGGGGGACCGCCACTGACTAAAGCAGCGCAGTGCCTTGGCGTTCTACATCTATGCCATCAGATCCATCACAAGAATGGAACACTGCCTCCATGAGAGACCACTCCCCTGGATCCAGGAAGTGGCAACTCAAGTAGTCCGCCTGCATGTTAGTCGCCTCGGCCACATGAGCCACTGAGAGGACAGAAATGCACCTCCGCCCACTGAAGTAGCAGGATCGTCTTCACTGCCACTTTGAAACTCAAGAGTGCCCCCCTGGCAATTGATGCAAGCCACCGTGGTGGCATTGTCCGACAGAATGTCCACTGTCTTGTGGCATCACTTGTGTTTTTTCATCTCTTAAAATATAGGACTATAATACTCAGCTCCCCGAGTTTGAACATAGGTGGATTCAGCATACAAAGTTACACTCAGAGCCTCTAGAGTCTGCCTTTTAGCAGCTTTAGAACACAGGTATTTTCTCACATGGGCTTTCCTCCACTATGACAATATTATGATGATTAGCACTTTGTTGACTTTCAAGATTTTAGGCTCAGCTCTCCTTGTCCTCCTCATCCCATAAGCATCTCTTTTAGTGGTGCCTGTTCATGTACAATATTATAAAGGACAATGCCCAATGGAGTGGTGCCTGTAGTAGCCCGCCACTGCGTATTGCATGTGTTTTGATCATGGTTTTAACTATCTTCGGATATCACAGTTTTTGTGTGTTCATTGCTTTATTTATATATATTATTTTCTATGGCCTTTTATACATCAGTTTTGTATTTAACTGTTTTATTAACTGATCGTATTCTCTTTTTTACCTATTTATCTTTTATGTGAATCAAATATTGTGATTTTATTACTACTTATTTATGGCTTTTATGTTTGTTTTGTTTTATGAGGTTTGTACCCTCTGAAGGCCACTGGCCGAAATGCGTTGAGGTTTTATAATAACGTTTTTGACCGCCAATCCACGCACCGGGCTCCCCTTGGTCTGTCTAGTATTTTACAGGTGCTGTTTGCTCTTTGTTGGCCTGGAAGCTATATGTGGAGTCAAGCTCAAGGCACCAACTCCAGAGAGGCCGCCATCGAACCGAGCATCTGCAGATAGCCCAGAACTCCCAGGCGAGGAATCTCCCACAGCCTCAGGATCTGGCCTTGCAACTTCGCTATCCTGCCCTCTGGCAGAAACACCATCTCTCACTGCATGCCGAAGCAGGGTCTCAGGTACTCCAGGGACTGAGCCCATCCCAGCTCTGAAGCCAGCACACACCACTGGATATTGCTTTCTGACTCTACTGGAAGGACTTCACTCGGATCAACAAATCGTCAAAGTATGGATATAACAGGACGCCCTGATTCCGCAAAGCTGCCGCTACCCCCATCATCACCACCGTGGTGAATAGACCTGGGGGGCAGTGGCAAGACCAAAACGGGAGTGCCTGAAATTGAAAATGCCCCTGCGAAACTGCAAACCATAGAACTGCTGATGCTCTGGGAGGATGGGGATATGCAGATATGCCTCAGACAAATCTAGGTATGGTAGAAACCCCCCCCTTGTCACACAGCCACTCCATACAAAAGCGAGACACTCATGGCTCTGAACAGTCCTTTCATATCCAAGATGGGCTGCAAAGAGCCTCTTTCTTGGGCACTACAAAGTAAATTGAATAATGCACTGTGCCCCATTCCTCTGGGGGCACCAGGACAATGATCTCGAGCTGCAGCAGATGGTCTAGCATCATCCAGACAGCCTGCACCTTGGCAGGGGCTCAAAAAGGAGACATCATAAAAGGCATCTGCAAGCAGCCTTGTAAGCTCAAGAGTGTACCCCTCATGAATCACCTCTAGAACTCAAGCATCCACTGTAAGCTGGGCCCAGGCAGAATCCTCTGCTGGGGCCCCCAAACCTTCATTGGGCAAGCAGCTCTGAAGCCCCCCACAGCCCCACATCTGCCACCCTGACTGCCCCCATGAAAGGAGGAACCTTTCGGGAGAAACCAGGACCTCTGCGGATTCCCCCCCAGGCTGGGCAAAACATCTATACATCCTGCCCTCAGAGGACGACCATGGCCAGTAGCCTTGGGCTTATCCTCAGGAAGCCGAAGCACCTTAGTGTCGCCCAGGTCCATCACCAATTTCTCCAAATCCTCAACAAAAAAGGGAAGCTTGCTGAGCTGCGTCTTGGAGGCCAAATCTATCAATTCTGTAGACACAAAAACTGACAAGCTACCACTACAGTCACCATAGACTTGGTGGACGTCCTAATCAAGTCATAAAGCATATCAGCCAGAAAGGCCTCACAGGCCACCACCTCAGTCAGAGCCACCTCTGGGACCTTTTGCAAACATAAGCAGGCCTGTGCCACATAGAAGCCACAGATGGCTCCCTGCAGGGGCCAGGACAGAGACATCGAAGGCCTGATTAAGCAGTGTCTCCTTCCACCGATCCGGTGGGTCCTTCACGACCACCTTCCTTTTCACTGGGATGGTAATCTTTCTGGTGACCACAGTCACCAGCACATCCCCCTGGGAAGACAACACACACTCCCTCTCCTCCGGAGGGATGAGGTAAAGCCTGGACATGCTCTTACCAATTCGCAAGGCAGTATCAGGGACCTTCCATTCCTCAATCATAGTCTTCAACATTTGACCAGAAAACAGAAAGGAACTACAATTCATGATAGGAAAGCAACAAGCACCCAGAATAGAAGAGAGAAGAAGCAGACAAGAGGAAGAGGAGGTTAGCTGGGAAGGCTGGATGGGAGGTCGTAGGCTAAAAACAAAACGGGTGGGTTTTAAGGAGTGCTTTGACCTTCATGGGACATCCCCCCCACCCCCCAACTCACCAGCGATCTCGGGGGCCCAGCTGTGCTGTGGCTACTTTTCCCCAATGCTGCCTTCTGCCCTTTTTCTCTTCTCTTTTTTTTGTTTGAACAACTTTAAGAGCAGCATTATGTAGGGCTCAACCCCTGGCCCCCCTTCCCAGCAGTTGTTGGAGAAGAGGGAGCAGCCACCTCCTACCCACCCAGAGGGTCCTGAAGAGCAGCTAGAGGAAAAAGATGGGGGGGGGGGGGCGCAGTGCTACTAGGTTCTGCACTGCACAAACTGCGGCCCAGAACTAAAGCCAGAAATCAACTAGCACTGGCTATTCTCATCCACCTGCTGGAAACTGAGAAGTACTGGCTCTGCAAGGGAGCACAGGCTACTTAAAAGAGAGTTACAGTATATTTGTTCTCAGTCTCCATCTGCTAGTGGATGAGCATAACCCACGCGTCTGGACTGGACTGGATTGGAGAAACTATCAGGAATGCACATTAGTTAACCTAGCCCTTAGGCTAAGTGCTTTAGGGATAAGGAAATACTGACTGTATCCCAGGACTTGACAAATTCCAGGTGCTAAGAGTCATGACATTGCCATGGCAACTTGGCACCTCAAATTTCTTTGCCTTTAATATGTATTTTCTTTATTACCATGGCAGAACATGAACTTCCTCTGAACTACATGCTCTGATTTTGAACTGCAAAAAGTCCAGCACCAGCCTCAGGATCTCAAGACAAGAACTTGCAAGTAGGTTTATTGAGATCCCAACACTGACAATGCAGTTTATGCACCATGTGGCTCAAAATCAGAGAGAGACACAGACACTGTGCAGAGAAAAAGACGTTCCAGTCCTGCCACAGCAGAACAAACATGACGGGGGGGGGAGAGATGTCTGCCTGGCTGCTCATCAGGTCAGTGCTGCATATAATTGTGTGTGTGTGGAGAAAAATGGCTGGGACAAAAAAAAATATCTAAGTTCTGTTTCCAGTGTCTATGCTCTTAAGAATTATCTGGTTAAACATTCACACAGAAAAAAAACATATAGGAGGGAGAGTTTAGCCTCTAGAATCAAAGGAAAATATTTACTTGATAGTATTCTTTCCTTGAACACTGCTAGTCCAATCCAGATGAGTGGGTTATGCTCCCTGCTAGCAGGTCAAGGCAAATGTTAGCAACTTTCAGTGATGTCATCACTGGTATATATATTAGGAGTGAAGGAGTGGTCTAGTGGTTGGGGCAAGGTACTTCGGGCCAGAGGGTCGGAGGTTCAAGTCCCGCTGGAGGACAGCAACCTTGGGCCAGAAGGACTGGGGTTTCTAGTCCCACAGGTGCTCCTTGTGGTCTTGGGCAAGCCACTTAACCCTCCTTTGCCCATGTTCCCTGTAAGTATTAGTGTATATGTCTCATATCCCCTCATGTTAAATGTATCCCCCAATTGTAACCGCTTTGACCCAGAGAAAGGCGGTATATAAATATGGCTAAATAAATACATGGCTAAATAAAATATATTGTCTGGTACAGCCCAGAAAAGCCAGTATGACACTTCCCAAGCAGTATGTAAAACTAACTAGACCTGCCACAACAGCCAGAGCCCCCCAAACCTGCAACCAAAAGGCAGCAGGCTTCCCAACCTACAAAAGGGGTCTTCCAGGGCGGGTCCTGGCTGGTCTAGCAGGAATCAAGGAAAGGTAATTATCCGATATGTTAAAATCTTTCCTTCCTTATTCTGCTAGACCAGTCCAGATGAGTGGGATGTGCCCAAGCAATCAGGGCTCAGGGTGGGAGGAAAACATCCAACAGGACAGACTACCCTGCCAAAGGAATCATCTAAATAACCTCCCCAAACACTTTGGAGACCTCACAAAAGCTAGGAGGCTTATAACTATGCTTTGGGAACACCCATGCGGATCCCACAGAAGATGATTGCATGAACTGCGGGGGCTACTCTCTTTGAGAACTCGAGAGCGTAACCCTCTCGGATCACCTCTAACACCCACTGATCGGATGTGACTCGGGACCAGGCGGGAAGGAACTGCCTTAAGCGACCTCCCACCGGCAGCACTCCCTCCTGGACCCCCGTTTTCTCATTGTGATTTTCTAGGTGCCGAGGAGGAGGAGGAGGAGGCTCCAAAACCTCTACCTGCCCCGCGAAACCCACGGAAGCTCTGACCCCTGGAGGGAAAACGGCCCCTGGGAAAGGGGTTCGGTCTGGGCTGTCAGAATCTTCGAAAGTCCTTTGGCTGGCTCCGCACCGGCGCCGAAGAACGACCCAGTCTTGGTCTATCTTCGGGGAGCCTTGGACTCTCCCAGTTCCTTTACCAACTTATCCAGGTCTTCCCCAAACAATAGCTTCCCCTTGAAAGAAAGTCGACTCAGGCGAGCCTTCGAAGAGGCATCCGCCGCCCAGTTATGCAGCCACAAGTACCTTCTGGCTGCCACCACCAAGGCCATATTCTTCGCCAGACTTCTAATAAGATCATACTGGCTATCTGCTAAGAAGGCCGAATCGGACTCTAACTTGGCCGCCACCTCTTGGGAGTCGCCTGAAGGACTGTCCGTCAGTTGCAGCTGTTGGGACCATCTCAAACAGGCCCTAGCCACCCAAGCCCCCGAAACGGAGGCCTGTAAGGCAAGGGCACTAACGTCAAAGGCTTGTTTTAGCAGGGTGTCCAGTCTTCTATCTTGACTGTCTCTCAGAGCCACGCCGCCCTCGACCGGTATAGTCGTTTTCTTTGTTACCGCCGACACCACCGCGTCCACCCTAGGTGATTTCAGGAGGTCCTTGTCCGTTTCCGGCAATGGGTATAGACGAGACATCGCACGTACTCCTCTCAGGGTAGACTCCGGCTGGTTCCATTCCTCCTGAATCATCTGACGAACCACTCTGTGGACTGGAAAGACTTTGAGATTTCCTTACGGCTTGGATCAGCGGATCCTCCAGAGCTTCTTAGTCTGTTGTAGCTTCCGAAGCCATATTGAGTACCTTTAGAGACTCACTTATTAACGCCGGGAGCTCCTCCCGCCTAAAAACTCTGACTATGCGGGGTTGCTCCTCCTCAGGGATCTCTCCCTCTTCAAGCTCCTCCCCTTCATCTACTCCTTCCTTGTCCGAAAGCTCCTCCTCAGGGAGGTCCCGAGGCGGAGACTCAACCTGTTCCTTGGCCAATAGCCTAGCGCGCTTGGGGGGAGGTCCCGACTCAAGGGATCTAGCGTTTCCTGGCCCCGCATCAATGTTGTCCCTCGCAGCTACTGGTTCTGCCGGTCCCTGCTTGCGTAAGCAGTAGGCTTTGTGCAAAAGCAGAACAAATTCTGGTGAAAATTGACTCCGGTCTCCCTCCGCCCCCGAGGAGAGGGAGGGAAGGGGCTGGGAAGTGCCTGGAGCATCTGAGGATGAAGGCGGAGGAGAATGGGAATCCCTTCCCCCTTCTGGAAGGTCCCGACCCCTGAGGAGCTTGAGACATACTCAGGTGGATCTCCTGCTCCACGGAAGCGGCCTCTGCTGCACACCCCCTGCAGACTCCTGCTTCTGAGGCCGTCCCTCTACGAGTGCCGCAAGAAGGACACCGCAGCTTGCCCGTCATACCTTTTTGAACCGGGCTACCCCCAGAGCCAAAAGAACTTTAAAACTTAAAGTGTGCTGAAAAGTAACAAAAGGTAAAACAAGTAAATAAAACTGAAACAAAGTAATTAAATTGAAGCCAAAGGCTCCCAGCACTCCCCTCCCCTCCAGCCGTGAAAACACACGGCACCAAAAAGGCTCCAAAACTTCCGATTTTCCCCTGAAATTAAAAAACAGATGGAAAGGAGGATTTTATGCAGATACTTGCGGTTTGAAGCTCTGGCGCATAGCAGCAGCAACGAGGGAACAGCCGTCCTCTGCCGGCTCCCACGCGGTAGGCCGCAGCCACGTGGAGGCCGGGCCTGCGGGTGGAGGATGAACGCCGCCAAAAACTACGGGCTCTCCGACCGGGAGACGGAGGAGGAAGTCACTCCGCACCCGCTTTTATCCACCGCAAGAGCCTCAAGCGCCCAGCCGCCTCGGGGCTGTAGCGCGAGGCAGGAAACGCCGCTGCAGGAAGTGTCGGTGCTGCCTCTAGCGCTCAGCCGCCTCGGGGGCTTTGGCGCGAGGCAGTAGCAGCCGTGTGAGAAACGGGCCGCGGCGTGCACGGGAGGAGAGCTCTCCTGTCCTCTCCGCTGCACGGGAAATCCCCTTCCTCCGGAGCCTCAAGGGAGCCGAGCTGAAAACAGCAGAGGGGAAGAGGGGGGGGGGAGACTTAAAGGCACAAGGCTAGACTAAAATAAAGTAAAAATAAAGTAACAGGATAGTCTAAATTAACAAAATTAAATGAATTAAATAAATCAAATAAATAAATAAATCCTTAGTCAAGACCCCGTAAGCACTCTGGCTTACAGGAACCCTCCAGCTGCTTGGAGGCTGAGATTACTGGTGCCAGTGGGTGGTGCCAGGGGTATTTATACCCCACCATCATCAAAAGGATGATGGGCTCAGCCTCCAAGCTGCTGGAAGGGTTGCGCAACCCAGAAGTTAAGGGACTGGACTGAAGTGACGATAAGGAACAAATAGTTGGAGCCACACGCCAACCAGATGCATCTCAGGAAGGACTGCTAGAAACCATTGCGGGGAATTACTGGCTCCAGTGGAGCCATAGGGGAAATATGAGCATGTGGAAAGCTCCAAAAGGGCTGCCCTTTTTGTGGGCTGAGACCCAAAAGGACAACTAAGCCTTACCTGGACTCCTAGCAGTACAAGAATGTCTCTAAGCCAGTGGTTCTCAACCCAGTCCTCTGGACCAGTCAGGTTTTCAGGATATCCACAATGAATATGCATGTGGTAGCATACTGCTTCAATGGTTTGCAGATCTCTCATGCATATTCATTGTGAATACCTTGAAAACCCAACTGGACTAGAGGTCTCAGAGGACTGAGTTGAGAACCACTGCTGTAGGCTCTATGCATGGCCCTCTACAAGCAGCACTCCTGGCACCTCGAGGCCCATACCTAGGAATCTCTGTGGTCAAGAATCCCCAAGGCTTTACATAATGTCACAAGGCCCACTCCAAAAAGTAATCAGTTCTTTAGGGGAGTTTGTTCAGCTGTAACTTGAAGGCTGTATTCTTTAAGCGCGGAACCAGAACTGTGGTCTAGCTAGTAACACTACCTCCACAGAACTGAAGATTTTTATCTAGTCATAGAGGGCACCAGACAACTTTGTAACTTCTGGTAGAAGCTGGATCCCTAGCAAGAGGGCTTAACACCAAGTCTGCACACATACCTTTTCCCCTAACGTTCTCTGTAAATCACTTTGATAACTTGAAAAGTGGTATATAAAAAAGTTTAAATAAATAAATCACTGCTTGAGCGCCGAAGGTGGCAGCTAAGAACAAATTCTTGAGGGCCTCAATCCTCCGAATCCAAGGCTCCTTGGGCACACAGTGCCTCACTTTACAGGGATGGTAGGGTACTGTCACAGTTCTGACCAGGATTCCCACTCCAGGGAACCTAAATGGAAATTACACTTACCTGGTAATTTATGTTCCCAGAGGAACTCCAGTTTAGTCCACACTTCTGTGTTGTGCACCTCCTCCTGCAGCTTGGAGACTGGGCATGTCAAAAAAGTGACATCACTGGATGTAGTCCAATAGAAACATAGAAACATGATGACAGAAAAAGACCACATAGTCTGCTGGCATCTCCTATCAGCCCCAGTGAACTATTGACAAAGCAAACTTAAAGGAGCAACAAATAAGTAGCCAACCATAACCAATTAACTGTAATACAAACTATATACAAGAGAAAGGGATACCTACCGGTTAACCAAGCCTTCCTCCGACAGCACTGGCACTGCCAACGTACGATCCCGGGCGGGAATGAGGACTAAACTCCAGTTTAGTCCACACTTCGGGGATGTAAGAGAGCAGTACTTATTGGGAGGGACCTTTCCAGCCGACTTGCAACACCGCCGAACCAAACAGCATCCTTTGCTGACAAAACATCTAGGCGGTAATGTTTAATGAAAGTATGCAAGGACGACCACGTAGCTGCCCTACAAATTTCCACAGGCGGAACCAAACTGTGCTCTGCCCAAGAAGTCGCTTGCGCTCTGGTAGAATGAGCTTGCAATCCCGACAGAATCTGTCGACCTGACAAGAGATATGCCAACGCAAACGCTTCCCTAATCCACCGAGAAATAGAAGCCTTCGCAGCCGCTTCGCCTTTCCGGGGACCCCCGAACAGAACGAACAGATGGTCCGATTTACGAAAGGCCTCTGACACCTTTAAATAATGCTGAAGTACCCGCTTAACATCCAAGCGGCGTAGCCCCCGGTCCGCTGCGTCCCCACCCCAGGAACCCAGCACCGGAAGAGAAACTGTCCGATTTAAATGAAATGGGGAGACTACTTTAGGCAAAAAGGACGGAACGGGCCACAGCACCACCTATTCACGAGAAAAAGACAAAAACGGCTCCCGGCAAGAAAATGCCTGCAACTCCGAAACACGCCTTGCTAAACAAATAGCCACCAAAAACAGTATCTTCAGAGTTAAATCCTTTATTGATGCCTGCGGCAATGGTTCGAAGGGCGCCTTAGCCAGCGCTCCCAAAACTAAATTGAGATCCCACGGAGGCACCAACACTCTACTAGAGGGACGCAACCTGGTGACTGCTTTCAGGAGCCTCAGAACATCTGCATGCACGCCTAGCGCCATTCCCTGAATCTTGCCTCTATAGCAAGACAGTGCCGCCAATTGAACTCTCAAAGAACTGGCCGCCAGGCCCTTATCAAAACCCTCTTAAAGAAAGCTTAAGACTATCAGCATGGACACCTTTGCCGCATGCACTTGTCTCCTCGGACACCAGTCCTCAAATATATGCCATATACGAACATAGGCTAAAGACGTAGACGACTTCCGTGTTTTAAGCAAAGTAGAGATCACTGCCCCAGAATAACCTTTCCTTCTTAGCCTCGCCCTTTCAATGGCCAGGCCGTAAGCGAGAATCGATCCACCTGAGGCATCCGCAGAGGCCCTTGAAGCAACAGATCCTCCGAGACCGGCAGCCTCCACGCCTCCCCGTCGAGAAGACGTATGAGATCAGTACCAGGGCCGCCTCAGCCAGTCCGGA
This sequence comes from Ichthyophis bannanicus, assembly GCA_033557465.1. NCBI lineage: Eukaryota > Metazoa > Chordata > Amphibia > Gymnophiona > Ichthyophiidae > Ichthyophis > Ichthyophis bannanicus. The sequence goes on from CM066031.1 coordinate 553,965,876, forward strand.
GCCACAAGCAACACTCTCCTCCGATGAGCTTCTATACGCTGAACCACCCGATCTATCATCGCCCACGGTGGAAATACGTATAGAAGACCAGACGACATCAGCCAACTCTGCATTAGAGTGTCGATCCCTTCTGACATCCGTTCCAGTCGTCTGCTGAAGAACCGACTCACTTTCGCGGACTGGAAGGTCACCATGAGATCCATGATTGGCGGACCCCATCGATGAACCAATTGCGCAAACACCTCCAGATGCAATTCCCATTCTCCGGCATCCACTTGAACTCTGCTAAGGAAATCCGCCGTCACATTGTCCTTCCCCGCAATGTGGGCTGCCGAAATCGCCGGCAGCCGCTGTTCTACCCAAACGAACAGCGCCTCGGCCTCTTCCTCCATGGCTGTACTCCCTGTACCGCCTTGTCAATTGATGTAAGCTACTGTAGCGGAATTGTCCGATAGAACTCGCACCACACGACCCTGCCCCGTCGCTTCGAATGCGTGCAGGGATAGCCTCACCGCTCGTAGCTCCAACCTGCTGATCGACCAAGCAATCTCCTGATCTGACCAAAGACCTTGCGCAAAGAGCTCTCCACAATGAGCTCCCCATCCCGCGAGACTCGCGTCTGTCAACAATGGTAGCCACTCCAGCTGTTCCGGAGGCATCCCAGCTGACAGAGAACCCAGATGTAGCCACCATTCCAGCGCCTGCCTGACCCCGAGAGGACAGGGTAGACGCCTGTTCAACGAGTCGGATTGATGAGACCATCGGCGAGACAACGCCCGTTGCAGCGGCCGCATATGAAACCTGGCCCAAGGCACTGCTTCCAAGGTCGCCGCCATTGTGCCCAGCACCCTGAGGTAACTCCACGCCGAAGGTGCCGGAGTTGCCATGAACTGGCGTACCAGTTGCTGAAGAATTTGGATTCGTCATTCCGGGAGAAACACAGCTCCCCACTGTGTGTCGAAGCGCACACCCAGATATTCGAGACTCTGGGTCGGACTCAGGTGGCTTTTTGCCATAATGACCACCCAGCCGAGCCCCTCCAAGAACTTTACCACCTTCTCCGTAACTCTTATGCTTTCATTCTTGGACTTTGCTCAAATCAACCAGTCGTCGAGACAAGGGTGTACCAAAATTTCCTCCTTTCGCAATGCTGCGGCTACCACCACCATGATCTTGGTGAAGGTCCGCGGTGCCGTTGCTAGTCCGAAGGGCAACGCCTGAAACTGAATGTGTCCCCACGGCAGAGCGAAGCGCAGAAATTTTTTATGCCCCTCTCTGATCGGGATATGTAAATACACCTCCGTAAGGTCGAGAGATGTCAAGTACTCCCCCCGACGCACCGCTACAATGACAGACTGCAATATTTCCATCCGGAAATGCGGTACTCAGAGACACCAATTCACTCCTTTGAGGTCCAAGATTGGGCGAAGAGCACTGTCCTCCTTCGGGACCACAAAATAAATTGAGTATCGATCCCTGCCGTAATCTTCCCCGGGTACCGGCACGACTGCTCCGATTTGCAAGAGTGGATTCAAGATGTCGCGAACCGCCAGAACGTTTTGGTGACCTCTGCAGGGAGACATCACAAACGACTCACGAACTGGCCTTGCAAACTCCAGAGCATAGCTGTCGCGGATTATTTCCAAGACCCACTGGTCAGACATTATTTGGGCCTAGGCATGAAGAAAATTCCGAAGTCGCCCGCCTATCGGATCGCTTCCCACCGGAGCCCCCCTTGCTTCATTGCAGCTTTTGAGCGGTTGCTGTGGCCGTCGCGGCGAAACCTCTACCTGCGCCGCGAAACCCACGAAACCCGAGCTCTAGACGCAAATCTCCCTCTTTGAAAACTACCCAAGCGGGAAGTCCGAAACCTTCTAAAATCTCTAAAGGAACCTCTAAAGGCCAGCAAGGATTTCCCCTGCTTAGGCTTATCTCCCAGGAGTCTACCCCCCTTAGACTCCCCCAAATCCTTAACCAGCTTATCGAGATCCTCACCGAATAACAGCCGTCCTTTGAACGGGGGTTTACTGAGACAGGCCTTAGAAGAACCGTCCGCCGCCCAATTTCTCAACCACAGTGACCTTCGGGCGGCCACTAACGATGCCATGCTGTTAGCTAGAGCCTGGATTAAATCATAATGCACATCTGCCAAATAAGCTGATCCTGACTCCAGACGATCTAGCTCTCGTAAGCCCTCCAGCTCAAGCTGGACAGACTGTTGCAATCCCTGCGACCAGCGAAGACACGCTCTCGCCACCCAAGCCCCACATATAGAAGCTTGCAATGACAAGCCGTTGGCTTCAAAGGACTGCTTCAGCAACCCATCCACCTTTCTACCCTGTGCATCTTTCAAGGCTGAACTACCTTCCATCGGAATAGTGGTCTTCTTGGTTACCGCCGATACCGCTGCATCAATCCGCGGAGACCGAAATCTTTCCTTGTCCTTATCTGCCAGAGGATACAACTTATTCATAATCCAAGCTCCTATGAGCCCCGCTTCCAGCTGATCCCACTCGTCCTGGATCATCCGATCTACCACCTTGTGGACGAGAAACACAATCTAAGTTTGCTGCACCGCCTGAATGATCAGGTCTTCCCCAGTATCTTCCTCCACCAGCAGTTCCGTGGCCAGCTTTAGCATTTGAAAGGATTCCATTATAAGAGGCGTCAACTCATCTTTCGGAAGATCCGAATAATCTTTGCCTGATCCTCCGGCTCTGGAATCTCTCCTTCTTCCAACTCCTCCAATCTGGCCTCCAGGTCCACTTTGGTTTCATCTGCTTCCTGCCACTCTAATTCAGAGGGAGAGCAACCCCGCGGTCTGGCCCACTTGTGTGGCCTAGCAGCACCGCTACCTGCCTGCGCCAGACCCGGCTGCTGCAGCTTCGCCGGCAAGGGCAATGGCTCCGGTAGCTTCCCTTGCCTCCGTAAACAAAAGGCCTGATGCATAATTAAGGCGAAGTCAGGGCAAAAATCCCCAAGCTGAGACCCCGAGTCTAAAGCTGGAGGAACCCCCGAAGGCCCCGCCCCCAGCGAATTGACCAGCAGGACATCTCCTTCTGGTACAGCGGACACTCCCTGAAGATCCTGTCCCGCTTTAACTTCCAGCTGCTGCTCCACGCTGGCAGACGCCGCCATACAGCCTCGGCAAATCCCAGAATCCACGATAGCGCCCCTACGTGTACCGCAGACAACGCAAAGCGGACAGGACGCCATCTCTCATCGCTCTGGCAACCAAGCCCAGCAGTAAACCCAAAAAGAGCAACCTTGTCTCAAAACAAGAAATTTTTTTTTTATTATATAAAGTTCAACAATGTCCTTCCTCCAGCCAGGGGATGAACTCAAAATTTCCAAGTTCCCAGTACTGGGGAAGGCACTCCAGGGATCTAGGATATGCTGCTATTAAACCTCATAGGAAATAGAACTCCCCCCCCCCCCCAAAGAAACTACAATAAGCCCCTATGGAGCCTCAAAACTACCTAATAGTAACCCCGGGAGAGAGACAAAACAAACTAAAATTGCTACCCAGTGCGATCCCTGGCTGAGCGGCGCGGCACGCAGCCACCACGCTGTCAAAATGGCTGCCGCTGACTGAAGAAGAAAGGGCACCAAAATCGCCACGAGATGAGCACCACGCCTGCGGCCTTCCGAGCCACAACAGCACCGGCGAAATGCTTTCCACACCCTACCTGCAAGTCCGCCGGAGTGATCCGCTGCCTCGGGGCTCTAATCCGCGCGGCCGCGCTCAGCTACGGATGAGCTCCCTGCTGTTATCAATCAGCTGGATCTTGCAGGATCGCGGAGCGCTGGATGCAACTGCAGGTCTGCTGCCACAGGGCTCTCTCCCGAACCTCCCAGGGAAAGAGATCTGCACTGGACAAATTCTTCACCAATCTCCTTTTGGAGAAGACACCCACAGGCAGGCAAGGCAGACCCGGCACAAACAAGAGCAGGCACGGTAAAAACTGCTTTTTTTTTTAAGCTACAGACCCCCCAAATTAAGAAACCTTAAAGGAGTCCCAAAAACTAAACAGAAACCTTTCCTATTCTACACTAATAGCGCCTTATGTGTTCCTCCAGTGAGCCCAGCACTAAGGCTCACTACATCCTCCTGCTGCATGGAGACTGGACACACTGGGGCTGATGGGAGATGCCAGCAGACTACATCCAGTGATGTCACTTTTTTGACATGCCCAGTCTTCAAAGCTGCAGGAGGAGGTGCACAACCCAGAAGTGTGGACTAAACTGGAGGAACGATCAGGAAATGGAAATTACACTTACCTGGTAATTGTTCTTCCTTGAGGGACAGCAGTTTAGTCCTCCACCTCTGGGTTGTGCACCTCCTCCTACAGCTTGGAGACTGGGCATGTCACAAAACCGTGACCCTCACTGGATATACTCTGCTGGCCTCTCCCAACATCCCCAGTGAGCTACTGACAAAGCAAACTTAAAGGAGCAACAAATAAGTAGCAATAACATTACAAGTAAAAACATAACCATAACTATATACAATAGGAATTTCTTGTCTTGGAAGATAAGAATGCCAGTTTATGCCCCTTCCTTTCGCTTCCGCCAGAAGAACAGACAAGAAAAAGAAAACAGCAGATACCTACCGGTAATGACACTCTTCTGCCAGCTGACCCCCACTGCTTAGCCCAAAATCCCGGGCGGGAATGAGGACTAAACTGTCGCCCCTCAAGGAACAACAATTACCAGGAAAGTGTAATTTCCATTTCCTTATCGGTCCTCCAGTTTAGTCCTCCACCTCTGGGATGTAACAGAGTAGTATCTATTGGGAGGGACCCTTCCAGCCGGCTTGCAACACCGCCGCTCCAAACACAGCACCATTGGCTGCCCAGACATCCAGGCGGTAGTGCTTACTGAAAGTGTGCACAGAGGATCACGTAGCCGCCCTACAAATGTCTACAGGGGAAACCAAACTGTGCTCTGCCCAAGACGCCGCTTGCGCTCTGGTAAATGTGCTCGCAACCCAACCGGAACCTGCCGTCCCGATAACAAATATGCTGAAGCAATCACCTCTTTTATCCAGCGAGAAATGGAGGCTTTCGCCGCTGCTTCCCCTTTACGGGAACCACCGAACAGAACGAACAGCCGGTCGGATTTACGAAAACCCCCTGAAACCTTTAAATATTGCCGTAGCACCTGCTTTAAGTCCAAACGGCGTAAACCCTGGTCCGCAATGTCATCCCCAACGGAACAGAGTACCGGAGAGAAACTGTCTGATTCAAATGGAATGGCGAGACTACCTTGGGCAAGGAAGGAAGGGACCGACTGAAGCACCACCTTCTCCCTAGAAAAAGACAGAAATGGCTCCCGACAAGACAAGGCCTGTAACTCCGAAATGCACCTCGCTGAGAAAATAGCCACCAAAAACACCGTCTTCAGAGTCTTTCACGGACGCCTGTTGCAAAGGCTCAAAGGGCTCTCTAGCCAGAGCTGCTAACACCAAGTTGAGATCCCAAAGGAACCACAACTCTACGAAAAGGACGCAGCTTGGACACCGCTTTGAGAAAACACAAAACGTCACCATGCGCCCCAAGCGTCGTTCCTTGTACCTTGCCACGATAGCAAGCCAGTGCCGCTAACTGCACTCTCAAGGAACTGGCTGCCAGCCCCTTCTCAAAGCCGTCCTGCAGAAAACTTAGCACTACTGCCACGGACGCGGACGCTGCACGAATCTGCCTTCTCGAACACCAATCCTCAAATATGCGCCAGATGTGAACATATGTCAGGGACGTAGACGTCTTTCGCGCCTTAAGCAAAGGTAGCAATCACGGCTCCTGAATACCCTTTCTGCCTTAAACGCGTCCTCTCAATGGCCAGACCGTAAGCGAGAACCGATCCACCTGAGGCATCCGAAGGGGCCCTTGTAGCAACAGATTGTCTGACGCCGGAAGCCGCCATTTATTTATTTATTTATTTAGTATACATTTGTATACCGCTACTTCCCGCGATCAGCAGCGTTTTTTGATTACATATTGGAAATTGTCAAATCATGACAGGAAATTTTTTTTTTTTTTTTTAGGTATAAACACATTGATTAGACAGGAAAGCACAGCACACAGAGAACTATTTTACAGGGAACATGGGCTATGGAGGGTTAAGTGGCTTGCCCAAGACCACAAGGAGCACCTGTGGGACTAGAAACCCCAGTCCTTCCGGCCCAAGGTTGCTGTCCTCTAGTGGGATTTGAACCCCCGACCTTCCGGCCCGAAGTACCTTGCCCCAACCACTAGGCTACTCCTCCACTCCACATGGCGCCCCGTTGAGAAGACGCATGAGATCGGTGTACCAAGGACATCTCGGCCAGTCTGGAGCCACCAGCAACACCCTCCCTGGGTGTGCCTCAATGCGCTGTACCACCCGCCCGATCAGCACCCAAGGAGGAAATACATACAGAAGACCCGACTTTGGCCAAGGCTGCAGAAGCGCGTCGATCCCTTCCGACATCCGTTCTCGTCGCCTGCTGAAGAACCGACTGGCCTTTGCTGAGTGAAAGGTCGCCATTAGATCCATGACCGGTGGGCCCCACCTGTTCACCACCAGTGCAAACACCTCCGGGTTCAGTTCCCACTCTCCGGCATCCACTTCCATTCTGCTGAGGTAGTCTGCTGTCACATTGTCCTTCCCAGCAATGTGAGCCACTGAAATCGCTTGCAGATGAGGTTCGATCCAGGCGAAAAGCATCTCGGCCTCCTCTTCCAGGGCCGTGCTTCTTGTGCCCCCCTGCCGATTAATGTAGGCCACCGTTGCAGAGTTGTCCGACAATTCTTACTGCCCGACCCTGCACCAGCCCCTCGAACGCTTGCAGCGCCAACCGTACCGCTCGAAGTTCCAGCCTGTTGATTGACCAGGTACTCTCCTGCGCCAAACATTGCCCCTGCGCGAAAAGCTCCTTGCAATGTGCTCCCCAACCCGCAAGGCTTGCATCCGTTACCAGTGGCAACCAATCCGGCTGCTCTAGAGGCACCCCGGCCTTCAAGGACTCCGGGACCAACCACCACTCCAACCCCCACCTGACCTTGAGGGGACAGGGCAGCCATCTGCTCAGTGAGTCGGACTGATGTGACCAACGGTGAAAGTAAGGATCGCTACAGCTGCCGCATATGCGCTCTGGCCCAGGACACTGCTTCCAATGTCGCCGCCATCGTACCTAATACCCAAAGGTAACCCCAGGCCGACGGGGCTGGATTGGCCCTGAACTGGCGAATAACCTGCCGCAACACTTGGATTCGGCACTCCAGCAAAAACACTGCACCTTTCTGTGTGTTGAACTGCACCCCGAGGTACTCGAGGCTCTGAGAGGGAGTCAGATGGCTCTTGCGCGCATTGACTACCCAACCCAGCCTCTCCAAGAACTTTACCACCTTGTCTGTCACTCGCAAACTCTCTTCTTTGGACTCCGCTCGAATTAACCAGTCGTCCAAGCAGGGATGAACCAGAATCCCTTCCTTTCGCAACGCCGCCGCTACCACCACTATGACCTTGGTGAATGTCCGCGGAGCCGTTGCCAGCCCGAAGGGCAACGCCTGGAACTATAGTGCCCCCACAGCAAAGCAAAGCGCAGGAACTTCTGATGAGCCTCCCTTATCGGGATGTGTAAATATGCCTCCGTAAGATCGAGGGATGTCAGGAACTCTCCTTGACGCACTGCCACGATTACGGACCGCAGTGTCTCCATCCTGAAATGTGGCACCCGAAGGCAGCGGTTCACCCCTTTGAGGTCCAAGACTGGGTGAAGAGATCCATCCTTCTTCGGCACGACAAAATAGATTGCGTATCGTCCCTTGCCGTAATCCGCCCTGGGAACCGGACCGACCGCCCCTAAGTGTAGCAGCCGATCCAGCGTGCAACGGACCGCTTGAGTTTTCTGCTGCCCTCTGCAGGGCGACCGTACAAAGGAGTCCCGCACGGGCTTTGCAAACTCCAGCGCATACCCGTCTCAGATGATCTCCAACACCCACCGGTCTGACGTTATTTGGGCCCAGGCAGGGAGAAAGTTCCGAAGACGCCCGCCTATCGGAATACTCCCTGCCAAGGCTCTCCTCACTTCATTGAGACTTTCGATTGGATGTTGAGGACGCTCCAGTAAATCCTCTACCCGCTCCGCTAAAGCCCCGAAATCCCTGGGCTCGAGGAGTGAAACGTCCCCGTTGGGGCCCGCCCAAGCGCGAAGTCCGAAACTTTCAAAAATCCCGAAAGGGCCCCCTAAAGTTCGAAGCAGCCTTTCCCTGCTTCGGCTTATCCTCCGGCAGACGACCGCCCTTAGACTCCCCTAAGTCCTTAACCAACTTTTCAAGATCCTCTCCGAATAGCAACTTGCCTTTGAAAGGAAGCTTACCGAGGCGTGCCTTGGATGACCCGTCCGCCGCCCAATTCCGTAACCACAGGGATCTGCGTGCGGCAACCAGAGAAGCCATGGTATTAGCCAGGGCTCTGATCAGGTCATAATGTACATCTGACAAATAAGCCGTCCCGGACTCCATGCGATCTAGCTCACTCAGACCCTCCTGTTCCAACTGTGCCGAGTGACGTAACCGCTGAGACCACCGGAGACAGGCCCTTGCCACCCATGCCCCACAAATGGACATCTACAAGGACACTGCGTTGGCCTCAAAGGCTTGCTTCAACAAACTATCCAACTTTCTATCCTGCGTATCCTTCAAGGCAGAGCTGCCTTCCACAGGAATAGTGGTCTTTTTGGTAACCGCCGACACTGCCACATCAATTCTTATTTCTTATTTATTTATTTACATTCTCTTATATACCGCGCTATTCTGCATCAGTGCGGTTTACATTGAACAAACTGAAATTACATTGAACAGGGCATTATAACTTGGAGATAACTATTTTACAGGGAACATGGGCTATGGAGGGTTAAGTGGCTTCCCCAAGACCACAAGGAGCACCTGTGGGACTAGAAACCCCAGTCCTTCCGGCCCAAGGTTGCTGTCCTCTAGTGGGATTTGAACCCCCGACCTTCCGGCCTGAAGTACCTTGCCCCAACTACTAGGCCACTCCACCACTCCTGACACTGCCGCATCAATTCTTGGCGACCTAAATCTCTCCTTGTCCTTATCAGCTAGGGGATAGAGCCGATTCATGATGCAAATTCCTCTTAAACCAGCCTCCGGCTGATCCCATTCATCCTGAATCATCCCGTCTACCACCTTGTGAACGGGAAACACCACTTGCGTTTACCTCACTGCCTGGATAATGGGGTCTTCCCCACTGTCCTCCGCAGGCGGCTCTGTAGTGAGCTTGAGTGTCTGCAGTGACTCCGTGATCAGCGCGGCCAGCTCCTCTCTCCGGAACACACGGATAATTCTAGCATGATCCTCCGGCTCCAGAATCTCTCCTTCCTTTAACTCCTCATCTAACCCTTCCATGTCCACCTCGTGCTCCTCCGACTCCTGCCCCCTCCAGTTCAGACAAGGAAGGCACCAGAGTCCTCGCCGCTTCGGGGGCCTCGCGGCACTAGTACCGGATTCGACCTGGCTTGGTCGCTGGGGCGTCTCAGCCAAGGGCAAAGGCTCCGACACCTTCCCCTGTCGCCGAAGGCAAAAGGCCTGATGCATGAGCAAGACGAAGTCAGGGCAAAAATCCCCGGGCAGCGGTCCTGCCGGTGACAGTGCCCCCGACGGACCCGCTGGCGACTCGAACCTGCCCTCTAGCGAAGCGGACAACTGAACCGCAGAGTCGGACTCCGCCAAGAGCCCCTGAACGTCTTAAGTTCCTGCAACTTCAATTTGCTGCTCCATGCTGGCAGAGACCTGCGTGCAGCCGCAGCAAATCCCAGAGTCGGCGATAGATCCCCTACGGGTACCGCACACTACACACTGTGGTTGCGAAGCCATCACTGCCACTTCCTGTGGACTTCTTGTGCACCCCAAGGCTCTCTTATCTCTTAAGATTATTATATATTATATATACATTTTTTTTATTGCTTTGTGGGTATCCAGGGATCTGGAGAGAGAAACATAGGATTAGCCCTAAAAGCAAAAAGGGCTCCTTGCTTCCTTTTTCTTTATTCTGCCCCTTTAGAGCAAGACTATATGAGCAGGATTCCCAAAGTACCCCACCCCCCCCAGCAGCCAAACTAGCACCCAACCCCAGGGGGAGCCTTAACCCAACGAATATGCTATGAAAAGTGCCGAAACAAAAAGGAATTATCAGTGCTCTATTATTTTTTTCAACTAAACGAACGGCAGAGAAAACCCCAGACAAGGCAAAACAAGGCAGGGCAGAAACAGCAAAGGAAAAGGAAAGGCAAAGGATGGGCCGCCCCAAATCAAAATCAAACCTGTTCTCCAAATTGCCACGGCTCTCACTGTCTGCCTGCACGCGGGCAACAGGGAGCTAAAATGGCTGTCGCTTCTTGCAGCTAGGGAAAAAGGCGCCAAAACCGCCAGGCCTCTCCCGGCGCTCCCGTAGCCGCACTCCCGCCAAACAGAGCAGCAAATGCCCATACTCACAGTCCGGTGCCTGCCGAGACGAAAGGCAGACCCCCAGAATCTCTGCCCCACTCCGTTCCACAAAGCAAAACGCGGGCAAGAGAGAGAAGCTGGGCTGTCCAGACGAAGGGCGCGAAGCTACCGGCGCTGCCACCCTGCCGAAGACTAATGCGGCCCTTTAGTACTGCAGTGCTCTGCCCCGTATAGCTCCAGGGGCAGAGATCTGCTTAGGCGAGAGGGAGGAAATAACCCAAAGGGTGACAGGAGCAGCAGGACGCGGCACAAACCAGCTGCTCCACTCTCCCTTCACAAATTTACTTTTTTTTTTTTTTTTTTTTTAAAGTCACAGCACCTAATTAAAAACAAAATGCAATGGTAGAGACAAAGCAAACCAAATAAACCCCAATCAGGCAAAATCGCTACACTAACTGCTCCTTATCTGTACTCTAGTGAGCCCAGCACCTAGGCTCACACTATACTCCTGCTGCATGGAGACTGGACACACTAGGGATGTTGGGAGAGGCCAGCAGAGTATATCCAGTGAGGTCACGGTTTTGTGACATGCCCAGTCTCCAAGCTGCAGGAGGAGGGTGGAGGACTAAACTGGAGGACCGATAAGGAAAAGGACGATTCTGTTCGCTCCAGGGCCAAAAGGTATATTAGACAGGACCTAAAGTCCCAGCAAGGGGGGGGGGGGGTAACACAGGATCAGGTAGAGGGATGGAAGCAGCAGGATAGCAGATACCATCCGGAAAAATGTGGAGAGGCACGGTCTGCTAACCTTGTCTGAGAATGGGCTCTACTACCACATCAGCCATAGCGTCCTGAAAAGGCATAAACAGTTCAGTCTTAAATGGGCTGATAGCGGAAATCCTAGCCCTCCACCAGGGGAAAAATCACTCCTTCCTCTACAGACTTGCTTTCTGGGGAAAAGGATTTTCTCTCGTCCCTCAACCAAGCCCCGTAAGGAATAAGGGTGAGCCCCTAGAGGGATGGATGAGTGTAAGGGCAAAGCAGATGCCTTGACCCTCCCTTGCTGCCCATGATAGAAACACTCTAGGGACCCAGATCCCCTGTAAGGGAGGCCAGGGCCTTTGGACTCTTGCATAAGGGGTTTCCAAGCAGCTAGCAGAGACAAACAGCCTATGAGCTGTTTCAGGAGCTACAACACAAGCTGGTTAAAAGAGGGGAGCTCAGAGGGCCTCCAAGGGCTTGCAGCTAAGGCACTCTGCTAGGCTCCACATCCCATCAAGACCAAGCAGCCATCTCAAAAGGCTAGCAGGGGGAAAAACAAAAGGCAGCACCTCAGGCAGTTCTGCCAGACAAAAAAAGAAATGCTGGCAGGGGATGGTCACATGCTGCAACAGTTGTGCAGCTGAACACTGCAGCACCAAAGATTAAAAAAATAAAAAAGGGAGGGGGGGAGGGGGAGATTAAAAAAAAAAGAGAGGCCATGATGAAAAGGAGTCCGGAAAAGGGAATCCCAGCACCTATTGGGCTGACCGGGGAAACCCAAGTAGGCAAGTAGGAAAGCACCAGATGACCATACAGGTCTGGGAGGCCCAGCTACAGATCACAGGCTTTTTTTCTCCATTTAAATTTGGAGCTGCTTTATTTTTAAGCGGTAAGAGCTAAAAACTGCCCACTGAAACCAATGGAAAGAAAATAAAAAAGCAAAAATGAAAGGACAAAAAGGCATGCAGATTAAGGATAGCAAGAGGGAAGGCGTCCCAGGCCTGACTTACTAGACCCTCTTTCATAGGCCCTGTGGGGTCCTCCTGCTCCTCTCCAGTTCACCAGCTCTGAAACCTATGCAAAACAACACTGTACACAGAGCAACTGTCTGTTCCAAGAAACAAGTGTAACTGAGCTCCAGACACACACTGCACCTACAGGTTTCAGTCATACAGGCCATAGCATAGCACTGTCCAAATCCAAACACCCCTTGCTATCTGCTGGAAGTAGACCAATTTTGCTTCTCTCCGTGCTGTACCAGTAAATACACTGGGTGACGACATCATTGAAAGCTGCTCAAGTCTGCCTCTACCTGTTGGCAAACGAGCATAACCCATGTCTGGACTAGTCTAACAAGATAAAGAAATGGTGAAATTAGTCCAGTCCAGACGCTTGAGTTATGCATTCCCATCAGCAGATGGAGACTGAGAAAAGATTGGTTTGATGTCGCCGCCACAAGGGTCCTGCGCAGATCTCCTCTGACCAGTATTTCAACAAACGGATTCCAAAAGAAACAATTATAAGGCATACTTGCACTCCATATTCCACTAAATATACTCACCAAAAAAACCACACCAGTTCTGAAATGAGCCCGGAATAGAGGATAAAAATCATTGCTTTCTTGTTTTGTGTTTTAAGACCCAAATATGGTCCAAAGACAGACTCGTCGCCCCATGACCTGCTGACCACACCAAACAAGCTGTAGAAAACAATCAGGACTTGGCCACACCACAATAGCATACTTACGCACTTCAAAAGGTGGCTATACAGCAGAAAAATGGTGAAATTAGGCCTTACCGGCTAATCGTCTTTCCTTGAGTATCTCCAGTCCAGTCCCAACACGGATGGGTAGTCACGCCTGTCCAGCAGCTTGGAGACTGAGCATGTCAGATCTGTGACATCAGCATACTTGGGGCAGCTGGAAGCCCCTCCCAGCCCTCAGTATCCTAATGACAAAAGCAGACTCAGAAGAGGAAAAGAAAAAAGACACACACATGCAACCTGCAACACCAGGCCTGTATTTAAGGAAAAATAAACATCTTTAAGAAAAAACAAATCAGTCCCTCTAAACAGATCGCAAACCCTCCCCCCCTCCCCCCAGCGAGAAAAGGAGGCCCCCAACAAGTGCCATCTGCTTAAGGGACCCGACCTACCTTCTGTCCGGGAGACTCCCCAGTTCTCCCAATTCCTTTTTTTTTCCCAATGGACTAAGATCACTTACCTCTGCACTCCCCTCAACCGTTCTGCAACAACTTATTGTTGTACTTCTTCGAGGTCCGGAATCACAATCTGAAATAAACAAAACAATTCAGTTAGCAGTGGGTCAGAGATGGGACTGGAGATAATCAAGGAAAGATAATTAGCAGGTATAGCCTAATTTCACCTTCCTTATCGTATCTTCCAGTCCAGTCCCAACACAGATGGGATGTAACATAGCAGTACTAGCCCTTGGAGGGACCAGCGAGCCCAGCCTGAATCACCACTGTGCCAAATTTCACATCCCTCATTGCTTGCACATCCAAGCGATAATGCTTTACAAAGGTATGCAGGGACGCCCATGTCGCAGCCCTGCAGATATCCGCCAGTGAGATCAACTCAATTCTGCCCAGAAAGCCACTGTGCCCTTGTCGAGTGGCCCGAAACCCTACTGGCACCACTTTACGCTTGAGTAGGTAAGTGGAGGAAATCATCTTCCTCACCCACCGAGAAATGGACACCACCTTGCGAGGGCCTCTAAACAGGACAAACAACCTATTGGTCTTTCTAAAATGATCTATGGTTTTCAAGTAATGCGGAGGGTGTGACATACATCCAGGAACTGCAAAAGGGATTCCGACTGGGAACCTCCCTCGCCTGAAAACACTGGAAGGGTAACCAACTGATTCACATGGAATGCGGAGATCACCTTTGGCAGGAAGGACATAATCGGTTGCAGTACCACCTTTTCTTTAGAAATGGAAAGATTCCCAGCAAGCTAAGGCTTGCAACTCCGAAATCCTCCTGCCAAACAGATGGCTACCAAAAAGACCGTTTTCAGGGTCAAGTTCTTCAACGAGCACTCTGCCTGCGGCTCGAAAGGTGCCGTGGTCCGTGACAAACACACTAAATTAAGATTCCATGCGGGAATTATCGATTTCAACAGGGGTCAAACCTGCTTTACGGCCCGCAGAAAACACACATCTGGATGAGTCGCTAGAGATTTTCCCTTCACTTTCCTCCGGTAACGCACCAAGGCTGAGACCAGTACCTGCAGGGAATGACACACCAAACCTTTTTCCAGCCCAGCGTGAAGAAAAGCCAGCAGCTCTGGGAGGTGAGCCTCCAGGGGTCTCAATCCCCGGTCTACACACCAGCTCTCAAAGAGCCTCCAGACACTAATGTAAGCCAGCAAGATGGAACGCTTAAACGCCTTCAGCAGAGTCAAAGTGACTGTGCCCGAATAACCCTGTTTAACTAATCGTGCCCTCTCAAGAACCATGCTGTAAGTGAGAATCGATCCACCTGTGGCATTAAGACTAGTCCTTACGCCAGCAGGGACCATCTGTCAGCAACCTGACGAGGTCGGGTACCATGGTCTGCGCGGCCAGTCCGGCACAATCAGGATGACCATCCCCTTGTGCGCCTCAATCCGCTGCACCACCAACCCTATCAAGGCCAATGATGGGAACACAAAGCAGACCTGCCTCCGGCTAAGGTTGCACCAGGGTGCCGAGGCCCTCAAACATCCGTTCCCTGCGTCTGCTGTAGAACAGACTTGCTTTTGCGCATGCAAGGGTCACTTTGAGGTCCATGACTGAAGGGCCCCAGCAGCAAACCAGCTGCATAAACACCTCGTAATTTTGTATCCACTCACCAGGATCCACTCGCACTATGCTGAGCTGTTGGCCACCATGTTTGTTATTCCAGCCATGTGTGCCACCAACAGTGCCTGGAGGTTGTCCTCCACCCATGTCAGCAACGGGATGACTTCACTTTCCAACTGGGTGCTACCCGTGCCCCCTTGCCTGTTGATATACATCATCATATGTAGCGGCGATGACCGAGAACACATGCACTGCCTTCTCTCGAAGAAGGTCCGCAAATCTCTGGAGGACCAGGGCCACTGCCTCTGCCTCTATCTCGAGTCTGTTTATAGCCCAGGTGGACTCCTCCGTCCATCAGCTGCCCTGTGCTACCAGCAACTGACAGTGGACACCCCAGCCTGTCAGGCTGGCATCAGTTGTGAGGGCGATCCACCTCAGTGCTTCTAAGAGCATCCCCACTAACAATTTCTTGGGCCTAAGCCACCAGCAGAGTGCTATCTTGACCTCCCCCAGGGCAAGGCAGCTACTTCTCCAGCAGGCGACGTTGGGCTGACCATCTCCTCAGGAGGGACTTCTGTAACGGTCTCATATGTGCCCAAGCCCAAGGCACCAGCTCAATTGTCGAAGCTGAGCCCAGGAACTATAGATAAAAATCAGGCCATCTGAGCCAGTGACCGTAAGAAGAACCTGATCTTTAATAGCAGCTTGTTCTTCCGCTTTAAGAGCAAAGAGACCTTGCCCCCTTGGGTCGAGCTCTCAGGTAAATCAATTCCTGCATCGGGCTCATGTTGCTCTTGGCTGTGTTCATCATCCAGTCCAGGCTCTGAAGGAACTTGACCAACCAAGCGGTAGCCCTCACACTCTAGTCTCTGCCCATATTAACCAACTGCTGAGGTAAGGTGCAATATAATTCCTTCCTTCCGCACAGCAGCTGCTGCTGTCACTGCCACCACCACCATGACCTTGGTAAAAGGTCCTGGGCTCAGTTGCCAGGCCGAATGGCAGCACAGCAAACTGAAAATGTTCCATAGGTACCACGAATCTTAGGAAGTACTGATGCTCCCGCCAAATCAGAATATGCAGGTAGGCTTCCATGAGATGCAAGAATGTAAGGAACTCGCTTTCTCTGACTCCCACTGACCTCAGGGTTTCCATGTGGACGCCCAGGACCCCAAGACAACGTTTCACGTGCTTAAGATCCAGAATGGGTCGAAAAGAACCCTCCTTTTTGGGAACCACGAAGATGGAGTACAGATCGGAGCTAAATTGGCTTTGTGGCACTTTCATGACCACCTGCAACTGTACCAGCCTTTGCAAGGTATCCCACACCCACTGTTCCCTCTAAGCTGTGCGCGTGTGCGCGCGCACACACCTCGCCGAGTGAGCGCACATACTTTACAACAGAGCGCACAAAAATTACGGTTCTGATTCTGATAGAAAACAACACAGACGTCTTAAAATTTAAAAGTTGTGATTGTAATTACTAGAAATTTTCCGCTTCATTTAGTAATCGTCTATTTTCATTTAATTTTTTTTTAAATTATTTATTTATGAGAATTTTTCAGCTTATACAATAAGATTTAAAATTTAAGGCAAACAAAACATACCAGTAAATAATTTACAGTAAGATAAGCATTGAAAAGAAAACAGCCCACATCTCGGGGAGACATGCATACAATTAATATAGAACAACAAGAGTAAAGAAAACAAGGCTAGAACAACACTCCAATGGAGAGAAATCCATAGCCAATAAACAGCCTGTTGAGATACCTCCATTCCCTAGGACGAAACTCAAAGAAAACCAATATAAAATGGAAAGTCAATGAGCCCCCTCCTTAGCCAGGATCCACTTCTCCAAATCTGGAGGAGATAAGAAAACAAATCTTTCATAACCAATAGTGATACAACATTTACAAGGGTATCTTAGAAAAAAGGTTGCCCCTAGAGCAAGAATTCTTGCCTTAAACACAAGAAAAGCTTTTCGACATAATTGGGTAGAGCGTGAGACATCAGGAAAAATAGACACCTCTTCCCCACAAAATTTTGTACCTTTTTTCCTAAAATAGGCTTTAAGAATGGTGGCCTTGTCTTCCTCAGAAGACAAAGTCACCAGTAACGTAGCCCTAGAGGAAATATCATCTTGTGTTTCCTCTAAAAATGCTGTCAAATTAAACTTATCCGTGTTCAAAGAAGAAGCCACTTCCTTTTCCACCGCAGTAGACAAAACTTTGGTAGAAAGATAGTAACACTTGACAATAGAAAACGACTCAGCTTGTGGGAGAAGAAGGGCATCCTTCAAGAACTTTCTGAACAAAATTAAAGGGGACAATAAAGAACAAACAGGAAAATTAAGCAGCCTTAAATTCTTACTCCGAGAAAGATTCTCCATATTCTCAAGTTTTTGTTGTAAAAGAGCACTATCTTTCACATTAGACACATGAAAATCAGAACAGGACTTAACCTGAGATTCCATTGTAGAAACCCTAGAACTCAAGGCCCCAACCTGAGAATCCAGAGATTGAAATTTAACTACAGCGTCCTTAGTAAATTGGCAAAGTGAAGGAACAGTCTCCGCAAGAAGTTTTTCAGTACGTGAAACAACCTGCCAAATATCCAGAAGTGAGATGTTGGAAACCTGCGAGTCCTTAGATAGAGCAGCAGACTCTTTCCACAAGACCACTGTGGGGAGCTCACCATCCCATCGAGGACTCATAACAGGAGCGGGTGCATCAGACAGTTCCAAAAACCCCGGGGGAAACGGAGGAGTTCGCTCGATTGAGCTTAAACTCGCTCCCTCTACTGAGGGATTGAGAGGCACAGTACCAGAGTTAACAACTCGCGGCGTGGAAACCGTATGTTTTTCTATAGCACCTACTTGAGAATCATCCGAAGGAAATTTCTTCTTTCGTTTCCCGCCGGGCATCTCCACTGCTACCAGCTCCTTAGCTCCTCCGGTGCTCCTAAGGGGCTCACACGGGGCGTGAGATGCCCCTTTGGACACGCCCCTTAGGAAACGCCCACCAAAAGCGCCGACGGCTGCGCCATAGGAAACGCCGAAAAAAATATATCGAGGCAGGTAGATGACGTCAGCTGGCCACACAGGTGGAGGAACTCAGACCGGCACTCTCACCCTCCGTGGGAAACAGGACTGCAAGGTAAACGCTCCCGATTACAGCACACTGCAAGAATCTTATATCGAGGCAGGTAGATGACGTCAGCTGGCCACACAGGTGGAGGAACTCAGACCGGCACTCTCACCCTCCGTGGGAAACAGGACTGCAAGGTAGACGCTCCCCTATTTTCATTTAATTTAATTAAAATCAACGTGGTGTACATACTGTATTCTGACGTGTAGTCAAATTTTAAAGTATATAACGCCGAATGTCGTTATGTGGCGCACAAAAACTTAACCTTCCTTTAAAAGCTGCACAGCTGATATTTTATGCGCACACAACCTACAGAAAATTAGAGGGAACATTGCCCACACCACCTGGAACTTCTGAGGTGCTCTGCAAGGGGATTGCAAGAAGATTTCCTTGAGCAGTCGAGCAAACTCAAGGGCATAATCCTTCTTGATCACCTCCAACCAGTGGGTCCCGGAGGTTATCTGGGCCCTATGGGAACCAACTCAGCCTGATCTGCCTCGCCTCATTGTGGTTCCTTGCTGAGATGTGGGGCAGAAGGGAAGAACCCCCTCTCTGCTCCCCGAAAGCCTCGAAAAGGCTGATCTTGAGGGAAATTTTCCTCTCTGGTAGGGTATGCAAATCAAGTAGTCCTGAAGCGACTGAGGTCCCGTGCTTGCCCTTGACCCTGCGCTGGTGAACGCCCCGACTTCTGCTTGTCTTCTGGGAGTTTACCACAGCTGGACTCTCCCAAGTCCTTAACCAACTTCTCCAGAGCCTCTCCGAACGAGAGCTTCCCCTTGTACAGGAGCCCGCTCAAACGAGATACGGAGGACCCATCTGCTGACCAATTCCAAAGCCACAAGTTTCTGTGCGCAGAGATCACCACAGCCATGCTTCGGGCTTGACACCTTATCAGGTCGTAAAATGCATCCGCCAAATAGGCTGCCTCCAACTCTAGCTTAGCTGCTTCCAGGGGAGCAGGGCCAGGCTCCCCTAACTCTTCCTGGAAACCTTGCACCCAGCATAGACAGGCACATGCCAAGACCGTGCCACACACTGAGGCTGCAGGGAAGCAGTGTCAATGTCAAAAGCTTACTTTAGGAAAGTCTCCAGCTTCCTGTCCTTGACATTCTTGAGGGCAGAACTGCCCTCCACCGGGATGGTGGTCATCTTGGTCACTGCTGAAACTGTGGCATCCACCTTGAGAGAGTAGAAATGGAAATTACACTTACCTGGTAATTGTGGTTCCTTGAGGGAATCCAGTTTAGTCAGATACTTCTGGGTAGTGCACCTCCTCCTGCAGCCCGGAGACTGGGCATATGCAAAAAACGTGACATCACTGCATGTAGCTCCTCCGCTCCCCCAGCCATCTCCAGTGAACTATTGACAAAGCACACTTAAAGGAGCAATAATTAAGTAACTAATCTATAAAAACAGAACCAAGTATGAGGAAAAAAAGACACCAGAACAGTTCAGCAACTGCCTTCCAATGCCTACATCCCCTATTAGGGGTCTTGTACTTTTTTTTTTTTTTTTTAATGCTTACAATTACGGTTTTGTTGAATGCGGGTTCATGAAGACAGGCTAGTTTTCTTCTACCTGCCTCCCCCTGAGCGAGTCACCATACAGACAGAAAAGAACAGAAAGCAACCTCCGAATAGAACTTACCCGTAATTCCAGCGAACCTGAACGAGTTCACCGCCCTAAAGCATCCCGGGTGGGAATAAGGACTAAATTGGATTCCCTCAAGGAACCACAATTACCAGGTAAGTGTAATTTCCATTTCCTTTTCGGTCATCCAGTTTAGTCAGATACTTCTGGGATGTAACAGAGCAGTAACTATTGGGAGGGACCTTTCCAACCGGCATGCAACACTGCCGATCCAAAGCCCGCATCTTGCGCTGAAAGCACGTCCAACCGGTAATGCTTGCTGAACGTATGAAGGGACGACCAAGTGGCCGCCCGACAAATCTCCGCCGGAGGCACCAAGCCGTGCTCCGCCCAAGACGTCGCTTGAGCTCTAGTAGAATGAGCCCGCAAACCTACCGGCACCACTCTGCCCTCCAAGATATAAGCGGAAGCAATGGTCTCCCGAATCCACCGCGAGATAGACGCTTTAGCCGCTGCTTCACCTCTGTGCTGTCCCCCGAACACCACAAACAACCGATCCGACTTACGAAAACCCGCAGACACCTTCAAATACTGTCGCAACACGCGCTTCAAGTCCAACCGCCGCAAATGGCGATCCGCCTCGTTGTCCCCGGGCGAACCCAGAACCGGCAAGGACACTGTCTGATTCAAGTGAAACGGCGAAACTACCTTCGGCAAAAAGGACGGAACAGGCCGCAGAACCACCTTGTCCCCATAAAAAGACAAAAACGGTTCCAGACAAGATAAAGCTTGAAGTTCAGAGATCCGTCTCGCTGAGCAGATGGCTACTAAAAACACAGTCTTCAGCGTCAAATCCTTCACAGATGCCCGGCGCAATGGTTCAAAAGGCTCCTTCGCCAGGGCCCCCAAAACGAGGTTGAGATCCCACGAAGGAACAATGACTCTACGAGCTGGACGGAGGTTGGATACAGCCTTCAGAAAACGCAACACTTCCGGGTGCGCCCCCAACGCAACCCCCTGCACCTTGCCCCGATAACATGCTAAGGCCGCCAACTGCACCCTCAAGGAACTAGCAGCCAGGCCCTTCTCAAAACCGTCCTGTAAAAAACTGAGCACCACCGGCACCGACGCTGTCGCCGCTCGGATCTGTTCCCTAGAACACCAGTCCTCAAATATTCGTAGACTTCTTCCACGCCTTGAGCAAAGTCGTTATTACCGCCACCGAATAACCTCTCTTCCTCAGCCTCGCCCGCTCAATGGCCAGACCGTAAGCGAGAATCGATCCACCTGAGGCATCCGAAGAGGTCCCTGCCATAACAGATCCTCTGACGCTGGTAACCTCCACGGCTCCCCGCTGAGGAGCCGAATCAGATCTGCGTACCAGGGACGCCTCGGCCAGTCCGGAACCACCAACAACACGCTCCCTCGATGCGCCTCGATTCTTTGCACCACTCTGCCAATTAGGGCCCACGGAGGAAAGACGTAAAGCAGATCCGACGTCGGCCAAGGTTGCATCAGCGCGTCTATCCCCTCTGACATCCTTTCCCGACGCCGGCTGAAAAATCGACTGGCCTTTGCTGATTGGAAAGTCGCCATGAGGTCCATGACGGGAGTTCCCCATCTTTGGGCTATCTGTGCAAAGATCCCGGGATTTAACTCCCACTCCCCGGCATCTACCTGCACCCTGCTGAGAAAGTCCGCTGACACATTGTCCTTCCCGGCAATGTGTGCCGCCGACACTGCCAACAATCGAGTTTCCACCCACTGAAAGAGCCGTTCCGCCTCGGCTTCTATGGGCATGCTCCCGGTGCCGCCCTGACGATTGATGTATGCCACCGTCGCCGAGTTGTCGGACAGCACCCGGATCGCTCTCCCCGTCACAGTGGCCTCGAACGCCTGCAGCGCCAGAGCCACTGCTCGAAGTTCCAATCTGTTGATGGACCAAGTGGACTCCTGGGCCGACCAACGCCCCTGCGTGAAGAGCTCCCCGCAGTGCGCTCCCCAGCCCACCAGGCTTGCATCCGTCAAAAGGGGAAGCCAATCCGGTTGCTCCAGACTCATCCCTGTCGTCAACGACCCGGGAAGCAGCCACCAACGAAGCGACCTCCGGACCTTGGCGGAACAAGGAAGTTGTGCGTTGAGCAAGTCCTCCTGGTGAGACCAGCGACGAAGCAGCGCTCTCTGCAACGGACGCATGTGAAACGTGGCCCAAGGAACCGCCTCTAACGTCGCTGCCATGGTTCCCAAAACCTGGAGGTAACTCCAGGCTGACGGAGCCGGAGAGACTAGAAACCGATGAAGCAATGCCTGCAAACCCTGCACTCGTCGAGCCGGTAGAAACACTCTCCCTACCCGAGTGTCGAACCGTACCCCGAGGTATTCGAGCTCCTGCGTAGGGACTAAGTGACTCTTTGCCCGATTGACCACCCAGCCGAGCTGCTCGAGAAACCTCACCAAGAAACCAAACGCTATCTAAGGTGAAATGGTCCGAAGAAAAGTGTCTCCCAGCCTCTCTTCACTCCCTGCACTCGATGCAAGCTAGGATCACGCGGCTGCCACGAGGTCAAAATGGCCGCCTATCTAGGGAAAGAAGAAAAGGGCACCAAAATCGCCCGAGGCTGCCCCAACAACGGCAAAGAAAGCAGCCGTTCTAACCTTGCTGGATCCCTGCTTACCTTGTCGCACCCAGAAAGGGAAGAAGGGAGAAGCGAGGCATCTGCGCTCGCGCTCTCGCACCTCCGGGAGAAACGCTGCACCACGGAGCAAGTACCGGGATGTCAGCTGGCCGTGTCAGCCCAAGCGGGAAGGAAAAACTGAGGCAGGGCAATCCGTGTCCCGCTGCCGGCCAAGAGCTCTCCCCCGAACTGGCAAGGGTGAAGAGATCAAAGGTGAGGCAAAGCCCATACACTCACACAACGACACCACCACAGAGACAGGTAGAAGAAATCCTGCACTGCTTGTGCGTTGCACGTTGTTTTTTTGTGTTTTTTTTTAAAGAGACAGTGCCAAATAAAACAGAATCAAAGAGCGAGCCTGAAAAATAAATCAAAACTCCTATGCTCCTTAACTAAGCCCTAAAGTGAGCCCAGCACAAGGCTCACACGTCCTCCTGCTGCATGGAGACTGGACACACTGGAGATGGCTGGGGGAGCGGAGGAGCTACATGCAGTGATGTCACGTTTTTTGCACATGCCCAGTCTCCGGGCTGCAGGAGGAGGTGCACTACCCAGAAGTATCTGACTAAACTGGATGACCGAAAAGGAACAGGTCTTTCTCTTGCTCAGGGAGCGGGTAGAGGTGCGCCATCATCCGCACCCCTCTCAGTCCAGTCTTTGGAACATCCCATTCACCTAGTATCATCTGCTTGATGAGACAATGCACGGGAAAAACTGTCTGAGATTTCCTGACCACCTGGGAACAAGGGATCCTCAAGGGGTTCCTCCTCCGCCTGAGGCCCTGTAGCCATATTGAGGGTCTTCAGAGAAAGCGTAGTTACTCACCTGTAATAGGTGATCTCCGGGAACAGCAGGAATAAGTCTTCACATATGGGTATCGTCGGTACCAACGGAGCCTGAGCGGGAACGCTCCCCAGCGTCCAATAGGAAAGCTTTGGGAGCATCCCACAGCGCCTGCGTGCTGCCTTCCCGCCTTTCCAACTCTCCCTCTTCAGTTGAGTTTATAGCTGAAACCAAAGGAGAGAGTAGACAAAAAGAGAGAGATAGACACAACTGCTAGGGGAGGTGGGTGGGTTGTGAAGACTTATTCCTGCTGTTACCAGAGATGAATTAATTAGTCCTTACCTGCTAATTAGTGTTCCTGAAGGAACGACAGTCCAGTCCCTTTACTTCTGGGTTGCGTAACCCTTCCAGCAGCTTGGAGGCTGAGTCAAACCCTTTTGAGGCTGGTTAGGTATAAATACCTCTGGTACCACCCCTAAGCCCCAGTAATCTATTGAAAAAGCAGACTTAACGTACTAAACCATTAACTGTAGGAAAAAACTGAAAATTAACTGAAATATTAACACTGCACGTTTTTTTGTTTTTTTTTTTAATAATGTAGGAACAGAAACGTGCGGAGACCAGAGAAGTAGGACAGGGAGGGAGGTTAACCAGAGGTTGCCGTAGCCTTCCCGCCCCCCGGCTCACCTGACCCGAGCAATCCAGGACTCCTTCCGCCTCTGCCCCGGAATCGTTCCGCTATATTCACCGTAGCCCGGGTGGGATCAGGGACTGGACTGTCGTTCCTTCAGGAACACTAATTAGCAGGTAAGGACTAATTAATTCTTCCTTATCGTCACTCCAGTCCAGTCCCTTTACTTCTGGGATGTAACCGAGCAGTTCAAACTTGGGTGGGGTTCGCTATGCCGGAACGAATGACCGCGTCCCCAAAGCTAGCATCTGCAGACCTCTGCACATTCAGCCTGTAGTGCTTGGTAAAGGTATGCAGCGATGACCAAGTTGCCGCCCTGCAAATATCAATTGGCGGCACCAGGCTGGACTCGGCCCAGGAGGCAGCCTGCGCCCGTGTGGAGTGGGCCCGAAGACCTGCTGGGGACTGTTTCCCCTTCAGGATATAGGCGGAGGAAATAGCTTCTCTGATCCATCTAGAGATGGATGCCTTGGCCGCGGCCTCCCCTTTGTGGGGACCCCCAAACTGAATGAACAAACGTTCAGACCTCCTAAAGGGGGCCGTGCGCGAGAGGTAACGCTTCAGTGCTCTGCGTACATCTAGGCGACGTAGATTGCCATCCTTCTCTCCCCGCCTGGCAGCTGGGAACGCAGGCAGCGAAACCGGCTGGTTCAGATGGAAAGGCGAGATTACCTTGGGGGGGGAGGAAGGAAGGGACTGTTCGTAAAACCACCTTGTCCTTAAAGAAGGAGAGAAAGGGAGGCTGGGAGGACAGAGCCTGGAGCTCGGAGACGCGTCTTGCTGAGCAGATGGCTACCAAGAAGACCGTCTTCAACGTCAAATCTTTAAGTGAGGCCTCCATTATTGGTTCGAAAGGTTCTTTGGTCAAGGCATTTAACACCAAGTTAAGGTCCCAGGGAGGGATTATCGATATTTTCTGGGGGCGCAGACGACTAACCGCTCTCAGGAACCTGGTCACGTCCGGGTGGACCCCTAAGGACTTCCCACGGACTTTGCCTCTATAGCAAGAGATGGCTGCCAGCTGGACCCGTAGGGAGCTGGGAGCCAGGCCTTTCTCAAAACCCGCTTGCAAGAACTCTAGAATCTCTGGGATGGAGGCTGAAAAGGGTTTCTTCTGGCGTTCCGTACACCAAGCTTCGAAGATGCGCCACACCCTCACATAGGAAAGACAAGTGGAGCGCTTTCGCGCGCTCAACAAGGTTGCAATCACTGAACCCGAGTATCCCCGCTTCCGAAGCCGCGCCCTTTCAATAGCCAGGCCGTAAGCGAGAATCGATCCACGTGAGGCATCAGCAGAGGTCCCTGTCTGAGAAGGTCCTTCTTGCAGGGAAGACGGAACAGTTGGTCGACCGCCAATCTCACTAGGTCCGCATACCACGGGCAGCAAGGCCAATCTGGAGCAATGAAGATGACCAGGCCTTGGTGGGATTCGACCCTCTGAAGCACCCTCCCAATCAAGGCCCAAGGAGGGAACACGTAGAGAAGACCCCCGGAGGGCCACCTCTGAGCCTGGGCATCCAGGCCTTCGGACATTCTTTCCTTTCTTCTGCTGAAAAGACGACTTGCTTTGGCCGACGAGTAGCGGGCCATGAGATCCATGATTGGAGGGCCCCAGAGGGAGACAATCCGGTTGAAGACTTCCTGATCCAGCTCCCATTCTCCCTGGTCGACCTTGAACGTGCTGGGGTAATCTGCTGTGACGTTGTCTGTGCCGGCCACGTATTGAGCTGAGAGGGCTAATAACCGGGTCTCGGCCCACTGGAACAGGCTGGTCGCCTCCTTCTCTAGGGCGGGGCTGCTCGTCCCCCCCTGCCGGTTGATGTAAGCCACCGTGGTGACATTGTCTGAGAGGACGCAAATTGCGTTCTTCCTCACTAGAGGCTCGAGCGTCTTGAGCGCCAGGACAACTGCTCGTAACTCCAGCCTGTTGATGGACCACTGCGACTCCACCGGGGACCAAAAGCCCTGAGCAAACTGTCCCTGGCAATGGGCTCCCCAGCCCGACAGGCTGGCGTCCGTTGTAAGCAGGATCCACTGCGGAGTTTCGAGAGGCGTCCCGCATTCTAGGTTCTTCGGACACCTCCACCACCGGAGGGCTTCCCTGGTTCGAGGTGCGCAGGGCAGTGGGGTGGACAAGGGATGATTCTGAGGAGACCAACGACGTAACAAGGAGCGTTGTAGAGGCCGCATGTGGGCCCTGGCCCAAGGAACTACCTCTATTGTCGCAGCCATGGTACCCAATAATAATTGGAGGTAAAGCCACGCTGAGGGGTTTCGTCTTCCCAGGAACTGTGATACGAGAGTCCTTAGATCCTTTGCCCGTTTTCGGGGTAGGAACACCCTTCCTCCTCTGGTGTCGAACCTTGCCCCGAGGTACTCGAGTTCCTGAGTGGGTATCAACTTGCTTTTTGACCGATTGATTATACACCCTAACTCCTCCATGACCTCTACTACTCTGGCTGTAGCCGAGCGACTTTCCTCCTCTGATTTCGCCCTGATCAGCCAATCGTCGAGGTATGGGTGTACCAGGATTCCTTCCCTTCGTAAAAGGCGGCCACCACCACCATTACTTTGGTAAAGGTCCTGGGAGCCGTAGCTAAACCGAAGGGCAGCGCCTGAAATTGGAAATGACCTCTTGGCACCGCGAACCTCAGGAACTGTTGATGAGACCTTCGGACCGGAATGTGCAAGTATGCTTCCGTCAATTCGAGAGCTGTGAGAAACTCCCCGGCCCTTACGGCCGAAATGACTGACTTCAGGGTTTCCATCCGGAAATGGGGTACCTTGAGACAGCGATTGACCTGTTTTAGGTCTAGGATAGGACGAAAGGAGCCTTCCTTTTTTGGGACTACAAAATAAATGGAGTACCGACCGGAGCCGTATTGGTCTGGTGGGACCGGGGTCACAGCCCCGAGCGCTACCAGTCTTGACAGGGTGGCTTCTATAGCTTTCCTTTTTGTCGGAGAGCCGCAGGGGGATTGAATAAAGGCTGGTAGAATCTGTTTTCCAAATTCGAGGGCATAACCTTCCCTGATCACTTCCAGGACCCACTGATCGGACGTGACCCGGGTCCAGGCAGGAAGAAATAGCCTTAGGCGACTCCCCAAGGGTAAATCGCCCGCCCGGACCCCTTCTATCTCATTGCGATTTTCTAGGTCCCGAGAATGAGGGAGGGGCTCCAAAACCTCTCCCTGCTCCTCGAAACCCCTTAAAGCCTGACCCCCTGGCCGGAAGGCGACCCTTAGGAAAGGAACTTGTTCTGGGAGGCCGAAACCTCCGAGAGTCTCTTGGTTGACTGCGGGAGGGCGCTGGAAGGCGAGGCTGCTTCGGTCTGTCCTCTGGAAGTCTGCCTCCCTTGGATTCGCCCAGGTCCTTTACTAGCTTTTCTAGGTCCTCACAGAATAACAACTTCCCCTTAAAAGGAAGACGACCCAGGCGCGCCTTAGAAGAAGAGTCGGCTGCCCAATTGCGGAGCCATAAACAGCGCCTAGCTGCGACTACGGATGCCATGTTCTTAGCTAGGCTCCTGATGAGATCGTACTGACTATCTGCCAGGTAGGCTGCTCCTGACTCCAACCTAGCTGCCATTGGCTGTACGTCTCCTGCAGTACCCTCCGACAGCTGAAGCTGTTGGGACCACCTCAGGCAAGCCCGAGCTACCCTACTGGGATAGTCGTTTTCTTAGTAATTGCAGATACCGCCGCATCCACCTTGGGCGACTTCAGCAATTCCCTGTCCGAATCCGGTACTGGATAAAGGCGTGTCATAGATCGCACCCCTCTCAGGGAGGATTCAGGCTGATCCCACTCTTCCTGAATCATCTGGCGGACGACCCTGTGTATAGGGAATACCCGTTGGGACCTTCTGACTGCTTGGATCAGGGGATCCTCCAGCGCTTCGTCATCTGCTGGTGTGTCTGAAGCTACCTTGAGGGCCTTTAGAGACTCATTGATTAGCCCCGGGAGCTCCTCCCGGCGAAAAACCCGCACTATGCGGGATTGTTCCTCCTCCGGAATCTCTCCTTCCTCGAGTTCCTCCTCTTCATCCCCTATCTCCTTATCGAAAACTCCTCCTCCTGAATGTCGTGAGGAGGGGTAGAGAACGGTTCTTCACTCGTTAGTCGCACGCGTTTAGAAGCTGGCCCCCCTGGAATGCCGGGATCCTGGGGAGCGGACTTCCCTGGGTTAACCCCCAGGTCTTCCTTCCCTGAGCTCTGACCTCCTGCCCCTAGCCCCTGCTTGCGCATGCAGTAGGCTTTGTGCAGCAAGAGGACGAATTCGGGTGAAGAGAGGTCAGAAGGGCCCTCTTCCCCAAGGGCAGGGGAGAGAGAGGGCAGAGATGGAGTGGGAAAATCAGAGGTTGAGGGCGGAGGGAGGCAGGGCTCTTTGTCGCCTTCCAGATGCTCAACTGTACCCTCATTAGCTTGAGAAGCAGACAATTGGATGCCGTGCTCCACCGAGGCAGCTTTTGCAGCACAAGCCCTGCAGATCCCTGCCTCAGAGGCCGTGCCCCCTGCGGGTGCCACAAGAAGGGCACCGAAGCTTGGACATTGCTCCCACCAGGTCACAAATGAATTAAAAGGAATGAGAAATAACTCTCACTAGCTCCTGTGTTGTAGCTCCCAAACTTCCTCCCCCCACACTCCCCGACGAAATAAAATGAAATAGAAAGCAAGAGACAAAATCAATTAAGCTAAAAATGCCCCAAAGCAAATATACCCAAATAGGAGGGGGGAAAAAACCCTGTACTTGCGTTTTTCCCGGCTTCCACGATTAGCGTTGAGCTCCGAGGATGAAAAACTTCCTGCGGGGTTCTACGCGTGGCTGGGCCTCAGCCACGTGGAATGCAGGCCGGGACCCGGCGGCTCAGCTTGCATCGCCGTCCCGCAACTGCCCAGAAGGAGCGATCCCGCAGCCGACCGCAGCCTCCAGCCGCTCCCGAGCTGCTTCGCTAAGCTGGGAGCGCAGAGGGGGGGGCGCGTTGTAGCCTCAAGCGCTCAGCCGCCTGAGGGCTTTGGCGCGAGGCGGAAGAGTCCGGTGCTGAGGACAGAGAGCCGACGGAACTGTAGGGCTCCCGCGATCCACCCCCTGCTGCCGGCAAACCTCTTTGGAGAGGGAGTCTCTTCCTTAGTACCCCAGTCACCGGTAAAAGGAGACTTGCGAGCAGAGTGCTTGAGCTCTTACTCCGGAGGGTAGAGGGAAGGGAAGGGGGGGGGGAGAAGCAAGAAGCAAAGAAAGGCTTAAAGGGGCACTAACTACCACTGCAGAAAATAAAAGTTGAACAGCAAACCTTTAAATAAATTATAAATAAAATTATAAATCTCCAATAAGGGGACTAAAAGGGAGACTCCAGTAAGCCCTTGGCTTACGGAACCCTCCAGCTGCTTGGAGGCTGAGAATACTGGGGCTTAGGGGTGGTACCAGAGGTATTTATACCTAACCAGCCTCAAAAGGGTTTGACTCAGCCTCCAAGCTGCTGGAAGGGT
Source organism: Ichthyophis bannanicus (assembly GCA_033557465.1). Taxonomy (NCBI): domain Eukaryota; kingdom Metazoa; phylum Chordata; class Amphibia; order Gymnophiona; family Ichthyophiidae; genus Ichthyophis; species Ichthyophis bannanicus. The sequence continues at coordinate 553,995,259 of CM066031.1, forward strand.
TACGCAACCTAGAAGTAAAGGGACTGGACTGGAGTGACGATAAGGAACACCTGTTACAGGTGAGTAACTACACTATTTCTAGGAACAAGCAGGAATGTTGGTCTTCACATATGGGGACTCTCCAGCTGAGAGGTGCCAGGGGGATGACCCCAGCTAGCTGCAAACCCCAGGTGAGATGGGTCATGCTTCCTCCCATGGATATCTGGCATCGAAACCCGGGACGGCGGGTAGGAGTTGTACTAAGTCTGAAAGAGATGCTGGAGCACAACCTGGCCAAACGAGGCATCCCGACGGGAGTCCTTGTCTAAGCAATAGTGGGCTGTAAAGGTGTGTACCGAAGCCCAAGTGGCTGCTCTACAGATGATGTCATCAATGGACACAGAACGAAGATTAGCCATTGAGGCTGCCATTGCTCTCACATTATGAGCTCTGGCATGGCCTTCAAGAGAAAGTCCCTTACTCTCATATGCAAAGGATATGCAATTTGCAATCCACCCAGAGAGAGTTCTTTTGGAAACTGGAAGTCCCAAATGACTAGAATCAAAAGCAACAAAAAGCTGAGAAGATTTTCTATGTTGCTTAGTTCTTTGAAGGTAAAAAGCTAAGGTTCTTTTACAATCTAAGTTATGAAGATTCCTTTCTGCATTAGAGGCATGAGGCCTAGGGAAGAATACAGGAAGGTAAAATGCTTGGTTTAAATGAAAGGGCGAAACCACCTTTGGCATAAAGTGAGGACGAGTCCTAAGAACTGCCTTATTATGATGAAATCTTGTGTAAGGAGGATCCGCCACTAAAGCTTGTAACTCACTGATGCGTCTTGCAGAAATGAGGGCAACTAGGAAGATGACCTTCCAAGAAAGAACCTTTAGAGCTGTAGTGGCTAAAGGCTCAAAGGGCGGTTTCATGAGCTGCCTGAGAACAAGATTCAGATCCCATGCCACCGGCAGTGGCTTAATGGGAGGTTTTTTTAAAAGTAAACCTCTCATAAATCTTGCTACGAGTGGATGAGAGGAAATAGGTTGTCCCAGCCTGAGGTTCATGGAAAGCAGCAATGGCACTAAGATGGACCCTTACTGAATTGGTCTTAAGACCAGAATCTGATAGATGGAGTAGGTACTCCAGAAGCGATTCGACAGGCACTGTATGGGGGTTAAGTTCCCCTGAGAAAACCATACAGAGAATCTCTTCCACTTAAAGGCGTAGAATCGTCTTGTGGAAGGCTTCCTGGAAGCCCCAAGGATATCCTTTACCTGTTGAGATAGGTTGATATCTGGGAATCCTAGGCTTTCAGTAACCAGGCCCTGAAGTGCAGGGACTGGGGATTTGGGTGCAATAGCATCCCGTTCTCCTGGGAAAGAAGATCTGGAACACACCCCAACTCCAGAGGTGTGGCTTGAGAGAGACGCAGAAGCAGAGGATACCACGTCTGCCTTGGCCAGCATGGAGCTATGAGTATCATATGACCTCTGTCTCTCTGAAGCTTGAATAAAGTTTTGGGAATGAGGGGAATAGGTGGGAAGGCAGAGGAAGTCCCGACCCCAATGGAGGAGGAAAGCATCCCTTGCCTGACAGCTCTGAGCCGGAATTCTGGAACAGAATCGGGGGAGTTTGGCATTCTGTGGACTTGCAAAGAGGTCTATATCTGGCATTCCCCAGATTCGAAACACTTGAGCAAGCTGGTCCGAGTGCAGAGACCATTCGTGTGGCAGCAGTATTTGACTGAGTTTGTCTGCCCAAAGGTTTTTAATGCCCGGAAGATATACCACTAGGAGGTGGATTTGAAACTCTCTGGCAAGGGCCCACAGTCGCAAAGCTTTGTTGCATAACGACAGAGAGCCTGTTCCGCCTTCCTTGTTCACATAGAACATGGCTGCTTGATTGTCGGTCTGGACCAGAACTGTCTTGTAGCTGAGATGGGCCTGAAAAACTCGGACAGCATGGAAAATGGCTCCGAGCTCTAGGAGGTTTATGTAAAGACAAACCTCCTGTGGGGTCCAGAGACCCTGAGTTGATAGATCATGCAAGTGAGCCCCCCAACCCAACTTAGACGCATCTGTTAAGGTGGTTTGGCATAGAGGCTGCTGGAAAGGAGAACCCACGAGAAGGTTTTCCAGCGACTGCCACCATTGCAGGGACAAAATGAGACGTGTGGAGTTCCTGATTCTGTCCGTCAGCCGACCTGAGGCCCGTGTCCACTTGAGAGGATGGGGTCCACTGGGCTGCTCGCATATGAAGGCGAGCATAGGGAACCACATGGACCATGGATGCCATATGGAAGACCTTCATAGCTGCTTGGGAGGCCAGCTGTACTATATGAAGACACCGTGGCTGTGGTAGGAAAGCCCTTGCCTGCCTTGTGTCTAGACAAGCCCCTATGAATTCTAGAGACTGAGAAGGGGTGAGGTGAGATTTTCGGATGTTTATGACCAGTCCCAAGTATCGAAGGATTCGCATGGTGCAAGAAAGAGCGAAGCTGTCTTCTGGAGCTGTTGATGCTCGAATGAGCCAATCGTCTAAGTAAGGGAAGACGAATATTTCTAGAGTTCTCAGGAATGCCGCTATTACTGCCAAGCATTTTATGAAGACTCCTGGGGCAGAAGCCAGACCGAAGGGAAGAACCCTGTATTGGAAGTGTCTTCCCTGGAAAAGGAATCAAAGGAATTTCCTGTGATCTACATGGATGAGAATATGCATTCATGCATCCTTTAGATCTAGAGAACATAGCCAGTCCTGATTCCGAAGGTATGGCAGGAGTGTTCTGAGGGAGATCATTTTGAATTTTTCCCAGAACAGATACTTGTCTAATTCTCTGAGGTCTAGTATAGGCCTGTGTCCCCCTGTTTTCTTTGGTATGAGAAAGTAGGGAGAGTAGAATCCTGTTCCCTGTTGGGGTATGGGTACCTCTTCTATTGCTCCTTGAGCAAGAAGTGATGCAACCTCCTGACACAAGAGATTGGTGGCAGGGAACTGAGAATTGAACTGTCTCATCATTGTAGGAGGGGGCATACAGTGGAAATGAAGTCTGTACCCCTCTCATACAATGGACAGAGTCCAGTTTTCTGATGTTATTTGTCGCCATCTTCTGGCAAAATGGCATAACCTGCCCGGTATGGTAAGGGGCTCTGGACCTTTCAGGGGCAGAAAAACTAAGTTCTCTAGGAAGGAGTAAAAACCCCTGAGGAGGCTGAGTCTGCTGAGCCGGTTGAGCTCTTGGAACTTGTGGCTTCCTCTGCTGTCTGTTCTGTTGTTGTCCCCTTTGGGGAATACGAACTGGACAGTGTCCCTGATGGGTGTAAGATGGGTAAAATTTATTTTTCTTGTTGAAAAAGGGTTTCTTGACCGACTTTTTCTTTGCTGGGTTGGCTGTAGACTTTGATAGTCTATTCAAAATAGTATTTTCAAATTCAATCTGATTAGCTTTGTCTTGCCAAAGAGATTTTTCTCCTGTGCAAGGAATATTTCCCAGTTTATCTTGCACCCATTGTTCTAAGTCTGATGCCTGAAGCCAAGCAATACGACGTGCACCGATGGAAATAGCAGATGTTCTGCTAATGCATTCAAAAGCAATCAAAGGTTGCACGGTTTACAAATTTCGAGACATCCTGGGCATGTTTGAACAGAGTAAGGAATTCCGCCCTTTTTTCCTCAGGGAAAAGAGGGCTCATGAGCTCCAAGTCACCTGTAACTTCTTTGAGGAACATTCCCATATAGGGAATGTAAGAGCTAATCCTGGCTGCCAACATGGAGGATTGGAAACATCGACGCCCAAAGGCATCGAGTGTCCTCGATTCACGGCCCGGAGGATTGGAAGAATATGTTTTAGCACTCTTAATCCTACGTACCGTCGATTCCACTACCATTGAATGGTGTGGTAACTGAGTCTTTTGAAAGCCAGGACAGCTTGGAACTCGGTACATGGTATCGAGTCATCAAGAGTGTGGAGACACCGTCAAACGAGTTTCCCACATTCTTAGCATAAGATCATGCAAGATTCTGTGAATAGGCAAAGTAGCTGCCTCTTTAGGAGCCTTAGGGTACTGAAGAATTTCTAATTCTTCTGCTCTAGGTTCCTTCTCTGGAGTCACCGTGATTGCAAGACCTCAAGCTAAATCACGTATAAAATCCTGGAAGGACATGTCTTCTGGAGGAGACATTCTTCATTGGAGGAGAAGGAGATGGATCCTCCGGAAGGATAACTAGTACCAGCAGAATCACCCGAGTCATCGGAATCGGATGATTCTAAGTTTCTCTGCGCCAGGTGTTCTTGTAAGGCACGGTACCGGTATCGGGGTGTCTCTGTACCCATCTGTCGATGTCGATACCGATACCTGTGGAACCGTCTGTAGCTGTCTTAGCGGTACCGAAGCTGCTAAGAGGGCCGCTCGACTGCGTTCGATAGTGAGGATTCTATGATCCATCGCTCCTGTCGATGCCTGGGTGTCGGTACCGGTGGAAGCGGCTACGACCCCAGAACATGGCACCAGACGTTCTGCTGAGGTGGAAGCCTCTGGAACATTCTGGAGCCCTGTTAATGTTTTGGAGATTGAGGCCTCCCGCCGGGGCTGTTTTGCCGGTGAACTTTCCTCAAGGGCAACGCCAGTGGCATCTCGATACTTGGAAGGAGATCTACCCTTTGAGGACCGGCCAGTCTTAGAAGACTTAATTTTAGTTACCTGAGATCCATGGGAGGAAGATGAAGCCCTGGAAGATGTCGATGCAACTGACATCGTATCTGCAGCAAAAAGGGTACCAAGTTTTGCAGCTCTATTCTGCAGGCCCCTCTTGGTCATCTTTCTGCAGGAGAGACACTCCGATAGAGAATGGTTGGGACCTAAACATTTAAGACACCATTCATGGGTGTCGGTGATGGAAATGGTACCACCACATTTAGAACATTTCTTGAAAACACTAGCTGGTTTTTCCATGTTTGAATAAAAATGGGCCTAGTGCCCAAAATGGCACCTAGCCCCGAGAGGGGAAAGGCCCCTGAAAGAAAATCTTTAGAAACTAGAGTTTGTTTTTTTTAAAAGAAGAAAAGAGAACTGGCGTACCGGTAAGCATCGAAGGAAGGCAGACGTGACCACAAAAATCAATAGAATAAGGATAAATTTTTCTGCGGTGACAGGGTATGCATCCTGTCGGCTCAGCAGAAAACAAAAAACTGAAGCGGGAGAGTTGGAAAGGCGGGAAGGCAGCACACAGGCGCTATGGGATGCTCCCAAAAGCTTTCCTATTGGACGCTGGGGAGCGTTCCCACGCAGGCTCCGTCGGTACCAACGATACCCATATGCGAAGACAACATTCCTGCTTGTTCCTGGAGATTGCATGATCAGTGCCAACAGCTCCTCCCTATGGAACACTTACACAATGTGGGCCTCTTCCTCGTGTGGCATCTTGCCCTCTTCCAGCTCATCCACCTGTAAGGCTTCCCCACCGACAACGTTGAGGCTGAGTTGTCCCAGGAATCAGCCCCGCACCTGACTTTAGCCGTGGGTCCTACCTGCACGCTGGTGGATGCCTCTACTTCAGCCAAGGGCCTCTTCCGGACCCTTTTTGTCGACAAGAACCCTAAGCTCATCTGTCTAATGCAATAGGCTTTGTGCATGAGGAGGACGAACTCTGGGGACAAAGCCCCAGAGAAATCCTCTGTTGGAGCGCCCTTGGAGGTAGAGGACCGAGGGGCTTGGGATTCACGGGCCTCTGTCAAGACCCTGGTATGCTTGGAGGGAGTTGCTATCCTGCTCCTGGGGCTCGGCCCCACCGTCTCTAGCTGGGGTTCCCTCAATTCTTCCAAGGTCCCTGCCCTGTCCTCCTGGACTCGCAAGCTAGGAATGTTGACCTAGCGGGCATTTTTTTTTTTTTTAACTGGCTCACAGCTCCTGATCAAGGACCCCTCCAAAAAAGAACACACCGAGTTTCTTGAAGAAAAAAACATCACTTACCGCTGCTGCAGGACAGAAAAAAAAAAAAAAAAAAAAGAGAAATGGCCTCCCTCGTATTTTCCCTAATCAAGAAGGGAAGAGTTCCCTAACGTCCGGCCTTTCCTCCCCACCCAAAACAAACACTGCTCTAAAAGCCCCCGGAAATATCACTCTTGTCCTGTATGCCGCTCAGCCCCGTGTCTGCTGCTTTGGCAGTCATGGGAATTCCCCAGAGGAGCCAGCAAAAAATATCATGTTGTGCCGACGTGCGCCACTCAGCCTGCCCAGAGGCTTCAGCAGCCAGGCAGCTGTTGGAGGGAGGACTGCCTAGAGGTAAGCAGCTCGCACCACTCAGCCTGCAGCCGACTGCCGGCCTGTCTGCAAGCGAGTTGGGCCACTCAGGATACGATCTCCCGCTCAAGCCAGGAAGCCAAGGCCTTGGGCACCCACGCTCAGCTAGGAGCCCCCTTTTCTCGCCATGGGGAAGGCTAACAAGGTGTTTTGCCACCAAATTTTTAGCAAAGCTTTTATCTTTATTGAGAAATTTAATATACCGCTCTCACTGGAAGCACCAGAGCGGTTTACAATAACAAATACTTTGAGACTGCTGAAAGGAAAAGAACGCCAAAATTATAAGACAGGATAGAGAGGAGAGATAGAATAGAGATAGAAGAAACAGGGTAGACACAAAGTATATATGCATGGCGTAAAGGGGTAGAGAGTAATTGAATTCAGCGGGGGGTTGGGAGAAAGAGGAGCAGGGGGAGAAGGTTGGTTGAAAGCAGAGCAGAACAGGTGTGTCTTTAGCCTGGTTTTAAAAGTTTTATAAGAGGGCTCTAAGCGGAGGGCAGGGGGAAGCGAGTTCCAGAGCCGAGAGCCCAGAAAGAAGAAAGCAGAGGAGCGGGTGGACTCAAGATGAGCCTGGGATGGAGAGGGAAGGGACATACGGTTAGAGTGAATTGACCTGAGGGAACGGTGAGATGAGTGAAGATAAATTAGATCTGCAAGATAGAGAGGAGCGTCGGTATGAATGGTTTTGTGAACATAGATGAGTATTTTAAATTGTATACGATACACGATCGGGAGCCAAAGTAAGTGAATCAGAATAGGGGTAATGTGATCAAAACGTGAAGCATGCGTCAGAATAGGTGCGGCTGTATGATGAACTAGTTGCAGTCTTCGTAATTGTGTTTGGGGAAGGCCAGCCAATACGATATTACAATAATCTAAGCAGGACACTACCAGGGACAAGAGTAACGTGGTCATGGAGGGAACTGATAGGAAAAGGCGAAATGCACGAATTTGTCTCAGGGTGTAGAAGGATCCCTGAACTATTGAGGAGATATGCTCTTTAAAGGATAAAGCAGAGTCCAGAATGACCCCAAGATATCGCAAAGAGTGAACAACAGGAAGTGGAGAGGAGGAAAGAAGAGGAGGAAGAGAGGGGGCTGGAGCACCACAGGTGAACCAAATAGCAGATGTTTTGGAGGGGTTGACGTGCAGGAAGTTAGAGGAGAAACAGGTGGCAACAGAAGCTAGACAGGAATTAAGGGATGTAAGATCAGGGGTGGTGGGATCTGTGTGATGGAGAAGAAGAATGTCATCTGCGTAATAATGGGCTGTAATGCTGTGTTGCTGGACCAGAAGGGCAAGAGGGGCCATAAAGACATTAAATAGGAGGAGAAGAGGAAAGACCTGCGAGAAAGGAGAAGGACCTATTGGTGAGGAACGAAAGGAACCAGGAGAGGACAGAACCGGAGAGCCCGATGTCGTGGAGGCGAGCTAAAAGTGTATGGTGATCCACAAGGTCAAAAGCAGCTGATAAATCTAGGGAAACAGCAATGGAGATGAGACCTTGGTCATGGGCAGTGCGTAAGTCATTAAGAAGGGAGAGCAGAATAGATTTGGTACTGTGATTAGAGCGAAAACCAGATTTGCGGGGGTGAAGTGCTAAAGAGGCTTCAAGATGGGTGGAAAGTTGTGCATAGACCAGTTTTTCGAGAATCTTAGAGAGAAAAGGGAGGTTTGAAACAGGATGCCAATTGGCTGGGGAGGACGGATCAAGGGAGTCTTTTTTTAAGATGGGGCGGATAACAACGTGCTTCCAGGTGGAGGGAAAGGTACCGGAGGAGAGACTTGAGTTGATGATGGAAAGTATAATAGGGGAAAGGGCCAAAGAAGTGTCTAAAAGCCAGTGAGATGGGATGGGATCAGAGGTGCAAGTAGTTTTTCGAATGGAGGAATAGACTTTGGTGAGATCTGACATGGTTACAGGTTGGAAGGAGGACCAACTGTGAGATAGGGGAGGGATGGGTGAGGGGGAGGGATGGGTGAGGGGGGGGGAAGGGAGAAGGAAAGTAGGAGAGAGGGGAGTTGGGGAAAGGGGAGGAGGACACCACAGAAGGGCTTCCCCCTTTGGTCTGGCACTGGTGCTGCAAAGGAGGGAACAGAGCAGAAAAAAAAACAAGACAACCCAGAAGGGGACCAAAGCCAAGTGAACATCCCCCAATGGGGAGACACGTCTCTCCAGCTGCTTGGAGACTGAATACTGGGAGCTGGGAGGGGCTTCCGGCTGCCCAATTATGCTGTCACAGATCTGACATGCTCCGTCTCCAAGCTGCTAGACAGGCATGACTACCCATCCGTGTTGGGACTGGACTGGAGGATACAAAGTAAACATATTTCACCCACACACACAATAGGGTGCGAGAGTGCACTCTTATCCAAAACCAGACTCTAACCAGATGTGTCTAGGGTGGGTACTAGACTGGATGAAGGAAAGCAAATTAGCACATAAGGTCCAATTTCACCTTCCTTATCGCCCCTCTAGTCCAGTCCAGATGTATGGGATATAACAAAGCAGTACCTGAAGTTGGGAGGGGAACAGAAGAGGAGCCCGGCATGCCAAAATCTGTGTCCTGCAAAGCATAGCAACTTCCATGCTGGAGCCTCCTAATGTGAAAAACCGAGGAATGGCCCAGCTATACCAAGAAACATGAACAAGGGGGTTTCGAGCCAGACCAAGCCCCAAGAAGAAACTTGAGCTTAGTGGAACAAAGGTGAAATTAGACCTTGCCTGCTAGTTTTCTTTCCTATAGTTCTTCCTGTCCAATCAAGACAGGTGGGTTATGCACGCCAACCAACAGGTGCAGACTGAGGAACATTTTCTCAGTGCAGTATAAATAGCCTGTGCCCACTGACTGAGCCAGTATTGGAAACTCACCAAGCAGAACACCAGGCCAGGGCCCAAACCCCCAACATACAGAGGTTCCCATTAAAAGAACCAAGGGGCACTCAAGCCTGTAGGAGCCTTGCAATACTCGCCCCTACAGTAATACAGGAATCACCAGTTCAGATGAGAGACACCAGCCAACCGGTATCCCCCAGTATTTCATTGAAGGAAGCTCCAAATACTTAAACATTGCGTTCCATTTTTTTTTTTTTTTTGTCGAACACCTATACACACAGGCACCTCTTAGATCAGGAATCAGACATCACGTGTGCACCTGAACACACATCTTCATGGGAAAAAATGCGCTGGAACCCACCAAAACCTGAAGGGAGGGACCTGGACTGGAGGGACTACAGGAAAGAAAATTAGCAAGTAAGGTCTAATTTCACCTTCCAAGGCATTCCTCCAAGTCCAGACAAGTGGGACGTAGCAGAGCAGTTCTGATGTTGGGAGGGATCCAAAACCCCCGCCCGCAGCACCACAGCCCCAAAACACACATCTTGCTAGGCCTGAATATCCAAGCAGTAATGCTGCACAAAGGAATGCAGAGAGGACCAAGTGGCCTGCCCAATAGAAGAGGCACTTTCCCCAGCTCCACACAGGATGAAGCCTGGGCTCTAATTGAGTGGGCCCAGAGACCCAGCGGCACCTGTCACAGCCTTTCAATAAGTAGGCAGATTCAACTGCCTCAAGGATCCAACAGAACAAAAGAAAAGCCTTGGAGGCCACCTCACCTTTTCGTGGGCCACCAAAAAGGACCAACAACCTCTCCAAGCGATGAAACACTTGAGTCACCATGCTTCAGTACTCTGCAAACATCCAGCTTGTGCAGGAAAGAAAACTCCGGAGAGCCCTGCGAAGGAGGATAGAATGTCCACCTAATGGTTAGAGCACTGACTTACGAAGACAGAAGACCAGGATTCCATTCCCCTAGCACTCTTTGTGTCATTTAACCCTCCATTGCCTCAGAAAAAATCTAAAGTTATCAATGTCCCTTTCTGATTACATTATAACTTAAACTTGATAATGTACAACAGCTTTGACAGAAATGACAGCAGTATTAAAAAAAAAAAAACACACACGTTAAGTAAATAAATAAATTGAGATGGAAGTCTGAAACCACCTTAGGCAAGAAGGGACCATCCCCAGAACCACCTTCTCCTTAGAGAAAACCAGGAAGGGCTCCTTGCAAGACAGCACCTGCAGCTCAGAGATACGTTGGGCAGAACAAATAGCCACAAGAAAGACCGCCTTGAGGGAGGCCGCAGGAAGCAGCTCAAAGGGCAGACCTCCGCGTGAATTCAGAACCAAAGTTGAGGTCCCAAGCCGGAATCAGTGGCCTGGTCAGGGGATGGAGGTGTTTAACACCCCACAAAACACAATCCATAGCTGCTATGGACACCCTCCAGGTGATTGATCGATCACTGCCACTCCTCCATCGACCAACACCCTTGCGCTACCTGTGACAGACAATGCACTCCCCAGTCGGACAGGGTGGCGACAGTCATTACCACTGTCCAGACTAGCGATTCCATCAAACACCCTTCATACTCCAGTCACCAACAGAGACTAGCCTGAATCCCCAGTGGGCAGGCCAACCTCCAATCAAGAGAGTGGCACTGTGGTGACCACCGCAACAGGAGGGAGTATTGCAAAAGCCTCATGTGGGCCCGAGCCCAGGGCATCAGATCCAGCACAGCCACTATGGAGAGAGGCTCCTAGGTAAACTAGGCCTTGTGAAGGGGTTAGTGGGCTCTTGGCTAGGTTGACCATTCCCCCAAGCTTTCATAGGAGGCACATCCTTTTCTGTACTGGCGACTTTCTACTCCTGCAATTTCACTTTGATGACCAGTCACCCCAATAGGCGTGAACCAATACCCTATCGCACCACCACAATCATGATCTTGGTGAATGTTCTACAAAAGCTGGAAGAATAAATCTTAACTGCCAAGCATTAGACCAATGTGAAAAAGTGCAGTGTCATGCACTTAGGAAGCAGAAATCCACGCAATGGGGGCGAGAGGTTGGTGTGCACGGACCAGGAGAAGGGTCTTTGGAGTGATTATTTCTGAGGATCTCAAGGTGGCAAAACAGTGCAACAAGGTGGTGGCAAAAGCCAGAAGGATGCTGGGTTGCATACAAAGAGGTATTACCAACAGAAAGGAAGAGGTACTAATGCCACTGTACAAGTCGCTGGCGAGGCCTCACTTGGAATACTGTGTTCAGTTTTGGAGACCATATCTCGCAAAGGATATCAAAAGACTGGAAACGGTTCAGAGGAAGGCAACCAAAATGATTTGGAGCCTGCATCAGAAGACTTATGAGAAGAGACTTGAAGACCTAAATATGTACTCTGGAGGAGAGGAGGGATAGGGGCGATACTCTTAAGTATTTAAAGGTCTGAATCGTATCAATGAACAAACAAACCTCTTCCAAAGACAGAGAAGCTAGATGGCATAACATGAAGCTGCAAGGGGGTAAATTGAAAGGCAGTGTCAGGAAATACTTTTCAATGAAAGCGTGGTGGATGCTTGGAATGCCCTCCCGATGGAAGTGGTGGGGGCAAATACAGTGACAGAATTCAAAATGGCATGGGACAGACACAGTGAATCCCTTTATAGCAACAGGATAAAAATCAAAATAAACTTAATTGTCTCATATCTCAACAAATAGGGGTGCCCTACATGGAGCGGAAGGCATACCCCTAAACAAAAGGCATGAGGAGGGGTGACCTGCACAGAGCGGCAGGTGCACCTACTCTTGCCGCCTTGCTGGGCAGACTAGATGGTCCTTTTACTGGTCTTTATCTGCCGTCATATACTATGTTAATATGTTCGCAGAGCTTTCGCCAGCCTGAAGGGCAGAGCAGGGAATTGGAAGTGCCCCACTGGAATCGCAAGTAAAGCTGATGGTCCTTACGCAGGGGCACATGCAAATAGGCCTCCGTTAGATCTAAAGCAGTTAAGAACTCACCATCGTGGACCACCACCATGACAGAGCACAGGGTCTCCTTGCGAAAGTGCAGTGCCAGCAGGGACCAGATGACGGGCTGACAGGAACCCTCCTTTTTGGTCGCCACAAAGTAAAACAGAGTAACAAGAGAATGTAAGTAAATAAATAAGGACGTAGAACGCTTTTTCGACTAACATTGTCGCTACTACTGCTGCGGAGTACCCCCATCAACGCAAACTTTCCCTCTCAAGAGCCATGCCGTAAGCGAGAATCGAGCCACCTGCGGCATCAACACCTGTCCTTGATTCAATAGATTGATCCTATCGGGCAGCCTCCATGGCTTCTCCACAGAAGACACATCAGATCTGCATACCAAGGCCTCCTTGGCCAATCCGGCACAATCAGAATCACCGGCCCCTTGTGAACTTTAATCCTCTGCACAACTCGACCTAACGTTGGCCATGGCGTAAAAACGTAAAGCAACTCATTCGTTGGCCACGGTTGCACGAGCGCATCAAGACCTTCGGACATGTGCACTCTGCGTCTGCTGAAGAATATCGCAGCCTTGGTATTGGTGAGAGTGGCCATCAGATCCATGACCGGTAGGGCCTCACTGCAAGGTTATGTCGCGGAATACTGCCGCATTCAGCTCCCACTCACCGGGATCTAGGCGATTTCAACTTAGGTGGCCTGAGCGTTGTCCTTGCCTGCCACATGTGCCGCCGACAAGGCTCTCTCATATGGGTCTCTGCCCACCATAGTAACAGCTGGCTCTCCTCCAACAAGGAGGCGCTGCCCGTGCCTCCCTGCCAATTGATATAGGACACACGAACAGCCTTGCCCTCTACCAGGTCTTTGAACTGTACTAGCGCCCGACGCACTGCCCTCATCTGCAACTGATTGATTGACCATCCAGATTCTTCTGTGGTCCAACTGCCTTGCATCACCTGCGCTAGACAATGCGCCCCCCAGCCCGAGAGACTGGCGTCCGTGGTGACCAACACCCATTCCGACTGCTGCAAGGACATGCCGGCTTGAAGATGCTTGGAATCCAACCACCAGTCTAGACTGGCTCGTACTTCCAGCGAACACACCAGCTTCTGTGACAAGAGCTGTTCCTGTGGAGACCACCGAGACAGCAAGGCTCTATGTAGTGGCCGCATATGAGCCCTGGCCCACAGCACTAGGTCTAACGCCGCCGCCATGGAACTCAATAGCTGCATGTACCGCCACGATGTTGGAGCCTGCATGTTCAAAAAACTTTGCACCTGTCCCTGAAGCTTTTGCATTCTGTCTTCGGGCAGAAACACCAAGCCGGCAACCGTGTTGAACACCGCTCCAGGATATACCAGCCGCTGTACTGGCTGAAACTGACTCTTGGCATGATTCACTACCCAACCAAGCCAAGCCATACACGTCTGGTTGCTACGATCGACTCTGCTACAGAGTCTGCTCGAATTAGCCAATTGTCCAAGTAGGGATGCACTCGAATGCCCTCCTGTCGCAATGCCGCCGCTACAACCATGACTTTTGTAAATGTACGCGGCGCCGTTGCCAGACCAAAAGGCAGAGCCCGAAACTGGAAATGTCCCATAGGAACGGCAAAACGCAAGAACCGGTGATGTTCCGGTCTGATCAGAATGTGCAAATAAGCCTCCGTGAAATCTATTGAGGACAGCACATCGCCCTGTTTCACCACTAAAATTACCAATCTCAATGTTTCCATCCGGAAGTGTGGTACCTTCAAACAGCGATTCACGTGCTTTAGATCGAGAATGGGCCGAAAGGAACCCTCCTTTTTGGGAACCACAGAATAGATCGAGTATCGACCTAATCCGCACTGGTCTGCAGGTACTGGAACTACTGCCTGAAGATGCAACAATCTTAGAAGCGTGTTGTTTACTGCCTCCCTCTTCACTCAGGCTTTGCAAGGGGACATAATGAACGCATCTGCCAGTGGTCAGTCGAACTCCAGCGCGCAGCCCTTTTGAATGATCTCCAAAACCCAATGATCCGTGGTCATGTCGGCCCAGGCGGAATAAAATTCCTGCAAACGTCCCCCGACCGGGACTTCCACGACTTCATTGCAGCTTTTTGGACTGGGACTGCTGGGGAGGGAGATAACCTCTGCCAAATCCTCACGCTCCCCGAAAGGACGGCCCTCTGGCCACAAACCAACCTCTCTGATAAGGAGTATACCGAGCCGCCCTAAACCTGTGGAACTCTCTTCCTTGACCGTGCTGCAGTCCCTCTGGCCTCGGACGGTCCTCCGGCAGCCGGCCTCCCTTTGAATCGCCCAAATCCTTGACGATCTTTTTCAAGGCTTCCCCAAAAAGAGTAGCTTACCCTTATAAGGGAGTTTGCTGAGCCACGCTTTAGAAGATGCATCTGCGGCCCAATTCCTCAGTCAAAGAAACCGCCTAGCCACGATGCCGCCATCATTTTTGCCTAAATTCTGACCAGATCATAAAAGGCATCTGCTAAATATGCCGCCGCCGATTCCAGCTTGGCTCCCTCTGGAGACGGATTCTCCTCCCCTGCAGGAGAAACCTCTCCTTGGAGCCAACGAATGGAGGCCCTTGACACATAAGCCCCACAAGTCGAGGCCTGCAATGCTAATGCACTAGAATCAAATGCCTGCTTGAGGACAGATTCCAATTTCCGATCCTGAAGGGCCGCTCCACCCTCCACAGGGATGGTAGTCTTCTTCGTCACCGCCAAGACTAAGGCATCTACCTTTGGCATACGCAGCAACTCCTTCTCGTCCTTGAGTATCGGGTACAACCAACCTATTGCCCGACTACCCATCAGAGAAGCCTCCGGGCACTCCCACTCTGATTCTACCATTTGCTTGATAACTCTATGCACTGAAAAGCACTTCTGCTCTGCCTTAAATCTCTGGAGTAGCAGGTCTTCCAGCGGCTCCTCCTGAGCCACCGAAAGGCTGATATTCAACGCCGTCAAGGACTACGCAATGAGAGCCCCCAGCTCCTCCTTGTGGAACACTCTGAACAAATTAGAATCTTTACCCAGTGCAATCTCTCCTTCCTCCAGCTCCATGGTCCACTGGTCGGGCCCCCGAGTCCGAAAGGACCTCCCCGTCGTCTGCCAGCCGCGGTTCCGAGTTCTGCTGACCCCATGTGTCGAATCCGGACTCCAAATTGAGGTTTCTATGAGAGGGGTCCTCCTCCCCAGTAAACGCCGCTTTTTGCGACCCCAAAGCCAAGGTGGAACTAGATCTGCTCTGTGTCTGCTCCCTCTTGAGGCAATAGGCCTTATGCAGAGAGAGAATAAAATACGCAGAAAACAAAGTTTCCACCCCTTCCTGCAGTCCCAAACCCTGAGTTTGGGCAGGAACAGCTGGTAAGGAAGGCACATTAGACTTTCTTGACTTAGACAAACAGATCAAAAAGAAAACTAACACGGGACAAATGGATGCATCAGCCAAAATGGCCACCTTCCCAGCTCGATCCTGAGTCCTCCCTGCAAGCTCCCCCTGAGGCGAACTCTCCTCCGTGACGGATAACCGCCGCTCCAAATCACTCCCTCGAAGAACACAAGACCTGCAGAGCCCTGGGTCCAGCCAAACCACGGACACCCCCACACTGCACGCACGCTGCCGCGATCGGCAGCATGTGTCTGCACCGGAGCCCCCTCTGCCGTCAATCCTAAACTGCCATACAGCTTAGCTCTCTCTCCGAGCGATCGCAACCCCGTATTCCTCCTTACCTTCTGCTGAGGTTTTAATCAGCTGATCGCCCGATCCCCGCTGCTAGCGGGCGGCGATCAGTCACTGCGGCGGCACGAGAGGAGTGCGACTGGGGCTCCCAGGCACTCACTCTCTTGCGGGCAAACATCGGCTCTGCCCCTGCTGCCCTCACTCCCTCTCAGTCGTGGGGATCTGAAAATCTGCTCTCCGGCTTTACAGCCCTGCTAGGACACACCAGAATTTACCTGCCCAAATCCCCCAAACAGAGGGCTTCTCTAATTTATTCTCCTGATTTTAACTGTGGAGCCTGAGCAAAACAAAAAACGGTCCTATCCAGCTGCTGAGGACTGAAAGACTGAGTCTCTGGCACCAGGGGGAGCTGGATAGGGTGTCAGCAAGAGACTGTGTGATTCAGTCCTCAGCTGCTGGAGGGGGCTGACAACCCTACCATTCCTGGACTGGCCTGGAGGGACGAATAGAAATGCAGAGTCATAAATTCGGGATGCCGAAAACCAAAGGAATCATATGCGATAGGGGCAGAGAGGTTGAAGTGCACAGACCATGAGAAGGACCTTGGAGTGCTAGTGTCTGAGGATTTAAAGGTGGCGAAACAATGCGACAAGGCGGTAGCCAAAGCTAGAAGTATGCTGGGCTGCATACAGAGAATAACCAGCAGCAGAAAGGAGGAGGTATTAATGCCCCTGTACAAGTCGTTGGTGAGGTCTTACTTGGAGTATTGTGTTCAGTTTTGGAGACCATATCTCACAAAGGACAAAGAATTTAAACTTCAGACGAAAGTGACAAAATGATCGGAACCTACGCCAGAGGACGTATGAGAAGAGACTTGAAGACCTAAATATGTATACCTTAGAGGAGAGGAGGGATAGGGGAGGTATGATACAGACTTTTAAATATTTAAAGGGTATCAATGAACAAACCAACCTTTTTCATAGAAGAGGAAGCTGCAAGACTAGAGGGCATACGATGAAGATGCAAGGTGGTAAACTTAAAAGCAACATCGGGAAATACTTTTTCACTGAAAGGGTGATGGATGCTTGGAATGCACTCCCAATGGAGGTGGTGGGGCAAATACGATGAAATTCAAAATGATATGGGAAAGATGCAGTGGATCCATTTATAGCAGCAGGAGGATGAAATCAAACTAATATCTTTTAATAGAGGGGAGCTGACCTACGCGGGCAGCAGGTACAACCCTAAACACAAGCATAGAAGGGGGTGATCTGCACAGAGCTTCAGTTATAACCACTCTAGCCACCTTACTGGGCAGACTAGATGAACCATACTGGTCTTTATCTGCCATCATGTACTATGTTACTATGTTAAATAAGCAATAGCTCCATAAGGTATTTCTTAAACAAGAACGCCACAGCAGATATCCCAGCCTCCTTTGGAAAGTTCAAAACCCAGAGATTTACTGCCCAGGCCGAATTCTGCAAAGTTTCAAGTTTTGATTTAAGGGCAATGTTATCTTTTATCAAGGCAGCATTAGAATCGGATAGAGAAACAGACTTTTGCTTGTGATCTTCTACTCTCGCCCTCAGCTGATCCGAAATAGATACACATGCTGACAGTTCTACAGTATTAGCTTGTACTCTTTCCAGAATATCTACGATCTGTCGGGAAATACTGTTGGAAAGAAACATGTCCTCATTATAGCTAACAGTAATCCCATCTTTTTTCTTCTTTTGGTTGATTGTTTAATAAAACACCACTGTCCCCCTTAGTGGCCCTAAGCCATACTCGGGGACCATGCTAAGAACATAAGATATACCATACTGGGTCAGACCAAGGTCCATCAAGCCCAGTATTCTGTTTCCAACAGTGGCCAATCTAGGTCATATGTACCTAGCAGTTTCCCCAAGAGACAAGTTCCACAATGCTTGTACTGGGTCAAGCATTGATATCTTCGGTCACTTCTTAATAATGGTTTATGGACCTTTCCTCCAGGAACTTGTCCAAACCTTTTTTAAACCCAGCTACACTAACAGCCTTTACTACATCCTCCGGTAACAAATTCCAGAGTTTGACTACACGTTGAGTGAAAAAATATTTTCTTTTATTAGTCTTAAATAGTTTACCCTGTAGCTTCATTGCATGTCCCCTAGTCTTTCTATATTCTGATAAGGTAAACAATTGATCTACGTTTACCCGTTCCACTCCGTTCATTAATTTATAGACTTCTATCATATCTTCCCTCAGCCGTCTCTTTTCCAGGTTAAAGAGCCCTAACCTTTTTAGCCTTTCTTCATAGGAGTATCCTTCCATCCCCTTTACCATTTTGGTGGCTCTTCTCTGTACCTTTTCTAAAATCGCTATATCCTTTTTAAGATACGGCGACCAGAACTGCACACAATATTCAAGGTGCGGTCTCACCATGGAACGATATAGAGGCATTATAATATCTTTTGTTTTATTTTCCATTCCTTTCCTTATCATACCTAGCATTCTATTTGCTCTCTTGGCCGCCGCTGCACACTGGGCCGAGGGTTTTAACATGGTATCCACAATGACGCCCAAATCTTTTTCCTGGGTGGTGGTTCCCAATGTGGAACCTTGCATCGTGTAACCATAGTTTGGGTTGTTCTTCCCTAGGTGCATAACCTGCACTTGTCCACATTAAATTTCATCTGCCATTTTGATGCCCAGTCTTCCAATTTATCAAGATCCTCTTGCAATTTTTCACAATCCTCTTGGGTTTTAACAACTTTAAATAGTTTTGTGTCATCTGCAAATTTGATAACCTCACTCGTTATTCCACTTTCCAGGTCATTTATGAATATGTCAAAAAGCAGCGGACCCAGCACAGATCCCTGGGGTACACCACTATTCACCTTTCTCCATTGGGAAAACTGGCCATTTAGCCCTACCCTCTGCTTTCTATCTTTTAACCAGTTCCTGATCCACAATAGTACACTGCCTCCTATCCCATGACTCTTTAGTTTTGCCAAAAGTCTCTGATGAGGGACCTTGTCAAAGGCTTTCAGAAAGTCCAGATACACAATATCAACCGACTCACCTTTGTCCACCTGTTTATTCACTCCTTCAAAAAAACATAACAGATTAGTAAGACAAGATCTTCCTTGTCTAAAGCCATGTTGGCTGTCTCCCATTAGGTTGTGACTATCTACATGCTGAGTAATTTTATTCTTTATGATGGTTTCTACCATTTTTCCTGGTACTGACGTCAGGCTCACCGGTCTGTAGTTTCCCGGATCACCCCTGGAACCCTTTTTAAAAATTGGTGTTACATTGGCGATCCTCCAATCTTCAGGTATTAGAGATGATTTTAATGATAGTTCACAGATTACTGATAGCAGTTCTGCAATCTCATATTTCAGTTCTTTCAATACCCTTGGATGTATACCATCCGGCCCAGGTGATTTGCTACTTTTCAGTTTATCTAATAGTTGTAAGACATCTTCCCGATGTATCGATATTTCCTTCAATTCTTCCGCACCTTTAAATACCACTTCAGTCATGGGTAACATCCCTACATCTTCCTCAGTAAAGACCGAAGCAAAGAATTCATTCAGTCTCTGCTATCGCCTTGTCGCCTCTTAGTGCTCCTTTAACCTCTTTATCATCTAATGGACCAACTGACTCTCTCACAGGTTTTTTGCTAGTCTCATGTACTGTAAGAGGCAGGCAAGCAATCATTAATGCCTTAATGAGAACTAGCATAAGGAGGCACAGAGAATGCCATGAAGCCAGAGCAAGCTTTCCTTTTGAGGGCACTTCACGTAGAATAATGGTCCCCAGACCAACTCAGAACAGCAAATAGCCCAAGAAGCTTTCCATCCCAGACATTCCAGTTATTTCACGCACACAGTGCCGAGATACTTATAGAACAGCCCATATTGCTATTCAAATAGAATCCTAAAGGGGTCCTGCCAGACACCCCATCAAGAACCAGCACACCAAACTCTTGCTTACAGATACTGCTCAGGACACCACTACCTAATATATCCTGAAAGCAGCCAGCTCTGTTCACCACTCATTATCCATGGTGCACGAGCTAACAGGTAAAAAGAAAAAAATTAAAAAGGTCCCTCGAAGAGACTGATGGACCCACTGGACTCCAACAGGCCCAAGTCCACCCTGTTTGCTATGACCCACACCACCACTCTCAAAGGTGTGGAGACTACACTCAAGACTGCTGAATTATAGAGACAGCCAAGACTTCCCAATATACTATTATGATGCCAAATTCTTTTGAAGGGTCCCAAATCGATTTTCTATGAAAGATATCCAGAATGATACTGTCATAAGCAGACACCAAGAAGTAGAAAGGAGGAGAAAAATAAAGGGTGGCGCCCCGGCAAAAGCGTTCCTCTGAGGCCCCCAGCAAAATACCCTGGCCGTTGCAGCGCTTCTGCACCTTGATTCTACTGCCAAACAAAATCTCCATGTCTCGAAGGACAAACGCAGAAGCTAGTCTTTTTTTTTTTTTTTTTAGCTGCCGCCCCACACTGGAGCGACACTAAGGCAACCTCTCAGAGTAAGAAAAACAGTAGGGCCCTGGGACAAACCAGCACTGACTAGCTTGCAAAATGGCAAGTAGGCCAAAGCCAGGCAGTTTCCTGATTCTTCTCCCTGGCACCAGCACCAGACCAGTACAACCGCAGCAGCTCAGAGCTTACCCCCACCCCCCTTGGAAGCCTCAGCACTACCACGGTGCCAGAAGGGCAAGCATTGCACTGCCAGCCACCTAACGCCGCATCTGCCTTGGTGCAGGAAACCCCCATCAGAAGAATGGAGTCATGCACTCACAGACACAACTTCTACCCCCAAAGGGGCCATCAGCCGCAAAGGTTCCTCAAGATTTAACTGGGCAAAATGGCTAGAAGACCTGAGCCAGACCATTGCCTGATCCTGCTCCCTATTGCTGGCATAGTGCACCTGGGCAGGGCAGCTGAGACAGCTTGGCTTTTATGTTAGGAGGCCCCAGACTTACCACAGAGCCAGGAAGGGAAATACAACCCGCTGCCGACTGCCACAACCACCTCAGTGCAGGGAAAGTGTTGGGGCCAAGGAAGCCCTGCACTCGCTATAACGGCCTCTACCCATAAAGGGGTCATTAGCTGCAAAAGGTTCCCCAAGATGAGGCACCAATGCCTCCCCCACATTATTATTTGTTTTTGTAAGAGAAAAATAAGCTACCTTTCCTGGCTATCTCTCAAAGATTTGGGGGGGGGGGGGGTAACCTCTCAAGGTGACACCAACTATGCTCCGATGAGTTATCGGAGGAAGGGTGTGCCGTGGAAGGAAGGACCTGGTGATACCACCAAGTTCTGCACCCCAGAGCTCTGTTGCCAGCAACAGCCAACCTGTCCCAAATTCCTCATCTTCCAACCAATTCAGACTGCACAGGGTACAGACAACCTTCCATCTGCTGGATTCTGAGAAATACTGGTCAGAAGAAGTCTGTGCAAGACCCTTAAGTGGTGACATCATCAAACCAGCATGTCCTGTGTCTCCATTTGCTGGTTGGCGTGCATAATCCACTTGTCTGGACTGAACAAACAATGAGAAATAAAAAATGTTTTCTGCTGATTCGTAATTCCTCTTGCTTGGTTTGTCTTGCTTTTTAATTTTTTGGCACCAACAGCATGCTCAGCATGAAGAGAAACCATTCAACATGCTGAGTGGTATTAAGTACTCAATGTCTGGACTTCAACAAAAATGATGTACCGGGGCCATGCTCACAGGAGGCCCAACATCCTTCACTATTCTCTGAAGCTTATTGGTAAGGTCTAACTGAACCTCTACAGACCAGCATATCACCTGAGCCTCCTACCATTCCCCTAGTTATATCAAAGTCCCCAGGTGTTGTGTTGTCTGTCTTGATTAAACTGAAAGCTTTTATGAGCAGGGACTGTCTCTTACATGCCTCTGTACAGCACTGCATTTGCCTTGTAGTACTATACAAATGATAAGTAGGAGATAGGAATTACACTTACCTGGTAATTGTGGCTCCTTGAGCAACTCCAGTTTAGTACTCAACCTCTGTGTAGTGAACCTCCTCCTGCAGCTTGGAGACTGGGCATGTCAAAAACTCATATCACCACTGGATATAGCCTGCTGGTCTCTCCCATCAGCCCCCAGTGAACTATTGACAAAGCAGACTCAAAGGAGCAAAAAATCTGTAATTTTTTTTTTAACTTATTATATTCAAGGGCACAAAGAACATATAACCTATCTACCTACTACTCCCCTTCCAGAAGGAAAGGGACTGCTTCCTGCATGCTCTCCTTTCCGTCAATTGCCTAGCCCTAAACAATCCATAGCAATATATATAATACATAACAATATCATAATACAATAATATAACAATATAGCGCAAAACAAATGGAAGCATCAAAATGACTGAACACCAGTGAAGGCCTATATCCACTTTTAACCTTGCACTTCCAACAGAAAAACCACTGCTAAGAACCCAACTCCGGGCGGGAATGAGGACTAAACTGGAGTCACTCAAGGAACCACAATTACCAGGTAAGTGCAATTCCTATTTCCTTATTGTTCCACCCGTTTAGTCCTCAACCTCCGAAACGTATCAGAGCAGTAATCATTGGGATGGACCTTTCCAGCCGGATCTCAACACCGCCTCCCTGAAAACGGCATCCTTAGCCGTCAAAATATCTAGGCGGTAGTGCTTACTGAAAGTATGGAGAGACAACCAAGAGGCCTCCCTACAGATGTCCACTGGCGGAACCAAACTGTGCTCCGTCGAAGACGATGCTTGCACTCTGGTAGAGTGAGCTCGTAAGCTCCCTGGGACTGTACAGTCCCGTAGAAGATATGCCGACGCACTCGCCGCTCCAATCCATCCAGAAATGGACCCCTTTGCCACCGATTCCCTTTGCGGGGCCCTCCGAACACCCCGAAGAGAGACGATCCACCTTGCAAAAGTTTCTGAAACCTTTAAACACTGCCGCAGCGCTCTCTTGATGTCCAAACAGCGCAAGCTATGGTGCAATACGCTCCCCTCTGCCGCACCTAGCGCTGGAAGAGAGACCATTTTAGTTAGGTGAATGTAGAAACCACCTTTGGCAACAACGACGGAACCAGCCGCCAGGCCACCTTCTGTCTGGAGACAGCTAAAAAACAATTCCCGACAGGTCAACGCCTGCAACTCCAAAAATCGCCTCGCCGAACAGATGACCATCAAACATACCGTCTTCAAGGCAAAACCCTTAACCTACGTCTGTTGCAAGGGCCCCAATGGCGCGCTAGCTAACGCTCCTAAAACCAACTTGAGCTTCTCAGGTGGAATTAATCTCCTACGAGAGGGCTACAGTCTGGTAACTGCCTGAGAAAGCGTACCACATCGACCTGTGCATGAGAGCCACTCCCTGTCCTTTGCCCCATAGCAAGACAGAGCTGCTAACTGAACTCTCCAGGACCTGCCTTTACCAAACCTGTCCTGCAGAAAACTTAATACTAAGGGAACTGACACTGTTGTTGCGCGAGCACGCCTCCGCAAGCACCCATCCTCAAAGCTGCACCATATACACACATATGCAAGGGACGTAGACTTTTTATTTTGCAGCAAGGTGGCAAAGACTGCTGCAGAGCAACTCTTTTTCCTTAAGCTTGCCCTTTCAATGGCCACCCCGTAAGCAAAAACCGATGCACCTGAGGCATTCAAAGGGAACTCCGTAGCAACAGAATCTCCAATGTCGGAAACCTCCATGGATTCCCGTCGAGCAACCGTATGAGGCAGGCATACCACGGGCGTCTCAGCCAGCCCGAGGCCCCCAACCACACATTTCACCTAAACGCTTCGATACGCAGAAACACTCGACCTATGAGTGTCCCTGGTGGAAAGACATAGAGAAGACCGTACGACGGCCGCCATTGAAACAGTGCGCCAATGCCTTCCGACCTCCTTTCGTGTCGTCTGCTGAAGAAGCGACCCGTTTACGCAGAGTGAACCACCACCATGAGGTCCGTTACTGGCTGTCCCCCACATGCGACTGATCTGTGCGAACACCTCCGGATGCCACTCCCATTCTCCGGCATCTACTCGGACCCAGCTGAGGCAATCCACCATCACAATGTCCTTACCCGCAACATGCGCCACTGAAAAACGCTGGCAGCCAAAGCTCTATCCACACACAGACCCTCTGCTGCGGCCTCTATGGCCACACTTCCGGTTCTGCCCTGCCGATTGATATAGGCCACCGCCGCGGAGTTGTCAGACAGTACTCGCACCGCTCGACCTGTCACCGTAGTGTCGAACACCTGCAACACCCGGCGTATCACTTGTATTTCCAGTCGGTTGATTGACCACTGGGTCTCCTGTGTACTCCAAGAGCCTTCCGCAAAACGATCTCCGAACGTAGCGGAGTTTAACAAAGTTTTTGGCCAAGCTCCCGGAGGAAAGGTCCCTAACCTTTTATTAGAGAGGAGCTGGAAAATTATATTTTTTTTTTATACCAACTTTCACCAATTCAAGATGTTCTACAAGGCACACAACCCAACAGAGCGTCACATCTGTTGTACATGCAACGGAACCCTTAAAATATGAGTATACATGAATCCACCACTTGCCCCGATACAAGCATTGAGTAGCCTATTTGTCTTTTTGGAAACCAGCCAGGTCCTTAAGACCTGGATTGGCTACCCTAGGAAACAGGATACTGGACCTGAAAGAGCTTGGTCTGACCCAGTATGGCATTTCTCGTATCCTTATGAACAGAACCTCCCCAAGGTCTCTGCCTTGGAAGTAACAGGCTGCGCCTGGCCCTATGGCTAGCTCACATGGAGCAGTGCGGCCTAGTGGTCGAGGCAAGTTGCCAGAGGACCAAGGGTTTGAATTTCAATCGAGACCACCAACCTTGAGCCATAAAAACTGGGGTTTCTGGTCCCACAGGTGGTCCTTCTGGCCTTCGTTAAGCGACTTAACCCTCAGCCTCAGGTAGCAAAACATAAATTGTGAGCCCTTCAGGGACAAGGGAAATAGAAATACCATAATCGACTGTATGCCACCCTGACCCGTAGGCAATCAGTATACTCAAATACAATAACTGACTGGGAATATGTGACCGTAGCAAACACTGGCAGTGGAGACATATCAGAGCTGGTGCTGGTTCCTGGTCTTCCTTTCTCGCTCTCCCAGTCCTTCTGCCAACATTGAGAAAAGGCTGAGAATAGATTGTCCAGTGGGCCGGGGACCTTGCGTCCTGGACATCAGAGAGAAAGAGGGGCTAGGATCTGGGAGCAAAGCCCAAAGAGAAAGGGAAACGGGTGACTGACACTGCAGCTGCTCCGGACGGCTCACTCCACAGCAGATCCCACGACTGTATCTCCAACCCCATGTAACACCATGAGGACCTCACGCACTTTATTACAATCGACATCCCCCCATTACTGGAGAAATTACCTTAGCCTGATAATACAGTCTGAGCAAAGAAATGCAGTCTCACTCTGCAAAGAGTGCACCTAAAAATCATGCCTGAGCAATTGTGAGCACATACAAAATGCACATCTACATATACGGGTGATCCAGCACCTGTCACCCAAACACAGTGCAGCGAGCACGCTTGAACATAGGCTGAATGCATGGAGCAAACACAGAGTATTGACTTCCGCTATGAAACCTTCCAGTGCCCTGGAGCACTAAGCCCCAGACTGTGCTACCTAGACGTCCTTCTCTTCACCCTCAGCCTTTAACAAGATGGCACAGACGGGTTAAAGCCCTGTTCTAACAGCACAGGCTCTAGAAATAGATGAGAATTTCCTCAGAAGGGCATGCTAAGTAGAGCTATGAAACACATAGGTCGTCCCCCCCCCCCCCCCCCGGCCTTCCTGCAGTCAGAGAAATAGCAGTGGGATACACCGACAACCTTGCAAGTGAAGGTCTTAGAGGTTGCTGCCTGTGTGAACCTGATGAGGAATATGATTTCGTATTTTACAAACCCCCCCAGGGATGGGGGCACTGAATACTATATGTGATTCATGAGCAGCGCTGCCATCCGGTGGCATTTAGGGCACCAGAGCCCGACAAACGATACAGAAGTTAAGAGCTTTAAATCTTGGTCATATAATCTTGATTTGCAGAACATTACAGTTGCTTGTTTAGTCACTAACCCCTTGAAAGCCCATGAGGTGGCCCTGTGGTTATTTCTTCCCTGACTTGCAGAGATCAATCTGATGACTGCATACACATGGTCACAGAAAGGCACTACCGAGTGTACCAGCTGCCCTCTGGTGGCCACAGACCGTAGCACAGGCACTTCTTGGTTGACAGTTTAACTGTTACTATATATTTTTTTATATCCTAAGGTTTCCTAAACCTGTCCCTGTGAAACCACAGGTGTTTGGGCAACTTTCACTATAGAATACACAAAAGCACACTTCCAGCCTGTCCCTCCTTCCAACTACAAGTTAGGGCTCTGCTCTTGAAGAACCTAAAAGCTGGCAATTTGCCTAATATTCCGGGACTTAACAGATGCTCCTCAGAGACATGATTAGGAGGGAGAAAACATGTGGCATCAGATCAATGCCAAAACTGCTGTCCTATAAAACTAAGACTAAACTTAAAAATAAAGAGGACTGACAACAGCCCCCTTAAGGCTGAGGAACCCCCCGAGCCTCAAAAAAACTACAAACAAAAGAAACACTAGACCTAAAAATCTAGCTATTCTGCCTGTCGTCTTCCTCGCACAGGCAGCGCGCTGCAACTCCCACCATGCAGTCCAAATACCTAGAGAGAAAATGGCCGCCCCTTTGCCAACAAATTTTGGCGCCAAGAACAGCAGCCACTGCAAAAAGGAGGCCTCAGCAGACCGACAGAGCCCAAAGGCCATGCAGCCTGCTCCTACCATCTTGAATTCATCCAATCCTCAAACCGCACTGCTGCGCCTAGCAGCCACAGCGAGGACCGCTCAGCCGGTTCCACAGAGCAAAAGTAAAATCCCGCAGCAACGGAGAGGCTCCGTCTCACACAGCTTCAGTGTGGCTGTACGGGTCCCGGAGCTCTCTCCCATACTGTCAAGGGAGAGATCCGCACCGGCGAATGCCTGCAGCAAGTGAAAATAACTGACAAGGAGGGAAGGCGAGAGCTGCTACTAATTTAAAGAGCCAGGCTCAAATTTAAAATTACTGTAAATAAGGAAATTTGCTCCTAACAACTAAAGGGAACTAATCCCTGATTGACAATTAACCAAGGTTAACTGAATTAAAAGTAAAATTAAAGGCAAAAAATCAAAAGTAAAATCAAAATAGAATTTGTCACACTAAATGCTCCTTATCTGTTCCCCCTAGTGAGCCCAGAAGCTAGGCTCACTACATCCTCCTGCTGCATGGAGACTGGACACACTGGGGGCTGATGGGAGAGACCAGCAGACTATATCCAGTGATGTCATGAGTTTTTGACATACCCAGTCTCCAAGCTGCAGGAGGTGGTTCACTACCCAGAGGTTGAGGACTAAACTGGAGGAACGATAAGGAACTATAATTTACCACCCAACAGTGTGCTATATAGGTTGTGCACAGCAAACTTGTACCTCTGGATTCTTGGAGCTGTGTGAAGAACTGATTATTCCTTGAATCCCCCTATCTCTAGTTCGAGCATCTCAGGAATATCCTCAGACCGAGGAGCCTAAGTTGTTAAGGAACTCTTCACCCACAGACACTATGGTTCTTGAGTCATGCCTTCTACATCTGCTTTAAGAAGTTGGACTTAAGACCACCACAAGTAAGGCCTGGGAATTGTAAGTGAGCCCATAAACCACTGCAGGCAATACTTTTATGAATAAGTCACAGCCAGACTGCCCATGGTTTGTCACAGACTTTTTGGATCAAGTAGTGTGGTTGCTATGCTATTCTGGATTTTTTTTAATTTGTAATCTTTAAATTTTTTACTAGCTTTCAGGTGTTAAATCCCTCCCTCCTCAGGTCAGGACATAACCAAACAGCTTTAACAAGTTTTGTAGTGGTCAGTTATGCACCTAAACAGAGCTTTAAGCCACTGACATTTCTCAAGACACAATTGGGAAGCCTCAAAATGCAACCGTACTGAAAAAAAATCTGGGATGACTCAAACTACAATGAAAGTAAAATTTACAAAATGCGCCCCCCCCCCCCAAAAAAAAAATGGGGGGAAAAAACATAGGACAATTGCTAGAGTGTTGGCAGGAAAATCGAAAGAAAATTAAACCATTATCTCCAGAATCACATAACTCAGCAGATAAGCTTAACTGAGCCACTGATCAAGAATTAATTACGCACAAGAAAAGGACTTTAGTGTCACAGAAAAGGTCTGAAAAAAATTGTTTCTCAGCTCAGAGTGTATTCATGCTACCCACTTGTGCAACTCAGTAAACCTGCTATCTCCAGAGAACAAGTGATTCTTAAGACAAGAGTACATTAAAACTGTCCAGTACCAATCTCTGACATTGGACGGTACAATTCAATAAAAATACATCATAATTTTATCACAGTTGGCTCCGAACCAGTAATGCACATGCAATCAATCCAGAAAGAAGTAATTAGATCTTACCTGCTAATTAGTGTTCCTGAAGGAACGACAGTCCAGTTCCTTTACTTCTGGGTTACGCAACCCTTCCAGCAGCTTGGAGGCTGAGCCCAACCTTTTTGGGGATGGAGCGGTATAAATACCACTGGAACCACCCAGAGACCCCAGTAATCGAATGAAAAAGCAGACTTAACGAACTTCCCTTAATAACCTACATAACATAACAACGCAAAACCATATTTAACCACTTTTTTTTTTTTTTTTTTAAGGATTAGGAGTAGGAGAGGAGGAAGGGCAACGGGAGGAGGCGGTTTACCTGAGCCTGACCGAGCCGTCCTTCAACTGCCCTCCTCCACCCAGAACTGGCCCCACGCTCGGTCCGCAGCTCCGCCCCTGACTAATAGGTCTTAACAGCCGACGGAAACCGGGTGGGATCAGGGACTGGACTGTCGTTCCTTCAGGAACACTAATTAGCAGGTAAGATCTAATTACTTCTTCCTTATCGTCACTCCAGTCCAGTCCCTTTACTTCTGGGATGTAACAGAGCAGTTCAATCCTGGGTGGGATCCGACATTCTGGACCGAAGAACCGCATGACCAAACCGAGAGTCAGCTGAACTCTGTACGTCCAGCCTGTAGTGCTTGGTAAAGGTATGCAATGAGGACCAAGTCGCTGCCCTACAAATATCCAGGGGGGGAACTAGGCTGAATTCTGCCCAAGAGGTAGCCTGTGCTCGAGTTGAGTGCACGCGCAGTCCCCCTGGAACCTGCTTCCCCTTCAGAATATAGGCGGAAGCAATCGCTTCTCTGACCCACCTGGAGATGGAGGCCTTGGCCGCCGCCTCTCCCTTGTGCAGGCCTCCGAACTGAATGAATAGGCAGTCGGATTTCCGGAAAGGTGCTGTGCGGGAGAGGTAATGCTTCAAGGCCCTCTGAACGTCTAGGAGGCGAAGCTTGCTATCCCTCCCTTCCAACCCTTCAGCTGAAAAGGACGGGAGAGTGACTGTCTGGTTCACATGAAAGGGGGAGATAACCTTAGGCAAGAATGAAGGAACTGTCCGCAGGACCACCTTGTCCTTGAGAAAGGACAGAAAGGGGGGCTGAGAAGACAGCGCTTGTAATTCGGAGACCCGCCTGGCCGAACAAATAGCGACCAGAAAAACCGTCTTCAGGGTTAAGTCCTTTAAGGAGGCCCTCTTTACTGGTTCAAAAGGTTCCCCGATCAAGGCATTTAGCACTAGGTTGAGATCCCAAGGGGGGATGACCGACCTACGTTGAGGACGCAGCCGTCTAACCGCCCTTAGGAACCTGGACACGTCCGCGTGGTCCCCTAAGGACTACCTCTATAGCAAGCGATGGCTGCCAGCTGGACTCGTAAGGAACTGTGCGCTAGACCCTTGCCAAAACCTGCTTGCAAGAATTCCAGAACCTCCGGAACCGAAGCCGAGAGGGGTTTCCTTCGGTGTTCCGCACACCACGCTTCGAAGATGCGCCAAACTCTCACATAGGAAAGACAGGTCGAGTGCTTCCTAGCATTCAACAGCATCGTGATTACCGCTCCTGAATAACCCCGCTTCAGGAGCCGTGCCCTTTCAAGAGCCAAGCCGTAAGCGAGAATCGATCCACGTGAGGCATCCGAACCGGGCCTTGCCTCAGCAGGTCCCTTTTGCAGGGAAGCCGCCAAGGCTGGTCGGCGATCAACCTCACCAGATCCACATACCAGGGGCGGCGAGGCCAATCCTGGGCTATGAGAATTATCAAACCTTGGTGAGTCTCCACCCGCTGGAGGACCTTTCCGATGAGAGCCCAAGGAGGGAACACATAGAGAAGACCCTCAGAAGGCCATTTCTGGGACAGGGCATCCAGGCCTTCGGACATTCTTTCCTTCCGCCGACTGAAAAATCGGCCCACCTTGGCGGACGAGAACCGTGCCATGAGATCCATGACAGGGAGACCCCAACGGGCCACTATTTGGTCGAAGGTCTCCTGCTCCAGCTCCCACTCCCCGTAGTCTATCTTGCACCTGCTGAGGTAATCGGCCATAATGTTGTCCGTGCCGGCCACGTGCTGAGCTGAAAGCGCTTCCAACCGAACCTCCGCCCACTGGAATAGGGCGTCCGCTTCCTTCTCCAAGGCGGGACTGCTGGTGCCGCCCTGGTGGTTGATGTAAGCCACTGCAGTGACATTGTCGGAGAGCACGCGAATTGCTCTTCTTAGCACTAAGGACTCGAGAGCCTTGAGCACTAGGACGACGGCCCGCAATTCCAGCCTGTTGATGGGCCACTGAGACTCCAACGGTGTCGAGCGACCCTGGACGAACTGGTCCTCGCAGTGGGCTCCCCAGCCTGCCAGACTGGCATCCGTTGTCAACAGTAACCACCGTGGGGGCTCGAGAGGCATCCCGCGATCCAGATTCCTTGGGCACTGCCACCAGCGGAGGGCCTGTTTGGTCCGCGGAGCACAGGGTAACTGCATTGACAAGGGATGATGCTGAGGGGACCAACGACGCAATAGCGCCCGCTGCAAAGGCCGCATGTGAGCCCTGGCCCATGGCACTACCTCTATCGCCGCCGCCATAGTTCCCAGTACCTGAAGATAACGCCACGCTGAGGAGTTTCGTCTGCCCAGAAACTGCGTGACCAGAAGCCTTAGGTCCCTTGACCTCGTTCGGGACAGGAACACTCTGCCTCTGTTGGTGTCGAACCTTGCTCCGAGATACTCGAGTTCCTGGGAGGGAGTCATCCTGCTTTTTGCCCGGTTGATGACCCACCCCAACTCCTCTAGAACCCGAACCACTCTGGCAGTTGCCGAGCGACTTTCTTCTTCCGATTTTGCCCAGATCAGCCAATCATCCAGGTAAGAGTGTACTAGTATCCCCTCTTTTCGTAGGGAAGCAGCTACTACCACCATCACTTTGGTAAAAGTCCTTGGAGCCATAGCTAGGCCAAAGGGCAGAGCCTGGAATTGAAAGTGGCCTCTTGGCACTGCGAATCTCAGGAACTGTTGATGGGACTTTCTGACCGGGATATGCAAGTAGGCTTCTGTCAAATCCAGGGACGTTAGGAACTCCCCGCCCCTTACGGCTGCTATGACCAATCGCAGGGTTTCCATCCGGAAGCGCGGCACTCTGAGACAGCGATTGACCTGCTTTAGATCCAGGATCGGGCGAAAAGACCCTTCCTTCTTTGGTACCACGAAGTAAATCGAGTACCAACCTGTGCCGTACTGGTCTGGTGGTACTGGGACCACGGCCCTGAGCGCTATTAGTCGGGCAAGGGTTGCCTCTATCGCCGCCCTCTTTGTAGACGAACCACAGGGAGACTGAACAAAGGCTGGGAGTATTTGCTTTGCAAACTCGAGAGAATAGCCCTCTCGTATCACTTCTAGGACCCATTGATCGGACGTGACCTGGGACCAGGCGGGAAGAAACTGCCTTAAACGTCCACCCACCGGCAAACCGTCCCCCTGGGCCCCCGTCATCTCATTGTTGTTTTCTAGGCCCCGAGGAGGAGGAAGAGGCCCCAAAACCTCTACCTGCTCCTCGAAACCCTCTGAAACCTTGCCCCCTTGAAGGAAAACAGCCCCTGGGAAAGGGGTTAGACCTGGCTGGGCGAAACCTCCGGGGGTCCCTAGGTTGGCTACGTACCAGAGCTAGGGGGCGCCCTTGCTTCAGTCTGTCTTCCGGAAGCCTGCCTCCCTTAGATTCGCCAAGATCCTTAACCAGCTTATCTAAATCCTCCCCAAATAATAGCTTCCACTTAAAGGGAAGCCGACTCAGGCGTGCCTTAGAGGAGGCATTGGCTGCCCAATTCCGTAGCCACAAATAACGCCTAGCTGCCACCACCGAGGCCATGTTCTTAGCTAGGCTTCTGATGAGGTCATACTGACTATCCGCCAAGTAGGTCGCTCCGGATTCCAATCTAGCAGAGTTGGCCTGTGCCTCGTCTGCGGGGCCCTCTGCTGCCTGAAGTTGTTGTGACCATCTTAAACAGGCGCGCGCCACCCAAGCCCCTGAAACGGAGGCCTGTAAGGCAAGAGCGCTTACATCAAAGGCTTGCTTCAGAAGCGTGTCTAACTTTCTGTCTTGAGAATCTCTCAGGGCCGTGCTGCCCTCGACTGGGATAGTAGTCTTCTTAGTGACTGCTGATACCGCTGCATCCACCCTGGGGGACTTCAGCAGCTCTTTGTCTGACTCTGGAAGAGGATATAGGCGAGACATGGATTGGACCCCCCTTAAACTTGACTCCGGTTGATCCCATTCTTCCTGGATCATCTGACGCACCACCCTGTGGACAGAAAAAACTTTCTGTGATCTCCTAATGGCCTGGATTAAGGGGTCCTCCAACGCCTCCTCCTCTGCTGGCGCGTCCGAGGCTACATTGAGAACTTTCAGGGACTCATTAATTAATGCCGGGAGCTCCTCCAGACGAAAGACTCTAATTATACGGGATTGATCTTCTTCTGGGATTTCCCCATCTTCAAGCTCCTCCTCTTCCTCGTCCAAATCCTTGTCAGAGTTCTCCTCCTCCGGGGTACCCTGAGAGAGGGACGTGAGGGGCTCCTCACAACTCAGTCGGGGGCGCTTAGGCGGTATCCCGGATTCCTGATTGCTTGCTCTTATGGGACTGGCTGACTTGCCTTCCGCCACCGGACCCGCAACTCCTGTTCCCAACCCCTGCTTGCGCATGCAATAGGCTTTGTGTAGTAAGAGGATGAAGTCAGGAGAGAAAAAGTCCCCGACCTCCCCTTCCCCAGCGGGGGAGGGGGAAAGGGGCGGAGGAGGAGTGGGTAAATCCGAGGACGTAGAGGGAGGGAACTGGGACCCTCCCTCCCCTTCTAGGGGATCTCCGGACCCCTGAGAAGACTGAGCCATGGCCAAGTTAATCTCTTGTTCCACGGAGGCAGCCACTGCTGCACAACCCCTGCAGATCCCTGCCTCTGAGGAAGTACCTCTACGGGTGCCACAGGATGGACACCGTGACTTGCCCGTCATGTCCTTGAAAAAGGTACTGAAGCCCTGTCTAAGCTCCGAGACTTAACCAATTGGCCTAACAAAAAGCTGTACAATTCAGATACAGACGCTATCCCGTCTTTTATTGAATGTGCTCTCTCCTCTAACAGTTTAATTAACAGCTCCCCAGGATAAGAAACTACCACATTAAATTAAAATTAAAAGATTAAAATTAAAGTTAAATCAAATATAAAGTTAAATTAAAATTAAATTAAAGAGAGCAGAGGTATTAAATAAAGCCAAATCCCTTAATTTAAACCCCAGTACTTGCGGTTTATAGTTTCCTCTGCCTTGATGCCTAGGCTCGACTCAGCGATCTCCAACCGTTGGCTCCACACGTGGTAGGCCGCACCACGTGGAGACCTAAACGGGGGACTGCGAGTCTGCCCTCCGATCCCTTCTTCAAGCCGTATGCAGAATCGGGGCTGGGAACCGTGCTTCTCTCCGATCTGGACACCGCCGCTTTTAACAGCTCCTCCGCTGGAAACGGGGCTCCGGAGCTCGTCTCCGCGTCCCTCTGCTCCGGGACGGGGCCGGCGGGAAAAGACAGAGTCGCGGCGTTGCCTCCAGCGCTCAGCCACCAGGAGGGCTTCGGCGCGAGGCAGGGCAGGTCTGCGGGGAGATAGTGCAGGAGCCGGCCGATCAGCAGCGAGAGGAGATCTGAGTGGTCCTCCTCTCTGCTGCAGGCAGAAAACCACCTCCGATACCCGGCCCGGGCGGGGGGGGGGGGGGGGGGGTGGAAGGAGAGAGCAGGAAGGAACAATTAAAGGTACAGGACCCGAAAAAAGAAACCAAAAGGTAAATAAGCCAAACAGGAATAAGTAAAATCTTATCAATAAATAAGGAAATTTAAATAAAAGGAAGACTGCAGTAAGCCCTAGGCTTACGGAACCCTCCAGCTGCTTGGAGGCTGAGAATACTGGGGGTCTGTGGGTGGTTCCAGTGGTATTTATACCGCTCCATCCCCAAAAAGGTTGGGCTCAGCCTCCAAGCTGCTGGAAGGGTTGCGTAACCCAGAAGTAAAGGGACTGGACTGGAGTGATGATAAGGAACCTTAATGTTTAATTTAACAACCAATGAAACCCTTAAAGCATTAACCATGTGCTAAAGAGACTTGGAAAACTATTTGCTAAGTTATTATGTAAGGAGACAACATAGCATTGCCTTACCATATGCACATAGAACACTTGAACTCTACTCATTTTATAAGTACAAAGCAAACACTTCACATTAAGGGACATGTTTAATAAAGTGCCTAGAGTAGAGTGGGGCTAACGCGCAGTTAGCAGATGTTTTTACCATTGTGGAGCCTAGCGGCCCTGGTAGGCTACTACCACTAGTTGTGTCACTTGCCCCATCATAGGGAATGTATAAACATAGTGCCTACACCTTCATAGTGTGCATGCGTTAAGCGCACCCTGCAAAGGAAAGCCACAAACACTTAATGCAGCAGTGAGCTACAGAACCACTGCAGACTGTAACAAATGTGCCCCACCTACAGTTCAGAATAGAGAGAATCAGGAATAGGCACAACTGGCTGTACAGCTCAAAGCACCGGGGCTAAGTACAAGTGGGTGAGACATGCAAATCAGAACAGCACATGCATGCAGACAATCTGTACTGCATCCCTAACAGAGAGATAGGGTGCAAATGTGGCGTCCAGTGATGCAGGGGGCCTTGTATGACATCAGGCAAGGTGGCCTCAGTGTCCATCATGGGGGGGACAGGTATATGAACTCTCTGAAGCTTCCAGGATGCCTATTTACCTAGGTTGCAGGGAACAAAGTACCTCTGGTGTGCCCCTCTCCAGTCACTCCTCTGATATAGCTTGGACAGTACTACAACCATTGTGGAGCATGTCTCTCATGTGTGGAAGGCACTAGAGCCAGGGGGTTTGGAGGTCATGCACAGTGAGCGCCTCTACCACACATAGAGTTAAGAAGCACACCTTGACATCTACATTTTTTTTTGTGAGCGGGACATGTGTGCAAGGATGTCCATTCTGGGAGAACACAGCATGGAGGTAGTGAATCCCAAACACCCCAGCTGTCAGGGAACAGCATGGAGGTAGTGAATCCCAAATACCCCAGCAGACAGGGAACCAAATGTCCACCAGACCAGGTAAGACCACAAGAGCTTCATAGGTCCATGGAATGCCATCTTCTGGGCAAGAGGGCCAGGGAAGGGACACTGATCATTGAACTCCAACAAAGCAAGCCCATGTTCAGTGCTAGAAATGTTAAATAGCTGCTCACAGCAGGTAGACCCCAGCTCTATCCCCACTTAGGGTGATGAATATGACCCCCCAGTGCATGTATGTACTGCTACATGCGCCTCCCCATGCAGGGGAGGGGGGAGGTTGGAAGGCACCTCATTAAGTCATTATTGCCCTTATGTGAAACACCTAATTTGCATGTCTCACTCCCCCCTGTACTCTGCTGGCTCTGTGACCAATACTGGCAGATACACAGAG
Source organism: Ichthyophis bannanicus (assembly GCA_033557465.1). Classification (NCBI taxonomy): domain Eukaryota; kingdom Metazoa; phylum Chordata; class Amphibia; order Gymnophiona; family Ichthyophiidae; genus Ichthyophis; species Ichthyophis bannanicus. Next base: position 554,031,061 of record CM066031.1, read on the forward strand.
TTCAGTCCCTTTCCCCAACACACCCAGATCATCTGTGACATCTATCCGTTGCACATGCAGACAAGAACAGTCCATCAGGACAGCTATTGTGTGTGGATGCTAGCTCACTGTCACAGCAGGATCACTCCTGAGCTGAAAGTTCTGGTTTTGGGGTGTCAGGCTGCTGTAGTTCACTGCCATGGAAACTGCACCATGCAGTCCCTGCTTGCTGGTGATCTAGACATTCTGCTATCATTGCCCCCTTCTCTTCCACTGTAGTTGCCCTGTTTCTGTCCTAATGCTTGTCTACACAGCACACTAGCAAGGCAGCTAGGGCCATATCTCCATCCATTCTCTGCCTTTACCCCACCTATAGGCATGCTGCTACAGTAGTGCTGCATTTTTAGCTCAGTGGCCTTTGGGCCATGTGTCCTCAAACTTCAGGACACTATTTGCTCATTTTAGGTTAAAAAAAAAATACCACCACCTAGGCCAACAATGGGCCAGTACTACACCACAACCCTTTCTGATACAAGTTAGTTATTTTCAAAGTTATTTTTCAAGCATGCTAACAGACAGACCTCTCTTTTTTTGGGCTAGTTAAGGAAGGGGAATTGCATTTAAGAAAGCATTAGAGATTGATTTATGGCCACAGACCTGAAAGGGTGATGGATGCTTGGAATGCCCTCCCGATGTAAGTGGTGAGGGCAAATACAGTGACCGAATTCAAAGTGGCTTGGGACAGACATAGTGGATCCCTTTATAACAAGGGGACAGAAATCAAAATAATCATAAAACTCTCTTATATCTCAACAAAGAGAGGTGAGCTACACGGAGCGGTGGTACACCCCCAAAGGCATGGGACCTGCAGGGAGCGGCAGGGGCACCTACTCTTATCGTCTGGCTGGGTAGCTAGACCATACGGGTCTTCATCTGCCGTCATAAATTATGTTACTATGTTAATTAATAAACAACCCTGAACAATAACTCCTCCATCCAAGGAAGCGCTACCAAGAAAAATGCCTCCGAAAAATGCAAAATAGCCGCCTAACCTAAAGCTATGCCATAAGACCACCAAAAAGAAACATCAATGTTACATGGGCAGCTTCAAGACAAGTTTTCGTCTGACAAATATTCCTATCCCCTTAAAAGAATCAACTCGTCCACTTCAAGCTACTCACTCCCCTCTCCGCCAGTGTCATATACCCCATCAACCCCTGAGATCATTTTAAACCTCACAAAGTCCATTTCGTTTAATTACTTTCACCCCATTGCCCGATCAAAGGCAGAAGCGCCACAGACCCAAATTAATAGGAAGGACCTAACAGGGCCTAGACAGTTACCATTACCCTTTTCCTCCCTTGAGAGGTCTTGGAACAAAACTCCCTGCCTTCCCGCTCCTTCATGGCGGTTGCCAACGTCCGCCACCCTACCCGGCTCCTGCCTCCCTTCTCTCCATCGAGCCAATCGGTGGAAAGAGGCCATTTTGAGTCAGACTAACAAGAGCCCCGCCGGAGAGCCGGAAAGCACCCGTTAGTCTCCGCTTTTTTTACTGCGTCACTATCCTCTTGCTGCCGCCGCCACCACATCCCAAAGAGGCGCCCAGCTTCGTACTCACCCTGCCCTCGAAGTTTCTGTCCTCCACATCGCTCATGGCGGCGGAAACTCCTCGGAAGCCAAACACGGACGAGAAGCGGCCGATCAGAATACGCTTCGGCAAAAAAAACTAAGAACCGAAAGGGAGCAGTAAAGTCAGGTTCAAGAGCTAACCTAAAGGCCCCTAGCTCTCTGGTTTCTCCAAGTTTTACACCACAAAATGGCGGCGATTCAGAGAGTGAACCGAAGGCAACACAAGGAACGCATGATCTCACAAAGGGGGCGGGACAAGGGGCGCGTAGCAACGGGTTCGTTTTTAGACGCTGCATGGTGAGCTAGCCCTAATAGCTTGCCTGGTTTTGTGAAGATGGGGGGAAAGGGGCGGATGAAGGCGCATCTATTCTATATCCAGACTGCGTACCCCTTCTGTGTGTTCTTTGTCTATAGACTTGTCCATGCTCCAAACATGTAACAAATATTGGAGAGAAGGGTACTTATCACATCCTTTTTCTGTCGTACTCTGTCACGACGGTCAAAAGAGATACTATAGCCAAAAATGCTCTCGGTAGAAGCTTCAAATTGTACTTTATAAACTGCTTTGTTTCCTTAGAAGGCGGTATAGCACATACCGATAAACCACGTGGATTCGCCTTAAGCCTACTGTCATGAAGTCAGTTGTGTACAGGGCCGGATTTACCTTGAGTGAGACCCTACGTCAGTGATGGCTAACCTTTTTGAGCCCGAGTGCCCAAACTGCCGCACAAAACCAAAGAATTTCCTCAAAGTGCCAGCACGTCAATTTGCATAAATATTTGCATAATGCTAACATACACTAACTTTTAGTAAACATGTCTCTTAATGAGTGTATGGATAAAGACAGACTAAAAGATTTCTACATTACTATAATCCAGTGCCAACCGCCAGGCACATTAGGAACTACTACAAACACTGCCCATTTAGAACCAATAGCAAACCCGCCGTATCCTAACAGCACTACCGGGACTCACAAAGCACCACACCATACCTATCAAAAGGCAACACTGCAAATATTAAACCAATACATTTCAGACAATAACAATACATGACCTACTGGGGAAAGAGAACAAGTGGCAATGTCAAAAAGGAATTACATAAACAGAATACCTCAGCTCAGTTACACAGTTGCAATTGCTCCAGCCACTTTCTTCTGGTTTCTTCATGTTTTCTGCTAACTCTCCGTCATCTGCTGTCCATTTGTCCTTTCTTCTCTCTTCTAGTTTTTTTTTCCATTCTCTCTCTCTACATCCGCTTTAACATACTAATCTTTCTCCTTTTGCTCTTTCCTCATTCCTATTTCATCCACTCAAATTTTACCCCTCCATCCTCAATCCCCACTTACTCTCCCAATACGCGGCCAATTGTAGATTTTTTATCCCTCCCACACAAAATATTTTTCCCCTCTCCATTTTACTCTCCCAGCCCCATCCCATTCTAATCCTCCCCCAACATCAGCTCCCTTCTAGTTCCAGCCTCACCCAGCATCCAGTCCCTTCTAGTCCCTGCATCAGCCCATTTCCAGTCCTAGCAACCCCCCAACCCAATACCAGTCCTAGCCCCCCCATCAACCCACTTCCAGTCCTAGCCCCCCCCATAGCCCATTACCAGACAGCCCCCATCAGCCCACAGCCCATTAGCAGTCCTACCCCCCAGCCCATTAGCAGTCCTACCCCCCCGCCCGCCCGCCCATTAGCAGTCCTAACCCCCCAGCCCATTAGCAGTCCTAACACCCCCCCCCCTCCTGCCCATTAGAAGTCCTAACACCCCCCCCTCCTGCCCATTAGCAGTCCTAACCCCCCTCCTCCTGTGCATTAGCAGTCCTAACCCCCCTCCTCCTGCCCATTAGCAGTCCTAACCCCCCCTCCTGCCCATTAGCAGTCCTAACCCCCCCCCCCCCCCCCGCCCGCCCATTAGCAGTCCTAACACCCCCCCACCCGCCCATTAGCAGTCCTAACCCCCCCGCCCCGCCCATTAGCAGTCCTAACACCCCCCTCCTCCCCGCCCATTAGCAGTCCTAACCCCCCCTGCCCATTAGCAGTCCTAACCCCCCTCCTCCTGCCCATTAGCAGTCCTAACCTCCCCCCCCTGACCATTAGAAGTCCTAACCCCCCCTGCCCATTAGCAGTCCTAACCCCCCCCTCCTGCCCATTAGCAGTCCTAACCCCCCCTGCCCATTAGCAGTCCTAACCCCCCCTCCTGCCCATTAGCAGTCCTAACCCCCCCCTGCCCATTAGCAGTCCTAACCCCCCCTCCTGCCCATTAGCAGTCCTAACCCCCCCTCCTGCCCGTTAGCAGTCCTAACCCCCCTGCCCGTTAGCAGTCCTAACCCCCCCCTCCTGCCCATTAGCAGTCCTAACCCCCCCCCCCCCTCCTGCCCATTAGCAGTCCTAACCCCCCCTCCTGCCCATTAGCAGTCCTAACCCCCCCTCCTCCTGCCCATTAGCAGTCCTAACCCCCCCCCCTCCTCCTGCCCATTAGCAGTCCTAACCCCCCCCTGCCCATTAGCAGTCCTAACCCCCCCCCCCCCCCTGGCAAAATTAAAAAAAAAAAAAAGCAGGCTCTGGCTGCTGCCGCGGCAGATTGCAATGTCCCGCGGGGCCCCCTCCGCCCGCTAAGCCCCTCTGCAAGGGCTTTCAGATTCGCGAGGGAGAGCGTCTCCCTCGCGTCTCTGTTAAGCCCGCAGGGGCTAATGGGAAATTTCCCATCAGTCCCTCGCGTCTAAAGGGGCTGATGGGAAATTTCCCATTAGCCCCTGCGGGCTTAACAGAGACGCGAGGGAGACGCTCTCCCTCGCGAATCTGAAAGCTCTTGCAGAGGGGCTTAGCGGGCGGAGGGGGCCCCGCGGGACGCTGCATTCTGCCCTTGCCGCGTCCGCGGCAGCAGTCAGAGACAGCTTTTTCTTATTTTTGCGGACCTATGGCCCGCGTGCCAGCTGCAAGGCCTTCGCGTGCCACAGCTGGCACGCGTGCCATAGGTTCGCCATCGCTGCCCTACGTCAACAAAAATTGTGGGCCCCCAGCAGGGGCGGCCCAAGGGGGGTGCGGGGCCTCATTTGCATAAGGGGCCTCATTTGCATAAATATTTGCATAATGTTACCATATACTAACTTTTAGTAAACGTTCCTCTTAATGAGTGTATGGATAAAGAAAGACTAAAAGATTTCTACATTACTATAATCCAGTGCCAACTGCCAGACACATTAGGAACTACTACAAACACTGCCCATTTAGAACCCATAGCAAACCCGCCGTATCCTAACAGCACTACCAGGACTCACAAAGCACCATACTCTACCAATCAAAAAGCAACACTGCAAATATTAAACCAATACATTTCAGAGAACAACAATACATGACCTACTGGGGAAAGAGAACAAGTGGCAATGTCAAATAGGAATTATATAAACAGAACACCTCAGCTCAGTTACACATGCAGAACATAGACCATCACCAAACAAGTAATCACAATTTAGGAACAGGAAGACAATAATTAAACTGGGAATCCCAAAAGCCAAACTTGGAATGTACAACACTGTAGAAATAAAACTATACATTAATTTGCTCTTGTACTAAACAAAGCGCAGACGTTAATGATGCACATTTACCAGAGCTGACATATTCCAATTAATAAATTCAAAATAAAGAGATATTTTTCTACCTTTTGTGCATTTTTTTCAGCTGCAATTGTACACCACAGCCACTTTCTTCTGGTTTCTTCGTGTCTTCTGCTAACTCTCCATCGTCTGCTGTCCATTTGTCCTTTCTTCTCTCTTCTAGTTTTTTTCCATTCTCTCTCTACATCTGTTTTAACATACTAATCTTTCTCCTTTTGCTCTTTCCTCATTCCTATTTCATCCACTCAAATTTTACCCCTCCATCCTCAATCCCCACTTACTCTCCAAATACCCGGCCAATTGTAGATTTTTTATCCCTCCCACACAAAATATTTTTCCCTTCTCCATTTTACTCTTCCAGCCCCACCCCATTCTAATCCTCCCCCAACATCAGCTCCCTTCTAGTTCCAGCATCCATTCCCTTCTAGTCCCTGCATCAGCCCATTTCCAGTCCTAGCCACCCATCAGCCCATTTCCAGTCCTAGCAACCCCCCAACCCAATACCAGTCCTAGCCCCCCCCCATCAACCCACTTACAGTCCTAACCCCTATCACCCCATTTTCAGTTTAAGCCCCCCCTATAACCCATTACCAGTCCTAACCCCCCATCAGCCCACTACCAGTCCTACCCCATCAACCCATTTCCAGTCAGCCCCCCATAGCCCATTGCCAGTCCTAACCCCCCCCCATCAGCCCACAGCCCATTACCAGTCCTAACCCCATCAGCACACCTCAAGTCCTAACCCCATCAACCCATTTCCAGTCAGCCCCCCATAGCCCATTGCCAGTCCTAACCCCCCCATCAGCCCACAGCCCACTTCCAGTCCTAACCCCATCAACCCATTTCCAGTCAGCCCCCCATAGCCCATTACCAGTTCTAACCCCCCATCAGCCCACAGCCCATTACCAGTCTTAACCCCCCATAGCCCATTATCAGTTCTAACCCCCCCCCCCCCAACACCCCACAGCCCATTACCAGTCCTAACCCCATCAGTCCACCTCCAGTCTTAACCCCCCAGCCCATTTCCAGTCCTAGCCCCCCCATAGCCCATTACCAGACAGCCCCCATCAGCCCACAGCCCATTACCAGTCGTTAGCCCCCCATAGCCCATTACCAGTTCTAAACCCCCCCAACAGCCCACAGCCCATTACCATTCCTAACCCCATCATCCCACATCCTGTCTTAACCCCCAGCCCATTTCCAGTCCCAGCCCCCCAATAGCCCATTACCAGTCCTACCCACCCCCCCCTCCATCGGCCTAAAGTAAAATTTAATAAAAAAAATAAAACGCTGGCTGCTACCGCTGCCGCCGCGGCAGCATGAAATGACCAGCGGGGTCCCCTCTGCCTGACTGAATCCCTCCCTCCCTCCCTCCCTCCGCGACGGCTGAGCCCCTCCGTGCAGGCTTTCAGAGGCGCGAAGGGAGAGTGTCTCCCTCGCGTCTCTGTTAAGCCCGCAGGGGCTGATGGGACAGTCCATGCTGCCGCGGCGGCAGCCAGTGTTTTTTTTTTTTAATTTAATTTTAAGGCGGCTAACAATTTTTTCAATTTTTGTGGGCCCTTGTCAGCTGTGGGCCCTATGCCACGGCGTAGTTGGCGTATAGGTAAATCCAGCCCTGGTTGTGTACAATCAAAAATACCCTTTGAACTCAAAGCCTAGTGGGTACGAGCATTTAGCTAACTGGGATAAAATATATCATCTAAATTGATTTAATTTAATTTGAATAGGTACATTCTTCCCTTAACCAGATATAGAGGTATGTTTACTAAAGGGCGTTAAGCAGCAAGTGTGTGTAATAAACAATAATAATTTTATCACAATAACAGACACTTCAGTGAAACCAAAGTTTCTTTTATTTATTTATTTATTATTCAATCTTGCAAGATGGGTGGCCACAATTTTGTTATCCGTGACCACACTTTGTGGTATGAACAGTTCTACATTTATTACATTCATTTATTCTACAAATTCCTCCCCTATTATTCTATTGGTGTAAGTATTTCTAATTTCCTACCTATTAGTGATTGTTATTTGGGTCATGTGAATCACCAACTCCATTTACTTCTCTTAATCCCTGCCCCTTTTACCCCTCTCCCCTTTTTTACCTTATTCCTTAAATGGTTATGTTACCGGTCTTATGGTTTCTCAGAGATTTCCCCCCCCCCCCCCTTTTCCCTTATGCCCATGGCCTGTTTTTTTCCTGTTTTTCAGAGTTCCTTTCTTTCTCTGTATCTAGCATTTTTGTATCAACATGTTTCAGTGTTCTTGTCCTTGAGTTTCTAAGTTTTATGTGCAATAGCCTGGAAGCTAAGGGAGGGTGTATGGGGGAAACCTAAGGGGTATTTTTACTAAACTGCGGTAATGTCATTCGCGTTAGGTTCCGCGGTAAAGGTACAGATGCCCATTTAAAGGTGTGGGCGGTGCATCGTTACAGCAAGCCGTATCAGCTAACGCATGTTACAAACAAACGCGCGCTACAAGGCGCCTCATAAAGCACCTTACAAGGCACATTACAAGGCGCCTTGTAGGGCGCCTTATAAGTAAGGTGCCTTGTTAAGTGCCTTATAAGGTGCCTTGTTAGGTGCCCTATAAGGTGCCTCATAAGGCGCTTTGTAAGGGGCCCTATACAGTAGGGCTCCTTAGGCTAAGCTCCGTATTAGGCACACCTGGACAAGGCACCTTAGAAGGCACCCTGGGTTATGGAACTATAGGTTACGGTGGCCTAACATGGTGCCCTAGGTTAGTGTGGCCTAAGGGCTGCAAGGTGCTGCAGGATGACCTGTGAGGAACAGAGACAGATGTAGCCCTAACACTAGACAGAGCACTCAGGAAAGGCAATGAACAGCTGAGTGAAGGAGGGAGAGGTGGGAGCAGCTGGACCTGCCATATCTGCGGGCATCCCATGTGCTGCCAGTACTGATGACAAACATGGTGGGGGCAACTGTACCACAGCACAGGGTGTTGGCAATGTAAAGTACTGGAAAGACAGTTGGTGGCAGACGATTGGAATATGTGTCCCCCAGTGGAGGTGGAGGTGGCAGGATAGTTACAATGATGGGTGGACAGAGGAATGGTGGTGCCATGCAGATCAGGCACAGGCGAGGCAAGCATGAAGAGGCGCAATGCAGGAAAGGGTAGCAATACAGAACATGGGGTGACAGCCCGCACAGGCAGACAGGTCTCTACACAGCTGACAGACGCAGATAGACGGACCGAGGGAATGTTGGCAATTGTGGTGAGAGTATTATGGGCTGGCAGCACAAATCTGCAAAATTATGACTGTCACAGGCATGCACACTATTTGAGTAGGACAGGCATGAGAGGAGGGAACAAAGGAATTGAACCCATGAACACTGCCAAGAATGGCATTGTATGAATCAGTAGGCTATACCTCTGTGGTGCATGTCACAGCAATGGCTGGGTACAAAAGGACTGCAGGTCGCACAAACTGTCTGCTCCGAGTGCCAGGATAGGGTAAACCCACCAGTACCCATGATGCAATGCACATGCTGAATAGCTTTCTACAGCTGATCAGCAAATGGGGTCTGCACCTCTCCGGTACCTCAGCTTGGAAAGACGAACTGACAGTGCGTGATACTGGCACAGAGTAGCTACAGACCATGCCATTGTGCAGGTTCTGTGCTCTCCCTGAGGGATAGGATGGCTGCCCAGCACTAGGTCCGCAGTACATGGGGTGCTAGAGATAGGCCCTGCTGTACATCCCCATCGCTACCAGTTTGTGACAGGTGTTCCTTGCAGTGCAGCTGAAGGTAATTTGGTGTCCATCTTTATCCTGCAGTTACATGTGGTCCTCTGGGACCAGACACCACCCATATTAGTGTGTACCCTGTGTTAGGGTCTGGCTGACATAGGCACCTGTTATTAGGGTAGAGGGGTTTCCAGACTTGCATGAGGTTTGTGTAGCAGTGTCTTTATAGGTCAAAGTGGTATACACTACATACCCCAAAGGGCTCACATCACCCTTTTTGTAGGTAAGGGACAGGTGCCCCAGCCCTCCAGGGTGGGGCAGTGGTAGACCAGTAGCAATGATGAGGTTAACACTGGAAAACCCCAACTGCCTCACACCAGTGTCTGCCAGTCACCAGCAGACAGCACTGTATAGGTGTTCCAACCATGCACAGTCTAACTGCAGACAGTCCATTAGCCAGTCCATGGTGCATGTTCACAGAGGAACTATGTGCACCAAGCAGGCATCTCAGTGATTGTGGGGCCAGCACTGGGAACACAAAAGGATCACTGGAGGCAGATAATGTAGAGCACTATGTGGGAACTAGACATGCCATGGTCACTACTTGGTCAGAGAGAGTGCCCTCCCAGCATGCCATGCTGTGGCCACCCTGTCCATATAGGCGGTGGTCAGGCACTACAGTGTCCCAGCCATTGCCCCACACCCTGTGAAGATGCATCCTGGCCAATTCGCCCTGTCAGGGCCATACCCACAACACCTTGCTCCTCATTATGCACATAGGCTAACGCTGGTAACAGTGGGACAGTGTGGGCCTGGTGAGGTGTGGGCAGCCACAAAACAATGGATAAACATACACACTCCTATTGCAGCATTGTGGAAAGATGGGGGTGGTTGGCAACCCTGCCTGCCACACTGGTCCTGATCACAGTGCTGACATTGCTAAACTGTGCAGGAGGTAGTAGTAGTGTTCTGGTGATAACTGCAGCTCAATGCTGGGGCCAACAGCCTGACTCTCCATGCATCTTTGGATTGTGAAGCCTGTGTGAGTGGGTGTTTGTACCCCTGTTTGCTGCTGCTTTGGGCTTTGCACATGTTGCTGTTGTATCTGCATTGTAGGGTGAAACATAGGGACATGCTCTGCAGGAACCACAGCTGGGGCTTGAACCTGTCATCCTCTGCTTCTGAACACACTGGCTGGGTGTACTGCACCACACTGTTGCCACAGGTTGTGATAAGGAAGCTTATCATAGCTCAGGTAGGAGCTATAGAAAAGATGATGTGACTCTGAACAAGCAACCTGTCAGTTCTGGTAGAAGCAAGAAAACAGAGTTTTCACATAAAAGACTACCAGTCCCAGAATGCACCAGGTTTCCAGCAGCCATGAGAGGGGCTGAAGTGAGAGAATGTGTGTGCAATCAAGAGAGCTATGAGGTAATCCCTAAGCACTCATCTCAAAGGGCAGGGCCTGATTCAACACAGCTGCGCTGTGTTAGGGAGCAGCACACACATTAGAACAGGATAAGAGTAGAGCTTTTTCTTCAGATAACAGTTTCAGCAACAGTTGGAAGAACAGCTTCAGCAAAAGCCACGCAGATAGAGAGAGAAGGAAACTCTCTGGAAGGAAGAGAAGAAAGGCTATTGGAAGGTCTGGGAGATTCCAAGGCAGTACTCATACTGGGAGGTATTCCAAAAGCCAGCAGAGTCCATTGGACTGGATTCAGCCAGAGGAATGGAGTGGCAGAGATAGGAATCACCAGTGGCTACCTGGAAGAGAGAAGACTGCATGTGGAAGGGACTTTCAGACCAAGGCCAGAAGGTATGTGAGAGAAGATCCAGTGTCCAGGGATCAAGATTGGAAGGCTGGACATCAGAATTGGATTACATATTGGCCAGGCTATACAGAGAGGAATAATGATAGCAGGAGAGGCTCAGGTATGAACACTGATCCAGACCCTATCTATAATAGAGAATGGCAGCAAGGGAATAAGCATTCTCATGATAGTGCCTTAATGAAAGACTCATCTGTGCCAATGTATGATATTGACCCTATGATTGTTGATGCAGGGGGAAATACAGCAGATGAAACTATTTACATGGACTGTTCTTTATCTAAATGCTATTGCTAGTTTTCTATGAGCAAACACATCAGCCATCACAAAGAAACCTAACTTTGTTCTTTATTTCCACTGCAAACAGCTCTTAAAGCAGGATTTGGGTTCACACAGTAGCAGCCAGCCAGCTAAAGGCTTTCAGCTGGTCCATTGATAGTAATTAGGGCTGCACCTGATTGTGTGTGTGAGCAAGGGAGAATCACTGCTGAGATCAGCGTGGAAAATAAGCAGAAGTTAACCTAACCAGCAAAGTTTATTCTTTACTTTGTGCCTTTGTATTTGGTAATTATTTGCTAAGAAAACATTAGCTAATTGCCTGACAAGCTGAAGGTTGTTTTCTGGTTTACTTTGTGACTTTTTGTTATCCATTTTAAACACTGCAAGCAAGTAACCTCATTTATAGTGCTATCAAGCATACATGTGCTGGGTGAATTAAACCCCATCAATAAAAGAAGTATTTTATTGATCTTACCACTTGGTTTCACAACTCAAATTATTGTCATCAGCTGTGTTTGGGAGTGAATGAACTACAATACCCACAATACCTTGCAAGAATCATATGAATATATGCATCGTCAAGATTGTGTAAGTTCTCACCCTAGGCAGCCGTCTGACAAGGTGCATGGTGGTCCCTGGGGCTACCTATACATTTCCTCATCCAGACCTTTTATGTTGCACTGCACACCATGTACTGGTACAGGGCATGGCCTAGGTCCACTGCAGGCAGGTGCCACTGCCCCCTCCAGCATGAGCACACCCCCCCTGCCATGCTGACATGACCATATGCTGTCAGTGCTGGTAGTGCGCAGTCCCAGGCCATCCACTGTGTGGGTAGGTGGTCGCCTAGGGAGCGGGGTCTGGGGCATGGGCCATACATGAGCATCCTCGCATCCCCCCCATCACTGCCTACCAATAGTCTGTCCCTTCCACTTGGGGGAGGGTTGGCTGGGGGAATGTCAGGTCAGTGCCCTGGCAATTGTTAGCTCGGGTGGACCAGGTAGATGTAGGTGGATTGTGTTTGGCCTTGGCCAGCTGCTGTCATGCTGATTTCCGGTTGCTATGTTCCTATGTGTCACCTAGGCGCCCGCCTAGTCCACCCTGTGCCCCAGCTTCCCCCGCTACATATCCCACCTGCAGCCCCCTATGCCCCACTTGCACCATCGCCATAGTGGCCTTTCATACTTGGGCACTATGCTGTTGCTGGAAATGGAGCACTACTATCACGTTTCTTGGGCTCCCTGTCTATGCTGTACATTGCTGACACTGAAATGGTTTCTCTCTCCTGCAAATATGTATCTAACGGCAGGTTTTCATTTGCGGTAGGATTCAGCCCTTCAGTTCAGCGCGTTAGTATGCAGGGAGCCTCTCCCCACCCACTCCCCGCCCATTGACCCCTTCCCCCCGCCCTCTCTCCACCCTCTGTGGTGTTTACCGCAGCCGGGAACATTAACGATCGTTAGGTAACGTTAACGGACATTAACGTTACATACTGCGCATTAACGTTACCTAACGATCGTTAATGTTACATAACGCACGGTCTGTAACGTTACCGCAGTTTAGTAAACATACCCCTGTTTTTGCAAGGCCAAGAAAAATATCTTTTTTTTGTACAGCATAAGAAAATGGAATATGTGAACCAATGTGTTAGTGCAAGCAAACAACATCTTATAGATTTCTAATTCTATTCTATATTCTGCATATATTTTGTAAAAACAACACATTTAAAAACCTTTAAAACATTTCTAACAATTTCTCCCTTTCTTTTTAATACCAGTTGGTGTTTTGACTTTTATTAAACAATTTCATATGAAGCTTCTAACCTAGACAACATTATTTCTGACTCTTTTTCTTTTTCCTCTTGGTTACCTTGATCTATAAGTAGCAGGGTTTCTTCATATGTTGGAGGTCTCATTGTCATTTGTTTGGTGACTGCTGTCTCTATTAGTCTTTGTGCTAATCCCCTAATACATGGTATTATACAACATCATACTGCTGTTAGCATACCTGCCACTATTGTCACAGATGTAAGGATAGATACCATCACTCCTTTCTACTTTCCAAACCAGGAATCTCGCCATCCTGTCAAAGAACTATCTATTCCTGAATTTTCAGCTAATTCTTCTGCTAAAGAGTTAAGACCTTGTAATGCCCTGGTTATTGTACCATCAGGGGCAGTGTGATTTGGGATGAACATGCAACATCTACCCCCTCCCAACATTATGCAGGCCCCGCCTTTTTCAGCTAACATCATGTCTAAAATCATACGATTCTCCCAAGTCATCCTGCTTGTGGCATCCAACTGTTCTGCAATTCCTTTTACTGCCTCCCTTGTGTAGTTTATAAATCTTTGCTGATTATAATATATGTAATTTATCCAATCTACATTTTTATTAATGGTGGACCACCAAAATAAGGCTGATTCAAACCCTGCTGCTATCTGATTTCTAGCTTTGAACTCATCTGGAACTCCCCGGGGTACCCCTATAGCATCAATGTAAATTCTATCATCGAATGATGTTCCCAACACATTTCTTTTGCTTCTACCCTTATGAGTTATTCTTTCTTTTTCAAATGCCAGGGTGAATGGCATATCCAATTGAACAATTACACATATTCCTGACCATAGCTCTGGTAGTGTCTGCCTCAAGATCTTCCCTCCGCAGTACCACCACAGATCTGCCCTGAGTACTTTCAGCCTGGAATAGTTTCCTTGCATGTCGCTGGTTCTAGTGAGGTTAAGGATTTCAATGCACAAAGTTAGTTCCCCTAGAGCCTTGGTATAGTCCTCACCCTGCCTGGTGAGGCAGGCAGAGTGATTCCCATATACTGCCGAAAACACCGGTGGCACTTTCATCTCCGTCACCTTCAGAGGTGGAAATAGAAGAGCAAGGGACTTGCAGTTCTCCTTTCTCCAGGCAGTTGCTTCTTGATACAGAAAGATCATGCACTTCATTCCATCCGGATCCGTCTTCCAGTTCACAGGAAAAGGTACTACCTATGCTATGGGTCTTCCTGAGGCACATGCATAGTAATTGCTTTTATTTAAACTTTTAACCGTATATTTTAAGCATTCAATCCAGGCATTTGTTTCTCCATACCCTGTTTCAATTTCAAAGGTCTGTCTAAGATCCTCAACTTCCACTACTTTCACTACTGTGGCATCGTTAGGGGTTTGGAAATTAACTGTTGGCCTCACTGTGCTACCAATGCTTGCCCTCTCCTTCTTTTCTATTCGAATTTGAAAACAATAATCCCTTGGATCTATTCCTGGTACATCTATTCCCATACCATATGCTGTACCATTTATATTCATGTTAAATGTCTGTTTCCTTAGCGTCCCTCCAGGCTAGTCCTGAACCTTTGGGGTCTTGCACCTCCTCCAGCAGCTTTGGAGACTGAGAAAACGTCACTTGTTTTGATGTCACCGCTATAAGTAACCCGGATCCGCCTCCTGACATCAGTATTCTCAGTCTCCAAGCAGCTAGGAGGTCTGGTGAGCCCAGAGATAGGGCTCACTTGCAGGAGCAATTAAGCAGTAGGGGTTAACTGTTGAGGTTATTTGGTTCAATGTTGCTGGGGCAGTGCTGAGCTTCTTATTTCTGCCTGTTTTTCTAGATCTGATATCTCTCTGTTTACCCCCTCCCTCCCCCCTCCTTTTCTGGCGCTCTACTTTCTCTGCCCTTATCTCTGAGCCGAGTTGGGGGGAACGAGTTAGTGAGGGGGCTTCCTCCAGTTCCCGATCCCACCTATTTGGGTGAGGAGCCGGCAGAGAACGTCTCTGAGGAGGCGGGAGCGAGCCTGTTAGTCCGGAGCCAAAGTCTTCTGCCGGCGGGACTTGGCAGGCTCTGCTGCATACGACGGACGGTATGTTTTAGCCCTGGGCGCTGAAGCTGCGATCACGGCTGAGCGCGGCGGGGACTGATTTCCTCGGGTGCCAAGAGCTACAATCAAGGTAAGGGGCCGAGGGCGTCGAAATGCGGCTTCCTTCCTTGTGAGGCCATGGAGCAGCATGTGTTGGCCGCGGTAGGCCCCGTTGCAGGGAAATCGCGCGCGCGGGGGAAAACCTGCGGCGGCAAACGGCAGAGTTGTTACTTGGCCTGTTTTTTGGTGCAGAGTGCTTTAATTTTAATTTTACTTTTCATTTCAGTTTATTTAATTTGTTTTAATTTGCTTTTTTCTTCCTTTGCTTGCTGGGGCGCTAGTGTAGACGCTGAGAGGGTGTTTGCACTGTGGGAAGAGTATGAGAAACACGCCTTAACTGTAAGGAGAGAAGTTCTTTGATTGCGGTTTCTCTGGGTCCCGCGGGACTGGGAGAGAGGGTTTTTTCCCTATCTCCGGCCCGAGCGGCATGCCGTCGAAGTCCATTTCCTTACTGTGTGGCTCCAAGAGGGGGGCTGTTTCAGAGACAGGAGTCTGCAGAAGCTATTTTAGGGAAGCAGTTTCCATGGAGCAAGGGCTTGCGGGGAGTGAGAGCCCAAAGGAAGGGGCTGCGGATCTCCCTGAACCAGGAGTTTTGGGGGAGCCCTCCCTAGAACCGGTAGCAGGGCCCTCAGCCTTTTCAGGGAGCCAGGTGTCGCAGGGGCCGGAGCCTGGGGGTCTGGAAGCGATTTTTTTCTCCCCAGTTTGTTTCTTTTATCCAACAGGTGTTTGCAGGGGCGCAGGGTAAGCCCTCCCCACCTTACGCAGAGGGTGGGTTGGGGGATAAGCGCCAGGGTACTCCTCTAGCGTTAGGGGGCTCAGGAATTCCGGCAAAGAGGTTTCGGTCCAGGAAAGAGCCGTCCGGTCAGTGCGTGTCTTCGGAGGGCATTGATTTAGAAGACATAGGGCAGGACTTAGAGTTAGAGGAGGACTTGGAAGAAGGTGAGATCCCTGAGCAGGAGGATCAGGCCAGTGTGGTTCACATTTTTAGAAGGGATGAGTTGCCGGCACTCATATCTGAAACTCTTAGGGCGCTTAACATGCCGGCAGGGGCTCCGACAGAGGAAGCGGAATTGGAAGACCCCTTGTTACAGGCTTTTCTTAAGTCCCAGAAAGTTTTTTCTGTACACTAGGTATTTAAGGAAATGATACAAAGTGAGTGGGATATGCCGGAGGCTGGGCTGAAGGGGTCCAGGGGTATGTCTCGGCTTTATCCTTTGGCAGATCAGGATCGGGAGTTATTGAAGTCTCCTAAGGTTGATGCTGCGGTTTCGGCAGTTACAAAGAAAACTACTATTCCGGTTGAGGGGAGTGCTGCGCTGAAGGATGCGCAGGACAGAAGATTGGATACCTTGTTGAAGCAGGTTTTTGATGTGAATGCGCTGTCCCTCCAAGCGTCCATTTGTGGAGCCTGGGTTGCCAGGGCTTGCCTGCGGTGGGCTCAAGGTCTGCAGTTGGGGCAGGTGGTAGATTCGGCGTCTGAAGCTGCCCGGATTGAGACGGGGGCAGCTTATCTGGCTGATATTCATTATGATCTCGTGTGAGGTTTATCCAATAGCATGGCTTCGGCGGTCGCGGCTCGGAGGTATCTGTGGTTACGGAATTGGGCGGCGGATACCTCTTTGAAGGCTCGGCTTAGTAAGCTTCCGTTTCGAGGGAAACTTCTCTTTGGGGAGGACCTGGAGAAGCTAGTGAAGGATTTGGGGGAGTCCAAAGGAGGTAGGCTCCCTGAAGATAAGCCAAAACCGGGTCGCTCGGAGCCGCCAGCTAAAGGGCAGCAACGGGACTTTCGGCGTTTTCGCTCCCCTAGGTTTGGTCAGGTTCAGAGGGGACGTTTTCCCTTCCGTGGCCAAGGGTTTCGCGGCTTCAGGGGGGCGAACAGAGGGTTTGCAGCCTCTTCTGCTGTCGGCTCCCGAAAATCACAATGAAGCCAGGGGGCCCAGGCGGGGCAGGAGCCCATCGGGGGCGGCTGCGGAAGTTTTATCCTGCCTGGGCCCAGATCACGTCGAATCAGTGGGTGCTCGAAGTTATCAGGGAGGGTTATGCCTTGGAACTTCAGCGTCCGGTGACCGATTCTTTTGTGCAATCCCCGTGCAAGGCGCGGCACAAGTACGCGGCGGTAGAGGAGACCCTTCAACGCCTGCTGTCCCTCGAGGCGGTGGTTCCGGTGCCCCCAGACCAACGCGGCTCCGGTCGGTACTCCATTTATTTCGTGGTGCCAAAAAAGGAAGGCACTTTTTGGCCAATCTTGAATCTCAAGCGCGTGAATCGCTGCCTCAGAGTATCGCATTTTCGCATGGAGACGTTGCGCTCGGTCATCGTAGCGATTCACAAGGGCGAGTTCCTTACATCGCTCGATTTGTCCGAGGTGTATTTACACATCCCCATTCGGCAGGATCATCAGATGTTTTTGCGGTTCGCGGTGCCGATGGGCCATTTCCAGTTTCAAGCGTTGCCTTTTGGTCTGGCGACAGCTCCTCGTGCCTTCACCAAGGTGATGGTGGTGGTGGCCGCGGCGTTAAGGAGGCAGGGAATCCTGGTGCATCCTTATCTGGACGATTGGTTGATTCGGGCGAAGTCCGAGGCGGAGAGCGAAGCGACCACCTGCAGAGTGGTGGAGTTCCTGGAAAGCCTCGGTTGGGTCGTCAACTGAGCCAAAAGCAAGTTGCGGCCTTCTCAGACTCTGGAGTATCTAGGGGCGCGGTTCGATACGAGGGTTGGAAAGGTCTTTCTGCCGGAGAGTCGGGCGCAGGGATTGAGGCGTCTGGTCCGCAGGTTCCTCCGTCGCGGGTTCCTGACAGCCTGGCACTACTTGCAAGTGTTGGGCACCATGGTGGCGACGATCGAGATGGTGCCTTGGGCAAGGGCACATATGCAGCCTCTACAGAGGGCGTTGCTCCGATGATGGTCCCATCAGAACGACAGCCTTTCTCAGCGGTTGCCCTGCAGTCCGGAAACGCGCCTCTCTCTACTATGGTGGTTACGGACGGAGTTGTTGGAGAAGGGGATGCCGTTGTAAGTACCAGATTGGATACCCCTGATGACGGATGCCAGCCTTTCCGGTTGGGGGGCGCATGTCCAAGGGCGGTTCACACAGGGGGTGTGGTCCGTGCAGGAACAGGCGTGGTCGATCGGTTGGAGTTGCATGCCGTGGTTCTGGCGTTCAGAGCGTTCGAAGGTTGCCTGCTCGGAAAGGCCGTACGGGTGTTCTCCGACAATGCGACGGTGGTGGCGTATATCAACTGTCAAGGGGGAACGAGCAGTCGTGCACTCGAGGCCGAAGCCGATCGGTTGTTCGTCTGGGCCGAGAGGCATCTGTTGGCGTTGTCAGCGGCACATGTGGCAGGAGTGGAAAATGTGCAGGCCGACTTTCTCAGTCGGGTTAGAGTGGATCCGGGGGAGTGGACCCTTCACCCACAAGTGTTCCAGATGCTAGTTCGCAGGTGGGGTCCCCCAGTAATGGATCTCATGGCGACCTTTCAGAACGCAAAGGCCAGTCGGTTCTTCAGCAGGCGGCGAGAAAGGATGTCGGAGGGCCTCGATGCCTTGATTCAGCTGTGGCCGGAGGGTCAGCTGCTTTACGTATTCCCGCCGTGGGTGTTAGTCGGCCGGGTGCTGCAGCGCATCGAGCTTCACAGGGGTCCTGTAATTTTAATTGCGCCGGATTGGCCAAGGAGACCGTGGTACACAGATCTTGTCAGACTTCTAGGGGACAAGCCTTGGCGGCTGCCGGTTCGATCGGAACTGTTGTTTCAGGGTCTGCTTGCGATGCCTCAGGTGGATTGGTTCTCGCTTACGGCTTGGCCATTGAAAGGGCTAGGTTAGTGGCGAGAGGTTACTCGTCAGCAGTGGTATCCACGCTGTTAAAGGCGTGGAGGAAATCTACTTCGTTGGCGTATGTTCGTATGTGGTGTGTGTTCGAGGCTTGGTGTGAGGTCCACGGCGTTGCAGCCTTACGGGCTTCGATCCCTCAGGTTCTTGCATTTCTGCAGGACGGATATGAGAAGGGGCTGGCGGCTGCGTCTCTTAAAGTGCAGTTGGCGGCGTTATCTTGCTACTGGGGTAAGATTCGAGGTCTGATGCTTGCGGGTCACCCAGATGTCAAGCGATTTTTGAGAGCGGTGGTGCTGCTGCGCCCTCCATGTAGACCGCTGGTTCCGAAGTGGGACTTGCATTTGGTGCTGGATGTGTTAGTGCGAGCGCCGTTTGAGCCCTTGGCGCTGGCGTCGTTGAAGGATCTGACCTTGAAGGTAGTGTTTCTGGTGGCCATTGCGTCCGCGCGTAGGATTTCGGCGTTACAGGCCTTATCCTGTAAAGAACTCTTTCTGGTGTTTAGTGACTCCAAAGTGGTCTTGCGGACGGTACCATCTTTTCTGCCTAAGGTGGTGTCGCCGTTTCATGTAAATCAGGTGGTGTCCCTGCCGGTATTTGCAGGGGGCGGGGAGCCGGCTGTGGATAAGCGCTTGCATAGGTTGGACATTCGCAGAGCTCTGAGGATGTATTTGAAGGTTACCGCTCCGTTCCGCCAGTCGGATAGGCTATTTGTACTGTTTGGTGGTACTAATAGAGGGCAGGCAGCATCGAAGGCTTCCATTGCTAGGTGGCTGAAGGAAGCGATTGCGTCGGCATACATTTTGAAGAATAGACCAGTTCCAGCCGGATTGCTCGCGCATTCGACTAGGGCGCAAGCTACTTCATGGGCGGAGCGTAGTTTAGTTCCTGCGGTGGAGATTTGTAGGGCGGCTACTTGGTCTTCCTTGCATTCCTTTATCAGGCATTACCGGCTAGATCTGCAAGCGGAGCGGGATGCCTGTTTCGGTTCATCAGTGCTTCAGGCGGGATTGGCCGGTCCCTCCCGTTGATTCTTTGCACTGCTCTGTTACATCCCCAAAGGTTCAGGACTAGCCTGGAGAGACGCTAAGGAAGGTGAAATTAGACTTACCTGCTAATTGTTTTTCCTTTAGGAACTCCAGGCTAGTCCTGTATCCCTCCCAGTATTACGCGGGCCAATGCCTGAAGCAGAGGATGTTTGACAGGTAGGCATCTGGGGTGATTTTCCCGGGTGGAGCCCGTATCGGGAGGGGGTTGACTGGTGGTCTTCCTGCTATTCTGTAATATATATATATATATACATTTTTCTCTCAGCGGATGGGGATCTCAGCACAGGTAAATTTAGATATAGAGTGTTTATACGATGTTTAATAGTGGTTTGCTAGCATTGCTGCTTAATTGTTGCTCTCGTGAGTTTGCTTTGTCAATAGGTTACTGATGTCAGGAGGCGGATCCGGGGTACTTATACCGGTGACATCAAAACAAGTGACGTTTTCTCAGTCTCCAAAGCTGCTGGAGGAGGTGCAAGACCCCAAAGGTTCAGGACTAGCCTGGAGTTCCTAAAGGAACAACAATTAGCAGGTAAGTCTAATTTCACCTTTAAAGTTATAATTACAGGGTTACATTCATTCTTGCCACAATCTTGCTTCACTGATCATTTAATTATGCCATTTCCTAGTCCCTTTGCTGTCCCATCCCCTGTACCTGATTCCATGTACCAGAAAATGAATTTTTACACACATATTTCTCAGCATTAGCTATTTTTCCTCTGGTTCTCCAAACTTCCACAATCCATTAATTTACATGCATCAAACTAAAAAGTCTGGGGTGTATAGCTTTCTTTTACCTTAATCACAAACTTTATAGAACCTGCTACTGCAAATCCAGCTTCATTCACTTTCAGTATTGCCATTAAGGGGTATGTTTACTAAACCGTCTTAATGTTACTGGTGCTAGTTGCAGCGTTAATGTGAAGAATGTCCTATAAGGTAGTGGGCGGTCTGGCGGCAAGGTAGCAAGAATCTGTATCGCGCGATAGTGGGCGCTGTGGCACTTTAATGCGCGTTAACCCTAAGTTCATGCCAGCGCAGTGTTAGACGCTATAAAGATGTAGCCCACTGGTAACTGCAATGACTGTGGAAGCAGAGGTCATGGGTTCAATCCTGCAGTGGTGTTGTTTAAGAAGGCTGTCTGAGGCATTTCCTTTTAATTTAAATCAGTGCTGCCAGCAAAAACACCCTCACAATGCCGTAACCTAAGGTGCCTCATAAGGCGCTCTATAGGGCGCCCTATAAGGTGCCCCATAGGGCACATTATAAAGTGCCCTGTCTGCCAAGGTACCCTATAATGTGCCCTATAGGGTGCCTTATAGGGCGCCTATGAGGCACCTTAGGCTATGGCACTGTGAGGGTGTTTCTGCTGGCAGCACTGATTTAAAGTAAAAGGAAATGCCTCAGACAGCATTCTTAAATAACACCACTGTGGGATTAAACCCATGACCTCTTCCTCCACAGTCATTGAAGTAACCAGTGGGCTACATCTCTATAGCGCCTAACACACTGCTGGCTGGCTACAGAAAGACTGCAGGTTACCACACAAACTGTCTGCTGTGGTTACCAGGATAGGATAGAGACAACAGTACCCATGATGCAATTCACATGCAGAACAGCAGTCTACATCTGAACACAAGATGGGGTATGTGCCTCTATAGCACTCCGACCTGGTAGGGGAACTGAATGTGTGTGTTACTGGCACAGAGTAGCTACAGGCCGTGACATCATGCGGTTCCTGTGCTCACCCTGAGGGTGAGGTGGGGGGCCCAGCACCAGGTCCGCAGCACCTGGTTTGTCTGAGATAGACTGTGCTGCAGGTACTCATTAGTGCTAGTGTGTGATGGGTAGTCCCTACAGACACACCTAGGCTATACCTATGTCCATCTGTATTTCCCTGTCACGTCTAGCCGTTGTGGACTATGATGAACCCAGAATAGTGCATAGCCTGTGTGGGTGCCATGGTCACATGTTATAAGTGAAGGGTGGTATTTGGACCTCCAAAGAGAATTATGTAGCACCATCCAACCCGCCCTCTGTGGGTCAGGGTAGGGAACAGGATCTCCCACCAACAGATCCACATTTTACATCTCCGCAATGGTGGCAGTAGAGGGGACCGTCAACCCCCATTCCTGCTGGGGAATGGGCACCCTACAGCGCAGTCAATGCAGATCCGTACGCATCACATAGGGCAGGAGGCCTGGAAAAGCTCAGCTGCCCCCACCCCTATCTGACATTCACCAGTAGAGGGTACAGTCAGTCTCCACCCGCTGCACCCTGCAAGGTGTTCCAGCCATACACATGCTAACTGCAGACAGTCTGCTAGCTAGTACATAGTGCATGTTCCTAGTAGAACTATGTGCACCAACAAATGGGATGTGAGTACACGCACCAAGCAGGTATGTCAGTGATTGGGCCCCAGAAAAAAGAACCCATAGACATCACTTGAGAGAAATACTGTATAGCATTATGGGGGAACCTAGCCATGCCGTGGTCAATGCTCAGTCAGGGTGAGAGTGACCTCCCAGCATGACATGCTGTGGCCACCCTGTCCGTGCAGGTGGTGGCCGGGCACTAAAATGTCCCAGCCATTGCCCTATGCCCTGTGCAGATGCATCCTGCTCAGGCCGCCCTGACTGTGCTATACCCACAGTACCTTGCTCCTCATTATGCACATTGGCAGGCTAACACTGGAAACAGTGCAAGCATTGTGGGCTCAGTAAGGTATAGGCAGCCACATAACACTGGATAGACATACGCACACTCCCACACCTATTTCAGCATTGTGCAAATATAGAGGTAGTTGGCAGCCCTGGCCGCCACACCAGTCCTGGGCACAGTGCAGGCATTGCTATGGTACGCAATACTGTTAGGGTCACTCCCCGGGGTGTTAAACACTGTCAGATACGAAACCTGAAACGCACTCCACAGATATCAGAAAGGTTGCTATGATGAATCTCTGTCAACAAATTGTGTTTAAATTAGGATTTGTCATCTGACATTATTCATAGCAACTTTTTGATATATGTGGAATGTGTTTCCACGTTTAAGACAGCATTGCTAAGGTATGCAGGTGCTAGTATTGGTAGATGCTGCTGCGCGCAGGGCCCAACAGCCTGACTCTCCATGAGCCGCTGGATAGTGGAGCCTGTGGGTGTGGGTGTTTGTGCCCCTGTTGGCCCCTGCTCTAGGGCAGTGGTTCCCAACTCTGGTCCTGATGGGCCAAACACGGTTCAGGTTTTCATGCTGTCCCTAATGAATATGCATGGATACATTTGCATACAATGGGGGCGGTGCATGTAAATGCATCTCATTCATATTTATTTGGGACATCCTGACAACCTGAATAGTGTTTGGCCCTCCAGGACTAGAGTTGGGAAACTCTGCTCTAGGGATTGCACATGTTTATGGTGTATGTGCTCTGTAGGGTACAATTTAGGCGTTTATGGTGTGTTCCTTTTATCAGCAATAAAGATTCCATCTTTATTACCACAGTTTAGTACAGGGTAAAATGTGGGGACCTTGTCTGCAGTGGCCACAGCTGGGACTTGGACCTGTGGCCTTCTGCCCCTGAATATACTGGCTGTGTGTACTGCACCAAACTGTTGTCACAGAGGCACATCATTCCCTGGGGATACCATGACTGTTCGTCAGACAGACCTTGTCTTTTGCAGTACACGGCACCCACCCGAACAGGGCTTGGCCTTGGTGTGTTGTGGGCAGATGCCACTGCCCCCTCCACCTCCAGAACCCCTCCACCACCATGCTGACATGCCCTTATGCCAGTGGTGCTGGTGGTGCGCAGTCCCAGGCCATCCAGTGTGCCAGTAGGCGGCTGCCTATGTTGTGGGATCTGGGGTAGGGGTGCCTACATAGACTTCCGTGCTTCCCCCCGGCACCGCCTGTCACTGTTATGTGCCCTTTGGGGTACCTGCTGGGTGATGTCCCCTGGGACACTGTGGGACACACTCGTGGGCATGTTTGACCTTGGTCAGTTGCTGGCTTGTGTGGCGCCGTGGCGCCCTCCTAGGCGGCTGCCTAGTGGGGGCGACCGGTCATCACACTTGATTCTATGCTTCAACGTAGTAGCTGAGGCCCTTCTAGTGTAGTTGTGGGCTTATTATTAAAGCAGTCCGAGTGGATGAGGCTGACACAGGAAAATTTGTTATAAATTTTTTTTTTATTTTTCTTTGCAGCGTCAAATTGGCAACTGGCCTTGATAAAGGTTCCCAAAACAGCAAACAGAAAGAAGGATAA
The DNA here is from genome assembly GCA_033557465.1 of Ichthyophis bannanicus. Classification (NCBI taxonomy): domain Eukaryota; kingdom Metazoa; phylum Chordata; class Amphibia; order Gymnophiona; family Ichthyophiidae; genus Ichthyophis; species Ichthyophis bannanicus. The sequence goes on from CM066031.1 coordinate 554,055,160, forward strand.
TTTCTCCAACAAAAACTTTCCAAAAGAGACATTCAACTGCTTCAGCAAAGCAGTTTCTTCACTCTTTGCTTTTTAACTTAAATTCTTCTTCACTTAAGCAAAAGTTTAAACTCTGTTACATGCACAGTCCAGCAATCTTCTCAGCTGCTCCCAGCTGCTACAAACCAGCGTGTGATTATGTGCTGCCTCTTAGCTTAGAAACTAACAGCATTTTAACACAGCTCCAGCATTAGTAAAAATGGCTGCTTTTAAAGCATGAGGTTTTCTACCTTTTTATCTGCCCTTCTCAATGGCATTATTTGGCTCCAGCACTTCTTTTTTTTTTTTTTTTTTTTGAAAACTTTATTTATAGATCAAGAACAAATAACAATGAACACAGTTGCAGGCAAAGAACCCTCGGCCGGGTGCACTCTTATCCCCGCCGTAGGGTAAATTACATATGCAATTTGCAAAGATAACAAACAAACCGTGCCTTATGAAGAAACCAGCATTTTATATTTATTTACTTCCCCTATCCCCCCCACTGAACGGAATAGGGGAAAGGAAAGGACCCTCCCCCCTCCCTCCCCACCCATCCCAACCCCTCGCCATCTCCATCCACCGCACACCAGCCAGCCTCGCTCCCAGGAGGAGGAGTCGCCCACTCTTCCCCCCTGGGCGCCCCCACTTGTGCTCTAACATTCTAGAGACCCACGTTAACTATTTCGTTTCGGCAATGGGGCCCCAAATTCTGAATATAGGGTTCCCAAATTAGCATAAAAGTGGTCCATCGCTTCACATGGCTCCGTGCTCTCCAGCGTTCTGCCAGCATCAATTGGTGAAAACTATTGCGCCACTCCAGGAAAGTCGGCGGAAGCCGCTCTCGCCATCTACGGAGAATTGGGCCTTTCCCCACCAAGCACGCTTTGCGCACGAGGAGCCGCGCCCCCCGCCCACTGGGACAAGACAGATGCAGTTGATCCAGTATCACCAAAGATCCCGTCCACGGGAAGCGCCGTTGCAGCAACCCCATTATACAATTACTGATACGTGCCCAATATGGGCGGATGCGCCTACAGGTCCACCACATATGGGCTAAGTCCGCCAGGGGTTCGGAACAACGAGGGCATGACCCGTCCTGAGTGACATGGCTCCGTAGGGCCCGTCGCGGGGAAAAGTGTACACGGGTTAAGGCTTTATACTGGAGTTCCCTCCACCACGCCCCCTCCACCAGCAGAGGAATCTGCGCCAAGGCCTTCTGAATAGTCCCGACCGGGACCTCCCGCCCCATTTCTCTTGCCCAGGCCTGTTCAACTCCCCCGTACTCTGGCAATACCCTAAAACAATCCAGCCGGGCCTTCAAAGCCGTTATCGACGGAGGGGAATCTCCTCCGAGGCCAAAAAATTCTATGATCTGCGCTGAGCGGTCCGCTTCGAGATCCTCTCGGGGCAGTGAGGTCACATAATGAGAGAGTTGGAGATATGTAAAAAAGTGGTGGGGTTCCAACTCGTATTCTGCACACAGGTCCGAAAATGATTTACAGGCACCCGACAATCCCACAACATGGCCTAACATACGGACCCCCTTTGCCCACCAGGACTGGAACCCACAGGACTCAGAACCGGGCGTAAAATTCACATTACCCCGCAGGGGAAGCCAACTCGAAGTTCTCCAATTGCGATTCCAATAACTGTTCAGCTGTTGCCACATGCGGCGCGCGGAGGTCATCACCACACTGCGCTTAACGCTAGCAGGCAGTTGGGAAGTCTCCGCGTGCAGAACACCCAACAGGGAAAGAGGTGCCACTGCCGCCATCTCCAGCTGTCTCGGTGTATAGATGTCCGTCTCGCCCAGCCAGTCACCTACGTGGCGCGCCTGGCATGCCAGGGCGTACAGCCACAAGTCCGGCAACCCTATACCACCCCCCCGCCAGGGTCCAATCATGCGCTTCATCGGGATACGGGCCCGAGCTCCCCTCCATAGAAATCTCTGAATCTCCCTTTCCACTCGCATAAGATCGCGACGATACAGCCAAACCGGCAAAGTCTGTAGCCAGTACAGTATTCGGGGCAGAATCACCATTTTGACCGCTGCCACTCTCCCCAACAGAGACAGTGGTAAAGGATGCCAAGCTCGCATCTGGGTGCGTATCCCGTCCAAAATTTTCTCAAAATTAGTGTAGTATAAATCTTGAGGCAACCGTGTCAAAATGATACCAAGATACACAAACTTCTGACCCGCCCATCGCAAAGGAAATTCCCCCGGCCAGCTACCGCGAAGTTGTCCCGACATATCTATGGCCTCCGATTTGTCTTCATTTATGCGGAGACCCGCGAAGCTACCATAGGCCTCGAATTCCCTCATGAGCCGCTGCAGCGACTCCCTGGGGGCGAGCAAGTGGACCAGCATGTCGTCCGCAAAGGCCGATAATTTGAACTCATGAGTCCCAACCACCACCCCCCTTATGCTTCCGTCGGCCTCTATGCTTCGAATTAAGGGGTCTAACGCCAGAACAAATAATAAAGGTGACAACGGACACCCTTGTCGGGTACCACGGAAGAGAGGAAATGAGTCCGACAAGACCCCATTGCATAACACCCGGGCAGTTGGTTGTACGTAGAGGCTCCGCACCATCTCACAGAAAGAGGTCCCTAAGCCATAGAGTGGCAGCAGATAATGGAGATATTGCCAACTAACTCTGTCAAACGCTTTTTCGGCGTCGAAGCTCACCAGAAGGGATTGCAGTTGGTGCTGTTGTACCCACTCTATAGACGTTAAAATTTTACGCAAGTTGCGTACCGCAAAGCGCCCCCGGACAAACCCAACCTGCGATTCATGCACGAGATCCCCCAACAGGACTGCCAACCGTTCTGCCAAAATCTTAGCCAGCAACTTCATATCAAAATTCAATAGGGAGATCGGTCGATATGAGGAAGCCCTCTGCGGGTCTTTCCCTGGTTTGGGAATCAAGGTGATGTAGGCCTGATTGCCCCCCCAGTGGGGGCCACCCCCTGCCGCCCGTCGCTGAAACGTGTCCACTAGGAGGGGGCTCACCCCATCCGACAATATCTTGTAAAATTCTACCCCAAAGCCATCGGGACCTGGGGCTTTATAACAATTCGCGGTCGAGATCACCTGCTGTACCTCCTGTAAGGTAATGGGTTGCCCTAATCCAACACGTTGTTCCTCGGTCACCTTAGGCAGATCTAGTCGCCGTAGATAGTGTTCCATGCTAGTAGCGGCCGTCTCCTCCGCGGTATAGAGTTGTTGAAAGAAGCCTTTGAAAATGGCGCTAATCACCGTCCGGTTGTTTTGCAACTTCCCCTGGTCATCTCGGAGAGCCGCCACCAATCGCGAGTCGCGCTGGCCTTTCAGACATTTCCCCAACAATTTGCCTGGCTTGTCGCCAAAACAGTACAGCTTGTATTTATAATACAATAAGGATTTTTTCGCCCGTTGATGAAGCAATTCATTTAACACGACTTGAAGCTCCCATAGTTTCTTTCTATTATGAGAGGTGGGGGTACGCCCGTGGAGACGCCGCGCATGTGCTACCTGTTGCTCTAGCCTGACAACCTGTGCAGCCAGTACTCTGCGCTTCCCGCGCTACATATCCGATGATGTCTCCCCGGAGGACCACCTTGGCCGTCTCCCACAATAATTCCGGGTCGTCTCTGTGACCCAGATGATTCTCTTCAAATTCTCGCCACCGATGGTTTAAGAATTGGCGAAAAGAGGCGTCCTTATACAGTTCGATGGGGAACCGCCAAAAACGAGTCCCGGCTGGGTCCCCCCCCCCATGCCAGTCGATCCATACCATGGCATGATCCGAAATCTCCAATGGACCAATCTGCGCGTCTTCCACTGAAGCAAATTGAGTCGCCGAGACCAACAAGTAATCAATGCGGGCGCTAGTCCCGTGCGCTCGGGATACATGGGTGAAGTCCCTCTCTGTGGGGTGCAAAAGTCGCCACGGGTCCACGAGGCCCAGTCGGGACTTAAACCTCTGCAACGTACGAGAAAGGGTCTGTCTCTCTCGGGTACCCACATCGCTCGAGGTGTCGAGACCCACCTCAAAAACCCCGTTGAAATCACCACCCAAAAGCAAGGGCACCTCCGGTAACTGTTCTACCTGTGCCGCCAGACGGTGGAATGATTCAGGATCCGGCTTGTTAGGGCCATACAAATTGCCCAAAATTATCGAGCGATTCTCCAGTGTACCATGAAGTAACAAAAAGCGTCCCCGCGGATCCAGCACCTGTCTTGTTAGTGTGAACCGTAGTTTCTTATGAACCAAAACAACAAGTCCCCCTTTTTTCCCCGTCGCTGGGACATCCCAAACCTGGCCCACCCAATCTCGCCGAAGCTTAGCGTGCTCCTCCGCTGTTTGATGAGTTTCCTGTAGTAACGCAATATCACAACGCTGCCTTGCTAGCGATTTAAGTATTTTATATCTCTTAATAGGGCTGCCCAAGCCACATACATTCCAAGATATAATTTTAACCATACTGGGAGCACTTCTGGGGCATTTTGTCCGCTGACTGTATTGTTACAAGGGAAACCCCCCCAGCCTGGAGTCTCCCCGGACCTGCCCCCTGAGAACCGAAACCAGCCGGCCGTGCGTGGTGGAGATGGCGACCCTCCCTTCCCAACCCCCCCCTCTTTCCCAGCCCCCCCCCCCTGTTTCTTCGGAGTCCCACCCAACCTCCCCCCGCTACCCTGATCCTCCCACCCCCTTTCCCTCACTCCCTTCCCCCCAGTGCCTAACCGAACCCTAAGGCTAAGCACCATTCCTGTGGCATTGGACATACCCCCTAGTTTATCCCCTCCCAAAATCCACGTAAGACCCCTACCCCCCTCTCCCCTCTCCATCGAGCCGAGGAACTGTTCTCAGTATCACCACCTCCTCCCCTCAAGTATGCCCAACACCAACACAAGGGATAGAGTCGGCGGTCCTAAAACCCCGTGGGGCCAGGCAAGACTTTCTGCCATGGTCGGAGGCTCAGAGGCTACGTGCCACTTCCCCAGGAACCCAAAGCCACCAGCCGCAGCTCAGCCTATATAATGCCCCTAGTCCCTAACCCCTTAAGAAAGGTGAGAAAAACCCATATTTAAGTCCCCCCTACTAGGGGGGCATACAGTGTTCAGACCACCAGTACCGGGAGGCGCACATCTAATGGCCTGCAGTGCCCCTTCCCCTGTTCATCCGAAACATATCAGCCCCAATAGAAGGAGACACAGCCCCGGAGGAGCAGGCAACATCCATCCCCTTAAAATTAGAGGTACAGGCAAATCATTCCCTCCAAGCACTCATCTCGGGCCTCCGAGCTCCAGGAGCCCCCGGGTCCGCGTCAAATTTGGCCGGGCGGGAGGGACCTAGTGCTCGGGGGGCCCGTGAGCCTCCCCCCACCAACAGACACCAAGATATGGTTAACAGCCACTCACTGATCAATCTCCCTGTTAGAAGACCGCTTAAGTTAAGGCTCAACAGAGAAATGCAGCAGACCCTCCCTTAGTTATCACACAGCGAGAGGCATTGTGGCTTAGGGCCCTAAATAAATACTTTTAGCAACCACAATATACTTACATAGAAAGGGGAGAGAAAACCAAGGAGAAAGAGGAATAAAAGAAAGGAAAAACGCCCTACAAATTAAGTTAAAATAACTAGCAATCATCAAATATAAGTAAGGGCCAGTCTCTGTTGCAGGGCGCCGTCCTCGCCGCAGTCCCACATCTCTCTCCGGGCCCCTCGGCGGTGCACTACCACCGTGAGTAACTGTTCCGGGGCTTACTTGAGATATTCACGAGGGGGAGACCAGTTCGGGGGCTCCAGTCAGGTCTTCCAGGAAGGTCTGTGCCTCAGCAGGAGATTGTAAATATTGTGTCCGTCCCTGATGCTCGACTCTCAGCTTAGCAGGGTATAATAAGGAGAGGCGGACTCCCTTGTTGATTAGCTGGGAGCATACCGCTGAGAATGCCCGGCGCCGCTGGCTTACCAATAACGAGTAATCTTGAAATACTAGTATCTTCTCCGGGTCCGACGTGGCTCGCTGATGCGCCCTGGCTGCCCTCAGAACCTCCTCTTTCTGGTGGAAGTCAAGGAAGCGGGCGATGACTGCGCGGGGCCTGCGCTCCCGATCACGTCTCGGGCCCAGCCGGTGTGCGCGCTCTATCTTGATGGGGCCGGTCACGCTGCCCGCGGAGATCTTTTCGATCCAGGTCACCAGATAGCTGCGGAGGGCCCCATCCGCCACCGTCTCATCAATTCCGATAAGCGGAGGTTTTTCCGGCGGCCCCTGTTCTCCATATCGTCGAGCTTTTCATCTTGATGTTTCACGAGGTCTTCAAGGGCCTTCACTCGGCCTACCAGCGTGTTCTGGGTATCCTCGACGCCGGAGACTCGATTTTCTGCCTGCTCCATTCTGGCGGTAAGATCAGTAAAGTTTTGCTGTATCGCATGCAGTTGATCCGCCAGTCCGCGGAAACGCTCATCCACAGCCCGCACTACAGCGGCACTAACCTCCGCTATCAGCGTTTGGTTAGCTTCTGCTCCCGGGCTCCTTGGTGCTCCCTCCGCCATTTTTACCTCCGTGACCCGGGTTTTCTCCCGTCTCAGCGTTTTTGTTGACATCAAGGTGTTCTGGGGTTTCAAATCTCTCCCGTTGTTCTCACTTCTTCCCCCTTACTAGAACAACTGATATCCCGGAGGGCGATAGCCACTATTGCAGCTGATATTTGCAGAATTTTGGGGTAGTTTGCCCAGAGCTGACCACCACACGTCTTCTCAGCTCATTGCCACCACCGGAAGTCTGGCTCCAGCACTTCTTATACTTTTCACACAGCCTTCAATAAAACTTCTAAGCATTGCTTGTACAAAAACCACATTCCATAGATTCATCAGAGGACACTGGATTATCTTGATAAGACCCAATTTCCATCTCCTCCTCTGTGCTGTAAGGCTCAGGGCTGGGGACACGTTTTGGAACGTTTAGCTGCACTTTCTTTAAAAGTTTAAAAAGCTTTTCCCACTTGAGATTCCTTCTCCCCTTTGGAACTGGGTCAGAACCTCTTGCTCCCCTTACTGAATCAATTTCAGGAAATGTTTGGTTTACCTGGCTTGCAGAAACCCTTCCTTTCCAAGGCTTTCTGAATTGTTTGGTTATTGGCTCAGAGCTTGAGCTGCTGTCCTCAGAGTCAGAAATGTAGTTCTGGAACTCTCCCCAGCTCCTTTCTTTCCTCTGGCCTTGACACTTGCCTTGGCAGTTATGGCTGGTCCCTTTAGAATCACCAGGTCTCACAGCCCTGCAGTGCTGTCTCCTCTCCTGGCTTCTCCGGACTCCTGGAATTCCTTCAATTCTCTGCTTTCCTCTGCCTCTGTCCGTCTCTCTCTCACTTGCTGAGTGACGCAGTTTAAATGCTCTGTAGCCTGCTTCCTTCTCTGGCCCCACCCTCTCTCTCCCTCCAGCTGCTCTGGAGACTGGGTGTGGCTTCAGGCTAGCTCTGCAAGTGTGTGTTTTAGTTTCACTTTCTCTCTGGGACCTATGCTTAGGTGAGCCCATCCCCCACTTATGGAAAAAAACCTCTTTTTTCTCTCTTTCAGAGGGCTGTGCTGCACCCGCATCACCACACTTGCTGATTTGCAGTTACTGTGTTCCTATGTGCCACCTAGGCATCTGCCTAGTCCACCCATGCCCCAGCTGCCCCACTGCATGTCCCGCCTTCAGCCCCCTGTACCCCATTTGCAGCCTCACCATCGTGCCCTCTCGTACTTGGCCACTATGCTGCTGCTGCACATGTATCACTACTATCACGTTTCTTGGTCTCCCTGGCTTTGCTGTACATTGCTGACTGAAATGGTTTCTCTCTCCTGCAGATGTGCCTCTAGCGCGAGGTTTTCACTGGCGTTAATTTTCAGACCTTCATTTCACGGCATTAGTGTGCATGGAGCCTCTCCCCGCCCACTCTCCGCCCATTGACCCCTTATCTCCGCCCCAGGGGAGCCTTACTCCACCTTCTGCGCACCTTAACGCCACCGGAGACTTTATCGCGAGATACGTGACGTTCTCGCACGGTAATGCACCATTATCGCACTATAACGTCACGTATCGCACAATAACATTGCAGCTACGACTTTAGTGCCATTTAATAAACATACCCCTAAGAGTCCCACCCCATACAACCAAAATAGGGTCTTCCCCATGTTGTAATTTACTCTTCCCCCAAAACCAGGATTTCTTTCAACAGCAAATTATTATCACACCTATCACAATTAAAAGCACTACTATAATGTACTCCTCACTTAGTAGCATAAGATAATATAGTTCTAACACTATACATATACAGTATAACAAAAATATAGATAGACAAACCTGACTTTTTATTTTCTTGAGCAGGATTCTCAAGCAGTCTGTAATGGGATAATCTTTATTCGGATATTGTGAGCTTTCTTTTCAGTCTCACAACCATGGGGTCTTCAGTTGACTGCGTCTCCAAAACTCCAAGGTCCGGGGAAAGTGAAGGTGCTTCTGCAAAAAATGCAATGTGTGCCTTCGAGTCAGGAGGGTGTAGTGCGTCCAGCCTCTTTCTGCCGTTCTCACAACTGTTTCTGTGCTCAGGAGTATCTGGAATGGCCCCTCCCAATCCGTCTGAGCTTAGACTCCTTCCAGGATTTTATCAGAACCCACTGTCCAGGTTTAAAGCTGTGGAATGCAAAGTCCAGAGGAGGCGTCTGTGCCAGGAGCCCTTTATTTCTGAGGAAAGATAAAGAGGAAGACAGCGCAAGTATATATTGTGGTGACCACACCCCTACCAGGCGGTTGCCTAGTAGGGACGGGAGACCATCTTGTATTCCTTTTCCAAAGGGTTGTAGTTGTGTAGTCAGAAATGAACCAAGTGGATGTTTCAAAGCGCACAGGAATTTTTATTAGCTTCCTTTAGGTAAGATGGTAACAATCTTCAAAGCAACTTTACACTCAGGACAAAGAAACAAAGGATAATCTTCTCCAATTAAAGCAAATGTCAAAACAGTGTTTCCGTGGAATTATTTGCAATGGCTTTCTTTTTCTTTCCCTTTAAGATGCTTCTTACTTCAGCAATAATAAAGGCACATGTATTTACAACTTACAATCAAAGCCAGTAGGGCTGCTAGCTCCTTCTTTGCTGTTTTGAGTTAAACAGTTCTCAGCTGTCTAGCCCCGCCTTGGTTGCACTAGCCACTTCTTTAGGAAAGAACCTTAGTGCTTCAATATAAGGCTCATCCTCTCCTTTACTTCAGGCTTTCAGCTATAACAAAGTTGTAACAGCTTTCTTAATTTCTATCTGCTATTTGACTTCCATTAATTAGCATCAATACAAACAGCACAGTCCATCTCAGAACAAGAAGAACCTATGTCAGTTCCTCTACCATCCACCTCCATACTTTCTTCTGAGCTGCATATTGGTAAAGCTTGGAAACGTTCAGGCACTTTTTCCTTTAAGTCATTTAAAAGCTCAAATAGCCTATTCCACTGCACTGCCCTTCCTTCTCTTGGCAGAACTTCAACAGGCTTCTCCTGTTCAACTTTTCTTGAAAACCCCTTCTTTCTAATCTGGATTTTCCCAGGTACAAATCCCTCTTCAGAATCAGAGCAAGAGATATAAGCCTTAGGCTTCACTGCTTTCTTTCTCCTACCTTGGAGTTTTACTGCAGGACTTCCATATCTGGGGCTTCTGTTGGCTGTAGCTATCTCTGCCTCAGAGCCAGTCAGGGAATCAGGGTAAGATTTCCTCTCCACTTCCTGGGGCTCCTTCTGTCTGAAGACACACCCTTCACCCGAGGAGTCTAGGCTCTCTTGCCTTAGCTTTTCCAACGCCAGCCTTCTCTCTCTCTCTCTCTTGCCAGTATACTTGGTCCTCTCCCTGGAACCTTCTCTGTAGCTCTCTTGGCTACAGTCCTGGCTGCTCTTGCTCTTCTTGCACTTGTCCTTGTTCCTGTTCCTGTTTCTCCTTCCGTCTATCTCTCTGTTTGTTTGCTCAAACTTAAACGTGGAGCAGGGTACCTCCCCTTCTGACTCCACCCCCATGTACCTCCTACTCTTACCTAGGGTTGCCATGGAGTCTGGGTGTGGCCTTGGCCTAGCTCTACCCTCGTGGTTTCTCTCACTGCTTTTACTAGGGTGTATGTGTTCTGGTGCACCCATCCCCCGCAAAGAAGAAAAAGTTATTTTTCCCTTTATTTCTTCATGCTGGACTGTACTCTCCTTACCACAATATTCTCTTAGAAACTTGTCCTTTGTTTTGAACTGAGGAGTTTCTTTTAATTGCCCCAGGTAGGGTAATCCAAATAGCATTTCATAGGGAGACAGCCCCAGGTCTTTTCGAGGGGTTGTTTGGATTTTTAACAATGCTAAGGGTAAACATTTGGTCCAGGGCAGTTTTGTTTCTAACATCAGTCTAGCTAACTGCTTCTTTATAGTTTGATTCAGTGCTCCACTCTCCCTGAGGAGGGTGGATGCCAGGGAGTGTGAAAATCCCAAGCTATTCCAAGAGCTTCTATTATTTTCTGCAATACCTTGGCTGTGAAATTACTTCCCTGGTCAGAGTCACTGTGCCCTATCATTCAATATCTTGGAATGATTTGCTCCAAAACTATTTTTGCTACCCCTGTTGCCGTGGCAGCGGCCATGGGATATGCTTCTACCCATCCTGTCAGGTGATCCACTATTACTAAGAGGTATTTCACCCACCCAACCAGGGGAAATTCAGTGAAATCAATCTGTATGTTTGGAAATGGGCGGAGACCAGGATATTTCCCTCCCTGCGGTTGTTTCCTAAGGACCTTTTTGTTTATTCTCTTACATGTTATACACCTCTCACACACCTGCTTGGCTACTGTGTATATCCCCATACATGCATAGTACCTTAGAATCAAATCACACATTGCTTGTACACTCCAATGACTCCCTTGGTGTAGAATGGCCATAATTTCTCTCATGATTTGTTTGTTCACCATCTGCCTTCCATCAGGTAAAATCCACTTACCCCCTTCTGTTTCTGTTGCCCCTATTTCCTCAAGCTGTTGTTTTTCCCTTGCAGAAAATGTGGGATTTATTGTGTGACTCACTACTTCTGGGGTTAAGTAGAATATAGGGGATATGTTTTCCCCTAAGGCAGCTTCCTTAGCAGCCTCATCGGCTATTCTATTCCCCCTCACTTCAAATGAATTCCCAGCTTGATGTACCTTATACATGCACTACTGCTATCTCTTGTGGTAACAGCAGATTTTTTAACACTCGTTTAATTAATTCCTCATGCACTAATTCCTTTCCCTTTCTGTTTATCAAACCTTGTTCCTCCCAAATCTTCCCAAAGGCGTGTACCACTCCAAAGGCATATTTTGAGTCCTTGAAGATGGTCCCATCTCCACTCCCTAATAGCTTCAAAGCCTGATTCAGGGCATATAGTTCACATGTTTGTGCTGACCAATTATTGGGTAGCCTTCCTGCTTCAAGGGAGCAGTGACTTCCTCCTTTTATTATTGCATACCCATTTCGTCTTTTCCCTTCTATCACTCTAGAGGATCCGTCTACAAACAAATGCTTCCCTGCATTCAAGGGGGTATCCCCTAAGTCTGGTCTTACCCTGGTCTGGTATTCTATGATGTCCAAGCAATCATGTTCTGGTTCCTCACTTTCCCCCTCACCTTTCCATAAGAAAGTGACTGGGTTTAAACACTGCTCTGTGGTTAACACTAAATCATCTTTTTCCATCAGTATTGCCTCATATTTCAGGATTCGTGAATCAGTGAGCCACCTCCCAGCCCTCTGGGTTAGGATGGTTCTCACCTGATGTGGGGTGCTTACTACTAGGGCCCCTCCAAACGTCAATTTCCTGCTCTCATCCACCAGTAGGGCTGTTGCCGCCACTGCTTGGACACACTCCAGCCATCCTTTAGACACTGAATCTAGAATTTTAGATAAATATGCTACTGGCTGTTTCTTCCCTGCCCATTTTTGAGTAAGGACCCCAATGCAGTCCCTTTGTCAACAGTGACAAAAAGGTGGAAGGGTTTGTGCAGCGAGGGTAAAGTCAGGACTGGGGCTTCTACCAAGCTGTGTTTTAGTTTTCTTACTAACTCCTGCTCTTCTTCTTTTCAGATTAAGTTGTTAGGTTCTTTCTCTAACAGCTTCAAGTATAATCCTTTAGTCTTTTGGGTATATAAGTCTATCCATAACCTACAGTATCCGGCTAATCCCAGGAACTTCCTTAGTTCTCTTTTTTTGTCTTTGGAAGTGATAAATCTGCAATTCCTTTTATTCGCTCAGGACTGATTCTCCTTTTTCCTTCACTAATCAGATGTCCAAGGTATTTTACTTCTTTCTCTACAAATTGTAATTTGGTTTTGGAAACTCGGAACCCCTGACTTCCCAGAAACTCCAATAGGGCTCTGGTAGCTTCACTGACTTGAGTTTTCTTTTCTCCTGATATTAAAAGATCATCTACATATTGCAAAAGAGTCACACCGGATGGTGTAGAGAACTTTTCTAATACTTGTTCCAGTACTTGTCCAAACAAGTTGGGTGATTCTGTAAACCCTTGGGGTAACGCTGTCCTCCGGAATTGTTATTTCCGGCCAGTATCGGGGTCTTTCCACTCAAAAGCAAACATGTTCCTACTAGTTGGGTCTAAGGGACAGGTCCAAAATGTATCTTTCAAATCTATAACACTAAACCACTTATGCTCATGGGGTATTTTACTCAGTATCGTGTAGAGATTCGGCACCACTGGGTGCCTTACCCGTACTATTTGGTTCAGCTTTCTCAAGTCCTGTACTAACCTATATGATCCATCTGGTTTTCTACTGGCAAGATGGGAGTGTTAAATGGGGACATACATGGTTCTAGTAGTGCATCCTGGAGTAAGCTTTTTATAACAGGTTGGAGGCCCTTGCAGCCTTCCAAGGAAATGGGATATTGTTTTTGGCGCACTATCTCGCCCTTCTTTCTTAATTCTATCTTTAGGGGTGGAATATCCAGTCCTCCCCTGTTTCCTTCCCTTGCCCATACTACAGGGTCTATTTGTCTTTCTTCCTCCTCAGTGAGGAGAGCCATTCCTACAACAATTTGGTCATCTTTTACCTTCATTTCTAAGTTTAACTGTGTAATCCTATCTCTTCCTAAAAGATTACTCCTTGCCTCTGGAATGTATAGCAAATGTCCCTCTATCTCTTCTTTGTCTAATTTTAGCAGTGTCGGTTCAAATATTGAAACTGGAAACCCCTCTCCCTTCACTCCCGAAACTGTAAGTTTTTGATTTGATAATTTCATTCCTTTTGGTACATAATTTAAAGAACTTCGGGCAGCCCCTGTGTCTACTAAAAATACTACTTCTTCTTCCTTTGGCCCCACCTTCACATTTATCAAGGGTTCTTGGTGGGACCATAGATTAAGAAACCCCTGACACCCCTAATCTTCATCAAAATTCATCTGTGGTAATATTTCTTCTTCTCGCTTTAATTCAGGACACTCTCTCTTGAAGTGACCTATTTTCCCACAGTGATAACATCCTGCTTGTACTTGGGGCTTGGACCGAGAATTACCAGTCCAGTATTCCGGCCACCCTTGCCCTGTACTCCTGTTAACTCATCCTCTCTTTTCACATACACTTTCTGTGCTTCTCTCAGCAAATCCTCTAGTGGTTTATCATTCTAACCCTCTATCTTTTCAAGTTTTTTTTCTTATGTCTGGCCAGGACCTGGTCACAAAATGCACCTTTAGTAATTTTGGCTACCTCACTGTCTGCACTTATTCCTGAAACCTTTTTATCTGATCTCTTAATCTCTTCAGGAAAACAGAAGGTATTTCTTCCTTTTCCTGATGTACTTCAACATCCTCCCTAATAGACTGCCTGGAGGGATGTTCCCGGGGCCTGTACTACCAGCCCCATCCTTACTCGAGTTTCCCTTAGAGCCTTTATTTCCCATCGAGACTTTCTGTCACCAGTGTGTCTTTCACTTTGTCTCTCTCCGGCCGCACTCCTCGCGGATGTGTTGGAACCGCGGATTAAGACTCCACACTCACTTCGTGTCCAGGACACGTCTCACACACACACCACTCTGTCTCGATCCCCAACCAGTCTTATTTCTTACCTTGGTCCGTGCACGGAATTGCTTGATTGGCGCATATGTACTCACTCTACCTGGTCTGGTTCACTGAGTCTGTATTGCTTTCACCAGTCTCCGGATTCTGTTGCCAGTGCAGTGGTGGAGTCCACCATCACCAACACGAGGCCGTTGAACTCAACATGACGCGTCTCCCCGTCCTCAGCGGTGACGGCCCCCTCCAGTGATGACATGATCCCAGACGAGCCCCCAATCTGTAATAAACAATAATTTTATCACAATAACAGACACTTCAGTGAAACCAAAGTTTATTTTATTTATTTATTTATTATTCAATCTTGCAAGATGGGTGGCCACAATTTTTTTATCTGTGACCACACTTTGTCGTATGAACAGTTCCATATTTATTACATTCATTTCTTCTACAAATTCCTCCCCTATTATTCTATTGGTGTAAGTATTTCTAATTTCCTACCTATTAGTGATTGTTATTTGGGTCATGTGAATCTCCACCTCCATTTACTTCTCTTAATCCCTGCCCCTTTTACCCCGCTCCCCTTTTTTTACCTAATTCCGTTTTCTGTTCTATGTAATGTATACAGAAGTATACAAAACTGTTAACTTTTGTTCCATGTAAACCGCCCCTGATCTCTGGAAGGGGCGGTATAGAAGAAATAGATAAATAAAATAAATAAATAAATTCCTTTTATGGTTATGTTACCGGTCTTATGGTTTCTCAGAGATCCCCCCCCCCCCCCGCCTTTCCCTTATGCCCATGGCCTGTTTTTTCCTGTTTTTCAGAGTTCCTTTCTTTCTCTGTATCTAGCATTTTTGTATCAGCATGTTTCAGTGTTCTTGTCCTTGAGTTTCTAAGTTTTATGTGCAACAGCCTGGAAACTAAGGGAGGGGTATATGGGGGAAACCTAAGTTTTTGCAAGGCCAAGAAAAATATCTTTATTTTGTACAGCATAAGAAAATGGAATATGTGAACCAATTTGTTAATGCAAGCAAACAACATCTTGTTGTTGTTAAGTGCCGTCGAGTCGGAGTCGACTCATGGCGACCCTCTGGATAGCTATCCTAAATTGTGTTCGGTCTTCAGTCAGGTGGCTCATTGTTGACAGACTGGTACCCGTAGCTGCTGTTATTGTATCGATCCATCTCATTGCTGGCCTTCCTCTTTTGCGTTGACCTTCTATCTTGCCAAGCATAATGTCTTTCTCTAATGATCTCTCTCTTCACATGATGTGTCCAAAGTATGAAAGTCGAAGTCTTGTCATCTGAGCTTCTAAAGAAAGCTTAGGTTTGATCTCCTCTAGTACCGACTGGTTTGTTCTTCGGGCAGTCCATGGTATACACAGTATTCGCCGCCAGCACCATAATTCAAAGGCATCAATTTTCTTCCTGTCTATCTTTTTCACTGTCCAGCTTTCACATCCATATGATGTTATTGAAAATACCATGGCTTGAACAAGTCGAATCTTTGTATGGAGAGAGACATCTCTGCTCTTGAGAATCTTATCTAGGTCTTTCATAGCCATTCTGCCAAGAGCAATGCGTCGTCTGATTTCTTGACTGCTTGTTGCTTCTTTATTGATAGTTGATCCAAGTAGGTTAAAGTTGTTCACAATTTCAATTTCTTCTCCTTCAACGATGAACCTGTTGATTATGCCAGTTGTCAAGATCTTTGTCTTCTTTACATTAAGGTGCAGGCCCATTTTGAGACTATGTTCTTTGATTGTGAGAAGCAAATGTTTCAGATCATCTTCACTTTCAGCCAGTAATGTGATATCATCAGCATAGCGAAGGTTGTTGATGAGTCTTCCACCAATCTTCACACCTCTGTTGTCTTCATGCAATCCTGCTTCTCTGATGATTTGTTCTGCATATAAATTAAACAGGTAGGGGGAAAGTATGCAGCCTTGTCTTACACCTTTGCTTATTTTAAACCATTCTGTTTCTCCTTGTTCCGTTCGAACTGTTGCTTCTTGATCAATGTACAGATTGCGCAAGAGAACGACCAGGTGTTCTGGTATACCCATGCTTCTTAATGTGGCCCAGAGTTTCTCATGGTTTACACAGTCAAAAGCCTTGCTATAGTCGATAAACACAAATAGATATCCTTTTGGTATTCTTTAGTCTTTTCAAGGATCCATCTCACATCCGCAATGATGTCTCTCGTTCCTCGCCCTTTCCTGAACCCTGCTTGCACTTCAGGTAGTTCTTGTTCCAGGTATGGTTGTAGTCTCTTTTGAATAATCTTCAGTAGAATCTTGCTGGCATGTGGGAACAGAGCAATTGTGCGATAATTTCCATAGTCAGTTGGATCACCTTTCTTTAGTATTGGTATAAACACAGATCTTTTCCAGTCAGTTGGCCATGATGTTGTCTTCCATATTTCTTGGCAGAGCCTTGTGAGTACAGTAACAGCTGCATCAGATTTCTGCAATACTTCTATGGGAATGCTATCAATGCCTGGTGCTTTGTTCTTTGATAAGGCTTTCAATGCTGCTTCAACTTCTTCTTTCATCACCAATGGTTCCCGATCATAAGGTACAGGTTGAAACAGCTGTTGGTCCACTTGATCTTTATCATATAAAAACTCTGTATATTCCTTCCACCTTTTCTTGATCTTCTCAGCATCATTCAACATAGAACCTTGAGCATCTTGTAACATTTCAATTTGAGGCTGGAACCTTTTCTTTAACTCTCGTAGCTTTAGGAAAGCCGATCTTGTTCTTTCTCTAATAGTTTCTGCTTCTATTTCCTTGCAAGTGTCATTGTAGTACTTTTCCTTGTCCTGTCTTGCTGCACGTTGGAAATCTCTGTTGAGTTCTGCAATTGTCTTTCTTTCTCCTCTGGCTTTAGCTTCTCAGCGTTTCTGGGCAATTTTCAGAGTTTCTTCCGTCATCCATTTTGGCCGTTTTTGCTTTTTCACCTTTTGTAGAGACTTCTCGCTTTCTTCCAACACAACCTTCTTGATGTCATTCCATAACTCTTCCGGAGCTCTGTCATTTGTATCTAAAGCAGCAAATCGATTTTGCAGGCAGTCTTTAAATTCCAGTGGTATATTCTCAAGGTCATATTTTGCTGCATTCATGAGTGGTTTGCTCTTTTTTAACTTTAGCTTGAGTTTGCATACTAGTAGTTGATGATCTGTACCACAGTCAGCTCCAGGTTTTGTCTTTGTTGATGTTACAGAGCTTTTCCATCGTTGACTTCCACATATGTAGTCAATTTGATTTTTTTATAATCCATTCGGTGAAGTCCATGTGTACAGTCGCCGCTTGTGTTGCTGGAAGAAGGTGTTTGAGATGAATAGATCATTGGTCTTGCAGAATTCTATCAGTCTTTCTCCAGCTTCATTTCTGTTGCCAAGTCCATATTTTCCAACTACTTTGCCTTCTTCTTTGTTGCCAACTTTTGCGTTCCAGTCACCCATGACTATCAGGATATCCTGTTTGCATGTTCTGTCAATTTCAGCTTGTACTTGTTCATAGAACTCTTCAATTTCATTCTCTTCTGCAGCTGTTGTTGGGGCATATACTTGAATTATAGTTGTGTTGATAGGCAATCCTCGTAGACGAATAAAGATTAAGCGTTCGCTGACTGCATTGTATTTCATTACAGTTCTTGCAAGTTTCTTCTTTATTATAAATGCAACACCATTTCTTCTTTGTCTTTCATTTCCAGCATAGTAGACCATGTGATCATCTGATGCAAAGTGCCCCATGCCAGTCCATTTCAGTTCGCTGACACCCAACAGATCAAGTTGTACACGTTCCATTTCATTCTTGACCACCTCCAACTTCCCTTGGTTCATGCTTCATACGTTCCATGTTCCAATGTGTAAGACATCTTTACAGCTTCTGACTCTCATTTCATGCGCCACAACATCTTATAGATTTCTAATTCTATTCTATGTTCTGCATATATTTTGTAAAAACAGCACATTTAAAAACCTTTAAAACATTTCTAACATGTGCCATTAACACGTGTTATTCTGTATCCTTGTGCCTTTAATGCTGCGGTAAGGGCTGATAGCGCTGCAATAATGAGAGTTAGAGGGTCTGGCAGCGTTAAGGGAAAAGGAGGTGAAGAGTGGGCAGGGCCGTACCGATCGTGAAATGCGCACCTCCACCTAGCCACTTTATGGGAGCAGGAGAGAAGAGGCGTGCACCCAATGTGCAAGTCGCCGGCATGCTAACGTGCTGTGAGAAGGCTTAAGGGGCGCATTTCGGCTGTCTGCCGTTGCCTGCCGCAGCTGAGAGAAGAAAAAGTGGCGGCGGCAGGCAATGGCAGACAGCTGAAATGTGCCCCTTAAGCCTTTGCACCCTGTGCGGCTGCACCACTCGCACAGGGCTAGGTACAGTCCTGAGAGTGGGCATTGACAGCGGGCGCTACCTTATTGCCAGTTGCAAAATCACGCATGAGAGCCTTCAGCTCTGGGAACCTTAACGCCAAGTAAAACCTTGCAGAAAGGGGCTACCTAGAGGGGAGAGAACATATTACATTGTCTGCAATGTGATCTGCACACAGGGGAACCCAGAACAATGATAATAGTGCTCCATTAGCAGCAGCAGCATAGAGCCCAAGTATGAAAGGGCACTATGTTGACGGGACTAAGGAGGTGTCACGTGGGTGATGCAGTGGGGGTTGCTGGTGTGCAAGGCTGACCAGACAGCTGCCCAGGGAGCACATCTGTGAAGTCCATTATGACCCCACTCTCAGGGCCGTACCAAGCCATAATTGCGCCCTGTGCTACTTGCACATCTGGCTCCCCCATACCTCCATGTCCTCAATGTCCAGCTGGCTGCCTGCCCTTGCCCTGCTGCTGCCATTTTTTGTTTTCTCAGAAGCAGCAGCGGCAGCGGCAGCAGTGAGGCAGACCTCCAATTTAAAAAAAAAACAACAACAACCCATGCAGTCCTTTGACTCCGCACTTGAAGGCAGATCTGGTCCCTCCCTCCCTTTTCTGATGTAGGTCGCGTCAGAGGAGAGAGGACTAGACCAGCTATTCAAATGCAGGCGGTGGCATGTGTGACATAGTGGGTCCCTCCAGCCCTTCAGAAAGAGCTAAAAAGCAGGAAACAGGAGCAGTGCTGAGGCATAAGCAAAAGCACATGGCTAATGGTGGCCATGGAAACCAAGCACAGGGGAAAGAAACACACCCGTGCTGCCAATTAGATAGGGAGCCACGAGCTAATTCAGAACACCTGTTAGGGGGTGGAGTTAAGCACTACCCTAGAATTCAGACTCATAAAGAGGTCCCAGTAGAGGAAAGGAGAATCCCAGGTATTTCAAGGTATCAGAAGGATCCCGGGTATCGAAGGTGTCGAGGAAGGTTTGGACAGTATTGAGGAGAACGGAACAAGCAAGGTTATCCCAGGGAGGAGAAGGACAGAGTCTCCGTGGAAGGGAGGAACCCAGCTTCCATTCAGAGAGAGGACAGAGTCTCCAAGAGAAAGATACAACAGAAGCAGACCAGGTTATCTGCAGTATCCTGGGGAGTACAGAAAGGAGAGAAAGCCAGGAAGGCAGTTTAAACCTTCTGTGCACAAGTCAGGTTTGGAACCTACAGCTATTCCCACGTCTCAGAGTAAACCTTGTTCAGCCAGGGCTAGAGGTAAGCCTAAAGGCTGGGGTTTTAATAATCACTGTGATTTTATCTACCCGGAGGGTTGGGGCTGTGAGGAAAATGACTGTGATGAGAATGCTTGTTTAAAGCAGTACCTGATTCAAGAGTATAGCCAGAAGCCTAAAGCAGTGAGGAAAGGCGTGGCACAAGATTTAACGTTGCAAACATTTCCTGCCTCAGAAGAGGAATTAATGGAGACAGAGTCAGAGTTTGTAAATACGCCAGAGGAATTAATGGACTGTACGATTACATTATCTAATGATATATTCTCCCTGCGTTGAATTAATGCTTTGAAGAGAAATACAGAATTGTTGGGATTTAAAAGTATAAAGCTGTGAAGAAAACAGAACCATTTACCTTGATTGCTGGAAGCCATGTTTTTGTGCTGAAGTAAGCTGTTTGAGTTTGAAAGTTTTATTTTGTCCTTCTGCCAGAAGCACCTGGTTTTTGTACCTTATTTTCCTTGTTGAAATCCACCCCGGGAGGGGAATAAATCCTTTGTTGCTTTAACCACTTTTGAGTCACACTGCCCTTTATTGGACGGTAAAAGAGAACTACATTTCCCAAAAGACTTTGCCTCAGGAAATAGTGGAAGACCTGTTCAAGAAGGAAACAAACCCCTTAAGCCCTACATGCCTTCGCTGGGGGCATTAATAGGGGGTCACACATGGCAACAGCAGGCAGCGTGGGGGAGAGCCGAGGCTCACAGCCCAAAATAGGCCCCTATATCCTTTGCACCCTGTGCGGCTGCACTGCTCGCACAAGGCTAGGTACAGTGCTGCCCACAGTGACAGTGGCAGCACACAGACATGTTGCTGCTGTGGAAAAGGCAACGTGCAACCAGGGGAGGCCCAAGGGTCTCTGGCACCTTAGGCAGAAACCCTGGCCGCCCCCCCCCCCCAGTGGTGTCAAAGCCATCTTGGGAGAGAGAGGCTGGTAGTGGCAGCACCTCTGAAAGAGGCAGCAAAAAGCAGCCTCCATTTAAAATGCTGCCACTGCGGCTGGTTGCCTCCCTCTTCTGAGATGGAATCAGCGGCAGCCAGGGAGAGGGGCTGTGGTGGCAGCTGGGTGGGTGGCGGCATGGCCAGGCATGTATGCTGCTGCTGCCCCCACCCGGACCTGCCACCCTAGGCATCCGCCTAACATGCCTAGTGGATGGGCTGGCACTGCGCCCCATCTCCACTGTCACCATGCTGTCTTGTCAGCATGGTGTTAGGGTGGTAGCGGCAGGTGCAGCGACTCCCGCCTGCAGCATAAAAAAGCTCTGTCCCGGCCTGTGTGTCTGGTGCAACACCACAGTTGTCAAATTCATTCTGATGGCGAACATTTCAGCCACAGGGACAGTGAAGCACATGCTGATCCCTTCCCACTGAGGTCGGACATAGCAGGACACGTGCCACGGTGGAGTGGGGCAGGAGCGGCAAGGGGTCACAACTGCACGGGTGCAACATCAGGGGGACCGCCTGCAGCACTGAACTGGTGTGTGTGCCACAATGGCAGGGATTAATGGAGTGGCCGGCAGGCTGGCCACAATGACTCATGGCACCAGTTTAGCTAACCATGTGGATTGCTTGGGCTGTGGATGAGGATGCCCCCAACCTGTACATAGTGAGCGGATATGTGCATGTGGGGGAAATAATGCCACTGCGGAAGGAATAGTGTGCAATAAGAGAGCAGGGCATGTCAGTTAAAATGCCCATCCAGCACCGTCACATGTCAGATGATGACACCACGACTACTACTATTTATCATTCATAAAGTGCTAAAAGGCATGTGCAGTGCTGTACAAACACGTAGGGAGACAGTCCCTTCCCGAAGAGCCTACAATCAAGTGATGACAGACAGTGCAATACATGAGAAATAAGGGTTCAATAGGGAGAGTAGACTCTAGGGAAACAAGAGTTAATGATCCAACACCAGCCCCAAAGAGGTATGCCATCTGCATGGCTTTGCAGAGGGAGAGAGATGAGATGTGACATAAAGATAATGGATGTTTGTACCAGGCATTAGGAGCAGAAAGGTGAAAGGATTGGAGTCTGGAGATGGTAGTAGATGAAAAGGGCATAGAGAGGAGGTAGCCAGAGGAGGAGCGAAGTCCAAGGGCAGGAGTGTAGGGAGAGAGGAGAGAGGAAAGGTAGTGAGGGGCAGTAGAGGGGATGCATTTATAGGGGTATGTTTACTAAACCGTCTTAATATTACCGGCGCTAGTTGCAGCGATAATGTGAAGAATGCCATATAAGGTGTGGGCGTTCCAGTCCTAAGGTAGCAAGAATCTGTATCGCGCGATAGTGGGCGCCGTGGCACGTTAACGCGCGTTAACCCTAAGTACATGCCAGCACAGTGCTAGATGCTATAAAGATGTAGCCCACTGCTTACTGCAATGACAGTGGAGGCAGAAGTCATGGGTTTGATCCTGCAGTGGTGTAATCTGGAAAGGCTGTCTGAGGCATTTTCTTTCATTTAAATCAGTGCTTCCAGCAAAAACACCCTCACAGTGCTGTAACATAAGGTGCCTCATAAGGCACCCTATAAGGCGCCCCATAGGTCACATTATAAAGTGCCCTGTCCGCCAAGACACCCTATAATGTGCCCTTTAGGGTGCTGTATAGAGCGCTTTAGAGGGCGCCCTATAGGGCGCCTTAGGCTACAGTACTATGAGGGAGTTTCTGCTGGCAGCACTGATTTAAAGTAAAAGGAAATGCCTCAGACAGCATTCTTAAATAACACCACTGTGGGATCAAACCCAGAACCTCTGTCTCTATAGTCATTGAAGTAACCAGTGGGCTACATCTCTATAACGTCTAACACAGTGCTGGCTGGCTACAGAAAGACTGCAGGTCACCACACAAACTGTCTGCTGTGTTTAACAGGATAGGGTAAATCCACCTGTACCCATGATGTACTGCACATGCAGATCAGCAGCCTACATCTGATCACAAGATGGGGTATGCACCTCTATAGCACCCCGGCCTGGTAGGGGGAACTGACCGTGTGTGTTACTGGCACAGAGTAGCTACAGACCGTGACATCGTGTGGTTCCTGTGCTCACCCTGAGGGTGAAGTGGGGGGCCCAGCACCAGGTCCGCAGCACATGGCATGGCTGAGATAGGCTGCGCTGTAGGTCCCCATCAGTGCCAGTGTGTGATGGGTAATCCCTGTAGACACACCTATGATACACTTGTGTCCATCTGTATTTCCCAGTCATGTCTAAGCCTTGTGGACTATGATGCACCCAGAATAGTGCATATCCTGTGTGGATGCCATGGTCACATGTTATAAGTGAAGGGGGGTGTTCGGACCCCAAAGCGGATTATGTAGCACCACCCAACCTGCCCCTGTGGGTCAGGGTGGGGGACAGCATCTCCCACTAACAGATACACACTCTACATCTCTGCAATGGTGGCAGTAGAGGGGAATGGGCACCCTACAGGGGGGTCAATGCAGATCTGTACACATCACATAGGGCAGTAGGCCTGGAAAAGCTCAGCTGCCCCCACCCCTATCTGACATTCACCAGCAGAGGGCACAGTCAGTCTCCACCCACTGCACCCTGCAAGGTGTTCTAGCCATGCACATGCTAACTGCAGACAGTCCACTAGCTACTACATAGTGTATGTTCCTGGAGGAACCATGGGATGTGAACAAACACACACACTACATAGTGCATGTTCCTGGAAGAACCATGGGATGTGAACACACACACACACACACACACACACACACACACACAAAGCAGGTATAGCAGTGATTGGGCCCCAGAAAAGGGAACCCAGAGATATCATGTGAGAGAAATACTATATAGCACTATGGGGTAACCAAGCCATGCCATGGTCACTGCTCAGTCAGGGTTAGAGTGACCTCCCAGCATGATATGTTGTGGCCACCCTGTCCGTGCAGGTGGTGGTCGGGCACTACAATGTCCCAGCCATTGCCCTATGCCCTGAGCAGATGCTACCTACCCAGGCTGCCCTGTCCAGGCCATACCCCCACAGTACCTTGCTCCTCATTATGCACATTGGCAGGCTAACACTGGAAACAGTGCAAGCATTGTGGGCTCAATAAGGCGTAGGCAGCCATATAACACTGGATAGACATACGCACACTACCACACCTATTTCAGCATTGTGCAAATATGGAGGTGGTTGGCAACTTTGGCCGCCACACCAGTCCTGGGCACAGTGTAGGCATTGCTGTGGTACTCAATACTGTTAGGGTCACTCCCTGGGGGAGTTAAACACTGTCAGAAACAAAACCTGAAACACACTCCACAGATATCAAAGGTTGATATGATGAATCCCTGTCAACAAATTGTGTTCAACTTAGGATTTGTTATCTGACATTATTCATAGCAACCTTTTGATATATGTGGTACGTGTTTCCACGTTTAAGACGGCATTGCGCACAGGGCCCAACAGCTTGACTCTCCATGAGCCGCTGCATAGTGGGACCTGTGGATGTGGGTGTTTGTGCCCCTGTCGGCCGCTGCTCTAGGGCAGAGGTTCCCAACTCCGGTCCTGGTGGGCCAAACACGGTTCAGGTTTTCCTGCTGTCCCTAATGAATATGCATGGATACATTTGCATACAATGGGGGCGGTGCATGTAAATGCATCTCATTCATATTTATTCAGGACAACCTGAATGGTGTTTGGCCCTCCAGGACTGGAGTTGGGAAACTCTGCTCTAGGGATTAGACATGTTTATGGTGTATGTGCTCTGTAGGGTACAATATAGGCATTTATGGCGTGTTACTTTTATCTGCAATAAAGATTCCATCTTTATTACCATGGTTTAGTAAGGGGGGACATGGTCTGCAGGAGCCACAGCTGGGACTTGAACCTGTGACCTTCTGCCCCTGAATATACTGGCTGTGTGTACTGCACCAAACTGTTGCCACAGAAACAGGTTATTCCCTGGGGATAGCATTACTGTTCATCAGACAGCCCTTGTCTGTTGCACTGCACACCACCCACCTGAACAGGGCTTGGCTTTGGTGTGCTGTGGGCAGATGCAGGGGCGGCCCAAGGGGGGTGCGGGGCCATGTGCGGAGACTCGGTGTGGGGCCTCATTTGCATAAGTGGCCTTATTTGCATAAATATTTGCATAATGCTAACATTCATTAAGAGACATGTTTACTAAAAGTTAGTGTGTGTATGGATAAAGACAGACTAAAAGATTTCTACATTACTATAATCCAGTGCCAACCGCCAGGCACATTAGGAACTACTACAAACACTGCCCATTTAGAACCCATAGCAAACCCGCCGTATCCTAACAGCACTACCAGAACTCACAAAGCACCATACCCTACCTATCAAAAGGCAACACTGCAAATATTAAACCAATACATTTCAGAGAAAAACAATACATGACCTACTGGGGAAAGAGAACAAGTGGCAATGTCAAATAGGAATTACATAAACAGAATACCTCAGCTCAGTTACACATGCAGAACATAGACCATCACCAAACAAGGAATCACAATTTAGAAACAGGAAGGCAATAATTAAACTGGGAACCCCAAAAGCCAAACTTGGAATGTACAACAACTGTAGAAATAAAACTATAAATTAATTTCCTCTTGTACCAAACAAAGCGCAGACGTTAATGATGCACATTTCCCAGAGCTTTCATATTCCAGTTAATAAATTCAAAATAAAGAGATATCTTTCTACCTTTTGTGCATTTTTTTCCGGTTGCAATTGCTCCAGCCACTTTCTTCTGGTTTCTTCATGTTTTCTGCTAACTCTCCATCATCTGCTGTCTCTTCTCTCTTCTAGTTTTTTTCCATTCTCTCTCTCTCTACATCTGCTTTAACATACTAATCTTTCTCCTTTTGCTCTTTCCTCATTCCTATTTCATCCACTCACATTTTACCCCTCCATCCTCAATCCCCACTTACTCTCCCAATACCCAGCTAAGTGTAGATTTTTTACCCCTACCACACAAAATATTTTTCCCCTCTCCATTTTACTCTCCCAGCCCCATCCCATTCTAATCCGCCCCCAACAGCAGCTCCCTTCTAGTTCCAGTCTCACCCAGCATCCATTCCCTTCTTGTCCCTGCATCAGCCCATTTCCAGTCCTAGCCCCCATCAGCCCATTTCCAGTCCTAGCAACCCCCCCAACCAATACCAGTCCTAGCCCCCCCCCCTCAATCCACTTCCAGTCCTAACCCCCCATCAGCCCACTTCCAGTCCTAACCCCCCCATCAGCCCATTTCCAGTCAGCCCCCCATAGCCCATTACCAGTCCTAACCCCCCCCCAACAGCCCACAGCCCATTACCAGTCCTAACCCCATCAGCCCACCTCCAGTCTTAATCCCCCCAGCCCATTTCCAGTCCTAGCAACCCCCAACCCATTACCAGTCCTAGCCCCCCATAGCCCACTCCCAGTCCTAATCCCACCAGCCCATTACCAGTCCTAAGCCCATCAGCCCACCTCCAGTGTTAACCCCCCCATCAGCCCATTTCCAGTCCTAGCCCCCCCATAGCCCATTACCAGTCCTAACCCCCCCCCAACAGCCCACAGCCCATTACTAGTCCTAACCCCATCAGCCCACCTCCAGTCTTAATTCCCCCCAGCCCATTTCCAGTCCTAGCAACCCCTCCAACCCATTACCAGTCCTAGCCCCCCATAGCCCACTCCCAGGCCTAATCCCACCAGCCCACTCCCCGTCCTAATCCCACCAGCCCATTTCCAGTCCTAATCCCCCTCACCCAATTTTCA
Source organism: Ichthyophis bannanicus (assembly GCA_033557465.1). Classification (NCBI taxonomy): domain Eukaryota; kingdom Metazoa; phylum Chordata; class Amphibia; order Gymnophiona; family Ichthyophiidae; genus Ichthyophis; species Ichthyophis bannanicus. Next base: position 554,081,601 of record CM066031.1, read on the forward strand.
GTTTAAGCCCTCCCATACCCCATTACCAGTCCTAACCTCCCCATCAACTCACTTTCAGTCCTGATCCCATCAGCCCATATACAGACTTAGCGCCCCCCTAGCCCATCACCACTCCTAACCCCCCCAGCCCCCCCATAGCCCATCACCACTCATAACCCCCCCTCAGGCCCCCTCATTGCCCATCAAGACTACTTACCCCCCCAGAGGCCCCCTTAGCCCATAACCACTCCTACCCCCCCAGTCCCCCCATAGCCCATCACCACTCTTAAACCCCCCCAGCCCCCATAGCCCATCACCACTCCTAACCCCCCCAGCCCCCCCATAGCCCATCACCACTCTTAAACCCCCCCCAGCCCCCCCATAGCCCATCACCACTCCTAACCCCCCCACGGCCCCCATAGCCCATCACCACTCCTACCCCCCCAGTCCTCCCATAGCCCATCACCACTCTTAAACCCCCCCAGCCCCCATAGCCCATCACCACTCCTAACCCCCCCAGCCCCCCCATAGCCCATCACCACTCTTAAACCCCCCCAGCCCCCCATAGCCCATCACCACTCCTAACCCCCCCAGCCCCCCCATAGCCCATCACCACTCTTAAACCCCCCCAGCCCCCCATAGCCCATCACCACTCCTAACCCCCCCAGCCCCCCATAGCCCATCACCACTCTTAACCCCCCCAGCCCATCACCACTCTTAACCCCCCAGCCCCCCCATAGCCCATCACCACTCTTAACCCCCCCCAGCCCCCCATAGCCCATCACCACTCTTAACCCCCCCAGCCCATCACCACTCTTAACCCTCCCCCAGCCCCCCCATAGCCCATCACCACTCCTTACCCCCCCCCCGGCCCCCCATAGCCCATCACCACTCCTAACCCCCCCCCCCAGCCCCCCATAGCCCATCACCACTCCTAACGCCCAGCCCAGCCCAGGGAAATTTTTTTAAAAAAAGAAGTTGTCTTCTCCAGCAGCCGGGGCCGCCGCGGCAGACTCGAGTGTGCCGCGGGGCCCCCCCTGCCCAGCAGAGCCTGCCCTCCCGAGCCTGCCCTCCCCTTTATCACCGGTCTTCGCAGCTCTAATCAAACGCGCCGGCTTTCAGAGCGCGAAAGGGCTAGTTTCCCTTTCGCGGCTCTGTTAAGCCCGCGGGGGCTGATGGGAACTTCCCATCAGCCCCCGCGGGCTTAATAGAGCAGCGAGGGAGAAACTCTCCCTCGCGCTCTGAAAGCCGGCGCGTTTGATTAGAGCTGCGAAGACAGGTGATAAAGGGGAGGGCAGGCTCGGGAGAGCAGGCTCTGCTGGGCAGGGGGGGCCCCGCGGCACACTCGATTCTGCCGCGGCGGCCCCGGCTGCCGGAGAAGACAACTTCTTTTTTCTTTTTAAAAATTTTACTTTAGGATTAGAATGTTTTTTGCGCGGGGCCCCCTGAAACGCGGGGCCCTGTGCAAAAAACATTCTCGCTCAATGGACGGGCCGGCCCTGGGCAGATGCTACTGCCCCCTCCACCACCAGTACCCCTCCGCCACCATGCTGACATGCCCTTATGCCGGTGGTGCTGGTGGTGTGCATTCCCAAGCCATCCAGTGTGCCAGTAGGCGGCTGCCTATGGTGTGGGGTAGGGGTGCCTATATTAACACTCGTGGGCATGTTTGCCCTTGGTCAGTTGCTGACTTGCTGTTTTTCTGTTTCTGTGTTCCTATGTACCACCTAGGCATCTGCCTGGTCCACACTGTGCCCCAGCTGCCCCACTGCATGTCCCGCCTTCAGCCCCCTGTGCCCCATTTGCAGCCTCACCATCGTGCCCTCTCGTACTTGGCCACTATACTGCTGCTGCTGCACATGTATCACTACTATCACTTTTCTTGGTTTCCCTGCCTTTGCTGTACATTGCTGACTGAAATGGTTTCTCTCTCCTGCAAATGTGCCTCTAGCGCGAGGTTTTCACTGGCGCTAATTTTCAGACCTTCATTTCACGGCATTAGTGTGCATGGAGCCTCTCCCAGCCCACTCTCCGCCCATTGACCCCCTTCTCTCCACCTCTGGGAAGCCTTACTCCGCCCTCTGGGGAGCCTTACTCCACTCTCTGTGCACCTTAACACCGCCGGCCACATTATCGCGTGATATGTGACGTTCTCACATGGTAATGCGCCATTATCGCGCGATAACGTCGCACCTGCGCCGTTAGCACCGTTTAGTAAACATACCCCATAGTGTTCTACAAATTTTCAAAAATTGTTTGCTTCAGAAATTAAATGTGCTATTTCTTAATGAATTTGATACGCTGAATTCAAATATGATACTGAAATTGGTCAATTAGCTCCTGTTTCTATGATATGTTGAAGAATGTACATTTTACCACTATGTATGGTGAAAATCGAGCCTAAATCCTTAGATGTAAATCAAAATCTTATTACAAATGAAACTGCACAATAACAAGCATGTTTTTATAAAATAAAGTTCATAAATGTTTTAGAAGAAACAGAGGAGTAATTATGTCTGCAATTTAACTTTCATTAAGAACATTTGTAAGTACATTCTAGCAATTTTTGTTCTTATTCAGTGGCTTCACGACTCTTCCTGATCTGTTTCTTGTACTGAAGCAATGGAATATCCCATGTCACTGTCCAGCAGCAGTCTGCAAGCATTGATGGACTCCATTTACCCTCATACCTCTTTTCCATGGCTGTAATGTCTTGGTGAAATCGTTCTCCATGTTCATCATTTGCTGCTCTGCAATTTTGTGGAAAAAATCTAGATGACAGTGTAGAAAATGAATCTTTAAGGACATATTGCAACCAAGGTTTTGGTATGCCTTGAGATCTTGAACAATCTCTTGGTAATTATTTGCTTTGTTGTTTCCAAGAAAATTTTGTGTCATTGATTCAAATGCTATCCATTCAACCTTTTCCTTTCCACGCAATAAACAAAGAAATTCGTCATCTTGAAGAAGTGCACGAATCTGAGGGCCAACAAAAACTCCTTCCTTAACTGTGGCATCACTCAGTCTAGGAAATTTACCACTAAGATAGGTGAAAGCAGGTTTAGTTTTATCCATCGCCTTGACAAAGTTTTTCATTAGTCCCAACTTAATGTGCAAGAAAGGCATCAAAATCTTGTTGCTGTCTACAAGTGCTGGAAACAGAACATTTTTGCTTCCAGGATGCAGTGACTGACGGAGTGGCCAGTCCCTTTTGACGAAACGATAATCTCTAGCACGACTATCCATTCACACAGGAAGCTGCAGTACTTGGTGTATCCACCCTGAAGACCAAGCAAGAGGGCGACCACTTTGAAGTCACCACAGATTGACCATAGATGTTGATCATAGTTTATACATTTCAAAAGTTGTTTCATATTGTCATAAGTCTCTTTCATAAAAGCTGCATGGCCAATAGGAATTGATGGTAGCAAGTTGCCATTATGCAACAATACAGCTTTAAGACTTGCTTTGGATGAATCAGTGAAGAGCCTGCAAATCATCTGCATTGTAATTGATATTGAGAGCTGCCATTAAACCTTTTACGTTGTTGCATGCAGCAAGATCACCTTCTTTGAAAAAGAATGACACCAAGTCTTTCTGACGGTCCTGGAAAAAAGAAATTCAAACGTCACCAGCCAGAAGATTCCACTGCTGTAGTCGGAAACCCAAAAGCTCAGCTTTATTCTTCGGGAGATCCAAATCCCTGAAAAGGTCGTTCAATTCACCTTGCGTTATAAGGTGTGGCTCATTAGCAGTGGCCAGAAGAAACTGGGTCACGTGAGATTGACGGTTCATGACTACAAACCTCTTCCTCTTCCTCACTTGATTCTAATGTTAATGATTCTGACATTTTGGGAATCGGCAACCCTTCTCCATGAGGCACTGGGTGTATTGCAGATGGAATATTTGGATATTGCACGGTCCACTTACTCTTTCTGGAGATGCCTTTCTGAATTGGAGGAACCATGCAGAAGTAGCAATTGCTGACGTGATTGGTAGGCTCTCTCCAGATCATTGGAACTGCAAAAGGCATTGATTGCCTTTTCCCATTCATCCATTGCCTGAGATTTGTTGCACATGTATTGCAGCATATGTGTGGCTCCCAGCTCTTATCCTGATCTCCTATTCTGCAGCCAAAATATAAGTTGTAGGCTTTCTTAACCGCCACAGTCATATTCCGTTTTTGTGATGTAAAAGTCACTTCACCACAAATATAGCAGAAATTATCTGCATTATTAACACAAGTACGATGCATCGCCGAATATGCTGTGATTGACCTATGTGATGCTGCGGACCCTCTTGAAGGGAGAGAAAAAGTTTTAAAACCAGAAAAAGGCAGGCATAACCTGCAATATTGGGAGGATCCATCTAGGGGGAGCAGGAGAGTCGAGAGAGAGACCGAGAAACCACGCCCCTCTGGGCGGGGCGCAACCCCAGCCAGCTTCTTTTTGAACAGAGGCAGGTCTGACTTAAGAAGGAAGGACCAAGGCCGAAGCAAAAGCAAGGACCAAAGCAGAAGCAGCAGCCAGAGCCAGAGTACAGAAGGCAAAGAGGAAGGCCAAAGCACTGGCAAGAGCAGAAAGAAAGAAGCAGAGTCCTGAGCAGGAAGCAAAGCAGGAATTTCAACAAGAGTTGGAGTGGAATAAGGAACAGAGGAAAAGCCAAGAGAGGTACTGGGACCGCAAGGGAGTACCTGGCAGAGGGTCACCACAGCAGCCGTGGAATAAAGAGGTTCGTCCATTTTCAGAGGTAGGAAATGTTTGTTTGGAGGAAAGAAAACATTCTTACCACTATGGTCTGAAGGCTAAGGAAAGACCACAGGAGAGCCTGAGCACTGCTGCGCTGAAGACAAACCAAGGTAGGCCTCAAGCCTTATTAGAGAGAAGGAAGAGAAGCCTCAAAGGTAAAACTCTTATTACTGTTACCCTAAACATTCTGGTGAGCAAAAGTATGAAAGAAGCTTGTCTAAGAAGAGAAGTTTGAGTGGGAAATCTTTTTATGAACCTGCTTTTGAACCTCTAATCAGAGAGGGACCGTTGTACTGCAAAACTCCTAGAGACCGACGCCCAAAACTAAATGCTAGGCATTGGGACATAGTGCAACAAGTATATAAGAAACCAGACTATAATGGAGGCTACAGATTCAGAGGCTTCTGAGGTTGAATCCATGCAAGTGGAATCAGTGGGGGAAGAATCCGATAATGCAATGGATTGTACATATTGTGCCTCAGGGAGTGCTGAATCTATCCCCAGTTTATCAGATACCTAAGTGAAGGAAGTTTATTGTTTTGCACAATGTTCTGTGAAGATAACAGCCTTTACTTTATTGCTTGCTTTTATTTTTTTTCTCTATCCTGAAGTAAGGACATTTCAGTTGTTACCATAGCCAATCCTTATGAACCGTTTTGTGCAAGAAAGGGAAATAAAGCCTTAACTTTCCCTCCACTCTGTGCATTTGTTCTTTGAGTGTTGGTTACAAGGAAGCCACAAGGAATAACCACCCTTGACCCTTGCAGCATAGGCCAACCTCAAACCTCACCTTTCTTGTGTCCGGGCCCCACCAGGATCTACTACATCTCCAAAGGGGGTGCCCCGCGACACCTATCAAAAAATCATGAGCTCAAAAATGTACATGTATGTACGTGAATGTATTAATGTTGGAAGTGAGGAAATAAAACTATCTCTCGTAGCAACACTTCCTTTTTACTCAATTTTAATAAGCCGGAGCTTTAAAATGTAGGTAAAAAACACCATATACTAGTGTGACCTACACCAAACGTGTTCAAAAGTGTATTATTTCCAACAGCTTTATATATCAAAAAAACACTGGTTCCAACAGCTTTACATGTCAAAAAACCCTGGAACTAACCAAAGTAATGACCAATAGAGATTACTTATCTGTTTTCCATATGAAACTAAGGGGTATGTTTACTAAACCGTCCTAATGTTACCGGCGCTAGTTGCAGCGATAATGTGAAGAATGCCATATAAGGAGTGGGCGTTCCAGTCCTAAGATAGCAAGAATATGTATCGTGCGATAGTGGGCGCCATTGCACGTTAACGCGCGTTAACCCGAAGTACATGCCAGCGCAGTGTTAGAAGCTATAGCAATGTAGCCCACTGGTTACTGCAATGACTGTGGAGGCAGAGGTCATGGGTTTGATCCTGCAGTGGTGTAATCTAAAATGGCTGTCTGAGGCATTTTCTTTTAATTTAAATCAGTGCTGCCAGCAAAAACACCCTCACAGTGCCCTAACCTAAGGTGCCTCATAAGGCGCCCTATAAGGTGCACCATAGGTCACATTATAAAGTGCCCTGTCTGCCAAGGCACCCTATAATGTGCCCTATAGGGCACTGTATAGGGCACCTATGAGGCACCTTAGGCTACAGCACTGTGAGGGTGTTTCTGCTGGCAGCACTGATTTAAATTAAAAGAAAATGCCTCAGACAGCCTTTTTAGATTACATCACTGCAGGATTGAACCCATGACCTCTGCCTCCAGTCATTGAAGTAACCAGTGGGCTACATCTCTATAGCTGCTAATGCACCCCTGGCTGGCTACAGAAAGACTGCAGGTCATCACACAAACTCTCTGCTGTGGTCACCAGGATAGGGTAAACCCACCCGTACCCATGATACACTGCACATGCAGATCAGCAGTCTGCAGCTGATCACAAGATGGGGTATGCACCCCCACAACGCCTCGGCCTGGTAGGGGGAACTGACCGTGTGTGTTACTGGCACAGAGTAGCTACAGACCTACATTGTGCGGGTCCTGTGCTCACCCTGAGGGTGAGGTGGGGTGCCCAGCACCATGTCCACAGCACCTGGCTTGGCTGAGATAGGCTATGCTGCAGTTTGCCATCAATGCTAGTGTGTGATGGGTAGTCCTTGCAGATGCACCTAGGATACACCTGTGTTCATCTGTATTTCCCAGTCATGTCTAGCTCTTGTGGACTATGATGCAAGCAAAATAATGCATATCCTGTGTGGGTGCCATGGTCACATGTTATAAGTGAAGGGGGGGTGTTTGGACCCGAAAGCTGATTATGTAGGGCCACCCAAACCACCCTCTGTGGCTCAGGCTGGGAGAACAGGATCTCCCACCAACAGTTCCACATTATATTTCTCTGCAATGGTGGCAGTAGAGGGAACCATCAACCCCAGTCCTTCTTGGGAAACAGGCATCCTACAGGGCAGTCAATGCAGATCTGTATGCATCAAGAAGGCAATGGCAGACAGGCAGAATGCTGGAAAAGCTCAGCTGCCCCCCACCACTATCTGACATTCACCAGCAGAGGGCACAGTCAGTCTCCACCCACTGTACCCTGCAAGGTGTCCCAGCCATACACATACTAACTGCAGACAGTCTGCTAGCTAATACATAGTGCATGTTCCTGGAAAAACTGTGGACACCCAAAAATGAGATGCACCCACACCCACACCCACACCCATACCCCCCCACACCCACACCCACACTCCCCACACCCACACCCACACACACCCCACATACCCACAACCCCCCCACCCCCCCCACACCCCAACACTCCCACACCCCCACACACACATTCACACCCACCCCCACCCCCACACACACACACTCACACCCAACCCCACATACACACACCCCCACACATACCCCCCCACACCCACACCCACACCCCCCCACACACCCCCACACCCCCACACACCCCCACACACCCACCCATACCCCCACACCCACCCACACCCCCACCCCCCCACCCACACACACCCCCACCCACCCCCACCCACCCCCACACCCCACACCCCCCACACCCCCACACACTCCCCCACACACCCCCACATACACACACCCCCACCCACACCCCCCCCCACACACCCCACACACACCCCACACCCACCCACACACCCACCCCCACACCCACCCCCACCCCCCACACCCCCCACACCACCCCCACACCCCCCATACCCCCACCCCCCACACCCACCCCCACACCCACCCCCCCACACACACACACACGCACACCCCACACACACCTACACACCCACGCACCCACCCCCACAAACACCCACCCACACACCCACACCCACACACCCACACCCCCACATCCCCCACACACCCACACCCACACACACACCCACACACACACCCACACACCCACACACAGACACCCACCCACACACATGCACACCCCACACACACACACACCCACCCACCCACCCACACAAACACCCACCCACACACCCACACACCCACACCCACGCACCCACACCCGCACCCGCACCCACAGACACAGACACACACACACACACACATACCCCCCCACCCACACACACACACCTCCCCCACACACACACATGACATGCTGTGGCCACCCTGTCCGTGCAGGTGGTGGTCGGGCACTACAATGTCCCAGCCATTGCTCTATGCCCTGTGCAGATGCATCCTGCCCAGGCCATCCTGTCTGGGCCATACCCACAGTACCATGCTCCTCATTATGCACATTGGCAGGCTAACACTGGAAACCGTGCAAGCAGTGTGAGCTCAGTAAGGTGTAGTCCTCGGGTGGATCTTGAGGCCCGGGGGTGTCATGGTCCACCAGGGAAGTGGAGTGCGACAGAGAAGAGTCAACTGTGCAGTCTGTGCCGTGGGTAAGGGTCTGTGCAGGGTTGGTAGTTGAAGGCAAGCGTGGTGGAGTAGGAGCAGAGGCTTGCAGGGCCTGATTCTGATTGGAATCGTCATTATTGCTTGTTGCGCCAGAAGCTTCGTGGTGGTCCGAGGGTACTACGTGCTGAGAGACCATGTTTGAGACTGTGGCAGTCCATTGCTTCAGCATGTCATTGAGGAGAGTCAGCATGTCCGTGGAGGCTGAGGAGGGTTGATCAGGGGTAGCCTGAGTGACAACTGGAGGCAAAGCAGCTTGTCCATGGGGTGTATCATGCACTGAGGAGTCAGAAAGGTAGAGGGAAGACTCGTCCCCCCCATTGAGAGATGCCAGGGACTCGTGGCTGTAGCGAGAGGACCCCGAGGAGGGAGAGCTGTGTCTGTTCCCCTCATAGTACCGAGATTCATAGTACTGCGGGGAAGGGCTGCGTGCATGTCTGCGCCGTTTGTTGTACCGGTGGTACTCACTGATGCTGTGTTTCAATGCAGCTCCTTGGTGCCGATGGGATCTGCGCCTGCTCTGTGTGCGGCTCCGATGCCGGGAGGATCTTGTGCGCTTTCTGTGCCGGTTTCTGCTGTGGCGCGGGTCTGAAGAGCTGTCTGAGCCGCTGCTGTAGTCGGCGCCGGCAAGGCAGTGCTGTATGCGCCTGAGAGCAGGAGGTGCGGAAGTCGTCATAGAGCATGACGGAAGTTCCGGGGGAGGAGCCTGATGCGGCAAGATGGAGGCCTCCAGGGAAACACACGTGGCAGGCATCTCAGGATCACGGCGGGGGACGGAGGCCTGAAGAGGCGCATCCCCGGCCGGAGCGGAGGCAGCAGAGGCATCGGGGGGTCGAGGGACCGGCGGAGGCTGGATGTAGTAGATGGAGAAAGGAGGTCTCTTAGTGCATGCCGCCGGTACTTCCTGGCTCTTGGGGACATGCGGCCGCAGGCGGAACAATCTTGGACAGCATGATCTTTCCCGAGGCAGAGCAGGCAAAGGAGATGTGAATCTGAGTTTGCCATTCTCCGGGAGCATGCGGTGCACTTCTTAAATCCAGGTTTTTTCATGATGAGGTGAGAGTAAAAAAATAAACGTCTAACTCGGCAAGGCGGAAGACGAAGACTGATCAGCTAGGGGCGGATCGGGAGGTGTGGCTACTAGCCAAGCCCAGAAGGCTAAAGCCTTCTGGGCTAGTGAGAGTACTTTCCGTCTACGGCGCCGTCGGATGACGTCACCCCACTGGTGGCTGACTCATCCTGCTTGCCCTGGGAGAAACACTGGAAACCGTGCAAGCAGTGTGAGCTCAGTAAGGTGTAGGCAGCCACAACACACTGGATAGACAGACACACACTCCCACACCTATGCCAGCATTGTGCAAATATAGAGGTTTGTGGCAGCCCTGGCCGCCACACCAGTCCTGGGTACAGTGCAGGCATTGCTATGGTACGCCAAACTGTTGGGGTCACTCCCCGGGGTGGTAAACACTGTCAGAATCAGTAACTGTAACACACTCCACAGATATCAGAAAGGTTGCTATGATGAACCTCTATCAACAAATTGTGTTTAACTTAGGATTTGTTATCTGACATTAAACACAGCAACCTTTTGATATATGTGGAACATGTTCCCATGTTTAGGATGGAATTGCTAAAGTATACAGGTGCCAGTATTGGGAGATGCTGCTCTGCGCAGGGCCCAACAGCCTGACTCTCCATGAGGCATTGGATAGTTGAGCTTATGGGTGTTGGTGTTTGTACCCCTGTTGGCCTCTGCTCTAGCTCTGAGTTTTCCAACTATGGTCCTGGTGGGCTGAACACTGTTCAGGTTTTCATGCTGTCCCTAATGAATATGCAGGAGATACATTTGCATACAATGGGGGCGGCGCATACAAATGCAGCACAGGCATATTTATTAGGAACAGCATGAAACCTGAATGGTGTTTGGCCCTCCAGGACTGCAGTTGGGAAACTCTGCTCTAGGGATTGCACATGTTTATGGTGTCTGTTCTCTGTAGAGTAAGCTATAGGCGTTTCAGGCATGTTTATGTTATCTGCAATAAAGGTTCTGTCTTTATTACCATGGTTTAGTACTGGGTAAAATATGGGGACAGGGTTAGCAGGAGCCACAGCTGGGACTTGAACTTGTGATCGTCTGCTCCTGAACACACTGGCTGTGTGTACTGCACCAAACTGTTGCCACAGGGGCAGATCATTCCCTGGGGATACCATGACTGTTTGTTAGACAGACCTTGTCTGTTGCAGTGCACGGCACCCACCTAAACGGGGCTTGGCCATGGTCTGCTGTGGGCAGATGCCACTGCCCCTTCCGCCACCGGCACCCCTCTGCCACCATGCTGACATGCCCTTATGCTGGTGGTGCGCAGTCCCAGGCCATCCAGTGTGCCGGTAGGCAGCTGCCTATGATGTGGGTTCTCGAGTAGGGGTGCCTCCATGGACTTGCGCGCTTCCCCCCAGCATCGCCTGCCAATGTTATGTGCCTTTGGGGGTACCTGCTGGGTAATATCCCCTGTGACACTGTGGTACTCACACTCGTTCCCATGTTGGACCCTCGTCAGTTGCTGTCTTGCTGCTTTACAGTTTTGGCATTCCTGTGTGCCACCTAGGCATCTGCCTAGCCCGCACCGTGCTCCAGCTGGACCACATCATGTGCCACCTGCAGCTCTCTGTAACCCATTTACAGCATCAGTACAGTTGCCCTTTCCTACGTGCCCACTCTGCTGTTGCTGCACATGTGCACACCATAACAGACCTGCCCAATATAAACGAGAAAAAACCCTGATCAGCGCTATTTCAATGTGGGATCATTCACTTTGTAGGGGGACAGAGAATAGACCCTTCCAAACATGATATCTTCTTTTCTGTGCCTTGTCAGTGGTGTTCCTTTATGTTTATCATTAATATCACTATTGGCCAGCTTGGTTATTGGGATTTCAAATGTGTTTTTGGTCATTTTCTATGTTTATTTGCCTTTTTGGTTCCTGCACATATATCACTACTATCACTTTTCTGGGTTTCCATGCCTTTGCTGTACATTGCTGACTGAAATGGTTTCTCTCTCCTGCAAATGTGCCTCTAGCGCGAGGTTTTCACTGGCATTAGTTTTCAGACCTGGATTTCACAGTGTTGGTGTGCCTGGAGCCTCTCCCTGCCCACTCTCCGCCCATTTACCCCTTCTCTCTGCCCTCTGGGAAGCCTTACTCCACCCTTCAGACCCGGATTTCACAGCGTTAGTGTGCCTTAACGCCGCCACCGTGTTATCGCGCGATAAGTGACATTATCGAGCGATAATATCGCGCAATAATGTCACTTATCACGCGATAATACCACCGCTGCGACGTTAAGATGGTTTAGTAAACATACCCCTAAGTCATACTTCTTTCAGACTCAGTATAGATGTCAATCTCTCAAGAACACAGTACTGCATTTCGGGCAGACCAATCTTTAATGCCCTGTTTCAATGCTCTTCTTAACTGCTTGGTTAGTCTTAGGGTTTTTTGACATGTAAAGCTGTTGAAACCAGTGTTTTTTTGATATGTAAAGCTGTTGGAAATAATACACTTTTGAACACGTTTGGTGTAGGTTACACTAGTTGTTGTTAAGTGCCGTCAAGTCGGAGTCGACTCATGGCGACCCTCTGGATAGCTATCCTAAATTGTGTTCAGTCTTCAGTCAGGCGGCTCATTGTTGACAGACTGGTACCCGTAGCTGCTGTTATTGTATCGATCCATCTCATTGCTGGCCTTCCTCTTTTGCGTTGACCTTCTATCTTGCCAAGCATGATGTCTTTCTCTAATGATCACACTAGTATATGGTGTTTTTTACCTATGTTTTAAAGCTCCGGTGGGGGCTTATTAAAATTAAGTAAAATGGAAGTGTTGCTACGAGAGGTAGTTTTATTTCCTCACTTCCAACATTAATACATTCACATACATACATGTACATTTTTGAGCTCATGATTTTTTGGTTTTGTTCTATTTTTGTTTTTGAGTAGATTTATATATAGCAATAGTTATTTCGTATTAGTGATTGACCTATCAGCATAAAATAATGCAAAATAATTAATTTTTAATTTTTATGTGACTAATACACCTTAAGGGGTATGTTTACTAAACTGTGGTAATGTCATTCACGTTAGGTTCCGCGGTAAAGGTACAGATGCCCATATAAAGGTGTGGGCGGTGCATCATTACAGCAAGCCGTATCAGCTTACGTATGTTACAAACTAACACGCGCTACAAGGCACCTCATAAGGCACCTTACAAGGCACCTTATAAGGCACCTTACAAGGCACCTTATAAGGCACCTTACAAGGCACATTACAAGGCGCCTTTTAAGGCGCCTTCTAGGGCGCCTTGTTAGGTGCCATGTAAGGTGCCGTATAAGTAAGGTGCCTTATGAGGTACCAAGTAAGGTGCCGTATAAGTAAGGTGCCTTATAAGGTGCCTTGTAAGGTGCCTCATAAGGCACTTTGTAAGGTGCCCTATACAATAGGGCACCTTAGGCTATGCACCGTATTAGGCACCCCTGGACAGGGCACCTTAGAGGGCACCCTGGGTTACGGAACCATAGGTTACAGTGGCCTAACAAGGTTATGGTGCCCTAGGTTAGTGTGGCCTAAGGGCTGCAAGGTGCTGCAGGATAACATGCATGACCTGTGAGGAACAGAGACAGATGTAGCCCTAACACTAGATAGAGCACTCAGGAAAGGCAATGAACAGGTGAGTGAGGGAGGGAGAGCTGGGAGCCGTTGGACCTGCCATATCTGTGGGCATCCCATATGGCTGCCAGTACTGATGACAAACATGGTGTGGAGGAGTGGCCTAGTGGTTGGGGCAAGGTACTTCAGGTCGGAAGATCAGGGGTTCAAATCGTACTAGAAGACAGCAACCTTGGCCGGAAGGACAGGTTTCTAGTCCCACAGGTGCTCCTTGTGGTCTTGGGCAAGCCACTTAACCCTCCATAGCCCATGTTCCCTGTAAAATAGTTATCTCCAAGTTATAATGCCCTGTTCAATGTAATTTCAGTTTGTTCAATGTTAACCGCACTGATGCAGAATAGCGCGGTATATAAGAGAATGTAAATAAATAAAAATGGTGGGGGCAACTGTACCACAGCACGGGGTGTTGGCAATGTAAAGTACTGGAAAGACAGTTGGTGGCAGACGATGAGAATACATGTCCCCCAGTGGAGGCGGAGGTGGCAGGATAGTTATAATGATGGGTGGACAAAGGAGTGGTAGTGCCATGCAGATCAGGCACAGGCGAGGCAAGCATGAAGAGGCGCAATGCAGGAAAGGGTAGCAGTGCAGGACATGGGGTGACAGCCTGCACAGGCAGACAGGACTCTATACAGACGCAGATAGACAGACCGAGGGGAATGTTGGCAATTGTTGTGAGGGTATTATGGGCTGGCAGCACAAATCTGCAAAAATATGACTGTTACAGGCATGCACACTATTTGAGTAGGACAGGCATGATAGGAGGGAATAATGAGGAGTTGAACCCATGAACACTGCCAAGAATGGCACTGTATTAACCAGTAGGCTATACCTCTGTGGTTTATGTCACAGCAATGCCTGGGTACAGATGGGCTGCAGGTCACTGCACAAACTGTCTGCTCTGAGTGTCAGGATAGGGCAGGGGTAGGGAACCCTGGTCCTGGAGAGCCGCAGACCAGTCAGGTTTTCGGGATATCCCTAATGAATATGCATGAGATATATATGCATTAGAGATATCCTGCCAACCTGACTGGTTTGTGGCCCTCTAGGGCTGGATTTGGAGACCCCTGCCTTACACCTTTATCATTTAAGATTGTGAGTGGGCAAGGTGCAGATGTCCTAGACATCGAAAGGGTATATAGAATGTGTCACATTCCTCCTCGATTCTCACCACCACCAAAACGTTGTCTAATAGACAATATTTTGGTGGTGGTGAGAAGTGAGGAGGAATGTGACACATTCTATCTAAGCTTTTTGATGTCTTGGACATCTGCACCTTGCCCACTCACAATCTTAAATGACAGAGGTGTAAGGAGGGGTCTCCAAATCCAGCCCTAGAGGGCCACAAACCAGTCAGGTTGGCAGGATATCTCTAATGCATATATATCTCATGCATATTCATTAGGGATATCCCAAAAACCTGACTGGTCTGCGGCTCTCCAGGACCAGGGTTCCCTACCCCTGGGATAGGGTAACCCACCAGTACCCATGATGCACTGCACATGCTGAATAGCTGTCTACAGCTGATCAGCAAATGGGGTCTGCACCTCTCTAGTACCTCAGCTTGGAAAGACGAACTGGCACAGAGTAGCTACAGACCATGCCATTGTGCAGGTTCTGTGTTTTCCCTGAGGGATAGGAAGGGTGCCCAGCACTAGGTCCGCAGTACATGTGGTGCTAGAGATAGGCCCTGCTGTACATCTTCATCACTGTCAGTGTGTGACAGGTGTTCCTTGCAGTGCAGCTGAAGGTAATTTGGTATCCATCTGTATTCTGCAGTCACATATGACTCTCTGGGACCAGACACCACCCAGATTAGTGTGTACCCTGTGTTAGGGTCTGGCTGACATGGGCACCTCTTATCAAGGCAGAGGGGTTTCCAAACTTGCATGAGGTTTGTGTAGTAGTGCCTTGATAGTTCAACGTGGTATACACTACATACCCCAAAGAGCTCTTTTTTTATTTTATTTATTTATTTATTTACATTCTCTTATATACCGCGCTATTCTGCATCAGTGCGGTTTACATTGAACAAACTGAAATTACATTGAACAGGGCATTATAACTTGGAGATAACTATTTTATAGGGAACATGGGCTTTGGAAGGTTAAGTGGTTTGCCCAAGCTCATATCACCCTTTTTTGTAGGTAAGGAACAGGTGCCCCCACACCCTGTGAAGCAGCTTCCATCCTGTTGGTATGTGACAGTCCTCCAGGGTTGGTGGGCTAGAACCATACCAGCAGCAATGATGTGGTTAGCTCTGGAAAACCCCAACTGCCTCATACCACTGTCTGCCAGTCATCAGCAGACAGCACAGTCAGACTGCACCATATAGATATTCAGACCATACACAGTCTAACTACAGACAGTCCACAGTGCACGCTCAAAGAGGAACTATGTGCACCAAGCAGGTATCTCATTGATTAGGACCTCCAGCACTGGGGACACAACAGGATCACTGGAGACAAATACTGTAGAGTGCTATGTGGGAACCTAGACATGCCATGGTCACTGCTCGGTCAGAGTGAGTGCCCTCCCAGCATGCCATGCTGTGGCCACCCTGTCCATGCAGGTGGTGGTCAGGCACTACAGTGTCCCAGCCATTGCCCCACACCCTGTGAAGATGCATCCTGGCCAATCCGCCCTGTCTGGGCCATACCCACAACACTTTGCTCCTCATTATGCACATATTCAGGCTAACGCTGGTAAGAGTGGGACATTGTGGGCCCGGAGAGGTGTGGGCAGCCACAAAACAATGGATAGACATACACACACACATTCCTATTGCAGCATTGTGCACAGATAGGGGTGGTTGGCAACCCTGCCCGCCACACTGGTCCTTATCACAGTGCCGACATTGCTAAACTGAGCAGGAGGTAGTAGTAGTGTCCTGGTGATAACTGCAGCTCAATGCTGGGGCCAACAGCCTGACTCTCCATGCATCTTTGGATTATGGAGCCTGTGTGAGTGGGTGTTTGTACCCCTGTTCGCCGCTGCTTTGGGCTTTGCACATGTTGCTGTTGTATCTGCATTGTAGGGTAAAACATAGGGGCATGCTCTGCAGGAGCCACAGCTGGGGCTTGAGCCTGTGACCCTCTGCTTCTGGACACACTCACTGGGTGTACTGCGCCACACTGTTGCCACAGATGCATGGTGGTCCCTGGGGCTACCTGTACCTTTCCTCAGCCAGACCTTTTATGTTGCACTGCACACCACATACTGGTACAGGACATGGCCTAGGTCCACTGCAGGCAGGTGCCACTGCCCCCTCCAGCACGGGCACACCCCCCCCCTGCTATGCTGACATAGCCATATGCTGTTGGTGCTGGTAGTGCGCAGTCCCAGGCCATCCACTGTGTGGGTAGGTGGTCGCCTAGGGAGCGGGGTTTGGGGTATGGGGCATACATGAGCATCCTCACATCCCCCCCCCCATTACCGCCTACCAATAGTCTGTTCCTTCCGCTTGAGGGAGAGTTGGCTGGGGGGATGTCAGGTCAGTGCCCTGGCAACTGTTAGCTCGGGTGGACCAGGTAGATGTAGGTGGATTGTGTTTGGACTTTTTCAGCTGCTGTCATGATGATTTCCGGTTTCTATGTTCCTATGTGCCACCTAGGTGCCCGCCTAGTCCACCCTGTGCCCCTGCTGCCCCTGCTACATGTCCCACCTGCAGCCTCCTATGCCCCACTTGCACCATCGCCATAGTGGCCTTTCATACTTGGGCACTATGCTGGTGCTGGAAATGGAGCACTACTATCATGTTCTTGGGCCCCCTGTCTATGCTATACATTGCTGCCACTTAAATGGTTTCTCTCTCCTGCAAATGTGCATCTAACGGCAGGTTTTCATTCGCGATAGGATTCAGCCCTTCAGTCCAGCGCGTTAGTGTGCAAGGAGCCTCTCCACGCCCACTCCCTGCCCATTGACCCCAGCTCTCCGCCCTCTCTCCTCCCTCTGCGGTGTCTACCGTGCCGCGGAACGCTTACGTGCGGGTTGTAACGTTACCACGCGTTAACGTTACGTTACTGCGCGTTAATGTTACATAATGTGCGTTAACGTTACATAACGCGCGTTAACGTTACCTACCACGTGGTCTGTAACGTTACTGCAGTTTAGTAAACATACCCCTATATCTCTGATGTTATAGTGGGATATCATCTTGCATCCAGTGATCACCAGATGGTGTGATTCAGTATTAGGACTAGGGCTGATAAAATCTATTCCAAAGCGAGGGTCTTTAACTTTAGGAAAACTAACTTTGCCAAGATGGACCAATACCTCAAGGAGTCGTTAGTGGGATGGGAACAGCTGGGGGATGTAGAAAAACTGGGCATTACTGAAATGGGATATTTTAAGGGCAACCAACCTTTTTATTAGAAAAGTAAATAAAGGTAAAAGGAAAAGAAGGCCGCTATGGTTCTCAAAAGAAGTAGCTGAAAAGGTGAAGAAAAAGAGGGAGGCCTTCAGGAAATATAAGAGATCACAGAGAGAGGAAGGCAGGCATCTATATTTGGAAAAACTTACAGAAGCTAACAAAGTAGTCAGGAAAGCAAAGATACAAAAAGAAGAAGAAATAACCAATGGAATAAAATGGGGGGGATAAGGCATTTTTCAAATATATTAGTGAGAAGGGGAAGGGCAAAAGTAGTATTGTCAGACTCAAGGGTGATGGGAAGGGATATGTAGAAGCTGATGGGGACAAAACGGAATTGCTTAACAAATATTTCTGTTCCTTATCGTCACTCCAGTCCAGTCCCTTTACTTCTGGGTTACGCAACCCTTCCAGCAGCTTGGAGGCTGAGCCCAACCTTTTTGGGGGTGGAGCGGTATAAATACCACTGGGACCACCTCCCCAATCCAGTATACTCAGCCTCCAAGCAGCTGGAGGGTTCCGTAAGCCTGGGGCTTACTGGAGTCCTACCTTAAAAACCTAAAAACTTTTAATTTATTTTAACTTTAATTTTAGTTAATTTTACCTTTATTTTACCCTTTTCCCTTGGTCTCCCGTTCTGGAGCTCTGCTCCTTTAAGGGCTGCCGGCTCTCTCCTTCATCCTCACTCCCCCCCCCCCCCCTCGTTCCCGGCACAGACCTTGAAGCGGCCTCGCTGTTGGCAGCTGCGGGGAGGTGCGCTGCTCTGCCCGACAGTCGGCTCCTTTGTTCCTGTGCTCTTTAGGGGGGAGACAGCCTCGCGCCGAAGCCCTGCGGGTGGGCTGAGCGCTAGAGGCTGCAACACTAGTCGGCGTCGGCCGCCCGGTCCGTCTCAGATCGATAGGACGGCGAGGTGAGCCACGCGGCGCCCCGGTCTCTGCACGCTGCAGTAGCGATCTCGGACAGCAGCAGGACTCAGCCTCTGAGCGCCGGTCGCACAAGAGAGCAGCGGGACTCGGATCGGAGCGCAGTTCGCCGCCACGAATAGGCCCGCGGCTCCCCGTTCAGGCTCCACGTGTTAGGCCTGCCACGTGTAGAGCCGACGGGTGGAGACCGCGGAGTCGGGCCCAGGATCCTCTCAGTCAGCACCAGGAAACCGCAAGTACCACGATAGAGGAGTTTTAAGATTTAAGCTAATTTAATTTAATTTAATTTTAATTTAGTTTAATTTATTTTATTTCAACTATGCCTTTGTTTTAATTTCTGGGTGCTTACCAGGCTTATTGCCAATCAACTAGGCCCTGTTCCTGGCTTTCCCTCGGCTACTAATCTAAGGGCCTCTTAGTTTTCCTCTGGGCAAATTATTCTCTAGGATCCGGTGCTTTCAGGGGGATCACCAGTCCTATTCCATGGCATCCAAGCCGCGCTGCCCATCCTGTGGAGTCCGCAGGGGCACCTCCGCAGATACAGGAGTCTGCAGGAGCTGTGCTGCAGTGGCCATCTCAGTAGAGCAGGAGATTAGCTTGGCCATGTTACAGCCCTCCCAGGAATCAGGAGACTCTCTAGAAGGGGAAGGGGGGTCCCAGCTCCCTATCACTACTCCTTCGGATCTGCCCACGCCTTCCCTGCCTCTCCCATCTCCCCCCTCTAGTGCGGGGGGGGCCGGAGATTTTTTCTCTCCTGACTTTATCCTCCTACTTCACAAGGCCTACTGCCTACGTAAGCAGGGCCCGGGGGCAGTAGGGGCTGCTCCACCAGTGGAGGACAAATCAGCTAGACCTCTTGAGGTTACCATTCCGGAATCCGTTATTCCTTCGAAGCGCCCACGTCTGGGTGGTGAGGAGCTCCTAGCGTCCCTCTCTCAGGGTACCCTGGAGGAGGAGGGCTCCATTAGGGACTTGGAGGAGGATGAAGAGGAGCTGGAGGAAGGAGAGATCCCGGAAGAAGATCAATCACGGATTGTCAGAGTTTTTCGTCGAGAGGAGCTCCCGGCATTAATTAATGAGTCTCTGAAGGTTCTCAATGTGACCTCCGACACGCCATCTCAGGAAGAGGCATTGGAGGATCCCCTAATCCAAGCCATTAGGAAATCGCAGAAGGTTTTCCCGGTCCACAGGGTTGTGCGACAGATGATCCAGGAAGAGTGGGACCAACCAGAATCAAGCTTAAGAGGGACCAGAACCATGTCTCGCCTATACCCCCTGCCAGAGGCAGATAAAGAGCTGCTGAAATCTCCCAGGGTGGATGCGGCGGTATCAGCAGTTACTAAGAAGACGACTATCCCGGTGGAGGGCAGTTCAGCCTTAAAAGACGCGCAAGACAGGAAGTTGGATACGCTCCTGAAACAAGCCTTTGACGTAAGCGCCCTCGCCTTGCAGGCCTCCGTGTCAGGTGCCTGGGTGGCGTGGGCCTGTTTAAGGTGGGCCCAGCAGCTCCAGGCAGAGAGCTCAACGGGCGAGATACAGGCCAACTCGGCCAGGGTGGAATCCGGAGCAGCCTTCTTGGCAGACAGTCAGTATGACCTCATCAGAAGTCTAGCCAAAAACATGGCCTCGGTGGTGGCGGCTAGACGTTACCTGTGGCTACGTAATTGGGCTGCTGATGCTTCCTCAAAGTCCCGCCTGAGTCGGCTCCCCTTCAAGGGGAAGCTTTTATTCGGGGAGGACTTAGAGAAGCTAGTTAAGGACCTGGGTGAGTCTAAGGGAGGCAGACTGCCGGAGGATAGGCCAAGGCAAGGACGTCCTCTAGCTCCAGGGCGTACCCAGCCTAGAGACTCGCGGAGATTTCGCCCAGCCAGGTCTATCTCCTTTCCCAGGGGTCGTTTTCCCTCCAAGGGACAAGGTTTCAGAGGTTTCCGAGGAGCAGGTCGAGGATTTGGAGCTCCCTCCTCCTCCTCCTTTTCGGGACCTAGAAAACAACAATGAGATGACGGGGGTCCAGGGGGAAGGGCGGCCGTTAGGCGGGCGCCTGGGGCGGTTCCTTCCCGCCTGGTCCCGAGTCACGTCCGATCAATGGGTCCTAGAGGTGATCAGGGAGGGTTATGCTCTCGAATTTGCAAAACAAATACCTCCAGCCTTTGTTCAGTCCCCCTGCACCTCTTCCGCAAAGAGGGCGGCAATAGAGGCAACTCTTGCCCGTCTAATAACCTTAGGGGCGGTGGTCCCAGTACCTCCGGACCAGTGCGGCTCGGGTCGATACTCAATTTACTTCGTAGTACCAAAAAAGGAGGGGTCCTTTCGACCGATCCTGGACCTAAAACAGGTCAACCGCTGCCTCAGGGTCCCACATTTCCGGATGGAGACCCTAAGGTCAGTCATAGCGGCCGTGAGAGGAGGAGAGTTCCTAACGTCCCTAGACCTGACGGAAGCCTACTTGCATATCCCAGTCAGGAAGTCCCATCAGCAGTTCCTGAGATTCGCAGTACCGAGAGGCCACTTTCAGTTCCAGGCCCTACCATTCGGCCTAGCCACTGCCCCCAGAACGTTCACCAAGGTAATGGTAGTGGTTGCGGCCTTCCTCCGGAAGGAGGGAATATTAGTGCACCCCTACTTGGACGATTGGTTAATCCGAGCGAAGTCGGAAGGGGAAAGTTGTTCGGCGACGACCAGAGTGATCCAGGTCCTAGAAGAATTGGGGTGGGTCATCAATCGGGCAAAGAGCAGGGTGACTCCCTCACAAGAACTCGAGTACCTCGGAGCCAGATTCGACACCCACAGGGGCAGGGTCTTCCTGTCTCGGGCAAGATCAAGGGAGCTAAGACTTCTTGTCACGCAGTTCTTGGGCAGACGAAACCCCTCGGCGTGGCATTATCTGCAAGTCCTGGGAACTATGGCGGCGACAATAGAGGTAGTGCCATGGGCCAGGGCCCACATGCGACCGCTGCAGCGGGCGCTATTACGTCGATGGTCCCCTCAACAGCAGCCTCTCCAGATGCAGTTACCTTGCGCTCCGCGGACCAAGCAGTCCCTCCACTGGTGGCGTTGCCCAAGGAATCTGGACTGCGGGATGCCCCTCGAACCTCATCAGTGGTTACTCTTGACGACGGATGCCAGCCTGACAGGCTGGGGAGCACACTGCGAGGACCAGTTCGTCCAGGGCAGCTGGACTCTGCTGGAATCTCATTGGCCCATCAACAGGCTGGAATTGAGGGCCGTCACCCTAGCACTCAAGGCGTTCAAGACCTTAGTGCAAGGAAAAGCAATTCGCGTTCTCTCCGACAATGTCACCACGGTGGCCTACATCAACCACCAGGGAGGCACCAGCAGCCCCGCCTTGGAGAAGGAGGCGGACGGGCTTTTCCAGTGGGCGGAGATCTGGCTACTAGCAATTTCAGCTCAACACGTGGCGGGCGAAGACAACGTCACGGCCGACTTCCTCAGCAGGTGCAAGATAGACCACGGAGAGTGGGAACTAGATCAGGAGACCTTCAACCAGATAGTGACCCGGTGGGGTCTCCCAGTCATGGACCTCATGGCGCGGTTCGCCACAACCAAGGTAGACAGATTCTTCAGCCGAAGGAAGGAAAGGATGTCCGAGGGCTTAGACGCCCTGTCACAAAAGTGGCCGTCGGAGGGTCTTCTCTATGTATTCCCTCCGTGGGCCCTGATCGGAAAGGTGCTGCAGCGGGTGGAGTCCCACCAAGGTTTGGTAATCCTCATAGCCCCGGATTGGCCTCGCCGCCCCTGGTACGCCGATCTGGTGAGGTTGATCGCCGACCGGCCTTGACGGCTTCCTTACAAAAGGGACCTGCTGAGGCAGGGTCCGGTGCGGATGCCTCACGTGGATCGATTCTCGCTTACGGCCTGGCTATTGAAAGGGCGCGCCTCCTAAAACGGGGCTACTCAGGAGCGGTCATCTCGACGCTGTTAAAAGCTAAGAAGCGCTCGACCTGTCTAGCTTATGTGAGGGTTTGGCGCATCTTCGAAGCCTGGTGTGCAGAGCACCATCGGAAGCCCCTTGCGACCTCCGTCCCGGAGGTTCTGGAATTCTTGCAGGCAGGTTTGGACAAGGGACTGGCGCACAGCTCCTTACGGGTTTCAACTGGCGGCGATCTCTTGCTATAGGGGCAAGATCCGTGGCAAACCCTTAGGGGCACACTCCGACGTCGCCAGGTTCTTAAGAGCGGTCAGACGGCTTCGCCCTCAAAGGAGGTCTGTCGTCCCCCCTTGGGACCTTAACCTAGTACTGAATGCCTTGATCGGGGAACCCTTTGAGCCGGTAAAGAGAGCCTCCTTAAAGGATTTAACCCTTAAAACAGTCTTCCTGGTCGCCATCTGTTCGGCCAGGAGAGTGTCGGAGTTACAGGCCCTGTCTTCTCAGCCTCCCTTCTTGACCTTCCTCAAAGACAAAGTGGTTCTGCGTACAGTTCCTTCCTTTTTGCCCAAAGTTATCTCCCCCTTTCACCTGAACCAGACAGTTACCTTGCCGGCCTTTTCGGCCAAAGGAGATCCTCGGAAGGATAGCAAGCTACGTCTCCTAGACGTCCAGAGAATCTTGAAGCGATACCTCTCGCGCACAGCGCCCTTCCGAAAGTCAGGTCGACTGTTCATTCAGTTCGGGGGGCCGCACAAAGGCGAGGCGGCGGCTAAGGCTTCGATCTCCAGGTGGATCAGAGAGGCGATTGCCTCCGCCTACATCCTGAAGGGGAGGCAGGTACCAGTGGGGCTGCGGGCCCACTCCACTCGGGCTCAGGCTACCTCTTGGGCGGAATTCAGCCTGGTTCCCCCGCTAGATATTTGCAGAGCGGCGACATGGTCTTCTCTTCATACCTTCTCCAAGCACTACAGACTGGATGTGCAGAGTGCGACGGACACTCGGTTCGGGGTAGCTGTTCTTCAATCCGGGATGCCGGATCCCACCCAGGTGTGAACTGCTCTGGTACATCCCAGAAGTAAAGGGACTGGACTGGAGTGACGATAAGGAAATAGTAATTAGATCTTACCTGCTAATTAGTGTTCCTGAAGGAACGACAGTCCAGTCCCTGATCCCACCCAGCTCCGGCGATCGTGAAGATAGCGGGTACATTGAAGAAATTCGGACCGAGCGTACGGTCGGTGAGACAGGAGGGAACGCAGGAGGAAGCAGGCTCGGGCAGAAGCAGCCATCTCCCCCGGTCGTGGTCATTCCTTCTATCCTTCCCTCTATTCCTTCTACAAAAAAAAAAAATCTCTTTGATAGAATTTGGAGGTGTTATGTTTTACTCCATGAGTTAAGGTTTGGTTAGAAGTTCGATATATCTGCTTTTTCATTCGGATACTGGATTGGGGAGGTGGTCCCAGTGGTATTTATACCGCTCCACCCCCAAAAAGGTTGGGCTCAGCCTCCAAGCTGCTGGAAGGGTTGCGTAACCCAGAAGTAAAGGGACTGGACTGTCGTTCCTTCAGGAACACTAATTAGCAGGTAAGATCTAATTACTATTTCTGTGTTCACAGATGAAGGGCCAGGAGCAGGACCTAAGAAAACACCCATAAATAGGAACAGAAGCGATGGGGATCTCGAACGGTTTTCAGAAGATTATGTTTGTGAGGAACTAGCTAAACTAAGGGGTATGTTTACTAAACCATCTTAACGTGCGCCCGGCGATAGTGTGCAGGCTGCCATAAAAGGAGTGGGCGTTTTGGTCTTAATGTAGCAAAATGGGATTATTGCGCGATAACGTGCGCTGAGCACATTATCGGGCGAGACGCCGCTAAGCACGTTAACGCGCGATAATCTTAAGTAGGCGCGCGGATATGCAAACACAGAAACAGAGGTGTAGCACCATGGTTAATACACTGACTGATGGTACAGGGGTCATGAGTTTGATCCCCCAGTGTGCCTAATGCATATGGTTGGCTGAGGCATTAGCTGTTACATGTAAGTATTGCTTTTTGAGGCATGTTATGTATATTTTAATTAGTGCTGCCAGCAAACACACCCTCACGTGCCGTAACCGAAGGTGCTGCATAAGGCACTCTATAAGGCACTCCATAGGGCACATTATAAATGTACTGTCCGCCAAAGCACCCTATAATGTCCCCTATGGGGCACCCTATAAGGCGCTTTATAGGACACCTTATAAGGCACCTCATAAGGCGCTTTATAGGACACCTTATAAGGCACCATAGAAGGTGCTTTATAGGGCGCCCTATGAAGCACCTTATGGCTACAGTACTCTGAAGGTGTTTTTGCTGGCAGCACTAATGTACATTAAAAATAGACAATGCCTTGGACAGCCCTATCAAATAACTCCCCCGTGGGTTTGAACCCATGACCTCTGGCTCCACAGGCAGTGAAGTAACCAGTGGGCTACAACTCTATAGCTGCTAACAACCCCCTGGCTGGCTACAGAAGGACTGCAGGTCACCACACAAACTGTCTGCTGTGGTTACCAGGATAGGGTTAACCCACCCGTACCCATGATGCACTGCACATGCAAATCAGCAGTCTACAGATGATCACAAGATGATCACCTCGGCCTGGTAGGGGGAACTGACCGTGTGCACCCCCACAGCACTTCAGCCTGGTAGGGGGTACTGACCGTGTGTGTTACTGGCACAGAGTAGCTACAGACCGTCACATTGTGTGGGTACTGTGCTCACCCTGAGGGTGAGGTGGGGCGCCCAGCACCAGGTCCACAGCACCTTTCATGACTGATATATACCGTGCTGTAGGTCCCCATCAGTGCTACTGTGTGTGATAGATAGTTCCTGTAGTCACACCTAGGATACATCTGTGTTTCTCAGTCGTGTTTAGCCCTGTGGGCTATGATGCACCCAGAATAGTACATATCCTGTGTTGGTGCCATGGTTACATGATGTAGATGTAGGGGTAGGTGTGTTTGGACCCATAGGCAGATTTTGTACCACCACCCAACCCACTCTCTGGGGCTCAGGGTGGGAAACAGGATCTCCCACCAATAGATCCACATTCTACCTCCCTGCAATGGTGGCAGTAGAGAGGACCATCAACCCCAGTCCTGCTGGGGAACAAACACCCTACAGGACAGTCAGTGCAGATCTGTACACATCCATAAAGCAATAGCAGACAGACAGTAGGCCTGAAAATGCTCAGCTGCCCCCCACCACTATCTGACATTCTCCAGCAGCAAGTCTCCAGCCGCTGCATCCTGCAAGGTGTTCCAGCAAGACACATACTAGCTGCAGACAGTCTGCTAGCTAGTCCATAGTGCAGGGGTAGGGAACCCTGGTCCTGGAGAGCCGCAGACCAGTCAGGTTTTCGGGATATCCCTAATGAATATGCATGAATATATATGCATTAGAGATATCCTGCCAACCTGACTGGTTTGTGGCCCTCTAGGGCTGGATTTGGAGACCCCTGCCTTACACCTCTGTCATTTAAGATTGTGAGTGGGCAAGGTGCAGATGTCCAAGACATCAAAAAGGTTAGATAGAATGTGTCACATTCCTCCTCACTTCTCACCACCACCAAAATATTGTCTATTAGACAACGTTTTGGTGGTGGTGAGAATCGAGGAGGAATGTGACACATTCTATATACCCTTTCGATGTCTAGGACATCTGCACCTTGCCCACTCACAATCTTAAATGATAGAGGTGTAAGGCAGGGGTCTCCAAATCCAGCCCTAGAGGGCCACAAACCAGTCAGGTTGGCAGGATATTTCTAATGCATATATATCTCATGCATATTCATTAGGGATATCCCAAAAACCTGACTGGTCTGCGGCTCTCCAGGACCAGGGTTCCCTACCCCTGCCATAGTGCATGGTCCTGGAGGAGATGCATGTACCCAGAACTGGGATGTCAACATACACAGCAAGCAGATAAGTCAGTGATTGGGGCCCAAAAGAGAACCCATATATATCACATGAGAGAAGTGCTATATAAGCACTATAGGGGAACCTAGCCATGCCGTGGTCACTGCTCAGTCAGGGTGAGAGTGACCTCCCAGCAGGACATACTGTGGCCACCCTGTCCGGGCACTACAATGTCCGAGCCATTGCCCTATGCCCTGTGCAGATGCAGCCAGGCCAGGCCACCCTATCCAGGCTATTCCCACAGTACCTTGCTCCTCATTATGCACATTGGCAGGCCAATACTGGCAACAGTGCTAGCAGTGTGGGCTGTGGAGGGTGTTGGCAGCCACCACACACTGGATTGACAGACACACACTCCACACACCTATGCCAGCATTGTGCAACTATAGAGGTGTTTGGCAGCCCTGGCCACCA
Organism: Ichthyophis bannanicus; assembly: GCA_033557465.1. Classification (NCBI taxonomy): domain Eukaryota; kingdom Metazoa; phylum Chordata; class Amphibia; order Gymnophiona; family Ichthyophiidae; genus Ichthyophis; species Ichthyophis bannanicus. Next base: position 554,108,502 of record CM066031.1, read on the forward strand.
CACCAGTCCTGGGCACAGAGCAGACATGGCTATGGTACGCAATACTGTTGGGGTCACTCTGTCAGACACCAGACCTGAGGCACAATCCACAGACATCAGAAAGGTTGCTATGATGCAGCTCAATCAGCCAATTGTGCTTAATGTAGGAATTGCTATCTGCCAGTTATCATAGCAACCTTTTGATAGCTGTGTACAGTTTTCCCAGGTTTAGAGTGGCATTGCAAAGGTATGCAAGTGCTAGTATTGGGAGATGCACGCAGGGTGCAACATCCTGCCTTTCCAGGAGGCTTCGGATAATGGAGCCTGTGGGTGTGGGTGTGTCTGCCCCTATTGGCCGCTGCTCTAGGGCAGAGGTTCCCAATTCCAGTCCTGGAGGGCCAAACACTGTTCGGGTTTTCATGCTGTCCCTAATGAATATGCATGAGATACATCTGCATACCATGGGGGCGGTGCATAGAAATGCAGCATAGCCATATTTATTAGAGGCAGCATGGAACCTGAATGGTGTTTGGCCCTCCAGGACTGCATTTGGGAGACTCTGCTCTAGGTAATGCGCATGTTTATGGTGTCTGTGCTCTGTAGGGTAAAATGTAGGTGTTTTGGGCATGTCTACGTCATCTGCAATAAAGGTTCTGTCTGTATTAGCACATTTTAGTAGTGGGTAAAATATGGGGGCTGGGTTGGCAGGAACCTGAACCTGTGACTTTCTGCTCCTGAAAACACTGGCTGTGTGCACTGCACCACTGTTTTGCCACAGAGACAGTGCATTTCCTGGGGATACCATGACTGTTCATCAGACAGGGCCTGTCTGTTGCAGTGCATGGCACCCACCTACACAGGGCTAGGCCACGATCTGCTCTGGGCAGCTGCCACTGCCCCCTCCACCACTAGTACCCCTCTGCCACCCTGCTGACATGCCCTTCTGCTGGTGGTGCTGGTGGAGCGCAGTCTCAGGCCATCCAGTGTGTGGGTAGGTGGCTGCCTATGGTGCGGGTTCTGGGGTAGGGGTGCCTGCATAGCTGTCCACGCTTCCCCCCAGCACCGCCTGCCAATGTTCTGTGCCCTTGGGGATACCTGCTGGGTACTATCCCCTATGACACTGTGGGAAGCACACTCGTGCCCATGTTGGGCCCTCATCAGTTGCTGTCTGGCTGCTCTACTGTTTCAGCATTCCTATGGGCCACCTAGGCATCACCCTAGTCTGCACTGTGGCCCAGCTGCACCACAGCATGTGCCGCCTGCAGCCCTCTGTGTCCCCTTTTCAAGCATCTGTCCAGTTGCCCATTCCGACATGCCTGCCCTGCTGTTGCAGAACATGTGCATGCCATAGGAAACCTGCCCAATGGAGAGGGAAAACCCTGCTCAGCGCAATTTCACTGTGGGCTTATTCACCTTGTATGGGGACGGAGCATAGACCCTTCCAAAATTCATATATTTTTTTGGAGCTTTCTTGGGAGTGTTTTTTGATGTTTCCCATTAAAATCACTACTGGCCAGTGTGGTTAAGATTTTATTACTTTTTCTGCTGGTCATTTTCACTGTTTATTTGCCCTTTTGTTCCGTGCACATGTATCACACTTATCACTTTTTTGTAGGTTTTCCTGGTTTTGCTGTACATTGCTGACAGAAATGGTTTCTTTTCCCTTTAAATCAGCTCTAACGCCAGGGTTTCACTGGCGTTAGTTTTCAGCCTCGAATTTCACAGCGTTAGTGTGCAGGGAGCCTCTCCCCTCCCACTCTCCGCCCATTGAACTTCTCTCTCCGCCCCTGGGGAGCTTTACTCCGCCCTCCGGGAGCCTTTCTCCACCCTCAGCGCTCATTTGCGCTGCTGCGCGCATTATCGCGCGCTAAGGTACCTCTGTGCCCAATAAAGCGCCATTATTGCGTGATAAGGTACCTTATCGCGTGATAACATGACAGAGCGCACATTAAGACGGTTTAGTAAACATACCCCTAAGAGTAGACAAAGCAATGCGACTGGATGGGATATATCCGAGAATACTGAGGGACATTCTAGTAGCTTCACTGACTGACCCTTTTCAATGCCTCTTTGGAGTTGGGAGTGGTGCCAAAGGACTGGAGAAAGGCACATGTGGTCCCGTTACATAAAAGCGGAAGTAAGGATGTGGTTGAAAACTACAGGCCGGTTAATTTAACTCTGGTGGTGGGTAAATTATTGGAAATGCTACTGAAAGAGAAAATAGTGAGTTTCTGGAGTCCAGCAGATTACAGGATCTGAGGCAGCATGGATTCACCAGAGGCAGATCTTGTCAGACAAATCTGATTTCTTTGACTGGGTGACCAGGGAGTTGGACCGAGGGAGAGCCCTAGATATGGTGTATTTAGATTTCAGTAAAGACTTTGACACCGTTCCTCACAGGCGACTTATAAACAAACTGAGCACCCTAGGGATGGACCCTAAAGTTACTGCTTGTGTTAGAAATTGGTTGAGTGGGAGGCAACAAAGGGTACAGGTAAAATGGAGCTCAGGAGGTTACCAGTGGTGTGCCCCAGGGATCTATCCTTGGTCCGATTCTTTTTAACATCTTTGTTAGTGATATAGCAGAAGGGCTGTTGGGTAAAGTTTGCCTCTTTGCGGATGATACCAAAATCTGCAATAGAGTAGACACCCAGAAAGGTATAGATAACATGAGGAGGGATCTAGCTAAGCTTGAAGAATGGTCTAGAATTTGGCAGCTGAGATTTAACGTTAAAAAATGCAAGGTCATGCATTTGGACTTGCCACCCACCCACTCCCTGGACCTTGAGGGTTAAGGGAGGGGCTGGCCTTGATTGCCCTTGAGGGTAAGGTTGTAGTTGTGTTACTGTTCAAATAGTAAGGCAAGGCAAAGAAATTTCTTTTGTGAGGTTTATTCCCCGCTTTCGCAGTTCAAATGCAGCAGACGTAAAGGAAATAATGTAGCACAAAACAAGGCTGAGAAACTTAACTAATCAAGGCTTTTCACTGCTTGGCTAAATGTCCATTCTGGATCACATTCAATTGTCATGTGATCTCCTTTCAGTAACGTAACAGAAAACTGGTAACAGCAATGCTCCTGAATTGCACACAATATGCTTTCACTTATTCTCTTCACATAAGCTTCTTTAGCATAGCAATCAGTGAGGTAAGTTTCTTATATTCCTTCATAAAACATTGGCAAGCATATCATTTAAATGTCCTTTTGAATCACACAAGTAGAGCAGTCCATCGGGACTTCCAGCTCTGTAGAAGGCAGAGAAATTAAAGGCATTTCTTCCTCACAGCTGCTCATAGGCTTTGCTACTTTATTGGGAGAAACTGCTCTGCTCTTAAGGAACTCCCTGAATTCAGTGAGAAGTAATTCAGCCTGTGTATTTTCTGAACTAGACTGAGAATATCCTCCTTCAGGTAAATGCTTGTTTACAGTTCTTATCTCTTGGCAATTATCAGTGCTTCTACTTGGACAAGAGTTCAGCATGTAAGCATTTCCCTTCCCCCACCTATCTCCATATGAAAGTGCAGGGTAAAACGCTTCAGCTGTGCTTGGAGAGTCTTTCAGAGTTTTAAAAGGAAAACAGTTAGGCTTCTCTTGGCTTAACCAACTACTATCAAACTTTCTGCCTTTGTCCTGTCTTTCACAATTAAAGTTCACTCTTTCTGGCTTCCCACTGTTAAGCTTGCTAGCCGTTCTAAACCCACCAGATACCTTGTGCTGGGGCTTCTTCCAGGGTATTTCTTTCTCCCACTGCCTCCTGTTCCAAGGTTCTGCTTGGTCCTTTAAACTCCTGAGCTGCAGCCTTGGGTCTCTCAGTGCCTTTGAATTCTTCTGCTTACAGAAGTCTTTCTTTGCCCCTGAGTCTCCCAGGTCCTGTCTGCTCCTTCGTGGATCACAGCTGCTTAGTGGTTCTCTCACCAACGGTTCCTGGTCATCTGACCTGTCCTCATCCAGGTGCTTGTGTCCTGACTCCTCCTCTCCTTGCTCCACTCCTTGCCAATCTCGCTGATCCTCTCTTTGCCCTTCTTGCTGACGTTCCCTTTGCCCTTCTCTCTGACTTTCTAACTGTTTCTGTCTCTGGGTTCTTAACAAGCTGCTTGAGTACTGCACTGCCCGCCTCCTGCTTGGGCGTGTCCAATCAGAGACTTGGCTCCTCACCTGCCTTGAGGTGAGGTGTGGTTCCTGATTAGCTCTGTGTTTCTTTATCTCAGCAGAGAAAATCCTGCATTCCCCTGCAGTACCGGTTCTCTCCACCGGATCACTATCAGTTTCCATTGCTTCATAAGAGTCTGCTACATCACAGACTGCAGCAATCTAAGGGAGCAATATAGTATAGGGGTTGAAGTACTTTGGTCCACTAAAAAGAACGGGACCTAGTCATGATTGTGTCTGATGATCTTAAAGTAGCTAAACAGGTAGAAAAGATGAATGAGAAAGCTAGAAGGAAGCTTGGATGCATAGGGAGAGGAATGCCAGCAGAAGAAAGGAGGTGACAGTGCCTCTGTATAAGTCTTTAGTGCATCCTCATTTGGAGTATTGTGTGCAATTCTGGAGACCGCACCTTCAAAAGGATATAAACAGGTTGGAATCAGTACAGAGGGTGGCTGCTAAAATGGTTAGTGGTCTTCATTATAAAACATATGAGGACAGACTTAAGGATCTTAATATGTACAACTTAGAGGAAAGGCGGGATAGAGGTGATATGATTGAGGCATTTAAATACCTCCATGGCATAAATGCACAGGAGGAGAGCCTCTTTCGATTGAAAACAAGTTCTGCTATGAGGGGACATGGGATGAGGGTGAAAGGGGATAGATTCAGGAGTGATATGTAGAAATATTTCTTTACGGAAAGAGTGGTGGATCCGTGGAATAGTCTCCCAGTGGAGGTTGTAGAGATGAGGACAGTATCTGAACTCAAAGAAGCATGGGACACAGAGGATCTCTAAAGGAAAAAAGTGGGCTATTGTAGTAGTTATGGAAGGACTGACTAGATAGGCCATGTGTTCTTTTTCTGCTGTCATATTTCTATGTTTCTATGTTGAGAGCAATATTTAGAAGGATAGCTACTGTGAAAAGATATCCATATACTTTATACAGATATCTGTATGTATCTTTTCAGCTAGTTAATTGAGTTAGATAAGTTGTCTGTATAAAATTAGGATTGCTATTTATGCATTCCACTTCTATGACTAACTTTAATCAGAGAGCCTGAATATCACTGCTCTCCAAATTAATTTAATCAGATAAATTTCTAACATTGTCTTCTCAGAAAGATCCCAGACTAGTTTAGCAGGACTCAAGGAACGGAAATTAACAATGAAGAGTACATTTTTCCTTCTTTATCTTCCTGCTAGACTAATCTAGACACCCAAGCATTCTCACAAAGGGCATGTGTGGCCCTAGGTGCTCCAGCCTGCATGGCCCATAACCTATCCTTTCCAGGGCCGGATTTAGCTATACGCCATGTACGCCATGGCGTAGGGCCCACAGCTGCAAAGGGCCCACAAAAATTGAAGTAGTTAGGCTTTTTTTTTTAATAAAATAAAAAAAACCTGCTGGCTGCCGCCGCGGGGCCCCCTCTGCTGCCGCGGCAGCATGGACTGACCCGCGGGGGCCCCCTCTGTAAGCTCGGTCCCTCCCTCCGTGCCTCCGTGTCTCCCTCCGTGCAGGCTGTTAGAGACGCGAAGGCAGACTGTCTCCTTCGCGTCTCTGTTAAGCCCGCAGGGGCTGATGGGAAATTTCCCATCAGCCCTGCGGGCTTAACAGAGACGGGAAGGCAGAAGGAGACAGTCTGCCTTCGCGTCTCTAACAGCCTGCACGGAGGGAGACACGGAGGCACGGAGGGAGGGACCGAGCTTACAGAGGGGGCCCCCGCGGGTCAGTCCATGCTGCCGCGGCAGCAGAGGGGGGCCCCGCGGCGGCAGCCAGCAGGTTTTTTTTTTAAAAATAAATTTTACTTTAGGCCGGGGGAGGGGGAGGGGGTAGGACTGGTAATTGGGGGGGCTGGGACTGGGGCTGGAAATGGGTTGGGACTGGGACTGGAAATGGGCTGGGACTGGGACTGGAAATGGGTTGGGGGGATTAAGGCTGGAGGTGGGCTGATGAGGAGGACTGGTAATGGGCTGTGGGCTGTTGGGGGGGGGGTTAGAACTGGTAATGGGCTTTGGGGGGGTTAAGACTGGTAATGGGCTGTGGGCTGATGGGGGCTGTCTGGTAATGGGCTATGGGGGGGGCTAGGACTGGAAATGGGCTGGGGGGGTTAAGACTGGAGGTGGGCTGATGGGGTTAGGACTGGTAATGGGCTGTTGGGGGGGGTTAGAACTGGTAATGGGTTTTGGGGGGTTTAGACTGGTAATGGGCTGTGGGCTGATGGGGGCTGTCTGGTAATGGGCTAATGGGGGGCTAGGACAGGAAATGTGCTGGGGGGTTAAGACTGGAGGTGGGCTGATGGGGTTAGGACTGATAATGGGCTGTTGGGGGGGTTTAGAACTGGTAATGGGCTTTGGGGGGGGTTAAGACTGGTAATGGGCTGTGGGCTGATGGGGGCTGTCTGGTAATGGGCTATGGGGGGGGTTAGGACTGGAAATGGGCTGGGGGGGGTTAAGACTGGAGGTGGGCTGATGGGGTTAGGACTGGTAATGGGCTGTGGGCTGATGGGGGGGTTAGGACTGGCAATGGGCTATGGGGGGCTGACTGGAAATGGGTTGATGGGGTTAGGACTGGAAGTGGGCTGATGGGGGGTTAGGACTGGTAATGGGTTATAGGGGGGGGCTTAAACTGAAAATGGGGTGATGGGGGGTTAGGACTGGTATTGGGTTGGGGGGTTGCTAGGACTGGAAATGGGCTGATGGGTGGCTAGGACTGGAAATGGGCTGATGCAGGGACTAGAAGGGAATGGATGCTGGGTGAGGCTGGAACTAGAAGGGAGCTGATGTTGGGGGAGGATTAGAATGGGATGGGGCTGGAAGAGTAAAATGGAGAAGGGAAAAATATTTTGTGTGGGAGGGATAAAAAAATCTACAATTGGCCGGGTATTGGGAGAGTAAGTGGGGATTGAGGATGGAGGGGTAAAATTTGACTGGATGAAATAGGAATGAGGAAAGAGCAAAAGGAGAAAGATTAGTATGTTAAAGCAGATGTAGAGAGAGAATGGAAAAAAACTAGAAGAGAGAAGAAAGGACAAATGGACAGCAGACGATGGAGAGTTAGCAGAAGACATGAAGAAACCAGAAGAAAGTGGCTGGAGCAATTGCAGCTGAAAAAAATGCACAAAAGGTAGAAAAATATCTCTTTATTTTGAATTTATTAATTGGAATATGTCAGCTCTGGTAAATGTGCATCATTAACGTCTGCGCTTTGTTTAGTACAAGAGCAAATTAATGTATAGTTTTATTTCTACAGTGTTGTACATTCCAAGTTTGGCTTTTGGGATTCCCAGTTTAATTATTGTCTTCCTGTTTCTAAAATGTGATTACTTGTTTGGTGATGGTCTATGTTCTGCATGTGTAACTGAGCTGAGGTGTTCTGTTTATATAATTCCTATTTGACATTGCCACTTGTTCTCTTTCCCCAGTAGGTCATGTATTGTTGTTCTCTGAAATGTATTGGTTTAATATTTGCAGTGTTGCCTTTTGATTGGTAGAGTATGGTGCTTTGTGAGTCCTGGTAGTGCTGTTAGGATACGGCGGGTTTGCTATGGGTTCTAAATGGGCAGTGTTTGTAGTAGTTCCTAATGTGTCTGGCAGTTGGCACTGGATTATAGTAATGTAGAAATCTTTTAGTCTTTCTTTATCCATACACTCATTAAGAGGCACGTTTACTAAAAGTTAGTATATGGTAACATTATGCAAATATTTATGCAAATGAGGCCCCTTATGCAAATGAGGCCCACACCCCCCTTGGGCCGCCCCTGCTGGGGGCCCACAATTTTTGTTGGCATAGGGCCTCACTCAAGGTAAATCCGGCCCTGATCCTTTCCCTACCTGTTTCCTGCCCCCTTCAATGGCAAGCAGTTATTGTATGAATTAAAGCATGGTGTAGCAGCCCTGTAGTAACTGTTACCATAGTAATGCGATAACAGTTACTACATGCTAATTCATGTAGTAATTGCTTATCTCACTTTTGTAAACAAGCCCCTAGATCTTTTTTTCAGATGAGAAAGCCAGAACTGAGCACACTGCTCAAGGTATGGTCACACTATTGATTAATACAGAGGCATTATGATATTTTTATTTTCTATTTGTTTTCCTAATAAAACCTAGCCTTCTATTTACTTTTTTAACCATGAGGTTCACTTAGCAGAGTATTTCAACATATTGTCTGTGAGGACACCAACATTCATTTCCTGGGTGGTGGCTCCTACTATGAAACCCAGCGTTATTTTATTTATCTAACATTTTTTATATACCGTCTTTCTACGATTCAAGATGATTTACAAAGAACATGAGGCAACAATGTTGACACAGCTGTTTTACAGAGAACATCAACTATTTGATTACAACGGTGAAACAATTTCAATATGCACCTACAATTAGGGCTTCTATTCTTAGATGTTTATAAATCAGCATTTAGAGGGTAAGAGGATCATTTTAGAAGCTTTAAGCGTGATTTGAATATCCAAAAATGGGTATGCAGACATCCAAATATTTTTTCACTCAGTGCGTAATCAAACTCTGGAATTCGTTACCCAAGGATGTAGTAAAAGCTGTTAGTGTAGCTGGATTTAAAAGAGGTTTGGATAAGTTCCTGGAGGAAAAGTCCATAAACCACTATTAAAGAGGACCTGGGAAATCCACTGCTTACCCATTTGACAAGCAACATGGAATCTGGATATCTTTTGGGGACCTGCCAGGTACTTGTGACCTACAGTAGATTGGCCACTGTTGGAAACAGGATACTGGGATTGATGGACCCTTGGTCTGACCCAGTATGGCATAGCTTATGTTCTTATTTTATGAGATGTCCCCAGAGCCATTTTACAAAATGGCTCCAGACATGCCTCCATACTGGAGACATCTATCCCGCACAGGGGCATGAATGGGGGCATGTCCAAGGCATTCTCGAGACCTTAGATATGCATGCCTGATTTTAGAAATGGCCAGCACATCTCCACCCCTTCCCAAGTCTATACCTGCTCCAGGGCATGAATAGGCATCTGAAAAGTGCTCATTTTCACAGAAAAGCAGTTGGAGAATATAGAGCAGATGGAACTCTCTTATTCTTAGTGCAATCCAAAATAGTAAGGAGAATTGACAGGATCTGGGGATGCCTGTTGTGTGGTTGTTGTGCTGCAAAATGTCTCCACTACTTGAATGGCAAGCTGGGACATGTCTCAAGGCTGTGATACAGTTGCAGGGACATCTCTTTGACACCCCAGGTGACGTCTGTATCAGGGGCGTCTACGTTTCTGAAATTGGCTCCAAACTTAAACATGCTGGCCATTTTATGGGGACATTTTGGTCTGGATGTCCCAAAGAGCACCTAGACGTCCTTTCTAAAATACCCCTTTAAATATTTAGAGGCAATTATCCAGATAGCAAATGATAATCACACTTACCTGGTAATTGTAGTTCCTTGAGTGATGACAGTTCAGTCCTCTACCTCTGGGTTGTCAACCTCCTCCTGCAGCTTGGAGACTGGTACATCAGAATCATGACATCACTGGATATAGCCTGCTGATCTCTCTCCTCAGTCCCAGTGTGAACTATTAACAAAGCAGACTCAAAGGAGCAAAAAATAAGTAGCTAAAATCAATCAATGGAACCCAGTCTAAACTACCCTTAAAACTATTTAACCATTCCGGCCAGGCTTTCTTACGCCCTGTACTGCCACACAGAGAATTAAAGATAAAACAGAGTGAACCTGAACGAAACTAAGACAGACCTACCTGTAATACTTCTCGCCCTTAACGCTGCACCCCTCCTGAAAGAACCCTGGGTGGGATGGAGGACTGAACTGTCGTCACTCAAGGAACTACAATTACCAGGTAAGTGTAATTATCATTTCCTTATCGTTCCTTCAGTTCAGTCCTCTACCTCTGGGATGTACCAGAGCAGTAATCATTGGGAGGGACCCCTCAAGCCAGCACACAACACTGCCGACCCGAAACGGGCATCATTAGCTGCTGCGACGTCAAGACGGTAATGCTTACTGAACGTATGTAGCGACGACCAAGTCGCCGCCCTACAAATTTCACCTGGTGGGACCAAACTGTGCTCCGCCCAGGAACACGCTTGCGCTCTAGTTGAATGCGCCCTCAACCCTGCGGGCACGGATTGACCTTGAAGCAGATAGGCGGAAGCAATTGCCTCCCGAATCCACCGGGCAATGGAAGCCTTAGCCACCGCCTCCCCTTTGCGCACACCTCCGAACAACACAAATAGCCAGTCCAATTTGCGAAAACACTTCGTTACCTTCAAATACTGTTGCAACACCCTCTTTACATCCAAGTGACGTAGACCGCGGTCCAGTTCGCCTCCTTCTAGAGAACCCAGAACTGGTAAGCACACTGCCTGATTCAAGTGAAAGGGAGATACCACCTTAGGCAAAAAGGATGGAACCGGACGCAGCACTACCTTCTCCCTCGAGAACGACAAGAACGGTTCTCTACTTGACAACGCTTGCAACTCCGAGATGCGCCTAGCAGAACAGATCGCCACCAGGAATACCGTTTTTAACATCAAGTCCTTCACCGAAGACCGAAGCAACGGCTCAAAGGGTGGCTTGGATAATGCTGCCAACACCAAATTGAGATCCCAAGGCAGAATCAACACTCTACACGACAGCTGTAATCTAGAGACCGCCTTCAGAAAGTGCACCACATCAGGATGAGCACCCAGAGGCATTCCCTTAACTCTGCCGCAATAACAGGAAAGGGCTGCCAACTGAACACGCAAGGAACTGGCTGCAAGACCTTTATCAAAGCCGTCCTGCAGAAAATCTAATATAGAAGGAATGGAGAACGTAGACACCCGAATCTGATGCCTCGAACACCAATCCTCAAATATACGTCAGATACGCACATATGCCAAGGATGTGGACTGTTTCCACGCTCTAAGCAGCGTAGCAATGACCGTCGCTGAATAGCCTTTCTTCCTTAACCTGGCTTTTTCAATGGCCATACCATAAGCGAGAACCAATCCACTTGGGGCATAAAGAGAGGCCCTTGTAGCAACAGATCCGCCCTCGCCGCCAGCCGCCAGGGTTCTCCATCTAGGAGACGCACGAGGTCTGTGTACCACGGGCGTCTCGGCCAGTCGGGCGCCACCAGAAGTACTCTTCCTGGGTGAGCTCCGATCTTTTGAATCATCCGGCCTATCAACGCCCACGGAGGAAAGACATATAGAAGGCCTGCGGACGGCCACCGATGCAACAGTGCGTCGATGCCCTCCGACATTCTTTCTCGCCTCCTGCTGAAGAACCGGATGGCTTTCACCGACTGGAAGGTCACCATTAAATCCATTATTGGTGTCCCCCAGTGAACTACTATCTGCGCAAAGACGTCGGGATGCAGCTCTCACTCCCCTGCATCCACCCGAACTCTGCTGAGAAAGTCCGCCTTCACATTGTCCGTTCCTGCAATGTGCACTGCCGAAATCGCTGTCAACCGACTCTCTAACCAAGCGAACAAGACGTCCGCCTCTTCTTCCATTGCTGCACTCCCCGTGCCGCCCTGACGATTGATGTAGGCGACTGTCGCAGAGTTGTCGGCTAGAACCCGAACTGGGCGACCTAGCACCAATTCCTCGAATGCCTGAAGCGCCCGGGTGACTGCTCAAAGTTCCAGATGATTTATCGACCAGGAGGCCTCCAGGGGAGACCAAAGACCCTGCGCGAATCTGCTCCCGCAGTGGGCTCCCCAGCCCACCAGGCTGGTGTCCGTTAATAACGGAAGCCACTCCGGTTGCTCCAGCGGCATGCCGGCTGAGAGCGAAGACCGGAGTAGCCACCACTGAAGAGACTGCCTGACTTTGATTGGACACGGAAGACGCTTGCTCAAAGGATCAGACTGATGCGACCAGCGGCAAAGTAGCACCCTTTGCAGAGGCCGCATATGAACCTTGGCCCACGGCACTGCCTCCAGAGTCGCCGCCATTGTTCCCAGCACACGAAGATAGGTCCATGCCGACGGCGACGGAACGGATTTGAACTGGCGAACCAGACTCCTCAGTGCCTGAGCTCTCTGGTGCGGTAAAAACATCTGTCCCCTCTTCGTGTCGAACCGGACTCTGAGGTACTCAAGGTCCTGGGAGGGCTCCAGACGACTCTTGGTCGGATTAAATACCCAGCCAAGACTCTGCAAGAACTCTACCACTCTGCTTGTCACCTGGATGCTCTCTGCCTCGGACTTGGCCCGAATTAACCAATTGTCGAGGTAAGGGTGCACTAGAATTCCTTCTTTGTGCAACGCCGCCGCCACCACCACCATAATTTTGGTGAAGGTTCGCGGTGCCATTGCCAGACCGAAGGGCAATGCCTGGAACTGATAGTGGCCCCAAGGAAGAGCGAACCTTAGGAACCTCTGTTTATGTTTATGTTTAATAAAACTTGATTGACCGCCCTTCACAATAAAATCAGAGCGGTTTACAACATATAAAAACCATTTAAAAATAGGGCACAAGGCCAGTAAAAGAAAAGGAAGTTACATTTTATAAAAAAAGAAGAACAGAGAGGGCAGGAGAGAGTGAGAGGAGAGGAGTAGGATTATAGAGAGGGAGGAGAGGTGGGGAGGTTAAAAGCAAGGGAAAAAAGGTTGGTTTTTAGCTGCTGTTTAAATGCTGAGTGGGAGGGTTCTAATCGGATAGAGGAGGGGAGGGAGTTCCATAGTGCGGGGCCTATAAAGAAAAAAGCTGAAGAGCGGGTGGATTGCAAGTGAGCGGCAGAAGGGGGGGGAAGGATAAGCCGGTTTAGGTGAAATGAGCGGGGGGTGTATCTGGGCGTGTGGAAGTGGATTAAATCAGCTAGATATTGTGGCGAGTTGGTGTGGAGGGCCTTGTGAACCAAAGTAAGTAGTTTGTATTGGGAGCGGAAAGGAACAGGCAACCAGTGTAAGTGGATAAGAAGAGGAGTTATATGGTGCGAATGAGATGAGTGGGAAAGAAGGCGGGCTGCGGTATGCTGGATTCTTTGAAGACAGTGTAAATGAGAGGAGGGCAGACCAATAAGGATAGAGTTAGCAAAATCAACCCTGGACATGACAAGAGAGAGAAGTAGGGTAGATAAGGCAGAAGGAGAAAGAAAAGGACGGACTGCACGAATTTGACGCAGAAAATAAAAGGAAGTTTTAGTGATGTGTGAGATATGGGCGTGAAAGGAAAGATCTGAATCAAAAAGAACACCAAGATAGCGGAACGTAGTGACTAAGGATATGGGAGTGTTAGAAAGGGAAGGAGCTAGCGAGGGGGGGGGGGGGGTGGCCGTAGGGGAACCAAATAGCAGTGGTTTTGGCCAGATTTAGGTGAAGGCAGTTTTGGGTTAACCAGTGGGTGACAGCAGTGAGGCAGTTGTTAAGAGGAGTCAGATCAGGAGAAAGTGGGGAAGTGTGATGAAGAAGAAGGATGTCATCAGCGTAGTAGAAAGCAGAGATCCCAAATTGTTGAATGATGAGTGTGAGGGGTACCAAGAAAAGATTGAAGAGAAGGGGGGCTAGGACAGAACCCTGGGGAACCCCACACGGTAAAGGGAAGGGGGCAGAAGGTAGAGAGGAAGGTGACGTGGCTAGTACAGAGGCAGATTGGGCGTGAAGAAAAGAGTGAAACCAATTAAAGACAGTGCCGTGAACACCAGCTTCACTTAGACGGGCTAGAAGAAGGGAGTGATCGACCAGGTCAAAAGCCGCAGAAAGATCAAGTGCTACCGCAACCGAGATATCACCCCGATCGTGTGCTACATGCAAAGAGCTGCTACATGATGAGCTGCCTGGATGGGTATGTGCAAATACGCCTCCGTAAGGTCCAGAGACGTCAAATATTCTCCCTGACGCACTGCCACAATGACCGATCGCAAAGTCTCCATCCGGAAATGTGGGACCCGCAGACAACGATTTATGCCTTTCAAATCTAAAATGGGCCGCCACGTACCGCCCTTCTTTGGCACCACGAAATAAATGGAGTACCGACCCACGTCGTACTCTGCTTTCGGTACCTCCACGACCGCACCTAATTGGATAAGCTGCTCCAAGGTACCGCGAATCGCTAGAACTTTCTTTTGGCCCCTGCAGGGAGACATGATGAAGGAATCCCGCATGGGCTGCGCCAATTCCAGTGCATAGCCCTGCCGAATTAACTCCAATACCCACTGGTCGGAGGTGACGTGGGTCCAAGCAGAAAGAAACTCTCGGAGCCACCTGCCTATGGGAGCCCTTTCCGCCGGGACCTGCCTCATTTCATTGTGACTTGTGCGCTGCGGAAGCGGGGCTTGAGGAGAAACCTCTATTAGCTCCCGAAACCCGCAGAATCCCTGGGCCCGAGACAGAAAGCGGCCCCTTTGGAAAGCACCGAACTGCGTCGTACGAAATCTTCGGAAATCCCGAAACTGGCCCTGATAGCCTTCACCGGACTTCCCCTGTTTCGGCTTGTCCTCCGGGAGCCTACCAGCCTTGGACTCCCCGAGGTCCTTTACCAACTTATCCAAATCTTCTCCAAACAGCAAGCCCCCTTTAAACGGCAGCATACTGAGTCTAGATTTGGACGGCCTGTCCGCTGCCCAATTTCGCAACCACACAGACCTGCGGGCGGCCATCACGAACGCCGTGCTATTCGCAAGCGCTCTGATCAAATCATAATGTATGTCCGCTAAATACGCCGTCCTGGACTCCAGACGACCCAGCTCCCTGAGCTCCTTGAGATCCATGTGTGAAGATTGGCGCAGTCGCTGCACCCAGCGCAAACATGCCCGAGCCACCCAAGCTCCACAGATGGAGGCCTGCAATGACAGCAAATCCGCCTCAAATGTCCTTACGGTCTTAGGCATCCTTCAAGGCTGCACTGCCTTCCACCGGGATGGTGGTCTTCTTTGTAACCGCCGTTACCACCTCGTCTACCCGCGGTGCCCAGAACCTCTCCTTATTCTTATCGGCCAGAGGATAGAGCCTATTCATAGTCCATATACCTCGAAGCCCTACTTCTGGCCAGTCCCATTCCTCTTGGATCATTTTGTCGACTGCTCTGTGCACCGGAAACACCACCTGCGTCTGCCAAACCGCCTGAATAACCGGGTCTTCAACCTCCTCCTCCGCGGTTGTCTTTGCAGCGAGATTCAACATCTGCATAGATTCCGTGATCAACGCAGTAAGCTCTTCTCGACGGAAGACCCTAATGATCTTAGCCTGATCCTCGGGTTCTGGGATCTCCCCTTCTTCCAGATCCTGCGCACCTTCCTCATGCTCCCAGTCAGTATCCTCGACTTCCGGCCAATCGCCTTATGCAGCTGAAGAAGCTCGTGCTCTCGCTTTTTTAGGTGCTGGCGGTCCCTCGCCTACCTCGTTGGTCACCTCCAGTTGCTGGAAAGAACCGGAAAACGGCAATGACCCCAGCAACTTACCCTGATGTCGTAAACAAAAGGCCTGGTGCCTCATTAAAATGAAATCAGGGCTAAAATCCCCGAGGTCCATTGCCTGTGCAGCCAGCAGAGCTCCTGAGGGCCTCGACAATTCCTCCAACGCGGACCCTTGCGTAGGAGGCTGCGGAGACTCAGCCCCCACCCCCAACGACGCCACCTGCGCCCCCGGGGACTCTTTAATGTCCATCTGCTGCTCCACCGTGGAAGAAAGGGTTGCACAGCCATGGCACACTCCTGAATCGGCCACCGTGCCCCTCCGGGTGCCACAGACAACACACTGTGGTCGTGCCGCCATAAAGCAGATAAGTGAGTGCCTGATTGACTTATTTTTTATGATTATTATTATTTTTTTTTTTAAACCCCGTATAACACCAAATGAAACATGAAACTTAAGCCACCCCTTAAAAACTTTAAAAGGCAAGCAGTTCCCATGCTCTGCCTACGAGGGAAGGACCCCCCCCTTACAGTTCTTGACCAACTAAAAGCCCCGAGAAAGGACCCCCCCCTTAAAGCGGCCGTTTTGTGAATAAAATAAACCAAATAAACGGAGTACACATAAAGAAATAAAATAAAGAAAACGCGTTAAAAATACCTTTGTGCTTCACAGCCCCAGGCTTGCAACCCTCCCGGCAGCCACGCAGCTTCTCCGCGCTGCATAAAATGGCCGCCGAGAACGCCAGAGACATAAAGGCACCAAATTGAGCACCGGGCAGCGCTCCGATCCTTAACCGAGCTCTCTGCCATCAAACGCAGCCTGCAACCGGTGAACTGCTTACTGGTCAGGTCTGCGCCGTCTTTTTGGAGCTGCGTCGCTGTCTTTTTGGAGCTGCGCTGCCCCGCCAAGCTGCTACCAACTCCCCACTACACTGCACAACTGACCAGCCGGTGCACCCGGAGCCGCGTGTATGCAGCCACCACGGACCGGAAAGGTAATCTCGCTTGAGGGAGGGTTCTCCCCCGTAGAGTCCGGAGGGAGAGATCCTGCGGCCCACAGAAGAATGAAAACGACTTCCTGAGCTATCTTTTTTTTTTTTGAAACAGGCAGGGAGCAAGAAAGGCCAATATCCCTTTTCTCTCTCTATTTTTTTTTAAAGACAGTACACAAACAGTAAAAAAAAATCAAACTAAATGACCCCAATCTACACTATCGTACAAGCTCCTTATCCGTTTCTCCAGGGAGTCCCACACAAGGCTCACAATGTCCTCCTGCTGCATGGAGACTGGTCACACTGTGTGATAAGGAAGCTTATCATAGCTCAGGAAGGAGCTATAGGAAAGGTGAAGTGACTCTGAACAAGCAACCTGTCAGTTCTGGTAGAAATAAGAAAACAGAATTTTCCCATAAAAGACTACCAGTCCCAGAATGCACCAGGTTTCCAACAGCCATTAGAGGAGCTGAAGTGGGGAAACATGTGTTCAATCAGGAGGGCTATGAGGTAATCCCTAAGCACTCATCTCAAAGGGCAGGGCCTGATTCAGCACAGCTGCGCTGTGTTAGGGAGGAGCACTCATCTAAGCAGAATAAGAGTAGAGTTTATTCTACAGATGTGCATCTTCATGATCACCTTGGATATCCAGAGAATTGTCCTCAGTATCCTGAGAATCAGCTTGAGTTTGATCATCAGTTTCTTCTGAAGGATCATCAGAAGCAGAAGCCAAACCGGATGGACAGAGAGGGAAAGAGACCCTTTGGAAGAAGGAAGAGAAAAGCCTTTGAGAGGTCTAGAAGAGTCCAAAGCAGTACGTATACTGGGAGGTATTCCAAAGGCCAGCATACACCATTGGACTGGGGAAAGCCAGAGGAATGGTGCTGCAGAGCTAGGAATCACCAGAGGCTACCTGTGAGGGAGACGGCTGCACGTGGAAGGGACCCTAAGACCTGTGCCAGAAGGTATGTGAAGAGAGATCCAGTGTCCAGGGATCTGGATTGGAAGGCTGGACATAAGAACTGGACTACATACTGGCCAGGCTATATAGAGAGGAACTCTAGCAGCAATGGAAGCTCAGGTATGAACACTGATCTATGCCCTAGCTATAACCTTGAAAGACAGCAGGGAAACAAGTATTCTCCTGAAAATGCTCCATTGAGAGATTCATCTGTGCCAATCCATGATATTGAACCCATGCTTGTTGAACAAGGGGGAATAATAGCAGATGAGGATCCTGTTTATATGGACTGCTCTCTATCTAAACTCCGTTGGTAACTTTCTGTTATAAAGTACAGCAACCATCACAAAGAAATACAAATTTGTTCTTTAATCTACTCAGAAAAGCTCCTGAAGCAGGATTTGACCCACACAGTAGAAAGCAAGCCAGCTAAGGGGTTTCAGCTGGATAACTGCTAGCAATTAAGCCTTACTTAATTGCTTGTGAGCTAGGAGAGAATCACTTCTGTATCTATGTGGGAAGTAATCAGAAGTTAACCTGAAAAGAACAGTTTGTTTCTTGCTTTGTAGCTTTTCATTTATTGTTTTCCTGATTTTGACTTTGTTTTTTCCAAGTTAACACTGAAAGCAAGTTACCTAATTTATGTGCTACCAAGCATATCTGTGTTGGGAGAAATAACCCCATAAATAAATTTCTTATTGGCTTTACCCAAGAGCACAACTAAATTATTGTCAGCAGCTGTGTCTGGTGTGAATGAACTACATTGCCCACAATACCTTGCAAAATCATATAGATATATGCACTTGCCAAGACTGTGAAGATTATCACCCAGGCAGCCGTCTGACAACTGGGACTGAGGAGAGAGATCAGCAGGCTATATCCAGTGATGTCATGATTCTGACGTACCAGTCTCCAAGCTGCAGGAGGAGGTTGACAACCCAGAGTTAGAGGACTGAACTGGAGGAACGATAAGGAACACGTATTAGCTGGATAAGTGCTACCGGCTGGGGCTATCCAATGATATTCAGTGGTACTAGTTGGTTAGGGGAACATTTTATAAGGGGGAGTCTACTTTAAGTGGCAAAGTATGCACTTTGGTGGTATTTTAGTTATTTATGTGTGTATGTGGCCTCATAAAACATCGACCAGTGGCACACATTTATGCAGATAGGCATGCACATGGGCAGAGAATGGATGGGGCATTCAAGTAAGCATGCTGATTATAAGGCACTGTTATTTACATGCATACTGAAAAATGTGGGCATAGGCATTACATTATCTCCAGGACTGGCATAAATATCCACATCTGCAATGTTGGCACGTGTTATGCCCCTCAAGCTGGTATTTTATAAAGAAAAGTAGGTGCCTACTTGTCTTTATAAAATAGACTTAACATAGGCACCTTGAAAGGCACTTTAACTAGGCACCCCCCCCCCCCCTTCTTATAAAATTACCCTCATAGTGCTGGGGTGATCCGTGGGTGGAATGGCAAATTATCCAGAGAGCAGGAAAACCTTTATCCAGATAGTTATTTGGATAGTGAACTGAATATTATTGCTATCCAGACAGTGGCACTGGTCAGCACATTACAAAGATATTCAGTGCTGGCCATTATTCAGATTCTGGTGCTGAATATCTAGAATTATTTTTGGCCATAGTCACCAGAGTTTAAAAAATTGTTGACTACAGAGGCTGAATATTGTTCCTTTGGGTTTATTTTTCAGCTAATTAGGAGTCTTGGAGAATACAAAAAAATTGGTGTTTATGAGTGTTTTCATACCACAGGTAGAATTGCTGCATACCTTTTCTGACCATTCAGAAGTTGTTCGCAGAGAAAATACACCAAAACAGAGGGAAGGATACAAGGTAGGCCATGGGAAGGGTAAGAGGGAAAATGGTGCTTTTCCAACGTTTATTCAATAAACTCCTCTTTTGATATTTTTGCATCAAGGGTGTTTAATTGGTGTTTATCACTAACCTAATATCAGAAGTCCTACCTAGATTTGAATTGTTTTCCCTATGTGCATGATTCTTCATTTGTGCACTTTGAATTTCATCTGCCATTTAATCATTAAGTTTTCCAGTCTTGTAAGATCTTCTTTCATTTCTTCACAATCTAATCACTTTAGACCCATCTTTGTCATTTTTCATTCAAGTAACATGGTAACTTGTTAACCACACTACTTTTAAGGCAGTGTTTCTCAAGCTGGTCTTGGTGTAGCCCCTAGCTAGTCTGTTTTTAAGAATATCCACCATGAATATGCAGATAGAACTGAAAAAGACAGAAAAATTGTATTCGTTTGGATGGAATATACTTCAAATATCCACCAGATGGAGCCTGGTGTTCAAAATATCAATTTCACTTTAAATTAATGTGGCATATATATAGCTTTCAGAACAGCTTTTGAAAATCCAATATTGGGTCTGCAATGGTGAGAAATCACCTTCCAAAATTACATTACAGTTATTGCAGCTCAGAAAGATATGTGTTAGTTTGGAGAAACAAAATGTACAAATTTAGTACCTTTATTTTGCTTAATGCAACCACCCAGCCTGGGAAGTGTCAACTTTACTTTCCCCTTGATGTTAATGTCACGGTGAATGTGGTATTACCTCAAGTTGACACTCTCCAAGGGGATGGCCAGCAGGTTACACTAAGGGGCATGTTTACTAAAAACCGCCAATGTGCGCGCCGCACAATAGCGCACTAAAAGCGGTACTTAAGAGCGCTTAAGTGCCCCGCACACGTGCGATGAAGCCACGCACCCGTGTGCGTCACATTAACGGGTGCCGCACAAGAACGGGCCTGCAAATGTCCGAGAGAGGCGTGGAAAGGCTAACGGAGGGCGGAGAAAGGCTCTGGAGGGGCGGAGAGACGGGGTTAATGGGCGGGGAAGGGGAGGGGAGAGGCACCCCGCACATTATCGGGGCCGAATTTACAAGGAAAAAATAGCGCGAATGAAACACTCGCGGTAGAGGGCAGTTAAAGGGAAGATAAACCATTTCCGTCAGCAATGTACAGGAAAACCGGGGAAACCTGAAAAACGTAAGCAGTGTGATACATGTGCACAGCACAAAAGTGAAAATAAAAATAGAAAATGACCACAACAAAAATATTAAAAATAGTAATTCAGCTGGGGAACAGTTATAGTAATGGGCAAATATAAAAACCACACCCAGGAAAGCTCCAAAAAAGAGGAATGAATCTTTGAAGGGTCTATGGAGTGGAGACCCCACCAAAAATCATTTCCTATTATTGGAGCTTACCTGGGAGTTCCCGTAAGGTTTGCCCATTAATAGCATTGTTGCCCAGCTTGGTTATATGTGTTCCCCTGTATCTGGCAGTCCTTTGTGGGGTGTATGTGCACGTTTGTCTCCAGGCAAGGTGAATGAGCCCACAGTAACAATGTGCAGAGCAGGGTTTCCAACTCTTGCGGTCAGGTTTCCTATCTCCAGGGACAGCACAGTGTCTGTGGTCACAGTGTGGTGCAGTGGACAGAACCAGCATGTCTAGAAACAGAGAGTCACAGGTTCAAATCCCAGCTCGGGCACCTGCCAGCCCAGTCCCCATCTTTTACCCACCACTAAACCGAGATAGTGAAGACCCCCCTTTATTGCAGAGAACATAAGCATGGTTCAATCACCCATATTTTAGCTGACACTGCTCACACACACCATGACAATGGGCATTACCCACAGCCGAGTCCCCCAAATGCAGTCCTCTAGTGCCACAACTCAATCAGGTTATATGTTTTATGACATATAAGTACATGCCAGCATGTTGGTGGAAGGGTACAGGTGGTGGAGGGGGCAGTGGCTGCCAGCCACAGAAGACAGTGGCCTAGCCATGTGCAGGCTGGCAGCGTCCACTGCAACAGACAGGCCTTGTTGTATGTACATTTATGGAATTTCCAGGGAATGTAAGCAATCTGTGGCAACACGGTGGTGCAGTGCATTCTGACAGTATGTGCAAGAACAGAAAGGTCACAGGTTCAAAGCCCAGCTGGGGCTACTGCCAATCCTGTTCACATATATTTCCCATAACTAAACCTTGATAGTGAGGACATACACACTGGTAATATGCCTATGTTTTACCACCCCGAGCACAGACACCATGAACACGGGTATTACGTAGAGCAGAGTCTCACAAATGCAGTCCTGGAGGACCACACAACATTCTGGCTCCATGCTGCGTCTAATACAAATGAGTGTGCTGCATATCTATGCACCACCCCCATGGTATGCCGATGTAGCACATGCATATACATGAGGGGTAGCATAAAACCAGAACAGTGTATGCAACACCATGACCTGATGTGGGAAACCCTGCTGTAAAGTAGCAGCCAACAGGGCCCGACACACCCACACCCACACCCACAGGCCCCATTGGACAATGCCTACTTGAGAGGCAGGACATTGGGCCCTGCCTGTATCTCCCAATATGAGCAGTTGCATACCTTAGCGATGCTACCCTACACCTGGGTATATGGTACACAGCTATCAAACGTCTCCTATGAAAACTGGCAGATATCAATTTATACGCAAAACACATGTTGATGATTGAGCTCCACCATAACAATCATTCTGATGTCTGTGTTGTGTGCTGCAGGTCTGGCGTCCGACAGTGTTTACCACCCTAGGGAGTGACCCCCATCAGCCTTGCGTACCATATCCATGCCTGTACTGTTCTCAGGACTGGTGTGTTGGGTAGGGCAGCTAAACCCCCTTGATTGTAGCACAAAAGATGACCAAGCTGGGTAATGGTGACAGCAATGGGAAAACTTAAACAGACACCCCCAATAAAGGCCAGAAGAAAGTATATGAATCTCTGAAGGGTCCCCGCTCCTGCAGCATACAAGGTGCATGTTCACACCTTGAGATAGGATATAGCAGGGTTCCCCACTCCAATGGACAGTTCCCCTATGGCATGCCCATGTTCCACAACAGTATGTATGAGTTGGGGGGACGCGTGGATGATTATGCAGGCACCCAAACCCCAGAATGCACAGCATAGGCAGTCGCCTACATGCACACTGGATGGCCCAAAACTGTGCACCACCAGCACCAGCAGCAGAAGGACATGCAGCATGTTGGTGGAGGGGTCCTGATTTCCTAGGGGGGCAGTGGAAGGTGCCCAGAGAAGACGGAGGCAGACACCCCTTCACGTGGGTGCAGGGCACCCCAACAGAAGGGCTCTTCCTAACAAACACACATGGTAGCACCAGGGAGTACATTGTCTCTGTGGCCGCAGTGTGGTGCAGTGAACACAGCCACTGTGTTCAGGTGCCTAAAAATTACCAGTTCAACTCCCAGCTGGGGCCCCCGGAAACACAGTCCACATATTTTACCCACCAATAAACCCTGATAGTAAAGACAAACCCTAATTGCAGAGAACAAAAGCATGTTCCCAAAACCTCGATTTTACCCTAAGGAGCACATACACCTGAACAATGTGCAACACCTACAGCAGAGAACACAAAATGCTGTCCAGTAGGGCCACATTTCACTCAGCTGTGATACGGTAACCAATATAAGCCCATGTCAGCATGGTGGCGTACGCCTCCCGGTGAGAGAGGGGGCAGTGGCTGCTGCCCACAGAAGATGCTGGCCTAGCCCCCATCACGTGGCTGCAGTGCACTCCAACAGACAGCACCTGTGTGACAAACACCCATGGACTCCGCAGGGAATGCACCATTGCTGTGCTCAGATGGTGGTGCAGTTGACTTAGCCAGTGCCTCTAAGACCAGAACGCCACAGGTTCAAATCCCAGCTGTGGAACTTGCCATCCCAAAACCCACATTTTACCCATGAGGGAAACATGGTAGTAAAGAATGAAACTTTCCTGCAGAGGACATAAGCGTCAGGCAAAAGCCCATACCTGTCCTTAAACAGCACACAGCACATAAACATATGCATCACCTACAGCAGAATCCCCCAAATGCAGTCATGGAGGGTCACAAATTACTCTGGTTGGATGATGTCTCCCAAAAAGATGCGTGTGCCTTAATGTAAGTTAACGCCCCCATGGTATGCAGATGTATCATAGGCATATTCATTACAGACATCATGAAAACCAGACCAGTGTTTGTGCCACCTGGACTGGAGTTGGTAACCTCTGCCCTATAGCACTGGGCAACAGGGGCAGAAACACCTGCACCTGCAGGCTCCATTATCCAAAGACCAATGCAGCGGCAGGATGTTGGGCCCTGTGTGCCTCTCCCAATACTAGCATGTGCATACATTACCAATGCAACAGTAGACATGGGGATACGGTACAGAGATATCAAAAGCCTGTTATGAGCACTGTCAGATAGAGATGCCTATGTTAAGCACAAGCAGCTCATTGAGCTGTACCATAGCAACGTCTCTGATGTATGTGCAATGTTTGTCAGGTCATGTGTCTTCCAGTGTCCACCACCGTGGAGAATGACTCCAACAGTACACCATAACATTGCCAGGCCTGCAATGTGCCCATTACTGGTGCATTGGCCAGGGCTGCCACATAACACAACATCTGCTCAATGCTGCCCTAGGTGTGGGGAGTGTGTGTCCGTCTATCCAGTGAGTGGTGTTTGCCAACACCCTCTGCAGCACACACTGATAGCACTTTTGCCAGTATTGGCCTGCAAATGCGCATAATGAGGAGCAAAGTACTGTGGGTATAGAACAGACAGGGCGGCATGAGCAGGATGCATCTGCACAGGGCACACATGACTGCCTGGGACGATGTAGTGCCTGGCGGTCACCTCCACAGACATGGTGTCCATTGAATGCCCTGCTTGGAGGTCATTCTCACCCCGACCGATCAGTGAACACGGCCTGGCTAGGTTCCACCACAGTGCCATATAGTAGGTCTCTCATGTGATGTATATGGGTTCTGTATATATGGAGCCCAATCACTGAGTTAACTGCGTGGTGGGTGTGTTCACATCCCAGTTATGGGTGGACACATTTCCCCTGGTAGCATGCACTATGGACTGCCTAGTGGCCTGTCTGCAGTGAGCATGTGTCTGGCTGGTACACCGTGCGGGGTTCAGTAGATGGGGACACACTGTGCCTGCTGCTGGGAAATGTAAGATGGTGCTGTGGGGATCAGGCCCTACTGTCTGGCGGCTCTGGAAATATGGATGCGTACAGAACTGCAGAGAGTTCCCTGTAGGTTGTCTGTACCACAGCTAGACTTTGTCTGATGGTGCTGTCAGCTGCTACCAGTGTAGATGGGATATTGAATGTGGATATGTTGTTGGGGGAACCTTGATTCCACAGGGCCAGTTTGGTGGTCTGACACACTTCACCTCTGTGTACAAACAGCTCTTTTCCTCACACACCCACCGCACATATATCATTTGGGCAGGGCACCCACACAGGAGATGCACCCCTCTGTGAGCATTGTAGCCCACAAAGCCCAGAGGTGACTGGTAGATCCAGATGGTCAAAGGTGTGTCTGATATGCCAAACTATCTGACATCGGCAGACAAGTTGACATGATGTATAGGCCATCGCCGCCAGGATAGGTGCTGTGTGTCCCACCTCACCCTCAGGGTGAGCACAGGCCACACACACTCTGATGGTCTGTAGCCACTCTGTAACAGCACCACGGAAGTTCAGTACCCACTACTAGTCCTAGGTGCTGTTGTGTTGCACACCCTATGGTCTGACCATCTGTATAGCGCTGCTTTGCATGTACAGTGCATCATGGGTGTGAGTGGACACACCCTACCCTGTTAAACGTAGCACACAGTCTGCAGAGGTTATATTGCAGCCAGCCAGACATCTCGTCACAGCTATGGAGCTGTAGTCCACTGGTGACAGTAATGCCTCTGTAAGCGACAGGTTGCTGGTTCAAATCCTTGTTGTGGTTGTCCACACAAAGTATTTTTCATATTTACATTGTCACATATACTGCGTCAGTCAGCATCAGTGCTGGTTACATTGCACAAATCGGACATACTTTGCACAGGGCATTGTAACATGGAGATAAATATTTCTCAAGGGTCTTGTGGGCTGTCTGTCCCAGAATGTGTGTAATGTCCTGTAGTACTGCCAACTCAGAAACCATCACAGTGCATTAACCCTAGGATGCCCTATAAGGTGTCCTATGGAGCACCTGATGCTTACAGCACTGTGAGGATCTCATAGCTGCCACCACTATTTTACATTCTGAAACCGGTCATTGGCTGTACTCACCAATAACCTCACTGTGGATGGAAATACACAACCTCTGGCTCCACAGTCAGCGAGGTAATCTGGGGAAAAAGCCATGACACCTATGCCATGCTGATGTATGCTGACATGCTGTAGCACAGCCAATAAAGCCATGCTCTCAGAAGGGCATGATGGTGAATAGTCTGTTTGCTGGCCCAAATTGTGGGCAGAATGCATAACAAACTATAAGGCTGTGTGTCTGCCAGTCATTGCAGAGCCCTGACTGTTACAGGCATGAAAATGCTCTGAGTAGCATACAGTCACAAAAAGAACAAGTAGGAATCAAAACTCTGTCTCCTGCTTATAGAGACATTGCACCAACCAGTAGGCTACAATTCCACCCAGCTCTGCTTAGCAATGGCTGGATATAATGAGTCTGCAGGTCACTGCCTAAAATGTCTGCTGTATGTGCCAGTATAGGTTAGCCCCTCCAGTACCCATGATGCAGTGCACATGCAGAACATCAGTCTGCAGTTGATCACCAAATGGAGAATGCACTGATCCATCACCTCAGCTCTGTAAGATGCACTGGCAGTGTATGATACAAGCACAGAGCAGCTACAAACTGTGCCACTGAACAGTTTCTGCGGTCACTCTGAGGGTGAGGATGGGCGCCCAGCACCTGGTCCCCAGAACATGCAGTGCTAGAGATGGTCTCTGCTGCTTATACTGCAGATCTCTATCATTGCTAGTGTGTTGTGCTGGTCACCTGGTTTCTTGCACAATTGTTGTATGTGCCAGGAACAACTGGCTCTATGTTCTACTCCTGTTGGATAGGGGTTCTCCTAGAACAGTGCATGTCAATGCCTAGTGTTGCTACTAGAGTTCTGGTGGTCCTACCATTACCACAGGGCTTAAACCTGGACTACCTCCTGTCCCACCACCTAGGACTATTGCTCATAGAAAGCATAGTCAGACTGCACTTGCTGCCCAACACTGAGATTTTGAGACATGCACATACAATCTACAGACAGTCCACTGGTCAGCACTCATTGCTTATGCACAGAGCAACCGTGTGCATATAGGTTTGGAATAAGCAGCATGGACACCCAGCATTTGGTTCAATGAGCGGACATCCCAGAGAGAAATTGCACCCTCATCACTGGAACCAGACACTATATAACACTATGTGTATGCATAGCCGCACCATGGTCACTGCTCAGACAAAGTGAGAGTGCCCTCCCAGCATGATATGCTGTGGCCACCCAGTCCATGCACATGGCAGATGAGCACTATGACGTCTCAGCCACTGACCCTACGTCTGATGCAGATACATCCTTGGCAATTGGCCCTGTTTCAGGTCTTATTCACAATCCTTTGCACCTCATCATGTAAATTTACAGACTAATGCTAGAAACAGCTTAGGTAATGCGAGGCTCAGTGAGGTTTAGAAAGCCACAAAACAATGAAGAGACACACACACACACACACACACACACACACACACACACACACTCATATCACTGTGCTGTGCAAAAATGGGGATGGTTGGCATTCTTGCCTGCCACTTTGGTCTCAATATCAGCTCAAACATTGTTAATGTGGGCTCATTGTGCAAGAGCTAGTAGCGCGCTCTGATGTTAATGCCCACTCAGTGTGCCGATACTATCAGCCTGACTCTCCATTCAGCTGTGGATAGTAGAGCCTGTCTGTGTGGCTGATGAGTGTTTGTACCCTTGCTGGCCGATTCATTGGGGGTTGCACAAGCTAGTATTGTACCTTCACTGTAGCCACCGGGACATGCAATGCATGATCCATAGCCAAGACCTGTATGTGTGACTCTCCATTCATATACTCTCCACTCATATATATGCATTGAGCCACAGTGCTGCCTTATGATTACAACAGTCCCTGGGGCTGACATGCTTCCCATCAGACAGACCTTGGCACATATTGCAATGTGCATGGCGCAGAGGACCAGGACATGGCTTTGGTCTGCTGTAGGCAAGTGCTGCTGCTACCTCCGCCAACATCCCCACACCATGCTGACATGCCCAAGTGCTGTCAGTGTTGGTGATGTGCAGTCCCAGCCCATCCAACATGCAGGTTGGTGGGTGCCTAGGGTGCAAGGTCTGAATAGGGGGAGCAGAGGCATACATGGACAACCATACAGCCCCCCCAACCATCTGCCTCTGCAGGGACCCCATCACTGACTGCCAATGATACATCTTGGGGGAGGATGACAGCTACTGCTGTGGTAGTCCCCTGGGTGCCTGAATGTTGCAGCAATCAGGAGGGCTATAGCTGCTGGCACTATCGGCCTCTTCTCCCACAGCTGGGTTCAGTGGCAGCAGGAGAGGCCAGCTGAGATCTCTGCCTGGGGTGCCAGGACCTTTGGACCGCCCCATGTGGTACATCTTCTTTCCGCAGCAGTAGCATGTCTGTGTGCCACCACTGTCACTGTGGGATCATGACGGACATCACAGATGGTAATACAGATGGCAGGATACCCCTATGAGGACAAGCTAAAAAGGTTGGGACTCTTCAACCTGGGGAAGAGAGAGCTGAGGGGAGAAATGCTAGAGGTCTATAAATTAATGACTGGAGTGGAATGGGTATTTATTTATTTATTTATTTTTATTATTTTATTTAATTGTTTTTCTATACCGCACTATTTATTATCAGCGCGGTTTACAGGGAACGTATTTGTGCAAAGAGGGCAGTTCAATGCACTTACAATAAACAGGGTAAATAAAACATGGATAACAGGTTAACAGGTAACAACTATTTACAATTAGGTATGCAGGTTTATACACCTTAAACATAGATCGATTGTTTACGCCATCAAAATGTAGAAAGACTAGGGGACATGCAATGAGATTACAGTGTAACCCATTTAAGATAAGAACATAAGAACATAAAATATGCCATACTGGGTCAGACCAAGGTCCATCAAGCCCAGTATCCTTTTTCCAACAGTGGTCAATCTAGGTCACAAGTACCTAGCAGTTTCCCCAAAAGACACAGGTTCCACAATGCTTGTATTGGGACAAGCAGTAGATTTCCTGGTTCCCCTTTAATAATGGTTTATGGACCTTTCCTCCAGGAACTTGTCCAAACCTTTTATAAACCCGGCTACACTAACAGCTTTTACTGCATCTTGCGGTAACAAATGCCAGAGTTTGATTACACGTTGAGTGAAAAAACATTTTCTCTTATTAGTCTTAAACGGGTTACCCTGTAGCTTCATTGCATGTCCCCTAGTCTTTCTATATTTTGATGGCATAAACAAATGATCTACATTTACCCGTACCACTCCATTCATTAATTTATAGACCTCTATCATATCTTCCCTCAGCTGTCTCTTTTCCAGCTTGAAGAGCCCTAACCTTTTTAGCCTCTCTTCATAGTGATATCCTTCCATCCCCTTAACCATTTTGGTGGCTCTTCTCTGTACCTTTTCTAATAGCGCTATATCCTTTTTAAGATACGGCAACCAGAATTGCATGCAATATTCAAGGTGCAGTCGCACCATGGAACGATACAGAGGCATTATAATATCCTTTGTTTTATTGTCCATGCCTTTCCTTATGATACCTAGCATTCTATTTGCTCTCTTCGCTGCCGCTGCACACTGGGAGGAGAGTTTCAACATGTTATCCATGATGATGCCTAAATCTTTTTCCTGGGCGGTGGTTCCTAATGTGGAACCTTGCATCGTGTAACCATAGTTTGGGTTGTTCTTTCCTACGTGCATAACTTTGCACTTGTCCACATTCAATTTAATCTGCCATTTGGATGCCCAGTCTGTCAATTTATCAAGATCCTCTTGCAATTTTCCACAATCCTCATGGGTTTTAACAACTTTGAATAATTTTGTGTCATCTACAAATATGACTACCTCACTCATTATTCCCATTTCCAGATCATTTACGAATATGATAAAAAGCAGCCAACCCAGCACAGATCCCTGGGGTACTTCACTATTCACCTTTCTCCAGTGGGAAAACTGGCCATATTTTTTCAGTCAGCATGTAATCAAACTCTGGAATTCATTACCAGAGGATGTAGTAAAAGCTGTTAGTGTAGCTGGGTTTAAAAGAGGTTTGGACAGGTTCCTGGAGAAAGGTCCATAAGCCATTCACAGGTCTGCGACTAAAAAGCTGTTTGATTATTTTCATCTAATTTCCATGTATTTTGGTGTGTTGAAAACAAATAAAATATTGAAAAAACTCCTAGACGTCATGATTTGCCACAACATGCAAAATTGTCTTCAAATTTATCAATTTTTTTCACATTACTATTAATTAATTCAACTTACTATTAATTAATTCACATAAGTGCATTTAAGATCTAAAATGCCAAAAAAGCCTTAAAGGGGTTGTCCGAGTTATGTAAAAAAAAATATAGCACTGTAAATCTGATGGTCAGCAATATATACATAAGCTAAGCAAGTTTTAAGTCCGTGCTTCTAATGGTAGAAGGGGTTAATCTTTCCTGAAGAATCCAGTGGGAGGGAGACACAGGGCAGATAGGAGGGAGATGGGAGGAGTGGCTCAGTGGTTGGGACAGGTTACCTCAGGTCGTAGGGCTGGGGGTTCAATTCCCACATGGGGACAAGTAACTTCAGGCCGAAGGGACTGAGGTCTCTAGTCCCATGGCTGCTCCTTGTGGCCTTGGGCAAGCCACTTAACCCTCCATTGCCTCAGGTACACTTAGATTGTGAGCCCTTCGGGGACAAGGGAATAAAAAGTACCTGTTAGTATATACTTGTAAACCGCTCTGATGCATAAGTAAAGGGCGGTATATTCAAATGCCTAAACCATAAACCATAAACCATAGCAGCAGCTCCGGTCAGTGCAGGGGGGCGTGTCCAGCACTGTGACGTCTCGTGTACAGACACAGAGCTGCTCTCTCCTGCATGCCACACTTGTGCACGAATCATCATCAGGTTCTTGGTTCTAGGCTGTTCACACTTTTTCATCGCAATTCGTGTTAGCTCGCCATTCTTCAACCATTATGTTATGGCTCCGCTTAAGTGTATTAATTCGCCAGACAGTTTCTGTTTCATCTGTGGTGAATATACAGTGTTCAAGCAACAGCAGAATATTACAGACTTTGTGAAAAAAGTATACTTTGCATACTTTGGACTAAAAATTGGAGATCAAGATAAAGTCTGGGCACCTCATAAAGTGTGCAAACGGTGTGTTGAGGACCTCCGAAACTGGTTCAAGGGTAAGAAAAAATCTTTCCGTTATGGGATTCCTATGGTATGGCGAGAGCAAAAGAACCATAGTGATGACTGTTACTTTTGTTCATGCGATGTGAAAGGGTTTAATTCCAAATGGAAGCATTCCATTTCATACCCCAATCTTCACTCGGCAATTCGTCCTATCCCCCATGGCACAGATATACCAGTTCCCAAGCCCCCTGCTACCTTGGAAGAGATACCTAGCTCCGATGAAGGTGAAGTCATACCTGAACCAGATGACGAATCAAGTTCTGACTTTGAAGATGATACAAGACCAAAATTGTTTTCTCAGGAGGAGATGAATGATTTGGTAAGAGACTTGAATCTTCCCAAAGATGCCGCTGAGTTACTCGGATCAAGGCTGAAAAGCAGGAATTTATTGTTGCCAGGACTGTCATCTTCATGGTTCAGACATCGTGAAAAGGAGTTCGTTCCTTACTTCGCCCAGGAAGACAAGTTGGTTTATTGCATCGATGTCGAAGGTCTGATTGGTCAATTTAAAATCCAATATGATTCAGAGCAATGGCGTCTTTTTATTGATTCTTCAAAAAGAAGTCTCAAAGCAGTTTTACTCCACAACATTTTTTACGCTTCCATACCTTACACTTGAAGGAAACCTACGCTTGAAGGAAACCTTACACTTGAAGGAAACCTACGCTTCCATACCGTACACTTGAAGGAAACCTACGAGAACTTGGAATTGGTTCTTCGTAAATTTAAATATGAAGACCATGGTTGGCAAGTGTGTGGGGACTTGAAGGTCTTGTGCATGCTGCTCGGGCAACAAGCTGGGTATACCAAATATCCTTGTTTTCTGTGTCTATGGGACAGTCGAGACTGACAAAATCACTGGACCAAGAAGAGTTGGCAGCCGAGGGTGCTAACAGTCGGTGAAAAAAATGTCCTCCGAGAAACTTCCCATAACGTTCTTCTACCACCTCTCCACATAAAATTGGGATTGATGAAGCAATTCGTAAAATCACTTCCAAGAGATGGAGAATGCTTCAAATACTTGGTCACCAAGTTTCCAGGCCTGTCGGAGGCAAAATTGAAGGAAGGTGTGTTCGTCGGACCAGACATTAGAAGGCTTATAGTTGATCAAGAGTTTGTCAATACCATGACGGATCCTCAAAAAGAAGGGTGGATTGCATTTAAAGAAGTCGTACAGAAATTTTTAGGCAATAACAAAGATCCTCACTACAAAAAGATCGTCGGACGAATGCTGAAAGCATTTCAAGCTTTAGGTTGCCTGATAAGTTTGAAAGTGCATTTCCTCCAGTCCCACCTTGACTACTTTCCTGAAAATTTGGGAGCTGTGAGTGAGGAACAAGGTGAACGATTCCACCAAGACATTAAAGAGATGGAAAGGAGATACCAGGGAAAATGGAGCATTACAATGATGGCAGACTACTGTTGGATGCTTCAGAGAGACGTTCCAGATGCTACTCACAAGCGTAAATGCACCAAGAGGAGTCTCATAAGGAAGAAGAATCGAGTTTAGTGTGTTTAGGTGAGCTCATTTTAGTTCAAAAAAGGATTTTCATGAAAATATTGTAATAAAACTTTAATTTTATAAGTCTATTTCCATTTATTTGGAGGTATTGCCTTATTTAACATAGTTACCTAAATTGTCAGGAAACGTGATGTCCTATGACAAAATGGAGGTCATTTTTGGATTCAGCGCACCAAAATACATAAAGATTACGTGGAATAACCAAAACAGCTCAAAAAAGTTTTTTTGCAGACCTGATGACCCAGGATATCCATTGCTTGCCCCAATACAAACATTGTGGATCCTGTGTGCCTTTTAGGGAAACTGCTAGGTACTAGTGACCTAGACTGGCCACTGTTGGACACAGGATACCGGGCATGATGGACCTTGGTCTGACACAGTATGGCATATTTTATGATCTTATGTTCTTATATGCTACCTGGACAGCTGCCTGGTTTGTCCTGTGCACCAACAACCCCCACTGCATGATCCACGTAATGCCTCCTTTGCCCCATTTGCACCACCAACATAGTGCCCTTTCATACTTGGGCACTATGCTGTTGCTGCTAATGGAGCACTACTATCACCTTCCTGGGCTCCCCTATCTGTGCATCACATTGCAGTCGTTAAAATAGACTCTTTCCTCAAAATACACCCTTTCCATGAGGTTTTACTTTGCATTAGGGTTCCCAGCATTAAAGGGCTTTAACACACATTAGCGCAAGAGGTAATAAGGGAACACCTGTTGTTAATGCCCTTTCCCTGCCCCGTTAACGCCCATTCTCCTCCTACAGCACCCTTTACACTGCTGGCATCTTTAACGGCCATTAAAGCAGCTTTTTCGCTGCATTAAGGGTGTAAGGGTGCTGATAACGGGCATTAACGGCACACTGGCTCTCTTAATGCCCTTTAATAAACATACCCCTAAGTCTGGAAATTGTACCAGTGATTAATTTAACCATTGTATTGTTTGCAGCTGCCTAAGAGAAGCAAGCAGTAATCTTTGAAGAAGGGAATTACGATAGTATACACAACAAGGAGAAAGAATGGTTTAAAATCAGCAAAGGTGTATGACAAGGTTGCATACTTTCCCCCTACCTCTTTAATTTATATTGTCACACCGCCCCCTTGGTGGTAGTGGCGGAACCCAACAGAAAGGGGGTGGACATGGAAGAAGAAAGTTTGTTTGTGAGGGAGCTTAGTTCAAGTGCAGGGCCCAGGTTCTTATAGGCCTGGTAGCCTTCTGGTTAACTAAGAGCTCTCAAGAAAATAATAGTCCGAGGGTAGGGAAATTATACGGCTTTTATTTCCCACGTTGCAAATAGGTTCCTAAGCTCAGAATACAACAGCACACACAAAAGAAATGTCCTTGCTCCAGGTTAAAGGAAAAACATGAACTGAAAAATCTGTTAACTTCACAGTACTGTCAAAGACGGAATACAGCACCAAACTTTACATACAGGCCACAGCTATTCCTCTGCTAGGCTCAATCCTCTTGGTCAGGCAATAGCTACATTCCATCGGAATATCTGAGGGATCCTCCGGGAATTCCACCTGCATGGGCTCGCAGTCCGGAATGTCTGAGGACTCTCTTTCAGGCCTTCTGTGTAACGCTTGTATGATGCGCCAATGATCAGCATTAAAAGGTAAGTCCTTGCATTGTATACTTTTATAACAGGAACAGTCTCTCCTGCACACTGTTTCTTCTCTAGCAAGTTTCCTGTTTAATGCAGGTTTGTATCTTGTCTCCTGAATGCCTCTAGAAGGACAGCCTTCTCTAGTGCCCTGCTCCTTCTGTATCACATTATTCCTAAAATCATAGTTATTAAAATGGCAGTTACCTTTTCTTCTAAGGTTCTCAGATTGAGGTGAGGGCTGAGGCCTGCTCCTGCTGGGTCTTGGTTTCTCAGCTGTCCAGGTAGGCCTTTGGTTCTCAGGTCTGCCTGCTGCTGGAGTTAGGCCTTGTTTGTGCCACAGCTCCTTTCTCCCAGGGCTTTGAAAGTTACCCTTCACAATTCTCCTTTCACCTCCTTGTTTGCTATTCCTTGTTGCACCTTTCAACAGTGGCTGGCCCTTGTTACTCTCAGGCCTTGGACTTTCGGGTATAGTCCTCCTCCTTTCAAGGTCAGCTTCCTTATGGTATCTTTCCCTCCTGGAGAGTGTATCTTTTCCTCTTTTAAAACATTTACAGCAAGTTTCTTCACCTGGCTCTGCTGAGTCTGCTAGGCCGTTCCCCTCGGTCAGGACTCCTATTCCTGGATCCTCACAATATCCATGCAAAGCTGGAACTGGAACTCCTTGCACCACTCCTTGCCAGTCTCCTTGCCAATCTGCTTGTGAATCTCCTTGCGACTCTCTTTGGCACTCTCTTTGCCACTCTGCGTCCCGGTCTGTTTGCCCTTCTCTTTGCCACTCTCTTGGCCACTCTGCGTACCGGTCTGACTTCCTCCAGTCATCTGAGCTTTTAAAAGGAATTCTTTCCTTTCTACATTGGGTGTTGGCTGGTATTGCATCATTGGCTCTAGGGCGTGGTTCCTCAGTCCTCCAGAGGTCTCTCTGGCTCCCCCTATATGGCTCCTCGTGATGCTGCAGCCGGTGTTTACCTCTTTTTTCTGGGTTTAAAACCTTTTCTTCTGCCTGCAGCTGGTCTGCAGTGCCACATATCCCCCCTCTTAAAATATGACGGGCTGGTGAAGCCTCTTCCACACAGCACGGAATACGTGACCTTGCGTCCGCATTAAAGTGTAGCTGATTGGTACTATACTTCTTCCGTTTGATCTCCGTCGGTATCTCTTCAGGGTCGAATACATTGGTCGCTGAGGCTAGCAGAGCAGAACGGTCATGCCATGGCCGAAGAGTGTTAATGTGATACACTTGTGTGTGCCCTTTGTCATCCTTGACTTCGTAGGAAGTCGGTCCCATCGACTTGACTATCGTATGCGGTCCTCTCCATCGGGCCTCAAACTTCGGGGTTGCACCTGCTACCAGGATCATTACTTTCTCTCCTGCTTGTAGTTGTCTGTGCTTTACCCGTTGGTCATAATAATGTTTTTGTCTTTGTTGACTCTTCTTCAAGTTTTCCTCCGCAACCTGGGAAGTTCGCTCTAGGCGAGTCCTGAGGTTCTGCAAAAATAGGGGCACCCCTATTTCGACCTCAACGGGTTCGATCCACTGTTCCTTTAGGACGTCCAATAAACCTCTCGGGGACCGTCCATACAGGAGTTCATACGGGGACGTGCCCAGGGAAGTCTGTCTCCGTTCCCTGCAAGCATACAGAACGAATGGTAACATGGTGTCCCATTCTGACATTTGGCCACCTAGCGCTCGTCGGAGCATTTGCTTTATGCTTTGATTAAGGCGTTCTACCAGACCGTTACACTGGGGATGGTATGCAGCGGTCTTCTTATGGTGTATGCCAAAGGCGTCCCACACCTGCGCGAGGTACTTTGACAGAAAATTGCTGCCCCTGTCTGTCAATATTTCCTGTGGAAATCCAATCTCACAGAATAGTTTTACCAGCTCACTGGCAATAGGCTTAGCCGAAATACTTCTTAATGGGATGGCCCATGGGAACCGGGTGGCCTGATCGATGATTACCAGGATATATTGGTATCCCCTGGGTGTTTTAACCAGAGGCCCTACAATGTCCATGGCCAATCTTCTCACTGGGTCTGAAATCACAGGCATAGGTACTAATGGCACAGCAGGAGGTTTTCGGGCGGTCACTCTTTGGCACGTTGCGCAGGATTCGCAGAATCGAGTTGTCTCCCGAAATACCCCTGGCCAATAGAATCTGGCCAGAATCTGGTCCAGTGTACCTTGTGCTCCCTTATGACCCCCTACGGGATGGTCATGGGCCAGTCGCAGAACCAATAATTTAAATGTGTTCGGTATCACCAGCTGTTTCCGCAGTACCCCTGTTCGTGGATCTTTACTCTCTCGGTAGTGTAGGTCATCCTCCATACAGAATCTGGGATAGGAATCCCTTTTGTCTCGTGCCTGCTCAAAGGCATGAGCTAGTACTGGGTCCGCTTTTTGCTCTCTCTTGAAGGAGGGAAACTTCTCCATCAATTCGGCCGGTACCCAGGGCATTCCTCCTCCGGCTTCCAATTCGGCCCGTCCCTGAGAGCGACATCTTCGTTCCCGCCTTCGTTCAGCCTTCGGCTTTCTCTCTCTCCGTAAGGGATCTCCAATTAGGTCCTCATGCGAGGGGAGGGTTCCTAAAGAATTATCTCTGGAGCATGAGGGCTGTTCATCATCCTGGGTATGGGATCTTGTGGAAACTAGAGCCTTTTTGGGAGGCTCACTCCTCTTTTCGCTGTTTGGCTGTACATTGGAGTGATCGGCCGACTTAGACCATGACTCCGGGTTATCCACAGACTTATGCCAACTACAGGTGGAATTTGGAATTTTGGTTGGAGACAAGCCCTCTTTAAGGCTTCTCCGGAACTGCGGCCAATCGCGGCCCAATACTAATTCTTGGGGCAATTTTGGCACGACTGCTACCAGCATTTCTTTCCTTATTCCCAAGCCTTTGACCCACAGCCTGTAGAGAGGATAGCTTGTGGCAGCCCCATGAATACATTTTATTTTGACGCGGCCTTCTGGATATTCAGGTACTGATCCACCCTGGCCTCTAATCACAGACCATAACCTTTGGGACATCATTGTTTGATCAGCGCCTGAATCCAGAAGCGCGCTTACATCCACTCCATGTATCTGTACAGTTAATACAAATCCTTCTCGGACTGTCTTTGGGGCCTCCCCCACAAGAGCAGTTCGAGTATTACAATCATTTCTTAAATGCCCCTTTTTACCACAGGCAAAACATCGCCTAATTTCTTCCTTATTTGGAGGGTTATTTCTCCTTACATTACCATATACTGGTCGGGAAGGGCTCCCTACTTTCCGGGCTTCCATACCTAAGGCTGCCTTGGGGCTACCCATCCTATGTTGGGTGACTTTCTCAGCCTCTAGGTACCGCTCAGTAAGGGTTATTGCCTCTGTAGTGGTACAGCAATTTTGTAACAGTAGGTAGTTCTGTACCCTACTGGGCACCGCTGTCATATATTGTTCTAACACTACGGCGTCCATTAGTGTCTCTATATTTTTCCTCTCGGGCTATAGCCACTTGTATGCTAAGCTCCTAATCCTGTGACCAAGGGCTTTTGGCGTCTCGTCCGCCCTAAGGGTAGTAGCCCTAAACATTTTATTGTAGATCAATGGGGTGAGTCCTAGGCGATCCCTAATTGCTGACACTACCTCTTCGTAGGTGTTGGCTAAGGTAGGCGGCATTGACCGGTAGGCGGCCAGCGCCTCGCCCGTAAGGGATGCTGCAAGACGTATTGACCATTGTTCTGGTGGCCAATTAGCTGAACTAGCTATTCTGGTAAAGGAGTCTAGGAAATTGTCCACATTATCTTCAGGACTCAATTTTCCTACCACCAAATCATGACAAGTCCATTGTCCAACCGCTTGCTTGTTCAGACCAGTCGCAGTTGACTTTTCTGCGTTGAGCCTCGCCATTTCTTCCTTTTGTTGCGCCAACCAGCTTTCCATGGTTTGCAACACTGGTGCCTGCTGTGCTTGCATGGCCTGCAGCGCTTGGGCCTGATTCTTCAGCGCCACCTCTGCCTGTTTATCAAATTGGTGGGCCATCCACGCGCATAGCTCTCTTGGCTCCATGGTGTACCTGCAAGGAAAGAAAAAGACACAACCAAGTGTGGCTCTCTAAACTTTTTTTTTTTTTCTCTACTTCTTTTTTTTTTTTTAAACTTCCTCCGGTGTCCCACACTAGACAGGCTTATTTACATTTTACCTGATTCTGGTGTGTAATCAGCATTGGAATGGAAGTTGCTGTTGCTCGCCACCACTCTCCGCTTGAGAAATCGGCAACAGGATTTTCTTTTTTTCAGGATTTCTCCCAATCCGTTCCGGGTTTTCAGCTACTCCGTTCCGGGTCTTTTCCTTCCGGTTCAGTTTCTCGAGCTGATCCACTCCGGGTTTTAGGATTTTTTTTTCAGCAGCACAGCCAAGACTGTTTCCTTTTTTTCCTCTGGAATTTTAAGCCTTTTCCTTTTCAGTGCTGTAGTAAATTCTGGGCAAAATGCAATAACTACGCCACTTTCCCATGTCACACCGCCCCCTTGGTGGTAGTGGCGGAACCCAACAGAAAGGGGGTGGACATGGAAGAAGAAAGTTTGTTTGTGGGGGAGCTTAGTTCAAGTGCAGGGCCCAGGTTCTTATAGGCCTGGTAGCCTTCTGGTTAACTAAGAGCTCTCAAGAAAATAATAGTCCGAGGGTAGGGAAATTATAAGGCTTTTATTTCCCACGTTGCAAATAGGTTCCTAAGCTCAGAATACAACAGCACACACAAAAGAAATGTCCTTGCTCCAGGTTAAAGGAAAAACATGAACTGAAAAATCTGTTAACTTCACAGTACTGTCAAAGACGGAATACAGCACCAAACTTTACATACAGGCCACAGCTATTCCTCTGCTAGGCTCAATCCTCTTGGTCAGGCAATAGCTACATTCCATCGGAATATCTGAGGGATCCTCCGGGAATTCCACCTGCATGGGCTCGCAGTCCGGAATGTCTGAGGACTCTCTTTCAGGCCTTCTGTGTAACGCTTGTATGATGCGCCAATGATCAGCATTAAAAGGTAAGTCCTTGCATTGTATACTTTTATAACAGGAACAGTCTCTCCTGCACACTGTTTCTTCTCTAGCAAGTTTCCTGTTTAATGCAGGTTTGTATCTTGTCTCCTGAATGCCTCTAGAAGGACAGCCTTCTCTAGTGCCCTGCTCCTTCTGTATCACATTATTCCTAAAATCATAGTTATTAAAATGGCAGTTACCTTTTCTTCTAAGGTTCTCAGATTGAGGTGAGGGCTGAGGCCTGCTCCTGCTGGGTCTTGGTTTCTCAGCTGTCCAGGTAGGCCTTTGGTTCTCAGGTCTGCCTGCTGCTGGAGTTAGGCCTTGTTTGTACCACAGCTCCTTTCTCCCAGGGCTTTGAAAGTTACCCTTCACAATTCTCCTTTCACCTCCTTGTTTGCTATTCCTTGTTGCACCTTTCAACAGTGGCTGGCCCTTGTTACTCTCAGGCCTTGGACTTTCGGGTATAGTCCTCCTCCTTTCAAGGTCAGCTTCCTTATGGTATCTTTCCCTCCTGGAGAGTGTATCCTTTCCTCTTTTAAAACATTTACAGCAAGTTTATTCACCTGGCTCTGCTGAGTCTGCTAGGCCGTTCCCCTCGGTCAGGACTCCTATTCCTGGATCCTCACAATATCCATGCAAAGCTGGAACTGGAACTCCTTGCACCACTCCTTGCCAGTCTCCTTGCCAATCTGCTTGTGAATCTCCTTGCGACTCTCTTTGGCACTCTCTTTGCCACTCTGCGTCCCGGTCTGTTTGCCCTTCTCTTTGCCACTCTCTTGGCCACTCTGCGTACCGGTCTGTTTGCCCTTCTCTTTGCCACTCTCTTGGCCACTCTGCGTACCGGTCTGACTTCCTCCAGTCATCTGAGCTTTTAAAAGGAATTCTTTCCTTTCTACATTGGGTGTTGGCTGGTATTGCATCATTGGCTCTAGGGCGTGGTTCCTCAGTCCTCCAGAGGTC
This sequence comes from Ichthyophis bannanicus, assembly GCA_033557465.1. Lineage (NCBI taxonomy): Eukaryota > Metazoa > Chordata > Amphibia > Gymnophiona > Ichthyophiidae > Ichthyophis > Ichthyophis bannanicus. The sequence goes on from CM066031.1 coordinate 554,148,430, forward strand.
TCTCTGGCTCCCCCTATATGGCTCCTCGTGATGCTGCAGCCGGTGTTTACCTCTTTTTTCTGGGTTTAAAACCTTTTCTTCTGCCTGCAGCTGGTCTGCAGTGCCACAATATGCAGAACAAATCTTCAGAGAAGCAGTATTGTATGAAGACAACAGAGGTGTGAAAACTGGTGGAGACTCATCAATAACCTTCGCTATGCTGATTATACCACATTACTGGCTGAAAGTGAAGATGATCTGAAACATTTGCTTCTCACGATCAAGGAACATAGTCTTAAAATGGGCCTGCACCTTAATATAAAGAAGACAAAGATCATGACAACTGGCAAAATCAATAAGTTCATCTTTAAAGGAGAAGAAATTGAAATTGTGGACAACTGTAACCTACTTGGATCAACTATCAATAAAGAAGCAACAAGCAGTCAAGAAATCCTATGACATATTGCTCTTGGCAGAATGGCTATGAAGGACCTAGATACGATTCTGTAGTGTTCATTACACCAATTACCCGTGCACATGGGAGCCATGCACCAGGAAAGAATTCAGACCACAGTCACTTGTCTGCAAAGAGGCCAGCTTTCATTTATTTAAACAGAGCTCACATGCACACAAACGTCTCTCTAGGGCAGTGATGGCTAACCTTTTTGAGCCCGAGTGCCCAAACTGCCGCACAAAACCAAAGAATTTCCTCAAAGTGCCAGCACGTCATTTGCATAAGTGGTCTTATTTGCATAAATATTTGCATAATGTTACCATACACTAACTTTTAGTAAACATGTCTCTTAATGAGTGTATGGATAAAGAAAGACTAAAAGATTTCTACATTACTATAATCCAGTGCCAACCGCCAGGCACATTAGGAACTACTACAAACGCTGCCCATTTAGAACCCATAGCAAACCCGCCGTATCCTGACAGCATTACCAGGACTCACAAAGCACCATACCCTACCTATCAAAAGGCAACACTGCAAATATTAAACCAATACATTTCAGTGAATACTGGGGAAAGAGAACAAGTGGCAACGTCAAATAGGAATTTCCTCTTGTACCAAACAAAGCGCAGATGTTAATGATGCACATTTCCCAGAGCTGACATATTCCAGTTAATAAATTCAAAATAAAGAGATATCTTTCTACCTTTTGTGCATTTTTTTTCAGTTGCAATTGGTCCAGCCATTTTCTTCTGGTTTCTTCATGTTTTCTGCTAACTCTCCATCGTCTGCTGTCCATTTGTCCTTTCTTCTCTCTTCTAGTTTTTTTTCCATTCTCTCTCTCTCTACATCTGCTTTAACATACTAATCTTTCTCCTTTTGCTCTTTCCTCATTCCTATTTCATCCACACAAATTTTACCCCTCCATCCTCAATCCCCAATTACTCTCCCAATACCTGGCCAATTGTAGATTTTTCATCCCTCCTACACAAAATATTTTTCCCCTCTCCATTTTACTCTCCCAGCCCCATCCCATTCTAATCCTCCCCCAACATCAGCTCCCTTCTAGTTCCAGTCTCACCCAGCATCCATTCCCTTCTTCAAGCCCCCCACTTCCCCTCAGCCCATTTCCATTCCAAGCCCCGTCCCCATCAGCTATTTGCAGTTCAAGCCCCCCACTTCCCCTCAGCCCATTTCCATTCCAAGCCCCATCCCCAACAGCTATTTGCAGTTCAAGCCCCCTTCCACTCAGCCCATTTCCAGTCCTAGCAACCCCCCAACCCATTACCAATCCTAGCCCCCCATAGCCCACTCCCAGTCCTAATCCCACCAGCCCATTTCCAGTCCTAACCTCCCCATCAGCCCACTCCCAGTCCTAATCCCCCATCACTCAATTTTTAGTTTAAGCCCCCCCAGCGCCTATCACCACTCCTAACCCCCCCAGCGCCTATCACCACTCCTACCCCCCCCAGCCCAGCGCCCATCACCTCTCCTAACCCCCCCCCCAGCCAGCCCAGTGCCCATCACCACTCCTAACCCCCCCCAGCCAGCCCAGTGTCCATCACCACTCCTAACCCCCCCAGCCCAGTGCCCGTCACCACTCCTAACCCCCCCACCCCAGCCCATCACTACTCCTAACACCCCCCAGCCCAGCCCAGCCCATCACTACTCCTAACCCCCCCCAGCCCAGCCCAGCCAATCACCACTCCTAACCCCACCAGCGCCCATCACCACTCCTACCCCCCAGCCCAGTGCCCATCACCACTCCTAACCCCCCCAGCCAACCCAGTGCCCATCACCACTCCTAACCCCCCCAGCCCAGTGCCCATCACCACTCCTAACCCCCCACCCCAGCCCATCACTACTCCTAACACCCCCCAGCCCAGCCCATCACCACTCCTAAGCCCCCCAGCCAGCCCAGTGCCAATCACCACTCCTAACCCCCCCCAGCACAGCCCAGCCCAGCCCATCACCACTCCTTTCCCCCCCAGCCCAGCCCATCACCACTCCTAACCCCCCCCCAGCCCAGCCCAGCCCATCACCACTCCTAACCCCCCCTCCAGCCCATCACCACTCCTAACCCCCCCAGCCCAGCCCAGCCCATCACCACTCCTAACCCCCCCCCAGCCCAGCCCAGCCCAGCCCATCACCACTCCTAACCCCCACCCCCCCAGCCCCCCCCAGCCCAGGTAAAATTAAAAAAAAAAACACGCCTGTCTGCTGCCGTTGTCGGGGCCGCCGCGGCAGAATCGAGCGTGCCGCGGGGCCCCCCTGTACCCACCCGGCAGAGCCTGCCCTCCCCGTAGCAGCTCTCTCTTTGGAGCTGCAGTCAGACGCGCCGGCTTGCAGAGCGCGAGGGAAGAGTTCCCTCGCTGCTCTGTTAAGCCCGCGGGGGCTGATGGGAAGTTCCCATCAGCCCCCGCGGGCTTAACAGAGTCGCGAAAGGGAAACTCTTCCCTTCGCGCTCTGCAAGCCGGCGCGTCTGACTGTAGCTCCAAAGAGAGAGCTGCTACGGGGAGGGCAGGATCTGCCGGGTACAGGGGGGCCCCGCGGCACGCTCGATTCTGCCGCGGCGGCCCCGACAACGGCAGCAGACAGGGTTGTTGTTTTTTTTTTCGATTGCGGACCTTCCCGCGTGCCAGCTGCAAGGCCTTCGCGTGCCACAGCTGGCACGCGTGCCATAGGTTCGCCATCGCTGCTCTAGGGATTCTGAGTGCAGGCAGCGTTCCCTACCTCCAGAGCGGTGGGAGAGGAGGCTGCCCCCGATGCTCTGCTGTTGCCCCCTTTTTATGCCTCTCTGTCACAAAGTTCCAGAAAGTTCTGCATATTCTTGCAAATCTCTTTCCCAGGGACCCACCCTCATTATCATATTAATGGCTTTATTCTTATCTTTTACTTTGCAAATGCTGAGTCTTCTGACCGCACCCTACTTCCTTTGTTCCATTGCTCATCTGTTGCTTCCGGCACTGTTTGTAATCTTCAGGGCTTATGAGCACTTTGTATCACCAGCTTTGCTTGGCCTGTTTAACTTGTTCAGGCTTGTTTTAACTTGTTCAGGCCTGACCTGTCTTTTCTTACCTGAGTCCATTCTCTGTGCACTTCTGCTCAGGGTATGGTTCCCTCTGGCTTCACTCTTGTTGTGCTGGGCTCTGGGTACTCATTCTCTCAGCCCACATGCTTTTCTTCCGTGCCATCATAATGTATTACAGCCTCAGGCAAGTGTGCAGCGATACTAGACATACCTATCTGCCAATCATCCCCTCATTCCCCACTTTTTCTTCTTTTTTTTTTTCTTATATATGGGGCAAGGGTAGAAAACCATTTGAGCTATGGGCCATGGATAATGACCATTTGAGACAGAGAGGGTTCATCAAGGGGCAACTTCTCATACTGTTCTCTGGAGACAATATACATAGGGGTATGTTTACTAAACTGTGTTAGTGCAATTCACGTTAGGAGCCGCATTAGTGGAAGGAAAGCCAAAAAAGGACATGGGCGGTACATCGTAACCAATAATGCGCAGTTGCGCATGGTATTGCGCGCTGCGCAGCAACGATCGCTACAGCGCGTGCGCTACTGCGCGCAAGCTTAAGACAGCGCGCAGACACCCAAATACAGAAACAGAGCTGTAGCACAATGGTTACTACACAGACTGATGGTACAAGGGTCATGGGTTTGATTCCCCAGTGTGCCTAATGAAGAAGGCTGGCTGAGGCGTCATGTGCAACCCTTTGAAGGCCTACTATAATATTTTATCCATATTCTGCAGCTGGGTTAATGTTTGCACATGTCAGGAAAATCGTACCCGTCATATCCAATATGTTCCAATAGTGACGTTCCCTCTGGCATGGTCATGTATGCTATACCATTTGATAGGAATATATAGGCAGAGGTTTGGATCCCGAAAGTACTGGGCTTGGCCTGGAAAGGGTTAAGTAGTGGGCTGTGAGGAAGGTTACTTGTACCTGAATAGTGCTGCCAGCAAACACACCCTCACAGTGGCGTAACCTAAGGTGCCACATAAGGCACCCTAGAGGGCACTCCATAGGGCACATTATAAAGTGCGCTGTCTGCCAAGACACCCTATAATGTCCCTTATAGGACACCATATAAGGCACCTCATAAGGCGCTTTATAGGGTGCCTTATGAGCCTATAGGGCGCCTTATGAGCCACCCTAAGGGGACAGTACCCTGAGGGTGGTCCTGCTGGCAGAACTAATATACAATAAAAACAGACAATGCCTAAGACAGCCCTATTGATGAACCCCACTGTGGGTTTAGGACCCATGACCTCTGGCTCCACAGGCAGTGTAGTAACCAGTGGGCTAGAGCTGCTAACAAACAACTGGCTGGCTACAGGAGGACTGCACGGCACCACACCCACATTCATCTGTGGTTACCAGGATAGGGTTAACCCACCCGTACCCATGATGCACTGCACATGCAAATCAGCAGTCGAGAGATGGGCACAAGAGCGGGTATGCACCCCCACAGCACCTCGGCCCTGTAGGGGGGACAGACTGTGTGTGGCACTGCCACAGAGTAGCCACAGACACTCACATTGTGCGGGTACAAGGCCCACCCTGAGGTTGAGCCCCCAGCACCAGGTCCACAGCACCTTTCATGGCTGAGATACGCCATGCTGCAGGTCCCCATCAGTGTGTGATAGGTAGCTCCGTTAGACACACCTAGGATACATCTGTGCCCTGCTGTATGTCTCGGTCATGCCTAGTCCTTATGGGCGATGATGCACTCAGAATAGTGCATATCCTGTGTTGGTGCCAAGGTTACCTGCTGTAGGTGAAGGGGGGGGGTGTATGGACCCATGGGCAGATCATCTACCACCACACAACCCACTCTCTGGGGCTTAGGGTGGGAAACAGGGTCACCCAGCAATAGATCCACAGTCTACCCCCCTGCAATGGCAGCGGTAGCGGGGACCAGCAACAGCAGTCCTGCTGGGGAACAGACAGAGCAGTACACATCCATAACGCAATAGCGGACAGATGGCAGTCCTGGATATGCTCAGCTGCCCCCCCCACCATTATCTGACATTCCCCAGCAGCAGGCCTCCAGCCGCTGCACCCTGCAAGGTGTTCCAGCAAGACACATACTAGCTGCAGACAGTCCGCCAGCTAGTCCATAGTGCATGGTCCTGGATGAGATGCATGTACCCAGTACCCAGATGATGTCAGCATACACACCAAGCAGATTAGTCAGTGATTGGGCCCCAAAAGGAAACCCATATATATCACATGAGCAAAATGCTATATAGCACTATGGGGGAACCTGGCCATGCCGTCGTCACTACTCAGTCAGGGCGAGAGTGACCTCCCAGCAGGACATGCTGTGGCCACTCTGTCTGTGCAGGTGGTACCGGGCACTATAATGTCCGAGCCATTGCCCTATGCCCAGCGCAGATGCGGCCAGGCCAGGCCACCCTATCCAGGCTATTCTCACGGTACCTTGCTCCTCATTATGCACATTGGCAGGCCAATACTGGGAACAGTGCTAGCAGTGTGGGCTGTGGAGGGTGTTGGAAGCCACCACACACTGGATAGACAGTGTCATGAGGTAGACAGCACAGACCCTGAAATATTAAGAAATAATAGGAAAGAAGAGCTTACCTTATAGCCACATGTGCAGTTGCAGCATTCACAATACAGAGAGGCAGGGAAAAGGAAAACAAACTTTCCACATGGTTTTAGTGACGCAGTAAGAATTGAGGGTTCCAATCAGGCTCACCTGGACCCAGACTCACGTTCTACGTTAGTTGAGCAGAGAGATAAAAACAGGTGGGAAATCCCACAGAGGCAGAAGTGGAAGGAGAAGGAGAAGGAGAGAGAAGGGAAGCTGGAGCCTGGATTAGGGCTGGAGCAGGAGTTTGATTGTGAGGAGGAAAGCAGAGACCAAAGGAAGTCTGACTGAAGTTCCAGGCAGGCTTGGAGAGAAGGTGAGAACAGAACTCCCAAGCAGTTACAGAAAGACACATTGCCTTGGAGAACCAGGGCTGAAGAAAGGCAGGCTGATAAACCCAGGAGAGCTAAGAAAGACAGTAGCAAAGTCTTCCCAGCCAGAGGGGTCCTCATACCGAGGCAAACAGCCCAGCCAACAGAAGGCAGAGGTCATGTCCAGGGAAGCTCACTGAAAGCAGGAAGTGAGTTTCCTTCAGCCAAGCACAGTAACCGGTGTTCCCAAAGAAGAGCAGGCTGCAGGGCAGAGAGAAAGCCTTGGCTAGAAGCAGAGGAGTTTGAAAGCATCTTCTCCACAGGAAGAGATAAGTACCCTGTCTTTGATAGAGGGAGAGAAGGGGGTCTCCGTGATAGAAGCCAGGCTTACAACAGGCTAGTGAACTCTTATTGGCCCAAGCCGTGGGAAGAAATCCAAAGCACAGCTCCTGCTATCTGGGACACCAAAAAGCAGCTCCAACTTGCAGCAACTGAGGTTTCCCCAGGGCAAGACTCGGAGGGCAGTTTCACAGGGGCTCAGTGTCCATACACAGGACCAGGTCCTGGCCCTATGCAGTGGGAGAACTATAGCACAGAAAACATCCCTGAGCCCATGGAATGTGCTTTATGTGTAGCTGATAACATAGAGTCTCTCTGTTAAGGAAAAGAGCAAGAAAGAAAGTGTATTTTTGCACATTGGAAATGTTATGGACTTTTACTTGCTGGAAAGAAGCATAATTATTATTTGTTAAGCATCCTCTACACCGGTGAAGCAACCGTTCTTTTCTGTTGTCCTTATTCTATGACATCCTCAAGGGAAAGGGAATAAAACCCAACCTTAATTTCACTCTGGTCACGACTACAGTGTCCTTATTTCCACAACTCAAGGCTATACCCGAGTCTAGGCAACCGCCTAGAACCGGCATGGTCTCACAAATGGCGTAGTTGGCAGGATACCAGGAAAAGAGGACACCGTGCAAAGAGGGACGGAGTCACCAGCGCCAGAGGATGCAACCAGGACGGCGGTGAACCACGCCCAGACAACTCCAGGATCAGGAGCAGTCAAGGACCTTCTCAAGGCCAGAATCACCACCTGACTCAGGTAATAGTATCTGGGTACAGCCAGGGTGGGATTCTGAGGAGGTATCTGAGGGACTGAAAATCCTAGTCTGGTAGCATAGAAAAAAAAAAAAAAGAGAGGTTCCGCACTTGGTTTTTTTTTTTCTTCTCTGATTATTGCAGGTTGTCAACATGGAGACTCCAGCGGATATCCTGAAGTGGATGGGGCTCCAGTTTGAGAAGCAACGCGAACTTGCCCAGCAGTGTCAAGAACGAGCCCTAGCCGCCATGCAGATACAACAAAAGTCGCTGACGGACTTGTTGCAGGTGGTACTGCAGGAGCGGCAAGCCAAGAAGAAAACCAAAGGACACTTTGGTGGGGTAGGCCCACAGACGTGTGGAATTTTGTCTTTTGGACAGTGGTCAGGAAAAGACAATATAGACGATTTTCTTGAAGCCTTTGAGCGGGTAGCTCGTGGTGCAGGCTGGCCCGAACAACAATGGGCGGTTCGCCTAGCTACCTCCCTGACGGGAGAAGCCCTGGCGGCATACAAGGCTATGCTGGCCGCCCAGGCTAATGAGTATACTAATGTGAAAGCAGCCATACGGGATAGGCTAGGCCTGTCACCTATGGTATACCGTAGAATGTTGAGAGCTACAAAAATCCAACAAGGTGAAACTCCGAAGGCACTAGGCCAACGGATTCGTAGCCTAGTATGGAAGTGGCTCATGCCAGAAGGGAAGACAATGGAGCACATTTTAGATATGCTTGTGTTAGAGCAGTTCTTTGAAGCTGTGCCAGCTGAGGTAAGGTCATTCCTCACTCTACAGAATTGCCAGACGACAGACAAGGCTGCTCTCCTAACGGAAAGATTCATTGAGGCTCAGATAGCCCATGGACCGCAGGGAGGCGCGAGCGACTCGCGTGGCATGGCAAACTCTGGTAGAGTAATGAAGGACCCGGAATTAAGCATATCAGCTACAGAAAAATGTAGGAGTAAGGGTATAGAGAATGACTCTTGCATAGTATGTTTTAAATGTGGGAGGTTGGGTCACAAGAGGTATGAATGCAAAGAGCGCACAGCACTAATAGGGGAAAAAGCAAAGTATAAACAAGGAGGTTTTCGCTTGGGGGTGGAGGTACATGGGGTGCAGGCCGAGGCCCTACTTGATTCCGGGGCGGACCAGACTATGATGTCAGGGCGGTTCTGGCGGCGTTTACAGGCCAGCAACCAATCCGCCCCAAATCAACCGGAAGGCGTGACCAAGATAAAATGCATACATGGGGCGGCTAACCCTTACACCCTGTACAAGCTGTCCATAAAAGGGTTGGGGGTTAAGAAAGAGGTTTTAGTCGCTCTAGTTCCCCGTCTCCCTTTTGACCTAGTGTTAGGCCGAGATTGGCCGCTATTCGAGGAAGGGATAGGCGAAGGCCTACTGGGTGAAGAAGAGAGCGCTCCTAGTGAGTCCTACGTCCAGCAGGTGGCGGGCCAGGTTGAACACCGGAAGGCAGATAAGCGGGAAAAGGGGGGGGCCCCAGAACAGCTGAAGGACAGAGGAGAAGGAAAAGCCTTAATGACTTTAATCCCGGGACCTTTGTTTGAAAAGCCTAAGAAGGGAGAGGCAGGTAAAAAAAACCCGGAAAACATTAATGAAGCCAAAAAGGAAAGCTTTGTGTTGAAGTACTGTAAGGCAGTCCCAAACGCCCAAGGGCCACAAAGAGCTAGCGCTGCTGCAGCTGGGTGCGATCTGTTCAGCGCAGTAGAGGAAGTAGTTCCCAAGAGAGGAAAGGCATTAATAAGCACCGGGCCACAAATCCAGTTGCCAGCAGGTTGCTACGGGAGGATAGCACCCCGGTCTGGGCTCGCGGCCAAACATTTTATAGATGTTGGGGCGGGGGTTATTGACCCCGATTACAGGGGGGTTGTGCAGATTCTACTCTTCAACTTTGGGGAGCAGGATTTTAGGGTCAAGGTAGGGGACAGGGTAGGCCAACTTATATGCGAGCGGGTTGGGTTCCCCGAGATAAAAGAGATGCCATACCTGACACTACCAGCCGAGGAGGGGGTGGTTTTGGTTCCACGGGGCAGAATGAGGTTAAGGCTATCGCCGCCCTCGCAGAAGAAAAGGTAGACGAGGACTTAGGACTCCAGGTCCAGGAGTGTAAGGAAAACCCAGCTCCAAGAATGGGGGAAGAGTTGTCACAGCAGCAGCGGGACCAATTAACACGACTGCTAGCGGGTTTTCGGGATGTCCTCACTCCATTGCCAGGAGAGACAGGGTTGGTAGCCCATGAAATTCACACTCCGCCGGGAGAAATAGTGCGGCAGAGGCCTTATCGCCTGCCGGAGGCCCGTAAGAGGGAAGTGGTAGAACAGGTAAGGGATATGTTAAAAATGGGAGTCATCGAGGAGTCCAAAAGCCCCTGGTGCAGCCCGGTGGTTTTGGTACCAAAACCGGATGGGAGTCTGCGTTTTTGTATAGACTTTTGTCGAGTCAATGCCATCTCCCTCTTCGATGCATACCCCATGCCGAGGATCGAGGAGTTGCTCGATAAGTTAGGGCAGGCACGCTATCTGACCACCCTTGACCTTACGAAGGGGTATTGGCAGATTCCGCTTACCCGGGCCTCTAGGCCAAAAACAGCTTTTAGCACACCCCTCGGCTTATTTCAGTTTAAGCGAATGCCGTTTGGCTTGCATGGAGCGGCGGCGACATGCCAACGCTTGGTTGACCAGGTGCTACGTCCACACCACCAATATGCAATGGCCTATATGGACGACATTGTGATACATAGTGAGAATTGGGCACAGCATCTGCCTAGGGTGGAGGCCGTATTAAAAGCCCTACGACAGGCCGGTCTGACCCTGAACCCGGCCAAATGTTTATTCGCCGGGGCAGAGGTGAAGTATTTAGGGCACATGATCGGGAAGGGTATGGTGCGACCATTAGGCAGTAAGGTAGAAAGTGTCCAGAAGTTCCCCCGGCCAATAACCAAGAAACACCTTCGTAGTTTCCTCGGGTTGGTCGGTTATTACCGCCGGTTCATACCACGGTTTGCGGACGAAAGTGCGGTCTTAACTGACATGTTGCGAAAAAATGCCCCAAATAATTTGGTCTGGTCAGCAGAAGCGGAGAAGGCATTCCTCCGGTTAAAAGGGAAGCTTTGTCAAGCCCCAGTATTGCGAGGGGTAGACTTCCACAGACCATTTATCCTACAGACGGACGCCTCGGAATCGGGTCTCGGGGCCGTCCTATCACAAGAGTTTGAGGGAGTAGAGCACCCCATTCTATATTTAAGTAGGAAACTGTCCGGGGCAACGGTGGAGAAAGAATGCCTGGCGATTAAGTGGGCGGTAGAAGCCCTTCGTTTTTATCTCATGGGTCGCCGATTTATACTTGTCACTGATCATGCACCCCTAAAGTGGCTAGGTATGATGCAGAATCATAATCCGCGGCTCACTCACTGGCATTTGGCCCTGCAGGCATTTACGTTTACTGTAAAACATAGGGCAGGCAAGCTCCACCTTAACGAGGATGCATTGTCGCGTATTCCGTGCTGTACGGACACTTGTCCCTCAGCCCGCAATAGCTTAAGAGGGGGGATATGTCATGAGGTAGACAGCACAGACCCTGAAATATTAAGAAATAATAGGAAAGAAGAGCTTACCTTACAGTCACATGTGCAGTTGTAGCATTCACAATGCAGAGAGACAGGGAAAAGGAAAACAAACTTTCCACATGGTTTTAGTGACGCAGTAAGAATTGAGGGTTCCAATCAGGCTCACCTGGACCCAGACTCACGTTCTACATTAGTTGAGCAGAGAGATAAAAACAGGTGGGAAATCCCACAGAGGCAGAAGTGGAAGGAGAAGGAGAAGGGGAGAGAAGGGAAGCTGGAGCCTGGATTAGGGCTGGAGCAGGAGTTTGATTGTGAGGAGGAAAGCAGAGACCAAAGGAAGTCTGACTGCAGTTCCAGGCAGGCTTGGAGAGAAGGTGAGAACAGAACTCCCAAGCAGTTACAGAAAGACACGTTGCCTTGGAGAACCAGGGCTGAAGAAAGGCAGGCTGATAAACCCAGGAGAGCTAAGAAAGACAGTAGCAAAGTCTTCTCAGCCAGAGGGGTCCTCATACCGAGGCAAACAGCCCAGCCAACAGAAGGCAGAGGTCACATCCAGGGAAGCTCATTGAAAGCAGGAAGTGAGTTTCCTTCAGCCAAGCACAGTAACCGGTGTTCCCAAAGAAGAGCAGGCTGCAGGGCAGAGAGAAAGCCTTGGCTAGAAGCAGAGGAGTTTGAAAGCATCTTCTCCACAGGAAGAGATAAGTACCCTGTCTTTGATAGATGGAGAGAAGGGGGTCTCCGTGATAGAAGCCAGGCTTACAACAGGCTAGTGAACTCTTAATGGCCCAAGCCGTGGGAAGAAATCCAAAGCACAGCTCCTGCTATCTGGGACACCCAAAAGCAGCTCCAACTTGCAGCAACTGAGGTTTCCCCAGGGCAAGACTCGGAGGGCAGTTTCACAGGGGCTCAGTGTCCATACACAGGACCAGGTCCTGGCCCTATGCAGTGGGAGAACTATAGCACAGAAAACATCCCTGAGCCCATGGAATGTGCTTTATGTGTGGCTGATAACATAGAGTCTCTCTGTTAAGGAAAAGAGCAAGAAAGAAAGTGTATTTTTGCACATTGGAAATGTTATGGACTTTTACTTGCTGGAAAGAAGCATAATTATTATTTGTTAAGCATCCTCTACACCGGTGAAGCAACCGTTCTTTTCTGTTGTCCTTATTCTATGACATCCTCAAGGGAAAGGGAATAAAACCCAACCTTAATTTCACTCTGGTCACGACTACAGTGTCCTTATTTCCACAACTCAAGGCTATACCCGAGTCTAGGCAACCGCCTAGAACCGGCATGGTCTCACAACAGACACACACTCCCCACACCTATGCCAGCATTGTGCAACAATGGAGGTGTTGGGCAGCCCAGGCCACCACACAAGTCCTGAGCACAGTGCAGGCATGGCTACGGTACGCAATACTGTAGGAGTCACTCCCCAGGTTGGTAAACACTGTCAGACACATGACCTGTAGCACACTCCACATACATCAGAAAGGTTGCTATGATGCAGCTCACTCAGACACTTGTACCTAACCTAGGAATTGCTATCTGCCAGTAATCCTAGCAACCTTTTGATAGATGTGTACCATATTCCCCGGTTTAAGGTGGCATTACTAAGGTATGCAAGTGCTAGTATTGGGAGATGCACGAAGAGCCCACAGTCCTGCCTCTCCAGAAGGCTGTGGATAATGGGGCCTGTGGGTGTGGGTGTGTCTGCCCCTGTTGGCTGCTGCTTTACGGCAGAGGTTCCCAACTCCAGTCCTGCGGTGCCACACACTGTTCGGGTTTTCATGCTGTCCCTCATGAATATGCATGAGATACATCTGCATACCATGGGGGTGGCGCATAGAAATGCAGCACAGGCATCTTTATCAGAGGCAGCATGGAACCGGAATTGTGTTTGGCCCTCCAGGACTGCATTTGGGAGGCTCTGCTCTAGGTAATGTGCATGTTTATGGTGTCTGTGCTCTGTAGGGTAAAATGTTGGTGTTTTGGGCATGTTTACGTCATCTGCAAGAAGGGTTCTGCCTGTATTAGCACGTTATACTAGTGGGTAAAATATGAGGACTGGGTTTGCGGAAACCACAGCTGGGACTTGAACCTGTGACCTTGTGCTTCTGAATATAGTGGTTCTGTGCACTGCACCACCATGTTCTCACAGAGATGGTGCATTCCATGGTGATATCATGACTGTTGGTCAGACAGGGCCTGTCTGTTGCAGTGCATGGCACCCACCTACACAGGGCTAGGCCATGGTCTGCTCCGGGCAGCTGCCACTGCCCCCTTCACCACCAGTATCCCTCAGCCACCATGCTGACATGCCCTTCTGCTGGTGGAGCTGGTGGTGCGCATTCTCAGGCCATCCAGTGTGCAGGTAGGCGGCCGCCTATTGTGCGTGTTCTGGGGTAGGGGTGCCTGCATAGATGTCCACGCTCCCCCCCAGCCCCGCCTGCCAGTGTTCCGTGCCCTTGGGGGTTGCTGTTGGGTACTCTCCCCTGTGACGCTTTGGGAAACACACTCGTGCCCATGTTGGGCCCTCATCAGTTGCTGTCTGGCTCTACTGTTTACACATTCCTGTGGGCCAACTGAGCATCACCCTAGTCCCCACTGTGGCCCAGCTGCGCCACTGCATGTGCCGCCTGCAGCCCTCTGTATCCCCTTTTCCAGCATCTGCCCGATTGTCCGTTCCGACATGCCCGCCCTTTTGTTGCGGGACATGTGCACGCCATAGGAACCCTGTCCGATGGTGGGGAAATCCCTGAGCAGCGCTATTTCACTGTGGGCCCATGCACCTTGTATGGGGACGGAGTATGGACCCTTCCACGAATTATATCTGTTCTATGGAGCTTACTCGGGGGGGGGGGGTTGATGTTTCTCATTGCTACCACTATTGGCCAGCTTGGTTGTTGTTTTTTTCCAGTTTGTTGGGGTCATTTTCGGTGTTTCTGTGCCCTTTTGTTCTGTGCACATGTATCACACTTATCACCTTTTTTTTGTTTCCCTGCCTAGGCTGTACATTGCTGACACGTAAATGGTTTCTCTCCCCTTTAAAGTGCTTTTACCGGTAGGTTTTCATTCGCGTTGGAATTCAGCTCTGAAATTCAGCGCGTTGGTGTAAAGGGAGCCTCTCCCCGCCCACTCTCCACCCATTGACCCCTTCTCTCCGCCCTCTCTCCACCTTCTGCGGTGTTTTACCGCGCCGCGGAGCATTACGCACGTTAGTGCGTGATAGCGTGCGCTATAGTGCATTTACGATCGTTAATGTGCTATAGCACGTGCTATAGCACGCTAACGATCATTAACGTCGTACAACACGCGTTATTCACGTTTACCGCAGTTTAGTAAACATACCCCATAGTCTTAGTAGGTTGCATCGTAAACCGCTTACAGCAACCAAGTAAGATGGAAAAAATACAGCATGCAATAATACCAAAAGCAGCAATACTTAACAAAGTAACGAAGAAAGCTTTGAAATATTACAGCAAAACTTGAGCTGGTGTGGGTATTGCAATTGCTGAAGCCCAAATGGCTTGTAGATTTCAGTTACGTTTCTAAGAAAACAATAATAAAAGGATAACAATACAATCATTCACAAAAGTCCCCAATCAGTCTAATAGTCCTCTTCCTATTTTCAGATAATTTGGTCCTGCTTCTCAGCAGTTCTTCAGGACTTCGTAGTGTGCTTCACCTTTCTCTGAAGTTTAAGTTTGGTTTCTCTCAAAATTTGAACCTCTCATTCTCATAGGCGAATATTTTTGTCCATTTTTTCAATGTGACGCACTGATCCAGGTAGGGACGCCTTCACACATTTCTGCAGTGTGTAGTTCAGAGTTCTTGGGATGGTCTGTTCCATCTGGACTCTGGCCAATTTCCTCTGCTGGAATCTCTTGATTGCAATTGGTGAAATGGCTCCAGGCCTCATTCAGAAGAGCAGCAACCAATATCAAGTGAAAAAACTAAATATTCTAGACTAGATTTCGCAATGAGACAATGCAATACGACAAACTTAATTTTATCCATATTTACTTAAGATCATAACTATCTCGTATGGTGTCAACTATGTCTCTCAGTTTGATAAACTCTTTATCTCTTTATCACTGGAGATTCATTTGCTGGTAGGAAATACTCTATTGTGCTTCACATCATTAAATTACCTTCATCAGTTTACTATTCATCAGAGTCCTTTCCTTTTACCCACTTCATCCCTCATAACATTTTTTCATCACTTGCATCATTCTACCAACTACATACATAGGTCCTTTTCATGTTTTTTATACCATACTAATGTATCCTTATTTGGCAAGGTTGCTAAGAACATCAAACAATTGTTAAAAACTTAGGGGTATGTTTACTAAACCATCTTAATGTGTGCTCTGCCACGTTATCGCGCGATAAGGCGCCTTATCGCACGATAATGGTGCTTTACCGAGTGATAAGGTGCCTTATCGCACGGTAACGCGCTCAGCGGTGCTCAGCGGCGCAAACAAGCTCTGAAGGGAGGAGAAAGGCACCCGGAGGGCGGAGGAAGGCTCCCCAGGGGCGGAGAGAAGGGGTCAATGGGTGGAGAGTGGAGAGTGGGAGGTGAGAGGCTCCCTGCACACTAACGCTGTGGATTCTGGGGCTAAAAACTAACGCCAGTGAAACCCTCGCTTAGAACTGATTTAAAGGGAAGAGAAAACATTTCCGTCAGCAATGTACAGCAAAGCCAGGGAAACCTACAAAACGTGATAAGTGTGATACATGTGCACGGAACAAAAGGGCAATTAAACATTGAAAATTACCGTAACGAAATGGGAAAAAAATTAACCAAGCTGGCCAATAGTGATATTAATGGGAAACAGCAAAAAACACTACTGATAAAGCTCCACAAAAAAGATACCAACCTCGGAAGGGCCATACTCTGTCCCCATACAAGGTGAATGATCCCACAGTGAAATAGCACTGATTAGGGCATTCCCTTGGAACTGGACAGGTTACGTATGGCATGCACATGTTCCACCACAGCAGGACGGGCATGTCAGAATGGGCAACTGGACAGATGCCGGAAAAGAGGACACAGAGGGCTGCAGGCGGCACATGCTGTGGTGCAGCTGGGCCACAGTGTGGACTAGGGTGATGCCTAGGTGGCCCATAGGAATGCTGAAACTGTACAGCAGCCAGGCAGCAACTGATGAGGGCCCAACACAGGCATGAGTGTGTTTCCCACAGTGTCACAGGGGATAGTACCCAGCAGGTACCCCCAAGGGTACAGAACATTGGCCGGCGGTGCTGGGGGGACGCGTGGACAGCTATGCAGGCACCCCTACCCCAGAACCCACATCATAGGCAGCCGCCTACCCACACACTGGATGGCCTGAGATGGTGCACCACCAGCACCACCAGCAGAAGGGCATGTCAGCATGGTGGCAGAGGGGTACTGGTGGTGGAGGGGGCAGTGGCAGCTGCCCACAGCAGACCATGGCCTAGCCCTGTGTAGGTGGGTGCCGTGCACTGCAACAGACAGGCCCCGTCTGATGAACAGTCATGAAATCCCCAGGGAATGCACCATGTCTGTGGCAACATGGTGATGCAGTGCACACAGCCAGTGTGTTCAGAAGCAGAAGGTCACAGGTTCAAGTCCCAGTCCCCATATTTTACCCACTACTAAACCGTGGTAATAAAGACAGAACCTTTATTGCAAAGAACCTAAACATGCCTCAAACGCCTATATTTTACCCTACAGAGCACAAACACCATAAACATGTGCATTACCTAGAGCAGAGTCTCCCAAATGCAGTCCTGGAGGGCCAAACACCATTCAGGTTCCATGCTGCCTCTAATAAATGTGGCTGTGCTGCATTGCTATGCACCGCCCCCATGGTATGCAGATGTATCTCATGCATATTCATTAGGGACAGCATGAAAACCCGAACAGTGTTTGGCCCTCCAGGACTGGAGTTGGGAACCTCTGCCCTAGAGCAGCGGCCAACAGGGGCAGACACACCCACACCCACAGGCTCCATTATCCCAAGCCTCCTGGAGAGGCAGGATGTTGGGCCCTGCGTGCATCTCCCCATACTAGCACTTGCATACCTTAGCAATGCCACCCTAAACATAGGAAAACTGTATACAGCTATCAAAAGGTTGCTATGATAACTGGCAGATAGCAATTCCTACGTTAAGCACAATTAGCTGATTGAGCTGCATCATAGCAACCTTTCTGATGTCTGTGGAGTGTGCCTCAGGTCTGGTGTCTGACAGAGTGACCCCAACAGTATTGCGTACCATAGCCATGCCTGCACTGTGCCCAGGACTGGTGTGGTGGCCAGGGCTGCCAAACACCTCTATAGTTGCACAATGCTGGCATAGGTGTGTGGAGTGTGTGTCTGTCTATCCAGTGTGTGGTGGCTGCCAACACCCTCCACAGCCCACACTGCTAGCACTGTTGCCAGTATTGGCCTGCCAATGTGCATAATGAGGTGCAAGGTACTGTGGGAATAGCCTGGATAGAGTGGCCTGGCCTGGCTGCATCTGCACAGGGCATAGGGCAATGGCTCGGACATTGTAGTGCCCGGCCACCACCTGCACGTCCTGCTGGGAGGTCACTCTCACCCTGACTGAGCAATGACCATGGCATGGCTAGGTTCCCCCATAGTGCTATATAGTATTTCTCTCATGTGATATTTATGGGTCCCTTTTGGGGCCCAATCACTGACTTATCTGCTTGGTGTGTATGCTGATATTCCAGTTCTGGGTACACGCATCTCCTCCAGGACCATGCGCTATGGACTAGCTAGCAGACTGTCTGCAGCTAGTATGTGTCTTGCTGGAACACCTTGCAGGGTGCAGCGGCTGGAGGCTTGCTGCTGGAGAATGTCAGATAGTCGTTGGGGGGGGGGGGCAGCTGAGCATTTCCAGGCCTACTGTCTGTCTGCTATTGCTTTGTGGATGTGTACAGCTCTGCATTGCCTGCCCTGTAGGGTGTCTGTTCCCCAGCAGGACTGGGGTTGATGGTCCCCTCTACTGTTACCATTTGTCGCCTCCTCCTGGCCGGGCGTATAGCCGGGCAGCAGGAGTGTTGCCTGGTTGCCCTTAGAATAAGTTTCCCCAAGATGGCTACCAGCTAAGGCTGCTGGGAGCTGTAGTTTGCTTATCCTGGCAGGCAGGGCCGGCCCGTCCATTGAGCGAGAATGTTTTTTGCACAGGGCCCCGCGTTTCAGGGGGCCCCGCGCAAAAAACATTCTTTTGTAAAAGTAAAATTGAAAAAAAAAAGAAAACCTGTCTCCTGCCGCTGTCGGGGCCGCCGCGGCAGAATCGAGCGTGCCGCGGGGCCCCCCTGTACCCGGCACAGCCTCTCCTCCCTGTAGCAGCTCTCTCTTCTGAGCTGCAGTCAGACGCGCCGGCTTGCAGAGCGCGAAGGGAAGAGTTTCCCTTTCGCGACTCTGTTAGGCCCGCGGGGGCTGATGGGAACTTCCCATCAGCCCCCGCGGGCTTAACAGAGCAGCGAGGGAAAAACTCTTCCCTCGCGCTCTGCAAGCCGGCGCGTCTGACTTCAGCTCCAACGAGAGAGCTGCTACAGGGAGGAGAGGCTGTGCCGGGTACAGGGGGGCCCCGCGGCACGCTCGATTCTGCCGCGGCGGCCCCGACAGTGGCAGGAGACAGGTTTTCTTTTTTTTAAAAATTTCCCTGGGCTGGGCTGGGCGTTAGGAGTGGTGCTGGGCTGGGCTGGGCTGGGGGTTAGAAGTTCTGCTGGGCTGGGCTGGGCTGGGCTGGGGGGGGTGTTAGGAGTAGTGATGGGCTGGGCTGGGCGGGGGGGGTGTTAGGAGTAGTGATGGGCTGGGCTGGGCTGGGGGGGGTTAGGACTTGTGATGGGCTGGGCTGGGCTGGGCTGGGGGGGGAGGTTTTGGTAGTAGTGATGGGATGGGCTGGGCTGGCTGGGGGGGGTTAGGAGTGGTGATGGACACTGGGCTGGTTGGGGGGGGTTTAGGAGTGGTGTTGGGCACTGGGCTGGCTGTGGGGTAGGAGTGGTGTTGGGCCGGGTGCTGGCTGGGTGGGTTAGGAGTGGTGATGGGTGCTGGGCTGGGGGGTTAGGAGTGGTGATGGGCGCTGGGGGGGTTAGGAGTTGTGATGGGCGCTGGGGAGGGGTTAGGAGTGGTGATGGGCGCTGGGGGGGCTTAAACTAAAAATTGGGTGATGGGGGATTAGGACTGGAAATGGGCTGGTGGGATTAGGACTGGAAGTGGGTTGATGGGGGTTAGGACTGGTAATGGGCTATGGGAGGGCTTAAACTAAAAATTGAGTGATGGGGGATTAGGACTGGGAGTGGGCTGATGGGGAGGTTAGGACTGGTAATGGGCTATGGGGGGGCTTAAACTGAAAATTGGGTGATGGGGGATTAGGACTGGAAATGGGCTGGTGGGATTAGGACTGGGAGTGGGCTATGGGGGGGGCTAGGACTGGTAATGGGTTGGGGGGGTTGCTAGGACTGGAAATGGGCTGAGTGGAAGGGGGCTTGAACTGCAAATAGCTGTTGGGGATGGGGCTTGGAATGGAAATGGGCTGAGGGGAAGTGGGGGGCTTGAACTGCAAATAGCTGATGGGGACGGGGCTTGGAATGGAAATGGGCTGAGGGAAGTGGGGGGCTTGAACTGCAAATAGCTGATGGGGAGGGGGACTTGGAATGGAAATGGGCTGAGTGGAAGGGGGCTTGAACTGCAAATAGCTGATGGGAAGGGGGGCTTGGAATGGGCTCTTAGGGGAGGGAGCTAGGACAGGAACTGGGCTGATGGATGGGCTAGGATAGAACTGAGAATTGGGTGTTGGGGGGAGCTAAGATTGGAAATGGGCTTTGGTGGGGGCTTGGATTGAAATGGACTCATGGAGGGGCTAGAACTGGAAGTAGGCTCATGGGGGGCTTGGTTTAGAAATGGGCTGAGTGGAGGGGAGCTAGGATTTAACATGGGCTGATGGTGGGGCTAGGAAAGGACTAGAAATGGGCTGATGGGAGGCTGGTATTGGAAATGAGCTGATGAAGGGACTCGGATAGGACTGGAAATGGATGGGGGAGCTAGGACTGGAAATGGGCTGATGTGGGGACTAGAAGGGAGCGGATACTGGGTGGGGCTGGAACTAAAAGGGAGCTGATGTTGGGGGAGATTAGAAGGGGATGGGGCTGGGAGAATGAAATGGAGAGGGGAAAAATATTTT
The DNA here is from genome assembly GCA_033557465.1 of Ichthyophis bannanicus. Lineage (NCBI taxonomy): Eukaryota > Metazoa > Chordata > Amphibia > Gymnophiona > Ichthyophiidae > Ichthyophis > Ichthyophis bannanicus. Next base: position 554,168,678 of record CM066031.1, read on the forward strand.
GTGTGGGAGGGAAGAAAAATGTACAATTGGCCGGGTATTGGGAGACTAAGTGGGGATTGAGGATGGAGGGGTAAAATTTGAGTGGATGAAATAGGAATGAGGAAAGAGCAAAAGGAGAAAGATTATTATGTTAAAGCAGATGTAGAGAGAGAATGGAAAAAACTAGAAGAGAAGAAAGGACAAATGGACAGCAGACGATGGAGAGATAGCAGAAGACACAAATAAACCAGAAGAAAGTGGCTGGAACAATTGCAACTGAAAAAAAACTGCACAAAAGGTACAAAGATATCTCTTTATTTTGAATTTATTAACTGGAATATGTCAGCTCTGGGAAATGTGCATCATTAATGTCTGTGCTTTGTGTAGTACAAGAGGAAATTAATTTATAGTTTTATTTCTACATTGTTGTTGTACATTCCAAGTTTGGCTTTTAGGGTTCCCAGTTTAATTATTGTCTTCCTGTTTTTAAATTGTGATTCCTTGTTTGGTGATAGTCTATGTTCTGCATGTGTAACTGAGCTGAGGTATTCTGTTTATGTAATTCCTATTTGACATTGTCACTTGTTCTCTTTCCCCAATAGGTCATGTATTGTTATTCTCTGAAATGTATTGGTTTAATATTTGCAGTGTTGCCTTTTGATAGGTAGTGTATGGTGCTTTATGAGTCCTGGTAGTGCTGTTGGGATACGGTGGGTTTGCTATGGGTTCTAAATGGGCAGTGTTTGTAGTAGTTCCTAATGTGCCTGGCGGTTGGCACTGGATTATAGTAATGTAGAAATCTTTGTCTTTTTTTATCCATACACTCATGAAGAGGCATGTTTACTAAAAGTTAGTGTATGGTAACATTATGCAAATATTTATGCAAATGAGGCCCCTTATGCAAATGAGGCCCCGCACCGAGTCTCCGCACATGGCCCCGCACCCCCCTTGGGCCGCCCCTGCTGGCAGGCAAAGTAGTGTGACCACAAGTGGTTAGGCGAAACAGAGAATATTTATTTGTTCTTGGGTTTTACACCTCGCATCAAAAGTAACAGGGCTGAACAGAAAAACTGGATACTTCTCCAAAACAAAGGAATAAAGTTCACAACAACGTATTCATAGGTTGGTCAGCTTCAGCAATGGCTAACTTGGACACCGGAACTAGCTTACCAAGCTCAGGCTGCTAACTTCCTTACAGGCAAGTTACTTTCAACAGAAGACTGTTTCCTTACAGTTTCCTTCCATACACAATTAGCTTCAAAATGTCCATTGAGTTTTCTTTCAGTTGTAAGCATTGAGGAGAAATAGCTTGGGTTAAAACTACCAACTATTTTCTCTGCTGTACCTTTCACTCAAATCAGCTTCCTTATTTTAAACATTCACTCATTCAGCTGTGCGTGGGGTTCAGCACACCTGCAGCTCATTTGTCCTACAATAAGCACATTGTATTTCTTCAGGACTATTCTCATAACCTTCACAGCAGCTTTCTATTTCCATTTCTTCCACAGAATCATTACAACACTCTTCAGAGGGTACCTGGCTGTAGAGCTTACTATGCTGCTTCTGCAGCAATTCGTTTAACTTTTCTAGTAATATTTTTTTCTGCTCTATTTCCTCATAGAGCCTTTGGTCAGGGAATGCAGACAAGCTATTCTCCCTATTTCTACCAGTTAGCTGGCTAGCTGAATTGGTCCCTCCAGTAGGAACTAACTCCTTCCATTTTCTCCTGTGCAGGGATTCTGGAACAATCACTTGCCTGAATTCTGGGCCTCTTAGTTGCTCCCCTCCTTCCTGCTCACAGCCATGCTGCCTTCTCTCTGGAGACGCTTGTTTCCCTTGTAGCACTTTTCCTCTTGGCTGTGTTTGCCTTGGACCTGCTCTTCCCAGATCCCACAGCTCGTCTCTGCTCTTGGGGCCAGCACTCCTCGAGCTTCCTTGAGCTCTTTGCTTATTCCCTTGAGCTCCTCTCGTTCTCCTTCCTGCTGTGTTCCTCTCTGCTGTGCTTGTGCCTTGGCCCGTGCTTGTCCTCGAGCCCCTCTCTGCTGTGCTAGTCCTCGTGCCCCCTGCTGTGCTAACTGACTGTTCAAACTCAGCAGTTTTAAACTTATCTTTGCTAGGGACCACACCCTTCTCCCAGCACACGTGGGAGCTGCTAGGCTTCACTCTAGCCCTGACGTGCTGAAGTGGGTGGGGCTTGATGCTGGCTGTGCTCTGACTCAGAGGTTCTTGGTTGCCTGGGAAACCCTGAATGCTAGCACTTTTAAAGGAACAGGGTTCACTTTTCTGCCATTCCATTTCCTCTGAACTGCCTTCGTCATCACACATTGCAGGGAGGTAGAATGTGGCTCTATTGGTGGGCGATCCTGTTTCCCACCCTGAGCCCCAGAGGGTGGGTTGTGTGGTGGTACATAATCCGCCTATGGGTCCAAACACCCCCTTCACCCTTCCCCCACATCATGTAACCATGGCACCAACACAGGATATGCACTATTCTGGGTGCATCATAGCCCACAAGGGCTAGACATGACTGAGAAATACAAAAGGACACAGATGTAACCTAGGTGTGTCTGCAGAAACTACCTATCACACACAGTAGCACTGATGGGGACCTGCAGCATGGCGTATTTCAGCCATGCAAGGTGTTGTGGTCCTGGTGCTGGATGCCCCACCTCACCCTCAGGGTGAGCATAGTACCCGCACAATGTGATGGTCTGTGGCTACTCTGTGCCAGTACCACACACGGTCAGTTCCCCCTACCAGGCCGAGGTGCTGTGAGGGTGCATACCCCATCTTGTGCCCATCTGTCAACTGCTGATTTGCATGTGCAGTGCATCATGGGTACGGGTGGGTTACCCTATCCTGGTAACTGCAGCAGACAGTTTGTGTGGTGACGTGCAGTCCTTCTGCAGCCAGCGAGGGGCTTGTTAGCAGCTATAGAGCTGTAGCCCACTGGTTACTTCACTGCCTGTGAAGCCAGAGGTCATGGGTTCAAACCCATGGTGGGGTTATTTGATAGGGCTGTCTGAGGCATTGCCTATTTTTAATGTACATTAGTGCTGCCAGCAAAAACACCCTCAGAGTACTGTAACCTTAAGGTGCCTCATAGGGCGCCCCATCAGGCACCTTATAAGGTTACAGTACTCTGAGGGTATTTTTGCTGGCAGCACTAAAAAATAGACAATGCCTCAGACAGCCCTATCAAATAACCCCACCATGGGTTTGAACCCATGACCTCTGGCCTCACAGGCTATCGAGTGCTTTATAAGGTGCCTTATAAGGTGTCCTATAGGGGACATTATAGGGTGCCTTGGCGGACAGTGCACTTTATAATGCGCCCTATGGAGTGCATTATGGGGTGCCTTATGCGACACCTTAGGTTACTCCACCATGAGGGTGTGTTTGCTAGCAGCACTAATTAAAATAAAAGTAAAATGCCTCAAAAATCACTACTTAAACATAAAGGGTGATGCCTCAGCCAGCCTTATGCATTAGGCACACTGGGGGATTGAACTCATGACCCCTGTACCATCAGTCTGTGTATTAACCATTGTGCTACACCTCTGTTTCTATGTTTGCATGTCTGCACGCCTACTTAAGATTATCGAGTGTTAACGTGCTTAGCGGCGTTTCGTCCGATAATGTGCGCAGCGCGCGTTATCGCGCGATAATCCCATTTTGCTACGTTAAGACCGAAACGCCAACTCCTTTTATGGCATCCTGCACACTATCGCCGGGCGCACGTTAAGACTGCTTAGTAAACATACCCCTAAGAGTTAAAATAAAATGTTGCTTGAGAATATTAAATCCTAAATAAGCCTATAATTTATGAACAATAATTATGTCCTCTATGAGGTGCTTGCCACAATATATAAAATCCCCTTTTAACCCCTAATTTTGCTTGATAGCATATACAGTCAAAAAGAACATATACCAGAGATAAAATTCAAGCTGGATTACCTTTTTATTCACTCAGGATTTAAATCATTTTCAAGTTGCAATCTGGCAGCCACTGGCTCAGGATGCCCCATTGTCCTGTCAGGGCTCTTAACCTCTACTTTGAAGATCAAAGGAAAAACAGAAGCAGTTTCCTTAATTTTCTATCTTTTTGTTTGTTACGTTCAGCTTTAGTAAAGAACTCTAGTCAATTCAGCTCCAGGGACCATAAACTCTACTGGAGCAGCCAGTAATGAAAGAAAAACAGTATTTACTGTAGACTAAAACATTTAAACACAAGACTATTAGTCTTTAAGTACAACCTATCTGATCAGAATAAAGAGGGTTTTTTTTTAGAAATTTCACTAAACCCTCCCCCCCTGGGTAGTTCTGAAAAGCAACATGCCTTAACAACAGCTAAAACAAGTAATAAAGTCTTTGCTTCTTCATAACAATTAATACTAGCTCTACAGGATAGTCATTTTGTTTAAAGCACTGAACTAAACATCTTTGCATCACAAGGTTACATATTTTCCTAAACAGTTTTTTTTCGGCTGCAGAATCCAGCTGCAGTCATTTCCCTTATCAATTTGATCTTGAATTTGTAAAGTAATTCATTTATCTACCTATAATTAGTTAAAAAGATACCTAAAAAGCTATTAGAATAATGATAACTAAAAGCACTTAATTACAGAAGAAAATGATAACTAGAACGCTAATTACAGAGGAATAATACTTCACCGAAAGAGTTCTGAACTTCATCTCCTGTCACACTTCGATTGAATGGATCCCTTATTCAACCAGACATCAGAGACTTCTCAATTGGGAGTTTCTCTAGGCGATGCGTCCATCCCCAGAAGAGATCCCTTGGTAGCTCCTCTCTCTCTAGCTGAAACAGGCACCCATCTTATCCTGTTGCAAACAACCAGCTGTTGCGCAGACAACTAGCTATCTTTCATCAGGCGACATATAGGGGCAGTTATTCATTAAACACAGTCAGGACACTGGCTAGGTGCCTGACAATGTTCATGGGACATACCTTCCACACCCCCCATGGTTTCAGAAGTTCAGAACTCCATAATTACAATTGATGTGTATCTTGTTTACATTATTATGTAACTAGACTAGTTTTCCTCAATTGATCTAATTGTCGCCCTCTCTGGTCTGTGAGCATCCCAGATAAGACTGTCTCCCTCTCTGGTCTTCCAGCATCCCTGTAGTTATGTGAACAGTTTCAACAACCCCTGTTTCAACAGTTTCTTTTACCCCTTACTTACTGCTGAGAGGCATAATCAATAGTCAATTTTTAATTCATTTGTACTACATTCGGTCCTTTGACTATTGATTATGCATCTATCGGGGTTGGCACATTTGAACCCTTGTCTTCCTTCACTTCACTAAACTTTTTCTTAATCATTTTTCTATACTAGTACAACAGTCTATATACACAATAAAAGCCAGTAAACCCTGCTCCCCTTTATCTACAGGAGAGTCCCCCTACTCCCCCTCGTATTTACAGAATAAAGTCTCCAACCTCTTTATTTACAGAGGAATGAGGTAGAGAAATATTTGTCCGAGACTTATACAGACAGTCCTTATTCCACTTCGTCCGTCTCCAGCCGTCCCCCTTGCGGGAGTACAGAACTGTGGATCGAGACTCCACACTCACTTCGTACACAATTGTATGTCTCAGTCACAGTCTCAGATATGAGGCAATCTAATGCCATTATTTTAACATGTCCCAAAAAATCGTCCCCTAAATATACATATAATACAAGGTACCAACATATTTCTACTCACCCAACTTCTGGACAAGTCTTCCGTCCACGATGTTCAGACAGAAAATGCTATACTCACCAACGGAGTCTTCGTACGGTATCCAATCTCTCGTTCCTCTTAGAACAGTATCCTCATCTCCTATATTAGGAGGTATCCCTCGTTCCCTTTGGAACGGTATCCTCATCTCCTGTATCTCAGTGTGACAGGAGGTATCCTCACCTCTGATATAAAGCCAAGATCAGAGGAATCCCTGGGCAATTTAGAAAATTTAGGAGTTTCAAATACTCGGGTCCCTGTTCGGACGCCAATTGTAAGGGTTCATTCTGTTAATTTCCCATGCGGGGGCCAATTTTTAACACACGTTAGCACAACAGGTAATAAGGGAACACTTGTTGTTAATGCCCTCTCTCTGCCCCGTTAACGCCCACTCTCCTCCTACAGCACCCTTTACACTGCTGGCATCTTTAACGGCCATTAAAGCAGCTTTTTCGCTGTATTAAGGGTGTAAGGGTGCCGATAATGGGCATTAACGGCACACTGGCTCCCTTAATGCCCTTTAGTAAACATACCCCTAAGTCTGGAAATTGTACCAGTGATTAATTTAACCATTGTATTGTTTGCAGCTGCCTAAGAGAAGCAAGCAGTAATCTTTGAAGAAGGGAATTACGATAGTATACACAACAAGGAGAAACAGAATGGTTTAAAATCAGCAAAGGTGTACGACAAGGCTGCATACTTTCCCCCTACCTCTTTAATTTATATGCAGAACAAATCTTCAGAGAAGCAGGATTGTATGAAGACAACAGAGGTGTGAAGACTGGTGGAGACTCATCAACAACCTTCGCTATGCTGATTATGCCACATTACTGGCTGAAAGTGAAGATGATCTGAAACATTTGCTTCTCACGATCAAGGAACATAGTCTTAAAATGGGCCTGCACCTTAATATAAAGAAGACAAAGATCATGACAACTGGCAAAATCAATAAGTTCATCTTTAAAGGAGAAGAAATTGAAATTGTGGACAACTGTAACCTACTTGGATCAACTATCAATAAAGAAGCAACAAGCAGTCAAGAAATCCTATGACATATTGCTCTTGGCAGAATGGCTATGAAGGACCTAGATACGATTCTCAAGAACAGAGATATCTCTCTCCATACAAAGAGATTTGACTCGTTCAAGCCATGGTATTTTCAATAACATCATATGGATGTGAAAGTTGGACAGTGAAAAAGATAGACAGGAAGAAAATTGATGCCTTTGAATAAGAACATAAGAAAATAAGACATGCCATACTGGGTCAGACCGAGGTCCATCAAGCCCAGTATCCTGTTTCCAACAGTGGCCAATCTAGGTCATACGTACCTAGTAATATCCCCAAAAGACACAGGTTCCACAATGCTTGTACTGGGTCAAGCATTGATATCCTGGGTCCCTTTTTAATAGTGGTTTATTGGCCTTTCCTCCAGGAACTTGTCCAAACCTTTTTTAAACCCAGCTATACTAACAGCCCTTACTACATCCTCCGGTAACAGATTCCAGAGTTTGATTACACGTTGAGTGAAAAAATATTTTCTCTTATTTGTCTTAATAGTTTACCCTGTAGCTTCATTACATGTCCCCTAGTCTTTCTATACTCTGATAGCGTAAACAATTGATCCACGTTTATCCGTTCCACTCCATTCATTAATTTATAGACCTCTATCATATCTCCCCTCAGCCGTCTCTTCTCCAGGCTAAAGAGCCCTAACCTTCTTAGCCTCTCTTCATAGGAGTAGCCTTCCATCCCCTTCACCAATTTGGTGGCTCTTCTCTCTACTTTTTCTAATAACGCTATGTCCTTTTTAAGATACGGTGACCAGAATTGCACACAATATTCAAGGTGCGATCGTACCATGGAGCGATACAGAGGCATTATAACATCCTTTGTTTTATTCTCCATCCCTTTCCTTATGATACCTAGCATTCTATTTGCTTTCTTGGCCGCCGCTGCACACTGGGCGGAGGGTTTTAACATGTTATCCACGATGACTCCTAAATCTTTTTCCTGGGTGGTGGTTTCTAATGTGGAGCCTTGCATCGTGTAGCTATAGTGTGGGTTGTTCTTTCCTAGGTGCATAACTTTGCACTTGTCCACATTAAATTTCATCTGCCATTTGGATGCCCAGTCTTCCAATTTATCCAGATCCTCCTGCAGTTTTCCATAATCCTCTTGAGTTTTAACAACTTTAAACAGTTTTGTGTCATCTGCAAATTTGATAACCTCACTAGTTATTCCCTTTTCCAGGTCATTTATGAATAATGGTGCTGGCCGTGAATACTGTGTATAACATGGACTGCCCGAAGAACAAACCATTCAGAACTAGAGGAGATCAAACCTAAGCTTTTTTTAAAAGCTCAGATGACAAGACTTTGACTTTCATACTTTGGACACATTTTTTTATTTAACATTTCTTATATACCACCTTTCATGATATCAAGGCAGTTTATATTGAACAGGGCATTATAACTTGGAGATAACTATTTTACAGGGAAGATGGGTAATAGAGGGTTAAGTGGCTTGCCCAAGACCACAAGGAGCACCTGTGGGACTAGAAACCCCAGTCCTTCTGGCCCAAGGTTGCTGTTTTCTAGTGGGATTTGAACCCCTGACCTTCCAGCCTGTGGTAATTTGCCCCAACCACTAGGCCACTCCTCCGTCATCATGTGAAGAGAGATATCATTAGAGAAAGACATCATGCTTGGCAAGATAGAAGGTCAATGCAAAAGAGGAAGGCCAGCAATGAGATGGATCGATACAGTAACAGCAGCTACAGGTGCCAGTCTGTCAACAATGAGCCGCCTGACTGAAGACCAAACACAATTTAGGACAACTATCCAGAGGGTCGCCATGAGTCGACACCGACTCGACGGCACTTAACAACAACAACAACAACAAGCAACTAGTTACTAAGCTTAAGATAAAGAGTCCAAAGAGTTTGGGGATCCCGAATAGAACATACACAGCAAATAAATTCTTAATAATAGAAGATATCTGCTAATGAAATTTCAGCTCACTGTTCAAGGCCACCCTAAGGACCCAGACCAAAGGAACAAAAAGGATACTCTTTCTCTGGAATAGCAGAGAGGCAGAATAGAGGTAATTGTGATACCTGGAAAATATTAAGGCTTCTGATTTTCCAGAGTTCAATTTAAATCTATTCTCCTATATCCAGTCAGTAATTAGTGAAAGCTTGTGATTGATGTCTTATATAAAGCATGAATCATTACTGAAAGCAATCAGAAGCTAGATGTCATCTACATAAACAAAAGATATGAAACCAAGAGACTGGGTCAGGGTAGCCAAAGATGCCATGAATATGTTGAAAGGAATGGGGGGTTAGCAGAGAACCCTGTGGAACACCATAGGTAAAAGGATGGCAAGTAAAAGATAAATTATTCCAGATACAGTGGAGGTTCTGCTACCAAGTGAACCACATCGCCATTACCACCACTGAACTCAAATTAGCTTCTTCCATTACGGCCTCTGTATCTAGAATTTTATTTTCCATACTATGGGCATTAATAAACACATCTTTTGAGAGGTTGCCCTTTTTTCAATTTTTATACAATTATTTAATGTTTTACTTACCTCAGGGCTTTGTCCAATCACCATATCAGTCCTAGTTTAAAGCACACAAGTGTCTTATCTTTCACTGCTGTGTCAAAGTCTTGTAATAGCTATGACAATCTCATGGCTGTTATCACAAAACCTCTGTCCATGAGGGGCAGGGCTGAAGTTCTTACATTAAAAGGTGGCAGAAGGGGGTGCAGCATCCTCTTTGAAAGCAAGTAATTTTTGCCATGCTCTGACTGTTCCTGCCCACAGTATGGGGTAGCTGGGCCATGGGCTGGTGCTACCATTAGGTGAATTAGGCAGTTACCTAGAGCACTGGCCCTTTGGGGACACCATTTGCCACCACTGACACCTTTCTGGGACTTACAGCAGTAGCAATGGCTTGAAACAGCCCCATGGCACTTACCTTCAAGCTTCAGCACCACAGAGCTGATTGCTTCCACCCCTCTCCAACTTTCGATGCCAACTTCCTGTTTGCACAGGAAGTCAGCATCAAGTGTTGGAGAGTGTCGGAAGCAAACAGCCCTGCAGTGCCGAAGCTTGAAGGCAAGCACCGTGGGGCTCTTTGTGACTATTGCCGCCACTGTCAGTCATGGAAAGGAGTGGCTGCAGTGGCAATAGGCACTGCGGGTGAGGTGCATATTGAGTGGGGGAGCAAAGGATGAGGTTCACCTAGGGTACCTCATCTCCTTGTGCTGGCCCTGGCTGGCCCTCTGTGGGGGCTGCTTGGGCAGAATTGACACCACTGATATAGTGCCTAGGTAAAGCTTTCACACCCTTAATCATTTTTCACATTCTGCTTTCTAAAGAATGCAGTTCAAATTGCATTAAAGTAGAAGTTTGCTTCACTGATCTACAAAACATACTTTACACTTCCAACATGAAAGAAATATTCAAAACATAATTAAGAATGAAAAATTCAAAAGTCTTGATTGCATAAATCTTCACGTCCCTTGATGCAGGACTTGGTTCCCCGGTTCAGTTTCTTTAAAGATGCTCTTTGTGCTGCTTCATGTCATTTTGTGGTGGCTATTCCCATTCCACATCAGGACTCTCCTGATGCAGCCTCGCTAATTTCTTTGACAAAACTTGATTTGAACTTGGTCCTATGGCGGATTCTATCTTTGCATATTCTTGGGCACTCCCATACCAGATATGTGTTTTGCGTTTGTGTTTTTAAATGCATCGGTTGAGTGGGCACCTATGATTGAGTTGAGAGAGGGGTTAAGCTCACTTATTTTAAGTCATATAAATATATGCAACAGGTATCCCTTTCTGAGGTCCCCTTTATTTCCCAAGAAGTTACAATATGTGCATATGGACTTAACCACAATTTATTTAAGAGCTACAGTGTTTCCTTTTGGTGAATATAGGTGGAATTTTTGAAACACTGTATATTGAGATCTGGTTTTCTAAGACTTGGGGGTATGTTTACTAAACGGTGCTAACATCGCAGCTGGATGTTATCACGTGATACGTGACATTATCGTGCAATAATGGCGCATTACCATGCGAGAACGTCACGTATCGCGCGATAATGTCTCCAGCGGCGTTAAGGTGCGCAGAGGGTGGAGTAAGGCTGTCCAGAGGGCGGAGTAAGGCTCCCCATGGGCGGAGATAAGGAGCCAGTGGGCGGTGAGAGGCTCCATGCACACTAATGCCGTGAAATGAAGGTCTGAGAATTAGCGCCAGTAAAAACCTCGCGCTAGAGGCACATTTGCAGGACAGAGTAACCATTTCAGTTAGCAGTGTACAGCAAAGGCAGGGAGACCCAGAAAAGTGATAGTAGTGATACATGTGCAGCAACCAAAAAGGCAAAAACTATAAATAATGACCAGAACCAAAAGTGAAATCCAAAACACCGAGCTGGCCAATAGAACAAATAATGACAAATGGTAATGAACACAACCTATAAAGAGTAAAAAGGACAAGCTCACTTTTAGAAGGGTCAATTCTCAGTCACCCCACAAAGTGAATGTTCCAATATAGAAATAGTGCTGATGAGGGTTTTCTGTGGTGTGTATGGGGTAGCTTGCTTCTGTGGCTTACACATGTGCAGCAACAGCAGAGTGGGCACATGGGAATTCTGTGGCTTACACATGTGCAGCAACAGCAGAGTGGGCATGTGGGAAAGGGAACTATGGTGACGGTGTAAATGGGGTACAGGGGGCTGCATGCGTCACAGGCAATGGGCCAGCTGGGGCATAGTGTGGACTAGGCAGATGCCTACCTGGCACATAGGAATGCAGAAACTGAAAAGCAGCAAGACAGCAACTGACCAGGGTCCAACATGGCCACAAGTGTGCGTCCCACTGTGTCCCAGGGGATAGCACCCAGCAGGTACCCCCAAGGGCATAGAACATTGGCAGGCGATGCCAGGGGGAAGTGCTGATGACCATGTCAGCACCCCTACCCCAGACCCCACACCATAAGCACCCGTTTAGCGGCACACTGGATGCCATGGGACTGTGCACCACTGGCATAAGGGCATGTCAGCATGGTGGTGGAGGGGGTGCCGGTGCCGGAGGGGGCAGTGGCAGCTGCCCAGAGCAGAGCAAGTCCAAGCCCTATATAGGTGGGTGGCGTGCAGTGCAACAGATGTCTGTCTGTCTGAGGAACAGTCATGGGATCCCCAGGGAACAACCTGCCTCTGTGATAACAGTTTGGTGCAGTACACACAGCCAGTGTATCCAAAGGCAGAAGGTCACAGGTTCCAGTTTCAGCTGGGGCACCTGCAGACAATGTCCCAATATTTTACCCTACAGAGTACATACACCATAAACATGTCCACTGCCTAGAGCAGAAGTTCCCAACTCCAGTCCTGGAGGTCCAAACACCATTCAGGTTGTCAGGATGTCCCTAAGAAATAACCATGAGATGCATTTACATGCACTGCCCCCATTGTATGCAAATGTATCCATGCATATTCATTAGCGACATCCAGGAAACCAGAATCGTGTTTGGCCCACCAGGACCGGAGTCTGGACCCTCTGTACCATAGCTTCGGCCAACAGACCCATACCCACGGGCTCCACTATACAAAGCCTCATGGAAAGTCAGGCTGTTGGGCTGTGCGCAGAGCAGCAGCTACCACCACCTGCACCTGTATACCTTAGCAATGCGGTCAGAACCATGGAAACACATTCCATATATGTATCAAAAGCTTGCTATGATTAATGTGAGACCACAAATCCTAACTTAAAACAATTTGGTAAAATAGATCCATCATAGCAACCTTTCTGATATATGTGGAGTGTGCTGCCATATGTGTTTACGACACTGTCTACCACCCCGGACAGTGACCCTAACAGTATTGCGTTCCTTCGCACTGCCTGCACAGTGCCCAGGACTGGTGTGGCGGCCAGGGCTGGCAGCCACCTCTATCGTTGCACAATGCAGAAATAGGTGTTGGAGTGTGTATATGTATATCCAATGTTTTGTGGCTGCCTACACCTTCCTGAGCCCACAATGCTTGCACAGTTGCCAGCGTTAGCCTGCCATTGTGCATAATGAGGGGCAAGGTATTGTGAGTATGGGCCGGACAGGGCGGTCTGGGCAGGATGCATGTGCACAGGGCATAGAGCAATAGCTGGGATATTGTAGTGCGCGTCCACCACCTGCAAAGACACAGTGGCCACAGCATGTCATGCTGGGAGGTCACTCCCACTCTGACTGAACAAGCATCATAAATGTACAACATGGTATAGACACCAGTCTGTTCGCCAACCAGTGCTGAATGTAGCTGCGCATGCTGCTGTGTGTAAGTATGCCCTATTCCCAGGAGGCTGTGGACCTGATCACAGAGGTCTAGTTGTCAGCCTGGTGTTATGGTATCTGCTGCTATTGATGTGTTTAAATCCACCCTAACCCCAGGAGGCCTTAGACCTGCCTAAAGCGGTCATTTTAAACAGCATGCTGATATGGTAGTTTATGCAGTTGCAGGTTCACACATCTGCCCTATCCCCAGGAGGCCTGAGACCTGATTACACAGGTCTGTTATTCATCCTGGTGTTATGGTAGTTGCTGCTGTTGATGTGTTCAAATCCACCCTACCCACAGGAGTCCTGAGACCTGATTACAGAGATCTGTAATAAATCCTGTCATTATGGTAGTTTATTCAGTTGCAGGCTCACACATCTGCCCTACTCCCAGGAGTCCTGAGACATGATTACAGAGGTCTGTAATAAATCCTGTTATTATGGTAGATTAAGCAGCTGCAGGTTAAGACATCTGCCCTACCCCCAGGAGGCCTGAGACCTGATGAGAGTCGTCTGTTAGTCACTCTGGTATTATGGTAGTTGCTGCTGTTGATGTGCTCAAATCCACCCTACCCCCAGGAGTCCTGAGACCTGATCAAAGTGGTCTGTTAGTCACCCTGGTGTTATGGTAGTTTCTGCTGTTGATTTGTTCAAATCCACCCTACCCCCAGGAGTCCTGAGACCTGATCAAAGTGGTTTGTTAGTCATCCTGGTGTTATGGTCATTTATGCAGTTGCAAGATAACACATCTGCCCTACCCCCAGGAGTCCTGAGACCTGATTACAGAGGTCTGTAATAAATCCTGTCATTATGGTAGTTTATGCAGTTGCAGGTTCACACATATGCCCTACCCCCAGGAGTCCTGAGACCTGATTACAGAGGTCTGTAATGAATCCTGTCATTATGGTAGTTTATGCAGTTGCAGGTTCACACATATGCCCTACCCCCAGGAGTCCTGAGACCTGATTTCAGAGATCTGTAATAAATCCTGTCATTATGGTAGTTTATTCAGTTGCAGGTTCACACATCTGCGCTACCCCCAGGAGTCCTGAGACCTGATTAAAGTGGTCTGTTATTCATCCTGGTGTTATGATCGTTTATGCAGTTTCAGGATAACACATCTGTCCTACCCCCAGGAGTCCTGAGACCTGATTACAGAGATCTGTAATAAATCCTGTCATCATTGTAGTTTATTCAGTTGCAGGTTCACGCATCTTTCCTACCCCCAGGAGTCCTGAGACCTGATTACAGAGGTCTGTAATGAATCCTGTTGTTATGTTAGTTTAAGCAGTTGCAGGTTAAGACATCTGCTCTACCCCCAGGAGCCCTGAGACCTGATCAAAGTGGTCTGTCAGTCACCCTGGTGTTATGGTAGTTGCTGCTGTTGATGTGTTCAAATCCACCCTACCCACAGGAGTCCTGAGACCTGATCAAAGTGGTATGTTAGTCACCCTGGTGTTATGGTAGCTGCTGCTGTTGATGTGTTCAAATCCACCCTACCCCCAGGAGTCCTGAAACCTGATCAAAGTGGTCTGTTAGTCACCCTGGTGTTATAGTATTTGCTGCTGTTGATGTGTGCAAATCCACCCTACCCCTCAAGAGTCCTGAGACCTGATCAAAATGGTCTGTTATTCATCCTGGTGTTATGGTTGTTTATGCAGTTTATTTATTTATTTAGTATACATTTGTATACCGCTACTTCCAGCGATCAGCAGCGGTTTGATTACAGATTGGAAATTGTCAAATCATGACAGGAAATTTTTTTTTTTGAGGTATAAACACATTGATTAGACAGGAAAGCACAGCACACAGAGAACTATTTTACAGGGAACATGGGCTATGGAGGGTTAAGTGGCTTGCCCAAGACCACAAGGAGCACCTGTAGGACTAGAAACCCCAGTCCTTCCGGCCCAAGGTTGCTGTCCTCCAGTGAGATTTGAACCCCCGACCTTCCGGCCCGAAGTACCTTGCCCCAACCACTAGGCCACTCCTCCACTCCAGTTGTAGGATAACACATCTGCCCTACCTCCAGGAGGCCTGAGACCTGATCACAGTGGTCTGTTAGTCACCCTGGTGTGTGGTAGTTGCTGCTGTTGATGTGTTCAAATCCACCCTACCCCCAGTAGTCCTGAGTCCTGTTTACAAAGTTCTGTAATAAATCCAGTTATTATGGTAGTTTATGCAGTTGCAGGTTCACACATCTTCCCTATCCCTAGGAGGCCCAGACCTGATGACACAGGTCTGTTATAGATCCTGTTGGTATGGTAGGTGCTGCTGTTGATGTGTTCCAATCTACCCCACCCACAGGAGGCCTTAGACCCGCCTAAAGAGGCATGTTGTTATGGTAGTTTATACAGTTTCAGGTCACACATCTGCCCTATCCCCAGGAGGCCCAGACCTGATTACACAGGTCTGTTATAGATCCTGTTGGTATGGTAGGTGCTGCTGTTGATGTGTTCCAATCCACCCCACCCCCAGGAGGCCGTAAACCTGCCCAAAGAGGTCTGTTAAACAGCATGCTGTTATGGTAGTTTGTGCAGTTTCAGGTCACACATCTGCCCAATTCCCAGGAGGCCCAGACCTGATTACACAGGTCTGTTATAGATCCTGTTGGTATGGTAGGTGCTGCTGTTGATGTGTTCAAATCCACCCTACCCCCAGGAGTCCTGAGACCTGTTTAAAAAGGTCTGTAATAAATCCAGTTATTATGGTATGTTACAAGCACAACGCCCGAAGCCACTTGCCTCTAGTGGTCGAGGGGCGTGGTGGTTGAGGATTCCTTCTTTTATCAGCTCCTAGCAGCCTATTTCTTCGTGTTGGCTTCTGGGAAGTGTAGAACTGCTAAAATATGTTGGTGCCTTAAGTAGAAGGTTTGTAGTTGAGGTAACCGAGGGTAAGGCTTATAACAGAAAGTTTACTTCCATAACACAAAACACAGCAGGTTCAAGGTATCATTTACAGGATTATAACTGTAGGATTTGCTTAAGGTACAGCAAATAATGGCAAACAAACTAAAAGAACACAGAAATGGCTTTTTAAAGTCCTCTTACTTGCAGAAGCAATTGCCTTTAGAAACTAGGCTGCCACTTTCCTTTTTAGTCCTTGTTATTCAGAGCATAAAGAAAAATTCAGGCTTAATTCTTCTACAGCAGTTTGGTTTCTGCCAGCCTCAAAAATCTCTCTAGGCTGCATTTCTACGTGAAACCAAACTTAGAACAAAAAAACACATTCCAAGCTGTTATCAAAATGCTTAGCAGGCTTTTCATATAGGAGAGGAGCAAGCAAAAACTCTTATAGCAGCTAACTTGGCTTTTCTTGCCGTTGCACAGTTCAAACACAGGTGACAAACAAGCATGAATCAGATCTTCCTGATCAGGCTTATGTTGCAGTAAATTTCCCTTTTAAAACAGACAGGAATTTACCTCCACACTGCTTCTGCCATATGGTTAACTTCCAAAGAAAATTACTTCTTTCAGGGCTAGCTTTTCCTCAAGACCTCCTGTCTAGAGCCTGGCATAGAGAGCAATCCATAAAGCAATCTTCTTCCCCCAACTCTGACACTGGTTCTCCCAACTGCATGGGTTCTGACTCACCGACCTGGTCAGACTGCTCAGCTGACAACCTCTCTGGTGGTCTGAAAGCTTCTCCACTTCCTGGTCCCCACCTCTGTTGCCAACCTGTTGCAGGGAATTCAGCTCTCTCAGCTCTGGGTAGCTCAGCTCTTCTCCAAGAATCCACTCCTTCTCTCTGCTTCTGTCTCAGCTGCTCTCCCGGCTGCTCTCCTTCTCGTCTCCCCCTCTCTGCATAATCTAACCCAGGCTTATACCTCCAGGGTCTTAACCCCACCTCTTTCTTTCCCAGGTGTTGGTAATCCCCCTGCCTTCTGATATTAGAATAATCAGTGCACTTGTTAAAGTTAGGGCTTTGGTCCTCGTGCTTGCAATCCCTCTTTCTTACTTTATCAGTCATTGGCTGAAACCTGTTCCAGCTGGGGTTTTTCTGTCTTTGAAACCTGGCTGTGGCTTTCTCTCCCTGCACTCCTAGAAGGGGACCCTTAACTAGGGTGAATTCGGTATGCTTCTCACCTCCCCCACTCTCAGGATAGCTGACTTTGCCACAGGTAGTTTATGCAGTTTGTGATAAGGAAGCTTATCATAGCTCAGGTAG
This sequence comes from Ichthyophis bannanicus, assembly GCA_033557465.1. NCBI lineage: Eukaryota > Metazoa > Chordata > Amphibia > Gymnophiona > Ichthyophiidae > Ichthyophis > Ichthyophis bannanicus. The sequence continues at coordinate 554,185,912 of CM066031.1, forward strand.
GAGCTATAGAAAAGATGATGTGACTCTGAACAAGCAACCTGTCAGTTCTGGTAGAAGCAAGAAAACAGAGTTTTCACATAAAAGACTACCAGTCCCAGAATGCACCAGGTTTCCAGCAGCCATGAGAGGGGCTGAAGTGAGAAAATGTGTGTGCAATCAAGAGAGCTATGAGGTAATCCCTAAGCACTCATCTCAAAGGGCAGGGCCTGATTCAAGACAGCTACGCTGTGTTAGGGAGGAGCACACATTAGGAAAGAATAAGAATAGAGCTTATTCTTCAGATAACAGACGCAGAAAGAGCTTGAGGGAGAGCTTCAGCAACGGCTACAAGCTCAAGCCCCAGTATCACCTGGAGAAGCAGAAGCCAAGCCAAACGGATAGAGAAAGAAGGAAACTCTCTGGAAGGAAGAGAAGAAAGCCCATTGGATGGTCTGGGAGAGTCCAAGGCAGTACCCATACTGGGAGGTATTCCAAGTGCCAGCAGAGTCCATTGGACTGGATTCAGCCAGAGGAATGGAATGGCAGAGATAGGAATCACCAGTGGCTACCTGGAAGAGAGAAGACTGCACGTGGAAGGGACTTTCAGACCAAGGCCAGAAGGTATGTGAGAGGAGATCCAGTGTCCAGGGATCAAGATTGGAAGGCTGGACATCAGAATTGGATTACATACTGGCCAGGCTTTACAGAGAGGAATTATGATGGCAGGAGAGGCTCAGGTATGAACACTGATCCAGACCCTATCTATAATAGAGAATGGCAGCAAGGGAATAAGCATTCTCATGATAGTGCCTTAATGAAAGACTCGTCTGTGCCAATGTATGATAGTGACCCTATGCTGATTGATGAAGGGGGAGATACAGCAGATGAAAGTACAGTTTACATGGACTGTTCTCTATCTAAATGCTATTGCTAGCTTTCTGTGAGCAAACACATCAGCCATCACAAAGAAACCTAACTTTGTTCTTTATTTCCACTGCAAACAGCTCTTAAAGCAGGATTTGGGTTCACACAGTAGCAACCAGCCAGCTAAAGGCTTACAGCTGGTCAATTGATAGTAATTAAAGCTGCACCTGATTGTGTGTGTGAGCAAGGGAGAATCACTGCTGAGATCTGCGTGGAAAATAAGCAGAAGTTAACCTAACCAGCAAAGTTTATTCTTTTCTTTGTGCCTTTGTATTTGGTAATTATTTGCTAAGAAAACATTAGCTAATTGCCTGACAAGCTGAAGGTTGTTTTCTGGTTTACTTTGTGACTTTTTGTTATCCATTTAAACACTGCAAGCAAGTAACCTCATTTATATTGCTATCAAGCATACATGTGCTGGGTGAATTAAACCCCATCAATAAAAGAAGTATTTTATTGGCCTTACCACTTGGTTTCACAACTTAATTATTGTCATCAGCTGTGTTTGGGAGTGAATGAACTACAATACCCACAATACCTTGCAAGAATCATATGAATATATGCATCGTCAAGATTGTGTAAGTTCTCACCCTAGGCAGCCTTCTGACAAATGGCGTAGTTTTTCGGATTGCTTTTGCACCAAGAGGATTTACTTGTTGTGGATTACAAATAAAAGTCAAGTTTAAAGCTGTAAGAAGATTTCTTTCCCTCATCTGCACTTTGGAAGAAAAGTGGTTGTTCCAGGAAGCTGTCCCAGATGAAAAGACCCTGTGAAAAGCTGGATTCATCACTGAGACAAGTTAATATGTACCTGGGCATGTCTAGTGGTGGATGTGTGTAAGCACAGGGGGTAATTGAAAAAAAAAAAGTTGAAAAAAAAACACACCTAGTTGGAAGGTGCTGCTCTTGGGTTTTTCTTTTTTCTTTTCTTGCAGGGGTCAAGATGGATCCGAGGGAGATGGCTCAGTGGATGGCAGCCCAATTCAGCAAGCAGCAGGAGCTATCACAGCAGGCCCAGGACACTGCTATGAAGGCCTTAATGGAACAGCAGAAACCAGTGCTTGATCTGGTGCAAGCTCTAGTTCAGCTGCAGAGCCAAAGTGGAACAGATGCAAGACCAGCAGTTAGTACTGGTACACCACATGTGAACAATGTGGGACTCAATCAAGGGATTGGGGCATTTAATTTTGGGAAATTAACTCCAGATGATAATATTGATGATTTTCTAGAGTCTTTTGAAAGAGTGGCACAGGCTTTAGCATGGCCAGAGACCCAGTGGGCAGTAAGGCTGGCAGCCTCATTAACTGGTGAGGCACTAGCAGCTTACAGAGCAATGCCAGCAGCCCAGGCTTTGAATTATAAGGATGTAAAGGCAGCTATTAGAGATCGCCTAGGGTTGTCTATTTCAGAGTATAGGCGAATGTTTAGAGCTGTTACATTGAAAGTGGGTGAGACACCCAGGGCTCTGAGTCAGAGAATCAGAAGTTTAGCTGTAAAATGGTTGGAGCCTGAGCAAAAGACAGTAGAAATGTTATTAGATATTATAATGCTGGAACAATTTATGCTTGGGGTACCTAAAGATTTGAATGTTTTTCTTATACAGCAAAATTGCCAAAATCTTGGAGAGGCAACCATGCTAGCAGAGAGATTCTTGGAAGCCACGCAGGCTTGCCATAGAATGGGTGGCCCTCTAAAGATGGATGCTGAGGCTAAATGTGCTGTATCAGAAAAGAGAATAATTAAGAATGTTTCTGAAAATGAATGTACTGTATCAAACCAGATGACACAGTGGAATAGAAAGAAATGTTTCAAGTGTGGAAAATTGGGACATTTAGAGAAGAGATGCCAGACACACACTAGTTTAATGGGTCTGGATTTAAAACAGCCCAAGGAAGGATTTCTTTTGATGGTTGATGTGCAGGGAATTACCACAAATGCATTATTAGACTCTGGGGCAGACCAGAGTATGATGTCAAAAAGGCTTTGGAAGAGGATAGAGGCCCAAGAAAGATTTGTGCCTAGAACCCCTGAAAGCCAAGTTCACATCAGATGCATTCATGGTGCTGCAACATCATATCCCACCTATAGGCTAAAGGTTAAGTGCCTGGGGGAACAAGAGGAAGTCCTATTAGCAGTGGTGCCTAGGCTACCCTTTGATTTGGTTCTAGGAAAGGACTGGCCAAGATTTAAGCAGGAACTAGTGAAAGGACTAGAAAAGAAGGAGGGAGAAGGTTTAATAATGGAAATAGCTCCCAGGCCTCTCTTTGGAAGTCCTCAGTCCCTAGCTAAAAAGATGGTTAAGCTTCCAGAAGGCCAAACTATGGGTAATAAGAGGGGCCTTGTATCCACCCGCTCGCAGGCTAAGTTAGAGAGCCAGCAGAAGGAGGAGGGGGAGCAGGCAGAGTTATTAGGAGACTTACCCTCTCATGATGATTTAATAACCCCATCATCTGGTAAAATAAGAAAGTTGAAAGCACAAAAGAGGCGTGAGAGACTTTGCAGAGCACAGGGTAGGGCTGAGATATTAGCTGGTCAAAGTTTACCCTGGGTGCCAGCTGAGTTGGTGGCAAAGTTTCCTAACTTTCCACAAGAGCAGCGAGCTGATCAAGCTCTCACCCGAGCTTTTAAGTATGCTCAGGAGGTCAGGGAGGAATTGCCCAGATTCAGACTAGATAATGACATATTATATAGAGAGAGTCAGGACCCCAGAAATGGTGCCATACGTAAACAATTGGTGGTACCCACAACTTTCAAAGGGCTAGTACTTAGGCTAGCACATGATCATCCAGTGGGAGGTCATAAAGGTATGCAAGGAACGCTGGATCAAATTCTTGTGCGTTTTTACTGGCCAGGTATATTCAAAGAAACTGCCCAGTTTTGTGCTGCATGTCCAGCATGTCAGCGAGTTACAGCGGCTCACCCACCGGTGGTGCCATTGATCCCCATGCCAATCATCACAGACCCAATTGGTCGCATTGCCATGGATATTGTAGGCCCATTAGTTAAAACGCCCCGAGGTTTCCAATACATCCTAGTTATGGTAGATCAGGCAACAAGGTTTCCCTGGGCCATACCATTGAGGAATGTTTCTGCAAAAACAATAGCTTTAGAGCTAGTAAAATTGTTTTGTGAAGTGGGATTCCCAAGAGAGGTGTTGACTGACCGAGGGTCCAATTTTGTATCCAAATATTTGGCCCAGGTCTGGGATGCCTTTGGCATTCGTCACGTGAAAACCTCAGCCTACCATCCACAATCAAATGGTTTGGTGGAGAGATTCAACCAAACTCTCAAACAAATGTTGAGAAGGGGGTTAGCAGGAGAGGTAAAAGAATGGGATATGTTATTACCCTTTGCCTTATATGCCTGCAGGGAAAGAATTCAAGTGTCCCTAGGTGTAACTCCGTATGAGTTGATGTATGGTAGGGCTCCCCGGGGTTTGTTGGATATTTTGAGGGAACAATGGATTGATCCTGAACCAGGAAGTCAGGAGGTGCCACTGTTTCTACGTGACTTGAGAGCACGTTTGGAAAGGACGTCGCAGGTTGCTGAGAGGAACCTGCAGAACAGTCAAGTTCGCCAGAAAGGGTGGTATGATAGAAAGGCCAAAAGCCGCCAATTAAGCATTGGTGAAAAGGTTTTGATTCAAGTAGCAGGAACTGCTCCAAAATTTGAGGTACAGTGGAAAGGGCCATGGAAGGTTGTTAAACAAGTAAGCCCAGTGTCTTATATGGTAGAAAATGCAAGAGGGCGTAGGCAGACCTACCATATTAATGTACTTAAGTCTTGGAAGGAGAGGCCTGTAGATAATGACCTTGAACCCAGTCAGGAAGTAAGTGAGCTTCAAGAAGATAACACTCTCGTAGGTATTACGGACTGTAGAGAAGCAGTTTCACCAGTAAAACTAGTCCGTAATAACTTAAGCAGGGGGGTATGTGATAAGGAAGCTTATCATAGCTCAGGTAGGAGCTATAGAAAAGATGATGTGACTCTGAACAAGCAACCTGTCAGTTCTGGTAGAAGCAAGAAAAACAGAGTTTTCACATAAAAGACTACCAGTCCCAGAATGCACCAGGTTTCCAGCAGCCATGAGAGGGGTTGAAGTGAGAAAATGTGTGTGCAATCAAGAGAGCTATGAGGTAATCCCTAAGCACTCATCTCAAAGGGCAGGGCCTGATTCAAGACAGCTACGCTGTGTTAGGGAGGAGCACACATTAGGAAAGATTAAGAATAGAGCTTATTCTTCAGATAACAGACGCAGAAAGAGCTTGAGGGAGAGCTTCAGCAACGGCTACAAGCTCAAGCCCCAGTATCACCTGGAGAAGCAGAAGCCAAGCCAAACGGATAGAGAAAGAAGGAAACTCTCTGGAAGGAAGAGAAGAAAGCCCATTGGATGGTCTGGGAGAGTCCAAGGCAGTACCCGTACTGGGAGGTATTCCAAGTGCCAGCAGAGTCCATTGGACTGGATTCAGCCAGAGGAATGGAATGGCAGAGATAGGAATCACCAGTGGCTACCTGGAAGAGAGAAGACTGCACGTGGAAGGGACTTTCAGACCAAGGCCAGAAGGTATGTGAGAGGAGATCCAGTGTCCAGGGATCAAGATTGGAAGGCTGGACATCAGAATTGGATTACATACTGGCCAGGCTTTACAGAGAGGAATTATGATGGCAGGAGAGGCTCAGGTATGAACACTGATCCAGACCCTATCTATAATAGAGAATGGCAGCAAGGGAATAAGCATTCTCATGATAGTGCCTTAATGAAAGACTCGTCTGTGCCAGTGTATGATAGTGACCCTATGCTGATTGATGAAGGGGGAGATACAGCAGATGAAAGTACAGTTTACATGGACTGTTCTCTATCTAAATGCTATTGCTAGCTTTCTGTGAGCAAACACATCAGCCATCACAAAGAAACCTAACTTTGTTCTTTATTTCCACTGCAAACAGCTCTTAAAGCAGGATTTGGGTTCACACAGTAGCAGCCAGCCAGCTAAAGGCTTACAGCTGGTCAATTGATAGTAATTAAAGCTGCACCTGATTGTGTGTGTGAGCAAGGGAGAATCACTGCTGAGATCTGCGTGGAAAATAAGCAGAAGTTAACCTAACCAGCAAAGTTTATTCTTTTCTTTGTGCCTTTGTATTTGGTAATTATTTGCTAAGAAAACATTAGCTAATTGCCTGACAAGCTGAAGGTTGTTTTCTGGTTTACTTTGTGACTTTTTGTTATCCATTTAAACACTGCAAGCAAGTAACCTCATTTATATTGCTATCAAGCATACATGTGCTGGGTGAATTAAACCCCATCAATAAAAGAAGTATTTTATTGGCCTTACCACTTGGTTTCACAACTTAATTATTGTCATCAGCTGTGTTTGGGAGTGAATGAACTACAATACCCACAATACCTTGCAAGAATCATATGAATATATGCATCGTCAAGATTGTGTAAGTTCTCACCCTAGGCAGCCTTCTGACAAGTTGCAGGTTCACATATCTGCCCTATCCCCAGGAGGCCCAGACCTGATTACACAGGTCTGTTATAGATCCTGTTGGTATGGTAGGTGCTGCTGTTGATGTGTTCAAATCCACCCTACCCCCAGGAGTCCTGAGACCTGTTTACAAAGGTCTGTAATAAATCCAGTTATTATGGTAGTTTATGCAGTTTCAGGTTCACACATCTGCCCTATCCCCAGGAAGCCCAGACCTTATCACAGAGGGCTGTAATAAGTCCTGTTGGTATGGTAGTTGTTGCTGTTGATGGGTCTAAATCCACCCTACCCCCAGGAGGCCCCGACCTGCTTACAGAGGTCTGTTACTCATCCTGGTGGTATGGTAGTTGCTGCTGTTGCAAGGTTCAGACATCTGCCCTATCCTCAGGAGGCCCATACCTGATCACAGAGGACCATTATAGATACTGGTGTTAGGGTACCTGCATCTGTTGGGGTTTCACAGCTCTGCCTTAACTTCAGGAGGCCCCAGATCAGATCACAGATGTTAATAGCTCAGCTAGGTGTGGTGGTCCATGCTCCTGTTCCATTTGCCCACAACTGCCCTATTCACAGGAGGCCTTAGTCCTGACCATATAGGTATAGTAGAAAGCCTGGTGTCATGGTAGTGGCGCCTGGCGATGTGTTCAGGGCCACCCACCTCCCGCTCTATCTCAGAACACATCACACATGTTTTGTAAAGATATCATGGTGGCATGGCAGGTGTGTCGGCTGATGTGTGTAGGTCAGACAAACACACAGGTGTGTGCCGGACCACACAGGGAGGTAGGAAACACCTCCCCTGGAGACCAGCATGCCCACCCCACACATGGCATGGTGCTGCCATGTCATGCAAGGAGAGTGTAGGAACAGGGTATGGGGGGTTCAGGGGGTTGCACACAGTACACATAGGTGGCACCCCACACATGCCCAGACCCACAGCCACACATGCAGGCGGTGGTGGCAACAGGTAGTAGAGGACACACTGGCCAGAGCAGCAGCAGCAGCACCCTGCTGCTCACAGTGATATGTGATATGCGTTGGGCACCCACCAGAGATATCTGGCCCCTAATGCTCCCACCCATTGCATTCCCCCCCAGGTAGAGGACCTACGGAAAAAGGGACGGGAGTTGCAGCTGCACTGTCCAGATGTCCTTGCCCGCCTCCAAAGGAGGGCACTGGAGCAAAGTGGCAGTGAGTGTTGCAGCCTCTGCAGCACAGTACAGCATGTCACAGTGGCCCAACAGCCTGTGGGAGGCCAAACTATGTTTATGTGGTGTGTGACTCACATGATAGTGTGCTAATGACTGTCTTCCCCCACAGAGGATGCTGCTGCTGGTGAGGACCCATCTACATCAGGGCCCCCCAGAACAGGCCCCACAGCTCCAGTCCAGCCAGAAGAGGAGGAGGGGGCAGAGGCTGAAGCGGAAGAAGACAACATGGAGAGGGTGGGTAGGAAGTGTTGGGGGGAGGATGGGGTTGTGGAGGGGGGGGGAGGGGGCCCTGTGGGTGGGAGGGGACACAGGGCAGCACAGGGCACTGTGGGACCCTGCCAGCTGCCACATGTGTGTGGCGATGGTGGCCGCCTGGGTGTAGCATCACTATCCATTGCCACAGACAGGGCCCATGCACATGCCACCACACAAACACCGGGCATCTGGTGTGGATGTGGTGGCAGGTGCGTGCAGGACCTCTCTGTGGCAGTGGGTGGTGTTCTGCAATGCCAGCGGTCCCAGGACCACACCATCCGGTGGCTGGCAGGCACCATTCAGTGGCTGGCTGCCGAAATGCACATGCAGTGTGCAGCTGGTATGGGCAGTGCATCTCGACAACCATCCCCTGATGGGCGTCCCAGGAGCGTTTGAGGGCCACAGGGGCACCCACACACGTGCCTTGTGCTGTCCTGTCACCCGGGACACAACATGGGATTTTATGTACATATTACCCATTGTAAATGTAAAAGTAAACTAGTTTGTAAATACAGCACAATGGTCACGTGTCTCCAGACTGTTGACATGAGAATGGGACATGTGTGTAGATCCCTATGTGTATGCATGTTAGACATAGGTAACATACATGGACCATCTCCACACTCAGTTGTGGGAGCTGCCCATGTGCATAGGCGTCTGTGTCCCCTGGTGCCCCTGTGATGTACCGATGTGCTGTGTGCCCCAGCAGCTATTGTCACATGCATGCTGCCTGTGATGTGTAGGCTGCATATCTGATGCACCATGCTCGGGGGGGGGGGGGGAATGGAGGGAATGGCTAGCAGCAGGTATGGGGCAGGAAGGATAGGAGGGACTGCTGTACTCAGGAGCTGCAGAGGGGGATAGCTGGTGAGGCTGTGACAGGTGGGTGTTGGTCAGGAGGATGAGCAACGGCTCACTACAAGCACTGGGGATGAGTAACCAGCTGACTGTAGATAGATACCTTTGTCTGCCTGTGCCCCCGCAAGCATATGTGTGTAGACAGCCACGTAGGCTCTGGTGTGGGCAGAGAGGATGGTCACACATGTGGGTAGACTAATGTAGAGCATATGGGATGTGAGAGAGTGACAGATCCGTAAAACATACATGTACCACCATAAATATATTGCTGGTTGATGGGAGAGGTAGGGTATATCCACACGCATAGGTAGAAGGGCGCTCACATGGCACGGTGCATGGCACACAGGGAATGGTATAACATATGAGCGGTGATTGGTGGCAGTGCAGACACCACACCCCTATGGGAAATGGGGAGGCACATGTGGCCAGGGTGATAACATGGGTTGCAGGGTATGCAGGGGAGCATAGTGTCACACACTGGAGACGTACACATAGGTATAAATAGGTTATGATGTTTTTATTGTAACAGATGTGGTGACTTGTTCCCCAACCTCACATCCTGCGTCTCCACCCATGTCCACGGCGCCCACGGGCCAACCCACCCCTCTGTGCCGGGTCCACTGGTGCCGCCTCTGGCGCTGGTGCTGTCTGCTGGGGACGCCGAGCCATTGCCTCCTGGGCATCCGCAATGCACACTAGAACTGCTGCCATCATCTCAACTGTGGCGCGCAGCTGGCTCACCTCCTCCCGAATGGCCATCAGAGCCTGACGAGTGGCTGTGGGTGAGACACAAGGTGATGTGTGAGACATGTGTTGCACCCACCACCGTGACTCATGCACATGTCTGGCGTATCCCAACAGACCGGTCCGCAGAGCAATCATGTATGCGATGACTAGCAACGGAGTACTGTGTCTACATCTGTGTGTCCCATGATCCATCTGCAGGCCAGGAAATGATCCTGCTGAGGGGTCGTGGAAATCACAGATATGACATATGGTACTGTGTTGCAGTTCATTGTGTCACTGTTTGATCTGCGCATTGGTCATATGGGATAGGCCAGATAACGTGGGGATTCATTGCACACAGATAGATATCTGGGGGGCGCTGTTTGCTCTAAACCTGACACACAGTACTGATTACCCCGACTATCTATGCTAGGTACCATTACCCAGGGAGAGGGGTCCGCCGAGTAAGCTGTATAGGTGATCTGGGGTAGGTGTGTACCACTGTACGTCACCTTGGGGTATTTGGTGGTGAATAGTGGGTGGATGTATGAGCTCATTAACATGATGACACTAGATGACCCATGCTACAAGAGGGGGAGTGCACATGGCAGAGACCCCCACTAAACATATGAACCTACGTGCTATGGTGTCATAATATTGGGGAGCACATGGAATGTCATTGTGGATGTTATGTCAACCCCCAGGGGGCTTGTTGTGTATTCTGTTACCCACCTTCTGCATCATGCCTTGATGAGGCAGTATGAGCCCGCAGCTCCGCAAGGATGACATCCATGCTGGTGTGTGGGGTGCCTGATGTCCCCGGCGCCTGCATTGTGTGGCGACTCCCCTCCGACTCCGCGTCCTCCACAGCCCGTGTGCTGCTGCTACTGGCCCCCACTTGTGTGTCGGCATCCGCTGCCCTGTCCTCTGCCTCGGGCACCACATTGCTTCCTGGGGTCTCCCTGCCAGTGCTGGCCACGTCCCCTGACTCGTCAGCCTCTGGCCCCTCAGCATCCTCTAGTGCTGGCACATCCTCCTCCCCATATGTCTCCATGGCCTGGATGTCACCTGGGGGGTGGAACAGGGTACACAGCAAAGATGAGTTTGCGCAGGGCACATATGTACACCTGTGTAGTACATCCCCGCCAAAAGCAATGTTGTGTCTGCTTGTACCTGATTTTACTGCACCTACAATGGGGACAGCACATATGCGTACTGTGAGCTGTACCTGACAGGGGGAGGGAGGGGCAGCCTCTTGCACTGGTGGAGCATTTGCTGTTATGTTTGGGGGGATGGGGAGGTGACTGCTGGGCTCACTATATGCAGCACTAGGTATGCACTGTGCGTGTGACCTTGGATGTGGGCTCAGCGCTACATGTGGCCAGGGTGCGTATGGGAGCCCTGAGTGGGATTGTGGCCTGTCATAGTGTGTGTGAGCGAGGTGAATGCATTGGCCTGAGTAGTATGCACGTGCAGCATTCGTCCGGGTCAGTCAGACGTGTGTGGGGACTGCCGCCTTGGTAGCCACTGTGTGGTGTGGGTGGACAGCTATCACATACTCAGTGTGTGTGGTGGGTTGTTTTGGGGGATGGGTGGAGCGATGCTGGAAATGTGGTTGCACCGTGGGTGGGGGTCATGGGAATGTGTCTGCGTCACTGCGGTACCTGTATAAGTGCTGCCTCAGGTGGTGTGGGGTTATGGCTAGGTGCAGTTGGTACAGCTGTGGCAAGGTGCACCCCAATGTCTGGTGAAGGCGGTTGGGGGATCCCCACTGTGTGTTGGCCAATGACAGAGTATTACGTGTCTGACATCTGTGTGATGTGGTCGTTGGGGTTTGTTTGCATCTACCTCACCATCACAGTGTGATAGGCCTTCCTCTGTCACTGGTCTGGGATATGTCCCTGGACAGGTAATCTCAAACACACATCATAGCTGTTATAGGTGTTGTGTGTGGGTCCCCCCAGGTCAATGTGTTCTGGCCTAGTTGTATGTCCCTCCTGTCTTTGTCCCCCTGTCATATTGTTGTGCGTGGCTGGCTGCAGATGTATGATGTTCTGTGTGACCTATATGCCAGCTACGAATAGCTGCTGCATGTGCTGGGTTCATGGGGTGAAGGGTGTTGGGCCCTCCCTGTATGTACGGTCATCCTCCCCACTCATGCGCAGTGGAGGGGAGTGGCACTCTGCCTGGCTGAGGGAATGCCCCTCCCCCCGATTCTGTACACCTGTGCAGTGCGCTACGACGTCCAGGACTGTGGCTGTCGTGCACACAGCCCCAGGTACCTATCACACCCACCCTGTACCTACCCAGCCATGTTTTGCTGGATTTGTGGCCCCCAGTTGCCTGTGTTAGGGCACACATGTTCTCAGGACATAGGCCCCCACCTTCCCGTCCATGGACGGCATGTGCTGGTCCGTGAGCTGTATGTGTGCTGCATATCTCTGACCTACCTGCCTGTGGATGGGCGGTGTCCAGCACTTCAGGCAGTCCACGCAGGTAGTTGGGGCCAAGACGGTCTGCGAGTTCCTGCTCCAGGGGTGTCAGGGTTGGGGCAAAGGGGGCACCTCCTCTGGTGCCCATGGCATGTCGCCTCTCCGCCACCATGTGTGCACGGACACCACGCTTAATGTCATTAAATCTTTTCCGCAGGCTATCCAGGTCCCTAGATGGTCCCCCTGCCTGGGCTACGGCCTCCTGGATCTCCTCCCACATGTGTATGCGTGTGCCCACAGTGGTGCTGGTGCTCAGCTGGCTGTAGAGCACCTCATACCGCTCCAAAACACTGGCCAGCAGGATGTTGTTTTCCTGCTGGCTGAATCTAACAGCCCTCCTCCATTCCTTGGCTGGCACCAGTAAACGCCTAAGTTTGGCACTGGGTGGCCCCTGGGTGGGTTGCGACACACCCGATGGGCCTGCAGCCACCACCACAGGCCCACCTCTCCCTGTCGGCTCGGGGTCCCGCTGAACATGTGTCCCCCCTCCTCCCCTCCTGCCATGTCCTGTCACTCCATCTCCCTGCTCTCTGTGCCCTCTCCCTCCCTGTCACACATCCTCACGCCTGCCGTTCCTCGCCTAATCTCCCCTCCCCTGCCTCGTGGCTCCTCTGCTCCACCTCACGCCTGCTCCTCACCTCACCTCCCCTCCCCTCCCCTCCTCTCCCTGCCACCTGCTCCTCAATTCACCTCCTGATTCGCCTGCTCCTCACCTCCCCTCCTCTCTCTCTCTTGCCTGCTCCGCAACACATCTCTCCTCACCTGCTATATTCCTGACCTCACCCTCGCCTGCTCTACACCTCACCTTCTGTCTCCGTTGCCTACACAAAACCCTCAGCGTGTACCACGTGTGCATGTGTATTTATGTGTTTTTTTACGTCTGTGCATCCTTGCGCGCATTGCGCATGCGCAGCAGCACGAGCGTGGAGGCTGCATGCGTTGCGCATGCACAGGAGACATATGGGAGTTGCGCACGTGGGGACACCACGTTGCGCATGTGCTGTGCATGTATGTGAGCATGAGACGTTGTCACGCAGCAGACCCTCTGGGAACAGAAGAAAATGTTTTAAACACAGAAAAAGTCAGGCATAAGCTGCAATATTTCGAGGAACCAGATAGAGGGAACAAGAGAGACCTCCGAGAGACTGAGGAACCACGCCCCATAGGTCGTGAGGTAATGCCAGCCAGCCTCCAATCAAGGAAGAGAGGAGTACCTCTTAAAGAGAGTCTGGAAGACTGGAGAGGGGAAGAAGCAGGACCAGCAGAAGAGGCAGGACCAGCAGAAGAAGCAGGACCAGGAAAAGAGGCAGGACCAGCAGAAGAAGCAGCCAGTTCTGGGAAAGGAAGGGCTGAAGCAGTAGCCCTTGGACAGGAGTTTGGCAGAAGGCAGCAGTAACCGCTGTGGTGTGAAGAGAGGAGCAACCGAGGAGAAGGAGAGACAGCTCCATCAAGAGTGAGTGCTCTTCGTCCAGAGAGGCGAAGGCATTGCTGTGACTGCAGTAGAAAGCCAACTGAAGGACGGCTGGAGAACCTAAGGCCTATTGCTCAGGCAAGTCAGAATCCCAGCCGAGGCAGGCCTCAACCCTCACCTGGAGTAGAAAAGCCAAAGATAAAAGGTAACCCTTATTTTACTCGAAGCAGGTTTCAGACTGCTGGTATGGGGAGGACAGGGAGCAGAGGAATACTGTCCATATAAAACTGCCTATGATACAACGTACAAGAAACGTTTATCAAATAAGAGACTTTTTAATGAGAAAGGTTTGCATGAAGCTAATGTAAAATCCTTGCAGAGGGAGGACTGTTCCCAGTATAGGAGAGCACAGGACCGACGCCCTACTCTTAACCCTGAGCATTGGGAGGTCATACAAAAGTTATATCAGAAGCCTGACTACAATTTGCCAGAAACTACTGACTCAGTTTCAGAGGCTTTCGAATTGGAACCGATGTAAGTGGAATTTGCTAAAGAGCTTTCAGATACAGAAATGGACTGTAATTACTGCATGACAGGAAGCCTGGAGTCCTTGCCTAGCGTATAAGCTATAACTTGTGGAATAGAAAATGTTTGTTTTTGTACACCACTCTGTGAAGATAACAGTTTTGCTTTAAACTCATGTTTTACTTTTTCTTCTAACCTGAAGTAAGGACACTTGTGTTGATGTTATTGCCCAACCATTTGAACCTTTGCAAAAAGGGGAAATAAATGCCTTTATTTTCCCTCCACTCTGACCTTTGTGTTCTTTGAGATTTGGTAACAAGGAGGCTACCAGGCTAAAAGTCCCTGGGCCCTGTGAAACACTTGCCAAACTCAACCTTATATATTTTTGTTTCCAACCTACCTTGGTCTATTACCCTGCCAAGGTGGTGCACGTAACAACGTGCACATATGCTACATTCCATTATGCGCATGCGGCCGGCCTCATGTCACATGCGCGTAGCGGCACTCATCACATGGGTCCCACTCACGCACCTTCCGCATCTCCCCTGTGCATGCGCAACACATGCAGCCACCACACTTGTGCCGCTGCACATGTGCAACGCACGCAAGGACGCGCAGATGTATAAAAAATAAATACGCACAAGTGGTACACCCTGAGGGGTTTGTGTAGGCGAGGGTGACGAGGCGTGCGGTGTTGGTTGTTGGTGAAGCAAGGAGAGTATCAGAGGCAGGTTTGGTGTGGAGAGTGGCTGGGTTGGTGAGTGCTGGTGGAGTTGTGTGGCTGGGTTGGTGCGTGGTGGGTGAGGTGAGTGGCTAGGTTTGTGTGAGTTAAAGGAGATGAGGGGGGTTGAGTGTATGACGGGCTTTGTGGTTGCTGCATGTGCACTGGGAGGTGTGCAGGGGCTTCAGTTGCCTGATGGAGGAGATGGTGTCCATGTAGCTGAGGGACAGGGCATGGGTGCAGTCCCGCTGCAACACAGACCTGCAGCTGTGGGGGCAGGCCAGGCAGGGGCTGTGCGGGCATGGCACAGAAGGCGTGCGGAGTTGCAGGCTCGCCAGCCTCGCCTCTACAGGCCCAGGGCCCAGCTCCAGGACATGCGTGAGGACCAGGTCATCTCCCTCTACTGCCTGAGCACAGGGGCTATTAGGGAGCTCTATGAGGATCTAAGACCTGACCTCGAGCCCCTGACTGGTCGGTCACATGCCATACCAGGTTTGGTCAAGATCCTTGGTGCCCTACATTTCTTTGCCTCTGGCTGTTTCCAGTCATCTGTGGCCGCAGTGGGTGGAATGAGCCGCCCCACCTTCTCACGCTGTCTTCACCAGGTACTGTGTGCCATGATCAGCCGGGTGGGGAATTACATTGCCATTCCCAACACTAGGCAACAGTGGTGGACCCTGAACCAGGCCTTTGAGGCATTTGCCAGGATACCACACGTGATGGGAGCTATTGATTGCACACATGTTGGCCTGGTCCCGCCCAGAGACAGGGAAGCAGTGTGCCGCAACCGCAAACACTACCATTCCATGAATGTTCAGGTTGTATGTGATGCATATATGCATATTCTGAATGTGGTCCCTAGGTTTGCAGGGTCCACCCATGACTCCTAAATCCTGCATCACTCGGCACTATTCAGACAATTTGAGGCAGCACAGTATGAGGACTGTATACTGCTGGGTGGATATTTTGCATCTCTGACATACACATGGTGATCCTCTGACTAACTGTATGTGCACGTCTGTCTTTGGAGTGTATCCCTAGTTGTGTGTGTGTCTCATCTGTCTGTGTGTGATCTAACGTTGGGGGGTGGGGAGTGCCCTCCAGCTCTTCCTTGCTACGGTGCTGTGTGTTGATGGTAGGATGCACGCTAGCATTTGTATCGTAGTTACAGATTATGTTGATTGCTATTCTTACACCTACCCCTTGTTTTGTGTGTCAGACCTTCAAACACTGCTGCATAGTTGTGGTGTCCCATCATGTGATACCATATGTTTGTGTCAGAACTGTTTGTGCTTTTGGTTTGCACGTACATACTTTTTGCCATGTGTGTGGACATCAGCTCCTGCTTTAACATTCCACATTTCTTTCTGCAGGTGATGCAGGATATGGGTGTCACCCCTGGTTGCTGACCCCTGTGCGTCAACCACGGACACGTGCAGAGATGAGGTACAATGAGGCCCATGCCTCCAGCCGCTCCATCATAGAGCGCACCTTTGGTGTTTTGAAAAATTGTTTTAGGTGTTTTGATAGGACCGGCGGGGCCTTACAATACAAACCCCAGACTGTGACAGAGATCATTATAACCTGTTGCATCCTGCACAACATTGCTCTCAGGCATGATCTGCATGTCCAAATTAATGAGGATCTGGAAGATGATCCTACGTGCCCTCCTGTACGTGGCCGTGTTCACACACGTGAAGGCACAGCAGTCAGGTGGCGGGTAATTGAGGAGGTCTTCTCATGTAAGTACTGCATATGTTGGAACATACATTTCTTTACATATGTGTTTACTACTACTACTGGTGAACATTTGTATCGCAATAGCAGTAAGACGCAACACTGCACTGACATATGAGAGGCAATGCCTGGCCATCAGATCTTACTATCTAGTCATGACTCAAACACAGAAGATGTGAGCAGGGCACCACAGCGGGTGGAGGTGGATTATGTGTGTTAGGATTAGTAGGCTTGGGGGAGGTGGTAAGCTGATTTGTAGCTGTTTGGGAAAGGTGCTGCTTTACAGCCACAGGTAGTTAGTTCCAGCCTTTGGGTGCAGCAAGGTGAAAGGTGTGTAGTCTAGGGTCAGCAGAAGATGAGCGGCCCATAGATGGGACCAGCTGCCTAGACATGTGTGGTTCACATTTTGTAATATGAGGCGCTTGATTGGATTGTATGCTCTGCTGAGCAGGGACTGTGTGTTACTTGTTTTGGTATAGCGCTACATATGACAGGTAGCACCATATACATGCTCAGTAGTAGTTGTATTAGTGGTATTTGAGATCATCAAGGAAAGGTACTGCAAAGCCACAGTGTGACTGCATGTATGGGTCAGCAGGCGAGCCTTGACACGGATGCGGAGATGGATAGGGAGCCTATGAGGTGTCATGACAGGGGGCGTATTATTGCCATTATGCGTCTGGCGGTAGATTGGCCATGCAGTGCAGTGTTGCATATTTCCACGCAGACACAGATGATTCAAAGGAAGATCAGCAAGATGTAGATTACAGTATGCAAGCCAGGAGCTGATTAAGGGGTGGGTTGGCGTTTTAGTTGTGTGTTCAGGGGAAACTGGGGAAATATAGCTGATGTCATCTAGAAAGAAACCCCAAGCCTCGGCTACAAGCTGGGTATGTGTGGAGAGGAGGAAAGTGGAGTCCAAGACAACCCCTACATTGAGGACCCTGGAGAAAGGAAGGTGTGGCCACCCACCCACAGACGCTGTAATGGGAGGGTAGGGTTTAGGTGGAAATCTGGGATATCCGTTCTTTGCCATAGTAAATTTCATGCAGTGGGGTGACATGCAGCCAGCAATGTCAGGTGGCAAGCAGACATCGATGTGTGGTTTGGCAGAAATAGCTCAGGCGTGGAGAGATATATTTGCAACTCATCAACCCACAGCTGGTAATGTAAGTCAAGGGATGAGATAGCCACAACAAGGAACTGGATATTGAGAGAGGGAAAGGAAGAAGCCCCTGTATATATCCCTGTGGTACAGGAACTGGCAGCAGGGTAGCAGAGAACATGGAGCCACTAGAACACACACTTAAGGGGCAGTGGGAGAGATATGGGGGGCACAGGATAGTACAGAGGCCTTAGAGACGAGCAGGCATACAGTAGGGAGGAGACGGTTGTGTTCAACAGTTTTGGAGGCAGCAGAGAGGTCAGGATGGGGACGGACAGAGTATGGGCCCTTGTATTTTGCCACACACACTTCAGTGAGAACTTTAGCATGAATCGAGTCAGTACCGTTTGATGGAGAACAGCCAGTCTGTAAAGGATCTTGGGGGGTATGAGAGCTGAGAATGTGAAGGTGCTGTGTGTGTTGCACAGCTTCAACATGACATATGTATGTTTCTCTTGTGTTTTTCAGTCCACAGGACTACCTTGGTGACCCTCCTGGTGGTGTGGTGCAGTGCCAGCTGACTGTACGTCATTCAACATGCAGTAGTCTGGGGTAGGTGGACCTACAGGCAATTTGTCTGTGAGGACAATCAGAGTGAGCACATGTCTGAGGTAATCTGTCATAGTGCACATATGTTGTTGTTCACCTGTTTGCGCTGCCCCCCAAACCCCATATGCTGCTGTTGGCACACATATCCACATGTGTGCCTGGCCAGTTTGTCATCTCCAGCACTGTCTGTGGGACACATCCAACAGAGTTGCATGTGTCTGCAGGTCCGTGGTGTTCTGGTGGTGGGCTGCACATACACCCTTCCCTGACATTGTAGCATCAGCCAACAGCAGTGTATCATTGCATTTGACAAGCCTTTATCTCCACTAATCTCCAATTGTGCACATACAGGCCGTATGCTACTGGTGGCACGCTCTGTGTGTGTATGTTTTTGGGTTGGCTGTGTGATGATACAATCTGCAGGCATTTTGCATTATCATGTGGTGTGAGGGGTCTGTACACCTGTGGAGCGGTGGTGACTGTACTATCTCTAACTTACTGCTGTTGACCTTGTCAACATTGTGGGCATGTGTTGTGTGTTGTGTGTTGTGAGCTGACCTATCTCTTGTGTGCTGACAGACCACTGCGCAACAGCATTTATGTATCACAGATATCGCCATAATTTGGCTATGCATCAACAGTGGCTGGACATGGGGACATGGGAAATCTACACATTTTGATGACATCTTCTCCCTTCACTGTGACGTGTTGTGGCCTTTGCCAGCCTCAGAGGATCTCGAGCAGACCCTTGCTGCAGACACACGGTAGGTTGCACTTTGGGTCTTTTGGGAATGACATCACCCTTTACATGTTAGTGATTTGCTATTTGTTTCATGGACCTTTCCTGTTGAGTCTCTGTACACCAACGCTGATGCACATGGGGCGTAGCTCTGCAATGCCTGTGTGACATGGGCATGGACATGACCATATCCATGCGACACCCTCGTCTGTGGTTCCATTTCCAAATGTCCACAACATGCAGTGTGTTCTGTGTTATGATCATGTTATGTTTGCCTGTGTGATGTTTCATTACATACTGTAACCGCCTTTTGTGCCCCAGCCGAAGCGTGTAGGGCTTAAGCGACCTGTTATCCTTCTTTGAACAGCTGTCTGACCTTTTCCTGAGGCAAAGCCTTTTGGGAAATGTAGTTTCTTTCAGTGTCCAATGAAGAGTAGTGTGAACTCAAAGTGGTTTTAAGCAAACAGGATTTATTTCCCCTCCGGGCGGATTTCAGCATGGAACAAAGGTAACACAAACCATATACTTCTGGCAAAGGACAAAATGAAAAGTTTCCAACAGAAATAGCTTAACTTCAGCAGTAATAAACATTTGCTTCCCAGCAATTAGAACAAACAGTTCTGTTTCCCACAGCTTTGTACTTTCTCTTTTAACACTCCTGCAGTTCTCTGCACTGCTTAAACTCAACGCAGAGAAAATATCTCATTCGATATTGTAATCGTACAGTCCATCAATTCTTCAGATATGTTGCCTAGCCCTGGCTCTGTTTCCATTAATTCCTCATGGAAGTCAGGCAGAAATGTTTGCAACGGTGTTTCAGGGGCCACGCCCTGTCTCTGGCTTAGGCTTTATATCATACTCTTGGCACATGTATTGCTGTAAACAATCATCCTCATTACAGGTATTAAAACCACAGTCCCAACCCTTTGGGTAAGTAAATCACACTGATTATCAACAGCCTTATTTGAAACCCAGTCTCTGGGCTTACCTCTTCGTCGGCCTGCAAACGGCTTTCTCTGGGCTTTGGAAACAGCTGTTGATTCAAAACCTGATTTATGAGCTGTGGGTTGCAACTGCCTTCCTGGCTTTTTCCTATCCTTGTAATTCCCAGAATACTGCAAACTGCCTGGCCTGCTTTTGCTGTATTCTTCTCTTGAAAAGCACTTTATAAATGGCTCTCCTTCTACCTTTAAACTTGGCTCTGGCTCTGGGCTTTCTCTCCATTTTAATGAGTGTTCCTCTAGGCTTTCTCTCCCACGGCTTTCTCTCCCACGGTCTCTCTCCCACGGTTCTGGGCTGGAACTCTACTGGTAGCTCTGCCTAGGCCTGGAACTAGGACTCCTCCCTGGTCCTCCTCTTGGTCTGTTAGCTGCCCTCTTTGCTGGCCTCTCACCGGAACCCTCGGTTGGCCTTGTAGGTAACCTCACAGCTGAGCTTGTGTTGGAGCTTCCTGTGTGGCTCCTCGCCGAGACCCTTTTCTTTCTACTGAGGCCTCTTTATTTGTCTGCCCTCTAGGGCAGTGCCTGACTCCTCCTCCTAGCAGGTGCTCTGATTCAGCTCGTGACTCCTGAGCTAACTGGCAGCAAGGGCGTGTTTCTTTCCCTTGTATCTGGTTTCCCTGGTAACTACTATCCATGTGCTTTTGTTTACCATCCAGCACTGCTTCTGATTCCTGCTTTTTGGCTCTTTCTAAAGGGCTGGAGGAATCCACCATGTCACATATCCCCCCCCCCTTAAAATATTACGGGCTGCCGGAACCTGTGACGGACAGCATGTAATCCTGGAAAGAGCATCTGCATTACTGTGCAATTTGCCCGCCCTATGCTGTACTACAAAATTGTAAGCTTGTAAAGCTAAATGCCACCTGGTCAGCCTGGCATTGCTGTTCTGCATCTGGTGTAGCCACTTCAATGGCGCATGGTCCGTGACCAAATAAAATTTACGGCCCGTGAGGTAAAATCTCAAAGTCTCCACCTCCCACTTAATCGCGAGACACTCTCGCTCTACCGTGGAGTATTTCTGTTCAGCTCTGGATAATTTCCTACTAAGATATGTCACCGGGTGTTCAACCCCTTCGAATATTTGTGACATTACGGCCCCCAACCCAGTCTCCGAAGCATCTGTTTGCACGAGAAAAGGTAAGTCAAAGTTAATCCCCCTAAGCACTGGGGCCCTACATAACTTGTCTTTTAAGGCTACAAACACCCTTTCGGCGTCTGGTGTCCACTTAATGGTATTTGGGGCATTCTTTCGAAGCATTTCCGTGAACGGAGCGCTTTCTTCCGCAAATCGCGGAATGAATCTGCGGTAGTACCCTACCAATCCCAAAATTCCTCGCATTTGCCTTTTATTAACGGGACGTGGAAAGTTTTTTACACTTTCTATCTTGCTGGCTAAAGGTTTTACCATTCCTCCTCCCACCATGTGGCCTAAATATTTAACCTCTCTACCGGCGAAAAGACACTTCCCAGGATTTATAGTTAGACCCGCTTTCCTCAGGGCTCACAGAACTGCCTCTACTCTGGGTAAGTGCTGAGCCCAGGTAGTGCTATATATGATAATATCATCCATATAAGCCCATGCGTATTCATGATGGGGCCGCAAAACTTGATCAACCAACCTTTGACAGGTGGCCACTGCCCCGTGAAGACCGAACGGCATACGTCTAAACTGAAATAATACTATCGGGGTAGTGAAAGCCGTCTTAGGTTTGGATGCCTTGGTTAATGGTATTTGCCAGTAACCCTTGGTGAGGTCCAATGTGGTCAGATACTTAGCTTGGCCTAATTTATCTAACAAATCCTCAATTCGAGGCATAGGGTACGCATCAAATTCAGAGATGTTATTTATTTGTCGAAAATCTATACAGAAGCGAAGGCTTCCATCGGGCTTAGGCACTAATACTATAGGGCTTGACCATGGGCTTCTGGATTCTTCTATAACGCCCATTTTAAGCATGTCCCTCACTTGTGCTATAACCTCTGCTTTCTTTGCCTCCGGCAACCTGTAGGGTCGTTGCCTGATTATTTTACCGGGTACGGTGATAATCTCGTGGGCAACTATATTGGTTTCCCCCGGGAGCGTCGTCAGGACATCTGAAAACTTATCCAATACTTCTCCTAGTTCTTGCTGCTGTTGCAAGGACAGCCCCGCACCGATGCGCGGTTCTGGAGTTTCCCTCCAATCAGCGGGCTGTGGCCCAAAATCGTCTTCCTTCCGCTCCTCAGAGACAGCGGTTAAACCTTTTAATTCTCCCCTGCCAGTAGACCCGAATCCCCCTTCTCCCCTCTCTGTGGGGCCCAGGGAAGATACTTCCTCTACCTCAGGAAATCCCACGCGCTCGCATATCATTTGAGCGATTCTGTCGCCTATTCTTATCTGGAACTCTTCCTGACTAAAATTGAAAATCAAAACCTTTATTACCCCTCGGTAATCAGGGTCTATGACTCCGGCCCCTATGTCTAGAAAATATTTAGCTACCAAGCCTGACCTAGGAGCTATCCGCCCGTAGCATCCTGGCGGGATCTGTACCTTTATCCCTGTGTCTATTAGGGCCTTTCCTTCTCGGGGTATCACACTATCCTCAGCGCTAAATAAATCATATCCGGCAGCGGCTTCTGACGCTCGCTGCGGACCCCTGGCCTGGGCCGAAACCTTGCAATATCGGAGTACAAATTTTTGTTTCCCTGTGGTTACTTCCTTTCCTCCTGATGTGTGTTGTGGGCTAATTCTACCAGGTTTCCCTAACAAAGGACTAGGGACTTTGGTTGCAACGGCCTCTAACCTGGGTAAATTCTGTGACTCCCTCTCTATCTCCAAGGAGTCTGCTTTGCATGGAGTGGGTACTAAACTCGTTTCAGCAGTAAGACCTTCCTCTAGCCCTCGGCTAAAAGGAGGCCAATCCCTTCCAAGGACGACATCTTGCGGAAGGCGTGGTATCACTGCCATCACTACCTCCCTTTCTGTTCCTAACCCTTTTATACCCACTTTATACAAGGGATAATGGTAGGCTGCCCCGTGTATACACCGTATTTTAACTTGCGCTACTGCTTGACTTGGTGCTGACTGGGCTTGTATGGCCTGCCAGAGCTGCTGGGACACCATACTCTGGTCAGCACCAGAGTCCAGCAGCGCCTGGGCCTCTATGCCCTCTACTTGTACAAGAAGTAAAAACCCCGCCTGGACTTTCTTTCCATTGCCAGACACCAATGCAGTAAGTAAGATACAATCTTTTTGAAAATGCCCCAATTTCCCGCATTTAAAACATTTTCCTTTAGTATTGGGAAAACCCGCATTCTCATAAGATGGTTTACTTTGCATATTCCTCTCTATACTACCAGCTCTTGTCGCCCCCAGAACGCCTGATTTTGAGGTTTTTGCAAACTCGGCCTCAAAATATCGTTCCGACAAGATGGCGGCTTCCACTGTTGTTTTACAATTCTGCAACATGAGAAATGTTTTTACCTCTGCTGGTACCGCTTCCATGTATTGTTCCAAAACCACATCATCAAATACAGACTCTACAGTCCGCTGTCCAGGGTTAAGCCATTTCCCACCACACCACTTTTCTGCAGACCAACATCTTGGATTGATGTTTGCCCTCACCAAGGGTGTTACAGTGCATGTGTGGCATCACTGTATCATGTTTCAACGTACACGGTGCATGTGCATGTGACTGAATATGTTGGTGCAACACAGCATGTGACAATATGGCTTCTGTGTGGGTTACTGGAGCATGTTTGACCTTTCTTTCAATCTCCATAGACAGGTTATTGTGTTTGTTTACTGTACAGACGTGTCGCTCTACATTGATTTACAAACCTAGCATTGCATGTCTGCACAGTCCTATTTATCCCCTGAGGTTCCGGCACTCACATTGCCCCATTATATTTGGAGTGTGGCAGTGTGGGTGTCCATTTTCTTCCTTATTTGTGCATTGCATGTATCATGAAATATGTGTACAGACACTGTATCCACACCACCCATTGCAGAGGACCTTCTGCATAGTGCTGTCTCTGCATGTGTCTGTGGTTCGTTTTATTTGGATTCTCTGTGTTCATGTGCCTTTGTACCTGTTACCATATCCTCATTTTGCATTTGGCGATTGTTTTGGGTTACATTGTTGCAGCTTTGATTCCTATATCAGGCATTATGTGACAGCTGTAACATATATTTTGATATCTGTGTTTACACTTTCTTACTTTTAACAACATATGCTGTTTCATTTTTGTGCCTCCTGTATTTGTGCACAGATATGTTTTTGGGGAAATATCATGACTGATGTGTGTTGGGCCCTCATCATGCACCTCCTACTGTCTACATGCACACATATGTGCCTGAGGCATTTGGGGCGTGCGGCAGCATGTGGGGGGTGGGAGGCTAATGCATAGTGTGATGAGGAGAGTATGGCTGAGTCTATGGAATTGGAAGAAAATCAGTCATTTACCTTTAAAGAAAGAGACAGGCAAGGGATCAGTAGCTCTCAAACTGCAGGCAGAGAAAGAAAACACGCAGCTACTGAGGACAGGACACACCCAAGCTCTGCTAATCCAAGGGCAGGCTTGGAAATTAATGAGGGACACCTGGGTGAAGGGGAGTACACAGTAGTTCAGAGACACTCTTATAAACCCAGGAAAATATTGGAGGAAAGGACGGAGAGAGAGGGCAACAGGAATAGGAGTACCAGGACGAAGCAGCACACGCAGCAGCACCCTGGAAAGGGGGACACAGGGAAGCAGCATGCTGGAAGGAAAGATACAAGAAACCAGCACTCAAGAGAGCTGACCAGGGAGAACACTGAAGAATTCAGTGGGGAGAGAAGCACCAGAGAAAGGCCCAGAGAGTTCACCGTGGAGGAGAATGGTGGAGACTTCCGAGGGAATCTCAGAGGTGAAAGCCCTAGTCAGAAGGGAAGCCAGGATTGCAGGGAAACTGCAATTGGTTTTAAAACTAGGAGAGCTGTGCCAGAGAGAAGTGCTGATAAGGGTCAGGCTGCAGTGCCTACCGTTCCTGAACCAGCTAAAGAGCTGCAACTTCCAAAAAGGTGCGTAAATAAAAGGGTAGCCAAAAGTGCCGTAAGCCAGTTAGAGGCATTTTGTCATTTGATGCAAGAAAAGAATCTCCACGTTCCTGGTGGAAACCCTGTGCATAGGGAAAAGCCTCAGTGGAGAAAGGTTCTGGAACTTTTAGAGAATATTAAGCCTGAAGTTTTTCATGTTGACTTAAAGCCAGATTTACCGGACACAGGTCCTGAGGAAATGCAGATAGACTATTATGAATCTGATGAGGAGTCTGAAGATTCAGTAATGGATTGTTCTCTGTGCCAGAAGGCAGAATAAAAGGTTCTTGGATAAAAGAAGGGAAAAGCCTATAACCTGAATGTCCTAGAAGGCAGTGTGAAAACAGGGAGAAATGTGTTTAGCCAGGAATGCTAAAGAACCCGGTTGCTGAAGAAAGGATATTTCTTTTGGGTTTGAAGAGAAGAGAAACCGTGCTTGATTGCTGAATGGTTTTGAAAAACAGCGATACATGTTAAAAAGCTACAGAAAGCAGTTTCATTGTTTGTTTGGGATAAATGCCTATGGATTATTGTTTGGAGAAAGAATCCTGTTTGTTTTGCGTTGAGCCTTAATGCTCTTTAGAAAAATAAATAAATTCCTGTGTTTTGCCTTGTAAACCCTTGGTCTCTACACTACTTGTTTTTTTCTAAACAACACAACTACAAATCCCAGCAGCCCCGGCGCTGGATAAGGAAGAAAACTCTTTAATTAAAGGACTAACAAGTGCAGCCCTAGGCTTATAGGCTGTTGCCTGGGCCAGGGCCTCTCCACAGGTGGCGTAGTTTTTCGGATCTTTTTCTACGCATGCGCCAGGATTTACAACCACTCAAGAATTCAACACAAGACAGTGCTAACTGCTGAAGCCCTTTTGAGGATTAAAAAGGTGAAGTGCAGCTGAGTTCAAAAAGCCAGAGTCAAGGAGGACAAGGCGGTGGCCTTCATTTCTGCTAAGCTGGAGTCTACACCTGTTGCAGGTAAGCTGTAGATAAAAAGGGGTTTTAAAGTATACCTGTACAGGGGTGTAGCACTGTTGATATAAACCAGAAAAGGAGCAGATATATTTGTTTGTACCGCACTTGGTGGTGTTTTGTCTTTTCTTGTTGCAGCATGGAATGTAAGGAGCTACTACAGTGGATGGCTGGACAATTTGAGAAACAGCGTGAGATGTCCATACAAGCTCAGGAGCAAACTGCTGCAGTGATGCAGGAGCAGCAGAAACCTCTTTTGGACATGATGTGAGCGTGGCTGGGAGCTCAGGAGAAAGCAGCAGAAACAGCACGGACAATTCCAGGTTCCATAGGAGCTCTGCACACACATGGGCTAGGGTTACAGCCTAGCGAAACATTTTCGTTTGGTCAATTAACTCAGAATGATGATATAGATTTTCTAGAGGCATTTGATAGGGTGGCACACATAACCGGATGGCCTAAGGAGCAATGAGCCGTGCGCCTGGCCACTTCACTTACCGGAGTAGCTCTGGAGGCGTACAGGGCCATGCCAGCAGCCTTGGCCAACGATTATGAGGAGCTGAAAAAAGCTATAAGAGACCGCCTAGGCTTAACGCCCATGGTATATCATCGTCTCTTAAGAAATAGTAAATTGAAGCCTGGTGAAACACCGAAAGCTCTCTGCCAAAGAATTAAGAGCTTGGTATTAAAATGGTTAACACCAGAGGCTAGATCCATAGAATCAATTATAGATAGCATTGTACTGGAACAATTTATGGCCGCAGTCCCGAAGGACATACAAACCTTCCTGATTTTACAAAACTGCCGGAATACCAATGAAGCTACCTTATTGGCCGAGCGCTTTATGGAAGCGGAATTGGCAGACCAGGTAAAAGGGGATGCTTCTAAAAGGGCAGATTCCGTATCATCAGAAAGGAAGGTAAGGCCAAAGGGGGGTGAAATGAAAACATGTATGCCAATGGTTAAAAACTACTCTATATGAAAAAAATGTTTTTCATGTGATAGTGAGGGATACCTGAAAAGGGATTGTAGAGCGAGGACTGCACTGATAACTGCCATACCAAAGAGGTTAGGGAAGGTTTCCTTTTGACTGTTGAAGTAGAAGATATTGTTACAGAAGCTTTGTTAGATTCAGGAGAAGATCAAAGCATGATCTCCAGAAAGCTCTGGCGGGAGATTGAATCTCGCTATAAGCAAGTCCTAAACCAACCTGACGGGAAGGTGAAAATCAGGTGTATCCATGGGGCATCATCATTGTATCCCATACACAGAGTGCTAGTGAAGGGTTTAGGCATGAAGAAGAAAATCCCTGTAGCTATTGTGCCCAGGTTACCACACGCCCTGGTATTGGGGAGGGATTGGCCCCAATTCAGGGAGGGTCTGGAAGAGGGGCTACATCAAAAGGTAGGCATGGTATCTACCCGAGCGCAGTCTAAGGCCCTAGAGGGGGAAGAGGAACCCTCAGATGAGATGGTAGAGGATTTACCTTTCCATGAGGACTTAATAACTCCCTCTGTAGGTAAGAGTAAGAAGGGGAGAGGGGAAAAACGCCAGGAGAGGCAGTATAGGTCCCAGAATAGGGCCGAGGTAGAGGCCGGCCAAGACCTGCCATGGGTCCGGCTGAACTAGTGGAAAAATTTCCATCCTTTCCCAAGGAGCAGCAGGCGGATCCCGCTCTTTCACGGGCCTTCGAGTATGCAAAAAGGGGGTTAGAAACCCTACCTAGGTTTTTGTTAGACGGGGATGTGTTATACCGGGAAAGTGTAGATCCCCATACAAGGAATATCCGTAAGCAACTTGTAGTCCCTACAACGTTCAAGGCACACCATCCTGTAGGAGCTCACAAAGGAGTACACGGTACCCTTGACCAGATATTAGCTCGCTTTTACTGGCCTGGTATCTTTAAAGAGAATTCGCGGTTTTGCGAGTTGTGTCCTTCATGCCAACGGGTCACCTTGATTCGTCCACTGGAGGTACCTTTGTTACCCATGCCAGTGATATCTGAGCCCATTCACCGCCTGGCCATGGATATAGTAGGGCCGTTGATAAAGACACCTCGGGGATTTCAGTATATGTTGGTCATAGTGGACCAAGCCACAAGGTTTCCATGGGCCATACCACTACGTAACATATCGGCAAAAACCATAGCCTCCGAAGTAGTGAAGTTATTCTGTAAAGTGGGATTCCCACGTGAAGTCCTGACAGATAAGGGCAGTAACTTCATGTCTCGGTATCTAGCTCAAGTATGGGATGCTTTTGGAATCCGTCATGTTAGAACCGCTGCCTATCATCCGCAGTCAAATGGACTGGTGGAGAGGCAAAACCAAACCTTGAAGAAAGTGTTGAGGAGGATTTTAGAGAGTGACATGTCGGACTAGGATATGATGCTCCCTTTTGTTTTGTATGCTTGTAGAGAGCGGAAACAGACATCCTTAGGCATTTCACCGTATGAGTTAATGTATGGGCAGGCACCACGGGGTGTCTTAGATATACTGCGAGAACAGTGGTGGAGCTGGCCATAGAGGAAGTAGGGGTACCCCAGTTCTTGAGAGACCTGAGAGGACGGCTAAACCGAACCTCCCAAGCGGTGGAGGAAAATTTAAAGACCAGCCAGGCACGTCAGAAAAGTTATTATGATCGGCATACAAGGCCTGAATATTGTACAAGCATCCCTCCAGAATGGCTCTGTACCACCACTATTGAAGAGTGCCACTATCCGCCCTATCTTAAAAGGTGCAAAACTGGACCCATCCTCTCCTACTTCTTATAGACCCATCTCCAGTATCCCATTCCTGGCTAAGATAACTGAAAAGCTTGTCCAAACTCAACTTCAGAATTATATTGATGAACACTCCCCTCTCAACATATTCCAACATGGTTTCAGAAAGAACCATGGTGTAGAAACCCTTCTTACCTCCCTTCTTGATTCCTTATACCTCCATACCCAGAACCCCTCTCAAGGTTGCCTTCTCATATTCCTTGACTTATCTGCTGCCTTTGACTCCCTCCCTCACCATCTACTCATAAACAGACTCCACGAAATAGGACTGAGAGGCACAACCCTAAACTGGTTCCGTTCCTACCTAGATAACAGAACCCAACAAGTTCGCATTGGATACGATACCTCATTACCATTTACATTAAAACAAGGTGTCCCCCAAGGTTCGAGTCTTTCCTCGCTGCTATTCAATATCTTCCTCCAACCAGTCTGTAAGATCTTCCAAAACTATGGTATCCAGTATCAACTATATGCAGATGATATGATGTGCTTCACCCCTTTTAACCTTTCTAATCCTAACTTTTCTAAACTTAGCGAATGCCTAACGAGCCTACAAACTTGGCTTTCCCAGCACAACCTCTTAATCAATCAATCCAAAACTGAGGTCCTCCAGTTATTTTCCAATCCTGCATACACCCCACCTCTCACCATTACTGTTGGCAATCTCACTCTAACCATAAAAAACCAAGTGAACTATCTTGGAATCATCTTGGATCAGAACCTTTCCTTTACTGACCAAATAAAGAAAACTACTAATATAATATACTCTAAGCTTCGTATCCTCCGAAACCTTAAACCCCTCTTAAGCCCAAACTCCTTTCGTACTGTCTGCCAGGCCCTCACTATCCCTATTTTTGACTACTGTAATCATATCTACCATGGCCTTCCTAAGAACACTATTCAATTGCTTCAATTAGCTCAGAACACGATAGCTCGACTCATAACTAATAACCCTAGACGTTCCCATATCACACCTGTCCTCTACGATCTCCACTGGCTCCCCTTCCAATACAGAATTAAATTTAAGGTTCTTACTCTTACACATAAAATTATTTCCAAAGAATCTGCCCCATGCCTCTCCCCCCTCCTTCTTTCATCCAATAACACAAGACCACACCGCTCTATTACCAAAAACTTACTGACCATCCCTATAGACAAGAGAACCTGCAAACAATCTACTAATAACAGGGTCTTCTCCCTCTATGCCCCTTCCTTATGGAATACCCTTCCTCCTGAACTTCGGAACTGTTCATCCCACTATGAGTTCCGTAAGAAGTTAAAAACCCATCTTTTCCTGGAACATTATTCCCTCCCACCTTAGCATTTCACTTGTTACACCCCCTCCTTCTCCTCCTCCATCACTTAAACTCTATTACACTACAGATGTCCCCTCATATTTTCATATGTAAATAGTTGATCTTTGATCGCTGTACATAGTTATTCTTGTTACTATATGTATCCAATGCTATGTTCCATGTATATAGCTATTCTTGTTACTATATGTATCCAATGTTATGTTCCATGTAAATAGTTGAAACACACTGCTATAAATTGTTCTATGTAAACCGTCTTGACTTGTAGAAAGACGGTATATAAAAATTGTTAAATAAATAAACTGGAGATAGGAGAAAAAGTAATAGTAATGGTGGCGGGGGCCAGCCCTAAATTTGAAAGTAAATGGAAGGGGCCCTATAGGGTAGTAAAACAAGTAGGGACGGTGTCTTACTCCATAGAAAGTAGAAAGGGGCGACAGCAGGTCTATCATATCAATATATTGAGACCTTGGCATGAGCAAATAGCTTTGGATCATTTAGCCACAAGAGAAAATAAGGCTGAAAAGTGGCAGACAAGCTTTAAGTTCCCAGCGAGAATTACGAGCTGTGTGGGTACTGCAACGCCAGCCCGTAATATCTTAAGGGGGGGGGGATATGTGATAAGGAGAGTATGGCTGAGTACATGGAATTGGAAGAAAATCAGTTATTTACCTTTAAAGAAAGAGACAGGCAAGGAATCAGTAGCTCTCAAACTGCAGGCAGAGAAAAAAAACACGCAGCTACTGAGGACAGGACACACCCAAGCTCTGCTAATCCAAGGGCAGGCTTGGAAATTAATGAGGGACACCTGGGTGAAGGGGAGTGCATGGTAGTTCAGAGACACTCTTATAAACCCAGGAAAATATTTGAGGAAAGGACGGAGAGAGAGAACAGCCAGAGAGAGGGCAACAGGAACAGGAGTACCAGGACGAGGCAGCACACGCAGCAGCACCCTGGAAAGGGGTACTGTGGTGGAGAAGCAGGCTCAGAAAGCAGGGAAAGAAAGAAAAAACAGTCTTTTTTTTCTTTCCACAGAGGAACTGCAGGCAAAGGAAGGGTTAACTCCCAAACTAAAGAGGGAGATTCCCTGCAGAGGAGTGCAGACCTAGGAACACGCCCTGTTCCCATAGAGACAGAGGGAGGAGAAGGGAGTGGTTTGGAGGCGGAGTCAAGACCCATAGGACAGCCCCAAACATTTAGGCAGGGAAGTTGCACTCAGAATGGGAGGATCAGACACAGACACAGACACGGCAGACACGAGGGAACAAGGAAGGAAGCACAAGAGAGAAACAGTCACGGGCAGAGAAACAGAATTGGAAGGAGACACGGAAACAGCTTGCACAGAAGCAGTTTGGAAGTAGGAGCAGAGAGCTGACAAGGCCAGTGGAGAGCTCAGGGGAGGAGTCCTCAGAGGAGGAAATATTCTCCAGAAGTTCATGGCTTAACTCTTCTCTCAGTAAGGAGCCTACAGGGAGGAAAAGCACTGCAAGCAAGGTGAGCCCTTTACAAACCTTAAAGAAGTTGCTGAACAGGGAAAGCTTTTCCTGCCCTTCCCCCACAAGCTCACGTTCTGCTAAGGGTACCTGGGAGAAGCTCTTGAAGGCTTTACAACAGAGAAAGGCTTCTCAGGAAGATACCAGAGAAAGCAGTTACCTGAGAGAGTCTAGTGTGGAGGAGATGGACTTGGGGGACAGTGTGGAAGCAAGCAATGTTTCAGACATGGAGATAGACTGTGCTGTTTGTGCTAAGGAAGAGTAAAGGAACCAAATAGAGTTTAAAGAGCTGAAGGAAACCCAGCTGTTCCTAGTTACTAAATGTGTTACCTTGTGCTGGAGTGAAAGAACTGAATGGGGTTTGTTACCTAGAAAAACCCAGAAGTTCTTTTTACAAGGACATTTTAAGAAAGCCCATAACTTTTAGCTGTGCTTTTAAAAGTAGCTTGACTGATAAAGCTGCTTGGGAAAGAAAGCTGGAAGAAGCTAAAAGCTTATACTATAACTTGAAGAGAATACTACTGCATTGAATAGTCTCTGGGTGGACCAGGAAGCCTGGCTATACCTGCTGTGAGAGTAACAGGGGTTTTATAGTGCCTCCTGGAGACCAGGAACAGAGTGCTGATGTAAATAGAGTTTTATGTGGAACCAAGGTTTAACTGTACCAAGCCAAGGACTGTTTAATAGGCTTGTGTTATATGGAGAAGTATCCTGATCTTTAATTTGTAAGCTTCAATCAATTCTTGCTAAAGAATTGAATCGGTTAGGAAATCCTTATTTCTCAAATAAAGAAATATTCCTGTGACCTTTGGCACTTGGCTCTAATCCTTTCGGGGACACAACTACACGTTAACTGGGCTAATTCATACAAAGGACAATCAGACCGCTCTCCCGTACCACTAGGCAACTGCCTGGCCATAAGGGGGCATCCGACAGTACACAGGGAAGCAGCACACTGGAAGGAAAGATACAGGAAACCAGCACTCAAGAGAGCTGACCAGGGAGAACACTGGAGAATTCAGTGGGGAGAGAAGCACCAGAGAAAGGCCCAGAGAGTTCACCGTGGAGGAGAATGGTGGAGACTTCCGAGGGAATCTCAGAGGTGAAAGCCCTAGTCAGAAGGGCAGCCAGGATTGCAGGGAAACTGCAATTGGTTTTAAAACTAGGAGAGCTGTGCCAGAGAGAAGTGCTGATAAGGGTCAGGCTGCAGTGCCTACCGTTCCTGAACCAGCTAAAGAGCTGCAACTTCCAAAAAGGTGCGTGAATAAAAGGGTAGCCAAAAGTGCCGTAAGCCAGTTAGAGGCATTTTGTCATTTGATGCAAGAAAAGAATCTCCACGTTCCTGGTGGAAACCCTGTGCATAGGGAAAAGCCTCAGTGGAGAAAGGTTCTGGAACTTTTAGAGAATATTAAGCCTGAAGTTTTTCATGTTGGCTTAAAGCCAGATTTACCAGACACAGGTCCTGAGGAAATGCAGATAGACTATTATGAATTTGATGAGGGGTCTGAAGATTCAGTAATGGATTGTTCTCTGTGCCAGAAGGCAGAATAAAAAGTTCTTGGATAAAAGAAGGGAAAAGCCTATAACCTGAATGTCCTAGAAGGCAGTGTGAAAACAGGGAGAAATGTGTTTAGCCAGGAATGCTAAAGAACCCGGTTGCTGAAGAAAGGATATTTCTTTTGGGTTTGAAGAGAAGAGAAACTGTTCTTGATTGCTGAATGGTTTTGAAAAACAGCGATACATGTTAAAAAGCTACAGAAAGCAGTTTCATTGTTTGTTTGGGATAAATGCCTATGGATTATTGTTTGGAGAAAGAATCCTATTTGTTTTGCGTTGAGCCTTAATGCTCTTTAGAAAAAGAAATAAATTCCTGTGTTTTGCCTTGTAAACCCTCGGTCTCCACACTACTAGTTTTTTTCTAAACAACACAACTACAAATCCCAGCAGCCCCGGCGCTGGATGAGGAAGAAAACTCTTTAATTAAAGGACTAACAAGTGCAGCCTTAGGCTTATAGGCTGTTGCCTGGGCCAGGGCCTCTCCACAATAGTGCACACCATGCACCTACTGCACATTATCTCTCCAGCCCATCATCTGTAGACGGCCCAATGACGTTTCTGTGACATGTGGGTTGATGCCCTGCCAAATGTGTTTTCACTTTTTTTCGCTGTTATCCATACACCTTGATATTATGTAAGGCGGTATCTGCGCTATGTCTCATGGTTAACCAAAATAAAAATATGCGTTGGACGTACATTTGTCTCTGGTGCTGCTTGACCACACTAACACATGTATTTAGTGATTTCCTGGTCAGGAACATGGCCCACCTGTGCTCACATTCTTGTATGGTGCCAGCTGTCTATCTGCGAGCCGTCTGCCACATCACTGGGTGTTATAGGTTTCCCTACACACATTCCCTTTGAGGTAATATCTTTGCATTGTGCTTGCAGTGGTTGTTTGCGATAGTGGTTACAGACATGTGTTGGAACACCATAGGTTGCAGGTTTGATTCCCACATGGTGTTTTTTTTTTGGGGGGGGGGGTTGTGCTAACCTGACCATGAGCTGCCTGCAGGTTCGTCACCTCTCCACACACCTCTCCACACACCCTTCCATCTCTTCACTGTACACCACAGTGTGCCCTCTGTGCTGACTATCCATCACATATTAGCTGTTACATATGTCTCTTTTCTTGCACTGTCCACATAAGCAGTCTACTTGGGAGATTGGCATTGCTGTTGTTCAGCTGATCTAGGCCACACCTGTTTGCAGGTTCAATTCTCACATGCTCCTTTTCTGTTCTGTTCCCTATTTTGCCCTGCTCCACAGAGCATCCCCTGCTGCCCTTTGGGTTTAGGTTCTTTCCTCTTTTGCATGCTGTATCCACTGCATAACATTTCATTGTGTATGTGCATGTAGTTATATGTGGCTGTCGTCCCAATTACAGACTGTGATCTCAGCTGTACACACCAGTTCTGCATGTACATTCCATCATGGTTACTGTTGGGGGTTGCCCTATCCTGGCAGACAGCAGGCTTTTTGTCTGGTGCCCTGCAGTGTTCTTGTATGCAGCCTTTGCTAATGAACTCATGTTGGTGGTGTAGCCTACTGGTTTGTGCATTGACAGTTGTGCTGATGGTGGTGGGTTTGATTCCTCTCTGTTCTCTTTCATTTGTATGCCTGTCCTGCATAGCTACTTTTCATTCTTGTAACAGTCATATCTGTGCAGATCTGTGCTGTTGGCACATTATACCCTTGTCACAGTTGCCAAACATACTTCTGTCCATCTATGTGTGTCTGCCACCTGTGTAGCGTCCTGCCCTGATGTGCAGGCTGCTACCCCATGTCCTGCACTGGTACACGTTTCTGCATTGCGGCTCTACCTGCTTGCCTCACCTGTGTCTGCTCTGCATGGCACTGCTACTCCTCTGTCCTCCTGTCATTGCACCTATCCTGCCACCTCTACCTCCTCTGCTGGACACGTCTTCCCATCCTCTGCCACACACTGTCATTGTTGCACCATACATTACCATCACCCTGTGCATCGGTACAGCTGCCCCCGATATGTTTGTACACTTTACCAGCTGCCACATGGGCTGGACACAGATTTGTCTGGTCCATCAGCTCTGACCTACTTCCTTCCATCACTTGTGCATTGCCTTTCCTTGTTGCTTTATGCAGTGTTAGGGTTACATCTGTGTTTGGGCCATAACTTTCTGGCTTGTCAACTTGGGGCACCTTACTGCCCTTGGCCACCATTTCTTGAGTCACCTATACATCCTTGGGGCATCTTTGGCGGCACCATAGATTCTGACAGCTTATGGTACGCCTGATATGGTGCCTTGGGGGTTGCCAACCTTTCGTGCCGCCCTCTGGGGCACATTATGGCCCGCCTTGGCTGACATGGTGGTTTATGATGTGCCTTCTGGTGCGCCCTAAAAGGTGCATTCAATTACGGCACTGGGGTGCGGGTATTTTTAGCTGGCAGCACAGTTTGTTGGAATGTGTCTGACTGTTACAAGCAGGAAAAGGAATTGCCTTGGGCACCCTTATTCATTGAGCCCACTGAGGGATCAAAATCATGACCCCTGTCTCAGCAGTCATTGCATTAACCAGTGTGCTACACCTCTGTTGCTATAACTACAGGTCAGCACGCGCGGTTAAGGTTAACGCACAATAACATGCCACAGCTCCCTCTATTGCGTGATAACCGACATGCGCCCTCTATCACGCAATAACCCGCTCTTGCTACCTTAGGACCGGAACGCCCATCACCTTATATGGCATGCGTCACAGTAACGCTGCAACTAGCGCCGGTAACATTAAGACAGTTTAGTAAAAACCCCTTGGTGGAAGCCATTTTTGTTGCAATAACAGCCATGAGTCATTTAGGATGTGTCTACCAGTGGGATAATGTAGTTTTGGCCATTTCGTTTTGGCAGAATAGTTTAAGCTCTTTCAGGTTCACTGGGGATTGTCTTTGGACTGTAGTGTTCGTCTTGCCACAGATTTTTTTATATTGGATTCGGGTCTGTGCTTTGACTGGTGCTTTTGCTTTGTGCTTAAGATCATTGTCCTTCTGAAAAGGTGAATCTTCTTCTGAGTCCCAGTTCTGCGGCAGACTGGAGCAGGTTCTCCTCCAGGATTTGCCTATCTTCACAATCCTCCCGGTTTCCACTGCTACAAGGTATCCCCACAGAAGAGACGGATTATGGTGTTCGTAGGCCTTAAGAACTTTCACTCTGAACTATACAAAAATAGGGATAATCACCCTTTGAATTATATCAATTGACATGATGCACTTAAAATTATTCTAATGCTAAACCACATAATTAATGGAACGAGTCAAGCGAGCATCACTTTGATACATCTACTTTCTAGAACGGGCGGAATTATATTTTTGAAATATAATTTTGAAGTTTTGGATGTATTAAATTTTTGCCTCACAATCTTTTATCCTTATTTTTTACATATTTTTTCTGATTTTTATTTTTTTTGCCTTCTTCATAGATCCTAAAAATTTCATGGGTCTTGGGCACTGAGCCACAACATAATGCTGCCACTATCATGCTTTACAGTACAGATGCTATTTGAAACAAAGAAATATGACAGCAGAAAAAGATCATATGGCCTATCTAGTTTGTCCTTCCAAATCAAATACTATAGTCCTTTTTATTTCCTTTAGAGATCTTCTGTGTTGTCTCATGCTTTCTTGAATTCAGATACTGTCCTCGTCTCTACTATTTCCATGGGGAGACCATTCCACATATTTACCGCTCTTTCTGTAAAAAAATATTTCTGCATATTACGTCTCAGTCTACCCCTTTAACCCTCATCCTATGTCCCCTCGTTGCAGAGCTTACTTTCATTGAAAGAGGCTCTCCTCTTGTGCATTTATGCCACAGAGGTATTTAAACATCTCTATCATATTTCCTCTATCCCACTTTCCTCTAAAGTATACATAATAAGATCTTTAAGTCTGTCCCCATATGCTTTATAATGAAGACTATTGACCATTTTAGTAACCACCCCCTGCACCAACTCCAACCTGTTTATATTCTTTTGAATGTGTGGTCTCCAGAACTGCACACGATATCCAAATGAGATCGCAGCAGAGACTTATACAGTGGCATTATCACAAGCTTTTTTCTGCTGGCCATTCCTCTCCCTATGCACCCATGCATCCTTCTTACAAGATCAGAAGCAGCATGGATTTACCAGAGGCAGGTCTTGTCAGACCAACCTGATTGATTTCTTTGGCTGGGTGACCAGGGAGTTGGACCGAAGGAGAGCTCTAGATGTGGTGTATTTAGATTTCAGTAAAGCCTTTGACACCGTTCCTCACAGGCAACTTATAAACAAACTGAGCACCATAGAGATGGACCCTAAAATTACTGATTAGGTTAGAAATTAGTTGAGTGGGAGGTGACAAAGGGTACAGGTAAATGGAGCTCACTCTGACGAGAAGGAGGTTACCAGTGATGTGCCTCAGGGATCTGTCCTTGGTCCAATTCTTTTTAACATCTTTGTTAATGATATAGCAGACGGGCTGTCGGGTAAGGTTTGCCTCTTTGCAGATGATACCAAAATCTGCAATAGAGTAGACACCCAGGAAGGTGTAGATAACATGAGGAGGGATTTAGTTAAACTTGAAGAATGGTCTAGAATTTGGTAGCTGAGATTTAGGGGTATGTTTACTAAACCACGGTAACGTAGCAGCGGCTATGTTAACGCACGCTAACATTACCAGATGTAACGTTAACGCACGCTAACGTTACCAGATGCAACGTTAACGTGCGCAAACGTCTCCGGCCGCGGTAAGTCCTGCAGAGTTTAGAGAGAGGGTGGAGAGAAGGGGTCAATGGGTGGGGAGTGGGCGGGGAGAGGCTCCTGCTACACTAACGTGGGGAACTGAAGGGCTGAACATTACCGCGAGTGAAAACCTGTCATTCGATGCACATTTGCAGGAGAGAGAAACAATTTCAGTGTCAGCAATGTACAGCATAGGCAGGGAGTCCAAAAAACGTGATAGTAGTGCTACATGTGCAGCATCAGCATAGTGCCCAAGTATGAAAGGGAATTATGGTGATGCTGCAAATGGGGCATAGGGGACTGTAGGCGGGACATGCAGTGGGGTAGCTGGGGCACAGGGTGGACTAGGCAGATGTTTAGGTGGCACATAGGAACGCGAAAACTGGAAATCAGCAAGACAGCAACTGACCAAGGTCAAACATGCCCATGAGTCCATGTCCCACAGTGTCCCATCCAGGGGACATTACCCAGCAGGTACCCCAAAGGGCACATAACATTGGCAGGTGGTGCCAGGGGGAAGTGTGGATGTCTATGTAGGCATCCCTACCCCAGACCCCACACTCTAAGCAGCAGCCTACCTGCACACTGGACAGCCTGGGACTGCATCCCACCAGCACCAACAGCATATGGGCATGTCAGCATGGTGGGGGAGGGGTGCTGGTGGTGGAGGGGGCAGTGGCATCTGCCCACAGCAGACCATGGCCAAGCCCTGTTCAGGTGGGTGGTGTGCAGTGAAACAGACAAGGTCTGTCTGATGAACAGCCATGGTATCCCCAGGGACTGACCTGCCTCTGTGGCAACACTATGGTGCAGTACACACAGCCAGTATGGCCTGGAGCAGAAAATCACAGCTGTGGCTCCTGCAGACCATGTCCCTACATAGCACATACAACATAAACATGTGCACTCCTTAGAGCATCGGCCAACAGGGGCACAAACACCCACACACACAGGCTCCACTATCCAAAGGCTCATGGAGAGTCAGGCTGTTGGGCCCAGCATGGAGCAGCAGTTACCACCAAAGCACTACTACTAGCATCTGCATACCTTAGCAATGCCTACACTGTGCTCAGGACTAGTGTGGTGGGCAGGGCTGTCAACCACCCCTATCTTTGCACAATGCTGAAATAGGCATGGGAGTATGTGTATGTCTATCTGTTGTTTTGTGGCTGCCTACTCCTCACTGGGCCCACAATGCTTACAATGTTTCCAGCGTTAGCCTGCCAATGTGCATAATAAGGAGCAAGGTATTGTGGGTATGGCCCGGACAGGGCAGGCTGGGCAGGATGCATCTGCACAGGGTGTGGGGCAAATGGCTGGGACATTGTAGTGCCCGGCCACCACCTGCATGGACAGGGTGGCCACAGCATGTCATGCTGGGAGGTCACTCTCACCCTGACTGGGCAGTGACCATGGCATGTCTAGGTTCCCACATAGTGCTAAGCAGGGTTTCTATCAAGTGATATCTTTGTGTTCTCTGTTCTGGTGCGCAATCACTGAGATACCTGCTTGGTGTCTGTGCTTATATCCCACTTATGGGTGCACATAGTTCCTCTGGGGACATGCACTATGGACTGGCTAGCAGACTGTCTGCAGTCAGCATGTGCATGGCTGGAACACCTTGCAGGATGCAGCAGGTGCAGACTGACTGTGCCCTCTGCTGGTGAATGTCAGATTGTGGTGGGGGGCAGCTGAGCTTTTTCTACTCCTATTGCCAGTGCCTGTGTGATAAGTACAGATCTGCATCAACTGCCCTGGATGGCACCCTTTCACCAGCAGGACTGGGGTTGATGGTCTGAGAGCCCTTCATTATGCTCCTTTACTGCCTCCATTGCAAAGATGTAGAGTATGGGCTTGTTGGGGGCAGATCCTATCCACCATCTTAACCCAGAGAGGGCAAGTTGGTAGGTGGTGCTACATAATCCACATGGGGGTCCAGACACCCTCCTGCTCTTATAACAAGTGACCATGACAACCACACTGGATATGCTCTATCTTGGGTGGCTCCTGGTCCCCAAGAGCTAGATGTGACTGGGGTATACAGATGGACACAAGACTATCTTATGTGTGACTGCAAGGAATACCTATCAGAAACTAGCAATGATAGGGCCCTGCAACAAAGCATATCTCAAGCGACCCGGGTACTGTGGACCTGGTACTGGCCGCCCCACCTCACCCTCAGGGTGAACACAGAACCGGCACAATGGCATGGTGTGTAGCTACTCTGTGCCAGTATCACACATGGTCAGTTCCTCCTACCAAGCTGAGGTGCTGGAGAGCTACATACCACATCTGGTGATCAGATGTAGAGTGCTGTTCTGCATGTGCATTGCATCATGGGTACTGGTGGGTTTACCCTATCCTGGTAAACACAGCAGACAGTTTATGCGTTGACCTGCAGTCTTTCTGTAGCCAGCCATTGCTGAAATAGAAACTATGGAGGTATAGCCCACTGGTTAATACAATGACATCCTAGGCAGAGGTCTTGGGGTCAATCCCTCTGTGGTTGCATTTTATTAGGCCTGTCCGAGGCAAGTCCTTTTTATTCCTATGACAGTCATATCTCTGCAGATCTGTGCTGCCAGCACAAAGTACTCTCATCACAGTTGCCAGCCATCCTTCTGTCCCTCTATCTGCATCTGTCAGCTGTGTAGCATTGTGTCTTCATGTGTAGGCTGCTACCCCATGTCCTGCACTGGTACCCTTTTCTGCATTGCGGCTCTTCATGCTTGCCTCTCCTGTGTCTGCTCTGCATGGCACTACTACTCCTCTGTCCTCCTATCATTGCAAATATCTTGCCACCTCTACCTCCACTGGCAGACACGTATTCCGATCCTCTTCCACCCACTGTCATTGTAGCACTTTACATTGTCAACACCCTGTGCATCAGTACAGCTGCCTCCAATATATTTGTCCATTTTACCGGCTGCCACATCGGCTGCATGCAGATTTGGCAGGGCCATCAGCTCCCACCTCTACTTCCTTCCATCACTTGTCCATTGCCTTTCCTTGGTGCTCTGTGCAGTGTTAGGGTTACATCTGTTTTTTTGGCCTTACATTTCATACTTGTCAACTTGGGGCATCTTACTACCCTTGGGCACCATATCTTGGGTCACCTTGACATCCTTAGGACATCTTATACGGCACCTTATAAGGTGCCTTAACCTAAGGCACCTCTTAGGGCGCCTTGAGTTAAGGCGCTTTATAAGGCGCCTTATAAGGTGCCCCATAGGGCACCTTATAAAGCGCCTTGTGTCCCCCTCAGCCCCCTCTGGTGGCGGCGTAGTGGTACCACCGGGGCTGGGGAGCGCATAAGAAATAGGGGTTTTAGGGTTGACCTGTTGTGAGGGTCAATGAGGTAGCAGCCCTCTGTGTCAGCCCCATGGTCAACTTCCCAAAAAGCAACTCTTAGCCAAGTGTAGGGTAAAGAAAAGGCATTTATTTCACCTTTGCGCAAAAAGAAGTTCAAAATAGGCGGTTATGAGTAACAGAGCGATAACTTTCCTTGTATCAAAATGTAAATCAGCAAAACATTCAAAGTAACATTGTTAACCTTCACAAACTCAAAGCATAAGGTCTCCTGTATTCTTTTCATACATTGGGTTTGCTTCCCTTAACTTAAACACGTCTCATTGTGCAATAATTACAGTCCATCGGTTCGATGGCTTCCAGAACCTCAGATTCCCCTGGCAGCCATTCCATTTCTGAGGGGTCCGAATCTGATGTCTCAGGGATGTTACAATCTGACTTTCTAAAAGCATGCCATACCGTATCCCAGTGTTGGCTTGACAGTTTGGGGCGTCGGCTTTTAGGTATGTTGTAACACCCTGGATTTTCTGCTGTTACAGGATTAAAAGTTTGCTTATTCCAGTCTTTGGCAGCACTAACCTTTTTCCTATAAAGATTATCTGGTATTTCTGGTTTAAAACTGTCCTTATCATCCAGATAAAAGTTAGTCCTTTGTTTCTCTCTTGGTCTAGGCCTTGGTAGACAATTACAGGCACCAACTGTTTCCCCTTTAAACTTTCTGCAATCCCTTTTGTGTAAGGCTTGAGGCCTAGTCTGAATGTCCTCCGCTTCAGGCAGTTTCCAGTGATCCCAGGATATCTTTCCTGCTTTAGAATAGGGTATAACTCTTTTGAGGCAGGGCTGCTGCTGAGGCGCCTGTCTTCCACCTCCACCCCTGTGGCAGTTGGCTACTGGCCGCGCCCTCTCAGCTATGTCCTCTTCCCCATGCCTCTGAATCTTTCTTTCATCTTTCAGGTCACCTTTATAAAAACTTTTAAAAGTACCTTTTCCTCCTTGAAGGTTCCTTTCCAGTGGATATATCTTCCTCTGCTTGTATCTCCAGCTGGAAGGGTAAGCACCTCCTTCCTTGACTGCACTCTGTAATACTGCCCCTTGCAGTTGTGTATGGCCTTCCTCTAGGCCTGCTCTTGGGCCTTCACCTCGGCCTGCTCTCCCAGTAGCTTTCACTCCTTGAGTTATTCTGCGTCTGTCAGTGACTTCACCCCGGTCTCTGACTCCGGCTTCTGGAGCTGCTCTTGGCACTGCTTCCTGTAATGCTCTCTGTGAAGCTCTCTGCCAAGCTCCTTGCCTCTCCTCTTGTAATGCTCTGTCCCTGCTTAAATCGAGACCAGCTGCTTCTGGGTCCTGCCCATAGAGGCGTGGTTCCTCTGCTTCCAGGCTTGCTCTCCTGCTCCCTCTATGTGTACCTTCATGTAATTGCGGGTAAATCTTGTTTTTTTCAAGATTTAAAACTTTTTTTCTTTGTGTCAGAGGGCCTGCAGTATCACATATCCCCCTTCTCAAAATATTACGGGCTGGGGAAACTCTTCACCGCAGCACGTAATACATGACTTGCGGCCCGCTTTTCTCTGCTGCTCACG
The DNA here is from genome assembly GCA_033557465.1 of Ichthyophis bannanicus. Lineage (NCBI taxonomy): Eukaryota > Metazoa > Chordata > Amphibia > Gymnophiona > Ichthyophiidae > Ichthyophis > Ichthyophis bannanicus. The sequence goes on from CM066031.1 coordinate 554,228,503, forward strand.
CCCATAGGTGACTTGCCTGCCGATTACCGGCATCTTGTTGAGGTGATCTCCACGCTCGGTATACGTCCAAAGCGCGTCCCGTTCCTTCCAAGGGCGAAGGAGATTAGCATGGTAGACCTGTTCTCGTCCTTTTGAGTTTTTCACCACATAGGAGGTGGTGCCCACTGGGTGTACTACGGTATGGGGACCCTTCCACTGGTACTCAAATTTAGGGGTGGCCCCAGGAACCAGAACCACTACCTTCTCCCCGACCTTCAAGTGTCTTGGCTTCGCCCGTCTGTCATAGTAGTGCTTCTGTTTCTTTTGGCTTTCTTTAAGCCTCTCCGTAGCAAATTGGGCAGTTCGTTCGAGGCGTGTCCTTAAATTCCGCAGGAACAGGGGTACACCTATTTCATCTTCCACGGGTTCAATCCACTGCTCTTTCAAAACGTCCAGTATGCCTCTAGGTGAGCGTCCATACATGAGCTCGTATGGCGATGTGCCCAATGAACTTTGCCTTCTTTCGCGGCAGGCATATAGTATGAAGGGTAGCATGGTGTCCCACTCCTTCATCTCTCCATTCAAAGCCCATCTCAGCATCTGCTTTAGACTTTGATTTAGACGCTCTACCAATCCATTGCATTGGGGATGGTAGGCCGCCGTCTTTACATGTTGGATCCCGAATGCTTCCCAGACCTGGGCGAGGTATTTCGATAGAAAGTTGCTTCCTCTGTCCGTTAAGACTTCCTGCGGGAATCCGACCTCACAGAACAATTTGACCAACTCCGCTGCAATCGCCTTAGCGGAGATATTCCTTAGGGGCACTGCCCAAGGGAATCGCGTGGCCTGGTCAATTATTACCAGGATGTATTGAAAACCGCGCGGGGTCTTGATAAGGGGTCCGACGATGTCCATGGCCAGTCTTCTAATGGGCTCCGCTATTACAGGCATCGGGACTAGCGGTACTCCCGCTGGTCGGTGCGTTGTAACCCTCTGGCAGGAGGCACAAGCAAAAACGGGTGGTCTCCCGGAAAACACCTGGCCAATAAAATCTTTCTAAAATTTGGTCCAGGGTACCTTGGGGACCTTTATGGCCTCCTGTAGGATGGTCATGGGCTAGTCGCAGGACAGATAGCTTAAACTTGTTTGGGACGACCAATTGCTTACGGATCAGTCCCGTCCGCAGATCTCTACTTTCTCTGTACAAGATTTCTTCGTCCATTATAAATCTGGGGTACGTCTCACAGTCTTCCTGAGCCTGTTCGATCGCTCGGACCAAAGCAGGGTCCGCCCTTTGCTCCATTTTAAAGGAGGGAAATTTCTCTACCACGTCTGCGGGTATCCAAGGCATGCTTTTTCCTGCCTCCAACTCCGCTCTCCCCCGGGATCGGCTTCTCCTCTCTTTCCTTCGCACGGCTTTAGGCTTTCGTCCCCTTCGTGCTGGGTCCCCTATCAGCTCGTCATGTGAAGGGAGATCTTCCAGGGTCGTCTCTCTTGAACAAGAAGGTTTCTCACCATCTTGAGAATGGGCTCTCGTAGAGACTAGAGCGTTAGTTTCCCTGGTATCCCTCTTTATACTATTCAACTGAGGTGTGTGAGCTTCCGCGCGACCAGGGTTAGAGGTGCATCTAGAGTTTTTAATAAGGTCAGGTGGCATGCCAGTGGAACCTGGTTTAACTTGAGGCAAAAACTCTTCCTTCAAAGTTTTTCTAAATTGGGGCCAATCTCGGCCCAGGACTAGGTCCTGCGGTAACCTTGGCACCACTGCCATTGGCATCTCTTTCACAATACCCATCCCCTTTATCCACAACTTATAAATGGGGTAGCGTGTGGCTGCTCCATGTACACACTTAATTTTCACATACCCCTCGGGTGATTCTGGAACCGAGAGTCCATGATCCTGGATGGTCGACCATAACTTCTTAGAAAGCATGGTCTGGTCGGCTCCAGAATCCAACAATGCTTGTACACTTATTCCGTGTATTTTTACATTGACCAAAAACCCATCATGCAATAGTCTTGGTGACTCCCCCACCAAGGCAGTTCGTGCCTGACATTCGTACTGTACATGTCCCTTCTTACCCCAAGCAAAACATTTTTTTGTATTCACTTTACCTAGGGGTTTATAACTCTGCCACCTACCACTTGGAGGACGTGAGGGACTTCCCCTCCCTTGTGCCTCCAATCCCATGGCACCTCGTAGGCTTGTACTAGGCTGTGTCACTTTTTCAGCTTCTAAGTATCTTTCTGTGAGTACTATAGCTTCAGTGGTATTGCCACAATTTTGGAGCATCAGAAAGTTTTGCACCCTACTAGGTAGTGCATTCATATACTGCTCTAAAATTATCGCATCCATGAGCGTACTTATACTTCTCTTTTCGGGTTGTAGCCACTTATAAGCAAGACTACGTAACCTGTGGCCTAATGCCTTAGGTGTCTCATTTACCTTAAGCATAGCAGCTCTAAACATTTTATTGTACGCCACTGGCGTAAGACCAACACGATCTCTAATTGCTGTCACTACATCATGATATGAATTTGCTAGTTCTGGGGGCATTGACCTATAGGCCGCCAGCGCTTCACCCGTGAGTGATGCCGCTAGGCGTATTGCCCACTGCTCCTCAGGCCACTTAGCCGAATTCGCAATCCTAGCAAAAGTGTCTAGAAAGTCATCAATATCGTCACTCGGACTGAGTTTCCCTATCATCAAGTCCGAACAAGACCAGTGTCCGTGTTCAGGGTTTACCCGTCCGGTGAGTGATGTTCTTTCCTCTTCACTTCGAGCCAGCTCCTCTCGCTGTTGCACAAGCCATGCGCTCATAGTTTCTATGACAGGTGTTTGCTGCTCTTTCATCGCCTTCAGCGCCTGCTCCTGGCTCTGTTGTGCCAGCTCAGCCTGTTTGCTGAACTGGTGTGCCATCCAGGCACACAGTTCCTTGGGCTCCATCACACCTGTTGATAAAACAAACAGAGAGAAAAACCCAAGTGCGGCTCTTTCACAAATATATATATATATATTTTTTTTTTTTTTCAGACCCTCTACTTTTTTTTCAACTTCCCCAGGTGTCCAACACTAGGTAGGGTTATATACGCCTTACCTTGCTCTAGTGTTGCATCAGCTTTTGGGGAATATATGTGCGGTCGTCCAGGGGTTGCTCCACCGCTTCTGGATTCTCCAGAGGATCTCCCACCTTCAGGATTTTCTTTTTTCTTCTTCCCGGTCCGGTCTGGATTTCAGGACTCCTTGTTTTTAACTCTGGTCCACTTTCTTGTAACCGCTCCGGTCTCCTGGTTTTTCCTTCCAATTCAGGTTTTTAATGCAGGACGGTCCGGGTTTTACTTGCAGTTTTTTTTTTTCAAAAAGGAAAGAGCTTCTATTTCTCTTTTGTGTAGTTGCCAACGTCGCTCTGTACACTCAAGAGTACCTCCCAAAAATCCGTAAAACTACGCCACTTATGCCCCCCTCAGTCCCCTCTGGTGGCGGCGTAGTGGTACCACCGGGGCTGGGGAGCGCATAAGAAATAGGGGTTTTAGGGTTGACCTGTTGTGAGGGTCAATGAGGTAGCAGCCCTCTGTGTCAGCCTCATGGTCAACTTCCCAAAAAGCAACTCTTAGCCAAGTGTAGGGTAAAGAAAAGGCATTTATTTCACCTTTGCGCAAAAAGAAGTTCAAAATAGGCGGTTATGAGTAACAGAGCGATAACTTTCCTTGTATCAAAATGTAAATCAGCAAAACATTCAAAGTAACATTGTTAACCTTCACAAACTCAAAGCATAAGGTCTCCTGTATTCTTTTCATACATTGGGTTTGCTTCCCTTAACTTAAACACGTCTCATTGTGCAATAATTACAGTCCATCGGTTTGATGGCTTCCATAACCTCAGCTTCCCCTGGCAGCCATTCCATTTCTGAGGGATCCGAATCTGATGTCTCAGGGATGTTAAAATCTGACTTTCTAAAAGCATGCCATACCGTATCCCAGTGTTGGCTTGACAGTTTGGGGCATCGGCGTTTAGGTATGTTGTAACACCCTGGATTTTCTGCTGTTACAGGATTAAAAGTTTGCTTATTCCAGTCTTTGGCAGCACTAACCTTTTTCCTATAAAGATTATCTGGTATTTCTGGTTTAAAACTGTCCTTATCATCCAGATAAAAGTTAGTCCTTTGTTTCTCTCTTGGTCTAGGCCTTGGTAGACAATTACAGGCACCAACTGTTTCCCCTTTAAACTTCCTGCAATCCCTTTTGTGTAAGGCTTGAGGCCTAGTCTGAATGTCCTCCGCTTCAGGCAGTTTCCAGTGATCCCAGGATATCTTTCCTGCTTTAGAATAGGGTATAACTCTTTTGAGGCAGGGCTGCTGCTGAGGCGCCTGTCTTCCACCTCCACCCCTGTGGCAGTTGGCTACTGGCCGCGCCCTCTCAGCTATGTCCTCTTCCCCATGCCTCTGAATCTTTCTTTCATCTTTCAGGTCACCTTTATAAAAACTTTTAAAAGTACCTTTTCCTCCTTGAAGGTTCCTTTCCAGTGGATATATCTTCCTCTGCTTGTATCCCCGTCCTTCTCCTTGGACAAGGCTTCCTCTCCAGCTGGAAGGGTAAGCACCTCCTTCCTTGGCTGCACTCTGTAATACTGCCCCTTGCAGTTGTGTATGGCCTTCCTCTAGGCCTGCTCTTGGGCCTTCACCTCGGCCTGCTCTCCCAGTAGCTTTCACTCCTTGAGTTATTCTGCGTCTGTCAGTGACTTCACCCCGGTCTCTGACTCCGGCTTCTGGAGCTGCTCTTGGCACTGCTTCCTGTAATGCTCTCTGTGAAGCTCTCTGCCAAGCTCCTTGCCTCTCCTCTTGTAATGCTCTGTCCCTGCTTAAATCGAGACCAGCTGCTTCTGGGTCCTGCCCATAGAGGCGTGGTTCCTCTGCTTCCAGGCTTGCTCTCCTGCTCCCTCTATGTGTACCTTCATGTAATTGCGGGTAAATCTTGTTTTTTTCAAGATTTAAAACTTTTTTTCTTTGTGTCAGAGGGCCTGCAGTATCACACTTGTCAGCCTTGTAATGTGCTTTGTTTGTCTGCTTTAGCATGCAATGTCCCCATAACGTGCGCTAACTGGCCAAGGCGCCCTTTAACACATGTTAAATGGCCATTGCTATCTTAATGCCGGTACGCCCACTTCCTTATATGGCATTGCTCACGTTAATGCTGCACTTAACGCCGGTAATGTTACCGCACTTTAGTAAACATATCCCTTAATGTTAAAAAATGCAAGGTCATGCATTTGGGCTGCAGCAATCCAAGGGAGCAATATAGTATAGGGGGTGAAGTACTTTTGTCCACTAAAGAAGAGTGGGACCTAGGCGTGATTGTATCTGATGATCTTAAAGTAGCTAAACAGGTAGAAAAGGCAACAGCAAAAGCTAGAAGGATACTTGGGTGCATAGGGAGAGGAATGGCCAGCAGAAGAAAGGAGGTAATAGTGCCTCTGTATAAGTCTTTGGTGCGGCCTCTTTTGGAGTATTGTGTGCAATTCTGGAGACTGCACCTTCAAAAGGATAAAAACAGGATGGAGTCCATACAGAGGATGGCTACTAAAATGGTTACTGGTCTTCATTATAAAGCATATGAGGACAGTCGTAAGGATCTTAATATGTAAACCTTAGAGGAAAGGTGGGATAGAGATGATATGATTGAGACGTTTAAATACCTCCGTGGCATAAATGCACAGGGGGAGAGCCTCTTTCAATTGAAAGCAAGCTCTGCTACGAGGGGACATGGGAAGAGGGTGAAAGGGGATAGATTCAGGAGTGATATGCGGAAATATTTCTTTACGGAAAGAGTGGTGGATCTGTGGAATAGTCTCCCAGTGGAGGTTTTAGAGATGAGGACAGTATCTGAATTCAAAGAAGCATGGGACAAACGCAGAGGATCTCTAAAAGAAAAAAGGGGAATGTTGTAGTGGTTGATATGGAAGGACAGACTAGATAGGCCATGTGGTCTTCTTCTGTCGCCATGTTTCTATGTTTTTGGCTTTCGCTGTCGCCTTTTCTACCTGTTTAGCCACTATAAGATAATCAGAAACAATTACACCCACGTCCTGCTCTTCTTTCATGGACAGAAGTACTTTGCCCCTTACACCGTACCTCTCCCTTGGATTTTTGCAGCCCAAATGCATGGCCTTGCATTTTATTAGCATTAAATCTAAGCTGCCAAATTCTTGACCAATCTTCAAGCTTAGTTAGATCCCTCCTCATGTTATCTACTCCTTCCTGGGTGTCACCTCTATTGCAGATTTTGGTATTATCTGCAAAGAGGCAAACTTTACTCGACAGCCTTTCAGCAATATCACTAACCAAGATGTAAAAAAAAAAATTGGACCAAGGACAGATTCCTGCAGCACACCACTGGTAACATCCTTCTCTTCAGAGTGTGTTCCATTTACCTGTACATTTTGTCACCTCATACTCAACTGATTTTTAACCCAGACTGTCACTTTACGGTCCATCCTTGGGTACTCAGTTTATTCATAAGTCGCCTATGTAGAATGGTGTCAAAGACTTTACTGAAATCTAAGATTGAATGGACAATGTTGTCATAGTAGTTGTGGATCTTGTTCATTATGTTCTATGATGTTAAAGACTCTGACTTTTGAGTGCCATGATATTTGCTGGTGTTTACATCGGCAGACCACTTGCCAGTCTGTGTACTGTGGCGCTCCCTACCGTCTAGGCGGTTGCCTATGGGTAGGAGCGTGCCATCTAATGTCCCTTTTTAATATGGGTTCCAGAGCTAGTGCTTCTGGGTATTGTAGTTGTGTGAAATAAAAAGAAATCCGAGGGTTGAAGGCAAACACAGGAAATATATTGTGTCTTTTCCTTTGCAAAGAACTTTCTTTGAAGCTCAACACATGTTAACAAAAATAGGATGTACTCTCCAACAAAAGAAGTTCCAGTCAAACAGGATCCTGGCAGAGATAAATGTTACAATTGCTTCATGCAGCTTGCTACACCAAAAGTGTTTCTTCCCAAAGTCCATCAGTTAGAAAAACAGCTTAGCTGGTTGCAGCTAGCTTCCAGCAAAGGTATCAGCCTTTCCAAACTGAATAAAACTTTAAACAAAGCTTCTTTTGCTTCTAGCGGTTTCTTAATCATTCAAATCAATCTTGAATCATTTCCTCTCAGCTCTAAACACCAGCAATTCTCCTTTTAAACATTTCCAGCATTCAAGACATAAGACATTCAGGTAAAATGGCTTCTGGCTTTTCTTTCTCAATTTAAAAAAACCTACAGCCTCTTCATTCTGTCTTCATACAAAAAGAACAATCCATCAAGGAGTCTAAAGAGTCTTGTTCCATATCACAAGGCTCTATCTGCATGTCTTCATAATCAGACTCTGCTGTCTCCTGGCTTAACTCGGGCTGAGGGGACATATGCTTAATCTCCTCTAAGAGTTTTAAGACTTTCTCCCATTGGGACTTCTCTCTGTGCTCAGGGTTTTTAGAATGGCTGTAGAGACCATTATCTCCCAACAAGCCGGACAAGGCTTCTAACTGGCTCACCTTGTCTTTCGTGACCCTTCTCTTCACAGACCTTTCCAGAGGTAAAACCTCTCTCACAGACTTATGCAGGGCTGCTCCCGTACCTGGACTATAGTCAGCAACTCTCTCAGGATAGACTCTCCGGTCTCCAGACCGTGCTTCAATGCCTTTACAGCATGGACTTCTCCTTGGACTGTAGTCCTCAGTGTGCTGGCTGCCTTGGGACTCCCTTATGCAGCTGTCTCTGGAAAACCTCTCTCTTTCCTCTCTTGGTAGGCGCCCTTCTTTCTGTTCCCTGGAGCTTAAATGTGTGTAGCTGCTCTCCCTGTCCCAACTCCTCCCACAGGTGCTTCCTATTACCTTCCTGGGTTGCCATGGAGCTTGGGCGTGGCCTGGACTCAGCAGCTCTGAGTGTGTTTGTTTTTTTTTTCTTTGGCTGCAGTTTCAAACCCTCTGCTCTCTGAACTATCTCTCTGCTTGCAGGTAAAAGTTTGTTTTCTAGCTATTTCCATGGGCTCTGATGCCCCTTCATCACCACAGTACATGTATATGCATTGATATGCCCATGCAGGTTGGTATATATCGGTAAAACTATGCGCCAGTTGCGCATTCGGCTCATTGAACACCATAGTAAACTTAATTGTAATGTTGAAAGGGCTCCGTTGGTATCACATAGTCAGGCAGCAAATCATGGGTTCCAAGATTACAAGGGTATAGTTATAGATCATGTCCCTAGGCTCAGTACAGGTGAAGACGATCAGGCTCTGTGTCTGTTGTGCAGAGAACAATTCTGTATCTTCCTAGAGGATTAAATGAGGATATAATTAGGAAAGTGTGCTATTGAGATGTGATTTGTAATTGTATGGGGATGGTGGGTGGGTGTTTGTTGATTGTTCAGTTTACTGCAGTTTTTGAGGACTTATACTGTAGTTTGTGGAGTCATGGGTAGTGCGGTCTAATTGAGATTGGCCTCGGAAATAGTCATACTTAGGAATTGATAGCATGGGGTTTTGTATGTCTTGAATATATCAGGATAATGATAGGAATATTATATGAATATTTGTGATTGGTGGAGAGCCTGTTTGTGGATATATATTGTGATGAAGCTGACACCACTGAACCTTGTGTAAGTCTTTTTAATATATTAAAATATAATTTGGATTATGATAGTGCTGGAGGTTATTTATGACCTATAATCCAGAGTTGTGTCATATGTGATAATTGCTGCCATTGTGTTGGTATATGAATCCTGAGGTCTTTTTCCTCCAGCACATTTTTCACTGTTTTCCTATGTTCCTTGCTTGATAAATACCTATAGTGTATATCCGGAGGCTGTTAGAGGAGTGAGAAGTTTTATGTATTTGATCCAGTTTTTCCTAAGGACTGCGTGGAGTTGAAAAGGGCCAGAAATGAAGCCTGAAATACAGACTCAGGTAGTTTTGTTCCAGGTATAAGGAGCAGCAAGGTGAAAAGAGCGAAGTCTAGAGTTAACAATGGAAGAGAAGGGCACAGATAGAAGCGATTTGCCAGAAGAGCAGAGTTCCCAAGAAGGAGTGTAGGGAGAGATAAGAGAGGAAAGGTAGTGAGGAGCTGCAGAGTGAATGCACTTATAGGTCAGCAGGAGAAATTTGAATTGGATGTGGAAATAGATAGGGAGCCAATGAAGTGACTTTAGAAGAGGGGTGATATGAGCATGACAAGGCTAGTGGAAGATTAGCCACGCAGCAGAATGTTGAACAGATTGAAGGGGAGAGAGATGATTCAGAAGGAGACCAGCAAGAAGTAGGTTACAATAGTCAAGATGGGAGGTGACTAAAGAGTGAATAAGTGTCTTAGTAGTGTGTTCATAAAGGAATGGGCATATTTTGGTGATGTTGTAGAGAAAGAAACGGCAGGTTTTAGCTATTAGCTAGATGTGTGTGGAGGAGAGAGAGGAGTCGAAGATGACTCCAAGGTTGCGAGCTGAGGAAACAGGGAGGAGTAGAAATTTATTCACAGAGATAGAAAGGAGGAAGGGGAGGGGAGAGTTTAACGGAAAAATGAGAAGCTCAGTTTTGGCCATGTTTAATTTCCAGTTGCAGTGAGACATTCAAGCAGCAATGTCAGAAAGGCAGGCAAGATCCGGGCCTGGATTGTTGGAGAGATTTCAGGTGTAGAGAGGTAGATCTGGGAGTCATCAGCATAAAGATGATACTGAAAGCCATGGGAAGAGATAAGTGCACCAAGGGACTCGGTATAGCGAGAGAAAAGGAGTGGATCCAAGAAAAACATTTCAGGTACACCAACTGAGAGTGAGATAGCAGTAGAGGAGGATCCACCAGAACAAACACTGAAGGAGCAATGGGAGGTAAGAAGAGAACCAAAATATCACAGAGCCCTTAAAACCAAGTGAGGACAAGATATCAAGGAGAAGGTTGTGGTTAACAGTGTCAAAAGCAGCAGAAAGGTCAAGAAGGATAAGGATTGAGTAAAGGCCCTTGGATTTTGCCAGGAACAGGTCACTGGAGACTTTGACAAGAGCTGTTTTGGTAGAATGTAAAGGACGAAAGCCAGATTGTAGAGGATCAAGAAGGGCTTGAGAGAAGAGAAAGTCGAGGCGATGGCAGTGAACCGCATGATCAAGTAGTTTAGAACCAAAGGGCAGGAGAGAGATGGGTCAATGGTTTGAAGGATAGGTAGGTTCTAGTGAGGGTTTTTTGAGGAGAGGAATGACAACAGCATGCTTGAAGGCTGCAGGGAACATTGCAGTGGAGAGTGATAGGTTGAAAATATGAGAGATGGAAGGGACTACAGTGGAGGACTAGAGCTAAGGAGATGGGTCAGAATAGGATCAGAGGAGCAGGTTGTGAGTTTGGCTGAGGAAAGAAGGTGAGTGGTTTCCTTCTCAGAGATCATAGAAAAGGAAGAAAGGGTAGCAAAGGTATGTGTGTATGTGTGGGGAGGGGGAGAATTGGGAGTGAAGAGGGAGGGAACTGGAGTGTGATCTTGTGGATTTTGTCATGGAAGTAGCCAGGGTTTGGGCAGAAGGGAGGGAGGGGTCAGAGGCAGAGGCATCTTGAGGACGGAGTTGAGACTTGTAAAGAGGTGGCAAGGATCAGAGGCAAGATAATTAGTCAGATGGACATAATAGGCCTTGTTAGATGAGTGCTATGGCTAACTGGAAAGAAACAAGTATGAATTTAAAGTGTATAAAGTCCACAAGGGTGTGGGATTTGAGCCAAGCACTCTCAGCTGAATGGGCGCAGGAACGTAGATAATGAGTAGTGGAAGACAGCCAGGGTTGAGGTACACTATGCCTCGCAGTACATGGCATGGAGCAAGAGCATCCACGGGAGGCAGAGGACCATGGGAGAAGCTGAATTGAGAGAGGTTAGGAAAGAAAGATTTTGAGGTATGTCTACTAAAGGGCATTAAGATAGCAGGCCTTAATGGCAGCGATAAGGGATTTTACATGCGTAAAGGGCACTGGGTGGGTAAGAGGCGTTCTGGTGTAAAGGGCACCAGGGGCCGTTTAATGTGCATTAATAGGACATCGTGCGGTAATATGTCAAGCAAGCACCTTAACGTCTGAAAATGGCTGTCACCCTAATGCTGGATAAGGAATCACCAAGGAAAGTCAATGTAAAGGTGATGGATGGAAGGATAGGTGGGAACCGAAGAACCTGTCAGATCCGTGGGCACCCTATGTGACAGCCAGTAATTTGAACGAGCATGTGGGATGCAGCTATACTGATGCACTGGAGGGTGCCATTGTAAAATGGTGCAATGTCAGGGTGTAGCATAGGATGGGAAAGATGCAGGTAGTGAAAGGAGGATGTAGCAGGAGTGGTGACGTACAGATCAGGCACAGGAGAGGCATGCATGAAGAGCCAAAATGTGGGAAAGGGTACCTGTGTAGGCCATGGTGTAGCAGCTTGCACAAGAAGACATGACTGCACACAGCCGACAGAGGCGGATAGATGGGTTGAAGGAAGGATGGCGGCAGAGGAGAGGGTGGTATATGACTATGTCTCACATATAGGTTACAGCTATATGCATGTAACTGCCTGTTAGTATACTGCTGTATCAGTGCAGTTATGTCAAGGTACATCTTACCGACAAATTGGTAATGTTAGATGATAAACAGGGACTGTATGGACTTGTAGTCAGCTGAGCCTCTGGTGGGTTAAGTGATCTGGCTCAAGGTCACAAGGAAGCGCTGTTAGTCCATGAAGGTTATGGCAGACATAAAATGTGACAGTAACAAATTCTGAAATGTCACATGAGTGGTAGTGGGCCTCAAACCCTGGTATCTTGGTCCCCTGGCCATTGCCATGACAGTTATGCCATGCCTCCAAGCAGGTGCCTGACATTTGCAGGGTGAACATGTCTGACCCCCTGCAATGGGCTGCAGCAGAGCCAATAAAACCATGCTCTCAGAAGGGCATGATGGGAAATAGCATGTTTTGCTGACTCAAAGTGTGGCCAGAATGCATAACAAAGTAGAAGGATGAGTGTCTGCAAGTCACAGCAGAGCCTGGATTGTTACAGGCAGGGAAATGACCTGAGTAGTACACAGGCCTAAAATGAGCAAGTGGGAATCAAACCCTTGTCCACTGCTTATGGAGACATTGTACTAATCAGTAGGCTATACCACCACACCACTCTGTACAGCAATGTCTGGATTCAAAGAGACTGCAGGTCATTGCCTAAAATGTCTGCTGTGTGTGCAGGTATAGGTTAGCCCCTCTAGTACCCATGAGGCACTGCACATGCGGAACAGCAGTCTGCAGCTGATTACCAAATGGAGAATGCACTGATCCATCACATCAGCTCAGTAAGACACACTGACAGTGTATGCTACAAGCACAGAACAGCTACAAACCATGCTACTGAGCAGTTTCAGCAGTCACCCTGAACGTGAGGATGGGCGCCCAGCACCTGGTTCCCAGAGCTTGCACTGTTAGAGATGGTCTCTGCTGGCTGTTGTACAGATCCATATTACTGTCAGTGTGAGGCAGGTATTGTCTGCAGTGTGTTATGCTTGTCACTTTGTTTTCTACAAACGTGCATGTCAGTGCTCAGTGTTGCAGCAGCTGATGTCAAATGTGATGGTGGTGGGGCAGGCTTTCTCAGCTTCCATAGGGCTGCTGCTACTACCATCCTGTTGGTCCTGCTATGAACACAGTGAGCAGACCAGGAACAACTACTGTCCCAACCATCTGGAAATACCAATCCACCACAGCAAGCACAGTCAGACTGCACCTGTGGCCCACCACAGGGTTGTTTCAGTCATGCACATACCACCTGTGGCTAGTCAGTACACAATGCATGTACACCCTGGCTTAGAACAGACAGCATGGTCACCAAGCATTTAGGATCCCAGGACAAGGAGAGCACCCACACCACTGAAGCTAAACACTGTATAGCACTATTTGGATAGATGGCTGTTTCATGGTCTCAGTTTGGTCAGAGTGAGAGTGCCCTGCTGTTACCATCCAGGCCATGCACATGGTAGATGGGCATTACAAAGTCTCAGCCATTGTCCCGACCTCCAATATAGACACATCCTGAGCAAACCATTCTATTTCAGGCCATACCCACACTCCTCTGCTCTTCATCATGATGCACATTTTCAGATTAATGCTGGGAACTGCCTAGGTAATGTGGGGTACAGTGCAGTGCAGAAGGCCACAGAACTCTGGAGAGACATACACACACTCACATTCGCATTGTGCAAAAGTGGGGATGGTTAGCATTCCTGCCTGCCACTTTGGTCTCCATATCAGCTCAGGCACTGTTAACATGTGCTCATTGTACAGGTACTAGTAGCATGCTCCAACATTCACACCCACTCAGTATGCCAGTGCTATCAGTCTGCCTTTCCATCCAGCTGTGGATAGTGGAGCCTGTCTGTGTGACTAATAGGTGTTTGGACCCTTGCTGGCCAATTCATTGGGGGTTGCACATGCTGGTGCCATACCTGCACTGTAGGCTAGAGCTTGCCCACATGGATAGGATCTGCAGGAAGGTCTTGAACCTGTGACCCTCCACACATACATACATAGGCTTTGTTTGTTGTGCCACAGAGCTGCCATATGGATTCAACAATCTCTGGGTGGAGCTGTGGTCACTGACAGGGTGATTGCAGGCATGAGTAGGGGACTTCCTATGTCTGCTGTGATCGCTGCCTGCTCTGTGCCATACCTGTCTGACAAGATATGTTTGGTGGGTGTTGGAGTGGGACATGTTGTCCAGTCTATATGTCGCCATGGCTCTGTATGCTGCTGGTGGCAGATGCTGCATCTGCTGCCATCAACCTCACACCTGACATGGCAGCATCCTATCAGTGGGGGTAGGGTGTAGCCCAACCCGTCCACCTTGTGGCTTAGCCATGCACCTAGTGTGCCAGTTCTGGATGGGGGCATAGGCACACATGGGCTACCACACCACCCTCCCAAACAACTGCTGCCAGCATAACTCCATCCCCACCAGCTGCAGATATGTCTCAGGGGGAGGCAGGCAGCTGCAGCACTGGTATTTCCCTGGGCGGCTGCTTTTTGCAGCCCCCTGTAGAGCTCCAGCTGCTGGCACTATCGGCCTCTTCCTCCAGACCCAACATCAGTGGAATCAGGGAGGGCAGCCGGGGTCTCTGCCTAGGGTTCCAGGGACCCTTGGACCGCCCCATTTTGCGCATCACCCTTTCGCAGCAGCAGCATGTTTGTGTGCCACCACTGTGACTGTGACATCATGGCGGATATCACAGATGTGCAACCTGGGCATCTGCCTGATCTGCCTTGCTCACTAGCAACCCCCACTGCATGACCCATGTGCTACCCCCTTTGCCCCATTTGCACCATCAACATAGTGCCCTTTCATAATTAGGCACTATGCTGTTGCTGCTAATGGAGCACTACTATCACTATCTTGGGCTTACCTGTCTGTGGATGACATTGCAGACATTTAAATAGGCTCTCTCTCCTCAAAATACCCCCTTTCTGTGAGGTTTTACATGGCATTAGGGTTCCCAGCGTTAAAGGGCGCTAATGTAACAGGCGTTAAGGAAGCACTCTCTGCCCCATTTACCGCCCCGTTAACGCCCACTCTCTGCCTACTGTTCACTTACATTGCAGAAGCCTTTAACACTTGTTAATGCAGCTTTTTCGCAGCATTAAGGGTGCAAGGGTGCCGGTAACAGGTGTTAACGGCACACTTGCTCCCTTAACGCACTTTAGTAAACATATCCCTTTGTTGAATTATGTTTTGAGTAGTCTTTGAATGGAAAGGCAAGGTACCAATCTAATAGGCAACAGCAGCTAACATGGACTGCTGCTGAGCAGATATATCGAAGGGGAGGAACACATGGAGGCAGAGGCGATGGTGGTGGCAAAGGAAAGGAGAAATGAAGCATCAGGAGGCAGATGCTGGGGATGAGACAGACTTGGAGGCAGGGGAGAGGATGCTGGGGATGAAGGTTAAGAGGAAAAGGAGAAGTTTCTTGGAGGGGTGTAAGGGGCAGGAGAGAAAGTTGATAGAGGAGGGGAACATACTGTGGAAGGGGGAGAAAGGGGCAGGAGTGTAGATTATGGGGTAGAGAGAAAGAGAAATCTGTCATCTTTGCTCACTTGCAAAAATGATATGCTTAACGGTGGATCACATGCTTTGTGCAAAATTAGCTCCACAGCAGGAGGTGGTAATGAGTACTTCACAGTCTCCTGCTGCCTCTGTAACTAAATGGACTGAAGAAAATCAGGAAGAGGTGGAGAGACAACATTGTCAAAGTTAAACGGAGTGTCCAATCTGCTCACCTCCTTCCAGGGCCCCAGCCTTTATCCTTGCTGTCTATTTCTCTATGAGTAGATATGCTGTATACCTACATATCTATAGATACAGATATATAACAAGAGCTCTCTGTAAAAGATTTTATCATACAAATATAAAAA
Organism: Ichthyophis bannanicus; assembly: GCA_033557465.1. Lineage (NCBI taxonomy): Eukaryota > Metazoa > Chordata > Amphibia > Gymnophiona > Ichthyophiidae > Ichthyophis > Ichthyophis bannanicus. The sequence continues at coordinate 554,243,926 of CM066031.1, forward strand.
ACAAAAATTATTTCTTAGGCACTTAGAGCCCGATATTACAGCAGCTAGCCGTCACGCTAAATGCTAAAATTGGATATTCAATGCTGGCCATTGGCAGTGAATACCCGGGTCAGCTGGCAAAGCAGAAAGCTAAGCAAGCAGTGGCGATATTCAGTTGCTGCCCGGTTAGCTTCGGCGGCGAACATTAGGACAGCCTTTTCTGTGCCTAACCTTTGCCACCGAGGGATAACCAGGCAGTGGCTGAATATTGCCATTGACCGATTATCCTTGAGTGCCGCCCATGGAACACTCTGATGCTAATTGTTTAGCACTGGGGCACCGAGCGGCGGCACCCGTAGATATTCAGTGGCACTAACCAAGTTACTGCCGCTGAAAATCCCACTTAGCGGCATTTATATAGTTTCCAGGTCTGCAAATCATGTAAATGCTTTTGAATATCCGACCCTTAATTATTTGTAGGCTTTAGACACAGTGCTTACTATGTCTATTGGATAATGTAGCTTAATGTATGAGTAGAATTCCCTTATGTTGAATATCTTTCCCATGAAGGTGACTGTGTGGTGACACAGTCTACAGCATTGAATATTGCAGGGATTTGTGTCATTCTCTTCTTTCTGCATGAAGAAATGTATTAATTGACTTTATAAAAGGGTATCACCTTATGTTCTTTTATTTATTTATTTATTTATTTTAAAGGATTTATATACCACTTTATCCTGAAATCAAAGTGGTTTACACATCAAACAAATCAAAAAGTGCGTGGGTGTGGGCATGCAGTTAGAATTGACAGTGTAAAAGATGAATTACGAGGTGAGCTATATACAATGAGATCTATGTACAATGAGATCTACAGGGTGGCCCAAAAAAGTGAGAACATCTCGTAAATTAAAAGCTTAAATAGTTTACTTATTTACCTCTTTTAGCTATATAACGTCTTTATTTCGACAATTTCCAGTCGCCATCTTTTTTTTAAAATTTGTCAATCATTTACATCTGTCTTTTTGAATTTTTAAATAACATATGCTAAGAGATGTTCTCACTTTTTTTGGGCCACCCTGTATGTACAGGAACTATATATATATTGCAGGGTCTATGTACAGGAACTATATACATATTGCAGGGAGGGGGAAGTGGGAGGCAGCATGGATAGGGGGCGAGATAGGGCGAAGAGAGGGCCGTCAGTCAGGTCAGGTGATGTCCTTATAGTGTTCTGTGAAGAGAGTCGTTTTGAGCATCTTCCTGAAGTCCTTGAGGTCTGTAGTTGACCTCAGGTTGTTGGGGAGTGAGTTCCAGAGTGCCAGCGCGGTCAGGGATAGTGCTCTTTTTGAAGTATCCTGTCTTGTTTTAGTAAATGCTTTGGGTGTGTTGATGTTGTCTGAGGTGTCTCTCCTCCTGGGTCTGGTGCATGTGTCAGGTTTGATGAGGGGTTTCAGACTGTCTGCTGAGAGGTTCTGTTTGATTTTGAAAATGTTTAGTAGCACTTTATAACAGATGCAGGAGGTGATTGGAAGCCAGTGGAGGTGGTTGAGGATGGGGGTGATGCGATCGCGCCTTGAAGCACCAGTTATTATTCGGGCGGCAGTGTTTTGTGCCATCTGTAGTGGCCGGGTTGCTTGTTTTGAGAGTCCAAGGTAAATGTGGTTGCAGTAGTCTAATATGGGAGTGATGAGAGCTTGACAGATGGTGCGGAAGTGATCCTGTGAGAGGATTGGCTTGAGGCATCTTATGGTTCTCATTTTGAGGTATGCGTTCCTGGTAGTTTTGGCGATGTGAGATTGAAGGTTCAGTTCTTTGTCGAGCGTAACACCGAGATATTTAATTTCTGATTTTATTGGTATCGTGATGTCATTTATCTTGATGACAGGAGGAGGGGTGAAGGCAGAGTTCCTGGTGATGAGTAGCGCTTCTGTCTTGGTGTAATTTAAGGTTAAGTTGTTTTCCAGAAGCCAGCTTGTCATCTGTTGCAGACAGTTGTCTATGCTGGAGTAGTTTGGGCTGTCAAGGCTGTTAGGGGTGTATATCATAATTTTGTCTGTGTAGATGGTGTATTGGATTCCGTTGTTTTTGATGATGGAGCAGATCGGTTGTATGTAGAGGTTGAATAACAAGGCTGAGAGGGCGGAGCCTTGTGGAACACCCTGGGTGACTCTCAGAGGTCGGGAGGTGGTTGAGCCGCATTTGACCTGGAGGTGTCTGTCTGTGAGGTAAGATGTGAACCAATTCAAAGTAGTGCTGTGTAGACCAATTCCCTGAAGTCTTGACTGCAAAGTACTGTGGTTGACGGTGTCGAACGCTGAGGAGATGTCTATAAAGATCATGATGACACCCTTCTTGATATTGTCGATAACCTGGATCAGGTTTTGTCTCCTTGATTTTATTTGTTAACCTATATATCTGTGCATTACAAGTGAACTGAGAAGATAAAAACACTAATTTATGATGGAAATGAGGTATATACAAAATGATGCCAGTTTAACAGGACCATATCGGGGTTATGATTATTCTCTGTAAAAGTTGAACTGGAAGCATATTTTATTGTGGCCAAGCATTGCTTGAGATATAGATGTCTGCCGCCACCTATTGGCCAGTTTTAAAAAGGTTTGCTCCATATCTGATTTTAAAATGGACTTGTCAAAGCAGAAAGAGAAGAGAAGGAGAAAAGCTAAATTAACCTGAAAGTTCTCAAACGAGGACACCACAAGTATTTCTATATTATCCTGCAAAATTACTAGGTGTAAATTATTTGGGAAAGTTTCCTGTTTATCTTTTGAGTCTTGAAAAAAATGTTACCACCATTGTGTTGTCTGTAACATGTTATATTACTTGAATTCCCTTTATCAGCCGCTTTTGAAACACTGGATTTTTTTAAGCTCTGGTTAAAATTCTAGATACCCCAAAGAGTTTTAAAAAAGGAGATAGTTTTGTGGTTTAATCCAGGTTTATGCCTTACTTGTCTCCAGACTGAGCTAATTGAAGTTATTAGTAAAATGGGAGGAGATGAAGTTTGTCTTAGCTTGTAATACATAGCTCAGTGATAATGGGGTTACTATTTTTCTTTCGGTTTCTGACATACTATAATAGGCACACTAGGCTGCATTTTATATCTTTGAACATCAGGGACTTCAAGTGCTTCTCTCAAGGACAGAACCATCAATTGCTTAAGTGCTAATCTAGAATAATTCACTTCTCTAAATACATTTGGAAGATGATTATTTATTAGGTATATTTCTTTTTTTTCTTCTGGTGGGATTTTAGTCCAGCATTTTCTTCCTTCTTTGGATCAGCCTGTCCTAAAACGAACTAATAAAAGAAAAACAAGGAGGTGGGGAGCAGAATTAATTGTGACACACTTTATTAAGCCCAACACGACTGTGTTTCGGTATATAGTGCCTGTGTCAGGGGCAAAATTATATTGATAGCCAATGGGTTAAAATAAAATACACTTAATAACTATAAAAGTCCAATACCGTGGTGCGTAGGGTAGGTACAGTGTTCTGCCAAATGTTTTTCTTTCATTCTTATTTTTGTTGCAGGAGTGTCTCTTTTGTTTCCATTGTTTTTTTGTTCCTGAAAAAAACTAAGCCAGCTGACAACTCCACCAGCTACTGCAGTGACAATCTTTAGCTAAGGACCATCTACAGCTTTATGCGGAACCTGGTACACATGTACCCTGAGTCTGGTCACTAGGTTTTGACATTGTGCAATGGCTGGAATTTTCCCCACCTACCCATGGGATTGTATACTACCTCCTTATTATACCCATTCCCAGCTGGCCTGAAAAGAGATTGTGCTTAGGATATACGTATATCTGTTTTGTAGACAATCAATGGCAAAGACTGTATAGGATGCCAACAGTTAGGACGCATGACTGTTTTTAGGAGCAATACTAGTGGAACTGCCCATCAAAAATGAAGAAGGGATAAAATAGCATTCAAATATGCACCTTTCTGTGCCATGGACAGAGAAGGAGCATAGGGAGTTTAGATGATGTGACACACAGAGTATGAGATAGTATGCCGGGAGGTAATTTTATAAAGGATATGCACCAGGCATGTACATAAAAATGGAGTGTATGCATGCATAAAGAGGATTTTGTATACAAAAAACCTTTTATAAAGAGGACTCATACGTATGTACATTGGTGATGATTTAGAGAAGTATGCACCTATAAAAGGGGCATGTTTTGGGCAGAGAATAGGCATATACTGGACAATGTATATGTATTTTATAAGATAATTATGCACCCATGTTATAAAAAGTGAACATCACTTTACAGCTGCTATTTTTTGGACGGTGCATGGAGAAGAGGCAGATGTTGGAGGTTTTCTTGAGAATGCATGGTCAGTTAATGTTTCTCTTCATACTCTGTTGTCCTCTGCCCTCTTTTACCCTTCTTTCTAATCCCATAGTACCTTATTACCCTCTTTCCTCCTCTCCTGTTTCTTAAACTCTGCCTCCCTGCCCTCCCTCTCTCTTACTCTAACCCTCTGTGTGTAAGTGTGGGTTTGCTGGTGGGCAGGTTAGCTACAATGAGTAATATGCACTTGTAATTCCTCTGTGCTCTAGAGATGAGGTAAGTACAGGCCCAGAACAAGTTCCTGGAGTTACCTGAGGACTAATACCTGCAGAGATTTTGGTTTGACAAGAAGATTGTTCCTCACCACTGCTACCAGCTAAAGGGTCAGCTTATACCCCACCACTTGGAGGAGGCACACCATGCCAGTGTATCTGAAGGTCTCCACAGTTCTTACTTTCCTTACAAATGGAAGCTTATCGGAACTTCTTGGGACCACTGCTGGCATAAGTCAGTCAGCTCACTCTGCATAGTTCAGTTTCTGAGTGCTTTTCTCAGGAGATCCAATCAATATATTGCCTTCCCAGAGCAAGAACAGCAAGTATATAAAACCATGACAAATTCTTATGAGCTCTCACACTTGTCATCTGTGTTGGAGGTAATTCATTGCACACACATAACTATTTAGCCAGCTGCAGGGAAAAAAGGCTTGTACGGAAATGGAATGTTTTTTCACTTCCTAAACTTACAGAAGGTCTGCAACACATCTAACATAATTACCTACATTCTGTCATAACTGAGTATATATGGTTCCTTTACGATTTGCGAGATCACTGACAGATGGCTTCTAGGTAAGTAAACGCTTCCTCCACTCTAACATTCCTATATTCTCTTCCCCGAACCCTCTCCACTTAATATTTAAAGTGGCTGATATTTAAACATTGCAGCATTCAGCCGTAGTGTTTAATATTCACTGGATATTCAGTGACAGTATCCTGTGGACATATGTAAACGAAAAACGGGCACCAACTGAACCTAATTCTGCATCCACGGGTCTAGACGTGCCCGCGGGTCTGGGAATCGGGGAGGTAGGCGTGTTCGGCGTTGCACAGGCAAAGCGCTATTCAGCCAGCCTGTAAACGCATCTGGTGCACGGCCCGCGCACAGGTCAGGCACAGGCCATGCGATATAATGGAGAAACATGCCCCCCATCAATATTAGCAGACATAGGTAAACGTTTTGGACATCCCCACGCCCATCGTATTCTGAAAGGTTACACGTTTAGGATCCTATCCGTCTTCATGATGTACCCACAGATGCCACACCCCTCGGGAAAAACGTGCATCTCCTAAGCTGCTCTTCACACTGGCAGTAACGTGCTGATGCAAACTAGATATAAATACCAATGAGAAATGACTGCTGCTGCTGCAACCTAGACCACATACCAGTCCTCTGCAGACCCTGAAAAGCGCTAGATGATCTCAGTGCAGCCTAATATGGTATAAGAGGATGTAAATATGAACATGTATGTCAGGAAATACCTTGCATCAAATGGTACTTGGCATTAGGAACTAGCCCCAGTGATTCCTGCTTGGTCATCTCTACAAACACGTTTTAAACTGCTAAGGATGGGCCCATACCAAGTGCACCAAACCTGAAACTAACATTGCGGTTCCCCAAAGGATGTATAATATTGCTGAGCATCAAATGTATGCCCTTTTCATGCCTATAAGCGCACTCATTCTGCTGCTCCGCACTACTTTCCCTTCTTATTTCTCCCTACACCTCTCCTTGGGGACTCCGCTCTTCTGGCAGATTGCTTCTATCTGTGCCCTTCTCTTCAACTGCCAAATTTGGACTTTGCTCCTTTCAACTTGCTGCTCCCTGTGCCTAGCACAAACTACCTGAGTCTGTATGTCAGGATTCTTCTCTGGCCCTTCCCAAACCCAGGCTAAGTGCTCACCTCTTCATTGTCGCTTTTGGATCTGATCCGCCTAAACTCCCTTGTGTCTCCTTACCATTCCTCCTAAATGTATTCTGTCCATAGCTGCTGTGTTGTCTATCTTGACTAGATTGTAAGCTCTGCTGAGCAGGGACCATTTTTCATGTGTGTCTGTGCAGCGCTGCGTATGCCTTGTAGTGCTATACAAATTTTCAGTCGTAGTAGTAGTGGTAGTATGGCCTCTGGCTATGGCATCTGATTCCCATATAGTTGGGTGCTGGCATTTCTCACAGCAACTACACCTGTCCCATTATGGTGTATGTTGGTCTGTATACATTTGCTATCTGTAGGGCAACCCTGCCTGCCATCCCACAGTCTGCTTTGAGGCACTACTCCCCTGGTCAGGCCTGTGTGGGCATGGGAGGGGGGATCCCTGTTCCATCATACTGAGGTAACCAGCCTCCAGATACATAACCACTCTTGCAGCTTGCATAGAACCTGGAATGGCAAAGGATGTAGGCCTCATGGCACAATCTGGGGGAAGTTGGCACAACATCAGTCATGTCTCCCAGTGCCTGACGCAGCTGATTTATGACTGCCCTATCACACTGGCACCTGGTGACACTGTGGTCATCCAAACCGGCAGGTACCGGCCAGTCATTCATGGCTTCCCTGAATTGCAGTGCACCACACCAGGTCCTCCTGTGCTATCCCTACACCACATACTCTCACTTGCAATCACAAAAGACATCATTCTGCCAAACCAAACCTATGACTAACAGCTGCTATGTCATAATGACATGACGTCCCAGGGCTACACAGCAACATGATTTATTTCCTTTCTCACTGCAACATGATTTATTTCCAGGCTCACTCACATAGTATTTTTACATCAGCAGTCACAATTTTCAGAACAGAGGATTTGTTAGGGTCCCCTGGGTCAGCTGTTTTAGCACAAACAGCACATTTCAGCATATTCTGAATAAACATTATTGCTCTTCTTAACATTTCTGTAAGGGTGTTAATAAATGTTTCTTTACCTTACAACATTCCTTCACCTCTGTTTTCTGTTCTTTGTAACTGCATCTTGTATGTTTCCAGACTGCAGTCACACCAGTTCAGCACATACATGTCACAACCATACTTCTATATGGGACAAATTGCAGAACACAGCAGAATACTGTCTAAGTCCTAACCTTACTCCACGTTTCAGCAGCAATAATGTGGACGTTTCCGGGAAACACTTAAAATGTACACGGGCCTTTCCTGAATACGCTTTATATGTCTCCATGGCTGACCATGCCCCTTCTGGGCAAGTTCTGAGATCCCCATGCTAGCGCCATGTATGTGTATGATAGCAGTGTTTCAGAATATGGTCAAGGATGTTTTTGGCAAATAAATGTCCCCGCCACACGTTCAAAGCCCTTATTCATGTTCTAGAATGATCCCCATAGTGCCACCCCTCCTGCAATTTGATCCGCCCTGTCATTTCGATATAAATGGTACCCCAATATCTTGGAACCCCTTTAGTTGTCCTCCTTCCACCAGATATCACAGATGCTTAGTATATCTAACTCTTCATTTACTGCCATACATTCTTACTCGTTATCTTGTTTTAAGACCTTGCTCATGACTTTCAAAGCTGGCAATGAGCTCTCCTCCTCCTCTCTATCTGACCTCATCCAACCACTTGCACCTAACAGACCAAGAAGATCTGCAGAGTCCAACATGCTAGTAATTCCAAAAGAAGCAACTAAATGCACCAAAACAACAGCTAACAGAGCCTTCCAACTCTGTGCCCCAAGTCTATGGAATACCTTAACAGCACATATCAGAGCAATCCCCAACTTGAGCCAATTTAGAAAGGCCCTTAAACATTTCCTCTTCACCAAATATCTCACTGACATCTCCGATCCTCAGTCCCACTCGAATAACGAGCACCTCAACAATAATAGTAGTCAACTAGGCAAGCCCTCGCAACAGGTGTCCCCTACAATGTAAACACCAAACATTATCCTTTCTCAGTACACCTCATATGTATATAGTGTACCCTTTTTCCAAGTTGCATTTCCTGTTTAATGTAATGACCAGACATATTTAAGTTGTCGGATGTTTCTGTTCCATGTGAACCGCGCTGATTGCAAATAGTGCGGTATATAAGAAATATAAATAAATAAATAAGGCTTCTGGCATTTGCATACAAACAATTTAAAGAATGTTTTTTATTTGTATTTATAACCTGCCTAGCATTTGATTTGGATAATTTGGAATCATTTATTTCTGTCTGTTCTTTATTTAAATACTTGTGAGCTACTTTAGCAGAAAACTGCAACCTATGTAAAATATCCATACATTGCATATTGTCAGACGGCTGCCTAGGGTGAGAACTTACACTATCTTGACGATGCATATATTCATATGATTCTTGCAAGGTATTGTGGGTATTGTAGTTCATTCACTCCCAAACACAGCTGATGACAATAATTTGAGTTGTGAAACCAAGTGGTAAGATCAATAAAATACTTCTTTTATTGATGGGGTTTTATTCACCCAGCACATGTATGCTTGATAGCACTATAAATGAGGTTACTTGCTTGCAGTGTTTAAAATGGATAACAAAAATCACAAAATAAACCAGAAAACAACCTTCAGCTTGTCAGGCAATTAGCTAATGTTTTCTTAGCAAATAATTACCAAATACAAAGGCACAAAGTAAAGAATAAACTTTGCTGGTTAGGTTAACTTCTGCTTATTTTCCACGCCGATCTCAGCAGTGATTCTCCCTTGCTCACACACACAATCAGGTGCAGCCCTAATTACTATCAATGGACCAGCTGAAAGCCTTTAGCTGGCTGGCTGCTACTGTGTGAGCCCAAATCCTGCTTTAAGAGCTGTTTGCAGTGGAAATAAAGAACAAAGTTAGGTTTCTTTGTGATGGCTGATGTGTTTGCTCACGGAAAACTAGCAATAGCATTTAGATAGAGAAGAGTCCATATAAATAGTTTCATCTGCTGTATCTCCCCCTTCATCAACAATCATAGGGTCAATATCATACATTAGCACAGATGAGTCTTTCATTAAGGCACTATCATGAGAATGCTTATTCCCTTGCTGCCATTCTCTATTATAGATAGGGTCTGGATCAGTGTTCATACCTGAGCCTCTCCTGCCATCATAATTCCTCTCTGTAAAGCCTGGCCAATATGTAATCCAATTCTGATGTCCAGCCTTCCAATCTTGATCCCTGGACACTGGATCTCCTCTCACATACCTTCTGGCCTTGGTCTGAAAGTCCCTTCCACATGCAGTCTTCTCTCTTCCAGGTAGCCACTGGTGATTCCTATCTCTGCCAATCCATTCCTCTGGCTGAATCCAGTCCAATGGACTCTGCTGGCATTTGGAATACCTCCCAGTATGGGTACTGCCTTGGAATCTCCCAGACCTTCCAATGGGCTTTCTTCTCTTCCTTCCAGAGAGTTTCCTTCTCTCTCTATCTGCTTGGCTTGGCTTCTGTTTCTCCAGGTGATACTGGTGCTTGAGCTTGTAGCCGTTGCTGTCTCTGTATCTCTTTCTGAAGCTGTTCTTGTAGCTCTCCCTGAAGCTGGGCTGGAGCTTGTAGTAACTGTTATCTGAAGAATAAGCTCTATTCTTATTCTGTCCTAATGTGTGCTGCTCCCTAACACAGCGCAGCTGTGTTGAATCAGGCCCTGCCCTTTGAGATGAGTGCTTAGGGATTACCTCATAGCTCTCTTGATTGCACACACATTCTCTCACTTCAGCCCCTCTCATGGCTGCTGGAAACCTGGTGCATTCTGGGACTGGTAGTCTTTTATGTGAAAACTCTGTTTTCTTGCTTCTACCAGAACTGACAGGTTGCTTGTTCAGAGTCACATCATCTTTTCTATAGCTCCTACCTGAGCTATGATAAGCTTCCTTATCACAATATTCAAAAATGATACCTATAATTGCATACACAACCCTTCTCCATAAATCTACTGTAAGTCTCATTCACATGCTACATAAGCCAATCATATGTTTATAGTTATCTCTGTAAACGCTGTGCAAATTATAGTTAAATCCTGTTAATTACAATGTATAGAGTTACTTGTTGCTGATACAATTGTTCTATGTACATTATTTATTTAGCTAGTTTTATATATCGCGCTATTTCAAAATCAGTGTGGTTTACAAGGAACCAAATTAGTAATTACATAGAACAAATTTAGCGAACAAAACAGCAACATCAGTGGCTAACAAGATAACAATTGGTAAGTTAGACAGGGGAGTCAACTTGGGTTGTAATTGGGTGAACAATATACATTGTGAGTGTTGGGAAAAACTATATACACTGAGCTTATTAGGATAAGTAGATAGGTTTATCTGAGGGGTTTGGTTGAAGGCAGCTTAAGAATCTAAGGGGGCACTAGACCGATGATCTATGTTATTTGATCATAATATAATTGAAAAAGATGTGTCTTTAGAACCTTCCGGAAAGTAGCCAGGTCAGAGATGGCACGGATGGAGGGGGGAGGGCGTTCCAGAGTGGTGAAGCGTATAGTTTGAATGCTCGGTTGTTCACAAACTGGGAACATTTTCTTGCTATGGATGGGACTAAGAGATTGTTTGCCATGGTAGACTTTCTGACTCTATTTTCAGGTGTCCATTGTAGGAACTCTTCGAGGGCAATTGTAGAGAGGTTGTGTAGTATTTTGAATGCCACTATGAGAGCCTTGTACTTGAGACAGCTAACAATGGGGAGCCAATATAGTAGTCTCAGCAGGGCCGGCCCGTCCATTGAGCAAGAATGTTTTTTGCGCAGGGCCCCGCGTTTCAGGGGGCCCCGCGCAAAAAACATTCTTCATTGCACAAGTAGAAAAAACCCCCAAACCGGCTGCTGCTGCCGCTGCAGCCGTGGCAGCGGCAGAATCAAATGTCCCGTCGCGGGGCCCTGCCTGCCTGGCAGAGCCTCCCTTCACCATCAGCTCCCGAGTCCCTCCCAATGCGCGGGCTTTCAGAGCCGCGAGAGTTTCTCTGACCTCTCGCGGCTCTGTTAATCCCGCCGGGGCTGATGGGAAATCCCATCAGCCCTGGCGAGATTAACAGAGCCGCGAGAAGAAAGGGAAACTCTCGCGGCTCTGAAAGCCCACGCATTGGGAGGGACTCGGTAGCTGATGGTGAAGGGAGGCTCTGCTGGGCAGGCAGGGCCCCGTGGTGGGACATTTGATTCTGCCACTGCCACGGCGGCAGCGGCAGCAGCAGCAGCAGCAGCCAGTTTGGTTTTTTTTAATCTATCAGGGCTGATGGGGGGAGGGGGGTTAGGACTGGTAATGGGTTTTGGGGGGGGGTTAGGACTGGTAATGGGCTATGGGGGGGGGTTAGGACTACTAATGGGCTATGGGGGGGCTAAGACTGGAAGTGGGCTGCTGGGGGGGGGTTAGGACTGGAAATGGGCTGATGGGGGATTAGGATGTAATGGGCTATGGGGGGAGCTAAGACTGGAAATAGGCTGATGGTGGTAGGACTGGTAATGGGCTATGGGGGTGCTAAGACTGGAATTGGGCTGATGGGGGGTTAGGACTAGTAATGGGCGATGGGGGGGGCTAGGACTGGAAATGGGCTAAGGGGGGGTTAGGACTGGAATGGGCTGTGGGGAGGCTAAGACTGGAAATGGACTGATGGGGTTAGGACTGGTAATGGGCTATGTGGGGGGGGGGCTAAGACTGAAAATGGGGTGTTGGGGGGGCTTAGGACTGGAAGTGGGCTGATGGGGGGCTTAGGACTGGTAATGGGCTATGGGGGGCTTAGGACTGGTAATGGGCTGGGGGGCTAGGACTGGTAATGGGCTGGGGTGGGGCTAGGACTGGTAATGGGCTGAGTGGAAGGAGGGCTTGAACTGAAAATAGCTGTAAGGGGAGGGAGCTAGGACTGGAGGGCTGAGTGCAGGGGGACTAGGACAGGAAATGGGCTGATGGAGGGCTAGGATAGTACTGGAAATGGGCTGTTGGGGGGGCTTGGATTGAAATGGACTCATGGAGGGGCTAGAACTGGAAGTAGGCTCATGGGGGGCTTGGATTGGAAATGGGCTGAGTGGAGGGGAGCTAGGATTTGACATGGGCTGATGATGGTGGGGCTAGGAAAGGACTAGAAATGGGCTGATGGGGGCTGGGATTGGAAATGAGCTGATGGAGGGACTTGGATGGGGGAGCTAGGACTTGAAATGGGCTGATGGGGGTTAGGACTGGTAATGGGCTATGGGGGGGGGCTAAGACAAAATGGGGTGATGGGGGGCTTAGGACTGGAAGTGGGCTGATGGGCTTAGGACTGGAAATGGGTTATGGGGGGCTTAGGACTGGTAATGGGCTATGGGGGGGCTAGGACTGGTAATGGGCTGGGGGGTGGCTAGGACTGGAAATGGGCTAAGTGGAAGGAGGGCTTGAACTGCAAATAGCTGATGGGGATGGGGGCTTGGAATGGAAATGGGCTGAGTGGAAGGAAGGCTTGAACTACAAATAGCTGATGGGGAGGGGGGCTTGGAATGGAAATGGGCTGATGGAGGGCTAGGATAGGACTGGAAATGGGCTGTTGGGGGGGCTTGGATTGAAATGGACTCATGGAGGGGCAAGAACTGGAAGTAGGCTCATGGGGGTTTGGATTGGAAATGGGCTGAGTGGAGGGGAGCTAGGATTTGACATGGGCTGATGGTGGGGCTAGGAAAGGACTAGAAATGGGCTGATGGGGGCTGGGATTGAAAATGAGCTAATGGAGGGACTCGGATGGGGGAGCTAGGACTGGAAATGGGCTGATGTGGGGACTAGAAGGGAGCGGATGCTGGGTGGGGCTGGAACTAGAAGGGAGCTGATGTTGGGGGAGGATTAGAATGGGATAGAGCTGGAAGAGTGAAGTGGAAAGGGAAAAAATATTTTGTGTGGGAGGGAAGACAAATCTACAATTGGCTGGATATTGTGAGAGTAAGTGGGGATTGAGGATGGCGGGGTAAAATTTGAGTGGATGAAATAGGAATGAGGAAAGAGCAAAAGGAGAAAGATTAGTATGTTAAAGCAGATGTAGAGAGAGAATGGAAAAAAACTAGAAGAGTGAAGAAAGGACAAATGGACAGCAGACGATGGAGAGTTAGCAGAAGACACGAAGAAACCAGAAGAAAGTGGCTGGAGCAATTGCAACCGAAAAAAATGCACAAAAGGTAGAAAAATATCTCTTTATTGAATTTATTAACTGAAATATGCCAGCTCTGGGAAATGTGCATCATTAACGTCTGCGCTTTGTTTAGTACAAGAGGAAATTAATTTATAGTTTTATTTCTACAGTGTTGTTGGGCTTTTGGGGTTCCCAGTTTAATTATTGTCTTCCTGTTTCTAAATTGTGATTCCTTGTTTGGTGACGGTCTATGTTCTGCACGTGTAACTGAGCTGAGGTATTCTGTTTATGCAATTCCTATTTGACATTGCCACTTGTTCTCTTTCCACAATAGGTCATGTATTGTTGTTCTCTGAAATGTATTGGTTTAATATTTGTAGTGTTGCCTTTTGATAGGTAGGGTCTTGTGCTTTGTGAGTCCTGGTAGTGCTGTTACGATACGGCGGGTTTGCTATGGGTTCTAAATGGGCAGTGTTTGTAGTAGTTCCTAATGTGCCTGGCAGTTGTCACTGGATTATAGTAATGTAGAAATCTTTTAGTCTTTCTTTATCCATACACTCATTAAGAGGCATGTTTACTAAAAGTTAGTGTATGGTAACATTATGCAAATATTTATGCAAATTAGGGCCCTTATGCAAATGAGGCCCCGCACTGAGTCTCCGCACATGGCCCCGCACCCCCCTTGGGCCGCCCCTGAGTCTCAGGATAGGAGTTTCATGTTCATATCTTGAGGCTCCAACCGGGATTTGTGCTGCAGTATTCATAGCCAATTGTAGAGGGTGAATTGCACAGTCTGGGAGACCATGAAGAATTTGCATAATCAAAATGAGGAGTGATCAACACTTGAAATACAATGCAGAAGTCAGCAGCTTCAAACAAGGGATGCATTTGGTGAAGGTTCCATAGTTTTAGTTATATTGCTCTAGTGATGTTATTTATGTGCAGCTCCATTGTTAGATGTTGGTCTAAGGTGATCCTGAGGTATCGGACCTCTTGCTTAGTGTTCAGTTCAGCATCCTTTACTTGTAGAGTGGTAGGAAGTGTGAATGCTGGGTCCTTTGTGATGAAGAAAACCTCAGATTTCTTGCAATTCACTCTCAGGTTATGCAGTTTCAACCAGTCAGCTACTCGTTGAAGCAGTCTATGATTCCAGAGTAATTTGGATTGACCGTGGAGAAGGGAGTGTAGAGCAGCACTTCATCAGTATAGATGTGCTAAAGTATGTTGTAAGATTTGATAATGGAGCAAACAGGCTGGATGTAAATATTAAAAAGTAATGTGGATAAGGAGGAGCCTTGTGGAACACCCTGCGTTTGAGCATAATTGGATGAGGTTTGCATACCTATGCGTACCATTTGCTCTCAGCCTGGCAAATATGATTTGCATCAGTCTAAGGCCAAATTTTGAATGGCTCTCAGCAGTAGCCGGGTAAGGAGGAGGTTGCGAGACACTGTGTCGAAGGCAGATACGATGTCTAAAAAAAGTAGGATAAAGTCTTGTTTGGATTTGTTCAAGCCCAAGATTAGATTGTTCATCAGGGTGATAAGCAGAGTTTCATCTCCATGCTGTAGGTGAAATCCATGTTGGTTGTCGTCAAGTCAATAATAAGCATCAATGTGGTCTTGAATTTGCTGTTGTACTATCTTCTCAGTTATCTTGGCAAGGAAGGGCAGGCTTGATATGGGTCTGTAAGAATTTACATCGGCAGGATCCAATTTGGGACTCTTAAGTAGGGGTCTGATGGTTACAGTTTTTAGAGGGGCTGAAAACAGGCCTTTGGAAAAGGAGAGCTGTATAAAGTGATGGATGTAAGCACTTAGTTCAGAGCATGCTGATTTAATCCAAAAGAAGGGGCATGGATCTGCTGGAGAGGTGGTGGTGTTGAGCCCTCTTATTATGCCCTCTATTTGCTCTGCTGAATAAGGGTGGAAGGCCCTTATCACAGGGCTGGTGGAATCATTTCTAAGAGGAATGGAGGCCACTGACACTGGATTGGTGGAGCCATTGTTAGGAGGAATGGAGGTAGTAGATCCAGGGATGTTGGGAACAACGTTTGGATTAGTGGCTAATGAAGGAGGATCGACTGATAGAGCAAATGCAGCTTCATGGGGAATATTATTGATTTTGTTTACAAAGTAATTAATGAAATCCTGTGGATGTGGTGTTTTGTCAGTGTTTTGCTTTGTCTTGTCTTTTATCAGTGACTGGGTGATGCTGAAAAGCTCACGGGGTCTGTTGATAGAAAGTATAAGGATGTTGGTATGAAGCTCCCTTCTTCTCAAATTCATTGCATTACGATGCTCTTGTAAGGTCTCCATGTAAATGGTACGGTCTAGTGGAAGCTTTGAGTGACACCATTTTTGTTCCAATTTCCTGAGATGCAGTAGGGACTTTCTTAAGTCGGCTGTGTACCAGATCGCAGTTCGGTTCCACTTAGAGGTTCTTGTATGGTGTGGTAGGAGTGCAGTCTTGCTTAGGGTGGAGTTCCAAGTATGTCAGAGGTGTCAGTTTTAAAGTTGTGTAGTGTATCCTTGAGAAAAGCTTCTTTGATGAAAGGTCGAAAACAGTGAGGGGCGGCAGAGGAGAGTTCGAGGAAGGCACAGGGTCAAATGAGGATAGGGGGATATGGAAGAAAATGGCTGGTTGGTGCAGATTGCTGACAGGCTGAGCAGGTGTAGGAGAGAAAATAAGGTCTAAAGTATTTCCTCTAGTGTGGATAGAGGTCTGTATTTGTTGCTTATATCCTAAAGTAGACATAGCATCTAGAAAGGCAGAGGAGTGCTTCATAGAAAGAGCAGGGAGACTGAAGTCTCCTAGTAGCCAGAGTGACTTTTTCTTAGTTGCGTGGTTGCATGCCATGTCGAGGACAATGGAGAGGTCATCAGCATAAGCGGAGGGGGCTCGGTAGAACAAGGCAGTAGTAAGGTGCTCATTAGAGATCATAATGGCTTCCAGGGTGTTATTGTGTATGGTATGGCATTGGAGGAGTTTGCCTTTAGCTATGATAAGGACTCCTCCACCTCTCTTATTGGATCTTGGGCAGTTAAAGAGGTCATAGTTAGGGAGCTTTAGCTGGTTCGTGATGACAGTATCCGTGTCAGTTAACAAAGATTCAGTTATGAATAGCATGTCTAACTTGTAGGATTCTGCATAGTCTACAATTACAGGCCATTTATTTATTTATTTAACAGGTTTTTTATACCGCCTTTTCCTTTAATCAAAGCGGTTACAAGACTACATCAGGTAAGACACATCAGGTTACAATACATCCAGTTTTATACCACCTTATCAAAATATCAAAGTGATAAGCAATGGATCCATAGGTTTCTGATGGACCCTGTATTTACAAGCATACAGGCCAGGGATTTTTTGTCTGGTGGCTTTTGACCACAACTTTTTCCAGGAGGCTGGCATATAATGTGGATGAGGTGTAGCAAGATGTACGTTGCGTTTTCACATCACAGTGTGGGACTCTTGCCATCTCTGGCCATAGTCACGTATGGTGGGTATCAAGCTCTGTTGTTGGGAAAGGGCATCTACAAATAGTATGGGATGATCTATGCAAAGTAGAAGTAAGAGTGTGGTAAGCAGGTCTGATATTGTATTAGGTATTGATAGCGCTATGTATACTAAATGCAAAATAGGAGAGATTAGCTGGATTCGGAATACAGAGCAGGCTGGTTCACTTTGCAATCTACAAACACGGTAGTTAGTGTTGTTACAAAGTTGCAGACAGATGGGAAGTTACATAGTAATGTCACAGAGATACATGTGGAAAGTATGAGGAATATCAGCAAATGTGAAGTCATTAGAATTCCCTCTTTCCTCAGTTGAGAGGCAATCAAACTACATGAATTGTTACATATTGTCATAACTGATATAATCTGTTTAAATAGCTGTTGGATTAAGCGTACCTGCTGTTTAGTAGTGATTCTTCTCCTGTGCACTCTGGATTTTAAATGTTCCTTGTAGAGATGGCAGAGGAGCAATCTTCGGCCCGATTGGCCGTGCTGGGGTGGAGTGGGAGGAGCTTGATTGCCCGCTCCTCACTGATGGTAACCCATACTTCAAGAGATACCAGCCAAATGCAGAAGTTAGAATATCCTGATAGAGAAGGTACAATTTATTTATTTATTTAACGGTTCTTTTATAGTGATTTACATAGAACTTAACTATAAAGTTCAGTTCTATGTAAATCTGTTATGCTCTTTTGACCTGATCAGCAGTAATGACAAGCAGGCAGCATGTGAATTTTTTGGCACCAAGACGGCATTGCACAGAGATAAGGAAGGGAAGGAGCATGTGCAGACTGAAAAGCTTCTAATCAGGGACAAGTGCTTTCCAGAAGAGGACTAATTGGGGATTGTTACGTAAATTCAGGGACAATCCCTGAAAATCAGGTACATCTGATAACCTACCTTGACGATACCTTACTTTGAACCATGCACTCTTGAGCCACTGTCAGCTGTCCTCCAGGTTCCAGTGTAAAAGCTGCTCCATCTCCTTTGTTAAAGGTTAGTATCAGCAGTCTGGTTCCACCCTAGTTGAAGTGAAGCCCATCCTTTTGGTATAAGCTACCCCTTCCTCAGAATGTTGTCCATTACTACTAATGTGAAGCCCTCCTCTCTGCACCATTGTTTCAAGCACACATTGAGATTCGGGAACTCCGCCTGCACATAGAACAGGGGGCTTTTCTGGCAATGCTACTCTGGAGATTATGGATTTCAACTTTCTACCTAAAGCCTCCCCCTCCCCCCTCTTCCCCCTCCCCCTCCCCCCTCCCTCCCCCCTCTCCCCCTTCCCCCCCCCTCCCCCTTCCCCCCTTTCCCCCCCTTCCCCCTCCCCCCCTCCTCCCTTCCCCCCCCTTTCCCCCTCCCCCTCCACCTTCCCCCCTCCCCCTTCCCCTCCCCTTTCCCCTCCCTTCCTCTCCCCCCTTCCCCTTCTTCTCCTTCCCCCCCTTCTCCTCCTCACCTCTCTCTCCCCCCTCCCCCCCCCCCCCCTTCTCTCCCCTCCCCTTTTCCCCCCTTCCCCCCCTCCCCTTCCCCCCTTCCCCCTTCCCCCCTTCCCCCTCCCTTCCCCCTTCCCCCTCTCTCCCCTCTCCCCCTCCCCTCCCCTCCCCCCCTTCTCTCCTTCCCCCCCTTCCCCTTTCCTCTTCCCTTCCCCCCTCTTTCTCCTTCCCCCTTCTTTTCCTCGCCTTCCCCTCCCCCCCTTCCCCCCCTCTCCCCTTCTTTCTCTCTTTCTTTCTCTTTTTTTTCTCTCTCTCCCCTCTCCTCCCTTTCCCCCTTCCCCCTCCCCTCCCCCTTCCCCCCTTCCTCCCTCCTCCCCTCTCCCCCTCTCTCCCCCCCTCCCCCTCCTCCCCCCTTCCCCCCCTCCCCCCCTCCCCCCTTCCCCCCCTCTCCCTTTCCTTCCCCCCCTTTCCCCCTCCCCCTCCACCTTCCCCCCCTCCCCCTTCCCTTTCCCCTCCCTTCCTCTCCTTCCCCCCCTTCTCCTCCTCACCTCTCTCTCCCCCCTCCCCCCTCCCTCTTTCTCCCTCCCCCCTTCTCTCCCCTCCCCTTTTCCCTCCCCCTTCCCCCCCTCCCCTTCCCCCCCCTCCCCCACCTCCCCCCTCCCCCCCTTCCCCCCTCCCCCCTTCCCCCCTTCCCCCTCCCTCCCTTCCCTTCCCCCTCCCCCTCTCTCCCCCCTCCCCTCCCCCCCCTTCTCTCCTTTCCCCCCCTTCCCCTTTCCTCTTCCCTTCCCCCCTCTTTCTTCTCCTTCCCCTTCTCTTCCCTCGCCTTCCCCTTCCCCCCCTCTCCCTTCTTTCTCTCTTTCTTTCTCTTTTTTCTCTCTCCCCTCTCCTCCCTTTCCCCCCTTCCCCCTCCCCCTCCCCTCCCCCTTCCCCCCTTCCCCCCCTCCCCCTCTCTCCCCCCCTCCCCCCTTCCTTCCCCCTCTCTTTCTTTCTTTCTTTTCTCTCACCCCTTTCCTCCCCTTTTCCCCTCCCCCCTCCCCCCCTCCCCCGTCCCCCTTCCTTCCCCCTCCTTCCCCCCCCCCCCCCCCTTCCCCCTCTTCCCCCTCCCTTCCCCCCTCCTCTCCCTCCCCCTTCCCCTCCCCTTCCCCCTTCTCCCCCTTCCCCCCCTCTCCCCCCCCCCCCTTCCCCCCCCTCCCCCCTTCCCCTCCCCGTCCCTCCCTTCCCCCCCTTCCCCTCCCCCTCTCCCCCCCTTTCCTCTTCTTCCCCCCCCCCTCCCCCCCCCAATCACACATTCATACAATCATTTGTCTTCAGTCGGTTTCCCCTTATTTGCATGGATTTAAATAATATGC
Organism: Ichthyophis bannanicus; assembly: GCA_033557465.1. Lineage (NCBI taxonomy): Eukaryota > Metazoa > Chordata > Amphibia > Gymnophiona > Ichthyophiidae > Ichthyophis > Ichthyophis bannanicus. The sequence continues at coordinate 554,263,614 of CM066031.1, forward strand.
CATCCATCTGATAAAACGTCTTTTATGGTGATTTATTATTTTGTTTTGCTCTTTTTTATGTGATCGTTACATAATTTTAAAAAAAAGCACATTGCTTCTAGCAGTTAATGTTCATTTGTCATTTTCATTCAGTGCCCTTTAACCCGCAGTGGGCGGGAAAATGTTAGTTTTTGAGCGTTCGCTCCTAGCATGTCCTACTCCGTTAGTTAATAGTGCAATAGCACAGAACGCTGGCTCTTGGTAAGCTCCTCTTATACTTTCTTTGCACATAACACAATTTAATAACATACTCTGATTCTGGGTCCATAATTCTTTACGACGGCCATCAGTTTGCTATTACAGCTATTTTGCCAACAGAGCATTTTTTATTCAGTATTTATTTGTGCGTTCATTTGCCGGTTCAAGTGATTGCCTTTTAACCTGTACAAACGTCATCTTTGGGCGTCCGTTTTCAGCACATTCTACTGCTGTAGAGCAGCACGCTGGTTCTTGGCAAGTTCTTTTCCTTTTTTTATATTCAATACACAGTATTTAACTTTTATTTGCCGTTTTTATTCGGTGCCCTACACCTCGCACTGACGGGAACATGTCAATATCTGAGCGTTCGCTTCTAGCATGCCCTACTCTATTATTTTACGGTGCAATAGCACAAACCGCTGTCTTTTGGTTAGTTCATTTTTCATATTTTTGAACATAACGCAATTTAATTATACACTCTGATTGTAGGCCCATAGATTTTGATTATGGCCATCAGTTTGCTTTTCCGTTATCATGCCAACAGAGTATTTTTATTTATGCGATCATTTGCCGGTTTTAGTTACTGCCCTTTAACCTGCTCAGGCGGGAAAATGTTACTCTTTGGGCGTTCGTTCTCAGCATAGCTCATCGCGTTTACTTAACATTGCAGTAGAGTGGCACGCTGGTTCTTGAGAAGTTCTATATGGTTAAAAAACACAATTACAAGTTCCCGTGATGGTCTATAAGTTTGGGATACATCTGGCGATTGCTGTTTCTTTCCTTTTTAAATAGTTTAGCACTGCTCGTCACTGCGTTTCATTTTTATTCTTGTCTTTGGTTTGTTTTTATATATTCGTTCGTTGTTGAATTCACACACTCTGTTTTTTATTGTTCTACTCGCTATTATTTTATTTAAAATTATCGGTTTACATTTTTACATTTTTAGATATAAGTTGTCAGTACAATAAATATAATATAGGAGTTAAAATAGACATCCCCTTTGATGTATTTTTCAAATCCACCACACAATATTCTGGTTTATCATTCATTTTTCCTTTTTTCCACCTCCCTGTGTTTTCTGGCCATTGTTTTTAGCTATTTGTTGTTAATACAATAAGTATATTATATAAGCTGCATTTTTAAGAGTATAATTTTTTGATGTAATTTTTTAAGTACATGATGAGTGTCTCCACCTTTTTATAACAGGTTTTTTATATAATTTTTATACATTTTTTCACATGTTTCACATGTGTCTTTCATACCATTTTTATATGCGTTTATATATGGTTTTTATGATGATTTTTCTTTTCTTTTTACATGTTTTTTTTGTGTCCCTTGAAGTACCTTGATTGTTCATATATGTAAAAATTTTTTATATTACACATGCATATGGCTTTAAAAATTTTTATATTACACATACATACAGTTTTACTTTTATAAGTGGTATTTTTATAAATGTTTTTATACTGTATTTGTGTTTTTTTATATATTTTATATATATGTATATTTATTTATGTAATTAATTATTTATTATTAACTGGCTATATATTTGTCAATATGCATTGTTGATATTTCAGAATTGTATTTACTTGTTTTGTGAGTATATATTTACTTATTCAATAATTTATTTGTTCATTGTCAGCCGTCAGTATCCCGTAGGTTCAATCCGGGATAACGTTCAATTTGATCCTATTAAGGTATTTATTTATCATTTGCTTCTCCTCGTCTCTCTTCTCCCCCCCCTTTTTGGTATTTAAATAGGTACTTATTATTTCCTAGTGTATATATATTTTACAATATATATTTTTATTTATTAGTTTGTTTTCTTATTAATCATTATGAATTAACAGTTTGTCCTTTAGATGTTTTTAAGTGAAATTCATGGTTTTATTTATTATTTCTTCAATTTTTTATTCAATTATTTATTGATGTAATACAAAAATTTACTTATATATTATGTTTTTAACTTATATGTTTATGTTTATTATTTTTGAGGTGTGTTCTCTAAGACCCCCTGAAGAAGGCCGGTGGCCGAAACGCGTTGGGGCGTAATAAACAAGGTTCAATATATCAGTCCAGGCTCCGCTATTTTGTTTGCTCCTCTCTTAGTAACATGAGTGTGCTTTTAGAAAACAGGGACCTCAGGAGTGAGATCTGCACTGGAGCTGATGCTACAACAGATAGTTGCTTATTTGTACATATCAAAGTGCCATTTGCCACTGCTTTGACCCAAACACCAGTAAACATGGTAAATATATCAGCATAATTTTGTTCGGAGAAGGCATTTGAGGGACTCACTATCATTAGGAAAGATACAAGAAGGCAAGATTGTTCTGTCCCTAGTTCTACAGCCCCTGAATTTGTCCTGGGCCATCTGCTTGACCCGCTACACGTATATGTGTGAAAGAGCCCTGAGGCGAACTGGGTGGGGAAGGGGGTGGAGTACAGCAGTCCAAATCAGAAAGGCCTAATTGAAAGGATGCACAATGGTTCTCCTCTTCTAGCAGAAACTCTTCCGCTGCCCTCCAATGTATCTTATCCATTACCTACTGGGACAGCTTTGTGCCTAAGTTCATGGAAGCCCCGATTTAGAAATAAAAGACTATCACAACAGATTTAAACAAAATATACCAAATATGTATTTCTGTTTGTATATTTTTAATCAGGGGAGGAGGGGTTAGGAAATGTTCTGTCAAAGGAAACAATTGGGGAAAACAAAAAGAATCTCAAAGAACGGAAAAGGAGAGGTCCAAGAAGGTGGAGGTGTTTTCTACTATTACTACTACTTATCATTTGTGTAGCACTACATGGTGTACACAGTGCTGTACAGACACATGCAAGAGCCAGTCCCTGCTCATCAGAGCTCACTGTCTAGTCAAGACAGACAACACATCAACTGGGGACTAGGATATATCTAGGGGGATGGTAAGGAAATACATAGGAGGTTAACAGTTTTTTTATAGAGACTGGGGTGGCATGGAGAGGAGGCTCTCATGCACAAGAGCAGATGCCATGATGATCAGATCCAGCATCTGTGCTTCTGAGCATGCAGCATCCTTTGATGTCCTCCTCCAGTCCATGGAGCTTCCCCTTCATGATAGCCACTTGCTGTCCTAGCCACTCATGTGTAGAAGCCATTGAATCATCTCTGTTGATTCTTAGGGGAGGAGGCAAAACGCCTCACAAAACACTAGCAGGGGGAGGTGTGGTTACTGCATCTGGGACAGTAGAGGGCAGCTGGCTGCCATCAGAAAGGGTTAGGGTCTCTAAGTTGAAAACCACCTCCAGACCCCTTAACCTCCACTCCCAGGAGTAATCTGGAGGGGGAACGGCCCAAAGGAACATATACAGAGGAAGTTACTGAACTAAAGGAGAGGTTAGAGGGCTAGCTCCTTCTACCTCTTCTAGCGGGGCTGCTGTTGGTACTGCTGCTGCTACTGCCACTGGAGGTTCTTGGCCTGGCCCTATGGCTGCTTCTCCTTCTCCTGCAGGAGTTAGAGGGGCAGTCTGTTGTTCACTTGTGAAAAGAGAAAGGCTTGGGTTAAAGAGAAGTGCGGCATAAAATTCACTGGCTGTGGTTGGTGAATTGCTGTGCGTCATTTAGGGGGAGAGAATATAGTTCCCTCCCCATTTCTTATTGGGTACCTTCACATGGTGACCCCATTGTACAAAATCTGTACTAAATCCTATGCTACAACCCCTATATTTAAATCAAGAGGGTATACAAAGAGAATCCGCCAAAAACTGGAAGAAGGAAGAAAACTGCCACAAGAAAAACTGCAAAAAACGACAAATGCAAATTTAAAATCTTTAATTTCATAGATCAAACTAAAGAAGTATGTGAATGATAGCACCTTGGATCAACTAAGGGCTTCTGTGGAAAAAGAAATACAGGGAGGAGGAAGTGATCTGGGTGAGAGCACCAAAGGAATTGAATACACAGAAAAAGAAAGAGCAGTTGAGGGGGAGATGGAGCTTAGAGATATGGAACTGTAGGAGAGTGAGATGAATAAAGAACAGGTCAACAAATCAACTGAAGAGGAGGAAGGAAGGGAGGAGAAAGACCCAGTGGTGGAGGAATTCAAGATCACACTCCTAGTCCACATGGAATATGCTGGGTTCCAGGCAAGGGAAAGATTACCCAAGTTAAATTTAATAAATAAGGTTAAAAGTATGACAATTAAGATGAACAAGGCCATATCCCATATAAAGGAATCATTTATTTACATCACCAAAATGTTTGACCTTGCTCCACCCCTCACCAGCTAACAAATCATTGGTTCTTGGGCTTTGATTCCTTCACTCAAAGCAATGGAGAGAGAGAGAGCAATAAAAATAAATAATAAAAACAATTCACACACAGAAATATGTCCAAATAATAACTGACGCTTCAGGAGGAAATTGCGAGCCCCACAGACGAAAGTCTGGGAAGGTCAACAATGCCCTGTCCCCTTCTTCTTCAGCAGTCTTTCATTGGATCTAAAGCCATTACATGGTTGAATTTTCACTTTATCTTTCTAAGTCAAGCATTTCATTAAATTTTGCTAATTCATATTCACAGTTTATATCTACATGTCATAGGTCAGGTCTTGTTGTTAAAAGTCATCTGGACACAAAGACACTCGTCCATTTCTAGACATAATTTCTAACCCTGTCAGAGGACCCCTCTCAAGTAGTACTAACACTATTACAGTGCCTCAAGGTGTACACAGCACTGTACATACATGCCCTCTTTGAGTCCACTCTCTGTTTCTAGATAGAATCACCTGAAAAGTAAGGAAACTCAGACATGGATACTAAGGAAGAACCATAAATAGACTTGGCAAATCTGTAACATTATCCTGGGAGTCAGAAATTCTACAGATTTCTTAGAGCAGGCAGACACTGCACAGAGAAGCAGTGCACCAAGAATAAGGATCCAAAAGAAACTAAGTAGAGATGCCAGGACCCCTCGCAGGGGGCTGGATGGTGAATTCCAGAAAGAAGAGACAGAGTCAAAGAAATCAGAGAAAGAACTCACATAAATATCACTTGGGACAAAAGTATGATTCCTAACCTTATCTAGCAGGCCTTTCGCTACATTTCTCTCATTGTCCAGTAATACACAGCAATGATAAAGGATTAACCCACAAGGAGATAGTCTAGAGCTATATGATTCTGAGATGCATAGGCAGAAACGTTATCTACTGAACCTTGCAGCATACTAATTATTTCTGTAAGATCTAAGGCCATAAGCTCATCAACTGCCTGTAAGCGCACAATCTGAGTGCCATATTCTTTTATGGGTGCTATTGCCCCAAAAGTTGAAAGCCAGACAGTACCAGTAAATACATCAATTTGTGATTTAGTCAAAGGACTTGTGGAATCTATTAATTGCTGTGCAGCTATTATTGCCTTATCCTGAGGGGATATTTCCCTTTTTCTTCTAAAAGAATCGATTGGAGCTGACAATAAAGTAATACAGTATTTTGGTAAGGTAAAAATCGCCATGGAGTTTCTAAATGGGCAACATACCAAGTTCCTGACCAATCTTTAGGCAATTCTGTATAAGCAAGATTACCACACACAAAATAATCTCCTTCTAAAGCCACTAATCCATTTTCCCAAATTGTCAAAGTGTGAGGACAGGATATATTCTGTGTACAATTATTTAAAGTCAACTGAGTAATATTCATTTCTTCAATCCCTAAAGATAGGTTACGTTCCCAGGGATGATAATACCCTAATAAAGGGCAACTCTATTTAGATATATCTAGGTCTGATCTTGAAACATTCAAACAAGAACTATTATACTGCAATAACACAGGTACACTACCAAAAAACTGCCTCCAGTTTTGCAACTGATTCCTATAGATTTTGGGGTGCTGAATCCAGGAAAAATAGCCAAAATGTTCCATCACGTCACGTTTTCTTGCAAAATTAGATTTCTTACCCATATAAGGAATGTTCACATAATTTCTTTTTAGCCGACTGCAGTTTATTTTCTTGGCCCAAAATAGAGGTTGTAATGGTTAACTAACTAGAAACACTCCCTCATGATATTTTAGAGTGTTTTGTATTCATTTTATACATTAACGGACAATTGGGAGGCGGGGGGCTAAATCCAGTACTCGCGCTGGCGCATGTTCTTTCCTGTTCGCCTCGCCTCGTTCGCTCGCTCAAACACTGTGGTTGCGACATGAACGTTCCTGTCAAATTTCAGTTTCTTGCAAGTTCATTATTACCTCTTGTTTGCTCAGTCGTAATCCAGCTTTATTCCGAAGTGGTTCACTACAGTTGTAGTTTGCAGTGCTGTGTATTTGTGATGGCTCACAGAGCCAGAGGTTGCGTCAACTCTCCGGACAGTTTTTGTTTTATTTGTGGGGAATATACCGTGAAAAAGCGGCAGAGGAACATTTCTGCATTTATTAAAAAAGTATATTTCGCCTATTTCGGTTTGAAGTTAGGCGATCAAGACAAACCGTGGGCTCCTCACAAAGTGTGCAAGACATGTGAGGAAGATCTACGCTTATGGATGAAAGGTAAAAAACAAGCATTTCGTTTCGGAATACCTATGATGTGGCGTGAACAAAGAGACCACAGCAGTGACTGCTATTTTTGCTCTTGCATTGTGAAGGGATACAACTTAAAAAATAAGAACGTAATAAGTTACCCCAACCTTCCCTCAGCAATTAGGCCTATGCCTCATAGCAACGAAGTACCTGTGCCTGAACCACCAAAATCTTTGGATCATATTTGTGTGGACGGTTCTGATCATGATGAGACTCATCAGATGGCTTTTCCCGATGAGTCCAGTACTTCCGAGTTTGAAACTGAACCAGATCCGAAACCTGAACTTTTCTCTCAAGCTGAATTGAATGATTTAGTCCGGGATTTAGGACTCCCAAAAGATGCTGCCCAACTGCTAGGTTCTCGGCTTAAACAGAAAAATCTATTGTCACCAGGAACAACTTTTTATTGGTACCGCAGCCGCGAGACACAATTTTTGAAGTATTTCAGCAAAGAGGAAGATTTGGTATTTTGCAACGATATATACGGAGTGATGGAAAAGTTTAAACTCAAGTTTGATCCTGCTGAATGGCGGCTGTTCATTGATTCGTCAAAAGACAGCATAAAAGGTGTTCTTCTTCATAATGGCAACATATTCGCTTCAGTTCCTATTGCTCACTCTGTTATTCTCCAAGAAAAATATGAGAATTTGGCCCTGATTCTTCAGAAGATTCGTTATGATGAGCATAAGTGGATGATTTGTGGAGACTTTAAAATTCTATCCATGCTATTAGGGCAGCAATCCGGTTTCACCAAATATCCCTGCTTCCTTTGCTTGTGGGATAGCCGGGCCCGCGACCTACACTGGGGGAAAAAAGACTGGCCAATTCGGGAGTATTTGAGACCCGGTGAGAAAAATGTTCTTCATGAGAGCTTGGTACCTCGTGATAAAATTCTATTACCACCTCTCCACATTAAGTTGGGTCTCATTAAGCAATTCATCAAGTCCCTTCCAAAAGATGGTGAGTGCTTTCGGTACCTTTGCTCAAAGTTCCCCCGACTTTCTGAAGCAAAGCTAAAGGAAGGAGTGTTTGTTGGCCCTGATTTAAGGAAACTCATTTCAGATGGAGCATTCGCTGAAACGATGTCTGAGAAGGAAAAAGAAGCCTGGGATTCCTTCAAGGATGTTGTTCTCAAATTCTTGGGGAACAGGCGGGATGAGAACTATAAGAATATTGTTGCCAGGATGCTCAATGCCTTCAAAGAACAAGGCTGTAACATGAGCCTGAAAGTCCATTTCTTGCACGCCCATGTGAACTACTTTCCCGAAAACGTGGGGGCGTACAGTGAAGAACAAGGTGAAAGGTTTCACCAGGACATCAAGGACGCAGAGAGAAGGTACCAAGGAAGATGGAACACCACTATGATGGCTGATTTCTGCTGGTTGCTGCTGCGGGAAACCCCAGATGAAAAATACGCCAAGCAGCGCACCAAGAGAAGCATTCGGGGGAAGAAGAAACGGGCCCACCAGGAGATTGATTGACCCAAGAATGACTTTAAAATCTAAACTGTGTTGACAAATATTGTGTTTTTACTAAACTTTGAAATAAAAATTTGCTAGTTATTACCACAGTGTCGGATCTCATTTATTAGAATTTTATTTTCACACCATCGGGTGTTTATCTTCATGTATTGCAATGGTGCGGTTTGCGTTTTCTATTCTTACATACATACCTGTACAACATTTTTTGCACATTGCTTTGATTTGTGTCTAACCTCGCTCTTATATGCTCAATGTTTGTGCACATGTATGTGGCTGTTTTAAGTGCAGACAATTTTGCTACCATCACAGTGTGTTTTGTTGACATTACTCTATTCTTATGTGCTGCCTTGTTACAATTTTCTTTATTCTTATTTGAATAACTACTAAACAATTAGTATAAAGAATTCATCCAAGAAACTTTTATCTCGATCGCACTCAATCTGAAACGTTCACCTCAAACTGCTAACCCAATGTAGCAAAAAATCTGTACGTGATGGAGCAAATTGGTTACCAGATTTGGATTCAGCGCACCAAAAAACGTAAAAATCAATCGAAACATTAGAGGCAGTTTAAAAATTTTTTTTTTTAGTGTACCTGTGTAATTCATGATCATGCACTTGGTTTCCTTGTACCAGTATTAACTGCACTACTGAAAGAAAAGATTTCCCAGAAGAGGAATTTCTATACCAGGAGGAGGAATTATGTTTCATGACTGTTTTACAAATGTTCCAAGGATTGCCTCCTACCTTTTCCCCTGTATTTTGGGCAGTGAAACAAATTGGAAGAGTCATTAATGGCATAGGGCTGATCACTCTAGGGTCAGGGGTTGTATGAGACCACTGCCCAGTAGTTAGATTAAAAGCTATGTCACGAAACTCCTGAAAGGTTCTAGGCTGGACTCATAACAGAAACCCCTTGCTCGGTGGCTGTCACGGTCAGAAGGCAAACAGCACAATCAGAAAGATTAAAGTGTTCTATAACCGAGTGTAAATGTGATTCAATTTTTTTTTAAAATTTATTTAGAACTTTTTCAAGTAGCTTACAATATACTTATAAGACAGGAAAAAAAAGAAATTAATGTATTACCCCAAATGAAATGGGGGAAGCACAAATTATTACATAAAGAATTAAAGTAACAATTCAAATCCACATATATCACGGGAAACAAAAACAATTAACTATACCCTCTTTACTAGCCATTTCAGAGAAATAATATCAAGAACAATTATACTAAGAAGCATAACATTACATTACTTGCCCTGAAGGAAGGTCTCCAATTGGGGAGGTTCAAAAATATATACTGTATACTCTAATAAACTCTATACATTTACAAGAAAGTTTGAGATAGAAAGTTGCTCCCAGCGCCAAGACCGCAGGTTTTAGAGCCAGGAACAACTTTCTCCTCAACTGTGCAACTCTATAGAGACATCCAAAAAAATATTCAATTTCTGACCTCAAAAGAAAAAGTTCTTCCTCTGAAAAAACAAATGCACAACATTATTACAATCCACTAAAGAACAAAAAGAGATAATCAGTGTGGCACAAGCAGAAATATTATCAACAGAACTCTCTAAAAATGCAGGTAAATCTAAGGTCTCAACAGGAGAGAGCTGATCCACACCTGGACAATCCACATCTGGAGTTATCTTTCCCTTGGGTAGGTAATAGATGTTTGAGATTTTTATAACCTCCACATCTGTCATACCTGAACTCTCCTTGAGATATTTCTGAAGGAGAAGAACGGGAGAGAGAAAATGTGTGCGTGGAAAATTTAAAAATCTCAAATTATGTGACAGCTGAGCATTCTCCAATGCTTCTAAGTGCCGGTAAATAGCTATGCTATCTTTCATAGAAGAAGAAGAAATTAGACTTTACCTGCTAATTGATGTTCCTTGAGTAACTCCAGTCCAGTCCTGGAACCTCTGGGTATTCATGCCTTGCCAGAAGCTTGGAGAGTGAGCATGTCATGATTTCATGACACTCCCCTAGATAGATAGCTAGTTCCTCCCACAGGCTTCAGTATCCTATTGACAAAACAGACTCACGGAAACAACTATGAGCTCCAAAGAATTAGAAATTTAAAAATTCAAAAATTTAGAACGATAAACAATGCACTCTTTGGCACACCTCCCCCCTCCCTACCAGGGAAGGGAGCCCTTTCCTCACCTGTCACGGGCACAGGCCCTCTTTGGGAGACCAGCCAGCTTAGTCCTGATTCTTTTTTTTTTTAGTTCAATTGGACCAGATGGACTTCTTGCAGCTGGGGAGCCATGTGCTAACAGTTAGCCTCAGGAACCAGATACTTATGAACAGTTAGGGATGAGGGACTGGACTGGAGTTACTCAAGGAACATCAATTAGCAGGTAAGGTCTAATTTTTTCTTCCTTTTTGTCCCTCCAGTCCAGTCCCAGAACCTTTGAGATGTACCATAGCAGTACTATCCATGGGAGAGACCCACTAACCCAGCCTGCAACACCGCCGAACTAAAGCGAGCCTCCTCTGCCACTTGTACATCCAGCTGGTAATGCTTTACAAAGGAAGACAGAGAGGACCAGGTAGCCACCCTACAAATGTCTACCGGTGGCACCAGGCTAAACTCCACCCATGACATCGCCTTGGCCTGAATGTGCCCACAAGCCTACGGGAACCGGCCTACCTCTAGCCCGATAGGCAGTGGAGCTAGCTTCTCTAAACCACCTGGAAATGGATGCTTTGGATACAGTCTCCCCCTTACGGGGGCTTCCAAACAAAACAAACAGACGTTTGGACTTACGAAAAGACCGTGTGTTCTTCAAGTACCTTTTCAATATGTAATGGACATCCAGCTTGCTTAAAAGGGGATCTGACACTGCCATACTCTCCATTCCTGAGAATACTCAGGAATGTGTCAGGAAGACAGGGATCTGACACTGCCATACTCTCCATTCCTGAGAAGCACAGCACTGGAATGGTGTAAATCCTACCTTTCCAATAGGTGGCAACAAGTCAAAACAGGCCAGGAATCCTCGGAACCATTCCTACAATCTCAAGGTGTGCCGCAAGGATCTTCCTTATCGGCACTAATGTTCAATATATATATGCAGCCGATATGTGAATTGATCCGTTCCTTCAACGTACAATGCCTGGCATACGCAGATGACATCCTCATATACATGCCGTTCAAAATTGACCAACCAGTGTTTTCCCCAATAATCAATTGTTTTGGAGAAGTAGCTGAATGGCTGCTGTCACAAAACTTATGAATCAATCATAGCAAAACTGATGTTCTTTTTGTGACAAGGAACCGTAAGTTCGTACCTCCTCCATCGATACTGGTCAACAACATAGAACTGACGTCCAAACCCACAATCCGATATCTCGGCATCACTTTGGATCAACACCTGGATATGACAATGCATGTGAAGAATGTGACAAAGACTATATATCATAAGATCAGAACACTACGCCACCTCCGCCCCCTACTTGATTACACTGACTACCGATCGACCTTCCAGGCATTAGTCCTCCCACACCTAGATTTTGCTAACATCATCCTCCACGGGATCTCTCAATCAACTTTAAATCCGCTTCGTCTGGCTATGAATGCAGCTGCAAGAGTCCTCTCTGGGTCACCAAGATCTGCTCACATAACGCCTATCATGAAAGACCTACACTGGCTACCTCTTCAAGCCAGACTCCACTATAAGTCACTAATCCTGACCTTCAAAGCCATGAATAATTACCCACCCACACCAATCAGCAACCTAATTCACAGCACCCTCGAAAACAGAAACAGGAGAACTACTGCTACGAACACCTTAATAGTTCCTAAGATGATGACATCATGTACTAAAGCTACGTCAAACAGAGCTTTCTCAATATTCGCCCCTCTAAACTGGAATACACTTCCCCATGAAATCCATGGCATCAAAAGCCTAATACAATTCCGAAAAGCCGTGAAACACCATTTGTTCACAAAATGTTACCCAGAAGTTATCCTGGACACTCACACATCTACCAAGCTTCCCACATACCCCAGATGCCTTAGCACTCTAATACAACCAGAAAATGGTTAGACTACACGATAGCCCACAAGATAAACAAGATAACCATTTACCTGCTCCACCCACAGGAATTCACGCACAATTTCCAATCGAGTATAGAATATTGTATATAATTAAAGTATATATATAGTATAAAGTTAACTGTACATAGTTTTCCCGGTTATCCCATGTATTATTTTTCCCTGTTCTTTGTAAACTCAATGTTGCTTGTATGCATTGCAGTATGTTTTGTTCATTGTACACCGCACTGATTTTAATAGCGCGGTATAGAAGAAATGTTAAATAAATAAATAAATAAATAATACCGGAAGGGACACCACTTGATGCATGTGAAAAACCGACAATACCTTTGGCACAAACGCAGGCACTGGTCTTAAGACTACCCTCTCCTTTGAAATCACCAGATACCGTTCCCTGCAGGACAGAAACTGAAGCTCTGAAATTTTCTTGCTTGAGCAGATGACTACCAAAAATGCTACTTTGAGCGTCAAGTCCTTCAATGCGCAATTCTCCAAGGGCTCAAAGGGCGATTCAGCCAAAATGGACAACACCACATTGAGGTTCCAGGGAAGCATAACCGCCCACACCAGCGGTCTTACCTGCTTTACTGCTCTTAGAAAGTGATTCACATCTGGGTGCAAGGCTAAGGGCATCCCCTTAATTGTACCTCCATAACATGTCAGGGCTACCACCTGTACCTGTAAGGAACTGCAAGACAAACATTTATCTATTCCTGCTTGCAGAAATGCTAGAATCTCTGGCACTAAGAACCGCATCGTGGAGCACCCCTGCGTTGCACACCACTGTTCAAACACTCTCCACACAAGGCTATAGGTGAGTGACATGGACCTTCTATGGGCCTTCAGCAGTGCTGTTATCACCCCCGGTGCGTAACCTCTATTTCTCAACCATGCCCTCTCAAGAGCCATGCCGTAAGCGAGAACCGATCCACCTACAACATATAAATGGGCCCCTGGCTCAGTAGGTCCTCCCGGACAGGAAGATGCCAAGGCATCTGAGCTGCCAGCCTCACCAGGTCTGCATACCATGGCTGCCATGGCCAATCAGAGGCAATGAGAATCAAAAGGCGCACATGAGCCTCTATCCTTTTTACTACCCGGCCTATCAGGGTCAAGGGGGGAAAACATAAGAACATCTTCCTCAGGCCATGGCTGAACCACACATTGAGCCCCTCAAACATGCACTCTCTCCTGCTGTAAAATCGTGATGCCTTGGCGGAATCACAGGTCACCATCAAATCCATGATCGGCTACCCCCACTGGCGCACCACTTGGATGAACACGGCCTGGTTGAGTGTCCACTCCATTGGGTCGATCCGCACTCTGCTGAGATAGTCTGCCTCTCTGTTCTCTCACCCGGCCACGTGTGCTGCCGACAGAGCTAACAGATTGATCTCCGCCCAAGTCATCAGTAGGCCGGCTTCATCTTCGATCTGTACACTGCCCATGCCACCCTGTTGGTTGATGTATGCCACCATTGCTGCATTGTCTGAGAACACCCGCACTGCTTTTCCTCACATCAGACTCTGAAAGATTTGCAGTGCCAGAAACACTGCTCCCAACTCTAGCTGGTTTATTGGCCAACTCGACTCCTCTTATTTCGAGAGACCCTGTGCAAAATGGGCTTCACAATGTGCTCCCCAGCCGACCAGGCTGGCATTGGTCGTGAGCCGTACCCATTGTGGTATCTCCAGCGGCATACTCTTCCACAGTGTGTCTGTCCATAGTCACCACCTAAGTACGCTGCGTGCTTCCTCTGGACATGGCAACCTGCATGATAAAGGATGCACCTGCACTGACCATCTGTGCAGCAATGCCCTCTGCAATGGCTTCATGTGCGTCCGAGCCCAAGGAACCATCTCTATGGATGCCGCCATGGAGCCTAGCACCTGTAAGTAATACTACGCTGTTGGCTTTGACCTCCTTATAAAGTGCCATATCTGTTGCTGCAGTTTGAGTATACTTGCAATTGGCAGTGATACTCAGCCGACATCCATCTGAAACCGTGCGTTGAGATATTCTAGATCTTAAGATGGAGTGCTACAACTCTTGGTGAAATTGATCACCCAACCAAGGTTTTGTAGAAACCCAATGACTCGTTCCATCGCTGCCAAGCTCTCTTCCTGGGATTTTGCTTTTATGAGCCAATCGTTGAGATATGGGTGGACCAGAATGCCTTCTCTCTGCAGTCAGGCTGCTACTACCACCACAACTTTGGTAAAAGTCTGAGGGGCGGTCACTAGGCCAAAGGGTAACGCCTGAAACTGAAAATTGTCCCACCAACACTGCAAACCGAGGAACTGCTGATGCACTGTTCATACTGGAATGTGAAGGTAAGCCTCTGTGAGGTCGAGCGACATTAAGGATTACCCTTTTCGAACCGCCACTATCACCAACCTCAACTTTTCCATATGAAAGTGTGGTACCCGTAGGGTTCAATTTACATGCTTGTGGTCCAGAATGGGGTGAAAGGTACCCTCTTTCTTTGGCACCATGAAGTAAATGGAGTATTGACCACACGCTCCTTGGTCTTGCAGTACCTCCACCACTGCTTGCAGCCCTAGCAACTGCTGTAGGGCTTCCTCCACCACCTTTCACTTCAATAGCGCCTTGCAGGGGGAATTGACAAAGGCATTCCAGAGGGGCCGTGCAAATTACAAAGCATAGCCTTCTCGGATAACCTCTAGCACCCACTGGTCAGTCGTGATTTGGGTCCAGGTGTTGTAAACCTCCCGTAGACAACCCCCCAGGGGATCTAAGCTCTCCTGACCCAACCATGTTTCATTGTGATTTCTTGGGAGCTGATGAGGCGGAAGAGTAGAATCCTCTCCCCGTGCCTCTGAATCCCCAAAAGGACAGCCCTCTCGACGGAAACCGTCCCCACAGATAAGGGGTAAACCTCATTGATTGAAATCTTCAAAACTCTCTTGGCTGACCTCGACCTGGAGCAGAAGGTTGTCCCACCTTCTGCTTGTCCTCCGGCAACTGTCCTCCCTTAGTCTTCCAGAGATCTTTCACCAGCTTCTCCAGGTCTTCTACATAGAGAAGCTTACCCCAGAACAGGAGCTTGCTCAACCTTGATTTGAAGAATACATCTGCCAACCAATTGCGGAGCCACAAATACCGCCTTGCCATACCCATGACCAAGGCCATACCCTTGGGCAAGTACCTAATAAGGTCATAGAAGTCATTAGCTAGGTAAGCTACTCTGGATTCCAATTTTGCCACCTCTTGCGCTCAATCCTGCTTCACCTCTGCCCCTCCTGGAATTCCCTGCACCCAGAGGAGACAAGCTCTGGTTACAAAGGCCCCATACACCAAAGACTGCAAGGATAAGGCATAGGCGTCAAACGCTTGTTTCGGGAGTGTTTCCAACTTGTGTTCCTGCACATCCTTGAGGGCCGCCCCCCCCCTTCAACCAGGATTGTTGCCTTTTTGGTCACAACAGACACTGCCGCATCCTCCCTGGGGGTGCAGAACAGCTCTTTGTCTTGATCCAGTATAGGGTAAATTCTCGACATCATTCGCGTGCCTCTAAGTGGCCCTTCAAGAATATCCCATGCCTCCTGGACCGAGGGAAAGCACTAGATGTGGTGTATTTAGATTTCAGTAAATCCTTTGACACCATTCCTCACAGGTGACTTATAAACAAACTGAGTACCCTAGGGATGGACCCTAAAGTTACTGCTTGGAAATTGGTTGAGTGGGAGGTGACAAAGGGTACAGGTAAATGGAGCTCACTCTGAGGAGAAGGAGGTTACCAGTGGTGTGCCCCAGGGATCTGTCCTTGGTCCGATTCTTTTTAACATCTTTGTTAGTGATATAGCAGAAGGGCTGTCAGGTAAGGTTTGTGGATGATACCAAAATCTGCAATTGAGTAGACACCCGAGAAGGTGTAGATAACATGAGGAGGGATCTAGCTAAGCTTGAAGAATGGTCTAGAATTTGGCAGCTGAGATTTATCTCTTCAAGCCAATACAATCTGATTTATGTGTCAGAGGTGTATAGTCTAATGTCCTGCAGCCCAAATGCAAGGTCATGCATTTGGGCTGCAGCAATCCAAGGGAGCGATATAGTATAGGGGTGGAGTACTTTTGTCCACTAAAGAACAGCAGAACCTAGGTGTGATTGTATCCGATGATCTTAAAGTAGCTAAACAGGTAGAAAAGGTGACAGCAAAAGCTAGAAGGATGCTTGGGTGCATAAGGAGAGGAATGGCTAGTAGAAGAAAGGAGGTGATAGTGCCTCTGTATAAGTCTTTGGTGCGACCTCATTTGGAGTATTGTGTGCAATTGTGGAGACCGCACCTTCAAAAGGATATGAACAGACTGGAGTCAGTACAGAGGGTGGCTAGTAAAATGGTTAGTGGTCTTCATTATAAAGTATATGAGGACAGACTTAAGGATCTTAATATGTACATGACGATATGATTGAGACATTTAAATACCTCCATGGCATAAATGCACAGGAAGAGAGCCTCTTTCGATTGAAAGCAAACTCTACTATGAGGGGACATGGGATGAGGGTGAAAGGGGATAGATTCAGGAGTGATATGCGGAAATATTTCTTTACAGAAAGAGTGGTGGATCCGTGGAATAGCCTCCCAGTGGAGGTGGTAGAGATGAGGACAGTATCTGAATTCAAAGAAGCATGGGACAAACACAGAGGATCTCTAAAGGAAAAAAGGGGACTGTTGTAGTAGTTGATATGGAAGGACAGACTAGATAAGCCATGTGGTCTTTTTCTGTCGTCATGTTTCTATGTTTCTATGAATCACTAGTCTATGTACATGGAACACCTTCTGCGATGCCTTCACCACCTGAAATAGTGTGTCCTTTAACAGCTCTTCTTCATCTGGTGTCTCCATGTAAACATTTAATATTTTCACCGACTGCACTATCAATGCCACTAATTCCTCCCTGCAGAAAAGGTGGATGATGCAGGAATCCTGCCTGCTGTATCTCGCCTTCTTCCAAGTCTGAGTCCGGTAGGTCCTCTTCATCGGAGTCCTTCTCCATAGGAGTCTCTGCCCAGAGGTCTCCATCCACTAGCCACTTGCTGGGACCTGGCTCCTCCTCATCCTCTTCTAGCGACAAGTCCGTAATCGCAAAGTGCTTCTCTGCTCTCCAAGGAATCTTCGGTTCCTCCCTGCTTTCTGCTTCAAACAAAATGCCTTGTGCAGCAGCAGCACAAATTCCGGAGAGAAGCCCCCTAGAGAGCCACTTATCTGCTCCTCTCTGGGACCCCTCCCCCAGCCACCTTTTTTCCTTTGCTCTTATGGCCTTTGGCAGTGGTGGGACCACCCCTTTCCCCACTCACCACCGTTACTGAGGCTGAGGCGGATGCCGCCACCATCTCTGTGCCTCCATGATCTGCCATGTGCACGGAGGACCTGTCTAGATTACTCTCTCGCAGGCCTGCCTTCACCGACAGTGATCCTTCTCACACCCCTGGCAGAATCCGGCAGGTGACACTGCTCCCCTGCATGACCCACAGCTTTGCTGCCATTACTCTCTTCACAAATATGTTTTTTTGTTCTAGCCCAAAAGCAGCCCTTCCAAGGACCCTCATAGCATCAAATTCACCGGGTGTAGCCAAAACGAGGGTCCCTTAAACCCTCCAATCACTTACTGCTTGCCACTGAGTTTTCCCACGCTGCACTAAAATGGCCGCTGCTACCACGCGGCTTCCTCCGGCTGCTGGTCCTGTTACTGCCGTTTTTATTTTGCTGCTCTTTCCTTGTGCAGTTCAACGAAGGACTTCCTGCTACTCAGCCAGTCCCTGTGACTTCAGCTGGAGGCGAAACAGCAAGCAACGAGGCTCTGGTCTTCCCGTGGCATGACGACTCCTCACCTGCTGTCACACACGGCTCTGGAGTCACCGCGTACGTGTTGCCTGTCCCAGACTGCAAGAGTGGCTTTTACTCTGCTGCACTGCCTTGCCCGCTGAACGCTACAGCCTCCCCCACAGGGGAGTTGTGCACTTTAGGCCGATCACTCTGTGCCTTGCCAACTCTGGCACCGCTGTTACAGCTGTACAGCTCCTGACTGCAACCCTACTCAGGCTGTATGTGATCTTGCAGTGCTTCTGTTTCTGTTTTAAAGAAAAAATTGCCAACTAACTAGCATTATTATCTCAGTGAGTCCTATACCTGGGATTCATGTCTCTCCAGCTGCTTGGAGACTGAGATACTGGAGCCTGTGGGAGGAGCCAACTGTCTATCTAGAGCAGTGGTTCTCAACCTTTTTTGTACCGTGACCCCTTTTACTGTTGGTCAACTTGTGGTGACCCCCAATGATAAAATCAAATGCGTTTCTCTTCCTTTACCGTTAACGCATTGTCGCTGTAATCATTTGTTGAATTATTAATATATTATAGGCCTTTGCAATATGTTTTTATTTATAAAATTTACTTATTTAAACCACAATAATTAATCACAACAAGTAACAATATTTGATTTCAAAATTATGATGATTTTGTAGTCAAATCACTAATATGAGATAAAATTATTTTTTCTACCTTTGTTGTCTGACCAATTTATTCTCTGATCATGCTGGTCCCGATCTGAGGCTTCTGCTTTCCTGTCTTCTCTTAGCTCTCTTTCTGTGGTCTATGGTCCATTTGCCATTTCTTATCTCTTTCGTTTTCTTCACTTCTTTCCATCAGCCTATTTCCAGTCCCAGTAACCCTCCCCAGTATCAGCCCCTTTCCAGTCCTCACTCCCAGTACCTTCCAATGTCAACTTGCATTCCCATGACTGCCACTGGTGTCCATTCCCTTCCAGTCCCCCTCCTTCCCCACTGACCAGTCCCTTCTAGTACAAATACCATGGCAGCCCCTCTCAGATCCACTCCCTTCCAGTTCCATTCTCCCATCCCCTTGTATCAGCCCACTTGTAGCCTTAGCCCCCAGTTTTCTTCCAGGGCCAGCAGCTCTATCCTCCCCTCCCCACAATCAGCCCATTCCCAGTCAAAGTCCCCCAATCAGCTCACTTCTAGTGCTAATCCCCCCTCAAGCCCATTACCAGTGCTAGCCTCCCCTAATCAGCTCAACACCAGTCCTACCCCCCATCAGCTCATTACCAGTCCTAGCCTCCACTAATCAGCTCATTTCCAGTCATAGCCCCCCCCCCCGATCAGCTCATTTCCAATGCTAGCCTCCCATCAGTCCATTACCAGTCCTACCCCACCCCATCAGGCCATTACCAGTCCTAGCCTCCCCTAATCAGCTCATTTCCAGTGCTAGGGCCCCCCTCAACCCCATTACCAGTGCTAGGCTCCCTAATCAGCCCATTTCCAGTCCTAACCTCACCGATCAGCTCATTTCCAGTGCTAGACCCCCATCAGTCCATTACCAGTCCTACCCCCCTTGATAAGTCCATTCCCAGTCCTAGCCTTCCCTAATCAACCCATTACCAGTCCTAGCCCCCCATCTGCCCATTACCAGTGCTAGCTCCCCCATCATCCCATTATAATCCTAACCCGCACTGTCTCTCGCTTTTGTCCAGCATTTATCCAGTCTGTCCAGTGTGTCCCCCTGTCTCTCCCCTTTGTCCATGCCAGCCCCCCCCCTCCCTCCCTCCATGTCAGCCCCCATCCTTCCATCTGTCCATGTCAGCCCCCTCCCTCCATCCATCCATATCAGCCCCCTCCCTCCCTCCATGTCAGCCCCCATCCTTCCATCTGTCCATGTCAGCCCCCTCCCTCCATCCATCCATATCAGCCCCCTCCCTCCCTCCATGTCAGCCCCATCCTTCCATCTGTCCATGTCAGCCCCCCTCCCTCCATCCATCCATCCATCCATCCATATCAGCCCCCTCCCTCCCTCCACGTCAGCCCCCATCCTCCCATCTGTCCATGTCAGCCCCCTCCCTCCCTCCCTCCCTCCATCCATCCATATCAGCCCTCTTCCTCCCTCCCTCCCTCCCTCCATGTCAGCCCCCATCCTTCCATCTGTCCATATCAGCTCCCTCCCTCCATGTCAGCCCCCCTCTGTCAATGTCAGCCGTTGCAGGTTCCCTGCCCCCTCTCCCCATGTCTGCCTCCCTTCTAATGCAGCTGCAGCTCCCTGCCTCTTAGGGAACCGCAGCTGTACCTGTAAAATCGTTGCGGAGCCCTTCCTGTCTCGACAGGCTCCGTGCAGCATTGTCCCGCCTCCAAAGGAAGTTGTTTACCACTTCCTTTGGAGGTGGGACAATGCTGCACGGAGCCCGTCAAGACAGGAAGGGCTCCGCAATGATTTTACAGGTACAACCGTGGTTCCCTAAGAGGCAGGAAGCCGCGGCTACAGAAGAAGGCAGTGAGTTTGCCGGAGTTTGCCGCTGCCGAGAAGCGGACTCAGCAGTGGCAGCAACTTGTGCGCGTCTTAATTTTCTTTTTAACTTGGTGGAGGCTAAGCGACCCCCACTAAATCCTGTGGCGACCCCCGTGGGGGTCGCGACCCACAGGTTGAGAACCGCTGATCTAGGGGATTGTCATGAAATCATGACATGATCAGTCTCCAAGCTGCTGGCAAGATGTGAATACCCAAAGATTCCGGGACTGGACTGGAGGGACGAAAAGGAAGAAGAGGTTGCATGTAACAAAGAAATACGAGAATCAAACTTAGATAAATGCTCATCCACAAACAATAATCTTTTATCTTGCTCTGAAAACTTTGTCACTGCATTAACAGTAAAATCTGAAAGATCTTTTGAAGAGGAACTCAATGTGGATTCCAAACACATAATAGCAATTAGAATGTCCCTTCAAAGTAACATTGTCCAAAAAAATAGAGTCAGACTTAAAGGGTACAGAAGAAAACATACCTCTGTGGTAGTGGCAAATACACTGCCTTTACATCAGCGTCCAAATTCCCCGCAGTGGCCCCCATTTCTGGGCAACAGTAATGGAGGCAGGTGGCAAACTCTCCACCACCTGGGAGATGCCACCATCCTCTCCTGCTTCAGCACTGGAATGGCAGGGTGGTGTAATATCACCCGAATGATCAAGGGAGTCCAGAGTAGTTCCAGGACTGGCTACGGGCATAGAGAACATGGCAACAATGTAACGATCCATGGGACCAACAACCATCAGATTTTTTTTATCTGGCAACAAAGATTGCTTCTTTTTCCTCTTACCCATGAGCTATAGATCTCCTGGCTCCGGTAGCTCCGAAGGGGCTCCAAAGGGGCAGAACCTGGGTAGGGCCTGATCTTTAGAGGTCTGCAGATCAGCTGGTGCAGTGGAAGAAAGCTGCCAGACGCGAATGCCGGCAGCGTCCAATGATGCAGAGAGGATCTGGCTCCACAGATCCCACTGCACCAGCTGATCTGCGGACCTTTAAAGACGGACTCAAAAATATTTGGGTGTTTCTCATGGCTTTCCTAGGAATCTGAATGCAGCACTGCTTCTCTAACAGTAACATACATAAAGTAAATAACATCACCTGATAAGGAAACATTCTTACAAACCACTAAAGGATCAAAGGCAATTAATGACTCAGAAATAAAAGCAACAAAACTATTATACTAAGTCAGGGCCAGCCCGTCCACTAGACAAGCTAGGCAGCTAGCCCGGTTGGGCGGTGGCAGCAGCACATATGACCGACCGTTTGCGCCCCCCTAGCTGCCGCTGATTCAATTTAGGGGGGAGATGGGCAGCAGCAGCAGTATATCCAAAAGCGGCTGCTTTTTACCACTGCTTTTTTGCCCACAATAGGCCATGTGTGCTGAAAGACATGGCCTGCCATGGGCAAAAAAGTGGTGGCAAAAAGCAGTTACTTTTGGAAATACTGCTGCTGCCACTGCCTGCCTCCCCCTCCTGAGATGGAATCGGTGGCAGCTGGAGGGGGTGGCAGCAACTGGGTGGGGGAACGGCAAGGCCAGGGCTTCCACCTAGGGCAGAAGAAACACTTGGGCTGCCCTGCACTAACTACTACAAAGACAAGCACTACAGTTATCACCCAAACCCTACTCCCAATTTCTCCAAATGGTGGAAATAATTCTCTATTAGCTGAGTGCCCAAAAGAATAACATTTATATACCATTAAAAAACTAATTCAAATTAATTCTACAAACCAGCAACTCAATCAATAGCACAAGTGCTGGAAAAATTTTCTTACAAAAACAGTTCATTCAAAGAGCAGTCAGTCACAATATCTTTTTCTGCAGAACTGTAATATTGCTGTAGTCCAAGTCTAGACAAGTCTCTGTGTTACAACAAAAGAAAATGTTTTTCTTCCCTGATTCACGGATGCAGGGAATCACCAACTGGATATTGCGGAGGAGCCTTCTTACACTGTGAAAGATGAATCTATTGGGGTTGTCCTACTTTGCAGGCTGAATATCCCACTAGGAGCACATGGAAGGGACCTAGGAACGTAGGAGCCAAAAAGGTCTTCAGAAGCAGGTTCTTGATCAGGACCCAATCTCCTGGATGCAATAATTCTGGTGTAATATCCTGTCAAGGATTCACCTGCAATAG
Organism: Ichthyophis bannanicus; assembly: GCA_033557465.1. Classification (NCBI taxonomy): domain Eukaryota; kingdom Metazoa; phylum Chordata; class Amphibia; order Gymnophiona; family Ichthyophiidae; genus Ichthyophis; species Ichthyophis bannanicus. Next base: position 554,286,409 of record CM066031.1, read on the forward strand.
AGGAGAAACAAACAAAACTGAGTGTAACCGCAAACAATAAGTCAAGATATCATGGCACAAAACTGTCAATTCATGTGGAGAAGTAGCTGAACATCCAGTAATTATTTTATATGGTGTCAGGCCTCCTTGAGTATGCTGAGGGGAACTGCGCACTGCCATAAGGGCAAAAGGAAGGGCTTCCGTCCAGTCTGTAGCCCGATCCTGAATCACAGTGCGAAAGTGACCTTTGAGTGTCCTATTCATCCGTTCCACTTGGCCAGAGGTTTGCGGATGATAAGGAGTGTGAAGTTGTCTTTTAATACCAAACCACTGCTCAACATCCTCCCAGACATTTGCAGTGAAGGCTGGATCCTGATCAGAAGAAAGAACAAATGGTACACCCCAAACAGGAATAAACTGAGTGAGCAATAATTTGATGATGACAGTAGCAGTCATACTGGTAGTGGGATATGCTTCTACCCATCCAGAGAAAAGACAAGTGATTACTAACAAATACCGCTTCCCCCCTCTGGCACAGGGCAGATCTGCAAAATCAAGTTGCAAAATCAAAAATAGTCTTGATGGTCGAGGAAGGGCAGCAGAAACCTTCATGAGTGACCCCACCCTGCCAGCCTTCAGGCAGTCCAAACAAGCTGCATAAACTACCTGTGCCACAGAAAGAAACTTCAGGTAATACCACAGAACAGAAAAGGTATGATTCATAGCTGCAGCTGAAAGATGAAGTCTATGACGCAGGAAAAGGGTGAGAGGAAACAACAAACTGTCCGGGGAGATGAGAAGATAATTCTTCCAGTAGCCCTGAGAATCACATGTAGCACCCCAAGAAGTCCACAAAGTCTGGGTTTCAAAGGGAGTATCTTGATAATGATGTAGGAGAGAGGAAAGGGAAAACAGAGTCATGTTAGATGGATTTAAGTACAGCAGTGTTGCAGACACTAATGCTTGAAGAGCAGCTTGCCGAGCTTCTTGATCTGCAAGGTGATTGCCCTTTGCCAGGAAGTCTTCAGCAGAGGAATGTCCTTTACACTTTAAAACTGCAACCTGTGAAGGCAGTAGAACAGCCTGAAGTAAATGCTGGATGTGTTCAGCATGCTTAATTGGTTTATTAGCAGAAGTCAGAAATCCTCATTGTGCCCAAATGTTTACAAAGTCCCACAAAATTCCCAAAGCATATAAACTGTCAGTATATATATTTACTACAAGATATCATGAAAGTTCAAGCACATGTGTAAGTGCAAACACTTCAGCTAATTGTGCACTAGCAAATGGCAAAGAAACTAATTCCAATACTTCATTAATTGTTGTGACTGTATATCCTACTTGAATTTTGCCATTTTCGTCTCTGAAAGCAGATCCATCCACAAAGTTACATCGGGGCAGGCAAAGGAACAGGGGAAAGTTCAGGTCTGGCTCGAATGGATATCATGAAATCTATCATCTTCTGTAAGGTCTGTCAGCAGAGCTAAAAGTGTTGAAGGATTACAAATTATGTAATGTGCAACGTAATATGAGGCTGAGAGATTGTTAATTACAAAGTCAACAAATGAGTGGAAGACAAGGGCTGAGTTTTAGTCAAGTGAAGTAATCTAAATACCAAATGAGAAACATATACTTCAAGAGAGTGTTGTAAAACCAGAAAATCAGTCATTTCAATTGCCAAAGCCACTGCAACTAAACTTCACAGGCAAGGAAGAAGTCCCAGAGTGACAGAGTGGAATCACTGAGAAAAATATCCTACTGGCTTGCGAGCAGTTGGGAAAGCCTGCAAAAGTTCACAGATAGAGGAAGAAGAAATAGCCACATACAGTTTGAATGGCAGTGAGCAATCTGGGAAAGACAAACAGGGAGCATTTTGCAAAGCTGACTTTATAGCCAAACAGGCTTCCCACTGTGGCAATGCAGGTACAATGAGACCTTCAGGTCCATCTTTGCCAAGGACAGCATACAGCAAAGCACTGAGGTCTGAAATATTTGCTATTCATTGTTTGCAACAGACTAAGAGACCCAGGAATCTGCGCAGTAATGCTGGTGTTGCTGGGAAAGGCAAGGAAAGAATAGGTTTCAGTTTAGCTGAGGCAATTGCATGGCCAGATGGCGTTAAAGTAACACCCAGAAAAGTAATACATTGGGATACAAATTGTAGTTTTAACAAAATGACTTTCAATCCTAAATAAGCAATATGTGATAACAGTAATAAAGAATCTGACAACCAACTTCATAACTTGTTGAACACAAAGTAAGCAGGACTGCTGGTGTAACCTTGGCACAAAGTGGACCACTTATACTGTTTATTCTCAAATTAAAAAAGAAATAAATACTGATTTTCCTTACTGATTGGAACTGAGAAGTAGGCAGAATTTAAATCCACGACTGTGAACCAGGTAATCCCTGGGGATATCTGTGTTCAGATATCATGTGGATTAGGTACCAAGGGAAAAATAGGCAAAATAGCATTATTTACTTCTCGCTGGTCTTGCACAAATCTGTAAGGGGTATGTTTACTAAACCGCGCAATTGTGCGGGGCGCACTTGAGCATGCGCTAAGGTACCTTAGCGCACACTAATAGTGCATTTTTGGTGCCCCGCACACGTGCACCGCACGCACAAGTGCGCGGTGCGCTGATGTGCGATAGAGGCGTGGAAAGGTATTTCGAGGGCGGAGGAAGGCTCCTGAGGGGCGGGGGGATGGGGTCAATGGGTGGAGAGTGGGAGGGGAGAGGCTCCCCGCATAGGAGCGTGGCTGAATTTCGGTCAAAAAAATACCGCGAGTGAAAACCTCGTGTTAGAGCCGATTTAAAGGGAAGAGAAACCATTTCCGTCAGCAATGTACAGCAAAACCGGGGAAACCTACAAAACGTGAGCAGTGTGATACATGTGCACAGAACAAAATTCCAAATAAAACCTTAAAATGACCACAAGAAAAATTGTAAAAATTATAATTTAGCTGGGCAACAGTGATATCAATGGGCAACAATAAAAAACACTCCCAGGAAAGCTCCAAAAAAAAGAAATGATTTTTGGAAGGGTCTACGCTCTGTAGACTCTTTCAAAAATCACGTCATTTTATTGGAGCTTTCTTGAGAGTGTTTTTTATGTTGCCCATTGCTATCACTGTTGCCCAGCTTGGTTTTGGTTTTTCTCCCCTTTTTCCGAGGTCATTTTTGAGGTTTATTTGCACTTTTGTCCCCATACAAGGTAAATGAGCCCACAGTAAATTTGTGCAGAGCAGGGTTTCTGACTCGTCCAGCCAGGTTTCCTATCTCCAGGGACTGCACTGTCTCTGTGGCCACAGTGTGGTGCAGCGGACACAGCCAGTGCCTGTAAGACCAGAGGGTCACAGGTTCAAATCCCAGCTGGGGCTCCTGCCAACCCAATCCCCATAGTTTTTCCCACCACTAAACAGTGATAGTACAGACACTCCTTTATTGCAGAGAACATAAGCATGGTTCCAACACCTATATTTTACCCTACACCGCACACAAACCATAACAATGGGCATTACCTACAGCCGAGTCCCCCAAATTCAGTCCTGGAGTGCCACCAGGCAATCAGGTCATATGCTTTTTCCCAGATAAGGACATGTCTGCATGTTGGCGGAAGGGTACTGCCCCAGTGGCTGCAAACCACAGCAGACAGTGGCCTAGGCCTGTGCAGGCTGGCACCGTCCACCGCAACAGACAGGCTCTGTTGGATGTACAGTCATGGACTCCCCAAGGAATGCACCATATCTATGGCAACACAGTGGTGCAGTGCATACAGACAGTGTGTGCAAGAACAGAAGGTCACAAGTTCAAAGGCCAGCTGGGGCTACTGCCAATCCTGTCCACATATTTTTCCTACAACTAAACCATGATAGTAAGGACAAACCTTTATTGCTGAGAACATACGCATGGTTAATACGCCTATATTTTACCACACCAAACACAGACACCATAAACAGGCGCATTACCTAGAGCAGAGTCTCCAAAATGCAGTCCTGGAGGGCCCCACACCATTCAGGTTCCATGCTGCCTCTTATAAAGATGCCTGTGCTGCATATCTATGCACCACCCCCATGGTATGCTGATGTAGCTCATGCATATTCATGAGGGACAGCATGAAAACCCGAACAGTGTTTGGAACACCAGGACTGGAGTTGGGAAACTCTGCCGTAAAGCAGCAGCCAACAGGGCCAGACACACCCACACACACACCCACAGGCCCCATTGGCCAATGCCTCCTGGAGAGGCAGGACATTGGGCCCTGCCTGTATCTCCCAATACTAGCAGTTGCATACCTTAGCAATGCCACCCTACACCTGGGTATATGGTACACAGCTATCAAACGTTTCCTATGATAACTGGCAGATATCAATTCCTACGTTAAGCACATTTTGCTCATTGAGCTCCACCATAACAATCATTGTGATGTCTGCGGTGTGTGCTTCAGGTCTGGTCTCTGACAGTGTTTACCACCCTGGGGAGTGACCCCCAACAGTATTGCGTACCATATCCATGCCTGTACTGTGCCCAGGACTGGTTTGGTGGGTATGGCTGCTGAACTCCTCTATAGTAGCACAATGCTGGCATAGGTGTGGGGGTGGCTGTCTGTCTATCCAGTGTGTGGTGGCTGCAAACACCTTCCACAGCCCACACTGCCAGCAATGTTGCCAGTATTGGGCTGCCAATGTGCATAATGAGGAGCACGGTACCATGGGTATAGGCCAGACAGGGTGGCCTGGGCAGGGTGCATTTGCACAGGGCATAGGGCACTGACTGGGACATTTTAGTGCCCGGCCACCACCTACACAGACAGGGTGACCTCAGTATGTCCTGCTGAGAGATCACTCTCACCCTGACTGTGCAGTGACCACAGCATGGCTAGGCACCCCCATAGTGCTATATAGTATGTCTCTTGTGTGATAGATATAGGTTTCCTTTTGGGGCTCAGTCACTGATTTATGTGTATGCTGACATGCCAGTTCTGGGTGCATGCATCTCCACTGGAAACATGCACTATGGACTAACTAGCAGACTGTTTGCAGCTGCTATATGTCTTGATGGAGTGGCATGCAGGGTGCAATAGCTGATGGCTTGTTGCAGGAGAATATCAGATAGTGATGGGGTGCAGCTTACCATATCCAGGCCTAATGTCTGCCTGCTATTGTGTTATGGATGTGTATAGAGCTGCATTGACTGCCCTGTGGGGTGTCTGTTCCTCAGCAGGACTGGGGTTGATGGTCCCCTCTACTGCCACCTTTGCAGGAAGGTAGAATGTGGATCTATTGATAGGAGACTCTGTTTGCCACCCTCGGCCCTGGAGGAGGGGGGTGGTGGTACATGGGCCACCTAGGAGCTACACCTGACTGTAACAGACAGAGATATCCAAGGTATTTGTGCAGAAACTACCTATCTCACACATTAACACTGCTTTGGACCTCCGGCATGGCCTCTTTCAGCCATGGCAGGTGTTGTGGACCTGCTGCTGGGCGCCTCATTGCACACTCAGGGTGAGCACAGTACTTGCACAATGTGACGGTGTGTAGCTACTCTGTGCCAGTAAAACACACGGTCAGTACCCCCTACCAGGCCGAGGTGCTGTGTGGGTGCACATGGTCACTTCCCCCTACCAGGCCGAGGTGCTGTGGGGGTGAATTGCCCATCTTGTGTTTATCTGTGGACAGCTGATTTGCATGTGCAGTGCATCATGGGTATGGGTGGGCTAACCCTATCCTGGTGACCACAGCAGACTGTCTGTGTGGTGACGTGCAGGCTCTCTGCAGCCAGCCAGGGGCTTGCTAGCAGCTATAGAGCTGTAGCCCAATGGCTACTTCACTGCCTGTGAAGCCAGCAGTCATGGGTTCAAATCCACTGTGGGTTTATTTGATAGGGTTGTCTAATGCATTATCTTTTTTAATGTACATATTTTGATGCCAGCAAAAACACCCTCAGCGTACTGTACCCATAAGGTGCCTCTGAGGGTGCTTTATAGGGCGCCCTATAGGTTACCTTATGGTTCCCGTCCATATTAGGTGCACTATACATTATCCTGTGACGCAACTTATAGGGTGCCCTATTGGGGACATTTTAGGGTGCTGTGGCGGACAGTGCAGTTTATAATGTGCCCTATGGAGTGCCTTATAGGGTGCCTTATACGGCACCTTCAATTACGGCACGTGAGGGCGTGTTTGCTGGCAGCAATTAATAAAATATAAATGAAGTGCTGCAGGAAAAAATATGTACAATGCAAAGCTGATGTCACAGCCAGCCTTACATATTAGGCACTCTGGGGAGCAAACTCATGACCCCTGTATCAGCAGTCAGTGCCTTAACCATTGTGCTCCACTGCTGCTGCTCCTTGCCTGTCAGTGCACCTACTTATGCTTTTCAATCCTTAAACTGCACAGTGCTGCCATAAAAACAGTACTCTGACCTTGCGGTACCTCATACGGCACCCTATAAGCAACATTCTAGGGTGCCTTGGCTGACAGTGCACCATAAAATGTGCCTTATAGGGCACCTTATGTTAACACGCTTTGAGAGTGCGTTTGATAGTAGTGATAATTAAAATAAACATAAAATGACTCCAAAAGCAATCTTCCCCATAATATGTAATGCCTCAGCCAGCCTTGTTCATTGGGCACTGTGGGGGATTGAACCCTTGATCCCTGCACCATTGGTCAGTGTTTTATCCATTGTGCTGTGGTTCTGTTCCTGTGTTTGCACATTAGCCACCTTATGCCGCCCAATATTAAAAAGCCTCCTAAATCAATAGTGCACTGCCTAATACCCATCAGAATGCCACCTTATGCTGCACAATATTGGATTAGCTCCTAATGTAATGCCTCAGCCAGCTGTCTTCATTAAGCACTATGGGGGATTGAACCCCTGATCCCTGCACCATTGGTCAGTGTCTTACCCTTTGTGCTGTGGCTCTGCTCTTCTGCTTGCACATCAGCGCGCCACTTATGCCGCCCAGTATTAAAATGCCTCCGAAAACATTAGCACACTGCCTTATGCCCATCAGCGTGCTGCCTTATGCTGCCCATTATTTAAATGCCTCATAAATTAATGCCTCAGCCAGCCATCTTCATTGGGCACTGTGGGGGATTGAACCCCTGATCTCTGCACCATTGGTAAGTGCCTTGACCATTGTGCTGTGGCTCTGCTCTTCTGTGTGCACATCAGCGCGCCACTTATGCCTCCCGCGCAGCTTCCTCATGTGCTAATGTGCGGGGCGCACATTGGCGCCGCGCACCTTAGCGCATATGTCAATCACAGCTTTTCTTTTTCAGGACGGAACGCCCACTCCTTATATGGCATCCGCACACTACCGCGGCCCGCACATTAGCGGGGTTTTAGTAAACATGCCCCTAAGTCTTACTGTCCACCTTGTGATGGGGAAGATCCGTCCCTTGCTGTGCAGTCAGAGGAAACTGAAGAAAACAGGTCAGATTCTGACAGCCAGGCAATGCACATGGCTACAGGTTGCCAAGGGAGATGTAAACAAACCCAGCCACGAGTGCAGCAGCCCCGCCCAAGCTGCAAACAAGCCCCGTGCCCTGAGTGCAATAGGATTCACCTGGGTGGAGGAGGGACGAAGCTAAGCACTGTGGAAGATAAAAAGCACTCATTAGAAAGCAGAGTTAGCTCAAGCTCAAGCTCTGGCTCTGGCTCTGGCTCTGGCTCAGGTTCAGGTTCAGGTTCAGGTTCAGGTTCAGGTGCTGATTCCAGTTCAGGCTGGAGAGGAAGTTCAAGCTGGGGAGCAAGCTCAGGATCTGGATTAGGATCCGGGAGGAGTTCTGACGGAGCAGCTGTGAATTCCTGCAGCAGAGCTAGAACAGGAGCTAACATTGGAACAGACAGAGGAACAAAGAAAGCTCAAGCTGAAAAGGTACCGAGGGTTAAATCCCACAGTCTGCAGGAAAGCTTCTCTCAGTTAAAGCCTTGGGAGGAAGGCAGCTGGAGGGAGAAGCCACACAGGGAGCCAGCTTGGGTGTGTCCAGAAGCTCATGAGAGAGAAAGGTACAAACCTCTGAACTTTCCTAATAGTGAAAGAGCACTGCTCAGTAAGCCTTGCAGGCAGAAGCCAGAAGGTAGTTCCTATAAGAGGAACAGGGAGAAAACTAAGGGGTATGTTTACTAAACTCCGAAATTGTGCGGGGCCCCGTTAGTGTGCCTGTGCCATATAAGGAGTGGGTGGGTCAGGCAGAAAAAAGGAAAAAAAACGGGGAGAAAGCGACCGTACTTGTGCGCAGCGCGCAACTGTGCGGGTGCAAGTAGTGCATGGGAAGGCTAAGTGGCGCGCTGCTGGGCACATAAAGGAACAGAGCCGTAGTATAATGGTGAAGACACTGACCAATGGTGCAGGGATCAGAGGTTCAATCCCCCATTGTGTGCATCGGAAAGTGTTGGTTGAGACATGAATGATTAAAAGTGCTGTAGGAGGTATATTAATATTTTTGCAGCATAAGGCGGTGCACTGTTATTTTTTGGCCGGCAGCAGGCGTTGCGCTGGTAGGTGTGGGCATCATAAGACGTATCGCTGTAAATTGTGGGCATTATGCGTTGCGCTGTTAAATGTTTTGCGGTTTGTGTGGCAGAAGGCGGTGTGCTGCAAACATTGGAAGGCCTAAGGCGGTGCGGAAATATCCAAACATAGGAACAGAGCCACAGCACAATGGTTATGACACTGACCACTGGTGCAGGGATCAGGCTTTTGATCCCCCACAGTGCCCAGTGAACAAGGCTCCCAGAGCAATTATTTTAGGAGGCATATAAATAATGGGCAGCATAAGGTGGCGCGCAGATTGCATAAGGCGTGGCGCTAATGTTTTACGAGCGATCTGAATGGTGTGCGGCATAAAGCGGCGCGCTGATGAGGAAGTCCAAGAACAGAGCCACAGCACAATGGTGAAGACACTACCCACTGGTGCAGGGATCATGGTTTCGATCCCCCACAGTGCCCAATGAACAAGGTTGGCGGAGTCGTGATTTTAGGAGCCAGATATATATAATGGGCGTCATACGGCGGCGTGCTGATGGCCATAAGGCAGGGCGGCCATGTTTATGGAGGCAGTGTAATATTGGGAGGCATAAGGCGGCTCGCTGATGTACAAACACAGTAACAGAACCACAGCACAATGGTGAAGACACTGGCCAATGGTGCAGCGATCAGGGTTTGAATCATCGGCTGTGCACAGCGAGAAAAGTCTGGGTGAGGCATGACCTGTTATGAGGAATAGTGATCTAGGAGGCATGTTACATTTTATTGTAATTACTACTGCTAGCAAATGCACTATCAAAGCACTGTAATATAAGGTGATGCATAAGGCGCCCGACAAGGTACCTGAGAGGTCACATTTGAAGGTGCACTGTCCACCAAGGCACCCCACAATGTTGTGTACAGTGCGCTTTACAGGGTGCCGTATGAGGCAGGGCAAGGTCTAAGCACTGTCTGTGCTGGCATCACTGTGCATTGTAACGCATGGAAACCGTAAGTAGGTGAGCAGACATGCAGGAAGGAACAGCAGTGTAGCACAATGGTTAGGACAGTGACTGACGGTGCAGGGGTCATGGTTTTAAATGAGCAGTGACTAAGGTTGGCTTAGTTACGTCTGTTTTCTGCATGCAACTGTACATCAATCTGTGCTGCCATCTAAACAGAAGCCCACCCTAGTGCCATAGAGTATTTCACCTTTTAAGGTGCACCAGAATGCACATCCTAAACAACCACGTCATCAAAGGCGAGTTATAATGTTCTCGAGCGGCCATGTTGAAATGTTGGCAACTCCCAGGGCACCATAGTAAGTCCCCCATAAACTGAATGACTCGAAGGTGTGACATAAGATGCCCCAACGATGTATAGGTCAACCCAAAAACGTCTCCCAAGACCACTAAGAGCACCCAATGTGAAGGGCAGCAGAGGTATGTGCCAAACCCACATGTAACCCAAACACTGTACAGAGCTGAAAGGAAAGGCAATGCATAAGTAAAAGAACCACATAGATCACAGGTGCTGTACTACAAAAATCAGCCCAAGGCCATGTGGCAGCTACAGAAATGGACAAACATATTGGGGCTAGCTGTAGCTATGTACAGAGTGATGGTAATGTACCATGCTATAATGATAGTGTGCGACAGAGAATGTGAAGATGTGTCCAGCAGAGGAGGCTGACATGGCAGGATAGGTGACATATCTGGATGACAGTGGAGTAGCAGTGCTATGCAGAGCACACACACGAGAGGCAACCATGGAGAGATGAAATGCAGGAAGCTGTAGGAGTGCAGGACGTGTTCTAGCAGCATGCACATCAGGGTAGGATGGCACAACAGCTGGCAGACAGAAGATGGACAGAAGCATGGCTCACAACTCAGATGAGGGTACAATGTGCTCACAGCACACATCTGCCAACATATGACCGTAAAACAAATGGAAACCACATCTGCAGGACAAGCATACACATGCAAGAGAACAGAGAGAAATCACACCTACGACCACTACCACAAATGCAAATGCACCAACCGGTAGGACACACCACCAATGTGAGCGCATTAGCAAAGGCTGCATACAGAAATAGTCCAGGCCATCACACAAGACGCATGCTGGTTGTAAGGACAGGCAAACCCCCAAGAAGAACCATGAACAAATGCACATGCAGATCTGCTGTGTACAGATCAGATCACACTCTGTATTTGGGAACAGGGACACATGCACACACACACAATGAGATGTTATGCAGTGGATACAGCATGCAAAAGAGGAAAGAAACCAAACCCCAAGGGCAGCAGAGGATGCTTGGTGGACCTGGGTAGCAATCTCGGACAGGACAGGAGAGAACTCAACATGAAAACAGGTGTAGCACACACCAGCTGAACCTCAGCACTACCAAACCCCCAGGTGCACTGCACTGTACACACCATTACGAAAGAGACCAATGTAACAGATAATATCTGATGGCTACGCAGCACAGAGTGCACACCTTGCTGTGCACTGACGAGAGACAAGGGTGTGTGTAGAGGTGATGAACCTGCTGTTAACTAATGGTCCAGTTAGCATACCTGAAGATATAAACAAAAAAAAATGTGGGGATCCAACCTGCAAACCACTGATTTAAAACACATGCCCCCAACCACACCCACAAACAACACACTGAGCACAAGGCAGAAGTAATAGTCCAAAGGGAGGGTCTGTATGGGAACCAGTAATACCCAGTGATGTGCCAAATGGCAGACACATACACAGCTGCCATCATACAAGGATGTGAGCACAGGTGGGCCATGGACATGACCAGCAAATCAGTAGACACGTGTAAATGTGCTCAAAGAGTGGAGGAGTAGCCTAGTGCTCACAAAACTGTCTTGCACACAAAACAACCAGGCCTTATTTCACACCAGGACTCCATGTGGCCTTGGGCAAGTCACTGCAGGGACATTGTCAAGGAAACCCTGGAGCCTCAGGGTCACAAGGAGTCATGAGTGATTCAAAGGCACCCATTGTATTGCATGTTTGTCACCATGATCAAGCAGCAAAAGAGACAAATGTCTGTCAAATACATATATTTATTGTGGTCACTCCTCACAGATACTGGAGACACTGCAATCATAATATCAAGGTGAGTCCCTCCCTGGTGAAAGATGGAAACACATTTAGAAGGGTAAAAACCCACATGCTACATAAAGGTCACTGCCTTGAGCACAAATGAATGACACGAGATGTAATGTGCATCAGGTGCATGCTATGCACTGGGTAGCAGGCCCACACACCCCACCTGCTGCTGCATGCCTCAAATGTGTGACCCACATATGAGTGCATGTAGAGTGTAGGCGTTGCATGATTAGGAAACCAAACACATCACCTGTCCCCCCAAACATAGCCATCACGCAACACAGGAGGCCCACAAATGAAAAAAACATATTCTGCCTAAATGTTGTGAAGTGACAAACACATTCTGAAAGTAATGTCCCACCTCCCACATAATGGCTGATCCGCACATCAGAAATGCTACAATGTACACACCAAATATCATCAAAAGCAGAATGACCATATGCTAACAGGTAGCAGAGGCACATGAACTCAGAGAGAATACAAACCAAACAACCTGCATAAAGCTGCAGACATAACACCATGCAGGAGGTCCCCTTGCATTGTTTGGTGGGTAGACAGTGTTTGGACGCATATAGCATGGTACATGGAATGCAGAAGTGTAGGAGGACAATGGACACCCACACTGACACACACCAAATATAATGGGGCAATGAGAGTGTCGTTACCGCAGGGGACAAACATGACTGTGCAGACGTGCAATGCAAGGTGTGGACATACATGCAGAGTGTCACGTCTGTACAGTAAACAAACACAATAACCAGCATGTTAATATGCAAATGATGGACAAACATCTTACAGTGAACCACACAGAGGCCATAGGTCCACATGCTGTGTTTCACAAACATAGTCAGTCATAAGCACGAGCACCATCCGCACAACAACATGATACAGTGATGCCACACATGCATGTAAACACCCTTGCCCACTCCAAACATCAATCAAGGATGGTGGTGGGCATGAAAGTGTGGTTGTGTCAAAACCTGTATCATGTCCAGGTGGAGGGCAGGTGGACATAGACAATAGGACCGTTCCATCTTTGCCCCTATGCCACAAACATGGCTGTATGCTGTTGTTGAAACAAACAGATGAGCATATCCTGTGTGCCATGTCACACACATGGCCAAAACCAATACATTAACCAACTGGGGAGGAAGGCCCAAAATACATTGACAATGTCAGTCCCTGATGCGCACAGCGTCCCAAAAGCAAAGTGTCTCTGCAAACAAACAGATCAGTTCAAAACTCCCCATGCAAACCTGCGCATGCATAGTAAAGTGTCACCTTCCAATATGACACAGTCCATTAAAGTTCATCTGTGTCCCTGCAATCAGCAGGACTCTCAGCCACAGCATGGCACAAACTGTGTGTTGTAGAGGTCTGTCATGGGCAAACCAGCAGTCCAAGAGCAATAATGTCCATCTCAGGCCTGTGTTCCACTCTCATAACCCAAACATCCAATGGCAGGTTTCTCCAGAAACAATGACATGTTGGTCTGTCCCACAACAGGTGTTGGATGGCGAGGCCAGATGCACTGGAGGAAATGGGTCCATTATGTCCTCTGCCCTGTATCAGGAGAGAATAAGTATGGTCTTGTCAGACACCTTGCAAAAACAGTACAAATTGCCAAGAGTCACAACGCACAAAACACAGAATAAAGGGATGCAAAGGCAAACATTACAGGATATGAACATCAAATAAGACGCATATTATAGCCATCAGTATATTTCAATGCAGACACGGGTGTCACATGGATATGGTTATGTCCAATTTCGGGCCACACAGCCATCTCAGAGCTACACACTATATGCATCTGTTTGTGACAACAGAGATGCAACATGACATGTCCATGAGATAAACAGAAACTCAACAACAGGTACAGCCAGATGCCATCCCCAAATAACAAAGGTGCAACATACCCTGTGCATGCATCATGTGTACGTCCTCAATTCCTTCAGCTACTCCATAGCCACATCGGGTCACAGTGAAGGGAGACAATGTCAGCCAAACATGTAGAATCACCATGTGAATTCACCGTTGATGCATCTCCACATTATGCCTATATATGAGAGAAAGAAACGTTGCTCAACACTCGTCCCTCAAAACACAAGACACAGTTCTGCTCACAGCTCACAACACATGTGACCATGATGACAAGGTAAACAGCACTATGGTAGAGGTAGCACACCCAACACTGCCCCCCAGGTGCCCACACCCCTCACAGCACATGATAATGTACCATGCCTGGACACTGCATCACCACACAGTCAACCCATAAACACCCACCCACACAGTATGCTTAGGTCAGCGGGACAGCTGTAATACATGGCCTGTATGTGCACAAGTGCCAATTTGTGCACATAACGGCACAGTGACATGCATTGATACCCTGTTGATGGCTGATCTAACTATGTTGGAGGAGGCAGCAAGTGTAGGATCCCCCAAACAAGATAAACCACACACACACATGTAGCTCTGCTGTAAATATGCCAGAAAAGGTGTTGCAGTTGACATACTGTACACAAACACATGGGGATATGTGTGCCAACAGCAAAATATGGGTAAGGGAGGCTTAAGGAAGATAGGTGAACAACCACAGCTGCCTAATATGACACATAACAGGCGACATGTTGCCCCCCCTGACCTCAGGCACATACAATGTAGCTGTAGATCCACCTACCCTGGACTACAGCATCTTGGCTGATGTACCGTCAGGTGCCAATGCTACACACAAACAGCATCCTCATGAAGTATGTCCTGTGGAGTGGAAAACAAACGAGAAAAAAATTTTGTCATGTTCCAGCAGTGAAACCCACACTGCACCTCCCTGTCCCCAGCTGTCAGACACCACAACATGACCTACCTACTGACTGTGCACTCTCACACTGTACTGATATCCCACATGGGAGAGTCAGCATGTAGTTGCCTGATGGTAAATAAAGGTCTCCCCAATCCCTCTTTCGCCTCCCTTCCCTCTCTGTTGTTCCACACACTGGTCTAAAGAGGTGTCTGCACCCACCATGTTTTGGCTGCATCCCAAGGTCACACTATTAGTCTGTGTCACCCATGTTGACACCAATACCCCCTCTCTGGGTGTAGTGGTCCCTTAATGTTGTCTGTTACCCCAGTGTAGATAGCTGTGACACCTTGAAATATGCATTAACACCTCCTGTATCGACTGTGCAAATGCATATTCTGCAGTGTACATCTCCGACACCAAAGAATACTGACAGTTGTGTGCTGATGATGTGCTGAAATACATGGCAATGCAGGCACTATGTTGGCCAAACCACACCCCCATGTCTGTTTGTCACCTGACCATGATGGCTGCATGTCATCCCACTGTGTGACAGTGAGAATGTGAAACCATGGATAGGCTATATGTGCACCTGCCCCAAATAACTCTCACCTAGGTCTATGTGTGTATGTGGACATAACATCCCTCGCTAGGGTCCACAAGGTATTTGTGGATGTGGACTGTGCTATCCTGCCCTACACACAGCATGTACGTCAGCCATTAGGCATATGTTGAGATACTATCACCTACATATGCCATGCTTCTAATGTAAAAGCGTGAAACACAGAAACCACCCACACATGCAGCGTCACAGTTGGCTACTGTAATCGACCCTTTGGTGATCTGACCCGCTGCACCTCTGTATGTGTGTAGATGTGAAATACTGCAATGAATGACTATTCTCCCAAAGAAACTGTAGCAATGATATGGACCCCTGGCTGCACACTGCACATGTCCACATGCTTCACCATATCCATGTCTGTTCTACGTGATGAGGTATACCTTATGGCACAATGTGGGGCTGCAGCAACACACGTCACAATTAATAAATCCCATCATGGGAACGTAGTCATGCACCTATGTACTGTGCTATGTCTGACATGTGGCACCACACCTAAGAAACAGACAGACATAGCCAGTTCACAGGAGCATAACACCCACACAAGCACCTACAAATTGTACTAGATAAACAAAAACCCCGCAGGGGAGCTCCCCACAAACATTGGCCTCCCTACCACAGTGAACCCCGTACCATATGCCTGACACCATGCTCCACACACACAATAAGACCAAATAACTGTGTTTGCACAGCAGCTGCTATCACAACCAGCCACTAACTTGTACTGTGACCCCCAAAAGCTCATAAAGGTGTATCAACACCCACACACACAATACACCAACAGCTGCTGTTGTGCCCTGTCCACATTGTTGGTCACACACTCATGGCTATTGTGGTGAACAGCGCCCTCCTGAGCCTATGGAAACGGATGAAAATCCTGAGGTTCAGCAGGATTTATGCCTATTTGAGAAACCAAGGAAGAAAGAGAGACTCTATTCCACAGAGCTGAGCATGGAGACCAGCCCAGGGGAGGAGTCCTGCAGTCCTGATTGGGCACACCCTGCCCTTGGAAGGGGCGTGTCCAGGAGAGAACGTGGTTTTATACCAGAGCATGGCTTTGCTAGTCAGAATGAGAATAGGATTGAGAGGAATGAGGAGAAGGAGAGGAGAAAGAAGGAGAAGAGGGAGAATGAGAGAAAGAAGGAGAGGAGGAGGAATGATTGGAAGTCCAGAAAACAGTATGCTGATACTTGGGAACCTGGCATTAGAAGGAGACCTGCAAAGTTCTATTCAGAGGCAGTGAGTAGAAGTCCCAAGGAGAGAGGACCTAGCCCTGAATTAGACAACCGTTGGAAGGCACAGCCCTGGGAAAGGAAGCCTTCAAGGCAGGCACAAGAAAGAAAACAATCATTCTGTGAAGTACCATTTGAGCCAGAGAGCAACAAACATTCTAACAGCTGGAGAACGTTGGAGCCATCTGAAGTCAGAACGGCATGGCAACAAGTAAGTGAATTGCCACAAAGTTTCCAGGCTGAACGTAAAGCTAACTCTCCTGTGTGTGAAACATTAGCAAAAGAGACTAGCAGTTACTCTGATACAATTAATCTAAGAGAGGAGAAAATAAACAGCCTTAAGCCAGAGGGAAGTTGTATAGCTGATAGCAATTCCCTATCTCACAAACAGCAGGCTGAATTGCTCCTACAGAGTTTTAAGCAGTTTTTAGAGTTGCAAGCTAGAAGACAGCCAGTGTTACCAGAAGCCAGTAATTCCATACAGCTTGAAGAGTTAACACAAGATAATACAGACTTACCAGATTGTGAGAGCATGGATTGCACGGTCTGCTGTGTAGAGATGCCAAGCTGAAGGAAACTGTTTTTTACCGTATGTGAATTGAATGCTACGGAGCTGTTGTATTGCCTTGCTGAGAAAGCTCTAATTATGTGCACCTGATTTTCCCCAGCACTGTGAAGGTAACAGTGGCTGAAAGAGGCTGCAGTGAATCTAACTGACCTCTTGGGGCAAAGTGAGTAATTTGCTGAGAAGTGAAAAGAAGCAGTTATACTTTAAGTTGCCTTTATCCTAAGTTTTCCTGTTAGCATTTGAAGCACCTACTTTGTTTGCATTTATTTGCCATGTGATGGAACAATATCCTTTACTATAATAAAAATACTGGAAACACAATAACTACAACTCTTTATTTCGGAGCGAGAGGAGCAGGAACTACAATACCCAGCATTCCCTGGATACAGGTTACTCTCCTTCCTCACGAAGCATCAGACCGCCGCTCCTGTCTTTAGCCCCAAGGCCGGGCAGGAGCGCCGCACTATATGTTACCATTGGATGTTCACTGTAATGACAATGCAGTGTTGCATCTGACTGTTAGATGGTCAGAAACATCACCCTTTATAACCATCACACGCACACAACAGCACATATATGTGGGAATACATGCAATACATACCAGTGAATATCTCTGCAATCAACCTCCGCCTGACCGCTGTTTCCGCCTGTGTGTCACCACTGGCAAGTACAGGGG
Source organism: Ichthyophis bannanicus (assembly GCA_033557465.1). Taxonomy (NCBI): domain Eukaryota; kingdom Metazoa; phylum Chordata; class Amphibia; order Gymnophiona; family Ichthyophiidae; genus Ichthyophis; species Ichthyophis bannanicus. Next base: position 554,303,884 of record CM066031.1, read on the forward strand.
GGCACGGTGGATCCTCCTCCAGATCCTCATTAATCTCTGCTGGGATATCATGCCTGAGAGCAATGTTGTGCAGGATACAACAGGCTATGATTATCTCTGCAACAGTCATTGGCTTATATTGTAAGGCCCCACCTGTCCTATCCAGACACCTGAAGCGACTTTTCAACACGCCAAAGGTGCGCTCTATGACAGAGCGGCTGGAGGCGTGGGCCTCATTGTACCTCCACTCTGCACGTGTCCGTGGCTGATGCACAGGGGTCAGCAGCCAGGGGCGACACCCATACCCTGCATCACCTGCATAAAGAAATGTTGCATGTGAATGCATGAGCGCATGCTACCACACATTGACACAGGTATAGAAGTGAGAAACAAATGCAGAACACATCCTGACAGAAAGATATGACATCACAAATATGCATTTGACCAAATAACACCTATGGTGATAGAAATGGAACACATGGCCTATGGATTCTGTACAGACATGCCAAACAACACAACAGTCCCAATGTTACCTCTACAGATCCTCTATGTGTGGCACATGCGTATTGTTATGCAGTTATTGTTCTCATCTCTACCACCACCAATGTTAGGCTAAACCACCAACACCCAGAAAACATGTTAAAAGTATATGTCTGCAAAGCACACACCACAATAAGGTGTTGTGAGGCAATGTAGGCGCACACCCAGAACATGTATGCCATGGAGGTCTGACAAGATCAACACAATATCACCTCTATTCGCTGTGTCCTCAAAGGTCTACAAATCTACATATAGCAGTCTGACGCCATATGCTGTTGACTGCTGACCACCAACAATGTTAGTAGACACCCTGTGCACTGTCCCCATCATGTTCCCATCCTTGTTAAGCTGTGGTCCACAGAATTGCACACTGTAGCCCACATGAGCCTTCAAATATCACATCTACTGAGTCTGACTACTTTCCTGTGTATGTGCTACCGATACCTCTCTGTATGCCCACAAGTTGTCCCCTTGCCCTTGCTGTCACCTCTCCCCAATGCTGAGCGACATCAGGATAATCACATACACTGACGCCTAAGTACCGCACATCTGCAGTGGGCGAAGGTAATGCACCCTAGAATTGGTTTCCCCCCTGTTATGGCACAGGCCAAATGCATCAGCATACCTCTGCAAACATGTACTCCCAGTTGCAAAGGTCAGGAACACCCATCATACGTATCTGACCCCACCCCTCCATGTTATCTACAGATTAATGTAGTTATATATTTATGTACAGTCTCTTATATACCGCGCTAGTCTGCATCAGTGTGGTTTACATTGACCTACTTAAATTACATTGAACAGGGCATTATAACTTGGAGATACCTATTTTACAGGGGACATGGGCCATGGAGGGTTAAGTGGCTTGCCCAAGACCACAAGGAGCACCTGTGCGACTAGAAACCTCTGTCCCTGCGGCCCAAGGATGCTGTCCTCTAGTGGGATGTGAACCCCCGACCTTCCGGCCTGAAGTACCCTGCCCCAACCACTAGGCCACTCCTCCACTAACAACCCCAGTACTGAGTGAGTGTGTGCCCCTCACACACACATGAGAAGCGTTAGGTGTATGGATTGTCAACTACATAAATGTTACAGGACATAACACAGGTATAATCAAAATCAATGCCTGCACAGGTGGGTGAGAAGGGAACCCAACCCCCCCCCCTCCCTATGGGCAGATGAAATGCACACACACTAGTAGCAATCCACAACCAGGACACACATCCGCACATGTGCATAGTTTGTTCAACAACATCAGCATGGTTTTGTCTGATATTGTTCCAATCCTGATGTTACATGTCTAATCATGTCCCCTGTAACTCAACGTCTAAACTCCTCTAACAATGTCAACTCCTACCAGTCCTCTGTTGTCTGAACGTGAGTTCAGTTTCCAAACGCACAGAAAACAAACAGCGCACTATATGAGAGATGTTACGGAAACACATACATATATGCATTATGACATAATAGATCGTGAAATACTCACCCAGCAATATACAGTCCCCATACTGTCCCTCCTCAAATTGCCGGAATAGTGCTGAGTGATGCAGGATATAGGAGTCATGGGTGGACCCTGCAAACCTTGGGACCACATTCAGAATATGCAGATTAGCATCACATACAACCTGAACATTCAGGGAATGGTAGTGTTTGCGGTTGCGGAACACCACCTCCCTGTCTCTGGGCGGGACCAGGGCAACATGTGTGCAATCAATGGCTCCCATCACGTGTGGTATCCCGGCTAATGCCTCAAAGGCCTGGTTCAGGGTCCCCCACTGTTGCCTATTGTGGGGAAGGCCTATGTAATTCCCTGCCCGGCTGACCATGGCACGCAGTACTTGGTGGAGACAGCGTGAGAAGCTGGGGCGGCTCATGCCACCCACTGCGGCCACAGATGACTGGAAACAGCCAGAGGCAAAGAAATGTAAGGCAGCAAGGAGCTTGACTAAACCTGGTATGGCATGTGACCGATCAGTCAGGGGCTCGAGGTCAGGTCTTAGATCCTCATAGAGCGCCCCAATAGCCCCCGTGCTCAGTCGGTAGAGGGAGATGACCTGGTCCTCACGCATGCCCTGGAGCTGGGCCCTGGGCCTGTAGAGGCGAGGCTGCCGAGCCTGCACCTCAGCACGCCGTCTGCGCCGTCCACGCACAGCACCTCTCCGGACCGCCTCCACAGCTGCAGGTCTGATTTGCTGCGGGTCTACACCCATGCCCTGTGCCGCAGCCCCATGGACACCATCTCCCCTGTCCAGCAACCGCAACATCCGCCCACGTCTCCGGGCACATGCAACAACAAATATCTCTGTCATAAACGCCTCCCGTGTGGCTACACAAACACACACACACACACACACACACACACACACACACACACACACACACACACACACCCCAACCAGTGGACACCTTACAAACCACACCAGACAATAGACACACAATAAAACACACTACAAACAACACACACAATCTAATGCAAAACACCTGCCTTGCTTTTTCAGTCTCTCCCAACCAACACACGCTGCGCCTACGAAACAACCCTCAATGTTGACCAATTCAGCAGCATGTTTTATACAGGTCAATGGATTTCCGTATGTCGCGCATGCGCAGTTGTGGGATTGCGCTGCTTGTGCGCGGCGCCAATGTGCAACAGTTTGCGCATGTGCAACCCGTTACGCATGGGCGTCTGTCTGTGCGCGGTGCGCATGTGCAACTGTTAGTGGATGTGCGTGTGTATGTGTGCGGCACGCATGTGCAAATTGCTGCGCATGTGCGTTTGTATGTGTGCGGCGCGCATGTGCATCTCGTTACGCATGGGCGTAGGCGTTGCTTGTGCGCGAAGATGCACACACAGATGCACATGCGCTAACAGTTGCACATGCGTGCCGTGCACACACACACACACATCCACAGACGCCCGCCCATGCGCAATTGCATCTACACGATGTGCACAAGCAGCGCCGTCCCACAAGCAGTGCTGTCGCACAATGGCGCATGCGCAACGTAACTAACGTATAAAAAACTGTAAAGCACCCTACACGCCTGGTACACGTTCAGGGTGGTTTGAAAAGTGATAGGTTGGTGAGAGATAGGTTGGTGAGTGATAGGTTGGTGAGGGCGTATTGTAGCTGGTGTGGTGTTTCTGTAGTCATTTGCTTATTGTAGTCATTTCAGTAGTCAACTGTTTATTGTGGTCATTTGTCTCTGTATTGGTGTGTGTACTGTGCCGTTTATTGTGTTGTGTTGGTTGTATTGTGTTCAGAGCTGTTTTGTCTGTGTTGTGCTTGGTGTTGGAGAGGGAGAAGGGGTGAGGTGAGGTGAGGTGAGGAGGGGTGTGGGGAGAGGAGAGGTGAGAGGAGGGTGATGGAGAGGCAGAGTGAGAGCGATAGGGAGAGGGAGAGAGAGAGGGATAGAGAGAGGGAGAGAGAGAGTGAGAGAGTGAGGGAGAGAGGGACGGAGAAAGAGAGGGATAGAGAGAGGGATGGGGAGAGGGTGAGGGAGGGTGAGGGTGAGGGGGTGGGGGTGGGTGGGGGAGGTGGGCCCACCAGCTCCTCTGGAGGCTGAGCCAGCAGCAGGGCCATCAGCAAGGGCCCAGCCTGCACCCAGCAGACACACTGGGAAAAGGAAGAGGGTCCCTGTGCCGGAGACCCAGAGGAGGAGGGCCACACGGTTCTCTGATGCAGAGAACCACAACCTCCTAGCGATGGTCTTAGAGCACTACGAGGTGCTGTTTGGGAGTCTGAGCTCCCGCACAACTACAGCAGGACGGAATGCGGTGTGGGAGGAGGTCCGCAGAGGAGTTGCAGAGGTAGAGGGCCCCCTGAGAGACATTGAAAGCCTGAAAAAAAGGTTTTCTGACATAAAAAGAGGGGTGCGCCAGCACCTGTCTGCTGAGGAACAGCATGCTAGGGGCACAGGTGGCGGGGGCCCCCTACCACCCATGCTCACGCCCCTGGAGCAGCAGCTTGCCGAAAGACTGGGGCCAGTATATACATATGGCCTTCCTGCGGCCCTGGATACAGCACATCCGCATGCAGGTAAGTATGTCACGCATATCCTTTACCTGTCAAGACCTTCCGGAAATCACCATTGTGTAGACATAAGACATTTGCACATGCACTCCCATAACTCTCTCCAAAGCCCCATCATGTACCTATGCTGGTGTCAGAGGTGTGTGCTGTACCCCTGCACACCCTGTTGTGTCAAACACAAACACACATGCACACCCCAAAGGTCACATCAAGCCAATACCAAGACATGGGAAACCCAGGAGGACAGCTAAATAGTTGTGTCACAGACATATGTCACGTACACAACATGGGCTGGTGTTTGCTGGCAGCCGCAGGGGCAATAAGGGGCCCTATAAGGTGCTCCTCCTCCTCAAACATACATGTAATCCTACACCATGGCCACAAACGTTACACAGCGTGTGACAGGGAAGGTTCCCCTACACTATGGAGCATTTGGAGACTGCAGATATGGCAGGCGTAGAGGTAATGCACATCACAAAACGCGTTCCATCTTTAACTGTGCTATCCCCCTCCATCACTTCACAGTTACATCTGTACACGGTCAAGCAAATGTGGACATATGTGACTGTTGTGAGGAACGGAGATAGCACAGTGAATGACGGGAGGAGCGGTTTGAATAGCATGGTATCTACGCCTGGCATCACAGCAGGCCCCAAATGCAGCATAGTGTATGGGAACCCTCCCTATCACATGCGTTTGACAATGACGTGTCAAGGTGTACTAATACACGTATGCTCATGGGATAAGGGCAGATGTGTCGTCCACCTTCTGCCCCTGTGTAAGGCAGCGAAACCTGGCCTGTGTTGGGGCAATGACATATGTCTTTATGTAAATATGTTTTGGACCCTCAGAGCTGCACACATCTGTGTATTGGCTTGTGTCACCCTGTTCTCTTGCCATGTTCCAGGGACACATACAACATGTGTCCCTCATCCCATCAGTCCCCCAAACTGTCCCAAACATGTCAACGTGTACCTGCCCCTTACCTACCCCCACAACAGTGCCTATCATCCCCTGTCATATTGCAGTGGCCTGTGAGAAGTGCATGTTTATGTGACATACGATACGCACAGTGCTGCATGTGCCTGTCAATGGGCCGAAGATGATTTACAGTAGCAGCTCGCTGCATTGTAGGTCAGTGGCAAACACATGTAGCACTGTGATGACAGTATGTCCCAAGGAAATATGCCCTGCTCAATGGCATGCACACTCAAACAGGGGCTTGAAAAAACATTTGTATGTGTCGGAAATGAGCAGCCCTGTGTGGACATATGTTGGCCAGATGGGGTGAGAGATGGAATGGGGGCAAAATGCACAATTTGAGCAGAAACAGAAGCATGGGAAACAAACAAGGTGTGCAGGCCTAAAGCACACACCTGTTCCCCCGGTACAGGTACATGGTGATGATAGACAGGTATGTGAGTGTGTAGGGGGCCCTGTATGCAGCACACATGCAGGGTCCCCACACCATCAGGTATGTGTTGTCGCAAGCACACACGTATACATAGCTGTAGTGCGTAAACATATGTGTGTTATATGTGTTTGCCCACAATACAGGTGACTACAGTACCATGATGCCACATGAGGAGGAGGTAGAGGAGGGGAGGAGGTAGAGGAGGAGGAGGAGGAGGAGGAGGAGGAGGAGGGGGGTGATATGGAAGCCCCTCACATCCTGGAGGATGCTGAGGCTCTGTGGTCGGGGGCAAGCCCATGTTCCAGGGAGGGGCCGCTGGAGCCACAGACGCGCAGACACCCACCAATGATGTCTGCTCAGCCAGGTGCCGGACCACCACCAGGGCAGCATGATGTGGGCGAGGATGTCCTCATCGAGGAGCTGAGAGCCCACGCTACATCTTCCCGGGAAGATGCAGAAGGTGGGTGATAACAAATGTTGCCTCCAATGTTCTGTATGATGTGTGCACATTAGATATCAGCTGTGCAGCGTATGGCAGGGATGTTAATGTGTTAAACTCCACAGAGCGACCCTCGCGGTTATTCAACTTAACAGTGGACTACACGTCAGGATACAGTATGTGCATCACATTGCTTGCAGTGGAAAGTATGTCAGAACCAGTGGAACCCGAAATACACAGAAACCTATACATGTGAACACGTATTTGTTGAGGTTGATCAAACTAACATAACTTTTCTTTGTGGGCTATGTCATACAGTACATATGTTTGCTTGGCAAAGTGTGTGCGCACACACATGTGCACAGCTGAGAGGGAACAGTGGTGACAAGTGACCGTCACAAACACAACACACAAACCACAAGTCTCTGTTTGGGGTGTGTCTGTGCTGGATGTGACAACATACCTTCCACAGCTGTGACATGTGTGTCTCCGTTAGACGGTACACCTTTGCCATACAAAAAGGGTGTGACGTATGTTAGCTGATGTTACTGTGACACACACCATAACAGCCTGGGGTGAGTTCACACCTACGGATGCAGACATACTAGGGATGCAGTTTAAGGTGCATCATGTTCTAAGGCAATACCTCATTAATAGCATAGCACTGGGAAAAATGAGCCTCATCACAGTAGGCCAGCCGTCTGGCAGTAACAAATCATGACAACTGTCCCCTAGGCCATGGGGAATCCGAGATGACATACACATAGCTAATAAATGTATGTCATGCAACATCACACAGACCCCATCCCCTACAGTCTGCATCACCAGGTGTCAAACAATCCTAAAATATAAACCTATCAGTCAAGATGTCGTCATACACACATATACCAGGATTTACAGACAGGACAGGGTCTAAGATCATGTACCCATGGTTTGGGGGGGGGGGTAACAGGTCCCTGTAGACCGCGTGTATGGCCACAACTAGGGTAGGCTGTGTGACATACAGACAGAGCTCTCAACATGTCCCCTTCATGTATATGTGACAATGAGGTGGACATTTGCATGGTTTGTGACTCAAACAATGGATCATACAGGTTCTAAGTTGCCCCCTGCTGTGTTTTGAAAGAATGGACACCTCACAGGTGACACCCCTGCTGCCAAACACAACCAGGAATGCCCCCCCCCTAGCTCTGTGACTCACCACTCTTCCCTAAGGCTTACCACCTGCTGTTGCATGCTCAGCATAACCCTGTCTTTGCCATGTTGCGGTCTGTCACCCTGTGCTTCACCATCTGGTCCTACGCATGCTCGTTGGGGAGCCTCCACATGTGTCCCACGGTGTACATGCACTGTTATCTGACCCCTGTTCTTTTACCCTGGGTGTATGTGAACCCCTCTGCCGTCTGACACATGCGGCAGTAGTGGACTTGCCCACGTAAGGGTTCAGATCCTGCTGATCCCACACATCCCTCACAGTCAATATCGCTGCACCTGTCACCTGTCCATGCTGTGTGTATCCCCCCAACTGTGGTACCACCTGGTCTTGCTGTTCACAATCTACCTCTCTTCATCAATGGGTATTCCCAGGTCTGGTTGATGTCAATCGCACACGCCCCACACACGTACACAATGGAGATGTGTTTGCCATCTGTCCCCAAGCCTATTGCTACGTCTGCAGTACATGGGTGTGTGTGCGCAGCCTGTGTATCCCTGGGTTTGCCTCCCACATCACCTAACTGAACCATGTCCTGTGTGTGGCTATGACATACACTTCCATGACAATGAGGTTTCATAACCATAGCAACGTGCCTGGTCGAGTTTTTACAATCACATTGACAATCATGTGTTATATGTGTCACCTTGTTGTGTGTGAACGTTGATTCCTGAAGAGGTATCTCACGCAATACCCTTTGTTTCCTCCACAGGCATTCGTCAGGAATTGGCAGCTCTGAGGCACTCAGTGGATGCCACTACACAGGAGATTGGCCACCTAAGGCAGGATATCAGGGCCATGACCTTTCTGAGACATTGTGTGGCCCTGGAGGGCATACTTGCTGTACTGGAGCGATTAGCACCACCACCACCACCACAGGCACCAGCAGAGGGGGAGGCTCGAGCACAAGGGGGGGGGGGGGTGTTTCGACGTGCCAGACGTGGGCGGCCACGCCGTCGCCCCTAACTGTGGAAATAAATATTTTGGAGAACATACATGCAATGTGTCATTCCAATGTGTGTCCCTGTGGTCCCCTATGTTGTGTGCACATCCATGTTTTGCCCATGACCATATGACCTGCACCCAGGTCCATTGCTGGTGGATTGTTCACACTGTCAGGTATTACTGCACAGATGCCATCACATGCCATTTCTGACCTGCACAGTGTGTGTTCACTGCCCCTTGGCTGCAGCGGACCGGTTTACACATACCCCCCAATTGCACCTGGGGGCCTGCTCCGAGGTTACACCGCCAATATTCAGATCCATGGCCATTTTCATCCCCTCATACACCTCACATTGGGTGCATATGTGTGCCCATTGCCCCTGTCCTTAACACTGGTTACATGTCGGTCCTGCCACCCCCATGGCATGCATGTGTCACAGACAGACATGGTTTGCATGCGTATATCCAATGCTGCAGTCCACTAACACATCTTGTTACAAAAGACCCATCCCTGTGACATGGATGTGTCTGGGACACCGTTACTATGCAACCTCTCATGTGTCTACCCTGGTCCCATGCCCACACACACATGTTTAGCCCACATGACTGCATGTGGCGCTGTTCCACGTATGCTACCCATGTGTACGTGTCCAGCCTAGGCAGGTCCATACACATATCCCATGCTTGCATCCATAGTCAGTGGGTAAGGACAACACATGAGCCCAGTGTCAATCTGTATAAACAGTTTAATATTGTAGACAAAACATTGTGGCAACATGCCCAAACAAAACATGCCCCCGATTAATTCCCCTGACAAGAGGCCAGCACAGGGCACATGTGGCCGTCACAGGTGCCCTCACAGACTCCTGTGACGCCGTTCAGCAGATGGTAACCGACGGCTGAGCTGCTCCATCGCATTGGCCACCTGCTGAATGGCTGCCGTCAGACAATGGCAGGTGTACAGCAGGAGACGGACGTCCCTCTGCACGCCATCCACTGCCTCCATCACATCATGTATGCACCTGCCAGCACACAAACACACACTCGGCATGGTTTGTGTGCTGGCATGTGCACACACAACGTGTGGGGCAATGGATGGTGCACCGAGAGGATGCCTCGCATCCTCTGCACACACCTGCAGGGTCTGACGGGAGACCACTGTGCCCTGTGCTGGTCTGCGGTTCCCCCCCCTGCTCCCTCTCTCCTCCCCCCCATCCAGTACCCTCCCACCGTCATCTGAATCCCCCACCCCCACATGGCCCACCTGCCCCCCCAAACCTGCCCCCCCTCCCCCACATCTGCCCTTGCATCCCCATTGTTCCCGTGTGTGGCTTTGCGGGGCTGGTCGACGGGTTGCTCCTGCTCCTCCTCCCCCTCCTCATCCTCCTCCCCATCATCGTCGACGATTATCACATCCTCCTCCTCCTGCTCCCGTCCACGGTGTCTGGTGGGGCGCATGAGCGGGTAGTGTGCTGCTCGTTCCCCCTCAACGTTGTCATCACCCTCTGTGGAGACATACACATATTACAACACCCTCATGTGTGTCACATAACACATGTACATATGCAGCCAACACACACGCTGTTGTGGCAACATGTCACCTGAACGTGACACGCATGTGTGGCATTACTCACCATCAGGGCGTGGCTCCGGCCCTCTCTGGTACAGCTCCAGGAACCCAGGGTGGAACTGGCGGAGCTCACGCCCCTTCTTCCTCAAATCCTCCACCTGTGGATATGCAGACAATGGTTGCTGTCAGCAATGAAGGCTCATCTCCGGGGTGTGGACAACAGAACCCTAACCCTGTGTGAGCAGCAACATGATGATGCCTTTTCGCTGTGGTGTGTGTCATGCAGTCCAGAGTTAACCACCTGTACCAGCTTGTCTCTGTGAGATGTGGCCATAGGTAGTCCCATGTTTTTGTGTCAGCCTAGGGTGTGTAACCTACACAGGTGCACGTATCCCTCAAACTGCATCTGTGATGTCCATCTGCAAACACGTCTGTCATCCCTGGTGGATGGGCAGATGTGTGACCTGACTCTGCATGCATATCTGGGTACATGTCTCAGTTACAGACCTTAGCCATTGGCTCGCATAGCTGATGTGGGTGAGGTGTTAATGACGCACATCAACATCTGCCCCTACCATATCGTCAGGATACATCAACAGTGTGTGTGGTGAGCTGGGGTCATAATGCACTGTGAGAGATGTGCTGCCTGCCCAACATAATGTACTAACATATCTGACTGACCTACCCTCTGTTTCACTCAGGTCTCACGCCCCCTGGGGTTTGCATGTGCTACGACACATCGTCTCCAACATAAAGCAGAGCAGCAGGGTGACTGCCAGGTGACCATACACAGGTATCAGGAATGCCTGGGGATGATGAGCATGGATTCAACAGTTATGACACACTCCACCATATCACCAGGGTGACTCTGAACCCACTATGGTGGGCTCTCAGGACTCCTGGGGATAGGGTGACCTGATTAAACAATAAAGGCACACTCCACCATATCACCAGGGTGACTCAGAGCCCACTAGGGTGGGCTCTCAGGACTCCTGGGGATAGGGTGATGTAATTAAACTGTTCAGGAACACTCCACCATATCACCAGGGTGACTCAGAACCCACTAGGGTGGGCTCTCAGGACTCCTGGGGATAGGGTGATGTAATTAAACTGTTCAGGAACACTCCACCATATCACCAGGGTGACTCAGAACCCATTATGATGGGCTCTCAGGACTCCTGGGGATAGGGTGACCTGATTAAACAATAAAGGCACACTCCACCATATCACCAGGGTGACTCAGAACCCACTAGGGTGGGCTCTCAGGACTGCTGGGGATAGGGTGATGTAATTAAACTGTTCAGGGACACTCCACCATATCACCAGGGTGACTCAGAACCCATTATGATGGGCTCTCAGGACTCCTGGGGATAGGGTGACCTGATTAAACAATAAAGGCACACTCCACCATATCACCAGGGTGACTCAGAACCCATTATGATGGGCTCTCAGGACTCCTGGGGATAGGGTGACCTGATTAAACAATAAAGGCACACTCCACCATATCACCAGGGTGACTCAGAACCCATTATGATGGGCTCTCAGGACTCCTGGGGATAGGGTGACCTGATTAAACAATAAAGGCACACTCCACCATATCACCAGGGTGACTCAGAACCCACTAGGGTGGGCTCTCAGGACTCCTGGGGATAGGGTGATGTAATTAAACTGTTCAGGAACACTCCACCATATCACCAGGGTGACTCAGAACCCATTATGATGGGCTCTCAGGACTCCTGTGGATAGGGTGACCTGATTAAACAATAAAGGCACACTCCACCATATCACCAGGGTGACTCAGAACCCACTAGGGTGGGCTCTCAGGACTGCTGGGGATAGGGTGATGTAATTAAACTGTTCAGGGACACTCCACCATATCACCAGGGTGACTCAGAACCCATTATGATGGGCTCTCAGGACTCCTGGGGATAGGGTGACCTGATTAAACAATAAAGGCACACTCCACCATATCACCAGGGTGACTCAGAACCCATTATGATGGGCTCTCAGGACTCCTGGGGATAGGGTGACCTGATTAAACAATAAAGGCACACTCCACCATATCACCAGGGTGACTCAGAACCCATTATGATGGGCTCTCAGGACTCCTGGGGATAGGGTGACCTGATTAAACAATAAAGGCACACTCCACCATATCACCAGGGTGACTCAGAACCCACTAGGGTGGGCTCTCAGGACTCCTGGGGATAGGGTGATGTAATTAAACTGTTCAGGGACACTCCACCATATCACCAGGGTGACTCAGAACCCATTATGATGGGCTCTCAGGACTCCTGGGGATAGGGTGACCTGATTAAACAATAAAGGCACACTCCACCATATCACCAGGGTGACTCAGAACCCACTAGGGTGGGCTCTCAGGACTGCTGGGGATAGGGTGATGTAATTAAACTGTTCAGGGACACTCCACCATATCACCAGGGTGACTCTGAACCCACTATGGTGGGCTCTCAGGACTCCTGGGGATAGGGAGGATGTATTGGAGAACATTGGTACACAAACCCATATCACCAGGGTGACTCACACACCATGTGATGCACGTTTCACAGTCCCTGATGGTGGCCCCTATGTTTTAGCTTGTAAATGCAAATCACAGCGTCAGTCCATGATGTTTCTGGTAGTTCCTTAGATCTCTGGACTATCTGTGTCACAGTGTGCTGTAGCACATCTACAGCAGCAGCTGCCATGACCACAGGGTGGCATCATTCCCTCGATGACCAGATGCAACATCACCGGGGTACAGGACAAACCACTCAGATGTGCTACATACACAATATGGGATGTGGTTTAACCTTCTGCACTTTAATAATATACACTACCTACACACAGCAGCATGGAAAGCTACAATCACTACCTGTCTGTGTATGTGGTTACCATGACCAGTGGCCATACACTTACCTCCCGTGGGTTGTCCGCCTCACGATTGTAGCGTCTGGTGAGTCTCTCCCAGGCCCTCATCACCTTGCCCATGTCCCTTCTCCGGGAGGCCCCAGGGAACACCCTGTGCATCCTGGGACCAATCAGGGAACCCAAGAGGCATAGCTCCCTTTGGGTGAAGGCAGGCTTTCTGCTGCGTGTCGCCATTTTGCAGTATGTGCATCTGTACGTGCGGACGCACGCAACGCTACTTCCGCACATGCGCAGATCAGTTCGTGCACCGGCGCGCCGCATGGCTGCACGTCAGAGATAAGCTCGCTGTGGCGCGCCGCATGGCTGCGCGACATAAAAATTGAAATACTGACATCCTTATGCCGCACAGGTTATGGTGTCAACAAAAGTATGTCTGACAATCTTTGCTAAAACACAGAGCACCTATGTGTTTGTCGTGTACAAAGGATCATTTCTCTTGTTATGTATTTTTCTTTTTTGAACGTTGTGATAAGGAAGCTTATCATAGCTCAGGAAGGAGCTATAGAAAAGGTGAAGTGACTCTGAATAAGCAACCCGTCAGTTCTGGTAGAAATAAGAAAACAGAATTTTCCCATAAAAGACTACCAGTCCCAGAATGCACCAGGTTTCCAACAGCCATTAGAGGAGCTGAAGTGGGGAAACGTGTGTTCAATCAGGAGGGCTATGAGGTAATCCCTAAGCACTCATCTCAAAGGGCAGGGCCTGATTCAGCACAGCTGCACTGTGTTAGGGAGGAGCACTCATCTAAGCAGAATAAAGGTAGAGTTTATTCTACAGAGAATTATCCTCAGGATCATCATCATCTTCATGATCAGCTTGGATATCCTCAGTTTCATATGGAGGATCATCAGAAGCAGAAGCCAAACCGGACGGACAGAGAGGGCAAGAAACCCTTTGGAAGAAGGAAGAGAAAAGCCTTTGAGAGGTCTAGAAGAGTCCAGAGCAGTACGTATACTGGGAGGCATTCCAAGGGCCAGCATACACCATTGGACTGGGGAAAGCCAGAGGAATGGTGCTGCAGAGCTAGGAATCTCCAGACGGTACCTGTGAGGGAGACGGCTGCACGTGGAAGGGACCCTAAGACCCGTGCCAGAAGGTATGTGAAGAGAGATCCAGTGTCCAGGGATCTGGATTGGAAGGCTGGACATAAGAACTGGACTACATACTGGCCAGGCTATTTAGAGAGGAACTCTAACAGCAATGGAAGCTCAGGTATGAACACTGATCTATGCCCTAGCTATAACCTTGAAAGACAGCAGGGAAACAAGTATTCTCCTGAAAGTGCTCCATTGGGAGATTCATCTGTGCCAATCCATGATATTGAACCCATGCTTGTTGAAGAAGAGGGGGTGATAGCAGATGAAGAATCTGTTTACATGGACTGCTCTCTGTCTAAACTCCTTTGGTGATTTTCTGTTATAAAGTGCAGCAACCATCACAAAGAAATACAAACTTGTTCTTTAATCTATTCAGAAAAGCTCATGAGTAGGATTTTTAGCCACGCAGTAGAAAGCAAGCCAGCTAAGGGGTTTCAGCTGGATAACTGCTAGCAATTGAGCCTTACCTAATTGCTTGTGAGCTCTAAGAGAATCACTTCTGAATCTATGCGGGAAGATATAAGAAGTTTACCTGAAAAGAACAGTTTTTTTTCCTTCTTTGTGGCTTCTGTTTGTTGTTTGATACTTTGCTAAGAGAATATTAGCTAAAGCCTACAGAAAAGACCAGTTTGTTACCAACCAGGTCTTATTTCTTTTGCTTTGATTGCCTGACAAGTTAAAATGTTGTTTTCCTGATTTTGTTTTCCAAGTTTAACACTGAAAGCAAGTAACCTGATTTATGTGCTACCAAGCATATCTGTGTTGGGAGAAATAACCCCATAAATAAATATCTTATTGGCTTTACCCAAAAGCACAACTAATTATTGTGAGCAGCTGTGTCTGGTGTGAATGAACTGCATTGCCCACAATCCCTTGCAAATCATATAGATATATGCACTTGCCAAGACTGTGAAGATTCTCACCCAGGCAGCCGTCTGACAACGTGTGGGTTTGAACCTCTGGATACATATCCAACGAGTCATAGTGCAGTGTCTGATGATGTGTGCTATGTGTGTCACATAGTAGGTAATGCCAAAGCACATACAACAGGGGGTGCTGACAGACCATCAACGTCAGCTATCAGTCACCCTGGTGATACGGGGTTGTGTGTGCCACTGGGGTATGTTCGCTGGGGCATCTCGATGTGTGTCCAGCAATGATGTGGATGTTGCCTTAGGGGGGGAGGTGGGTACTTCATATCTGACCATTTGACATGCACAATAGGTTGCCTGGTGGCCATTATGAGGCAATGTGGCTCGGCATGACACCTTAATGCACGTTATCCTTTCTTATGTGTGCTAACATGCCACCCTGGTGGCAGAGGTGTGGCACAATGGTTCAGACATGAACTGCTTAGCCGGGGGTCATGAGTTCAACCCTCCAGTGGGGTTCTGGATTACCTGTCACATGTATCACACATTATTGGACAGCAGTGCCAAATTGGGCATTGTGTTTTTAAAGTACATCAGTGCTGTGTTAGGCATACATCTTCTTATGTTACAGGAGTGTTACCTGCAGCAGTCTCCTTTCTACATTACAGCGGTACTACCAGGAGAAACACCTTCACAGTGCTATATGTGTCATGTGCAGTGCAGCATTGTTACTAATGTATCAATGCAACCCTCATTCCCACAACACACAGTCTGCAGGATTGCCTCTCTAGCCAGACAGGCTTCTTTTCTCATCTCTTGAGCTGTGGCCCACACATTTCATTGTTGCCTGTGGAGCCAGAGGTACTGATTTGCTGTCCACACTGTGGTTAATCGTGAGTGCATGCAATGCCAGGTGTTGTGATGTTAAGTAGTGGTGGCAGCTATAAGACCCTCAGAGTGCTGTAATGCTCAGGTGCCCCATAAACAACCTTATCATGCACGTTAAGGTTACAGAGCTGTGCTGTTTTGTCTGGTGCCAGTAGTACATGACATTACACACATACTGCCCCAAGCAGCACCCATGTGCCATGTAAAATGATATTGGCGATGTTACAATGAGATGTTCAATGTATCTCTACTTTGTGCAATGTGAACTGTACTGATGCTGACAGGTGCAGTATATGGCCCAATGTATATATCCAAAATACTTTTCACGGAAACAGCACAATAAGGATTTGAACCACCAACCTGTTGCTTCACAGGCATTGCATTCACCAGTGGGCTACAGCTCTGGAGCTGTGAACAGATGTCTGGCTGGCTGCAATATAACTTATGCTGAGTGTGTGCTGTGGTTAATAGGGTAGGGTTAGTCCACTCACACCCATGATGCAATGCACATGCAAACAAGCATTCTACAGATAGTCAGAAGATGGGGTAGACACCCCCACTGCACCTAGGCCTAATAGTGGTTATAGACCTTCCGTGTTGCAGGTATAGAGTGTTGACAGACAGTCACAGTGTGTGTGGCGTGTGCTCACCCTGAGGGAGAGGTGGGATGCACAGCACCTGTCCTGGCTGAGATGGCCTATACGTCAGATGCACATGTCTGCTGATGTCTGATAGATTGTCCCATCAGACACACCTACGGTACACCTTTGACCATCTGTATCTCCCAGTCACATCTGGCCCTTGTGGGCTACAATACTCACGGAATAGTGCATATCCTGTGTGTGTGCCCTGCCCACATGATCTATGTGCAGTGTGTGTGTGTGAGGAAAGCAGCTGTTTGGGCCCATAGGCGTTGTGTATCACACCACCAAACCTGCCCTGTGGAACCCAGGTTCCCCCAACATCTGATCAACACTCTCTATCCCAGCAATGGTGGTAGCAGCAGACAGCGCCATCAAACTCATTACGGCTGCAGCACGGACAACCTTCATGGCACTCTCCACTGGTCTGTACCCATCCATATTTCAGGGGCAGACAGAGAGTCGGTCCTTAAACCCCCAACTCCCACACCACCATCTGACATTTTCCAGCAGCAGGCACTGTGAGTCGCCTGCTACTGGATGCTGCAAAGTGTTCCAGACATACACATGCTAACTGCAGCCAGGCCACTAACCAGTCCATAGTGCATGCTACTGGAGGAAATGTGTGCACCGATAACTGTGACAGGAGCACACCCACCACGCAGTTAACTCAGTGATTGGGCCCCATAGATACAAAACCCAGATACATCATATGAGAGAACTACAATAAGGCACTATGGTGGAACCTGGCCATGCCGTGGTCACTGCTCGGTCAGGGTGAGAGTAACCTCCCAGCAGGACATACTCTTGACACCATGTCTGTGGAGATGATGGACAGGCACCACAATGTCTCAGCCATTCACCTGTGGCCTGTGCAGATGCATCCTGCTGATGCCGCCCTGTCTGTTGTATACCCACAATACTTTGCTCCTCATTATGCACATTGGCAGGCCTATACTGGCAACAGTGCTATCAGTGTGGGGTGCAGAGGGTGTTGGCAGCTACCACAAACTGGATAGACAAACACACACTCCCCACACCTAGGGGAGCATTGAGCAGCTGTAGAGGGATTTGGCAGCCCTGGCCACCGCACCAGTAATGGGCACAGTGCCGCCATGTCAATATTAAGGTTTACTGTTGGTGTCATTATCCACGGTGGTGGACTCTGTCAGACCCATGACCTGTCACACATTACCCATACATCAGAGACGTAGGCATGATACAGCTCAATGAGCGGATTGTGCTTAACGAAGCCATTACTATCTGACAGTGATGATCACACGCTTTTGAGATCTGTGTACCGTATCCCCATGTGTAGTGTGGGATTGCTAATGTATGCACATGCTAGTGTTGGGAGGTGCACACAGGGCCCAACATCCTGCCTCTGCATTAGTCTTTGGATGATGTAGGCTGCAGGTGCAGGTGTTTCTGCCCCTGTTGGCTGCTGCTCTGGAGCAGAGGTTCCCATATCCAGTCCAGGTGGGGCAAACACTGGTCGGGTTTTCATGATGTCCCTGATGAATATGCCTATGATATATCTCCATACCATGGGGGCGTTAACATAACTTGCAGCACAAGCATTTTGTTTGAACACATCGTCCAACCTGTGTGATTTGTGACACTCCATGATTGCATTTTGGGGACTCTGCTGTAGGTGCTGCATATGTTTCTGTGCTGTTTGCTGTTTAAGGTAAAATATTATTTTCAAAAACTGCATATGTCCTCAGCAGGAAAGGTTCAGTCTTTACTACCATGTTTCCTTCATGGGTTATATGTGTGGACTGGGATGGCAGTAGCCCCAGCTGGGATTTGAACCTGTGACCTTCTGTTCTTGCACACACTGTCTGTGTGCATTGCACCACCGTGTAGCCACAGATTGACTGCATTCCCTGGGACATCCATGACTGTAAATCCGACAGGGCCTGTCTGTTACAGTGGACGGTGCCAGCCTGCACATGGCTTGGCCACTGTCTGCTGTGGCTAGCAGCCAATGCCCCCGCCACCACCTGTACCCTTCCGCCAACATGATGGCATGTCCTTATCTTGGAGAAGCATGTGACCTGCTTGAGTTGTGGCACTCCAGGACTGCATTTGGGGGACTCGGCTGTCGGTGATGCCCATTGTAATGGTGTGTGTGTGGTGCGGGGTAAAATATGGGTGTTTGAGACACGCTTATGTTCTCTGCAATATAGAAGTGTCTTCACTATCTGTGTTTAGTGGTGGGTGATGTATGGGAACTGGGTTGGTAGGGGCCCAAGCTGGCCTTTGAACCTGTGACTCTCTGGTCCAGGAGGTACTGGCTCTGTCCACTGCACCACACTGTGGCCACAGAAACAGTGCACTCCCTGGGGATAGACAACCTTGCCGTAGGAATCCTAAACCCTGCTCTACACATTTGTACTGTGGCCTCATTCACCTTGTCTGGGGGCATACGTGCAAATACACCCCGCAAATGACCACAAAAGAAAGGGGGAAAATATGTAACCAAGCTGGGCAGCAGTGGTATTAATGGGCAACCATAATAAACACTCCCAGGAAAGCTCCCAAAAACAAAATGATTTTTGGAAGGGTCTCCACTCTGTAGACCCTTCCAAAAATCATTTCTTTTTCTTGGGGCTTTCCTGGGTGTGTTTTTTATTGATGCCCATTACTATAACTGTTCCCCAGCTGAATTACTATTTTTAATATTTTTGGTGTGGAAATGTTCTATTTTTATTTGCACTTTTGTGCTGTGCACATGTATCACACTGCTCACGTTTTTCAGGTTTCTCCGGTTTCACTCGCGGTAGTTTTTCCTTGTAAAATCGGCCCCGATAATGTGCGGGGAGCCTCTCCCCTCCCCTTCCCCGCCCATTAACCCCGTCTCTCCGCCCCTCGGGAGCCTTCTTCCGCCCTCTGTTAGCCTTTCCACGCCTCTATCGGACATTTGCGGGCCCGTACTTGTGCGTGGCCCGTTAGTGTGTCGCGCACCTTCGCGGGGGTTCATCACACGTGTGCGGGGTGCTTAAGAGCACTTAAGTGCTGCTTTTAGTGCGCTATTGTGCGGCACCCAATTGTGCGGTTTTTAGTAAACATGCCCCTAAGCCTAATAGTTTTCTCTGGGACAATAAAGCTTTCCAGAATTCTCTTAAGGCTAAAGAGAATGTTTTGAGAACCCTGTGTGAATGCGTTCCTATGTATCCAGCGGGGGATGGGCTGGAGGATATGCAGGTTGAATACACAGATAAAGGCATAAATGATGTACCCATGGATTGTACGTTAACCATTGCAGATAATATGGAAACACTTTGCTGAATTGAATGTTTGAAGCTAATGGTATAGCTGGAGAAAGCAAAGTGAGCATTACTGCCATTGAAAAAGAAGCCTTTATTATTTCCTATGTAAAGGACTGTGTATTTGAAAGCTGGAAGAAAAAGATGTCATTTTTCTGCAGTTCCTGAGTTACTATTCTTTATACCAGACGTATAGTTTTGTCCTGAGTTCATTTGTGTTTACCAAAACCCCGGGACGGGGAAATAAAACCTTATTTTGACCTTACCACTCTGTTACCTCAATTCCTTTGCCTGCGAGGTGTTTGGGACTCCATTACCCAGAGGACCAGTGTACTACTACGCCTGCACTACCCCCACTTCCTGGCTTAGGATAGTCACCAGCTGAACCCTCTCTGCTAGCCCTAGGACCCATGGCGGGCAACTGGTGACAACCTTCAGCACAGGAAGAATCAGAGTGTAGCACGGTGAGATTGTAGGATAGATGACATCTTGTTTCAGAAGATCTTCAATAAGAGGATGAATTCTATCTATGGCAGCTGCTAGTAGAGGACATTGCTTGAGCCTAGGAAGATGGGATCCAGGTTTCAAAATGATCTTCACAGGCAGGATAGAAAGCATTCTGACATTGAAGCCTGGTTTTACCCAAAGGGTTGAAGGAAGTTCTGAAAGAGCAGGATGAATGGTGCTGGCCAGGGGTGGCTCAAGGCAATCTGCTGCCTGAGGCGAAGGATGAGATGGTGTCCCCCCCCTTCCCCACACTGTAGAGGGGTGCGGGGCTTTTTCAGAACTCCAATCAGGGACTGAACCAAACCAAAAAGCAGATTAGATTATATAGAGGAAATGCAAGATGTTTGCACACCAAGGAATTATAAGAGAGCGAGAACCAACAGCACAGTTTCCTGCGTGAGACAGGAATTGCCTGTTTCCCATCAGCACCGGCGGGCTCAACTTTAACAGAGTCGTGGAAAAGGGAAACACTCTTCCTTCGCGGCTCTGCAAAGCTGAGCTGATGCGGGGGAAATCAGACTATCAGGTTCTTCCGGGGGACGGGGCCACGGGGCACTTCATTCTGCCGTTGCAGTGGCAGCGGCAGCAGCTTCTGCAACCATTTTTTTTTTAAAATTTATTTTGAAGGCCAAGTGAGGCGGTCTTTTTGCGGGCAATTTTTGCCGCCCCCAAAAGTTGCTGTCTTGAGGTCACCGCCTCACTCGGCCTCATTATAGACGCCCCTGGTGCTAGCATCTACAGAAGAAGGCACTTCAGAGAGAGGATACAGTTGAAAAAGCAATTGTCCACTTAACCAGGACAAAGTAGCAAGGTGTGAGGCTAAAAGGTCCTGACCTAAAATATTGATTGATAAAGTCTCTCCCACAAGAAAGACAGTAGGATACACAGTCTCTCCAATCTGCAAAGGTAGAGCTTCAGGTTTCCGATAAGGAATTATTTTACCCTCAATGCCTTCAGAGTGCACTACAGTGTGTGTCTGTCTATCCAGTGTGTGGTGGCTACCAACACCCTCCACAGCCCACACTGCTAGCACTGTTGCCAGTATTGGCCTGCCAATGTGCATAATGAGGAGCAAGGTGCTGTGGGAATAGCCTGGATAGTGTGGCCTGGCCTGGCCGCATCTGCACAGGGCATAGGGCAATGGCTTGGACATTGTAGTGCCCGGCCACCACCTGCACGGACAGGGTGGTCACAGCATGTCCTGCTGGGAGATCACTCTCACCCTGACTCAGCAGTGACCACGGCATGGCTAGGTTCCCCCATAATACTATATAAGCATTTCTCTCATGTGATATTTATGTTTCCCTTTTGGGACCCAATCACTGACTTATCTGCTTAGTGTGTATGTTGACATCCCAGTTCTGGGTACACGCATCTCTTCCAGGACTATGGACTAGCTAACAGACTTTCTGCAGCTAGTATGTGTCTTGCTGGAACACCTTGCAGGGTTCAGCGGCTGGAGGCTTGCTGCTGGAGAATGTCAGATAGTGGTGTGGGGCAGCTGTGCATTTTCAGGCCTACTGTCTGTCTGCTATTGTTTTATGGATGTGTACAGCTCTGCATTGCCTGCCCTGTAGGGTGTCTGTTCCCCAGCAGGAATGGGGTTGATGGTCCCCTCTACTGCTACCATTGTAGGGAGGTAGAATGTGGATCTATTGGTGGGTGATCCTGTTTCCCACCCTGAGCCCCAGAGGGTGGGATATGTGGTGGTACATAATCCGCCTATGAGTCCAAACACCCTCTTCCCCCCAACACATCTACACCTAAACCATGGCACAAACACAAGGATATGCACTATTCTGGGTGCATCATAGCCCATAAGGGCTAGACATGACTGAGAAATACAAAAGGACACAGATGTAACCTGGGTGTGTCTGCAGGAACTACCTATCACACACAGTAGCACTGATGGGAACCTGCAGCATGGTATATTTCAGCCATGAAAGGTGCTGTGGACCTGGTGCTGGGTGCCCCACCTCACCCTCAGGGTGAGCACAGTACCCGCACAATGTGACGGTCTGTGGCTACTCTGTGCCAGTACCACACATGGTCAGTTCCCCCTACCAGGCTGAGGTGCTGTGGGGGTGCATACCCCATCTTGTGCCCATTTGTCGACTGCTGATTTGCATGTGCAGTGCATCATGGGTACGGGTGGGTTAACCCTATCCTGGTAACCACAGCAGACAGTTTGTGTGGTGACGTGCAGTCCTTCTGCAGCCAGCGAGGGGCTTGTTAGCAGCTATAGAGCTGTAGCCCACTGGTTACTTCACTGCCTATGAAGCCAGAGAACATGGGTTCAAACCCATGGTGGGGTTATTTGATAGGGCTGTCTGAGGTATTGTCTATTTTTAATGTACATTAGTGCTGCCAGCAAAAGCACCCTCAGAGTACTGTAACCTTAAGGTGCCCCTTAAGGCACCTTATAGGGCGCCCTATCAAGCGCCTTATAAGGTGCCTTATAAGGCGTCCTATAGGGGACATTATAGGGTACCTTGGCGGACAGTGCACTTTATAATGTGCCCTATGGAGTGCGTTATGGGGTGCCTTATGCGGCACCTTAGGCTACGGCACGTGAGGGTGTGTTTGCTGGCAGCAATAATTAAAATACAAATAAAATGCCTCAAGAAACAATACTTACATGTCAAAGCTGATGCCTCAGCCAGCCTTATGCATTAGGCACACTGGGGGATCAAACTCATGACCCCGTATCATCAGTCAGTATATTAATCATTGTGCTACACCTCTGTTTCTATGTTTGCATGTCTGGATGCCTACTTAAGATTACCGCGCGATAACACGCTTAGCAGCGCTTCGCCCGATATTGTGCACAGCAGCGCGCGTTATCACACGATAATCCCGTTTTGCTACTTTAAGACTGAAACGCCCACTCCTTATATGGCAGCCTGCACACTATCGCCGGGCGCACGTTAAGACGGTTTAGTAAACATACCCCTTAGACTTGCCCACCAACCCCTTAACCCCGGATATTCACTTCCGGGGCACGTAGGGGACTTAGTTGTGGATATTCAATGGCACTACCCATGTAAGTGCTGTCAAATATCTGGTTAGCAGGCATTTAAGCTGTTAACCATGTAAATGCCCTTTGAATATCAGGCCCAAAGTGTGCTTACGAATGTGTCTACTACATATATAAACCAAACAGTAAAATATGAAGCAAACATAATAAATAGGGACTCTGTAAAGACAAATAAAAATGACACTAATATCACATAATGCTAAAACAGTAGTCGGAGAATATACATAAAAACTAAAAACACAATATAAAAGAGAATATATGCAAAAAACCAAAACAAAACCACAGAACAAATGAGACTAGCACTGGGTTTTTAAGTACAATTAAAAACCTACATGCTCTGAAGAAGGGACATAAAAAGGAGTATAAGAAGATGAATAAAAAAGATGCAAAACAAGGGGAAGCCATGGACTAAAAACATAATGGTAAACTGTCAAAGGCAAAAAGTTGATTAAAAATGTAAGAGATGCTTATGCATATCCCCAAATAAAAATCAGTTACCAGGGTAGTTAAAACACATCTAAAAAAGCAATCCAAAATGAAATCATATCAATATAAATGAAAAATGTTGATTGAAGGTCATCAAGAGAACTTGATGCAGACCAGAACACAAATAGGAGGAAAACCAGCTACCCCTTCAGTATACAAGAGATGATGAAAAAAGGGGGGAGGGGGAAATAGAGAGAAGGGGAAGGAGGGAAGGGGAAGGGGAAGGGGGAGAGGGAGAGGGCAAGGAAGGGGAAAAAGGGGGAGGGAGAAAGGGGGAAGAGGGAAGGAGGGGGAGGAGAAGGGGGAGAAGAGGGGAAAGGGGGAAGGGAAGGAGGAGAGAAGGGGAAGGGAGGGGAAGAGAAAAAAGAGGGGGAAAGAGGAGGGGAGGGGGAAGAAGGAAAGGAGAAAAAGGGGAAAGAGTGAGAAAGGGAGGAGGGAGAGGGAAGGGGAGGAGAGGAAGGGGAAGGGGAAGGGGGAAGGAAGAGAGGGGAGGGAAGAAGAAAGGGAGGGAGGAGGGGGATGGGAAAGGGGAGGGGAAGGGGAGGGGGAGGGACAAGGGGGGAAAGGGGAAACATCCTGAGAGGGGAGGAGAGGAGCTGGTGGATCAGAAGGGTCTGAATGGGAGCTACGACTCCTCTTTTTAAAAGGTTCAGGGCTATCTGCAACAGATGATTTGCGATAAGACTTATTAAAATACTTTTCCGACTTTGAATCAAATTTCCGTTTTCTTGAAACGCTTCTAGGGGGATTTGTATTATTGGTCCAGAAATAAACATTTCCTGTCTTGTAATCCTCCTCATCTCTCTTGAACTTCCTTAATTTTCTGTCCTTTATGACCTTTTTATATTCCAATACATTCTTATCATAATCTTTCTTTGATTTATCAAATTGTCTATCTGTATCTTTAAGCGATGCTAATTTTGATGCTATATATTCTTTCAAACATGACGCCTTATGGCGTGAAGTATTAATTAAAAGGATCATCAGATCCAAAGAACACTTATTCAAAATCTTGATCCAATCTGCCATAAAAGAAGAATCGTCACAATACATGCCAGGAGCCTCTTTTTCCCTCCCCCTTACCCTCCCCCCCTCCCCCTCTCCCCCTTGGCGCTTTAATAGATAAGTGTTTCTAATATCATTTGTACTAGTGTTGGTTTGTGGACAGCCTGTCCTGCCGTTCTTTTCAGCGGTTTTTCATTTTCTCCTATTTATTAAGTTTTTCACATGGTATGCCTTATAATAAGGTCTTTTATATTTTGATATCAATTTAATACTCTTGTGGCATTTTCACCCGATTTTACTGACCTTTAAACTCACCGTGGCTGGAAAACGCCGGTATTTCAAGCTGTTGCCTGCATTGAGCTTCAAGATGTTCGTTTGAAGTAGCAGCGCAGTGCTGTGCAGGTTTAACGGTGGGTTTTCCTCTCTCTTCTTTCCAATTAATTCGTTTTTATAATTAGCAATGATTCTTCTTTTCACAAGACTTTGTGAGCATTTCGTAGTTTATTTAATGCATACTATTATATGCCATACGCGTGTGTTCTTTTATTTATACTCTTTCCGGTTTTCTGTAAACGGTCATTTAGCAATACAACCATGTATATATATAATTTCTGGGATGCTAATTGTGCTCGCAATCTGAGTTTTTCTGCGGAGTTTATGAACTTATTCGTTATAGACATGCCGCACGAACGTTGGGAGGATGGTTTGTTTTTTATCTTTTCTCTTTGTTCATTCCGTTCCCCATAGACACAACAACATACAAATTTACAACGTAGACATAGACATAACAACGCACAAATTTACAATACCTAACATCCCCCTAAAAAGTTTTTTTAAAGCATTCCTGCCTTGTTGCAATATTTTTGGATAAAGTTTTTTTTGGAATAAGTCTTGTGACACGCTCTCCTCTTTTGTTTGTACTTACAATCACTATTTGATTAATTGTCAGCTCTCTTGGTATAAGTTATCTTGTGTTCAATTTTAGTGTATGGTAATTTTTATTGGCATTCTTGGTTTTATATGATAAATTATTTATTTATTTCTTTATCAGTTTTCAGTGTATCACGTGACTGACTTAAGGTAGTTACCTTTTTTTATTTGGTCCTATATCCTCCTCATCTCCTCCTTTGGTTTTTATTTGTTTATATGTTTTTGTCCTTTTTATTATTGTATCCTTTTTTATCATTGCATTCTTAATGTAAGATTAATATTTATGATCTTATAATTGATAATGTTTTTATTCTGCATTTTTAATGATTTGGCTATATCTATTTATATGTTTTTATACATTTGATTGTTTGATTCAATATGCTTTATACATTATTTAAAGTTTTTGATCTATTTATATTTATTTGTATTTATGGTTCTGTTTTTAATTGTTTTATATTAATTTTTTGAGGTGTGTTTCCTTAAGACCCCCTGAGGAAGGCTCTCCAGCCGAAACGCGTTGGGGCATAATAAACAAGGTTTTTTTCATATTATTGTCAGTCCTGGTATTTACAAAGTCTATTGGGGCTTGTTTACAAAGCCGCGGTAGCGGTTCGCGATCATTATCGGAGCCGCGGCCATCAATGGGGCCGCGGCTCCGATAACAATCGCGAACCGCTACCGCAGCTTTGTAAACAAGCCCCTATATATCCTAAGAAACTGACTAATGGGTAAGTTGTATTTCAATGACCTTTTGTGATGACTAGTGAAATGTAACAATGAGTTCCTATCTATGGGTTTCCGAAACAGACTCGTAGTAAAACCACCTGCTGCTTTTTGAATCAAGACATCCAGGTATGGGACTTGATCTTGACTCTGGAAATGTTGGAACTGGAGGTTCTCAACCACAGAACTGAGCCAATGCAAAAATTCTAAAAGTTCCATCTCTGTTCCATCCCAGACCATAAAATATCATCTATATATCTTTTCCACATCCTTACATGATCAACAAATGTAAGTCTTGTCAAATACTTTTCAAAATAAGAGACATACAAATCGGCATCATTGGCCACCATTGACAAGCCCCTAGCAACCCCCTTGATCTGCTTATAAAACACATCCCTAAAACAAAAATAATTTTCTGTCATGGCCAAAGTAGCCAATTGGATCAAAAAGCATGTAGGAGTTCTGACAGGTCTAGTTCTGTGAAAAAGTACATTTTCCAGAACTGTTAAAGCAGCAGCTTGTAGGATATTAGGTACAAAGAGTTAATATCTAAAGTATAGAATGAGGTCATTATGATACCCTTCAAAACCTCTCAACCACTGTATCATGTGAGAGGAATCCGTAACATAAGATGGTGCTTCAGTAACAAAGGGTCTAAAAAACACATCCAAATACTTGGATATCGGTTTGAAAAGAGAACCAATTGCAGAAATAATAGGCCGTCCGGGTGGATTCTCCAAAGACTTGTGTATCTTAGGTAAGATATAAATGGTAGGAGTGACTGGGCAAGTAACTGTCATAAACTCAAACTCTTTTTGCATGAGATATGTCATACGGCTGCCTGTGTGAGAATGTTCACAGTCTTGGCAAGTGCATATATCAATATGATTTGCAAGGGATTGTGGGAAATGCAGTTCATTCACACCAGACACAGCTGCTCACAATAATTAGTTGTGCTTGAGTGTAAAGCCAATAAGATATTTATTTATGGGGTTATTTCTCCCAACACAGATATGCTTGGTAGCACATAAAACAGGATACTTGCTTTCAGTGTTAAACTTAGAAAAACAAAATCAGGAAAACAACAGCTGAACTTGTCAGGCAATAAAATGAAAAGAATAAAGACCTGGTTGGTAACAAACTGGTCTTTTCTGTAGGCTTTAGCTAATATTTTCTTAGCAGTGTATCAAACAACAAGCAAAACCCACAAAGAAGGGAAAAACTGTTCTTTTCAGGTTAACTTCTTATATCTTCACACATAGATTCAGAAGTGATTCCCTCAGAGCTCACAAGCAATTAGGTAAGGCTCAATTGCTAGCAGTTACCCAGCTGAAACCCCTTAGCTGGCTTGCTTCCTACTGCGTGGCTCAAATCCTACTTCAGGAGCTTTTCTGAGTAGATTAAAGAACAAGTCTGTATTTCTTTGTGATGGTTGTTGTACTTTGTAACAGAAAATTACCAAAGGAGTTTAGACAGAGAGCAATCCATATATTCACAGCCTGTATCTAAGACCGCTCCCCCTTCTTCAACAATCATGGGTTCAATATCATGGATTGGCACAGAGGAATTTCTCAATGTAGCACTCTCAGGAGAATACTTGTTTCCCTGCTGTCTTTCAAGGTTATAGCTAGGGCATAGATCAGTGTTCATACCTGAGCTTCCATTGCTGTTAGAGTTCCTCTCTAAATAGCCTGGCCAGTATGTAGTCCAGTTCTTATGTCCAGCCTTCCAATCCAGATCCCTGGACACTGGATCTCTCTTCACATACCTTCTGGCACGGGTCCTAGGGTCCCTTCTACGTGCAGCCGTCTCCCTCACAGGTACCGTCTTGAGATTCCTAGCCCTGCAGCACCATTCCTCTGGCTTTCCCCAGTCCAATGGTGTATGCTGGCCCTTGGAATGCCTTCCAGTATATGTACTGCTCTGGACTCCTTTAGACCTCCCATAGGCTTTTCTCTTCTTTCTTCCAAAGGGTTTCTTGCCCTCTCTGTCCGTCCGGTTTGGCTTCTGCTTCTGATGATCCTCCAGATGATGAAGGTGTCCAAGATGATCAAGATCCTGAGGATGAGGATAATTCTCTGTAGAATAAACTCTACCTTTATTCTGCTTTGATGAGTGCTCCACCCTAGCACAGCGCAGCTGTGCTGAATCAGGCCCTGCCCTTTGAGATGAGTGCTTAGGGATTACCTCATAGCCCTCCTGATTGAACACACGTTTCCCCACTTCAGCTCCTCTAATGGCTGTTGGAAACCTGGTGCATTCTGGGACTGGTAGTCTTTTATGAAAAATTCTGTTTTCTTATTTCTACCAGAACTGACAGGTTGCTTGTTCAGAGTCACTTCACCTTTCCTATAGCTCCCTCCTGAGCTATATTAAGCTTCTTTATCACAGGTAGCCTGCTTCATGCCCAATATATAGCAAAGAGTCTATCTTACATGTCAACCTCTGTGAGGGGCCCCCATATATCTTCTTGTAAAAAGTAGCATCTTAAATCTGGCGATATACCTCCTTAACATAATGTATGATTCTGAATAACTAAAGCTCCACCATTATCAGCTGGTTTAATGACTATATCCAAATTCTTACTAAGGCCTTCCAAGGCACTTTTCTCACATTTACTAAAATTATAATACATATGATGTTTCTTAGGGGTATGTTTACTAAACTGCGGTAATGTCATTCGCGGTAGGTTCCACGGTAAAGGTAGAGATGCCCATATAAAGGCATGGGCGGTGCATCGTTACAGCAAGCTGACAGAGAACGCGCGTTACAAGGCGCCTTAGAATAACGAGCATTACAAGGCGCCTTGTAAAGCGCCTTATAAGACGCCTTATAGGGCACCTTGTAAGGTGCCTTGTAAGGTGCCTAGTAAGGTGCCCTGTAAGGTGCCTCAGAAGGCGCCCTATAGGGCCTCCTAGGCTAAGCACCATATTATTAGGTAGAGAGGTGCATTCAATCACAACAGCATAATTGGCAGTTTCCTTAATCATTCATTCTGTGGACTTCACAAAATACAATCACAGACTATTAATTTCCAAGGCCTCAGACTCATTAACAGCAGACCGGCCGGCAAGCCTAGCCAAAGAATGCTCATATAGCATCAACGGCCTTAATATCGGAAATCTGTAGTGCAGTGCTTTACCAGAGTGAATCAGAACAGTAATTAGTTCATAGAGCAAGCGTGATAATTTATTTTCCAGTTACTTAGCTTCAGATCTTCAACGCTATTTCTTCAAAGCTTTCCGACGCTCTCACAGGGCGCCGTTAAGGTGTTTCACCGCTATCGGTTTCTTCAGGGAAATGCATCTACCTAATAGTTTCACGTTCAGTAAGAGACCTGTATTTGTTAGTAAGCACCATATTAGGCATCCTTGCACAAGTCACCGCAGAAGGCACCCTGGGCTATGGAACCATAGGTTAAGGTAGCCTATCAAGGTTATGGTGTCCTAGGTTAGTGTGCCCTAGGGACTGCAAGGTGCCTCAGGATGACATGCATGACCTATGCGGAACAGAGACAGATGTAGCCCTAACACTAGATAGAGCACTCAGGAAAGGCAATGAACAGGTGAGTGAAGGAGGGAGAAGTGGAAGCTGCTGGACCTGCCATATCTGCGGGCATCCCATGTGCCTGCCAGTACTGACGACAAACATGGTGGGGCAGCTCTACCACAGCACAGGGTGTTGGCAAGGTAAAGTACCAGAAAAACAGTTGGTGGCAGACGATGGGAATACGTGTCCCCCAGTGGAGGCGGAGGTGGCAGGATAGTTACAATGATGGGTGGACAGAGGAGTGGTGGTGCCATGCAGATCAGGCACAGGCGAGGCAAGCACGATGAGGCGCAATGCAGGAAAGGGTAGCAGTGCAGGACATGGGCTGGCAGCCTACACAGGCAGACAGGACTCT
This sequence comes from Ichthyophis bannanicus, assembly GCA_033557465.1. Taxonomy (NCBI): domain Eukaryota; kingdom Metazoa; phylum Chordata; class Amphibia; order Gymnophiona; family Ichthyophiidae; genus Ichthyophis; species Ichthyophis bannanicus. The sequence continues at coordinate 554,334,305 of CM066031.1, forward strand.
ACACAGCTGACAGACGCAGATAGACGGACCGAGGGAATGTTGGCAATTGTGGCGAGGGCATTATGGGCTGGAAGCGCAGATCTGCAAAAATATGACCTCTACAGGCATGCACACTATTTGAGTAGGACAGGCATGAGAGGAGGGAACAATGAGGAACTGAACCAATGAACACTGCCAAGAATGGCAATGTATTAACCAGTAGGCTATACCTCCATGGTGTATGTCACAGCAGTACCCATGATGCAATGCACATGCTGAATAGCTGTCTACAGCTGATCACCAAATGGGGTCTGCACCTCTCTGGTACCTCAGCTGGGAAAGACGAACTGACAATGTGTGATACTGGCACAGAGTAGCTACAGACCATGCCATTGTGCAGGTTCTGTGGTCACCCTGAGGGATAGGATTGGTGCCCAGCACTAGGTCCGCAGTACATGTGGTGCTAGAGGTAGGTCCTGCTGTACATCCCCATCACTACCAGTGTATGACAGGTGTTCCATGCAGTGCAGCCAAAGGTAATTTGGTGTCCATCTGTAACCTGCAGTCACATGTGGCCCTGTGGGACCAGACACCAGCCAGATTAGTGTGTACCCCATGTGAGGGTCTAGCTGACATGGGCAGCTGTTATCAGGGCAGAGGGGTTCCTAGAATTGGATAGGTGTGTGTGTAGCAGTGCCTGCATAGGTCACAGTGGTATACACTACATACCCCAAAAGGCCCACATCACCCTTTTGTAGGTGAAGAACAGTACCCCCACCCTAGGGAAGCAACCTCCATCCTGTTTGTATGAGACAGCCCTCCAGGGTTGGTGGGCCAGAGCCATACCTATGCCTGGGACAGTGGCAGACCAGCAGCAATGATGGGGTTAGATCTGGAAACCCCAATTGCCTCCCACCACTGTCTGCCAGTCACCAGCAGACAGCACAGTCAGACTGTACCTTAAAGGTGTTCCAACCATGCACAGTCTAACTGCAGACAGTCCACCAGGAACTATGTGCAGCAAGCAGGCATCTCAGTGATTGGGACTCCAGCACTGAGGAACACAAATATATCACTAGAGACAACTAGTGTAGAGCGCTATGTGGGAACCTAGACCTGCCATGGTCACTGCTCGTTCAGAGTGAGTGCCCTCCCAGCATGCCATGCTGTGGCCACCCTGTCCATGCAGGTGGTGGTCAGGCACTACAGTGTCCTAGCCATTGCCCCACACCCTGTGAAGATGCATCCTGGCCAATCTGCCCTGTCCGGGCCATACCCAGAATACCTTGCTCCTCATTATGAATCTAATCAGGCTAACGATGGTAACAGTGGTACATTTTGGGCCCAGTGAAGTGTGGGCAGCCACAGAACAATGGATAGACATACAAACACGCTCATTCCTTTTGCAGCATTATACAAAGTTAGAGGTGGTTGGCAGCCCTGCCCGCCACACTAGTCCTGAGCACAGTGCTGACATTGCTAAACTGTGCAGGGGGTAGTAGTAGTGCTTTGGTGATAACATCATCCCAATGCTGGGCCAACAGCCTGCCGCTCCATGCATCATTGGATTGCGGAGCCTGTGTGAGTGGGTGTTTGCACCCCGTTTGCCGCTGCTTTGGGCTTTGCACATGTCGCTGTTGTATCTGCATTGTATGGTAAAATATAGGAACCACAAAACAAGAGCACTGCTCGCAGAGACGACTGAAGAACCACAGGAGCGAGTAGATATGGAAGTCAGGTGCGCTTTATTAATTAAACAAACCCCAACGCGTTTCGGCAATTGCCTTCATCAGGGGGTGCTGGAGGACAGCAAAACAATATAATAAAATAATGAAACATGGAATATACATGAGAAATACAAAAATATTAAAATAACAAAAACATAAATACACATAAAACCACACCATACAGATTGAAAAACCAACAATGTAAGATAATAAAATCATGACATACTCACAGGTGATCTCTATTGGTACACTAGATGTAGCGCAAATAGCAATAAAGATATGGCACAAAACCAATCGTGTGGTAGACAATGCTAAAAATTATAATGTTTGTGTAAAAACCATTAAAAAAATAAATATAATATTCAACAGTTAAAATTGGCAATCAAAATTCAATACTAACATAATATAGATAAAAATTAAAAAATGGAAAACCCAGACCTAAATTGGAAAAACACCTTCTTTTAAATAAAACCACTTTAAACATATCAACCCCAAAAAAGGGGTAAACAAAGTGGTAATGAATCAAAGAACATGCACATTGTCAGACAAATAACATTGTTGCAAACCCCTAAGAAAAAATGACAAAGCTACTGATATTAAGCGAAAGTGAAACTGTGAACATCGGAACTACAAAATGTCAAAAGTACTTGACAAAAGCAACTGCCAGAGTCCATGAACAGAAATTAACATCGACATTTAAAAACAGCACTTTATCAGTGTTTCATCAATACATTTAAAAATGCATAAGAAGTGGCTTGGAAAAGAAGATGTAAAGAAGTTGAAGAAATCCAATAAAAATAGTCCAGAGTGCAACCAACCTAACATTATTGCAGCACAGATTATATCACTCAAAAATTGTACATACGAACCATGTGCTATTTCAAAAAAATTTTTTATAAAATATATATAAAAAATTTTTGTTTTTAAAAAAAGGGGAAGGATCGCTAGAAATCACGGGCGACTGCCACAACATCACGAATAAGCCATGAAAACAAATACTAAGACACGCTTCAAAAAAACTTCAACTCTAAAATGTAGATACATAAAATAGCATATAGCCAAAAAAATGAAAAACTTTGTGCGTCGCATTCAAACAATAACTTTGCAATCAAAAATAAATAAATAAAGTGCAAGGAGCAGTCACCTCAACACTGTCGGCCAGCTACGTCAGCACTCCTTAAGAACGCCGAAATTGGCGCGCATTTAAGGTGAGATGGTGCAACATAAAAATGCATATGCATGATTTAGCATAAAACAAGGAGATTAGGAACCAAGCAGTAAAACCTCTAAACAACATGTGAATCCAAATGAACCTAATGATTTAAATTAAATTAAACATATAATCAAAAAGATTAAAAACCTAATCAAAAATAGAAGAAAAGTATGCACTTAGCCTCACGGGCGACTGCCTCACCATCATAAAAAAAGGAAAGACCTTGTCAACAATTTCTGAAACCGCCAATTTGGCGCACCTATAAAAATAAAACTTAGCAAACTCTGCAATCAAAAATTACTAAAATTCAAGGAGCAATCACCTCAGCACCGTCGGCCAGCTATGCCAGCAATTTTTGAGAACGCCGAAACTGGCGCGCATTTAAGGTGAGAGGGTATTACGTAAAAATACATATGCATGAGTAAACCTGAAACCTGGGAAATAAAAACCAAACAATAACAACAAAATGAACCTATCACATAATCAAAAAGATTACAAAACATGAACAGAAAAAAACGAAAAAGAAAAATAGTAAAAATAAAGGTATTCACTTAGCCTCACAGGCAACTGCCTCACTATCATAAAAAAGCCATGTCGCCAATTTCTGAAAAGATGTACTCTTAAAACGAAAAAGTCAACAACCGTTAAGACTCAAGAGCGATTACCTTAGCATTGTCGGCTAGCAATTCTTAAGAACGCCAGGTAGGCGCACTTTAAGGTTAAAAGTGGAGGAGTGGCCTAGTGGTTGGGGCAAGGTACTTCAGGCCAGAAGGTCGGGGGTTCAAATCCCACTAGAGGACAGCAACCTTGGGCTGGAAGGACTGGGGTTTCTAGTCCCACAGGTGCTCCTTGTGGTCTTGGGCAAGCCACTTAACCCTCCATAGCCCATGTTCCCTGCAAAATAGTTATCTCCAAGTTATAATGCCCTGTTCAATGTAATCTCAGTTTGTTCAATGTAAACCGCCTTGATATCCTGAAAGGCGGTATATAAGAAATGTTAAATAAATAAAAAAAAATAAATAAAAAAAGATACAGCTTATAAATATGCATTAAAGGGTATAAAAACAACTGTATTGCCCCGACTTTAAATATTTATTAAACCTCTTCCTAAAAAACTTCTTAAAAAAGGCCAGCAATGCCTCACATGAAGAACATAAAAAATAATAAGTAATAAATAAAAAACAGTAAGAACTTCACTCTGTGCACAGAGCATAATACCCCTGACGCCATAGACTGGCTGATCTTGAAAGGTTCAAAAATGGCGTACAAAATGAAATTTCTGCTGATGTATGAAAAAGCAAAACTAGCCATATTTCACAGGAAAACTGCTAAATTGAGATCTTGATTCAGACCCAAAGGGTCCACTGACTGCAACTCATAAATAAACAGCTGTTCAAGTTTAAGTAATATCGAGTCTATATTGCCACCACGCCAGTGTGGATGTACAACTTTTAAAACGAAAAATTTTAAATCTGACACAAGGTGGCCCTTTTCAATCCAATGAGCAACCATTGGTTTGTCTGGAACACGTCTCCCTATACAACTTTTATGTTCTATGATACGTGTCTTAACGGACCGGGTAGTTTTGCCAACATATAATAATTTGCATGGGCACATGACTACATATACAACATTACTAGTCAAACAATTAGAGTAATGATTAAGAAAAAACTTCTTTTGAGTGACTGGGTGAATAAACACATCCTTCATAATAATGCCATTCAAACACACAGAACATCGCCTACATTGGAAATGACCTTTAATTTTTACAACTGGTCGTGGTTTAGATAGAGCTGATGGAACTAAGTAATTTTTCAAATTACGATTCCTTTTATGTGCTATAGTTAAAGATTTATGTGTTAAAAAAGGAAGTGATGAAATCAAATGCCATTCCCGTTTGATAATTTTGGAAATATCTCTGGAGAGGGCCGAAAAGGTTAAGGCACAGACCACATTGCTCTCATTAGTTGGTATCTTCTTCTGAAGGAGTGAATTCCTATCTAATGTTTTAACTTTGGTATATGCCTTTTGAATGACATGCGTGGGATATCCTCTCTCTTTAAACCTGGCATTCATATTAGTTGCATGTTTTTCAAAATCATTCTGCCTAGTGCATAACCGCCTAACTCTAAGGAGTTGACTATAAGGAAGGTTGTCCTTCAAAGACTTGTTATGAAAGCTATCATAACATAGAAGGGTATTACGGTCAGTAGGCTTACGATACAGATCCGTAAGAAAGCCATCAGCACCCTTTTTGATGTAAATGTCAAGATATGAAATTTGAACTGAACTAAAGGCCCCTTCAAATTTTAAGTGTGTGTGCTGGGAATTGAGCCAAAGAAAAAAAGACTGTAAATCCGCTTCATTGCCATCCCAAATTAAAAAAACATCATCTATTTATCGCAGCCACAATTTTATAAACTTCTTGAATGGATGATGTTGTAAGAATTGGAGCTCAAAATTGGCAACATAGAGGTTGGCCACGTCAGGGGCCTTGGAGGAGCCCATGGCGACCCCTTTTATCTGTTTATAGAAGACTTCCCGAAAACAAAATAAGTTTTCACACAACAAGGGCAGCCATCTGAGTTAAAAAACATGTAGGAGTACGAACAGGTGGATTTCTTTTAATGAGTGTATTAGCAATGACCTCTAAGGCAGCAGCTTGAGGAATATTAGTGTACAAGGAATTTATATCCAACGTTACTAAAATCAAATGCTCATGATAACCAGTAAAATCATTCAAAATATTAATAACATGCGTAGAGTCTCGAATATAAGAGGGAATTTGGGGAACAAAGGGCTGAAGAAAATAATCCAAAAATTTTGATAAAGGTTCCAATAAGGATCCTATTGCTAAATCATGCATATGCATTTTTATGTTGCACCATCTCACCTTAAATGCACGCCAATTTCGGCGTTCTTAAGGAGTGCTGACGTAGCTGGCCGACGGTGTTGAGGTGACTGCTCCTTGCACTTTATTTATTTATTTTTGATTGCAAAGTTATTGTTTGAATGCGACGCACAAAGTTTTTCATTTTTTTGGCTATATGTTATTTTATGTATCTACATTTTAGAGTTGACGTTTTTTTGAAGCGCGTCTTAGTATTTGTTGTCATGGCTTATTCGTGATGTTGTGGCAGTCGCCCGTGATTTCTAGCGATCCTTCCCCTTTTTTTAAAAACAAAAATTTTTTATATATATCATAAAAAAGTTTTTTGAAATAGCACATGGTTCGTATGTACAATTTTTGAGTGATATAATCTGTGCTGCAATAATGTTAGGTTGGTTGCGCTCTGGACTATTTTTATTGGATTTCTTCAACTTCTTTACATCTTCTTTTCCAAGCCACTTCTTATGCATTTTTAAATGTATTGATGTAACACTGATAAAGTGCTGTTTTTAAATGTCGATGTTAATTTCTGTTCATGGACTCTGGCAGTTGCTTTTGTCAAGTACTTTTGACATTTTGTAGTTCCGATGTTCACAGTTTCACTTTCGCTTAATATCAGTAGCTTTGTCATTTATTTTCTTAGGGGTTTGCAACAATGTTATTTGTCTGACAATGTGCATGTTCTTTGATTCATTACCACTTTGTTTACCCCTTTTTTGGGGTTTATATGTTTAAAGTGGGTTTATTTAAAAGAATGTGTTTTTCCAATTTAGGTCTGGGTTTTCCATTTTTTAATTTTTAATTTTTAATTTTTATCTATATTATGTTAGTATTGAATTTTGATTGCCAATTTTAACTGTTGAATATTATATTTATGTTTTTAATGGTTTTTACACAAACATTATATTTTTTAGCATTGTCTACCACACGATTGGTTTTGTGCCATATCTTTATTGCTATTTGCGCTACATCTAGTGTACCAATAGAGATCACCTGTGAGTATGTTATGATTTTATTATCTTGCATTGTTGGTTTTTCAATCTGTATGGTGTGGTTTTATGTGTATTTATGTTTTTGTTATTTTAATATTTTTGTATTTCTCATGTATATTCCATGTTTCATTATTTTATTATATTGTTTTGCTGTCCTCCAGCACCCCCTGATGAAGGCAATCGCCGAAACGCGTTGGGGTTTGTTTAATTAATAAAGCGCACGTGACTTCCATATCTACTAGCTCCTGTGGTAAAATATAGGGACATGCTCTGCAGGAACCACAGCTGGGACCTGCACCTGTGACCCTCTGCTCCTGGACACACTGGCTGGGTGTACTGCACCACACTGTTGCCACAGATGCATGGCAGTCCCTGGGGCTACCTGCACTTTTCCTCAGCCAGACCTTTTATGTTGCACTGCACACCACGTACTGATGCAGAGCATGGCCTAGGTCCACTGCAGGGAGGTGGCACTGCCCTCTCCAGTACAGGCACATGCCCCCCTGCCAAGCTGACGTGGCCATTTGCTGTCGGTGCTGGTAGTGCGCAGTCCCAGGCCATCCACTGTGTAGGTAGGCACTCGCCTAGGGAGCGGGTTCCGGGGGGGGGGCATACATGGACATCCTCACATCCCCCCATCACTGCCTACTGTAATCTTCTGGTCTACTCTCCGTTTGGTCCTGGGTTCATTTCACAGAGACAGTAGGGTAAGCAGCACAAATAAGATAATCAAACAGGTGTCGCTTGGAAAAAGGGTTTTATATAGAAATAGGCTTATTACAAAGTTACAGAACAGAGGTAGGAAGTTGTTAGAAAGCTGCTTCAGTTTACTTCAATGAATCTGTGTGTGTCTGTGTGTGTGTGTGTGTGTGTGTGTGTGTGTGTGTGTGTGTGTGTGTGTGTGAGAGAGAGAGAGAGGTAAGAAAATGTGGGTCAGAGCCTCATAGTAAGAAGAATAGGGAGAGAAAGAGAGAGAACAAGGGGGAGGGGAGAGAAGTGGGTGTCAGAGCCTCATGGCAAGGTGTGTCCGATGAAAATAGGAAGAGAGAGAGAAAGAGGAAGTATTTCTGTCCTTTATAGTGAATTTTCTCTAGCACCTACCTTTGAGGTCTGCTATTGTTTCCAGTCACCTCCCTTTGAGGTCTGCTATTCTTGATTTAGCAAGGAGGGCTGCAGACCAATCTCATCAGGCCCGGAGACTGACATCACCAGGGGGTCAGAGTTAATCTCATCTTGTAAACTACCCTCATTAAGTTTGGAGACTGATATCACCAGAGTAACAAAGCTGCTTGAAATCCAAGGTCTGGGAACAGCCATGACACCTATGCTAGGCATGATGTCCTGCTGGTGTATGCTGACATCTCCCACACCTTTTTTATTTTTATTTATTATTTGTGCCTGGAAATGGTGGAAGCAAACCTGTGGTACCTGTCCCAGCTGCCATTACATGATAGTAATAATCAATAGTCAAAAGAATACCCGAACCCCCAACTGCAATCACCAAATCGTTTTTTTGTCGGGCATAAACCGCAAGGTGAGGAGGACTTCCTCAGCACCTCACGCAGTACATACCCCTTTTTTTATTTTATCTTTTTCTTGTTCATATAAATGATTAACTTGTCTTAAAAACCGTAAAAAGGCTTCACACTTATCTGCTCAAGCACGACGTGCACGTTTCAAAGCAACCAGCTTCTGTTTCAAGTGTCCCCAAAGCAAAATAGTGTGTCCATCTCTTCCAAATCCAAAAAACGCTGAAGCTTTTGGCGGGTGACGTCAGGGGGCCAATCAGATAGGCCAATTATAGAACCGCCTATTAAAGGATGAACCAATCACAAACAGCAGGGAAACCCCACCACAGGGGAACCCCTACACAGATAGGTTTATACCTCACAATGTTAGCCAATCAATGTCCTTATTCAATCCTGCAGGAGTCATTGAGTTTAATGTGAAAATCCAGCGCTGTTCAAGATTTCTTAGACGGGCCAGTCGATCTCCTCCCCTCGGATCATACGGTACAGAATCAATCACTGTCCATTTTAAATGTTCAAACTTATGATGGAAATCTAGACAGTGTTGTACCATCGGGGCTGTCAATACAGAATGTCGCAATCGGGACGCATGTTCACCCAATCGTATCCGCACAACGCGACTGGTGCTGCCAACATAATATTGGGTACAAGGGCAGATAAAAATGTATACTACAAAATCAGATGCACATGTAGTAAACCATCGACGATGAAAGACCTTTCCCGTAATCAAATCAGTCCAAGTCGTGCCTGTTATAGCCAAAGTACAATAAGTACAATTCCCACAAATGTCATGAGCACCCAGTCTACCAGCAGACGCAAGCGGCTGATCGGTACATGTAGCAGATCTCACCAGCCGATCCCGAAGGTTTCGTCCTCTCGAATAAGCGATTTACAGCGGCTTATTCAAACTGGGGCATAAAGAAAGTACTGCCCAGTGTTTCCTTAATATCGATGCCACTTTGCCAGAATGACTCATATATGGCAATACTCCAGTCACCCGGGGAGGGGTCCCACCCCCAGGAGGGGAAGACAATCCACTGTCTAAGTACCACTCTCGATGTGAATACAAAGCCCTCCTGTATGCCCTTGAAATAATCGTCTTAGGATAGCCTTTCACTGACAATCGTTGCCACAAATCCATGGCATGATGTTTGTACTGGGCTGTGGAAGAACATAAACGACGGATTCTCAAAAACTGTCCAAAGGGGAGTCCCCGACGTAGAGGCTCTGGATGGAAACTGCCAAAATTCAGCAAACTATTTCTTTGTACCGGCTTCCTATACAGCGTAGTGAGCAATGTCGATCCCTCACGATAGACAAGCATGTCTAAAAACTCAAGTTTATCCAAAGCGATATGAGCAGTGTATTTTATATGCGGTTTGATGTTATCCAACCAACCAATAAAAACCTGTAAAGAGGCGAGATCAGAAAGCCAGATGAAGAAGATATCATCAAGAAATCTTTTCCATAATGCCACATTGGCAAATCCTTCTGAAGGAAAAATATACTGTTCCTCAATTGCCGCCATGTATAACGTTGCAAGAGAGGGGGCTACTGTGGCCCCCATTGCAATGCCGAAAATTTGCTGAAAAAAAGCCCCTTCAAAAAGAAAATAATTTCGGGTAAGTACTAAAGAGATCAATGTAATCAAAAAATCTTTAAGTAATCGAGTTGGTGCCTTAGTAAATTTGGAATGCAACAGGTCCACCACCTCCCCCTGATCGACATTAGTGTATAGGGCCACCACGTCTAATGTAACAATATACCAAGTTGTAGATGGTAAACAAAGTGTATGCAAAAAACTCAGAAAATGTGTTGAATCTCGGATATACGACTGTACAGTGGCAGCCTCTACCTTGAGAAAAACATCACAAAATTTCGATAACGGTTCAAGGACCGACCCTCGACACGAAACTATTGGTCTACCAGGGGGGTCAGATAGAGATTTGTGGACCTTGGGAACAAAATAGATTACCGGTATCTTTGGATGAGAAATGGAAAGAAACCGTAATTCCCGAGATGTAATCCAACCTCTTGAAAAAGCCCCCAAAAGCAGCTCATGGATCTCAGACTTTAAAGACTCAGTAGGATCTGCTGATAGCCGCCGATAAACACGAGAGTCGAACACATGCGCTCGTAATTTGGAGAGATAAATCTCCGTATCCCATACCACGATCGCTCCTCCTTTGTCCGCACTCCGAATAGTAATAGTGGAATCCCGAGTGATTTCCTCCAAACTTGACCAGTCAGATCGAGAAATATTAGACGACCATCTCGTAAAAGACCGTTCACTCATCTCTAGGTCTATCGCTTTGGATAAACTTGAGTTTTTAGACATGCTTGTCTATCGTGAGGGATCGACATTGCTCACTACGCTGTATAGGAAGCCGGTACAAAGAAATAGCTTGCTGAATTTTGGCAGTTTCCATCCAGAGCCTCTACGTCGGGGACTCCCCTTTGGACAGTTTTTGAGAATCCGTCGTTTATGTTCTTCCACAGCCCAGTACAAACATCATGCCATGGATTTGTGGCAACGATTGTCAGTGAAAGGCTATCCTAAGACGATTATTTCAAGGGCATACAGGAGGGCTTTGTATTCACATCGAGAGTGGTACTTAGACAGCGGATTGTCTTCCCCTCCTGGGGGTGGGACCCCTCCCCGGGTGACTGGAGTATTGCCATATATGAGTCATTCTGGCAAAGTGGCATCGATATTAAGGAAACACTGGGCAGTACTTTCTTTATACCCCAGTTTGAATAAGCCGCTGCAAATCGCTTATTTGAGAGGACGAAACCTTCGGGATCGGCTGGTGAGATCTGCTACATGTACCAATCAGCCGCTTGCGTCTGCTGGTAGACTGGGTGCTCATGACATTTGTGGGAATTGTACTTATTGTACTTTGGCTATAACAGGCACGACTTGGACTGATTTGATTACGGGAAAGGTCTTTCATCGTCGATGGTTTACTACATGTGCATCTGATTTTGTAGTATACATTTTTATCTGCCCTTGTACCCAATATTATGTTGGCAGCACCAGTCGCGTTGTGCGGATACGATTGGGTGAACATGCGTCCCGATTGCGACATTCTGTATTGACAGCCCCGATGGTACAACACTGTCTAGATTTCCATCATAAGTTTGAACATTTAAAATGGACAGTGATTGATTCTGTACCGTATGATCCGAGGGGAGGAGATCGACTGGCCCGTCTAAGAAATCTTGAACAGCGCTGGATTTTCACATTAAACTCAATGACTCCTGCAGGATTGAATAAGGACATTGATTGGCTAACATTGTGAGGTATAAACCTATCTGTGTAGGTGTTCCCCTGTGGTGGGGTTTCCCTGCTGTTTGTGATTGGTTCATCCTTTAATAGGCGGTTCTATAATTGGCCTATCTGATTGGCCCCCTGACGTCACCCGCCAAAAGCTTCGGCGTTTTTTGGATTTGGAAGAGATGGACACACTATTTTGCTTTGGGGACACTTGAAACAGAAGCTGGTTGCTTCGAAACGTGCACGTCGTGCTTGAGCAGATAAGTGTGAAGCCTTTTTACGGTTTTTAAGACAAGTTAATCATTTATATGAACAAGAAAAAGATAAAATAAAAAAAGGGGTATGTACTGCGTGAGGTGCTGAGGAAGTCCTCCTCACCTTGCGGTTTATGCCCGACAAAAAAACGATTTGGTGATTGCAGTTGGGGGTTCGGGTATTCTTTTGACTATTGATATTTATAGGAATACCTAGTTGTGGGAAATTTTTGTTTTGAGTTATTACATGATAGTAGGCAGCTTGTCTAATACCTCCTGTATTAAATACCTTGCTATGTCTAGCAGGTCTCCTGTCCTGCACAGTACTGTCTCTAGTGTTCTAGAGATAAACAAGTCCCCTTATGAGTCCAAACCTCGTGTCTTAGGTAGGGCAGCCACTACTGGGGGGGGGACGACCCAATATGCTACCTCCGTGCCCGTCTTAGAGAGAGTGAACAGTGCATAAGGGCTGCAGGAATTTTTGAGGAGGTTAAAGCCGAAAGGTACCAGGATGCTATGAGTGAGGATAGGAAGCAATACTAGACTGCAGCTGACTCTGGTATTCAATGTAATAGGAAATGCCAAATTAGCAGGCCAAATGAGCCTGGATGTAGGGGTAGATGCTGGAGAAATTCAGTGTAACTACCTTAAAATGTTGTTGTTCTGTAGGACATGCGCTACAAGGACATGTACATTTGTTTCATTTTACAACACAGGAAAATTATGATAATGCATAGCAATATTTGTACAGCAGTTAAAATAATAATAGGGTCAATAAAAACATTAAAGACATGATCAGCAGTAGGTGAGTAACCAAATAATTCCCACACAGACACATGAGCATCTTGTAGCAAGTGTCCAACAATTTGTTGAATGTGTCCATTCTCGTAAACGATGGTGTGATTCACTTCAGTGGATGTTGTTTTAAGGTGATCAATATAGGCATGGAGTTCTGTAAAGTTGAGCAGTTTATGTAGTGTCTCTTCTCCCATGCCAAGTGGTAATGGATGCACAGCATATGAGATAAAGTCTGAAATGTCCATAGAGTCATTGGTAACCAGTGGTGTGGAATAAGTTGTCCCATTAATGGTGATGGAGACCAGTGGTGTATGACTGCACCAGGTATTGTTTGGTAAATAGTTTGAACTGTACAACAAAGTGTTCTTGGGAAGGCGAATGTCATGCATTCTGGGAGCAATTGAAAAAGAAACAGTCTGGGGAAAGAACAGATGAAAACAAAAGTGTCCAGCTCCAAGGTAATACAAACTGTGTGAGGTAATCAGGGAATATGAGAGCTTAACAGTCAGGGAGCAGGAGGAGGAATTGTTCCAGCAGGAGATGTCAGCCTCTTTAAACTGGTGAGGTTGACACTTGAACTCAAATGTAGTCTGCTCACACAAACTGGGGTCCATCGGCTTGAATGAAGTCCAGGTGTCGTCCAGTGGCTGCACCCATGTGAGATGGTCCACAGGATACATAAGCATATTATCAAACTGCACCCCAATATTAACAATAGGATAAATAACTGTGTGTTGTCCTGACCATGGGATCAAAGTACAGATAGAGCAGCCTTGTGGTGAACAAATGGGAACACTAACTGTCCACCAATCAAGGTGAGCTATAGCAAATTCAGGTATTTTGGTACTAGCCATATGGACGAGAAATGGTGGCCAGTGTCCTAACTTAGCAGTGATCAGAATTTCCTTTAGTATAGTAATAAGCTCGATCTGTACTTGATCACAGGCAAGAGCCCAGGAAATATTCTTTCCCAATCTATATTCTGCATGTGCTAAGGTAACAATTTTCTGTTCTATAATGGGAGATATAAGAGCAGAGGTATCTACAACTACATTGGACAGTTTAGAGGAGGCTTCATTAATAATATGTTGTGAGGTAAAACCATCAGCAGCATGCTGAGCAGTGGATCCCATTTTATTATGGAGCACCTCTATATCAATTATATTAAGGGCACCCAGTGCTGGTGAATTGCATGTGGAAGAAATAGGTCTAATCAGACCCCTCTCCTCCAGTATCTTCACAATTTTAGTCACTGGTTCTATAGCCTGATGAGGTACTGGGTATTGTTTCTGTGGTGGAGGATCCTCACCTTCCAACAGTATTTCTGTGTGCATTTTCCCATAATCTAACTTGTCTTGAGCCCAGACTGGAATATCAGCCACCTCTGAAGGAATTACACACAGATCATACTGCTAAGCTGCCTTGGTGCACTGAGTTGCTAACTGCATGGGAATGACTTCATGCACTAAAGTTTTAGAAACACTTGAAGTTCCTGAATACTGCCACAATTTAAGATTAGCCATATCCACCACCAAATTTAACTGGTTGAGAACGTCAATTCCAATTATTTCTTTTGGTGTGTTCACTATAGTGGAGGCAGTGGTTTCCAACATTTCCTTGTTTTGTTCACTGTGCACAGGGATACCCCATTTAACTGGGATAGCCACACATTTGAAAACTGTGTCATTAATTCCTTGAATTTCATAAATTTCCATATTTTTCTGATCTGCAGTGGGAGAAGCTCTGTTTGTAAAACTAATTCCAGCCCCTGTGTCAATCAAAGCTAGTTTATCCTGACCCCTTATTCTACTGATAACATTGGGGCGTCCACAAGAGTCCAGTATCAAGGATGTTACAAGCCTTAAACTGTATTCTGGGCCTGTATCTGTTTCATCATCCAGAGGCTCTGGAATTGAGTCCTCTGCTGAGAGAACGGAGGCAGGCTGGGCTATGAAGGCTTGAGACATTTTGATATCTGAACCCAAGAGGTCAGGACACCCCTAAGCTCTAGCCTTGTGTTTGTCCTGTGCTGCTTGTAAGTCCTGTTTTAATTTATCTATTTCTATCTGCAGTATGTGTTTGTCCTGTTCCCATTTAATTTTCTCCTTTTCTAATCCATCTGTCTGTGCTTTGAGCTCTTGAAAGGGAATGTAACCTGAGGAGTTTCTAAAAGTACCTCTGCTTTGTCCTCTCCAAGGTGTCTGTCCTCGGTATCCTTTGTCTGTGTTTTTTGTGTATTGGGAGGATCCCTCAGCTTGCTACTTCCGTGCTTCTGATACTGTTATGACCTGCGAGGGCTGGGTCTTCCAAACAGACCCAATTCTGAGCATTAAAGTATCAAAAGGGGTTGCTTTAGGGTCTTCAGAAAATAACAGAAGGTGTTTTGTAATCTCAGGGGATAGCAATTCTAATAAAAATGTTTTATGCGTGCTCTCCCCATAATCTTCTGCATTGGGCCAGGACTCCTGCTCATCAAGAACTGCTTTTAAAATCCAGGCTCTATATGCAAACTCTTCCAGTGTATCATTTGGTAGAGGTGAAATAATTTTAAATACTTTCATAGGGGAACAGTGACATGGTTTCTCAATACCCCTTTTAACCAACTGGTATGGGTGAGTGAGAGAGCCAACTTTATAATAGTGTGGCCCCAGAGCCAGATGCATAAGTCTATCAAAGTCTGATTGTTTTCTTCTGTATTTCCCTAGACCCCAGTGAATCAGAATATCAGTGGCCCATTTGCACCAGTCATTAACATTAAAAGGCATAGGGCCAGTTTTCTCAACTATTCTTTCCATGTCTCTGTCTTTTAAATTGTCCTGCAGCATCACTTTAACTGGTGCTCTGAGTTCAGTACTGGGTGCCATGTCTGAGTTATCTGAATTATCCTCCTGACACAGATCCTGATTATTGCTCTGTTCTGGCTGAGATAAACTATTAGGATTTTCTTCCTCTGTGCTGTTTTCCTCTGTATTTTTCCCAGTCCTAAGTCCAGCTATGCATACTTTTTGTATTCTTTTGTTTCTCAATAGCTTGGATGCATGGCTTATAGGGTGTGTCATAGGCATAGGGGGCTGAGGGAGAAATGGGTGTTGGCCAGGGCGTATATTTCTTTTGTCTTTCAGAGGCCAATTGATCCTTAACGTGCCTCAATTCAAGTTTAAGTGCTTCTAATTGCTCACTAACAGTTATAAAAGAATTTGTGGCTTGTATCACCTGAGTCCTTTGTATGGAAATGCAACTTTGTGCCTCCTCAAGGTCTTTGGTCAATTGGGTACAATGAGAAGTCAGTTCAATATTGTCCTGTTTCATGCTAATGAGCCCCCTGCACATGCCTTGGATAAAAAGGCATTTTCTTTTATTTGTTTTCTTTTTGAATTCTTGATAATGGTTTAACATTTGTCTTTGAATATTATACCATGATGACTCAGGGAATTCACCTTCAAAGGGACCACCTTTCCTCTTACAGTATGTCAGTACTATTTGTTCCAGTTCTTTAAAATCAAAGGCTTCCATATTTGAGACTGCAGAAAGGCTGTAGTTGGACTATCTCAAATGTGCAACCTTGGAAGGAGGAATGCTCACTTTTATGAAGAAGTGAGACTTAGAATTATAGTTGGAATGGCATAAATTTTATGGGTGTTCAGTAAAGAGTACTGGCATAAAGACTACGCCTTAAAATTATACCTGAATAAAAAGTGGTTACCACCTTTTAACAGGGTGGAAGTTCAGGATGAAATTATAGTAAGAAGGGTGTTAGGAGATTAACAGAATTGTCAGTTATACCTGACAGGAGACTGAGAAATAAAAGGCAAAGGGACAGGAGGTAATAGTGTTACTAGGAAAGATGTATATTGTATTCAATGAGGGACTGTTTACCTGTGTACCACTTCCAAACTAAAGCTGGACTATCTCTCTGTCTTTTCTTAGCAGCTCAAATACTAGAGAAAAATCTGTGCCTTGCAACAAACCGTAACAAGCCTCTACCTACAAATAAGAAAATTGCAAGCCACTCTATGTCCCTAGGTGTAGGCAATATTAAAATTCTGGATTATTACAGAGCCTTTTGATAATAAAAATCTCACCTTGTCTAACCCACAAAACAAATGTATCACTGGAACTTTTCACTAAATCCAGCCTGTAACCAAAATTGTCAATTGTACATGGTCACAATGGCTTTTGATTTTCCTGTCGCACCCTGTCTGAAATCCACTTTAATGTATCAAACAAAATTATTACTTACCCAACTGGAGATCTGCTGTGAAGTCTGAGACGGCCCCATTAAAATGTAATCTTCTGATATGTAATCTTCTGGTCTACTCTCCGTTTGGTCCTGGGTTCATTTCACAGAGACAGTAGGGTAAGCAGCACAAATAAGATAATCAAACAGGTGTGGCTTGGAAAAAGGGTTTTATATAGAAATAGGCTTATTACAAAGTTACAGAACAGAGGTAGGAGGTTGTTAGAAAGCTGCTTCAGTTTACTTCAATGAATCTGTGTGTGTGTGTGTGTGTGAGAGAGAGAGAGAGAGGTAAGAAAATGTGGGTCAGAGCCTCATAGTAAGAAGAATAGGGAGAGAAAGAGAGAACAAGGGGGAGGGGAGAGAAGTGGGTGTCAGAGTCTCATGGCAAGGTGTGTCCGATGAAAATAGGA
This sequence comes from Ichthyophis bannanicus, assembly GCA_033557465.1. NCBI lineage: Eukaryota > Metazoa > Chordata > Amphibia > Gymnophiona > Ichthyophiidae > Ichthyophis > Ichthyophis bannanicus. The sequence goes on from CM066031.1 coordinate 554,351,614, forward strand.
AGAGAGAGAGAAAGAGGAAGTATTTCTGTCTTTTATAGTGAATTTTCTCTAGCACCTCCCTTTGAGGTCTGCTATTGTTTCCAGTCACCTCCCTTTGAGGTCTGCTATTCTTGATTTAGCAAGGAGGGGCTGCAGACCAATCTCATCAGGCCCGGAGACTGACATCACCAGGGGGTCAGAGTTAATCTCATCTTGTAAACTACCCTCATTAAGTTTGGAGACTGATATCACCAGATTAACAAAGCTGCTTGAAATCCAAGGTCTGGGAACAGCCATGACACCTATGCTAGGCATGATGTCCTGCTGGTGTATGCTGACACCTACCACTATTATGTCCCCTCCACATGGGGGCGGGATGGCTGGGGGGATGTCAGGTCTGTGCCCTAGCGACTATTGGCTAGGGTGGACCAGGTAGATATTGGTGGATTGTGTTTGGCCTTGGTTAACTGCTGTTTGCTGATCTCCGGTGTCTATGTTCCTATGTTCCACCTAGGCGCCCGCCTGGTCCACCCTGTGCCTCTGCTGTCCATGTTACATGTCCCGCCTGCGGCCCTCTATGCCCCATTTGCACCCATCGCCATAGTGGCCATTCGTACTTTGGCACTATGGTATTGCTGTACATGGAGCACTACTATCACAGATTTTTGGCTCCCTGCCTGGGCTGTACATTGCTGACACGTAAACGATTTTTCTCTCCTGCATATGTACATCTAACAGCAGGTTTTCAATCGCATTAGGATTCAGCTCTTCAGATCAGCACGTTAGTGTGAATGGAGCCTCTCCCCGCCCACACTCCGCCCATTGACCCCTTCTCTCTGCCTTCTCTCCACCTTCTGCGGTGTTTACCGCGCCGCGGAACGTCAACGATCATTAAGTAATGATAACGCGCGTTATGAGATGTTAACGATCGTTAACGTCTCATAACGCACGTTATCGTTACTTAACAATCGTTAACGTTACGTAACACGCGTTATGTAATGTTACCACAGTTTAGTAAACATACCCCTCAGTGTACAAATCGTCTACCTTCTTTAAAACAAGTTGCTCATATGCTTCAATCAAAACATTACTCGTATTGGATGGTATCCATGTATTTTTATTTATTTATTTTAGGTTTTTCTATACCGTGCTCTTTAAAATCAGCTCGGTTTACATTAGAACACTTTTGTACAATGCAGACAGCATCTGAACTGTACTTACAAGGAACAGGGTTTACAACTTGGCTAACTGGGGTAACTATGTACAGGCTACATAGCAGCAGGCTACTTAGTTATTTATTATTTATTTATTTAACATTTCTTCTATACCGCGCTATTAAAATCAGTGCGGTGTACAATGAACAAAACATACTGCAATGCATACAAGCAACATTGAGTTTACATAGAACAGGGAAGGATAAATACATGGGATAACCGGGGAAACTATGTACAGATAACTTTATACTATATATATATATTTTTTTTTTAACTATATACAATATTCTAAATTCGATTGGATATTGTGCGTGAGACATTTGGGTATGGCAGATAAGTGGTCATCTTGGTTATCTGGTGGGCTATCGTGTAGTCTAACCATTTTCTGGTTGTATTAGAGTGCTAATGCATCTGGGGCATGTGGGAATCTTGGTAGATGTGTGAGTGTCCAGGATAACCTCTGGGTAACATTTTGTGAACAAATGGTGTTTCACGGCTTTTCGGAATTGTATTAGGCTCTTGATGCCACGGATTTCATGGGGGAGTGTATTCCAGTTTAGAGGGGCGAATATTGAGAAAGCTCTGTTTGACGTAGCTTTAGTACATGATGTCATCATCTTAGGAACTATTAAGGTGTTCGTAGCAGTAGTTCTCCTGTTTCTATTTTCGAGGGTGCTGTGAATTAGGTTGCTGATTGGTGTGGGTGGGTAATTATTCATTGCTTTGAAGGTCAGGATTAGTGACTTATAGTGGAGTCTGGCTTGTAGAGGTAGCCAGTGTAGGTCTTTCATGATAGGTGTTATGTGAGCAGATCTTGGTGACCCAGAGAGGACCCTTGCAGCTGCATTCATAGCCAGGCGAAGCGGATTTAAAGTTGATTGAGAGATCCCGTGGAGGATGATGTTAGCAAAATCTAGATGTGGGAGGACTAATGCCTGGAAGGTTGATCGGTAGTCAGTGTAATCAAGTAGGGGGCGGAGGTGGCGTAGTGTTCTGATCTTATGATATATAGTTTTTGTCACATTTTTCACATGCGTTGTCATGTCCAGGTGCTGGTCCAGTGTGATGCCGAGATATCGGATTGTGGGTTTGGACTTTAATTCTATGTTGTTGACCAGTAGCGATGGAGGTGGTATGAACTTACGATTCCTTGTAATAAAAAGAACATCAGTTTTGCTATGATTGATTCGTAGGTTTTGTGTCAGCAGCCATTCAGCTACTGCTCCGAAACAGTTGGTTATTGGGAAAAACACTGGTTGGTCAATCTTGAACGGCATGTATATGAGGATGTCATCTGTGTATGCCAGGCATTGTACGTTGAAGGATCGGATCAATTCACATATCGGCTGCATATATATATTGAACATTAGTGCCGATAAGGAAGATCCTTGCGGTACACCTTGAGATTGTAGGAATGGTTCCGAGGATTCATGGTCTGTCTTGACTTGTTGCCACCTATTGGAAAGGTAGGATTTACACCATTCCAGTGCTGTGCTTCGAATCCCCTTTTCTATCAGGCATTGCAGAAGTATGTCGTGATTCACAGAGTCGAAGGCGGCGGAGATGTCTAGAAAGATGAGGACAAATCCTTGTTGGATGCTGTTTATTCCTGTGATCAGATCATTGAATAGGGTTGTAAGGATTGTGTCGACTCCATGTGCTTCTCTGAATCCATGTTGTGATTGGTCTAGTGGAGCTTCCGTGTCAATGTGATGCTGGATCTGTTGTTGAGCAGCTTTCTCGATTATTTTTGCAAGTTGGGGGATGCTCGAGATTGGCCTAAATGATTCAACTTTGGATGGATCAAGTTTACTGTTTTTTAGAAGGGGCCTGACCGAGGTGTGTTTCAGACACTGGGGGAATGAGCCAGTTAGAAAGGACTGGTTCAGCATCTTGCATAGGATTTGGCTTAGATCGTGTCGCAGTTCTTTGATCCAGCTGGCTGGGCATGGGTCATTAGGTGCCGTGCTAGGATTGATGGAGGCGATAATGTTCTCAATCTCACTAGTTGATACCGTGTTGAAATTACTAAATGGTGTTATTGGGGATGCCTTGAGCGCTACGGAGGGGTTGTTGATATTTATGTTCGTGCTGGCCTTAATCATTTTTGATTGCAGGTAGTTCGCGTAGTCCTGTGGCTGAGGCATTGCAGGTTGGGCTGAAACTGGCTCTCCTGTTATGGATTTTACTAACCTGAATAGTGCATGTGGTTTATTGATGGAGCGTTTCAATAAGTTTGTGTGGTAGAGTTTCCTACTCATTGTTATCTTCCCATGGTGGGTAGCTAAGTATGAATTATATTCTGCAAGGGCCTCTGATGAGTGGGTTCTTCGCCACTCTCTCTCGAGTTTGCGTAGGTGGTTGAGAGATGTACGCAGGTCAGTAGAGAACCATGGCGCGTGTTCTCATTTTCTTGTTTTCTTATCATTGTACAATGGACATGAGGCGGCTCTGAGGTTCTCGTCCCATTTGGCTATCAGGTCGTCTAAGTTGAGGGTGGTGTTGGTTACAAGTGGTTGTAGACTTTGTAGGACAGTGTCACGGTTGAGAGGTTGAAAGCGAGCTGTGTGGGTTCCAGATGTGTTAGATGGTATTTGGCTCTTGCGAGAAGTAAAGGTGGGTATATTAAACCGGATAAGGTTGTGATCTGACCATGGCACTGGTAGAACTGACAGTGCAAGGTCTTGGTGTGTTGAGGTGTTGAAATGAGGTGCGAAAATGAGGTCTAGTTTACCTCCCTTAGTGTGAGTGGGTGAGTCGACGTATTGTTTGTAGCCTAGATCCTCTAGTGCATCTAGAAATGCTGCTGAGTGGCTGTCATGGAGAGATGGGAGGTTGAAATCACCAACTAACCAATTTGGAGAGCGTGAGGTGGATGTAGTGCATGCAAGCTCAATTATTGTTGGAAGGTCATCCGGTAATGGGGAGGGTGCTCGATAAAGAAGGTTGATTGAGCAGAGTTCATTAGATATGGTGAGGGAGTCAAGGTGGGCTGAGCTGGAGGAGCTGCATAGCTTGAAGTTTAAATCTGCTTTGGCGAGGATGAGCGTCCCACCTCCTTTCTGAGTGGACCTGTGGCATGTGTAGAGATTGAATCCTGGTGGCAGCATCTGATTCAGGAGAACGTTGTCACAATCAGACAGCCATGTTTCCGTGACCATCAGGATGTCAAGATTGTATAGTGGAATCAGGTCCATGACTGCAGGCCATTTTGATCGTACTGATCTGGTATTTATCAACGCGCATTTCAATAGTCGTTGGCGATGGTGTTTCTCAGCTTGTGTTTTGTTGATGGCTTGTAGAGGGATGTTAAGTAGATGTGAATAGGATGTATGGTTGTTTTTTGCCGTTGTGTGGTGTGGGAATTCATACCATCTCCTTCCAATTGTATGTAGTATTGGTATGTAGCTGGTATCCTGGTTAAGGGCATTTGTGATGCAGGGGAGACCAAGGGTGAGGAGGGAAATGAGTGATAATAGGACTTTGTACATTCTAGATTACTAGTAGTACGGTACGGACAATAGAATAGTAGGGTATGAGGGATGAGTATGGGAATTAATAACTAGCTGTCTGTCAGTTTCCAATGGACTGGGTGGCTACTGGCAACAGTATAATGGCTACACGTTACAAACAGTATCACAGTGTATGAAAAATGCTGGCAACAGTATGAAATTACTAGTCTGGGTGGCTACTGGCAGCAGTATAATGACTTCTGGGTTACAACAACAGTATCACATTGTAAGAGGTTATTAGTAACAGTACAATGACTAATTATTACTGGCAACAGTATAAAGGGATACAGACAACCTTATTACAATGTATGAAAGATGGTTATGAGGACTAATTACTGGCAGCAGTATAATGACTAGTTGTTACTGGCAACAGTATAAGGCAGTATAAAGGTTAAATTAGTACTGGCAACAGTATAATTACTACTGATTTGTTGACAACAGTGTATCAGTATGAGAGGGATGGGGCTAAATTGATACTGACAACAGTATTGTTGCAGGTTGGCAATAATTCTTAAAAAGTGTATGACTACTAGTGGCAGTATACTACTACAGTATAATGGCTATTGGCAATAGTGCATAGGGAGCAGGTTATTGGTGACACTTTTGACAAACATCTAGTTGAATGAGGGTTGCTAGCATGAAGAGGCTAGTTGCACATTCTGAGCTGGTTGAGGTATATTTAAGGCTAGATATTGTCAACAGAACAGTTATACTTGCTGTACTCTGAGACTTTGGTCGTGTTGTTGAAGGAGTGGTCTCAGTTCATAAAGAGCTCAGGCTGCTATGTGCTTGAGTGTCATTGTCACTGTTTCGATGTGTGTTTTGGGCGCGAGCTCAACCCAAGGGGAGCTCGGCTGCTTTTTCTTGAGAGGTGGATCTGTCGGAGGTGGATCAGGCGTCTCGTAGTAGGCCTCTGCCTAAGGGCCGTGCCAAAGGGCCCTCTGGTGAGGCCCTCAGGCGCGGGCACGCCTTGGCGTGCAGTTGAATTTAAAGATGGCTTCGAGCCCCGATTGGGCTGGGGGAGGTGCAGGAGGAGCAAACGTGCTCTACCCTCTGTGCCGCTGATCCGATGGTGTCTGGAGGTGCAGAGGGACTCCCGGCAGCGTGCAGCTGAATTTAAAGATGGCTTCGAGCCCCGATTGGGCTGGGGGAGGTGCAGGAGGAGCAAACGTGCTCTACCCTCTGTGCCGCTGATCCGATGGTGTCTGGAGGTGCAGAGGGACTCCTGGCAGCGTGCAGCTGAATTTAAAGATGGCTTCGAGCCCCGATTGGGCTGGGGGAGGTGCAGGAGGAGCAAATGTGCTCTACCCTCTGTGCCGCTGATCCGATGGTGTCTGGAGGTGCAGAGGGACTCCCGGCAGCGTGCAGCTGAATTTAAAGATGGCTTCGAGTCCCGATTGGGCTGGGGGAGGTGCAGGAGGAGCAAACGTGCTCTACCCTCTGTGCCGCTGATCCGATGGTGTCTGGAGGTGCAGAGTTAAATGACTATATACAGGCAGAACGGCTAGTTTAGCGAAGGAGGGTGGGGACATGACAGTATGGTGGCTATTTATAAGCTCGTGTGTTATATACAAGATTGTGCGCTATATACAATTGCTTGCTAGGTGCCTGGTCGCGTTGCTGGGCTGGGGTGTGACTGCATGTTGTTGGTGGTGGTTGCATGAGGCTGGACATTTGTGAATCTCTGTTGTGGGAGTAGTACTGGAGGAACAGGTGGTGTTTCAGAACCTTTCTGAATTGGGCAAGGTCAGGTATGGAACGGACCTCCGGTGGGAGAGCATTCCAGCATGTGGGTGTGTAGTACACGAAGGCCCCGTTTCTTGTTGCTTGTGAGCACTTTGTGATCTTGCTGGGAATGTTCAGTGTGTTGACAGCAGCTGACCTTCTGACTCTGTTTGAGGGGGTGGGGAGGACGAGGTCCATGATGGAGGTGGAAGTGATGCCATGGATGGCCTTGAAAGTCATCAGTAAAATTTTGAAGGCAATTCTGCAGTGGACCGGCAGCCAATGTAGATGTTTCAGGATTGGAGTTATATGGTCATGTAGTTTTCTTAATAACCAATGGATCTGGAATAGTACTATCCTTATTGGCAAAACAATCTTCAATCTTTATTTCTGGGAAAACTTATATAACTCAACTCTGGTAGAAAAAGCATTGTGTTTACAAGAAGGGACAAAAGAAAGGCCCTTTTGTAAAACTCAAATTTCTTCAGTGTTTAATGTATAGTCAGATAAATTAAAAATCCCTTCTATTTCTCCCACGCTGTCATTTTTCTGAATGACCTCCTCGGCCCTCCATGAGTACTATGATCTCTGTGGTTCTTGTATCTAGTGGGGCCAGCCAATGGAGCCCTGAGCCCCGCCTTTCCAGAGTCCATGGAAAAACTCTGATCTTGATTAGCTGAGGGAGCCGAGGAAAAGAGAGGAGCCAAGGAATTAAAGGGTTCTTCTAAATGGCTACGACTATGTTTTCTAATTGGCTCTTCAAGTCCATAGAATCATGTCTAACTAGACGTTTTGTAGAACATTCTTGCTTTGAGTGATCTGTTTTGTGTTTACGAGATTCACTTCTGAAAGGGCCTGTTTATTAAGACAATTGTAAACAGACCCCAACTTATAGTCCTCCTCATACCTTTTAAATTTCTTACGTTTTCTATCTTTTGCTACTTTTTTGTAGTCTGATAAATGTCTATTGAAGTCTTTCTTCATACTGTCAAAACGGATATCATTTTCTTTTAGAGCATTTAGTTTTGAGTCAGTCAGATTTTAAGGATTCAGACTTCCATTTTGATGTGTGAATCAATAAAATCATTAAGTCCAAAAAGCATTTGTTAGAATTCTGGTCCAATCAGACATAAAAGAGTCATCATCCATATATATACCTGGAGCTTTATTAATATGAAGACCTCTCGGAATAATATTATGTCTGCAATACTCTAACAACGAAGAGGCATGCCTTTCTTCCCTGATCATTCTTTGGGTCAACCGCACTGTAGTCCCTCATTCTTCTTCTATACCACATACTACTTCATCCTGTCAAAGAAGGGGTCCTCCGGCAACATCTGTTGACTCTGTGTATTGTTAATCCTGTTAGAGGGCTCCTCTGAAGTAGTATTATCACTATTACAGTGCCTCAAGGTATACACAGCACTGTTCATACAGGCCCTCTTTCACAAAATAAATTGAATACAATATTGTGCAACTAAAATTATTACTGCAAGAATACTACCAACTAAAGGGCAGGGCCAGAAGAAAAAGAGAATAAGAACAGTTCCGCCTTGGAAAAAGCGCATCGAAGGAAAAATACAATCATTCAGGCAGATGCAGAAAGCCAGCGCTAAAGTCACGCTCTATCAACTTTTTACGCCTATTTGCAGTGCACAACTAGTGTACGACTTCAGCGTGTTCATGTAGAAAGAGGTTCATATGCAAATGAGCTGTGTTAAACTGTGTGCATGCAAATAAGCCATGCATTAAACTGTGCGCAAAATGGCAGCGTTAAACTGGGAAAGCAAGCCAAACACATGCACACAAGAAGTTGGTGCAAGTTTGGTATGCTCTCCCAGAGAAACGGGCACTGTGTGATTAATTTGCATAGAAAGCCCTGACAGTATTTTGATGGCATGGGGGGCTTTCTCTGATGCCTGGATCATCTGAGGGGAAATATCAAACAGATGATCCAGGCATCGGGGAAAGCTCCCCATGCCATCAAAATACTGTTGGGGGCTGGTGCCCCCTACAGAAAGCAAATCCCTAGTGGCCCAGCAGTCTCAATCCCCCCACCTGCCCAAGTAAAAATAAGTCCTGGTGGTCCAGTGGCCCCAAACCCCTACCTCTCGCCCAACCAAAAATAACCCTGGTTGCCCAGCAGCCCCAAATCCCCCACTGGCCAAAGTAAAAAATAATCCCTGATGGCCCAGCAGCCCCAATCCCCCCTGTCCATGTAAAAATACTCCCTAGTGGCCCAGCGGCCCCGAATGCCCACCCCTCACCGAACCAAAAAAAACCTGGTGGCCTAGAAACCCCCCCCCCCCACCCGGTACCTTTAGAAACGAGCGGAAGCACTGCCCATATGCTTCCGCTCTTGCCCCATCTTCAAAAAATGGCAGCACCTGGCCCTGCACAGTACATTCTGGGATGCACCGGGTGAGGTTAGACTGCCATACAGTATAAGGCATATTCTACCTTATATGGCAGTCTGACCTCACTCGGTGCATCACAGGATGCACCATGCAGGGCCAGGCACCATCATTTTTCAAGATGGTGGTGCAAGAGTGGGAGTATGTGGGCAGTGTTCCCGATCCTTTCTGAAAGGGGAGGAGGGTTGGGGGATCGGGGCCGCTGGGCCACCAGGTTTATATTTAGTTGGGTGGGGGATTTGGGGCAGCTTATCCAACAGGGTTAATTTAAGTTGAGAGGGATGGGGGTTAGGGGCCCGCTGGGCCACCAGGGATTACTTTTACTTGGGTGGGTGGGGGGGATCGGGGGTCGCTGGGCCACCAGTGATTTGCTTTTTGTCGGGGGCACTGGCCACAACAGTATTTTGATGGCATCAGGAGCTTTCCCCGATGCCTATATCATCTTTGACATTTATGCTCAGATGATCCAGGCATTGGGGAAAGCACCCGATGCCATGAAAATACTGCTGGAGGCACGCGTTACATGTTTAAGCCACCATAAGACCAAGCATAGAGATACTGGCGCTAAGGCTGGTTGCAAAATCCTCTACATGTTTTTCTGCATCAGGCGCAGCCAATATTTGCATACCATTTCATTATGTGCTTCTCATTTGCCTGTAATTTAAATACTCTTGGCATTAAATGCGCACTCGTTTTTTCTTTGTTGTTTACGTGCATGTCCATCTCTTATCTGCATTTGTGGTCAGCATTTAGTGTGCTTAAATGTGGCGTTATCTATGCTTAAAGGCCATGCTAGTTTTTTGCGTCGGCCTGATGGCATGCAGAGGTATTCCTGATAGATGGGTATCTAAAAGGATTAAGGATCATCAAAGATATTGAGGAAGATCCAAGACATCAAGCTGAAGCATGCTGCATTAACAGAAGAAGACCTGAAATTTATATGTTCCAACAATACATTGAAACTATAAGCAGAAGCGCAAAAACTGTTAAGATATGAAGAAAAACAGAAAAGAAAGATATCAAAATAAACTATTTAGAGAGGACCCGAAACAGCTCTACAGGGAATTTGTAAAGAGCATTAACATGGTAAAAATACCACCAACCAAAGCTGAAACAGAACCTTTTGGAAAAGCCTATACGAGGACCCCATAGAGCACAATCAAGAAGCAGAATGTTACCCTGTATATAGGAACACTTAGAAAAATCAAACATCAAATATATGGAATGGCCTATAGTAACAACAAAAGAGCTGGAAAGCAGGTTAAAATGAGCCCCAAACTTGAAGAGCCCGGGCCCAGATGGAGTGACCAACATTTGGCTCAAACAATTAACATTACTCTACCAAGACCTGGCAAACTGTAAAAACCAACTGATTTAGCAGCCAGAAACTTACTGCAACATCACAATGGCTTATAACAGGAAGAACATTTCTCCTTCCAAAAGGGGACCCAAGTAACATTCCCAAAAATTACAGAATAATAACTTTTCTACCTATAATCTATAAGCTGTTCACCGCAATAAATGCAGACCAAATATATGATCATATCAAATCCAATAACATCATGGCAATACAGCAAAAGGCAATAAGAGGGGAGCATATGGAACCAAAGAACAGCTAATGTTAAATAAGGTCATCATGGCCAGCGCTAAGAAAAGCAGAAATTTCAGTATAGCATGGATTGATTATAAGAAAGCTTTTGACAGTGTCCCACACTTTTGGATAATAAATTACCTTGAGATGAATATGATAAATCCTGGTCTGATACATTAAGTCCACCATGGCAATGTGGCAAGCCACCCTATTTTTGAAATATGAAGATGGTCAGTACATCATTCTTAACATCAAGATCCAGTGAGGAATAGTCCAGGGAGATTCCCTGTCACCACTTCTGTTTTGTATGGCGCTTAATTCAATGAGCACTCTCATTAACTCTTTAAGATATGGATTTATCCTAAATCCTAAAGAAGGCAACAACCCAGAGGTAACATCCCATTTATTTGTAGATGACCTGAAGCTGTACATTCCAATGACCAACAATTAGCAGAGCAACTACGTGTAATGAAAAGCTTTTCTGATGACTTTTGGCCTAGATAAATATGCTAAGGCAATTTTTTTTTAGAGGAAAATTGAGCAAAATGGAAAACATCTCCCTGACTTAGGGCTGTGATGTCAAGGAACTTGAATAGAAAGGGGTATATAAATATTTTGGAGGAAGGAACGACACTCCAGCAGAAATTACTGAGAGATTAGTAAAGAATACTATAGAAGGTTAAAATCATTACTGAAAAGTGCCTTAACATCACAGAATAAGATACACGCCATCAATCAGCTGGCAATTCCTGTACTCTCATATAGGTTTGGGATTGCAGACTAGCCTCTTAAAAATCTTGAAAAACTGGATACGAGGGGTTGCTATTTATATTTCTGGCCTTAGCAACAGTAAGTGTTGCCAGGCGCCATCCAATGGTTCCATTGGAATACTGACATTGTTGAACATAACCTTATTCATAACATTTTATCATTTGAGTGCGATTTGTTGTTTATAGTAACTTGAAAAATTCATCTCGGGCGAAAAATGGAATTAACTCGTGAACATTTTCGTGCGATTATTTTTCATAACTTTCGACGTGGATTATCAAGACAAGAGTGCATCGATGAACTTAATTTTTTATATGGCGATAAAGCACCATCCTACAGCACTGTAAAAAACTGGTATAACGAATTCAATCGTGGCCGACGTTCGCTCCAGGACGAATTCCGTCAGGGTCGTCCAAAATCGGTTGTTGTGCCAGAAAATATCGATGCTGTGTGTGAACTGATAAAGCAAGACCGTCATGTGAAATATCGTGAGATTGAGGCATCTTTGGGCATTAGTATGACAAGCATCAATAAGATATTGCATGATCATTTGGCCATAAAAAAGATTTGTTCGCGATGGAACCCGCATAATCTGACAAACGTTCAAAAGAAGGCTCATGTCGATTGGTGCAAGGAAATGTTGAAAAAATACATTCAAGGTGCATCAAAGACTGTGTATAACATCTACACAGGTGACGAATCATGGATCTATGCAAATGAGCCCGAAACAAAACAGCAATCGACTGTATGGGTCTTCCAAGACGAGCCAAATCCAACAAAAGTTGTTCGCGGAAGAAGCACATTGAAGCAAATGGTTGCCTGTTTCTTCGGCATTACTGGTCACATGGCAACAGTGCCGTTACAGCAACATAGGACGGTCAATTCTGAATGGTACATGACCATTTGTTTACCAGAAGTCTTTGGAGAAATTCAGAAAAAGTGGAAGAAGAGGCGAATAATTCTTCATCATGACAATGCGAGCTCTCACACATCGGCTCAAACAAAGGAATTTTTGACCGGCCAAAACATCGAATTGATGGGTCATCCACCGTACAGCCCTGATTTGGCACCCAATGACTTCTTTTTATTCCCGCACATCAAAAACAAATTACGTGGTCAATGATTTTCAACACTGGAAGATGCGGCTGATGCATTCAAAACGCATGTTTTGGAGTTACCTCAATCGGAGTGGAAAAAGTGCTTCGAAAATTGGTTCAAACACATGCAAAAATGTATTGATCTTCATGGAGAATATTTTGAAAAACAATAAAACCAATTTCGATCATAAATATTTGTTTTTTCATTATTAGGCCAGAAATATAAATAGCAACCCTCATATCTGAACAAGAAAACCCCTCCATGCCTATGAGATCATTTACAAGAATCAGTGTATGCTAAGACTGTACATTCCTAGAACTGAAAGAGGACTAAGCCTCATAGAGATTGATTACACATATAGAACTACTATCATAGGCCTCCAGGCCTACCTAACAGCATCATCAGATCCAAAGATACAAAAAGTTCTGAAATATGAAAGTAAGCGTCCAGAATCTGTCTCCATCATCAAACTTGGGACACGTGTTCCAACGACTAGAAGGAATGGAGTGAGAATCCACAAGTATACTTAGGAAAGGAGGCAATAGAATTTCCAAACAAGAGAAAAAATCTTCAAATAATTAGATCAGCAGACAAGGAAAAACAAGTGGCAAATGCACAAATGTTGTGAGAAATACAAAATGTTACTCCAACAATCCTTTGTTGATCAAGAATGGACATATGAATGATTAAGGAGAGGTGAACTGAAACCAAAGGATGAGAGACTGATAGTTGCAGCCCAGGACAGGGGAATACGGGCAAGATGGTTTACTGCAAGCATTGAAAAAACTGGCAAGACAGACATATGTTGATTCTATAAGAAAGATCTGGAAACAGTGACTCATTGTACAGTTGGCTGTGAAGTTTTGATGGCAGAAAATTTCTATACAAAGGCACAACAAAGTAGCATGCCTCATACACTGGAAACACTACATCACTGTGCCTGAAAAGTACTGGGATCATAACCCTAAGAGAATTGTAGAGAATGAAGAGGTTATCATCACCTGGGACATTCCCATTCAGACAGATAAGGAACTAGATGCAAGGAAACCTGAATAGTGGTAAGGGAGAAAAACACCAGAACGGCATTGGTCATAGAGGTATCGGTTCTGAATGATTATTCTGTGAATCACATAGACAGGAAGAAGATCCTGAAGTACCAAGAAATGCAGTCAGAGACCAAGAAAATGTGGCAAAAAAATACTGAATTATTTCTCATCATATTGGAAGCCACAGGCTTGATGAAGAATTTCCAAGCACATTTTGGTAAACTACCCATATATGTTACATCTTACAGACTTCAGAAAGAAGCTCTCTTTGGCACAAATCAAGTACTACGCTGAGCATTAGCAGGAAATTTAAGAGACAGAGATCATACTCCACATACCCTGGCTTAGAAGTGAGGTTTATGACTGTTATGGTATGTGCAAAACTAACCCATTTGGAAAACCTATCCTGAGATATATACACTTTCTAGCAGGCCAAAATCAGCTACCTCCCACCCACGCTTTCCCCCAATGCCAGCATCAGCTCCCCCTCCCACACACACACTTTCGCCCAGTGCCAGTATCATTCATCCTTCCACATACATACTTTGTCTCAATGCCAGAATCAGCTTCCTTCTTTTCCCCTGCATCAATCCTTCTTTCTCCCAGGTCTTCCTACCTGCCACAGATGTCCAAATAATGGCAGGAGCTTCCTGCCTTTGTTCCCGTCACTATCTGTGGCTTAATTGACCTGTGTCAGCACCATGGAAGATTTTCAAACACATTCATAAGCACTTCCTGTTTCTCATGAGAAACAAAGTGGCTAGTCACATTTCTGATACTCTCCCACAATGTCGTCAGAGGCCAGTAAAGCTGCAGAGTGGCGAGAGCAACGGAAGCAAGTACTGGCCACTGTAGGAGACAGAACTGGTGAGGCAGGCTTTCGGTGCTCCTAAACTTTTGTGCCCTGAGCCAGTGCCGCATTGACTCACCTTTTAAGCCAACATTGTCTACTGTGCATCAATGCCTTTTAAACCATCTATGCCTAATATCATCTCAGAAGGAGGTAATAGTGCCTCTATATAGGTTTTGGTGAGACCTACTTACTGTATGCAATTCTGGAGACCAACACTTTCAAAGGGATATAAACAGAAAGGAGTCAGTGCAGAGGGTGGCTACGAAAATGGTCAGTGGGCTTTGCATAAGGTATATGGGGAAATACTTAATATCTAAATATATATACTTTGGAAGAAAGATAGGAGAGGGGAGATATGATAGAGACATTTAAATACCTCTGTGGCAAAAATGCACAGGAGGAGATCCTCTTTAAACTGAAAGAAAGCTCTGTAACGAGGGGAAATAGGATGAAGGTGAAAGGAGATAGACTCAGGAGTAATCTGCGGAAATATTTCTTTATGGAAAGAGAGGTAGATGTGTGGAATAGTCTCCTAGTGGAGGAAGTAGAGACAAAAACTGTTTCTGAATTCAAGAAAAAATGGGACAAACACAGAGGATCTCTAAAGCAAAAAAAGACCATAGCACTTAGTGGTTCATATGGAAGGGCAAACTGGATAGGCTGCATGGTCTTTATCTAGCGTCATGTTTCTATGTTTCATCCCATCTGTCAGGGTTCTGTACCATAGGACCAACTAAATATTTCTCTGCAATATGTACTGGTACTTTCCCCCATCAAATGCCACTTGAATTATGGCCCTAAAAACTCTGTAAAACATTTATTTCTTTACTTCTATGCCTTAGAGTCAGTCTTGTAGGTAGAGTTATTAAGCTGCAGAAAGCAAACTGTACTAAAATAACACACAATATTGTAATAACACAGGTTACCTTACCACAAAATTGCATCAGCATGTTTGCACAAATGAGATGGAAATGGTATGCAAATCAAGAATAGGGCATTCTGACATGCAAATGTGAGTTGGAAACAGTGCAGTGTATTTATTTATTTAGACAGATTTGTATACCACCTTATCCTTCAATCAAGGTGGTTACGTCACATCACAATTGAAGGGTTACATTTAACATCGGGGTACTTGTGACCATTTAGACAGAACAATTACTAAAGACCATTTAGACAGTACAATTGAAGGGTAACATTTAACAAGGGGGTGTTTAATAACGTAGTATAATGATCTTGTGCGCGTATGTAGGATGAGTGCGTACCTAGTTGGCAGAGGTGATTGTGTTTCTGTTTGGGTATGGGCTGTTGTCTAAATGTTCGTATGATTCTATAAATAACAGTGTCTTGAGGTCTTTGCGGAAGTCTGTGATGTTATCTAGTGCCCTTAGGCTCGTTGGGAGGGAGTTCCATAGTGCAGACACCAGTAGTGATGGGGCTCTTCTTGAAGTTGTTTGCTTGGTTTTGTGATAGCCTGCAGGTGTGCTGATCATGTGGTCGTTATTGGTCCTTCTTGGTCTGTTGCTGATATCTCTTGTTATAACGTCATAGAGTACATCTGCTGAGAGATGGTGAATGATTTTGCAGATGATCATGATTGTTTTGTATTTTGCTCTTGCTAGCATTGGGAGCCAGTGTAGTTGTTGTAAGACAGGGGTAATGTGCTTTGTCCTTGGAGTGTCTGTAATGATGCGAGCTGTGGTGTTTTGCACTATCTGTAGTGGGTGTAGTGTGTGCTGAGGGAGACCTTGGTATAGTGAGTTTCCATAGTCGAGCAGTGGTGTGATGAGTGCTTGGCACAATATGCGGAAGTGATCTTGACGGAGTATCGGTTTGATTTGCCTGATGATCCTTAAACGTTGATAGGCCTTGTTTGCGGTTTTGGTGATGTGAGATTTCAGGTTTAGCGCTCTGTCCAATGTGATGCCTAGATACTTAACTTCTTCTTTGACTGCTATATGTTTGTTTAAAATGCTGATAGTTTGTGGAGGTATGAAGGTGGAATTCCTGGTGATGAACATTGCCTCGGTTTTATCATAATTGACTGTTAAGTTGTTGGTTATGAGCCATTCATTCATGTCTTCAAGGCATTTGGTTATTGTTGTGGTGTTTAGTGCTTGTAGGTTGATTGGCGCGTATATCATGATGTCATCAGCATAAATGTGATAGTGTAGTTTATGGTGCTTGATTATATTGCATATGGGCTGGATGTAGATGTTAAAGAGCATTGATGATAGGGCTGAACCTTGTGGTATTCCTTGCAGGACTGGGAATCTCATTGATTTCTTTTGGTCGCATTTGACTTGTGTTCGCCCTTCCAAGTATGATGTGAACCAATTCAGGGTATTCTTGCATAGTCCTATCTGTTGTAATCGATAGCTTAGTGTGGGACACAGTGTTGAAGGCTGCCGAAATGTCTATGAACACTAGTAGGAAGCTGTTTTTTATGTTGTCCATGCCTCTTAGGAGATTGTCAAAGAAGGAGGTGAGTAGAGTTTCCACACCGTGTTGGGACTTAAATCCATGCTCTGTAACGAGGGGAAATAGGATGAAGGTGAAAGGAGATAGACTCAGGAGTAATTTGCGGAAATATTTCTTTATGGAAAGAGAGGTAGATGTGTGGAATAGTCTCCTAGTAGAGGAAGTAGAGACAAAAACTGTTTCTGAATTCAAGAAAAAATGGGACAAACACAGAGGATCTCTAAAGCAAAAAAAGACCATAGGACTTAGTGGTTCATATGGAAGGGCAAACTGGATAGGCTGCATGGTCTTTATCTAGCGTCATGTTTCTATGTTTCATCCCATCTGTCAGGGTTCTGTACCATAGGACCAACTAAATATTTCTCTGCAATATGTACTGGTACTTTCCCCCATCAAATGCCACTTGAATTATGGCCCTAAAAACTCTGTAAAACATTTATTTCTTTACTTCTATGCCTTAGAGTCAGTCTTGTAGGTAGAGTTATTAAGCTGCAGAAAGCAAACTGTACTAAAATAACACACAATATTGTAATAACACAGGTTACCTTACCACAAAATTGCATCAGCATGTTTGCACAAAAGGGCATTCTGACATGTAAATGTGAGTTGGAAACAGTGCACTGTATGTTAAACATTCCACAACATGCACTAATAGTGAAATCACACGTTAATTTAATACATCTTTTAGGTTGTAGTCTGGATCTTTTCACCTGTTTCTAATTCTAAGTGACCTGTAGGATAGGGAGAAGACACTCAATGATATATAAACGTTCCATTCCCTATTTTTTTTTTTTTTTTACTGTTAGGAGTATTTGGAGTCAGCCAGAATGGCCACAAGCCCACCACATCAGTACAGCAAACAACCAGTTATGAAATCTGATGGTTCCTTTTCTCTGGCTCTTACACTACATTTTCCTTTGTGAGGGTGGATGGGGGAAATGAAGGGTACATTACATAATGTCACATGCTCTGTTCTGTTCTCTTTATTTACTGCCACCCAAAAAAAAAATATTTTGCACCATAGCACTTCAAATAAATTTTGTGAAGGCTGCAATAAATAAGCACTCATACACGTTATAGTACATGGAATACATCAATAACAGAGTGTGGGCTTTAATACAGTGAACTGGTCACAGACTATTCGCCCTATAATAATATGCTGCTCTTTTGGGAGAGGAGAGGGAGATGCTTTTCTCTATTTAAGAGGATAACCTTCAGGGCTTTTTGCAGCTCACTCCCTGAGCCTCCATATTGGCTCCTGGATGATCTTCTGGGACTGTCCAAGTGGGTGCCAGCTGTGGAGGTAGGTGTTTCTGTGACAGAGGTGGTTTGTGACCAAATGGCCAGGAGAAGGGTATCTTTAGGATTGGTCACAGCATCTCTAGGACATGGTAAATAGCAAGACAGTGTATGTAGCAAGCTCTGAACTATGTGATGCATTGTTGCCACACCAACTATCCGTTAAATGTGCTGAAGGCAGAGGGAAGTGCATACAGGGCAGTCCATGCCCCCTCCTTTCTTCAGCCTGGATGTCCTCTGGTTCTGCTAGTCTCTAAACTACCACCTGATGAAAAGGCAGGGCAACAGGCTGAAGGGGAGTTCTGCAGGTGGAAGCTGCCATTGTCCAGATAAAATGTCTTTGAATATCAACCCCTGTAATATTTTGCTTTTAACTAACCGCCGAATAACGAACAAAAGGATCAAGTAACTTGTCCAAGGTTACAGACAGAGGGCAGCATGCAAAGAACCATGTCCAGCACAGTTTCACAGCCTGTGGTGTTTTGACCACCTAACATTGCGTGACAGAAAAAGACAGGGATCCTTCTTCTTGCCAACATTTATTACATGTTCTGGCCCCAGTGCTGTAAACTATGCTATCCTATAATCCAGCAGTTTACTCTTGATCTTCCCACGCTAATATTATTCCCAATGTAATAAGAAACTTTAGCGTGGGAAAATACAGTTGTGGTCATCATTATTGGCACCTTTGCAGTTCAACCCCTTAATGTTCAATATCTTCTAAAAAAGAGTGGCCAGTGAAATGGCATTTGGACTATATATGCACACATATTTGACACATGAAATAATCAAATAAAAAAAGACCAATTAAAAAATGAAAAAGTATAAAAACTGGGACATTACCAGGACATGATAATAGGGGAGAGCCGACAGTTGCCCAAGAGTGCATGGTTCAGAACAATGTATCCTTGAAGGATACTACCAAAAAAATGAAGTTAGGGCATATCAGCAGAGAGGTTCCAACAAAGACAAAAGTAGCCCAGATGCCCTTGAGTACAGAGAAGACAGAGCTTAAAGATTCCAAATTACCCCTGCTTACCGATAGCCAGATTAATATGAATAAAATACAGTCTCTAAAATGCTTGTATGCAAATGCTAGAAGTCTAAAAAATAAGATGGGAGAGCTAGAATATATAGCACTAAATGAGAGGTTAGATATGATTGGTATCTCAAAGACATGGTGGAAGGAGGACAACCAGTGGGACATTGCGATACCTGGGTACAAACTATATCGTAATGATTGAGCTGATCAAATTGGTGGAGGGGTTGCGCTCTATGTTAGAAAGGGCATTGAGTCACGAAGGATTAAAGTTTTGCAGGAAACAAAATTTGCTGTAGAATCTCTATGGATTGAAATTCCATTTAAAAAGGGGAAGGCGATGGCAGTGGGGGTGTACTATCGATTGCCTGGCCAGAATGAACAAATGGATGATGAAATGCTTAAAGAAATCAGGGAAGCTAACAAACCTTACAGCACAATAATAATAATAATGGGTGATTTCAATTACCCCGGTATCGACTGGGTCAGTGTCACGGCAGGACATGCTAGGGAGATAAAGTTTCTAGATGAAATAAATGACTGCTTCTTGGAGCAGCTGGTTCATGAACTGACCAGAGGGGAAGCCATTTTGGACCTAGTCCTTAGTGGAACACCAGATCTGGTGCAAGAGATAAAAGTCTTGGGGCCACTTGGCAATAGTGATCATAGCATGATTGTATTTGATTTAATTAATGGAGGAGGGATGGTAAGGAAATCCATAGTACTACCTTTTAACTTTCGAAAGGGAGACTAATAAAATGAGGAAAATAGTTAAGAAAAAACTAAAAGAAGCAGTTGCAAAGATTAAAGACTTACATCAAGCTGGGGTGTTGTTTAAAAATACTATCTTGGAAGCCCAGACCAGCTGTATTCCACGCTTTAAGAAAAGTGGAAGGAACTCCAAAAAACTGCCAACATGGTTTAAAGATGAGGTCAGAGAGGCTGTTGATGCCAAAAAATCATCTTTCAGGAAATGGAAAAAAGAGCCAAATGACGAAAACTGGAAACAGCACAAGCACTGGCAAGTTAAATACAAGACATTGATAATGCAGGCAAAGAGAAAATTTGAGAAGTTTGCTGTGGAAGCAAAAACGCATAATAACACCTTTTTCAAGTACATTCATAGCAAAAAAACGGTGAGATAATCAGTTGGACCATGAGATGATAGAAGGGTAAAAGGGGCACTAAGAGGGGACAAGGCCATTGCGGAGAGAGTGAATGAATTCTTTGCTTCGGTCTTTACTGAGGAAAATGTAGGGATGTTACCCATGACTGAAGTGGTATTTAAAGATGATACTGTGGAAGAATTGAAAGAAATATTGATACAGCAGGAAACTGTATTACAACTATTTGATAAACTGAAGAGTAGCAAATCACCTGGATCGGATGGTATACATCCAAGGATGTTGAAAGAACTGAAATATGAGATTGCACACCTGCTATTAGTAATCTGTGAACTATCATTAAAATAATCTGTAATACCTGAAGATTGGAGGATGGCCAATGTAACGCCAATGTTTAAAAAGGGTTCCAGGGGTGATCAGGGAAACTACAGACCAGTGAGCCTGCCATCAGTACTGGGAAAAATGGTAGAAACCATCATAAAGAACAAAATTACTGAACATGTAGATAGTCATGGCTTAATGGGAGACAGCTAACATGGCTTTAGACAAGAAAGATCTTATTTTACTAATATGTTATGTTTTTTGAAGGTGTGAATAAACAGGTAGACAAAGGTGAGTTGGTCGATATAGTGTATGTGGACTTTCAGAAAGCCTTTGACAAGGTCTCTCATTGGAGACGTTTGGCAAAACTAAAAAGTCATGGGATAGGAGGCAGTGTATTATTGTGGATCAGGGACTGGTTAAAAGATAGAAAACAAAGGATAGGGCTAAATGGCCAATTTTCCCAATGGAGAAAGGTGAATAGTGGAGTACCCCAGGGATCTGTGCTGGGTCCACTGCTTTTTAACATATTCATAAATGACCTGGAAATGGGAATAACGAGTGAGGTTATCAAATATGCAGATGACACAAAACTATTTAAAGTTATTAAAACCGATGAGGATTGTGGAAAATTGCAAGAGGATCTTGATAAATTGGAAGACTGGGCATTCAAATCGCAGATGAAATTTAATGTGGACACGTGCAAAGCTATGCACCTAGGAAAGAACAACCCAAATTTTGATTACACAATGCAAGGTTCCATGTTAGGAATTACCACCCAGGAAAAAGATTTAGGCGTCATCGTGGATAGCATGTTAATACCCTCTGCCCAGTGTGCAGCAGCGGCCAAGAGAGCAAATAGAATGCTAGGTATCATAAGGAAAGGAATGGAAAATAAAAGAAAGAATATTATAATGCCTCTGTATCGTTCCATGATGAGACCGCAACTTGAATATTGTGTGCAATTCTGGTTGCCATTACCTTAAAAAGGATATAGCATTATTAGAAAAAATACAGAGAACCACCAAAATGGTAAAGGGGATGGAAGGATACCCCTATGAAGAGAGGCTAAAAAGGTTAGGGCTCTTCAACCTGGAAAAGAGATGGCTGAGGGGGGATATGATGGAGGTCTATAAATTAATGAATGGAGTAGAACGGGTAAATGTAGATCGATTGTTTACATCATCAGAATATAGAAAGACTAGGGGACATGCAATGAAGCTACGGGGTAACCTATTTAAGACTAATAAGAGAAAATATTTTTTCACTCAACGTGTAATCAAACTCTGGAATTTCTTACCGGAGGATGTAGTAAAAGCTGTTAGTGTAGCTGAGTTTAAAAAAGGTTTGGACAAGTTCCTGGAGGAAAGGTCCATAAACCATTATTAAAAGGGACCCAGGATATCACTGCTTGATCCTTACAAGCATTGAGGAATCTATGGGGCATGTTTACTAAAATCCGCAAAATAGCGCGCCGCAAAATAGCGCACGGCAACGCGGCACTGAAACGCGCAGAAACGCGTTTAAACGCCCCGCACACGTGCGTGTCACCCCCGCACAGGTACGCGGCTCACTAACGGGCCCCGTACAAGTGCGGGCCCGCAAATGTCCGATAGAGGCGTGGAACGGCGAAAGGAGGGCGGAGGAAGGCTCCGGAGGGGCGGAGGGACGGGGTCAATGGGTGGAGAGTGGGAGGGGAGAGGCTCCCCGCACAGTATCGGGCCCGAATTTGCATGTAAAAACTACCGCGAGTGAAACACTCGCGGTAGAAAGCATTTAAAGGGAAGAGAAACCATTTCCGTCAGCAATATACAGGAAAACCGGGGAAACCAGCAAAACGTGAGCAGTGTGATATATGTGCACAGCACAAAAGTGAAAATAAAAATAGAAAATGACCACAACAGAACTATTAAAAATAGTAATTCAGCTGGGGAACAGTTATAGTGATGGGCAAATACAGAAATCACACCCAGCAAAGCTCCAGAAAAAAGAAATGAATTTTGGAAGGGTCTACTGAGAGGAGACTCTTCCAAAAAACATTTCCACGTTTTGGAGCTTTCCTGGGAGTGTTTGCTATGGTTGCCCATTAATATCACTGTTGCCCAGCGTGGTGATATTTTGTCCCACATTTCCCGTGGTCATTTCCGGGGTTTATGTGCACGTTTGTCACCAGACAGGGTGCATATGCCCACAGTAGAATTGCGTAGAGCAGGGTTTGTGACTCCATCCTGCCAGGCTTACTGCCTCCAGGGGCTGCACTGTCTCTGTGGCCAAAGTGTGGTACAGCAGACAGAGTCATTACCTCTAGGACCAGAGGGCAGAGGTTCAAAACCCAGCTGGGGCACCTGCCAGCCCAGTCCCTATATTTTACCCACCACTAAATAAAGATAGCGCAGACACCCCTGTATGCATGGGGAAAACACCCATATTTTACCCAACACCGCACACACACCACAACAATGGGCATTACCTACAGCCAAGTCCCCCAAATGCAGTCCCATACTGCCACATTGCAATCAGGTCAACTGCTTTTTCTGAGAGAAGTTCATGCCAGCATGTTGGCGGACAAGTACATGTGGTGCAGGGGGCAGTGGCTGCTAACCACAGAAGACAGAGGCCTAGCCATGTGCAGGCTGGCACAGTCCACTGCAACAGACAGGTCCTGCCGGATCCACAGTCATGGACAGTCCAGGGAATCTAACCAATCTGTGGCTACACAGTGGTGCAGTGCACACAGACAGTGCATACAAGAACAGAAGGTCACAGGTTCAAAGCCCAGCTGGGGCTACTGCCAATCCTGCCCACATATTTTTCCCACAACTAAACAGTGATAGTAAGGACACACCTTTCATGGCGGGGACATATGCAATGGTAAGACATCTATCTTTTACCCCACTGAGCACAGACACCATGAACAGGAGCAGTACCTAGAGCAGAATCACCCAAATGCAGTCCTGGTGGGCCACACACCAGTCAGGTTCCATGCTGACACTCATACAAATGCCTGTGCTGTATATCTATGCACCACCCCCATGGCATGTAGATGTAGCCCATGCATATTCATGAGGGATAGCAGGAAAACCCGAACAGTGTGATGCAAACCTGGACTGGAGTTGGGAATCTGTGCCGTAAAGCAGCAGCCATCAAGGGCAGACACACCCACACCCACAGGCCCCATTGGCCAATGTCTCCTGGAAAGGCAGAACATTGGACCGTGCATGCAGCACCCAAAACGAGCACTTGCATAACTTACCAATGTCACCCTACACCTGAGGTATACGGTACACAGCTCGGAGACGTTTGCTAGGAGCACAGGCAGGCAGTTATCCATACGTTACGTACATACTGCTAGTTGACCCCATCCAAACAATCTGTTAGGTGTTTGCGGGGCATGCTCCAGGCCTGGCCTCTGACGGTGCTTACCACCCTGGGGAGTGACCACCAGCTGTAATGCGTACCATATCCATGCCTTGCCGTGCTCAGGACCGGTTTGGTGGGCAAGGCTACTTACCCCCTCAATCGTAGCACCATGATGGCAGAGGTGTGGAAGTGTGTGTCTGTCTATACAGTGGGTGTTGGCTGCAAGCCCCTTCAACAGCCCGCACTGCCAGCACTGTTGCCAGTATTGGCCAGTCAATGTGCATAATGAGGTGCAAGGTACCATGGGTATAGCCAGGGCAGGGTGGCGTGGCCAGGATGCATCTGCACTGGGCATAGGGCCCTGGCAGGGACATTGGCTGGGATATTGTAGTGTCCGGCCACCACCTACACAGACAGGGTGGCCAAAGCATGTCCTTCTGGGGGATCACGCTCACCCTGACTGTGCAGTGACCACAGCATGGCTAGGCCCCCCCATAGTGCTGTATAGTAGTTCTCTCATGTGATAGATATGGGTTTCTCTTTGGGGCCCAGTCACTGATCTATCTGCTTGCTGTGTATGCAGACAGCCCAGTTCTGGGTGCATGCATCTCCATTGGGAACATGCACTATGGACTAACCAGCAGACTGTTTGTAGCTGGTAAATGTCTTGCTATAATGGCTTGCAGGGTGCAGTGGCTGTTGGCTTGCTGCAGGGGAATATCTGGTGGTGGAGTGCAGCTTACCATACCCTGGGCTTATGTCTGTCTGCTATTGTGTTATGGCTGTGTATGGAGCTGCCTGCCTGGGGGGGGGGGGGTGGTGGTGTTCCTCAGCAGGACTGGGGTTGATGTTGCCCTCTACTGCCACCTTTGCAGGGAGGTAGAGTGTGGATCCCTTGATGGGGACCATGTTTGCCACGGGGGGGGTGTGCCTGATGGCGGCAGACAGGGATATCCATGGTGTTTGTGCAGAAACTAGCTATCTTACACATTAACACTGCTTTGGAACGCCCGCTTGGCCTCCAGCAGCCATGGCAGGTGTTGTTGACCTGGTCCTGGCCACCTCATTGCACACTCAGGGTGAGCACAGTACCCGCACGATGTAACGGTGTGTGGCTACTCTGTGCCAGTAAAACACCCGGTCAGTGCCCCCTACTAGGCCAAGGTGCTGTGTGGGTGCACCCGGTCACTTCCCCCAACAGGGCCGAGGTGCTGTGGGGGTGCATTCCCCATCTTGTGTCCATCTGCGGACAGCTAATTTGCATGTGCAGTGCATCATGGGTACGGGTGGCCTAACCCTATCCTGTTGACACCAGCAGACTGTCTGTGAGGTGACGTGTAGGCTATCTGCAGCCAGCCAGGGGCCTGCTTACAGCTATGGAGCTGTAGTGCAATGGTTACATCACTGCCTGTGTAGCCAGAGGTCATGGGTTCAAACCCACAGTGGGGCCCTTTGGTAGGGCTGTCCACAGCTTTATTTTTATTTACTGTACATATGTCTATGCCGGCAAGACCACCCTCAGCTTACTATACCCATTAGGTGCCTCTGAGGGTGCTTCATAGGGCGCCCTGTAGGCCACCTTATGGTTGCCATCCCTATAGGGTGCACTATACATTATCCTGTGTCGCAACATACATGCTGCCCTATAGGGGTCATTCAAGGGTGCCTTGGCGAACAGTGCACTGTAACATGTGCCTTATGGGCCGCCATATGTTAACATGCTGGGAGAGTGCGTTTGCTAGTAGTGATAACAAAATAAAATTATACAGCCTCCTACAGCACTCCACAACATAATACATACTGCCTCAGCAGGCATTTTTCACTGGGCATTGTGAGGAGTTGAACCCCTGATCCCTGCACCATTGGTCAGTGTTTTAACCATTGTGCTGTGGCTCTGTTCCTGTGCTTGTGCATCAGCGCGCCGCCTTGTGCCTATTAGCGCGCCGCCTTCTGCCGCCCAAGGGGACCAGTGCGCCGCCTTCTGCTGCCCAGAAATAACTGTGCGCCGCCTTATGCCGCCCAAAATGCACTGTGCGCCGCCTTCTGCCGCCCAAAAATAACTGTGCGCCGCCTTATGCCGTTCCAAATTAATTTGCCTCCTAAAACAATGTTAATCATTACAGTTACTGCCTCAGCTGACCTTTGTCATTGCACACACTGGGGTTTTGAACCCATGGCCCCTGCACCATTGGTCAGTGTCTTCACCGTTGTACCACGGCTCTGTTGTTTTGTATACTCAGCAGCGCGCCACTTTGCCTTTCCACGCGCTAATGTTGACCCCCGCACATTAGCGTGACGCGCACATGTCCGGTTGCTTACTACCGTTTTTTTTCTATTTTCTGCCTGAACCGCCCACTCCTTATATGGCACAGGCACACTAGCGCGGCCCCGCACGTTAGGAATGTTTAGTAAACATGCCCCTATGTCTTTTGGGGAGACTGAAATAAACCATAAAAATTATAATAAAAGGGGGAGTTTTTTGATGCCTATGATGCTGAGCTCTTTATTTTAGCTGTATTTGTATCCTGCTTTTCACTGGGTCAAAGTGGTCAATTGGGAGATACATTTAACATGAGGGGATATGACACACATATGCTAATACTTACAGGAAACATGGGCAATGGAGGGTTAAGTGGCTTGCCCAAGACCACAAGGAGTGCCTATAGGACTAGAAATCCCAGTCCCTCTGGCCTGAGATTGCTGTCCCCAGGTGGGACTTGAACCCCTGGCCCTCTGGCCTGAAGTACCTTGTCCTAACCACTAGGCCACTCCTCCCCCTGAGCTCTTTATCTCCCCAACGGCTCTTTGTTGCCGCATAGTGGAAAGTGATATGATTCTGAGGCTTTTTCTCCCCTAAATTATTGCTGCCGCTGTGGTGTGACATATTCTTTACCTTCTAGGTGGTCTAGTAATTGTGACACTTTTGAGC
Source organism: Ichthyophis bannanicus (assembly GCA_033557465.1). Lineage (NCBI taxonomy): Eukaryota > Metazoa > Chordata > Amphibia > Gymnophiona > Ichthyophiidae > Ichthyophis > Ichthyophis bannanicus. The sequence continues at coordinate 554,378,364 of CM066031.1, forward strand.
TACTGAAGTAGATTAGCTTAGTTGGTATTATTTCTATTGCTTTAGCGGGAGAGCTTTTGTTTTGTGTAATCAGTATGTGTAAGATAATATATTTTTGTTCACTGCCCCCATTGTATTCAGTTATCTCATGCATATTCATTAGGATATCCTGAAAATCTGACTGGTTTGCGGCCCTCTAGGACCAGAATTGGCGACCCCTGCTCTAGAATACCAGGGAAATTTTGTAAGTGGGGGAAGAGGATGGGGAGTTGGAGTTCGGCAGTCCACAGGCCTTTTCTTTTTTCATTTCTCCCTTCTTGTCCGCCTATAAGCCAATCCCCTTTCAAGGAAGACATTTTAATGGCAATGCAGCAAAGAAATGAACATTACCACAGCAATGTAGGGTTTCTTCCCCCATCTATCTTGTGCACAGTCATGGTGAACAGGGGTAGTGGAACAGCTTCTTGCATGGAGCAAGCCAAACAAACCATTTTGCCCAGCCCCAAAGTTCTCTAGGGCAAAATACTGGTAAGGCCATGGCCCTAGTGGCCCACCCCATTTCGCTGTCTATGCAGGGCCGGCCCATCCATTGAGCAAGAATGTTTTTTGCACAGGGCCCCGCGTTTCAGGGGGCCCCGCGCAAAGAACATTCTGCTTTTCTGAAAATTACATTAAAAAAAAAAGCTGGCTCTGTGGCTGCTGCCGCTGCCGCCGCGGCAGAGTGCAGTGTCCCGCGGGGCCCCCTCTGCGCCGGCTGAGCCCTCTGCCCGGCTTTCAGATTCGCAAAGGGAGAGTGTCTCTCCCTCGCGTCTCTGTTAAGCCCGCAGGGGCTAATGGTAAATTTCCCATCAGCCCCTTTAGACGCGAGGGGTTGATGGGAAATTTCCCATTAGCCCCTGCGGGCTTAATAGAGACGCGAGGGAGAGACACTCTCCCTTCGCGAATCTGTAAGCCAGGCAGAGGGCTCAGCCGGCGCAGAGGGGGCCCCGCGGGACACTGCACTCTGCCGTGGCGGCAGCGGCAGCAGCCAGAAAGCCAGCTTTTGTTTTTTGGACTGCTAGTGGGCTGGGGGGGCTGTTTGGACTGCTAATGGGCTGGGGGGGCTGTTTGGACTGCTAATGGGCTGGGCTGGGGGGGGCTGTTTGGACTGCTAATGGGCTGGGCTGGGCTGGGGGGGCTGTTTGGACTGCTAATGGGCTGGGGGGGGGTTAGGACTGGTAATGGGCTGTGGACTGATGGGGGGATGTCTGTAAATGGGGTGATGGGGGGGTTAGAACTGCTAATGGGCTATGGGGGGTGGTTAGGACTGATAATGGGCTATGGGGGGGGCTAGGACAGGAAATGGGCTGATGGGGAGGGGTTAGGACTTGAGGTGGGCTGATGTGGTTAGGACTGGTAATGGGCTGTGGGCTGATGGGGGGGTTAGGACTGGCAATGGGCTGATGGGGGGGGTTAGGACTGGCAATGGGGGGGGGGTTAGGACTGGCAATGGGCTGATGGGGTTAAGACTGGAAGTGGGCTGATGGGGGGGTTAGGACTGGTAATGGGTTATAGGGGGGGCTTAAACTGAAAATGGGGTGATGGGGGGTTAGGACTGGAAGTGGGTTGATGGGGGGCTAGGACTGGTAATGGGTTGGGGGTTGCTATGACTGGAAATGGGCTGAGTGGAAGGGGAGGCTTGAACTGCAAATAGCTGATGGGGAGGGAGCTTGGAATGGAAATGGGCTGTGAGGGAAGGGAGCTAGGACTGAAAATGGGCTGATGGAGCAGCTAGGATAGGACTGGAAATGGGCTGTTGGGGGGAGCTAAGATTGGAAATGGGCTGTGGTGGGGGCTTGAATTGAAATGGACTCATGGAGGGGCTAGAACTGAAAGTAGGCTCATGGGGGGGCTTGGACTGGAATTGGACTGAGTGGAGGGGAGCTATGATTTGACATGGGTTGATGATGGGGCTAGGAAATGACTAGAAGTGGGCTGATGGGGGGGTTAGGCTTGGAAATGAGCTGATGAAGGGACTCAGACTGAAAATGGATTGGGGAGCTAGGACTGGAAATGGGCTGATGCAGGGACTAGAAGGGAATGGATGCTGGGTGAGACTGGAACTAGAAGGGAGCTGATGTTGGGGGAGGATTAGAATGGGATGGGACTGGGAGAGTAAAATGGAGAGGGGAAAAATATTTTGTGTGGGAGGGATGAAAAATCTACAATTGGCCTGGTATTGGGAGAGTAAGTGGGGATTGAGGATGGAGGGGTAAAATTTGTGTGGATGAAATAGGAATGAGGAAAGAGCAAAAGGAGAAAGATTAGTATGTTAAAGCAGATTTATTTTTTTTATTTTATTTCAACTTCTTATATACCGCACTCTTTGACATCAGCGCGGTTTACAAATAACAGAAAGGAACCAGAACAACAGGCTGTTTGGTATTACATATAACAGGAGTATCAACTTGGATAACATGGGAGAACTATTTACATGGAGTATATAATCAGATGTAGAGAGAATGGAAAAAAAAAACTAGAAGAGAGAAGAAAGAACAAATGGACAGCAGACGATGGACAGTTAGCAGAAAACATGAAGAAACCATAAGAAAGTGGCTGGAGCAATTGCAACTGAAAACAAAATGCACAAAAGGTAGAAATATCTCTTTTTTTAAAATTTATTAACTGGAATATGAAACCTCTGGGAAATGTGCATCATTAACGTCTGTGCTTTGTTTGGTACAAGAGGAAATTAATTTATAGTTTTATTTCTACAGTGTTGTTGTACATTCCAAGTTTGGCTTTTGGGGTTCCCAGTTTAATTATTGCCTTCCTGTTTCTAAATTGTGATTCCTTGTTTGGTGATGGTCTATGTTCTGCATGTGTAACTGAGCTGAGGTATTCTGTTTATGTAATTCCTATTTGACATTGCCACTTCTCTTTCCCCAGTATTCTCTGAAATGTATTGGTTTAATATTTGCAGTGTTGCCTTTTGATAAATAGAGTATGGTGCTTTGTGAGTCCTGGTAATGCTGTCAGGATACGGCGGGTTTGCTATGGGTTCTAAATGGGCAGCGTTTGTAGTAGTTTCTAATGTGCTTGGCGGTTGGCACTGGATTATAGTAATGTAGAAATCTTTTAGTCTTTCTTTATCCATACACTCATTAAGAGACATGTTTACTAAAAGTTAGTGTATGGTAACATTATGCAAATATTTATGCAAATAAGGCCACTTATGCAAATGAGGCCCTGCACCGAGTCTCTGCACATGGTCCCGCACCCACCTTGGGCCGCCCCTGTGTCTATGATGCTGGATATTTTGAAAACCAGACTGGCCAGGTGTATTTTTCGCACAATCAAGCCCACTCCCCGCTATCGACCAACGCAACATCTACCCCAAATCAGGCAGCTATCCATTCCGAGGTGGCTCACCTTCAGAAAACAAACCCACTACTACACTATCAACACTCCATTTAGCACGCCCCCTTTGTGAGATCACGCGTCCCTTATCCTGCCTCCAGCTCGCACTCTGAGAACTGCTTGCTGCCATGTTGGTGTAAGACTCGCCGAAGTGAGAGGGCTTTAGGTTAGTAATTAAAGCTGACTCTTTACTGCTCCCTTTCCGTTCGTAGTCTTTGCCGCAACGTACTCCGGCCCGTTTCTCGTCTGCGTTTGTCTTCTGAGGAGTTTCAGCTGCCATGATCAGATTCTTCGAGGGCAGCGTGAGTAGAACGCTAGGTGCCTCCCGGGACGGCGGCGGCAGGAGGAGACTGGCGCAGTAAATAAAACGAAGACTAACGGCTGCTTCCTGGCTCAGAATTGCCTTTTTTCTCCATTCGGGGGAGGAAAGGGAGGCAGGCGCCACGGAACCGGGCAGGGCGGTGGCACTGGCAATTGCCATGAGAGAGCGAGAAGGCAGGGGGCGTCGTGCTAAAACCTGACAAAGAAGAGGAAAGGTGTTGGTAGCTGGTTGGGCTATTGAATGGTGGTCTTCTTGATCGAGCTCCAGATAGCGGGATGAAGGAAGGGATTGAGCTAGACAGGGTGACAATTAGGGAATGTCTAAGCGGGTGACGTTTAAATGATCTCAACAGCTGATGGGTGTAAAGTCGGTGGCGAGGGAAGCGACGTAGCTTGGAGTAGGCGCATTGGTCTGCTTAAGGGGCAGTGTGGAAAAGGAGGAGGGGGAGAGAGAATCTATAAAAAAGATTATAAGGTGATGTTTTATTGGACTGTGACTGGAAGGCTCTCCAGACGAAAATGTGTCCAAGTTGCCGTTGTAACATTGACGTTTTTGTTTTTGGGTCTTCAGGTTAGTCCCCTATTTAGTATTTTTAGGAGGTACTGCTCATGCTAACGCGCTTTATGATGGAGACGATTAGACATATTAAATTCGAATTTGTTCTTGTTCAGGGCTGTTGGAATTAGTTGCAAGTACGAACCATTTTTTTCCTGGTTTTAAATATCAGTTTTGAATGCTTAGTAAAGTGTGATACTCCCAAAGACAAGATAACAGAAAATTAACTTTATTGGATAGAAACATGATGACAGAAAAAGACCACATGGCCTATCTAGTCTGTCCTTCCATAACAACAACTACAACAGTCCACTTTTTACCTTTAGAGATCCTCTGTGTTGGTCCCATGCTTTTTTGAATTCAGTTACTGTCCTCATCTCTACCATCTCCACTGGGAGACTATTCCATGGATCCACTACTCTTTCTGTAAAGAAATATTTCCGCATATCACTCCTGAATCTAACTCCCTTCACCCTCATCCCATGTCCCCTGGTAGCAGAACTTGCTTTCAATTGAAAGAGGTTCTCTCCCTGAACATTTATGCCACAGAGGTATTTAAACATTTCAATCATATCGCCTCTATCCAGCCTTTCCTCTAAGGTGTACATATTAAGATCCTTAAGTCTGTCCTCATATGCTTTATAATGAAGCCCATTAATCATTTTAGTAGCCACCCTCTGCACCGACTCCATCCTGTTCACATCCTTTTGAAGGTGCGGTCTCCAGAATTGCACACCATACTCCAAATGAGGTCGCACCAAAGACTTATACAGAGGCATTATCACCTCCTTTTTTTCTGCTAGCCATTCCTCTTCGTATGCACCCAAGCATCCTTCTAGCTTTTGCCGTCGCCTTTTCTACCTGTTTAGCTACTTTAAGATCATCAGACACAACCACGCCTAAGTCCCGCTCTTCTTTAGTGGACAAAAGTACTTTTCCTCCTATACTGTATTGCTTCCTTGGATTGCTGCAGCCCAAATGCATGACCTTACATTTTTTAACATTAAATCCCAGCTGCCAAATTCTAGACCATTCTTCAAGCTTAGCTAGATCCCTCCTCATGTTATCTACACCTTCCTGGGTGTCTACTCTATTGCAGATTTTGGTATCATCTGCAAAGAGGCAAACCTTACCCGACAGCCCTTCCGCTATATCACTAACAAAGATGTTAAAAAGAATCGGACCAAGGACAGATCCCTGGGGCACACCACTGGTAACATCCTTCTCAGAGTGAGCTCCATTTACTTGTACTCTTTGTTGCCTCCCACCCAACCAATTTCTAACCCAAGCAGTAACTTTAGGGTCCATCCCTAGGGTGCTCAGTTTGTTTATAAGTTGCCTGTGAGGAACAGTGTCAAAGGCTTTACTGAAATCTAAATACACCACATCTAGAGCTCTCCCTCAGTCCAACTCACTGGTCACCCAGTCAAAGAAATCAATCAGATTTGTCTGACAATACCTGCCTCTGGTGAATCCATGCTGCCTCGGATCCTGTAATCCGCTGGACTCCAGAAACCTCACTATTTTCTCTTTCAGCAGCGTTTCCAATAATTTACTCACCACCAAAGTTAAACTAACCGGCCTGTAGTTTTCAACCACATCCTTCCGCTTTTGTGTAAAGGCACCACATGAGCCTCTCTCCAGTCCTTTGGCACCACTCCTGACTCCAACGAGGCATTGAAAAGGTCAGTCAGTGGAGTTGCTAGAACGTCCCCAAGTTCCCTCAGTATTCTAGGGTGTATCCCATCCGTTCCCATCGCTTTGTCTACTTTAAGTTGAGCTAGTTTCTCACGAACACAGTCTTCTGACAATTGTTCAAGATGTCCCTCGCTTCTTTTCTTATTTGTGGGTGTTTTCTGAGGTCCTGCTCCTGGTTCTTCATCAGTGAACACAGAACAAAAATATTTGTTAAGCAATTCCGCTTTATCCTTATCAGCTTCTACATATTTCCCCCCTGCACCCTTGAGTCTGACAATACCACTGTTGCCCTTCCTTTTCTCAGTAATATATCTGAAAATGTTTTATCCCCCCATTTTATTGCATTGGCTATTTCCTCCTCCTTTTGAATCTTTGCCTTCCTGACTACTTTGCTAGCTTCTCTAAGTTTTTCCAAATACAGATGCCTGTCTTCCTCTCTCTCTGATCTCTTGTATTTCATGAAGGCCTCCCTCTTTTTCTTCACTTTTTCAGCTACTTCCTTCGCAAACCATTGCGGTCTCCTGTTCCTTTTGCCTTTATTTACCATTTTAACAAAAAGGTTGGTTGCCCTTAAAATACCCCCTTTCAGTTTTTCCCACTGTTTTTCTACATCCCCCAGCTGTTCCCATCCCACTAACAACTCCCTGAGGTAGTGGCCCATCTTCGCAAAGTTAGTCTTCCTAAAGTCTAAGATCCTCACCTTGGAATGGATTCTAACACCCCTAGTCCTAATACTGAACCACACCATCTGGTGATCACTGGATGCAAAATGATCTCCCACTACAACATCAGAAACACTTTCACCATTGGTAAGCACCAAGTCCAGTATGGCCCCTTCACGTGTGGGGTCTGTTACCAATTGCCTGAATAGTTCTCCCTGTAGACAATCCAGGATCTCCTTACTTCTAGATGATACTGCAGCAGGAATGTGCCAATCAACATCTGGCATATTGAAATCTCCTATCAGTAGCACTTCCCCTTTCCTAGCAATGCTGCGTATGTCTTCAATTAACTCTGTCCACCTCTTCCTCTTGTGAGGGAGGTCTGTATATCACACCAATGCAAATAGATTTCTCTTTCCCTCTTTCTAGTTTAACCCACAATGCCTCCTCTCTCCCTTTTAAGCTCTGTAATTCCAAAGCTTTAATAGTAGTTTTTACATATAGTGCCACTCCCCCCCCCCTTCTTCCTACCCTGTCCTTTCTGAATAAAGTATAGCCAGGTATAGTTACATCCCAGTCATGGTTTTCTGTGAACCATGTTTCTGTAACTGCCACTAAATCCAAGTCAGCCATTCCCACCAAAGCTTCAACTTCAGGGATCTTATTTCCCATGCTACGGGCATTAATACACACTGCTTTCCATATGTTACCCCTGTTACCCATTTCCATAAAGGTATTTAATGTATCACCTACCTGGGGGCTTTCTTCACCCATCCCCAACAAATTTAGTTTAAAGCCCTCCAGCTTGTACCAGGAAGGTTGTTGCATTGGTTCTGTTCCATTGTTAGACTTGGCAGTGAACTTAAAAAATCAGATGGTAGCCATGAACTTTGGGCAGATGTTCTCTTTTTTTCATTATGGTCTGGTATTGTCAGTCTCCGCGCTCCATATCTGGTCTTTCTCTAAAAATATTAAGGCAAACATTTTGATGTGCAATTTGATAAAATGGGGGCATATACAAGTCAGGATCTTAACTAAAGAGTTATGATGTTTTGTGTTATGTAAGTTCTTCAGTAAGAACACCATGCAGAATTTCTCCCAAAAGAAAGGTACCTGGTGAAGATAAATCTTCCGTTGATCATGTGCTGGTTTTCATAGGTTGCTGTTATTTAAGAACTGGTATTGATAATTACACGCATAGAATTATGTGCCAAATATTGGAAAATATGTAAAGTAATTAGACCTTTTTATAAAAATATATATTAATCAAACATCATAAATCCTCTTTAGGGATAAGGGATTCAGCATATCTGTATATTAGCTTAGATCCTGGGCTTACCCATTGCAGGCAGGAACTTGGTTGTGATTTCCCAATTGTATTCCAAAAGAAAAGCAAGACTACAGTTCCATTTTTATTTTATTTTATTTATTTCAATTTTTTATATACCGCGCTATTTACAATCAGCGCGGTTTACAGAGAACCAAAGACCAGAACAACAGGCTGCTCGGTTTTACATAAAACAGGAAGATAAACTTGGATACGATAAACTTGGATAATATGGGGATAAAACTATATACATAGAATATTGATCTGTTAAATTCGAACACATGAGAGAGGTATTTACGTATAATTATCAATAGTGCTTGGGAAAGGAGGGAATGTGATTAAGTTTGTAGTGATAATTTTGCACTTTATGTAGGGTAGTATTTGATGAATAGGTTATGTTTGAGGGCCTTTCTGAATTGGACTATGTCATTTATGGCACGAATTTCGGGTGGTAGGGAGTTCCAGAGTTTTGGGGCGCAAAACATGAAGGCTCTGTTCGCTGTTGATCGGCTACAAGTTGTTATGGCCTTCGGCATTATTAGGGTGTTTATCGCTATTTGTCTTCTGGATCTAGTTGGTGGTAATGTTTGTGTGAGATCAGTTAGTGAGTTTGCAGACAAACCATGGATGGCCTTGTATGTGAGATTTAGGGTTTTGAATATGAGCCTGCCTTGTATCGGGAGCCAGTGAAGCTGTTTGAGGATTGGTGTCACATGATCACTCCTGGACGCTCCTTGTAGAACCCTTGCAGCAGTGTTCATGGCAAGTTGAAGAGAACTTAGGGTGGATTGTGGGAGACCTTGTAGGATTGAATTGGCGAAATCGAAATGCGGTAAGATGAGTGCCTGGAAGATGGTTCTAAAATCGTCTGGGTCCAGTAATGAGCGTAGATGCCTGAGTGTGCGTATTTTGAAGTACACAGCTTTTGTAATATTGTTTACGTGTGTTTTCATATTGAGATGGTAGTCCAGCGTGACTCCAAGGTATCTTATTGTTTCTTTGGTGGATAGATCAGCTCCTTTAACACTTATATGTGATGGTGGAATGAAGTTAGGGTCTCTCGTAACAAAGAGAACCTCAGTTTTCTTGTGTTGGATGCGGAGGTTCTGTGAGAGAAGCCATTCTGATACTGCATTGAAGCAATTTATTATGGGCAGTAGATCTAATTGCATTGTAGAAAATGGCATATAAAGTAGGATATCATCTGCATATATCATACATTTCACGTTGAATGATCTGATGATATTGCAGATAGGCTGCATGTAGATAAACATGAGAGATGAAAGAGATGACCCTTGTGGCACACCTTGTTTTTGATGGAAGAGATTTGATTCTCCTGTTGCAGATTTTACATATTGCATTCTGGTGTCCAGGTAAGATTTACACCATTCCAGTGCTGAACTACCGATGCCTTTTTCCTTCAACCGTGTAATGAGTATCTCGTGATTTACCGAATCAAACGCTGCTGCTATATCTAAGAAGATTAGCACAACGCCTTGGCGGATGTTGTCTATGCTGGTGAGTATGTTATTGAGGAGGGTGGTGAGGAGTGTTTCAACTCCATGATGTTCTCTGAAGCCATGTTGAAAGTAGTCGAGAGGAGCTGTGGAATCTATGTGGTCTTGAATTTGGCGTTGCATCTCTTTCTCAAAAATTTTTGCTAGGAGGGGAATGCTAGCAATAGGCCTGTATGAGTCAGCCCTTTTTGGATCTAGTTTGGGTTTTTTTAATAGTGGTCTGATGGATGTGAGCTTTAGAGCAGATGGGAAGGCTCCAGTTGTAAATGAGAGGTTCATGATTCTTGCAATGAACGGGCTGAATGCACTTCTAAGGTCCTTTATCCAGAAGGCTGGGCAAGGATCGGTTTGAGCGGTGGAGGTATTGAGTGAGGAGATTGTGTCTTCAATTTGTTTAGCTGAGGGTGCGGAAAGTGATGTTAAGGTGTTTTGGCAGGTTGTTTCTTGGATATCTGTTTTCTGTAGCTCATCCGTCTGTAGAAGTTTAGATTGCAAGTAATCAGCAAATTCTTGTGGGTGAATATCATATTTTTGTTCTGATGATGGTTCATTTGATAGTGATTTTACTAGGTTGAAAAGATCACGAGGTTTGTTTAATGATCTTTTGAGCATCTCTGTGTGATACTGCTTCCTCTTGGTTGTGATTGCTTCACGGTGAGTTGCTAAATAGAGATTGTAGGCTGTATGATCATCAATGGCCAGTGATCGGCGCCAGCGTTTTTCGAGTCTTCCATGAATGCAGTGGGATAAATGGAGGACTAGATCTCTGGCCATTTAGTCTGGCACCACATGAAACCTTAATCCTAGCAGCAATCTTGGCCTCCTTGAATCTCACAACCTGACAGCAGAAATGCCAGTCTCTTTCAGCTACCTATTGTCCCAGTTAAAAGCTTCAGTGTAAATCCAGTATTCAAAAAGATCAGCCATCAACTGAACGGTTTTCTTTGTCTTTTGACAAAGGCTGTCAAACCTCAGCTGGAGGATGAATTTGTGAGTATGTCATTACGGCTGAGGCCTAAACACCATTTTTCCCTTCCATGCAATTAAGTTTACTGAAACACTGTATTCTATTACATATTAAAAAATATTTCTACAACAGCAACAGACAAGGTAGTGTCAACCAGTAAGCTTGTGTACCTTGGTAAGATAACAGGAAATTTGAATAATAAATCAGTGTTACAAAAGCTAGAGAGAAAAAAGAAAAGCTTAATAAGCATGAGGGGAAACATACTGCAAATTCATTGTTAAGTTTTCAATAGTAAAAGTTTCAAAGAAAATCATAATTCCCTGGTTACACTTATAAACAAACTTGAAGAGGGGGATCCATTGTATTTCCTTATTATGGATCCCTTTATAGTAACGGGATAAAATCAAAATAACCTTAACTGTCTCTGCTATCTCAATAAATAGGAGTGACCTGCATGGAGCAGTGGGTACACCCCTAAACAAAGGCAGAGGGAAGGGTGACCTGCACGGAGCAGCAGGTGTACTTACTCTTGCCACCTTTCTGGGCAGACTATATGGACCACGAGGGTCTTAATCTGCAGTCATACTGTGTTACTATGTATGTTAGACCAACCCAGATGAGTGTGTTGTGCTCCACAGTCAAGTGGAGGCAGACTAGAGCAACTTCAGTGATGTCATCATTTGATATATCCATTGGTACAGCAGAGAAGCCAGTATTTGTCTGCCTCCAGCAGGTGACAAGGTGTGTAGACTGATGCAGTGATGCAGATAGGCCCGTCTCTCCTGGCCCAGAACACAGTCCTGTGGCCTGTGTGCTTGAGACCTATAGGTCCAACATTTGCTTGGAGCTCAGGTATGCCTCTGTCTCTTTGAACTGGGAGCTGCCCCTGTGTTCAGCACTAGTAGGCCAGAGTGCAGATAGGATGACCCTATGGGGCTTCTGAGTGGTTGTGTAAGTTAGGCCTAATCACCCTTTACCTCTTGCTTACCTCTATCTGCTTGCTGAGCTTTTCATGAATCTTCCTACATTTTGTTTTCTTTGCCCATTCTTTTATTATGTAAGATGCAGAAAAAAAGTTACAGCGTATGAAGGAAAAAAACGAAGGAAAAGAGAGACTGAATCTCTTGGACAACTCTGTCGCGATAGGGGCCGTGGTCTTAAAGCCCTCACTGATATCACCAAAGCTACGCTGAAGGCTAGGACTTCTGTTCAGAATGCTCTTCTTGGGTCTCCCACCCCTTCTGTTCTATTGGGCTGTGTTTAGCTCTCTGTGCTGCTTTTAATAAAGCAGTTAAGAAAAAAAAGTAAGGCCTCTGTTTTTTCTCAAGCAGTCAGGCCTGTCAGGTTCTGGGATTACTTTTTCGGGTTGTCATTTTTTACCTTAGCCTATATAGTCTTTTTTGCAGTTTTTTTTTCTTTGCTGTGTGGAGCCTTGCAAGTATGCCCGGTACTTGGTTTATGTCATGTTTTACTCTTATCAGGTCAGCTCCACAGCAGGCTTTTTGCTTGGGGGGGGGGGGGATCGGAGGAGACATTGACAGGACACCCCCATGGAGGATCTGATGCTGATTCAGCTGCCTCCTCTGAACTCTCCATGCCTTTCCCATCTGTGGGGTGGGCAGGCCCCTTAGACATCTATTCACAGGAACAGGGGTGAGAAGGCATCAGGTTCAGACCAACAGCCCCCCCTTGGGCCTAGGACAGTACTTTTTTTTCTCATATGACTCCATTTTAACAACTGAAAATTCATGTGACCCCAGATGATGAAATCAAACTGGCAAATATCCAGCCTCCTTCCCCTCCCTCCATGCTTCTAAAGCAGGAAGGCAGCAGCAACAGTAGTAGTGGTAGCAGACAGCACAGAGTCCCTTGTGTAAGTGTGTGCTTAAAGACTCCAGTACTGGTTTCCAGTCTGATAGGAAGCCTACCTAGGAGGGGACAAGAGCCTATGAATGTTCACAGGCTTAGAGGCGACATGCTGACTGGTTTTTGCCACTACTTGGCATAAGTCAAAGTGAAAGCCCAGAGAGAAGGGGAAATGGCCATGTTTCTGTGACCCCCATTCACTGATGTAACCACATTTAGAGTTCTGACCTCAAGTTTGGGAACCACTGCCCTAGAATTCCCCCTCTGCTGGTTATGAGCAGCAGCTACTGAAACAGCTCCCAGGTTGTTTTCAGTCAATTCTTGCTGCTTGGCAACCCCCAGTGCAAGGGTCCTTGCACTGGGGGTTGCCAGGCAGGAAAGGCTAGGGTCTTGAAAGAACGGAAGGCAAATGAGCAAAGCAGGGGTGCTTAATCCCCTTGCACCGGGGGCTGCTTGACAAAGGGGTTAAGTACCCATGCTTTGCTCATTCGCCTTCCGTTCTTTCAGGAGCATAGCCTTATTCCCTGCAGAGGTTGGTTGGGACTCTTTCCTCCAGATGGTGAGCCTGAGGAAGGAGAGCTTCCCTTTTATGGAGGGTGAGGATCCCTCTGTAATCTGCCTTGTTGTGTGTGTTGTTTTTTATAGATAGGACCTTTCTTTTCTGATCCAGGCTCCTTAAACATTGTGGAGCCTACCCTTGTGGCAGTCATAGGTGGACCTTATCTTAGAAGATATCAGGCATTCTTCTGGTTTCTTTCCTTTGCTTGAGCCCATGCAGCAGCTTGTGCTCTCCCAGTGAGAGAATCTGGAGCTGGAATGTAAGAATCTTAAGGTTCTCTCTGTTATACCTATTGTCCCAGGATGAGCTGGCTCAGTTTTTTTGGGCTCCCTTGAGTGGATGTCCTTGTCACAGCAATAACTAAGTGCACAACTACTCCAGTGGAAAAGGGCACTGTGCTCAAGGAATCTCATGATAGGAAGGTAGAGACCCTCCTTAAGAATATCTGTTTCAGAGACGGGGGATTGGGGGTACCAGATTTCCAGAGGTACTATGTGGCCGCACAACTTAGGACTATATGGGAATGGACCAAGAGCCCACATAAACAGTAGGTGCAAATCAAACAAGCCTCTGTAAAGTATTTTAAAAGGTCCCTCGTGAGAGACTTGGCAAAATTAAAAAGTCATGGAATAGGATGCAGTGTACTATTGTAGATCAGGAACTGGTTAAAAGAAAGCAAAGGGTAGGGCTAAATGGCCAATTTTCCCAGTGGAGAAAGGTGAATAGTGGAGTACCCCAGGAATCTGTGCTGTTTCTGCTGCTTTTTAACATATTTGTAAATGACCTGGAAATGGGAATACCGAGTAAGGTAACCAAATTTGCAGATGACACATTTATTCAAAGTTGTTAAAACACAAGAGGATTGTGAAAAATTGCAAGAGGATCTTAATAAATTGGAAGACTGGACGCTCAAATGGCAGATAACATTTAATGTGGACAAGAGCAAAGTTATGCACCTAGGAAAGAACAACCCAAACATGATGCAAGGTTCCACATTAGGAACCACCACCCTGGAAAAAGATTTAGGCGTCACCGTGGATAACACATTGAAAACCTCTGCCCAGTGTGCTGTGGCAGCCAAGAAAGCAAATAGAATGCTAGGGATCATAAGGAAAGGAATGGAAAGTAAAACAAAGGATATTATAATGCCTCTATCATTCAGTGATGGGACCACACCTTGAATATTGTGTACAATTCTGGTTGCCGTATCTTAAAAAGGATATAGCATTATTAGAAAAGATACAGAGAAGAGCCACCAAAATAGTAAAGGGAATGGAAGGATACCACTATGAAGAGAGGCTAAAAAAGTTAGGGCTCTTCAACTTGGAAAAGAGATGGCTGAGGGGGAGATATGATAGAGGTCTATAAATTAATGAATGGAGTGGAATGGGTAAACATTGATTGTTTACACCATCAATATGTAGAAAGACAAGGGGACATGAAATGAAGCTACAGTGTGTAATCCATATAAGACTAATAAGAGAAAATATTTTTTCACTCAACTTGTAATCAAACTCTGGAATTCATTACTGGAGGATGTAGTGAAATCTGTCAGTATAGCTAGGTTTAAAAAAGGTCTGTACAATTTCCTGGAGGAAAGGTCCATAAACCAGTATTAAAGGGGATCCAGAATATCCACTGCAAGCATTGTGGAACCTGTGTATTTTGGGGAAATTGTTAGGTGCTTGTGGCCTAGATTGGCCACTGTTGGAAACAGGATACTGGACTTGATGGACCTTTGTCTCACCCAGTATGGCATATCTTATGATAAGAAAGTTGGGTCACTTTTTTGGGCACTGGGGAAGGGGGTAGAGGTGATATTAGGGGTTAACCCCTAAGTTGCACATACATGGCAGTTATGGAGGAAGTATAGGAAAAGGTTTCAGGAGGGAGTGATAATGTCAAATGGGATACTATCAGATATAATCCTAAATTCCCCTGGGGAAAGGAGAATGAGGTGTTTGAAAAATACAAAATTTAGGGGCTTGATTGGGGAGGTTTGCTGGCTTTTGAACAACTTATAAGCAAATTATCAGCTGGATTGGAAAAACCTGTTTGGGTTTCTTCAAATTAGTCATTATATTCTATACCTGGGGTAATTATGCACAAAAAATTTAAAAGTTTTGTGCACAGTATTGCAGAATTCGGCATGTTTTGTTAATATTCAATACGTTCTTCATTTTTCCAAAATAAAAAAACACACTTTAACTGATCGATCACACACGACGTGCACGTTTCGAAGCTGAAGCCTCTGTCTCAAGTGCCCCCGATGAAAAGAAGTGCGTCCAGCCTTTCAGTTAAACCGACAAAAAACGCCAAAGTCACCAGCCAAGACTTTGGCGTTTTTTGTCGGTTTAGCTGAAAGGCCGGGGGCACTTGAGACAGAGGCTTCAGCTTCGAAACGTGCACGTCATGTGTGATCGATCAGTTAAGTGTGGTTTTTTATTTTGGAAAAATGAAGAACGTATTGAATTGAAACTTTGAATAAAATCGATTTAAAAGGGGCATGTACTGCGTGGGAGTGAGATGGGTTTTCCTCTTCCTCTTGCGGTTTATGCCCAACAAAAAATAAGAATTGGTTTCAGTTTGGGATTAGGGGTATTCACTATTGTTTTGGACAGTTCCTTGTATGAATACCTATATGCTGGGCTTTCTGTTTTGATTGGAATCAGGGCAGGAGGTGGCAGATGGCACTATGGGTATGGATATTCACCTGATCGGAGGCTCCGGTGTTTGTGCTGTGGACCTCTCCCCATCCTCTAGATCGACTGCGACTATGCCTCCTAGTTTGGAAGGTCATTTCTGTGAAGAGAGCTTCCAGGGTTTGAATTGTCCTTCCGGGATTCTTCTCTTTTTTACAGCACACCTGGCTATTCTGGAATGGAAATTCAGACATTGTGGCCTCTGGTTTCCCCCAGGCGCAGTCTCTTGAGGGGGGCTGCGAGTGGAAGCCCTGTTCGATTGATGGCTAAGAGTCCCTGGCATAGGTTGCCCTCTGGAGATGGGGATCAGCTAGGATCTGTCTGAGATTTGGACTGGACTTGGATTGAGTTGTCTGATGTAGATGAAGAAGTATTCTTACCTTTAAAGGCTTGTGAGGAGGCTGATGTTATCTCTGTTCCGGGAGCAAGAATTTGAAGTGTTGATCCCAGAATCTTATCCACCTTGAGCTTGGCAGATGCTCCAGACATGGAGCAGGACCTGAAGAGGCATCCACTCCTGCAAGAGATGTGGAAATCCATTACTTTCTCCTGTTCCTGGAGATGCTCAAGGGCCTGTTCCAGTTGGAGTGGGATTCCCCCAACTCCCTGCCTAAAGAGCTAAGGGTGTATTAGAAGAGAGGGAGTGCATTGTTTAGTTTAATATCTACAAGGTAAATGTACAGGCCATGGCAGTTACCAGATGGACCACCATTCTTGTGAAAGGCGCATTGGCCTTGAAAGATACTCTGGATTTATGTTGAAGAACCAGTTTGCTGCGGTAGCTGCTATTCTTCATTTAGTGGTATGTGCAGACCTGACATTTCAGGCCCTGCCCCAGTGGATTCGGTCTCTTCCGCCAGATGATTATACCCCTCTTTTGGAGTCTTCTACAGCTTCCCTTTTTGACGCCATGTACAACATGGCACATCTAGTGGCCAGGGATTGTGCCCTGTTGACGGTGACATGGCATTGGCTTGCCTTTTGATGTGGGGCAGTGGACTCCTCTTCCAAAGCCCAGTTGCCCATCTGGCCTTAGAGAGGGGTGTTTCTATTGGATCCATTTGGGAGAAACAGATAAAGGACCTGGGTGAAACAAAATCTTCCGCCTCCTAGAGGACAAGTTCAGTGGGTCTTTTGTAGCATGCAGGAGCTCCTTTTCTGTCAACCTCTGGCCATTCTTCAAGGGATCTTTGGTAGGACTCCTGGGGGTCTTCAGAATTCCATCGCTACCGACTTTCTCCTTCTCAGCTCTTTCATGGAGTGCATGGGCCCAGGGACTCGGTGCCCTTCAGAGGAGGCCCCTCCCAGGCTGCACACTGAAGGTTTGGGGGCCCATTCCCTGGTTCCTTTGGTTGGAGGCATACTTTGCCTTTTCTTTCAGGAATGGGTCCAGGTTACTGATTATTGCTAGGTGCTAGACACCATTAATTTCGGCTATGGTTAGAATGCAAAGAGCTGATTCCAGATGCTTTTTGTCATCTCCCTTTGTGGGTTTGCGATCAAAAGTGCTACTGTGCAGACCACCGTGGACAAGTTGCTGTGCCTAAAAGCGGTGGTGCCCGTCCCCCTGGATGAGTTGTGCAAGGGTGGATACTCCTTCTTTTTCATGGTGTCCAAAAAAAAAAAAAGACGGTTCCTTCTGGGGGTCAACGAGTTCTTGCACTTCTGGATTGAAACCTTGTGCTGCTTTGTGATTCAAGCAGTGCATCGAGAGGCATTCTTGACTACTCTTGGATCTTGCTGAGGCTTATTTTCATATCTTGATCAGGGTGGATCAGCAGATATCTGTTTTTTGCTGTGCTTGGCTCACTGTTCGCAACCGCCCCCCTTTTGGGCTGTCCACTACCTGAAGGATGTTCTCCAAGGTCATGGTGGTGGCTGCAGCACAGAGGGATCTGTGTCCATCCATATCTGGATGACTGGCTCCTCTGGG
Organism: Ichthyophis bannanicus; assembly: GCA_033557465.1. Classification (NCBI taxonomy): domain Eukaryota; kingdom Metazoa; phylum Chordata; class Amphibia; order Gymnophiona; family Ichthyophiidae; genus Ichthyophis; species Ichthyophis bannanicus. Next base: position 554,395,850 of record CM066031.1, read on the forward strand.
CCGGTTCCTTTTTCAGAGGCATCTTGGGTAGTGTCCTTTTAGGAAAGCTTCAGCTGGAAGATCAATTGGAGAAAGAGCCAGCTGTTGCTTTCCTAGTCTCTGGAATTCTGGGAGCATGTTTCTACTCTGGAGTAGACGAGTTTTTTTCCTGCCAGAGGTGGCACTGTTTTGTGTGCAGCAGACTCCTAGAATCTGGGATTATTTTCAGCTCCTCAGATTGATGGCGACATGGGCGTATGCTCGCATGCAGCCTTTCCCGCAGTCCTCGTTGACTCTGTGGTCCCTGAGTTCTCAGGAGTTCGAATACAGGCTCCCGCTCCTGATGACGGTGAAGACCAGCCTGCAGATGTGGCAGTGACCCTGAGGAAGGGCGTGCCACTGGATGATTTCTCCTGGATCCTGCTGATGTCAGATGCCAGTCTCTCTGGCTGGGAAGCCCATTGCCAAAACCATACAGCTCAGGGCTGTTGAAACCGCAGGGAAGTGGTATGGTCCATCATCTGCCTCGAGGCGAGGGCCATCCGGTTGGCTCTTCTGCGTTTCTGGCTCCTGGTCAAGGGCTGGGCAGTCTGAGTGTTTTCAGACAGCACCACGGTGGTGGCTTATTTCAGTTGGAAAGGCAGCATGAGGCGTGCTGAGAGAGCTCTGGAGATGACTGTCCTGTTTGCCTGGGAGAAGGTCCTCTTAGCCTTGTCAGGTCAGCTCAGCACCTTGCTGGGTTGGACAGTGTGGAAGTAGACTTCCTCAGCCATTACTCTCTGGAGAGTGGTGGTTGAGTCAGGGGGCGTTTTTCAGTTGGTTCTGTGCTGCTGGGTTTGCCCCCAAATGGATCTGATAGTGACCTGCTCCAATGCCAAGGTTTGCTGCTTCTTCAGTCACAACATGGATGTTGTTGACACTCTGAACCAGCCTTGGCCAAGCCAGCATCTGTTTTTCTCCGTGGCTGCTGGTGGGGTGTGAGATTTGGCATATAGAGTGCCACCTGGGCAGGATTGTTGTGGTAACGCCAGATTGGCCACGGAGAGTGTAGTTCAGAAACCTGATGTGGCACCTGCAGGTGCCACCTCTTCAATTGCCTCCTTTTTCAAGGCCTATTACGGCAGGAGCCATCATCCTGGGGGACACGGTTCCCTTCTCGCATAGAGTGTGGCTCATGAAAGGAGATGGCTAGTGCATGAGGACTTCTCTCCAGTGGTAGTCTCCATTCTGCTCAGAGCCCAAAGAAGGTCTACCAAGCCGGCATGTGTGTGAATCTGGTGGCTCTTGGCATTTGGCTCTTGAGGTGGCCAGAGTATCATATCTGTTGGCCTTCTACAGGATGAACTGGAGAAGGGCCTTTTCACTTAGCTCCCTGAAAGTCCAGGTGGCAGCTTTGGCCAGTTTCCAAGGTCCAGTGACTGGTAAGTCTCTAGCCTTGAGCCTTCTCCAGGGGATTTGCATTAGCATGCTCTTTCCAGGAAGGGATCACAGACCAGATCTGTATCTAGTGCTCAGGGCTCTGATGGAGTTGCCCTTTGAGCTGTTGAAGCATGTTATTTTGAGATTTGACACTCCAAGATGATCTTGATTGCTGTTTCTTCCAGAAGATGTATTTCTGAGCTACAGGCTCTGTCTTGTCAAGATCCTTCTCTGTCCTTTTCCTAGGAGGCTGTTTCCATTTGGCCTGCACCTTCCTTCTTGCCTAATGTGGTTTCTCTCTTTCCGTGAACCAGGTGGTCTGCCTGTATTCTTTCTTTTAAGGAGGAGTGTCAGAAGAAAGATAAGGATTTTCACCTTATGGATGTCCATTGCGTGTTTCTCTGGTACTTGGAGATTACAAATTCTTTTTGTAAATGCTTTTGTGGTATTCTGCTGGCCTGTGCAAGGGTGATGCGGCGACTAAGTCGACTTTCGGGGATTGGATTAAGGAGGCCTTTGCCTCAACATATCTCATACGGAACCGGCTGGTTCTGGAGGGTTTGCGTGTCCAATTCTACCTGAGAGCAGGTGTTCTCATGGGCGGAGAAGAGCTCTGTAGCCCTACAGACATTTGTAGGGCAGCAACATGGGCATCACTTTCCGCTTTTGTCAAGCATTATGGCTTGTATATTGACGCAAGGACGGACACTGCCTTTGGGTTGAGGGTTTTGCAAGCTGCTGTGTCCTCTTCCCGCCCAGTGGAGTTGTAGCTCTGGTACATTCCACTTGTCTGGACTGGTCTAGCAGGATTCAAGGAAAGGACATTAACTGGTAAGTAAAATGTCACCTTCAGTATTGTCCTGCTAGATCAGTCCAGGGCCCACCCCTGAAACTGTATTGCTCTGTTCTTCTGCTGCGGTACCCTTGGGTCCGCTGTGATTTTTATACTTGGCTCTGCAGGTTCATCGTCTGAGATCCTTATGTTTGTGCTTTCCTGTGACTAGTTCTCTACTGTTGATCCTCAGCCGTGGGCAACAATGAGTGTTGTATGAGGTTTGCTATGTTTCTCACATATTCTTTGGGACGAATACTGAAGTGATCTCTGGTGGCTGAGGCGAATAGAGGCATTGGAGTAATGTCATTGAAACTTGGGCTTTTCATTGGTTCTTTCTCTCCACCAGTCTGTGGGTAGGGGAACACAACCCACTTGTCGGGGCTGGTCTAGCGGGACTCAAGGAAAGGACATTAACTGTAAGTAAAATGTCACCACCTCACCCCAGACCTTCTCTGCTCCTCGGTTCTTGCTTCATCTAACTTCTAGCAAGATCCCTACTGCTGTCTGTCTCTAAAGTCTACACTTATACACATACCTTCAGTTCTCCTCCTTTTATTCTCCCCTCCTCATTCACTTACCATTATCCTTTCCTCCTTTCTTCAAAGGCACACATCTTCACCTTGTTTTGCACAAGTCCCCTTCCACCTCCATCTCACCATCAGCCCATCTGCAGCCATAGCACCCTTTTTCCCAACTCTCCCATCAGCCTAGCTTAGCTCAAACCACCTCTGTACTGTTTCCCTGCCTGATATGCAGCAGCATTTTTTTTTTTTTTTTTTTTTTATGTTTAATCTCTTTTATTTCTTGCAACAACAAGGACAATCAATACATACAGCAAACCAAAAATACCCCCCCCCCTCAAAGAAGCTCAAACAAAGGGAAATATGTACCCAACAGAGGAAGAGGAGGGGAAGAGGACAACCTCCTTCCGTTAGAGATGGTCCTCGGAAACATCAGTAACAACAGTGGCTCAAACCAATACCACCCCAACAACAAATACACAATTGCACACAATAGAGGAACCATGAATACAACGCATGTGCTGTTGATACAGTGGCTCTGTAGTTGCTAGGACCCCCCTCCCCCGTTCAACTTCCCATTAGTCAGGTTACTGCCAAGAGAAAGGAAAGGAAGTGTAGGATCCCTCCCAATCACCCCCAACCCCCTCCATAAGACCAGCGAAGATTACCTCAAACAGATCCAGGGTATGCTCTTCTCCCAGATCTGTCCCCATGCAAGGAACTGGTGGGCCCAGCCACTTGGACTCGAGTAAGATGAAGTAACGTAGGGGGGTAAGTAGATAAAGACTCCCTCCCCTTCCTACTTGTGTATCCCGATTCCTTCCCCCCCCCTCCCCCCTCCCCCTACCCATACCATGCAGAGAATGAAGGAAAGAAAGGACCCCGCGACCAACCCTGACTCCCAGACTATCATACTAGGCTCATGGAGATAACGAGAAAGTCTGGAAAAGTGTTCCCAATGGACAAGTGCCCCCCCCCCCGGTGCTGCGTCCAGGACCAAGGCCATTGGCGATCCACTAATTGAGCATCCAAAAGAACCAGCAGGCTCAGGGAGCCCCCAGGAGGCGGCGGCGAACTCCAGCAGGCAATAACTGTAGGTGAGGTCCCCACCCCCGGAGAAACCGTGCCCAACGACGCTCACTGCCAGCCGCTAGCAAGCATTCCAGAAGTAAAAGTTTATGAAGTCGAACCCTCCAAAGCCCGAAGAGCGGGCCCCCCGCAGCCAACCAGTGCTGTAAGACTGTCATTCGGGCAGATATCAGCACCAGACGCAACCAACGCAACGTCCAACTCCCTAGAGAGGTCCCCCACATATCCTCCCACAAATCTAAGACTAGATGACGCGCAGTGAGAGGTTCCAGATGCGGCACACACCGAAGAAGATATACCGATACCCGCCCCCAAAACAACTGGACCTTGGGGCAATGCCAAAACATATGACCCAGCGTCGCCCGATCTACCCCACACCTGGGACAACAGTGACTCGTTGCAATCCCTGCTTTCCATGCCCGGACAGGGGCGAAATGCGTACGCCGCATGAGGCGGTATTGCGTATCGCGATGTATGACCTGTATACTCAAGGTAGGGATAGCCGCCAGCCCCCCCAAGAGGGCCTCCACCCCTATCTCCTCACCTAGATCGGACGTCCAGGCCGCCGCCAGGGTGTCAACATCAATGGGCGACGACCCGTCCCAAAGCATTTTATAAAGCACGGACACCCGAGTCCCCAGGGCACCCCCCAGAAGAGTCAGTTCCAGTTCTGAGCACACCTCTCCACGTAGCGCCCCTGCTGGGATCGTACGAAGGTAGCTCCGAAGCTGCGTGTATTGAAACACATCCCAGGGACCCAGAGAGTACTGCCGACGAAGCTCGGTGAAGGCAATCAACTCGCCTCCAGGGGTCAGTACCTGTTCTAGGTTCACCAAACCGAGATCCTCCCAGAATCGGAAGCGGGACTGCCCAACGCCCGCCGCGAAAGCGGTATTACCCCGAAGGGGAAGGTAGGGTGTATAATACGCCGAAACCCGGCGCCCTGCACAATAAAATTGCCACGCCCGCCGTAATGGCACTAAGAAGAGAGATCGGAGAAGGGGTGACACCTCCCGGAGCATCCTAGCATGTAATAGATAGCGAGGATGGAACGGCGCCAGCACGGCCGCGAACAGCTCCCTCGGGGTCCAATCTGTTAAGTCCCATAGCCAGTCTCGGACGTATCGTAATAGACAGGCCATATTATACCGTCGAACATCTGGAAGTCCCATCCCGCCCAGGGCCCAGGGCTGCTGCAGTACAGTCAAACGAATTCTGGGCTTGCGACCTCGCCACAAGAAACGATTGAAGGAACGATCCAGTTGTCGAAGATCCGTGCGCCGAAGCACCAACGGAAGGATCTGAAGAGGGTAAAGAATCTTGGGGAAAAGCGCCATCTTACATAGGGCGACCCTGCCCCCCAATGACAACGGTAAATCCCTCCAGCGGTCCACACAGGCCGACACCTCTCCTAAAATTTTGTCGACATTCAACTGATATAGATCCTCCAAGCGCGCCGGCAGATAGATGCCCAGATATTTAAAGTAGCCCACCGCCCATCGCAAGGGGAACGGGCCCTGCCAGCCGGGCTGTCCCTCAGGGACCAGATACAACGCTTCCGATTTATCGAGATTCAGCCGGAGACCCGAGGGTTCGCCATATTCCTTTATAAGGCGTAGCAAATTAGGCAAGCCAGTCGAAGGGTCCCCCAGGTGCACAAGCAAGTCGTCAGCAAAAGCGGCGACCCGAAATTCAGCACAGCCCAGTCTGATGCCCCGGAACTGAGAGGAGGCCCGAATACGGATGAGAAGGGGTTCCAACGAGAGTACAAAGAGGAGGGGCGAGAGAGGGCAACCTTGACGGGTCCCCTTGTGAATAGCAAATTCGGAGGACATGGCTCCATTAACCATAATGGCCCCTAAGGGGTCCGCGTAGAGCAGTTGGATCACGTCCACAAAGAAGCCCCCAAAGCCCATCGTCTCCAAAGTCTGGTACATAAAGCCCCAGCTTACGCGATCAAAGGCCTTCTCTGCGTCGAAGCTGATAAGCAACGAGGTCTCCCTGGCTAAACGCCCAGCACTGATGGACAGGAGGATCCGCTGCAGGCTGTAGGCAACCTGGCGCCCCCGAACAAACCCCACCTGGTCCTGATGGATCAAAGATGGCAAAACGGTCGCTAGTCGGTCCGCCATAATCTTAGCTAAAAGTTTGATATCGACGTTGAGCAAAGAAATAGGGCGGTAAGAACCCGGTAGAAGGGGATCCCGCCCTGGTTTGGGTAAAATAGTGATCAGAGCTTTATTGGGTTCAAACGGGAACCTGCCCCGACTCACAAGATCCTCAAAATAGCCTATAAGGGGAGGAACCACTGCGTCGCTCAAGGCTTTATAGAATTCGCTCCGGAATCCATCGACGCCCGGGGCTCGCCCATTCTTTAAATGTCGGATTGCTGCTTGGACCTCCTGGCCGGAGAGTGGCTGATTAAGGGCCGCCAAGTGCTCCTCTGCCAGCCTGGGAAGACCACAGCTCTCAAGAAAAGAGCGCCCTACCGAGGCCTCCACCTCCTCACTGGCATATAAGTTCCGATAAAATGCAGTAAAGACCCTCTCAATAGTGGCGGAGTCACGAGTGACAGTTCCATCGGATTGTCTAATGGCCCCTATCTGTCGGGAGCCACCCGGCGGTCGCAATAAAGACGACATCAGTTTACCAGCCTTATTCCCAAATCTATATAATTTATAGCGATAATACAACATCGATTTAGTTACGCGTTGATGCAGCAATGTCTCCAGTTCGGCCTGCACCTCCCGGAGCCTGCACAAAGGCACCCCTGTTCGGGAGTCCGCCACCTCCCGGCGCAATCGGCCCAACTCCCGCTCCAACAATAAGATCTGATGGTTCAACTGGCGATGCCGGTGGCTAAGGTAACTAATAATATCCCCCCGGAGCATCGCCTTGCCAGCTTCCCAGAAGAGCGCGGGAGAAATATCCGGTGCAGCATTCGAAAGTTCGTACACCTTCCAACGATCCCGCAAGAAAGATTCAAATCGCGCATCGCCGCTGAGCTCCAGGGGAAACCGCCAAACCCTATTTGGAGACGGGCAACACTCCCGTAAATCCAACACAACCATAGCATGATCTGAGATAACGAGAGGGCCAATTCTTGTCTGTAAGACCGAACCAAAGAATGATTCCGCCAGGAGAAAAAAGTCTATGCGAGACCATGTACCATGGGCCCGGGACAGATGGGTATAGTCCCGTTCTCCAGGATGTAGCACCCTCCATATATCTAGGAGTTCATATGCTTCACAGAGGCCACGCAGCTTCCGGCGCGCCCGGGGGCTCCCGCCCTCCGCGGATCCTGAGCGATCGAGAGCGCTGTCCATAGTGACATTAAAGTCCCCGCCTAATAGTACCTGGTACCCAGTGGCCTCGGCCAACAGCCTGGAAAGTCCCTGAAAAAAGGTAGCCTCGTATACATTGGGACCATATACAGAGCAGAGAAACACCTTCCTCCCAGCCAGACTCCCCCACACTCCAACATACCGGCCCTGTGGGTCAGAAACAACCTTTTCTTCCTCCCAAAGAATAGACTTGGCGACCAGAATAACAACACCCCGCTTCTTCCCCACCGCGGGGGCCCCATAGACATGAGCCTTAAATCCCAGGCCCAGCTTCTGGTGCTCCACCTCTGATTGATGCGTCTCCTGCAGAAGAACAACATCCGCGTGGTGGCGCCGTAGGTGCTGCAGGACTTTAGAACGTTTCACCGGAGAACCCAATCCGCAGACATTCCATGAGATTACTCGAAGGGATTTATCCATAACAATAGAGGGAGCCGAAAAGCCAAAACATATTCAACGAATACACCATAAAGTGGAGGCCCCCCCAGCCAAGAGCCCCCTCCCGGATTATTCTCAACCTCCCGCACCTAAATATCCAGCCACTCCTCGCCTGCCCTCCGAGGCAGGATTGTCCAGCAGCATTTTTTTAAACAGCTATGGAAGCATTTCCTTTCACTCACACTGCCATGTTATCCTTCCAAATCCTGCACCTTGGCATTTTTGAAAGGTAAGCGGAAGCTCTTCCCATTTCTTGCTAAAACAGGAAGCACTTCTGTTCACCTTTTTAAAATGTATTATTGCTATTTGCAGAAGCATTGCACGGCTGTGGGAGTGAAGGGAAACACTTCTGCAGCTGTGAAGAGGTGAACAATGAGGCAAGCTTGAGTGCCTTATAAAGCTTGAGTGCCCCTAGCCAGTGCCTCACATGCTCGCCTCTTGAGCTGGCCCTGTTCGCCGTGCCTGTGCAGAATTCTGCATAGAAAATACTAATTCCTTATCGTTCCTCCAGTTTTTAGTCCTCCATCGCTGGGTAGTGCACCTCCTCCTGCAGCTTGGAGACTGGACCAATCAGAATCTTCACCTCACTGGATGTAGCATGCTGGAACTCCCATCAGCCCCCAGTGTGTCCAGTCTCCATGCAGCAGGAGGACGTAGTGAGCCTAGGTGCTGGGCTCACTGAAAAACGAGTTAGGAGCAGGCTAGTTAGCTAATTTCCTGAAGTTTTTCTTCTTTAGTTCTGACTTGCACTTTGGTTTTTGTTGAGGCTCAGTTAACTTCTTTATAGTTTTAATTGGGTACTGTATCTTTAAAAAAAAAAAAAAAGGTGAAGCGAGGAAACTTATTGAAGGTCCTTCCTCTCTGCCTAGCCACCCTAAGAACCCCTCTCTCTTTTCCCGGTCCGGGATATCTAGCCCCTAGACGGAACGGGATAGAGCTACCTATTGGACCCACAGACAACCCGATTACTGCACGGCTGCAGGAGGCAGCTTAGTTGGCAGCTCGGGGCTAATAGCATTTTTTGTGACAGCCCCAGGGGTGATGGCGATCAGAGAATAGCTCTTCAGAACTGAGTCTCCTTTGCCGAGGGCTGCCCGTGGCCCACCGAGAAACAGCAGCAAAGGTAGGATTTTGGCTTCGGTGAGGGGCTTTACTAGCCAGCGTGCCAAACAGCAAGCTGTGTAGAGATCGCGGCCATTTTAAGCATGCGGTCTCGCCAGCGCGATATATTTTCTCTGCGGCGTGACTGAACTACAGGTCTGAGCTTCTCTCGGTCTGGGTTCTGCTCCCTCAAAAGCAAAGTACTTTTTCATTTTTTTAGCGGTTGCTTTTTTTCCTCGTGGTATTCAGTTTTGCTTTAGTTTTACCTTTCTTTTTTGATCGTCTATCTCTCAGACTCTGCGTGAGTTTATTTAACAGGCGGTCTAGGCAGGGAGTGTGCCGCAAGGCAACATATATTTCCAAAGAAACATCAACTCTCAAAGCTCTCTGTCTGGTTAAAAAAAAAAAAAAAGTTAGACATGAAGACTGCAGAGGCTTTAAAATCTATGGGGTGACGTAAAGGAGTGTGAGACGGTTACACTTGCTTTCTCCATGGAGAAGCAAAATGAAGGGTCTCGTGTGGGGATCCTCAGGCTACAGGCTGTCTTAAAATTCACCTCTATCCCTCTCCAGCAGTTAACCTTTTCTTTGGGCAACTACAGGAGGAGTTTAACGCTTTATTTATTTTTAAGGGCTCTCAGAACCGGTTATACTGACAGGAGTCAGCCTCTTTGCAGTAAGGCGATATCAATGTGTGGGCTGAGATCCACTTTGCAGATTTCTCCAAAGTAATCCCCGCATAAGCTGTTAAAGTAACCGCTTCCCTGACCTGCAGCAGAGGTCTGTATTCAGAAAGCAGATGAATTCACAGTCAGAGGTTCAGTTAGTTCTCAACTGGTTGATCGTGAACCCTCCCAATCTATTTGGTTTACATTGCTGTGAACTGCCTCGAGCTTGTGGATAAAGTGGTAGATAATATAATTAAACAAACAAACAAGCAGGAACCAAACCTGTGGGGATCTTCTGATTTCCTCTACCGTATTCAAACAGTACACTACAGGGCAATCACATGGCAGGAAAAGTTCCAGCTCAGAGACAGTGGAAGTAAGACATATAAGAACATAAGATATGCCATACTGGGTCAGACCAAGGTCCATCAAGCCCAGTATCCTGTTTCCAACAGTGGCCAATCTAGGTCATACATACCTAGCAGTTTCCCCAAAAGACATAGGTTCCACAATGCTTGTACTGGGTCAAGCATTGATATCCTGGGTCCCTTCTTAATAATGGTTTTGTCCAAAATTTTTTTAAACCCAGATACATTAACAGTCTTTACTACATCCTCCGGTAACAAATTCCAGAGTTTGATTACACGTTGAGTGAAAAAATATTTACTTTTATTAGTCTTAAATAGTTTACCCTGTAGCTTCATTGCATTTCCCCTAGTCTTTCTATATTCTGATAACGTAAACAATCAATCTACGTTTACCCGTTCCACTCCGTTCATTAATTTATAGACTTCTATCATATCTCCCCTCAGCGTCTCCTTTCCAGGTTAAAGAGCCCTAACCTTTTTAGCCTTTCTTCATAGGAGTATCCTTCCATCCCCTTTACCATTTTGGTGGCTCTTCTCTGAACCTTTTCTAATAACGCTATATCCTTTTTAAGATACGGCGACCAGAATTGCACACAATATTCAAGGTGCGGTCTCACCATGGAACGATATAGAGGTATTATAATATCCTTTGTTTTATTTTCCAGTCCTTTCCTTATGATACCTAGCATTCTATTTGCTCTCTTGGCCACCACTGCACACTGGGCCGAGGGTTTTAACATGTTATCCACAATGATGCCTAAATCTTTTTCCTGGGTGGTGGTTCCTAATGTGGAACCTTGCATCGTGTAACCGTAGTTTGCGTTGTTCTTCCCTAGGTGCAGAACTTTGCACTTGTCCACATTAAGTTTCATCTGCCATTTTGATGCCCAGTCTTCCAATGTATCAAGATCCTCTTGCAATTTTTCACAATCCTCTTGGGTTTTAACAACTTTAAATAGTTTTGTGTCATCTGCAAATTTGATAACCTCACTCGTTATTCCACTTTCCAGGTTGCTCTTTTGCTGTCTTCCCTGGTCTTCGCCCGGCCCAGCCAATCATCTAGGCAGGGGTGAAAAAGAACCCCTTCCTTGCAGAGAACTGCCGCCACTACCACAACCATAACCTTGGTGAAGGTGCGGGGGGGGGGGGGGCGGTCACCAGACCAAAGGGCAACGCTCGAAACTGGAAGTGGCCCCTTGGCACTGCAAAGTGGTGAAACTGATGTTCTAGACTGATGGGAATGTGCAGATACGCTTCCATGAGATTGAGAGACGTCAAGAACTCTCTGCTCCTTATCACCACTATTACTTATCTCAGCGTTTCCATGTGAAAATACGGTACCCAGAAACAGCGGTGCCCTTGAGGAACCTTTTTTGGGCACTACAAAATAAATGGAGTATCGATCGCAGCCATACTGGTCTCACGGAACCAGTTCCAAGGTCTCTTCTACTGCCGCCAACACTGCTGTGTCCACTTTAGGCAATCGAAGGAGCTCTTGTTCTTGATCGGGCTGCAGCCACAGATGCATCATGGATCGCACCCCTTTAAGACCGACCTCTGGCAGATCCCACTCATCCCGGATCATCTGTCATACTACTACATATACTGGGAAGACTGTCTGCAATTTCTGCACCGTCTGGAATAGCGGATCCTCCAGAGCCTCTTCCTTTGCTGGGAGATTAGCAGGCATATGCAGGTCCTTGAGGGACTCCAAGATGAGCGCCTGCAGCTCCTCCCGGCAGAACACCCGCACAATCCAAGCCTGATCATCCTGTTCTAGGATCTCTCCTCCTTCCAACTCCTCCTGCAGATCTAGCTCCATGTTGAGGTCTTCCCCCATCCAGTCCCTCCGACAATGGCGATTGCTTCCACTCCTCTGAACCTCTAGCCCGCTTATGTTCTTATACACCACTGCCCTTGACTCGTGCTCTATTGCGACTAACGCCCTCAGCCCCGCGTTCCAGGGCTGAGGAGCCTCTTGCCAAACGCTGTTGACAGAGGCAAAATGCCTTATACAAAAGTAAGACAAACTCTGGTGAACTCCCCCGGGAGCCCTGTTGCTCTCTGGGCTTGAAGGGTGGATGGTCCAGGCATCACGCAGGGACCAGGGACGGAGTCTGTTGAAGGTAACATGGCACCTCCCGCCTCCAGGGTCTCTTGCGACTGGGAAGGACTCTCCTGCCTCGTCTTGTCCTGTAGGCCCTGCTACCATGACTTAGCCTCTTGCGTGCAGTCTAGGCAAACACCTGCCTCAGAGACCGCTCCCTGTCGGGTCCCGCATATCTTGACTATTTTTAGCTTGCACTGCTGTGTTGTACTTCAAAGATATGAGATGGACTTCGCACTGATCCAATCAGACTGACACTTTCTCCGAGTAAAAGTTTGTTTTTATTACAGTATAAGTAATACATATGGCTATAAGGAGTACAGCTTCCCTTACAAGCGATACTACAAATTTATTAGGTACAGAGTCCGGGCTAAGAGAAGGGATGATCATGTTAGGTTACTCACTAACCATAGACAGATGGAAGGATTTAATTTGTCTCCTATCCACCAGCTGTCTTTGTCTTTCTAGTTATATACATTTCTTGTATGCAGGTACTCCATGTTTTTCATAGAACAAAACTGTAGCTACACAAGCTACTACAAACCTATATGCAGCACTTTTTCCTGCTTATCTTTCATTTATTTCTGTCTCTGACTTTTTGCCTGACCCTTCTCAGGAAAAAGTCACTATGTTTCAACAAACTGTCACTTACATCACATGACAAGACACAACAGCTCTCTGAAATCTGCCCATCAACAAGACAATGGCACATTTAGTTAGGCTTTTGCCACAGGTATGCATCAAGTCATTGTGCACTGAATAAGTTTTGATCTGTATAACACCAGAAATGTTTAAGGATGTGGCACGAAATGGGGTTCAACCCCCCCCCCCTTGATACCATCACATACCAGGCACTGAGGTCTGGCCGGCATGGTGGGAAGGGCTGCGGGTACTCCCAGGAACACCCTCAATCTGCACCAGGGTAGGTAGAAGGATCCCTAGCGCAGTGCATCTCCATGGGCTCAGGCCCGGAGCACCAGAGTACCTGAACTGAACTAAAATAAAATAAAACCAATTTACCAATATCCAATTAACTGAAAGGAAACGGCAAATGGCCCCTTAGGAAGAAGCTGTTCTCTCCTGCTTTATTCTCCAGTGGCTACCTCTCCCAGGCACCCAAAACACAGTGGGGGGGTTAAAATGCACAAGGGCCTGAAGAAGAAATCATGCCTAAACACAGCAGAGGGAGTTTCCCGCACCACTGCAGGCTGCTCTGTCCCCTCATGTTCCAGTGGTTGCTAGGGGTTCCTGCTGTCCTCCCCCCCCCACCACCACTCTTACTTTGGAGCCTCTTTGCCCCATGGCTTTTCTACCCCTTGCGCTCAGCCTTCCCTGCCAGCTTTGGTGCTGAGGAGGGCGACTTGAGGCTGATGACTTTCACTCCCATCAATCAACTGATGCCCCTGCAGCTGCTCCTCACCCCATAACAGGTTCGGAAGCCACCAGAGGTTTCGGACTGAGGAAGGCCCCCATAGAACTACCCCTCTGAAATCCGGGGGGGGGGGGGGGGCGGGGGCGAGAAGTAACTGTGGTAGGCGAGTTTAAAAAAAAACCTTTTTATAGTAGGGCAGGTCAGGTATGGCTTTAACATAAAAAGTTCAAATGTCTGATCATTCCACTTCTCACATAGCAGGAAAGTTGGCAGACAACATACATAAGAACGCAAAACACATCACCATTTTAAGAAAACAATACACTACCTCTGAAGGTTCAGTCGCTGGGCCGCGACTTCCCTTGTAGTACATTGACAAGTATTTTCACCTAAAATATGCTGTTTAGGCCAGCGTTTCCCGGACAGAGCAGGGGTACACTATTTTGGTTTGCCCTCTGTTCCTTGATTGTTATACCGCCGGGGGTAGCTCTACTCGGACGAGGATAGTTGGTCCATGTCAGCTAGATATCAGTGTGTAATTTGTGGTGCCGGTAGGGCCACTAGCCCAGGGCCAGGGCTCTGTCGGTACTGTACTTCAGTATCCATCAGTGCGGAATAGCAAATGGAGAGCTCCGTGGTATATGCTCCTCTGGAAGTGGTTGCAGGACTGAAGGCTGAGGCTTGGATTGCAGACCCGACCACTTTGGTTTCAGAAGGGCCAGCAGGTCACCCGAGTGCGGGTTTGGAGCCTGGTCTCGCTACGCAGATGGAGGATTTTTTCTCCGGGTTTGGTGTTGCTCCTGCATCTGGCCTGCTCCCATTGGCAGCAAGGTCAGCTGACGGGTACTTTTCCAATTCCTTCCTCGAATACATGGCCTGGATTAGCGGAGCGCGAAGCTGTGGTTTCAAAAGCGGCCAAGAGGCCAAGTCCCTCAGAGCCCTCTCCGTTTGCAGTGGATTGGCAAGATGGGGAGGAACCGGGGGTTAACATGGATGAGGTCTTGGAGTATTTAGAGGAGAGAGAGAGATTCCTGAGCCTGAGATTCAGGTGAGAATCATTTCGGTTTTCGGAAGCATGGGTTTCCGGCTTTAATTATTGAGGTCCTGCAAACGCTGCGGCTAGTTTTCAAACAGCCGGCAGGCGTCGACGATGCCGCAGATCCCATTATCCAGGCAGTGCGCTTCACGCAGGTTGATTTTTACTAGCTGAGGTCTGTACCGCCGTGTAGGGCGGACGTCGGGCCGTGGTGTCGTCGCGGTCATCGTCGCGTCTTTCCCGACTGACCACGACGTGCACGCACCGCTCACCGTTTCAGCGCAAATCCATAAGGTGATAGACCAAGTGATTCAAAGCGAGTGGGATCATCCTGAAGCAGGTTTAGAAGGAGTTACAAGTCAGAACAAGCGGTATCCTGTGGCGGATACAGATAAGGAGAGGTTCCGTTCCAAAAAAAAAAAAAGCAGCGGTTTCAGCGATCACAAAAGTCCACAATTCCGGTCGAGGGAAGCGCAGCTCTAAAGGAGACATACGATAGATTGATGGTTTATTGAAACAGTCTTGTGAAGCAGAGGCGGTTCCGCAGCAAATCCCCATCTGCGGAGCTGGGGTGGCTGGCGCCGGCCTACGCTGGGTTCAACACTTGGCACAGTCCCTGTCGTTGGAACACGACGAAGTGAGGGATCTGCCACGTTTAGAGTCCGGCTCGGCGTATTTGGCGGATGAACTCTATGATTTTGATTAGAGCCTTGTCGCGTAGTATGGTTTCACTGGTAGCGGCGCGAAGGTCCCGGTGGCTGCAGGACTGTGCGGCTGATGGGTCCTCTGAATCTCAGCTCGGCAAGCTTCCGTTCAAGGGCAACCTGTTTGGGGCAAATTTGGTTGTTAGTCTAGGATTTAGGGGGATCCAAGGGAGGTAGGCTCTCGGAGGATAATTCCCATCGAGGAAAGTCTCCTTCGTCCTTTCGAGGACAGTTAGAGGCTTTCGGAGAGTTCGATCTCCCCGCTTCGCGGATGCCCAGAGAGGACGGTTTCTCTCCCGTGTTCAGCTCTTCCGTGGGTTTCGGGGTGCAAGTAGAGGGTTCGCAGCGGCATCATAAAGAACGCCTCAGAAGCCACAATGGATGGCGGCGGGTCCCGGCAGAAGGGCAACCGTTCGGAGGTCGCCTTCAGGGTTTCCCTTCTGCTTGGTCCCACATAACGTTCGATCAGTGGGTCTTGGAGATCATTCGCAATGTTTATGCCCTAGAGCTGGCGCATCCCGTTGTGTTGTCTCCCTGCAGAGCTCTTCAGCAGGCCTTGCAGGTGCGGCAAACTTTGAACCGGCTCTTGTGGCTGGGCGCCGTCGTTTCGGTTCCACCAGCGGAATTTGGTATGAGTCGTTACTCCTCTTATTTCGTGGAGCCCAGGTTAGGACAGTTTGCTTCGGCCCAAAATTCCAAGGTGTCAATCGTTGCCTCCCAGTCCCATGCTTTCCTATGGAAGCGCTGCGGTCTGTTATTGTGACAGTGCGGCAAAGGGAGTATCTATGGTCTCTAGATCTCGCAAAAGCCTCTTTCCATGTCCCGTTCAGGGCGGCGCATCATCGATTTTTTACAGTTCGCGCTACCTTGGGGGCATTACCATTTCCAGGCCCTACCCTTCGGACTCGCAATGGCTCCGCGGGTCTTCCCCAAAATTCTGTTAGTGGTGGCGGCAGTGCTGCGGAAGACAAGAGTCTTTGTACATCCGTACCTCGAAGATGGACTGATTTGGGGAAAGTCCTAAGCCGAGCGCGAAAAAGACACGGAAAGGGTAGTAGCTTTCCTTCAGGGTCTGAGCTGGGTGGTCAATCAGCTCCTCAGTCGCCTGACTTCGTCTCAGGTCCTCGAGTATTTGCGGGTGAGGTTCCATACTCGGAGAGGCTCGGTATTTCTGACGGTTCCTTGAGAGTGGTCTTGGCAGCCTTGGTCTGTTTTGGGGGCAAGGTTCTTGGCATGTTGAGCTAGAAGCTCACGGTGAGGTACTGCGTTTTCTCAAAGCGGTTTCTGGTCTGCGTTCAGCGTGATGAATTTTCGTTCCCTCGTGGGATTTCATCTTGGTCTTACGGGAGTTAGAGCGCCGTTTGAGCCCTTTATACAAGTCTCGGTCAAGGATTTGATGCTTAAGGTGGTATTCTTGGTAGCTATTTGCTCGACGAGGCGCATTTCAGAGTGGCAGAGACCCGTTTCTATGTTTTTTGCCGCAGGAAAGGTGGTGCTTCGACCGGTGCCTTTGTTCTGGCCAAAGGTTTCCTCTCCCTTTCATGTGCATCAAACAGAGTCGCTTACGGTTTTGCAATTGAAAGGTGGCCAGGCTTCGGATAGAGGCTGGAGTCGTTTGGACATAAAGAGGGTGTTGCGTTGCTATTTGTCCGTGTTCGAA
This sequence comes from Ichthyophis bannanicus, assembly GCA_033557465.1. NCBI lineage: Eukaryota > Metazoa > Chordata > Amphibia > Gymnophiona > Ichthyophiidae > Ichthyophis > Ichthyophis bannanicus. The sequence continues at coordinate 554,412,491 of CM066031.1, forward strand.
TCCTTTCGCAAGACGAATCCGTCTGTTCGTATTCTTGGAGGTCTCAGGAACGGGGAGGCTGCGGCGAATGTGTCCATTTCCAGGTGGATTAAGGAGACAGTTGTCTCGGCTTACAGGTTGCAGGGGCGTCCAGTCCCTGAGAGATATTGAGAGCTCACGCTACAAGAGCGCAAGCAGCTTCCTGGGCGGAGTTCAGACTTGTTCCCCCGGTATAGATTGGTAAGGCGGCAACTTGGGCGTCGCTGCATACTTTCAGTAAACACTATTGTCTGGATGTGCTGGCGGCAAGGGATGCCTGTTTTGGGTCACCGGTGTTGCCTGCCGGCTGACAGGGTCCCTCCTGTTAGTACTGCTCTGATACATCCCAGCGATGGAGGACTAAACTGTTTGTTTTATTATATTACATTGCTAGCTCTCTGACTGGGAGCTCTTAAAAGGGTTTTTTGTATATTTTTTAAAGGAAGGTTACTTTCTTTTTGGTGCTTTAGGGGAACTTTCCTTGAGCACAGTAGGTTGCTGAACTCCAGTAACCTCCTCAGGTTTAGAAACTGCTAACACCTAATCAGGAGTTAGTTCTTCCTATCCACCCCGACTCCCACCCACCCCTAGTGAGCAGTCTTGCTTTATAGGGCACCTCCCCCTTTAACAAATCACAGAGAATTGGACCAGCACATTTTGAATATAATTAAAGAGATTTAACTGCTTTTTCTCTGAAAGGACAGCTGCGAAACTGGCTGGTACTTGGTAGATCTCTCTCTTTTTGCTTTAACAGATACCTAAGCTCAACGAACAGAACAATGGCTGGGAAAAATCGTATTGCTAAAGCTGTTGCCCCCGTTACAGCTTCTGCCTCGGTCCAGACAAAGGTCCTAATGCCAGTTGAAGGACCGGTTTCATGTGCAGGGTGCCTGCATGCTGAAGCTCTGAGGAAACAAGTGGAGGAACTCAGAGAGGAGGTGGCGATGCTGAGGAGCATTCAAGACAGTGAGAAGTACATTGATGGGATGCTTCTTTTAGCAACCAAGCTCTCCAGCACAGGAGAAGATGGGTGCCAAAAGAATGTCGATGGTTCGACACAAGTCACCAGGGCCTGCAAAATCGCCAATCCAACTTCTCCAGCCCTTGAATTGAAGAACTATTATGCAGCCCTGGAAGTGGAGGAGGTGAAAGCATCCCTGGAAAGGGAAGAACCAGAGTTAAAGTACCCCAAAGTTGCAGAATCAGTGACCAGAAGGAAACGAAGGGTAGTGGTGGTTGGAGACTCTCTTCTGAGGGGTACTGAGGCGTCCATCTGCCAACAAGACTTGATGTCCAGAGAGGTATACTGTCTGCCTGGTGCCAAAATCCAAGATGTTACGGAGAGTTTGCCGAGACTCATCAAGCCCACTGATTATTACCCAATGTTGCTAATCCATGTTGGAACAAATGATACTGCCAGGTATACCTCGGAACGTATCAAAAGTGACTTCATGGCTTTGGGACAGAGGGTGAAGCAGTTAGGTGCACAGGTGGTGTTCTCTTCAATCCTCCCTGTTGAGGGTAAAGGCCAAGGCAGAGAGGCTCGCATCCTGGAGATGAATGCATGGCTGCGTGGATGGTGTCATCGAGAGCGTTTTGGTTTCCTAGACCATGGGATGCTGTTCCAAAGGTTGCAGAGCAGAGATGGCATCCATCTGTCCAAGAAAGGTCAACGCATCTTCGGTAGTAGACTGGCTAATCTACTGAAGAGGGCTTTAAACTAGATTCGTTGGGGATGGGTGAAGAAAGCCCCCAGGTAAGTGAAAGCCCCCAGGTAGGTGATACATTAAATACCTTTATGGAAATGGGTAACAGGGGTAACATATGGAAAGCAGTGTGTATTAATGCCCGTAGCATGGGAAATAAGATCCCTGAAGTTGAAGCTTTGGTGGGAGTGGCTGACTTGGATTTAGTGGCAGTTACAGAAACATGGTTCGCAGAAAACCATGACTGGGATGTAACTATACCTGGCTATACTTTATTCAGAAAGGACAGGGTAGGAAGAAGGGGAGGAGGAGTGGCACTATATGTAAAAACTACTATTAAATCTTTGGAATTACAGAGCTTAAAAGGGAGAGAGGAGGCATTGTGGGTTAAACTAGAAAGAGGGAAAGAGAAATCTGTTCGCATTGGTGTGATATACAGACCTCCTTCACAAGAGGAAGAGGTGAACAGAGAGTTAATTGAAGACATACGCAGCATTGCTAGGAAAGGGGATGTGGAGATCTCAATATGCCAGATGTTGATTGGCACATTCCTGCTGCAGTATCATCTAGAAGTAAGGAGATCCTGGATTGTCTACAGGGAGAACTATTCAGGCAATTGGTAACAGACCCCACACGTGAAGGGGCCATACTGGACTTGGTGCTTACCAATGGTGAAAGTGTTTCTGATGTTGTAGTGGGAGATCATTTTTGCATCCAGTGATCACCAGATGGTGTGGTTCAGTATTAGGACTAGGGCTGTTAGAATCCATTCCAAGATGAGGATCTTAGACTTTAGGAAGACTAACTTTGCGAAGATGGGCCAATACCTCAGGGAGTCGTTAGTGGGATGGGAACAGCTGGGGGATGTAGAAAAACAGTGGGCAAAACTGAAAGGGGGTATTTTAAGGGCAACCAACCTTTTTGTTAAAATGGTAAATAAAAGGAAAAGGAGACCGCTATGGTTTTGGAAGGAAGCTGAAAAAGTGAAGAAAAAGAGGGAGGCCTTCATGAAATACAAGAGATCACAGAGAGAGGAAGACAGGCATCTGTATTTGGAAAAACTTAGAGAAGCTAGCAAAGTAGTCAATTTAATGGGCCCTGAGGACCTTCGAGGAACACCTCAGCGAGAGATCGGTTCTCATGCAGACCGACAACTATGTAGCGATATTCTACATCAATAAGGAAGGAGGCATGGGATCGCATTCCCTCTGCCCGGAAGTGGTCCTCATCTGTTCTTTCGCTGTCCGACGGATGATGTCCCTCAAGGCGACGTACCTCCCGGGCCTGGCGGACAGACTCAGAATACTCCACCCCCACGAATGGCAGCTGGATCCCAGAGTAGCAGACTGGCTGTTTCTCTACTGGGGGATGCCGGCGATAGACCTCTTTGCCAGTCCCCAGAACGTGCAGCTCCCCCGCTTTTGTGGGCTGGTGCTGCACCTGAGTAGGGTGGGCCCTGATGCATTTCTCTTGGACAGGTCATTCAGCCTTCTCTGTGCATTCCCTCCTTTCTCCCTCATTACAAGGGCTCTCTTCAAGGCTCAGCAGGATAGGACATCGTTGATTCTCGTGGCAGCCTTGGTTTCTGCTCCTGCTCTGGCTGTTGACGGAGCCTCCGGTTCCCCTGGGCTCTACCCGGGGTCTGCTAATGCAGGAGGAGGGTCGGGTGTTAAACCTGAACCTAACCTCCCTATCCCTCACAGCCTGGTGGCTGAACATCTCTCCCTAGCCTCTCTGGCCCTTCCGGAGGAGGTCGAGGAAGTCCTCCTCGCCTCGAGGAAGGACTCCACTAGGCGAGCCTACGCCTTTAAGTGGAGATGCTTCTCCATCTGGTGCTTGGAGCGCCAGATCAACCCCTTTCTCGTGCCCCGTTTCATGGGTTCTCCAGTACCTCCACCATCTCTCGGGAAAAGGGCTGAAGTCTAACTTTGTCAGAGTTCATTTGAGTGCCATCTCAGCGAATCACCTCCCCATCGAGGGGAAACCCCTCTCAGGGCAGCCGTTAGTCTCCCGCTTCATGCAGGGTTTTCTGCTTTCCAAGCCGCCCATCCGTTGTCCTCTGGCGGAGTGAGACCTGAATGTGGTACTCGCGCAACTCACCCGTCCATCCTTCGAGCCAATGGCGACGTGTTCGCTCTGGCACCTGTCCTGGAAGGTAGCCTTCCTGGTGGCGCTGACCTCGGTCTGCCGAGTCAGTGAGCTCCAGGCTCTCATGGCTGGTGCCCCTTACACCAGGTTTTATTGGAATAGGGTGGTTCTCCGTACCCACCCTAAATCACTGCCTAAAGTCGTTTCGGACTTCCATCTCAACCAAGAAATAGTCCTGCCGACCTTCTTCCCGAGGCCCCATGCCGACCAGCCGTCGACGGCTCTCCGCATCCTCACCTGCAAACGGGCCCTCTCCTTTTATTTGTAGCATACCCAGACTCATCGAAAGTCTGACTGGCTTTTTGTGACTTATGATCCCAATAGACCGGGGCAGGCAGTCACCAAGTGCACCCCCTCGGTTTGGGTGGCGGACTGCATCGCTTGTGCCCATGCATAGGCGGGCGCCCCACTAGATGGTCGCGTCACCACACAGGGCGCTCCGTGCCCCTGATGGACATCTGCCGGGCGGTGACCTGGTCTTCCATGAATACCTTTGCTGCCCACTACTGCTTGGAGAGGGAGTCCTGCCGAGACAGCGCCTATGGCCAGGCTGTACTCCATAACCTGTTCAGGGTATAAGCAACTCCTGCCCTCCGATCCCTCTTCACAGCTACCAAGGGCTTCGCCTTGAGGACTGGGGCTCCTTCGGGCTTCGGCTTCTGCTGACGGCCTCGCGGGGGCATTCTTGGTTACAGGCTCGGTAGCCTGTAGCTAGGTAGTCCCATAAGTGAGGACTGACTTCCTGCTTCTTCCTGGAGAAAGCGTAGTTACTCACCTGTAATTGGTATTCTCCAGGGACAGCAAGAATCAGTCCTCACTACCCTTCCACCTCCCCTGATGAGTTGCTGGATTTTTGTCCTTCCCTTGCCATCTGCTTGGTAGGGCTCGAGCTAAGGGACCTGACTGAGCAAGATGGCACTCTTGGGCGGGAAGAGGGCCATGCATGCATGGCAGCAATCCGAAAGGATTTCTTTGAAAGCTGGGGAATTGCTCTGCGCGGGCTCTGTCGGTGCCGACGTCGCCCATAAGTGAGGACTGATTACTGCTGTCTCTGGAGAACACTTGTTACAGGTGAGTAACTACGCTGTCCCTGAGAACACCCCCCCCCAACTATGCCTTTTCCAATAGGCTTACAGTGGTACCTGAGGGTCACAAAGTTGGACATTAAGCGCCTCTCTAGCCACTATAAAATCATTTAGTTGTCTAGGCTAAAAAAAACAAAAAATTCTTAGCCTCATGTCATGATTTCCTTGTGTTTGTATGGTTGTTCGTGATGCAAAGTCCCAAGGCCAGCATCCTAGATCTTAGTGCCAGGGACTCCTGATGCTGCTTCTGTGTAAATCTAGAAAGATCAGGAAATATATGGATTTTAGAGCCTAAAAACAGCTTATTCATTGAGCAAAAATACATTTTAAAGACTACATTATGGTCAAACTCTCTAAAGCAAAGGTAACGACTAAAGTAGCTCTTTGTGTAACCACCTTCAGGGAGGACTCCAAAAACTCTGTAAGGTTCAAGTCTCCAGAGCAGGGGAGCCATTCGGGAGCAGGTACTGGGCCCTGACTAAAGAAGGAAGAGAGCCACAATCCATTCCCAAGGTCTCAATCAAATATTTTTTTTACCATATCTACAGTATAGCAGGTATGAGGGGTGATCTGGGAAAATTAAGCAGGCGAAGATTATTATGGCACACCTTGTTTTCCAAGTGCTCCATCTGCCTGTGAAGGATATTCTTACCTTTAACCAAAGCATCCCCTAAAATCGGCAAAGCATTCACTTTAGCCTCGAATATCACATTTTATGGAATATTGTCCCAAAGCCTGAGAATGTTCGACTACCAACTGTGACACAATAGATAAATCACCCACAAGTCTTGTAGAAAGGTTCTGCTTGGAGGAGTTCAGCCCCTGAATCGCATCCCACTGCGACATCAAAACCTCTCAGCTGTTGGTCTCTACACCTTCCGAAAGAGAAACTCAGAAGCAGCCTCGCCCGTCCCCTGTGAGATGGAACTCACAAACCGTTGCTGTCCCTCTGAAAAAGCCCCAACAGCCTCTTTCACAAGGGGGGAGGACTCCCCCACAGGGATGCTTCCTGGCAGGGAGACACCACCAACCTCTTTGGTTTGCAATCTTTCTGGCAATCCTATAGCTCCTGCCCTTCGGGGTCTCGGGGGCAGCGTCCACACAATCGGGCTTAATGAGCCCCTTCATCACTGCTGCCCATTGTTCACCTGTTGGGCTGGCCCTCAGGAGAGGATGCTGGGGGGGGGGGGGGGGGATGAGGAAATTTCAAAAGCCTCCAGCGTAGTCTGGCGTAAGGATTGGGAAGCGGAGCCTTCCAGGAACCTCTTTCTTTTGCCCATAATGCAGGCAGCAGGCACACCCAAACACAAGACATGAGCCACTTCAGAGCACCCTCAGGCACGTCAGCTCACGCTACCATCTTAGATCCCAATTTCTGTTATCTTTTGATTGAGAAATCCTACCCGTATGGTCTTTCTGCCATCATGTTTCTGTGTTTCGTTCCCTCAAGGGAGTAAAGAGGATTGATTCGCCAGTGTGCCCAGTGGCTCCTTAGGGGGGAGTCTTGCTGTGGTATTGGTGTTGAAGGGGCCCTCCTTTTAAGCCCATTTGTAGGGCCTCTCAAGGATTTGTCCCTTAAGATGTTGTTCCTAGTGGCTATTGCATCTACCAGGTAAGTGTTGGAACCGCAGGCCTTGTCTTGTCTAGATGATCAGAAGAGCTTTTTACAATAGCTGTTTTCTTTGCGGACAGTGCTGTCCTTTCTCTCAAAGATGCTATCCCCCTTTCATCTTGCTGTTTTCCTGCCCTCCATTGAATGGATGTGTCTTAAGGGCATGAGGGTCAAGTTGTTCAGTGTGATTGAGGCAAGTTGCCTCGGGCTGGGGATTCAAATTCCACTGGAGGACAGCAACCTTGGGCTAGAGGGACTGGGATTTCTAGTCCCACAGGCACTCCTTATGGTCTTGGGCAAGCCACTTAACCCTCTGTTGCCTCATTTACAAAACGTAGATTGTGAGCCCTTTGGGGATGAGGGAAGTATATAACGTACCTGAATGTACACCGCTTTGACCCGGTGAAAAGCGGTATATAAGCATTGCTAAATAGATATATGGAGATTAATAACTTTTTGCCATTTGGACCATTTTTTGTTCTCCTCGGTAGTCGAAGGAAAGGACAGGCAGTAGCCAAATTTTTGATAGTCCACCAGATTAAGAAGGCTATTAGTTTTGGCATACGTTCTGGCTGGAAAGAGTGCCAGAAGGAGTTTGCCTTGGTGTCTCCGAAGGACATCTGTAAGGTGGCTACCTGGTCATCTTGGAGTACCTTTATGAAGCACTATAGTTTTCATGTGGGCCTGGAGCAGAAGGCACTTTTTGACAGGGCAGCTCTAGCCAGAGTGGTATTGTCTTCCCACCCTGGGGCCTAAATGCAGATATGTCCCACTTGTCTAGCTGGATGATAAAGAAAGAGAAGTGTTATCTACCTGATTTGTTTTCTTTTCTTGAATCCGGTTAGACCAGAACCTGCCCTGGAAGATTGTTCCTATAGGCTTGGAAGCACTGCTCTCTTTGGATTGTGTTGGTGCCTGACGTAGAGTCAGTTATGGAAAGGGAGCCAAATACTTGTTCCAATTTGATTATTCATGTTTGTAGTTACTAAGTGTTCTTTTTCTTCTGAGTTTTTCAGTGCTGCACCAGGGGATATACTACTGAAAGTGACTGGTGACACTACTGAAAGTTTCTCAATTCTGCCACCTCCTGGCAAGGGAGCATAGCCCATTCCTCTGGACTGGTCTAGCAGAATTTAAGGAAAGAAAATTTAAGGTATATAAATTTCTCCTTAAATATTATGATATATGATGTTTTAAAATAGTTATTTGCACTTCAGTCGCTGGTTATTTCTACTTTGATAGAAACACAAGCAGAGTTTTATCACCATATGCTTAATTATACATAATCTTCTTTTTCCATTAAGGTTGATGTTCACAAAGAAATTGAAGATGTTTTTCCAAGAATGTGGAAGATAAATCAAGATAAAAGAAGGCTAATGAGAAGTATTAAAGATCAGAAATTTAAAATTGATTGGGTGAAAAAATGAACAGAAGATTGGTCAGATACACTTGAATTTTTAAAGGCTTTAATGAATTATTTAAATTTGGGAAAGAAATCGTGGACTGTGAAAAACTGAATGAAGAAAAGCAAGAGTGAAGTAGAATTAAAAGGATCTGAAAGAATGAAAGGGTCTAAGGTTAAGTAAATGTATGTTTGTTTCGGTGTCCATGTTAATGATTTTCAATGAATACTTCATAAAAATTTAGTGATCTGTTTCAAGTAGGTTGTTAGATGAGCATACATGGTGGTATTGCTTAATAGGAATTTAAAGAGTATTAAAGTAGAGGTGTTCCTAACCAGTTGTTTCATGGGAGTGATCAGTAAAACAGAAATTGCTTTTAAAGTGTTGTGTTAGTATAGTACTTGTCATACAAATGATTCTTCTTTATTAGGCATCTCGTTCCCAGTCCAAAGCTGCATCTGGGAGTCCTGCTCATGTAAAAGCTGAGAACAAGTCAGGATTTCACAGTGTATCACGGGCTTCAAAAGGTTCTGAATCATACTCTTGATCAAAATCCAGGTATGTATTTGATCAGGCCCTGAGATGATTGCTGTATACCATTTTGTTTAGTATCCCCCCCTCCCCCCCAGTATTGTCTCCTCAAGTGTTTTCTTTTTGTTGGTGTCTTTAGATCTAGGATTTACTTCCACCTTGAAAGAAAGGGCACTGCTTATGTGGAAAACTGCCCTTTTTTCCCTGTGGCAGAAGTGCTTTGGCTCTACTAATGATGTTTGCTTGCCCTTGCCTGTTTAGAAATCCAAACCTCCATGTTGGTCTGTTGGTCTAACACAGGCCTTGACAAATGTTGTGTATATTTAGAAGCCAGTGCTTATGACCTACTCGCCGCCGCCTCCCCTCCCCCCATTGTTTCTTACGCTGGTCTCATGTTCTCAAGTATCGTGAGATACCACGCAGTGTAGAACTCTGGTGCTATCTTTAGATAAGGAGTGGGTGGGAGTGTGCGGTGGAATGTGGTGGTGGGCTCCTTTTGTGTGGGTGGGGTGCCTGTGTGTGTCCTGGAGGATGCACCTTTTGGCAAATAGACATTTGTGCCTTTTTGTCCCCATGCATTCATCCCTTTAACCTCAGACACCATGCACTCTTCCCTCCTCCTAGAACTAACACATCCCTTCTCTCCTTTTTCTAGAAGATTCTGGCCCTTAAACGTTTTGCTGCTGCACTTCTGCCACTCCCCCCCCCCTTCTCTCTCCCCCCGAATGACTGTTGTCTTCTGCCTGTGAACAGACAGAAGGGGACTTGTGGCTTTCTTCTGCTTGCAGAAGATCGGTTCTCCAGGACCAAGCAGGAAGTCAGTCCTCACATAGGTGACATCGGCGCCAACGGAGCCCCCATGCGGAACATTTCCCCAGCTTTCAAAGAAAGCCTTTGGGAATGCAGCCACGCATGTGCAGTCCCCTTCCCGCCCAAAGGTGCCATCTTGCTCAGTCTTCTTTTTTCCGTGGAGCCCTGCAGATATGTGTCCTTGTCACCCGTGGAAAAAGTTGATTTTCCTGCTTTGAGTTGTGTTTTTTTTCTTCGGTTTGACGTCGGTTCCCTTTCCCGCCTGGACTCGGTACACCGGTGCCGAGCCGGACCTCTTTTTTCGGTTTTTGTCCTTAGAGACTGTGTTCGCGCCAATTTTTCTTTTCCCTGGCAGCCCGATTTTTTTGATCTTGCAGGGGCCCTTTTTCCCCCGATGGCTGCCAGTGGCTTTAAGAAGTATGATCGGTGCAAGAAACTGATGTCTCTCACCGACACACATGACTGCTGCCTCCAGTGCCTGGGGCCGGACCATGATCCTAAGGTCTGTAGCCCCTGTGGCAAAATGTCCTCGAAGGCATTGAGGAGCCGTCAGCACCAGTGTGAGAGGATCTTCTCCGACTCTGCGTCTAGACGAGTCCGGACTTCGTCAGAGGCCTCGACATCTCGGGAGTCTGACCCCGAGCATCGTCGGGGCTCCTCTGAGAGGGAGTCCCCCTTGAGGGAGCACCGAAGGAAGAAGAAACCCGCGAGGGCGGCATCGGTGGAAGCTCTTGGCCCCTCGAGGGCCAGGTCGCATAGCCCCGATCGCCGTCCCGGGTCTTCGGAGTCGGAGAGGCCTGCAAAGCATCCTCGTGTAGAGTCGGAGGTCCTGAGTCACGTGAGTGCTGTAGTCCTTGTGGACTCTCCTTCGGGGGAGCCGACGTCGGGCCCAGAGTTGGAGGCTGCTGGGTCTCCTGAGCTTGGACTCAGGTTGACGGCCTTGGAGAGCAGACTGTCTGCCTTCATGGAGCAGCAGCGGGTGCTGATCGCCGGTCTCACCGGCGCATCTGCCCCGACCACCGGGACCTCGACGTCCAAGTCGACCCCGGAGGCCGAGTCGATCCTCGGCCGAGGTCACCCTTGGCCTCCCGTTTGGGACCGAGGTCGTCGACGCCAGTACCCTCAGCATTGGGGCAGATGGCATTGGTGCCCGCCCACTCGGAGCCGCTCGATTCCTCCTCGGAGGAATCGGCGTGGGGAAACTGAGGAAGAGGAGTCCCCGGGCGTCCCTTCGGACTCACCGGGATCCGAGCCTCGGACAAGGTCCCCCCCCGGAGGATACCCGGTTCTCGGATTTTGTATGGGACATGGCCACAGCCTTGGCCTTCCCTGCGGACCCCGAGGAGGAGCCTCGAGCCGAGGAGTTCGAGGCCCTGCAATATGACTCTCCTCCCAAGGAGGCCTTTACTGTACCGGTTCCTCTGATGCTGGAGCGGTTGCTCTTCCGCATGTGGGAGGCGCCGGCCTCGATGCCGGTTCTAAGCAAGCGGGTCGATTCCATCTATTGAGTCTGCAAGAGCCCCGGGTCCCAAAAGGCACAGCTACCGCACCACTCCATGGTTGTGGAATCGGCCATGCATCACCTGAAGAGTCAGAAGATGCACTCCTCGGTGCCTCCCGAAAGGGAGGCCCGGAACCTGGATGCCCTCAGTAGAAAGTGCTTCCAGGGCTCTATGCTTGCTTGCCGCGTCCAGACCTACCAGCTGTACATGGGCATGTACCTTCGAGACCTGGCAAAGGAGATTGACGGGTTCTCTGCTGGTCTGTCCGGGGAACCTTTGCAGAGGTTCAAGGCCTTGTCTTCTGGTATTCGAGAGTGCTCGAAGTTTATCTCTCGAGCAGCCTATGATGGATTTGAGGCTTCGGCCCGAGTAGCAGGGGCCAGCATCGGTGCACGCCACCAGGCCTGGCTACAATCCTCGGACCTCGAGCCATGGGTACAGGACAAGTTGGTCGATGTCCCTTGTCAGGGTGAAAACCTCTTTGGCAAGCCCATGGCTGACAAGGCTGCACAACTCGAGTCGGAGACTCTCAACAGGACCAGGCTATCCAGGAAAACCTCTGCCCCTTCTCAGAAGAAGAAGGGCTCGGGGAAAAAGGCCTTTTACCCGAGGAAGACCACTGCCTACAAAACCTACCCTCACTACCAGGCCTCTGCAGCTCCCCAACAGGGCCAGCAGGCCAAGGAGCTGGGTCATGGGCCCTGTAGGCAGAAGGCCCCCAAGCCTCCTACTCTGGCTCCTGCTTAGCAGGGAGGGGGGTTTTGACTATGCCAGCATAGCCTTTCCTCCTCTCCAGGGCACAGGAGGTCAGCTGATCCTGTACGCAGACAGGTGGCCAGCCATCACAGGGGATACTTGGGTGTTAAGCATCATCGAGAGGGGCTATCTGCTCCACTTCACCCAGATACCCCCCTCCTACTTTCCAGGGAAGCCTCCAAGACCCCCTCTGCACAGAAACTTACTCCTTCAGGAGTTGAAAGGTCTGCTGCAGGACCAGGCGGTGGAACCGGTGCCTCACCACCTGGAAGGGCAAGGCTTCTACTCGAGGTACTTCCTGGTACCAAAGAGAACAGGAGGCTTCAGACCCATCCAAGACCTGAGAAATCTGAACAAGTTTCTGGCGAGGGAAAAGTTAAAGATGCTTACCCTTGGAATCTTACTGCCCTACCTCCAGCAGGGAGATTGGCTATGCTCCTTAGACCTGAAGGATGCTTATACTCATATCCTCATCCATCCAAGTCACAGGCAATACCTCAGATTTGTGGTGGGAGGGAACCACTTCCAGTAGAGTGCTTCCCTTTGGCCTCACCTCCGCCCCAGGGCTTTTACAAAATGCCTGGCGGTGGTTGCGGCCTACCTCAGGAACCAGGGGATCTTTGTGTTCCCTTACCTGGACGACTGGCTTATCAGGGGCCAGTCTCCACAAGAGGCCAGGCAGGCCACCTTCTGAACCATATCCCTGCTTCAGCACCTGGGGTTAGTTATAAACTTCCCAAAGTCCACTTTGGTCCCCTCACAGGACGTGGAGTTCATATGGGCGAGGTTGGATACCATCCATGCAAAGGCCTATATGCCTGTGGACAGAGCTCACAGGCTGATGAAGTTGGTCGGCCAGTTTCAGGCGAACTCCCTGGTCTCTGCCAGACACTTCCTCCGGCTCTTAGGTCACATGGCTTCCACAGTGCATGTCACCCCAAATGCCCGTCTGCACATGAGACCGGCTCAGTGGTGCCTCTGGGCACAGTGGGTACAGGCCACAGGGAAGTTGTCAGACAGGATAAAGGTGTCCAAACTCTTGGTGGACTCCTTACGCTGGTGGAGGCATCTCCCAAACCTGGTCGGGGGAGTTCCTTTTCGGGCCTCCCCGCACACGCAGGTACTGACAACCAGTGCTTCCCTGCAAGGCTGGGGGGCACATTGCCAGGGGACCTGCATCCAAGGCCTGTGGTCTCCGTGGGAGGCCGCCCAGCAGATCAACCTGTTGGAATTGAGAGCCATTCGACTAGCCTTATAGACTTTCTCTTGGGTCCTCTCTTACCAGTCTGTCCTAATTCAGACGGACAACCAGGTGGCTATGTTCTACGTGAACAAGCAGGGAGGCACAGGATGACTCCTGTGCCTGGAAGCACAAGCCCTCTGCTCCTGGACTATCAATCAGGGCATGACCCTCAGGGCCGTCTACCTCCCAGGCCAGGAAAACTACCTGGCGGACAGGCTAAGCAGACTCCTGCAGCCTCACGAGTGGCAGTTGGATCCTCGGGTAGTCCAACAGATCTTTCTGAAGTGGGGACTTCCAACCATGGATCTTTTTGCCAGTCCGCTGAACAGGCAACTATCCAAGTTTGGTTCCAGACAACCGCATCCTCTGAGGGCAGCAGCAGATGCATTCCTGATCCCTTGGTCAGAGGGCCTGCTGTATGCGTTTCCTCCCACACCTCTGGTGGCCCGGACTCTCTTCAAAATCCAGCAGGGCTGAGCCATGGTGATCCTGATAGCCCCCAGGTGGCCCAGGCAGCCGTGGTTCCCTCTTCTTCTGCAGTTGGCAGTGGATGCTCCACTTCCTCTGGGGCTGCAACCCGACCTTCTGACTCAGGATCAGGGGTCCCTCTTGCATCCCAATCTCAAATCCCTCAATTTGATGGCCTGGCTGCTGAAAGGGTAGTCCTTGTTTCCTTACTCCTACCAAAGGAGGTTGAAGAGGTAGTGTTGGCCTCCAGGAAGCATTCCACTCGAAAGGCCTATGCTCTGAAGTGGCATAGGTTATCCACTTGGTGTTCTCAACAGCAGGAGGATCCCTTCTCCTGCTCGGTCCCGGTGGTACTGCAATACCTGCTCCACCTGTCCAACCTGGGACTTCAGTCCAATTCTGTCCGGGTTCACCTCAGTGCCCTCTCAGCTCACCACTCGCCAGTGGATGGACAATCCCTCTCGGGCCACCCTCTGGTGTCTCGCTTCCTCAGAGGCCTGCTTCTGCTCAAGCCTCCTATTCGTCCACCGGCCACTGAGTGGTATCTCAATGTGGTCTTGCAGCAACTGACTCGTCCACCATTTGAGCCGATGGCTACCTGCCACTTACGTTTCCTATCCTGGAAGGTGTTGTTTCTCGTGGCACTCACCTCGGCTAGGCGTGTGAGTGAGCTTCAGGCCCTGGTCTCGGATAGTCCATATACCAGGTTCTATAAGAACAGGGTAGTCTTGAGGACTCATCCTAAGTTCCTTCCAAAGGTAGTATCCTCCTTCCACCTCAACCAGGAGGTGGTACTTCCGATGTTCTTTCCCAGGCCGCACGCCAGTAGGGCTGAAACTGTCTTGCATACCCTGGATTGTAGAAGGGCGCTGTCCTTTTACCTAGAATATACGCAGGGGCATAGAAGGGCTTCTCAGCTCTTCATTTCCTTTGACCCTAATAAATTGGGGTTGCCTGTCACTAAGCGTACGTTGTCCATCTGGGTGGCAGACTGTATCACCTGGGCGTACAGGGCAGCCGGCCTCTCCTTGGAGGGTCGAGTCACGGCCCACCGGGTCAGGGCTAAGGCCGCATCAGTAGCTCACCTCCGCTCTGTTCCGTTGGCAGACATCTGCCGGGCCGCTACTTGGTCTTCAAGCCAGACTTTTGCGGACCACTACTGCCTCGAGAGGGAGTCCGTAGGGACAGTGCTTTCGGGCAAGCAGTACTCCGTAATCTGTTTGAGGTTTAGGCAACTCCTACCCTCCAGCCCTGGTGTTGGGCTACCTTTCAGGTGTGGTCTCAGAATATTCTCTCACTGTTGCTGAGGCTCTAGAGGGAGCTCTATTTTTCAGCCTGGGTTCCTGGTAGCCCAGAGCTAGGGAGTCACCCATATGTGAGGACTGACTTCCTGCTTGGTCCTGGAGAAAGAGTAGTTACTCACCTGTAACAGGTGTTCTCCATGAGCAGCAGGAATCAGTCCTCACGACCCTCCCTCCTCCCCTTGGAGTTGCAGTTGTATATAGTTCATTTTCTTTTTTCATGCTGTCCTTTAGCTATGTCATCAGACTGAGCAAGATGGCACCTTTGGGCGGGAAGGGGACCGCGCATGCGTGGCTGCATTCCCAAAGGCTTTCTTTGAAAGCTGGGGAAATGCTCCGCATGGGGGCTCCGTAGGCGCCAACGTCACCCATATGTGAGGACTGATTCCTGCTGCTCCTGGAGAACACCTGATCTCCAGGAACAAGCAGGAATAAGTCCTCACATATGGGTACGTCGGAACCGACGGAGCCTGCGCGGGAAAGCTCCCCAGCTTCCCAGGAAGGAAGCCTTTGGGGTCTCCCACTGCACATGCGCGCTGCCTTCCCGCCTTCCTGACCAGCTCTCCTCAGTTTCTCTTTTTCCGCGGAGCCAGCAGGTCGTGTTCCTGTCACCGCTGAAGAAATTGTTAATTTTATTTTTTTTCTTTAGACCGCGTACCTGCCTTCCCCATACCGAAACCGGTACCGCCGGTCTCTTTCTTTCTTTTAAAAAAAAAAAAAAATCTTTTTATTTTTCTTCAGCACAGCTTGGTAGCTTTTGTTAGGCCTTCAGGCCTACTCAAATTCTCCTCATGGAGAAGCCAGCTCCTGGTTTCAAAAAGTGTACCAAGTGCAGTGCTGTCATTTCTGTCACAGATACCCATGAATGGTGTCTTAAATGTTTGGGACCTGACCACTCCATACCGGACTGCCCATCCTGCTCCCAAATGTCTAAACGTGGGTTGCAGAACCGGGCCAACAAGTTCCATGTGCTGTTTGCTTCGGATAATCCAGCATCACAGTCATCCAGGTCTTCCTCTCCGGATGGATCTCAGGTAACCAAACCCTCTGTGGGCAGGTCCTCAAAGAGCAAATCTCCTTCAAAGCATCGAGAGGCTCTCTTGAGTCTGAGGATCCTGCCCCAGCCAAACAACCCCGGCGGGAAGCTCTGGCTTCCAAAGCACCATCTATGGGGTTACAGGTTGACATCGATGGCATGGCCTCGACTGATCACCTGTTGGACTGCTCTGGGGTACCGGCCCATACCGGTACCGACATCCAGGCAGCAGTGGCATCTATGAGCAATACTGTTCAGACCATGCAGCAGGCCATGCTGGCTTTTATCAATGCTGCGACGCCCTCGGTATCGCGTTCAGCGATACCGGGTCCGGTTCCGGTATCGTCTCCCATACCGGAACCGAGACCATCGACTTCCAAACGCAGATCGGTTCCGCATGCCGGATCCGGGTTTTTACCCGATACCGATCCCATACCCGGTACGCCCGATGTCGATACCGATCGGTATGCGAATCGTGCGTTGGAAGCAAATAGAGAATACTCTGATTCCTCAGAGGATTTTAGCTCCTCTGAGGACTCTGATGAGCTGTCTCTGATTCTTCATGAAGACCCCTCTTCCCCAAAGAGGAGAATGTCTCCACCAGAGGATTTGTCCTTTCAAGAATTCATTATTGAATTAGCTAAAGGACTTTCTATTACCACATCCTCAGAAAAAGAACCTAGATCAAAGAAATTGGATATTTTAGGATACCCCAAGGTTCCTAAAGAGGCAGTCACCCTGCCTATCCATGAAATCCTTCAAGAACACTTGATGGACTTATGGGAGGCTCCTCTAACGTTGTCTCCTTATTCTCGTAGGCTGGACACCATGTACCGGGTCCCCCCTCCTCCTGGTTTTCAAAAGACTCAGTTGCCTCACCATTCCATTGTGGTGAAGTCTGCACTGAAAAAGATTAAGAGTACCAAAAGGCACTCTTCTACCCCTCCAGGGCGAGAATGTAAGACCCTAGACTCTTTTGGCAAGAAAAATTTCCAGGCTACTATGCTTATAGCAAGGATTAACTCGTACAGTCTGTATATGGGCATGTTTCTTAGAGAACTTGCCCTAAAGATACAACCTTTTGCCTCCTTTATCCCTGAGGATAGAAAAGAGGAGTTCATTTCTCTGGTGAAACAGCTTTTAGATGTTTCTAAGTTCTCCAACAGAGCAGCTTTTGATTCCTTTGAGGGTGCCGGTAGAGCTTCGGGCATTGCTATTGCAGCCCGACGACTTGCTTGGCTCCAGGCCTCTGACCTAGAACCCTGGGTCCTAGATGGCTTACGGAATCTGCCCTGTACAGGTGAGAACTTATTTGGTAAGGACTGGCAAATTAAAGCCACCCAAATGGATGCAGAGAATGCTACCTTGGATAGACTTTCTAAGTCTACCTCTGCTCCTGCCAAGAAAAAGTCTTTCAAGAGGCCTTACTACAAGAAGGCCAGATTTTCCACAAATACTGGCCAACAATCTTCTCAGCCTCGCTTTGCTACTAAACGTCAGCAACCTAAACAGGCAAAGTCAAAGCCTGCAGTGTCTACCACTCCTCAGCAGGCTCAACCCCCTCAGGGGTTTTGACTTGCCCCTAGAGAACTTAACATTTCTGGCTCTAGAACAACCAGAGCCCCTCACCATTCCCGGAAGGTTAGCTCACTTTGCTCCCAGATGGGAGCAAATCACATCAGAGCAATGGACCCCCTCTATCATCAGAGAGGGCTACAAACTTCATTTTTCCAACCTTCCTCCATATACCATGGTGAGGCACTTCAATTCTCCCCCATTTCTCCTGGACCTGTTGGATCAGGAGGTCTCTTCTCTCTTTGCCCAAGGGGCAATAGAAGAGGTTCCTCTCCTTCAACAAGGGACAGGATTCTACTCCCCTTATTTTCTCATAACAAAGAAGACAGGGGGATTCAGGCCTATCCTAGATCTGAGAGAATTGAACAGATTTCTGTACAAGGAGAAATTCAAAATGCTTTCTCTAGGCATTCTCCTTCCATACCTTCAGAGTCAGGATTGGCTTTGTTCTCTGGATCTCAAGGATGCGTACACACATATACTCATCCACCCATCCCACAGAAAATATCTAAGATTTCTGTTTCAGGGAAAACATTTCCAGTACAGCGTACTTCCCTTCGGTCTAGCCTCTGCTCCAAGAGTGTTCACCAAATGCATGGCAGTTGTTGCCGCATTTCTAAGAGGTCTGGGAATTTTTGTATTCCCATATCTGGACGACTGGCTCATCCGAGCTCCATCTCAGTCAGAGGCCCAGATTTCCCTGGACCGCACAAGGCACCTTCTGCAGTATCTGGGACTGGTGGTAAACCTTCCCAAGTCTCAACTTACCCCTACTCAGTCTCTAGAATTCATAGGGGCCCAGTTGGACACCACCACTGCAAGGGCCTACCTGCCTCAAGTCCGGGGCCAACGTCTGCTGTGCTTGGCCTCCCAAGCTCAGTCCAGCAGTCACTTGACAGCCAGAGAAATGCTGCGACTTCTGGGCCACATGGCCTCCACGGTACACGTGGTGCCCTACGCTCGTCTTCATATGAGAGCAGCTCAATGGACCTTGGCCACCCAGTGGACTCAAGCATCAGGAGCGCTCTCCGACCAAATACTCACCTCAAAACGTCTGTTTTGGTCACTCCAATGGTGGATGTCCACCAAGAATCTGTTGTTGGGGGCCCCCTTCCAACCTTTGTTGCCCCAAGCAACCCTCACAACAGATGCCTCCCAAACAGGGTGGGGAGCCCATCTACAATCCCTCTCCACTCAGGGTACTTGGTCTCCACAGGAGACCACCCTTCACATCAACCTCCTGGAACTGCGAGCAATCTTCTTTACCCTCAAAGTATTCCATACCCTCCTTGCCAACCTGACCGTCCTAGTTCAGACAGACAATCAGGTGGCCATGTTCTACGTAAACAAACAAGGAGGGACAGGCTCTCTGTCGCTTTGCAACGAAGCTCTCAGATTATGGGCCTTCGCCAGAGAGCATCAAATTCATCTTCTGGCAGTATATCTTCCAGGGGTTCAAAACTCTCGGGCAGACAGACTCAGTCGAGTTCTGCTCCCACACGAATGGTCCCTACATATGGACCAGATAGGCAAAATCTTTCAGGAATGGGGAACCCCGGACATAGACCTCTTTGCAAGTCTGTGGAATGCCAAACTTCCCCGGTTCTGTTCCAGGACTCCGTGTCAGGAAGCTCAGGCCAACGACGCCTTCCTCCTGCATTGGGGTCAGGAATTCCTATATGCCTTTCCACCCATTCCTTTGATTCCCAAGACTCTGTTCAAACTCCAGAGGGATCACGGATCCATGATCCTCATAGCTCCACGCTGGCCACGCCAAGTGTGGTTCCCTCTACTTCTGCATCTCTCCCAGGGACCCTCCCTGGACCTGGGAGCTGCGCCAGACCTTCTCTCTCAGGAGAAAGGGACTTTGTGGCACCCAAACCCCAAGTCCCTACACCTCAGAGCTTGGTTACTGAAGGCCTAAGCCTTCATGACTTCAATCTTTCTCAACCAGTGAAAGATATCCTTCATGCCTCTAGGAAACCCTCCACGAGGCGTTCCTATGCTTTCAAATGGAAACGCTTTTCCATTTGGTGTGCTCAACAGGGTCTTGACCCTCTAGCACTTCCTTTGAATTCTCTACTAGACTCTCTCCTGCATCTTTCTAATGCAGGCCTTAAGACGAATTCAGTAAGAGTCCATTTGAGTGCTATTGCAGCATCCTTAAAACCTATAAATGGACAACCTGTCTCCTCTCATCCGCTTGTCGCAAGATTTATGAGAGGCCTGACTCTAACTAAGCCTCCCATCCGACCTCCTCCGGTAGCATGGGACTTGAACCTAGTTCTAGGTCAGCTTATGAAGCCACTTTTTGAGCCTTTACACTCCACCTCCTTGAAATTTCTTTCATGGAAGGTAGTTTTCCTCATTGCAGTCACTTCAGCTCGCCGCATCAGTGAATTGCAGGCTTTAGTGGCTAATCCACCTTATACTAGATTTCATCATGATAAGGTGGTCCTTAGGACGAACCCCCACTTTATGCCCAAAGTGGTTTCGCCTTTTCATCTTAATCAAGAGGTATATCTACCTGTCTTTTTTCCGGCTCCTCATGCATCCAGTGCAGAGAGGAACCTTCATACTTTAGACTGCAAAAGAGCTCTTGCCTTTTACCTCAACAGGACCCAGCCACATCGAAAGTCTTCCCAGCTTTTCGTGGCTTTTGATCCTTCTCATTTGGGACGTCCAGTCTCCAAACGTACACTTTCCAATTGGATTGCTCAGTATATTTCCTTTGCTTACCAGAGTAAAAACGTTTCTCTGGAAGGCCATGTCACAGCTCACAATGTGAGAGCCATGGCCACTTCTATGGCTCATCTTCACTCTGTCTCCATAGATCAGATCTGTCGAGCCGCCACATGGGCCTCGGTTCATACCTTCACAGCCCATTACTGCTTGGACAAGGACTCTCGCCGGGATGCCTTGTTTGGTCAGGCTGTCCTCAAACACCTGTTCCATACTTGAACAACTCCTGCCCACCTTCCCAGGATGGATGCCTGAGATCCATACGAAGATGGCGAACCGTGGAACGGGATCTCCCAGGCATCTTAGCTAGGGAGTCCCCATATGTGAGGACTTATTCCTGCTTGTTCCTGGAGATAGCACAGTTACTTACCTGTAACAGGTGATCTCTGGAAACAGCAGGAATTAGTCCTCACAACCCACCCACCTCCCCTAGGAGTTGTATCTTCTATCTATCTTCCTTTCCTCTCTCTATTGTCTCAGCTATAAACTCGAACTGAGGAGAGCTGGTCAGGAAGGCGGGAAGGCAGCGCGCATGTGCAGTGGGAGACCCCAAAGGCTTCCTTCCTGGGAAGCTGGGGAGCTTTCCCGCGCAGGCTCCGTCGGTTCCGACGTACCCATATGTGAGGACTAATTCCTGCTGTTCCCAGAGATCACCTGTTACAGGTAAGTAACTGTGCTTTACAGGTGAGTAACTACTCTATCCCCACGGGCAGACATCTTGCTTGTGGAATGCGATTGTGGCCTTCCCCCTTCTCTTCTGCCCACAGGAGATCGGATCTCCACGGGCAACAGGAGGGGAAAGGCCATGATTGCAGCTGTTTTGTGCCCTTCAATTGCTACTGCTTTTTAGGGAGGGGGGAGGGCAAGAAATTCCCAAGTGCCAAGTACAAATTTCTGATTGCCATGGCGACTTGGTGCTTTGGATTTGTCAAGCTCTGGAACTGGAATAGGTCTTACTAGCTGAAAGATTATAGAAAATAGTAAACCATGTTGTCTGTGTAAATTAAGTTAATACGTGATTTTCTTTTTTTTTAATCTAATTTGTGTTAAGATTAAAAATATTAATGTTCTGGGGGAAAAATTGGAATTCAAAATTTTTTTTATAAAAGGAGGATGGTTTTCAAAGCCATACACCTGGGTAAATGGCCATTTGAAAACTGGTAACTTTCTGTGCGTTTTGGAATTGTGCATTTGTTAATGTAGATGAATTCTTCTTTGAAGGCACACTAACTTTTGAATCAAAGCACACTAAGTCAGTGCATATTAAAACACTGCAGCGCACATTAAAGCAGAGCCGTTAAAACCAAACACCCAAAAATTGAGAGAAATTGAAATTTTTAATTGTTTCTGTTTTGTGCACAATGCCATTGTGATAGAGCACATGCTGATAGATTTTTATTTTATTTTAGTTATGTTCCTGGGATAATTTTGTGCAATACAGAATTTTCCCAATCCAGGAGGAGAGCGAGCCCTGGTTTAAAATAAAGAATGGAGTGGAATGGATAGACACAGATCTTTTATTTACTCCTTCAAAAAATAGAAAAACTGGGACTTGCAATGAAGCTACGATGTATCCCATAACGCATAACCTGGGAGGGGGAGGGAATTTAAAGACCAGTGTCTTAGCTCTTGCCAGAACACTTGTGACTGGGTCTGAGAGATTGTCTCAGGAACAGCACGAAGTCAAAGTATGGCAGAGGTCCAACGTCAGCTGAGATGAATTGTGTGGTCGCACTAAGCTGCAGGTCTGTAGGACAGATTTACTCCATTTGGAGGTTTTGCCCTTGGACATTATCTGACATACCAGTCAGACAGGCAAGCGCAAACAGTGCAGAGAAAACAGTCTGTGTCAGACGTTAAAGTTCCCAGGTGGTTCTGTAAGCCTCTGTGCATGTTCCAGAGTACTGCAGGTGTGTCCTGGGCTGCATGTCTTCTCTCTCTCTCTCCCTGTGTCCAGCATATAATTCTTTTCCTGATGGCCCGGTGATTGGCTGATGTCTCAACCTGTATGTCATCTTCAAAAAATCCGGTAACAGCTTATAGGTGGTCCTTCTGCAAACAAAGGCCATGGTCTGAACGTTGCTGATATGCAAGTCCATACATTGTTGCAAATGCTAGTACCAGTAGCACAGTGAAGGTCTCAGCAATGACTTATTCTGCACGTAGTCAGCTGGAAAATACTTCTGCTGTGAAGTACATAAACTTGCAGAATTGCTCAATCTGCAAGTTTTAATGCTGAATTATAACAAAACAGGAATCCATCTTGTTTAATTCAGGCTTTGGTTCAGAGCAGGCCCTATGGTTCAGACTTTGGCTCCGAGCAGGCCCCATCTTGTAACAGGAAGCCATGCTATTGGTTCATACATTTAGTTTCTGAACAGGTACCAGCACTACCGCTATCACCATAGATAGATTTGATTTTGAAGTGCAGTTGAGTAGTTACTTAGTGGTTGGTACAGTAAGCCAAAAACAAGAGGCATCTGGGTTCAAATCCCAATGATGCCTTTTGTGACCTTGGGCAGATCACTTAATCCATTGCTTCAAGCACAGATTTATTTGTAAAATATTCAGGGATTTAAAAAAATAATTCCTACTGTACCTGAGTGTAACTCACCATGAACTATTACTGAAGAGGCTTGAACTAAATTCAAATATTTAAAATCCAAAAGTAATGCCGCCAGCATTTTACAAAGTAAATATAAAATTCCTTATCGGTCCTCCAGTTTAGTCCTCCACCGCTGGGTTGTGTACCTCCTCCTGCAGCATGGAGACTGGGCATGTCAAAAACGTGACATCACTGGATCTAGCCTGCTGGCAACTCCCAACATACCCAGTGTGTCCAGCCTCCATGCAGCAGGACGTAATGAGCCTAGGTGCTGGGCTCACTAGAGGACCAAATAAGGAGCAGCATAGTTAGATTAGTGGGGTTTCCAAATTCCCTTTTATTTATTCCCTGTATCTTAATTGCATTGGGTTCCCTGGTGTCTATCTCTTTAAAAAAAGAACCAGCTCTCTATTTGTCTGTCTTTCTGCCCTTTTGCCTTTGCTTGAGCAGCGGTGCGGTTGATCTCTCCCCCTAGAAAGACAGGTGAGAGCTCCATCTGTTGCGGGCCTGCCAGGTCCTGGCTCAGCGTGCTGGATCTCTTTGAGGGAAGCAACGGGCAGCCAGCCTCAGCCGGGGAATTCGCCCTCACTGCGAACATCGCTCATTTTGGACGCTGAGCGACGTCGAAGCTTGCAGGGCGCACATCAAAGGTAAGCCGCCTCTTTACTCAGCGGAAGCCGGCTCGAGACACGGAAAAGAACCGCCGTGCTGATCGCAGTGTGGCCGGGGCACGTCGTTAACCGTCGGGGCTGTTTTTGGCGTCAAAGCGCTTTGGCGATCGCAGCCATTTTGTATGAAGCGTGCAGCTGCGTGGCGAGGCCTGTGGCGTGGGCTGTACAGATAGGGGACTCTCGGTAGCACGGTGCAGTCTCGGGAGTTCGTTTAGTGGCTATTTAAAGCTGTAGTACAGATTGAGGGAGGGAGGTGTGTGTTTAAAAAAACAACAAAAAAAAAAACACTACGGGAGAAATACCAGAGAGAGGAAAGGGGAAGAAAAGACAGGGGCACTTCCCTTTCCACTGGTTGGACCTAGGGGTTGTGTGGAGGGGTACTTCTATGTCCTCTTGTGCCCAGTGTGTCATTTGTGGTGCCCGCGAGGGCACGGTAGTGGACACCGGCATCTGCCGGGGCTGCGCCACTGTTTCTCTTGCTGGGGAGCAGCAGATGGACAGTAAGCTAGTTCAGGACTCCCTTGGGGCGCTGCCGGGGGCAGAAGGAGAGTCTCTGGTGGGGGCTGCGGTTGCCCCGTGCCAGGACGCCGCAGCGGGGCCTTCGGGTGCTCCTCTTGGAGATTTTTGTCCAGATTTTGTCCTGATCATGCATCAGGCATTCTGTTTGCGGTGGCAGGGGAGGCTTCCGGAGCCACTGCCGTTGCCTACGGGGCAGCCTCAGGGCCGGCTGGAGGAAGATCACAACAGTGGCCCGAAACCCGCAAAGAGGTTGCGGTCCACTGATACTTTCCCGTCAAAGGCGGAGGTGCAAGAGAAGGATGAGACTGAGTTTGAGCTCGAGTCTGGAGGGGGAGGATCTGGAGGAAGGAGAAATTCCAGAGCCTGAGGATCAGGCGAGAATCATAAGGGTTTTCCGTAAGGACGAGCTAGTGGCGCTCATTACAGAATCCCTACAAACCCTCAATCTAGCCACAGCGCAACCGGGCATAGAAGAGGAGGTCGAAGACCCTCTAAGTCAGGCGGTGAGGCAATCTCCAAGTGGTGGTCCGGGTTCACCGAGTGGTGGACAGGATGATTCAGGAAGAATGGGATCAGCCTGAAGTAGGGCTAAGGGGAGTTAAGACTATGAATAGACTCTATCCCTTAGCGGATAAGGAAAAGTTCCGGACCCCACGGATTGATGCGGCAGTGGCAGCAGTTACGAAAAAGATGACTATCCCAGTGGAGGTTAGCGCAGCGTTGAAAGATACACAGGACAGGAAAGTGAACAGTTTATTGAAGCAAGCCTTTGAGGCTAATGCATTGTCTTTACAGGCATCCATTTGTGGGGCCTGGGTGGCAAGAGCATGTCTGCGCTGGTCTCAACAATTAAGGCAGACTAGCCAGCAGGAGCACGAGAGTTTGATGGAAGTATCCTGCCTCAAGTCTGGGACAGCATATCTGGTGGATGTGCAGTATGACTTGATAAGAGCGTTAGTTAATAGTATGGTCTCTTTGGTGTCCACACGGCGGTCGCTCTGGCTGAAGAATTGGGCAGCCGATGGTTCCTCTAAGGCACGTCTCAGTAAGCTTCCCTTTAAGGGCAAGTTGTTGTTTGGAGAGGAACTAGACAAATTGGTGAAGGATTTGGGGGAGACCAAGAGCGGTAGGCTCCCGGAGGATAAACCTAAGCAAGGGAAGTCTGGGCAGGCGACAAAGGACCAGCCTAGAGACTTCAGGAGATTCCGGTCTTCTCGGGTCGGAGGTTTCCAGAGAGGATGGTTTGCTCCAAGAACCCAGGGGTTTCGTGGGTTTCGAGGAGCAGGTAGAGGTTTTGCAGCATCCCCCGCAGCCACCATGCGAAAACAATGAAGTGAGGCGGGTCCAGGTAGGACGTCCACCGTTAGGGGGACAGTTGCGGGAGTTCTTCTTGCCTGGGCCCAGATAACATCCGACCAATGGGTGCTGGAAATAATTTGAGAAGGATATGCAGTAGAATTGGCACGGCCAGTGCGGGACTCATTCGTGCTTTCACCCTGCAGAAGTCGATAGAAATCTCTAGCAATTCACCAAATGCTGGACCGCTTGTTGCAGTTAGGAGCCGTAGTGCCAGTGCTGGCGGCAGAATACACAATGGGTCGCTACTCCATTTATTTCATGGTGCCAAAGAAAGAAGGGGCCCTGCGGCCTATTCTGGACCTCAAAGGGGTAAATCACTGTCTTCGGGTCCCGCATTTCCAAATGGAAACCTTGCATTCAGTCATTGTGGTAGTAAGACAAGGAGTTCTGACCTCTCTCGACCTCACGGAAGCGTACCTGCACATTCCCATTAGGGCTACTCACCAAAGGTTTCTCAGATTCGCTTTCCCTTGGGGGCATTATCAATTTCAGGCACTGCCCTTCGGTCTGGCGACAGCGCCATGCACTTTTACAAATATTTAACAATAATCCATGTTAAACTGTATTTAGTTCTGTAACAATGTTCCATGTTATCGTTTATCATGTTAACTGTACATAGTTATGAAAAAAACGATGTTCTATGTAAAACCATGTTCACTAAATGTTACCTGTAAACCGCCTTTGATCTTTGGAAAAAGCGGTATAGAAATAAGCATAAATAAAAATAAAAATAAAATAAAATAAAGATCATGGTGGTGGTGGCGGCAGCGTTGCGGAAGGAAGGGGTATTGGTTCACCCCTATCTCAACGACTGGTTGATTCAAGCGAAGTCCAGGGTAGAGAGCGAGCAAGCCACCAAAAAAGTGGTGCAGTTTTTGCAGGATCTCGGTTGGGTGGTCAATCCAGCCAAGAGTCGCTTTGGCACAGCTTCTTGAATACCTGGGGGTAATCTTCGACACCCAGAGGGGTACGGTGTTTCTGCTGAAGTGGCGAGCCCAGGCGCTTCAACAACTGGTACGCAAGTTCTTAGCTACCCTGGCTCTGTTGGCCTGGAACTACCTTCGTGTGCTGGGCACGATAGCGGCGACCTTGGAAGTGGTCCCTTGGGCCAGATTTCACATGCAGCCCTTACAAAGGGTGCTACTACGTCGTTGGTCTCACCAGAGCGATTCTCTGAACGAGCGACTACCCTGTCCCCTCAGGGTCAGGAGGTCCCTTCAATGGTGAATGGTCCCGGGACATCAGGAAGCGGGCATCCCCTTGGAACAGCCGCAGTGGCTCCCGGTGTTGACGGACGCAAGTCTCGCGGGCTGGGGAGCACAGTGCGGAAACCTCTTTTGCACAGGGAACGTGGTCAGTTCAGGAAAGCCAATGGTCTATCCACCGGCTCGAACTGCGGGCAGTGTTTCTAGCATTGCAGGCGTTCGAGATGTCGGTAAAGGACAGAGCAGTGCGAGTGCTGTCAGACAATTCCGCGACGGTGGCTTACATCAATCGCCAAGGCGGGACGGGCAGTGTAGCCAAGGAAGAGGAAGCAGGGGGCTTGTTTGCCTGGGTGGAGCCCAGACTCCTTGCAATCTCAGCAGCGCACATCGTGGGAAAAGACAGTGTGGTGGCAGACTTCCTCAGCAGGGTCCGAGTGGATGCCGGAGAATGGGAGCTCCATCAGGCAGTGTGTTTGCTCATATTGTCCGCAGATGGGGACCACCAATTATGGATCTCATGGTGACCTTTCAGTCTGCAAAGGTGAGTCATTTTTACAGCAGAAGACGAGAAAGGATGTCAGAGGGGATAAACGCTCTGATTCAACCGTGGCCGGTGTCGGGTCTTCTCTACTGGTATCCTCCATGGGTGCTCATAGGGCGAGTGGTTCAGCGCATCAAGGCTCACTAGGGAGGAGTTCTGCTAGTGGCCGTGGTATGCAGATCTAGTTCGGCTACTCGACGGCGAGCCGTGGAGACTGCCGAGGTGGGTAGATCTGCTGCATCAGGGACCGCTTTGAATGCCTCAGGTGGATCGGTTCTCTCTTATGGTCTGGCCATTGAAAGGGCAAGGCTAAGGAAAAAAGGTTATTTGAGGGCGGTCATTTCGACTTTACTACGAGCAAGGAAAAAGTCTACCTCTTTAGCTTATGCACGCATTTGGTGTATTTTTGAGGACTGGTGCTCGAGGCGACTGGTTCGGGCCTCTTCGGTCTCTGTTCCAGTGGTGGTAAGTTCTTTACAGGATGGTTTTGAGAAAGGTCTGGCAGCCAGTTCTTTAAGAGTGCAGTTAGCAGCGCTGGCGTGCTATAGAGGTAAGGTTCAAGGGGTGACATTGGGGGCACACAGCGACGTGGTGCGTTTCCTTAAAGCGGTGTCTAAGTTGCGCCCTGCTCGCAGAATTGTGGTCCCAACTTGGGATCTCAATCTGGTTCTAGGGGCATTAACTAGGAAACCTTTTGAACCGTTACGACAGGCATCAGTTAAGGACCTAACTTTAAAGACAGTATTCTTAGTGGCTATTTGTTCGGCTAGGCGAGTCTCTGAGTTACAGGCGTTCTCGTGTAGGGAACCGTTTTTGGTCTTTTCGAGGGAAAAGGTGTTGTTGCGTCCAGTGCCGTCATTTTTGCCTAAAGTGGTTTCTTTTTTTCACTTGAATCAGGCGGTGTCCTTACCGGTATTGGGTACCGCGGGGGGGGGGGGGGCGCTCTGGACGGCAAGGGTGTTACGTCATTACTTGAAGATTTCGGAGTCCTTCTGTAAATCAGATAAGCTTTTCATTCTGTTCGGGGGCCCCCGCAAAGGAGAAGCGGCGTCTAAGGCTTCAATTTCCAGATGGGTTCGGGAAGCTATTGTGTCAGCGTTTATTTTGCAAGGCTGTCAGGCATCAGATGGTTTACGAGCTCACTCTACTAGAGCGCAAGCGACGTCATGGGCAGAACACGGGTTAGTTTCGCCAGTTGAGATTTGCAGAGCAGCCACCTGGTCCTCTCTGCATACTTTCAGTAGGCACTACCGCCTGGATGTGATGGCAGCAAAACATGCTTGTTTTGGGTCGGCGGTGTTGCGATCCAGTTGGAAAGGTCCCTCCCATTAATTACTGCTCTGCTACATCCCATAGGTGGAGGATTAAACTGGAGGACCGATAAGGAAATAGAAATTACACTTACCTGGTAATTGTTCCTTTAGTAACTCCAGTTTAGTCCTCATTCCCACCCAGGGGATAATCTATTTAGAGTTTGCCTTCAGTTGGGGAGGAGCATCAGTCTTTTTTTTTTTTTTTTTTTTGTGGGGGAAGAACGGATAACTTAACGTGGCTGGATCGCAGTGCGTATTACTGTCAAGTCTGTTTCTCTTTCTTCTCTTCCTTTGGCTCTGGAGGGTAAAACGGGGAAGGTGTAAGGATGGGAAGAATATTAAAAAATAAAATAAAATGAAATAAAGGGGAGGAACTACTTAGACTTTCCTTTTTTTCTCTTTGTAAATGGTTAGTTGAGTTTCTTACGATTATGGTTATATTTACAGTTAAATTTTCGCTGCTTGTTGGTTGCTCTTTTGGGTCTGCTTTGGCAATAGTTCACTGAGGATGTTGGGGAGTTGCCAGCAGGCTAGATCCAGTGTTGTCACGTTTTTGACATGCCCAGTCTCCAAGCTGCAGGAGGAGGTACACAACCCAGAGGTGGAGGACTAAACTGGAGTTCCTAAAGGAACAACAGTTACCGGGTAAGTGTAATTTCTATTTTATGTTGCTCCTATCTCCAGGAACAAGCAGGAATGAGTCCTCACATATGGGTACGTCGGTACCGACGGAGCCTGCGTGGGAACGCTCCCCAGCTTCCCAAAAAGGAAAGCTTTTGGGAGCATCCCACAGTGCATGCGCGCTGCCTTCCCGCCTTTCCTAACCAACTCTCCTCAGTTCTTCTTTTCCGCGGAGCCAGCAGGTCGTGTTCCTGTCACCGCTGAAGAAGTTCTTTATTTTAATTTATTTCTTTGGTCGCGTGTCTGCCTTCCCCGACGCCGGACCGGTACTGCCGGTCTTTTCTTTTCTTTCTTTCTAAAAAAAATATATATATATTTTTTCCTCACTTGGTGTATTTTTCTTCTTAGGCCTCCAGGCCCAAAAGAAACTTTTTCCCTCATGGAAAAACCAGCCTCCGGGTTCAAAAAATGCACTAAGTGTAGCGGTACAATTTCTGTTACAGATACCCATGAATGGTGTCTTAAATGTTTGGGTCCTGAACACTCCATTCCGGGTTGCCCGTCCTGTTCTTTAATGTCTAAACAAGGGTTACAGAACTGAGCAGCCAAGCTCCATGTGCTGTTTCCCACAGATGCACCGGCAGTGGCATCGACATCTTCCAGGTCTTCCTCTCCCGATGGGTCTCAGGTAACCAAACATAATCCTAGCAGGTCCTTGAAGGGGAAATCTCCCTCTAAGTATCGAGGTGCCTCCGGGCTTGCCCTCGAGAATCCTGCCCCAGCCAAACAACCCCGGCGGGAAGCTCCGGCTTCCAAAGCTCCTCCTATGGGGTTACAGGTTGACATCGATGGCACGGCCTCGACCGATCACCTGTTAGACTGCTCTGGGGTACCGGCACAATCTCCCGGTACTGACATCCAGGCAGTCGTGGCGTCCATGGATCACACTGTTCAATCCATGCAGCAGGCTATAATAGCTTTTATTAAAGCTGCGACGCCGACGGTACCGCAACGAGTTCCGTTGTTGGTACCGGCACCAGCACCGATACCGGTACCGACTGCATCGACATCGGCCAGGATACCGACTCAGGTTCCTTGTCCAGGGCTATTTCTCTGTACCGATCCGGTACCGGGGACGCCCGATGTCGGTACCGATCGATACGCGTATCGATCATTGGAAGGGGACAGACAATACTTTGATTCCTCTGATGATTCTGATTCATCAGATGAGTCTCCTGAAGTATCCATTACCCTTCCTGAGGAGCCTGCTTCTCCAAAAAGGAGAATGTCTCCTCCAGAGGATTTGTCCTTTCAAGACTTCATAATAGAAGTGGCTAAAGGATTCTCTATTTCAGTAACCTCTGAAGCAGAGCCTAGAGCAAAAAAATTAGATATTTTAGGATACTCTAAGGCTCCCAGAGAGGCAGTCACCTTGCCAATTCATGAAATTCTTCATGAACATATGATTGACTTATGGGAGACTCCTCTCACCCTTTCTCCTCATTCTCGCAGATTGGACACTATGTACCGTGTCCCTCCTTGTCCTGGATTTCAGAAAACTCAGCTTCCTCACCACTCCATTGTGGTGCAGTCAGCTATGAAAAGGATAAAGAGTACCAAAAGACACTCTTCTGCTCCTCCAGGAAGAGAATGCAGGACCTTGGATGCTTTTGGTAGGAAAATCTTCCAAGCTAGTATGCTTATTGCCAGAATCAACTCATATAGCCTTTATATGGGTATGTTTCTAAAGGAAGTTGCACAAAAGCTGCACAACTATCTCCCTTTTATTCCAGAGGATAGAAGGGGTGAGTTCCTCCTTTGGCTTAAGCATACTCAAGACATTTCAAAGTTTTCCAACAGGGCAGCCTTTGACTCCTTTGAAGGTGCCAGCAGAGCCTCAGGCATTGCCATAGCTGCTCGCAGAATTGCTTGGCTCCAGGCTTCTGATCTAGAACCCTGGGTTCAGGATGGCTTATGAAATCTGCCCTGTACAGGTGAAAATCTCTTTGGCAAAGAGTGGCAAATAAAAGCCACTCAAATGGATGCAGAGAATTCTTTTCTGGATAGACTTTCAAAGTCTACCTCCATTCCTGCCAAGAAAAAGACTTTTAAAAAGTCTTTTTTCAAAAAGGGCAGGTTTCCTTCCACTTCTGGCCAACAATCTTCTACAGGTCGCTTTACCGCTAAGCGTCAGCAACCTAAGCAGGCCAGGCCTAAGTCTACAGGGGCTGCTGCAACTCAGCAGTCCCAACCTCCTCAGGGTTTTTGACTTGATACTACAGAACTTAACCTTTCTGGCTCTACAACAGCCAGAACCTCTCACCATTCCAGGAAGGTTAGCTCATTTTGCTCCCAGATGGGAGCAAATCACATCAGAGCAGTGGACCCTCTCCATCATAAGAGAGGGCTACAAACTTCATTTCTCAGACCTTCCTCCCTACACCATGGTGAGACACTTCAATTTTCCCACATCTCTCCTCGACCTTCTGGATCAGGAGGTGACTACCTTCTGGCCCAAAGGGCCATAGAAGAAGTTCCTCTTCTTCAACAGGGGTCAGGGTTTTACTCCCCCTATTTTCTCATTCCAAAGAAAAAAGGGGGTTACAGACCCATTCTAGATCTCAGAGAATTGAACAAATTCCTGTGCAAGGAGAAGTTCAAGATGCTTTCTCTAGGTACTCTCCTTCCATACCTGCAGAGTCAGGATTGGCTTTGTTCTCTAGATCTCAAGGATGCGTACACTCATGTCCTCATCCATCCATCTCACAGAAAATTCCTACGTTTTCTGTTCCAGGGAAAACATTACCAATACAGAGTACTTCCTTTCGGTCTGGCCTCTGCTCCAAGAGTGTTCACCAAATGCATGGCAATAGTTGCTGCATTTCTACGCACTCTGGGAATATTTGTCTTCCCATATCTGGACGACTGGCTCATCCGAGCTCCAACCCAGTCGGAGGCTCGGATCTCCCTGAACCGCACCAGGCGCATTCTGCAATACCTGGGACTTGTGGTAAACCTCCCAAAGTCCCAGCTCACCCCTACTCAGTCCCTGGAATTCATAGGGGCCTGGTTGGACACCACTTCTGCAAGGGCCTACCTTCTTCAGGCCCGTTGTCAACGTCTAGTGCAGTTAGCCTCCCAGATTCAGTCAAAGAGCCACTTAACTGCCAGGGAGATGCTACAGCTGCTAGGCCATATGGCTTCCACAGTACATGTGGTACCCTATGCTCACCTACACATGAGAGCAGCTCAATGGACTTTGTCCACCCAGTGGACTCGAGCTTCAGGAGCTCTCTCAGACCAAATAGCAACCTCCAAACGTCTCTTTTGGTCTCTCCAATGGTGGATGTCCACTCAAAATCTGTTGCTGGGGTCCCCCTTCCAACCTTTGTTGCCCCAGGCAACCCTCAGAACAGATGCCTCCCAAACAGGTTGGGGAGCTCATCTACAAGACCTCTCCACCCAAGGCACTTGGTCCCCACAGGAGACCTCTCTTCATATCAACCACTTGGAACTTCGAGCAGTATTCCTAGCTCTCAAGGTCTTTCATACCCTCCTCAGCTACAAGACAGTCCTCATTCATACGGACAATCAAGTAGCCATGTTTTACATAAACAAGCAAGGAGGAACTGGCTCTGTCGCTTTGCGACAAAGCTCTAAGATTATGGGCCTTCGCCAGAGAGCATCGAATCCATCTCCTGGCAGTATACCTCCCAGGAATCCAAAACTCTTGGGCAGACAGACTCAGTCGAGTTCTGCTTCCACACGAATGGTCCCTGCACATGGATCAGGTACTCAGAATCTTCCAGGAATGGGGAACCCCGGACATAGACCTCTTTGCAAGTCCGTGGAATGCCAAACTTCCCCGGTTCTGTTCCAGAATTCCGTGTCGGGGAGCTCAGGCCAAGGATGCCTTCCTCCTTCATTGGGGTCAGGGCTTCCTGTATGCCTTTCCACCCATTCCTTTGATTCCCAAGACTCTGTTCAAACTCCAGAGGGATCAAGGATCTATGATCCTCATAGCTCCACGCTGGCCACGCCAAGTGTGGTACCCTCTACTTCTGCATCTCTCCCAAGCCCCCTCCCTGGACTTGGGAGCTGCACCAGACCTTCTGTCCCAGGAGGAAGGGACTTTGTGGCATCCAAATCCCAAGTCCCTTCACCTCAGAGCTTGGTTGCTGAAGGCCTAGACCTTCAAGACTTCAATCTTTCTCAGCAAGTGAAGGATATCCTCCATGCTTCCAGAAAACCTTCCACTAGGCGTTCCTATGCTTTTAAGTGGAAAAGATTTTCCATTTGCTGTGCTCAAAAGGGTCTTGACCCTCTGGCACTTCCTGTGAATTCTCTATTGGAATATCTCCTGCATCTCTCCAATGCAGGCCTTAAAACGAATTCAGTAAGGGTCCATTTGAGTGCTATTGCAGCATCCCTTAAGCCTCTCAATGGACAACCTATTTCCTCTTATCCTCTTATTGCAAGATTCATGAGAGGCCTAACTTTAACAAAACCTCCCATTCGACCTCCTCCGGTGGCATGGGACTTAAACTTGGTTCTTGGTCAGCTTATGAAGCCACCTTTTGAACCCTTAGCCACTACCTCCTTGAAATTTCTTTCCTGGAAGGTTATTTTCCTTATTGCAGTCACTTCTGCTCGCCGCATCAGTGAATTGCAGGCCTTAGTGGCTAATCCACCTTATACAAGGTTCCATCATGATAAGGTAGTCCTTAGGACAAATCCTCACTTTATGCCTAAAGTGGTCTCACCTTTTCATCTTAATCAAGAGGTATATTTACCTGTCTTTTTTTTCCAGCTCCTCATGCATCCAGTGCAGAGAGGAACCTTCATACTTTAGATCAGGGGTCTCAAACACGCGGCCCGCGGGAGAAGGTTGTGCGGCCCGCGACGGCTTCTGCTGCTGCCGTTGCCGCCGTGGCAACGGCAGAATCGACGGTCAATTTTACAAAAAATAAAAAACTGGCTTCTGCTGCTCTGTCCTGCGGCCCGTTCCCCTCTGCGCGAGAGCCCTGAATGTGCTTCCTCTGCGGCGTGCTTTTCAAGCCGCGAAGGGAGTATTTCCCTCTCGCGAGGCTTGAAAAGTGAATAGGCTTAAGCCGCGCGAGAGGGAAATACTCTCTTCGCGGCTTAAAAAGCACGCCGCAGAGGAAGCACACTCAGGGCTCTCGCGCAGAGGGAAAGGGGCCGCGGGACAGCTGATTTTCTGCTGCAGCAGCAGCAGCAGAAGCCAGGTTGTTCTTTTTATTTACCGGGGGGGGAGGGGGGGTGGAGGACTGGAAATGGGCTATTGGCAGGGGGGGGTAGGACTTGAAGGGGGCTTGGGGCGGGGGGGGGGTGGGTAAGACTGGAAATGGGCTATTGGCAGGGGGGTGTAGGACTTGAAATGGGCTATTGGCAGGGGGGGGGGTGGGTATGACTGGAAATGGGCTATTGGCAGGGGGGGGGGTGTGGAAATGGGCTATTGGCGGTGGGGGGGTGTAGGACTGGAAATGGGCTATGGTGGGGGCTAGGACTGGAAATGGGCAGGTGGGGGTTAGGAAGGACTGGAGGTGGGCTGATGGGGGGAGTTAAGACTGGTAATGAGCTATGGAGGGGCTGACTGAAATGGGGTAATGGGGGTTAGGGCTGGAAGTGGGCTATTGGCAGGGGGGGTTATGACTGGTAATGGGCTATGGGGGGGGGTAAGACTGAAAATGGGGTGATGGGGGGTAAAACTGGAAGTGCGCTATGGGGAGGTTAGGACTGGTAATGGGCTATGGGGGGTCTAGGACTGGTAATGTGCTGGGGGGGTTGCTAGGACTGGAAATGGGCTGAGTGGAAGGGGGCTTGAACTGCAAATGGCTGATGGGGAGGGGGGCTTGGAATGGAAATGGGCTGTGAGGGGAGGGAGCTAGGATTGGAAATGGGCTGATAATGGGCTGATGGTGAGGCTAGGATAGGACTGGAAATGGACTGATGCAGGGACTAGAAGGGAGCGGATGCTGGGTGGGGCTGGAACTAGAAGGGAGCTGATGTTGGGGGAGGATTAGAATGGGATGGAGCTGGGAAAGTGAAATGGAGAGGGGAAAAATATTTTGTCTGGGAGAGAAGACAAATCTACAATTGGCCAGGTATTGTGAGAGTAAGTGGGGATTGAGGATGGAGGGGTAAAATTTGAGTGGATGAAATAGGAATTAGGAAAGAGAAAAAGGAGAAAGATTAGTATGTTAAAGCAGATGTAGAGAGAGAATGGAAAAAAAACTAGGAGAGAAGAAAGGGCAAATGGAAGCAGACGATGGAGAGTTAGCAGAAGACATGAAGAAACCAGAAGAAAGTGGCTGGAACAATTGCAACTGAAAAAAATGCACAAAAGGTAGAAAAATATCTCTTTATTTTGAATTTATTAACTGGAATATGTCAGCTCTGGGAAATGTGCATCATTAATGTTTGCGCTTTGTTTAGTACAAGAGGAAATTAATTTATAGTTTTATTTCTACAGTGTTGTTGTACATTCCAAGTTTGGCTTTTGGGGTTCCCAGTTTAATTATTGTCTTCTTGTTTCTAAATCTTTTAGTCTTTCTTTATCCATACTCATTAAAGAGGCATGTTTACTAAAAGTTAGTGTATGGCAACATTATGCAAATATTTATGCAAATGAGGTCCCTTATGCAAATGAGGCCCCGCGTCTTATGCGGCCCCCGGGTTACTTTACAAGTCCTCATTTGGCCCTCAAAGCAATTTGAGTTTGAGACCCCTGCTTTAGATTGTAAAAGAGCTCTTGCTTTTTACTTACACAGGACACAGCAACATAGAAAGTCTTCCCAGCTTTTTGTTGCTTTTGATCCTTCTCATTTAGGACTTCCAGTCTCTAAGAGAACACTGTCCAATTGGATTGCTCAGTGTATTTCTTTTGCTTACCAGAGTAAGAACCTTTCTCTGGAGGGCCATGTCACAGCTCACAATGTGAGGGCCATGGCCACCTCTATGGCTCATCTTCATTCTGTGTCCATCGACCAGATCTGTCGAGCAGCCACCTGGGCCTCGGTTCATACCTTCACAGCCCATTACTGTTTGGACAAGGACTCCCGCCGGGATGCCTTGTTTGGTCAGGCTGTCCTCAGACACCTGTTCCATTCTTGAACAACTCCTGCCCTCCTTCCCTGAATGGATGCCTGAGATCCATAGGAAGATAAGGAACCCTTCAGGGTCTCATACCCTTGGGGATCTCCCAGGCATCTTAGCTAGGGAGTCCCCATATGTGAGGACTCATTCCTGCTTGTTCTTTGAGATAGCACAGTTACTTACCTGTAACAGGTGATCTCTGGGAACAGCAGGAATTAGTCCTCACAACCCTCCCACCTCCCCTAGGAGTTGTATCTCTCTCTATCTTTCCTTTCCTCTCTCTCTCTATTGTCTCAGCTTTAAACTCGAACTGAGGAGAGTTGGTTAGGAAAGGCGGGAAGGCAGCGCGCATGCGCTGTGGGATGCTCCCAAAAGCTTTTCTTTTTGGGAAGCTGGGGAGCATTCCCGCGCAGGCTCCGTCGGTACCGACGTACCCATATGTGAGGACTAATTCCTGCTGTTCCCAGAGATCACCTGTTAAAGGTAAGTAACTGTGCTGTGTCTCAAAACTGAAGCTATACTACGTGGAGAAATAAGCAATTTTATTATCTGCTCCAGAATCTGCAAACTCGCTGCAGCACTTAAAGCTTCAAATGTAGCAGGTAACGGTTATTTAAATCTTGATATTTTCCCTTGTACTCTGGGAAAAAAATGTGAAGCATTTAACCACATAATAGATTAGAAATATATTTGGAGCCAGGGTAGTACACTGGCCAACTTGCATGCAGATTGAAAGTGTAACACATAGGGTTTTTTTATAAGATTTTCCATGCATGAAGCATGTTTTTCTCCAGGACCAAGCAGGAAGTCAGTCCTCACATATGGGTGACGTCGGCGCCGACGGAGCCCTCGCGGAGCAATTTTCCCCAGCTTTCAAAGAAAGCCTTTGGGAATTGCAGCGCGCATGCGCGGTCCCCTTCCCGCCCAAGGGTGCCATCTTAGCCAGTCTTCTTTTTTCCACGGAGCCCTACAGACGTGGTCATCTTGTCCCCGCTGAAAAAGTTGAATTTTCGTGATTTATTTCTCTTTTTTCTTTGTCCGCTGCCTTGGCCCGGATCACGAGGAACTGATTTGTGGGGCCTGCAGCAAAATGTCCTCCAAAGCGTTAAGGAGTCGGCGGCATCAGCGGGAACGAATCTTCGCTGATCCCACCCGTACCCGGACCTCGTCGGAGGCCTTGGCGTCCAGAGGCTCCAGCTCTGACCGTCGCCGGAGTTCCTCCGACAGGGGTTCTCCCTCCGGGGACCATCATCGGAAGGTGAAACCCGTGAGGGCGGCGTCGGTGGACGCTCCTGGTTCCGCGAGGGCCAGGTCGCATAGCCCCGATAGCCGTCCCGGGTCTTTGGAGAAGGAACATCTCCCGAAGCGACCTCGTCTGGAATCGGAGTTGCCTGCTCGGGTAAGTCCTGTAGTCCTCCTGGACTCGCCTCCGAGGGGTCCGACGTCGGGCCCGACGCCGTCGGGGCCCGAGTCGTGGGCTGCTGGGTCACCTGAGGTCGGACTCAGGTTGACGGCCTTGGAGAGCAGACTATCTGCCTTCATGGACCAGCAGCGGGCACTGATCGCTAGCCTCGCTGGCGCCTCTGCCCCGACCGCCGGGACGTCGACGTCTAAGTCGACCCTGGAGACCGAGCCGATCCTCGAGTCCATGCGGGCTCGAGTCGATCCTCGGTCGAGCTCACCCTCGGCCTCCCGTTTGGGACCGAGGTCGTCGACGCCGACTCCCTCGGCGTCGGGGCGGCCGACGCCTCCGCCCGCCCGGACCGACCCCACCAATTCCTCCTCGGAGTCGGCCTGGGAGTCTGACGAGGAAGAGTCACCTGATTCTTTTCGGACTCGGTGTGTCCCCTCGGACTCGCCTGAGTCCGAACCTCGGAAACAGTCCCCTCCGGAGGATGCCCGGTTCTCGGACTTCGTCAGGGATATGGCCAAGGCTTTGGCCTTCCCTGCGGATCCCGAGGAGGAGCCTCGAGCCGAAGAACTCGATGCCCTTCAGTACGACTCTCCCTCCAGGGAGCACTTTACTGTACCGGTTCCTCCCATGCTGGAACGACTACTCTTCCGCATGTGGGAGAGTCCGGCATCGTCGCCGGTATTAAGCAAGCGGGTCGATTCCATCTATCGAGTCCGCAAGAGCCCTGGCTTCCAAAAAGCACAGCTACCGCACCATTCCATGGTGGTGGAATCGGCCATGCATAGGCTTAAGAGCCAGAAGATGCACTCCTCGGTGCCTCCTGGCAGGGAGGCCCGCAACCTGGATGGCCTCGGTAAGAAGTGTTTCCAGGGCTCTATGCTTGCTTGTCGGGTCCAGACCTACCAGCTCTACATGGGCATGTACCTTAGAGACCTGGCTAAAGAGATAGCCGGATTCTCCGCTGGGCTGTCCGAGGAACCTTTGCGGAGGTTCCTAGCCTTGACAACTGGTATTCGGGAATGCTCCAAATTCATTTCTCGAGCAGCCTATGATGGCTTTGAAGCATCGGCTCGAGTGGCCGCAGCCGGCATCGGTGCCCGCCGACAGGCTTGGCTTCAGTCGTCTGACCTTGAACCCTGGGTGCAGGACAAGTTGGTCGATGTCCCCTGCCGAGGTGAGAACCTCTTTGGCAAGCCCATGACTGAGAAGGCTGCACAAATCGAGACGGAGACTCACCAGAACTAGGCTCTCTAGGAAGACCTCCGCCCCTTCCCAGAAGAAGAAGGGCTCGGGAAAGAAGTCCTTTCACCCGAGAAAGGCGGCTGCCTATAAACACTACCCTCAATATCAGGCCTCCGCAGCTCCCCAACAGGGTCAGCAGGCCAAGGGACGGGGTAACGGGTCCCGTAGGCAGCAACCCCCCAAGCCTGCACCACCGGCCCATGCTCAGCAGGGTGGGGGTTTTTGACTTCATCAGCATAGCCTCTCCCCCTCAGCTGGTTCCTCCCAGCACAGGAGGCCGGCTGGTTCACTTTGCCCACAGGTGGTCCAACATCACATCAGATGCCTGGGTGCTTCATGTTGTGAGAGAAGGCTATCTTCTCCACTTCCACCAGGTCCCTCCCTCCTATTTCCCGGGAGAACCTCCACGACTCCCTCTGCACAGGGACTTACTCCTTCAGGAGTTAGCAAGTTTGCTTCAGGAACAGGCTGTGGAACCGGTGCCCCACCACCTGAGGGGTCAAGGCTTCTATTCCAGGTATTTCCTAATAACAAAAAGAACGGGAGGCCTCAGACCCATCCTGGACTTGCGCAACCTCAACAAGTTCCTCGTCAGGGAGAAGTTCAAGATGCTTACCCTTGGAATCCTTCTGCCCTACCTCCAGCAGGGAGATTGGCTATGCTCCTTGGATCTAAAGGATGCCTACACGCACATCCTCATCCACCCAAGCCACCGCCAATACCTAAGGTTTGTGGTGGCAGGAAATCATTACCAGTACAGAGTACTGCCCTTTGGCCTATCCTCCGCACCACGAGTCTTCACAAAATGTCTCGCGGTGGTGGCGGCTTATCTCCGGCTTCACGGCCTCTGTCTTTCCGTACCTAGACGACTGGCTCATCAGAGCATCGTCCTCTCCAGAAGTCACAAAAGCCACACACCGCACTGTGACTCTTCTGCAGTACTTGGGCTTTGTCATAAACTTCGCAAAGTCCACTTTGCTCCCCTCGCAAGATCTCGAGTTCATCGGCGCAAGACTGCACACTCTTCAGGCACGAGCTTTCCTGCCTCTCGACAGGGCTCAACGGCTCATGGACCTAGCCGGCCGTTTTCGCAGCCAGTCCCTGGTCTCAGCCAGGCGCTTCCTGAGACTACTCGGCCATATGGCTTCCACCGTCCACGTGACCCCCAATGCCCGCCTGAATATGTGGCCTGCTCAGTGGTGCCTTCGCAAGCAGTGGCAACAAGCCACGGGCGGCCTAGCCGACTTAGTGCGCATCTCCGGCCCGCTGGCGTCTTCTCTACAGTGGTGGCTTCATCGGCCGAACCTGGTGCTCGGAATGCCTTTTCAGTCTCCTCCGCCGGCTCAAGTGCTGACGACCGATGCTTCTCTCCTAGGATGGGGAGCACATTGCCAAGGGGCATGTACTCAAGGTCTCTGGACCACGTGGGAGTCTGCGCAGCAGATCAACTTCCTGGAGCTCAGAGCAATCCGTCTGGCTCTCAAGGCTTTCTCCCACCTGACTTCTCACCAGTCCGTCCTTGTCCAGATGGACAATCAAGTTGCCATGTTCTACGTGAACAAACAGGGAGGCACGGGCTCCTTCCTTCTCTGTCGAGAAGCACAGAGGCTCTGCTCTTGGGCCGTCAGCCACGGCATTCTTCTCAAGGCAGTTTATCTCCCAGGCCAAGAAAATTGCCTGGCGGACAAACTCAGCAGGATCCTCTAGCAGCACGAGTGGCGCCTGGATCCCTTGGTAGTTCAGAAACTTTTTCTGAAGGGGGGCCTCCCCACGATTGATCTCTTTGCCAGTCCTCTCAACCGGCAACTTCCTCGCTTCTGCTCTCGGCAGCCACATCCCCTTCGAGTAGCGGCGGATGCTTTTCTGTTCTCATGGTCGAAAAGCCTTCTGTATGCCTTTCCTCCCATACCGCTAGTCTCTCGAACTCTTTTCAAGGTTCTCCGAGACAAAGCTTCCATGATCCTGATAGCTCCTCGCTGGCCCAGACAGCCGTGGTTTCCACTCCTGCTGCAATTAGCGGTAGAGGATCCGTTCCCTCTGGGGTTTCAACCGGATCTCCTAACACAGGATCAGGGGTCCCTGCTAAACCCCAACCTCAGATCTCTACATCTGATGGCCTGGCTGCTGAAAGGGTAGTCCTTGCTCCCCTTCTACTGCCGGCAGAGGTGGAAGAGGTCGTCCTAGCTTCCCGGCGACCTTCTACCCGCAAATGCTACGCCCTTAAATGGCGTCGCTTTTCCGCTTGGTGTGCCCAGCAGTCTCAGGATCCCTTCTCCTGCTCGGTGTCGGTGATCTTGCAGTACTTGCTCTACCTCTCTAATCTGGGACTTAAGTCCAACTCCGTCAAAGTTCACCTCAGTGCTCTTTCAGCACATCATGTGCCGGTGGACGGCAGACCTCTTTCCAGCGACCCTCTCGTAGTGAGGTTTCTCCGAGGTCTCCTTCTACTTAAACCACCTCTGCGCCCGCCAGCACCTGACTGGGATCTGAATGTGGTTTTACAGCGGATCACCTGTCCGCCTTTTGAACCTATGGCTACCTGTTCTCTCCGTTTTCTTTCTTGGAAAACCTTA
Organism: Ichthyophis bannanicus; assembly: GCA_033557465.1. Lineage (NCBI taxonomy): Eukaryota > Metazoa > Chordata > Amphibia > Gymnophiona > Ichthyophiidae > Ichthyophis > Ichthyophis bannanicus. The sequence continues at coordinate 554,453,606 of CM066031.1, forward strand.
TTCCTGATAGCCCTCACTTCCGCTAGACGCGTAAGTGAATTGCAGGCCCTCGTGTCTGATCCCCCTTACACTCGGTTCTACAAAAATAGGGTAGTCCTACGGACTCACCCAAAATTTCTTCCAAAAGTGGTCTCCCCTTTTCACATCAATCAGGAGGTGGTACTTCCGACCTTCTTTCCCAGGCCACACTCCAGCCGAGCTGAAATGGTCCTGCATACCCTGGACTGTAGAAGGGCATTGAACTTCTACCTTGACCGTACGCGGGAGCACCGTAAAGCTGCTCAGCTTTTTGTGTCTTTTGACCCCAATAAATTGGGACTCCCGGTCTCCAAGCGTACTCTGTCCATCTGGGTTGCTGACTGTATCGCTTGGGCTTATGGGGCAGCCGGACTCTCGTTAGAAAGTCGGGTCACGGCTCATTGTGTTCGGGCGAAGGCTACGTCAGTGGCTTACCTCCGCTCTGTTCCGTTGGCAGACATCTGCCGGGCCGCTGCTTGGTCTTCGAGCCAGACTTTTGCGGTCCATTACTGCCTCGAGAGGGAGTCCCGCAGGGACAGTGCTTTCGGACAGGCAGTCCTCCGAAATCTCTTCGAGGTTTGAGCAACTCCTACCCTCCATCCCGGATGGGGGCTACCGGTGGGTAATAATTCAGTGAAGATTCCTTCCTTCTGTACTGCTGAGCTAGAGGGAGCTCATTTTTGTGCTTAGGGTCTCTGGTAGCCTTAAGCTGGGGAGTCCCATATGTGAGGACTGACTTCCTGCTTGGTCCTGGAGAAAGCGTAGTTACTCACCTGTAACAGGTGTTCTCCAGGAGCAGCAGGAATCAGTCCTCACAACCCTCCCTCCTCCCCTTGGAGTTGCAATCATCTGCTTTAGTTTTTTTGCAAATTTTTATGCTGTCTTTTAGCTATGTCATCTGACTGGCTAAGATGGCACCCTTGGGCGGGAAGGGGACCGCGCATGCGCGCTGCAATTCCCAAAGGCTTTCTTTGAAAGCTGGGGAAAATTGCTCCGCGAGGGCTCCGTCGGCGCCGACGTCACCCATATGTGAGGACTGATTCCTGCTGCTCCTGGAGAACACCTGTTACAGGTGAGTAACTACGCTATTATGCAGAAGATGGCTATTCCATATTGTCCTGATAGGCCAGTCCAGACAAGTGAGTTGTTTGCCTACAGCAAATGGGTGAAGACGACGAACCAATGAAAAGCCCAGATTTTCAGGACATCATTCTATCCACCTCAGCCACTAGAGGTCTCTTCAGTATTTCTTTGTCTCCAGCAAATGGTGGATGGATTTTCTCTGAAGACTGAGAGGAAAAGATGGATTAAATGCTCATGAACGACCACCCTGAGGGTGATGCTCTCACTTGAGCATGACGTAGGAGGCTCCACTAGACTGCGGTCATTTCGGTAGCCATAGGAGGGGGGAAAATTTGGTTCAGCTCCATGCACTTATGATAAGAGCCCGTTGAGCAGCCAGAAATTGGAAGTAATCTGGAAGATTGCAGCAGTCTCGCACAACCTCTGCGCCCCCTTCCTCCTCCTCCTCTGTCCTCTCTCCCGCAGATTGCAAAAGGCTCTCTGAGGAATCTGCTTCCACTAACCTTAAACACAGTGCTGCAAAGCCAATAAAACAGTTTCATGGGAGTAGAGCTGAGCCTGGCACAGATTCTCTGCCTGTTGCTCTCTGGAGGAGGGGGGGGGAGGGGGAGTACCAAGGCTTGACCTTGTCATTGTCCTTTTTGGGGGCTCTCGATTTGTCTTGCTGGGACGCAATTCGGGGTAGACTGCTGGTGACAGCTGGCACAATGTGGGGGTTTCCTGCTGCTTTTTTGCACACGTTAGCATTTTCTCCTATTGTGCGCCTGGTGGTTGTGCAGTCTGTACACGCATTCTGCCCAAGCGGCTCCAACATGTGCCACAGTAAAAGCGTAGTTAACATGTGCCTTTAGGCTGCTGTGGCCTTAGCACATGCTATTGTGATACTTTCCTTTTAACTCTTTCCCTTTTCTCACAGGAAACGTTGTTTGACCTGTGGCAAGCGAGGTGCCTCATCTTTGGATTCTGCTCTTCCTGCATGGTAGTATGAATTGTCCCGGGATGGTCTGCTCCCCCTCTTTCAGTCAGGGGATGTGATTAGTCTGTCCTTGCCTGCCTCAGGGCAGGAGGTGATGGATGGCTTGGTACTGGACTCTGACGTGGATAAAGAAGTACTCTTGCTTTCAGAAGATTGTGAAGAGGCTGGAGTGATCTGCCTACTCGGGAAGGAGCGGCTGGCATTGTTGATTGCCAGGGTCTCATCTGCCTTTAATTTGACGAATACTTCCAGCTCGGAGCTAGGACTGAAGGTGCACCCACTCCTTTAAGGGATGCGGAAATCCACTATTGTCTTCCTGTTCCCAGATGTGATCAAGGATATGATCCGGTCAGAGTGGGACTCTCCCGACTCCCTCCCTAAGGGATTAAGGGTGTGTAAGAAGAACTACGCTCTCCCGGCGAAAGAGTGCGTTGAGTGGTTTGGTATTCCAAAAGTGGATGCACAGGTCACGACAATTGCCAGACAGACCGCTATTGTTGTGGAAGGCGGATCGGCCTTAAAGGATTTTCTGGACTGTAAGGTAGGTTTGTTTGTTGAAAAGCCAGTTCGTAGAGGCGACTGCTATTCTGCAGCTGGCGGTATGTCAGTCTGACGTCTCAAGACCTGTTCCAGTGGATTCAGTCTCTTCTGCTGGATGATACTATCCCTCTTTTGGAGTTGGCTACGGACTTCCTTTCTGATGCCATGTATTACCTGGTATGTTTGGCAGTCAGGTATGGGGCCCTGATGATGGTGTCACGGCATTGGATTTGGCTCCAGCACTAGGCAGTGGACTTGTCTTTCAAAGCCTGGTTAGCCCAACTGGCTTTTAAGGGAAAGCTGCTCTCTGAAGCCGATTTGGAGAAGCTGGTGAAGGACCTGGGAAAGATGAAATCTTACCGCCTTCTGGAAGACAGATCCAAGGGGCTTGTGGCCTTGGGCAAGTCGCTTTACCCACCATTGCCTCAGAAAAATACAATTTATCAATGTCTTTGTTTACATTGTGACTTAAACTTTAATATACATTAAACTGCTTTGACTGAAATGATAAAGCGGTATAAAAAACCTTTTAAATAAATGTTCTGGAAAATCAAAGAGCCGATTCTGGATGCCTTTGTCATCTTCCCTTGTGGATCTATGATCAAACGTGCTACCTTTTTGATAAGTGGTTGTGCCCGCCACCCCGGACGAGCAGGGCAAAGGCAGATATGCCATCTATTTTGTGGTGTCCAAAAAGGACTGTTTCTTCTGGACCTCAAGGGGGCTGAACGAGCACTTGTGCGATCTGTGCTTCCGGATGGAAACCTTGCATTCTGAGATTAAAACAGTGTGCCAAGCACTGTTCCCTCTAAGCTGTGCGCGTGTGCGCGCGCACACACCTTGCCGAGCGAGCGCACATACTTTATAACAGAGCGCACAAAAATTACGGTTCTGATTCTGATAGAAAACAACACAGACATCTTAAAATTTAAAAGTTCTTGTGTATTTACGGTTTTCACAAGTTATACAATATTATCTAGTGCAATCAATGTGGTGTACATACTGTATTCTGACGTGTAGTCAAATTTTAAAGTATAGAACTCCGAGTATCGTTATGTGCCGCACAGAAATTTAACCTTCCTTCAAAAGCTGCACAGCTGATATTTTATGCGCACACAGCCTACAGAAAATTAGAGGGAACATTGGTGCCAAGGGGAGTTCTTGACTTCTCAGGATCTGGCCAAGGCATATTTTCATATCCCGATCCCAGTGGATCAGCAAAGGTTATCTGCATTTTTGCTGTGCTTGGCTCTCACTATCAATTCACTGCTCTCACTTTTAGCTATCCACTACCCCAAGGGTGTTCTCCAAGGTCATGGTGGTGGTGGCTGCGGTGCTGAGGGATCTGTGTCCATCCATGTCTAGATGACTGGGTCATCTGGGACCCATTCCCTTTCAGAAGCATCTCGAGTGGTGTCCTTTTTGGAAAGCCTCTGCTGGGTGCTCAAGCGGGGAAAGAGCCAACTATTGCCTTCCCAGTCCTTGGAGTCTCTGGGAGCATGTTTCAGCACTCGAGTGGGCAGTTTTCCTGCCAGAGGAGAAAGTCAAGAGGCTTGGATTGCCTGGCGCTGTTTAGTGCGCAGCAGGCTCCCAGCGTCTGGTATCATCTTCAGTTCCTCGGATTAATGGCGGCAACCATGGAGATGTTCCCGTGGGCATGTGCTCACATTCATAGAGTTGAATATACATTTACACCTTATGAAGTTACTGTAAATTAGTGCAAGAGAATTTATGCAGCTCTGGGGGTTATTGTGTGAGACTTTTTTATAAGGGCACATTGGCACTTATTTTTCCTTTAAAATAGGTGCTCTGTTATGAATTACCTGCTGTGGAGGTAATTTAATATTAGAGCAGTTGAACTCTAGAGAGGTTAGATACTTTCAAATATGCCTGTTTATAAAGAGAGAGGGTAAATACATAATCTCACCTTACAAAATAGGCAGCAATAACTCGCACAAGTCAGATGCCTCTATTTAGACCTGCTGTGGTTCAATTTCTAATACATGCACAGAGAATTGTGTATTGTAAAACAGAAAATTATGTGAAAATCACAAACTGCTTCATTTGACCTCAAAGAATTTATAAATGATAGATAATTTTACTGCCCTCTGTCCATGAAACTGCTTTTTTTGAAAGAAGCATTCTTTATATCCAGGGTCGGCCCAGGGGTTTCTGACACCCCAGGCAGGAGCCCTGGCCATGCCCCCTCTTTTCTGCAATAGATCTAGCTGCTGCCATCACCTCCGCCCCATTCTGCTGCTGCTGCCACCGCCAATTCCATCTTCTGGGGGGCTGACAGCGGCGGTAGCAGTTTAAAAGCAGTGGCTTTGCTTTTGTGCCCACAGCAGGCTATGAGCACCAAAGCGGCAGTGCAAGGCTGCTGTGCCACCCACCCAGGTTTGCTACCTAGCCCGCCTAGTGGATGGAACAGCCCTGTTTATCTTTTTAATACAAATGAAAAATGTAAGAGACGTGGACTTCCGGTATTATGAGAGCTGTGCCTCACAGTCAGGAAATTTTCATGAGCATTCTACTTACGTTTCTTTCTTTTCAAATAGTCTCCGTACAAATTGAATTAACTTGATACTTTAATTTCCTTCTGATGCTGCACTTGTGAACATTAAAGCTGTTAACAAAACTTGATTCAGCTTAAATTCCATGGTGGTAGTTTTATGAAGGATTTCAGCACCTATGTTAGGTGCAGAACTTGGCATTAATAAAATTATCACTGAGGTTCTGTGCACAAAAATAAGCATTCCTTGGTTATGCACCTCGACCAGTAGATGGAGACAGAACAAATGCTTGCAAGCTGCCATAATATAGGGCACTGTACAGCTACTCATTCAGTATTCCCTTTCCAGCAGATGGTAGATGGGCATTCTGTGCAGATCATCTGAAGAGTTGCCTTCTGGACCTACTTGGAGTACTGGTCACCCAATTGAGGGCAGACAGGTAAGGGTGAGGGGTCTCGACTCTGCTGGGCCCCAATGGAATGTCTGGAAGAGTCCAGATTCCTTTGCTTCTCCTTGGTTCCTTGGAAAGAAAGAAAAAAGTCAGCGTTAAGGAATACCATTGCGGCTGAAGTAAGGACATAGTGGTGGGGATCTTCAGGACTTAAGCTGCTGCCCCTAAATCTGGGCTTCGCTGATCAATGAGGAGGAATTGTAATGCATAACCCAGCTGAAAGCTTGAGTAAGGAGGACTGTTGAGCATGGAGCCAGCTCAATGGTCCATACACAAAGTAGATGGGAGCTCCTTGCGGAGTGGCGCTAAGAGGGGGGAAGGCCAAAAGGAACACTGGGAGCAACACACTTCAGGTCTGTAACTACAGCAGGCATGTGACATATAGGAATGGAAGGGCCAGCAGAGCATAAAAAGCACGGTTCCTGCTATGGGGTTGCTGTATTTTTTAGTACATGTGGCTCCTGTCACAGAGAGACGGCTGATCGTGAGAATGCTGCATCAGGCCCCTGGGTTTTTATTTCTTTATTTGACAGTTTTTTTCTATACCGCCCCTTCCAGCGATCAGGGGTGGTTTACATTGAATAAATAGTTTTGTTACAATTAACATAATAAACTATGGTACAGTTTTGTACAAATAACATGGTAACATAATCAACTATGGCACAGAGAACTATTTACTTGACAGATCTTCACATGTATCGTAGGGTAGTGACATCAGTGGTTCTTAATTATTTACAATCTTGTTCAGCAGTGTGAGCAGTACAGAGCAGTGTAAGAGGTACAGGGGGATAATCTTATCTGAGGAAGGTAGGGGGGATTAAGTCTTTAGGTGTGGGGGGGTTAGTGGGATGTGGGTGGGGTGGGGTGGGTGTATTATAATATTTGATAAAGAGTATCGTTTTCAATTCCTTTCAGAAGGTCTGGAGATCCTTGCTAGATCTTATATAGTCAGGGAGGGAATTCCAGAGGGGGTGGGTCTGTGTATCTGAAGGCTCTGTTGCTAGTAGTGTGTTTTGTTTTTCGTATGGCGGGTGGTATGGATAGGAGATTCTGGGTACTTTTTCTCATGTTTCTTACATTTGTTTGTGTGTGAATCATATTGGATAGGTGAGAGGGAGGATATCATTGTGTAATTTGAAGGTGGTGACCATCTGTTTGTATTTTATTCTGGCAGCTATGGGTAGCCATTGAAGATTATAAAGTATTGGGGTGATGTGGTCAGTGAAGCGTGATCTGCGTGACAGCTACATTCTGTGCCATTTGGAGTGGTTGCATGGTTTTCTTGGGGAGACCTTGGTAGAGACTATTGCAGTACTCTAGGTGAGGAGTAATCAAAGCTTGGACCACTGTTCTAAAGTCTTGGGGTTCGAGGCGTGGCCTGAGGTGTATGGTTTTTAGTTTGCAGAATATTGTTCTGGTAGTTTGTTTGATTTTGTGAAGACATACTAAGAGTTCTGTCAATTAGTATACCTAGGTATTTTACCTCCTGTTTAACTGGTAGGTTGGTGTTATGTAGGTTGATTGTTGATAGGGTTTCAGGTTTTTTTAAATTTATTTGTAGGTTTTTGTTAAGCCAGGATTCTGCTTCAGTTATGCAGTCGATGATGTTGTATTGAGGGTTTCATATGTCTACTACTACTGAGCATTTATAAAGCGCTACCAGACGCACGCAGCGCTGTACAGAAAAAAGACAAAAAATACAGTCCCTGCCCAAAAGAGCTTACAATCTAAAAAGACAAAACAAAGAAGGCGAAGGACGAGGAAAGAACAAAGGTGAAGGAAGGATAACAGGAGAAACAAGACAAGGGAAAAAGGTAAGAACAAGGGAAAAGAAAAGGAACAGGTAAAAACAAGACAAGGGAAGAGTAGGAGAATAGGTAAGTCATGAACCAAAGGCAAAAGCAAAGAGGTGAGCTTTCAACCTGGATTTGAAGAGGGTCAGAGAAGATGCCTGACACACAGACAGAGGAAGTCTATTCCAGGTGTAGGGTGCTGCAAGGTGAAAAGAGCGAAGCCTGGAGTTGGCAACAGAGGAGAAAGGCACAGCAAGAAGCAGTTGGCTAGAAGAGCAGAGTTCACGAGGGGATATATAAGGAGAAATGAGAGAAAAAAGGTAGAGGAGCTGCAGAATGAATGAATTTATAGGTCAGTAGGAGAAGTTTGAACTGGATGCAGAAACGGACAGGGAGCCAGTGAAGAGACCTGAGGAGAGGAGTGATATGGGCAAAACGAGGTTGGCTGAAGATCAAACGAGCAGCAGAATGCTGAATAGACTGAAGGAGTGAAAGATGACTCAGTGGAAGACGAGCAGGGAGCAGGTTACAGTAATCAAGGTGTGAGGTAATAAGTGAATGGATGAGCGTTTTAGTAGTATGTTCTGAAAGAAAAGGGCGGATTTTGCCAATATTAAAGAGAGAGAAGCGGCAGGTCTTGGCGACAAGATGACTATGTGTGGAGAATGAGAGGAAAGAGTCAAAAATAACCCCCAAATTGCGAGCTGAGGGAACAGGATAGAGAACAGAGCCATTCACAGAGACTGAAAAAGGAGGAAGAGGAAGGGAAATTTTAGGGGAAAAGATGAGAAGTTCAGTCTTGGCCATGTTCAATTTCAAGCGGCGATAGAACATCCAGTCATCAATAGCAGAAAGGCAATTAGAGATCCGGGTCTGGATTGAAGAAGAGAGATCAGGAGTAGAGAGGTAGATCTGGGAATCATCAGCAAAGAGATGGTACTGAAAACCATGGGAGGAGATGAGCTCACCAAGGGACTGGGTATAGAGAGAGAAGAGGAGCGGACCCAAGACAGAACCCTGAGGTACACCAACAGGGAGTGGAGTAGCAGAGGATGAGGAGCCACCAGAACGTACACTGAATGAGCGATGGGAGAGAGAGGAGGAGAACCAGGAAAGAACAAAATGTCAAGGAGAAGATCATGATCAACAGTGTCGCAAGCAGCAGAGGGGTCAAGAAGAATAAGGACCGAGTAAAGCCCTTTAGATTTTGCCAGGAACAAGTCACTCGAGACTTTGACAAGGGCCGTGTCAGTAGATGTCTATTGATGTATATAACATTGTCGTCTGCATAAATATGGTATTAGAGTTTGTGTTTATTGAAGATAGTACAAATGGGCTGGAGATACAGGTTGAAAAGGAGGGCCGATCCTTGTAGTATACCCTGTTCTTGAGGGAAGATGGTTGATAAATCCTGGTTGATTTTTACGTACTGAAATCGGTTGGAAATGTAAGATTCGAACCATTTTAGTATTATGCCAGATATGCCTATTTGAGCCAGTCTTGATAGGAGGATGTGGTGATCAGCATTGTCAAATGCTGAGGTGATATCAAGGAAAACCATGATAAATGCCTGGTTTGGATTGTCTAGACCACAGATGAGGGTATCCAGTAATACTAATAGGAGGGTTTCTATGCCGTGGTAGGGGCGGAAACCGTATTGTTGGGCGTCAAGGGGGGCTTGTAGGTCAATGCAGTCTTGCAGTTGTATTTGGATTACTTTTTCTATTATTTTTGCTAAGAATGGGATATTTGCTATTGGCCTGTATATGTGGGGTCATCTTTGTTGAGAGATCTGTTTTTGAGTATAGGACGAATGACAGAGTTTGAGCGCAGTAGGCATTATTCCTTGGTGTAGGGATTGGTTGACAGTATTAAGTAGGGTAAGTGCTAGTTCTACTTTAGTGGCTTTTATCCATGGTACTGGACGGATCTAGATATGAGGTGGTTGTGTTAATTTTCGTTATTGTTTCTATAAGTTGTTTCTCTCTAATGAAGTGGAAAGTGTTCCATTTGTCAGTGAAGGGGTGGAACTCATTGTATGGTTGGGTATTTGAGTTGGTTTTTATTTTTAGTTTAGCTGCTAGGTGTTCTGCAATGGCTTGTGGTTTAATTTCCCGGGAGAGGGAATGGCTGAGGGAACATATAGATTCACCACCATTTGAGTTCCAGGCATGTCTGTCTCATGGCAGTAGCCATCGTTTTTGAAATGCTGCTGTTTCTGAGGTGCTGACTCTCCAGCTCTGGCTCCAGAAGGAGCAGGGGAGATTTCTCTGCCATAGCTTGAGCTGGGGGTGGGCTTTGGGTTAGTATTTCCCCTAAGCGTGTACTGTCTTAACAGCAGAGTTGTTTGTTATGTCAAGTATAGAGTAGTATTCAACGGAGCTTGGGCGATCTCCCTTGTGGCACTGGGGACTCAGGACTGGTTAAGAGGCCACAAACCATAGACCCGCAAGAGGACTGGGAGTCCTAGTTGTGGTGGTATCTGAGAGGCATATGACAGTCAACACATCATTTGAGGAAGGTTTTCCCATGAGAGCTGCTGGACAAGAGTTCTCTGGTGGAGGAGCTGCTGACCATGTATACTCGGGCCTTAGTGGCATTGCTTATTGGGAAGGCCACAGCGCAGAAGATTACGTCGGGGATCCATTTTTGGAGGGGCCTTGTGTGCCCTCAGTTTTTTTTTTTTTATTGCCCCCCCCCCCAAGCAAATTTTGAGCTCTATTTTTTGACAGCGTAGGACACCAAAGGCTGGGTTGTGAATTGGGCAGGCCTTGGCCTCTAGCCCCTGAGGAGCTGGTGAAGCTGCAGTTGCCTGACATACCTTAGTTGCAGAGGTCATTTGGAGACTACAATCTGAATGATTGAAGCCCTGCTGAAGCCAGCCTTTTTAAGTGGCAACTTCTCTTGGATTCCTCTGAGGAGAGCTCAGAAAGAGAGAACCCAAATACAGACCAGTTTCATATATATGGTGGAGGCCACTGTTGGTACGGAACTGGATTATAGATGCAGCTTCCATATCTTGGCTTTGTAAGCCTCCCTGTAGAGGCAGACTTGTCCTTTTTGTTGAGAACCTGGTCGGACTGGTCAAGGACCTTGGTTGGCCGAATAGACTGCTGGAAGACTAACCCAGGAGTATTTGAGAGAGGCTCAGGAAGCCCCCATTCTGAGAGCTGTTCTTTTACTGCCCAGACAGGGTGTGTCAGCAATGTTCCCAGTTCCTAAGCAGATCTAAACCCTTTTGAGTTGGCAAGGTGATGAGGGGGCTCAAGGGCCTCAGGTTCCTGCAAAGCTGCCCAATGGTGGGCTGAGGTCCCTCCCTCAAGTATTAGGATACGACTGACTATTTGACTTTCTCAAGGAATGGACCAGGATCACATTGAACCAATGAGTCTTGAATGAGGTGCAGTGAGGTTATGCGCAGGAATGCCCTACTTTCTCGTAGACGGGGCCGGGCTATCCACCAGGCGAGCTAGGTGGCTGCCTAGGGTGGCCAGCCCAAGTGGGCCACGGCGCAACTAACCGGCTGCGTTGCCCCTCCCCCAGCTGTCGCTAATTTTGGTTGGGGGGGGAGCAACAGCAGCAGTATTTCCAAAAGTGGATGCTTTTTGCTGCCGCTTTTTGAAATACTGCTGCTGCCTGCCTGCTTCCCCCTCCTGAGACAGAATCGGCAGCAGCTGAGGGGGGGTGGGGGACGGTGAGACAGGGGTTTCTGCCTAGGGTTGCAGAAACCCTTGGGCTGGCCCTGCTCGCAGACTCCTTTGTTGCTTCTAGTTAGGCTTTGACCAAGTGAGTTTAACTGTTGGGCAGCAATTTTGTGATCAGGAGTTGTGGTCCTGTTGTCCAAAGAGGAGTAGAGCATGGCACAGTGCTCCATTTATCTTAGTGATGATAAAGAAAAAAAATGGGGGCCAAGATGTCTTAAGATGTATGCATGTTACGTTGCTCTGGGAAGTTCTCTAGGTTTGACTTATTGACTCCCTACTGCAGTTTCTGGCAGTGGGGAAGAGGAAGTTGAATTTGTTAGTTCCCTGACTGACCCCAAACTGGAATCTCAGCTTACACAGGAGGTCTTGATGATCTAGACACCAGAGCTGGCTACTGTTATGGTAGAGTCTGCAAGAGTTGAGGTGAACTACAGTGTCAAAAGGACGGGAGGGAGTATTTTAGCCCTGACACTAGGTCCTGCTGAGATCTAGAAATACAGCCTTGATAGTTAGGGGAGAGCAAAATGGAGGCTTGCTGATAAGCAGTGTAGAGGAAACTCCTGCTGCAGTTTCATCCCTCTTGGGAATGGAAGATTTGGTGGTGAATAACAATGAAGGGAAGTTCCATATCGTCCTGCTAGACTAGTCCAGACAAGTGGGTTGTGTTCCCCTACCAGCAGATTGGTGGAGACCAACAATCAATGAAAAGCCTAGGTTTGTGTCATCACTCCCATACCTCTATCTGCCTCAGCCACCAGAGGTCTCTTCAATATTTTTTTTTTGTCTCCAGCAGATGGTGAGTGGATTTTCCCCCCTCCAAAGATAATCTGAAGAATTGAGAGGAAAAGATTGATTTAAACGCTCATGAACAATCACCTTGAGGTTGATGTGGGAGGCTCCATAGACTGCAGTCTTTTCAATAGCCATAGGAGGCGGGAAAAATTTTGGTTCAGCTCCATGCTCTTACCCTGTTAAGGGCCTGTTGAGCAGCCAGAAAAATGGAAGGATTTTGAAGAGTTCAGCAGCTTCACACAGCCTCTATGCGCCCTCCCTCCTCTGTTCTCCCCCCTCCCCATTCTTTCCTGAAGATTGCAGTTGGCTCTTAGAGGAATTTGTCTGCCAGCCACCTTAAAGTACCTGCAAAAACTGTTTCAGGAGAGTAGAGCTGAGCCAGGCATGAATTTATGCCTGGGGTTCTCAGGGGTGACTACGAAGGCTTGACCTTGTGATTGACCTTATTGGGGGCTTCCGATTCTTGTCATCTGGGGTGCAATTTGGGGTGAACCATTGGCGACTATTGGCATGTGTCGGGGTTTCCTGCTGTTCTCTGCACACATTACTAGCACATTTTACTAGCATGCATTTTGCCTGTTTTGCACATTGCTGTACAAAGCTATTAAAACACGCCTTACGGCCACCATGTCTTTGATGCACACTGCTATTGCATGTGCCTTAACTCTCGTCTTCCAGGAAATGTTATTTGAGCTTTGGCAAGCACGGTACGCCTTCTGGACACTGTTCTTCTTGCATGGCAGCTTCTGAATCGTCCCTGAAGAGCCCATTTTCCCTCCCTTCAGCAGGGGGATGCAGTTCGTCAGGCCTTGATAGTCCCAGGGCAGGAGGTGGTGGATGGTGCTGTGGGTGCAGATGACAAGCCGGCTGGAGGTTCTGGCGATTGTGTTGTGGGACGCTCATCGTTCTCTAGGGTTCCTGTTCGGTAATCCAGTTTAGTCCTCCACAATCGGGTAGTGCCCCTCCTCCTGCAGCCGGGAGACTGGACCAATCAAATCTTCTGTAGTATATATGCAGACGGAGCTCCCAGAAGCCCCCAGTGTGTCCAGTCTCCTTGCAGCTGGAGGACTTCTGTGCCCTTTCTGGGCACGCTAAGTGACACTTGAAGGAGCAACACTAGTTAGTTAGTTCTTTTGGGGTTTCTTTCTGGTCCTTTATTTTCTATTTCTTTGCTAGGTAGCTGTATCTTTAAAAAAAAAAAAAAAAAAAGCCACAGGGGACATCCTGGGGGAAGCCAGACCTGCCTTGGGCTCCTGCCTTCCTGCCTGGGAATCTCTGAAGCCTGGGTTGAGCTCTCCCCAAGGCTGTACGGGGAAGAGCCATACCGGCTGCAACATTGCCTGTCACTTGGAGAAGTGGGCTGAGTTCCTTGCTGTTCCCTGAGCTGGTAGGAATTTTCCTTGCTTTAACTTTTCAGCTCTCTGTTCTGTGTATTGTCAGAGGCTCTGTCGGCTCCCCTGGCTTCCAAATTGCACTTTTTCCTGATTTTTTTCGCTTGCCCTGTATTAGAGGGTCGTTTTCTTTCTTTTCCATATTATTTGGTTACCTTTGTATTTTCGCGCCGTTTTTTACCGCGGGTGAAAAAGTGCGGTGGCCATTTTGGATTTCTAAAGTGTGCTTTTTAAGGGCACTTTTTAACACTTGTGCACGGGTTCCCCTGGTGTTTTTGGGGTTTATTTTCCTGGCGATTTTGCTCAGGGCACCCCTAGGATACTGGGGAGTGTTTTGTTTTCTGTAAAAAAAAAAAAAGTTTTAAATTTAAAGCTGTACTGATTTGAATAAGGTTAGTCCCCTTGGTGTGGGCTTCCCTGTTCCTGTTGCCTTCTTTCTCCCTGAGAGCAGGTTGCCTTAGCATGGCTGCCAAACCTCAGTGTGTAATTTGTGGGTCCCGCAGAGGTACAATGACTGACTCTGGAATCTGCAAGAGCTGTGCTGCAGTTTCTTCAGACCTGGAGCTTCCTATTGAAGTTAAGGAACAGCATGTGCCCGGGGAACCTTCTCTTTCGGGGGACAGGTCCCTTCACCGAGCATCCTCCCTTCTGGTTTGGGCCCGGCGTCTAATACGTCGGTCCCTGAGCTCCAGCAGGCGGCTGTAGTAGCGTCGCCTATAGACCTTTCCCCAGATTTTGTTCTTCTCATGCATCAGGCCTTCCGCTTAAGCCGGTCCGGTCACTTGCCGGAGGCTTGGCCCGCCTCTCTCCCCCCAGGATCCACAGGGGGGGTTCAGCGGTCTTCCCAACCCGCTGTCAAGCGGCCCAGGTTGGGGGACCAGGATCAGGACGCCCTTTGTCTTCCGGATTCCGAGGCTGAGGGGGATCCTGAGACTGAGGCGGAGGAGTTAGAAGACAGGGAGCTCCCGGAGCCGGAAGATCAGGCTCGAATCATTCGGGTGTTTCGAAGGGACGAGCTGGTCCCTTTGGTCACGGAGTCTCTCCAAGCGCTTAACCTCTCTGCGGTGCGGCCGCTGGAGGAGGAGGGTCTCGAGGATCCTCTCATTCAGGCGGTCAGGGATGCCCAGGTAGTTTTTCCTGTGCACCGCGTGGTTGAGCAGATGATCCATGCGGAATGGGAGCAACCGGAATCCGGTGTGAAAGGGATTCGGACCATGAATCGTCTTTACCCCCTTGCCGACAAGGACAGGGACTTGTTTAAGTCTCCACGGGTGGATGCTGCCGTTTCGGCAGTGACCAAGATAACCACCATCCCGGTTGAAGGGGCCGCGGCCCTGAAGGATGTTCAGGACAAAAAGGTTGATAATTTGTTGAAGCAAGCTTTCGAGACCAACGCCTTATCGTTGCAAGCTTCTATATGTGGGGCGTGGGTAGCTCGGGCTTGTTTGCGGTGGTCGCAGCACCTGCGCTCGGGGTCCGGTATGGACCAAAAGGGGCTGTTGGACGTTACCCGCGTGGAGTCGGGATCAGCCTACTTGGCGGATCTGTTTTATGATTTAATCCGCTCCCTAGCTAATAGTATGGCCTCCATGGTAGCGGCACGACGGTCCATCTGGTTGCGCAACTGGGCGGCCGACGGTTCTTCCAAGTCTCGCCTCAGTAAACTGCCCTTTAAGGGCAGGTTGTTATTTGGTGAGGCTCTGGATAAGTTGGTGAAGGATCTCGGTGAGTCTAAGGGTGGTCGGCTTCCGGAGGATAAGCCTAAGCTTAATAGGTCGTCCACCTCAGCGCGTGGCCAGTTTCGGGATGTTCGCAGATTTCGTTCTTCCCGGCTGTGGACATCGCAGCGCGGTCGTTTTGGAACCCGTCATCAAGGGTTTCGTGGTTTCAGAGGAGCGGGAAGGGGCTTCTCCGGAGCCGCCTCTTCCTCGGCCTCTTCCTTTAATCGCAAGCCGCAATGAAACGAGGCGGGCTCTAGAGGGAGACCCGGTTATCGGGGGTCGTTTGCGCGACTTTCTTCCTTCTTGGGCCCAAATTACATCAGATCGGTGGGTGCTGCAGATTATAGAAGAAGGTTATGCCCTGGAGTTTGCGCACCCACTTCCGGATTCGTTTGTTCTGTCTCCCAGCAAGGGAGCTCAAAAGGCGTGGGACATCCGCGTGACCCTGGATCGGCTGCTCTCTCTGGGGGCCGTGGTTCCGGTCCCGCCTTTGGAAAGAGGCGCAGGTCGCTACTCCATCTATTTTGTGGTTCCCAAAAAGGGCGGTTCTCTTCGTCCGATCTTGGATCTCAAAGGCGTGAATTGCGCTCTCAGGGTGCCGCACTTCCGCATGGAGACCCTGCGGTCAGTCATCGTAGCGGTGCGTCAAGGGGAATTTTTAACGTCCCTCGATCTTACCGAGGCCTATTTACACATTCCCATCCGGCCCTGCCATCAACGGTTTCTCCGCTTTGCGCTTCCGTGGGGCCATTTCCAATTCCGGGCCATGCCGTTCGGACTCGCCACGGCTCCCCGCACCTTCACAAAGGTGATGGTTGTAGTCACGGCGGCGTTGCGCAAGGAGGGCATCCTGGTCCATCCGTATCTCGACGACTGGTTGATTCGAGCAAAGTCCAGTCGGGAGTGTGTGCAAGTCACGAGCAGGGTGGTGGATCTCCTTCGGTCCCTCGGATGGGTGGTGAACGAATGCAAGAGTTGTCTGTCTCCGACACAGGATCTCGAGTATCTGGGAGTTCGCTTCGACACAGCACGGGGCTTGGTGTGCCTTCCGGAGCGACACGTGCTGGCGTTGCGGGCTCTGGTCCGTCTCTTCCGGGGGATGCCAGCTCCGTCGGCGTGGTGGTACCTGCGGCTCCTCGGAACGATGGCGGCGACTTTGGAGGTGGTGCCTTGGGCGCGCTTCCACATGCGTCCGCTGCAGAGTGCTCTTCTGCGACGTTGGTCCAACCAGTTTGACTCGTTGAACAAGAGATTGCCTTGCCCAAAGACGGTTCGCCGATCCCTCCGGTGGTGGCTCTCCGCCGAGAACCTGACGCGGGGGATTCCCTTGGAGCCTCCACTGTGGGTTCCGTTCACGACGGATGCGAGCTTAACCGGCTGGGGGGCTCACTGCGAGTCCCGCTTTGCACAGGGGGAATGGTCTCCCCTGGAGGCCTCTTGGTCGATCAACCGTCTAGAATTGCGGGCAGTCCGGCTAGCCCTGGTGGCCCTGGAGACCCTGGTTCTCGGCCGGCCGGTGCGAGTCCTGTCGGACAATGCGTCCACCGTAGCTTACATCAATTGCCAAGGGGGTACCGGCAGCGTGACCCTGGAGGCAGAAGCGGCGGCCTTGTTCAATTGGGTGCAAACTCGCCTTCCGGCAATCTCGGCGGCACACATTGCAGGCATAGACAATGTCCAGGCCGATTTTCTCAGCAGAGTGCGGGTGGACCCCGGAGAATGGGAGCTAAACCCACAGGTTTATGCGCAAATCGCCCGGCGGTGGGGTCCACCCATCATGGATCTCATGGCGACCTTTCAATCAGCCAAGACAGGGCGCTTCTTCAGCAGGCGAAGGGAGCGCATGTCCGAGGGGCTCGACGCTCTCATTCAGCCGTGGCCAACGTCCGGTCTTCTTTATGTCTTTCCTCCGTGGGCTCTGATCGGCCGGGTCGTGCAACGTATCAAGAGCCATCGGGGTCGTGTGTTACTGGTGGCCCCGGATTGGCCCCGGAGGCCCTGGTATGCCGATCTGGTCCGGCTGCGCGACGGCGTTCCTTGGCTCCTGCCCGCGCTACCGGATCTTCTTCTTCAGGGTCCCTTGCGGATGCCCCAAGTGGATCGATTCTCGCTTACGGTTTGGCCATTGAGAGGGCTCGGCTGAAAAGGAAGGGCTACTCCCCCGTGGTGATTTCTACCCTTCTGCGGGCGAGGAAAACGTCCACTTCTCTTACTTACGTTCGGATTTGGAGGATTTTTGAAGACTGGTGCTCCCGGCGGGGAGTCCGGGCGGCGACGGTTTCCATGCCCGTTGTTTTAAGTTTTCTTCAGGATGGTTTCGATAAGGGCCTTGCGGCTAGTTCCCTAAAAGTCCAGTTGGCGGCTATCTCGTGTTATTGCGGCAAGGCTTTGGGTCGTCTGCTCGGGGCTCATCCGGATGTACGCCGATTTCTTACGGCTGTTTTTCATTTGCGGCCCTCCCGCAGAGTTTTCGTTCCTCCTTGGGACTTAAATTTAGTTCTGAGGGCCCTGGTTCGTGAACCTTTTGAGCCCCTGCGCAGGGCGTCTCTGAAAGATCTCACGCTGAAGGCGGTTTTTCTTGTAGCCATCTGTTCGGCACGGCGCATTTCGGATCTGCATGCATTGTCCTGTCGAGAGCCTTTCTTGTCTTTTTCCGCGGATCGGATCGTTCTCCGTCCGGTTCCTTCCTTTCTGCCAAAGGTGGTGTCTCCCTTTCACATGAATCAGGCAGTGTTTCTTCCAGTGCTTTCTTCGCAATCTGTCGGGTCAACGGACAAAGGTCTTCTCCGGCTCGATGTGGGTCGTACGCTCCATCGTTATTTAAAGGTTACCGATTCTTTTCGGAAATCTGACCGGCTTTTCGTGCTCTTCGGGGGTGCACGTAAAGGGGAAACGGCGACTAAAGCCTCCATTGCTAGATGGCTCAAAGAGGCGATCGCGTCCGCGTATCTGTTGCAACAGCGGTCTATTCAGGAGGGTCTGAGGGCTCATTCCACTAGGGCTCAGGCGACCTCTTGGGCGGAGTATAGCCTGGTTCCGCCGGCAGATATCTGTAGGGCGGCCACTTGGTCGTCTCTGCATGCGTTCAGTAGACACTATCGCTTAGATGTGTCAGCGGCTCGGGATTCCTGTTTTGGTTCGGCGGTTCTGCGCGCCGGATGGCAAGGTCCCGCCCGGTCTTAACTGCTCTGTTACATCCCGATTGTGGAGGACTAAACTGGATTACCGAACAGGAAATGGAAATTACACTAACCTGGTAATTGTAGTTCCTGGAGGGTCCAGTTTAGTCCTCCTTCCCTCCCGACGGTCTGATATGATTATGCGGCGCGCTTTCTGAACGGTTGCTCATAAGACGGTTCCTCTTGCCGTTCGGTCCCTCTGTTGCAGCCGCGTTTTTTGCTAAGGCTCTTCCCTGTCTCGGGGGTTCAGGCAGCTCCTGAGATTCTGGTGGGGAGCGGTGTTTTGATTTCTGGGGCGTCGGTACCGGCGCAATGCAGTGTTCTGACTTCCTCGTTTGGGGAGGGGGTTGGATATTTCTTGGGGGGAACAAATTGTTCTTTAATTATGTCATTTTGTATATTAATCTAATGTGTTGCTTCGTTAAGTATGCTTTGTTACTAGTACACTGGGGGCTTCTGGGAGCTCCGTCTGCATATATACTACAGAAGATTTGATTGGTCCAGTCTCCCGGCTGCAGGAGGAGGGGCACTACCCGATTGTGGAGGACTAAACTGGACCCTCCAGGAACTACAATTACCAGGTTAGTGTAATTTCCATTTTGGGCAGTGGCTATATCCCTTGTTTATTTTTACAGGTTTTCTTATACCGCTTTATCATTTCAGTCAACACGGTTTACGTTGTAACTTAAAACTTGGTAATGTACATTAAACAGGGACATTGATAACTCTCCATTGCCTCAGAAAAATCCAAGTTAAGTGACTTGTCCAAGGCCACTTGTTGGAGGGGGGGGGGGGGGGGCGTGTCATTTCTGAGAGGAGAGCTTCCAGATTGTTCATCCTGGAATTATTTTCCTTTTTACAATAGGCATGGTCATCTGGCATGGCAATTCAAACCCTGTGGCCTCTGGGTTCCCCTAAACACAGTCTCATGAGGGGCAGGCTGAGAAGAGTGGAAGTCCTATTTATCTATGGTTAAGCATTCCCGGTAACGGGCGCCCCCTGGAGATGAGGGATCAACTGCGACTTGGTTTCAAATGTATTAGTTCTGGGCTCTGATGTGGATGAAAAAGTACTCGCCTTCAGATGATTGTGAATTGGCCAGTGGTTATCCGCCTGTTCCGGAAGGAGAAACTGGTGCCGTTGGTTGCCAGGGTCTCATTTATCTTGAGCTTGACAGATGCTCCAGGCTTGGCACAGGAGCCCAAAGTGCATCCATTCCTGCAAAGGGGTGCAGAAATCCACTGCTCTCGTCCCGTTCCCAGAGGTGCTTGAGGACATGATCTGGTCGGAGAGGGATTCCCCTGACTCCCTGGCTAAGGGTGTATAAGATGTATGCTCTCCCGGAGAAGGAGTGCATTGTGTGGTTTGATATTCCCAAGGTGGATGCGCAGGTCATGACTGTTAGTGAAAAGTGGATCGCCGCATTGGCTGCTTTTTCTTCAGTTGGCAGTATGTGCAGGACTGATGTCTCGCTCTGCTCCAGTGCATTCAGCCTTTTCCGCCGGGTGATATTACTCCTCTTTTGGAGTTGGCTACAATCTTCCTTGCTGATGCCAAGGATAGTGCCCTATCAATGGTGACACAGCATTGGATTTGGCTCCTACACTGGGCGGCAGACACGTTTCCAAAGCCCAGTTGACCCAACTGGCATTTAAAGAGAAGCTTCTTTTTGGGGCTGATTTTGGAGAAGCTGGTGAAGGACCTGGACAAAATGAAATCTTACCACCTTCTGGAGGACAGATCCAACGGGCCTTTGAAGGAAGTAGGAGATTCTTTCCTGTTAGCCTCCACCCACTCTCTTTGGGTGCTCTGGTCAGACTTCTAAGGGTCTCAGGCTTCCAGGCCGGTAGCGATGGGAGTCCCTTCTCCTCCTCTGCTTCTGGACTTCAGGCTCATTCTAAGTCCTTTACTGGAATGTGTGGGCCCAGGGACTCTGTCCCATCCAGAGAGGGGACCCTCCCAGGCTGCGCAATGAAGTTTTGGGAACCCATTCCATGGTTCCTCTAGTTGGGGGCAGGCTTTGGGGTCACCAAAGATCGCTTGGTGCTAGACACCATTCAGTGCTGGGTCTGCTGCTTTTTGACATATTCATAAATGACCTGGAAAGTGGAATAACGAGTGAGGTTATCAAATTTGCAGATGACACAAAACTATTTAAAGTTGTTAAAACCCAAGAGGATTGTGAAAAATTGCAAGAGGATCTTGATAAATTGGAAGACTGGGCATCAAAATGGCAGATGAAATTTAATGTGGACAAGTGCAAGGTTATGCACCTAGGGAAGAACAACCTAAACTATGGTTACACGATGCAAGGTTCCACATAAGGAACCACCACCCAGGAAAAAGATTTAGGCGTCATTGTGGATACCATGTTAAAACCCTCGGCCCAGTGTGCAGCGGCGGCCAAGAGAGCAAATAGAATGCTAGGTATGATAAGGAAAGGAATGGAAAATAAAACAAAAGATATTATAATGCCTCTATATCGTTCCATGGTGAGACCGCAACTTGAATATTGTGTGCAATTCTGGTCGCCGTATCTTAAAGAGGATATAGCGATTTTAGAAAAGGTTCAGAGAAGAGCCACCAAAATGGTAAAGTGGATGGAAGGATACTCCTATGAAGAAAGGCTAAAAAGGTTAGGGCTCTTTAACCTGGAAAAGAGACGGCTGAGGGGAGATATGATAGTCTATAAATTAATGAACGGAGTGGAACGGGTAAACGTAGATCGATTGTTTACGTTATCAGAATATAGAAAGACACGGGGATATGCAATGAAGCTACAGGGTAAACTATTTAAGACTAATAAAAGAAAATATTTTTTCACTCAACGTGTAATCAAACTCTGGAATTTGTTACCGGAGGATGTAGTAAAGGCTGTTAGTGTAGCTGGGTTTAAAAAAGGTTTGGACAAGTTCCTGGAGGAAAGGTCCATAAACCGTTATTAAGAAGTGACCGAAGATATCATTGCTTGACCCAGTACAAGCATGTGGAACTTGTGTCTCTTGGGGAAACTGCTAGGTACATATGACCTAGATTGGCCACTGTTGGAAACAGAATACTGGGCTTGATGGACCTTGGTCTGACCCAGTATGGCATATCTTATGTTCTTATGTTCTTATGTCCTGGAATGCAAAGAGAAAATTATGAAAATTACTCCAATCAAACTGACTTTAACAGATAAACTGTAATATAATACCCTCTGAGTTTATCTGTTAAAGTCAGTTTGATTGGAGTAATTTTCATAATTTTCTCAGTAATCTATTACTCTAAAACATGACCCAAACTGCCTGGAATGCAAAGAGACAATCCCGGACGCCTTTTGTCATCTTCCCTTGTGGGTCTGCGAGCAGAGAGCTGCTGTGTGAGCCATCTTGGACAAGTTGCTGTTCCTGATGGCAGTAGTGCCCGTTACCTCCGATGATTAGGGCAAGGGAGGGGTCTTCCATCTATTTTGTGGTGCCCACAAACACTTATGCATCCTACGCTTCCGTATGGAAACCTTGGTATCTGTGATTCAAGCTGTGCATTTAGGGGAGTTTCTGGCATGTCTGGATTTGGCTGAGGCGTATTTTCATATTCCAATCTGGGAGGATCAGTAAAGTATCGCTTGGTTTTCACTTTCAGTTTGCCGTCCTCCCATTTGGACTCTCCATTGCCCAAAAGATGATCTCAAAGGTCATGGTGGTGGTAGCTGCTGCACTATGTTGCTAAGGCTTTGTGTGCACCCATACAGCATTAATATCCAAATTTCTAAACAAACCCAGAGAATTATTCTCTATAGTAAAAACCTTAACCAGAACTCATACTCATGAAGATGAGACCATAGAAATACACCCACAAAAGCTTGCAAATTACTATATAGAAAAGATCACTCAACCAGGCCTGGATGCGGCTCCCATTGGCTCACCTAGTCCCAACACCACATACTCTAAAACACACTGCAACTCATCTTGGATAACTTTCAGTCCCATTGACAACAAACGCCTTAAAAATATTATAACTAACATCAACACCACTACCTCTCCAAATGACCCCTGCCCGGTCAGTTGGTTAAAATAAACAAAAGATGAATTTGCTCCAACTATCTGTGAAATAGTTAACGCCTCACTGAACCAAGGATACATGCCTGATGCACTGAAGCAGGCAACGATCCATCCCATACTTAAAACTGCAAATTCCAACATAAGCCTACCTAGCTCCTATTGCCCAATATCAAATTTACCTTTCCTGTTGAAGGTGATAGAAAAAGTTGTACAACTACAACTTCAGGATTACATTGAACTAAATTACCCCTTAGATGAGAATCAACATGGGTTTAGACCTCAACATAGCGTTGAGACCCTTATGCTTTCATTATTTGACAAGCTTACGCGGGGCCTTGACTCTTGTAAACAGGCCTTTATACTGATTTTCATTGACATAGCGGCTGCATTTGACAGCATAAACCACAGCCTACTAATAAACAGACTAAAACAAATTGGACTGCAAGGAACAGTTATACAATGGTTTATCTCATACCTAAACATCCGAACCCAACGGGTACAAATAGGCCAAACTTCCTCCTCAACCTTTGCTCAGAAACAAGTATTCCCCAAGGATCCTCTCTCTCCACCCTCCTGTTCAACATTTACATCCAGCTAATCTGCAACATATTCAAAACACATAACATCAACTATCATCTATACGCGGATGATATTGTAATAGCGAAGTGTCCGCAACCAATAAAACCAGGAGTTTATTGACTAGAATTCAAACCAGTTTAATGTGCACAGACTCAGACAATGGTTACATACAAAATGGCTGAGCCCTGAACTAAGTTAGACAACAGCATATATACCTTTCTTCCCCAATCTAATACAGGTCAACCTCCTCATTGGTCTTGGTGGCCCAGCTACTTTCATCCAATAGCCATCTGTGACTGGGCTTACCCCTGTGTTCCCCCGTACAAATCTCTCTCGCCATGCCTCAAAACTTTAGACATAATATATATTCTGCTGAATTTCAATCTGCTTCTCTCTACAAGGTCAGTGTATTAGCAAGGATACAGCGTGCAAGCAATAATACTGAAAAGACATCTGTTCTTAAACCATAACAAAAACAGTGGTAAAGTTTTACGTTCTTATCTGAAGACATTCTTATCAAGGCAGAGCAAGGCTATTTCTCTACTGCAGCTACTAGCATTTCTATAATATTCCAAAGTCAGTTATAATACTCTGAAGTGTGGGGGGAGGGGGGGGAAGACTCAAGCAGAGCTGACAGGCAGAGAAAGGCCTCTGCCACAATTTTACTTTTACACAATGAATTAGGCCATCACCTATCACATTCCCTCCTTTTGATTATTCACACCCGCAAGTGAGAGAGGGTAAGAATCAAATCACATATATATATATATATATATATATATATATATTGTGGCACTGCAGAGCCTATTCACACAGAGAAAAAGGTTTTAAATCCTGGAAAAAGATTTCAACATCAGTTGCAATGCTATGAGGAGCCTGATAGGGGGAGCAGGAGTGACCTTCCAAGGCCTAGAGAACTGCACCCTAGAACTGATGATGTAATGCAACCTAACAGCCAATCCAGGAAAGGGGGAGTTCCTCTTAGGAAAGGCTGGGAAGTTGAAAAGGAGGAAGTAGGACAAGTAAAGAAGACACACCAGGACACACACCAGGCGACACACCAGGAAACACACCAGGAGGAAGAGCACCAGAGAGCGCACCAGGAAGAGCATCAGCGGTGGTACCAGCAGCAGCAACGGAAAGCAGAGGCTGTGGTAGAAGCTGAAAGAGAAAAGAAGTCTTGGCAAAGATACCAGAGAGGAAGGAGTTCCTGGCAGGAAGGCACAGTAAGTCCGGTGCAACAGAATTCCAGGAGTTCTTGGCTGAGAGATACTGGAAAGAAAGGCACAAGGGGAGAAATAAACCCCAGAGTTTTATATGAGGAACCGGCAGCAATAAATGCAGGACACTGTGGCTGTTACCAGGGAAATGATGAAATCATTGCTGTAAGAGGTAACACTCCTTATTCAAATAACAAAAGGTGTGGGTGTGAAAGAGTGCTGATTCTACAGGAAGGCCAGCTGAAGTCTGAGAAGCCTACTGCTCGAGTAAGGCTGAACTACAGCAGGACTAGGCCTCGTGACTCAACTAACTGGGACAATCCTAAGAAACAAGGTAAACCACCTTTTTATTCTGCTAAGCATTATAACTTACTGAAACAGGAAGCACAAGATACAGAAGTGTGCCCTCCTTATCAAACTGTCCGTGAGATAGGACACAAGCCTTTGGTAAAGGAAAGACTGTGTAACATAAGGCAGCAAGCCAAAGGAAGTTACCGCCCTAACAAGCCTTCACATGGGCGCGGCCCAAACCTAGACTCAGAACACTGGAAGCTAGTGAATGTGCTGTATGAGAAGCCCCAATACACTCCACAAGAGTATATTGACACAGATTCACAGTTATCTGACCCTCAGCCTATGCAGGTGGAATTCAACGAGGACCCACCTGAGACAGCTATGGATTGTAGCTACTGTCAGGCAGGAAGCCTAATGTCTTTGCATGAAATGTAAGCAGTCCTCAATAGCAAAGCCTGTATAATTGGTTTATACAAAGTCCTGTGAAGTAACAGTAGACAAAGCAAGTTTTGAATATATTTCTTCTTTTGGCCTGAAGCAAGGTTTCTTTATTTTGTTGAAGTAGTCTCCACTGTTTGAACCATTGTGCGTAAAGGGAAATAAAGCCTTACTTTCCCTACATTCGGACTATTGTGTTCTCTTGAAGTTTGGTCCCCGGTAGGTCCTGGGAACAGTACCCCGATCCTTACATAAAGATCAAAGTTAAAAAATAAACTCTCATGTCCACCCGACCTGCCCATACCAACCTTGGCCTCTAGGGCGGCGGTGCGACTATATATATATAGATAGATAGATATAGTAAAGTACTTCAAACTATGGTAGAGGGATCACTCCGTGGTATAGGGTAGTAGTCCCATGTTGCTAATATTTGTGTTGCTGCCTTGCGGTCAATAATATTATCAATAATGGAGCGTAGCATACGCAAGCATAAGTGAAGGAAACATGGGATACATAAGCAAACAGTTACAATCAAGAATACAAGTATGACAAGTGTCTTCAGGCCGCCTAGGCCTGAAAACCAAGAACCAAACCAGCCATCTAGTTGCAAGCTATGCCACGTTTGGACTGGGACATAGGCATGTGATTGGCTATATCTTCTACAACCTGTCCTTCATTATCTATTTGCAAGCAGCAGTTAGTTAAATTCAGCTTGCCACATACTCCTCCTTCAGCTGCAAGCAGATAATCTAAAGCTAAGCGGTTCTGGTAAATGGCTGTACGCATCTGTGTGGCTTGTTTAGCAAACAAGGTTAGTGCTCTACTAGTTTCATTGGTTATAATTTCAACAACAGCTTGCAAACGTATAATACGGTCTAACATATATATAGGGGTGCGGTAGCCCCAAGAACCATCTTGCGCCCAGGTAGCAGGTCCATAGTAAGAAACAATTCGCTCTGGCGCCATTCTTCAGAGGTTGCATCCCATTTGTCCCACTGGCCAATTCTCAGAGCTTCTCGTTTCTGTCGACTTTTATATACAGGGAACCCCAATTGTTTTCCGTGGGAAAGGGGCAACAGAAAGAAAGAGGGTCGTATTGTTCCAAGAACACACACTCCTCCCCATTTGTCTGGGAGTTTAGCATATGCTCGGGTGCCACAAATCCAATATAGTCCAGGTGGAGCTTGCCAAGTGCTGTGCGTAGCCAGATTTGTCCATATCCTGGCCAAATAAGGAAAAATGATCAGAGGGTTAGACGGTTCCGGAGTATTGGCACCTGACCACCAAGAAGTCTTTCCAGTAGAGGCATTATAATATTTCTGGTTCAAACAGACTAATTGTCCCACAGGTGCATTCAATTGTGGTCCTGCTCGTACAAAACATAGTTTACCCACTATGGAGTGGGCTAGGACCCATTCATTGGTAGTGTTATGCACATCAGTTTGGTTATATGGTACAGAATAATTCAGTTCTTGTGCTTCCTAAGGCCACTGGTCTCCCATTTGAGTTCCTCCACAAAAGAGACAGTCTGAGACCTGGAGGCTGGATGCCACAGCTCCAGCTAGTTCGATGAACAAATTCTGTGAAGCATGGGGAACAACAAATTCTGCCTTCATGGCCTCGTAGAAGGTATGATGTATACGATAAGGCGAAGAAACATGAGTCTTTACATTCAGCTGGATGAATACAATGGTTCCAGGATCAGTTCCACCTCCTGCTATGCGCAGGCCGAATCGAAATCCTTGCTTCCACTGGCTGGGGTCGAAGATCTGAAGCCATAGGGGATTGCAGGCGCTTTTCTTGCACTGTTCAGGTTTCAGTAAGGGTAATCTTTCCAGCAGCGCCTTGCGATTATCTCCAGTCCTGTAGGGCTACCAGACCAGGTAGCATAGTACACACAATCCCATTTCGGACAGAAGTAGTCTGCTTCTGCTGATTTGCTATATGTTGTTGGGGAATGTATCCCAGTGCATATTCCCCAGTTGTACGCACCTTCAGGACACATATACTTTTCATCATAATAGTAAGCTTGCTCCCAGGATCCACACCTGTAGTAATTATTTCTATTAATCAAGTCACAAGCATCAAAATACAAGTAAGCAGGTTGGTTAGGATCAGAGAGTTGACTTGTAGCGTTGATAAGGGCTCCATCTTCATCATTCCATCTCAATTCCAGGACATAGTAAGATGGATTCTGGCGAGGTCTGAAGCAAGTATGAGTCTTTCCCTTTTGTGCAGACATTCAGTTCTGTACCATTATAGATACACCGGCTGACTACACCGGTACAAGTGTAGTAAGAGTGATAAAGCAGAGTCTGAGTAACTTGCATACCAGTTCGGGTGGTGGTTATACAGGCTGCACAAGGGGGCAAAGCAAGAGTGGTTCTCAAGAGTCCCAGGGCTACCGCAAGAAGGAAATAGCAGCAATTTGTAATCATCATGATTATAGTCTCTGATGATTACTGAGGTAGATAATGGTTGATTGAGGTAGATAGATAAGGATTGGTAGGGTAATACAAAACCAAAGGATGTCTCTTTCAGGAGCAGGTTGGCAAAGTCTTTACGATGACGGATCTTTTCTTCGCAGCGTGAGTCGCAATGGTGCTGCAGGATTAGCGATCGAAGTCCAGGGGCGACTCTCAGGTACTGTTGCTGGTTTCACTCGACTGTGATGAATCCAGGAGTCGATCTCGGCCACTTTAACTGCGGTTGGGGTGGATAGCAAAACGATATATGGTCCCTTCCAATGAGGCGCCAACGGTGTCTTCTTCCACTCCTTTACCCACACCGAGGCTCCAGGCTTGAAAGGATGCAAGGGCTCTGTTAGATTGATAGGCAACTGGTCCTGTACCCAGGTATGAAGGCTCTGCAAAACAGAACTTAGAGCCAACAATTCTTGCCTAGTGATTTCTGATCCAATTTGCTTCATATCCCCTCTTATCCCCTGTATTATAGGCGGGGGCCTCCCATACAAAATCTCAAATGGGGATACTCCTAATGGCGTGGTGGGGGCTGAACGTATTCGGAGAAGGGCAATGGGGAGAGCTTGGGACCACTTCAGGTGGGCTTCCTGACAAAGTTTGGATATCTGAGACTTCAGGGTACGATTCATTCTCTCTACTTTCCCTGAACTCTGGGGCCTATAGGCTGTATGTAACTTCCATTGTATTTGCAGGGCATGGGCTAGCTGCTGGGTTACTTGTGATATAAAAGAGGGCCCATTGTCAGACCCCATGGTCAAAGATATTCCAAATCGGGGAATGATCTCATGGAGCAAGGCCTTAGTGACTTCTCTGGCCTTCTCAGTTCTGGTGGGAAAAGCTTCCACCCATCTAGAAAAAGTACAAACTAGGACTAGCAAGTAGCGATATTCATTTGCTCGGGGCATTTCTGCAAAGTCTATTTGGATATTTCCCATGGGGGTAACTCCTACTGACTGAACTCTTGGGGGTGGTACAGGACCTTGCCGGGCATTGTTCTTGGCGCAAGTCACACATCGTCTGGCTACTGAGGTGGTCAAAGGTCCCAGCAAGGAGATATAGAAATATGGCTTCAGAGCATCTGCCATCTTTGTTTTTCCATAGTGTGTGGCTTGATGAAAAGCTTGAACAAAGGCAGGGCCTAGTGCTTCAGGAATCACGGTCATACCAGGGGTTGAGCCCCCTTCAGGCTGTGGCAACACTATCCATCCCGTTTCCGATAATTGCCCCCCCTCCTTCTGACAGTAATGGTCCATCTCCATTTTGGTATATCTGGGTGTCCACGCACTAAGAGGTACTGGAAATATGGCTGCTTGTATTGCGACATTTGGGGTGATTACTTGTCCTGCAATGGCTGCTTCTCGGGCTGAGGCATCAGCAAATCTGTTTCCTCGGGACACTTCTCCATCTCCAGTTTGATGGCCTCGGCAATGCATTACAGCAACGTGTTTGGGGGCCCATACTGCTTCCAACAAAGTCAATATTTCTGGGCCATACTTGACAGACTTGCCTCCTGAGGTGATCAATCCACGTTCTTTGTACAGGGCCCCATGGGCATGTAGTGTTGTAAAAGCATATTTAGAGTCTGTATATACATTCAGGCTGATTCCTGCTCCAATTCTGAGTGCACGTGTGAGAGCTATCAATTCAGCCTTCTGTGCTGAGGTTCCTGGGGCCAGGGCTGATGATTCTACTACCATGTCTAGGGTCACCACTGCATACCCCGCACATCGCTGTCCTTCAATTATGAGGCTTGTGATAAGGAAGCTTATCATAGCTCAGGAAGGAGCTATAGAAAAGGTGAAGTGACTCTGAACAAGCAACCTGTCAGTTCTGGTAGAAATAAGAAAACAGAATTTTCCCATAAGACTACCAGTCCCAGAATGCACCAGGTTTCCAACAGCCTTTAGAGGAGCTGAAGTGGAGAAACGTGTGTTCAATCAGGAGGGCTATGAGGTAATCCCTAAGCACTCATCTCAAAGGGCAGGGCCTGATTCAGCACAGCTGCGCTGTGTTAGGGAGGATCACTCATCTAAGCAGAATAAGAGTAGAGTTTATTCTACAGATGACCATCTTCATGATCACCTTGGATATCCAGAGAATTATCCTCAGTTTTCATCTGAAGGATCATCAGAGGCAGAAGCCAAACCAGACGGACAGAGAGAAAAAGAAACCCTCTGGAAGAAAGAGGAGAAAAGCCTTTGAGAGGTCTAGAAGAGTCCAAAGCAGTACGTATACTGGGAGGTATCCCAAGGGCCAGCAT
Organism: Ichthyophis bannanicus; assembly: GCA_033557465.1. Taxonomy (NCBI): domain Eukaryota; kingdom Metazoa; phylum Chordata; class Amphibia; order Gymnophiona; family Ichthyophiidae; genus Ichthyophis; species Ichthyophis bannanicus. The sequence goes on from CM066031.1 coordinate 554,483,084, forward strand.
ACACCATTGGACTGGGGAAAGCCAGAGGAATGGTGCTGCAGAGCTAGGAATCTCCAGACGCTACCTGTGAGGGAGACGGCTGCACGTGGAAGGGACCCTAAGACCCGTGCCAGAAGGTATGTGAAGAGAGATCCAGTGTCCAGGGATCTGGATTGGAAGGCTGGACATAAGAACTGGACTACATACTGGCCAGGCTATATAGAGAGGAACTCTAGCAGCAATGGAAGCTCAGGTATGAACACTGATCTATGCCCTAGCTATATCCTTGAAAGACAGCAGGGAAACAAGTATTCTCCTGAAAATGCTCCATTGAGAGATTCATCTGTGCCAATCCATGATATTGAACCCATGCTTGTTGAACAAGGGGGAATAATAGCAGATGAGGATCCTGTTTATATGGACTGCTCTATCTAAACTCCGTTGGTAACTTTCTGTTATAAAGTACAGCAACCATCACAAAGAAATACAAATTTGTTCTTTAATCTACTCAGAAAAGCTCCTGAAGCAGGATTTGACCCACACAGTGGAAGGCAAGCCAGCTAAGGGGTTTCAGCTGGTAACTGCTAGCAATTACGCCTTACCTAATTGCTTGTGAGCTAGGAGAGAATCACTTCTGTATCTATGTGGGAAGTAATCAGAAGTTAACCTGAAAAGAACAGTTTGTTTCTTGCTTTGTAGCTTTTCATTTGTTGTTTTCCTGATTTTGACTTTGTTTTTCCAAGTTAACACTGAAAGCAAGTTACCTAATTTATGTGCTACCAAGCATATCTGTGTTGGGAGAAATAACCCCATAAATAAATATCTTATTGGCTTTACCCAAGAGCACAACTAAATTATTGTCAGCAGCTGTGTCTGGTGTGAATGAACTACATTGTCCACAATACCTTGCAAATCATATAGAGATATGCACTTGCCAAGACTGAAGATTTTCACCCAGGCAGCCGTCTGACAGGCTACTCCCATCCACAAAGAAAGTTTTGTCTGGATGGCTCAGGGGAACATCAGTTAAATCTGGGCGACTTGAATATACAGTGTCCATTACTTCCAAGCAATCATGGTCAGGAGGGCCTGGACCGGTTGGCAATAGGGTAGCTGGGTTCAGAGTTTGGCTGACACTCAATTGCAATCGCGGATTCTCACATAGCATACTTTGATATTTCAACATTCGGGCATTAGTGAGCCAATGGTTTCCTTTATGTTCCATCAGGGTTAGAACAGAGTGTGGTACAGTGACTTGAAGATTTTGTCCTAAGGTGAGCTTGTCAGCTTCGCTCACTAAGAGGGCTGTGGCTGCTACAGCTCTCAGGCAAGGTGGCCATCCTTTGGCAACAGGATCCAATTGTTTTGACAGATAGGCCACGGGTTGCTGCCAGGACCCAAGAGGCTGGGTCAAGACTCCCAATGCATTTCCGCTTGACTCATGGACATATAGACGAAAGGGTTTCTGCACATCCGGTAGGCCCAAGGCTGCGGATGACATCAATGCTGTTTTCAATGATTTGAATGCTTTTTCTTGTTCTGTGCCCCATTCCAGGGGGAATCGTTCAACTCCCTGGGTGGCTTGGTACAAGGGTTTTGCCATGAGCGCAAAATTTGGTATCCATATTCGGCAATAGCCTGCAACTCCCAAGAAAGCTCGCACCTGTTTTCTGGTTGTGGGGGTTGGGATGTGGCATACTGCTTCCTTTCGCTCGAGTCCTAATTTCCGGGTTCCTTTGGACAGGTGGAACTCTAAGTATTTTACTTTTGTCTGACACAGCTGTGCCTTGGCTCTTGAGACCTTGTATCCAGCTTCATTCAAAAGGTGCAGGAGATCACTTGTAGCTTGCACACAATCAGTTTCGTTGTTGGTGGCTATGAGCAAATCATCTACGTATTGGAGTAGAATTCTTTTTCTCGGAGTTAGAGTAACTTGACAGATCTTGACTGAGGGCTGCACTGAAGATAGTGGGCGAGTTCTTGAATCCTTGTGGTAATCGAGTCCAAGTGAGTTGTCCTAGTCTTCCTGTGGTAGGGTTTTCCCATTCAAATGCAAACAAAAGCTGACTGGCCTCTGCTAGGCGTATACAGAAAAAAGCATTTTATAAGTCTAAAACAGTGAAATGAGTGGCTTCTGCTGGAATCAGTCCCAGGAGGGTGTAAGGATTTGGTACTACTGGATGTATGATTTCAACTGCACTGTTCACTCGACGTAGATCCTGCACTGGGCGGTAGTCACCTGTCCCAGGCTTCTTGATTGGGAGAAGGGGGGTGTTCCAGGGTGATTGGCATTCTCTAAGAAGTCCATACTGCAACAATTTCTTCAGGTGACGATGAATTCCTTCAATTGCTGGTCGTGGGAGGGGATACTGACGCACATGCACTGGTTCTGCTCCTGGCTTAAGGGTAACAAGTACAGGAGCTATATTCTTTGCTAGGCCAGGTGGGGCTGCAATGCTGGTAAGTATACTGGAGCTTGCTGCTTTGGATGTAGGTGAATAGAACCGCCATTCTTCTTCTTCTTGGGGGACAGTTAACACCATCAAGCCAGCAGCTTTTGAGTTTATAGTCATTTCCATTTTTCCCCCTTCAACAAAGGATATCTGTGCTTGAAGCTTTGCAAGCATGTCTCGGCCCAAAAGGGGAACTGGGCATTCAGGCATGTACAGGAACTGGTGTGTTATTTGCTGCCCCCCTAGTTCACAGGCGCGGTTCTGCAGGAAAGGTCTTGTGGTTCTAGTTCCAGTAGCTCCCACAATTGTTACAGATCGAGAGGACACGGGCCACAGGCTTGGCTACTACTGAATGCTCAGCCCCTGTGTCTACCATAAAGTCCATATGCTGGTCTCCAATTTTTTACTTGACCATAGGCTCCTGGAGACCCAAGAAGAACTTGGAGCCCGGTCTGGCCTAGTCCTCATCATCCATGAAATCTGCTTCGGTGACTGCCACTCCTTGCACGGCAGTCTCATTTTGCTGCAATTGTTGAAACTGCGCGTTGCATCCCCCCTTGCTGCTGGAATCCCCCCCCCCCCCCCCCCGCTCTCCTGGCGCTTCCGCGTCCCCTCCAGGGGGGCGGAGTTCATGTTCGGGCATGTATCCTTCCAATGTCCTTCCTCTTTACAATAAGCGCACTGATTTGCACCTAAGGGGGGCCGAGAGCTCCCTCGGCCCCTTCCCCGTCCTCTGGCTCTTCGGTTAGAATATCCTCCTCCGCGTCCTTCCACTAGTGCTGCAGCGAGCAAATCCACTTTCTTCCTCATCCTTCTTTCACTTTCCCGTTTGCTTTCTTGATCACGATTCACATATACCTTTTGTGCGACCTCCATTAGCTGTGCTGAGTTCATGCCCGCAAATCCTTCTAATTTCTGCAGTTTTCGCTTTGTCTCCCTGGGACTGACTCACAAAAGCGGCATTTACCATGTGTAAATTCTCCTGGGCTGCTGGGTCATAGGGGGTGTAAAGTCTATAAGCTTCAGTTAATCGTTCATAGAAAGCAGCTGGACTCTCATCTGGGCGCTGAAGAACGTCTGCTACTTTCCCAATATTCATAGCTCTCTGGCCTCCTTTCTTTAGGCCCTGCAGTAGAGCCTGGCGAAACCGGGTGAGGGCTTTTTCTCCTACATCACTATTTGGGTCCCATCTGGGATCTTCATTGGGGAAATCTGCGGCTGCTGCCTGTCGGGGATCTAGATTTAGGTTTCTCCCAACTTCAGGGTTCTCTTCCAACCATTTAGTGGTTGCTCGCACTATCTGTGCCCGCTCCTCAGTAGTAAAAAGGGTAGCCAAGAGCTGGTGACAGTCAGACCAGGTGGGCTGATGGGTTTGCATAATACTAGTCATTAACTCTGTTAAATCTTGGGGCTTTTCAGTATAGGAGGCATAATGCGTTTTCCAGTTTAATAAATCTGTTGTGGAGAAAGGCACATAAACTAGACTGGTAGGTCCGGGCACAACCTGACTCTCGTCATCTTGAATGGGTAATCCTGGGACCCGCCGCAGTGGCAGTTGGCGGACTTCTTTCGTTCTACTTCTGAGATCATAGTGCATTTCAGTGGACTTTGGGGTGACGCCGCTACTGGTATCTGGACTAGTGGATGGCCCTGGACTGGCATCTGACCCTCCACTAGCGGATTCTTCGGGGGATGATTGTTCCACATCAGAGCGCTGCTCAGGACTAGGGCTCCGACTTCTGCGGGGAGGGGTCTGCTCTTCAAGTTTTGGAGGTGGTTGCTCGGGTGGAGGCACCTCGGCTGGAGGTGCGCTCGCTACCCCCAGCTCTACTCGGGGTACTGATGGAGGTACTCGGGGTGGAGCTGACGGGACCGGAGTATACAGAAAGGCGGGTGGATACCTTGGGATCTCTGGAGACTCTTGGGCCACATAAATAGGGGGTTTTTCTTTCTTGGCAGGGACTCTCGTGGCAGTTGCTAACATAATTTTACTCTGTCCCTCACAGCAAAGCTTCATCCAAGAGGGCTGTTTCTCACATATACCTAACCAGGAATCTATATAGGAAAACTGTTCGGGACTATGGCTGCGCACTACCTTGTGCACACGGGACACAGTTTGGATATCAAAAGTACCTTCTGGTGGCCACCCGGCGTCCAGCGCCGACCACACCCTACTACACAATATTTCTAAGCGGGTCGCTGTCATTTTTATCCCATAGTCACCACTAAAACCTTTCTTAAAATTCGTGATCATACAGTTCAGCGGAGTTTGTACGGACTCCGCCCCCCTCCCCCATTATAACGTACAACGTACAAGACAGCAAACAGAAAGGGTAGGTAGGATGGCTATGGGTAAGGGGTCCGCGCAGCCCACAAAACAATGAGGGGGACAAACACCAAACGCTTCCTCCTGTTCGCGACCTGAACGCGGTCGCCCGGTCAGGAACTGCGCTACTAAGGAGTCTGCTCTCGCTTGGCCTGTATTGCAAGACCTCTCAATCACACATCACACAACCAAACATGTTAGCATTTCCCAATTCCAAATTCCCAGGCTAACTGACTGAACCTGAATTACCAAACCAAAAGGGTCGATGGCTTCGCACCGCGCATACTCCTGCAGGGGTACTAGGATCGCCCTGGAAGTTGATCAGACTTCCTTTACCTGTTACTGTACCAAATCAGTCTTGAGACTGTCCCAGAGCTAACTGACTAAAAAACAGAAAAATCAATACTCACCGGATCCGGTAGCTAATGCGCTGCGCAACCAGTTCCACCTTGGGTTGAATCCTGGACTCCTCTGGGTTCGAGGTGTTGGCCAGCTGGACCCAGCAGGCCGCCAAGGCAGGGCGGAACCCTCCGATGCAAGGGACCGGTCGGCGCCTGGGATCCTCTCCACGTCGGTCGGCTGCGGTTCCAGCCGGACCAAACCTGGAGGCGGTAATACGTGGTTGTATTACTTGCGTATTACGCCTTCCTGGCCAACGCACCAAGAATATGTAATAGCGAAGTGTCCGCAACCAATAAAACCAGGAGTCTATTGACTAGAATTCAAACCAGTTTAATGTGCACAGACTCAGACAATGGTTACATACAAAATGGCTGAGCCCTGAACTAAGTTAGACAACAGCATATATACCTTTCTTCCCCAATCTAATACAGGTCAACCTCCTCATTGGTCTTGGTGGCCCAGCTACTTTCATCCAATAGCCATCTGTGACTGGGCTTACCCCCGTGTTCCCCCCGTACAAATCTCTCTCGCCATGCCTCAAAACTTTAGACATAATATATATTCTGCTGAATTTCAATCTGCTTCTCTCTACAAGGTCAGTGTATTAGCAAGGATACAGCGTGCAAGCAATAATACTGAAAAGACATCTGTGCTTAAACCATAACAAAAACAGTGGAAAAGTTTTACGTTCTTATCTGAAGACATTCTTATCAAGGCAGAGCAAGGCTATTTCTCTACTGCAGCTACTAGCATTTCTGTAATATTCCAAAGTCAGTTATAATACTCTGAAGTGTGTGTGTGGGGGGGGGGGGAAAGACTCAAGCAGAGCTGACAGGCAGAGACAGGCCTCTGCCACAATTTTACTTTTACACAAATAATTAGGCCATCGCCTATCACAATATCATGATGTACCTTCCTTGCGATACTAACAAGCCAAACTTCTCCAGAATAACCGCATGCATGTCTGATATCTCAACATGGCTTAACACTCAGAACCTCAAAATAAATCTCAAGAAGACTGAGGCGCTATATATCTCAAGAAACGCAAATTTCACCTCACCCAGTAAAATCTCACTACAAGACACAGAAATTGAAATCAAGGATGAAGTCAGATACTTAGGAATAGTCCTAGATAAAAATTTAAGCATGATCCCACACACAGTCAGTTACAAAAAGTATATATTTCAAACTGAAAACTATTAAACGCCTCAGACCACTCTTGAAAGGCTACGACTTTAGGAATGTACTGATATAAACAAATGTGATATGTTATTTTTACAGTGTAATATAATTCTTGTATTCCATTTATTTACCACTCTGTAATATAATTTTGTATGCAGTGACTTTCTGACTCCCTTTGTTGTATGTCTGCATCCTGGAAAGAGAGACTACATGACTAGTAACATGTAGCCTGACACAGGTGTGGAAGTACAAAGAAGTGGAGTGAGACAGTATTAACCAAAGAGTTATAGACATGCTGGAAGGGGGAGAGGACATAGTGTACTATAAAAGAACTGTGAAACAGAGGATAGGTGTGTCTGCTCAGTCAAGCGGGCACCTTCTTGCAAAAATGTGATGTAATTAAAGTAACTCTTTGCTTCACTTCACTGTGTAAAAAGTTATGTTTCCTTTGTGTCTCTCTAGTCCAGTCCCGGAACCTTAGAGTATAGAATGTCCTCCCGCAACCTTGGAGACTGAATGATGTCATTTTCTTCAGATGCCACCAGTACAAGTAGGCTACCTCCGCCCCTAAATACCAATATCAGTATTTCAGTCTCCAAGCAACCTGGGATGTCTGAGCCTAGGGCTAGGTTCAGTTTAGATAAAAGTAGTAGAGCTAATTTAAATTTATTTTTGATTAGTTTTATTTCTCTGTTTTTTATTTTCTAGAGGTGCTGCTGCTTATCAAGATTTCTGTTGAAGACTTTTTTGTTTTTTAGCTCCTCCCTCTTCCCCACCCCCTAAACGAGCAGGGGTTTGTTGGGTAAATTTTATCAAGGAAGTCTTTAAGAGGGTATTGTGTTCCTGCTCCCGAACCCATAAAGAAGGGTGAGGAGCAGGTTGAGGAGGATAAAAAGAAATTATTATTTCACAGTGTCCTTGGATATATCAGGGCTACTTTGTGAATCGGAAGCTGAAGCCGCGAATCGGCTAAGCTTCAAAGAAAGGAATTTCGTCTATTTTTTCTTCCATTTTTATTCCTTCAAAGTCTGGCTGGTAAGGTAAACCTTAGCGCTTTCATTTATTTTATTTTATTTTCTGTTTGTTCTTAGCGCGGCTCGTGCTGTTACGGCACAGAGTTAAACATGTAGTAATAGAATTTCTTTGCTGTGCTCGCGAAGCGGTGCTCGCGTCAAGTCTGCTACCTGGAATGTTTATTTTTGACATGCAAAAACGTGCGATGTGCACGAGCAGGAGTTGTGCTCGAGCTATTTGAACAGCTGCAGATGTTGAATCTGCCTCTAATAGAGTTTATTTTTGAGAAGAGCTGTTTATCTTGGCAATGTTTTTCAAAGGGCATTTCCTCTTGACATTGAATTTTTTCAGAATTTGAATGGCTTCTGCGATGCAGCTTATTTTCAGTGTATGCTTTTCTAAGGAGTTTAGCTCTTTTTCAGTGTGTACATCGGATTAACTTTGCAAGCGTTTGTTATAAATTTTTAGAAATAGTTTTTAAAATGCCAGCAACACCACGTTGTTTTGTTTGTGGTTCAAGACGTGGTGAGTTATTGGAGTCTGGGGTTTGTAGGTTGTGCACTTTGGATCCGGACACTTTGAATAGATCTCAAGACACTTCTTCTGGTGTTCAGATTTCGATTGCAACAGAAAAAGGTGATTCTCTTCCTCCTGCTTTGAGTCCAGTGCGTATTGATCCTGGACCATCTACAGAAGTTGATTCCCTGAATAATCCTTCTATGTCCTCGGAAGATCTTTCTCATTCAATTCCTCCAAATTTGTATTCTCTAATGATGCAGGCTTTAGAGCTTCTGCAGACTATGTTAGGAGTCTCTTCTAAAGCTTCTAAGGGTAGGAAGCATTCAGGTTCTGTATGTCTACCCGAGGAAGAAGTAAGGTTACCGAAAGTTGGTAAGCATGGTTTACCTGACAGTCTCCTGGAGGATGATTTGGATGGTCTAGATGATGTTGATCAAACTTCAGACATTGAATTGGAGGAAGGTGAATTCCTTATCGTCACTCCAGTCCAGTCCCTTACTTCTGGGTTGCGCAACCCTTCCAGCAGCTTGGAGGCTGAGCCCAACCTTTTTGGGGGATGGAGCGGTATAAATACCACTAGGACCACCCCCAGGCACCAGTATTCTCAGCCTCCAAGCAGCTGGAGGGTTCCGTAAGCCTAGGGCTTACTGGAGTCTCCTTTTTATTTCCTTTTTTTAGTCAAATTTACATTTACTTTCTTTATTAATTCTTCATTAATTCTTTGTTTGAGTTTTAGCAGGCCTGTGCCTTTAAATTTGCTTGCTCTCTCCTCCTCCCTCCCTCCCCCCCCCCCCCTGACTGACCGGGCCGGGGATCGGAGGTGGTTTCCCTGCAAGCAGCAGTGGGGAAGATCGCGTAAAGCTCCTCTGCTGCTTATCCGGCCGGCTCCTGCTCAATTCTCTCTTTTCAGCCCTGCCTTGCCTCGCGCCGAAGCCCTCAGGTGGCTGAGCGCTAGAGGCAACACCGCGTGTTCAAGCTCCCCGCAGGCCTCGTCCCGGAGCAGAGGGATGCAGGGTTGAGCTCCGGTGGCCGCGCTTCCAGCGGGAGGCTGTTTGAAGCGGCGGTCCCGGCTCTAAGGCAATCGCGGGGTCCATCCCTCTTTCGGCAGGCAGAAGGAAGATCGGGGCTAGGCAGACTCGCGACTCCCGTTTTCGGCTCCACGTGGTGAGGCCTACCACGTGTAGAGCCAACGGTGGCAGTTCGCGGATTCGGGCCTTTCATCAGCAAAGCTTCAAAATCGCAAGTACTGGGCATTGCCTTAAGGGATAGTCTAAAGACGATTTTAATGTTTCTTTGATTAATTTAATAGTTTTAATGTGACTTGTTGTTTTTACATTTATTTGTTTTGATTCTAAGTTTAAGATTTAATGAGAAAATTATAATTCAAATAGTGGAGAGAGCACATATATTTGTATTAAAGGAACGGTTTAACTCTCCCCCTGCCTAGACCCAGTGTTTCAGCCCCGAGGTTCAGGAGGGCCTACTGTACCCCCCCCCCCCCCCAAGCTCATGGCGACCAAGCCTAGGTGTCCATCCTGTGGCACCCGGCGGGGTACCTCCTCGGAGACAGGGATCTGCAGGGGTTGTGCTGCAGTGGCTGCCTCCGTGGAGCAAGAAATCAACTTGGCCATGTCACAAGCTTCCCAGGGCTCCGAAGACCCCCTACAAGGGGAAGGGGGTTCCCAGCTACCTCCTTCTACGTCCTCGGATTTATCCACCCCTTCCCTGCCCCCATCTCCTGTCCTACCGGGGGAGAGGAATCCGGGGACTTTTTCTCCCCAGACTTCGTACTGTTACTACACAAGGCCTATTGCTTACGGAAGCAGGGCTTGGGGCCAGGGGATTCTGGATCGGCAGCAGAGGTCAAATCGACCAGGCCCACGAGAGTAGGCAATGCAGAGCCAGGAATCCCGCCTAAGCGCCCCCGGCTGAGCTCCGAAGAACCTCCCCCATCCCTCTCACAGGATATCCCTGAGGGAGAGACCTCCGACAGGGAGTTCGATGAAGAAGAGGAGGAGCTTGAAGAAGGGGAGATCCCTGAGGAAGATCATTCACGTGTAATCAGGATCTTTCGTCGGGAGGAACTCCCGGCACTGATTAATGAATCCCTGAAACTTCTCAATGTTGCCTCGGACACGCCGGCAGAGGAGGAGGCGTTGGAAGATCCTCTAATCCAGGCCATCAGGAGATCACAGAAAGTTTTCCCTGTCCACAGAGTGGTGCGTCAGATGATCCAGGAGGAATGGGATCAACCAGAGTCAAGCCTAAGGGGAGTCCGATGCATGACCCGCCTATATCCGCTCCCAGAGTCGGATAAAGAGCTGCTGAAGTCCCCCAGGGTGGATGCGGCGGTATCAGCTGTTACGAAGAAGACTACTATCCCAGTCGAGGGCAGCACAGCCCTACGAGATTCTCAAGACAGGAAATTGGATACACTTTTAAAACAAGCCTTTGATATTAGCGCTCTGGCATTGCAGGCCTCCGTCTCAGGGGCCTGGGTAGCTCGGGCCTGCTTAAGATGGTCACAACAGCTTCAATCAGCAGAGAGCTCCGTGGAAGAGGCGCAGGCCAACGCTTCTAGACTAGAATCAGGAGCGGCCTACTTGGCGGATAGCCAGTATGACCTCATCAGAAGCCTGGCCAAGAACATGGCATCGGTTGTGGCTGCTAGGCGTTATCTCTGGCTACGGAATTGGGCCGCCGATGCCTCCTCCAAGTCACGCCTCAGTCGCCTCCCATTTAAAGGAAAGCTGTTATTTGGGGAGGACTTAGAAAAGCTAGTAAAGGACCTGGGCGAATCTAAGGGAGGCAGGCTCCCGGAAGACAGACCGAAGCAAGGGCGTCCCCTGGCCCCGGCACGTAACCAATCAAGGGAACTCCGGAGGTTTCGCCCACCCAGGTCTAACCCCTTCCCCAGGGGCCGCTTTCCCTCAAGGGGTCAAGGTTTTAGAGGGTTTCGAGGTGCAGGGGGAGGCTTCGCCGCCCCTTCCTCCTCCTCGGCCTCTAGAAGACAGCAATGAGACAACGGGGGTCCAGGGGGCCGGACTGCCAGTCGGCGGCCGCTTAAGGCAGTTTCTTCCCGCCTGGTCCCGGGTTACATCCGATCAATGGGTCCTAGAGGTGATCAGAGAGGGCTACGCTCTCGAATTCGAAAAACAAATACCGCCAGCCTTCGTTCTGTCTCCCTGCGGTTTCCCTGCAAGGAGCGCGGCGATAGAGGCAACTCTCGCCCGACTAATAGCTCTCGGGGCCGTGGTCCCGGTCCCACCGGACCAGTACGGCTCGGGTCGGTACTCTATCTACTTCGTGGTCCCAAAGAAAGAAGGGTCCCTTCACACGATACTGGATCTAAAGCAGGTCAATCGCTGCCTCAGAGTACCTCACTTCCGGATGGAGACCCTACGTTCAGTCATAGCAGCCGTAAGGGACAGGGAGTTCCTGACGTCCCTAGATCTGACAGAAGCCTACTTGCACATACCAGTCTGAAAGTCTCATCAACGTTTCCTGAGATTCGCTGTACACACAGGTCACTATCAATTCCAGGCTCTACCTTTCGGTCTAGCTACGGCCCCAAGAACCTTTACCAAAGTGATGGTGGTAGTGGCGGCTTCCCTACGGAAAGAGGGAATACTAGTGCACCCTTACCTGGACGATTGGTTAATCCGGGCAAAGTCGGAAGAGGAGAGTTGCTCGGCAACGGCCAGAGTAGTCCAAGTTCTAGAGGAGCTGGGGTGGATCATCAACCAAGCAAAAAGCAGGATGACCCCCTCCCAGGAAATCGAATACCTCGGAGCAAGGTTCGACACCAACAAAGGCAGAGTCTTTCTGTCACATACAAGATCAAGAGACCTAAGGCTCCTAGTCACACAGTTTCTGCACAGAAGGAACCCCTCAGCGTGGCATTATCTTCAGCTCCTGGGAACCATGGCCGCGGCGATAGAGGTAGTTCCATGGGCCAGGGCCCATATGCGGCCTCTGCAGCGGGCCCTGTTGCGGCGTTGGTCCCCTCAGCATCATCCATTGTCAATGCAGTTACCCTGTGCTCCACGGACAAAGCAGGCACTACACTGGTGGAGGAGCCCCAGAAATCTGGACCGCGGGATGCCTCTCGAACCTCCTCAGTGGTTACTATTAACGACGGATGCCAGTCTATCAGGCTGGGGTGCACACTGCGAGGGCCAGTTTGTCCAGGGTCGCTGGACACCGTTGGAAGCTCAATGGCCCATCAACAGGCTGGAACTACGGGCCGTCGTCCTAGCCCTCAAGGCTCTCGAGACCTTAGTGTGGAAAAGAGCAATTCGCGTCCTCTCCGACAACGTCACAACAGTGGCATACATCAATCACCAGGGCGGCACCAGCAGTCCCGCCCTAGAGAAGGAGGCGGACACCCTGTTCCGCTGGGCCGAGGTTCGGTTGGAAGCACTCTCAGCTCAGCACGTGGCCGGCACGGACAACGTCACGGCAGATTACCTCAGCAGGTGCAAGATAGACCAAGGAGAGTGGGAGCTGGACCAGGGGACCTTCGACCAAATAGTTGCCTGGTGGGGTCTTCCGATCATGGATCTCATGGCACGATTCGAGTCCGCCAAGGTAGCTCGCTTCTTCAGCCGAAGAAGGGAAAGAATGTCCGAAGGACTGGATGCCCTGTCCCAGAAGTGGCCGTCGGAAGGGCTCCTCTATGTGTTTCCCCCCTGGGTTCTAATCGGGAAGGTCCTCCAGCGAGTGGAGGCTCACCGGGGATTGATAATTCTCATAGCACCGGATTGGCCACGCCGTCCCTGGTATGCGGATCTGATGAGGCTACTCGCCGATCAGCCTTGGCGTCTCCCCTACAAAAGAGACCTCCTGAGGCAAGGGCCGGTTCTAATGCCTCACGTGGATCGATTCTCGCTTATGGCCTGGCTATGGAAAGGGCACAGCTCCTGAAGCGGGGCTACTCAGGAGCGGTAATCTCGACGCTGCTGAAGGCGAGGAAGCGCTCAACATGTCTCTCCTACGTCAGAGTTTGGCGCATCTTCGAAGCATGGTGTGCGGAGCACCGGAGGAACCCTCTTTTGGCCTCGGTCCCTGAGGTCTTAGAGTTCTTGCAGGCAGGTTTTGACAAGGGTCTAGCGCCCAGTTCCCTAAGGGTCCAGCTAGCTGCCATCGCCTGCTATAGGGGGAAGGTCGGCAGGAAGTCCCTAGGGGCCCACTCGGATGTTTCCAGGTTCCTTACAGCCGTGAAACGATTGCGTCCTCAACGAAGGTCGATCATCCCCCCCTGGGACCTTAACCTAGTATTAAATGCCTTGGTCGGGGAACCCTTTGAGCCAGTTAAGAGAGCCTCCTTAAAGGATCTAACCTTGAAGACAGTCTTTCTGGTCGCTATATACTCGGCCAGGCGGGTCTCAGAACTCCAAGCGCTTTCCTCTCAGCCACCCTTTCTATCCTTCCTCAAGGACAAGGTGGTTCTAAGGACGGTGCCTTCCTTCTTTCCTAAGGTTATTTCTCCCTTTCATGTTAACCAGGTAATTACTCTCCCGTCCTTCCCGGCCGAGAGGTTAGAAGGAGGGGAGAACAAGCTTCGCTTACTGGACGTTCAGAGGGCTTTGAAACGTTACCTCTCCCGTACAGCTTCCTTTCGGAAATCTGAACGCCTTTTCATTCAGTTCGGGGGTCCGCACAAAGGGGAAGCGGCCGCCAAGGCCACCATCTCCAGATGGATTAGAGAGGCTATTGCCTCCGCCTATATCCTGAAAGGGAAACAGGTGCCAGGGGGCCTGCGGGCGCACTCAACCCGGGCTCAGGCTACCTCTTGGGCAGAATTTAGCCTAGTTCCCCTGCTGGATATTTGTAGGGCAGCGACCTGGTCCTCCCTCCATACCTTTACCAAGCACTACAGGCTGGACGTACAGAGTTCAGCGGACGCTCGGTTTGGTCTTGCGGTTCTTCAGTCCGGTATGTCGGACCCCACCCAGGGTTGAACTGCTCTGCTACATCCCAGAAGTAAGGGACTGGACTGGAGTGACGATAAGGAAGAATCAATTAGATCTTACCTGCTAATTGGTGTTCCTGAAGGAACGACAGTCCAGTCCCTGGTCCCGCCCGGTTCTCCGACATCTGTTAAGGCCTATTAGACCTGTTAGTCAGGGCCGGAGCGGAGGGCCGAGCGTGAGGCAGGTGCTGGGGCGAGGGGCCCAAGGGAAGGACGGCATGGACAAACGCAAGTTAACCACCTCCCTTCGTGGTCCTCCCTCTCCTACTCCTAATTCCAAAAAAAAAAAAAAAAAAAAAAAGTTCAAGTTGTTAGTTATAAGTAGGGGTTTGCCTTTCGGGGTGTATTTACGTAGGTCTTTAGGGGAAGTTTTTTAAGTCTGCTTTTTCATTCGATTACTGGTGCCTGGGGGTGGTCCTAGTGGTATTTATACCGCTCCATCCCCCAAAAAGGTTGGGCTCAGCCTCCAAGCTGCTGGAAGGGTTGCGCAACCCAGAAGTAAGGGACTGGACTGTCGTTCCTTCAGGAACACCAATTAGCAGGTAAGATCTAATTGATTCTTACCAGAAGAAAAATTAAGTAGAATTGTTCGAATCTTTCGTAAAGAAGAATTGCCTGCGTTGATTTGCAGAACTCTTAAGTCTCTTAATATGCCTGTTGGTGATTCCTTATTGGAAGAGTAATTGGAAGATCCTCTTTTGCTGGCGGTGAGGAAATCTCAGCGTGTTTTTCCTGTGCATAGAGTTTTTAGATCTATGATTCAGGAAGAGTGGGATTCTCCTGAGGCAAATTTTCGGGGTTCTAGATATTTGACTCGTCTTTATCCCCTTTCTGATCAAGATAAGGAGTTATTTCGCTCTCCTAAGGTGGATGCTGCAGTCTCTGCGGTAACCAAAAAGACTACTATTCCGGTGGAAGGGGTTGCGGCTTTGAAGGATGTTCAGGATCGAAAGTTGGACACATTGCTTAAGCAGGTGTTTGATATTAGCGCACTCTCTTTACATGCTTCGATAGCAGGGGCTTGGGTCGCGAGAGGCTGTTTACGGTGGTCTCAAAAAATTGCAGATAGATCAAGCAAGTGAACAGTTAGATGAAGTGACTCAGTTGGAGTTGGGTGCTGCTTATTTATCTGATATACATTATGATCTTATCAGAGCCCTAGCTAAAAGCATGGCTTCTGTGGTAGTGGCACGTAGATACCTCTGGTTGCGCAACTGGTCAGCTGATGCTTCTTCTAAGGCACGTCTGAGTAAATTGCCTTTTAGGGGAAAACTTTTGTTTGATGAGGATTTAGAGAAGTTAGTTAAGGAACTCGGGGAGTCCAAAGGCAGTCGTCTGCCTGAAGATAGGCCTAGGCAGGTTCGAGGTGCTGGAGGTTCCCGGGGAATTTCTCGAGAATTTCATAGGTTTCAAAATCCTCGTTTTGGTCAACCTATGAGAGGGAGGTTCTCAATGAGGGGACAAGGGTTTCGAAATTTTAGGGGAGCCGGAAGAGGTTTTGTTCAGTTTCAAAACCAAAACCCTAAGAAAACCCAATGAGATGAAACAGGCTCAGGCAGAGTTTATTCCTGTAGGAGGAAGGCTAAGGGATTTTTACCCTGCCTGGGTCGAAATTACGACGGATCAGTGGGTTTTAGAGATTGTTCGAGAAGGTTACGCCCTGGAATTTCTTCGTCCCGTGTCAGATTCCTTTGTTCAGTCTCCTTGCCGTTCTCCACGAAAAGTGCAGGCGGTTACGGCGACGTTACAGCGTTTGCTTCAGCTTCATGCGGTAATACCCGTTCCAAAGGAACAGTACGGCCTCGGTCGTTATTCAGTCTATTTTGTAGTTCCAAAGAAAGAGGGCACCTTTCGCCCAATTTTGGATCTAAAGAGAGTAAATCGCTGCCTTCGTATTACGCATTTCAGGATGGAAACGCTGTGTTCTGTCATCGCGTCGGTAAGGGCAGGCAAATTTTTAACATCATTGGATCTGACAGAAGCTTATCTTCATATTCCAATTCAAAAGGATCATAAAAGATTTCTGAGATTTGCTCTGCCCATGGGACACTTTCAATTTCAAGCAATGCCTTTCGGGCTAGCAACGGCTCCGAGAACTTTCACCAAGGTAATGGCGGTTGTAGCGGCTGCACTTCGCAAAGAAGGAGTGTGGGTGCGTCCATACTTAGACGATTGGCTAATTCGAGCAAAGTCAAAACAAGAAAGCGTGCGAGCAACCGCACGAGTGGTGCAGGTGATGGAGAGTCTCGGCTGGGTAGTCAATTTTGCAAAGAGCAAATTAGAACCCACACAGTCCCTAGAATATTTGGGAGCGCATTTCGAAACAGCAAAAGCAGCTGTTTTTCTTCCAAGCAAGAGAGTTCAAAGAATGAGGGAATTAGTCAGTTGATTTCTTGCCAGGAAAGCGCCAACGGCGTGGCATTATCTACAAGTGCTAGGCATGATGGCTTCCACGATAGAGGTGGTTCCATGGGCGAGAGCTCATATGCGTATGTTACAAAGGGCACTTCTTCTGCGATGGTCTCATCAGAAAGATGCTTTGTCTCAACGTCTAATATGTCCACAAGAAGTTCGTCAAGATCTTCTTTGGTGGTTAGTAAAGGAACATCTAGAGGCAGGGATGCCTTTGGAGACACCATCTTGGACACTTCTAATGTCAGATGCAAGCCTGACAAGTTGGGGTGCCCATTGTCAAGGCAATTATGTTCAAGGTCTATGGTCACAGGAGGAACAGACTTGGTCGATAAACCGTCTGGAGATGAGGGCAGTGACCTTTGCACTGCGAAAATTTCGGAAATTCCTAACTCTGTCGGCAGTAAGAGTGCTATCCGACAATGCGACAACTGTAGCCTACATAAATCGTCAAGGAGGAACCGGCAGTTTGACCTTACAAACGGAATCAAGTCAACTTTTGAAATGGGCAGAATGCAACCTGTCGTTTCTTTCCGCTCAGCATATTGCGGGTGTGGACAATGTGGAAGTGGATTTTCTAAGTCGTCGCAGGATAGATCCAGGAGAATGGCAGCTTCACCTGGAGGTATTTGCAAAATTAGTTCATCGATGGGGCTTGCCAATAATGGATCTGATGGCAACTTACAAATCGGCGCAGGTCTCAAGATTTTTCAGCAGAAGGAGAGAAAGGATGTCAGAGGGACTCGATGCCTTAACACAGAAGTGGCCAGAAAACGGTCGTCTTTATGTATTTCCCCCATGGGCGCTGATAGGTCGTGTATTGCAGCGAGTGGAGAATCATCGGGGTCTTGTCTTGTTAATAGCACCCGATTGGCCTCGAAGGCCTTGGTATGCAGATCTAGTGCATCTACTGGTGGACATTCCATGGAGGATTCCCCTACAGGTGAATCTTCTACAACAAAGTCCATTAAACATGCCCCAGGTAGCTCGATTCTCGCTTACGGCATGGCTCTTGAAAGGGCTAGGATGACTGCTAAGGGTTATTCACCGGCAGTTATATCTACTTTGTTAAAGTCGCAAAGACGTTCGACGACTTTGGCATTTATTAGAGTTTGGCGAATTTTTGAGGCTTGGTGTGCGGACCAGAAATTAGATCCATTAAGAGCTACAGTATCGCAAATTCTTTCCTTCTTACAGGATGGTGTAGAAAAAGGTCTGGCGGCTAGTTCTTTAAGGGTTCAGTTGGCTGCTATCTCTTGTTATCGGGGTAAAATTAAAGGTCAGTCTTTGGGTTCGCATGCTGATGTTAGGAGGTTTTTAAGGGCTGTATTAATCATTTGGCCTCCCAGGCGTTATTTATTTCCTCAGTGGGATTTAAATTTAGTTTTAGAAGCTCTTGTGAAATCTCCGTTTGAGCCTTTGAAAGATTCGTCTTTAAAAGATTTAATTTTAAAGACGTTTTTTCTTGTAGCTATTTGTTCAGCTAGAAGAATTTCTGAGCTACAGGCTTTATCTTGTAAAGAGCCGTACTTGTTATTTTTTAAACACAAAGTTGTGTTACGTACAGTTCCTGCCTTTTTACCAAAGGTGATTTCGCTTTTTCATATCAACCAGGTAGTTTCTCTTCCGGTGTTTTCAAAGATACAGAAGGATAAATCAGCTGGTAAATTGCATCTTTTAGATGTGCGTTGTGTTTTGAAAGGGTATCTTTGTAGAACAGCTCCTTTCAGAAATTCGGATAGATTATTTGTGACTTTTGGAGGTCCGCATAAGGGAAAAGCGGCGGCAAAATCTTCTATTTCAAGATGGGTGAAAGAAGCGATTTCGTCTGCTTATATTCTAAAAGGAAAAGTGGTTCCAATGGGTCTCAGGGCTCATTCTACTAGGGCACATGCAGCATCATGGGCGGAAGCTAGTTTAGTTCCTGTTGGTGATATTTGTAGAGCTGCCACCTGGTCGTCTTTGCATACTTTTGCTAAACATTATCGTTTAGATGTGCAAGAAGCGGGAGATGGGCGTTTTGGTTCAGCTATTCTTCAGGCTGGGCTTGCAGGTCCCTCCCATTAAGATTCACTGCTCTGTTACATCCTCTAAGGTTCCGGGACTGGACTAGAGAGACGCAAAGGAAGACTAAATTAGACTTACCTGCTAATTGTTGTTCCTTAAGGAACTCTAGTCCAGTCCCGGACCCCACCCAGATTGTTAAAGCCATATTTGAAGGAATTTAAATATTTTTATAGAATACTTTATAGAATATTTAAATTTAAGTTCAATTTTTATTCGATAAGGAAACTTTGTTTGCAGCAGTGCATATTTAGAATGCAAAAAAAAAAAAAAAAGAGAAATTATAGTTATAATCTTAATTATTGGGAATATTATATATTTTGAAGTTTAATATTTATATTATTTACTTATTTATTGCTCTGCTGAGTCTGCTTTGTCAATAGATACTGGTATTTAGGGGCGGAATTAGCCTACTTGTACTGGTGGCATCTGAAGAAAATGACATCATTCAGTCTCCAAGGTTGTGGGAGGACATTCTATACTCTAAGGTTCCGGGACTGGACTAGAGTTCCTTAAGGAACAACAATTAGCAGGTAAGTCTAATTTAGTCTTATTACAAATTGGGGGGTCAAAAATGTAATGTAATTAAAGTAACTCTTTGCTTCACTGAGGAGTCTGTGTAAAAAGTTATGTTTATTACAGATTGGGGGCTCGTGTCCAGGATTGTGTCATCACTGGAGGAGACCACCGCCGCTGAGGATGGGGAGATGCATCCTGTTGAGTTCAACGGCCTCGTGTATCAACGACGGGGGGCTCCAACAGTGTACTGACAGCGAAATCCCGAGACCATGATGGAAAAATCAATACAGACTCAGTGAAGCAGACCAGGTATTAAGCAGGCACAAGTGTCAACCAGTTAACTCCATGCACGGACCAAGGTAAGAAACAAGACTGTAAAGTATTGCCTTGGTGGTTGGGTATTGCGACAGATTGTTGTGTATATGAGACATGAAGTGAGTGCGGAGTCTCAATCTGCGGTTCTGACACATCCGCGAGGAGTGCGGCCGGAGAGAGACAAAGTGAAAAGCACATTGGTGCAATAGGTCTCGATGGGCTTAGGAATGCTAAAGGAAGCTCGAGTAAGGACGGGGCTGGCAATACAGACCCTGGGGACATTCCTCCAGACAGTCAATTAGGGAGGATGTTGAAGTAAATAGTAGATTAATGAACACACTAAGAATAAGGATAAAGCAAAGAAGTGTGTTAAGAATTGCTGTTTTACATGGACAAAAGAAAACATAAAGCCAGTTGCAGTCTTCTGGCTGAAATATGGCACAGACGAAGAGTGGTTATGTCAAATCCTTAACTTATATGTAAACAGTGAAAAGATTAATTCAGCAAGTGTGCGCTGCTGCCAAAAAAGAAATAGCAGTGATGCATGTAAACGGCCATTAAGCAGGGAATTCTTTTGAAGCCAGAGAAAAATAGATAAGCAGATGAGACTAAGGGAGCTGCCTTACAGGTAGACTTACCCCCTATATACAATTTAACCCCAGAAAGAGGATTATGATGGGGGAAGTAACAAGATGGTGGCAGGAAGCTCTGACCTGTGAGCTGCGTCTTTCTTTGTTACTGTGTGTTCGTGGCCTGCTCCTTAACCTTGTTTGATGGGGCGGAAGAAGTGGAAGCAGGCTGCCTTTCCTCCTGGGGCAGACCTGCTGGCGCCATTGACCCAGCGTACCTTGACAGAATATGGATTTGCGGCCGGAGCAGGAGCAGCGCCTTCAGCAGCAGCGGAGGGAGAAGTGCCGTCACTGAGTGCATCGGATCTGGCTTTCGCCGGAGGAGCGTTCCCCCTCACCACGTCCCGGAAGTGTTACCTCGCCAGAAGTTGCTTTTCCTGCCGGCTTGCTTGTGAGCACGCCGGTGGATGGAGTGGCAGGAGGTGCTTTGGCTGGGAGTTCTTCCGCTACAGAGGTCAGAGGGCTGCCGGGAGAGAAATTTCATCGGAGAGACGAGTGGAGGTGATACCCGGTCGAATAGAGGGCCTTTCGGGGCTGCCAATGTTGGAAAGACCTGCGGTGATAACGATGGAAGCACTGTGGGACGGTCTAGCAACACTTAACACTTCCCTAAAGAATGTTTTGAGTATCGTGAGTACTGAGATAGTTGGGGTTAAATCTTTGTGTGGAACTCTTTCTGGTGTGCAGGACAAGGAAGTGGAGAGACTTTCTAAGGTGGAGCAAGAAGTTGGGCAGCTGCGGGAGTTGGTGACTGCCCAGGTTAAGGACAGAACTGTGTCCTCCAGGAAAATGGAGTATTTGGAGAACCAGGTTTGGCGGTGTAATCTGCGTTTTCTGAATTTTCCACAGTCTCCTTTAATGTCACCAATGGAGATGGTGAAAAAGTGTGTTTTGGAGAGGTTTTGAAGATCTCCCCAGATCAGTTTCCACCTCTGGTTCGGGCGCAGTATTTGTCCTTGGGGCTAAGGGACTTTGGTTCCAATGCTCCCTCTGCTCCCCCTGATGTGGGTGACCTCACGGGGTTTTTAGAATCTTCCCTGGAGGTCATTACTGATAAGTCTACTTTCCTTATAACTCTAGCACTGGAATCTGATAAGTTTTTTTTTTTTTTTATCCTCAGATTGTACTTTAGGAATTTCAATGAAGTTTTCCTAGGGTCTAAAGTGCGCATATTTCCTGATATATCTCGTATTACACAGCTGAGAAGGAAGGACTTTTTGGTTCTTCGCCCCAGGGTTCTAGCGCTGGGGGCTACTTTCCAGCTTAAATTTCCTGAAAAATGTTGTGTGGTATTTAAACAAAAAGTATATTTGTTTTTGGATCCTAGGCAACTACTTAAGAGTTCCTGGAGGCTAGGGAAGTTGTAATAGTTGATGTTGCTGGACCTTCTCATTCGGCTGATGCTTAAGCCTTCACCTGTTGTATTAATAATGACGATTATATAGTTTAGGACTGTGTAGGCCCTTTACTCTGTTTAGTTTTTTTTTTCCTAGTACTTCCTTACATTGCCTTATGTTGAGGTCTACATATAAATGGGTGCTGATTATTTTTTTTCCCAATCTCCTCTTGGAGGGATGTTTTTTCTTTGTAGAATTCTTTGCTATAAGTATTCCCATTTTGTATCATTCAATGATTTGATTTCTTGGATGTAATATTCATTATAACTGATAAATAAATTTAACCCCAGAAATAGGGAGTCAGGCAGCAAATCCCCTTATCTTAAAAAGGATATAGCATTATTAGAAAAGGAACAGAGAAGAGCCACCAAAATGGTAAAGGGGATGGAAGGATACTCTATGAAGAGAGGCTAAAAAGGTTAGGGCTCTTCAACCTCAGAGATGGCTAAGGGGAGATATGATGAAGTGTATAAATTTAATGACTTGAGTGGAACGGGTAAATGTAGATCGATTTGTTTACGTCATCAGAATATAAAATTACTAGAGGACATGCAATGAAGCTACAGGGTAACCTATTTAAGACTAATAAGAGAAAATAGGTGTGTGTTTTCACTCAACGTGTAATCAAACTCTGGAATTTGATACTGGAGGATGTAGTAAAAGCTGTTAGTGTAGCTGGGCTTAAAGGTTTGGACAAGTTCCTGGAGGAAAGGTCCATAAACCATTATTAAAGGGACCCAGGATATCGCTGCTTGACCCAATACAAGCATTGAGGAACCTGTGTCTTTTGGGGAGACTGCTAGGTACGTATGACCTAGATTGGTCACTGTTGGAAACAGGATACTGGGCTTGATGGACCTCGGTCTGACCCAGTATGGCATATCTTATGTTCTTATTTACTGAAAGGGAAAAATGAAAACTCGAAGATATAGGGACAGTAAAAACTGAAAGGGGTAAAATGGGTTTTACCCAATGGCAGGTAGATGGTAAACAAACAATGAGAGAAATTATGAATGGGTGTACAGGAATATACACAGAAGCCAAGCAAGTGTGTGAGAGGTGTATAACCTGTAAGAAAATAAAAAGGTCCTTAGGAAACAATCTCTAATAACCCCACTCATGGATTATTTTAACAGTATCCTCCAGGGCCTCCCTAAAAAACACACACACACACACACACACTCACGACGCATGGACCACATTACCCTATACTGTGTGACCTCCATTGGTTACCAATAACCTCGAGGGTGAAATACAAATACATAAGTATCTTTAAACATCATTACAACATTGCATCTACCACCTTATCCAATCTCCTCACAACACCTAACAACTCTAGAGTAAGGAGAAACTGTTCCCAAAACACATATACAGTATAATCCCAACACACATCTGCTATACAAAACAATGCACCAGCACCATAGCCTTCTCATACGTTGCCCCAATATTGTGGAACTCACTCCCGACCAACTAAGAGCAACAAAAGACCTACTGCAATTCCATAGGGACCTAAAAACACCTTTTCATAGAACATTTTGGTGACTCGGACAATCTCACTAATTCCCAAGAAAGCTAATGAGCTAACAAATAATTCCATCAACTACCTCAATAGCCTAAATATGTAGTCTTTCTAAGAACCACCTTTGTAATGATATTGTACATAGTTATCTGTATATAGTTCGAACATGTTAAATGTATATAGTTCCAATGTTCAGTGTAAAGGTTGTGGTGATGTTTGATGTAAACCACCTCTGATCACAGGAAGAGGCGGTATATAAAACTTTGTTAAATAAAAGAAATAAACAAAATATCTGGACAAGTGGCTCATATGAGTCCATTCTCTTTCAGGGACGTCTTGGGTAGTGACCTTAATGGTGTCCTTTTTGGAAAGCCTCGGCTGGGTGATTGATCTGGGAAAGAGTCAGTTGTTGCTTTCCCAATCCCTGTAGTTCTTGGGAACACATTTCGATACTTGGGTGGGCAGAGTGTTTTTTTTTTTTTCTGCCAGAGGAGAAAGTCAAAAGGCTGGATTGCCTGCCGCATTTCTATTCACAGCAGGCTCCCAGAGGCTAGGATTATCTTCAACTGCTCGGATTGATGGTGGCGACAATCCAAGATGGTGCCGTGGGTGTGTTCTCATATGCAGCTGCTCCATATGAGGTCTCTGTGAACTCTGTGGTCTTGAGCTCGGGCTCCTGCTCCTGAAGATGGAGAAATCCGGCCTGCAGTGGTGGTGGCAGCAGCCCTGTCATCTGAGGAAGAGAATGCTGCTGGACAAAGTTTCATGAATTATTCTGACAACAGATGCCAATCACTCAACTTGAGTATCCCAGAGCCATTGAAACTGCAGGGAAATTCTGTGGTTGATCAATCACCTTGAGGCGAGGGCCATCAGGTTGGCTCTTCTGCGTTTCTGGCCCCTGGTCAAGGGCCAGGTGGTTCGAATGTTTTCAGACAATGCCACAGCGGTGGCTTAGGTTAATCAACAAGGCAGCACAAGGAGTGCTGGGGTAGCCCTGGAGATGGCTCTCCTGTTTTATCTGGGTGGAGAAGAACCATCTAGCTTTGTTGGCTCAGCACATTTCTGGAGTGGACAGTGTGGCAGTGGACTTTCTCAGCTGGTGCTCTCTGGATCCAGAAGAGTGGGAGTTGAGTCAGGATGTGTTCAGTTGATTCTGCGCCTCAGGGGTCGCCTCAGGATGGATGTGACAATCCACTCCATTGCCAAACTGCTGCACAGAGACAGTGTACAAGTTGACATCTGGCTCAGACTTAGTCAAGTCTATGCCTGCTGTATGTGTTCTTCCGTAGCCCCTGGTGGGGTGTATAGAGTGCCACCTGGGAAGAATTATTCTGGTCAAGGAGAGCCTGGTTCAGAATCTGATGTGGCTCCTGCAAGCACTTCACCTCTGTTTGCCTCCATCTCGGGGCCTATTGCATCAGGCATCTGTCGTCCTGGAGGACCAGATTTCCTTCCTGCTTGCTTGCAGCTTGGCTCTTGAGAGAAGATGGCTCATGCATAAGGGCTACTCTGTGACAGTGGTTTCCACTCTGCTTGGAGCCCGGAGGAGGTCTGCCAATGTGGCATATGTGCAGGTTTGGTGACTCTCTTGGTGATGGTGTGGCACATGGCATCTGGCTCCTGAGGCGACCAAGGTGCCATCCTGGTTGGCCTTTTCTACAGTATGGTCTGGAAAAGGGATTTTCTCTTAGCTCCCTGAAGGTACAGGTGGCATCTTTTGGACTGTTTAAGAGATTCAGTGACTGGTAAATCTCTAGCCTTGCATCCAGATGTTTCGTGCTTTCTTCAGGGGGTTCAGAGTCTGCATCCTCCCCTTCTGGTCTATGGTTCCTTCCTAGGATCTGTGTCTTGTGCTCAGGGCCCTGATGTTTGAACCCTTTAAGCCATTGAAGCACGCTACTCTGAAGGATTTGATGCTCAAAACAGTCGTCTTGGTTGCGATTTGTTCTGCAAGGCGGATTTCTGAGCTGCGGGCTCTATCTTTCTGAGATCCTTACCTATCTAGATTTTTTTTTCTGAGGCGGCAGTTTTTATTCAGCTCGTGCATTCCTTTGTGCCTATTCATAGATTTGTAGGAGGGTTTCATAAAATTTATAAGGGGGGTGTCTGTGTATATGAGTGAGTGGGAATGTGTATGGGTGGCGTACTACCTTTTTAACTTTCGAAAGGGAGACTATGATGTTGTTGTTGTTGTTAAGTGCCGTCGAGTTGACTCATGGCGACCCTCTGGATAGCTATCCTAAATTGGGTTCGGTCTTCAGTCAGGCGGCTCATTGTTGACAGACTGGTACCCGTAGCTGCTGTTATTGTATCGATCCATCTCATTGCTGGCCTTCCTCTTTTGCGTTGACCTTCTATCTTGCCAAGCATGATGTCTTTCTCTAATGATCTCTCTCTTCGCATGATGTGTCCAAAGTATGAAAGTCGAAGTCTTGTCATCTGAGCTTCTAAAGAAAGCTTAGCTTTGATCTCCTCTAGTACCGACTGGTTTGTTGTTCGGGAAGTCCATGGTATACACAGTATTTGCCGCCAGCACCATAATTCAAAGGCATCAATTTTCTTCCTGTCTTGTCTTTTTCACTGTCCAGCTTTCACATCCATATGATGTTGTTGAAAATACCATGGCTTGAACAAGTTGAATCTTTGTATGGAGAGAGACATCTCTACTCTTAAGAATCTTATCTAGGTCTTTCATAGCCATTCTGCCAAGAGCAATGCGTCGTTTGATTTCTTGACTGCTTGTTGCTTCTTTATTGATAATTGATCCAAGTAGGTTAAAGTTGTTCACAATTTCAATTTCTTCTCCTTCAACGATGAACCTGTTGATTATGCCAGTTGTCATGATCTTTGTCTTTACATTAAGGTGCAGGCCCATTTTGAGACTATGTTCTTTGATTGTGAGAAGCAAATGTTTCAGATCATCTTCATTTTCAGCCAGTAATGTAGTATCATCAGCATAGCGAAGGTTGTTGATGAGTCTTCCACCAATCTTCACACCTCTGTTGTCTTCATACAATCCTGCTTCTCTGATGATTTGTTCTGCATATAAATTAAACAGGTAGGGGAAAAGTATGCAGCCTTGTCTTACACCTTTGCTTATTTTAAACCATTCTGTTTCTCCTTGTTCTGTTCGAACTGTTGCTTCTTGATCAATGTACAGATTGCGCAAGAGAACGATCAGGTGTTCTGGTATACCCATGCTTCTTAATGTGGCCCAGAGTTTCTCATAGTTTACACAGTCAAAAGCCGTGCTATAATCGATAAAGCACAAATAGATATCCTTTTGGTATTCTTTAGTCTTTTCAAGGATCCATCTCACATCCGCAGTGATGTCTCTCGTTCCTCGCCCTTTCCTGAACCCTGCTTGCACTTCAGGTAGTTCTTGTTCCAGGTATGGTTGTAGTCTCTTTTGAATAATCTTCAGTAGAATCTTGCTGGCATGTGGGATCAGAGCGATTGTTCGATAATTGCCACAGTCAATTGAATCACCTTTCTTTAGTATTGGTATAAACACAGATCTTTTCCAGTCAGTTGGCCATGATGTTGTCTTCCATATTTCTTATTTTTATTTTTTTATTTACATTCTCTTATATACCGCGCTATTCTGCATCAGTACGGTTTACATTGAACAAACTGAAATTACATTGAACAGGGCATTATAACTTGGAGAGCCGTGTAAGTATGGTAACAGCTGCATCAGACTGCTGCAATACTTCTATAGGAATGCAATCAATGCCTGGTGCTTTTTTCTTTGATAAGGCCTTCAATGCTGCTTCAACTTCTTCTTTCATCACCAATGGTTCCCGATCATAAGGTACAGGTTGAAACGGCTGTTGGTCCACTTGATCTTTATCATATAAAAACTCTGTATATTCCTTCCACCTTTTCTTGATCTTCTCAGCATCATTCGATATAGAACCTTGAGCATCTTGTAACATTCCAATTCGAGGCTGGAACCTTTTCTTTAACTCTCGTAGCCTCAGGAAAGCCGATCTTGTTTTCCTCTAATAGTTTCTGCTTCTATTTCCTTGCAAGTGTCATTGTAGTACTTTTCCTTGTCCTGTCTTGCTGCACGTTGGAAATCTCTGAGTTCTGCGATTGTCTTTCTTTCTCCTCTGGCTTTAGCTTCTCTGCGTTTCTGGGAAATTCTCAGAGTTTCTTCCGTCATCCATTTTGGCCGTTTTTGCTTTTTCACCTTTTGTAGAGACTTCTCGCTTTCTTCCAACACAACCTTCTTGATGTCATTCCATAACTCTTCCGGAGCTCTGTCATTTGTATCTAAAGCAGCAAATCGATTTTGCAGGCAGTCTTTAAATTCCAGTGGTATATTCTCAAGGTCATATTTTGCTGCATCCATGAGTGGTTTGCTCTTTTTCAACTTTAGCTTGAGTTTGCATACTAGTAGTTGATGATCTGTACCACAGTCAGCTCCAGGTTTTGTCTTTGTTGATACAGAGCTTTTCCATCGTTGACTTCCACAGATGTAGTCAGTTTGATTTTTATACAATCCATTGGGTGAAGTCCATGTGTACAGTCGCCGCTTGTGTTGCTGGAAGAAGGTGTTTGAGATGAATAGATCATTGGTCTTGCAGAATTCTATCAGACTTTCTCCAGCTTCATTTCTGTTGCCAAGTCCATATTTTCCAACTACTTTGCCTTCTTCTTTGTTGCCAACTTTTGCGTTCCAGTCACCCATGACTATCAGGATATCCTGTTTGCATGTTCTGTCAATTTCAGCTTGTACTTGTTCATAGAACTCTTCAATTTCATTCTCTTCTGCAGCTGTTGTTGGGGCATATACTTGAATTATAGTTGTGTTGATAGGCAATCCTCGTAGACGAATAGAGATTTAAGCGTTAGCTGACTGCATTGTATTTCATTACAGTTCTTGCAAGTTTCTTCTTTATTATAAATGCAACACCATTTCTTCTTTGTCTTTCATTTCCAGCATAGTAGACCATGTGATCATCTGATGCAAAGTGCCCGATGCCAGTCCATTTCAGTTCGCTGACACCCAACAGATCAAGTTGTACACGTTCCATTTCATTCTGGACCACCTCCAACTTCCCTTGGTTCATGCTTCGTACGTTCCATGTTCCAATGTGTAAGACATCTTTACAGCTTCTGACTCTCATTTCATGCGCAGCTACATCAGCAGTCAGACTTCCTGAGGGCTTTGATCCAACCACATCATAAATGCTGGCTTTACTCTGAAAAGTCTTAAGCTGTTCCCCAGTAGCTAGTTGAGTGCCTTCTGACCTGGGGGTCTCATCTTCCAGCACCATAGCACAATTTGTTTTGTTGTAACTATCCATTGGGTTTACATGGCAAGATACAGAAGTAGATTGTCGGGCCTTTCTTCCGCACAGTTTGGTGGTGTTGCCGTTGTCACAAAAATGTGATCCTCCACCGTCAACACTATCCCATTCTGCTGCTGCCCAGATGGGTGGTTTGTCTTGGTCTGGCACCTCAGCTGAGACCTGTCCATCTTGGGAGACCCTGCCAGTAGTTAAACTACCGATAGTTTAGCTCTCAGCATCACAACGAAACCCGGCAAACAAGGAAAGAAGAAGCACAGCACCCCCACTCACACCCACATAAACACCAACCGACCCACAAACATCTCCATAGAGCTTATCAATGCCAGGTCAGTACGAAACATAACAAATACCATCTCTGACCACATAAAAGACCAGCAAACAGACATCCTGTGCATCACCGAGACATGGCTGTCACCCACCGACAATGTGCTACTCAACCAGCTAGTCCCTGACACCCACACAGCATTCAACTGCCCTCGCACTCAAAGAAGAGGAGGAGGGGTCCTCATCATAGCAAGGACCAGCCTAAAGCTAAAAAGTAAAATCTCAACTAATACAAACCACTGCAACACAATCATTGAAAACTCTAACCTAGCCATATGCCTTACCTACAGAGCGCCAGACACACCATCAGATGAACTTTCAGCAATCCTAGAGGCAACATACGCAGTCAACAACCTACACAAACAACTCATAATACTTGGAGGCTTCAATATCAGATCTACTAGCAGAAAAGAGGCAGAAGCCTTCCTATCAGCTCTGGACTCCCTCCAATTCACCCAACTCAACACCCCCACCCACAACCTTGGACACACCCCCAACCTAATCTTTGCTCCAAACAACTTAAAGGAAGGAAGCCTCATCTCAGGGCCATACATCACACCGGTACCCTGGTCAGACCACCACCTAATAAAGATTAAACTACAAGTAACAGACTCAAAAAGGCAAAACGACCCACCCCCAACCAGGAGATTCAAAAGCTTCAACAAGGAACAGTTCACACAAGACATGCAACTACTCCTCAATGCCGAAACAATGGACATAGATGAGCAAATCTCCAAATGGAACGACATCATTTCATCTGCCGCCAGACCACCCACCCGCAGAACACAACAATCACACAGCAGAAAACCCTGCTCCACTCCATGGTACTCCAAGGATATACGAATAGCAAAGAGAGCACTAAGACGACTTGAACGCCGAAGGAGACGCAACAAATCAACATCCCTACAGGAACAATACCAGACAAAACAAAAGAAATATAACAACCTCATGAACCAGCAGAAGAAAGAATACCATACTATTTATTTTATTTTTTATTTATTTAAGGATATTTCTATCCCGCCTTATCCTTCAATCAAGGCGGTGAGCACAGCAAACGATCATTAGCAAGTGTTGTGTGTGTCAGGTGAGAGTATGTATAGTGGGGGTGCGTGTGTGCGGATGTGCTGATTAGAATAAGCTATTTACAGTGTGCGCTATGTACAGTATATACATGGGTTTTCTGGGTCTGTTTCTGGTTGTGGGTGAGCTGTCATTGAGTCCAGATTGGATCCGGTTTGTAGATTCTGGTTAGGCGTTTGGACCGTAGTGCTCTGTGAAGAGCACAGTCTTCAGGTGCTTTCGGAAGTCCTTCAGATCTTCAGTTGATCTGACCTTATCATGAAGTCCACTAACAAACCCCTTGAACTCGTAAAGAACCTCACCAAGGAACCCTCCAACAGAAACGAACAACAAATAGACCCACAGATCTTCGCTGACCACCTCAAGAACAAATTCACTGCAACACCCAAGAACAACAGCGCGTCAGTGAAATACAAGACATCCGAACCTGACCGGAGCTGGGGCACATTCGACATCCCATCGAATGAACAACTCTCCAAGATCATCACTGACCTCAACACCAGCACCGCTCCTACAGATCCCTGCCCAGTAGCCTGGATCAAAGCAATGAAAAAGGAACTAACACCAGTCGTACGGAAAATAGTAGATAACTCTCTCTCCAAGGGAACAATGCCAAACTCCCTGAAGCTAGCCACAATACGTCCAATTTCCAAGAAAACCACCCTGGCTAAAACACCCAGCCGCCTACAGACCCATATCAAGCTTACCATTCCTGTCCAAGATCATCGAGAAAACAGTCCAACACCAGCTCCAACAACACATCGACATCTACAATCCACTGGACCCCAATCAACACGGTTTTTGACCCAGACATGGGGTTGAAACCATACTGATCCAGCTATTCGACAGCCTTTTGAGGATAATCGACAACACCAGAATGGGCGGCGTCATGATATTCCTAGATATCTCCTCAGCTTTCGACACACAACCCTACTAAACAGACTACAGGAGGCAGGCCTACACAGTACTACTCTGAACTGGTTTACATCTTACCTCACCAACAGACAACTACAAGTCAAGTGTGGAACAAAGACCTCTCAACCGTTCAGAGCCACTCGAGGAGTCCCACAAGGCTCAGCTCTCTCTGCCCTGCTATTTAACATCTACGTACAACCCATATGCACCATCATCAAGGACCACAAGATTCAATACACCATATACGCAGATGACATAATGATATACACACCAAACAAACTGGACAACCCAGACTACTCCAACATAGCCAACTGCTTCCAACAAATGGCAACCTGGCTGCAAGAAAACAACCTATCAATAAATTACAACAAAACCGAAGCTCTATTCATCACAAGAAACCGGACATTCTCACCATCGGCCACCATCAACCGAAACAACACCATCATACCGGTAAGACAAGAAATAAAATACCTGGGAGTAATGCTCGACAAGGACCTCAACCTCCAGTCCCACATTGCAAAAATAACAAAGAGCGCTTACATCAAAATGAGGACAGTCGGAAGGCTCAAACCCATCCTCGCCCATGAACACTTCCGAACAGTCTGTCAAGCCATCATCACTCCAACCCTAGACTATTGTAATCACATCTACCAAGGACTACCTAAAAAGACAATAAAACCACTACAGCTAGCACAAAACACAGCCGCACAACTCACGACAGATCACACAATTCACAATCACATTACCCCCATACTGTACCACCTACACTGGCTCCCAATCAGCTCCAGAATCCAATTCAAAGTACTTCTACACATATTTAAAATAATACACAACCTATCAGCAGACAGCCTACGCCCTCTCATAAAAACCGATGACAACAGGAGACCAAGAAGAAAAGGAACCTCAGACACCATCAGAACCCCAAAAGAATTTGCTAAAACAAGGCTGGCCACATCAAGGAGGGCACTCTCCTAGACCACATAAGATCAACCAAGAACCTCAAGGACTTCAGAAAACTTCTTAAGACTGATCTATTTACAGTACATTTCAAGGACCTCACGTAAAATTTCTACCTCAAGACATTACAGAATCACGATCCTACCCCCAAGACATTACAGAATCTCAATCCTAGCACGCCTCTCAAACAGCCCCATTTTGTATATATGTATATAGTTCATTATGTAAATAGTTCACTGATATAATCTAACGCACTGCCCCACACACTACACTTCTCAGTTCTCACACTGCATGCTACAAACCACACTTTATTATTGATTTTGATTGATGTGCCACACCGCCTTGATTTAACGATAAGGCGGTATACTAAATCCTTCTAAATAAATAAATAAAATAAAATGATGCACGCAAGCTCTCACAGCACGACAAGCTGCAAACCAAGTGAGAGGGAGACTATGATAAAATGAGGAAAATAGTTTAAGAAAAAACTAAAAGGAGCAGTTGCAAAGGTTAAAGATTTACATCAAGCATGGGTGGTAGTTAAAAATACTATCTTGGAAGCCCAGACCAGCTGTATTCCACGCTTTAAGAAAAGTGGAAGGAAGTTCAAAAAACTGCCAGCATGGTCTAAAGATAAGGTCAGAAAGGCTGTTGCCAAAAAGGCATCTTTCAGGAAATGGGAAAAAAGAGCCAAACGACAAACTGGAAACAGCACAAGCACTGGCAAGTTAAATGCAAGGCATTGATAAGGAAGGCAAAGAGAGAATTTGAGAAGTTTGCTGTGGAAGCAAAAACACGTAATAAAGACTTTTTCAAGTACATTCGTAGCAAAAAACCTGTGAGAGTCAGTTGGACCATTAGATGATAGAGGGGTAAAAGGGGTACTAAGTGGACAAGGCCATAGCGGAGAGACTGAATGAATTCTTTGCTTCGGTCTTTACTGAGGAAGATGTAGTGATGTTACCCATGACTGAAGTGGTATTTAAAGGTGATACTGCAGAAGAATTGAAAGAAATATTGATACAGCAGGAAGATGTATTACAACTATTTGATAAACTGAAGAGTAGAAAATCACCTGGACTGGATGATGATGAAAGAACTGAAATATATATTTATTTATTTATTTACATTCTCTTATATACCGCGCTATTCTGCATCAGTGTGGTTTACATTGAACAAACTGAAATTACATTGAACAGGGCATTATAACTTGGAGATTACTATTTTACAGGGAACATGGGCTATGGAGGGTTAAGTGGCTTGCCCAAGACCACAAGGAGCACCTGTGGGACTAGAAACCACAGTCCTTCCGGCCCAAGGTTGCTGTCCTCTAGTGGGATTTGAACCCCCGACCTTCCGGCCTGAAGTACCTTGCTCCAGCCACTAGGCCACTCCTCCACTCATATGAGATTACTAATACTAATAGGTCTGCAGTCTGAACTAGTATTTAAAATCATCTGTATTACCTGAAGATTGGAGGATGGCCAATGTAATGCCAATTTTTAAAAAGGGTCCCAGGGGTGATCCGGGAAACTACAGACTGGTGAGTCTGACATCAGTACCGGGGAGGGGAGCGGCTAGTCCCTCCATACAAGTCTCTAGTGAAACCATATTTGAAGTACTTTAATGGCACCCTCAAAAGGATATAAATAGGATACAGTTAGTTTAAAAAGGTGGCTACGAAAATGGCCAGTAGTCTTTGTCGTAATGCATATGGGAACAGACTTAAAGGGCCTGATATTCAAAGTCATTTACAAGGTTTACTGCGTAAATGCTGCTGAACAGTATATTCAGTACATGATTAGTGCCGCTGAATATTCCTCTACTAATACTGCTTAGCATTGGGGCGTGTTGTGGGCATTCCGGGGCATGTCATGGGCAGCAACTGTCGCTTATTGGGTAGCGGCAATATTTCACTGCTACCCAGTTAATGACACTTGGGTAAAGTTAGGTGCAGCAAAAGCTGGCCTAGCTTTAACCGTTGGAACTAACTGGGCAGTGGCTCAATATTGCCGCTACCTGGTTAGTTTCTGCAGCTGCAGAGGCTGTGACGGGACATAGCCGTCCCAGAAGAATATTGGGCCCAAAGATCTCAATATGTATGTGTTGGCAGGAGGTAAATTTTAAATATCTCCATGGTATAAATGCACAGATGAGCCTCTTTCAGATGAAAGGAAGCTCTGAAATGAGGGGCCATAGGATAAGCTTGATAGATGGCAGCAGAACCGGCCCAAGGTTTTCGGCCACTCTAGGCAGAAACTCTGGCCTTGCTGCCCCCTCCCTAGTTTCTGCTGCTTTGACCCCTCCCCGTTGCTGCTGATTCAGTCTTGGGAGGGAGAGGCAGGCAGCGGCAGCATTTCAGAAATCTGCGGCTTTTTGCTGCCGCTTTATTTATTTATTTAACAATTTTTATATACCGTCTTTCTACAAGTCAAGACGGTTTACATAGAACAATTTATAGCAGTGTGTTTCAACTGTTTACATGGAACATAGCATTGGATACATATAGTATCAAGAATAACTATGTACAGCGATCAAAGATCAGCTTTCTTGCCCATGACAGACCATGTCCTGCAGCACACATGGCCTGCTGCAGGCAAGAAAGCGGCTGCAAAAAGCAGCAGATTTTTGAAATGCTGCTGCTGCCTGCCCCCACCCCCCAACAGAATCGGCAGCAGCTGGGGGGAAAGGGTGGCACAGCTGGTCATGTATGCTGCTGCTTCCGCAACCCACCCAGTTGTCTAGCTCGCCTAATGTACAGGCCTGCCCTGGGTGGCAGACTTAGGATAAGTCTAAGGAAATACTTAATTACAGAAAAGGTGGTGGATATGTGGAATAGCTTCCCAGTGGAGAACAGTATCAGACATCAAGAAAGCATGGAAGAACAGAGGATCTCTTGAGGGAAGATTTTAGTAGTTAGCATTGACAGGCAGACTGGAAAGGCTGTATGGTCTTTATCAGGCATCATTTTTAATGTTTACATTTTGGGGATGGTATGAGTGCATAACTTCATGGATATTGACTGAGTGCAATATAGTTGAGTGAATAGTTTGTGAGTCAGCCCCTTCCCTACTCCTAAATTCTTTCTCTTCTGTCTCTCAGCCTCCTGCCCTCCCTTCCCCTTTTGCTTTGTTCAACCCCCCCCCCCCCCACACTTCTCTCTCACATCAATCTGTTGACTTGGTCTCCCTTGCCAGCATGTGGGTGTCTTCTTGCACTAGTAAGAGCTGGATGCTGTCGGCAACAGGGCATTCGATCACATGCAAAAAAACAACACAAAAACTTGTTACCTTCTATTTCTCCGGGAATAAGCAAGAAGTCAGTGCTCACATATGGGTGATGTCAGCACTGACTGAGCCCTCGCGGAAGCATCCCCGCAGCTTTCAAAGAAAGTCTTTGGGATATGCCACTACACTTGTGTGGTCCCCTTCCCGCCCAAGGGTGCCATCTTGCTCAGTCTCCTTTTATCCACGGAGCCCTAAAGACATTCATCTTTCTTGTCCCCGATAAAAGTTGATTTTTTTTTCTCTCTGAGTTTTATACTCTCCTCCGGTATTGCACCAGTACTCTTCCCTCCTACCGACCTCGTTGCCTTGGCATCAAGTTCGGTCTATTTCTGTAGTTTTTCTTTTCCTGGCGTCTTCACGCCTTTTTCTTCCATTGGCAGCTCAGCGAGTCTTCGACCTCGCAGGGGTACTTTTTTGCCCCATGGCTACCAGTGAGTGGCTTTAAGCAGTGTGATTGGTGCTTCAAAATTGTCTTTTGACCGACACATATGACTTCTGTCTCCGCTGCCTCAGGC
The DNA here is from genome assembly GCA_033557465.1 of Ichthyophis bannanicus. Classification (NCBI taxonomy): domain Eukaryota; kingdom Metazoa; phylum Chordata; class Amphibia; order Gymnophiona; family Ichthyophiidae; genus Ichthyophis; species Ichthyophis bannanicus. The sequence continues at coordinate 554,518,190 of CM066031.1, forward strand.
CTGACCACGATCCGTCAGCCTGTGGTCTCTGCAAGAGAATGTCCAGTAAGGTCCTCAAGAGCCACCAGCAGCAGCACGATATGTTTTTCCCCAAGTCCCCAGTGCCTTCGAAGGTCAGGGCCTCATCTGAGGCCCCGACAACTCGGCCAGAGCCTCCCAAACCAGAGCCTCATGGAGGTCCTCAGAAAGGGAGTCTCCCTTGCGGGAACCCAAGAAGAAGAAACCCTCAAAGGTGGTGTCCTTGGACAGCTCCAGCCGGCCAGGTGCTCCCCGGGCCCGGTCCTGCAGGCCGAGACTTTTGTCCAAGGCGTCTGAGAAGGAGAGGCCTGTGAAGATCCCCCGGAAGGATCTGACTGTGGACCGACCCCGGTCCCCAGACACTACCCTCGTTGAGGATTCCCCTTCGGGGAAGCCAGTGTCGGGCCCGAGTCCCTTGGTGCCAGTGCCGAAGGCTGCGGAGCCTTTTAGCCTGGAGTCCAGAATGGTGGCCATGGAGCGAAGCTTCTGCCCTCATGGACCAGCAGTAGGTGCTGTTGTCCGCCCCGACCGGTTCATCCGCCCCGACCATCGGGCCCTCGACGTCCAAGTCGTCCCCGGAGGCCGAGCCGATCCTCGGCTGAGGTCATGATCCGAGTCCTGCTTGATGGGACCGTGGTTATCCCCAGCAAGTTTACCGGGCACTGGCCGCAGGGCTTCAGGGGCCCTGAGGCCCTCAGAGCAGCCCTCCTACAAGTCCTCTATGGACTACTCCGAGTGGGAGACGGAGGACAAGGAGTCCCCCATTATCCGTCTCCACTGCGACATCCCATCTGACTCTCCTGTCTCGGAGCCTCGATGGCTGTCCCCACCCAAGGATATGGGTTTCCTTGATTTTGTCAAGGACATGTATAAGGCCCTGGCATTCCCATCCGAGTCAGAGGACCACCCTCTGGCAGATGAGTTGGAAATCCTCCTATATAAGGCCCCTCGGTGGGAATCGCTCACAGTGCCCATCCCGCCCATCCTGGAATGGCTGATGCTCTGATTGTGGGAGACACCAGCTTTGGTGCCGGCGGTGAGCAAGCAGCTCAACTCGCTGTATTGAGTCATCTGGAGCCTGGCCTTCCAAAAGTCACAGCTGCCGCAATAACGCCCTGGTGGTGGAGTCGGCCATTCGTCGGCTGAAAAGCCAGAAGATTGCACTCCTTGGTGCCCCCCGGCAGGGAGGCCTGTGCCCTGGATGCCATCGGCAGAAAGTGCTACCAGGGCTCAATGCTCATCGGCCGCATCCGGGCCTACCAGCTGTACATGGGTATGTACCTGAGAGACCTGGCAAAGGAACTCGCTAGGTTCTCGGCTGGTCTCCACAGAACCTTTTGCAGCGGTTCAAGAACCAGGCCAAAGCAGTACGTGAATGATCCAAATTCATGTCTCGAGCGGCCTATGACTGGTTTGAGTCGGCGGCTCGTGTAGCGGTGGCTGGTATCAGTGCACGCCGCCAACTACAGTCATCCAACCTCGAGCAGTGGGTTCAGGACCAATTGGTCAGTGTCCCTTGCCAAGGAGAGAACCTCTTTGGCAAACCTATGACAGACAAGGCTGCCAAGCTGGAGACTGAGTTCATGACGAGGACCAGGCTCTCTATAAAAAAAAAAATACTGCTGCCCATCCCTGGCAGAAGGGCTCTGTTAAAAAGCTCTTCCACCCGAGGAAGGGACCTGCTTACAGAAACTACCCACCTTATCAGGCCTCCCCAGCTCCCCAACAGGATGGGCATGGCCCACGTAAGCCCAGCCAGGGGGGAGTGTTTGACCCCTTGAGCATAGTCTCTCTACCCCAAGAAGATCAGCAGCCCATATGGGGCCGTCTGGCCCTCTATGCCCAGGGGTGGGTGACCATCAGCACCGATTCCTAAGCACTAAGGGTAGTCAGGGAGGTTACCTCCTCCACCGGGACCACCTTCTGAAGGAGTTGGCAGGTCTTCTCGAGGACAAAGCAGTGGAACCGGTGCCCCACCACCTCAGGGGCGAGGAGTTCTACTCCAGATACTTTCTTGTGCCAAAGAGGACAGGTGAGGGAGACGTTCAAGATGCTCTCCCTTGGAACATTGCTACCATACCTCTACAGTACCATCTGCACAACTCCCCCGATTGGGGTAGAGCCTCAGAGTGGGAAACCAGCTTCCCTCCCGCTCTGCAGCTCCAGCCCAATCAGGGCAAAAGACACAGGATATCTGCAGCTGCCATTGGGCGTGCCTGCGCCTGGTGGGCCCATGCCAGAGGGCCCATTGGCATGACCCTTAGGTAGGGCATGTAGGCGGTGAAGCAGGCGTCTCTTCAAAAGATCAATGCATCCAACGTAGAACAAGGAAACCACAGCGGTACATCCAGAACTGAACCACCAAACTTCACCATTCTCCAGTGAAAAGTTAGAAAGTAAGCCACAGAGCTAGGACAGCAAGTTTATTGAAGAAATTAACTCTCCCTGCCTCAGCCAAGGTAAATGCCTTAATCCCAGGGACTCAACAGCACCTCATATCTACTCCTCCAAACATAGAGGCCTCACCTATCCATACACACTAACCCACACACCAACCAATCTCCCAAAACAAAACTTCACGGGGAGGAAGTGACGTCACCGGAGCCGATGGCGGCTTGAAGGAGCCGCTCCGGCACTGACCCAGCCAAAAGCAGCGCAAAATAAATCCCTCGGAGGCGGCAAGCGGTGAAATCGGCCGCGGACAGCAGGCGGGAGCTGACAGGACCGCTGAAACGCCGGCGGGCGTAAAATCATTCAGGCAGTGCGGTGCCCGAGCGGGAGAGTGCCGCGGCAGAGCGGTGGGCCGAAAATGGCGCTTGGAGGCAGCGTGGCGGTGGCGTTTGCAGCAGGCAGCAGCTAAGGGCCAGCACTGTTGACGACGGCACAGCTCCCCAAAGTGAAAGATCCATAGGAACCAGAGAGCTGGAGGTGAGCGGGGCTGAGGAGATATAAGGCAGCAGAGGAGCAGGTCTGGTGTGTCCAGTGCGGCTGGAGGGACGCAAGGGCTGAGGAGAGAGCCCGGAAGATCCGGGCAGGCTGAGACGGCTGCGGGCCAGCAGGGGGGCTATTGGCAAGAGCGCTAGGCCTGGAGGCCGGGTTCTAAGAGGAGCTGGAGGAGGCCGGACATCAGCGCTCGGACGGAAAGGAGCAGGGGAGGATCCCAGAGCGGTGCTAACCAGCAAAAAAGAGGCAAGTGAGCACCAATACAAGAAGATCTGGGCTGACCTTGAAGGGGGTGTCTGGCACGGAGATGACCACCAGACGAAAAGCGGCCGACCTCAGAGACTATGCGTACACAGGGACGCAAGGAGGGAAAGGTGAGGGCGGGCAGCTGGAGAACAAAAAGCCCCCTGAGGGGCCAGGAGAGCCAGGCGGAGCAGGAGCCATGGAGATTGTAAAAGGCCCAGAAATGGACTCTATACAGACTATCACGAGAACGGAGCTTAGAGACTGGTATCTGGATATTAAAAATGAAGTGCAGTCTGTGAAGAGCGAGCTGAACGCCGTGCTGGGCCCCCTGAAAGAAGAGGTTGGAGAGCTGGTGTGTAGAATGGGGGACCACGAGAACAGGCTGCAAGAGATTGAACTACATCAGGAAGAAGAGACACAACGATCGGCGCAGTTGGGGTCACAATATGAGACTTTGTTATATAAGCTGGAGGATCTGGAAAACCGCTCTCGACGTAATAATCTGAGAATCAGGGGAATACCGGAGGAGACCGAGTTCCAGGATAGCGAGAAGGTGGCCCGTTCTGTCTGCTTGGAGGCCCTACGACTGGGTGGTGAGGAGGCGACTGCTACGGATCTACAACTTGAAAGGGCTCACAGAGCACTGGGGAAACCCGTGGGCAATAAACCCCGAGACATTATCATCTGTCTGGCTCGGTATAAAATTAAGGAAAAAATTGTTAATAAAACCAGACGAGGAGGAACTCTCATGTGGCAGGGATATCCGGTGCACATATATGAAGACCTCTCTGCAGGCACCTTGCAGAGGCGGAAGGCCATGCAGCCCGTTACACAAGTGCTGCGGAGAGAGGACATTAAATACCGCTGGCTTCACCCCTTTGGACTCTCATTTACCTACAAGGGGCGAACATGGCGGGCACAGACACCGGAGGAGGCACTGAAGGCTCTTCGGGATGCGGGCCTGAGCACCCAGGGGGCAGAACTGGGGATGGGTTCTTCCATCGGTGGGCAGCAGAGGCTGAGGGGAGGTAGCCCAGAGAGCGGAAGAGACGGAGCGACACGACCGGGGCAGCAGCCGCAAGAGGACCAGCGGATGGAAGATACTTGAAGCAACTTGTGGACTGATAACATGCTGGTATAAGTGTTGAAGGGAGGGGGAGGAGTGTTGTCTTTAAGAATGTTTTATATGCGACATACAGATATTTTGTAACGCATTTGGAGGTTAGGAGGGAGGGGGAAGGGGAGACCGGGTGGGGAGGGGGAGGGGGTAGATGGATGGGAGGGGGAGGAGGGGGGTGAGGTGGGGGGGCACCGGGAGGGTGGCATTAGAGAGGGCGGAAGGGGGAGGGATGGACGGGTGAAGGTCGGCCTGAGGAGAGGGGTAGGGGGGGGAGAGGGTCTGGATGTAAGGAGGGGGGAGAGCGGGATGGAGGTGGGTGGGGGTAGGGGCAGGTTAAGGAGTAAGGCTGGGGAAGGGAAGGGGCGCACTACTCCTGAGTTATCCTCTGGAAGTAACGGAGGATGGGGCTGGGTTGGGGAGGGAGGGGGCAGGAGGGCTTGAGGAGGTCGAAGGGGGTCTGGGGTATCGGGGGAGGGATGAAGGGGGGGTAGGGGGAGGGAGGGGGGAGTGGAAACCGTAGAATGTTAAATGTTATGACCTTAAATGTGAAAGGGCTGCGAACACGACAGAAACGCCAGTTAGTGGGGAGAGAGGGTAAAAGAATGGGGGTAGATATTATGTATACAAGAAACGCACTGGCGGGTGGGACTGGAATTTTTGTTGGAATCTTGGCTTTTTCCCAAATTTGTTTTGGCGGGGCTGAGATTAAATTCTAGGAAAGGGGGGGTGGGCATCATGGTGGGGGGAGAGTACCACTCTAAAGTGAAGGAAGTTAGACGGGGGAAAGGAGGGAGATGGGTGGGGGTGTTATTGCAAATAGAAGAGGAGGAGGTATGGGTAATTAGTCTATATGGTCCCAATGAGAAGCAGGGGGAGATGTATGAGCAACTCGGGAAGGACTTGGCAGGATTGGGGGATACTCCAATAATCATGGGGGGGGACTTTAACTTAACGTGTAACCCTAGAATGGATACCAGTGGGGGGCAGGGGGGTGGCAGAAGGGGGGATAGACGCAGCCTGCATGCATTGCGAGAGCGCTTGGGGTTGGTGGATTTGTGGAGAAGTTGGCATCCGGGGAACGGAAATATACTTACTATTCACCAGTGCATAGCTCTTATAGTAGGCTAGACATGCTGTGGGGGGGTGGAATCTGGTTAGATAGGGTACGGGAGGTGGAACATGGCCAGGTCACTTGGTCAGATCATGCCCCGGTGAGTGTTCGATTTGATATAAGAGCGAAGGACGACAGTTTAAAATTCTGGCGACTTAACAATTCCTTGCTGGAGGAGGAGAAACACGTTGGGATGCTTAAGGCTCATATAAAGGACTACCTCCAGCTAAATGATACCGGAGTGGTGTCTGCGGGAGTGTTGTGGGATGGTTTAAAGGCGGTGATTCGAGGACAGCTGATAGGGCTGGGGGCGAGGGTAAAGCGGGAAAAAGGGGCTAGGGAAAGTGCTTTATTGCAGCAGTTGCGGCGCTTAGAGGGGGTGCATCAGAGGGTGGCAGACTCGGGTACCCTTACGGAGATCCAAAGGGTGAGAGGGGAGTTGAGTAACTTGCGAGCTCAGGAGATAGCATTCCAACTGGCAGTCTTGAAGCAGGCCCATTTTGAAGGTGGGAATCGGGCAGGAAAGGTGCTGGCCAGTCGCTTGAAGGGGCGGAGACAAGAGGGACATGTTGCGGGTATTAGGGGCAATAAAGGTGAGTGGGTCCAAAATTCCAAGGGAATTAGGGGGGTGTTTCGGGAGTACTATAGGACTTTGTATGAAAGCGAATTAGAGGGGGGTGAGAGGGACACTGCGGAATTCCTGGAAGAATGTGGGCTGCCACAGGTGACGGAGGAGGAACGGGAGCATCTTGGGTGGGAGATTCAGGAGGAGGAGGTGCGGAGGGCTATTACAGCGTTGAAATTGGGAAAGGCGCCAGGGTTGGATGGGTACACGGCAAAATTTTATAAGGTCTTGTCAGAACAGATTACGCCCATATTTACCAGGGTAGTTAATAGGGTGCTCCAGGGGGAGGGCCTTCCGCGCACAATGGCGGAGGCCGGTATAACGGTCTTGCCGAAACCAGGCAAGGATAGGGGGGTATGCGGTTCTTATAGACCCATCTCTTTAATAAATTTGGATGCAAAGCTATTGGCGAAAATTTTGGCCAACCGTATCCAGGACATAGTGCCGCACCTGATTCACCCGGACCAGACGGGCTTCGTGAAGGGGCGTCAGGGTAGCGATAATGTGCGAAAGATTTTGAATATGATGTGGCAACTTCAGCGTACTAAAGAAGAGGCAGTGTTAATCACTGTAGATGCGGAAAAGGCCTTTGACCGGGTGGAGTGGTCTTTTATGTTTCAAGTTTTGGACAAAATGGGGTTTGGAGGGAAGTATGTCAGTTGGCTTCGGGCTTTATATCAGGGTCCGAGTGCTCGAGTTCGGGTGAACGGGGGGTATTCGGAAAGTTTTGAGCTGCATAGAGGCACTAGACAGGGATGTCCGCTGTCACCCCTGTTGTTTGCCTTGGCTATCGAGCCGTTGGCGGCCTACATCAGGCGAATGGGGGACATTAAGGGAGTACAGATAGGTGGGCGGGAGGAAAAGATTGGCCTTTTTGCGGATGATGTTATCTTCACCCTGACACAACCGCTTACCACGCTACCAGTGCTAATGAGGGCTATACAACGGTACAGCCGCTTCGCGGGATATAAAATTAACCAAGGTAAAATGGAACTGCTGGGATTTAATTTGGCGCCCAGGGTGGAGGAGAGCTTGCGGCACCACTTTAAATTTAGGTGGGTGGAGGAGAGTTTTCGGTATTTGGGGATCCAGTTGGGGACCCCTCTATTTAGGATTAAACAATGGAACTATCAGGGGTTGGTTGAGAATATAAGGCAGGATCTATCACGGTGGAGGGGGTTGTATCTGTCTTGGATGGGGCGAATCGCGGTAGTCAAAATGAACGTTCTACCTAGGTTGTTGTTTGTTTATATGTCCCTGCCGTACCGGTTGGTCGGAAAGGAAATAGCTCGGACACAAAATCTATTACTGCAATTTATTTGGGATGGCAAACGCCCAAAGGTAGCCAGGGTGACCATGTATAAGCCTAAAATGGAGGGGGGGTTGGGAGTCCCCTCATTGCTCAGGTATTATGAGGCGGCGCAACTTCGGGCCATATTTGCCTGGAAGGAGGGGGTGGAGAGGCCTGGATGGGTGGGAATGGAGGGGGAGGGGGGGGACAGAAGGGGGAGCATGGATCTGGGACCCTGGGGGGGGAAGGAAGCGGTTGGGAGCAGAGAATCCTTACAGGGAACTTACCAGACAGGTTTGGCTGAAATGGAAGATGCACCTGTTAGGGGGGAAGCAATACTCTCGAGAAACTCCAATTCAGCTTGCCATGAAGGGTAGGATGGGGGAGGAGGCAGGGGTTTTTTCGGAGATGGGGGGAGTCCGGGTTGTGGAAGTTGGGACAGCTAGTGGGGGATGGGGGGAGGATTAGGGGTTTTGAGGAGCTGCAGCAGAAGTACAGTTTGGAGAGACGTGATAGATATGCTTATGTTAGTTTGTGGTACTGGCTTCAGAGGCCGGAGGTGAAGCGCGATCTGCTGGCTAAACCTACGCCCTTTGAGGAGATGATGGGGACTACAGGGATGCCCACTAGGATTATCTCGAAGCTATATAAAATCCTGGGGGAGTCTGCGCCAGGGGGTATACGGGGCCAGAAGCAGTGGGAGGAAGACCTGGGGGGGCAGTGGGACGGTGAGAGGTGGGATAGAATCTATATTAGAACTCATAAATTAGCACCGGGAACAGCAATGCTGGAAAACAGCTATAAACTACGGCTCAGAATGTATTGGACCCCGGTGTGGCTACATGCCTTATACCCTGCTAGTTCGGATCAGTGCTGGAAGGGGTGTGGGGCTAGAGGGGATTTGCTGCACATGGTGTGGGGATGCCCGGTAGTTCAGGAGTATTGGAGGGGGGTGGAAAGACTTACAGGAGACATTACAGGGGTGAAGGTCAGCTTTACCCCTAGTATGGTGATATTGAATGAAGGGGGGACGGGAGAAGGGGGGAGAGACAGGGGGAGGCTGCAGGGGTATTGTGTGATAGCAGGGCGGATGTGTCTCCTCCGCTGGTGGAAGAAACAAGATGTTCCCCCCTTAGCGGAGGTGGCGGGGCGAATGGAGCAGCTTTGGGAGTATTGTGCAATAGAAGCCCACCAAAAGCATACCGTTTCAAGATATACTAAGGTGTGGGAAAGTTATGAACGCTGGAGGGCAGAGAGAGGGGGGGGGGATTCAGAGGGAGGAGGGGGGGGAGTAGGAGTGCTTTGTTCACTGATGGGGGGGGGGCCTAGAGGGGATCTATCCTGTCCCATTATTTTCTCTTGAAGAGATCATGGGTGGGGGGAATCTATATCGCCCATAAGGGCGCAAAGGCTGGTAAGGGTAGTACATGACACGTTTACATTGAGGGCGATGCGGATGGGAGATCTCACTGACTGGGGGTCTGGGTGGAGGAAATGGTCAGCAGCAACCTGGTGGGGGGATGGGTGAAGGGGGGGGGGATAGTATGGGCTAGGGGGGGGAGGGGGGGGCAGGGTGGTATGAATGTTCATTCTGCTGGAGGGGTTATCTCGGGAGAATTTCTGTTAGGGTGGTGACAGTGGGGTTCGGGGAATGTGGGTGGGAGGGTGCTGAGAGTGCAGGTGTGGGCTATGGTACTGTGTGTTACATGGGAGTATATTGTATTCTATATAAGTTGTATACTGAGTGCAAGGGGGGGGGTAGGGTTTCATGGAAAAACCTACGGGGAAGCACTAGGAGCAGAGGCCTCTTCCAATGGTTAATGTTATGGATGTTTAAAAATGTTGATGGGTGGGTCTGTGGGGAGGACCACGGTTTATGTTGAGCATTGTATGTTGTGTTGGGTGCTAATAAAAAAAAATTTTAAATATTAAAAAAAAAAACAAAAAACTTCACAATGGCAACAACAACTTACTTCCTGGTTGCGCTCCTCACGCACTTTCTCCTCCATTACGCACAAGCTACCCCACTCTCCAAAAACACTATATTTCCAAACTATCATACCTCATTACTTTGTAAATTCACAATCCGCATACAAACAGCCTAGCTGGAGAAACATCATCACAATAAACACAAGCCCTCCTCCAACCCCACATAAGCCACACATTAACCTCAACATGATACCTCTGATCAGCATAGAGCTTATTAATGCCAGGTCAATAAGAAATAAAATCAATACTATGGCAGACTACATAGAGTCCCACCAAACAGATATCCTATGCATCACTGAAATGTGGCTTGCCCTCGCTGACAATGTTCTCCTCAACCAGCTCACACCTCCCACGCACACAGCATTCAACTGCCCATGCACACACAAGATGGGTGGTGACATCCTTATCCTGGCAAGAAGCAACCTAAGATTCAAGATCCGATACACCTCAAGTACTACCCTCTGCAATACAATCATCATTGAGAACATGCACCTAGCCCTATGCCTCACATACAGGGCCCCACATGCTTCCCCGGATGAACTGTCCTCTACACTGAAATCTGTCTGTGCAAACCATGCTCCTAACAAACCTTTGCTAGTTCTTGGAGACTTCAATCTCAAGTCTGCCACCAACAGATGCAGAAGCCTTCCTGGCTGCAATGGACACACTCGAATACACCCAACTCATTAACGCCCCCACCCACAGGCATGGATCTTCTCCAGATCTCATCTTTGTACCCAACCAACTACTTGAACACAACCTTGTCACAACCCCCACAGTCACACCAGTACCATGGTCTGATTACTACAGAATAAAAATCGATCTACATACTCCAAGCTTTAATGCATGTTGGGGCCAATTCCATTCAAAGAGATGATTCAAGTGCTTTGACAAGGACAAATTTCTCAGACACACTCCCTAACCTGAACAAAGACTCTATAGATCTAAGTAACATAACTGAGAACTGGAATTTAATCATCTCTAATGCAGCTACAGCACCAGAGGCCAGGAAATCAACATTGCAAGGCTGTAAACCCAAATCAGCCCCCTGGTACTCAAGAGAGTTACAAAAGGCAAAGAGAATACTACGAAGATTGGAACGACACTGGAGATGGAATAAGCCTAATACTACCCAAGAACTCTACCAGATAAAGCAAAAGGAATATAACAATCTTATCAATCAACAAAAAAAGGAATACTACACCAATCTCGTCCTCAAATCCACCAATAGACCCAGAGAACTATTTGAAATAGTGCGTACCCTCACCAAGGAACCCAAAACCAGTGAAGATGAATCAATTAATCTGCAGATCTTTGCAGACTTCCTGCAAGCCAAATTCACAGCCTCCCCACAATACACCCCAGTCAATCCCCCATGGTGGTCTCGGTGACAAACTTGCGCCCTGTCCTGATGGTGGACATCTGCCGGGCCGCCATCTGGTCTTCAGTCTGTACCTTTGCAGCCCATTACTGCCTGGAAAGAGTCCCGACAGGACAGTGCCTTTGGCCAGGCTGTGCTCCATAACCTTTTTGGAGTTTAGGCAACTTCTGTCCTCCGACCCTTCTGTGTTCAGGCTACCGGAGTGCAGGTTTCATCAGACATGGGGTCCTACTGTGGTCTGTGGGCACAGACTCAATTGCTGCTGCTTGCAGCTCCCCATGAGGGAGCCCTGTTTTGCTATGGGCTTTCAGTAGCCTGTAGCTGGGGAGTCCCATATCTGAGGACTGACGTCCTGCTTATTCCCAGAGAAAGCATAGTTACTCACCTGTAACAGGTGTTCTCCGGGGAGAGCAGGAATCAGTCCTCACAACCTTCCCTCCTCCCCTTGCCAAACAAATCTGATTGAGTTCTTTGACTGGGTGACCAGAGAACTAGATCAAGGGCATGCCAATGGATGTGATCTACCTAGATTTCAGCAAAGCCTTTGGTACTGTTCCTCATAGGAGGCTTATCAATAAACTCAACAGCTTGGGGATGGGTCCCAAGGTGGTGAACTGGATCAGAAATTGGTTGACTGACAGGTGACACAAGGTGACGGTAAACTGAACTCACTCGGATGAAAGGAAGGTGGTTAGCCGTATACCCCAGGGTTCAGTCCTGGGACCAGTACTGTTCAATATATTTGTGAATGATATTGCTGAAGGACTGAAAGGAAAAGTCTGCCTTGTTGCAGATGACACTAAAATTTGCAACAGAGCGGACTCCCCTGAGGGAGTGGAGAACATGAGGAAAGATTTACAAAAGCTTGGCAGTTAAAATTTAATGTGAAGAAGTGCAGTGTCATGCACTTGGGAAGCAGAAATCCAATGTGATAGAGGGCGAGAGTTTGGTGTTCACAGACCAGGAAAAGGTCCTTGGCGTGATTGTTTCTGAGGATCTCAAGGTGGCAAAACAGTGTGACAAGGCAGTGGCAAAAGCCAGCAGGATGCTGGGTTGCATATAAAGAGGAATTACTAACAGAAAGGAAGAAGTATTAATGTCACTGTACAAGTCGCTGGTGAGGCCTCACTTGGAATATTGTGTTCAGTTTTGGAGACCATATCTTACAAAGGATATAAAAAGGTTGGAAGCAGTTCAGAGGAAGGAGACCAAAATGATATGGAGCCTGCATCAGAAGACTTATGAGAAGACTTGAAGACCTACATATGTACACTCTGGAGGAGAGGAGGGACAGGGGAGATATGATTCTGACCTTTAAATACTTAAGAGTATTAATGAACAAACAAACAAACCTCTTCCAAAGACGAGGTAGCTGAAAAACTAGAGGGCATAACGTGAAGCTGCAAGGGGGTAAAAAGAAAGGCAATGTCAGGAAATACTTCACTGAAAGGGTGGTGGATGCTTGGAATGCCCTCCCGATGGAAGTGGTGGGGGCAAGGACAGTGACAGAATTCAAAATGGCATGGTACAGACACAGTAGATCCGTTTATAGTAGCAGGATAAAATCAAAATAAACATAAATAGGGGTGACCTACATGGAGCTGTGGGTACACCCTTAAAAAAGGCATGGGGAGGGGGGACCTGCACGGAGTGGCAGGAGCACCTACTCTTGTGCCTTGCTGGGCAGACTAGATGGACCATATGGTCTTTATCTGCCATCATATACTATATTACACACCCCAAATTCCTTCCGAAGGTGGTGTCTCCTTTCCACCTCAACCACAAGAGGTGGTCCTCCCCACCTTCTGTCTGCGGCTTCACGCTGGCAAGGTGGAGATTACAAATGGGCCCTGTCCTTCTACTTACATCGGACTCTGGCCCATCAAAAAGCATCTCGGCTTTTTGTTTCTTATGACCCCAGCAGACTGGGGGTCTCTGTTACTAAGCAAACTCTGTCCACTTGCGTGGCAGACTGTATTGCCCTCGCCTGTAAGCGAGCAGGCCTCTCCTCGAGCACCGGATCATAGTGTATCACATGGTAGCCAACCGCCGCTCAGTGCTGGTGATGGAGATCTGCAAGGTCGCCTAGTGGTCTTCAATTCATATGTTCATAGCTCACTACTGCCTGGAGAGCACGTCCCACAGGGACAGTGCCTTTGGCCAGGCAGTACTCTGTAATATTCTTGGGCTGTAAGCAACTCCTGCCCTCTGACCCTTCTGTGTTCAGGCAACCAGAGTGATAGTGTTGCTGGACGCTAGGGTCTTGCAGAGTCTCTCAGTGGGGACTCACCACCTGCAATTCACGGCTACCCGATTGGTCACCATTGATGCTGTAGTGGTTCGGTCCTCAGCAGCCTGGAGCTAGGGAGTCCATATGTGAGGACCGACTTCCTTGCTTGTTCCTGGAGAAAGCGTCGTTACCTGTAATAGGTGTTCTCTAGGGACAGCAGGAATCAATCCTCACAACCCTTCCTCCTCCCTTGGGAGTTGCCTTCCTACCTTGTTTTAGTTTTTACTGCCGTCCTAGCTATGTCATCTGACTGAGCAAGATGGCACCCTTGGGCGGAAAGGGGACCACACATGTGTGGTAGCATGTCACAAAGGTTTTCTTTGAAAGCTGGGGAAATGCTCCAAGTGGGCTCCATCGGCACAGATGTCAGCCATATGTAAGGACTGATTGCTGCTGTCCCTGGAGAACACCTGTTATAGATAGGTAACTACACGTTATTCTCTGTCTTTCCTTGTTATTCCTAGTATTTTGTTAGCCTTCTAAATGCCGCTGCATGCTGAGCAGAGGATTTCAGTGTCTTCAAAGATGCCTAGATAATTTTCCTGAGTGGTGACTCCCACTCCCAATGTGAAATCTTGTATTATATTGATAGTTTTGGGTGGTTCTTCCCTAAGTGCATAACTTTGCATTCTCTTTTCCTTGCAGATATGTCTGATACAATGTAGCCATTCTATGATTTTTGTTAATTTTATTTATCCTTTTCTGAGCATGTGTTTTCAGTAATTCAAATTACAATACATTTTTAAATATACATATTAAAAATCCTGAAATTTTTATATTGAGAATTAACCAGAGTCGGGATACAAATTAAATGAAGCTAAAGTAAATGAAAGCTTTACAATTCAATTCAGTTTGTCTGAACATCTAAATAATTCCTTATCCCTCCAGTCCAGTCCCACACCCCTGGGTAGTCAAACCCACCAGCAGCTTGGAGACTGAGCACGTCATTTTCTTGATGACATCAGTATACTTAGCAACTGGCTCCACCTACCAGCTCCAGTAAGCTCAGTCTCCAAGCAACTGGAGGTGGTGATCCAGAGGGCTGGACTCACTGAAGGGACAACTAAGGAGGTTTTTTTTATTGTTAGTTTAGCTGGATGTTCCTTTCCTTCTTTGACCTGGGCTGCTCTGCACATTTGCTTGGCATACACTGTCTGGTGGTGCCTTTATTTGGTCTGGCTGCTCAGTAAATTGTTTTCTCTAAACAAAAAAAAAAAGGAGGCTCTCCCTCCCAGGCAAGGAGGAGGTTTTTTTGTGTCTTCATTACCACAAGGCACGGACAGTGGTCCAGAACGCAGCAGTGGCTCCCAAACCATGATCTGGTGAGGAGCTGCGGGGGACAGACAAGGCTGCAGGCAGCAGTTCAGCAGTACTCCCACCTTGACACTGACTCTTGGACAGCGGCTGTGTGCAAGGTGGAAAAGCTGAGGCTCCACATCTTCACTTCTTTTGGGTGCCGGTGAGCAGGGAAAGTTTTTTATTTATTTTATTTACATTCTCTTATATACCGTGCTATAATGCATCAGTGCGGTTTACATTGAACAAACTGAAATTACATTGAACAGGGCATTATAACTTGGAGATAACTATTTTACAGGGAACATGGGCTATGGAGGTTTAAGTGGCTTGCCCAAGACCTCAAGGAGCACCTGTGGGACTAGAAACCCCAGTCCTTCCGGCCCAAGGTTGCTGTCCTCTAGTGGGATTTGAACCCCGACCTTCCGGCCTGAAGTACCTTGCCCCAACCACTAGGCCACTCCTCCACTCCTTGTGACCAGCAGCAGCAGTGCCATGTTTTTACCTGCCCCCCCTCCTGTTCTCCTTAGATGCAGCGCGGGGTTACCGCATGGCTCAGCAGTTTTTCAGAAGTATGGGAATGGATCGGGAGCCCATGATTAGCAGAAGACCTGGCTGGTTCCTGCGGTTTATTTTTTTTTCTCTGGTGTTTGAGGAGTGAGCGGCTTGACAGTATAAATTAAAAAAAGAAAAAGTGAGTATCCATGCATGTATGTATGTATCCATGCATGTATGTATGTATCCATGCATGTATGTATGTATCCATGCATGTATGTATCCACAGTCCTTCAGGGAAACGGGTAGCCATGAGTTCTGTTCTTGTTCACTGTAAGTAGCTCCCTCGCACCAAGCAGGACTCGGTGGGGGGGGTGTCTACCTAGAGCAGGGGTTCTCAACCCTGTCCTCGGGACTCACCTAGCCGGTCGGGTTTTCAGGATAACCACATTGAATATGTATGAGGCATACACTGCCTCCATTATATGCAAATCTCTCCCATGCATATTCATTGTGGTTATCCTGAAAACCCGACTGGCTAGGTGGGTCCCGAGGACAGGGTTGAGAACCCCTGACCTAGAGGAATAAGACCACCCATGGAGACAATGCCTGCCTGGATGCAATGCTTGATGTTTGAGGCATGGCGGTGTTCGGTGTCTGAAAAGGACATTTGCTGCAGCTGTGAGAAGGAATAGGGTCTGCAATAAGGTGACGCAGGCATTCTGGGGCAAGCAGTCTCCTCAGGGACAGCAGGGAGCTCCTTGCAAGCCCAGGAGGGGCAGTGCTTGGCCACAGGGGCAGTAATGGGGTCATTCCCCCTCCCCCCCCCCCTTTTTGAACCCTACAACTGTGAGCAGGATTCCCCAGGAACCTCCACATCCCAGGGGCTAGGTAGCGCTGGGGTCCTAGGGGGTGTTTCACCGGAATATCTTCCCTCCTACATAAGGCCTTCTGTATGAAGCTCCAGGGAACAGACTGTCAATTGTCGGCGCAGGAGCAAATCGGAAAGAAGCCGGCAGCTGCCAGGGAGCTGGAGGTGGGCGAAAGGCCAGCCAAGTGGTGGCGTAGGCTTGAGGGGAACTTGATCTCGGGTGGAGGCGCCAAAGAAGTTGGATAGGGACTCTGATTTGGATGAGGCCGCAGAGGAGCTGGAGGAAAGAGCGATTTCGCAAGAGGAGAGTCCCGTATAGTCATAGTCAGTCTTCCGCAGAGAGGAGTTGTTTGCGCTCATTGTGGAATCCTTGAAGGCATCGAATATGCCTACAGATCTCCTTCAGAGGAGGAGTCATTGGAGAATGAAGCAGTTAGGTGCACAGGTGGTGTTCTCTTCAATCCTCCCTGTTAAGAGTAAAGGCCAAGGCAGAGAGGCTCGCATCCTGGAGATGAATGCATGGCTGCGTGGATGGTGTCATCGAGAGCGTTTTGGTTTCCTAGACCATGGGATGCTGTTCCAAGGGTTGCAGAGCAGAGATGGCATCCATCTGTCCAAGAAAGGTCAACGCATCTTCGGTAGTAGACTGGCTAATCTACTGAAGAGGGCTTTAAACTAGATTCGTTGGGGATGGGTGAAGAAAGACCCCAGGTAAGTGAAAGCCCCCAGGTAGGTGATACATTAAATACCTTTATGGAAATGGGTAACAGGGGTAACATATGGAAAGCAGTGTGTATAAATGCCCGTAGCATGGGAAATAAGATCCCTGATGTTGAAGCTTTGGTGGGAGTGGCTGACTTGGATTTAGTGGCAGTTACAGAAACATGGTTCATAGAAAACCATGATTGGGATGTAACTATACCTGGCTATAATTTATTCAGAAAGGACAGGGTAGGAAGAAGGGGAGGAGGAATGGCACTATATGTAAAAACTACTATTAAAGCTTTAGAATTACAGAGCTTAAAAGGGAGAGAGGAGGCATTGTGGGTTAAACTAGAAAGAGGGAAAGAGAAATATATTTGCATTGGTGTGATATACAGACCTCCCTCACAAGAGGAAGAGGTGGACAGAGAGTTAATTGAAGACATACGCAGCATTGCTAGGAAAGGAAGTGCTACTGATAGATTTCAATATGACAGATGTTGATTGGCACATAAATGCTGCAGTATCATCTAGAAGTAAGGAGATCCTGGATTCTCTACAGGGAGAACTATTCAGGCAATTGGTAACAGACCCCACATGTGAAGGGGCCATACTGGACTTGGTGCATACCAATGTTGAAAGTGTTTCTGATGATCTCCAGGAACAAGCAGGAATGAGTCTTCACATATGGGTACGTCGGTACCGACGGAGCCTGCGCGGGAACGCTCCCCAGCTTCCCAAAAAGGAAAGCTTTTGGGAGCATCCCACAACGCCTGCGCGCTGCCTTCCCGCATTTCCTAACCAACTCTTCTCAGTTCTTCTTTGCCGCGGAGCCAGCAGGTTGAGCCCTGTCACCGCTGAAGAAGTTCTTTATTTTATTTTATTTCTTTGGTCGTGTGTCTGCCTTCCCCGACTCCGGACCGGTACCGCTGGTCTTTTCTTTCTTTCTTTCTTTAAAAAAAGAAAAAAAAAATCGATATTTTTTCCTCACTTGGTGTATTTTTCTTCTTAAGGCCTCAGGGCCCACAAGAAAATTTCCCTCATGGAAAAACCAACCTCCGGGTTCAAAAAATGCACTAAGTGTAGCGGTACTATTTCTGTTACAGATACCCATGAATGGTGTCTTAAATGTTTGGGTCCTGAACACTCCATTCCGGATTGTCCGTCCTGCTCCCTTATGTCTAAACGGGGGTTACAGAACCGAGCAGCTAAGCTCCATGTCCTGTTTCCCGCTGAGGCACCGGCAGTAGCATCGACATCTTCCAGGTCGTCTTCTCCTGAAGGATCTCAGGTAGCCAAACATAAACCTAGCAGGTCCTCGAAGGGTAGATCTCCCTCTAAGCATCGAGATGCCTCCGGGCTTGCCCTCGAGGATCCTGCACCAGCCAAACAACCCCAGCGGGAAGCTCTGGCTTCCAAAGCTCCTCCTATGGGGTTTACAGGTTGACATCGATGGCACGGCCTTGACCGATCACCTGTTAGAATGCTCTGGGGTACCGGCACAATCTACCGGTACCGACCTCCAGGCATTCATGGCGTCGATGGATCAGAATGTTCTGTCCATGCAGCAGGCTGTTTCAGCCTTCATTCAAGCTGCGACGCCGGTGGTACCGCAACGAGCTCCGTTGTCGGTATCGGCTCCGGTACCGGCACCACCGCCGATGCCGGTACCGACGACATCGACCAGGATACCGACTGCTGCGGTTCCTTGTCCAGGGCTACTTCTCGGTACCGATCCGGTACCGGGGACGCCCGATGTCGATACCGCTCGATACGCGTATCGAGCGTTAGAAGAGCACCCTGACAGGCGATACTTCGAGTCCTCTAATGATTCTGATACATCAGATGAGTCTCCTGAAGTATCCATAGCCCTTCCTGAGGAGACTTCTTCTCCAAAAAGAAGAATGTCTCCTCCAGAGGACTTGTCCTTTCAAGACTTCATAAGAGAAGTAGCTAAAGGACTCTCTATTTCAGTAACCTCTGAATCAGAGCCTAGAGCAAAAAAATTAGATATTTTAGGATACTCTAGGGCTCCTAAAGAGGCAGTCACCTTACCAATTCATGAGATTCTTCATGAACACATGATTGATTTATGGGAGACTCCTCTCTCTCTCTCCTCATTCTCGCAGGTTGGACACTATGTATCGTGTCCCTCCTTGTCCTGGGTTCCAGAAAACTCAGCTTTCTCACCATTCCATTGTGGTGCAGTCAGCTATGAAGAGGATAAAGAGTACAAAGAGACACTCTTCTGCTCCTCCAGGAAGAGAATGCAGGACCTTGGATGCTTTTGGTAGGAAAATCTTCCAGGCCAGTATGCTTATTGCCAGAATCAATTCATATAGCCTTCATATGGGTATGTTTCTGAAAGAAGTGGCAGAAAAGCTGCACACTTACCTCCCTTTTATTCCAGAAGATAAAAGGGAAGAATTCCGCATGTGGCTTAAGCATACTCAGGACATCTCCAAGTTTTCAAACAGGGCAGCCTTTGACTCCTTTGAAGGTGCCAGTAAAGCCTCAGGCATTGCTATAGCTGCTCGCAGAATTGCTTGGCTCCAGGCTTCTGATTTAGAACCCTGGGTTCAAGATGGCTTAGGAAATCTGCCCTGTACAGGTAAAAATCTGTTTGGCAAAGAGTGGCAAATTAAAGCCACTCAAATGGATGCAGAGAATTCTGCTCTGGATAGACTTTCAAGGTCTACCTCCATTCCTGCCAAGAAAAAGACTTTTAAAAAGTCTTTTTTTCAAAAAGGGCAGGTTTCCTTCCACTTCTGGCCAACAATCTTCTACAGGTCGCTTTACCGCTAAGCGTCAGCAACCTAGGCAGGCCAGGCCTAAGTCTACAGGGGCTGCTGTAACCCAGCAGCCCCAAACCCTTCAGGGTTTTTGACTTGATGCTAGAGAACTTAGCCTTTCTGGCTTTAACACAGCCAGAACCTCTCACCATTCCAGGAAGGTTGGCTCATTTTGCTCCCAGATGGGAGCAAATCACATCAGAGCAGTGGACCCTCTCCATCATAAGAGAGGGCTACAAACTTCATTTCTCAGACCTTCCTCCCCACACCATGGTGAGACACTTCAATTCTCCCACATCTCTTCTCGACCTTTTAGGTCAGGAGATAACTACCCTTCTTGCCCAAGGGGCAATAGAAGAAGTTCCTCTTCTTCAACAAGGGTCAGGGTTCTACTCCCCCCTGTTTTCTCATTCCAAAGAAGACGGGGATACAGACCCATTCTAGATCTCAGAGAATTGAACAAATTTCTATGCAAGGAGAAGTTCAAGATGCTTTCTCTGGGCACTCTCCTTCCATACCTTCAAAGTCAGGATTAGCTTTGTTCTCTAGATCTCAAGGATGCGTACACACATGTACTCATCCATCCAACTCACAGAAAATTCCTACGTTTTCTTTTCCAGGGAAAACATTACCAATACAGAGTCCTTCCTTTTGGTCTGGCCTCTGCTCTGAGAGTGTTCACCAAATGCATGGCAATAGTTGCTGCATTTCTACGCACTCTGGGAATATTTGTCTTCCCATATCTGGACGACTGGCTCATCCGAGCTCCATCTCAATCAGAGGCCCAGATTTCCCTGGACCGCACAAGGCGCATTCTGCAGTATCTGCGACTGGTAGTAAACCTCCCAAAGTCCCAGCTCATCCCTACTCAGTCCCTGGAATTCATAGGGGCCTGGTTGGATACCACCACTGCAAGGGCCTACCTTCCTCAGGCCCGTTGCCAACGTCTAGTGCAGCTAGCCTCCCAGATTCAGTCAAAGAGCCACTTAACTGCCAGGGAGATGCTACAACTGCTAGGCCACATGGCTTCCACAGTACATGTGGTACCCTATGCTCGCCTACACATGAGAGCAGCTCAATGGACTTTGTCCACCCAGTGGACTCAAGCTTCAGGAGCTCTCTCAGACCAAATAGCAACCTCCAAACGTCTCTTTTGGTCTCTCCAATGGTGGATGTCCACTCAAAATCTGTTGCTGGGGTCCCCCTTCCAACAGTTGTTGCCCCAAGCAACCCTCACAACAGATGCCTCTCAGGTTGGGGAGCTCATCTACAAGACCTCTCCACCCAAGGCACTTGGTCCCCACAGGAGACCTCTCTTCATATCAACCACTTGGAGCTTCGAGCAGTGTTTCTAGCTCTCAAGGTTTTTCATACCCTCCTCAGCTACAAGACAGTCCTTATTCATACGGACAATCAGGTAGCCATGTTTTACATAAACAAGCAAGGAGGAACTGGCTCTCTGTCGCTTTGCAACGAAGTTCTAAGATTATGGGCCTTCGCCAGAGAGCATCAAATCCATCTCCTGGCAGTATATCCCCCCAAAAATCCAAAACTCTTGGGCAGACAGACTCAGTCGAGTTCTGCTTCCACACGAATGGTCCCTGCACATGGATCAGGTACTCAGAATCTTTCAAGAATGGGGAACCCTGGACATAGACCTCTTTGCAAGTCCGTGGAATGCCAAACTTCCCCGGTTCTGTTCCAGAATTCCGTGTCAGGGGGTTCAGGCCAAGGATGCCTTCTTCCTTCATTGGGGTCGGGGCTTCCTGTATGCCTTTCCACCCATTCCCTTGATTCCCAAGACTCTGTTCAAACTCCAGAGGGATCAAGGATCTATGATCCTCATAGCTCCACGCTGGCCACGCCAAGTGTGGTACCCTCTACTTCTGCATCTCTCCCAAACCCCCTCCCTGGACTTGGGAGCTGCTCCAGACCTTCTGTCTCAAGAGGAAGGGACTTTGTGGCACCCAAACCCCAAGTCCCTTCACCTCAGAGCTTGGTTACTGAAGGCCTAGACCTTCAAGACTTGAATCTTTCTCAGCAGGTGAAGGATATCCTCCATGCTTCCAGGAAAACTTCCACCAGGCGTTCCTGTACTTTTAAGTGGAAAAGATTTTCCATTTGGTGTGCTGAAAAGGGTCTTGACCCTCTAGCACTACCTTTAACTTCTTTGTTAGACTATCTCCTGCATCTTTCCAATGCAGGACTTAAAACAAATTCAGTAAGAGTCCATTTGAGTGCTATTGCAGCATCCCTTAAGCCCATCAATGGACAACCTATCTCCTCTCATCCTCTTATTTCAAGATTCATGAGAGGCTTAACTATAACTAAACCTCCCATTAGGCCTCCTCCGGTGGCATGGGACTTAAATTTGGTAATTGGTCAGCTTATGCAGCCACCTTTTGAACCCTTAGCCACTACCTCCTTGAAATTTCTTTCCTGGAAGGTTATTTTTCCTCATTGCAGTCACTTCTGCTTGCCGCATCAGTGAACTGCAGGCCTTAGTGGCTAATCCACCTTATACAAGGTTCCATCATGACAAGGTAGTCCTTAGGACAAATCCACACTTTATGCCTAAAGTGGTCTCACCTTTTCATCTTAATCAGGAGGTATATCTACCTGTCTTTTTTTCCAGCTCCTCATGCATCCAGTGCAGAGAGGAATCTTCATACTCTGGATTGTAAAAGAGCTCTTGCTTTTTACTTACATAGGACACAGCAACATAGAAAGTCTTTCCAGCTTTTTGTTGCTTTTGATCCTTCTCATTTGGGACTTCCAGTCTCTAAGAGAACACTGTCCAATTGGATTGCTCAGTGTATTTCTTTCGCCTACCAGAGTAAGAACCTTTCTCTGGAGAGCCATGTCACAGCTCATAATGTGAGGGCCATGGCCACCTCTATGGCTCATCTAAATTCTGTGTCCATCGACCAGATCTGTCGAGCAGCCACCTGGGCCTCTGTTCATACCTTCACAGCCCATTACTGCTTGGACAAGGATTCCCGCCGGTTTGCCTTGTTTGTTCAGGCTGTCCTCAGACACCTGTTCCATTCTTAAACAACTCCTGCCCTCCTTCCCTGGATGGATGCCTGAGATCCATAGGAGGACGCAGACCCCTTTCAGGGTCTCATATCCTTGGGGATCTCCCAGGCATCTCAGCTAGGGAGTCCCCATATGTGAAGACTCATTCCTGCTTGTTCCTAGAGATAGCACAGTTACTTACCTGTAACAGGTGATCTCTGGGAACAGCAGGAATAAGTCTTCACAACCCACCCACCTCCCCTAGGAGTTGTATCTCTTTTCTATCTTTCCTTTCCTCTCTCTCTCTATTGTCTCAGCTTTAAACTCGAACTGAGGAGAGTTGGTTAGGAAAGGCGGGAAGGCAGCGCGCAGGCGCTGTGGGATGCTCCCAAAAGCTTTCCTTTTTGGGAAGCTGGGGAGCGTTCCCGCGCAGGCTCCGTCGGTACCGACGTACCCATATGTGAAGACTTATTCCTGCTGTTCCCAGATTTCACCTGTTACAGGTAAGTAACTGTGCTTTGTAGTGGGAGATCATTTTGCATCCAGTGATCACCAAATGGTGTGGTTCAGTATTAGGACTAGGGCTGTTAGAATCCATTCCAAGGTGAGGATCTTAGACTTTAGGAAGACTAACTTTGCGAAGATGGGCCAATACCTCAGGGAGTCATTAGTGGGATGGGAACAGCTGGAGGATGTAGAAAAACAGTGGGCAAAACTGAAAGGGGATATTTTAAGGGCAACCAATCTTTTTGTTAAAATGGTAAATAAAGGCAAAAGGAAAAGGAGACTGCTATGGTTTTCGAAGGAAGTAGCTGAAAAAGTGAAGAAAAAGAGGGAGGCCTTCATGGAATACAAGAGATCACAGAGAGAGGAAGACAGGCATCTATATTTGGAAAAACTTAGAGAAGCTAGCAAAGTAGTCAAGAAGGCAAAGATTCCAAAGGAGGAGGAAATAGCCAATGCAATAAAATGGGGGGATAAGACATTTTTCAGATATATTAGTGAGAAGAGGAAGGGCAAAAGTGGTATTGTCAGACTCAAGGGTGCAGGGGGGGGGGGGGGAATATGTAGAAGCTGATAAGGATAAAGTGGAATTGCTTAACAAATATTTTTGTTCTGTGTTCAGATGAAGAACCAGGAGCAGGACCTCAGAAAACACCCACAAATAGGAACAGAAGCGAGGGACATCTTGAACAATTTTCAGAAGACTGTGTTCGTGAGAAACTAGCTCAACTTAAAGTAGACAAAACGATGGGACCGGATGGGATACACCCTAGAATACTGAGGGAACTTGGGGACGTTCTAGCAACTCCACTGACTGACCTTTTCATTGCCTCGTTGGAGTCGGGAGTGTTGCCAAAGGACTGGAGAGAGGCTCATGTGGTGCCTTTACACAAAAGCGGAGTAAGGATGTGGTTGAAAACTACAGGCCGGTTAGTTTAACTTCGGTGGTGAGTAAATTATTGGAAACGCTGCTGAAAGAGAAAATAGTGAGGTTTCTGGAGTCCAGCGGTTTACAGGATCCGAGGCAGCATGGATTCACCAGAGGCAGGTCTTGTCAGACAAATCTGATTGATTTCTTTGACTGGGTGACCAGGGAGTTGGACCGAGGGAGAGCTCTAGATGTGGTGTATTTAGATTTCAGTAAAGCCTTTGACACTGTTCCTCACAGGCGACTTATAAAGAAACTGAGCACCCTAGGGATGGACCCTAAATTTACTGCTTGGGTTAGAAATTGGTTGGGTGGGAGGCGACAAAGAGTACAAGTAAATGGAGCTCACTCTGAGGAGAAGGATGCTACCAGTGGTGTGCCCCAGGGATCTGTCCTTGGTCCGATTCTTTTTAACATCTTTGTTAGTGATATAGCGGAAGGGCTGTCGGGTAAGGTTTGCCTCTTTGCGGATGATACCAAAATCTGCAATAGAGTAGACACCCAGGAAGGTGTAGATAACATGAGGAGGGATCTAGCTAAGCTTGAAGAATGGTCTAGAATTTGGCAGCTGGGATTTAATGTTAAAAATGTAAGGTCATGCATTTGGGCTGCAGCAATCCAAGGGAGCAATACAGTATAGGAGGTGAAGTACTTTTGTCCACTAAAGAAGAGTGGGACCTAGGCGTGGTTGTGTCTGATCTTAAAGTAGCTAAACAGGTAGAAAATGCGACAGCAAAAGCTAGAAGAATGCTTGGCTGCATACGGAGAGGAATGGCTAGCAGAAAAAAGGAGGTGATAATGCCTCTGTATAAGTCTTTGGTGCAACCTCATTTGGAGTATAGTGTGCAATTCTGGAGACCGCACCTTCAAAAGGATGTGAACAGGATGGAGTCGGTGCAGAGGGTGGCTACTAAAATGATTAGTGGACTTCATTATAAAGCATACGAGGACAGACTTAAGGATCTTAATATGTACACCTTAGAGGAAAGGCGGGATAGAGGTGATATGATTGAGATGTTTAAATACCTCCGTGGCATAAATGCTCAGGGAGAGAGCCTCTTTCAATTGAAAGCAAGTTCTGCTACGAGGGGACATGGGATGAGGGTGAAGGGAGATAGATTCAGGAGTGATATGCGGAAATATTTCTTTACGGAAAGAGTAGTGGATCCATGGAATAGTCTCCCAGTGGAGGTGGTAGAGATGAGGACAGTAACTGAATTCAAAAAAGCATGGGACCAACACAGAGGATCTCTAAAGGTAAAAAGTGGACTGTTGTAGTTGTTGATATGGAAGGACAGACTAGATAGGCCATGTGGTCTTTTTCTGTCATCATGTTTCTATGTTTCTATGTTAATCTGCTGCTGCAGGTAGTTCAGAAGCCACAGAAGGTGTTTCCTTTTGCATAGAGTGGTTAAACAAATGATCCAGGATTAGTGGGACCTCCTAGAGGCCGGCCTCAGAGGGGTTGGGGGCATCTTTACTCACTGCTGGAACAGGAGCGAGAGTTGCTCTGTTCGCTGAAGATAGATGCTGCCGTGTCTGCGGTTATTAGGAAGACTACGATCCCAGTTGAGGGCAGTATGGCACTCAAGGATGCTCAGGATAGAAAGCTGGACACGTCGTTGAAACAAGCTTTCGACATAGTGCATTGTTTGCAGGTGTCAGTTTGTGGGGCCTTAGTGGCCAGGTGTGCATGCGCTGGGCACAGGGGGTACTGGAACCTGGGGACGAGCCTCCAGGTCAGATAGCGGCAGCATCTAGGTTGGAGTCTGGAGCCACCTACCTGCAGACGCCTTCTACGATCTGATTAGAGGCCTCTCTTAAGGGTATGCCCTCAGTGGTGGCGTGGCAGCCCACCACTACTTCTGTTTGTGGAATTGGGTGGTGGACACTTCCTCCAAGCCCTGGCTTAGTAAGGGGAAGCTTCTGTTCGGAGAGGAGTTGGATAAGTTGGTGAAGGAATTAGGTGAGACAAAAGGCAGACGCCTCCCCAAGGGCAGATAGAAGCAGACCCACGCCATGGCACCGCTTTGGGGTCAGTTGAGGGACTTCTGTTGATTCCGTTTGATGAAATTTATTCCTTATCAGAGGGGTCATTTCGCTTTTCGGGGGCAAGATTTTAGGGTGTTTCGAGGAACAGGGCAGGACTATTTTGCCTCCTCGTCATCCTCTGTGCCTAAGAAGACACAATGAAGCAAGGGAGACCCAGGTGGTCAGTCCGTAGGGGGTTGGCTGTGGGAATTTTACCTGGCCTGGGTCCTGATCACTTCTGACCAGTGGGTGCTGGAGGTCATCAGGGAAGGCTATGCATTGACATTTGCCAGTTCCCTGGCCCCCTCCTTCGTGCAGTCTCCCTGCAAGACATGCGCCAAAACCTGAGTGGTACACGGGGCACCTTAATCCGCCTGCTGCAGATAGGAGCACTAGAGTGGGTTCCAGAGGCCCAGTGCGGCTCCAGTCAATACTCAATTTATTTTGTAGTTCCCAAAAAGGAGGGCTCCTTTTGACCCATTCTAGATCTCAAGGGTGTGAAGAAATCTGTAGGTACCCTGGTTTCACATGGAAACATTGCGGTCCATCATAGTGGCGGTGTGAGAAGGGGAGTTCTTGACATTCATTGATTTCACAGAAGTATATTTACAATATTCCCTTCCATCCAGAGCATCACCAGTTCCTATGTTTTGCAGTGCCTATGGGGCACTTTAAGTTTTGGGCGTTACCCTTCAGCCTAGCGACTGTTCCCCATACGTTCACCAAGGAGATGGTGATAATGGTGGCGGTGCTTCACCAGGAAGGGATCCTGGTACATCCTATCTCCAGGAACAAGCAGGAATGAGTCTTCACATATGGGTACGTCGGTACCGACGGAGCCTGCACGGGAATGCTGCCCAGCTTTCAATCAGAAAGCTTTTGGCAGCATCCCTCGTGCCTGCGCAGTGACTTCCCGTCTTCTCCACAGCCTCTCTTCAGTTTTCGTTTTTCCGCGGAGCCGGCAGGACGTCCTCCTGTCACCGCAGAAACTTTTCTTTTTAATTGCTTTAATTACACAGGTACACTAAAAAAATTTTTTTTTAAACTGCCTCTAATGTTTCGATTGATTTTTACGTTTTTTGGTGCGCTGAATCCAAATCTGGTAACCAATTTGCTCCATCACGTACAGATGTTTTGCTACATTGGGTTAGCAGTTTGAGGTGAACGTTTCAGATTGAGTGCGATCGAGATAAAAGTTTCTTGGATGAATTCTTTATACTAATTGTTTAGTAGTTATTCAAATAAGAATAAAGAAAATTGTAACAAGGCAGCACATAAGAATAGAGTAATGTCAACAAAACACACTGTGATGGTAGCAAAATTGTCTGCACTTAAAACAGCCACATACATGTGCACAAACATTGAGCATATAAGAGCGAGGTTAGACATAAAGCAAAGCAAAGAAATGTGCAAAAAATGTTGTACAGGTATGTATGTAAGAATAGAAAACGCAAACCGCACCATTGCAATACATGAAGACAAACACCCGATGGTGTGAAAATAAAATTCTAATAAATGAGATCCGATACTGTGGTAATAACTAGCAAATTTTTATTTCAAAGTTTAGTAAAAACACGATATTTATCAACACAGTTTAGATTTTAAAGTCATTCTTGGGTCAATCAATCTCCTGGTGGGCCCGTTTCTTCTTCCCCCGAATGCTTCTCTTGGTGCGCTGCTTGGCGTATTTTTCATCTGGGGTTTCCCGCAGCAGCAACCAGCAGAAATCAGTCATCATAGTGGTGTTCCATCTTCCTTGGTACCTTCTCTCTGCGTCCTTGATGTCCTGGTGAAACCTTTCACCTTGTTCTTCACTGTACGCCCCCAAGTTTTCGGGAAAGTAGTTCACATGGGAGTGCAAGAAATGGACTTTCAGGCTCGTGTTACAGCCTTGTTCTTTGAAGGCATTGAGCATCCTGGCAACAATATCCTTATAGTTCTCATCCCGCCTGTTCCCCAAGAATTTGAGAACAACATCCTTGAAGGAATCCCAGGCTTCTTTTTCCTTCTCAGACATCGTTTCAGCGAATGCTCCATCTGAAATGAGTTTCCTTATATCAGGGCCAACAAACACTCCTTCCTTTAGCTGTGCTTCAGAAAGTCGGGGGAACTTTGAGCAAAGGTACCGAAAGCACTCACCATCTTTTGGAAGGGACTTGATGAATTGCTTAATGAGACCCAACTTAATGTGGAGAGGTGGTAATAGAATTTTATCACGAGGTACCACGCTCTCATGAAGAACATTTTTCTCACCGGGTCTCAAATACTCCCGAATTGGCCAGTCTTTTTTCCCCCAGTGTAGGTCGCGGGCCCGGCTATCCCACAAGCAAAGGAAGCAGGGATATTTGGTGAAACCGGATTGCTGCCCTAATAGCATGGATAGAATTTTAAAGTCTCCACAAATCATCCACTTATGCTCATCATAACGAATCTTCTGAAGAATCAGGGCCAAATTCTCGTATTTTTCTTGGAGAATAACAGAGTGAGCAATAGGAACTGAAGCGAATGTGTTGCCATTATGAAGAACACCTTTTATGCTGTCTTTTGACGAATCAATGAACAGTCGCCATTCAGCAGGATCATACTTGAGTTTAAACTTTTCCATCACTCCGTATATATCGTTGCAAAATACCAAATCTTCCTCTTTGCTGAAATACTTCAAAAATTGTGTCTCGCGGTTGCGGTACCAATAAAAAGTTGTTCCTGGTGACAATAGATTTTTCTGTTTAAGCCGAGAACCTAGCAGTTGGGCAGCATCTTTTGGGAGTCCTAAATCCCGGACTAAATCATTCAATTCAGCTTGAGAGAAAAGTTCAGGTTTCGGATCTGGTTCAGTTTCAAACTCGGAACTACTGGACTCATCGGGAAAAGCCATCTGATGAGTCTCATCATGATCAGAACCGTCCACACAAATATGATCCAAAGAGTTTGGTGGTTCAGGCACAGGTACTTCGTTGCTATGAGGCATAGGCCTAATTGCTGAGGGAAGGTTGGGGTAACTTATGTTCTTATTTTTTAAGTTGTATCCCTTCACAATGCAAGAGCAAAAATAGCAGTCACTGCTGTGGTCTCTTTGTTCACGCCACATCATAGGTATTCCGAAACGAAATGCTTGTTTTTTACCTTTCATCCATAAGCGTAGATCTTCCTCACATGTCTTGCACACTTTGTGAGGAGCCCACGGTTTGTCTTGATCGCCTAACTTCAAACCGAAATAGGCGAAATATACTTTTTTAATAAATGCAGAAATGTTCCTCTGCCGCTTTTTCACGGTATATTCCCCACAAATAAAACAAAAACTGTCCGGAGAGTTGATGCAAGCTCTGGCTCTGTGAGCCATCACAAATACACAGCACTGCAAACTACAACTGTAGTGAACCACTTCGGAATAAAGCTGGATTACGACTGAGCAAACAAAAGGTAATAATGAACTTGCAAAAAACTGAAATTTGACAGGAACGTTCATGTCGCAACCACCGTGTTTGAGCGAGCGAACGAGGCGAGGCGAACAGGAAAGAACATGCGCCAGCGTGAGTACTGGATTTAGCCCCCCGCCTCCCAATTGTCCTGTTAATGTATAAAATGAATACAAAACACTCTAAAATATCATGAGGGAGTGTTTCTAGTTAGTTAACCATTACAACCTCTATTTTGGGCCAAGAAAATAAACTGCAGTCGGCTAAAAAGAAATTATGTGAACATTCCTTATATGGGTAAGAAATCTAATTTTGCAAGAAAACGTGACGTGATGGAACATTTTGACTATTTTTCCTGGATTCAGCACCCCAAAATCTATAGGAATCAGTTGCAAAACTGGAGGCAGTTTTTTGGTAGTATACCTGTGTTATTTTAGTTTTTTGTTTTCTTGTGGTCGCGGCTGTTTTTCCCGCTACCACCGGTACCGCCGGTGGTTTTTTGGCTAAAGTCTGTAAAACTTTTCTTCAGTTTTTTTGCCTTAACGTCTTAGGCCTACTAGGCCTTTTCATTATGGAGCCGCCTTTTCCTAAGAAGTGCATCCGATGTGGAAACACCTGTTTCTTTTTAGACACCAATAGTTGGTATCTCAACTGTGTGGGTCCTGACCCTTTTTCCCTTGACTTGTCAGGAGATAATTTTGTGAGGAAACCTTCAGTATTTAGAGTTTCCCTCGATACCGTTTTTTCTTCGGCAGTGAGGGTACCCGGTTACTCTACTTCACAGGATCAGGTAACCCAAAAACAGTCTGTTAAGACTAGTCAATGCTTGAGTGGTATGTCCCATGCCCAGCATGGTGACGGCTCCGGCCTTACCCTCAAGAATCCATTGGCATTACCCCTGCGGGAGTCTTCGGGCTCCAAAGCGTTAAAGGGGTTTCAGGATGTTCCTGGGGCTCACCCCTCACAGAACATGCCTGAGCCATGCGCGGGGGTGGTATCCGCTTCGAGCGGTACCGAGCCTCCGGCATCGGCACCGGTGTCGAGTACTCCACTCTTCACCAGGGATCGTCATCGGGCATTCTCGGTACCTTCGGGACTGATCGATACGCACCGCATTAACTTCCCTCAATCTCAGCCATGCTCCGGGACGGTACCGGCGTCGATCGGTTCCGATACCCTAGCATCGGCATCGGGATGGATAGGTGCTCATTGGGTACCGTCGGTATCGATCGATGTCACCCAGGCTGCCTTAGTGGTATCGGCATCGCCGATACTGCCACCGGCGTTGGAACTGTCGAGACATGCATCGATAGTCTCGCTATCTTCGATGCCGAGTCTTGAGTCGATATCGAGTCTCGAGGATTGCGTACCGACGCGTCCCGGAACCGACTCCTGTCGTTTCCAAATAGGTAGTTCCGAAGATCCTAGCCATAACTCCCTGATTATCTCGGTACCACTACAGCAGTTCCCGATGACTACTTCACCTGCTAGTCCTTTATCAGTAGCGATGTTGATGCCTGTTCTTGCACCGATGCTTAGTTTGGAACCGATACCTGGCATTGATGCAGTACCCTGTACGTCCTCTGATACTCAGGCTCTTTCTTTAGCCTTACCAGGGATAGTTCCCATAGGAGATCAGTCTTTCCAGGCTTTTCTCCGGGATATGGCAACCTTCCTTAATATTTCTATCCCTGGTTGTGATCCTACTCATGGCTCACCAGCACAAATGGAAAATATAAACTTTCCTTTACATCCTGCTCTGCAGGATCTCCTTCTCAGGGTTTGGAAATCGCCCTTACGACTTCCTCAATTTTCTCCAGACATTGAGGTTCGGTACCGGGTGCCACCCTCTCCAGGGTTCCAAAAGCCTCAACTTTCTCATCGTTCCCTTGTAGTGGAATCGGAACTGAGGAAAGTTAAGAGCAAGAAGAAGCATTCTTCTTTTCCGCCAGGTCGTTCTTCAAGAACACTCGATGCTTTTGGCCGTCAGGCCTTCCAAAACTCTATGCTGGCTTCCAGAGTTCTCTCATATATTTTTCACATGAGTCTAACACTCCAGGAAGTCACAGAGAAATTGTCTCTTTTGACCCCTTTTTTACCAGAGCCTAAGGCTACTGATTATTCCTTGCTCATCAATCACAGTCGGAATATATTCTGGTTCCTGTCTCGTGCTTCTATAGATTCTTTTGAGTCCGTTAGCAGATCCTCTGCTATTGCCATTGCAGCACGTCGCAGAGCCTGGCTTGAGGCTTCAGACTTGAGCAAACGGGCACAAACTATACTAGCTCATTCTCCTTGTACAGGGGAAGGTCTTTTTAATAAGGAGGCTTTACGTCAGGTTGCTCAATGCTCCCCTGACTCTTCTTCCACTAGAAACCACTCTACGCCGCCACCTTTTTCAAATAGTAGGAAATGTCCTACCAAACCTTCTTTCCCTAAGAAAAGAAAGTTTCATTCATCTCCTGCCCATCATTCGGCTGTACCTAAACAAGGGACGCCTCAACCTAGTCTGAAGTCCTCCAGTTCTGGCCAGTCTCCGCATTCCCAGCAACCATAGGGACCGGGAATTGTAACTTACACTTTCCTTCTACATCTTAGAAGTTTCTTCACTGTGCTTTTCCTTTTCAGTGTACTAACCTGTCAAAAAAATATATATATATTATTTTGTTCAGGTACTACACACTTCTCCTCTTCTTATTCTCTAGAGGAGCAGTTGCAACTATCACCTGATAGTTTCTATCCCAACTGAACATTTTTTCCTTCAGTTGACTTACCCCATGGGTACGTCACCCTCCAACTACTTGAGGGCTACCATACAGAACTACTTCTCTGGCAAGCTCGTTCCCCAGACAAGAATAGGAGATATCCCCTCTTTTTTCTTGTCTGTTTTTCTTATTCAGCACAGGACAATCTCTTTGCTGTTTCCGTCAGCAGCCTGCCTGCAGGAGTTACAGTAATTGTATTACTGGGACTTTTTCCAAGTTCCAGTCCCTTGTTCAAAATCTTGTCTAGCCTCAGTAGTGATTCCAAGCTGTCTTGGATCCTCCTACTTGTTTAAACTTTCTCACATTATTCTAACCATCTCCTTTCCTAGGATATGGCAACATACCTGACTTTCAGTCAGTTTATCTCATAGCTCTCCTGCACAATGCTCTCTGCAGTCTTCAGAGAAGCTTTCTACTATGGGGGCCTTGCTATAGAGCATTGACCTTGTCTCTGAAGTTCCTCTATTATTAGAGAAAAACTTATAAACCCTTCCTATACCTGAGAGGGTTCTCCGCACCCCCTCTAGATTGGGGTGTTAACACAAGATATCCGTTCTTCTGCGTGAAGATCCAAGGCATCCACCATGTCAGTGTTCTGTGGAACTCCCGCCTTGTTCCTTACAGATTCATATCTTCATCTGTTCTCATGCGAACATCCCGGATAACTGGTTGGATTGCCTTCCTGCATCCCTCAATCCACAAAAATAGATTCTCTATACATATCCCAAGTGGGCTCACCCTCTTGTAGAATGCAGAATCTTTTTCTTTTATATTCCCCATGTACAATTATGGGGCTGGGTGGTACACATGTATCTTCAATCTGTTGTCTTGTATGTAGCATCTCCATATATGTCTACATACCTATATCATTACTCTGGTGGTGCTAAACCATGCCCCACAAATTTACATATATCTAGATATATCATATATATATATTTGATATATTTCACCACCCATATCCTAATATACACATCTGGACATATGTATATTTATATATCTATATGAATATATACATATATATTCCAGCCACATGTATATGTGTTTGATGGGGGGCTTCTTAAGGGTTGGTCAGTCGTATTCACTATCACCCTTACTGTCTATACTACATGATTTACCTCTTAGAGGTTTTAGACAGTCTGTTGCCCTACGTCCCATACCAAGTTACGATACAGAAACTGTTAAGCACCAATAACCACCTTGGTGCTAACATCTTCCATTTTTTCTTTATGTCCTTGAAGCATCGAGCTTCAATATTTTTCCTATCTCTCGCCAGCTAGGAAAAACAGTGTACATCTTTATCTTCGAGTACACAACTGTTTTCCGTGGGAATAGGGGTTTTCCATTCCCCCTCTCCTGCCAGGACTGGGCTAGTTCTTCAACTCCGTCAGTCTTCTTCCTTTAGTCCTCAATGTTAATGATGCCTAAAGGACTTTTCAGCTTTTCCCATAAAGCTTTCCATTGAAGACCTGACGTCTACTCCTACCCAGTTAACACCTGGATCATCTACTACCTCCAGGTCTGAACCTTCATCCTCACTTCTGAGAGGTCACCTTGAAGATTCCGCTACTGCTTATCCAGTAGACTCCATCATGCTTTCTACTTCCTACAATACAGTAGGTAAGCTGCATATTTTAAGTGTACATTAAATTTGTTTAATGCTACTTATCATATCTACCAAGGACTCCTGTAGTCTGTAGAACCTTCTAGTCCTTGACTATGCTGTTTCTTTCCTCACAGCTCCTTTATTGTCAACTCCTACCCTCCATCCCACATTGGATGCCGGGGATTCCTGGAGACAAAATGCACCCCTGATCCAGGCACTTGCATTTTTATGGGATCTCCCCCTGGCATCTCCAGCTAGGGAGTCCCCATATGTGAAGACTCATTCCTGCTTGTTGCTGGAGATAGCACAGTTACTTACCTGTAACAGGTGATCTCTGGGAACAGCAGGAATTAGTCTTCACAACCCTCCCACCTCCCCTAGGAGTTGCATCTTTTTTATTTTTTTCCTTTTCTCTCCTCGCCTTTGTCTCAGCTCTGAAACTCAACTGAAGAGAGGCTGTGGAGAAGGCGGGAAGTCACTGCGCAGGCGCGAGGGATGCTGCCAAAAGCTTTCTGATTGAAAGCTGGGCAACATTCCCGTGCAGGCTCCGTCGGTACCGACGTACCCATATGTGAAGACTAATTCCTGCTGTTCCCAGAGATCACCTGTTACAGGTAAGTAACTGTGCTTACCTTGACGACTGGCTCATCCGGGCAGAATCAAAGTGTGAAAGTGAGCAGGCTACAGCAAGAGTAGTAGAGTTCCTGCAGTTTAGGATGGGTGATCAGTATGTCCAAGAGTCACTTGGAACTGTCCCAGGTCCTCGAGTACCTGGGGGGCTCGCTTCGACACCTACAGCGGACGGGTGTTTCTGCTGGACCAAAGGGCACAAGGACTTTGATGACTGGCGTGCCAGTTCCTACACATGAAGCAGCAGATGACATTAGCATTATCTGCAACTGCTAGGGACCATGGCAGCGACCCATCAAGCTCGTCCTGTGGGTGTGCGCACACATGCAACCATTGCAAAGAGCGCTTCTGCGCAGATGGTTGCACCAGCTACATCCCGTGTCGCAGCCGCTGCCATGCCCGAAGGAGACAAGGACAGCGATAAGTTGGTGGTTGCGACCAGAGAAATTGGTAGCAGGATGCGCCTCGAATCTCCTCAGTGGATCCCCTTGATGATGGATGCCAGCCTCTCAGGCTGGGGGGCCCACTGCAAAGGACAGATTGCTCAGGGGAGCTGGACCCCAGGAAGCAGTTTGGCCCATCAACAGGCTGGAAATGAGTGGTCTTCCTGGCACTGCAGAGGTTTCGGCCCTAACTGCAAGGGAAGGCAGTTCAGTTCTTCTCGGATGTTACTAGAGTGGCCTTCATCAATCAACAAGGGGGCATGGGCAGCATGCATTTGGAAGAAGAGGTCGAAAATCTGTTGACGTGGGTGGAAGAGCATCTCCAGGCATTTTCAGTGGCGCATGTGGCAGGAACAGAAACCATGACGGCCAATTACCTGAGCCGAGTCCATGTGGATCTGGGGGAGTAGACGCTCTATCAGGAGGTCTTCTGCCAGTTAGTGCAAAGGTGGGGCACTCTAATTATGGATCTCATGGCAACGTTTGCCAATGCCAAAGCAAGCTGGTTTTTCAGCAGGAGAAGAGAACGGATGTCAGAGGGCTTGGATGCCCTGGTGCAGAGGTGGCCCACGGAAGGGATTCTTTGTCTTTCCGCCGTGGGCACTCATAGGCTGGGTGGTGCCAAGAATCAAGGCTCATCGGGGAAGGGTCATTCTCATTACCCTGGATTGGCCGAAGCACCCCTGGTATGCAGACCTAGTTAGACTAAAGGCAGATTGGCCATGGCGCCTACCAGCCCAGGCAGACCTTTTGTCCCAGGGACCGTTGCAAATGCCTCACGTGGAGCAATTCTCGCTTACGGCATGGCTCTTGAATGGACTAGGGTAAGAAGGAGCAGCTATTCAGGATCGGTGATTTGCCACATTGTTGAAGGCACGTAAGAGCTCCACTTCTGTCTTATATCAGGGTGTGGTGCATCTTTGAGGCCTGGTGTGAAGAGAAGCAGTGTAGACTGTTTTTGGCTACCGTACCAGAGGTGCTAACTTTCCTATAGGCAGGGTTTGGAAAGGGATTGACCACTAGTTAGTTGAGGGTACAGGTGGCAGCCAATGCGTACTATCCAGGGAGTGTCGTTGAGAGTGCACCCAGATGTAGTCAGATTCCTGAAGGCAGTGGTTCCACCTTGGGATCTCAATCTGATGTCTACTTTAGCAAAGGAGCCATTTGCACTTCTGCACATTGAAGGACTTGACTCTTAAGACAGTATTTCTGGTGGCAGTTTGCTCTGCTCGGAGAATTTTGGAATTGCAAGCTTTGTCGTGCACGGAGCCCTTCCTCTCTCTTTCAAAGTAAAAGGTGGTTCTTCATCCATAGTCTTCCTTTTTGCCCAAGGTAGTGTCAGGTTTTTCACTTGAATCAGCTGGTTTCCTTGCCTGCACTATCGAGTGTGTTGAGGGAAGGTACAGATCAGTAGTTGTGCTGGCTGGATGTACAGCGGGTGTTGCACCGATATTTGAAGAGGGCAGCTCCGTTTCATAGGTTGGATCATTTGTTTGTTCTGTTTGGGGGGGCCGTGCAAAGGAGAGGCTGCGACGAAGGCTTCTGTAGCCTGGTGGGTTAAGGGAAGCTATCACGTCAGTATGCGTGTTGAGAGGACAGTCGGTGCCAGCGGAGCTGTGAGCTCATTCGACCAGGGTTCAGGTGGCTTCATGGATGGAGTTCAATATGGTGCTGCCGGCAGAGATTTTTAGGGCAGCCACATGGTCCTCCCTTTACACCTTTTGTGAAGTATTATCACCTAGATGTCCAGGCAGCAGGGGATGTCAGATTTGGGGCGGCGGTTATTCAGACCGGGATCACGGGCCCCTCCTGTCGATAGTACTGCTGTTACATCCCAGAGGTGTGGGACTGGGCTGGAAGGATGATAAGGAAGGTAAAATTAGACCTTACCTGCTAGTTGGCTTTCCTTGAGTAACTCCAGTCCAGTCCCAGAACACTCCCTAGTGATTATGTGTTTGAATGTCGCAACCCCAGGCCTGAAGAAGGTCAGCTTTGAGTTTAGGGTCTGGGGAAAGTGTCGCTTGCGTAGTTAAGACGTTTGAGGCGGGTGAGAGGTGCCGGAACTGCTGTTTTGTTTTCTTGCTTCGGGCATTGAGAACCCTAAGTTTTACTTTTCCCATGGCGGATGAGTCCTTCATAGGGCTGAGGTAGTTGCCGGTAGGTTGTTCACAGGTAAGCCTCCTCGTTAGAGGGGGAGGAGGG
Organism: Ichthyophis bannanicus; assembly: GCA_033557465.1. Classification (NCBI taxonomy): domain Eukaryota; kingdom Metazoa; phylum Chordata; class Amphibia; order Gymnophiona; family Ichthyophiidae; genus Ichthyophis; species Ichthyophis bannanicus. The sequence continues at coordinate 554,554,900 of CM066031.1, forward strand.
ACCCTGGGGAGTCTGGTGGGATCCGAATGTAGATAGCGTTTAACGAAGTTTGCCTCCTCTGAGTTTAACAAAGTTGCCCCTCTGAGTCTGCTTTGTCAATAGGTTACTAGGGCTGGTAGGTGGAGGCAGCTACCTAAGTAGACTGATGTCATCAAGAAAATGATGTGCTTAATCTCCAAGCTGCTGGTGGGAGTTGACTATCCAGAGGTTGCGGGACTGGACTGGAGTTACTCAAGGAAAGCTAAATCTCCAGGAACAAGCAGGAATGAGTCTTCACATATGGGTATCGTCGGTACCGACGGAGCCTGCGCGGGAACGCTCCCCAGCGTCCAATAAGAAAGCTTTTGGGAGCATCCCACAGCGCCTGCGTACTGCCTTCCCGCCTTTCCCAACCGCCTCTCTTCAGATCTTCTTTTCCGCGGAGCCAGCAGGTCGTGTTCCTGTCACCGCAGAAGAAGTTCTTTATTTTTTCTTTATTCTTTTGTGTCGCGTCTGCCTTCTTAGACGTCGTACCGGTACCGCCAGTCTTTCTTTTCTTTCTTTCAAAAAAACCCGCTTTATTTCTACTGTGCATTTTCAGTTTTTGGGCCCTAGGCCTAAAAATATTTTCCTCATGGAGAAGCCCGCTTCTGGGTTTAAAAAATGCACAAAATGTGGCGGTACTATTTCTGTCACTGACACCCATGACTGGTGTCTAAAGTGTTTGGGACCTGACCATTCCATCACGGATTGTATGTCCTGTACCATGATGTCTAAGAGAGGTCGGCAGAATCGAGCAGCTAAGCTCAGTACCCTGTTTCCCTCTGATGCAGCTTCGGTAGCATCGACGTCTTCCAGGGCCTCTTCTTCCTCCCATGGATCTCAGGTAACCAAGCATAAATCTGGCCGGTCCTCGAAGGGCAGATCTCCCTCCAAGCATCGAGATGCCTCCGGGCTTGCCCTCGGATTCCGCACCGGCAAAATTACCCCGGCAGGAAGCTCCGGCTTCCAAAGCATTATGGGGTCACAGGTTGACATCGATGGCTCGGCCTCGACAGATCACCTGTTGCCGTGTTCTGGGGTACCGGTGGCTCCCACTGGTACCGACATCCAGATTCTGGTGGCGTCGATGGATCAGAAGATTCTGACCATGCAGCGCACCTTAACAGCTTTCATACAGGCTGCGACGCCTCCGGTACCGCAACAATCCCCGTTGCTGGTACCGGCTCCGCTCCTGGTACCGGTACCGATTGCATCAACATCGGCTTCGGTGTCGACTGCAACGGTACCCTGTCCTTTGATGCCCATTGGTACCGAACCGGTACCGATTACTCCCGATGTCGATCCCACTCGATACGGTTATCGGGCTTTACAGGAGCATCCAGACAGGCGATACTTCGATTTTTCTGAGGACTCTGAGTCTGAGGGTTCTGTAGAAGCATCGATACTTCTTCCTCAGGAGTCTTCTTCACCTAAACGAAGAATGTCTCCTCCAGAAGACTTGTCTTTTCAAGACTTTGTTAGGGAAGTGGCTAGGGGCCTCTCTATCACAGTGGCCCCTGAGTCAGAACCCAGAGCCAAGGAGTTGGATATTTTACAATATCCTAAAGCTCCTAAGGAGGCAGCTACTTTACCTGTTCATGAGATTCTTTATGATCTCATGTTGAGGATGTGGGAGACACCTCTCCCCACCTCTCCTCATTCTCGCAGGTTAGACACCATGTATCGTGTTCCTCCTTGTCCTGGCTTCCACAAGACTCTGCTTCCTCACCACTCTATTGTGGTAGAGTCTGCCATGAAGAAGATAAAAAGTGCAAAAAGACACTCATCTAATCCTCCAGGGCGTGAATGCAGGACCCTGGATGCTTTTGGCCGAAGGGTTTTCCAAGCTGCAATGCTACCTGCTAGGATTAATTCCTATAGTCTCTATATAGGAATGTTTCTAAAAGAAGTCACAGATCATCTGCAGACTTTAACCCCTTTCATTTCAGAGGATAAAAGAGAGGAGTTTCTCACTTGGCTCAAACATGCCCAAGATGTCTCCAAATTTTCCAACCGTGCAGCCTTTCACTCTTTTGAGTGTGTAAGCAGAGCTTCGGCTATTGCCATAGGGGCACGCAGAATTGCTTGGCTACAAGCTTCTGATTTGGAGCTCTGGGTCCAAGATCATTTGGGAAATCTCCCTTGTACAGGTGAAAACCTTTTTGGTAAGGATTGGCAAGGAAAGGCCACTCGGATGCTGAAAACTCTGCTTTGGATCGACTTTCAAAGTCTACCTCTGCTCCTGTTAAGAAAAGATTGTTTAAAAAGACATCTTTTTCCAAAAAGGGAAGATACTTTCCTGCTTATGGTCAGCAGGCATCTTCTGCAGGTCGTTTTGCTGCAAAGCGTCAGCAACCACCTAAACAGGCCAAGTCAAAGGCAGCTAGACCTTCCACGGCCCAGCAGCCTCAGCCTCCTCAGGGCCTTTGACTCGCTACTAGAGAACTTAGCCTTTCTAGCTCTGGAAGGACCAGAGCCCCTTACCATCCCAGGAAGGTTGACTTACTTTGCTCCCAGATGGGAGCAAATCACAGCAGAGCAATGGACACTCTCCATCATAATGGAAGGGTACAAGCTTTATTCTTAAGCCTTCCCCCCCACACCATGGTGAAACAGTTCAATTCTCCAACATCTCTCCTCAACCTTCTAGGTCAGGAGATTGCCATCCTTCTTGCTCAAGGGGCAATAGAAGAAGTACCTCTTCTTCAACAAGGCACAGGGTTCTACTCCCCTTATTTTCTTATTCCAAAGAAAACAGGGGGCTACAGACCCATCTTAGATCTCAGAGAATTGAACAAATTTCTATTCAAGGAGAAATTCAAGATTTCTCTCGGTGCTGTGCTCCCATACCTTCAGAGTCAGGACTGGCTTTGTTCTCTAGATCTCAAGGATGCGTACACCCATGTCCTCATCCATCCAACTCACAGAAGGTTGCTTCGGTTCCTTTTTCAAGGAAAGCACTACCAATACAGGGTGCTTCCTTTTGGTCTGGCCTCTGCACCAAGGGTGTTCACGAAATGCATGGCAGTAGTAGCTGCATTTCTACGCACTCTAGGAATATTCGTCTTCCCATATCTGGATGACTGGCTCATTCGAGCTCCATCTCAAGCAGAGGCCAAGACTTGTATAACCTGCACAATGCGTGTCCTTCAGTATTTCGGACTAGTAATAAACATCCCAAAATCCAGTCTCCCCCCTACTCAGTCGCTCGAGTTTATAGGGTCTTGGTTGGATACCATAACTGCAAGGGCCTATCTTCCTCAGGCCCGTTGCCTACACTTGGTGCAGTTAGCCTCCCAAATACAGTTAAAGCCCCTTTTAACTGCTCGAGAAATGCTACAACTCTTAGGCCACGTGGCATCCACTGTGCATGTGGTTCCATATGCTCGCCTTCACATGAGGGCAGCTCAATGGACTTTGTCCACCCAATGGACTCAGGCATCAGGTTGCCTGTCAGACAAAATAGCAAACTCCAGTCGCCTTTTTTGGTCTCTCCAGTGGTGGAAGTCCTCTCAAAACCTATTGCTGGGGTCCCCTTTTCAACAGTCATTTCCCCAAGCAACCCTTAAAACAGATGCCTCTCCAATGGGTTGGGGAGCTGATCTGCAAGATCTCTCCACCCAGGGCATCTGGTCTCCACAGGAGACTTCACTACACATAAATCCCTTGGAACTCAGAGCAATTTTCTTAGCTCTCAGAGTGTTCCACTCCCTGCTCAGCTACAGGACAGTCCTCATCCACACGGACAATCAAGTAGCCATGTTCTATGTAAACAAGCAGGGAGGGACTGGCTCTCTGTCTCTTTGCAACAAAGCTTTGCGACTGTGGGCCTTCGCCAGAGAGCATCAGATTCATCTTATGGCAGTATATCTTCCAGGCGTTCAAAACTCTTGGGCAGACAAACTCAGTTGAGTTCTGCTTCCACACGAATGGTCCCTCAAAAGGGACCAGGTAGCCAGGATTTTTCGAATTTGGGGAACCCCGGACATAGACTTATTTGCAAGTCCGTGGAATGCCAAACTTCCCCGGTTCTGTTCCAGGATTCCGTGTCAGGGAGTTCAGGCCAAGGATACCTTCCTCCTTCACTGGGGTCAAGACTTCCTTTATGCCTTTCCACCCATTCCCCTAATTCCCAAAACACTGTTCAAGCTTCAGAGAGACCGAGGTTCTATGATCCTCATAGCACCACATTGGCCACGCCAAGTGTGGTACCCTCTACTTTTGTATCTCTCTCAAGCTCCGTCCCTGGAGTTGGGCTCTGCTCCAGATCTTCTCTCCCAGGAAGACGGAACGTTGTGGCACCCAAACCCCCAGTCTCTCCATCTCAGGGCCTGGTTGCTGAAGGCCTAGACCTTCACGTTTTCATCTCTCTCAGCAAGTCAGAGATATTATTCATGCTTCTAGAAAGCCTTCCACTAGACGTTCCTATGCTTTCAAATGGAAAAGATTTACCATTTGGTGTTCAGAGAAGGGTCTTAACCCTCTTGCAATACCTTTGAATTCTTTACTAGAGTATCTTTTGCATCTTTCCCATGCAGGCCTCAAAACAAATTCGGTAAGAGTCCATTTGAGTGCTATTGCAGCGTCCCTCAAGCCTCTCAATGGACAGCCTATTTCCTCTCATCCTCTTATAGCAAGATTCATGAGAGGCCTTCTTTTAACTAAACCTCCCATTAGACCACCTCCAGTGGCATGGGACTTAAATCTGGTTCTTGGCCAGCTTATGAAGCCACCCTTTGAACCTTTAGCCACCACCTCCTTGAAATTTCTTTCTTGGAAGGTTATCTTTCTCATTGCAGTCACCTCAGCACGTCGCATCAGTGAGTTGCAAGCCTTGGTGGCTAATCCTCCTTATACAAGGTTCCATCATGATAAGGTAGTCCTCAGGACCAATCCACACTTTATGCCCAAAGTGCTCTCGCCTTTTCATCTGAACCAGGAGGTATACTTACCTGTCTTTTTTCCAGTACCTCATGCATCAAGTGCAGAGAGGAATCTTCATACTTTGGATTTTAAAAGAGCTCTCGCCTTTTACTTACAAAGAACACAGCAACATAGAAAGTCTTCTCAACTCTTTGTTGCTTTTGATCCTTCCCATTTAGGACTTCCAGTTTCTAAGAGAACACTGTCCAACTGGATTGCTCAGTGTATTTCTTTCGCCTACCAAAGTAGGAACCTTTCTCTGGAAGGCCATGTCACAGCTCACAATGTGAGGGCCATGGCAGCCTCAATGGCTCACCTAAACTCTGTGTCCATCGACCAAATCTGTCGAGCGGCCACCTGGTCCTCGGTTCATACCTTCACAGCCCATTACTGTTTGGACAAGGACTCCCGCCGGGATGCCTCGTTTGGTCAGGCTGTTCTCAAACACCTGTTCCATTCCTAATCAACTCCTACCCACCTGCCCTGGTTGGATGCCAGAGATCCATGGGGGGAGCCCGAGCCCTTTTCAAGGACACACAACTCTGGGGTCTCTCCCTGGCATCTGCAGCTAGGGAGTCCCCATATGTGAAGACTCATTACTGCTTGTTCCTGGAGATAGCACAGTTACTTACCTGTAACAGGTGATCTCTGGGAACAGCAGGAATAAGTTTTCACAACCCACCCACCTCCCCTAGGAGTTGTATCTCTCTATCTATCTTTCCTTCCCTCTCTCTCTCTTTGTCTCAGCTTTAAAACTCGAACTGGAGAGAGGCGGTTGGGAAAGGCGGGAAGGCAGCACGCAGGCGCTGTGGGATGCTCCCAAAAGCTTTCTTATTGGACGCTGGGGAGCGTTCCCGCGCAGGCTCCGTCGGTACCGACGATACCCATATGTGAAGACTTATTCCTGCTGTTCCCAGAGATCACCTGTTACAGGTAAGTAACTGTGCTTTAGCAGGTAAGGTCTAATTTTACCATATTAACAAGTGAATGGTTTCCAGTGAAAAGAAAAATGACTCCTTTTGGTAGCGAACAGTATATTCAATAAGTGAATGCCCTTCACTCTATCTTTTTGGAAGTGTACATTCAGGTGATATCTTGTATTTTGCAACGATGCCTCTTAAGGGACAAACACTTCAGATGTTAAGCAGGCATGTCATTTTAAAATACAAGTATATAAAAGAAAAAGGGTTGGGGGAGTGCAGTAAATTTATTAATCTCTAAAGCAATGGTTGGATCTTCCAAAAGGTCTCTGATCATTTTTCAACAATCTGAGAATGTTTAATTTGCTATCCATACCAAGCCAGATCAACTCTTATCATTCAGATGGTTTTTCTTCCTTAACAGGATCTGCAGGCTGAGAACAGGTTTTAGGAGAATGTTGTGCAAAGTGATCCCACCAGAGGTGGTTTATTTTCACCAAAGCCCTTCTGTGCCAGCAATCCATTGTTGAGGTGACTTCAGCTGCAAGACCCTGCTATAGACTATAGACGCTAGACGTTTTTGCCTCACAAGCAGTATGCTTTTAATGTTTTCGAGGAAAACCATGTCCCAGAAACTAAGCTGCTTGTTGCTTATATTTGGATTTATCTGGGGCTTGATGTTGCTACGCTACACTTTTCAGCATCCAAGACATCAGAGCAGTGCTGAGCTGCGTGTGCAGATATTGGACTTAAGCAAAAGATATGTGAAAGCACTGGCAGAAGAGAATAAAAGCGCAGTGAATGGAGGCTCGATGGCAGGCTATGGTAAGATGCCTGTATTGTCAGTTACTGTATCACAGATGAATTATTGCTACTATTTTTTGTAGGCTGCATGATTTGCTACCAAAGCATGCAGATTTCTGGCATTTCTCATGTCTCACATTTTAGTATTTCTCACTACTGTTACAATACTGGTGTTTTCCAAAAGGGGGAAGTCAGAGAACCCATACCTGCACAGAAATTTGCGTCTCTATTTCTGGCTCTCTGGAGGAAGGAAGCAGTCCTCCTTTTTTTAAATGGAGTCCTTTCCAAATACATCTTGTTAGACCAGTCCAGACTAAGTGGGTTGTGTCCCTCCGCCTGCAGATGGTGAGACAGAAAAATTCCTGAAGCTTTGTGACATCACCCTTCATATAACAGTGTCCTGATTTTGTTTATTTGGTGGTATCTTGTTCTAACTGTGTGCACCTCCCTTCTTTTTTTGGTGTGCTCTGTTTTCTGCAGTTGCCTTTTCCCTGCTTCTCTTCATGCCGTCGGTCGGCGGCTGCTTCCCTGCTCTGTTTTGCTGTTTCCCACCATAATTTTTGTGCTGCGGCTGCCATTCTTTCTTCAGTTTGTTGATTTTTGGCTTCCCGGCTCTTCCTGTGATTTTTTTTTCTTTTATCCTATTGTAAAAATGCTGCCTTCCTTATAGCACTGCTTGGGCTGTGTGAAGAAGTGTAAGACTTTGACAGGTAGTTTGTGTTCCTCCTGTGATTCGGATCAAGGGGGGGGGGGGGTCCTGCATGTTCAGGTCCTGGTTCTGGTAGCCCTTCTAGCTCCCTCTGGGTTACCTCCAGGATGATGCTAGATCTCAAGATGCCTTTCCTCCGGTTTTGTTGCCTGAGCAGTGTGCTTACCCTCTACAACTCTCTTCAGCCTATGCAGACTTCAGCCGACTGTTCTGATCTCCAGTTTATGCAGCTATTCTGTCAGGCCTGGGGTATGTGGCACTCTGGGACTTCGGCTACTCTGACCGCCACTGATTCTCCATCAAGAAAGCGTGCCCACCGAAGTTTGGCTGAAGCTTCTTTAGATCTGGCCAAGGATACCACCTTTCCTCCAGGGACTGGCACCCTGCAGGGGAAGATGGTGACTGTCCTTCAGATGAACATTCTATCACTACCGAGTCTGGCTGGGAAGGAGGACAACTCGCTCCATTAGAAGATGACCAGGAGCCTTGAAAAGACTGTCGGAATATCTGGTTATTCCATAAGGAAGAGCTTCCTGCTCTCGTTCAAATTACAGAGGCTCTGCACCTCTCGGACTCTCAAGTGCAACAGCCTTCAGATTCCTCTAAACCTCAGACAGACCCCATCATTGTGGGCATCAGGAAACCTTCTAAGGCTTTTTCCTTTGCCCTGGAACTATAACAGATGGTCCCCTTAGAGTGGGATTTTCCTGATGTGTCTCTACACTTCCCTTGTCGCCTCGGTTGTGTTTGTTTGGTCTTCAGATGATCTTGACAAGTGGTTGCGGTTTCCTAAAATCACTGCATTCACTAAACGTACAACCATTCCTGTAGAAGGCAGCATTGCCCTCTGTGATCAGACGGATCACAAGGTGGAGGGCCTCTTCAAAACCACTTTCTTGTCATCGACCTTGGCATTGCAGGCCTCTGTTTGTGGAGATCTTGCTGCAGCCACTCTGCTCTGATGGCTTCAGTCACTTCTGGATGATCTGGCTTTGCTTTGTTTAGAGTCTGTCACTGCTTTTCTTGCAAATACATTTTATGATCAGCTCGCTCATCTGCTCGGTCTATGGCTGCTGCTAGTGGCTTGGCGTTTGGCTGTGGCTCAATCATTAGAATGTGGATGCTGCTTCCAAGTCCTGTCTCGCCAAACTTCCTTTCAAGGGCTGGCTGCTTTTTGGTGAGGATTTGGAAAAACTTATGAAGGATTTGGGGGAAGTCCAGCCTCAATAAGCCCAGTTCCAGTGTTAGTCATCCTGCCACATCGTCTGCGTTCTCATCTTATAGAGTCCCCTTCAGAGATGTTTGTTGCTACCAGCCTAGCAAATCCGGTTCTTCTTTGAGTAGGGCTGGTTTTAAGCCTCAGTCCTTTTGGGGTATCCATCCAACCAGGACGATTTCTCCTTGTCCAACAAGTTTTCCGGTTCTGCCAAATCTTCCTGTTGATAGTTTCTGGGTCCATTCTGGGGTGCCTACTGTGGGCAGACGCTTAAGGTATTTTTCCCATGAATGGATCCAGATAACATCGGATCAGTGGGTACTCAAGGTATTAACACAGGGTTATGCTTATAGTTTCACAGAGCCTGTGCCGAATGTCTTCCTCATCTCTCCATGCAGTTTGCGGCCAAGGCAATAGCTGTACACCTGAATTTCCACCGCCGCCTTCAGCTCAATGCGGTATGCCAGTTCCTCCCTCAGAAAGAGGTTCTGGTCACTGTTCCATTTACTTTGTCATTCCCAAGAAGGACGGCTCTTTTCATCCTATCCTTGACCTCAAAGAGTCGATAACTGTCTTCAGGTGCCACGGTTCTGGGTGGAAGCCCTCAAAGTTATTCAAGCTATTTGGCCAGGCAAATTTCTCGCATCCCTCAACCTGGCAGAAGCTTATTTTCATATTCTAATCCGCCAAGATCATCAGCAGTATTTAATGTTGACAGAGGACCGTGAAACATAATCAGTTTTGTGCCCTGTCCTTTGGTCTTGCCACAGCTCCTTGCAATTTCTCCAAGGTGATTGGTAGCAGTGGCAGCTTCCCTGCGGCACCAAAATATTCGTGTTCATCTTATCTAGATGATTGGCTGATCAGAGCAACAAGTTTCAAGGAGAATACTTCTGAGGTCTCACAGGTCCTCTCCTTTCTGGACCATCTCGACTGGGTAGTCCACTTAAGCCAAAAGCAATCTGTGCCCAGTTCAGTCTCTGGAATTCCTTAGTGCTCACTTCGACGCGAGAGTGGATCGCGTCTTCCTCTCTTACAACGGATGCAAGAAGCTCTGCGTTTAGGTCCATGCCTTCCAGCACCTGGCAGCTCCCACTTCCTGGAATTACCTACAACTCCTCAGTACCATGGCTTCTGCTCTCGATGTAGTCCCCTGGGCTCATGCTCACATGTGTTCACTTCAATACCCTCTCCTGTCGTTCTTGTCCCCATCCACTCAGGACTATCTAGTTCATTGAAGCCTTTCTTCAATGTTTCACCGCAGTCTTTGCTGATGGCTTTGTCCTAATCACTTGTTGAAGGGCATTCCCTTGGAAATTCTGCATTGGGTGGTGGTCACCATGGATTGCAGGTTGGGGAGCACACTGGAGGGACAGGCAATGCAGGGATCTTTGTCCATTCAAGAAGCCTCTTTGAACCATCAATCACCTCAAAGCCCAGGCTGTTCATCTGACTCTTCTCTTCTCTTATTTCAAGCCCACCTCCATGGTTGAGCAGTCGGACTACTTTCCCGACAGGTCCACCGTTGTGACTTATCTCAACAGACAGGGTGTCCCAGAGTGGCCCTGGAAATGAGTATTTCCCTGGGCAGAATCCAACCTCCTGGCTCTTTCTGCATAGCACATTACGGGAATGGAGAACATTCAAGTGGATTTCCTGAGTCATCAGATCCTACAGTGGTGTGCAAAAGTCTGGAATCACTTGTAAATTTGATGTTTTTTCAACTTTGTGACCTTATATCTTAATTTCTTTTTCCTCCCAGTGGCTTTTTTTGTGTATCTCATGATAAGTGATAGATTTGGCTATTAGGGCCAACTTTTAGTATTGGTTTGGCCCTTATTTTCTGAGTTTGTTCCCCATAGTTGTCCTGTTGATAGATTTTCTGTGAAAATTGTGTAATGTACATCATTGGCCAACGATATATTATTGTAAGTATGCTTTAAAATATTATGGACGCAAGCCAGGTTTCCTTTAAATTAATGTATGTGGCCTTGAAAAAGGCCGTTTTTATGTGTCAGTGATGGCTCAGTATTTGATTGGCCACCCTTTGTTCTTGATCACCTGAATGCACTTTGTTTGCATTGAATGAACCAGTCTGACAAGGTGATCATGGTGACAACGCAGTTCCAAGCTGCAATGAGTGACTCAATCAGCTCATGCTTTGATGTCGGATGCCTCTTGGATATTTCCAAGGCCACCTTGTGCCACAGGTTCTTGATTGGATTCAGATCTAGAGACTGGGCAGGCCATTCCATTGACTTGATGTTCCGCTGCTTCCAGCTGATCACCTGTCTGGAGCGATGGCAGGGTGCATTTGTCATCTTGGAACAGGAACTGGCCAGGAAACAGCGGGAATGCTGATGGCACCATGCACGTTTGCAGTATGGTGATGTCCTTGGCCCCGTTGACCATTCCATTGACGATGTGAAGACGTCCAACGCCACTGGCATCCATGCAGCCCCAGACCATGACCTTCAAAGGATGCTTCGCAGTGAGGTTGAGACACTCAGGCTTGACTTCCTCTCCAGGAAATCTCCTCACATAGGTGTGGGCCTGGTTACCAAACAGGCAGAAGGTGCTTTCATAGCTGAATAGCACCTTTTCCCACATTTCAGTCGACCAGGTTGAGTGCTTTTTCGCCCACACGATCCGGTTGCGCCTTTGTATGTCAGTCAGTGACTTATTCCATGCTTTGCAGTCCCGGAGACCAAATTGCAGGCACCGGCGACGAACTGTTGATGAGCTGACACTGACCTCACTCGTGTCTGACCACACTCAAAATAGCTGAGGGAGAGGTAAACTTGCGATTAGTCAGTGAAATGTGTCATAGTGCGCGGTCCTGGCGTGATGTTGATGCACATGGATGACCTGAACGGGGCTTGTCCACCACTGAACCCGTTTCTTTCTTTCTTCTGTACAATCTTAACAGCGCTCTGACTGCAGCCAACTTTCCTGGATATCTGACTGCTTGAAAATCCTTCCTCGCTCATAAAGGACACACGAACATGCTCCTCCATCGTCGGGATTCGAGTCATCTTCATGGTCGATCCAGAAAGCGTATGAAATTCAAAAATTCCGCACGTTTTTATAGCTGCACGGTTGGCTAGATATCTGCATTGTGATTGGTTAGTGAAACCAGCCTCCTGATTAGTCAGAAATAACGTGTGCATATTGAATAATCTCAATCCAGTTTTGACGCAGGATCCACAAAAATCGCAGTAGCTATCTCCCAGTGTCTGTAAAGTATTTCAATTGGAAGCAAGGAATGCAAAAAAGTAAACTCTTAATAGCCAAATGTGTCCCTTTTAACGTGGTAGAAAGATGAATATGCTGGGCTAACGCAAACTTTAAAAAAAAAAAAAAAAAGTTTGAAAGTATGAAAAACGCAAAACTCACAAGTGATTCCAGACTTTTGCACACCACTGTATACCCCGGCGAGTGGGAGCTAGCTCCGTGGGCGTTTGCGAACATTGTGCATCGGTGAGGTCATCCGACTCTAGACCTAATGGCCACTTCTTCGAATGCCAAGATGTCTCTCTTTTTCAGTTGTCGAAAGGAATTGAACTCTCATGGCCTAGATGCTCTAGTTCAGACCTGGCCCTCGAACCAGCTTTTCTACCTCTTTTGTCATCGGCCGTGTACTCAGTTGGATAGTCATGCTCTGGATGGGTAGTGCTGGTGGCCTCGGATTGGCCTTGGCATCCTTGGTATGCTGATCTCCTCTGCCTCCTGCAGGAGACGCCCCTACCCCTTGGTGTCCAGAGAGGCCTGCTGTTTCAGGGGCCAGTTCTCATGGATGACCCTGCTCCTTACTTGCTTTATAGCTTGGCTATTGAGAGGCGTTGCATCCACTCTACTACAGGCTTGACTGTTTTCTACCTCATGTGCCTATGCTCGGATCTGTCCTCTTCTTTTTGGTGTTCTGAGAGATCCCTCTCTCCTTGGCAAGTTGATATATTCCAGACATTCTTTTCTTCCATCAGGACTGATTTGATGAGGGCCTTGTCCTTAATTCTTTAAAGGTGCATATTGCAGCCTTGACATGCTTTCAGGGGCTCTCCATGGGTGCTCTCTTGCTTCTTATGTAGATGTTTTCTGCAGGGCGTTCGCTCCCTGTGGCCCTTCAATCATCCCTTCTTGGGATCTGTCCTTGGTGCTTTTGCGTGCTCATCTGTGCCCCATTTGAGTCTCTCCGTAGGGCATCTCTCAAAAGATTTGACTCTCAAAACTGTTTTTCTTATAGCAGTCACTTCAGCATGGCACCTTTTGGAGCTCCAGGCACTTTCTTGCAGGATCCTTTTCTCTGTTTTTCCCTGGAGAGCGTTACCATTCGAACATTGCCCTCTTTTCTGCATAAGATCCTTTCGGATTTTCATGTCAACCAATCAGTTGTTACTTCCTTCCTTCCTTTTTTAAGGAGTGGTCTTCAGGTGACAACAGTCTCCTTCACCTGTTGTATTTTGGTAGTGCATTACACCGTTACCTCAAACTCACTAATATATTTCGTTTCTCCGATCATCTTTTTGTCCTGACTACTGGTCCTCAAAGGAGCAGCCGCTTCTAAGTGACCATTGCGTGCTGGATCAAGCAGACCATTGAGTCTGCTTCTATTTTATTGAACCAAACCTGTGCCCGTAGGTCTTCAGGCACATTCTACTCAGACTGAGTCTACCTCCTGGGCAAAATGCTCATGGGTAGCTCTGCTAGATATTTGCAGGGCGGCCACCTGGTCCTCCCTCTCTACTTTTGCACGTCACTATCACTTGGATGTGCAAGCTCAAAAAGCAGCTTGCTTCAGAGCCTCTGTCTTGGCTGCAGCTGTTTCATCCCACCCTGAAGTACTTTAGCTATGGTACTCCATACTGGCCTGGACTGGTCTAGCAGTGTATATTTGGAAGGAGAAATTTTACTTACTGATAATTTCCTATCTTGGAATTCTGTTAGACCAGTACAGGACCTGCCCCACTAAACTATTTAGTCCATCGCCTAGCTAAGACTCTTTTCGTATCGGTGACTTTGTTGAACCTCGTCATGTACATACTTCCTTGGCCTGCAGGTCCTGTTTCACATTGTTCAATTTAGCTTGTTGTTCTACTCGTAAGAGCTATTCGTTTATGAACCCATATTTGGTCTGGTTTTGGTGCTTCCTTGGCTGTTTGAACTCCTGCTGCTTGTTATGGTTATACTGAAGCTCCCTTGGGGGATGGGTTTTTATACCAAGGGTGATGTCACAAAGCTTTGGGAATTTTTCTCTGTCTCACCATCTACTGGCAGGGGGACACAACTCACTAGTCTGGACTGGTCTAGCAGGATTCCAGGATAGGAAATTATTGGTAAGTAAAATTTCTCCTTACTTGGAGTCTCCAAAGAAAATATGCCATAAACGGGGGCCTGAATAACTAAACACTGTTTGGTCACACCCAATTGCACGTCAAAAGGTGTAGGAATCACCAAGAGTGATCTGTTCCCTGATGGTAAAGAATTACTTGGTTCATGTTTCCACAGCAATGTTACTAGTATGAATAGTATCCCAATTGAAAATCTTTAAATGCCACAACTTAGTAGATTCTTGGACCTTTCTTCCTACTCAGTGTGGTGCTAAAGGTTGCTTTTTAAAGAGGTTCTTACACAGGCTGGCATAGAGGGTCTGGAAATACTTCTCCAGGAACAAGCAGGAAGTCAATCCTCACATATGGATGATGTCTGTGCCGACTGAGCCCGCACAGAGCATTTCCCCAACTTTCAAAGAAAGCCTTTGGGGATTTGCACCATTTTTCACCCAGGGGTCATTGACCCCGGCCGGGTGTCCTCCACCATCTCTCCCGATGGGTTCAAAAAATGTGACTGCTGCAGTCAAACTGTCACAGACACCCAAGATTCTACTGCTTACACTTCCTGGGATCGGACCATGATAGCACCTCGTGTGTGACCTGTGCTAGGCCATGATGCCTAAAACTAATTTAAAAAAAAAAAGAAAGTCAGAACTGCAGGAGAAGCTGTTCCCAAGGTTCGACTCGGCACCGGCTTTCCCGAAGTAGAGTTAAGAACATAAGATATGCCATACTGGGTCAGACCAAGGTCCATCAAGGCCAGTATCTTGTTTCCAACAGTGGCCAATCTAGGTCATACGTACCTAGCAGTATCCCCAAGAGACACAGGTTCCACATTGCTTGTATTGGGTCAAGCATTGATATCTTGGGTCCCTTTTTAATAATGGTTTATGGACCTTTCCTCCAGGAACTTGCCCAAACCTTTTTTAAACCCAGCTACACTAACAGCCCTTACTACATCCTCTGGTAACAAATTCCAGAGTTTGATTACACGTTGAGTGAAAAAATATTTTCTCTTATTTGTCTTAGTTTACCCTGTAGCTTCATTACATGTCCCCTAGTCTTTCTATATTCTGATAGCGTAAACAGTCGATCTACGTTTACCCGTTCCACTCCATTCATTAATTTATAGACTTCTGTCATATCTCCCCTCAGCCATCTCTTTTCCAGGTTGAAGAGCCCTAACCTTTGTAGCCTCTCTTCATAGGAGTAGCCTTCCATCCCCTTTACCATTTTGGTGGCTCTTCTCTGTACCTTTTCTAATAACGCTATATCTTTTTTAAGATACGGCGACCAGAATTGCACACAATATTCAAGGTGTGGTCGTACGATGGAACAATACAGAGGCGTTATAATATCCTTTGTTTTATTTTCCATTCCTTTCCTTATGATAGAATGCTAAGTATTTGCTTTCTTGGCCACCGCTGCACACTGGGTGGAGGGTTTTTACATGTTATCTACAATGACTCCTAAATCTTTTTCCTGAGTGGTGGTTCCCAATGTGGAACCTTGCATTGTGTAACCATAGTGTGGGTGGTTCTTTCCTAGGTGCATAACTTTGCACTTGTCCACATTAAATTTCATCTGCTATTTGGATGCCCAGTCTTCCAATTTATCCAGATCCTCCTGCAGTTTTCCACAATCCTCTTGGGTTTTAACAACTTTAAACAGTTTTGTGTCTGCAAATTTGATAACCTCACTAGTTATTCCCTTTTCCAGGTCCTTTATGAATATGTCAAAAAGTAGCGGACCCAGTACAGATTCCTGGGGTACTCCACTATTCACCTTTTTCCATTGGGAAAATTGGCCATTTAGCCCTACCCTCTGCTTTCTATCTTTTAACCAGTTCCCGATCCACAATAGTACACGCCTCCTATCCCATGACTTTTTAGTTTTGCCAAAAGTCTTTGAGGGACCTTGTCAAAGGCTTTCTGAAAGTCCAGATACACTATATCAACCGACTCACCTTTGTCTACCTGTTTGTTCACACCTTCAAAAAAACATATCAGATTAGTAAAACAAGATCTTCCTTGTCTAAAGCCATGTTGGCTGTCTCCCATTAGGCCATGACTATCTACATGCTGTGTAATTTTGTTCTTTATGATGGTTTCTACCATTTTCCCCGGTACTTACGTCAGGCTCACCGGTCTGTAGTTTCCCGGATCACCCCTGGAACCCTTTTTAAAAATTGGCGTTAAATTGGCGAACCTCCAATCTTCAGGTATTACAGATGATTTTAATGAAAGTTCACAGATTACTAATAGCAGGTCTGCAATCTCATATTTCAGTTCTTTCAACACTCTTGGATGTATACCATCCGGTCCAGGTGATTTGCTACTATTCAGTTCCAAGCCCAGCACTTGTGAAACCTGAGTGTCCTCTGAGTCCCGTGTCAGCGGCTCCTCCAGAAAGGCCTTGGACCCCAAGCGAAAGAAGAAAAAATCCTTGAAGCCTGTTGAGGTTACACTGGGGAAACCCAGTAAGGTAAGTCTGAGGGACTCGGGCGACTGAGAAGCATCCCATTAAGGTCCCCAAGAAGGATTCCTCAGCCGGCGGAGACTGCGAGGTTCCTCAAGGCCATAGTCCTCGTCGAGAGTGCCGGTGCCGGGCCCGAAATCCTCTGTACTCATGCTGAAAATTGCGGAGACTTCTGGCTTGGAGACCGGAATGGCAGCTATGGAGCAGAACATCACTGCTATCCTGGCCATGCAGCAGGCAGTGATGTCAGGTTTGTCTATATCTGCCCCGATGAACAGGTCCCCGACTGCAGGGGAGTCCCCGGTCATCGAGCCAAGCTCCGAGTGCCACTAGCATCTGATAAGTCCTCAGCCCCGGTCAAGATCCCCGGTCCTGTTCCTTGGACATCTGGTCCTCCCTGGCAAGTTTTTGAGACTCAGACCCCAGGTCCTTGGGGGGAGGGGGAGGTCCCCAGCCTTTCGGTCCAGGCCTCGAGGCACAGAGCCGTAAGGCCTCTAATTTGTCGTCTTCCCTTGATTCCGAGTGGGAAACGGACGATGATGCTTCCCCGGAAACCAGATGGCACAGAGACATTCCCTCAGACCCGTCTCCCCTGCTGCCATTCTCCTCCGGAAGACGTGGCCTTCCATGGCATTGTCAGAGATATGGCCTTAGCCCTGTTGGTACAAACTGATGCTGAGGAGGATCCCCACACCAAGGAACTTGAGATCCTCCAGTTCGAATCTCCACCCAAGGAAACTCTCACATTGTTGGTGCAATCGATCCTCGAGTGGCTACTTTTGAGAATGTGGGAGACCCCGTCATTGGTGCCGGTGGTCAGCTGATGCCTCGACACCATATACCGCATCAGGAAGAGGCCAGGATTCCATAAGCCCCAACTCCCACATAACTCCATGGTTGGCGAGTCAACCATGCAGAAACCCGAGAGCCAGAAGAATTACTCTTCTGTCCCCCCCCCCCCCCCGGGAGAGATGCTAGAGCCCTCAATGCCCTTGGGTGCAAGTGCTACCAGGGCTCAATGCTGGGTGTTGAATCTAGGCCTATGAGCTGTACATAGGCATGTACTTGATGGCCTTAACCCAGGAGTTGTCCGGGTTCTCAGCGGGACTGGTTGGGGAATCTCTCTAATGGTTCCAAGCCCTGATCTCCGGGATAAAGGACTGTTCTCCTGGGCGGCCTATAACAGCTTTGAGTCAGCGGCTCAGGTAGCAGCGGCCAGCGTTGGCGCCCGAAGCCAAGCCTGGCTGCAGTTTTTGGACTGCAAGCAATGGGAGAGAACCTGTTCGGCAAACCTATGGCCGACAAGGCGGCTGGGATTGAGGCAGACATGGTGATTCGACAGAGGCTCTCCAAGAAGACCTCATCCTTTCCCCGTAAGAAACCATCGGGGAAAAGATCCCTGTTTCCGAGGAAAAAGGGGCTCTTTAAGGAGAGTCACTACTCCCAGCCCTCCTTGGGCCAGCAACAAGGTTCTCACCCTAAAAGACAAGGACATGGGGCTCAGAAGCAGAGGGCAGAGAAGCCCCAGGCTCCAGCTCCCACCCATCCTGGGGAGGGCTTTAGACTCCTGGGGCAGGGCCTCCCCTCCCCCGGGAGACCTTCACCCAGCCCACAGGGAGCCCCTGTGCTCAGTTGGGCACATTACAGGTTAAGGAAATCCTCCCAAGAGAGAGGGCAGAATGCCTCAGGCAACTGGTAGGAGAGGTACAGCATCGCTGGTCAGTGCTGGCTTGTCATCTCCTCCACTTACTGGACCAGATGGCATCGACAGTCCACATCACGCCCTCAGCCTGCTTATACATGTGGACAGCCCAGTGGTGCCTATGCTCGCAGTAGACTCAGGCCATGAGCAGGCTACAGAACAGGGTCAGGGTTACCCGCCAGTTGCCGGAGTCCTTCAACTGGAGGTGAAACTTGCGCCACTTCCAGGCACCCATGCCATAGAGGATCTTGACCACAGGTGCCTCCCTCCTGGATTGGGGGGCACATTATGGAGACCACCGCACACAGGGCAGCTGGTCTTGGGAGAAGTCACTCCTACAGATCCTGGAGCTCAGGGCAGTCGTCTTGGCCGTACGAGCGTTCCACCACCGCCTGCGACACAGACCGTGCTGATCCAGACAGACAACCAGGTCGCCATGTTTTATATCAACAAGCAAGGGGGCATGGGCTCATACTCCCTCTGTTAGGAGGCGGTGGCCCTCTCTTTCGCAGCATGCAACAGCATGCTTCTGCGAACGGTGTACCTACTGAGCTAGGACAACTGCCTAGCGGACAGGCTGAGCAGAGTCCTTTGCCCACATGAGTGGCTCTTAAACCTCAGAGTAACGAAGCAACTCTTCCACCTCTAGGGCAGGCCCATGATGGACCTATTCACCCCTCTGGACAACACGCAACTACTCCGCTTCTGCTTCCGTTAGCTGCACCCGGAGAGAGTGGTGGCGAATGCCTTCCTGATCTCATGGTCAGAGGGCCTACTCTATGCATTCTACTGACCCGACCCCCCCCCCCCCCAGTTGCCAGGAGCCTCTTTAAGGTCCAGAGCGAAGGGGGGCATCATTCATATTGATTTCCCCCAGGTGGCTCAGGCAACCTTGGTTCCCTCTGCTGCTTTCCCTATCAGTGGCACTCCCAGTCCCTCTGGGCTGAGCCCCAGACTCCTGTTTCAGGAGGAGGGCTCCCTCCTACACCCCAAATTAGGGTCACTAACACTAACAGCATGGCTGCTGAAAGGGTAGCATTGGCCCCTATCAGTCTTCCAGGAGAAGTTGAGGAGATCCTACTGGCCTCCTGAAAACCCTCCACCAGACAAGCTTCTGCCTTTTAAGTGGACAAGGTTCTCCACCCAGTGTGCGGAAAGGGAGGAGAATCCCTTCTCCTGCCATGTGCAACTCAGTACCTACTGCACCTGTCACACACCGGGCTAAAATCTAACTTTGTGAGGGTGCATCTGAGTGCCATAGCTGCTCACCACCACCCTCTCAAGCCAGCCTCTGGTCTCCAGGTTCCTCCAGGGCCTCCTCTCTGCCCTCCAGCGGCAGAGTAGGGACCTCAATGAGATGCTCTCCAGCTCACATGTCTTGGAAAGTGGCCTTTCTGGTGGTCCTTACGTCTGCTCGAAGAGTGAGCAAACTCCAGGCCCTGGTGCAGATCCACCATATACAAGGTTCTACAAGAACAGGGTAGTGCTCTGCACACATTCCAAATTCCCCCCGAAGGTGGTATCTCCTTTCCACTTCAACCAAGAGGTGGTCCTCCCCACCTTCTTTCCGTGGCCTTACACCAGCAGGGAGGAACTAGTACTTCATACATTGGATTGCAAACAGGTCCTGTTCTTCTACTTATAGCAGACCGAGGCCCATCCCAAAGCTGCTCAGCTTTTTGTGTCTCTTTGACCCCAGCAGACAAAGGCTCCTTGTGACTAAGTGAACTCGGTCCACTTGGGTGGCGGGTTGTATTGCCCTCGCTTATGAGCAAGCTGGCCTCTTCCTTGAGTACCAGATCACTGCGCATCGTGTGAGGGCGATGGCCATGTTGGTGGCCAATCTCCACTTCATGCCGGTGACAGAGATATGCAAGGCTATCTAGTGGTCTTCAATTCATATGTTCACAGCTCACTACTGCCTGGCGAGCGAGTCCTGCAGGGACAGTGCATTTGGCCAGGCAGTATTCCCTAATATTTTCGGGGTGTAGACAACTCCTGTCCTCTGACCCTTTTGTGTTAAGGCTACCAGAGTGATAGTGTTGCTGGACGCTAGGGTCTTGCAGAGTCTCTCTGTGAGGACTCACCACCTGCAACTCACGGCTACCCAATTTGTCGCTGTTGGTGCTGTTATGGTTCGGTCCTCAGCAGCTTGGAGCTGGGGAGTCCCATACATGAGGACTCACTTCCTGCTTGTTCCTGGAGAAAGCGTAGTTACTCACCTGTAACAGGTGTTCTTTAGGGACAGCAGGAATCAGTCCTCACAACCCTCCCTCCTCCCCTGGAAGTTGCCTCTCTACCATGTTTTAGTTTTTACTGCCGTCCTAGCTATGTCATCTGACTGAGTAAGATGGCACCCTTGGGCAGGAAGGGGATCACACATGCATGGTAGCATGTCCCAAAGACTTTCATTGATAGCTGGTGAAATGCTCCACGCGGGCTCCTCCAGTGCCATCATCACCCATACGTGAGGACTGATTCCTGCTGTCCCTGTTACAGGTGAGTAACTGCTGTCTTCTCTGGCATAAAACACAGTGCATCACTCTATTTACACAATCCCTACTGCTGATAGTGGCAGCTTTCTATTGTTGGGGCTGCTTTGCAGCAATGAGGATTAAGGGATTTTGTAGCCAACAGGCAGATCCTGGAGGAAACCTGTTCTAATCTGCTACAAACAAGGGAGGAGATTCAGCTTTCAGTAGCACAAAGCAAGAATAATGGAGTGGCTCAGTAGGAAGAAAGTGAGCCAGACCTGAATCCAATAGAATATCTGTAGCAAGACCTTAAGACTGTATAGTCTACAGGCAGTCCCCAGCCATTTTGGAAGAGCTTGTTATTCTGACGAGATGTTTTGTGCAAAAATACCCAAACATGCTGTGCAAGGTTGGTAGATAAGTATCCTAAATGGCTTATATTGTAGTAAAAGCAATCTCTATCCATTATTGAGTCAAGGGGCATGAAAACTTATGCAGTAGTCTTTTTCTTAATTCTTAATTACTCTTGAATATTCTATTCCTTATCCTGCTAGACCAGTCCAGACAAATTACTTATGCTCCTTTGCCAGCAGGTGGAGACAGACACGCAACTTTCAGTGATTTCATCATTTGAGAGAGCCTCTGGTGCAGCACTGACATACTGCAAACCAGTATTACTTGCCTCTGAGAGATGGAAAGTAGTTTTGAGTAGTGCAGCAGTCCAAATAAGTCTGAGCCAGGGGAAGCATCTGTGCACACGGGTCAACTGCTTGCCTTGTGTCCATTGCTGCCAGTCACAAGTTCCTAATGCTTGGTGGGCTGGAGAGTGGACAGGAGAACTCAATGGGCCCTTGAGCGGGGGTGATGAGTCTGGGTCCAGGCCCCCCTTCCCTCTTGCTGTCCTCTGCTTGTTGAGTGTTTCTTATTTTTTTTCTTTTTCTTTCTTTCCCCATTGAATTGAATGAGTTGTATTTGACTCTGCTGCTTGTAATAAAGGAGCTCTAAAAAAAAAAAAAGGCTCGAAGTTTTTTTAGGGGCCTGTGGGCTTGAGGTAGCAGCTGCTCTCTCAAGCCCACAGGCCCCTAAAGACCTTTCAAGGCCCTTTTTTCACTGGGATTGCACAGCAGTTTCTGAAACAGTTCATGGGATGTTCTTCAGTCCTTTCTAGCTGCCTGGCAGTCTTCTGTGGAGTCTGAGGTCCAGGTCTCCCCTATGCTGGACCAGAGGCCCTTTAGTGCTTCTGTTGCTGACAGCAATGGAGCTATGTATTCCTTCTTTGCTCTTTATTCTCCTCTTCCTCTGGGGAAAGAAACCTAGCCTTATCCCCTATGGGGGTTGTCTGGGATGCAGAAGATTTTTTTTTTCTGCAGAGGGTGAATCTGAGGGGCTAGGAATGATTTCTCTACTAGATGGAGAGGATCCTCCACACCTATTCCATGGAAAGGACCTTCAAGATTCCATGGCAGCCTTATGTATTCCTGAGCCTGCTCCCATACAGGCTTTGCGAACAGGCCTTAATTCGGAAGTTATTTGGCCATATCTCTACCTGAGCCTGAATAGCAGCTTGTAGTCTCCCAGTTGGAGACCCTCCAAGTAGGGCCTTAGGCACCCTAAGATCCTTTATCAGCTATTGCATCCTTGTCCCTCCGGTCCAGTCTAGACCAGTGGTTAGTGCTGGTCCACCAGCAGCTGGAGAGTGATATGCAAATGTTTTCTCATGATGTCATGCCATATCGTCTGAGACTCCCTTCTCATACATCAGTACTTCATTCTCCAGCAGCTGGGACACACATCCATTCGTTGGTATGGAAGGAGTGGTTGGTTCCCTGAGGCCCCTTAATTGTTTTCTTATCAGGAAGAGCAGAACTGTTCCTGGCAGGGGGGCTCAGACTTCACTGCCTGTGTGTGTAATAAAAAAAAAAAAAAAAAAAGCAAGCAAAGGAAGCAGGAATTGTTTTTAAGGGCAGCGTGGCTAATTTCTCTCCGGAACCCTGCAGGACCACCTCGAGCCACTCAGCCAGTGTTGGTGGATCCCGACGGCAGCAGCAGTCTTGGGGCTTGAGGAGCTGAGCACCGTCCCTGTTAATACCCACAGTAAGTCAGTCAGTGTGTGTGCAGCCATTTAGTGCGTTTCACTGCCGCTGTCTTTTCCGGAGCTGGGCCTTCCCGTTCCATCATAACTAAATTATTTTGCACAGCATGCAGCGCACGCCGGGGTTCATTCTCTCAGGCCGGCTGTTGCAAGGCATGTGAGTGGAGATTGAGAAAGCTGCAAGTTAGTGTCAGGACGAAGCTGGCCCGTGTCCCGGGGGGGGGGGGGAGAGGAGAGATCACAGGGGGGATTGGCACAGGCCACAGGCCTTTCTCTGATGCGAGAGTTTTCCTGTGTTTTCTCGCCGGCGGCTATGTTATCGGGAAGCCCAGGAGTTGCTTCAGCCATCCCAGACAGGGAGCTGGAGGTGTCAGACGCTAGAGGGGGAGGCTCAGGAGCGTCACCATTCAGCTGCTGTTTTGGAGGAGAGATCCTTCTCGCTGGAGTTAATTCTCTTACTTCACAAGGCCTTCGCGCTGAAGAAAGAACGGGCACAAAGAGGGCGGGGGGTGACCCTCGGCATCAGGGCCAGCCCATCCATTGAGTGAGAAAGTTTTTTGCACAGGGCCCCGCGTTTCAGGGGGCCCCGCGCAAACAACATTCTGCTTTAAAAGTAAATTTAAAAAAAAAAAAAAAAAAGCTGGCGGCTGCTGCTGCTACTGCCGCCGCCATGGCAGCGACAGAATTGAATGTCCCGGCGGCCCCCCCCCCCCCCCCGCCCGGTAGAGCCCTTCCTGCCTGCCTGCATCAGTCCCTCTCGCAGCAGCTCTCAGAGCCACGAAGGGAGAGTGTCTCCCTCACGGCTCTGTTAAGCCCGCTGGGGCTGATGGAATTTCCCCCCATTAAAAAAAAGCTCTGTTAAGCCTGCTGGGGCTGAGCTGCGAAGGGAGAGTTTCTCCCTCGTGGCTCTGAAAGCCGCCGCGAGAGGGACTGATGCAGGGAGGGAGGGCTCTTCTGGGCAGGAGGGGCCGCCGGGACACTCGATTCTGCCGCTGCCACGACGGCAGCAGCCAGCCTTTAATTTTCCCTGGGCTGATGGAGGGGTTAGGACTGGATATGGGCTTATGGGGTTAGGACTGGTAATGGGCTGTGGGCTGTGGGGGGGCTAGGACTGGTAATGGGCTGTGGGGGGGCTAGGACTGGTAATGGGCTGATGGGGGGGGTTAGGACTGGTAATGGGCTGATGGGGGGGTTAGGACTGGTAATGGGTTGGGGGTTGCTAGGACTGGATATGGGCTGAGTGGAAGGGGAGGCTTGAACTGCAAATAGCTGATGGGGACTGGGGCTTGGAATGGAAATGGGCTGAGTGGAGGGGAGCTAGGATTTGACATGGGCTGATGGTGGGGCTAGGAAAGGACTAGAAATGGGCTGATGGGGGGGCCGGGATTGGAAATGAGCTGATGGAGGGACTCAGGACTGTAAATGAGCTGATGGAGGGACTCAGGTAGGACTGTAAATGGGCTGATGGGGGGGCTAGGACTGGAAATGGGCTGATGCGGGGATTAGAATTGAGTGGTTGCTGGGTGGGGCTGGAACTAGAAGGGAGCTGATGTTGGGGGAGGATTAGAATGAGATGGGGCTGGGAGAGTGAAATGGAGAGGGGAAAAAAGTTTTGTGTGGGAGGGGAGAAAAATCTACAATTGTCTGGGTAGTGGGAGAGTAAGTGGGGATTGAGGATGGAGGGGTAAAATTTGAGTGGATGAAATAGGAATGAGGAAAGAGCAAAAGGAGAAAGATTAGTATGTTAAAGCAGATGTAGAGAGAGAATGGAAAAAAAACTAGGAGAGAAAAAAGGACAAATGGGCAGCAGACGATGGAGAGTTAGCAGAAGACACAAACCAGA
This sequence comes from Ichthyophis bannanicus, assembly GCA_033557465.1. NCBI lineage: Eukaryota > Metazoa > Chordata > Amphibia > Gymnophiona > Ichthyophiidae > Ichthyophis > Ichthyophis bannanicus. The sequence continues at coordinate 554,579,412 of CM066031.1, forward strand.
AGAAAGTGGCTGGAGCAATTGAAACTGAAAAACAAATGCACAAAAGGTATAAAGATATCTCTTTATTTTGATTTTATTAACTGGAATATGTCAATTCTGGGAAATGTGCATCATTAACGTCTGCGCTTTGTTTAGTACAAGAGGAAATTAATTTATAGTTTTATTTCTACAGTGGTGGTGTACATTCCAAGTTTGGCTTTTGGGATTCCCAGTTTAATTATTGTCTTCCTGTTTCTAAATTGTGATTCCTTGTTTGGTGATGGTCTATGTTCTGCATGTGTAACTGAGCTGAGGCATTCTGTTTATGTAATTCCTATTTTACATTGCCATTTGTTCTCTTTATTTAAAAGGATTTGTATCCTGCTTTATCTTTGAATCAAAGTGGTTTCACTGCAAACCAATCAAGTGGGGTGGTGTGGGGGTGTGGGCATGTAGTGGTTGCGAGGGTAGTGTCCGTGAGTGAGTGGATAGGTACATCTTGATTAGGGGTGTGATTAGGTCATGTATTCTCTGTAATGTATTGGTTTAATATTTGCAGTGTTGCCTTTTGATAGGTAGGGTCTGGTGCTTTGTGAGTCCTGGTAGTGTTACGATACGGCGGGTTTGCTATGGGTTCTAAATGGGCAGTGTTTGTAGTAGTTCCTAATGTGCCTGGCAGTTGGCACTGGATTATAATAATGTAGAAATCTTTTAGTCTGTCTTTATCCATACACTCATTAAGAGGCATGTTTACTAAAAGTGGAGGAGTGGCCTAGTGGTTGGGGCACGGTACTTCAGGCCGGAAGGTCGGGGGTTCAAATCCCACTAGAGGACAGCAACCTTGGGCCGGAAGGACTGGGGTTTCTAGTCCCACAGATGCTCCTTGTGGTCTTGGGCAAGCCACTTAACCCTCCATTGCCCATGTTCCCTGTAAGTATTAGTGAATGTGTCTCATATCCCCGCGTGTTAAATGTATCCCCCAATTGTGTTGTGACCGCTTTGATTGAAGGATAAGGCGGTATACAAAACTGTCTAAATAAATAAATAAATATTTATGCAAATGAGGCCCCACACCCCCCTTGGGCCACCCCTGCTCGGCATGCAGGGCTTAAGCATCCATCCCTTTCAGAAACTGAGCAGGGGTACTCTAAGCGCCAGAAACGCTCTGATCTCCCGCTGCAGGAGGACCTGGCCTCAGGGGCTTCGGACGGCTAGGAGGACCCAGGGGAAGGTCATTTGGGCCAAGGAGGAGATCTGGAACCCCTAGAGCAGGATGGAGACCTTCCGCTGGGAGAGGATCCAGCAATTGTCAGGGTCTTCTGCAAGGAGGAACTGTTCTCAGTTATTTCCCAGTCCCTAGTGGCCCTAAACATCCCTCTTCGGGCACTGGAGGCTGAGGTTCCACTGGAGGGACCCGCTGTTACAAGGTATACGCACACCTCAGCAGGCCTTCCTGGTCCACAAAGCTATTATGCAGATGATTGAAGTGGAATGGGATATTCCGGAAGCAGACTTGTGGGGTGGTCACACTATGGGGTGGCTGTACCCATTCCCCAAAGAGGAAAAGGAGCTATTTAAGACCCCAAAGGTTGATGCCTTGGTCATGGCAGTAACCAGGAAGACCACAATCCTGGTAGAAGGAGGGATGGACCTCAAGGATCCTCAGGGTCACTGACTGGAATCCCTGCTGAAGCATGCAGGCCTCTATCTGTGGGGCTTATGTCACAAGGGCCTGCATGTGTTGGGTGCAAGCGTTGCCTGACCACCTGGGAGACAGGTTCACTGACACCCCCCCCCCCCTCCTTGAGATGCCCAAGTTAATCTGCATCAGCGTACTTATCAGACCTCTGCCATGACTTGGTATGCTCCTCTTTCAAAAGTATGGCCTATGTGGTGACAGCTCACAGATTTTTGTGGCTTCCGAATTGGTCGGCCAATGTTTCCTCTAAGATGCCTTAGCAAACTTCCCTTCTGGTAGAAACTATTCTTTGGTGAGTCCCTCAAGGAGTTAGTTAAGGACCTGGGGGAATTTAAGGGGGGGGGGGGTAGTCTCCCAGAGGACAAACCCCAAGGGGGAAGAGGACAGACGTCTCAGACTAGAGGGGGATCTCGGGATTTCTGCCTCTTTCGGACTGTGAGGTTTGCACCTCCACAAAGCGAACATTTCCCCATTTGAGGGCAGTCCTTTCAGTCCCACGGAGTCGGCCAAGGGGTACTATTCGGTGGCTGCTAATGCCGCCAAGAAGTCCCAATGAAGCCAGGGGTTCCCAGGAGGTCGGGGAGCGCATCAGAGACAGTCTGCAGCATTTCCTTCCATCCTGGGTCCGCATCACCTTATTTTTATTTTATTTTATTTACAGTCTCTTTTATACCGCGCTATTCAACATCAGTGCGGTTTACATGAAACAGAATGACTAGCACAGTGCAGCAAGCTGATCTGTGTTTACACCTTGGACCCCAATGGGTGCTGGAAATCATATGCGAAGGGTATGCCCTCGAGTTCCAGCATGCCCTGGCCGATGTATTTGTTTTATCACTGTGCAGAGCGTCAGGCAAAGCCCAGGAGGTAAAGGATTGCCTATTGCCTCTGGGCGCAGTAGTACTAGTTCCATCAAATCAGTACGAAAGTGGTCATTACTCCATTTATTTTGTAGTACCCAAAAAGGATGGTACCTATCGTCCAATTCTGCATCTCAAGGAAGTAAACAGGGCCCTAAGGGTAGCTCATTTTCGGAGGGAAGCGCTATGTTCCATGCTAGTAGCAGTGCAGAAGGGTGAGTTCTTACGGCTTTGGACCTCAGAGGCCTACCTACACATTCCCATACGTCCAGAACATCAGAGGTTTTTGTGGTTCGCAACATTCATGGGTCACTTCCAGTTTCAAAAGATGCCCTTTGGATTGGCAGCGGCACCCAGAACATTAATCAGGATTATGGTCATCGCAGCAGCAGCGCTCTGAAGGATGGGAATACTGGTGCATCCTTATCTGAACAACTGGCTCATCCGAGCGAAGTCGGAAGCTGAGAGTCGGGAGGTGACTTACAAGGTGGTACTCTTCCTGCAAGAGCTCAGCTGGGTGATCAACACCACCAAGAGCCAGATCATCCCATCTCGGTGGCTGTTATACCTGGGTGTGGAAATGGGACCGGTGTCCCTTCCGGCGCAGAGGATAGAGAAATTCAGAGCATGCTGCGTCGGTTCTTGTGGATGTCGAGGCCATTGGCCTGGCATTACCTGCAGATATTGGGGCTGATGGCAGCAGCTCTCAATCTGGTGCCCTGGGCCAGAGCTCATATGAGGCTGCTCTAGAAGACACTGCTTTCCTGATCCCTCAGATGCAGTCTCTGTTCTGCCGACTTCAATGCCCAGGGGACACCAAGACTGTCTTGCTATGGTGATTGAACAGACACAATTTCGAGAAATATTTGTTGCTGGAACTGCCAGATTGGGTGGTAGTGACCATGGATGCCAGCCTCTCTGGATGGGGGGGGGGGGGGTGCATTGTTGCTTTCAAGTGGATGGTGCATTGTTGCTTTCAAGTGGATGGTGGATGGAGGAGGAGAGCGCATGGTCCATCAATTGGCTGGAGCTCAGAGCAGTCTGGAAGGCATTCGCATTTCATGCCCATCCTGAGAAACTGAGCAGTATGAGTCTTCTCAAATGACGCCTTGATGGTGGCCCACATCAACAGACAAAGGAGGTACAGGAAGTGCCATTTTGGTGACCGAAGCAAAGTCGCTTCTGTAGTGGGCCAAGCAGCACCTGGTGGCGCGCTCAGCCGCCAACGTAGCCAGCAAGGACAACATACATGCAGATTACTTGAGCAGACATCGCCTGGGTGCAGCGGAGTGGTCGCTGGGGAGTCTTGCATTTGAGGGCATAGTACATCGCTGGGGGCCACCCTGCTGATGGATATCATGGCATCAGCAAGCAATGCGAAAGCCATTCGTTTCTTCAGCAGACGGAGAGAGCCGATGTTGGAGGGACTGGATGCCCTTGCGCAACCGTGGACATGAGAAGGGCTGCTGTATGTTTCCTCTGTGGGCTCTCATTGGGCGTTTTCTGCAGAGGCTTGCAGGATACATTGGTCACGTGATATTAGTAGCACCGGATCGGCCTAGTCATCTGTGCTACACGGATCTGATCAGGTTGGTGGTGGGCCAACCGTGGCGGCTTCCAGTGTCGGACGACCTGCTCACACAGAGGCCAGTGATCCATGTCTCAAGTAGATCGATTCTCGCTTATGTCCTGGCCCTTGAGCGGGCAAGGTTATTGAAACAGGGCTACACACCGGTGGTGATCTCCACCCTTTTGAAAGCAAGGAAGATATCTACCTCTTTGTCGTATGTCCGTGTGTGGCACATCTTTGAGGGTTGGTGTGAGTCGCTTGGTGCAACCTTTGGGAGTGTCGGTGGTGAATGTCCTGGAGTTCTTGCAGGTGGAATTGGACAAGGGGCTTGCACTGAATTCCCTGAGGGTTCAGGTGGCCGCTTTATCCTGTTACCAGGGTAAGATACAAGAAGTCTCCCTGGCAAGACATGTGGATATTTCCCGTTTCCTGCGAGCAATGAAACAGATTTGGCCACCTGGCAGGACCCATCGTCCCTCCCTGGGACCTTAATGTCATGCTGTTGGTCCTGATGGATCCGCAGTTCGAGCCCCTTGGTCATGCAATGCTCAAAGATCTAACTTTGCCACCAGGAAGACCATCCTCAATCTGTTCAGCTCGACACATTTCCGAGCTGCAGGCTTTGTTTTGCAGAGAGCCATTTCTGACTCTGGCCGAAGAGAGAGTGGTTTTGCGCACACTTCCATCGTTTCTGCCAAAGGTGGTCTCGCCCTTTCACGTCAACCAAACTGTGGCATTGCCGGTCTTTCCCAAGGCTGAGGTGGACGCCACCAATGGGGTGCTGTGAAAGTTGGATGTTCGCAGAGCATTGAAATGCTACCTAAAGCACACTCAGCCCTTCCGTAAGTTGGAGCGTCTCTTTATGCTCTTTGGAGGGCTGTGTAAGAGTGAGGTGGCCTCTAAAGTGTCCATCTCTCGCTGGTTGAAGGAGGCTATTGCTTCGGCCTACCTGCTTAAAGGGCAACCAGCCCCAGAGGGACTGCGTGCTCATACCACAAGAGCCCAGGCAGCATCTTGGGCTGAATTCAGCCTTGTGCCACCAGGGGATATCTGCAGGGCAGCGACTTGGTCGTCTTTGCATACCTTTACCAAGCACTACCATCTCGATGTGCAGGCAACACAGGAAGCGCGTTTCAGTGATCCAGTCTTGAGGGCAGAGCTCGTGGGTCCCTCCCGTCATTGAGTACTGCTGTGGTACATCCCATTGGTCTGGACTGGACCGGAGGAACGTAGATGAAGGTGAAATTAGACCTTACCTGCTAATTTACTTTCATGGAGTCCCTCCGATCCAGTCCAGGACCCATTCTATTCTGTTTCTCGTTGTGGAGATGCGAGCTCAGAATATTGATAGGATGGATTCTGGACGGCATAAGGGGTCTGTCAGTTTACTGTTGGGGGCTCGGAGATGGCCAGACTTCTTTCTGTTCGCACAATCTGGGTTGTGATTAAAAAAAAAAACAAAAAAAGGGAAAGCGCGAATCGCCCAGTTGTCTTTAGCACAGTGTGCGGTGCCAGGTTGCATGGCTCGGAATGTGCAGAGGGTTCAGTTCTGTGAGTTCCCATGTTAGTAGTTGCAGTTGAAATGAGTTGTTTCTGCTTTTTCAATAGTGTACTGAGGTAGGAGAAGGGAGCCTCAGAGGATATGGTGTGACATCACGAGAAAAAATTTGCATATAGAAACATGATGACAGAAAAAGACCACATAGCCTATCTAGTCTGTCCTTCCATAACAACTACAATAGTCCACTTTTTACCTTTAGAGATCCTCTGTGTTGGTCCCATGCTTTTTTGAATTCATTTACTGTCCTCATCTCTACCACCTCCACTGGGAGACTATTCCATGGATCCACTACTCTTTCCGTAAAGAAATATTTCCGCATATCACTCCTGAATCTATCTCCCTTCACCCTCATCCCATGTCCCCTCGTAGCAGAACTTGCTTTCAATTGAAAGAGGCGCTCTCCCTGAACATTTATGCCACGGAGGTTTTTAAACATCTCAATCATATCACCTCTATCCCGCCTTTCCTCTAAGGTGTACATATTAAGATCCTTAAGTCTTTCCTCATATGCTATATAATGAAGCCCACTAATCATTTTAGTAGCCACCCTCTGCACCGACTCCATCCTGTTCACATCCTTTTGAAGGTGCGGTCTCCAGAATTGCACACTATACTCCAAATGAGGTCGCACCAAAGACTTATACAGAGGCATTATCACCTCCTTTTTTTCTGCTAGCCATTCCTCTTCGTATGCACCCAAGCATCCTTCTAGCTTTTGCCGTCGCCTTTTCTACCTGTTTAGCTACTTTAAGATCATCAGACACAACCACGCCTAAGTCCCGCTCTTCTTTAGTGGACAAAAGTACTTCACCTCCTATACTGTATTGCTCCCTTGAATTGCTGCAGCCCAAATGCATGACCTTACATTTTTTAACATTAAATCCCAGCTGCCAAATTCTAGACCATTCTTCAAGCTTAGCTAGATCCCTCCTCATGTTGTCTACACCTTCCTGGGTGTCTACTCTATTGCAGATTTTGGTATCATCTGCAAAGAGGCAAACCTTACCCGACAGCCCTTCCGCTATATCACTAACAAAGATGTTAAAAAGAATCGGACCAAGGACAGATCCCTGGGGCACACCACTGGTAACATCCTTCTCCTCAGAGTGAGCTCCATTTACTTGTACTCTTTGTCGCCTCCCACCCAACCAATTTCTAACCCAAGCAGTAACTTTAGGGTCCATCCCTAGGGTGCTCAGTTTGTTTATAAGTTGCCTGTGAGGAACAGTGTCAAAGACTTTACTGAAATCTAAATACAGCACATCTAGAGCTCTCCCTCGGTCCAACTCCCTGGTCACCTAGTCAAAGAAATCAATCAGATTTGTCTGACAAGACCTGCCTCTGGTGAATCCATGCTGCCTCGGATCCTGTAATCTGCTGGACTCCAGAAACCTCACTATTTTCTTTTTCAGCAGCGTTTCCAATAATTTACTCACCACCGAAGTTAAACTAACCGGCCTGTAGTTTTCAACCACATCCTTACTTCCGCTTTTGTGTAAAGGCACCACATGAGCCTCTCTCCAGTCTCATATCAGTCTCAAGCTGCTGGTGGACAAGCACTACCCATTAGTCTGGACTGGACCGGAGAGACTCCATGAAAGTAAATTAGCAGGTAAGGTCTAATGTTGCCATTTTCTTCAGGTGAATTGTAGCTTCCTTTTAGCTTCCCTTGGTGGTGATTACAAAGCATAGGACTAGCCTGGTGGAAAGGAATGCTGCACTATAGGAATCTAATCATATAAAAACAAAGGCCCTCTTTAAGAAATCCTTTGTAGCCTCCACCTTAAGCTCTTTAGCAACATATGCAGACTTGGCAGCCTGCACCTTCTTGCACAGGATCCAGTAGCTGCTGAACAGCTGGGAGTCTCTGGGTTTGGAGTCTGAAGCCATGTATGTGGAAGTGCCCTTTGACTTGTTCAGGATCTCCACCAGGTCAGTGGCAGCGGGGGTGGTGCCTTAACAGTAGCTTTGGCTCCACCTTTGGTCAGCTGATGCTGCCTTCAAATTATGTATGAGAAAGAGCCAGCCCTATGGAGACATAATAGCGTCTCCTGCATGGCGACTTAACTTCATGTTCCCTACAAGGGCATGTTTGGGAGGATCTGGAACAGTTGGTGAAAGATCATGGAAAGGCTCACCCTCAAAGGCCCCTGGAAGATAGGCCTAGGAATGCTCCCTTGGATTGCTGCAGCCCAAATGTATGACCTTGTATTTTGTTTAACATTAAATCTCAGCTGCCAAATTCTAGACCATTCTTTAAGCTTAGCTAGATTCCTCCTCATGTTATCTACACCTTCCTGGGTGTCTACTCTATTGCAGATTTTGATATCATCCGCATACAGGCAAACTTTACCCGACAAGTGCTTCCACAATATCACTAACAAAGATGTCAAAAGAATTGGACCAAGGACAGATCCCTGTGGCACACCACTGGTAACCACCTCCTCCTCAACGTGAGCTTCATTTACCTGTACTCTTTATCGCCTCCCACTCGACTAATTTCTAACCCAAGCAGTAACTTTAGGGTCCATTCCTAAGATGCTCAGTTGGTTTTTAAGTCGCCTGTGTGGAGCAGTATCAGAGGCTTTACTGAAATCTAAATACACCATCTAGGGCTCTCCCTCACTCGAACTCCCTGGTTACCCAATCAAAGAAATCAATCACATTTGTCTGACAAGACCTGCCTCTGGTGAATCCATGCTGTCTGTGATCCAGTAATAGGTTTTAAGAGCTATTTTAAGTTTAGTGAAGTCTCAAAGATGGATGTATAATGGCAAATTATTGCAAAGATAAGGGGCTAAAAAGTAGAATGCAGCATGGCAAATAAACTTAAGCCTTGTCTGACGAGGTCTGGGTAAGACAAGATAATTCTGATCCTGTGATCTAAGAATATATGATGGTACATATTGAAGAAGAAGATTAGACAGATATTGAGGCTGGACAGAGCATAACACTTTAAAAGTAAGCAGTAAGATCTTAAATTTAATTCTGAATGTGAGGAGTAACCAGTGCTCGGCCATAAATAGGGGTGTTACGTGGACACGATGGTTAGCTGATGCAGCTTTATCGCAGTATTTTGAATTAATTGTAGTTTCAAACAAGTTTGCAGAAGTCCATTATACAGTGAATTGCAATAGTCCAATCTTCCAGTCACCAGGGCTTGAACCAATGTCTGCAGAGCTTTCCTCTAAATGAAAGGTTGGATAGACCTAATTAAACAGTGAATGGAAACATGACTTAGTAACCGAAGAGATCTGCTGTGCAAAAGTCAAGTGGATATCAAGGTAACAATCTAGAATGCGCAGAACAGACTGCAGTGAAAGTAAATGACCATCAATTGGGGCAGTTGGACAATCTGTCACCACATTCCACAAGATTTGGAGTAAAGCCTGAGTTTAGCAAGCCATTTTGCTATATCATCCAGACAACTGTTGTCTAGACTGTTGTTTTTTTTATGGTGTCTGGGTTTATCATGGGTAGATACAGAGTAGTTACTCACCTGTAACAGGTGTTCTCCAGGAGCAGCAGGAATCAGTCCTCACATATGGGTGTCATCGGCGCCGATGAAGCCCCAGCGGAGCATTTCCCCAGCTTTCTGTGAAAGCCTTTGGGAATGCAGGCACGCATGCGCGCGCCTAAAGGTGCCATCTTACCTCAGTCAAATGACATAGCTAAGAACAGCACAAAAAAATGAAAAATAAACTATGTACAACTGCAACTCCAAGGGGAGGAGGGAGGGTTGTGAGGACCGATTCCTGCTGCTCCTGGAGAACACCTGTTACAGGTGAGTAACTACTCTTTCTTCAGGACCAAGCAGGAAGTCAGTCCTCATATGGGTGACTCCCCAGTTATGGGCTACCGAGGAACCCAGGCTGAACAAGAGAACTCCCTCTAGTCTCAGCAGCAAAGAAAGGCTTTTCAAGGACACAACCTCCACCGGTAGCCCAACAGAGGGAAGGAGTTGCCGAAACCTCAAAGAGATTCCGGAGTACTGCCTGGCCAAAAGCACTGTCCCTACGGGACTCCCTCTCCAGGCAGTAATGGGCCGCAAAAGTCTGGCTTGAAGACCAAGTTGCAGCCCTGCAGATGTCTACCAAGGGCACAGAGCGGAGATGAGCCACTGAGGCAGCCATTGCCCTGACACGGTGGGCCATGACCCTACCCTGCAGAGGAAGGTCAGCCGCCTTGTAAGCCCAGGTGATACAGTCAGCCACCCAGATGGACAAGGTACGCTTGGACACAGCCAACCCCAACCTATTGGGGTCAAAGGATACGAAGAGCTGAGTAGCCCTTCTATGCCCCTGCGTACGGTCAAGGTAGAAGGATAAGGCCCTCCTACGGTCCAGGGTATGCAGGACTGCTTCAGCCTGGCTAGCATGAGGCTTAGGGAAGAATGTTGGAAGAACCACCTCCTGATTGAGGTGGAAAGAGGAGACAACCTTAGGGAGGAACTTTGGATGAGTCCTGAGGACTACCCTGTTCCTATAAATCCTGGTGTAAGGTCTGTCACAGACCAGGGCCTGAAGCTCACTTACTCGCCTAGCCGAGGTAAGGGCTATCAGGAAGAGTGTCTTCCAGGAGAGGAGGCGTAGTGGACAAGTAGCCATCGGCTCAAAAGGTGGGCGAGTCAGTTGGTGCAAGACCACATTCAGCTCCCATTCAGGGGCTGGAGGACGGATGGGAGGGTTGAGCAAAAACAAGCCCCTGAGAAAGCGGGACACCAAGGGGTGACCAGACAGAGAATGCCCCTCCACCAATGAGTGGTGAGCTGCTAGAGCTGAGAGGTGGACCCGAACAGAATTGGACTTAAGTCCCTGATTGGATAAGTGCAGTAAGTACTGAAGAACTACTGGCACAGTACAGGAGAAAGGATCCTCTGTACGTAGGTGACACCACACAGAAAACCTATTCCACTTGAGAGCATAGATTTTCCTAGTGGACTGTTTCCTAGAGGCTAGGACAACCTCCTCAACTTCCTGAGGCAGGCCCCAGGGAGCCAAAACTACCCTTGCAGCCTCCAGGCCATCAAATTGAGAGCTTTGAGATTGGGCTGCAGAAGGGAACCCTGGTCCTGTGTGAGAAGGTCGGGTTGCAACCCCAGAGGCAGTGGAGGATCTACCGCCAGTTGAAGCAGCAGAGGAAACCAAGGTTGTCTCGGCCACCTGGGAGCTACCAGCAGGACCGAGGCCTTGTCCCGGAGAATCTTGAATAGGGTTCGGGCCACCAAGGGCGTGGGAGGAAACGCATAGAGGAGGCCCTGAGACCAAGATATCAGAAAAGCATCCGCTGCTATCCGCAGAGGATGTGGTTGCCTGGAGCAGAACTTTGGTAGTTGCTTGTTCATGGGGCTGGCAAAGAGATCATCAAAGGGAGACCCCATTTCAGGAAGATCTTCTGAACCACTGAAGGATGGAGCTGCCACTCGTGGGGTTGCAGTATCCTGCTTAACCTGTCTGCCAGGTAGTTGTCCTGGCCTGGAAGGTACACAGCCCTGAGGAGCATGTTGTGCTTGAGGGCAAAAGAACAAAGGTCCTGAGCTTCCTGACAAAGGATCCTGGACCCAGTTCCGCCCTGTTTGTTCACATAAAACATGGCAACCTGGTTGTCTGTCTGAATCAGGACAGACTGTTGAGCCAGGGTAGGAGTGAAAGCTTTGAGTGCTAATCGAATAGCTCTGAGTTCGAGGAGATTGATCTGCTGTGCACCTTCCCAGGGAGACCAGAGGCCCTGGGTGCACTTGCCCAGACAATGCGCTCCCCAGCCTTGCAGGGAGGCATCTATTAGCATCACTGTGTAACCTGGAATCTGAAAGGGCACCCCTTTCAGCAGATTGGATGGGTGTAGCCACCAGTTGAGGGAGTGCAGAAATGGTCTGGACACCCTTATCCTGTCTCTGAGGCTGCCTGTGACCACTGAGTCCGAAGGCACCACTGTGCTGGCCTCATATGGAGCCTGGCATTGGGGGTCACATATACTGTCGAAGCCATGTGGCCTAGAAGCTGCAGGCAGAGTCTGGCGGAGACCAGGGATCTGCTGAGAAACTGACTTGCCAAGGCCATCAACCTTCGGGCTCTGTTTTCTGGCAAGAATGCCTTGGCCAGGAGAGAGTCCAACCTTGCCCCTATGAACTCCAAGTTCTGAGAAGGGAGCAAAGTGGACTTTGCGAAGTTTATGACAAATCCCAGGCGTTGCAGAAGAGCAATGGTCCTGAGGGTGGCTTGATTGGCCTCCTGACCTGTCTGACCCCTGATGAGCCAGTCGTCCAGATAGGGGAAGACAGATACCCTGATTTCTCAGGTAGGCCGCCACCACTGCTAAGCACTTTGTAAAGACTCTGGGGGCGGAGGTGAGGCCGAAAGGCAGCACTCTGTACTGATAATGGTTTCCTCCCACGATGAACCTTAGGTACTTTCTGTGGTCTGGATGAATGAGGATGTGAGTGTACGCATCCTTTAGATCTAAGGAGCATAGCCAATCTCCCTGCTGGAGGTAGGGCAGAAGGGTTCCAAGAGTAAGCATCTTGAACTTTTCTTTCACTAGGAACTTGTTGAGGTTCCTGAGGTCCAGAATGGGGCGAAGGCCACCGGTCCTTTTGGGCACCAGGAAATACCTGGAGTAGAATCCGTGACCTTGCAAGTGGGGAGGCACAAGCTCCACTGCCCTGTCCACCAACAGACCCTGAAGCTCCTGACGGAGAAGGTTTGTGTGCAGAGGAGGCCTTGGAGGCTCCCCTGGAAAATAGGGGGGTGGCAGTTGGTGGAAATGGAGGGCATATCCCTTGTGGATGATGTCCAGCACCCAACTGTCCCCGGTGATAAGGGGTCACTGGTGGGCGAAGAGGACGAGACGACCTGTGCAGGGTTGGGAGAGCAGTGGAGGAGAGCTATGCTCAAGGAGTCAAAAGCCCCCACCCTGCTGAGTAGTAGCAGGGGACGGAGGCTTGGGGGTCCTCTGCCTACGGGGCCCATTACCCTGGCCTGCAGCTTGGGCAGCCCGATATTGTGGGTACTGTTTGTAGGCAGTGCCCTTCCTCGGGTAAAAGGTCTTTTTACCCGAACCCTTCTTTTTATGAGAAGGGGCAGAGGTCTTCCTCAACAGCCTTGTCCGGGTGAGGTGCTCGGTCTTGAGCTGAGCAGCCTTCTCGGTCATGGGCTTGCCAAACAGGTTTTCACCTCGGCAAGGGACATCGACCAACTTGTCCTGAACCCATTCCTCGAGGTCCGATGACTGCAGCCATGCCTGGCATCGAGCCGCGATGCCGGCTGCCGCAACTCGGGCCGAAGCCTCGAAGCCATCGTAGGTGGCACGGGACATGAACTTCGAGCAGTCCCGAATCCCCGAGGACAAGGACTTAAATCTCTGCAAGGGTTCCTCGGAGAGACCAGCAGAGAATCCGGCCAACTCCTTGGCCAGATCCCCAAGTACATGCCCATGTACAGCTGGTAAGACTGGACACGGCAAGCAAGCATCGTGCCCTGAAAACACTTTCTACCGACGCCATCTAGGTTTCGGGCCTCCTTGCCAGGAGGCACCGCGGAGTGCATCTTCTGACTCTTCCGACGATGCATGGCCGATTCCACAACCATGGAATGGTGTGGTAGCTGTGCTTTCTGAAAACCAGGGCTCTTACAGAGCCGATAGATCGAATCGACTCGCTTGCTAAGAACCGGCGCGGAGGCCGGTGCCTCCCACATACGGAAGAGGAGCTGTTCCAGCATCAGAGGAACCGGGACAGTAAAGGCCTCCTTTGGAGGAGAGTCATACTGCAGCGCCTCGAGCTCTTCAGCTCGAGGCTCTTCCTCGGGATCCGCCGGAATAGCCAAGGCAGTGGCCATATCCCGGACAAACTCCGAGAACCGGGTGTCCTCCGGAGGGGATCTACTCCGGGGCTCAGACTGCGGTGACTCCGAAGAGACGCACCGAGTCTTAAAGATGTCAGGAGACTCCTCGTCCTCCGTCTCCCAAGCCGACTCATCCGAGGAAGAGTCGGGGTCCTACCCCGCGGGGCCCTGGAGCACCCGCCCCGACGCCGGAAGCACCGGCATCGACGCCCTCAGTCCCGAACAGGAGGTCGAGGGGGATCGCGACCGAGGTCGACTCCGAGCCACGATGGACTCTAGTATCGGCTCAGTCTCCGGGGTCGACTTTGACGTCGATGTCCCGGTGGTCGGGGCAGATGCGCCAGACAGGCTGGCCATCAGAGCCCGCTGCTGCTCCATGAAGGCAGACATTCTGCTCTCCAAGGCTGTCATCTTGAGACTCAGCTCGGGAGACGCAGCAGCCACCGGCTCCACACGAGGAACTTTGGCAGGCTTCTCCGGTTCCACAGGCCCAGGGCGACGGTCAGGGGTCTTCCTCTTGCGTTCCCGGTCAGGGGACCCCCTGTCCGAGGAGCTTCGGCGCTCGGGATTGGAATCCTGAGATGTCGAGGCCTCAGACGAGGTCCGGGCCCGGCCGGAGGCTGAGTCTGAGAAAAGCCTTTCCTTTTGCTGCTGGCGACTTCGTAGTGCCTTGGAAGACATTTTTCCACAGGCCCCGCACGACGTAGGATCGTGGTCGGGGCTGAGGCACCGAAGGCAGCAGTCGTGTGTGTCGGTGAGAGACATTAGTTTCTTACACCGATCACACTTCTTAAAACCACTGGAAGCCATCTGGGAAAAAAGAGTCCCCGCGAGGTCAAAAGACCGGCCTTCCAGGGGAAATGAGAAAAAAGGGCGCGAACGCCAGCCACGAAGGGCAAAAACCGAAAAAAAGGAATCGGGCTCGATACCGGTGTACCGAACTCGGCGGGAGGGGAACCGGCGTCGAACCGGAAGAAAAAGAGCAAAAAATCGCTGAAAAATCTAATTTTAACCAGGAAAACTGGACACACGTCCGGTGGGCTTCACGGGAAAAAAAGAGACTGAGGTAAGATGGCACCTTTAGGCGGGAAGAGAACGGCGCATGTGTGCCTGCATTCCCAAAGGCTTTCATAGAAAGCTGGGGAAATGCTCCGCTGGGGCTTCATCAGCGTCGATGACACCCATATGTGAGGACTGACTTCCTGCTTGGTCCTGGAGAATCAGCAATGCAGACGTTGACATGTCGCTGCCATGTCTGCTTGGGCAGTGGGGGAGGCACAGCTCTCCCATGATCAACTGTGTTTTGTAGATCAATATGCATTAAAGCAGATCTGAATTGTATTTTTTTAAAACTGAAAAATATGGTAAATGTATAAGGGTGTTAGGGAATAAAATAACAATTCACTGTGTAGCCTATATGTAACTGATAATGTGAGTAAATTAATATGTAAACTGGGCTAGGGGGTCTATGCTAAAATACCGTTACCGCAGACATGTTTATGTAACTACCCGAAGCTGGCAGAAAGTAATCCTTTAGATCCCTCAGATGAACTTTGAGTTCATGTCCTGGTGAGTGTAAATGTGCATAGTTTGTCTTTTTTTTATAGTCTGCGCAGTCTGATAATGATTGTTACTGAGCTCTCTGTTCCCCAGCACTGTGACAAAAATGAATAAAGTTTTATTTCTGCAGTATTGTCTGACTAATTTCCATGACAGTGCAAAAGACTTTTTGCAAGGCATTTAATCGGTTATAATTGTGAATATTTAGTTTCACATAAAGAAAATGGTTCTCTTCTTTTTCCACTTTAGCTGACTTGAAGAGAACAATAGCAGTTCTTCTAGATGATATTTTGCAACGCTTGGTGAAACTGGAGAGCAAAGTTGATGACTTTGTTGGAAATGGCTTGTCAGCTAATTCCACTAACAGCACAAGTGGTAACTTAGTGCCAATGACTACAAGTAAGCGCATCAGTACAACAGGCACTGTGAGATAGCAACAGAAGCCATTGTAGTTTTTAAGTAGTGATCCACACAAGTTTTGCGTCAGATGGTAAATATTTATTTGTTTCATAGCACATATAAGAGCGTGAAATCAGTAGGTATATTGCTTTCAGAAACTTTAAAGCAGTGCTGTGCACTTTCTTAACGGACAATCTGGCAACACAAGTGGTGTTAGCTCGTAAAGTGTCGACCACTGTATATCTCTAGCACTAAAACTCAAGCTTATTTTGAATTCTGTTAGCTCATCATGAAAGATTAAACTGAAGAGATTATTAAATTTAAGAGGTAGATCATTATTCTTTTTAATAACTGGCATCAAAATTGTATCAACTTATTTTACATAATTGCCTGCTAGAAAGAGTGTTTACTTGCAATAGATTTATATTTTGGTATTCAGCAAAGAAATTGTATTTGGAGAGTTTTAAAATTTGTGATCCTAAGAGTATATTTACTTACACTATTTGTCAAAAGTGACTCTTAATTATTGTATGTTATGAATAAAATCTTTTTGTTTTCTTCCACATATATAATCCTATGATGGGGTAGCCACCCTGATTGATGGTATCAGGTTTTGCAAATACAGGAATGTAATCAGGAATAGAATTTGTATAGTCTTATGTTTGCATATTTCATGATCTCTGAGAACAGAGCTATTTATTATGGAAGTTTAAAAAAAAAAGCAATATGGTATACAGTAGTTCATGCTGTAATACTTCAATGTAGGGTTTTTATTTTGCTTTAATTTGTTTTTTAATTTGGTGTATGTTTGGGGGTACGGATGTTTTCTACTGTCTCCTCCTTTACCTTCCAGCTCAAATCAAAAACCACTGCTGGGATACTGGTGCCTTGAGCCTTCATTAATAATGAGCTGGAGATTTTTTTTCTTCTGGTTTAGGCCTACCTTTCCATTATTTCTTGTTTGGTCACTGCCACAGTGATTCTGAGGCGGCTCTTGGAACTCTACCAGAGGCTTTTAATATCCAGTTACCAGATATATAGTTTAATGACGAGCCTGATATTTCCCACCCCTCCCCCCAACTGCACACACTCTGCCTCTGAGCTAGCCCCTGTTTTCTTTGCTTGTTTTTGCTTGTTTAATAATTGTGAAATAAATGCAATTGTTTATATAACACACCCACTGGTTTAACATTTTGATTTAGAGAATGGTATACAGGCCATTGAACTGTGGTGAATGTTTTATATGGCATTTTGTTTAGCATGAAGCTGGGAACCCAAGTAATGTAGCCTTATGTCGGATTGCCTTAAAACATACAGGTTATTAAACATTCAAAACCACATTTATTTATAAAACTAGCATACGTATGCACAACCATATGTTTTAAGGTGATCTGACATAAGGCTACACTGTTTGGATTCCCAATTTCATTCAAAACCCTTTGATATATAATCCTTGCACAGTGTGCTTTTTTTCTATTATATCCATTCTACATAATAAATGCAGAACTTAAAGTGCCAGTCTGATCCTGCCTCTTTTTTTAAAGCTGCTGTATAATGTTGCTGATTGCATAAAATATATACAGATGATTGTACAAAGTCAATGCACTCATATTTGAAAAGTGAAATTTGATGAGTGATGATCTAACTATTCTGTAATGGAATTTGTGTTAGCACAACTGTTAGTTTATTTAAAGTTATTTTCCATCTATTGGGCATCAATTAAAAATTAATAACAAATGATCTTGTGATTAAAAATTTTAAATCATGTGATTGATTATACTGTAATACAGCCAAAATGCTTCAGAAATAAATTGTCACAATTTACCAAGTCTAGGTCGTTAAGAATGAAAATGATGCTTAAAATTGTTAGCTTTAGTTTTCAGTTTATACTACTGGGTCAGTACACATGACCTCTAGTTCAGAGTATTTCAGAAGTGCTAAGGATATTCAAGTTATAATGGGAAGGGATCTCAATTTAAACCATAAATTACTAAAATACATGCATATCTTTGACTGGATTTGTGATATCTATTTTTGTTTGGACAGTACTTTTCAGACAAAACAATTAAATTAATGATGCAATTTGAAGGTGCTATTGCATCATACATAATATGAATTGTATCATGTTATTCCTAGAAATCATAGATGATGCAATCCCAACTCAGCTTAATTACATCACTCTGCAGAACAAATTGTGCAACATTTTTTTTTTAATGAACATGACGTGTCAGTAGTATTTTGGCTGTAGACCAATCTTCTCAATATTTGTTTGTTTTTCTATTTAGCCAAAGTGAGAGATGCTACATAATTGTTTGAGCAATGCGGGTCACTTCTATTATGTTTGTGGTGAAGTGACTTTTGCATCACAAACATGCAGTATAATCGCTTTGATTAAGAAAGTCTACCACCTTTATTTTGGCTGCAAAATTGGAGATCAGGACAAGAGCTGGGCCCCACACATCTGCAACACTTGTGCAACAAATCTTCGCCAGTCATTCAACAGGAAAAGGAAATTCATGCCTTTTGCAGTGCCAGTGATTTGTAGAGAGCGGACAAATCGTATCAGCAGTAGTTACTAATGCATGGTGCCTTCTGTTGGGAAAGGTTTGTCGAAGAAAAAGTGGACTGTGCAGTATCCAAACATATTTCATCAGCTATATGCTCAATCTCCAGGAACAAGCAGGAATGTAGTCTTCACATATGGGTATTGTCAGCACCAACGGAGCCCGCATGGGAGCGCTCCCCAGCGTTCTATATGAAAACTTTTGGGAGCATCCCACTGCACCCTGCGCTGCTGCCTTCCTGCCTTTCCAACTCTCCCTCTTCAGTTTTTTGTTTTCCGCGGAGCCGACAGGCAGCAAACCCTGTCACTGCAGAAAAATTTATTTTTTTGTGATCGCGTCTGCCTTCCCGTCTATGCTTACACCGGTACCACCGGAGCCGCCTTTATTTTCTTCTTTCTTAAAAGAAAAAGAAAAAAGCTTTTTCTTGAGGGTCTGCCCCCTCTTGGTGCTTCGGCGCCATTTTGGGCAGTAGGCCCTATTTTCTTCCAAAATGGAGAAACCAACTAGTGGTTTAAAAAAAAAATTGAAATGTGTCAGTACCATTTCTGCTACCTACACCCATGACTGGTGTCTTAAATATTTGGGCCATGACCATTCACCATCGGAGTGTCTCCATTGCAGAAAGATGACTAAGAGGGGCCTGCAGAATAGAACTGCAAAACTCAGCACCCTCTTTGCCTCAGATGCAATGTCCGTTGCATCGATGTCGTCCAGGGCTTCATCTTTCACCCATGGATCTCAGGTAACCAAACCCATGTCTTCCTCCAAGACCAGCTGGTCCTCAAAGGGTAGATCTCCTTCTAAGCATCGAGATGCTATTAGCGTTGCCCTCAAGGAGAATACACCGGCCAAACAACCCTGGCGGTAGGTCCTTGCCTCCAAAGCATTAACGGGGTTCCAGGATGTTCCCGAGGCCTCCACCTCCGGAGAACTCTTGGTGCCATGTTCTGGGGTTGTGGCCCGCTCTGCCGGTACCGACACCCAGACATCGGCTGGCTCCATGGATCAATGTATCCTAGCCATTGAGCGCAGTCTTGCGGCATTGTTAGCAGCCTCTGTACCGCTGAGGCCTCTACAGTCTGTTCCGCAGCTATCGGTACCGATATCAGATGTATCTGCATCTACCGTTGCGCTGCTTTCCATGCTTCCACCCATGCTGGCCCTAGAATCAGTGTCTGATATCGAGGTATTCCGATGCCGACTTCGATCGGTACTGTCGACAGGCAGTGCAAGAGCACCCGGCCCGTAGATACTTTGAGTCTTCCAATTCAGATGATTCCGATGACTCTTATCGGTACCGGAGTGGTTCTCCCGGAGGATCCCTCTCCTTTGCCGCAACATCTGATGTCTCCTCCGGAGGACATGTCTTTTCAGGACTCTACGGGATATAGCTTGGGACCTCTTGATCACTGTGACCCCTGAGAAAGAACCGAGAGCTGAAGAACTTGAAATTCTTCAGTATCCGGTAGCCCCTAAGGAGGCCACAACCCTTCCCATATACCAGATTTTGCATGATCTCATGTTTAGGATGTGGGAAACACCTTTAACGGTGTCTCCACATTCTCGAAGGCTTGATACAATGTACGAGGTGCCATAGGTTCCAAAAAATGCAGTTATCACACCATTCCATGGTGGTGGAATTGGTGATGCACCGAATCAAAAGTGCCAAGACGCATTCCTCTAATCCTCCAGGCTGTGAAGCGAGGACTCTGTGCCTTTGGTCGTCGATGTTTTCAGACTCTGTTATCAGCCAGAATAAGTTCTTACATACTTTACATAGGTAGGTTTCTTCAAGAGGTTGCTAAAGATTTGGAACTCATGGCGGCTCTTCTCCCCGATGACAAGAGGGCCGATTTCCTTAGTCTTGTTAAGCATGCCCAAAATGTTTCTAAGTTCATGAACAAGGCAACCTTTGATTGTTTTGAATGCATTAGCAGGACCGCTGCAATTTCTATCGGTGCACATCTGATTGCTTGGTTACAAGCATCTGATTTAGAGCAGTGGGGGCAAGACAAGCTGGGAAATATTCCTTGCACGGGAGAAAACCTCTTTGGCAAGGATTGGCAGGATAAAGCTTCTCAGCTTGAGTCCAAGAACACTACCTTGAATAGACTATCCAGGACCACTGCCAACCAGCTAAGAAAAAGGCAGTTAAAAAAAACCCCTTTTTCAACAAGAAAAAGAAACTCTATCCTTACACCCAAACTGTCCACTGCCCAGTCCATGCTTCCTAAAAGGGGCAGCAGCAGCCGAAACAACAAAGAAAAAGGCTCAAGTCCCCAGAGCCCAATCAGCTCAGCAGACACAGCCTCCACAAGGTCTTTGATGCCTTCCTAGGGAACCTAGCCATCCTACCTCTAAAAGATCCAGAGCCTCTCAACATTCCAGGCAGACTGTGTCATTTTGCCAAGAGGTGGCAGCAGATAACATCAGAGGGGTACAAACTCCACTTCCACAGTATGCCCCTTCTTTCTACTCCAAGAGTTCATTTCTTGACCCCCACTGACCACTCTTGTGTCAAGAGGTCACCTCTCTTCTTAGGGTGCAATAGAGGAGGTACCTGTTTCTCAACAGGGCCTGGGCCTTTACTCCCCCTACTTCCTTATACTAAAGAAAACAGGAGGGTACAGGCCCATTTTGGACCTCAGGGAGTTAAACAAGTATCTGTTCTGAAAAAAATTCAAAATGATTTCTCTCGGAACACTTCTCCCTTACATTCAGAGTCAGGATTGGCTATGTTCTCTAGACCTAAAAGATGGCTATACACATATCCTTATTCATGCAGAACACAGAAGGTTTCTTCGATTCCTTTTTCAGGGAAGACATTACCAGTACAGAGTTCTACCCTTTGACCTGGTTTCCACCCCAAGAATCTTCACAAAATGCATGGCAGTAGTAGCAGCATTTCTAAGGATTCTAGGAATATTTGTCTTCCCCTACTTACACAACTGGCTAATCCTAGCATCAACAGCTCTAGAAGCCAGCTCCGCTCTTTCCTGCACAATGCAAATCCCAAATCCCATCTCGCCCCTTCTCAATCGCTAAAGTTCATAGGGGTCTTCTAGACACAGGGCAGCCAAGGGCTTTCCTGCCACAGAATACTTCGGCTGGCTTCTCAAGCAGCTATGAACTTTCCTGACTGCACGAAAAATGCTTGTTGCTGGGGCATATGGCATCTGTTCATGTGGTCCCCTATGCTCGCCTACACATGCGAGCAGCCCAGTGGATCCTAGCCTCTCAGTGGACACAGGCGTCGGGTCACCTGGAGGACAAAATCAGAAACTCTGCACGCCTCATTTCGTCCCTACAGTGGTGGCAATCGCCAAAAAACCTTCTCGTAGGGCCACCTTTCCAGCAGCCACTACACCAAGCTACCTTGATGACGGATGCATCCAAGTCGGGTTGGGGAGCTCATATGGACAAATTCTCCACGCAGGGTCTCTGGACCGAACAGGAGGCTTGTCTTCACATAAATCTACTGGAACTCCGAGCCGTTTTCTATGCGCTCTGAGTATTTCAGGACCACTTGAGCTACAAGACAGTTGTCCAGACGGACAATCAGGTAGCCATGTTCTATGTAAACAAACAGGGTGGAACAGGCTCTCAGGCGATATGCAAAGAAGCTCTACGCCTCTGGTCCTTTGCAAGAGGCCTTCAGATTCACCTACTAGCAGTGTATCTTCCAGGCACACAAAATCTTCTGGCAGACAAACTCAGCCGAGTACTGCTGCCACACAAGTGGTCTCTTCATCCGGAGCAAATTGCTTGAATCTTTCGGATCTGGGGAACTCCAGAGATAGGTCTATTTGCAAGTCCTCAGAATGCCAAACTTCCCTGATTCTGTTCCGGAATTCCGTCTCAGAACAGTCAGGCAATGGATGCTTTCCACCTCCACTGGGGTCAGGACTTCCTTTATGCCTACCCCCTCATTCCCAAGACTCTATTCAAACTTCAGAGACAGGGGCCATATGATCCTCATAGCCCCACGCTGGCCACAACAGATGGGTTATCCACTGCTTCTACGTCTCTCTCAAGCCAGACCTCTGGAGTTGGGATGTGCTCCAGATCTTCTATCCCAGGAAGACGGGATGCTTTTGCACCCGAATCCTCAGTCTTTACACCTGATGGCGTGGCTGCTGAGAGCTTAGAATTCAAGGATATCAACCTCTCTCAACAGGTTAAAGATATCCTTTTGGCCACTAGAAAACCTTACACAAGGCGTGCCTATGCCTATATATGGAAAAGGTTCTCTATCTGATGTTCAAAAAAGGAACTTAATCCTTTTTCAGTTCCAGTAGAGGTGTTACTAGAGTATCTCCTCCACCTGTCATCCTCTGGTCTTAAGACTAATTCAGTAAGGGTCCACCTTAGTGCCATTGCGGCTTTCCACAAGCTCTTTGGACAACCTGTCTCCTCTCAACCGCATGTAGCTCGGTTTGAGAGGCCTACTCTTGATTAAACCTCCCATTAAGCCACCACCCGTGGCATGGGATTTAAATCTTGTCCTTGGGAAGCTTATGAAACTGCCCTTGGAGCCCTTAGCCACTATATCCCTGAAGTTTCTTTCTTGGAAGGTAATCTTCCTAATTGCTCTCACTTCTGCATGACGCATTAGTGAGCTACAAGCTTTAGTGGCTGATCCTCCTTACACAAGGTTCCACCATGATAAAGTAGTCCTTAGGACTCATCCTCACTTTATGCCAAAGGTGTTTTTGCCTTTTCATTTGAACCAGTCAGTTTACTTTCCTGTCTTCTTCCCTAGGCCTCATGCCTCTAGTGCAGAAAGGAATCTTCACACTCTAGATTGTAAAAGAGCTTTAGCTTTTTACCTTCATAGGAATAGGCAACATAGAAAAGCTTCTCAGCTTTTTGTTGCCTTTGGTTCCATTCACCTGGGCTTACCAGTTTCCAAGAGAGCTCTCTCTAAGTGGATTGCAGGTTGCATATCCTTCACCTATGAGTGTAAGGGACTCTCTCTTGAAGGTCATGTTACAGCTCAAAATGTGAGAGCAATGGCTGTCTCTATGGCCAACCTTCGCTCGGTGTCGATTGATGACAATTGCAAAGCAGCCACTTGGTCTTCCTTCCACACCTTTGCAGCCCATTACTGCTTGGACAAGGACTCCTGTCAGGATGCCTCATTTGGCCAGGCTGTTCTCCAGCATCGTTCAGACTTAGAACAACTCCTATCCACTGTTCTGGGTTTTGATACCAGAGATCCTTGGGAGGAAGCATGACTCACCTCATCCTCTGTTTCGCAGCTTTATGGGGTCATCTCCCTGGAATCTGTAAGCTTGGGAGTCCCCATATGTGAAGACTACATTCCTGCTTGTTCCTGGAGATAGTGTAGTTACTCACCTGTAACAGGTGATCTCTGGGAATAGCAGGAACTGAGTCTTCACAACCCACGCACCTCCCCTGGGAGTTGTATCTCTCTCTCTCTCTCTCTGTCCTCTCCTTTGTCTCAGCTACAAACTCAACTGAAGAGGGAAAGTTGGAAAGACAGGAAGGCAGTGGCGCAGGCGCAGTGGGATGCTCCCAAAGGCTTTCCTATACGACGCTGGGGATCATTCCGGCGCAGGTTCCATTCCCGCCGACGATACCCATGTGTGAAGACTCAATTCCTGCTGTTTCCGGAGATCACCTGTTACAGGTGAGTGAGTATGCTTTACTTCACGGAGAAAGACTGCCAATTCCTGATGCTTCAGAGTCGTCATCACTTGAATCAGACGAAGGGGATGAACTTATGGTCCCGAACCATCAATGTCACATAACCCAGATTTTCTCCCATCTTCCTCCTCCTCCTATGAACCACACCTCAAATTCCTAACAAGATGAACTGAATGACCATGTTAGGGTTTGGAGCTAAGTAAGAGTAAGACAGAGCTGTTGGGCACCAGACTGCAACAGCAGAATCTCCTGTCAGGTGGTGATAGGGTTTCCATGTCTGTGAACATCAAAAGGATCTTGTTACATTCTTCTTCATGGAAGATGATTTTTGTAATCTGCAACATCGATGGTCTGACAGCACCCCTCAACATTATTCATCAACCAGATGAGTGGAGACTGTTTATCGAGTCATCCAAGACTAGTCTTAAAGCTATTTTTTTTCATAATGGCAATGGTTTGTCATTGATTCCAGTTGGTCACATGGTCCATTTGAAGAAAACCTATGACAATACAAAACAGCTGTTGAGATGCATAAACTATGACCAACATCGGAGGCAGCTTTGTGGTGATTTGAAAATTGTTGCTCGGTCTGCAGACTGGATACACAAAGTACTGCTGTTTTCTCTATTGATGTAATGGGAATCTTTTTACACGACTCCCATTCGCAGAGATTGGACATTCTGACAGTCATTGGAGCCTGGATCCACCACTTGTTGAATCAAGGAATATTTTTGTTACCACTCTTACATATTAAGCTGGGTCTAACAAAAATGTTAAGGTCATGGATAAAATAAAACCAGCTTTCAAGTATCTCATTGAGAAATTTCCAAGACTAAATGGAGCCAAGATAAAGGAAGGTGGCAAAGAAAGGTCGGCAAGATTTTTAGGAAACAACAAGGTAGACAACTACAGGGAGTTGGAGGAAACATCTCTCAATGTATACAAAAGTCTTGGCTGCAACATGTCACTAAAGATAAACATTTTTTTGCACACCCATCTTGATTTTTTTTTTCCATCAAACTGCGGAGTAGTGAGCGATGAGCATGGTGAGCAATTTCATCAGGACATTGCAGCAATGGAGAAAAGATATCAAGGCAAATGGAGCCAGTTAATGTTTGCAGACTATTGCTGGACAGTGACAGATGCTCCATGTACAGAATACAAGAGACAAGCCAAGAAATGCCGAGTAGAGACAGAATAAGGTCTAAAATGAATATTAATGCATACCTAGTCATTTCTTGCTTTCTGTTTCGTTCTTTTTTAAATAAATTTGTATTTAAATAACCCTTTGACTGATATTTCACCCGTCTTTGTTTAAATATCATCACTGTCATATATATGGCATCCATAAACGCATTATAAAACCTAGCTCTTTTCATATTTTGTGAATAAAACTCTATTACCAATATGCTATATATACGCTTAAAATGGAAAAGCTTAGATATCTTGGAAACAGTAGCCAATCAGCAGTCTTGTCATTTTTTAATTCAGCGCATCAAAATCCATAAGAATTGGCAGATCTTGTCCCGGAAGCAGACAACTTATAAAAAAAAATTGTAGACCAGTGTTTATATTTACATTTAAAATTCATCCCTCCCTCTCCCCCCCCCCCCTCTCCCCCTTGGGTCTGTCATCTCTTCCTCTCTCCTGTCCATACCAATGGTCCTGTATCTTCCCCTCAGCCCATTCCCTTCTTCCATGGTCTAATGTCTCCTCCTTTGGGGCCCCCTCCCCCAACGCCGATGGGTACAATATCTGTCCCTTGGTAGGCTGCAGCAGAGGGAAGGCTCCGAGGTCGGTGGGAGGCAGCATTTGTAAACCACTTCTGGGAAGAGCTGATTGTAAAGCAAGTAATGGGACTGTGGGGATAAGGGAGGGAGGAAGAGAAAGAGAAACTAGTGGGGGGGGGCTCTCCCCCTTTCTCCCCTTCTCCCTCCTCCCTTAGTTGGGCTTTACCTACTTTTATTTTTTAGCTATCAACTCTGTGTTGCTATTAATCTGGGTTTTAGCTGTATTTTATTTCCTACCTTTTAATTGGATCTTTACCTCTTTTCTTTTTTTAAACTTTTGGCGATCAATGCATTGGCATTTTAACCTAGGTTTTAGCTTATATGCCTTTTATCATGCATTTTATTTGTGTATTTTTTATTCTTTGGGGCATATGGTATTTTGCCTGGTTTTGTAACACCTTTTGCTCCAGGAACAAGCAGGAAGTCAGTCCTCACTTATGGGTGATGTCTGCACCGTCTGAGCCTGCACAGAGCAATTCCCCAGCTTTCAAAGAAAGCCTTTGGGATTGCTACCACGCATGAGTGGTCCTCTTCCCGCCCAAGGGTGCCATCTTGCTCAGTCTCCCTTTTTCCGCGGAGCCCTTTGGACACAGATCCTCATCCCTCGGAAAAGGTTTTTTATTTTTGGCTTATTGGCCTTCTATTTTCCGGTTGCACCGGTCCTCTACCCGTCCCTCCCCTGCTCTACGTTCTTAGAGCTGTTCAGGGACAGTGTTTCCGTCACTTTTGTTGCCAACACTCTTCGCAACCTTTTCTTACCCTAACCGTTGGCCGCATGGGTCTTCGACCTCATGGGGGCCATTTTTGCTCCTATGGCCACCGTCTTCAAAAAATGTGATAGATGCTCTAGGAACATGTCGCTTACGGACTCCCATGACTGTTGTCTGCGGTGCCGCGGAGCTGATCATGATCCGGAACTCTGTTCATTCTCTAAAAAAAAAATGTCCTCTAAGGCCCTGCTCAGTCGTATGCAGAAGTACGAAGACATTTTTCAGAAGGCTGCCTCGGAATCCCCGGTGGCACTTTTGGTCGTCTCTCCCCTAGTGGGGTCCCCCTCTTCGGCCCCACGCTCTCTGCGGCACTCTGACCAGAGATCCCCTGAGGTGGAGCGGTGTAAGAAGAAGAAGGCCTCAAAGTTGCTGTCAAGGGCTCCCGACCAAGCGCGAGCACTCCCGCGCTCGGTCGCTTAGCCCCCTTTGACGTTCAAGAGTCAGACAAGGAGAGGCCCCGCATGGATACGGAGGTCTCCAGCGAAGGCACCCGGTCTCCTGAGGGCCATCCCGGTGAGGACCCCCTCCCCTCCTCGACACCTGACCCCGTGACCCCGGAGTCGGTGTCACAGGGCCCCACGCCTACATGGGAGTCCCACATGCTGGCACTAGAATGCAGCGTTTCTGTGTTCATCACTTCCCAGCAGGCGCTCACAGCAAACTTCGCTGACTCGTGTCCAGAGACCATGGATCCCTCGCATGGGATACCAAAATCCATCCAGGAAACCCCTAAGAGCCGTGGGCCTCGTCAGGGTCCTCGACGTCAGTCTCACTTGCCTTTCCTGTTCCTCAGAGGCGAGATCTTCCAGGGCCTCCGGCTCCAAACGGGCCCCGGCCACCGCACAGGGCGATCTGCCCATCTTGGACTCCTTGACCGAATTCTCGGATTGGGAATCTGATGGGGACACCTCCCCGGAAACCCATACTCACCGGGACCTTCCGTCAGACCCCTTCCTGCCCGTGTTCCAGCGGCGCTCGCCACCTGAAGACACCTCTTTCCTGGTGTTCGTCCGGGATATGGCACAGGCTCTTAGCCTGGCCACTCAGGCCGAGGAGGACCCTCGAGCTGAAGAACTAGATGATATTCAGTACGAGTCCTCCGCCTAGGGAATCTCTCTCTGTTCCGGTCCCTCCCATTCTGTCTTGGCTGCTGCTCCGCATGTGGGAGGTACCCGCCTCAGTCCCCATCGTGAGCAAGCGCCTTGATATGATGTACAAGGTACAGCGTGGCCTGGGGTTTAGAAAGACCCAACTTCCCCACATCTCTATGGTGGTGGAGTCGGCCATGAGGAAGCAGAAGAGACTGAAATCACATTCTTTGGTCCCTCCGGGCCGAGAGTCGAGAGCCCTTGATGCCCTGGGCCACAAGGCCTACCAAGACTCCATGCTATCTTGTCTCATCCAAGCATACCAACTATACATGGGCATGTTCTTGCGCGACTTAGCCAAGGAGCTCAAAGGTTTCTCTGTGGGCCTCGAGGGCGAGCCCCTCAATAGGTTCAGCCCTCTGTTGAAGTCCTCCGCAGACTGCTCAAAATACCTCTCCCGAGCCGCCTACAATGGATTTGAGTCATCGGCTTGGCTCCAATTGTCAGATTTGGAGCAGTGGGTGCAGAATAAGCTCCTAGACATCCCCTGCCTCGGTGAACAGCCCTTCAGCAAGCTGATAGAGGATAAGGCCGCGGAGATAGAGACGGAGTTCGTCACCAGAACACGTTTCTCGCGCAAAACCTCCACTCTGCCCCAGAGAAAGCAACAGGCCAAAAAGCCTTTCTTTCCGAGGAAGGGCCTTCAGTACCGTTGGTTACTCACCGTACTCGGCTACCCCCATGCCAACCACTCCGGCACAGGGTAAGTCTGACTAAGGGCATCACAAGCTGAAAGGGCCAAAAGCCCAAACTCCAGCTCCACTGCAACCCGCACAAGGATTTTGACGCCAATGGCATAGCCCCTCGCCTTCTGGCGACACAGTAGCCATTGGGGGGACACCTGTCTTCTTTCGCCCCTTTGTGGGCTTCCATCACCTCGGACAGCTGGGTTCTCCAGGTTGTCCGAGACTGCTATCGCCTTTGCTTCGACAGGCTTCCACTTCCCTTCTCCCTGGCGGAGTCTCCTTGACTCCCTGCGCACCAGGTTTTACTGCAGTGGGAACTACTTTCTCTCCTCTCCCAACAGACAGTCGAGAAGGTCCCTCCGCACCTTCGAGGTCGGGGCTTCTATTCCCGGTACTTCCTCGTCCCAAAGAAGACGGGGGGGGGGGGGGGTCTGCGGCCCACCTTCGACCTCTGAAAGCTGAACAAGTTCTTAGTGCGGGAGACGTTCAAGATGTCATCCCTTGGTGTTCTGCTGTCCTTCCTCCGGCAGGGTGACTGGCTATGCTCCTTAGAACTAAAGGACACTTATTGCCCACATCTTAATCCACCCCCAGCACAGGCAGTATCTGCGTTTCAGGGTGCAGTTAGAGCACTTCCAGTACAGGGTGCTCCCCTTCAGCCTCGCGTCCGCCCCACGAGTCTTCACGAAGTGCCTCTCTGTGGTGGCTGCCCATCTCAGGCGTCAGGGCGTCCCGATCTTTTTCTACCTCGATGACTGACTGGCTCATCATGGGATCCTCAGTCGAGGAAACCCAGCGAGCAATGTCACACACGATCCTTTTGTTGGAAGGTTTGGGATTCCTGGTCAACTATCCAAAGTCTCTCACCTCGAGCTGGTGCAGGCATTCAAGTTTATCGGGGCAAGCCTCGATACTCAGGGGGTGACCGAATTCTTACCAGCAAATTGTGCCGACTGCCTCTGAGCCCTGGCAGCTGGGGTCCAAAACACCCCGCAGGTCACAGCTCAGACGATGTTGTGCCTCCTGGGCCACATGGCCTCTACTGTGCATGTTGTCCCCCATGCCTGCCTGCACATGTGGACAGCTCAGTGGTGCCTCGGCACCCGATGGAGCCCGTCCATCGGCCACCTCATGGACCCCTGTCAGGGTCCTTCCCAATCTTCGCTTGTCCCTGAGCTGGTGGCAAAACCCCCACAACCTCCTCCGGGGGTTGCCCTTCCAGGCCCCACAGCACGATGTGGTGCTGACTACAGATGCTTCCCTGTTAGGGTGGAGAGCCCACTGCGGGCCACTGTGCACGCAGGGGCAGTAGTCGCCAGAGGAATCTCAGCAACAGATAAACTTGCTCGAGCTCTGGGTGATTCGGTGGGCCCCGAGGGCCTTCGAGGACCACCTCAAGGGGAGATCGGTACTCGTACAGACGGACAACCGCTTGGCGATGTTGTGTGTCAACAAGGAGGGAGGAACTGGATCACGCTCCCTCTGCCGGGAAGCGGTCCTCCTCTGCTCCTTTGCCGTCCGATGGAAGATGTCCCTGAAGGTGACCTACCTTCCAGGTCAGGAGAATGTCCTGGTGGACAGGCTCAGCAGGATCCTTTGCCCCCACGAATGGCGGCTGGATCCAGGGGTAGCATGCTGGCTATTTCTTTGCTGGGGGATGCCGGTGATGGACCTTTTCGCCAGTCCCTAGAATGTTCAGCTTCCCCACTTTTGTGGCCCGGTACCGCACCCAAGCAGGGAGAGTCGGGATGCAGTCCTCCTTGACTGGCCATCCAAGCTGCTCTATGCATTCTCTACCCTTCCCTCTCATTGCGAGAACCCTTTTCAAGGCTCAGTGGGATTGGGCATCTTTGATCCTCGTAGCCCCCTTGTGGCCTGAGCAGCCTTGGTTCCCACTTCTGCTCTGGTTATCGACGGAGCCTCCTGTTCCCCTGGGCTCTACCCCGGGTCTGCTAACACAGGAGGAGGGGTTGGTGCAGCACCCGAACCTAGCCGCCTTATCCCTCACAGCCTGGCGGCTGAACAGGTTTCCCTAGCCTCATTGGCTCTTCTGGAGGAGGTCAAGGAGATCCTCCTCGCCTCAAGAAAGGACTTCACTAGATGGGCCTACGCCTTCAAGTGGCGACGCTTCTCGGTTTGGTGCTCGGGACTCCAGATCGACCCATTCTCGCATCCCATTCGATGGATCCGTCAATACCTCCTCTGTCTCTCGAAGGAAGGTCTGAAGTCTGTCTGTCAGGGTACACTTGAGTGCCATCTCAGTGAACCATCGAGGGGAAAGTCCCTCGGGATAGCTGTTAGTCTCCCGCTTTATGCGGGGTCTCTTGCTTTCCAAGCCGCCCATCCGACCTCCTCCAGCAAAATGGAACCTGAATGTGGTGCTCATGCAGCTCACCCGTCCACCCTTCGAGCCGATGGCGACTTACTCGCTTTGGCACTTATCCTGGAAAGTGGCCTTCCTGGTGGCGCTGACCTTGGGCCCCCGAGTCAGTGAGCTCTAGGCTCTCATGGCTGATGCCCCTTACACCAGGTTCTATCGTAATAGGGTGGTCCTCCGTACCCACTCTAAATTCCTGCCTAAAGTTGTCTCAGATTTCTATCTTAACCAGGAGATAGTCCTGCCGACTTTTTTCCCGAGGCCCCACGCTGACCAGGCATCGGTGGCTCTCCACACTCTTGACTGCAGAAGGGTGCTCTCCTTCTATTTGCAGCACACCCAGACTCATTGCAAGTCTGACCAGCTCTTTGTGACCTACGATCCCAGTCGACCGGGACAGGCAGTTATCAAATGCACCCTCTTGGTTTGGGTGGCGGACTGCATTGCTTTCGCTCATATGAAGGCAGGTACCCCATTAGATCGTTGCATCACCACACATGGGGTTCGGGCCAAAGTGGCCTCAGTGGCCTTGCTGCGCTCCGTACCCCTGACGGACATCTGCTGGGCAGCGACCTGGTCTTCCACGAATACCTTCACAGTACACTACTGCCTGGAGAGGGAGTCCTGTTGGGACAGCACCTTCGGCCAGGCTGTACTCTGTAATCTGTTTGTGGTATAAGCAACTCCTGCCCTTTGACCCTTCTTCACAGCTACCGAGGGCTTTGCCCTGAGGACTCGGGCTCCTTCAGGCATCGGCTTCTGCTCACAGCCTCGCGGAGGTGTGTTTTGGTTACAGGTTTGGTAGCCTTATAGCTGGGGAGTCCCATAAGTGAGGACTGACTTCCTGCTTGTTCCTGGAGAAAGCGTAGTTACTCACCTGTAACAGGTGATCTCCAGGGACAGCAGGAATCAGTCCTCACTATCCTCCCGCCTCCCCTGATGAGTTGCTGAAAATTTATCCTTCCCTTGCCTTCTGCTTGGTAGGGCTCGAGCTAAGGGACCTGACTGAGCAAGATGGCACCCTTGGGCGGGAAGAGGACCATGCATGCGTGGTAGCAATCCCAAAGGCTTTCTTTGAAAGCTGGGGAATTGCTCCACGTGGGCTCCGTCGGTGCCAACATCATAAGTGAGGACTGATTCCTGCTGTCCCTGGAGAACACCTGTTACAGGTGAGTAACTACGCTTTCTTCAGGAACAAGCAGGAATGAAGTCTGCACATATGGGTGACATGGGTACCGACGCGCGAGTAGCTCCCCAGCATCCTGTAGGAAAGCCTACGTGACTACCTTCCTGCTCTTGATGCCCTCTCCTCAGTTCTTCTTTTTCTGCAGAGCCAACGGGATCAGTAATTTGCTTTTCCTTTCACAGCAGAAAATATTCTCAGAATAGCGCTTCTGCCTTTCTCTTTCCTCTTCTGGCATCGCCCCCGATTCCAGTACTTTCATTATTTCTTTTTACCTCGTATATTTTTCATTTTTTCCTTTGAGGGCCTCGTGTCCCACCTAGGCCTTAGGCCTACCCTTTCCACCATGGAGAAACTTCTTAGCGGTTTCAAGAAATGCACCAAGTGTTTCCGGATAATTTCTGTCATGGACACACATGAGTAGTGCCTTAAGTGCTTCTGTCCCGACAATGACCCAGACTCTTGCTCCCTCTGTATGCAGATAGAAACATAGGCCATGTGGTCTTTTTCTGTCATATTTCTATCTAGTCTGTCCTTACATAACCACAACAGTCCCCTTTTTTCCTTTAGAGATCCTGTGTTTGTCCCATGCTTTTTTGAATTCAGTTACTGTCCTCATCTCCACCACCTCCACTGGGAGACTATTCCACAGATCCACCACTCTTTCCGTAAAGAAATATTTCCGCATATCACTCCTGAATCTATCCCCCTTCACCCTCATCCCATGTCCCCTCGTAGCAGAACTTGCTTTCAATTGAAAGAGACTCTCCCCCTGAACATTTATGCCATGGAGGTATTTAAACAGCTCAATCATATCGCCTCTATCCCGCCTTTCCTCTAAGGTGTACCTATTAAGATCCTTAAGTCTGTCCTCGTATGCTTTATAATGAAGACCACTAATTTTAGTAGCCACACTCTGCACTGACTCCATCCTGTTCACATCCTTTTGAAGGTGCAGTCTCCAGAATTATGCACTATACTCCAAATGAGGTCGTACCAAAGACTTATTCAGAGGCACTATCACCTCCTTTTTTTCTGCTAGACATTCCTCTCTGTATGCACCCAAGCATCCTCCTAGCTTTTGCAGTTGCCTTTTCTACCTGTTTAGCTACTTTAAGATCATCAGACACAATGATGCATTCAAATCTACACCAGAGCATCAGCTATTGCCATCGGTGCTCGAATGCTAGCATGGATACAGGCCTCTGACCAAGAGCAATGGGTCCAAGACAAACTAGGTAACATCCCCTGTACTAGGGAAAATCTCTTTGTTAAAAAGCTGGAGAGCTTGAAACTGATGATACCACTCTGAAGAGGCTCTCCAGAAAGACTTCTGACCCTTAAAGAAACCTATCCTAAAAAGAAGAGATTCTACCCTTCTTAT
This sequence comes from Ichthyophis bannanicus, assembly GCA_033557465.1. NCBI lineage: Eukaryota > Metazoa > Chordata > Amphibia > Gymnophiona > Ichthyophiidae > Ichthyophis > Ichthyophis bannanicus. The sequence continues at coordinate 554,612,453 of CM066031.1, forward strand.
TCACAACCCTCTTACTCAGCCTCAGGGCAAGCAACAGGGGCCTAAACCTGCTGAGAAACCCCAAACTGCTAAGCAACAGCCAGCAGCTCTGCCACAAGCGACACCCAGCTTTTGACTCTGTCCTGGGGAACATAGTCATCTTAACCCTGCAAGGGCCCAGTTCAACCAAAATAGCAGGTTGACTGTTTCTTTGCCAGCCGTTGGCAAATGATAACCTCAGAGCAATGGACCCTAAGCATCATTCAGGAGTGGTACCAACTAAACTTCATGCAATCTCCTCAGCCTCACTTCAGAGGCGAATATCCTCTCCAACCTATCTTCAGGCCCTACTCAAAGAGGAAATCTCCAACCTGCTCACCCAGAGTACCATAGCGGAGGTTCCAAAACAAGAACTTCATAAGGGCTTCTACTCTCCTTACTAACTCATACCAAAGCAGTCAAGAGGCTACAGGCCTATTCTCTACCTCAGAAATCTAAACAAATTCCTGGTCAGGGAGAAGTTCAAAATGATTTCCCTTGGAACCCTCCTGCCCTACTTGCAGGAACAAAACTGGCTATGTTCCCTAGATCTCAAAGATGCATATACCCATATTCTGATACATCCAGGACACAGGAAATATCTTTGCTTTGCCTTTCAGGGGACTCGCTACCCGTACAGAGTCTTTCCCTTCGTACTAGCATCTTCTCCCAGGGTGTTCACAAAATGCATGTCAGTGGTGCAGCCTATCTGCGAAGCAAGGGGATCTTTGTCTTCCCTTACTTAGACGACTGGTTGATAGAGACACACTCTCCATGAGAGCTTTGCACTTCTCTCAAAACCACTCTTGCAATATTGCAACACCTGGGATTTGTTGTAAACTTCCCAAAGTCCCATCTAACCCCAACCCAAAGATTGGAATTCATAGGGGCAGTGCTAGACACTCAACTATCTAGAGCCTTTCTGCCACTAGACTGTATGGACTGACTAGTATCCCTAGTCGCCCACATGTGTCAGACACGCTCAACAGCTTGAGACTCCCTTCATCTCTTAGGCCACATGGTATCCACAGTACACGTGGTACCATATGCAAGACTACATATGTGCCTAACACAATGGACCCTAGCATACCAATGGACACAATCCACAGGGCACCTATGGAACATCATTTGGATCACCCACCCTCTAGTCCAATCCCTCCTATGGGAGTGCAAACCTGCTAGAAGGGTCACTTTTTCGGATGCCTCAACCTCAACACACCCTGACCACGGATGCACCCAAACTGGGTTGGGGAACCAGCCTGGAGTCGGTGTCCACACAAGGCCTGTGGATAACTCAGGAATCATCCTTACAGATCAACTTGTTGGAACTCTGGGCAATCACAGCTATCTCATGTCTGGTCTTCTTTCTATCCTATCACTATATCTGAGCTTATCAAGTTCATCTCCTCTTCCAAGAAAACCTTCTGTGCATTGGACCCTATCCCCTCCTCCTGGCTGCTACTTCCCTCTCTAGCTCTTGTTCCTTCTATTCTCACTCTGGCCAATACCAGTCTTCCCACTGGTATTTTTCTCCATACCTGGAAGCACGCTTTCATCCGTCCCATTCTAAAGAAACCTTCACTTGATCCCCTGACTGTTACTCACTACCATCCAGTATCTAACCAACCTTTTTTCTTTCTAAAATCCTGGAGAAAGCGGTATTTGCACAACTATCTCACCATTTAGACTCTACTCCCTTCACCCTCGTCAGTCGGGCTTTAGGCCAGGTCACAGTGTAGAAACGGTACTTCTCGCTTTTCATAATGAACTTCATGTGGCACGCAATCATGGTGATTTTTCGGTGGCGGTTTCTTAGACCTCTGCTGCTTTTGATCTGGTTGGTCACTCTCTTCTCTCTCGTTTGCGGGAAGCTGGTCTCTGTAGCACAGTCTATCACTGGTTTCATTCTTATCTCTCCTCCAGGTCCTGTACTGTTCTATCTTTGTCTTCTCCAGCAGTATCTTCTGACCCCTTTCCTCTCCCCTGTGGTGTACCTCAAGGTTCAGTATTAGCCCCTCTCCTCTTTAATGTCTCTTGCCCCCTTAGCAGTTCTAGTTCAGCAGTTTGGAATCTCCACCTTTTTCTACTCTGATCTACTCTTTCTTTTCCACATCTCTCCTGTACATACTGATCTTTCCCCTCTCAACTCTTGTCTTTCTGCTGTCGCTGATTGGCTTCTTACCCACTGTTTTCACTTAAACTTAACAAAGACTCTTGCTATCTGGTTTAGTTATGGTAGTCCCTCCCCTTCGCTGACACCTTCTCTTTCTGGTACCCCTATTCCCTTAGTATCTTGCTTTTGTTATTTAGGTGTTTTTTGATTCTGATCTCACCTTTCGGGACCACATATCACATGTTTCAAAGACTTTTTTTCCTTTCTACGTCAAGTTCGTGCTATCTGACCTTTTCTCACCCCACAAGCCCTCACTACTCTCCTCCTTTCCCTTGTTATGTCTCGTATTGATTTTTGTAATTCTATCTTGGTCGGTCTTCCTATGTCACAGCTACACCGTCTCCAAAGAATTCAAAACACAGCTGCAGGCCTCATCTCTCACTCTTCACAATGGGGTCACATCACTCCTCATCCATCTCCACTGACTCCCTATTGATTTCCGTATCCGGTATAAACTTCTCTTATTGGTTCATCAAGTTCTCTACACTCAATCATCTCAGTACCTGGTAGACCTTATCCAATTTCACGTTCCCACCCGTTCACTTCATTCTTTACACATCAACCGCTTGCACCTTCCTTCTCCTTCCTGTGCTCACTTGCAGTCTATCCGCTCTTCTGCCTTTTTCTTCATTGGCCCTGCCCTATGGAATTCTTTACCCACTACCCTCAGGCTCTAGCAGAATTATCACACCTTTTCCCTGAAGACCCACCTGTTCTCCTCTGCTTTTGACCTCCCCTCCCCTCTCATGTGATACTACTTTCCTTCCCCTCTCTTCTCTGTCCTGTCGTATGATTGTATTGTGTGCTTTTCTATCACATATTGTAACTTCCTTTATGTTTCTGCCAAATTGGCTCTCTGTATATTTTCGTATATTGTAGACTGCTCTGATCTTTTTGGAGAAGCGGTATATCAAATAAATAAACATAAACCTCTCAAACAGCCAGGTGCTCATCAGGACAGACAACCAGTTGGCAATATTCTATGTGAATAAGCAAGTGTGAAGAGGCCTGTCGCCTGTGGAACTTCGCCATCTCTCACCACATACATCTTCGTGCAGTGTATATTCCCAGCGATCAGAATCACCTTGCGGACAGGCTCAGTCACGTCCTCCACCCACGCGAGTGGAGTCTAGACCCTCGCTCAGTGACACAAATCTTCAAGTCTTGGGGAACTCCAGCCATCAACCTCTTTGCCACTCCACAGAATGGCAAACTCCAACAGTTCTGTAACAGAGTTGAATCCAAGCTAAGCCAAAAAAAACAACGCTTTTCACCTACATTGGAGTCAGACTGCTCTATGCATTTCTTCCCCACCCCCTAATACCAAAGACCCTCTTCAAACTCCTGCTCAACAGAGGCACTATGATTCTCATAGCCCCTTCAACCCTGGTTTCCCCTTCTACTTTGGCTGCAGCAGACGCAACCAATCCATCTGGACTGCAATCTGGGTCTTCTATTCCAGAACGACTGAACAGTTCTACATCCCAATCTGCAATCTCTCCGTCTGGCTGCTCAAGGGGTGATGCTCCAGCATCTCCACCTTCCTCAGGAGGTAAAAGACATTCTCCTGGCTTCCAGAAGACCCTCCACTAGGAGGGCCTATGTGTTCAAGTGGGGCAGATTTTGGATCGTGGTGCTCACGGAACAACCCTCAATCCTTTTGCACCAATGCCTATACTGCTGCAATATCTCTTGCACTAGGCCGGCCGCCTCAGGACTAAAGACCAATTTGATCCCAGTTCACTCCTGTACCATTGTGGCTTTTCACAAACCAATCGAAGGACATTCTATCTCTGTGCATCCCCTAGTGACGTTTCATGAGAGGCCTCCTCTAAGCCAGCCATTTGACCACCTCCAGTGGCATGGGATCTCAATGTGATCTTGGCACAGTTTCTCAAATCCCTATTTGACCCCCTAGCTATCGCTCACCTGCGGTACTTGTCTTGGAATGCCATATTCCTAGTTGCACTGACCTTGGCCAGGTGCATCTGTGAATTACAAGCCTTGGTGGCCCATACATCAGATTCCATCATGACATAGTCATCCTACAGGGACACACTTGCTTCTACCAAAAGTGGTATCGCTCTTCCACATCAATCAATCAAATACTTCCAGTCTTCTTCCCAAGACCGCACTCTTCCCATGCAAAAGCAACCCTGCACACTCTTGATTGCAAATGAGCCCTGGCCTTCTATCTGCAGGCCTATCTCTCCCTACACCCTTCCTCTGGAACTCCGCTGTTCAGGAAAATCGCTTCTATCGCTAACTCCAGATTTTGCTCCTTTCACCTTGCTGCACCTTATACCTGGAACAAACTACCTGAGTCTGTACGTCAGGCGCCTTCTCTGACCCTTTTCAAATCCAGGCTGAAAACTCACCTCTTCGCTGCCACTTTCGGATCTTGACTCACCTGATCATGCGTTTCCTTACCATTCCCCCTAGATGTATCCCTGTCTATACCTACTGTGTTGTCTCTCTTAATTAGATTGTAAGCTCTAATGAGCAGGGATTGTCTCTTGTATGTTTGTGCAATGCTGCAGATGTCTTGTAGCGCTATGCGAATGCTCAGTAGTAGTAGTAGAGGACTCGGGGTCTCCAAGTCCTCACAATTGTTTCCTTTGATCCCACTCACTTGGGGCTTTCTGTGACAGTGTACGCTCTCCAGATGGATAGCAGACTGCATCGCTTTTGCTTATGATAAAGTAGGACTCTTCCTCACAGGCCATGTCACTGCTCGCAATGTCCAAGCCATGGCAGCTTCTGTAGCCAACCTATGCTCAGTAGCCATTGATGAAATATACCAGGCAGCAATCTGGCCTCCATCCACACCTTTGTCGCCCACTACTGTTTGGATAAGTACTCCTGCTGGGATGTGGCCTTTGGCCAGGCGGTCCTCCAATGTCTCTTTGGAACATAGCTACAACGTCTCCCTCTGTTTATCCAGATCTCCATGGTGTTGATGTTGAAGGATCTCGTCTCTTGTTACACTTAATACAGTATGTGTTGTATTGTGTGGGTTCACCACATGTTACATTGGAAAATACAATACATATGACCCTCTATGCTTTTATTAACATGTCCACAATTTCATGTTTGTAGAATTTGCTTTGCTCTGATATTACATCCTTCAGCATCCAGTTTTTTTATGTTCCATTGGATGATACAGTAGGTTATGTACCTATGTTTCTGACATGTTCACATTTTTATGTTCTATATAATTTGCATTTATAATTAAGAAGAAACTTGCAAGAACTATATTGAAATACAGTGCAGTCAGTGAACTCTTAATTTCTGTTAATCTATGAGGAAAGCCCATCAACACAACTACAATTCAGGTATATGCCCCAGTAACAGCTGCAGAAGAGGAAGACGTTGATGAGTTCTATGAACAAGTACAAGCTGAAATTGACAGAACATGCAAACAGGATATCCTGATAGGGGTGATTGGAATGCAACAGTTGGCAACAAAGAAGGCGGCAAAGTGGTTGGAAAATATGGACTTGGCAATGGAAACAAAACCAGAGAAAGACTGATAGAATTCTGCAAGTCCAATGATCTGTTCATCTCATACACCTTTCTTCCAGCAACACAAGCACTGACTACATGTGGACTTCACCCAATGGTTTGTAGAGAAATCAAATTGACTACATCTGTGGAAGACGACAATGGAAAAGCTCGATAACATCAACAAAGGCAAAACCTGGAGCTGACTGTGGTACAGATCACCAACTACTAGTATGCAAACTCAAGCTAAAGTTGAAAAAGAGCAAGCCACTCATGAATGTAGCAAAATATGAACTTGAGAATATACCATTGGAATTTTAAAGACTGCCTGAAAAATCAATTTGCTGCTTTAGATACAAATGACAGAATAACAGAAGAGTTTTGAAATGACCTCAAGAAGATTGTGTTGGAAGAAAGCAAGAAGTTTCTACATAAGGTGAAAAAGCAAACACGGTCAAAATGGATGACTGAAGAAACTCTGAAAATTGTCCAGAAATGCAGAGAAGTTAGTCTGAGGATAAAGAGAGGCAATCGCAGAACTCAGAGATTTCCAATGTGCAGCAAGACAGTACAAGGAGTACTACAATGCCAGGCACAAGCAAGCACTGAACACACCGATCACAGGAGACACGCTACAAAGGCTGCACTCATCACCTGGGCTGCCTCCAGCCAATCAACTTTTCTCAGCTCATTCAAATCATCACTCCTGTGAAGCATGCCCACGCCTCACAAGGAAACCCTTTGGCGTGGCCAATGACTACGCAGTAAGCAGCACTATGAACAACAAGCAGATATAACAAATGATTCCTGTTACACTGTTTAATGATACATCAGAGGCTTCTACCCAGCGGCATAACTCATGCAAGGTATTTTAGAACAATTCTGAATATATTATCTTTGTAAATTATACCTCTCATCACAATCATTCCTAGCCATAATAACTAGAGACTAGTAAATCATACCAATAAAGCTTATACTATTATACAACCTCTCTAAAGTAATGCTTACTGCACTAAACATCCCCAATGACTTCCACTACTGTTCTGTTCACGCTTCTCTGCTTCACCCTGCTTGTGCAGACGATTGCAGCAATCACCCACACACATACCTGTCATTTGCACTCGTACATTCTCAACGTTCTTGTATACACATCCTAAAACTAGACGCAGACCATACAGGCACCTTCATAAATGTCAAAATAACACAAACTTTAGTAATTCCTTAGCGTAGAAATTCGCTGAATGAAACTACACAATTAAAATTCTCACTTCTCAATGTTCGCTTGGCGAGAAATAAAATTCAATTGCTCAGTGATCACCTTACTGACAATCAGCTGGATGTTGTGTATCACTGAATTGTAGTTCATAGACTCAGACAACATCTTAATAAACCATCTTGCCACTCCCAACTATAGACTTTTCAGATCTCCAAGAGCAGAACATAAAAGAGATGGTGTTATCCTCACCAAAAAAGGGCTCCAACAAGGGTTTAGACATTCTAGTAATCTCAAATAATTACATCACCATCCTTATCTATAGATCTCCAAGTAAAAGCACAGAAGATTTGAAACTATTATTTGTAACTATGGTTCTCCAGGAATAAGCAGGAAGTCAGCCCTCACATATGGATGATGTCGGCACCAAAGGAGCCCGCACGGACCATTTCCGCAGCTTTCAAAGAGAGCCTTTAGAACATGCTACCACATATGCATGGTCCCCTTCCTGCCTAAGGGTGCCATCTTGCTCAGTCTCCTTTTTTCCACAGAGCCCAACGGATGTCTATCCTGTTTCCCCGGAAAAATCCTTGCTAATTATTATCAAAATAGTTAGTTTCCCGGTTTGTGTACCGGCTCCTTTTGTCTTTGATCGAGGTTCGCCTTAACCGGCATTTGACTTGAAATTGAATGCCATCAAAGGACATATTGGGTGGTGGAGTAAACTTTATATCTTTGGTGATATAGAGAACCGCAGTCTTTTTAAAGCTTATAGATAAGTTATGTTCAGTGAGCCAGTGTATGATGGAACTGAAACAGGTTCATAGGTATGGAAATTCAGGATCAGTAGTGTTGATGTGAGTATAGATCATAATATCAGCATACAAGTGGTATAAAATGTTATGTTTTGCCATAATGGAACAAATTGGTTGACGGGAAAGATTGAGCAATAAAGAGGATAAAACAGATCCTTGTGGCACTCCGTGATGTTGTGTAAATGGGGAATAGTTTTTACATTCTATTTTGGACTTGCAGCTGTTGATTGAAGAGGTATAATTGAAATCAGTTTACAGTGGCATCTCTTAGGCCTAGCGCATGTAGACATCTAATGAGTAAAGTGTGAGAGAGAGTCAGTCAAAGGCAGATTTGATATCCAAGAAAATGAGGATGAAGCCCGAGTTGAGTTCATCCATACCTCTTATAAGATTGTCAGTTAGGGCTGTTAAGTGTTTGAACTCTATGCTGTGGTCTGAAACCATATTGATGCGGGTCAAGTGGATAGGAGGTGTCTATATGATCTTGGAGTTGAATGAGTACTAATTTTCAATAACTTTTGCCAAGAATGGTAAAATGGCAATGGGTAGGTATGAGCTTGGTAGTGACAAATGTAATGTAGCACCTTTTTTGATTGATCATTCTAGATAGACACTTCTCTCTAATCACACATAAGCAGCACTGTGAAAAACATCTATTACAAGCTCAAGATCATAAAACGTCTCAAGTCATTCCTTGAGCTACATGATTTTCGCTCAGTCCTACAAGCTCTAATCTTCCTGCACGTCGACTACTGTAATTTTTGCTTCAAGGCCTCCCAAAATATACAATCCAACCCCTCCAGCTAGCAATGAAAATAACTGCTTGCTTCCTCTTGAATGCCATGGGATCAGAGCACATTACACCACTGCTCAAACTACTAGATTGGCTACCCATGCATCAATGAATCAAATTCAAAGTTCTACTCACAACCTTTAAAATCTTACATGAATTATCTGCCTTCCATCTGTAATCCCTTAGCGAATTTCCTTAACACTCTACTTATACCATCAATGTATACTAAGGTTTTCCCTTACAACCTCAAATAGAGCCTTCTTGTTCGTTCTTCCAGCTCTCTGGAACATGCTTCCAGATGAATTTCATGACATTAATGACTTACTGGTCTTAAAAAAGAGCTAAAGACACACCTGTTCTTTGAGCATTTTTCAAATCTTGATACATAACTACCACTCCTCAACCTTTTTACCTATTAATCATGTAATATACTTTTGTTGCAATGTTTTCCTTTTTTCTTTCTGACTATTTTCTATGTAAAGCCATATTGGCATTATTGTCCATTGTAAACCGCATAGACTATTAGATATGCAGTATATAGGACTAGCTAAATAAATAAATGACACATGCAAGGAAATAGAATCAGAAACTATTAGAAGAACAACAAGATCAGCTTTTCTAAAGCTGAGAGTTGAAAAAAAAATTCCAGCCTCAAATTGGAATGCTACAAGATGCTCAAGGATCCATGTTGAATGATGCTGAGAAAACAAAGAAAAGGTGGAAAGAATATGCAGAGTCATTATACCATAAAGATCAAGTGAACCAACAGCCGTTTCAACCTTACCTTATGATCAGGAACACATTGGTGATGAAAGATGAAATCGAAGCAGCATTGAAAGCCTTATCAAAGAACAAAGCACCGGGCATTGATGGCATTCACATTGAAGTATTACAGCAATCGGATGAAGCTGTTACCATACTTACAAGGCTCTGCCAGGAAATTTGGAAGACAAATACTGTGGAAATTATCGCACAATCACTGTGATCCCACATACCAGCAAGATTCTACTCAAGATCATTTAGCAGAGACTACAACCATACCTGGAATGAAAACTGCCTTTAGTGCAAGCAAATTCAGGAAAGAGTGAGGAACAAGAGATATCATCGCAGATGTGAGATGGATCCTTGAAAAGACAAAAGAATACCAAAAGGATACCCATATGTGTGTTATGAACTGCAGCAAGGCTTTTGACTGTGTAAACCATGAGACACTCTGGGCCACATTAAGAAACATGGGTATACCAAAACACCTTATAGTTCTCTTGCACAACCTTTACATTGATCAAGAAGCAACAGTTTGAATGAAACTAGGAGAAACAGAATGGTTTAAAATCAGCAAAGGTGTACGGCAAGGCTGCATACTTTCCCCCTACCTCCCTAATTTATATGCAGAACAAATCATCAGAGAAGCAGAACTGTATGAAGACAACTGAGTTGTGAAGATTGGTGGAAAACTCATCAACAACCTTCGCTATGCTGATGATACTACATTACTGGCTGAAATTGAAGACTGTCTGAAACATTTGTTTCTCAATATCAAAGAACATAGTCTTAAAATGGGTCTGCACCTTAACGTTAAGAAGACAAAGATCCTGATAACTGGCAAAATCAATAAGTTAATCACTGATGGAGAAGAAATTGAAATAGTTGATGACTTTAACTTACTTCGATTAAAGAAAGGACTAGCTTTCAAGAAATCCAACGACGTATTGCTCTTGGTAGAATGGCTATGAAGGACCTGACAAGATTCTCAAGAGCAGAGAGATTTCTCCATACAAAGATTTGACTTGTCTAGGTCATAGCGTTTTCGTTAACGTCATATGAATGCAAAAGTTGGACAATGAAAAAGATAGACAGGAAGAAAATTGATGCCTTTGAATTATGGTGCTGGTGATGAATACTGTGAATATCTTGGACTGCCCGAAGAACAAAACTAGTCAGTACTAGAGGAAAATCTAACCTAAGTTTTCCTTAGAAGCTCAGATGACAAGAATTTGACTTTCATACTTTGCACACATCATGCAAAGAGAGATCATTGGGGAAAGACATAATGCTTGGCAAGGTAGAAGGTCATTGTAAAAGAGGAAGGTTGGCAATAAGATGGATTGATACAATAACAGCAGCTATAGATACCACACTATCAACAGTGAGCTGCTTAGCTGAAGACCGAACATAGTTTAGGTCAACTATCTAGAAGGGCGCCAGGAGTCGACACTGACTCTACGGCACTTAACATAATTTGCTTCATTTTGATATTATGGTTCAGCAAGCACTTTTATTTTTTTAAATTTTTGCTTTTATCTTAGTAGTAGTAGTTATGTATTTTATTCCATTATGTTTTGATTTGCTTTTATTTATCCTTTTAATTGTATTCATGATTTCTCCGGGAACAAGCAGGAAGTCGGTCCTCGCATATGGGTGACATCGGCACCGATGGAGCCTGCGTGGAGCAAATCCCCACGCATGCCTGGTCCCCTTCCTGCCCAAGGGTGCCATCTTGCTCAGTCTCTTTTTTTTTTTTCCTCAGGGCCCCCCCCCCCCCCCCCCCCCCCCCCCCATGGAGCCCTTCAGACGTTTGTCTGGCTTGTCCCTGGGAAAAAATTGATTTTTCTCTGAGTTTCACACTCACTCTAGTATTGCACCAGTACTCTTCCCACTTACTGACCTTGATGCCTCGGTGTAGAGTTCAGTCTATTTTTGTAGTCTTTTTTTGTTCTTTTCTTTTCTTGGCGTCTTCGCACCTTTTTTCTCCCACTGGCAGACCAGAGAGTCTTCGACCTCAGAGGGGTACTCTTTTCCCCCATGGCTACCCGTGGCTTTAAGAAATGTGATCGGTGCTCTAAAATTATGATTTTGATACACGATGACTGCTGTCTCTGCTGCCTTGGGCCAGACTATGACCGGGCAGCCTGCGGTCTCTGCAAGAGAATGTCCAGCAAGGCCCTCAAGAGCCACCAGCAGCAGCACGATAAGTTTTTCCCAGATCCCCCGGTGCCTCAGAAGGCCAGGAACCCTCTGAACCTGAGACTCGTCGTGGGCCCACAGAAGGGGGTCTCCCTCGAGGGAGCCCAGGAAGAAGAAGAAACCCTCAAAGGCGGCGTCCTTGGATAGTTGCAACTGGCCGGGTGCTCCCTGGGCCTGGACCACAGTCCAAGACATTCGTCTGAGAAGGAGCAGCATGCAAAGATCCCCAGGAAGGATCAGACTACGGACCAGCCTCTGTCTCCAGACACTATCCTCGTTGAGGATTCCCCTTCGGGGGAGCTGGCGTCAGGCCCGAGTCCCTCTGTGCCCACACCGAAGGCTATAGAGCCTTCAAGTCTGGAGTCCAGAATGGCAGCCCTGGAGTGCAGTTTGTCTGCCTTCATGGATCAGCAGCAGGTGCTATTGTCTGACATGACCAGTTCATCCGCCCTGACCACCAGGCCCTAGTCATCCAAGAAGTCCCCGGAGGCAGAGCCGATCCTCAAGGTCCTTCAGCCTTGAGACGATCCTCTGCCGATGTCCCGCTTGATGGGACTGTGGTCATCCCTGGAGTCCCCCAATACCTGTTGCCACAGTGACATCCCTTTTCATTCTCCCATCTCGTAGCCTCGACGGCGGTCTCTGCCCGAGGATATGGGCTTCCTTGATTTTGTCAAGGACATGTCTAAGGCCCTGGTGTTCCCGAATGAGTCGGAGGAGAGCCCTTGGGTGGATGAGTTGGAAATCCTCCAGTATGAGGCCCCTCCGTGGGAATTGCTCACGGTGCCCATCTCTCCCATCCTGGAATGGCTGGTGCCCCAAATGTGCGGAGACACTGGCTTCAGTGCCGGTGGTGAGCAAATGTCTCGAATCGCTATATTGAGTCTGCCGGAGCTCTGGCTTCCAAAAGTCACAGCTGCCGCATTACTCCATGGTCGTAGAGTCTGCCATGCGTTGGCTGAAAAGCCAGAAGTACTCCTCAGCAGGGAGGCCTGCATCTTGGACACCCTCAGCAGAAAGTGCTACCAGGGCTTAATGTTCATCGGCCACATCCAGGCCTACCCAGCTGTACATGGGCATGTACCTGAGAGACCTGGCGAAGGAACCCTTGCAGTGGTTCAAGAACCTGGCCAAGGCAGTCCGTGAGTGCTCCAAATTCATGTCTCGAGCAGCCTATGATGGGTTTTCACTCAACGTGTAATCAAACTCTGGAATTTGTTACCGGAGGATGTAGTAAAGGCTGTTAGTGTAGCTGGGTTTAAAAAAGGTTTGAACAAGTTCCTGGAGGAAAGGTCCATAAACCATTATTAAGAAGGGACCCAGGATATCAATGCTTGAACCAATACAAGCATTGTGGAACCTGTGTCCCTTGGGGAAACTGCTAGGTACGTATGACCTAGATTGGCCACTGTTGGAAACAGAATACTGGGCTTGATGGACCTTGGTCTGACCCAGTATGGCATATCTTATGTTTTCAATTCCAGACTCTGCCCTTTTGTGGGGCTCGCAGGGCCTGGTATTCTCCCTCCTCCAGAGGTGACACCTCCCATTCAGTGCAATAATGGCAGACTGTGACTTTTCTACAAAACGTGGGCTCAGGTTACCAAGGATAGCTGGCTGCCTGACAGCATTCAACATGGCTATGTTATGGAAAGCAGAGAACCTATCCCAGATGCTTTCATAATCTCTCCACGCTGTTCTGATCACTTTGGATAGGTTACCATCTGTGAGTGGTAGTGGAGGCTGTTAAGGGATTAGTTTATTGTACTTTGTGCAGGTTTTTTGTTTGTTTTTTGAGAGAACTATACTACTGTAATTGCTGTCATGTGCTTGATGTAAACCATTTTGATGTCGTACCTCTACACAAAAGTGGTGACAGGGAAGAAGTGTCAAACTACAGGCCTGTGAGCCTTACCTCGGTGGTGGGAAAAGTAATGGAGGCGCTTCTGAAGGAGCGAATAGTGAACTTTCTCAAAACCAACAGGTTGCAAGATCCAAGGCAACATGGTTTTACCGAAGGATGATCTTGCCAAACAAATCTGATTGAGTTCTTTGACTGGTTGACCAGAGAACTAGATCAGGGGCATGCGATGGATGTCATCTACCTGGATTTCAGCAAAGCCTTTGATACTGTTCCTCATAGGAGGCTTATCAATAAGCTTAGTTTGGGATGGGTCCCAAGGTGGTAAACTGGATCAGAAATTGGTTGACTGATAGACGACAGAAGGTGATGGAGCAATTGATCCTAGACATACCCTCCAGGAATTGACCCAATTTAGTTAGAAAAGACCTACATGCATTATCTGACTTTTATCTATCCTTCCAATGTAAATAGATTATGTACATAGTTAACCCTGTTTTCCAAGTTTATACTCCTGTTCGATGTAAACCTGACAGCTTGTTGTTATGGTCGTTAAGTTATAATGTAAACCGCACTGATGCTAAATAGCGCGGTATATAAGAAATTGTAATAAAATAATAAATAAAATAAATAAATGGAGCTCACTTGGAGGAAGGGAAGGTGATTAGAAGGGTGCCCCAGGGTTCGGTCCTGGGCCCAGCACTGCTCAATGTATTTGTGAGTGATATTGCTGAAAGACTGAATGGAAAGGTCTGTCTTTTTGCAGATGACACAAAAATTTGCAACAGAGTGGACTCCCCTGAGGGAGTCCTTAACATGAGAAGATCTACAAAAGCTGGAAGAATGGTCAAATGCTTGGCAATTAAGATTTAATACAAAGAAGTGCAGAGTCATGCACTTAGGTAGCAGAAACCCAAGAGAAATGTACACGATAGGTTGGTGTGCATGGATCAGGAGAAAAACCTTGGTGTGATTATTTCTGTAGATCTCAAGGTGGCAAAACAGTGTGACAAGGCGGTGGCAAAAAGCCAGGAGGATGTTGGGCTGCATACAAAGAGGAATTACCAGCAGAAAGAAAGAGGTTCTAATACCACTGTATAAGTCACTGGTGAGGCCTCACTTGGAATACTGTGTTCAGTTTTGGAGACCGTATCTTGCAAAGGATGTAAAAAGAATGGAATCTGTTCAGAGGAAGGTGACCAAAATGATTTGGAGCCTGCGTCAGAAGCCTTATGAGAAGAGACTTGAAGACCTAAATGTGTACACTTTGGAGGAGAGGAGGGTTAGGGGAGATTTGATTCAGACCTTTAAATACTTAAGGAGAAATAATGAACAAACCTCTTCCAAAGACGGGGAAACTATAAAATGAGAGGGCATAACATGAAGCTGCAAGGTGGAAAATTGAAAGGCAATATCACGATGGAGGTGGTGGGGGTAAATGCGGTGACAGAATTCACTATCTTGGCGTCCTTCTTGACAGCAACCTTACTTTCAACGATCACATTTCCCAGGTCTCCTGGTGCTCTTTCTTCTGCCTTCGACAGATTCATACCATTAGGCCATTCTTATCCCCTCAAGCCCTTACTACTCTCCTCCTTTCCTTGGTTATCACCAGAGTGGATTTCTGTAATTCTATTTATGCTGGCATCCTTCAATACCAGTGTCATCGGTTATAGTTACTGCAAAACACTGCAGCCCGGATGATCTTACACGCTTCCCCCCCGTGATCACACTACCCCAATCCTGCAACATCTCCATTGGTTACCGCTAAATTTCCGGATACAATATAAGATTCTTACCCTAGTACATTGGGCCATTTATCTCCACAGACCTCAATCTCTATCCGACTTATTAACCTTTCACACTCCCACTCGTAGCCTTCGATCCGTTCATGTTAATCGTTTACACCTCCCCTCTCCCTCTCCCTCTCAGGCTCACCTTCAATCAACCTGGCAATTGGCATTTTTTTACCTCAGTCCCTCCCTGTGGAATTCCCTACCTACCCACCCCCCTTCGATTTGAGGAGTCTTACTCTAAATTCCGCTCCCTTCTCAAAACTCATCTTTTCTCCTCTGCTTTCAATCTTCCCTCATGACCCCTGATTCTTTCTTTCCTACTGCTACTCAAATCTGCTCTCACCTTTCTTTCCTCTCTCTCCTTTTCTTTTTAAGTTATTGTAATTTTCTTTTCCCTTTTCTAATTTATATTTTTATTTGTAATGTTAACCGCCCCGATGTAATGGGGGGGGGGGGGGCGGCAGTATATCATGTGTAAACAAACAATAAAATGGCATGGGACATACACAATGGATCCATTTATAGCAACAGAATAAAATCAAAATAAACTGAACCATTTAACTTCTCAACAAATGGGGGTGTCCTGCATGGAGAGGTGGGTTCACCCCTAAACAAAGACATGGGGAGGGGGTGGCCTGCACAGAGTGGCACCTACTCCTGCCATCTTACTCTGGCCTTTTTACTGGGCAGACTAGATGGACCATACTGTTTTTTTATCTGCCATCATTTACTATGTTACTATGAATGACTTAGATTAGAAAGATAGTATAAAAATTTTGTAAATTAATAAAAAGTATCCTCTCTGACCTGTTAGCTGACACTTAGCTATACATAAGTGGACTAACATTGCAACCACAATAATTTGCTTGAAATGTTATGACACATTTGCATACTGAATAATAATTATTTGTATTTTATTATTTGTATTTATCTCATGCCTTTACAGTAATAGCTCAAGGTGAGTTACATTCAGTTTTTCCCTGTTGCAGGAGGGCTTACAATCTGAGTTTGTACCTGAGGCAATGGAGGGCTGAGTGACTTGCCCAAGACCACAAAAAGTGGGTGGGGATTTTGAAACCTGATCTCCCTGGCTCCCAGCCCACTGTTTCAACTGTTAGGCTACTCAATTTAAACCTTCTAGTTCTGTGACACATTTCACATTCCTCAGCAATGAAGCCAGGATCTTTCACCTTACAAAAAAATAATGTTCAAATTGTGGGGGTATCTGAGAAACAGCAATATGCACTCCTTCCATTGCCAAACACTTTGCAAAATAACACAAAACCCTTCAAGACACTCTGCACCTATATAACAAATGTTATATCATTTCAGCCTTATCTCCTAGGAATCAAACTACAACAACCTATCTATGAAAAACAGGACTGCCTCAAGGGATTGAGGTGTCCTGAGCAAACGTTTGCTTTAGCACCCCCAGCTTGGGACTGATCTTGCAGTATGAACTGTACAGATATCAAGGCTCATATCACAAAAATGGCCTAATACCCAAGACCGGAATTGGATTGTGGTCTCTTTACCACTTCCTCTTGCTGTTTTTTTTCTTCTAAGTCCTTTTCCAGGATCTAATTTCCATTTTCTGTTCCTTCACTCTGTCTTCCCTTCCTCTCCTATATCAGTGGCCTGGTCTTAAACACTTATAAAACAGTCTGCCTCTGGTTTGGAACAGTGTAGTTAGTGCCTGCTGTAAATTGGAAATTTTGTGCTGCCTTGAGAGGAATTGCGCGCTCTGTGGGTAATTCTGGAATGCAAGGGGGTGAGTGACAAACATGTCACTCAGGTGATACGGTCCACAGAACAAGAGCACAAGCACTTACAAGCAACACAGAGCGAGTAGCAAAAAAACAAACTGTATTGTAGAACAATAGTCAAGGTGAGGGAACAGAACCCGACACAGCTGTGTTTCAGCATGGCCTCCTTCAGGGGCTAAAACTGTAGGAACAGATAAGATGATAAACCACATGAAATATGAAATGTTCAAAATCAAAATACATACCCATCAAAATGATTAAATTGTTAAAATAAACCATTTCCATATAGATGAACAATAGGATTTAAAAAAAAAAAAAATATATATATATATATATATATATATATATTGTGGCAAGGTCAGCTATCCTGAGAGTGGGGCAGGTGAGAAGCATAACAAATTCACCCTAGTTAAGGGTCCCCTTCTAGGAGTGCAGGGAGAGAAAGCCACAGCCAGGTTTCAAAGACAGAAAAACCCCAGCTGGAACAGGTTTCAGCCAATGACTGATAAAGTAAGAAAGAGGGATTGCAAGCATGAGGACCAAAGCCCTTACTTTAACAAGTGCGCTGATTATTCTAATATCAGAAGGCAGGGGGATTACCAACACCTGGGAAAGAAAGAGGTGGGGTTAAGACCCTGGAGGTATAAGCCTGGGTTAGATTATGCAGAGAGGGGGAGAGATGAGAAGGAGAGCAGCCGGGACAGCAGCTGAGACAGAAGCAGAGAGGAGGAGTTGATTCTTGGAGAAGAGCTGAGCTACCCAGAGCTGAGAGAGCTGAAGTCCCTGCAACAGGTTGGCAACAGAGGTGGGGACCAGGAAGTGGAGAAGCTTTCAGACCACCAGAGAGGTTGTCAGCTGAGCAGTCTGACCAGGTCGGTGAGTCGGAACCCATGCAGTTGGGAGAACCAGTGTCAGAGTTGGGGGAAGAAGATTGCTTTATGGATTGCTCTCTATGCCAAGCTCTAGACAGGCGGTCTTGAGGAAAAGCTAGCCCTGAAAGAAGTAATTCTCCTTGGAGGTTAACCATATGGCAGAAGCAGTTTGGAGGTAAATTCCTGTCTGTTTTAAAAGGGAAATTTACTGCAACGTAAGCCTGACCTCATCTTCGCATCCAATTACCTAACATCAAGAGACCTAATTTCTCCACCCACCATTACCCCAGTGCCATGGTCTGACCATTACTTAATCGAGACAAAGCTGCGATCACAAGAGGACCAGACAAGCGAAAGAGCAAACATCTCACACACACAAAGACGATTCAAGCATTTCGACAAAGACGAATTCATACAGGACACAATACAACACTTGAACATTACTACAGATGACCTGGAGGAACAAGTTTCCAGCTGGAACAGCATCTTAGCTAACGCCGCCAAACCATCGGGTGGCAGGCACGAGAAACACCACCACAACAGGAGACAAAACAAACCATGGTACTCAGCAAAAATACGACGAGAAAAGAGGGAGCTCAGGAAGATTGAACGGATATGGAGAAAAAACAAAACAACAGCCGACCAACATCTTTACCTAACAAAACAAAAACAATACAATGATTTCATCAACCAATCAAAGAGGGAATTCCACACAAACATGATAAATACTTCCATCAACAAACCCAGAGAGCTTTTCGAAATAGTCAAGATCCTCACAAAAGAGCAAACAACAGAAGGGGAAGTACAAATTGATCCACAGGAATTTGCCGACCACATCAAAAACAAATTTCACTCCACAGAGCGCACAACACCCAGCGAGACCACCAGGACAGACGTATACACCAAAACCTGGGGCACCTTCTACTCACCCTCAACAGAGCAGATATCCCACATCATCTCTACAATCAACACAAGCACTGCTCCTACAGACCCATGCCCAGTGGCATGGGTAAAAGCCACCAAATCAAACTTCATCCACACCATACATAAAATAGTACACAACTCACTCACTCAAGGACTCATGCCAAAGCAACTAAAGCTTGCCTCAGTAAGACCAATCACAAAGAAAACAACTCTCGACAAAAAAGATCCAGCAGCATACCGACCAATCTCCAGCATACCCTTCCTGGCAAAAATCATCGAAAAAACGGTTCAAATACAACTCCAGGAACACATCGACAAATATGAAACACTCGACGACAACCAACACAGCTTTCGTCCCAACCATGGAGTCGAAACGCTACTGATCTACCTCTTCGACAGCATCCTAAGAATAATTGACAACACCAGGAATGGAATCATAATGATCTTTATCGACATTTCCTCAGCCTTCGACACAGTGGACCACAACACGCTCCTGGAAAGACTAAAGAACACTGGTATACACGGTATCACATTGGAATGGTTCCACTCATACCTAACCGAAAGACAGCTACAGGTCAAGGTGGGACACAACACCTCCCGACCCATAAATGTCCGTCAAGGAGTTCCTCAAGGATCCGCACTCTCAGCACTCCTATTTAACATCTACATCCAACCAATCTGCAACATCATGAAAGAGAACAACATTCAATACACAATATATGCAGACGACATCATGATATACACCCCGATATCAATCGACAACCCGGACTTCTCTAAGATAACAGACTGCCTTACCCAAATGACGAGTTGGTGTCAAAACAACAACCTTGCAATAAACTACAACAAGACCGAAGCTTTAATCATCACTCGGAACCAAAGCTTCATACACCCGCCAAATATCAAGATTCAAAACACTACTCTACCAATAAGATCAGAAGTGAGATACCTTGGTGTTACTCTGGACAATAAACTAAACCTCAAGCCACACATAAACAAAACAATCCAAAAAGTCTACTACAAGATGCGAATCATCAGGAGACTGAAACCACTCCTCGCCCTAGAACACTTTCGTACCGTCTGTCAAGCACTGATAACCCCACTACTGGACTTCTGCAATCCGATATACCTTGGACTACCGAAACAAGCCCTCAAACCACTCCAGCTAGCACAAAACACTGCAGCACGAATAATATCCGGTACTGCAAGACAGGAGCACATCACACCTACCTTAAAGGACTTACACTGGCTCCCAATCGGTGCACGCATCAGATACAAAACTATCATAAACCTATTCAAGATAAATCAGCACACATCAGCCAACAGCCTGCACACCCTCATACAACCGGACACCAGCACACGTCCTAGAAGAAAACAAACACACAACCGAGTCAGCACCCCAAGTGAATTCAAACACACACGCAAGGACACAACAGACAGAGCACTCTCCATGGCTGCCCCAACAATATGGAACAAGCTACCGGACGATTTGAGGGCAACTACAGACCTCAAAGACTTTAGAAAACAGCTAAAAACCATGCTGTTCATGGAACACTATGGACACATCACATAACCTCAGAGAATGGATAACAGCACATGATACCTCCCAAACACTGTATGTATAGAAAATGTTTTTTGCATCACTGTATATAGCCCATCTTGTACATAGCTCAAACCACTCTAGTGCACAACACAACACACATTGTACATAGCTCAAACCAATCTAGCACACAATACAACACACACTCAACTAAATTTCTCCCTCACTGCATGTTTAACACTCTCACTTTACCCGATTGTTTGCTGTGATACCACTTTGATGAATAAGATAAGGCGGTTTAGAAATACTGTTAAATAAATAAATAAATAAATGCTTGTTTGTCACCTGTGTTTGAACTGTGCAACGGCAAGAAAAGCCAAGTTAGCTGCTATAAGAGTTTTTGCTTGCTCCTCTCCTATATGAAAAGCCTGCTAAGAGTTTTGATAACAGCTTGGCATGTTTGTTTTGTTCTAAGTTTGTTTTCACATAGAAATGCAGCCTAGAGAGGTTTTTGAGGCTGGCAGAAACCAAACTGCTGTAGAAGAATTAAGCCTGAATTTTTCTTTATGCTCTGATTAACAAGGACTAAAAAGGAAAGTGGCAGCCTAGTTTCTAAAGGCAATTGCTTCTGCAAGTAAGAGGACTTTAAAAAGCCATTTCTGAGTTCTTTTGGGTTGTTTGCCATTATTTGCTGTAACTTAAGCAAAATCCTACAGTTATAATCCTGTAAATGATACCTTGAACCTGCTGTGTTTTATGTTATGGAAATAAACTGTTACAAGCCTTACCCTCGGTTACCTCAACTACAAACCTTCTACTTAAGGCACCAACATATTTTAGCAGCACTACACTTCCCAGAAGCCAACACGAAGAAATAGGCTGCTAGGAGCTGATAGAAGAAGGAATCCTCAACCACCACGCCCCTCGACCACTAGAGGCAAGTGGCTTCGGGCGTTGTGCTTGTAACAATATATATATATATCTCCAGGAACAAGCAAGAATGAGTCTTCACATATGGGTATCATTGGTACCGATGGAGTCCACGCGGGAACGCTCCCCAGCATCCAATAAGAACGCTTTTGGGAGCGTGCATCCACGCATGCGCGCTGCCTTCCCGCCTATCTACCTCCCTCTCTTCAGTTCTTCGTTTTCTGCGGAGCCGACAGGACATGAACCCTGTCACCGCAGAAAATTCTACTTTTATTTCTTATTTTTTGTGGTTGCGCCTGCCTTAGTTCGATGCCCACCAGTACCACCGGTGTTCTCTCTTTCTTTCTTTAAAAAAGAAAAAGACACAGAACTTGTGTTTTTCAGTCAGGGGTTTTCCCCTGCTTGGTGCCATTTTGGCCACTAGGCCTCTTTACTTTAACATGGAGAAACCTGCTACTGGTTTCAAGAAATGTTCAAAGTGTGGCAGCACAATTTCTGTCACAGACACCCACGACTGGTGTCCTAAATATTTAGGTCCTGACCATTGCCCAGCAGAGTGTGTCTCCTGCAGGAAGCTGACTAAAAGAAGTCTTCAGAATCGAGCAAATCAACTCGGTGCCCTCTTTGCATCGGACACGATGTCGGTTGCATCAGTGTCCTCCAGGGCCTCTACTTCTTCCCAGGGATCTCAGGTAACTAAACATAAATCTAAGTCTAGCCGGTCCTCGAGAGGTAGATCTCCCTCTCAGTATCGAGATGCCTCTGGCGTTGCCCTCGAGGAACCTGCACTGGCAAAACAGCCCCGGCGGGAGTCTTCGGGCTCCAAAGCATTATCGAGGCTCCAGGATGTTCGAGACTTCGACCTTGATGGACATTCCTGTTACATGCTCGGGGGTTGTGGCCGCTTTGATCGGTACCGACACCCCGGCATCGGAAATGGTGATGGATAAAAGACTCCTTGCCATTGAATGCAGTCTAGAGAATCTTTTGGCTACTTCGGTACCGCTAAAGTCGCTGCAGACTGTTCCACGGGCACTGGTGCCGGTACCTGCTTTGGCAGGTTTACTTCCCCCGATGCCGAGTTTAGAATCACTCTCAAGCATGGGGGATCAGGTACCGACTCGCTTCGGTACCGACCTCGAGCAATACCGAAGACATCTTTTGAAGGAGAACCCGGTGCTTCATCCCTTTGAGTCTTCCGATTCCGATGACTCAGATGACTCCACTGGTACCAGAGCTGAACTTTTACAAGATTCAACTCCTCCTCAACGCAGAATGTCCCCTCCTGAGGACATGTCTTTTCACGATTTTGTGTGCGATATGGCAAGGGCTCTTGCCATTACAGTGGTTTCTGAAAAGGAGCCTAGGGCAGAAGAATTAAGAATTCTGCAATACCCTTTGGCTCCAAAGGAAGCAGCTATGCTCCCTATAAATCAGATCTTGCATGATCTAATGTTACGGATGTGGGAAACTCCTTTAACAGTATCCCCACATTCTAAATGCCTTGACACTATGTATAGAGTGCCACCTTGTCCAGGTTTTCAAAAGACTCAACTACCACACCATTCTATGGTGGTGGAGTCGGCCATGAGACGGATTAAGAGTACAAAGAGACACTCTTCTAATCCGCCAGGTCGTGAATCTAGAACCCTGGATGCTTTTGGGCGTAGATGTTTTCAGGCCTCCATGCTTTCAGCAAGGATTAGTTCCTATATTTTATACATGGGAATGTTCCTTGAGGAGGTTACAAAAAACTTAGAGCTTTTGAACCCTTTCCTTCAAGAGGATAAAAGAGCAGATTATTCATCACTAGTCAAACATGATCAGAATCTCTCTAAGTTCATGAATCGTGCTACCTTTGACTGTTTTGAATGTATTAGCAGAACCTCTGCTATAGCTATAGGAGCACGACGTATTGCCTGGCTCCAAGCTTCAGACTTGGAAGAATGGGTGCAAGAAAAGCTGGGAAATTTTCCTTGCACTGGAAAAAATCTTTTTGGCAAGAATTGGCAATCTAAGGCTAATCAGCTTGACACTGATACTGCTACTTTAAATAGATTGTCAAAAATTTCTGCTAACCCAGCTAAGAAAAAGTCCTTTAAGAAACCCTTTTTCTCTAAGAAAAAGTTCTATCCATCTTCCACCCAACAGGCATATGTTCCCCAAAAAGGGCAACAGACGAGACAAAGAAAACCCAAACCTCAGCAGGCTCAGACTCAGCCTCCTCAGGGTTTTTGACTTTTGTCTAGAGAACTTAATCATTCTTCCTGTGTTAGGCCCAGAACCCATAAATATTCCAGCCGTATCTTCCATTTTGTCAAAAGATGGCAACAAATCACATCAGAAGTCTGGATTTTGTCCATAGTGAGTCTGGGTTACAAGCTTCGTTTCCTCAGCTTGCCACCACCCACACTAGTAAAACAGTTCAACTCTCAACCTCTAGGCATAGACCTCTTACAAGGAGCTATAGAAGAGGTTCCTCTATGCCAACAAGGTACAGGGTTTTACTCCCCCTATTTTCTCATTCCAAAAAAGACAGGGGGTTTAAGACCAATCCTAGATCTCAGAGAACTGAACAAATATCTGGTCCGAGAGAAGTTCAACATGCTTTCCCTTGGCTCTCTTCTGCCATACCTTCACAGGCAAGATTGGCTATGTTCTCTAGATTTAAAAGATGCCTACATGCATATCCTTATTCATGTAGATCACAGGAAATTCCTTTGGTTCCTAGTCCAGGGAAGACATTTCCAATACAGAGTCCTTCCCTTTGGGCTGGCCTCTGCTCCAAGGGTCTTCACAAAATGCATGGCAGTAGTAGCAGCAGCATTCATGAGGACCCTGGGGATTTTTGTCTTCGCTTACTTGGACGATTGGCTCATCTGGGCGCAGTCAGCTCAAGAAGCACATCAGGCCCTGTTGCGAGCAAAACAAATACTCCAGTATTTGGGATGGGTCATAAATCTTCAAAAGTCCCAGCTCACCCCATCTCAATCCCTCGAGTTTATAGGGGCTCGCTTGGACACACAGCTTGCAAGGGCTTTTCCTGCCCCAACCACGCTGTCTGCGAATCATCGAGCTAGCATCTCAAGCAGTACTGCAGACCTTCCTTACCGCTCGACAGATGCTTTGCCTACTAGGTCACATGGCATCCACAGTCCATGTAATACCTTATGCTCGTCTTCACATGAGAGCGTCCCAGTGGACCTTAGCTTCCCAATGGTCCCAGGCCTCAGGAGGCCTGTCAGACAAGATCAGAGTTACCACACGTCTGATTCTGTCTCTCCATTGGGTGGCAATCTCTGGAAAACCTTTTAATAGGCTCTCCTTTCCAGCATCTACCACCTCAGGCTATCCTAACCACAGATGCCTCCAAGCTGGGTTGGGGAGCCCACTTGGGCAGTCTATCAACACAGGGCCTTTGGTCCTCACAAGAGGTGGTTCTTCATATAAACCTCCTAGAACTCAGAGCCATCTCCAATGCTATTCAAGTCTTTTGCACCCAGCTTGTAAACAAAACAGTTCTGGTGCAAACAGACAATCAAGTAGCCATGTTTTACCTCAACAAACAAGGCGGAACAGGCTCTCTGCAACGAAGCTCTGCGACTATGGGCCTTTGCCAGAGAGCATCAGATTCATCTCCTGGCAGTCTATCTTCCAGGCGTTCAAAACATTTGGGCAGACAGACTCCGTCGAGTACTCCTGCCACCTGAGTGGTCACTCCACTCCTACCATCTTGCTCAGGTTTTTCATGCCTGGGGAACCCCAGACATAGACCTCTTTGCAAGTCCACAGAATGCCAAACTTCCCCGGTTTTGTTCCAGACTTCCAGCATAGAACTGTTAAACCAGGGAAGCATTCCTGCTTCACTGGGGTCAGGATTACCTATATGCATTTCCTCCAATCCCTCTAATCCCCAAAACCTTATTCAAGCTCCAGAGGAACAAAGGACGCATGATCCTCATAGTGCCTTCCTGGCTGAGGCAAACATGGTATCATCTTCTCTTGCATCTTTCTCAAGCCGCCCCTCTGGAGTTATGGAGTGCTCCAGATCTTCTGTCCCAGGACAACGGATCTCTACTGCACCCCAGTCCCCACATCTCAAGGCCTGGTTACTCCAGGCCTAGACTTTCAGGATCTAGACCTGTCTCAACAAGTGAAGGACATTCTTCTGGCCTCCAGGAAGCCTTCCACAAGACGCTCTTACGCTTTTAAGTGGAAAAGGTTCTCTTCCTGGTGTTATCAGAGAGGACTTACTCCCTCTTTAGTACCAGTATACTCTCTTCTAGAGTATCTCCTTCATTTGTCGGCTTCTGGTCTTCAGACCAATTCTGTTAGAGTCCATCTTAGTGCTATTGCTGCATCTCATAAGCTCATAGATGGACAACCAATTTCCTCTCATCCTCTTATTTCCAGATTTATGAGAGGACCTCTAACGAAACCTCCCATTAAACCACCTCCAGTGGCATGGGATCTTAACCTTGTTCTAGGTGTACTCATGGAGCCACCTTTTGAGCCTTTGGCTACTTCGGATCTAAAGTTTCTTTCATGAAAAGTTAGTTTCCTAATTGCCATCACTTCTGCTAGACGCATTAGTAAACTTCAGGCTTTAATGGCTGATCCGCCTTATACAAGGTTTCATCATGATAAGGTGGTTCTTAGGACCTATCCTCATTTTCTTCCAAAGGTGGTTTCACCTTTTCATCTAAACCAGTCAGTTTATCTTCCCGTTTTCTTTCCTAGGCCTCATTCCTTCTCTGCGGAAAGGAAACTTCATACTTTGGACTGTAAAAGAGCTCTAGCTTTTTATCTCCAAAGGACCCAGCCTCACAGAAAGTCTTCTCAGCTTTTTGTGGCTTTTGACTCTAGCCATTTAGGACTTCCTGTCACTAAAAGAACCCTCTCTAAATGGATTGCAGATTGTATTTCCTATACATACCAAAGTAAAGGAATACCTCTTGAAGGCCATGTCACAGCTCATAATGTCAGAGCCATGGCAGCCTCAACAGCTAACCTTCGTTCAGTGGCTATTGATGAAATCTGCAAAGCAGCAACTTGGGCCTCAGTACATACTTTCACTGCCCATTATTGTCTGGACAAGGACTCCCGCCGGGATGCCTTGTTTGGTCAAGCTGTTTTGCAGCACCTTTTCCACTCATAGTTCAACTCCTACCCTCCATCCACTTGGGCCATGCTTCCCCCAGGAACCTCAGGCATCCATCTACATAGATTTGCTACATGCTGGGTCTTCCCTAGGCATCTTTCAGCTGGGGAATCCCCTTATGTGAAGACTCATTCCTGCTTGTTCCTGGAGATAGCGTAGTTACTCACCTGTAACAGGTGATCTCCGGGAACAGCAGGAATAAGTCTTCACAACCCACCCGCCTCCCCTAGGAGTTGTCTTTCTCTCTCTCTTTCTCTATTTTTATCTACTTCTCTCCTTTGGTCTCAGCTTTAAACTCAACTGAAGAGAGGGAGGTAGATAGGCGGGAAGGCAGCGCACATGTGTGGATGTATGCTCCCAAAAGCGTTCTTATTGGACGCTGGGGAGCGTTCCCGTGCGGGCTCCGTCGGTACCGACAATACCCATATGTGAAGACTTATTCCTGCTGTTCCTGGAGATCACCTGTTACAGGTGAGTAACTATGCTATATCTATCTATCTATCTATCTATATATATATATATATATATAATAAAACAAGAGAACTAAGTGAACAAGTGGAGACCAAACAGATGGAAAAAACCCCATAATATATAAATAAAAAATAAAAACATAAATAGTATCAAAAAATGTTAGAAACATTAGAGACATTAAGAACTTAGCAGATATGATAAAAATAACTGTACTAAAATGATGAAGTTAATACAATAAGAAAAAATAAGGTAAAATGAAACACTTAATAAACCAAACTAATGAAGATAAAAATATCAACTTTTAGAAGGTGGAAATTTAGAATATGTAAGTGCATATGTATGTACCCAAGTGTATATTATATACCCATGGAGCAATGTTCCCTCTAATTTTCTGTAGGCTGTGTGCGCATAAAATATCAGCTGTGCAGCTTTTGAAGGAAGGTTAAATTTTTGTGCACCACATTTATTTATTTATTTATTTATTTATTTAACTATTTCTTTTATACCGCCCCTTCCAGAGATCAAGGGCGGTTTACATATAACAGGTTAACAGTCTTGTACACAGTTTGTATACATTTTACATAGAACAATAGAAATCAACTATTTACATTGGACATTGTACATAGAACAATAGAAATCAACTATTTACATTGAACAGTAAATATATTAAAGAAAAACAATAAGCAGAGACATCTTTTAAGTATTAAAGCAAGAACTTTGAAGGTATTAAAGCAAACACATCAAACTTTTTACAAATGTATATTTACAGTGTGTGGTGTGTGTGTTGTGTGGGGCAGATATTGGTGTAGGTGTTGGAATTTAGTTCCTTTTTTTTTTTTTTTTTGTCGTCTTTGAGGCGTGTGAGTGGGGGGGGGGGGTAGGCTTGTGTTTATATTGTTTGGGTTAAGGGAGTTTGTGCATGTGTGACCAGGTTTGTTGTGGAGCTAGCTTTGGGGTAGTAGGGGACTTCGAAGTGTTCAGTGAACAGGTAGGTCTTTAATTCTTTTCTGAATTGGAAGAGGTCTCTTATGGTGCGAAGTTCAATAGGGAGGTCGTTCCAGAGTGTAGGGGCAGTGAATGAGAATGCTCTGGAGCTAGTGGTGTTCTTAGTTTTGCGGATGGTTTTAGGTATGATGAGCGAGTGGGCTGCGTTTTGTCTGAGGGTCCTTGTCGAAGTTGGAGATTGCAGTAATGTGGATAAGTGTGAGGGGGTTATGTCGTTTATGAGTTTATAGGTTGTTAGGATGATTTTATATTTAATTCTACTGTTTATAGGGAGCCAGTGGAGGTCTAGCAGTATAGGGGTTACGTGATCTGTTAGGGGAGCTTTAGCAATCACTTTTGCACAGATGTTTTGTGCTCTTTGTAGAAGGTAGGTGCTTTTTTGCGGGAGGCCTATTAGGAGACTATTGCAATAGTCAAAGTGAGGGGTGATCAGTGTACTTACTACGGATCTAAAGTCTGGTGTTTCTAGGAGTGGCCTTAGGTGTTGAATTGTTTTGAGTTTATAGAAAATGGTTTTTACTGTTTGTTTTATGTGTGGTAACATGGTGAGAGTGTGGTCTATTATTACTCCTAAGTATTTTACCTGTTTTCTGACAGGTATGGAGGTTTTGTTGATAGTGATTATTTCCGGGTAGGTGTTCTCAGTCATAGATGATCTTGTCACAAACATTGCCTCAGTTTTTTTGAAGTTTATGCTGAGGTGGTTAGTTTCCATCCAGGAGGTGGTTTCAGCCATGCATTTGGATAGCGAGTCATATGTAGGGTTTTTAATGGTTATGGGGGTAGCTAGCATGATGTCATCGGCATATATAAAGTGGTTAATCTTGTGTTTTTTAAATATGTTTGTTATCGGTTGCAGGTACAGGTTAAATAGGAGGGCTGATAGGGCTGATCCTTGGGGTATTCCCTGTCCTTGGGGGAATGTTTCTGATGCTTGTTGGTCAATTTGGACGCGTATTAATCGGTGTGAAATGTAGGATTTGAACCAGTTAAGGACGGTCCCGCCTATTCCTAGATTTTCTAATCTGTTGATCAGTGTTAGATGATTAATGTTATCGAATGCGGCTGAGATATCTATAAATAGGAGTAGGTAGCCTTGTTGTTTGTCATCTGTGCCCTTGATGAGGAAGTCCATAAGGGTGATTAGGAGGGTTTCTACTCCATGGGATGGGCGGAAACCAAATTGGTGTGAGTCAAGGGGTTTGTATTCATCAATGTGTTCCTGTAACTGAATTTGAATTGTTTTCTCTATAATTTTGGCTATGAACGGAATGCTGGCTATAGGTCTGTATGAGTTTGGATCTTTTGAGTCTAGCTTATTATTCTTTATTATTGGTCGGAGTGTTGTGAGTTTTAGGGCATCAGGCATGATGCCCTGTGATAGAGATTGGTTAACTATGTGTTGTAGATTTACTGCCAGTTCCTCTTTCGTACACTTAATCCATGAAACGGGGCATGGGTCAAGTGGGGAGGTGGTGGTGTTTATCATTGTTATGATTTTGAGGAGTTGTTTTTGTTCTATCAACTGGAAACTTGTCCATTCATGCGTGGTTTTCGTGTTTGATAATAAAGAAGTTGGGGTAGTGGGCTTGTTTTTTAGTTTTTCTGCAAAATGATTAGCTAGTGTTTGTATATTAATTGCTTGTTTAGGTTCGCTGTTATTAGCTTTGGTTAATGTTTTTACTATCGCGAATAACTCCCTAGGGCGGTTGATGGATGAGTTTATTACTTTAGAGTGGTAGTCTCTTTTTGATTTGTTAATTGCGTTTTTGTATTCTATAAGTAGGACCATGTATTGGGATTTGTTTTCATCAGATTTTAGTTTTCTCCATCTCTTTTCTTGTCTCCTCAGTTGTTTTTTTAGTTTTCTCAGCTCTTTCGTGAACCATTTTTCTGTCTTTTTTGTTTGCTTGTGTAAGACTTTTGTGTGGACAGCTGCTTTTTGAATGGTTAGGTTCCAATTTGATATGGTTGAGTTGATGTCTGGTGTGGTTGTATCTAGTTTGGGTAGTACTTTGTCGAGGAATGTGTCTTTGTCAAAGTGTTTGAAGCGTGATATATGCGGGGTTGTGTTCCCATTATTTTTTGGGACTTGTGCTGATAGCTGGATTGTGATTAGATGGTGGTCTGACCAGGGTACTTCGGTTATACTCGGGGTGGTATGTAGTAGGTGACTGTAGAGTGAGGCTGGGAGGAAAATTACGTCAAGTATGTTGCCTCTTTTGTGTGTAGGAGCATGTATTATCTGTGTGAACCCCATTTGTGATATGGCATCTATGAAGTTATCTGATTGGGAATGGTTCAGTGATGGGAGGTTCAAGTCACCAAGGAGTATAAATGGTTTGCTTTGTGACGCTGTGCATGCAAGTTCTAGGATAGGGGTGAGATTTTTTTTTTTCGTTATGTGGTTTGCTCTTTGTTATTCTATTATTATTCTATTTTCCTTAGTTATTTGTTATTTGTTATTGTTATTTGTTATTTGTTATTTGTTATTCTATAGATTATTCTATTTTCCTTAGTCATTTGTGCCATAGATATATAACTTAATTCAGGTTATGGGGGATAGGGTTTACCAGCAATTAGTCTTGAGTGTACTGCCAGTTGTAGCATATTTGCAGACTCTTATGTTTAGTGCATCTCTGTCCTTGTGCCCTCCTATAATATCATTTGGTTGGATTTAATATTTATACCAATCTAAATTATGCCCTTCTTTTTATATTCTTTTTTACATTTTCTTCTTCTGTCAGAGACTGCTGCCTTTACCTGTGGATGGCAAGGTTTGCTTTTGTATAAAGCTGCATAATAAGTCCTATGGCCATTGCTTAGATCTATTGGATACTCCATGGCACTGTTCCCTCTAAGCTGTGCGCGTGCACACACCTCGCTGAGTGAGCGCACGTACTTTACAACAGAACGCACAAAAATTACGGTTCTGATTGAAAACACAGACGTTCTTAAAATTGAAAAGTTGTTGTGTATTTATAGTTTTCACAAGTTCTACAATATTTTTTAGTGCAATCAATGTGGTGTACATACTGTATTCTGATGTGTAGTCAAATTTTAAAGTATATAACTCCAAGTGTCGTTATGTGGTTTGCGATGTATTTCCAAAACTCGTTATTGCTTTCCATATCCTTCATGAGGGATAAATAGTGTATCTGCTGAATTGGTATGCACCTGGGAGAGAGTGTTGTGGTCCTCCCAATGTAGACTCCTGGAAACGCCAGGGGTGGAGGAGGTTTGGACTGTGCAGGGGAGGGCTTGGGTTTTTCGGATGGCAGCCGCTGATCTTTGGAACACCCTTCCCTTAGAGGTGTGTAATATGGGTGATCTGATGGCTTTCTAGAAAATCCTAAAAGCAGTCTTGTTTAAGGGCATTGAGAGGGTAGATGGTAGAGGGAACGCATGCTTCTGTTCTGCTGTCTGTTTTTCTTTGGGTGTATGTATTTTATTATATTTTCCTAGACTTGTACACCCTATTGATTGACAGCTGTCAGAATGGGGTTAAAACCATTGTAAATAAATAAATCTGTCTAATACTGATCCTTCTGTTTCATCTTCATTTGCACTGGCAAGTTAAATGCAAGGCATTGATAAGGCAGGCAACGAGAATTTGAGAAGAAGCTAGCTGTGGAAACAAAAACACATAAAGACTTTTTCAAGTACATTCATAGCAAAAAAACCTGTGAGAGTCGTTTGGACCATTAGGTGATAGAGGGGTAAAAGGGGTATTAAGGGGACAAGGCCATAGCAGAGAGACTGAATGAATTCTTTGCTTCAGTCTTTAATGAGGAAAATGTGGGGATGTTACCCATGATTGAAATGGTATTTAAAGGTGATGCCACAGAAGAATTGAAAGAAATAGCGATACAGCAGGAAGATGTATTACAACTATTTGATAAACTGAAGAGTGGCAAATCACCTGGACCGGATGGTGTTGAAAGAATTGAAATATGAGATCACAGATTAGTAGGTCTGCAAACTAGCATTAAAAGCATCTGTAATTCTTGAAAAATGGAGGATGGCCAGTTTAAACCAGTTTTTAAAGAGGACTCCAGGGGTGATCTGGGAAACTACAGACCAGTGAGCCTGAAGTCAGTACTGGGAAAAATGGTGTAAACCATTCTAAAGGACAAAATTACTGAACATGTAGACAACCATGGCTTTAATAGGAGACAGCCAACATGGCTTTAGCCAAGGAAGGTCTTGTCTTACTAATCTGTTATGTTTTTTTGAAGGTGTGAATAAACAGAAAAAGGTGAGTCGTTTGATATAGTGTATCTGGATTTTCAGAAAGCCTTTGACAAGGTCCTTCATGAGACTCTTGGCAAAATTAAAAAGTTATGGGATAGGAGGCAGTATGTTTGTGGATCAGAAAATGGTTAAAAGATAGAAAGCAGAGGGTAGGGCTAAATGGCCAATTTTCCCAGTGGAAAATAGGGATCTGTGCTGGGTCTGCTGACCTGGAAATGAGAATAATGAGTGAGATAATAAAATCTGCAGATGAGACAAAATTATTCAAAGTTGTTAAAACCCATGAAGATTGTGAAAAATTGCAAGAGGACCTTGATAAATTGGAAAACTGGGCATCCAAATTTAATTGGACAAGTGCAATGTTACGCACCCAGGAAAGAACAACCCAAACTATGGTTAAACCATGCAAGTTTCCACATTAGGAACCTCCACCCAGGAAAAAGATTTAGGCATCATTGTAGATGACATGTTGAAACTTTCTACCCAGTGTGCAGCAGCGGCCAAGAGAGCAAATGGAATGCTAGGTATTATAAGGAAAGGAATGGAGAATAAAACAAAGGATATTATAATGCCTCTATGGACCTCCACACAGCTAAGCTTACAACCTTAAACCTTATCTCTGCTGGTTTCTTGAATTTAACTGTGGTTATACTTTAAGATTGGGGATAATGCTAATATAGATTTTAACGGTTAAACATTAAGCTTGGTGATATTCTGACTGCCTGCTTTCCTTGTGTAGCTTTAAATGAGATATCTGAGTGTGCCTATGGTTCAGGTAAAACCTACTGGCCAGGGACACTTAGGTTCCCGCCCACTACCCCTCGCCCCGCCCACTCCAAGAGCTGCATTGCCTATATAGTGGTGGAATATGTTGCCAGCTATCCTTTTTAATTTGGGTTACACCCACATTTTCTCCTTCTTCCTCTTCTCCTTCTAGGACTGCTTAATCAGCATGTCGTGTATTCAGTGCATTAACTGTGGTATGTTCATTCCAAGATGAACTAAAGCCCATTGTTAACACTGTAGCATTCTCAGAAGTTCTACCTGTTCTTGGTAAGGGGGCAGAAAGGCTACATCGCATAAACGGCTTTAACGCATGGCTCCAGACCTGGTGCAAAGAGGAAGGATTCAGATTTATAGGCGACTAGGGAAACAGATGGACCAACAAGAGACTGTACTGTGCTGATGGACTACATCTCTCTGTTGCAGGGAAAAGAATCTTAAGTGGAAAAGTTCAGGCAGTATGCGGATATGCATTTAAACTAGAAAAAGGGGGTGACGGATGGGGAAGGTCAAGTTCTGGATGTCATTCCCTGCAAAAGCAGAAAAACATCAGAAACAGCCACACTTTTAAACCACACATCAAAAACAAGTGGGAAGAAGTGGGCAGAACAAAATCAATTCAAAATACACGCAAGTCAGTTCAGTGCTGGAAAGTAATGAGCACAAATGCTCGAAGCTTAGCCAACAAAGTTCCAGACCTAGCAGCCTTAATGGTGGAAATGGACTTGGACCTTACAGAAACATGGTTTAATGAATCGCATGATTGGGATATAGCTGGCTATAATCTATTCAGAAGAGACAGAGGAAATGGAAAAGGAGGAGTAGCCTTGTATGTCAAAAGCAATATTAATAAGCATAAACCAAATTTGCTCCAATGAAAACCAGAGAATTCATTCAAGAATCTTATATTCCCGTAGTAGTATTTAACTCATCCATAAAACTTCATAGAATATACGCAACTGGTCTCAGACTGTCATGGAGCTACGGTCTAAACTTTCAGTAACCAAATGCTCCGTTTCGCATCAAGGACCATTAAAGGTTGCGTATCAAACTGCTTGAATCTTAACCTATTTAAATAGTCAACGTATACTGCAACCTCGTGTGCTCATGCTTTTAAAATGTTATGCAGGTATGCTTATCTTTGATGTCTTTTTCCCAACGCCAGTCTCAGCGCTGCCGCGTTTCACTGTCCATCTGTTTCATCAGGGGTTTCTCATGCAATTTTTCTCAATAACGCCATCAAGTGGTCGCTCTCTGTTACTCGATAACTTCCATGAGCTAAGATAGGGAATCAAAACATATAATTCTCCATTAAAGATCATGTAACAGGATCCAACCATATCTGTAAATGTAACCATAAAAGTGTCCTTTACCGCTGGCGTCCTGCCTAGCTCCTCTCCTCAGTTAACCGTTGATGCTTACAACGCCGCGCATGCGGACCATCAATGGAAGCAGCCTTTTTAACTACTCTAGATATTCAATTAACACGGGTAAGTTCCACCCTACCTACACAGATTCCAATCAATTTGTGAGTTCAAACCTCCCGGGCTAACTGATTGCAAATTGAAGATCCAGTGCTGCTCCCTAGTAATCAAAACTTGATCCCTAGACTTCCCATCATAACCGCTACAATGTGATCCACACACAAGCATCGTAGATCTTCAAATTTGTGATTTTCATTCAAACAATGCTCAACAATGGGGGCTGTGATGATCTTACATTTTAGTTTACTCCGATGTTTGGCAACACGCACCTTAAATGGGCGACTAGTTTTCCCTATATAAAGAAGCTGACAGGGACATTTAATCCTGTATACTACAAAACTGGTATCGCATGTAGTTCTATGTTTCAGATCATATTGTTTGCCATGATATTAAAATGATGTAATTTCTGAGGTGACCGCACAGATGTTGCAAACTCCACATTTGAAATGACCACCTATTTCGGTCAATGAATGGGATTGAAAAGGTCGCAATACTGTGGGACTCAGTATTTCTTTAAGATTTCTATGTCTTTGCCAGACACACCGGACGTGTTTTCCCCTCAATTCTGGAATGCTGTGAATCACATTCATATGTTTCTTTAAAATTCTTTGTATTTGGTTATTAAATGGTGAATGTTTTGTCACTAAATTAACATTACTATCATCTGGGGAGGCTATTCTTGGAGTCAACAGAAGGGCTCGATTGTATGCCCTTTCTACAATATGATTAGGATACCCTTGGGTTCGGGACCGTCGTTTTAACACTTCTGACTGATTTTTAAATTCTCTGGTTTTCATTAGAGCAAATTTGGTTTATGCTTAACAGTGTTCTTGGTCTGTAGAGTCAGACCATTGTAGCTTACTGTAAAGCAATATTTTTTTTATTTATTTACATTCTCTTATATACCGTGCTATTCTGCATCAGTGCGGTTTACATTGAACAAACAGAAATTACATTGAACAGGGCATTATAACTTGGAGATAACTATTTTACAGGGAACATGGGCTATGGAGGGTTGTCCTTCCGGCCCAAGGTTGTTGTCCTCTAGTGGGATTTGAGCCCCTGACCTTCCGGCCTGACGTATCTTGCCCCAACCACTAGGCCACTCCTCCAATCCACTATTAAAGCTACTGAAATGCAGGGGGCATGGGGAAATGAAGAAGCTCTCTGGATTGTGTTGGAAAGAGGAGATGGCACTGTCATCCATACTGCTGTAGTCTACAGACCTCCAACTCAAATTGAAGAGCAAGATAACGAATTGATTATAGATATTGCCAAGATAGCCACAAAGGGGGAAGCGATCATATTGGGTGACTTTAATCTACCCGATGTGGATTGGATAACTCCTGCAAATCTAGAAAGAAGCAAAACAATTGTGGATGCTCTCCAAGATGCGTTACTTAGACAAATGGTGATGGAACCAACCAGGGAAAGCTCAGCGCTGGATTTAGTGCTCACCAATGGTGATAGCATGTTGAATGTCTGGGTGGGTGCCCCTGTGAGCAACAGCGATCATCACACGGTGTGGTTTGAGATAAAAGCCACGGTGCAGTCCAATCATAGCAAGCTCAAAGTCCTAAACTTCAAAAACACTCACTTCAATAAAATGGCTGAGTACCTAAAGGAGGTGTTGACAGGGTGGAAGGAGATAAGGGAAGTGGAATTGCAATGGGCTAAACTAAAGGAGGCAATAAAAGCGGCAACAGATAAATATGTAAGAAAAGTAAATAAAAACAAGAGGAGAAGGAAACCTATTTGGTTTTCCAAAGACGTGGCTGCTCAAATAAAGGCAAAAAACATGGCTTTCGCAAAATTCAAAAGCTTGCAAACAGAGGAACAAGAAATGAATACAGGATCAAACTCGGAGACAAAAAGAGAAATAAGGATAGCAAAATCAAAGGCAGAGGAAAAGATGGCTAAAGATGTTAAGTGTGACGACAAAACTTTCTTCAGGTATATTCGGGAAAGGAAGAAGATCAGAGGTGGAGTTGCAGGACTCAAGTGCTGGGAATGGACTCGTGGAAAGTGACATTGAAAAAGTGAAATTGCTAAACAAATACTTCTGCTCTGTTTTTACTAAAGAAAATACTGAAGAAGGACCACCTGTGACTCCCAAATATAAAAATGGGAATGAAGTAGATACCATACCATTCACAGAAGATAAGGTGTTAGAACAACTTGCAAAACTGAAAGTGGACAAGACCATGGGACTGGATGGGATACATCCCAGGATACTGAAAGAGCTCAGAGAGGTTCTTGCAGGGCCGTTAAAGGATGTTTTCAACAGATCCTTGGAAACAGGAGAAGTTCCTCAAGACTGGAGAATGGCTGATGTCGTCATACCTCTACACAAAAGTGGTGACAGGGAAGAAGTGTCAAACTACAGGCCCGTGAGCCTTACCTCGGTGACGGGAAAAATAATGGAGGCGCTCCTAAAAGAGCGAATAGTGAACTTTCTCAAAACCAACAGGTTGCAAGATCTGAGGCAACATGGTTTTACCGAAGGACGATCTTGCCAAACAAATCTGATTGAGTTCTTTGACTGGGTGACCAGAGAACTAGATCAGGGGCATGGGATGGATGTCATCTACCTGGACTTCAGCAAAGCCTTTGATACTGTCCCTCATAGGAGGCTTATCAATAAACTCAGTAGTTTGGGGATGGGTCCCAAGGTGGTAAACTGGATCAGAAATTGGTTGACTGACAGACGACAGAAGGTGATGGTAAATGGAGCTTACTTGGATGAAAGGAAGGTGATTAGCGGGGTGCCCCAGGGTTCGGTCCTGGGCCCGGCACTGTTCAATGTATTTGTGAGTGATATAGCTGTATAGGAAGGGTGTAGGGAGAGATGAGAGAGGGAAAGTAGTGAGGGGCTGCAGAATGAATGTACTTATCAGTATAGGTCAGTATAAGAAGTTTGAACTGGATACGAAAACTAATAGGGAGCCAATGAAGTGATTTGAGGAGAGGGGATTCTGCTCCCCTCCTCAGGAAGTTTGCTCTTCTGGCAAGTTGCTTCTATCTGTGCCCTTCTCTTCTATTGCTAACTCCAGACTTCACCTTGCTGCTCCTTATGCTTGGAACAAACTACCTGAGTCTGAATGTCAGGCTCTTTCTCTGACCCTTTTCAAATCCAGGCTAAACTAACCTCTTCACTGCTGCTTTTGGATCTTGACTCACCTGATCTCCTTTGTTTCCTTACCATTCCCCCTAGCTGTATCCCATGTCTACAGCTACTATGTTGTCTGTCTTGACTAGATTGTAAGCTCTGATGAGCAGGAACTGTCTTTTACATGTGTCTGTGTAGCACTGCGAACGACTTGTAGTGCTATATAAATGTTCAGTATTAGTAGTTATCATAACGAGATTGGATGAAAATTAACAATGAGGCTTTGTTTTGAACAGATTGAAGGGGGGGATATTGGCAATAAGCAGGTTGCAATAGACTAGGCTTGGTAACTAAAATCATGACTCTAAGAGAATTATGGAGAATGGAGAAATTGATAACTTGTGAAATTTCCATTCCAAAGGATAAGAAGCTGGATGTGAGGAAACCTCAAATAGTGATAAAGGAGAAAAACACCAGAAAGGCATTGATAATAGAGGTGTAGGTTCTAAGCAGTTATTCTTTGAATTGTGTGGAGGGGGAGAAGACACTGAAATACCAAGATATTCAGTCAGACCAAGAAAATGTGGCAGAAAGATACAGAAAATTTCCCATTATATTGGGAGCCACAGGCCTGAGAATTTCCACTTGCACTTTGACAAGTTGCCTATACATGTTACATCTTACGAGCTCCAGAATGAAGCTGTCTTTGGCATGATCCAAGTTCTGTAGTGAGTAATAGCAGTAATTTTGAGAGTGAGATCAGACTTCATATCCTGGTTTAGGAGTGAGGTTCATGACTGTCATGGTATGTGCAAAACTAACCTATATTGTAAAACTAGGGGCAGTTTCTCCAAAGTTTGATTATTTGATTTTTAGGAGGAAGAGAGAAAGAAGGAAAAAACTAAATCAACCTGAAAATTATCAAAACAAAGCACAAGTACCTGAAAAATTATGTATAGAATTATTTGGTGTTGGAAACAGGATACTGGGTTTGATGGACCTTGGTCTGACCTAGTATGGCATATCTTATAACCTTATAGGCACGTTAATAAAGACGTTTTTATGAGAATTCCATGTCATGTGTTACCTGCTCATCATTGGTCTTACATGTATGTGGGTTGTGCTTTTTGTGGTTCCTAGAATTATTTGGCAACTTTTCTATTTATCTTTTGAATCTTGAAAAGAATGCTATCGCCATTGTGTTGTCTGTACTATATTTTATCACTAGAATTCTCCTCAGCTACTGAATTTTTAAGCTGTGGTTCAAATTTGTGATCCCGTAGAGTTTTAAAATAAACCCAAATGTTATCTAATTTTTAATCAAGATTTATGCCTCCAGACCCATCTAACCGAAGCTATTAGTAAATTATCTTTAAAATGAGTGGAGATGAATTCTGCTTAAAAGCTTGTAATATAGCTCAGTGATAATGGGATTACTGTTTGTCTTTCAGATCTGGTTAGAGTCTATGTGGCATGTTATATTAGCCAATTTCTGCCGTACCATAATAGGCACACTAGGCTGCATTTTATTTGAACTTCAAATGCTTCTCTCAAGGATAGAATCATCAATTGCTTAAGTGCTAGTCTAGGATTCTTCACTTCCTTAAATACATTTGAAAAATGATTTATTTATTAGCCTTGTATCTATAAGAACAAAAAATATGCCAAAGATCTGTCAAGCCAAGTATCCTGTTTCCAACAGCAATCCAGGTTACAAGTGCCTGTCAGGTTCCTAAAAGGTAGACAGATTCCATGCTGCTTATCCCAGGGATAAGTAGTGAATTTCTACAGTCTACTTTAATAAAGTTTATGGACTTTTCCTCCAGGAATTGGTCCAAAACATTTTTAAATCCAGCTACACTAAGAGCTTTTATTATGTACTTCGACAATGAATTCCAGAGTTTGATTATGCGTTGAGTAAAAATATATTTTCTTCTATTAGTCTTAAATGTGCTATATTGTAGCTTCATTCCATGTCCTTCTAATTTTTGAAAGAGTAAACAACTGATATGTTTACCTGTTCCACTCCTCATTTTATAGACCTCTGTCATATCTCCCCTCATCCCTCTCCCAAGTTGGAGCCCTAACCTTTTAAGCCTTTCCTTGTAGAGTGTCACGCCCTTGCCCCTGGCTTAGAGGGGCGAGGTAACGGAGAACTTCTCTTGGTGAGCTCAAATAAACTAGCTTTTCCTCAGGTGGATTCTGGGACATGTAGTTTGGCTCTTAAGAAGTGTAGTCATGGTCTGATGTTAAGGCAAATGACAGAATTTATTTTAAAGTAAAGGTTCAAGTAAACTGTACACACAAATTTTGTCCATTCAGGATTGTTTGCAACAGAGCATTTAGATCAGTATAACTGCTTCACATTCTTTTAAACACATGTAACTGGTTAACAACGTTGCTCAGTCTTAGAGAAACAGCTCTGCTCAGCAAGGTAAAAATACTTCTTTTTAACTTTGTGTTTGTGAAGCACTTAACAGGAAAAGAATAACTCAGTTCCTCTGGAACAACCTATTCTTTCCCTCCTTCCTTTCAGGATAGGTTTTAAACTCAAAATAAGAAAACAAGTAACAAACATTCACAAGCTTTCTCTTCAGCGTGACTCAGCACTTTGCCTGAGAAATGCAAACACATGGAGTTTTCTTCAAACCCAATTCCTGGCTCAATTCCAGTTACCTGCTTCTAGGAGACTTTCTCATTCAATGCTAGCCTTTAGCATGATGATTCCATGCTTGTAGCTTGACACAGGGTACACAGTCCATGGGGATATCTAGATCTTGCAATTCCTCCCCTGCCAACTCAATCTGCATATCCTCTGGTGGTGTTAGGGCAGTGTCCTGTTCTAAGCTCTGGACACAGTGCTCAGAATACAGCCTCCCCGGGGGTTCTAGTGTCTCTCCTGAGCTTAACTCTCCCTGATAAAGACAATCAGTACCTGAAGCACTGGGCAGTTCTCCCTGGTTGTGCTCGCTACGGTTCCTTGTCTCCTTCCAGCCTCTCTGGAACAGCTCTCTGTATTCCTCTCTGGGTTCTCTCCTGGAGATCTGTAGGTGCTCCTGGTTCCACTCCTGATTCCCCTGAATCCTCTGAGTCTTCCGACCCTCCTGAGACCTCTGAGCATCCCCTTTCCTCTGAGCTTCCCCTTTCCTCTGCTTTAGCAGAGGTTTATATTTCCCTCTCCAGGGCTCCAGCCCTTCCTCCACACCTCCCAGGTGATTGTAATCACCTCTCAAGCCTGCAGTTATGTCATAGGAGTTAGGGTGTGGCTGCCTGAACTTTCTCTCCCTCATGTTTCTTTCTCTATGAGGGGCCTAAAATCCATGCCCTGCAGGGATTTCTCCAAGTTAAAGTCATTGGCCTTTTCTATACTCATAGGCTCAAAACAGGCTTCCTTGTCACAAGAGGTATCCTTCCATCCCTTTTATCATTTTGGTCATTCTTCTCTATGACCAGAGCCACACCATGGAGCAATACAGAGGCATTATAATATCCTTGGTTTTACTCTCCATTCATTTCCTTATGATTTCTAGCATTCTATTTGCTTTCTTGGCCATCGCTTCACACTGAGCAGAGGGTTTCAACATATCCACAATGCCATCTAGACCCTTTTCCTGGATGGTGATTCCTAATGTAGAACTTTGTATTGTCTAACTAGTTTGGGTTGTTCCTCCCTAAGAAGGTCATTCCAGAACATGAATTAAGGGGTTTGTACGTGCGGAGGGGGCATTTATGTGCTGAAAACATCCCCGACCGTATTCTCAAACACTTCTGTCACGCACGTCCACAGCACTAGCATGGGGATCTCAGAACATGTGCAGAAGGGGTGGAACAGAGGCGTGTTCAGCCATGGAGATGTATAAAGCATATTCAGAAAAGACCTGTGTAATCAGTGCTTCCCACAGACATCCATGTTATTCCTGTGGAAATGTGGTATAAGGCCAGGACTTAGAAAAAATTCTGCTGCTCTTTGCAGTGCATCCCATATTGAAGAATGGTTGTGACAAATATGTTTTGAACTGGTGTGACTGCAGTCTGAAAAAAACACAAGATGGACTTTTAAGGAACAGAAAGCAGAGGTGAGGGAATGTCTTACAGAAATATTAAGAAGAGCAATAGTGTGTAAAATGGCTATGCTGAAATGTGCTGTTTATGTTAAAGTGTAGCAGCAGAGCGCAGACAAACCAATGATACCAGGAGTCTGTTCAGAAAGTCCAAATCATTTATTTGTGCACAAGTCTCAAGCAGAATCAAATTCAAAATGGCTGAGCAATGGTTTCTAGCAAAACACCCTCCCGTACACCTTCTATTGGTTCCAGTACCGATATGGCTATCCAATGATGTCCTTTGACTGGGCTTAACACCTGCTTACCCCCCTTTTAGTCCCAATTACAATGGTCAGTTCACCAACTTAGATACTTTTCTCTTCCAAGGCCATTTAACTAGTTAGAACATGTGGGAAAGCGGGGCACTGTAACCTTTCTTTCAGCAGAGTTAATTAATTTCATAGAAGCTGTGCTCTCTTATCAATAGCAATTAAACTTATTTTTCTATATTTTTCTGAGTTTCGATTCTGCTCAGCTAAGCTGATTGTGCTTTGCTACGTTTCAGTTCTATAGTAGCAGCATTTTGGGGGATGTGCAATTCCTATGGGCCTCTCCATGGGCTTCATTTACAGGTCAAGCTATTTAGGCCTGTCTGCTTATTTCAGACACCATGGATCATAGGCCTTCGCCTACCACATTCCCCCCTTTGATTAATCTCACCCTATTACTAATAAGGTGTGAGAGTTAAATCACTTAATCTGATTATACTGGGGTCGGGTTACGACCATATTTCGTGGGCCGAGGATGCCATAAGGCCAAAATTTTAGTTGCGGTTTTCCGCTCTACGGTGTTTTCAATAACACTATTTATAGAACGCATACAACAGGGAATTATACATGTTAATAGTAAAAACACAGCAATAATTATTAATATGAGCATAAGGAAAGTAGTAAGTCCTCCTAAACCTGAGAAAATAGAGGCGAACCAATTAGGAATCTTAAGACCATGCCAAGTCTGTACTGGCACGTAAGCTTGTTTTCGCATATTTTCAGCAATTTCTTCAACTACTTGACCTTTATCATCTATCTTCAAACAGCAATTGGTTAAATTCAGTTTACCACATACTCCTCCAGCTGCCAACAAGTAGTCTAGTGCTAAGCGATTCTGATATATGGCAGTATGCATTTGTGTGCTCTGTCTAGCTAAAAGTGTGAGTGCTTGGCTAGTCTCATTAGTTATTAATTCAACTACTGCTTGTAAGCGGATAATACGATTAATCATATATACAGGGGTCTGGTAGCCCCACATACCATCGTCATTCCATGTGGCCGGTCCATAATAGGCAATGATTCTTTCAGGTGGCCAATCATCGCCATCCCATTTCTGCCACTTGCCTATCTGTAGGGCTGCTCTCTTCTGTCTCTTAGTGTATACTGGGTATCCTAATTGCTCTCCATGTTCTGTGGGTAACAAGAAGAAAGAAGATCTAATGGTCCCCAGAACACACGCCCCTCCCCAATGTATAGGGAGTCGGGCATATGCTCGAGTTCCACAGATCCAATACAAGCCCGGTGGGGCTTGCCAGGCATGGGGCTGGGCAAGATTAGTCCATAGATCAGCAAGTTCGGGAAATTTTGCTAATGGATTAGGGGGTTCAGATGCATTAACCCCTGACCACCAAGACGTCTGTTTGGTAGTGTCATTATAGAACTTTTGGCTGAGACAGACCAGCTGTCCCACCTGCAGAGTGAACTGAGGTCCAGTTCTGGCATAGCAGAGCCGTCCAACTATTGGGTGTGCCAATACCCATTCGCTTGTAGTCTTATGTAATTCAGTTTGGTTATAAGTTTTATTATTTTATTTTATTTTTTTATTTACTACACACTTATATACCGCTGCTTCCAGCGATCAGCAGCGGTTTGATTCGTCTTTGGGGGATTGTCAATCAAGACTTGTGGGGGGGGGGGGTGGTATATACATAGATCTGGGGTCACAGCACACATGATTAGCATCTTAGGGGATGAATCATACATTCTTACATCTATATATACATATTTACATTTTTATACATATAGCATTTTGTAACTCTCTCGCAGTTGATGGTCATAATTGATTGTAATGACATCGGAATAGGTGAGTTTTTAGCTATAGTTATAGAATAAGTTATAAAATAATTCAATTCTTGGGCTTCCCATGGCCACTGGTCACCCATTCGTGTCCCACCACAAAAGTAGCAATCTGAAATGTGTAAGCTGGAGACTACTGCTCCCGCTAATTCGAGAAACAAATTCTGGGAAGGGTGAGGGATATCAAACTTATTTATATGCATAGTCTCGTAAAAAGTGTTATGTATATGATATCGTGACGACCTATGGGCCTGGGTGTTTAATATACACAATGGTTCCGGGATCTGACCCAGAACCTGCAATTCTGAGTCCAAATTTATACCCTTGCTTCCAGGCACTGGGATTTATTACAATAAACTCTAATGGATTACAAGCTCCTTTCTTGCAATGCTTTTCTATATCCTTCACATATGGCTTTTGCAAAATCGCCATTCGATTGTCTCTGGTATTTTCTACCATTCCGGTTTTCCATGTGGCATAGAAAACACATTCCCACCTTGGGCAATAGTAATCTGCAACCGGGGCTGTGCTATATTCATTGCCTAAAACTCGTTTACCTGTACATTCTCCCCATCCAGTGGTTCCTTCTGGACACATGTATTTATCATTAAGAGCATAAGTTTTTTCCCAATCTGCACATTTTGAACGGCTATCCCTATTGATAGCACCACAAGCATCAAAGTACAATACAGCAAGCTTAGTAGGGTCGGTGAGTGGGGAGGTAGCATTAAGTAAGTCTCCATCTGCATCATTCCTTCGTATCTCCAAAGTATA
This sequence comes from Ichthyophis bannanicus, assembly GCA_033557465.1. NCBI lineage: Eukaryota > Metazoa > Chordata > Amphibia > Gymnophiona > Ichthyophiidae > Ichthyophis > Ichthyophis bannanicus. The sequence goes on from CM066031.1 coordinate 554,656,829, forward strand.
ATAGGATGGATTCTGATGCGGGTTATAACACACCTTAGTATTACCTTTGGTACAGACATTCAGTTCCGTGGTGTTATAAATACACTGGGTTACTTTACCAGTACAGGTATAGTATGAATGATAAAGCAAAGTCTGAGTTACTTTCATTCCAGTCCAAGTGGAAGTAATGCAAGCAGTACATGGAGGCAAGGCACAAGTCAGTTCAAGGCCCCCTAGGCAAGCAACCAGGATAAAGTAAAAACAAAGATGCATGTTGATTGGAGTTCTTCTGAATCCTCACTCGAAAATCTTGACCTCGACGTCCTCTTCTTGGCACCACGCCGTCCCGTTTGCTAATGAAGCAATTCAACGGGTGTTGAATGTTGATTGAAGATCCTCAAAATGTCCGTTGCATGCCAACTAACTTATCAGCTACAGTTGGCTCTGAATATTGTTAATCAATATAGTATCAATCAGTATACAGAATCGCACACATAAGGTTTGTTTGAGCAAATCTTGCTGTATTGGAAACAGCAATCCTCTTCGAAAGACTTGTTTACCGCAAGGCACTGTGGTTGTTGGGTTAATCCCAAGAGAATCTAGGTCGCTGGTTGCCGTCTCAGGGTAAGTCGCAAGGGTACATCAGGATGTTGTACCGCTGTCCACTGTTCGGAATCTGTAACGGCTGCTGGCTTGACTCTGCTGTGATGGATCCAGGAATCGATCTCTGCTACCTTTACTGCAGTTGGGGTAGACAGGATGACGGTGTATGGTCCCTTCCAATGAGGTTCCAGCGGTGTCTTCTTCCAATCTTTGATCCACACCGAGGTACCAGGCTTGTAGGGATGTAGGGGTTCCGTCAAATTGATGGGCAGCTGGTCCTGTATCCACGCATGAAGAGTCTGTAGAACAAAACTAAGAGCTAGAAGTTCTTGTCTGGTTATTTCTGAACCAATCTGGGCTAAACTTCCTTTAATTCCCTGCACTATTGGTGGGGGTCTGCCATACACTACCTCAAAAGGGGAGAATCCTGTAGATTTCACAGGAGCTGAGCGTATTCTGAGCAAAGCTATTGGGAGCACTGTTCCCTCTAAGCTGTGCGCGTGTGCGCGCGCACACACCTCACCGAGCGAGCGCACATACTTTACAACACAGCGCACAAAAATTACGGTTCTGATTCTGATAGAAAACGACACAGATGTCTTTAAAATTTAAAAGTTGTTGTGCATTTACGGTTTTCATAAGTTCTACAATATTTTCTAGTGCAATCAATGTGGTGTACATACTGTATTCTGACGTGTAGTCAAATTTTAAAGTATATAACTCCGAGTGTCGTTATGTGGCGCACAAAAATTTAACCTTCCTTCAAAAGCTGCACAGCTGATATTTTATACGCACACAGCCTACAGAAAATTAGAGGGAACATTGATTGGGAGCCCTTGGAGCCACTTTAGGCGAGTGTCCTGACAAAGCTTGGACATTTGGGCTTTCAAGGTACGATTCATTCGCTCAACTTTCCCTGAACTCTGAGGTCTATATGCAGTGTGTAGCTTCCATTGTATCTGCAGGGCATTTGCTAACTGCTGAGTAATCTGAGATACAAATGAGGGCCCATTGTCTGACCCTATTACTGCTGGAATTCCAAATCTGGGAATAATTTCTCTCAGCAAAACTTTGGTAACTTCTCGGGCTTTTTCAGTCCTGGTGGGGTAAGCCTCCACCCACCCAGAGAAGGTACAAACTAACACTAACAAGTAGCGGTATCCACTGGCTTTTGGCATTTCAGTAAAGTCAATTTGCAGGTGGTGCATGGGGGTTACACCTCCTGACTGAACTCGGGGTGGTGGCGTGGGTCCCTGTTTGGCATTGTTCTTGGCACAAATTAGACACTGGCGTGCTACTGAGGCTGATAGGGCTCCCAACAAGGCGATGCAAAAATGTGGCTTGAGTGCTTTCTCCATAGCACTTTTTCCATAATGTGTGGCTTGGTGGAAAGCCTTGACAAAGGCTGGTCCCAATAGTTCAGGGATTACTATTCGTCCTGGGGGTTGGCTGCCCTCGGTTGGTGGCAGCTCAATCCACCCATCTTTCAGCACTCCCTCTTCCTTATTACAGTAGTAATCCAATTCTTTGGTGGTATATCGTGGTGTCCATGAATTAAGGGGTACTGGAAATAGTGCTGCCTGCATTGGCAAGGCGTGTGATGAAATTTGGCCTGTCATGGCTGCTTTTCATGCTGAGGCATCAGCGAATCTGTTTCCTTGGGCAACATCTCCTTTACCAGCTTGGTGTCCTCGGCAGTGCATGACGGCTACACGTGTTGGGGCCCATACTGCATCTAGTAACATCAATATTTCTGGGCCATATTTGATCGATTTTCCTCCTGACGTAATGAGCCCTTGTTCTTTGTATAGAGCTCCATGTGCATGCAAAGTGGTGAAGGCATATTTGGAATCCGTGTACACATTTAACAAGAGTTTTGCACCTAATACTAATGCTCGGGTAAGTGCAATCAATTCTGCCTTCTGGGCTGATGTGCCTGATGCCAGGGCTGATGATTCAATGACTTCCTCCCGGGTGACTACTGCATACCCGGCGCAACGTCGTCCATCAATGATGAGACTACTTCCATCTACAAAATAAGTCTGATCAGGATTCTCTAGGGGCACATCTGTCAAATCAGGCCGACTTGAGAATACAGTATCCATGACTTCTATACAGTCATGCTCTGGGGGTTCTTCGCTGACAGGTATCAATGTGGCTGGATTCAAGGCATGGCTCACTTCCAATTGTATCTGTGGGTTTTCACATAGCATACTCTGATATTTCAGCATTTGGGAATTGGTGAGCCAATGATTCGCTTTCTGTTCCATGAGGGTAAGTACTGCATGTGGCACAGTGACTCGTAGACTTTGTCCTAAGGTGAGTTTATCTGCTTCACTCACTAACACTAGTGGAGGAGTAGCCTAGTGGTTGGGGCAAGGTACTTCGGGCCGGAAGGTCGGGGGTTCAAATCCCACTAGAGGACAGCAACCTTGGGCCAGAAGGACTGGGGTTTCTAGTCCCACAGGTGCTCCTTGTGGTCTTGGGCAAGCCACTTAACCCTCCATAGCCCATGTTCCCTGTAAAATAGTTCTCTGTGTGCTGTGCTTTCCTGTCTAATCAATGTGTTTATACCTCAAAAATTTCCTGTCATGATTTGACAATTTCCAATCTGTAATCAAAAAAACCGCTGCTGATCGCTGGAAGTAGCGGTATACAAATGTATACTAAATAAATAAATAAATAACAATGCTGTAGCTGCAACTGCTCTCAAGCAAGGTGGCCATCCTTTGGCCACAGTGTCCATCCTTTGGCCACAGTGTCCAATTGTTTTGATAGGTATGCTACAGGTCGCTCCCAATGTCCTAATTTCTGAGTCAACATGCCTAAGGCGTTTCCTTGCACCTCATGCACGAATAAATGAAAAGGCTTGTGAACATCTGGTAATCCGAGTGCTGGTGACGACATCAATTCTTCCTTTAACGTCTTAAAGGCTGCATCCTGCTCAGGTCCCCACTCTAGTGGCGACTTTTCTTCTCCTTTGGTGGCATCATATAATGGTTTGGCAATTTGAGCAAAGTTGGGAATCCAGATTCGGCAATATCCTGCCGCTCCCAGAAAAGCTCTGACTTGCTTTCTGGTAGTTGGGGTTGGGATTCTGCACACAGCTTCTTTTCTTTCTCTCCCTAATTGTCGGCTTCCTTTAGTCAAGCGAAAGCCCAAGTATTTCACTTCTTTTTGGCATAGCTGTGCTTTTGCTCTGGAAACTTTGTATCCAGCTTCATCCAGTAGCTGCAAGAGGTCTTTGGTGGCTTGTATACATTCACTTTCTGATACAGCAGCTATCCGCAGATCGTCCACATATTGGAGAAGTACTCTCTTCCCCGGGGCCACTGGATAGCTTGAAAGGTCTTGGTTCAGTGCAGCACTGAAGATGGTAGGTGAATTCTTGAATCCTTGGGGTAATCGTGTCCAAGTGAGTTGGCCCCATCTTCCGGAGACAGGGTCCTGCCATTCAAAGGCAAACAGCAATTGACTTATTGGGGCTAATCTTATGCAGAAGAACGCATCTTTTAAGTCCAAAACAGAAAAGTGGGTGGCTTCAGCAGGAATCAATCCCAAGAGTGTGTAGGGATTTGGCACAACTGGATGTATGGTCTTGACTGCTTCGTTCACTCTCCTTAGGTCCTGCACTGGACGGTAGTCACCTGTTCCAGGCTTCTTTACTGGCAGGAGTGGAGTGTTCCATGGTGACTGACATACTTTTAGTAGGCCATACTCTAGTAATCTTAACAAGTGGCGGTGAATGCCTTCAATTGCTGCTCTTGGGAGGGGGTATTGCTTGACATGTATTGGTTCAGCACTAGGCTTGAGATTCACAATTATTGGAGCTATATGTTTGGCTAGGCCTGGGGGATTGCCTTCTGCCCATACTCCAGGCGGGGCGTCAATGCTTTTCAGAGTATGTTCAAAATAGGTGTCCTGGGCAGACTCATTACTATAATATCTCCATTCTTCTTCTCGAGGAACAGTAAGCAGCATTAATCCAGCAGGTTTCGTCTGGGAATTCACTGTCATTTGCATCTCTCCTTTCTCAGTAAAGGATATTTGGGCCTGCAATTTGGCTAGCATATCTCGTCCCAATAATGGCACTGGGCACTCGGGCATATAGAGAAATTGATGTGTTATTTGCTGTCCTCCCAGAGTGCATATACGGTTCTGAAGAAAAGGCTTTGTGGCTTTGGCACCAGTTGCTCCCACAATGGTGACTGCTCTTGCGGAAAATGGGGCGATCTGTTTGTCTACTACGGAATGTTCTGCTCCAGTATCAACCATAAAGTCCATAACTTGGTCTCCTATTTGTATGCTGACCATAGGCTCCTGGAGACCTAAAGCGAATTCAGAGCCCGGTCTGTCCTAATCTGCTTCATCTACATCATAGGTCGCTGCGGCCACTGCTTGTATGGCCTCTCCCCTTTCTCGTTGAAACTGTTCTCGATTGACCTCTCCGCGGTTCCGGGGTCGGCCCCTTCCTCTCTCTCTCCACTGGGCATTATTTTCGTCATCCTGAGGGGCGTCTTCGAGTTGCGGGCATGTATCTCTCCAATGTCCTTCCTCTTTGCAATAAGTGCATTGGTTCACGCCTAGTTGGGGCCGGCTATCTCCTCGGCCCCACCCTCTTCCTCTGCTCCTTCGACTAGGGAAACCTTCCCTTTTCTGTTCAACTATGGCCGCAGCCAAAAAATCAGCTTTCTTCTTCATCTTTCGATCACATTCTTTCTGCCTTTCATTATCACGATTCACATACACTTTATGAGCGACTTCCAGTAACCGAGTTGCATTCATGCCCACAAACCCTTCTAGTTTCTGTAGCTTACCTCTAATGTCTGGTTGAGACTGGTTTACAAAAGCAGAATTCACCATGCATAAGCTTCCTGGTGCATCGGGATCATAGGGAGTATACATTCTGTATGCTTCAACTAATCTCTCGTAAAACACTGCTGGGCTTTCATCTATGCCCTGGTTAACTTCGGTCACTTTAGAAAGATTCATAGCTTTCTGGCCCCCCCTTCTCAGACCTTGCAATGAGGCCTTGGCGAAACCGTGATAGAGATTTGGATCCTCTCTCTGTATTCGGATCCCACTGAGGGTCTTCATTTGGGAATTCTCTTTGGGCTGCTTCTCGATTGTCTGTCCCTACTCCATCCCCCGGTGCTAAAGGGTTATCTGCCAGCCAGTCAACAGCTGCTCGCTTAATTCGTGTCCGCTCCTCAGTAGTGAATAAGGTAGACAGGAGCTGATGGCAATCTGCCCAAGTGGGTTGGTGGGTTTCCATAATAGTATGCATTAATTCTGTTAGTTCCTGGGGCTTGTTGGTATAGGAAGCGTAATGTGACTTCCAGTTTAACAAATCAGTAGTGGAGAAGGGCACATATACTAAACTTAAGGGTCCTGCCACCACCTGATTATCTTCATCCCTTACGGGCACTCCCGGGACTTGCCGTAAAGGCATCATTTTTGCAGTAGAAGTCTTTCTGGATCTGAGGGGGATTTTAGAGACTCTCCTGGCAGGGGCTTTCTTCTTGCTGCCCGTGCGCTTAGTCTGGGACGCTTTACTTTTGGCTGATGAGCTAACACTGACGGTCGTCTTTATACTGTCAGTATCACTCTGGGAAGATCCTTCCTCTCTCTCTTCTGTCTCTGACTCAACTTTCTCCTCAGTCTCAGTTGAGTCATCCTCCTCATCTGAAGTAAGCTTATCTGCCTGCTCTTCAGGTGATGGTTCTGGGGTTGGGTCCCGCTCCCGCTGTCTCTGTGGCTCTGGGGCGGGGCGCGGTGGCACCTTTACTGGATGCTGGGCTCGGGGCTGTCGAGTTATCACTCCTGGGGACTCAGGATCTGCAAGGACGGGTTTTCGTCTGGATTTCTCATCTGTCCCTGTCTTTTTAGTCTGATCTATTTTCTGCGTTTGATCTGTTAGTGCTAACATTATTCTGCACTGTTCTTCATAACAGCACTTCGCCCAAGGGGGCGGGCTCTCACAAATACTCAACCAGGAATCTATATAGGGGTACTGATCGGGGTGCGCTACTCGCACCTTCTGGTGAACTGACTGAATAATTCCTATGGTAAAAGTTCCCTCTCGGGGCCACGTAGGGTCTAAGTCGGGCCACTCCCTAGTACACAAAATCTGTAATCGTGTCGCAGTCATTTTAACTCCATAATCTCCTGAATATCCTTCCTTAAAATGTGTGATCATACATTCTAATGGAGTGTGCCTAGTAGACCCCGCCCCTCCCATATCGATGTGTGCGCGCAACAACAGACAGAAGAGAAAAGGAGGGCGGACCGTGGGTAAGGGGTCCTCACGGCCCTAGAAACATATAAGGGAAACAAATAACAAGACAAGACGATGGTCGCTTCCTCCTTTTTACGACCTGGACGCGGTCGCCCGGCCAGGAAATGCGTTACTCAGGAGTCCACCTTCGCTTGGTCCGTGCTGCCAGACCTCTCATTCACACAATCATGCTAGCAACGTATCCCAAAAAACACAGCCCAATCCTGTCTTTTCTGACTAGGCCATGTTCAAATTCCAAAATCAAGAAGACGATAGTTTCGCCCTGCGAATACTCATGCAGGGGTAGTCGGACCGTCTTGAGAGGTGATCAAGCTCTCTTACCAAATACCAAGTTCCAAGTTCCAAATTCAAACGGCAGTACTGCTCTGACTCATCTGTCTAGACATACCAAATCAAAACTATACTCACCGGATCCGGTCCTCAAAGTTCCCAAGCAAGCGCATGAGTTGGACCTCGGACTCCCCTCACTCGGGTTCGAGGTGTTGGTTCCAACCGGGCCCGGCACCCGCCGAGGTCCGGCCAGCTCCCTCCGATGCAAGGGACCGGTGGTGCCAGAGAGCGAGCCCACGTCGGAAGGGCGCGATCCCGGCAGGACCAAACCTGTAGAGGCGGAAAGTCGTGGTATATTGCCCTATATACCCTCTATTACCACACCTTCCCGGCCAACGCACCAAGAATATGTAGCAGCAGAGCGCAGACAAACCAATGATACCAGGAGTCTGTTCAGAAGGTCCAAATCATTTATTTGTGCACAAGTCTCAAGCAGAATCAAATTCAAAATGGCTGAGCAATGGTTTCTAGCAAAACAACAACTTTTATAGACTTCTTCTCCATTCTAGACATAGGCAAACATTTCATTGGTCCCGGTACCCTCCCGTACACCTTCTATTGGTTCCGGTACCGATATGGCTATCCAATGATGTCCTTTGACTGGGCTTAACACCTGCTTACCCCCCTTTTAGTCCCAATTACAATGGTCAGTTCACCAACTTAGATACTTTTCTCTTCCAAGGCCATTTAACTAGTTAGAACATGTGGGAAAGCGGGGCACTGTAACCTTTCTTTCAGCAGAGTTAATTAATTTCATAGAAGCTGTGCTCTCTTATCAATAGCAATTAAACTTATTTTTCTATATTTTTCTGAGTTTCGATTCTGCTCAGCTAAGCTGATTGTGCTTTGCTAAGTTTCAGTTCTATAGTAGCAGCATTTTGGGGGATGTGCAATTCCTATGGGCCTCTCCATGGGCTTCATTTACAGGTCAAGCTATTTAGGCCTGTCTGCTTATTTCAGACACCATGGATCATAGGCCTTTGCCTACCACAAAAGGAGCCAATATAGAGGACCCTAAAAATTTCCCATTTTCTGAAAAATGTGACTACTGATGTAGAGATAGTATGAGCATGAGTAGGGAAAGGATTCTTGTTTGGGTGAGAAATGGAGATCTTATTTTTAGTCTTGGAACCCTATGCTATTATATTATGTCATAGCTGTTATGTTTAGGTTCAGGGCATCTTTTTGGCAGAATTATGTGTTTGTGACTGAAAGTGAGTTGTGTGTGTGGCTTGAGAGGTGCACCGGAGGGATCTGGTGGTCTCATCTGCAATTCAGGGGGGGCATGAAAGCCTGGCCAGTACCTGGACCGTATGGATGGCTGTAGCATCACCAGGTGCCAGTGTGATCAGACAGACAAAATCGGAGAAGGTTCTCTATAACTAAATGTCAAAAGATATCTCTGTCAATAATAAGGGACCCTCAAAATAAGAGCATTCAACAGTGAAAACAGCAATAATACATGTCCATAACGCACATTTTTAGAGACTAATGATGTTACTATTGAGCATGTAAAAGGTAAAGGTAAAAAGGGGACTGTTGTAGTTGTTATGGAAGGACAGACTAGATAGGCCATGTGGTCTTTTTCTGTCGTCATGTTTCTATGTACAGTATTAGTGCTGTTTTCACTGCTGAATGCTTTTAGTGTGAGAGTCCCTTATTGACAGGAATATGTTTTGACATTTAGCTATAGGGAACTATTCAGATCCCTTCTGGAATATTTTCCATAGGGTTCTCTAATAAGATCATATATTCTTGGCAATGTGATACGGCAGCCATACATCTGCAGTGCCAGACATTGGGAGACATGACTGATGTTCTGCCAGCATTCCCCAGATTGTTCCATGAGGCCTACATCCCTACCCAGTCCAGGATCTATGAGAGCTGCGAGAGTGGTGATATATCTGGGGGCTGGCTACTCTGTATGATGGCATAGGGATCTTCCCTCCCATGCCCACAGAGGCCTGACCAGGGGAGCAGTGCCACAAAGCAGTGTGGGAAGGCAGACAGGGTTATCCCACAGATATCAGATGTATACAGGCTGACATATGCCACGATGAGACAGGTGTAGCTGCTGTGAGAAATGCCGGTACCAGGATACATGGGAATCAGATGCCATAGCCAGAAGGCCCTACTACAACTACTGATCAATTGTATAGCACTACAAGCATATACAACGGTGCACCAACACATGTAAAAAGATGGTCCCTGCTCAGCAGAGCCTACAATCTAGTCAAAACAGACAACACAGCAGCTGTGGACAGGATACATTTAGGGGGAATAGTAAGGAAACACAAGGGAGATTAGGCAGATCAGATCCAAAAGCAGCAACAAAGAGGTGAGTGCTCAGGGCCAGAGAAGAAGCCTGACGTAGTTTGTGCCAGGCTTAGGGAGCAGGAAGGTGATAGGAACAAGGTCTGGAGTTGGCAGTAGAAGAAAAGGGCACAGATGGAAGCGATCTGCCAGAAGAGTGGAGTTCCTGAGGAGGGTTGTAGGGAGAGATAAGAGAGGAAACAGTAGTGTGGAGCAACAGAATGAGTGCACTTATAGGCCAGAGGCATGAAAAGGGCATACGTTTGTTGTTCAGCAATATTATGCATCCTTTGAGGACCTGCAATTGCTTTTTGTGCACTTGGTAAGGGCCTATCTTTATCAATTTAAAGCGTGTTTGTAGAGATGACCATGGCAGGGATCACTGGGGCGGTTTTCTAATGCCAAGTACCATTTGATGCAAGATGTGTCCTGACATGTTCATATTTACATTCTCTTATACCATATTAGGGTGCACTGAGATTATCTAGCACTTTTCAGGGCCTGAGGACGACCTGTATATGGACTAGTTTGCAGTAGCAGTCATTTCTCATTGGTATTTTTGTCTAGTTTGCATCAGCTAACTACTATCAGTGTGAACAGCAGCTTAGGAGATGCACGTTTTACCAAGGAGACGTGGCATCCGTGGGTACATCCTGGAAATGGGCAGGGTCCAAAACATTCAACTTTTCAGAATATGGTGGGCGTGGCGATGTCCAAAACATTTACCCGTGTCCTATAATATTACGGGGATGTGTTTCTCCATTATATTGCATGGTCTGTGCCTGCACCCATCCTTATGCCACGTGACAGATGTGTGCAAGGGCCAGCTGCATAGCCCTTTGCCTGTACCACACCGGACACATCCATCTCCCCAATTCTGGACCCGTGGGCACGTAATTGGATTCATACGGGGCCATTTTTTATTTTAGACATGTCCACGGGCCAGACATGCATTTTATAGAATTAGGCTCTAAGTGCATAACTTTGCACTTGTCCACATTAAAGTTTTGTCTATTATTTGCACGCCCTGTGTCCCAATTTCTCAAGGTCCATTTTCAAATTTTTACAATCCTCTTGTAATTTAACAACTTTGAATAATTTTATGTCATCAGCAAATTTGATCACCTTGTCCCTATTTCCAGGTCATTTACAAATAAGGTAAAAAGCAGCAGGCCCAGCACAAATCCCTGGGGTACTCCACTATTCTCCAGGACCAAGCAGGAAGTCAGTCCTCACTTATGGGTGATGGCACCGACGGAGCCCTCGCGGAGCAATTTCCCCAGCTTTCGAAGAAAGCCTTTGGGAATTGCAGCGCGCATGCGCGGTCCCCTTCCCGCCCAAGGGTGCCATCTTGCTCAGTCTTCTTTTTTCCGCGGAGCCCTACAGACGTAGTTTGTGATCACCGCTGAAAAAGTTGATTTTTTTGTTCTGTTTCTCTCGGTTCGACGCCGTGTCCTTTTCCCGCCCGGCCTCGATACTCCGGTGTCGAGTCCGTTCACTATTTTTCGGTTTTTGTCCTTCGTGACTGGCGTTCCCGCCACTTTTTTCTTTTTCTCTGGCAGCCCAGTCTTTTGACCTCGCAGGGGCCCTTTTTCCCCCGATGGCTGCCAGCGGGTTTAAAAAGTGTGATCGGTGTACGAGGCTTATGTCTCTTACCGACACACACGACTGCTGCCTCTGCTGCCTCGGACCCAATCATGACCCAATGATTTGTGGTCCGTGTACCAAAATGTCCTCAAAGGCGTTGAGGGGTCGGCAGTCTCAAAAGGAGCGAATCTTCTCTGACTCCGCGTCTGGTCGGGCCCGGACCTCGTCAGAGGCTTCGATGTCTCGTGACTCCGGCCCCGAGCGTCGTCGGAGCTCCTCTGAGCGGGGGTCTCCCGCCCGGGAACATCGTCAGAAGAAGAAACCCCCGAGGGCGGCATCAGAGGACGCTCCTGGTCCCTCGAGGGCCAGGTCGCATAGCCCCGATAGCAGCCCCGGGTCCTCGGAGTTGGAGAGGCCTTCGAAGCATCCTCGTCTCGAAGTGGAGTCTCCTGGACACGTGAGTACTGTAGTCCTCGTGGACTCGCCTCCGAAGGAGCCAACGTCGGGCCCGACGCTGTCGGGGCCCGAGTCGGGGGCTGCTGGGTCTCCTGAGCTTGGACTCAGGTTGACAGCCTTGGAGAGCAGTTTTGCTGCCTTCATGGACCAGCAGCGGGCATTGATCGCTGGCCTCGCCGGTGCATCTGCCCCGACCACCGGGACGTCGACGTCCAAGTCGACCCCGGAGGCCGAGCCGATCCTCGAGTCCATGCGGGCTCGAGTCGATCCTCGGCCACGGTCTCCCTCGGCCTCCCGTTTGGGACCGAGGTCGTCGACACCGGCCTCGGCGTCGGAGCGGAGGTCCTCGGCGGCCGCCCGCACGGAGCCGCTCGATTCCTCCAAGGAGGAGTCGGGCTGGGACACGGAGGAGGACGAGTCACCCGGTTCTTTTCAGACTCGGTGCGTCCCCTCCGACTTGCCCGAGTCTGAGCCTCGGAGATGGTCCCCCCCGGAGGATACCCGGTTCTCGGACTTCGTGAGGGATATGGCCAAGGCTTTGGCCTTCCCCGCGGATCCTGAGGAGGAGCCTCGAGCCGAAGAGCTCGAGGCCCTCCAGTATGACTCTCCCCCGAAGGAGGCCTTTACTGTACCGGTTCCTCCGATGCTGGAAAGACTTCTCTTCCGCATGTGGGGAGAGCCCGGCATCAACGCCGGTGTTAAGCAAGCGTGTCGATTCCATGTATCGAGTCCGCAAGAGCCCCGGGTTCCAGAAGGCACAACTACCGCACCATTCCATGGTGGTGGAATCGGCCATGCATCGATTCAAGAGTCAAAAGATGCACTCCTCGGTGCCTCCCGGCAAGGAGGCCCAGAACCTGGATGCCCTCGGTAGGAAGTGCTTCCAGGGCTCTATGCTTGCTTGTCGAGTCCAGACATACCAGCTCTACATGGGCATGTATCTCCAAGACCTGGCAAAGGATATTGCCGGGTTCTCTGCTGGTCTCTCCGAGGAACCTTTGCAGCGGTTCCAGGCCTTGTCCACTGGTATTCGAGAGTGCTCGAAGTTTATTTCTCGAGCAGCCTACGATGGCTTCGAAGCATCGGCTCAAGTAGCCGGGGCCGGCATCGGTGCCCGCCGACAGGTTTGGCTTCAGTCATCCGACCTCGAGCCTTGGGTGCAGGACAAGTTGGTCGATGTCCCCTGCAGAGGTGAAAACCTCTTTGGCAAGCCCATGGCTGAAAAGGCTGCACAACTCGAGACCGAGACTCTAACCAGGACTCGCCTGTCCAGAAAGACCTCTGCCCCTTCACAGAAGAGGAAGGGCTCGGGGAAAAAGCCCTTTTACCCGAGGAAGGTGTCTGCCTATAAACAACACCACCCACAATATCAAGCCTCAGCAGCTCCCCATCAGGGTCAGCAGGCTAAGGGACAGGGTAATGGGTCCCGTAGGCAGAAGGCCCCCAAGCCCACTACACCGGCCCCTGCTCAGCAGGGTGGGGGTTTTTTTGACTCCGTAAGTATAGCCTCTTCCCCCCCGCTGGCTTCTCTCAGCACGGGAGGCCGGCTGGCCCACTTTGCCCACAGGTGGTCAGCCATAACATCAGATACCTGGGTGCTTCAGGTAGTTTAAGAGGGCTACCTTTTGCATTTTCACCAAGTACCTCCCTCCTACTTTCTAGGGGAGCCTCCAAGACCCCCTCTGCACAGGGACTTACTCCTTCAGGAGTTGGCAAGTCTTCTTCAGGAACAGGCTGTGGAACCGGTGCCCCACCACCTGAGAGGTCACGGCTTTTATTCCAGGTACTTTCTGATACCAAAAAGAACAGGAGGCCTCAGACCCATCCTAGACTTGCGCAACCTCAACAAGTTCCTGCAAAGGAAAAAGTTCAAGATGCTTACCCTTGGAATCCTACTGCCCTACCTCCAGCAGGGAGATTGGCTATGCTCCTTGGATCTAAAGGATGCTTATACTCACATCCTTATCCATCCGGACCACAGACAATATCTACGATTTGTTGTGGCAGGAAATCATTATCAGTACAGGGTACTGCCCTTTGGCCTGTCCTCCGCTCCCAGGGTATTCACCAAATGCCTGGCAGTGGTGGCAGCCTTCCTGAGGCTTCAAGGCCTCTTTGTCTTTCCCTACCTGGACGACTGGCTCATCCGGGCACAGTCTTCCCTGGAGGTCACTCAGGCCACTCATCGCACTGTGGCTCTGCTTCAGCACTTGGGGTTTGTCATAAACTTCGCAAAGTCCACTTTGCTCCCCTCTCAGGATCTCAAATTCATAGGAGCACGGTTGGACACTCTGCAAGCTCGTGCCTTCTTGCCTCTGGAACGTGCCAACCGGCTCAGAGCTCTGGCCAGCAGGTTTCACAGCACTTCCCTGGTCTCGGCCAGGCAATTCCTGCAGCTGTTCGGCCATATGGCTTCCACGGTCCATGTCACTCCGAATGCCCGTCTACATATGAGGCCTGCTCAGTGGAGCCTTTGCACTCAATGGCATCAAGCCACAGGGAGCCTTGCGGACTTAGTACAGATCTCCGACCGCCTGGTCTCCTCTCTGCAATGGTGGCTTCATCTGCCCAATCTGGTACTCGGCATGACTTTTCAGTCTCCTCCGCCTTCCCAAGTGCTGATGTCCGATGCCTCTCTCCTGGGATGGGGAGCACATTGCCAGGGGACATGTACTCAAGGCCTTTGGACCCCTTGGGAGGCTGCTCAACAGATAAACTTCCTGGAGCTCAGGGCGATCCGCCTAGCTCTACGGACCTTCTCTCACCTCACCTCTCATCAGTCTGTACTAGTCCAGACGGACAATCAGGTTGCCATGTTCTATGTCAACAAACAGGGGGGCACCGGCTCCCTCCTTCTATGTCAGGAGGCTCGGAGACTGTGCTCTTGGGCAGTCGACCATGGCATCCTCCTCAAAGCGGTTTACCTGCCAGGACAGGAAAATTACCTGGCCGACAAACTGAGCAGGATTCTGCAGCCACACGAGTGGAGGTTAGACCCGTTGGTGGTTCAGAGGATCTTCCTCCGATGGGGCCTCCCCACCATGGATCTTTTTGCCAGTCCTCTGAACCGGCAACTTCCCAGGTTCTGCTCCAGGCACCCGCACCCACTCAGAGTAGTGGCGGATGCTTTCCTCATCCCGTGGTCCACGGGCCTACTGTATGCCTTCCCTCCCACGCCACTTGTGTCCCGGACGCTTTTCAAAGTTCTCCGGGACAGGGCCTCGGTAATCCTGGTAGCGCCCAGGTGGCCGAGACAGCCCTGGTTCCCGCTCCTGCTACAACTGGCAGTGGACACTCCTCTTCCTCTGGGGTTTCAGCCCGATCTCCTGACTCAGGATCAAGGCACTCTCCTGCACCCCAACCTCCGAGCCCTTCACCTGATGGCCTGGCTGCTGAAAGGGTAGTCCTAGCTCCGCTACTCCTACCTCCGGAGGTGGAAGATGTCGTCCTAGCGTCTCGGCGACCATCCACCCGGAAGTCTTACGCCCTTAAATGGCGTCGCTTCTCCGTGTGGTGTTCTCAGCAGTCTGAGAACCCCTTCTCCTGCTTGGTATCGGTGGTACTGCAATACTTGCTTCACCTTTCCGATCTCGGCCTCAAGTCCAACTCTGTAAGGGTCCACCTCAGTGCTCTCTCTGCACATCACTCGCCGGTGGACGGCAGGCCTCTTTCCGCACACCCCTTGGTGGCGCGTTTTCTCAGAGGCCTCCTTCTGCTTAAGCCTCCCTTGTGCCCACCAGCCCCTGACTGGGATCTCAATGTGGTCTTGCAGCGGATTACCTGTCCGCCTTTTGAACCTATGGCTACCTTCCCTCTTCGTTTCCTTTCCTGGAAAACTCTCTTCTTGGTAGCCCTTAACTCCGTTAGGCACGTTAGTGAGCTTCAAGCCCTAGTGTCTGAGCCTCCTTACACTAGGTTCTACCTGAATAGGGTGGTCTTAAGGACTCACCCTAAGTTTCTTCCAAAAGTGTTTTCCCCTTTTCATCTCAACCAAGAGGTGGTTCTTCCAACCTTCTTTCCCAGGCCGCATACCAGCCGGGCTGAGACGGTTCTGCATACCCTGGACTGTAGGAGGGCCTTATCCTTCTACCTTGACCGTACGCGGGAGCATAGAAAGGCTGTTCAGCTTTTCATTTCTTTTGACCCCAATAGGTTGGGGGTGCCTGTCTCCAAGCGTACTTTGTCCATCTGGGTAGCTGACTGTATCGCCTGGGCTTATGGGGCAGCCGGCCTCTCCTTAGAGAGTCGAGTCACGGCTCACCGTGTCAGGGCGAAGGCTGCGTCAGTGGCTCATCTCCGCTCTGTTCCGTTGGCAGACATCTGCCGGGCCGCTACTTGGTCTTCAAGCCAGACTTTTGCGGCTCATTACTGCCTGGAGAGGGAGTCCCGCAGGGACAGTGCTTTCGGACAGGCAGTCCTCCACAATCTCTTTGAGGTTTAGGCAACTCCTACCCTCTGGCCCTGGTGTTGGGCTACCGGCCGGGAGCGTATTCAGAGAAGATTCCTTCCTTCTGTACTGCTGAGCTAGAGGGAGCTCATTTTTTCGGCTTGAGGTCTCCGGTAGCCTTAAGCTTGGGAGTCCCATAAGTGAGGACTGACTTCCTGCTTGGTCCTGGAGAAAGAGTAGTTACTCACCTGTAACAGGTGTTCTCCAGGAGCAGCAGGAATCAGTCCTCACAACCCTCCCTCCTCCCCTCAGAGTTGCATTGTTTTTGCTAACTTTTTTGCTGTCTTTTTGCTATGTCATCAGACTGAGCAAGATGGCACCCTTGGGCGGGAAGGGGACCGCGCATGCGCGCTGCAATTCCCAAAGGCTTTCTTCGAAAGCTGGGGAAATTGCTCCGTGAGGGCTCCGTCGGCGCCGACGTCACCCATAAGTGAGGACTGATTCCTGCTGCTCCTGGAGAACACCTGTTACAGGTGAGTAACTACTCTTTCGCCTTTCTCCACTGAGAAAACTGTCCATTTAGCCCTACTCTCTGTTTTCTATCTTTTTAACGAGTTACCAATCCACAATAGGACACTGCCTCCCATCCCACAACTTTTTAACCTCTTCAAGAGTCTTTCATGAGGGATCTTGTCAAAAGTTTTCTGAAAATCCAGATACACTATATCAACTGGCTCATCTTTTATCTACCTGTTTTTCACCCCTTCAAAAAAATAAAGAAGATTAGTGAGACAAGACTTCCTTTGGCTAAATCCATTTTGGCTCTGTCCTATTAAACAATGACTCTATTTGTTCAGTAAGGTTATTCTTTATAACAGTTTCTACCACTTTGCCAGACACTGATGTCATGCTGACCGGTCTTTTTTTCCATAGATCACTGCACAACTCTTTTTGAAAATTAGCATTCTCTGCTCACTTTTCAATCTTCTGGTACTATAAATGATTTTAATGTTAGTTTACAAATAGTAGGGCTGCAATTTCATTATTGAGATCTTCCAGTACTCTGGAATTTATACCATTTGGTCCAGTTGATTTGCTACTCTTTATTTTATCAAATTGCTGTATTACATCTTTCAGGTTTATCAAGATTTGTTTCAATTTCTTCAATACATCACTTTAAATATCATTTCTGGCATGGATAACTTCCATATGCTTTCTTCAATAGAGACCAAAGCAAAGAATTCATTTAGTTTCTCCACTATGGCTTTTTCTTCCTTTACTGTCCCTTTTACCCCTCTATCATCTAATGGTCCAACTGACACTCTCATGGGGTTTTTTTGCTACCAAAGTACTTGAAAAAATTTTTATTATAGTTTTTACTTCCACAGCAAGCTTCATTTCAAATACTCTTTGCCTACCTTATCAATGCCTTGCATTTAATTTGCCAATGCTGCTTGTTCCCTGTTTTCATCATTTAGCTCCTTTTTCCATTTTCTGAAAAGGGGACATGCCATGAAGCTACAGTGTAGCAAATTTAAGACTAATAGGAGAAAATATTTTTTCAAACTCTGGAATTCATTACTGGAGTATGTAGTAAAAGCTGTTAGTGTAGCTGGGTTTAAAAGAGGCTTGGACAAGTTCCTGGAGGAAACGTCCATAAACTATTCTTAAAAAGGACTAGGGAAATCCACTGCTTGCTTCTGGAATAAGCAGCATGGAATCTATGTACCTTTTTGAAAACCTGAAAGGTTGAGTGGAGGAGTGGCCTAGTGGTTGGGGCAAGGTACTTCAGGCCAGAAGGTCGGGGGTTCAAATCCCTCTAGAGGATAGCAACCTTGGGCCGGAAGGACTGAGGTTTCTAGTCCCACAGGTGCTCCTTGTGGTCTTGGGCAAGCCACTTAACCCTCCATAGCCCATGTTCCCTGTAAATATATGTGGAAATAATTAGTATGGTTATCCAAGTTGAGATCCCTGTTATTTGTAATTACGGTGTAATCCCCCATCGTAAAATACCTTGATGTTCCATGTAAACCGCACTGATATCAAATAGCGTGGTATATAAGAGAAATAAATAAATAATAAATAAATAAATAGTACTTGTAACCTGGATTGGTCACTGTTGGAAACAAAATATTGGGCTTGATGGATCCTTGGTCTGATTCATTATGGAATATCTTTCTTAGCAATTGTTTGACCTTCTTTCCACCTTTCTTAAAGCATGGAATACATCCGATTTGAGCTACCAAAATAGTATTTTTAAATAATGCCCAGGCCCGATGTAAATTCAAAACCTTTGCAGTTTCCTTTTAGTTTTTTCTTAATCATTTTTATTATTTTATCATAGTTTCCTCTTTGAAGGTTAAATGCTAACATAGTAGATTTCCTTGCTGTTTTCCCTCCATTCATAAAATCAAATGTGATCATGTTATGTTATGGCCCCAACACTATTTTACTTCTTGTACCAGATCCTGTGTTCCTCTAAGAGCTAGGTCTAAAATAGATTCCCCTCATGTGGGTTCCTGTACTAGCTACTCCATGAAGCAGTCATTTATTTCATTTAGAAACTTTATCTCCATATCATGTCCTGATGTGACATTTACCCAGTCAGTACTTGGTTAACTAAAATCATTCATTATTACCATGCTGTAAATTTTGTTAGCTTCTCTAATTTCTGTTAGCATTTTGTCATCCATCTGTTTATTCTAGCCAGGCGAATGGTAGAACACCTTCACCTTTCCTTCCCCTTTTTTACATGTAATTTCTATCCATAGAGATTCTACAGTGTAGTTTACTTCCTGCAAAACATTTATACTGTTTGACTCAATGCCCTCTAACATGTAGCACCACTCCTCCACCAATTTGATCTACCCTCTCATTGCAATATAATTTATACCCTGGTATCAGTGTTTGTCCTCCTTCTACCAGGTCTCTGAGATGCCAATTGTATCTAATCTTTCATTCAGTGCTATGCATTCTAACTCTTTCCATCTTATTTTTTAGACATCTAGCATTTGTGTACATGCATTTCAAAGTTAATGTTTTTCATATTAACGATCTGATTATCAGTTGGCAGGGGTTATCTGAAATCTTTCAACTCTATCTGCTCCTTACTTAAAGGCACCTGGGTTACTTTTACCTTTATAGGAACCTCTCTTTCTCCAGGACCAAGCAGGAAGTCAGTCCTCACTTATGGGTGACGTCGGCGCCGACGGAGCCCTCGCGGAGCAATTTTCCCCAGCTTTCAAAGAAAGCCTTTGGGAATTGCAGCGCGCATGCGCGGTCGTCTTCCCGCCCGAGGGTGCCATCTTAGCCAGTCTTCTTTTTTCCGCGGAGCCCTACAGACGTACCCGTCTTGTCCCCGCGAAATTGTCGATTTTCTTCATTATTTTATTCTTTTTCCTTCGGTTCGACGCCGATCGTTTTCCCGCCCGGACTCGCGACGCCGGTCACGAGTCCTCCTACTTTTTTTCGGTTTTTCTGACTTTGTCAGCTTTAGTTTCGATTTTTCCCTGGCAGCCCGGTCCTTTGACCTCGCAGGGGCCCTTTTTCCCCCGATGGCTGCCAGTGGCTTTAAGCGGTGTGGTCAGTGTGACCGAAATATGTCACTAACTGACACACACGACTTTTGCCTCCGCTGCCTGGGCCCGGATCATGAGGAACTGATCTGTGGGCCCTGCGGCAAAATGTCCTCAAAAGCGTTGAGGAGTCGGCGGCATCAGCGTGATCGAATCTTCGCTGACCCCAGCCGTACCCGGACCTCGTCGGAGGCCTCCGCGTCAAAAGGCTCCAGCTCGGACCGTCGCCGGAGTTCCTCCGACCGGGGTTCTCCCTCCGGGGACCATCGTCGGACGGTGAAACCCGCGAGGGCGGCGTCGGTGGACGCTCCTGGTTCCACGAGGGCCAGGTCGCATAGCCCCGATAGCCGCCCCGGGTCCTTGGAGAAGGAACACCTCCCGAAGCGACCTCGCCTGGAGTCGGAGATGCCTGCTCGGGTAAGTCCTGTGGTCCTTCTGGACTCGCCTCCGCGACAGCCGACGTCGGGCCCGACGCCGTCGGGGCCCGAGTCGGGGGCTGCTGGGTCACCTGAGCTCGGACTCAGGTTGACGGCCTTGGAGAGCAGACTGTCTGCCTTCATGGACCAGCAGCGGGCACTGCTCGCTGGCCTCGCTGGCGCCGCTGCCCCGACCGCCGGGACGTCGACGTCCAAGTCGACCCCGGAGACCGAGCCGATCCTCGAGTCAATGAGAACTCGAGTCGATCCTCGGTCGAGGTCACCCTCGGCCTCCCGTTCGGGACCGAGGTCGCCGACGCCGACTCCCTCGGCGTCGGGGCGGCAGGCGCCGCGCCCTGCCCGGGCCGACCCCACCGAGTCCTCGTCGGAGTCGGTCTGGGAGTCCGAAGAGGAAGAGTCGCCTGATTCTTTCCGGACTCGGTGTGTCCCCTCGGACTCACCGGAGTCCGAGCCTCGGAAGCAGTCCCCCCTGGAGGATGCCCGGTTCTCGGACTTCGTTAGGGATATGGCCAAGGCTTTGGCCTTCCCTGCGGATCCCGAGGAGGAGCCTCGAGCCGAAGAGCTCGACGCCCTCCAGTATGACTCTCCCGCGAGGGAACACTTTACTGTACCGGTTCCTCCTATGCTGGAACGACTACTCTTCCGCATGTGGGAGAGTCCGGCCTCCTCGCCGGTCCTGAGCAAGCGGGTCGATTCTATCTATCGAGTCCGCAAGAGCCCTGGCTTTCAAAAGGCACAGCTACCACACCATTCCATGGTAGTGGAATCGGCCATGCATCGTCTTAAGAGCCAGAAGATGCACTCCTCGGTGCCTCCTGGCAGGGAGGCCCGTAACCTGGATGGCCTTGGTAAGAAGTGCTTCCAGGGCTCTATGCTCGCATGTCGTGTCCAGACTTACCAGCTCTACATGGGCATGTATCTCCGGGATCTGGCTAAAGAGCTAGCCGGATTCTCCGCTGGTTTGTCCGAGGAACCCTTGCGGAGGTTCCTGGCCTTGTCCACTGGCATTCGGGAATGCTCAAAGTTCATGTCCCGAGCAGCCTATGATGGCTTTGAAGCATCGGCTCGAGTGGCCGCAGCCGGCATCGGTGCCCGCTGACAGGCTTGGCTTCAGTCGTCAGACCTTGAGCCCTGGGTGCAGGACAAGTTGGTCGATGTCCCCTGCCGAGGCGAAAACCTCTTTGGCAAGCCCATGGCGGATAAGGCTGCACAAATTGAGACTGAGACTCTCACCAGGACCAGGCTTTCTAGGAAGACCTCCGCCCCTTCCCAGAAAAAGAAGGGCTTCGGGAAAAAGTCCTTTTACCCGAGGAAGGCGGCTGCCTACAAACAGTACCCCCATTATCAGGCCCCTGCAGCTCCCCAACAGGGCCAGCAGGCCAAGGGACGGGGTAACGGGTCCCGTAGGCAGCAAGCCCCCAAGCCTGCACCACCAGCCCCTGCTCAGCAGGGGGGGGTTTTTTGACTCACAACGCATAGCCTCCCCCCCCCCCGCTGGTTCCTCCCAGCACCGGAGGCCGGCTGGTTCACTTCGCCCACAGGTGGTCCAGCATCACCGCAGATGCCTGGGTGCTTCAAGTCGTGCGAGAAGGCTATCTTCTCCACTTCCATCAGGTCCCTCCCTCCTATTTTCCGGGAGAACCTCCGCGACCCCCTCTGCACAGGGAATTACTCCTTCAGGAGTTAGCAGGTCTTCTGCAGGAACAGGCGGTGGAACCGGTGCCCCACCACCTGAGAGGTCAAGGCTTTTATTCCAGGTATTTTCTGATACCAAAGAGAACAGGGGGCCTCAGACCCATCCTGGACTTGCGCAACCTCAACAAGTTCCTTGTGCGGGAGAAGTTCAAAATGCTTACCCTTGGAATCCTTCTGCCCTACCTCCAGCAGGGAGATTGGCTATGCTCCTTGGATCTAAAGGATGCCTACACGCACATCCTCATCCACCCAAGCCACCGCCAATACCTAAGGTTTGTGGTGGCAGGAAATCATTACCAGTACAGAGTACTGCCCTTTGGCCTGCCCTCCGCACCGCGAGTCTTCACAAAATGTCTCGCGGTCGTGGCGGCCCATCTCCGGCTTCACGGCCTCTATGTCTTTCCGTACCTCGACGACTGGCTCATCAGAGCAGCGTCCGCTCAGGAGGTCACCAACGCCACGTGCCGCACGGTGACTCTTCTGCAGCACTTGGGCTTTGTTATAAACTTCGCAAAGTACACTTTGCTCCCCTCACAGGATCTCGAGTTCATCGGCGCGAGGCTGCACACTCCTCAGGCGCGAGCATACCTACCGCTCGACAGGGCTCAACGGCTCATGGACCTAGCCGACCGCTTTCGCAGCCAGCCCCTGGTCTCCGCCAGGCGCTTCCTGAGACTGCTCAGCCATATGGCTTCCACCGTCCATGTGACCCCCAATGCCCGCCTGAATATGCGGTCTGCTCAATGGTGTCTCCGCCAGCAGTGGCGACAAGCCACAGGCGGCCTAGCAGACCTAGTGCGCGTCTCCGAGCCGCTGGTCTCGTCTCTCCGGTGGTGGCTCCGGCAGCCGAACCTGATCTTCGGAATGCCTTTCCAGTCACCTCAACCGACCCGGGTGCTGACCACCGATGCATCCCTCCTGGGCTGGGGAGCACATTGCCAAGAGGCACGTACTCAGGGCCTCTGGACCACGTGGGAGTCTGCTCAGCAGATCAACTTCCTGGAGCTCAGGGCGATCCGCCTAGCTCTCAAGGCCTTCTCCCACCTGACTTCCCAACAGTCCGTCCTTGTACAGACGGACAATCAAGTTGCCATGTTCTACGTGAACAAACAGGGGGGCACGGGCTCCTTCCTCCTCTGCAGGGAGGCACAGAAGCTCTGCTCTTGGGCCGTCAGTCACGGCATTCTCCTCAAGGCAATTTATCTCCCGGGCCGGGAAAATTGCCTTGCGGACAAACTCAGCAGGGTCCTCCAGCCGCACGAGTGGCGTCTGGATCCCTTGGTAGTTCAGAAGCTCTTCCTCAAGTGGGGCCTCCCCACGGTGGATCTCTTTGCCAGTCCTCACAACCGGCAGCTTCCTCGCTTCTGCTCTCGTCAGCCACACCCCCTTCGGGTTGCGGCGGACGCCTTTCTGATCTCATGGTCGGGGAGCCTTCTGTACGCTTTCCCTCCCATCCCGCTAGTCTCTCGGACTCTTTTCAAGGTTCTCCGAGACAAAGCCTTCATGATCCTGGTGGCCCCTCGTTGGCCCAGGCAGCCGTGGTTTCCGCTCCTACTGCAACTGGCGGTGGAGGATCCAATCCCTCTGGGGGTACAACCGGATCTCCTCACTCAGGATCAGGGGTCTCTACTGCACCCCAACCTCAGGTCTCTCAACCTCATGGCCTGGCTGCTGAGAGGGTAGTCCTTGCTCCCCTTCTCCTGCCGGCGGAGGTGGAGGAGGTCGTCTTGGCTTCGCGACGGCCTTCTACCCGCAAATGCTACGCCCTTAAATGGCGTCGCTTTGCAGTCTGGTGTACCCAACAGTCTCAGGATCCCTTCTCCTGCCCGGTGTCGGTGATCTTGCAGTACTTGCTACACCTCTCTAATCTGGGACTTAAGTCCAACTCCGTCAAAGTTCACCTCAGTGCTCTTTCGGCACATCATGTGCCGGTGGACGGTAGACCTCTCTCGAGCGACCCTCTCGTAGCGAGGTTTCTCCGAGGTCTCCTTCTACTTAAACCACCTCTGCGCCCGCCAGCGCCTGACTGGGACCTGAATGTGGTTTTGCAGCGGATCACCTGTCCGCCTTTTGAACCTATGGCTACCTGTTCTCTCCGTTTTCTGTCTTGGAAAACACTGTTCTTGATAGCCCTCACTTCCGCTAGACGCGTAAGTGAATTGCAGGCCCTCGTGTCTGATCCCCCTTACACTAGGTTCTACAAGAATAGGGTAGTCCTACGGACTCACCCAAAATTTCTGCCTAAAGTGGTCTCCCCTTTTCACATCAATCAGGAGGTGGTACTTCCAACCTTCTTTCCCAGACCACACTCCAGCCGAGCTGAGACGGTCCTGCATACCCTGGACTGTAGAAGGGCTTTGAACTTCTACCTTGACCGTATGCGGGAGCACCGTAAAGCTGCTCAGCTTTTTGTGTCTTTTGACCCCAATAAATTGGGGCTCCCGGTCTCCAAGCGTACTCTGTCCATCTGGGTTGCGGACTGTATCTCTTGGGCTTATGGGGCAGCCGGACTCTCCTTAGAAAGTCGAGTCACGGCTCATTGCGTTCGGGCAAAGGCTACGTCAGTGGCATACCTCCGCTCTGTTCCGCTGGCAGACATCTGCCGGGCCGCTACTTGGTCTTCGAGCCAGACTTTTGCGGTCCATTACTGTCTCGAGAGGGAGTCCCGTAGGGACAGTGCTTTCGGACAGGCAGTCCTCCGTAATCTCTTTGAGGTCTGAGCAACTCCTACCCTCCATCCCGGAT
Organism: Ichthyophis bannanicus; assembly: GCA_033557465.1. NCBI lineage: Eukaryota > Metazoa > Chordata > Amphibia > Gymnophiona > Ichthyophiidae > Ichthyophis > Ichthyophis bannanicus. The sequence goes on from CM066031.1 coordinate 554,681,234, forward strand.
GTGGGCTACCGGTGGGTGATAATTCAGCGAAGATTCTATCCTTCTGTGCTGCTGAGCTAGAGGGAGCTCATTTTTGTGCTTAGGGTCTCCGGTAGCCTTGAGCTTGGGAGTCCCATAAGTGAGGACTGACTTCCTGCTTGGTCCTGGAGAAAGCGTAGTTACTCACCTGTAACAGGTGTTCTCCAGGAGCAGCAGGAATCAGTCCTCACTACCCTCCCTCCTCCCCTTGGAGTTGCAATCGTCTGCTTATGTTCTTTTTGCAAATTTTTATGCTGTCTTTTTTAGCTATGTCATCTGACTGGCTAAGATGGCACCCTCGGGCGGGAAGACGACCGCGCATGCGCGCTGCAATTCCCAAAGGCTTTCTTTGAAAGCTGGGGAAAATTGCTCCGCGAGGGCTCCGTCGGCGCCGACGTCACCCATAAGTGAGGACTGATTCCTGCTGCTCCTGGAGAACACCTGTTACAGGTGAGTAACTACGCTATCAGGATGTCCGAACTTCCTGGTTTTGCTAGTATCCTTCAAAGATGCATCATTCTGAACCATGTGCTCTTGGGCACCTATCAGCTTTTCCCCATTATCTAGTTTAAAAGGTGCTCTGTCTCCTTGTTAAGGGTTAATCTCCAGGAACAAGCAGGAATGTAGTTATCACATATGGGTATCGTCGGTACCAACGGAGCCTGCGCGGGAACGCTCCCCAGCGTCCAATTAGAAGGCTTTTGGGAGCATCCCACAGCGCCTGCGTGCTGCCTTCCCGCCTTTCCCAACTGCCTCTCTCCAGTTCTTCGTTTTCCGCGGAGCCAGCAGGTTGTGTTCCTGTCACCGCAGAAAATTTTCCTCCTTTTTTGTGGTCGCGTCTGCCTTCCTTGACGCTTTACTGGTACTGCCGGTTTTTTTTTTCTTTCTTTCTTTTCTTTAAAAAAAAAATTTCTTAGTACTTTTTTCCCATTTTTTCCAGGTGCACCCGCCATTTTGGGCCTTAGGCCCAAGATTTTTTCCACAATGGAAAAACCCTCTTCGGGTTTTAAAAAGTGCACCAAGTGTGGCGGTACCATCTCCGTCACCGACACCCATGAGTGGTATCTGAAATGTTTAGGTCCGGACCATTCCATCTCGGAATGTATGGCCTGTGCCATGATGTCCAAGAGAGGTCGACAGAACCGAGCTGCCAAGCTCAGTACCGTTTCCCTCTGATGCAGCTTCGCTGGCATAGACGTCTTCCAGGGCTTCGTCTTCCTCCCGTGGATCTCAGGTAACTAAACATAAGTCTAGCCGGTCCTCAAAGGGTAGATCTCCCTCTAAGCATCGAGATGCCTCTGGCGTTGCCCTTGAGGATTCTGCACCGGCAAAATTGCCCCGGCAGGAGGCTTCGGCTTCCAAAGCATTATCGGGGCTCCAGGACGTTCGAGGCCTCGACCTCGGCAGAACTACTGGTGCCATGCTCTGGGGTACCGACATCCAGGCATTGGCAGCGTCGATAGACCAGAGGGTCCTGGCTATTGAACGCAGTCTGGCGGTTCTCCTTGCGGCATCGACACCCTCGAAACCGCGTCAGACAGTTCAACCGTTATCGGTACCGGTACCGACAGCATCGACATCGGCGTCCGCATTGCCGGTACCCGGTCATGCGATGCCTTCCGGTACCGTTATACCGGTACCGATTCCCCTCGGTACCGACTTCAATCAGTACGGATATCGGGCTCTTCAAGAGCATCCCGACAGAAGGTACTTCGAGTCCTCAGAGGAATCTGAGGATTCTGACAGTTCTGTCGATGCGGGAATACTTCTCCCAGAGGAGCCTTCCTCCCCTAAACGCAGGATGTCTCCTCCAGAAGACATTTCCTTTCAGGATTTTATCAGGGAGGTGGCTCGGGGTCTGTCCATTACTGTGGCCCCTGAAACAGAGCCCAGAGCAAAGGAGTTGGAAATTTTACAATATCCTAAAACTCCTAAGGAGGCAGCTACCTTGCCCATCCATGAGATCTTGCATGATCTCATGTTAAGAATGTGGGAGACACCTCTTACCACCTCTCCTCACTCTTGTATGCTGGATACTCTGTATCGAGTCCCTCCTTGTCCTGGTTTCCAGAAAACTCAGCTTCCCCACCACTCTATTGTAGTGGAATCAGCTATGAGAAGGATCAAGAGTGCAAAGAGGCATGCCTCTAATCCTCCAGGATGTGAGTGCAGAACTTTGGATGCTTTTGGATGTCGTGTCTTCCAAGCTTCCATGCTTTCTGCCAGGATCAGTTCCTATAGTCTATATATGGGAATGTTCCTGAAGGAAGTCACAGATGATTTAGAGGCTTTGAGTCCTCTTCTTCCTAAGGGCTAGAAGACAGGATTTTCTCACATTGGTCAAACATGCCCAAGATGTTTCTAAATTTGTTAACCGTGCAGCTTTTGACTGTTTTGAGTGCATAAGCAGAACCTCTGCCATTGCCATAGGTGCACGTAGAATTCCATGGCTCCAGGCATTTGATCTGGAGCTCTGGGTAGAAGACAAACTGGGAAATATTCCTTGTACTGGTGAGAACCTGTTCGGTAAAGATTGGCAGGAAAAGGCCAATGAGTTGGATGCTGACAACTCCACCTTGGATAGATTATCCAAGTCCACAGCTGATCCTGCAAGAAAGAAATCTTTCAAGAAACCATTCTTTTCTAAAAAGAAAAGATTTTATCCTGCTTATTTCTCAGCAGGGACGTTCTGCAGGTCAGCTTGTCCGGAAAGGTCAGCAACCACGCAAACAAAGAAAACCAAAGACTGCTAAGCCTCAGCCGTCCCAGCAGTCTCAGCCTCCACAAGGCCTTTGAATTTCAGCTAGAGAACTTAGCCTTCCTGGCTCTCATTGGACCAGAGCCTTTCACCATTCCAGGAAGGTTGTGTCACTTTGCCCCCAGATGGGGGCAGATAACAGCAGAGCATTGGACACTCTCCATCATAAAGCACAGTTACTTACCTGTAACAGGTGATCTCTGGGTACAGCAGGAATAAGTCTTCACATATGGGTATCATCGGTACCGACGGAGCCTGCGTGGGAACGCTCCACAGCGTCCAGAAAGAAAGCTTTTGGGAGCATCCCACAGCGCCTGCGCGCTGCCTTCCCGCCTTTCCCAACCGCCTCTCTCCAGTTCGAGTTTTAAGCTGAGACAAAGAGAGAGAGAGGAAAGGAAAGATAGATAGAGAGATACAACTCCTAGGGGAGGTGGGTGGGTTGTGAAAACTTATTCCTGCTGTTCCCAGAGATCACCTGTTACAGGTAAGTAACTGTGCTATCTCCAGGAACAAGCAGGAATGAGTCTTCACATATGGGGACTCCCCAGCTAGAGATGCCAGGGAGATCTCCAAGGTTGTGAGTCCCTGAGAAGGGCTCTACCTGCCCCTATTTATCTCGGGCATCCAACCAGGGATGGGGGGTAGGAGTTGATTAGGTATGGAACAGGTGTTTGAGAACAGCCTGACCAAACAAGGCATCCCGGCGGGAGTCCTTGTCCAAGCAGTAATGGGCTGTAAAGGTATGAACCGAGGCCCAGGTGGCCGCTCGACAGATTTGGTCGATGGACACAGAGTTTAGATGAGCCATAGAGGCTGCCATGGCCCTCACATTGTGAGCTGTGACATGGCCCTCCAGAGAAAGGTTCTTACTCTGGTAGGTGAAAGAAATACACTGAGCAATCCAATTGGACAGAGTTCTCTTAGAGACTGGAAGTCCCAAATGAGAGGGATCAAAAGCAACAAAGAGTTGAGAGGACTTTCTGTGTTGCTGTGTCCTTTGTAAGTAAAAATCGAGCGCTCTCTTACAATCCAGGGTATGGAGATTCCTCTCTGCACTTGATGCATGAGGTCCTGGAAAAAAGACAGGTAAATACACCTCCTGGTTCAGATGAAAAGGTGAGACCACTTTAGGCATAAAGTGTGGATTAGTCCTGAGGACTACCTTGTCATGATGGAACCTTGTATAAGGAGGATTAGCCACCAAGGCTTGCAGCTCACTGATGCGGCGAGCTGAGGTGACTGCAATGAGAAAAATAACCTTCCAAGAAAGGGAGGTATTGGCTAAGGATTCAAAGGGTGGCTTCATAAGCTGGCCAAGAACCAGATTCAAGTCCCATGCCACTGGAGGTGGTCTAATGGGAGGTTTAGTTAAAAAAAAGCCTCTCATGAATCTTGCTGTACGAGGATGAGAGGAAATAGGTTGTCCATTGAGAGGCTTAAGGGATGCTGCAATAGCACTCAAATGGACTCTTACTGAATTCGTTTTAAGGCCTGCATGGGATAAATGCAGCAAATACTCTAGTAAAGAATTCAGAGGTATTGCAAGAGGGTTAAGACCCTTCTGTGCACACCAAATGGTAAACCTTTTCCATTTAAAAGCATAGGAATGTCTAGTGGAAGGCTTTCTGGAAGCATGAAGGCTATCCTTCACTTGCTGAGAAAGATGCAAATCTTGAAGGTCTAGGCCTTCAGCAACCAGGCTCTGAGATGAAGAGACTGTGGATTTGGGTGCCACAACGTTCCCTCCTCCTGGGACAGGAGGTCTGGAGCAGATCCCAAGTCCAGGGAGGGAGCTTGAGAGAGATGCAGAAGTAGAGGGTACCACACCTGGCGTGGCCAATGTGGTGCTATGAGGATCATAGACCCCTTGTCTCTCTGAAGTTTGAACAGTGTCTTGGGAATTAGGGGAATGGGTGGAAAGGCATAGAGGAAGTCTTGCCCCCAATGAAGGAGGAAGGCATCCCTGGCCTGAACTCCCTGACATGGAATCCTGGAACAGAACCGGGGAAGTTTGGCATTCCACGGACTTGCAAACAGGTCTATGTCCGGGGTTCCCCAAATTCGGAAGATCCTGACTATCTGGTCCCCATGGAGGGACCATTCGTGTGGAAGTAGAACTCGACTGAGTCTGTCTGCCCAAGAGTTTTGAACCCCTGGAAGATACACTGCCATGAGATGAATTTGATGCTCTCTGGCGAAGGCCCACAATCTCAAAGCTTCGTTGCAAAGCGACAGAGAGCCAGTCCCGCCCTGCTTGTTCACGTAGAACATGGCTACTTGGTTGTCCGTGTGGATGAGGAATATCTTGTAGCTGAGCAGGGTGTGGAAGACTCTGAGAGCTAGAAATATTGCTCTGAGCTCCAAGAGATTGATATGTAGAGATGTCTCCTGTGGAGACCAGATGCCCTGGGTGGAGAGATCTTGTAGATGAGCTCCCCAACCCCTTGGAGAGGCATCTGTTGTAAGGGTTGCTTGGGGTAGCAACTGTTGAAAGGGGGACCCCAGCAACAGATTTTGAGTGGACTTCCACCACTGGAGAGACCAAAAGAGGTGACTGGAGGTTGCTATTTTGTCTGACAGGCATCCTGATGCCTGGGTCCATTGGGTGGACAGAGTCCACTGAGCTGCCCTCATGTGAAGGCGAGCGTAAGGAACCACATGCACGGTGGATGCCATGTGGCCTAAAAGTTGTAACATCTCTCGAGCAGTTAAATGGGACTTTAACTGAATTTGTGAGGCTAACTGCACCAAGCGTAGGCAACGGGCCTGGGGAAGATAGGCCCTTGCAGTTGTGGTATCCAGCAAGGCCCCTATGAACTCTAAAGACTGAGTAGGGGTGAGATGGGATTTTGGGATGTTTATTACAAGTCCCAGATACTGAAGAACACGCCTTGTGCAGGCTAGGGAAGCCTGGGCCTCTGACTGGGATGGAGCTCGAATGAGCCAGTCGTCCAGATATGGGAATACAAATATTCCTAGAGTGCGTAGAAATGCAGCTACTACTGCCATGCATTTTGTGAACACTCTTGGTGCAGAGGCCAGACCGAAGGGAAGCACTCTGTATTGATAGTGCTTTCCTTGATAAAGGAACCGAAGGACCTTCTGTGTGTTGGATGGATGAGGACATGGGTGTACGCATCCTTGAGATCTAGAGAACAAAGCCAATCCTGACCCTGAAGGTATGGAAGGAGAGCACCGAGAGAAATCATCTTGAATTTCTCTTTGCATAGAAACTTGTTCAATTCTCTGAGATCTAAGATGGGTCTGTAGCCCCCTGTTTTCTTTGGGATAAGAAAATAGGGGGAGTAGAACCCTGAGCCCTGTTGAAGAAGGGGTACTTCTTCTATTGCCCTTTGGGCAAGAAGGGTAGTAATCTCCTGACCCAGAAGATCGAGGAGAGATGTTGGAGAATTGAACTGTCTCACCATGGTGTGAGGAGGAAGGTTTAAGAAATGAAGTTTGTACCCCTCCCTTATGATGGAGAGGGTCCAATGCTCTGCTGTGATTTGTTCCCATCTTGGAGCAAAGTGAGCTAACCTTCCTGGAATGGTGAGAGGCTCTGGTTCTTCTAGAGCCAGAAAGGCTAAGTTCTCTAGTTGTAAGTCAAAGGCCCTGAGGAGGCTGAGGCTGTTGGGCCGTAGCAGTCCTTGCAGCCTTAGGCTTGGCTTGTTTAGGTTGTTGCTGATGCTTTGCAGCAAAACGACCTGCAGAAGATGCCTGCTGACCATAAACAGGATAATATTTCCCCTTTTTGGGAAAGAAAGCCTTTTTGAATAACCTTTTTCTGACAGGAGCAGAAGTAGACTTTGAAAGTCTATCTAAGGCAGAATTCTCAGCATCCATCTGAGTGGCCTTTGCTTGCCAATCCTTGCCAAAAAGGTTTTCACCTGTACAAGGAAGATTTCCTAATCCATCCTGGACCCAGGGTTCCAAATCAGAAGCTTGTAACCAAGCAACTCTGCGTGCACCTATGGCAGTAGCCGAGGCTCTGCTGGCACACTCAAAAGAGTCAAAGGCTGCACGGTTGGAGAATTTGGAAACATCCTGGGCATGTTTAAGCCAGGTGAGAAACTCCTCCCTTTTATCTTCTGAGATAAAAGTAGATAAAGTTTGCAGATGGTCTGCAACCTCCTTTAGAAACATCCCCATATAGAGACTATAGGAGTTGATTCTGGCAGCTAGCATATTGGCCTGGAAAATTCTCCGGCCAAAAGCATCCAAGGTTCTGCATTCTCTTCCTGGAGGATTAGATGAGTGTCTTTTTGCACTATCTTCTTCATAGCAGACGCCACCACAATAGAGTGGTGAGGAAGCTGAGTCTTATGAAAGCCAGAACAAGGAGGAACACGGTACATGGTGTCCAACCTACGAGAATGAGGGGAGATAGTGAGAGGTGTCTCCCATATACCCAACATGTGATCATAAAGGATCTCATGAATTGGTAAAGTAGCTGCCTCTTTAGGAGCCTTAGGATATTGTAAAATATCCAATTTTTTGGCTCTAGGCTCTGATTCAGGGGCCACTGAAATGGAGAGGCCCCTGGCCACTTCCCTAATGAAGTCTTGAAAAGACAAGTCTTCTGGAGGAGACATTCTTCTTTTTGGAGAAGAGGGCTCCTGAGGAAGAAGTACCGATGCTTCAACAGAAGCCTCTGATTCATCAGAGTCTTCGGAGGAATCGAAGTATCGCCTGTCTGGATGCTCCTGCAGAGCCCGATACGCGTACCGAGTGGTATCGACATCGGGAGTGATCGGTACCTATTCGGTACCGATGGGCATCACAGAACAGGGCTGCAGTCGACACCGAAGCCGATGCAATCGGTACCGGCACCGGAACCGATATCGGTGCCGGAACCGGTACAGACAACGGAGTTTGTTGCGGTACCGGAGGCGTCGCAGCTTGTATGAATGCCGTAATGGCACGCTGCATGGTCAGAAAATTCTGATCCATCGACGCAACCAATGTCTGGATGTCGGTACCAGTGGAAACCACCGGTACCCCAGAACATGGCAACAGGTGATCGGTCGAGGCCGTGCCATCGATGTCAACCTGTGACCCCATAGATAAAGCTTTGGAAGCCGGAGCTTCCCGCCGGGGTAATTTTGCCGGTGCGGGATCCTCGAGAGCAAGCCCGGAGGCATCTTGATACTTAGAGGGAGATCTAACCTTCGAGGACCGACTGGACTTATGTTTGGTTACCTGAGATCCATGGGAGGAAGAAGAAGCCCTGGAAGATGTCGATGCCACCGAAGCTGCATCAGAGGGAAACAGGGTACTGAGCTTGGCCGCTCGATTCTGTCGACCTCTTTTAGACATCATGGAACAGGACTCACAATCGGTGATGGAGTGGTCAGGACCCAAACATTTTAGACACCAGTCATGGGTGTCGGTGATAGAAAGAGTACCGCTGCACTTCGTGCACTTTTTAAACCCGGAAGTGGACTTTTCCATGAGGAAAATTTTTGTAGGCCTAAGGCCCCCCCAAAAAAAAAGCACAGAGGTGGGGAACGGTAATCCTTTTTTTTTTTTTTTTTTATAGAAGGAAGAAGAAAAGACCGGCGGTACCGGTCCGACGTCGAAGAAGGCAGACGCGTGACCAAAGAAATAAAAGAAAATAAAGAACTTCTTCAGCAGTGACAGGAACACGACCTGCTGGCTCCGTGGAAAAGAAGAACTGGAGAGAGGCGGTTGGGAAAGGCGGGAAGGCAGCGCGCAGGCGCTGAGGGATGCTCCCATAAGCTTTCTTTCTGGACGCTGGGGAGCGTTCCCGCGCAGGCTCCATTGGTACTGACGATACCCATATGTGAAGACTCATTCCTGCTTGTTCCTGGAGATAAGAGGGGTACAAGCTTCATTTTTTGAGCATGCCCCCTCCCACAATGATAAGGCAGTTCAATTCTCCGACCTCTATCAACCTGTTAGGTTAGGAGGTCATTATGCTTCTTGCCCAAGGGGCAATAGAAGAAGTACCCATCCATCAGCAGGGTACAGGGTTTTACTCCCCCTATTTCCTTATCCTAAAAAAAACAGGGGGATACAGACCTATCTTGGACCTCAGAGAATTGAACAAATTCCTTGTAAAAGAGAAATTCAAGATGATTTCTCTGGGAACTCTGCTGCCATACCTTCAGAGTCAGGATTGGCTTTGTTCTCTAGATCTCAAGGATGCGTACACCCATGCTTTCATCCATCCAACTCACAGAAGATTCCTTCGGTTCCTTTTTCAAGGAAAGCACTACCAATACAGGGTGCTTCCTTATGGCCTGGCCTCAGCACCAAGGGTGTTCATGAAATGCATGGCTGTGGTAGCAGCATTTCTCCGCACTCTAGGGATATTAGTCTTCCCCCTACTTAGACGACTGGCTCATTCAAGCCCCAACAGAGTCAGAGGCCAGGACTTCTCTATCCTGCACAATGCGTATCCTTCAGTATTTGGGTCTGGTAATAAACATCCCAAAATCCAGTCTAACTCCCACTCAGTCTTTGGAGTTCATAGGAGCTTTGCTGGATACCAGAAAGGCAAGGGCCTATCTCCCCCAGGCCCGTTGCCTTCGCATGGTGCAGTTAGCTTCTCAAGCAGTGCTAAAGCCTCATCTCACTGCCCGAGAAATGCTACAACTACTAGGCCACATGGCATCTACCATACATGTGGTTCCCTATGCTCGCCTCCATATGAGGGCAGCCCAGTGGACTTTATCCACTCAATGGACCCAGGCATCAGGATGCCTGTCAGACAAAATAGCAAACACAAGTTTCCTTATTTTGTCCCTTCAGTGGTGGAAGTCCACTCAAAACCTGTTGCTGGGATCCCTTTTTCAACAACCCTTACCCCAGGCAACTCTCACAACAGATGCTTCTCTGATGGGTTGGGGAGCTCATCTGCAAGACCTCTCCACCCAAGGCACCTGGTCTCCACAGGAGACTTATCTACATATCAATCTCTTGGAGCTCAGAGCAATCTTCCTTGCTCTTCGAGTGTTCCACACCCTGCTCAGCTACAAGACAGTCCTCATTCATACGGACAATCAAGTAGCCATGTTCTATGTGAACAAAGAGGGGGGAATAGGCTCTCTGTCGCTTTGCAACGAAGCTTTGCGACTATGGGTCCTTGCCAGAGAGCATCAGATTCATCTCCTGGCAGTGTATCTTCCAGGCATACAGAACTCTTGGGCAGACAGACTCAGTCGAGTTCTGCTTCCACACGAGTGGTCTCTGCATGCAGACCAGGTAGCCTAGATTTTTCAAATTTGGGGAACCCCGGACATAGACCTCTTTGCAAGTCCGTGGAATGCCAAACTTCCCCGGTTCTGTTCCAGAACCCCGGCTCAGGGGGCTCAGGCCAGGGATGCTTTCCTCCTTTACTGGGGTCAAGACTTCCTGTATGCCTTTCCACCCATTCCCCTAATTCCCAAAACCTTGTTCAAGCTTCAGAGAGACAGAAGCCGTATGATTCTCATAGCTTCACATTGGCCACAGCAAGTGTGGTACCCTCTGCTTCTACAGCTCTCTCAAGCTCCCTCCCTGAAGTTAGGGTCTGCTCCAGATCTCCTATCTCAGGAGAACGGAATGTTATGGCATCCCAATGCCCAGTCTCTGCATCTCAGGGCTTGGTTGCTAAAGGCCTAGATCTCCATGATCGTAACCTCCCTCAGCAAATAAAGGATATCCTTTATGCTTCCAGGAAGCCTTCCACAAGACGCTCTTATGCTTTTAAGTGGAAAAGGTTTACCATATGGTGTTCGCAGAAGGGTCTTAACCACATTGCCATACCTCTGGAATTATTACTGGAGTATCTCCTTCATTTATCCAATGAAGGACTTAAGACTAACTCAGTGAGGGTCCATTTGAGTGCTATTGCAGCTTCCTTCAAGCCCCTAAATGGACAACCTATTTCCTCCTATCCTCTTATAGCAAGATTTATGAGAGGCCTTCTGCTAACTAAGCCTTCCATTAAGCCACCACCTGTGGCATGGGACTTAAATTTGGTTCTTGGCCAGCTCATGAAGCCACCCTTTGAATCTTTAGCTACTACCTCCTTGAAATTCCTTTCTTGGAAGGTTATCTTTCTCATTGCAATCACATCAGCACGTCGCATCATTGAGTTGCAAGCACTAGTAGCTGATCCACCTTATACAAGGTTCCATCATGACAAGGTAGTCCTTAGGACTCATCCACGCTTTATGCCAAAGGTGGTCTCGCCTTTTCATCTAAACCAAGCGGTCTACCTACCTGTGTTCTTTCCAAGGCCTCATGCATCTAATGCAGAAAGGAACCTTCATACTTTGGACTGTAAAAGAGCTTTAGCCTTTTACTTACAAAGAACACAGCAACATAGAAAGTCCTCTCAACTCTTTGTTGCTTTCGATCCTTCTCATTTGGGACTTCCAGTCTCCAAGAGAACACTATCTAACTGGATTGCTCAATGTATTTCCTTTGCCTATCAGAGTAAGAATCTTCCTCTGGAGGGCCATGTCACAGCTCACAATGTGAGAGCCATAGCAGCTTCAATGACTCATCTGCACTCTGTGTCTATCGACGACATCTGTCAAGCAGCTACCTGGGCCTCAGTTCATACCTTCACAGCCCATTACTGCTTGTACAAGGACTCCCGCCGGGATGCCTTGTTTGGTCAGGCTGTTCTACAACAACTGTTCCATACCTAATCAACTCCTACCCGCCATCCCTGGTAGGATGCCAGAGATCCATGGGGGGAAGTGGAGCCCTTCTCAGGGACACACAACGTCTGGGGTCTCTCCCTGGCATCTAAAGCTAGGGAGTCCCCATATGTGATGACTACATTCCTGCTTGTTCCTGGAGATAGCATAGTTAATCACCTGTAACAGGTGATCTCCGGGAACAGCAGGAATTTAGTCCTCACAGCCCACCCACATCCCTTAGGAGTTGTATCTCTCTATCGATCTCTTTCCCTTTCCCTCTCTCTCTCTCTTTTTCTCAGCTTTAAAACGTAACTGGAGAGAGGCAGTTGGGAAAGGCGGGAAGGCAGCATGCAGGCGCTGTGGGATGCTCCCAAAAGCTTTCTAATTGGACGCTGGGGAGCGTTCCCACGCAGGCTCTATCGGTACCGACGATACCCATATGTGAGGACTAAATTCCTGCTGTTCCCGGAGATCAGCTGTTACAGGTGAGTAACTATGCTATGCCAGCAGCCTGGTTCCACTTCTGTTAAGGTGGAGCCCATCCTTTCAAAAAAGCCCTTCTTCCACAGAATGTTGCCCAGTTCCTAACTAATCTAAAACTCTTCCCTGCAACACAGCTTTTCACCTATACATTGAGACTCCAGAGCTCTGCCTTCTTCATGGGTCCTGCATGTGGAACAGGAAGCCTTTCTGAGAATGCTGCCCTGTACGTTTTGGTGGGGTTGTCGTCTAGAGGTTTCTTCCTGCTTCTCTGGATTTCCAGCCCATTCAGAACCAGACCCTACTGGAGTTATGCCTGGGTGTGTTTTCTCCATGTTTTTTAACCTAGCTACTAGGATTACACACGGGCTCAATGTTTTCAGTTGGGGTTGCTCTAGACCTGATTTTACCCCATTGGGAAGCTAGGACTTGAAGCAGGAACATATTGAGAGAGCTATCTGGACAATGGTGCTGAAAATCCACCCTAGCTGAATTACAGGACAGCTAAAGAGCCATCATAAATACTGTGCTCATAGTTATTTGGATAGTGGACTGAAAATTGTTAAGCAGTGCCAGGTGACCATGGCAAAATTTGGATATTCAGTGCTGGTCGCCATCTAGATACTGGTGCTGAATATCTGGATCTGACCACTGTGGACTGAATATCAGCCGATCGAGGCTTAAGCATATGCCTAGTTTGCCTGTACTTTAATCCTACCCTACTGGCGAATGATGGAACCTATTCTGCCAGCTGCCAAAGAGGAAGAAGGGTGCTGCCCACCTCCCTGATGCATGTTGTGATAGCTGGCAGAATGCATCCTGCTAGCCCTTAAAGAGAAGGTTTATGCTACAGGGAAGGCTGGAGTGAATGAATGGGGGTAGAGAGGGAGAAACAAGATTTGGAGAAAGGAGGAGCAAGAGTTGTGAGGTGGGGTGACAGGCTTGAGCATCCCCTGCTCCGTCACAAAGAGCAGGATTAACCCTTCAGTAGGCCCCAGGCAAACAAGCATATTGAATCCCCCATCGTAATATAAATGCATTATAAAACTCACAAACCAGATCCTGCATGGTTCTGACTGCAGAGAAGAAAGCAGCAGCTAAATAGCACTGCTCACTGACTCCTGTCAACTGGAGAGCAATACTGGAAAGAATCGACAGACTTCTGTGGGCAGTGGTGACTGGTTGTTAGAAAATAAGAACACTGAGTCAAACCAAGAGTCCATCAAACCCAGTATCCCGTTTCCAACAGCAGCCAATCAAGGTTACAAGTACCTGTCAGGTTCCCAAAAAGGTACACAGATTCCATGTTGCCTATCCCGGAGAAAGCAGTGGATTTCCCTGGTCCTCTTTAATAATAGTTTATAGACTTCCTCCAAGAACTTGTCCAAACTCCTTTAAATCCAGCTACACTAACAGTTTTTACTATACCCTCCCGTAAAGAATTCCAGAGTTTGATTACACGTTGAGTGAAAAAATATTTTCTCCTATTAGTCTTAAATGGACTATATCAGGGGTAGCCAACTCTGGTCCTAGTGCACCACAATTCAAACTGGTTTTCAGGATGTCCCTAATGAATATTTGAGATATATTTGCATAATGTGGGAGGCAGTGGATGTAAATCTCATGAATATTCATTAGGGGCATCCTGAAAACCAGACTGGATCGTGGTGCACTAGGACTGGAGTTGGCAACCCCTGGGCTATATCATTACTTCATTGTGTGTCCCCTAGTCTTTCTACTTTTTGAAGCAATAAACAACTGATCTACATTTACCTGCTCCACTCCATTTGATATTTTATAGACCTCTATCATATCTCCCCTCAGCCTTCTTTTTTGCCAAGTCGAAGAGCCCTAACCTTTTAAGTCTTTCCTCATAGGGGTAGCCTTCCATCCCCTTTAGCAGTTTAGTGGCGCTTCTCTGTATCTTTTCTAGTTCTGCTATACCCTTTTTAAGATATGATGACCCAGAACTGCATGCAATATTCAAGGTGCGGTTGCACCATGAAACGATGGAGGCATTATAATATCCTTTGTTTTATTCTCCATTCTTTTTCTTATGATTCCTAGCATTTTGTTTGCTTTCTTGGCTGCCGCTGCACACTGGGCGGAGGGTTTCAACATATTATCCATAATGATACCTAAATCTTTTTCCTGGGTGGTGGTTCCTAATGTGGAACCTTGCATCGTGTAACTATAGTTTGGATTGTTCTTCCCTAAGTGCATAATTTTGCATTTGTCCACATTAAATTTCATATGCCAATTGGATGCCCAGTCTTCCAATTTATCAAGGTCCTCTTGCAATTTTTTGCAATCCTCTTGTGTTTTAACAACTTTGAATAAATTTGCAGATTTAATCATCTCACTCGTTATTCCTGTTTCCAAGTCATTTATGATTGTTTAAAAGCAGTGGGCCCAGCACAGATCTACCTTTCTCCATTAAAATAATTTGCCGTTTAGCCAGACTCTGTTTTCTAAGTTTTAACCAGTTCTGAATCCACAATAGTGCACTGCTTCCTATCATGACTTTTTAACTTCCCCAAGAGTCTCTCATGAGAGACCTTGTCAAAGATTTTCTGAAAATCCAGATACACTATATCAACTGACTCACCATTATCTACCTGTTTGTTCACATCTTCAAAAAGATGTAAGAAATTAGTGAGACAAGACTTTCCTTCACTAAATCCGTGCTGAGTTTCTGCCATTAAGCCATGACTTTACGTGTTCAGTAATTTTGGTTTTTTATAGTGGTTTTTATCAGTGTTCCTGGCACAGGTGTCAAGCTCACCAGTCTGTAGTTTCCCAGATCACTCCTGGAAACCTTTTTAAAAAGTGGAATTAGGTTGGTGTCTCGGCAATCATCAGGTACTACAGATGATTTTAATGATAGTTCACAGATTACTAAAAGTAGGTCTGAAATCTCATATTTCAGTTCTTTCAACACCCTGGGATGTATGCCATCTGATCCAAGTGATTTGCTGCTCTTTAATTTATCATATAACTATATTACATCTTCCCGACTGAGGTTTGTTTCAATTTCTCTGATACATCACCTTTAAATATCATTTTTGGCACACATAAGAGTGGAGGAGTAGCCTAGTGGTTAGAACACTGGCTTGGTAACCAAGCATCCAGGGTTCAATTCTCACTAGCACTCCTTGTGGCCTTGGGCAAATCACTTAATCCTCCATTGCCTCAGAAGAAAGGCCTGGCAATCTACTTCCAGTCACACTGCCAAGAAAACCCAGGAGCTTCTGGATCACCAGGAGTCAGCACCGACTCAAAGGCACACATTGCATTTTGCAAGTTTCCTACATCATCTTTAGTAAAGACTGAAGCAAAGAATTCATTCAGTCTCTCCACTGTGGCCTTGTCCTCTTAGTGCCCCTTTTACCGCTCTATTGTCTAATGGTCCAACTGGCTCTCTCACAGGTGTTTTGCTATCAATGTACTTGAAAAAACTGTTGTGTCTTTGTTTCCACGGCAAGCTTCTTTTCAAATTCCTTCTTTGCTTGCCTTGTATTTATCTTGCCAGTACTTATAGTTCATGTTTTCATCATTTGACTTTTTTTTCCCCATTTTCTGAAGGATTCTTATTTAGCTAGAACAGCCTCTCTGACTTCACCTTTAAACTATGTTGGCTGCCATTTGGCCTTCCTTCCATCTTTCTTTAATGTATGCAATACATTTGGTCTGGGCTTCCAAGCTTGTATTTTTAAATAATACTCAGGTCTCATGTAATCTCTTAACCTTTGCAGTTGCTCCTTTTAGTTTTTTCTTTACCATTTTCCGCATTTTATCATGGTCTCTTTTTTGAAAGTTAAATGCTAATGCAGTGGATTTCTATGTTGTTATCCTCCCTCCATTTATTAAATCTAATGTGATAATGTTATGATCACTATTGCTAAGCAGTCCCAACACTGTTACCTCTTGCACTAGATCCTGTATTCCACTAAGGCAGGGGTGTCCAAACCTGTCCTGGAGGGCCGCAATCCTGGCAGGTTTTTGGGATAGCCCTAATGAATATGCATGAGATATATATGCATTAGAGATATCCTCCCAACCTGACTGGTTTGTGGCCCTCCAGTACTGGATTGGGAGACTCCTGCCTTACACCTCTGTCATTTAAGATTGTGAGTGGGCAAGGTACAGATGTCCTAGACATCAAAAGGGTAGACAGAATTTGTCACATTGCTCCTCGATTCTCACCACCACCAAAAAGTTGTCTAATTGACAACATTTTGGTGGTGGTGAGAAGCGAGGAGGACTGTGACAAAGTCTATCTACCCTTCGACAAGGACCCTCAGACAAAACGTAGCCCACTCTCTCATCATACCAAAAACCATCCGCAAAACTAAGAACACCACTAGCTCCAGAGCATTCTCATTCGCTGCTCCTACACTCTGGAACGACCTCCCCATTGAACTTCGTACCATAAGAGACCTCTTCCAATTCAGAAAAGAATTAAAGACCTACCTGTTCACTGAACACTTCGAAGTCCCCTACTACCCCAAAGCTAGCTCCACAACAAACGTGGTCACACATGCACAAACTCCCTTAATCCAAACAATGTAAACACAAGCCTGCCCCCTCCCTCCACACACACGCCCCAAGACGACATAAAAAGGAACTAAATTCCAACACCTACACCAATATCTGACCCACACAACACACACTGTAAATATACATTTGTAAAAAGTTAGATGTGTTTGTTTTAATACCTACAAAGTTCTTGCTTTAATACCTAAAAGATGTTTCTGCTTTTTGTTTTTCCTTTAATACCTACAAAGTTTATATTACTGTTCAATGTAAATAGTTGAATTCTATTGTTCTATGTAAAATGTATACAAACTGTGTACAAGACTGTTAATCTGTTATATGTAAACCGCCCTTGATCTCTGGAAGGGGCGGTATAAAAGAAATAGTTAAATAAATAAATAAATAAATAAATTTCTATCGAGAGAGATTCTACAGTGTATTTTGTTTCCTGCAAAACATTTATCCTGTTGGACTCAATGCCCTCTTTAATATATAGCCCCACTTCTCTACCTATGCGATCTACCCTGTCCCCTGTGATATAGTTTGTAGCCTGGAATCCATGTCCCATTGGTTATCCTCCTTCCACCATGTCTCTGAGATGCCAATCATCTCCAGGAACAAGCAGAAATGTAGTCTTCACATATGGGTATCGTTGGTACCGACGGAGCCTGCGTGGCAACGCTCCCCAGCGTCCAATAGGAGAGCTTTTGGGAGCATCCCACAGCGCCTGCGTGCTGCCTTCCCGCCTTTCCCAACTGTCCCTCTCCAGTTCTTCATTTTCCACGGAGCCGACAAGTCGCACATCCTGTCACCGCTGAAAAAATTCCCTTCTTATTCCTCTTTTTTGTGGTCGCGTCTGCCTTCCCTCGACGCTACACCGGTACCGCCAGTTCTTCTTTCTTTTTTTTTCTTTTTTTTTTTTTTAAAAACCCTTTCTTTCTGGAGTGTCTTCCAGTAATTTTCTCCTCAGGTGCCACGTGCCATTTTGGGCACTGGGCCCAACTTTTTCCTTCAGAATGGAAAAACTCGCTTCGGGTTTCAAAAAGTGTTCCAAGTGTGGCGGTACCATCTCTGTCACTGATACCCATGAGTGGTGCCTCAAATGTTTAGGTCCTGACCACTCTATTTCAGAGTGTTGTGGGATGATGTCGAAAAGGGGCCGGCAAAACCGAGCTGCTAAACGTAGCCCCCTTTTTCCCTCCAATGCAGCTTCCGTGGCATCGACGTCTTCAGGGCTTCGTCTTCCTCCCATGGATCTCAGGTAACTAAACATAAATCTAGCTGGTCCTCAAAGGGTAAGTCTCCTTCTAAACATTGAGATGCCTCTGGCGTTGCCCTTGAGGGAATTTCACCGGCAAAATTGCCCCGGTGGGAGGCTTCGGCTTCCAAAGCACTAACGGGGCTCCAGGATGTTCGAGGCTTCAACCTCGGCAGAACTACTGGTGCCATGCTCTGGGGTTCTGGCCGTTTCATCCAGCACTGATACCCAAGCATCGGCAGCGTCGATAGACCAGAGATTCTTGGCTATTGAACGCAGTCTGGCGGCTCTTCTCACGGCCTCGATACCCCTGAAACCGCTTCAGACAATTCAACCGGTACCGGCACCGACTGCATCGACATCGGCAGGTATTCTACCGGGACTGAGTCATGCGTCTCTATCCGGCATCAACAAGTCGGTACTGGACCACTTCGATGCCGACTTCGATCGGTACCAGTACCGTGCCTTGCACGATCACCCGGATCGGAGATACTTCGAATCCTCGGATGAGTCTGAAGACTCTGAAAGCTCTGCCGATACCAGAGTACTTCTTCCTGAGGATTCCTCTTCTCCTCAGAGTAGGATGTCTCCACCAGAGGATATGTCCTTTCAGGATTTTATCCGAGATGTGGCCCAAGGTCTTTCCATCACAGTGGCTCCTGAAAAAGAGCCTAGGGCAAAGGAATTAGAAATCCTACAATACCCTAAAGCTCCCAAGGAGGCAGCTACCTTACCTATTCATGAGATCTTGCATGATCTTATGTTAAGGATGTGGGAAACACCTCTAACCACATCTCCTCACTCTCGAAGACTCGACACCATGTATTGAGTTCCTCCTTGTCCTGGGTTTCAGAAGACTCAATTACCACACCATTCCATGGTGGTGGAATCAGCCATGAGACGGTTAAAGAGTGCAAAAAGGCATGCATCTAATCCTCCAGGACGTGAGTGTAGGACTCTTGACGCCTTTGGACGTCAATCCTTTCAGGCTTCCATGCTTTCTGCTAGGATCAGTTTCTATATCTTGAGTGGAGGAGTAGCCTAATGGTTAGAGAGTGGAGGAGTAGCCTAATGGTTAGAGCACTGGCTTGGGAACCCAGAGATCAGGGTTCAATTCCCACTAGCACTCCTTGTGGCCTTGGGCAAGACACTTAAACCTCCATTGCCTCAGAAAAATCCAAGTTATCAATATCCCTGTTTGAAACTTAAACTTGGTAATGTACATTAATGTAAACTGCTTTGATTGAAATGATAAAGTGGTATGTAAAACCTGTTAAATAAATAAATATGGGAATGTTCCTTAAAGAGGTCACAGTAGATTTAGAGCTTATGAGCCCTCTCCTTCCTGATGATAAAAGGCAAGATTATCTCGCTCTTGTCAAACATGCTCAGGATGTTTCCAAGTTTGTGAATCGTGCAGCCTTTGACTGCTTTGAATGCATAAGCAGAACCTCTGCCATAGGTGCACGTAGGATTGCCTGGCTCCAGGCATCTGACTTGGAAATTTGGGTACAGGACAAACTAGGAAATATACCTTGCACAGGAGAGAATCTCTTTGGCAAGAATTGGCAGGAAAAAGCTAATGAGATAGATGCTGACAATATCATTTGGATAGATTGTCTACATCTACAGCTGATCCTGCGAGGAAAAGATCCTCTAAGAAACCGTTCAGCAAGAAGAAAAAGTTTTATCCCTCCTATAACCAGCAGGGGACAGCAGCAACAACCTAGGCAAAGAAAGACAAAAGCAGCTAAGCATCAACCGGCTCAGCAGACTCAGTCTCCACAGGGGCTTTGACTCCTATCTAGAGAACATTGCCTTCCTGGCCCTGAACGGCCCAGAACCCTCCACCATTCCAGGAAGGTTATGTCTTTTTGCCCCCAGATGGGGGTCAGATAACAGCAGAAAATTGGACTCTGTCTATTGTAAGAGAGGGGTTCAAGCTTCATTTCCTCAGCATGCCCCCTCCTACAATGGTAAGGCAGTTCAATTCTCAGACCTCTCTCAACGACCGGTTAGGTCAAGAGGTCACTGTGCTCCTTGCTCAAGGGGCAATAGAAGAGATACCCATTCCCCAACAGGGTACAGGGTTTTACTCCCCCTATTTCCTTATTCCAAAGAAAACAGGAGGACACAGACCCATTTTAGACCTTGGAGAATTGAACAAATTCCTGTTCAAAGAGAAGTTCAAAATGATTTCTCTAGGAACTCTGCTGCCATACCTTCAGAGTCAGGATTGGCTTTGTTCCCTAGATCTCAAGGATGCGTACTGTCACCAGGTGCCCCCAGTGGCCAGTGGCTATAAGGGCATCCGGCGCATTTATTATTTTTTTTAAGGAGCGATGTGACTTTAAGGGCCTAGTGCATTTTGGTCCTTGTAGTTCTAGCTCCTTGAGAGCACAAATTATCCAAGCCAAGAGTGTAGGGTAACAAGGCTTTATTTCCCCTGTAACGCAATGATTCACTAAGACAAGTAGAAAATAAAGACAGTCCTTTCTTTATCAAAAGGGGTTCCACCAATATTCAAGCAGATAACTGTTATAGGCTTCACAGTTGAATGCAAGTCCTAGCTGAGGCTTCTTTTAGTTCAAAGCAATTTAAACATTTCAACAAACAAACGGTTATAGGTTCACCATCTGTTGCACAGTTCTTTTCTATCTACAATTCTAGCAAGGATTCAATACTAGTTGCAGAACAGAAATTACAGTCCATGGATTCCTCCTGAGGCATAGGAATAATATTCTCACATTCAATTTCCATAGACTCTGCGTCACTGGCTTCTTCCTTTGAATAGTAGTTTTCACTCCCTGTTACAAACTTACAGGGTCTATCTTGCTTCCAGTAAAACTTGCCTGTTAAGCTGTGAGGTATTGTCTTAAAAAGCTCTGCTTTGCTTCCCCTCCCCTTATAGGGAATAGCTGCTTTAACAGGGTTTCTATTAGCAAGGCTTTTATTTTTTATTTATATTCTCTTATATACCATGCTATTCTGCATCAGTGCGGTTTACATTGAACAAACTGAAATTACATTGAACAGGGCATTATAACTTGGAGATAACTATTTTACAGGGAACATGGGCTATGGAGGGTTAAGTGGCTTGCCCAAGACCACAAGGAGCACCTGTGGGACTAGAAACCCCAGTCCTTTCGGCCCAAGGTTGCTGTCCTCTAGTGGGATTTGAACCCCCGACCTTCCGGCCTGAAGTACCTTGCCCCAACCACTAGGCTACTCCTCCACTCAAATTCCTTTAGAATTAATGATTCAGCATACCTTGGCTTCCTGGAATTGCCACACCTAGAGCTCTCCTTCTGACGTGCTTCTCTTGGGAGATAGGCTTTTCTGTGCAGTGCTTTGCTTTCATGGAATTCAGGAAAACCTGGTAAGGATTCCCACTCTCTGTGGTTTTCTGAAAAGGTATCTTTATAATAGGAACTTCTCTTCCTTGCTCCTTGTAATCCAGATCCAACAAGGTTACTTGGGCTGGGAGAGTCACTCCTACCAGACAAACTGTTTCTTCTGGCAGCTTTTCTCTGGACTCCGTCCCTCTGTGCTCTGCCCCTCTGGACTCTATCCGTCTGAGTAAACTTCCTCTGGATTCTGTCCCTCTGGGATGGCTCTGTGTGGAATCTCTCCTGTTCCACGTTCCTCTTGTCCTGCAGGTGCTGTAGGTTCCTTCCCTCTTCTTCTCCTTCTTCTGTCTTGCTGCTCTCTGTTTCTCCTTATAAAGGGAGTTTTGGTTTGAACGTCCCGGGCTTAGCCTCAGGTGCAGCTGATTGCCACTTATACAATTAGTGTCTGAGCACGTTGCTTCAGCCTCTGTGGAATTACTCTTGCCCCCTCTGGCTGTGCTGCGATGCAACTGCACTCTCTGCACATTCCCAGCTCTATGCAAAACAGGGTTTTTTTCTAAAGCTGCAGCTTCCATGGCTCCTGCCTCATGACAGTACACTCATGTTCTCATCCATCCAACTCACCGAAAGTTCCTTCGCTTTCTGTTTCAAGGGAAGCATTACCAATACAGGGTTCTTCCTTTTGGCCTGGCCTCTGCACCAAGGGTGTTCACAAAATGCATGGCTCTGGTGGCAGCATTTCTACGCACCCTGGGAATATTCATCTTCCCTTACTTAGACGACTGGCTCATTCGAGCCCCTTCAGAGCCAGAGGCCAGGGTTGCTCTCTCTCGCACAATGCGCATCCTTCAGTATTTGGGACTTGTCATAAACTTCCCAAAATCCAACCTTGCTCCCACTCAATCCCTAGAATTTATAGGAGCTCTGCTGGATACCAGACAGACAAGGGCCTTCCTCCCACAGCCCACTGCCTTCGCATTGTGCAGTTAGTTTCCCAAGCAGTGCTAAAACCTCACCTCACTGCTCGGGAAATGTTACAGTTGCTAGGCCACATGGCATCCACCGTGCATGTGGTTCCTTATGCTCTCCTCCATATGAGGGCAGCCCAGTGGACTTTATCCACTCAGTGGACTCAGGTGTCAGGTTGCCTGTCAGACAAAATAACGAACTCAGATCGCCTTATTTTGTCCCTCCAATGGTGGTAGTCACCCCAAAACCTTTTGATGGGTTCTCCTTTTCAGCAACCCCCACCCCAAGCCACTAACAACAGATGCCTCACAGGTGGGTTGGGGAGCCCACCTGCAAGGTCTCTCTACCCAGGGTACCTGGACTCCACAGGAGGCCTATCTCCACATCAATCTCCTGGAACTCAGAGCAATCTTCCTTGCTCTTCCAGTATTCCACACCCAGCTCAGCTACAAGACAGTCCTAGTTCAAATGGACAATCAAGTAGCCATATTCTATGTGAACAAGCAGGGCGGAACAGGCTCTCTGTCGCTCTGCAACGAAGCTTTGCGACTATGGGCCCTCGCCAGAGAGCGTCAGATTCATCTCCTTGCGGTGTATCTTCCAGGCATTCAAAACTCTTGGGCAGACAGACTCAGTCAAGTTCTGCTTCCACACGAATGGTCTCTCCATGCAGACCAGGTGGCCAAAAGTTTTCAAATTTGGGGAACCCCGGACATAGACCTCTTTGCAAGTCCGCTGAATGCCAAACCTCCCCGGTCTGTTCCAGAATTCCGGCTCAGGGTTGTCAGGTCAGGGATGCTTTCCTCTTCCATTGGGGTCAGGACTTCCTGTATGGCTTTCCACCCATTCCCCTAATTCCCAAAACCCTGTTCAAGCTTCAGAGAGACAGAGGTCATATGATCCTCATAGCTCCACGTTGGCCACGGCAAATGTAGTACCCTCTGCTCCTACATCTCTCTCAAGCTCCTTCCCTGGAGTTAGGGTCTGCTCCAGATCTATCTCAGGAGGACGGAATATTATGGCATCCCAATCCTCAGTCTCTGCATCTCAGGGCTTGGTTGCTGAAGGCCTAGATCTTCAAGATCTTAATCTTCCTCAGCAAGTAAAAGATATTCTTTTTGCTTCCAGGAAACCTTCCACAAGACGCTCTTATGCATTTAAGTGGAAAAGGTTTACCATATGGTGCTCGCAGAAGGGTCTTAATCCTCTGGCGATACCTCTGGAATCATAACTGGAGTATCTCCTTCATTTATCAAATGCAGGGCTTAAGACCAATTCAGTGAGAGTTCATTTAAGTGCTATTGCAGCTTCTTTCAAGCCTCTAAATGGACAACCTATTTCCTCTCATAGCGAGATTTATGAGAGGCCGTTTTTTTTTTGTTTTGTTTTTTTTTATATTTAAATTTTTATTGTCATCAATTCCTTAACATAACCATATACAAGTATCCATAGCATTCCATCATCTATACACTGGGTAACTAGCATCCACGATTTCTATACAGCAAGGAACTCCAAGAAATATGTTAGCCATTAGTCCTTATGTTAACCGCCTACTGCATTTCCATAATAAACAATCTAAGTACAGTCAAACCTCGGTTTTCATGATTAATCCGTTCGAAAAAGTCTGACTAAAACCGAAACGTATGAAAACTGAAGCAATATTTCCCATAAGAAATAATGTAAATCCAATTAATCCGTTCCAGACACCCAAAAATATTCACAAAAAATACATTTTATAGAGAATAACTATATTTTTACATACAGAAAACAATGAGAAATAAATATAAATGACTAATGAAATGGATAAATGAACATTTAACATCATTGAAAGCAAGCTAAGTACAGTACTGTACAGTACAGTATGTTAACATCTGGCCTTAGCCACCCCTGACAAGCTGCTGTGCCCAGCTCTCTTCGGAATCACATTGAATTCAGTCCATTAAAATACCTTTACATTATCTGCTCAATGCTTCAGAATGGCAGAAAATCTTAATGATATAGCTTCAGACGTACCCTGCAAGAGAAAGAACTGCCTCCCACATTCATGCAACATCTCCTGCTTACGTTGACAGCTTTTCTTCTCTGCTACCGGGACAAAATCTCAGTCAAAAGACGTTGAAAACCGAAGCAATGCATGAAAACCGGGACAAAATCTCAGTCAGAAAAGACGTTGAAAACCGAAGCGTATGAAAACCGGGGCAAATGAAAACCGAGGTTTGACTGTATACCTTGTCTCCATTCTTTTGTATTATTCCAAAATTTGTCTGCATTACAAATCGTTTTTATCCCAAACTGAATCTGCCAGTATGATATACCTCAGTACCCACAAGTTGCTGGTGTTGTTTTTAATTTGCCCCCGCTTCTTTATTATCCTATATTTGGCATGTTTTTTTATGTTCCATACACCACCACATCACAACTTTCCCATACACCAGCTTGCATGTAACAAACATTTACATAACTTCCAAGTATGCAAAATGTGACTCTGTGAAGCTAGGAAGAGTCCCATATACTACATACTGAATTGTCTGTATTTATATTTGTATTCTATGCAGTATTCCATATTATATATCTTCTGCTTCACATACATCCATTTCTTTTCGCTCAGCAGTCCCATCCATACTCTTAGTCCCCTCCACCCTCCCCCCCCCTAGAACTACCCCCTCCCTCCACCCCTCCCCCCAAGCTGGCCCCCCTCCCTTCCCTGGGGACCCCTCCCTCACCCATCGCCTCCTCACCCAGACCCCCCCACCCCTCCTCCTTACCCCTCTATCTCAAGGTATCTTTCCGGAGATATGACAGCACCTTACCCCATTGCTTCTCGAATCTGTCTACCCTTTGCCGTCGCACGGCAGTCAGTTTTTCCATTAAATATACCTGCTGGAGTCTTTCTACACAATGCTCCACCCTCGGGGCGTCCCGTTATTTCCATCTATATGCCAACTCACAGCGAGCCGCTCTCAGGCACGCCATTATTTGCCGCTTGTCTTGTTCTGGCCCCCCTGCGCTCCACCACCCCATCAGATACCCACTGGGGTCGAGCGCCACCTCCCCCCCTACCACCTCCCTCATCCACTCCTGGATCGCCCCCCAGTACCTCTGTATCTTAGGGCAAGTCCACCATATGTGGAAAAAGGTTCCCACCTCCCCGCACTCTCTCCAACACATGTTGGACGCTCTTGGGAACATCCTATGCAGGCGAGTGGGTGTATAATACCATCTCAGAACCACCTTATGTTAGTTCTCCCTAATGGCTACCGACAATGGCAGTAACCTCCCCTGGTCAAATATATTTTTCCACTGCCCCTCCTCTAATTCCTTTCCCAAATCCCCTTCCCACTCCCGCATATTTCTATGCTTGCTTACCAGTGGCCCCTGTATTGCCTTATACAGTGCCGAGGTTAAGCCCGGGGAGGTCTTCTTGCCATACCATATCACCTCTAACGGGGTATAGTCCTGCTCAAGGCCTTCCTTTCCTAATTTCTTACCAAGAAAATGTACCACCTGCCCGTAATAAAACCTATCCCCTTCCCGCAGCCCATATGTCTCCCGCAATTCTTCAAATGGAACCCATTCCCCCCATCCACAAATTGATAAAAGCACTTCAATCCCCCTTGCGCCCATCTTCAATATCCTCCCCCTTCTCTCCCGGGGCGAAACTCCTCCATATAGCACATCTCCCTCATCAGAGAGAAATGGGCCCCCCCTCCCTTCCCTTCTAAACCCCTGATCTTATCCCACTCTTGTAACACGTGGTGCACATATGGATTATCTCCAGGAACAAGCAGGAATGTAGTCATCACATATGGGTATCGTTGGTACCGACGGAGCCTGCGCGGGAACACTCCCCAGCGTCCAATTAGAAAGCTTTTGGGAGCATCCCACAGCACCTGCGTGCTGCCTTCCCGCCTTGCCCAACTGCCTCTCTCCAGTTATTCTTTTTCCGCGGACCCAGCAGGTCATTGTTCCTGTCACCGCAGAAGAATTCTTTTTTTCTTTCTTTCTTTTTTGTGGTCGCGTCTGCCTTCCTCGACGCTTTACCGGTACCGCCGGTTTTTTTCTTCTTATTTTTGTCTTTTAAAAAATATATATATATTATTGTCACGCCCTTAGCCCCTTACAGACAGTGTGGAGGGGCGTGCTTGTCATAGGAGAGATTCACCATTTAGCCTTTACCTGACTGGCTGCCTTGTAATGCCTCATGGGAAAGGTAGTTCAGTCAGGAGGTACTTGGCTTCAGGTAAAAAAAAACACAATTATAGTTGGCTTTGAGTGGTAAGGCTTTTGACAGAAATTTTTTTTTTTTAATTTTTTATTTATAAATTTAACAACATTACAAGGGAGAAAAAAAAATTCCACCAAAACAGTATTCACAATACTATTATTAAGGAAAGAAAAGTAACAAATTAGTCCACATTAAGGAGAGCTACATTCTAAAAAAAAAAAAAGGAAAATAATAACAAAGCTACCAAATGGTCCGGAAATACAATCATAAGCTCAATATACATTGTCAAGAGAATCAGAAAAAACAAAATGAAATTAAAATTCCATTATTTATCTTTAAGAAAATTCTGTAATTGCTCAACCTCAGAAAATACAAAACGATTACCCTGAAATAACACCTGGCATTTACAGGGAAACTTCAAATAAAATGAGGCTCCCAAGGACAACACTTACGCTCGCAACTGCAAAAAAGCTTTGCGTCACGCTTGAGTAACCCTGGAAACGTCGGGGAATATTTGAATCGGTTGCCCACAAAACTTCATAGATTTCTGTTTAAAATATGACCTCAAAACTCTCTCCTTATCCATGTGTAACACAAAAGTAACTAATAACGTGTCCCTAGAGGATATCTCATCCGTGGAAGATTCCAAAAAATTGGAAATATCCAAGGTGGAAGAAGCAACTTGCTGATCTAATAAATCTCCCCCTTGATTTACATCTCTTACCACTCTCCCCTTAGGGACATAATATATTTGAGAGACCATAATATCACTCCCATCATTAATCAATAAGATATCCTTGAGATATTTCTGAAACAAAATTAATGGTGATAAATAATGGGTTTTAGGAAAATTTAACAATCGCAAGTTCCTAGAACACGCTACATTTTCCAATATTTCATCTTGTTGGTGCAAAGAAGAAAAATCTTGAACAAATTTAGCTGAAATAGATTGATGGGAGGTTAATTGATCTCTATGCGAAATAAACCCTTTTTCCAACTCTAACAAACGAGCATCGTGGTCAGCTAACTTAGTTACCGTTTCTCTAGTAAACGCAGCCACCTTCTGTAGGGACACACCCAAGGCTACCTCCATACGAGAAAGCACTATCCAAAGATCTTTAATAGAAACATCAGGTGGAGGTGACAAGGGTTGCCCTGTAGAAGGAAAGGAAACAACAGAAGGAAGGGGAGGAGGAAATTTTTCCGAGGTGGGTTCCAACTGTAAGAAGGAACCTGAAAGCACATCACAACCTGGCCCCTCTATCTGCTTAACATCCGACAGAGGGGCTTTACTGGCTAACACATCCAACTCCTGACAGGGCTGAGCTAAACCCAACATAGGCGAGGGGATGGAAGAAACAGTACTCACACTTGAGGTATTACTCGGGGTTGATGATAAAAGTCCCCCAACAGGCACAGCAGTGCCTGTTGGGGGACTTTTATCCACAGAAATTTATTGATGGGGTAAATGCTAGGGTCATAAATTAACACCTTTGGATTGTTTCTCCAGGATTCTTTCAAAAATACATCAGGATATAACTGAACTCAAAACAAAACAGCTTATAATGTTCTTTAGCATAAAGAAAAGTCCTTCAACAGCTAATGCTACCAGACACGGCTAGCAGTGCTGTTCAAAATAAACAGAAACAGCTTTTCCTAAAGCAAGTTTCTTTTCTCTCAGTCCAGAACACTTCCCAGCTGTTTGTCTCCTTAAGCACAGGAAAACTTTCAACAAGAAGTTAAACTCTTCATAGGCAAACAATTCTCTATGCAAGGTTTTTAGGAATAGTGAAAAACAAAATCAAAGCTTTTCTTACTTTCACCGTCAGCACGGCTTCAGGCTGTGCACTGCACTGGCTAGCAGCTGTTTAACAAGTTGTAATTAGACAGCTGCAGTTTGCTCAGCAAAGGTATTTCTCCTTTAATACAGGACTTCCACAAGTTATCTACAGGCTCTCAGGGTTACCAGACTCTGGAGGTTTTCCTTACGGTTGACTCCCTTCCAAACCCTCTGTATTTGAAGATTGGCATAAAGAAAAATCCATATATGAGTCGTCTTCTTCTACAGCTAGGTCTTGTTCATCCAGTTGCATGGGCTCTACCTTACACTCTGGCTCAGAGGGCTTAGCTGACTGCCTTCCGTTAGGGCAAAAACTGTCTCTTGCAACTCTGTAGTGCTCCAAATTAGACAAGCTTCTAATGCTCCTACCTGGGGCAAGGCTTGTATCAGCTTCTCCTCGCTCATGCTCTGGCCACCATTCACCTGAGCTTCCTCGTCCTGTCCTCCAACTTGTGTTCCTGGTTCCTGCTGTTCTTACTGTTCCAGCTCCATTCCTGTTCCAGTAAGCATTCCTACTCCTCTCTCTCTCTGGATAATCTGACCTAGTCATAAACCTCTCAGGCTCCAGCCCCACCCCTTCTCCTCTCAGGTGTTGGAGATCAAACTGCCTCGTGGCAGCTGAGTAATTGGGGAATTCAGTGACGTAAGGGTTCCTTACCCTGGGCCTGCATTCCCTCTCCTTTTCTCCACTAGGGGCATTCTGCAACCTATTGCAGCTAGGAAATACCTGCTTTCTAGGTGTAAATGGAGTTTTGTGTCTCTGACCTTGAAAATAGGTCCTTTGATAAGGGTGAATTCCTTCTATTTATCCCTGTCTCCTGGGTCCTGATAAGCTTCCTTATCACAATATATTCTCTTTTTCTTTTTCTTCAGGTGCATGCGCCTTTGTGGGCCTTAGGCCCAAAAACGTTTCCTTACCATGGAGAAACCTGCCTCAGGTTTCAAAAGGTGCACCAAGTGTGGCGGTACCATTTCCGTCACCGACACCCATGAATGGTGTCTAAAATGTTTAGGTCCTGACCACTCCATCACGGATTGTATGTCCTGCGCCATGATGTCTAAAAGAGGTCGGCAGAACCGAGCTGCTAAGCTCAGTACCCTGTTTCCCTCTGATGCAGCTTCGGTGGCATCGACGTCTTCCAGAGCTGCTTCTTCCTCCCGTGGATCTCAGGTAACTAAACATAAGTCCAGCCGGTCCTCAAAGGGTAGATCTCCTTCTAAGCATCGAGATGCCTCTAGCGTTGCCCTTGAGGATTCTGCACCGGCAAAATTGCCCCAGCGGGAGGCTTCGGCTTCCAAAGCATTATCGGGGTTCCAGGATGTTCTCGAGGCCTCGACCTCGGCAGAACTACTGGTGCCATGCTCTGGGGTACCGGCGGTCTCCTTCTGTACCGACATCCAGGCATTGGCAGCGTCGATAGACCAGAGAGTCCTGGCTATTGAGCGCAGTCTGGCGGCTCTTCTTGCGGCATCGACGCCCTCGGCACCGTGACAGACAATTCCACCGGCACCGGCCCCGGCATCGGTATCGGTACCGATAGCATCGGCATCGGTGTCTGCTTTGCCGGTACCCAGTCATCCGATGACCTCCGGTACCGATACCCCGGTACCGACTTCGGTCGGTACGGGTATCGGGCTCTTCAAGAGCATCCGGACAGACGGTACTTCAAGTCCTCAGAAGAATCTGAGGATTCTGACAGTTCTGTCGATGCAGCGATGCTTCTCTCAGAGGAGCCCTCCTCCCCTAAACGCAGGATGTCTCCTCCA
The DNA here is from genome assembly GCA_033557465.1 of Ichthyophis bannanicus. Lineage (NCBI taxonomy): Eukaryota > Metazoa > Chordata > Amphibia > Gymnophiona > Ichthyophiidae > Ichthyophis > Ichthyophis bannanicus. Next base: position 554,711,092 of record CM066031.1, read on the forward strand.
GAGGATATTTCCTTCCAGGATTTTATCAGGGAGGTGGCTCGGGGCCTGTCCATTACTGTGGCCCCTGAAACAGAGCCAAGGGCCAAGGAGTTGGAAATTTTACAATATCCCAAAACTCCTAAGGAGGCAGCTACCTTGCCCATTCATGAGATTTTATATGATCTCATGTTAAGGATGTGGGAGACACCTCTTACCACCTCTCCTCATCCTCGCAGACTGGATACTATGTATCGAGTCCCTCCTTGTCCTGGTTTCCATAAGACTCAGCTTCCTCACCACTCTATTGTAGTGGAATCAGCTATGAGAAGGATCAAGAGTGCAAAGAGGCATGCCTCTAATCCTCCAGGACGTGAGTGCAGAACCCTGGATGCTTTTGGACGTCGGGTCTTCCAAGCTTCCATGCTTTCTGCCAGGATCAGTTCCTGTAGTCTCTACATGGGAATGTTCCTGAAGGAGGTAACAGATGATTTAGAAGCTTTAAGTCCTATTCTTCCTGAGGATAGACGACAGGATTTTCTCACTTTGGTCAAACATGCCCAAGATGTTTCTAAATTTGCCAACCGTGCAGCCTTTGACTGCTTTGAGTGCATAAGCAGAACCTCGACTATTGCCATAGGTGCACGTAGAATTGCTTGGCTCCAGGCATCTGATCTAGAGCTCTGGGTACAAGACAAATTGGGAAATATTCCTTGTACTGGTGAGAACCTGTTTGGTAAAGATTGGCAGGAAAAGGCCAATGAGATGGATGCTGACAACTCCACTTTGGATAGGTTGTCCAAGTCTACAGCTGATCCTGCTAGAAAGAAATTGTTCAAGAAACCATTCTTTTCTAAAAAGAAAAAATATTATCCTGCTTATGTTCTGCAGGGCAGCTTGCCAAGAAAGGTCAGCAACCACCCAAACAGAAGAAAGCAAAGACTGCTAAGCCTCAGCCAGGCCAGCAGTCTCAGCCTCCACAGGGCCTTTGACTTTCAGCTAGAGAACTTAGCCTTCCTGGCTCTCGGGGGACCAGACCCTTCCACCATTCCAGGAAGGTTATGTCATTTTGCCCCCAGATGGGGGCAAATAACAGCAGAGCATAGGACACTCTCCATCATAAAGGAGGGGTACAAGCTTCATTTTTCAAGCATGCCCCCTCACACAATAGTAAAACAGTTCAATTCTCCGACATCTCTCATCAACCTGTTAGGTCAGGAGGTCGCTATCCTTCTTGCCCAAGGGGCAATAGAAGAAGTACCCATTCATCAGCAGGGTACAGGGTTCTATTCCCCTTATTTTCTTATCCCAAAGAAAACAGGGGGTTACAGACCTCTCTTAGACCTCAGAGGATTGAACAAATTCCTTGTCAAGGAGAAATTCAAGATGATTTCTCTCGGATCTCTGCTGCCATACCTTCAGAGTCAGGATTGGCTTTGTTCTCTAGATCTCAAGGATGTGTACACTCATGTCCACATCCATCCAACCCACAGAAGGTTCCTTCGGTTCCTTTTTCAGCAAAAGCACTACCAATACAGGGTGCTTCCTTTTCGCCTGGCCTCAGCACCAAGGGTGTTCACGAAATGCTTGGTTGTAGTAGCAGCATTTCTCTGCACTCTAGGGATATTCGTCTTCCTTTACTTAGACGACTAGCTCATTCGAGCACCAACAGAGTCAGAGGCCAGGACTTCTCTATCCTGCACAATGTGTATCCTTCAGTATTTAGGGCTGGTAATAAACATCCCAAAATCCAGTCTAACTCCCACTCAGTCTTTAGAGTTCATAGGAGCTTTGCTGGATACCAGAAAGGCAAGGGCCTATCTTCCCCAGGCCCGTTGCCTTCGCATGGTGCAGTTAGCTTCTCAAGCAGTGCTAAAGCCTCATCTAACTGCTCGAGAAATGTTACAACTACTAGGCCACATGGCATCTACTGTGCATGTGGTTCCCTATGCTCGCCTCCATATGAGGGCAGCTCAGTGGACTTTATCCACCCAATGGACCCAGGCATCAGGATGCCTGTCAGACAAAATAGCAAACACAAGTCGCCTTATTTTGTCCCTCCAGTGGTGGAAGTCCACTCAAAACCTGTTGCTGGGGTCCCCTTTTCAACAACCCTTACCACAAGCAACTCTCACAACGGATGCTTCTCTGATGGGTTGGGAAGCTCATCTCCAAGACCTCTCCACCCAAGACACCTGGTCTCCACAGGAGAGTCATCTACATATCAGTCTCTTGGAGCTCAGAGCAATCTTCCTTGCTCTGCAAGTGTTCCACACCCTGCTCAGCTGCAAGACAGTCCTCATTCATACGGACAATCAAGTAGCCATGTTCTATGTGAACAAGCAGGGGGGAACAGGCTCTCTGTCGCTTTGCAACGAAGCTTTGCGACTATAGGCCCTCGCCAGAGAGCATCAGATTCATCTCCTGGCAGTGTATTTTCCAGGCATACAAAACTCTTGGGCAGACAGACTCAGTCGAGTTCCTCTTCCCACGAATGGTCTCTGCATGCAGACCAGATAACCACGATTTTTCAAATTTGGGGAACCCCGGATATAGACCTCTTTGCAAGTCCGTGGAATGCCAAACTTCCCCGGTTCTGTTCCAGAATTCCGGCTCAGAAGGCTCAGGCCAGGGATGCTTTCCTCCTTCATTGGGGTCAAGACTTCCTGTATGCCTTTCCACCCATTCCCCTAATTCCCAAAACCCTGTTCAAGCTTCAGAGAGACAGAGGCTATATGATTCTCAGCTCCACATTGGCCACGGCAAGTGTGGTATCCTCTACTTCTACATCTCTCTCAAGCTCCCTCCCTGGAGTTAGGGTCTGCTCCAGATCTATCTCAGGAGGACGGAATGTTATGGCATCCCAATCCTCAGTCTCTGCATCTCAGGGCTTGATTGCTGAAGGCCTAGATCTCCAAGATCTTAATCTTCCTCAGCAAGTAAAAGATATTCTTTTTGCTTCCAGGAAACCTTCCACAAGACGCTCTTATGCTTTTAAGTTGTAAAGGTTTACCATATGGTGTTCGCAGAAGGGTCTTAACCCCCTTGCGATACCTCTGGAATCATTGCTGGAGTATCTACTTCATTTATCCAATGCAGGACTTCAGACTAACTCAGTAAGAGTCCATGTGAGTGCTATTGCAGCTTCCTTTAAGCCTCTAAATGGACAATCTATTTCCTCTCATCCTCTTATAGCAAGATTCATGAGAGGCCTTCTTCTAACTAAGCCTCCCATTAGACCACCACCGGTGTCATGGGACTTAAACCTGGTTCTTGGGCAGCTCATGAAGCCACCCTTTGAAATTTTAGCTACTACCTCCTTGAAATTCCTTTCTTGGAAGGTTATCTTTCTCATTGCAATCACATCAGCACGTCACATTAGTGAGTTGCAAGCGCTAGTAGCTGATCCACCTTATACAAGGTTCCATCATGACAAGGTAGTCATTAGGACTCATCCACACTTTATGCCAAAGGTGGTCTCGCCTTTTCATCTAAACCAAGCGGTCTACCTACCTGTGTTTTCCAAGGCCTCATGCATCAAATGCAGAGAGGAATCTTCATACCTTGGACTGTAAAAGAGCTTTAGCCTTTTACTTACAAAGAACACAGCAACATAGAAAGTCCTCTCAACTCTTTGTTGCTTTTGATCCTTCTCATTTGGAACTTTCAGTCTCCAAGAGAACACTGTCTAACTGGATTGCTCATTGTATTTCCTTCGCCTATCAGAGTAAGAATCTTTCTCTGGAGGGCCCTGTCACAGCTCACAATTTGAGAGTCATGGCAGCCTCAATGGCTCATCTCCACTCTGTGTCTATTGACGACATCTGTCGAGCAGCCACTTGGGCCTCGGTTCATACCTTCACAGCCCATTACTGCTTGGACAAGGACTCCCGCTGGGATGCCTTGTTTGGTCAGGCTGTTCTCCAACACCTGTTCCATACTTAATCAACTCCTACCCGCCATCCCTGATAGGATGCCAGAGATCCATGGGGGGAAGTGGAGCCCTGGTCAGGGACACACAACTTCTGGAGTCTCTCCCTGGCACCTAAAGCTAGGGAGTCCCCATATGTGATGACTACATTCCTGCTTGTTCCTGGAGATAGCATAGTTACTCACCTGTAACAGGTGATCTCCGGGAACAGCAGGAATTTAGTCCTCACAACCCACCCACCTCCCCTAGGAGTTGTATCTCTCTATCTATCTGTTTCCTTTCCCTCTCTCTCTCTCTTTGTCTCAGCTTTACAACTCAACTGGAGAGAGGTAGTTGGGAAAGGCGGGAAGGCAGCACGCAGGCACTGTGGGATGCTCCCAAAAGCTTTCTAATTGGACGCTGGGGAGCGTTCCCGCGCAGGCTCCGTCGGTACCAACGATACCCATATGTGAGGACTAAATTCCTGCTGTTCCTGGAGATCACCTGTTACAGGTGAGTAACTATGCTATCCCGCACCTTTGCCCCTCTCTCTCCCCTTCCCATCCAGGGAAGGCCAGCCAAAGGCCGCCCCTCCCTCCACACTCCTTTTCCATCTCCACATAGTTCTTCTGCTCCCCCCCCGTCTCGCCAATCCATCACGTGGCGTGCCTGGGCCGCCCATTAGTATACCTGCAGATTAGGTACCCCCAGCCCCCCCTCTTCTCTCCTCCTATACATCACAGCTCGCGCTATCCTAGGTGGTCTTTTCTTCCAAATATATTGGTTCACCCTCCTCTGTATCCCTCTCAGGTGCGCCCCCGGGATGGCCACCGGCAGTGCATGAAAGTAATACAACACTCTCAGGAGCACATTCATTTTTACCGACGCTATCCTCCCCTGCCACGATATTTCAGATCGCGCCCACCTCTGTGGGTCCTGACCTATCTCTTTCCACAGTTTGCTATAATTTGCCCCATATATCACCTGTGGCTGCGGTGTTATATTAACCCCCAAATATCTAATACCTCTCTCCACCCACTTAAAGGGGTAGCCTTGCTTCAGCCTCTCCAGCATCGGCCGGGGCATATTGATGTTCAAGGCCTCAGTTTTATTAGGGTTCATTTTGAACCCTGATACTTCTCCATTCTTTCCCAGCTGCTTCAGAAGCTCCGGCAAAGTCTCCTCTGGCTGTGTCACCACCATTAGTACATCATCTGCAAACAGATATTTTATGGTGGTTCCCTCTCTGTAACCCTCACACCTTTCCATTTCCCCTAATTGCCCGGGCCAGGGGTTCAGTAGCGATAGCAAACAGTATCGGGGACAGAGGGCACCCCTGACGCGTCCCCCTCTCCAGATCTAGAGCCGCAGTGTACCTCCCATTGATCTTTACCCTCGCTTTAGGGCGCCTGTACAATGCTTGTACCCACCTCATAAACTTGGGGCCTATGCCCATCCTCCTCATGACTAGAAACAGGAAATCCCAATCTACCCTATCGAACGCTTTCTCAGCGTCTATAGACAGCAACATTGCCTCTACCCCCTGGTCTCGCGCCCCCCAGACTGCTTCCAGCACCCTGTTTATATTGTCAGAGGCCTGCCGCCCCGTTATGAATCCGGTTTGGTCTAGCCCTATCAATCCCAGCATCAAAGCATCAACCTGGTCAATCTGTTGGCCAGCACCTTAGCGATGATTTTCACGTCTGTGTTTATCAAAGAAATGGGGCGGTAGGACCCACACTGCATAGGGTTTTCCCCCCCTTGAGTAGTACTGTAATCCCCGCTGTAAGCATCTCCGCCGAGAGATGCCCCCCTTCCTGCTGTACTCCATTGGCTACACTCACCAGCCTTTCCAACAGGTCCTCCCGAAACGTTTTATAAAAAGCCCCCGTCAGGCCGTCCAATCCCAGGGCCTTCCCAGGCGGCCTCTCCTCAAGGGCCTGCTCCACTTCCTCCCGTGTTATATCCCCCTCCAGTCCCGTCAGCTCTATCTCCTTTAAATAGTCCTCCCTTTGTGCCAACGTCCCTCCCTCCTTCCTCTTATACAGCTCCCAGTAATATTGGCAAAATACTGTATCTGTTTATACTGAGTGATAGGACTGTATCCCTATTTTGTTTAAAGTAATAAGAAACACTGTACCCCAACCCATCTATCCCTGCTAAACTGTTGGTACCCAACAACTATCTTGCCAGCCTACACTAACCCATCTCTAGGCCAGCTGCCTTGATTACACCCCACACTGCGCCACACGAATCCAAAAACCCAAGTATTTCTGGCAGACATAAAATGGAGCCTGCTCACACTTTCCTGATTTTGTGCATGTGTATACTGACATCCTCATATAGAACCATCCCACACTCACAATACTGCATTCCTCTACTATATACACCAATCTACCTTCTCCACCCCCCCCCACCATTACCCATCCTGCATCAATACAACTTAAATCCTATCACCACCACACAAACGCCAAGCAAATTACCCCAACGACACACCCATATCAAAGGAAATAGATCACAAAAACACCCTAAAACCAAAGCAAAGAACACTATTGGATCCCAAATACAACTCACACGAACAACACACCCAGAACATCACACATGTAACATTATCCTTATTAATGCTAGGTCAATAAGGAATAAAACGCATATTATCCACAACATTCTAACTGACGAACAACCAGATATCCTATGCATAACAGAAACATGGCTCACTGACTCAGACCCTGCAACAATGAACCAAATACAGAAGCCCGGATACCAACTATACAACTGCCCACGCATCAACAGAAGAGGAGGCGGAGTCCTTATAGCAGCCAAAACCAGCCTTCAACTCACAACCACATCTACGGTCACAAATCCCGATCTTGACCTACTCAAAGTCGAGAGCATGACATTATCCATCTGCCTAATCTATCGACCTCCCTCACCACAGCACGAAACACTAGCCACAGCACTAGAAACCATCACATCCACACAAAGCAAAAAATTCCAAATCATCCTCGGAGATTTGAACCTAGCATCAATTCCTCCGTCCCACACGGACTCCTTCTATGAAGCCATCGACCAATTGGGTTTCCAACAAATAGTAAGCAACCCCACACACGATAGAGGCAACATCCTAGATATGATTTTCATACCCAGAAATCCACAACAAAGCAATGAACCACCTATAATAAACATAACTCAAGTACCATGGTCAGACCACCACCAAATCAACTGTAAACTTAAACTACAGTGCCAACCCAAAAACTCAAAGGAGATGAGAATGACCAACCCCATTAGGAAATTCAGCAAACTCAACGAGGAACACCTCATAAGCACCATTGCATCCCACATAAACCTAGATTCCACAGACCTCGACGAACTAACTAACAGATGGAACACACACATCCAAAATACATCTAACCCAACATTGAAACACACAACAAACACACATAAGATCAACTCGGAACCCTGGTACACAGGAACTCTAATAAAATCAAAAAGGAAGCTCCGTAAAATAGAGAGAAAATGGAGACAAACCAAATCCTCCGATCTCAAAACTAAATACATGGCCCATCTCGCAAAGTACAAAGACGACGTGAACAGTGCAAAAAAAATTACATCACACCAACATCCTAAACAAGGTGATCAATCGCCCGCGAGAGTTATTTGAACTAGTCAAATCACTAACCAAAACCGACCAAAATGCCAACCTCAACAACTCCATCAAGGTCCAAACACTGGCAAACCACTACGCGACCAAACTTACGGCCCTAGTCCTCCACCCCTCCCCCCCCCACCAACACTACAAATCAGAAGTGAGAATAACACGACGCAAAACCAGTTATGGGAGCACTTCCACAAAATAGGAACCCAGCAAATCACAACCATTGTCACAAGCCTAAAAAGCACCACCTCCCCACTAGACCCCTGTCCTGCATCCTGGATCAAGGCAGTGAAACAAGACATAGCACCTCACATAGCACACATAGTTAACCTATCCCTACAACAAGGAATCATGCCCTCAGAATTAAAGAAATCAGTCATTAGACCGATCCTAAAAAACACTACACTCAACGGAGAAGACCCAGCGTCCTACCGTCCCATATCAAGTATCTCATTCCTGGCAAAGATCGTAGAAAAAACGGTCCTTCTACAGCTCCAAGACCATCTGACTGACAATGCTCCTCTTGATGACCAGCAATATGGCTTCAGGCAACATCATGGAGTTGAAACCCTGTTACTAGTCCTACTTAACAACCTCCTAAAGGGCCTTGAAAACAAAAAGAAAATGTACATTCTTGTATTCATTGACATCTCCGCTGCTTTTGATACAGTCAATCATGGGACCCTCATAAATAGGATAAAATCAATAGGAATAACAGGAACACCACTATTTATTTATTTATTTATTTATTACAAGTTCTTATATACCGCACTATTCGGCATCAGCGCGGTTTACATTATAACATAAAGACCATAACAACAAGCTGTTTGGTTTACATCGAACAGGAGTACCAACTTGGAGAACCGGGTTAAACTATATACATGAGATATTTACATAGAACAGAATAGAGTCATAGTAATATAAAGAACGGAAGGGTGGTTTCATGAGTGAGTCACTTCTTCTGGTTCAATTGCTGGTAGGGTAGTATTGAAGGAAGAGGTGGTATTTGAGTGCCTTCCTGAACTGGGGTAGGACAGTAATGGCCCTTATGTCGGAGGGTAGAGCGTTCCAGCATTTGGGGGCATATAAACTGAATGCTCTGTTTGAGGTTGTCATGTTGCACTTTGTTGATGCCTTCGAGGTTGTTAGTAGGTTTACGGCTGTTGCTCTTCTGGATCTGTTGGGGGGTACAGTGTGAATCAGATCTGTGAGTGAGGAGGATGAGATACCCTTGATTGCCTTGAATGATAGGACTAGGGTTTTAAAGATGATCCTCCCATGGATGGGGAGCCAGTGAAGCTGTTTAAGAATGGGAGTTACGTGGTCGCTTCTGGATGCTCCGTAGAGGACTCTTGCTGCGGCATTCATGGCCATCTGTAAAGGGCTAAGAGTGGATTGAGGGAGACCTTGTAAGATGGCATTTGCAAAGTCGAAGTGTGGCAGGATTAGCGCTTGGTATATGGTCCGGAAGTCGTCCGGGTCCAACAGGGAGCGTATATGCCTGAGAGAGCGGATTTTGAAGTATACAGCTTTGACTATGTTATTTATGTGATGTTTCATATCCAGACGTTGGTCCAATGTAACTCCAAGGTATCTTATTGTTTCTTTAGTTTGTAGGTCAGCTTCCTTGACACTGACGTGGGCTGGAGGAGTGAAGTTGGGGTCTCTGGCGATGAAAAGCACCTCTGTTTTTTTATGCTGAATGCGTAGGTTTTGTGATTGGAGCCACTCAGAGACCGTATTGAGGCAGTCTACTAGTGGTGCCAGGTCTAATTGAGTTGTAGAGAAAGGCATATATAAGAGAATGTCATCTGCGTATATCAAGCAGTTGACTTTGAATGATCTTATGATGTCGCAGATGGGCTGCATGTATATATTAAATAGTAGGGAAGACAATGAGGAACCTTGAGGCACACCTTGCTTTTGATGGAAGCGTTTTGACTCTTCTGAACCAGACTTCACATATTGCCATCTTCCATCCAGATAAGAGTTACACCATTCTAATGCACTGTTGCAGATACCTTTCTCTTTCAGTCGTCCGAGGAGAATTTCGTGGCTTACAGAGTCGAACGCCGCAGCGATGTCTAAGAAGACGAGTACAAATCCTTGTCGGATGTTGTTAATGCCTGTGATAATGTCGTTGAATAGGTTAGTGAGTAGGGTCTCGACCCCATGATATTCTCTGAACCCATGTTGGCAGTGATCTAGGGGAGCTGTGGTGTCTATATGCTCTTGGATTTGCCGTTGTGCCTCCTTCTCAATTATCTTGGCTAAGAGGGGAATGCTAGCTATAGGCCTATAAGATTCGACCTTTTGCGGGTCTAGCTTGGGGTTTTTCAAAAGTGGCCTAATGGAAGTCTGCTTGAGTGCTGCGGGGAAGTAACCTGTTGTGAATGAGAGGTTCATTAGATTTGTAATAAAGGGGCTGAACACAACGTAGCTCCTTAATCCAAAAAGCTGGGCATGGGTCCGTTTGTGCAGTGGAGGTGTTGAGAGATGCTATGGTATCCTCGATGCATTTAGTGGATGGAGTGGAGAATTTATTTAGTGAGGTTGCATTCGCTGGTTCTTGGAACGGGACTGTTGACACCTTGTTAGTTTGCACGATCTTGGATTGCATGTAGTCAGCGAATTTCTGTGGATGAATCTCACTGTGTTGTTCGGGAGAAGGTTCCTTTGAAAGGGATTTGACAAGGTTGAAGAGGTCACGTGGTTTATTCAGTGATCTCTTTAGTGTGTCCGTGTGATATTGTTTCATTGTGGTTGTGATTGCTTCACGGTGTGTGGAGAGGTGGGTACGGTAGGCGGTCTGATCTTCAGTAGAAAGCGATCGGCGCCAGCGACGCTCCAGTCTGCGGAGTTGAGTCAGAGAGGATCGCAATTCAGGAGAGAACCATGGGGCGGTGCTTCTTTTTCTCCTCTTTGTGTTATTGGAAATTGGAGGTTGTGATATGGCATGCAGATTGGAGTTCCAGGAGGTGATTAGTTCGTCGAGGTCTGGTACAGTTTTGCTGAGGAGTGATTGGGTCTCAGCCACGATGTGTTCCCTGTTAAATGGTCTAAATCTTCTTGTGGGCGTCCGTGATGTGCTGTGCATGTTTTGGCTTCTGTGCAGCTGCTCGTTGATGATGGGGATCTGGAAAATGATCAGTTTGTGGTCTGACCAGGGTACATCAACGATTGATATTGGTAGGTTGTGGTTTTGCTCGAAGACTGGCTGAGGAGCAAATACCAAATCCAGAATGTTTCCCTTTATATGAGTTGGTTTAGTGATAATTTGCTTGAGTCCCAGGTCTTCCATAGCACCAAGGAAGGCATTTGCGTGGTTTTGGGATAATGATGGGAGATTGAAGTCACCCATTATCCAATTTGGCTTATTGGGATTGAGGGTGCTGGCAGCAAGGTCAATAATGGTTGGGAGGTCATCTGGAGAAGCGGACGGTGTCCTGTATAAGAGGTTGAGGGAGAATTGCTGGTTTGTAATGGAGAGTATGTCTAGATTGTTTGAGCTAGAGGAATCTGTTATGTGGAAGTTAAGGTCCGATTTGGAGACTATGAGCACCCCTCCTCCTTTTTTGTTTTCTCTATGTCTTGTGTGTATGGCGAAATTGGGGGGTAGAAGTTGGTTGATGAGAACGTTATCTTCCGATGATAGCCAGGTTTCCGTGATCAAGAGTATCTCTAGGTTATAGAGGGAGATTGGTTCTCATCCTACATCTCAAATCGAACACAACAGGTTCAATTCAACGGAGAAAAAGCAGAATCTTTCTCCCAAACGCAGGGAATCCCCCAAGGCTCTGCTCTCTCAGCACTTCTGTTTAACATATATATGCAGCCACTATGCAAAATTTTCTCACGACACGAAATTAATTACCACATCTATGCCGATGATATCATGCTATACTCACAACTAGACACTAAAAACCCAGACTACAACCCACTAGAGACATGTATCAGAGAGATGCAAGACTGGTTGCAACAAAGTAGTATGTCAATTAATCACAAAAAAACCGAAGTAATGTATATCTCCAAAGAACCGAATTTTGACCCACCCACATCAATAACACTATGTAACAACACTTACCAAACAAAAAAAGAAATAAAGTATCTAGGAGTCACATTTGACTGTGACCTAAAGATGGAAAAACACCTCCGAAAGACCAACAGAGCAGTTTTCCACAAGCTTAGAGTGCTCCAACCCATTCGGAATATTATTGATCCCCAAGACTTCAGAACAGTGGCCCAAGCACTCATCATGCCACATTTTGACTACTGCAACGCCATCCTACAAGGTTTACCTAAAAAAACCCTAAACATATTACAAATGGCACAAAATGTAGCTGCCAGGGTCATAATGAAGAAAAATCTAAGTGACCACATCACACCAGTGCTAATTCAATTACACTGGCTACCCATAACAGCTCGAACAAAATACAAAATACTAACAACCACCTTCAAACTCATCCACAACTTAGCACCTTCCTTCCTCAACAACCTAGTAAGATCGCAACCTCCTACCCGAAACAGAAGAACCCACAATTCCAACATCCTTCACACTCCAACAGATATAAGATCTGCCAAAGCTAACACCAGCCATAGGGCTTTCTCATATGTGGCACCAACACTGTGGAACCAACTCCCACCAGAACTACGAGCTAGCAATGACCTTCTAGACTTCAGAAAGAAACTCAAAACGCACATTTTCCAATCTCATTTCAACCTGAACTAAATCCACAGATGGAGCAGCCCCTGACCACTGTGGCCAAAAAGCTTATCCTGTATATATGTATTTATGTATATATGTAAATGAACTCCCCCATAGCTAAGAAGTGTTAACTCTGTATGATGTGCTTTTCTGACAATCTGTATGTAAACAAAATTTGTACCTGCCTTGATTCGGCAGTTTCACAATAGTAATCCTACCCGCTTCTGATCGCTGGAAGGAGCGGGCTACAAATGCTTGCTAAATAAATAAAATAAATAAATAAAATTGTTCCCCAATTTGTTTCTCAGATCTTAATTTCTCCCCCTTTGCCCCTTCCAGCCCCACTATAGCTGTCTGGGCCTCTCTTTTCCTCAGCTTATTGGCCAGCAATCTCCCTGCCCTATCTCCCCACTCATTAATAACACTGTTTCATGCTAGCCAGCTTGAACCCAATCTCTTCAACCTGCAATTTATGTATCTCCATCCTAAGCTGATTTAACTGCTTAAGGTCCTGCTGATTGCCCTGGACTTTATAGCGCTCCGCCACGCGCTTTATCTCTCGTTGCAGATTATCTTCTCTTGCCAGCCGTTGTTTTTTATACCTAGCTGCCCACATCATTAACCGCCCCCTCACCACTGCCTTCATGCCCTCCCACAGACCCACCCTCCCACTTCCCCAGTATCATTAATCCTCCAGTACTCCTGCAGACATACTTTAACATCCTTCACCACCTCCTCTTTTTTTAATAAACTTTCATTTAACCTCCAGAATCGCACTCCCCCCTCTTCCCTATTATACCCTATTCCCACCCACATTGGCGCATGGTCTGACCAGGTGATGTTCCCAATCTCTGCTTCCTGTATCCTGTGGCCCCAATCAGAAGGTAATCTATCCTGCTATGACTGTCATGGGGCGCTGAGTAGAAAGTATACTCTCTGCACCCCTCATGTTGCTGCCTCCACACATCCCTCAAATGGTATTTCCTCATGATTCGCTTCAGCACCCCTCTAGCTTTATTCTTCCCGTCTCCTCCCGCAGCTTGCCGGTTCCACTTCGGGTTAAGGGCCAGATTAAAGTCTCACCCCAAAATGAGCTTCCCCTGTACATGCTGGGCCAGTAATTCCTTCACCCATCTCCAAAACTGTACCTGCCTCTTGTTCGGTGCATAAATATTTACCAGAGTAACCTTTTCGCCCTGCCACTCCCCCCCCCCCACCCCCAGGACCAGCACCCTTCCCTCATTATCTCTCTCCACAGCACTTACCCTAAAGGAGCTATCCCGTCGTAACAATATAGCCACTCCTCCCTTCTTGCTCGCCTCCGCCCCCCTAATACCCCCAAAATACTGATATGGGTACATTGCATTCCGCATCAACCCCTCATTCTTTCTCCTCAAATGGGTCTCCTGCACCAGCACTATCTCCCATCCCAGCCTTGTGGCCTCTCTATAGAGCTGATGTCTTTTCTGAGGGTTATTCAGCCCCTTTGTGTTAATGGATCCTATCTTCCCCATTGGGTCCTCCTATTCTCCCATATCTCCCCCATCTATCCCTGCCGATAGACAGCTGGCCGCATCCCCCCCCCCCCGCTGACCCCCTCCCATCCCTCCCCCCACCCCTCCCCTCCCCCTCCCCCTCCCTGCATTACCACTCCCTCGGGAGTGCTCAAGTCAGCCCCAGTGATGCTCCCTAGGCGCTCGCTTTCCGCACCCTACCCCCCAACTCCCTCCTCTTCCTTCCCCCATCCCCTTCTTTACCAGTAAAACAACATTTAGTACATGCTATATTACCACTATTTCCTGCTATTCCCCCCCCCCTTCACACAGGCAGGCAATTTCTCCCCCCCCCTCCACTTATCTCCCTTCCCCCTCCCTCCTCAGCCCCTCCCCTCCTCTCCTTCCCCCGCACACCTCCTACTCCAGTCCTCCTGGGGAATCTAACACAATAAAGACACCAATTGCGCCTCTCCACCGCTACCATGGCATACGTTCTATTACATTTAAGAGCCAATTGTCTCAGCCGATAAAGTCCTTATCAGTCCAAACACCTCCTGGTTAAGGCAAGACACGTCCCCCTCCTCTCCATCTCCAGTCTCCCCTTCCACAGGTAGCTGCTCCTTGCCTCTGGATAGCCTGGTTAGCCATTTGCTCTTGTTTTTCCACTCTCTGCCATTTCATCCCTGCACTCCTGGCCTGTGAGCGCTGCTCCTTTGGCTGACTACTCGAGTGGCTCTCCGGGACATTTTTCACCCCCAGGTCACGCAGTATTTTCCATGCCCCTTCAGCACTCTGAATTCTACGCGAGGCGCCCTGTACCATCACCAGGAGCCCAAAAGGGTAGAGCCATTCGTATCACCAACCTTCTCTGCACAGCAAGGCTGTGACCCCTCGCATCTCCCAGCGCCGTTGCAGCGTGCCGGCCGATAGATCTTGATAAAGCTCAATCATTGCCCCTTCCCACTTGTAAGGCCCAAGCTTCCGCACCGCTGCCAGGAGCTTCTCCTTCAGCTTAAAGGAGCTCATACACGCTATCACATCTCGAGGTCTGTTATCACGAGTGGGGCCTAGACTCCGATGAGCTCTTTCCATGTGCATCTGCTTTCCATCCCACTCGCCCGTGGTGTCTGCCTCCTTCAGAATTGCACTAAACAGCTGTGTAAGCGTCTCCTCACAGTCCTTGAATCTTTGATCCTCAGGAATGCCCCTCACCCGCACATTGCACCGTCGTGACCTGTCCTCAAGGTCTTCAGTCTTCGCCTTCAGGAGGTCCTAGGCATGTTTCAGCTCTGCCCAGCTAGCTTGCAAGTCGCCCAGTGTGCCTGTTTGTTGCTCCAGCCTCTCCTCAGCTTCCTCCACTCTAGCCCCTAGTTCCTTTATGTACTGTCTCAGGGAGCCCAGCGTCTCTTTTAGTTCCTTCTTAAAGGAGCCCATCTCGGCCTTTAACTCCTCCTTAAAGTCCGTGAACCATTCCTTAAGGCCCCCCAGGGAGTTCGGGTTCATGTCTGACTCTCCATCTGTGTCGGACCTCTCTGCTGCATCGGCCTCCATTTTGTCCTCATGGCATACTTTCCCCAGCTCCTCTGCCACCGCGTATGAGGAGCGGTATTCCGCCAGCCGCTTTTTCACTGACATCTTCTCCGGTGCCTTATGCTCCTGTCTATGCTATCCGTCTCTCTGCGGTCAGGGTAGGATCGCTTGTTTTCTTGCTTTATTTTCGAGCGCCCCGGAGCTCCCTCAGAAAGCTGCCATCTCGCTCCCTGATGTCACCGGAACCCTGAGAGGCCTTCTTTTTTCTAAGCCTCCCATTAAGCCACCACCGGTGGCATGGGACTTAAATCTGGTTCTTGGGCAGCTCATGAAACCGCCCTTTGATCTTTTAGCCACTACCTCTTTGAAATTCCTTTCCTGGAAGGTCATCTTTCTTATTGCAATCACATCAGCATATCGCATCAGAGAATTGCAAGCGTTGGTGGCTGATCCTCCTTATACAAGGTTCCATCATGATAAGGTAGTCCTTAGGACTCATCCACACTTTATGCCAAAGGTGGTGTCACCTTTTCATTTAAACCAAGTGGTTTACCTTCCTGTATTCTTTCCAAGGCCTCACGCCTCAAATGCAGAAAGGAATCTTCATACTTTGGACTGTAAAAGAGCTTTGGCCTTTTACTTGCAAAGGACACAGCAACATAGAAAGTCCTCTCAACTCTTTGGAAGTCCCAAGTGACTAGGATCAAAAGCAACAGTCTCCAAAAGAACACTGTCCAGCTGGATTGCACAGTGTATATTTTTTGCCTATGAGAGTAAAAACCTTCCTCTTGAAGGCCATGTCACAGCTCACAATGTGAGAGCCATGGTAGCCTCCATGGCTTATCTTCACTCTGTGTCTATCGACGACATCTGTCGAGCAGTTACTTTGGCTTCAGTTCATACCTTCACAGCCCATTACTTCTTAGACAAGGACTCCTGCCAGGATGCCTTGTTTGGTCAGGCTGTTCTTCAACACCTGTTCCATACTTAATCAACTCCTATCCACCATCTCTGGTAGGATGCCAGAGATCCATGGGGGGAAGTGGAGCCCTTTCACAAGGGCACACAACATCTGGGGGCCTTCTCCCTGGCATCTGCAGCTAGGTAGTCTCCATATGTGAAGACTACATTCCTGCTTGTTCCTGGAGATAGCATAGTTACTCACCTGTAACAGGTGATCTCCGGGAACAGCAGGAATTTAAGTCTTCACAACCCACCCACCTCCCCTAGGAGTTGTATCTCTCTCTCTCTCTCTCTTTCCCTCTCTTTTGTCTCAGCTTTAAACTCAACTGGAGAGGGACAGTTGGGAAAGGCGGGAAGGCAGCATGCAGGCGCTGTGGGATGCTCCCAAAAGCTTTCTTATTGGACGCTGGGGAGCATTCCCGCGCAGGCTCCGTCGGTACCGATGATACCCATATGTAAAGACTAAATTTCTGCTGTTCCCGGAGATCACCTGTTACAGGTGAGTAACTATGCTATATCTAACCTTTCATTCAGTGCTATATATAACTCTCCCATCTTATTTTTTAGACTTCTAGAATTTGCATTCAGGCATCTCAGTTTATTTTGTTCATATTAACAATTTGGCTGTTGGATGACAGGGCTAATTTGGAATCTTTCAATTTTGTCTGATTTTTACTTAAAGGAACCTGGTTTTCTTTTACCTTTATTGGAACCTCTCTTTTGGGATTCCCTAACTTCTTGGGTAATCACTTTCCCCCATTATCTAGTTTAAAAGTTGTTCTATCTCCTTTTAAAGGTTAATGTTGGAAAGCCCTGGGGGCCTAGAGTCAAGATGGCAGCTTGAGCAGCAGCAGCAATGCAAGATACATTTTTGGAGGCTGAGGTATTTAGAGTCTCGATGCCTCGGGCTTGTGCCAAGAGGAAGGGAAAAGTCGCTGACCTACCTCCATATCGATTCCAAAGGCTTCTGCACAAGCGAAGCTTCAGTTCATGATGCCTGCTTCCTGAGACTTGCAGTCCTCTTTGGCGTTGTCTATGGCAGAGTCTGTAAACATCTGTAAAACTCAATGTTACTTGTATGCATTGTAGTATGTTCTTGTTCAATGTACACCGCACTGATTGTAATAGCGCGGTATAAAAGAATTGTTAAATAAATAAATTAATTAATTAATTAATGGTAATGGGGCTTCTTTGAGTCCCGAGCAGCGTTCAGTCCTGCCGTGGCCTGGACCAGAAGTGAATGCCAAGGTGCAGCTGACCTCATTTGAGGGACCCCCTCTGAGTTTGAGGCCAGTAGCAGCGGCTCCTGTGGCGGATGAATCTGCCCTGGGGGATCTGGGGAGAAGTTCTAATCCTTGTACTGTATGTCAAAGGCAGAGGTGACTAGACCAGCTGTAATCACTATGGAATTGTTATGAGATGCCATCAAAGGAGTGGATTCCAACCTGTCTATTTTTGCTGACAAGTTAGTCTGATTTGAACATTGTTAATGCCAAGACAGCAAAGCATGAGTTGTCTTTTACTCAGGCTGTGTGGTTAGAGTGTGTGAAATCAGCCTTGGAAGCTCTTCAACCTGTGAGTACTGCCCAAATTAAGGAGAAAGACGTTTTGAACAGGAAACTTCTTTATTTGGAAAACCAAGTTCATAAGAATAATTTGAGATTTCTAAATTTTCCTTAATGTCCCCTAGTTTAACTGGTGGACATGTTAAGGAAATATTTAAGTGAAGTTTTGAAGATGCCTAGAGAAGCTATACTATCAATTACATGGCCCCAGTGCTTATCACTTTCTGTTTGTGGAGGGTCAGGTGCAGGTCCAAGAGTAGGAGAATCACCACATGTGGGCAATTTGCCTCCTTAGAATCATCTTTGGAAGTTATTATGGACAGGACCACATTAGTGACTTGCTTTGCTTTTGAGTCAGACAGGAATGTTGTCTTAAGGTTGTTTTTCCATAACACGTCTGCTACTTTTCTAGGTTCAAAAATTTATGTATTTCCTGAAGTATCTAGAGATACCCAGAAGAAGTGCTGGGAATTTTTGGCCCTTAGAAATAGGGCCATAAAGCTTGGTGCATCTATGAGGTGGGTTTTTTTCACCTTGTAAATGTTTGGTTGGGCTGCATTGTAAACAGTATGGTTTCTTTTTTTAGCATGATTAATTTCAGCAGTTTATTGCAGCTAGAGAAGAATCCACTACTCAGGTGATGCTCCCAGAAGGAAATGCAAGTTAACTGCCTGAGTCTGCTTGTCTTGTGTTTGCTGCTGATAGATTTGAATTTGTGTTTCCCTCTTTTTTTCTTGGCTCCTGTTGTGTGTGTTATTGTGAACTATTCTATTTTATGTTGATAATGGTTTGATTTTTGTTTCTTTTGAGATGGTTTTTCTGTTATTACCTTTTCATTTAATGATGTTTGTATGTAAATTTTGAAACTGCATAAATAAAAAATTAAAATTAAAAAATTAATGCCAGCAGCCTGGTTTCACCCTCGTTAAGGTGGAGACCATCCTTTCAGAAAAGCATCCTCCTTCATGTTGCCCACCAGCGTCTCTCCACACATTGAGACTCCGGAGCTCTGCTGCTTCTTGGTTCCTATGCATGGAATAGGAAGCATCTCTGAGAATGCTCCCTGGAAGTTCTGGATTTCAATTTTCTACCCAAAGCCTAAATTTAGCTTCCAGAACCTCCCTCCGATGCTTTCCTATATCATTGGTATCAAAATGTACCAAGATTGCAGACTCTTCCAGCACTATCTAAAATCTTATCTAGGTGGTGCATGAGGTCTGCTACCTTTGCAGCAGGCAGGCCTGTAACCAGATGATCCTAACCACCACCAGCCATCCAGCTATCTACATGCCTAATGATTGAATTGCCAACCATAGCGGCCATTCTAACTCTTCCCTTATAGGCATATGGCCCTGGAGATGCATCCTTGGTGAAAGAGGGTATTACATCACTTGGAGGATAGGTCCTAGCTACAGGATCACTTCCTACTGCACCAAGGTGGTGATCTCTCTTCACATGATTTTTCTCCTCCATGGCAGCAGAAAGGCTGCCAGACTGGAGGTGGGACTTCTGTACTACATCCCTGTAGATCTCATCTCTGTTTGCCTCAGCCGCTTCAAGCCTGCTACTCTAGCCTCCAGAGATTAGACTCATTTTCTGAGAAAAAAAAGAGCTTTTTGTAGCTAGTGCACACACTAAACCTCTCACCAACTGGTACAAATTCATACGTGTAACACTCTGTGCAAAAGACAGGATAGCTTTTTTGCATAACTGGAACCCTATCACCTCCCCAATTATGCTCTTCCCGCTGTGTATCAGCCGGCATTCCGACTTTACAACTCTAGGTCATGTTTCACATCTTACTCCTTTATTTTGGTTCATTATATTTAATAGATTGATATGCTATACACCTATGGACCATTTTTTGATGAAACATTGCTGGTATTTGCTCCATGTTTTGTTTCTGTTTCCTTGTGCCCTCGGGAGACCTATGTTGTTTCCCTATCTGCATTCTCTTAACCGGATTCATCTTTTCTTCAGTCCCATGCGTTAAGAACATATCATACATGTCAGTGCCTGTATAACAGTATATCGATTAATTTGATTGTGCAATAGTCATATAATATGGCAATTTCAACCTGGCGGGGGGCACCTCAAATAATAACAGTACAGTCCTTCATTTTTTACTACTGCCTAACATAGTTCCCAAAAACACATTTATAGACTACCTTATGGCGATTCAAAATTTAATTGGTTATGGAACTTCCCTATTTTATTTGTTGTTTTTTTGAATGACATCTGACCTTATTTTGGCATGAAACCAAGACCAGCATTTAAAGGTGTGTTACTTCTCGGTGTTTCTTTTGGAAAGCAGCAGGACGTTGTGTTGCATTTGTTGTCAGGCAGGTTAATCTCTGGTTCTTTACACTTGGTTTGATCATTCAATTGCTGGATTATTTCATACTTTTCTTTTGTCTCCCATAGCATGCATTATCAATATTCACCCTGTTGGGGTTTTTTTTATTGGTGGGGTTCATCAACAGTTCCCATTCTGTTCAGCTTGCCTTAGCAGTCTCTACACACAGGTACTTTACTTATTTCCTGTACACAGACAGGTTTGACTAGCATATTTGGTCTCCGTTTGTCATCCTCATCCCTCATGACATTAACCCTGCCTTATGGGCTTGGTTTCACAAGTGTATTTAGATGGCATGGATTTTATTTGCCTGTTTTGTTCAGTTTCCTGTTTGCTTTTTGATTTGGTCCTAGTTGCCTGACCAATATGTGCTTCTATCACATCAACTATGTATTTATGTATCATTGTATTATCTTTTTTTAGATTTGTTCTCTTTAACATTATAGTCCCTTTTGTTTTTATATGTTTTAATATTAATCATTTTACTAACATTTGAGTGTTTTATATGCACCTCTTTGAGTACACCATCTCTTATTTTATGGTTTGGGCATATATATTTATATTTAATGGTTTATATTTATTGGTTTTTAATATGTATGTATGTTTTTATGAAGCTTGCACCCCCTGATGAATGCCTTTGGCTGAAACGTGTAGGGGTTTCTACAGCAAAGTATTCTGACTGCCCTATCTGCACCAGTTCCTTTGGTTTATCAAGAAAGGGAGGCAGTGCTTCTGAATACATGACCTCTCTGAGGGAGGAGGGGGGTGTCCTAGTGAGGTGAGCCTTCTACCCTGCCTATTCCTTGTCTGGCCTTTTCTTGGCACTCTGTAAAGTATGAAGAAAAAAAAGGAATGATAAATAGTATTAATTAAGGTTAATTAATTAAGTAAGGTTTAGATGCAGGGGAAGAGGCTATGAAAAGGCTGCTTTGGATGTTGGGGACTGGTGGCTAAGGCTTTGGTGGGGGGGGGGAAGCTCTTCTACTGGAAGGTCAGAGTTCTGATATGCTTTGTTCTCAGCAGCTGCTGGTGGATGGTGACTACCCAAGTGTAAGTTGGACTGGCCTGGAGGGACTCAAGAAAAGACAATTAGCAGGTAAGCTCTAATTTAACCATTACTGCCATGATGAAATCTAACATTTAGGGGCTTGTTTACAAAGCCGCGGTAGTTATTAGAGCCGCGGCTCCATTGAAATCCATGGGGTCGCGGCTCCGATAACGATCGTGAACCGCTACCGCAGCTTTGTAAACAAGCCCCTTATTTTATTTATGGGTGTCATTCTATCAACACTAAGCTGCCTGACTGAAGACCAAACACCATTCAGGTCAACTATCCAAAGGGTCACCATGGGTTGACAGTGACTCCATGGCACTTAACAACATCATCTCTGTTTAGACGGTGTTAGCTGCAGGGCTGGCCTAACCACTAGACAAACTAGGCAGTCACCTAGGGCAGCAACTTTCAGAAGGTGGCAAAAGCAGGGCACTCAAAACTAAATAATAGACTTTGACAGCCTGAAGAGGTGTAAAGCTTGAGGTTCACCTTGGGTGCTAACACTTTGAACCAATTCTAGGGCAGGTCCAGGTTAACTGCCACCACTGTAGTTATTCTCCCATTTTACTGCCATAATGACAGCTGACACAACTTAGTGTGCCCTTAGTGCCACAACTGGAAAGGCAAGGAACATGTTCCAAAAGTTGGTAGTGCTAGTAAACGATTTAAAAAAATGGAGAAAGAGAATATTCCCTTTCTATTAATCAAGAAGGCTTCAGGGCAGATCCCGACTGAACTGGAGCCGTAGAGCGGAACGGGAACCTTCTTCAAACCCTTATGAATTAAAGGACTAGTTTAGTGGCGTTTAATAACACTACATGTTAAAAACACAATGGCAGTAGCAGAAAGAAGCTGATGCAGTACGAGTAAATTCCTCTGCTCCAGTTAGAATGGAGGGGCGGGAGTTCGATGCCCTGCTTCCGTTGGCTGTAGCCTAGAAACGCGTGGGTGGTGCCGGCCGCAACGAGACGCTTCTGCTATCACTATGGTAACGGTTTGAGAGGACGCTAAAATCTTAACACTGGAGCGCACGCGCTTTGGTTGAAGAGAGAAAAGCGAATCAGCTGCTGTTATGGAGCGGCTGAGTTTGGGACGCGAGGGAGCTGCTGCGGTGGATGAGTACTTGCAGTACTGGAGGTGAGGCCGCTGGTCATGTATTGGTATCCAACCGACTAGGTTCAGTGCACCCTCAGATGCAAGCCCTCGAGCATCTTGTTTTGTGTTTTTAATGCCTGAGGAGTCGTCAATAACTATGAATGTTGATGAAATGATCGTGTTTCTCCGACCGACGGGACTGAGTGTTTTTTCTCTAGTAAGAACTGGCGGTAGCGACACCTGCTTTGCTTTGAATCTGGGCCGCAAGTGTTTCGTTACTGGCCGGCAGGCTGGTGGTACTTGGTAGATCGGGCTCGACCTCTTAGCCAGGTAGCCTCGCCACAGAGATGAGCTTTGACAATTATTTGCAAACTGCTGTCCTTTTGACTAGGGCTCAATTTTCTTCTTGTCCTTAATCTGAAATTCAGAGGAAAATGTGTTCCTCGTCTAATGTTTTGGAAAGCAAAACTCTTAAAGCAGTGGCTAAACAGATGTTTTTTGGGGGAGGAGTGGGCATCTCCTCTGCTATAAGGACAGATCATACAAATCACACAAATTACATCCTTCAAAATTTTGGAAAAGATCATCAAATGTTATGGCAAATTCCCATAATTCAGCACATATCTTCAACTTTGTATTATGATAAATATATTTGAAGTATTCCTTTCCTGTTGTTTTCATTGCAATTTATAAAATACACACTACGGGCTATGTTTACTAAACCTGACTAATGGTTAACCTGGGTTGTCTGCACCTAGATCCTATGTTATTCAATGGGATCTTGTTGCAGATAGCATGAGTTAACCAGTAGCCAGTTTAGTAAACATACCCCTAAGGGCCCGATATTCAAAAGGCATTTACACGGTTAACAGTCAGTTAACCATGTAAATGCCTGCTAACCGGATATTTTGACGGCACAGACACGGGTAGTGCTGTCAAATATCCCCGACTAAGTCCCCTACGTGCCCCGATGCTTGCTAGCTAGCTAGCATCGGGGTGTGCCAGGACCGTTCCAGGGAGGAGCAGAGGCGGGAACTGGCACCAACCATGCAGCATCAATATTGGAAGCTGTATGGTTAGCACTTGGCACCTATAAGATAGGCGAGGGTTTTCCTTGCCTATCTTATAGGCGCCGAGGCTAACCGTGCAGCATCCAATATCAATGCTGCACGGTTAGCCTCGGCGGCTTCCGGGCAGCACAGCCAGACCCGAATATTCACTTCCGTTGCCGCAGAAGTGAATATCTGATGTTTGGGGGTGGGCAGGCAGGGCTAAGCGTCTATGGTGCTTAGCCCTGCCCAGTTGAATATCTGGTCCTATGAATATTGTGAAGAAAGCAAAGTACACATGACAAACATCAGATCCAATCATATAATAAAACCAGGGGTGGCCCAAGGGTTCTTGTCGCCCCCAGTCACTACCCCCGACATCCAGCCTCTCACTGGGGGTTGATAGGCAGCATGGCGATCACCTCCTTGAAGCTGCAGCAGACCTTAAAGCGCATGCACGCACTCATGGTCTGCTGCTCCAGTCCCCTCCGACTTCCTGTTGGAAGGGGCAGGATGCAAGTGTGCACATGTGTGTGCTTTAAGGATTGCCACGGTTTCAAAGAGGTGATCGCCATGCTGCCCATCAACCCCCAGTGAGAGGCTGGATGTCGGGAGCAGCATGGCAGGACTTTCTAGGACTGAGCCGCCCACCATTTCATAGAAGTGGATGAAGATTTAATAGAAGACATACACAATATTGCCATGAATGGAGAAGTGTCACTGATATGTGATTTCAATATGCCAGATGTGGATTGGCACATCCCTGCTGCGGTGTCATCTAGAAGTAAGGAGATCCTGGATTGTCTACAGGGAGAACTATTCAGGCAATTGGTAGCAGAACCCACATGTGATGGGGCTATACTGGACTTGGTGCTTACCAATGGGGAAAGTGTTTCTGATATTACAGTGGGAGATCATCTTGCAACCACTGATCACCAGATATGGTATGGTTCAGTATTAGGACTAGGGCTGATAAAATCCATTCAAAACAAGGGTCTTAGACTTTAGGAAAACTAACTTTGCCAGAATGGGACAATACCTCAAAGAGTTGTTAGGGTGATATAGAAAAACAGTAAGCAAAACTGAACGGGGACATTTTAAGGGCAACAAACATTTTTGTTAGAAAGGTAAATAAATGTAAAAGGAAAAGGAGGCTGCTACGGTTCTGAAAAAAAGTAGCTGAAAAGGTGAAGAAAAAGAGGGAGACCTTCATGAAATACAAGAGATCACAGAGAGGAAGACAGGCATCTTTAGTTGGAAAAACTTACAGAAGCTAGCAAAGTAGTCAGGAAAGCAAAGGTACAAAAAGAAGAAATAGCCAATGCAATAAAATGCGGGGATAAGACATTTTTCGGATATGTTAGAGAGAGGAGGAAGGGCAAAAGTGGTATTGTCAGACTCAAGGATGCAGCGGAGGAATATGTAGAAACTGATGAGGATAAAGCAGAATTGCTTAACAAATATTTCTGTTCTGTGTTCACAGATGAAGGACCAGGAGCAGGACTTCAGAAAACACCCACAAATAGGAACAGAAGCAACGGACAATTTTCAGAAGACTCTGTTTGTGAGAAACTAGCTAAACTAAAAATAGACAAAACCATGGGTCCAGATGGGATGCATCCAAGAACATGGAGGGAACTTGGGGACGTTCTAGCAGCTCCACTGTCTGACCTTTTCAATGCCTCTTTGGAGTCAGGAGTGGTGTTAGAGGACTGGAGAAAGGCACATATGGTCCCTTTACACAAAAGCAGACGTATGGATGACATTGATAACTGCAGGCTTGTTAGTCTAATCTCTGTGGTTAGTAAATTATTGGAAAGGCTACTAAAAAAGAGAATAGTGAGGTTTCTGGAGTCCAATGGATTCCAGGATTTGAGACAGCATGGGTTTCCAAGAGGCAGGTCTTGTCAGACAAATCTGATTTATTTCTTTGACTGGGTGACCAGGGAACTGGACTAAAGGAGAGCCCTAGATGTGGTGTATTTAGATTTCAGTAAAGCCTTTGACTTATAAACAAACTGAGCACCCTAGGGATGGATCCTAAAGTTACTACTTGGGTTAGAAATTGGTTGAGTGGGAGATGACAAAGGGTACAGGTAAATGGAGCTCACTCTGAAGAGATGGAGGTTACCAGTGGTGTGCCACATGGCTATGTCCTTGGTTTGATTCTTTTTAACATTTTTGTTAGTAATACTGCAGAAAGGCTGTGGGGTAAGGTTTGCTTGTTTGGTACAGTATTGAACCGAAGATGTATCCACTCCTGCAAAGGGGTGCAGAAATCCACTACTGTCTTCCTGTTCCCAGAGGTGCTCAAGGGCCGGTTCCGGTCAAAGTGGGATTCCCCATGACTCCCCACCTAAGGGGCTAAGGGTGTATAAGAAGATGCATGCTCTCCCGGAGAAGGAGTGCATTGTGTGGTTTGATATTTCCAAGGTGAATACTCAGGTCACAGCGGTTATCAGTCGGACTACCATTCCTATAGAAGGCGGATTGGCCTTAAAGAATACTCTGGACCGAAAGGTGGATTTGTGTTGAACCAGCTTGCTGTGGTGGCTGCTATTCTTTAGTTGCAGTATGTGCAGGTCTAATGTCTTGAGCCCTGCTCCAGTGGATTTAGTCTCTCTTGGTGGATAATTCTATCTCTCTTTTGGAGTCTGCTGTGGCCTTCCTTTCTGATCTCATGTACGACCTGGTATGTTTAGTGGCCAGGGACTGCTCTGTCAATGGTGACATGGCGTTGGCTTGGTTCTGACACAGGGCAGCAGACTAATCTTCCAAAGCCCAGAACTCTCCTGCTCAGGTAGCAGAGTCTCTGCTATCTGAGCAGTAGAGTTCTGATCCAGCACTTGTAAAGCTAAGTTTTCTAAATTTACTATTTTGGCTGATTTTGATATACAATTTCCTTGCCTATTTATTACCTGTTTATATGCCCTTAGTTTTGAGTGTGCCCTCCGTTCATAGAAGGTCTACTGGCCAGCGACAGTTAACTTTCCGCCTACCCTACCTCTCACCCCACCCACCCCAGGGTTGCATTGCCTATATAATCATCGTATAGATTGAAATGTGTCCTCCAATTAGGTATAACACCCACTTTTTCTCCTTGTCCTAGAACTGCTTTATAACCATCTTAATCAGCATATTGTGTATTCAATGCAACAGTTGTGGTGCCTTCATTCTAAGAAGAATCATTTGGAGCCTAAGAGCTTGCCCTATGTGTCTATGTGTGAATTGATTCTATTAAGGGGAGAATTAGCTGCAATTAAACACACCCCCTCTAGGGTATAAATTGAAAAAAAATCCACCACCACTCCCACAAAGAATCAAGAAGTCCAGGAACAAATGGATCACAGTGGGCTCTGGTAGGTAGTAACCTGTAACACGGAGACACCCTTGCCATCAAGAGATATGCCTGCATAACGCCTTCTCTGCCTTGGGAAATTTGAATGCCCAATTAGTGGAAACTGAAGTGCCCGTAAACAAGAAGGTTAATGCCCAGTCTACTGATAATGCCCTAAATATGAAGAAACTGTCACAAAAGAGAAACTGCTACTAACTTGGGAACACAGTTCAAAGGGGAGAAGAAGGTTAAATGCATCCCAGGCTCTTAAGCCAGCAGGAATATAAAGTAAATTGCTGGCACAGTTAGTGCAGAAAGTGAGCACTCCAAAACTGATGTTATCATCAACTTGGGTACAAATGACCTGGCTAGAAACAGTGCCTTTACAGTTCAGAGGGACTTCCAGGTTCTGGGAGAGAAATTCAAACCCATTGCTAATACTATAGCATTCTCAGAAGTTCTACCTGTTCTTGATAAGGGGACAGAAAGGCTGCATTTAATACTTTAATACATGGCTCCAAACTTGGTGCAAACAAGAAGGATTTCGAGGCTACTGAGGAAGTAGATAGAACAACAAGAGGCTATACTGTGTTGATGGACTACATCTCTCTGTTGAAAGAAAAAGGATCCTAAGTGAAAAGTTCAGGCATTATGTGGTCAGGCATTTAAACTAGGGAAAGGGGGTGACGGATGGAAAACAACAAGTGCAGGATGGTCACGCCCAGGAAAAACACAATAACATTGGAAACAGCCGCAGTATTAACCCACACATCAATGCCAAGTGGGAAGAGGCATGTAAAACAAAATCCATTCAAAATACAAGCAAGCCAGTCAACAAATACTGGAAAACAATGAGCACAAATGCTCAAAGCCTAGTCAACAAAGTTCCTGACCTGAAAGCCCTAATGGTGGAAATGGACTTGGACATTGTGGCCATTACAGAAACATGGCTTAACTAGTCACATGAATTGCAATATAGCCATAACTGGCTATAATCTATTTAGAAGAGATAGAGAGGGTAGAAAAGGAAGGGGAGTAGCCCTATATGTCAAAAGCAATATTAAAACTGCTGAAATGCAGGAGACGTGGGGAAAAGAAGAAGTGCTGTGGATTGTATTGGAAAGAGGAAATGGCACTGTCATCCATACTGGTGTAGTCTACAGGCCTCCAACTCAAACCAAAGAAATGGATAACGAATTTATTGATATTGCAAAGATAGCCATGAAGAGGGAAGTGATCATATTGGGTGATTTTAATCTATCCGATGTGGATTGGAATATTCCTTCTACAAATCTGGAAAGAAGTAAAAACAATTATGGATGCCTTCCAAGATGCATTACTTAAATAAATGGTGATGGAACCGACCAGGGAAAACTCAATGCTGGATTTAGTACTCGCCAACAGAGATAGCGTGTCGAATATCCGGGTGGGTGCCAATGTGAGCAGCAGCGATCATCACACGGTGTGGTTTGAGATAAAAGCCAAGGCGGAGTCCAATCACAGCAAGCTCAAAGTCCTAGGCTTCAAAAACACTGACCAGTAAAATGGCCAAGTGCCTGAAGGAGGAGAGGAGTTGGCAGGATGGGAAGGGATAAGGGAAATGGAATTGCAGTGGGCTAAACTAAAGGAGGCAATAAAAGGGACAACAGATACATAGGTAAGGAAAGTAAATAAGAACAAGAGGAAAAGGAAACCTATTTGGTTCTCCAAAGAAGTGGCTGCACAAAGGCAAAAAACATGGCTTTTTCAAAATTGAGAAGTTTGCAAACAGAGGAACACAGAAAAGGATACACTAAAATACATGAACTAAAAGAGACAAAAAGAGAAATAAGGATAGCAAAATCAAAGGCAGAAGAAAAGATGGCTAAAGATGTGAAGTATGGCGCCAAACCTTTTTTCAGGTATATTCGGGAGAGGAGGAAAATTAGAGGTGGCATTGTAGGACTCAAAAGTGCCAGGAACGGATTTGTGGAAAATGACATTGAAAAAGCGAAAATACTAAACAAATACTTCTGTTCTGTTTTTACTAAAGAAAATCCTGACGAAGGACCAGGGACGGCTCAAGGCAATCTGCTGCCTGAGGCGAAGTATGAAATGGCGCCCCCCCCCCACCTTAGAGGGGGCGGGGCTTTTTCAGAAATCCAATCAGACTGAACCGAACCAAACCAAAAAGCTGATTCGATTATATGGAGGAAATGCAAGATGTTTGCACACAGGGCCGTATCGAGCTGCAATCGCACCCTGTGCAACTTCCAACTCGGGCGCATGCCCCCCTCTTCCCCCATACCTCCATCCAGTGCTGCCTGCTCTTTCCCTGCTGCTGCTGCCCTCTGTTTTTTTTCATGGCGGCGCCAGCAGCAGGGAAAGAGCAGGCAGCGCTGGATGGAGGTATGGGGAGGAGGAGGGGGGCATGTGCCCAATCTGAAAGGCACCGGCACTTTAAGCAGATCTGTCCCTCCCTACTCTGACATTGCATTGGAGGAGGGAGGGACCAGACTTGCTTAAAGTGCTGCGAAAAGGCTTGGGGGGGGGGGCGCATTTTGGCTGCCTGCTATCCTCCTGCCAGCGGCAGCAGGGCAACAGCAGACAGCTGAAATGTGCCCCCCAAGCCTTTCTGCCCTGTGCGGCTGCACCGCTTGCACAGGTCTAGGTACGGTCCCGTTAAAACACCAAGGAACTAAAAGACAGCAAGAACCGACAGCACAGTTTATAAAACTAAATTATAACTCATTTTTATTTTGTTATAAACTGCATTATGGTTCTTACTTTTTCTTTTTCAACATATATTTTGCATCCACAGTAGCTGCAGAGCAGAACGAGGACATTCATTCACAGAACTCAATATTTAAAAAAAAATCTGATTCTGATCATCTCAACAACAACAACCATTATTCTCCAGTACCAGGCATACTGTGAACTAATACAAAACCGTACAACAAAGAGCAAACCTACCATACCATATCAGCACAAATTTCCAAAACTCACATAAGGAGCCCATCCAAAAAAAGTGTCACACTAAATACCACAGTGGGCCCTGGAACATCCATATACCTATTTGAAAAGCTGAACAAGTAAAATTACTACAGTACAGTATAGATCTTTATGTACAAACTACATGTTAACAGAACACCTGACCTCAGTCACACACTCACAACATCGACCCTCACCAAGTACAGAATAAGTAACCACAATCTAAAATAAAATAAAAATACGTAGACAGAATTTAAATTGAAACCCCAAGAAGCCAGAGTCCACATGCAGTGCAACATCAGATAAATTAGAGATGCAGTTCCCCAATACTGTGTAAAATATAAAAATAGCACAAAGTCCAATCACTAAAATTAAATACAATTATTTTTTCTACCTTAGTTGTCTGACCATTTTATTTTCTGATCATGCTGGTCCCGATCTGAGGCTTCTGCTTTCCTTCTTCTCTTAGCTCTCTTTCTGTGGTCTGTGGTCCGTGATCTCCAGGAACAAGCAGGAATAAGTCCTCACATATGGGTACGTCGGAACCGACGGAGCCTGCGCGGGAAAGCTCCCCAGCTTCCCAGAAAGGAAGCTTTTGGGGCCTCCCACAGCGCATGCGCGCTGCCTTCCCGCCTTCCTGACCAACTCTCCTCAGTTCTTCTTTTTCCGCGGAGCCAGCAGGTCGTGTTCCTGTCACCGCTGAAGAAATTGTTATTTTAATTTGTTTCTTTGACCGCGTGTCTGCCTTCCCCGATTCCGGACCGGTACCGCTGGTCTTTTTTCATTTATTTCTTTAAAAAAAAAAAAAATTACTCTTCCTCACTTGGTGTGTTTATTCTGTGAGGCCTCTAGGCCTTCTCAGATTCTCCCTCATGGAGAAACCAGCCTCTGGTTTTAAAAAATGCACCAAGTGTACCAGTACTATTTCAGTTACAGATACCCATGAATGGTGTCTTAAATGTTTGGGGCCTGACCATTCCATTCCGGATTGCCCATCCTGCTCTCTGATGTCCAAACGGGGCTTACAGAACAGAGCAGCCAAGTTTCATATGCTGTTTTCTGCAGATACTCCAGCATCAACATCCTCCAGGTCTTCCTCTCCTGATGGATCTCAGGTAACCAAACATTCTTCAGGCAGGTCCTCAAAGGGCAAATCTCCCTCTAAGCAGCGAGAGGCCCTTGGCTTTGACCCTGAGGACCCTGCCCCAGCCAAACAACCCCGGCGGGAAGCTCCGGCTTCCAAAGCTCTTCCTATGATGTTACAGGTAGACATCGATGGCACGGCCTCGACCGATCACCTGTTAGACTGCTCTGGGGTACCGGATAACACCGGTACCGACATCCAGGCAGTTGTGGCGTCTATGGGTACTACGGTACAATCCATGCAGCAGGCCATACTGGCTTTCATTAACGCTGCAACGCCCTCGGTACCGCGACAATCGGTTCCGACTCCGGTTCCGGTACCACAACCGATACCGGTACCCAGAGCATCTACCTCCAGTAGTATGCCGGTTCCGGTTTCCGGTTCCGGAGATTTTCTCGATACCGATCCGGTTCCCGGTACGCCCGATGTCGATACCGGTCGGTACGCGTATTGATCTCTGGAAGCTAATAGGCGGTACTTTGAATCTTCTGAAGATTCTGATACCTCAGATGATTCTGCTGATGTCTCTTTTACTCTTCCTGAGGAGCCCTCTTCTCCAAAAAGGAGAATGTTTCCTCCAGAGGATTTGTCCTTTCAAGACTTCATTATTGAAGTAGCTAAAGGACTCTCCATATCTGTAACCTCTGAAAAGGAACCTAGAGCAAAAAAATTGGATATTTTAGGATACTCTAAGGTTCCCAAAGAGGCAGCCACCTTACCCATACATGAAATTCTTCAAGAACACATGATGGACTTGTGGGAGACTCCTCTCACCCTATCTCCACATTCTCGACGTTTGGACACCATGTATCGGGTTCCTCCTTCTCCTGGTTTTCAAAAAAACTCAGCTCCCTCACCACTCTATTGTGGTGAAGTCTGCTATGAAAAAGATAAAGAGTACCAAAAGGCACTCTTCTACCCCTCCAGGAAGAGAATGTAGGACTCTGGATGCTTTTGGCAGAAAAATCTTCCAAGCTAGCATGCTTATTGCCAGAATCAATTCATACAGCCTCTATATGGGCATGTTTTTGAAAGAGATTGCACTGAAGATACGTCATTTTCTCCCCTTTATCCCAGAGGATAAAAAGGAGGAGTTCCTTCTTTTGCTAAAGCAAACTCAAGATGTTTCAAAGTTCTCCAACAGAGCAGCCTTTGACTCTTTTGAGGGAGCTAGCAGAGCCTCCGGCATTGCCATAGCTGCTCGCAGACTTGCTTGGCTCCAGGCCTCTAATTTGGAACCCTGGGTACAAGAGGGCTTGGGCAATCTGCCCTGTACAGGTGAAAATCTGTTTGGCAAGGAGTGGCAAATCAAAGCCACTCAAATGGATGCAGAGAATGCTGCTTTAGATAGACTTTCTAAGTCTACCTTTACCCCTGCCAAGAAAAAACCTTTTAAGAAGCCTTTCTATAAAAAGACCAGATTTTCCACAAATGCTGGCCAGCACTCTTCCCAAGTTCGCTTTGCTCCTAAGCGTCAGCAATCTAAACAGGCCAGAACAAAGTCTACAGGGGCTGCTACAGTCCAGCAGTCCCAACCCCCTCAGAGTTTTTGACTTGATTCTAGAGAACTTAACCTTTCTGGCTCTGCAACAACCAGAGCCTCTCACCATTCCAGGAAGGTTAACTCATTTTGCTCCCAGATGGGAACAAATCACATCAGAACAGTGGACCCTCTCTATCATCAGAGAGGGCTACAAACTACATTTCTCCAGCCTTCCTCCCCATACCATGGTGAGACAATTCAATTCTCCCCCATCTCTCCTGTACCTGTTGGGTCAGGAGGTGACCACACTCTTCTCGCCCAAAAGGCAATTGAAGAGGTTCCTCTTCCTCAACAAGGGCAGGTTTTTACTCCCCTTATTTTCTCATTCCCAAGAAAACAGGGGGGTACAGACCCATTCTGGATCTCAGAGAATTGAACAAATTTCTATACAAGGAGAAATTCAAGATGCTTTCTCTAGGCACTCTCCTTCCATACCTACAGAGTCAGGACTGGCTTTGTTCTCTAGATCTCAAGGATGCGTACACACATATACTCATCCATCCATCCCACAGAAAATTCCTACGGTTTCTGTTCCAGGGAAAACATTTCCAATACAGAGTATTTCCCTTCGGTCTAGCCTCTGCTCCAAGGGTATTTACCAAATGCATGGCAATAGTAGCTGCATTTCTACGCACTCTGGGAATCTTTGTCTTCCCATACCTGGACGACTGGCTCATCCGCGCTCCATCTCAGTCCGAGGCTCAGACTTCCCTGGACCACACCAGACGCATACTGCAGTATCTGGGATTCGTCATCAATCTGCCAAAGTCTCAACTCACCCCTACTCAGTCCCTAGAATTCATAGGGGCCTGGCTAGATACCACCACTGCAAGGGCCTATCTTCCTCAAGCCCGTTGCCACCGTCTAGTGCACTTGGCCTCTCAAATTCAGTCCAGAAGCCACTTGACTGCCAGAGAGATGCTACAACTGCTAGGCCACATGGCATCCACAGTTCATGTGGTGCCCTATGCTCGCCTACATATGAGAGCAGCTCAATGGACTTTGTCCACCCAGTGGACCCAAGCATCAGGAGCTCTCTCAGACCAAATAGCAACCTCAAAACGTCTTTTTTGGTCTCTCCAATGGTGGATATCCACTCAAAATCTGTTGTTGGGGGCCCCCTTCCAACCTTTGTTACCCCAAGCAACTCTCACTACAGATGCCTCCCAAACAGGTTGGGAAGCTCATCTCCAAGACCTCTCCACTCAGGGCACTTGGTCTTCACAGGAGACCACCCTTCATATCAACCTTTTGGAGCTGCGAGCAATTTTCCTTGCTCTCAAGGTCTTTCATACCCTCCTCATCAACATGACAGTCCTTGTTCATACCAACAATCAAGTAGCCATGTTCTACATAAACAAACAAGGAGGGACTGGCTCTCTGTCGCTTTGCAACGAAGCTCTAAAATTGTGGGCCTTCGCCAGAGAGCATCAAATCCATCTCCTGGCAGTATACCTCCCAGGAATCCAAAACTCTTGGGCAGACAGACTCAGTCGAGTTCTGCTTCCACACGAATGGTCCCTGCACATGGATCAGGTACTCAGAATCTTTCAGAAATGGGGAACCCCGGACATAGACCTGTTTGCAAGTCCGTGCAATGCCAAACTTCCCCGGTTCTGTTCCAGAATTCCGTGTCAGGGAGCTCAGGCCAAGGATGCCTTCCTCCTTCATTGGGGTCAGGCCTTCCTGTATGCCTTTCCACCCATTCCTTTGATTCCCAAGACTCTGTTCAAACTTCAGAGGGATCAAGGATCTATTATCCTCATAGCTCCACGCTGGCCACGCCAAGTGTGGTACCCTCTACTTCTGCATCTCCCCCAGGCACCCTCCCTGGATCTGGGAGCTGCTCCAGACCTTCTGTCTCAAGAGGAGGGGACTTTGTGGCACCCAAACCCCAAGTCCCTTCACCTCAGAGCTTGGTTACTGAAGGCCTAGACCTTCAAGACTTCAATCTTTCTCAACAGGTGAAGGATATCCTCCATGCATCTAGGAAACCTTCCACTAGACGTTCTTATGCTTTTAAATGGAAAAGATTTTCCATTTGGTGTGCTGAAAAGGGTCTTAACCCTCTAGCACTACCTTTGAATTCTTTACTCTAATATCTCCTGCATCTTTCCAATGCAGGACTTAAAACAAATTCTGTAAGGGTCCATTTGAATGCTATTGCAGCATCTCTTCAGCCTATCAATGGACAACCTGTTTCCTCTCATCCTCTTATTGCAAGATTCATGAGAGGTCTAACTTTAACTAAACCTCCCATTCGGCCTCCTCCGGTGGCATGGGACTTAAACGTGGTTCTTGGTCAGCTTATGAAGCCACCCTTTGAACCCTTAGCCACTACCTCCTTGAAATTTCTTTCCTGGAAAGTCATTTTCCTTATTGCAATCACTTCTGCTCGCCGCATCAGTGAACGGCAGGCTTTAGTGGCTAATCCACCTTATACAAGGTTCCATCATGATAAGGTAGTCCTTAGGACACATCCTCACTTTATGCCTAAAGTGGTCTCACCTTTTCATCTTAATCAAGAGGTATATCTACCTGTCTTTTTTCCAGCTCCTCATGCATCCAGTGCAGAGAGGAACCTACATACGTTAGATTGTAAAAGAGCTCTTGCCTTTTACATCCACAGGACACAGCAACATCAAAAGTCTTCTCAGCTTTTTGTTGCTTTTGATCCTTCTCATTTAGGACTTCCAGTCTCAAAAAGAACACTGTCCAATTGGATTGCTCAGTGTATATCTTTTGCTTACCAGAGTAAGAACCTTTCTCTGGAAGGCCATGTCACAGCTCACAATGTGAGAGCCATGGCCACATCTATGGCTCATCTTCATTCTGTATCCATCGATCAGATCTGTCGAGCAGCCACCTGGGCCTCGGTTCATTCCTTCACAGCCCATTACTGCTTGGACAGGGACTCCCGCCGGGATGCCTCGTTTGATCAGGCTGTCCTCAGACACCTGTTCCATTCTTAAACAACTGCCCACCTTCCCTGAATGGATGCCTGAGATCCATAGGAAGATGAGGAACCCTAGGGGGGGGATCTCCCCGGCATCTTAGCTAGGGAGTCCCCATATGTGACGACTTATTCCTGCTTGTTCCTGGAGATAGCACAGTTACTTACCTGTAACAGATGATCTCTGGGAACAGCAGGAATTAGTCCTCACAACCCACCCACCTCCCCTAGGAGTTGTATCTCTCTCTCTCTCTTTCCTTTCCTCTCTCTATTGTCTCAGCTTTAAACTCGAACCGAGGAGAGTTGGTCAGGAAGGCGGGAAGGCAGCGCGCATGCGCTGTGGGAGGCCCCAAAAGCTTCCTTTCTGGGAAGCTGGGGAGCTTTCCCGCACAGGCTCCGTCGGTTCCGACGTACCCATATGTGAGGACTAATTCCTGCTGTTCCTAGAGATCACCTGTTACAGGTAAGTAACTGTGCTGTCCATGGTCCATCTGCTATTTCTTATCTCTTCTGTTTTCTTCACTTCCTTCCATCAGTCCATTTCCAGTTCCAGTAACCCTCCCCATTATCAGCCCCCTTTGCAGTCCTCCCCTTCCAGTACCTTCCAATGTCAACCACCTTGCATTCCCACGACTGCCACTGGTGTCCATTCCCTTCCAGTCCCCCTCCTTCCCCACTGTCCAGCCCCTTCTAGTCCAAATACCATCCCAGATATCAACTCACGTCCACTCTGTGCCACCCTCCCCCAGTCAGCTCCCTTCCATTCGCCCTACCCTCTGTCCATCCCCCTTCCAGTACAATTTGCATGTCAGCTCCCTTCCAGCCTCCCCCCATTACCCAACCACCTACCACTCCCACCCCCAAGTGTCAGCTCCTTTCCAGTCCCCCTTCAGTACATCCCAGGTGTCAGCTCCTTTCCAGCCCCCTCCCTCCCCTGTGTCAGCTCCCTTCCTGCCCCCTCCTTCCCCTGGCAGATCCTCTCATTATCTGCTCCCTTCCAGTTCTATTCTACCATCCTCCCACATCAGTCCATTTGTAGCCCTAGCCCCTAGTTTTCTTCCACAGCCAGCAGCACTCTCTTCCCCTCCCCCATTAGCCCATTTCCAGTCCTTACCCCCTTATCAGCCCACTCTAGTCCTAGCCCTCCAATCAGCCCATTATCAGTCCTAGCTCATTTCCGGTGCTAGCCCCCATCTGCCTATTAGCAGTCCTAACCCCCCACCCAATAAGTCCATTTCCTGTTCTAGCCCCCCCCTCCCGATCATCCATTTTCCATTTCTAACCTCCCCATCAGCCCATTTCCAGTCCTAGCTCCCTCCCCCCAGAGAAAGTGAAATGAAAATTTAGAAACTTGGCTGCTGAAGCAGCAGCAACCACAACAGCAGAAGGAAGTGCTCCGTGGCCGCCCCGGCAGAGCCCTCTCTCCCTTCAGTGCCACCGGCTTTACAGAACCACGAAGGGAGAGTTTCCCTTTCTCGCGGCTCTGTTGGGAAACAGGTATTTCCTGTTTCCCATCAGCACCGGCGGGCTTAGCAGAGCCACGAGAAAGGGAAACTTTCCATTCGCGGCTCTGTAAAGCCGGCACTGAAGGGAGAGAAGAGGGCTCTGCCGGGGCGGCCATGTGGCACTTCCTTCTGCCGTTGCCGCCACGGCTCTTATCTGCATTTTTTTTTTTGAAGGCCGAGTGAGGCGGGCTTTTTGGGGGCAATTTTTGCTGCCCCCAAAAAGTTGCCGCCTGAGGCCACCGCCTCACTCGGCCTAATGATAGAACTGCCCCTGAGAAGGACCACCTGTGATTGACAAATATAAAAATGGGAATGGAGTAGATACCACACCATTCACAGAAGATGATGTGTTAGAACAGCTTACAAAACTGAAAGTGGATAAGACCATGGGACCAGATGGGATACATCCCAGGTTACTGAAAGAGCTCAGAGAGGTTCTTTCAGGGCCGTTACAGTATGTTTTTAATAGATCCTTGGAGACAGGAGAAGTTCCATAGGATTGGAGAAGGGCTGATGTGGTACCTCTTCACAAAAGTGGTAATAGGGAAGAAGTGACAAGCTACAGGCCAGTAAGTCTTACCTCGGTGGCAGGAAACGTTATGGAGACACTCCTGAAAGAGCGAATAGTGGACTTTCTCAAAATCAACAGATTGCATGATCCGAGGCAACATGGTTTTACCAAAGGACGATCTTGCCAAACAAATCTGATTGAGTTTTTTGACTGGGTGACCAGAGAACTAGATCAAGGGGATGCGATGGATGTGATCTACCTAGATATCAGCAAAACCTTTGATACTGTTCCTCATAGGAGGCTTATCAATAAACTAAACATCTTGGGGATGGGTCCCAAAGTGGTGAAGTGGATCAAAAATTGGTTGACTGACAGACGACAGAAGGTGAAGATGATGGTAAACGGAACTCACTCGAATGAAAGGAAGGTTATTGGCGGTGTTCCCCAGGGTTTGGTCCTGGGACTGGTACTGTTCCATGTTGTTCGTGAGTGATATTGCTGAAGGGACTGAATGGAAAAGTCTGTCTTTTTGCAGATAACATGAACATTTACAACAGAGTGGACTCCCCTGAGGGAGTGAATAACATGAGAAAAGATCTACAAAAGCTGGAAGAATGGTCTAATGCTTGGCAGTTAAATTTAATGTGAAGAAGTGCAGTATCATGCACTTGGGAAGCATAAATCCAAGGGAATTGTATGTCAATCAGTCTTCTCTGATCTGAAAAATCTTTCTTAAATGTAAACCGCACTGATAACAAATAGTGCGGTATATAAGAATTGTTAAATAAATAAATAAATAAAATAAATAAATGTGATGGGGGTGAGAGGTTGGTGTGCATGGACCAGAAGAAAGACCTCCGAGTGATTGTTTCTGAGAATCTCAAGGTGGCAAAAGTCAGAACGATGCTGGGTTGTATACAGAGAGGAATTATCAGCAGAATGGAAGAGGTACTAATTGAATACTTGGAATATTGTGTGTTCAGTTTTGGAGACCATATCTCACAAAGGAATAAAAAGACTGGAAACAGTTCAGAGGAAGGTGACCAAAGTGATTTTATATTAGTTTTTTAGGCCATCTCTACTTTTACTCTTCAGTACTGTTGGCTTTTGCCTCATGACATTGGTTTGAACAAGATATGTTATGTGTTTCAGGTAACAAATTTTAATTTATACGATTTTCTATTACATATGGGGGGTTTGCACCTCTGATTCCACTGATTCTGTCTCTGTGGTAAGGTTCTGGCGTATAATATTTTTTATATATTTATTTATATTTATATGTTTATATATATATGTTGTCTTCATATATGGATATACTTACCTATGGTTGGTCTTTTTCGCCCCTTGAAGTGAATAGAGCACATTGGATGCATGAATATTTATAGAGGTATGTTGAGATTTATATTTGTTATTTATTTATTACATATATTTGTCATTCACATTGTGTTTGGTATGTGGTGTCACCTTGCATGTTATCTGTGCTGCTTGATCAGTTTATAATTTGTTCATAAATGGTTTTATATGTATTAGCAAAATGTATTATATTGTGATGGGGCCCGTGGTTAGAGCCCTTTAACCCTTATACAGGCGGTTGCCTAGGGTCTATAAGACAAGTAAACTGCTCTGGCTGTGTAAATGAAAGAGTCTCTCAGAGCAAATTGAATGAAAAATAAGATGGGTTTTATTCCCCGTCCCGCTCGGACTATCAACAAGAACAGAAACTTCAGGTGTGAGCGAAGAAACAAAATAGTGGCAAATATATTCTTTAGTTTACATGCACAAAGTTCTCTTTGTCATTTAATCAAACAGCAGGGCTGCATTCATAACAGATACTACAATCCATGGGAGAGGGATCTTGAAGGCTGCTGCCATCTTCCCATACCATGCTTTCTCCAGCACTTCCCAAACTCCCTGTGTCAGAGTCCTCTTGTATACAGCATTCAGACACTGCGTCTTGTGACAACTCACTAGGGCATTCAATGGAGGCTCTTCTCCCTTCGGGTTTATACCTCCCTGGCTTGTAGTAGCTTCTACCTGGGCTTTCCTCCCAGAACAACAGCTCTGAACCTCCTTGCTTCGTGTGGTTATAGTCAGGACCGCGCCCTTGGCACTTATAGGTTTTAAACCCCTCACTGTAAGCGTATGGAGGTTTCTTTCTATCTGTAGGAATTGCCTTGGTGCTTGGCTCCCTGTATCTTTTTACTCTAGCCTCCCAGGCTGGTTGTGCAGAAGTGAAATTGGTCCTAGCTTTGCAGCTATTTCTTATGGTGCACATATGCTTGGAGTTCCCATCCCCCAACACTTTCCTTTTAAACTGACCTGTGCTTAGAGCTGGCACATACCGGTCTCCTGTGTAGTGGGACACTCCTGGCTTCTCTTGAAGACTAACTCGGGTAGCAGGTCTTCTCCCAGTACAGCTTGCCTTAAACCTCTGTTCCTGAGTGCTGGAGCTACCTTCACTTCCTGGTTCTCCGTGAGAAAAGTTTTCTCCCAGCACTCCTCTGGGGTTTCTGCTCAGCTGATTGTAGCCACACCTCTTGCTACTCTCTCCCCGGCTTCTGCCGTCCTCCTGAGTTGTATCGTGCCTCTCTCTCCCTCTGCCTTCCTTCCACTGACTGGAACCCTGTCTTATGTAATCCCCAGCCCTGCACGTGACGTGGGGATTTGCAATCAGGTGTTCCTGACGAGCTTTCTGTTTGTTACGCAGTAACAATTTCCTTTGCTCAACTGTTTCAGTGTGCCTAGTGCTCCTTTCCAATGCTGAATGTGAGGTAAGCCTTTCTTTTACCTGCACTTCCATGGGCTGTGTATCCTCTGCTGCATCACAATATATATTTTATAATTATTATATGTTTTATCAGTTATAACTTATTTCTTAGGTGTCTGATAAATTATTTATGTTGTTCATATAGTTTATAATTGTTTTTATAATTGTTTTTAATGTAGCCTGCCCCTGAAGGAGGCTACAAAACATGGCCTGTGTCGGGCCATAGGCTTTTATTGACCAATAAAGGACATCCTTCCTTGCTATCCGCGTCTTTGACTGGGTTTGTACTTAGCACGTGGATTTGTGCTTTGTTGTTGGAACCAACAATCAAGATAGTGCCATATTCTCCCATATGCTTTGTGACGAATACTGAGGAGACCTCTGGTGGTTGAGTTGAATAGAGGCATGGGAGTGATGACATTTGAAACCTGGGCTTTTCATTAGTTCTTTGTTTCCACCAATCTGCTGGTAGGGAAACACAACCCATCGACTGGTCTAGCAGCACTCAGGGAAATGACATTATCTGGTAAGTAAAATATCACTTTAAATGGAAAGAAGTACTTCTTTTGGTGTTTTGGAAGATGTATTTTGGTTAAGTGATATTCGGGGTCATGTGATGAGGCCATTCCAAGCAGATGCCTAAAGCAGAGCTCCTGATATAACCCCCCCCCCAAAAAAAAAGCTAATTTAATGTGTCTGGCCCTTACACAGCACCTGCTTTTAACTACAGGCAAAGGCTGGAGGTCGCTCCCGGAGGAGCGATAAAGGGGAGGTTGAGCTTGGGCAAGAGTAATGTCAGCGACAACCCAGAGTGGCAAAGGAGAGAGTGCAAAGCAAAGATAGCATCAGCAGAGAGTGCGGCACCAATGTTCACTTTGGAGAAGGCTGTGATCCTTGAGCTGACAAAATAAAAATCACTACTGTTATTGAAGTGCAACTAGCAAAATTTCATGCCTCAATGGAAGAAATCAAAGAAGGGTTAGATAGTCAGTCAAGCTCAGAGACTGCAGATAGCGGAAGAGAGAATAATCAGCTGGAGGACTGCTTTGACCAGGTTGATGCATGTTTGTGCATGCTGGAGCAACAAAACTGTGTGCCACTGGACAACCAAGAGAACCACAGCAGATGAAATAACTTGCAGATAGTGGACCTCCCGGAAGACGTTAAAGAGCAGGAGCTGAAAGGCTTAGTGGAGGCCTGGTTGTCAGAGGCTTTGAACCTTCCAGCAGATGCGCATGGTATCAGTGGAGTGGGTATACCGAGTTGGCCAAAAATTGGAGGAGAAATACTGAATTGGGTGCATAAGAACATAAGATATGCCATACTGGGTCAGACCAAGGTCCATCAAGCCCAGTATTCTGTTTCCAACAGTGGCCAATCTAGGTCACATGTACCTAGCAGTTTCCCCAAGAGACACGAGTTCCACAATGCTTGTACTGGGTCAAGCATTGATATCTTCGGTCACTTCTTAATAATGGTTTAAGGACCTTTCCTCCAGGAACTTGTCCAAACCTTTTTTAAACCCAGCTACACTAACAGCCTTTACTACATCCTCCGGTAACAAATTCCAGAGTTTGATTACACGTTGAGTGAAAAAATATTTTCTTTTATTAGTCTTAAATAGTTTACCCTGTAGCTTCATTGCATGTCCCCTAGTCTTTCTATATTCTGATAAGGTAAACAATCGATCTACGTTTACCCGTTCCACTCCGTTCCTTAATTTATAGACTTCTATCATATCTCCCCTCAGCCGTCTCTTTTCCAGGTTAAAGAGCCCTAACCTTTTTAGCCTTTCTTCATAGGAGTATCCTTCCATCCCCTTTACCATTTTGGTGGCTCTTCTCTGTACCTTTTCTAAAATCGCTATATCCTTTTTAAGATACGGCGACCAGAATTGCACACAATATTCAAGGTGTGGTCTCACCATGGAACGATATAGAGGCATTATAATATCTTTTGTTTTATTTTCCATTCCTTTCCTTATCATACCTAGCATTCTATTTGCTCTCTTGGCCGCCGCTGCACACTGGGCTGAGGGTTTTAACATGGTATCCACAATGACGCCTAAATCTTTTTCCTGGGTGGTGGTTCCTAATGTGGAACCTTGCATCGTGTAACCATAGTTTGGGTTGTTCTTCCCTAGGTGCATAACCTTGCACTTGTCCACATTAAATTTCATCTGCCATTTTGATGCCCAGTCTTCCAATTTATCAAGATCCTTTTGCAATTTTTTCACAATCCTCTTGGGTTTTAACAACTTTAAATAGTTTTGTGCCATCTGCAAATTTGATAACCTCACTCGTTATTCCACTTTCCAGGTCATTTATGAATATGTCAAAAAGCAGCGGACCCAGCACAGATCCCTGGGGTACATCACTATTCACCTTTCTCCATTGGGAAAATTGGCCATTTAGCCCTACCCTCTGCTTTCTATCTTTTAACCAGTTCCTGATCCACAATAGTACACTGCCTCCTATCCCATGACTCTTTAGTTTTGACAAAAGTCTCTGATGAGGGACCTTGTCAAAGGCTTTCTGAAAGTCCAGATACACAATATCAACCGACTCACCTTTGTCTACCTGTTTATTCACTCCTTCAAAAAAACATAACAGATTAGTAAGACAAGATCTTCCTTGTCTAAAGCCATGTTGGCTGTCTCCCATTAGGTTGTGACTATCTACATGCTGAGTAATTTTATTCTTTATGATGGTTTCTACCATTTTTCCCGGTACTGACGTCAGGCTCACCGGTCTGTAGTTTCCCGGATCACCCCTGGAACCCTTTTTAAAAATTGGTGTTACATTGGCGATCCTCCAATCTTCAGGTATTAGAGATGATTTTAATGATAGTTCACAGATTACTGATAGCAGTTCTGCAATCTCATATTTCAGTTCTTTCAATACCCTTGGATGTATACCATCCGGCCCAGGTGATTTGCTACTCTTCAGTTTATCTAATAGTTGTAAGACATCTTCCCGATGTATCAATATTTCCTTCAATTCTTCCACACCTTTAAATACCACTTCAGTCATGGGTAACATCCCTACATCTTCCTCAGTAAAGACCGAAGCAAAGAATTCATTCAGTCTCTCCGCTATCGCCTTGTCGCCTCTTAGTGCTCCTTTAACCCCTTTATCATCTAATGGACCAACTGACTTTCTCACAGGGCTTTTGCTACGAATGTACTTGAAAAGGTCTTTATTTCGCGTTTTTGCTTCCGCAGCAAGCTTCTTCTCAAATTCTCTCTTTGCCTTGCCTTATCAATGCCTTGCATTTGACTTGCCAGTGCTTGTGCTGTTTCCAGGTTTCGTCATTTGGCTCTTTTTTCCATTTCCTGAAAGATGCTTTTTTGGCAACAACAGCCTCTCTGACCTCACCTTTAAACCATGCTGGCAGTTTTTTGGACTTCCTTCCACTTTTCTTAAAGCGTGGAATACAGCTGGTC
This sequence comes from Ichthyophis bannanicus, assembly GCA_033557465.1. Classification (NCBI taxonomy): domain Eukaryota; kingdom Metazoa; phylum Chordata; class Amphibia; order Gymnophiona; family Ichthyophiidae; genus Ichthyophis; species Ichthyophis bannanicus. The sequence continues at coordinate 554,754,618 of CM066031.1, forward strand.
TGGGCTTCCAAGATAGTATTTTTCAACAACACCCAAGCTTGATGTACGTCTTTAACCTTCGCAACTGCTCCTTTTAGTTTTTTCTTAACTGTTTTCCTCATTTTATTATAGTCTCCCTTTCGAAAGCTAAAAGGTAGTACTGTGGATTTCCTTACTATCCCTCCTCCACTAATTAAATCAAAGGCGATCATGCTATGATCACTATTGCCAAGTGGCCCCAACACCCTTATCTCTTGCACTAGATCTGGTGTTCCACTAAGGACTAGGTCTAATATGGCTTCCCCTCTGGTCGGTTCATGAACCATCTGCTCCAAGAAGCAGTCATTTATTTCATCTAGGAACTTTATCTCCCTAGCATGTCCTGACGTGACACTGACCCAGTCGATACCGGGGTAATTGAAATCACCCATTATTATTACTGCGCTGTAACGTTTGTTAGCTTCCGTGATTTCTTTGAGCATTTCATCATCCATTTGGTCATTCTGACCAGGTGCTCGATAGTACACACCCCCACTGCCATTGCCTTCCCCCTTTTATATGGAATTTCAATCCATATAGATTCTACAGCAGATTTTGTTTCCTGCAAAAATGTAATCCTTTCTGAGTCAATGCCCTCTCTAACATAGAGCGCAACCCCTCCACCAATTTGATCAGCTCTGTTATTACGATATAGTTTGTACCCAGGTATCACAGTGTCCCACTGGTTGTCCTCCTTCCACCATGTCTCTGATATTCCAATCATATCTAACCTGCAGATACTGAATTGGGCAGATAAAGAAATTTGTTGATGAAGTATCGCCAAAGTAAAGATCTGCAATACAGAGAACAGAAGGTGCTACTGTTTCAAGGTTATTCTGTGCAGACTGTCATGAGACACAGAGCAATGGCTCCATTCTGTAGTGTAAACAGTGTATAAACAGGGTATCTGTATTACCTTGCTAAACCAGCCAAAGTCAACTACAATAATAATTTTTTTGGGGTTTGATGACCCACAGCAACTATGCAGCTTTGTGGAAAAATTGCTACTGGAGGATGCAGGCCGAGTGGTCCCATAGGAGACAGCTGCAAACTGGAGAGTCTATTAAAATGCAGACATGAGTTTTTATATGCTAAGGCATGGTACAGTAGAAAGACACAAAGTAGGCACATGCTGGAAAGTTATTGACTATTTGACCTTATGGAATTGTGGTTTCAACATATTTCTGCATAGTTAAGAACTGTTAAGAAATGTGACCCAGTTGGTGTATGTTACAGGATTTTCATATATATTAGCAGGGATTTATCAAGGGTGGTCTTCGTGAACTGTTGTTCTGCCAATGGGAAGCTGACTGCCTGAATATAATTGCAAATCTCAGTGGTATCCTTGAGCACCAATTTACAGAATGAGTGGGGCTTACGGCCCCCCTGACCGGCACAGGATGGAGAAGAGTGAATGCAGTAGCACCATAGGTATGATAATGTGGCCACCACTTGAGCGTCTTTGGTGCCAGTGTTGTGAATCTGGAGTGGAACTGTAACTGGGCTGCAAAAAGCAGAATACACCTTGGTGACTGGGAGTGCCAGAGAGCAGCCAAGAAGTCAGGGGGGAGGGGGCGCCCCAGCTGAGTACTCATGCTGCTGCAGAGAGAGAAAAAGGAGTCTGGAGAAACCATTGATTTGCAGACATGTTAACTGGGAGACACTCATTTTTATGTAGTTATTGTTATTTAAGTCTGTGGATTTTTAAGTGTCATTACCTTTTTATTATTTTTATGCATTGTAACTCCGTATGATTTTATTTATGGTAATTATTTATCTAGGTTCTTATATGATCCAATTGCATGTTATATGATTCATAATTCATTTTTTTCATGTTATGATTTTATGTCCATGGGAAGTTGACTGTTTATTCATATATTTGTTATAATTGTTTCCTGTTTTTTATGCACATGTATATTATGATATACCTGTATTTATATGTAAGGGATGTTTTCTCAGTTTTGCACGTTTTAGTGGATATTTTTATTGATACATTTATCATTGTATTATTAATTTTATTTAATGTATGATGAGAATGTATTTGTTTTTTATTTGTATTTCAGCAGACTATAGCCCCTGAGGAAGGCCATGCTGAAACACGGCCATGTTGGGCTTTGCTCTTTTGTCGATTTGTTGTCTTGGCATTGACCTGTTTTTAATGAAGTTTGCATTCTGATACTCGCTTTTTGTGTTTTTGGTTAGATCCCCAGTGGCCATATAACACAACAGGGCCTTTTGGGTACCCTGGAAATGGCGGAGAGAGGAATTACTGCTAGACCTGTTGAGATGGGCATGGAAGTGGTTGCAGGGCTTATGGGGTAAAACATTTCAAGTATCACCAATTCTTCCCTTGGTGTGCAATCCTGGGTTTCCTCCCAGAATGTGGAAGTCTGTTTTCAAACATGGACAAAACAGCGATGCAGAGTATTAGACCATTTTCTGGAACTGGGGGAGGGGCAGTTTCTCATTGTTTGAACAGATTAAGAGCAGGTGGCATCTTCCAAATTGTCTCTTTTATGTATACCTCCACATCATGCATTATTGCTCAACGCTGTCTAGGAAGTTTGGGAGCCAGTGGTACAGTAGTGAAATAAGATTGTCAGTTTCAGAAAGTTATTCCAAGTTTAACAAGATTTCTACATGGTATTGGATGGGGCAGGAAGAACTAGGAATAAGGCATTTGGATACACTGCCTGGGCAATGGTCGAGAGGGATGGGGCAAACGTGAGACGGGGAAACAAATGGCAGAGTTCCACATTATATGATCAAGGCAAGACAGTGGACCTGCAAGATATGCAATTTTGACATACCTGTCCAGAGACGGGGGGGCTCAAATTATGGTGTGGGGCACAAACTTGTGTATTAAATGTAAGACAGAAGTGGGCATACTCCTTCACTCCTTTTTGAAGTGCAGGAAACTGAAGGGACTGTGGGAAGGAGCGCTGCTCATACTTGGGCAAAGAGTGCAATTGAGGGTGGAATACTGTATAGTTTGTTGCTTTTGAGAGATGAGAACCCTCTGGCAGAGTGTAAGATGCCACGAGCCAAGTGGAGATTTGTTTTAATAGCCCTCTTGATTATACGAAAGATTATTTTGCGAAACTGGGTGGCAGAACTAGAACCTTCTATTTGGCATTGGATAAACAAAATGCATGAGGCTGCATCTTTTGAATAGCGTATGTATCAGAAGAAACTTAAACTAGAATGGCTTATGTACAAGCAGCAATAGGTTAGGTTTGTGCAAATGCATCCAAAAGCCTGAATATTGCCTAAGGTGATAAACCTTTACTCCTCCCGACTTTGTTTTCTCTACCTCATAATGACTATATAACAATGCAAACTGTGCATATTAGTAGGCAACTGGTTGATTGAGTGTGAATGGGCTGTGCGAATAGGGTAGAATGCTGTGGTGGGAAGCTGAGTGCAGAGTTGCCAAGTTACCCAGTTCCATTATGAGATTTTTTGCCCCCTAATGGCAGCAATGTAAATATGTAATGAGTGTGGGGCTTCAGGAAACTCAGTGTAGGAATGGAGGAGGGGGGCTAAAATGGGGATTTTAGTAGGTGTAGAAAGTGCAAAACACAGGTTGGTACATTGCTTCATTCCTTTCGAGAATGTCCTACTTTGAGGTATGGAGACAGAGAGAACTACAGAAGTTGTTACTAGGTGACTTTATACAATATGCTACTGCTGGATGATATGAGGGTTTGGGAAAGACTCTAGTTCCACAGGCTAAGAAAAGGTTTATATATATAGCGTTGTTATTGGTGTGAAAAATGATATTGAAATATTAGGTCCAAAAGGAGGTTCCCTGTTCAACACTGCTATCAAGAGTATGTGAGAGATGGCCAAGTTTGAAATAAAGAGGTACAATTCTCTGTATGTCCCACTTCAGAATAAAGCTAATAATAATATGTAATTGGCCTTTATCATTTTTTTTACATATGCAACATAAATAATAAGCATGCTTACAAATAAAAACATGAGGATTTAAGAATTCCAAAGTAAAAAAAAAATCCTTACTATTGGCAAGCATTAAACAATTCAGTCCAGTGAACAAATGAGCACAAACCTTTTCTCTGGCATTACTTCACAGCAAAATAATTACAAATAAAAATAAAATTATTATAGAAAACTATTTTAATAGTTTAATGTATGTTTTGTTGAAGGATTGTTGGTGATGATGATGGCGGGAAACCTTTTACTCCAGAAGAATATGAAGAATATAAAAAAAGAGTTTTACCAATGCGGTTACAAAATAGACTGTATGTTAGCTGGAGATCTCCCACTAACATGGACTGTAAGCTTGTAGGTCCTGAGACACCATGCTTTTGTATTCATAGGTAAGATTTCATTTCTTAAGCTTGTTGTGTTTGTAAGACATATATAATTATTTAACACCATGCTAAGATACTGAAGTTTTTTGGACATGCTCATTTTTGGCACATTTTATGAGTGCAAAGTGCCTATTTTCACCATTGAATTTGTGTGTCTGTACATAGCTATGCCTGTGTAATTTTTGTCTGAACTTTTGGTGAGCCTCTCTGAGATGATAACACTTGTGCCAAATTCAGCCAAATCTGTCTAAGGAGAGGTCTACTAATAGCTAAGTTTAGGTGAATGGTTTACATCTCTAAATTGGTAGGAGTGGGTGGGAACTGGTGCATATAAAACACAAGTGGGGGGTGCTATTCAGTGAAACAGATTTTCTGCCAGTCTGTCCATATAAGTTTGACCACTGTACTAAATTTAAATAAGTTATCTTTTTAAACTTAGGATCGCTATATATGCAATCCATTTGCTGTATAATAGATAAAGTTACCTGGATAGCAACTGAATATCAATACATCCACTAGAACTCCCTTGGCCCTTCCAACTTATATAGCCAAAATATATCTGTTTGCTAGCGGTACATTTTAAAGTAAAGCACTCATGTGGTTAACACCCAGTTACTCACTCCTCTTGTCACACCCTCAGGATCACTTCTTCTTCCTGATAAAAGTATGTTGATTGTTGAACAATGCACATATTTTACACAGAAACAGGTTGCGCAATAATGAAAGCCCCCCAACGTCCATGCAATAAAATAATGTTTTACTTGCAGAAAGGACAGATTAGTGCTCTCAGCAAGTATACTTCTCCACCTTGTTCTTTATTTGGTCAGAAAATGTCAGTCTGAAGAGGCTAATGCAAATGTGTGGTATTCTGAAAATTTCAGTTGAGGCATTGTTAAAATGCGGTGACAGCATCAGAAATGAAAGAATGACATTTTCATTTTTTTGTATATTTTAATTGTAAGAATGTGTCCTAAAATCACTCTTTTGGATTGTGCCAGCTGTCACTTTTGCTGATGTAGTGTAGACATATTTTACATAAGCTAAAGGAGCTGTAAAGATTTATAGCAAACATTATGTACTGAAAATAGTACAAAAAATCAGAATAATGAAAGAAGTTTAAGAAATCATGAGAAGAACTAAATTATAAATGTAAAGGAATCTAAAGCTAAGCTCAGCCTGTGAGTGAAGTGAAGGACAAATGGTGGATCCAAAAAAACAGGATATTTAGGTATAACCATGAAAGTAGAACAGCAGCTCTAATAAAGGACCTTTTACACAATGTATTCTAATAAGAATTATTCCCTTCTTCTAGCAGCTGAGGACTAAGCATGACAGAATTCTGCTGTCACCCTATAAGAGCTCCCTCTTCAGCCCAAGATCCCAGTATTCTCAGTCCTCAGCAGCTGATGGAGCAGCCGTAATGTTTTTGCCTTCTCTGAATGAGCTTGGAATAATACTATTCATTTAAAAAAAAAGAGGGATCTGGATTGAGAACAGGCAGAACAACTAAAATGAAGTAGCCTGGAGCTGGGCTCTTTCCGGTAGAGTTACAGGATATGAGGGCTGACAGGGTGGCAGGGCCTGTCATCTGTCACCAAGATCCTTGAATGGGTCTAGTGGGCCCCCAGGATTAAACAGCTTGGTGGTCCAAGCTCTCTTTCACCCCCAGTTGGACTGCCCACAGGTCTGAAGGAGAGACTGCTGGGCTTTCCAATATAGCTGCCGGTATTGCCAGAGCTGTACTTTAAACCTTCTTGTAAAAAACAACAACAAAAAAAACGAAGGTAGAGGAACCGGTTTCAACAATTGCTACAGGTACCAGGAGAGATTGGGTCAGTAAGCACTTATTTTCATTTTTAGCAATCGCGGTATTGTTGCAGCCAGTGAGCTGCGGGGTTTCTTTTTAGTGTGGTTTTCTTTTCCTCCTCGACATCGGGCTTTCCCCAGGGAATCGTGTATGCCGGAGGCTGCATCATCGTTTGCTTCATGTGGCGGTAGCCTCTGCTTGGTTGATCAAGGGGTTTGCTGTCTTTGCCTTCGGCAATCGTGATCTTTAGAGCATGTTTTCAGGCATGTAGGATTAGTCTGGGGATGCCAATTTGCCTGCAGGATGGCCAGCAGTGCCTGTGAATTTGGCAGGAACCACAGCCATCTTAGAGCATACAGCCATTTCCTCTACTCAGCAGAGCAAGGCAGGGAAAGCAAAAAAGGTTTAAAGCAGCATTGCTACACTTTCCAGCACCATGGACAGCGATCTACACTGATGCTGAGCACGCTGACAAGATATTTTCAATGGATTTCATTTTGGCCATGCAAAAAGCCTGTTGGATCAAGAAACAGCAGTTTTCTGCCTCTACCCAGCCTGCTCTCCCTTCCCTCATGACAATGGATACCCTTCAGGAGAAGGCCCTGGTCTCAGGGGCGCCTCCGAGTAAGACAAAGGGAGAAAGGGACCAGTGGGGGGAACATAATTCCCCACATTCACAAGCCTCAGCAGAATTGGGGGAGAGTGGATCTCTGGGGAGAGACAGCAGGACCGGATTGGAGGAGGGAGAAATTTCTCCAGGAGATGATCCGAATGTGTTCAGGCAGTTTTATAGGGAGGAGCTGGCTGCACTGTTTAGTCAATCTTTGGCGGCCTTGAAATATGGTGCCGCCTCCTGTGATAATGGAGGAGCCTTCGGAGGATCCCTTGTTGCAAGGGTTCAAGGGTTCTCAGGTATGCTTTCCAGTGCATAGAGTAATTAAGAAAATGATAGAAATGGAGTGGGAAGTTCCTGAAGCAGGACTGAAAGGGGGCAGAGTGATGGGTTGCTTATACCCCATTCTGCAAGAAGAAAAGGATCTTCTTCAGATACCCAAAATGGAAGCGTTGGTGGCTGCGGTGACAAAAAAGACCACTATTCCCGATGAAAGGGCAACAGCATTTAAGAACCTTCAGGATAAGAAGTTGGAGTCCTTATTAAAACAAGCCTTTGATACTAGTGCCTTGATGTTGCAGGCTTCTATTTGTGGGGCCTATGTAACCAGGGCATCTATCCGCTGGCTGCAGGCCTTGGTGTTGGTGGAGGTGGACCAGCCTATGGTGGCAGAAGATGCCAGTTTGGAGTCTGCTTCGGCTTACTTGGCCGATGCTTTTTATGATTAGATTTGTGCTTCCTCGAAGACTATGGCCTCTGTTATAGTGACCAGGCACTTCTTGTGGCTCTGGAACTGGTCAGAGGATGTGTCCTTGAAGACCAGACTCAGTAAGCTTCTGTTTAATGGTAAACTGTTATTTGGTTGAGGCCTTGGAGAAGTTGGTGAAGGATTTGGGAGATTCTAAGGGCAGGCGCCTGCTGGAGGATTGTCCCAAAGGGCCCAAACATGGCATCCCTCAAAGGGGGCAGCCTAGGGATTTTCAGAGATTTCAGTCAGGCTGCTTTTCCTCATTTCAGCATGGTCACTTTGCACCAGGGGACAACCTTTTTGGGGGTACAGAGATTCTGGTAGAGGGTTTTACTCCCCCTTTCCAGCCTCTGCTAAGAAAATGCAATGAAGCCAGGATGGCCCAGGAGGAGCCCGTTTCAATTGGCGGTCGGTTGTAGCAGTTCTCCAGGAACAAGCAGGAAGTCAGTCCTCACATATGGGTGACGTTGACACCGACTGAGCCCTCGCGGAAGCATCCCCCCAGCTTTCAAAGAAATCCTTTGGGAGATGCCACCACGCACGCATGGTCCCCTTCCCATCCAAGGGTGCCATCTTTCTCAGCCTCCTTTTTTCCGCAGAGACCTTCAGATGTCTGTCTGGCTTGTCCCTGGAAAAAGTTGATTTTTCTGCCTGAGTTTTCATACTCTCCTCCGGTGCACCGGTACTCTTCCCACCACCTGACCTCGCTGTGTCGGCATCGAGTTTGGGTTTCTTTTGTAGTTTTTTTCTTTTTGGCGTCTTCACGCCTTTTTTTCTCCAATTGGCAGCCTGGTGGGTCTTTGACCTCGCAGGGGTACTTTTTTTCCCCCATGGCTACCAGTGGCTTCAAGAAGTGTGATCGGTGCACAAAAACTATGCCTTTGATCGACACACATGGACTGCTGCCTTAGCTGTCTCGAGCCTGACCACGACCCTGCAGCATGCGGTATCTGCAAAAAGATATCCAGCAAGGCCCTCAAGAGCCTCCAGCAGCAGCACAAGAAGTTTTTCCTGAGCCCCCGGTACCTCTGAAGGCCAGGGCCTCATCGAGCCCTGCCATGGTTCTTCAGAGAGGGGTCTCCCTCAAGGGAACCCAAGAAGAAGAAAACCTCAAAGGCAGCATCCCTGGATGGATCTGACAGGCCGGGTGTGCCCCGGGCCAGATCCCACAGTCCAAGATGCTCATCCAAGGGATTGGAGAGGGAGCAGCCTGCAAAGGTCCCCCGAAAGGACTTGACCTTGGACCGGCTTCATTCGCCAGATACCATCCTTGTCGAGGACTCCCCTTCGGGAGAACCAGCATCGGCCCAAGCTCCTCGGTGCCCGCTCCGATAGCTGAGGAGCCGTCTGGCCTGGAGTTCAGAATGGCGGCCCTGGAGCGCAGTTTGTCTGTCTTCATGGATCAGCAGCGGGTGCTGTTGTCTGGTATGACCGGTTCATCCACCCTGACCACCAGGCCCTCTATGTTTAAGACATCCCCAGAGGCCGCGCCGATCCTCGAGGTCCTTTGGCCTCGGATCGATCCTTGGCTGATCTCTCTGTCTTTTTCCCGCTCAACAGGACTGCGATCATCCCCGGCCAGTACGCTCACTTCTGGCCATGGGGCCTTGGAAGGCCTGCCCTTCCTTTGAATCCTTGAAGGACTACTCCAGGTGGGAGACAGAGGATGAGGAATCGCCCAATACCTGTCTCTACCACGATGTCCCCTCAGACTCTCCCATCTTGGAGCCCTGGCAGTGATCTCCGCTGAAGGATATGGGGTCCTTTGACTTTGTCAAGGACATGTCTAAGGCCCTGGAATCGGAGGAGGACCCTCAGGCGGATGAGTTATAAATCCTCCAGTATGAGACCCCTCCGAGGGAATCGCTCACGGTGCCCATCCCTCCTATCCTGGAACAGCTGATGCTCTGTATATGGGAAACACCGACATCTGTGCCAGTGGTGAGCAAGTGGCTTGACTCAATGTATCGAGTCTGCTGGAGCCCGGGCTTCCAGAAGTCACAGCTGCCACACAACTCCATGGTGGTGGAGTCGGCCATGCACTGACTGAAAAGTCAGAAGATGCACTCCTCAGTGATCCCCGGCAGGGAGGCATGCACTTTGGACACCCTCGGCAGAAAGTGCTACCAGGGCTCGATGCTCATTGGCCGCATCCAGGCTTACTAGCTGTACATGGGCATGTACCTGAGAGACCTGGTGAAGGAACTAACCGGGTTCTCAGCTTGTCTATCCAAGCATTCCTTCAGCAGTTCAAGAACCTGGCCAAGGCCGTCCATGAGTACTCCAAGTTTGTCTTGAGCAGTCTATGATGAGTTCAAGTCTCGACGGCTTGAGTAGCGGGGGCAGGCATCGGTGCCCCACACCAGGCTTGGCTACAGTTGTCCAACCTCGAGCAATGGGTTCAGGACAAATTTGTTGATATCCCATGCCCAGGAGAAAACCTCTTCAGCAAACCCATGACTGACAAAGCTGCCGAGCTGGAGACTGAGTTCATGACAAGGACCAGGCTCTCTAAAAAGACTGCTGCCCCTCCCCAATGGTAAAAAGCCCTTCTACTTGAGGAAAAAGGCTGCTTATGGAAACTACTCACCTTTCCAGGCCTCCCTGGCTCCCCAACTGGGTCAGCAGGCCAAGGGACATGGGTATGGCCTGCATAAGCAGAAGGCTCCAAAACCCTAGACCAGTGATGGCTAACCTTTTTGAGCCCGAGTGCCCAAACTGCCGCACAAAACCAAAGAATTTCCTCAAAGTGCCAGCACGTCATTTGCATAAGTGGTCTTATTTGCATAAATATTTGCATAATGTTACCATACACTAACTTTTAGTAAACATGTCTCTTAATGAGTGTATGGATAAAGAAAGACTAAAAGATTTCTACATTACTATAATCCAGTGCCAACCGCCAGGCACATTAGGAACTACTACAAACGCTGCCCATTTAGAACCCATAGCAAACCCGCCGTATCCTGACAGCATTACCAGGACTCACAAAGCACCATACCCTACCTATCAAAAGGCAACACTGCAAATATTAAACCAATACATTTCAGAGAATACTGGGGAAAGAGAACAAGTGGCAACGTCAAATAGGAATTTCCTCTTGTACCAAACAAAGCGCAGATGTTAATGATGCACATTTCCCAGAGCTGACATATTCCAGTTAATAAATTCAAAATAAAGAGATATCTTTCTACCTTTTGTGCATTTTTTTTTCAGTTGCAATTGGTCCAGCCACCTTCTTCTGGTTTCTTCATGTTTTCTGCTAACTCTCCATCGTCTGCTGTCCATTTGTCCTTTCTTCTCTCTTCTAGTTTTTTTTCCATTCTCTCTCTCTCTCTACATCTGCTTTAACATACTAATCTTTCTCCTTTTGCTCTTTCCTCATTCCTATTTCATCCACACAAATTTTACCCCTCCATCCTCAATCCCCAATTACTCTCCCAATACCTGGCCAATTGTAGATTTTTCATCCCTCCTACACAAAATATTTTTCCCCTCTCCATTTTACTCTCCCAGCCCCATCCCATTCTAATCCTCCCCCAACATCAGCTCCCTTCTAGTTCCAGTCTCACCCAGCATCCATTCCCTTCTAGTCCCTGCATCAGCCCATTTCCAGTCCAAGTCCCTTCATCTGCTCATTTTCAATCCTAGCCCCCCCATCAGCCCATTTCTACTCATTTCCTAGCCCCACCATCAGCCCATGTCAAATCATAGCTCCCCTCCACTCAGCCCAATTCCAGTCCAAGCCCCCCATGAGCCTACTTCCAGTTCTAGCCCCTCCATGAGTCCATTTCAATTCAAGCCCCCACCACAGCCCATTTCCTATCTTAGCTCCCCCCAACAGCCCATTTCCAGTCCTATCCTAGCTGTTCCATCAGCCCATTTCCATTCCAAGCCCCCTCCCCATCAGCTATTTGCAGTTCAAGCCTCCCCTTCCACTCAGCCCATTTCCAGTCCTAGCAACACCCCAACCCATTACCAGTCCTAGCCCCCCGTCAATCAACTTCCAGTCCTAACCCCCATCACCCCATTTTCAGTTTAAGCCCCCCCTATAACCCTTTACCAGTCCTAACCCCCCATCAGCCCATTTCCAGTCAGCCCCCCCATAGCCCATTGCCAGTCCTAAACCCCCCCCCATCAGCCCACAGCCCATTACCAGTCCTAACCACATCAGCCCACCTCAAGTCCTAACCCCTCCCCATCAGCCCATTTCCTGTCCTAGCCCCCCCCATAACCCATTATCAGTCCTACACCCCCATCAGCCCACTACCAGTCTTAACCCCCCCATAGCCCATTACCAGTCCTAACCCCCCCATCAGCCCACTACCAGTCTTAACCCCCCATAGCCCATTACCAGTCCTAACCCCCCCATCACCCCATTTCCAGACAGCCCTCATCAGCTCATAGCCCATTGCCAGCCCTCATCAGCCCACAGCCCATTGCTAGTCTTAACTCCCCCCCATAGCCCACTGCGTCTTAACCCCCCTCCCCAGCCCACTGCCAGTCTTAACCCCCCCTCCCTAGCCCATTGCCAGTCTCAACCCCCCTCCCTCCCTCCCTAGCCCATTGCCAGTCTCAACCCCCCTCCCTCCCTAGCCCATTGCCAGTCTCAACCCCCCTCCCCCCCTCCCTAGCCCATTGCCAGTCTTAACCTCCCTCCCTCCCTAGCCCATTGCCAGTCTTAACCTCCCTCCCTCCCTCCCTAGCCCATTGCCAGCCTCAACCCCCTCCCTCCCTCCCTAGCCCATTGCCAGTCTCAACCCCCTCCCTCCCTCCCTAGCCCATTGCCAGTCTCAACCCCCCTCCCTCCCTAGCCCATTGCCAGTCTTAACCTCCCTCCCTCCCTAGCCCATTGCCAGTCTTAACCCCCCTCCCTCCCTAGCCCATTGCCAGTCTTAACCCCCCTCCCTCCCTCCCTCCCTAGCCCATTGCCAGTCTTAACCCCCCCTCTCTCCCTCCCTAGCCCATTGCCAGTCTTAACCCCCCTCCCTCGGCTCATGGCAATAAAAAAAAAAAAAAGCTGCCCGCTGCCGCCGCGGCGGCATGGAGTGTCCTGCGGGGCTCCCTCTGCCTGGCGGGACTCTCCCGGCGCTGCTCAGCCCCTCTCTGCCGGCTTGCAGAGACGCGAAGGGAGAGAGAGTCTCCCTCGCGTCTCTCTTAAGCCCGCAGGGGCAGATGAGAAATTTCCCATCAGCCCCTGCAGGCTTAACAGAGACCCGAGGGAGACTCTCCCTTCGCGTCTCTGCAAGCCGGCAGAGAGGGGCTGAGCAGCACCGGGAGAGTCCCGCCGGGCAGAGGGAGCCCCGCGGGACACTCCATGCCGCCGCGGCGGCAGCGGGCAGCTTTTTTTTTTTTTTTAATGTGCGACCTTCCCGCGTGCCAGCTGCAAGGCCTTCGCGTGCCACAGCTGGCACGCGTGCCATAGGTTCGCCATCGCTGCCCTAGACACTAGTCCCGGCCCTAGCCCAGTCAGGTGGGATAGTTCTTGATTCCTTGGGCAAAGCCCCTCTACCCCAAGGAGGTCTGCAGCCCACAGGAGGACATCTGACCCACTATGCCCAGAGGTAGCCAACCATCACCACCGACTCCTGGGCACTTCCATTGGTCAAGGAGGGTTACCGTCTCCATCTGACTCAGACACCTCCCCCTTATTTTCCAGGAGAGAACCTCAGGTCTCCCCTTCGCCGGAACCTTCTACTGAAGGAGCTGTCAGGTCTTCTCAAGGACAAAGTGGTGGAACTGGTGCCCCACCATCTCAAGGGCAAAGTGTTCTACTCCAGGTACTTTCTAAGGCCCATTCTTGACATGCGCAACCTCAAATTCCTGGTGAGGGAGAAATTCAAGATGCTTTCCCTTTGAACATTGCTGCCTTACCTCCAGTAGGCAGATTGGCTATGCTCCTTGGATCTGAAGCATGCCTATACTCACATCCTCATTCACCCCAACCACAGGCAGTACCTGTGGTTCATGGTGGGGGACGGGCACTACCAGTACAGGATGCTGTCTTTCGGCTTGGCCTCTGTCCCGAGGTCTTCACAAAGGGCCTGTCAGTCGTGGCCACTTTCCTCTGCCTCCAGGGGTTTTTTTGTCTTCCCCTACCTGGACGACTGGCTCATAAAGGGAGACACGGCCTCAGAGATGCAGAGGGCAACCGCACACACCATCCAGGTCCTTCAGTACTTGGACTTTGTGATAAACTACCCCCAAGTCTCATCTCCTTCCGACACAGTGTCTGGAGTTTATTGGGGCAAGGCTAGACACACTCCAGTCAAAGGCCTTCTTGCCCGGGGACCAGGCCGACCACCTGAGAACCCTGGCACGAGACATATAGCACTGTCCCTCCATGCCCACTTGGCTCCTCTTGCGTCTCCTCAGACACATGGCTGCACGGTCCACATCACCCCAGATGCCCGCCTCCACATGAGGGCCACGCAGTGGTGTCTCCGGGACCAGTGGACTCGGGCCATGGGGCACCTCTGGGACAAAGTCTCCACGACCCGTCAGTTGGCGGTCTCTCTGACCTAGTGGCAGATCCCCAAATACCTTGAGGCATGGATGCTTTTTCAGGCCCTGAACCCCTTAAGGATCCTCACCACAGATGCCTCCCTGCTCAGCTGAGAGGCCCACCATGAGGAACTGCACACCTAGGGCAGCTGGTCGCCAGACAAGAGCATCTAGCAGATCAACCTCCTGGAACTGTGGACAATACACTGGGCCCTTTGAGCTTTTTGCCACCGCCTGCATCACCAGTCGGTGCTGGTCCAGATGGACAACCAGGTGGCGATGTTCTGTGTGAACAAAAAGGGGAGCACGGGGTCTCGTGCTCTCTGTCAGGAGGTGGTGCTCCTCTGCTCCTATGCAATCCAACAGGTTGTATCCTCTACGGGCAGTATACCTACCAGGTCACAACAACCTACTGGCTGACAGATTGAGCAGGGTCCTCCAGCCGCATGAGTGGCAACTGGACCCCAGTGTGACAGACTGGTTCTTCTGGACCTGGGGGGAACCCATGATGGACTTGTTCACCAGTCCCCGCTTCTGTTCCCAGCAGGCCCACTCCTCCAGGGTGGCAGCAGATGCATTCCTCATCTCGTGGTCGGAGGGCCTCATGTACGCCTTCCCTCCCACACTGCTGATTGCCATAACCTTATTCAGGACCCTCCACAACAAGGCCTCGCTCATCCTGATAGCACCTCGGTGGCCCTGGCAACCATGGTTCCTGCTACTCCTCCGACTATCGGTGGAGACCCCCATCCCATTGGGGAACTCTGGACTCCTGTCTCAGGAAGGGGGCTCTCTTCTGCATCCTAACTTGGGGTCCCTGTTGCTGATGGTGGGACTGGTGTTACAGTACCTTCTCCACCTCTCGCAATCCGGACTTAAATCTAACTCTGTCAGGGTACACCTTGGTGCCCTGGCAGCGCACCATCATCCGGTGGATGGCAAACCCCTCTTGGTTCAGCCACTGGTGACCCGCTTTCTAAGGGGTCTGGTCTTATCAAAGCTGCTGGTTCACCCTCCGGCAACTGAGTGGGACCTTAATGTAGTATTGGGACAGCTCACTCACCTGCTCTTTGAGCCTCTGGCTACTTACCACCTGTGATACCTCTCATGGAAGGTGGCATTCCTGGTCGCGCTCACCTCCGCTTGCAGAGTTAGTGAGCTTCAGGCCTTAGTGGTGGAAGCGCCTTATACCAGGTTCTACAAAAACAGGGTGGTGCTCCGCATGCACCCTAAATTTCTTCCAAAGGTGGTATCATCCTTCCCTCTCAACCAGGAAGCAGTACTTCCCATCTTTTTTTCTGAGGCCCCACTCCAATAGGAGTAAGACGGTCCTTCACACTCTGGACTGTAAGAGGGCTTTGTCCTATCTCCAACGCACTCAGGACTACCGTAAAGCTGCTCAGCTTTTCATCTCCTACGACCCCAGCAGACTGGGGAGGCGGTAACCAAGCATACGCTGTCCACCTGAGTGGCAGACTGCATTGCCCTCACCTATGAGCAGGCGGGGCTCCCGCTGGAAGGGTAAGTCACGGCATACCATGTCAGGGCTATGGCGGCCTCAGTGGCAAACGTACGAAGATTGGAACGACACTGGAGATGGAATAAGTCTAATACTACCCAAGAACTCTACCAGATAAAGCAAAAGGAATATAACAATCTTATCAATCAACAAAAAAATGGAATACTAAACCAATCTCATTCTCAAAACCACCAATAGACCCAGAGAACTATTCAAAATAGTGCGTACCCTCACCAAGGAACCCAAAACCAGTGAAGATGAATCAATTCATCCGCAGATCTTCGCAGACTTCCTGCAAGCCAAATTCACAGCCTCCCCACAATACACCCCAGTCAATCCCTCATAGTGGCCTCGGTGACAAACTTGCGCTCTGTCCCAATGGTGGACATCTGCCGGGTCGCCAACTGGTCTTCAGTCCATACCTTCGCAGCCCATTACTGCTTGGAAAAAGAGTCCCAACAGGACAGTGCCTTTGGCCAGGCTGTGCTCCATAACCTTTTCAGAGTTTAGGCAACTCCTACCCTCCGACCCTTCTGTGTTCAGGCTACCGGAGCACTGTTTTTCATCAGACACAGGAGTCCTACTATAGTCTGCAGACATGGACTCAATTGCTGATGCTTGCAGCTCCCCTTGAGGGAGACCGAATTTTTTCACTATGGGCGTTCAGTAGCCTGTAGCTGGAGAGTCCCATATGTGAAGACTGACTTCCTGCTTGTTCCCGGAGAAAGTGTAGTTACATGTAACAGGTATTCTTCGGGGACAGCAGGAATCAGTCCTCACAACCCCCCTCCTCCCGTTGGAGTTGCTCCTGTACCACCTTTTATTTTGCCGTCTTTAGCTGTGTCATCGGACTGAGCAAGATGGCACTCTTGGGTGGGAAGGGGACCACGCATGCATGATGGCATCTCCCAAAGGCTTTCTTTGAAAGCTGGGGGATAGTTCCGCGAGGGCTCCGTCAGTGCCTAAGTCACCCATATGTGAGGACTGATTCCTGCTGTCCCCGGAGAACATCTGTTACAACCAACTATTGGGTGCTTTAGATCATTCGGGAGGGATACGCGCTGGAGTTTGTGTGGCCCCTCACTGAGGAGTTCATTCATTCTCCATGTCCAGCTTCAGCAAAAGCTGCGGCAGTGAGACACACCCTGCGCCGCTTACGGCAATTAAAGGCAGTGGTCCCGGTGCCGCCCGTTTATTTCATGGTCCCAATGAAAGAAGGTTCCTGGTGGCCCATTCTGGACCTCAAGCATGTCAATCGGGTGCTGCGGGTGCCTCTCTTTCAGATGGAAACCTTGCAATCCGTCATCCTAGTCATGTGGCAAGGGGAATTCTTAGTAGCGCTGGACCTTATGGAGGTATACCTGCATATTCCAATTCATCCAGAACATCAGTGTATCTGCAGTTTGCAGTGCCGATGGGCCATTTTCAATTCTGCATGTTGCCCTTCGGTCTCGCCACGGGCCACTGCACCTTCACAAAGATCATGGTGGTTGTGATGGTGGCCTTAAGGAAGGAGGGTGTCATACCTTGACGATTGGTTGATATCGGCCAAGACGGAATTAGAGGCAGAGATGGCCGTTAGCCAAGGGGTCGAGTTCCTTCAGAGTTTGGGATGGGTAGTGAACCTATCCAAAAGTCAGTTATAGCCGGTGCAGAGTTTAGTATACCTAGGAGCATTGTTTGATACCGGTGCAGGGCGAGTCTCCCTGCCAGCTATAAGGATAGACCAGTTTCAACATCAAGTCTTCCAATTTGGCATTGAAGCGGCCATCCACCTGGTTCTACCTGCAACTGCTAGGATCAATGGCAGCAGCCTTGGATCTTGTTCCTTGGGATTGGGCTCACATCAGGCCTCTTCAACAGGCCCTCCAGATGTGCTGGGTGCCTCAGACACGGCCATTGTCCCTGAAGCTTCAGTGTCCATCAGAGGTGTGAGCGAGTCTCAGTTGGTGGTTGGAGGGCACCCATCTTGCAGAAGGAATGCCTTTGGAGCTGCTGGAGTGGGTGCTGTTTACAACAGATGCCAGTCTCACAGGATGGGGAGGACATTGTCTGTCAGTCTCAAGTGACTCAGGGGCAGTGGTCCCTGTAGGAGAGTGGTTGGTCCACCAATTGCCTAGAGATGCAGGTGGTTTATTTAGTTCCTCAGTTCTTCCATCCTCTGATTCAGGAGGCAGCAGTGAGAGTGTGCTCGGACAATGCGACCATGGTGGCCTACATCAACTGGCAGGGAGGCACAGGCAGTGTCGCCTTTGCAGAGGAGATCCACCCCTTATGTAGTGGGTGGAGGAGAATATAACTGCTCTCTTCACGGCTCATGTCGCGGGCAAGGAGAATGTTCAGGCAAACTATCTCAGCAGGCAGTACTTGGACCAGGGGGAGTGGGAGCTGAAAACGGCAGTGTTCTATGAGCTAACCCTGCGCTGTGGGGTTCCAATCATGGACCTGATGGCGTCCCAGTCCAACGCCAAAGTGGTCAGGTTTTACAGCAGGCAAAGGGAGCACATGTCAGAAGGACTCGATGCCCTTGTGCAGGGGTGACCATCAGAGGGGCTCCTATATGTGTTTCTGCCCTGGGCTCTATTAAGCCATATTCTGCAGTGCATAGAGGCACACCCCAGCCTAGTGATTCTCATTGCTCCCACTGGCCTTTTGGCCATGGTATGCGGACCTAGTCAGGCTTCTGATTGACAAGCCATGGCGGCTTCCGGACAGAATAAACCTGTTGGCGCAAGGGCCGATTCTGATGCCTCAAGTGGATCGATTCTCGCTTACGGCCTGGCTCTTGAATGGGCATGGCTGAGGTGCAGGGGCTATTCTGTGGTGGTGATTGCCACCCTTCTGAAAGCCAAAAAGAGATCTACAACCTTAGCTTATGTGCGCGTGTGGCGAGTGTTTGAGAGCTGGTGTACTCCAAAGATTATCAATCCCTTTAGAGCCTCGCTGCCAGATATCCTGTTGTTCTTCCAGCAAGGCCTGGAGAAAGGGCTGGTGTAGGTCGTGGTGCTCTTTTGCTCCCGGGGCCATGTACAGGGATGTTTCTTACAAAGCATCCAGATCTGGTGGGATTCCTCAGAGCGGTTAAGCAGTGTGGCCTCTGGTACTCTCCATGGTTCCCCTTTGGGACCTTAACTTAGGACTAGCTACCGTGATTGAGCCTTCCTTTGAGCCGCTGGCTGTGGCATCTCTAAAGCATTTCACATTGAAGACAGTTTTCTTGATAGCGATTTGTTCATGTCGAGTCTGAGTTGCAGGCCTTGTCTTGCAGGAAACTTTTCCTCTCAGTATCACAGGAAAAGGTGATCCTGAGGCCGGTTCCTTCCTTTCTTCCCAAGGTGGTTTCCAGTTTTCACCTCAGTCTGTATCTCTTCCAGCTTCTGGAGAGTTGGGGGACACAGAGCAGGACCGACAATTGCACTTGCTAGATGTGCGTAGGGTGCTAAAGAGATACCTTAAGAAAACAGCTTCCTTGAGCCAGTCAGATAGAAACATGATGGCATGGCCTATCTAGTCTACCCTTCCATTAGGATCACCTGTTTATGCTGTTTGGGGGTCTGTGAAAAAGCGAGGTGGCCTCAGAAGCTTCCACAGTGCAGTGGATGAAGGAGGAGATTCACTCCACCTATTCCCTGAAGGGTAGGCCTGTTCCGGTGGAGCTCCAGGCCCATTCCACACAGGCGCAGGTGACGTCATGGGCAAAGCATGGTCTTGTTCCACCAAAAGACATTTGCAGAGTGACAACTTGGTCATTGTTGCATACATTTACTCAACATTACCGGCTGGATGTGCAAGCCTCTGCAAATGCGCATTTTGGGGCTTCAATTATTTGTACAGGTCTCACGGGTCCGTCCCATGTTTAGGTACTGCTCTGGTGCATCCCATTTGTTTCCAGAATGAACTGGAGGGACAATATGGTAAGGTGAAATTAGACCTTACCTGCTAATTGTCTTTTCTTAAGCTTCTCCAGTATAGTCTGGATGCAGTCCCAGGTTAGATCGGCATATTCCTTTGGAAAGTGAAGTGGACCTGTGACGGTTGCAAGTCCAGCTGGTAGGAGGGGAAATAACCCTTGAAGATTCAAATATAAGTTTGGGATCTGCCTCCATTAGGGATGGGCAGTCAGACAGGTAAGTCTCTGTCAGCCTTTCTCTTTCTCCTTTTGTGTATATATGGGTGTATATATTTGTACATTCATTGGTTAAGGTTGGCAGAGTGGATGTAGTTCCAGTATATTATTTAGTTAGTTAAACAATTTTTATATACCACCTTATAGAATCAAAGTGGTTTACATTATAACTCACACTTTTACATAGAACTTATACTCACAAATGTATAGAGAACTTGATATGGAACTCAGGTTGGGGTGTCATGCAGGGGCGCATTGCAGCGTAACTTATATATAAATGAAACTGCGTACAACAGAATATGGTAGAGGTCTAGCTAATATGGTGTTAGGTGAGTTCATTGAAAAGATCAACGAAAAGGAAGGTTTTTAGTTGCTTTCTAAAGTCCTTCATATCAGTGGTGGTCCTCAAAATCCCAGGAAGAGAGTTCCAGATGGCGGGTGTGGCAAGAGAGAATGCTCTCCTAGTGGTGGATTCATTTGCTCTTCTGTATGAGCAGGGCATTGGAATTGTATCAATAGTGCTCTGTCTCCTTGGTCTGTTGTTGGGACTGATGCAAAGCAACTCCTCTAGAACTTCAGCTGACATGCTATTTCTGACTTTAAAGATGGTCAAGGCAGATTTGTATTTAGCACAGGCAGTGATTGGAAGCTAATGGAGCTGGTGTAAGAGGGCGTTATATGGTCTTGCTTATTTGATCCAGTGATGATTCTAGCGGTGGTATTTTGGACCAATTGTAATGATCTTCTAGCTTGCTTTGGGAGTCCTTGATATTTTGCTTCTGTTGCCTTATTCTGGGCTCTCTTAGGGACCTAGAGGGGTTGTTCTGCTTGATGCTCGCTCGCTCTCTCTTGTTCCATAGACTGCTTTGTCAATCAAATACTGGGATCTTGGGCTGAAAAGGGAGCTCTTGTAGAGTGACAGCAGAATTCTGTCATGCTCAATCCTCAGCTGCTGGAGGAGGAGAATAACCCATTTGTTTCTGGATTGGACTAGAGGGACTCAAGGAAAGACAATTAGCAGGTAAGGCCCAATTTCACCTTTTAAGGTGCCTTTGTTAAGTCTATTTTATAAAGACAACTATTTGTCTTTATTAAATACTTGTGTTAGTGGCAGATATTACACCTTAAGTTAAGACTCAGACATTTACACCAGCCCTAGAGCTGATGTAACTACCCATGCCTGTATTTTTTCATGAATGTGGATAGCCTAAATAAGTTAGTTTATAGTGGAGAAATGTGAGGATGTTTACCAAGCTACTGTATCAGGACACATTAACGGATATTTATTTATTTGTGTGGGTTTTCTCCGTGAAGAAGTAGGAAATAAGTCCTCACGTATGGGTGATGACTCTGATGGAGCCCCGCACCGAATGCTCCCCAGCTTCCAAAGGAAGCTTTTGGGAGGTATGCTGTGCATGCGCACCTGCCTTCCCTGCCCACCGCGGCTCCATATTCTTCAATCTTTTTTCCATGGAGCCCCTAGGACCTGTTCCTGCAGTCTGGAAAAAAGTTTGAATTTCTTGCCCTTGTGTCTGAGCTTTTGCTTGTTTTTTTACCCGCCTGTCATCGGTTAGCCTTATCTCCAGGAACAAGCAGGAATGTAGTCTTCACATATGGGTGACATCGGTACCGAAGGAGCCCACACAGGAAAGCTACCCAGCATTCGACGCCTTCGAAACTGCTGGTAGGGTGACAGCCATGGGGATCACCATGCAGCAGATATCCTGGTTGCAGTCCTCTGACCTGGAGCAGTGGGTCCAGGACAAGATGGCCAACCTCCCCTGTTGGGGTGAAAACCTTTTCAGTAAGCCTATGGAGGAAAAAGCCAAAGAACTGGAAAAGGAGCAGGTGACCCTCACCAGGCTCTCCAGAAAGATTGAGGATCCCATGTGGAAGAAAGCACCATTCAAAAATACTTTCCTCCCACACTCATGGAGGTACTTTCCATCCTAGCTGCAGATGCCAAGCTCCCTGCTCACAGTGAAGGGAGAAAACCCCAAAGGCACAACCCACCCTCCAGCCAAAGCCAGATCAGGGTTTTTGATGAGTTCTTCAGGAGCATAGCTAGCCGACTATCGTCTGCCAAGGTCCCCCCACAGGTGGGGGGGGGGGGGGACGGCTCATCCACTTTGCCCATCAGTGGCCTCTTGTCACTTCAGATGCCTGGGTGCAACAGATCGACCAAAGCAGCTATCATCATGAGGCATCCAGGACCCTTTAAGTTCTCCATAGACTGCTGTCAGGGTAGGAGAAGAGGGATCCTATGTTTGGAGATGCAGACTATGGGCCCGATATTGTATTGAGACGGCTATGTGCCACTAAGGCGCATAGCCATTGCCACCACATAAGCTAACCGGGTAACAGTGATATTGCACCGCTACCTGGTAAGCTCCCATGAATAAAACTAGCCCAGGTTTTGTACCACCCAGTTTTACCTGCAAGTCACTAACCGGGTAGAGGTGCAATATCGCTGCTACCCGGTTACCAACTGTCACCATCCACGACATGCCCCGGAACGCCCATGATATGCCCCGATGCTAAGCAGTCTGTAAACTGTGTAAAAGCCTTTTGAATATCGGGCCCTATGTGTTTTGGTTATGGTTTATTTAATATATCGCAACAGTGCATAGCAATCTATGCAGTATACAATCAAAATCAGGAAAAGAACTCCATAGTTTGGACAGGACAGAATAGCACAGTAAGCAAGAGAGTTAGGTACAGCTTAAACAGAATAAAATAAACCATACATACATGCTGACCAAAATTAACAGGCTACATAGACAAAAACTGCTTCCTTAGACAGTAGTGCTGCCTCTTCAGGCCAGAGAAACTGTCCACCAGAATAGCTAATCTGGCAGATTAAAAACAGTTCTAAAAAGAATGGCTTTCAGAGGGGTTTTTTTAAACATTTTAAATTTAAATGCATAAGACAGCCATCTTAAGAGGTAGCTGGTGTGGGAACCACTGAATGAGACCCGTGTCAGGTGTGAGGCTCCACCCCACCCAGGGATGTTATCAAGAGGTGTCCAGGATCCTTTGGTGCCACTTCGGTGCCATCTTGGGACTCTAGACCTTTTTTTTAGAGATGCGCAAGGGAGCTGGGAAGAGGAAAGATAAGGATAGGAAAACTTGCTTCTGTGTCATCTGCCTCCAAGGTAATATCAGGTCCTATGGATTGACATTTGCATTCTAGGACAGTTGGGGCAGTGGGAGCTTCTGTAACATCTTCTGATCCTCTATTCTCTTCCTTATCCGGAGTATCTTTAAATTTTATTGCTAGGACTCTAAACCCCCACCTTCTTGATCTGGTATTCTCCCAGGTAGGGGAAGTAGTTACCCCCTTAATGGGGTCAGCTGAGGAAGCGAAATTTCCCCCTGAGTCAACCTCGCTGTAAGACACTTCTATAGAAGTTTATTTTCCAGTCTTGTGGTTGGTTGAATCCTTTTTGTCTTGTCTTGTGATGAGGGTTAAGAAATGTGACTGTATATTGTAGGGGGGGTTTGTGTAATGATTTTCCTGTGATTTTCTACTATTGTTGTTTTATGTTATTCAGGGACTAGAGACAATGGGGGGGGGGGGGGGAGAAGGTCTGTATAGAGGTCAGTTGACTCTGCTCTTTGACTAACTTCTTTTTTCTTGAAAATACCCCTATCTCCTCATTGTGCAGTGACCCATGAGGTCCAGACATAGGATCAAAGGTTAGAGTTATCTCCACACTGCTCTAGCAATTTGGGGGTTTTCAAGCCTGAAATGCTTTTGTCTTTGCAATTCTTATTTAAGTGTGAGGACGAGATATCCCACTTTGGGCCCTCAACAGTGCAGACTGCACAACATGGAATAAATGTTACCACAGCATAACAACTTCCTTACTGCAATACTGTCCAGCTTCAATCCTTGCCACCAAAGGACTTTTCCCATTTCAGTGGAGCTTCATCTTCAACACAGCTAATCCTTTTCTTGCTTAGGTACTTGTGCTAATCTAGCAAAACGGTGGAATCCATCCTGTGAAGACAGCCATGCCCAGGGATGGCTAGCACAAACACAGTCCGTGTCCTAGCCCTGCAGCTACCAGTAGACTCTTTGATACAAATTTGGTGCAGTCCACTCTAACGTGTATCATACTGAAGTCATGCCTGCTGATTAATTTGTTGATATGAGCCTTTCAGTAGATATAGATCATTAGGATCCACCAGTCCTACAACTGGAGGCCCATCTTCAAGAGAGAACATTCCAATCCTTTCTTTTTTTCTTTCAAGCGATGACAAAATATTATGGAAAATGCTGTTAAGAGTGAGCCTGCACTGAAATTATAATCTCACAGAGTATATGTTTAAACAAAATGATTAGCAGACTAGTAAAAAAAATAATAATAAAATAAAAAATATTCTTTCTTTTTTTCTTTTCAAGAAATCCTTTTACTGGTATAGATTCTTGACTTGCATTAGAGTTTTTGCTAATTAAATGCACATGCCTTTTTGGACTTTTCATTAGAAAAGGGTCCTTTTGTTTTCAAAGAACTGCTTCTTTAACACATTGGATCAAGCCCTCAGCACTGTGCACTTCATGTTACCATCTGTGTAGTTTGCCTTCTTACTTTGTATTGGAGGGGGGGGGGCAGAAGGTAAGGAAATCATACTGGCAGTGGGGACAGGGGGACCAGTTCACCATTAGAAGCTGCAAAATTTGAGGGAGCAGCCCCCCATAACTGCACCTACTGTATGCAACTTACTCTCTTTCAAAGAAGACTGACATCCTCTGCTTTATGTTAATGGTTTTCAGCTACAGGCATGACTTCCATCTTGTCTATAGTAAATGATGTCACTGATGTGTCTTTCGGCATCGTATTCTCCACCATGTTGGCCAGTACTTAATGTACCACTAAACTAATGCATGCTGTGTGCACTCTAAACCCTAGAAAGGTCTAGGTCAGAGCTAGAACTCACTGTACTTCAGTAGGGAATGGAGAGAAGTCCATACTGCCAAATGTTATGCTCTATCTTGGTTTTCTAGCACTAACAAAACTAACAAAATTCTTGCAATAAGAAAATCCTGTTCCAGTTTTGCTAACAGCCGCAACCTGCTTAACCCAGGACAACAATCTGCCATTTGATCCAAACACGTGGTTGTACACAGTTTCTTTAAACTCTGCATTTTTTCTATCAGCCAGTAATCGTGTGTCACTTCTTTCTACATCAGTGGTTCTCAAATGGAGTGTCGTGACACACTAGTGTGTTGCAAGGCCTGGGGGAGGGTGCTAGGGTGAAGGCAGGAGGCTGAAGGAGCAGCACAAGGCATTGTGCAAGCTGTGTGCTAACACAGGATAGGGGCTTCAAGGGGGTGGCAGTAGCAGTGGCTCCAAGGGTGTGGCAGAGGCAGTGGCAGCAGCCTGAGAGGAAGGTGGCTGTGGCAATAGGACGTGCAGCAGTGAAAACCTGGTGGTAGAAGATGCAGTTACACAAACTCTGGAACTTTCATTAACTTCTTCTAAGCTGCATTCCTTCCCTGGGTTGCAACAGCAAATGGTGCATGGGGATGGGAGAGAAAATGAGAGAGGCCATGGGAGGATTGTCAAGGAGATGATTGGGAAGAGGATGGTGAATATGGAGGGTCGAATTGTGGTAATGGGGAGTGGGTGAAAGATAGAAGGGAATACTCTACTCATATCAATAAGAACCTCCCTTCCTAATCTACGCAACATCTGTGAACACAACACCCATGTAAATATGTTAAATGTACATAATCCACAAATTATACACTATAATATCATTGATTGAAGTTTAAGTTGAATGTATCTTGTTAACTATAAACTGCCCTTGATCTCTGGAAGGGGCAATATAGAAAAACTTACAAATAAAAAAAAAAAAAATAAAAAGACCAGAGAGAGTGTAAAATGGAAGAGCTAGGGGAGATGGGCTAAGCAGGAAGTGAGAGAAGGCGATGGAAAGTTGGTAGGCAAATGAAAATTAAAAAGGAGATTGAGAAAGAAAGAGTGAAATTTTGAGTGGATAGATAGGTAGAAAAGAAAGAAATGGAGGTAAGGGCTAAAAGGAGAAGATCAGTATGTCAGACAGGTGTAGGGAGGGAACGGAAAAAGAAAGGGGGAGAGAGGAGATACAGCAAATGGACTGCAGACACTGGAAAAAGAATAAGTAGAAGACAAACAGGAAAGCAGAAAAAAGAGATTGGGATCAACATGTTTGCTCCTAAGGTGTCCCACTGCCTGGAAGCAGGGCATTCTACTGCCCTCTATTTCAGAGAAGTAAAAAATCATGTCCTCTTGAAATAGCTTAGGAGTAATCATGAGGCAATCCTGAACTATCGTGAACAGCATTGGATTTTCCAACTTAATATCACTATATCACTGCCCCCCCCCCCCCCATGGTATGAACTTGAGGTGGAATGTTGTCCATATGTTGAATATCAAACTAGTGGCGGGTCATTAGACTAGAATGCTGAGACATGTAGTCCAAAGGTTAAGATAACACTGGAACAATTGGTAGCCTGTTTGCAGGAGCCAGAAATGTAGCCTATGTTCTGCATTTTAAAAAGCCGTTAAGGAAGTTAGTGTATCAAATGAATGCTGACCTGCTGTCATCTATGGCTGACAACCTGCACAAGCTCTGAAGAGGATGGCCAATATTAAGATGAGTTAAATTTTATTCCCTCTCCCCCCAATCAAGAAGCACAAGATTTATGTAGTTTGTCCGAAATATACTGTAGTAGTATGCTGAGGTTAGGGGTTAATTATCCCTTGATTTCCATTTTTAAAGGCCAAGGAAATTTTATGGATGTTTAAAAAAAAAAAAAAAAAAGCATAATAAATTTGAATAAAAGGACTGTTGGGAAGTGGCCCCCTGGCTGTTATTTCATAAGGCCACTAAAAGGTAGTCTGACAAATAATTTTTTCTATTGATTCAATTTTTCATTAATTCAAATTGTGGTAAGCATGGCGTGCGTTGGAAGGGGTTTTCTGTAAATCACAGAATAGACATCAGTTCAGAGAAAACAACATTGGCTTTTATTCTGTTCCAGCTTGTTAAACCTCCACAAAGCAAAACTCAGAACAGACAGCAGTTTAGGGGAAACAAAATCAGCTTTTAATCTCCAGGAACAAGCAGGAATGTATTTATTTATTTACATTCTCTTATATACCGCTCTATTCTGCATCAGTGCGGTTTACATTGAACAAACTGAAATTACATTGAACAGGGCATTATAACTTGGAGATAACTATTTTATAGGGAACATGGGCTATGGAGGGTTAAGTGGCTTGCCCAAGACCACAAGGAGCACCTGTGGGACTAGAAACCCCAGTCCTTCCGGCCCAAGGTTGCTGTCCTCTAGTGGGATTTGAACCCCCGACCTTCCGGCCTGAAGTACCTTGCCCCATCCACTAGGCCACTCCTCCACTCCAGGAATGTAGTCTTCACATATGGGTATCGTCGGTACCGACGGAGCCCGCGTGGGAACGCTTCCCAGCGTCCTATAGGAACGCTTTTGGGAGCACCCTACAGCGCATGCGTGTTGCCTGCCCGCCTCTGTACATCTCTTCCGATTCCGATGACTCTGACGATTCTACCGGTACCAGAACCTACTAGAGGATTCAACTCCTTCTCCTCAACGCAGGATGTCTCCTCCAGAAGATATGTCCTTTCAGGATTTCATACATAATTTAGCAAAGGGCCTTGCAATCACTGTGATTCCAGAAAAGGAACCTAGGGCAGAAGAATTAAGAATTTTACAATACCCTATGGCTCCCAAGGAGGCAGCTATGCTTCCCATTCACAAGATCTTACATGATCTGATGTTGAGAATGTGGGAAACTCCTTTAACAATATCTTCACATTCCCAACGCCTTGACACTATGTACCAAGTGCCAAGTTGTCCTGGTTTTCAAAAAACTCCATTACCACACCATTCAATGGTAGTGGAATCGGCCACGCGAAGAATCAAGAGTGCTAAAACACATTCTTCTAATCCTCCAGGCCGAGAATCCAGGACACTCGATGCCTTTGGGCGTCGATGCTTTCAATCCTCCATGCTATCAGCCAGGATCATTTCCTATATTCTTTATATGGGAATGTTCCTGGAAGAAGTCACAAAAGACTTAGAGCTCATTAGCCCTTGTGTCTCTGAGGAAAAAAGAGCAGACTACCTTACTCTGGTCAAGCACGCCCAGAATGTCTCTAAATTCATGAACCGTGCTACCTTTGATTTCTTTGAATGTATTGGCAGAACCTCTGCTATATCCATAGGAGCACGTCATATTGCTTGGCTTCAAGCATCAGACTTAGAACAATGGGTGCAAGAAAAGCTGGGAAACATTCCTTGTACAGGAGAAAATCTCTTTGGCAAGGACTGGCAGGACAAGGCTAATCAGCTTGAATCTGAAAGTACTACCTTGAACAGACTATCAAAGTCTACAGCCAACCCAGCAAAGAAGAAAACATTCAAAAAACCCTTTTTCAGCAAGAAAAAGAAGCCTTACCCATCTTACACCCATCAAAGCCACTGTCCGCTTCATGTTCCCCAGAAGGGGCAACAACAGAAAAGACATCAAAGAAAGCTGCAAGCTCAAAGAGCTCAACCGGCCCAACAGACCAAGCCCCCTCAGGGTCTTTGACTTCTACCTAGAGAACTTAGTCATTCTGCCCCTGAAAGGTTCAGAACCCTTAACCATTCCCAGGAAGACTATGCTATTTTGCCAAAAGATGGCAACAAATAACATCAGAAAACTGGACTCTGTCCATTGTACGACTGGGGTACAAGCTTCATTTTCTCAACTTGCCCCACCTACAATAATAAAACAGTTTAATTCTCAAGCCCCTGCCACCAACCTCTTGTGGCAGGAGGTCACATCACTTCTCGCCCAAGGAGCAATCGAAGAAGTACCCATATCCCAACAGGGTTCGGGGTTTTACTCCCCCTATTTTCTTATCCCAAAGATGACAGGGGGGCACAGGCCTATCCTAGACCTCAGAAAATTAAACAAATATTTGTTCTGAGAAAAGTTCAAAATGATCTCCCTCGGGACACTCCTTCCATACCTTCAAAGTCAGGATTGGCTATGTTCTCTAGATCTAAGAGATGCGTACACGCATATTCTCATCCACTCAGATCACAGGAAGTTCCTTCGATTCCTGGTCCAAGGAAGACACTTCCAGGACAGAGTTCTTCCTTTCGGACTGGCCTCTGCTTCAAGAGTCTTCACAAAATGCATGGCAGTGGTAGCAGCATTTATGAGGACTCTGGGAATATTCGTCTTCCCTTACTTGGACGATTGGCTCATTCGAGCATCAACAGCTTCAGAGGCCAGCTTCGCTCTTTCTCAAGCAATGAGCATTCTTCAATACTTGGGACTGGTCATAAACCTCCCAAAATCTCATCTCACCCCCTCTCAATCTCTCGAATTCATAGGGGCTCGTCTAAACACGCCGCAGTCAAGGGCTTTCCTGACACAGTCACGCTGTCTAAAGATAATACAACTAGCATCTCAAGCATCTATGAAGGTGTTCCTTACTGCTCGAGAAATGCTTCAACTTCTGGGACATATGGCATCCACTGTCCATGTGTTTCCCTATGCTCGCCTCCACATGCGAGCAGCCCAGTGGACCCTATCCTCGCAATGGTCACAGGCCTCGGGTCAGCTAATGGGCAAGATCAGAAACACCACACGTCTGATTTCATCCCTGCAATGGTGGCAATCTCTGGAAAACCTCCTTGTAGGGTCTCCTTTCCAGCAGCCTCTATACCAGGCCACCCTAACAACAGATGCATCCAAGATGGGTTGGGGGGCCCACTTGCACGATCTGTCCACTCAGGGTCTCTGGACCCCACAGGAGGTTTCCCTTTACATAAACCTCCTAGAGCTAAGAGCCATCTTCAATGCTATTCAAGTCTTTCAGGCTTATCTCAGCAAAAAGACAGTTCTGGTCCAAACTGACAATCAGGCAGCTATCTTCTATGTGAACAAGCAAGGCGTAACAGGCTCTCTGTCCCTACGCAACTAAGCTTTGCGACTATGGGCCCTGGCCAGAGAGTTGCAAATTCACCTGTTTGCGGTATACCTTCCGGGCATTCAAAACTTATGGGCAGACAGACTCAGTTGAATACTGCTGCCACACGAGTGGTCCCTCCACTCATACCAGCTTGCTCGAGTCTTTCAAATCTGGGGAACACCAGATATAGACCTCTTTGCAAGTCCACAGAATGCCAAACGTCCCCGATTCTGTTCCAGAATCCCGGCTCACAACTGTCAGGCAAGAGATGCTTTCCTGCTCCACTGGGGTCAGGACTTCCTCTGTGCCTTCCCACCGATTCCCCTCATTCCCAAAACTTTATTCAAACTTCAGAGAGACAGAGGTCGTATGATACTCATAGCTCCATGTTGGCCACGACAAACGTTGTATCCTCCTCTTCTGCGTCTCTCTCAAACCACTCCCCTGGAATTGGGGAATGCTCCAGATCTTCTGTCTCTGGAGGACGGATGCTTACTGCATCCCAATCCCCAGTCCCTACATCTCAGGGCCTGGTTACTGAAAGCCTAGAATTCCAGGATATTGACCTTTCTCAACAAGTAAAGGATATCCTTCCAGAAGACCTTCCACAAGACGTTCCTACGTTTTTAAGTGGAAAAGGTTCTCTGTCTGGTGTTCACAAAAGGGACTTAACCCCCTTTTGCTGCCTGTAGAGTCGCTACAAGAGTATCTCCTCCAATTATCAACTTCTGGTCTGAAGACCAATTCAGTGAGAGTCCATCTTAGTGCTATTGCTGCTTTTCATAAACCTTTCGATGGACAACCTATTTCCTCTCATCCACTTGTATCAAGATTTATGAGAGGTCTACTCTTAACAAAACCTCCCATTAAACCACCACTGGTGGCATGGGATCTGAATCTTGTTCTTGGTCAGCTTCAGACCTAAAGTTTCTTTCATGGAAAGTCATTTTCCTAATTGCCATCACTTCTGCAAGACGCATTAGTGAACTACATGCGTTAGTAGCTGACCCTCCTTATACAAGGTTCCACCATGATAAAGTAGTCCTCAGGACTCATCCTCACTTTATGCCAAAGGTGGTTTTTGCCTTTTCATTTAAACCAGTTGGTTTATCTTCCTATATTCTTCTCTAGGCCTCATGCCTCTAGTGCGGAAAGAAATCTTCACACGTTGGATTGTAAAAGAGCTTTAGCCTTTTATCTCCAAAGAACTAAGCCACATAGAAAATCTTCTCAGCTTTTTGTGGCTTTTGACTCTAGTCACTTGGGACTTCCAGTTTCCAAAAGAACTCTTTCAAATTGGATTGCTGACTGCATATCCTATACTTATCAGAGTAAAGGACTTTCTCTCGAGGGCAATGTCACCGCTCACAATGTGAGAGCAATGGCAGCCTCAATAGCTAACCTTCGTTCTGTGTCTATTAATGATATCTGCAGAGCAGCCACTTGGGCTTTGGTACACACCTTCACAGCCCACTACTGCTTAGACAAGGATTCTATTCGGGATGCCTCGTTTGGCCAGGCTGTTCTCCAGCATCTCTTTCATACTTAATACAACTTCTACCCACCATCCACGGGTTGGATGGCAGAGGTCCATGGGAGGAAGCATGACCCATCCCACCTGGGTTCGCAGCTTGCTGGGGAGTCCCCATATGTGAAGACTACATTCCTGCTTGTTCCTGGAGATAGTGTAGTTACCTGTAGCAGGTGATCTCCAGGAACAGCAGGAATTTAGTCTTCACAACCCACCCACCTCCCCTAGGAGTTGTCTCTATCTATCCTTTTCTCTACTTCTCTCCTTTGGTCTCAGCTATAAACTCAACTGAAGTGAGAGAGGTACAGAGGTGGGAAGGCAGCACGCATGCGCTGTGGGGTGCTCCCAAAAGCATTCCTGTTGGACGTTGGGGAGCATTCCTGCGTGGGCTCTGTCAGTACTGATGATACCTGAAGAAAACCCCGTGATCTGGCCACAATACCATGGCTCTTTCGGTTTCTGGTTTCTCAAGCAGTGAGAAACAGGCAGAGAGTAACACAGAATACAATCACACACAAAGTGTTATTTTCTTTGAGCTCAGAGGGAAAACCACAGACGGTCGGACACGCATAGTTCCACGCCTGCCGAATTCAAATTCTTCCTCCTGAAAGCTCCTTTTTATTAAAGAAAAAAAGGGAAGTAACAGTCATTTATTATAAACGTGAAATAACACAAGGTGTCGCCAAAGTTCTTTTTTACAGAGTAAGATCTGATTACAGTGTATTAAATGAAATTTACTTGATTATAACAAAACTATTTATAATTGCAAAGTTGCAAAAATTATGTTGTGTCAGCATTGCCTGTACAATGAACTATAGTTGTGCAGTTCATAGCCTATGTTTACTCTTTATGCTTGCATTAACAATGTTCCAAACTATTTTAAAGACGGGTACACAGAACTCATGATCATGACATCCTATTCTATTTAAGAGGAAGTAGGTGAAAAGTCAAACTTCTAAACACATTCTGTATCAAGAAATTCATCCATCTTCAATTACATATTGGGGATTCTGGTATTCCCTTTATCTGTCCATTTCTACAGTCCTCCCTGTGATTCTATAAAGAATCATTACAAAAGAGCGGTAGCTGAAACATGTCCAAATCCAGAATAAATCTTCTACAGTAGGCTTCAATTTGGAGATGTTCCTTCAAAGTCCTAGGCACATCTGGTCCATAGGTGAGTTCCATCTTGTTCGTTGGAAGAAATCGTTATACAAAATCATGTGACATTGTTTACCTTTGCTTAGCCTCAATGAAAATGTGTACAGAGAGCAAGACTTTACCAATTATTCTTGTAAGCACTACCTCTTCTAGCAGTGGCCAACTGCTTCTCATAGATCTAGCAATAATTCAGAGATTAGTCCCTCATATCATGACACCAGACATCACTCCAGATTCTTCAGCAGCAAACTTTCTCACCATGGGCTGTGCCATGCACATCTTAGATAGAGCTTTCTCAGTGACTGTCTACCCAGGCTTCACTGCTGCGCATACATGAGTAGTTCCGCTGGAATTGCTGATCTTTATCAGGAGTCTCCATATTCAGTAACATATCATTCACGGTAGTTTTCTTCTGCGGCCCATAGGATTCAGTGCATACAATATATAATTGGCAAAAACCCAACTCTCCACTATAGCATCTCTCTTGATGCCAAACAATTGCAAACAAGCACAATTATTCATCCCTAATGACAGTCTTAAATTGTTGAACAGAATTATATTATCTATTGTTAATTACAATACATCTATAGCTAGCACTAAACTATTACATAGCTAGCCTGTAACATACTTATTATTTCATCCACATTCCTAAGCTTATTCTGTCTACTTGCCAAATCAAATGTTAGCATGTGGCCTGATAGACACATTTCTTTTTCCTGACAGGACCACAATTGTACATATTCATATCACTAATTATATTTGTGATGTATTCTCCAGCTATAACAATATACAAGATATAGTCAATCTGGTTATTCAAAGGGTAACAAACATTAAAACATAACTAGCAGTTTATGACAAATTAAACTCATTTTAATTGTTTGTCAACAATTATTAGGAAGGCTGTCTTATCTTAGGTGATGGTTCAACTCACATTACTTTAAACATTATCAGTAATATACCCTTTTCCTTTTTATGTTATTTTTAATATTACTTTCCCCACTAATCACAACCGTTCACATTGCAACTAAAACTTGGTACAGCACATTAAACAGGAACATTGATAACTTGGAATTTTTCTTTGTAAGGCAAGGAGGGGATAAGTGACTTATCCAAGGTCACAAGGAGTGCTAGTACTCTAGTCATTTGACTACTTCTCTATTCCATTCTAATTTGCATAGACATCTAAGCTCACAAAACAAGGAACATTTACATAAGGGTAAAACTTTTTAACACCAAATTTGAACCAACTAGAAAGTCAATTACCACTTCTTAATAGCTTAATAGTTCTATCTTTGTTACACTGTTTTCAGAACAAAACAGCATAGCAGTAAAGTATCAGCACATAGAGCTCCTCATGCAAGAAGCCTGAGAAAAACTCAGTATTGATGATCAAATGAGCAGATAAGAGCTCTAGAAAGAGCGAACACTTCATCTGGTTGAGCACTAGCAAATAACAAACAGCTGACTCTGCACAGAATCAACTCCTATAATTGCATCAGTTCTCCTTATTCATTGCGCAAAGCGGAACCATCAGTACATAGTGAGGTCAAACAGTAACAATCTAGAGCTGGAAGAAAGCTGGATTTTCCAAGTGTAAAAGATACAAAAACTGAATGAGAGGCATGTTATAGTACTAGAAAATCAGTAATTTGGATTGCAAAGACTACTGCTGCCAGAAAACTGAAAACATGGAGGCATTCCTGCTACAACAGGGCAACAAAAGTCTGAAAAATAGCCCAGTGGCTTAAGTCCTATGGGAAATCTCTGAGCGAGAACACAAACAGCAGCAATAGAAGAGTTAGCATACACACTTGCAATTAACAACATCAATTCTGCAGAGGTCTTTCCATAATAACTAAAACATACATGACATGAGAATTTAAGATCACTCCTCCAGTCGACTCCTGCAGATTAGTTTAAAAGAGACTAGGAAAAACATCAGCATTTTTCCTTCAGACATTGTTACTCATACACTATCATAGTTGTAATTTTCAACTAGTCCACTATCACAAAAGAAAAATAAAACATTATACATATATTCACCATACTATTTTAATTACTTAATTCACTTGTTTGAATGTAGTTGTATCATTCACTTTTTCCCTTTAAGTAAACAAACTTGCTTGACTTAACTTGACAAGCAATTCAAATTTTTTTTTGTTTTTTTTCCAGTTAAGTTACTAACTTCTCTTTCCTTTAAACACTTAGGGGCTTGTTTACAAAGCTGCGGTAGCGGTTCGTGATCGTTATTGGAGCCGCGACCCCATAACGACCGCGAACCGCTACCGCGGCTTTGTAAACAAGCCCCTTAATTTTTTTAACCTTTATCACATCACACAATTTATCAAATATCTAAATACATCAAAACATGGAAGATCTTCCCATTCATTCACATCAATTATAACTAGAAATACAATTTGGAGAATATATCATCAATCATTTTTTCCAAAATATCCAGAGACATAAGAAGCACCGAGGAGTAATGTTTCTAATAATATTTTTCAGCATTTGCATTATTACACATAGAATGGAATCAGTAGATAAATTCTCATAACCCAAATAAGTTCAGATCCAGACCTAGAAAACAAAACCTATTTACTATACATACACAAGTAAACATTTGAAGTTTTTTTTTAACTTCCCCAATAAGGCTTATGGTTAGTCTAACAAAAGAAAATCTTACCACGGTTGCTCAAGACTTTCTTCCTGCTAATACTGCAGTCATGCCAAGCTGTTATCTGTGCTGGAAACCTCCAAATTATTACTGCAGTAAATAACAAAACTTATACTGCACAGCACACTTCCCTAACCACTAAATTAGAGAAAACAAACTTCATACTACAATTATGACATGAAAATTAGACCTTCAAAACGTTGATTAATTCTATTTTTTCATAGAGCAATGATTTAAGTTTTTCCCTGTAAGTCTCAGTTCCTTCTATATTTACACTATCCATCCTAAACACTTGATTTTTAAATTTTTCAAACACAGAGTCAGTGGCTTGCTGCACTTTTTCAGCCTTAAACTGCCACCAACCATACACGACACATTCATGACTGGTATGAGATTTGCTTAAATCTTCAAAAGCCATTTCATACTGTAACCTCAATTTGGCCTACTGAAATGTTCCCCCCCAAGGGGAAACTGCAAATAGGGATTACTGGCAGTCAATGAATCTAAAGCACTATCACCAAACTTGCGCCTCATTTCATAATTAGGGCTTCCGTTCTCTTGCCCTATCTCACGAGCCTTCCCGCTCCACTTATCTAACTGAGATTTCTAATTAACCTTACCGGCTTTATATCACAATCACAATATACACACAGATATCTGTCAAGTCTTTAGTATACTCACTGGAGACTTGTCTGCTGTTTCCAACTGCTGAAGAAACACAGAGATCCGAGTCACGGCAAAAACTGAAGAAAACCCCGTGATCTGGCCACAATACCACGGCTCTTTCGGTCTCTGGTCCCTCAAGCAGTGAGAAATAGGCAAAGAGTAACACAGAATACAATCACACACAAAGTGCTATTTTCTTTGAGCTCAGAGGGAAAACCACAGATGGTCTATGGACACGCATAGTTCCACGCCTGCCGAATTCAAATTCTTCCTCCTGAAAAGCTCCTTTTTATTAAAGAAAAAAAGGGAAGTAACAGTCATTTATTATAAACGTGAAATAACACAAGGTGTCGCCAAAGTTCTTTTTTACAGAGTAAGATCTGATTACAGTGTATTAAATGAAATTTACTTGATTATGACAATTATTTATAATTGCAAAAAGTTGCAAAAATTATGTTGTGTCAGCATTGCCCGTACAATAAACTATAGTTGCGCAGTTCACAGCCTATGTTTACTCTTTATGCTTGCGTTAACAATGTTCCAAACTACTTTAAAGACGGTTACACAGAACTCATGATCATGACATCCTATTCTATTTAAGAGGAATTAGGTGAAAAGTCAAACTTCTAAACACAATCTGTATCAAGAAATTCATCCATCTTCAATTACATATTGGGGATTCTGGTATCCCCTTTATCTGTTCATTTCTACAATACTCATATGTGAAGACTAAATTCCTGCTGTTCCCGGAGATCACCTGTTACAGGTGAGTAACTACGCTTTCTGTCCTAGCTTGTTAAACCTCCACAAAGCTGGTTCTCCTGGCCCTTCCTCCAGCCCATTAAAGGTCCTACCTCAGAACTCCTTTGTACGGCTTGCCTTGGAAGGACTTCTGGCTCCACGAGCCTCTCTCCCTCCTGCAGCCTGCTGGGTTCTTAACCTTTCCCTGTGAGTCACACCCTCCCAGCCCTGAACTCTAGGCTGCAGACTCTCTTAAAGGAGACTGTCGATATAATCTATATACCCCATCACACAAGTACTCTCTAAAAAAAATAATTTTTTGCAATTAGTTATCTCCAGGAGCAAGCAGGAATGCAATCTTCACATGTGGGTGATGTCAGCATCAACGGAGCCCTGCGCACGAACTCCCCAGCATCCAATAGGAATGCTTTTGGGAGCATCCCTCCACGCATGCGTGCCTGTCTTCCTGCCTTCCCAGCAGTTCTCCTCAGTCGTTCTTTTCTGCGGAGCCATCAGGACCTTGTTGTAACCCCTGTGAAAGACTGCTTCTAAAAACGTTTCCATGCTCTGTACTTGCCTTCCTGCCTCTGTAACGATATCGCATTGTTCCAGTACTTTTCTTCGTTTAGTACATTTTATTTCTTTTATTCTTTCAATTTTTTTTTAAGAATTTGGGCCGCCATTGCCCAATTTGATTTTGCTTCCGTCATTTTTTCCATGATGGAGAAGCCACACAGTGGTTTTAAGAAATGCATTAAATGCCGACATACTATTTCAACAACTGACCAGCACGACTGGTGTTTGAAATGTGTGGACCCTGACTATGACGTTTCCTCATGTGTCCATTGTAAGCAATGACACCGCGAGGAAGTAAGAACTGAGAACAGCAATGGGTAAAGCTGTTTCAGTCAGACTCAGCCGCTTCAGCACACTCTTTGGGGGCCTCTACTCCATCACGGTCATCACATGGTTCCCATGCTTCTTCGAAGTCCAAAAACAGCAAAAAACATCACTCTCCTTCACCGGCGGCAAAGGTATTGAAGGGCTCCTGATCTTCAGCATTGGTATATGACACGGATACTCGCCATTGACATTGGCATTCGGTGTCAGGAGACCCAGAGATTGGCTGACCAGCCAAATGGCCCCGGAGGGAGGACCCTTCCTCCAAAGCCTCAGAGGGGTTCGGGGATGATCCCAGGACTCTGTCCTCGGCGGAGCCCCCGTTACCTTGTTCTGGAATGGTGGCACAGGGCTCCGTGCCCGATTCCATCCAGTCACCTCCAGCCTCCCTTGATGAGCGAGGTCAAGCAATCGCTCCGATGCAGGCTCTCGATGTTGATGTAACAGGAGCTTCGCAGGTGTTACACAGGGAGCAGGCACCGACATGCATGGAGCATCGGGTACCGATCCTGCACAACATTAGCACCAGGCATCGGAGCACTGTCGATATCACAGTACCAACAGGCACTACTTGACTTACTTCTGGATACCAGTACCGATTTCTTGGATTCCGATGCTGAGGCTCTCGATTCTGAGCCACTCTGGGATATTCCCTTGGATCCTTCTCCAACACTCGAGAAGCATCGGTCTCCCCCCGAGAACATGTCCTTCCAAGATTTTTTCAAGGACATGGCTGCGGCTCTCTCTGTATCGGTGGCCACTGAATCGGAACAGAGAGCTGAAGAACTTTCCTTCAGTATCCCTCAGAATCTAAGGAAGCTGCTACATTTCCCATCCATAACATTCTCCAGTACTTAATGCTTAGGATGGTACCACTAACAGTTCCATCCATCAGCAGAAGGCTGGATATTCTATATCGAATTCATCCTTGCCCAGGCTTTCAGAAACCACAATTACCATACCATTCTATGGTGGTGGAATCAGCCATGAGGAGGATTAAAAGTTCCAAAAACCACTCATCAATTCTCCTGGACAGAGAGTCCAGAACACTTGATGCTTTTGGCCAGAAAGCTTTTCAGGCCGTTATGCTGGGTTCCAGAATAAACTCTTACATGCTCTATATGGGCATGTTCTTAAGAGATGTATCAAGAGACTTGTCTGAATTCACCTCTTTGCTACCAACTGACAATCAGGCTCCACATCAAGCTGTGGTCTCTCATGCTCAGAATACTTCAAAGTATCTGACCAGAGTAGCTTTTGATGCATTTGAAGCCACAAGCAGAACAGCAGCAGCCTGCATTGGAGCAAGACGAACAGCTTGGTTGCAGGCCTCTGATCTGGAACAATGGGTCCAAGACAAGCTGGCTAATATCCCTTGAGAGAACCTTTTTGGGAAAGGGTGGCATTAGAAAGCCGGTGAAATAGAGACTGATTATCTCACTATGAGGTGTTTATCCAAGAAAACAGCTGACCCTACCAAGAAGAAGACTTCTGACAAGAAGCCCTTTTATCCCAAAAAGAGGAAGTTCTACCCTCCCAACCCCTATTATTCATCTTACCAGGCTCAACAGCCTCACCAGAAACAGCAAGGGGCTCGTCAGCCCAGAAAGCCTAAAGCTGCGAAACCCCAGCCAGTTCCACAGCCACAACCTCCAGCTAGTTTTTGACTGCTTTCTCCAGGACATAGCCAGTCTACCCATAACAATTCCCCACCCCTCCCACATAAGACGGTTAACTAACTTCGCCCACAGATGGGCACCCATAACCTCAGAACCCTGGACCTTGCAAGTGGTGAGTATGGGTTATCAGCTCAGTTTCAAAGATCTTCCCCCCACTTTCTTTGTGGGCGAGTTCCCCATGGATCCCCTACACTCTACTCTGCTACAGCAGGAGATCACCACTCTAAGGAAATTCCACTCACACAACGAGGCCTAGGATTCTATTCCCAATACTTTTATTCCAAAGAAGACAGAGTTCAGGCCTATCCTGGACCTACAGAATCTCAACAAATTCCTAGTGAGAGAACCGTTCAAGATGATCTCACTGGAAACTTTCCTTCCTTATCTTCAGAAACAAGACTGGCTCTGCTCTCTGGATCTCAAGGATGCCTATACACACATCCTGGTACACCCCTCACACAAAGTACCTCCAGTTTTCCTTTCAGGGGCACCACTATCAATACCGTGTGCTCCTCTTTGAGCTAGCCTCAGCTCCAAGCATGTTGATAAAGTGCCTGGCAGTGGTAGCACCTACCTCCGTACCCTGGGCATCTTTGTCTTCCCTTACTTAGACAATTGGCTCATCAAGGAAGATACCCCTCAAGTGGTCTCCACTTCACTTCAACATACCATTCTGGTGCTACAGCAACTAGGCTTCGTAGTCAACCCAAGTCACATCTGACTCCCACTCAAACATAAAAGTTTATAGGGGCTCTTCTAGATACCACAAAGGCTTGGGCTTCCTGCCAGAAGATCACCTTCAACATCTCATCTCCTTGGCAACCCATTGCCAATACCAAACCAATGTCACTGCAAGAAACATGTGCCATCTCCTCAGTCAGATGGCCTCAATGGTCCATGTTGTTCCATGTGTCCGTCTTCACATGCGAACATGACAGTGTGGACCCTCTCAGATCTGTGGATGCAGTCCATAGGTCACCTTGTGAACAAGATCACCATCTCACCCTGTTGACTCTCACCCTCCTGGGGCCTGGAATCCTACACACAATACCTGGATTCTTTATCTATAATCCTGTACCCCTCAACAGGAAGAAAAGACAAGACACAATTAATTAATTAATCAATCACTATGAAGCTCTATAGGGAGGAAACGCATGCAGTCTAATTCAGACATATCCATCGAGTTTCTTCAAAGATGGCTTCACAGGGCTCCTGCTTTTATTAGAAAATATCAGCTGATTCAGTTAATCTTTAATTAACATCTGGTACTTTCCAAATTACAACGTGTACATAAAATTTGCTAACATAGGCAACATTATCATATAGAAAGAAGAAGTTACATCTCATGACTATATTCACTAAATTCAGCAGGTGTCGCTATGATTTTACTTTTCAACAGAAGCTAATTAGTTACTTATTATATTTGCTGATTTTCTACTATTTATACAAGTTATATTCGTTATATTTGCTAATTGGCTCAAAGCCCAGTTTCAAAAGAGCAGCGCATCCCGACCTAGCAACCTCTTTAGCCTATCAGATTGCAGGATAAGCAACTGTACCCTATGTTCTATTTATTTAGAGAAGTTCAATCTGACCTAATATCTATTTCTACACAGACTCTATTTGCTAATCACACAAGCCCTGTTTACTAAGTCCAATGTCCTAGAAGAAGCAGAAGTGCATTTTAAAGAGAGAGTTTTACTGCAATTCAGACCTGTACTTTCTGGGCCTATAGCTAAGTTAGGTTCTACATTCCGGTTTCATGTATAGAGGGCCTGCCTTCTATCCCTATAGATATTATAGATCCTGATCCGCTGTCTGTCTCTGAATCTGACAACTCCAAATCTGCATATCCTGGGTGAATCATAGTTGTATAAATTTGTTTGTCAGCAGCTGTTTCATCCACTTCACTGATTATATCCAGTTTATTTTTGGGGCCTGACCTAGTTAGCCCTTGTCTACAGTCCTCCCTTTGGTTCTGCCCAGAACCACATTCTTCATAAAAGAGCATTTCACGAAGCAAGTCTCCAGTACTAGGAACACTCCGCAATTTCAAAACTGCAATAGTATTCGTAGTTTTGGACAAGTATGTAGTACAACACTTCATAATGCAAGTAAGACATATTCCTAAGAGTAGGAGGGCTACTAAGAAGCCAAACAGGCCTGTCAGTAGAGCTTTTACTGGGCCTGACAAGCCACTCCACATGTTATCAAACCAGGGCCATACAGAATCAGAAGTTCCTTCTATATTATCTTTGGAGAAATGAGTTTCTTTTCTCACCTGTTCTAGGATACCAGAGACCACCTTACTTTGTGAATTAATGAGCGTACAGCAGTGCTCATGTACGATATTACAGACTCCGCCTTCCTTGGCTAGCAAATAATCTAAGGCCATCCTATTCTGTGCAGAGTAAGCAGTCAGTTTGTCTACAGTACCTTGCATGACTGAAAGAGCATCAGTCAAATCTTGGGCTGTTACTTCAATTAGAGCATAAATCCGCAATAATTGCTCACCATAACGTTGAGTAGGACGTATGGCGCCAAAAGTACTTAGCCACACTGTTCCCGTAAAGGTGCTTACTTCTTGTTGGGTTAACATAGTGGTATTTATTTATTTTATTTATTTATTTATATTCTCTTATATACCGCGCTATTCTGCATCAGTGCGGTTTACATTGAACAAACTGAAATTACATTGAACAGGGCATTATAACTTGGAGATAACTATTTTACAGGGAACATGGGCTATGGAGGGTTAAGTGGCTTGCCCAAGACCACAAGGAGCACCTGTGGGACTAGAAACCCCAGTCCTTCCGGTCCAAGGTTGCTGTCCTCTAGTGGGATTTGAACCCCCGACCTTCCGGCCTGAAGTACCCTGCCACAACCACTAGGCCACTCCTCCACTCCATCATCTAATAATTTCCTTGCTGCACGTATGTCAGCACTGGAGTCATCAGCAGCTCTGCGATGACGACTAGAAGGCATTCCTAGTAAAGTTTCATAAGGGACCAGTTTCCATGGCAAGTCAAGAGTAGCTATGTAGCAATTGCCAGACCAATCAGCAGGCAATCGAACATAAGCTAAAGTTCCACACACAAAATAGTGACCTACCAAGGCAAGTAGTCCATCAGGCCAAATTTTGAAATCTCTAGGTTCTGTAACTAGAACTTCAGTTCCGGGCCAAATATTTCTTAACCATGGGTGATAATATCCTAGATAGGGTTACACATAGTTGTCAACATACCCAGATGACAAGCCATCTTTGCTGTTCTGCAATCTATACTTCCCATATGCTGGGAACCCATCCTGATCATAATATTGTAATTCATACTGGTCAAGACGAGTCTTGGGGTCAGGGATAATATTGACTACCTTTAAATTTGAAATGGCTTGTACAGAACTTACTGTAGAAGATTCCATCACTAAATGGACATGGTTGTTAGTCATGACAGTCTGACACTTAGACAAAGGGGTTTCTCCCACAGGATATGCTCCTTTTCTTTGGAAACAAATGGGAGGATCAGCCACTGGCTGAGGGCTAATAATTCTTGGAGCAGGGGTTACTCCCTCTGGCCATGTTACAGTAAGATTAAACAGAGTTTCATTCACAGACAACTCCTTCAGCTCTTGCAAGGAAATAGGTCGAGGTCTAGGCAAAAATCCAAACTGTGTAGCCGCTGGATGAGGCAAGCATACTGCACAGCTGGAAATATTAAAACGCTGAATTAAGGAGTAAATGTGAGAATGAAACACATTATAGAAAGTACCATGTTTTGCCCAGGGAGCATGTGGATCATACTCAGGAACTGTATGGTCAGGAACTGTATGAGCTGGGACCGCATGAGGAGGAGTAGTGACAAACCCAAACTCCCGAAGCATCTTATCTACTACTGCCTGTTGTTTAGGGGGCATTGTTGGTTTTTCCGATAATCTCCTTATCAACTCATCTATACTCCCGATACTGCTAAAAGAGCTGAGAGACACCAAACCCAGAAAAACAGAAATAGTGCCAATGCTACTGCGAATATGCATATTAGCCAATTATCAATAACCAATTCTGGATTAGGTTGTGATTGTCCAACAATTTCACAGTCACTCTGTTGGTCAAGTGGAGATGAACTTGGAGGAAATGAGTCCAGTTCAATTTCAATTAATTCCTCAGGATTTGGTCTAGGTGGAAGTTGTCTTATCCAGGGGATGGTGCCTTCTTGCACTGGTCCAGATGTATCCATGCTTTTCGCCCCTTCACTTTCAATGCCGAATATCCCACCAGCAACACTTGGAATGGTCCCAGAAACTTCGCTGCTAGAGCCGACTTTGGTGCTGGATCCTTGATGAGTACCCAGTCTCCTGGTTCCACGTCTGGGGTTGATTGAGATGCCTGAGCACCCTGCTTTGTAAGCTGCAAAAAGGAAGGAGATACCAGCGTTTGGTACAAATATTTACAATAGGACAGTAGGTCGCTGCGCAATAATTGGGGATCCGGCAATTGATTTGG
Source organism: Ichthyophis bannanicus (assembly GCA_033557465.1). Lineage (NCBI taxonomy): Eukaryota > Metazoa > Chordata > Amphibia > Gymnophiona > Ichthyophiidae > Ichthyophis > Ichthyophis bannanicus. The sequence goes on from CM066031.1 coordinate 554,798,139, forward strand.
TGGAATTATAACATGGGCTGGAGTAGTCGCTGGACGTCCGGTCACAATTTCATAAGGGGTAAGCCCTTGTCGAGTTCTCTGAGGAGAATTACGAATTGAAAACAAAGCAAACGGCAGAGCTTCCACCCAATCCTGGCTCCAATCATGAGTCAGAGACCGGAGAAGCGCCTTCAGCGTCCGATTCATCCGTTCCACTTGGCCAGAGCTTTGCGGATGATACGGAGGATGAAGTTGCTGATGAAGGCCAAAAAATGCAGTTATGCCTTTCCAGACTTCTGCCGTAAATGCTGGACCTTGATCAGAAGACAAAACCAGAGGCACACCCCACAAAGGAATAAACTGGGTAAGCAAGCATTTCAAAACTGTAGCAGCAGACAATGAATTTGTTGGATAGGCCTCAGGCCATCCAGAATATAAGCAAGTAAAAACCAAAAGATGTTTCCTTCCCCCCTTGGCACAAGACAGATCAGTAAAGTCCATTTGCAAGAAGTGGAAGGGTCCCCGAGGCCTAGGCAAGGATGGAGAAGGTGATGCACGCAGAGTGCGTCCAGATTTTCCTGCTTGCAAACACGGGAGACAAGAAACACACACAGCATGAGCAGCAGAAGCAAATGTAGGATTATGTCACAATTGAGCAAAAGCTTTTGTCATAGCCAAAACACTTAAGTGCAACTTATGATGCAAAAATAAGGCAACAGGATATAACAATGATTTAGGACAGATAAATTGTCCTTCATCCAAAGTCCAGTACCATCAGGTGATGCTCCCCAAGTGAGCCAATCCTGTTTTTCGGTGAAGTCAGCTGAGTCCTGATGAGAACACATCAAGTCCAGAGATAATGAGCCAGAAGTAGAAGCTGCAGGTGAACGAAGAGTTAATAAAAGATGTGATGGAACTTCAGGTCCTGCTGCTGCAGCTTTAGCAGCTTGGTCTACAAACTGATTGCCTTGTGACACCACAGTACCATTAAGATCATGTCCTCTGCATTTCAACACAGCCACTTGAGCTGGCTTAAGCACTGCAGCAAGCAAACATTCAATATAGCGGGCATGTTTGATGGGTTTATGAGCGGCAGTCAAGAACCCCCGCTGAGCCCAAATATTGCCAAAGTCCCATAGAACCCCGATTGCGTAACTACTGTCACTATAGATATTAACAACCAAATGCGTAGACATTTCCAAGGCCCGAATGAGAGCAAACACTTCTGCCAACTGGGCACTTGCAAACGGCAACGCTCCTGCTTCGATTACAGCATCAACAGTAGTTACAGCATACCTCACAAGTAATTGCCCGTGTTCGTCACGGAAGGCAGAACCATCAGTAAATAGAACCCAGTCAGGGTTTGACAAAGGAATAGCAGACAAATCAGGCCTAGCCTTTGAATAGGCCGTTACAGAAGAAAGACAATCGTGAGTTCCATCAGGGTCAGACAAGTGTAACAATGGTTCTAAAGAAGCCACAATTTGAGCTGGCTGTAACAAAGAGACTTCATGTAAAGTTACATGTGCTTGGGAGATAGCCAGATCAAATAACAATAAACGAGAACTAGATAAAGGTTGAGTCTTGGCCAAATGCAATAACCTAGCAACTGAGTGAGATGTGTATACATGTAGTTCATGTTGAAGAACAAGAAAGTCAGTAGTCTGTATTGCAAATACCACAGCAGCTAAAGATTGAAAACATGGCGGCATGCCAGAAACAACAGGATCAAAGGCTTGAGAGAAGTAGCCTAAAGGCTTGAGTCCAGTAGGAAAGCGTTGTGCCAAAACACACACAGCAGCAGAATTAGATAAAGGCAAAAAGGCAAGTTATAGTCTGGAAATGAAAGACAAGGTGACTTCAGTAGCGCTTGCCGCAGAGAGTGAAAAGCATTGTGCTGAGCTTCAGTAGGAACTATAATACCCTCTGGAGCCTCACGGCCAAGCAGGGCATATAGTGGAGCAGCAAGTTCAGCAAAGTCAGGTATCCACTGACGACAAAACACTAGAAGGCCTAGAAAGCGGCGTATTAGAGGTACAGTAGCAGGGAAAGACATTGACATAATAGGCCCAATTCTCTGAGCAGTAATAGAGCGCCCAGCAGAAGAAAGACATACACCAAGAAATATCACTTGTGGTACAGCAAATTGCAATTTTGATTGATTCACTTTCAATCCCAAATGCGAGATATGTACAAGAGCTAACATAGTATCAGCAATGCAAGCATCATAACAAGGAGAACAAATAAGTAAATCATCTACATACTGGATCAGCACAGATTTGTCCAACGCCAAGTCCTGTAAAGCAGCTTTAAGGGCCTGCGAAAAATAAGCAGGACTCTCTGTGTAGCCTTGAGACAGCGTAGTCCAAGTATACTGGCGCCCTTCAAACGTAAATGCCAGTAAATATCTCGACTCCTCCCCTACCGCTATGTAGTAGGCGGAGCTTAAATCTATAACTGAGAAGTGGGTGGAGTCACATGGTATGTGAGTCCAAATATCATGAGGATTGGGTACAAGAGGAAAAATTGGTAGGACAATACGATTAATTGCTCTCAAATCTTGCACAAATCTGTAGGACTTACCATCAGCCTTTAACACAGGTAAGATAGGAGTATTGCAAGGAGAAGAAGTGGGTACCAACACACCCTGAGACAGCAGATTTTCAATTACTGGCCGTATTCCAGCCACCGACGCTGCAGGCAATGGATATTGACGCACATATGGCAACGGTGCTCCCGGTTGTACTTCAGTCTTGACTGGAGGAATGTTGAGATGGCCAATATCATCACCTGGCACTGCCCACAAGGTTGAAGGAAGAGTGTCCAATGGTGGAGTAGTTACAACAGCCGGTGTCACAGCTATAGGCTGTTGTACTTGCAGGGGACACAAGGTACAAGTCAAAGTGCCAGTTTCCCAGCTTATAACAGTCTTGTTTCTGGATAAAAAATCTCGACCAAGCAAGTTGACAGGCAAAGTAGGGCCAACCAAAAAATCTGTATGATACAATTTTCCCTCCACTATAATTGGCACATCAGATAACTTTTGATGCATTATAGCCTTTCCTTCAATTCCCTCACAAGGTACTTTAGGAGCTGCAGGTAGTGCCTCAAACAGAGGGGGTGGTAACTGTGATAGCGCTATGGCAGATGTGGAGGCACCTGTATCTAACAGGAAAAGCAATTCATACCCCATAATAGTAGCACGTATTTCCCCCTGTGTGTTAGGACACACAACCAAGCCTAGTCAGTCCTCACTATAGTCCACATCAGTCTCTGCATAATATTGGGTCATCACTGAAGGCTGGTTAGGGGAAGGCACAGGGTATGAAGCAGGTGGATAATTAGCAGCATCCTGTCGCACCCCAGGTTGGGGAAAAGTGCCCTTTGGCTTAGTACAATCTCTGATCATATGCCCTACTTGCCCACAACCATAACAGGCACAATCTCCTTGCTGTCCTCCCATATAGCCACGACCTCTTCCTCTAAAGGGTACCACACTTCTACCACCTCTTGCTCTACCTCGCCCTCTGAAATTGGATTCATAACTTGCTACTTGTAGATTTAAAAGTTTTTGACGTTGACGATCAATTTTACCTTTATCAGCTTCTTTCTGCTTCTGGATTTGCTTCTCTGCATGCAAGGCAGCTTCCAGGATCTCTTGTGCAGACTTAGCGGACCATCCAAGCAAAACATTTTCAAGAATAGCTTTTATTTCTGGTTGTAGTCCATTCACAAAAATTGAAGCAAAACCCTCCATCTCACCATTCTGAGGAGAAAAATCTCGGAATGCTAGGCAGCACTTGGTGTGGAACTGGTTCACAGTTTCACCCCCACACTGCTTCAGATCTAAGAGTTTGGACAAATCCCTGACCGGAGTGCATTTTGTCTCTATTGCTTTTAATAGATTATCCCTGTGTTCCCTAAAGGCAGTCATTTGAGCAGTGTCAGAAGCATTAATAACAGGATCAGCACAGGGCCACACCCATGCTACATTATCAGGCAGTTGAGGGTGGGTGACTGCCCTTAACTCTATGGGATTCAGAAAAACTGCTTTCAATAAATTTTGTAAATCTACCCAGGAAGGATCATAAGTAGTTATTAGCTGCCGCCAATAATCTACAAATTGACCAGGTTTTTCTCTTGAATCAGGGCAGGATCTAGCCAAGCTAAAAACCTCAGCTGGCGACCAGTGTGATGCTAGGGTAACTAACCCACCATCCCCCCTAGGAAATGCTCTGAACGGAGCTAATAGATCGATTTCCTTACTCTGTTCCCTACTCTGTTTATCTAAAGTTAATGATTCACCTAATGCCAAAGTTAAACGCTGCAAACACTACCAATTAGAAATCAATGCAGCCTGTGATGCTGCAGACCCTCTGAGAGGGGAAGAAAATGTTTTAAACGCAGGAAAAGTCAAGCACAACCTGCAATATCGCGAGGAACCACATAGGGGGAGCAGGAGGGACCTCCGAGGAACAGAGGAACCACACCTCCTAGGTCATGAGGTAATGCCAGCCAGCTTCCAATCAAGAAAGAGAGGAGTGCCTCTTAAAGGGAATTTGGAAGGTTGGAAGGCAGAATTAGAACCAGAAGCGGAACTAGATTCAGAACAAGGATTCAGAACAAGCTGGGAAAGAGGACCAGCCCTGGAAAGGAGGATATCCTGAGGAGACAGGACAGCCCTGGAGAAAGGCACAGGCAGGACGGCCTGGGAAAGGAGGACTGCCAGGAGAACCAGCAGGTTGGGCAGGACATCCGAGTGAATGGGCTAGATATCCAGAAGGAGCAGTAATCCCTGAACCACGGTTCCGCAGGAGGCAGCAGCAGCCGCATTGGCTTGGAGAAAGGAGACCCCGTGGAGAAGGTGGGACAACTCCAGCCAGAGTGAGTGTTTGTTGTACAGAGAGGCCAAGGCGTGGCTGTGACTGTGGTCTAAAGCTAACAGAAAGACGCTTGGAGAGCTCAAGGCCTATTACTCAGGCCAGGCAGGATTCCAACTGGAGCAGGCCTCAAACCTCACCTGGAGCAGACAAGCCGAGAAGAAAAGGTAACCCATATTTAACTAAAAGCAGGGTACAAACTGCTGATGTATGGGGAATACAGGGAGCACAGGAATATTATCCTTGTGAGAATGCTTATGAGATAAGGTGCAAGAAACACGCACCAACCAAGAGACTTGTTAATGACCAAGCTTTACAGAAAGCTAAGATAAAACACTTACCAAAGGAAGACAGTTCCCAGTATATGAGGGTGCAGGACCGACGCCCTGTATTCAACCCTGAGCATTGGGAGGTTGTGCAGAAGATATATAAAAAGCCTTATTACAACTTACCAACAAATACTGACTTAGGCTCAGAGGCTTCAGAAGGGGAACCGATGCAGGTGGAATTTGCATCAGACACTGAGATGGACTGTAGCTTCTGTAAGACAGGAAGCTTGGAGTCTTTACTGAGCAACTAAGCTAGGTCTTGGGAGTTGAGACTGTTTGTTTGCCTGCTATTCCATTTACTGTGAAGATAACAGTTTTCCTTTAATGCTTTCTTTTTCTTTTACCTGAAGCAAGGAATTTGTGTTTGACGTTTTTGTGTCCAAGCATATGAACCTTTTTGCATGAAAGGGGAAATAAATGCCTTTTTGTTTTCCCTCCACTCGGACCTATTGTTTTCTGTGGGATTTTGGTACCAAAGGACGCTACCAGGGCTGAAAGTCCCTAGGCCCTGTTTGATATTGGCCAAACCCAACCTTAAATGTTTTTATGTCCCACCTACCTCGCTCCAGTATACTGCCAAGGTAGGCCCTGTGACATAAAATGGCGTAGTTATTGGATTTTTTCTTGCTGGGATCCTACGTCTGCAAAAAGAAAAGAAAAGAAAACTCCTGAGTTGAAAAAAAAAAAAAAAAGCAAAGCCTAGTTGAAACTGCTGGAAGGACAAGAGCCGGAGCGGATCAGCTAGAGAGACCGGATCGGAGGGAGAAAACCCGAAGTGGAGTAAACCTGAAGTCCGGAAGGGAAGGTGAAAATCCTGAAGGAAAATCCTGTTGCCAACCCGGAAGCAGAGGAGCTGCAGAGGGGACAGCAACTAACGTTCCAGAGCTGACTCAACACTTAAGTCAGGTAAAATGTAATTAGGCCTGACAAGTGTTGGATGCCAGGGAAGTTTAAAAGAAAAAAAAAAAAAAGATAGAGAGTTTAGGAGAGCCACACTTGGTTTTTTTTTTCTCTTTGTCTCTTTTTACAGGTTCATCATGGAGCCTCGGGACCTCTGTGCCTGGATGGCACATCAATTTGATAAGCAAGCGGAAGTTGCCCTGAGAAATCAAGCCCAAGCATTGCAGGCGATGCAAGCGCAGCAAGTGCCAGTATTACAGACAATGGAGAAATGGCTGGCTCAACAGCGAGAGGAGATGGAAAAAGTCAACGCGGAGAAGCTGCAGGCTACCGGACCGGCCAACCCAGGAACTGGACAGTGGCCATGTAATGATCTGGTGGTGGGAAAGCTAAGTCCTAATGATAACGTGGACGACTTTTTGGACTCGTTCAGTAGGATTGATCGGTCAGCTAACTGGCCACCCGAGCAATGGGCCATTCGACTGGCAGCATCCCTTACGGGGGAGGCACTAGCCGCGTACAGGTCAATGCCCCCAGCACTAGCTAACACCTATGAAGAGGTCGTCATAGCTATTAGGGCTCGCTTAGGCCTTACACCCCTGGCCTATAACAAAATGTTCAGAGCCACGTCCCTTAGGGCTGAGGAAACACCAAAAGCCCTTGCTTATAGGATAAAGAGCCTAGCACACAAATGGCTACAGCCAGAAAGGAAAAATATAGATACCTTTTTTTTTAAATACTTTATTTAAATCCACCAATAAGTACAGGCAAAAAAGAACAGTGAACAAAGCCTCCACGAGGGGTGTATTCTTATCCCCTCCGGAAGACAACAAGAGAAATATAACAGGTGGCTTTTATCATATTATCCCCTCCCCCCCCACCCCCCATCCTCCCACCCTCCCTTCCGCCCCCCCCCCCACACACTCCATCATCAGCCAAGTAGAAACTAGAACAAGAATTGGAAGCACCAACTACTCACCCCACCTCCCCCTTAACCATTCAGCTCCCCATTTGGAGGATTTCATTGCGGCTACGAGCCCCTAGTTGCTGAATATAGGGTTCCCATATTGACATGAACACTGTCCAGCGCTTGACACTGCCCCTCGCAAGCCAGCGCTCCATCAGCATCAGGTGATGAAAACTATTCCGCCATTCGCTGAAGGTTGGCGGCTGATGTTCTCTCCATAACCGGAGAATCGGCCCTTTACCCACCAGACAGGCCTTCCGCAAAAGCATACGTTCCCCTGCCTTCACAGGCCAGGGAGGGGCCAGCTGGTCCAAGACCACAAAGGAGCCAGTCCATCTAACCCGCTGCTGCAACAGCTGACTGAGAAATTCCCGTATCCTCGCCCAATAAGGCCGCACTCTACGACAACCCCACCACATGTGCAGCAAAGTCGCCAAGGGTTCCGAACAGCGAGGACAACTGCCATCCGTCCCCAACTGACTACGAAAAGCCCGCCGTGGCGAGAAATGAGCTCTAGTCACACACTTAAATTGGAGCTCCCTCCAACGGGCCCCCTGCGCCACACGAACAATTCGTTTCAAAGCCTTGCCGACCAACCCCGGAGCCACCTCCCCACCCAATTCAACAGCCCAAGCCAACTCAACCCCCCGGTAGTCGGGAAGTACGCGGTAACAATCCAACCGACTCTTCAACTAGGAAATGGACGGGGGACTATCCTCCCCTATCCCAAAAAATTCCAAAATCTTGGCCGAACGGTCGATGTGCAGCGCCTCCCTCGGTAATGAGGCCACGTAGTGAGAAACTTGCATATAAGCAAAACAGTGCTTAGTAGGCAAATCGTACTCCCGGCTCAGGGCCAAAAAAGACTTGCAGCATCCCGAGGGTTCTACGAGATGTCCCACCGTCCGTATCCCACGTGCCCACCAGTCTCTAAACGCCGTCGTTTCGGACCCCGGGAGGAACTGAACATTCCCTCGAAGGGGTAACCAACTGGAAACACCCTACGGTGCCATCCAGTATTTATTAAGCTGTTGCCAAGTACATCTAACCGAGTCCACTAAGGCGCTCCTCTGGACCGCCTCTGGCAAATCGCTATATCGCCCATGCAAAACCCCCAACAAGGTCCACGGAGCCACTAAACACTCCTCCACAGCCCGAGGCGTATAATCATCCATCCCACCTAACCAATCTCCCAGATGTCGCGCTTGACATGCCAAAGCATACATCTTCAAGTCAGGCAGTCCCATACCCCCGTCCTTCCATTTCTCCAATAACCTACCCCACGGTATCGGTGCCTGCTCCCCTCTCCAAAGAAACCCCTTAAGAGAGGCTTCAACCCGACGCAGGTCCTGACATAGTAACCAAACGGGCAAGGTCTGTAACCAGTACAAGATACGTGGTAATATAACCATCTGTACCGCCGCAATTCTCCCAGACAAAGACAATGGAAGGGATTCCCAGGCCTGCAACTGTGTCGTCAAACGCCGCAAAATACGATCCAAATTGCGTCTATATAGCACTTGGGGTTGACGAGGCAGCACTATACCCAAGTAAACAAATTCCTCCACCGCCCACCGAAGGGGAAAAGGCCCCCCCCAGGACCCACGAAGATGCCCCAAAGTATCCAACGCTTCAGATTTATCATGATTAATGCGGAGGCCAGCCAAGGCCCCAAATTGCCCAAATTCCTCCAACAGACTCTGAAGAGAAGCAACCGGGGAAGTCACATGGACTAACAGATCATCCGCGAAAGCCGAAATTACAAACTCCTGCGAGCCCATCGCCACACCCTTAATCGCACCCGAGTTCACAACCTTGCGAATCAAAGGGTCCAGTGAAAGAACAAATAACAACGGAGATAGGGGGCAGCCCTGACGCGTACTCCTCTCCAATGCAAAACCTTCCGAAAGCACTCCGTTGCACAGTATCCCCGCCGTCGGTGTTATATATAAACTCCGCACCATTTTACAGAAGGCATCCCCTATTCCGTAGTGTGGCAACAGCCCCCATAGATATTTCCAATTCACCCTATCAAATGCCTTTTCGGCATCGAAGCTGACAAGTAGCGAGGGTATCTGTCGAGCGTGCACCCATTCCAAGGAGGCCAGAAGTTTTCGAAGATTCCGAACGGCGTATCGTCCCTTAACAAAGCCCACTTGTGCTTCATGAACTAAGTTCCCCAATACTTCAGCCAGCCGTAGGGCCAAAACTAAAATATAGATACCTTAATGGACGCCATAGTATTGGAGCAGTACATGTCCGCTGTACCTAGTAGAGTACAGAACTTTTTAATTTTACAAAATTGCTGTACTACTACAGATGCCATAGCTCTCACCGAGAGATACTTGGAGGCAGAAAGAGTCACCCAACCTAGGGTAGGGACTCCCAAATTGGCCATAGGAATGGAGGCACGGAGAGTAGAAAATCCCTCAAAACCTCCATATGGTAATTTGAAAAGTAATATACCGCTAGTAAGAGAAAATGTTAAAAGATGCTATGCTTGTGGTAGGAAAGGTCACTTAAAAAGTGAGTGTTATTCTCGCACGGCTCTTGTGGGAGAGGCCCCAAGGACAATGCGAGAAGGTTTCGTGCTAAATGTAAAAATTCATGGAGTCAATGTACAAGCACTTCTGGATTCAGGAGCTGACCAGACCATGGTTTCCAAAAGGTTATGGTCGGTGATCAAGGATCAGGGATTGTCAGTTCCTGAACATCCAGAAGGAAATGTTAAAATAAAATGCATTCATGGAGCGGCTACCCGCTACCCTGTGTATAAGTTGTGGGTTAAGGGATTGGGCCTAGAAAAAGAAATGCTAGTGGCAGTTGTGCCAAAGTTGCCCCAGGAATTGGTATTAGGCCGCGATTGGCCACAATTTAGGAGAAGTCTTAAAGAGGGCTTATCTCCACCCAAGGTGCCAAATTCCACTTTGTCACACTGCAGCGCCCTCTGGCGTAGGTATAGGCAGTTGCCTATGAGGGGTTAGCATGTGGGGCAAAGAGGAAAGCAAATTTATATACCTAAGTGCTGCTGTCTGGTGTCCATTGTAGTTGTGGGCCAAGTAACAGAGCGTAGGCCTTCTGTGAGTTCCAATAATAACTTTATTTCCACACACAGGAATTTGGAGCACTACGTCCCCAGGCACAAACAAAAAGTAGTGGTACTCAATTGTGTCAAATAAAAAGTCCATGAAAATCCTGATGCTTCTCAGGTACAACTCAAAGTACAAAGTTCAGCAATTAACTTCCATTAGCTTCCAATACAAGCCTTGCTTTTTTCCATTAAACATTGCACTAGTATGCTCTCTTTAAACATAGGACATTCTCCAGCGTTGAGCTTTACTTCACAGGTGCAATAATTACATCTGAGTTTCCCACGGCAGAAGGCTGCCTTTCTCAATGAAATTCAGATTCATTCAAATGGGCTTCTCAGCACTTCTCATATAAGCTTTTGATACAGCTTCTCTCCTCTTATAGGATTCACTTAATGTAACTTCAATCCTTATAACAGATCCCACATTCCATAGGCGAATCACTGCTAACTGATGAAGGTGGATCAATTAACATCTCTTCTGGGTCTGATATATCTTTGAGGCTTTGGTTAAGAGAGTCTACAGACTGCCATTGCTTAATTAAATCCTTAAGCTGTCTTCTTTTGTTCTCCTTAACATACCTAGGCACATGTACAGGCTCTAAGTTATCAGCACTTTTTAAAAGCTTATAAAAAGGGCTCACCTGATTTCTGGTACGCCTAGACTGTGTTCTCTGGCAGGGAGGTAAACATTTCCTGTGATACTGTTTCACTAAATCTTGTATTACAGCGTCTTCGTCAGAGCCTAGCTCCTGCCCGTATCTGTGCTGCTTGTAATCAAGAGCATGCTGATAGGCACCTGGGCTACACTCAGAGCTAGAGCTTCTATAACGTTGTCTGTGACAAGCAACTTTCTTTAGCTTATTGAAAGGGATCTTCTCTCTGCCCAATCTTTCATTCCTGAGAGAAGATTCCTGAGAGCTATTTCTCTCCCTTACAGGCAAGGTATCTGACCTTCTCCCCTGGAGTTTTAAATAGTCTCTGACCTGCTTTCCTTGGCTAATGAGCTCCAAATAGTTCCTCCTTGGAAGGTTCCTCTGAGGCTTGAGCTCTCTCCTTGGCTCCCTTTGCCTCTGCTTCCCAGACTCTCCCTTGGTCTCTGCAGTCTTTCTCTCGGACTCTCTCCTGGTCCCAGTCCTGCTCTCGGACTTGTTTCTGTTCTCCGGTCTGTTCTCGTACTCCCTCTCCTTCTTTCTCCTCTGCCACAACTCTTTCTGCCTACTGGCAGTGGCTTCCTGGTTAAGTGAAGCAAGCTGCCCTATTGGGTGTGACTCCGCCCCTTTTCCTCCCACGTCAGCTCCCTGGGTTTGCTTCAAGCTAGGGTGTGGCTCTCTTTCCACTTTCCTGTGTAGCACAGCTTTCAGGGCTGTATCATTAACCCCTTCCTGCCCAGTTTCACTGACAGCTTCTGAAGAGAAAAAGTGTTTTAAACCTTCCTTATCAGGTTCTGCAACCTCTGCATTGTCACAACTTGCACTCGGCAGGAGCCTACTGAGAACCCCAAGCCACAACCAAATGGCCCGAAGAAGGGTAGGGATCCCTGGGAAGCCCTGGTTTCCACAAGGTCGCACGCCCAGGATGATGAAAGACCTTCATATTCTAAAGATACCTCTTTAGGGGATCTTCCTTCGCATGAAAATCTAATTGGAGACCCCTCAAGGAGAGAGCGGAAGTCCAAAGCTGAGCAAAGGAAAGAAAGAAAGTGCCACTCGCAGGGCCGAGCGGAATTGGAAGCTGGGAGAGGGATGCCGTGGGTACCGGCGGACTTAATGGAAAAGTTCCCCTCCTTCAAAATGGAGCAGAGAGCAGACCCTGTACTAGCCCGTGCATTTGAGCATGCACAGGAAGAAAAGGATTCATTTCCCAGGTTCGTCATGGATGAGGACATACTCTATCGGGAGAGTAAGAACCCTCGGACGGGAGCTCTGCAGAAACAGTTGGTAATACCGAATACGTTTAAATCACTGGTTTTACGGCTGGCCCATGACCATCCGGTAGGGGGCCATAAGGGCGCACAGGGCACCCTTGACCAGATTTTAGCCAGATTTTATTGGCCGGGAGTCTTCCGGGAAACATCTCGCTTTTGTGAATCATGCGCGTCATGCCAAAGAGTGACCCCTCACAGACCAGCTGAAGTACCACTAGTGTCGATGCCCATTATTTCAGACCCGGTAAGGAGATTGGCTATGGACATAGTAGGACCTCTCATCAAAACACCAAGAGGATTCCAATATATCCTTGTAATTGTCGACCAAGCCACCCGCTTTCCATGGGCGGTTCCCCTGAGAAATATTTCAGCCAAATCGATTGCCATCGAACTAGTCAAACTATTCTGTGAGATAGGCTTCCCGCAAGAGGTCCTGACAGACAGAGGTAGTAACTTCTTGTCAAGATACCTCGCTCAGGTTTGGGACGCTTTTGGCATCCATCACATAATGACCGCTGCATACCACCCACAGTGTAATGGCTTGGTGGAGCGATTAAACCAAAGCATAAAACAAATGCTTCGAAGAGCATTGGATGGACAAATGACGGAGTGGGACACCATGCTGCCTTTCATCCTATATGCTTGTAGGGAGAGAAAGCAGAGTTCCTTGGGGACCTCACCCTATGAACTCATGTATGGACGACCACCCAGAGGCCTGTTAGATGTCTTAAAGGAACAATGGATTGAACCAGTGGAGACCGAAGTAGGCGTACCCCAGTTCTTGAAGGACCTAAGGACTCGCCTAGAACGAACCTCCCGAGTCGCAGGTGAGAATCTAAAAGAAAGTCAACAAAAACAAAAGCGATATTATGATCGGCGTACAAAGCCCAGACAATTAAACACTGGAGAAAAAGTGATGATCCTAGTATCGGGCGCTACCCCCAAATTTGAAGCCCGATGGAAGGGGCCACATACAATAGTTAAGCCCATAGGATCCACTTCTTATTTGGTCCAGGATACCAAAGGACATACACAAATTTATCATGTTAATGTTCTTCGGCCCTGGCACGAGCGGTCAGGTTTGCTAGCATCCGCTACCAATATATACCACCCTGAAGGGATACAAGGGGACGATAGTCGAGAGAATTATCGAACCAGTCAGCTGCGGAAAAGCGAGATGTCAAGTATTACGTGCTGTGTGGAAGAGGCTTCATCAGCCCGTAATATTTTAAGAGGGGGGATGTGTGATGCCGCAGACCCTCTGAGAGGGGAAGAAAATGTTTTAAACGCAGGAAAAGTCAAGCACAACCTGCAGTATCGCGAGGAACCACATAGGGGGAGCAGGAGGGACCTCCGAGGAACAGAGGAACCACACCTCCTAGGTCATGAGGTAATGCCAGCCAGCTTCCAATCAAGAAAGAGAGGAGTGCCTCTTAAAGGGAATTTGGAAGGTTGGAAGGCAGAATTAGAACTGAGGCAGCCATGAGGTAGCTATAGGTAGCCCTTCCCCCAAGCCATGCTGCGAACTGTAGATAGCCCTTCCCCCAAGCCATGCTGCAAGCCATGAGGCTCTGATCAGCCTGACCCTTCCCCCGCAAGCCATGAGGTAATCAGCCTACTAAGAGAGACATTGAGATTCCAGTAGGCACCCTTCCCCCACTCCAGGTCTGAGCACAGTATTTCCCTAGCCCTGAAACCAACAGACCAGAGCATACCGGTTTGGACAGGTCACCCAGGTACCTCCCCAGGGGCTGCTGATTGGTGGGCAGGAAATACCTGTGGCAAATGGGATTGTAGAATGAGTTTAAAACTGTACTGTATATAAGGCATTGTAGGCCGTCCCTCGGGGTTCAGACCCTTGTGGAGGTTGCTGGTATCTCTGTCTGATCCTGTGCACATTAAAGATCCTGTTTGCATTCCAGCCTGCCTGTGAGTTTTCCTTCTGTGGGTGAGTGATTGAATAAGAGCTTTTCACAGCGATTGCTGCAACATTTTGGTGCATTGGCCGGGAAATATTAAAAGAAAAGCATCTCTCATCACACCCACGGTGGGAAGACTTCTGCTTTTGCAGCATCTGGGCCTCCACCAGTCAGGGACCAGCCCCTCCAGGTGATTAACGGTCCTTGGCGCCCCCGGGCCACTTTGTGCTCGGAAGGACACCTTGATTTGTCTGGACAGCTGGTCCCTGTGGTTGAATCCCCGATTGAAAAACCAGCTGGATAGACTGGCATCCAAACTTCCTGTCTGATCAGAGTTCTGGTGAGTACTGCTACCTTGTCTGGGGCTAGTTCTGTACTCTATCTGTGAGTCCTGGTAATTTCTGGGAACCTGTAGCAGCCTGATCAACTGCACGAGCAGTCCTAGTATGGGCCTTAGTGGCCCTGAAGCCATTGCTCGTCCTGTATCTGAATCTGAATACCGGTAAAATCTGAATATCTGAAACTGCAGTAATCTGAGATCCTTTAAAAGCGCTGCCGAAAGAAAAAAATGTAACTAAATATAGCACTTGATAAGTTAAACATACCTGAGATAAAGAATAGATCGCTGCTTCTCTTCTTTCCTTTCTGCTTGTGGAGAGTTTTCTGAAGCGTGACTGCAAGGAGAGGGCTCTGATATGCTTCCGTTGTGTTCCGTTTCTAGTTTGTGTTAATTTCTGCTCCGATGTTGAATTCTGCCCTCCATGTGCTCCGGTGTGGTTTTACTGCCTTTCCCTGAACCCCCGATGTAATTTCTGTGCTCCGATGTAAATTTCTGTTCCCCCATGCTGCCGCTGTGTTAATTTCTGCTCCGATGTGAATTTCTCTCTCAGTTGTGCTCCGATGTTAATTCTGCCTCCCCCCCATGCTGTCCGATGTGAATCCATGCTCCCCATGTGAATTACTGCCTTCCCTTGGGCCTCCGCTGAGGTTTTGTGCCTCTCGGTGCTGTCCCGGTGCACAGCTGACCCCCGCTAAATTTTCCGGTGTTCCCTTGAGCCCCCGCTAAGGTTCCGGCCTTCCATTGGGCCCCCGCCGAATTTATCTGCCTTCCCTGGGCCCCCGCCGAGTTTCTCTGCCTTCCCTGGGCCCCCGCCGAGTTTCTCTGCCTTCCCTGGGCCCCCGCCGAGTTTCTCTGCCTTCCCTGGGCCCCCGCCGAGTTTCTCTGCCTTCCATTGGGCCCCCGCCGAGTTTCTCTGCCTTCCATTGGGCCCCCGCCGAGTTTCTCTGCCTTCCCTGGGCCCCCGCCGAGTTTCTCTGCCTTCCCTGAGCCCCCGTTGGGTTTCCTGCCTTTAAAACCAAAAATAAATAAATAAAATGCTAACCTTTTGTTTTTTGGTTGATTAAAAGAGAGGTGATGCTTGGAAGTCCACCATTTCCCCTTTTTTTTCCATCTGTGGAGAGCCGGTGTGGAGGAGCACGAGGAGGTAGCAGCCATCTTGTGGACACCACGTGCGTTTCTCTGCAGAGGTATTGGGCTGCCCTGGAGTGATCCTGGAGCTCCATCTAGTGGTCATTTAAAAACTAGCTGTATTTTTATCCTTATGGTTAAAGTGATCCTGGAGCTCCATCTAGTGGACATTAGAAAATAGCTAGCTATATTTCTCATACTGTACTGTATTTCTAATATCCTCATGGTGAAAGTTAAATCCTATGATACAGCTAGAGAGAGTGTCTGTGATGTATTTGTAACAAGCTGCTACTGAGGAAAGAGAGTGTATGAGTATTCGCTGCTGAGACGTCTCTGTTTTCTGTTTTCCCTCTTTCTTTTTCCCTTTGTGGTCCTGTGTGTTTTGTGCAACCAAACTCTGCCTGTTACCAGGATTATATTGTATATTGTATTCCCAGAAGTGAGATTAGAAAATTTACACTGAACATTGTGATTTGTGAATTGTGATTAGAGCATGGGGTCCGGAGGCTAAATTATAGTGAAGGAGTATCCGGACCAGCTTCCCTATATAGATTCATGGCTGGCCCATATAGTTAATGTACTGTTATGTAAAAATTGCTAGTGGCTCTGTGTTTGTTAGTGGCTCTGTGTTTAGTTGTGACATTAGGGAAAGAAAGTTTTTGTCCAGACATTAGGTCTTTATATTTCAGGATTGATTTTGATACTCTATCAGTAAAAGGTGAAGTTATTGACGAGTCGCCCCTGTGTCCCCAAACAGTGAAAAACACCAGGTCTACTGATTGTAGGGAAGGGGACAGTTTGGAAAAGGGGGGGGTGGGGTTTGCTGTGTGTGGACTGTGGTACTGGTATATCAGTAAAGAAAGACAATTGCATTGTTTGATGCATATCCAATTTCATTGCTATGTTTCATGCATGATCAGTGGTCAGGGAACCAGGTGTTTTGGTCACACCTCTCAGCGGTGACTGGGGGATAGTTGGAACTGCTGAAATAGTTTGCATAGCTATAGAAAGATACTGGGAGGAGCTCCTTCTTCTAGCAGATGAATGGAGGCCCATTAGAGAGGACAAAAGAAAAAAAAATCATCTAGGAGTCTTTCTCCTAGAGGACAAAGAACCCCAATTCACCTAGCCACACCTAGCCTGCAAACAATCCTCTTGTCATCAATTTTAATTGTAGAGTTTGAGCTTCTAGAACCATGAGGTGCCTCCTTTGAGCATCCTCAAATGTCTGCTGGAAGCAAACAAAGGCTGGAGAAAAAAAAAAAATCCTTATAAGATCATGAAGAAATGAAGATTTTTTTTACTTGTCCTTTAAAGCCTGGATTTTCTCTGGTACATATATTTGGTTTTGACTGCACATACAAACTTAAGCAAGTAATACTTCTGCATGATATGCCATCTTTGGCAGTTTATTCTGCAGACAGTAAATGCTGTGCTGATGATTGCGTTCTTTCCTGCTTGATACATTAAACTGCCTTGATCAACTGTATTCATTTTTCTGATACTACAATGATATTGCATTCCAGATATCCACCAACCTTCTTATAAAGTATCAGTTTCATGCCTGTTTTGAACTATAAGATACAAGGTAATCACTTTGCCTTGTTAAGCTCTGTGCTGATGAATGATGAACAGGACAGTAACATCATAGGTGCTATTTAGAATAAATTCACCTGTCCTGCTGTATTTGAATTTTACATGTTGGTGTCCAGAGTTCAGGAGCACAATATATTATAGCACTGTGAGATACAAATCTTTTTAGTTTATACATTTGTACTTTGTTACCAAATATACTGGTAGGAGTACATTATGTAGAGGTCCAGTATACACAGCAATAAGATGAGTAAATATTAAATTTTGGAAAGGGGCTGATCTGAAATCGCTTGGTTCCCAAGTATATAAAGCAAATTTAGTGGAAAGATGGAACTGTGATTCCCAGAAATATGGAAATATTTGTAAAAATATTATTTACAAATATAATGATAACATTAACTCGAGTTGATTGGATAAAACTAAATCTTACTTGTCAGCAATGATCCAGGAGAGCTTTGAGAAAATGAATGAGAGAGAGGGGCAGAAGGTGAGACGACAGCCTAGGAAAAAGGCAATAAAACGTGCTACTCCAAGTGTGATGATCTGGGCCACTGGAATTCTGACTGCTCTAAGACTCCTCGAGGACCCACAAGGCCTGAGAAAACACGAACCTTGTACATTTATGCCTCTGAAGAGACATGAATAGGCAGGGGGGAATAGGCCAAGAAGAACCCGAGGAAGTATTGCCATGAGGCCTATTCACAAATGCCTTGCAGACCAAGAAGAACCAGAAGGAGTATCGCTATGAGGCCCAACCACCAATGCCTTGTACCCTCTTAGTCTCTCACCTCAAGAGGATCTCTTTTGACACCATAATTAATGGATAGCTTACATAAATCCTTGTGGACCACTGCATTTTCAAGATCAGTCCAAGTATTTTTTAAGTTTCCTACAGTACTCTCACTGGGAACCAGGTGTACAATAGACTCTAGTCATACATGAGAGATATGTGGCTGTCATGTTAGGAGCCATATTTCTTTCTATTGGAATTGATGTATCGTTTTATATTGAAGATTGTTTAGACAGTCGCTATTTAGAATGAGCACCCATGCCAATCTAGAACTGCACCAATTAAGTTAGTGGGAAATGGACACTGTTTACAACAATACTATGTCTCTAACAATTGTTTTAGCAGCCTTGCCAGATAAGGATACATTAGTATGGTATAGAAAAAAGAAAAAAATTGAAGGACCTATGTATGTAGTTGGTGGAAAGTGTTGTGAGGGGTAAAGTGATATATTAAGAAGAAGGACTCTGATGGACAGTAAACTGATGAAGGTAATTAATGATGTGGAAGGACTCTGATGGACAGTAAACTGGTGAAGGCAATTTAATGATGTGAAGTGATGTATCTGGCTAATGAATATAAAAAATGATGAGCATTTTATTCAACTATGCCATCTCCAGTATCTTCAATTTAGGAAGTCATCTAGGCCCCACCACAATACTCAAAGATTGTAAGTAGGCACCTGGAGACAGGCTGGGTGCACCTTGCATCCTGATGAGCTTTGGAAAAACCCCGCACTGACCATGTGGTACTTCCAGATGTTTTTTTGCCTTACTTTTCCTCTGTGTGTCCTGGCCAGGCATGCAGAGGCAAAAGGGGGATAAATTGATGACAAATTCTCACAGGCAAAAAAAATTGGTGTGATTCTAAAACTTGTCAGAATTACAGAACACGCGCGTGCACTTGTCTGATCTGTAAACATGTGGAGATCAGTCAAGGGCATAATGGAATATTTCCTACCAGCAAAGGAACCTCCAGTGATAATGGATCCAGGAGTGGAAGCAGGATCTGCTGACTCCCCAGTGGCGAGACCCGTATACTGTTCTGCGGACCACCCCCACGGCTGTCAAGGTGGCTGAAGTTGCTCCGAGGATCCATCACTCTCGTGTCAAGGCCGCTGCACCAGAAATTGTTCCAGCCTGGACTTCTGTCACAGTTCCAAACCAGCCCCTACGCTTTGACACTTCTGCCCAGTACGGGGTTCTAACAGACTGCCGACGAACTCTGGACCACCGGAGAGACTGATTTACAGACACCTTTCCTGGAACCGGGATCAGACTGAGAAAAGGTGCCTTAGCTGATATAGACTTGCTTTCAAACAAGTGCAGAGACTACTAACACAGCAGTATTACTTGCCCAAACTGCTCTGAACATGCAGACCTTTGTATACGTAACTCTCTACCTTAACTTGTCCCATTGCTGTACCGTACATTTTAACCAGGTGCCTTTTTCCTTACAGGTTGTTTCCACCCTTGGCACCCTGGTAGAACGCAAGGCGGCTGCCACGGTCATGGCCCTGACCCAATATACTCCTCTGCGGCTTGCCTCCAGTAATAAAGCCCTCAACCGCCTCTAGCGGTTGAGGTCTTACTTAAAAAGGGGGGAATGAGGCAGCCATGAGGTAGCTATAGGTAGCCCTTCCCCCAAGCCATGCTGCGAACTGTAGATAGCCCTTCCCCCAAGCCATGCTGCAAGCCATGAGGCTCTGATCAGCCTGACCCTTCCCCCGCAAGCCATGAGGTAATCAGCCTACTAAGAGAGACATTGAGATTCCAGTAGGCACCCTTCCCCCACTCCAGGTCTGAGCACAGTATTTCCCTAGCCCTGAAACCAACAGACCAGAGCATACCGGTTTGGACAGGTCACCCAGGTACCTCCCCAGGGGCTGCTGATTGGTGGGCAGGAAATACCTGTGGCAAATGGGATTGTAGAATGAGTTTAAAACTGTACTGTATATAAGGCATTGTAGGCCGTCCCTCGGGGTTCAGACCCTTGTGGAGGTTGCTGGTATCTCTGTCTGATCCTGTGCACATTAAAGATCCTGTTTGCATTCCAGCCTGCCTGTGAGTTTTCCTTCTGTGGGTGAGTGATTGAATAAGAGCTTTTCACAGCGATTGCTGCAACAGAACCAGAAGCGGAACTAGATTCAGAACAAGGAGAATCGGATTCAGAACAGGCTGGAAAAGAGGACCAGCCCTGGAAAGGAGGATATCCTGAGGAGACAGGACAGTCCTGGAGAAAGGCACAGGCAGGACGGCCTGGGAAAGGAGGACTGCCAGGAGAACCAGCAGGTTGGGCAGGACATCCGAGTGAATGGGCTAGATATCCAGAAGGAGCAGTAATCCCTGAACCACGGTTCCGCAGGAGGCAGCAGCAGCCGCATTGGCTTGGAGAAAGGAGACCCCGTGGAGAAGGTGGGACAACTCCAGCCAGAGTGAGTGTTTGTTGTACAGAGAGGCCAAGGCGTGGCTGTGACTGTGGTCTAAAGCTAACAGAAAGACGCTTGGAGAGCTCAAGGCCTATTACTCAGGCCAGGCAGGATTCCAACTGGAGCAGGCCTCAAACCTCACCTGGAGCAGACAAGCTGAGAAGAAAAGGTAACCCATATTTAACTAAAAGCAGGGTACAAACTGCTGATGTATGGGGAATACAGGGAGCACAGAAATATTATCCTTGTAAGAATGCTTATGAGATAAGGTGCAAGAAACACGCACCAACCAAGAGACTTGTTAATGACCAAGCTTTACAGAAAGCTAAGCTAAAACACTTACCAAAGGAAGACAGTTCCCAGTATATGAGGGCGCAGGACCGACGCCCTGTATTCAACCCTGAGCATTGGGAGGTTGTGCAGAAGATATATAAAAAGCCTTATTACAACTTACCAACAAATACTGACTTAGGCTCAGAGGCTTCAGAAGGGGAACCGATGCAGGTGGAGTTTGCATCAAACACTGAGATGGACTGTAGCTTCTGTAAGACAGGAAGCTTGGAGTCTTTACTGAGCAACTAAGCTAGGTCTTGGGAGTTGAGACTGTTTGTTTGCCTGCTATTCCATTTACTGTGAAGATAAGTTTTCCTTTAATGCTTTCTTTTTCTTTTACCTGAAGCAAGGAATTTGTGTTTGACGTTTTTGTGTCCAAGCATATGAACCTTTTTGCATGAAAGGGGAAATAAATGCCTTTTTGTTTTCCCTCCACTAGGACCTATTGTTTTCTGTGGGATTTTGGTACCAAAGGACGCTACCAGGGCTGAAGGTCCCTGGGCCCTGTTTGATATTGGCCAAACCCAACCTTAAATGTTTTTATGTCCCACCTACCTCGCTCCAGTACACTGCCAAGGTAGGCCCTGTGACAAGCCTTGGTCCAATGCCCAACTCCCTTGGCAACAGCAGACATTGCTTCAGCTATAATTTCCTTATTCTGGCTATACGACAACAAACCTACAGTATGCTGTTTTATTTGCACATCCAGTGCGTCAAGGATAGCTGTAATCACTTCAGTTAATGTACGAGCTTTGTTTATGAGAAAGACATGATACTGTTTCAATTGGTCCACAGTAGTTAACCCTCCCAGCTG
The DNA here is from genome assembly GCA_033557465.1 of Ichthyophis bannanicus. Classification (NCBI taxonomy): domain Eukaryota; kingdom Metazoa; phylum Chordata; class Amphibia; order Gymnophiona; family Ichthyophiidae; genus Ichthyophis; species Ichthyophis bannanicus. Next base: position 554,819,551 of record CM066031.1, read on the forward strand.
ACTAGCTTCTATTCCTATTAACTTTTCAAGTTCTAAAATATCCTTAGTTAACTCCTGAGCTCTAGTGGTACAGGGAATATCTGCAGAATCTACAGGGGTAGAGGCAAAGAAATCAACACCCCCAACTGCACCAATTAGAGAATCAACAGAAGGTGATACTACACTTGACGCATCAGACTTGACAGGGGTAGAGACACCAGACACAGCATCCAGTCGGATCGGGGGCGCCTCCCGATCCTGACGGTCAGCTAAAGCTGGAGCATTATTCCTAGACAGGGAAATAGCTAATGCATTAACCTCTTCCTCTTACGCTGGGGGTGCAGAAGCCACTGTACAAGGTTCACAGCTGTTTACATTTTCACTTTTACCACTATCAGTTCCTACCCTTTTAGTTAAAACACATATTTGCTCTTCCATTCTATACCCCTGATCCTTGAACTGTTTAATTACAGAATCATTAGTGTGTTTGCTCTTTTCAGCAGCCTTTGAGCACCAAAGTTTATATGTAATCCATTCATGATTACTACAAGAGTTATGTACATCTAATGCTAACACAGACCGCAACCAGTTTAATTTATCTTCATGAAACGTGCCCCCAAGGGGGAACTGCAACTTGGGATTAGCAGCAGTCACTGAATGCCACTTAGCTACATAATTTAAAGAGCCATCCCCAAATTTTCTCTTCATCTCATAATTGGGACTCCCTTTTGTATTTATTGCTAAAGCACGAGCTTTCTCATCCCAGTCTTCTAACTGAGACCTCTGCTTCACTTTAGCTGTTTTATTACCCATTATAATACACACTTAACACAGATATCTGTCAAACAGCTGTATACTCACACCAATGCCTCACAGATTATGTCCTTCAGTGTTTACCATTCCTGTTGAAAGGCAGAGGAATCCGAGTCGGGGCACAAAACTGTTGACTCTCACCCTCCTGGGGCCTGGAATCCTACACACAATACCTGGATTCTTTATCTATATTCCTGTACCCCTCAACAGGAAGAAAAGACAAGACACAATTAATTAATTAATCAATCACTATGGAGCTCTATAGGGAGGAAACGCATGGAGTCTAATTCAGACATATTCATCGAGTTTCTTCAAAGATGGCTTCACAGGGCTCCTGCTTTTATTAGAAAATATCAGCTGATTCAGTTAATCTTTAACATCTGGTACTTTCCAAATTACAACGTGTACATAAAATTTGCTAACATAGGCAACATTATCATATAGAAAGAAGAAGTTACATCTCATGACTATGTTCACTAAATTCAGCAGGTGTCGCTGTGATTTTACTTTTCAACAGAAGCTAATTAGTTACTTATTATATTTGCTGATTTTCTACTATTTATACAAGCTATATTCATTATATTTGCTAATTGGCTCAAAGCCCAGTTTCAAAAGAGCAGCGCATCCCGACCTAGCAACCTCTTTAGCCTATCAGATTGCAGGATAAGCAACTGTACCCTATATTCTATTTATTTAGAGAAGTTCAATCTGACCTAATATCTATTTCTACACAGACTCTATTTGCTAATCACACAAGCCCTGTTTACTAAGTCCAATGTCCTAGAAGAAGCAGAAGTGCATTTTAAAGAGATAGTTTTACTGCAATTCAGACCTGTACTTTCTGGGCCTATAGCTAAGTTAGGTTCTACATTCCGGTTTCATGTATAGAGGGCCTGCCTTCTATCCCTATAGATATTATAGATCCTGATCTGCTGTCTGTCTCTGAATCTGACAACTCCAAATCTGCATATCCTGGGTGAATCATAGTTGTATAAATTTGTTTGTCAGCAGCTGTTTCATCCACTTCACTGATTATATCCAATTTATTTTTGGGGCCTAGTCTAGTTAGCCCTTGTCTACACACCCCAGTTTGTAACCTCCCTCAAATGATGATGCACCACCCAGAACCTACTCGTCAGGTTATCTTTTCAACAGTTTACACTGTAGTGTACCCTGATCACTGATGCGTTAAAGTATGGTTGGGGGAGCCCATCTCCACAGTTTTATCACACAGGGAGAGAGGACTCCATGAAAAGCCTCTTATCATATCAATCTGTTGGAACTCAGAGCGATTGACAGTGCCCTCCGTGTCTCTTGTCGCCACCTATCGGGATGGACAGTGCTTATTCAGACTGACCATAAAGTTGCCTTGTTCTGTATCAACAATCAGGGCAGTACTGGATTTAGTCTCCTATGCAACGAGGCAGTCCATCTTGGGACTTTCGTAATAGCTCATCAGATTCTTTTTCGAGCTGTTTATCTCCTGGGGGGAGCAAAATCAACTGGCCGACAAGCTCAGCCGTATCCTTCGCCCACACAAATGAATGCTTCATCAGGAGATGGCACAGCGCTTGTTCCAATTATGGGGAACACCCATCATAGACCTCTTTGCGACTCCAGCGAATGCCCAATTTCCTCACTTCTGTTCAAGGGTCCCATCACCACAGAGCAAAACTTCAGATTCTTTCCTGCTGCACTGGGGCTAGGTTCTGCCCTATGCATTCCCACCACCTCTGATTTTGAAACACTCTTCAAGTTGCAATTGGACAAAGAACAGATGATCCTCATTGCCCCGTTCTGGCCCTGTCAGCCTTGGTTTCCCCTACTTCTTCAGCTGATGCAAGGCCAGCCTCTCAATCTCGAGTGTACCCCCAATCTTCTCTCACAGGACCAAGGGACCCTTCTTCACCCCAACCTGAAAGTGTTGAGGTTGACAGCGTGGCTGCTGAATGTTTCATCCTTTTTCACTTACACCTCCCAGAGGACATAACAGAGATCTTACTAGCTTCCAGGAAGGATTCTACTAGGCGTACGTTGTCAGACGGATGCCTGGGTGAGAATGTTCACAGTCTTGGCAAAGGTATATATCAGTATGATTTGCAAGGGATTGTGGGAAATGCAGTCCATTCACACCAGACACAGCCGCTCACAATAATTAGTTGTGCTTGAGTGTAAAGCCAATAAGATATTTATTTATGGGTTATTTCTCCCAACACAGATATGCTTGGTAGCACATAAAACAGGATACTTGCTTTCAGTGTTAAACTTAGAAAAACAAAATCAGGAAAACAACAGCTGAACTTGTCAGGCAATCAAATCAAAAGAATAAAGACCTGGTTGGTAACAAACTGGTCTTTTCTGTAGGCTCTAGCTAATATTTTCTTAGCAGTGCTCTAATCAACAAACAAAACCCACAAAGTAGGGAAAAACTGTTCTTTTCAGGTTAACTTCTTATATCTTCACACATAGACTCAGAAGTGATTTCCTCAGAGCTCACAAGCAATTAGGTAAGGCTCAATTGCTAGCAGTTACCCAGCTGAAACCCCTTAGCTGGCTTGCTTTCTACTGCGTGGCTCAAAATCCTCCTCAGGAGCTTTTCTGAGTAGATTAAAGAACAAGTTTGTATTTGTTTGTGATGGTTGTTGTACTTTGTAACAGTAAATTACCAAAGGAGTTTAGACAGAGAGCAATCCATGTATTCACAGCCTGTATCTAAGACTTCTCCCCCCTCTTCAACAATCATGGGTTGGCACAGAGGAATTTCTCAATGGAGCACTCTCAGGAGAATACTTGTTTCCCTGCTGTCTTTCAAGGATATAGCTAGGGCATAGATCAGTGTTCATACCTGAGCTTCCATTGCTGTTAGAGTTCCTCTCTAAATAGCCTGGCCAGTATGTAGTCCAGTTCTTATGTCCAGCCTTCCAATCCAGATCCCTGGACACTGGATCTCTCTTCACATACCTTCTGGCACGGGTCCTAGGGTCCCTTCCACGTGCAGCCGTCTCCCTCACAGGTACTGTCTGGAGATTCCTAGCTCTGCAGCACCATTCCTCTGGCTTTCCCCAGTCCAATGGTGTATGCTGGCCTTTTGAATGTCTCCCAGTATACGTACTGCTCTGGACTCCTTTAGACCTCCCAAATGCTTTTCTCTTCTTTCTTCCAAAGGGTTTCTTGCCCTCTCTGTCTGGCTTCTGCTTCTGATGATCCTCCCGATGATGAAGCTGTCCAAGATGAGGATCTCCAAGATGAAACTGAGGATGAGGATCTCCCAGATGAAACTGAGGATAATTCTCTGTAGAATAAACTCTACCTTTATTCTGCTTAGATGAGTGCTCCACCCTAGCACAGCGCAGCTGTGCTGAATCAGGCCCTGCCCTTTGAGATGAGTGCTTGGGGATTACCTCATAGCCCTCCTGATTGAACACACGTTTCCCCACTTCAGCTCCTCTAATGGCTGTTGGAAACCTGGTGCATTCTGGGACTGGTAGTCTTTTATGGAAAAATTCTGTTTTCTTATTTCTACCAGAACTGACAGGTTGCTTGTTCAGAGTCACTTCACCTTTACTATAGCTCCTTCCTGAGCTATGATAAGCTTCCTTATCACAACGTACATTTTTAAATGGCATTGATTTTTCCCTCAGCTGTTCCCAGAGAACTCCCAATCCATGCACTTGTCCCGTGGAGAATTTACTACAATATCTCCTTCGTGTCTCCACTTCTGGACTAAAAACTAACTCATTGTGAATCCACCTTAGTGTAATCTCCACCTCTCATTGCCCAATCACAGATCATCCAGTTTCTTCACATTAATTAGTGATGCGTTTTATGCACAGCCTTCTCTTAACAAGACTGCCAATCCACCATCCTCCTGTAGCGTGGGACCTCAATGTTGCCCTAGCACAACTGCTGAAACCCCCTTCTGAACCATTAGCTACAGCTTCGCTGAAATTCCTTACATGGAAAGTCATTTTTCTGGTCGCTCTCACTTCTGCCCATCAAGTTAGTGAGTTACAAGTTCTTGTAGGCTGTGCTCCATACACTCCCTTCCACCATGATAGAGTAGTCCTCTGAACTCACCCTACGTGCCTACCAAAGGTGGTGACTCTCTCCATTTTAATCAATCCATTTCTCTTTCAACCTTTTTTCCAGGACCTCATTCGTCTCGGGCAGAAGCATTGTTGCATACGCTGGATTGCAAGAGAGCTCTGGCTTTCTATCTAGATAGAACTAAGAGTCATTGTCAGTCCTCACAGCTCTTTGACCCTAGTCATCTAGTTCTCCCAGTTTCCAAGCGGACCCTTTCTAACTGGATTGCTGACTGCATATTTTTTTGCATACGCAAAAGCCGAACTTCCCTGCAAGGCCATGCTATGGCCACCACAGTAGCCAACCTACACTCTGTCTCCATTTCAGAGATTTGCCAAACAGCCACTTGGTCTTCTCTACATACCTTTGCTGCCCATTACTCTATCAACAAGGACTCTGCTCGAGATGCACAATTTGGCCAATCAGTCTTGTGACACCTTTTTGGAGTTTAACTACACCTCCTCCTATCATCCTTGGCCCACTAGCTGGGCAGTGTGCCCGAGGGGCTGAGTCTGACAAATTCCTGCTTTACCCTCCTGATGCTTCAAGTTCCCTTCCCGTTGGCATGGGCTTACTCTATCCTTCATAGTAATTGGGAGCTCGGGAGTCCAATATGTAAAAACTGCATTCCTGCTTGTTCCTGGAGATAGCGCAATTTCTCCGGGAACAAGTAGGAAGTCAGTCCTGACATATGAGTGGCATTGGTGCCAACGGAGTCCGCGTGGAAGCATCTTCCCAGCTTTTAAATAAAGCCTTTGGGAGATGCACTTCGCATGTGTAGTCCCCTTCCCACTCAAGGGTGTCATCTTGCTTCTGTCTCCTTTTTTCTGCAGAGCCCACCAGATGTCTGACCCATTTCCCCAGAAAAAGTGTCTCTCTTTTTTGCTTAAAATTATCTTTTCCATTATGCGTACCAGTTTCTCTTCCTGCCCTCTAGCCAGCTCACCTCTGCATTGCTCCTCGGGTTCATTCTCCTGTTTTTTCTCGAGGTGTCCATCGACTGGTGCTTCATGCCCTTTTTGGCCAACAGGCCTCAGACCCTCACCTGGGTCCAAGTACCCGTTTTTCCCCTTGGCCTCCAGTGGCTTCAAACAATGTGATTGGTGCAGTAAGATGTCCCTCACTGACTCATATGACTGTTGCCTCCATTGCTTCAGGCCGGACCATGACAACTTGGACTGCGACCTTTGCAAGTCCATCTCCACAAAGGCCATCAAGATCTGTCTGCTGCAGCAAGAGAAATTCTTCCATAGATCTTACTCTGCACTAGAGTCCCCGGTGACACTATGCTCCAGGGTCCCCTCTGGTACCTCTGTGCTCTGCAATGGCTGGGTTGCCTTGGAGTCCCATAGCCGCGTCTTCTCTGAGAGGAACTCCCCAGAGTTGGAACGCAAGAAGAGCTCGAAATCCTCAAAGACCGCTTTTGGAGGAAAGGTCTGGAATAGTGGGTAAATCCCACACTAGGCCCCACAGTCTCCAGCATCAGTCTGAGGGGTTGGGGCACGAGTAGCCTCACAAGCTGCCTTGGAAGGAGTCGTCAGCATTGGGCGACCGGCCTCGGACCCCTGAGACCATCCTGGTCGACACCAGGTCCGAAGCTATTGGTTCCCGCTTCGAAGGCTGCGGAGCCATCTGGTATGGAGACCAGAATGGCAGCCTTGGAACACAGTATCACTACCCTTCTGTCACAGCAGCAGGCATTGATGTCCGGTTCCTCCAGTTCATCCGCCCCAATGACCGGACCCTGGACTTCGAGGGCTTCCCCGGTCGTCAAGCCAAACCTCGAGCACTACCTGCCTAGAGAGACCATCAGTATTGGATGAGGTTCCCGTCCCATTCCTCAGGACACTGGCCCTCTCCGACGAGTGCTCACAGCTTGGACCGCAGGTCCCCCAGGGGCCTGACCACAGGAGCCACGTAGCCTTGGATTCTTCCTCTAACTTTGAATCAGACTGGGAGACAGAGGACAATGAGTCCCTGGACACCCAGTGACACCGAGACGTGCCCTTGGACCTGTCCCCATTGGTGACCCGGCACAGTTACCCACCTGAGGATGTTGCCTTCCTCGGCTTTTTGCAGGATATGGCAAAGGCGCTCGTTTTTGACACCGAGGTGGAGAAGGACCCCCGCATGGAGGAACTTGAGATCCTCCAGTATGAGGCCCCTATGAAGGAGGCCCTCACTGTGCCTGTCCCTCCGATCCTCGAGCACCTCCTTCTCCATATGTGGGAAACACCGGTGTCGGTGCCTATTGTGAGCAGATGGCTTGATTCCATGTACAGAGTCTGCCGAAACCCGGGGTTTCAAAAAACCCAGCTCCCTCACAATTCTATGGTCATTGAGTCGGCCATGCGGCGACTCATGAGCCAAAAGACTCATTCCTCGGTGCCTCCGGGTAGGGAGGCCTGGTCCTTGGACACCCTCGGCTGAAAATGCTACCAGGGTTTGATACTCGTTTGCAGAGTTCAGTCTTACCAGTTGTACATCAGCATGTACCTAACTGGTGAGGGAGATCGCCGGTTTCTCTGCAGGCCTCAATGGGGAACCTCTTCAGCGGTTCAAGTCACTGGCCTCGGCAGTCAAGGAATGCTCAATGTTCTTGTCTCAAGCAGCATACGATGGCTTCTAATCCTCAGCCAGAGTGGCCACCGTGGGCATCAGAGTCTGATGCCAGGCATGGCTGCAGTCATCTGACCTTGAGCAGTGGGTCCAGGACAAACTCATCGAGAACCTCTTTGGGAAACTCATGTCATGCAAGGCTGCTGAGATAGTGGCTGAGTTCCTGACCAGGACCAGACTCTTGAAGACCTCAGTGCACCCCCGTAAGAAAGCCCTGGGAAAGAAACCTTTCTTTCCGAGAAAGAAGGGGGTGTTTGGTCAAGCCCCACAGTACCAGGCCTTCTCTGCCCCATGGCAGGGGCAATAGCCCAAGGGACAAGGGCACAACCCCTGAAAGCCTAAGACCCCTAAGACCCAGGCACCAATCCTGGCCCTGGCCCAGCCTGGAGGGAGTTTTTGACTCCTTGGATATGGCCTCCTCAGCCCCAGAAGGCCCTCAGCAAACCACAAGGGGGTGTCTGGCCTTATTGGCCCACATGTGGTCCTCCATCACCACCGACTCCTGGGTGCTGCAGGTAGTCAGGAAGGGATACCTCCTCCACCTGCAACAGACACCACCCTCCTTCTTCCCAGGAGAACCTGTAAGGCCTCTCCTTCACCAGACTCTGCTCCTCACTAAGCTCGCAGGTCTCCTCATGGACAAGGCGGTAGAGCCAGTGTCCAAGCATCTTTGGGGCAAAGGGTTCTACTCCAATAAACAGGGGGTCTCAGACCCATCCTGGATCTATGGAACATAAACAGATTTCTGGTGAGGGAGAAGTTCAAGATGCTTTCCCTTGGAACACTGCTGCCTTACCTCCAGCAGGGAGACTGGCTATGTTCCTTAGATCTGAAGATGCTTATACACACATCCTGATCCATCCCAACCACCGACAATACCTCCGGTTCATGGTGGGAGGAGGTCACTACCAGTACAGGGTACTACCCTTTGGGCTTGTGTCATCGCCAAAGGTCTTCACTAAGTGCCTGGTGGTGGTCGTAGCCCACCTCCATCTCCAAGGGGCCTTCGTTTCTCCTTACCTGGACAACTGGCTCATAAGGGGAGGCACAGCTGCAGAGGTGCACCACACTACCAAGTGCACCATCCACGTCTTGCAGTGTCTGGGGTTCATCATCAACTACCCCAAGTCCCACCTCTCTCTGGTGCAGTGCCTGGAGTTCATAGGGGCTCAGCTGGACACTCTCCAGGCCAAGGCCTTCCTCCTTCCTGAGAAGACAGAATGCCTCAGGGTGCCAGCTGCAGAAGTGCAACACACCTGTTGGTGCCTGCTCACCACCTTCTCTGCCTGCTGGGCCACATGGCCTTCATGGTCCACGTAACCCCATATGCAGACCTGCATATGAGGGTGGCTCAGTGGTGCCTCTACTCCCAGGGGACACAAGCCATGGGCAGGCTTCGAGACAGGGTAAAAGCGACCTGTCAACTGGCGGACTCCCTAGACGGGTGGCAAATCCCCTGCCACCTTCAGGCTGGGATGCCCTTCCAGGCACCCATGCCCCAGAGGGTCCTTACTATGGATGCCTCCCTGCAAGGATGAGGAGCTCATTGCAAGGACCTCTGCACCCAAGGCATGTGGTCCCAGGCGGAGTGCCAGTTACAGATCAACCTCCTGGAGCTCCAGGCGATATTTCTGGCCCTCCGAGCCTTTTGCCACTGGTTGCAGCACCAGTCAGTGCTGGTCCAGATGGACAACCAAGTCGCAGTGTTCTATGTCAACAAACAAGGAGGCACAGGGTCATACTCCCTCTGCAAGGAGGCAGTAGCTCTCTCTTCATATATGACACACAACAGGATGCTCCTATGGGTGGTCTACCTCCTGGGCCTGGACAATACCCTGGTGGACAGGCTGAGTGGAGTTCTCTAGCCGTACAAGAGGTGCCTGGACCCCAAAGTGGCCTCCCAACTTTTCAGACTCTGGGGTGTCCCCCTAGTGGACCTGTTCACCAGCCTAGACAACACTTAGTTGCCCTGCTTCTGCTCCTGCCAGACACACCTGTCCCAGGTGGCGACAGATGCATTCTTCATCCCATGGATGGAAGGCCTCCTTTACGCCTTCCCGCTGACATCGCTGGTCTCCAAGACCCTCTTCAAGGTCCAGCGCAACAGGGCTTCACTGATTCTGGTATCTCCTCTGTGGCCCCAGCAGCCTTGGTTCCCGCTGCTTCTCTGTCTGTTGGCGGTGCCTCTGATTCCCCTGGGCTGCGCCCCAGGACTACTTTCACAGGAGGAGAGCACTCTCCTGCATCCCAACCTGGGGTCCCTGTCACTCACGGCTTGACTGCTGAAGGGGTAGCTCTAGCTCCCTTCAACCTTCCACATGATATAGAGGAGGCCATTCTGGCCTCTCGCAAGGCCTCCACAAGAAGGATGTACGCCTTCAAGTGACATCGATTTTTGGTGTGGTGTGCCGAGAGGCAGGCGAACCCATTCTGCTTGGTGCAGTTGGTGCTCCAGTACCTACTCCACCTGTCCCAGGTGGGACTGAATTCCAACTCAGTCAGAGTGCACCTGAGCACTATTGCAGCACACCACAACGCTGTCAAGGGCAAACCCCTCTCAGCTCAGCTCCTTATCTCTTGTTTCATGTGGGGCCTTATGTTGTCCAAGTCTGCCATCTGCCCGCCATCGGTGGAGTGGGATCTCAATATGGTGCTCTCACAGCTCACTAAGCCACTGTTTGAGCCCTTGGCTACTTTCCACCTGTGGTACCTCTCCTGGAAGGTTGTCTTTCTCATGGCACTCACATTGGCTCGCAGGATCAGCGAGCTCCAGGCTTTTATGGCAGAGCCACCCTACATGAGGTTCTACAAGAACAGGATGGTGCTCCGCACACTCCCCGGGTTTCTGGCAAAGGTGGTGTCCCCTTTCCACCTCAATCAGGAGGTGGTGCTCCCCACCTTCTTCCCGAGGCCTCATGCCATCAAGGTGGAGACTGTTCTCCATACTCTGGATTGTAAGAGGGCCCTGTCCTTCTATCTGCAATGGACCCAGGGCCCTCAGCTCTTCGTCTCCTATGACCCCAGTAACCAAGCGAACTCTGTCCACTTGGGTGATGGACTGATGGACTGCATTGCCCTCGCCTATGAGCAGGCTGAGATCTCACTGGACCACTGGGTTACGGTGCACCATGTCAGAGCCATGGCTACCTCTGTAGCAAATCTGTGCTCCGTACCTGTGACGGAAATCTGCTGGGCCACCACCTGGTCTTCAGTCTATACCTTCGTAGCTCACTACTGCCTGGAGAAGGAGTCCTGACAGGATAGTGCCTTTGGCCAGGCTGTGCTCCGTAATCTCTTCGGGGTGTTCAGGCTACCGGAGTGCTGGTTCCCCGCCGGACACTTAGGTTATTTGAGGGTCTCTCAGTTGGGACTCAACTGTTGCAGTTCACGGCTCACTTTCCCTGGTCACCCGTGATGTTTTGTACAGGTTCCTGGTAGCCTGCAGCTGGGGAGTCCCATATGTGAAGACTGACTTTCTGCTTGTTCCCAGAGAAAGTGTAGTTACTCACCTGTAATAGATGTTCTCCGGGGACAGCAGGAATCAGCCCTCATAACTCTCCCTCCTCCCCTTGGAGTTGCTTCTTTACTGTATTTTATTTTTGCCATCTTAGTTATGTCGTTAGACTGAGGCAAGATGGCACCCTAGGGCAGGAAGGGGACCACGCATGCATGGTGCATCTCCCAAAGGCTTTCTTTGAAAACTGGGGAGATGCTTCCATGCAGGCTTCATCGGCACCGATGTCACCCATATGTGAGGACTGATTCCTGCTGTCCCCGGAGAACACCTGTTACAGGAAAGTAACTACGCTTACTTAGCTGTAACAGGTGATCTCCAGGAACAGCAGGAATCAGTCTTCACAACCCGCCCATCTCCCGTCGGAGCTGTAGATGGGACACATTTTTTTTGTATTTTCCTTTTGGTTTTCCTACGGGGCTTTCTTATGCTATATATCTGACTGAGGAGAACTGTTGTGAAGATGGGAAGGAAGGCACGCATGCATGGAGGGCTGCTCCCAAAAGCATTTCTATTGTATACTGGGAAGTGTTCCCATGAGTGGCTCCGTCGATGCCGATGTCACCCATATGTCAAGACTGATTCCTGCTGTTCCTGGAGATCATCTGTTACAGGTAAGGAACTATGTTTTTCTGAGGATATCTTTCATAAGTATATTGGCTAGGCACCTGGGCTCAATTTTTATGCAGGAACTGTAAAAATAAAACACCTAGTCATCAAAAGTTAAAAAAAAAATGTTTTTCTGTATAATGCAGGGGAGAGGGGGGAGTCAGGCCAGAAGTAGTGTGGGATGCATTTAAAGCATACTTGCGGGGACACTTTATAAAGTGGGGGGGTCGAAAAAAAAGAGAGAGCCAGAAGGCATTGGTAAAAGCTCTGAACATATTAAAGTGTTTAGAGAGAGGGGATTGGGCAAAGGGTTGGAAGGGAAGTTAACTGAAGAGGTAGCAGCAGCAAGGTCGTGAGTAAATTTGCTACAGGCATTCAATAGCATTTTGTCTTCAATGTGTCCACCAATGCTTTTATGAGCATGGAGACAAGCCAGGGAGGTTACTGGCTCGCAGTCTCAAGAAACAGCAAGTGCAGATAGCAGTGCGAAAGATAAGAAAGGCGGACAGGGGCTGGGCATATAGTGGAGAAGAAATACAAAGAGAATTTCAGAACTTTTAGTGGAGAGAGGGTGCACAATTTTGAGGTAGTGGGAAAATATTTGGATACAGTAGAGCTGCCACAATTGACAAAGGAACAACAAGTTAGACTAGATTATAAAATTGAAATAGAAGAGGTAGAAAGCGCGGTTTCAGCTCTAGTAAATGACAAGGTGCCTGGCCTAGACGGCCTTACAGCACAGGTTTATATAAGTTTTAAAGTGCAACTGGTCCCTAGGTTGTTATAGATATACAATGGAGTAAGCGAAGGAAGAGAGCTACCTGAATCCATGGGACAGGCTGGAATTAGCATTTTGCTAAAACCAGGAAAAGATGCATCGAAATGTGAGTCTTACTGCTTATTTCGCTTATCAATCTAGATGCTAAGATTTTGGCAAGGATATTGGTGGGAAGGCTGGGTAGGTATTTGTCTAAATTAATAGACCCAGACCAAACAGGGTTCATAATGGGAGACTGAAGGAAGATAATATAAAAAGAGTGGTCAATCTGTGTAGGCACATACAGAAGGAGCAAATACCAACAATAGTGATGGCCATCGACGCCAAAAAGGCGTTCAATAAGGTGGATTCGGAGTTCCTATGGGCCACCTTGCATAAAATGGGTATAGGAAACACATTTTTGGGATGTGTGAAAGTGCTATATACCAAGCCTAAGGCAGCGGTAAAAGTAAATGGAGGTACTCTCCCTTTTTTACTCTATACAAAGGAACAAGACAGGGGTATCCTCTGTCACCCCTGCTTTTTGCTGTTTCGGTGGAACTGCTTGCGGCGAGAATTCGCATTAAAAATGAGTCCGTTCTCTAGAGGCTAGAGTAGCAGACTTGGGAAAACATAAGAAAGACAGAGAGGTACATAGATGAGACCTACAGGGATATAGTCCTGACGTCCCATCTCCAGTCTGGCAGCATCCCTGTTATCATGGAGGAGAGAGGTCACGTGACAGGAGAGCATCACCCTGCTGTGGCAGGAAGTGATCCTGTAACTAGGACCTGTCCTCCAGGTGATGGAAAACCCTCTCGCACCGAGGAAGTTTCTCCAGGGCCATGTGCCCATGAGGGAAGGGTTAGGACAGCCGTTATAGTTGGTGATTCGATCATTAGGCATGTAGATAGCTGGGTGGCTGGTGGACGTGAGGATCGCCTGGTAACATGCCTGCCTGGTGCGAAGGTAGCGGACCTCACACGCCACCTAGATAAGGTCTTAGATAATGCTGGGGAGGAGTCTGCTGTCTTGGTACATGTTGGTACCAATGACATAGGAAAATATGGTAGGGAGGTTCTGGAGGCTAAATTTAGGCTTTTAGGTAGGAAGTTGAAATCCAGAACTTCCAGGGTAGCGTTCTCCGAAATGCTTCCCGTTCCACGTGCAGGACCCAAAAGGGAGGCAGAGCTCCGGAGTCTCAATGCGTGGATGAGACAATGGTGCAGAGATGAGGGTTTTGGATTTGTTAGGAACTGGGGAACATTCTGGGGAAAGGAGGTGCTCTTCCGAAGGGATGGGCTTCACCTTAACCGGGATGGAACCAGGCTGCTGGCATTAACCTTTAAAAAGGAGAGAGAGCAGCTTTTAAACTAGATAATAGGGCAAAGCTGACAGTCGCCCAAGTGCGGATGGTTCGGAAGAATGTATCCTTGAAGGATACTACCAAAAGCAGAGAGGTTCCAAAAAAGAGTAAAGTAGCCCAAATGCCCTTGAGTATGGAGCAGACAGAGCTTAAAGATCCCAAATTACCCATGTCTACCAATAACCAAATTAATATGAATAAAATACAGTCTCTAAAATGCTTGTATGCAAATGCTAGAAGTCTAAAAAATAAGATGGGAGAGTTAGAATATATAGCACTAAATGAGAAGTTAAATATGATTGGAATATCAGAGACATGGAGGAAGGAGGACAACCAGTGGGACACTGTGATACCTGGGTACAAACTGTATCGTAATGATAGAGCTGATCAAATTGGTGGAGGGGTTGCGCTCTATATTAGAGAGGGCATTGAGTCAGAAAGGATTAAAGTTTTGCAGGAAACAAAATTTGCTGTAGAATCTCTATGGATTGAAATTCCATGTAAAAAGGGGAAGGTGATGGCAGTGGAGGTGTACTATCGACCGCCTGGCCAGAATGAACAAATGGATGATGAAATGCTCAAAGAAATCAAGGAAGCTAATAAAAGTTACAACGCAGTAATAATAATGGGTGATTTCAATTAACCCGGTATCGACTAGGTCAGTGTCATGGCAGGACATGCTAGGGAGATAAAGTTCCTAGATGACATAAATGACTGCTTCTTGGAGCAGCTGGTTCATGAACCAACCAGAGGGGAAGCCATATTAGACCTAGTCCTTAGTGGAACACCAGATCTAGTGCAAGAGATAAGGGTGTTGGGGCCACTTGGCAATAGTGATCATAGCATGATCGCCTTTGATTTAATTAGTGGAGGAGGGATAGTAAGGAAATCCACAGTACTACCTTTTAACTTTTGAAAGGGTGACTATGATAAAATGAGGAAAATAGTTAAGAAAAAACTAAAAGGAGCAGTTGCAAAGGTTAAAGACTTACATCAAGCTTGGGTGTTGTTTAAAAATACTATCTTGGAAGCCCAGACCAGCTGTATTCCACGCTTTAAGAAAAGTAGAAGGAAGTCCAAAAAACTGCCAGCATGGTTTAAAGGTGAGGTCAGAGAGGCTGTTATTGCCAAAAAAGCATCTTTCAGGAAATGGAAAAAAGAGCCAAACAACAAAACCTGGAAACAGCACAAGCACTGGCAAGTCAAATGCAAGGCATTGATAAAGCAGGCAAAGGGAGAATTTGAGAAGAAGCTTGCTGCAGAAGCAAAAACGCGAAATAAAGATTTTTTTCAAGTACATTCGTAGCAAAAAACCTGTGAGAGAGTCAGTTGGTCCATTAGATGATAGACGAGTTAAAGGGGCACTAAGAGGCGACAAGGCAATAGCGGAGAGACTGAATGAATTCTTTGCTTCTGTCTTTACTGAGGAAGATGTAGGGATGTTATCCATGACTGAAGTGGTATTTAAAGGTGCGGAAGAATTGAAGGAAATATCGATACATCGGGAAGATGTATTACAACTATTAGATAAACTGAAGAGTAGCAAATCACCTGGGCCGGATGGTATACCTCCAAGGGTGTTGAAAGAACTGAAATATGAGATTGCAGACCTGCTATTAGTAATCTGTGAACTATCATTAAAATCATCTCTAATACCTGAAGATTGGAGGATCGCCAATGTAACACCAATTTTTAAAAAGGGTTCCAGGGGTGATCCAGGAAACTACAGACCGGTGAGCCTCATGTCAGTACCGTGGAAAATGGTAGAAACCATCATAAAGAATAAAATTATTCAGCATGTAGATAGTCATGGCCTAATGGGAGACAGCCAACATGGCTTTAGACAAGGAAGATCTTGTCTTACTAATCTGTTATGTTTTTTTGAAAGTGTGAATAAACAGGTGGACAAAGGTGAGTCAGTTGATATAATGTGTATCTGGACTTTCAGAAAGCCTTTGACAAGGTCCCTCATCAGAGACTTTTGGCAAAACTAAAGAGTCATGGGATAGGAGGCAGTGTACTACTGTGGATCAAGAACTGGTTAAAAGATAGAAAGCAGAGGGTTGGGCTAAATGGTCAGTTTTCCCAGTGGAGAAAGGTGAGTAGTGGTATACCCCAGGGATCTGTGCTGGGTACGCTGCTTTTTGACATATTCATAAATGACCTGGAAAGTTGAATAACAAGTGAGGTTATCAAATTTGCAGTTGACACAAAACTTTTTAAAGTTGTTAAAACCCAAGAGGATTGTGGACAATTGCAAGAGGATCTTGATAAATTGGAATACTGGGCATCAAAATGGCAGATGAAATTTAATGTGGACAAGTGCAAAGTTATGCACCTAGGGAAGAACAACCCAAACTATGGTTACACAATGCAGGGTTCCACATTAGGAACCACCACCCAGGAAAAAGATTTAGGCGTCATTGTGGATAACATGTTAAAACCCTCAGCCCAGTGTGCAGTGGCAGCCAAGAGAGCAAATAGAATGCTAGGTATCACAAGGAAAGGAATGGAAAATAAAACAAAAGATATTATAATTCCTCTATATCGTTCCATGGTGAGACCGCACCTTGAATATTGTGTGCAATTCTGGTCGCCGTATCTTAATAAGGATATAGGTTTATTAAAAAAGGTTCAGAGAAGAGCCACCAAAATGGTAAAGGGGATGGAAGGATACTCCTATGAAGAAAGGCTAAAAAGGTTAGGGCTCTTTAACCTGGAAAAGAGACGGCTGAGGGGAGATATGATAGAAGTCTATAAATTAATGAACGGAGTGGAACGGGTAAACGTAGATCGATTGTTTACGTTATCAGAATATAGAAAGACTAGGGGACATGCAATGAAGCTACAGGGTAAACTATTTAAGACTAATAAAAGAAAATATTTTTTCACTCAACGTGTAATCAAACTCTGGAATTTGTTACCGGAGGATGTAGTAAAGGCTGTTAGTGTAGCTGGGTTTAAAAAAGGTTTGGACAAGTTCCTGGAGGAATGGTCCATAAACCATTATTAAGAAGGGACCCAGGATATCACTGCTTGACCCAGTACAAGCATTGCGGAACCTGTGTCTTTTGGGGAAACTGCTAGGTACGTATGACCTAGATTGGCCACTGTTGGAAACAGAATACTGGGCTTGATGGACCTTGGTCTGACCCAGTATGGCATATCTTATGTTCTTATATTTATATTTTATTTATTTATTTACATTCTCTTCTCTTATATACCGCGCTATTCTGCATCAGTGCGGTTTACATTGAACAAACTGAAATTACATTGAACAGTGCATTATAACTTGGAGATAATTATTTTACAGGGAACATGGGCTATGGAGGGTTAAGTGGCTTGCCCAAGACCACAAGGAGCACCTGTGGGATTAGAAATCCCAGTCCTTCCAGCCTGAGGTTGCTGTCCTCTAGTGCGATTTGACCCCCCGACCTTCCGGCCTGAAGTACCTTGCCCCAACCACTAGGCCACTCCTCCACTCCTTCTTATGTTCTTAATCATCGTCCTCAAATGCCATTTCTGATATGGGTAGTTCAAAACGAAGAATTAATCTCTCATCTATATCCTTGTCCTTCCTGAGGGCCCCTTTTATCCTGACCAATCTGTGAATAAAACGGCCATATTTTTTCTAAAGAACTATCACGGATTTAAAAAAAAAAAGTTAAGCGCATTCTTATGGTCATTACTGCTGCCACCCACAGAAATACTTTTCAATATTGACCTGATAACCTTCTGCAAATTAAGAGTGTGTGCCTCTGTTTATTCCGTGATCATATCGTCCACAACCTTCCCCCAACAACAAGGAATTCCCCAAGGCTCTGCTCTATCGTCCTTCCTGTTCAGCCTCTACATCCAGCCGTAATGCCCTATATTCAAAAAACACAAAATAAGATATCATATATATACGCTGACGACATCTCGCTGTACTCCCCTGTAGATATATGCATCACATCATTTATTGTAAATAGTTTAACTGTTACAACTATGTTCATTGTATTATGTTCTGTTTCATTGTAAACAGCCCCTAATCTCTGGAAGGGGCGGTATAGAAAAACACACCAAATAAATATCGCTGTGTTAGGCTTCCAGAGTTCAGTTAAGCCCCAACTGCTTAGCTTGTATCCAGGACTGTACCAACCTAGAAATGCACCCTATGTGACTCGTGACTCGTGAACCTGGCGCCAGCCCCCCACCTCCATGCAGGGACTCGCTCTTATCAGGCTTCCTGAAAACCCAGTGATGATGTCAGTGCCCCTTCTGTATTTGCGCCCTGTGCGGTCGCAGTATTTGTATAGCCCTTCATACAGCTCTGCTTGTATCATATGTTCAGGAATTGGAATCCGGTTCTATTTTGTTTTGGGATCATATGACACAGGCCTAAGACTAGTATCTTTTAAATATCTCAGATTACTAGTTCAGAGTAATATTTATCCGATGCTGCTTACCTCTGTTATGATTTCCTTATGCTTGCAATGCAGGTTCGTGGGGAAACAGCTACTTTCTCCAGGAACAAGCAGGAAGTCAGTCCTCACTTATGGGTGATGTCGGCACTGATGGAGCCCACGCGGAGCATTTCCCCAGTTTTCAAAGAAAGCCTTTGGGATTGCTGCCCACATGCGTGGTTCTCTTCCCACCGAAAGGTGCCATTTTGCTCAGTCTCCCTTTTTCCACGGAGCCCTTCGGATGCACGTCCTCTTCCCTCAGAAAAAGTTTTCTTGACTTCGGCCTTTGAGCCTTTTTTCCTGTCTTGTCCTTCCCTTCTCTGCTGCTCTGGCTGTGGGCTAGGGGATCCCTTTTTTTTTTTTTTACTATCTTTAGTGTGTTTTTCTTTCGGGCCCTTTTCGCACCCTTTTTTCCTCGACTGCTGGCCTCGAGGGTTTTTGACCTCGCGGGGCCCTTTTTGCCCCCATGGCCACTGGTTTTAAGAAATGTGACAGATTCTCCAAAAATATGTCACTCACGGACACCCACGACTGCTGTCTACGGTGTCTGGGGGCTGACCACAACCCAGAGCTCTGCTCACTTTGTAAGAAGTTGTCTGCTAAGGCCTTGCTAAGCCATAAGGAGAAGTCCGACGACATTTTCTGCAAGGCAGCCCCGGGATTCCCGTTGGCACCTCGCTCTACCGATGCACCACTGGCGGGGTCCCCTGCACCCCAGGTGTCACTCTGATCAGGGTTCACCCAAAGTGGAGCGGCGAAAGAAGACGACCTCGAAGTCACTGTCGGGGGCTCCGGATAAGCGCTAGCGGTCTCGTGCTCGTTCCCTTAGCCCTCCCCGGCATTCCGGGGAGCAGCCTCGAAAGGTACCTCGTATGGACACGGAGGCCTCCGGTGATGGCGCCGGGTCTCCTAAGAGTCATCCCGGTGAGGACCCCCTCTCCTCCTCCACGCCAGACCTGGTAACCCTGGTGTCGGCGTCGCAGGGATCCATTCCCGAGTGGGAGTCCCGCATGCTGGCACTGAAGCGCAGCGTTTCTGCCTTCCTCACTGCCCAGCAGGCACTTTTGCACAGCACAGCTGGCTCATGCCCCGAGACCGAGGGTCACCCGATTGGGGTCCTGAAAACTGCCTTGGAAACCCCTGAGAGCCACGGGCCTTATGAGGGTCCTCGGCACTGGTCTCGCTCGCTGCCCTGTTCCTCGGGGGTGAGGTCTCCCAGAGCCAGTGCCGCCGGCTCTAAGCGGGCCTCGGCCACACAGCGCGGGGACCAGCCTGACTCAGAGTCTTTCTCGGACCTCTCGGGCTGGGAATCGGACAGGGACATGTCACTGGAGACCTGTGCCTATAGGGATCTCCCCTCTGACCCATCCCCGCCGGCCTCGCAGAGGCAGTCACCTCCCGAGGACACCTCTTTCCTGGCATTTGTGCGGGATATGGCTCGGGCCCTCAATCTGCCATTGCAGACTGAGGAGGAGCCGAGGGCAGAGGAACTTGACATCTTGCAGTACGAGTCTCCGCCCAGGGAGTCTCTTAAGGTTCCGGTACCGTCCATCCTGTCCCGGCTGCTTCTCCGCATGTGGGAAGCACCCGCCTCAGTCCCTATTGTCATTTGAAGACTCCATGCCATGTATAGGGTCCAGCGCGGCCCAGGGTTTTGGAAGACCCAACTTCCTCACACCTCCATGGTAGTCGAATCCGCGATGCAGAAACAGAAGAGCCCGAAGTCACACTCTTCGGTCCCGCCTGGTAGGGAATCCCGTGTCCTCAACGCCACATCCAGGCATACCAATTGTGTATGGACATGTTTCTTCACAACCTCGCCAAAGTTTTTCCATGGCCCTGAGAGGGAATACTTCCTCAGGTTCCAGACCCTCCTGAGGTCGGTCACAGGCTGCTCAAAATACCTTTCCCACGCCGCATATGACGGGTTCAAGTCTTCCACCCATGTACTGGGGGCTGGCATCGGAGCCCAATGCCAGACGTGGCTCCAGTCTTCGGACCTGGAGCAGTGGGTCCAGGAGAAGCTCCTAGATGTTCTCTGCCTCTGCAAACAGCTGTTCAGCAAGCCCATGGAGGATAAGGCAGCCGAAATCAAGATGGAGTTCGTAACTCGCACCTGTCTCTCTCGCAAAACCTCCTCGCTTCCATGGAAGAAGCAGCACACCAAAAAGCCTTTCTTCCAGAGGAAAGGGCTCCCCTACTGGGAATACGCACCATACCCACCTACTCCTGTGCCAACGACCAGCATTCAGGGCAAAGGGGGTGCTCAGGGTCACCGGAAACCCAAGGGACACAAGACCCAACCACCGGTACCACCCCAGCCAGCCCCGGGGTTTTGATGCCGAAATCATAGCCTCTCACCGCCCCGGGGATGCTTCCACCTGTGGGAGGATGCCTGTCTCTCTTTGCCCCCGAATGGACGGCCATTACATCGGACACCTGGGTCTTATAGGTGATCTGGGACAGGAATCGTCTTCATCTAGACAGACTCCCTCCTTCCATCTCTCTGGTGGAGCCTACTCGGCTTCCCTTGCACCAGGCTTGCTTGCAGCAAGACTGAAGAATTTCCTTGGTCAACAGGCAGTTGAAAGAGTCTTGCTGCACCTCCAGGGTCAGGGATTTTATTCCTGGTACTTTCAGGGTGCAGGGAGAGCACTTCCAGTACAGAGTGCTCCCCTTTGGGCTCGCATCTGCTCTGTGAGTCTTCACCAAGGGCCTGTCAGCAGCTGCGGCCCACCTCCAGCTGCAGGGCATACCCGTCTACCCTTACCTAGACGATTGGCTCATCTCTGGCACCTCGGTGGAGGAGGCTCATCTCTCGGCATCACGCACGGTCGTCCTCCTCGAGTGCCTCAGTTTCCTGATCAACTACTCCAAATCCTACATCACACCAGTGTGGACCTTGGAGTTCATTGGCGCTCTTCTCGACACAGAACATATGACCACCTTTCTCCCTCGAGTACACATGGATTGGCTCCATGCTCTAGCTGCTGAGGTCCAAGGCTGGCCCAGAGTCTAGGCGCGGGCCATGCTGCACCTCCTGGGGCACATGGCCTCGACTGTACATGTTCCCCATGCTCTCATGCACATGCGAACGGCCAAATGGTGCCTCAGGGCGCAATGGGCCCAGGCCTCAGGCCATCTCCAGGACCCCGTCCAGGTGTCTCACAGCCTAGTCGAGTCCCTAGTCTGGTGGCAGGACCCCCAGAGCCTTCTTCAGGGCATGCCCTTCCAGATTCATCCACACAAACTCATCTTGACGATGGATGCCTCACTGTTGTGCTGGGGAGCCCACTGTGGCCACCTCTGCACCCATGGACAGTAGTCACCCGAGGAATCTCGATAGCAGATCAACCTGCTCGAGCTTCAAGCAGTCCAGTTGGCCTTGAAGGTCTTCGAGTACCACCTGAAGGGCAGGTCAGTGCTCGTGCAGACCGTCAACAGAGTAGCGATGTTCTATATAAACAAGGAGGGGGGCACAGGCTCCTGCCTCCTCTGTCGGGAGGCAGTCCTCCTCTGCTCCTTCGCAGTGTGCCGGGACATGACCCCTAAGAGCTGTATACCTCCCGGGCCATGACAGTGTCCTCGCAGACAGGCTCAGCAGGCTTCTCCGCCCGCATGAAAGGCACCTGAGTCCGGAGGTGGTTCCATGGACCTGTTCGCCAACCCAGCGAATGCGCAGGCTGACCCTGGAGGCATTCCTCCTGAACTGTACTTCTGGGCTTCTGTATGCATTCCCTCCCATTCCTCTAGGACCCTCCACAAGATCCGGCGTGACTGAGCCTCGGTGATTCTCGTGGCTCCTTCGTGGCCTCGACAACCTTGGTTTCTGCTTCTACTCCAGTTCTCGTCTGAGCCTCCGGTTACCCTGGGCAGTATCCCTGGTCTGCTGATGCAGGAGGATGGACAGGTGCTTCACCCGAACTTGGTCTCGCTATCCCTAACAGCCTGGTGGCTGAACGGGTCTCTTTAGCCTCACTGTGCCTTCCAGTGGCGATCGAGGACGTCCTCTTCGCATTGAGGAAGGACTCGACGAGGTAGGCCTACGCCATGAAGTGGCGGCCGTTTTCGATCTGGTGCTCCGAACTCCAGATCGACCCTTTCTCCTGCTCCACCCGTTGGGTTCTGTAGTACCTTCTCCACCTTTCGCAGGTGGGACTGAAGTCCATCTCGGTCAGGGTTCACCTGAGCGCCATCTCGGCCAAGCACTTGCCCATTGGGGGCAAACCCCTCTCGGGTCAGCCTCTGGTCTCCTGCTTCATGCGGGGCCATCTGCTTTCCAAACCCCCCATCTGGCCTCCCCCGGCGGAATGGGACCTGAACATCGTGCTCATACAGCTGACACGGCCGCCTTTCGAGCCAATGGCGACATGCTCGCTCTGGCACCTCTCCTGGAAGATGATTTTCCTGGTGGCACTGACGTCAGCGCGGCAAGTCAGCGAACTTCAAGTCCTCATGGCCAAGGCCCACTACAGAAGGTTTTACAGGAACAGGGTGGTCCTTCCCACCCCAAGTTCCTACCGAAGGTTGTCTCAAATTTCCACTTCAATCAGGAGGTGGTCTTGCAGACTTTCTTCCCGAGACCTCACACCGACCAGGCATCAGAGGTCCTGCATACACTCGACTGCAAGAGGGCTCTCACCTTCTACCTGCAGCATACCCAAGGTCATCGCAGGTCTGCCCTGCTCTTCATCGCCTACGATCCCAACCGCCTGGGGCTGGCAGTCACCAAGCACACCCTCTCCATCTGGGTTGCGAACTGCATCGCCTTCACCCAGGTAAAGGCGGGCACCCCGCTGGATCGTCGGGTCACTGCACATGGTGTCCGCACTAAGGCGGCATCCGTCGCATCACTGTGCTCAGTGCCTCTGATGGACATCTGCCGGGCTGTGACCTGGTCTTCAGCGAATACCTTCACTTTGCACTACTGCCTGGAGAGGGAGTCCCACCAGGACAGTGCTTTCGGCCAGGCTGTACTCCGTGGTTTGTTCGGGGTATAAGCAACTCCTGCCCTCTGACCCTTCTTCTGCGGCTACCGAGAGCTTGCCCTGAAGGTCCGAGGACTCGGGCTTCCTTCGGACAGTGGCTTCAGCTCATTGTCTCGCAGAGGCGTTTGTGGCTTACAGGTTCGGTAGCCTGTAGCTGGGGAGTCCCATAAGTGAGGACTGACTTCCTGCTTGTTCCTGGAGAAAGCGTAGTTACTCACCTGTAACAGATGTTCTCCAGGGACAGCAGGAATCAGTCCTCACTACCCTCCCACCTCCCCTGAAGAGTTGCCATTTTTGTCCTTCCCTTACCATCTGCTTAGTAGGGTTCTAGCTCTGGCATCTGACTTAGCAAGATGGCACCTTTGGGTGGGAAGAGGACCACGCATGCGTGGCAGCAATCCCAAAGGCTTTGTTTGAAAGCTGAGGAATTGCTCTACGTGGGCTCCGTCGGTGCCGACATCACCCATAAGTGAGGACTGATTCCTGCTGTCCCTGGAGAACACCTGTTACAGGTGAGTAACTACACTTTCATATCTAGTCATTTTTTTTCAGGAAAAGTATTAACAAGTGTTGTTTTTGTGTATACATCTTTCATCTTGTATAAATATCCTTTACATAAGTTTTCATAAATGCATGTGGTTATTTTTTCAGGTATAAACAACACAAAACTGATTTTGAAGAGATACCAAAGGAGCGTCCAATTTATTTACCTTGTAGAGTAAGCAACTGTCAGTGCAAATCATATCACTATGTCCCTAAAAATGGATCACAACCTATTCGCTGCAGATGCAAGCACTTCTCGGATGAACACAGCGAAGCACCTGGATATCCTTGCAAAAAGTGTACATTTCTGCATATTGGTTTTTACTGTTTCTTACACAATATGTCAATTTATTAGCCAGACTTTGAAAGATATTTAAATCATTTCACAATATATTGGTTTACTAGTGTGAGAATGGTGCTGGAGTTTCTTTACTAAATTACTAGGATTTGGATTTTAGGTGTAGATTTTAGTTTTATTTGCTCACCACTTCTAAATCCAAATCTTAAGGCGAGTTAAAATAAGAAAACGGGTGTGTTATTTCCCTGACCAAGCACATTTAGGGATATGTTTACTAAATGGCGGTAAGGGAGCATACATTTCCAAGTGTTAATGGCAGCGAAAAGGGGTTTCTGTGCAAAAAAGGCTCTGGGCGTGTAAGGCGTTCCGGCGTTAAGTGTGCTATGGGCTATTTAATGTGCGGTAACGGGACATTGGGCATTAAAGGTGTCAAGCAGGCACCTTAATATCCGAAAACAGCTGTAACCCTAATGCTGAATAAAGGAGCAGTAAGGGAAGACAATCTGAAGGTGATGGATGGAAGGACAGGTGGGAAATGATGGATCTGCCAGACCAGTGGGCACTCTATGTGGCAGCCAGTAAAGTGGATGAGCATGTGGGAGGCTGGTGTATGGATGCACAGGGGGTGTCAATGTAATATGATGTAATGTCAGTGTATGGCATAAGATGTGGAACACGTGTCCCCCAGTAGAGTCAGAAGTGGCAGGATGTGTGCAGTGAAAGTAGGATAGAGTAGGAGTGGTGACGTGCAGATCAGGCACAGGAGAGGATGTGTGTGGTCCCAAATTTGGGAAAGAGTACCAGTGTAGACCATGGTATAACAGCCTGCACAAGAAGACAGGACTGCACCCAGCTGACAGAGGTGGAAGGATGGACTGAAGGATGGATGGTATGGGCTGATGAGGGTGGTATGGGCTGGTAGCACCGATGTGCTGTAGGTGCCATTCCCAATGTATCTGTACTGTGCATGAAAATGTGTGGTATTTCCACTTGGAAGGCCTGATGCCAGACATGTTGGACTCACACCTGTCCTAGCCACACAGCTACCAGACAACACCTCAGAAAAATGTGCTGATAACAACTGCACAGGTGTTATCCATACCGGGCACATAGGGTACGTATGGATATGAGCTGAGACCTGCAGGTGGATATCTGAGGGGTAGGATGTTTCCGCATGTACTGCAGAGATGTAAGGGAGCCAGAGCTGTACAGTAACAGACACGATGTGAAACATGACTCATGTTGCCCAAGTAGGTTACAGCTGTATGCATTTAACTGCCTGTTCCTTATCGTTCCTCCAGTTTAGTCCTCAACCTCTAGGTAGTGAACCTCCTCCTGCAGCTTAGAGACTGGGCATGTCAAACTCATGACATCACTGGATATAGCCCGCTGGTCTCTCCCATCAGCCTCCCAGTGTGTCCAGTCTCCATGCAGCAGGAGGACGTAATGAGCCTAGCTTCTGGGCTCACTTGGGGGAACAGATAAGGAGCATTTAGTGTGACAAATTCTATTCTGATTTTACTTTTGATTTTTACCTTTAATTTTACTTTTAATTCAGTTACGTTTGGTTAATTGGCAATCAGGGATTAGTTCCCTTTAGTTGTTAGGAGCAAATTTCCTTATATTTACAGTAATTTTAAATTTGAGCCTGGCTCTTTAAATTAGTAGCAGCTCCCGCCTTCCCACCTTGTCAGTTATTTTCACTTACTGCAGGCATTCACCGGTGCGGATCTCTCTCCCTTGACAGTACAGGAGAGAGCTCTGGGACCCATACAGCCACACTGAATCTGTGTGAGACGGAGCTTCTCTGTTGCTGTGGGATTTTACTTTTACTCTGTGGAACCGGCTGAGTGGTCCTCGCCGCGGCTGCCGGACGCAGCAACGCAGCTTGAGGATCGGATGAATTCAAGGCAGTAGGAGTAGGCTGCATGGCTTTCGGCCCTGTAAAGGCCTTCGGGCTCTGTCGGTCTGCTGAGGCCTCCTTTTTGCAGCGTCTGTTGTTCTTGGTGCCAAAATTCGTTGGCAAAGGGGGCGGCCATTTTCTCTCTAGGTATTTGAACCGCGTGGCGGGAGTTGCAGCGAGCTGCTGGTGTGAGGAAGACGACAGACAGAATAGCTAGATTTTTAGGTCTAGTGTTTCTTTCTTTTGTTTGTAGGTTTTTTGAGGCTCGGGGGAGTTCCTCAGCCTTAAGGGGGCTGTTGTCAGTCCTCTTTATTTTTAAGTTTATTCTTAGTTTTATAGGACAGCAGTTTTGGCATTGATCTCTGATGCCACATGTTCTCTCCCTCCTAATCATGTCTCTGAGGAGCATCTGTTAAGTCCCGGGATATTAGGCAAATTTCCAGCTTTTAGGTTCTTCAAGGGCAGAGCCCTAACTTGTAGTTAGAAGGAGGGACAGGCTGGAAGTGTGCTTGAGACAGTAGCTCTTTTTTGTATTCACGGTCTGCAAATGTATTCTATAGGGAAAGTTTTCCAAACGGTTGTGGTTTCACAGGGACAGGTTTAGGAAACCTTAGGATATAAAAAAATATATAATAATAAGAGTTAAACTGTCAACCAAGAAGTGCCTGTGCTACGGTCTATGGCCACCAGAGGGCAGCTGGTACACTCAATGGTGCCTTTCTGTGACCGTGTATATGCAGCCATCATCAGATTGATCTTTGCAAGTCAGGGAAGAAATAACCACAGGGCCACCTCATGGGCTCTCAGGGGTTAGTGATTAAACAAGCAACTGTAATATTCTGCAAATCAAGATTATATGACCAAGATTTAAAGCTCTTAACTTCTGTATCGTTTGTCGGGCTCTGGTGCCCTAAAGGCCACCGGATGGCAGCGCTGCTCATGAATCACATATAGTATTCGGTGCCCCCATCCCTGGGGGGGGTTGTAAAATACGAAATTGTATTCTTCATCAGGTTCACACAGGCAGCAACCTCTAAGACCTCCACTTGCAAGGTTGTCGGTGTATCCCACCGTTATTTCTCTGACTGCAGGAAGGCCGGGGGGGGGGGGTGCCTGTGTGTTTCATAGCTCCACTTAGCATGCCCTTCCCAGGAAATTCTCATCTATTTCTAGAGCCTGTGCTGTCAGAGCAAGGCTTTAAGCACCTAGCAGGGGCACTGACCCGTCTGTGCCATCTTGTTAAAGGGCCCGTGCTGAGGGTGAAGAGAAGGACGTCTAGGTAGCACAGTCTGGGGCTTAGCCCTCCAGGGCACTGGAAGGTTTCATAGCGGAAGTCAATACTCTGTGTATGCTCCATGCATTCAGCCTATGTTCAAGCGTGCTCACTGCACTGTGTTTGGGTGACAGGTGCTTGGTCACCCGTATATGTAGATGTGCATTTGGTATGTGCTCACAATTGCTTAGGCATCATTTTTGGGTGCACTCTTTGCAGAGTGAGACTGCATTTCTTTGCACAGACTGTATTATCAGGCTAAGGTAATTTCTCCAGTAATGGGGGGATGTCAATTGTAATAAAGTGCGTGAGGCCCTCATGGTGTTACATGGGGTTGGAGATGCAGTCGTGGGATCTGCTGTGGAGTGAGCCGTCCGGAGGAGCTACAGTGTCAGTCACCAGTTTCCCTTTCTCTTTGGGCTTTGCTCCCAGATCCTAGCCCCTCTTTCTCTCTGATGTCCAGGACGCAAGGTCCCCGGCCCACTGGACAATCTATTCTCAGTCTTTTCTCAATGCTGGCAGAAGGACTGGGAGAGCGAGAAAGGAAGACCAGGAACCAGCACCAGCTCTGTCTCTCCACTGCCAGTGTTTACTACGGTCACATATTCCCAGTCAGTTATTTATTTGAGTATACTGATTGCCTACTGGTCATGGTGGCATACAGTCGATTACGGTATTTCTATTTCCCTTGTCCCTGAAGGGCTCACAATTTATGTTTTGGTACCTGAGGCAGAGGGTTAAGTTGCTTAACAAAGGCCAGAAGGACCACCTGTTGGACCAGAAACCCAGTTTTTATGGCCCAAGGTTGGTAGTCTCGATTGGAATTCAAACCCTTGGTCCTCTGGCAACTTGCCTCAACCACTAGGCCGCACTGCTTCATGTGAGCTAGCCACAGGGCCATAGGGCCAGGCGCAGCCTGTTACTTTCAAGGCAGAGACCTTGGGGAGGTTCCGTTCATAAGGATACGAGAAATGCCATACTGGGTTAGACCAAGCGCTTTCAGGTCCAGTATCCTGTTTCCTAGGGTAGCCAATCCAGGTTTTAAAGACCTGGCTGGTTTCCAAAAAGACGAATAGGCTACTCAATGCTTGTATCGGGGCAAGCGGTGGATTCATGTATGCTCATATTTTAAGGGTTCCATTGCATGTACAACAGATGTGACGCTCTGTTGGGTTGTGTGTCTTGTAGAACATCTTGAATTGGTGAAAGTTGGTATAAAATAAAAAGTTTAATAATTTTCCAGCTTCTCTCTAATAAAAGGTTATGGACCTTTCCTCTGGGAGCTTGGCCAAAAACTTTGTTAAACTCCGCTAGGTTTGGAAATCGTTTTGCGCAAGGCTCTTGGAGTACACAGGAGACCCAGTGATCAATCAACTGACTGGAAATGCGAGCGAACGCCGGGCGTTGCAGGCGTTCAAAGCTACGGTGCAAGGTCGAGCGGTGTGAGTACTGTCCGACAACTCCATGGTGGTGGCCTACATCAATCGGCAGGGCAGAACCAGAAGTGTGGCCATAGAGGCCGCGGCAGAGGGTCTGTGTGTGTGGATGGAACGTTGGCTGCCAGTGTTTTCGGTGGCGCATGTTGCGGGTAAGGACATTGTGACGGCGAATTGCCTCAGCTGGGTCCGAGTAGATGCCGGAGAATGGGAGTGGCATCCGGAGGTGTTCGCACAGGTCAGTCGCATATGGGGACAGCCAGTTATGGACCTCATGGTGACATTTCACTCTGCGTAAACAGGTTGCTTCTTCAGCAGACAATGCGAAAAGAGGTCGGAAGGCATCAGCGCACTGTTTCAACGGCGGCCGTCGTCCATTCTTCTCTGTCTTTCCACCGGGGGCACTCATAGGTCGAGTGGTTCTGCATATCGAAGTGCATCGGGGAAATGTGTGGTTGGGGGCCTCGGGCTGGCCGATGCACCCGTGGTATGCCTGCCTCATACGGTTGCTTGACGGGAATCCATGGAGGTTTCCGACATTGGCGATTCTGTTGCTACGGAGTTCCCTTCGAATGCCTCAGGTGCATCGTTTTTTGCTTACGGGTTGGCCATTGAAAGGGCAAGCTTAAGGAAACAGAGTTGCTCGGCAGCAGTCTTTGCCACTTTGCCGCAAAAAAAAAAAAAGTCTCCATCCCTTGCATATGTGCGTATATGGCGCATCTTTGAGGACGGGTGCTCCCGGAGGCACGCTCGCGCGACTACTTTGTCAGTCCCCTTGGTATTAAGTTTTCTGCAGGACGGGTTTGGTAAAGGCAGGTCCTGAAGAGTTCAGTTAGCAGCTCTGTCTTGCTATGGGGCAAAGGACAGGGAGTGGCTCTCATGCACATGTCAATGTGGTACGCTTTTTCAGGCGGTTACCAGACTGTAGCCCTCTCGTAGGATATTCATTCCACTGGGGAAGCTCAAGTTGGTTTTAGGAGCGTTAGCTAGTGTGCCATTGGGGCCCTTGCAACAGGCGTAGGTTAGGTGTTTTGCCTTGAAGACGGTATGTTTGATGGTCATCTGTTAGGCGAGGCGATTTTCGGAGTTGCAGGTTTTGACCTGTCAGGAATCGTTTTTTGTCTGTCTCCAGACAGAAGGTGGCCTGGCGGCTGGTTCTGTCATCGTTGCCAAAGGTGGTTTCTACCTTCACCTAACTAAAATGGTCTCTCTTCCAGCGCTAGGTGCGGCAGAGGGGAGCGTATTGAACCATAGCTTGCGCTGTTTGGTCATCAAGAGAGCGCTGCGGCAGTGTTTAAAGATTTCAGAAACTTTCGCAAGGCGGTTCGTCTCTCTTCGGGGTGTTTGGAGGGCCCCGCATAGGGAAGCGGTGGCGAAGGAGTCCATTTCTGGATGGATTGGAGCGGCGAGTGCGTCAGTTTATCTTCTACACGACCGTACAGCCCAGGGAGCTTACGAGCTCACTCGATCAGAGTGCAAGCATCTTCTTGGACGGAGCACAGTTTGGTTCCGCCAGTGGACATCTGTAGGGAGGTCACTTGGTGTCTCTTCATACTTTCAGTAAGCACTACCGCCTAGATGTTCTGGCGGCTAAGGATGCCGTTTTCAGGTGGTGTTGAGATCCAGCTGGAAATGTCCCTCCCAATGCTCTGATACATCCCAGAGGTTGAGGACTAAACTGGAGGAATGATAAGGAAATAGGAATTACACTTACCTGGTAATTGTGGTTCCTTGAGTGACTCCAGTTTAGTCCTCATTCCCGCCCAGGGATGGGTTCTTAGCAGTGGTCTTCCTGTTGGGAGAAGTGCAAGGTTAAAAGTGGATATAGGCCTTCACTGGTTTTCAGTCATTTTGATGCTTCCATTTGTTTTGCGCTATATTGTTATATGGTTATATTATGATATTGTTATCTATTGTTATATATATTGCTATATTGCTCTGGACTGTTTAGGGCTAGGCATTCGACAGAAAGGAGAGCATGCAGGAAGCAGTCCCTTCTGGAAGGGGAGTAGTAGGTAGATAGGTTATATGTTCAGCGTGCCCTTGAATATAATGTTAAGTTTAAAAAAAAAAATTACTGATTTTTTGCTCCTTTGAGTCTGCTTTGTCAATAGTTCACTGGGGGCTGATGGGAGAGATCAGCAGGCTATATCCAGTAATGTCATGAGTTTGACATGCCCAGTCTCCAAGCTGCAGGAGGAGGTTCACTACCCAGAGGTTGAGACTAAACTGGAGTCACTCAAGGAACCACAATTACCAGGTAAGTGTAATTCCTATTTAGTATATTGCTATAGCAGTGCAGTCACATCGGGGGTACATCTTATCGTCAATTGGTAATGGCTGATGTTAAACAGGGACTGTACGGACCTGCAGTCAGCTGAGCCATTGGTGGGTTTCGCAATCTGCTCAAGGTCACAAGGAGGTGTTGTCAGTCCATGAATGTTGTGGGCAGACATAAAATGTGATAGTAACATATTCTGAAATGTCACATAAGGAGTGGTAGTGGGCCTCAAACTGTGGTATCTTGGCCACCAAGCCACTGGCATGACCACCATGCCACACCTCCAAGCAAGGGCCTGACATCTGCAGGGTAAACATATCTGACCCCCCTGCAATAGGCTGCAGCAGAGCCAAGAAAACCATGTTCTCAGAGGGGCCTGATGGGGAATAGCATGTTTGCTGGCCCAAAGTGTGGCCAGAACGCATAACAAAGTAAAAGGATGAGCGTCTGTAAGTCGGCAGAGCCTGGATCTTTACAGGCAGGGATATGACCTGAGTAACACACAGGCGCAAAATGAACAAGTGGGAATCAAACCCTTATCCCCTGTTTATGGGGATATTGCACTAGTCAGTATGCTACATCTGCATGCCTCTCTATATTGCAATGTCTGGATTCAAATAGCCTGCAGGTCTTTGCCTAAGCTGTCTCCTGTGTGTGTGTAGATATAGGTTAGCCTCTCCAGTACCCATGATTCACTGCACACACACAACAGCAGTCTGTAGCTGATCACGAAATGGAGAATGGACTGACAGTGTGTGCTTCAATCACTTAACAGTTACAAACTGTGCTACTGAGCAGTTGTAGCAGTCATCCTGATGGTGAGGATGGGTGCACAGCACCTGGTCCCAGAACTTGCACTGCTAAAGATGGTCTCTGCCGGCCATGCTGCAGATCCAAATCACTACCAGTGTGTGGCAGGTATTGTCTTTAGTGTGTTATGCTAGTCACCTTGTTTCCTGCACAATTGCAGCATGCTGAAGGTGCCAGTTATAACTGGGCCCTGTGCCCTGCCCCTGTTGGACAGGGGTCCTCCTCAAACAGTGCATGTCAGTGCCCAGTATTACAAAGCTGCTGCCATAGATGCCAAAATTCAGTGGGGGCTTCTAGGTCTACATGGAACACTGCTACTGTCCTGCTATGACCAGTGAGTAGGCCAGGAACAACTGCTGTCCCAACCATCTAGGACTAACAGCCACCACAGCAAGCTCAGTCAGACTGCACCTGCTGTCCACCACTGGGCTGTTTCAGCCATGGGGGAACACAAGGAGGAGCAGCGTGTCTTGCACTAACAACCAGGAACACAATGGAGCAAGACCGGAGATTGTGGATGTTTGAAAAACCTTTATTGGTAGGAGTAAATACCCCAATGCGTTTCGGCGTGGGACGCCTTCTTCAGGGGGTACAAGGCTTGAAAAAAGGGGGAATAATACATGATGTTTAATTAAAATTTATAAATATGTATAAAAGCATAAACATATAAAATGTTAAAATGAACTCATAAAAAACTGATTAATGAACCATGAGATTAATACCATATACACATTGTAAAACATGAATATATCAATACTAATACCAAAGTGATTCAACCTGTCCAACTATCTTCACTCGTATAAGTTAATGTAAAATTATATATATGTATAGATAGGAATGTGAAATTATATAAAACATAAACAATATGTGACGACTGTGGGAATCACATAAATATATAAATAAATTCTAAATGAATACTAGAGAAACACAGGACATGAGGAATTAAACCATAATAACAGACAAACAACCTAGTTGTGTGAACGGTATGTACACGTAATACCATATTATTTAATAAATATATATAAAAGGGATGATATTGTTTTAAATATCTGAATGATGTTAAAAAACTAGACATGTGTTGATGACTATGAATAAAATTAGTAATTTGGACAAATCTTATCTTAAAAATATGCATTTGATAAAAACAAAAGTGTCATAAAATAAACCTAAGTTGATGCTTAGGTAATAATTACTTAAAACAAGATAAGAGCTGTATTAATGACCTATCTCAGGTTGTGAATTAAAGCTGAAATTTATATTATCGCTTTTTAAAAATCAGAATGAGAGTTTTATTGGGTGAATAATCAATAGCTATTATTGATCCTAAAATAAAATTGGAATGTTAAAAATAGCAATAAAGTTCACTAACCTGAATTAATCCACTTAGTTGTTTACATCTTATTCATGAATTATGCATAAAACTCTTAAGCTATAATTGCAAGATCAAAAAAAGGGGGAAAAAACAGGAATTGATTAAAAATTAAATTAAAACTGCAGAGCTATTAAATGATATTGTGTGTCTGTGTAGGACTTTAAATCAATCAGAAGAACATGTGACTCATGTATATATTGAATGGAACTTATGTGAAATTATTATAAATGATAATATTGTGCATCAAAATTTTAGTCTGGCTATCCATGATTTGGCTCCTGTAAAAACTGTAACATCATTGAAGTATTGGAGACTATATATTCAACCCTTGTAGTACCAAACTGCTTTAAAACCATCGGGTTTCTGGCTCAGGATCGTAAAGTCATTCTTTAAACAATGACTATATAGAGCTCAACAGACACTGAAGTTCTAATGAGCATTTTCAAGTGCATTTTTACCAAAACGAATTTTAAACAACAAAACCCGTCATTTTCTATCAAGGACAGTTTACTAACAAGCAATTTCAATATACGTATGTATGGTTTAGCCAACAGTTCATTCTGATATTTGATACAGTCAAACCTCGGTTTTAATGATTAATCCGTTCTAAGAAGTCTGACTAAAACCGAAACGTACGAAAACCGAAGCAATATTTCCCATAGGAAATAATGTAAATTCAATTAATCCGTTCCAGACACCCAGCTCCTGTCACTTCTCTCACCTGCCCGATCGTCCACAGGACAGCAAACACACAGATATTGTACTGTACGGCACTGTAATCTGATCGCTGACTCCGTCTCAACAGCAATTTGCAAGCGTACCCTGCAAGAGAAAGAACTGCCTCCCACATTCATGCAACATCTCCTGCTTACATTGACAGCTACCCTGCTACCTCCGAGCCTGAGGGGGCGCTCCAAGCGGTGGAGAGATCGGGGCCTTCCTCTCTGTGCAATCCTTGCATCTCTGGCTCGAGGATGTTGCTCAGCTGACTTTGGCTTCTCAACACGCGATCGGTGAGTCCGGGGGGGGGGGTAGTGCTGCCGGGACTGGGCGGGCAGACCAGCGCGAGGGTGTATGTATTGCAGTACAGTATACAGTATAGGTTTTCAGATCTGGCAGCACTGGCTCACCATTCTTGACGAAAACCGAGGCGATATACGATAACCGACACAAGATCTCAGTCAGAAAAGACGTCGAAAACCGAAACGAACGAAAACCGGGGCACACGAAAACCGAGGTTTGACTGTATACTATATTGATTTTTCCTCAGATTTAGAACAGCGGCTCCTCTCGCCCTGCAATAGGACGATACAAAAGACACGGTTTTTAAGTCCGGGTTAGTTTCAATGCACATTTATTTATCATTCCTCTGTATAATATAAATATCATGGTTCATTACCTTAAAGGAATATACCCCCTTTTTTATGGTGACCGCATTGTCTGAAAACACGCGTTCCTGGACTGGCCCGGAGAGATCTCCAGGAAAGACAATTAGCAGGTAAGGTCTAATTTCTGCTTCAGCTTTAATTCACAACCTGAGATAGGTCATTAATATAGCTCTTATCTTGTTTTAAGTAATTATTACCTAAGCATCAACTTAGGTTTATTTTATGACACTTCTGTTTTTATCAAATGCATATTTTTAAGATAAGATTTGTCCAAATTACTAATTTTATTCATAGTCATCAACACATGTCTAGTAACCTGGTAACCCGGAGGCCCTCCTCGTCCTCTATCACCCCTTTCTCCCCCCAATTTCCCACTATTCATTATAGCATTCAACAGATACACGAACAACATAATGTGGTAGAACCTTGGTCGCAGCTTTATTAATACATGTAACAACCCGCCCAACATGGGCAAAACATAATCAACCTCACCCCCACCCCTTTTCCGGACGATGCCCTCACCCGCCATACTATTAGCAAGGCTGAGCATCCTCCTCACCACCCCCCACCGCCTGCCTCGCCATGCTAGTAGCAAAGGCCGGCCCGCACCCCGCTACCGGGCCGAGACCCCCCAACCGGGATGTCTCGCCCCACTCCGGGGAGCTCCTTCGCTCCCCACCAGCTCCTAAATCAGTTACCGCCCCGCCGCCTGGGCGAGCGCTGGCTCTCTGGCCCCGCCACCAGCGCGAGGTAGTTATCTATCCTCGCACCGACCCACCCCCATAAAGCTGCGACCAACCAACTGCTCAAGCATTTCCTGCCAATCGTTTAACAGAAGATCTTGTCCCACAGGAGATAGGTGTACCCCATCAGTACGGTACAGGCCCGCACAGTGCGCCTCCGCCCAGGGGTGCTGCACCTGCCAGCCACCCATCTGCTGCACCCAACGCCCGACCTGCCGATTAACTTTAGCTAAGCCTCGCGACCACCGCCGCTGAGACTGGCAGGCCGGCCATTGTATAATATCAGACCATATAAAGGCCACCCCTGGCCATTCCCCCCGCAGCACTGTTAAGTCCCGCTGCACCGCTCGAATGAGCTGTCGACAAGTCCAACTTGATAAGTCATTGCCGCCCAAGTGTATCAACACTCCCAGTGGGCGCTACCGCCGGTCCGCTTGTCGCCGCATCAAAGGAAGAAGCTGCCACCAGCGCATGCCGCACTCTCCAATCCACAGCAACCGAACGTTGCGGGTAGCCAGGCCCAGATGCTCTCCAAGAGGGCGCAGCCTAGCTCTCCTCTCGGCCCAATACACAAAAGAGTGCCCGACAATCCACCATTCGCCAGGTGTGCACTCACAGGAACCCCCTTCCAGGACCGGACGTCGCAGCAGCCCTCCTGTAACATGAAACACATCATTAATACCCCCCCACACCCCCCCCGGGCACCCCACCCAGAGTCACTGTCACAGTCACAGCCGCTCCGGCCGGACATAACCCACATACGCCCCAGATCTCCAACCTCCAATCCTTTGAATCACCTCCCCCCCCAATCCCGCCGCCACCGCACTCGTCGCTGCCCCTATCCTGAAGGAATGTAATGCGAACTGCCGCTCCGCATATCCCAACCGCCGCAAGACCAAATGCAGCACCGCCGCAAACTGAAACTGTGTTACCGGCTGCTCATTCGCGTGTCGAAAAAATTGGCCCGCCACCAGAGGCCGCCGTTGCTCATAGGCCCACAAATTCCTCACCGGGCATGAACTCAGCTCCGGGATGGCTTTCAGCAAAACCCTGCGACCCACACCCAATTGGTCAGTCTTTGACCGCTTAAGATAAATCTGCACAGAGGCAGCCTCCAAACCCACGTGCCGCGCGTCCAACCCCCCCGGAGCCTCCCGCTGTTGCGACCGCAGAACCAATTCGCTAACCTGAAATGCTCCGAAGAAGGCCGTCACGAACAGAGCCCGAAATAATACCACATCAAACTCCGACGCCGCCACCTCCGGCAACACGCCCCATATCAGCAAGAGCAACTCATGCGAAACTGGACGCCGCCAATACCGCCCCTGAGGCCTCTCGCGCACCCACCCCACCAACAGCCGCTTAACCAAAAACGATGCACTGGGGTTACCCCAACCGGCCACTTTGCTGAAAAATGAGAATCCCGCCACTGCCGCCCGTACAGACGACCGCAACCAGCCTTGCCCTTTTGCCCAAACTATGAACGCGCCCACAAGCTGGTCATCCATTCTCCCGCCGCTCCAACCCTCGCCACGCAGGAAGGCACATACCTTGGCGTACCCTCGCGTATAAGCCGCCCACGTACCTGGAGCAACAGAAGACCGCAACAACCCCATCACTGCAGGGTCCCAAGCTGCCAAAGGTGCTCCGGCACTATTGTCGTTGCCTCGTCTGCTCCCCGAGCCAAAGCCCGGAATTTCGCCCACTGAAAACGAGACAAAGCATCAGCAATGGCATTACACGAACCTGGAACATGACGGGCCCTGGCTGTGACATTAAGACGCAAACAGGCAAGCACCATAACGCGCATTAGCGCCGCCACCCTCGGACACCTGTGGGAGTGCCGATTGATCACCTGTACCACCGCCGCATTGTCGCACCAGAACACCACCCTCCTGTTCCGCAACCTTTCAGGCCACACCCAAAACGCCACCACTATTGGGAACAACTCCAAAAAGGCCACATTACGCGTTAAACCACTCTCCACCCATGATGTAGGCCAAGCCGTCGCACACCACGAGCCCTGACAAAACAAACCAAATCCTGAACCCCCCGCCGCATCCGAAAAGAGCTGAAGGTCAACATTGGACAACTCCGCCGATTGGACGATCGAGCACCCATTGAAGTCCGCAAGAAAAGCACTCCAAACCCGCAGATCCTCTCGCATCCCTGCAGTCACCCGAATACGATGATGCGGTCGCTGCACCCCCACCATGGCCAAGGACAGCCGCCGCGCGAAGGGCCGCCCCATCGCAATCACTCGACATGCAAAGTTCAAGTGCCCGACAAGCGCCTGCAATTCCTTCAACGTCACTTTCGACACAGACCCCACCTCTGCCACCAAAGCTTTCAGCCGTTCGATTTTATCCGCTGGCAAGCGAACCTCGAAGGAAACCGAATCTAACTCTATCCCCAAGAAGGAAAGGCATGTGACCGGCCCCAGCGTCTTTTCCACTGCTAACGGTATCCCAAATTCCACAGCCATCGCCTGAAACGATCGCAACAAGGATGAGCAAACCACATTCTGCGCTGGCCCTACAAAAAGAAAATCATCCAAGTAGTGTACAATAGAACTACTACCCGACCGCTGAACCAGCACCCAATGCAAGAACGAACTGAAGGCCTCGAAGTAGGCACAAGAAATCGCACAACCCATCGGCAAGCACTTGTCAAAGTAAAACTGGGCGTCAAGCTGGAAACCTAACAAGGGAAACGCTGATGGGTGAACTGGCAAGAGCCTAAAAGCCGATTTGATGTCCGCCTTCGCCATTAAGGCCCCCTTTCCACATTGGCGCAGTAAGTCAACTGCCACATCGAACGGCGCATAGCGGACAGAACAGCACTCAGGTGGGATATGGTCATTTACCGAGTCCCCTGGTGGAAAGGACAGGTTGTGTATCAATCGATAATGCCCGGGCTCCTTCTTAGGTATCACCCCCAAGGGTGAAACGATGAATGGCGAAAAGGGGGGACGATCAAAGGGCCCCGCTACCCTGCCCAAAGCGCATTCAGTCGCAATTTTTTGACGGGCCACCTCGACTAAATCCCGCACCGATCCAGGATTACTGGCCACCACACCCGTGACTGCACCCTGATACGGAATACGAAAACCCTCCGAAAAACCCAACCACAACTGTGCCGCCTTGCCACGACGAAGCCTCCCATAACGCTCCAGCCATGGTTGCAGCGCCTGTGTCTTAATGGGGGTAGGCGCCAACCCCCCGAGCACCCCCTCATTTGCTCGCACTCCCTGCTCCGGACACTCCTTTCCTGATACATTTCGTGGCCGCGTGACCCCCCCCCCGCACATCGAACAAGCGTGGCGGAACTTGCAATCTGGGAAGGGACAAGATTATTTGTTATAGCGCCAACAGAGATCTCCTGCCGCTCCTCCGTTAGGCGATCCCGGCACCGGGCCCGCCGCCCGAAAGGACCGCAAGCCGGCAGCCGAACTCTGCCCACCAACCTTCCCCTGTCCACTGCTACTACTCCCACCCCCTTTTTGGCCGACATCTGCGTCAGCCATAAATTAATATCTCTCATCCCCCAGGACAACTGCGTATTCTCCTCCATCATGTCCCTAAACTCCTCGTCGTAGTTGAGCCATGCCCAACCTTCGTGCGCCTGAGATGCAGCCAAAATCGCGTCAGCATATGCCAACAACTCACCGTACAATCCCGGATCCGAGTGTCCACACACACTCGCCAAACGTAAGAACGCTCGCGTCCAATTCAATGTATTACGGGAGACCTTTCGCACCCTCCCCGCCTTCTCATCCTCCTTACGCTTCTTCCTACTCTCTCCCAACCGCTTCCTTCCTTCCAAGAGCTGAAAGATATCGATGTACCTCCTCTTCCGAATCCGCCTGCGCAACGCACCACCGAAGACCCCGCTCTTTCCCCTCGACCCTTTTCTGCCCCCGAGTCACTCGATGACGTCCTAGAGGATGAAGAGGACGATGACGACGAACCCCGCCGACAACGACGCCCATGCTTCCGTTTGGCTTTAGATTTGTGCCCCACCGTAGCCGCCACCCCGTCCGTCACCCCATCCCCCCCTGGAGCACCCGAACCCCCAGTACACTCACCCTCTGTGACTTGCCCACTGGTCACCGGCACTGCATCAGCCGAACCGACCTGTTCCACAGCCTGGGCCATCACCACTGGACTAGTCCCTGTGCTCCCGGCCACCGGCGCTCCACTCACCGGCACCTGCAGAGGAAGAGAAGAACCACCAGCAACCGTACCCAAACCATATTGCCCTGCTCCCCAAACAATCCCTCCCCCGGGCTGCCACGCAGTAGTACCCAAACCCCCCGCTGCCCACTGAGGCCCCTCCCATGCCGCCTGGACCCCCACACGTGGGAATCCCGCACTGGGCCACTCACCCCAGCCGGACCCCCATGGCCTCATGGCCATCGGCTGCCCCCCTCCCTGTGGCACACACATCAACCCCCCCCCCGGGAGCGTACTGCATCACCTGCCCACTCTGCCGCCATGGCACGAACCCCCCATCCCCGGGCATCCCGAATGAAACCCCTAAATGGCTTGCCGCTGCATCCCGTAAGCCCCCGACCCCACCCCTTGCTCCCCCCATCACCTCCACTGCCCCTCTGCCCCAAGGCCCCATCCATCTCCGACCTGCCCACTCCAACCACACAATCCCCGCCAGGCACTGGCCCTGCTTCCTCCCGGCCATGGGCTCCTGCATTCTCCCCCCGCTCTAACCCCGAGCTGGAAGCACTCTCATCCACCTCCCCCCTGCCCCTTTGGCCTCCCCTACCCCTAGGACTAACTGGCAGGGACGCCTGCAGGGCAGTCTCCCCCCTCACACGTGCTCTTTTGCTTCCCCCCCCTGGACGCACCATCTCCACGTGTCTCCACACCCCTCCCCCCAGGCTGAGTCCTCTGCCTCCCCTTAGATCCTCTCTTCGCCCGCCCCATACCGTTATGAGCCACCTGGGATCCCCCAAATGCTACTACCGCTGGTGCACTAAAGCAACTTATAATTAAAGCGCAGCCCAGCACCCGGTGGCTCCCGCACGCCCAAACCCCTTTTTTTTTCCCGTCCCCAAGCTCACCCGGTAACAGGCCCAGGTCCCCTCAACAAAGCCACGTGGTAGAAGGC
Source organism: Ichthyophis bannanicus (assembly GCA_033557465.1). NCBI lineage: Eukaryota > Metazoa > Chordata > Amphibia > Gymnophiona > Ichthyophiidae > Ichthyophis > Ichthyophis bannanicus. The sequence continues at coordinate 554,859,901 of CM066031.1, forward strand.
CTCAGCTGCACGGACGAGCAAAAAACGCGCCTGTTCCCTCCGAGGAGCCGCGGCGAAAAGGCAGAGCCACGCGGCTCCTCGGAGTACCTAGGACCGCCCCGCGGCCAATAGCATCGCCCCACAATGCTGTGGTGCGATTCCCGGCTGGCCGCGTCACTCTCATTCCCCCCCCCGCAACCCCCGTCATGTGATCCGGGCGAAGCCGGGCCCGGGCCCAGGTTACCGCCGGTCGCGGGACCCGGCCCAGCAGCCTCAGGTATTTTTTTAACATCATCCAGATATTTAAAACAATATCATCCCTTTTATATACCTTTTATATATATTTATTAAATAATATGGTATTACGTGTACATACCGTTCACACAACTAGGTTGTTTGTCTGTTATTATGGTTTAATTCCTCATGTCCTGCGTTTCTCTAGTATTCATTTAGAATTTATTTATATATTTATGTGATTCCCACAGTCGTCACATATTGTTTATGTTTTATATAATTTCACATTCCTATCTATACATATATATAATTTTACATTAACTTATACGAGTGAAGATAGTTGGACAGGTTGAATCACTTTGGTATTAGTATTGATATATTCATGTTTTACAATGTATATATGGTATTAATCTCATGGTTCATTAATCAGTTTTTTATGAGTTCATTTTAACATTTTATATGTTTATGCTTTTATACATATTTATAAATTTTAATTAAACATCATGTATTATTCCCCCTTTTTTCAAGCCTTGTACCCCCTGAAGGCGTCCCACGCCGAAACGCGTTGGGGTCACTGTTCCCTCTAAGCTGTGCGCGTGTGCGCGCGCACACACCTCGCCGAGCGAGCGCACATACTTTACAACAGAGCGCACAAAAATTACGGTTCTGATTCTGATAGAAAACAACACAGACGTCTTAAAATTTAAAAGTTCTGATTGTAATTACTAGAAATTTCCCGCTTCATTTAGTAATCGTCTATTTTCATTTAATTTGATTAAAATCAATGTGGTGTACATACTGTATTCTGATGTGTAATCAAATTTTAAAGTATATAACTCCAAGTGTCGTTATGTGGCGCACAAAAATTTAACCTTCCTTCAAAAGCTGCACACAGCTGATATTTTATGCGCACACAGCCTACAGAAAATTAGAGGGAACATTGGTTGGGGTATTTACTCCTACCAATAAAGGTTTTTCAAACATCCACAATCTCCGGTCTTGCTCCATTGTGTTCCTGTTTCAGCCATGCACATATCAACTGCAGCTGGACCACTGGTCTGCAAACAATGCATGCACACAGAGCAACCATGTGCACCTTGGCTTGGGATGAACCGCATGGACACCTAGCATTAACTCAGTGAATGAGCTCCCCAGAGAGACTGCACCCACATCATTAGTCAGACATTATATAGTACTATTATATAGTACTAGTAATATTTAACTAATGTAAATAGTTACAACATTTGCATAATTATATATTCCATGTTACTTGTTGTTGTTTACGAAAAGTTAATTGTACGTAGTTTGAAAAAAACAAGATGTTCCATGTAAAACCATGTTCATTATGTTAATTTGTAAACTGTTCATTGTGTTACTTGTAAACCGCCTTTGATCTTGGGAAAAAGCGGTATAGAAGAAAAGCATAAATAAATAAAAATAAAATAAATACTATGTGGATACATAGCCATGCCATGGTCACTGCTCGGTCAGAGTGAGAATGCCCTCGCAGCATGACATGCTGTGGCCACCCAGGCAATGCACAGACAGACACTAAGGTCTCAGCCATTGATCTTACCACTGAGGAAGACACATTCTGGCCAATCCTCTCTGCTTCAGGCCATACCCACAATCCTCTGCTCCTCATCATGCACATTTGCAGACTAACGCTGGGAACAGCTTAGGCAATATGAGGCACAGTGAAGTGCAAAAAGCCACAGAATAATGGAGAGACAGACATACACACACTCACAACACCGTGCTGTGCAAAAGTGGGGACGGTTGGCATTTCCTGCCTGCCACTTTGGTCTCCATATCAGCTCAAACTTTGTTAATGTGTGCTCATTGTGCAGGCATTAGACATTAATGCTCATTCAGTGTGCCTGTGCCATCAGCCTGCCTTTCCATCCAGCATCGGATGGTGGAGCCTGTCTGTGTGGCTGATGGGTATTTGTACCCTTGCTGGCCAGTTATTTGGGGGTTGCACATGCTGGTGCCGTACCTGCATTGTAGGCTAAAGTTTAGCCAAAGGGCCATGCAATACATGATCTTCAGCCTGGATTTGAACCTGGGACCTTCTGCTCATATACACACTGCCTGTGTGTTGAGCCACAGTGCTGCCATGGGGACTGACATATTTCCCATCAGACAGACCTGGCACATGTTGCAATGCACACGTTACACAGGACCAGGACATGGTTTTGGTCTGCTGCAGGCAGGTGCAGCTGCCCCCTCTGCCAACACCCCCACACCATGCTGACATGCCCACGTGCTGTCAGTGGTGGTGGTGCGCAGTCCCAGCCCATCCAATATGTGGGTTTAGTGGGTGCCTAGGGCTCAAAGTCCGGATTGGGGGGGCAGAGGCACACATGGATGGCCAAGCAGCCCCCCCCCAACCATGACACCATCCCGCCTGCCACCGATACATCTTGGGGGAAGTTCCCCAGGCGCCTGCATGTTGCAGCTACTTGGAGGACTACAACTGCTGGTGCCATCAGCCTCTTCCTTCACAGCTGGGTTCAGAGGGGAGTGGGGGGGGCCACTGGAATCTCTGCCTAGGGTGCCAAGACCCTTGGACCGCCCCATGTGGCACATTACACAGCAGCAGCAGCAGCAGCATGTCTGTGTGCTGCCACTATCACTGTGGCATCATGCCGGACATCACAGATGGTACTGTGGATAGGAAGATACTCCTATAAGAAGAGGCTAAAAAGGTTAGGGCTCTTCAACCTGGAGAAGTGAAGGCTGAGGAGAGATATGATAGAGGATTATAAAGTAATAAATGGAGTGGAACGAGTACAAGTGGATCGATTTGTTTACACCATCAAAATGTAGAAAGACCAGGGGACATACAATGACGCTACAGTGTAACCCATTTAAAACTAATAAGAGCAAATATTTTGTCAGTCAACGCGTAATCGAACTCTGGAATTCATTACCAGAAGATGTGGTCAAAGCTGTTCATTTAAATGGGTTTCAGAAAGGTTTGGACAGGTTTCTGGAGGAAATGTCCATAACACATTATTCAAGGGGACCCGGGAAATCCACTGCTTGCCCACAGTACAGGCATTGTAGAACTTGTGTATCTTTATGGGAAACTGCTAGGTACTTGTGACCTAGATTGGCCATTGTTGGACACAGGATACTGGGCATGATGGACCTTGCTCTGACCCAGTCTATCATATCATATGATCTTATGTTCTTATATGCCACCTGGGCAGCTGCCTAGTCCCCCCCCCCTGTGCAACAGCAACCCCCACTGCAACAGACATTAAAGGAGCACATGATATTACCGCCCACTCTCTGTCCCATTACTGCTCACTCTCCGCCTAATGCACCTTTAACATTGCTGGAGCCTTTAACGTCCGTTAAAGCAGCTTTTTTGCTGCGTTAAGGGCACCAGGGTGACGATAACGGGCGTTAATGGCACACTGGCTCCCTTAACGCCGTTTAGTAAACATATCCCCTCAGAATATCTTGGCCTGCCAGTGCTGTAATGCCTTTTTTTTTTAAAGGAAAAATCCAGCTTCCAGCCTCTGATGGTCATTTTTTGTTGGTTACAACACACAAGAAGTGATTGGAGTATGGAGGTCACAGGTGCCTTTATTGTTAAGAAACCCCTACGTGTTTCAACAGTTGCCTTCGTCAGGGGGTAGGCAGTTATACACTCTGTCAGTCCTTTTGAAGCACCACTGTTGCGCACATATATCTCTGTACTATACAACGAACTTCTGAGAATCTCAGGTTCTGTAGGGGTTTCTCAACAATAAAGGCACCTGTGATCTCCATACGCCACTCGCTTCTTGTGTTTTGTTTCCTAAGTACTGCAAGGGCTTTGCTCTCCTTTGTGGTTCTATTTTTTGTTGGTTTCCAGGGTTGTCTTCTGTATAAAACTTCTTTTTAATTGCAAAAAATACAAAACAGGAAAATATTAAAAAATGAGAGGTTCCTCTGAAGAAAAAATCCCTGGCGTTGATATCAAAAGGATTTACCAGGGAAACTTCAGGGAGTTACTCAAATAAGTTCTTAGCTCATAAAATTTCAGCCTAGCAAATGGATAAACTTTAGCTGGCCAGTAGTTAACCATTTAATATTAGGAGTGGCAGGGGATGGGTTTAAACTTTAGCTGACAGCAGTGATATTCAACAGCTGTCCATTTAAAAATATCTGGGCAAACCTACCACAAATATAGCAAGTCTGAGATATCCAGATAAAGGCATCTGAATAACTAAATGGCTATATTCAGTTGCACTGAATATTTGGATAAGTTACTGAATGTCCGGTTAAAGTTAACCAGATAACTTAAATTTAACCTGATATAGTGTTGCTGAATTTTAGTCTTACTAGTTTTTTAATTTGCTTAATTTGATAGTGGTGGTGATGTTTCTTTTTTGTTTGAAGATAGCTTTTATTTAGTCCTGTATTCTTCTATGAAGGCTGTTTTTAGGTGTAAGATGTAAAATTAATTAGTTGAAATTTTTCATTCTCTTGTGATATCATCACCTGGCATCCATCAAATATTTTCTAAAAGTTACCCTAAAAAGAATTAACAGACACTTTTATAGGCATATGTGGCAGTTTCCAAGGCCCCACAGTGTGTTTCTACATTTTTGGAAGAATGGACATTTTTTCAATCAAGAATGAGGTGTGGGTTTTGTTTTGGGTTTTTTTGGGGGGGGGGCTTGGGGGGTGCTTTTCTTAACCTTTGGTACATATTCTGCTGTGTAGTTGGTTTTATGGATGAGTTCGGTGTACTTGAGAACATCTTTTTGTGACTCTGCTAGTTCTCTAGTTAGGTTTTTCTATATTTTTTTAAGTTTTATTTTTCAAAAGTTTTGTCAGCGGGCCCTGTGTAGACTGCAGTTCCTCTCAAAGCACCTCACCTTTCACCTCAACTATTTTTTGCAGCATAATTGAGAAGGCCAGCAGCTTCAGATTTTATCCCAAGTGCAGACGGAAGATGTCAATCATAGTTTATTCTCCAGGACCAAGCAGGAAGTCAGTCCTCACATATGGGTGATGTCGGCGCCGACAGAGCCCTCGTGCGGAGCATTTCCCCAGCTTTCAAAGAAAGCCTTTGGGAATTGCAGCGCACATGCGCGGTCCCCTTCCCGCCCAAGGGTGCCATCTTGCTCAGTCTTCTTTTTTCCGCGGAGCCCGACGGACATAGTTCGTTTTTCGCCAAGGAAAAAGTTGATTTCCCTATTTTTTGTACTTCTCCTTTGGTTCGACGCCAGATCCTTTTCCCGCCTGGGCCCGGTATGCCGGTATCGAGCCCACTCTCTCTCCTTTTCGGTTTTTGTCCTTCGTGACTAGCGTTCGCACCATTTTTTCTTTTTTCACTGGCAGCCCTGTCTTTTGGCCTCGCAGGGGCCCTTTTTCCCCCGATGGCTGCCAGCGGGTTTAAAAAGTGTGATCGGTGTAAGAAACTTATGTCTCTTACCGACACACAAGACTTCTGCCTCCGCCGCCTCAGACCCGATCATGACCCGATGATTTGTGGTCCGTGTGGCAAAATGTCCTCGAAGGCGTTGAGGAGTCGGCAGCACCAGAAGGATAGGATCTTCTCTGACTCCGCGTCCGGACGGGCCCAGACCTCTGATGTCTCGGGACTCCGGCCCCGAGCAGCGTCGAGATACCTCTGAGCGGGGGTCTCCTTCGCAGGAACAGCGCAGGAAGAAGAAACCCGCGAGGGCGGCGTTGGTGGACGCTCCTGGTTCCTCGAGAGCCAGGTCGCATAGCCCCGATAGCCGTCCCGGGTCTTCGGAGTCGGAGAGGCCTGCCAAGCAACCTCGTCTCGAGATGGAGTCTCCTGGACACGTGAGTGCTGTAGTCCTCGTAGACTCTCCTCCAAGGGAGCCGACGTCGGGCCCGACGCCATCGGGGCCCGAGTCAGGGGCTGCTGGGTCTCCTGAGCTCGGACTCAGGTTGACGGCCTTGGAGAGCAGCCTTGCTGCCTTCATGAAACAGCAGCGGGCATTGATCGCTGGTCTCACCGGTGCATCTGCCCCGACCACCGGGACATCGATGTCCAAGTCGACCCCGGAGGCCGAGCCGATCCTCGAGTCCATGCGGGCTCGAGTCGATCCTCGGCCACAGTCTCCTTCGGCCTCCCGTTCGGGACCGAGGTCATCGACACCGGTACCCTCGGCATCGGGGCGGAGAGCATCGGTGCCCACCCGACCGGAGCCGCTCAACACCTCCTCCGAGGAGTCGGACTGGGAGACAGAGGACGAAGAGTCACCCGACACCTATCAGACTCGATGTGTCCCATCGGACTCGCCGGAGTCTGAACCTCGGAGACGATCCCCACCGGAGGATACCCGGTTCTCGGACTTCGTGCGGGATATGGCCAAGGCCTTGGCCTTCCCCGCGGATCCCGAGGAGGAGCCTCGAGCCGAGGAGCTCGAGGCCCTCCAGTATGACTCTCCCCCGAAGGAGGCCTTTACTGTACCGGTTCCTCCGATGCTGGAGCGGCTGCTCTTCCGCATGTGGGAGAACCCGGCCTTGATGCCAGTGTTAAGCAAGCGGGTCGATTCCATCTATCGAGTCCGCAAGAGCCCCGGGTTCCAAAAGGCACAATTACCGCACCACTCCATGGTTGTGGAATCGCCATGCATCGACTGAAAAGTCAGAAGAAGCACTCCTTGGTGCCTCCCGGCCGGGAGGCCCGCAACCTGGATGCCCTCGGTAAGAAGTGCTTCCAGGGCTCTATGCTTGCTTGCCGTGTCCAGACATACCAGCTCTACATGGGCATGTATCTCCGAGACCTGGCAAAGGAGATTGCCAGGTTCTCTGCTGGTCTCTCCGAGGAACCTTTGCAGAGGTTCCAGGCCTTGTCCTCCGGTATTCGAGAGTGCTCGAAGTTTATCTCTCGAGCAGCCTACGATGGCTTCGAGGCTTCGGCCCGAGTAGCCGGGGCTGGCATCAATGCCCGCCGACAGGCTTGGCTACAGTCATCCGACCTCGAGCCATGGGTACAGGACAAGTTGGTCGATGTCCCCTGCCGAGGTGAAAACCTCTTTGGCAAGCCCATGGCTGAAAAGGCTGCAGAACTCGAGACCGAGACTCTGACCAGGACTAGGCTGTCCAGAAAAACCTCTGCCCTTTCTCAGAAGAAGAAGGGCTCGGGAAAAAAGACCTTTTACCCGAGGAAGTCCTCTGCCTATAAACAATACCCTCATTATCAGGCCTCTGCAGCTCCCCAAAAGGGTCAGCAGGCCAAGGGGCAGGGTCATGGGCCCCGTAGGCAGAAGGCCACCAACACCGGCCCCTGCTCAGCAGGGTGGGGGTTTTTGACTCAGAAAGCATAGCCTCTTCTCCTCAGCTGGCTTCTCTCAGCACAGGAGGCCGGCTGGCCCACTTTGCCCACCGGTGGTCAGCCGTCACATCAGATACCTGGGTGCTTCATATAGTCCAGAAGGGCTATCTTCTCCATTTTCACCAGGTACCTCCCTCCTATTTTCCAGGGGAGCCTCCCAGACTCCCTCTGCACAGGGACCTACTCCTTCAGGAATTAGCAAGTCTACTAGTACAGGTTGTGGAACCAGTGCCCCACCACCTGAGAGGTCACGGCTTTTATTCCAGGTACTTTCTGGTACCAAACAGAACAGGAGGCCTCAGACCCATCCTAGACTTGCGCAACCTCCACAAGTTCCTGGAGAGGGAAAAGTTCAAGATGCTTACCCTTGGAATCCTGCTGCCCTACCTCCAGCAGGAAGATTGGCTATGCTCCTTAGATCTAAAGGATGCTTATACTCACATCCTTATTCATCCCGACCACACACAATATCTCAGATTTGTTGTGGGAGGAAACCACTACCAGTACAGAGTACTACCCTTTGGCCTGACCTCCGCTCCCAGGGTGTTCACCAAGTGCCTGGCAGTGGTGGCGGCCTACCTAAGGCTTCAAGGTCTTTTTGTGTTTCCGTACCTGGACGACTGGCTCATCAGGGGCCAGTCTTCCCAGGAGGCCAATCAAGCCACCCTTCGCACTGTGGCTCTGCTTCAGCACTTGGGGTTTGTCATAAACTTCGCAAAGTCCACTTTGCTCCCGTCCCAGAACTTAGAATTCATAGGAGCAAGGCTGGACACTCTTCAGGCGAAGGCTTTTCTGCCAATGGACAGAGCCCACAGGCTGATGGATCTGGCCAGGCAGTTTCACAGCAATTCCCTGGTCTCTGCCAGGCAATTCCTGAGACTACTCGGCCATATGGCTTCCACGGTTCATGTCACCCCCAATGCCCGCCTGCACATGTGGCCTGCTCAGTGGAGCCTTCGCACTCAGTGGCATCAGGCCACTGGGAGCCTAGCGGACTCAGTAAGAATATCCAACCTGCTAGTCTCCTCTCTGCAATGGTGGCTTCATCTTCCGAATCTGGTACTCGGAGTGGTTTTTCAATCCCCTCCGCATTCTCAAGTGCTGATTTATTTATTTATTTATTTATTTCAGCTTCTTATATACCGCACTCTTTGACATCAGCGCGGTTTACAAATAACAGAAAGAAACCAGAACAACAGGCTGTTTGGTATTACATATAACAGGAGTATCAACTTGGATAACATGGGATAACTATTTACATGGAGTATATAATCTATTAGCTAGATGCTTCTCTTCTAGGTTGGGGAGCACATTGCCAAGGGACATGTACTCAGGGTCTCTGGACCCCTTGGGAGGCTGCTCAACAGATCAATTTCCTGGAGCTACGGGTGATATGCCTAGCTCTGAGAGCCTTCTCCCACCTCGCCTCTCACCAGTCTGTACTAGTCCAGACGGACAATCAAGTTGCCATGTTCTACGTGAACAAACAAGGAGGCACAGGCTCCTTCCTTCTATGTCAGGAGGCACAACGGCTGTGCTCTTGGGCCATCAATCATGGAATCCTCCTCAAGGCTGTCTATCTCCCAGGTCAAGAAAATTACCTGGCGGACAGACTGAGCAGGATCCTGCAACCACACGAATGGAGGTTGAACCCGTTGGTGGTTCAGCAGGTCTTTCTCAGGTGGGGCCTCCCCACCATGGATCTTTTCGCCAGTCCTCTGAACCGGCAACTCCCGAGATTCTGCTCCAGACAACCGCATCCTCTCAGAGTAGCAGCGGATGCGTTTCTGATCTCGTGGTCCACAGGCCTACTGTATGCATTTCCTCCCATGCCACTAGTGTCCAGAACACTGTTCAAAGTCCTCAAGGACGGGGCCTCAATGATCCTGATAGCCCCCAGGTGGCCGAGGCAACCGTGATTCCCGCTTCTGCTGCAACTGGCAGTGGACACCCCTCTTCCTCTGGGGTTTCAGCACGATCTGTCTCAGGATCAGGGGACTCTCTTGCACCCCAACCTCCAGTCCATTCATCTGATGGCCTGGCTGCTGAAAGGGTAGTCCTGGCTCCCCTACTACTGCCTCGAGAGGTGGAAGATGTGGTCTTAGCCTCTAGACGGCAATCCACCAGGAAATCCTACGCTCTTAAGTGGCGTAGATTCTCCGCATGGTGTGCTCAGCCCAGCGAGAATCCCTTCTCGTGCTTGGTAGCGGTGGTAGTATTGCAATATTTGCTTTACCTCTCCAATCTAGGCCTTAAGTCCAACTCTGTCAGGGTTCACCTCAGTGCTCTCTCAGCGCACCACTCGCCGGTGGACGGAAGGCCTCTTTCCAACCACCCTTTGGTGGCTCGTTTTCTCAGAGGCCTCCTTCTGCTTAAGCTTCCTTTGCATCCACCAGCCCCTGAGTGGGATCTGAATGTGGTCTTACAGCGGATTACTTGTCCACCCTTTGAACCTATGGCTACCTGCCCTCTCCATTTTCTCTCCTGGAAAACCTTGTTTTTGGTAGCTCTTACCTCTGCTAGGCGAGTGAGTGAACTGCAGGCACTAGTGTCTGATCCCCCTTATCTAGGATCTACAGGAATAGGGTAGTCTTACGGACTCACCCTAAGTTTCTTCCTAAGGTTGTCTCCCCTTTTCACCTCAATCAGGAGGTGGTTCTTCTGACCTTCTTTCCCAGACCGCATGCCAACCGGGCTGCGATGGTCCTGCATACCCTGGACTGTAGGAGGGCGTTGTCCTTCTACCTTGACCGTACGCGGGAGCATCGGAGGGCTGTTCAGCTCTTCGTTTCTTTTGACCCCAATAAGTTGGAGTTACCTGTCTCCAAGCGTACTTTGTCCATATGGGTCGCTGACTGTATCGCCTGGGCTTATGGGGCAGCAGGCCTCTCGTTGGAGGGTTGAGTCACGGCTCATCGTGTCAGGGCGAAGGCTGCGTCAGTGGCTCATCTCCGCTCTGTTCCGTTGGCAGACATCTGCCGGGCCGCTACTTGGTCTTCAAGCCAAACCTTTGCGGCCCATTACTGCCTTGAGAGGGAGTCCCGCAGGGACAGTGCTTTCGGACAGGAAGTACTCCATAATCTCTTTGGGGTTTAGGCAACTCCTACCCTCCGGCCCTGGTGTTGGGCTACCGGTCGGGGGCGTTCTCAGAGAAGATTCCTTCCTTACGTACTGACGAGCTAGAGGGAGCTCATTTTTTCCGCTTGAGGTCTCCGGTAGCCTTAAGCTGGGGAGTCCCATATGTGAGGACTGACTTCCTGCTTGGTCCTGGAGAAAGAGTAGTTACTCATCTGTAACAGGTGTTCTCCAGGAGCAGCAGGAATCAGTCCTCACAACCCTCCCTCCTCCCCTTGGAGTTGCAGTCATATGATTTATTTTGCTAATTTTTTTGCTGTCTTTTAGCTATGTCATCAGACTGAGCAAGGTAGCACCCTTGGGCGGGAAGGGGACTGCGCATGCACGCTGCAATTCCCAAAGGCTTTCTTTGAAAGCTTGGGAAATGCTCCGCACGAGGGCTCCGTCGGCGCCGACGTCACCCATATGTGAGGACTGATTCCTGCTGCTCCTGGAGAACACCTGTTACAGGTGAGTAACTACTCTTTATACAGTACAATCTCCTATGATACGTGTTTCAAAAGCACAAATTTGCTCCAACTTAACAGACCTACTACTACTAGTACTACTAATCATTAGTCTAGTGCTACAAGGCATATACAGCACTGCTCAGAGACATGTAAGAGATGGTCCCTGCTCAGAGTTTACAATCTAGTCAAGACAGGCAACACAACAGGTGGAGACTAAGATATGTCTAGGGAAGTGCTTTTCAAACGTTTATCCCATATGACCCTATTTTAACAACTGAAAATTCATATGACCCCCAGATGATGAAGTCAAAATAGTAGATCTCCAGGCTCCTTCCCCTTCCTCCACTAATCTAAAGCAGAAAGAAGCAGCAAAAGTAGTGGCAGCAGCAGTCAGCACAGGGTCCTTTGTGTCAGTGTGCAGTGTGTGCTTACAGACCCCAGTATTCAGAATGGGTTTCCAGTCCAACAGGAAATGTATACAGGAGGGGGGCACAGGCCTATGAATGCTCATTGGCTCATAGGCCACATGCTGATTGGTGACTAGCATTACTAGGCATAAGTCATAGTGAAAGTCCAGAGAGAAGGGAAAATGGCCATTTCCATTTCATCCTGCTAGACCAGTCCAGACAAAAGAGTTGTGTTCCCCTTCCAGCAGATGTTGGAGACAGAGAAAAAACTTCCAGAACCCTGATTGGTTGAGCTCTGGCAGGTACAGGCATACCCCTAGGGGGTCCTCCTCAGTATTTTCTCTGTCTCCAGCAGATGAAGGAGTTTTGTTTATCTCTCCTCAATTTCATTTCTTCCTTTATTTCTTACCTTATTTTTCTGGGTTCTTTTGCCCCCCTGGATGCACCCAGAACTCACAGGAGGTGTAGCTCTGGGTTTCCCAGGACAAGACAGCCCTAGATGGTAGTGCCCTAAGGTGATCTCCTGATTTTGAGGTCAGTGCAGCTCCCTCCACCGGGAGATCCCAGCCTTAAACCATGAGAGTTAGCAGGCTGCATGGAGGACAGCTGACTTCAATTAAGGCCTTTTTCTATAGCGGAACAGTTTGCTTAGTCTTCAGTATCATTTCACTGCTCTCCTTTTGCCTTTTCCCAAAGAATTGAGATGATCTGGGGGTTTCTTCAGTGCAGCTTCACAGTTTAAAAAAAAAAAAAAAACCGGCACAGCCATGCCAGCTTCAGTACAACGCTGCATTGGATGTAATAGAAAGCAGAAGGTCTTGTCTGACAGGATGTGTTCTGCTTGTCTTTCCCATCCTGGGGAATTTTCAAGAGGCCCTTCAGTCGCTCCCACATCCCTGACGCTCCTCCGGTTTTGCCGCCCTCATCTCTCGATGTCCTGCAGATCATGCCCACTCAGACTGCACCACTTTTATCTCCACAAGTGACCTCCTCGCAGCTGGAGTCTAGTACAGGGCCTTCAGAGGCACAATTTCTGGCGCTATTTCGCCAAGCATGGGCCCTATGGCAATCTAACTCTTTGGATGGGGCTCCCAAGTTGGTGGCAGCCCCAGAAAAGGAAACAGAGACAGTTTCACATCTTAAGCGGGCCCATAAGGTGTCAGACCGCAAGGCGGTATCCCCTTCCAAAAAGGTCCCTCATTTAACTGACGGGCCAGCGCTTCCTGACATAGATGAATCTTCGGCGGAAGACAGCCTCGCCGGATCGGATCGTGAAGATAGGGAGTATTCTCCTTCTGACTCTTCCATCACTGCAACAGACGATTCGCAGCATATCCGTCTTTTCCGGAAGGAAAAATTGTCTCCTCTGATAGAACAGGTGGTTGAGGCTCTGCGTCTCTCTGATCCACCTGAGTTGGACAGTTCTCACACGCAGTCTCAAGCAGATCCGATTTTACAGGGCATACATAGACCATCTAAAGCCTTTCCCTTTCCTGCGGAATTACAACAAATGGTGTCTCGAGAGTGGGAAACCCTGGATACCTCTCTGCGGGCAATATGCCGTCTCGGACAGCTATATCTCTGGTTACCTGCAGAGATAGAGCACTGGCTCTCCTATCTGAAAGTGGATGCCTTGGTGACGGGCATGACAAAGCATACCACCATCCCTGTGGAGGGTGGTACAGCACTCCGAGACCAACAAGACCGCAAAGTCGAAAATCTTTTAAAGACAGCCTCTTCATCTTCCACTCTGATGCTACAGGCGACTGTTTGTGATGGTCTAGTGGCCCGAGCCTTACTGCGCTGGTTTCAGCGTCTACCAGATGATCTGGCCATGGAGCATCTGGAATCTGCCACTGCCTTTTTGGCAGATTCTTTCTATGATTTGTTGCGTGTCTCAGCTCGTTCGGTAGCAGCAGTAAAGGTGGCAAGGAGGTGGTTATGGCTGCGACAGTGGGCAGCGGATGTCACCTCCAAGACACGCCTATCGAAACTCCCTTTTAAGGGGAGGCTCTTGTTTGGGGAAGATCTCGACAAATTGGTGAAGGATCTCAGGGAGGTGAAGCCTCAGCATCTGCTGGAAGATCACCTGAAATCCACTTTGCGGCACCCCTTCCGATCTTATAATCAGAGCTCTCGACGATTTTCAAGACCTCGCGACTCCCGGAGATTCCGATCGTATAAACCTGCTCCCTCTTTGCTTCCCTCTTGCCACTTTGGACAAAGAACTCAGTCATTTTGAGGAGCTCGGAAGGGCAGTGAGTCCTATTTGGGGACAGGAAAGTTGTCTGCAATGGCGCATCCTATCCGCTGACGGGACGAGCAGCCCACTCGAGACCCTCCCTCCGGTGGGAGGTCGATTGACCCTCTTTTTTCGACAGTGGGCAAATATAACCTCTGATCAATGGGTTCTCGACATTATCTCGCGTGGCCATTCCCTCGACTACTGGCGTCCTATTCCCAATGCCTTCCTGCTCTCTCCGGCAGGGGCACCCGGGAAAAGGCTGGCCATTCAAGCCACCCTGCGCCGGCTCCTCCTGCTCAACGCCATTCATCCCACCTTAGCTCTAGAAAGGGGGCTAGGCCGTTATTCCATCTATTTTGTGATGCCCAAGAAGGGCGGTTCCTTTCGCCCAATCCTGGATCTCAAGGGAGTCAACCCAGCCTTCGAGTTCCTCACTTCAGGATGGAAATGCTCTGATCTGTCATTCAGGCGGTATGCAAGGGAGAATTCCTCGCATCGCTCAATCTTGCAGAAGCATACTTTCACATCCCCATCTGGCCCGAGCATCAACGCTTCCTTCGATTCGCAGTCCTCGGCCAGCATTTTCAGTTTCAGGCAATGCCCTTTGGCCTAGCCTCCACTCTGCGGATGTTTTCAAAAGTAATGGTGGTAGTAGCCGCAGCCTTGCGCAAACAAGGCATTCGGGTGCATCCTTACTTAGACGATTGGCTTATTCAAGCGGATTCCCTTCCGGAGGCCTGCAGTACCGTAGCGAAGGTAGTTGCCTTTCTGGAGGGTTTAAGTTGGGTCATCAATCGCGCCAAGAGTTGCCTCCAACCATCTCAGCAAATCGACTTCCTAGGAGCAAGATTCGACACCTGTGAGGGCCGTGTGTTTTTGACGCAGGAGCAGTTCCTCAAGTTGTCGGCTCAACTTCGCCTTTTCCTGCTTCACTCCTCTCCTTGAGCTTGGGATTACCTTCAGGTCCTGGGAACTATGGCAGCCACCATTGATCTGGTGCCCTGGGCAAGGGCTCATATGAGCTGTCTTCAGGAAGCACTTCTCTCACGATGTTACCCTGTATCGCAGGATTATCAACTCCGTCTCCCACTTCTATCAGCAGTCAGGTGCAGCCTTCGTTGGTTGCTGTCAACACGCAATCTCCTTCAAGGGGTTCCCCTGGACAGCCCACGCTGGATTCTAGTGACAACAGATGACAGTCTCTCCGGTTGGGGAGCTCACTGTCTGTCTCACACAGCGCAGGGAACGTGGACGCCTCACGAGTCGAGTTGGGCTAGCAATCGGCTAGAAGCTCAGGCAGTCCACCTTGCCTTTGGATGTTTTCTACACTCTCTAAAAGGTCAGGCAGTTTGTGTCCTCTCCGACAATGCAACAACAGTGTCTTATCTCAACCGCCAAGGAGGCACAAAGTGTCCGGGAGTAACAAGAGAAATGAATCTTCTGTTTCCGTGGGCAGAAAGCCACTTAAAGGCCATCTCGGCGCAACATATTGTGGGGACAAGCATCGTCAAAGCCGACTTTCTCAGCTGACACTCTCTCGATTCCGGGGAATGGGAACTTGTTCCAGAAGCCTTTCAGGAAATAGTGCACAGATGGGGATTGCCTGCAATGGATCTCATGGCTTCAGCAGCAAATGCCAAGGTACCAGTCTTCTTCGGTCGCTGGAGGGAACACAGGTCCAACAGGATAGATGCGTTGGCACAGCCATGGCTGAACCATGTTCTTCTGTATGTTTTTCCTCCGTGGGCCATGATCAGCCAAGTTCTCCATCACATCATGGAACACCAGGGACCTGCTGATCCTGGTGGCACCAAACTGGGCCCGAAGACCCTGGCACTCAGATCTTGTGCACTTGTCTTGGGACGTTCCTCTGCTGTTGACAGCTTCTTCATCCCTTCTTCGACAGGGTCCAGTTTTCATGGAAAACCCCGATCCCTACTCACTTATGGCTTGGCTGTTGAATGCCGCAAGTTAGCTTGCAAAGGCTACTAAAGCAGAGTGGTATCTACTCTTCTCCATGCTCGTCGACGTCCCTGGCATATGCTCGCGTTTGGTGTGTCTTTGAGTTATGGTGTTTGCATCACTGGGTCTTCCCCTGGCATACAGATGTTCCAGACATCCTCACCTTTCTGCAAGAGGGCCTGGATAAGGGGTTAGCCTTTGGGACTCCACTTTAACTTGCTTCCGGGGCCGGTGCATGTCTGTTCACTGGCGTCGCACTCAGACGTGACTCATTTTCTCAGAGGAGTCAAGGTTACATCCATGGGATCTATCCTTGGTCCTAAAGGCTTTTATGGTCTGACCTTTTGAGCCCCTCAAGGAGGCTACTCTTCGAGACTTGACACTTAAAGCGGTGTTTTTAGTAGCAATAACCTCGGCTCCTAGAATCTCCGAATTGCAAGCTCTTTCATGTCAGGATCCCTATCTTTCATTTTCTGCAGAGGGCATCTCTCTTCGAGCAGTTCCCTCTTTCTTGCCGAAGGTTCTTACGTCCTTCCATCTCAATCAGCTGGTGTTACTGCCGGTCTTCTCGAAAGAACAATGCTCAGGGCAGCATAAAAATCTCAGGACAGTAGACCTCAAGAGAATTCTTTGTCTGTATCTGAAAATTACCAATTCATTTCGTAAAATGGATCATCTTTTTGTTCTTTTTGCGGGTCCTCAAAAGGGTCTCGTGGCCTCTAAGTCCACTATTTCCCAATGGCTACGTCAAGCCGTGGAGGCAGCCTATATTGGACAGGGTAGACCGGTACCTACAGGTATCCAGGCGCACTCCACTCATGCCCAGGCAGCTTCCTGGGCCGAATGTTCTCAAGTCGCTCCTATCGATATCTGTCGTGCGGCAACCTGGGCGTCATTGTCGTCTTTTTCGTTCGGCATTACCAACTTGATATCCAGGCGCCAGAAGACAGTCAGTTTGGAGCTGGGGTGCTTTCAGCAGCTCTCTCTGCCCACCCTAGAGGTAATTAGCTTGGGTACTTCCCGTTTGTCTGGACTGGTCTAGCAGGATGAAATGGAAGGAGAAATTTCCCTTACCGTTAATTTCCTTTCCTGGAATCCTGCTAGACCAGTCCAGCTCCTACCTGTCAGTTGCAGTTTACTGGTGCAGTAAAGCCGAACATCCTCTAGATGCCCTAAAGAAAATTTAATACAGGGGGATTTCCTAGAGACAGCCTTTTGTTTAACCAGCTCAGAGACCTTGCTTGGCACTCTGGGATATGTAGTTTTTCTTAGGCCAGTCAAAAGAATAAGTTGTGGAAACGAGGTAAGGCTTAAACAGGTTTTATTCCCCTTCCGGGAGGATTCTTTCAGTGGTCAAAACAAAAAGGTAAACAGCCCCACTTTGGGCACAAACAAAGAAACAAAATGGGAACAGAAAAATGCTTATCTTCAGCTTTTAACATGCAAACAAAAGTAGTTAAATAGCCCTTTTTCAGCACACAAAAACCCTTTTCTTTGTAGCTTTAAGGCTTGGCAAGTATCACAACTTGTTCACCGCAGAGAAGATATATTATCAGAAATTGTAAGCGTACAGTCCATGTATTCATTACACGTTGTGTCCCCCTGTACCTCACACTGCATATCCTCCTCTTTTGCCTTTAACAATTCTTCTCTTGCACAGTTCGGCACATTATTAAACAGTCTCTCTTTGTTATTCAGAGATTCTCTTTCTCTCTCTGTGAGAATGTGTGACAGGCTACTACCACATTCACTGGAGTACTTAATTTGGGAGCCTCTCAAATGCTGAGGACCATAGGGGAAATTACAACATTCACCTTTCCCTCTATTAGCTACAATTGGTTTACCTCTTGGCAGTCTCTGACTCGGGCTTCTCTCTGCTGCTGCAGACACCGGAGTAACGTCAAGTGGAAGCTTTCCACGGTTCCTGCCTTTTGTCCTTCTCCCAGATACAAGATTATCTTCAGGTACAAAAGCTTTACTTTTCCTGTGCCAATTACTAGGGTAAATAGTTTCCTCAGGCTTCCTCCAACTAGCTTCCCAATTGAACTCTCTGTTACCTTTCAGATAACTTCTGCCGAGCTCTGACGCTTCTGTGCTCTGCCTTCCACCACAGGCACCTGGGTTCTCACTCTCTCCCTTGGAATAAAACTTTTTAGCTCTTACAGCTCTTCCATCGGCTTCATTCCAACCCGAGCTTCTCCCAGCACGTCCTTGGCTCTCTGAACACTCACGACTGCCTGTTCCCGTGTTCCTTCCGGGTTCTGTTCTGCTTCTGCCTCTAACTCCATGTGCATTGAGTTTATCTGCGTGTGTGTCAGCTCCACCCACTCCCAGCTGGCTTTCATCAGTTACTGATCCCTCAGCCTTTCTGCTGCTTGGGCATGTTTCTCTAGCTCGTGACCTGATTTGTTTGGGTTGCCTATAGCAACATCCTGACATGTGCTCCTCTGAAATGTCAGAATCAGTTTCACTGCCTGCATCTTTGCCTATTTCCATGGGCTCTGTTAAACCTACTTTGTGACAAGTTACATTAAGTTTGCTGTACAGACTATACTGAGGAGGACCCCTAGGGTATGCCTGTACCTGCCAGAGCTCAAACAATCATGGCTCTGGAAGTTTTTTCTCTGTCTTCAACATCTGCTGGAAGGGGAACACAACCCGTTTGTCTGGACTGGTCTAGCAGGATTCCAGGAAAGGAAATTAACGGTAAGGGAAATTTCTCCATTTCTGTGACAATCTCCAAGCAGGCTATAACAGGTGAGAATCCAAAATCACAGTCAAGCCAATCATCTGAATATCATAAAAATATCACTTCAAAACATTTTCTTCAGCACTGGAACGATGACAAAAATCATTGTAGCATTTGATAAATAAAAGGGGAAAAGACCTCAGTACTATCCCAGTAAATGTAATTTGGACCCTACAGTGTGGTCCTTGTCTCCAAAACATTTATTTTTATTTCAAAAAAATTTTAAAAGCCCACACTCAATGTATAAAAATACAACATGGGCATTGCGCTATATATAACTTCCAGTCACTACAGTCACACTTGGGGTTTAACTCGATGTGGCCGCATTTCATAAACAAGCTGCTTCAGGAGTGTAGCCAACAAGCTTTGTTTGTTCTCCCCATGGAGAGATACATTAGTCCATTTTGACTGATAATAAAACTACAGCTAGCATAAATACTTGCTCATGGTATTTGTGTCAAAGTTGTTTGTGATTAGTAATGTTTTCTGAGTTTTTCTGAGCTTTTCAGTCTTGTTTACTGCTTGGAAAGTTTCCTACTGGCTTCTCTCAGTGCTGTACCATCACTGAAAGTTACTCAGATCTGCTTCCACCTGATAGCTAGGGAGCATAGCCCATTCATTTGTACTAGTCTACCAGAATTCAAGGAAAGTAAATTAATAAGTATGTAAAATATATCCTTAAGTTCCAAAAGATGAGGCTCTAGTTGTGTCTTGAATAATTTAAAGGAGATCCACTCAATAGAACTAGCACCAAAAAAGGGAATTAAAGCCTAAGGACCATACAGTGGCACTGTCTCTTGGTGGCATGGAAATACTTTCTTCTTTATCTACTCCTTTTGCACCAAATCTAAAGGATAAGACACAAAGATTACTGGCATGAGAGGTTAGATATGATTGGTATCTCAGAGACCAGGTGGAAGGAGGACAACCAGTGAGACACACTGATAATTTGGTACAAACTATATCGCAATGAGAGTAGATAAAATTTGTGGAGGGGTTGCGCTCTATGTTAGAAAGGGCATTGAGTCACATAGGATTAAGGTTTTGCAGGAAACAAAATGCACTGTAGAATCTCTATGGATAGAAATTCTATGTAAAAAGGGGAAGGCAATGGCAGTGGGGGTATACTACCAACCACCTGGCCAGAATGAACAGATGGATAATGAAATGCTGAAAGAAATCAGGAAAGTTAACAAAAGTTACAACACAGTAATAATAATGGGTGATTTCAATTACCCCGGTATTGACTGGGTCAGTGCCATGGCGGGAAATAGCTTCTAGATGAAACACATGACTGCTTCTTGGAGCGGCTGGTTCATGACAAGAGGGGAAGCTATTTTGGTCCTAGTCCTTAGTGGCATGCAGGATCTGGTACAAGAGATAGGGGTGTTGAGGCCACTTGGCAATAATGATCATAGCATGATCACATTTGATTTAATAAATGAAAGAAGGACAGCAAGGAAATCCACGGTACTGCCATTTAACTTTCAAAAGGGAGACTATCTATTTATTTCTTTAGCTGTATTTATATACTGCCTTTCTCCGGGTCAAGGCGGTTTACATAGAACTGAGGAGTAACTTACATTGAACATTCGTATCAACTATTTATAGCATGCAATCAAAGAGTGGCTTGCTCTTAAGTAAAAACAGGATTTTTAGATACAACAGTTATTGACAGGCTGGTGTGTATTGTTCTAGTGGTAGGGGGTTATTCATTGCAGCTCAAGTGTTCCGTAAAGAGATGTCTTTAATTTTTTGGGGAAGGTCTTGAGGTCTGTGGTGTTCCTGAGCTGGTCCGGCAGTCTGTTCCATATGGAGGGTGCATAACGTTGGAAGACTCTTTTGTATGACTGTTGATTTGCTTTTGCTTTGATGTGGGGAATGCTGAGAGTGTTCTTGTTGAGGTCCTTCTGGCTCTGTGCGGTTGTGAGGGCTGTATGAATGTTTGTAGGTGTGTGTGTGGGGGGGGGGTGTTTGAATGAATTGCTTTATGTGTTAGCATGATGATCTTGTATGTTATGCAGCTTTACAGGGGGAGTCAGTGAAGCTTTTTGAGTATCAGGGTGATGTGTTCTTTTCTGGTTGCTATCAGTAGAATTCTTGCTGTTGAGTGGAAGGCTGTCTGAAGAGGTAGGAGTGTGGAATGCGGGAATCTTTGTAGGATGGCGTTGCAGTAGTCCAGGTGGGGTATTATTGATGCTTGGAAAACTGTACGGAAGTCATCTGGTTCGAGAAGTGGTCGAAGGCGCTGGAGTGTCTTCGCTTTGAAGTAGATTATTTGGGAGGTCTTTCTTATGTGTGATTTGAAAGTTAGGTGCTGGTCGATGGTGACTGACTTCGGTTTTAGTTTTGATTGTGGTGATGTTCAGTGTTATCATGGGGGGTAGGGTGAATGCAGTGTCTCTTGTTATATATAGTGCATTTGTCTTGTTGTAGTTTATTTGTAGGTTGTTTTCTGTTAACCATTTTGTAACTTCAGTGAAGCATTTTTGGTGTGCTGTTATGTCTGGTTGGTGTGTGTCGATTGGTCCATAAATCATAATGTCATCAGCATAGACGTGTAGGTTTAGTTTATGATTTCTTATGGTTGTGCAGAGCGGTTGGAGGTATAGTTTGAAGAGCATAGCAGAGAGGGTGGATCTCTGTAGCACACCTTCAGTTTGCTTGTATGGTGGTGAAAAGTTGTTTCCAAACCTTATTTTCTGATATCTGTCAGTGAGGTAGGATATGAACCACTTGTGGAAAGTTTCCTTTATTCCGATCGTATGGAGACGTTGTAGCAGCATTTGGTGGTTTACGGTGTCAAAGGCTGATGAGATACTGAGAAAGATTGATAGGTAACCTTGGTTGATCCGCTGCATTCCTTGCATGAGTGTATTTACTAATGTGGTTAGTAAAGTTTCCACTCTGTGTTGTGGTCGAAAGCTGTGTTGCTAGGGATCTAGGAGATTGTGTCTCTCAATGTGTTCTTGGAGTTTATACTGAACAGTTCCTGATCGTATCTCCAATCTAGTCCCAGACCTCTGTGTTGTCCACCTTATTCAGCAGCTTGGAGACTGAGGAACCTCCTCCTTCTATGACATCATCAGTATATCCTGCCGGTAACCACCTCCATTTGCCAGTTACCTCAGTCTCCAAGCAGCTGAAGGGATGGTGAGCCTGGGAGGTCCGGGCTCACAGGAGGAACAATTGAGTATAGTTTTAGGTGTAGTTGGAAAGATTTGGATTAAAAAAAAAAAAAAAAGAGAGAGAGATAAGAAAGATAAGGTGAAAGCTGGTTTTTTAGGGGCTGTACCTTTAAGCTGAGATTGAAGGCTCTCCCCCCTCCTGGAGGAGTTTTCCTGCCTCCGGTGTGTTGGAGGATCCCACTTAACGGGGCAGAAGTTGCCTCCGATAAAGGCAGCGGGGAAGTCCATTTTCTTAGCAGAGCAGCTGCAGACGGACCCAGCCGGCGTTACACAGAAGTCCTGCCTGTTGGTACGCAGTGGCTAAGCGCTCTCGTCCCCCCTCCCCGGTGCAGTTCCAGGCAATAGCTCGGGTTCGGCGATGGGGCAGGAGCAGAAATTTCACTCACAGCTGTGTCTGGGTATAGGAGACCTGCGAAAGGTAAGAGGACCCGATTGCTTAATTTCCTGTAAGCGCGTTTGAGCGCAAAACGGACAGCGGACCCAGCCACGTGGTGGCAGCGCGGGAAGTCTCGGAGCAGCGTCAGGCCTAGCACAGAGTGCACGGAGAGTGCCTCGTGAGCGCATTACGAGCTAATTTCTTAATTTGAAGGGGCTCAGCCTTTTGTAGCTCGTCGAGTCTTGCTATTTTCAAGAGACTTTTGTACGGGTGTTTTAGTTCGACGGTTTTGGTTCCCCCGGGCCTTGCTTAACTCGAGGCAGCTAGTTCAGTGCGGGGATGCCCACTAGGCCCCAGTGTTTTTGTTTGTGGGGCTAGAAGGGGCTCGGCAGCAGATTCGGGGGTGTGAAAAAGTTGTTTGAAAGAAGCCTCTACCATGGACAACATTGCAGAGGGCAAGGAGGATCGCCTGGAGGCAGAAGCAGGACTTTCAGTCACTCAAGCAGCCAGCTTGCCCCATGGGGAACCGGTGGCGGGTCCCTCCTCCGCACCGGATGTCTCTCCCTCCCTGGCGTCCTGGTCCAAGGGGCTGGAGTCTATCTTTTCTAGGGACTTTGTAATGCTCCTGCAACAGGCAGTGGGTAGCATCTCGCAAGGGCAGGCTGGGGAAAAAGCCCAGGGATGCGAAGGAAAGAGGTCTGCGACCTCTCTGCTTACTGACGAGTTACAGGACGGAGCAAAGAGGCCGAGGTTGGCTGAGGACCTTCAGGTCCCCTCTGTTGTTTTGGAGGGGCAACTGTCAGATGAGGAAGGCCGAAGTCTGGACATGGAAGAGGATTTGGAGGAAGGTGAGCGTGCTGATAAGGAGGACCAAGCTAGAGTAGTGCGGGTCTTCTGCAGAGAGGAGCTGCCAGTTCTCATTGGGAGAGCGCTAAAGGCGCTAAACATGCCGGTCCCGGGGTCGGGGGAAGATGAGACCCTAGAGGATCCGTTATTACAAGTTTTTAGGAAGAATCAAAGGGTGTTTCCAGTGCATAGGGTTTTCCAGGAGATGATTCAGGAAGAGTGGAATATTCCAGAGGCGCCCCTTAAGGGTTCTAGAGTGATGAATCGCCTTTACCCTCTCGTGGAACAAGATAGAGAGGTATTTAGGGCTCCCAAGGTGGATGCGGCGGTAGCGGCAGTAACGAAGAAGACCACGATCCCGGTTGAGGGCAGTGCGGCTCTTAAGGATTCCCAGGACAGAAAGCTGGACGTTCTACTGAGACAGATTTTTGATGTGAATGCCGTGTCACTCCAGGCAGCTATCTGCGCCGCCTGGGTGGCCAGGGCCTGCCTGCAGTGGGCACAGAGGGTCCCAGGAGGTCAGGAGGGCGACAACAACGGGGAAGCGTCCAGGCTGGAGTCTGGGGCGGCCTACCTGGTGGATCTTCATTATGATCTGATGCGAGCGCTGTCGAAGAGCATGGCATCCGCGGTAGCTGCGAGGCATTACTTGTGGCTTTGTAATTGGGCGGCGGATAACTCTTCTAAGTCAAGGCTCAGTAAGCTTCCCTTTAAGGGGAGGCTCTTGTTTGGTGAAGATTTGGAGAAGTTGGTCAAGGATCTCGGGGAATCTAAAGGGGGCAGATTACCTGAAGACAAGCCCAAGCTTGGGAGGACGGCACCCGGGAGCAAGGGGCAACAGCGGGATTTTCGTCGTTTTCATTTCCAAAGGTTTAATCCCAGCCAGAGAGGCAGGTTCCCCAGCAGAAATCAGGGATTTCGGGGATTTCGAGGAGCAGGAAGAGGTTTTGGGGCTGCCGCCTCCTCCTCTGCCTCCAGTGTTAGGAAATCGCAATGAAGTCAGGGGGACCCAGGCGCCCCTAGTCCCGTAGGGGGGCAGTTGCAAGAATTCTTCGACGCCTGGGTCCGTGTCACGTCAGATAAGTGGGTGCTGGAGGTTATTCGAGAAGGGTATGCGCTGGAGCTGCGGTGTCCGGTGCGGGATGCGTTTGTGAGGTCCCCCTGCAAGTCGTCGAGCAAGTGCGAGGCGGTGCGGGGGACCTACCGAGGCTCCTGGATCTCGGGGCAATAGTTCCGGTACCTCAGACCAATGCGGCTGCGGTCAATTCTCCATTTACTTCGTGGTCCCAAAGAAGGATGGAGGGATTCGGCCAATTTTGGATCTCAAGGAAGTGAATCGTTGTCTTCGAGCTTAACATTTTCACATGGAGACTCTACGCTCGGTCATTGTAGTGGTTCAGGCGGGAGAGTTCCTTACCTCTCTAGATCTGTCGGAAGCGTATCTTCATATTCCCATACGGCCGGACCATCAAAGGTACCTCAGGTTTGCGATGCCCTTCGGGCAGTTTCAGTTCAGAGCTTTGCCGTTTGGCCTGGCAACGGCCCCTTGCACGTTTACCAAGATCATGGTAGTGGTCGCGGCGGCTTTGCGAAGGGAAGGGGTTCTGGTGCACCCTTACCTAGACGATTGTTTGATCCGGGCAAAGTTGAGAGCAAAGAGGTGACGGCCAGGGTGGTTTCCTTCCTGGAGAGTCTAGGTTGGGTGGTCAATATGTCAAAGAGTCAGTTGGTCCCCTCCCAGTGCCTGGAGTACTTAGGAGCTTGGTTCGACACGAAGAAGGGGCAAGTGTTTCTGCCTCAGCTAAGAGCGCAGGGCTTGCGGAAGCTGGTCTGAAGATTCTTGAGCAGTGCGGCTCCCACAGCATGGAAGTACCTTCAACTGTTGGGCACAATGGCGTCCACGATCGAGTTGGTGCCCTGGGCGAGAGCGCACATGAGGCCGTTGCAGAGGGTGTTGCTCAGGCACTGGTCGCACCAACGGGAACCGTTGTTGCGGAGGCTCGTTTGCCCGGTGGAGACGCGGAAGGCCCTGCGTTGGTGGTTAATTCCCGAGTCTCTGAGGAAGGGAAAGCCGTTGGAAGCTCCAGTCTGGGTACCTGTGACAACGGACGCCAGCCTCTGGGGTTGGGGAGCGCACTTCCAGGGCAAATTCACTCAGGGGCAATGGAGTCCTCTGGAGAAATCGTGGTTGATCAACAGGTTAGAGTTGCGAGCGGTGTTGTTGGCCCTGCAGAATTTTCAGGCCTATCTCCGACAATGCAACCACGGTGGCTTATGTCAGTCGACAAGGGGGCACCAGCAGTGTAACGTTGGAGGCCGAGGACTTGTGCAGATGGTCCGAGGAGAATCTTTTAGACCTGTCGGCGGCGCATGTCGCAAGGGTGGACAACGTCGAAGCCGATTTTCTCAGTCGAGTAAAGGTGGATCCCGGAGAGTGGACCCTTCATCCAGAGGTGTTCCACATGTTAGTACGTCGATGGGGCATGCCGGTCATGGACCTCATGGCAACGTTTCAGTCGGCAAAGGTTTTACAGCAGAAGAAGAGAAAGGATGTTGGAAGGTCTGGATGCTCTCATTCAGAACTGGCCACAGGAGCAGCTCCTGTACATTTTTCTGCCGTGGGTCCTGATAGGCAGGGTGCTTCAGTGGATCGAAAGGTACAGAGGACAGGTGATTCTGATAGCTCCGGATTGGCCGCGCCAGCCTTGGTACGTGGATATGATAAGGCTTCTGGTAGCAAGGCCGTGGCATCTTCCGGCCAGGACGGATCTGTTATTCCAGGGGTCTCTGCTCATGCCGCACGTGGATCGCTTCTCGCTTACGGCCTGGCTATTGAAAGGGCTAGGTTAACGACTAGAGGCTATTCCACGACAGTAATTTCCACTTTGCTGAGGGCCAGGAGAAGATCGACGTCCTTAGCGTATGTTCGAGTCTGGAGAGTGTTCGAAGGATGGTGCAACGACAGGGCGTCTGAGGCATTGAGAGCGACCATTCCCCAGATATTGGAGTCTCTGCAGGATGGGTTCATCAAGGGGTCGACGGCCGCATCGCATAGGGTGCAGGTCGCGGCCCTGGCGTGTTACCGGGGTAAGGTAGGTGGTTGGCCGCTCGGGGATCATGTGGATATTAAGCATTTTTTAAGAGCGGTGTCTCTATTATGGCCACCAGCTAGGCAGATAGTACCTAAGTGGCATCTTCCGTTCGTTCTAGAGGCGTTGGAACGGGAGCCGTTTGAGCCCCTGTCTCAGGCGTCATTGAAGGATCTTACGTTAAAAGTGGTGTTTTTGGTGGCAGTCTGTTCAGCAAGACGGGTCTCTGAATTACAGGCGTTGTCCTGTAAGGAGCCCTACCTTTCGTTCTTTGACTCAAGAGTGGTGTTAAGACCAGTACCGGCGTTTTTGCCCAAGGTGGTGTCAGCATTTCATCTGAATCAGGAAATGTCTTTGCCGGTGTTTAGGAGTGGCACTGGGGGTTCAGACCCGCAGAGGCTGAATCGTTTAGATGTCAGGTGGGCATTAAAAAAGTACCTGCGTCGGACGTCAGAGTTTCGTAAGTCGGAGAGGCTTTTTGTTCTCTTCGCTGGGCCAAGGAAGGGTGAGTCGGCTTCAAAGGGCTCCATTGCCCGATGGATCAAAGAGGCGATTGCATCCGCGTATGTGTTGAAGGGTAGACCGGTGCCTGAGGGGCTTCGGGCTCACTCTACTAGGGCGCATGCTGCGTCCTGGGCGGAAGCTAGATTAGTGTCGCCGCTGGAAATCTGTAAGGCAGCAACCTGGTCGACATTGAATTCCTTTGTGAAGCATTATTCACTGGACATTCAAGCAAACCGGGACGCCTGTTTTGGAGCGGCGGTCCTTCAGGCTGGAAAGGGCGATCCCTCCCGTTAGTTTACTGCTCTGGTACAGACCCAGAGGTCCGGGACTAGACTGGAGGTACAATCAGGAAGGTTAAATTAGACTTACCTGCTAATTGTTGTTACTGGAGTAGATACAGTCTAGTCCCGTAGCCCTCCCCAGTACGGTTTTGATATGGATTACAGCCTGAAGCTCTGACAGCGGAAGGTCTGGGACCTTTACAGGTAAGAAGATTTGTTTTCATAGGGGTTAGCTGACCCTGGGCGGGTAGGGTAATACCTAGAGGTAGGCCCTCCTAACAGGTGAGGGGGGCCTCAGCTGGTTTAAAGGTTGACGTTAAAGTTTTCCTTGGGGGGGGGGAAAGTCTCCCATCTCTGTTTTAAGCTAGTTCAGTAAGTGACGGTTTACAGTTGTTATTTACGGTTCATGCTTACTTGTTGCTCCGGTGAGTCTGCTTTGTCAATAGGAAACTGGCAAATGGAGGTGGTTACCGGCAGGATATACTGGTGATGTCATAAAAGAAGGAGGTTCCTCAGTCTCCAAGCTGCTGAATAAGGTGGACAACCCAGAGGTCCAGGACTAGACTGTATCTACTCCAGGAACAACAATTAGCAGGTAAGTCTAATTTAAACTTTTCTCTATGATTTTCGCTACAAAGGGTAGGCTTACAATGGGCTGTATGAAGCCGGGTCTGATGTGTTCAGGGTTGTTTTTTTCAGCGTGGGACGAATGAGGAGGTTTTTAGGCTTGTAGGCATGATTCCTTGTTGGGGTATTTTTCATGTGAATTTAGTGATTATTCCACTGAGTTCTTTTTTGACTGTCTTTATCCATGATGTGAGGCAGGGAGTGAGGGGGGAGGTTGTGTTCAGGGATGTTATGGTTTTCTCTATTAATAAAAGTTTTTTCAAGTACATTTGTAGCAAAAAACCTGTGAGACAGTCAGTTGCACCATTGTATGATAGAGGAATAAAAGGGCCACTAAGTGAAGACAAGGCCATAACGGAGAGACTGAATGAATTCTTTGCTTCGGTCTTTACTGAAGAAGATGTAGGGAATTTACCTGTGCCTGAAATGGTATGCAAAGGTGATGTATCAGAAGAATTGAAAGAAATATTGATAAACCGGGAAGCTGTATTACAACTATTTGATAAACTGAAGAGTACCAAATCACCTGGATCAGATGGTATACATCCAAAGATCTTGAAAGAACTGAAATATGAGATTGCAAACCTATTAGTAATCTGTGAACTATCATTAAAATCAACTGTAGTACCTGAAGAGTGGAGAATGGCCAATATAACACCAGCATTTAAAAAGGGTTCCAGGGGTAATCCGGGAAATTACAGCACAGTGAGTCTGACATCAGTACTGGGCAAAATGTTAGAAACCATTATAAAGAATAAAATTACTGATCATATATATAGTCATGGTTTAATGGGAGAATGCCAACATGGATTTAGCCAAGGAAAGTATTGTCTTACTAATCTGTTATGTTTTTTTGGAGGTGTGAATAAACAGGTAGCTGGCTGATATCGGGATTTTCAGAAAGCCTTTGACAAGGTCCCTCAACAAACCCTTGGCGAAATTTTTACAAAAGTCATGGGACTGGAGGCAGTGTATTTTTGTGGATCAGAAATTGGTTAAAAGATAGAAGGCAGAGAGTAGGGCTAAATGGCCAATTTTCTCAATGGAGAAAACTAAATAGTTGAGTACCCCAGGGATCTGTGCTGGGCCCGCTGCTTGTTAAAATATTCATAAATGATCTGGAAATGGGGATAACGAGTGGGGTGATCAAAGTCGCAGATGAGACAAAATTATTTGAAGTTGTTAAAACCCAAGAGGATTGTGAAAAATTGCAAGAGGACCTTCATAAATTGGAAGACTGGGCATCCAAATGGCAGATGAAATTTAATGTGGACAAGTGTAAAATTATGCACCTAGGAAAGAGCAACCCTAACTTTGGTTACATAATGTTAGAAACCACCACACAGGAAAATTAATTTAGGCATTGTCGTGGATAATATGTTGAAACTCTACATCCATTGTGCAGCGGCAACCAAGAAAGCTAATAGAATGCTAGGAATCAGAAGGAAAGGAATGGAGAATAAAACCAAGAATATTATAATGCCTCTGTATTGTTCTGTGGTTCGACTGCACCTTGAATATTGTGTGCAATTCTAGTCGCTGTATCTTGAAAAGGATATAGGGGAATTAGAAAAGGTACAGAGAAAAGCCACCAAAATGGTAAAGGGAATGGAAGGATACCCCTATGAGGAAAGGCTTAAAAGGTTAGGGCTCTTCAACTTGGAAAAAAGAAGGCTAAGAGGAGATATGATAGGTCTGTAAATGGAGTGGAACAGCTTAACGTAGATCGGTTGTTTATGCCATCAAACAATAGAAAGATGAGACTTCCGGTGAAGTCACGGAGCTTATGGCCGCAGACTAGCCAAGCTCTATCCGATTCCCATCAGAGTGTGAGAAAATAAGCGACATCCCTAGTAGCAGAGTGGATGGGAGACGAACCCCGGTGAGTGCCATGTCAGCCCAGAAAAAACTGGTGGGGTTCCAGTCTACGTATGCGCGCAGTAAGGAGACAGCACTGAAGAGTGTGGGGGAGGCGGAGGAGAGTGGCGATATGGAGAGCCCTGACGAGGAAAATGATGAGAGAGTGCAGTCGCTGGAAGGAGCGGAGTTGAAAGACTGGTTGATGGAATTCAAACGAGATATACAAGGAGACTTAAAAGCGATGCAAAAAGACTTAAAGGAAACCTTATATACACTACAGCAGGAGCTGAATAATTTGGGACAGCGCGTTGAGGAGGTGGAAGAGCATGTGGGCATTCAAGATGGAGTGTTGCAGGAAATGGTGGCAGAGCAGAGCAAAATAAAGGTGGTACAAGAAGAAATGCAGGAGAAGATGGAGGAAATGGAGGACAGAGTGAGGAGGAATAATCTCTGAATCAAAGGGATTCCTGAATCTGAGAAATATAAAGACTGTGTTCAGGTGGTGAAGCGTTTGTGCCTGCACATTTTGGGATTGGAGGGGGGAGACGCAGAACAAGTGGACACAATAGGGGTGAAGAGAGCACATCGTAGCCTGGGACCACGTCGAGAAAAGCAAGTAAGAGATATCATTGTGTGTATGAGCTGCTTTCTGATAAAAGAGCAAGTGCTGAATGTGGCAAGGAAATTTGGCCGCATTGCCTGTGAGTCATGTGAAGTGGAAATATTCAATGATTTATCCAAGGGAACATTGGAGAGGAGGAAAGGTATGAAGGAGGTGACAGCGTATTTACGGGGAAAAGGACTGAGATATCGTTGGTTATTCCCCTTTGGTCTTCTGATGACGGTAAATGGGACTTCCAAGAAGGTGAAAGTGGTGGAAGAAGCATGGACTGTGCTGCAGGAGCTGGGATGTGATCAATTACCAAAGACACAGGAGAGAGAGTGGGAAATGATTAATAAAGAATCCAGAAATAAGGTGCATGGTCTTTCACAATGGCAGAGAGTGACTGAGAAGGGGAAGAGACTAAAAAGACTCTCGTAAGACCAGAAAAGAGTGGAGAAGGAAGTGGATACTTGAACGGTCAAGAAGAAAGGACTGTAAGGTTGGAGTGATATTGGACATATAGAGCTGACATGGGGAGGTGGGTAATATGAGGGTTGCTGTATAAGTTAAAAATGATGATGTGGGGTGATGATGTGAAAGGGAAGGACTAGAGGGGAGTTATTTGGGGGGGTATATGGGCGAGCGGGAGGTTCTGGGAGGGGGAACGAGAGGGATGAATGATAACGAGAATGGGGGTAAAGAGGCGGGAAACTGGGGACATGAAAGGAGATATGTGGGCTGATCTTTCAGGGATATATGGAGGGAATGGTAAATAGGGATGTGAGTGGGGGATGGAGATGGGATAGGATATGACACATGGAAGGAGAGAAAGGAGGTAGGTGGGAGGAGAGGAGGGGGAGGAGGGACTTGGAGGGGGAAGGCAGGGAGGGAGGGGGTTGGGGTGGGAAAGGGAGGGGGGATGAGGGGAGGGGATTAGGATGGATGGACACAACTAGGGGAGGGGTGGTAAGTGGGGATTGGAGGTACACAAGAAGATGTTGAGGATTGGGTCAGTAAATGTGAAAGGGTTGAATTCGCCAAATAAAAGAAACCAATTATTTTGTGAGATTAGGAAGAATAATTGGGAGGTGGTTTTACTGCAAGAAACTCATCTGCGGAGGGGGGAAGTTGGGAGGTTAAAACATCGTGGGTTTCCAGATAAATTTTTTTCTTGTAATAAGGGAGGTGCAAAGAGGGGGGGAGTAGCTATATTGGTGAAGGAAGTGGAATACAAATTTGAGAATGTTTTCGGGATGAGGAAGGGAAGGTGGTAGTTATAAAAGGGAGGTGGGGGAATGAGGATATTAACATTGTGTCGCTGTATGGGCCAAATGGAGCACAGAGGACATTTTGGAAGGGCACTAGCCAATTGTTGGAGAGGGAGGTACAGGGGAAGCTGCTCATAGGGGGGGGATTTTAATGTTACATTACAGGAGGGGTTAGATAGACATCTGAGAGGGTGGGATGGGAGAGGACAGAATAGGAAAGGGCTAAAACAATTGATGGAGCAGCATAATCTGGTGGATGAATGGAGGGTTCGGCATCCTACGGGGAGAGAGTATACTTTTATCTCCAGGAACAAGCAGGAATGTAGTCATCACATATGGGTATCGTCGGTACCGACGGAGTCCGCGGGGGAACGCTCCCCAGCGTCCAATCAGAATGCTTTTGGGAGCATCCCACAGCGCCTGCGTGCTGCCTTCCCGCCTTTCCCAACTGCCTCTCTCCAATTCTTCTTTTTCCGCGGAGCCAGCAGGTCGTGTTTCCTGTCACCGCAGAAGAATTTCTTTTTTATTTCTTTCTTTTTGTGGTCGCGTCTGCCTTCTTCAATGCTCTACCGGTACCGCCGGTCTTTCTTTCTTATTTCTGTAAAAAAAAAAAAATAATAATATTTCTTTTTTCCTTTTCTTCAGGTGCACGCGCCTTTTTTGGGCCTTAGGCCCAAAAACGTTTTCCTCAACATGGAAAAACCTGCTTCAGGGTTTAAAAAGTGCACCAAGTGGGACGGTACCATCTCCGTCACCGACACCCATGAATGGTGTTTAAAATGTTTAGGTCCTGACCACTCCATCACGGATTGTGTGTCCTGTGCCATGATGTCTAAAAGAGGTCGGCAGAACCGAGCTGCCAAGCTCAGTAAACTGTTTCCCTCTGATGCGGCGTCGGTGGCATCAACATCTTCCAGGGCTGCTTCTTCCTCCCGTGGATCTCAGGTAACTAAACATAAATCCAGCTGGTCCTCGAAGGGTAGATCTCCTTCTAAGCATCGAGATGCCTCTGGCGTTGCCCTCGAGGATTCTGCACCGGCAAAATTACCCCGGCGGGAGGCTTCGGCTTCCAAAGCATTATCGGGGTTCCAGGATGTTCTAGATGGCTCCACCTCGATAGATCTCCTGGTGCCATGCGCTGGGTACCGACCGGGGGTCTCCGCCGGTACCGACTTCCAGGCATTGGCAGCGTCCATGGACCAGAGAATTCTG
The DNA here is from genome assembly GCA_033557465.1 of Ichthyophis bannanicus. NCBI lineage: Eukaryota > Metazoa > Chordata > Amphibia > Gymnophiona > Ichthyophiidae > Ichthyophis > Ichthyophis bannanicus. Next base: position 554,892,234 of record CM066031.1, read on the forward strand.
ACTATGGAACGCAGTCTGGCAGCTTTCCTTGCGGCATCGACGCCCTTGGTACCGCGACAGACAACTCCACCGGTACCAGCACTGGCACCGGCATCGGTACCGGTACCGATAGCATCGACATCAGCATCGGTATCTGCTATGTCGGTACCCTGTCTTCCGATGCCCTCCGGTACCGATTCTCCGGTACTGGTTATTCCCGGTATCGGGCTCTGCAGGAGCATCCGGACAGACGATACTTCAGACTTCATCAGGGGGGTGGCTCGGGGCCTGTCCATTACTGTGGCCTCTGAAACAGAGCCAAGGGCCAAGGAGTTGGAAATTTTACAATATCCCAAAACTCCTAAGGAGGCAGCTACCTTACCCATTCATGAGATTCTATATGATCTCATGTTGAGGATGTGGGAAACACCTCTTACCACCTCTCCTCATTCTCGTAGACTGGATACTATGTATGGAGTCCCTCCTTGTCCTGGGTTCCATATGACTCAGCTTCCTCACCACTCCATTGTGGTGGAGTCAGCTATGAGAAGGATCAGAAGTGCAAAAAGACATGCCTCTAATCCTCCAGGACGTGAGTGCAGAACCCTGGATGCTTTTGGACGTAGAGTCTTTCAAGCTTCCATGCTTGCTGCAAGAATCAGTTCCTATAGTCTCTACATGGGAATGTTCCTAAAGGAGGTCACAGATAATTAACAGACTTTAAGTCCTTTTATTTCTGAGGATAAAAGACAGGATTTTCTCACTTGGGTCAAACATGCCCAAGATGTTTCTAAGTTCTCCAACCGTGCAGCCTTTGACTGCTTTGAGTGTATAAGCAGAACCTCGGCTATTGCCATAGGTGCACGTAGAATTGCTTGGCTCCAGGCATCTGATTTAGAGCTCTGGGTACAAGATAAATTGGAAAATATCCCTTGTACTGGTGAGAACCTGTTTGGTAAAGATTGGCAGGAAAAAGCCAATGAAATGGATGCTGAAAATTCCACCTTGGATAGATTATCCAAGTCCACTGCTGATCCTGTTAGAAAGAAATTGCTCAAGAAAACATCTTTTTCTAAAAAGAAAAGATTTTATCCTGCTTTATGGTCAGCAGGCATCTTCTGCAGGTCAGTTTTCAAACAAACGTCGGCAACTACCCAAACAGAAGAAAGCAAAGGCTGCTAGGCCTCCACCGGCCCAGCAGCCTCAGCCTCCTCAGGGCCTTTGACTTTCAGCTAGAGAACTTAGCCTTTCTGGTTCTGGAGGGACCAGAACCATCCACCATTCCAGGAAGGTTATGTCATTTTGCCCCAGATGGGGGCAACTAACAGCAGAGCATTGGACACTCTCTATCATAAAGGAGGGGTACAAACTTCATTTTTCAAGCATGCCCCCTCACACAATAGTGAAGCAGTTCAATTCTCCGACCTCTCTCATCAACCTGTTAGGTCACGAGGTTGCCATCCTTCTTGCCCAAGGGGCAATAGAAGAACTGCCTCTTCATCAACAGGGCACAGGGTTCTATTCCCCTTATTTTCTTATCCCAAAGAAAACAGGGGGATACAGACCTATCTTAGATCTCAGAGAATTGAACAAATTCCTTGTCAAGGAGAAATTCAAGATGATTTCTCTAGGAGCTCTGCTACCATACCTTCAGAGTCAGGATTGGCTTTGTTCTCTAGATCTCAAGGATGCGTACACCCATATCCTCATCCATCCAACCCACAGAAGGTTCCTTCGGTTCCTTTTTCAAGGAAAGCACTACCAATACAGGGTGCTTCCTTTTGGTCTGGCCTCAGCACCAAGGGTGTTCACGAAATGCATGGCTGTGGTAGCAGCATTTCTCCGCACTCTAGGAATATTTGTCTTTCCTTACTTGGACGACTGGCTCATTCAAGCTCCAACACAGTCAGAGGCCAAGACTTCTCTATCCTGTACAATGCGTATCCTTCAGTATTTAGGGCTGGTAATAAACATCCCAAAATCCAGTCTGACTCCCACTCAATCTTTAGAGTTCATAGGAACTCTTCTGGATACCACAAGGGCAAGGGCCTATCTTCCCCAGGCCCGTTGTCTTCGCTTGGTGCAGTTAGCTTCTCAAGCAGTGCTAAAGCCTCATCTATCTGCTCGAGAAATGTTGCAATTGCTAGGCCACATGGCATCCACCGTGCATGTGGTTCCATATGCTCGCCTCCACATGAGGGCAGCTCAGTGGACTTTATCCACCCAATGGACCCAGGCATCAGGGTGCCTGTCAGACAAAATAGCAAACACAAGTCGCCTCATTTTGTCTCTCCAATGGTGGAGGTCCACTCAAAACCTGTTGCTGGGGTCCCACTTTCAACAACCCTTACCCCAACTCTCACAACAGATGCTCACAACAACTCTCACAACAGATGTTTCTCCAAAGGGTTGGGGAGCTCATCTGCAAGACTTCTCCACCCAGGGCACCTGGTCTCCTCAAGAGAGTTGTCTGCATATCAATCTCTTGGAACTCAGAGCAATTTTCCTGGCTCTGCGAGTGTTCCACTCCCTACTCAGCTACAAGACAGTCCTCATTCATATGGACAATCAAGTAACCATGTTCTATGTGAACAAGCAGGAGGGAACGGGCTCTCTGTCGCTTTGCAACGACGCTTTGCGACTATGGACCCTCGCCAGAGAGCATCAGATTCATCTGCTGGCAGTATATCTTCCAGGCATTCAAAACTCTTGGGCGGACAGACTCAGTCGAGTTCTGCTTCCACACAAGTGGTCTCTGCATGCAGACCAGGTGACCAGGATATTCCAACTTTTGGGAACCCCGGACATAGACCTCTTTGCAAGTCCGTGGAATGCCAAACTTCCCCGGTTCTGTTCCAGAATTCCAGCTCAGGGGGCTCAGGCCAGGGATGCTTTCCTCCTTTACTGGGGTCAAGACTTCCTGTATGCCTTTCCACCCATTCCCCTAATTCCCAAAACCCTCTTCAAGCTTCAGAGAGACAGAGGCCACATGATTCTTATAGCACCACATTGGCCATGGCAAGTGTGGTAACCTCTGCTTCTACATCTCTCTCGAGCTCCCTCCCTGGAGTTAGGGTCTGCTCCAGATCTCCTATCTCAGGAGAACGGAATGTTATGGCATCTCGATCCCCAGTCTCTGCATCTCAGGGCTTGGTTGCTGAAAGCCTAGATCTCCAAGATCTTAATCTTTCTCAGCAAGTGAAAGATGTTCTTTATGCTTCCAGAAAACCTTCCACTAGACGCTCTTATGCTTTCAAGTGGAAAAGGCTTACTATTTGGTGTTCGGAAAAGGGTCTTAACCCCCTTGCAATACCTCTGCAATCTTTGCTGGAGTATCTCCTCCATTTATCTAATGCAGGCCTTAAGACAAATTCAGTAAGAGTCCATTTGAGTGCTATTGCAACTTCTCTTAAACCTCTAAATGGACAGCCTATTTCCTCTCATCCTCTCATAGCAAGATTTATGAGAGGCCTCCTTCTAACTAAGCCTCCCATTAGACTACCTCCGGTGGCATGGGACTTAAACCTGGCTCTTGGGCAGCTCATGAAGCCACCTTTTGAACCTTTAGCTACCACCTCCTTAAAATTCCTTTCTTGGAAGGTTATCTTTCTCATTGCAATCACATCAGCACGCCGCATTCGTGAGTTGCAAGCGCTGGTAGCTAATCCACCTTATACAATGTTCCATCATGACAAGGTAGTCCTTAGGACTCATCCACACTTTATGCCTAAGGTGGTCTCGCCTTTTCATCTAAACCAAGAGGTCTACCTACCTGTCTTTTTTCCAGGACCTCATGCATCAAATGCAGAAAGGAATCTTCATACCTTGGACTGTAAAAGAGCTCTAGCTTTTACTTACAAAGAACACAGCAACATAGGAAGTCCTCTCAACTCTTTGTTGCTTTTGATCCTTCTCATTTGTGACTTCCAGTCTCCAAGAGAACACTATCTAACTGGATTGCTCAGTGTATTTCCTTCGCCTATCAGAGTAAGAACCTTTCTCTGGAGGGCCATGTCACAGCTCACAATGTGAGAGCCATGGTAGCTTCAATGGCTCATCTGAACTCTGTGTCTATTGACGACATCTGTCGAGCAGCCACTTGGGCCTCGGTTCATACCTTCACAGCCCATTACTGCTTGGACAAGGACTCCCGCCGGGATGCCTTGTTTGGTCAGGCTGTTCTCAAACACCTGTTCCATACCTAATCAACTCCTGCCCACCATCCCTGGTAGGATGCCAGAGATCCATGGGGGGAAGTGGAGCCCTTTTCAGGGACACACAACTTCTGGGGTCTCTCCCTGGCACCTAAAGCTAGGGAGTCCCCATATGTGATGACTACATTCCTGCTTATTCCTGGAGATAGCATAGTTATTCACCTGTAACAGGTGATCTCCGGGAACAGCAGGAATTTAGTCCTCACAACCCACCCACCCACCTCCCCTAGGAGATGTATCTCTCTATCTCTTTCCTTTCTCTCTCTCTCAGCTTTAAAACTCAACTGGAGAGAGGCAGTTGGGAAAGGCGGGAAGGCAGCACGTAGGCGCTGTGGGATGCTCCCAAAAGCGTTCTGATTGGACGCTGGGGAGCGTTCCCGCGTGGGCTCCATCGGTACCGATGATACCCATATGTGAGGACTAAATTCCTGCTGTTCCCGGAGATCACCTGTTACAGGTGAGTAACTATGCTTTCTCTGCGCCACATTGCAGTTGGAGTAGGATTGATATGATTCTGGTGGATTCAGAATAGATGGTGGAAGTGCAGGATGGGGATATAGTACCGATAGTATGGTCGGACTGCATTGCAGTGGTGGTGGAAATCAGGGGAAAGAGGCAGCTGGGAACTAAATTTTGGCGGTTAAATGAGAGTCTGATGAAGCAAAAAGAGGTAGTGGCAGATAAAGGGCTGAATGCTTCTTTCAATTGATGGAGGAGGAAGAAGTGATGAGTTTTGAGGAAGTAAAGGAGGTATATGGGCTGGAGGAAAAAGATAGGTATGCATATATACAGGTGAAGCATTTCCTTATAGGGTTGCGGGGGAAAGGGGGGTTGGAAGGGGAATTGACAGCTATTTGGTTTGGGAAAGAGGGAACGAAGGGGTTGATATTGGAACTTTATAAAGGGGTGAGGAGAGGAGGGGGAGTGGAATTTAGATATATGAGGGAGTGGGAGAAAGAATTAGGGGTAATGCTGAATCCCAAAGATTGGAAGCAGGTATGGGATCAGGTGAAGAGAGCTCCATGGTCCAGAAGTGTAAAAGAAAATTGTTATAAAATCATGTTTAGATGGTATTATACCCCAGAGAGACTGCATAGGATGTATCCTGGGTTAGCGCCAGTATGTTGGAGGGATTGTGGGGAGGTGGGTACATTTTGGCATATTTGGTGGGGATGTGAAAAGATACAAGAATATCGGGGTAGGATACAGAAATAGATACAGGATAAGATAGGGGAGGAATTGGCTATGGTACCGGTATATTTTTATTATCTTGGTGGGGAGTAGGTAAACGGAAGGGGGGGGGGGAATTATAGTGGCCTGCCTCAGTGCAGCCAGGTGTGCGGTGGCAGCGGAATGGAAGCAGAAAGAAGCTCCCTCGATGGGGAACTTTGAAGGTAGATTAAGACACATAATACTGATGGAAAAATTAACGGCGGCTAGAAGGCAGAAGGTAGATATGTTTGAAGTGAATTGGGGGAGTTGTGGAGGGTGCTTAAAGAAGGGGGGAGGGGGAGGGAGGGTGGAAGGAGGGGGATACAGGGAGGGGAGTAATGGTGGGGTAGCATGGGGGGAAATATGGTAATAGGTCTACAGTATAAAGGGGGGAATATATATGATAGGGTGAGAAGTAGGGTGTGGGGTTATTGTATTTGGTTGATTGGTTAAATAAATATTTAATTTTAAAAAGATAGTGGAATAACATTTGGGAACTGCAGAATATAGATATAATGTTTACTTGGGATGAGACAAGTTAATGCAACATAAGGTTAATTAGAAAATGATATTTAATAAGTATGATGAATGTATTTCATATATGATATAACATGATACCAGTAGTACAAAGTTAATTGTAAGAATGATATATGCAAATGTTTGTACTTTGGAAATTTTGATAAAAAAGAGTTTTCCTCAAAAAAAAAATAGAAAGATTAGAGGACACGTAATGAAGCTACAATGTAACTCATTTAAGACTAATAAGAGAGAATATTTTTCATTCAACGTGTAATCAAACTCTGGAATTCGTTACCGGAGGATATAGTAAAAGCTGTTAGTGTAGCTGGATTTAAAAAAGCTTTGGACAAGTTCCTGGAGGAAAGGTCCATAAACCATTATTAAAGAGGACCTGGGAAATCCACAGCTTACCCCAGGACGTGCATTGTGGATGCTGTGGACTTTGTTGGAAACATGATACTGGGCTTGATGGACCTTGGTCTGACCCAGTATGGCATTGCTTATGTTCTTAAGCAGAGAGCCAAAGAGACATAGTGCTGAAGAATGAGAATAGGCATAGAAGCATTAGTACTGATCCGCCCCGCCTCCCCTCTTCTATTCATAGCTTTCAAGTCTGAAAGACTCTGCAGGCTTCATTCTGATCCCCAAAGTAGTTATATGTGAAGGCTAACTTTGTCTGCCATCCAGTGAAATAAGTAGAGTGGTCTCTGAAGCACTGTTCCCTCTAAGCTGTGCACATGTGCGCGCGCACACACCTCGCCGAGTGAGCGCACATACTTTACAACAGAGCGCACAAAAATTACGGTTCTGATTCTGATAGAAAACAACACAGACATTCTTAAAATTGAAAAGTTGTTGTGTATTTATGGTTTTCACAAGTTCTACAATATTTTCTAGTGCAATCAATGTGGTGTACATACTGTATTCTGACGTGTAGTCAAATTTTAAAGTATATAACTCCGAGTGTTGTTATGTGGCGCACAAAAATTTAACCTTCCTTCAAAAACTGCACAGCTGATATTTTATGTGCACACAGCCTACAGAAAATTAGCGGGAACATTGCTCTGAAGGTCTATCTTCAGACATTTTGGCATCCATCCAGAGACTATGGGAAAGGTCAGGTTATCTGCCGAAGTCCACTGCTTTAAGAAAATGAGAAAAAAAACCTGTTGGTCACAACCACAATCACACACACAATCCAAAAATTTAGGTTAGACCACCTATATGACTATAGTCACAAAGAATTATATTTTTTGTTGGAATGTTTGTCGTGAAGGGAAAAAATTCCTTTCCTGAAACAAACCTTCCTGTTTATTCATTTGAAAGGGCAAACATTTGCCAAGAGCATGTGCAAACACCACAGTAGTGCAACACACATAAGAATAAAACTTAACTTATGAAATGGACAATGCCAGTTTCTCCAAATCCAGACGTGCAATGCTGCTGCATTAAGTTTAGATCCCAGCGTGCACAGCTGTTAAGGAACAAATGGCTGGAGTTTAATCAGGAATCCCCATAAGGAATCCCTTGACACAGAACTGTGTTTTGCGCTCAAGTGATATAAATTGTGTGGGTTCCTTATCTAAATGCTGTAGTGATGACTCAAGATTGCATAAACTGTTTAGGTAAAGGGCTCATTTTTATGGCGATTCATTGACATCAACTGAAACATCATCATACAAATCCTTTACGTTTTAAAGGAGACTTCACCGGTCCAGTTCTAAATTCAATATATGTGGAGAGACTGATCGCAACTTGTAGATCCAAGATTGCTCAAGAAACTGTAAACGAGATACCCTCCCCTCCCCCACCCCCCAGGGATCTCATGAAACATGCTCCAGAATTCACCACTTCAAATCAGCAAATGAATGACCATGTTGCAGGATAGTATTGGAGGCAGTTGTTCAGCATATAAAGAGTGAAGAGTGTTGGACATTGACCAGCTTAAATTCTATTTGGAGTATTGAGTGAGTTAGCTCCTACTGCCTTTCCTTTGACTCAGCACACTGGGTTAGAGCTGAAGGAACTTAGAAAGGGAAGCTTTCCTAGCTCCTTACAGCTAACTTGCCCAATGGTGCTAAGAACTGGTTATTAATTACCACTCAGAAGAACCTTCAACTTTTTAGCTAAGCCTGAACAGCAAATCTCACAAAAACCCCTAGAGTTACAATAGCCACACTACCCACTTGTGCTTCTGGCTGGTTTCTCCAAGAGCAGCCCTCTGGATGAACTACCCACAGAGACTCCACTCTGTTTCATAGATAGGAGAAGCCCTCTCTCTGTTTAGTTTTCCACTGTTAGGTCCTTCTCCCAAGGCCCTTGCACACTCAGGGTGGGGACATGAACCACATCAGAGAGGTTCCACAAAAGAGTAAAGTAGCCCAAATGCCCTCGAGTATGGAGCAGACAGAGCTTAAAGATCCCAATTTACCCATGTCTAACAATAGCCAAATTAACATGAATAAAATACATTCTCTAAAATGCTGGTATGCAAATGCTAGAAGTCTAAAGAATAAGATGGGAGAGTTAGAATATATAGCACTAAATGAAAGGTTAGATATGATTGGAATATCAGAGACATGGTGGAAGAAGGACAACCAGTGGGACACTGTGATACCTGGGTACAAACTATATCGTAATGATAGAGCTGATCAAATTGGTGGAGGGGTTGCGCTCTATGTTAGAGAGGGCATTGACTCAGAAAGGATTAAAGTTTTGCAGGAAACAAAATCTGCTGTAGAATCTATATGGATTGAAATTCCATATAAAAGGGGGAAGGCGATGGCAGTGGGGGTGTACTATCGAGCACCTGGCCAGAATGACCAAATGGATGATGAAATGCTCAAAGAAATCAAGGAAGCTAACAAAAGTTACAGCGCAGTAATAATAATGGGTGATTTCAATTACCCCGGTATCGACTGGGTCAGTGTCACGTCAGGACATGCTAGGGAGATAAAGTTCCTAGATGAAATAAATGACTGCTTCTTGGAGCAGCTGGTTCATGAACCGACCAGAGGGGAAGCCATATTAGACCTAGTCCTTAGTGGAACACCAGATCTAGTGCAAGAGATAAGGGTGTTGGGGCCACTTGGCAATAGTGATCATAGCATGATCGCCTTTGATTTAATTAGTGGAGGAGGGATAGTAAGGAAATCCACAGTACTACCTTTTAACTTTCGAAAGGGAGACTATGATAAAATGAGGAAAACAGTTAAGAAAAAACTAAAAGGAGCAGTTGCAAAGGTTAAAGACGTACATCAAGCTTGGGTGTTGTTGAAAAATACTATCTTGGAAGCCCAGACCAGCTGTATTCCACGCTTTAAGAAAAGTGGAAGGAAGTCCAAAAAACTGCCAGCATGGTTTAAAGGTGAGGTCAGAGAGGCTGTTGTTGCCAAAAAAGCATCTTTCAGGAAATGGAAAAAAAAGAGCCAAACGACGAAACCTGGAAACAGCACAAGCACTGGCAAGTCAAATGCAAGGCATTGATAAGGCAGGCAAAGAGAGAATTTGAGAAGAAGCTTGCTGCGGAAGCAAAAACGCGAAATAAAGACCTTTTCAAGTACATTCGTAGCAAAAAACCTGCGAGACAGTCAGTTGGTCCATTAGATGATAAAGGGGTTAAAGGAGCACTAAGAGGCGACAAGGCGATAGCGGAGAGACCGAATGAATTCTTTGCTTCGGTCTTTACTGAGGAAGATGATGGGATGTTACCCATGACTGAAGTGGTATTTAAAGGTGCGGAAGAATTGAAGGAAATATCGATACATCGGGAAGATGTCTTACAACTATTAGATAAACGGAAGAGTAGCAAATCACCTGGGCCGGATGGTATACATCCAAGGGTGTTGAAAGAACTGAAATATGAGATTGCAGAACTGCTATCAGTAATCTGTGAACTATCATTAAAATCATCTCTAATACCTGAAGACTGGAAGATCGCCAATGTAACACCAATTTTTAAAAAAGGTTCCAGGAGTGATCCGGGAAACTACAGACCGGTGAGCCTGACGTCAGTACCGGGAAAAATGGTAGAAACCATCATAAAGAATAAAATTACTCAGCATGTAGATAGTCACGGCCTAATGGGAGACAGCCAACATGGCTTTAGACAAGGAAGATCTTGTCTTACTAATCTGTTATGTTTTTTTGAAGGAGTGAATAAACAGGTGGACAATGGTGAGTCGGTTGATATTGTGTATCTGGACTTTCAGAAAGCCTTTGACAAGGTCCCTCATCAGAGACTTTTGGCAAAACTAAAGAGTCATGGGATAGGAGGCAATGTACTATTGTGGATCAGGAACTGGTTAAAAGATAGAAAGCAGAGGGTAGGGCTAAATGGCCAATTTTCCCAATGGAGAAAGGTGAATAGTGGTGTACCCCAGGGATCTGTGCTGGGTCCGCTGCTTTTTGACATATTCATAAATGACCTGGAAAGTGGAATAACGAGTGAGGTTATCAAATTTGCAGATGACACAAAACTATTTAAAGTTGTTAAAACCCAAGAGGATTGTGAAAAATTGCAAGAGGATCTTGATAAATTGGAAGACTGGGCATCAAAATGGCAGATGAAATTTAATGTGGACAAGTGCAAGGTTATGCACCTAGGGAAGAACAACCCAAACTATGGTTACACGATGCAAGGTTCCACATTAGGAACCACCACCCAGGAAAAAGATTTAGGCATCATTGTGGATACCATGTTAAAACCCTCGGCCCAGTGTGCAGCGGCGGCCAAGAGAGCAAATAGAATGCTAGGTATGATAAGGAAAGGAATGGAAAATAAAACAAAAGATATTATAATGCCTCTATATCGTTCCATGGTGAGACCGCACCTTGAATATTGTGTGCAATTCTGGTCGCCGTATCTTAAAAAGGATATAGCGATTTTAGAAAAGGTTCAGAGAAGAGCCACCAAAATGGTAAAGGGGATGGAAGGATACTCCTATGAAGAAAGGCAAAAAAGGTTAGGGCTCTTTAACCTGGAAAAGAGACGGCTGAGGGGAGATATGATAGAAGTCTATAAATTAATGAACGGAGTGGAACGGGTAAACGTAGATCGATTGTTTACCTTATCAGAATATAGAAAGACTAGGGGACATGCAATGAAGCTACAGGGTAAACTATTTAAGACTAATAAAAGAAAATATTTTTTCACTCAACGTGTAATCAAACTCTGGAATTTGTTACCGGAGGATGTAGTAAAGGCTGTTAGTGTAACTGGGTTTAAAAAAGGTTTGGACAAGTTCCTGGAGGAAAGGTCCATAAACCATTATTAAGAAGTGACCGAAGATATCAATGCTTGACCCAGTACAAGCATTGTGGAACTTGTGTCTCTTGGGGAAACTGCTAGGTACATATGACCTAGATTGGCCACTGTTGGAAACAGAATACTGGGCTTGATGGACCTTGGTCTGACCCAGTATGGCATATCTTATGTTCTTATGTTCATATCCAGTAATTATTCAGGAGCACAAGCCAGTATACTTTAAGACTTTAATATCAGTTCATAGGAACACAGCTTCCCATATTCCCCACACTACCAGGAGTTCTTCAACATCATGTCCCATAATACCCTTCTTCTTATACAAATGAGGTATGCCAAAATCCCAGTCCTTCCTCACTTGCTTTTAATCCTGTTAAACACAGTACCTTTGGGTGCACAGCTTCTACATGTCTGGTATCAGGTCTTCCATGTGGCACTGACGCACATTTTCCCACACAGTACAAATATGTTGGGGATGGTTCTGCCAGTCCATACCACCCTCTTCTTTGCCTCCATTCTTCCTTCAGCCCATCCATTTGCCTCTGTCAGCTGTGTGCAGTCATGTCTTCTCATGCAGGCTGCTACACCATGACCTACACGGGTACTCTTTTCTGCATTTGGACTTTTCACACACACCTCTCCTGTGCCTGATCTTCATGTCACCAGCCCTGTTCCATCCTTCTTTCAAGGTACACATCGTCCCACGTCTGACTCCACTGGGGAGACATGTCTTCCCCATCCTATGCCACACACTGACATTACGATGTTTTACTTGAGCACCCCTTATGCATAGGTACAGCTTCCTCCCACATGCTCATCACACTTACTGTCTGGCATGTTGGATGCCCATGGATCTGTCAGGCCCTTCAAATCTCACCTGTCCTTACATTCATCACCTTTACATTGGATTTTGCTGGGGCTCCCTTATCCAGCAATAAGGTGACAGCTTTTTTGGGCATTACCGTGCATGCTTGACACCTTAACGCCCGATGTCCTGGTAGTGCACGTTAAGTGACCCATTGCGGCCTTACTGTTGAAATGCCCTCTAGCCACCCAGAGCCTTTTTCGCATGGAAAACTCCTTTTCGCTGCCGTTAACGCTCAGTAATGCCTGCTAACTTACTGCCATTTAGTAACATAACCCTAAGACTAAGTATGAGCTTGAGCAAAACAAAAAAAAAGTTAAAAACTGACAACTCCTTGAGGTCATCTCCTGCACGGACAGAGAGCATATGCACATATGTTTGTGGATATACATTGTAGTTAAGTGCCAATGAGTCAATGCCGACTCCTGGTGATCCTGTTAATAGCTGTCTATGTTGTGACTATAACCTGGGTTTTCTTGGCGAGGTGCAACCGAAAGTAGATTGCCAAGTCTTTCTTCCGCACAGTTTGTTTTACCCATGGAAATTCCTTTCAGAATTGATCACTAAATGTTTTTCAAAATCAGATGGCCAATAAAATTGTCCTACCTCAAATTAGGAAAGATACAGAGAAGGGTAACCAAAATGATTAATAATAGGGCTGAACAACACTCCTATCAGCAAAGGCTAAAGAGATTAGAACACTTCAGCTTGGAGAAGAAATAACTGAGGGGAGGTATGATAGATATCTATATAATTATGAGTGGACTGGAATGGGTAAAGGTGAATTGGTTGCTTACGCTTTCAAAAAGTACAAACACCAGGGGACACATTATGAAGTTGCTGAGTAATACTTTTAAAACAAATTGCAGAAAATAATTTTTTTTGTCAGCTCATAATTAAGCTCTGGAATATTTTGCCGGAAGATATGATAAAAGTAGTTAGCATAGCTGGGTTTAAAAATGGTTTGGACAAGTTTCTGGAGGAAAAGTCCAGAAAGAATTATCCAAATTTGCAAGTTTAGTACATATTTGCTACACCACTTTTCATAAAAATATATAGCAGAGTGGTGTACAATTAATTTAAAAAGAAAAAAATACAGTATTTGTTTAAAACAATATGTACACTAATTGAAAACAGTGGAAAAGATTCTCAGCCTGGTATACAACAGGTTAGACATGAGGAGGGGGAAGGACAGGAACACTACCAGTTTAAGCAAGGAAAGGTTGAATCCCACACTGGGAAATGCAACTACATGTCTGTGGGTTCTGGGAGGCTGCCAAACACTTTGGCAAAAAAAACAGCATCTTCAAATTCCTCTTGAATTTTGAATAGGAAGTTTCTTTTTGCAAATTAGGAGGAAGACTATTTCACAAATAAGGGGCTACATAGAAAAATGCTGTCTGGTGTGTAGATTCCAGATGGGTTCGTGAAACAGGGGTAGGTGACATTGATTCTCATACTGAGACTTTATTGGTTGAAATAATACAATTGGCAATAGATGATTTGCAAGATAAGTTGGGAATCCTTGATTTAGTGATTTGTATGCAAATAAAAGTATTTTAAAAGGAATGCAATATATAACTGTGAGCCAAAGTTCAGAAATTAGCAAAGGGCATGCATGGTCTTACTTCTTGACTGCATGTAAAAGTTTAACTGCCATGCTTTGAATGTTCTCAAATGTTTTATATTTGCTAGAGTAGTTGAACTGCCACTCCATGCAGGTCACCCCCACCCCCTCTATCTGTTGAAGTATAAAAGATATTTAAATTTGTTTTGATTTTATTCCCTTGCTATAAAGAGATCCATTGCGTCTGTCCCATGCCATTTTGAATTACGCTACTATATTTGCCCCAACCACCTCCATTGGGAGGCCATTCCAAGCATCTACCACCCTTTCAGTGAAAAAGTATTTTCTGATGTCACTTTTAAGTTTACCTCCTTGCACCTTCATTTTATGTCCTGTAGTTTTACAGCTTCTCTTTCTTTGAAAAAGGTTTGTTTGTTCATTAATACCCTATAAGTATTTAAAGGTCTGTATCATATCTCCCCTGTCCTTTCTCTCCTCTAGGAGTTACATATTTAGGTCTTCAAGGGGTATGTTTATTAAACTGCGGTAGCGTAGCAGTGGCTACGTTAACGCGCGCTAACGTTACCAGATGCAACGTTATCGCGCGTTAATGTCTCCGGCAGCGTTAAGTCTCGCAGAGGGTGGAGAGAGGGCGGAGAGAAGGGGTCAGTGGGCAGGGAGAGGCTCCTGCTACACTAACGCGGTGAACTGAAGGGCTGAACATTACCACGAGTGAAAACCTGTCGTTAGATGCACACTTGCAGAAGAGAGAAACCATTTCAGTGTCAGCAATGTACAGCATAGGCAGGGAACCCAAAAAAAGTGATAGTAGTCCTACATGTACAGCAACAGCATAGTGCCCAGGTATGAAAGGGCACTATGGCGATGCTGCAAATGGGGCATAGGGGGCTGCAGGCGAGACATACAGTGGTGCAGCTGGGGCACAGGGTGGGCTAGGCAGATGCCTAGTTGGCACATAGGAATGCAAAATCTGGAAAGCAGCAAGACAGCAACTGACCAAGGTCAAACATTCCCACGAGTCTGTGTCCCATCCAGGGGACATTACCCAGCAGGTACCCCAAAGGTCACATAACATTGGCAGGCGGTGCCGGGGGAAGTGTGGGTGTCTATGTACTCCTACCTCAGATCCCACACCCTAGGCAGCTGCCTACCTGCACCCTAGGCAGCTGCCTACCTGCACACTGGATGGCCTGGGACTGCGCACCACCAGCATATGGGCATGTCAGCATGGTGGGGTAGGGGTGCCAGTGGTGGAGTGGGCAGTGGCATCTGCCCACAGCAGACCAAGGCCAAGCCCTGTTCAGGTGGGTGGCGTGCAGTGCAACAGACAAGGTCTGTCGTCTGAACAGTCATGGTATCCCCAGGGACTGACTTGTCTCTGTGGCAACAGTATGGTGCAGTACACACAGCCAGTGTGTCCTGGGGCAGAAGGTCACAGGTTCAAGTCCCAGCTGTGGCTCCTGCAGACTATGTCCCTACATTTTACCCCACATTGCACATACAACATAAACATGTACACTACCTAGAACATCGGCCAACAGGGGCACAAACACCCATACCCACAGGCTCCACTATCCAAAGCCTCATGGAGAGTCAGGCTGTTGGGCCCGGCACGGAGCAGCACTTACCATCAAAGCACTACTACTAGCACCTGCATACCTTAGCAATGCCTGCACTGTGCTCAGGACTAGTGTGGCAGGCAGGGCTGCCAACCACCCCTATCTTTGCACAATGCTGAAATAGGAGTGGGCGTGTGTGTATGTCTATCCATTGTTTTGTGGCTGCTTACTTCTCACTGGACCCACAATGCTTACACTGTTTCCAGCATTAGCCTGCCAATGTGCATAATGAGGAGCAAGGTATTGTGGGTATGGTCCGGACAGGGCGGACTGGGCAGGATGCATCTGCACAGGGTGTGGGACAATGGCTGGGACATTGTAGTGCCCAACCACCACCTGCATGGACAGGGTGGCCACAGCATGTCATGCTGGGAGGTCACTCTCACCCTGACTGAGCAGTGACCATGGCATGTCTAGGTTCCCACAGAGTGCTATACAGTGTTTTTTTCCAAGAGATATCTTTGTGTTCCCTGTTCTGGGGCCCAATCACTGAGATACATACTTGGTGTTTGTGCTTACATCCCACTTATGAGTGCACATAGTTCCTCTGGGGATATGCACCATGGACTGGCTAGTGGACTGCCTGCAATCAGCATGTGTATGGCTGGAATGCCTTGCAGGGTGCAGCAGATGCAGACTGACTGTGCCCTCTGCTGGTGAATGTCAGATGGTGGTAGGGGGGTACAGACTGACTGTGCCCTCTGCTGGTGAATGGCAGATTGTGGTGGGGGGCAGCTGAGCTTTTCCAGGCCTTCTGCCAGTGCCTGTGTGATAAGTACAGATCTGCATCACCTGCCCTGGACAGTGCCCTTTTGCCAGCAGCCCTTCATCATGCCCCTCTACTGCCTCCATTGCAAAGATGTAGAGTGTGGGTCTGTTGGGGGGCAGATCCTGTCCACCACCTTGACCCAGACAGGGCGGGTTGGTAGGTGGTGCTACATAATCCGCATGTGGGTCCAGACACCCCCCTGCTCTTATAACAATTGACCATGGCAACCACACTGGATATGCTTAACTTTGGTGGCTCCTGGTCCCCAAGGGCTAGATGTGACTGGGGAATATAGATGGACACAGGATTATCTTAGATGTGGCTGCAAGGAATACCTGTCACACACTGGCAATGATAGGGCCCTGCAGCAAAGCCTATCTCAAGCAACCTGGGTACTGCAGACCTGGTGCTGGCCGCCCCACCTCACCCTCAGGGTGAACACAGAACCGGCACAATGGCATGGTGTGTGACTACTCTGTGCCAGTATCACACACGGTCAGTTCCTCCTACCACAGTGAGGTGCTGGAGAGCTGCATACCCCATCTGGTGATCAGATGTGGACTGCTGTTCTGCATGTGCATTGCATCATGGGTACTGGTGGGTTTAACCTATCCTGGTAGACACAGCAGACAGACTGCAGGTCACCGCACAAACTATCTGTAGCCTGCCATTGCTGAGACAGAAGCCATAGAGGTATAGCCCACTGGTTAATACAATGACGTCCTAGGCAGAAGTCATGGGTTCAATCCCTCCATGGTCTCATTTTATTAGGCCTGTCCGAGGCAAGTCCTTTTCATTCCTGTGACAGTCATATCTCTGCAGATCTGTGCTGCCAGAACATAGTACCCTCATCACAGTTGCAAGCCATCCTTCTGTCCATCTATCTGCATCTGTCAGCTGTGTAGCATCCTGTCTTCATGTGCTGGCTGCTACCCCATGTCCTGCACTGGTACCCTTTTCTGCATTGCGGCTCTTCATGTTTGCCTCTCCTGTGTCTGCTCTGCATGGCACTACTACTCCTCTGTCCTTCTGTCATTACAAATATCTTGCCACTTCTACCTCCACTGGCAGACACGTATTCCCATCCTCTTCCACCCACTGTCATTGTAGCATTTTACATTGCCAACACCCTGTGCATCGGTACAGCTGCCTCCAATATGTTTGTCCATTTTACCGGCTGCCACATCGGCTGCATACAGAGTTGGCAGGTCCATCAGCTCCCACCTCTACTTCCTTCCATCACTTGTCCATTGCCTTTCCTTGGTGCTCTGTGCAGTGTTAGGGTTACATCAGTTTTTTGCCCTTACATTTCATGCTTGTCAACTTGGGGCACCTTACTGCCCTCGGGCACCATATCTTCGGTCACCTTAACATCCTTAGGGCACCTTATATGGCACCTTAGGTTAAGGCACCTTATAGAGTGCCTTGTCAGCCTTGTAATGTGTTTTGTTTCTCAGCTTTAATGTGCAATGTCCCGTTAACGTGTGCTAACTGGCCAAGGCGCCCTTTAACGTGCGTTCCACAGTGATTGCTACCTTAACGCCGGTATGCCCACTTCCTTATATGGCATTACTCATGTTAATGCTGCACTTATCGCCGGTAATGTTACCACGCTTTAGTAAACATACCCCCAAGTCTCTTCTCATACGTCTTCTGGCACAGGCTCCAAATCATTTTGGTCAACTTCCTCTGAACCGTTTCAAGTCTTTTTTTTTTTATATCCTTTGTGAGATATGGTCACCAAAACTGAACACAATACTCCAAGTGAGGTCTTATCAAAGACTTGTACAGGGGCATTAATACTACTTCCTTTCTGCTGGTTATTTCTCTCTGTATGCAACCCTCTCTTTTGATTTTGGCTACTGCCTTTTCACATTGTTCCACCATCTTGAGATCCTCTGACACTATCATTCTGAGGTCCTTCTCCAAGTCAGTACATATCAACATACCGCCCCCTATTGCATACAATTCCTTTGAATTTCTGCATCCAAAGTGCATGACTCTGCACTTCTTCGCATTAAATCTTAACTGACAAGCATTAGACCATTCTTACAGCTTTTGGGATCTTTCCTCATGTTGTCCACACCCTCAGAAAAGTCCACTCTGTTGCAAATTTACATGTTCTCCAGGAACAAGCAGGAAGTCAATCCTCACATATGGGTGACACTGGTGCCGACAGAGCCTGCGTGGAGCATTTCTCTAACATTCAAAGAAAGCCTTTGGGACATGCTACCACGCATGCATGGTCCCCTTCCCGCCCAATGGTACCATCTTACTCAATCTCCTTTTTTCCACAGAGCCCAATGGACATCTGTCCTGTTTCCCTGGAAAAATCCTTGCTAATTATCCTTAAAAAAGCCTCTTCCAGCCTCGAGCCGGTGCTGGCCGTGGCGCAGTTCTCGGCCCCTTTTGTCTTTTTTGATCGAGGCTTGCCTTGACTGGCATTTGTGCCCTTTTTTGCCCGGGGTTTGTCGACCCCTTCCTGGTACTTTCCCACCATGTCCCTGATGGGTTTAAAAAATGTGACCGCTGCAGTCAAACAATGTCTGTCACAGACACCCACAACTGCTGCCTATGCTGCCTGGGTCCAGACCACAACAGCACCACCTGCGACCTATGTCAGGCCATGACTCCGAAAAACAAAAAGAAATGGTCGGAGTTGCAGGGGAAGACGTTCCCACGATCCGACTCAGCTCCAGCTTCCTCAATGCTGAGCTCCAAGCCCAGCACTTCCCGTGAAGCCTGGGCATCTTCAGAGCCCCGCAGTGGCGGCTCCTCTGAAAAGACCCCAGAGCCCGAGAAGAAAAAGAAAAAATCCTCTAAGCCAGTCGAGGGTCCACCAGTGAAACCTGGTAAGGTCCCACAGAGGGACTTGGGTGACTCTGAGCAGCGCCCCCCTAAGGTCTCTAAGAAAGAGTCCTCAACCATGTGAGGCTCCTCGAGGCCGTGGTTCTTGTCAAGGACACACTCACGAAAGCGGACCCTAGAACCTCGGTGCCTGCACCGAAAGCTGCGGAGCCTTCTGGCCTTGAAACCAGAATGGCGGCCCTGGAGCAGAATATCTCTGCCATCCTAGCACTGCAGCAGGCAGTGTTGTCTGGCTTGTCAGCATCATCTGCCCTCACAACCGGGCCCCTGACTGCAGGGGAGTCCCTGGGCTTCAAGTCAGGCCCCAAGCGCCAGTGCCTCGGGTGAGCCCTCGGCACCGATTGAGTTCCCAGTCCTGATCCTTGGGTATACGGTCCTCCCTGGCCAGTTTACAGGAGTTGGACCCAAGATCCTCCGGGTGAACTTGGTTCCCTGGATCCGGCCTCGAGGCATGGGAATCCCGAGACCTTGGAATCCTTGACGCCGTCCAGCTCCGAGTGGGAGACCAATGACAAGCCCTCCCCGGAGACCTCTCATCACCAAGACATCCCCTCGGAGCAGTATCCCCCAGCACCATTCTTCCTCGGAGGACGTGGCCTTCCACGACTTCGTCTGGGACATGGCCCAGGCCCTGTTGATCCCGACCGAATCAGAGGAGGACCCTCACACCGAAGAGCTGGAGATCCTCCAGTATGTCCCCGCCAAAAGAGACTCTCACGGTGCCGTTGCAGCCGATCCTTGAGCAGTTTCTCCTGTGAATGTGGGAGACCCTGGCCTTGGTGCCAGTGGTCAGCTGACACCTCAATGCCATCTACCGCATCAAAAAGGGCCCTGGCTTCCAAAAGGCTCAGCTCCTGCATAACTCCATAGTTGTGGAGTCATCTATGCAGAAGCTCAATAGCCAGAAGAATTATTCCTCTGTCCCTCCAGGCAGAGAGGCTCGAACCCTCGATGCCCTCTGGCGCAAGTGCTTTCAGGGTTCCATGTTCAGCTGCCGGATACAAGCCTATGAACTGTACATAGGTATGTACCTCAAAGGCCTCATCGAGGAACTAGCAGGTTTCTCTGTGGGGCCTTGCCGGAGAACCTCTTCAGAGGTTCCAAGTCCTTAAAGCCGGGATCCGGGACTGCTCAAAATTCCTATCCTGTGCCACCTTTGACAGCTTTGAATCAGCAGCCTGGGTGGCGGCAGCTGGCATCAGCGCCCAGCACCAAGCCTGGCTGCAGACCTCTGACCTCAAGCAGAGGAAAAAGGGGTCTTTTATCAGGGCCATTACCAGCCCTTCTCACAACAACAACAACAACAACAACAGGGCTCTCAGCCCAAGAGTCAGGGCCACAGGCCAAGAAAACCAAAGGCTCAGAAGCCCCAGGCCCCAGCTCCCACCCAACCTGGGGAGAGCTTTTGACTCCCTGGGCAGGGCCTCCTCTCCCCTGAGAGATTCTCCCCAGCCCACAGGTGGTTGCCTGGCGCTTTTTGCCCAGAGGTGGGCAGGGGTCACCACGAACCAGTGGGTCCTGCAAGTGGTAAGGGAGGGGTTTCTCCTCCACTTCCAACAAACACCCCCAGGGTTCTTCCCAGGAGAGCCGGTGCGGCCTCTCCTTCACCAGACCTTGCTCCTCTCAGAGCTCACAGGCCTGCTCAAGGACAGGGCAGTGGAGCCTGTACCCAAACATCTATGGGGAAAGGGCTTCTACTCCAGGTACTTCCTTGTCCCCAAATGAACTGGGGGCCTCAGCCCATCCTATACCTGCAAAACCTGAACAAGTTCCTGGTGAAGGAGAAGTTCAAAGATGCTCTCCCTTGGGACACTGCTGCCCTACCTCCACCAGGGAGATTGGCTCTGCTCCTTGGATCTGAAGGATGCATACACCCACATCCTGATCCACCCCTCCCACAGACAGTATCTAAGATTTGTGGTGAGGGGAGAGCACTACCAATACAAGGTACTCCCCTTTAGCCTGGCCTCATCACCAAGGGTTTTCACAAAGTGTCTGGCAGTAGTGGCCGCCTATCTGCGCCTACAAGGGGGCTTCATCTTCCCCTATCTGGATGACTGGCTCATCAGAGGCACTATGGCCATCGAGGCCAGCCAAGCCACAGGCTGGGCAACCTGCCTCCTGCAGCACCTGGGGTTTGTCATCAACTACCCCAAATCCCATTTCTCCCCTGCTGAAGGCCTAGAATTCATAGGAGCACACCTGGACACGCTACAGGCAAGAGCAGTCCTCCCAAGAGAAAGGGCAGCATGCCTCTAGTAGCTGGCAGGGGAGGTGCAGCGCAACAGAACAGTCCCGGCACGCCGCCTCCTCCATCTCCTGGGTCACATGGCCTCAAAGGTCCACGTCACCCATTCAGCCCACCTGCATATGCAGGTTGCCCAATGGTGCCTGCGCTCACAGTGGGACTCAAACCACAGGCAGGCTGAAGGATAGGGTCAAGGTCACCAGCTGACTGATGGCCTCACTAAACTGGCGGCAGAACTTGCAACACCTACAGGTGGGACTGTCCTTTCAGGCACCCACGCCACAAGGGACACCTCCCTCCTGGGTTGGGGAGCGCACTGTGATGGCCTATGCACACAAGGCAGTTAGTCTCAGGAGGAGTCCCTCCTACAGATCAATCTCCTAGAACTCTGGGTGATCTTTATGGCCCTATGAGCCTTCTACCACTGCCTACGGCATCTGCCAGTGTTGATCCAGATGGACAACCAGGCGGCCATGTTTTACATCAACAAGCAGGGGGGTACGCGCTCATACTCCCTCTGCTGGGAGGCAGTGGCCCCCCCCTCCTTTGTAGCATGCCACAGCATGCTGCTGCAAGCAGTATACCTCCTGGGCCAGGACCACTGCCTGGTGGACAGGCTGAGCAGAGTCCTGTGGCCACACGAGTGGCGGTTGCACCCCAGGGTAGCGAGACAAGCTCTTCAACCTCTGAGAAAGGCCCATGATGGACCTATTTGCCTCTCCAGACAACACACAACTGACCCACTTCTGCTCTCATCAGCCACACCCAGAGAGAGTGGCAGGAGATGCCTTCCTAATCTCGTGGGCTGAGGGCCTACTCTATGCATTCCCACTGACCCCCTTGGTAGCCAGGACCCTCTTCAAGGTTAAGAGCGACAGAGTCACTAATACTGATCGCTCCCAGGTGGCCCAGACAACCCTGGTTCCCCCTGCTGCTCTCCTTGTTGGTGGCACTTCCAGTCCCACTGGGCCAGACCCCGGTCCTCCTGTCCCAGGAGGGGGGCTTACTCCTGCACCCCAACGTGGGGTCCCTGACACTAATGGCGTGGCTTCTGAAAGAGTAGTCTTGGCCCCTTTCAGTCTTCCAGTAGAAGTCAAGAAGATCCTGCTGGCCTCCCTGAAGCCCTCCACCAGAAAAGCATATGCCTTCAAGTGGAGGAGGTTCTCCATCTGGTATGTGGAACGAGGGGAGAATCCCTTCTCCTGCCATATGCAGTTCATCCTATAGTAACTGCTGTACTTATTGCACACCGGGCTGAAATCTAACTCGGTACGGGTGCACCTGAGTACCATAACCACTCACCACACTCCGTCGAGGGGAAACCACTCTCCAGCCCGCCCCTGGTCTCCAGGTTCCTATGGGGCTTCCTGCTATCCAAGCCCCCTCTCCACCCTCTGGCGGCAAGATCTCAACATCGTGCTCTCCTAGCTCTTCAGACCACTGTTGGAGCCCCTAGCCACTTGCTACCTCAGGTACCTATCATGGAAAGTGGCCTTCTTGGTGGCCCTTATGTCTACTTAAAGAGTGAGTGAGCTCCAGGTCCTGGGGGCGGACCCGCCATATACGAGGTCTTATAAGAACAGGGTGATGCTCAGCACACATCCCAAATTCCTCCAGAAGGTGGTATCTTCTTTTCACCTCAACCAAGAGGTAGTCCTCCCCATCTTTCCACAGCCTCACGCCAGCAGGAAAGAAATCCTTCATATGCTGGATTGCAAATGGGCCCTGTCCTTCTACTTACAGCAGACTCAGGCCCATTGGAAAGCTTCTCAGCTTTTCATATCCTCTGACCCCAGCAGATTGGGGCTCCCCATGTCTAAGCGAATTCTGTCTGCTTGGGTGGCGGACTGCATTGCCCTTGCCTCTGAGCGAATGGGCCTCTCCCTTGAGCACCAGATCACAGCGCATCGCGTGATGGCAATGACCATGTCTGTAGCCAGCCTCCGCTCAGTGTCGGTGATGGAGATTTGCAAGGCCACCACATGATCTTCGGGTCATATATTTGTAGCTCACTACTGCCTGGAGAGCGAGTTCCGCAGGGACAGTGCCTTTGGTCAGGCAATACTCCGTAATATTCTCAGGATGTAGGCAACGCCTTCCCTCCGATCCTTCTATGTTCAGGCTACCGGAATGATAGTGTCGCTGGATGCTAGGGTCTTGCAGAGTCTCTCAGCTGGGAACTCATCTTCTGCAACTCACGGCTACCCAATTGGTCACCGTTGGTGCTGTCTTGGTTCGGTCCTCGGTGGCCCGGAGCTAGGGAGTCCCATATGTGAGGACTGACTTCCTGCTTGTTCCTGGAGAAAGTATAGTTACTCACATGTAACAGGTATTCTCCGGGAACAGCAGGAATCAGTCCTCACAACCCTCCCTTCTCCCCTGGGAGTTGCCTTTATACATTATCTTATTTTTACTGCTGTCTTAGCTATATCATCTGACTGAGCAAGATGGCACCCTTGGGCGGAAATGCTCTGCGCAGGCTCAATCAGCGTCAACATCACCAATATATGAGGACTGATTCCTGCTGTTCCCAGAGAACACCCATTACAGGTGAGTAACTACGCTTTCTCTGACATTGAACTTGTGATATAGCACTTATGGCAGGTTGTGCAACTCTGCTGCCTGTTACAGTAGCTCCTTATTTCTTTGCATTTTCTACCCTCGCATATAAGCCAGGACATAGGCATCAGAAAGAGGTGGGTCACACAGGCCCTGGCCTCACCAAAAATCGCAGCACAGCAGGTAGCCCACAGGGATCCCATTCCCCATGAGCTGAAGAAGAAAAGCCCCTTCCTGTCTGCCCACGGGAGATCGGATGCCAGCAGGCAGACAGAAAGGGTCTTTGCTGCGATTGCAGCTTCTCTTCTCCTTCTGCACATGAGGGATAAGATTCCTGCAGGCAGCCTACTGCCTGCCCACCATGACATTGCAAAGACCCTTCCTATCTGTCCGCAAGAATCGTGGGCAGATAGGAAGGGTCTTTGCAATGATCATGGCCTGTAGGCAGCAGTCTGCCAATGGGGATCCCATCCCCTGCGGGCAGAAGAAAAGCTATGATCGTGCTAAAGACCTTTACTGTCTGCGAACAGGAAGGGTCTCTACCCGCGGGGCAGGGCTTGGGTGAAGTTAGGGTGGAGCCTGGGGTGGTGCTTGTGGCCCCCCCAAATAAAAAGCCCTTCTGCCGCCCCTGAGCCAGGATTTTTCCACTCAGGACCGCCTTAACAGCCTCCCAACAAATGCCATCTCTCATTGCCCCATTGTTGTTATGTGGGAGCTGCTCCCGCCCAATCCGGGCGGTGGGAGAGGAGCCGGGAAGGGCCATATAACGCGGCGTCCCTACCCCGAGGGAGCCGCAAGTACCGCCAGCACCCGACCACCACCAACTCCACTCCTGTCCAATCGGGACAGTGGGAGCTGCTCCCGCCCAATCCGGGCGGTGGGAGAGGAGCCGGGAAGGGCCATATAACGCGGCGTCCCTACCCCGAGGGAGCCGCAAGTACCGCCAGCACCCGACCACCACCAACTCCACTCCTGTCCAATCGGGACAGTGGGAGCTGCTCCCGCCCAATCCGGGCAGTGGGAGAGGAGCCGGGAAGGGCCATATAACGCGGCGTCCCTACCCCGAGGGAGCCGCAAGTACCGCCAGCCAGCACCCGACCACCACCAACTCCACTCCTGTCCAATCGGGACAGTGGGAGCTGCTCCCGCCCAATCCGGGCGGTGGGAGAGGAGCCGGGAAGGGCCATATAACGCGGCGTCCCTACCCCGAGGGAGCCGCAAGTACCGCCAGCACCCCGACCACCACCAACTCCACTCCTGTCCAATCGGGACAGTGGGAGCTGCTCCCGCCCAATCCGGGCGGTGGGAGAGGAGCCGGGAAGGGCCATATAACGCGGCGTCCCTACCCCGAGGGAGCCGCAAGTACCGCCAGCACCCGACCACCACCAACTCCACTCCTGTCCAATCGGGACAGTGGGAGCTGCTCCCGCCCAATCTGGGCGGTGGGAGAGGAGCCGGGAAGGGCCATATAACGCGGTGTCCCTACCCCGAGGGAGCCGCAAGTACCGCCAGCACCCGACCACCACCAACTCCACTCCTGTCCAATCGGGACAGTGGGAGCTGCTCCCGCCCAATCCGGGCGGTGGGAGAGGAGCCGGGAAGGGCCATATAACGCGGCGTCCCTACCCCAAGGGAGCCGCAAGTACCGCCAGCACCCGACCACCACCAACTCCACTCCTGTCCAATCGGGACAGTGGGAGCTGCTCCTGCCCAATCCGGGCGGTGGGAGAGGAGCCGGGAAGGGCCATATAACGCGGCGTCCCTACCCCGAGGGAGCCGCAAGTACCGCCAGCACCCGACCACCACCAACTCCACTCCTGTCCAATCGGGACAGTGGGAGCTGCTCCCGCCCAATCCGGGCGATGGGAGAGGAGCCGGGAAGGGCCATATAACGCGGCGTCCCTACGGGCGCGCCCGCGCCTGAGGGCCTCGCCAGAGGGCCCTTTGGCGTGGCCCTTAGGCAGTGGCCATTACCGTGGCCCGGAAAATCTCCACAACGGGCAAGGCTCGAGCTCCCCTGATCGGGTCTGAGCTCGCCAAGAAAAAATAGCAACACCATCAACTCCAACAGCCTCAACACCCGACAACCATCTCTGATATAGAGGAGACTCAACGCAGCAAACAGCTCAACAGGACAAATACCGGATATTCAAACGCTCCAGCAAACCGGCAAGAAAGAGACTACACTGCTTCAAAACCCCAGGTACTCTTTCACAACATGCCGCCCTTCCTTACACCCATCTACCTTCTCACTCCTCTGCTAACACTGTACCCCCACCCAAACACACTCAGCAATCCTCTCTACGCAGACACACTGACAGGCACAACCCCTTCCGCACAGACACTGTACTCCCGCCCCACCACACCTACTGACCTTCCATACACAGGAACCACAGGACTGCAACCCACAAGCATCTACAACACCACGAACAACCCGACTCACACACACCACACGCCAGCCAAATGCACCAATCACATCAATCACCTGCACCTCTCCATCACACTCATAAACGCACGCTCCACCAGGAACAAATATCACATGCTCCAAGACCTGATCATATCTGAGAAGACCGACATCCTATGCATAACAGAAACCTGGCTAACAGAAACGGACACAGTAATAATGAACCAACTGACACCAATCGGATACAACTTTCATCACTGTTCCCGAACGCACGCAAAAGGCGGAGGAGTAGCCATCATCGCAAAGGACAACCTCCACCTACGCACCCTCACCTCTGAAACCTCCGATGAAGCAGATATCCTCACCCTCACCAACAAAAACCTCACAATATGCCTGGTCTACAGAACACCAGCTGCAAACTCTGACTTACCAAGGATACTGCACCTGATTTCCGAAAGCATCGACCCATCAAAGGAACCAATTATACTAGGAGACTTCAATCTCCCATCCCTCCAAGACGCACAAACAGAAACATTCCTTAACGCCATGACAGCAATGAACCTATCGCAGATCATAAATGAACCAACACACGAAAAAGGAAACACCCTGGACCTCATATTCCTGAACTCCCAGGCATCCACCTCATACAGCAGTCCGACAATCTCACCAGTCCCATGGTCAGACCATTACATCATCCACCTCTCCCACGCATATCGACCAAATACAAACAGAGGATACGCCCAACACACACGAAGATTCAAAGCATTCAACAAAGAAGACTTCCTGACGCTGACCTTACCTAATCTACTTACGAACTCAAATAACCTTGACGACCTCATGGACAACTGGAACACCACAATCTCCTCAGCATCCAGAGCAACTGTAAACAAGACCAGCAACAAGCCCATCTCCTCAAAGGCCCGCTGGTTCACCCCTGACCTCCGAAAACTGAAAACAAATCTTAGAAGAACAGAAAGAAAATGGAGAAAAAACAAAACTGACAAAGACAAAAAGCAATACCTATATGAACTCGCTGCCTACCACACAGAAACCGACAATGCAAAGAGAAACTACCACACCAAAATCATCACGACCGCTGCAAACAAACCTCGAGAACTCTTCCAAATCGCTAAAAAACTGACAAAGACACCAACCACTTCCGATCAACCTCCAGATATCCCCTCGGATCTCTTGGCCCGACAATACAAACAATTTCAGCAACCTCAACAACCTTACCAATGCGCTACAGCCACAAGAACATACCCAAGGATCACCATAAACGCTAACTGGACTACATTCAATGACACCTCAAAGGAAGAAATATCCTCCACCATCTCCTGTCTGAACACCACTACCTCCCCACTGGATCCCTGCCCTACCGAATGGATAAAGAAAACCAAGGAAGACCTAAGTACCCCACTAACTCACATCGTAAACGAATCCTTTAAACAAGGATACATGCCAGATGCCCTCAAAACATCAATCATCCGACCAACCATAAAGAAGAACAACCTGGACCCCAAGGACCCCACCTCCTACAGACCGGTGGCAAGCCTCCCCCTCGCCACCAAGATAATAGAAAAGATAGTCCAACACCAGCTCCAAGATCATCTAGACACCAACGACATACTTGACCCTCAGCAACACGGTTTCCGACCACTACATGGAGTTGAGACCCTCATGACCATCCTAATGAACACACTCATCATTGGAACACAAGAGAAAAACTCAGGGTACATCCTGATCTTCCTAGACATATCAGCGGCCTTCGACACAATCTCACACGAAATCCTCATACACAGACTACAAACAATCGGAATCAAGGACACTGTACTCCAATGGTTCAGATCCTACTTAACTAACAGACAGCAACGGATTCGCACCCTCTCCACAACTTCGCCCCCATACAAACAACTTCAAGGAGTACCCCAAGGATCCACCCTATCAGCCATGTTGTTTAACATATACCTACGTCCACTATGCTCAATCATACGCACCCACAACATCAACTTCCACATCTACGCGGACGACATAATGCTCTACGCACCAATTACAACCAACAACCCAAAAAACGAACAGCTATCAGCCTGCTTCAACGACGTGGCCAACTGGCTACAGGAGAACAATCTATCCATCAACATAAAGAAAACCGAAGCCCTAATAGTAACAAAAGAACCTGACTTCAGACCACCTACCCACCTCAACATGGGAACCACACAAATACAAATCCAGCCTCAAATAAGATATCTAGGCGTCATCATTGATCAAGCTCTCACCTTCAAACAACAAATCAACAAAACCGCTGGGATGATATTCCACAAAGCTAAAACTATCCAACGACTCAGGCCCCTCCTAGAACCTCACGACTTTAGGACAGTGATGCAAGCTGTGACACTCCCTCATCTGGATTTCTGCAACATAATCTATCATGGACTTCCTGCCTCGCACACCAACTCCCTCCGTACTGCCTTAAACACCACAGCAAGGATTATTCAAAATGCAAAAAAACGGGAGCACATCACCCCAATCCTAAGAGACCTTCACCTCCTTCCACTGCAAGCAAGAATCAAGTACAAAGCCATCTTACTCATCCACAAAACTATCCACCAAGCACGGAACACCTCACTACACTCCTTACTGCCTCGACCATCCCACAACAGATCAACCAGACATTCCTCCAATAACTCTATCGTTGTCCCCCACAAAAGAACCAAATCTACACAACGACCTGCAACAGAGCATTCGAACTTTATGCTCCATCCCTCTGGAACTCTCTACCAAACCACATCAAGAACAACAACGACATCACATCATTTAAGAAACAGCTAAAGACAATCCTATTCCGTGAACATCTTTCAACGGAAACACCACCATGACCTCACACTTAGATTTTAGCAGATGTAAATCATGTCCATGTCCACCCATAATCATTAATTGCTGACCCTGGTGATGGCCCCTTCCTAAAAGAAATTACCCCTCCCTATGTTACATGTTACACCGCTTTGACCCGGTGAAAAGCGGGATATAAATGCAGTTAAATAAATAAATAAATAAATGAATGCAACTCATAATCCTGCCATGCGGTCCTCAAGTAAGCATGGAAATGCCTATTCAAGCACAGCATGGTGTTCATCTTCCTTATTGTGTCAGCAACACTATCCAAGACACACAATCCCATTGGCACACAGGAATGATCAGAAATGCCCATCTCCCTAATTTTGGTCTGTAACAGCTTAGCAAACATTGTCTCTGAAAGCAGTATATATTTCAGTCTTTGTATACGCCATGCAGCACCTAGTAATATGTGAAATCTGCTTCATCTGGAAGGAACATATACCAAGCATCAATAAGTTCAAGATTTTTCAATGGAAAATTTATCTCTTTGTGATTGTGCCCCCTCTGTGTGAGCTTTGCAGGTCTACGATCAAGTACAGGTTCTCTAATTATGTTAAAATATCCGGGATACCCAATTTGCTCAACAAAGTAGTAAAAAACCACGATTATATACATTTTGGCCATATATGATTCCAAATACAAACTTCTTCCCATATATCTCCCCCACCACTAGGAGTGGCCTAGTGGTTGGGGCAAGTTGTCCCAGGCCAGAGGGTTGGGGTTTCAAATCCCACTGGAGGACAGCAACCTCAGGCCAGAAGGACTGGGGTTTCTTGTCCCACAAGTGCTCCTTGTGGCCTTGAACAAGCCACTTAACCGTCTGTTGCCTCAGGCACAAAACATAGATTGTGAGTCCTTCAAGGACAAAGGAAATACAGGGTGGCCCAAAAAATGTGAGATCATCTCGTAGCATATAAGTTAGTCAAAAAGACAGATGTAAACAACTGACAAATTTAAAAAAAAAATGGCGACCGGAAATTGTCGAAATAAAGACGTTATATAGCTAAAAAAGGTAAATATGTAAACTATTTAAGCTTTTAATTTATGAGATGTTCTCACTTTTTTTAGGCCACCCTGTATATACCATACCACTTTGACCCTACTGAAGTATATAAGCATTGCTAAATAAATATGTAACATAAAAGGCAGTTGTTTACTAATGAGCACCACCCCTTTTGGACCAATGCAGAAAACTAGCACAGCCTTTAAGCACAGATAACGCCACTTTTAAGCACAATTACTGCCACAGCCAAATGCAGAAAAGAGATGGATGTACCCTTAAACAGCAAAGGAAAAACGAGTGTACAATTAATGCAGAGTATTTAAATTATAGGCAAATGAGCTGGCCGTAATAAAATGGCATGCTAATATTGCCTGCGCCCAATGCAGAGAAACACGTAGAAGATTTTGCAACCAGCCTTAGCACCATATCTCTACGCCTGGTCTTGAGGTGGCTTAAACATCTAGCACATGCCCCTGACAGTGGCATTGGGTGCTTTCCACAATACCTGGATCATCTGAGGGAAATGTCAAACTTCCCCTCAGATGATCCAAGAATCGGGGAAAGCCCCTGATGCTATCAAAATACTGTTGGGAGGCCAGTGTCCCTGACAGAAAGAAAAATCCCTGGTGGCCCAGCAGCCCCAATCACCCCCCCCCCCCCCCCACCTGCCCAAGTAAAAATAATCTCTGGTGGCCCAGCGACCCCGACCCCTCCAGGTACCTTTACAAATAAGCGGGAGTGCTGCCCATGTACTCCTGCTGCTACGCCACTATCTTGAAATATGGCGGGGTCAGACTGCCATATAAGGTAGAAAATGCCTTATATGGCAGTCTGACTTCTTCCAGTGCATCCCAGGAGCCAGTCGCTGCCATTTTTTAAAGATGGCAGTGCTGCCGCTCATTTTTAAAAATACCAGGAAGGGGGTGGGAGGTTCAGGGCCGCTGGGCCATCAGGGTTATTTTTAATTGGATGGGTGGGAGGTTTGGGGCTGTTGTGCCATCAGGGATTATTTTTGGTTGGGCGGGTGGGGGGGGGGGATCAGGATCGCAGGGCCACAAGGGATTTGCTCTCTGTTGGGAACACCAGCCTCCTGAAAGTATTTTGATGGTATTGGGGGCTTTCCCCATTGCCAGGATCATCTGAAAGCCCCCGATGCCATCAAAATAGCGTCGGAGTTCATATAAAAATTAGCCATGCAGTGCCCCTGTTTCTCTGGGAGAGCATGCCAAACTTGTGCTGACTTGTCAAACTTGCTCATGCTCTCCCAATTTAACACTGCCATTTGCGCACAGTTTAACATATGGCTAATTTGCATATGAGCCCCTTTCTTCATGCCAGTGCTATCAGTGCACTGCGAATAGGTGTAAAGTTGATAGTGCCGGCTTTCTGTATCGGCCTGTTTGTTTGCTGTTGTAGGTAGAGGCATACACCTCACTCACTCATTCTCTGCAGAGCTGCATATGTTCAATATTTGTCAAATGAGTCTCTTGTAGGAGGCTCACGTGTGTGTTGTGGTGAGGAGAGCTGTGCAGAGGAAATGGAATGGCAGGGAGAGGAGCCCTGTTCCTTTAAATCTGGAGAGAAAGGCAGTTCCCATAGAAACCACAAGCCTCCAAGGCAGAGTATTCCGAGTGCTAAGCTCCGCCCACCTAGTGATGTCAGGGCTAGGTTGTGCACTGATGAGCTGCACGTGGGCAGGAAGAAAGGCGTGGTGCCTGGAAACCAGCAGTTAAAAAGTGTTTCAGCTTTAGAACAAACGGAAGGGAAGGAGGAAAAAGAAGAAGTGCAACAGGAAGAGGAAAAAGCACAGCAGAGAGGAACACAGCAGCAGCAAGACGAGCAGGCAGTGTTTGGAGTCCGTCAGGTTCCAGGAACAGTTCAAGTAAGAGGAGCTGATTCTAAAGGGGACAAGCCTGGAAGCAGAGACTTGCTGGGTTGGGAAAACTCACAAGCAAGAGTAAAGGAGAAACCGAGGGTGTCTGGAACCCAGTGCAGGACACAATTGCCAAGTCAGAGAAGTATTTCCAGAAGGGGAAATAGTCCAAGACAGCATTTAAACACGGAAGGTAATGAGAATGTCTTTTCTTTATTTCCTAACCAAAGCCATACTGAAGGCATTGTTCAAGAGTTAAGAGACAGTGCTAAACGCTGTATGCCCCTGAATTCTGGAAAGCAAAGCTTTAGTAAACCCAGGGCTTATGCCAGTGACTGCCAAACCTCCACTCTAACCAAGCTTGCTAAATTCTTAAAAGAGAGAGAAACTCCATTGCAAAAGCCTGTGACTGGAGACCATAGGGAACAGCTGTTGTTACGTTTGCAGGAGCTAATAAGGCAGGAGAATAACCAGACAGCTGATGTTCAGGATAGACGCTGTGATGCAGGAGATGAAATGGATATAGACCTGCTGGAGGAACCTAACGGTTCAGATGTTGAAGATATGCAATGTTCTCTATGTCTGGCTAAGAGCATGAATAATTGCTGAGTATTGGCCTAGCTAAAAGACTGTATCATGAAAGCCATTTAAAGACTTGTGCTGTGCATGGCTTGAAGAGAGGAAGCTGTTTTGAAAGTAATTGACAATGAAGCTAATCTGGAGCACAGATTAAGCTTCAGAAGCACGTTCCTCACAGGAAGTGAAATATTAAGGTTTTAAAAGGAAGTCCTGTATTTTTCTGTTCACCTTGTTTCACATTTTTGGTTTTGCCTTGTTGGAGAATTATCCAGTTTATGTTGAGGTTCATTTTGAATTCAATGCGGAGGGGAAACCCCGAAATAAAATTCTCTCTTTTGCCTATTTACCGGGTGGTCACACTCCTTGCTTCATGAACTACATTACCCAGCAGCCTTCCTTGGCGGCCATCTTGAACAAGTAATTGTAGGGAGCAAGACAGGCGAGTTCACCTGCCCCCAGGCTACCGCCTGGACGGGTGACCTACGACAGAGTGGCGTAGTTGGCAGGATTTTTTTGGACCTCGATTACGCATGCGCCAGAATCGTGAAGCTGACAGAACAACTCCAAGTTTGCAGGAAACTTCGTGGGAAGTTGAGCGAGTCCGTGACGGAGACTGCAGGTCCCGTGGTGACCCAACCTTGGAGCTGAGCGCGAAACACACCAGTACCAGGTAAAGGGTATCTAACTGGGCTGGCTAGGATACTGGTATGGGGAGGAGTACAGAGATTGGGAACC
Organism: Ichthyophis bannanicus; assembly: GCA_033557465.1. Taxonomy (NCBI): domain Eukaryota; kingdom Metazoa; phylum Chordata; class Amphibia; order Gymnophiona; family Ichthyophiidae; genus Ichthyophis; species Ichthyophis bannanicus. The sequence goes on from CM066031.1 coordinate 554,925,426, forward strand.
AGAGAGTAGTTCACCAATTGTGGTATCGCACTTGGGTCGTCTCTTTTCTCTTTTTCTCGTTGCAGAGCAAAGATGTCGCTGGAAGTAAAAGAAGTCCTATTGTGGATTGCAAACCAGTTTGAGAGGCAAAAAGATATGTCTCTGGAAATCCAGGAGCGGGCTGCTGCAAGGCTGGAGGCGCAGCAGAAGCCGCTGGTCGACCTGATGCAGGCGTGGATGAAAGACTCCAAGAAGACATCAGAGCCTAATCCACCACCTACAGAGTCGCCAGGACTGGGTTTGTCTAATATCTTTGGGCCATGGTCCAAGGACACATTAAGGTTTGGGCAATTGAGAGACAATGACAACCTTGATGACTTTCTAGAAGCGTTTGAGCGCGTGGCTCAACTGGCTGGTTGGCCAAAAGGACAGTGGGCAGTACGCTTGGCGTTATCGCTTACGGGCGAGGCGTTAGCGGCCTACCAAGCGGTGCCAGCAGACATTGCTAATGATTATATGGAGGTAAAACGTACCATAAAGGAGAGGCTGGGTCTAACACCGTCAGTGTATCACCAGAAGTTTCGGCATGCTAATCCAATTGCTGGTGAAACACCAAGAGCGTTGTTCCACCGCCTAAAAAGTCTGGCTACTAAATGGCTAGAGCCAGAGGGCAAAACGCTAGAAATGATAATTGATGTAATTATTTTGGAGCAGTTTATGACTTCCGTTCCAGAAAAGATTCGTTCCTTCCTGATCTTGCAAGGGTGCAAAAATACGCAAGAAGCCATTACGCTCGCTGAGAGATTTCTCGAGGCAGATAGAGGAGCTCAAGAGCGGAGCCTAGCTTTTGGAAAAGACCCTTATGCAATGTCAGAAAGTGATCTGAAGCCAAAACATGTTGCTAAAGATGTTTTTCTACCAGATGTGAGAAGGAAAAATGTTAGGAAAGCATGTTTTAAGTGTGGGAGTGAGAAGCATCTACAGCATGACTGTAGAATGAGAACCGCTTTGGTTTTGGATGATTCAGGGAAAACCAGGGAGGGTTTCCTATTGGCAGTCACTGTGCAAGGGATAGCAGCCAAAGCATTGTTGGATTCGGGTTCCAATCAGTCCATGGTGTCTAAGAACCTCTGGAACAGGATAAAAGCCCAAGGTAGGGAGACACCCCGTTTATCCACTGGCACAGTTAACATCAAGTGTGTCCGTGGTACTGCGTCCACCTATCCCCTTTATCAAGTCCTAGTAAAAGGACTAGGAGTAGAAAAAGAGATACCTGTGGCCGTAGTATCCCGGTTACCCCAAGAAGTTGTGCTAGGAAGAGATTGGCCTCAATTCCAGAGGGGTATGCAGGAACGATTGGATAAAAAGGACGAGATAGAAGTCAAGAGAACTCCACCTAAGATGCCCAGTCCGAAGCCAGTGAAATCAGTAGTAACTCCTAAACCGTTGTTTGGGAAGGGTTCAAAGTCCACTCCACAATTTCCCAAGGAGGAGTCCAATAAGAAGCCTGTATTCGTATTGCAATACTGTAAGATGAGTCCGGAAGCTCGTGCCCCGAAGAGAGCCACCCCGCACGCGGCTGGTTTTGATTTGTACAGTGCCGAGGACATAATTGTCCCTAGGCATGGCAAAGCATTGATCAATACGGCACTGCAGATAGAAGTACCTATTGGCTGCTACGGCCGTATCGCGCCTCGATCGGGTCTGGCAGTAAAACGTTTTATTGATGTCGGAGCCGGAGTAATTGATCCAGATTACAGGGGTGCAGTGAAGATTCTCCTATTTAATTTCGGATCGGAGGACTTTTCAGTGAGCGTGGGTGATCGTATTGCCCAGATCATCTGCGAAAGGATCGGATTCCCACCTCTGGAGGAGGTGTCTATAATTTCAGAGACCGCACGTGGAGCCCAGGGGTTCGGCTCTACAGGATATGCTGATCTGCAGGGACTGGCAGTGTCAGTGGAGGAAAAGGTGGACGATGACCTGGGTCCTCAGCTGGGGGATTGTCGGAAGAATCTTGAGCCAGGAATGGGAGAAGGCCTCTCCTGGACTCAGAAACAGGAATTACAACGCCTGATTGGAGATTTTGCTGATGTCCTGACGCCGGTGCCCGGAGAGACCAGGCTTGTCGCACATGAGATCCTGATACCACCAGGGGAAGTGGTACGACAGCATCCGTAACGTCTGCCCAAAGCCAGGAGGCAAGAGGTGGTACAGCAAGTGAGAGAAATGCTCAATTTAGGAGTAATTGAGGAGTCTAAAAGTCCATGGAACAGCCCGATAGTGCTGGTTACCAAGCCGGACGGATCCCTGAGGTTCTGTATCGATTTTAGGAGGGTAAATGCAATTTCCAAATTCGATACGTACCCTATGCCTCGGATCGAGGAACTCCTAGATCGATTGGGACAAGCTCGTTATCTGACAACACTCGATATGACAAAAGGCTACTGGCAGATTCCCCTGACCAGGGAATCACGCCAGAAGACCGCTTTCAGCACGCCAGTAGGCCTTTTCCAATTCAGACGAATGCCATTCGGTCTGCACGGAGCAGCGGCTACGTGCCAGCGCCTCATCGACCTGGTGCTTCGTCCCCATCAGGAATACGCTATGGCGTATATGGACGACATCGTCATTCACAGTGTCAGATGGGATCAACATTTGTTCCGGGTGCGAGCGGTGTTACAGGCAATGAGGAGTGCGGGCCTGACACTGAATCCGGCCAAGTGTCTGTTCGGCGGCCAGGAGGTTAAATACCTCGGACACCTGGTGGGTCATGGAGTGGTGAAGCCCCTGGTGAATAAAGTTGAAAGCGTAAAAGCTTTTCCGAAGCCCACTAGCAAGAAACAGATGCGCAGCTTTCTTGGCCTTGTAGGCTATTACCGGAGATTTATAGCGCATTTCGCAGAAAAGAGCGCACCGTTGTCTGACATGCTGAAGAAGAATAGGCCCAATCAGCTGAGATGGACTACGGAAGCGGACACAGCTTTTGAGACACTGAAGGAAGAGCTGTATGCGGCCCCAGTGTTGCATGGGGTAGACTTTGGTCTGCCATTCATTCTTCAGACGGATGCTTCTGAGACGGGGCTGGGAGCTGTGCTCTCCCAGAAGTACGATGGCGCCGAGCATCCGGTACTTTTCCTCAGTCGGAAGCTATCCCCGGCAGAAAGGAATTATTCTACAATTGAGAGAGAGTGTCTGGCTGTAAAATGGGCTGTGGAATCGCTAAAATTTTATCTGGCAGGCAGAAGATTCCTATTAATGACGGATCATGCCCCATTGAAGTGGCTTGGCCAGATGAAAGACCACAATCCCAGATTGACAAGATGGTACATGGCACTCCAAGCGTATGACTTCAGGATAGAGCATAGAGCTGGCAAGCTCCACCAGAATGCAGACGCATTATCCAGGCTCACCAGTGAAGAACAGGATGCAGAGTATTCAGCGAGAATTACGTGCTGTGATACGAATCGCACCCCAGCCCGCAATATCTTAAGGGGGGGAATGTGTGGTGAGGAGAGCTGTGCAGAGGAAATGGAATGGCAGGGAGAGGAGCCCTGTTCCTTTAAATCTGGAGAGAAAGGCAGTTCCCATAGAAACCACAAGCCTCCAAGGCAGAGTATTCCGAGTGCTAAGCTCTGCCCACCTAGTGATGTCAGGGCTAGGTTGTGCACTGATGAGCTGCACGTGGGCAGGAAGAAAGGCGTGGTGCCTGGAAACCAGCAGTTAAAAAGTGTTTCAGCTTTAGAACAAACGGAAGGGAAGGAGGAAAGAGAAGAAGTGCAACAGGAAGAGGAAAAAGCACAGCAGAGAGGAACACAGCAGCAGCAAGACGAGCAGGCAGTGTTTGGAGTCCGTCAGGTTCCAGGAACAGTTCAAGTAAGAGGAGCTGATTCTAAAGGGGACAAGCCTGGAAGCAGAGACTTGCTGGGTTTGGAAAACTCACAAGCAAGAGTAAAGGAGAAACAGAGGGTGTCTGGAACCCAGTGCAGGACACAATTGCCAAGTCAGAGAAGTATTTCCAGAAGGGGAAATAGTCCAAGACAGCATTTAAACACGGAAGGTAATGAGAATGTCTTTTCTTTATTTCCTAACCAAAGCCATACTGAAGGCATTGTTCAAGAGTTAAGAGACAGTGCTAAACGCTGTATGCCCCTGAATTCTGGCAAGCAAAGCTTTAGTAAACCCAGAGCTTATGCCAGTGACTGCCAAACCTCCACTCTAACCGAGCTTGCTAAATTCTTAAAAGAGAGAGAAACTCCATTGCAAAAGCCTGTGGCTGGAGACCATAGGGAACAGCTGTTGTTACGTTTGCAGGAGCTAATAAGGCAGGAGAATAACCAGACAGCTGATGTTCAGGATAGACGCTGTGATGCAGGAGATGAAATGGATATAGACCTGCTGGAGGAACCTAACGGTTCAGATGTTGAAGATATGCAATGTTCTCTATGTCTGGCTAAGAGCATGAATAATTGCTGAGTATTGGCCTAGCTAAAAGACTGTATCATGAAAGCCATTTAAAGACTTGTGCTGTGCATGGCTTGAAGAGAGGAAGCTGTTTTGAAAGTAATTGACAATGAAGCTAATCTGGAGCACAGATTAAGCTTCAGAAGCATGTTCCTCACAGGAAGTGAAATATTAAGGTTTTAAAAGGAAGTCCTATATTTTTCTGTTCACCTTGTTTCACATTTTTGGTTTTGCCTTGTTGGAGAATTATCCAGTTTATGTTGAGGTTCATTTTGAATTCAATGCGGAGGGGAAACCCCGAAATAAAATTCTCTGTTTTGCCTATTTACCGGGTGGTCACACTCCTTGCTTCATGAACTACATTACCCAGCAGCCTTCCTTGGCGGCCATCTTGAACAAGTAATTGTAGGGAGCAAGACAGGCGAGTTCACCTGCCCCCAGGCTACCGCCTGGACGGGTGACCTACAACAGTGTGCATATTTTTTTAAACCTTCAATACGAGTTATTAAATATATTAAGCCTGTGCACCTGAAGAGGTCATTCTCACTGTGGACGAGTCTGGAGGCAGCCATAGTTAAACTATCTGGTGAAACTCGAGTTGACATTATCATCCAGCGATCCTGCGGTTCGGTGTCTGGAGGATTTATTTTTATCAGTTAAGTGTTTTATTTACTTTTTAAATACATTTCAAAAAATAAAAGCTCTTATGACTGATGAAAGATACATGAGGGAGTTTTAACCTGTGCTTTGAAGTGATTGCTGTGTAAATTCAGCAACAGCCGAGCCCCTCCACTGAGGCTTAATTAAATCCCCAAATGCCGCACACAGGTTAGTTTGTATCTTCTTTCATTTTGGTGCCACCCTGAAACATTATAGATTTGTTTTTGTGATCCCACTGCTTGTTATGTTTTGTTACCTATAATATATTTGCATGCTTAATTGGCAAGTGTAAACCACACACTTTCCAAGTCACTACATTTTATCTCAATCATTTGGGGAGGTTTCAATGTCATTCTTCTACAATACCACAGATGCTCTCTTCCAAGCAAGGGCCTCCCAAGTAGACCCTCACTGACCCCAACACTCCAACTATGGGTGAAACTTGATCTCCAGAATCCTCTCCATACAAATCAAATGTGCATGGCTAGTAAAGGCAGTTGTGGTGCCCTTTTTTAGACAGTCACAACCGATTCATACACACTCTCATTCTTCATTCCATCCACCATCAGGGGGGAGCGGGGGAGGGGGAAGAAGGGAAAGAGGTTAGTCAGGGGCAGCCCAAGGGGATGCGGAGCCATGTGTGGAGACTCGGTGTGGGCCTCATTTGCTTAAGGGGCCTCATTTGCATAATGTTACCATACACTAACTTTTAGTAAACATGCCTCTTAATGAGTGTATGGATAAAGAAAGACTAAAAGATTTCTACGTTACTATAATCCAGTGCCAACTGCCAGGCACATTAGGAACTACTACAAACACTGCCCATTTAGAACCCATAGCAAACCCGCCGTATCGTAACAGCACTACCAGGCCTCACAAAGCACCATACTCTACCTATCAAAAGGCAACACTGCAAATACTAAACCAATACATTTCAGAGAATAACAATGTAATAGCAAACGCTGTGAAAAGCTCTTATTCTATCACTCACCCACAGAAGGAAGACTCACAGACAGGCTGGAATGCAATCAGGATCTTTAATGTGCACACAGGATCAGACAGAGATACCAGCAACCTCCACAAGGGTCTGAACCCCGAGGGACGGCCTACAATGCCTTATATACAGTACAGTTTTAAACTCATTCTACAATCCCATTTGCCACAGGTATTTCCTGCCCACCAATCAGCAGCCCCTGGGGAGGTACCTGGGTGACCTGTCCAAACCGGTATGCTCTGGTCTGTTGGTTTCAGGGCTAGGGAAATACTGTGCTCAGACCTGGAGTGGGGGAAGGGTGCCTACTGGAATCTCATTGTCTTTCTCTTAGCAGGCTGATTACCTCATGGCTTGCGGGGGAAGGGCTATCTACAGCTCGCCGCATGGCTTGGGGAAAGGGCTACCTACAGCTACCTCATGGCTGCCTCATTCCCCCCTTTTTAAGTAAGACCTCAACCGCTAGAGGCGGTTGAGGGCTGTATTACTGGAGGCAAGCCGCAGAGGAGTATATTGGGTCAGGGCCATGACCGTGGCAGCCGCCTTGCGTTCTACCAGGGTGCCAAGGGTGGAAACAACCTGTAAGGAAAAAGGCACCTGGTTAAAATGTACGGTACAGCAATGGGACAAGTTAAGGTAGAGAGTTATGTATACAAAGGTCTGTCATGTTCAGAGCAGTTTGGGCAAATAATACTGCTGTGTTAGTAGTCTCTGCACTTGTTTGAAAGCAAGTCCGTATCAGGGATAGGAGTAAGGCTAAAGCACCTTTTTCTCAGTCTGATCCCGGTTTCAGGAAAGGTGTCTGTAAATCAGTCTCTCCGGTGGTCCAGAGTTCGTCGGCAGTCTGTTAGAACCCCGTACTGGGCAGAAGTGTCAAAGCGCAGGGGCTGGTTTGGAACTGTGACAGAAGTCCAGGCTGGAACAATTTCTGGTGCAGCGGCCTTGACACGAGAGTGATGGATCCTCGGAGCAACTTCACATCATTAAATTGCCTTCACCAGTTTACTGTCCATCAGTCCTTCCACATCATTAATTTCCTTCATCAGTTTACTGTCCATCAGAGTCCTTCCTCTCAATATATCACTTTATCCCTCACAACACTTTCCACCAACTACATACATAGGTCCTTCAATTTTTCTTTTTATATACCATACTAATGTATCCTTATCTGGCAAGGCTGCTAAAACAATTGTTAGAAACATAGTATTGTTGTAAACAGTGTCCATTTTCCACTAACTTAATTGGTGCAGTTCTAGATTGGCATGGGTGCTCATTCTAAATAGCGACTGTCTAAACAATCTTCAATATAAAACTATACATCAATTCCAATAGAAAGAAATATGGCTCCTAACATGACAGCCACATATCTCTCATGTATGACTAGAGTCTATTGTATACCTGGTTCCCAGTGAGAGTACTGTAGGAAACGTAAAAATACTTGGACCGATCTTGAAAATGCATTGTCCACAAGGATTTATGTAAGCTATCCATTAATTATGGTGTCAAAAGAGATCCTCTTGAGGTGAGAGACTAAGAGGGTACAAGGCATTGGTGGTTGGGCCTCATGGCAATACTCCTTCTGGTTCTTCTTGGCCGGCAAGGCATTTGTGAATAGGCCTCATGGCAGTACTTCCTCGGGTTCTTCTTGGCCTATTCCCCCTTGCCTATTCATGTCTCTTCAGAGGCATAAATGTACAAGGTTCATGTTTTCTCAGGCCTTGTGGGTCCTCGAGGTACTTAGAGCAGTCTGAATTCCGGTGGCCCAGATCATCACACTTGGAGTAGCACGTTTATTGCCTTTTTCCTAGGCTGTCGTCTCACCTTCTGCCCCTCTCTCTCTCTCTCATTCATTTTCTCAAAGCTCTCCTGGATCATTGCTGACAAGTAAGATTTAGTTTTTATCCAATCAACTCAAGTTAATGTTATCATTATATTTGTAAATAATTAAAAAACACAGTTCCATCTTTCCACTAAATTTGCTCTGATATACTTGGGAACAAAGCAATTTCAGATCAGCCCCTTTCCAAAATTTAATATTTACTCATCTTATTGCTGTGTATACTGGACCTCTACATAATGTACTCCTACCAATATATTTGGTAACAAAGTACAAATGTATAAACTAAAAGATTTGTATCTCACAGTGCTATAATATATTGTGCTCTTGAACTCTGGACACCAACATGTAAAATTCAAATACAGAAGGACAGGTGAATTTATTCTAAATAGCACCTATGATGTTACTGTCCTGTTCATCATTCATCAGCACAGAGCTTAACAAGGCAAAGTGATTACCTTGTATCTTATAGTTCAAAACAGGCATGGAACTGATACTTTTATAAGAATTATATCTAAAGTGCTGTATATCTTGTAGCGCTATATAAATGTTTATAGCTCTACGAGGTGTTTGTCACAATATATAAAATCCCCTTTTAACTTTTTTTGGTTTGCTTGATAGCATATAGCATTTAAACACATGACTATTGGCAGCCTATCTGATTGGAATACAAAGGTTTTCTTGATAAATTTTAGTAACCCTCCCCATTCCCCGTTCGTTCCCAGCCCTCAGGAGACATACACATGGTACACAATCAAGATCAGACATCTGAGAATGTTCAAGGGAGCCACCCCTCATGGTTTTAGATGCTCAAAATTCTTCATTGGAGGCTAGGTGAATTTGTTCTTTTGTCCTCTCTAATGGGTCTCCATTCATCTGCTAGAAGAATGACTCCTCCCTGATCTCTAGTATCTTTCTGTAGCCATGCAAACTGATTGGACGTGCATTTAACAAAGCAATTGGGGCCTGAGGCAGAGGATGGACTCAGTCCACAGGACCCAGGAGTCTGTATGAGTGTAACACTGTGGGGTAGGAAAACTTGAAGCAGAGCTGGAATCTACAGAATCCTCTCTAAACCCAGATTTAAATTGTGAAGCATGCACTGTAGGTGCGTTTTCTCTTTAGACTCTCCCGACCCCATGCTCTAATTTAGTTCAATAACTAATCACAGTATACAATGTAGATCAGATCTTCTAACCTAATCTCAATTTGGGAAAAAATGCAATTTACAGTAAGAGAGAGAAGTATGCAATTTATAATACAGATCCTATCTAGACTTAATCCAGGAAAAATAATACAATTTATAATACAGACCCTATCTAGTCTTAACTCAGGACAAGTAATACAACTTACAATATTTGGCAATTTACAAAATATATATATATACAAGCTAGCTATTCTTACAATGTCCACCAGATGGAGCTCCAGGATCACTTAAAACACAGGGAATAGTAGTAATTACAGCTAATGTCCACTAGATGGAGCTCCAGAGTCACTTTAAGTATATTGCAGTGTAGCTTACACGTGGTCTTTTCAAGATGGCCGCCTCCACGTGCGTCCCGATAGCTGCTCCTGGGTGCAGGGGAATTCGCACACGTGGTGTTCCCAAGATGGCTGCCACCCCACCGTGCTCCTTCACACCGGCTCACCCTCTACTCCACAGATGGAAAAAAAGAAAATGATGGACCTTCAAATGATCACTTCTCCCTCAATCGACCCAAAAAAAAAGGTTAGCTTCTCATATTCTGGTTTAAGGGCAGGAAACCTCAGCGGGGGCTCAGGGGAAGGCCGGAACCTCAGCGGGGCTCAGGGGAAGACCGGAACCTCAGCGGGGGCTCAGGGGAAGACAGGAAAATTCAGCGGGGGTCAGCGGTGCACTGGGACAGCACCGAGAGGCACAAAACCTCAGCGGAGGCCCAAGGGAAGGCAGGAACCTCAGCGGAGGCCCAAGGAAGGCAGAAATTCACATCGGAGCACATGGGGAGCATGGATTCACATCGGACAGCATGGGGGGGGGCAGAATTAACATCGGAGCACAACGGAGAGAGAAATTCACATCGGAGCAGAAATTAACACAGCGGCAGCATGGGGGGGACATCGGAGCACAGAAATTACATCGGGGGTTCAGGGAAAGGCAGTAAATCCACACCGGAGCACATGGGGAAGCAGAAATTAACATCGGAGCAGCGGCAGCATGGGGGGGAACAGAAATTTACATCGGAGCACAGAAATTACATCGGGGGTTCAGGGAAAGGCAGTAAATCCACACCGGAGCACATGGGGAAGCAGAAATTAACATCGGAGCAGAAATTAACACAGCGGCAGCATGGGGGGGAACAGAAATTTACATCGGAGCACATTAGAGAGCTCTCTCCTTGCAGTCACACTTCAGATTACTCCCCACAAGCAGAAAGGAAAGAAGAGAAGCAGCGATCTATTTTAGCTTATCAAGTGCTATATTTAGTTACTTTTTTTCTCAGATTACTGCAGTTACAGGACGAGCAATGGCTTCAGGGCCACTAAGGCCCCTACTAGGACTGCTTCTCAGATTACTGCAGTTACTGCAGTTTCAGATTCAAATACAGGACGAGCAATGGCTTCAGGGCCACTAAGGCCCCTACTAGGACTGCTCGTGCAGTTGATCAGGCTGCTACAGGTTCCCAGAAATTACCAGGACTCACAGATAGAGTACAGAACTAGCCCCAAACAGTAAGGTAGCAGTACTCACCAGAACTCTGATCAGACAGGAAGTTTGGATGCCAGTCTATCCAGCTGGTTTTTCAATCGGGGATTCAACCGCAGGGACCAGCTGTCCAGACAAATCAAGGTGTCCTTCCGAGCACAAAGTGGCCCGGGGGCGCCAAGGACCGTTAATCACCTGGAGGGGCCGGTCCCTGACTGGTGGAGGCCCAGATGCTGCAAAAGCAGAAGTCTTCCCACCGTGGGTGTGATGAGAGAGGCTTTTCTTTTAATATTTCCCGGCCAATGCACCAAAATGTAATAGCAAACGCTGTGAAAAGCTCTTATTCTATCACTCACCCACAGAAGGAAGACTCACAGACAGGCTGGAATGCAATCAGGATCTTTAATGTGCACACAGGATCAGACAGAGATACCAGCAACCTCCACAAGGGTCTGAACCCCGAGGGACGGCCTACAATGCCTTATATACAGTACAGTTTTAAACTCATTCTACAATCCCATTTGCCACAGGTATTTCCTGCCCACCAATCAGCAGCCCCTGGGGAGGTACCTGGGTGACCTGTCCAAACCGGTATGCTCTGGTCTGTTGGTTTCAGGGCTAGGGAAATACTGTGCTCAGACCTGGAGTGGGGGAAGGGTGCCTACTGGAATCTCATTGTCTTTCTCTTAGCAGGCTGATTACCTCATGGCTTGCGGGGGAAGGGCTATCTACAGCTCGCCGCATGGCTTGGGGAAAGGGCTACCTACAGCTACCTCATGGCTGCCTCAACAATACATGACCTACTAGGGAAAGAGAACAAGTGGCAATGTCAAATAGGAATTACATAAACAGAATACCTCAGCTAAGTTACACATGCAGAACAAAGACCATCACCAAACAAGGAATCACAGTTTAGAAACAGGAAGACAATAATTAAACTGGGAACCCCAAAAGCCAAACTTGGAATATACAACACTGTAGAAATAAAACTATAAGTTAATTTCCTGTTGTACTAAACAAAGCATAGATGTTAATGATGCACATTTCCCAGAGCTGACATATTCCAGTTAATAAATTCAAAATAAAGATATATTTTTCTACCTTTTGTGCATTTTCTTTCAGTTGCAATTGCTCTAGCCACTTTCTTCTGGTTTCTTCGTGTTACTCTACTAACTCTCCATCATCTGCTGTCCATTTGTCCTTTCTTCTCTCTTCTAGTTTTTTTCCATTCTCCAGGACCAAGCAGGAAGTCAGTCCTCACATATGGTTGACGTCGGCACTGATGGAGCCCCCATGCGGAGCATTTCCCCAGCTTTCAAAGAAAGCCTTTGGGAATGCAGCGCGCATGCGCGGTCCCCTTCCCGCCCAAGGGTGCCATCTTGTTCAGTCTTCTTTTTTCTGCGGAGCCCAACAGACGTGTTTCGTTTTCACCTGAGGAAAAAGTTGATTTTGTTCTGCGTGGACCCGTTTTCTTCGGTTCGATGCCGGTTTCCCTTTCCCGCCTGGGCCCGATACATCGGTATCGAGCCCGGACTTCTTTTTTTGGTTTTTGTCCTTAGTGACTAGCGTACGCACCATTTTTCTATTTTTCACTGACAGCCCTGTCTTTTGACCTCACAGGGGCCCTTTTTCCCCCGATGGCTGCCAGCGGGTTTAAAAAGTGTGATCGGTGTAAGAAACTTATGTCTCTCACCGACACACATGACTGCTGCCTCCGGTGCCTCGGACCCGATCATGACCCGATGATCTGTGGGCCGTGTAGAAAGATTTCCTCAAAGGCGTTGAGGAGTCGGCAGCACCAAAAGGAAAGAATCTTCTCTGATTCCGCGTCCGGACAGGCCCGGACTTCATCAGAGGCCTCGACGTCTCGGGATTCCGGCCCCGAGCAGCGCCGAGGCTCCTCTGAGAGGGGGTCTCCCTCGCGGGAGCATCGCAAGAAGAAAAAACCCGCGAGGGCGGCATCAGTGGACGCACTTGGCTCCTCGAGGGCCAAGTCGCATAGCCCCGAGCGCCGTCCCGGGTCTTCGGAGTCAGAGAGGCCTGCCAAACAGCCTCGTGTGGAGATGGAGTCCCCGGGTCACGTGAGTACTGTAGTCCTCGTGGACTCTCCTCCGGGGGAGCCGACGTCGGGCCCGACACCATCGGGGCCCGAGTCGGGGGCTGCTGAGTCTCCTGAGCTCAGACTCAGGTTGACGGCCTTGGAGTACAGCTTGGCTGCCTTCATGGAACAACAGCGGGCACTGATCGCCGGTCTCACCGGTGCATCTGCCCCGACCACCGGGACCTCGACATCCAAGTCGACCCCAGAGGCCGAGCCGATCCTCGAGTCCATGCGCTCTCGAGTCGATCCTTGGCCAAGGTCTCCCTCGGCCTCCTGCTCGGGACCGAGGTCGTCGACGCTGGTACCCTTGGCGTCGGGGCGGCATCGGAGCCGCTTGATTCCTCCTCCGAGGGGTCCGGCTGGGAAACGGAGGATGAGGAGTCACCCGACACCTTTCGGACTCGGTGTGTCCCATAGGACTCGCCCGAGTCTGAGCCTCGGAGAAGGTCCCCCCCCCCTCCGGAGGATACCCAGCTCTCGGACTTCGTGCGGGATATGCCCAAAGCCTTGGCATTCCCTGCGAATCCCGAGGAGGAGCCTCAAGCTGAGGAGCTCGAGGCACTGTAGTATGACTCTCCCCCAAAGGAGGCCTTTACTGTACTGGTTCCTCTGATGCTGGAACGGTTGCTCTTCCGCATGTGGGAGGCGCCGGCCTCGACGCCGGTTTTGAGCAAGGGGGTCGATTCTATCTATCGAGTCCTCAAGAGCCCCGGGTTCCAAAAGGCACCATTACCGCACCACTCCATGGTTGTGGAATCGGCCATGCATCGTCTGAAGAGTCAGAAGATGCACTCCTTGGTGCCTCCCGGCCGGGAGGCTCGGAACCTGAATGCCCTCGGTAAGAAGTGCTTCCAGGGCTCTATGCTTGCTTGCTGTGTCCAGACCTACCAGCTGTACATGGGAATGTACCTTCGAGTCCTGGCAAAGGAGATTGGGGGGTTCTCTGCTGGTCTCTCCGAGGAACCTTTGCAGAGGATCAACGCCCTGTCCTCGGGTATTCGAGAGTGCTCGAAGTTTATCTGTCGAGCAGCCTATGATGGCTTCCAGGCTTTGGTCCGAGTAGCCGCGGCCGGCATCGGTGCACGCCATCAGGCCTGGCTACAGTCATCGGACCTCGAGCCATGGGTGCAGGATAAGTTGGTCGATGTCCCCTGCCGAGGTGAAAACCTCTTTGGCAAGCCCATGGCTGAAAAGGCTGCAGAACTCAAGACCGAGACTCTTACCCGGACAAGGCTGTCCAGGAAAACCTCTGCCCCTTCTCAGAAAAAGAAGGGCTCGGGGAAAAATACCTTTTACCCGAGGAAATCATCTGCCTATAAACAATACCCTCATTTTCAGGCCTCTGTGGCTCCCCAACAGGGTCAGCAGGCCAAGGGGCAGGGACATGGGCCCCGTAGGCAGAAAACCCCCAAGCCAGCAGCTCCGGCTCCGGCTCCTGCACAGCAGGGAGCGGGGTTTTGACTCCAGTGACATAGCCTCTCCTCCTCAGCTGGCCCCTTTCAGCACAGGAGGCCGGCTGGCCCTGTATGCCCACAGGTGGCCAGCCGTAACAAGGGATACCTGGGTACTAAGTATAGTCCAGAAAGGCTATCTCCTCCACTTCCACCAGGTACTGTGATAAGGAAGCTTATCATAGCTCAGGAAGGAGCTATAGAAAAGGTGAAGTGACTCTGAACAAGCAACCTGTCAGTTCTGGTAGAAATAAGAAAACAGAAGATTTCCATAAAAGACTACCAGTCCCAGAATGCACCAGGTTTCCAACAGCCATTAGAGGAGCTGAAGTGGGGAAACGTGTGTTCAATCAGGAGGGCTATGAGGTAATCCCCAAGCACTCATCTCAAAGGGCAGGGCCTGATTCAGCACAGCTGCGCTGTGCTAGGGTGGAGCACTCATCTAAGCAGAATAAAGGTAGAGTTTATTCTACAGAGAATTATCCTCATCTTGATCATCTTGGAGATCCTCATCTTGGACAGCTTCATCATCTGGAGGATCATCAGAAGCAGAAGCCAGTGCGGACGGACAGAGAGGGCAAGAAACCCTTTGGAAGAAAGAAGAGAAAAGCATTTGGGAGGTCTAAAGGAGTCCAGAGCAGTACGTATACTGGGAGGGAGACATTCAAAAGGCCAGCATACACCATTGGACTGGGGAAAGCCAGAGGAATGGTGTTGCAGAGCTAGGAATCTCCAGACGGTACCTGTGAGGGAGACGGCTGCACTTGGAAGGGACCCTAGGACCCGTGCCAGAAGGTATGTGAAGAGAGACCCAGTGTCCAGGGATCTGGATTGGAAGGCTGGACATAAGAACTGGACTACATACTGGCCAGGCTATTTAGAGAGGAACTCTAACAGCAATGGAAGCTCAGGTATGAACACTGATCTATGCCCTAGCTATACCCTTGAAAGACAGCAGGGAAACAAGTATTCTCCTGAGAATGCTCCATTGAGAAATTCCTCTGTGCCAATCCATGATATTGAACCCATGATTGTTGAAGAAGGGGGAGAAGTCTTAGATACAGGCTGTGAATACATGGATTGCTCTCTGTCTAAATTCCTTTGGTAATTTACTGTTACAAAGTACAACAACCATCACAAAGAAATACAAACTTGTTCTTTAATCTATTCAGAAAAGCTCCTGAGTAGGATTTGAGCCACGCAGTAGAAAGCAAGTCAGCTAAGGGGTTTCAGCTGGGTAACTGCTAGCAATTGAGCCTTACCTAATTGCTTGTGAGCTCTGAGGGAATCACTTCTGAGTCTATCTGTGAAGATATAAGAAGTTAACCTGAAAAGAACAGTTTTTCCCTTCTTTGTGGATTTTGCTTGTTGTTTGATGCACTGCTAAGAAAATATTAGCTAGAGCCTACAGAAAAGACCAGTTTGTTACCAACCAGGTCTTTATTCTTTTGATTTGATTGCCTGACAAGTTCAACTGTTGTTTTCCTGATTTTGTTTTTCTAAGTTTAACACTGAAAGCAAGTATCCTGTTTTATGTGCTACCAAGCATATCTGTGTTGGGAGAAATAACCCCATAAATAAATATCTTATTGGCTTTACACTCAAGCACAACTAATTATTGTGAGCGGCTGCGTCTGGTGTGAATGGACTGCATTTCCCACAATCCCTTGCAAATCATATTGATATATGCCTTTGCCAAGACTGTGAACATTCTCACCCAGGCATCCGTCTGACAGTACCCCCCTCCTATTTTCCAGGGGAGCCTCCAAGACGTCCTCTGCACAGGGACTTACTCCTACAGGAGTTAACAAGTCTTGTAAAGGAACAGGCAGTGGAACCGGTGCCCCACCACCTGAGGGGTCAAGGCTTCTATTCCAGGTACTTTCTGGTACCAAAATGAACAGGAGGCCTCAGACCCATCCTAGACTTGCGGAATCTCAACAAGTTCCTGGAGAGGGAAAAGTTCAAGATGCTTACCCTTGGAATCCTGCTGCCCTACCTCCAGCAGGGAGATTGGCTATGTTCCTTAGATTTAAAGGATGCGTATACTCATATCCTCATTCATCCAGACCACAGACAATATCTCAGATTTGTAGTGGGAGGGAACCATTACCAGTACAGGGTACTGCCTTTTGGCCTAACCTCTGCCCCCAGGGTATTCACCAAATGCCTGGCGGTGGTAGCAGCCTACCTCAGAGTTCAAGGCCTTTTCGTCTTTCCATACCTGGACAACTGGCTTATCAGGGGTCAGTCCCCACAGGAGGCCAATCAAGCCACCCTCCGCACTGTCGCTCTGCTACAGCATCTGGGGTTCGTTATAAACTTCGCAAAGTCCACTTTGCACCCCTCACAGAACATGGAGTTCATAGGAGCAAGACTGGACACCCTTCAGGCAAAGGCTTTTTTGCCCGTAGACAGGGCGCACAGGTTGATGGATCTGGCCAGTCAGTTCCACAGCAATTCTCTAGTCTCCGCCAGACAATTCCTGAGGCTATTAGGCCACATGGCTTCCACGGTCCATGTGACTCCAAATGCCCATCTACACATGAGGCCAGCTCAATGGGGCCTCAGGACTCAGTGGCACCAAGCCATGGGAAACCTCACGGACAGAGTGAGGGTGTCCACACTACTAGAGTCTTCTCTGCAGTGGTGGCTTCATCTTCCGAATCTGGTGCAAGGGCTGTTTTTTCAGGCACCTCCACACTCTCAGGTGCTGACAACCGATGCTTCTCTTCAAGGTTGGGGTGCACATTGCCAGGGGGCATATACTGTGATGCCCAAAGTGTTTCTGAGCCTATGGAAATAGGAGAAAGACACACATTTACCGGTAGGGAAAGAAACAGGCAGGAGGCTTGTAGATCTCAAACTGCAGCTAAGGAGAAAAAAACTCATCTAGTCCCTAGCTGCAAGCCACGCCCTAGCTCTGAAGCAAGCTGTAAAGCTAATGAGAGCCAGCTGGGGGAGGAGCACGAGGCTACACTTCAGGCACATTCAAATAGAGTCACCAGGGAAACAGAAGAGGGAGGAGTTACCAGGGAAGCAGAACGCAGCAGGAGTCCTAAGGAGTTGGAAGGAAGGAAGACCTTCAGAGCAGCAGAAGGAAAAGGAGTTTCCAAAGGCAGCCCAAGGGAGGGTTCCAGAGAGAAGGAACCAGGGAGACAGAGCCATAAGAAAAGCTCAGCCTCAGAGAATACTGAGAAATGCATTGGAATTCTCAGGAGTGAAAGCCATAATCCAGGGAGGAGCCAATGTTGCAGAGGAACTGGTTTGGGCACTGGAGATAGGAGACTGCTAGCTGAGAGAAGCCCTGACGAGGAGCCAGGCCCTTCAGCAGCAATCCAGGAACTTGCTGGAAACTTACCTGCTACAAAGAGGACTGTGAGTAACTCTGTGACTAACAGTAGATTAGGTCAGCTAGAAGCACTGAGCCACTTAATGAGAAAGAAGAGGTTGCCAGTGTCTGCTGAAAACCCTCTAGATAAGGAAAAGTCTAATTGGAGAAAATTCTTGGAGTTGCCGGAAAGTGTAAAGCCTGAGTTTACACAGGGAGGTTTAGACCACGATACTGAAAGCACAGCTTCAGAAGAAATGCAAACAGAAGGGTATGGTTCTGATCATGACTCAGAATCTTCTGTGATGGATTGTTCTCTCTCTCATAGGACATTATAAATGTCTAAGCAGAAGAAAGAGAATAGCTTAACGAATTTCATTTCTCTGGCAAAGCAAAAGGAAACAGGCTGGACATTGTTTTAAGAATCCTGTTTGCCTTTAAAAATGTTTCACGCTGAATGAAGCAAGTAAAGCTTTATCCTGAATGTTGAAAGTTGTAAAACGGAAACCTCTATGTGTGTTTAATGCTGAAGGAAGCAATGAAAGTCTTATTTTGAATCCTGGAAGTTTGGAAAATATGGTTTGGGAGAAAGAATCCTATTTTGTTTAATTTACCATGCGTTGAGCTTTCTAAAGGCTCTTTTTGGGAGGAGAAGAAAACCAAAATAAATAAATATTCCTGTGTTTGCCTTACAACCCTCGGGCCTCAATTTCTTTTGAAACCCACAACTACAAACCCCAGCAGCCCCGGCTCTGGACTAAATAAAGGTACGTCCCTACCCTAGGCATCCGCCTGGGGTAGTGGGTGCCACAGTATTCAAGGCCTGTGGTCTCCTTGGGAGGCCACACAGCAGATCAATCTCTTAGAACTGAGAGCTATTCGCTTGGCCCTGAGAACTTTCTCTCATCTCATCTCTTACCAGTCCGTCTTGGTTCAGACGGACAATCAAGTTGCTATGTTCTCTGTGAACAAACAAGGGGGCACAGGGTCCCGCCTTCTCTGTCAGGAAGCGCAGAAACTGTGCTCCTGGGCAGTCAATCTCCCAGGTCAGGAGAATTACCTGGCGGACAGATTGAGCAGGATCCTGCAGCCGCACAAATGGCAGTTGAATCCTTTAGTGGTTCAACAGATCTTCCTGAGATGGGATCTTCCAACCATACATCTCTTTGCCAGTCCTCTGAACCGTCAACTACCCAGGTTCTGCTCCAGACAACCGCATCCTCTGAGTAGCAGCGGATGCGTTTCTCATTCCATGGTCTTCAAGCCTCCTATATGCGTTTCCTCCCACGCCTCTAGTGTCCAAGACACTGTTCAAAGTGATCCGGGACAAGGCCTCGGTGATCCTGGTGGCCCCCAAGGCAACCCTGGTGATCCTGGTGGCCACCAGGCAACCCTGGTTTCCACTTCTTTTGCAACTAGTGGTGGACACTCCTCTTCCTCTGGGGATGCAACCCAATCTCCTGTCTCAGGAGCAGGGATCTCTCTTACACCCCAACCTCCAGTCCCTCAATCTGATGGCCTGGCTGCTGAAAGGGTAGTTCTAGCTCCCTTACTGCTGCCTAGGGAAGTGGAGGACGTGGTCTTGGCCTCTAGGAGGCAATCCACCCGAAGGTCTTATGCCCTTAAGTGGCACAGGTTCTCTACCTGGTGTACTCTACACAACGAGAATCCTTTCTCATGTCTAGTACCAGTGGTGCTGCAATATTTGCTTCACCTGTCCAACCTGTAACAGGTGTTCTCCAGGAGCAGCAGGAATCAGTCCTCACAACCCTCCCTCCTCCCCTTGGAGTTGCGGTCATATGATTTATTTTGCTTTTTTGCTGTCTTTTAGCTATGTCATCAGACTGAGCAAGATGGCACCCTTGGGCGGGAAGGGGACTGCGCATGTGCACTGCATTCCCAAAGGCTTTCTTTGAAAGCTGGGGAAATGCTCCGTACTGGGGCTCCGTCGGCGCCAACGTCACCCATATGTGAGGACTGATTCCTGCTGCTCCTGGAGAACACCTGTTACAGGTGAGTGACTACTCTTTCTCTCTCTAAATCTGCTTTAACATAATAATCTTTCTCCTTTTGCTCTTTCCTCATTAATATTTCATCCACTCAAATTTTACCCCTCCATCCTCAATCCCCACTTACTTTCCCAATACCCGGCCAACACTGTTCCCTCTAAGCTGTGCGCGTGCGCGCGAGCGCACACCTCGCCAAGTGAGCGCACATACTTTACAACAGAGCGCACAAAAATTACGGTTCTGATTCTGATAGAAAACACAGATGTCTTAAAATTTAAAAGTTGTGATTGTAATTACTAGAAATTTTCTGCTTCATTTAGTAATCGTCTATTTTCATTTAATTTGATTAAAATCAGTGTGGTGTACATACTGTATTCTGACGTGTAGTCAAACTTTAAAGTATATAATGCCGAGTGTCATTATGTGGCGCACAAAAATTTAACCTTCCTTCAACAGCTGCACAGCTGATATTTTATGCGCACACAGCCTACAGAAAATTAGAGGGAACATTGCCGGCCAATTGTAGATTTTTCTTCCCTCCCACACAAAATATTTTTCCCCTCTCCATTTCACTCTCCCAGCCCCATCCCATTCTAATCCTCCCCCAACATCAGCTCCCTCTAGTTCCAGCCCCACCCAACATCCTCTCCCTTCTAGTCCCCGCATCAGCCCATTTCCAGTCCTAGCTCCCCCATCCATTTCCAGTCCTATCCGAGTCCCTCCATCAGCTCATTTCCAATCCCAGGCCCCCATCAGCCCATTTCTAGTCATTTCCTAGCCCCACCATCAGCCCATGTCAAATCCTAGCTCCCCTCCACTTAGCCCATTTACAATCCAAGCCCCCCATGAACCTACTTCCAGTTCTAGCCCCTCCATGAGTCCATTTCAATCCAAGCCCCCACCACAGCCCATTTCCAATCTTAGCACCCCCCAACAGCCCATTTCCAGTCCTATCCTAGCCCCTCCATCAGCCCATTTCCTGTCCTAGCTTCCCCCCCCCCACTCAGCCCATTTCCAGTCCTAGCTCCCTCCCCTCATAGCCCATTTCTATTCCAAGCCCCCGTCTCCATCAGCTATTTGCAGTTCAAGCCCCCCTTCCACTCAGCCCATTTCCAGTCCTAGCAACCCCCCCAGCCCATTACCAGTCCTAGCCCCCCATAGCCCATTACCAATCCTAGCCCCCCATCACCCCATTTCCAGTCCTAACCCCCCCATCACCCCATTACCAGTCCGAGCCCCCATAGCCCATTACCAGTTCTAACCCCCATCACCCCATTTCCAGTCCTAACCCTCCATCAACCCACTTCCAGTCTTAGCCCCCCATAGCCCATTACCAGTCCTAACCCCCCTATCAGTCCACCTCCAGTCCTAACCCTCCCCATCAGCCCATTTCCAGTCCTAACCTCCCCATCAGCCCACTTCCAGTCCTAACCCCCCATCACCCCATTTTCAGTCTTAGCCCCCCCATAGCCCATAGCCCATTACCAGTCCTAACCCCCCCCCATCAGCCCATAGCCCATTACCAGTCCTAACCCCCCTCTCCCCATTAGCCCAGAGAAAATTAAATTTTAAAAAACTGGCTGCTGCTGCTGCCGCTGTCGCCGTGGCAGCAGCAGAATAAAGTATCCCGCGGCCCCCCACCTGCCCGGCAGAGCCCTCCCTGAATCACTCCCCTTGGCGCCGGTTTTCAGAGCCGCAAATGGATAGTTTCTCCTCTCGGCTCTGTTAAGCCCGCCGGCGCTGAAGGGAAACAGGCGTTTCCTGTTTCCCATCAGCCCTGGTGGGCTTAACAGAGCCACAAGAAAGGGAAACTCTCCCTTCGCGGCTCTGAAAGCTGGCACCGAGGGGAGTGATTCACGGGGCCCTGCCGGGCAGGTGGGAGGGGGGGGGCCACAGGACACATGATTCTGATGCTGCCATGGCGGCAGCAGTAGCAGCAGCAGCCGCCGCCAGTTTTTTGGGTTTTTTAAAAATTTACTTGGGCTTTTAATTAAGAATGTTGTTTGCGCAGGGCCCCTTGAAACGCGGGGCCCTGTGCAAACAACATTCTTGCTCAATGGATGGGCCGGCCCTGAGGGTAGTTAAGGTCGTTTTTGCCATCAGACGAACAGCAAAGTTACTGTGCTCCTGCTCTATAAATTTGACGTTATTCTGCCTTGTTCCCATTTGCCGCCTTTACTCACAGCATCTTTAACACATATTGGTGAATCTTCTTTACAGTAAGTAACATTGGTGGCTCTTTGAAATTGCTTTAGCTTTTCCTGAAATCCCTTTGGTGCCCTTTAAGTAGCACTCAGAAATGTTTGTGAGTTTGCTTGATTTTCTACCGGGGCTCTCACCTTTTTATACCCTCCCATGGCTTCTGCTACAAATATTTCTCCAAATAATGACTGGCAAGTTACTTCCTTATTATTTATTATTTATTACATTTTCTTTTATACCGCGCTATTTAAGATCAGTGCGGTTTACAATAAACATTGAAACTACACATCTCAGTTTAGTGATTTGTGCTTACAATAAACATTTAAAATAACTCGGGTATACAATGAACAAGTTTCTTAACAGGGAGAACAATAACTATATACAGGCAAGTTAATGTAACTATATACATGGTTACGTGCACAGCACGAGCTTCTCAGAGTAAGTTAAGTATGGAGGCGGTTAAGGTGTGGTTGCAGGTATTCAGACTAGGAGTGTAAGATGCGTGGGCTTGAGGAGCTACCATGGGGTGTGGAAGTAGGTGACTGTGGGGGGGGGGGGCTGCGGCATCGTAGTGAAGGAGAAAAAGGTGATGCTTCAGTTCCTTCTTGAATTGGGAGAGATCGCTGATGGTTCTGATAGGCGCCGGAAGTGCGTTCCAGCAAGATGGTGCAAAAAAGGCAAAGGCTCTAGATCTAGTAGCTTGAGAGCACTTAGTACTTGCCTTAGGTAGAATGAGGGTGTTTGCAGCATTCGATCTCCTTAGCCGGTTAGGAGGTGTGATGGATACTAGGTCGGTGATGGCAGTAGCCGGGAATTTCTTGATGGCTTTATGGGTCATTGTTAGAACCTTGTAGGAGATCCTGGCCTGTATGGGCAGCCAGTGCAACTGTTTTAGTATTGGAGTGATGTGGGATCTTCTGGAAGCTCCATGAAGGATTCTTGCAGCAGAATTCATAGCAAGTTGTAAGGGGTTGGTCGTACTCTTTGGTAGGCCATGTAATATCGCATTAGCATAGTCAAGGTGGGGCATTATTAGGGCCTGAAAAACAGTTCGGAAGTCTTCAGGTTCTAACAGCTGACGAAGATGGCGAAGGGACCGGATTTTGTGATAGACAGCTTTTGTTATGTTATTGATGTGAGCCTTCATATTAAGCTGCTGATCAAGTATAACTCCGAGGTATCTTACTGTAGTCTTGCATGTAAGTTCTGCGTCCCGAACTTTGATGGATAGAGGTGGGATAAAAGCCGGGTTCCTGGTGACGAAGAGGGCTTCGGTCTTTTTGAAGTTTAATTTAAGCCTTTGTGCGTCTATCCAGTCGGAGACTGCATCAAAGCATTTGATTAGAGGGGAGAGGTCAAGATGCTCAGTCGAGATTGGCATGTACATCAAGACATCGTCGGCATAGACAGGGCAGTTGATGTTAAATGAGTGGATAAGGTCACAGATGGGTTGCATGTAAATGTTGAATAGTAAGGCCGATAGTGAGGAGCCTTGCGGGACACCTTTAGTTTGAAGGAAGGGGTCAGAGGTGGAGGGACCAGAACGTACATGTTGCCAACGGTCTGTGAGGTAAGACGCGCACCATGATAGAGCTGAGCCGTGAACTCCCTTATCTCTGAGGTGTTGAAGGAGAACTTCATGGTCTACTGTATCAAAGGCAGCGGCGATGTCCATGAATATTAGAACAAAGCCTTGTCTGATGCTATCCAGCCCTATGGAAAGGGTGTTGAATAGGGTTGTCAATAGTGTTTCCACACCATGTGCTTCACGGAATCCATGCTGGCAGGGATGAAGGGGTGCGTTGGAATCTATATGATCCTGTAATGATCCTATATGATCCTTCATGCCTGACATGTTTTTTTGCATCTCTAGTTTGTTTGGCATTTAATTATTTATGGTTTTTAGATTTTATAACTTTTTAACAGCAGTTGGTAAGTCTTTGTTTCTTCTCTTCTTTAGTTTTTTATTTTTTACATTGTTTCACTATTGATTTTGAAATGCCATTCACTGGTGTTTATAGAATAGGTTATGTGGGATCTACTTGTAGCTTGCACACTCATTTTTTTATTAATCTGTCATCTTTATGTGCATTTATTTATGTTTTTATAAGGTTACATAATTTTTATGCTTACTTGTTTTAACTTCTGTTGGCATTTGTTTTATTATTACATGATTTGGTTTATTGGTGTATTTATGTATTATTTATTTTTTATTTATTATTTTTAATGTTTTATTAGAGGTTATTGTACCCCTGAAGAAGGCCCCCGGCCGAAACACCTCTCTCATAATAAAGGTTCCTTCCACGGTGTCTCATGTCCTGCTTCTTCTGTATCTGTATTTCATCTGTCACCATCTTAAGCTACATCCCTCTTTTCCACTCCTTGCTAATCTTCACAGCCTTCCATGCCATCAGGGGCTCCAAAACGCACTTACTACTGCCTTCTGAATCACTTATCCACTTCCACTGTGCTTAAACTAAAAGGCATTTGCTGTCTTGCACAAGTTTCCACTACTTGCTTATTTTTTTTTTTTGTGGAGCTGGGGCTGCTTGGGTGTCCACTCAAAGTGCTGTCATCACGTGACACCCCCCCCCCCCCATTGCCCAGTTCCTAACCAATCTAAATTCCTCTTCCCTATACCACTGTCTTATTCATGCAATGACACTCCAGAGCTCTGCCTGCCTCTTTGGCCATCAACATGGAAAGTGGAGCATTTCTGAGAATGTTACTCTGGGAGTTCTGGATTTCAACTTTCTACCCACAGCCTAAATTTGGCTTCCAGAACCTTGCTCCTACACTTTCCTATGTCATTGCTATCCGTATGTACCAAGAGAGCTGACTCTTCCCCAGCACTGCCTAAAATCCTATTTATTGTAGGTGACATGTGAAATCCACAACCTTGTACTAGGCAGGCAAGTTACCAAGCAATCCCCATGTCCACTAACCACCCAGCTATCTACATTCTTTATGTTTTGAATGATCAACTACAAACAGCATTCTAACACGTCCAGCCTGGGCAAATGCCCATTGAGATACATCTTTGATGCAAGAGGATACAACATCACCTGAAGGGTGGGTCTTGGTTACATGATCACTTACTGCCATACAAAATTGATGCTCTCCTTTCAGGTGACCTTTCTCTTTTGTGGCAGCATTTAGGCTGCTACAATGGAGATGGGACTTCTCTACAACCTTGTACTAGGCAGGCAAGTTACCAAGCAATCCCCATGTCCACTAACCACCCAGCTATCTACATTCTTTATATTTTGAATGATCAACTACAAACAGCATTCTAACACGTCCAGCCTGGGCAAATGCCCATTGATGCTCTCCTTTCAGGTGACCTTTCTCTTTTATGGCAGCATTTAGGCTGCTACAATGGAGATGGGACTTCTCTACTATGTTCTGAAGGTCTCTTCTATATATATATCTTTTTCTGCCTCAACTCCTTCAAGTCTGATACTCTAGTCTCCAGAGATTGGACTTGTTCCCTGAAAGCCAGGAGCTCTTGACACCATGCACATATAAATTTCTCACCAACTAGGAGATAATCATACATTTAGCACTTGGAGAAGAAGTCTCATCTTGCTACTGGACTGATGTCTGCATTTTAGTATTGCTGAGCTGTTGGTTTATGCAAAGTTGCTAAGGGAATAAGAATACTTAGAGTAACAATGCCCCTTAAGCTTATTAAGTATATTGTATTCCATTAATTTTGAGTTTGCTTCAAGATGATCTGGAAGGACCTAGAACTAATCTGTTCCTAAGGGCTAAGAACTTGCTCAATTAAACTTGAGGTGAAAATATTCCCTCCTATCACCTTAAATGGCGTAACATCCTATAAATCAAAGATTGAGCCGGGGGTGAGTAAAAAACACCAACAAAGATTTAAAGCTAAACTGGGCCTTGACTGACTTTAGCATTCAAAAAAGAAAGCACTCGTACTCACAGAACAGAGAGTCAAAAAGGAGTGAGGTGATCAATCAGAAACGTGCATTAAGAATCAACTTTATTGTATTAAGTTTAACCACTATACCTTACTCTGACATGTTTCGACATGCGCCTTCATCAGAGGTAAGTCTAGTACAGCAAATATTCTCTAGATGGTTGTCCACATATGACTGTATGTGGGCACCCACTGGTATTTGTTTGGCAGTCGTTATTTTCACTGACAAAAACGTAAGAAACTTGTGGACTGCCAAACAAACACCGGTGGGTGCCCACATACAGTCATATATGGACAACCATCTAGAGAATATTTGCTGTACTAGACTTACCTCTGATGAAGGCGCATGTCGAAACATGTCAGAGTAAGGTATAGTGGTTAAACTTAATACAATAAAGTTGATTCTTAATGCACGTTTCTGATTGATCACCTCATATATTCCCTCTAGGGAATATTTGCTGTACCAAACTTGCCCCCGATGAAGACACACACCAAAACACAGCCATGTAGGGTGAAGTGGTTCAACTTAAAACAATAAATTTTGATTCTTAATCCACCTGTGAGTCACATTTCTGATTGATTACCTTGCTCCTTTTCAACCCCTTAACTGACTACCATTAGGGCTTCCAGATCAGAAACTTTGTTGGCTAGGCTTCAAGCATTTGTGCTAATTGCTCTCCAGCATTCATTGGCAAGTTCGTCAATGAATGCTAGAAAGCAATGAGCACAAATGCTCGAAGCCTAGCCAACAAAGTTCCTGATCTGGAGGCCCTAATGGTTGTAATGGACTTGTACATTGTGGCCATTACAGAAACACAGTTTAACTAGTCACATGAATGGGATATAGCCATAGCTGGCTATAATCTATTTAGAAGAGATAGAGAGGATAGAAAAGGAGGAGGAGTAGCACTATATGTCAAAAGCAATATTAAAGGTGCTGAAATGCAGGGGACATGGGGAAAAGAAGTGCTGTGGATTGTGTTGGAAAGAGGAGATGGCACTTTCATCCATACTGGTGTAGTCTACAGGCCTCCAACACAAACTGAAGAAATGGATAGCGAATTGATTGCTGATATTGCAAAGATAGCCACGAAGGGGGAAGTGATCATATTGGGTGACTTTACCCGATGTGGATTGGAGTATTCCTTCTGCAAATCTGGAAAGAAGTAAAAAAAATTGTGGATGCATTACTTAGACAAATGGTGATGGAACCGACCAGGGAGAGCTCGCTCTGGATTTAGTGCTTGCTAACTAAGGCAGTGTGTCTAATATCTGGATGGGTGCCCATGTGAGCAGCAGCAATCATCACATGGTGTGGTCTGAGATAAAAATCAAGGTAGAATCCAATCACAGCAAGCTCAAAGTCCTAGACTTCAAAATACTGACTTCCATAAAATGGCCAAGTACCTGAAGGAGGAGTTGGCAGGGTGGGAGAGGATAAGGGAAGTGGAATTGCAATGAGCTAAACTAAAGGAGGAAATAAAAGAGGCAATAGATACGTATGTAAGGAAAGTAAATAAAAATAAGAGGAAAAGGAAACCTATTTGGTTCTCCAATGTGGCTGCACAAATAAAGGCAAAAACCACAGCTTTCACAAAATTCAATAGTTTGCAAACAGAGGAACACAAAAAAGAATATAGGATGAAACTAAAAAGACAAAAAGAGAAATAAGGATAGCAAAATCAAAGGCAGAAGAAAAGATGGCTAAAGATGTGAAGTGTGGCGACAAAACGTTTTT
The DNA here is from genome assembly GCA_033557465.1 of Ichthyophis bannanicus. Taxonomy (NCBI): domain Eukaryota; kingdom Metazoa; phylum Chordata; class Amphibia; order Gymnophiona; family Ichthyophiidae; genus Ichthyophis; species Ichthyophis bannanicus. The sequence goes on from CM066031.1 coordinate 554,952,818, forward strand.
CAGGTATATTCGGGAGAGGAGGAAAATCAGAGGTGGAATTGCAGGACTCAAAAGTGCTGAGAACGGATTTGTGGAAAGTGACAATGAAAAAGTGAAAATGCTAAACAAATACTTCTCTGTTTTTACTTGAGAAAACCCAGGAGAAGGACTACCTGTGATTGACAAATATACAAATGGGAATGGAGTAGATACCACACCATTCATAGAAGATGATGTGTTAGAACAGCTTGCAAAACTGAAGTGGCCAAGACCATGGAATCAGATGGGATACATTCCAGGATATTGAAAGAGGTCAGAGAGGTTCTTGCAGGGCCATTAAAGGATGGTTTTAATAGATCCTTGGAGACAGGAGTTCCACAGGACTGGAGAAGGGCTGATGGGGTACCTCTTCACAAAAGTAGCAGTAGGGAAGAAGTGACAAGCTAGTAAACCTTATCTCGTGGCGGGAAAAGTAATGGAAGTGCTCCTGAAAGAGCGAATAGTGCACTTCCTCGAAACCAACAGCTTGCATGATCCAGGGGAACATGGTTTTACCAAAGGACGATCTTGCCAAACAAATCTGATTGAGTTTTTTGACTGGGTGACCATAGAACTAGATCAAGGGCATGCGATGGATGTGATCTACCTAGATTTTAGCAAAGCCTTTGATACTGTTCCTCATAGGAGGCTTATCAATAAACTCAACTGCTTGGGGATAGGTCCCAAGGTGGTGAACTGGATCAGAAATTGGTTGACTGATAAATGACAGAAGGTGACGGTAAACGGAACTCACTCAGATGAAAGGAAGGTGATTAGCGCTGTGCCCCAGGATTTGGTCCTGGGACCGATACTGTGCAATGTATTTGTGAGTGATATTGCTGAAGGACTGAATGGAAAAGTCTGCCTTTTTGCAGATGACATGAAAATTTGCAACAGAATGGACTCCCCTGAAGGAATGGATAACATGAAGAAAGATCTTCAAAAGCTGGAAGAATGGTCTAATGCTTGGCAGTTAAGATTTAATGTGAAGAAGTGCAGTGTCATGCACTTGGGAAGCAGAAATCCAAAGGAATTGTATGCGATAGAGGGCGAGAGATTGGTGTGCATGGACCAAGAGAAGGATCTCGGAGTGATTGTTTCTGACGATCTTAAGGTGGCGAAACAGTGTGACAAGGCGGTGGCAAAAGCCAGAAGGATGCTGGGTTGCATACAGAGAGGAATAACCAGAGAAAGGAAGAGGTACTAATGCCACTGTACAAGTCGCTGGTGAGGCCTCACTTGGAATATTGTATTCAGTTTTGGAGACCATATCTTGCAAAGGACATAAAAAGGCTGGAAACAGTTCAGAGGAAGGTGACCAAAATGATTTGGAGCCTGCGTCAGAAGACTTATGAGAAGGGACTTGAAGACCTAAATATGTACGCTCTAGAGGAGAGGAGAGGAGAGGAAGGACAGGGGAGATATGATTCAGACCTTTAAATACTTAAAGAATATTAATGAACAAACAAACCTCTTCCAAAGACGGGGAATCTGTAAAGGTAGAGGGCATAACATGAAGCTGCAAGGGGATAAACTGAAAGGCAATGTCAGGAAATAATTTTTCATTGAAAGAGTGGTGGATGCTTGGAATGCCCTCCTGATGGAAGTGGTGGGGGCAAATACAGTGACAAAATTCAAAATGGCATGGGACAGACACAGTGGATCCCTTTATAGCAACAGGATAAAAGCAAAATAAACATAACTATCTCTTATATCTCAGTAAATAGGGGGTGACCTACACAGAGTGGTGGGTACACCCCTAAACAAAGGCATGGGGAGGGGTGACCTGCACGGAGCGGCAGGCGCACCTACTCTTGCCGCCTTGCTGGGTAAACTAGATGGACCATACTGGTCTTTATCTGTTATCATATACTATGTTACTGTATTCACTAAAAAGAACATTGTTTCCCACCTCAGGTTTACCTAGGAGCATCTGGATGACCCACAACACTTCTAGAATAATATCCTATGGACAGAAGTCAAAACTGGACTTTTTTAAACAATAACAAACATTTTGTTTGATGAAAAATACCTGCCAAAATAAGAACCTTATCCTAACTATTAAGCATGGTGTTAGAAGTAACATAGTCTAGGGCTGCTTTGCTGTATCAGGACCTGGATGGCTTGCTACCATTGATGGAAGTATGAATTCAACATTATATCAGAAAATTGTAGAGGAGACTATCAGGCCATCTGTGCATAAGCTGAAGTTGAATTGAAAGTGGATCATGCAGAAAAAGACCCTAACTGTTCAAGTAAATCTACCACAGAATGGCTAATGCCATGTCAAAATCCCAAGCTTAACCTTATTGAAATATTGTTGCAAGGCCTGAAGTGATTTGTTCATGTAAGAAAGTTCTCAAATGTTGAAACAGTTCTGTATGTAAGAATGGGACAAATTTCCAAGGGTGATGTGAGAGATTTATCAAGTAAGAGAAAATATTTAATTAAAGTTACGGTTTCTCAAAGAGATGCCACCAGTTACTGAATAAAGGGTTCACATATTTTTTCACACACAAGGACATATTTACTAAAACATGTTAAGTTTTAGTACACTTACTGCATGCTAAGAGCAAAAATGAGCATATGGTAAATGCAAAAACTATGCACTAACGCCGGGGGGAATGCCCAGCATGTCTCCCTGCACGTATCAAATTGAAAAGTACATAACCACTCTATAAATTCATTTGCAATTAATGCAGTTGCACTTAAGCTAACTGCAACATTAGTAGTTAGCACATGGTAATTACCCTGCGCTTAATGCAATATGGAGTCACTACCCACTTTCTGCCCATTCCTATACTGATGCACGCTGTGCTGTAAACATGGGATTTTTACCATGCCGTTTTAGTGCATGGTAACTGCTATCATGGTCCCATGCTAAATGCCTAGCACACTCTAAAGTGCACACTAGTTATTAACATACTTTAGTAAACATGTCCCATAGATAGATACTGCTGAATCTTTTGGTAAATAATCAAAATATATCTCTTATGTTTTGTTACTTATTCAAAGGGGGTTATCTTTTTCTCTTATCAGGGTTTAAATTAGGATCTATTCATATTTTGAATATAAATTGTGCTAAAATACAGACCATCCTAGTGAGTTCATGAGCTTTTTCTCAACATTGTAGGCATTCTTTGCAGAAGAGCAGTTCACCAGTCACATATACTGTTGTTCTCTCCTTTCTGGAGTTGAGCTCATTAGCTTAATTACAGAACTGAGGCACCCTTCAAAAACAAAGGGTCATGAGAATTGCCCCATATGGTTAGAGCAGTGGTTCTCAACCCAGTCCTGGGGATACACCTAGCCAGTCAGGTTTTCAGGATAACCACAATGAATATGTCAAAGGCCGTAGACATATCAGCGGCCTTTGACACAATCTCACACGAAATCCTCATACACAGACTACAAACAATTGGAATCAAAGACACTGTACTCCAATGGTTCAAATCCTACTTAACTAACAGACAGCAACGGATCCGCACCCTCTCTGCAACTTCGTCCCCCTATCAACAACTACAAGGAGTACCCCAAGGATCCACCCTATCTGCCATGTTGTTCAACATCTATCTCCGTCCACTATGCTCAATCATACGCACCCACAACATCAACTTCCACATCTACGCGGACGACATAATGCTCTATGCACCAATTACAACCACCAACCCAAAAAACGAACAGCTATCAGCCTGCTTCAACGACGTGGCCAACTGGCTACAGGAGAACAATCTATCCATCAACATAAAGAAAACCGAAGCCCTAATAGTAACAAAAGAACCGGACTTCAAACCACCTACCCACCTCAACATGGGTACCACACAAATACAAATCCAGCCTCAAATAAGATATCTAGGCGTCATCATTGACCAAGCTCTCACCCTAAAACAACAAATCAACAAAACCGCCGGGATGATATTCCACAAAGCCAAAACTATTCAACGCCTCCGGCCCCTCCTAGAACATCACGACTTCAGGACAGTAATGCAAGCAGTGACACTCCCTCACCTGGACTTCTGCAACATAATCTATCATGGACTTCCTGCCTCGCACACCAACTCCCTCCGTACAGCCTTGAACACTACAGCAAGGATTATTCAAAATGCAAAAAAACGGGACCACATCACCCCAATCCTAAGAGACCTTCACCTCCTTCCAGTGCAAGCAAGAATCAAGTACAAAGCTATCTTACTCATCCACAAAACAATCCACCACACACAGAACACCGCACTACACCCCTTACTGCCTCGACCATCCCACAACAGATCAACCAGACATTCCTCCAATAACTCTATCGTTGTCCCCCACAAAAGAACCAAATCCACACAACGGACCTGCAACAGAGCATTCGAACTTTATGCTCCATCCCTCTGGAACTCTCTACCAAATCACATCAAGAACAACGCTAACATCACATCATTTAGGAAACAGCTGAAGACAATCCTATTCCGTGAACATCTTTCTACCACCAGGACCTAATACTTAGATTCAACAGGAGTAAATTATGTCTATGTCTACCCAAATCATTAATTGTTGACCTTGGTGATGGCCCCACCCAAAAAAATTACCCCGTCCTATGTTACGTGTTCCACCGCTTTGACCCGGTGAAAAGCGGGATATAAATGCAGTTAAATAAATAAATAAATAAATATGCTTGACAGAGATCTGCATGCCCAGTTTCCATTGTATGCAGATCTCTATTATGCAGTTATCCTGAAAACCTGACTGACAAGGTGTGTCCCGAGGACTGGGTTGAGAACCCCTGGCTTAGAGGAACCTCAACATTTTCCAAGATAGCTCTGGAAATATGTTCCTTGTTGGCATCATTGGCTGTCTTCACACATTTGTGTAACAAGTAAACTGCTGTCTGCAGAGGACATCTGTAATAGGTGCATACTTTGCTTTATAGAAAAGTAATTTCAGTTAATTATATGATGGCATGCTTTCATTAAATTATTGGAATTCTCTCTTGGTATCAAGGACTTAGAAGTAAAAAGTCCAAAATTATTATTCTTTATAACTATTTGGGACAGTTTTCAAATGCTTTGGAAGGTTTGCAGGTCACCTGTAAGCTAATTTTTCAAAGGGAAAACTGCATTTTTTTATTTTATTTTGGGTTTTATATATCGCTTTATCCATGGAATCAAGGTGGTTTACAAGGAACTCAATAAACTATTACCACTCAAGGCGGTTTACAAGGAACTCAATAAAACAGCTTCCTTTTGAAAAGTTGGAGATAGTGGAGACTACGGATATAAAAGTACCCGTGGACTTTGCTTGTTCTTATAGCAGGTATAACTTATCCACAATAAACCATGCACAAGGATTGCAAAATAAAATCCTTGTGAGTATTTTATTTTTCTATCCCTCCCTTTTTTCCTGTGGCCAAAATGAATATCTATGCCTTTTGGCTGCTGATGAAGGGCAGTTTCAGCAAGAGAGATTTACCTTAATAAGTACTTAGAAATTTGAACAAATTCCATTGAAAATTGGATTTCTATTGAGCAATATTTATATAACAAGGCTGAACAAAATTCTGTGTTAAACTAATTTTACTTATTTTTATCTGAAATCAGGTTCAAAATGTTCAGGATTTCATAGTTCTTTCACTTGTGGTTGTGGTCAGCCAACATATGCGCATGAAACAATAGTGGAAACAAAAGAAGAGCGTTTAGCCCTTGGAAAGCCCGTGGGGCATGATGTTCCATATGCTGCAATGGGAGGATTAACTGGATTCAGCTCACTAGCAGAAGGTTACATGAGACTAGATGACAGTGGAATAGGTATGTACTCTAAGAAGGAGATTTGAAATAGAGTTCTAAGTGTAATATTAAATAAATAAATAAATATTGAGTTTAAAAAATGCTAGTAAAATGAAATAACACCATGTATAGAAGCAGCGAAAACTTAATTCCACAATTCAAAAAACATATCCCCACAGACATATTCCTCACTATTTACATATATGGTTGGCATCTAAATAACAGTAGCTTCCCAAAATACATGGTTTTGTTATCATAATCATCTGCCACTAAAAAAATTTTGTTTAATAACAAAAAGGTTTATGGGATACACATCACTATTTATCTTGTTTAAAGATAAATGTGTTTTTGTCAAGAGGATATAACTTCAAAACAATATCAGAAAAAATATCCAGAACAAATACCAAAGAATCTTTCACCAGATGGTTCAATTCATCTCCAGGCAAACTGAAAATGTATGAGGGTGTGAAGACTTGTGAAGAACACTGCAAATACATTCCCTTATCGTCCCTCTAGTCCAGTCCAGATGCATAGGTTATCAGCCCTCACTAGCAGCTGGAGACTGAGTGTATCAGAACTTTCTGATGTCACAGTAGAAGCACCCCCCTGCACTCCCTCCACAGCCAGTATACACAGTCTCCAACAGCTGGTGAAGTGCTCACATCTGGACTCCACTGAAAGGACTTAAAAAAAAAAAAAGAGGAGGAAGGGGGTGTCAGATCCATTGAGCCTTAATTGAAATTCCCTTTAAAGCTAGCCTAATAGTTATGCTGAGACTAAAAAAAAAAATACAAAGAGAGAATCAGAGAGCTGGTGAGGAGAGAGGCAGCAGAAACCCTGCTGGAATGGTACCGAGGTTGTTTAGTTGACCCGGTTCTTTTGGAGCTGCTAGATCTGGTAGTCCAGCCCTCACTTCCTCCATCCCTCCTCGAACCGGGGCTTGGTTAAATTAAGGCACAGCAGTATCATCTGCTGCTGCTGCTGTCAGTAGACTTCAGGGCTGCCACGATTAAAAAAAAATCAAGTCTCTTCATCTGGAGCAGTGCTTTGTCAACCGGTGCCCCAGAGTTCAGGCAGTTTGCATGGCTCACTGAACACCATCATGCTGCCTGCACCAGCATCAGGTGAGTGTGCCCTTTTTTCTATTCTCATTGAGAGGTTTTTATTTACTTTCACTTCGTTGGCGCCGATGTTTGAAACCCCATGCCTTCAGATAAGCAAATTTATGCAGCTTGTGGGAGCTATGGGATATCTCTCTCCGCAGTGGGGTTATCTCCAGGAACAAGCAGGAATACAGTCTTCACATATGGGTGATGGCACTGACAGAGCCCTGCGCAGGAACACTCCCCAGCATCCAATAGGAATGCTTTTGCGTGCCTGCCTTCCTGCCAACTCTGTCGTCTTTTTTCCGCAGAGCCATTAGGACATAGTCCTCTTCCCGCTAGTGAAATTTGTCTAAGTGCCTTCAGGTACGTCGTGCTTTGCCTTCCGGTCAATCCGATGCAATATCGCTCCAATCTCTTTTTTCCTTTTTGATTTTTCTCTATTTTTTTTCATTAATTTTCCCTTCATCTGCAGTATTGCTGCTTCCTTGACTGGCCTAGGCCTCCATTGCTTCTTTTGATTTTGTCTCAGTGATTTTCTCAAGTATGGAGAAACCACATAGAGGTTTTAAAAAATATACTAAGTGCTGAAACACTATCTCTGCTACAGATAAGCATGACTGGTGCTTACAGTGTTTGGGCCACGACTATGATGCTTCAGCTTTCCCCCTGTGTCAGCAAATGATGAGGAGGGGACTTAAAAACTGTGAGCAACAACGGGGAAAGTTTTTTCCATAAGACTCGACCACTTCAGCACACTCATCAGTGGCCTCCACACCATCACGGGCATCCACCTCATTGCATGGTTCCCATACCTCCTCGAAGCCCAAACATAGCAGCAAACACAAGTCTTCCACAGAGGCAGAACAGGCATCAAAGACCTCGGCATCAGCATCCAAAATTGATTCCCGGCATCGGCACTGACACTTCCCAACAGGGGAGTTGGACTTGGACCGGCCAGCAAAACAGCCATAGTGGGAGGATAGTTCCTCCAAAGTATTAGAGAGGCTCCGGGATGCTCCTGAGGCATTGTCCTCTGCAAAGTTCCCAGTACCATGTTCTGCGACAGTGGCGCAGCACCCTGTACAGGAATCCACACAGACACCTCCAGTCTCCCTTGACCAGTGAGTGCTGGCTATCAAGCAGAGTCTGGCTGTTATCCTGGCAGCAGTAGTGCCAGGGCCCTCGAGGCCCTCAGGATCCAGACCCGATGCCCGACCTTGATGTCAGTGCTTCGAGGCACTCTGAGGTATCATTTACGGAACCAGCACCGTCTCAGGCTCCGGGGCCAATATCTTCATTAGAGCCCATGGACGGATCAGGAGAAAGACCTTGGAGTGATTATTTCTGAAGATCTCAAGGTGGCAAAACAGTGCGACAAGGCAGTGGCAAAAGCCAGGAGGATGTTGGGCTGCATACGAAGAGGTATTACCAGCAGAAAGGAAGAGGTAATTATGCCACTGTACAAGTCACTGGTGAGCAAACAGTACAAAAACGTAGGCAGGTAGAAAACTCTCACCAACACTTTATTGATCCATATATATTAGGGAGGCCAAACCCGACACAGGTCGTGTTTCGAAAATCCTTCTTCAGGGGTAGGCTCACCTTATACTAAAAACACATTAAATGGCTAAAATACGAATATAAAATCATAAAAAACATATTACATGAATAAAAGAACTGTGAAAACACAATAATAAATAAATTATGTAGAAAAATATTATATGCATGACTCATATGTAAAATCATATTTTGATATATATCACACTAAAACATTTGAAAGCATGAACATATGAAACATAAATATATTAAAACAAAGCTCCCTCTTAAAAGAAAAAATGATATGTATGTATATTAAAAACCTTAACAACATGCAGATACTAACAAAGATCAATGTTTTTGATTAAAAAAATAAATAAATAAATAAATAACATGTTATAAACAACAATTCCTCAACGCAAATAAAATCAAAACCGTAAATTTTGGTCTAAATCGACATTGACGACATTTTTATCATATGGGATGGTCCCATGGAGGATCTGTCCGCATTTAATGTATGGATCAATGATTTAGACCAAAATTTACGGTTCCAGATTACTTATGATCTGGTACAGATTCCACATTTGGATTTGGTAATTAAAAAAGAAGGGAAAGGATTTATTACAAAGTTGTACAGAAAACCAACTGATTGAAACCAGTTGTTGCACTATCATAGTTTCTACAATCCCGCATTAAAAAATAATTTACCTGTCAGACAATTTCTTAGGGTTACGAGAAATTGTACCACTGATGCTGAATTTGAATTGCAAGCCAAAGACCTTAAGAAAAGATTTGAAGCACGCCAATATCCTCAGCAATACATTAATAAAGCTTATTTTAGAGCTTGTGAATATTCTCGAAGTATGGTAGCCAAACCACATGACAATAAAAGCGAGAAAGATATTAAAATAGTTTGTCCATTACTGTATTCTTTACAGTCTCAACGGATTGCAGCCATTCTTAAAAAAGAATGGCATTTGATTCAGGCGGTTCCTGGTTTTCAAGATGCTCAGTTCATGATTGCTCATAAACGTAACATAAATCTTCGCAATCTATTGGTGCCTTCTGCCTTCACCGAGGAAAAAACCTCTTTCTATATACAAAGGGCAATACCAGTGTGGTCATTGCTCTGTTTGTTTAAATGTTTTACCTATAAGGAAATTGTTCACACATCCGGTGACACAGCAGATATTTTAGGCAAAACTATACGGAGCATTCGCGTGCGCATCATAGAACACAAGAGCTGCATTAAGAGGCAATTAATAGACAAACCCCTGGTGCAACATTAGAAACATAGAAACATGATGACAGAAAAAGACCACATGGCCTATCTAGTCTGTCCTTCCATAACAACAACTACAACAGTCCACTTTTTACCTTTAGAGATCCTCTGTGTTGGTCCCATGCTTTTTTGAATTCAGTTACTGTCCTCATCTCTACCACCTCCACTGGGAGACTATTCCATGGATCCACTACTCTTTCCGTTAAGAAACATTGGATAGATAAAGCACATAAAATATCAGATTTGAAATTTTGTGTTATTAAAAAAGTGAGACTTAACTGGAGAGGTGGCAATATTGAGAAGACCATCCTCCGGTTAGAACAGAAATATATTTTTGCTCTCAATACACTTACACCGTATGGCTTGAATTCTGAACGAGACTTTTCTGTTTTTTTGTAATGGCATACCTGTGGTATGGCATGTGTACCTTCTTCAAATGTTTGTAATTTGCACATTTTTTCTGCTTTCCCCCCTCTTCCATAGAGTGTAATTCATTCATGGATTCATTTATCTAATTTATTTATCCATTTATTGGTTTATTAGGTTTATAATTCTGTACATATATTTTTTAATCGTAGTGTGTTATCATTAGTCTTTGGCTCTTATATAAAATTTTTTTAACTGTTTGTTTAACTATTTTTCTGATGGGTCAGTTTCAGTCTGCTTCTATCCAATATCTGATTCACGGAGCCGGTACGTTTCATTTCTCATGCTGGTTATAATATAAAGGATAGCGTTTTTTCTTTTTAATATGTAGTGGGTTGTCCACTGTTGTAGTTTTTTCATGTCCGCTTCAATTTTGAGGTGTCCCAGATGCATGCGGTAGCGTTTTATTTATAATTTGAAAATTTAATTTCTTATTTTAAACTATTCATGTTGGTAATAGCATGCTAAATAGTAGTACATCCATCTTTTACAATTTGTTGATTATATACATCAGTTTCACCCACTCGTCTCTTTCCCGCGGTCTTTTTGTTCTTATACGCATACGCATGCGTTGGCGTCCAGTCAATGAAATGTGTTCATGCCGCTGACATTGTCTGCTGCTCTCTTGGTTTTAGGAGTGGCGGCAGTTTGTGAATAAGTGAGTTTCTTTTGAATGGAGTGGCTTTTTTATCAGCCCATTGGATTAATGTCATCTCTGGGTCTTATTTATGGATTATTTTTATTTAATTTGAGAGACATATATATTAGTTTCACAGCACGGCTATGTTTGAATGCAGCAATGAGCCTCATTTTGAACACCGTAGCGCCTGCGTGTGTGTAAAGTTTTTTATTATTTTGATGTTTGACTATATGGCACGCTACTATTTATATGCTAGTTTGATAGTAGTTTAAAGTGTATTCCACTCCACACATATCTGTAGATTGAATTTACCCGCTGAGAGTTTTAAATAATTAAATAGATTAAGGTGGGACAGCGTATGCTGTATAATACCGGCTCGTGGATTACACATTAGTTGAATAGAATGTTTTTTATCAAGAAAAAGGTGGCCGTTTACCCTATATTTTGGCTTCAATTTAACAGTGTGTCCTTTTTGATAAATGCATGTTGGTGGACCCTAGTATGATGTATTTATATTGGCTATCGGTTCTTGGGTGATTCTTTTACCTGACATATTCTTTAAAAATTGGTTTTTCAATGTCATATCATCCTTGTTGTGTTTTTAAACAATGGATGATTTTGAGTTAGAACGATGTAATATAATTGTAAACATCTTTGTGTTCCCTGTTTTTTGATCATCTTTTATATTCTGTTTTCTAATATGTATTCTTTTTATTGGATTTACAGTAAGGAAGCATGTTTGACTTCCAGTGAAACATTTATTTTCTTTGGTGCATCCTTGTTATGGTCCTAAGGTAACAATACCTCTTCACTCCTGCTCCTAAATCATCTCCTTTGACTTAGTTTCTGTTCCCCTATGGTCCTCAATCTCTCTTGTTTTTCTCCATGTCAAATAGAATCTCTTTGTTTGCATGTTTGATTTTATTTGTGTTGAGAAATTGTTGTTTATAACATGTTATTTATTTATTTATTGTTTTAATCAAAAACATTGATCTTTGTTAGTATCTGCATGTTGTTATGGTTTTTAATGTACAAGCAAGTAAAGGATATCCTTTATGCTTCCATAAAACCTTCCACAAGATGCTCTTATGCTTTCAAGTGGAAAAGGTTTACCATATGGTGCTCGCAGAAGGGTCTTAGGCCCCTTGCGATACCTCTGGAATCATTACTGGAGTATCTCCTTCATTTATCCAATGCAGGACTTAAAACTAACTCAGGAAAATCCATTTGAGTGCTATTGCAGCTTCTTTCAAGCCTTTAAATGGACAACCTATTTCCTCCTATCCTCTTATAGCAAGATTTATGAGAGGCCTTCTTCTAACTAAGCCTCCCATTAAGCCACCACCGGTGGCATGGGTCTTAAACCTGGTTCTTGGCCAGCTAATGAAGCCACCTTTCGAACCCTTAGCTACTACTTCATTGAAATTCCTTTCCTGGAAGGTTATCTTTCTCATTGCAATCACATCAGCACGTCGCATCAGTGAGTTGCAGGCACTACTGGCTGACCCACCTTATACAAGGTTCCATCATGACAAGGTAGTCCTTAGGACTCATCCACACTTTATGCCAAAGGTGGTCTCGCCTTTTCATCTTAACCAAGCGGTCTACCTGCCTGTGTTTTTTCCAAGGCCTCATGCATCAAATGCAGAAAGGAATCTTCATACTTCGGACTGTAAAAGAGCTTTAGCTTTTTACTTGCAAAGAACTCAGCAACACAGAAAGTCCTCTCAGCTCTTTGTTGCTTTTGATCCTTCTCATTTGGGACTTCCAGTCTCAAAGAGAACACTATCCAACTGGATTGCACAGTGTATTTTGTTTGCCTATCAGAGTAAGAATCTTCCTCTGGAGGGCCATGTCACAGCTCACAATGGGAGAGCCATGGCAGCTTCAATGGCTCATCTGCACTCTGTGTCTATTGATGACATCTGTCGAGCAGCCACTTGGGCCTCGGTTCATACTTTCACAGCCCATTACTGCTTTGACAAGGACTCCCGCCGGGATGCCTTGTTTGGTCAGGCTGTTCTCCAACACCTGTTCCATACCTAATCCACTCCTACCCACCATCCCTGGTAGGATGCCAGAGATCCATGGGGGGAAGTGGAGCCCTCTTCAGGGACACACAACTTCTGGGGTCTCTCCCTGGCATCTAAAGCTAGGGAGTCCCCATATGTGAAGACTACATTCCTGCTTGTTCCTGGAGATAGCATAGTTACTCACCTGTAACAGGTGATCTAGTGGGATTTGAATTAATTTTATTTACATTCTCTTATATACCGCGCTATTCTGCATCAGTGCCGTTTACATTGAACAAACTGAAATTACATTGAACAGGGCATTATAACTTGGAAATAACTATTTTACAGGGAACATGGGCTATGGAGGGTTAAGTGGCTTTCCCAAGACCACAAGGAGCACCTGTGGGACTAGAAACCCCAGTCCTTCCGGCCCAAGGTTGCTGTCCTCTAGTGGGATTTGAACTCCCGACCTTCCGGCCTGAAGTACCTTGCCCCAACCACTAGGCCACTCCTTCACTCACTCTTCACAACCCACCCACCTCCCCTAGGAGATGTATCTATCTATCTCTTTCTCTTTCCCTCTCTCTGTCTTTGTCTCAGCTTTAAACTCAACTGGAGAGAGGCAGTTGGGAAAGGTGGGAAGGCAGCACGCAGGCGCTGTGGGATGCTCCCAAAAGCTTTCTAATTGGACGCTGGGGAGCGTTCCCGCACAGGCTCCGTCGGTACGGACGATACCCATATGTGAAGACTAAATTCCTGCTGTTCCCGAAGATCACCTGTTACAGGTGAGTAACTATGCATAATGCTCAAAACCATAGTGTGTTAGGTGCAACACTACTGCGTCAACTGTCGGGAGGCATGGAAAGCACAGTACCAGCAGTTAACATGGTGCACCCTGCCGTAACGCAGCCTAAAATTAGCAATGGTGCACTTGCTTCCACCTATGGAGGCTGCGGTAAATGCTAATGGGCACGCCTTGCAGTTAGTGCAGGCATGCCATTCCCACTCTCCATCCCTAACCCACCCACTCACCACCCCAATGCGCAAAACACAGCAGGGAATTGAGTCACCCTAACAGTTTCCATGGGTCACAGCATGGGGTAAGTGAATGGTGTAACCCATGCTAACTGCTTAGCACCCTTTAATAAAAGGACTTCTAAGTGTAACCGTGCAACTGCCAGGCCCTTAAAAAGGAAACAAAAAAGTGCAGCACGACAACCCCCCCCATCCTAGCAAAGACTCTCTGAGTCAATCAGACCCCCACTCCGTTTGCTCTCCCCCCAGATTAGCACCCCCCTTCCCTGGACAGCAGTATTTGTGAGCAAAACAAATCCCCCTGAACATAACCCCCTTGAAAATCAAAACCTCCCCTTTTAAACATGACCTCCATGCAAATAAGATCCCCTCCAAATAAGACACCCCCCCCCCCCCCAAGATTACTACTATGGGTCAAAGCTGCCATTTTGGAACCTGGCTGCTACAGGCCAGGAGCAGAAGGATACTGCCCTGTCCCAACTACTAGATACCAGAGAATCCTGGGGATGGGTTAGAGATTGAATAGTAGTGGGGGAGACTGCCTTTCAAGGGGGGTTCTTTTGGGAGATATTCTTTTCAGGGGGGATCTGATCTTAGGGAGAACAATTGGGGTGGAGGGAGTCTGTGATCAGATCATGTGGGTTTATGATTGGGTTGGAGGGGTGGGGGGGCGGTTTGTGCTGAATTGGGTGGCTCTGTGCTCGGGCAGAGGGGAGGAATGTGCTGCCACAGTAACACATTTTTAAAAAAAATTTTCCCTGGCCAGGGCCTGTGTTCCATGGCTCAGCAGACAGCACGGGTGCATCCATGCTACCTTCCGATGCATTATCTTGGGGTTTGTGCAGTAAAGGCAGGGTAGATGCTGGGCATGCCCCCTGAACTTACTGCAAAGACTTTGCACCACCGCATCTTAACCTTTGCAGTAAAGATGCAATAAGTGCAAAACCTTACCACACTTTAGTAAATGGACCCCTTTGTGTGACTGTTTAGAGTGCTTTCCTTAGAGAATACCCTTATCAAAATTTCTTCATTTAGGAGCATTTGAAGAAAGTAGCATCTTATGGCCTGATATTTAAAGGTTTTTACACAGTTTGCAGACTTGCAAACTTTGTAATTGCTGCTAAGTGGGATATTCAGCAGCACTATCACTGTTAGTGCTGCTGAATATCTTCAGGTGCTGCTGCTTGGCACCCAGATGCATCAGGGCATTCCATGGACAGCACCCGAGGGATAACTGGTCAGCGGTGATATTCAGCCACTGCCAGATTATTCCTAGGTGGCAAAAGTTAGACACATTTAAAGGCTGTCCTAACTTTCATCACTGAAGCTAACCGGACAGTGGCTGAATATCGCTGTTGGCCAACCTGAATGCGGGTAGCCAGATATGGCCCTGGAACTGAATATCCAGGTTTAGAGTTCAGTGGTGATGGCTACTCACTGTAATCATGCAAGCTTCCACCGCTGAATATCGGGTCCTTAGATTTTAGAGTGCTTATACATGCAACAGTAAGGACCTCTATCCAGAAATCGTTTTCAACAGTATGCTGAAGTTGAAACCAGATGGACATATAGTCTCATCACCAGGTACAGTTTATCAGTTTTTCTTCTAATGTAAACCAGTTTAATCTTTATTATTTTTCTTAAATTGTCAATTTATTTAGGTGCTCCGTCTGCTGACCTTCTCGAATCACCAGTGACTAACATGGACCACCCGTTTCTAAAAGCATACAGTCCTCCAGGCCCCTCACAATTGACAGCCGGTAATGAAATAAAGTAAAGTTAAATCAATCTATCCATGAATTGTCAGGTATATCAGGTATTCATACAGAACAGTATACACTTATACACTTGTTGGCATGCTGCATACTTTTAATGGTGGATTGCTGTGTCTTTGGTCCCAGTCACTGCATAGTGGGGACACTGGCCAGACTCAGGGTACATGTGTTATGGAAGGAGCTACAGTTTTTGGCCTCTGATCAAAGATTACTACTATAATGGTTGGGCTAAATAGTAGGGATGAGAAATTATATAAAAACCCATCTGCTGTTGTGAATAAAGGCTCATGACATCATAGCCAAATAGGGGCTGATTGTAATTGAACTAGAAGACAAAGGAGCAGGAGCAAACTGCTGTGCCAGAAAACAAAAAAACAAAAAGAAAGTCACTGTAAAATGAAGAACACTATAGTGATCTTCACTATTTTTCTAATGGGGACCACTTTGCAAAAAACGTCACTGTGAGAGCTAAACTATTATGGGACAAAGCAGTCAACACCTTGTGCTTGACATGGTCAGCAGAGGGTGGTGCCCTCTGATGTGAGCAGCCCAGTCACTCAGGTAGACTCAGAGTAACTCATGCAACTAAAATGAACTCTACTTTCCCACACTTTCTCTCCCTCCTTCAGCTCATCTTCCCCCTTCCCAATGCTCTTTCTCTCCCAAGGACCTCTTATCCACCACCACACTTCTTCCAATATACACCTTCCCCCAAATCCATCCCAGCTAGTCTTTCCTCCAAACCCATCCCCACTCATCTTTCCTATCAATTGACCTCCACCATCTTGACTCCATCCCCATCCCTCCAAGCTGGCTCTCCTCCCAGTATTTTTAATCCTCTGCTTATCTTCGCCAGAGGGTTGCTGCCAGGGAACCTCCAGAATCTCTGTTCTCTTTTGTTGCAGTTGCATGCGGAGCCCAAATTTCTGCACCGTTCTCATACTTTTGCAAGAATAGCATGGGAAATTTGATACTGTACAGCTCCAACTTACTGAGAGCCATGCAGTACCGAAGATAGTCAGAACTAAAGTGGGGCAACTTGGATTTTGCCCTTGGGGGCATATTTTAAAGTGAATGTCTCGAGATGCTTTGTGGGTCAATAGCTGGAGAGTGTTTCCTGATACAAGCACCATACATCAAAAAGCATATTTACTCAGCCGTAATAGGTGTTCTCCATGGACAGCAGGAAAAATCCTCACATATGGGTGATGGCATCCGACGGAGACCTGCTTGGGAGTTTTTCCAGCTCCTCCTAAAAGCTTTGGAAGGTCGACTGTGCATGCTTGCGCCTTCCCATCTGCCACTGCGGCACCATCTTACCCTCAGTCCTATTAAGAGCTAAGAGAATTCAACTCCAAAGGGAGGAGGGAGGGTTATGAGGACTTTTCTTGCTGTCCACGGAGAATACCTGCTACAGGTGAGTAACTGTACTTCCTCTGTGGACAAGCAGGAAAAATGTCCTCACATATGGGAATCCCTAGCTACAGGCTGCCTTGAACAAAAAAGGGGAGAATACCTAAAGCCCAATTAGGGTCAATAAGAAATATTTTGCTGGTAACAGACCTTTTCTGAATTTTTTTTTTTTAGGCAGCCTAAAGAGAGAAAAATGGGCCTGGGGAGTGGAGTTGGAGTCTACTCCCCAAAAAGATTCTGCAGTAATGACTGACAAATCTGCTGTCGTGTCAGGAATCTCTATCCAAACAGTAGTGAGAGGTGAAAGTGTAACACGAAGTCCATGTTATAGCTTTGCATATCTCCTCCATGGAGAACAAGTGCAAGTGGACCACTAACGCAGTCATGAATCTGACATTATGAGCTGTAACATGACCACCAATACTTAGGCCTTTCTGGACATAAGTGAAAGAGATGCAGTCTGTGAGCAAAACTGACAAAGTGCATTCAGAGATGTCAGCCCCTAGCTTGCTGGGGTCAAAAGAAATAAAAGGCTAGATGGACTTTCTATGGGCTTTTATCTGCTCCAAGTAGAAAGCTAAGGCTGTTTCATAGTCCAACATGTACAGCACAGCTTCCCCATTGTGAGAATTAGGTTGTAGAAATAATGTTGGAAGGAATGTTGACTGGTTAAGAAGAAAATCTGAAACCACTTTTGGAAGGTATTTGGGATGAGTGCGAAGCACCATTCTTGTGAAAGAATTTTATATAAGGTGGATGAACTATTAGAGCCTGAAGCTCTCTTATTCTGTGTGCTGAAATGACCACCACCAGAAATAAGACTTTCCAGGTCAAGAATTTTAGAGGACAGGAATTGAGCAGCTCATAAGGAGTTTTCATCAACTGTGTGAGAACCACATTGAGGTCCCAAGACACTGCTGACAGCTTATAGGAGGGTTTGAGAATAAGCAAGCCCCGCATGAAGCAAAGAGATAGGTTTATCTTCCATGCCATGATGGTAAGCTCCATTTACAGTGAGGTGAACCCTTACAGAGTTGAACTTGAGCCCAGACTTAGACAGGGGTAGAAGCTATCCAATTAATGTTCCTGATCGTGTAACCAGTCTAGTCCCGAACCTCTGGATTGCCTATCTCATCCAGCAGCTTGGAGACTGAGAAACTCCTCCTTTTGTGATGTCACTGGTATATCCTCCCGGTATCCGCCTCCTATCACCAGTTACCTCAGTCTCCAAGCAGCTGGATGGATGGGGAGCCTGGAGGGCCAGGCTCGCTGGAGGAACATTTGAGAGACTGGTAAGGGGGACTGTTGCTTCTGGAGGGAGATCTGCAACTGTGAGTATTTACTTCTGGTAATTTTCTAAAAGGAATTCTTTGTATTAAAGCTAATTAATCTGTGATCCACTATTTTTGTTAAATCAGTCAGGGCCTAGTAGCAGCAGTTTAAGTTTACATTTAAAACACAGAGGAGAACTATCTGGTTACATTTCATACCCAGCAGAGAGCTTGTACTTTAAATTTAATAGTCACTCAGGGCCTAGTAACAGCAAAGTACTTTTAGGTTAAATTTAAAACACAGAAGAGAGCTTTCTGGTTACATTTGGAACCCAGCAGAGAGCTTGTAGTTTACATTTAATAGTCACTCAGGGCCTAGCATCAGCAAAGTTCTTTTAGCTTAAATTTACAACACAGAAAAGAGCTTTCTGGTTAGATTTAGAACCCAGCAGAGAGCTTGTACTTTAAATTTCATAAGAAGTTAGAGCCTAGCAGCAGCTAAGAGCTATAATTTAAATCAAATCAGAATATAGCTTACCTCAGCAGCACAAGACAGGGTACTGTGTAGCAGCCCTCTTTTAATAAGATGGTTCGGAAGAATGTATCTTTGAAGGATACTACCAAAAGCAGAGAGGTTCCACAAAAGAGTAAAGTAGCCCAAATGCCCTCAAGTATGGAGCAGACAGAGCTTAAAGATCCCAAATTACTCATGTCTAACAGACAAATTAATATGGATAAAATACATTCTCTAAAATGCTTGTATGCAAATGCTAGAAGTCTAAAAAATAAGATGGGAGAGTTAGAATATATAGCACTAAATGAAAGGTTAGATATGATTGGAATATCAGAGACATGGTGGAAGGACGACAACCAGTGGGACACTGTGATACCTGGGTACAAACTATATCGTAATGATAGAGCTGATCAAATTGGTGGAGGGGTTGCTCTCTATGTTAGAGAGGGCATTGAGTCAGAAAGGATTAAAGTTTTGCAGGAAACAAAATCTGCTGTAGAATCTATATGGATTGAAATTCCATGTAAAAGGGGGAAGGCAATGGCAGTGGGGGTGTACTATCGAGCGCCTGGCCAGAATGACCAAATGGATGATGAAATGCTCAAAGAAATCAAGAAAGCTAACAAAAGTTACAGCACAGTAATAATAATGGGTGATTTCATCTACCCCGGTATCGACTGGGTCAGTGTCACGTCAGGACATGCTAGGGAGATAAAGTTCCTAGATGAAATAAATGACTGCTTCTTGGAGCAGCTGGTTCATGAACCGACCAGAGGGGAAGCCATATTAGACCTAATCCTTAGTGGAACACCAGATCTAGTGCAAGAGATAAGGTTGTTGGGGCCACTTGGCAATAGTGATCATAGCATGATCGCCTTTGATTTAATTACTGGAGGAGGGATAGTAAGGAAATCCACAGTACTACCTTTTAACTTTCGAAAGGGAGACTATGATAAAATGAGGAAAACAGTCAAGAAAAACTAAAAGGAGCAGTTGCAAAGGTTAAAGACGTACATCAGGCTTGGCTGTTGTTGAAAAATACTATCTTGGAAGCCCAGACCAGCCGTATTCCACGCTTTAAGAAAAGTGGAAAGAAGTCCAAAAAACTGCCAGCATGGTTTAAAGTTGAGGTCAGAGAGGCTGTTGTTGTCAAAAAAGCATCTTTCAGGAAATGGAAAAAAGAGCCAAACGACGAAACCTGGAAACAGCACAAGCACTGGCAAGTCAAATGCAAGGCATTGATAAGGCAGGCAAAGGGAGAATTTGAGAAGAAGCTTGCTGCAGAAGCAAAAACGCGAAGTAAAGACCTTTTCAAGTACATTCGTAGCAAAAAACCTGTGAGAGAGTCAGTTGGTCCATTAGATGATAAAGGGGTTAAAGGAGCACTAAGAGGCGACAAGGCGATAGCGGAGAGAATGAACGAATTCTTTGCTTCAGTCTTTACTGAGGAAGATGTAGGGATGTTACCCATGACTGAAGTGGTATTTAAAGGTGCAGAAGAATTGAAGGAAATATCGATACATCGAGAAGATGTATTACAACTATTAGATAAGCTGAAGAGTAGCAAATCACCTGGGTCGGATGGTATACATCCAAGGGTATTGAAAGAACTGAAATATGAGATTGCAGACCTGCTATTAGTAATCTGTGAACTATCATTAAAATCATCTCTAATACCTGAAGATTGGAGGATCGCCAATGTAACACCAATTTTTAAAAAGGGTTCCAGGGGTGATCCGGGAAACTACAGACCGGTGAGCCTGACGTCAATACCATCATAAAGAATAAAATTACTCAGCATGTAGATAGTCATGAACTAATGAGAGACAGCCAACATGGCTTTAGACAAGGAAGATCTTGTCTTACTAATCTGTTATGTTTTTTTGAAGGAGTGAATAATCAGGTGGACAAAGGTGAGTCGGTTGATATTGTGTATCTGGACTTTCAGAAAGCCTTTGACAAGGTCCCTCATCAGAGACTTTTGTCAAAACTAAAGAGTCATGGGATAGGAGGCAGTGTACTATTGTGGATCAGGAACTGGTTAAAAGATAGAAAGCAGAGGGTAGGGCTAAATGGCCAATTTTCCCAATGGAGAAAGGTGAATAGTGGTGTACCCCAGGGATCTGCTGGGTCCGCTGCTTTTTGACATATTCATAAATGACCTGGAAAGTGGAATAACGAGTGAGGTTATCAAATTTGCAGATGACACCAAACTATTTAAAGTTGTTAAAACCCAAGAGGATTGTGGAAAATTGCAAGAGGATCTTGATAAATTGGAAGACTGGGCATCAAAATGGCAGATGAAATTTAATGTGGACAAGTGCAAGGTTATGCACCTAGGGAAGAACAACCCAAACTATGGTTACACGATGCAAGGTTCCACATTAGGAACCACCACCCAGGAAAAAGATTTAGGCGTCATTGTGGATACCATGTTAAAACCCTCGGCCCAGTGTGCAGCGGCGGCCAAGAGAGCAAATAGAATGCTAGGTATCATAAGGAAAGGAATGGAAAATAAAACAAAGGATATTATAATGCCTCTATATCGTTCCATGGTGAGACCGCACCTTGAATATTGTGTGCAATTCTGGTCGCCGTATCTTAAAAAGGATATAGAGTTATTAGAAAAGGTTCAGAGAAGAGCCACCAAAATGGTAAAGGGGATGGAAGGATACTCCTATGAAGAAAGGCTAAAAAGGTTAGGGCTCTTTAACCTGGAAAAGAGACGGCTGAGGGGAGATATGATAGAAGTCTATAAATTAATGAGCGGAGTGGAACGGGTAAACGTAGATCGATTGTTTACCTTATCAGAATATAGAAAGACTAGGGGACATGCAATGAAGCTACAGGGTAAACTATTTAAGACTAATAAAAGAAAATATTTTTTCACTCAACGTGTAATCAAACTCTGGAATTTGTTACCGGAGGATGTAGTAAAGGCTGTTAGTGTAGCTGGGTTTAAAAAAGGTTTGGACAAGTTCCTGGAGGAAAGGTCCATAAGCCATTATTAAGAAGGGACCCAGGATATCAATGCTTGAACCAATACAAGCATTGTGGAACCTGTGTCCCTTGGGGAAACTGCTAGGTACAAATGACCTAGATTGGCCACTGTTGGAAACAGAATACTGGGCTTGATGGACCTTGGTCTGACCCAGTATGGCATATCTTATGTTCTTATGTTCTAATAGTTTAAATTAGTAGCCAAAAGAATTTACTTGAAGTAAAATGGAGGGGCAAGAGTGTTTATTTTAAGGGACTGTACCTTTAAAATTGCAGGAGGCCTTCCCTCATCCTTTGCCTCCCCCCTCTTTTTTCCCCCCCCCCCTACTCTCCATTCGGTTGCTGCTGGGAGTACGAGAAGAGCAGCAGGTATGTGGACAGGAGGAGCTCTGGTCCACAGGCAAGGGTAGAAGAGCAAAGTGGGGACAAACCGGAGTAGAGCTTAGCCAGTGCCATACAGAAGTTCTTGCCTGTCAGCGCGCTCTGGTGGCTCTCCGCAATCGTACGGAGGCTGGAGCAAGCTGAACAACGATCGCAGGTTGCTCCTGCTCAATGGCGGGGCTCCGGGACCGGCAGCAAGCACAACGCGACGGAAAAGTGCTGCTACTTCACTCTGTAGTCGGCGAAGGTAAGGGGGCCCGCTCGGCACCGTTTATTTTAGCAGCGCGCTTTTGGCATGAAGCATTCAGTAGGCCCAGCCACGTGGCATAGACGTGGGAAGCGCCGCGTCGGCGTAGAGCCTTCTCAAGGGGGTTTGCTTGTTAATTGGGGGAACCTTCCTTGGGAGTTTTAGTCAGAATAGAGATCAATGGTAGGTCTCTAGGGTTTTAGGTTAGTTAAAAAGAAAAAAAAAAAAAAAGACAGAGGGGTGTCTGCTCAAGGCTTGCAGTGTGTTGCAGGGACGTTTTCCCGGCGGGGGGGAGAACAGTCTAGGTGTACAGGGGACGGGCCAGCTGTTCTTTGAGCTGGGATGCCTTCTAAACCACAGTGTGTGGTATGTGGGGCAAGAAAGGGCACAGGTTCAGGAGTTTGTAAAGCCTGTGTGAAGGAAGCGTCTTCTGTGGAGCATACAGTGGAAGAGAAGGAGGAGGTTCAGGGGGCCGAAGTGGGGGGCTCGGCCTCGCAGTTATCTGAGGTAGCCCGGGTGGAGCCAGTGGTAGGGCCCTCTTTCGACTTAGACTCTCCCTCCTCTCAGGGGCTTTTGCCAAAAGGGCTGGCATCCATTTTTTCGCAGGAGTTTGTTACGCTTCTGCAGCAGGCGGTGCTTGGCAACGAACAGCAACGGAAAGGTACGCAGACGCGGACGGAGTGAAGAGACTCGCGTCTCACTTACAGGTGGAGGACTCCTCGCGCAGGGTCAAGAGGCCACGAGTCGAGGGGGAGCCTGGAGAGCAATCAGTGACTTCGGAGAGCCCACTCTCGTATGAGGAAGGCTGCAGCATGGGCGTAGAAGAGGAGTTAGAGGAAGGTGAAGTTTCAGAAAAAGAGGATCAGGCAAGAGTGGCACGGGTCTTCTGAAGAGAGGAGCTCCCAGCTCTCATCATAGAGACGCTAAAGGTGCTGAATATGCCAGTCCCGGGGTCGGCGGAGGATGAGGCATTAGAGGACCCATTATTGCAGGTTTTCCGGAGGAATCAAAGTGCTTTCCCGGTGCACAGGGTGCTTCAGGAGATGATTCAGGAGGAGTGGAACACTCCAGAAGCGCCTCTGAAGGGATCCAGAGTTATGAGGCGTCTGTATCCGTTGCTGGATCAGGATAGGGAGGTGTTTTAATCGCCCAAGGTAGACACGGCCGTCTCAGCGGTGACGAAAAAGACCACCATACCCGTAGAGGGTAGTACAGCACTCAAAGATACTCAGGACAGGAAGTTGGACGCGTTGTTAAGACAAGTCTTTGAAGTGAATGCTCTGTCACTCCAGGTGGCTATT
Organism: Ichthyophis bannanicus; assembly: GCA_033557465.1. Taxonomy (NCBI): domain Eukaryota; kingdom Metazoa; phylum Chordata; class Amphibia; order Gymnophiona; family Ichthyophiidae; genus Ichthyophis; species Ichthyophis bannanicus. The sequence continues at coordinate 554,976,540 of CM066031.1, forward strand.
TGCGGAGCGTGGGTGGCTAGAGCCTGCCTTCGCTGGTCGCAGAGGATGCAAGGTGGACAGGAGAGTGAATTGTCAGGAGAGGTGTCCAGGTTAGAGTCTGGCGTGGCCTACCTGGCGGATATTCATTATGACATCATGCGTGGATTGTCAAAGAGCATGGAGTCGGCAGTAGCAGCATGGCGTTACTTGTGGCTGCGCAATTGGGCAGCGGATAGCTCCTCTAAGGCTAGGTTAAGTAAACTTCCCTTTAAGGGGCGACTATTGTTTGGGGAAGATTTAGAGAAGCTGGTCAAGGATTTAGGGAAGTCTAAAGGAGGTAGATTACCAGAGGATAAACCTAGGCCAGGCCGAGCGATCCCTGTGGGCAGGGGGCAACAGCGTGATTTTCGCCGGTTCCGTTTCCAGAGATTTAATTCAGGTCAAAGAGGACGGCTCTCCAATAGGAATCAGGGGTTCCGGGGGTTTCGAGGAGCCAGGAAGGGGCTTTGGGCCTTCCTCCTCTTCTAGGGGGCGGTTGCAGGATTTTTATTCTGCCTGGGTCCGAGTCACGTCAGGTCAGTGGGTGCTGGAAGTCATCCGAGAGGGCTATGTGCTGGAGTTGCTCCGGCCAGTGCGAGATGCCTTCGTGAGGTCCCCCGGCAAATCAGCCGCCAAGTGCGAGGCCATGCGGGAGACGGTACAAAGGCTGCTAGACCTCAAGGCGATAGTGCCAGTGCCGCCAGACCAATGCGGCTACGGTCGATACTCCATCTATTTCGTGGTACCAAAGAAGGACGGAGGCGTTCGGCCGATTCTAGATCTCAAGGGAGTGAATCGTTGTCTTTGAGTGTCGCATTTTCACATGGAAACGCTGCGATCGGTTATAGTGGCGGTACAAAAAGAGAATTCCTTACGTCTCTAGATTTATCAGAGGCGTATCTCCACATTCCCATAAGACCGGATCATCACAGGTTTTTCAGGTTTGCGGTGCCTTTCGGGCATTTTCAGTTCCGAGCGTTGCCCTTTGGACTAGCGACAGCTCCGCGAATCTTCACCAAGGTCATGGTGGTGTTTGCGGCAGCCTTGAGGAAGGAAGGAATTCTAGTACACCCTTACCTAGACGATTGGCTGATCCGGGCTAAGTTGAGGTCCGAGAGCGAGACTGCTACGACCAGGGTGGTGTCCTTTCTGGAAAGTCTCGGTTGGGTAGTCAATCTGTCAAAGAGTCAGTTGGTCCCCTCACAGTGTCTGGAATACCTGGGAGCTCGGTTCGACACTCGAGTTGGAAAGGTTTTCCTAACACGACAGCAAGCGCAGGGCTTGCGGAAGCTGGTCGAGAGGTTCTTACGGTACAAGGTGCCCTCAGCGTGGCATTATCTCCAGCTGTTGGGCACCATGGCGGTAACAATAGAGACGGTGCCCTGGGCAAGAGCCCACATGAGGCCTTTGCAGAGGGCATTGCTTCGGCGATGGTCGCATCAATGGGATTCGCTGTCCCGGAAGCTGCCCTGTCCGGAGGAGACGCGTCAGGCCCTACGATGGTGGTTGCTTCCCGAATTGCTGGAGCACGGGAAGGCGTTGGAGTCACCGGACTGGGTGACCTTGACGACAGACGCCAGTCTTCTGGGATGGGGAGCTCATTGTCAAGGCAGGTTCACATAGGGACAGTGGAATGCTCAAGAAAAGACACAGGCAATAAACCGGTTGGAGTTAAAGGCAGTTACGCTGGCTCTGCAGAATTTTTGGGCATCTCTCAAAGGGAGAGCAGTCCGAGTGTTTTCCAACAATGCGACTGCGGTGGCCTATGTCAACTGACAAGGGGGAATCAGCAGTGTCGCGCTCAAGTCCGAGGCCGAAGTCCTGTGCGAATGGGCCGAAACCAACCTTCTGGATCTATCAGCGGCGCATGTAGCAGGAGTGGACAATGTGGAGGCCGATTTTCTCAGTGAAGTAAGAGTGGATCCAGGGGAATGGGTCCTGCATCCAGAGGTATTCGACATGGTGGTGCGCTGGTGGGGCTCGCCGGTCATGGATCTGATGGCGACTTTCGACTCGGCAAAGGTCAGTCGCTTCTACAGCAGGCGACGAGAGAGGATGTCAGAGGGCTTGGATGCTCTCGTTCATGTCTGGCCGGTGGGCAGCTACTGTATGTCTTTCCACCGTGGGTCTTGATAGGCAGAGTGGTGCAACGGATAGAGCGTTACAGAGGACAAGTAATTCTGATAGCTCCAGATTGGCTGCGCCGGCCCTGGTACGGGGACTTGGTGAGGTTGTTGGTTACAAAGTCCTGGCGTCTTCCCCCTCAAGCGGATCTGTTGTCGCAGGGTCCCCTGTTAATGCCCCACGTGGGTCAGTTCTCGTTTACGGCTTGGCTACTGAGAGGGCTCGGCTGAGGTCTCGGGGGTACTCATCGGCGGTCATTACTACCTTGTTGAAAGCCAGGAAGAGATCTACTTCGCTAGCATATGTTCGAATCTGGAGGGTATTCGAAGCTTGGTGCGTAGAGAAGTGCGAGGCATTATGTCGCCGCCTTCCCCCGCCTAGGCGGTTGCCTGACGAGGAAAGGGGGCTGCACTTTCAATATTTATTTAATATGAACTCCTAGGGCAAAGGCCTCTGGGAGTTGTAGTTCCTTGAGCATTTGATTGTAGTTGTAATAAAGAGATTTAGCCGAGGTTTGAAAGCAACACAGGAAATTTTATTCGCCTCCCTTGATTAACAGGAACTTCTAAGGAAGCTTGGCATAACACATGTAAAGACTTTTTCCACAAGAAATAAAAGGTTGGTAAACTTTCCACAGATATCAATTGCCCTTGCTTGCTTCAACAGGGCAATGATTGCTTTCTTCAAAAATAAAGGTTTCAGTTTACAGTCCTTTACTGCAATTAATTGTCCATTGAAGACTTTCATACAGCAATACTCAGGTAATAAACTTTTCTTCTCTGCTTCAACTTAATCAGGGTTTTAATTAGTTGCTCTAGAGACTTTAGGCATTCCTCCTTAACAAGCCTCCTGCTTTTAAAATAGCAGCCACACTAATTAAAACTTTCTTTCCTTTTCAAAACATACATGCACATAAAACAAACTGGAATCTCTTCAAGCTTATAACTCAGAAGATTCTCATTTTACCCTTATGGATAAATCACATTCCATTTCTTGATCAGGTTGACTTAATTCACTATCACCTTCTCCAACTTCCATTGACTCACACTCAGAGCAATCAGGTTCTGCAGCTTCGTTGAACAACCTAATCAGCTGTTCCCCTCAAGACCTCTCTCGGGACTCAGAGCTGCTATCAAAGCAAGGTAATTCCTGATCTTTTGCCAAACGTTTCAACAGTCTTAAAGCATTCAAGGTTTCTCTGTTAAGGGGTTTTCTTACCAGCCCTCCTTGAGGTGAGATTCTTGGACTCAGCGTCTCCTGGTGAGCCTTTATGATTGAGTCACTCCCAGCAATCTCTCCTGGCTTAAACCTCCGGGTTTTTGAACCTACTGCAGGCTTCCTATAGCCCTGATACCGGTCCAAACTCTGGAGCTGGCTTTGGGGATACTCTTCCCTTAAACTGGTGTCTGAGAACCTTTCTCTAGACTCCTGGCTAAAATCTTTACTTGCAGTTCCTTTTAGGATTCTCCTCAGCACTGTTTCATTGCCACTTCCCTGGCCATGCTGGTTCCTGCATAGATTAGCCCTTCCGTCTCTCTTTCTCGTGTAATGCTGATGCTCATGCTCAGACTGAGGTTCCTTCCCAGATTCCGCCTCTGAATCAGACTCAGCTCTCCCTCTTGCTCCCTCTCCTGCTCCCTTCCTCCCTGTTCTCTGGGGCTTATATGAGTGGGTCTGGCCTGTATCTTTCCACCCCGCCCCCAGCTGTCTTAGATTGCCACCCTCAGTTACCATGGAGCTGGGGCGTGGCCTTAGGACAGCAGCTTTGGACAGGTTTTTTCCATTCTTAGCTGCACTTTTAAAGTGACAATTCCCTGCACTTTCCTTCTGACTGGGGGAAACTGCAAATGTTTTCTCTATTTCCATAGGCACTGGGCTAGCTTCGCCACCACAATTAAGATCCACTATCACTCAGATCTTAGAGTTCCTGCAGGATGGATTCGACAAAGGGCTTGCTGCCGCATCGCTACGGGTCCAGGTAGCAGCGCTGTCATGTTACAGAGGTAAGATAGGAGGTCAGACGCTCAGGAGTCAGTGGGATGTTAAACGGTTTTTAAGGGCAGTGTCTCTTTTGAGGCCGCCGTGTAGACAGATCATTCCTAAGTGGCATCTGCCGTTCGTGCTAGATGCGTTGGAACCGGGAGCCCTTCGAACCCTTGTCGCGGGCGTCGGTCAAGGACCTCACTCTAAAGGTGGTGTTTCTGGTGGCTATCTGTTCGGTGAGAAGAGTCTCGGAGCTGCAAGCCCTATCCTGTAGGGAACCCTATCTGTCGTTCTTTGAGGCCTGTGCCGGCTTTCCTACCGAAGGTGGTCTCGGCGTTTCATGTGAATCAGGAAATTTCCTTACCGGTGTTCAGAGAGAGCGCAGGAAGTTTGGCGTCAAGGAATTTGCATCTTTTGGATCTCCAATGGGCATTGAAGAAGTATCTTCGTAGGACGGCGAGTTTTCGCAAGTCGGACAGACTTTTTGTGCTGTTTGCAGGGCCAAGAAAAGGTGAAGCGGCGTCAAAGGCTTCCATTGCAAGATGGATTAAGGAGGCCATTGCTTCGGCGTATGTGCTGAAAGGTAGGCCGGTACCGGAGGGACTTAGAGCCCATTCCACTAGAGCACAAGCCACATCCTGGGCAGAAGTGCGGTTGGTGTCTCCGGTGGAGATTTGTAAGGCAGCAACCTGGTTGTCTTTGAATTCATTTGTTAAGCACTACCGGCTGGATGTGCAAATGGCGGAGGAGACCTATTTTGGATCAGCAGTACTTGCCTTCCGGGTCCCTCCCGTGGATGATGTTTTCACTGCTCTGGTACAGACCCAGAGGTTCGGGACTAGACTAGTTACACGATCAGGAAGGTGACATTAGACTTATCTGCTAATTGTTGTTCCTGGAGTGTAGCCAGTCTAGTCCTGTATCCCTCCCCAGTATTCTTATGTGAATAGAAGCCTGAAGTGCTATATGGATCACAGGTAAGAGGTGTTTTCAATTACGGGGCTTCGGTGGTCTGGGGGGGGTTTGCCGGCAGAATGGTTCTTGTTTTGGGGACACTTTCCTTTCTTTTGGACAAGGGAGGTGGCCTCTTGAGATTTAAAGTCATGGTACATAAGGGGAGTTAGTTCCCTCTCTAAAGCTTTATGGGTTCAGTTATTTCTTCTTTGTTAGTCAATTCTTACAGTTAATTCTTACTTGTTGCTCCAGTGAGTCTGCTTTGTCAATAGGATACTGGTGACAGGAGACGGATCCCGGGAGGATATACCAGTGACATCACAAAAGGAGGAGTTTCTCAGTCTCCAAGCTGCTGGATGAGATATGCAACCCAGAGGTTCGGGACTAGACTGGCTACACTCCAGGAACAACAATTAGCAGGTAAGTCTAATTTCACCTTTGTGTGAGACAGGCAAAAGGATCTATGGATCATTCTCCACACCAAACAGCAAACTTCTTCCAGTTGAAAGCATAAGACCTCCTCTTAAAGGCCCCCCTGGATACAAAAATGACATCGGTGACACCAACAGGCAGATTGTGAGCAGACAAAATTAGCCTCTCAAGATCCAAACTGTGAGGGCTAGGGATCTGATGTTGGGATGCAACATTGTGCCACCGTCCTGCAAAATTAGATTTGGTGCTTGCCCTAGATGTACTGGATCCTGGATGGAGAGTTCCATAAGTAGAAGGAACCATGGTTCTTGGGGCCAATAAGGAGCGATGATCATTGTACTTCTGGACAAGTGACAGAGCGTCGCTGAGCTTTCTGGTGGTCTGAGTCCACCAAGTGCTCAAAGTCCATTGAGCTTGTCTGATATGGAGACATGTCAAGAATGTTCCATGAACAATTGAAGCCATGTGGTCCAGCAGTCTCAACATGGTACGAGCTGATGTCTACTTACTTATTTGAACCTCCTGCACTATTGCTATCAATCTGGATAGTCTGTTGTGCAGGAGGAAGGCTTTCACTTGAGTCATGTCGAGCAGAACTCTGATGAATTCCAGTTGTTGGGAGGGGTGGAGATGTGATTTGGGGTAATTGATTACAAGCCCTACCAGTTCCAGCACGCGAATGGTGACTTGCAGAGATTCCAGAGTGCCTTCTGGAATGGTGCTCTTGAGCAGCCAATCATCTAAGTAGGGAAAAATGTGCTCAGAAATGCTGCTTCTGCAGTGCAGTATTTTGTGAATGCCTGAAGTACTGACGCAAAACCAAAAGGTAGTATGCTGTACTGCAAGTGCTGTTTCCTCACGATTAATCTGAGATACTTCCTGTGACTGAGATGTAACTGGATGTGGTATATACATGCTTGAGATCCACAGAACATAGCCCAATCCCCCTTTTGTAGAAAAGGAAGTAGGGTGCCTAAAGAAATCATTCTGAACTCTTATTTGACCAAATATTTGTTCAGATCTCCACCTGATGTTCAATGTCCTTGATCTTCAATACCAACAAAGAGGACGCTGAATCTTTCTTTGTCCTCGGGGGAACATCAATGGATTACTGATGTTCCGGAAACATATGGGTTCTTGGCTCCAAGTGGGCTCGAGAACTCCTCAGTACTGATGCATTGCCAGTGTCTGGTGCAGCCTAGGAAGCCATCAAGACAGATTCTGTTGATGGATCGGACTTAGAAGCATCAGATTCTTTTGCGCTGTATCTCTCAACCCATAAGATCTCATGTTGTCATCTGAAGACATAAAAAGAGGGCTTATGGTCATTTCACAAGCACCAGGTGTGCATGTCCATTATGGATATGGTCCTTGAGCACCTGGCACACTTCTGAAAACTGTTGGCAACTTTATGGGACATGTCATCCGGAAAAACAGCTGCAGCAAAATCAAAAGGCTCAATTTTTACAAAATAACTCAGCTGGCACACCAAGAGCCTAAGAGGATCATTCCAAAATGTAAATAGGCTGCCTGGATGTGTGGGATAGACGTTTTCCTCGCGAAAATGTCTAGACTCATATTCTTAAACCACATGGCCCTGCATGTACATGGCGCAAAAACAGGGATCTTAGAACGTGGGTGGGCAACCTGCGGAGACATGGAAAGCAGGAAACAAGCAGGAATGCAGTCTTCACATATGGGTGACATCGGCATCGACGGAGCCCAGCGTGGGAACATTCCCCAGCATCCAATAGGAATGTTTTTGGGAGCATCGCTCCACGCATGCTTGTCTGCCTTCCCACCTTCCCAGCAAGCCTCCTTAGTTGTTTTTTTTCCACGGAGCCGTCGGGCTCTTGTCCTAGTCCTGCTGTGAAGAGACTTCTTCAAACTTTTTTCAGTATCTTCTTGGGCTTGCTTTTTGCCTTCCTGTCATCTATAGTGATCCAGCATCGTTCCGGTCCTCTTTACTTTTTTCTTTTTCTATTTTTCCTAACTTTTTTCTTCATGTTTTTCACTTTAGGCCACCATTGCCCAATTTGATTTGGCCTCCATCATTTTTTCAAAGATGGAGAAACCCCACAGTGGGTTTAAAAAATGCAGCACGACTGGTGTTTAAAATGTTTAGGCCCCGACCACAACGTTTTTTGTTTGTCCATTGTAAACACATGATGGTTCAGGGGCTTAAGAACCGAGAGCCGCAGTGGGTTATGCTGTTACAGTCAGACTCAGCTCCTTTGGCACATTCCTGAGAGGCCTCCATGCTGTCGAAGTCTCTCCATGCTTCACATTCATCTTCCACTTTTAAAGATATCAAGAAGCATCGATCGGGGTCTCCGGCAGATAAGGTATCGAAGGGCTCCTGATCCTAGGCATCGGCCTCGGACTCTAATGCTCAACATTGGCACAGACACTCATCTGCGGATCCAGACTTAGGCTAATCATCCAAACAGCTACGATGGGAGAATACCCCCTCCAAAGCTACAGAGAGGCTCCTGGATGCTCCCAGGTCCATGTCCTCGGTGGAGCCCCCGATATCTTGCTCAGGGACCACAGCTCAGGCCTCTGGGCCTAAAGTCATCCAGTCCTCTCCAGTCACCCTCGATGAGTGTGTGCAAGCCAACAAGCAGAGTCTGGCCACGATCCTGGTGGCTGTTGTGCCAGGGCCTTCGAGGCCCTTGGGTTTCACTTCCAAGCTCACTGTTCTGATACCATCCTTCGACATCGATGCGCCCGGTACTTCTGGAGGGTTGCTTGGTGCACTGTTACCCCCATGCTGGGAACCTCCACCAACCCCAGTTCATTCGGGGCATTGCCATGGGCATCGACCTTTGACATCAGGGATGGAGCATCGTCAGTACCGGGGTACCAATAGGCATTACTTCGATTTTCTTCCTGAATCAGAATTGGTTTCCTCTTATTCCGAACCACAGTCTATCTAGTCTGAGCTCCTCAGAAACATTCCAACGAATCCACCCAAAAACATGTCCTTTCAAGGCTTCATCAAGGACATGGCAGCAGCCATCTCAATCTCAGTGACAACAGAGACAGAACCGAGAGTGGAGGAGTTAGACATCCTGCAATATCCCTCGGCACCAAAGGATGTAACTACCCTTCCCTCCACAATATCTTGAAAACCTTGATGATTCGGATGTGGGAAGCATCACTCTCAATTCTTGCCATCAGCAAGAGGTTGGATACGCTGTATTGGGTTCCTCCTTGCCCAGGCTTCCAAAAACCACAATTACCACACCTCTCTATGGTAGTGGAATCAGCCATGAGGAGGATTAAAAGTACCAAGAACCATTCATTGGGTCCTTCAGGCAAGGATGCTAGAACCCTCAATGCTTTTGGCAGGAAAGCATTCCAGGCTGTCATGTTGGGGTTCCGGGATCAATTCCTACATGCTCTACACAAGCATGTTTTTAAGGGATGTCTCCAGGGACTTATCTGACTTCATCTCTCTTCTCCCAGCAGATAAGCAGGCCCCTCATGAGGCTCTTCCTGCTTATGCTTAAAATATAAGAACGTCAGATTCGAAGAAGTGATCCGGGTAGGCGGGGAGGGGGAGGAGGGGGGAAGGGGGTGGGATGGGAGAGGGGAGGGGGAGGGGGGAGTAGAAGGTGGGGGTAAGGGGTGGGGGGGAAGGGGGAGCAGAAGGTGGGGTAAGGGGTGGGGGGGAGGGGTTGGGGAGTAGTGGGGTGGGTATGCGGGGGAAAAGGGGGGGGAAAAATTATTGAAGCATTGTATAGCCTGTTCAGGAATGCTGGTTTGAGGCTGTTGGCATTGTTGGTTAGATAATGTATAACGTTGGATAATGAGTGATGTATTCTGTTTGCTTGGTTTACAAATTCTAAATTAAAAAAAAAAAAATAAAAAAAATAAGAACGTAAAAACATAAGATATGCCATACTGTGTCAGACCAAGGTCCATCAAGCCCAGTATCCTGTTTCCAACAGTGGCCAATCTAGGTCATAAGTACCTAGCAGTTTCCTCAAAAGACACAGGTTCCACAATGGTTGTATTGGGGCAAGCAGTGTTATCCTGGGCCCCTTTTAATAATGGTTTATGGACCTTTCCTCCAGGAACTTGTCCAAACCTTTTTTTTAAACCCAGTTATACTAACAGCTTTTACTACATCCTCTGGTAACAAATTCCAGAGTTTGATTACATGTTGAGTGAAAAAATATTTTCTCTTATTAGTCTTAAAAAATTTACCCTGTAGCTTCATTGCATGTCCCCTAGTCTTTCTATATTCTGATGACGTAAACAATTGATCTACGTTTACCTGTTCCACTCCATTCTTTAAAATTATAGACCTCTATCATATCTCCCCTCAGTCATCTCTTTTCCAGGTTGAAGAGCCCTAACCTTTTTAGTCTCTCTTCATAGGGGTATCGTTCCATCTCCTTTTCCATTTTGGTGGCTCTTCTCTGTACCTTTTCTAATAATGCTATATCCTTTTTACGATACAGTGACCAGAATTGCACACAATATTCAAGGTGTGGTCACACCATGGAACGATACAGAGGCATTATAATATCCTTTGTTTTATTTTCCATTTCTTTCCTTATGATACCTAGCATTCTATTTGCTCTCTTGGCCGCCGCTGCACACTGGGCAGAGGGTTTTCACATGTTATCCACAATGACGCCTAAATCTTTTTCCTGGGTGGTTCCTAATGTGGAACCTTGCATCGTATAACTATAGTTTGGGTTGTTCTTCCCTAGGTGCATAACTTTGCACTTGTCCACATTAAATTTCATTTGTCATTTGGATGTCCAGTATTCCAATTTATCAAGATCCTCTTGCAATTTTCCACAATCCTCATGGGTTTTAACAACTTTAAAATGTTTTGTGTCATCTGCAAATTGGATAACCTCACTCGTTATTCCCTTTTCCAGGTCTTTTATGAATATGTCAAAAAGCAATGGACCCAGCACAGATCCCTGGGGTACACCACTATTCACCTTTCTCCATTGGGAAAATTGGCCATTTAGCCCTACCCTGTGCTTTCTATCTTTTAACCAGTTCCCGATCCACAATAGTACACTGCCTCCTATCCCATGACTTTTTAGTTTTGCCAAAAGTCTCTGATGGGGGATCTTGTCAAAGGCTTTCTGAAAGTCCAGATATACTATATCAACCGACTCACCTTTGTCTATCTGTTTATTCACACCTTCAAAAAAACATAACAGATTAGTAAGACAAGATCTGCTTTGTCTAAAGCCATGTTGGCTATCTCCCATTAAGCCATGACTATCTACATGTTCAGTAATTTAGTTCATTATTATGGTTTGTGATAAGGAAGCTTATCATAGCTCAGGAAGGGGCTATAGAAAAGGTGAAGTGTCTCTGAACAAGCAACCTGTCAGTGCTGGTAGAAATGAGAAAACAGAATTTTGCCATAAAAGACTACCAGTCCCAGAATGCACCAGGTTTCCAACAGCCATGAGAGGAGCTGAAGTGAGAAAACGTGTGTTCAATCAAAAGGGCTATGAGGTAATCCCCAAGCACTCATTGCAAAGGGCAGGGCTTGATTCAGCACAGCTGCGCTGTGCTAGGATGGAACACTCATCTCAAAGGGCAATGCCTGATTCAGCACAGCTGCGCTGTGCTAAGGTGGAGCACTCATCAAGGCAGAATAAAGATAGAGTCTATTCTACAGAGAATCATCCAGAGCTGGGATGTCATGATCATTGGTATCTTGATCATCCACGGGATCCTGATCTTCATTCTCATCAGAAGCAGAGGTCAGAACGGACGGACAGAGAGAGCAAGAAGCCCTTTAAAAGAAGGAAGAGAAAAGCCTCTGGGAAGTCTACAGGAGTCCAGCACAGTACGTATACTGGGAGACAGACAGGAGGTCAGCATACACCATTGGACTGGGGGAAACCAGAGGAGTGGTATTGCAGAGCCAGGAATCTCCAGACGGCACCTGTGAGGGAAACAGCTGCACGTGGAAGGGACCCTGAGACCCATGCCAGAAGGTATGTGAAGAGAGATCCAGTGTCCAGGGATCTAGATTGGAAGGCTGGACACAGAAACTGGACTACATATTGGCCAGGCTATTTAAAGGGGAACTCTAACAGCAATGGAAGCTCAGGTATGAACACTGATCTATGCCCTAGCTATAACTTTGAAAGGAAGCAGGGAAATGATTATTCTCCTGGTAGTGCTCCATTGAGAAATTCCTTTGTGCCAAGCCAAGATATTGAACCTATGATTATTGAAGAAAGGGGAGAGGTCTTAGAACCAGAATGTGAATATATGGACTGCTCTCTGTCCAAACTCAAATGGTAGTTTTCTGTTACAAAGTGCAACAACCCTCACAAAGAAATACCAACTTGTTCTTTAATCTACTCAGAAAACCTTCTGAGTAAGATTTTGAGCTATACAGTGAAAGCAAGCCAGCTAAGGGGTTTCAGCTGGGTGATTGCTAGCAATTGAGCTTACTTAATTGCTTGTGTGCTCTGAAGGGAATCACTTCTGAATTTATATGTAAAGATATAAGAAGTTAACCTGAAGAAAAGAACATTTTTCCTACTTTGTGGGTTTATTTGGTTGCTTACTGCATTGCTAAGACATTATTTGCTAAAGCCTACAAGAAAGACCAGTTTGTTGCCAACCAGGTCTTTAATCCTTTGTTTTAATTACCTGACAAGTTCAGATGTTGTTTTTTCCTGATTTTGTTTTCCTAACTTTAAAACTGCAAGCAAGTATCCTGAGTTCTGTGCTACCAAGCATTATCTGTGTTGGGAGAACCCCTCATAAATAAAAATCTTATTTGCTTTACCCTTGAGCAAGTATAATTAATTATTGGTCACGGCTGTGTCTGGAATGAATGGACTACATTACCCACAAATCCTTGCAAATCATATAGAGGTATGCTTTTGCCAAGACTGTGAACATTCTCACCCAGGCGGCCGTCTGACAGGTTCTACCATTTTTCCCAGTACTGACGTCAGGCTCACTGGTCTACAGTTTCCTGGATCACCCCTGGAACCCTTTTTAAAAAATGGCGTTACGTTCGCCATCCTCCAATCTTCAGGTATTACAGATGATTTTAATGATAGTTCACAGATTACTAATAGCTGGTCTGCAATTTCATATTTCAGTTCTTTCAACACCCTTGGATGTATTCTATCCGGTCCAGGTGATTTGCTACTCTTCAGTTTATCAAATAGTTGTAATACATCTTCCCGGTTTATCGCTATTTCTTTCAATTCTTCCGCAGTATCACTTTTAAATACCACTTCAGTGATGGGTAATTCATCTTCCTCAGTAAAGACCGAAGCAAAGAATTCATTCAGTCTCTCCGCTATGGCCTTGTCCCCTCTTAGTGCCCCTTTTACCCCTCTATCATCTAATGGTTTAACTGACCTTCTGACAGATTTTTTGCTACAAATGTACTTGAAAAAGTCTTTATTACACGTTTTTGCTTCCACAGCAAGTTTCTTCTCAAATTCGCTTTGCCTGCCTTATCAATGCCTTGCATTTAACTTGCCAGTGCTTGTGTTGTTTCCAGTTTTCGTCATTTGACTCTTTTTTTCTATTTCCTGAAAGATACTTTTTTGGCAACAGCCTCTCTGACTTCACCTTAAAACCATGCTTGCAGTTTTTTGGTCTTCCTTCCACTTTTCTTAAAACATGGAATACAGCTGGTCTGGGCTTCCAAGCTTGATGCAAGTATTTAACCTTTGCAACTGCTCCTTTTAGTTTTTTCTTAACTATTTTCCTCATTTTATCATACTTAGTCTCCCTTTCGAAAGTTAAAAGGTAGTACTGTGGATTTCCTTACCATCCCTCCTCCATTAATTAAATCAAATGTAATCATGCTATGATTACCATTGTGAAGTGGCCCCAACACCCTTATCTCTTGCACTAGATCTAGTGTTCCACTAAGGACTAGGTCCAAAATGGCTTCCCCTCTGGTTGGTTTATGAACCAGCTGCTCCAAGAAGTAGTCATTTTATTTCATCTAGAAACTTTATCTCCCTAGCATGTCCTGCCATGACACTTACCCAGTCAATACAGGGGTAATTGAAATCACCCATTATTATTACTGTTCTGTAACATTTGTTAACTTCCCTGATTTCTTTGAGCATTTCATCATCCATTTGTTCATTCTGGCCAGGCAGTCGATAGTACACTCCCACTGCCATTGCCTTCCCCTTTTTACATAGAATTTCAATCCATAGAGATTCTACAGCAAATTTTGTTTCCTGCAAAACTTTAATCCTTTCAGACTCAATACCCTCTCTAACATAGAGCGCAACCCCTCCACCAATTTGATCAGCTCTATCATTGTGATATACAGTCAAACCTCGGTTTTCATTTGCCCCGGTTTTCATACGCTTCGGTTTTCAACGTCTTTTCTGACTGAGATTTTGTCCCGGTTTTCATGCATTGCTTCGGTTTTCAACGTCTTTTGACTGAGATTTTGTCCCGGTAGCAGGGAAGAAAAGCTGTCAACGTAAGCTGGAGATGTTGCATGAATGTGGGAGGCAGTTCTTTCTCTTGCAGGGTACGTCTGAAGCTATATCATTAAGATTTTCTGCCATTCTGAAGCATTGAGCAGATAATGTAAAGGTATTTTAATGGACTGAATTCAATGTGATTCCGAAGAGAGCTGGGCACAGCAGCTTGTCAGGGGTGGCTAAGGCCAGATGTTAACATACTGTACTGTACAGTACTGTACTTAGCTTGCTTTCAGTGATGTTAAATGTTCATTTATCCATTTCATTAGTCATTTATATTTATTTCTCATTGTTTTCTGTATGTAAAAATAAAGTTATTCTCTATAAAATGTATTTTTTGTGAATATTTTTGGGTGTCTGGAACGGATTAATTGGATTTACATTATTTCTTATGGGAAATATTGCTTCAGTTTTCATACGTTTCGGTTTTAGTCAGACTTTTTCGAATGGATTAATCATGAAAACCGAGGTTTGACTATAGTTTGTCCCCAGGTATCACACTGTCTCACTGGTTGTCCTCCTTCCACCATGTCTCTGAGATACCAATCATATCTAACCTCTCATTTAGTGCTATATAGTCTAACTCTCCCAACTTATTATTTAGACTTCTAGTATTTGCATACAAGCATTTTAGAGATTGTATTTTATTCATATTAATCTGGCTATCGGTAGGCAGGGATAATTTGGAATCTTTAAGCTCTGTCTGCTCTGTACTCAAAGGCATTTGGGCTACTTTGTTCTTTTTTTGGAACCTCTCTGCTGATATGCCCTAACTTCATTCTTCTGGTAGTATCCTTCAAGGATACATTGTTCCGAACCATGCACTCTTGGGCAACTGTCGGCTCTCCCCTATTCTCTAGTTTAAAAGCTGCTCTATCTCCTTTTTAAAAGTTAATGCCAGCAGCCTGGTTCCATCCTGGTTAAGGTGAAGCCCATCCCTTCGGAAGAGCCCCTCCAGGTTTTTGACTAGGACAGCTTTTGATGCCTTTGAGGCTACAAGCAGGACAACAGCAGCCTGTATTGGAGCAAGGAGGACAGCATGGCTGCAAGCCTCTGATCTTGAGCAGTGGGTGCAAGATAAGCTTATCAACATCCCTTGCAATGGAGACAACCTCTTTGGGAAGGACTGGCATGAAAAGGCAGGCGAGATCGAAACAGATGATCTCACCATGAAGCGCTTGTCCAGAAAGACAGCTGATCAGACCAAAAAGAAGAGTTCTGTAAAGAAGCCCTTCTACCCCAAAAAGAGGAGGTGTTATCTATCTTACCCCTCCTACTCTTCCTATCAGCCTCAGCAGTCACTGCAAAAGCAACAGAGTACTCAATAGTCCAGGAAGTCTAAAGCTCCTAAGGCCCAGCCAACTCCACAGCCTCAGCCTCTGGCGAGTTTTTGACTCCTTCTTGGAGGGCATAGCCAGTCGGCCTCTCAAACCTCTCTTCCCCTCACACATTCCAGGAAGATTGACTCTCTTTGCCCTAGAGATGGTCCCTCATAACTTCAGAAACCTGAACTGGTCAGTGTAGTGTGGGCTATCAACTCAATTTCAAGGCTCTATCCCTCCCACCACTTTCTTTGTGGGCGGGGCCCATATGGATCTCCTACACTTCTCTCTGCTACAGCAGGAGATCATGAGTCTTACATCTCAAGGAGCTGTCAAGGAAGTCCCTCCACCTCAGCAAGGCCTATGGTTCTATTTACATTACTTCCTTAATCCAAAAAATACATGAGGATTCAGGTCTATCCTCGACCTCAGAAATCTCAACAAATTCCTATTGAGAGAAAAGTTCAAAATGATTTCACTGGGCATGCTTCTCCCCTACCTTCAAGAAAAATACTGGATCTGCTCTCTGAATCACAGGGATGCTTACACACACACACATCCTGATCCACCCCCTGTATCTTTATCTTCTAGAAAGAGCTGGGAAAGGTCTCGTGCAAGGCTCTGTTGGATGACATCAACCATATGTGAGAACCTTTTTCCTGCTTGTCCATGGAAAATACTTTGTTCAAGCTCTGCCAGGAGAAAACAGAGTAGCTGTTCTAGAGATAGCATTGGTTGCAAGCCTCTAGAGAAGGAAGGAGAGAAAATATGTATTGGGGAAGAGAGTAAGAGAGCAACACTTAGGGGCGATAAGGGCTGCCGCTGGCCCCCCTGGCTTTACAATTACGAACACTGCCGTAGGCACTTACCACAGAATTCTATGACTTTGGAAACACTATTTTTTGTAAAAATTTTCCTCTCTTTTTTATACATTTATATTTAAAGTTCTATTGCATTTATAAGCATGCTTTGCATAAGTAATAGTACCTATTGGGGAGGCTCCATCCGTGTCTGTATGCATCTGTTTGCGCATACACAAACAGATGTGTATGGAATCACTGTCTCCGCAAAGCGGCATGAAGAGCCGGCAGGTGTCCCATTCCCACCAGTGTAAAGAGCAGGCTGCGGCCAGAAAATACCAGCGGGCATCCCCGGGTTCAAATGGCATGAAGAGTGGGGCTGTGGCCTGGCCATTTCAAAACAGGGAAAGGATTGGTAAGGGGGTGAAGCATGAATATAAAGTGTGAGTAAGGAGCAGCAGTTGCAGAGAAGGAGCAGGGTTAGCAGAGAAAGGCAGGAAAAGCTAGAGGCGCCAGAACACTGTTCCAGTTGGGGCACCAAGCTCTGCCCTTGACCAGTCAAACTCAGTGAGGCTGCGATCGCCAGCCTTCCCCTCCTGTATGCCTGTGGGAACCTGATCTCTCACTGGTAGACAGGAGGGGTCCTTGCTGCAAGCGTAACCTGGCATGTAGTGAGCTGCCCATGGGGATCCCATCCTCCGCTGGCAGAACAGAGATCAGGTCACATTGGGCAGACAGGAAGGGAAACATAGAAACATGAGGGCAGAAAATGACCACATGGCCTATCTAGTCTGCCCTTCCATAGTCCCGTTTTTTCCTTTAGAGATCTTCTGTGTTTGTCCCATGCTTTCTGGAATTCAGATACTGTCCTCGTCTCTACTGCCACCACTGAGAGACTATACCACATATCTACCACTCTTTCTGTAAAGAAATATTTCTGCATATTACTCCTGAGTCTATACCCTTTCACCCACATCCTATGTCCCTTTGTAGCAGAGCTTGCTTTCAATCAAAAGAGGCTCTCCTCTTGTGCATTTATGCCACAGAGGAATTTAAATGTCTCTTTCATATCTCCTCTATCCCGCCTTTCCTCTAATGTATACATATTAAGCTCTTTAAGTCGGTCCTCATATGCTTTATAATGAAGACCACTAACCATTTTAGTAGTCATTCTCTACACAGACTCCATCCTGTTTATATTCTTTTGAAGGTGTGGTGTCCAGAATTGCACACAATACTCCAAATAAGGTCGCACCAGAGACTTATACAGAGGCACTGTCACCTCCTTTTTTCTGCTGGCCATTCCTCTCCCTATGCACCCAAGCATCCTTCTGGCTATCACCTTTTCTACCTGTTTAGCCACTTTAAGATCATCAGAAACAATCACGCCAAGATCCCGTTCTTCTTTCGTGGAAAGAAGTACTTCGTCTCCTATACTGTACTGCTCCCTTTTGATTTTTGCAGCCCAAATGCATGACCCTGCATTTTTTAGCATTAAATCTCAGCTGCCAAATTCTCGACCATTCTTCAAGCTTAGCTAGATCCCTCCTCATGTTATCTACTCCTTCTTGGATATCTACTCTATTGCAGATTTTGGTATCATCCACAAAGAGGCAAACCTTACCCAACAGTTCTTCCGCAATCACAAAGATGTTAAAAGGAATCGGACCAAGGACAGATTCCTGCAGCGCACCACTGATAACATCCTTCTCCTCAGAGTGAGCTCCATTTACTTGTACCTTTTGTCGCCTCCCACTCAACCAATTTCTAACCCAGTCACACACTTTAGCGTCTATTCCTAGGGTGCTCAATTTGTTTATAAGTCGCCTGTGAGGAACAGTGTCAAAGGCTTTGCTGAAATCTAAGTACAAACATCTAGGGCTCTCCCTCAGTCCAACTCACATGTGACTCCGTCAAAGAAATCAATCAGCTTTCTCTAACAAGACCTGCCTCCGGTAAACCCATGCTTCCTCGGATCCTGCAATCCATTGGACTCCAGAAACCTCACTTTTCTCTCTTTTAGTAGTGTTTCCAATAATTTACTCACCACAGAGGTTAGACCAACCGGTCTTTAGTTTTCAACCTCATCCTTACTTCTGCTTTTGTGTAAAGGGACCATATGTGCCTTTCTCCAGTCCTCTGGGACCACTCCTGACTCTAAAGAAGCATTGAAAAGTTCAGTCAGTGGAGCCGTTCAAATGTCTCCAAGTTCCTTCAATATTCTCAGATGTATCCCATCCAGTCTCATCGCTTTGTCTACTTTTAGTTTAGCTAGTTCCTCATGGACACAGTCTTCTCAAAATCGTTCAGGATCCCTGTTACATTTGTTCCTATTTGTAGGTGTTTTCTGAGGTTCTGCTCCTGGCCCTTCATCTGTAAACAGAAATATTTGTTAAGCAATTATACTTTATCCTCATCAGCTTCTACATATTTCACCCTTGATTCTGACAATACCACTTTTGCCCTTCTTCCTCTCACTAACATATCTGAAAAATGCCTTATTCCCCATTTTATTGCACTGGCTATTTCTTCTTCTTTTTGTATCTTTGCTTTCCTAACTACTTGAGGGAGGAGTGGCCTAGTGGTTGGGGCAAGTTATTCAGGCTGGAAGGTT
Organism: Ichthyophis bannanicus; assembly: GCA_033557465.1. NCBI lineage: Eukaryota > Metazoa > Chordata > Amphibia > Gymnophiona > Ichthyophiidae > Ichthyophis > Ichthyophis bannanicus. The sequence continues at coordinate 554,995,264 of CM066031.1, forward strand.
GGGGGTTCAAATCCACTAGAGGACAGCAACCTTGGGCTGGAAGGACTGGAGCTTCTAGTCCCACGTGTGCTCCTTGTGGTCTTGGGCAAGCCACTTAACCCTCCATTGCCCATGTTCCCTGTAAAATAGTTATCTCTAAGTTATAATGCCCTGTTCAGTGTAATTTCAGTTTGTTCAATGTAAACCACCTTGATATCATGAAAAGGCAGTATATAAGAAATGTTAAAATAAAATAAATAAAAAATACTTTGCTAGCTTCTCTAAATTTTTCCAAATATAGACTTGTCTTCCTCTCTCTGTGATCTCTTGTATTTTATGAAGGCCACCCTCTTTTTCTTCACCTTCTCAGCTACTTCTTTTGAGAACCATAATGGTCTCCTTTTCTTTTTACATGTATTTACCTTTCTAACAAAAGGGTTTGTTACCCTTAAAATATCCCCTTTCAGTGTATACATCTTCCAGCTGTTCCCATCCTGCTAATGAATCCTTGAGGTGTTGTCCCATTTTGGCAAAGTTAGTTTGAGATCCTCGCTTTTGAATGGATTTTATCAGCCCTAGTCCTAATAATGAACCACACCAGCTGGTGATCACTGGATGCAAGATGATCTCTTACTATGACATCAGAAACACTTTCCTCATTGGTGAACACCGAGTCCAGTATGGCCCCTTCACATGTGGGTTCTGTCACCAGTTACCGGAATAGCTCTCCCTGTAGAGAATCTAGGATCTCCTTACTTTTAGTGACACCGCAGCAGGAATGTGCCAATCAACAACCGGCATATTGAAAACAGCTAACAGTAGCACTTCTCTTTTCATGGCTATACTGCGTATGTCTTCTATAAATCCTTGTCCCCTGCTCCCTGTGATGGAAATCTGTAAATCACACCAATGCAAATGGATTTTCCTTTCCCTCTTTCTAGTTTAACCCACAGTGCCTTCTCACTCCCTTTTAAGTCCTGTTTCTTCATGCTGGCAAAGAGGAAAGCAGAAGCAGTGGGTCCAAATGGAAGAAGAGTCAAGAGGGGAGAGGGGGCTTGGAAAAAATAGTATGGAGGGGTAGCAAAGGCTCTGAAATTAAATCCCTTAACCCCATAGTTGAACACAGCCTGAATATGTGGAAACAAAATAGAAAAAACATTAGTTCAAGATAAAGAGTATACACAGGGAATGACTTCGGAGGCATGTTTTGATAGGGGTCAGGGACCTGTGGTTAATATTCTACGGAGATGGGCAAAGGCGGGGCTGACACAAATTTCTCAGATAATAAGTCCGAAGGGGTTATTAGAGTTTGAGGGCCTTAGGAATTTATACGGGCTAAGGGACAGTGACTATTATACATATTTATGTATAGTCACTTTCTAAAACAGAAGGTGTGGAAAGATTTAGGGGAAAATAGGGGATGGTTCAAGGCGCTATGCTCAGGTACTCTGGGTCCAAAGGGGGTTTTGTCCAAAATTTACAAAGGCTTAATGGAGAAAGGGGAGAACAAACTGGGATATATGTTAAAATGGGAGGAGGAATTGGGGGTGAGCTGGAATGATGACGTATGGGACAGGATCATACAGATTGTGGCCAACATTTCTATTGCTACTCAAATAAAAGAGAATGTGTATAAGATGCTATATCGATGGTATTGGATGCCAGTGCGCAATAAAAGAGCGGGCAGGGCGTGCAATGACTATTGTTGGAGGGGGTGCCAAGAGAGAGGGGATTGGTTACACATGTGGTGGAAGTGTGCACGGATACAAACCTATTGGGCAAAGATTATTGACATGATACATGATATGACCGGCTATAGATTGCAAAGGAAGCCGGAGGTATGTTTGTTGCACCAATTAGAAGCTGATGTTTCCAGAAGGGAAGAGGGGGTGCTGCATCATTGTATAGTAGAAGCACGATGTGAGATTGCACAGCACTGGGTGGGGCCGGGCATCCCAACAACTGCAGGATTTGTTAGAAGAGTGGCTGAGGTGAGCTTAATGTCCAAACTGACAGAGCTGAGACGGGGGAAAGGAGAGAGGAGCGCTGAGCAATGGATGGGAGTGTGGAAGTGGTTGGAAACACGGAGGGAGGCGGAGAGGGAGCGGAAGGAGGACGGATGGATGGCTGCATCTTAACTAATAACATTTAGAGCGTCTGGCACAGAGTCAGAGCCAATGGTGAATGAGTTCAAAGAGCTGAGAATTATATTAGAGGAAGGAGGAAAGGGAGATGAAGGGATGAATGATGAGAGAGAGTGGGGGGGGGGAGGGGAGGGGAGGTGGGGAAGGAGGGGGGAAGAACCAAGGAGAGATGTAAAGGATGGCGGTATATAGGTCGGGGGGGGGGGGGAATAGTATGCTTTAATGTGCACGTATTGGGGAGAATGTTCAATGTTCATTAATGTTCACTGTTGATAAAAATGTGGTTTGTATTGCGTATTGAAGTGCTTAATAAAAACTTAAAATGGAAAAAAAATTGGTGTTATGTTCGCCATCCTCCAATCTTCAGATATTACAGATGATTTTAATGATAGTTCACAGATTACTAATAGCAGGTCTGCAATCTCATATTTCAGTTCTTTCAACACCCTTGGATGTATATCATTCGGTCCAGGTGATTTGCTGCTCTTCAGTTTATCAAATAGTTGTAATACATCTTCCCAATGTATCGATATTTCCTTCAATTCTTCCGCACCTTTAAATACCACTTCAGTCATGGGTAACATCCCTATATCTTCCTCAGAAAAGACCGAAGCAAAGAATTCATTGTCTCTCCGCTATCGCCTTGTCGCCTCTTAGTGCCCCTTTAACCCCTCTATCATCTAATGGACCAACTGTCTCTCTCACAGGTTTTTTGCTACGAATGTACTTGGAAAAAGTCTTTATTACGCGTTTTGCTTCCGCAGCAAGCTTCTTCTCAAATTCTCCCTTTGCCTGCCTTATCAATGCCTTGCATTTAACTTGCCAGTGCTCGTGCTGTTTCCAGGTTTCGTCGTTTGGCTCTTTTTTCCATTTCCTGAAAGATGCTTTTTTGGCAACAACAGAGTCTCTGACCTCACCTTTAAACCAGTTTTTTTTACTTACTTCCACTTTTCTTAAAGCGTGGAATACAGCTGGCCTGGGCTTCCAAGATAGTATTTTTCAACAACACCCAAGCTTGATGTAAGTCTTTAACCTTTGCAACTGCTCCTTTTAGTTTTTGCAGAAGTTGATGTCATGCTCCTGGCAGCACTGCTGTGACACAATTGCCCCAGGCAATGGCACAGAAGCAGCTCCCTGTAGTCAGTCCCCATATGCCCCACCATGAGGCTTCACTAGGCCCTGGAGAGCCTGATGCCCTGCTGCACCTTCAGGCCCCTCAGGTATGAGGCTCAGCAGGGCTTGGAGGCTGTTGCCTGGTCCCAGGATTTCATGGTGAGCCATATGGAAAGCCTCAGGGCAGAGATGCATGCCTTGACACAGGCTGTTTTGGACCTGTGGAGCTGTATCTCTGTTCTAATACCACCCAGCCCCAGGGGAAAGGAACATAGACAGGGGGAAAGGGATTGTGAATGTGGTACACTGTTCTGTGTATTTGTTCAATAAATGAGGGCTTCTGAATGAGACAACCACTGTGTTTGTGTCTTCCATATTCTCCTCCTGAAGCTGTTCACCGTGTCCCTGTAGCCAGTTGCTGAAGGAAATTTATTTTATTTTATTTATTTATTTAACATTTCTTATATACTGCCTTTTCATGATATCAAGGCGGTTTACATTGAACAAACTGAAATTACATTGAACAGGACATTATAACTTGGAGATAACTATTTTTTACAGGGAACATGGGCAATAGAGGGTTAAGTGGCTTGCCCAAGACCACAAGGAGCACCTGTGGGACTAGAAACCCCAGTCCTTCCGGCCCAAGGTTGCTGTCCTCTAGTGGGATTTGAACCCCCGACCTTCAAGTAGGAGCTATCTGTGCCTAGTCACCCCACAAGCATCCACAATGGCGTGCTCGAAAAACAGCAACCCTGCATATCAAAGGTTGCAGGTATGAGTGCAGCCTGCTCTGAGGGACTGGCTGCATGAGTACCCCTTGAATCATCGCAATGGTGCCATAAGCCTGCTGTCCACAGGTATACAGTGGCTAGGATATCATGAAAGAAACATTATGACCATGCCCTCCACAGGAACCAGGGGAGCTGCTAGTTGCTGAGCAGGCCAAAATACCACTTGGCCATCTATGAGAACCATGGTGACGGCATGTGCACGGGACCGCTCGTGTCCAACTGCACATCTCCAAAACCCCTAGGCCACCCCCAGCATGAGGAGATGAGGTGGCCCATGTAGCCAATGTTTCCCTTCCTGTGGGGCTCCTCATCACCAAAGGGCCACCGCTGTTCATTGCTCGCATACACAAACCTGAACCTTCACAAAAAGTGCACAGATAGCAACCACAGGGTTCATATGTGATGTAAACAATGTCCCAAAAGCACATGCACATCAGTACCTTAGATTATGGAACAGTCAATAGAGCTGCATGGTCCATGAGCAAGGCAAAAAATATGTAGGACCATGAGGCACCATCCTGTGTCTGTATTTATAAATGGCAACAGGATACTGTTTCTTTGATTTTGGCTGGTTAGAAGTGCCCTCGCCCTCACAGTACATCGTGACATAAGCAGGCTGGAACAGCAACAGTGATATGTGACAGTAGTCCCCAATATAAAGAAGAAGTAGTAGTGCAGCTCTATAATAATGATGCGCTGGGGGTCCAACTCTACTCTGCTGCTGTGTACCTCAGGTGTCTGCAGCAAGAGCGTGGTGTGCATCCACAGACATACCCTGCACTATAGCAAGTCCTGAGAACCCACAGTGTTTGCCAGCAACCATGACCCTCCACACAGATACTTGCATCTGGAGATACCCCCCTCCATGCAGGGTCCGAGTGCAATATGGAGGCATGCACAATATTGCACACACCCATCGCCTTTAAGGACCTGTCATCCAGTACAAATAGAGCTGGCCTGCAACAAAGGATCATCTTGGATAAAAATGTGTCCAAAAGTCAAGACCAAAACATCATAGCACAATATCTGCTATGTTACGGCAGCTAAATCTGAAGGTGTCCAGGTAACTAATTTTGGAGGTGGGCCTGTGGACGTCCATCTACAAGTTTCCATGTAAAATGTGTTCTGTTTCACTGTAAACCGCTTTGATAAAACGAAAAACGGTATATAAAAAATATTAAATAAATAAAATAAATCTGCTGAATACGTCGCTAGCAGATGGTGAATGAATGTTTTTAGCTCTGTGAGAATCTGTAAAGATTCAAGGAAGATTGAGAGGAAAGACTGGTTTTGCTTGTGAGCAACCATCCTTGGGGTGGATTTCTCACTGGAGTGCAACACAGGAGGGCTCCATTAGGATCATCCTTAAAACCGGTGCTCTTTTCGGATGCCATAGGAGGCAGAAAATTGGTTCAGCTCTCTGTGCTTATCTTGCTAAGGACACATTGAGCTACTCGAAGATTGGAAAAGGAGTTTTGGAAGGATTCTTGAAGCCTCACACAACCTCAGTGCCCCTCCCCCCTGCTCTTCCCCGAAGATTTAAAGAAGGCTGTTAAGAGGTATGTGATTGTCTGGCAACAGGGAAGAAGCACTAAGTTTGGCATGGTTTTTACCTGCCAGGGTTCCCTGGGGGTGAATACCAAAGGCTAAACATGTCTATCTATGTTGTCTGTGGAGGCTCCCGACTTTTTCCATTGCTGGGGTGCTAAGTCGGATTTGAGGCCACTCTAAGCAATCGTTGCTTCAGCGCCAGTGTTTTCCTGCCTTGCTTAACTGCCTGTATGCACTGTTCACACTTCCCATGCCCTCTCTGCACCTTTTCCAGTGCAGTGCATGTGATGTCTTTTTGCATGACCGTTGTGTGCACAGCTCTGGTCCATGCAGTGCTAGTGCGCACAACCTTGTCTGCACAGATTTATCAACTTAGTGCTCTTCTGACTGTGTTGCCTTACTACTAGTAAGCAGTAGAGGTTCTTATGTCATCTACGAAGAAGCACTGCCTAGTCTGCAGAAAGTCTCACTACTGGATTCTGGACTTTCTCAAAACCAACAGGTTGCAAGATCTGAGGCAACATGGTTTTACTGAAGGAAGATCTTGCCAAACAAAATCTGATTGAGTTCTTTGACTGGGTGACCAGAGAACTAGATCAGGGGCATGCGATGGATGTCATCTACCTGGATTTCAGCAAAGCCCTTGATACTGTCCCTCATAGGAGGCTCATCAATAAACTCAGTAGTTTGGGGATGGGTCCCAAGGTGGTAAACTGGATCAGAAATTGGTTGACTGACAGATGACAAAAGGTGATGGTAAATGGAGCTCACTCGGATGAAGGGAAGGTGATTAGCGGGGTGCCCCAGGGTTCGGTCCTGGGCCCGGCACTTTTCAATGTATTTGTGAGTGATATGGCTGAAGGGCTGAATGGAAAGGTCTGTCTTTTTACAGATGACATAAAAATTTGCAATAGAGTGGACTCCCCCGAGGGAGTGATGAACATGAGGAAAGATCTACAAAAGCTGGAAGAATGGTCTAATGCTTGGCAATTAAGATTTAATGCAAAGAAATGCAGTGTTATGCACTTGGGTAGCAGAAATCCAAGGGATATGTACGCGATAGGGGGAGAGAGGTTGGAGTGCACAGATCAGGAGAAAGACCTTGGTGTGATTATTTCTGTAGATCTCAAGGTGGCAAAACAGTGCGACAAGGCAGTGGCAAAAGCCAGGAGGATGTTGGGCTGCATACAAAAAGGAATTACCAGCAGAAAGGAAGAGGTACTAATGCCACTATATAAGTCACTGGTGAGGCCTCACTTGGAATATTGTGTTCAGTTTTGGAGACCGTATCTTGCAAAGGATGTAAAAAAAATGGAAACTGTTCAAAGGAAGGCGACCAAAATGATTTGGAGCCTGCGTCAGAAGCATTATGAGAAGAGACTTGAAGACCTAACTATGTACACTTTGGAGGAGAGGAGGGATAGGGGAGATATGATTCAGACCTTTAAATACTTAAAGAGAAATAATGAACAAACAAACCTCTTCCAAAGACGGGGAAGCTGCAAAACTAGAGGGCATAACATGAAGCTGCAAAGGGGTAAACTGAAAGGAAATGTGAGGAAATACTTCTTCACTGAAAGGGTGGTGGATGCTTGGAATGCCCTCCCGATGGAAGTGGTGGGGGCAAACACAGTGATGGAATTCAAAATGGCATGGGACAGACACAGTGGGTCCCTTTACAACAACAGGATAAAAGCAAAATAAACTGGGCAGACTAGATGGACCATACTGGTCTTTATCTGCTGTCATTTACTATGTTACTATGGTATCTGCTCAGCTAGTATGGAGGCTCTGGATGCACCCTTTGAAGGCCCTTCTCTCCCTTTGCAACATGGGAAAGCGAGTGCTCCAGCCTTATCTATAGCAGCGGACATTATCCTGAAGGGGGATGATTGTCAGGCCTACCGTCTCAGCACTCTCTCTTCTGATGCTCCCCTTTCAGGAAGGGGCTGTCATCTGCTGCTCCACACATGGTGAGGGCCGTCTGGCCAGTGGGGAACTCCCGGGTTCCAGATTGCCTTCCTCAGAGTTCTCCTTTCTGCAGCAAGCTTGGTCTTTCTGGTGTGGCAACGTGGACCCTGGAGCCCCTCTGCATCATCTCAATATCTTTCTGTCTGCCTGAAGGAAGGATAGCGGGTAAGTTGAAGCCAGGCTCGGTCCCTGCCTTTTAAGCGCTCTCGGCCACAGTTAAGGTCTGGAGATTTGGGTCAGTTATCCTTTGACTGAGACCTGGAGTTCAGGCCCAGTGCATCGGATGCTGATTCTGACCTGGAGGATAAATTGTCCTCCCACTCTGAAGATCATGATGAGTCTGATGTTATTCGCCTGTTCGGGAGGGATAAAATTGGCTGCCCTGATTGCTCATGTGTTATCTACCCTAAATTTGGCCGTCCCTACAATGGCTGAACAAGGGCTGCAGATCCACCTCCTATTGTAGGGGGTTCGGAAGTCCAAGATGGCCTTTCCTTTTCTTGAGGTTATCAAGAGCATGATATCCTCCACTTGCCAGACTCCCTAGTGAAAGGGCTGAAAGTCTGCAGGAGGCTTTATACTCTGCCATAGGACTAACATGTCGAGTGGTTTAACACGCTGAGAGTGGATGCCATGTTTTGGGGACCTGATGAGGTTTCTGTAGGATCTTCTTCAGAGACCGTCCCCAGCCCAAGGGCTATTATGTCAAGGACTGGTTCTTCTCAGTAAAGCGGCGCCTTTCAAAAGCCAAGTCTCAACACATAAGGGCTACTCTTTCACTATGGTTTCCACGCTCCTTAACGCTAGGAGAGGATCTACCAGCCTAGCCTATGTGCGCATCTGGTGTCTTTGTGAGCACTGGTGCTGTCAGCATCAGGCTAGACCTGATACAGCAGATTTACTGTCCTTGTTTGCCTTTCTTTAGGAGAGTCTGGACAAAGGCCTTTCTCTTAGTTCTCTGAAGGTTCAAGTGGTGGCCCTTCTCGGCTTCAGGGGGCCAGTGGTGGGACAATCCATTGCCTTGCTTCCTGATGTTTCCCGTTTTCTTCAGGCGGTATGATATCTGTATCCCCCCCTGCGTTCAATGTTCCACCATGGGATCTCTGCTTGGTGCTCCAGGCCTTAATGTCGGAGCCTTTCGAGCTCTTGAAGCGGGCTATGTTTAATCAGACCTCCAAGGCAGTCTTTCTGGTCATGATATGTTTGGTGTGATGTATCTCTGAGCTGCAAGCCTTACTTATCCTTCTTAGAGGAGGCCATGTACATTTGGCCTCTTCTTTCCTTCTTGCTCAAGGTGGTTTCTGCCTTCCATGTGAATCAGGTGGTTTGTCTACCCACTTTTTCCAAGAAACAGTGCCAAGGAAAGGACAAGGACCTTCACATGGTGATGTCCAGAGAGTGCTTCTTTAATATCTAAAGGTTACTAACTCCTTTTGCATGTCGGACCATCTCTTTGTGTTGTTTGCAGGCCACCAAGGCTACTCTGGGCGCTACATCAAGGAGGTGATTGCCTCCACATATCTGTTGTGGAACTGACTGGTTCTGGAGGGTTTGCATGCGCATTACACTCTGGCGCAAGCGTCCTCGTGGGTAGAGCATAGCTCAGTAGCCTCCTCAGATATTTGTCAGTGGCAACGTGGGCATCACTTTCCACTTCTATCAAGTAATACTATTTGGATGTCCACGTTTATGTGGTCATAGCCTTTGGCTCAGAGATCTTGAAAGCTGCTGTGTCTTCTTCCTGCCCAGTGGTGGCTTAGCTTTGGTATGTCCCACTTGTCTAGCAGGTCATTATGGAAGGTGACATTTTACTTACCAGATAATGTCCTGGATAGTTAACTGCTTGGTCTGCTATTCTCTGTAGTTGGCCCTGCAGGCTCATACCTTTCTGACAAGTCTTCTGTTTTGTACATACAGTAGTTATGGTTATTGTTCTGTTGAACCTGGTTATCTTCACTGAGGTTGTGCAAGTTCTGAGATTCCTCGCTATCTGGCTGATGCAGAAAACTAGCACGGTCTTTAAGCACCAAAAACAGCACGTTTAAGCACACTTTAAGCACATTTAAGCTAAAGTCAAATGCAGAAAAGAGACGGATGCGCGTGTAAATGGTGACGGAAAAACTAGTGCCCAATTAATGCCACAAGTATTTAAATGTATTAAATTGCAGGCAAATGAGCTGCACATAATAATCTGGTATGCAACTAATTGCTGTGCCCGATGCAGAGACAGGTGTAGAGGATTTTGCAACCAGCTTTAGCGCCAATCTCTCTATGTCTGGATCTGAGGTGGCTTAAACCTCTAGCGTGTGCCCCCAACAAGATTTTGATGACATTGGGGGCAATTCTGGAACACAGAGGGAGCAAGACCCTCACAATAGCAAGCAGGAGAACACAACTAGTGAGGGACGAATGAGGTCACAGGTGCTTTTTTATTGAGAAAGCCCCTATGCGTTTCGGCAAACCACCTTCTTTGGGGGTACGCATCTTAAAATGTGAAACAAAAACAAAATGTACAATAAATAAAACAAAATATGTATGATATTAAAAAACTTAAAACAAAATCATGTATTGTATACATAAAAAGTATATAAATAAATAAATAAACAATGATATTGCTAAATAATAAAGGAATAATAATAAAAGAATAATAATAAAATATATAAGACAATTAAAAACAAGTGGTGAACAGACATACAAATCTGTTACATTAAAATCAACTATAGTTGAAAAAGACTAAGGTAATATTAGGAAGGAGGAAGAGGAGATGAGGAGGATGAGAAAACATACTTACAAAGGGTACCCTGTGAGGAGGTAGTCTTTAAAAAGACACCATTCAATCTGGAGCTCAGAGGCTAAAATATGTAAAAGAACATGGTAGGATGTAATTATACAATTTTTTAATTTTTTGGGGGGGCCAGCCGGAAATCCAGTGAGTTAGAACATAAAGGTGTACAGCTCAATTTTCGATTCTATAAGGCAGAAGGAGGTCAGAGCGAGAGAAGGCTTGCAGCACATAAGCAGTGATAATGTATCATTGTATAGAGTGCTGTAACAGTGAAACGTCGCCGGGACATGGTTTCATTCCAACAAAATGTCACTTCTTCAGGAACTGTATTTGCTGTCTTATGTTCAAAAACGGAAAGGAATGTGTTTTAAAAAGTGTGAAGGGTGGATGGAACTACAAGAATTGTTAAAACAAAAACACCGATACTGCCTGAGATGCCGTTTTTTGTGTTATATACTGGTATCAATAGAGAACGCAGTGTGGGGCTCGAAAATATAAACACATAAGATTCTACAAAAAAAGGCTTTGAATAGGAAGTCCACTTACCCGAAGGCTGTATGAGCAAGAAATGCTTTTGTAAATGTTATTATGGACTGGGAAAGGTTCTGTCAGCTGCTTCTTAAGAAACGCTTTGGGATGGCGTCTTTTAAGCGTTAGGAATTTGCACCACAAATAAACTAATTAACATGAAGTCACACTTGACAGAACCGGTCAGCTAAGAGGGATATATTAGATATTACATGACTAGAATCAATTGAATATAATGCAATTAATGCAGGGCTCAGAAGGGGTTGGAGTAGAAACATAGAAAATGATGATAGAAAAAGACCACATGGCCTATCTAGTCTGTCCTTCCATATCAACAACTATAACAATCCCCTTTTTTCCTTTAGAGATCCTCTGTGTTTGTCCCATGCTTTTTTGAATTCAGATACTGTCCTCATCTCTACCACCTCCACTGGGAGACTATTCCACGGATCCACCACTCTATCTCCAGGAACAAGCAGGAATGAGTCCTCACATATGGGTACGTCAGTACCGACGGAGCCTGCGCAGGAATGCTTCCCCAGCTTCCCAAAAAGGAAAGCTTTTGGGCACATCCCACCGCGCCTGCGCGCTGCCTTCCCGCCTTTCCTAACTGACTCTCCTCAGTTTCTTCTTTTCCGCGGAGCCAGCAGGTCGAGCCCTGTCACCGCTGAAGAAGTTTCTTATATTAGTTTGTTTCTTTGGTCGCGTGTGTGCCTTCCCGACACCGGACCGGTACCGCCGGTCTTTTCTTTCTTCTTTTACAAAAAAAAAAAAAACAACTTTATCTTTTTTCTTCACTTAGTATTATTTCTTCTGCAGGCCTTAGGGCCTACAAAAAGATTTTCCCTCATGGAAAAACAAGCCTCAGGCTTTAAAAAATGTACTAAATGTAGCGGTACTATTTCTATTACAGATACCCATGAATGGTGTCTCAAATGTTTGGGCCCTGACCATTCCGTTCCAGATTGTCCATCCTGCTCCATGATGTCTAAACGTGGGTTACAGAATCGAGCAGCTAAGCTCCATATGCTGTTTCCCACAGAGGCACCACCAGTAGCATCGACATCTTCTAGATCATCGTCTCCTGATGGATCTCAGGTAACCAAACAGGTCCTCAAAGGGTAAATCTCCCTCTAAGCATTGAGATGCCCCCGGGCTTACCCTTGAGGATCCTGCCCCAGCCAAACAACCCCGGCGGGAAGCTCCGGTTTCCAAAGCTCCTCCTATGGGGTTACAGGTTGACATTGATGGCACGGCCCCGACCGATCACCTGTTAGACTGCTCTGGGGTACCGGCACATTCTCCCGGTACCGACATCCAGGCAGTCGTGGCGTCTATGGATCATACTGTCCAATCCATGCAGCAAGCTATCATGGCTTTCATTCAGGCTGCGACGCCAGCGGTACTGCATCGAATATCGATGTCGGTACCGCCACCGGCACCGGGCTCGATGCCGGTACCGCTTGCTTCGACATCGACCAGGATACTGACTCCGGTTCCTGGATCCGGGCGCTTCCCCGATACCGATCCGGTTCCGGGGACGCCCGATGTCGATACCGATCGATACGCGTATCGATCGTTGGAATCGGACAGACGATACTTCGATTCCTCTGATGATTCCGATTCATCAGAAGAATCTCCTGAAGTGTCTATTACTCTCCCTGAGGAACCTTCTTCTCCAAAGAGGAGAATGTCTCCTCCAGAAGATTTGTCCTTTCAAGACTTCATTTCAGAAGTGGCTAAAGGACTTGCCATTTCAGTATCCTCTGAAATAGAGCCTAGAGCTAAAACGTTTGACATTTTAGGTTACTCTAAGGCTCCCAGAGAGGCAGTCACCTTACCAATTCATGAAATTCTTCATGAACACATGCTTGATTTATGGGAGACTCCTCTCACCCTTTCTCCTCATTCTCCTACTCCTCCAGGAAGAGAATGCAGGACCTTGGATGCTTTTGGTAGAAAAATCTTCCAAGTCAGTATGCTCATTGCTAGAATCAACTCATATAGTCTTTATATGGGTATGTTTCTCAAGGAAATTGCACTGAAGTTGCATACCTTTCTCCCTGTTATCCCAGAAGACAGAAAAGATGAATTCCTCCTTTGGCTTAAGCATACTCAGGATGTTTCCAAGTTTTCCAATAGGGCAGCCTCTGACTCCTTTGAGGGTGCTAGCAGAGCCTCAGGCATTGCCATTGCTGATCGGAGACTTGCTTGGCTCCAGGCATCTGATCTAGAGCCTTGGGTCCAGGATGGTCTGGGAAATCTGCCCTGTACAGGTGAGAATCTCTTTGGCAGAGAGTGGCAAATTAAAGCCACTCAAATGGATGCAGAGAATTCTGCTCTGGATAGACTTTCCAAGTCTACCTCCATGCCATTCAAGAAAAAGTCTTTCAAGAAACCTTATTTCAAGAAGACCAGATTCCCTTCCAACTCTGGGCAGCAATCTGCTGGTGGTCGTTTTCCAACTAAGCGACAGCAACCTAGGCAGGCCAGACCCAAACCTGCCGCAACTCCTGCAACTCAACAGTCTCAACCCCCTCAGGGTTTTTTACTGCATTCTAGAGAACTTAACCTTTCTGGCTCTACCCCAGCCAGAACTTCTCCCCATTCCAGGAAGGTTAGCTCATTTTGCTCCCAGGTGGGAGCAAATAACATCAGAACAGTGGACCCTCTCCATCATAAGAGAGGGTTACAAACTTCATTTCTCAGACCTTCCTCCACACACCATGGTGAGACATTTCAACTCTCCCACACCTCTCCTCGACCTTCTGGGTCAGGAAGTGTCTACCCTGCTTGCCCAAGGGGCGATAGAAAAGGTTCCCCTTCTTCAGCAGGGCTCAGGGTTCTATTCCCCCTATTTTCTCATCCCCAAGAAAACAGGGGGTTACAGACCCATTTTAGATCTCAGGGAATTGAACAAATTCCTATGCAAGGAAAAGTTCAAAATGCTTTCTCTAGGCATTCTTCTTCCCTACCTAAAGAGCCAAGATTGGCTTTGTTCTCTAGATCTCAAGGATGCGTACACCCATGTCCTCATCCATCCATCCCACAGAAAATTCCTACGATTTCTGTTCCAGGGACAACATTATCAGTACAGAGTGCTTCCTTTCGGCCTAGCCTCTGCCCCCAGAGTATTCACCAAATGCATGGCAGTCGTTGTAGCATTTCTACGCACCCTAGGGATTTTTGTTTTCCCATATCTCGACGATTGGCTCATCCGAGCACCAACTCAGTCAGAAGCTCAGATTGCTCTAAACCGCACAAGACGCATTCTGCAATATCTGGGACTGGTGGTAAACCTCCCAAAGTCCCAGCTTTCTCCCACTCAGTCCCTAGAGTTCATAGGGGCCTGGTTGGATACCACCACTGCAAGGGCCTACCTTCCTCAGGCCCGTTGCCATCGTCTACTGCAGTTAGCCTCCCAAGCACAGTCAAAGAGTCACTTGACTGCCAGGGAGATGCTTCAACTGCTAGGCCACATGGCTTCCACAGTACATGTGGTACCCTATGCTTGCCTTCACATGAGAGCAGCTCAGTGGACTTTGTCCACCCAGTGGACTCAAGCTTCAGGAGCTCTCTCCGACCAAATAGCAACCTCCAAACGTCTTTTGGTCTCTCCAATGGTGGATGTCCGCTCAAAATCTGTTGCTGGGGTCCCCCTTCCAACAGCCATTGCCCCAAGCATCCCTGACTACAGATGCCTCCCAAACAGGTTGGGGAGCTCATCTAGAGGACCTCTCCACCCAAGGCACTTGGTCTCTACAGGAGACCTCCCTTCATATCAATCATTTGGAGCTTCGAGCAGTTTTTCTAGCTCTCCAGGTCTTTCATACCCTCCTTAGCTACAAGACAGTCCTCGTTCACACAGACAATCAAGTAGCCATGTTTTACATAAACAAACAAGGAGGAACTGGCTCTCTGTCACTTTGCAACGAAGCTCTCAGGCTATGGGCCTTCGCCAGAGAGCATCAGATCCATCTCCTGGCAGTATACCTCCCAGGAATCCAAAACTCTTGGGCAGACAGACTCAGTCGAGTTCTGCTTCCACACGAGTGGTCCCTGCATATGGATCAGGTACTCAGAATCTTTCAGGAATGGGGAACCCCGGACATAGACCTCTTTGCAAGTCCATGGAATGCCAAACTTCCCCGATTCTGCTCCAGAATTCCCTGTCAGGGAGTTCAGGCCAGGGATGCCTTCCTCCTTCATTGGGGTCAGGACTTCCTGTACGCCTTTCCACCCATTCCCTTGATTCCCAAGACTCTGTTCAAACTCCAGAGGGATCAAGGATCTATGATCCTCATAGCTCCACGCTGGCCACGCCAAGTGTGGTACCCTCTACTTCTGCATCTCTCCCAAGCCCCCTCCCTGGACTTGGGAGCTGCTCCAGACCTTCTGTCTCAGGAGGAGGGGACTTTGTGGCATCCAAACCCCAAGTCCCTTCACCTCAGGGCCTGGTTACTGAAGGCCTAGATCTTCAAGATTTAAATCTTTCTCAACAGGTGAAGGATATCCTTCATGCTTCCAGGAAACCTTCCACCAGGCATTCCTACGCCTTTAAATGGAAAAGATTTTCCATTTGGTGTGCTGACAGAGGTCTACCTTTCGCACTTCCTTTAACTTCTCTGTTGGACTATCTCCTGCATCTCTCCAATGCAGGACTTAAAACTAATTCAGAGTCCATTTGAGTGCTATTTCAGCATCCCTTAAGCCCATCAATGGGCAACAAGTCTCCTCTCATCCTCTTATCTCAAGATTCATGAGAGGCCTCACTTTAACTAAACCTCCCATTAAGCCTCCTCCGGTGGCATGGGATTTGAATTTGGTTCTTGGTCAGCTCATGAAGCCACCATTTGAACCCTTATCTTCTACCTCCCTGAAATTTCTTTCCTGGAAGGTTGTCTTCCTTATTGCAGTCACTTCTGCTCGCCGCATTAGTGAACTACAGGCCTTAGTGGCAAATCCACCTTATACAAGATTCCATCATGACAAGGTGGTCCTCAGGACTAATCCACACTTTATGCCTAAAGTGGTCTCGCCTTTTCATCTCAATCAAGAGGTGTATTTGCCAGTCTTTTTTCCAGCTCCTCATGCATCTAGTGCAGAGAGGAACCTTCATACTCTGGATTGTAAAAGGGCTCTTGCCTTTTACTTACATAGGACCCAGCAACATAGAAAGTTTTCTCAGCTTTTTGTTGCTTTTGACCCTTCTCATTTGGGACTTCCAGTCTCTAAAAGAACACTGTCCAGTTGGATTGCTCAGTGTATTTCTTTTGCCTACCAGAGCAAGAACCTTACTCTGGAGGGCCATGTCACAGCTCATAATGTGAGGGCCATGGCCACCTCTATGGCTCATCTACATTCTGTGTCCATAGACCAGATCTGTCGAGCAGCCACCTGGGCCTCGGTTCATACCTTCACAGCCCATTACTGCTTGGACAAGGATTCCCGCCGGGATGCCTTGTTTGGTCAGGCTGTTCTCAAACACCTGTTCCATTCTTAATCAACTCCTACCCTCCTTCCCTGGATGGATGCCTGAGATCCATAGGAGGACATGGGACCCTATCCAGGGTCTAAATCCTAAGGGATTCTCCCCGGCATCTTAGCTAGGGAGTCCCCATATGTGAGGACTCATTCCTGCTTGTTCCTGGAGATAGCACAGTTACTTACCTGTAACAGGTGATCTCTGGGAACAGCAGGAATTAGTCCTCACAACCCACCCACCTCCCCTAGGAGTTGTATCTTTCTGGTCTTTCCTTTCCTTTCTCTCTCTCTATTGTCTCAGCTATAAACTTGAACTGAGGAGAGTCAGTTAGGAAAGGCGGGAAGGCAGCGCGCAGGCGCAGTGGGATGTGCCCAAAAGCTTTCCTTTTTGGGAAACTGGGGAAGCATTCCCGTGCAGGCTCCGTCGGTACCGACGTACCCATATGTGAGGACTAATTCCTGCTGTTCCCAGAGATCACCTGTTACAGGTAACTGTGCTTTCTGTAAAGAAATATTTCTGCATATCACTCCTGAATCTATCCCCTTTCACCCTCATCCCATGTCCCCTCGTAGAAGAACATGCTTTCAATTGAAAGAGGCTCTCCCTCTGTGCATTTATTTATTTACATTCTCTTATATACCACGCTATTCTGCATCAGTGCAGTTTACATTGAACAAACTGAAATTACATTGAACAGGGCATTATAACTTGGAGATAACTATTTTACAGGGAACATGGGCTATGGAGGGTTAAGTGGCTTGCCCAAGACCACAAGGAGCACCTGTGGGGCTAGAAACCCCAGTCCTTCCAGCCCAAGGTTGCTGTCCTCTAGTGGGATTTGAACCACTAGGCCACTCCTCCACTCCCCATTTATGCCATGGAGGTATTTAAACGTCTCAATCATATCACCTCTATCCCGCCTTTCCTCTAAGGTGTACATATTAAGATCCTTAAATCTGTCCTCATATGCTTTATAATGAAGACCACTAATCATTTTAGTAGCCACCCTCTGTACCGATTCCATCCTGTTTATATCTTTTTGAAGGTGCGGTCTCCAGAATTGCACACAATACTCCAAATGAGGTCACACCAAAGATTTATACAGAGGCACTATCACCTCCTTTTTTCTGCTAGCCATTCCTCTCTGTATGCACTCAAGCATCCTTCTAGCTTTTGCTGTCGCCTTTTCTACCTGTTTAGCTACTTTAAGATCATCAAACACAACCACGCCTAGGTCCCGCTCTTCTTTAGTGGACAAAAGTACTTCACCCCCTATACTATATTGCTCCCTTGGACTGCTGCAGCCCAAATGCATGACCTTGCAATTTTTAACATTAAATCCCAGCTGCCAAATTCTAGACCATTCTTCAAGCTTAGCTAGATCCCTCCTCATGTTATCTCCACCTTCCTGGGTGTCTACTCTATTGCAGGTTTTGCTATCATCCGCAAAGAGGCAAACCTTACCCGACAGCCCTTCTGCTATATCACTAACAAAGATGTTAAAAGGAGGAGTGGAGGAATGGCCTAGTGGTTGGGGCAAGGTACTTCAGGCCGGAAGGTCAGGGGTTCAAATCCCACTAGAGGACAGCAACCTTGGGCCAGAAGGACTGGGGTTTCTAGTCCAACAGGTGCTCCTTGTGGTCTTGGGCAAGTCACTTAACCCTCCATAGCCCATGTTCCCTGTAAAATAGGATCTCCAAGTTATAATGCCCTGTTCAATGTCATTTCAGTTTGTTCAATGTAAACCACACTGATGCAGAATAGCATAGTATATAAGAGAATGTAAATAAATAAAAAGAATCAGACCAAGGACAGATCCCTGGGGCACACCACTGGTAACTTCCTTCTCCTCAGAGTGAGCTCCATTTACCTGTATTCTTAGTCGCCTCCCACTCAACCAATTTCTAACCCAAGAGGTAACTTTAGGGTCCATTCCTAGGGTGCTCAGTTTGTTTATAAGTCGCTTGTGAGGAACGGTGTCAAAGGCTTTACTGAAATCTAAATACACCACATCTAGGGCTCTCCCTCGGTCCTACTCCCTGGTCACCCAGTCAAAGAAATCAATCAGATTTGTCTGACAGTAAGCTCAAAAGATCGTATATATTAAGTTGGCTACAGACGGTGCAAAAGTCATACCTGAGCACCAAAAGGAAGTCTGATAGCAGGACAACTGTAAAGCCATTTCTGTGATTATATCTATGGCAGTGGAGAACGTGGTATAGTGCTTAAAAAATAAGTGCGTGAATTGCTTGAACAGAATAAAAGCTTTTAAAACATACTCAATAAAAACGTTCATCTGCCCAGCGTTGTGTGAGCCAAATGTATTTTTTATAACAAGCTGTATTAATACTGTAATCAACAGGACAACATTCTGACCGGCAATCGGAAGGCTTCTCTTAAAAGTTAGGGATGAGCATGTAATCGCGCATGGCAAAACCAGTATTTGGTGCGGCTAAAAAAATATGTATAACCTGTGTCTGTATGAGTAAAACCAAGGAAAGAGTGGCCTGTACGCAAAGCCAGAGGAGGGAAAGGGGACTGAGTAAACCAATGTACCATATAAATAGCATAAAAAAGGCCAAGGGGAACATAACAATCAGAATAAATAGTAAATAGTTTGACCACAAACAATACAAATGTTCCCTGATGTCTCTAGGGAGACTCAGAGGCGCCGTAGTCCTTTTTGGAGGCGTGCCCACGGGTTTGGCTCTCGGCGCGTCTTTTTACCTAAAATTTCCTTGTGTCATGTTGTCTTTCAGGGGAAAAGATATATATTTCTAGAAGTTGCACAGTTGATTGCTTTTCTAGACAGTAAGACTTAATGGTTGTATATTTTTCTTTATATATTTCATGCTCATCGATATGTAAAAACGGAGTTTTCATAATATTACCAGGGACCATTTTGGGGTTTTTTTGTTTTTAATTTTAGTTAAGCACCTCCCTTGATGTGGACTATTGCATGTTTATTATGTTCTGGAGCTGTATTATTGTATGGCCTTTTTTTTGCCTGTACATTTCTTTTTGTATTGTTGAAATATTTTATAAATAAATAATTGAAAAAAAATAGTAAATAATAAACTAACTAAAACAATGAAATAGTGAAAAATAATAAGATACCAGTGAATAAAAAAAAGGTAAAGGAGTACAAAACATAATTAAAAACGAGCAGATAAAAGGAGTAAAACATAAATAGCTAAAACTAACATATCAAATGGGATAAAAAAGGGGTGGTAAAAACTAAATAAAACCCAACCATCAAAAATAAATATTAAAATAAATAAGTGAAAAAATATATAAGAATGGGATATTAAGAATCAAAAATTTAAAAATTTAAATTTAAAAATGAAAAAAAACAGAAGAGCGGAGTGGCAAGGCTCAGACAGGCTAGAGCAGGAGTCTCAAACTCCAGTCCTGGAGGGCCGCAAACCAGTCAGGTTTTCAGGGTATCCCTAATGAATATGCATGAGATATATTTGCATACAATGGGGGTGGTGCATGCAAATATATCTCATGCATATTCATTAGGGATGCCCTGAAAACCTGACTGGTTTGCGACCCTCCAGGACGGGAGTTTGAGACCCCTGGGCTAGAGGAAAACAGAGACTGACTTCTTGATTGAGACCATTTGGTGTTAGAGTATTGAATTCATAAATATAGCGTTGTTCAAGTCTGAGCAGGATTTTGTCCATGTCACCGCCTCGCCAATGGGGTTCAGCAGCTTTTAAAACTAAAAACTGTAAATCCGAAACCAAGTGGTTCTTCTCAATCCAGTGTGACACTAATGTTTTTTCTTGTACACGTCTCTGTAGACAGCTTTTATGTTCAATTATTTATTATTTATTTAGACAGATTTGTATGCCACCTTATCCTTCAATCAAGATGGTCACGTCACATCACAATTGGAGGGTTACATTTAACATTAGGATACTTGTAAACATTTAGACAGTACAATTGAAGGGTAACATTCAACAAGAGGGTGTTTAATAATGTAGTACAATAAACTTGTGTGTGTAGGTAGGATGAGTGCGTACCTAGTTGGCTGGGGTGGTTGTGTTTCTGTTTGAGTATGGGCTGTTGTCTAAATGCTCATATGATTCTATAAATAACAGTGTTTTGAGGTCTTTGCGGAAGTCTGTGATGTCATCTAGTGCTCTTAGGCTCGTTGGGAGGGAGTTCCATAGTGTGGATGCCAGTAGTGATGGGGCTCTTTTATTATCCATGTCTTGACAGGTCTTTTTGTTTTCTCTATGTATGATGTAGACAACATTGGCAGTGTTGCAGTTAGAAAAATGGTGCAGAAAAATGTTTGTCCCAAAGTGTTGAAAAAAAAGATTTGGTAACTAAGGTATTTGCAGAGACAGAACACCTGCCACATTTAAAATGTCCCTTAACTTTGAAAATAGTCTTTTGTTTAGACAAAGCAGAAGGAACCAAAATGCTAGCAAGATTGCAGTTACGTTTGAAAGCAATGGTCAGTTGTTTTGAAGCAAAGGCAGGCAGGGAGGACAACAGATGCCATTCTTGCTTCAGGATATTCACAATATCTTTTGACAAGTGGGAAAAGGTCATAGCACTAACAAGCTTGTTATATGGAATACGCTCTTTTGTGCTAAGTAGAGATTCCCTGTTTGAGCATTTGGCTCTATTGTATGCAAACTAGCCATGCAGTCCTTCTTTCACTGGGACAGCATGCCAAACTAGTACTGATTTCTTGTGCGCATGTGTTTGGCTTGTTCTCTCAGTTTAATGCTGCTATTTTGTGCACACTTTAACGCATGGCTCATTTGCTTATGAGCCCCTTTTCTGCATAGCCGCACTGAAGTTGGTGTGCTGTAAACAGGTGTAAGAAGCTGATATTGTGTGACTTCAGTGCCTGGTTTCTGCATCGGCCTGTATATGCTCTAATATGAATATTACTGAAGGCTCCCTCTAGAGGTTCTGGCTGATATGGCATGATGATGTCATTAGAAGCCTATGGAAGTTTCCTCTGTCTCCACGTCAGCTGGTAGGGGGATGCCTACTGGTCTAGCAGGACTCATGGAAAGGAAATTATCTGGTAAGTAAAATGTCACCATTTGTAGGCAAGTAGGAGTTGTAATGTAGGTATCATCAGTTATGCCTTTTATTGAGAGTTTTCCTCTGAGTGTTAAAGAGGCTGTGAGAAATCTGGGAGCATTATCACCTAAAGCGATGTCTCTAAATGACCAAACGGCATCAGTCGTAAGAGCTTTATTTGTAAGTTTACAATTTTTCAGGTATATACACTCATTATTGGAGTAAAGGGATTTAGGGGTATGTTTACTAAACGGCGCAAATGTAGCAGCTGCGATGTTATCACGCGATAATGGCACATTACCGTGCGAGAACGTCACATATTGTGCGATAACGTATCCTGCGGCGGTAAGGTGCGCAGAGGGTGGAGGAAGGCTCCTCAGAGGGCGGAGTAAGGCACTCCAGGGCGGAGAGAAGGGGTCAATGGGCGGAGAGTGGGCGGGGAGAGGCTCCATGCACACTAACACCGTGGAATGAAGCTCTGAAAATTAGCGCCAGTGAAAACCTCGCGCTAGGCACATTTGCAGGACAGAGAACCCATTTCAGTCAGCAAAGTACAGCAAAGGCAAGGAGACCCAAAAAAGTGATAGTACTGATACATCTGTAGCAATCAAAAAGGCAAAAACTATAAATAATGACCAGAACCAAAATTGAAATCCAAAAGACCGAGCTGGCCAATAGAACAAATAATGAAAAGCGGTAATGAACACAACCTATAAAGAAGAAAAAGGATGAGCTAACTTCTGTAAGGGTCAATTCACAGTCCCCCCCACAAGGTGAATGTGCTAACATAGAAACTGCAGATGAGGGTTTTCTGTGGTGTGTATGGGGTAGCTTGCCTTTGTGGCTTACACATGTGCAGCAACAGCAGAGTGGGCACGAGGGAAAGGGCACTATGGTGATGGTGTAACAGGGGTACAGGGGACTGCAGGCGGCACATGCAGTGGGCCATCTGGGGCACAGTGTGGACTAGGCAGATGCCTACCTGGCACATAGGAATGCAGAAACTGAAAAGCAGCAAGACAGCAACTGACCAGGGTCCAATATGGTCACGAGTGTGCATCCCACAGTGTCCCAGGGGATAGCACCCAGCAGGTACCCCCAAGGGCACAGAACATTGGCAGGCGGTGCCGGGGGGGATGTGCTGATGCCCATGTCAGCACCCCTACCCCAGACCCACACCATAGGCAGCCGCGTAGCGGCACACTGGATGACATGGGTCTGGGCACCACCGACATAAGGGCATGTCAGCATGGTGGTGGAGGGTGTGCCGGCACCGGAGGAGGTACTGGCAGCTGCCCACAGCAGAGCAAGGCCAAGCCCTGTATAGGTGGGTGGCGTGCAGTGCAACAGATAAGGTCTGTCTGAGGAACAGTCATGGGATCCCCAGGGAACGACCTGCCTCTGTGGTAACAATGTGGTGCAGTACACACAGCCAGGATGCCCAAAGGCAGAAGGTCACAGGTTCATGTCCCAGCCCCACTATTTTACCCTACAGAGTGCAGACACCATAAACATGTCCACTGCCTAGAGCAGAGGTTCCCAACCCCAGTCCTGGAGGTGCAAGCACCAGTCAGGTTGTCAGGATGTCCCTAAGAAATATCCATGAGATGCATTTACATGCGCTGCCCCCACTGTATGCAAATGTATACATGCATATTCATTAGCGACATCCAGGAAACCGGAATTGTGTTTGGCCCACCGTCTGCACCAGAGTCTGGACCCTCTGCACCAGAGCTGCGGTCAACAGACGCACAAACACCCACAGGCCCAACTATGCAAAGCGTCATGGAGAGTCAGGCTGTTGGGCCGTGTGCACAGCAGCAGCTACCGCTACCTGCACCTCTATACCGTAGCAATGCGGTCAGAACCATGGAAACACGTTCCATATATGTATCAAAAGCATGCTATGATTACTGTGAGATCACAAATCCTAACTTAAAAATATTTGCTAAAAGAGATTCATCATACCAACCTTTCTGATATCTGTGGAGTGTGCTGCCATATGTGTTTACAACACTGTCTACCACCCCAGAGAGTGACCCTAATAGTATTGTGTACCATCGCACTACCTGCACAGTGCCCAGGACTGGTGTGGCGGCCAGGGCTGGCAGCCACCTCTACCGTTGCACAATGCAGAAATAGGTGTTGGAGTGTGTATATGCCTATCCAGTGTTTTGCAGCTGCCCACAATGCTTGCACAGTTTCCAGCGTTAGCCTGCCATTGTGCATAATGAGGGCCAAGGTATTGTGGGTATGGGCCAGACAGGACGGTCTAGGCAGGATGCATGTGTACAGGGCATAGGGCAATACCTGGAATATTGTAGTGCGCATCCACCACCTGCAAGGACACAGTGGCCACAGCATGTCATGCTGTGAGGTCTGTCCTACTCTGACTGAGCAGTGACCACGGCATGTCCAGGTTCCCACATAATGCTATACACTGTTTCTGTAAGTGATATTTGTGGGTTCCCATTTCTGGGGCCCAATCACTGACAAACCTGCTTGGTGTGTGTGCCAGATCCCACGCCTGGGTGCACATTGTTCCTTTTGGAACATGCATTGTGTATGTGCTAGCAGACTGTCTGCAGTTAGCAGGTGTATGGCCGCAACACCTTGCAGGATGCAGCAGGTGCACACCGACTGCCCTCTGCTGGGGAATGTCAGATCTTAGTGGGGGGCAGCTGAGCTGACCAGGCACACTACCTGTCTGCCAGTGGCCCAGTTCCATGTGCAGATCTGCACCAGCTCTGTGTTCGCCAGTTGTCCGGAGGTTGCTGGTCCCACAGTCCATCATCATTTACCGCAACTGGCCCTACTGCAAATGGTGATAGTGTGTGTCTGTTGTTCGCAGGTCATGTACCCTACCCTGACCCACAGAGGGCGGGCTTGCTATGTCATGTGAGTCAAGACATGCCCCTGCTCCATGCAAACTCACTGAATATGCATTAAGTTGTGAGCATCATGGTCCACATGGGCTACACATTATTGGCAAATAGAAATGGACATAGAAAAGTCCTAAGGCTGTCTGCAAAGAATACCTCACACATTGGCAGTGATGGTGAACTGCAGCAAAACCTACTGCAAACAACACGGGTACTGTGGACCTGGTGCTGTCCACACGACGTTACCCTCAGGGTGATCACAGAACATGCACAATGGCATGGTCAGTAGGCACACTGTGCCAGTAACACGCACGGTCAGTCCCCCTACCCAGTTGATGTGCTGCAGAGGTACAAACCCCATCTGGTGAGCAGATGTAGACTGCTGTTCTGCATGTGAAGTGCATCATGGGTACTCTTGGTGCTAAACTATCCTGGTAGCCACACCAGACAGTATGTCTGGTGACCTGCACTGGTTCAGTAGCTAGCCATAGTTTAGTTACAACCAATATTGATGTAGGACAATGGTTAATATAATGACCTCAGTGGGAGAGGTCATGGGTTCAATACCCCAGTGGACCTGTATATTGATGTATCTGGACAGATATAATATACCGTATTATCATTACATCTGAGCATTTTACCACATGAAACAATTTTTACAAGTGTGGCCAGTCGCATGCAGTGGGTATGTTGGAAGAGAGGTGTTGGCTGCAGGTTGCTAGATTAGCTGGTGAGCTATATACAAAGTGCGTCCATCAGTAAAACTGTTCGAGGTTACGACCGTTTATGCCTGTAACAGTCTGACATTGATCTGAGATCAGTGTGCACACCCCAAAGCCCCCTCAGCTCAGTTGCCCAAACTAAGGTGCCCTGTAAAGTGCCTTAGCTGTCGCCTTACACTATCTCAGTAAGCAGAGCAGAAAGTGTGTGCAGAAGACCTGGTGTTGCTGTGTAGCCAGCCATTGCCATGTTAAAAGGCATAGCACACTGGTTAATACAATGCCTTCACAGCCAGGGGTGATGTGTTCAAGACCCCAGTGTGCCAACATCAAGAGAAATGCCTAAGACATATATCATGGTAAGAATAGTCAGACACATCTCTGCAATGTGTGTCTGCAGCATAAATCTTTTCACCATAGCCATGTACCCCAAGGTGCCTCACAGCATGGCGTGGCGGAAAGTGCGTGCTAAGGCGCCCCATGAAGCGGCCCAGACAAAGGACAGAGAGCCTGCTATGCCGCGTATCTTGGCGGCGCCACCTTTTGCCATGTACCGGGCATGTCACTGGCACGTAGCTAGCGCGCCGTAGTGATGCGCGCATGTGCGAATATGCGACATGCGTGCATGCATCAGCAAGGCATCAGAGAAAATGGCGACGCAATCAAGGAAGCCTGTCTTCACCCGCTGGGAGCTGCGACACCTTGCAGGACTAATCTGCGCTAGGCAGCACAAACTCTTTCCAGGCTCCTCCAAACGCCAGGACCTCTGCCACGTTAGGAGGGCATGGGAGCGCAGCACGAGGCGGAACAATTGCATTGCGGACTACCCACGTGAGGTAAGTGTATGGGGACAAGTCACACAATGCAAGGTGTGCAACACATTATCCAGCAATGAACACACATCATACATGTACAACATGGTAGAGATACCAGTCTTTGGGCCATCCAGTGCTGAATGTAGCTGCGTATGCTGCTGTGTGTAGGTATGCCCTATCCGCAGGAGGATAAGGACCTGATGACAGAGGTCCAGTTGTCAGCCTGGTGTTATGCTATCTGCTGCTGTTGATGTGTTCAGATCCACCCTATCCCCAGGAAGCCTGAGACCTGATCAAAGTGGTCTGGTATTCATCCTGGTGTTATGGTATCTGCTGCTGTTGATGTGTTCTACTCCAACCTATCCCCAGGAGGCCTGAGACCTGATTACAAAGGTCTGTATGAAATCAGGATAATGTGGTAGTGTATGCAGGGTCAGGTCACACATCTGCCCTATTCACAGGAGTCCCAGACCTGATTATACAGGTCTGTTTTGGATCCTGATGGTATGGTAGGTGCTGCTGTGGATGTGTTCCAATCCACCCCACCCCCAGGAGTCCTGAGACCTGATTACAGAGGTCTTTAATACATCCAGATATTGTGGTAGTGTATGCAGGGTCAGGTCACACATCTGCCCTATTCACAGAGTCCCAGACCTGCTTACACAAGTCTGTAATAAATCTTGTCAGTATGGTAGTGTATGCAGTTGCAGGTTCACACTTCTGCCCTACCCCCAGGAGTCCTGAGACCTGATCAAAGTGGTCTATTATTCACCCTGGTGTTATGGTATCTGCTGCTGTTGATGTGTTCTACTCCACCCTACCCCCAGGAGGCCAGAGACCTGATCAAAGTGGTCTGTCAGTCACCCTGGTGTTATGGTATCTGCGGCTGTTGATGTGTTCAGATTCACCCTACCCCCAGGAGGCCTGATTACAAAGGTCTGTATTAAATCCAGATATTGTGGTAGGTTATGCGGGGTCACGTCACACATCTGCCCTATTCCCAGGAGTCCCAGACCTGATTACACAGGTCTGTTTTGGATCCTGATGGTATGGTAGGTGCTGCTGTGGATGTGTTCCAATCCACCCCACCCCCAGAGTCCTGAGACCTGATTACAGAGGTCAGTAATAGCTCCTGTCAGTATGGTAAAGTATGCAGTTGCAGGTTCACACATTTGCCCCACCCCCAGGAGTCCTGAGACCTGATTGCAGAGGTCTGTAATGAATCCTGTTGTTATGGTAGTTTAATCAGTTGCAGGTTAAGACATCTGCCCTACCCCCAGGAGGCCTGAGACCTCATGAGAGTGGTCTGTTAGTCACACTGGTGTTATGGTAGTTGCTGCTGTTGATGTGTTCAGATCCACCCTACCCCCAGGAGGCCTGAGACCTGATCAAAGTGGTCTGGTATTCATCCTGGTGTTATGGTATCTGCTGCTGTTGATGTATTCAGATCCACCCTACCCCCAGGAGGCCTGAGACCTGATCAAAGTGGTCTGGTATTCATCCTGGTGTTATGGTATCTGCTGCTGTTGATATGTTCTACTCCACCCTACCCCCAGGAGGCCTGAGACCTGATTCCAAAGGTCTATATGAAATCAGGATATTGTGGTAGTCTATGCAGGGTCAGGTCACACATCTGCCCTATTCCCAGGAGTCCCAGACCTGATTACACAGGTCTGTTTTGGATCTTGATGGTATGGTAGGTACTGCTGTGGATGTGTTCTAATCCACCCCACCCCCAGGAGTCCCAAGACCTGATTACAAAGGTCTGTATTAAATCCAAATATTATGGTAGTGTATGCAGTTTCAGGTCACACATCTGTCCTATCCCAAGGAGGCCCATACCTGATTACAGAGGACTATTATAGATGCTGGTGTCAGGGTACCTGCACCTGTTGGGGTCTCACAGCTCTGCCCTAAAACCAGGAGGCCCAAGACCAGATCACAGATGTTAATAGCTCAGCTAGGTATGGTGGGCCATGCTCGTGTTGCAGCCGCCCACAACTGCCCTATTCACAGGAGGCCTAGTCCTGACCATAGAGGTATAGTGGAAGGCCCAGTGTTATGGTAGTGGCGCCTGGCAATGTGTTCAGGGCCACCCACCTCCCGCTCCATCTCAGAACACATCACCCATGTTTTGTAAGGATATCATGGTGCCATGGCAGGTGTGTTGGCTGTGTGTAGGTCAGGCAAACACACAGGGAGTTAGGGAACACCTCCCCTGGAGACCAGTATGGCCAACCCACACATGGCATGGTGCTGCCTATCATGCAAGGGGAGTGTAGGAACAGGGTATGGGGGGGGGTCTGGGGGGTTGCGCACAGTACACATAGGTGGCACCTCACACATGCCCCGACTCACAGCCACACATGCAGGCGGCGCTGGAAACAGGTAGCAGAGGACACACTGGCCAGAGCAGCAGCAGCAGCACCCTGCTGCCCACAGTGATGTGTGATATGCGTTGGGCACCCACCAGAGATATCTGGCCCCTAATGCTCCCACCCGTTGCTTTCCCCCCCAGGTAGAGGATCTACTGAAAAAGGGTCGGGAATTGCGTCTGCACTGCCCGGAGGTCCTTGCCCGCCTCCAAAGGAGGGCGCTGGAGCAAAGTGGCGGTGAGTGTTGCGGCCTCTGCAGCACAGTACAGCATGTCACAGTGGCCCAACAGCCTGTGGGAGGCCAAACTATGTACATGTGGTATGTGACTCACATGATGGTGTGCTAATGACTGTTTTCCCCCACAGAGGATTCTGCTGCTGGTGAGGGCCCATCTACATTGGGGCCCCCCAGAACAGGCCCCACAGTGCCAGTCCAGCCAGAGGTGGAGGAGGAGGAGGGGGCAGAGGCCGAAGAGGAAGAGGACAACATGGAGGGGGCGGAAGGCAGGGTGGGAGGAGGGGAGGTTGAGGGGGAGGGGGAGTTTTATGCAGCAGGGAGTGATGCGGGCGAGGGGGGGCGGAGGAGGAGGAGGAGAGCGGGGAGGTGCGTGAGAGAGAGGGTGGGAGGGGGCTGTCGGGGGGAGGAGGGGGGTGTGGAGGGGGAGGTGGCTCTGTGGGTGGGAGGGGACACAGGATAGCACTGGGCACTGTGGGTCCCTGCCAACTGCCACATGTGTGCGGCGATGGTGGCCACCTGGGAGTAGCGTCCCCACCCATTGCCACAGACAGGGCCCACACACATGCCACCACACAAACACCAGGCACCTGGCGTGGATGTGGTGGCAGGTGTGTGAAGGACCTGTATGTGGCAGTGGGTGATGTGCTGCAACGCCAGCGGAGTCAGGACCGCACCATCCGGTGGCTGGCAGGCGCCATTCAGTGACTGGCTGCCGAGATGCACATGCAACGTGCAGCTGCTATGGGTGCTGCATCTCGACAGCCATCCCCTGATGGGCATCCCAAGAGTGTTTAAGGGGCATAGGGGTGCCCACACACGTGCCCTGTGCTGTCCTGTCATCCGGGACAGAACATGGGGTATCATGTACAGTGTACCCATTTTAATTGTTATAATAAACAAGTTTGTACGTACAGCACAATGGTTACGTGTTTTCCTTACAGACAGACTGGACGTGAGCATGGGACATGTGTTTAGATCCCTATGTGTATGCGTGGGAGACACAGGTAACATACATGGAACGTCTCCACACGCAGGTGTGGCGGCTGCCCATGTGCATAGGTGTCTGTGTCCCCTGGTGCCACTGTGTTGTACCAATGTGCAGTGTGTCCCAACAGCATGATAATAACATAAGAACATAAGTTGTGCCATACTGGGTCAGACCAAGGTCCATCAAGCTCAGTATCCTGTTTCCAACAGTGGCCAATCTAAGTCATACGTACCTAGCAGTTTCCTCAAAAGACACAGGTTCCACAATGCTTGTACTGTGTCAAGCATTGATATCCTGGGTCCCTTCTTAATAATGGTTTATGGACCTTTCCTCCAGGAACTTGTCCAAACCTTTTTTAAACCCAGCTACACTAACAGCCTTTATTACATCCTCCGGTAACAAATTCCAGAGTTTGATTACACGTTGAGTGAAAAAATATTTTCTTTTATTAGTCTTAAATAGTTTACCCTGTAGCTTCATTGCATGTCCCCTAGTCTTTCTATATTCTGATAACGTAAACAATCGATCTACGTTTACCTGTTCCACTCCATTCATTAATTTATAGACTTCTATCATATCTCCCCTCAGCCGTCTCTTTTCCAGGTTAAAGAGCCCTAACCTTTTTAGCCTTTCTTCATAGGAGTATCCTTCCATCCCCTTTACCATTTTGGTGGCTCTTCTCGGAACCTTTTCTAATAACGCTATATCCTTTTTAAGATACGGCGACCAGAATTGCACACAATATTCAAGGTGCGGTCTCACCATGGAACGATATAGAGGCATTATAATATCTTTTGTTTTATTTTCCATTCCTTTCCTTATGATACCTAGCATTCTATTTGCTCTCTTGGCCATCGCTGCACACTGGGTCGAGGGTTTTAACATGTTATACACAATGACGCCTAAATCTTTTTCCTGGGTGGTGGTTCCTAATGTGGAACCTTGCATCATGTAACCATAGTTTGGGTTGATTTTTCTTAGGTGCATAACTTTGCACTTGTCCACATTAAATTTCATCTGACATTCTGATGCCCAGTCTTCCAATTTATCAAGATCCTCTTGCAATTTTCCACAATCCTCTTGGGTTTTAACAACTTTAAATAGTGTTGTGTCATCTGCAAATTTGATAACCTCACTCGTTATTCCCTTTTCCAGGTCATTTATGAATATGTCAAAAAGCAGCAGCCCCAGCACAGATCCCTGGGGTACACCACTATTCACCTTTCTCCATTGGGAAAATTGGCCATTTAGCCCTACCCTCTGCTTTCTATCTTTTAACCAGTTCCTGATCCACAATAGTACACTGCCTCCTATCCCATGACTCTTTAGTTTTGCCAAAAGTCTCTGATGAGGGACCTTGTCAAAGGCTTTCTGAAAGTCCAAATACACTATATCAACTGACTCACCTTTGTCCACCTGTTCATTCACACCTTCAAAAAAACATAACAGATTAGTAAGACAAGATCTTCCTTGTCTAAAGCCATATTGGCTGTCTCCCATTAGGCCATGACTATCTACATGCTGAGTAATTTTGTTCTTTATGATGGTTTCTACCATTTTTCCCGGTACTGACGTCAGGCTCACCGGTCTGTAGTTTCCCGGATCACCCCTGGAACCCTTTTTAAAAATTGGCGTTGCATTGGCGATCCTCCAATCTTCAGGTATTACAGATGATTTTAATGAAAATTCACAGATTACTAATAGCGGGTCTGCAATCTCATATTTCAATTCTTTCAACACCCTTGGATGTATACCATTCTGTCCAGGTGATTTGCTACTCTTCAGTTTATCTAATAGTTGTAATACATCTTCCCGATGTATCAATATTTCCTTCAATTCTTCTGCACCTTTAAATACCACTTCAGATATGGGTAACATCCCTACATGTTCCTCAGTAAAGACTGAAGCAAAGAATTCATTCAGTCTCTCCGCTATCGCCTTGTCGCCTCTTAGTGCCCCTTTAACCCCTCTATCATCTAATGGACTGACTCTCTCATAGGTTTTTTGCTACGAATGTACTTGAAAAAGTCTTTATTTCGTGTTTTTGTTTCCGCAGCAAGCTTCTTCTCAAATTCTCCCTTTACCTGCCTTATCAATGCCTTGCATTTGACTTGCCACTGCTTGTGCTGTTTCCAGGTTTCGTCGTTTGGCTCTTTTTTCCCATTTCCTGAAAGATGCTTTTTTGGCAACAGCAGCCTCTCTGACCTCACCTTTAAACCATGCTGGCAGTTTTTTGGACTTCCTTCCACTTTTCTTAAAGCGTGGCATACAGCTGGCCTGGGCTTCCAAGATAGTATTTTTCATCAACACCCAAGCTTGATGTAAGTCTTTAACCTTTGCAACTGCTCCTTTTAGTTTTTTCTTAACTATTTTCCTCATTTTATCATAGTCTCCCTTTCGAAAGTTAAAAGGTAGTTCTGTGGATTTCCTAACTATCCCTCCTCCACTAATTAAATCAAATGCGATGCTATGATCACTATTGCCAAGTGGCCCCAACACCCTTATCTCTTGCACAAGATCTGGTGTTCCACTAAGGACTAGGTCTAATATGGCTTCCCCTCTGGTCGGTTCATGAACCAGCTGCTCCAAGAAGCAGTTATTTATTTCCTCTAGGAACTTTATCTCCCTAGCTTGTCCTGCCGTGGCACTAACTCGGTCGATACCGGCGTAATTGAAATCACCCATTATTATTACTGCGCTGTAACTTTTATTCACTTCCTTTATTTCTTTGAGCATTTCATCATCCATTTGTTCATTCTGGCCAGGCGGTCGATAGTACACCCCCACTGCCATTGCCTTCCCCTTTTTACATGGAATTTCAATCCATAGAGATTCTACAGTAAATTTTGTTTCCTGCAAAACCTTAATCCTTTCTGACTCAATGCCCTCTCTAACATTGAGCGCAACCCCTCCACCAATTTGATCAGCTCTATCATTACGATATAGTTTGTACCCAGGTAGCACAGTGTCCCACTGGTTGTCCTCCTTCCACCATGTCTCTGATATTCCAATTATATCTAACCTCTCATTTAGTGCTATATATTCTAACTCTCCCATCTTAGTTTTTAGACTACTAGCATTTCCATACAAGGTGCAGCTATGGTCACATGCATGCTGCCTGTGATGTGTAGGTTGCATATTTGATGCACCATGCTCAGGGGTCAATAGGGGAAAAGGATAGCAGCAGGTATGTGGCCAGAAGGGTAAGGAGGACTGCTGTACCCAGGAGCTGCATGGGGGGATAGCTGATGGTGCCGTGACAGGTGGGTGCTGGTCAGGAGGATGAGCAATGGCGCACTACTGGCGCTGGGGATGAGTAACCAGCTGGCTGTAGTTAGATACCTTTGTCTGCCTGTGCCCCCGCAAGCATATGTGTGTCAGAAGCCACGTAGGCTCTGGTGTGGGCAGAGAAGATGGGCACACATGTGTGGAGATTAATGTAGAGCATATGGGATGTGAGAGAGTGACATATCCATAAAACATACATAGAAACATTGAAACATGATGACAGAAAAAGACCACATGGCCTATCTAGTCTGTCCTTCCATAACAACAACTACAACAGTCCACTTTTTACCTTTAGAGATCCTCTGTGTTGGTCCCATGCTTTTTTGAATTCAGTTACTGTCCTCATCTCTACCACCTCCACTGGGAGACTATTCCATGGATCCACTACTCTTTCTGTAAAGAAATATTTCCGCATATCACTCCTGAATCTATCTCCCTTCACCCTCATCCCATGTCCCCTCGTAGCAGAACTTGCTTTCAATTGAAAGAGGCTCTCTCCCTGAACATTTATGCCATGGAGGTATTTAAACATCTCAATCATATCACTTCTATCCCGCCTTTCCTCTAAGGTGTACATATTAAGATCCTTAAGTCTGTCCTCATATGCTTTATAATGAAGCCCACTAATCATTTTAGTAGCCACCCCATGCACCGACTCCATCCTGTTCACATCCTTTTGAAGGTGCGGTCTCCAGAATTGCACACCATACTCCAAATGAGGTCGCACCAAAGACTTATACAGAGGCATTATCACCTCCTTTTTTCTGCTAGCCATTCCTCTCCGTATGCACCCAAGCATCCTTCTAGCTTTTGCCGTCGCCTTTTCTACCTGTTTAGCTACTTTAAGATCATCAGACACAACCACGCCTAGGTCCTGCTCTTCTTTAGTGGACAAAAGTACTTCACCTCCTATACTGTATTGCTCCCTTGGATTGCTGCAGCCCAAATGAATGACCTTACATTTTTTAACATTAAATCCCAGCTGCCAAATTCTAGACCATTCTTCAAGCTTAGCTAGATCCCTCCTCATGTTATCTACACCTTCCTGGGTGTCTACTCTATTGCAGATTTTGGTATCATCTGCAAAGAGGCAAACCTTACCCGACAGCCCTTCCGCTATATCACTAACAAAGATGTTAAAAAGAATCGGACCAAGGACAGATCCCTGGGGCACACCACTGGTAACATCCTTCTCCTCAGAGTGAGCACCATTTACTTGTACTCTTTGTCACCTCCCACCCAACCAATTTCTAACCCAAGCAGTAGGGTGCTCAGTTTGTTTATAAGTCGCCTGTGAGGAACAGTGTCAAAGGCTTCACTGAAATCTAAATATACCACATCTAGAGCTCTCCCTCGGTCCAACTCCCTGGTCACCCAGTCAAAGAAATCAATCAGATTTGTCTGACAAGACCTGCCTCTGGTGAATCCATGCTGCCTTGGATCCTGTAATCCGCTGGACTCCAGAAACCTCACTATTTTCTCTTTCAGCAGCGTTTCCAATAATTTACTCACCACCGAAGTTAAACTAACCGGCCTGTAGTTTTCAACCACATCCTTACTTCCGCTTTTGTGTAAAGGCACCACATGAGCCTCTCTCCAGTCCTTTGGCACCACTCCCGACTCCAACGAGGCATTGAAAAGGTCAGTCAGTGGAGTTGCTAGAACGTCCCCAAGTTCCCTCAGTATTCTAGAGTGTATCCCATCCTGTCCCATCGCTTTGTCTACTTTAAGTTGAGCTAGTTTCTCACGAACACAGTCTTCTGAAAATTGTTCAAGATGTCCCTCGCTTCTGTTCTTATTTGTGGGTGTTTTCTGAGGTCCTGCTCCTGGTTCTTCATCTGTGAACACAGAACAAAAATATTTGTTAAGCAATTCCGCTTTATCCTTATCAGCTTCTACATATTCCCCCCCTGCACCCTTGAGTCTGACAATACCACTTTTGCCCTTCCTCTTCTCACTAATATATCTGAAAAATGTCTTATCCCCCCATTTTATTGCATTGGCTATTTCCTCCTCCTTTTGAATCTTTGCCTTCTTGACTACTTTGCTAGCTTCTCTAAGTTTTTCCAAATACAGATGCCTGTCTTCCTCTCTCTGTGATCTCTTGTATTTCATGAAGGCCTCCCTCTTTTTCTTCACTTTTTCAGCTACTTCCTTCGAAAACCATAGCGGTCTCCTTTTCCTTTTGCCTTTATTTACCATTTTAACAAAAAGGTTGGTTGCTCTTAAAATACCCCCTTTCAGTTTTGCCCACTGTTTTTCTACATCCCCCAGCTGTTCCCATCCCACTAACAACTCCCTGAGGTATTGGCCCATCTTCGCAAAGTTAGTCTTCCTAAAGTCTAAGATCCTCACCTTGGAATGGATTCTAACAGCCCTAGTCCTAATACTGAACCACACCATCTGGTGATCACTGGATGCAAAATGATCTCCCACTACAACATCAGAAACACTTTCACCATTGGTAAGCACCAAGTCCAGTATGGCCCCTTCATGTGTGGGGTCTGTTACCAATTGCCTGAATAGTTCTCCCTGTAGAGAATCCAGGATCTTCTTACTTCTAGATGATACTGCAGCAGGAATGTGCCAATCAACATCTGGAATATTGAAATCTCCTATCAGTAACACTTCCCCTTTCCTAGCAATGCTGCGTATGTCTTCAATTAACTCTCTTTCCACCTCTTCCTCTTGTGAGGGAGGTCTGTATATCACACCAATGCAAATAGATTTCTCTTTCCCTCTTTCTAGTTTAACCCACAATGCCTCCTCTCCCTTTTAAGCTCTGTAATTCCAAAGCTTTAATAGTAGTTTTTACATATAGTGCCACTCCTCCTCCCCTTCTTCCTATCCTGTCCTTTCTGAATAAAGTATAGCCAGGTATAGTTACATCCCAGTCATGGTTTTCTGTGAACCATGTTTCTGTAACTGCCACTAAATCCAAGTCAGCCACTCCCACCAAAGCTTCAACTTCAGGGATCTTATTTCCCATGCTACGGGCATTAATACACACTGCTTTCCATATGTTACCCCTGTTACCCATTTCCATAAAGGTATTTAATGTATCACCTACCAGGGGGCTTTCACTTACCTGGGGGCTTTCTTCACCCATCCCCAACGAATCTAGTTTAAAGCCCTCTTCAGTAGATTAGCCAGTCTACTACCGAAGATGCGTTGACCTTTCTTGGACAGATGGATGCCATCTCTGCTCTGCAACCCTTGGAACAGCATCCCACATGTACATATATACATGTACCACCATATATATATTGCTTGGTGACGGGAGAGGTAGGGTACACCCAAACGCATAGGTAGAAGGGCGCATACATGGCACGATGCTTGGCACACAGGGAATGGTACTACGTAGGTGTGGTGATTGGTGGCAGTGCAGACACCACACCCCTATGGGAACTGTGGTGGCACATGTGGCCAGGATGATAACATGGGTTGCAGGGTACGCAGGGGAGCACAGTGGCACACAATGAAGACGTACACATATGTATACCGAGGTTATGATGTTTTTATTGTAACAGATTTGTTGACCCTGTTCCTACCCTCACATCCTGCATCTCTGCCCCCATCCATGGCGCCCACGGGCCAACCCACCCCTCTGTGCTGGGGCTGCTGGTGCCGCCTCTGGAGCTGGTTGCTGGTGACGTCGAGCCATGGCCTCCTGGGCATCCGCAATGCGCACTAGCGCTGCTGCCATTGTCTCAGCTGTGGTGTGCAGCTGGCTCACCTCCTCCCGAAGGCCATCAGAGCCTGATGAGTGGCTGTGGGTGAGACACAAGGTGATATGTGAGACATGTGTTGCAACCCCCACCGTGACCCATGCACATGTCTGGCATATCCCAACAGATTGGTCTGCAGAGCCACCATGTATTCAGCGACTAGCAACGCAGTACCATGTTTACATCTGTGTGTCCCAAGATCCACCCTCAGGCCAGGAAGTGATTCTGCTAAGGTGTCGTGGAGGTCACAGATATGACACATGGTACTGTGTTGCAGTGCACTGTGTGACTGCCTGATCTGCGCACTGGTCGTATGGGACTGGACGGATAATGTGGGGATGCATGGCACACAGATAGCTATCTGGGGGGCGTTCTATGTTCTGAACCTGACGCACTGTACTGATTACCCCGACTATCTATGCTGGGTACCATTAGCCAGGGAGGGGGGTCCGCCGAGTAAGCTGTATAGGTGACCTGGGGTGGGTGTGTACCACTGTACATCTCCTTGGGGTATGTGGAGGTCAATAGTGGGCGGATGTATGAGCTCATAAACATGATGACACCAGACGACCTGTGCTACAAGGGGGGGGGGAGTGCACATGGCACAGACCCCATGAAACATACGAACCTACGTGCTATGGTGTCATAATATTGGGGCGCACATGGAATGTCATTGTGGATGTTACGTCAACCCACAGGGGGCTTGTGGTGTATTCTGTTTCCCACTTTCCGCATCGTGCCCTTAAAACTCATTTCTTCTCTCTTGCCTTTGACCTCTACCCTCCCGACCCTTAACCATCTCTCCCCCTTCCTCCTTCTATTTTTTCTCTCGTTCCTCTTTTCTGTGCAATATGTAACTTCCTTTCTGTTTCCTGGCCTCGTGCCCCTCTGTGATTTTATTGTAAACCGCTCTGCCTACCCATGAAGGGCGGTATATCAAATAAATGAATATGAATATGAATATGAGGCAGTATGGGCCCTCAGCTCCACAAGGATGACATCCATGCCGGTGTGTGGGGTGCCTGACGTCCCCAGCACCTGCATTGTGGGGCAGCTCCCCTCCAACTCCATGTCCCCCACAGCCCGTATGCTGCTGGTACTGGCCCCCAATTGTGCATCGGCATCCGCTGCTCTGTCCTCTGCCTCGCCAACCACATTGTCTCCGGGGGTCTCGCCACCAGTGCTGCCCGCATCCCCGGACTTGCCAGCCTCTGGCCCCTCCACCTCCTCTGGCACCAGCACATCCTCCTCCTCATATTCCTGCATGGCCCGGATGTCACCTGGGGGGTGGAACAGGGTACACAGCAAAGATGAGTTTGCACAGGGCACATATGTACACCTGTGTAGTATATCCCCGCCAACAGCAATGTGGTGTTTGCCTGTACCTGCTGTTACTGCACCTACGATGGGGAGAGCACATGTGCGTACTGTGATCTGTACCTGACGGGGGGGCGGCCTCTTGCACTGGTGGAGCTGTGACACATATGCTCTTGTATTTGGGTGGCTGGTGTGGCAAATGCCAGGCCCTCTATATGCAGCACTAGGTATGCACTGTGCATGTGACCTTGGATGTGGGCTCAGCGCTACATGTGGCCAGGGTGCGTGTCGGAGCCCTGAGTGGGATTGTGGCCTGTCATAGTGTGTTTTAGCGATGTGTATGCATTGGCCTGAGTGGTATGCACGTTAGGTGTTGAGGAATTCGTCCGGGTCAGCCAGATGTGTGTGGGAACTGCCGCCCTGGTAGCCACTGTGCGGTGTGGGTGGACAGCTATCACATACTCAGTGTGTGTGATGGGCTGGTTCGGGGGATGGCTGGTGTGCTGCTGGGCATGTGGTTGCACCATTGGTGGGGGTCATGGGAATGTGTCTGTGGCACTGCGGTGCTGACCCTAGGTGGTTGGTGGTTTTGACTAGGTGCAGTTGGTATGGCTGGGGCAATGTGCACCCCAATGTCCTGTGAGGGTGGGTGGGGGTCCCCCACTGTATGTTGGCCAATGACAGAGTGTTATGTGTCTGACATCTGGGTGATGTGGTCGTCGGGGCTTGCTTGCGTTCACCTCGCCAGCACAGTGTGATAGACCATCCTCTGTCACTGGTCTGGGATATGTCACTGGACAGGTGATAGCAAACACACGTCACTGCTAGGTCAATGTATTCTGGCCTACTTGTATGTCCCTCCTGTCTGTGTCCCCCTGTCATATTGTTGTGCATGCCTGGCTGCAGATGTATGTTGCTCTGTGTGACCTATGTGCCATGTACGAATAGCTGCTGCATGTGCTGGGTCCATGGGGTGGAGGGTGTTTGTATGTACGGTCATCCTCCCCACTCATGCGCAGGGGGGGGGCACCCCGCCTGGCTGAGGGAATGCCCTCACCCCCAATTTTGTACACCTGTGCAGTGTTCTATGATGTCCGGGACTGTGGCTGTTGTGCACACAGCCCCAGGTTACCTCCACAACCACCCTGTACCTACCCAGCCATGTTTTGCTGGACTTGTAGCCCCCAGTTGCCTGTGCTGGGTCACACGTGTTCTCAGGACATAGGCCCTCACCCTCCCATCCATGGCCGGCATATGCTGGGCCATGAGCTGTACATGTGCTGCATATCTCTGACCTACCTGCCTGTGGATGGGCGTGTCCAGCACTTCGGGCAGTCCATGCAGATAGATGGGACCCAGACGGTCTGCCAGTTCCTGCTCCAGGGGTGTCAGGGTTGGGGAAAAGGGTGCACCCCCTCCGGTGCCCATGGCATGTCGCCTCTCGGCCACCATGTGTGCACGCACACCACACTTGATGTCATTGAATCTCTTCCTCAAGCTATCCAGGTCCCTAGATGGTCCTCCTGCCTGGTCTACGGCCTCCTGGATCTCCTCCCACACGTATATATGTGCCCACAGTGGTGCTGGTGCTCAGCCGGCCGTAGAGCACCTCATACCACTCCAAAACACTGGCCAGCAGGATGTTGTTTTCCTGCTGCTGAATCTCACAGCCCTCCTATGTTCCTCAGCTGGCACCGGTATACGCCTGTTTGGCACTGGGTGGCCTCTGGGTGGGCTGCCCCACACCCGATGGGTCTGCAGCCCCTGCCTCAGGCCCATGTTTCCCTGCTGGCTCTGTGTTCCCCCTCCTCCCCTCCTCCCATGTCCTGTTGCTCCATCTCCCTGCCCTCTGTGCCCTCTCCCTCCCTGTCACACATCCTCACCCCTCCCGGTCCTCGCCTGATCTCCCCTCTCCTGCCCCTTGGCCCCTCTGCTCTGCCTCACGCCTGCTCCTCACCTCTTCTCCCTGCCGCCTGATCCTCCACTCACCTCCTGTTTCTCTGGCCTGCTCCTCACCTCCCTTCCTCTCTCTCAGCTGCTCCTCAACACACCTCTCCTCACCTGCTATAATCCTGACCTCACGCTTGCCTTCTCTCTCCGTCGCCTACACAAACCCCTCAGCGTGTACCACGTGTGCATGTGTATTTATGTGTTTTTCTACATCGGCGCATCCTTGCGCGTGTTGCGCATGAGCGCGCAGCACGTGTTGCGCATGAGCACGCAGTACGTGTTGCGCATGAGCGCGCAGCGCGTGTTGCACATGCGCAGGGGAGCTGCGGCTGTTGAGTGCGCGGGGACACCACGGTGCACATGCGCTATGTGTGTGTGTGTGAGCGTGAGACATGCGCGTGTGCTGCATACCGTTACGTGCAGGCGAGGGAGATGAGGCGTGCAGTGTTGGTTGTTGGTGAAGCAAGGAGAGTGTCAGAGGCAGGTTTGGTGTGGAGAGTGGCTGGGTTAGTGAGTGCTGGTGGAATTGTGTGGCTGGGTTGGTGAGTGGTGGGTGAGGTGAGTGGCTGGGTTTGTGTGGGTTAGGGGAGGTGAGGGGGGTTGAGTGTATGGCGGGCTTTGTGGTTGCTGCATGTGCACATGGAGGTGTGCAGGGCCTGCGGTTGCCTGACGGGGGAAGATGGTGTCCATGGGGCTGAGGCACAGGGCATGGGTGCAGTCCCGCTGCAACACAGACCTTCAGCTGTGGGGGCAGGCCAGGCAGGGCCTGTGCCGGCACAGCGCAGGAGGCGTGCGGAGTTGCAGGCTCACCAGCCTCACCT
Source organism: Ichthyophis bannanicus (assembly GCA_033557465.1). Lineage (NCBI taxonomy): Eukaryota > Metazoa > Chordata > Amphibia > Gymnophiona > Ichthyophiidae > Ichthyophis > Ichthyophis bannanicus. The sequence continues at coordinate 555,035,790 of CM066031.1, forward strand.
CTACAGGCCCAGGGCCCAGCTCCAGGACATGCGTGAGGACCAGTTCATCTCCCTCTACTGCCTGAGCACAGGGGCTATTAGGGAGCTCTATAAGGATCTAAGATCTGACCGCAAGCCCCTGACTGGTCGGTCACATGCCATACCGGGTTTAGTCAAGCTCCTTGGTGCCCTACATTTCTTTGCCTCTGGCTTTTTCCAGTCATCTGTGGCAACAGTGGGTGGCATGAGCCGCCCCACCTTCTCATGCTGTCTCCACCAGGTACTGCGTGCCATGATCAGCCGGGTGGGGAATTACATTGCCATCCCCAACACTAGGCAACAGTGGGGGACCCTGAACCAGGCCTTTCAGACATTTGCCAGGATACCACACGTGATGGGAGCTATTGATTGCACACATGTTGCCCTGGTCCCGCCCAGAGACAGGTAGGCAGTGTTCCGCAACGGCAAACACTACCATTCCCTGAATGTTCAGGTTGTATGTGATGCAGATTGTCAGACGGCTGCCTAGGGTGAGAACTTACACAATCTTGACGATGCATATATTCATATGATTCTTGCAAGGTATTGTGGGTATTGTAGTTCATTCACTCCCAAACACAGCTGATGACAATAATTTGAGTTGTGAAACCAAGTGGTAAGATCAATAAAATACTTCTTTTATTGATGGGGTTTAATTCACCCAGCACATGTATGCTTGATAGCACTATAAATGAGGTTACTTGCTTGCAGTGTTTAAAATGGATAACAAAAATCACAAAATAAACCAGAAAACAACCTTCAGCTTGTCAGGCAATTAGCTAATGTTTTCTTAGCAAATAATTACCAAATGCCAAGGCACAAAGAAAAGAATAAACTTTGCTGGTTAGGTTAACTTCTGCTTATTTTCCATGCAGATCTCAGCAGTGATTCTCCCTTGCTCACACACACAATCAGGTGCAGCTTTAATTACTATCAATTGACCAGCTGTAAGCCTTTAGCTGGCTGGCTGCTACTGTGTGAACCCAAATCCTGCTTTAAGAGCTGTTTGCAGTGGAAATAAAGAACAAAGTTAGGTTTCTTTGTGATGGCTGATGTGTTTGCTCATAGAAAGCTAGCAATAGCATTTAGATAGAGAACAGTCCATGTAAACTGTATTTTCATCTGCTGTATCAATCAGCATATGGTCACTATCATACATTGGCACAGACGAGTCTTTCATTAAGGCACTATCATGAGAATGCTTATTCCCTTGCTGCCATTCTCTATTATAGATAGGGTCTGGATCAGTGTTCATACCTGAGCCTCTCCTGCTATCATTATTCCTCTCTGTATAGCCTGGCCAATATGTAATCCAATTCTGATGTCCAGCCTTCCAATCTTGATCCCTGGACACTGGATCTTCTCTCACATACCTTCTGGCCTTGGTCTGAAAGTCCCTTCCACATGCAGTCTTCTCTCTTCCAGGTAGCCACTGGTGATTCCTATCTCTGCCACTCCATTCCTCTGGCCGAATCCAGTCCAATGGACTCTGCTGGCTTTTGGAATACCTCCCAGTATGAGTACTGCCTTGGAATCTCCCAGACCTTCCAATGGCCTTTCTTCTCTTCCTTCCAGAGAGTTTCCTTCTCTCTCTATCTGCGTGGCTTTTGCTGAAGCTGTTCTTCCAACTGTTGCTGAAACTGTTTCCTGAAGAATAAGCTCTATTCTTATTCTGTCCTAATGTGTGCTGCTCCCTAACACAGCGCAGCTGTCTTGAATCAGGCCCTGCCCTTTGAGATGAGTGCTTAGGGATTACCTCATAGCTCTCTTGATTGCACACACATTTTCTCACTTCAGCCCCTCTCATGGCTGCTGGAAACCTGGTGCATTCTGGGACTGGTAGTCTTTTATGTGAAAACTCTGTTTTCTCACTTCTACCAGAACTGACAGGTTGCTTGTTCAGAGTCACATCATCTTTTCTATAGCTCCTACCTGAGCTATGATAAGCTTCCTTATCACAAGATATGCGTATTCTGAATGTGGTCCCTAGGTTTGCAGGGTCCACCCATGACTCCTATATCCTGCACCACTTGGCACTATTCAGACAATCTGAGGCAGGACAGTATGAGGACTGTATACTGCTGGGTGGGTATTTCGCATCTCTGACATGCACATGATGATCCTCTGACTAACCGTATGTGCACATGTCTGTCTTTGGAGTGTATCCCTAGTTGTGTGTGTGTCTCATCTGTCTGTGTGTGATCTAACATTGGGGGGGGGAGGGGGGCCCTCCAGCTCTTCCTTGCTACGGTGCTGTGTCTTCATGGTAGGATGCACGCTAGCATTTGTGTCGTGGTTACAGATTATGTTGATTGCAATCCTTACACCTACCCCTTGTTTTGTGTGTCAGACCTTCAAACGCTGCTGCAGAGTTGTGGTGTCCCATCATTTGATGTCATATGTTTGTGTCACAATTGTTTGTGCTTTTGTTTTGCACGTACATACGTTTCACTATGTGTGTGAACATCAGCTCCTGCTTTAACGTATCACATTTCTTTCTGCAGGTGATGCAGGATATGGGTGTCACCCCTGGTTGCTGACCCCTGTTGCTGACCACGGACATGTACAGAGATGAGATACAATGAGGCCCATGCCTCCAGCCGCTCAGTCATCAAGCGCACCTTTGGCGTTTTGAAAAGTCGCTTCAGGTGTCTGGATAGAACCGGCAGGGCCTTACAATACAAACCCATGACTGTGGCACAGATTATTCTGGCCTGTTGCATACTGCACAATATTGCTCTCAGGCATGATCTCCCAGTCCAAATTAATGAGGATCTGGAAGATGATCCTACGTGCCCTCCTGTATGTAGCCGTGGTGACACACATGAGGGCACAGCAGTCAGGCAGTGGGTGATTGAGGAGGTCTTCTCATGTAAGTATTGCATATGGTGAACATTTGTATCGCTATAGCAGTAAGACGCAACACTGCACTGACATATGAGAGACAATGCCTGGCTATCAGATCTTACAATCTAGTCAGGACTCAAACACAGAAGATGTGAGCAGGGCACCACAGCAGGTAGAGGTGGATTATGTGTGTCATGATTTGTAGGCTTGGGGGAGGTGGTAAGGTGTCACACATGAGTTGTAGCTGATTGGGTAAGGGGCTGCTGTACAGCCATAGGTAGTTAGCTCCAGCCTTTGGGTGCAGCAAGGTGAAAGGCGTGTAATCTGGGGTCAGCAGTAGGTGAGCGGACCATAGATGGGACCAGTTGCCTAGACGTATGTGGTTCACATTTTGTAATATGAGGCGCTTGATTTGATTGTATGCTCTGCTGAGCAGGGGCTGTGTGTTACTTGTTTCAGTATAGTGCTACATATGACAGGTAGCACCATATACATGCTCAGTAGTAGTTGTATTGGTGGTATTTGGGACCATCAAGGAAAGGTACTGCAAAGCCAGAGTGTGACTGCATGTATAGGTAAGCAGGCAGGCCTTGACATGGATGCGGAGATGGATAGGGAGCCTGTGAGGTGTCATGACAGGGGGCGTATTATTGTCATTATGCATCTGGCGGTAGATTGACCATGCAGTGCAGTGTTGCATATGTCCATGCAGACAGAGATGATTCATAGGAAGATCAGCAAGATGTAGATTACAGTAGGCAGGCCAGGAGCTGATTAAGGGGTGGGTTTGCGTTGTAGTTGTATGTTCAGGGGAGACGGGGGAAATATAGCTGTTGTCATCTAGAAAGATACCCCAAGCCTCAGCTACAAGCTGGGTATGTGTAGAGAGGAGGAAAGTAGAGTCCAAGACAACCCCTACATTGAGGACCATGGAGAATGGAAGGTGTGGCCACCCACACACAGACACTGTATTGGGAGGGTAGGGTTTAGTTGGAAATCTGGGATATCTGTTCTCTGCCCTTGTACATTTCACACAGTGGGGTGACATGCAGCCAGCAATGTCATGTGGCAAGCAGACATCGGTGTGTGGTTTTGCAGAAATAGCTCAGCCGTAGAGAGATATATTTGCAGATCATCAACACACAGCTGGTAATGTAGGTCACGGGATGAGATAGCCACACCAAGGAACTGGATATCGGGAGAGGGAAGGGAAGATGCCCCTGGATATATCCCTGTGGTACAGGTACTGGCAGCAGGGTAGCAGAGGACATGGCGCCACCAGAACACACACTTAAGGGGCAGTGCGAGAGATATGGGGGGGTGCAGGATAGTACAGAGGCCTTAGAGACAAGCAGGCACACAGTAGGGAGGAAACGGTTGTGTTCAACAGTTTTGGGGACAGCAGTGAGGTCAGGATGGGGACAGACAGAGTAGGGGCCCTTGCAGTTTGCCACACACACTTCAGTGAGAACTTTAGCATGACTCGAGTTGGAACAATTTGATAGAGAACAGCCAGTCCTTAAAGGATATTGGGGGGTATGAGAGCAGCTCCAACATGACATATGTATGTTTCTCTTGTGATTCTCAACCCACAGGACTTCCTTTGTGATCCTCCTGGTCCTGTGGTGCAGTGCCAGCTGACTGTACGTCATTCAACATGCAATAGTCTGGGGTAGGTGGACTTACCGGTAATATGTCTGTGGGAACAATCAAGGGGAGCACATGTCTGAGGTAATCTGTCATAGTGCACATATGTTGTTCACCTCTTTGCGCTACCCCCCAAAACCCATATGTTGCTGTTGGCACACATATCCACATGTGTGCCTGGCCAGTTTGTCGTCTCCAACACTTTCTCTGGGACACATCCAACAGAGCTGCGTGTGTCTGCAGGTCCTAGGTGTCCTGGTGGTGGGCTGCATATACACCCTACCCTGACATTGTAGCATCAGCCAGCAGCAGTGTATCATTGCATTTGACACGCCTTTACCTCCACTAATTTCCAATTGTGCACATACAGGCCGTATACTACTGGTGGCACGCTCACCTTAGCATAGTGCGTGTGTGTGTGTGTTTTGGTTGGCTGTGTGATGATACAGTATGCAGGCATTTTGCATTATCATGTGGTGTGAGGGGTCTGTACACCTGTGGAGCGGTGGTGACTGTGCTATCTCTACCTTACTGCTGTTGACCATGTGAACATTGTGGGCATGTGTTATGTGTTGTGAGCTGATCTATCTCCTGTGTGCTGACAGACCACTGTGCAACAGCATTTATGTATCACAGATATTGCCATACTTTGGACATGCATCAACACTGGCTGGACATGGTAATTCTACACATTTCAATGACATCTTCTTCATTCACTGTGACATGTTGTGGCCTTTGCCAGCCTCAGAGGATCCCGAGCAGACACTTGCTGCAGACACATGGTAGATTGCACCTCGGGTCTTTTGGGAATGACATCAGCCTTTACATGTTAGTGATTTGCTGTTTGTTTCATGGACCTTTCCTGTTGAGTCTCTGTACACCAACGCTGATGCACATGGGATGTAGCTCTGCAACGCCTGTGTGATATGAACATGGACATGACCATATCCAAGACACCCTCATCTGCAGTTCTATTTCCAAATGTCCACAACATGCAGTGTGTTCTGTGTTGTGATCATGTTATGTTTGCCTGTGTGACGTTTCATTACGTACATATTTATGTTTGACTCCCTGCAATGTGGCCTGCTGTTGTGAGCAGCATACTAATACATTGTTTCTCCTTCTGCACAGGCCAGTGGACACACATAGCACATCTACTACAGTGCATCCGCAGTGACCATCTCCCACCTGTTGGTGGACACAACAACACCAATCAACTATCTCTGGGAGAAGGTGCCATAGGATGTTTGACCTCTGCGAGTGGGGTACCTGCCTCGGATGGACATTATTGTTGGACTGCTACTTTGAGCATAACAGGCCTGTCAAACACACCGTTGCTACCGTGCTCTGGCTGGGTGTTGTGCTCATCGCAGGAGACAAATATGACCTCTCCAGTACTGTGGCATACTGCAATGTCACACTTGACTATGCATGCCCATGGTTTCAGGGACAGTCTTAACGGGACGTGTTGGATTGCAGACACCCTTTGCACTGTGGACACTGTGTACTGGTCCCTACGTGTGCAGCTTGGACTGACATTGTCGCTGTATGTTGTACATTCATCTGACATTGTGTTGGTGTGTTTTGCCCATGTGTGTGACCTGAACCGCAGGATACCCTCATCTGTTTAGTTCAGCAGGGGCATACAGCCATGTGTGTGGCACGGGGGGCATATTGGGGAGGTCCTCTTGTCCATGTCGGCCCACCCTCTACTTGGACAGGAGACAGTATTTGCCACCACACCACTTTACTGCACACCAGCTTTTTGGATTGATGTTTGCCCTCACCAAGGATGTTACAGTGCAAGTGTGGCATCACTGTGTCATGTTTCAACGTACATGGTGCATGTGCATATGACTGGATATGTTGGTGCAACACAGCATGGGACAATATGGCTTCTGTGTGGGTTACTGGAACTTGTTTGACCTTTCTTTCAATCTCTATAGACAGGTTATTGTGTTTGTTTACTGTACAGACGTGTCGCTCTGCATTGATTTACAAACCTAGCATTGCATGTCTGCATAGTCCTATTTATCCCCTGAGGTTCCGGCACTCACATTGTCCCGTTATATTTGGAGTGTGGCAGTGCGGGTGTCCATTTTCTTCTTCATTTGTGCATTCCATGTACCATGATATATGTGTACAGACACTGTATCCACACCATCCATTGCAGGGGACCTTCTGCATAGTGCTATCTCTGCATGTGACTGCAGTTCATTTTATTTGAATTCGCTGTGTTCATGTGCCTCTTGTACCTTTTACCATATCCTCATTTTGCATTTGGCAATTGTTTTTGGTTACATTATTGCAGCTTTCAGGCATTATGTGGCAGCCCTAACATATATTTCGATATCTGTGTTTACCCTTGCTTACTTTTAACAATGTATGCTGTTTCATTTATGTGCCTCCTGTATTTGCACACAGATATGTTTTTGGGTAAAAATTATGACTACTGTGTGTTGGGCCCTCATCATGAACTGCCTACTGTCTACATGCAAACATATGTGAATGAGGCATTTGGGACGTGCACCAGCATGTGGGGGGTGGGGGGCTAATGCATAGTGCACACCATGCACCTACTGCACATTATTTCTCCAAACCATCATCTGTAGACGGGCCAGTGCCTTTTCTGTGACATGTGGGTTGCTGCCCTGCCAAATGTGTTTAAACATTTTTCACAGTTATCCATACACCTTGATATTATGTAAGGCGGTATCTACGCTATGTCTCATGGTGAACCAGAATAAAAATATGTGTTGGACGTACATTTGTCTCTGCTGCTGCTTGACCACACTAACACACGTATTTAGTGATGTCCTGGGCAGGTACATGGCCCACCTGTGCTCACATCCTTGTACGGTGCCAGCTATCTGCGAGCCGTCTGCCACATCACTGGGCGTTACGGGTTCCCCTACACCAGGGGTCTCAAACACGTGGCCCGCGGGCCGAGACAACTTTGTGCGGCCCGCGACAGAGAAAAACAAAAAAACCCCAAAACCCTGGCTTCTGCCGTTGCCGCCGTGGCAGCGGCAGAATCAATTGTCAAATTAAAAAAAAAAAGACTTCTGCTGCTCAAGCAGCAATATCACCTGTCCTGCGGCCCCTTCCCCTGTGCCCGGAGATCCGAATCTGCTCTATCAGCGGCGTGCTTTTCAAGCCGCGAAGAGTATTCCCCTCTCGCGCGGAAAGCACGCCGCTGATAGAGCAGATTCGGATCTCCGGGCACAGGGGAAGGGGCCGCAGGACAGGTGATATTGCTGCTTGAGCAGCAGAAGTCTTTTTTTTTTTAATTTGACAATTGATTCTGCCGCTGCCACGGCGGCAACGGCAGAAGCCAGGGTTTTGGGGTTTTTTTGTTTTCCTCTGTCGCGGGGGGGGGGGGTTATGACTGGTCATGGGCGATGGTGGGGGCTAGGACTGGGAATGGGCAGATGGGGGTTAGGACTGGAAGTGGGCTATTGGCAGGGGCGGGGGTTATGACTGGTAATGGGCTATGGTGGGGGCTAGGACTGGAAATGGGCAGATGGGGGTTAGGACTGGAAGTGGGCTATTGGCAGGGGGGGGTTATGACTGGTAATGGGCTGGGGGGGTTATAACTGGTAATGGGCTATGGTGGGGGCTAGGACTGAAAATGGGGTGATGGGGGTTAGGACTGGAGGTGGGCTGATTGGGGGGTTAGGACTGGTAATGGCCTATGAGGGGAGGTAAGACTGAAAATGGGGTGATGGGGGATACGACTGCAAGTGGGCTATGGGGGGGACTAGGACTGGTAATGGGCTATGGGGGGGGGTAAGACTGAAAATGGGGTGATGGGGGGGTAAGACTGGAAGTGCGCTATGGGGAGGTTAGGACTGGTAATGGGCTATGGGGGGTCTAGGACTGGTAATGGGCTGGGGGGGTTGCTAGGACTGGAAATGGGCTGAGTGGAAGGGGGGCTTGAACTGCAAATGGCTGATGGGGAGGGGGGCTTGGAATGGAAATGGGCTGTGAGGGGAGGGAGCTAGGATTGGAAATGGGCTGATGGGGGGCTAGGATTGGAAATGGGCTGATGGTGAGGCTAGGATAGGACTGGAAATGGACTGATGCAGGGACTAGAAAGGAGCAGATGCTGGGTGGGGCTGGAACTAGAAGGGAGCTGATGTTGGGGGAGGATTAGAATGGGATGGAGCTGGGAAAGTGAAATGGAGAGGGGAAAAATATTTTGTCTGGAAGAGAAGACAAATCTACAATTGGCCAGGTATTGGGAGAGTAAGTGGGGATTGAGGATGGAGGGGTAAAATTTGAGTGGATGAAATAGGAATGAGGAAAGAGCAAAAGGAGAAAGATTAGTATGTTAAAGCAGATGTAGGGAGAGACAATGGAAAAAAACTAGAAGAGAGAAGGAAGGACAAATGGACAGCAGACGATGGAGATAGCAGAAGACACGAAGAAACCAGAAGTGGCTGGAGCAATTGCAACTGAAAAAAAATGCACAAAAGGTAGAAAAATATCTCTTTATTTTGAATTTATTAACTGGAATATGTCAGCTCTGGGAAATGTGCATCATTAATGTTTGCGCTTTGTTTAGTACAAGAGGAAATTAATTTATAGTTTTATTTCTACAGTGTTGTTGTACATTCCAAGTTTGGCTTTTGGGGTTCCCAGTTTAATTATTGTCTTCCTATTTCTGAATCTTTTAGTCTTTCTTTATCCATACTCATTAAGAGGCATGTTTACTAAAAGTTAGTGTATGGTAACATTATGCAAATATTTATGCAAATGAGGCCCCTTATGCAAATGAGGCCCCACGTCTTATGCGGCCCCCGGGTTACTTTACAAGTCCTCATTTGGCCCTCAAAGCAATTTGAGTTTGAGACCCCTGCCCTACACAATTCTCTTTGAGGTAATATCTTTGCATTGTGCTTGCAGTGGTTGATTGGGATAGTGGTTACGGATATGTGTTGGCACACCATAGGTTGCAGGTTGAATTCCCACATGAGTTTTGTTTGGGGGGAGGGAGGGGTTGTGCTAACCTGACCATGAGCTGCCTGCAGAATCGTCACCTCTCCACACACCCTTCCATCTCTTCACTGTACACCACAGTGTGCCCTCTGTGCTGCCTATCCATCACATATACAAAATTTTTTTTGAGAGCTGTTTTGGTTATTCCACGTAATCTTTATGTTTTTTGGTGCGCTGAATCCGAAAATGACCTCCATTTTGTCATAGGACATCACGTTTCCTGACAATTTAGGTAACTATGTTAAATAAGGCAATACCTCCAAATGAATGGAAATAGACTTATAAAATTAAAGTTTTATTACAATATTTCATGAAAATCCTTTTTTAAACTGAAATGAGCTCACCTACACACACTAAACTCAATTCTTCTTCCTTGTGAGGCTCCTCTTGGTGCATTTACGCTTGTGAGTAGCATCTGGAATGTCTCTCTGAAGCATCCAACAGTAGTCTGCCATCACTGTAATGCTCCATTTTCCCTGGTATCTCCTTTCCATCTCTTTAATGTCTTGGTGGAATTGTTTACCTTGTTCCTCACTCACAGCTCCCAAATTTTCAGGAAAGTAGTCAAGGTGGGACTGGAGAAAATGCACTTTCTAACTCATCAGGCAACCTAAAGCTTGAAATGCTTTCAGCATTCATCCGACAATCTTTTTGTAGTGAGGATCTTTGTTATTGCCTAAAAATTTCTGTACAACTTCTTTAAATGCAATCCACCCTTCTTTTTGAGGATCCGTCATGGTATTGACAAACTCTTGATCAAATATAAGCCTTCTAATGTCTGGTCCGACAAACACACCTTCCTTCAATTTTGCCTCCGACAGGTCTGGAAACTTGGTGACCAAGTGTTTGAAGCATTCTCCATCTCTTGGATGTGATTTTACGAATTGCTTCATCAATCCCAATTTTATGTGGAGAGGTGGTAGAAGAACTTTATGGGAAGGTACCAAAGTTTCTCGGAGGACATTTTTTCACCGACTGTTAGCACCCTCGGCTGCCAACTCTTCTTGGTCCAGTGATTTTGTCGGTCTCGACTGTCCCATAGACACAGAAAACAAGGATATTTGGTATACCCAGCTTATTGCCTGAGCAGCATGCACAAGACCTTCAAGTCCCCACACACTTGCCAACCATGGTCTTCATATTTAAGTTTATGAAGAACCAATTCCAAGTTCTCATAGGTTTCCTTCAAGTGTATGGAATGATCTACAGGTATGGAAGCGTAAAAACCGTTGTGGAGTAAAACTGCTTTGAGACTTCTTTTTGAAGAATCTATAAAAAGACGCCATTGCTCTGAATCATATTGGATTTTAAATTGACCAATCAGACCTTCGACATTGATGCAAAAAACCAACTTGTCTTCCTGGGCGAAGTAAGGAACGAACTCCTTTTCACGATGTCTGAACCATGAAGATGACACTCCTGGCAACAATAAATTCCTGCTTTTCAGCCTTGATCCGAGTAACTCAGAGGCATCTTTGGGAAGATTCAAGTCTCTTACCAAATAATTCATCTCCTCCTGAGAAAACAATTTTGGTCTTGTATCATCTTCAAAGTCAGAACTTGATTCGTCATCTGGTTCAGGTATGACTTCACCTTCATCGGAGCTAGGTATCTCTTCCAAGGTAGCAGGGGACTTGGGTACTGGTATATCTGTGCCATGGGGGATGGGACGAATTGCTGAGTGAAGATTGGGGTATGAAATGGAATGCTTCCATTTGGAATTAAACCCTTTCACATCGCATGAACAAAAGTAACAGTCGTTAATATGGTTCTTTTGCTCTCGCCATACCATAGGAATCCCATAACGGAAAGATTTTTTTCTTACCCTTGAACCAGTTTCGGAGGTCCTCAACACACCGTTTGCACACTTTATGAGGCGCCCAGACTTTATCTTGATCTCCAATTTTTAGTCTAAAGTATGCAAAGTATACTTTTTTCACAAAGTCTGTAATATTCTGCTTTTGCTTCAACACTGTATATTCACCACAGATGAAACAGAAACTGTCTGGCGAATTAATACACTTTTGCGGAGCCATAACATAACGGTTGAAGAATGACGAGCTAACACGAATTGCGATGAAAAAGTGTGAACAGCCTTGAACTAAGAACCTGATGATGATTCGTGCACAAGTGTGGCATGCAGGAGAGAGCAGCTCTGTGTCTGTACACGAGACGTCACAGTGCTGGTCACGCCCCCCTGCACTGACCGGAGCTGCTGCTGTCTGCCCTGTGTCTCCCTCCCACTGGATTCTTCAGGAAAGATTAACCCCTTCTACCATTAGAAGCACGGACTTAAAACTTGCTTAGCTTATGTATATATTGCTGACCATCAGATTTACAGTGCTATATTTTTTTTTACAGAACTCGGACAACCCCTTTAAGGTTTTTTTGGCATTTTATATCTTAAAAGAGTAGTTACTCACCTGTAACAGGTGTTCTCCAGGAGCAGCAGGAATCAGTCCTCACAAATGGGTGTCATCGGCACCGATGAAGCCCCAGCGGAGCATTTCCCCAGCTTTCTATGAAAGCCTTTGGGAATGCAGGCATGCATGCTCGGTTCCCTTCCTGCCTAAAGGTGCCATCTTACCTCAGTCAAATGACATAGCTAAGAACAGCACACAAAAATGAAAAATAAACTATGTACAACTGCAACTCCAAGGGGAGGAGGGAGGGTTGTGAGGACTGATTCCTGCAGCTCCAGGAGAACACCAGTTACAGGTGAGTAACTACTCTTTCTCCAGGACCAAGCAGGAAGTCAGTCCTCACATATGGGTGACTCCCTAGCTCTGGGCTACCGAGGAACCCAGGCTGAACAAGAGAACTCCCTCTAGTCTCAGCAGCAAAGAAAGGCTTTTCAAGGACACAACCTCCACCAGTAGCCCAACAGAGGGCAGGAGGGCAGGAGTTGCCTAAACCTCAAAGAGATTCCGGAGTACTGCTTGGCCAAAAGCACTGTCCCTACGGGATTCCCTCTCCAGGCAGTAATGGGCCGCAAAAGTCTGGCTTGAAGACCAAGTTGCAACCCTGCAGATGTCTACCAAGGGCACAGAGCGGAGATGAGCCACTGAGGCAGCCATTGCCCGAACACGATGGGCCGTGACCCTACCCTGCAAAGGAAGGTCAGCCGCCTTATAAGCCCAGGTGATACAGTCAGCTATCCAGATGGACAAGGTACGCTTGGACACAGCCAACCCCAACTTATTGGGGTCAAAGGATACGAAGAGCTGGGTAGCCCTTCTATGCCCCTGCGTACGGTCAAGGTAGAAGGATAAGGCCCTCCTACAGTCCAGGGTATGCAGGACTGCTTCAGCCTGGCTTGCATGAGGCCTAGGGAAGAATGTTGGAAGAACCACCTCCTGGTTGAGGTGGAAAGAGGAGACAACCTTAGGGAGGAACTTTGGGTGAGTCCTAAGGACTACCCTGTTCCTATAAATCCTGGTGTAAGGCCTATCATAGACCAGGGCCTGAAGCTCACTTACTCGCCTAGCCGGGGTAAGGGCTATCAGGAAGAGTGTCTTCCAGGAGAGGAAGCGTAGTGGACAAGTAGCCATCGGCTCAAAAGGTGGACGAGTCAGTTGCTGCAAGACCACATTCAGCTCTCACTCAGGGACAGGAGGACGGATGGGAGGCTTGAGCAATAGCAAGCCCCTAAGAAAGCGGGACACCAAGGGGTGACCAGACAGAGAATGTCCCTCCACCAGAGAGTGGTGAGCTGCTAGAGCTGAGAGGTGGACCCGAACAGAATTGGATTTAAGACCTTGATTTGACAAGTGCAGTAAGTACTGAAGGACTACTGGCACAGTACAGGAGAAAGGATCCTCTGTACGCAGCTGACACCACACAGAAAACCTTTTCCATTTGAGAGCATAGGTTTTCCTAGACCGAAAAAGAAGAATCGGGCTCGATACCGGTGTACCGAACCCAGCGGGAGGGGAACCAGCGTTGAACCGGGAGAAAACATAGCGAAAATCGCCGAAAAAAATCTAATTTTAACCGGGAGAACAGGACACACGTCCGATGGGCTTCACGGAAAAAAAGAGACTGAGGTAAGATGGCACCTTTAGGCGGGAAGGGAACCGCGCATGCGTGCCTGCATTCCCAAAGGCTTTCATAGAAAGCTGGGGAAATGCTCCGCGGGGGCTTCATCGGCGCCGATGACACCCATTTGTGAGGACTGACTTCCTGCTTGGTCCTGGAGAATGCACTTATGTGAATTAATTAATAGTAATTTGAATTAATTAATAGTAATTTGAAAAAATTTGATAAATTTGAAGACAATTTTGCATGTTGTGGCAAATCATGACGTCTAGGAGTTTTTTCAATATTTTATTTGTTTTCAGCACACCAAAATACATGGAAATTAGATGAAAATAATCAAACAGCTTTTTAGTTGCAGATCTGTGATATTAGCTGTAACATATGTCTCTTTCTTTGTACTGTCCATGTGGCAGTCTGCTTGGGGGATTGGCATTGCTGTTGTTCAGCTGATCTGGGCCACACCTTTTTGTAGGTTCAATTCTCACATGTTCCTTTTCTGTTCTGTTCCCTATTTTGGTGGCATATCACAGTCTGTAATTGGGACGGGAGTCACATATACCTACATGTACACACACAATGAAATGTTATGCATCCCCTGCCACCCTTTGGGTCTAGGTTCTTTCCTCTTTTGCATGATCTATCCACTGCATAACAGTTCATTGTGTGTGTGCATGTAGTTATATGTGGCTCTCGTCCTAATTACAGACTGTGATCTGGCTGTACACACCAGTTCTGCATGTACATTCCATCATGGTTACTGTTGGGGATTGCCCTATCCTGGCAGACAGCAGGAGTTTTGTGTGGTGCCCTGCAGTCTTCTTGTATGCAGCCTTTGCTAATGTACTGTGACAGAGACGCCCGTCTTGAACCCATGAGAATAGAAAAGGACATGGAATTGGACTTAGGGGAGAGCCCAGTTGTCTATTTCAAGGGTAACCTGAATCCTGCATACACCGATACCCACGAAATCCCTGCCTGGCCTGGATCTCCGGCCCCGCGAAGGGAGAGAAAGAAGAGAGAGAGAAAGCACAGGGTGCCACACCCAGACTCCTATGAGGTCCCTGCAGGCATGAGAAGAGATTATTATCACCTGGGAAGGGCCGGAAGGGAGGAGGAGGGGCTGGAACCCTGGAGGTGGAAATATAAACCCCTGCTAAGGCAAAGAGAAAAGAGGCCAGAGAAGAGACAACAAGAGGCTCAGGAGAGTCAAGAGAAGCTGGAGACGCAGCGGAGCCATAGAGGAGAGCCCTGGGAGGAGCTGAACCACAGGGAACACAGTCGAGGAGACGGGCCGAAGGCTGAAGGTACTGACCGGCTGTCTCAGGTAGAGCTGGGAACAGGAGTGACTCTAGGATCCAAGGGGAAGCTGTTTACTGAGCACTGCTTTGAGAACTCAGAACGGGACACTGCTCCAACAATTGAAGATATGCAAGTCGATACTGCTGAGGATGACTTGAGGACTATGGATAGTCCTATGGACTGTACTTTATGCCAAGCCAAGTGCGTTGAACCGTTATGCTGAGGGCTAACACTTTCTGAGAAGGTCTCCTAAAGCTGGAAATAACAAGACCCAGAGAACCGACAGGAGGTCGGGGATACTTTTGCTAGCACCCAGGGGTTTGTGACGCAGCCAGAAAAACTCGCAGGGAAGCTAAAAAGCTTGGTGAATATTTGCTGCCCGTGTCTCCCATATTTTGGTTTAAACTTAATCCGGGAAGGGAGTTAAGAAGAAGCTTTTGTTCCAGTGGGACTAAGTTTTATTATTGCCATTAATTGTTTTACAAGGCCAGGGTAAAAAGAGGCATTTTTACCCTTGCTAAAGAAGTGCTGTTTTTCAGGGCTGAGAAACGTTTGAAGCAGCTGTGTGTGTTTGAAGCTTGTGAAGCAGTTATGCTGTTCTATTGCTGTATTACCAATAATCTTGCATAAGAAGGAGTCCTGTGTGCAGGGTACTTGAACTTTTGCGTAAGAAATAAAATTCTGTCACTTTGCCTTACCTCCGGACCATGACTACAACTTCTTCTTGAAGCCATTTTTGAAGGCAAACTACATATCCCAAGATACACCTGAGGAAAGTTAGTTTGCCAAAGCCAATCGAGAGAAGTTCCTCCGATACCACGCCCCTCTAGGCTAGAGGCAGGTGGTGAGGGCGTGACAGTACTCACGGTGGTGGTGTAGCCTACTGGTTTGTGCATTGACATTTGTGCTAATGGTCATGGGTTTGATTTCTCTCTGTTCTCTTTAATGTGTATGCCTGTCCTACTCAGCTACTTTTCATTCTTGTAACAGTCATATCTGTGCAGATCTGTGCTGTTGGCACATTCTACCCTTGTCGCAGTTGCCAAACATACTTCTGTCCGTCTATGTGTGTCTGCCAGCTGTGTGGCGTCCTGCCTTGATGTGCAGGCTGCTACCCCATGTCCTGCATTGGTACACGTTTCTGCATTGTGGCTCTACCTGCTTGCCTTACCTGTGTCTGCTCTGCATGGCACTGCTACCCCTCGTGTCATTGCACCTATCCTGCCACCTCTACCTCTTCTGCTGGACACGTCTTCCCATCCTCTGCCACACACTGTCATTGTTGCACGGTACATTTCCATCACCCTGTGCATCGGTACAGCTGCACACGATATGTTTGTACACTTTACCAGCTGCCACATGGGCTGGCCGCAGATTTGTCTGGTCCATCAGCTCTGATCTACTTCCTTCCATCACTTGTGCATTGCCTTTCCTTGTTGCTCTATGCAGTGTTAGGGTTACATCTGTGTTTGGGCCATAACTTTCTGGCTTGTCAGCTTGGGGCACCTTACTGCCCTTGGCCACCATTTCTTGCGTCACATATAGACCCTTGGGGCATCTTTGGCGGCACCATAGATTCTGACAGCTTATGGTGCGCCTTATATGGTGCCTTGGGGGTTGGCAACCTTTCATGCTGCCCTCTGGGGCACATTATGACCCACCTTGGCTGACGTGGTGGTTTATGATGTGCCTTCTGGTGCGCGCTAAAAGGTGCATTAGGTTACAGCACTGGGGTGCGGGTATTTTTAGCTGGCAGCACAGATTGTTAGAATGTGTCTGACTGTTACAAGCAGGAAAAGGAATTGCCTTGGGCACCCTTATTCATTGGGCCCACTGAGGGATCGAACACATGACCCCTGTCTCAGCAGTCATTGCATTAACCAGTGTGCTACACCTCTGCTGCTGTGATTGCAGGTCAGCGCGCGAAGTTAAGGTTAACACGCGTTAACATGCCATGGCTCCCTCTATCGCGTGATAGCCCACCTTTGCTACCTTAAGACCGAAACGCCCACTCCTTATATGGCATCCTTCACATTATCGCTGCAACTAGAGCCGGTAACATTAAGACGGTTTAGTAAACATACCCCTTAGTAATGCTAACATGCATTTATTACATCTAGTTTAAGATTATTGTAATAACCTTTATTCCAAAGTACCAGTTGAGGAGATTGCATAGCTGTGTTAACTGGTTGCATCTATTAATGAATAAGAAATTGATGGAAAACATCTCTGATGTTGGCTGTACTCCACTGGCTGCCAATTAAGTACTGGGTTCAATTTAAAATTTTGTTTGGTTTTTCAAGCTTCATTCTTGGATGCTTCATTTATATTTGCGAAATCTGCATTAGGTGTACAACCTTCTTTGGAGGCTGCGATCTTCGTAGCAATTTTTGCTTCAAATCCTGGGAAGTGTAAAACTGCAGCACACTTGTTTGCAGGTATTTGTAGTGTTTCACCATAAGTTATTGAATATATTGCCAGTGGAATTGTCATTCAAGGGGCATTATCCAACCTTCAGGAAAACGTTAACAAGTGTAGGGCTTTTTTTAGCCAGACATTTTGCTAGTTGAGAAACGATGAGCAAATTGTGGGGATGGGTATTATGTGATTACATTGGGAGATTTAGAGCAGGGGTCTCAAACACACGGCCCGCGAGACAACTTTGTGCGGCCCGCGACGGAGGAAAACAAAAAACCCCCAAAACCCTGGCTTCTGCCGTTGCCGCCGTGGCAGCGGCAGAATCAATTGTCAAATTTTAAAAAAACCTGGCTTCTGCTGCTCAAGCAGCAAAATCAGCTGTCCTGCGGCCCTTCCCCTGTGCCCGGAGATCCGAGTCTGCTCTATCAGCGGCGTGCTTTTCAAGCCGCGAAGAGAGTATTCCCCTCTCGCGCGGTTTCAAGCCGCGCGAGAGGGGAATACTCTCCTCGCGGCTTGAAAAGCACACCGCTGATAGAGCAGACTCGGATCTCCGGGCACAGGGGAAGGGGCCGCAGGACAGCTGATTTTGCTGCTTGAGCAGCAGAAGCCAGGTTTTTTTTTAATTTACCGGGGGGGGGGGGGGGGGTAGGACTGGAAATGGGCTATTGGCAGGGGGGGGTGTAGGACTGGAAATGGGCTATTGGGGGGGGGTGTAGGACTGGAAATGGGCTATTGGCAGGGGGGGGTGTAGTACAGGTAATGGGATATTGGGAGGGGGGGGGTGTAGGACTGGAAATGGGCTATTGGCAGGGGGGGTGTAGGATTGGAAATGGGCTATTGGCAGGGGGGGGTATGACTGGAAATGGGCTATTGGCGGGGGGGGGGTATGACTAGATATGGGCTATTGGCGGGGGGGGGGTATGACTGGAGATGGGCTATTGGCAGGGGGGGTATGACTGGAAATGGGCTATTGGCAGGGGGGGGTATGACTGGAGATGGGCTATTGGCAGGGGGGGTTATGACTGGAGATGGGCTATTGGCAGGGGGGGGGTTATGACTGGAGATGGGCTATTGGCAGGGGGGGTTATGACTGGAGATGGGCTATTGGCAGGGGGGGGTTATGACTGGAGATGGGCTATTGGCAGGGGGGTTATGACTGGTAATGGGCTATGGTGGGGGCTAGGACTGGAAATGGGCAGGTGGGGGTTAGGAAGGACTGGAGGTGGGCTGATGGGGGAGTTAGGACTGGTAATGAGCTATGGAAGGGCTGACTGAAATGGGGTAATGGGGGTTAGGGCTGGAAGTGGGCTATTGGCAGGGGGGTTATGACTGGTAATGGGCTATGGGGGGGGGGTAAGACTGAAAATGGGGTGATGGGGGGTAAAACTGGAAGTGCGCTATGGGGAGGTTAGGACTGGTAATGGGCTATGGGGGGTCTAGGACTGGTAATGGGCTGGGGGGGTTGCTAGGACTGGAAATGGGCTGAGTGGAAGGGGGGCTTGAACTGCAAATGGTTGATGGGGAGGGGGGCTTGGAATGGAAATGGGCTGTGAGGGGAGGGAGCTAGGATTGGAAATGGGCTGATGGGGGGCTAGGATTGGAAATGGGCTGATGGTGAGGCTAGGATAGGACTGGAAATGGACTAATGGGGGGACTAGAAGGGAGCGGATGCTGGGTGGGGCTGGAACTAGAAGGGAGCTGATGTTGGGGGAGGATTAGAATGGGATGGAGCTGGGAAAGTGAAATGGAGAGGGGAAAAATATTTTGTCTGGGAGAGAAGACAAATCTACAATTGGCCAGGTATTGGGAGAGTAAGTGGGGATTGAGGATGGAGGGGTAAAATTTGAGTGGATGAAACAGGAATGAGGAAAGAGAAAAAGGAGAAAGATTAGTATGTTAAAGCAGATGTAGAGAGAGAATGGAAAAAAAAACTAGGAGAGAAGAAAGGGCAAATGGACAGCAGACGATGGAGAGTTAGCAGAAGACATGAAGAAACCAGAAGAAAGTGGCTGGAACAATTGCAACTGAAAAAAATGCACAAAAGGTAGAAAAATATCTCTTTATTTTGAATTTATTAACTGGAATATGTCAGCTCTGGGAAATGTGCATCATTAATGTTTGCGCTTTGTTTAGTACAAGAGGAAATTAATTTATAGTTTTATTTCTACAGTGTTGTTGTACATTCCAAGTTTGGCTTTTGGGGTTCCCAGTTTAATTATTGTCTTCTTGTTTCTAAATCTTTTAGTCTTTCTTTATCCATACTCATTAAAGAGGCATGTTTACTAAAAGTTAGTGTATGGTAACATTATGCAAATATTTATGCAAATGAGGCCCCTTATGCAAATGAGGCCCCGCGTCTTATGCGGCCCCCGGGTTACTTTACAAGTCCTCATTTGGCCCTCAAAGCAATTTGAGTTTGAGACCCCTGATTTAGAGGATGGGGTGGGGGGAACGAAATATTATTTTATGATTGTTTATAGATCCATAATACACTTTGGGCTATTTGGTGAAGCATGCTATCAAATTTTGTTAAAGTAAAAGTAATTCCTCTATGCATCCAGACGTTTTACCAAGTCTATGAAGCAGCTAATAAGGTCTTAGATAAGAATGATATTCAATCCTATCATCCAGCTTCTACGCTTCCATTTGTGAGTAATTTCATAGAGAAATCTGTCTACAGATAATTGTTATAAAATGTCCTGGTTTTCAGTTATCTATCTACTTTAATGTGGTTTTTGGATAGGACATGAAAAAGACTGTGCTGTGGCATTTATAAGTGACTTTTGGGTGGCTGCAGATAGGTGCCTGAATTCGCTCTTGGTGTTTCTGGACCTGTCTGAAATTTTCAGCACTATAAATCACACACTGCTTTTGGGATGGGACTAGATCATATCTAGCTGACAGACTTCAACAAGGTTTGGCAGAGTGAATTTTTAAATTCATTTTCACTGGAGTAGTTTGCCCCAAGAATTGATACGTTCACCTTTATTTTTAATATTTATTTGTGTCCATTTATTTATTCTGTGGTGTTGAATCAGGTAGCTGCACTAAATAATCGTAAGGCAGTGTTTGACCCATTTGTTTGAGTTTTATAGGCTCAAGTTTAACCCAGAGAAATTGGAATTTCTGGGGGTGACTTGACAATAGTAAGGAGCTGGCCTGACAACCATCTATTAGTGGGATACCACTGAAATGAGGGCTTGGGGTGGGTGGCTTGGGAGTCTTTTTGGACCCAGAATTGTCTGTGGTAACTCAAATTACATCTATGGTCTCAGCCTATTTTGCCATCTATGTTTACTTCAGCAGATGAGACCTTTTTTATTGTAGGACAATTTGTTAACAGTGTTTTCTGCTTGTATTGCTGCAACTGTGGTTTACTGCAAAAGCCTAGATCAGGGGCTGCCCAGAATTCAACTTAAGTATTTGCAATTAATGCAAAGTATGGCAGTTCAACTGTTGATGAGGAAAGTCCCCAGTTCCCCCCACACCTTTATGATCCTGACAAGAGGGGAAACCATTTTGGACCTAGTCCTTAGTGGAAAGCAAGATCTGGTGCAGGAGATAAGGTTGTTGGGGCCACGTGGCAATAGTGATCATATCATGATTACTTTTAATTTAATAAATGGAGGAAGGATGGCAAGGAAATCTACAGTACTACCTTTTATCTTTCAAAAGCAAGACTATGATAAAATGAAGAAAATAGTTAAGAAACAACTAAAAAGAGCAGCTGCAATCGTTAAAGATTTACATCAAGCATCGGTGTTTAAAAATACTATCTTGGAAGCCTAGACCAACTGTATTCCACGCTTTAAGAAAAGTGGAAGGAAGTCCAAAAAACTGCCAGCATGGTTTAAAGGTGAGGTCAGAGAAGCTGTTGTAGCCAAAAAAGCATCTTTCAGGAAATGGAAAAAGGAACAAAATGATGAAAACTGGAAACAACATAAGCAAGTTAAATGCAAGGCATTGATAAAGCAGACCAAGAGAGAATTTGAGAGAAAGCTTGCTGTGGAAGCAAAAATGCTTAATAAAAACTTTTTCAAGTACATTTGTAGCAAAAGACCTGTGAGAGAGTCAGCTGGACCATTAGATCATAGACGGGTAAAAGGAGCACTAAGAGAGGACAAGGCCACAGCGGAGAGACTGAATGAATTCTTTGCTTCAGTCTTTACTAAAGATGATATAGGGAAGCTACCCATGACTGCAATGGTATTTAAAAGTGATGCATCAGAAGAATTGAAAGAAATATCAATAAACCGGGAAGATGTATTACAACTATTTGGTAAACTAAAGAGTAGCAAATCACCTGAACCGGATGATATACATCCGGTCCAGTCACAATCTGAAGTCACATACCTTGGAATCGCCCTCAATCAACAGCTTACCTTCAAAGCCCAAATCAACAAAACTATGAGAACAATATATTACAAAGTAAAGACATAAGAACATAAGATATACCATACTGGGTCAGACCAAAGTCCATCAAGTCCAGAATCCTGTTTCCAACAGTGGTCAATCTAGCAGTTTCCCCAAAACACACAAGTTCCACAATACTTGTATTGTGGCAAGCCGTGGATTTCCCGTATCTCCTTTAATAATGATTTATGGACCTTTCCTCCAGGAACTTCTCCAAACCTTTTTCAAACCCAGCTACACTAATAGCTTTTACTACATCCTTCGGTAACGAATTCCAGAGTTTTATTACGCGTTAAGTGAAATATTTTCTCTTATTAGTCTTAAATAGGTTACACTGTAGCTTCATTGCATTTCCCCTAGTCTTTCTATATTTTGATGGTGTAAACAGTTGATCTGCATTTACCCATTCCACTCTATTCATTAATTTATAGACCTCTATCATTTCTTCCCTCAGTCGTCTCTTTTCCAAGTTGAAGAGCCCTAACGTTTTTAGCCTCTCTTCATAGTGGTATCCTTCGATTCCCTTTACATTTTGGTGACTCTTCTCTGTACCTTTTCTAATAACACTACATCCTTTCTAAGTTACGGCAACCAGAATTGCACACAATATTCAAAGTGCGGTCGCACCATGGCACAATACAGCGGCCTTATAAGATCCTTTGTTCTATTTTCCATTCATTTCCTTATGATTTCTAGCATTCTATTTGCTTTCTTGGCCACCGCTGCACATTGGGCTGAGGGTTTGAACATGTTTATCCAAGATGACACCTAAATCTTTTTCCTGGGTGGTGGTTCCTAATGTAGAACCTTACATCATGAAACCATCATGGGTTGTTCTTTCCTAGGTGCATAACTTTGCACTTGTCCACATTAAATTTCATCTGCCATTTGAACATCCAGTCTTCCAATTTATCAAGGTCCCCTTGTAGTTTTCCACAATCCTCTTCATTTTAACAACTTTGAATAATTTTGTGTCATCTGCAAATTTGATTTCCTCACTCGTTATTCCCATTTCCAGGTCATTTACAAATATGTTAAAAAGCAGCAGACCCAGCAGAGATCCCTAGGGTACTCCACTATTCACCTTTCTCCATTGGGAAAATTGGCCTTTTAGCCCTACCCTCTTCTTTCTATTTTTTAACCAGTTCCTGATCCACAATAGTACACTGCCTCCTATTACATGACTTTAATTTCGCCAAGAATCTCTCATGAGGGACCTTGTCAAAGGCTTTCTGAAAATCCAGATTCACTGTATCAGCCGACTCACCTTTGTCTACCTGTTTATTCACACCTTCAAAAAAACTTAACAGATTAGTAAGACAATACCTTCCTTGGCTAAAGCTATATTGGCTGTCTCCCATTAAGCCATGACTATCTACATGTTCAGTAAAGACCCTCCAGTGCCTCTGACTGCTTCCGAAACTGACAGATTTCCACTCTGCTCTTCAAGCATCAGTGCTACCACACCTTGATTATTGCAATGCTGTCTACCAGGGCCTCCCACAATCCACACTTCTCCTCCTTCAAACCGCCCTCCATACAACAGTGCGAATACTCCAAGCAGTAGCTAGGCAAGATTATATTATGCCCATACTCAAGCAACTCCACTGGCTACCGCTACCGAGCCAGATAAAGTACAAAACAATACTCTTGACTCACAAAGCCATCCATACCAACCACTCCACACGGTTTACGGAAACTTCGCTCCCCACATTTCGCCCCCGAGGAAACATCGCCCCTCACATTTCGCCCCTGCACATCTCGCCCCCGGGAAAATTCGTCCCCACACATTTCGCCCCCGGGAAATTTCGCCCCTGAAGTAGACAGACTTATTCAGAATATTACCATAGTTCATGTTTTAGCACCACCTTCATTTGCGAAGGCGCAAACTGAAGGACGTTGGCGCCCAACACAATCCAATTTGCACACATGCCTAATTGGCTAATTTTTCATGTTTTTCAATTTTTGCACAAAATTTATGTTTGTACATTGCGCAAATACTGAATTTTTTTGTTGCACAGCATTATCCTGGATCCACCACTGAAAGAAAATTACCGTTTAAAATTCAAAATTATATGAAATGCCTCGTAAGTAAACAATCAAGTTCCTGTTGTCAAAATCTTGAACAATACGTCAAACTCTAACAGAAATTGACAGATATTTTTTGTTTCTCGTATTGTTTGGGTTTCCTGCAACCGGTTGAGCAATTTCGTAGTCATGCAAACCTTTCTGCCTTTTCAAGCACTGGATAAAATGGTATATATTGGGGTAGAGCATGCCACAGGTTTCTTGAAAGCTACGATGCCACCCTTCAATATCATTGTTTGTTCTGTGCTGACCGTCCAGAGTTCTTTGGTATACGTTCCAGAAATGTGTAGGAAATGGAGGCATTTGACGACCACGACGCTGCCTTCTTCCGATGTACGTATTTTCAAAATAATTGGCAATAGGCATCGCCTCAGCAGGAAAAACAGAGCTTTCTGTTAATTCTTCGAAGGCATCAACCACGTTTTCGGGAGGGACAAATGCCAAGGCAGGGATCATTCGTACCCAGCGTGCAAATTCGTGATCGTTCTGGTATTGACCCTAAAAAATGTTTAAGTCGGGTTATATAGTACAGCACAAATGCAGGAATGCTTATGTGCTAAGTGTCATTGAAATTAAGGAAACAAGTAATTTTCGGTCATTAATGAGGAAGGTTCAGAAAATCAGCTGAGTGTGTATACAGCGATGTACATCTTTCATTTACATTTTTTGCCCTAATAAACTCGACTTTTGAGAAATACGAAGTGCACACGTCTGACAATCTCTGCACAATGTAACGCCATTTTAATGAACAAATTTATGACAGACTTAAAAATTAAACCTGTAAACTTTCTTAATATGCATGTTTTGAAACTACTGTGCAAAACATATAGGTGCATGGACTGTAAAATGTGTACATATAAAATTTTCTAAACTTAAAAATTTTAGGATTATTTGCATTCAACTCAATGGTCCTCTCCATAACTCCATAGTTTCGAGATCTTGTGTTCAATTTATTACCTTTAGTCCTTCCTGCGTGACCTTTCGCCAGACAGATTGTGACAGGTGGAAAAAGCAGCCAGTTTTGCTCATGCCTGGAAATTCTTCATCAAACGCCAGAATAGAGGCTTGTTCAAAGTCGGTCATCAATCTTTGTGGATGTAGACCAGGCCGGAGGCTTTTTAGTTCACGCAGAAACCGGACGTAGGTTGCTCTGGTCTTATTGGGAAGTAAGGCGTAAACTGCTGGCACGACCAGGTCTCCATGAATGGCATGCAGCGTGTAAAGCTGTTGAAAAAGCATAGGAGCCGTACAGAAAATGCCATCTGCGAACCATTCTTGGCTTTGGGACAAAAGCTGGAGATTGTTAGGAGTCAAAAAAATCAGCATGCGGTCAGCTTCGTTGCCAGAGTCGAATAGAAAACGTTATCTAATCCCATCGATAGTGATGTACTGGTAATTCTGAAACATTGAGATACATACGTGTATGTTGCAGTGATACTAGAGTAAGGTGCTCTAAACTAGAATTTTGAAAGTGTAAAGTAACTCCAGATTTTTGTGCTTCTAAAAAACGCGTATGCATTTTTCAACAGAAGGTACTAATAAATGTACAAAAAATGAGGCATGCTCCGTAGCATGCTCCACTTCACATGTTTCTGTTCTGTTCCTCAAAAAAAATTTCTCAGGTGCTCTTTCATAGAGAACATGTAAGGGGCTGTGCTGTTGCTTATTCCTTCTCATTGCAGGATTGTTTGTGCTCCCTGAATGCTAGAACATAATGGGACAATGTATAAAAAGTATCTGATACTTTGCAGTCAAATTAAAAATTAAATGAAGTATGCAACAACTATTTCATTTTTGAGCATATTTTCCTTCATCCAATCTTGTCAAAATTTCAAAATGATATGCTTAAAAACTTGATAAAATCACAGTTCGTTTTTAATAAGTCCTCTATCCCATATAACCAAAAGCGTTAACTTTAGTTTTATGGTCATAATTTTTTGCACTCGAAAAATATAAAATCATCAGAGCCACCTTAAATTTTGAGCAGCATACCTCTGGTATAACAAGCTAATCAACCGATTGGGGCAATCGAGGAACTCCACCTTCCCGAAGTGCGTTCCGTATAGTCCTTTTCAGTGAATCTTTCCTTGGCAGCAGGGCAGACACATTTGCATGGGCTTCACTCACAACGTTTGTAACAATCTGTTGTGGCGTTTCGTGCGTGGTTCTTGCTCTGCTCCTCATTTCGTTGATCAATTGAACTGCCTCGGGCCTTGCAGCTTGAGCTGCATGATTGTGCGCCGTAACAGATTTCACAAATTCACCATTGGCACAGGATGTCCACACTCGGCCTCTACACGTCGATCGCTTTTTGCAGACCCATATTACATTAAGCTCGTCTTGAGTCCTCTTTGAAAAGACATAAACGTAGTTCTCGTGAACCAGCTTCCTTTTTCCACTGATTGAAACAAGCGAGTCCATGTGCGTGATATAAAGAATTGGATATATTGACTGCAGATATTCCCTTCACCCTTATATACACGTCCGATGATCTTGGCAACCAATAGGCTGCAAAACTTTCCCCGCCATCATTTATGATTGGCTGATCATCGGCAACAAGAGATAAACAATAATAACTGCACAATGTCAAATGTATTAGAACTTCGGGGGCGAAATTTCCTCGGGGGCGAAATGTGGGGGGCGAAGTTTCCGTATCCCACTCCACACACCTCCACATTCTTCTATAGACTCCCAACCAAGCAGATCACGACGTACCTCCACGATAAACACCCTGATCATCCCCCTGATCATCAAAACCAAATCCATCCAACAATCCTGTAAACGAGCCTTCCAACTATATGTACCCTCAATTTGGAACACCCTACCAGATACGTTCAGGAACATCTCACACTGCTCTACCTTTAGAAAACACCTGAAGACACACCTATTCTCAGAACACTTCAGCCCCACCGCATAACCCCTCCCCCTCCAGTAGAGACACATCATACGAAACCACTATATATAGTTTGTGTATATATTTATATAGTCATACTCCCATAATTCTCCAATGCATGTTGTATATAGTATAACTTGCTTCAATGTACCATTTTTGTTTCATGTACATCATCTTGACCCGGTGAAAGGCTGTATATAAATACAGCTAAATAAATAAATACATATGAGGGTGTTGAAAGAACTGAAATATGAGATTGCAGACCTACTATTAGTAATCCGTGAACTATCATTAAAATAATCTAATACCTGAAGATTGGCGAATAGCCAATGTAACACCACTTTTTAAAATGGATTCCAGGTGAGCCTGACATCATTACCGGGCAAAATGGTAGAAATCATTATAAAGAACAAAATTACTGAACATGTATAGTCATGGTTTAATGGGAGAAAGCCAACATGGAAGGTCTTGTCTTTCTAATCTGTTATATTTTTTTGAAGGTGTGAATAAACAGGCAGACAAAGGTGAGCTGGTTGATATAGTGTAACTGGATTTTCAGAAAGCCTTTGACAAGGTCCCTCATGAAAGACTCTTGGAAAAATTAAAAAGTCATGAGATAGGCAGTGTACTATTGTGGATCAGAAACTGGTTAAAAGATAGAAAGCAGAGAGTAAGGCTAAATGGCCAATTTTCCCAATAGAGACAGGTGAATAGTTGAGTACCCCAGGGATCTGTACTGGGTCCAGCGCTTTTTAACATATTCGTAAATAACCTGGAAATGGGAATAACGAGTGACATAATCATATTTGCAGATGACACAAAATTATTCAAAGTAGTTAAAATCCAAGAGGATTGGGATAAATTGCAAGAGGACCTTGATAAATTGGAAGATTGGACATTCAAATGGCAGATGAAATTTAATGCAAACTAGTGCAAAGTTATGCACCTAGGAAAGAACAACCCAAAATATGGTTACCCAATGCAAGGTTCCACATTAGGAACCACCACCCCGGAAAAAGATTTAGATGTCATCAAGGATAACACGTTGAAACCCTTTCACCCCAGTGTGCAGTGGCGGCCAAGAAGGCAAATAGAATGCTAGGAATCATAAGGAAAGGAATGGAGAACAAAACAAAGGATCTTATAATGCTTCTGTATCGTTCCATGGTTCAACCGCCACTTCAATACTGTGTGCAATTCTGGTTGCCATATCTTAAAAAGGATATAGCGGAATTAGAAAAGGTACAGAGAAGAGCCACCAAAATGGTAAAGTGATGGAAGGATACCCCTATGAGGAGAGTCTTAAAAGATTAGGGCTCTTCAATCTTGGAAAGACGGCTGAGGGGAGATATAATAGAAGTCTAGAAATTAATGAATGGAGTGGAACTGGTAAACGTAGATCGATTGTTTACGCCATCAAAAAGTAGAAAGACTAGGGGACATGAAATGAAGCTACAGTGTAACCCGTTTAAGATCAATAAGAGAAAATCTTTTTTCCCTCAATGCGTAATCAAGCTCTGGAATTCATTACCGGAGGATGTAATAAAAGCTGTTAGTTTAGTTGGCTTAAAAAAGGTTTGGGCAAGTTCATGAAGGAAAGGTCCATAAACCATTATTAAAAAGGACCCAGAAATCCATTGCTTGCCCCAATACAAACATTGTGGAACCTGTGTGTCTTTTTGGGAAACTGCTAGGTACTTGTGACCTGTATTGGCCACAGTTGGAAACAGGATACTGGGCTTGATGGACCTTGGTCTGACCCAGTATGGCAGGGAGGAGTAACCTAGTGATTGGGGCAAGTTACCTTGGGCTGGAAGCCCAGGGGTTCAAATCCTGCTAGAAGACAGCAACCTTGGGCTGGAAGACTGAGGTTTCTAGTCCCATGGGTGCTTCTTGTGGCCTTTGGCTTTTGTTGCCTCAGATACATAAAACATAGATCGTGAGCCCTTTTGGGAGAAAGGAAAAATATAGGTACAGTACTTGAATGTACACCACTTTGACTGGTAGAAGAGCAGTATATAAGCCTAGTTAAATAAATAAATAAATATCTTATGATCTTATCCTGTTAATGATTTGAATTGTACCTATATTCAACTGAAAGTCAATGAAGACATTTCAGGACTGGAGTTATGTTGGTACCACTAGTGACCACACTATCTGAGGGAATCACTTATCCCTTTTGTTCCTATAAGGCCACAAAGATTGTCACAGCAGTCTCTTTAATAAATGTCAGGGCAGATTAGGCTTTAATATATTTGGCAAAGGGCATTTGCATATTGCAGCCTTCACTTGTGGAACTTGCTGCTCGAGTTACATCAAGAATGGAATTATTTAGCATTCAGTAGGAAGATGAAATCTTAGTTAATTTGTACTGCATTTGCTGATGGGTTGGAGGGCTGTGATGATAGCTTCTGAGAAGCAGTGGATGGAGTGTGGTGTGGGGAGTGTGGGAGAGTCTGGATGGACTTCAATGGGTGAATGTTTGTTTACTATTTTATTTTGTATATTTGATTATATGTCATTGATGTTGTGATTGTAACTCGCTTCAGGCTTGTTCAATGAACTGTGTTCTCAAGTCAAATTAAATACACAAATAAGTTAAAGAATAAATCTACACTGATGAAAAATTACACATTACAAGAAGGCAACACCTGCATCAATGCACTTTATGAGTCCATTAAGTGTGAACTTATCAACATTCCTCCTTCCCATTCATATAATCATTTTACTGTAATCTATGATTCACTTGCATGATCAGACAATGTCATTTTTTTGCTCTGACTTGCTTATTATTTTAACCAGAGGAAGGGAGTGGTAGTTCCCAAACGTTAGTAAGAAATGACTGAGCTAGTGCTATAAGAAGGTATTACCTTATAATTGTTTTTATTGACCTTTATTTCCATGCATTTTCAAGAAGCTGAGTCTTTGTTCTACTTATTTTAAAATGCTTTGCCAAGTCTACCATGTACATCATTATCATATTGTCTTGTGAATTTAACGGAAACTTTTCCATATACTTTCTATGAAACACTTTCTTTTTCTAGTGTTTCTCTTCTTTAATTTCAGATAGTTTACTAAATATACTTAACATAAAAAGTGGACAAAAATTATATTGTACAGTATATGAACTTCTTCATATGTATGTGACTTGTTATACTTTCTCTTGCATTGATTTAGGTTCTTCTGATATGACAAGAGTTGCACAAGTAAAGTCATCAGAAGAAGAAGACATGGCTTATTTTGAGAGACGATACCAGGAGCGAGTACGTTGCTCTATTATTACGCAGTGCAAAACTAGCCATAACTCTATTGTTTAAGGCACATTTCTTATTCAGGGCCTGGTCCAAGCAAGTAAAAATTCATATGCAACAAACACATAAGAAGAAAACACAAAATGTTCATATTTTACTACTACTACTACTATTCAGCACTTGTAAAGCGCCATGCACGCAGCGCTGCACAGCTAGCCTAAAAGAGGTAGCCAACATACAAGAGATAGTCCCTGCCCATCAGAGTCATGCTCATCAGAGCTTACAATCTGGTTAGAATAGTACATTAGTTAGAACAGTACAGAGCATTAGTCAGTTCTGCGCAAGGTACGGTATGGTACAGTTTGGTCTGTAGTTAGGTCATAAACGATGACGGGGGTTAGGGTAAGATGAGGAAGGAGTCAGGATCTGAATGCAACGGGAAGGGAGGATGCCTGGAGCACAGACGCAGGTAGGCTGTTCCAGGCGTAAGGTGCAGCAAGGTGAAGGAAGCGCAGTCAGGAGTTCGCGGTGCAGGTGAAAGGCATTGATAGAAGTAATTTATTAGCAGAGCGCAGATTTCGAGAGGGGACGTAGGGAGAGATAAGAGATAAGAGGTATTGAGGGGCCATAGAGTGAATGCATTTATAGGTTAGAAGGAGAAGCTTGAATTGGATGCGGAACTGGATGCGGAACTGGACAGGGAGCCAGTGAAGCGACTTGAGAAGATGAGTAATGTGGGCATGGTGAGGTTGGGAGACGATTAGTCGAGCAGCGTGATTTTGTATAGATTGGAGGGGAAGGAGGTGGCTCGCGGGAAGACCAGCGAGGAGTAGGTTGCAGTAATCATGGCGAGAGGAAATTAAGGAGTGGATAAGCATTTTGGTAGTGTGTTCAGAGAGGAAGGGGCGGATTTTGCTGATGTAGAGAAAGAAGCGACCGGTCTTAGCTACAAGCTGGATATGAGCGGAGAAGGAGAGAGAGGTGTCAAAGATAACCCCTAGATTGTGGGCCAAGGGAACAGGAAGGATAGTAGATCCATCCACATGGATTGAGAGGGGTGGAAGTGGGGGGGGAGGAGTTAGGTGGAAAGACGAGGAGTTCAGTTTTGGCCATGTTCAATTTCAATCGGCGATGAGACATCCAGGCAACAATGTCCGAAAGACAGGCAGAGATCTTGGACTGGGTTGCCGGAGAAATATTAGGTGTAGAGAGGTAGATTTGGGAATCATCAGCATAGAGATGGTACTGAAAGCCATGGGAGGAGATAAGCGTGCCAAGGCCTTTTTCTAGTCTTGAAGGACTAGAAAAGGGGACTGTTACTTCTGGAGAGAGATCTGCAATTGTGAGTATAAATTTGGAACCCAGCAGATAGCTTGTAGTTTAAATTTAATAGTCACTCAGGGCCTAGCATCAGCAAAGTACTTTTAGTTTAAATTTAAAACACAGAAGAGAGCTTTCTGATTAAATTTAGAACCCAGCAGAGAGCTTGTAGTTTAAATTTCATAATAAGTTAGAGCCTAGCAGCAGCACAGAGCTATAATTTAAATCAAATCAGAATATACCGTATTTTCGCGCATAAAGCGCACACGCAATACACTTTACCTACCGCGCAACCCTCTCGCGCGGTATTTGCGAAGGCGCACTATACCGGAACTTTACTACAGGGAACCGATTCCAGAAAAGAGTCCTTACAAGAATATAATGGTTTCAAAATATATTTAATTAATTTTCATCATCCGATTCCATAAAACCTTCGAAATCACTTCCCTCATCAACATCATCATTGAAATAATTTAAAACCGTCTGGAGACGCTCTTCCATAACATATGCACTGTCATCGTCACTCCTTTCGACATTTTCATCATCATCTTCGTCATCACTACGCACCCGATCCTCGTTCTTATAAACTATCCCGGCTTTTCGGAATCCATTTCTTATGGTTTCCGGGGATATTTTGTCCCAAGCAGAACACAACCAATTGCAGATTTCCGTTAATGTAGCCCTCTTTAATCGTCCTGATGGTGTGAATTTATGAATTCCCCGCTGCATCCAATTATCCCACTCTCGTCTGATGAACGTTTTCAACGGGTGATTAACTGCTATATCTAGCGGCTGCAGCTTGCAAGTAAGACCACCCGGTATCACTGCGATATGGGCACCAGTCGAATTAATATAATTTTGCACATTTGTTTCTTTATGGGCAGCCATGGAATCGAAGATCAACAAAGACTTTTTAGAAAAGAAACCACCAGGCCTGGCCCTTTAACATTTATCAATCCATATTTTCATGACCTCAGAGTCCATCCATCCCTTTTTGTTACAGTGAACAACAATACCTTGTGGAAATTTTTCATGGGGCATAGTTACTCGCTTGAAAATAACAAATCGGCTTCAATTTAAGCCCACTCGCTGTGCAACCCAGGACTACAGTGAAGCAAGCCCTCTCGTGTCCAGTTGTTGTTATTGCGACAGTTTTTGAACCCGAAGCAGCTACAGTCCTGGTTGGTGGAATGTCAAAAGACACAGGAACTCCATCCATGTTAATAACATCCATTGCCGAACTCCGAAATTTCTTTGCTGACAAATGTGCCGAAATCCGCCATCTTTTGTTCCCAGTCATCCGGAATCCTCTGGCCTACAGTTGTTCTTATTCGCACGGAAAGACCATTCTTCTTCATAAATTTGCAAATCCAGTTGAAACTAGCCTGGAAACGTGAAATTCCTCTTTCATTGGCCAGCAGTTTTGCTTTGAATTGAATTACGATAGTTGAGACAGCTTGATTTTGCTCCCTTCTAGACAGAATCCACTTTAAGTCACTCTCTAGCTCTGGCCACTTTTCTTTGGGACCCCGATGTGCACGTTTTCGCGGGTTCATCTCCTCTAGCGCCATTTTCTCCTTTCTCCAGTCGCGAACAGATGACTCACCAACATCAAATTCTCTTGCTGCTGCTCTGTTGCTTGTTTCTTCAGCTTTTGCCACAACTTTCAGCTTGAAGTCCGCAGTATAAGACTTGCATTTAATTCCGGGCATGATGACTGGATTATAATATAAGAGATTGCAAAGTTTAAATGTAAGGTATAATAGAACCGAGGGCCTTTTATATGCCTCACAGAGCACTCGACACATGCGCGATATACGCGCATGCGCATAATGCGAGACATTCTCTGCAGAACAGGCCGAATATTGCGCTTTATATGTGGGTGCACGTTACATGCGCTAAAATACAGTAGCTTACCTCAGCAGCACAAGACAGGGTACTGTGTAGCAACCCTCTTTTAATAAGTGTTATTTCCCTCCCTCCCTCCCCAACACCCACCCACCCCTAGGATAATTGTAGCTTTATAGGTACTTACACATCTTAAAAGACAGGAGGTGCTCTCAGGTGAAACACGTTACCCAAATCAGTCATACACTAAGGAACTGAGATTAAGCTTCAGGTGAACAAGGTATAGTAAACGTATTAGGTACAGTTTTATTAGTATAAATATCCATAGCAACCCTTAGTAAGTAAAGAACTTAAAGATCTAAAAACAAACTTAAAACTAAGATGCAGACAGCAGTCCAGCAACAAGATGGGGTCTTTCCAGTCTTTTGCAATGAGTGTCACATGTATGATTTTCTCCCAGTTGGTGAGAGACGTGTGCACTAGGTGCAAGGAGCTCTTTGCTCTCCGGGAACGAGTCCTTTCTCTAGAGGCTAGAGTAGCAGACTTGGAAAACATAAGAAAGGCAGAGAGGTACATAGACGAGACCTACAGGGATATAGTCCTGAAGTCCCACCTCCAATCTGGCAGCATCCCTGTTGCCATGGAAGAGAGAGGTCACGAGACAGGAGAGTATCACCCTGGTGTGGCAGGAAGTGATCCTGTAACTAGGACCTGTCCTCCCAGTGATGTAAAACCCTCTCACACTGAGGAAGTTTCTCCAGGGCCATGTGCCCATGAGGGAAGGGTTAGGACAGCCGTTATAGTTGGTGATTCGATCATTAGGCATGTAGATAGCTGGGTAGCTGGTGGACGTGAGGATTGCCTGATAACATGCCTGCCTGGTGCGAAGGTAGTGGACCTCATGCGCCACCTAGATAAGGTCTTAGATAGTACTGGGGAGGAGTCTGCTGTCTTGGTACATGTCAGTACCAATGACATAGGAAAATATGGTAGGGAGGTTCTGGAGGCTAAATTTAGGCTTTTAGGTAGGAAGTTGAAATCCAGAACTTCCAGGGTAGCATTCTCTGTAATGCTTCTCGTTCCACGTGCAGGACCCAAAAGGCAGGCAGAGCTCAGGAGTCTCAATGCGTGGATGAGACAATGGTGCAGAGATGAGGGTTTTGGATTTGTTAGGAACTGAGGAACATTCTGGGGAAAGGAGGGGCTCTTCCGAAGGGATGGGCTTCACCTTAACTGGGATGGAACCAGGCTGCTGGCATTAACCTTTAAAAAGGAGAGAGAGCAGCTTTTAAACTAGATAATAGGGGAAAGCCAACAGTCACCCAAGAGCGCATGGCTTGGAAGAATGTATCCTTGAAGGATACTACCAAAAGCAGAGAGGTTCCAAAAAAGAGTAAAGTAGCCCAAATGCCCTCGAGTATGGATCAGACACAGCTTAAAGATCCCAAATTACCCATGTCTACCAACAGCCAAATTAATATGAATAAAATACAGTCTCTAAAATGCTTGTATGCAAATGCTAGAAGTCTAAAAAATAAGATGGGAGAGTTAGAATATGAGAGGTTAGATATGATTGGAATATCAGAGACATGGTGGAAGGAGGACAACCAGTGGGACACTGTGATACCTGGGTACAAACTATATCGTAATGATAGAGCTGATCAAATTGGTGGAGGGGTTGCGCTCAATGTTAGAGAGGGCATTGAGTCAGAAAGGATTAAAGTTTTGCAGGAAACAAAATTTGCTGTAGAATCTCTATGGATTGAAATTCCATGTAAAAAGGGGAATGCGATGGCAGTGGGGGTGTACTATCTACCGCCTGGCCAGAATGAACAAATGGATGATAATATGCTCAAAGAAATCAGGGAAGCTAACAAAAGTTACAGCGCAGTAATAATAATGGGTGATTTCAATTACCCCGTTATCGACTGGGTCAGTGTCACGGCAGGACATGCTAGGGAGATAAAGTTCCTAGATGAAATAAATGACTGCTTTTTGGAGCAGCTGGTTCATGAACCGACCAGAGGGGAAGCCATATTAGACCTAGTCCTTAGTGGAACACCAGATCTAGTGCAAGAGATAAGAGTGTTGGGGCCAATTGGCAATAGTGATCATAGCATGATCACCTTTGAGTTAATTAGTGGAGGAGGGATAGTAAGGAAATCCACAGTACTACCTTTTAACTTTTGAAAGGGAGACTATGATAAAATGAGGAAAATAGTTAAGAAAAAACTAAAAGGAGCAGTTGCAAAGGTTAAAGACTTACATCAAGCTTGGGTGTTAATGAAAAATACTATCTTGGAAGCCCAGGCCAGCTGTATGCCACGCTTTAAGAAAAGTGGAAGGAAGTCCAAAAAACTGCCAGCATGGTTTAAAGGTGAGGTCAGAGAGGCTGCTGTTGCCAAAAAAGCATCTTTCAGGAAATGGAAAAAAGAGCCAAACGACGAAACCTGGAAACAGGACAAGCACTGGCAAGTCAAATGCAAGGCATTGATAAGGCAGGCAAAGGGAGAATTTGAGAATAAGCTTGCTGTGGAAGCAAAAATGCAAAATAAAGACTTTTTCCAAGTACATTCGTAGCAAAAAACCTGTGAGAGAGTCAGTTGGTCCATTAGATGATAGAGGGGTTAAAGGGGCACTAAGAGGCGACAAGGTGATAGCGGAGAGACTGAATGAATTCTTTGCTTCGGTCCTTACTGAGGAAGACGTAGGGATGTTACCCATGACTGAAGTGGTATTTAAAGGTGTGGAAGAATTGAAGGAAATTCGGGAAGATGTATTACATCTATACATCGGGAAGATGTATTACAACTATTAGATAAACTGAAGAGTAGCAAATCACCTAGGCTGGATGGTATACATCCAAGGGTGTTGAAGGAACTGAAATATGAGATTGCAGACCTGCTATTAGTAATCTGTGAACTATCATTAAAATAATCTCTAATACCTGAAGATTGGAGGATCGCCAATGTAACACCAATTTTTAAAAAAGGTTCCAAGGGTGATCCGGGAAACTACAGACCGGTGAGCCTGATGTCAGTACCGGGAAAAATGGTAGAAACCATCATAAAGAATAAAATTACTCAGCATGTAGATAGTCATGGCCTAATGGGAGACAGGCAACATGGCTTTAGACAAGGAAGATCTTGTCTTACTAATCTGTTATGTTTTTTTCAAGGTGTGAATAAACAGGTAGAAAAAGGTGAGTCGGTTGATATAGTGTATCTGGACTTTCAGAAAGCCTTTGACAAGGTCCCTCATCAGAGACTTTTGGCAAAACTAAAGAGTCATGGGATAGGAGGCAGTGTACTACTGTGGATCAGGAACTGGTTAAAAGATAGAAAGCAGAGGGTAGGGCTAAATGGTCAATTTTCCTAATGGAGAAAGGTGAATAGTTGTGTACCCCAGGGATCTGTGCTGGGTCTGCTGCTTTTTGACATATTCATAAACGACCTGGAAAGTGGAATAACGAGTGAGGTTATCAAATTTGCAGATGACACAAAACTATTTAAAGTTGTTAAAACCCAAGAGGATTGTGGAAAATTGCAAGAGGATCTTGATAAATTGGAAGACTGGGCATCCAAATGGCAGATGAAATTTAATGTGGACAAGTGCAAAGTTATGCACCTAGGGAAGAACAACCCAAACTATGGTTACACGATGCAAGGTTCCACATTAGGAACCACCACCCAGGAAAAAGATTTAGGCGTCATTGTGTATACGATGTTAAAACCCTCGGCCCAGTGTGCAGCGGCGGCCAAGAGAGCAAATAGAATGCTAGGTATCATAAGGAAAGGAATGGAAAATAAAACAAAAGATATTATAATGCCTCTATATCGTTCCATGGTGAGACCGCACCTTGAATATTGTGTGCAATTCTGGTCGCCGTATCTTAAAAAGGATATAGCGATATTAGAAAAGGTTCAGAGAAGATCCACCAAAATGGTAAAGGGGATGGAAGGATACTCCTATAAAGAAAGGATAAAAAGGTTAGGGTTCTTTGACCTGGAAAAGAGACGGCTGAGGGGAGATATGATAGAAGTCTATAAATTAATGAACGGAGTGGAACGGGTAAACGTAGATCGATTTTGTTTACATTATCAGAATATAGAAAGACTAGAGGACATGCAAAGAAGCTACAGGGTAAACTATTTAAGACTAATAAAAGAAAATATTTTTTCACTCAACGTGAAATCAAACTCTGGAATTTGTTACCAGAGGATGTAGTAAAGGCTGTTAGTGTAGCTGAGTTTAAAAAAGGTTTGGACAAGTTCCTGGAGGAAAGGTCCATAAACCATTATTAAGAAGGGACCCGGATATCAATGCTTGACCCAGTACAAGCATTGTGGAACCTGTGTCTTTTGGGGAAACTGCTAGGTACGTATGACCTAGATTGGCCACTGTTGGAAAAAGGATACTGGGCTTGATGGACCTTGGTCTGACCCAGTATGGCATATCTTATGTTCTTATGTTATGTTGGGTATAGAGAGAGAAGAGGAGGGGGCCCAAGACAGATCCATGGGGTACACCTATATGGAGCGGGGTAGGGGAGGAGGAGGAGCCACCCGAACATACACTGAATGAGCGATGGGAGAGGTAGGAGGAGAACCAGGATAGTATGGAGTCCTTGAAGCCAAGCGAGGAGAGGGTGATGAGGAGAAGGTCGTGGTCAATGGTGTCAAAGGCAGCAGAAAGGTCAAGAAGGATGAGGACAGAGTAGAGGCCCTTGGATTTAGCCAGGAACAGGTCATTTGTGACTTTAGTAAGTGCCTTTTCAGTGGAGTGTAGGGGACAGAAGCCGGATTCAAGTGGGTTAGGAGGGCCTGGGAGGTGAGGAAGTCGAGGCAGAGATGGTGGACTGCTCGTTCTAATAGTTTGGATATGAAGGGAAGGAGGGAGATGGGTCGATAGTTAGAGGGGGATGTGGGATCAAGTGAGGGTTTCTTGAGGAGGGGTGTGACAACAGCATGTTTGAAGTCAATGGGGACAGTTGCAGTGGAGAGTGAACGTTTGAGGATATGAGTGATGGAGGGGACAATGGTGAGGGGGATGGAACATAGGAGATGGGTGGGGATAGGGTCTGATGGACAGGTGGTGGGTTTGGAGGAGGACAGAAGGAGTGCAGTTTCTTCCTCAGAGATCGGAAGGCCGCAAGAGAGGGTGGCAGAGGGAGTATGGATGGGGGAGGAGAATTGGGGGGAGGGGGGGTAGATGGGTGGGTAGGGAATTGGAGGGTAATCTTGTGGATTTTGTCATGGAAGTAGTCGGCTAGGGTTTGGGCAGAAAGGGAGTGCGGGATCGGGGGGGGGGGTGGGACCTTAAGAGAGAATTGAGGGTATTAAAGAGACTGTGAGGATCAGATGCAAGGGAGTTGGTCAGATGGATGTAGTAATCTTGTTTGGCAAGTGCTAAGGCTGACTGGAAGGAGCCAAGCATGAATTTGAAGTGTAGAAGGTCTTCCGGGGAACGGGATTTGGACCAAGCTCGTTCGGCAGAATGGGCGCAGATGCATAGGTAACGGATTGTGGATGAAAGCCAGGGTTGGGAAGTAGATCGTTTGACAGGACTTGGGATGGGAGGGGCAAGAGTGTCAAGGGCTGAGGATAATGTAGTATTGTATGAAGATAATGCCTTGTCGACAGATTTGGAGGATAAAATGGAGGAAAGAGATGGAGAGATGGTGGAGGAGAGAGTCAGGGGATCAATATTATGAAGGTTTCTAAATAGGTCGGAGGAGACAGGACGAGATTGGGACGGCGGAAGCTGAAGAGTAAATGTTAAGAGTTGGTGGTCAGATGATGGAAGGATTGATTTGCGGAAGTTTGAAGGAGAGGAGTTGGAGAAGAGTATTAGGTCAAGGCAGTGGCCGTGTAGATGTGTGGGGGCAGTGGAGCAAAGTTGGAGGTTGAAGGAGGAGATAAGAGCAAGGAGCTTTGAGGCATGGGGGTCAGAGGGGTTGTCAGTGTGAATGTTGAAATCGCCAAGAATGAGAGTGGGGGAGGAGGGATCCATAAAGGCAGAAAGCCAGGAGTCGAAGTCGGTGAGGAAGGTTGATTTGGATTTGTCCGGTGGATGATAAATAGCAGCTACTCGGAGGGGAAATGGTAAGAGGAGGCGAATGGAGTGGACTTCGAAGGAGAAGGGGGAGTGTGATTGGGGTGGCAGGAGGAGTTGGAATTGGCAGGAGGGAGAGAGTAGGAGGCCAACGCCACCACCGCGACCAGTAGTTCGAGGTGTATGGGAGAACTGGTAGCCCCCATAGCAGAGAGAGGCAATGGATGTGGTGTCGTCTGTGGGGAGCCATGTCTCGGTCAAGGCAAGAAGGTGTAGGGCATTGGAGATAAAAAGGTCATGGATAAAAGGCTTTTTTTAAAATGACTTGAGCATGCGTTCCATAGGGCACATGAAAACAGGAGAGTGGAGGGGGGGAGGAGAGGGATATGGATAGTTACGTGTAGATTTCTTATCAGAGTAGCATGGGGGTCTCTTTCTAGGGTAATGCCAAGATTTAGAGGGAGCAGGGTGTGGGTGAGCATGCTCTCCAAAAGGGACATGAGGGAGGGGGAATGAGGGGTAAGTTGAAGGTATCGGGTAGGTTATGTGAGGGATTATTTTTGGGGGTAGGGTTGGAGTTGATATCTATGGATGAGTGATTGTGGGATGAATGAGGAAGGGTGGAAGGAGGGAGGAGCGGGATGTGGATGAGATTAGATAGGGTACCTGAGGAATTTTCTTTAGTGTGGGAAAGAAATCGGGGGGGGGGGGGCCCGGGGGTGGGGTTGATATTACCTGATGAGAGAAGGAGAAGGAGTAGGAGTATTAGAGAGCGAGGTAAGGTGGAGATAGTACAGCGGAAACGAGGGTGGGGTTGCCTTAAAGAGAGGGGGGGTCGGTTGAATGCGGGGGATGGTCTAAAGAAGCTCAAGTGTAGGTGCTAGGCTAGGGGGCAGAGTGGAGGGAGAAGTGAGGAAGGTAGAGAGGGGGGCTGGTTGAATGCGGGGGATGGTGTGAAGAAGCTCAAGAGCAGGTGCTAGGCTAGGGGGCAGAGTGGAGGGAGAAGTGAGGAAGATAGGGGGAGGGAAGGGGGAAGAGGAGGGGGGTGTTGGTAGGAGGGGAGGCAGTTGAGGAGGATAATGAAGAGGAGGACAATTTTAGGGAAAGGGGGTTTGAATTTATACCTTTTTGAAGTAGCAGTTCAAGGCACATTATATTAAGGTGCAGTAGGTATTTCCCTGCCCCCAGAGGGCTTGCTATATAAAAGTTGAAGGGCTCAGTATTCAAAATACATTAGGCAGGATATTCAGCGGCACTAACATGGTTAGTGTCACTGAATATTTATTTATTTATTTTTATATACCGCACTATTTCAAAATCAGCATGGTTTACAATGAACAGATAGTAATGCTTTACATAGAACAGAACAACAACATTTGATAATAAACTAAACAGATTTGTCAACTTGGGTAACAGGGTAACTATTTACAGGATAGTTAGAGGACCATGTGTTAGGTGTGTCTGAGGTCTGACAGGTGGGATCAGAGCAGAACTATGTGATATGATCATATTGTAGTTAGAAGAGGTGGGTTTTTATTGCTTTTCTGAATGTTGATAGGTTGGAGATGGCGCAAATTGGGGCAGGGAGGGAGTTCTAGAGTGACAGCTCATAAAGGGAGAACGCTCTGTTCCTAGTAGCTTGGGAGCTCTTTTTTATTGCTGATGGGATGGTGAGGGTATTAGCCATGATAGCTCTTCTCATTCTAATTATTCGGAGTCCATTGTAGAATTTCTTCCAGAGAGATTGCGGAGAGGCTGTGCAGGATTTTAAATGTTATTAGGAGAGCTTTGTACTTTAGGTGGCTAGCTATAGGGAGCCAATGCAGTTGTTCCAGGATGGGAGTAACATGTTCATTTCTGGAGGCACCATACAGGGTTCAGGCTGCAGTGTTCATGGCCATTTGCAGGGGGTGAAGTGTGCAGACTGGAAGGCCATGAAGGATGATATTCACATAATCAAGTATGGGATGATAAGAGCTTGAAATACGGTGAAGAAGTCGGCAGCCTCTAGCAAAGGCCATAGGTGATGGAGGGTTTTTATTTTATGGTATACTGACTTGATAACAGACTTTATGTGTGCTTCCATACTCAGATGCTGGTCCAGTGTAATACCTAGATACCGCACCTCATGTTTTGTTATCAGATCTGCATCTTTCACCCGTAAGTGTGGTGGAGGTAGGAAAGTTGGATCTTTGGTGACAAACAGCACTTCAGTCTTCTTACAGCTGACCCTCAAGTTGTGTGTACCCAGTCAGTCCGAGATAGCATTAAAACATTCAGTGATTCTGGTGTAATTGGGACTGTCTAAGGCAAAAGGGGTGTACAGCAGTACATCTTCAGCATAGATGTTGTAAAGTATATTGTAAGACTGGATTATAGCGCAAATCGGTTGGATATATATATTGAATGGCAGGGCACATAGGGATGAGCCTGCAGTACCACTTGTGTTTGTTGGTAGGTTGCTGATGTTTGATCACCCAAATGTACTATCTGTTGACAGTTGGTCAGGTAAGATCTACACCAGTCTAAGGCCAGGTTCTGAATGCCTTTTTGTTGTAGTCGCGCAAGCAGCGGTATCCAGGAATATTAGGATGAATCCCTGTTTTGCTTTGTTCATGCACATGATGAGTTGTTAATGAGAGTGACTAGTAAGGTTGTGACACCATGTTGTTGGCAGAATCCATGCTGTTGATGGTCTAGAGGAACGTAGGGATCAATGTGGTGCTGGATTTGCTGCTGGACTAGTTTCTCTGTTATTTTAACTAAGAACGGGAGGCTAGAGATGGCCCTATAGGAATTCATGAGGGTCCAGCTTGGAGTTTTTCAGAAGAGGTCTTATGGTGGTGGTTTTTAAAGGTGTAGGGACTAGGCCTTTGGAGAAGGAGAGGTGTACGAATCTTGCGATGAACACGCTTAAGTCAGTGCAGGCTGACTTGATCCAGTGTGATGGGCATGGATCAGATGGGGAGGTGGTGGTATTGAGCCCCCTTATGGTATCCTCGATGTGCTCAGCGGAGCATGGGTAGAAGAGGTGTAGGCCAGGGATGTTTGGTGTTTACATTTGGAAGTGTGTCTGAGAACAGATGTCCTGTATTAGTGGGATTCCAGTGGGCTTTATTTTGGAAGTGGGTAGCGAAGTCCCTTGGGTGGGGGGTGCCAACAAGATGCGGCTTCGTTGAGTCCTTTATGAGAGATTGAATGATTCCAAAGAGTTCTCAGGGCTTGTTAAGGAAGCGCATTAGAATATCGGTGTGGTATTCCTTCCTTCACTGGTTAACTGCATCGCGGTATTCTTGCAGGGATTTCATGCATGCAGCATGATCTTGGGGGAGCCTAGAGTGTCACCATTTCTATTCAAGCTTCCTGAGTTGTATCAGAGACTCATGAAGATCAGCTGTAAACCATAGAGT
Source organism: Ichthyophis bannanicus (assembly GCA_033557465.1). NCBI lineage: Eukaryota > Metazoa > Chordata > Amphibia > Gymnophiona > Ichthyophiidae > Ichthyophis > Ichthyophis bannanicus. The sequence continues at coordinate 555,078,335 of CM066031.1, forward strand.
TGTGTGATTCCTTTTGGTGGGTTTAGTAAGTTGTGGTCGGAGTGCAGCTTTGCTTAGGGTAGAGTTCCACATGAATACAAGTTCATGTGAGGTGTCTGTAATAAGGTTGGGTAGTCTCTTCCAGGAATTCATCTGTTGAAAGGCCAGAATCGATGGGCTTGAGATGGTGTAGCAGTCATAGTAGGATCACGTTCTCGTGGGGATATGGAAAAGTATGGCCTTGTGGTCAGATCATGATATGGTTATAGTTTGTGGTTGGTCAGGGTTGCTGTCTATTAGCGTGGATGAGGGTGCAAAGATAAGGTCCAAAGTGTTTCCTCTTGTGTGGGTGGGGGAATGTATTCGTTGTTCATAGTTTAGTGTAGACATGGCATCAAGGAAGGCCGAGGAGTGCTTTGTTGAGAGCGCGGGGAGGTTGAAGTCGCCTAGCAGCCAGAGTGGTCTGCCCTTTGTTGGTTGGTTGGATGCTAGGTCAAGAATTATGGAGAGGTCATCTGCACATGTAGAGGGGGCTTGGTAGAATAGCGACATTTCCAGGTGCTTATTTGCAGTCGTGATGGTATACATGGTATTTGTGCTGTGTGATGTCAGGTATTGAAATTGAAGGTCACATCTGGCCATGATCAAGATGCCTCCACCTCTTCCACTTGTTCTTGGGCAATTAAAAAGATCGTAGTTTGGAAGCTTCAGTTGATTTGTAATTACGGCATCTTTATCAGTGAGCCATGATTCTGTGACAAAGAGCATGCCTAACTTATGGTACTCAACATAGTCAATAATTATTGGCCATTTATTTTGAATAGATTGGGCATTTACAAGCATACAAGTTAGATTTCTTTCATGTGGAGGCTTCCATCTGAGGCTGGCATATGATGTGAATGAGATGATTGAAGCATGCTGTGCATGATGTCTTCATATAGGTGAAAGCACTTTCATGTCTTCTCTGGGCATAGGCGTTTATGGTGGGGATTAGGCCTTGTTGTTGGGAAAAAGTTTCAACCTGTGTGATGGATTGTGCAAGGCAATAAAGAACTATTATGCCTGTCAGCAGGTCCTGCATTGTGTAAGTGAGTGGAGTAAAGTTAGGGATGTTGGGCTGAATGAAACCGATGGACAATGAGTGGGGCTGAGCAGAATTGTGAGACTAGCTACTACCTAGTGTGTCAGCAAGTGTCTTCTAGTCGAGCTAAAGAGGCAGAGTTGTAAGCCTTATTGCCAGTCTGCATACATGCATAATATGTATCTAGTAAGTTATCAATTCCAAATGCAGGTTAAACAGCAAGATAACGGGAATAAATTCTTGCTCAGCAGTACAAGCATATGGTGATCGCATAAACTAACCAAATATTTATATGTTATCTGGCATAGGCATTACCTTAGCACACTGCAAGCTCTAAAAGGTAGGTGGCACAGAGCTGAGAAGTCAGTGGTAGCATTAACACAATAGTACAGCACTTAGTACAGGAGCATTTAGTTAAGAGGGAACTCTTACCCTTTGTTGCAGTGTGTGTCATACGAATGGTTATACAAACAGCTATCATTTCAATAGAGTTCAGCCTATACAGCCAGCAGTGGAGGCCCGCGCCTAAGGGCCATGCCAAAGGGCCCCCGGTGAGGCCGTCAGGCACGTGCACACCTTCTGGTGCTGTTTTTAAAGTCGTGCTTGTCCAGCCATGGGTACTGCTGCTACATGCTCCGATGTTAACCGGTTAACATCGGGGCGTTCCGTGGGTGTTACCCAGGGCTAACTATTCATCAGCAATATTCAGCCACTGCCCAGTTATCCTTCAGCAGTGAAAGTCAGGAGCAGCAAAGGTTGTCCTAACTTTTGCTGCCGAAAGTAACCGAGCAGCAGCAGCTGAATATCACTTCTGCCCGGTTAGCATCCTGCTTCGACGGCTGACATGGATATTCAATGTCACTGGCTGGATTTGGTCCTGGCATTGAATATCTGGGTTTAGTGTTCAGGGGCAACGGCTAGCTGTTGTAATTGCGCTACCTGCTGCTGATGAATATCAGGCCCAAAGTTACTAACATGCACTACCATGCTGATGTGCATTATTAACTAGGTCCCACTGCATAAAATGGGACCTACAGTAAGAACATGCATTAAAGGTATTTGTGCACGCTAATAAGAGCATAAGAAAAACCATGCCGAGTTAGACTAAGGTGTATTGAGTCCAACATCCTGTTTCCATTTATGGAAAGAGTGGTGGATCTGTGGAATAGTCTCCCAGTGGAGGTGATAGAGATGAGGACAGAAGTCAAAAAGCATGAGACAGAGGATCTCAAAAAAAAAAAAGGGGGACTGTTATAGTTGTTGATATGGAAGAACAGACTAGATAGGTCATGTGGTCTTTTTCTGTCGTCATTTTCTATGTTTCTATGGTGTGGGCCTCCAGAGCCAGGGGCATTGAGGAATGCATCTTATTACTCTTGATGCAGCACATGGCCAAATCCACCACCATGGAATTGTGAGACAGTTGTGTTGTCTCAAAGTCCGGGCTCTTGAGGACTCAATACATGGAATCGAGCCACTTGCTCACCATAGGCACCATAAGTGGGGTCTCCCATATCCTCAGAAGGAGCCGCTCCAGAATGGGGTGGACAGGGACATTGATGGCCTCCTTTGGTGGGGTGGGATACTGGAGGATCTCAAGCTCCTCATCTCGAGGCTCCTCTTCCGCCTCAAGGGTGAAAGGCAGGGCCTTTCCCATGTCCCTCACAAACTCCAGAAAAGAGTGGTCCTCGTGGGGAGACCTTCGACGCTCAAGAGAAGGTAAGGCATCCTGGTGCCTTGACGCCTCCAGGGACTTGTCCTCAGTCTCTCAGTCGGAGTCCAAATCATTGAGGAACTCGAAGTATCGACAGTCCAGTGCAGCCTTTGAAGTCATGGAGACTAATGCCACTGATGTTGATGGATAAGACTTGGAAGCATCACAAAGTTTAGCATGCTGTTTCTCTTAACTCTTCAGCCTTCTTCCTGTCATCTATAAACATAAATTACAAGAAGAGGGTTTGTGACTAGGTCCCAAGCACTGGAGGCACCATTTGTGCATGTCCATAATGGATATGGTCCTCAAGCACCTGGAACAACTCTTAAACCTGCTGGCAAGTTTTTGGGACATGTCATATGGTAAAAAACAGCCACACTGAAATCAAATGGCTCAGTATTGAAGAAAAAAAATACAGACAAGCCTGACCAGATTGCTAAGTGCCTAAAGTGGTTGAAGCATTGCAGAAAAGGAAAGGTGAAATAAAGGAAGGGTTAAGGCACTTTTTTTCTTTAAAAAACAGAAAAGGAGTGCACTAATAACCTGCAGATAAGAGATTACTCACATGCTGATGAAAACATGTCTGAGGGGCTCTGTGGAAAAGAATGGACTGAAGCTACAGTAAGCTGGCATCACTGCGGCATAGTAACATAGTAAGTGACGGCAGATAAAGACCAGCATGGTCCATCTAGTCTGCCCAGCAAGATGGCAAGAGTAGGTGCACCTGTTGCTCTGTGCAGACAACCCCTCCCCATGTCTTTGTTTAGGGGTGAACCCACCACTCCATGTAGGACACCCCTATTTGTTGAGATGTTAGATGGTTCAGAAGTTAGATTCCACTGTGTTTGTCCCATGCCGTTTTGAATTCTGTCACCGTGTTTGCCCCCACCACTTCCATCGGGAGGGCATTCCAAGCATCCACCACCCTTTCAGTGAAGAAATATTTCCTGACATTGCCTTTCAATTTATCACCTTGCAGCTTCATGTTATGTCCTTTAGTTTTACAGCTTCCCCATCTTTGGAAGAGGTTTGTTTGTTCATCATTTCTCTTTAAGTATTTAAAGGTCTGAATCATATCTCCCCTGTCCCTCCTCTCCTCCAAAGTGTACATATGTAGGTCTTCAAGTCTCTTCTCATAAGGCTTCTGACGCAGGCTCCAAATCATTTTGGTCGCCTTTCTCTGAACAGTTTCCAGTCTTTTTACATCTTTTGCAAGATATGGTCTCCAAAACTGAACACAGTATTCCAAGTGAGGCCTCACCAGTGACTTGTACAGTGGCATAAGTACCTCTTCCTTTCTGCTGGTAATCCCTCTTTGTATGCAGCCCAACATCCTCCTGGCTTTTGCTACCACCTTGTCGCATTGTTTTGCCACCTTGAGATCATCAGAGATAATCACACCAAGGTCTTTCTCCTGAACCGTGCATACCAACCTCTCACCCCCTATCGTGTACATTTCCCTTGGATTTCTGCTACCCAAGTGCATGACACTGCACTTTTTCACATTAAATTGTAGTTGCCAAGCATTAGACCAGTCTTCCAGCTTTTGTAGATCTTTCCTCATATTAACCACTCCCTCGGAGGAGTCCACTCTTGCAAATTTTTGTGTCATCTGCAAAAAGACAGACCTTTCCATTCAGTCCTTCAGCAATATCACTCACAAATATATTGAACAGTGCCGGGCCCAGGACCGAACCATGGGGCACCCCGCTAATCACCTTCCTCTCATCCGAGTGAGCTCCATGTACCATCACCTTCTGTTGTCTGTCAGTCAACCAATTTCTAATCCGTTTACCATCTTGGGACCCATCCTCAAACTGAGTTTATTGGCAAGTCTCCTATGAGGAACAGTATCAAAGGCTTTGCTGAAATCCAGGTAGATGACATCTATTGCATGTCCCTGATCTAGTTCCTTGGTCACCCAGTCAAAGAACTCAATCAGATTTGTTTGGCAAGACGATCCTTCGGTAAAACCATGTTGCCTCGGATCTTGCAACCTGTTGGTTTTGAGAAAGTTCACTATTCGCTCTTTCAGGAGCGCCTCCATTACTTTTCCCGCCACCGAGGTAAGGCTCACGGGCCTGTAGTTTGACACTTCTTCCCTGTCACCACTTTTGTGTAGAGGTACAATATCAGCCATTCTCCAGTCCTGAGGAACCTCTCCTGTTTCCAAGGATCTGTTGAAGACATCCTTTAACGGTCCTGCAAGAACCTCTCTGAGCTCTTTCAGTATCCTGGGATGTATCCCATCCGGTCCCATGGCTTTGTCCACTTTCAGTTTAGCAAGTTGTTCTAACACCTCATCTTCTGTGAATGGTGTGGTATCTATTTCATTCCTATTTTTATATTTGGGAGTCACAGCTGGTCCATCTCCAGGATCTTCTTTAGTAAAAACAGAGCAGAAGTATTTGTTTAGCAATTTCACTTTTTCAGTGCCACTTTCCACGAGTCCTTTCCCAGCACTTCTGAGTCCTGCAATTCCAACTCTGATCTTCTTCCTTTCCCGAATATACCTGAAGAAAGTTTTGTCGCCACCCTTAACATCTTTAGCCATCTTTTCCTCTGCCTTTGATTTTGCTATCCTTATTTCTCTTTTAGACTCTTTTAGCTTGATTCTGTATTCATTTCTGTGTTCTTCTGTTTGCAAGCTTTTGAATTTTGCGAAAGATGTGTTTTTTGCCTTTATTTGAGCAGCCACGTCTTTGGAAAACCAAATAGGTTTCCTTCTCCTCTTGTTTTTATTTACTTTTCTTACATATTTATCTGTTGCCCCTTTTATTGCCGCCTTTAGTTTAGCCCATTGCAAGTCCACTTCCCTTATCTCCTTCCACCCCGTCATCTCCTCCTTTAAGTACTCGGCCATTTTATTGAAGTCAGTGTTTTTGAAGTTTAGGACTTTGAGCTTGCTATGATTGGCCTGTACCATGGCTTTTATCTCAAACCACACCGTGTGATGGTCGCTGTTGCTCACAGGGGCACTCACGCAGACATTCGACATGCTATCACCGTTGGTGAGCACTACATCCAACGTTGAGCTTTCCCTGGTTGGTTCCATCACCAATTGTCTAAGTAATGCATCTTTCTCCAGGACCAAGCAGGTAGTCAGTCCTCGCATATGGGTGACGTCGGCGCCGACGGAGCCCTCGTGCGGAGCATTCCCCCAGCTTTCACAGATAGCCTTTGGGAATTGCAGCGCGCATGCGCGGTCCCCTTCCTGCCCAAGGGTGCCATCTTGCTCAGTCTTCTTTTTTCCGCGGAGCCCGACAGACGTAGTTCGTTTTTCCCCGAGGAAAAAGTTGATTTTCTCTATTTTTTCTCCGGTTCGACACCGGATCCTTTACCCACTCGGACCGATACGCCGGTATCGAGTCCTTTCTCTCTTTTTCGGTTTTTGTCCTTTGTGACTGGCGTTCGTGCCTTTTTTCTTTTTTCCCTGGCAGACCGGTCTTTTGACCTAGCAGGGGCCCTTTTTCCCCCGATGGCTGCCAGCGGGTTTAAGAAATGTGAACGGTGTAAGAAACTTATGTCTCTTACCGACACACATGACTGCTGCCTCCGTTGCCTCGGACCCGATCATGACCCGATGATCTGTGGTCCGTGTGGCAAAATGTCCTCGAAGGCGTTGAAGAGTCGGCAGCACCAGAGGGATAAAATTTTTTCTGACTCCGCGTCCGGCCGGGCCCGGACCTCATCAGAGGCCTCAACGTCTCGGGACTCCGGCCCCAAGCAGCGTCGGGGTTCCTCTGAGCGGGGGTCTCCTTCGCGGGAACATCGCAGGAAGAAGAAACCCGCGAGGGCGGCGTCGGTGGACGCTCCTGGTTCCTCGAGGGCCAGGTCGCATAGCCCCGATAGCCGTCCCGGGTCTTTGGAGTCGGAGAGGCCTGCGAAGCATACTCATGTCGAGATGGAGTCTCCTGGACACGTAAGTGCTGTTGTCCTCGTTGACTCTCCTCCGAGGGGGCCCGAGTCGGGGGCTGCTGGGTCTCCTGAGCTCGGACTCAGGTTGACGGCCTTGGAGAGCAGCTTCGCTGCCTTCATGGAACAGCAGCGGGCATTGATCGCCGGTCTCACCGGTGCATCTGCCCCGACCATCGGGACCTCGATGTCCAAGTCGACCCCGGAGGCTGAGCCGATCCTCGAGTCCATGCGGGCTCGAGTCGATCCTCGGCCACGGTCTCCCTCGACCTCCTGTTCGGGGCCGAGGTCGTCGTCGCCGATACCCTCGGCATTGGGGCGGAGGGCATCGGTGCCTGCCCGCCCGACCGGAGCCGCTCGATTCCTCCTCTGAGGAGTCGGGCTGGGAGACGGAGGATGAAGAGTCACCCGACACCCATCGGACTCGGTGTGTCCCCTCGGACTCACCCGAGTCCAAACCTCGGAGACGGTCCCCACCGGAGGATACCCGGTTCTCGGACTTCGTGCGGGATATGGCCAAGGCCTTGGCCTTCCCCGCGGATCCCGAGGAGGAGCCTCGAGCCGAGGAGCTCGAGGCCCTCCAGTATGACTCTCCTCCGAAGGAGGCCTTTACTGTTCCGGTTCCTCCGATGCTGGAGCGGCTACTCTTCCGTATGTGGGAGACCCCGGCTTCGACGCCGGTGTTAAGCAAGCGGGTTGATTCCATTTATCGAGTCCGCAAGAGCCCCGGGTTCCAAAAGGCACAATTACCACACCACTCCATGGTTGTGGAATCGGCCATGCATCAACTGAAAAGTCAGAAGATGCACTCCTCGGTGCCTCCCGGCCAGGAGGCCCGGAACCTGCATGCCCTCGGTAAGAAGTGCTTCCAGGGCTCTATGCTTGCTTGCCGTGTCCAGACCTACCAGCTCTACATGGGCATGTACCTCCGAGACCTGGCAAAGGAAATTGCCGGGTTCTCTGCTGGTCTCTCCGAGGAACCTTTTGCAGAGGTTCCAGGCCTTGTCCACCGGTATTCGAGAGTGCTCGAAGTTTATCTCTTGAGCAGCCTACGATAGCTTCGAGGCTTCGACCCGAATAGCTGGGGCCGGCATCGGTGCCCGCCGACAGGCTTGGCTACAGTCATCCGACCTCGAGCCATGGGTCCAGGACAAGTTGGTCGATGTCCCCTGCCGAGGTGAAAACCTCTTTGGCAAGCCCATGGCTGAAAAGGCTGCAGAACTCGAGACCGAGACTCTGACCAGGACTAGGCTTTCCAGGAAAACCTCTGCCCCTTCTCAGAAAAAGAAGGGCTCGGGAAAAAAGATCTTTTACCCGAGGAAGTCATCTGCCTACAAACAGTACCCTCATTATCAGGCCTCTGCAGCTCCCCAACAGGGTCAGCAGGCCAAGGGGCAGGGACAAGGGCCCCATAGGCCGAAGACCCCCAAGCCACCAACAATGGCCCCTGCTCAGCAGGGTGGGGTTTTTTGACTCAAACAGCATAGCCTCTTCTCCTCAGCTGGCTTCTCTCAGCACAGGAGGCCGGCTGGCCCACTTTGCCCACAGGTGGTCAGCCGTCACATCAGATACCTCGGTTCTTCATATAGTCCAAAAGGGCTATCTTCTCCATTTTCACCAGGTACCTCCCTCCTATTTTCCAGGGGAGCCTCCAAGACTCCCTCTGCACCGGGACCTACTCCTTCAGAAGTTGACAGGTCTGCTAAAGGATCAGGCTGTGGAACCGGTGCCCCATCACCTGAGAGGTCAAGGCTTTTATTCCAGGTACTTTCTGGTGCCAAAAAGAACAGGAGGCCTCAGACCCATCCTAGACTTGTGAAACCTCAACAAGTTCCTGCAGAGGGAAAAGTTCAAGATGCTTACCCTTGGAATCCTGCTGCCTTACCTCCAGCAGGGAGACTGGCTATGCTACTTGGATCTAAAGGATGCGTATACTCACATCTTATCCATCCAGACCACCGACAATATCTCAGGTTTGTTGTGGGAGGAAACCACTATCAGTACAGAGTGCTTCCCTTTGGCCTCTCATCCGTTCCCAGGGTGTTCACCAAGTGCCTGGCAGTGGTGGCGGCCTACCTGCGGCTTCAGGGTCTCTTTGTGTTTCCGTACCTGGACGACTGGCTGATAAGGGGCCAATCTTCCCTGGAGACCAACCAGGCCACCCTTCGCACTGTGGCTCTGCTTCAGCACTTGGGGTTTGTCATAAACTTCACAAAGTCCACTTTGCTCCTGTCCCAGAACTTAGAGTTCATAGGGGCCAGACTAGACACTCTTCAAGCAAAGGCTTTCCTGCCTCTGGACAGGGCCCACAGGCTAATGGATCTGGCCAGCCAGTTTCGCAGCAATTCCCTGGTCTCTGCCAGGCAATTCCTGAGACTACTCGGCTTATGGCTTCCACGGTCCATGTCACCCCCAATGCCCGCCTGCACATGCGTCCTGCTCAGTGGAGCCTTCACACTCAGTGGCATCAAGCCACTGGAGGCCTAACGGACTCAGTGAGGATTTCCAACCTCCTGATCTCCTCCCTGCAATGGTGGCTTCATCTTCCAAATCTAATGCTCGGAGTGGTTTTCCAATCCCCTCCGCATTCTCAGGTGCTGACAACCGATGCCTCTCTTCTCGGTTGGGGAGCACATTGCCAAGGGACACGCACTCAGGGTCTCTGGACCCCTTGGGAGGCTACTCAGCAGATCAACTTCCTGGAGCTACGGGCGATACGCCTAGCTCTGAGAGCCTTCTCCCACCTCGCCTCTCACCAGTCTGTACTGGTCCAGACGGACAATCAAGTTGCCATGTTCTATGTGAACAAACAAGGAGGCACAGGTTCCTTCCTTCTTTGTCAGAAGGCACGACGACTGTGCTCTTGGGCTGTCAATCACGGAATCCTTCTCAAAGCTGTCTACCTCCCAGGTCTGGAAAATTGCCTGGCAGACAGACTGAGCTGGATCCTGCAACCACACGAATGGAGATTGAACCCATTGGTGGTTCAGCAGGTCTTTCTCAAGTGGGGGCTCCCCACCATGGATCTTTTCGCCAGTCCTCTGAACCGGCAACTCCCGAGATTTTGTTCCAGACAACCGCATCCTCTCAGAGTAGCAGCGGATGCGTTTCTGATCTCGTGGTCCACAGGCCTACTGTATGCGTTTCCTCCCACACCACTAGTGTCCAGAACACTGTTCAAAGTTCTCCAGGACGGGGCTTCATTGATTCTCATAGCCCTCAGGTGGCCGAGGCAACCGTGGTTCCCACTTCTGCTACAACTGGCGGTGGACACACCTCTTCCTCTGGGGTTTCAACACGATCTCCTGTCACAGGATCAGGGGACTCTCTTGCACCCCAACCTCCAGTCCCTTCATCTGATGGCCTGGCTGCTGAAAGGGTAGTCCTCGCACCCCTACTACTGCCCCGAGAGGTGGAGGATGTAGTCTTGGCCTCTCGGCATCAATCCACCAGGAAATCCTACGCTCTTAAGTGGCGTAGATTCTCCGCCTGGTGTGCTCAGCACACTGAGAATCCCTTCTCGTGCTTGGTTGCGGTAGTGTTGCAATATTTGCTCTACCTTTACAATCTGGGCCTTAAGTCTAACTCTGTTCGAGTTCACCTTAGTGCTCTATCAGCACACCACTCGCCGGTGGATGGCAGGCCTCTTTCCAGCCACCCTTTGGTGGCTCGTTTCCTCAGAGGCCTTCTTCTGCTTAAGCCTCCTTTGCGTCCACCGGTCCCTGAGTGGGATCTGAATGTGGTCTTGCAGCGGCTTACTTGTCCGCCTTTTGAACCTATGGCTACCTGCCCTCTCCGTTTTCTCTCCTGGAAAACTTTATTTCTGGTAGCTCTCACCTCTGCTAGGCGAGTGAGTGAACTGCAGGCACTAGTGTCTGATCCTCCTTACACTAGGTTCTACCGGAATAGGGTAGTCCTACAGACTCACCCTAAGTTTCTTCCTAAAGTTGTCTCACCTTTTCACCTCAATCAGGAGGTGGTTCTTCCGACCTTCTTTCCCAGGCCGCATGCCAACCGGGCTGAGATGGCCTTGCATACCCTGGACTGTAGGAGGGCGTTATCCTTCTACCTTGACCGTACGTGGGAGCATCGGAAGGCTGTTCAGCTTTTCGTTTCTTTTGACCCCAATAAGTTGGGGCTCCCTGTCTCCAAGCATACGTTGTCCATATGGGTCGCTGACTGTATCGCCTGGGCTTATGGGGCAGCCGGCCTCTCGTTGGAGGGTCGAGTCACGGCTCACCGTGTCAGGGCAAAGGCTGCATCAGTGGCTCATCTCTGCTCTGTTCCGTTGGCAGACATCTGCCGGGCCGCTACTTGGTCTTCAAGCCAGACTTTTGCGGCCCATTACTGCCTTGAGAGGGAGTCCCACAGGGACAGTGCTTTCGGACAGGCAGTACTCCATAATCTCTTTGGGGTTTAGGCAACTCCTACCCTCCGGCCCTGGTGTTGGGCTACCGGTCGAGGGCATTCTCAGAGAAGATTCCTTCCTTCTGTGCTGACGAGCTAGAGGGAGCTCATTTTTCCGCTTGGGGTCTCCAGTAGCCTTAAGCTGGGGAGTCCCATATGTGAGGACTGACTTCCTGCTTGGTCCTGGAGAAAGAGTAGTTACTCACCTGTAACAGGTGTTCTCCAGGAGCAGCAGGAATCAGTCCTCACAACCCTCCCTCCTCCCCTTGGTGTTGCAGTCATATGATTTTTTTTTGCTAATTTTTTGCTGTCTTTTAGCTATGTCATCAGACTGAGCAAGATGGCACCCTTGGGCGGGAAGGGGACCGCACATGCGCGCTGCAATTCCCAAAGGCTTTCTTTGAAAGCTGGGGAAATGCGCCGCACGAGGGCTCCGTTGGCGCCGACGTCACCCATATGTGAGGACTGATTCCTGCTGCTCCTGGAGAACACCTGTTACAGGTGAGTAACTACTCTTGTAGAGCATCCACAATTTTTTTGCTTCTTTCCAGATGTGCAGAAGGAGTAATCCAATCCACATCAGGTAGATTAAAGTCACCCAGTATGATCACTTCCCACTTTGTTGCTATCTTGGCAATATCTATAAGCAATTCATTATCTCTCTCTTCAATTTGAGTCGGAGGTCTGTAGACTACAGCAATATGGATGACAGTGCCATCTCCTCTTTCCAACGCAATCCAGAGCGCTTCTTCTTTTCCCCATGTCCCCTGCATTTCAGTAGCTTTAATATTGCTTTTGACATACAAGGCTACTCCTCCTCCTTTTCCATTTTCTCTGTCTCTTCTGAATAGATTATAGCCAGCTATGGCTATATCCCAATCATGCGATTCATTAAACCATGTTTCTGTAATGGCCACGATGTCCAAATCCGTTTCCACCATTAGGGCTTCCAGGTCCAGAATTTTATTGGTTAAGCTTTGAGCATTTGTGCTCATTGCTTTCCAGCATTTACCTGGCTTGTGTGTATTTTGCATTGATTTTGTTCTGCCCACTTGTTTTTGATGTGTGGTTTAAAAGTGTGTCTGTTTCTGATGTTATTCTGCTGTTGCAGGGGGTGGCATGCAGATGTTGACCTTCCACATCCGTCACCCCCTTTTCCTAGTTTAAATGCATATCCACATACTGCCTGAATTTTTCACTTAGGTTTCTTTTCCCTGTGACAGAGAGATGTAGTCCATCAGCACAGTATAGTCTCTTGTTGGTCCATCTGTTGCCCCAATTGCCAATAAATCTGAATCCTTCTTGTTTGCACCAGGTCTGGAGCCATGTATTAAAGCTGTTAATGCGATGCAGCCTTTTTGTCCCCTTACCAAGAACAGGTAGAACGTCTGAGAATGCAACAGTGTTAACAATGGGCTTGAGTTTCTCTCCCAGAGATTGTAAGTCCTTTTGGGCTGTAGAGGCACTGTTTCTAGCCAGGTCATTTGTGCCCAAGTGGATAATAACATCAAGTTTGGAGTGTTCACTTTTTGCGCTAAGTATTTCAACAACTTGGCTTGTATTCCTGCTAGCTGAAGAGCCTGGTAGGCACATGACTAGCTTCTCTCCTTTGAACTGTGTTCCCAAGTTGGTGCCTCTGATGAAGGAATCTCCAAGTAGTAGTAGTTTTCTTTTTGGTGAGGTTTTCTTCATATTTGGTGCTTTAGCAGGAGATTAGGCATTGTCTGACTCATTTAAGGGCCCTTCAGTTTCTTTGGATTTGGCATCCTCATTAGCCAAGGCAGAGAAGGCATTGTGCAGGGATATCTCTTGATGTATAGGATGTCTCTGCGTTACAGGTTGCAATCTACCAGAACCCACTGTGATCCATTTGTTCCTGTGATGTTTGATTCTTTGTGGGAGTGGTGGTGGACTTTGTTCAGTTTGTATCCTAGAGGAGATATGCTTCATTGCAGCCAGTTCCTCCCTCAGTAGAGACAGTTCTTTATGCATGGCAGCTAGGTCTTTCCTTAGTAGAGTCGGTTCTTCATGCATGGCAGCTGACTTTAGGCATATAGGACAAGCTCTTAGGCTCCAAATGATTCGTCTTTGTATGAAAGTACCACAGTTATTGCACTGAATACACGACATGTTGATTAAGCAGTCCCAGAAGAGGAAGAATAATAATAAGAAAAGATGAAGAAGATGTGGGCTTTAACCCAAGTTAGGAACGACAGATGGCACGTATGTGACCACTGTATAGGCAATGTAGCCCCTGGGGTGAGAGGTAGGGTGGGCGGTAACCTAAGTGTCTCTGGCCAGTAGGCTGTTCCTGAACTGTGGGCACACACAATGGAGTAGGTAAGGGAACCCACCAATAAGGGCAAATAGATAAATATGTGGAGACAAACAGACAGACAGATAGAACTCACAGTTAAGCAGCAAATTCAGCAAAAATCACCTTTTGGGAGAGCTCTGGAAAGCACTCCTCTTCTCAAGGAACAGAAAGGCAATCTGAGCAAGCCCACATGCAGAACAGGAAATGTAGGTCTACAACAATACCTCAGCAGGGGGGAGGGGTAGTCACTCAGGTAGACTAAGAGAAAGATAGTTTAAAACTCTACAGCAATGGAGTAGGTAAGGGAACCCACCAATAAGGGCAAATAGATAGATAAATATGTGGAGACAAACAGACAGACAGAACTCACAGTTAAGCAGCAAATTCAGCAAAAATCACCTTTTGGGAGAGCTCTGGAAAGCACTCCTCTTCTCAAGGAACAGAAAGGCAGGCGGGAAGATGTGCACATTCGTGGTAGGAGCTAGGAATGCTCCCATGTAGGGGCTCCAATGGATGACATCAAACATACATGAAAACGTTTTTCCTTCTTGCCACAGAGAAAGGACAGTTACTTACCTGTAACAGGTGATCTCTGGGAACAGCAGGAATAAGTCTTCACATATGGGTACGTCGGTACCGACGGAGTCTGCGTGGGAACGCTTCCCAACGTCCAATCAAGAGCTTTTGGAAGCATTCCAGCACGCCTGCGTGCTGCCTTCCCGCCTTTCCCAACTGCCTCTCCTCAGTTAAGTTTTAAAGCTGAGACAAAGAGAGAGAGAGAGGAAAGGAAAGATAGATAGAGATACAACTCCTGGGGAGGTGGGAGGGTTGTGAAGACTTATTCCTGCTGTTCCCAGAGATCACCTGTTACAGGTAAGTAACTGTGCTATCTCCAGGAACAAGCAGGAATGAGTCTTCACATATGGGGACTCCCAAGCTGAGATGCCTGGAGCCCCAGCATGTCATAGACTGGAACATGCTATCTCCCAGAACACCAGGCATCCTGAGGATGGAGGGTAGGAGTTGAAGAAAGAAGGATGCTGTGGAACAGCTAACCTAGCATAGGACTGCAGAGATGGAGTCCATGTGTGGATGATGATGGTCATCAATAATATTGCAAAGGATATTGCAATATGGACCTCCCCTGACAGGATTTCACAGAAGTATGGAGGTTCATGGATCTACTGGGAACCCAGTAGAGGAACCTTGAAGAGGACCTCACTGTAAAGTGGAGGTAATAAACCTGTAGGAAAATAGTGGAGGTCAGAATCCTGAAAGTAATAGGTAACCCCAGTAGGAAAAACTGGGGTAGTACAAAAACGGTGGGCCTTCAGAGGAAAGCTTTATGACAAAAACCTAACTCTTTTGGCGGGAGAGTGGCTCACTCTTAGGAGCAAAAAGAGAAAGGCTAACCGATTTGGACAAACAGGCACAGTCCTTGTGGGGAGAAAGGGTATGGGAACCCCTTATATCCCAAAAGAGAGGACAAATGCCTGAGGCGTTAAAGCCTGTGATTAACTGAAGATCCACAATGTCTCTCCTAACTGGGGTTTTTGGAAGGAGTGTGGAGGTGTGCTGAGCTAGAATCGAGCTCAGGCTGAGCTGGGACTGCTCTTGTGAAGCCGACGCTACCCTGAGGATATCGGGCAGGCACGCCCGGGACACCTTGCTCTTGGTGGGACCTCGCTGGAGTTAAAGTGCTGTGTCTGTGACCCTTTGTCGGAGAGCGTTTTTGGAAGGAGTGTGGAGGTGTGCTGAGCTAGAATCGAGCTCAGGCTGAGCTGGGACTGCTCTTGTGAAGCCGACGCTACCCTGAGGATATCGGGCAGGCACGCCCGGGACACCTTGCTCTTGGTGGGACCTCGCTGGAGTTAAAGTGCTGTGTCTGTGACCCTTTGTCGGAGAGCGTTTTTGGAAGGAGTGTGGAGGTGTGCTGAGCTAGAATCGAGCTCAGGCTGAGCTGGGACTGCTCTTGTGAAGCCGACGCTGCCCTGAGGATATCGGGCAGGCACGCCCGGGACACCTTGCTCTTGGTGGGACCTCGCTGGAGTTAAAGTGCTGTGTCTCTGACCCTTTGTCGGAGAGCGTTTTTGGAAGGAGTGTGGAGGTGTGCTGAGCTAGAATCGAGCTCAGGCTGAGCTGGGACTGCTCTTGTGAAGCCGACGCTGCCCTGAGGATATCGGGCAGGCACGCCCGGGACACCTTGCTCTTGGTGGGACCTCGCTGGAGTTAAAGTGCTGTCTCTGTGACCCTTTGTCGGAGAGCATTTTTGGAAGGAGTGTGGAGGTGTGCTGAGCTAGAATCGAGCTCAGGCTGAGCTGGGACTGCTCTTGTGAAGCCGACGCTGCCCTGAGGATATCGGGCAGGCACGCCCGGGACATCTTGCTCTTGGTAGGACCAGGTTGTTTAAATTCTCCTTTGCTCTCTCCGCGACCGTGGAGCGTGACCGCGGGGCGTTTTCTGTAGGGGCGTGTCTAAAGGGGCAAGTCCAGCCCCTTAGACGCCACTGCGACGCCTCTGTGACATCGGCTCCTTGAGGAGTAGGGACTACTTGTATGAACATTATCTTGCTGTTCCATTGTTTGTTCATCGTAAGTTTTAGGGTCTTTTTCCCTTTTGTGGTGTAATTGTATTGCCTTATTTCTATGACTTTATATGATGGGCAAACGGAAGGCTAAGGTAGTTCTTAAATCTCAGGATGCTGGAACCGGAGCTATTAAACCGGTTGGCCCCCTAAACATGTAGTTCCTCTACCTATAGCACAATCCTCTCCCGACGGGGTCTCCTTAAGCCCCGATGGAAGATCTCCTCCTCTTTGCCCAGGTTCCGCTATCTCTTTAGTGTCTAAGGCACCTTTTGATATTCCCTGTGTGGTGAGTTCTGGTATAAATATTCCTAATCTGGTACAGGGATTAGATCTTGATGCCCCCTTGGAGACATCGGATCTGTCCCTTGAAGCTGATGTAACTCTGAAGGATGTTTTGAAGGCTGTTAAAATTATTGATTTAAAGGTATCTACGAAGTTAAATTCCCTGGCTACCTTCACCCAGGAGACTGCTATTGTGTTGCAGCACCTGGATAGGAAGGTAAATTCATTAGACACTGTAGTTTCTAAATTAGAGTCTCAAGTACCTATTTTGCAATCTGTTCATGCTTCTACTATTAAGGATTCCTTAGTTTTACATGCCAAAATGGAAGCTTTGGAGAACTCTATGCGTCGTTGTAACCTGAGATTTTTAAATTTCCCTCAATCCTCTTTACTTTCAGCTTCTATCTTATTGGAAAAGTATCTTAAGGAAGTGTTGATGATATCGGAGTCTATAGTAGTTTCTCAAATTTATTATGTCCCTTCAACCTCTAAAAGGGAAAACATTGCTGATGATGCACTGGATGAGATTGTTCCCACTATTGCTAACCTCACCGCTTTTATTGAAGATTCCTCTGACACTATCACTTTGAGATCCACATTGCTAGTAACCTTTCCTTCAGTTTCTATTAAGCAGCGTATTCTTAAAGCCTATTTCAAAGTAAAGGCACTTAAGTTTTGTGGACAAGTAGTGCAGGTTTTTCCAGATGTGGCACGTGTTACTCAATTGCGCAGAAGGCAGTTTCTAGCATTAAAACCTCGGGTTTTGGCCCTTGGTGCCATTTTCTTTCTGAGGTTCCCTTGTAAGTGTGCTATTGGGGTTGATGGCACTTCTTATATTTTTACTGATGCCTCTCATCTGGAAATGTTTCTACAGGATAGACAGGGTTAGGAGGAGACAGCTCTGTTAGATAATGATCACCTTCCATATTTGTAGACCTTAGGGTCTGGGTTTCTATGATTGGTATTTTCTATTTTTCTTTTGCTTTAAAACGCTCTCTCTTGATGTGGACTAGATCATGTATATTTGCCTTTTCAAGTTCGCTATGGGCTTGTTATATGTATTGTTTACTTTGAATGACCTGTTTTCTATTTTTTTGATCATGTATTTGATTGGAAATTTAATAAAAAGATATTTGAAAAAAAATAAATAAATATGGATATGTAGGCCTACATATGGGTGTCTGCAATTAAACAGACAGAGATATGCCTACAGCACAGTGATCACATAGGATATGTGGAGAGGAAAGATTCATCTAACAACAAGGAGGTGGAACCTACTTGAGAAGACATATAGAGAATCTATTCCTCCTGGTCATGATCTGCAAGAATGCTAGCTAGTGAAAAATAACCATAAGAACATAACATAAGATATGCCATACTGGGTCAGACCAAGGTTCATCAAGCCCAGTATCCTGTTTCCAACAGTGGCCAATCTAGGTCATACGTACCTAGCAGTTTCCCCAAAAGACACAGGTTCTGCAATGCTTGTACTAGGTCAAGCATTGATATCCTGGGTCCCTTCTTAATAATGGTTTATGGACCTTTCCTCCAGGAACTTGTCCAAACCTTTTTTAAACCCAGCTACACTAACAGCCTTTACTACATCCTCCGATAACAAATTCCAGAGTTTGATTACACGTTGAGTGAAAAAATATTTTCTTTAATTAGTCTTAAATAGTTTACCCTGTAGCTTCATTGCATGTCCCCTAGTCTTTCTATATTCTGATAAGGTAAACAATCGATCTACGTTTACCCGTTCCACTCCGTTCATTAATTTATAGACTTCTATCATATCTCCCCTCAGCCGTCTCTTTTCCAGGTTAAAGAGCCCTAACCTTTTTAGCCTTTCTTCATAGGAGTATCCTTCCATCCCCTTTACCATTTTGGTGGCTCTTCTCTGTACCTTTTCTAAAATCGCTATATCCTTTTTAAGATACGGCGACCAGATATGCACACAATATTCAAGGTGCGGTCTCACCATGGAACGATATAGAGGCATTATATCTTTTGTTTTATTTTCCATTCCTTTCCTTATCATACCTAGCATTCTATTTGCTCTCTTGGCTGCCGCTGCACACTGGGCCGAGGGTTTTAACATGGTATCCACAATGACGCCTAAATCTTTTTCCTGGGTGGTGGTTCCTAATGTGGAACCTTGCATCGTGTAACCATAGTTTGGGTTGTTCTTCCCTAGGTGCATAACCTTGCACTTGTCCACATTAAATTTCATCTGCCATTTTGATGCCCAGTCTTCCAATTTATCAAGATCCTCTTGCAATTTTTCACAATCCTCTTGGGTTTTAACAACTTTAAATAGTTTTGTGTCATCTGCAAATTTGATAACCTCACTCGTTATTCCACTTTCCAGGTCATTTATGAATATGTCAAAAAGCAGCGGCCCCAGCACAGATCCCTGGGGTACACCACTATTCACCTTTCTCCATTGGGAAAATTGGCCATTTAGCCCTACCCTCTGCTTTCTATCTTTTAACCAGTTCCTGATCCACAATAGTACACTGCCTCCTATCCCATGACTCTTTAGTTTTACCAAAAGTCTCTGATGAGGGACCTTGTCAAAGGCTTTCTGAAAGTCCAGATACACAATATCAACCGACTCACCTTTGTCCACCTGTTTATTCACTCCTTCAAAAAAACATAACAGATTAGTAAGATAAGATCTTTCTTGTCTAAAGCCATGTTGGCTGTCTCCCATTAGGTTGTGAACTCACAATAATTTCAATTGTGGTCTATTTTGTTGAACGTGAAATATCAATGTATGTACTTGCAAGACGTTCAAAAGAACCAAAAACTGTAGTAAGCTTCTTTTTATTTTTTATTTTATTTTACTTTTCTTTGCATTCAAGATATAAGATACAAAAACAGGATTCCTCCTTCTCTCTTGTAATGTGTCGAAAAAATTCTTAAAAAAAATATATTTGGAAGAGAAGAACCCTCTAATGAACTCATTCAAGACTGTTTCTAAAACGGGTCTCGACGCTCTACTCCGGCGCCTATTGGCGTTTCAAACATTTTCTTCAGGAGACCATATCAGACATGTTATGCTGCCCACGTTCTCTCTCCTTATTTCTAATACGAAAAAATGGCGTACAGGGAGGAGTAGCCTAGTGGTTGGGACAAGGTACTTCAGGCCGGAAGGTCGGCGGTTCAAATCCCACTAGAGGACAGCAACCTTGGGCCGGAAGGACTGGGGTTTCTAGTCCCACAGATGCTCCTTGTGGTCTTGGGCAAACCACTTAACCCTCCATTGCCCATGTTCCCTGTAAGTATTAGTGTATGTGTCTCAAAATCCCCATGTGTTAAATGTATCCCCCACTTGTGTTGTGACCGCTTTGATTGAAGGATAAGGCGGTATATAAATACCATTAAATAAATAAATAAATAAATACATTGACATCCCATTAGGTTGTGACTATCTACATGCTGAGTAATTTTATTCTTTATGATGGTTTCTACCATTTTTCCCGGTACTGATGTCAGGCTCACCGGTCTGTAGTTTCCAGGATCACCCCTGGAACCCTTTTTAAAAATTGGTGTTGCATTGGCGATCCTCCAATCTTCAGGTATTAGAGATGATTTTAATGATAGTTCACAGATTACTGATAGCAGTTCTGCAATCTCATATTTCAGTTCTTTCAATACCCTTGGATGTATACCATCCGGCCCAGGTGATTTGCTACTCTTCAGTTTATCTAATAGTTGTAAGACATCTTCCCGATGTATTGATATTTCCTTCAATTCTTCCGCACCTTTAAATGCCACTTCAGTCATGGGTAACATCCCTACATCTTCCTCAGTAAAGACCGAAGCAAAGAATTCATTCAGTCTCTCCGCTATCGCCTTGTCGCCTCTTAGTGCTCCTTTAACCCCTTTATCATCTAATGGACCAACTGACTCTCTCACAGGTTTTTTGCTACGAATGTACTTGAAAAGGTCTTTATTTCGCGTTTTTGCTTCCGCAGCAAGCTTCTTCTCAAATTCTCTCTTTGCCTGCCTTATCAATGCCTTGCATTTGACTTGCCAGTGCTTGTGCTGTTTCCAGGTTTCGTCGTTTGGCTCTTTTTTCCATTTCCTGAAAGATGCTTTTTTGGCAACAACAGCCTCTCTGACCTCACCTTTAAACCATGCTGGCAGTTTTTTGGACTTCCTTCCACTTTTCTTAAAGCGTGGAATACAGCTGGTCTGGGCTTCCAAGATAGTATTTTTCAACAACACCCAAGCTTGATGTACGTCTTTAACCTTCGCAACTGCTCCTTTTAGTTTTTTCTTAACTGTTTTCCTCATTTT
Organism: Ichthyophis bannanicus; assembly: GCA_033557465.1. Lineage (NCBI taxonomy): Eukaryota > Metazoa > Chordata > Amphibia > Gymnophiona > Ichthyophiidae > Ichthyophis > Ichthyophis bannanicus. Next base: position 555,098,922 of record CM066031.1, read on the forward strand.
ATCATAGTCTCCCTTTCGAAAGTTAAAAGGTAGTAATGTGGATTTCCTTACTATCCCTCCTCCACTAATTAAATCAAAGGCGATCATGCTATGATCACTATTGCCAAGTGGCCCCAACACCCTTATCTCTTGCACTAGATCTGCTATTCCACTAAGGACTAGGTATAATATGGCTTCCCCTCTGGTCGGTTCATGAACCAGCTGCTCCAAGAAGCAGTCATTTATTCCATCTAGGAACTTTATCTCCCTAGCATGTCCTGACGTGACACTGACCCAGTCGATACCGGGGTAATTGAAATCACCCATTATTATTACTGCGCTGTAACTTTTGTTAGCTTCCTTGATTTCTTTGAGCATTTCATCATCCATTTGGTCATTCTGGCCAGGTGCTCGATAGTACACCCCCACTGCCATCGCCTTCCCCCTTTTATATGGAATTTCAATCCATATAGATTCTGCAGCAGATTTTGTTTCCTAAAAAACTTTAATCCTTTCTGAGTCAATGCCCTCTCTAACATAGAGCGCAACCCCTCCACCAATTTGATCAGCTCTATCATTACGATATAGTTTGTACCCAGGTATCACAGTGTCCCACTGGTTGTCCTCCTTCCACCATGTCTCTGATATTCCAATCATATCTAACCTTTCATTTAGTGCTATATATTCTAACTCTCCCATCTTATTCTTTAGACTTCTAGCATTTGCATACAAGCATTTTAGAGAATGTATTTTATTCATGTTAATTTGGCTATTGTTAGACATGGGTAAATTGGGATCTTTAAGCTCTGTCTGCTCCATACTTGAGGGCATTTGGGCTACTTTACTCTTTTGTGGAACCTCTCTGCTTTTGGTAGTATCCTTCAAGGATACATTCTTCCGAACCATCCGCTCTTGGGCGACTGTTGGCTTTCCCCTAATATCTAGTTTAAAAGCTGCTCTATCTCCTTTTTAAAGGTTAATGCCAGCAGCCTGGTTCCATCCCAGTTAAGGTGAAGCCCATCCCTTCGGAAGAGCCCCTCCTTTCCCCAGAATGTTCCCCAGTTCCTAACAAATCCAAAACCCTCATCTCTGCACCATTGTGTCATCCACGCATTGAGACTCCGGAGCTCTGCCTGCCTTTTGGGTCCTGCGCGTGGAACAGGAAGCATTTCGGAGAATGCTACCCTGGAAGTTCTGGATTTCAACTTCCTACCAAAAAGCCTAAATTTTGCCTCCAGAACCTCCCTACCACATTTTCCTATGTCATTGGTACCGACATGTACCAAGACAGCAGACTCCTCCCCAGCACTATCTAAGACCTTATCTAGGTGGCGCGTGAGGCCCGCTACCTTCGCACCATGTAGGCATGTTACCAGGCGATCCTCACGTCCACCAGCCACCCAGCTATCTACATGCCTAATGATCGAATCACCAACTATAACGGCTGTCCTAACCCTTCCCTCATGGGCACATGGCCCTGGAGAAACTTCCTCGGTGCGAGAGGGTTTTACATCACCTGGAGGACAGGTCCTAGTTACAGGATCACTTCCTGCCACACCAGGGTGATGCTCTCCTGTCACGTGACCTCTCTTCTCCATGGCAACAGGGGTGCTGCCAGACTGGAGGTGGGACTTCAGGACTATATCCCTGTAGGTCTCGTCTATGTACCTATCTGTCTGTCTTATGCTTTCCAAGTCTGCTACTTTAGCCTCTAGAGAACGGACTTGTTCCCTGAGAGAAAAGAGCTCCTTGCACCTAGTGCACACGTAAGACCTCTCACCAACTGGGAGAAAATCATACATGTGACACTCAATGCAAAAGACTGGAAAGCCCCCATCCCGCTGCTGGACTGCTGTCTGCATCTTAGTTTTAAGTTTGTGTTTAGATCTTTAAGTTCTTACTTACTAGGGGTTGCTATGGGTATTTATACCAATAAAACTGTACCTAATACGTTTAATATACCTTGTTCACCTGAAGCTTAATTAATCTCAGGTCCTTACTGTATGACTGATTTGGGTAATGAGCTTCACCTGAAAGCACCTCTTGTCTTTTAAGATGTGTAAGTACCTATAAAACTATGATTATCCCAGGGGAGGGTGGGTGTGGGGAGGGAGGGAGGGAAACAACACTTATTAAAAGAGGGCTGCTACACAGTACCCTGTCTTGTGCTGCTGAGGTAAGCTAAATTCTGATTTGATTTAAATTATAGCTCTTAGCTGCTGCTATGCTCTAACTTCTGAAATTTAAACTACAAGCTCTCTGCTGGGTACTAAATTTAACCAGAAAGCTCTCTTCTGTGTGTTAAATTTAAACTAAAAGTACTTTGCTGTTACTTGGCCCCAAATGACTATTAAATTTAAACTACAAGCTCTCTGCTGGGTATGAAATGTAACCAGAAAGCTCTCCTCTGTGTTTTAAATTCAAATTTTAATTGCTGCTACTAGGCCCTAACTGATCCAACAAAAAACAGTGGGTTCACAGATTAAGTAGGACTGTTACGTGAAAAACAGAGGATAATATCCATGTGCAGTCAGCAAGTCCGGAGTCTTCCAGGACTCTAACATGGTAAGTAGACAGAAGACGCCTAGAGAAGAGATACCATGTGTCACCCCTTCGTCATGCAGCGCCTCCTGCTGGTCACAGCTGGTACTGCACCCGGGTGTAAAGTACTGGCCTTTTCAATATTTATAGTCCTTGCCAGTACACAAATAAGTTGTGACACCGAAATCGGTTTAACTGGGTTTTATTCCCCGTCCCGTAGGATTCTTTCAAAAGTATAACAATCAAATCAACATACCCCTTCTCGGGTAAACAAAAAGAACTATAACAAAAATAGCTTTCCTTTCAGCAAACAAAATATGAATGGAAACAGAAATACAGCTTGTCAGGTTTTCAGAAAAAGGCTTCTCTGGAGCAGTTCAGCCTTCTATCTGAGAGACTCTATTTGGTCAGCTAGTATCAAACTACAGTCCATCTGTTCAACAGGCAATTCAATGTTATCCTCTATTGCATAAGGCTCATACTGCATGGGAACACTGTCATGTACAGATGCTTCGTCATTTCTCTCCTGAGGTAGTTTGTTCAACAAACTTTCCAGCTTGTGACGTACTTGACTCTCTACAGAATGTACCTGTTTGGCTTTACCATATTCTCTGGAGTTGCTCAACCAGGAGCCTTTCCTCTGCCTCTGGTTATCAGGCAGAGTAAAGCAGTTAGCTGCCCAGCTATTAGAAAGTGGAACCTTTGTTCGGGGTTTTGTTTTAACAGGAGCTTTACAAACAGCTGTTGTCTCCAACGGCAGTTTCTGAGAAGGCTTATGCCAGTTATATCCCTCTGCAGGGTTCTCTCTCACAGGTAACAAGCTTTGTTCTATATTCTGTCTGTAGCCCCGACTCTGGAGTTTTCCTGCTTTCCTTAAGTTAGCATTATAAGGCTTTTGTTTCTCATACAAATGTCTCTCATAGCTCAGCTTAGCATTTCTCCTCTCTGGCTCAGAATAGCTCTTCCTAGCTTGTAACTTGTGTCTTAGGGCATAGCTTCTATCAAGGCTGCTGCATACACTGTCCCTGTCTGAATTCAGTTGCTCATCTCTTTCACTTAATTGTTCATCAGACTCACTCAGACTTTCATTCAGCCAGTGCCTTCTGCCTTGCTGTAGAGACCTGGGATGTCTGTGTCCTTCCCACTCTGGATATCTCCTCTGCCTGGGAATATCCTTTCTCCTTGGGTCTTTCAACTCTCTTGGTTGCCTTGATTCTCTTAATCTCCTTCGTCTCTCAGGTCTCCCAGCCTCCTCAGCTCTCTCTGCTTCTTTCTCCTGTGAGCTGTGCTGATTATTTACGTAATCCCCAGCTGCACCACACCCTAGCCTATTGGGGTCAGGTGGGACCTTCCTTGCTTCCCTAATGGCTGGGTGATAATTCCAGGCTTGTGACCTCACTCCCTTATACCCACTCTGATACCCTTGTGTCATGTGCTCTCTCCACACGTCACTGTTTACTTGAGGAGTAGTGTTTTTTAGCTCCACAGGGGGCTCTAGAGAGTCTGCTCTGTGACACATGTTGACCTACTTAAGGGCAAACGTATCATGCGTTCTTACCATGAGGACGAGCATATCCCCGATTGGGAATACTATGGACCAAAGCAGGGAAGTGGCAAGTCCTTGAGCTTTCACGTAAGAGAAGGCCTATGTCCTTTATATCAAAAAAGGAGATAGTACAAGAAGGGAGAACCTTCTAGTCATGGGAGACATGACTGAAAAGCCTTTTCTAATCAGCTAGGATAGCTGTTGGAGAAAAAAAACCCCATGCTCTCTAGCAAGGGCCCATAGTGGAAAGCTTCTCTGTAAATAGAGAGCATGATGCAGGAGAATGAGGAGATAGAACTGGCTGCAAGAGAGCCAGTATCTCTACCAACTATTCTGCCAAACCCAGGAAAATGGAGATGGCAGAAATAGAAGACAATCTAGAAAGCTTGTAGTGAGATAGTCTCCAAGAGAGATGAAGCACTGACTTGGAGCCACTACTAAGACTAGACAGAATGTTAGTGGAGGACAAATCTGGTTGTTTGTGGACAAGAACCAGTGGTCCAAACATTAAGGCTCCTGCATAGGCAGCTGCTAGCAAGACAGCAGAAGAATCTTACTGTTCAAAACAGAAAGAACAAACAGAACAGGAGTAGGAAACTCTGGACATGTCTGATAAGCTGCCCCAAAGCAAGATTGAAACAGAGGAGGTAACTCAGAGGAAAACTCCGCACTGGAAAGTGAGAAAACTAGAGAGGCTGAAGAGAAAGCCTCCCAGAAAGTAATTCCGCTCTTACAGAGGAAAAACTTGGTAAGAGGGTGAAGAGAATGGAGCTGAAGAAGACTTACGAAGTAGTAAGTCTATAGAAAGGAAAAATACATGCTGGCACAGGAACTATCATCTGATAGTGGTTAGACCTCTTTCCCTAGCAGGAAAAAGAGGAGAAACCTGTGACTTATAGGCATGAACATCCTGACAGCTCATAGAAATATAGAAAAAATGGATATCTTTTGGAAAGAGATCCCTGGGAAGGGGTTAGAATAAAGCGGTGGATTGCCTCTATTGAGAAGAAGCAACTGTAGATTCTAACCCCAAGAGTCACAAGCATCTGATGATGAATGATCAGAAACCCTGCAGGTGCTGGGTTTGCTGAGCCTGGTGAGAGGTTGGATTCTTTAGACCAGGACGATGCTTCCCCTGTTAGGGAACATCTGTATGATGGGCAAGTGATGAATAAAACCTTCTTCTCATGTGGGAAGAAAGTTTGGTAGGACATTTCCTACGTACTGGGACAGAGGAAGGGGTAGAACAACCCTTAGGAACAGGTAAATCAGTGGACAACTGAGTAACCTGATGTAAAGACTCCTTGTTGAAAAGATTTTCTCCAGTGCAAGGAGTATGTCCCAGCCTTTGTTGTGCCCATTTGTCCAAGTCTGAAGCTTGGAGCCAGGCTCTACGTTGTGCCCCTATAGTTATAGCAGAAGTCCTGCTAACAGACTCAAAAGAGTCTATGGAAGCACGAGAAAGAAACCAAGAGATATTCTGGATATGCTGAAGCAGTGAGGAATAGTATGTACTCCTGGAATCTGAAAGGAAAGGAGACAAAAGATGTAATTGCTTTGTGACCTCCTCAAGAGAAAGACTCATATAAAAAATATTTGAGAGAATTCTTGCAGAAAGCATAGATGTCTGGAAGGTTTGACGTCCAAAGTCATCTAGTGTTTTAGACTCACGACCTGGCGGATAGGAAGAGTGCTTTTTCTTACTCTTTAACCGCCTCATTACTGATTCCACTACTATGGAATGATGAGGAAGTTGAGTCTTTTCAAACCCTGGAGAGGGGGGCACCTGATATAAGAGATCAGTTGCCCTGGGAGGTGGGGGTACCCTGAAAGGTGTTTCCCACATTCCTAGAAGGAGATCCTGCAAGGAATGATGCAAAGGAAGCATTATGTTCCCCTTTGCTTTGGTAGAAAGAGAGCCTTGTGCAAGATCATGTCCTGGGATAGGAATGGCAAGAGATCTTGCTATATCCAGGAGGAAACTCTGAAAAGAGGGATCCCCAACAGGAATCTCTCTTGGACAGGTTAGATTTAAAGAACTAGCCTGAGCACCCACAGAGGTATCCAAATATAGGAATAGAAGATCCTGCACAGTGCAGTGTGGAATGCTTAAGGGATGGTTGCTGGTACTGGGTATCAGGAGCAGCAACCGTCCTTACCACATTGTCCATGCCAGGTATCGACTCCAAGCTTGGTATAGAATGGAGCGATCCTGTTGAAAAAAGCATGGCAGGAGTTGGCCACAATGCTACTGTGGATACCGGTACCGATGTCAATACCAGTACCGATGTCGGAGTTGAGCCCGACAAAGACATCGGAGTAGTCATCGGTGACAGTTCAATCGGTACCAAGGTGACCGAAACCATCCAGCCACTATCCTCGGTACCGAAGCACCGGTATCGATCGATGTCGGTGCCAAAACCTATTGGTACCGAGTCTTCTAGACTAGAGATCGATTCCAAACTCGGCATCGAGGGCAGAGAGCCTGATAAGCGAAGCATGGAAGGCACCGACCGTAAAGGTAATGAGGTCGTCAGTACCGATTTCGGTACCGTGTCTGACACCGGTGAAGGAAGGTCAACCAGTGGCAACTCAATCGGCCTCGAAGGAACCGAGAGTTGTGGATCCAAATCATCGGAACCGAGCCTGCGGTACCGCTGAGAGCTGGTACCAAGGCGAGTCGGTACCCAGTCCTCCAGACTGGAGATCGATTCCAGGCTCGGCATCGAAGGAAGCGAGTCTATCGATGCACGTCTGGAGGGTACCGACGGCGGTGGTAGTATCGGTGCTGGTACCGATAATGGAAAGTCAGTCTGGAGTGTATCCACTGGTCCCGAAGGCACCGAGGATGCCAGATGACGATCCCTGGAGAGGAGTGTTTCATCCAACACCAGTGCCGATGCCGGGGTACCGGTACCGCTCGAAGCGGATGCCACCACCTGACACGGCTGAGGTATGTTCTGTGAGGGGTGAACCTCAGGAACAACCTGAAACCCCTTATCTGCTTTGGAGACCGCAGACTCCCGCCGGGGTTTTGAAGCCAGTGGGCCCTCGAGGGCAAGGCCGGAGCCGTCTTCATGCTGTGCATGAGACCTACCATTCAAGGACTGGCTAGTCTTAACAGACTGTTTGTGGGTTACCTGATCTTGTGTGGAAGAAGAAGGGGACGGTGCCCCGAAGTTGAAGGGCAACCGTGTATCGAGGGAACCTCGATGTTGAAGACCTCTTCTCACCAAACTGTTGTCAGGACCCAAGCAGGTTAGACACCGACTTTGAGGGTCTAAAAATAAAGTTGTACCGCCACAGTGTGAGCATTTCTTGGAGAAAGTGCCTGGCGGTTCCATGAAGGAAAAAGAAGAGGTCTAAAAGGCCTAAGAGACCGTGGGACACTTTGAAGAAAAAATATCCCGTGAAAAAGGAAAATTTTTCAAGAAAAGAAAAGAAAACACCGGCGGTACCGGTGGCGTCGGGAAGACAGCCGCGACCACAAGAAAAATAAAAAATAAAAACAAGAATTTTCTGCGGTGACAGGAGGACGTCCTGCCGGCTCCGCGGAAAAACTAAAACTGAGGAGAGGCAGTTGGGAAAGGCGGGAAGGCAGCACGCAGGCGTGCTGGGATGCTTCCAAAAGCTCTTGATTGGACGCTGGGAAGCGTTCCCGCGCAGACTCCGTCGGTACCGACGTACCCATATGTGAAGACTCATTCCTGCTTGTTCCTGGAGATATTTGAGAAACCAGGATCATGCTCCATTTCAGGGCTGGATTTAGGTACAGCCAACATAGCCATGTGCTTATGGTGCGAAATTATGGAGGCATCCAAAAACTGGGGCTTGAGAACCTTCTCACTCTCCAGTCTTTGGAGGACTTCTCTTCCTATCTGTCTTCTGCCTGTGGGACCCATAATGTTAAATCTGGCCCTGCTTCATGAACCCTGGCCTAGGTGAGGTTCATTACTGTCATGGTATGCAGAAAACTAACTCATTCAAACCACCCACATACCCTAAATAACTCTCCCAGCCCTAGATCCATAGTCATTCTAAAAGGAGTAACCTTTTCTCTGCAAGGAGAAGGGGTTGCTTAAGTGATCTCCAGATGATATCAGTATTTTGTATCTCGGTTTGGGCATTAAAGCCTGAGATACTTACTACAGTTAAACCAAGCAGGTAACTCACTTCAGTACTGTGGTGGTTCAAACATTAGCTTGTATATACTTTTCACTATGCAAACTGTTTTGGATTTCCCCCTGAAAACTAATGTGCCCACATTGCATAATTTTTCTGTGAAAAATTATATGCGTACATTTAAATTTTCAAAAGTATGCATGTAAGTATAAATACCTCCTCGGCATTTCCTCCAGCAATGCCTCTGTTTACTGTGGGTAAAAAATTCACCCTTACAGGCTATATAAATAAATAAAATAAAATATGTGAGTACTTTTACCGATATATCACATGGATATGTTTTAAAAATTACATTTCCAAGGGTAAAACCTTACTTTAATCATAGAAATGGCTTTGAAACTTACTCTTCCAATGCAGAAGACAAAAGTCTCATACATCTAAATGAAACAAATTTTATGTATTTGTTGTAACATTTTTTTTTCCTTTCTGAACATACAAGTATGTTAAATTGCATTCTGGCACCCCATTGACTGTCAGGATTGTTTCATAGCTCCATTGAGGGACTTTGCAGACTCTCCTGGAATTAGTCCCATCCCTTCATTTATCCCATTAAAACTACAGAAAAGTACTCAAAATGTGCATTTGAGAATGTTTTCACTTTTGCTCTGCGCATTCTCTTTTACTGTTTATGAACCATTTCTGGAATACATTTTAACATGGCTTTATCATATTACAGCTGAAAAATGAAAGGACTGCAAAAACAATGAAAAAAACTAAAGATCCTGCACCATCCAAGACAAAGCATCCTTGAAGATTACGGAGCCACAAAAGACAACTCAATCAGATACATATACAACCACTGTACTATATTATTCAAGTGTACTATCACTAATCATTTCAATAGCTTGTTTTTTAGAAATTGTTTTATGTGTATTGAAGTATTAGTGAAATATATTTTAAAAATGTTTTACTGCATTTGTTTCTTAATTTGAATCTGTGCTTACATCACTATCATTTCAAACAACAATTCTACCCTGAACTAAAGGAACCTACTTTCCAAGATGTGTATATCCATGGTCTGAACCCTCATTCCTGTCAGAGTCCTCATTTCCTCCCTGAATGTCCTGAATATTTGGTACCGATAGGATATTAAAAAGTAATTTATTGAGTGAGAAATGAATCTTACTGATTTCTTTGACTGGGTGATAAGAGAACTAGATCAAGGGCATACGATGGATGTGGTCTACTGTCACAGCCCCTCCCGGTGGCAGCGTGCTGAAGGGTCAGGGTGGACATTTATTATGTGTTGAAGCAGGAAATTCTAACTTAGACCAGGTGCATGATGGTCCTTGTAGTTCCCTTCTTCATAAAGAATAGTTGTGTGAGCCTTGTGCAGGGTTAAATATAAGGTTTTATTCCCTTGATGTGCTAAGGTTCTCAAAGAAGACAGCAGAATTTACCTTGATTCAGGGTTTCTACCAAAGTATTTACAAAGTCCAAAACTGTTATAAGAGCTTCACAGTCTTTTCCATTCAAGCAGGGTTTTTCAACACAAACAGGTTAAATAAACACAAAAAGCTTCTTCTTTCCAGCTCAACAAAGCAATGACATTTTAGAGCAGGTCTTATGCTATAACTCTGTAAGAGATTCTATACTCTCAGCTACACAGAGAGTACAGTCCATAGGGTATTCAGGCAGCAATGGTTCCAGTTCTACAAGCTCTATTTGCATATCCTCTTGTTCAGATATGTTGTCTGCTAAGCCTGAGCTTTCCCTAGGTAAAACTGGTTGTACTTCAGTAGTTCTCTCCAAGACTTTCCAGCCTGGCTGGACCTGATCTGGCAAACAATTAATATGGCTTTTATCTAGGACCTTCTTGACAGGTTCCCAAAGCTTTTCCCAGCTTTGTTTCTTATGGCTATGGCTCTCGGGTTTACAAGCCTTTCTAGGACCTGGCTTACATTTAGGAAAGGAAGTATGAATGTACCTTTGTTCTCTGAGACGTGCGTTGCTGGTATTCCCCCTACCAGGCCCTCTCCTGCTTACTCTGTCTTCGCTGAAGACTTCTTTCTGGAGCTTTTCAGCATAGGTTTGTCCTTCCTGGAAGTTGTCCCTTCCCTGTAAGGATTTCAAGCTTAACTGCCTTTCCTTCTGTAGTTGGAGCTTTCCCCTTTCTCTCTCCTTAATAGCAGGGGCTTCTGTTGCTCTCTGTATCTTTGGTCCTCCCTATATTTGTGGTCCTCTCTGTATTTTCCTAACCGAGCACTGCTTATAAAGCCGTTACTCTAGTGAGCTTTCTGGCCCTCCACTCAGGTGTGTTTGATTAGCTATTGCATCATTACAATCTGGGTGTGTCAGCCTACCTTCTGCAGCCTCATGCCTGCTCCCTCTAGCTGCACTTCTTGGTAATTGCATTCTCTATAAATCAGTTTCTTTAAAAGAAACAGAGTTTTCTCCTAATTCCTTAGCTTCAATAGTGTCAGCTTCATCACACTACTTAGATTTCAGCAAAGCCATTGATACTGTTCCTCATAGGAGGCTTATGAATAAACTGAGCAGCCTTGTGGATGGGTCCCAAGGTGGTGAATTGGTTGACTGATAGACTGCAGAAGGTGGTGGTAAGTGGAAACGGAAGAAAGGAGGGTGAGTATTGAAGTGCCTCAGGAATCGGTTTTGGGACCAGTAATTGTTCAGTGTCTTTGTGAGTGATATTGTCGAAGGATTAAAAGGAAAAGTTTGCCTTTTTGGAGATGATATGAAGATTTGCAATAGAGTGGACACCTCAGAGGAAGCAGAAAACATGAGAAAAGATATACAGGGCCCGATTTTCAAAGGCATTTACACGGGTAACTGGCCTAGTTACCCATGTAAATGCCTTGTCCAGGATTTATGAAGGACATCTATAGGGGTAGTGCCCTTCCAAAATCCCGGATATGTCCCTAACGCACTCAGATGCTATGCAGTTAGCATTGGGGCATGTTAGGGGTGTTCTGGGGCAGAGCTGGGGGGGGGGGGGCGGAGGAAGGGACTAACCAGGTAACACCGATTTTCGATGCTACCTGTTTAGCTCTCTGCTCCTTAAAGATAAGCAAGGTTTTTCCTCACCTGTCTTTAAGGTGCAGGGGCTAAGTGGGTAGCATCAAAAATTGGTGCTACCTGGCTAGCTCTTGCAGCTTCTGGGGTGTGCAGTGAGACCCGGATTTTCAATGCCCGGGCCGCATATGACTCTGGCATTGAAAATCAGGATTAGGCGGAAGGGGGGCGGGCTATGCGCCGACGTGGTGCATAGCACCGCCCAGTTCAAAATCGGGCCCATAAACTAGAAAAATGGTCTAATACTGCTAAGATTTAATGTAAAGAAATGCAAGGTGATGCACTTGGGATTTAGAAATCCAAAGGAACTGTATGCACTAGGGGGCGAGAGGCTGGTGTAAATGGACCAGGAGATGGACCTTGGGGTGGTAGTGTCTGAGGATGTCAAGGTGGCAAAACAATGTGACAAGGCCGTGGCCAAAACCAGAAGGACGCTAGGCTGCATAGAGAATGGAATAACAGCAGAAAGGGGGTATTAATGCCTCTGTACAAGTCATAGGTGAGGTTTCACTTAGGGGATCATTTCATCCTGGACATATAGAACCTCTGTGTGCCCGGTCGAAACTGGATGCACAGAGGGAGTCGTGATTCTGATTCCGTGGGGCACGGCTAGCCCCACGGGATCAGAATCGTGAACAAGCCTGTACATGCAGGCCGGGACTGCGATTCAGCCCAGCCTGCATGTACAGGCCTTGCCTGGTTAACTCAGGACTTTTAAATGGAGCTGTGGTGCCATGGCATCTGGTTGCCATGGCACCGTGGCTCCATTTATAAGCTGCGATCCCCAGCCGCCGACACCCAAAGTGCTTTCCTTGCAGCCTGACCCCCAAACTGGCCTGCCAGGGCCGGGCTGCGGGGAATGCCCTCTGCTGCCCCTTCCCAGCCCTGGTCCTGCCGTTTCCTCTGCACTGGGCCGACATTAGAATTGGCCTTGTATGTCCGGGGCCGACGAATGCCCACTGCCTGCCCTAAAGCCGCTCCTGATCCGTCCCTTTCCCGCCCCTGTCTACCTTTCCTGTACAACGCATGGGGAAGGAGGACCGGGCCAGGAAAGGGCACGAATAGCTGGGTGGACATCCCAATGGGACATCCATCTCTACTATTCGTGGCTCAGAATGACCCCCTTACAGTATTGTTTAGTTTTGGTGACTGTACCTTGCAAAGGATATAAAAAAGACAAAATGGTTCAGAGAAAGGAGACCAAAATTATATGGGGCTTGCCAAAAGATGCACAAGAAGAGACTTGAAGACTTAAGGGGGGCATATTCAAAGCAATTTAACCAGTTAGCAAACCTGCCAATGGTTAAACCACAGCAACATATTCAGTGGCACTAAATCGTTCAGTGCCATTGAATATCCCCTGCTATCCGGTTTGTATGCCCTGATGCTAGCCGGCTAGCATCAGGGCATTCTGGGAGTGGCACTAGAGTTAACCATCAGTGGCAATATTCAGCCACTGGCCACTTAACTTAAAATGGCTAAGGTTAGGCCAAAAAAAAAGGCTGGCCTAACTTTAGCCAGTTTGACTATCTGGCCAGTGTTGAATATTGATGCTGACCGGTTAGCTAAAAAACTAACTGGGCAACCCAGATATTCAATGCCTGTGGCCACAATATGACCCCGGCATTGAATATCCAGGTCTAATTTAAAACTAGCCACTTCACAAGTGCTGGCCGCTGCTGTTGAATATGGTTTCCCTAAATGTGTATATCCTAGAGCAGGGGTTCTCAACCCAGTCCTCAGGACACACCTGGCCAGTCAGGTTTTCAGGATAACCAGAATGAATATGCATAATAGAGATCTGCAAACAGTGAACGCAGTGCATGCATATCCCTCTCATGCATATTCATTGTGGTTATCCTAAAAACCTGACTGGCTAATTGTGTCCTGAGAACTGGGTTGAGAATCCCTGTTCTAGAGGCGAGGAGCAACAGGGGTGGCATAAATTGTAACTGTTCTCTGTAAATAGTTTAATTTGATTGTGAATCGGGTATGGAAGTGGGAGCTGCAGGCTCCCCCCGCCAAGGCCCAATTGGGGCAACAGGATAAACATTAAAAGAAGGCACACTCCAGGCATGCCTGCACCTGAAGGCCTCACCAGAGGGCCCTTTGGTGTGGCCCTTAGGTGAGAACTGGAGGCAGGATGGGCGACATCAAACAGAGCACTAATCCATAAGATATCAGCTCACCCAAATAAAAAGACAGCAACGCTGGATCATGACAACCAAAGATAAATGGAAGACAACCTAACCGTGAGTAAATCTGGATCTATACTGCTTAACCAAGCAAGAATAACTACATGAGGCTTACAAACACACCCTGAGGCCTATCGCACATTAATATATACAAAGTAAACGTACACAATGGGAAAAAATATAATTATCATACTCCTCCTTGCACTCTTGCTTACACAAATGCTGGAGAAACCAATTTACTCGCTCCAGCTCAGCTGATCCCTATAATACAAGCAAACAGATATGCAACCCATAGGATAAATCTAAACCAAAATCAGCATAACAGGCCACGAAGGAAAATAAATAAAACTTTTATTAGCCATGAGGAAATAGCCCCATCCAAGAAGCTACGTCATACTTCCCTCAAATGTGCAATAATCAATGCACGATCAATCAGGAACAAATTCCATACAATAATGGATTAAATGCATAACCAAAGTATTGATATTATGTGTATTACTGAAACATGGCTCTCCGATTCAGACAATGTAATCATAAACCAAATTGCCTCACAACAGTACACAATTCACAATTCCACAAGGTCCTCTTGAAGAGGTGGAGGAGTGCTCATCATAGCAAAATCACACCTAAACTTCAATACCTCCTCCTCCTTACAATCAAAAGGAAGCAACATGATTACTACCTCAAACAAGCAACTGGCAATATGCCTCATATACAGAGCCCCAAGCGCAGACAAAGAGGAACTATCAACCGTTCTAGAACAAGTCTGCTCCCATGCCACACACAACAAACCACTCATCATCCTAGGAGACCCAAACTTCCCATTGCTGCTTTCACATTACGAAATGACCTTCTTGGACGCAATGAAGGATCTTCAATACACCCAATTGGTAAATACGCCAACCCACAAGAAAGGAGGCACCCTCAACCTCATCTTTGTACCATATCAATATTTCACCCAAAACCTAGTAACACACATATCAGTCTTCCCAATCCCATAGACAGACCACCATATGATCAATTTCTCCATCAACACACACATAAAGGATAAAACGTCCGAAGCAACCTTGAAGGAAAAAGAAGATTTAGGACCTTCGACAGGGATAAATTCCTAGAACAAGTACTGCCAGTGCTTGAACTAACCACAACAGATATCGACACCACCATCACCAAATGGAACAAAACTCTCCTTAATGCTTCAGCTGCACCGAACAAACCAATCCAAAATAACAGAAGAAAACATAACGCTCCATGGTTCTCGAGCGAAATCAATGCACAGAAGAAACAACTAAAGAAGACGGAGGGACTATGGCGTCAAACAAAAAGCCAACAACATTTCATAAGATACAATGAAATGCAAGCCATATAGCACAATATGATAAACAAATACAAGGAGGAATATCACACAAACCTAATAATGAAATCCATCAACAAACCGAGGGAGCTCTTCGACATAGTAAACAGTCTAACGAAAGAACCAGTGGAATCAAATGATGCAAACTCCATAACACCACAAGACATAGCAAACTTCCTACAATTACAATACACCCAGAAACCACTTGACAAGGTGACACAACCCAACTTACATCACACCAACGAAGGAACATGGGACTCATTCCACATCCCCTCCAAAAAGCAATTGGCTATTATAGCCAATATTAATACAACCACCTCACCCATAGACCCTTGCCCAGTGCAGTGGATTAAGCAAACAAGAGAATACTTTATACCATATCTTCTAAAGATCGTCAAATTCTCACTCACCCAGGGATACCTCCCCCCACACCTTAAACAGTCATCAGTAAGACTGATTCTTAAAAGCAAGAACCTCAATAATAAGGACCCAAGCTCCTTCCCACCAATATCAAGTCTTTCGTTTGTAACCAAGATAATAAAAAAAATAGTACAGCAGCAACTACAGGACCACATACTAGATACCTACACCCCTTTGGACCCCCACCAGTATGGATTCAGACAAAACCATAGTGTAGAAACACTAATTACATCACTTATGGACACCCTTGTAATGGGCATCAATAGCATACAGGAAGGCTTTGTCCTATGCTTCATAGATATTACTGTTGCATTTGACTACGTTAATTACAATACCCTGATACAAAGACTTTGTAATACTGGAATCCATGGCACAGTACTGAAATGGTTTGTCTCATACCTTTCCCACCGTAACCAGTAAGTGAGATCAAGAAACCAACAGTCTACATCTTTCACCCAACAACAAGGAGTCCCACAGGGCTCGGCCCTCTCAGCACTGCTGTTCAATTTATATATTTAACCAATATGCAACATCATAAAACAGCACAACATTCTTTACAGGATATATTTATTTTATTTATTTATTTTATTTTATTTACATTTTCTTATATACTGCGCTATTCTGCATTAGTGCGGTTTACATTGAACAAACAAATTACATTGAACAGGGCATTATAACTTGGAGATAACTATTTTACAGGGAACATGAGCTATGGAGGGTTAAGTGGCTTGCCCAAGACCACAAGGAGCATCTGTGGGACTAGAAACCCCAGTCCTTCCGGCCCAAGGTTACTGTCCTCTAGTGGGATTTGAACCCCCGACCTTCCGGCCTGAAGTACCTTGCCCCAACCACTAGGCCACTCCTCCACTCCATATGCAGATGATATAATGGTATTCACTCCCATAAACACCAGAAATCCTGATTACTTTCAAATCATTGCATGTCTTGAAACAATAACAAACTGGCTCAAAGGGCAGAACCTATCAATTAACTTCAAAAAATCAGAATTACCATATCAGAAGGAATACCATGTTCTCTCCACCGGACACTATAGAGATCCTAGACTACACCCTAACCAACAAACAAGAAGTCAAATACCTAGGAGTTACCTTTTCTCCAGGACCAAGCAGGAAGTCAGTCCTCACATATGGGTGACATCGGCGCCGACGGAGCCCTCATGCAGAGCATTTCCCCAGCTTTCAAAGAAAGCCTTTGGGAATTGCAGCGCGTATGCGCGGTCCTCTTCCCGCCCAAGGGTGCCATCTTGCTCAGTCTTCTTTTTTCTGCGGAGCCCGACGGACGTAGTTCGTTTTTCCCCGAGGAAAAAGTTGATTTTCCCTGTTTTTCTCTTTTTTCTCCGGTTCGACGCCGGATCCTTTTCCCGCTCGGACCGATATGCCGGTATCGAGTCCTTTTCTCTCTTTTTCGTTTTTTGTCTTTTGTGACTGGCGTTCGCGCCTTTTTTCTTTTTTCCCTGGCAGACCGGTCTTTTGACCTAGCAGGGGCCCTTTTTTCCCCGATGGCTGCCAGCGGGTTTAAGAAATGTGATCGGTGTAAGAAACTTATGTCTCTTACCGACACACATTTATTTATTTTATTTATTTATTTAGACAGTTTTGTATACCGCCTTATCCTTCAATCAAAGCGGTCACAACACAATTGGGGGATACATTTAACACGCGGGGATATGAGACACATACACTAATACTTACAGGGAACATGGGCAATGGAGGGTTAAGTGGCTTGCCCAAGACCACAAGGAGCATCTGTGGGACTAGAAACCCCAGTCCTTCCGGCCCAAGGTTGCTGTCCTCTAGTGGGATTTGAACCCCCGACCTTCTGGCCTGAAGTACTGTGCCCCAACCACTAGGCTACTCCTCCCTTGCCTCCATTGCCTCAGACCCGATCATGACCCGATGATCTGTGGTCCGTGTGGCAAAATGTCCTTAAAGGCGTTGAGGAGTCGGCAACACCAGAGGGATAGAATTTTTTCTGACTCTGCGTCAGGCTGGGCCCGGACCTCGTCAGAGGCCTCGATGTCTCGGGACTCCGGCCCCGAGCAGCGTTGGGGTTCCTCTGAGCGGGGGTCTCCTTCGCGGGAACATCGCAGGAAGAAGAAACCCACGAGGGCGGCATCGGTGGACGCTCCTGGTTCCTCAAGGGCCAGGTCGCATAGCCCCGATAGCCGTCCCGGGTCTTCGGAGTCGGAGAGGCCTGCCAAGCATCCTCGTGTCGAGATGGAGTCTCCTGACTCTCCTCCGAGGGAGCCGCCGTCGGGGCCCGAGTCGGGGGCTGCTGGGTCTCCTGAGCTCGGACTCAGGTTGACGGCCTTGGAGAACAGCTTCGCTGCCTTCATGGAACAGCAGTGGGCATTGATCGCCAGTCTCACCGGTGCATCTGCCCCGACCACCGGGACCTTGACGTCCAAGTCGACCCCAGAGGCCGAGCCGATCCTCGAGTCCATGCGGGCTTGAGTCGATCCTCGGCCACGGTCGCCCTCGACCTCCCGTTCGGGGCCGAGGTCGTCGAGTCCGAACCTTGGAGACGGTCCCCACCGGAGGATACCCGATTCTCGGACTTCGCGCGGGATATGGCCAAGGCCTTGGCCTTCCCCGCGGATCCCGAGGAGGAGCCTCGAGCCGAGGAGCTCGAGGCCCTCCAGTATGACTCTCCCCCGGAGGAGGCCTTTAATGTTCCGGTTCCTCCGATGCTGGAGCGGCTGCTCTTCCGCATGTGGGAGACCCCGGCCTCGACACCGGTGTTAAGCAAGCGGGTCGATTCCATTTATCGAGTCCTCAAGAGCCCCGGGTTCCAAAAGGCACAATTACCGCACCACTCCATGGTTGTGGAATCGGCCATGCATCGACTGAAAAGTCAGAAGATGCACTCCTCGGTGCCTCCCAGCCGGGAGGCCCGGAACCTGGATGCCCTCGGTAAGAAGTGCTTCCAGGGCTCTATGCTTGCTTGCCGTGTCCAGACCTACCAGCTCTACATGGGCATGTACCTCCGAGACCTGGCAAAGGAGATTGCCGGGTTCTCTGCTGGTCTCTCCGAGGAACCTTTGCAGAGGTTCCAGGCCTTGTCCACCGGTATTCGAGAGTGCTCGAAGTTTATCTCTCGAGCAGCCTACGATGGCTTCGAGGCTTCGGCCCGAGTAGCCGGGGCCGGCATCGGTGCCCGCCAACAGGCTTGGCTACAGTCATCCGACCTCGAGACATGGGTCCAGGACAAGTTGGTCGATGTCCCCTGCCGAGGTGAAAACCTCTTTGGCAAGCCCATGGCTGAAAAGGCTGCAGAACTCGAGACCGAGACTCTGACCAGGACTAGGCTTTCCAGGAAAACGTCTGCCCCTTCTCAGAAGAAGAAGGGCTCGGAAAAAAAGACCTTTTACCCGAGGAAGTCATCTGCCTATAAACAATACCCTCATTATCAGGCCTCTGCAGCTCCCCAACAGGGTCAGCAGGCCAAGGGGCAGCGTCAAGGGCCCCGTAGGCAGAAGGCCCCCAAGCCACCAACACCGGCCCCTGCTCAGCAGGGTGGGGTTTTTTGACTCAAACAGCATAGCCTCTTCTCCTCAGCTGGCTTCTCTCAGCACAGGAGGCCGGCTGGCCCACTTTGCCCACAGGTGGTCAGCCGTCACATCAGATACCTGGGCTCTTCATATAGTCCAAAAGGGCTATCTTCTCCATTTTCACCAGGTACCTCCCTCCTATTTTCCAGGGGAGCCTCCAAGACCTCCTCTGCACAGGGACCTACTCCTTCAGGAGTTGACAGGTCTGCTAAAGGATCAGGCTGTGGAACCGGTGCCCCACCACCTGAGAGGTCAAGGCTTTTATTCCAGGTACTTTCTGTTACCAAAAAGAACTGGAGGCCTCAGACCCATCCTAGACTTGCGAAACCTGAACAAGTTCCTGGAGAGGGAAAAGTTCAAGATGCTTACCCTTGGAATCCTGCTGCCCTACCTCCAGCAGAGAGACTGGCTATGCTCCTTAGATCTAAAGGATGCGTATACTCACATCCTTATTCATCCAGACCACAGACAATATCTCAGGTTTGTTGTGGGAGGAAACCACTATCAGTACAGAGTACTACCCTTTGGCCTGTCCTCCGCTCCCAGGGTGTTCACCAAGTGCCTGGCAGTGGTGGCGGCCTACCTGAGGCTTCAGGGTCTTTTTGTGTTTCCGTACCTGGACGACTGGCTCATAAGGGGTCAATCTTCCCAGGAGGCCAACCAGGCCACCCTTCGCACTGTGGCTCTGCTTCAGCACTTGGGGTTTGTCATAAACTTCGCAAAGTCCACTTTTCTCCCGTCCCAAAACTTGGAGTTCATAGGGGCCAGGCTCGACACTCTTCAAGCAAAAGCTTTTCTGCCTCTGGACAGGGCCCACAGGCTAATAGATCTGGCCAGCCAGTTTCGCAGCAATTCCCTGGTCTCTGCCAGGCAATTCCTGAGACTACTCAGCCATATGGCTTCCACGGTTCATGTCACCCCCAATGCCCGCCTGCACATGCGGCCTGCTCAGTGGAGCCTTCGCACTCAATGGCATCAAGCCACAGGGAGCCTAGCGGACTCAGTAACGATATCCGACCTATTGGTCTCCTCTCTGCAATGGTGGCTTCATCTTCCGAATCTGGTGCTCGGAGTGGTTTTTCAATCCCCTCCACCTTCTCAAGTGCTCACAACAGATGCTTCTCTTCTCGGTTGGGGAGCACATTGCCAAGGGACATGTACTCAGGGTCTCTGGACCCCTTGGGAGGCTACTCAACAGATAAACCTCCTGGAGCTACGGGCGATACGCCTAGCTCTGAGAGTCTTCTCCCACCTCACCTCTCACCAGTCTGTACTGGTTCAGACGGACAATCAAGTTGCCATGTTCTATGTGAACAAACAAGGAGGCACAGGCTCCTTCCTTCTTTGTCAGGAGGCTCAACGGCTGTGCTCTTGGGCTGTCAATCACAGGATCCTTCTCAAGGCTGTCTACCTCCCAGGTCAGGAAAATTACCTGACAGACAGACTGAGCAGGATCCTGCAGCCACACAAATGGAGATTGAACCCATTGGTGGTTCAGCAGATCTTTCTCAGGTGGGGACTCCCCACCATGGATCTTTTCGCCAGTCCTCTGAACCGGCAACTCCCGAGGTTTTGCTCCAGACAACCGCATCCCCTCAGAGTAGCAGCGGATGCGTTTCTGATCTCGTGGTCCACAGGCCTACTGTATGCGTTTTCTCCCACACCACTAGTGTCCAGAACGCTGTTCAAAGTCCTCAAGGACGGGGCTTCATTGATTCTCATTGCCCCCAGGTGGCCGAGGCAACCGTGGTTCCCGCTTCTGCTACAGCTAGCGGTGGACACCCCTCTGCCTCTGGGGTTTCAACACGATCTCCTGTCTCAAGATCAGGGGACTCTCTTGCACCCCAACCTCCAGTCCCTTCATCTGATGGCCTGGCTGCTGAAAGGGTAGTCCTGGCTCCCCTACTACTGCCTCGAGAGGTGGAAGATGTCGTCTTAGCTTCTAGACGGCAATCCACCAGGAAATCCTATGCTCTTAAGTGGCGTAGATTCTCCTCATGGTGTGCTCAGCACAACGAGAATCCTTTCTCGTGCTTGGTAGCAGTGGTATTGCAATATTTCCTTTACCTCTCTAATCTGGGCCTTAGGTCTAACTCTGTCAGAGTTCACCTGAGTGCTCTCTCAGCACACCACTCGCCGGTGGACGGCAGGCCTCTTTCCAACCACCCTTTGGTGGCTCGTTTCCTCAGAGGCCTCCTTCTGCTTAAGCCTCCTTTGCGTCCACCGGCACCTGAGTGGGATCTGAATGTGGTATTGCAGCTGCTTACTTGTCCGCCTTTTGAACCTATGGCTACCTGCCCTCTCCGTTTTCTCTCCTGGAAAAAACTTTATTTCTGGTAGCTCTCACCTCTGCTAGGCGAGTGAGTAAACTGCAGGCACTAGTGTCTGATCCTCCTTACACTAGGTTCTAAAGGAATAGGGTAGTCTTACGGACTCACCCTAAGTTTCTTCCTAAGGTTGTCTCCCCTTTTCACCTCAGTCAGGAGGTGGTTCTTCCGACCTTCTTTCCCAGGCCGCATGCCAACTGGGCTGAGATTGTCTTGCATACCCTGGACTGTAGGAGGACGTTATCCTTCTACCTTGACCGTATGCGGGAGCATCGGAAGGCTGTTCAGCTTTTTGTTTCTTTTGACTCCAATAAGTTGGGGCTCCCTGTCTCCAAGCGTACGTTGTCCATATGGGTCGCTGACTGTATCGCCTGGGCTTATGGGGCAGCCGGCCTCTCGTTGGAGGGTCGAGTCACGGCTCATCGTGTCAGGGCGAAGGCTGCGTCAGTGGCTCATCTCCGCTCTGTTCCGTTGGCAGACATCTGCCGGGCCGCTACTTGGTCTTCAAGCCAGACTTTTGCGGCCCATTACTGCCTTGAGAGGGAGTCCCGCAGGGACAGTGCTTTCGGATAGGCAGTACTCCATAATCTCTTTTGGGTTTAGGCAACTCCTAGCCTCCGGCCCTGGTGTTGGGCTACCGGTCGGGGGCGTTCTCAGAGAAAATTCCTTCCTTCTGCGCTGACGAGCTAGAGGGAGCTCATTTTTCCGCTTGAGGTCTCCGGTAGCCTTAAGCTAGGGAGTCCCATATGTGAGGACTGACTTCCTGCTTGGTCCTGGAGAAAGAGTAGTTACTCACCTGTAACAGGTGTTCTCCAGGAGCAGCAGGAATCAGTCCTCACAACCCTCCCTCCTCCCCTTAGAGTTGCAGTCATATGATTTATTTTTGCTAATTTTTTTGCTGTCTTTTAGCTATGTCATCAGACTGAGCAAGATGGCACCCTTGGGCGGGAAGAGGACCGCGCATGCGCGCTGCAATTCCCAAAGGCTTTCTTTGAAAGCTGGGGAAATGCTCCGCACGAGGGCTCCGTCGGTGCCGACATCACCCATATGTGAGGACTGATTCCTGCTGCTCCTGGAGAACACCTGTTACAGGTGAGTAACTACTCTTTACCAGCAACTCAGCTTCCAGCCACACATAAAGAGAACAACCAGGACAGCCTACTACAAGCTCAGAACAATACACAAACTCAAACCGCTACTCAGTGACAGTGACTTTCGAACTGTATGTCAAGCTATTATAACACTCATAATAGATTATTGCAATGCAATATACCAAGGCCTTCCCAAGAAAACAATACTCCCCCTACAACTGGTGCAAAACACTGCAGTAAGAATTATCAGCCATATAACCCCAACATTCCACCAAATGCACTGGCTCCCGGTCACGGTAAGCTCCAAATACAGGAACTTAACATTAATATTCAAAATAATCAACAACCTATCTCCTCCAATCCTTCAGTCAATGATCAAGAAAACAAACCGGACCATAACAAGAAGAGCAGCTGATAACAATATCCTAGAAATCCCAACATGCTTGAGAATAGCAAAACAATCGACTTGCAGAAGAGACTGCTCCTTATACACTCCCCAACTATGGAATGATTTACCCACCTCAATACGTGCAATCAAGGATCTATCAGACTATAGGAAAGCTATAAAAACTCACCTCTTTGTAGAATACTATGGTCCCACCTTATGAACATAACAGACCAGAAGAAAGCCCTCCGAATTATGAAACATAATGGACTCACACCATGAACATACTGATATTGCATCCCTCTGTTAATCCTCCTGGACTACTTCCACAACACATTGATAACAACGTCACACACAAGTTACACCACATCCATGTAATTGTATATAGTTTATACCTGATAAAACTCCAATTGTACTCTATTTAATCTTCCCAGTGCCATACCCTGTTCTATGTAAAAGTTGGATTGTTGTGTTGTTCTCTGTAAACTGCCTTGAATTAGTGATACGGCAGTATAGAAAACCTGTTAAATAAATAAATAAATAAATAAAATTCATTAAGTAATAAGAAATACTATTGCTGAGTAATAATGTACATAAGTTAACATTCAATGTATACAAGTTATTCTCCAGGACCAAGAAGGAAGTCAGTCCTCACTGATGGGTGACGTCGGCGCCGACGGAGCCCTCGCTGAGCAATTTCCCCAGCTTTCGAAGAAAGCCTTTGGGAATTGCAGCGCGCATGCGCGGTCCCCTTCCCGCCCAAGGGTGCCATCTTGCTCAGTCTTCTTTTTTCCGCGGAGCCCTACAGACGTAGTTTGTGATCACCGCTGAAAAAGTTGATTTTTTCGTTCTGTTTTCTCGGTTCGACGCCGTGTCCTTTTCCCGCCCAGCCTCGATACTCCGGTGTCGAGTCCGTTCACTATTTTTCGGTTTTTGTCCTTCGTGACTGGCGTTCCCGCCACTTTTTTCTTTTTCTCTGGCAGCCCAGTCTTTTGACCTCGCAGGGGCCCTTTTTCCCACGATGGCTGCCAGCGGGTTTAAAAAGTGTGATCGGTGTACGAGGCTTATGTCTCTTACCTACACACACGACTGCTGCCTCCGCTGTCTCGGACCCAATCATGACCCGATGATTTGTGGTCCGTGTACCAAAATGTCCTCGAAGGCATTGAGGAGTCGGCAGTCTCAAAAGGAGCGAATCTTCTCTGACTCCGCGTCCGGCCAGGCCCGGACCTCGTCAGAGGCTTCGACATCTCGTGACTCCGGCCCCGAGCGTCGTCGGAGCTCCTCTGAGCGGGGGTCTCCCGCCCGGGAACATCGTCGGAAGAAGAAACCCGCGAGGGCGGCGTCGGAGGACGCTCCTGGTTCCTCGAGGGCCAGGTCGCATAGCCCCGATAGCCGCCCCGGGTCCTTGGAGTCGGAGAGGCCTTCGAAGCATCCTCGTCTCGAAGTGGAGTCTCCTGGACACGTGAGTACTGTAGTCCTCATGGACTCGCCTCCGAATGAGCCGACGTCAGGCCCGATGCTGTCGGGGCCCGAGTCGGGGGCTGCTGGGTCTCCTGAGCTTGGACTCAGGCTGACGGCCTTGGAGAGCAGTTTCGCTGCCTTCATGGACCAGCAGCGGGCATTGATCGCTGGCCTCGCCGGTGTATCTGCCCCGACCACCGGGACGTCGACGTCCAAGTCGACCCCGGAGGCCGAGCCGATCCTCGAGTCCATGCGGGCTCAAGTCGATCCTCGGCCACGGTCTCCCTCGACCTCCCGTTCGGGACCGAGGTCGTCGACGCCGGCCTCGGCGTCGGTGCGGAGGTCCTCGGCAGCCGCCCACACGGAGCCGCTCGATTCCTCCTCGGAGGAGTCGGGCTGGGACACGGAGAAGGACGAGTCACCCGGTTCTTTTCAGACTCGGTGCGTCCCCTCCGACTCGCCCGAGTCTGAACCTCGGAGACGGTCCCCCCCGGAGGATACCCGGTTCTCGGACTTCGTGAGGGATATGGCCAAGGCTTTGGCCTTCCCCACGGATCCCGAGGAGGAGCCTCGAGCCGAAGAGCTCGAGGCCCTCCAGTATGACTCTCTCCCGAAGGAGGCCTTTACTGTACCGGTTCCTCCGATGCTGGAAAGACTTCTCTTCCGCATGTGGGAGAGCCCGGCATCGATGCCGGTGTTAAGCAAGCGGGTCGATTCCATGTATCGAGTCCGCAAGAGCCCCGGGTTCCAGAAGGCACAACTACCGCACCATTCCATGGTGGTGGAATCGGCCATGCATCGACTCAAGAGTCAAAAGATGCACTCCTCGGTGCCTCCCGGCAAGGAGGCCTGGAACCTGGATGCCCTTGGTAGGAAGTGCTTCCAGGGCTCTATGCTTGCTTGTCGAGTCCAGACATACCAGCTCTACATGGGCATGTATCTCCGAGACCTGGCAAAGGAAATTGCCGGGTTCTCTGCTGGTCTCTCCGAGGAACCTTTGCAGAGGTTCCAGGCCTTGTCCACTGGTATTCGAGAGTGCTCGAAATTTATTTCTCGAGCAGCTTACGATGGCTTCGAAGCATCGGCTCGAGTAGAAGGGGCAGGCATCGGTGCCCGCCGGCAGGCTTTGCTTCAGTCATCCGACCTCGAGCCATGGGTGCAGGACAAGTTGGTCAATGTCCCCTGCAGAGGTGAAAACCTCTTTGGCAAGCCCATGGCTGAAAAGGCTGCGCAACTCGAGACAGAGACTCTAACCAGGACTCGCCTATCCAGAAAGACCTCTGCCCCTTCACAGAAGAGGAAGGGCTCGGGGAAAAAGCCCTTTTACCCGAGGAAGGTGTCTGCCTATAAACAACACCACCCACAATATCAAGCCTCAGCAGCTCCCCATCAGAGTCAGCAGGCTAAGGGACAGAGTAATGGGTCCCGTAGGCAGAAGGCCCCCAAGCCCACTACACATGCCCCTGCTCAGCAGGGTGGGGGTTTTTGACTCCGTAAGCATAGCCTCTTCCCCCCCGCTGGCTTCTCTCAGCACGGGAGGCCGGCTGGCCCACTTTGCCCACAGGTGGTCAGCCGTAACATCAGATACATGGGTGCTTCAGGTAGTTCAAAAGGGCTACCTTTTGCATTTTCACCAGGTACCTCCCTCCTACTTTCCAGGGGAGCCCCCAAGGACCCCTCTGCACAGGGACTTACTCCTTCAGGAGTTAGCAAGTCTTCTTCAGGAACAGGCTGTGGAACCGGTGCCCCACCACCTGAAAGATCACGGCTTTTATTCCAGGTACTTTCTGATACCAAAAAGAACAGGAGGCCTCAGACCCATCCTGGACTTGCGCAACCTCAACAAGTTCCTGCAAAGGGAAAAGTTCAAGATGCTTACCCTTGGAATCCTGCTGCCCTACCTCCAGCGGGGAGATTGACTATGCTCATTGGATCTAAAGGATGCTTATACTCACATCCTTATCCATCCGGACCACAGACAATATCTACGATTTGTTGTGGAAGGAAATCATTATCAGTACAGGGTACTGCCCTTTGGCCTGTCCTCCGCTCCCAGGGTGTTCACCAAATGCCTGGCAGTGGTGGCAGCCTTCCTGAGGCTTCAAGACCTGTTTGTCTTTCCCTACCTGGACGACTGGCTCATCCGGGCACAGTCTTCCCTGGAGGTCACTCAGGCCACTCGTCGCACTGTAGCTCTGCTTCAGCACTTGGGGTTTGTCATAAACTTCGCAAAGTCCACATTGCTCCCCTCTCAGGATCTAGAATTCATAGGAGCACGGTTGGACACTCTGCAGGCTCGTGCCTTCTTGCCTCTGGAACGCGCCAACCGGCTCGCAGCTCTGGCCAGCAGTTTTCACAGCTCTTCCCTAGTCTCGGCAAGGCAATTCCTGCGGCTGCTCGGCCATATGGCTTCCACGGTCCATGTCACTCCGAATGCCCGTCTACATATGAGGCCTGCTCAGTGGAGCCTTCGCACTCAATGGCATCAAGCCACAGGGAGCCTTGCGGACTTAGTATGGATCTCCAACCGCCTGGTCTCCTCTCTGCAATGGTGGCTTCATCTGCCAAATCTGCTTCTCGGCATGACTTTTCAGTCTCCTGCACCTTCCCAAGTGCTGACGACAGATGCCTCTCTCCTGGGATGGGGAGCACATTGCCAAGGGACATGTACTCAAGGCCTTTGGACCCCTTGGGAAGCTGCTCAGCAGATAAACTTCCTGGAGCTCAGGGCAATCCGCCTAGCTCTGCGGACCTTCTCTCACCTCACCTCTCATCGGTCTGTACCAGTCCAGATGGACAATCAAGTTGCCATGTTCTATGTCAACAAACAGGGGAGCACCGGCTCCCTCCTCCTATGCCAGGAGGCTCGGAGACTGTGCTCTTGGGCAGTCGACCATGGCATCCTGCTCAAAGCAGTTTACCTGCCCGGACAGGAAAATTACCTGACCGACAAACTGAGCAGGATTCTGCAGCCACACGAGTGGAGATTGGACCCGCTGGTTGTTCAGCGGATCTTCCTCCGGTGGGGCCTCCCCACCATGGATCTTTTTGCCAGTCCTCTGAACCGGCAACTTCCCAGGTTCTGCTCCAGGCACCTGCACCCGCTCAGAGTAGCGGCGGATGCTTTCCTCATTCCGTGGTCCACGGGCCTACTGTATGCCTTTCCTCCCATGCCACTTGTGTCCAGGACGCTTTTCAAGGTTCTCCGGGACAGGGCCTCGGTAATCCTGGTAGCGCCCAGATGGCCGAGACAGCCCTGGTTCCTACTCCTGCTACAACTGACAGTGGACACTCCCCTTCCTCTGGGGTTTCAGCCCAATCTCCTGACTCAGGATCAAGGCACTCTCCTGCACCCCAACCTCCGGGCCCTTCACCTGATGGCCTGGCTGCTGAAAGGGTAGTTCTAGCTCCGCTGCTCCTCCCTCCGGAGGTGGAAGATGTCGTCCTGGCCTCTAGGCGTCCGTCCACCGGAAGTCTTACGCCCTTAAATGGCGTCGCTTCTCTGTGTGGTGTTCTCAGCAATCTGAGAACCCCTTCTCCTGCTTAGTATCGGTGATTCTGCAATACTTGCTTCACCTTTCCAATCTCGGCCTCAAGTCCAACTCTGTAAGAGTCCACCTCAGTGTTCTCTCTGCACATCATTCGCCGGTGGACGGCAGGCCTCTTTCCGCACACCCCTGACTGGGATCTCAATGTGGTCTTGCAGCGGATTACCTGTCCGCCTTTTGAACCTATGGCTACCTGCCCTCTTCGTTTCCTTTCTTGGAAAACTCTCTTCTTGGTAGCCCTTACCTCCGCTAGGCGCGTTAGTGAACTGCAAGCCCTAGTGTCTGAGCCTCCTTACACTAGGTTCTACCCTAATAGGGTGGTCTTACGGACTCACCCCAAGTTTCTTGCAAAAGTGGTTTCCCCTTTTCATCTCAACCAAGAGGTGGTTCTTCCAACCTTCTTTCCCAGGCCGCATACCAACCGGGCTGAGACAGTTCTGCATACCCTGGACTGTAGGAGGGCCTTATCCTTCTACCTTGACCGTACGCGGGAGCATAGAAAGGCTGTTCAGCTTTTCGTTTCTTTTGACCCCAATAGGTTGGGGGTGCCTGTCTCCAAGCGTACTTTGTCCATCTGGGTAGCTGACTGTATCGCCTGGGCTTATGGGGTAGCCGGCCTCTCCTTAGAGAGTCGAGTCACGGCTCACCGTGTCAGGGCGAAGGCTGCGTCAGTGGCTCATCTCCGCTCTGTTCCGTTGGCAGACATCTGCCGGGCCGCTACTTGGTCTTCAAGCCAGACTTTTGCAGCTCATTACTGCCTGGAGAGGGAGTCCCGCAGGGACAATGCTTTCAGACAGGCAGTCCTCCACAATCTCTTTGAGGTTTAGGCAATTCCTACCCTCCGGCCCTGGTGTTGGGCTACTGGCCGGAAGCGTATTCAGAGAAGATTCCTTACTTCTGTACTGCTGAGCTAGAGGGAGCTCATTTTTTCTGCTTGAGGTCTCCGGTAGCCTTAAGCTTGGGAGTCCCATCAGTGAGGACTGACTTCCTGCTTGGTCCTGGAGAAAGAGTAGTTACTCACCTGTAACAGGTGTTCTCCATGAGCAGCAGGAATCAGTCCTCACAACCCTCCCTCCTCCCCTCGGAGTTGCAGTCATTCTTATCCATTGTTTTGCTAACTTTTTTGCTATCTTTTCGTTATGTCATCAGACTGAGCAAGATGGCACCCTTGGGCGGGAAGGGGACCGCGCATGCGCGCTGCAATTCCCAAAGGCTTTCTTCGAAAGCTGGGGAAATTGCTCCACGAGGGCTCCGTCGGCGCCGACATCACCCATCAGTGAGGACTGATTCCTGCTGCTCCTGGAGAACACCTGTTACAGGTGAGTAACTACTCTTTCCTAATTGTTAAATGTAAACCGCCTTGATACATTGAAAGGTGGTATAAAAGAAATGTTAAATAAATTTAGGACAGGTCTGATATTCAGCGACGGCAGTGGCTAACTCTTCTAAAGCGGCTAGGTGCGGCCGCTGAACTCTAGACCTGAATATTCAATGCCTCGCCACCGGCATTGAATATCTTGGTCCCTGGATAGAATGGAAGCTAACAGGGCAGCAATGATATTCAGCTACTGCCCAATTAGTTTCATGGCAAAAAGTTAGGACAGCCTTCAATGTGCCCAACATTTGCCATGACAGATAACCGGGCAGCAGCTGAATATCACTGCTACCCGTTTGTTCCCTGGTGCTGCCCCCACTCTAACTCTAAAATGCCCCAATGCTAGTCAGTTAGCATCGGGGCACCAGCAAATATTCAGCAGCACTAACTGCACTAGTGCTGCTGAATATCCTGGTCAGCGCAATTAACAGGTCTGCTAACTGTGTTAATCATTTTGAATATGAGGCCCCTTAGATATTAATTCACAAGCAACCCTTTTTCAAAGATGGGAAAGCCTAGAACTACAGGATATTTAATGAAACTGCAAGGATACATTTTTTCACAGAAAGGGTTGTAGATGCCTGGAATGCTTCCCTATGGAGATGTTGGGGGCAACAATAATGATGGAATACCAAAAGGCATGGGACAGACATAGAGGATGCCTATATTGCAAGAGGATGGAATCAAAGCAAACTTAAAAAATAGAGGGGGATAACCAGCACGGAGCAGCAGGTACAATGCTAAACAAAGACATGGAGAGAAGTAACTTGCATGGAGTAGTAGGCACAAATCTAGCCACCTTACTGGGCAGACTAGATGGACCATGCTGATCTTTATCTGCTGTCATTCTACCTTTGGGAAGTAGGCAGAACATTTGCTGCAATTAAGAAAATACTGCACCCCATGTACAAAAATTGAGAACGCAGAAACAGAATACAGTGTTAGCCTGCCAAAAAAAACCTAGATAAATGAATAACCATGAACAAGGGTGGACTGAACAGTTGGGTAATCGGGCCATGCCCAAGGGCCCATAGAAGTAGGGGTGCTCACTCTCCTCTATCCTCCATCTAACATGCAAGCATACACACACAAAACAAATATTTCTCCAGGAACAAGAAGGAAGTCAGTCCTCACATATGGGTGATGTTGACGTCGCCCCATGCGGAGCAAATCCCCAGCTTTCGAAGAAAGCCTTTGGGATTGCATCACATATGCGTGATCCCCTTCCTGCCCAAGGGTGCCATCTTGCTCAGTCTCCTTTTTTCTGCAGAGCCCAACGGACGTCGTCCTAGTTTTCCATGGAAAAAGTTGATAAGAAGTTTGAAAATTCTTTTCCTGCTAGCCAGTTCGAAGCCGGTTCCTCTTCCCGCCTCCAGCTCGTTACACTGGTATTGAGACTGGCCTATTTTTCTTTTTTTTTGACCTTAGTGACTAGCGTTCGCATGCTTTTTTCTTTTAGCTGGCAGCCCGGTCCTTTGACCTTGCAGGGGCCCTTTTTCCCCCGATGGCTGCCAGCGGGTTTAAAAAGTGTGATCGGTGCACGAAGCTAATGTCTCTCACCAACACACAAGACTGCTGCTTCAAATGCCTCAGGCCCGACCATAACCCCATGGTCTATGGCCCATGCAAAAGGATGTCTTTGAAGTCCTTGAAGAGCAGACAGCAGCAACATGACAGGATTTTCCCGAAGTCCGCAACCGCCCGGGCCCGGACCTCATCAGAGGCCTCGATCTCTCGGGAGCTGTCTGATCCTGAGCAGCATCGGGTGTCCTCTGAAAGGGGGTCTCCCTCACGGGAACACCGGAGGAAAAAGAAATCCATGAGGGCTGTGTCGTCTGAGAGCTCCGAACGGCCTGGTCCCTCACAGGCTCGGTCGCGGAGCCCGGCTCACCGCCCCAGATCCTCGCAGTCAGAGAGGCTGCCAAACTCCCTCAAAAAGACCCGGAGACACTGAGGAAGGTAAGCACAGTCCTCGTTGTTGACTCTCCCCCGGGAGAGCCAGCATTGGGACCCAAGCCGGGGGCTGATTAGCCTCCTGAGCTCGGTCTCAGGTTGGCGGCCTTGGAGCGCAGCGTGTCTGCCTTCATGGACCAGCAGCGGGCGCTGATGGCCGGTCTTACACGTCCGTCTGCCCCAACCACCAGGACTTTCACGTCCAAGTCGACCCCGGAGGCCAAGCCGATCCTCGAGTCAATAAGGCCTCGAGTGAATCCTTGGCCGAGGTCCCCCTCGACCTCCCGTTCGGGACCGAGGTCATCGACACTGCTTCCCTTGGCATCGGGGCAGTCGAGACTGAAGTCCTCGAGGCCGGAACCAATCGACTCCTCGAGTCCGGTTGGGAGACGGAGGACGAGGAGTCCCCGGGCACCCACCGTACTAAGTACGTCCCGTCAGACTCCCCGGGATCTGAACCTCGGAGATGGTCACCCCCGGAGGACACCCGGTTCTTGGACTTCATCTGGGACATGGCAAAGGCTTTGTCATTCCCGGCGGATCCCGAGGAGGAACCTCGAGCTGAGGAGCTCGAGGTCTTCCAGTATGACTTTCCTCCAAAGGAAGCCCTTAACGTACTGGTGCCCCCCATTCTGGAATGGCTGATGCTCCGCATGTGGGAGACACCATCCTCGATGCTGGTGCTCAGCAGGCAAATCGATTCCATCTATCGAGTTTGCAAGAGCCCTGGGTTCCAAAAGGCACAGCTGCCGCACAACTCCATGGTTGTGGAATCGGCCATGCATCGACTCAAGAGCCAGAAGAAACACTCCTCGGTGCCTCCTGGCCGGGAGGCCTGCAACATGGATGCTCTCGGCAGAAAGTGCTACCAGGGATTGATGCTGGCATGCTGAATCCAGACGTACCAGCTGTATATGGGCATGTACCTGCGAGACCTGGCAAAGGAGATTGCCAGGTTCTCTGCTGGGCTCTCCGAGGGACCTTTGCAGCGCTTCCAGGTTTTGTCCACGGGGATCCGAGAGTGCTCGAAGTTCATGACTCGAGTAGCCTATGATGGCTTTGAGGCTTCGGCCCAGGTAGCGGGGGCCGGCATCAGTGCATGATGCCAGGCATGGCTACAGTCATCGGACCTGGAGCCTGGGTTCAGGACAAGTTGGTAGATGTCCTTTGCCGAGGTGAAAACCTCTTTGGCAAGCCCATGACTGAGAAGACTGCTGAGATTGAGTCCGAGTACCTGACCCGGACAAGACTCGAGAAGACTTCTGCCCCTTCTAAAAAGAAGGGCTTGGGTAAGAAGCCCTTTTTCCCCCGAGGAAAGGATCAGCTTACGAAAACTAACCCACGTATCAGGCCTCCCCAGCAGGGGCAGCAGGCCAAGGGATTGGGGCAGGGCCCGCGTAAGCAAAAGACCCCCAAGCCCCAGGTACCGGCTCCGGCCCAGCCTGGAGGGGGCTTTTGACTCCCAGTGCATAGTCTCTCTCCCGAAGGACACAAGGCCCTGCACAGGAGGAAGGCTGACCCTGTATGCCCACAGGTGGCCAACTATTACTACAGACACCTGGGTTCTCCAGATAGTCCAAATGGGCTATCGGTTATATCTCACCCAGGTGCCTCCCTCTTACTTTCCAGGGGAGCCTCTCAGACCACCTCTTCACAGAGACCTCCTCTTGCAGAAGTTAACGGGTCTTTTCGATGATCATGCGGTAGAACCGGTGCCTCACCACCTACAGGGCACAGGCTTCTACTCCAGGTACTTTGATACCAAAGAGAACTGGAGGCCTAAGACCTATCCTCGACCTGTGAACCCTGAACAAGTTCCTGGTGAGGGAAAAGTTCAAGATGCTTTCCCTTGGAATATTGCTGCCTTACCTCCACCAGGGAGACTGGCTATGCTCCTTAGATCTCAAAGATGCGTACATGCACATCTTGATTCATCCAGACCATAGACAATATCTAAGATTTGTAGTGGGAGGAAACCATTTTCAGTACAAAGTGCTGCCCTTTGGCCTAGCCTCGGCGCCCAGGGTATTCACAAAATGCCTTGTGATAGTGGCGGCCTTTCTGGGGACTCAAGGGGTCTTCATATTCCCCTATTTGGATGACTGGCTCATCAGAGCCCAGTCAGCTCTAGAAGCCCAACAGACCATGTCCCACAATGTCCAGTTGCTTCAGCACCTGGGCTTTGTGATCAACTACACAAAATCCACTCTGGTTCCCTCTCAGGGACTGGAGTTCATAGGGACAAGGTTAGACACCCTTCAGGCAAGGGTTTATCTACCAGAGGAAAGGGCTCAAAGACTGGTAGCCCTAGTGCAGCAAGTGAGTCACAGATCCCGCATATCAGCAAGACACTTTCTGCGCCTTCTTGGTCACATGGTCTCCACAGTGCATGTGACACCAAATGCTCGACTCCACATGAGAACAGCTCAGTGGTGCCTCAGGGACCAGTGGACACAAGCCACAGGCAGACTCAGAGACAACATCAAGGTGTCCCATTGCCTAATACAGTCTTTGAAATGGTGGCTTCAACCTCACAGTCTTCTGAAGGGAGTGCCTTTTCAGCCTCCCACGCACTCAAGGGTGCTGACTACGGATACATCCCTGCTGGGATGGGGTGCTCATTGCCAACAGGTCTGCACCCAAGGTGTGTGGTCTCCATGGGAGAGTACACAACAAATCAATCTCCTAGAGCTTCGGGCGATCCACCTAGCTCTTCGGACCTTCTGCCAAACCCTGGCTCATCAATCTGTCTTGATTCAAACAGACAACCGAAACACTGGACCTTGCCACCCACCCACTCCCCGGACCTTGAGGGTTAAGGGAGGGGCTGGCCTTGAATGCCCTTGAGGGTTAAGATTGTAGTTGTGTAGGTGCTCAAGTAGTAAGGCAAGGCAAAGAAAATTTCTTTTGTGAGGTTTATTTCTCCCGCTCCGGAGTTCAAATGCAGCAGACGTAAATGAAATAATGTAGCACAAAACAAGGCTGAGAAACTTAACTAAACAAGGCTTTTCACTGCTTGGCTAAATGTCCATTACTGATCACATTCCGTTGTCACGTGACCTCCTTTCATTAACGTAACAGAAAACTCTGGTAACAGCAATGCTTCTGAATTGCACAGAATATGCTTTCACTTATTCTCTTCACATAAGCTTCTTTTGCATAGCAATCAGTGAGGTAACTTTGTTATATTCTTTCATAAAACATTGGCAAGCATATCACTTAAATGTCCTTTTGAATCACACATGTAGAGCAGTCCATCGGGACTTCCTGCTCTGTAGACGGCAGAGAAATGAAAGGCATTTCCTCCTCACAGCTGCTCATAGGCTTTGCTACGTCATGAGGAGAAACTGCTCTACTTTTAAGGAACTCCCTGAATTCAGTGAGAAGTAATTCAGCCTGTGTATTTTCTGAGCTAGGCTGAGAATATCCTCCTTCAGGTAAATGCTTGTTTAATGTTCTTATCTCTTGGCAATTATCAGTGCTTTTACTTGGACAAGAGTTCAGCGTGTAAGCATTTCCCTTCCCCCACCTATCTCTAAATGAAAGTGCAGGGTAAAACGCTTCAGCTGTGCTTGGAGAGTCTCTCAGAGTGTTAAAAGGAAAACAGTCAGGCTTCTCTTGGCTTAACCAATTACTATCAAACTTTCTGCCTTTGTTCTGTCTTTCACAATTAAAGTTCACTCTTTCTGGCTTCCCACTGTTAAGCTTGCTAGCCGTTCCAAACCCACTAGATACCTTGTGCTGGGGCTTCTTCCAGGGTAATTCTTTCTCCCTCTGCCTCCTGTTCCAAGGTTCTGATTGGTCCTTTAAACTCCTGAGCTGTAGCCTTGGGTCTCTCAGTGCCTTTGAATTCTTCTGGTAACAGAAGTCTTTCTCTGCCCCTGAGTCTCCCAGGTCCTGTCTGCTCCTTCGTGGATCACAGCTGCTCAGTGGTTCTCTTTCCAACGGTTCCTGTTCCTGGTCATCTGACCTGTCCTCGTCCAGGTGCTTGTGTCCTGACCCCTCCTCTTTGTCTAGCTCCTGGTGCTCGTGCTCATCTAACTGTTTCTGTTTCTCAGTTCTTAACAAGCTGGCTGAGTACTGTACTGCCCGCCTCCTGCTTGGGCGTGCCCAATCAGGGACTTGGCTTCTCTCCTGCCTTGAGGTGAGGTGTGGTTCCTGATTAGCTCTGTGTTTTTTTCTCTCAGAAGAGAAAATCCTGCATTCCCTTGCAGTACCGGTTCTCTCCACCGGATCACTATCAGTTTTCATTGCTTCCATTCCTACGTCACAGATCCCCCCCCTTTAGATATCACGGGCTGGCTTAGGCTTGTCCGCACAGCACGTGATTCTACTTAACGCATCCGCGTTTTGATGGAGCTTTCCAGCCCTGTGCTCCACCTGGAACTCAAAAGCCTGTAGGGCCATAAACCAGCGGGTTAGCCGGGAGTTATGGTTGTGCATTTGGTTCAACCATTTCAACGGTGCATGGTCTGTGATAAGGATGAATCTTCTCCCTACTAGGTAGAAGCGCAGCGCATCAATAGCCCACTTGATGGCTAAACACTCGCGCTCAATAGTGGAGTAATTCTTCTCCGCGGGTGCCAATTTCCTGCTCAGGAATAAGACTGGGTGTTCCGTACCCTCATGTCGCTGGGACAAAACAGCGCCCAGGCCTGTATCTGAGGCGTCTGTCTGTAGTATGAATGGTTTTGAGAAGTCCACTCCCCTCAAAACCGGTGCTTCACAAAGTTGACGTTTCAAGAGGTTAAACACTTCTTCAGCTTCTTCACTCCACTTGAGTGTATTAGGGGCATTCTTTCACAGCATGTCAGTTAGCAAGGCGGTCTTTTCCGAAAAGTGTGGAATAAATCTTCGGTAGTAGCCTACCAATCCCAAAAAGCTGCGCAATTGTTTTTTATTGGCAGGTTTTGGGAAGGCCCGTATACTTGCAATTTTGCTGACCAACGTTTTTACCACCCCATGGCCCACGACATGACCCAAATATTTAACTTCCTGTCCCCCGAAGAGACACTTGGCAGGGTTCAACGTGAGGCCCGCATCCCGGATTGCTCGTAGAACAGCTTCCACTTTTTGTACATGCTGTGTCCATGTCTCACTATGGATGACCACGTCATCCATGTAGGCGACTGAGTAAGACTGATGTGGACGAAGGACCATGTCCATAAGGCGTTGACAAGTGGCCGCAGCCCTATGTAGGCCAAAGGGCATTCTCTTGAATTGATAGAGGCCAATAGGTGTACTAAACGCAGTCTTTGGCCTGGCCTCTCTGGTAAGGGGCACTTGCCAATACCCTTTTGACATGTCAAGCGTCGTCAGATATTTTGCTTGTCCCAGTCGATCGAGCAATTCCTCAATCCACGGCATGGGATATGAATCAAACCGGGATATTGAGTTAATCTTCCGAAAATCGATACAAAATCGGATTGAGCCATCCGGTTTTGGTACCCTGACGATGGGACTATTCCATGGGCTCTGGGATTCTTCAATTATCCCCATGGCTAGCATCTCACCCACCTGTCGTATTACCTCGTTCTTTTTCGCTTCCGGTAGTCGGTAAGGGCGCTGCCTTATCACTTCGCCCGGGGGTGTTATTATCTCGTACGCTATCAATCTTGTTTCTCCGGGTACCGGCGTGAGAACATCTTTGTACCTTGATAACACTTGGGTAAGTTCCTGTCTTTGTGCCCACGAGAGTCCCTCATCAAGTCGGGGTTCAGGATTTTTCTTGCACTCAGTCAGCTGTGGTCCAAGGTCCTCTTCTTCGGCCTCCTCCCTCTCCACTGAAGCTGACAACCCTTGCAAGCTGTTGGTCTCTGTAGACCCGAAACCCTGCGTGCCCCGCACCGTTGTGGACAAAACAGGTACCTCTTCCAAAGGGGGAAGACCGACGCGTTCACAAATTAATTGTGCGATGCGGTCTCCCGTCTTCACTCTAAAGTCGCTTTTCCCAAAGTTAAAAAGGAGTACCTTTACCGAGCCATGGTAGTCTGGGTCTATTACGCCCGCACCAATGTCTATAAAATGTTTCAGGGCTAGGCCCGACCATGGAGCTAGTCGCCCGTAACATCCAGCAGGTAATTCTATTTGTAGCACCGTGTCCACCAGTGCCTTTCCGCCAGCTGGGACTACCATATCTTCTGCGCTGGTAAGATCAAATCCGGCTGCATTAGGCGTGGCTCTGTGGGGTGCCTGAGCGTTAGGGGTCATCTTGCAAAACCTTAGGACAAATTTAGGTTTTCCTGCGCTGTCTGCCCTCGGAACTTCTTTCCTCTGGCTACCTTTGCTGGCCTGGGCCAGTAAGGGTCGAGGAACTGAACTCACTCTTTCTGTTGCCAGAGCTTGTGCTTCCTCAGAGACTTTTCCTGCGC
Organism: Ichthyophis bannanicus; assembly: GCA_033557465.1. NCBI lineage: Eukaryota > Metazoa > Chordata > Amphibia > Gymnophiona > Ichthyophiidae > Ichthyophis > Ichthyophis bannanicus. Next base: position 555,136,257 of record CM066031.1, read on the forward strand.
GGGAACCCTCTCTCTCCTGTAAGCCATTAACTATCCCTCTGTGAAATTGTGGCCAGTCCTTGCTTAAAATTACTGCATGGGGAAGACCCGGGACCACTGCTAAGGGGATAGTCCTTCGTGTACCTAACCCAGTTATGTGTAACTTATATACGGGATAGGTGAAAGTTCCTGCGTGAATGCACCTTATTTTAGCGGAACTCACAGGCTGAATTACTTCCTTGCCCTGCATGGCTTCTATTCTCTGCCACAACTCTTCAGAGAGCATGCTTACCTCAGCTCCTGAATCCAGAAAAGCTTGAGTGGTAATTCCCTGTATTTCAACAGACAGAAGAAATCCCTGTCTATCTTTCACATGACTATCCGCTATCAAGGCAGTTTTAACAAAACAGTGTTTTTGCAAATGTCCCTCTTGCCCACATCTGTAACATCTTAGCTTATTCTTAGAGCTTTTCCACAAAGGCATGCACATTTTTATAGGGTCCTCCTGCACCCTCCCGTCCCTTTCTGATCTGCGACTGCGTGACTCCTGGGAAGTAGTGCCAGCTCTCTGGGCAGTTAGCTCTGCCTCTATGCATCTTTCAGAGAGTGCAACAGCTTCTTGGGGAGTTTTGCAATTCTGCAAGATTAGGAAGGTGCGGATTCCCTGGGGTAGAGCATTCATGTATTGCTCTAGTACCAAGTCATCAAGTATTGAATCCACAGACCTCCCTTCTGGAGTTAACCACTTGTCAATCAAGCTACGAATCCTGTGACACAATGACTTAGGAGTCTCACTCGGCCTCAGTCTCACACTCCTCAAGCGTGTGTGGTAGACCAAAGGAGTGAGCCCTAATCTCTCTCTTATCGCCTTTTTTAATTCATCATAGTTGCCGGCCATAGCAGCAGGCATGGCGCGGTAAGCGGCCATCGCTTCCCCAGTAAGGGATGCTGCTAATCTTAGCGCCCAGTGTTCTTTAGGCCAGGAGCTAAGGCGAGCTACTCTCTCAAAGCTCTCGAGAAAGTCATCTACATCATCCTGATTAGTAAGCTGTCCAAAGTTAAACAAAGTTCCTGTCTGTAGACCAACAGGGTGTACAGAGTCTGTTAGAGTGGAACCTGTGGTAGATGTTGGTGGTACAGCGGCTTGCTTCCTCTCCTTTAGCCATTCCTCCATCATGGTCAGTAGAGGCTGCTGCTGTTCCCGCAAACTCGCGTTGGCTTTTTCCTGGACCTCTAACGCAAGATCTCTCTGGCGCTCCAGCTGCGTCGCCATCCAGTGGAAAATCTCCTTGGTGTCCACCGCCATCTTGGAATACCTGAAACAAAGCAAAAAGAGACAGACCCAAGTACGGAATCACAGTACACTTGTCTATCTGCGCTTTTATTTCCTTCTTTTTTTTTTTTTTTCTCTCTAGTCACCACTAGGCTGCACCCTTGCCCTGGTATCCTGGTTACCCGGGGTGGATACCCTTTACCTGGCTCAGGTGGTATACAAGCACGTCAGGAACAGAAGATCCTGTAGTCTCCTGCAGTTTCCTTCCTTGTCTGGGCTCGTCAGCTCTTCGGCTGGGCACCTTCTGGAAGTCAGCTTCTGCAGTTCTTGGTATGGCTACTTCTTGTGCCTGTGCAGTATCCTCAATACTACGCCACTTTGCCACCCACCTACTCCCCGGACCTTGAGGGTTAAGGGAGGGGCTGGCCTTGAATGCCCTTGAGGGTTAAGGTTGTAGTTGTGTAGGTGCTCAAGTAGTAAGGCAAGGCAAAGAAAAATTCTTTTGTGAGGTTTATTTGTCCCGCTCTGGAGTTCAAATGCAGCAGACGTAAATGAAATAATGTAGCACAAAACAAGGGTGAGAAACTTAACTAAACAAGGCTTTTCACTGCTTGGCTAAATGTCCATTACTGATCACATTCCGTTGTCATGTGACCTCCTTTCATTAACGTAACAGAAAACTCTGGTAACAGCAATGCTCCTGAATTGCACAGAATATGCTTTCACTTATTCTCTTCACATAAGCTTCTTTTGCATAGCAATCAGTGAGGTAACTTTGTTATATTCTTTCATAAAACATTGGCAAGCATATCACTTAAATGTCCTTTTGAATCACACATGTAGAGCAGTCCATCGGGACTTCCTGCTCTGTAGACGGCAGAGAAATGAAAGGCATTTCCTCCTCACAGCTGCTCATAGGCTTTGCTACGTCATGAGGAGAAACTGCTCTACTTTTAAGGAACTCCCTGAATTCAGTGAGAAGTAATTCAGCCTGTGTATTTTCTGAGCTAGGCTGAGAATATCCTCCTTCAGGTAAATGCTTGTTTAATGTTCTTATCTCTTGGCAATTATCAGTGCTTTTACTTGGACAAGAGTTCAGCGTGTAAGCATTTCCCTTCCCCCACCTATCTCCAAATGAAAGTGCAGGGTAAAACGCTTCAGCTGTGCTTGGAGAGTCTCTCAGAGTGTTAAAAGGAAAACAGTCAGGCTTCTCTTGGCTTAACCAATTACTATCAAACTTTCTGCCTTTGTTCTGTCTTTCACAATTAAAGTTCACTCTTTCTGGCTTCCCACTGTTAAGCTTGCTAGCCGTTCCAAACCCACCAGATACCTTGTGCTGGGGCTTCTTCCAGGGTAATTCTTTCTCCCTCTGCCTCCTGTTCCAAGGTTCTGCTTGGTCCTTTAAACTCCTGAGCTGTAGCCTTGGGTCTCTCAGTGCCTTTGAATTCTTCTGGTAACAGAAGTCTTTCTCTGCCCCTGAGTCTCCCAGGTCCTGTCTGCTCCTTCGTGGATCACAGCTGCTCAGTGGTTCTCTTTCCAACGGTTCCTGTTCCTGGTCATCTGACCTGTCCTCGTCCAGGTGCTTGTGTCCTGACTCCTCCTCTTCGTCTAGCTCCTGGTGCTCGTGCTCATCTAACTGTTTCTGTTTCTCAGTTCTTAACAAGCTGGCTGAGTACTGTACTGCCCGCCTCCTGCTTGGGCATGCCCAATCAGGGACTTGGCTTCTCTCCTGCCTTGAGGTGAGGTGTGGTTCCTGATTAGCTCTGTGTTTTTTTCTCTCAGAAGAGAAAATCCTGCATTCCCTTGCAGTACCGGTTCTCTCCACCGGATCACTATCAGTTTCCATTGCTTCATAAGAGTCTCCTACGTCACAACCTATGCTCCTTCGCAGTCAGTCAGGGTATGTTCCTCAAGGCGGTTTACTTGCCAAGTCAGGAGAACTTCCTAGCAGACAAGCTCAGCAGAATTCTGCAGCCTCACGAGTGGCAACTGGATCACAGCATAGCCTAACAACTCTTCCAGTGTTGGGAGCAACCAGCCATAGATTTGTTTGCAAGCTCTCAAAATCACCAGTTGCCCCACTTCTGTTCCAGACAGCTGCACCCACACAGAGTGGCTGCAGATGCTTTCCTAATATCGTGGTCTGTGGGCCTCCTATATGCGTTGCCTCCCACGCCACTGGTAGCTCAGACCTTATTCAAGATCCTTCAGGACAAGGCCTCGGTCATCCTGGTAGCTCCCAGGTGGCCAAGACAGCTTTGGTTTCCACTCTTCCTGCAGCTGGCGGAGGAGACTCCAATTCCTCTGGGATTTTCACCCAATTTCCTGTTGCAGGACAGGGGGTCCCTCAACCTGATGGCATGGCTGCTGAAAGAATAGTCCTTGCACCACTTCTCCTCCCAAAAAAAGATAGAGGATGTGCTGCTAGCCTCTAGAAGGCAATCGACTAGGAGAACCTATGCATTTAAGTGGTGTAGGTTTGAGGTATGGTGTACTCAGCAGAGTGAGAACCCATTCTCCTGCCAGGTGGGGGTGGTGCTGCAGTACCTGCTTCACCTTTCTGATTTGGGCCTCAAGTCAAACTGGGTCCGAGTTCACCTCAGTGCTTTATCAGCACACCACTCTCCAGTGGAAGGGCAACCTCTCTCTGTACACCCTTTGGTGTCCAGGTTCCTGAGAGGTCTCCTTCTGCTGAAACCCCCGGTTCGCCCCCAAGCAACCGAATGGGATCTAAATGTGGTCTTGCAGTAGCTTACTCACCCACCTTTTGAGCCAATGGCCTCTTGCCATCTGCGCTTCCTTTCTTGGAAGATGCTTTTCTTGGTGGCACTCACATCAGCTAGACGAGTGAGTGAGCTGCAAGCTCTGGTGTCCGATAGACCGTTCACACGGTTCTATAAGAACAGGGTGGTGCTTCGCACGCACCCTAAGTTCTTGCCGAAAGTGGTCTCCTCTTTCCAGCTCAACAAGGAGGTGGTCCTTCCGACCTTCTTTCCAAGGCCCTATGCCAGTCGGGCGGAAGCAGTTCTGCATACCCTGGAATGTAAGAGGGCGCTGGCCTTCTACTTGGAGCATACGCAGCGACATCCAAGAGCTCCTCAACTCTTCGTCTCTTATGACCCCAGTAAGCTGGGGATGCCTGTCTCCAAGCGTACGTTGTCCACCTGGGTGGCGGATTGCATCGCCTGGGCATACAGGGCGGCCGATCTCCCGTTGCAGGGTTGAGTCACGGCCCACCGGGTCAGGGCTAAGGCCGCTTCAGTGGCTCACTTCCGCTGGCAGACATCTGCCGGGCCGCAACCTGGTCTTCAAGCCAGACTTTTGCAGCCCATTACTGCCTGGATAGGGAGTCCCAACGGGACAGTGCTTTTGGCCAGGCTGTACTCCGTAATCTGTTAGAGGTTTAGGCAACTCCTACCCTCCAACCCTTTGGTGTCAGGCTACTGGAGTGTTACGTTCTTGGATGAACTCCTATCATGACTGCTGCGGCTCTTCTAGAGGGAGCCTATTTTTCAGTTATGGGTTCTCTGTAGCCTATAGCTAGGGAGTCCCATATGTGAGGACTGACTTCCTGCTTGTTCCTGGAGAAAGCGTAGTTACTCACCTGTAACAGGTGTTCTCCAGGGACAGCAGGAATCAGTCCTCACGACACTCCCTCCTCCCCTGCAGCCCTATCATTATTTTTGTTCTTTTGCCATCTTTTTAGCTATGTCATTTGACTGAGCAAGATGGCACCCTGGGGTGGGACTGCGTGATGCAGTCCCAAAGGCCTTCTTCAAAAGCTGGGGATTTGCTCCGCATCGGGTTCCGTCGATGTCACCCATATGTGAGGACTGATTCCTGCTGTCCCTGGAGAACACCTGTTACAGGTGAGTAACTATGCTATACCCCCGGATACAGAGATAATGCAGCTACAGATGGTGTGTGTGTACCAGGACTATGGAATACCTTACCGGCACATATCAGGGCAATCCCCAACTTGAGTCAGTTCAGGAAGGCCCTTAAACATTTCCTCTTCATCAAGTACCTCACTGACAACACTGACCCTCAGTCCCACTTGAATAGCGATCACCTCAGCAATAGTAGTAGTCAACTATGCAGGCCCTCGCATCAGGCGCCCCCAGCTATGTAAATATCAAACAAGATCCTTTTCTCATTACACTTATTATGTATATAGTTTACCCGGTTATCCAAGTTCCATATCCTGTTAATTATAATGACCAGACATATGCAATTTGTCGGATGTTTTTGTTCTTTGTAAACCGCGCTGATGTCAAATAATGCGGTATATAAGAAATGTTAATAAATAAATAATAAATAAATAAATAAACAGGAGTTGGATAGAATTTCATAAGCCATGTTCTGCACACTTTCCTCACTTTTTTTTAAATTAGCAAAGTAACAGGACATTTACATCTTTCTAGTTTTATAGCACAGACGTACCAGTTGAAAATTTTCACTCTGACCTTTGATCTCACTCTTCAGGACCTTTGGCATCTCCAGGTTGTTGTCTGAGATGTCATAATCTGCTGGAACCGACCTTATTAATTAATTAATTAAGTAGTTTTTCTATACCGCCCCTTCCAGAGATCAAGGGCGGTTTACATCGAACATAACATGGTAACTTTACATTATAACAAAGAATACACTGATTAGCATTTTAACTGATACCAACTATATTACAACAACTTATATATGTTAGTAGAATTTAGGTATTCATTATTCAATGGGTAACCATTGATAGAAACCTATATATAACAGATGTGATTAGGCTGGTTGAGTTTGTGGGCTATCAGATGGGAAACCATAGTAGTCAAGGAACAGTTGGAGATCCTTTATTGCTCTCAAATTATCCAGGAGAGCATTCCAGGGTGTTGAGGCAATGCATGTGAATGCTCTAAAACTTGTAAAGTGATTGGTATTGTGGATGTGATAACAGGGGCGGCCCAAGGGGGGTGCGGGGCCATGTGTGGAGACTCAGTGCAGGGCCTCATTTGCATAAGGTGCCTCATTTGCATAAATATTTGCATAATGTTACCATACACTAACTTTTAGTAAGCATGCCTCTTAATGAGTATATGGATAAAGAAAGACTAAAAGATTTCTACATTACTATAATCCAGTACCAACCGCCAGGCACATTAGGAACTACTACAAACACTGCCCATTTAGAACCCATAGCAAACCCGCCGTATCCTAACAGCACTACCAGGACTCACAAAGCACCATACCCTAACTATCAAAAGGCAACACTGCAAATATTAAACCAATACATTTCAGAGAATAACAATACATGACCTACTGGGGAAAGAGAACAAGTGGCAATGTCAAATAGGAATTATATAAACAGAATACCTCAGCTCAGTTACACATGCAGAACATAGACCATCACCAAACAAGGAATAACAATTTAGAAACAGGAAGACAATAATTAAACTGGGAACCCCAAAAGCCAAACTTGGAATGTACAACACTGTAGAAATAAAACTATAAATTAATTTCCTCTTGTACTAAACAAAGCACAGACGTTAATGATGCACATTTCCCAGAGCTGACATATTCCAGTTAATAAATTCAAAATAAAGAGATATTTTTCTACCTTTTGTGCATTTTTTTCAGTTACAATTGTTCCAGCCACTTTCTTCTAGTTTCTTCGTGTCTTCTGCTAACTCTCCATCTGCTGTCCATTTGTCCTTTCTTCTCTCTTCTAGTTTTTTTTTTCCATTCTCTCTCTACATCTGCTTTAACATACTAATCTTTCTCCTTTTGCTCTTTCCTCATTCCTATTTCATCCACTCAAATTTTATCCCTCCATCCTCAATCCCCACTTACTTTCCCAATATCCGGCCAATTGTAGATTTGTCTTCCCTCCCACACAAAATATTTTTCCCTCTCCATTTCACTCTCCCAGCTCCATCCCATTCTAATCCTCCCCCAACATCAGCTCCCTTCTAGTTCCAGCCCCACCCAGCATCTGCTCCCTTCTATTCCCTGCAGCAGCCCATTTCCAGTCCTAGCCCCCCATCAGCCCATTTCCAATCCTATCCTAGCCCCACCATCAGCCCATTTCCAGTCCTAGCTCCCCCATCCATTTCCAGTCCTATCCGAGTCCCTCCATCAGCTCATTTCTAGTCCTTTCCTAGACCCACCATCAGCCCATGTCAAATCCTAGCTCCCCTCCACTCAGCCCATTTCCAATCCAAACCCCCCCATGAGCCTACTTCCAGTTCTAGCCCCTCCATGAGTCCATTTCAATTCAAGCCCCCACCACAGCCCATTTCCAACCTTAGCACCCCCCAACAGCCCATTTCTAGTCCTATCCTAGCCCCTCCATCAGCCCATTTCCTGTCCTAGCCCCCCCCCCCACTCAGCCCATTTCCAGTCCTAGCTCCCTCCCCTCACAGCCCATTTCCATTTCAAGCCCCCGTCCCCATCAGCTATTTGCAGTTCAAGTCTCCCTTCCACTTAGCCCATTTCCAGTCCTAGCAACCCCCCATCCCATTACCAGTCCTAGCCCCCCCCATAGCCCATTACCAGTCCTAACCCCCTCATCAGCCCATTTTCAGTCTTACCCCCCACAGCCCATTACCAGTCTTAACCCCCATCACCCCATTTTCAGTCTTACCAGTCCTAACCCCCCCATCACCCCATTTTCAGTCTTACCCCCCCACAGTCCATCATTACCAGTCCTAATCCCCCATGAGCCCATTACCAATCCTAACGCCCCCATCATCCCATTTCTAGTCAGCCCCCCCGCCTCCAAAGCCCATTACCAGTCTTAAGCCCCCATCAGCCCACTTGTAGTCTTAGCCCCCCCCACAGCCCATTACCTGTCGTAACCCCCCATCAGCCCACTTCCAGTCTTAGCCCCCCCCATAGCCCATTACCAGTCCTAACCCCCCATAGCCCATTACCAGTCCTAAGCCCCCCATCAGCCCACTTGTAGTCTTAGCCCCCCAGCCCATTACCTGTCGTAACCCCCCATTAGCCCACTTTCAGTCTTAGCCCCCCCAAAGCCCATTACCAGTCCTAACCCCCCCTCAGCCCACTTCCAGTCCTAACCCCCCCATCAGCTCATTTCCAGTCCTAGCCCCCCCATAGCCCATTACCAGTCCTAAGCCCCCCATCAGCCACTTGTAGTCTTAGCCCCCCACAGCCCATTACCTGTCGTAACCCCCCCATCATCCCACTTCCAGTCTTAGCCCCCCCATAGCCCATTTCCAGTCCTAACCCCTTTCATCAGCCCACTTCCAGTCCTAACCCCCCATCAGCCCATTTCCAGTCCTAGCCCCCCATAGCCCATTATCATTCCTAAGCCCCCCATCAGCCCACTTGTAGTCTTAGCCCCCCCACAGCCCATTACCAGTCGTAACCCCCCATCAGCCCACTTCCAGTCTTAGCCTCCCCATAGCCCATTACCAGTCCTAAACCCCCTATAGCCCATTACCAGTCCTAACCCCCTCCCCCCCCATCAGCCCAGCTAGGTTAAAAAAAACACAAACTGGCTGCCGCTGCCGCCGTGGCAGCGGCAGAATCGAGCATCCCGCAGGGCCTCCCCCCCTGCCCTGCAGAGACTTCCATTTGGCCTCAGCGCGGGGTTTTCAGAGCCGCGCGAAGAGAGAGTTTCTCTTTCTTGCGGCTCTGTTAATCCCGCCGCGGCCGCAGCGGGATTAACAGAGCCATGAGAGGAAAAGCTCTCTCTCTTCGCACGGCTCTGACGGCCGACGCTGAGGCTGCATGGAAGACTCTGCAGGGCAGGGGGGGCCCTGCGGGATGCTCGATTCTGCCGCTGCCACGGCGGCGGCGGCAGCAGCAGCCGGTTTGTGGTTTTTTTATCCTAGTTGGGCTGAAGCAAGATGTTTTTTGCGCGGGGCCCCCTGAAACGCGGGGCCTTGTGCAAAAAACATTCTTGCTCAATGGACGGGCCGGCCCTGTGTGATAAGGTATATCAAAAATGTTTTGGGAGCAGCTCCTTCTGTTTCTTGTGTTTGAGGGTGAATTGAGGAGGGAGGATAGGTATGATGGGGCTATGTTATTGTGGAGCTTAATGGGGCTATGTTATTGTGGAGCTTAAAAACTATCATCATGTATTTGTATTTTATTCTTGATGCAATGAGTAGCCAGTGGAGGTTATAAAGAAGTGGAGTAATATGAACAGAATGGTGGTCCTTATGAATTATGCGTGTGGCAAGATTTTGTGCCTTCTGGAGTTGTTGGATAGTTTTCTTAGGTAGCCCTTGCAGGATACTATTACAATAGTCAAAAAGTGCTATGATTAGAGCTTGTAAGACTCAACTAAAGTCATAGCTTTCTAGAGGGAGTCTGAGGTGTTGTATCATGTGTAGCTTGAAGTACATGGCTTTAGTAATTAATTTTATGTGAGCCTCCATGTTTAGAGACTGATCTAGAGTGATTCCAAGGTATTTCACTTCTTTTTATATATCCAGCTCTGATCCTTGTATGTGGAAATTTGATGGTGGATTAAAGTTTTGGTTTCGGTATACATAGACTACTTCTGTTTTTTTGGATATCTATTTTTAGGTTGTGCTTTTTTAACAATTCTATTACATTATCTAGACAGGAATCTGAGTGTATGTAGGATTGACAATGTCTGTGGGAAGATACATCATTATATCATCTGCATAGATGTGGTAATTTACCTTGTGTTTTTTAAAGATGTTACAGATGGGTTATATATAAAGATTAAAAGTAGGGTAGAAAGGGAAGAACCTTGGGGATGCCTTGTTCTTGTTTGTAGGTTGAAGAAGTAGTTTGACCAATCTGAACCTGTTGAGTGCGGTTGGTTAAGTAGGATTTAAACCAATGGATTACAGTACCATGTAATCCGATCTGCTGTAGTCTTGAAATGAGTATTTTGACTGATACTATCAAAGGCTGAGGCAATGTCAAAAAATATCAAGATAAATGCTGGTTTGCTGGTCAATCCATGGATGAGTCTGTCAATAAAAATAAGCATAAGTGTCTCAACACTATGAAAGGGTCTGAACCAATGTTGTTGCTCGTTTAATGGTGAATTTAAATCAATAAAGTCTTGAAATTGTAGCTGTACTACATTTTCGATAACCTTTGCCATAAACAGTAGACTGGAGATGGGACGGTGAGAGTTAAGATGACCTTTGTCAGACATATTTGATTTTTTAAAATTGGGCGGATGATTGATTGTTTTAGGGCAATAGGCATGTGTCCTTGTCATAACATAAGAACATAAGATATGCCATACTGGGTCAGACCAAGGTCCATCAAGCCCAGTATCCTGTTTCCAACAGTGGCCAATCTAGGTCATACATACCTAGCAGTTTCCCCAAAAAACACAGGTTCCACAATGCTTGTACTGGGTCAAGCATTGACATCCTGGGTCCCTTCTTAATAATGGTTTATGGACTTTTCCTCCAGGAACTTGTCCAAACCTTTTTTAAACCCAGCTACACTAACAGCCTTTACTACATCCTCCGGTAACAAATTCCAGAGTTTGATTACATGTTGAGTGAAAAAATATTTTCTTTTATTAGTCTTAAATAGTTTACCCTGTAGCTTCATTGCATGTCCCCTAGTCTGTCTATATTCTGATAACGTAAACAATCGATCTACGTTTACCCGTTCCACTCCGTTCATTAATTTATAGACTTCTATCATATCTCCCCTCAGCCGTCTCTTTTCCAAGTTAAAGAGCCCTAACCTTTTTAGCCTTTCTTCATAGGAGTATCTTTCCATCCCCTTTACCATTTTGTCTTAAGGATTGGTTTACTATTGCTAAGATTGCTGGGGTAAACTCATCTTTTGTTGCTTTTAACCAGCTGACCGTGCAGGGTCGGTAGGAGAAGTAATCGTATTGATGTTTGCAATTATGTTCTTGAAGTGTTTTTGGTCTATAAAGTGGAATAAACTCCATTTGTCATGAGTATGCAGGTTAGCGTCATCTGGTAGGGGGCTGATTGACTTAGAGGTAATATTATCACTATTTAGCGGTTTAGGGTTTTTCCATATAGTGGTTGGCTAGAATCTGGGGTTTGATGGGAATTTGATCTTCAACTTGATTAGGTGTTTTTATTAGGGATTTGACGTTAGAGAAAAGCTCCCTTAGTCTATTGAGGGATTTGGTGAGGAGGGTAGTGTGATATTCTTTTTTTCTATTGTTGATAGCTTCCTTTTATATTTGCGGAGTGTCCATGTATAGTCTATTATCCCTTTCACATCTTGTGTACCTCCATCTGTGTTCTAATTTTTGCATTCTTTGTTTCAGTTTCCTCAAATCAGATGTATGCCAATTTTTAGATTCTTTCTGTCTTGCTCTGTAATGTGTGATTGGAGTTTGAGCTGCCTTAGAAATAGTAGAGTTCCAGTTAAGTAGGATATCATCAAGATCAGTTAGTGTGGAGTTTATGTGGGGGAGGGTATTATTCAAGAATGATTCTTTATCAAAGGCCCCGAATTTCCTTTTAAATGGGGTTGATTCATTAATAGTAAGTAATGAGGGAAGTGCAGGCAGTGTGCATTCTATTAAGAAGTGGTCCGTCCTTGGAAGAGGGATAGATGGGGGGGGGGGGGGGTGAGTATAGTGTATCTTGTATGATATTATTCAGAAGAAATATTAGGTCTAAGGTATTTCCTTTTCTGTGCGTTGACATCTGAACTACTTGCTGACATGGCATTTATAAAGTGTGATGCATGAGAACTCTGCATGGCTGGCAGGTTGAAGTCGCCAAGAATAATAAGAGATTTGTATAAGGATTTAGCACATGCTGCCTCTAAGATGGATGAAAGATTGTCTGGTGTGGGTGAGGGCGGCCTATATATTAGGCTAATTGGAATGTTTTTATTTTCAATGATTAAGAGATCCATACCGTCAATATTTTTACTTATGAAGAGGGTGTTTTTTAGATTTTTTTTTGCTAAAATTAGTACTCCACCTCCTCGTTTGGCAGCCCTAGGGTATTGGTATAAATTATATTCAGGGAGAGCTAGTTGATTAATGAGTACTGTATCTGAGTCTGATAACCATTTCGTTGCTATCATTAAGAAGATCTAGGATTACTGGTATTTTATTTCTGATAGATCTTGTATTCAACAGGATACATTTTATAGGGTATGCTATAATTGCGGAAGATTTAAGGGAGTGAGTGTGTTGAGGATTTATGTATATTAGCCTGTGTTGGTGATGTTTATGGTAGTGGAAAGATGAAGGGCAAAATTGGAATGAGGGACTATGCTTGATACGGTATTGTATGATTGGAATTCGGTAGAGTTGTGATGTGACTGGTTCAAGAGAATGAGCTAGTGGTGCTAGAAGAAGTGTAATTAAGAAGAGGATGAGACAATATCGTAGACTAAATTTTGCCATTTTAGTTGTTAATAGAATGTTAAGGAAGATAAGCAGAGAACAGAGCATTCATTGACTGAGCAGTGAAACTAAAACTGAGGGTCAACCTAGATATATCTGGATATATCTAGCAAGACACCTGGTTGGATTATAGCAATGATGTTATTAATTGACAAAGGTATTAGCTTCAGTTTAGTCTAATAACAATTGACTGTATATTACAAAGATATAAATCCCTGAAGTAGGATGAGAATAATGGTGCAGCTTTACTAAGATGCTGTAAAGCAATAACTGCCTTGTTGTGCTTGGAAGACTGATTGCAAACTTTATGTTGGAGCAAGTAGTTATCAATTTACTTTGAAATGAACTGGTCTATGATCCCTGTCTATAGACCAAGACAATGTGTCCTTTCTTTTCTTCTTTTGTTTTTATCCCCCCCCCTGCGTTCCCTGCCTAAGGACCATGCCAAAAGGCCCAGTGGCGTGGGTCTGCCAGGCATGGGCGCACCTGTTTGGCACTTCTTTTAGAGCTGCTTGGGAATGCTGGGCCTGATCGGCCTTATGGAGGAGATCGAGGAGGGGCTTACCTTCTTGCTCACCTCCCCGATGCCAGTCAATGGTGGAAGTGGCAAGCCCGAGACCTTTCGCGTCTGTTTGGCGCTTCTGTTATAGCTGCTTGGGAGCGTTGGACCTGATCGGCCTTGTGGAGGCAATCGGGGAGGGGCTTACCTTCCCGCTCAACTCCCTGTTGCCGGTCAATGGTGGAGGTGGCAGGCCTGAGACCTTTCGCGTCTGTTTGGTGCTTTTGTTATAGCTGCTTGGGATCGTTGGGCCTGATCGCTGGGACCTGTCATCCTTCTACATTAAACTGACTGCAATTTATACAGATACAGAAACCATTTCTCGACTTTCAGACCTCTCTCTAGCCACCTTAGCATTGCACTATCAGCTCACACATTGCTTCAAGAACACTAAGATGCATATACAAACCAGAATATACATCATTGATGATGCCAATATGCCCCAAAGTAGCTCTCTGTTGCTCCCAGTTGTGCCTAGAGGCAGGGGGCTGATGTGGAAGCATGCTTCCTTTTCCTGTATATTGCATTGGTATTTGGGTTGTGGGTGGCAGGTCAAGGGGACATGATGGAACAGCACACGGGATTTGAAGCTGTTTTGGTTCTGGCTGCAGGTGGAGGAAGTGGACACTACCCAAGTAGCTCCAGTCTCTCTGCCTCCAGGAGCAGTTCCAGTACCAGTTCCTTTGGAAGCTCCTTCAATGACTCCAGTTCAGCCCGGGTGAGGTGGCTCTTCAAATGGATCAACTATATTAAAGGCTACCAGTGGAGCTGGTGTGTGGTCAGCAATGGCCTTCTTCCCTATTATAGCTAATAGCAACACTGCTTATAATATGTAGACTGCTGAATGGCAGGTAAGACCTGTAAAAGCTATTCAAACTATTTCCATTCCCTGCTTGCTTAGGACAGGTAACTATATATAATATACCTACTGTTTTATTCTGTATGGAGTAACAGTGGAATTAGTTTATTGAGCCGTTTCCTTTTCTGTGTCTATAACAAAATATTTTCTAATTAAATCATCTAGCATTCTGTCCCTTCCATGTCTGTTATACAGGTTTTAACAGTATGTGTGCTTCCTAATTTTTAAATCCCTTCCTCCCTGCTGCAGGTAGTACTGAATCTATCAAGCACTGTATTCTGCTCCAAGCAAGCTAATGATATGGTACTTGCACGTACTATCATATCTTTCCTGCATTAGTGTTGCAGACAATCATGATATGTTCAAGACAAATGGGAAAAGCATGAGAAACATAGTTCATGCGTGTGCATCTGACTTAAGAAAAGAACATAAAAACATAAGAAAAGCCATATTGGGTCAGACCAAGGTCTATCAAGCCCAAAATCCTGTTTCCAACAATGGCCAATCCAAGTCGCAAGTACCTGGCAGGCTCCCAAAAAGGCACACAGGTTCCGCAATGCTTGTCTTGGGGTAAGCAGTAGATTTCCCAGGTCCTTTTTAATAATGGTTTATGGACCTTTCCTCCAGGAACTTGTCCAAACCTTTTTTAAACCCAGCTATGGTAACGGCTTTTACTACACCCTCTGGTAACGAATTCCAGAGTTTGATTATGTGTTGACTAAAAAAATATTTTCTCTTATTAGTCTTAAATGGGTCCCAATGTAGTTTCATTGCATGTCCTCTAGTCTTTCTATTTTTTGATGGCGTAAACAACCAATATACATTTACCCGTTTCACTCCAATCATTAATTTATAGATCTCTATCATATCCCCCCTCAGCCCTCTCTTTTCCAAGTTGAAGAGTCCTAAACTTTTAAGTCTCCCCTCATAGGGGTATCCTTCCATCCCCTTTACCATTTTGCTGGCTCTTCTCTGTACTTTTTCTAATTCTGCTATATCCTTTTTAAGATATGGCAACCAGAATTGCACACAATATTCAAGATACGAGCGCACTATGGAATGATACAGAGGCATTATAATATCCTTTATTTTATTCTCCATTTCTTTCCTTATGATTCCTAGCATTCTACTTGTTTTCTTGGCTGCCGCTGCACACTGGGTGGAGGTTTTCAATATATTATTCAATATATATTTTATTATTATATTATATTATAATATATTTATATAATATTATATATTTATATTATATTATATTTTATTAATATATATTTTATTATTCAATATTATTTCAATATATTATTCTCACTTGGTTTGCAGCTTGTCGTGCTGTGAGGGCTTGCGTGCATCAGTGATGCTGAGAGCTAAACTATCTGTAGTTTAACTACTGGCAGGGTCTCCCAAGATGGACAGGTCTCAGCTGAGGTGCCAGACCAAGACAAACCACCCATCTGGGCAGCAGCAGAATGGGATAGTGTTGACGGCGGAGGATCACATTTTTGAGACAACGGCAACAACACCAAACTTAAACTGCGCGGAAGAAAGGCCCAGCAATCTACTTCTGTATCTTGCCATGAAAACCCAATGGATAGTTACAATAAAACAAATTGTGCTATGGTGCTGGAAGATGAGACCCCCAGGTCGGAAGGCACTCAACTAGCTACTGGGGAAGAGCTGAAGACTTTTCAGAGTAAAGCCAGCATTTATGATGTGGTTGGATCAAAGCCCTCGGGAAGTCTGACTGCTGATGTAGCTGCGCATGAAATGAGAGTCAGAAGCTGTAAAGATGTCTTACGCATTGGAACATGGAACGTACGAAGCATGAACCAAGGTAAGTTGGAGGTGGTCAAGAATGAAATGGAACGTGTACAACTTGATCTGTTGGGTGTCAGCGAACTGAAATGGAATGGCATCGGGCACTTTGCATCAGATGATCACATGGTCTACTATGCTGGAAATGAAAGACAAAGAAGAAATGGTGTTACATTTATAATAAAGAAGAAACTTGCAAGAACTGTAATGAAATACAATGCAGTCAGCGAACGCTTAATCTCTATTCGTCTACGAGGATTGCCTATCAACACAACTATAATTCAAGTATATGCCCCAACAATAGCTGCAGAAGAGAATGAAATTGAAGAGTTCTATGAACAAGTACAAGCTGAAATTGACAGAACATGCAAACAGGATATCCTGATAGTCATGGGTGACTGGAACGCAAACGTTGGCAACAAAGAAGAAGGCAAAGTAGTTGGAAAATATGGACTTGGCAACAGAAATGAAGCTGGAGAAAGACTGATAGAATTCTGCAAGACCAATGATCTATTCATCTTAAACACCTTCTTCCAGCAACACAAGCGGCGACTGTACACATGGACTTCACCCAATGGATTGTATAAAAATCAAATTGACTACATCTGTGGAAATCAGCGATGGAAAAGTTCTATAACATCAACAAAGACAAAACCTGGAGCTGACTGTGGTACTGTCGTGGGGAGCGCCCCCTACGCCTATGGGCAATCCACGGCAAAGATTATATTTAGGGAGCCACCGGGAACGTAAGGTTCATTTGCGTAGTAAAATGTTCTTATTAGTTCCGGCTGCCTAAAAGAACTTAGCAACAAAACCAAGTGGAGGGAATTAAGGCTTTTATTCCCCGTCAATGCAAGGGTTCAAATTAAGAGATGAATAATGAAACAGAAAAGTACTTTCTTGCAAAAGGTCACCAGTATTCAAGACATGTGCTTAATTGTTACACTTCACAATTAATGCAGAGGTCAGAAAACAGGAATTCAGTTCATTCCAAAAACATCAACATTTTCATAGACTCTTCTATTTTACTTAGTTACTACAGACTCTTGACATAAGGCTGTGCACAGGTCACACTCCATCTGCTCTGGTGGTGATAGGGAAACTGTGTCAATGCATTCTGTCTCCATGCATTCTTCCTCACTAAAATCACCAGGGGAACAAACACTGTCCCTGTCTGACTCGTGTTGGTGTGCTATGCCTCTGGGGCCTTGTCTCTAATAAGGGTCTGTTCTCAGGGCTTTAGGGATTTTACTAAACCAGTCTGGTTTCTCCTTCCTTGTAAAGCGAGGACTGGTTTTCCCAGGGCCTTTATGCTTCATGCATTTACTAGCATCAATAACTGTTTCATACCTGGAACTTTGCTGGCTTGACTCCACAGAGTTTTTCCTTTCAGCAACTTTCCTGTTGTAGCAATGTCTCTGCCTCTCAGCATTAGGCAGGGTTGTGCTTCTTGGCAGTTTAGTAAAACCTGGTTTGGACTCTCTTTCCTCCCTTGGTAAGAACTCAGGTTTATTATAAAATGCCTTTCCTCTCTTGCTTGGTAAAACTGGGTAATTATTCCTCAGAGACTGTGAGCTTCTCACCAAACCATGTGGTAGCCCCCAGAAATTAGCCAGGCCTCTGGTATGCCTCATGCATAGAAATGTATCTATAACAGTATTGCTTTATGCATAGAAACATATCTATAACAGCATTGAATTACCCACCCCCACTTGAGACTAGTGCTGGAGAGAAAAGATTTGCTTTTAAAAGCAAATTGTGAACAATTCTGCTCTCTCCCCCCCCCTCCCTTATCCTGTTTGTCCAAGAGTGCCAAACCTTCCTTGAACTTTAATTGCTCAGGCTTTCTTGGAGCCAGGAATGGCCTGGTACCTACAATAAACTAATTAAACTGTACATTTATGGCGGGCCTTGTCTCCGGACCTGGAGGAAAGGCCCACACATCACAGAGCAGGAAAGATCACATTTGGTAGGTCCAGCTGGCCTGTGCTGTTATGTCAGGTGTCAGTGCCTTACAGATAACACCCTCTAGGATTTTGAAGGTCTCTGTATTCTTTGAAGTTTGTAGATAAGAGAATTTACTCAGCAGATGCAGGAATGTCTTAACGAGGGAAAAGGGGGGCTGGAGTGGAGAAAGAGTAGCCAATAGAAGGATCACTGCTTTAGTAGCCAATAGAGAATTTACTTTAATGATGAAAATGGATATGTGAAAATGTATATAAGCCAGCTCCGAGCGTACCTCGGGGCTCAGCATTTGATTTTGGATTTGTTCCAGCTGAGACTGTGTGACACATTAAAACTGGATTTGAATTCTGCAAACTGACTCCTGGTATAATTCTTTGAATACAATCAGCCACAACATTTTGGTGCATTGGCCTGATGCATGGGGGAGATGGTATTCAAGTGAATATACCACAGTTTTTGCCTCCAGGTCTAGCCCGGCTGGAGCCACGCTCTGAGTGATCGCAAAGGAACACCCAGGCGCCGCCGGTCATTTTTGCATCGGAGGGATTCCTTCTCGCCTCGACAGACTGCTGGTTCCAGCCGGCCTACGCTTCTGAACCTGAGGGGAGTCCAGAATTCAACCCATGACCTGTTTCTGGTACCAGATCTGGTGAGTAGAATTCTTCTTCTATTCAGTCAGCCTGTCAGTCAGTCGGGATTCTGGAATAAGCGCTTGAGAGTCTGATCAACTCTCGGGGTGGTCCTAGTAAGTCTCGGAAGACTTAAAAGGTATAAGCAGAGACTAAAAATACCTACCCCTCAGTCAGTCAGTCAGGTTTTTTGGGAATGTTGGGATTTTTTTATTCTGTCTTGAATGTCTGCTTGTGTGAATGAGAGGCCTTGAAACACAGACCAAGCGAGTGCGGACTCCTGAGTAGCGCAGTTCCTGACTGGGCGACCGCGTTCAGGTCGCAAAAAAAAGGAGGAAGCGTTTGGTGTTCTCTGTTCTTAATGTTTGTTTTTTTGTCTCTGATTTTTGTTATCTGTTGAAACCGCAAGTTTCCCTTCTGGTATGATGTAAGATTATTCTGTTGAGTAATTTGTGACAGTTTACCTATTAAGAAAAGAAGAAAGAAGACGCAGAACACCTATGCCGAGTCACTTTAAATCACGAAAATGTCTCACTGATTTCAGGTTTTGTTTAAACACAGCATGAACGAGCAGAGAGAGAGAAGGGGGGTGGAATGATTGCTATCTACCCACTCTCTCCTGGGGCATCCCTGTGCTTACTTCTTTTCATCTCTGTTGTGATTGTACTGCTTATTCACTTCTTTCATCCTGGTGGAGAATTTGCTTTCTTTCTACGAGTTTATAATCAAACCCTGTCTTGAACTGAACTCTTATTTGAACATTTGGGGCTTGGCCTGGAGAGGGTTAAGTTCTTATTAACCCCTTTCGATCTCCTCAACTGTTTATGGTTATACCTCAGCCCTGCCCGTAGTTCTAAGTAGATAGAAAAATTAAGAAAACTGCTTTTGTTTTTTTCTTTAAAGTAGAGGTTAAGAACCTTGAAGGACAATGTGGCATTCTGAGTTGGTCGTTACCAGATTGCAACCTGAGAATGATTTAAATCCTGATTGAATAAGACGTTAATTGTGTTTGGATTTTATTTTTGATATATATTTGGTTCTCACTGTGTGAGCTATTGAAAACTAAAAAACAATTTTTTTAAACTGAAGAGGGGATATATTGTGCACCTCATGGAGGACATAATTATCGTTCATAAATTACAGAAACAACAAAACTGAGCTGCAACTATGTTTATTTAGGATTTAACATTCTCCAACAACGTTTTGTTTTATTTTAACCCTTAGTGTAAGTCAGGATTATTTGGCTAAGATAACTCCAAGGCTGGCTTCAAGGAGCTGAGTAATTTGTCTTAAAAAGAAATAACTTTGGTTTCAAATCAGCTTTACACCAGTCTCTGGTATTATGTATAAGAGTTAATCTTGCAGAGTGTTTGCATTCCAAATATTCACCAACCTTTTCATGAAAAACGTATAAGTCATTTGAATGCATGTCTCCCCGAACTGTACGATTTAAGGTAATTACTTTGAATTGTTAAGCTCTGTACTGATGACTAATGAACAGGTCAGTTAGCTACACTGACTTTTACGATATTGGTTTTTAAGATAAATTCATCTGGTTTTCTGTATTTGAATTTTGTGTGTCTGCGTTCAGAGCAAAAGGGTACCTTGTTTTTGAAAAGTTTTTTTAACTCTCAGTTTCAGAAGTACAGTCTTAGACAGTTGTTATTTAGAATGAGCACATACATCCATTATGCTTATTGCAACCAATCTTAAGCTTATGTATTTTCCCTGACCAGTTCCCTTACATGGAATCCTGGTTAGAACCCTCCTGGATAAAACGTTGTTCTGAGGAGCAGTGCAGAATATTTTTTTTTTTTTAAATCATTTTTATTAAGCAAGACATAACAATCACAAAGAACAACCATCAGTATCAATTAGGTATACATTAACAGCTCATGACATAACCGGCACCCGGGTGGGGCTGTGTCTTCTCCTCCACCCGGTTCTACTAGCCAGAAGTTGAAACCATCGAACCCACAGTTTTCCGTTTTCTTCCTTAACCATCCCCCCCGACGCAGCCCCCACTCCACCCCTCCCCATAACCCATCCCCCTCACCACCCATCCCTATTCCGCCTAAGCCATTCCCTACGCTATACCTTCAATAATAAGCCTGGAGCACTTCATTGCGAATAGCAGGGCGTAAAGTGTGGATATAGGGCTCCCAGGTCAATAGAAAGGATGCCCAACGCTTAGTCTTGCCCCTCGCCCCTTGTTTCTCTAATTGCATTAACTGGTGAAAGCTATTGCGCCACTCCCAGAAGGAGGGAGGGGCCTCCTCCCGCCATCTACGCAGCAGCGGACCCTTCCCCACCAGGCAGGCCTTCCTGAGCAATAGGCGTTCCCAGCGACCCTTAGGGTGGAGTGTACCCAACTGATCCAGCACCACAAGAGACCCCGTCCAACTAATCCGTTGGCTCAGCACGCCACTCATATATTCCCGAATTTGTATCCAGTACCGGCGAACCTTTGGGCATCCCCACCACATATGCCCCAAGTCAGCCAGTGGTGATTGACATTTCGGGCAACTCCCGTCCACTGTAAGATGGCTGCGGAGTGCGCGTCTCGGGGAGAAATGGGCTCTAAGAATACACTTTAATTGTATCTCTTTCCAGCGAGCCCCTTCAACTAGTTCCCTGATATTTCTCAAGGCACGATGAACCGAGCCCGGCTCCACTGCCGCCCCCAGTTCGCTAGCCCATTGGCGCTCGTCCCCGGAGTAATCAATCGGGGGCACCCAATTATCGATACGCCGCTTCAGCCCCGCAATAGTGGGCGGTAAGTCCGCCCCGAGCTCAAAAAACTCAAGAATCCGCGATGCCCGCGTAGCCTCAAGCACCCTCCTAGGTAAGGAAGCTACATAGTGGGATATCTGGGCATATGCAAAAATATGTCGATAGTCCAGTTCATATTCCCCCCGCAATAGCGCAAAGGATTTACACCTCCCTTCCTGGTCCACAAGATGGCCCAAATACCGGATCCCCTTCCATTCCCAGAGTCTGAACATAGCCGTGTCAGTTCCTGGGGCAAAACAAGCGTTTCCTTGCAGGGGCAACCAACTGGAAACCTCCGAAGATTCCCCCCACCATGCGTTGAGCTGCTGCCAGGACCATCTGGCCGGCCGTATTAACACACTCTGAATTACCCAATCTGGCAATTTCGACCTAGCCAGGTGTAATGCCGCCGTCAATGTCTGCGGGGCGATTAGGGCCAATTCCAACGCTCTAGGAGTGTAGACCTCGGTGTCCCCCAGCCAATCCCCAATATGTCGTGCTTGACAGGCCAGGGCATATAACCGCAGGTCGGGGATCCCTATCCCTCCGTTTCTCCAGCTTCGCTGTAGGCGAGACATCGGGATACGGGCCCGAGCCCCTCTCCACAGAAAGCTGCAGAAAACCCGTTCAAAGTCTCGGATATCACCGTTCCGCAGCCAAACTGGCAATGTCTGCAACCAGTACAGTATACGGGGGAAAATCACCATGCTTAAGGCTGCCGCTCGGCCCAATAATGACAAAGGAAGAGGCGCCCACGCCTGCAGCTGCAGTCGAGTCTTAGCTAGTATCCGGCGGACATTCACTTGGTATAGAGACTTGGGATCTCTAGTCAACGAGATCCCGAGATATATAAAAGCCTCCTCTGCCCACCGAAGAGGAAAGGAATCACCCCAGTCGGCTCGGAGAGTACCCCCCACGTCTAACGCTTCGGACTTGCCCATGTTAATGCGCAATCCCGCAAAACTCCCAAACCGTGTATAAAACTCTTCTAATAATCGCGGAAGGGAGGACCTCGAGGCCGTCAAATGTACAAGCAGGTCATCAGCAAAGGCCGCTATTTTGAACCCAACCTGACCCATCCGCACTCCCGCAATCCCCCCCGCTGCCTCAATTTTTCGTATCAGTGGATCAAGGGACAAAACAAACAGCAGGGGGGAGAGGGGGCATCCTTGCCGAGTGCCCCTCTGCAGTGCAAACACATCCGATAGGATGCCATTACACAGCACACTCGCCGTGGGGTTAGCATAAAGAAGCCCCACCATACGGCAGAAAGACTCCCCCAGCCCATAACACGGCAACAGGAACTTCAAATACTGCCAGCCCACCCAGTCAAAGGCTTTCTCAGCATCAAAGCTGATCAAGAGCGAGGGGGTCCCACGACGGCGCACCCATTCCAAGGACGCCAGGATCTTGCGCAGATTGCGTACCGCGTAGCGGCCCTTCACAAAGCCAACTTGAGACTCGTGAACCAAGTCCCCGAGCACCAAGGCAAGCCGGGTCGCGAGGACCTTTGCCAAGATCTTCAAGTCGAAGTTAAGTAGGGAAATGGGCCTGTAAGACTCTGCCTGTAGGTGGTCTTTGCCCGGCTTAGGGAATAAGATAATATGGGCATGATTCCCTCCCCACGTAAACGTCCCCTGTGTTATCCGGTGCTGGTAGACTGCCACTAGTGTGGTTGGCAACACATCACCCAGTAGTTTATAAAACTCAGCCCCTAAGCCATCCGGCCCCGGGGCTTTGCAGTAACTCGCCTGTTGGATCACCGAAGCAACTTCTTCCGTCGTGACCGGCACCTCCAAACTCGCCCGTTGTTCCGCATCAAGCTGGGGGAGCGACATTTCCCTCAGGTACTCCTGCATAGCGCTCCTCAGATCGGCTCCCCGTGTATACAGTTGTTGGTAGAACCGACGGAAGATCTGAACGATCTCCCGACTCTCTGCTTGTATATGACCTTGCTCATCTCGTAAAGCTGCCACTGTACGGGTCGCCCCCTTTCCCCGCAGGCACCGAGCCAGTAATTTCCCAGATTTATCCCCGAAGCGATAAAGTTGGTATTTGTAATATAAAAAGGACTTCTTGGCCCTCTGATGAATTAGTTCATTAAGAGCCAATTGGGATTCCCACAGCAGTTGCTTGTTTGCCGCCGATGGATTAACAGCCTGACGACGCCTAGCTCGGCAGACCTGCGCTTCGAGTCGAATAATCTGCTTCGCCACCAGTTTACGCTTACGTGCCACGTATCCTATAATGTCTCCTCGTAAAACCACTTTAGCCGTCTCCCAGAGTAGTTCAGGATTGTCACGATGCGGCTCATTATAGGTTGTAAACTCGTGCCATCGCTGCTTGAGAAACGAAGAGAACTCAACGTCCCTAATTAAGTCAACAGGGAACCGCCAGAGACGAGCTGGGGGGGCCGCGTCCCGCCACTCCAGGTCCACCCAGATTAAAGCATGGTCGGAAATTTCCAAGGGACCGATCTGCGCGTCGAGGACATAAGTAAAAAGTCTTTCCGAGACTAGCACATAATCGATTCTAGCACTAGTGCCATGTGCTCTAGACAGGTGTGTAAAATCACGTTCCCCAGGGTGGAGAAGCCGCCACGGGTCCACCAGTTGTAAACGTCGCCGCATATGATGCAACGCCTTAGTGCCCTGTCGTTGGGTCCCCCCTCCCCCAGCTCTGGACACGTCAAGCTCTAAATCGAGTACGCAGTTAAAGTCACCGGCTAAGATCAGCGGGGCGTCAGGCAGCTGTTCCACACCAGAACCCAAACGGGCATACAAGTCCCGATCCACTACATTTGGGCTGTACAGATTGCCCAAAATCACAGGTTGCCCTTCCAATGTCCCGGATACCATAATATATCGACCCTCTGGGTCAACATGGACCGCTTCCTTAGTGAATCGGAGTCTCTTGTGGATTAGAATAGCCACCCCACCCTTCCTACCCAATGCAGGGGCCCCCCATACTTGTCCAACCCAGTCCCTTTTAAGCTTAGCATGCTCCTCTATGCTCTGGTGAGTCTCTTGCAGCATAGCAATGTCACACTGGTGTCGTGCCAGGGCCCGCAGCACTTTATATCGCTTGATAGGGGTTCCTATTCCACAGACATTCCAGGAAAGAATCCTCACGTCTGCCGAAATTGTAAGTAATTGGGCAAGACCGTATCTATCATTTGCCCGGAGAGACCCCCCCAGCCTGAGGTCTCCCTCTCCCTCTCCCATAAGAATGGCTTAGTAGTCCCCAATCGGTATCGTAGGGGCTGCGTCTCCCCCCCCTCTATCCCTACCACCCCTCCCTTCCCCCATTCCCCATCGCCCCCTCCCCCCCCTCTACCCCAATCTCCATCCCTACTCTCCGCCACCCTCCCATCGTGACCACTTGAGATGTGAACGGGTCCCCCTCCCCCCCAGTATCTTTTTATTTTGTAGAGTCCCCAACCGCGATCGCTAGTCTGATAATCCCCTCCTCCCTAATAATGGCCCCCCCTATCCAACCCCCCCTCCCCACCCCACTCAGCCGATCCCCCATCCCCCCCGATCACCCCCCGCCCCCCCACCCCCACACTGCAAACATGAAAACAGCAATTTTTTTTTTTTTTTTAACAGGCTAACAGGCCTATATGTAAATCAGAAGAGAAGGAACAAAATGGGGGGGGGGGGGAGGGGGGGGAAGGGGGAGAAAATTAAAATGGGGAACAGAGAGAGAGGGGGGGAAGCAACAAGAAAAATAACATGGTTGCCAGAACGGCCAACATCACCCCTTTAAACCCGCTGCAGGTCCTGCTGTTCCAGGCAGCCGATACGGGGCGGAGGCCTAAGATTCCAACCACCGCAGGGCCAATAGTTAGGCCAAACGCCCCAGCCTTCAGCCGACATCGGATGTACCCCTAGGAGAGGGGCAAAGGTCCGGGCCCACAGGTGGAGGGAGGCTGTAGATGAAGGTCGCCGATATCCAGCACCCTGGTCTCGCCGCAGCCACGGACATAGTTGTAGGGCTGGAGCTATAACCCGTTGCTCCCATGCAGGTACGATAGCTCTCTCAGCTCATAGGGGGGCCAGTCACACCGCCCTATACGGGTTTACACTCCTGCCCATCTCGTGCCCCTTCACAGGTGGTCCATTTTTGAGGCCCATGTCACTGTATGCTCGCTCTCTGATCGTCCGTTGGGGATGCCAGCAGCCGTTCCACATAGGCTGTTGCCTCCGTCGCAGTTTCCATTACCCGGTGAGTGCCCTGGTGTATTATATGTAAACGGGCTGGGTACTGCACGTGAAAGCGGATGTTCGCAGCAATTAAGCGTTGGCAGACCGGCGCGTAGGCCTTACGTCGTTGGCTCAGCGCGGTGGAATAATCTGGTGTAATGCGAATCCGCATGTTTCTATATTCCACCATGCCTTTTTGCCGCGCTGCCCGCAGTAGATCCTCTTTTTGTGTGTAGTAATGGAATCTGGCCAAAACCACCCTGGGCCGCGTGTTCTGTCCTTGCGGCCGTGGCCCTACTCTGTGGGCTCTGTCGACCACGATAGGGTTGGTCCCATCTTCCCGGTCGAGTAGAGAGGCGGCCAGCTTTTCAATCAGGTCCCGCAGTTCTTTATCAGGTAGTAGTTCATCTACGCCTAAGAAGCGCAGATTTTGACGTCGGGATCTATTTTCCAATTCATCGAGTTTTAGCTCTTGTGCTCTGGATGCTTTCTGCAGTGCACTCAGGTCCCGCTTTAGTTGTTCCACTTCCTCCTCGGCTTGCATTATGCGGTCTTCCGCCTCCTGCACCCGCGCGCCCAGCGCAGACAAGGAACCTTGCAGCGTGTCCATTTTGCCACTCAGAGTATCAAATCGTGTGGCCAGTGCGGCTGTAACCGCCGCCGAGATGTCTTCTATCATAGTGGAGGGGGTCGCGGTACTCGCTTTAGAGGGGGAGTCCGCCATTTTCGGTGGTCCAACAGCGCGGTCTTTCTCCCGCCTCCCCGCCTTCGCTGTAGCTGCCATTTCCCGGTTCTCCCCCGGCGAGGGATAAAAGACACGGCAACTTCTCCTTCGGGGCTTAGCACCGGCAAAAAATCGCCGTAATTCACGGTCCAAATCAACGGTCAGGGACGAGGGGGCCCGGAGCTAAGGTGACTCACGTCTTCCCAGCTCACCACATCACGTGATCTCTCAGTGCAGAATATTTTTAGCAATCACCCAAAGTAGTCAGAAATATAGAATGTGCCAGAAAACGAAAGTAGAAAAAAAATGTTTGTTTATTCTGCCCCAGAATCTCCAGATATTCCACTCTGTCTGTCCCAGTATCTTTATCGGCCAGTCCCCGCAGGGATTCATTTGCCAGTTCAGGGTCACTCACAGCCAGCGCCCGAGGACGTGCCGATTGCTGTATACCTTCAGAAGTACGACTACCAGTAAATGGGCCTACAGCCGACCAGCCTTGCTTATGTGCCTTTTTCCACCACTGATTTACTGAACTGAAAAATGCGTTATGCCTCCTATGCTGAGAAGCCTTAGGATTTGATTGAACTAATGAACAGTATAATGCAGACCAGTAGCCCAGGAGAAGTTGTGTTTTTGTCAGTCAGTCCCAGAGAGATATAAAACAAAAATTACAGACAATGGATGGATTTGCGGGCATAATACAGCACAGTTAATGGAAGTTGATTAGAAAGTATGTGAAATGTAAGACTGAATGTGACAGAGAAAGTGAATGTAAAATAAAAAGAAAGCAGATCATCTTGCTGCTGCTTTCATTGAATGACGTGGAGGAGATTCTCCTAATCAAAGGACCAGAGAATGTGTAAGGGGCCGCAGAAGTAGCAGGCCTCCACTGGGTGCGAGTCAGTGCGCCCATTGCAGAAAAGAAGGACATTAGAGAAGTGAATGCCCGCATCTTATCTCCACCCCAGGAGGGGAGGAGGGAGTACTTGATTTTAGAGTCATGAAAGAATAAACCAAGCACAGTGTTCCAGCAAGAGAGGGAAGCAGCTATAGTGTGAGTGGCAGCCGAAGAGGGCTACAACATGGATGAAGACTAGGCCAGACCGGATTCCAAGTTTCCCTGGGTCCCCAGGAGCCAATGGTCAGTCAGAAACTAGGGGACAAATATATGGACTTTATGGGGGATACAGGAGCAGAATACTAAAGCCAGTAGCCCCTTTGTTTTCTCGATGTATCACCATTGTCAGAGCTACTGGGGCTAAGGCCACAAAGCCTTTCCTGTAGAACCGCATGTGTGAACTAGGGGGACAGAAAATAACCCACCAGTTCCAGTATATGCCTGAGTGCCCTATTCCACTTATGGGCCGAAATCTGCTTGCAAAGCTCCAGGCAAAGATATCCTTTGCTGAAGGGGGAGAAATGCAAATGACTGTGAACCCAAGGCCTGCTGGATTGATGGTGCTGACTGTTCCCCCAAAAAGAAGAGTAGCAGTTCTATAGTGCATCTCCAATCAAGCCAGCTAGTTCCTGTATACCCACCAACCTTATAGCCCCACCTGGAGTATGGGCAGAAGATAATCCACCTGGCCTAGCAAAGAACATAGCCCCTATCATTGTCACTCTCAAGCCAGGAGCAGAACCAGTGCATGTGAAGCAGTATCTTTTTCCCCGAACAGCTAATGAAACTATTGAAGTATGGACTTCTGGAACACCCCCCCTTCTCCCAGTTAAGAAGCCTGGGACAGGTGACTACCGCCCAGTGCAGGATCTAAGAAGAGTGAATGATGCAGCTGAAACTATACCCCCAGTGGTACCAAAATCCTTATATTCTCTTGGGACTGACCCCTGCTAAGGCTACTTATTTTACCGTCCTGAACCTGGAAGATGCCTTTTTCTGCATACGCTTAGCCCCCACCAGTCAACTGTTGTTCGCTTTTGAATGGCAAGATCCCACAACAGGAAGGTGGGGCCAACTCACCTGGACTCGATTACCCCAAGGATTCAAGAATTCACCTACTCTCTTCAGTGTTGCCCTGAATCAGGATCTTTCAAGCTACTATGTGAACCCAGGAGAAAGGGTTCTTCTACAGTATGTGGACAATTTGCTCATAACCACCAACTCAGAAAGTGAATGTCTACAGGCCACCAGTGAACTCTTGCACCTTTTTAATGAGGCTGGATACAAAGTCTTAAGAGACAAGGCGCAATTATGTCAAACCAGTTAAATGCCTAGGATTCCCGTTGTCCAATGGAATTCGACACCTGGGACCCTTACCAGAACGCAAAGAAGCTGTATGCAGTATTCCTATTCCATCCACCAGGAGGCAAGTGAGAGCCTTCTTGGGTGCCACGGGGTACTGTTGTATATGGATCCCCAATTTTGCGCTGCTAGCAAAACCATTGTATCACATTGTATCAAGCTACCAAAGGAATGGAAAAGTCTCCATTGCAATGGGGACTTGAACAGGAATGCAGCCTTTTGATCTTTGAAAACCGCTCTGATGTTATCACCAGCTCTGGGTCTACCAGATGTCCAGAAAACCTTAAAGTCTCTATGTTCATGAGTCGCAAGGAAATGTTCTAGGAGTGTTGACTCAATCTCTTGGACCTTGGCAACGGCCAGTAGCCTATTTGTCAAAACAATTGGGATGTAGTTGCACAAGGCTGGCCCCTTGTTTGAGAGCTGTTGCAAGCTACAGCCCTCCTAGTGAGCACAGCTGACAAGCTCACTTTGAGACAGAATCTTCAAGTTACTGTACCACGCTCTGTTCTAAACATTATGAAACACAAAGGAAACTTCTAGCTAATTCACGAATGTTGAGGCATCAGAGTATGCTGTGTGAAAACCCCCAGATACAATTGAAGGTCGGTCAAGCTTTGAATCCTGCTACGTTGTTACCAGTTGGTCTTGACCCCCCTGATCATGACTGTTTAGAAACCATGGACACTGTATTCTCAAGCCGCCTGGGTTTGACTGATGTTCCTTTGGAGAACCCTGAACGGACTTTCTTTGTGGATGGAAGCAGTCTCATCATCAATGGACATTGTTGTGCAGGGTATGCAGTGGTGACCCCTGATCTGGTAGTTGAGTCCTCAGTTCTGGCCCCAGGAACTTCAGCACAGAAAGCTGAACTGATCGCTCTCACTAGAGCACTGATAATAGGAAAAGGGCTCCGTCTAAATGTGTACACAGATTCCAAGTATGCCCTTACAACCTTGCATGCACACGGGGCCCTGTACAAAGAATGAGGGTGGATAACCTCAGGAAGCAAGTCCATTAAGCATGGCCCCGCAATATTGACAATATCTGATGCATACTGCCTACAGATCTCAGAATTTAGGAAAAGTAGAATGTATGAATAGAACCCTGAAATCTCAGTTGTCCAAACTTTGCCAAGAGGTTTACCTGAAGTGACCCCAGGTTCTTCCTATAGCCCTTCTTAGGATATACTTAGCCCCTGCTAAGTCTTTAGGAGTTTCCCCTTTTTTTTATGGAAAACCCCCGCCTATTGTATAGGGAATAAGAGGAGATATGAGACAGATAGGATCTGAAATTACTAGACAAGAACTATTGGTTTTAAGTTCTGTTTTGCAGAGTCTTCATACTTGGGTGCGAGACCAGCTGCCCATCCATCTAACTGAACCCCTGCATCCTCTAAAGCCAGGGACTTCAGTATGGATTAAAGAGTGGAGAAAAGAACCGTTGGAGCCACACTGGAGAGGGCCTTACACCGTCATACTGTCTACCCCTACGGCAGTTAAAGTTGCGAAGCTCGCACCTTGGATCCACCACAGTCATCATCCTGACTCGCCCCTGTGTCTTACCTTGAGGCGGCAGGGACCATCGGTGTAGACTCGACAGCCCTACTCTTATCACACGTCGTAGAAGCTGACAGGTCTATGCACAGCGGAAGCTGTGAAAGAGGAAGTACCTGAGTAAAAGAAAAGACTTTCAGTTCTATATAAGAGACTTATTGAAGTAGAATAGTTATGATGAATATGCATGTCTATATTGTACTTGCGGTATTCCTGGGGCCCTTTAGAATGACTTCCTCTGTACCCCCTTGTATCCCCTGCATAACCACCACCCAAACAGGAGTAAAAATTACCCAAACTCTGCTCTACCACTCACACTACAGCTACACCGGTTCTGTTAGCCAATGTGAATATAACGGTACAGAATTGAGTATCTGTACGATAGGGAAAACCAAGACTTGTTTCACCAGAGTGCAACCTATCAGGTTATCGAGGTTCGCTCCCACTCAGCGGTGGGCTACCTCCTTAATTTCACGAAGATATCCTCCCCCACTAGCCCGGCCTCTCTCTTTTTCGATGCTTGTGCAGCCATAAATGCCAGCAAATGGCACAAGGGAAGGTGTGGTTCCCTTAGCCAGGAACGCACCTATACACACAATGACAAATACATACTATGGCCCAGCTACTTGAGCAGACGATGGGACTTGGGGGATACCGCACTCCTGTTTATATGTTAAATCGTATTATCCGCTTACAAGCTGTTGTAGAAATTAGAACTAATGAAACTGGTAAAGCATTATTGAAGAAATAGCCGACCGTATGCGGAGGCTAGCTCATGTACCTGTTCAGACCTGGCATGGACGGTTTGGTTTGGTTCTATATTTACAGGGATAAGGGGTCTGAAAATTATTGTATGTACTGTTTTACTTATGCTAGTTTTATGTATGCTTCTTACATGTTCTCTACCTCTTTGCCTATGCATGTTCACCTCTATTATTGATAGTACAGTTGAACGCAAGGCTGCAGCCCGAGTATTAGCTATGTGGAAGTATCAGGCCTTAACTCAAGAGGTGGCCACCGTCTAGGATAGTACTTGATGTGTGATTTTTATCTCACCCCTTTCTGGAGGGGTGACAATAATCAAAATGGGGGAATGTGGTAGCCCCCAGAAATTAGCCAGGCCTCTGGTATGCCTCATGCATAGAAATGTATCTATAACAGCATTGAATTACCCACCCCCACTTGAGACTAGTGCTGGAGAGAAAAGATTTGCTTTTAAAAGCAAATTGTGAACAATTCTGCTCTCTCCCCCCCCCTCCCTTATCCTGTTTGTCCAAGAGTGCCAAACCTTCCTTGAACTTTAATTGCTCAGGCTTTCTTGGAGCCAGGAATGGCCTGGTACCTACAATAAACTAATTAAACCGTACATTTATGGCGGGCCTTGTCTCCGGACCTGGAGGAAAGGCCCACACATCACAGAGCAGGAAAGATCACATTTGGTAGGTCCAGCTGGCCTGTGCTGTTATGTCAGGTGTCAGTGCCTTACAGATAACACCCTCTAGGTTTTTGAAGGTCTCTGTATTCTTTGAAGTTTGTAGATAAGAGAATTTACTCAGCAGATGCAGGAATGTCTTAACGAGGGAAAAGGGGGGCTGGAGTGGAGAAAGAGTAGCCAATAGAAGGGTCACTGCTTTAGTAGCCAATAGAGAATTTACTTTGATTTAATGATGAAAATGGATATGTGAAAATGTATATAAGCCAGCTCCGAGCGTACCTCGGGGCTCAGCATTTGATTTTGGATTTGTTCCAGCTGAGACTGTGTGACACATTAAAAACTGGATTTGAATTCTGCAAACTGACTCCTGGTATAATTCTTTGAATACAATCAGCCACAACAACCATTCCTTTTGGCTTCTGGCTTAGCTCTCTCTCTCTTCTGGAGTCAGGAACACTGGAAGAACAGGGCGTGGCACAGCCTCTAACCTCAGAGCTGGCTCTAACAAACCTCCTTGGGAGAGCTGCACAATCAGCCTGGCCCTTCTGGATTTCACCCTTGTAAACCCTGTACCTGTGGGCTTGCTCCTCTAGGATTTCTTCACTGTTCCTTCTCAGGTCCTTCTCTTTCTCTTCTTTCTCTTTCCTTGGTGAAGCCGTGCTCCCCTGTGTAGCCGTGCTCCCCTTCCTCAAGGCAGCTGGACCCCGTCCTGGATCTCTACCTCCACTTCTACTCCCACTGCACAATGCTGCTGGACTGCCTTTCCCTAAGGCAGCTGGACCTGGACCTCCTTGTGTAGCCGTGCACCTCTTGCAAGCATTCAGCTCTGGCTTATAAGGAAATCCTTCCTGCCTGACATCCGGGGTCATTTCCAGGTGCAAGTCATTAGGCTTCTCAAGCTCATTAGCTCCTGAATATTCCTTCCTGCTCTCTCTAGCTGTGCCTGGAGGTAATTGCACATCTAGATTCTTAAAAGAAACAGGATTTCTTTTCAAACTTTCAACTTTATCAATACCCACATCATGACAGTACAGATCAGCAACTACTAGTATGCAAACTCAAGCTAAAGTTGAAAAAGAGCAAACCACTCATGAATGCAGCAAAATATGACCTTGAGAATACACCACTGGAATTTAAAGACTGCCTGCAAAATCAATTTGCTGCTTTAGATACAAATGACAGAGCTCTGGAAGAGTTATGGAATGACATCAAGAAGGCTGTGTTGGAAGAAGGCGAGAAGTCTCTACAAAAGGTGAAAAAGCAAAAGCGGCCAAAATGGATGACGGAAGAAACTCTGAAAATTGCCCAGAAATGCAAAGAAGCTAAAGCCAGAGGAGAAAGAAAGACAATCGCAGAACTCAACAGAGATTTCCAATGTGCAGCAAGACAGGACAAGGAAAAGTACTACAATGACACTTGCAAGGAAATAGAAGCAGAAACTATTAGAGGAAGAACAAGATCGGCTTTCCTAAAGCTACGAGAGTTAAAGAAAAAGTTCCAGCCTCGAATTGGAATGTTACAAAATGCTCAAGGTTCTATGTTGAATGATGCTGAGAAGATCAAGAAAAGGTGGAAGGAATATACAGAGTTTTTATATGATAAAGATCAAGTGGACCAACAGCCGTTTCAACCTGTACCTTATGATCGTGAACCATTGGTTTATGTTTATGTTTATTAAACTTGATAACAACCGCCTTTCAAGTATAATCAAGGCGGTGATGAAAGAGGTTGAAGCAGCATTGAAAGCCTTATCAAAGAACAAAGCACCAGGCATTGATAGCATTCCTATAGAAGTATTGCAGCAATCTGATGCAGCTGTTACCATACTTACAAGGCTCTGCCAAGAAATATGGAAGACAACATCATGGCCAACTGACTGGAAAAGACCTGTGTTTATACCAATACTAAAGAAAGGTGATCCAACTGACTGGAAACTATCGAACAATCGCTCTGATCCCACATGCCAGCAAGATTTTACTGAAGATTATTCAACACAGACTACAACCATACCTGGAACAAGAACTACCTGAAGTGCAAGCAGGGTTCAGGAAAGGGCGAGGAACGAGAGACATCATTGCGGATGTGAGATGGATCCTTGAAAAGACTAAAGAATACCAAAAGGATATCTATTTGTGCTTTATCGACTATAGCAAGGCTTTTGACTGTGTAAACCATGAGAAACTCTGGGCCACATTAAGAAGCATGGGTATACCAGAACACCTGATCGTACTCTTGCACAACAGTTCGAACGGAACAAGGAGAAACAGAATGGTTTAAAATAAACAAAGGTGTAAGACAAGGCTGCATACTTTCCCCCTACTTGTTTAATTTATATGCAGAACAAATCATCAGAGAAGCAGGATTGTATGAAGACAACAGAGGTGTGAAGATTGGTGGAAGACTCATCAACAACCTTCGCTATGCTGATGATACTACATTACTGGCTGAAAGTGAAGATGATCTGAAACATTTGCTTCTCACAATCAAAGAACATAGTCTCAAAATGAGCCTGCTTCCTTAATGTAAAGAAGACAAAGATCATGACAACTGGCATAATCAACAGGTTCATCGTTGAGGGAGAAGAAATTGAAATTGTGAACAACTTTAACCTACTTGGATCAACTATCAATAAAGAAGCAACAAGCAGTCAAGAAATCAAACGACACATTGTTCTTGGCAGAATGGCTATGAAAGACCTAGATAAGATTCTCAAGAGCAGAGATGTCTCTCTCCATACAAAGATTTGAATTGTTCAAGCCATGGTATTTTCAAGAACATCATATGGATGTGAAAGCTGGACAGTGAAAAAGACAGACAGGAAGAAAATTGATGCCTTTGAATTATGGGGCTGGCGGCAAATACTGTGCATACCATGGACTGCCCGAAGAACAAACCAGTCGGTACTAGAGGAGATTAAACCTAAGCTTTCTTTAGAAGCTCAGATGACAAGACTTTGACTTTCATACTTTGGACACATCATGCGAAGAGAGAGATCATTAGAGAAAGACATCATGCTAGGCAAGATAGAAGGTCAACGCAAAAGAGGAAGGCCAGCAATGAGATGGATTGATACAATAACAGCAGCTACGGGTACCAGTCTGTCAACAATGAGCCGCCTGACTGAAGACCGTACACAATTTAGGATAGCTATCCAGAGGGTCGCCATGAGTCGACTCCGACTCAACGGCACTTAACAACAACATTCACAATGACGCCTAAATCTTTTTCCTGGGTGGAGGTTTCTAAGGTGGTATCTTACATCATGTAACCATAGCTGCAGTTGTTCTTTCCTAGGTGCATCACTTTGCCCTCGTCCACTTTAAATTTTTTCTGCCAATCTTCCAATTTATCAAGGTCCTCTTGCAATTTTTCACAATCCTATTTAGCCCGATTCCATCCCAGACGTCAAAGCCTTCTGTATATCCGGTCATGACGCCGACTTTAGGCACTATAAATGTTGCTGTTTGCCGGCTGTGCTTTTTCGCTTCTGTGACTGCAGGATTACATACCAACCTGATGCAGGGTCGCACAGAGCTGACCCAAAACGTGACATGTTGTTGACTGTAACCTTTTTGAAGCGGCACTGGAGCTTTGGAACATTTCGACATTCCAGATAAGTGGTTGAAAAATATAATTTGATATAAACCTGATTAAAAAGGAGCAGCTGTTTCTAAGAGGGGGTAGTTCCTCTGCTCCCTCCGGTCTAGTGCTCTGACAAAAAAGAATATGTTAACTGTTTGAATAATTACATTCTTGGTGGAAAAGAATTTTGGGGCACAGCAGTTGTAGCACAGAATTTGTTTGAGAGGTTGATTTTCTATTCCTGGGCATCGGGACCTCTTTTGGCTTGCCTTGTGCACTGGCATATAACATATATAAAGGGTGTCAATATCACCATCGGAGCATACTCCCTCATGTCTAAGACTACATCCTTTAAGTGCCTCACCACACAGAGGAGGTTGTATTCTTTCACTGACGGTACTTCTAAGCCCCCCTCCTCCCTCCTTTGCTTCAGAGCCGCAAGGGATATCCACGGGCGCCCCCCCCCCACCACAAAAATCGTCCAGGCTCCTGCTCCAAGGCCATCCAGTGTCTTCAAGTCACTCACAGCGGGAGGTGATGCAGAACATAATACCAATGCGGCAAGTCCATCATTTTAAATAGCACCACTCGCCCCCTTGAGAGACAAGGACAGCCCCATCCTCTTTTGCAGCCGGTGTTTTATCTGTGTCAATAGGGGCATCTCATTACTAGAATATAATAGCTCTGGATTGGCCATCAGCCAAATACCAAGGTACCATATATAGACCCCTTCCGCCCATGCAAGCAGGAATGGATCCTGCCATGCCAGGCAGACCTGGCTGCTGACATCTAGTGCCATAGGTTTACTTCTATTGATACGCAGACCCGAAAATTTGCCATACTCCTCAATCAGCTGTAAGGCCAGCAGTAAAGAGGATGCTGGGTCCCGAAGGTACAACAAAAGGTCGTCTGCGAAGGCGCTGACCTTTACCAACTCTGGGCCCAGCTTAACCCCCACCACCTTCACATCTGCCTGGAGCACCCTAAGCAGCGCCTCTAAGGACAGAACAAAAAGCAATGGCGACAGTGGGCACCCTTGTTGAGCTCCCCGGACCAAAGTGAACAGTTCTGATAGGATGCCATTTACTGCCACTTGTGCCTGTGGTTCAGTGTAAAGGGTCTGCACCCAATGCAAAAATTCTCCAGTGAATCCATACCCCCTTAAGACTCTAAGTAGATACAACCAAGCACTCAAACCTGAATCATACATAGAGTTCATCCACTTCATGGACTGCAGGTATCCCATCCCCAAAAGACACAACCCAAAATACCCCCCTTTCTCTCCATCCCACCTTCTTCTCCCTTTGCACTGACAATCTCCTTGTCGTCTCTTCCATTTCCAACTCCTGCTCTGGGAAATCCGCAGCATACACTCTTCAACACTCCCTGATCTTCACACAACCCCCGCTGACCTATATCCAATGATTCTGTGTACACTACACACACTCAGTTCCCCCTCTGAAACCCTCCCCACATCCATACAAACATCCAATAACTCAACCAACCTACGTATGAACTACACACCTTCATACTCCACTATACGGATTGAGCCACTTCCCAAGTGCCAGGAGCGACCATCCCTGTAGTGATCTTCCCCTCCCACCATGTTTGTCTGGGTTATGCCAGACTTCTTTTAATAAGCTAGCTCCCTTCAGAGCAAAGTCCCCCACTCACAGTCCATGTTGTTTAAGTGTCACTGTCGCTATGCCTGTCTTTACATGACTCTAAGAGTACCAGGCCGTGCTGTTGTAATGGTCTTCCTACCATGTGCGCTCCATTCTCAGCAGACCTGTTAAGTCCCACTGCCCATAGTTGACTTACTTGGGCGGTTTCTCCTGTCTAATAGAGGGCAGTGCTGCCACGTACTTTTTCACTGCTGCCGCTTACTCAAAAACTTGTGCTGCTCCCTTATAATAAATCCTCAAAGTAGCCGGGTAGGCCAAAGTGAAACGGATGTCTCTTTTGAAGAGTTCTGCGCATTCCAGCGAGAATTTCTTTCTCTTTGCTGCCAGCGAAGCAGAATAAGCTTTGAAGACTAAGACATTTTGATTTTCAAGCCAAAGGTTATGCTTCTTCCGCTAAGCTTGCAAACGTTGTGCTTTGTATGAGAAGGTCAGGATTCTTGAAAGCACCGGTCTCTGGCGCACTTGCCCTTCCGCCCTGGGACCCAAACAGTGTGCCCATTCCACCTTTATATCGCTTCTAGTCCCAATTCCTTAGGAAGCCAAGTTTCAAATAAATCTGGCAGTTGTTGATCTGACCAAGTCTCCGGCAGTCCAATCAGCCTTAGATTATTTCTTCTAGAGCGATTTTCTAAGTCCATCCTTTACCAGCAGGTCCTCGATTTGCAACTGCTGTTTTTAACTTTCCCGTTCCTGATGCACTTCAGTGTCCTCAAAGACTGATACACAATGTTCGATCTCCTCTATTCTCCTTCCCACCTCAGTAAGGGCTACTCCCATAGAGTCCAATTTTTGCATGACTTGGGCAAATTTCGGTTCCAATAGCTTTGCCACTTTCTTGGAGTGTTCCTCCGGGGCAGAATCAGAGCTGTCAGCACCAGGCGAGGCTGTTAGCATTACTGTGGCCGTCATTTTACTATCTCGTGCAGACTTTTCTCGCTTCTTTTTTGCTGCTGCGCGCATAAAAAGTGATTTCCCAGTCACCAGCACTGCCCTGATATTTTGGTATTCACCTGAACAACTTAACTGTAAAATGGGGTCTGAAAAGTCTTGATTGACCGGCTTTTTGTGGAGGGCCACCGCAGAATGAGATAAGAGACGTCCTTACCTGCTCATGTGACTCCTGAAAGAATTTTCTCTTTAACTCATGGCTGGCTTAGTTATAGTTTTTTTCAGTCTCTGATAAGTGTGTGTGATGTGGGGATAAATTTGCTGACTCTAGTATTTTCTCCTGCACAAACAGCAACAATATTACCATGTATGTCTTACTTTAGGAAATGTCTAGGATAATGCGTACCTAATTGTTCTATTTAGCGAACTGCCACAGATGTGTAGGACGGGGAGAGAATCATTGTTACTGAAATCTCTGTCCCCAACGCTGTGACCAACATGAATAAAGTTTAATTTCTGCAATATTATCTGACTAGTTTCCATAGCATTGTTAAAAACTCAAAACATCATTTGTGTGATCTAACCACTAGCCAAAGCCAGGCTTAAATAGAAATCCACATCTTTCTTAACTTCCATAGCTGGATTAGCAGACAGTCAAACAGAGAGACAGCTATCAGATTCTTCCTTTTTCTATCTCAGGTACATATTGATTGGTATCCATGATCACAACAGAACCGCCTTCATTGGTTGTTTTAATAACCTCCACATCCATTACTAAAATGTTGTGAAGTTTGCCTGCCAGCCAGCCTGCTTTGGGCAAATTGGATCTCCTTTTCTCATTTTTTTTCTCAGCAGCTTTATTATTTTCATAGAAGAAAAGATAAACAACTCCTCAATTGCAAACAATATAAAACATCAAACACAGAGAATATCCAACAATATATCTTCACTATTCCAAGCTCAGAACAGGGCTGACACATCCCAAACATCAGCAGAATTCAAGAATCTGTTGAATGGCTCAAACCACTTAAAACAAACCAGCCAGCAAACTCCACTCCCTTCCACCCCGCCCCTCCCCCCCATATGTGTGCATGCAATCTCAACATTCTACAATCGAATATAAAATAGCACCATAGTAACCCCGCAGCAGAAACAATGGACCATTGAGACTTCAGGGCTGACGGACAAAATTACAGAAGGGAGACCAAAGAGCCAGAAACTTGCCCGCCTTCATATACCACTCAAGAATATTTGGGCCACTCATACACTTCCAGACTCTCTCAAACACCATTCATCCAGGAAGCAATAACAGCCAAATGTTTTTCCAGTCCCATTAGCCTTTGTTAGCATACTGTGATAAGGAAGCTTATCATAGCTCAGGAAGGAGCAATAGGAAAGGTGAAGTGATTCTGAACAAGCAACCTGTCAGTTCTGGTAGAAATAAGAAAACAGAATTTTCCCATAAAAGACTACCAGTCCCAGAATGCATCAGGTTTCCAACAGCCATTAGAGGAGCTGAAGTGGGGAAACGTGTGTTCAATCAGGAGGGCTATGAGGTAATCCCTAAGCACTCATCTCAAAGGGCAGGGCCTGATTCAGCACAGCTGTGCTGTGTTAGGGTGGAGCACTCATCTAAGCAGAATAAAGGTAGAGTTTATTCTACAGAGAATTATCCTCAGTATAATCCTCAGAATCATCATCTTCATGATCAGCTTGGATATCCTCAGTTTCATCTGGAGGATCATCAGAAGCAGAAGCCAAACCGGACGGACAGAGAGGGCCAGAAACCCTTTGGAAGAAAGAAGAGAACAGCCTTTAGGAGGTCTAGAGGAGTCCGGAGCAGTACGTATACTGGGAGGCATTCCAAGGGCCAGCATACACCATTGGACTGGGGAAAGCCAGAGGAATGGTGCTGCAGAGCTAGGAATCTCCAGACGGTACCTGTGAGGGAGACGGCTGCACTTGGAAGGGACCCTAAGACCCCTGCCAGAAGGTATGTGAAGAGAGACCCAGTGTCCAGGGATCTGGATTGGAAGGCTGGACATAGGAACTGGACTACATACTGGCCAGGCTATATAGAGAGGAACTCTAACAGCAATGGAAGCTCAGGTATGAACACTGATCTATGCCCTAGCTATAACCTTGAAAGACAGCAGGGAAACAAGTATTCTCCTGAAAGTGCTCCATTGAGAAATTCATCTGTGCCAATCCATGATATTGAACCCATGATTGTTGAAGAAGAGGGAGGGATTGCAGATGAAGGCTGTGTTTACATGGACTGCTCTCTGTCTAAACTCCTTTGGTGATTTTCTGTTATAAAATACAACAACCATCACAAAGAAATACAAATTTGTTCTTTAATCTACTCAGAAAAGCTCCTGAGTAGTATTTCTAGCCACGCAGTAGAAAGCAAGCCAGCTATGGGGTTTCAGCTGGGTAACTGCTAGCAATTGAGCCTTACCTAATTGCTTGTGAGCTCTGAGGGAATCACTTCTGAATCTATGTGGGAAGATATAAGAAGTTAACCTGAAAAGAACAGTTTTTCTCTTCTTTGTGGCTTTTATTTGTTGTTTGATACACTGCTAAGAAAATATTAGCTAAAGCCTACAGAAAAGACCAGTTTGTTACCAACCAGGTCTTTATTTTTTGCTTTGATTGCCTAATAAGTTCAAATGTTGTTTTCCTGATTTTGGTTTTCCAAGTTTAACACTGAAAGCAAGTAACCTGATTTATGTGCTACCAAGCATATCTGTGTTGGGAGAAATAACCCCATAAATAAATATCTTATTGGCTTTACCCTCAAGCACAACTAATTATTGTGAGCAGCTGTGTCTGGTGTGAATGGACTGCATTGCCCACAATCCCTTGCAAATCATATTGACATATGCACTTGCCAAGACTGTGAACATTCTCACCCAGGCAGCCGTCTGACAACACGTGTTAACTTTGATCCCAGAGACAAAGCCAGGATCAATGGGATATGACTGACACACAATTTCAGCAACAAAGGCACAAACCTTCTCCCAACATCTTTAT
The DNA here is from genome assembly GCA_033557465.1 of Ichthyophis bannanicus. Classification (NCBI taxonomy): domain Eukaryota; kingdom Metazoa; phylum Chordata; class Amphibia; order Gymnophiona; family Ichthyophiidae; genus Ichthyophis; species Ichthyophis bannanicus. The sequence goes on from CM066031.1 coordinate 555,176,832, forward strand.
ATAACACTACACTCCAAAGATGAAAAAAGGAAACCGTGACCCTACAGTTCCTCCAGTAGTCACTCAAACCCATTCTCTCCTCTCTCAAAAGCGGGACTGCAGTCACAGAGTCTTCATATCAACTTGCTGAGTTTGCATACAGGGTATAAAGGCTGAGCATTGCCGGTTGAAGTCATATACCAGTTCCAATTCTCCTCTTCCAAAGAGGCAAAAAGTCAAGTATGTATTTATTTATGTATTTATTGCAGTTTTTTTTTAATACTGCCATAGGTACCAAACATCATAGCAGTTTACATTAGGAGTGGGGGAGTCAGATTAACATACAGACATAAGGAACAGGACAGATACGCTAGAGTCAGTGAGAATAAACAACAAAAAGTTACCGGAGACTGATGGAACATATAATCAGTTCAGATGAGGGAGAAGGTAAGGTGAGCTAAGGAATGCAGAGGAGAATAGGAATCTGGGCCCACTGAGCTTGTAGAAGGACTCAAGATGGAGGTTCGAGGGGAGGGCATTCCAGAGAGTAGGGACAGAAAATCAGAAGGCCACGGATCTGTATGTTTCTAGATGTAGGCTGGCGATGGAAGGAGTGACCAGGAAGTTTTGGTTTACTGATTGCAGGGCCTGGGAGGGGCAATATGGAATGAGTTGGGAGTGAAAGTAGCAGGGTAGGTCAGTGTGGAGTGCGCAATGGGCAAGAAAGAGGATTTTGACGTGAATTTGGAAGGGAACTGGGAGCCAGTGTTGCTTGTACAGTAATGCTGTGATGTGATCTGTTCTTTTTGCATTATAGAGGAGCTTTACTGCTGTATGCTGGATGAGATGGATTCTTTTTAGTTGGGGCTAAGAGATGCCTGCCAGTATGGAATTGCAATAGTCTAATTTATTTGATATGAGTGAGTGAATGACTGTCTTTAGCGCTCTGTTGTCCAGGAAGGGCCTGATGGATTTGATCCTGCACAGAGAAAAAGAAGCAGCTTTTTATTTCTTTGGTAATGAGAGCAGGCACCATAGAAACAAACTCCTTGACATCTTATAAGTCCTGGACAAATATCCCACAGAAACTCTTCCCAAACATAAACATGCCTCTAAATCAGTCACTTCCCTAGTAATTGATTCCCAGTTCCCCCAACTCTGAACAAAATATCTAACCTGAAAATACCGAAAACATTTAGGGCTCAATATTCAAGAGCATTTACACTGTTTAAAAACCTGTAAACCGTGTAAATGCTACTATAGAGGGATGTTCATCGGCATTAACACAGTTTACCTTACTTTCTATTACACCCTTTGTTGCCTTGTCCTTGTTCTTTTTCAATAAAGCTTTTTTAATAGCTGCCATTCATGGCATTGTAGGCCAGGCTATCACTTAACAATACTACTATCCCTGCATTTTTCCATCGTTCCCTTTCTGTAACCAATGTGCGTTGTGCTGTGCATTATGAGATATGGTTTATTGAATTTTCAAGTTTGGAGCATTATTTCCAGTGCATGATTAGTGGTTACTGCTGGTACTTACCCGTTTCATTTTGCAGCACCTTCGATTTAGAATTCTTTTGATGGATTTTGAAATATGGATAACTCCTCTGTGCAAATTGCTGCCCTGGTTACATTGCTATTTTATTGGAGTTCTTTCTTAATTTTTTAATTGACTGTGAACTAAATAATTTATTTGGAGTGTTTCTACATCTTGGGCTTTAAATTTCCATATCTTTAATCAGTTTTAAAGTGTTGCATGACATTCGGGAAGTCCCATGATTCAATTTCTTTAATGTTCCTTACTGTCAGTGCCACTATTTTTTCACACACATTTCTGCAATACCTTTCTGTTTATGGTACTTCTCTTTTGCATTTTGTACATTAAAATGTTTCTCTGTTATTGTCACAAACTCTGATGGTTGGCACTGTCATCACAACTTTTCATCAACGTGCGCAGTTTTTGATGGCACTTCTCTGTTCTTAATCGTAGCATTTTTTGGTTTAAATCGTTATAATGCCCTCTGCTTATTTTTCCTCTCTGGTTTTACCCTGCTTGCATAAATGTTCATATTGCTTATTTTGTGTTATTTTTATCATTTGGGGCACATAAAACCATTTAGTACTTTAGTTCTTATTGACCTAGGAAAGCACAGTTGTACATCATTTTCATATGTACTCTGCATGCTTATCTGCTGCTACATAGTAGTGCCGATAATAAAAGGTAAAAATAGACAAACTGACTTAATATGTACTTTATATGAAGATTACCAAAGTTCAAATCCCACTTCTGCTAGTATTGACATTGTGCTGAGTACTGGGGATGATGGAGAGCTATCTTCTCTACACCCTCTGGATATTTTTCAGCCAAAACAAGCACATTTCAAATGCCTTTTCGTGCCTGTAGCAAGTCTAAACTTAAACTTGACGCCAGATGTCCATGACTTTCTTAAAACAGGCAGGGATTTCCAGCTTCCTGGAATTGTGTCAAATCTGTTCGCCATATCTTAAAAAAGATATAGCTGAATTAGAAAAGGTACAAAGAAGAGTGACAAAAAATGGTAAAGGGGATGGAAGGATATCCCTATGAGGAGAGGCTTATAAGGTTGGGGTTCTTTAACTTGGAAAAGAGACAGCTGAGGGGAGATATGATAAAGGTCTATAAATTAATGAATGGAGTGGAATGGGTAAACACAGATCTGAAGTTTACGCCATCAACAAGTAGAAAGACTAGAGAACACACTATGAAGCTACAAGGCAACCCATTTAAGACTAATAAGAGAAAATATATTTTTTACTCAACACGTAATCAAACTCTGGAATTCATTACCGAAGGATGTAGTAAAAGCTGTTGGTGTAGCTGGGTTTTTAAAAAAGTTTGGACAAGTTCCTGGAGGAAAGATCCATAAACCATTATTAAAGGGTACCCGGGAAATCCACTGCTTGCCCTGGGACAAGCAATGAGGAATCTGTGTACCTTTTTGGGAACCTGCCAGGTATTTGTGACCTGGATTGGCCATTGTTGAAAACAGGATACTGGACTTGATGGACCTTGGTCTGACCCAATAAGGAATTCTTATGTTCTTATATGTTTTAACACCCCGGCCACATCTCTATCATGCCCCCGTTCAGACTTGGATATCCTCATACTGGGGATGTTCCCAGAGTTAGCTTCTAAAATAGCTCTGGAGACATCTCTTTGCTTTGGACACCTCTAAGCCCGTTTTAGGATGCCCAAAGCATGAATAGAGTTTCCAAAATGTCCTCCATATTATCTGTATTTATCACTTATGATCCTTTTTCCTACCTCAGAAAGATGTAGGTCATCGTTACACTATAGCTTTTGGTGTTTCTATATATTGCTTCAACCTCCAATGTATTTAAAACCTTCTTTTTGACACCATGTTTTGAGCCACTTACAGTCATTGTCAACATTATTGGCACCTTTGCATTTTAGGTATGTTGTGTACAATATCTTGAAAAATAATTTGAAATATTCCAAATATATGTCAGCATACTATTTTAATAGTATGTTCAAAGGTATACAACAAAAAAAAAAGATGTCTGTGCAACTTAGAAGTAGTAATTTCTGAGAAGAAAACAAAATATGACCTGGACAGGATTAATGGCACCCATCACTAATATTTTGTTGCACAACCCTTTGGCAGTGATGACAGCCTCCAAACGTTTCTTGTAGCCATTTATAAAGTTTTGTACATCTGTCTGCTGGTAGTTTCTCCCACTCTTCAACTGTGATTTGTTCCAGCTCATGAATGTTTCCAGGATTCCTTTTATCAATGGCAGATTTCAGCTCTTTTTAAAGGTTCTTGATTGGCTCGAGATCAAGATTCATTTCTGGCCATTTTAAAACAGTCCATCTGTGCTTTTTTAATCATTCTTTTGTACTTTTGGATGTGTTTTGGGTCATCGTCCTGCCAGAGGACCCATGACCATCGACCCAGACTTAGCTTTCTGACACTAGGTAGCACATTTTACTCCAAAATACCTTGGCAGTCCTTCATGATTCCTTTAATACGTTCCAGGCCTCAAGTTCCTGAGGCAGCAAAACAGTCCCACAACATTATGAAACATCCACCGTATTTAACTGTAGGAAGGGTTTTTTTCCTTATAAGCTTCATTTCTTCGCCTGTACATGTATCACTGGTCTGCATTGCCAAAGAACTCAAGTTTGGTTTCATCTCTCCACAGAACATTTTCCCAGAAGGATTGTGGTTTCTCAAGGTGGGTTTAGGCAAAGATCAGGCGTGCCTATTTATGTCTGTCTAAGAGCAGTGGGGTCCTCCTTGGCCTTCACCCATGAAATCCTTCTTTGTTTAGTGCGCGAGATATGGTGTGGGTTGAAACCACCATTCCAGATTGCTCCAGGTCAGCCTTAAGCTCTTTGGATGTTGTACATGGTGTTTTCCCAACAGTTCACACTAACCTGCGAAGATTTCTTGGATTCATTTTCCTCTTCCTACCACGTCCTGGGAGGTTCTTGACAGTTCCATGAGCAGAAAATTTCTTAATAGCATTTAAGAACTGTAGACACAGGAGTCCCATGTCTTTGGCCTTGTACCCCTTTGAAGTTTGATTTTTGGCGATAATGGCTTTTTGACAGTCTAAGGCAGCTCTCTTGTCTTCACCATTGTGAAAATGGAACAGCGAGTGAATGTGGTCATTTTAAACATTAGAGCCATCATTCATTGGTTGATTCAATCATGTGAGTACTGGCAATTGATCACAGGTGCATCTAATTTTACTACAATAGGAATGTGGCTCTTCTGTTCAAACTGATTTTAATTTTTTATAAGGGTGCCAATAATTGTGTCCTGGCAGTGTCCCAGTTTTTATACTATTTCATTTTTTAATTGGTCTTGTTTTATTTGATTCTTTTGTGTGTCAAATATGTGCACATTTATAGTCCAAAGCCATTTCACTGGCCACTTTTTTTTTAGGAGATACTGGACACTAAGGGGCTGAATTGCAAGGGTGCCAATAATATTGACCACAACTGTACTGAAGTTGTTTGCATGATGTAACCTCTCTTTCCCTTTCCATAGGCAGGTAGTATTCTGAAAACCTACAGTGCTTACTAGGCACTTCAGTCCCTCTCCAAGCTTTTGGAAATCTCTGTGAGCTAGGAGATTGCTACTTCTGCCCAAGTTATTTGTCCCCAGGTGATTATGACTTGGCCAAAAACTACTTGAACCTGTGATTCACTGCTGCTGTCTTGACTTTCTTTTCTCTCAAGCTATTTTGAATTCACTGCAATCTGGCTTTCATTCTCTACATTCTACAGAAATGCCCCCTTGCCAAGGTCTCCAGTGACCTGTTCCAGGACAAATCCAAGGGCCTTTACTAGATCCTTATCCCTCTTGACCTATCTGCTACTTTTATACTGTTGATCACCAACTTCTTTCTTGATATCCTGTTCTCGCTTGGATTTTGGGGCTGAGTTCTGTCTTGCTTTTGTTCTCCATCACATTTTCAGTGTATGTTCTGATGGATTCTCCTCTGCTGTTATCTCACTTTCAGTGGGTGTACCTCTTCTCTTTTCTCTCTATACTCATTCCCTTAGTGCCCTGATCTCCTCCCATGGTTTTCAGTGCTATCTTTACAATAATGACTCAGTTTTACCTCTCTACACCAGAAATCTCTTCAGGAATTCAGGCACAAATCTCAGCCTGCTTCTGCTGTCCATTGCTGCCTGGATATTCTGTTGCCATCTGAAACTGACCATTGCCAAGACAAAGCTTCTTATCCTTCCCCCTAAACCCATATCCCAATTCCCTCCATTCGTGGGGGTAGCTTGGGGGGGGGGGAAGGGGGCATTGCCCTCCCCCCAATGCTGCAGATGGAGTTCCTGTACCTCCTTTCCTCTCCCCTATGTTGTTCGGCCATTTTGCTGGAACTGTGGCTGTTTTTCCATGTGCCCGCAGCCCCCCCACCCCACTCCCAGTCCGTTCTTTCCTCCCCTCACTCACTTTAAACCTTCCGGGCAGGGTCCCCCCCCCAAAAAAAGAGTAACCCTCAGTATTTCTTTATGCTTGAAAATGCTGCAAAAGTCTCTGCCCTTTTGAGGTACGTTTCCTATTGCCCTGGAGCCGGGACCAGCAATGACCTTTGCAGCGTGTTTGAGCATGAAGCAACGCCATGGTTTGCTTTTGTTTTAATTGGTGACCTTGCCTGCCCAGAAGGTTTAACATGACCTGAGAGAAGGGAGGAATAGATCAGGAGTGGGAGGGTGGTGGAGACATAAAAAAACAGCCACGGTTCCAGCAGAATGGCTGAACAACGTGGGGAAGAGGACTCTGACCATGCCTGGAAGGTTTTAAAGTAAGTGAGAGGGGAGGGACAGATTGGGAGGATGAGGATATGGACATAGACCTGGGCCTGGAACTAAGGGAGGCGTGAGCATGGGCACACATGGAAAAGCAGCCACAATTCCAGGAGAATGACTGAGCAACTGGGGTAATGGGTGTACACAGCTGTGGGGATCCTCAGGAAGCTGTGAACGGGAGCTGTATGAGTGGAAGAAGCTTCATGTGAGAGTGAGATGGGTTCAGCTGGAGGTGGCAAATCATGGACACTGTGATTAGAAAAAGTGTGATGGGCATGAGGGAGCATGCTGGGTTGTGCTGTCCATCATTCTGTGCATTTTCACCAGTTTAAAATCTCCATGCCCCTTAAAGTGGTGTTATGCACAAAATGATGGACTTTTAATATAATAAAATAGACCGATGATATTTCTGGCTAATACTGAGTTAGCAATGGCTTAGGAAAGACCAATAAAAGAATTTTAAAATGGTAACATATTTTGAAGTTGAACATATATAACTGGACATCATACTTTTAAATATTTAACTGTGCTTTGTACAGTGTGGGCCAAATTCTGTCCCAGATGAAGATCTCCTTTGTACGTCCGGACTGAGCCGGACGTACAAAGGAGGTCGTGATTCTGATCCCGCGGGGCACGTCTAGCTCCGTGGGATGAGAATCACGAACAGACATATACGTGCAGGCCGGGACTGCAATTCAGTCCCGGCCTGCACATAAATGCCCTGCCCGACTAACTCAGTCAGGGCATTTAAATGGAGCCATGGCGTCATGTTGCCATGGCACTGTGGCTCCATTTAAAAGCTGTGATGCCAGCCGCCGCAAAGGTTTATTCCCTGCAGCCTGACCCCCGATCTGGCCTCCTAAGGCCAGGAACCAAAAGAACAGATACAGGGACTGGCAGTAGGCAATGAAGGCTTTTATTGATGACCCCTATGCGTTTCGGCCTTTAGGCCTTCCTCAGGGGGTAATGTACAAGAGGGCAAACCTCAAAAAGATAAAATCATAGTGCATAATTAATAAATAATCATAATAAGAACGATAATAAAAATAAAAAAAAATAAAAGATACATGAATCTTAAAACATGTAAACATATGAAAGAACAATCAACAATAATAAATAGGAGACATACACACAATAATTAATATCATAAATAATTGATAAAAATAAGTAAATCACATCAAACAATATCATCTTAAATATGTGAAATAGCACATCATTTAAAAATGCAATGAATTAAAAGAAAAGAGATGAGGAGGATGAACATAAAAGTGTATATTCATAAAGAGTACTATAATAAATTAGAACATAGACAAATAATTATTGAATTCCAGAAGGAGTGTGGCTAGACAAAATCATGTAAAAGAATAATAACATAAAATCTATGTTCAGAAGGTATTTATATTTATATAATTTATGTAATGTATTTATTGTTTTATTTATTGTTCTGACCAGTTATGATTCAGTTTCTTACATGATTTTATGTTATTATTCTTTGACTATTTCTGCTCTTTCTTACCTCACAGAAGCAGCTGTTCTAGGTGACTGCTCAGTTTTGTCTAATGGTTGGGCAGGCCCTATGCACACAATGAAAGAATACACAACTAAAGTCAATGTCTAAAAGAGGGTTAATTTTGAGTCATTTGGTTGTTATAAATGTTGGTTGATAATGATAAAAGCATTTAAGAAATGTGTGTGTATAACTGAATAAGAGATCAGCAGTTACACTGTCTGATTAATTTAACTGGAAAAAAAGTTATATGAGAGAACTGGCTGACTGAAAAAATTTAAAAGAGAAATGTTACATTTAAGTGAAAGCTGGAAACATTTTGATTGGCTACACTGCTGAGCATATTTGAAATTTGGCAATTTCCTACCTGGGTCTTTATGAATGCTGTGTGTGTATGCTGCTGTAGGAAAGAGATTAACAATTAAAGCTCAAGCTTCTCCAGGAGCTAAAAGTAAGCTCTGATGGAAAAAAAAATATATTTATAGTGACAATCAGTGAATGAAAGTATGTGATTGAGTTTCACAAAGGAAAAAAACTCTTTAGACTGAATTTTTATCAGTAAGTCTGGATGGGAAATTTAGGAAGTCAGTGGGAAAGCGAATGCATGTGGGATTAAAAGCATGCCCCCCCCATGCTCAATGATGACATTCGAGATTTGGTTTATGTCCTAATCTGACAGTTGAACCTAGTCTGATGGTTACTTATGGGCCAATGCAGAAAGACTAGTGCGTCCTTTGCGTGCAGATAACGCAACTTATACACACCAGTTCCACCATACCAAATGCAGAAAAGAGATTGACACGCTTGTAAACAGCAAAAGAAAAGTATTCGCATACAGCAATGCTAAGTGTATTTAAATAGTATGCAAATGAGTTGCATGTTTTAAAATGGAATGCTAATAAGGTCTGTGAACAATGCAGAGAAACACGTAGAGGATTACATAACCAGCAAGAACGCCAATATCTCTATGCCTGGTCTGAGGTGACTTAAACATCTTGCACATGTAGGGAAAGACTGTTTCATGGTATGTACCGGTGAACAGTTACCTTCAACGTGAACATTTTCTGCATGTTCTGGATTGATCAGCTGTTCAGAGTTCGATGAGGAAATTTACTTTTTACCCAGGCATGTGAGAGCGGTGAGCCCTGTTCCTCTGAGTTTCAACCACACTCATTTGAAGGAAAATCTTTGCAACCTCAACACCTTCTTGTGGAATCCGATAGGACTCCTATGTCTTCCCAACCCAGCACTTTCTCCGTGCTCCCTTTGGCCATAATTCTGGACAAGTTGTCTTCTGCTTCAACACTGCAGTGTGAAAAGCTTCCACCTGTTAATATTAATTCTTCTGGAACCTCCTCTCCGGGCAAAAAGTGTGGACTCTCTTTGTCTTCAGAATTAATTTTGAATTCAGTTCCTTCTTTGGCTATGCATAAAGAATCTTTTCTGGATGATGGCCCTAATGTGATCACTCTACAAGCCCCAGTCAGCGGTACCTGTTCTCTCCTCCGCAAAATAATTCTGTAAGCTTTTGTCCAGTTGGAGTCAGTTGTACTTACGAACTGCAGCATAATGTCATAGTTAAGTTTGCAGAAAGAATTGAGATTTGTGAGAAGACTGTTGAGCAAATTGAAAGTAAGGTTGTGGAATTGGCTTCCAATGTCTCCTCTCTTCAGGAAAACTTCCATCAAGTGTCTAAGACAGAGTTGATGTTCTCTCATCAACTGGAGAATTTTATTTATTTACATTCTCTTATATACCGCGCTATTCTGCATCAATGTGGTTTACATTGAACAAACTGAAATTACATTGAACAGGGCATTATAACTTTGGAGATAACTATTTTACAGGGAGCATGGGCTATGGAGGGTTAAGTGGCTTGCCCAAGATCACAAGGAGCACCTGTGGGACTAGAAACCCCAGTTCTTCCGGCCCAAGGTTGCTGTCCTCTAGTGGGATTTGAACCCCCCGACCTTCCGGCCTGAAGTACCTTGCCCCAACCACTAGGCCACTCCTCCACTCCATATTGAAAAATATGTCCAGACTGTTAGATTACCAAATTTTCCTGAAATTCCCACAGTTGCTCCTAAAGACATGTTTTGTAACTATTTGAAGGACACTTTGGGGGTTCCAGACTCAGCTATACCAGCAGTTGTATCTGCTTATTATATGCCCGTCAGAACTTTGATTGAGAAAGATTCTCAGACATCTAGTGCTCAGAAAAGTGGTAGAGGGGCTACAGATCTTTAGATGATTCACTTGCCTCATTACCAGAGAACCTAGAATTTACCACTTTGTTACCTTTCTTATTGACTCAGATCGTGATTGGTTGTTTAAAATTTTCATTTCTAAGCATAATTGTAAATTTCTAGGTCTACTTATTCACATGTATCCTGATTTAGCATGGGAAACTCAAAATCGCAGGAGGAAGTTTCTGGCATTTAGGTCCCAGGTCTTAGAACTTGGGACAACTATTGTACTTCAATATCCATGTAGATGTGGGATTTTGTACCAGGATAAAACTGAGTTTTTACTGAACCCGAACAACTATCTGACTTTTACAAGCTGCCATTTACAAGATTTAGGATTGTCTGAGGATGAAGCTGTTTCAAATACTGAGGCTTAGTTATCTGTTGTTAGACTCTAGTGTAACCTGACTTATTTGAGCTGTTCACCGATATGGCAGTCTTAAGATTTTTTCATTTTCTTTTTTTTTATTTTTCTCTTCTTGGATCCTTTTATGTTTTTTGTGCTTGTAGTGGATTGTATTATCTTAATTTTCAGACCTGGATTTTTTCACAGACACCATATATATATATATATATATACATACACACACATTACACACAAATTCAACATACCTCATTAGTAAATACCTTTATGTTAAATGTTACTTCAATTGTACTGTCTAAACATTGTCTAAATGTCTAAATACTGTTACGTAACTGTGCTGTCTAAATGATTACACTACCCTAATGTTAAATGTAACCCTCCAACTGTGATGTGACGTGACCACCTTGATTGAAGGAAAAGGTGGCATACAAATCTGTCTAAATAAATAAATAAATACATGGAATTCAAAGAATAACATAAGAATAACATGACGTCCATTACAGTGGACATACGGTCTGAAAGGGTTAAGAATGTACAAGTTGATATATGTGTTATGAATCCATAATTTGCTATGATCAATAGAAATAAAATAAAAAAAAATTCTGTGTGTATCTTTCAGTTTATAAGCGAAAGTTTAGCATTCAAGAACAAATGCCTTTTGCTTCTTATCCTTGTGTGTTTTTTGGACACACCTACATCATTCTCCATTTACTATTAGGTCTCTGTTGTGATTTCATACAGAAATGTTTTAGGGCGAAACAGTGTTGATTATTATGGGCTGAGTGCCAAAAGAACCTGCACGCAGTGTGTGCATAGCATGAGCATTTGACATTTACATGCATGCACACATGGCCACTTGTAACACATCTGTTGTTTGCACGTGTGTTGGCTCCCCTCCTTTCAACTTTACGCTAGTTTTGCACACAGCTCATTTGCTGCATACCAGTGCTGAGGTCTCGCAATATTGGTGTGCTATGAAAATGCATACTGTGATAAGGAAGCTTATCATAGCTCAGGTAGGAGCTATAGAAAAGATGATGTGACTCTGAACAAGCAACCTGTCAGTTCTGGTAGAAGTGAGAAAACAGAGTTTTCACATAAAAGACTACCAGTCCCAGAATGCACCAGGTTTCCAGCAGCCATGAGAGGGGCTGAAGTGAGAAAATGTGTGTGCAATCAAGAGAGCTATGAGGTAATCCCTAAGCACTCATCTCAAAGGGCAGGGCCTGATTCAAGACAGCTGCGCTGTGTTAGGGAGCAGCACACATTAGAACAGGATAAGAATAGAGCTTATTCTTCAGATAACAGTTTCAAGAACAGCTTCAGGAAGAGATACAGAGGGGAGAGCTTCAGCAACGGCTACAAGCACCAGTACCACCTGGAGAAACAGAAGCCAAGCCAAGCAGATAGAGAGAGAAGGAAACTCTCTGGAAGGAAGAGAAGAAAGGCCATTGGAAGGTCTGGGAGATTCCAAGGCAGTACCCATACTGGGAGGTATTCCAAAAGCCAGCAGAGTCCATTGGACTGGATTCAGCCAGAGGAATGGAGTGGCAGAGATAGGAATCACCAGTGGCTACCTGGAAGAGAGAAGACTGCACGTGGAAGGGACTTTCAGACCAAGGCCAGAAGGTATGTGAGAGGAGATCCAGTGTCCAGGGATCAAGATTGGAAGGCTGGACATCAGAATTGGATTACATATTGGCCAGGCTTTACAGAGAGGAATTATGATGGCAGGAGAGGCTCAGGTATGAACACTGATCCAGACCCTATCTATAATAGAGAATGGCAGCAAGGGAATAAGCATTCTCATGATAGTGCCTTAATGAAAGACTCATCTGTGCCAATGTATGATATTGACCCTATGATTGTTGATGAAGGGGGAGATACAGCAGATGAAACTATTTATATGGACTGTTCTCTATCTAAATGCTATTGCTAGTTTTTCTGTGAGCAAACACATCAGCCATCACAAAGAAACCTAACTTTGTTCTTTATTTCCACTGCAAACAGCTCTTAAAGCAGGATTTGGGCTCACACAGTAGCAGCCAGCCAGCTAAAGGCTTTCAGCTGGTCCATTGATAGTAATTAGGGCTGCACCTGATTGTGTGTGTGAGCAAGGGAGAATCACTGCTGAGATCAGCGTGGAAAATAAGCAGAAGTTAACCTAACCAGCAAAGTTTATTCTTTTCGTTGTGCCTTGGTATTTGGTAATTATTTGCTAAGAAAACATTAGCTAATTGCCTGACAAGCTGAAGGTTGTTTTCTGGTTTACTTTGTGACTTTTTGTTATCCATTTAAACACTGCAAGCAAGTAACCTCATTTATAGTGCTATCAAGCATACATGTGCTGGGTGAATTAAACCCCATCAATAAAAGAAGTATTTTATTGATCTTACCACTTGGTTTCACAACTCAAATTATTGTCATCAGCTGTGTTTGGGAGTGAATGAACTACAATACCCACAATACCTTGCAAGAATCATATGAATATATGCATCGTCAAGATTGTGTAAGTTCTCACCCTAGGCAGCCGTCTGACAATACACAGATAATAGTTTGAGACTCCAGCGCCGGATTTCTGCATCGGTCTGTTAGAGTGCTGTCTGAGAGAGAGAAAGAGGAGATCAGGTGGGGTTTAGATAGGAAATCCATTTTAAAAGTGAAATTTATTCATATCATCTAATTTTCTATCTTTGATTTCTGCTAGATCAGGCCAGACAAGGGGTTGTGCTTCCCAACCAGCAGATGGAGGCAAAAAACACTACTTCGCATGAATCTGAGTGGCGGTACAATGAGAGAAACCTCTTGCAGTATTGGCATATTTCAATAAAAATCCATGGTGTTTGATATATTATCTTCATATATAGTTTGATATATATATAGCTTCCTATTTCATTTTTTAGAATAACTATATTAAATCTGAAATGTATATAAGCAAATGAATATGTAAATATGTCACTCCTGCCCCCAATCTGACTCACCCACCCTTAGCCTCCCTAAATGACACTTCAAACTACGAACATGCTTCCCTTCTCTATTTCTGTGGACTATACTATCTTCCTCCCTGTCTCCGTAACTGGCAATCTTGGGGTCATTTTTGACTCTCCTCTCTCTTCTCTGTATGTATTCAACAGATGGTTAAAACCTGTTGCTTCTTCCTCTATAACATCAGAAAACTTCATACCTTCCTCTCAGAACACACTACCAAGACCCTCTCATCACTTCCCAGCTAGACTATTGCAACTTGCTCCTCGCTGGTCTTGCATCGAATCATCTATCTTCTATCTGTTCTTGCATCGAATCATCTAACTTCAATCTGTTCAAAGCTCAGGTGCATGGCATATCTTCCGCCATGTTGCTATGCTCATGTTACCCCTCTTCTCAAGTCACTTCACTGGCTCCCAATCCGTTTCCACATACAGTTCAAACTTCTCCTACTTACCTACAAGTGCATTCATTCTGAAGCTCATCATTACCTCTTCTCTCTCTACACCTTTCCCTGGCAACTCTGCTCATCAAGCAAATCTCTTATCTATGCATCTCTCTTCTACTGCTAACTCCAGAATCTGTTCTTTCTACCTTGCTGTGCTGCATGCCTGGAGTAGACAACCCGAATTAGTATATCAGGCTTCATCTCTCGCCCTTTTCAAATCCAGACTAAAAACTAATTTCTTCTGGGTTCCTATTGGATCCTGACCCCTTTTGTGCTTTTTAATAATTTCCCATAAAGAATTACCCTGTTCTGTTTGTCTGCCTTAACAGACCATAAGCTCTGTGGAGCAGGGACTCTCTCTTATGTGTACGTGTACAGTCAGGGCCGGATTTAGCTAGAGTGAGGCCCTACGCCAAGAAAAATTGTGGGCCCCCCCCCCATGTCCCTGTGCAGTCCTGGGCCCCCCCTGTGCAGTCCTGGGCCCCCCCCGTGTCCCCCCCCCCGTGCCTCCGTGCAGTCCTGGGCCCGCCCCCGTGCAGTCCTGGGCCCCCCCCCGTGCCCCCGTGCAGTCCTGGCCCGCCCCGTGCAGTCCTGGGCCCCCCCATGCAGTCCTGGCCCCCCGGACAGCATCGCGGCTGTCTGAGGGGCTTCAGAGGGAGCCGGGGAAGCCCGCGCGAGGCCCCGGCTCCCTCTGTACAGCCGCCAGCGTGAAGAGCCTTTTCCTTCACGCTGGCGGCTGTTTCTGTGAAGCCAGGAATGCTGGGAAAGGTTAAAGGGCAACCTTTAACCTTTCCCAGCATTCGCGGCTTCACAGAAACAGCCGCCAGCGTGAAGGAAAAGGCTCTTCACGCTGGCGGCTGTACAGAGGGAGCCGGGGCCTCGCGCGGGCTTCCCCGGCTCCCTCTAAAGCCCTCCGGTGGGCCCAGGGACGGCCCAAGGGGGGTGCGGGGCCATGTGCGGAGATTCGGTGCGGGGCCTCATTTGCATAAGGTGTCCTCATTTGCATAAATATTTGCATAATGTTACCATACACCAGAGCTACTCAATTCCAGTCCTGGTGGTCCACAATCCTGCAGGTTTTCGGGATATCCCTAATAAATATGCATGAGATATATATGCATTGGAGGTATCCTGCCAACCTGACTGGTTTGTGGCCCTCCAGGGCTGGATTTGGAGACCCCTGCTTTACATCTCTGTCATTTAAGATTGTGAGTGAACAAGGTACAGATATCCTAGACATCAAAAGGGTAGATAGAATGTGTCACATTCCTCCTCGATTCTCACCACCACCAAAAAGTTGTCTAATAGATAATATTTTGGTGGTGGTGAGAAGCAAGGAGGAATGTGACAAATGCTATCTAACTTTTTTGATGTCTTGGACATCTGCACCTTGCCCACTCACAATCGTAAATGACAGAGATGTAAGGCAGGGGTCTCCAAATCCAGCCCTGGAGGGCCACAAACCAGTCAGGTTGGCAGGATATCTCCAATGCATATATATCTCATGCATATTTATTAGGGATATCCTGAAAACCTGCAGGATTGTGGACCACCAGGACTGGAATTGAGTAGCTCTGCCATACACTAACTTTTAGTAAACATGCCTCTTAATGAGTATATGGATAAAGAAAGACTAAAAGGTTTCTACATTACTATAATCCAGTACCAACCGCCAGGCACATTAGGAACTACTACAAACACTGCCCATTTAGAACCCATAGCAAACCCGCCATATCCTAACAGCACTACCAGGACTCACAAAGCACCATACCCTAACTATCAAAAGGCAACACTGCAAATATTAAACCAATACATTTCAGAGAACAACAATACATGACCTACTGGGGAAAGAACAAGTGGCAATGTCAAATAGGAATTATATAAACAGAATACCTCAGCTCAGTTACACATGCACAACATAGACCATCACCAAACAAGGAATCACAATTTAGAAACAGGAAGACAATAATTAAACTGGGAACCCCAAAAGCCAAACTTGGAATATACAACAACACTGTAGAAATAAAACTATAAATTAATTTCCTCTTGTACTAAACAAAGCGCAAAAATTAATGATGCACATTTCCCAGAGCTGACATATTCCAGTTAATAAATTCAAAATAAAGAGATATTTTTCTACCTTTTGTGCATTTTTTTTCAGTTGCAATTGTTCCAGCCACTTTCTTCTGGTTTCTTCGTGTCTTCTGCTAACTCTCCATCTGCTGTCCATTTGTCCTTTCTTCTGTCTTCTTGTTTTTTTTTTTCCATTCTCTCTCTACATCTGCTTTAACATACTAATCTTTCTCCTTTTGCTCTTTCCTCATTCCTATTTCATCTACTCAAAATTTACCCCTCCATCCTCAATCCCCACTTACTCTCCCAATACCCGGCCAATTGTAGATTTTTTATCCCTCCCACAC
Organism: Ichthyophis bannanicus; assembly: GCA_033557465.1. Taxonomy (NCBI): domain Eukaryota; kingdom Metazoa; phylum Chordata; class Amphibia; order Gymnophiona; family Ichthyophiidae; genus Ichthyophis; species Ichthyophis bannanicus. The sequence continues at coordinate 555,193,124 of CM066031.1, forward strand.
AAAATATTTTTCCCCTCTCCATTTTACTCTCCCAGCCCCATCCCATTCTAATCCTCCCCCAACACCAGCTCCCTTCTAGTTCCAGCCTCACCCAGCATCCATTCCCTTCTAGTCCCTGCATCAGCCCATTTCCAGTCCTAGCCCCCCATTAGCCCATTTCCAGTCCTAGCCCCCCCCATCAACCCAATACCAGTCCTAGCCCCCCCATCAACCCACTTCCAGTCCTAACCCCCCATCACCCCATTTTCAGTTTAAGCCCCCCCTATAACCCATTACCAGTCCTAACCCATCAGCCCACTTCCAGTCCTAACCCCCATCAACCCATTTCCAGTCAGCCCCCCATAGCCCATTGCCAGTCCTAACCCCCCCATCAGCCCACAGTCCATTACCAGTCCTAACCCCATCAGCCCACCTCAAGCCCTAACCCCTTCCCATCAGCCCATTTCCTGTCCTAGCCCCCCATAGCCCATTACCAGTCCTACCCCCCCCCAACAGCCCACAGCCCATTACCAGTCCTAACTCCATCAGCCCATCACCAGTCTTAATCCCCCAGCCAAATTCCAGTCCTAGCAACCCCCCCAACCCATTACCAGTCCTAGCCCCCCATAGCCCACTCCCAGTCCTAATCCCACCAGCCCATTTCCAGTCCTAATCCCCATCGCCCAAGTTGTAGTTTAAGCCCCCCCCATAGCCCATTACCAGTCCTAAGCCCCCATCAACCCACTTCCAGTCCTAATCCTATCAGCCCATCCAGACTTAGCTACTCCATATCCCCTATCCCCCCCATAGCCCATCACCAATCCTAACCCCCCATAGCCCATTACCAGTCCTAACCCCCCCAACAGCCCACAGCCATTACCACTCCTAACCCCCCCAGCCCATCACCAGTCCTAACCCCCCCAACAGCCCACAGCCATTACCACTCCTAACCCCCCCAGCCCATCACCAGTCCTAACCCCCCCACCAGCCCACAGCCATTACCACTCCTAACCCCCCCCAGCCCATCAACAGTCCTAACCCCCCCGCAGCCCACAGCCATTACCCCTCCTACCCCCCCAGCCCATCACCAGTCCTAACCCCCCCACCAGCCCACAGCCATTACCACTCCAAACCCCCCCCGCCCATCACCAGTCCTAACCCCCCCAGCCCACCGAATTTTTTTTTACAAAACAAGCTGTCGCTGCCTCTGCCGGGGCCGCCGCGGCAGAATCGAGTGTGCCGCGGGGCCCCCCCTGCCCAGCAGAGCCTGCCCTCCCCGGTATCACCTCTCTCAGCTGCCTCCCTCCAGTCACACGCGCCGGCTTTCAGAGCGCGAGGGAAGAGTTTTTCCCTCGCTGCTCTGTTTAAGCCCGCGGGGGCTGATGGGACTTCCCATCAGCCCCCGCGGGCTTAACAGAGCAGCGAGGGAGAAACTCACCTCGCGCTCTGAAAGCCGGCGCGTGTGACTGGAGGGAGGCAGCTGAGAGAGGTGATACCGGGGAGGGCAGGCCAGGCTCTGCTGGGCAGGGGGGGCCCCGCGGCACACTCGATTCTGCCGCGGCGGCCCCGGCCCCGGCAGAGGCAGCGACAGCTTTTTTTTTTTTTTTTTAAATTTTAATGATGGATCAGAATGTTTTTTGCGCGGGGCCCCCTGAAACGCGGGGCCCTGTGCAAAAAAACATTCCCGGTGGGCCCTTGCCAGCTGTGGGCCCTACGCCACGGCGTACGTGGCGTATAGGCAAATCCGGCCCTGTGTACAGTGCTGTGTATGCCTTGTACCGCTGACCGAGCTCTAGGCACAAATGAACAGGAGGAAACTCTCAGGTTCAAAAGGAACAAGCACTGAAAAGTAATTGCTGCAAAGATTGGTAGCACTGTGTCATCACTCCTCTGACTCTTAAGGTTGTAGAAAAACAGTGTTTATACACATATAAAACTTCTTTTCTGAAGAGATTGTATCTTAATTTACAATGTTCCAAGCATTGTGTTAATAATATGTTTTGGAACAAGGATAACCCTATATTGTCACTCTGAAGTTGCAGTAAATTAGTAAAGAATAATAAAATAAGCACAGTAAGAAACGGCAGCAAAAAAGCAACAGCAATCAAAACAAAGATATCTCGACAACCACATAAACTCAGAACCATCAGCACAGAAAGTAGGCACATACATACATACATACATAAGATGAATACCTAAATATAGTTCACCTGGAGCTTCGAGTTGGAAAGGGCCAATAACTAAATCTAAAGCGCAGCACGTGATAAGGTTCCCCGCGGGGGCGGGCTTAGTGCTATTAACATCCGGGATATCTTCAAAACGACGGGAAAAGCAGAAATGTTGCGCAGTCTCTAGGAAACAAAGTGGTTTATTTTGGTTTGCTACCGCTCGTCTCCGGGTCACGTGCTTACTAGTGTTGCGTTCCATCGTTTCCTCTCGCAACTGGTGGTTGGTACGTGAGCGTTCCCGTAGTGCACAAACTGCGCATGCTTTGCACCGAAGTACTGGCCCTTTGTGGCGTCGCGGAGTTGCCGGTTTGTAACACGTGTGCCAAAGAGGAGGGAAGGACGACTCGGCGGCTTGCATGTGCGTGTACCTGGAAGCGCGGTGAGTGCCTGTTGTAGTTCGTTGATGTTATGCTTACTATTAAATCTATTAATCTTCACGATTGATAGAGAGAGAAGTACTTGTATTTTATAGGTAAACGGTCTTGCGCTTTTACAAGACAGGGAAGTAGTTTGTGAGAAAGTATGCGTCTTCTGACACTCTTCTTGCCCCCCAAGAAGAGTGTCAGAAGACGCATGGGTGGCTGATATGCTGTAGTGAGAACGTTCTCTGTGGGAGCTGAAGCGGAAGGAACGCTTACTTGGGGTTGGCTGCGCGAGGCCTGCCGGCCTTACAGTAGCGGGTGCTTATATCCAAGTCGTTCCCCCGCGCGCCTGCTGCCACCGGAAGCGTTTTTTGGACTTGCCATTTTTATATATTTATGTTTAACTATATTATGTTAATCGGTTTCAATAAGAAATCTTCATACGCGTTTTTATAGCGTAACTTTAAGTATTTAATGGTCTTATTAGCGGTTAAGTTTTAAGGCCCATCAAATTTGCTTACTTGGGACCGAAGCACCACAACAGACATAGAATATAGTCCTTTTTTTTCCCATTATAAGACTCGATGGAGTGGAGGCTGGTCGTAGTCCCTTGACTCTTCCCCACTACACCCTTTTTCCTTAACGGAATGCCTCTAGAAAAGGTATCTGTTTTGTATTCTGTTAAGCACCATACGGCACTCATTGAATTTGAGCTGCATGCTTGTTCACACTATTGCAGAAGTCTCATGATGAGACTGAGAACAATGCGACACGTCCTCCAATTCGCTGCGAGCCGTGTGGTATTGGAAAGCAGCAGAATAGCTGAGCTGACACAGCAAGCCTCTGGCAAAGGCTTTTTTTTTGGGGGGGGGGGGGTAAAAACTTGACTGAAAGACAGCTGCATGGTGTGGCAAGGGATGAGGTTGAAGGAGAGTATGAGAGGAGTGTATGAGGGAGATGGATTTGGACTGGGATAGTGAAAGTGGAAACTACTTAAGTTACATGAGTTGCACTGCACTTTAGCTACCCACATCATTAGACTGGGAGCTACAGTCCCCCCCCCCCCTCAGGATGCAGGCTAGTTTTTCTAGGAATGGTCTTGTCTCTCAACTAAACTATTTGGCTAGGTAATTACCTCTGCACCTCTTGATAAATGGTGAGGATGACAGATCTAGTTGATCATTAAGTGTTTTGTCTACTGCTTCGTAATCGGGGAATCTTATACTTCTCATGCTTTCTAGATTTCTGTTGCTCTCTACCAGCACCTCATATGAATCAACCACACTTTCTGTGAAGGTACCCTCCCCTCCCCTGTCTCATGTGGGGTCTCTTGTTCTGGAGTACGTTTTTCCTCTGAAAAAGGTTTGCCCTCCCTTGTGAATATTATTAGTTGTGAATTTTTTAAAAGTTTATTTTTATATAAGTATGCACTTTAGAAATATGAGAGAGTAAATCCCAAGAAAATTAGGAAACATGGAAAAAGTTACTATTTCTTTCTTGCACACAATGTAAAAGGGAGGGGAGGAAGGAAACAAGTGGAGTGAGGAATAATGAGGTTTTAAGTGCAGAGTCCTAATTGTTCATCTTGCTCATCCATTACTCAGTTCTTCTACATCCTGAATAGGGTACACAAGCAAAGAAAATATATTGAATATTCACGGAATTTAATCACGCATTTGCAAGGCTTTATAAATTGAATATTGCTCCTAAAGTAGTCTCTTGTTTCATTGCAAGAAACAACCACCACCTCTCCTGGGTAAATCCATGAAACATCATGCAGTAGCCCTCCACACACTTGTTCATGCTCTTTTGGTTTCATGGAGTGGAGAAGAAGCCTAATGGTTAGAGCACTGGCTTGGAAACCAATAGACCAGGGTTCAATTCCCACTAGCACTTCTCATGGCCTTGGGCAAGTCACTTAACCCTCCATTGTCTCAGAAAAATCCAAATAATCAATATCCCTGTTTAATGTACATTACCAAATTTAAGTTACAATGTAAACCGCTTTGACTGATATGATAAAGTGGTATAAAAAAACCTGTTAAATAAAATGCTTTGATTATTATAACTCTGTTTACGCTGGTATGAGGACATCAGCACTGAAGAGGCTACAGACATACTGCCCGTAGCATGGGAAATAAGATCCAAGATGTTGAGATTTTAATGGAAGAGACTGACTTGGATTTAGTGGTGGTTACGGAGACATGGTTCAAGGACAAACATGACTGGGCTGTAATTATACCAGGCCATACTTTTTTCAGGAAGCACAGGGTAGGAAGAAGGGGAAGAGGAATAACACTATATGTAAAAAAAAATATTAAAACTATAGACTTACAGGGCTCAAAAGGGAGAGAGGGAGGCACTGTGGGTTAAACTAGAAAGAGGGAAAGGGAAATTCATTTGCACTGGAGTGATATACAGATCCCCGTCACAGGGAGAAGAGTAGCAGTAAATTTGAGAGACTGAGATCATACTCCCCATGCCCTGTATTAGAAGTGAGGTTCGTGACCATCCATGGTATGCACAAAACAAATCCAGTTGAAGAAACTGCCTTGACGTGGTGGACGGAGATTTAATAGAAGACCTGTGCAGCATTGCCATAAAAGGAGAAGTGCTACTGATAAGAGATTTAAATCTGCCAGATGTTGATTGGCACATTTCTGCTGCGGTGTCATCAAGAAGTAAGGAGATCCTGGATTCTCTAAAGGGAAAACTATTCAGGCAACTGGTAACAGAGCCCACACGTGATGGGGTCACTAGATGGGGTGATTCAGTATTGGACTAGGGCTGATAAAATTCATTCAAAAACGAGGGCCTTAGACTTTAGGAAAACTAACTTTACCAAGATGGGACAGTACTTGATGGAGTGGAGGAGTGGTTGGGGCAAGGTACTTCAGGCCGGAAGGTCAGGGGTTCAAATCCCACTAGAGGACAGCAACCTTGGGCTGGAAGGACTGGGGTTTCTAGTCCCACAGGTGCTCCTTGTGGTCTTGGGCAAGCCACTTAACCCTCCATAGCCCATGTTCCCTGTAAAATAGTTATCTCCAAGTTATAATGCCCTGTTCAATGTAATTTCAGTTTGTTCAATGTAAACCGCGCTGATGCAGAATAGCGCGGTATATAAGAGAATGTAAATAAATAAAAATACTTAAGGCGTCATTAGCAGGATGGGAGTAGCTGAGGAATCTAGAAAAACAGTGGGCAAAACTGAAAGGGGATATTTTAAAGGCGACAAACCTTTTTGTTAGAAAGGTAAATGTAAAAGGTCACTGGTTCTCAAAAGAAGTACCTGAAAAGGTGAAGAATAAGAGGGAGGCCTTCATGAAATACAAGAGATCACAGAGAGAGAGGAAGACAGGCATCTATATTTAGAAAAACTTAGAGAAGCTACAAAGTAGTCAGGAAAGCAGATACAAAAAGACAAAATAGCTAGTGCAATAAAATGGAGGGGGATAAGACATTTTGCAGGTATGTTAGAGGAGCAAGGGCAAAAGTGACATTATCAGACTCGAGGGTGAAGGGGAGGAATATATAGAAGCTGATCAGGATAAAGTGGAAGTGCTTAACAAATATTTCTGTTATCTGTTCACAGATGAAGAGCCAGAAGCAGGACCTCAGAAAATACCCACAAATAGGAACAGAAGTGATGGGGAGCTTGAATGATTGATTGATTTTCTGAAGACTGTTTTTGAACAAGCTAAACTAAAAGTAGATAAAGACATGGGACTGGAGGGGATACATCCGAGAATACTGAAGGAACTTGGGGATGTTCTAGCGCTCCACTGACTGACCTTTTCAATGCTGCTTTGGAGTCGGGAGTGGTACCAGAGGACTGGAGAAAGGCACATGTTCCTTTATAAAAAGCGAGAAGTAAGGATGAGGTTGAAAACTACAGGCTGGTTAATCTAACTTCTGTGGTGAGTACATTATTGGAAATGCTGCTAAAAAAGAATAGTGATGTTTCAGGAGTCCAATGGATTGCAGGATCTGAGGCAGCATGTATTTACTGGCAGCTGGACTTGTTAGACAAATTTGATTTCTTTGACTGGGTGACCAGGGAGTTGGACCGAGGGAGATCCCTATATGTGGTGTACTTAGATTTCAGTAAAGCCTTTGACACTGTTCTGCACAGGCAACTTATAAACAAACTGAGCATCTTAGAGATGGAGCCTAAAATTACTGATTGGGTTGGAAATTGGTTGAGTGGGAGACGACAAAGGCTACAGGTAAATGGAGCTCACTCCACGGAGGAGAAGGAGGTTGCTAGTGGTGTGCCGCGGGGGGGGGGTTGTCCTTGGTCCTTGGTCCGATTCTGTTTAACTTCTTTGTTGGTGATTATTGCAGAAGGGCTGTCGGGTAAGGTTTGCCTCTGCGGATGATACCAAAATCTGCAATAATGTAGACACACAGGAAGGAGTAGATAACGTGAGAAGGGATCTAGCTAAGCTTGAAGTATAGTCTAGAATTTGGCAGCTGAGATTTAATGCTAAAAAATGCAGGGTCATGCCTTTGGGCTGCAAAAATCCAAGAGTGGTACAGTGTAGAGGGTGAAGAACTTCTCACAAAAGAGCGGGACCTAGCTGTGACTGTCTTGACTATTTTAAAGTAGGGTGTTTGGTGGTTTTTTAGTGCTGTCAAGCTGGTACTGTCTCCTGGTGACCCAAATGCCTTTGGGATTTTCTTGACAATGTATCGCCGGAAGTAGATTGCCAGGACTTTTCTTCTGAGGCGCTGCGTGGTGAAAGCGTGGGGAAAAAACACCGCGTTTTGTTTGATTTTCAGCGGCTAGTAAAGGTATCGGGCAGCCTCGTTTTCACGGCGGGGGTCTGCCGGTAAATTCAGAAGGCACGGATAGGGCTTAATTCGAGTTAATTTAGATTAAAAAAAAAAAAAAAAGTCACAGTATAACAGCGCAGCAGCTGGGAGCAGGGCCTAGGACTCAGGAGTGTGTTTTTTTTAACTCCACTGCAGCACAGTGCAGGGTAGTGCTAGAGCACTGTTCAGAGGACAGGATGCCTAGACCCCTTTGTTTTAATTTGTGGGGCTAAGAAAGGCACGGTGTCAGAAGCGGGGATTTGTAAGGGCTGCACTCATACTGCAGCCCTGGACTGGAAGGTCCCCATAACCCCTCATCAACCAGGTTCCCCAAGCATCCCTTCTCTGGAGCCCATGCCAGGCACGTCGTCTTCTGACACCCCTAGCGTGCTGCCAGGGGGCTTGGTGGCGGCTTTTTTTTTTTCTCCGGATTTCGTGACACTACTTCAGAAGGCCTTTTAGCAGTCCTTCGGGTACGCTGGCTTCCGGGGCCTCGGAGGGGATCTCGGCTCTGAAACGCCCGGGGATGCGGATGGATACGGACATGACAGGACTGTTGGCGAAGATGTCCAGGGCCGACAGAGTGGACGGCTCACTCCGTGGTATCGGAGACTCTCCGTTCGGAGGAGCAGGATATCGAGTTAGATTTGGTGGACGACCTGGAGGAAGGCGAAATTGTGGAGCAGGAAGATCAGGCCAGGGTCATGCACATTTTTCGGGGAGAGGAGTTGTCGACGCTTATCTCTGAAATGCTGAAAGCGCTAAATAGGCCGTCAGGGGGGCCGTCGGAGCAGTCCTCCCTGGAGGATCCGTTGTTGCAGTCTTTTTGCAAGACTCAGAGTGCCTTCCCGGTGCACAGAGTGGTTAAGGAGATGATTCAGGAAGAATGGGATTTGCCGGAGTCTACCCTAAAGGGCTCTCGAGTGATGGCGCGGCTCTATCCGCTGACGGACCAGGATCGTGAGTTGTTTAGGTCTCCCAGAGTTGATGCCGCAGTGTCGGTAGTTACTAAGAAAACTACCATTCCAGTAGAAGGGGGTGCGGCCCTTAAAGATCCCCAGGACCGTAGATTGGAGGCTCTGTTGAAACAGGTTTTTGAGGTCAATACACTCTCTATGCAAGCGTCTATTTGTGGGGCCTGGGTAGTGAGAGCATGCCTGAGATGGGTACAGCATATTCGGACAGATAAAGCCGAAGAGATTACGGCAGAGGCCGCCAGGTTGGAATCCGGGGCAGCCTATTTAGCGGATATTCATTATGACCTTATCAGGGGCCTTTCTAAGAGTATGGCGTCAGCTGTGGCTGCTCGGCAGTACCTTTTGGCTACGCAACTGGGCGGCGGATGGTGCTTCCAAAGCATGGTTGAGTAAGCTTCCTTTTAGGGGGAAGCTATTGTTTGGAGAGGACTTGGATAAGTTGGTTAAGGATTTGGGGGAGTCTTAAGGGCGGCAGATTGCTAGAGGACAAATAAAACAGGGGCGTCCCCTTTCCGGGACTAAGGGTCAGCTTCGGGAATTTCGCTTTCGTTTCCCCAGATTTGGACAAGCTCAGCGTGGGCGCTTTCCCTATCGAAACCAGGGGTTTCGGGGGTTTCGTGGAGCAGTTTGGGGCAGCCGCTTCCTCAGGTACTCAGAAGTCACAATGAAGCTGAGCGGGCCCAGGTGGGGTTGGTTCCCGTGGGGGGTCGGTTGCGGGATTTTACCCTGCTTGGGTCCAGATCACGTCGGCTATACCTTAGAGTTCCAGAGACCAGTGAGAGATTCTTTCATGCGGTCACAGTGTGGGGCAAGGCTCAAACGAATGGCAGTGCATGACACGGTGCGGTGGTTATTAGCCCTCAACGCAGTAGTGCTGGTACCTTCAGACCAATGCAGCATCGGTCGATACTCCCATCTATTTCATAGTGCCGAAGAAAGAGGGTACTTTTTGGCCAATTTTGGACTTGAAGCGAGTAAACGTTGTCTCAAGGTGTCCCATTTTCAGATGGAGACCTTGTGTTCGGTGATAGTGGCGGCTCAAAGAGGGGAGTTCCTCACATCCCTGGACTTGTCGGAGGCATATCTGCACATCCCGATATGGCGAGAGCACCAAATGTTTCTTAGGTTTGCAGTGCCTTTGGGGCATTTTCAGTTTCAAGCATTACCTTTTGGAATGGCGCCGGTGCCGCGAACTTTCACCAAGGTGATGGTGGTTGTGGCGGCAGCTCTGCGAAAGGAGGGTGTGCTAGTTCACCCTTATCTGGACGATTGGTTGATCCAAGCAAAGTCGAGAGCAGAAAGCGAAGCGGCGATGGCCAAGGTGGTAGCGTTTCTACAGAGTCTCAGCTGGGTGGTCAACATGTCCAAGAGCAAGTTGATGCCATCGCAGCACCTGGACTATCTCGGAGCGCGCTTCGATACGAGCTTAGGGAAAATCTTTCTACCGAAGCTGTGAGCGCAACGACTATAGCGGATGGTCCAGGAGTTTCTACGCGAACCGTCTCAAACGGCGTGGAGCTACATGCAGTTGCTAGGGACAATGGCGGCGACGCTAGAGTTGGTTCCATGGGCGCGAGTGCACATGAGGCCGTTGCAAAGGGTGTTGTTGCGAAGATGGTCCCATCAAACGGATACGTTGGCACGGCGGCTGCGCTGGTGGTTGCGCCAAGGAAATCTGGAAAGAGGAATGTCCTTGGAGGCCCCAGCGTGGGTGGCGTTGACGACGGATGCCAGTCTCTCAGGCTGGGGGGCTCATTGTCAGGACAGTTTCGCTCAAGGGCAATGGACAAAGCTGGAAAGGAGCTGGCCCATCAGGCTGGAGTTGAGGGTGGTGGCGAAGGCGCTGCACGTTCTACAGCCTTCTCTCGCAGGGACAGCCGTTCGAGTGTTTTCCGACAATGCGACCGCGGTAGCGTATATCAATCGTCAAGGGGGCACCAGCAGTGCGGCACTCGAAGCAGAGGCCGAGGATTTGTTCACGTGGGCCGAGGAGAATCTTCTGGCACTGTCGGCAGCACATGTAGCAGGGGTGGACAATGTGGAGGCCAACTTCTTGAGTCGGGTAAGAGTAGACCCAGGAGAGTGGGTTCTTCACCTGGAAGTGTTCGCCATGCTGGTCCATTGTCGGGAGATGCCGGTAATGGATCTTATGGTGTCCTTTCAGTCGGCACAGGTGGGTCGCTTCTTTAGCAGAAGAAGGGAGCAAATGTCGGAAGGGCTGGATGCTCTTATTCAGGCCTGGCCAGAGGATCAGCTTCTGTACGTGTTTCCGCCCTGGGTTTTAATAGGGCGGGTGCTGCAGCACATAGAGCGTCACCGGGGACAGGTGATATTGATCGTGCCAGATTGGCCCAGGAGACCGTGGTATGCAGACTTGATGAGGCTTGTGATCGGACGGCCATGGCATCTTCCTCGGTGGGTAGACCTTCTCTCTCTCAGGGGCCGCTGGTCATGCCTCGAGTGGATCAGTTCTTGCTTACGGCCTGGCTCTTGAAAGGGCAAGGTTGATGGCAAAGGGATACTCGGCGGCAGTTATTTCCACTTTGCTTAAGGCTCGTCGGCGTTCGACTTCCTTGGCCTATATCCGGGTTTGGCAAATATTTGAGACTTGGTGTCAGGAGCGGCAGCTGTAGGCATTGAGAGCCTCTATTTCGCAGGTCCTGTCGTTTTCTGCAGGATGGTTTTCAAAAAGGTTTGGCGGCTTCATCCCTAAGGGTGCAGTTAGCGGCACTGTCCTGCTATAGAGGTAAGGTTCAAGGGGTGGCTTTGGGAGTGCATCCGGATATTTTGTGTTTTTTACAGGCAGTAGCCCTGTTGCGCCCTCCGAGGCTGGTGGTACCGACCTGGGATTTGTCTCTGGTTCTTGACGCATTGGGGCGCGAACCATTTGAGCCGCTGTCGAGGGCGTTGCTTAAGGATCTTACCTTTTTAAAGGTGGTATTCCTGGTGGCTATTGCATTTGCGTGGAGAATTTGAGTTGCAAGCGTTGTCCTGTTGAAAGCCCTTTTCTATCTTTTAGTGAGTCAAAGGTAGTTCTGAGGCCGGTACTGTCGTTTTTGCCAAAGGTGGTCTCGGGTTTTTCATATGAATCAAGTGGTTTCTTTGCCAGTTTTTGGGTCGACAGCTCTTCCTCAAAGTGCTTACACGGCCTGGATGTCTGGAGGGCTTTGAAGCACTACTTGCGTAGGACAGCCCCCTTCCGGAAGTCGGATAGGCTTTTTGTGCTCTTTGCGGGGGCGCGTAAGGGAGAGGCAGCTTCTAAGGCTTCCCTCGCTTGTTGGGTGAAGGAGGGGATTGCGTCTGCATATCTTCTCAAGGGCAAGTTAGTGCCGAAAGGGTTGAGAGCTCGTTCTACGAGGGGGCAGGCGGCGGCCTGGGCAGAATGCAGTTTGCTGCCGGCTGTAGAAATTTTGTAAGGCAGCAACCTGGTCGTCTCTGCATTCCTTTTGTCAAACATTACCGGCTGGATGTCCAGGTGGGAATGGATACCTGTTTTGGATCTGCGGTGCTTCAGGCAGGTCTACAGGGTCCCACCCATTGATTTGTCACTGCTCTGTTACATCCCCAGAGGTTTCAGGACCAGACTGGAGGGACGTTAAGGAAGGTAAAATTAGATTTACCTGCTAATTGTTGCTCCTTATGGAACTCCAGTCTGGTCCCGTATCCCGCCCTGGGGTTTGTGGTTCTCGAGTGCCTGAAGCGCGGGGAAGTTACAAGTAAGTAGCACAAGCAAGAGGAGATCATGTGAGTTTGTTTTTCCCCAACACGGGCATTCTTTGCGTTTAAGTAGATGCCATGAGCCCTACAGTGGGGGATAACGGACTGGGGCATTTATGGAACAGTTTGCGGTCCAGGTGTGATTGTTGGGGGTTGTGAATACTGTTAGTCAGTGGTTCTTGTTTATAATGTTTACTACTTAATTGTTCTGGGGAGTCTGCTTTTGTCAATAGGTTACTGGTGTCTGGAGGCGGTTCCGGAGCTTATGTACCAGTGACGTCAGAAGTGTGATGTTTCTCAGTCTCCAAGCTGCTGGAGGAGGAGCAGAACCCAGAGGTTTCGGGACCATACTGGAGTTTCGTAAGGAACAACAATTAGCAGGTAAGTCTAATTTTTACCTTTCTACCCTAGTGCCTGTATTGTACTTTGCAATTAATGCACACCTTTTGGGCCTCTGTGGCCTTAGTATCCCTGGTGAGGGGCACCTCCTGGAAATGGTGAACAGTGGGGAGCTATCCAAGAGTTTGACTATGACTTGGGCTCTGATGTGGTTGAAGTACTGTTGCCTTCAGAAGATTGTGAAGAGGCCAGTGTGATCTGCCTTTTCTGGAAGGAGGAGCTGGAGGCGTTGATTGCCAGGGTCTCATCCGCCTTGGTCTTGATGGATGCTCCCGGTACAGAGCAGGAGCTGAAGGTGAACCTGTTCTTTCAAGGGGTGCAGAAATCCACTACTGTCTTCCCGTTCCCAAATGTGATCAAGGATGTGATCTGGTTGGAGTGGGATTCTCTGACTCGCCACCAAAGGGGCTATGGGTGTGTAAGAGTATCTATATGCTCTTCCAGAGAAGGAGTGCATTGAGTGATTTGATATTCCCAAGTTGGATATGCAGATTATGGCGGTTACCAGATGGACCACTATTCCTGTGGAAGGCAGATTGGTCTTAAAGGATTTTCTGGATTGAAAGATGATTTGTTAAGAACCAGTTTTCTGTGGTGACTGCTATTCTGCAGCTGGCAATGTGTGTCGGCCTGACATCTTGAGCCCTTCTCCAATGGATTCAGTCTCCTCCACTGGATGATACTACCCCTCTTGGAGTTAGCTATGACCTTTCTTTCTGATGCAATGTATGAACTGATCTGGTACATTGGGCAGTCAGGGATAGTGCCCTAATGACTGTGTCACGGTGTTGGTATTTGCTCCAGCACTGGGCAGCGGACATATCTTCCACAGCCCGGTTGGCTTGACTGGCTTTTAAGGGGAAGCTTTTTTTGGAGTGGATTTGGTAAAGGTCCTGGGAGACACAAAATCTTACCACCATCCGGAAGGCAGGTCTAGGGGGCTTGTGAAGGGGTCTGGTGCCCCTTTCTCGTCAGGCTCCACACACTGGCCGGAACCTCCAGGGTCTTGGGACTCTATCCAGGTTGGTGGTGACAAACCTTTCTTCCTTCTGCATCCATGCTTCAGGCTTGTTCTCGGTCCTTTCTTGGGACATGTGGGCCAAGGGACTAGGACCCTCCTTGGCTGTGCCATGAAGGTTTGGGGGCCTATTCCTTAGTTCCTTGGTTGGAGGCAGGCTTCTGCCTTTCTTTCAGGAATGGTCCTGGATTACCAAGGATTGCTGGGTGCTAGACACCATTCAGTTCAACTACATCCTCGAATGTATCAAGTCAATTTGGGATGCCTTCGTCATTTCCCTTTGTGGGTCTGCGATCAAAAGTGCCATTATGCTGGCCACCTTGGACAAGTTGCTGCTCCTAAAGGTGATGGTGCCTGGCCCCCTTCCCCAGATGAGCAGGGCAAGGGCAGATACTCCATTTCATTTTGTGGTGCCAAAGAGGATGGTTCCTTTCAGCACATTCTGGACCTCAAGGGTGTCAGTGAGCACTTGCGCATCCTGCACTTTTGGATGGAAACCTTGCACTCTGATTCAAGCAGTGCACCAAGGGGAAGTTCTTGATGTCTCTGGAACTGGCTGAGGCATATCAGCAAGAGTATCTTCGCCCCCCTTTCGGGCTATCTGCCGCCATTAGGACATTCTCCAAGGTCATGGTGGTGGCCATTGCGCAGCTACAATGTCGAGGGATCTGTGTCCATCCACAACTGGACAACAGGCTCATCTGGAGCTGTTCCCTTTTTAAAAGTGTCTTGGGTGGCAACTGGAGTGGTGTCCTTTTTGTAAAGTCTCGGCTAGGTGATCAATTGGGGAAAGAGCCAGCTGTTGCCTTCCCAGTCCTTGGAGTTCCTGAGAGCCTGTTTTGACACACAAGCAGGCAGTGTTTTCCTGCCAGAGGAGAAGGTCAGGACTGTTGGATTGCCTGGTGCTGTTCTGTGCACCGCAGGCTGCTAGAGTCTGGGATTATCTTCATTTTCTTGGGTTGATGGTGACCATAGAGTGAGTGCCGTGGGTGTTTGCTCACATGTGACAGCTTCAGCTGTCCTTGTGGACTCAGTGGTCCTCGAGTTCTCAGGAGTTTGAACGCAGGCTCCCACTTTTAATAATGGCAGAGGCCAGCCTATGGTGGTAGCAGCAACCCTGTCATCTGAGGACATAATGCTCGTGATTCCATTGGTTGGTCTGATGATTAAATTACCCAAAGAGCAAGAGTTGGCGTATCTGGAAGCATGTTTCAACACCCTTCAGGGTCTAGTTTTTTTACCTCCATGCTCAAGCTGCAGAAAAAACTCATGGAGCCAGGAGTCCCAGACAGTTCTGTTGCAGAACCTATCCAGTTCTGGAGGGTTTGCGTGCCCATTCTATCTGAGCGCAAGCGTCCTCATTGGTAAAGCGGAGCTCAGTAATCTCTACAGATGTTTGTCAGGCGGGAACATGGGCATCACTTTCCACTTTTGTCAAACCATTACTGCTTGGATGTCCACATGCAGGTTGACAGCCTTTTGGCTCAAAGGTTTGTGAGCTGCTGTCTTCTTTCTGCTCTGTGGAGTCTTAGCTTTGGTATGTCCTACTTGTCTAGATTGGTCTAGCAGGATGATATGGAAAGTGACATTTTTACTTACCAGATAATGTCCTTTTCCTGGAGTCCTGCTAGACCAGTCCAGGGCTCGTCCCTGAAACTGTGTTTACTTTGTTCTGCTGCTGCAGTACCCTTGGGTCCATTATGTTTTTCTATTTGGCTCTACAAGGTCATCTTCTACTAACAGCCTTCCTGTACATAGTTCTATGCTGTTTACTCATTGCCCATGGTTGAAGTTGTGCGAGGCTTGCCATGTTCTCCCATATGCTTTTGGACAGATACTGAAAAGACCTCTGGTGGCTGAGATGAATGGAGGCATGGGAGTGATGTCATTGCAACTTGGACTTCGTCTCCACCAATCTGCTGGTAGGGCAATGCAACCCACTTGTCTGACCTGGTCTAGCAGGACTCAAGGAAAGAACATTATCTTAAGTAAAATGTCGCTTTATGGAGAGTGAGGGTCCCTCCTGCTATCTTCCTTTTTCACCAGGAGGGGCTATTAATGTTTCAGGATGCTATGGTGGTCTTGAGAATTGAGGAGCCTAGGTCTGCAAAATCTCAAGTTCTTCCTTTCTTGCTTTATGGCTCTAGGCCCAAGAAGGGTCAGTCTTTCTGGGGCTCCCACAGGTCTTAAGACTCAGTGGCTGTTGCCAGAGCTGGGAAGCCTTTGGAAGGGACCTGCTGTATCACATTGTGAGGTACAGGTGGTAGGAGGGCAGTTCTGGTAGTTTCTCTTGGAATGGACCCGTATCGCATCAGACCAATGGGTTCTTGTGGTCCTAGGTCAGGGGTATGTGCTGCAGAGCCTCTAGGAGAAGTCTTGCTGTGGCACCCTACTCAAGCAAGTGGCAGTTGCAGAAACCTGTCAAAACAGGAGATACTTTCACGTGTTTTATACAGAGTTGTATCGTTGTGTCACACTCAAAACTTAGTGCATTCAGTAGAGAGTTCAACAGACAGCTTCAAGCATATTTAGAAAGCAACAAAAAGGTCTCAGACTTAACGGGCAAACAACATGCTCCAGGCAGCAATAACTGTCAGAGTATAGCCCTTCTTGCATCAATGACCTTAGATATTATGTTGCTGTGAAAAGAGGCTACCACTATCTAAGGTCATTGATGCAAGAAGGGCTATACTCTGACAGTTATTGCTGCCTGGAGCATGTTTGCCCGTTAAGTCTGAGACCTTTTTGTTGCTTTCTAAATATGCTTGAAGCTGTCTGTTGAACTCTCTACTGAATGCACTAAGTTTTGAGTGTGACACAACGATACTTTCACGTGTTTTATACAGAGTTGTATCTCCTGTTTTGACAATTTTTTGCTCTGATATTTTTTGACCATTACTGGAGTTGCAGAAACCTTGCAGAGCGTCCTTCAGTTACTGGCTATTTTACCCACATCTTCCACAGAGCAAGGTCAGGGCTGATATTATCTTCTTGTGGTGCCCAAAAAGACAGTTCCTTTCGGCCTATTTTAGCCCTGAAAGCAGTCAATACCAGGCTCAGGGTTCCCTGTTGTCACCTGGAGACAGTGTGACTGGTCGTTGCCTGACTAAGGGAGTTCCTTCCCTAGATTTAGCTGAGGCTTTATTTTTTATTTAGCAGGTTTTATATACCGCCTTATTGTATAATCAAAGTGGCCTACTTCATATTCTTATCTGGAAGTAGCATCAGCAGTTCCTAAGCTTCTGAATCCTGGGCTGTCATTTCCAGTGTCGGGCTCTGCTGTTTTTGTGTGAAGAACTGTGGCTAATCGGTTATCAAAAGTGATGGTGGTTGTGGTGGTATTCCTGTGCAAGCAGGGTATCCAGGCTCACTCTTAACAGGATGACTGATCTGTCAAACTCCCTACAGAAATTGAGGAGACAACCCTCGTGATTCCATTGGCTGGGGCTGGTGATAAAATACCCCAAGAGCAAGAGTTAGAGTATCTGGGAGCATGTTTCAGCACCCTTGCTCTGGAATTCACTTCTTAAAGCACTATGCCAGGAATCATCCTCCTCTAAATTCAAGACCCTATTGAAGACTCGCCTCTTCAGTAACACATTTGACTTGCCTCCCAGCTCACGCTGACTTCTTCCTATCTCCTCTCAACTAGTTGTGTGAATGTTCTCTTGCTGTCCTGTCTCCTTTTTTTTTACTTTAATTTTTTTTACACTAAATTGCATATAACAAGGAACAACCTTCCCATAATATAGTTACATACGAGCAACTGTATACCTCTTATAACCACTCTGTCATCCCAGTGCCCTGATTAGTACACCCTCCCCCATCCCCAATTACATACTCATCACTGCTTATTCTCTTTATTTATTTTATTTTATTTAACTGTATTTATATCCCGCTTTTCACCGGGTCAAAGCGTTGGGACATATAGCAAGGGGGGGAATCAATGGTGGGGGGGGGGGGCCCTCACCGGGGGTTCAACATTGATTTTGGGATGAACATAGAGACTGACAGGGTAGCATAGTTACTGGTCTGGAGCTCTTGAGGAAAAATAGGGGGATTCCTATTCAGAGATGTTCTTGGAATAGGACGGTTTTTAGCTGCTTTTTGAATGATGGGAGATCACCGTTGTTCCTGATGTGGTTTGGTAGAGTTCCAGAGGGATGGGGCATAGAGTTCAAAGGCTCTGTTGCAGGTCCGTTGTGTTGCCTTGGTCCTTTTGTGGAGGACTGCAATGGAGCTGTTGGAGGATTGTCTGGTCGTTCTGCTGTGGGTTGGTCGAGGTAGTAGGGAGCAGAGTGGGGTGCCTTGTGTTTGGTGGATGGTTTTGTGGGTGAGTAGAAGAGCTTTGTATTTGATTCTTGCTTCGATGGGGAGAATATGAAGGTCTTTCAGAATTGGGGTGATGTGGTCTCTTTTCTTTGCATTGTGAATTATTCTCGCCGTGGTGTTTAGGGCAATTCGGAGAGGTTTGGTTTGTGTGGCAGGTAGGCCATGGTAGATTATGTTGCAGTAGTCTAGATGAGGGAGTGTCAGAGCTTGCATTACTGTCCTGAAGTCCTGTGGTTCGAGGAGAGGTCGGAGACGTTGTACCGTTTTTGCCTTGTGGAATACTGTTTGAGTGGTCTTGTTGATTTGCTGCTTAAGGGTTAGGGCTTGGTCAATGATAATGCCGATGATATCTTGTGTGGTTGTATTTGGATTTGCGTGGTTCCCATGGTGATGTGAGTGGGTGGTTTGAAGTCTGGGTCTTTTGTCACTAAGAGCCTCGGTCTTCTTTATGTTAATGGATAAGTTGTTCTCTTGTAGCCAGTTGGATACGTCGGTGAAGCAGGTTGACAGCTGGTCGTTTGTTGGGTCTGTGGTTGTAATGGGGGCGTAGAGCATTATATCGTCGGCGTATATGTGGAAGTGGACATTGTGAGTGCATATGACTGAACAGAGTGGACGGAGGTAGATGTTGAAAAGCATGGCTGATAATGTGGATCCTTGCGGTACTCCTTGATGTTGCTGGAAGGGGGGTGAGGTTGAGTTTTTGGTGCGGATTAGTTGCTGTCGGTTGGTTAGATAGGACTTGAACCATTGGAGTACAGTATCTTTGATCCCA
This sequence comes from Ichthyophis bannanicus, assembly GCA_033557465.1. Lineage (NCBI taxonomy): Eukaryota > Metazoa > Chordata > Amphibia > Gymnophiona > Ichthyophiidae > Ichthyophis > Ichthyophis bannanicus. The sequence continues at coordinate 555,211,726 of CM066031.1, forward strand.
ATTGTTTGGAGTCTGTGGATAAGGGTGTTATGGGAGATGGTGTCAAAGGCCGCTGATATGTCCAGGAAGATTAGGATGAATCCTGATTTTCTCTTGGGTTCCTATGATGAGGGTGTTCATCAGCGTGGTCATGAGGGTCTCGACCCCATGTAATGGTCGGAATCCGTGTTGCTGCGGGTCCAGTATGTTGTTGACGTCTAGGTGTTCTTGAAGCTGACGTTGTACTATCTTGATTATTTTTGCGGTGAGTGGGAGGCTCGCTACTGGTCTGTAGGAGGTGGGGTCTAGGGGATCTAGGTTGTGCTTTTTTAGGGTTGGTCGAATGATTGTGGTTTTGAGGGCATCTGGCATGTGGCCTTGGGTAAAGGATTCGTTTACGATGTGGGTTAGTGGTGCACTGAGGTCTTCTTTGGTTTTCTTTATCCAGTCAGTGGGACAGGGATCCAGCGGGGAGGTGGTGGTGTTCAAGCAGGAGATGGTGGAAGATATTTCTTTTTTTGAGGTTGTGTCGAATGTATTCCAGACTTTGTTCAGGATGGGGTATGAGTTTGTCTTGGTGGTTTCAGCATAGCGCTGTGGGCTTTGTGGTTGTTGAAGCTGTTTGTATTGTCGGGCCAGAAGGTCAGAGGGGATATCTGGCAGCTGGTCAGAGCTACTCGGTGTCCTTGTTAGATTTTTGACAATTTGGAAGAGCTCTCGAGGTTTGTTTATGGCTGTTGTGGTGATTTTGGTGTGGTAGGCTTTTTTGGCGTTGTCAGTTTCTGAGTGGTATGCATTGAGTTCATAGATATTTTGCTTTGTCTCTGTCGCTTTTGGTTTTCCTCCATTTCCTTTCGGTTCTTCTGAGTCTGGTTTTCAGTTTTCGGAGGCCGGGGGTGAACCATTGGGCTTTTGAGGAGATGGGTCTGGTATTGGTGCTGTTTTTGGTTGTGCTGGCTGCTGAGGGGATCGTGGTATTCCAGTTGTGGATCAGGTCATCAAGATTGTTGGAGGTTGTGTGTAGGTTAGGCAGGGTTTGTGATAGGAAGTCTTCCTTGCTAAATGCTTTGAATCTCCTTGCGTGGTGTTCGTTTTCTCTGTTATTTTTGAGTTGATAGGTAGTACCTTGATATAGCAGCACTACATCAACATATCCCACACCTATCTAGAGCATGACTCTCCAAACAGCAATTCTTAACAAAACTAAACACAACACCGGATCGTAACGGAATCCTCTCCACACTTCTTCTCCTCTGTAGGAGGGGGGGGGGGGATGACCCAGCTCAGTACTTCCAGCAACACCCTCTTCCGTACCTCTACCTACTGCCCACCACCCCTCTCCATGTCTGCCAATAGCAGGTGTCCTTTCATGGTCTCTTCTGGTACCTTAACCCACCCCCTTCCTTTCCCATTGCTTAGCATACTCTTTATATGGGGACCATAATTGTTCATACTCCTCCTCCACCCTTTGCCCAGTGCCACTCCTCGCTCCAGTTCCTTAATCCGAGCAACTTTCTTATATCACTCTAATATGCTAGGGGCCTCCGTGTTCTTCCACTTTGCTGCTATAGCCAATCGTGCTGCCAAGTAGAAGAAACTGACCAGAGATTTCTGATTCAAACAAACCTCTGGGGGTCCCTCTGTGTATCCCAACAGCCTAAGCGCTGGGTCTAGCACTAATGCCTCCCCCATCACTGCACTGGCTACGTCCAGCACCCCCTCCCAAAACATCTTCAGTTAAACACATTCCCAAACTACATGGAATAGAGTCCCCCTCTTTGCACATCCCCGCCAGCATTCATCCGAGTCTTTTAAGGTGCATCACATGCAGCCAGCTGGGAGTGAGGTACATCCAAAATAACCATTTATATTGTGTATTCAAGTGTGCAAGGCATATCGTGATTCTTGGAGTATTAATCCATATAGCCTCTCAGTGTTCCTTCTCCCAACTCCTCTCAAGATCTTTAGCCCAGTTTCTTTGGTAAGTGTGACAGCCCCGAGGTTCCCCCTGAAGCGACCTATATAGCTGGGCCACCAACCCTTGATTCCTCCTGGGTCGTATGAAAAAAGATTCTACCCAGTGCGGTGAGCCCAGATACTTCTTCCTATGGGTTGCCAAAAAGTGCTCTAACTGGAAGATCAAGAAAAGCCTCGGAGGACTCTTGGCATTTGGCTATAATCTCATTCCTCATAAAGAACCCGTCTTCTCCAATGAAATTCAGTACCCTTTCCATACCATTCTCCTTAAGCCACCTGAGCCTGCCTGGGTCCATCCCAAATGGTGGAAACAAATCCCCCCCCCCCTGTGTTAAGTACACCAGCCGCAATATGCTACTCTTACATATTACCTGCCAAGTCTCCACTGTCGGGCCAACTATTGGATGCGTCTTTACTCCCCCCTGTTTCCCCACCTCAACAGAGAAACGCAAGGCCCCCAGGTTGTCCAGAGCCACCTGGGCCACCTCCAGAGGAATCCAGTGCTGATGAGGAAGCACCCTCCACCAGTAATATACAGAACGTATCACCACCGCCCAGTAGTACAACTTACAATTGGGGAGCTACAGGCCCCCCGCCTCCCTCGGAGCCATCAGCGTCTTCAAAGCAACTTTTTCCCAGCCCATACAAACAACGCTAGCAGCCTATTAAGATATCTTTAAAAAAAGAAGAAAAAAAAAATTTCCGGAATTCGGCACGGCAACATTAGGAATAAATACATATGTCTCGAAGAATATTCATTTTCACCACATTTAATCCAGACCAGCAGGGAAGATGTCGTAAAAGACCAGGTTCGCATTTCCTCAATGAGTCTTTTTAACAACAGAGGGAAATGCAGCCGTTACAATTGTGAAAGCCGGACTGGGATTTTCACCCCAGATACCCCAAAAATTCCTGCTCCCATTTATAGGGGTACAACTCCTCTAGCCGCTCTCTGGTGGTAACAGACACATGAAAGGGGAGAATAATAGATTTAGAAACATTCAACTTGTAGCCCAATATCCTTCCGAACTTCTGCTATTCCCTTTGAAATGCTGCCAGCAAAATTTCCAGATTAGTCAAAAATAAGGATATCGTCCACGTACATTGCCAATTTGTTCCACTCCACCCACACATAGACCCTGGATCTCTGGATTTAATCGGATTGCCTGTGCAAAGGGTTCCAAAGGTAGCACGAACAACAAGGGGGATAGTGGGCAGCCCTGTCTAGTTCCTCCTCCCAGTGCAAACTGCGAAGACAACTGCCCATTCATCCTCAACCTTGCCATAGGTCGACTGTAGAGAGCTGCTATCACCTGTAAAAAGCTCTGCCCAAAATTAAAAGCCCGCAAAACCCTCTGCAAAAAACCCCATTCTACCCGATTGAAAGCCTTTTCGGCATCTAAGGCGAGGAACGCAGCTGCTTGCCCCTCCATCCACTCAGTGGTGCACCAAGCCTAATACACTCCTCACATTTTCAGATCCATTCTTCCCTGCTATAAATCCAGTTTGGTCTATATGGATAAGCTCTGCGACTAACCTATTTAACCGAAGCACTTAGATCTTAGCCAGCAGCTTGGCATCCGTATTCATCAACGAGATCGGTCTATAAGATCCTGGGCAACTAGGGTCCTTTCCCCTCTTATGTATCAACGTAACTTGCGCTTCTAGGAATGACTCAGGTACCCTCCCTGCATCCTGAACCTCATTGAAAACTCTACATAAAATCAGCACCAAACTCTAACTATAGGCTTTATAAAACTCCAGCAGGAAACCATCTGGGCCCGCCGCCTTATGAAGGGGCAAGCTCTGGATGGCCCTTCCTATCTCTGCCTCTGACTTTTAAGGTGCTGTTTCTAGCTGCTGTCTCTTATGCTAGAAGTCTCGGAGCTGCAGGCCTTATCCTACTGTGAACCCTTTTTGGTCATCTTGCCTGCTGTGGTTGCTTTGCAAACAGTGTCATCCTTTCTTCCAAAGTTGATCTCCTTTTTTCACCTTAATCAGGTGGTGGTTCTACCCTCCTTTTTTCCCCCATCCCCCAGAGGACCTTTGGTCAGATCCCTCTTTGCATCTGCTCAATGTGAGGAGGATATTGCTTAATTACCTAGAAGAGACAAACCCTTTTCATCTATTGGATCATCTTTTTGTTCTCATCAGTATTTTGAGGCAAAAGTCAAGTCCTTAGTTTCCCATTAGATTGGAGGCCATTCAATTTGTACTTTCTGGCCAGGAAGCAGTTACTGGAGGGTCACAGGCTTCCTCCTGGGCTGAATCTGCCTCTGTCTCTCGAAGATATCTTTGAGAGAGTTACCTGGTTTTTCCCTTAGTACCTTTTTGTGAAGCACAACAGTTGCCAAAATGTGCCGTCTGCCCTTGCTCCCACATGCAAGACTGTTCTGGCCAGAGCATCATCTCCCACCCTGGGTCCTGACTGGGTACATCCCACTTGTCTGAGGTAGTCTATTAGGATGATAGAAATGAAACTCTTGCCTTAATTTCTGTCTTTGAATTCTGCTAGACCAATCCAGGGCCTGCGCTGGAAAACATTTTCTTACAGGTTGAGAAGCCCTGCTACCTTTTTACATTGCATTGTTGCAGTGTTTGAAGATTCAGCTATGGTAAGAGAGCCAAATGCTATTTAAGAACATAAGAAAATAAGAAATGCCATACAGGGTCAGACCAAGGTCCATCAAGCCCAGAGAGAGCAGGACCGCATTGAGTTGGGATCGGCATATTTGGCGGATGTGCATTACGACTTGATCAGAGTGCTAGCTAATAGCATGGCTTCACTGTTTGCTGCCCGCAGGTCCCTATGGTTGAGGAATTGGGCGGCCGATGGCTCGTCTAAGTCGCACCTTAGTAAGCTTCCATTTAAAGGGAAGCTGTTTGGAGAAAATCTTGACAAGTTGCCCAGAAAGGCACACAGGGTCCACAATGCTTGTCAGTGTAAGCAGTGGATTTCAAATTGTTCTGATAGCCAAAATAAACTGAAAATAGTTAAGTTTTATTTGAGTCCTTCAGTCTTGTTTGATTTAATTAGTTATACGTTTTTCTATACCGCCCCTTCCAGAGATCAAGGGCGGTTTACAATCAACCAGCAATTACATTACTCTTAAGTTACATAATGTTTGAACCTAGTATACACAATAAGGTCAAATTCTTTTACAATACAAAAATCTCAGCTACCCCACCACACACACAGAGGTTACAAATCCCTAGCTGTTTCATATGGCATTTAAAAAAAATATATATTCACATACAGTGGATTCTGGCTAATCGGGATTGCTGCTTGTTTTATTTGCAGCACTTCCTGCAGAAAAACAAATCGGATATTACCAAAATGTGCTTTGCTTATCTGGGACACCGTACTGTTTAATTGGGCCATTAACAATTATGCTCCCTGGCTAGCAGATGAAGGCAGACTTGAGGACGTTTCAGTGATTTCACTTGATATATTCTCCGGTGAGCACTGAGAGAGGCAGGTATGACACTTCCCAAGCAGTAAGCATGACTGGTCCTGGACTGGTTTAACAGGCTTCCAAGAGAAAATTTCAGGCATGTAAAATTTCTCCCTAAATCAATACATAATTCATCAGTACTCGGATACATAAGGCTGTATCAAACAAGAATGCTTTTCTTTCTTTTTTTTTTTTTTTTTAAGTAAATCTTCACGATTAGTGGTTTAATGTCATGATTAATTAAAATCAAACCCATCTTGGTGGGCTGTAGAGTAGTACATAGTAGTTAAAAGAAGAAAAAGTGTTAAAAATAAGACTGCGTTTTTTCCTCTTCTAGGCCTGTGTATTTGCTTCAAATCTAGCTAACATCGGCCAAAAATGCTTCAAAAATAATGGAAACCATAGTCAATTTTAGTAGTTTGAGACCCAGTGAGGTTAATTTTGCTATACCTTTTCAGTAATTGAAGTTGGCATTCTGGGATTCTTGTGCTTTTAACATTATCACCAGAATAAACACAACTACGGCATCTAATGACCCATGTCCAGCACACTGGATAAAAGCAATGCGATCTGAACTCAGCCCGTGCATATCGAAAATCATAAATCAATCATTCACAACAGGAACTTTCCCATCAGCTCTCAAGCAGACCTCCATAAGACCTCTTCTGAAAAACAACCAACTAGACTCAACAAAGGAAGAGTCCTATCGACCAATCGCCAGCATCCCCCTTCTATCCAAAATAATTGAGAAGGTAACACAAATTCAGATCCAACAACATATAGACACCGCATCTCCTCTAGACCCCAGTCAACATGGTTTCAGAGAAGCTCACGGAGTCGAAACACTGCTGACCTCATTAACCAACACTCTCATCAGTGGAATCGACAGCATCAAAAATGGATTTGCATTAATATTCCTGGACATTTCCGCAGCGTTTGATTCAGTGGACCATAACATACTCCTAACCCGACTCCAATGCAAAGGGATCCATGGGTTAGCACTGGATTGGTGCAAATCGTACCTGGAAGAGCGCTGGCAACATGTTCGTATGGGAACAAACACCTCAGAACCATTCCAGCTGAAACAAGGAGTCCCTCAAGGATCCTCCCTCTCGGTGCTACTCTTTAATATCTATATGCAGCCGATATGTGAGATCACACGATCATTCAGAGTATCTTCTCTAATCTATGCAGGCGACGTGCTGATCTTCACACCAATCAACATCACTCTGCCAGATTATACAGTACTAGTAGAGTGTTTCGATGCAATAGCAGACTGGCTTCTCACACAGAACATGAGAATAAACTTCTTCAAAAAAACCGAAGTCTTAATCATCACGAAGAATAAGGAATTTTCACCCCCATCAACCCTAAAAGTACAGGACGCTGAACTGCCAATCAAAACCTCCATAAAATATCTGGGTATAACTCTGGATCATCGCCTAAACTTCAAAGAGCACATAAACCGAACAGTGAAAACCATCTACTTCAAGATTAGGACCCTCCGACATCTCAAAAACATGCTCGATCCCAACAACTTCCGTACCATCTTTCAAGCGCTAGTCATTCCCCACTTTGAGTACGCAAACATAGTACTCCACGGCCTCTCAAAAAGCACCCTAAACACGCTGCAATTAGCAATGAACACCGCTGCTCGCATCTTCCATGGGACTTCAAGGAGTGATCATATAACCCCCATATTAAAAGAACTACACTGGCTTCCAATACCTTGCAGAATTACATACAAAGCATTACTTATGACATTCAAGGCCACCAATAACTTAGCGCCCCCAGCAATCTGCATACTCCTCACCCGCACCCCTAATACCAGATCCAGGAGATCAGTGGCAGCCAATACCCTAATCATCCCAACTGACTCCACAAAGCGTTCAAATGCAACCACGGAAAGAGCATGCTCATACTTTGCTCCTAGATGCTGTAACAATCTTCCACCCTCCATAAGAGCAATCAATGACCTCAAGCAATTTAGAAAAGCTATAAAACGCCACCTGTTCCTCTTATACTTCTCTCAATACCATTTACATTCACCTACCCCTTCAACGTTTCCTAAGCCCCCATTATAAACCAAAATTGATCTGATCTATCTCTTGTATAACAAGAAAGTTACCATTGTATATAGTTGAATAATTAAGATGTACAAGGTTTTCCTAAGTTGAATCCTGTTAGATCTCCTGTTACATGTAAACTCACGACAGCCTGTTGCTATCTGTGAGCACTTTATGTTTACTGTAAACCGCGCTGATGAGAGACATTTATTTATTTAAAGTTCTTATATACACTGCACTCTGTCTTCTATGAGACTTCATAACATAAGTCTTAAATTGATATGCATTAAAAACAATTTTAATTGTACCACCTCCTTGGTAATGATTTTTTAAATAATATATCTATCCAACTTTAGATGCAAAATTTCCAACTGAATGTTTTGTTAATTTCTGGAATGTTCGTTGTATAAGGCAGCCATCAGTTTAGTGGGTATTTTCAGTGCATCTTAACTCCAGTTCATTATATAGTGTGTTGGAAAATCAGTATGCAGTCTCTTATTATATAACCTTTTGTGTTCAGGCACTGTCAAAATGGATGAAGAAATGGCCTTTAACCAAGGTATTGTGATTTTATTTTTAATGTTACAGAATTTGAATTCATTGCATACCAGTCAATTGAAATTTGCTGAAGGCTAGGGGTGTGCATTGGGAAAATTTAGTTTTGTTTAATTTATTTGTTTTTTTCTCATTTATTGTTAGACAAAACAATCCAAATCTCTGTGTGTGTGTGTGTGTGTGTGTGTGTGTGTGTGTGTTGCATACTACTGAAGAATAGCATACATTGACAGTACAAAAAAATTGACATTAGTTTTTTTTTCATTTTTAAAATGGAAAACAGTTGTTTCCAATGCCATATTGTCCTGCTAGACCAGTCCTCATAAGTGGGTTGTGTTCCTCTACCAGCAGAGGTAGAAATTAGAAAGAATTCAGAGGCTTCTTATTACTTCAGCCTGCTGTAATAGCTGATGTAGCTAGGGATACACTTCAGTATCTTCTGTCTCTAGCTGATGTTGTATGCATCGGTGCAGCTCTGGTGAAAATTCTGGGTAAATTTTGGTTTAGCTCATGAGTTACCACCCTTAGAGTTGACTTTTCTCCTTGGAGCTAAACACTGGGGGCTCTACTACAGTCTCCCTTAAAAACCGGTGGTCTTTTGGATATTACCATATGGAGAAAGGGAATTGGTTCAGCTCCTCGTCCTTACCTGGTTAAGGGCTAATAGAGCAGCCAAACGTTTTGGGAAAAAAATCCTTCACCTCACACACCTCTGTGCCCCCATCTCTCACCTGAAGATTAGAAGAAAGCTCTTAAGAGATGCATGCCTGTAGGCCCAGGCAGCGGGGGAGTAGCACTGAACCAGCAAAGTCTTCTGCTTTGGGATCTCTTGGGGATGGTGGGGTGGGGGTAGTACCAAACCTAAGTCTTTGTCTTGTTTTTGGGGGCTATCTAACTTTGTTGGCTGGGTTCTGTCATTTGGGGCAACTGTTGGCGAGAGGTGTGTGTGTGTGTTTTTTTTCTTGTGCATTCCTGCCTCTTTATGCTGTCTGCAAATGTTAGCTGTGCTATGTGTGCTGAGTATGGGGCTGTGCATGGCCTTGGCATTTCCTTATCGTCCCTCCAGTTTAGTCCTCCACCTCCTGGGTTGTGTACCTCCTCCTGCAGCTTGGAGACTGGGCATGTCAAAATTGTGACATCACTGGATGTAGTCTGCTGGTCTCTCCCATCAGCCCCAGTGTGTCCAGTCTCCATGCAGCAGGAGGACGTAGTGAGCCTAAGTGCTGGGCTCACTTGAGGAACGGATAAGGAGCGGTTAGAGTAGCCTTAGAGCGAGTTTGGTGGTGTGTTATCCCTATTCCCTGAATTGATTAAATTTGTACTGTGCGTGTTTTTTTTTTTTTTTTTAAAGAGGCTTTTAACTCTGTGCCGGATCCTGCCCGCCTTTTCAGTCACTTGACTTGCTGACGGGACAATTCCTCATACAGATCTCTCTTCCTCGCTGATACGGAGGAGAGTCCTGTTGCAAACAGCAGCGATTGTACGGTGCCTGGGTCAGCCACGATCCTGCTGCAGTGAGAGGCACAGCAGCAGTAAACTCGTTTGGCAGCTCTATGCTCACTCCGGAGCTGAGCGGGGCTGTGCAGGCTGGAGCTCCGCGGAAGCAACAGGAGACTGCCACAAGCTGCAGAACAAGTACGGTGCTTGGGGGCGCAGAGAGAATCGGGCAGGCAAGCAGGAACGTGCCCCGACAAGGCCGCGGCTAGGCACTGTGAGTTTGTCATTTCAGTTACAGCAGCGGCATCCATTTTGGACACATGTTCGCCGCATGGCGGGTGCTCAGGTCAGAGATGGCAGTACTTCGGGAGTCCTTTCCCGGCATGTGTTTCCTATCAGCAGTGCTTTGGTTTGGTGGCGTTTTAAGTCGGGGAGTTATTTGAAGGGAGCCTTCGTTCCTGTGAGGAGATTTGGCTCTAGAGATAGGCTAGTTAGGCTCAGTTTAAGTGCATTACTTTATTTGTCTTTATACAAAAAAAACCCCAAACCCCTGATTTGTTTGGCATTTGGTTGTTGGCCGTTTCCCGTTTCAGAGTGGTAGGAGTGTCGGGCGTATGGCATCCGTCCTCTGTGTGTGGTCTGTGGCACCCGCAGAGGTATCGTTGCTAACTCCGCGATCTGCCGGGGCTGTGCTACAGTTTCGACCAGCGTGGAGCAGCAGATAGAAGTTAAGGTGGATCAGCAACCCTGGGGGTTAGCGGTGGGAGTTGGAGAGTGTTTACTGCCCTCTTCCCCGGGGGCCGGTCAGGAAGTTCCCGTCGCCCCGTCAGGAGCAGTACCGGCTGTGAGTCCGGGGCCACAACTGGGGGATTTTTGTCCAGACTTTGTGGTGTGTGTGTGTTTTTAAATTTTAAATTTTTTTTATTGTCAACATTTCTTTATCATAACCATATACATGCATCAACAATTCTCCACCTACTACTATACAAAGGTATCTAACACCCTCTTCATCCTTTTACCTTATATTGATACCTACAACCCCCACCCCTCTCTTATGCAATAAACTCCCAACATTCCAATTCCCCCCCTATCGCCCCGATATCCCATTGGCCTCCTTATCTTAAATAGGAACCCTCCATGCCCCTTCCCCCCTCTCCCTGCTGCAGTGAGCCAGGATTCCAGAAAACCCCCATCCCCAGTCCAGACTTTGTTTTAATTATGCATCAGGTGTTCTGTTTGAGGTGGCAAGGGAAATTGCTCGAACCATTGCCACTGCCTAGTGCGATGCTGCGGCCTGGAATACCAGAAGCGGGTTGCAGTTCTCAGAGACCCACAAAAAGACCATGGCCTCGTGAGCGCTCTCCCACAGATTTAGAGTGGCAAGAGACAGAGGACATGGAAGCAGAACTCTAAGCAGGGATGGAGGAACTATAGGAAGGAGAAATTTCTGAGCCTGAGGATCAGGCGAAAATCATTCGGGTATTCCGGAAGGATGAGCTGGTGCAGCTCTTATCACAGAATCCCTCCAGACACTACATTTGGCTATGGAACAGCCAACTGAGGAGGAAATGGGGAGGATCCCATTATTCAGGCGGTGAGGCAAACGGAAGTGGTGTTTCCCATCCACCGCATAGTAGATCGGATGATCCAGGAGGAGTGGGATCAACCAGAGGCAGGACTAAGAGGAATTAGGACTATGAACAGGCTTTATCCCCTGGCACGGATAAGGAGAGGTTCCAGTCTCCTCAAATTGATGCAATAGTCTCAGCGGTAACGACGAAGACCACTATCCCAATGGAAGTTAGTGTGGTGTTTAAAGGATGTGTAGGATAGGAAAGTGGATGGTTTGTTAAAAACTATTTTTTGAAGCAGACGCTCTGTCCTTACAGGCCTCCATCTGTGGGGCGTGAGTGGCCAGAGCATGTTTTGGATGATCGCAGCGCTTGCAGCAGACTATGCAATTGGAGCAGGAAAGTGAGAGAGAGCTGGACTGCATTGAGTCGGGATTGGCATATTTGGCGGATGTGCATTACGACTTGATCAGAGCGCTAGCTAATACCATGGCTTCGCTGGTTGCCGCCCACAGGTACCTATGGTTGAGGAATTCGGCAGCTGATGGCTCGTCTAAGTCACACCTTAGTAAGCTTCCGTTTTAAAGGGAAGCTGTTTGGAGAAGATCTTGACAAGTTGGTTAAGGATTTAGGGGAGTCTAAAGGCGGAAGACTCCCGGAGGACAGGCCTAAGCAAGGGAGGTCCGTCCCCCTCCCCCCCCCTGCCTTTCGGGGTCAGTTTCGGGACTTCAGGAGATTCCGCACTTCTCGCTTGTATGCTTTTCAGAGAGGAAGATTTGCTCCTAGGGCCCAGGGATTTTGACTGTTTCATGGAGCAAGTAGAGGTTTCGCAGCAGCGGCTGCAACAGCAACTCAAAAAACGCAATGAAATGAGACGGGTCCCAGTAGGAAGCCAACCGATAGGTGGGCGACTTCAGGGATTTCTTCCTGCTTGGACCCAAATAACAACCGATCAGTGGGTGTTAGAGATAATTCACGAGGGTTATGCACTGGAATTGGCAAGGCCAATTCAGGAGTCGTTTGTAATGTCTCCCTGCAAGGGTCAACGGAAACCCTGGTGGTCTGCGATACATTTAAATCGGCTTTTATGAATTGGAGCAGTTGCGCCTGTCCCGATAGATTATGGTGCGGGTCGATACTCCATTTATTTCGTAGTACCAAAGAAAGACGGATCCCAGTGGCCTATTTTGGTCTTGAAAGGAGTGAATCGGTGTCTTCGGGTACCGCATTTCAGAATGGAGATGTTGAGGTCTGGTGATTGTGGCGGTGCGCCAAGGAAAATACTTGACTTCCCTCGATCTTACGGAAGCTTATTTGCACTTTCCGATCAGGGCCTCTCATCAAATGTTTCTGCACTTCGCCCTACCGTGGGGCATTATCAGTTCCAGGCATTGCCTTTTGGTCTAGTGACGGCACCACGGACATTCACCAAGAACATGGTGGTGGCAGCGTTGCGCAAGGAATTCTGGTTCATCCTTATCTCGACGATTGGTTAATTCAAGCAAAGTCCGAGGCCAAGCACGTTCAGGTAACAAAGTAGTGACGTTTTTGCAGAGTTTAGGCTGGGTGGTCAACTCGGCCAAAAGTCGCTTGGTGCTGTCCCAGGATCTCGAATATTCGGGAATCCGCTTCAACACTCGAACGGAGCGGTGTTCCTACCGCATCGGAGATTCCCAATTCTTCGACAGTTGATCTGCAAGTTCAGGGCTGCTCCGGCACCGACAGCGTGGGATTACCTTCATGTGCTGGGAACGATGGCAGCAACCTTGGAAGCAGTGCCATGGGCCAGATTTCATATGCACCCTTTGCAGCGGGCTCTGCTTCGCCGTTGGTCACATCAGTCTGACTCGTTGAGTAAACTGCTTCCTTGTCCTCAAGGTCAGGCAGTCATTGCTTGCGGTGGTGGCTTCTTCCAGTGTCCTCAAACGGGAATGCCACTGGAGCAGCCGGAGTGGCTCACATTGTTGACGGACGCGAGTCTTGCGGGATGGAGAGCTCATTGCGCAGATCTCTTCGCACAAGGCATGTGGACCATTCAGGAGAGCAGATGATCAATTGACTGGAGCTGAGAGCTGTCTACTTGGCGCTGAAAGCGTTCGGGATAGTGACGGGTCGAGCAGTGTGAGTGCTGTCGGACAATTCCGCAACAGTAGCCTACATCAATCGGCAGGGCAGAACAGGAAGCACGGCCATGGAAGAAGCAGAGATGCTGTTCTCTTGGATGGATAGAAAATCGACTTTCAGCGATCTCAGCAGCGTGGGGAAGGACAATGTGATGGCAGATTTCCTCAGCATGGTTCAAGTGGATGCTGGAGAATGGGAATTGCATCCTGATGTGTTTGCGCAAGTAGCCTGCAGATGGGGGCAGCCGATCATGGATCTAATGGCGACCTTTCAGTTGGCGAAGGCGAGTCGTTTCTACAGTAGATGGCGAGAGAGGATGTCGGAAGGGATTGACGCACTGATGCAGCATTGGCCATCGGAAGATCTACTATATGTATTTCCCCCGTGGGTGCTCATAGGCAGAGTGGTTCAGCGTATCGAGGCTCATCGGGGAAGAGTGTTGCTGGTGGCTCCGGACTGGCCAAGACATCTGTGGTACACCGATCTCATTCAGCTGCTAGACGGGGATCCGTGGAGATTACCGGTGTCGGAGGGCCTGTTGATGCAGGGGCCACTTCGAATGCCGCAAATGGATCGGTTCTCGCTTACGGTTTGGCCATTGAAAAGGCTTATGGTTATGGTTATTTGATAATGTGCCCTTCCTTAGCAAACAGAGCGGTTCACAATTTACAAACAATTAGAGATAGGCACAGGGCCAGAAAGTAAAAAGGACTGTCGGGATTATTAGTAGCATAAAAATAAGTTAGACTCTCTGTTGTCCAGGGGAAAATGGCTACTAATACCCAGCCCAAAGTTCGGTGAGTTATTCTGGCAATGAGCCACGAAAGAAGTCTGGTCTGCAGATATATATTAGATTTTATTATGGACAGCCAAGTAGAAAAATATACAAACATACGTATAGCTAAGTAGAAACATGAGGTAGAAATTTGTTATAGTATAGATGTACAATTGGACAACATAATAAATCACTAATTAGTAACCAGTCGTCACTGATTTGCTCTGCACTTAGGAAAGGTATGAAATATATATTGCTAACCCCTTGCCCATCCAGGGGAGGAGAGAGAAGTCAGTACCTTAGCTTCGTCGGGCACTCAGGAACAGCACAGTCCAAGGAGGCAGCTGCTAGATAATGCAGGCTCCAGCCCCTACGGAGGCGAACCGCACTAAGTACGAACCAGAGGTATCTGTGAAAATCTTATCTCAGACCTTTGGAGGACGGCCTGGCCCACACGTAGTGGCCGTCTTGCGGAAGGCTCAGGTCGCAGGAATCAGGTACGCGGTGCACAGCAGGAAGGGACCGGTGCAGAAGTCTGTATGAACAGGTGGAAAAAGCCCCCCTAATGTTCCAGCGCAGATTGTATTATTCTCTGTAAGAATACTCCGTCATAGGTCCGATGATTGGTTGGCACCAGGCAGTCTGAGGTGTTCTCAGCAAATCAGGAGGTAGATGATGGGCATCTTCTTGCAGACAAAGGATCCATAGTAAGAAGTCATGCAAAAGCAACAGTATGTAACTTTTGGGCATATGTACAAGTGCCCAAGGACACCGAAGCAGCAGATGTTCTTGCATGTGGGCAGTGAATTAGCCACGGACAATAGCTTCTGTATGCATACTTAGAAACGCTGCGCAAGCAGGTGTTTGGAGGTCAGGTTTGTAGCTGAACACAGCAAAAGTGTAGTGAATAATCCATCTTGTCTGTTCAGTTTGGTTCAGGCCTGAGTTGCTGAGCAGGCCGGAGAGTTGCATGTAGAATTTGCAGGGGTACCAGCCCTACAGGACAGGCAGAGAAAGGCGTACAGGACTATACATAGGGGGACAGGATCAGACAAAAGGGGAGGGAAGGTCAAAAAGCCAGGGAGAAGAGATGGGTTTTTAGGTTTTGTTTGAAAGTGTTGTGATGGAGTTCTAATCCTGAGGGAAGGTGGGCAGTGAGTTCCAGAGTGCCGGGCTGATGAAAGAATACAGAGGAGCGTGGGAGGGGGAGGGAAGATGAAGACGGTTTAGGTGGAACGAGCAGGGGGGGGGGGGGTTTATGTCTGGGGGTGTGGAAGGTGATGAGGTCTGCCAGATATTACGGAGTGCTAGTGTGAAGAGCTCTATGAACTAGAGTAAGTAATTTTGAAGTGAGTACGAAAAGACACATAACCAGTATAGATGGAGGAGAGGTGTAACATGATCCCACTGTGAGAATGAAGTGATAAGACGGGCGGCAGTGTTCTGAATTCGTTGTAATCTACCTAATTGTGATTTCGAGAGGCCTATGAAAACAGAGTTAGAGAAATCAACCCGTGACATAACTAGTGACAGAAGAGTGGTAAGAACAGGTGGAGTAAGAAAGGGGCGACTTGCACGAATCTAACGCAGAAAAAAGAAGGTTTTGGTGATGTTTGGGACATGGGCATGAAAGGAGAGATCTGAGTCGAAGAGGACACCCAATTAGCGGAAACAGGAAACTAGGGGTATGGAGGATCCTGAGAAAGAGGGGGCCAGTGCGGGGGGGGGGGGGGGGGGGGACCAACCGTGGGTGAACCAAATTGCAACAGTTTTGGTTAAGTTAAGATGACAGTTTAGAGTGAGCCAATCAGTGACCATTGAGAGACAGGAATTTTAGAGCAGAAAGGTCAGGGTGAAGAGGGGAAGTGTGGTGGAGAAGAACTAGATTGTCTGCATAATAAAAAGCAGAGATCCCAGATTGCTGTATTAGTAAAGCAGGTGGTGCTAGAAAAAAGATTAAAAAGAAGAGGTTCCAGAACAGAATCCTGGGGGAGGACCCCACAGGATAAAGGGTATGGATCGGAGGGGGGAGTAGAGCAGGATGAAGAGAGGACTGTGCAGGATCGGGAGGAGGGAAAAGAGTGGAACCACCGATAGACTGCGCTGCAGAGACCAGCCTCACGTAGATGAAGGAGAAGAAGAGAGTGGCCAACTAGGTCGAAAGCTGCAGATGGGTCCAAAGATATCACCACCGAGAAGCCACCACGATCGTGAGCCACATGGAGAGCATTGGTGAAGGCAAGCAGAACAGTTTCAACAATGGCCTTGTCGGAACCCTGACGGACGGAGGTGGAGAAAGCTGGTGGAGTCCAGATGGTGAGACAGCTGTGCAAAGATGGCTTGTTTTGAGAAGTTTTAGAAAGAAAGGGGAGGTTAGAGACAGGGCGATAGTGTGCTGGAACTAGTCGAGTGAGGGTTTCCTGAAGATAGGGCAGATAAGGGCGTGCTTCCAGGAGCGAGGAAAAGTGCCTGTGGCAAGACTTGTATTGATCATAGTGAGGATAGGAGGAATGAGTGCCAGAGAGGGCGAGGTTGACAAAGAGGTTATTCTGGAGCAGTCATAGCAATGTTACTTCGAGCCTGGAAAGTCTACGTTCATGGCGTATGTTCGCATTAGTTATATTTTTGAGGACTGGTGCTCGCGGCAGCAAGTTCGAGCGGCTACAGTGTCCATTGCCTTGGTCAGTTTCTTGCAAGACGGATTTGATAAGGGTCTGGCAGCCAATTCCTTGAGAGTGCAGTTAGCAGCGATTTCTTGTTTTAGAGGCAAAGTGCAGGATGTAGCGCTGGGTGCGCATGCAGATGTTTTGCGTTTTTTCTTAAAGCAGTGTCCAGGCTGCAGCCTTCCCGTAGAATCGTGGTTCCGCCGTGGGATCTCAATTTGGTCTTGGGGGCGTTAACTAACGAACCTTTTGAGCCCTTACACAATGTATCAGTTAAGGATTTGACTTTGAAAACGGGGTGTTTGGTAGCCATCTGCTCGGCGAGGTGAATTTCGGAGCTGCAGGCGTTGTCCTATAGAGAGCTGTTTTTGTCCTTTTTCAGGGAAAAGGTGGTCTTGCGGCCGGTTCCGTCGTTTTTGCCGAAGGTGGTTTCTCCGTTTTCATCTGAATCAGACAGTGTCTCTACCTGTTCTAGGGTTGTTGGAAGGGAACGCATCGGACTGGGCGTTACGCTGGTTGGACATCAAACGGGTGTTACAGCAGTATTTGAAAGTCACAAGGACGTTTCGCAAGTCGGATCATCTATTGGTATTGTTCAGAGGTCCCCCGCAAAGGAGAAGCAGCGGCGAAGGTGTCCATTGCTAGATGGATTAGAGAGACGATTGCATCAGCATATCTTCTGCATGGCCGAGCACTTCCAGCAGAGTTGCGAGCTCACTCTAGCAGAGCGCAGGCGACGTCCTGGACAGAGCATAGTTTGGTGCTGCCATGAGAAAGTTTTGTAAAGCGGCCACCTAGTCCTCTCTTCATACTTTCAGTAGGCATTACCGCCTGGCTGTTCTGGCGGCAAACGATGCTCGCTTCGGGTTGGCGGTGTTGCAGGCCGGCTGGAAAGGACCCTCCCAATGATTACTGCTCTGTTACATCCCAGAGGTGGAGGACTAAACTGGAGGGACGATAAGGAAATAGAAATTACACTTACCTGGTAATTGTTGTTCCTTGAACTCCAGTTTAGTCCTCATTCACGCCCGAGGTGGTGGTGTTGGCAGTGGATGTGCAGTTGGGAGAACAGTAAAGACTACCGGTAGATATAGTTTTTAATGGAATTCCAATCGCCTTGATTCTTTCTATTTCTTCTCTTTCTAATCTGTTCTGATTAAGGTGGAAGGAAAAGGTACAAGAAAAGTCCCTTTCTTACTGGAGGGCAAGTTTGTTCGCATAGTTAGTAGGTATATGATTAATTTCTTTATAAAGTAGAAAAAAAAGAGGAAATAAATAGAAAGCAAGTTGGTTATAATAGCTACTTATTTGTTGCTCCTTTGAGTGTGCTTTGTCAGTAGTTCATTGGGGCTGATGGGAGAGACCAGCAGACTACATCCAGTGATGTCACGATTTTGACATGCCCAATCTCCAAGCTGCAGGAGGAGGTACACAACCCAGAGGTGGAGGACTAAACTGGAGTCACTAAAGGAACAACAATTACCAGGTAAGTGTAATTTCTATATCCTGACCTTGTGAAGCTGGTCTGTTAGCAATGCATAAGACAGACATTTTTGGGACAGGAACATGCTGTCTTCTAAGAAATGCTGCCTGGTCTTTGGCAAGCAGAGAGTTATGTTAGATTCCAGCTAATGTAGTTCCCACATGGAAGCTTCGGATGTGCTCTTGGAGGGGCCCCCCCTTGCAGCGGGGGGGGGGGGGGCATGGGTGTCCTACCCTTGTCATCCTTGCTGCAGTAAGCAGTGGACACAGTTGTGAAGAAAGATGATTCCCAAGCCTTGCACTTGGACTCTCGCTCTGTTGGCTGTTCCCCCTTCTCTTAGGGACACAAGAGCAAGTCTTCCCCCCCCCTCCACTGATGGCGGGGATAATCCCAACAGGGAGCTCCTGGTCTCTGGGTAGTTCTCCTGGATTTTTTTTAACGTCAGGAAATTTGGTCCTTCTGGCAAGGCAGTGAGACCCTGGGGCTTGCGTGTCCTCTTGATCTCTCCATCCTTGGTCAGAAGAGGGCCCTGTGACACAGGATAGCTAGAGCCTGGCCTGGGCCCTGCTGCCTATGTGATTTTGGTGGAGATTGGAGTCCAGAGGTTCAGGCAGTGTCTCTCCTTTAGTCCAAGGTCCAGTTCTGATATCTCTGGCAAGGACACGAGTCTTTATGACATGTCTTTTCTCTTTTGGATTAAGTCGGTGTTGTAATAGGTATTTTACTGAACAGGATTGATCAGACCCACAATCCTGCCCATCTCCCCGATAATTGTGTTCACTGAGCTTGATGGTCGCTGAGGACCTCAAGTGACTACTATATATAGGAAGGGGCTGCACTTGCTCAGAACTTTACACTAAAGTTCTTCTGGGTTGTGGGAAACAGGTTCCATCCTGATGTCATCGAATGGTGACACCCACTAGTGTGCCTTATTCTAAAGATGATAGGATTGATATCTATTACAGGTGAGTAATGTTACTGAGACCTGTGATAAGGAAGCTTATCATAGCTCAGGAAGGAGTTATAGTAAAGGTGAAGTGACTCTGAACAAGCAGCCTGTCAGTTCTGGTAGAAATAAGAAAACAGAATTTTTCTATAAAAGACTACCAGTCCCAGAATGCACCAGGTTTCCAACAGCCATTAGAGGAGCTGAAGTAGGGAAACGTGTGTTCAATCAAGAGGGCTATGAGGTAATCCCCAAGCACTCATCTCAAAGGGCAGGGCCTGATTCAGCACAGCTGTGCTGTGCTAGGGTGGAGCACTCATCAAAGCAGAATAAAGGTAGAGTTTATTCTACAGAGAATTATCCTCGGAATCATCCTCGGTTTCATCTGGGAGATCCTCAGCTTGGACGTCTTCATCATCTGGAGGATCATCAGAAGCAGAAGCCAGAGCGGACGGACAGAAAGGGCAAGAAACCCTTTGGAAGAAAGAAGAGAAAAGCATTTGGAAGGTCTAAAGGAGTCCAGAGCAGTACGTATACTGGGAGACATTCAAAAGGCCAGCATACACCATTGGACTGGGGAAAGCCAGAGGAATGGTGCTGCAGGGCTAGGAATCTCCAGACGGTACCTGTGAGGGAGACGGCTGCATGTGGAATGGACCCTAAGACCCGTGCCAGAAGGTATGTGAAGAGATCCAGTGTCCAGGGATCTGGATTGGAAGGCTGGACATAAGAACTGGACTACATACTGACCAGGCTATTTAGAGAGGAACTCTAACAGCAATGGAAGCTCAGGTATGAACACTGATCTATGCCCTAGCTATAGCCTTGAAAGACAGCAGGGAAACAAGTATTCTCCTGAAAGTGCTCCATTGAGAAATTCCTCTGTGCCAATCCCTGATATTGAACCCATGATTGTTGAAGGGGAAGGAGCGGTCTTAGATACAGGCTGTGAATATATGGATTGCTCTCTGTCTAAACTCCTTTGGTAATTTTCTGTTACAAAGTACAACAACCATCACAAAGAAATACAAACGTGTTCTTTAATCTACTCAGAAAAGCTCCTGAAGTAGGATTTGAGCCACGCAGTAGAAAGCAAGCCAGCTAAGGGGTTTCAGCTGGGTAACTGCTAGCAATTGAGCCTTACCTAATTGCTTGTGAGCTCTGAGGGAATCACTTCTGAGTCTATGTGGGAAGATATGAGAAGTTAACCTGAAAAGAACAGTTTTTCCCCCCTTTGTGGGTTTTGCTTGTTTGAAACACTGCTAAGAAAATATTAGCTAAAGCCTACAGAAAAGACCAGTTTGTTACCAACCAGGTCTTTATTCTTTTGCTTTGATTGCCTGACAAAAGTTCAACTGTTTTCCTGATTTTGTTTTTCCAAGTTTAACACTGCAAGCAAATATGCTTGGTAGCACATAAAACAGGATATCTGTGTTGGGAGAAATAACCCCATAAATAAATATCTTATTGGCTTTACACTCAAGCACAACTAATTATTGTGAGCAGCTGTGTCTGGTGTGAATGGACTGCATTTCCCACAATCCCTTGCAAATCATATTGATATATGCACTTGCCAAGACTGTGAACATTCTCACCCAGGCAGCCGTCTGACAGACCCTGGGAGGCCAGATTCAAATCCCACTGCTGCTCTTTGATCTTGGGGAAAGTATCACTTACCTTCCATTGCTTCAGGTATAATCTTAGATTTTAAGTCGTCTGGGCATGGGTAAATTTACCTACTGTACCTGAATGTAACTAGAACGTCTGAGAAGTGGGAGCTAAATTCAATTTCCTTCCCTTTTTTCAAAGAAAAAATGTTTTCCCTTTTAAAATTTTATAGTATAAAATCTGCTGGTAAAAGGTATCTATAAGCTTTTGTATGCACAATTGCTCCCGGGTTTATTAAACATGGAATTCCAACATTTTACAGTGGTGATAAATCATTGGTAATTATTGATGTTAGCATGGAGTTTTGTAATGCCAAGCACACTTGTTTTTTCCCTTTTTAGTGGAAGATGTCTTTGTCAGCCATGTTGAAGATGGGGTGACATTTTGGGCACAGGTAAATAATTTAAATTTAAACTTCTTTGTTTAAGAGGTGTTCTCAATTAATTTGGAAAGAGAATAAGATCTAATTTATATTCTGATAAAATCATATCACATATGAACAGGATCATCTCAGATCCCTTCATCCATAAGTAATAGAATCCTGTTAATAAGTAGTTAAATATTTATTTATTTTTTTTTATAAAATCATTTTTATTGAAACAAGGCAGCCATCAAACAAGGAACAGTCTGTAAAGCCCAACATATACATAGAACACAGAACATGCATAGTTACCCGGGCAGGGTTGTATCTTATCCTCCGCCCGGGATAGACAGCCAGAATGTAACAAATCCATCAACACAACTTTTATTTTTTCCCCGATAGAGGTTCCCCCCCCCCCACCTCCCCACCCTGCCCCTGCTCCTCACCTAATCCCCTCGCCTCAATACCCTCCACTTCCCACCTGATTAGGTCGATCCTGCTCCTATCTAATAGTGCGCTTGAAGCACTTCATTGCGAGTAGCAGGCCGTAAGGTCTGGATATAAGGTTCCCAGGTCAGCAAGAAGGATGTCCAGCGTCTAACCCTGCCTCTCGCCCCCTGCTTCTCGAATAGCATCAGCTGGTGAAAACTGTTATGCCATTCCCAGAAGGAGGGGGGAGTAGGCTCCCGCCAGCTTCGAAGTAGCGGACCCTTCCCCACCAAACAGGCTTTCCTAAGTAAGAGACGCTCCCATCTACCCTTCGGGTGGAGTGGTCCAAGTTGATCTAGCACCACAACAGACCCCGTCCAGCTAACCCGCTGACGTAACACTCCACTCATATAATTCCGAATCTGCATCCAATACCTGCGAACGTTCGAACAGCCCCACCACATGTGGCCCAAATCAGCCAGTACAGCGTTGCATTTCGGACAACTCCCATCCCGTGTGAGATGGCTATGAAAAGCTCGTCTCGGGGAAAAATGGGCTCGCAAAATACATTTAATCTGTATCTCTCTCCAACGGGCCCCATCTACCAGCTCCCCAACATGGCTCAAGGCCTCGTAAATTGCACCCGGTACCACCGCTACCCCCAACTCTCTGGCCCATGCTCTCTCCTCCCCGGTATAGTCTATCGGAGGCGTCCACACCTCAATATGTCGCTTCAACCCAGCTATGGACGGCCCAGAGTCCGCCCCGTCTCTTATATACCGCGCTATTGTAATCAGTGCGGTTTACAGTAAAACAAAATATACAGCAATGCAGCAGGTCACATTGAGTTTACATTGAACAGGGGGAGTAAACTTGGATGAACCGGGAAAACTATATACAAATTATGGACATTCTTACAAGACATAAAAGGATCGTAGGCAGATGCATAGGCTCATGTGTAAGGGAGGGGAGGGGAAGGGAGATTATCCATTCTCTAATGGAGGCTGGTAAGTGGGGCGGGCTAGGTAGGGAGGGTAAGGTGATGGTTGTGTGTTTTCCAGAGTTATTCTCCAGGTAGTGTAGAAGGAACAAATGGTGTTTGAGAGCTTTTCGGAATAACGGGAGATTGGAAATAGCTCGGATTCCTGCCGGGAGGGCGTTCCAAGCTGTAGGTGCGAACATGGAGAAGGCTGTATTGGCTGTTGTCTTTGTACATTTAGTGACTGACTTAGGGACTTCAAGGGTATTCATCAATGTATGTCTCCTCGATCTATTGGCTGGAGTGCTATGGAGTAGTTTACTGATGGGTGTGAGTGGCTGGGTCTTGAGGGCTTTGAATGTCAAGACTAAAGTCTTATAGTGGATTCTGGCCTGCAGAGGTAGCCAGTGTAGATTCTTCAGGACTGGTGTTATATGGTCTGACCTTGAAAGACCTACCAGAATCCTCGCAGCAGAGTTCATGGCAAGTCGGAGAGGGCTTAGGGTCGACTGTGGGAGTCCCTGAAGGATGATATTAGCAAAGTCGGTGAGGAATGACTAGAGCCTGGAAGATTGATCTGAAATCAGGGAAGTCCAGTAGTGGTCGGAGATGGCGTAGTGATCTGATTTTGTGATAAATCGCTTTTGAGGTGTGTTTGTTTGTTTGATATGTGCTGACATGTCTAGCCACTGGTCAAGGGTAATACCTAGGTAGCGAATTGTGGATTTTGCCTTAAGTTCTGTGGTGTTGACTTGTAGTGAGGATGGTGGAGTGAACTTCTGGTTTCTCGTGATGAAGAGAACATCTGTTTTGGTGTGGTTAATTCGTAGATTCTGAGAGAGAAGCCAGTCTGCCACTGCTTCAAAGTATCTTAATAATTGGGAAAAGTCAGGATGATCAATCTGGAAGGGTGAGTAAATGAGGATGTCGTCTGCATATGCTAGGCAATGGACATTGAACGAATTAATGCACAGATGGGCTGCATGTAGATGTTGAACATCAGTGCAGATAGGGATGAGCCTTGGGGTATGCCTTGTTTCAGTGGAAATGGCTCTGAGATCGTGGATCCAGTTCTGACTTGTTGCCATCTATTGCATAGGTAAGATTTACACCAGGCTAGTGCTGAACCTAGTATTCCTTTTTCTTCGAGACGATGTAAGAGTGTTTGGTGGTTCACCGAATCAAAAGCGGCTGCTATGTCCAAGAAGATGAGGGCATATCCTTGGATGTTGTCAAGACCAATGATTAGATTGTTAAAGAGGGTTGTAAGGATGGTATCAACACCATGTGCTTCTCTAAAGCCATGCTGGGATGAGTCCAAGGGTGCTTCTATGTCGACGTGGTGTTGAATCTGTCGCTGGACTACCTTCTCGAAGATTTTGGCTAGTAGCGGGATGCTCGAAATTGGTCTGAAGGACTCAACTTTAGATGGATCGAGTTTACTATTTTTTAACAGAGGGCGGGTGGACGTGTATTTTAAGCTTTGGGGGAAGGACCCTGTTGATAGGGATTGGTTAAGGATTCTGCATATTGTTGGACTGAGGTCATGGCACAACTCTCTAATCCAGCTTGCAGGGCATGGATCGTTGGGAGCAGTAGTGAGGTTAATAGTGGAAATAATATCTACAATCTCTTCACAAAATACCTCAGAGAATTTCGTTAAGGAGGTTGGTTGTGAGGATACATATGGGGTGGAGAAGGATGAGATGGTTGCAGCCGTATTGGTCTGGATCGACTTTGTAGGTAATTGGCATAGTCTTGTGGCTGGGGCGTAGATGATTGGGCTGAAGCTGAGTCACCTGTCAAAGATTTGACAATAGTGAATAGATCATGAGGTTTGTTCAGAGATCTCTTTAGTAAGTAATTCAGAATGGTAATGTTTTTTTTCTTTTTTCCATTGTCTTCTCGCAGTGTAGCTTTAGTTTATTTATTTTATTTAACATCTTTTATATACCGCACTATTTATAATCAGCGCGGTTTACATATAACAAGAAAACATCAGATAAGATACATATTATCTGTTTTTTACATGGAACAGGAACAAAAACTTGGGTAACCAGGATAATTATTTACAATGAATAATAGTCATTGAACTATTTACATATGGACGGCATATTGCATGAGAAGAACCTTTTTAGTATGAGAGAGAGGTATGAAGTGTTACTTGAGCAGAGTATATCTCGAGTGCCTGGGAGGTCCGGGTGTGTCGCCAGTGTCTCTCAAGCTTGCGTAGGTGGAGAAGAGAGGCTCGCAGGTCCTGGGAGTACCATGCGCATGTTCCCGTTTTGCAGAGTTCTTGTTGGAAGCTGGGAGACAGGCGGCAGCTCTGATGGCATTATCCCAGTTGGAGACCAATTCATCTGGGTCGAGGGATTCGTTGGAGAGGAGAGGTAAGATCTTCTCAAGGGCCTTCTCCTTAACAAGAGGCCGAAAGCGTGTTGTAGTAATTCTGTTGGGGTGGCTTCCTTTATTGATGAAGTTGCTGGGGTAGTTGGTGGGTATGTGGAATAGGAGTAGGTTATGGTCAGACCAGGGTACAGGTGTTATGGAGATCAGCAGGTTCTGGGTTGAGTTGACAGATACCTGAGGTCCAAAGATCAGGACCAGTTTGCCACCCTTGTTATGTGTGGGTGAGTCGATGAGTTGCTTGTAGCCCAGCTCGTTCATTGCATCAAGGAAGGCTGAGGAATGTGTATTTAGTAAGGAGGGTAGATTGAAATCTCCCATAAGCCAATTCAAAGAGCGTGGGTTGCTGGGGTTACAGGCTAGATCAATTATTGATGAGAGGTCATCGGGTGATGTTGGTGCTCAGTATAGTAGATTAATTGAGCAATGTTCATTCGATATGGACAATGTGTCCAGATAGGTTGAGTTAATAGTATTGTTTAGAGCGAATTGAAGATTGGATCTGGCAAGGATGAGCGTACCTCCTCCCCTCTGGTGGATCCTATGGCAGGCGTAGGTCGAGTAACCAGGTGGTGACATCTGGTTGATTAGGACATTATCACAGTCAGATAACCAAGTTTCAGTTATCATTAGGACATCGAGGTCATGGCGGGATACCAGGTCCATGGCTATAGGCCATTTCGAGCGTATTGATCTAGCATTTATAAGTGCACATTTGAGTAGGCATTGGTGTTTGTATTTCTCAGCTTGGATGGTCTTAAGGTTCTGTAGGGGGATATGTAAGAGGTGTGAATGGCGTGTTGGAGAAGAATGGTGGGGGTTTTCAAACCCTCTTCTGCCATGATTGTAGAGGACTGGGATGTGGTTGATACCGTGACTAAAGGCATGAGATATGTTGGGTGTCAGGGAGGTGAGGATGAATAGGGTAAAGGATAGGAATGGGTGCATCTTGGGAGCTCTATGTGGGGCAAACTACGGGCTAGCAAAAATTAAGTCGGCTGATAAGTGCAGGCTGGTAGTGTGAAGTACAGGATTAGCAAGGCGCAACACAGTACTGCAGATTCTGGTAAAACAGGTTGAGTGGCAACAGTTGCAGTGAAATATAACAAAGTATCAGCAAAGGTTATGGAAGATTAGTAACATTGGTTAACAGCGTGGCAGGCTTAAATAACGGCAATGTAGCTCAAGGTAGCACATAGAGGTCGGGTCACAGGGTCTCTGATAAGTGTCCTTATTATATGGTTTACCTTGTAGTAGACTTTCTTTTGATTAATAGAGATGAATGGTGAAGGAGAAGGTGGGGACTTCTTTCGGGATGTTGTGGTGAGAGGACTAGGCTTCATAGTGGCTGTTCTCAGGAGATCGGTGGATCGGTGAAGGGACCAACGCCTAAGGGCCATGCCAAAGGCGCGCTCTCTTTTAAGGTTGGCTGCTCAGCCCCGATTGGGCAGAGCAGGCTGTGGGTGGAACGTTACTCTGGCATGCTCTTCCCCGATCGGGAGAGCAGTGGCTGGGCCGGAGGAGAGCAGGCGATGGAAAGGCCTGTGATCATAGGCATCATAGTCTTATTTCTGACCATAAGGAACAAAATTGGGGCAACACTGACCACTGGTAGATGGCAGTGTATCACAACAGAACAGCTAGTTTTAGTTTAAGACTGTTATAACCCCACTATTACCTAGAACACAGAACTAGGCAGTTCTGCAATTAAAAAGTCAGTCAGGACACCTAATAAGATTTTGATTAATTTGCTTTTCAAATTGGAACTAGAGATGCTTTTGAGGTTAGTTGGAATTTCCCTCTCCTAGTGAGTTTTTAAAACAAAATCACTAAGCTTGCTTTTCTAGGCTGTCTGCAAAATCACTCCACTTCCTTTCTTCATAGGGAAGTGCATGTGGTGTTGGTTGTACGCCTACTCTCCCCAAAGATAGCTTGGCGCTTTTTTTGCAGATAGACACTAATTTACCTGTAGAAGTCTTTGAAAATTATTCCTCTAAATACACCACTTTGTTTATGTTTATGCAATTTCTTGATATACTGTCTAGGCTGAAGGGTGGGCACAGAGCAGTTTACACACACTATAAGCAGGTAATGGATACATTTCCTTGTCCCCGAAGGGCTCACAATCTACATGCGTACCCGAGGCAACAGAGGGTTAAGTGGCTTGCCCAAGGCCACAAGGAGTGCCTGTAGGACTAGAAACCCCAGTCCCTCTGGCCTGAGATCGCTGTCCCTAAGTGGGAATCGAACCCCTGACCCTTCAGCCTGGGGTACCTTGTCCCAACCACTAGGCCACTTTCCTGCCTGCATGCTTTTTAACTTTGACAGGGTCCCTAATGAGAGACTTGGCAAAATTTAAAAGGTCATGGGATTGGAGGAGTATTGTGGATCAGGACCTGGTTAAATGATGATAAAGCAGAGGGTAGGGCTAAATGGCCTATTTGCTCAATGGAGAAAGCTGAATAGGTAGAGTACCCCAAAGATCTATGCTGGGCCCACTGCTTTTTAACAGTCATAAATGATCTGGAAATTGGAATAATTGTGTGTCCTCTGCAAATTTGATCACCTCACTTGTTCCTATTTGATAAAACACAAGAGGATCGTGAAATTGTAAGAGGACCTTGATAGATTTGAAAACTGGATGTCCAAATGACAGATGAAATTTATTGTGGACAAGTGCAAAGTTGCGCACCTAGGAAAGGACAACCCAAACTAAACTACATTGGTTACCGGTAGCCAGCAGAATAAAGTTTAAAAAAAATCCACACAATATTCAAAACTCTACAAAATGAATCATTTTCAAACTTAGTCGTTAATACATACCAACCCAGAAACCAGATTAAAAAGAAGCAGCAATAAAAATACATTAACAGTTCCCTTGATCTTCAGAAACAGCAAGGCAGCAACAACAAAGAGCATTCTCCTTATATGCTCCAACACTGTGGAACTCGCTCCCAGACAACATAAGGGATACCAAGGAACCAAATAATTTTTGCAAGCTCATAAAAACTTTCTGTTCAGAGAGCATTTTGGCGAATCAGTTACTTAAAACAAGTCAGTCTTAACTACCCCTTAGGTGACGTTGAGTTTTTACTTGAAAGCTAATACATCACCTGAAACAAGGCACACAAGGCAACAGTTTAATGCAGAAAGAATAAGTAACTTAATTAAACCTAAGGTCAATATTTAGCTCAGAACATACCATGCTCGCTCACAAATTCCACATGTAAATAGTTGAAATTCTTTGTTAAATATTATAATGGTAGTAACGACATGTGATAATATTATGGCGCACCCTGTTTCCAAAGTTCTATGTAATGCATGTATGTTGTAATGCAGTTCTTGAGTTCATTGTAAACCGCTTTGATTTAGGAAAGGTGGTATATAAGTGCACATAAATGTAAGGTACCACCTTAGAAACCACCACACAGGAAAAAGATTTAGGCATCATTGTGGATAATACGTTGAAACCCTCCGCCCAGTGTGAGGCGGCCAAGAAAGCAAATAGAATGCTAGGAATCATATGAAAAGGAATGGAGAATAAAACAAAGGATATTATAATGCTTCTGTATCATTCCATGGTGCGACTGCACCTTGAATATTGTATGCCGTTCTGGTCACCATATCTTAAAAAGGATATAGCTGATGGAAGGATAGCCGTATGAGGAGAGGCTTAAAAGGTTGGAGCTGTTCAACTTGGAAAAGAGATGGCCGAAGGTGGATATGATAGAGGTCTATAAATTTAATAAATGGAGAGAAAGAGGAATGTTCGGGCCTAAACCGAAGTGATTAGAATTCTCTGCCACACAAAATTGTAGCGACAAACGCTCCAAAACAGAGCCTCTCTCCCTGCAAAAGATGGCAGCCGCACGTGAACACCAGGAGACCCTGCAAGAAATGCTGGCCGAGATAAGAGGGACCAAGGAGATGGTAAAAGTGAATGGCGAGTCCCTGGCATCAGTGTGAGAAGAGATCGGGGCGTTGAGGAGCAGCATGGAGATGCTGTCAGTGCGGCAGGAAAAAATGAAACAAACCATGATGGTGCATGAAGAGAGGCTGTGGGAGCTGGATAAGCAGGCCTGGCAAATCTGCACACTGAAAAAAGAGGTTGAAGATGGTAACTGGGCCCGCAGGAATAACGTCAGAATTGTCAGTGTTCCGGAGGGAGCAGAGGGGAGAGAGAGACTTGCTTTTCTGCACAAGATGATTCCTGTGGTGCTCAAGCTCAATTTTGAGATGCCATTTGAGATAGATCGGGCGCATAGAGTCCCCTCGCAAGTACAGCTTAACAAAAGGCTGAGGCCGATCATCTTGAGAATCCTTCGCTATCAACAGGTGGCTCAAATCATGGAAGCGGCATGTTCCCTATCTCCGTTGGAGTTCGAGAGCCACATGCTGTTTTCTTTCCTGACTTTCCCAAGAGCACTGTAAATCGATGGAGTTTTTTTTAGCACTGAGACCTCGGTTATAGCAATTACAGGCAAGGTTTGGGCTCATGTATCCTGCTAGAATGCATGTCACACTTCATAACCAGACAAAAACATTTGATTCTGAAGCCCTGCATTTGTATCTAGAGGATAAAGAGTCATCTCAGATGAGGTGAAGCCTAAATGGGGCAGATGGCTGTGGATGTCATTGAACCCAGCAGTGAAAGTAACTGGCAAAGCCAAGAGGACTGGACAGTACATTCAGACGCTGCCTTTGTAGTCAATAGTAGGGAATGTGTGTTTTTTTTTTAATGTTTTATTTTTGTACTGATTGTATTAATAGCAATAGTTGAAATAGTAATAGGGGAAAATGGGTAGCTGGGGGATATTATGGTCACAGGTAATGAAAGATCAGACAAACACATATTAGGAATAATCAAAACATATGGGAATTGGCAGCAGAGCTTGGTTGAGAGGTATAGTCCCTCTGGGCCCACCCTGCTCATCTTGGGCTCACCAATTGGTTTCACTGGTAGAGGTTCTCTTCTGGGGCTTACTGGAATATTAATTTTCTTAACCCGTTTTGGACCAGCGTATGTTTTACATAAGGTTTCCATACTTACTACTCAACTGTTTATTTATTTATTTTATTTATTTATCTATTTCTTCTATACCGCCCCTTCCAGAGATCAGTGGCGGTTTACATGGAACAAGTAAACAAATTTGTATACTAATGTATACATTACATGGAACAGAGATTTTTAACTTTATACAGATAATAGTTATTAACAGAGATTTATAACATTGTAACTTTATACAAATAACTGTGCATTAATTGTCGAAACTATTTACATTTTATATACATAAGTTTCTGTATCATAGTGTTGATCAGAATTTTTCTACCTTTTTACAGGTAGTCAGAGTTTTCTACCTTTCATATGTGTGTGTGTGTGTGGAGGAATTTATTTCCTTTTTTTTTCATCTCTTGGGAGTATTTTGGGGTGTATGTGGTGGGAGTATGTGGTGAGTGTATGTGTGTGGGTAGTTGAGTGTGATTTTAGGGCTTTGTGTTTGAGTGTTTGGGGATGGTGTGTGGTTGGACTTGGGGGTATGGGATTTCATAGTGTTCGGAGAAAAGATATGTCTTGAGTTCCTTTCTAAATTGGGTGAGGTCTTTTATGATCCGAAGGTTTATTGGGAGATTATTCCAGAGCATGGGGGCAGTGAATGAGAAGGCTCTGGTGCTGGTGGATTTTTTAGTTTTTTTGAATGAATTTGGTATTTCAAGTGAGTGTGTTGCGTTTAGTCTGCGAGTTCTTGATTCTGATGGGGTATGTAATAGCATGGATAGATATGAGGGGGCGATGTTGTTTAGGAGCTTGAATGTGATTAGGAGGATTTTATATCTGATTCTGCTGTTTATAGGGAGCCAATGCAGTTCCAGCATTATTGGGGTTACATGGTCTACAAGGCGGGCTTTAGTGACTACTTTGGCACAGATGTTCTGGGCTCTTTGAAGTAGGTATGTACTTTTTTGTGGTAGGCCAATTAAGAGACTATTACAATAGTCAAAGTGTGGGGTGATGAGTGTGTTAACAACTGATCTAAAGTCATGGGTGTCAAGAAGGGGTCTTAGGTGTTGTATGGTTTTGAGTTTGTAGAATATGGTTTTTACCGTCTGTTTTATATGTGGTAGCATGGTGAGTGTATGGTCTATTATTACCCCTAGGTATTTTACCTCTTTTTTGACGGGTATAGTTGTATTTATGATTGAGATTGATGTTGGATAGGTGTCCTCGGTCACTGGTGATCTTGTTACGAACATTGCCTCTGTTTTTTTGAGGTTGATGCTAAGGTAGTTAGATTCCATCCAGGAGGTGGTCTCCATCATGCATTTTGATAGGGCATCGTAGGTAGGATTTTTGGTGGATATGGGGAGAGCAAGCATGATGTCATCAGCATAGATAAAGTGACTAATTTTGTGTTTTCTGAATATTTTTGTAATGGGTTGGAGGTACAGGTTGAAAAGGAGGGCAGAAAGGGCGGATCCCTGGGGTATTCCTTGTCCTTGGGGGAAGGTTTCTGACACTTCCTGGTCTATTTGAACACGTATTAGTCTGTTTGTGATGTAAGACTTAAACCAATTGAGTACTGTCCCACCTATTCCTAGATTTTCTAGTCTATTGATCAAAGTGAGGTGGTTAATGTTGTCAAAGGCGGCAGAAATGTCTATGAAGAGAAGTAGGAAGCCTTGACTGCTATCATCTGTGCCTTTGATGAGGAAGTCTATCAGTGTAGTTAGAAGGGTTTCTACACCGTGATAGGGGCGGAAGCCAAACTGGTGAGAGTCTAAGGGTTTGTGTTCATCGATATGGTCTTGTAATTGTAATTGGACGTTTTTTTCTATTATTTTAGCTATAAATGGAATGCTGGCTATCGGTCGGTAAGAGTTTGGGTCTCTTGGGTCAAGTTTATTGTTTTTTATTATTGGTCGAAGCGTTGTGAGTTTTAGGGCGTTGGGCATGATGTTTACTAATTAATTTTTACTAAACTGTTTACTAATTAATGGTTAAATTCAATGGAACTAGGTTTAGCTATTATGTCAAAAAGCGTGTTATACAGATTTTTTATCTTGGATCTAGTTAGTTTAATAGGTATTTTGAAGTTTGCTGATTTTGATGGTACTGGCAGCTCAACATAAAGATCACAAAAATAGTAAGTAGCTTATAATGCTGTAATAGCTACTAGTTTGCAAATAAAAGTAGTTGTAGACTTTAGAAAATAGGTTTAGATAACCAAGTTACTTAGTGTCAGTTATTGGTGCGTATATCGGCCTTGTATGTTTTTCATACGCTGTGCTAATATGTTGAAACTAATTGCTGTCAAGCATTCTGTTCTAGGTGTTTCAATGGTGCAGTATCGATGCACTGCATCAAAGTGTTCTCACATGTATCACATTCCGCTGTCAGAATGGACTGTTGACAAACTATATTATATCATAATAAAGTGTTTTAAATGAAAACTGCAGTTTCAATAGTATCATACAGTATGTTTGTCAATGAATATCGGAACTGAATCCTATCTTTTCTGAAGGCGGGCAATATACTATATTGGACCAGTGTATGAAAAACATACACTATGTGAAACTTCTATTTTCTGCAAAGTTTTAATATTTTTTATTGCCGGTATTTCGTAGTTGTTTGAGTGTAACAAATCTAATAAATCATCCAGAACAGAGAATATGCGAGCTGTCCAAAATGGGCTAACGAAAGGTATAGCGCTGCTGGCAGCAAGGGAAAAAAAAAAGAGAAAATAGGTATGTGTATGAGCATGACGCTATGGAGCTGCTTATATGGAAGTTTAGGTGTTGGAACATGAGTAAGTCTTTGGGTAACCAGATGTGGGGAAAGTCAGTCCGCAAACGGAAATACCATCAGACAAGCCTGTACAAGATTGTTACAAACAACATGGCTCCTTTTAAAGTTCTTTCATTGAATGTGAAAGGCATTAATAATCCTATAAAGAGAGAAAAAATAATTATATTTGGGCGTCAAAGAGTAGACATCTTACTACTACAAGAGACCCATCTGAATATGAAGGAGTCCCTGAAACTTAATATCAAACCTTTTACGCTGGTGGCGTATTCTGCTACAATTAATAAGTGTAATGGGGTGGCTATCTTAGTCAAAAAGACCCTCGCTCCAAATGTTTTGCAAACTCGTTCAGACAAGGAAGGGAGGTGGGTGAAAGCTGTACTTAGAATAGGAGCCTTAGATTTGACTCTAATGTATACACCCCTAATGGTGATTGTCCAGCATTTTTTAATTTCTTAGCAAAAGAGGTGCAAACGGTCATGGGAGATCATTTAATCCTAGGGGGAGATTTTAACCAAGTTTTGGATCCCCTTATTGATAAGAGACCACCCAGGACTTCTAGGCCCCCCCAAAACACAGATAATACTCTCTTCTATGATCCGAGAGACGGGCTTGGTGGCTGTTTGGCGGCTGCAACATCCTACAGATCTGGATTTTACCATCTTTTCACCCCCACATCAGTCCCTGTCGCGAATGGACCTTTTAATCTCTAAGACGCTGATACCCAGTATAGTAACATCTATACATGCAGTGCATATTTCAGATCATGTGGCAGTCTCTATCATGCTGGAAGATGGGAAAATAGGCCCTAGCTCTTCAAGAAGGTTTTTTGATAGGTTCCTTTTAGAGAATGTAGATTTTCGGTTGAAAATCCAGGCCAAGATCGCCGACTATTTCCAATTCAACTCCCCCCAGGACACAGCGGGTTGGGCCTGGTGGGAGGGTTTTAAAGCCACCATAAGAGCCACCATCACAAGCTTTGGCATTTCACAAGCAAGATAACGTAAGGGGCAATTGGGAGCCCATGAAATGCAGATAAAAATAGAACGATTAGATAGGTGAATGTATTCTGACCCATGCATCCTGTTGCGCCTGCAGCGTTTGTGGTTTAAATATGAGTTGCAAAATATTAAAGTGCAAAAAGGAGCTTATTACTGGGAAAGCAATAAGGCTGGGCGCCTGCTAGCCAATGCACTGAAGGCTCAGAGAAACTGGCCGTATTGCAGCGATACGGGACCCAAAAGGGCAAAAACTCCTAGTGAAAGACTTAGAAATTGTGGAAACCTTTAGATCTTTCTTTGCCCAACTTTATGCGTCAAACGGAATTTGAACAAGATTTTGAAAAGTTGGTTACTGAGATCCAAAGACCAACCTTTAAATGGGGAAGCTTCTGAATTGCTGGATAGCCCGATTTTTCCTTATTTGAGATTTCAGGCCATCGACTCATTGGCTGCAGGGAAAGCAGCGGGCCCAGATGGGCTCCCTGCAGAATTTTTTTTAAGATTTTCTCCAAAGAATTAGCTCCCTATATGTAGCAGTACTTTCAGCTGTTAGTGGAGGCGACCTCTCATTTGGGTGCCTTTGCCTCGGCGAATGTGATAGTCCTGGAGAAAGTGGGAAGGGATCCCCAGCTAGTAGGTAATTATTGTCCAATATCCCTATTAAATGCGGATTATAAGATCTGCGCGATGGTCCTGTCTCGTTTATCCAAGGTGATTCCTCAGCTGATTCACCCTTATCGGTGTGGGTTCGTAGAGGGCCAATCGACAGCTGACAAAGCAAGACTCCTATGTCATACTATCAGGGGCGGAAAGCATGGACAGTCCTCTGGTAGGATTCTCCTTGGACGCTGAAAGGTGTTCGACCACTTAGAATGGCCATTTCTTTTTTCTATTCTCAGATGGTTTGATATTGGAGGAGGGTTTCTCAGGTTGCTTAAAGTAATGTACACCCAACCGATAGCTAATATCTGCGTAAATGCCACGCAGTCCCGAGGCACCCGTCAAGGATGCCCTCTCTCCCCGATATTATTCAATCTGGCTTTAGAGCCTTTGGCTCTTATTATATGACAATGTCCAAAGATTCAGGGAGTTCTAATAGCCAACATGGAAATTAAACTATCGGCATATGCCGACAATCTTCTGTTTACCACTCCCGGACTCTGTGCCATATGTGCTAGAACAAATAGATAAATACTCGCAGCTGTCGGGATATAAGATCAATTGGTCAAAATCAGTAGCCTTTTCACTGTACGTACGTACGTACGTACGTACGTACGTACGTACATACGTACATGAGTCTTGGGGTGCATTACTGCTATCCACTTGAGGAAATAATTAGGTATAATGCCAATGCACTAGTAGCAAAAGTCTATAACATGACCACTAAATGGTCTCCCCTAGCTTTATCCTGGTGAGGCCGATTGGAGACAATTAAAATGACCATTGTTCCAAAGATTGATTATATATTGGAAATGTTACCCTGTTATATGCCGATACATACATACTAGCAGATAGAGAGGCTGCTAATACAATTTCTGTGGAACAACAAAACACCCAGAATAGCTCTTAAACTTAAATCTCACAAAGGAGGAGGAGTAAAATTTTCCAGATTTTCAGTTATATCACAAGGCATTTCTATTAAAACAAGGCTCTAGCTGGTTATTTATTTATTTACATTCTCTTATATACCGCGCTATTCTGCATCAGTGCGGTTTACATTGAACAAACTGAAATTACATTGAACAGGGCATTATAACTTGGAGATAACTATTTTACAGGGAACATGGGCTATGGAGGGTTAAGTGGCTTGCCCAAGACCACAAGGAGCACCTGTGGGACTAGAAACCCCAGTCCTTCTGGCCCAAGGTTGCTGTCCTCTAGTGGGATTTGAACCCCCGACCTTCCGGCCTGAAGTACCTTGCCCCAACCACTAGGCCACTCCTCCACTCAGAGACCGATTTGACTGGAAATAGAAGAGGCACTAATGGCACCTCTTCCAACGAAGCTTATCCCGGGTATGCTAATCCCAGAAAGTAGGGTTGTCCTCAAATGATAATTGATACACAAAGGGCTTTTCGTACATTGACTCATAGTAATGGCTCCGAGGGAAAGGAATATGACCTCCTCCCCTTGTGGTACAACTCTCTTTTTAAAATACAGCAGAAAATGTTTGCCTGGAGTCAATGGTACTCCAGAGGAATCTGGTCTATTGGGCAGTTGGTAGAAAATCACAACTGGGAAGAAGTTTGCTAGATTGCAACAAGAATGCGGCCTTCTGGCGACACTTTATTTTCAATGGATGCAGCTTATAAACTGTATCAAGGAATCTAAGATTGACATTAAATCTCTGACGGAGGATGGTGGGATTATTGGTATAATCCAGAAGGCCAAGCAAGCATTGGGTGAGGTCTCTTACTTTTATAATTTGCTGGGCCAAAGCTCGCAATCTCAGTTGTTAGGTATGCAACGTGTGTGGGAACACGACGCTGAGACTATCCTTTCCCCACAGAAATGGGAAAAATACTGGACAAAACAAGTGAGAATATCAAAATCTGCCTCGATTATTCACTCTATACTTCTTCGCTTACAGAGCCTACTATATCCCAGTCAGGGTTAGCAAGTGGGACAAATCTACGAGTAGTCATTGTTGATCTTGTCAAAGAGATAGGGGTACTCCTTGCTCATATAGTACTCGAATGTCCTTGTGTACAGACCTTTTGGTCCATGAC
This sequence comes from Ichthyophis bannanicus, assembly GCA_033557465.1. Lineage (NCBI taxonomy): Eukaryota > Metazoa > Chordata > Amphibia > Gymnophiona > Ichthyophiidae > Ichthyophis > Ichthyophis bannanicus. Next base: position 555,248,131 of record CM066031.1, read on the forward strand.
CTGGGAGCGAATACTAGCAATTCTGGGGTTTAGGACTCCCCTTACTTGGGGGATCGTAATCTTTCGATCAATAGCTTATTCCTTCTCTGAGCACGGAATGTCATTTCTTACTAGATTTTATGTTGGTTAATAGCAGTATATTTAATAGTGTCTAACTGGAAACACACGTATGACGTTAGCTGGCAAGCATGGTGGAACCAGGTATGCTTATATAGTACGTATGAGCAATTGCCCAGAAAGGGATTAACACTGGAGTTCCAACACACTTAAATGGAAGACTCTGAAAGATTTTGTAGAAGTTATTTATAATACATAAATATTATGAACATGTCATGCTCGTATTCTTCATTGTATCTTCATGTTAAATGGATCAATCCATAAGTGTAAGATATACTTGACTCTAGGCAGTGCAGCTTCCCAGTGGGCTTCGGAGAGTAAGGGGGGTGGGGGTGTTAATGCTGTTGATAGTGCTCTATGTTGCACTGTGATATGTTCTTCGTTGTTTTGTGTGTACAATTTAAAAACTCAGATATTAAACAAAACAAAACCCCCCACCCCCCTTCATTTACTTTAATTTTGCTTTACTTTGTCTTAATGTAATTTCTTTTAGTTTATTCTGGCGCTTGGCCTTAAAGGTTGGTTTTACTGTTTTCGTGTTTAAAAAAAAAAAAGAGGAAGGCAAGAGCATACCACTGAAGTGGGGAGTGTTGTCTTCCAGAGCCAGCGGAGCCACCATGCCAGCGAGGCCGCAGTACCTGGTTTGTGGGTCCCGTAGTGGGACTGTCTCAGAGGCTGGAGTCTGTGTTGGATGTACACAGGAGGCTGCCTCTGGAGCAAGAGCTACAAGACAAGGGGGAGACCCCCACTTTGTCACAGGAGGGCTAGGAGGCAGGGGATCCCAGCTTGTCACTAGCGGCAGGGGACCATGGTCCTTCAGCTACCCCGGGGCCATCCATGTCTCTTGCCCATGAAGTAGCTGGCCTCCCAGCTGATTTTTTACCGGAGTCTCTTACTATTGCATAGAGTGTTTTGCTTGCACCAGCAGGGTTTGGCAGTGGGACTCTCTTCGCCATCAATTGGGTTGAAGAGGGCGGCGAGTGCAGTAGAAGGCAAGTCGAGAGTCCCTGCCAAGAGACTCGGGGGGGGGGGGGGCGCCTGGAGGAGGGACATCCCTCGCCAGAGTTGGAAGGTCCTGATGGGGATGATTTGGATGTGGACTTGGACTACTCAGAGGAGTTAGAAGATGGCGAGATTCCGGAAGGGGAAGATCGGGCCAGGCTGAGAGTGTTTCGTCAGGAGGAGCTACCCACGTTCATCTCGGAGTCCTTAAAGACTCTGAATATGCCCACAAATCTCCCAGCGGAGGAAGAGACTTTGGAGGATCCGTTTCTTCAGACGGTGCTGAAGTCACAAGCAGTGTTTCCAGTCCACAGTGTGGTCCAGCAGATGATACAGGAGGAGTGGGATCTGCCAGAAGCGGGCCTTGGGGCGGGCGGATCTTGTCACGCCTTTATCCCCTGATGGATCAGGAGCGTGAGCTCCTGCGGTCGCCAAAGGTGGACGCGTCTGTCTCTGTGGTTACTAAGAAGACTACGATACCCATAGAGGGGAGTGCGGCTCTCAAGGATGCCCAGGATGGGAAGCCTGACACACTGTTGAAGCAGGCCTTTGATATTTCCGCATTGTCTTTGCAAGCCTCCATTTGTGGGGCTTGGGTGGCTAGAGCTTGCCTCTGGTGGTTGCAAAGGATTCAGGGCCCGGGGGATTCGGAGCTGGCTATGTCAGGAGAGACGGCGAAGTTGGAGTCGGGGGCCGCCTATCTGGTGGACACCCATTATGATCTCATCAGGGGTCTTTCTAAGAGTATGGCTTCCATGGTGGTGGCCCACCGCTACTTGTGGCTTAGAAACTGGGCGGTGGACAGTTCCTCTAAGGCCTGGCTTAGTAAGCTACCCTTTAAAGGAAAGCTCCTCTTTGGAGAAGACCTGGAGAAGTTGGTGAAGGACTTGGGAGCGTCCAAAGGTCGTCTGCCCGAGGACAAGCAGAGTCGGAGTACTTCCTCGACTTGAAGCCAGCCAAGAGTTCAAGCGTTTTTCGTAATCCCTGCTTCAACCAGGTTGAGGGGCAGATTCCCTGCCAGAGGACGGGTTTCGTGGTTTCCAAGGAGCAGGTAGAGGCTTTGGGGTCTCCGGTACCTCGACTCAAAAAAGATGACAATGAAGTGAGGAGGGCTCAGGCAGAGGTGTAGGGCCTGTGGGAGGTCAGCTGCGGGATTTTTACTCTGCCTGGGCCCAGATCACTTCCAACCAATGGGTCCTGGAGGTGATCAGAGAGGGCTACACCCTAGAATGGATCCACACAATAAGGGAGGTTGTTTTTTTATTCATTACCCCTGCAAGGCTCAGGGCAAGTTGAAGGTAGTAAGAGAAACCCTGTTGCAACTACGAGCCATCGAACCGGTGCTGACAGACCAGTACGGGTGCGGTCGATACTCCATTTATTTTGTGGTGCCCAAAAAGGAGGGCACTTTTTTCGCCTCATTCTCAACCTCAAAGGTGTCAACTGCTGTCTGTGGGTTCCGCACTTCCACATGGAAACATTGAGGTCTGTGATAGTGGCAGTAAGGAGTGGGGAGTTCTTGACATCTCTAGATCTCGGAGTATCTTCACATTCCCATAAGACTAGATCACCACAGATTCCTTCGTTTGGCGGTGCCCATGGGGCACTTCCAGTTTCGAGCATTGCCTTTTGGACTGGCAACGGCACCTCGCACTTTCATCAAGGTCATGGTGGTGGTGGTGGCAGCAGCAGCGCTTTGCAAGGAAGGAATTCTCGTGCACCCGTACCTCGATGTTTGGCTAATTCGGTCCAGGGAGGAAAGCGAAAAGGCAACAAGGAAGGCGGTAGAGTTCCTCCAAAAGGCTTGGTTGGGTGGTCAATCTGTCCAAGAGTCATTTGACTCTGACCTAGGATCTCGAATATCTGGGAGCACGCTTCAACACCCAGGCAGGCAGTGTTCCTGCCAAGGGCGCAAGTGCAAGGGCTGCGAGGCCTAGTACACTGATTCCTGGACCTGGGGAGCCCGTCGGCCTGGGATTACTTGCAAGCTCTGGGAACCATGGCGGCCACAATTGAGTTGGTTCAATGGGCAAGGGCGCATATGCATCCGTTGCAGAGGGCGTTGTGCCGTCAGTGGTCCCACCAGAGCCAGCCACTGACCCAGGTGCTCTATTGTCCACCAGTAGCCAGGAAATCTGGAGAAGGGCATGTCCCGGTGGTTACAGATGCCAGTTTATCCAGCTGGGGGGGCTCATTGCGAGGGTCACGTTGCCCAAGGTCAGTGGGGGGCCTCTGTAGGCTTGTTGGTCGATCAACAGGCTTGAGATGAGGGCAGTGTCTCTGGCCCTGATCAGTTTCGAGGAAGTCCTGAGAGGGAAAGCAGTGCAGGTCTTCTCAGACAATGCGACAACAGTAGTGTATGAATCGGCAGAGGGGTACGGGCAGTACTGCCCTGGAGAAGGAGGCTGAAAGGTTGTTCGGTTGGGTGGAAGCCCAGCTGCAGGCAGTGTTGGCAGCACATGTAGCAGGAGTCCAGAAATGCAGGCAGACTATCTCAGCCGGGTTTGGATGGACTCCGCAGAGTGGTGCCTCAACCAAGGAGTGTTTGAGCAACTGGTACAACACTGGGGCGAACCGATCATGGATCTGATGGCAACATTTGACTTGGCCAAAGCCGGACAGTTTCAGCAGAAGGAGAGAACGAATGTCAGAGGGCCTTGACGCCCTCGTTCAGAGGTGGCCCAAAGAGGGACTTCTTTACGTGTTTCCTCCGTGGGCACTCATAGGAAGAGTGCTGCAAAGGATAGAGGCGCATCGGGGGTTGGTAGTTCTGATCGCTCCCAATTGGCCTCGATGTCCTTGGTATGCCGATCTGGTTCGTCTCCTGGCTGCACGACCATGGCAGCTCCCACCGCTGAAGGACCTGCTGGTACAAGGACCACTTTCAATGCCCCAGGTGGATCGATTCTCGCTTACGGCCTGGTTCTTGAGAGGGCAAGGTTGAGAAAAAGGGTATTCGGGGGCGTTCATAGCGACCCTGTTATATGCCCGAAGGAAATCCACATGTCTTGCGTATATTCGTGTTTGGCATATATTTGAGTCTTGGTGTGAGGATAGGCGGACACGTCTGGCCGTGGTTTCAGTTTCGGGTGTTCTAGCTTTCCTACAGGCAGGTTTTGTCAAGGGGCTGGCGGCGATTGCCTGTTATCGAGGAAAGATCCATGGGATGCCCTTTGGGATTGCATCATGATGTGCTTAGATTTTTGAGGGCTGTATTACATCTCTGGCCTCCATGGCGGTGGGGGGGGGAGGGGGTGTGCCTTCATGGGATCTCAACCTCATGCTTAATGCCTTGGTTGGGGAACCTTTTGAGCCCCTAGGGCAGACCTCACTAAAGGATCTGACGCTGAAGACCGTCTGTCTGGTGGCAATCGGTTCGGCCCGCAGGATTTCGGAGCTCCAGGCCTTGTCTTGCCAGGAACCATCTATTTATTTTTCTAAGGAGAAAGTTGTTTTGCGGCCGGTGCCTTCCTTTTTGCCTAAGCTTGTGTCTGTTTTTCATGTAAACCAAGAGGTCTCTCTGCCGGCGTTGACTGCAGATAAGGATGGGTCGGTTTCGAAGCAGTTGCAGGCGCTAGATGTAAGGAGTGTCCTCCGAAGGTATTTGAAGAGGACCAAACTGTTTCAAAAGTCGGATAGGCTTTTTGTTTTGCTTGGAGGGCTGTGCAGAGGTGAGGCGGCTGCAAAGGCTTCCATTTAAAGGTGGATCCGGGAAGCGATTTACATTGGCGCATATTCTGAAGGGCAAACCAGTGCCTTCGGGTTTGAGGGCGCATTACACGAGAGCCCAAGCAGCTTCCTGGGCTGAATATAGTTTAGTTCCGCCTGTGGATATCTGTAGGGCAGTGACTTGGTCGTTGCTGCATACTTTCACTAAGCATCATCGCCTGGATTTCCAGACAGCAGGGGATGCTCGCTTTGGATCGGCAGTGCTTCAGGCCAGTTGTGCGGGTCACTCCCATTAAGATACTGCTCTGTTACATCCCAGAGGTGCGGGACTGGACTGGAGGGACGATAAGGAAAGAGGAATTAGACTAACTTGCTAATTGTAGTTACTTGAACTCCAGTCCAGTCCCGAATTCCCTCCCTGTTGCCGTGCTTGTGAGGCGCGGGGCGCCATGGTCCTGAAGCGGGTGCCTCGTGGTAGTTAGGTTGAGGGTTGACTCTCTGGAACCTGTCAGTTACTCCCAGAGGTTGGGGGGGGGGGGGTGGCGCAGATAGAGGGCAGTGGGGTGTCTCTTCCTGGAGGGGAGGGGTCGGGAAACCCCTCCTGGGGCAGAGAAGCATGATGCAGGCTTACTTTAGAGGTGGTTCGGTTAGGATTGAGTTTTTGATTCCACTTAGTTGTTCCAGTGAGTTTGCTTTGTAAGGGCAATACTGGGGCTGGTAGGCAGTGCCAGCTACATATATACCAGAGTGTCATCAAAAGATGACATGCTCAGTCTCCAAGCTGCTGGAGGAGGGGCACTACTTGGAGGTGCGGGACTGGACTGGAGTTCCTCAAGGAACTACAATTAGCAGGTAAGTCTAATTTCTCTTTAGTGTAGCTGGGTTTAAAAAAAGTTTGGAAAAGTTCCTGGTAGAAAGTTCCATATACCATTATTAAAGAGCACCTGAGAAATCCACTGCTTACCCTGGGACAAGCATTATGGAACCTGTGTACCTTTTTGGAAATCTGCCAGGTATTTGTGACCTGGATTGGCCACTGTTGGAAATGGGATACTGGGCTTGATGGACCTAGGTCTGACCCAATATGGCATTTATGTCCTTATGTTATGTCCTCACATCCTCCAGCTATCTATATGCCTAATGATTAAATTGCCAACTATAACAGCTGTCCTAATCCTCCCCTCCATGGGCACATGGTCCTGAGGAAGCTTTCTCAGTATGAGGGCTTTACATCTCCTATTGGATAGGTCTTAGCTACAGGATCAGTTCCTGCCACACCAAGGTGGTGATCTCCTTTATTGTGACCTCTTTGCTCCATGGCAATTGAGAGGCTGCCAGATTGGAGGTGGCACATCAATACTATGTCCCTGTAGGTCTTGTCTGTGTACCTCTGTCTGTCTTATATCCTCCAAATCTGCTACTGTAGCCTCCAAAGATCAGACTTGTTGGATGAGGGCAAAGAGCTCCTTGCATGTAGTGCACACTTAAGACACCCCACCAACTGGGAGAAAATCGTACATGTGACATTCAGTGTAAAATACTGGATATCTTGTTGCCTGACTGCTATCTGCATCTTAGTTTTAAGGTTTTTGTTTAGGTATTTAAGTTGTTAAAGTTGCTAGGGATGGTTGTACTGACTTTTCCAATTACCTTTAAGGAACTTTGTTCACCTCAAGATTAATTAATTTCAGGGCATTAATCTATTCCTGGCGATGAACCTGAAAGTGAATTTGACCACCCTTTCCCCCTTTTAATAGGTTTAAGAACCTATAAAGCTAGAATTATGCTTGGGGTGAGAGGGAGTTTCGTTGGGTGGGAGGAACTAACACTTCGAGGGATGTTTTACTAAATGGCAGTAGCGGACTCCATGTGATATCGGAGTTGTGGCCCCATTGAAATCTGCTACTGCCGTTTAGTAAACATCCCCCCGTAGTAAAGGCTAGTTTGCTACAAAGGTTCCAGACCTGTGCTTCTAAGAAGGTAATCTGTTAACAGTTTCCTGGGTCATTCACAGAGCCTTTGGTTTGACAGAGGGAGTCTTTCAAATTGTCCCTTTGACCTTTCACTTGGCTTTAACACCTATTTTAAAAGAAATTTCCAGATTTCTTGTCTAAGGTTGCAGACCTTTTTGTAATGGTATCTAGAAACTATTTCTTTCAACTCAAAGAATATTTTGCCCTATTCTTCCTTCTGTGCTAAGCTATACTCTGATTTGATTTTAAATTAAAAGCTCTCTGCTGATATTGGAACCTTACTGAGTTATCTGTATTTTAGAATCCAGTGTATTTGTTTTTATCAATTTTTAACACCAAGAATTCCCTTTTCCCCAAGATTTAGAGAACTGTGCAGATTTCTTTCCAGCAGTAGCAATTTCTTTTGGTAGTCTTTCAAAGCATTAACTTGAGAAACATGTATCTTTATCTTTTATCTTTATTTCACACTTAATATACCGCCCAGGCATCAGGGCGGTTTGCAATTCCAAACAATAATACTGCAAAGCTAAGAAATTGGAAAAGGAACACCAATGCTCGACAGGAAAGAGAATTGTCAAGGAATAGCCAGAAAACAGCAGCTGGAAAAAAGGTGGACAAAGGAAGACTACTGAGGGTTGGAAAATGGGATGTTAAAGGCCTGTTGAAACAAATGTTTTTAGTTGTGCCTTGAATTTCTGATAGGAAGGTTTGAGAGAGTGTGGACAGCAGGGAGTTCCAGAGTGGAGGGCCGACAAAGAAGGCAGCAGCATGACGAGTAAGTTCTAGGTGGGCCAGGGAAGGTGAGGGCAGGGATAAACGGTTGGCATGTATGGACCAGAGCTGACAGTAAGGGGTGTTCAAATGTATGAGGTTAGCCAGGTACTGGGGTGTGGAGGTATTAATAGCCTTGTGTGTCATGATCAAGAATTTGTATTGAATTCTGAAACAAAGGGGGAACCAATGGAGGTGAAGGAGAAGAGGAGTAATGTGATCTGAGCGCCTGACTTGTGTGACAATGCATGCCGCAGTGTTCTGCAGCAACTGGAGCCGCTGCAGCTGATATTGTCAAGCTTTCTAACACATTACAATAAGCCAACCTTTTCATTACTAGAGATATAAGGAGAGTAGTAATAGCGGAGGGGGACAGAAAGGGACCAAACCACTCTGATTCGACACAGGGAAAAGAAGGAACGGTAATAAAGTCGGATAGGTGTTCTTGAAACGAAAGCGAGGAATCCAAAGTGACACCTAGGTAGTGGAAAGAGAACACCAACGGGATAGAGACAGAATTGGGAAGAGGAGCTACAGACGGGCAGGGGGTACTAATTGAAAACCACAATGCTGCTGATTTAGAGGGGTTCAGATGCAGAAAGTTGGTTGAGCCACGTGGAAATGTGTGCAAGGCAGTCGTTGAATGGAGATAAACCAATCAACAGGGCTGGTGTGATAGAGGAGAATTGTCGTCAGCATAATAAGAACATAAGAGATGCCATACTGGGTCAGACCAAGGTCCATCAAGCCCAGTATCCTGTTTCCAACAGTGGTCAATCTAGGTCATACGTACCTAGCAGTTTCCCCAAAAGACACAGGTTCCACAATGCTTGTACTGGGTCAAGCATTGATAATCCTGGGTCCCTTCTTAATAATGGTTTATGGACTTTTCCTCCAGGAACTTGTCAAAACCTTTTTTAAACCCAGCTACACTAACAGCCTTTCTCCAGGACCAAGCAGGAAGTCAGTCCTCACTTATGAGTGACGTCGGCGCCGACGGAGCCCTCGCGGAGCAATTTTCCCCAGCTTTCAAAGAAAGCCTTTGGGAATTGCAGCGCGCATGCGCGGTCCTCTTCCCGCTCAAGGGTGCCATCTTAGCCAGTCTTCTTTTTTCCGCGGAGCCCTACAGACGTCCCCGTCTTGTCCCCGCGAAAAAGTCGATATTTCTTCATTATTTTATTTTCCTTCGGTTCGACGCCGGTCTTTTTCCCCCGGACTCGCGACGCCGGTCACGAGTCCTCTTCCTTTTTTTCGGTTTTTCTGACTTAGTCAGCTTTCGTTTTCGATTTTTCCCTGGCAGCCCGGTCCTTTGACCTCGTGGGGGCCCTTTTTCCCCCGATGGCTGCCAGTGGTTTTCAGCGGTGTGGTCAGTGTGACCGAAATATGTCACTAACTGACACACACGACTTTTGCCTCCGCTGCCTGGGCCCAGATCATGAGGAACTGATCTGTGGGCCCTGCGGCAAAATGTCCTCCAAAGCGTTGAGAAGTCGGCGGCATCAGCGTGATAGGATCTTCGCTGACCCCAGCCGTACCCGGACCTCGTCGGAGGCCTCCGCGTCCAAAGGCTCCAGCTCGGACCGTCGCCGGAGTTCCTCCGACAGGGGTTCTCCCTCCGGGGACCATCGGCGGAAGGTGAAACCCGCGAGGGCGGCATCAGTGGACGCTCCTGGTTCCGCGAGGGCCAGGTCGCATAGCCCCGACAGCCGCCCCGGGTCCTTGGAGAAGGAGCACCTCACGAAGCGACCTCGCCTGGAGTCGGAGATGCCTGCTCGGGTAAGTCCTGTGGTCCTTCTGGACTCGCCTCCGCGACAGCCGACGTCGGGCCCGACGCCGTCGGGGCCCGAGTTGGGGGCTGCTGGGTCACCTGAGCTCGGACTCAGGTTGACAGCCTTGGAGAGCAGACTGTCTGCCTTCATGGACCAGCAGCGGGCACTGCTCGCTGGCGCCGCTGCCCCGACCGCCGGGACGTCGATGTCCAAGTCGACCCCGGAGACCGAGCCGATCCTCGAGTCGATGCGAACTCGAGTCGATCCTCGGTCGAGGTCACCCTCGGCCTCCCGTTCGGGACCGAGGTCGCCGACGCCGACTCCCTCAGCGTCGGGGCGGCAGGCGCCGCGCCCTGCCCGGGCCGACCCCACCGAGTCCTCGTCGGAGTCGGTCTGGGAGTCTGAAGAGGAAGAGTCGCCTGATTCTTTCCGGACTCGGTGTGTCCCCTCGGACTCACCGGAGTCCGAGCCTCGGAAGCAGTCCCCCCCGGAGGATGCCCGGTTCTCGGACTTCGTCAGGGATATGGCCAAGGCTTTGGCCTTCCCTGCGGACCCCGAGGAGGAGCCTCGAGCCGAAGAGCTCGACGCCCTCCAGTATGACTCTCCCGCAAGGGAACACTTTACTGTACCGGTTCCTCCTATGCTGGAACGACTACTCTTCCGCATGTGGGAGAGTCCGGCCTCCTCGCCGGTCCTGAGCAAGCGGGTCGATTCTATCTATCGAGTCCGCAAGAGCCCTGGCTTTCAAAAGGCACAGCTACCACACCATTCCATGGTAGTGGAATCGGCCATGCATCGTCTTAAGAGCCAGAAGATGCACTCCTCGGTGCCTCCTCGCAGGGAGGCCCGTAACCTGGATGGCCTTGGTAAGAAGTGTTTCCAGGGCTCTATGCTCGCATGTCGTGTCCAGACTTACCAGCTATACATGGGCATGTATCTCCGAGATCTGGCTAAAGAGCTAGCCGGATTCTCCGCTGGTTTGTCCGAGGAACCCTTGCGGAGGTTCCTGGCCTTGTCCACTGGCATTCGGGAATGCTCAAAGTTCATGTCCCGAGCAGCCTATGATGGCTTTGAAGCATCGGCTCGAGTGGCCGCAGCCGGCATCGGTGCCCGCCGACAGGCTTGGCTTCAGTCGTCAGACCTTGAGCCCTGGGTGCAGGACAAGTTGGTCGATGTCCCCTGCCAAGGCGAAAACCTCTTTGGCAAGCCCATGGCTGAAAAGGCTGCACAAATTGAGACTGAGACTCTCACCAGGACCAGGCTTTCTAGGAAGACCTCTGCCCCTTCCCAGAAAAAGAAGGGCTCGGGGAAAAAGTCCTTTTACCCGAGGAAGGCGGCTGCCTACAAACAATACCCCCATTATCAGGCCCCTGCAGCTCCCCAACAGGGCCAGCAGGCCAAGGGACGGGGTAATGGGTCCCGTAGGCAGCAAGCCCCCAAGCCTGCACCACCAGCCCCTGCTCAGCAGGGTGGTGGTTTTTGACTCACTAAGCATAGCCTCTCCCCCCCTGCTGGTTCCTCCCAGCACCGGAGGCCGGCTGGTTCACTTCGCCCACAGGTGGTCCAGCATCACCGCAGATGCCTGGGTGCTTCAAGTCGTGCGAGAAGGCTATCTTCTCCACTTCCACCAGGTCCCTCCCTCCTATTTTCCGGGAGAACCTCCCCGACCCCCTCTGCACAGGGAATTACTCCTTCAGGAGTTAGCAGGTCTTCTACAGGAACAGGCGGTGGAACCGGTGCCACACCACCTGAGAGGTCAAGGCTTTTATTCCAGGTATTTTCTAATACCAAAGAGAACAGGAGGCCTCAGACCCATCCTGGACTTGCGCAACCTCAACAAGTTCCTTGTGCGGGAGAAGTTCAAAATGCTTACCCTTGGAATCCTTCTGCCCTACCTCCAGCAGGGAGATTGGCTATGCTCCTTGGATCTAAAGGATGCCTACACGCACATCCTCATCCACCCAAGCCACCGCCAATACCTAAAGTTTGTGGTGGCAGGAAATCATTACCAGTACAGAGTACTGCCCTTTGGCCTGTCCTCCGCACCGCGTGTCTTCACAAAATGTCTCGCGGTGGTGGCGGCCCATCTCCGGCTTCACGGCCTATATGTCTTTCCGTACCTCGACGACTGGCTCATCAGAGCGGCGTCCGCTCCGGAGGTCACCAGCGCCACACGCCGCACGGTGACTCTTCTGCAGTACTTGGGCTTTGTTATAAATTTCGCAAAGTCCACTTTGCTCCCCTCACAGGATCTCGAGTTCATCGGCGCAAGGCTCCACACTCCTCAGGCACGAGCGTACCTACCGCTCGACAGGGCTCAACGGCTCATGGACCTAGCCAACCGTTTTCGTAGCCAGCCCCTGGTCTCCGCCAGGCGCTTCCTGAGACTGCTCGGCCATATGGCTTCCACCGTCCATGTGACCCCCAATGCCCGCCTGAATATGCGGCCTGCTCAATGGTGTCTCCGCCAGCAGTGGCGACAAGCCACAGGCGGCCTAGCAGACCTAGTGCGCGTCTCCGAGCCGCTGATCTCGTCTCTCCGGTGGTGGCTTCGGCAGCCGAACCTGATATTCGGAATGCCTTTCCAGTCACCTCAGCCGACCCGTGTGCTGACCACGGATGCATCCCTCCTGGGCTGGGGAGCACATTGCCAAGGGGCACGTACTCAGGGCCTCTGGACAACGTGGGAGTCTGCTCAGCAGATCAACTTCCTGGAGCTCAGGGCGATCCGCCTGGCTCTCAAGGCTTTCTCCCACCTGACTTCCCACCAGTCCGTCCTTGTCCAGACGGACAATCAAGTTGCCATGTTCTACGTGAACAAACAGGGGGGCACGGGCTCCTTCCTCCTCTGCCGGGAGGCACAGAAGCTCTGCTCTTGGGCCGTCAGTCACGGCATTCTCCTCAAGGCAGTTTATCTCCCGGGCCAAGAGAATTGCCTGGCGGACAAACTCAGCAGGATCCTCCAGCCGCACGAGTGGCGTCTGGATCCCTTGGTAGTTCAGAAGCTCTTCCTAAAGTGGGGCCTCCCCACGGTGGATCTCTTTGCCAGTCCTCACAACCGGCAACTTCCTCGCTTCTGCTCTCGTCAGCCACACCCCCGTCGGGTTGCGGCGGACGCTTTTCTACTCTCATGGTCGGGGAGCCTTCTGTACGCTTTCCCTCCCATCCCGCTAGTCTCTCGGACTCTTTTCAAGGTTCTCCGAGACAAAGCCTTCATGATCCTGGTGGCCCCTCGCTGGCCCAGACAGCCGTGGTTTCCGCTCCTACTGCAATTAGCGGTGGAGGATCCATTCCCCCTGGGGGTACAACCGGATCTCCTCACTCAGGATCAGGGGTCTCTACTACACCCCAACCTCAGGTCTCTCAACCTCATGGCCTGGCTGCTGAGAGGGTAGTCCTTGCTCCCCTTCTCCTGCCGGCAGAGGTGGAGGAGGTCGTCTTGGCTTCGCGACGGCCTTCTACCCGCAAATGCTACGCCCTTAAATGGCGTCGCTTTGCCCTCTGGTGTACCCAACAGTCTCAGGATCCCTTCTCCTGCCCGGTGTCGGTGATCTTGCAATACTTGCTACACCTCTCTAATCTGGGACTTAAGTCCAACTCCGTCAAAGTTCACCTCAGTGCTCTTTCGGCACATCATGTGCCGGTGGACGGTAGACCTCTCTCCAGCGACCCTCTCGTAGCGAGGTTTCTCCGAGGTCTCCTTCTACTTAAACCACCTCTGCGCCCGCTAGCGCCTGACTGGGACCTGAATGTGGTTTTGCAGCGGATCACCTGTCCGCCTTTTGAACCTCTGGCTACCTGTTCTCTCCGTTTTCTGTCTTGGAAAACACTGTTCTTGATAGCCCTCACTTCCGCTAGACGCGTAAGTGAATTGCAGGCCCTCGTGTCTGATCCCCCTTACACTCGGTTCTACAAAAATAGGGTAGTCCTACGGACTCACCCTAAATTTCTTCCAAAAGTGGTCTCCCCTTTTCACATCAATCAGGAGGTGGTACTTCCAACCTTCTTTCCCAGACCACACTCCAGCCGAGCTGAAACGGTCCTCCATACCCTGGACTGTAGAAGGGCATTGAACTTCTACCTTGACCGTACGCGGGAGCACCGTAAAGCTGCTCAGCTTTTTGTGTCTTTTGACCCCAATAAATTGGGGCTCCCGGTCTCCAAGCGTACTCTGTCCATCTGGGTTGCAGACTGTATCTCTTGGGCTTATGGGGCAGCCGGACTCTCCTTAGAAAATCGAGTCACGGCTCATTGCGTTCGGGCAAAGGCTACGTCAGTGGCTTACCTCCGCTCTGTTCCGCTGGCAGACATCTGCCGGGCCGCTACTTGGTCTTCGAGCCAGACTTTTGCGGTCCATTACTGTCTCGAGAGGGAGTCCCGCAGGGACAGTGCTTTCGGACAGGCAGTCCTCCGTAATCTCTTTGAGGTCTGAGCAACTCCTACCCTCCATCCCGGATGTGGGCTACCGGTGGGTGATAATTCAGCGAAGATTCTTTCCTTCTGTGCTGCTGAGCTAGAGGGAGCTCATTTTTGTGCTTAGGGTCTCCGGTAGCCTTGAGCTTGGGAGTCCCATAAGTGAGGACTGACTTCTTGCTTGGTCCTGGAGAAAGCGTAGTTACTCACCTGTAACAGGTGTTCTCCAGGAGCAGCAGGAATCAGTCCTCACTACCCTCCCTCCTCCCCTTGGAGTTGCAATCGTCTGCTTATGTTCTTTTTGCAAATTTTTTATGCTGTCTTTTTTAGCTATGTCATCTGACTGGCTAAGATGGCACCCTTGGGCGGGAAGAGGACCGCGCATGCGCGCTGCAATTCCCAAAGGCTTTCTTTGAAAGCTGGGGAAAATTGCTCCGCGAGGGCTCCGTCGGCGCCGACGTCACCCATAAGTGAGGACTGATTCCTGCTGCTCCTGGAGAACACCTGTTACAGGTGAGTAACTACGCTTTACTACATCCTCCGGTAACAAATTCCACAGTTTGATTACACGTTGAGGGAAAAAATATTTTCTTTTATTAGTCTTAAATAGTTTACCCTGTAGCTTCATTGCATGTCCCCTAGTCTTTCTATATTCTGATAACGTAAGCAATCATTCTACGTTTACCCGTTCCACTCCGTTCATAAATTGCCATCTTTTCTAGGTTAAAGAGCCCTAACCTTTTTAGCTTTTCTTCATAGGAGTATCCTTCCATCCCCTCTGATGGAAGGATACTACGGAAAGAGTAGTGGATCCGTGGAATAGTCTCCCAGTGGAGGTGGTAGAGATGAGGACAGTAACTGAATTCGAAAAAGCATGGGACCAACACAGAGGATCTCTAAAGGTAAAGAGTGGACTGTTGTAGTTGTTATGGAAGGACAGACTAGATGGGCCTTGTGGTCTTTTTCTGTCATCATGTTTCTACCATTTTGGTGGCTCTTCTCTGTACCTTTTCTAATAATGCTATATCCTTTTTAAGATACGGCGACCAGAATTGCACACACTATTCAAGGTGCGGTCTCACCATGGCACAATATGGAGGCATTATAATATCTCATTTTATTTTCCATTCCTTTCCTTATACTACCTAGCATTCTATTTGCACTCTTGGCTGCCGCTGCACACTGGGTGGAGGGTTTTAACATGTTCCTTGTCTCTCTAATCCAGTCTCGAACCATTGAGTTGAGAATCTCCTCCAGCAGCTTTGGAGACTGAAACACATCATCGCTTTGACACCTGCATAAATAGGCAAGGACTGCCCCCCTCCTCCAGTAGTTTGTCTCCAAGCAGCTGGAGAACGTTCTGAGCCTGAGACTGGGCTCGCTCAGCACAAATAAGCAGAGCTAGAGATTTAACTTTCGCATTTAGTGTTTAGATTTATTATTTTGAAGGGGATCAGATCCTAATTAAGGTTTTATGTTTTTACAGGAGGAGTGCTGCTGCTGGAGGTGTTCCCTTTTGCTGGCTGACAAGGGCTACCTTCCATTTTCGCCCCCCTCCCCCTGTTCTGTCAGTCCCCGGCACGCTAACGAGCATCGCGGGGCTGTCGGTGTTTCTTTGCCTCCCCTGCTCCCGAACCTGCGTTAACGGGTGAGGAGCAGGTAGTAGGCTGGGGCTGTAGAGCTGAGCAGCAGAGAAGGCAGGCACTGTCGGGTGCTGTTGAAGTGTCGGAGCAGAAGCTGCGGTCCGGCTGTGCTCCGACATGGCCTGGGGCTCTTTTCAATCCCCTTCTGTGGAAGTGGTGAGTTGCGGCTTGTCGCACAATAGGATTTTGAGCAGGGGGGTAGGTAGTGGTAGAGGCCCCGAACGAGCATGGTCTCCGTTGTCGAGCTGTTAGGCAAGGCCACATGGATTAGTGCAGGAAGTGAGGCGGTGGCCATTTTGAAAACGGCAAAGTCTTCAAGCTCTTGATTTCGGGCTCTAGAGGCTCCTAAGGGCTTGGTTTGAGTGTTAGGGGGCCAGGCCTTAGCTGTTTTGGGGGGGCAGGGTTTTTTTTTTTTTTTTTTTAAACAGACGAGGTAGCGTGTGTTTGTCGGGGGGTGCATCCTTTCCTTTCGAGCAGAGTATGCCGGCTAAACCTCGCTGTTTGGTCTGTGGCACGAGGCGCAGTGTAGTTTGAGGCAGGAGTGTGTCGGGCCTGCACGCTAGAGGCGTCAGTAATGGAAAAGGCGTTGGATGAGCGGTCCGGGGATCAGGGGGCGGGCTCTCAGCAGGAAGGGGAGCCTCTGCCACCGGCTAAGGGCCCTGCGGATCCGGTAGTGGGGCCGTCCTCAGAAGGTGCATCTTCTCCGGTGCTGGGATTGGGGCAGCTGGGGAGCTCTGCGGTAATTCCGCCGGACTTCTTCTCCCTCATGCAGCAGGCGTCTGCCTTGTTACAGCCTGGGATAGCATCCCCTCCTCCAGTCTCACGTGTGGAGAAGCGGCGCGGATCCTTGTGCCGTTCGGAGGAGGAGGCTGCCCCTGCCAAAAAGGCTAAGGGGGCAAGTATCGAGAGTCTGGCGTCTCCGCTCTGGGAAGATCTAGGGGCAGGAGACGGATGTAGAAGAGGTCTCGGAGGAGGAGGAGTTAGAGGAGGGCGAGTTGCCTGACTCCGACCAACAGAATAGGGTAGTCAGGGTGTTTAGACGAGAGGAGCTACCAGCGCTGATTGCTGAGACTCTCAAGACGCTGCACATGCCCTCAGTGGGTCCATCATCAGAGGAAGTGTTGGAGGACCCACTGTTGCAGGCGGTGCGAACGACAGAGTGTTTCCGGTGCATAGGGTGTTTAGGAATATGATTCAGGAGGAGTGGGATTTGCCAGAATTTGCCTTGAAGAGGTTCTAGGGCTATAGCTTGGCTGTACCCACTCTCCGACCAAGATAGGGAGCTTCTTTGTTCTCCTAAGGTAGATGCGGCTGTATCGGCAGTTACTAAGAAGTCTACCATTCCGGTAGAGGGTGCCGCGGCGTTGAAGGATGTACAGGACAGGAAATTGGTACCTTGTTGAAGCAAGTGTTTGATATTTCCACTCTCTCTATGCAAGCTTTGATTGCGGGGGCGTGGGTGGCAAGAGGCTGCCTGAGGTGGTCCCAACATTTGCAGGGGGAGCAGTTGGAGGACCAGATAGAGGAGGCAGCGCGGCTAGAGTCTGGGACAGCCTATTTAGCGGATATTCATTATGAACTCATCCGAGGGCTGGCAAAGAGTATGGCATCTGTAGTGGCGGCGCGGCGGTATCTGTGGTTAAGGAACTGGTCGGCGGACGGTTCTTCTAAGGCTCGTCTCAGCAAGCTTCCGTTTAGTGGGAAGCTATTGTTTGGCGAAGATTTGGAGAAGTTGGTTAAGGATCTCGGGGATTCCAAAGGAGGTCGGCTGCCGGAGGATAAGCCTAAGCAGGGCTGAAGTTCGGCTGGGACCAGAGGGGTTCACTGAGTTTCTTCAGTTTCGGCCCTCTCGCTTTGGCCAGGCGCAGTGCGGACGATTCCCGGGACGCGGCCAGGGCTTTCGAGGATTTTGGGGGGCAGGCAGAGGTTTTACGCCCTTTCAGTCCTCAGGCATTAAAGGCGCAGTGAGATAAGGCGGGCCCAGGCGGGGATTGTGCCCGTGGGAGGATGGCTGCGGCATTTTTACCCTGCCTGGGTCCACATTACCTCAGACAAGTGGGTGTTGGAGGTCATTCGAGAGGGCTATGCACTAGAACTCCATCGGCCCGTGTTAGACTCGTTTGTCCGATCCCCTTGCAGAGCCCCGCACAAGGTCAAGGTGGTTCAGCAGATGCTGCAGCGGCTGCTGCAGCTGAGGGCAGTGGTGCCCGTCCCTTCGGACCAGGCGGACCAGGCGGACCAGGCGGCTGCGGTCGATACTCCATATATTTCGTGGTGCCAAAGAAGGAAGGCACGTTTTGGCCAATTCTGGATCTAAAGCGGGTGAATCGGTGTCTGCGGGTAACGCATTTCTGGATGGAGACCTTACGCTCCGTGTTTGCGGCGGTCAGGGAGGGGGAGTTCCTGACGTAGCTGGACCTCACGGAGGTGTATCTGCATAGCCCTGTTCGGCAAGAGAATCAAAGGGTTTTGCGTTTTGCGGTTCCCATGGGGCATTTTCAGTTTCAGGCGATGCCCTTCGGGCTGGCGACGGCGCTTTGAACCTTCACCAAAATCATGATGGTGGTGGCGGCAGCGCTCCGCAGGGAGGGGAGTGCTGGTGCATCCCTACTTGGACGATTGGTTGATTCGAGCAAAGACAAAGGAAGAGAGCGTCAGAGCCACCGCCAAGGTCGTGCAGTTGCTGGAAAGCCTGGGCTGGGTGGTCAGCTTTGCGAAGAGCAGGCTAATCCCCTCGCAGTCCCTAGAATATTTGGGGGTACGTTTCGAGACGAAACAGGGAGCGGTTTTTCTCCCGGTTCAGCGGGCACTCGGCTTGCGGGAGCTTGAGGAAGTTCTTGTCCCAACAGGCGCCGACAGCGTGGCAGTATCTACAGTTGCTCGGGACTATGGCGGCCACAATCGAGGTTGGACCATGGGCCATGGCGCACATGCGGCCGTTGCAGAGCGCTGCTCCGGTGATGGTCGCATCAAACGGATGTGTTATCTCAGCAGTTAGCCTGTCCTCCGGAGGTCAGGCAGGAACTTCTCTGGTGGCTACAAACGGAGAGTTTGGAGGCAGGAGTGCCTCTGGAGCCTCCATCCTGGAGACTATTGATGACGGATGTGAGTCTACTGGGATGGGGTGCACATTGCGAGGGAAGGTTAGCCCAAGGGTAGTGGTCGTTGGTGGAGAAGGAGTGGCCAATCAACAGGTTGGAGATGAGGGCAGTGTACTTGGCCCTTCTGGAGTTTTCAGTCGTGGTTAAGCCAGACGGTGGTAAGGGTATTGTCCGACAATGCGACTACAGTGGCCTACATAAATCGCCAGGGCGGCACAGGAAGTGCAGCATTGGAGGCGGAAGCGAGTCAGCTGTTGAGTTGGGCCGAGCACAATCTGAAGGGTGTCTCGGCACAACACATGGCTGGAGTAGACAATGTCGAGGCGGATTTTCTAAGTCGCCGCATAGTGGACCCAGGAGAGTGGGTCCTTCATCCGGACGTGTTTGCTCTACTCGTAAAGCGCTGGGGACCTCCTCTCATGGATCTAATAGCAACCTTTGAGTCGGCGAAGGCAGTAAGGTTTTACAGTAGAAGGCGAGAGCGGATGTCAGAGGGACTCGATGCCTTGTCCCAGAGTTGGCCGGCGGACGGTCTTCTCTGTGTTTCCTCCGTGGGCTCTCATAGGCTGAGTAGTTCAGCGCATAGAGAGGCACCAGGGCCTAGTGGTGCTGGTGACACCCGACTGGCCCAGGAGACCGTGGTATGTGGATTTCATGAGGCTGTTAGTGGACAAGCCATGGAGGCTACCTCAGCGGGAGGATCTGTTGCTTCAGGCACCATTGTGTATGCCCCAGGTGAATCGATTCTCGCTTACGGCATGACTCTTGAAAGGGCTAGGATGAAGGCCAAGGGTTATTCCGCTGCGGTCATTTCTACATTGTTGAAGGCACGAGGCGATCCACCTCGTTAGCTTATATTCAGGTCCAGTGCTTTTTTGAGGCCTGGTGTGCGGAGCGGAAGCTGCGGCCCTTAGGGGGGCGTCTGTTCCTCAGATTCTTTCCTTTTTGCAAGATGGAGTAGAGAAGGGCCTCGCAGCTAGTTCGATGCGAGTACAGTTGGCGGCCTTGTCCTGTTACCGGGGAAAGGTGCAGGGGTCAGCTGCTGGGGGCGCACGGTGACATTAGGAGATTTTTACTGGCAGTTCTCATGCGGCCTCCACGAAGATGTTCGGTTCCGACGTGGGATCTGAACGTGGTGTTGGAGACTTTGGTCAGAAAACTGTTCGAGCCGTTAGGGGAAGCCTCTCTGAAGGACCTGACCTTGAAGACAATTTTTCTGGTGGCAATTTGTTCTGCTCACAGAATTTCGGAGTTGCAGGCCTTGTCCTGTAAGGAACCGTATCTTTCCTTCGACCACAAAGTGGTGTTGCGCCTGGTGCCAGTGTTCTTACCTAAGGTGGTTTTGGTGTTTCACGTGAACCAGGTAGTGTCTCTGCCAGTGTTTGTGGAGGAACAGAAGGGAAAGTCGGGAGGTAGGTTGCATCTCCTGGATGTTCGGCCTGCGCTCAAACGATACCTCCACGGGACGGCGGCCTTTCATAGGTTGGACAGGTTGTGTCATTTGGAGGTTCGCGGAAGGGAGAGGCGGCGGCTAAGTCCTCTATTTCTAGGTGGTTGAAGGAGACGATTGCGTCGACGTATATGTTGAAAGGTAAGGTGGTACCGGAGGGCCTCTGGGCTCATTCGACTAGGGCGCAGGCGGTGTCTTGGGCGGAGTTCAGTTTGGTGCCGGCCGTGGACATTTGTGGACTTGGTCTTCGCTACATTCCTTTGCTAAGCATTATAGGCTAGATGTACAAGCGGCTGCAGATGTGAGTTTTGGGTCAGCGGTACTTCAGGCTGGGCTTGCAGGGCCCTCCCGTTGATATTCACTGCTCTGTTGCATCCTCAATGTTCCGGGAGTGGTCTAGAGAGACAAGGAAGATGAAATTAGACTTACCTGCTAATTGTTGTTCCTTAAGGAACTCTAGTCCAGTCCCGGATCCCACCCGGTATATGGTAGGGGAGTTTCAGCCTGAAGTTCGTGATGTGTAGTGTGTGTTTTGGGAAGGGTTCCTCATAATGCCCAGAGAGAAGTGTGTGGGGACTCCTTTCGCAGCAGTGTCGTGTTAGTTCTGGGGGTAATTTAGGTCTCCAGAGGGGTGGACGATGCTGTTATGGTACGAATGTTTAAAAAAAAAAAAAATTGAGATTAGAGTGTAGAAAGAGCGGAGTTGCTCTCCTTATAGGACTTAGTAGTTTGATATATGGTTACCTGTTAGTTTATTTATTTAACTGTATTTATATCCCGCTTTTCACCGGGTCAAAGCGGCGGTACATACAAGGGGGGGAAATTAAGTATGAGGGTGGGGCCATCACCAGGGAGGCAACATTGATGATTTTGACATGAGACAGACTTTGGATGTGGACAGTTTAGTGCAGTGTTTGATCAGAGGTTCATGGTGGGCGAGATCAGGGGTTAGTGCACTTTTTGGTGGGAGTTTTGAAGTATTCTTGGAATAGGATGGTTTTTAGCTGTTTTCTGAAAGACAGTAGATCGTCATTGTTTCTGAGTCGGCTCGGTAGAGAATTCCATAGGGATGGAGTATAAAGTTCAAAGGCTCGATTGCATGTCCGTTGAGAGCATTTGGTTCTTTTGTGGGGGACGGTGAGGGAGTTGCTGGAGGCCTGTCTGGTAGTTTTGCCGTGGGCTGGACGAGACAGCAGGGTGCCAAGCTGGGTGTTCTGCATTTGGTAGATGGCTTTGTGGGTGAGTAGGATGGATTTGTATTTAGTTCTTGTTTCAAAGGGAAGTATGTGTAGGTCTCTTAGAATTGGGGTGATGTGGTCGGTTTTCTTTGCTCTCTGAATGATTCTTGCTGTGGTGTTCAATGCTGTTCGGAGGGGGTTGATCTGTGTGGCTGGAAGTCCATGGTAGATTATGTTGCAGTAATCCAGATGTGGGAGTGTCATAGCTTGCATTACCGTCCTGAAGTCTTGAGGTTCGAGGAGGGGTCTGAGACGTTGCACTGTTTTTGCTTTGTGGAATATAATTCCGGAGGTTAGTAATTTGTTGCTTGAGGGTTAGGGCTTGGTCAATGATAATGCCCAGATATCTTATTTGTGGTTGTATTTGAATGCGTGTGGTTCCTATGTTGAGGTGTGTAGGTGGTGTGAAGTCTGGGTCTTTTGTCACTATGAGGACTTCAGTTTTCTTTGTTGATGGATAGGTTGTTTTCTTGTAACCAGTTGGATACTTCGGAGAAGCATGCTGATGTGTATTTGTTGGGTTTGTGGTTGTAATAGGGGCGTAGAGCATATCATCATCAGCATATATGTGGAAGTTGATGATGTGAGTACGTATGACTGAACAGAGTGGTTGAAGGTAGATGTTGAAGAGCATGGCTGACAGCGTGGATCCTTGAGGTACTCCTTGGTGTTGCTGGAAGGGGGGCTAGGTTGAGGTGCTGGTACGGGTTAGTTGTTGATTAGGTAGGATTGAAACCATTTAAGTACGGTGTCTTTTGATCCCAATTGTCCGCAGTCTGCGTATGAGGATGTTGTGGGAGATGGTGTCAAAAGCTGCTGATATATCAAGGAAGATCATGGCATATCCAGAGTGTTTTTCTTGTGTTCCTATGATGAGGGTGTTCATCAGTGTGGTCATGAGGGTCTCGACTCCATGTAGTGGGCGGAAGCCGTGTTGCGGGTCCAGTATGTTGTTGATGTCCAGGTGTTCTTGAAGCTGCTGCTGGACGATCTTCTCGATTATCTTGGTAGTGAATGGTAGGCTTGCTATCGGTCTGTAGGATGCTGGGTCTAGGGGATCCAGGTTTTGCTTTTTTAAGGATGGTCGGATGATTGT
The DNA here is from genome assembly GCA_033557465.1 of Ichthyophis bannanicus. NCBI lineage: Eukaryota > Metazoa > Chordata > Amphibia > Gymnophiona > Ichthyophiidae > Ichthyophis > Ichthyophis bannanicus. The sequence goes on from CM066031.1 coordinate 555,270,373, forward strand.
AGTTTTGAGGGTGTCTGGCATGTGACCTTGGGAGAAGGATTCATTGACGATATGGGTTAATGGCGTGCTCAGTTCGTCTTTGTATTTCTTTATCCAGTCAGTGGGGCAGGGGTCCAGTGGAGAGGTGTTGGTGGTTATGCGGGAGATGGATGATATTTCATCTGTAGTGGTTTCTTTGAAGGTGGTCCAGTCACTGTGTATGTTGGGGTGGTGGTTTGTTGTAGTTGCCTCTGCGTTCAACTGTGGGGTTTGAGGTTGTTGGAGCTGTTTGTATTGTCGGGCCAGTAGCTCTGGTGGAATCTTCGGTAGTTGGTCAGTTATTGGGTGCTTTTGTCAGTTTTTTGACAATCTGAAAGAGTTCATGAGGTTTGTTTATGGATGTGTTTATGATTTTCATGTGGTAGGTTTTTTTTGCTTTGTCGGTCTCAAAGAGGTATGCGTTGAGTTCATATAGGTATTTTGTTTTGTCACTGTCATCTTTGGTTTTTCTCCATTTTCTTTCGGTTCTTCTGAGTTTTGTTTTTAGCTTTCGGAGACTGGGAGTAAACCATCTGGCCTTTGTGGAAGGAGGTCTGGTGATGGCTTTGTCAGTGCTTCGGACGCTGTGGAGATCGTGGTATTCCAGTTGTGTATTAGGTCATCGATGTTACTGGAGTTTGTTTGTAGTTTAGGTAGAGTTTGTGCTAAGAAGTCCTCTTTGTTAAATGTTTTAAATCTTCTAGTGTGGTGTCCATCTTCCTTGTTGGTCATATGTTGGTAGGTGTGGGATATGGCAATGAGGTAGTGGTCTGACTAAGGTACAGGCGAGATCTGCGGGTTCTTACCTGAGGAGACAGTTAGGGAGTTTAGGAATATGAGGTCCAGTGTTTCCTTTTTCATGTGTGGGCTCTTGTATGATCTGTACCAGATTCATTGCTGTCATGGCAGTGCGGAAGGTTGCTGCTTTTTCTTCTTGAAGTGATGGGAGGTTGAAGTCTCCTAGGATGATTTGTTCCTTTGCCGAGCTGGTGCTCTTAGATATGAATTGTAGTATCCTTGGTAGGTCAGTGTTTGTGGTAGGCACACGGTAGATTAGGCATATTGAAAGGTGTTTATTGGTGAGGGTGAGGAGATCTGCTTCATTGGTGGTTTCTGAAGAAAGGATCCTGAGGTGGAGGTCGGCTTTTGCTATGATGGCGACACCTCCACCTTTGGTGTGTGCCCAGGAGCAGTGATGGAGGTTGTTATATATCATCATTCATTTAACTACTTATTTGTTGCTCTGCTGAGTCTGCTTTGTCAATAGGTACTGGAGGAGAGGGGCAGTCCTTGCCTATTTATGCAGGTGTCATCAAAGCGATGACGTGTTTCAGTCTCCAAAGCTGCTGGAGGAGATTCTTAACTCGGTGGTTCCGGGACTGGACTAGAGTTCCTTAAGGAACAACAATTAGCAGGTAAGTCTAATTTCATCTTATCCACAATGACGCCTAAATCTTTTTCCTGGGTGGTCGTTCCTAATGTGGAACCTTGCATCATGTAACCATAGTTTGGGTTGTTCGTCCCTAGGTGCATAACTTTGCTCTTGTCCACATTAAATTTCATCTGCCATTTTGATGCCCAGTCTTCCAATTTATCAAGATCCTCTTGCAATTTTCCACAATCCTCTTGGGTTTTAACAACTTTAAATAGTTTTGTGTCATCTGCAAATTTGATAATCTCACTCATTATTCCCTTTTCCAGGTCATTTATGAATGTCAAAAAGCAGCAGACCCAGCACAGATCCCTGGGGTACACCACTATTCACCTTTCTCCATTGGGAAAATTGGCCATTTAGCCCTACCCTCTGCTTTCTATCTTTTAACCAGTTCCCGATCCACAATAGTACACTGCCTTCTATCCCATGGCTCTTTAGTTTTGCCAAAGATCTCTGAGGGACCTTGTCAAAGGCTTTCTGAAAGTCCAGATACGCTATATCAACCGACTCACCTTTTGTCCACCTGTTTATTCTCACCTTCAAAAAAAATAACAGATTAGTAAGACAAGATCTTCCTTGTCTAAAGCCATGTTGCCTATCTCCCATTAGGCCATGACTATCTACATGCTGAGTAATTTTGTTTGATTTCTACCATTTTTCCAGGTACGGACGTCAGGCTCACCAGTCTGTAGTTTCCCGGATCGCCCCTGGAACCCTTTTTTTAAAAATTGGTGTTACATTGGTGATCCTCAAATCTTCAGGTATTAGAGATGATTTTAATGAAAATTCACAGATTACTAATAGCAGGTATGCAATCTCATATTTCACCCATGCGGCCCAGGTGATTTGCTACTCTTCAGTTTATCTAATAGTTGTATCGATATTTCTTTCAATTCTTCCACACCTTTAAATACTACTTTAGTCATGGATAACATCCCTACATCTTCCTCAGTAAAGACCGAAGCAAAGAATTGATTGTCTCTGCTGTCGCCCTTAGTGCCCCTGTGGTCTAATGGACCAACTGACTCACAGGATTTTTGCTACGAATGTACTTGAAAGTCTTTATTTCGCTTTTTTGCTTCCGCAGCAAGCTTCTTCTCAAATTCTCCCTTTGCCTGCCTTATCAATGCCTTGCATTTGACTTGCCAGTGTTTGTGCTGTTTCCAGGTTTTGTCGTTTGGCTCTTTTTTTCCATTTCCTGGAAGATGATTTTTTGGCAACAGCCTCTCTGACCTCGCCTTTAAACCATGCTGGCAGTTTTTTGGACTTCTTTCCACTTTTCTTAAAGCATTGAATACAGCTGGTCTGGGCTTCCAAGATTGTATTTTTCAACAACACCCAAGCTTGATGTAAGTCTTTAACCTTTGCAACTGCTCCTTTTAGTTTTTTCCTCATTTTATCATAGTCTCCCTTTCGAAAGTTAAAAGGTAGTACTGTGGCTTTCCTTACTATCCCTCCTCCACTAATTAAATCAAACACGATCATGCTATGATCACTATTGCCAAGTGGCCCCAACACCCTTATCTCTTGCACTAGATCTGGTGTTCCACTAAGGACTAGGTCTAATATGGCTTCCCCTCTGGTCGGTTCATGAACCAGCTGGTCCAAGGAGGAGTCATTTATTTCATCTAGGAACTTTATCTCCCTAGCATGTCCTGCCGTGACACTGACCCAGTCGATACCGGGGTAATTGAAATCACCCATTATTACTGCGCTGTAACTTTTGTTAGCTTCCTTGATTTCTTTGAGCATGTTATCTTTTTGTTCATTCTGGCCAGGCGGTCGATAGTACACCCCTGCTGCCATCGCCTTCCCCTTTTTTACATGGCATTTCAATCCATAGAGATTCTACAGCAAATTGTGTTTCCTGCAAAACTTTAATCCTTTCTGACTCAATGCCCTCTAACATAGAGCGCAACCCCTCCACCAATTTGATCAACTCTATCATTATGATATAGTTTGTACCCAGGTATCAGTGTCCCACTGTTTTGTCCTCCTTCCACCATGTCTCTGATATTCCAATCATATCTAACCTCTCATTTAGTGCTATATATTCTAACTCTCCCATCTTATTTTTTAGACTTCTAGCATTTGCATACAAACATTTTAGAGACTGTATTTTATTCACATTAATCTGGCTATTGGTAGGCAGGGGTAATTTGGGATCTTTAAGCTCTGCCTGCTCCATACTCGAGGGCATTTGGGCTACTTTACTCTTTTTTGGAACCTCTCTGCTTTTGGTAGTATCCTTCAAGGATACATTCTTCCGAACCATCCACTCTTGGGTGACTGTCGGCTTTCCCCGATTATCTAGTTTAAAAGCTGCTCTATCCTCCTTTTTAAAGGTTAATGCCAGCAGCCTGGTTCCATCCCGGTTAAGGTGAAGCCCATCCCTTCGGAAGAGCCCCTCCTTTCCCCAGAATGTTCCCCAGTTCCTAACAAATCCAAAACCCTCATCTCAGCACCATTGTCTAATCCACGCATTGAGACTCCGGAGCTCTGCCTGCCTTTTGGGTCCTGCGTGTGGAACGTGAAGCATTTCGGACAACGCTAACCTGGAAGTTCTGGATTTCAACTTCTTACCTAAAACCCTAAATTTAGCCTCCAGAACCTTCTTACCACATTTTCCTATGTCATTGGTACCGACATGTACCAAGACAGCAGACTCCTCCCCAGCACTATCTAAGACCTTATCTAGGTGGCGTGAGGTCCGCTACCTTCGCACCATGTAGGCATGTTACCAGGCGATCCTCATGTCCACCAGCCACCCAGCTATCTACATGCTTAATGATCGAATCACCAACTATAACGGATGGGCACATGGCCCTGGAGAAACTTTCTCGGTGTGAGAGGGTTTTATATCACCTGGAGGACAGGTCCTAGTTACAGGATCACTTCCTGCCACACCAGGGTGATGCTCTTCTGTCACGTGACCTCTCTCCTCCCTGGCAACAGGGATGCTGCCAGACTGGATGTGGGACTTCAGGACTATATCCCTGTAGGTCTCGTCTACGTACCTCTGTCTTTCTATGTCTTCCAAGTCTACTACTCTAGCCTCTAGAGAACGGACTCGTTCCCTGAGAGCAAAGAGCTCCTTGCACCTAGTGCACACGTAAGACCTCTCACCAACTGGGAGAAAATCATACATGTGACACTCAATGCAAAAGAATGGAAAGCCCCATCTCGCTGCTGGACTGCTGTCTGCATCTTAGTTTTAGCTTGTGTTTAGATCTTTTAAGTCCTTAACTTACTAAGGGTTGCTATGGATATTTATACTAAAAAAACTGTACCTAATACATTTGTTTAAGCTTCAGGTGAACAAGGTATATTAATCTTAGGTCCTTAGTGTATGACTGATTTGGATAACGAGCTTCACCTGAGAGCACCTCCTTTCCTTTAAGATGTGTAAGTACCTATAAAGCCATGATTATCCCAGGGGTGGGTGGGTGTTGGGGAGGGAGGTAGGGAAATCTCATTTATTAAAGAGGGCTGCTGCACAGTACCCTGTCCTGTGCTGCTTAGGTAAGCTGTGACCAACTTCCTGGGTGATTAACAGTCCTTGCTTGGATAGAAGGAGTCTTTCAAAATGGCCTTTTGACGTGCCACCTGGTGTTAACACCTATTGAAAAAGTTTCACAGGTCTCTTGCCCCCTAGGTAGAAGGCCTCTTTGTAAAGGTCTCTAGAAGACATTTTGTTGCTCAAAGAGTACTCACCCTGTTTTGCCTTTTAATATGCTGACACCGGGTATTGTTGTACTATGAATGGCAGGGGTGCTAGGAAGATGTTAAAAAGCAGAGGTGACAAAACGGAGCCCTGTGGAACACCACAAACAAGGGATACCACAGTTGAAGCAGAGTTCAGGTGCACAGAGAAGGAATGGGCAGTGAGGAAAGAGTGGAACCAGTGTAGCACAGTACCCTGAATCCAAGTCGTAAAGGTGAGAAAGAAGGGTAGTGTGATCAACTAAGTCAAAGGCAGAAGATAGATCTAGAGTGACGTGTGCGACGTACAGTTCATTTAGAAGTGAAAGAACAGTTTCAGTGCTGTGGCCTACTCAAAATCCAGATTGGCATCGGTGGAGGATATTGGTGTATTCGACATGTGACAACAGTTGAGTAAAGACCAACTTTTCAAGAACCTTAGCCAAGAAGGCAAGTTTCGAGACGGGCTGACAATGTGCAGGCATTGCAGGGTCAAGTGGTGGTAAAAGCCCAATACTCAATATCACATATTGTAGTAAATTATAATTATATTAAATATAGTTTGTTTCCAAAAACCTGTGGTAAATGCTAGTAATCATCATTGATCAGTAGTTAAGCAATAGTGCTTCATTATACAGGTTTTGAAGCTTCAGGACAGTTACTTTTATGTGGATCGAGTACCAGACTGTAACAGTCTCCAACATTAGAGAGCTTGTGACCCTCTTACCTCTTTTCTTGAGACTTGTCTGTCATGAGCGTCCCTGTCTGATGTCTAGCTTCTTTTTATAGCATTCAAAGCATTAGTTTTCATGGCTCTGCACAGGGGACAAGGTATTGCTGGTCCCAAGGTAAGGGTGTTGAAGTGATTTGTTTTAGAAACAGCTCTTAAGTCATATTATTAACTGTAAATAGTTTTTTATAAGCCTAAAATAATTTCCATGCAAATCTTTTGAATGCCATTTGGTTTTTTTGTTGTAGAGCATTGAAAGAAACCATGAGATCTCGCAGCTGACAAGTGAGTTGGCAAGAATTTGCCCAGCGATGAATTCAGTCTTTGGTAATCCTGATCTTTGTAAGGTAAGGTGTGGTGTGTGGTGGCTTTTTTTTTTTTTTTCCCTCTAAAGCAAGCAACAGCAGCAGTGTTTTGCTTCACGCTCTAGCTTATTTGCTTAGGTTTTATCCTTTTAGTCTGGCTTTGATCGTTTGATTTTCTTGTCAGCTATACAGTTTGAAGGCAGTTGTTGATCTAGTTTTTAGCACAATAGTTTTTAGACAAGTGAAACTAAGAAATGCTTCCTTGTTTCACGCTTTCAATATCTGGAATGTTGGAAGAGATGATGTGAAAGGGGTTTGTGTTCATCTAGGAACAAAGCCCTCTGTAAAGACACATCAATGGGCATACAAAAGCTGTCCTGACAGACTGCTGTTCACATCTGCATATGTATTGGATAGGTTTCAGAGGGCTGCTGGTGTGTGCTGTGGAGGTGTTGCGGCCTGGCTCTGTGCTGCAGTTGGTACTGGCCTCTGAGCCAGAAGAGTACAGTGAGGGGAGGGGCATTCATGGCTAAATGATGGTGTGGCAACACAGGAACCATCTGTCCTCCGACTCCTCTGCATGTGGCAAAGAATACATGCAGCTGGGGGGGGGGGTCCATGCTGCTGCCATGGGTCATGTACTCTCCCCTGTCCACTCAGGACCCCCCCCCCCCATTCGCTCCTATGTTAAATTAAAGTTGAAACCCTCAGTCGTCTATTTAACTTGTTCCTTATTAGTTTATGTTGTGTTTGTTATAATGTTCTACGTAAAGCCCTGTTTGGCTATTTTGTTTATCATGTAAATCACTTTGACTCATAGGTTTAGCAGTATAGAAAAAATAACTAAACACAAATGTATCTGAACTGATGACCCCCCCCACCCTGACTGAGGAAGGATGCGACTAGGACCTACCAGCTCTGAGCAGCAGCATCATACTTCTATCACTGAATGTGGGCCTCCAGTGTTGGAGCTTGTTGCTTTGTCCCCTGCCTGGCCCCCTTGCCCACGGGCTGTGGCTATCCATGGGCTTGGGGGGTGGGCTCTCTTGGTTTTCCCAGGTCTGGTGGGCCATTGTGTTTCCGTGAGTGCTGCAGTGCTCATCTTGGACTGTGTGGGATTCACTACCTCCGTGTGGCATACTTCAAGAGATCCTCCAGAAGTAGAGGGCATGGGGGGGACCTCTGTGGGAGGATGACTGTGATCCCTCTCTACCTTTTAGTTGCTGTTAGACCACAAGTGTGGGTGTTCTATATGGTGGCACATGTGCTGCTACCCTGAGCTGGTGTGCTGATTTGTGCTTGGTCTCTAGACCCAACTGGCCCTTGCACCGCCTTTTCCCAATATGGAAAACTTGCTCCACAATGGCTAAGATGCTGCCCAAGCCATGATTGGGGGGGGGGGGGGGAATGAGCTGTGAAACCCATACTCAGTGCTTTTGTTTCCTGTTTGTCATTTGGGTCCTTCTTCCATTTTCCAAAAGATGCTTTCTTGGCTATAACAGCCTCTCTGATCTCTCATTTAAAACATGCCAGCTGCCATTTGGCCTTCCTTCTACCTTTCTTTAAAACATGGAATACAACTGGCCTGGGCTTCCAAGACAGTAATTTTAAACAACGCCCAGGCCTGTTGTAAACTTTTCACTTTTGCAGTTGCCCCTTTTTTAGTTTTGTCTTAACCATTTTCCTCATTTTATCATCTCACTTTTTCAGAGTTAAGTGCTAGTATCATGGATTTCCTTGCTGTTCTCGTCCCTATTTTATTAAATCAAATGCGATCGTTATGATCAGTATTGACAAGTGACTCGAACAATGTCACCTCTTGCACTAGATCCTGCATGCCACTAAGGACACAGTCTAAATAGCTTACCCTTATCTGTTCCTGAGCTAGCTACTCCATGAAGCAGTCATTTATTTCATCTAGAAACCTAATCTCCCTAGTACGTTTTGATGTGACATTGACCCATTTGATACTGGGGTAATTGAAATCACCTGTTACTGTGTTTGTAAACTTTGTTAGCGTCCCTAATTTCTCTTTGCATTTTGTTGTCAGATGCTCATTTTGGCTGAAGCAGACACCACACTACTATTCCCTTCCCCCTTTTTACATGGAATTCCTATTCGCTTCTCCGGGCCAGTCCAGGGACAGGTAGGGTTGTCAATCCTCTATAGCAACTGAGGACTGAAGACTTCAAGTTTTGATGAGAGGTGAAGCCACTCCCCCTGAGAGTTACCCAGCAGTCTTTCAGTCCTCAGCAGCTACAGAGGATCGATTCTATAGTTCTCCCTCATTTTTGTTTCTGCTGTTTAGTTTTATTTGTGATTTCTATATTATATATTAGCTCTAGCAGAGCTGATAGCTTTCTTCAGTCCTTGTGCCAAAACTTTGGGGGGCTGTAGCTTTAAAGTAATTGGAGACGTCGAGTGAGTCAGTCCCCTGGTGAGAGGCAGAGCCTGTCTCTATTCACCGACTCCGTCTCCGTCGGCAGACTGATTTTCTGGGAGCCCCAGTGGTGCCTCTGCCGCAACCGCTACTAAGGTAGGCTGTTTCTCGCTAGCTGCGGGACTTCCTGCTCTACTCCGCGGGTGCTTGTGTTTTTCGGTGAGTCCCTGTTACTTTTTTTATTTCGCCCGTTCTGTTTTTTCTCCGAGTCCTCCGGTTACCATATAGATATTGCTGTGCAGTTCCGGCTTGAGCCGACATCATTTTTTTTTCCACGGAGTTGATTTTTTTCTTTTTGCTCACGTTTTCGGCATGACAGACAAGCAAGGGAATCCATTACAGGAGCCTTCTTTGCCAGCCGAAAAGGCAGGAAAGTCGGCCATTTTGTCAGCGCCAGTCAGCTCTCCCTCAGAGCAGCCTCGGCCGCACAAACGGAAAGCGAAGACATCTAAGGAACCTATGCCTTTCATTCAGCCTACACATCCCAATGTACTGGCTCAGGGGGATATAGCTTCGTTTTTCTCGCCCGAATTTATTTTGGCAATGCACAGGGCGTTCTTGCTAAGGTCAGCTCAGCCTGAGCAGTCTGCGCCGTTTACCGCTTTAGAAACCCCCTCTCCTGGGGTGCAGGGCGCAGAAGACCCTGGAGAGGGGCCTTCTAAGGCTAAAGAGGGTCTTGCAGATCCCTTAGGCCCTGTTCTACCCCAAGATGCTATACTCTTCGGTCAGGGGGACTCTGAGGTTCTAGCAGAACCCTCCTTGGATCAGGACAGTGAAGAGTTGGAGGAGGGGGAGATTGCCCCTGGGGAGGATCCGAATGTTTTCAGGGTTTTCCGTAAGGAGGAGCTCGCAGCTGTCATTGCACAATCTTTGGCGGTTCTCCATCTGCTTCCTCCTTCGTCCTCTCAGGAACCTTTGGAAGATCCCTTGTTGCAGGGCTTTAAATCTCAGCAACGCTGTTTTCCCATGCATCGGGTAATTAGGCAAATGATAGATTCGGAATGGGAGTGTCCCGAAGCTACCCTGCGTGGAGGACGCGCCTTAGCGTGCCTGTACCCTCTCCCGCAAGAAGAACGGGATTTATTGCGCATGCCTAAGGTAGATGCCCTAGTGTCAGCGGTCACTAAGAAAACTACCATCCCTGTGGAAGGCGCAGCGGCGCTTAAGGATCTCCAGGATAGAAAATTGGAAGTTCTCCTCAAGCAGGCTTTTGATTCTAGCGCTTTGGCGTTACAAGCTGCAGTTTGTGGAGCTTATGTTTCTCGGACATCCATTCGCTGGCTACAGGGGGACGCGGCGGGAGAGTCCGCTTCGGAGGTCCCAGATACGGCGAAGTTAGAATCAGCTTCAGCTTATGCTGCTGATGCCTTTTATGACTTGGTGCGGATTGCAGCGAAAACCATGGCCTCTATGGTAGCGGCCAGGCGTTTCCTCTGGTTGCGTAACTGGTCGGCGGATGTTTCCTCGAAGGTCCGCCTTAGTAAACTGCCTTTTAAGGGAAAGTTGCTGTTTGGAGAAGCCTTGGAGAAACTTGTGAAAGATTTAGGTGACTCCAAAGGCGGGCGTTTGCCTGAGGATAGGCCTAAGCCGCTGCGTGGTTCTGCACCTATTCAGGGCTCCGCTCGGGATTCCCGCAGGTTTCGTGGAGCACGCTTTGCGCCATATTCTAGGGGGCGGTCCAGTTTTCGTGGTCAGTCCTTTCGAGGAGCCAGAGGTTTTGGCCGGTCTTACGGAGCAGCCTCTCAACCTTCCATTAAAAAACCACAATGAAGGTCGGCTGGTCCAGCCGTTAGTTCCGGTAGGCGGACGTCTGCAGAATTTTCTAGCGGCCTGGACCGCAGTCACTTCGGACAAATGGGTTTTGGAAGTGGTTCAGAAAGGTTATGCCCTGGACTTCGCCTGTCCTTTGCAACCCGCCTTTGTAATGTCCCCTTGTGCGATCGGGGTGAAGATGCAAGCTATTTCCGACCCGCTCGTTCGTCTTTCAACTACAGGCGATTGTTCCCGTGCCGTTGGACCAGTACGGCTGCGGTCGATACTCGATCTATTTTGTGGTTCCCAAAAAGGAGGGTTCTTTTCGTCCCGTGCTAGATCTCAAAGGTGTAAACCATACTTTGCGGATGCCACACTTTCGCATGGAAACCTTGCGCACAGTGATTCAGGCGGTGCAGCCGGGAGAATTTCTCTCGTCCATAGATCTCACAGAGGCTTATCTTCATATACCCATCAGACAATCTCATCAGCGCTATTTACGTTTCGCCCTTCCCATGGGACATTTCCAATTTCGCGCCTTGCCATTCGGTCTCGCGACGGCTCCACGTACATTCACGAAACTGATGGTGGTAGTAGCGGCGGCGCTTCGAAAAGAGGGTATTCGAGTCCATCCATATCTCGACGATTGGTTGATCCGAGCCGATTCTCGGGAGGCTTCTGTGACGGCGACAGCCCGCGTAGTTCAGCTTCTCGAACAACTAGGTTGGGCGTATATAATTTAATCCTGGCCAGTACAGCCACACCTCCTATGTATAGACACCGCTGCTGATCACTGGAAGCAGCGGGTTACAAATGTACGCTAAATAAATAAATAAATCATTCCAAGAGCCATGTGATACTACGGCAGCAGCTCACTTATCTCGGAGCCTGCTTCGACACGGAGCGGGGGATAGTTTTTTTGCCCGATCTGCGGGTGGAGAAGCTTTTGCAACAAGTTCAAGCTTTCCTGTGTCTTTCAGCTCCGTCGGCATGGACCTATTTACAGCTTTTGGGGTCCATGGCGGCGGCTCTGGATCTGGTTCCGTGGGCCAAAGCCCACATGCGGCCTTTGCAGCAGGCGCTTCTCTCCCGATGGTCGCCGCAACTTCACCCTCTCTCGCAGCGCCTTCCCTGTCCAGATCAGGTGCGTCTGTCTGCAGTGGTGGTTACTTCCGGAACATCTGACGGCAGGAGTTCCTTTAGAGGAGCCCTCGTGGGTCTTGGTTACCACCGATGCCAGTCTCTCGGGCTGGGGAGCTCATTGTCAGACACAAGTCGCTCAAGGCTCCTGGTCTCCCGAGGAGAGTTCGTGGTCGATCAATCGGCTGGAGCTGCGCGCGGCTCGACTCGCCCTACTTCACTTCGCGGACATGCTCAGGGGCACGGCGGTCAAGATTTTCTCCGACAATGCGGTAACAGTCGCTTATATCAATCGTCAAGGCGGCACCAAGTCTCTCTCTCTCCTGTCTGAATGTCACGAGTTAATGGCTTGGGCAGAATCCAATCTCAAAGCTATCTCAGCAGCTCATGTCGCTGGCAAAGACAATGTCCAAGCCGATTATCTCAGCCGCAATGTCCTCGATCCCGGGGAATGGGAACTGAACGCAGCAGTTTATCACGACCTGACTCTGCGTTGGGGGTCTCCAGTGATGGATCTGATGGCAACATTTGCCAGTACCAAAACCAGCCGTTTTTTCAGCAGACGCAAAGAACCCATGTCCGAAGGGCTCGATGCTCTCGTCCAGCCGTGGCCACAGGACTCCCTCTTGTACGTTTTCCCTCCTTGGCCAATGTTGAGTCGGGTCATTCAACAGATTGCGCATCACCGCGGCAGGGTGATTCTCATTGCACCAGATTGGCCGCGTCGTCCTTGGTATGCCGATCTCGTTCGGCTTCTCATAGCTCCGCCTTGGCCTCTTCCGGTTCATCTAAATCTGTTGCATCAGGGTCCGAATCTCATGCCCAAGGTGGATCGATTCTTACTTACGGCTTGGCTCTTGAAAGGGCTCGCTTAAAGCGCAAGGGTTATGCAGGTTCCGTAATAGACACCTTGCTTCAGTCTAAAAGGCCGACAACTTCTCTGGCTTATGTACGCGTCTGGCGCTGTTTGAGTTATGGTGTGGACAACGTAATGTTCTGCCTATGTCGTCTACCTTGCCTCAGATTCTACTTTTCCTTCAGCATGGTTTCGACAAAGGTCTGGCTCTCAGTACCCTTAAGGTTCATGTAGCCGCGCTTGCTTGTTTTCGGGGATACGTTCAGCATCGCCGTCTTTCGGCGCTTCCCGATGTCCAACGTTTTTTACGAGCAACAAGGATTCTCCGTCCTCCTGTGCGTCCTATAGTTCCTCCCTGGGATTTGACCGTGGTTTTGGAGGCTTTTTCTCAGTCTTTAGCTTCACTCAGCTCTCGGGAGATCCGCGAGTGTTCCTGGAAAACGGCTTTTTTGGTCGCTTTGTGTTCGGCTCGCAGGATTTCCAACTTGCAGGCTTTGTCTTGCAGGGAGCCTTATCTTCAATTTCTGCCGGAACGTGTGTTACTACGAACCGTACCTTCCTATTTGCCTAAAGTTCTTTTTTTTTTTTTTCCATGTTAATCAAACGGTGGCCTTGCCCGTGTTTGCAGATGCTTCCAGTTCTCCCATGGATCGGGCTCTCAAGCATTTGGATCTTGCACGGGTCTTACGCACATACTTGCGAATTTCCAAAACTTTTCGGAAAATGGATAGACTTTTGTTTAATACGCCGTATCTTGTAAGGGTCAACCAGCCTCCAAAGCCACCATAGCGCGTTGGGTTCGCAGTGCTATTCTAGCAGCTTATGCTGCTAAGGGGCTTTCTCCGCCAGTTGGATTAAGGGCTCATTCTACTCGAGCTCTAGCCACTTCTTGGGCGAGTTTGCGTTTGTACCACCAATAGATATTTGCAGAGCGGCTACTTGGTCTTCCTTACATTCTTTTACTAAGCATTATAGATTGGATGTTCAAGCCCGAGACGATGCGAAAGTGGGGGCCGCGACTCTTATCGCAGGGCTCGCGGGTCCCTCCCAGATTTAGGTACTTCTTTGGTACTGCCCTACCTGTCCCTGGACTGGCCCGGAGAAGCGAATAGGAATAAGAAATTAGTTCTTACCTGCTAATTATCTTTCCTTGAGCTTTCTCCGGGCCAGTCCAGGGTCCCACCTCTTACTGTTTATAGAACTTTTTTTGTTGGTCTCCTACTCAGCTACACCGTTTCAGGCATTAGGCCGTGGCACAGCTCATTTTTGGGGCTTTTCAGATTTCATTCCGTGCAGACAAATGTTATTTTCTTATAGTTTAAAAGAAAAATAAAAAAAATAAAAAAAAATAAAAATATAGTATCGGAGCCCGTTTCATGGCTTCTGCATTTTGCAAGGACTATAGAACTTTATCAGTGTTTCAGAGTTCATCTGGTATTTTCAGTTCTTTCTTTTAGTTGCTTTGTCATACGAAGACTGCTGGGTAACTCTCAGGGGGAGTGGCTTCATCTCTCATCAAAACTTGAAGTCTTCAGTCCTCAGTTGCTATAGAGGATTGACAACCCTACCTGTCCCTGGACTGGCCCGGAGAAAGCTCAAGGAAAGATAATTAGCAGGTAAGAACTAATTTCTTATTTCTGTCCATAGAGATTCTATAGTGTGTTTTGTTTCCTGCATAACTTTAATCCTGTTTGACTCCATGCCTTCTGACACATAGTGCCAGCCCTCCATTTACTATTAATTTGTATAGTGCTACAAGATGTATGCAGTGCTGTACATATAGATATGACGCTGTCCCTGCTCATCAGAGCTTATGATCTAATCAAGACAAAACACAGAGAAACTGGGGACTAGAGTATGGTAAAATACGTAATGAAGCGCTCCATTTTTTTTTTTTTTTAAACTTTAACAAATGCTGTAGGAGGCTATAAGCTAAGCTGAACTGAAGAGAAGCTGCCCCCAGCAAAGGCCGAGATGGAAGGTGACACTGTTCCTCCTGAACAGGAGCCCTTCTCTTCAGAGATGCTCCCCTGATCCCCCTGACCATGAGCACCTCTGGAATGCAGCGAAGGCTGAAGAAAAGGGACAAGGAAAAACCCCAAGATAGCGCCTTGTGCGCCAGGGGGCAAGTTATAAACAGCTCCCAAGGAATTCTTGAAACCCCTTGGAAGCCAAGAAGTCCACCATCTGTCGAGACAGAGAAAATACTGAAGCTGACCCCTAGAGGTAGGAGACTATATGCTAGGGGGGGAGGTCTTAAACTGCTGTAATTTTCTCTCTCACCATCTGTTGACAGGGGGACACTACTTGCTAGTTTGGACTGGTCTAGCAGGATTCCAGGAAAGGAGATTAACAAGAAATAAAATTTCACCATAAGTAGTGGACAAGAGTGGGTAGCATCAAGATCCAAAAGTGGCTTCAAAGAGGTGGGTTTTTAGCCTGGATTTGAATAGGGCTAGAGAAGTAGCCAGACACATACATATGCAGCAGTAAGCTGGAATGAATGAAGTCTGGAGTTGGCAATGGCAGAGAAGGGCACAGATAAAAGGGATCTGCCAGAAGAGCAGAGTTCCTGAGGAGGGGTGTAGTGTGATGATAGGAAAAATAGTGAGGAGCTGCAGAATGAATGCACTTGTAGGTTAATAGGAGAAGTTTGATAGGGAGCCAGTGAAGTGACTTGAGAAGAGGGTGTTACATGAGCATAGGTACACTGGCAGAAGATAAACCCTGCAGCTGAGTTTTGAACAGATTTAAGGGGAGAGAGATGATTCAGAGTCCAGTGGAGTAGGTTACAGTAGTCAAGATGGGAGGTGGCTAGTGAGTGGATGAGGGTCTTAGTAGTATGTGTAGAAAGGAAGGGACAAAATTTGCTGATATTAGAGAAAGAAGCGGCACATTTTAGTTATCTGTTGGATGTGTGCAGAGAGAGAGAGAATAGCCTCAAAGATAACACCAAGGTTGCAAGCTGAGGAAATGGAGGTAGTGTAGTGTCAACCACAGAAAAGAGGAAGAGGTGGGTTTAGGGGAAAGATAAGGAGCTCAGACATTTTCATTTCAGATAGCGGTGAGACATTCACACAGTAGTGTCGGATAAGCATGTAGAGAGATGGGGCTGGATTCCTGGAGAGATTTCAGGCGCAGAGAGGTAGATCGGAGAGTCGTCGGCATAAAGATTTTTCCTCCCATGGTTTTCAGTACCATAAGTGCATTAAGGGACTGAGTGTAGAGAGAGAAAAGTAGTAGAGGTCCCAAGATAGAACTCTTGAGGCACATTGACTGAAAACAGGCTGAAAATATGGCTTTAATAGAATTACAAAATCATCCAGACATAGTAATACGCCAGGCGGACAAAGGGGGAGCCATAGTAGTAATGGATAGAGAGCAATATTTATGTGAAGCTAAGTGACAACTCTCTCAAGCTGATACCAAATACTGCCGGAAGACCCCACGATCGATCTTCAGAAACAAATCAAAAATATTACATCTCAGGCATTGGAATGTGGCCTGATTTCTAAGAAGGAATATTTTCCTCAATGAATCTTCTGTGGCACGATTTTATTTAGTGCCTAAAGTACATAAAGATGTCCGGAATCCCCCAGGGAGACCCATAGTCTCCACAAGAGGCACAGTGTTAGAGCCATTATCCATCTATATCGACTCATATTTAAGACCATTAATGATACATATTCCTTCCTATATAAGAGACACCTCATTTTTTAAACACGTTAACAGAATACTCTGTATGGGCTTCTAAGGCCAAAGTGCTATTAGTCACCATGGACGTGTCTGCTCTTTATACTAATATCCCTCAGCAAGCAGCATACGAGGTTGTCATGGCATCCATGCGAGCCCGGGGAGATTTATCAGATGAGACAGTTTATTTCCCATTTAACAAAACTCACGATTTTTCAGAATTTTGAGTTTGAAGGAATTATATATCATCAAACATCCAGGGTGGCCATGGGTGCCACATGTGCCCCATCAGTGGCGAACTTATATATGGAAGCTTACTATTGGCTTACTATTTCACCATACAAGCACCATTTATATTATGGAAAAGATTCATTGACGACATATTTGTGCTATGGACAGGATCTGCTATAGAATTGCAAGACTTTTTGGTCTGGTTAAACGGTGTAAATTCTAATATTCAGTTTACATACACTTTTCATGAACGACAAATCGTTTTTCTTGATGTTGTCCAGAAAAGCCCACAAGGTTGGGTTACTTTAATACATAAGAAACCCACAGATCGTAACACGTTGCTTCATTATTGCAGCAGACATCCTAAACAATTACAGGATAGTTTGCCCCCTCTCTGTTTTTATGCTATCGCAGAAATTGTTCTCATTTGAATGATGATAAAAAAACAAGCAAAGCATTTAATACAAGAATTCCAACAGAGGATATCCCCAACAAGTCATTAAGGGTGCCTATAAAAGGACGCTCTATAATGACGGGACTATTGCTGCATTCACGCAAAAAAGTCAACTCCACTGATGACAATACTATTAATTTTATCACCAAATTTTCTCCACTTAGTGGTAGTATCAAATGAATCATTAAACGACATCAGAATGTATTAAATACCATCCCTTGTCTACAAAATAAAAAAAATTTGCTGCGTTTGGACTCGGCATTTCAATTTAAAGGAGAGACTCAGCCCAGCGAAGCTCAAGGCTTATCCAACAGGAGCGCGAGAGGAAATTCCGGGCCATAAGAAATGTGGCCACTGCAATGTATGTCAAATCTCAGAGGAGCTCAGTACCTTCCAATATCACGGACAAAACTACAAATTGAGACATTCCACCTCCTGTGCTTCTGATTATATAGTGTACGGCATCAGATGCCCGTGTGGGCTATTATATGTCGGTAAGACTACAAGACAATTAATTGCGAGTTCGAATGAACGAACATAAGAGCAGATTGAAGTGCAAGGTACAAGAAGCTCCGCTAGTTTCACATTGCATGCAATATCACATTTTTGATGACTTGAGATGCTTCGGAATAGATCGGATAGTGGCTGGTAGATCATGCAATTCTCGGGTTAAAACATTACTGATCCAAGAACAACAAATGGATCCATAGACTTCAATCAGTAACCCTGGGAGGTTTAAATAACATGATAGAATGGGGTGCGTGTATATAACTGGCCAGTGAAGGTGAAGGAGCTCCCTTGACGTTCAGATCATGTGATCAATAGAATATTTAAACCATAGTTTTTTTCTTAACCCGCATTCGCGGCGTTTTGAGAGAAAACCGACAAGGGTTTGGGAGCTGTATAGCCGTAGAATATAATTAAGTCTTTAGTAAGAACAAAAGCCTCCATTCTTAGACATATTCTGCTTGTGGGATTGACAGTGTAGAAAATAAATCATTCTATTCTCTTTCCATAGAGATTGTTTGAAAAATCAACCACCCTGACGAAGAAACGAAACGCATTGAAGGTGCCAGGAAGTTGGCGTTGGGGAAGTTCATTCACTATTTGAGATAAGCACAATCTCTAAACATATTTTGAGAGAATATTAAGAGTAGTCAACATCGGGTTATAAATGCTTGAACCCGTATATCTTTTTAAGAACCACTGTTAATGGTCGTTGATGCAAATGGGCAAATTATCTTTAGGGTAGCAAACAACTGAAGATATTGCCGATCCAGTCTGAGACCATTTGGTTCTTTTTAAGCTGAAACTCGTTACTATAATAGAGCCACGGCTCAAAAACGAGGGCAACAATGGCAAATTATACCAAACTCTTATTGTATGAGGGGCATTTACTTTATTTTTTTGAAAACAGGTTGGCAGTAGAGGAGAATCCATCAGATTATCAAAGAGGGAATCGAGTAAGGTCTCGACACCATGATGTTGACAGAAGCCTCAACAGCATGGCTTCCATCAAGACCTTACTTACCTCCCTCTTTGATAATCTGATTAAAGGCATGAACATACCAAAACAAGGCTTTGTCCTTATTTTCTTAGATATCGCATCAGCTTTCGACATAGTATCAGTCTCCTGCTTACCCAACTTCAACTTAAAGGCATTCAAAGTTCAGCACTAGACTGGTGTCGTTCTTATCTTTCAGATCGCCAACAACAGGTATGCATTGGTACACAATCAACTACATTTCAACAATCCAAGGAGTTCCTCAGGGCTTGTCACTTTCAGCCCTGCTATTCAATATATATATGCAGCCATTATGCACTGTCATTCAATCCTTTGGCATACTCTACCACATTTATGCAGACGATGTGCTTCTTTATGCCCCATTCTCACTGGATAACCCTAACTTCATTGGAATCATAGACTGCTTTAATGCAGTATCTACCTGGTTAGGAACCCGTAACCTGGAAGTAAACTATAAAAAAACAAAAAAAGCAAAACAGAAGTTCTGCTCATCACAGAGGATCCAACATTCATCCCACCATCAGTTAAGAATCCTGATCTGAAGTCAAATCACGAGGTTAGATATCTTGGTGTCACCCTGGACCAACATCTAAATATGGAAACCCACATAAACATGAAGGCTGTCTACCTCAAAATAAGATCACTTCGCCAGCTCCGACCCTTACTAGAACCTACTGATGTCCGCACTATATTCCAAGCCCTGGTCACGCCACTCTTTGGTTATGCTAATATCATACTTCATGGTCTACCAGCATATGCACTCCATCCTTTACAAATGGCTTTAAATACTGCTGCCTGATCAATCTATGGAGGGTCCAGATATGATCATGTTTCACCTCTCCTAATACAGCTATATTGGCTACCAATTAACAATCGACTCAAATACAAAGCCCTCTTACTTTCATTTAAAATTCTTCACCAAATCTCAGCTTCATTGCTGGAAAACCTCTTACATTGGACACCCGAAACCAGATCCAGGAGAACAAATATGGCTAATACCCTTACCATTCCAACTATGGTGAGAAAAAGTGGAGTGGAGGAGTGGCCTAGTGGTTGGGGCAAGGTACTTCAGGCCGGAAGGTCAGGGGTTCAAATCCCACTAGAGGACAGCAACCTTGGACTGGAAGGACTGGGGTTTCTAGTCCCACAGGTGCTCCTTGTGGTCTTGGGCAAGCCACTTAACCCTCCATAGCCCATGTTCCCTGTAAAATAGTTATCTCCAAGTTATAATGCCCTGTTCAATGTAATTTCAGTTTGTTCAATGTAAACAGCACTGATGCAGAATAGCGTGGTATATAAGAGAATGTAAATAAAATAAATAAAATAAAAAGCTCTCAATTTTGCCAGAAGCAGAGCCTTCTCCTATTTTGCCCCGCTGCTCTGGAACTCTCTTCCCTCCTCCTAGCCGCCTTATCACTGACCTTTCAACCATCCGCAAGGCAATTAAGACACATCTTTTCCAGCTTTCATTCGACCATGTTCCGTAACTGCTTATGGCCTCCCTGCTAATGCATATCTCTCTTTCAGCCTGTAAATAGTTACCTACTTTAGGTCACATGTTAACAATAGAATGTCTCCATGAGCTGAATAGCTATTTAAACATGTTCAATGTATTGTATACCTGTTCTATGTATTATTTGTACCTGTTCAATGTATTGTTCTTATGTAAACCATGCTGATCTTAAAAAGCATGGTATATAAAACCAAATAAATAAAATAAATAAAAATAAACATACACTAAAAATGCGATGGAAGAGATGATAAAACCAGGACAGAACAGAGCCCCTAAATCCAAGGAAGGAAAGAGTATAGAGGGGAAGGTGGTGGTCAACAGTGTCAAAGGCAGGAGAAAGGTCAAGAAAGATGAGGACTGGGTAAAGGCCCTTGGATTTGGCAATGAACAGGTTGCTGGAGACTTCGGCAAGAGCCATTTCTGTGGAGTGTAGAGGATGAAAACCAGACTGCAGTGGATCCAGAAGGGCTTGAGAGGAAAAAGTCAAGACGGTGGCAGTGATCCACCACCTCATTGTGATATAATTTGTACTCCAGTAGCAGTGTCCCATTCATTATCCTCCTTCCATCAGGTCTCTAAGATGCCAGTTTATATATATTCTAGCTCTAACATGAAACGTATACAGGAGGAGGGGCAGGACCCATGAATTTTCATTAATTTTCAAGGCCCCATGTTGGCTGGCTGGTGGTACTGGGTATAGGTCATGGTGGTGTTCCAGAGGTAGAGTTAACCCTATTTCTGTGACTGACCACCCCCCCCCCCCAAATCCACTAATGTGACTTCATTTGGGTACCTGACCCATTGTTTCAGTACTCTGCCTTAAGAGCTTGCTTACTGGCTGGTCCTTTTGAGCACATGTATAGATTTTATTTATTTAGCAAGTTTTCTATACCACTTTAGCCTTCAGTCTAAGCAGTTTACATTAAAACTCAACTGTTCACAAAAAAACAAGGAAGGTGTGTAAGATTCATTCTCCAGTATCAAGCAGGAAGTAAGTCCTTACATATGGGTAATGTTAATGACAGAGCCCATGCAGGAACACTCCCCAGCTTCCATAAGAAGCTTTAGGAAGGACCATCATGCATGCGTGCCAGCCTTCCTGCCCAAAGGACCCATCTTACCTCGGTCGTCTTTTTTCCGTGGAGCCTCTCAGATGTCATTCTGTCCCCGGAAATTAGTTGATACCTTTGTGTTTGTGTTTTTCGGTACTTTTTTTTTTTTCTCTAGCACGTGCTTCTCGGGGTCTTTCTGCCTGTCTTTGGGAGCATTGGTGCCTTGGTGCTGTTTTTTCTCAGGTTCTCTTCTGATGCATGGGTGTGTTGTGTTTCTATTTTTTTTTCTCTTGTGCCTCCCTGGTTGGCTGGGATGTTGGGGTTCTTTGAATTGGCGAAACCATCTTTCCCCAACATATCAAAGCCGGCCAGTGGCTTCAAGAAGTGCTTCCAGTGTGGCCGGACCATCTCCATGATGGACTGACAGAACTGGTGCCTT
The DNA here is from genome assembly GCA_033557465.1 of Ichthyophis bannanicus. Classification (NCBI taxonomy): domain Eukaryota; kingdom Metazoa; phylum Chordata; class Amphibia; order Gymnophiona; family Ichthyophiidae; genus Ichthyophis; species Ichthyophis bannanicus. The sequence goes on from CM066031.1 coordinate 555,291,658, forward strand.
CATTGCCTTGGGCCTGACCATGAGCCCTCTTCTTGCAGATGATGTGCAAGAGGCTCCGGAATTGAGAGAAACAGTGGGAATCGCTGTTCGGTTCCTTAATCTTCGGCATCGGCACTGCCATTTGATGTCGGCGTCGATGCCCTCGAAAGTCTCTGGCAAGGCTTCGGCTTCGGCTTCACGTGGTGGCAGTGCTCATTTTGGAGCCGAGGTGCTGTGGGGCCTTGGGAGGAGATATTGGGTGACTCCCAATACCCTGACCATCGTGGAGTCCTTGACGATAGAACCAGCACTGGAGACTGCCATTGCTGCCCCAGTCTCCCTTACTTTGGACACCATGCTTCTTACCGAGTGCATGCAGGCTCACGAGTGCAGTCTGACTGTTCCTGGCCATGCAGGCTGCCTGGGACCTGGTACATTCGGGTTCCTCTGTGCCAAGGGCAGCCCTGTCCACAGTGGTGGCCTCCCTGTCGGAGGTGCAGCTCATCTTGGAGGCCCACACTCTCCTCAGCTGGGGAAACGGTTTGGGCAGACTGTCAGTCCCTCTCGGCACCCGGGGTTCTCCACTGAACACCTCTGGGTCAGATCATTCAGAGCCTCTGGCTTCCTCCACCACTCCCAAACACCAACAGTGCTGTGAAGTCATGTTGGTACTTCGATTTCCTCTCAGACTTCAATTCTGATGGCTGGGAGACTGAAGAGTTCCCAGTACCCGAATGCCCTCAGATCCCTCTCTGCCTTACGAGTACCAGAAGTCCCCACCAGAGGATATTTTCTTCCATGAGTTTGAGGGAGATGGCCAAAGCCTTACCCTTTGCCATCGGGGCAGAGGAGAAGTCCAGGACGGAAGAGTTGGAGATTCTCTAATATTTTTCCCCTCCCAGGGAAGCTAGTACAGTCCCTGTACACAGGATCTTGGAGCAACTGCTGTTCTGCATGTGGGAGACTATCTTCACTGTGCCCCTGGTGAGTAGGCGGTTGGACTTGATGTATCAAGTCCATAAAAGCCTAGGCTTCGAAAACCCATAGCTCCCGCATAATTCTATGGTTGTAGAGTCGGCCATGCGGAGAATCTAGAGCACTAAAACCCACTCCTCCGTGCCCCCCCAATTTGGGAGGCTCGGACCCTGGATGGCATTGGGAGGGTTACAAAAACCAGTCCAATACGTGATTATTGTAGGAACTAACATACTGCCAGCCAGAAATGTACCACAAAGAAGCAGATAATCACGTAGAATTATTTGTAATTCTACGTGATTATCTGCTTCTTTGTGGTACATTTCTGGCATTGGGAGGGTTCCATGTTAGTAAGCCCTCTTCCAGGCCTATCAACTTTACATGGGCATGTACCTTAGGGATCTAGCCAGTGACCTGGCTGATTTCTCAGCCATCCTTTTGGATGAATGGCTCAAGCATTACCATGGTCTTGTCTTCAAGACCAGAGTGCTCCAAGTATATGACCAGGATATAGCCTATGATAGCTTTAAGTAAGTCGGTGGCTGTAATGGGCATTGGGACTCTCCTTTTGGCTTGGCTGTAGTCTTTTGATTTAGAAAAGTGAGGACAAGCTAGGGGAATGTCCCTTGCTGGGGCGAAAACCTTTTTGGCAAGCCCATGGAGGACAAAGCCAGAGAGCTTGAACATGAGCAATTGACAATGACCCGGCTCTCACATAAGATGGGTGATCTGGGTTATCCATCTAAGAAGTAGTCCTTGGGGTGGAGGGGAGGCCTTTTATCCCAAGAAGGGGAAATACTACATTGGCTACCCACCATATCAGCCCTGTCATGGCTCTCAACAGGGGCAGCAGCAGAAGGGGCAGGGCCAGCAGCAACAGCAACACTGGTCCAAGCCCCAAAATTCCCAGCCTGTACCACAACCACAGTCTGGAGGAGGGTTTTGATTTCTTAAGAAGCATGACATCCCTTCACGTTCCAAACCTCATTCCAACTCGGGTAGGAGGGCGATTGATCCATTTTGCCCACAGGTAGCCAACCATAACATCAGATTCCTGGGCCTTCAAAATAGTCCAGGACGGGTACCTATTGCATTTTGATCAACTTCTCCCCATTTTTTTCCCCAGGGGAGTACTCTTTAACCTTCCCACGGAGAGCTCCTCTAGCAGGAGATCCAGGGTCTTTTGACCAACCTGACTGTCCAGCTGGTCTCCCCTTTCAAATCGGAAAGAGGTTCTACTCTAGTTATTTTCTGGTTTCCAAGAAAAGAGGAGGCTTCAGGCCAGTGGTAGGATCCGAACAGACTAGGAACTGGTTTGGTCCCAGTCCTCCCATGTGCGTGATGGCCAGGTTGCTCCACCTCGTGTGGAGGCATTGCAGCGACCGTACGCTTGGGCCGCTGCCCTCTATCGAGGTGCAGCAACCTAGCTGTTGCCTTGCTGCCTGATTCCCCTGCTTGACGATGTTTTGACAGCATCGGGGCTTCTCACTGTGCCACGATCCCCTAATGCAGTCAAACATTGTCAGGCTGGAGGATTCCCCCCAATGCAGTGCTTGCGTTTCAATGCTGTGTTTGGCCTGGTTCAATGAACCAGCCTGAACCGGCCCAATCCCAGCACTGCTCAGACCCATATTGTATCTTTGAAACCCCAACCACTTCCTACTGAGGGAAAAATTCTAAATGGTCGCCTTAGCCAGAGAGCTGCAGAACAGTTCATGTCACGCCGCTAGCCTGCCTACAGAGGAGACTAGCGCAGTGGACACTCTTTACATAATGGTGTAAGGTCATGGGTCATCTCAGGGACAAGGTGGTTGTCACTCCACCACTGCAGCAGTCCCTGTCCTGGGGGCTATAACCACAAAATCTCAGAGGGAGCCCATCTCAAAGGTCTCTGCAGACAGGGTCTCTGGACGGCTGCAGAAAGCCACCACTAGATCAACTTCCTGGAGCTCCGTACCATTTCCATTGCGCTCAAAGCTTTTCGGGAGCAGCTAGCCAACCAAGTTGTCCTCATCCAGACCAAAAACCAAGTAGTGATGTTCTGTCAACAAGCAGGGGGGGCACAGGGTTTTATCTCCCCTGCTTGGGAAACAGTGCATCTTTGGAAGTTCGCCATTTCACACAGCATGCTTCTCTGAGTAGTATGTGCTGGAGGAACCCAATGACCTGGCAGATTGACTTAGCAGAATCCTTCAACTGCATGAATGGCTCCTCGCCAGACAAGTTGCCAGCCACATCTTCCAGCTGTGGGGCATGCCGAGCATAGTCTGCGTCGCTGGACAATGCCTAGGTGCCGCAGTTCTGCTCCAGTTTGGCATGCAGCAGTCTGATAGCTCCTGATGCCTCTCTGCTGAATTGGAGCAAAGGCTGCCTTTAAGCTTATCCACCAACTTCCTTGGTGGCCAGAATCCTCTTCAAGCTCAAGGAGGACAGCACTACCTACTACTACTACTGAGCCATTTATATAGCGCTACAAGTCGTATGCAGCTCTGCACAGACGGGTAAGAGACAGTCCCTGCTCATCAGAGCTTACAGTCTAGTCAAGACAAACACAGAAGGTGTAGGCAGGGATATAAAGCAAGGGGAAAGAAAGGAAATCAGGTGAGTCAAGATCCAAAAGCAGCAGCGAAGAGGTGAGTTTTCAGCCTGGATTTTAACCATGATCCTCCTTGCTCCACACTGGCCCAGACAGTCCTTCTTCCCTCTTCTCCTGTCTATCTCGGAGGCAGCCTCTCCAGCTCTGTGCCATCCCAGATTTGATCTCCCAGGATAGGAGAGCTTGACTTTACCTCAGCGTCTGCTTCCTGTCTCGCATTGTGTGGATGCTAAGCACATAGTTCAGAGCTCCACTACCAGCCGATTGTGGAGAATGTGCTCTTAGCTTCGTGAAAGGACTCAACACAACGTTCCTACTTTTTCAAATGATGTATATTCTGGTGCACAGACAAGTCGCTGAACTCCTTTTCTTGCTTGGTTGGAGGCTTTGCTGACTTACCTGCTCCACCTGTCCAGCCTGGCCCTCAAATTGAACTCTAAGTGCATCTCAGCACCGTGGCAGCCTACCATCATGGGGTGGATAGCAAACCTATCTCTGTGCATCCTCTTGTGAGTTTAATGAGAGGCCCCTCGCTCGCTAAGCCTCCTATAAAGCCCCTGCTTGTGGCATGGGACCTTAATGTAATACTCTGGCAGGTTTTTATCTTCACCTTTTGAGCCACTCTGCTCCTTCCTGCTTAAATCTCTCAGCTGGAAAGCCATCTTAATGGTGGTCACCTCTGCATGTAGAGTTAGCGAGCTGCAAGCGCTAGTGGTGCACCTTCCATACAAGAGATTCCATCATAATTGAGTAGTCTGCCTTTCAGCTCAACCAGTCAGTGGTTTTACCCACCTTCTTCCTAGGCCTCACACCAACAGAGCAGAGGCTTCCTTGCATACTGTAGATTGCAGGAGGGTGCTATCTTTCTATCTAAAACAAAAGCCCACCATCACTGCTCTTAGCTTTTTGTCTCCTTTGATCCCAATAGACTGGGAGTAGTGGTCTCCAAGCGCACCCTTTTGCTTTGGGTTGCAGACCGCATCTCCTGTGCATACACGCAAGCTAGCCTGAACCTTGAACAACATGTTATGGCTCATAATGTTCAAGCTATGGCCGCTTCTGTGGCAAACTTGTGCTCGGTCTCCACAGTGGAGATCTGTAGGGATGCAATATGGTCCTCTGTCCACACTTTTACGGCCTACTACTGTCCGGATAGAGATTCCTAGCATGACAGCAACTTTGGCCAAGCCATACTCCGGCATCTCTTTAAGATTTGAAGCATCTCCTTCCCATTGGCCCTTCTGTCCATCCAGGCTACTGTAGAGTCTCTCCTGATGTTGATGTCCCTGCTGGATGCTAATTCTCAGAACTTTACAGCACTGATACTGCTTTTCTCAGTTTTGTTTTTTCTGGTTGCCCCATTGTGGGTTTTTTTGTAGCCTGTAGCTTGTGAGCTCCTATGTGAGGACTGACTTCCTGCTTGGTCCCAGAAAAAGCGTAGTTACTCACCTATAGCAGGTTTTCAACAGCAGGAATAAGTCCTCGCTACCCTCTCTCCTCCCCATGAAGTTGATTTGTTTTTTGCTTGATTTTAGCTATGTCATACTGAGGTAAGATGGCTCCTTTGTGTGGGAAGACTGGCACACATGTGCAGTGATCCTCCCAAAAGCTTCCTAAGGAAGCTGGGGAGCATTCTCGTGTGTTCTCGGTGACATTGCCCATATTTGAGGACCGATACCTGCTTTTCCCAGAGAACACCTGCTACAGGTGATGAACTACGCTTTTTAATGTATATGCATCTTTTGATCCAGAGAAACCTTTTTGCATTCACACCAACAAGGGTTTAGTGAAGATGGTAATAAGTCATTGCATTAATAAATCTTAAGTCTCTTATAGAACCCACACGTGATGGTGGCCATACTGGACTTAGTGCTTACCAATGGGGAAAGTGTTTGATGTTAGTGAGAGATCAACCTGCAACTAGTGATCACCTGTTGACATGGTTCAGTATTAGTACTAGGGCTGATAAAATCATTTCAAAAGAGGAGGGTCTTATCTTTGCAAAGTTAGTTTTTTCTTAAAGTCTGAGACAATAACTCAATCGTTAGCAGGATAGGAACAGCTGTGGGATGTAGAAAAACAGTTGGCAAAACTGACAGGGAATATTTTAAAGGCAACAGATTTTTTTAGGTAAATGGAAAAGGAGGCCGCTATGGTTTTCAAAAGAAGTAGCTGAGAAGGTGAAGAAATAGGGAGACCTTCATGAAATACAAGAGATCACAGAGATAGGAAAACTGGCGTCTATATTTTGAGAAACTTAGAAAAGCTAGCAAAGTAGTCAGGAAAGCAAAGGTACAAAAAGAAGAAGAAATATCCCCATGTTTTATTGCATTGCCTAAGACATTTTTCAGATATGTTAGAGGAGGAAGGGCAAAAGTCATGTTGTCCGACTCAAGGGTGCAGGGGAGGAATATGCAGAAACTGCTTAACAAATATTTCTGTTCTGTGTTCACAAATGAAGGGCCTGGAGTAGGACCTCAGAAAACACCCACAAATAGGAATGGAAGCGACTGGAATCTCGAATGATTCTCAGAAGACTGTTTTGAAGAGCAAGCTAAACGAAAAGTAGACAAAGCTATGGGTCCAGAAGGGATACATCCAAGAATACTGAGGGAACTTGGATGTTCTAGCGGCTCCACTGTCTGATCTTTTCAGTGCCTCTTTTGCTTTGGGAATGGTGCCAAAGGACTGGAGAAAGGCACATGTGGTCTCTCTACACAAAAGCAGACGTAAGGATGACATTGAGAACTACAGGCCAGTTAGTCTAATCTCTGTGGTTAGTAAATTATTGGAAAGACTACTAAAGGAGAGAATAGTGAGGTTTCTGGAGTACAATGGATTGCAGGATGTGAGGCAGCATGGATTCACCAGAGGCAGGTCTTGTCAGACAAATCTGATTTCTTTGACCGGATGACCAGGGAGTTTATTTTATTTATTTTTATTTAACAGTATTTCTAAACCGCCTTATGATAATCAAGGTGGTATCACAGCAAACAATCTAGTAGTGTGAGTGTGTTATACATGCAGTGAGGGTGGAAATTTAGTTGGGTGTGTGTTGTGTTGTGAGCTAGATTGGTTTGAGCTATGTACAATGTGGGCTATATACAGTGGTGCTAAAAACATTTTATATATACATATAGTGTTAGTCGGTAACGTGTGCTGCTATACATTTACTTAGTTTATGTGATGTGTCCATAGTGTTCTCTGAACAGCATGGTTTTCAGCTGTTTTCTGAAGTCCTTGAGGTCTGTAGTTGCTCTCAAATCGTCCGGTAGTTTGTTCCATATTGTTGGAGCAGCCATGGAGAGTGCTCTGTCTGTTGTGTCCTTGCGTGTGTGTTTGTATTCACTTGGGGTGCTGACTCGGTTGTGTGTTTGTTTTCTTCTAGGCCGAGTGCTGGTGTCTGGTTGTATGAGGGCGTGTAGGCTGTTTGCTGTTTTATCTTAAATAGGTTTATGATAGTTTTGTATCTGATGCGTGCATCGATTGGAAGCCAGTGTAAGTCCTTTAAGGTGGGTGTGATGTGTTCTTGTCTTGCAGTTCCGGATATGATTCGTGCTGCGGTGTTTTGTGCCAGTTGGAGTGGTTTGATAGCTTGTTTCGGTAGTCCAAGGTATATCGGATTGCAAAAGTCCAGTAGAGGGGTTATCAGTGCTTGACAGACGGTACGGAAGTGTTCTGGGGCGAGGAGTGGTTTCAGTCTCCTGATGATTCGCATCTTGTAGTAGGCTTTTTGTATTGTTTTGCTTATGTGTTGGACCGAGGGAAAGCCCTGGATGTGGTGTATTTAGATTTCAGTAAAGTCTTTGATACCGTTTCACACAGGTGACTTATAAACAACCTGAGCATCCTAGGGATGGACCCTAAAGTTACTGATTGGGTTAGAAATTGGTTGAGTGGGAAGCGACAAAGTACAGGTAAATGGTGTGCTGCAGGGATCTGTCCTTGGTCCGATTTTTTTTTTTATTTTATTTTTATTCTTTTTATGTTTAACATCTTTTTTAGTAATATTGTGGGAGGACTGTCAGGTAAGGTTTGCTTGTTGGCAGACTATACCAAAATCTGCAATAGAGTAGACCCATAGGAAGGAGTCATCAACGTGAGGAGGGATCTAGCTAACTTGAAGAATGGTCTAGAATATGGCAGCTGAAATTTAATGCTAAAAACCACAGGGTTGTGCATTTGGGCTGCAAAAATTTAGAAGTTGCTGTACAGTGTAGGGGGATGGGGTACTTCTCTTCACAAAAGAAGAGCGGGACCTGTGTGTAATTGTCTGACAATCTGTAGCTAAACGGGTAGAAAAGGCGACTGCGAAAGCCAGAAGGATGTTTGGGTGTATAGGGAGAGGACTGGCCAGCAGAAAAAAGGCAATAGTGCCTCTATATAAGTCTCTGGTGCAACCTCATTTGGTGTATTGTGTGCAATTCTGGAGACCGCACCTTCAGAAGGATATAGGCAGGTTGGAGTCAGAGGGTGGCTACTAAAATGGTTAGTGGTCTTCATTATGAAACACATGAAGACAAATTTAAAGATCTTAATATGTAATCCACTGCTTGCCCCACTACAAGCATTGTGGAACCTGTGTCTTTTAGGGAAACTGCTAGGTATTTGTGATCTAGATTGGCCACTGTTGGAAACAGGATACTGGGCTTTGATGGCCCTTGATCTGACCCAGTATGGCATATCTTATGTTCTTATGCTCTTACTTTAGTGGAAAGGCGGAATAGAGGAAATATGATAGACATTTAAATACCTCAGTGGCATAAATGCACAGAAGTATCTCTTTCAATTGAAGGCATGCTCTGCTATGAGGGGACATAGGATAAGAGTGAAGGGATAGGCTCTGGAATAATATGTGGAAATATTTCTTTATGGAGAGAGTGGTAGATGTGTGAAATAGTCTCCTGGTGGAGGTGGTGGACACGAGGCTAGTATCTGAAATTTTAAAAAAAAAAAAAAAAAAAAAAAAAAAAAGCATGGGACAAACACAGGATCTCTAAGGGTAAAAAGGGGACTATTGTAGTTGATATGGAAGGGCAGGCTAGATAGGCCATATGGCCTTTTCTGCTGTCATGTTTATATCATCTGGTTGCACCCTGTTTGTTTGGTATATTTATATCTGGTGATACTTGTGTCCTCTGCCCCCCTCTTCCTCTATGGGACTTGCCTGTTTTCCCCTGTCCTTTTTGTTCATGAATATTCAGGGAAAGTATGACATAAAGCAGGGCATGCTGAACCTGTTCTGGGGACCTCATGTTAGGTTAGCAGGACATCCAGAACAAATATGTACAAGATACATTTGCATTTATTGGGTCTCTACTGCATGCAGATTTCTCACGTATGTTCATTGTGGATGTCCTGCAGACTTACTGTGGGGTCCCAAACAGATTTGGGAAGCCCTGATATATGAAATTGTAAAGTGTGGGCTCTCTGTGTAAAAACATGACTAAAGTTGATTTCTTCAAATTCTACATGCTGCCAGCCACGCTTTGCTCTGATTTACTACCTTTTTGAAATGAACTTTAAAAAAAAAAAGGCAACTGCATGTGAGCAGCATTGACATGTTTGTGGCAGTTGTCTTGTAGAATATGAAAACCCCAGGTGAGCTACAGGAGATTGCTCACTTTGTATTCGTTTTCTTTATTCATTTATTTACATAAAAAAATTCTCAACTATATCCAGGGTGTGCTCTGTTGCATATGTCTGATAACTTCATGTGTTTTTTTTTATTTTTATATTCTGAACAGATTTATGGGGGATTATTTTCTGAAGACCGCTGTTGGTACCGCTGCAGATTGCAACAAGTGATCAGCGATGAAACGGTATTAAATACAATGTCGTTTGTGGTTTACTGTGCTGAGATACATCTATATCTGCAGGCAGATAATCAATAGTCATCTTACTGAAATGTTTTTTTTAAACCAGCTTTATTGCATTTTAACATAACCATCCTGCACAACCCCACGCTTCCCAGTGGGAGGTCCCAAAGAAGTAACAGGCATAGTATTATATAAACCAGAGAACATTCTAACAGTCCAACACAGCTAGCAAATCTAACAAGTACAATTCCCTGTACAAAAAACGAGAGAGCACAACCACCCGTAAGCAAATTCAGGAACAAACCTGAAACAGATGTGCCAAGACAGTGGTAGAATAAGCAGTCTTTATTAACCACACCAATGAATTTCGGCTGACGCTTTCTTCAGGGGAATACACCTCAAATGATTAAACACATATATAAATGACCACTAAACCAAACATTTAAAAACATAGTTTAAAATAATTATAAATAAGCATTAAAATAATAAATGAACCCAGACAATGATACAAATAATAAAATAAACTAATATAAAGGTATTATGTTCTATAGTCTAATTTATTATACGAGTCTTAAGCGGAATAAGCTGTGTGTGAAACTATTCACTAAAGGGTGTGACCAGAAGGGACAAGGAAGATGCCATATAAACCCCTTGGTTAAACTATATGCTATGTGCTGCGTTATAAAAGCGACCCTTATCAGAATTATTAGGACATGCCCAAAAGTTATACAGTATCAACCCATTGTGTCATTGTGAGATAGCAACAGTCCTGTGGTATTTTGAACTGTTTGGAGAGAGCAGGAAACCATGTAAATTTATGCTTATACCTCTTTTTTAGTTGCTGCAACAACCGCTAAGCGATGTCTACCAGTTGTGAAATCTGACTGGAGGAGGAAAAGACATGTAAACATAAAACCAGATGCATATAAACCAGCAAATTGGCATAAAAATTGCCTATAGAATAAAGGGGCACTTGCCTTTTAATACTCGGACGTCTTCCAACCAGGCCCTCTTACCCTGCCAGAGAACACCCCACATCAGCCCCTTACAGAGACAAAGGCAACTCCGCCCACTAACGACAAAGCTTTTTTAATTGCTGCAGTTTGTCCTGTATATTAAGTTTTCAGATCCTGGGGGAGATAAATACCTGTGTATTTAAGCCAGCCCTCCAACCACTAAAAGCCATGCTTTCCCCCACCTTCTCCGTTCCCCTGAGCCTCGCATTGGTCCATATTAATCTTTAGTCCTGAAAAACTGCCAAATTGCCACAGAAGCCGTCCCAAGGCTGCCCAGCCCTTCTCAATGTTTTGCATGCTAAGCAACATATCATCAGCAAACAGACTGATTTTACACTCTATGCAATCCACTGCAACTCCCCGAATTGCCGTGGTAAACAGTAATTTGATCACCAAAGGCTCTAGTGCCAATATAAATAATAATGGGGACAAGGGGCAACCCTGACGGATTCCCTTGCCAGTTCAAAGGATTATAGTAAAGGGTGGGGACGCACTGTTCAGAGCACTTGCCCACAACAAAAATACAGCGGAGGGCAATTACCACAGCCTAGCAAGGGTAATTGGTAAACACTTATCTCCAGGAACAAGCAGGAACGAGAGTTCACATATGGGTACGTCGGTACCGACGGAGTCTGCGTGGGAACGCTTCCCAGCATCCAATCAAAGAGCTTTTGGAAGCATCCCACCACGCCTGCGTGCTGCCTTCCCGCCTTTCCCAACTGCCTCTCCTCAGTTCCTGAGCGGTCCTCCAGTTTAGTCCTCCACATCCAGGTAGTGCAACTCCTCCTGCAGCCTGGAGACTGGACCAATCAAAATCTTCCTCTGGTTGTAGGTATTCTGTCGGAGCTCCCATCAGCCCCCAGTGTGTCCAGTCTCCTTGCAGCTGGAGGACGTGTGTGCCTGGTTTGGCGCACTTAGGGACGATTGGAAGCAACACTAGAGAGCTATTTTGTTAGGTTTTTTCTTTTTCCCCTATCTTTTACTTCAATTATTTTTAAGGTAGCTGTCTCTTTAATTTCTATCTGCAGAAGCACACAGCAGACAAGGGCCTGGGCTATACTGACCTTCTTCCTCTCATGCAGGAGTTGGTTGCAGTCAGGGGGCTTTGATCTCTCCTCCTAGACTGTACGGAGGGGTGATCTGCCTTAGCCAGCACTCTGTTGTCCCCGGGCAGCCTAAATTCTTTCAGCTGCCTTCCTCCTTGCGATCCCCGACGCTTTGGCTGGTGATTGACAGGCCAGCTCGGCAGCGTGCTCCCGCTCTAGATTCGAGCGGCGGGCCGTCTGCCGGCGATCCGAGGCAGCTGTGGTGAGTGTTTCCTTCGGGGGACCTTTATTTCTCCCTCAAGAGCTTTTCATTATGTCTTTATTTCTTTATTCTCCAGGACCAAGCAGGAAGTCAGTCCTCACTTATGGGTGACGTCGGCGCCGACGGAGCCCTCGCGGAGCAATTTTCCCCAGCTTTCAAAGAAAGCCTTTGGGAATTGCAGCGCGCATGCGCGGTCGTCTTCCCGCCCGAGGGTGCCATCTTAGCCAGTCTTCTTTTTTCCGCGGAGCCCTACAGACGTCCCTGTCTTGTCCCCGCGAAAAAGTCGATTTTCTTCTTTATTTTATCCTTTTTTCCTTCGGTTCGACGCCGATCTTTTTCCCGCCCGGACTCGTGACGCCGGTCACGAGTCCTCTTACTTTTTTCGGTTTTTCTGACTTAGTCAGCTTTCGTTTTCGGTTTTTCCCTGGCAGCCCGGTCCTTTGACCTCGCAGGGGCCCTTTTTCCCCCGATGGCTGCCAGTGGGTTTAAGCGGTGTGGTCGGTGTGACCGAAATATGTTGCTAACTGACACACACGACTTTTGCCTCCGCTGCCTGGGCCCGGATCATGAGGCTGCAGCTCCCCAACAGGGCCAGCAGGCCAAGGGACGGGGTAACGGGTCCCGTAGGCAGCAAACCCCCAAGCCTGCACCACCAGCCCCTGCTCAGCAGGGTGCGGGTTTTTGACTCACACAGCATAGCCTTTCCCCCCCCGCTGGTTCCTCCCAGCACCGGTGGCCGGCTGGTTCACTTCGCCCACAGGTGGTCCAGCATCACCGCAGATGCCTGGGTGCTTCAAGTCGTGCGAGAAGGCTATCTTATCCACTTCCATCAGGTTCCTCCCTCCTATTTTCCGGGGGAACCTCCGCGACCCCCTCTGCACAGGGAATTACTCCTTCAGGAGTTAGCAGGTCTTCTGCAGGAACAGGCGGTGGAACCGGTGCCACACCACCTGAGAGGTCAAGGCTTTTATTCCAGGTATTTTCTGATACCAAAGAGAACAGGGGGCCTCAGACCCATCCTGGACTTGCGCAACCTCAACAAGTTCCTTGTGCGGGAGAAGTTCAAAATGCTTACCCTTGGAATCCTTCTGCCCTACCTCCAGCAGGGAGATTGGCTATGCTCCTTGGATCTAAAGGATGCCTACACGCACATCCTCATCCACCCAAGCCACCGCCAATACCTACGGTTTGTGGTGGCAGGAAATCATTACCAGTACAGAGTACTGCCCTTTGGCCTGTCCTCCGCACCGCGAGTCTTCACAAAATGTCTCGCGGTCGTGGCGGCCCATCTCCGGCTTCACGGCCTCTGTCTTTCCGTACCTCGACGACTGGCTCATCAGAGCAGCGTCCGCTCGGGAGGTCACCGACGCCACGCGCCGCACGGTGACTCTTCTGCAGCACTTGGGCTTTGTTATAAACTTCGCAAAGTCCACTTTGCTCCCCTCACAGGATCTCGAGTTCATCGGCGCAAGACTGCACACTCCTCAGGCGCGAGCATACCTACCGCTCGACAGGGCTCAACGGCTCATGGACCTAGCCGACCGCTTTCGCAGCCAGCCCCTGGTCTCCGCCAGGCGCTTCCTGAGACTACTCGGCCATATGGCTTCCACCGTCCATGTGACCCCCAATGCCCGCCTGAATATGCGGTCTGCTCAATGGTGTCTCCGCCAGCAGTGGCGACAAGCCACAGGCGGCCTAGCAGACCTAGTGCGCGTCTCCGAGCCGCTGATCTCGTCTCTCCGGTGGTGGCTCCGGCAGCCGAACCTAATATTCGGAATGCCTTTCCAGTCACCTCAGCCGACCCGGGTGCTGACCACCGATGCATCCCTCCTGGGCTGGGGAGCACATTGCCAAGAGGCACGTACTCAGGGCCTCTGGACCGCGTGGGAGTCTGCTCAGCAGATCAACTTCCTGGAGCTCAGGGCGATCCGCCTAGCTCTCCAGGCCTTCTCCCACCTGACTTCCCACCAGTCCGTCCTTGTCCAGACGGACAATCAAGTTGCCATGTTCTACGTGAACAAGCAGGGGGGCACGGGCTCCTTCCTCCTCTGCCGGGAGGCACAGAAGCTCTGCTCTTGGGCCGTCAGTCACGGCATTCTCCTCAAGGCAGTTTATCTCCCGGGCCAAGAAAATTGCCTTGCGGACAAACTCAGCAGGGTCCTCCAGCCGCACGAGTGGCGTCTGGATCCCTTGGTAGTTCAGAAGCTCTTCCTCGAGTGGGGCCTCCCCACGGTGGATCTCTTTGCCAGTCCTCACAACCGGCAGCTTCCTCGCTTCTGCTCTCGTCAGCCACACCCCCTTCGGGTTGCGGCGGACGCCTTTCTGATCTCATGGTCGGGGAGCCTTCTGTACGCTTTCCCTCCCATCCCGCTAGTCTCTCGGACTCTTTTCAAGGTTCTCCGAGACAAAGCCTTCATGATCCTGGTGGCCCCTCGCTGGCCCAGGCAGCCGTGGTTTCCGCTCCTGCTGCAACTGGCGGTGGAGGATCCAATCCCTCTGGGGGTACAACCGGATCTCCTCACTCAGGATCAGGGGTCCCTACTGCACCCCAACCTCAGGTCTCTCAACCTCATGGCCTGGCTGCTGAGAGGGTAGTCCTTGCTCCCCTTCTCCTGCCGGCGGAGGTGGAGGAGGTCGTCTTGGCTTCGCGACGGCCTTCTACCCGCAAATGCTACGCCCTTAAATGGCGTCGCTTTGCAGTCTGGTGTACCCAACAGTCTCAGGATCCCTTCTCCTGCCCGGTGTCGGTGATCTTGCAGTACTTGCTGCACCTCTCTAATCTGGGACTTAAGTCCAACTCCGTCAAAGTTCACCTCAGTGCTCTTTCAGCACATCATGTGCCGGTGGACGGCAGACCTCTCTCCAACGACCCTCTCGTAGCGAGGTTTCTCTGAGGTCTTCTTCTACTTAAACCACCTCTGCGCCCGCCAGCGCCTGACTGGGACCTGAATGTGGTTTTGCAGCGGATCACCTGTCCGCCTTTTGAACCTATGGCTACCTGTTCTCTCCGTTTTCTGTCTTGGAAAACACTGTTCTTGATAGCCCTCACTTCCGCTAGACGCGTAAGTGAATTGCAGGCCCTCGTGTCTGATCCCCCTTACACTAGGTTCTACAAGAATAGGGTAGTCCTACGGACTCACCCGAAATTTCTGCCTAAAGTGGTCTCCCCTTTTCACATCAATCAGGAGGTGGTACTTCCAACCTTCTTTCCCAGACCACACTCCAGCCGAGCTGAGACGGTCCTCCATACCCTGGACTGTAGAAGGGCATTGAACTTCTACCTTGACCGTACGCGGGAGCACCGTAAAGCTGCTCAGCTTTTTGTGTCTTTTGACCCCAATAAATTGGGGCTCCCGGTCTCCAAGCGTACTCTGTCCATCTGGGTTGCGGACTGTATCTCTTGGGCTTATGGGGCAGCCGGACTCTCCTTAGAAAGTCGAGTCACGGCTCATTGCGTTCGGGCAAAGGCCACGTCAGTGGCTTACCTCCGCTCTGTTCCGCTGGCAGACATCTGCCGGGCCGCTACTTGGTCTTCGAGCCAGACTTTTGCGGTCCATTACTGTCTCGAGAGGGAGTCCCGCAGGGACAGTGCTTTCGGACAGGCAGTCCTCCGTAGTCTCTTTGAGGTCTGAGCAACTCCTACCCTCCATCCCGGATGTGGGCTACCGGTGGGTGATAATTCAGCGAAGATTCTATCCTTCTGTGCTGCTGAGCTAGAGGGAGCTCATTTCTGTGCTTAGGGTCTCCGGTAGCCTTGAGCTTGGGAGTCCCATAAGTGAGGACTGACTTCCTGCTTGGTCCTGGAGAAAGCGTAGTTACTCACCTGTAACAGGTGTTCTCCAGGAGCAGCAGGAATCAGTCCTCACTACCCTCCCTCCTCCCCTTGGAGTTGCAATCGTCTGCTTATGTTCTTTTTGCAAATTTTTATGCTGTCTTTTTTAGCTATGTCATCTGACTGGCTAAGATGGCACCCTCGGGCGGGAAGACGACCGCGCATGCGCGCTGCAATTCCCAAAGGCTTTCTTTGAAAGCTGGGGAAAATTGCTCCGCGAGGGCTCCGTCGGCGCCGACGTCACCCATAAGTGAGGACTGATTCCTGCTGCTCCTGGAGAACACCTGTTACAGGTGAGTAACTACGCTTTATTTTCATCGGGCTGTTTTCGCGCCGTTTTTTTTTTTTCCGCCGACGAAAATGTGCCGGCGGCCATTTTCTAGTGCAGTTTCTTTTTCCCGCTCTATCTGAACAGCACGGCACGGGTTTCCCTGGCGTTTTTGCATTTTTTTGGGATAGCGTTTTTGCTTGGGAGCATCCCCCCATCCCTCCTATATCACTAAATTTAAAAAAAAAAACAAAAAAATACTACCATTTATTTCTTTATTTACTTCCTTTTCTGCTACTCAAGTGTGCCTGTTCCCTGGGGTGCCTCTTTCCCTGTATGGCTTCGCGACCGCAGTGTGTGATCTGTGGCTCGCGTAGGGGAGCTGTGGCGGAGTCTGGCATTTGTAGGGGCTGCGCTTCAGTGTTCTCAGATTTAGAGCTCCGAATGCAACATAAGGAGCTGTCTGACCCGGAAAGTCCGCATGTCCCTGCGGAGCGCGCTCCTTCTCCGGGATCTCTTCCCTCTCTTTCTGCGGTCCCTCCTAAGGGGCAAGTCGACCCACTCCCGCTTGAGGCTGCCGAATCTGCCTTCACGGATTTTTCTCCGGATTTCGTTCTGCTTATGCACCAAGCTTTTCGCTTGGGGCGCTCCGGCAAGTTGCCTGAGGCCTGGCCATTGCCCCTTCCCTCTGTCAAAGGTAAGGAGCCCCGGCAACAACTTCAGCCCTCCGCCAAGCGATTGCGGTCTTTGGATCTGGAACGCGATGACTTGAGTTGGCATGATCAGGATACAGAGATGGATCTGGAGGCGGGAGTGGAAGACCTAGAGGACGGTGAAATCCCCGAGCCGGAGGATCAAGCCCGCATAGTTCGGGTGTTTCGTAAGGAAGAGCTAGTGCCTTTAATTACGGAATCTCTTCATACTCTTAATCTGTCGGCCCCTCGTCCAGTGGACGAGGACGGCTTGGAGGATCCTCTCATCCAGGCGGTGAGTGATTCTCAGGTGGTGGTTCCGCTTCACCGAGTAGTGGAGCAAATGATTCAGTCAGAATGGGATCAACCTGAATCTGGTTTGAAGGGTATTCGGACTATGAACTGCCTGTATCCCCTGGCAGACAAGGACAAAGAGAAATTTCGATCCCCACGGGTTGATGCCGCTGTTTCGGCGGTAACCAAGAAAACCACTATTCCTGTCGAGGGCAGTGCTGCTCTAAAGGACGCGCAGGACAAGAAA
The DNA here is from genome assembly GCA_033557465.1 of Ichthyophis bannanicus. Classification (NCBI taxonomy): domain Eukaryota; kingdom Metazoa; phylum Chordata; class Amphibia; order Gymnophiona; family Ichthyophiidae; genus Ichthyophis; species Ichthyophis bannanicus. The sequence goes on from CM066031.1 coordinate 555,308,684, forward strand.
GTGGATGGTTTGAAGCAGGCCTTCGAGACCAATGCCTTATCCTTGCAGGCCTCTATTTGTGGCGCTTGGGTGGCTAGGGCTTGCCTGCGTTGGGCGCAGCGCCTGCAGCAGCTTTCTGGCTTGGATCAGCAAGGGTTGCTGGAGGTTACTCGATTGGAGTCAGGATCAGCATATTTGGCGGATGTGCATTATGATCTCATCCGAACTCTAGCGAATAGTATGGCTTCCTTGGTGGCGGCGCGTAGATCTATTTGGCTGCGGAATTGGGCGGCCGACGGTTCTTCTAAATCTCGTCTCAGTAAGCTCCCCTTTAAGGGCAAACTCTTATTCGGGGACGATCTGGATAAGTTGGTTAAAGATCTCGGTGAGTCTAAGGGTGGTAGACTGCCGGAGGATCGGCCTAAGGTGTCTAAAGGTTTGCCGGCCGCGCGCGGTCAGTTTCGGGACTTTCGGAGGTTCCGTTCCTCCCGCCTTTGGGGTTCTCAATGCGGTCAAGTTGGCTCCCGTTCCCAAGGTTTTAGAGGTTTTCGGGGGGCAGGACGAGTGTTTTCGGCAGCGTCCTCCTCCTCCTCCTCGTCCTTTACTCGAAAGCAGCAATGAAGTGAGGCGGGCTACGGAGGGGAGCCTAGTCATTGGGGGTCGCCTCCGCGATTTTCTTCCTTCCTGGGCCCAAATAACCTCAGATCAGTGGGTGCTCAATCATCCGCGACGGTTATGCTCTGGAGTTTGCTTCCCCGATTCCGGATTCCTTTGTCCTTTCTCCCAGCAAAAGCGAGCAGAAATCGCGAGCCATTTGGTGGACGCTGCACCGTCTCTTGGCGCTGGGAGCGGTGATTCCCTTACCTCCTTCGGAGCACGGCGTCGGGCGCTACTCCATTTATTTTGTGGTACCCAAAAAGGACGGTTCTCTCCGTCCGATTCTAGATCTCAAGGGCATCAATCGTTTTCTGCGGGTTCCGCACTTCCGGATGGAAACCTTACGCTCCGTCATAGTGGCGGTGCGTCGCGGGGAATTTCTCACGTCTCTCGATCTCTCCGAAGCCTATTTGCACTTTCCCATCCGGGAAGCTCATCAAAAATTCTTGCGTTTCGCCTTCCCTTGGGGTCACTTCCAGTTTCGGGCCCTGCCATTCGGCCTGGCTACAGCTCCCCGCACCTTCACGAAAGTCATGGTGGTGGTCGCGGCAGCCTTGCGAAAGGAAGGGATCCTCGTACACCCTTATCTCGACGACTGGTTGATTCGGGCGAAGTCCCGCGCAGAGAGTGTGCGAGTTACGGACAGGGTGGTAGCCTTGCTACAGTCCCTCAGCTGGGTGGTCAACGAGCGGAAGAGTGGTCTGGTGCCCACTCAGTCCCTCGAATACCTCGGTGTTCATTTCTGCATGGCGAAAGGTGTCGTCTGCTTACCGGAGCGCCGCGTTCAATCCTTGCGCAGCCTCGTGCGCTCCTTCCTAAGGATCCCTTCGCCGTCCGCCTGGTGGTATCTCCGACTGTTAGGCACTATGGCAGCGGCGTTGGAGGTGGTTCCTTGGGCGAGGTTTCATATGCGCCTGCTTCAGAGCGCCCTCTTACGTTGTTGGTCGAATCAGTTACACTCGTTGAACAAGAGGTTACCTTGCCCGTTGTCCGTGCGACAGTCTCTCCGGTGGTGGCTGTGCTCGAAAAACCTGCGCTTGGGGATGCCGTTGGAACAGCCCCTTTGGGTTCCGGTCTTAACGGACGCCAGCCTGATGGGCTGGGGAGCACATTGCGAGGGCCGCTTTGCGCAAGGGACGTGGTCTCCCCTCGAAGCGTCGTGGTTGATCAACCGCCTTGAGCTGCGCGCGGTGAGACTGGCGCTGTTGGCCCTCGAGATGCTGGTACGGGGGCGTGCGGTGCGAGTTCTGTCGGACAACTCGGCGACGGTGGCCTACATCAACCGCCAGGGCGGCACCGGCTGTGTGGCAATGGAGACAGAGGTAGCGGCTCTGTTCGCTTGGGTTCAAACTCGGCTGCCGGCGGCGCATATCGCAGGAAAGGACAATGTGATGGCGGATTATCTCAGCAGGGTGCAGGTGGATCCCGGGGAGTGGGAACTGCACCCGCAGATCTATGCGCAAATAGTACGCAGATGGGGGCCTCCGGTCATGGATCTCATGGCGACCTTTCAATCGGCAAAGACGGATCGTTTTTACAGCCGGCGGAGGGAGCGCATGTCCGAAGGCATCGACGCGCTCATTCTGCAGTGGCCGGAGTGCCAACTTCTTTGTCTTTCCCCCGTGGGCGTTGATCGGTCGTGTCGTTCATCGCATCGAAGCGCACCGAGGGCCCGTTCTGCTAGTGGCTCCGGATTGGCCCAGGAGGCCGTGGTATGCGGATCTGGTGAGGTTACGCGACGGGCTGCCTTGGAAACTGCCACCGTTACCGGATCTGCTGCTTCAGGGCCCTCTTCGGATGCCTCAGGTGGATCGATTCTCGCTTACGGTTTGGCCATTGAAAGGGCTCGACTGAGTAAGAAGGGTTACTCCGCATCGGTGGTTGCCACTCTCCTTCGGGCGCGGAAATCTTCCACCTCGCTCGCGTATGTCCGGGTGTGGAGAATTTTTGAGGACTGGTGCTCCAGGCGGGGCGTGCGAGCTGCGACCGCTTTGGTGCCGGTAATTCTCAGCTTTCTGCAGGACGGTTTTGACAAAGGTTTGGCAGCCAGCTCTTTGAAGGTTCAGTTAGCGGCGCTTGCTTGCTACAGGGGTAAGGTTTTGGGACTTTCCCTGGGGTCACATCCCGACGTGCGCCGTTTTCTTCAGGCGGTTTTCAGATTGCGGCCTTCGCGCAGAGTATCCATGCCGTCGTGGGACTTGAACCTGGTGTTACAGGCCTTAGTGCGCGAGCCTTTCGAGCCTCTTCGGCAAGCGTCTCTTAAGGATTTGACCTTGAAGACGGTTTTTCTGGTGGCCATCTGTTCGGCGAGGCGCATTTCGGAGTTACAGGCGCTTTCGTGTAGAGAACCGTTCTTGTCTATTTCTCGGGATCGCGTGGTTCTTCGGCCGGTTCCCTCCTTTTTGCCTAAGGTGGTTTCGCCTTTTCACCTAAATCAGGCCGTTTTCCTTCCGGTTCTTTCCTCGGGATCGGCAGGTACCTCGGACGCTGACCTACATTTCCTGGACGTCCGGCGAGTACTTCGTCGCTACCTCAAGGTGTCGGAATCATTTCGCAAGACCGACCGGTTGTTCGTGCTTTTTAGTGGAGCTCGGCGGGGTGAGGCGGCAGCGAAGGCTTCCATCGCTCGCTGGATTAAGGAGGCGATTGCTTCGGCTTATCTCTTACAGGGTCGACCGGTCCCGGTGGGTCTGCGGGCTCACTCTACCAGGGCTCAGGCAACCTCTTGGGCGGAGCATAGCCTTGTTCCGCCCGTCGATTTGTAGGGCGGCTACCTGGTCGTCTCTGCATACCTTCAGTAAGCATTATCGATTGGATGTGCTGGCCGCTCAGGATTCTTGCTTTGGTTCGGCAGTGCTGCGCGCCGGTTTGAAGGGTCCCGCCCGGTGTTGACTGCTCTGTTACATCCCAGATGTGGAGGACTAAACTGGAGGACCGCTCAGGAAATAGAAATTACACTTACCTGGTAATTGTAGTTCCTGGAGGGTCCAGTTTAGTCCTCCTTCCCTCCCAGGTGTCAGGTTGTTTGTTTTTTGGTACGGCGCGCGAACTCCGAAGGTACGAAAATGCATCAGTGAAGTTTTTATTAGCGTTCCGTTTTTTTCGGAGCCGTCTTCTACATTCTTTTGTTTTTCCAGCTCTTGAATTCTTGTATTCTTGAGGCTCGGATTCGGACAGTTTTTTGCTTCGCATTAAGAACGGGGCGTGGGCAGAGTTCTGGCTTCCTCGTTTGGGGAGGGGGTCGCTTCTTTCATAAGGGGTTACTATCTGTTTCTCTTATATATTTATAATAATCTCATGTGTTGCTTCTCTGAGTCTGCTTTGTTACTAGTTCACTGGGGGCTGATGGGAGCTCCGACAGAATACCTACAACCAGAGGAAGATTTTGATTGGTCCAGTCTCCAGGCTGCAGGAGGAGGTGCACTACCCGGATGTGGAGGACTAAACTGGACCCTCCAGGAACTACAATTACCAGGTAAGTGTAATTTCTATTTTTCGTTTTTCCGCGGAGCCGGCAGGACGTCCTCCTGTCACCGCAGAAAATTCTTCTTTTAATTCTTTAGTTTTCTTGTGGTCACGGCTGTCTTCCCCGACGCCACCGGTACCGCCGGTGTTTCTTTTTTCTTTTCTTGTAAATTTTTCCCTTTAAGGGAATATTTTTTCTTCTGAGTGTCTTACAGTTTTTCAGGCCTTTTAGGCCTCTCCATGTCCCTCATGGAACAGCCAGCCACTTTCTCCAAGAAATGTTCAAATTGTGGCAGTACAACTTTATATTTAGACTCCCAAAATTGGTGTCTAACCTGTTTGGGTCCTGACCTTTTTCCTCCGGAGCCCTTGGGCTACAGCATTGTGAGAAGAGGTTTTCAACATTGAGTTTCCCTCGATATGAGGTTCCCTTCCAACTTAAGGGCACCGACCATTTCTTCTACACAGGATCAGGTAACCCACAAACAGTCTGTTAAGACTAGCCAACCCTCGAGTGGTAGGTCTCATGCACAGCATGTAGACGGCTCCGGCCTTGCCCTAGAGGACCCATTGGCTTCAAAACCCCAGCGGGAGTCTTCGGCCTCCAAAGCCTATGTGGGGTTTTGGGTTGTTCCTGGGGCTCACCCCTCACAGAACATACCTGAGCCATGCCCGGTGGTGGCATCCGCTTCGAGCGGTACCAATACCCCAGCATTGGCATTGGTGTTGGACGTAACACTCCTCACCAGGGATCATCGTCTGGCGTCCTCGGTAGCTACGGGACCGGTGGATACGTTCCAGACTGACTTTCCAGTATCGGTACCAGCACCGATACTACCACCGACGTCGGTACCCTCCAGACGTGCATCGATAGACTCGCTTCCCTCGATGCCGAGTCTGGAATCGATCTCTAGTCTGGAAGACTGGGTACCGACACGTCTTGGTACCAACACCTATCGGTACCGAGGGTGACTGCCAAAGGCTTTCGGTTACCTCTGTACCGATTGGGCTGTCACCGATTGCTGCTCCGCTGTCTGTGTCTGGTTCGGTTCTGACAGTGGTACCGGTATCGGTACCGGTATCCACAGTAGCATCGTGGCCAGCTCCTTCCATGCTTCTTTCAACAGGATCGCTCCCTTCTATACCAAGTTTGGAGTCGATACCTGGCATGGACGATGTGGTACTGACTGTCGCTGGTCCTGCCCTCCAGTACCAGCATCCATCCGTTAAGGATCCCATATTGCACAGTGCAGGATCTTATATTCCTATATACTCAGATAGATCCTTCGGTGCCCAGGCTAGTTCTTCAGATCTAGCCTGTCCAGGGGAGGTTCTCTTTGGAGATCCTTCTTTTCAGAGTTTCCTCCTGGATATGGCAAGATCACTTAACCATTCCTATCCCTGGCCATGATCCTACACAAGGCTCTGTTTCTACTGAAGCAAAGGAGAACATAATGCTTCCTTTGCATCATTCCTTGCAGGATCTTCTAGGAATGTGGGAAGCACCTTTAAGGGTACCCCCACCTTCCAGAGCAACTGATCTCCTATATCAGGTGCCCCCCTCTCCAGGGTTTCAAAAGACTCAACATCCTCATCATTCCATTGTAGTGGAATCAGCAATGAGGCGGGTGAAAAGTAAGAAAAAGCACTCTTCTTATCTGCCAGGTCGTGAGTCTAAGACACTAGATGTCTTTGGATGTCAAACCTTCCAGACATCCATGCTTTCAGCAAGAATTCTCTCATATTTTTTATGAGTCTATCTCTTGAGGAGGTCACAAAGAAATTACATCTTTTGACTCCTTTTCTTTCAGAGCCCAAGAGTGCAGACTATTCCTCACTGCTTAGTCATATTCAAAATATCTCTTGGTTTCTTACTCGTGCTTCCCTAGACTCATTTGAGTCTGTTAGCAGAACTTCTGCTATAGCCATAGGGGCACGACGTAGAGCCTGGCTCCAAGCTTCAGACTTGGACAAATGGGCACAATAAAGACTGGGTAATACTCCTTGCACTGGAGAAAATCTTTTCAATAAGGAGTCTTTACGTCAGGTTACTCAGTGGTCCACTGACTTACCTGTTTCTAAGGGCTGTTCTACGCCGCCGCCTTTCCCAGTAGGTAGGAAATGTCCTACCAAACTTTCTTCCCCTAGGGGGAGAAGGTTTTATTCATCTTCTGCCCATCATACAGATGTTCCCAAACAGGGGAAACATTGCCCTGGTCTGAAGAATCCAAACTCTCTCACCAGGCTCAGCAAACCCAGCAACCGCAGGGTTTCTGATTAATCATCATATTTTTGTGCCTCTTGGGGTTTAGAACCTGCAGTTGGCTTTTTCTCAGTAGAAGCCTTCCACTGTTTTCATTCTTAACTCTAGGCATGGATCTCTTTTCACAAGACATCCATTTTTTCTATGTATACGAGCTCTTAGGATATTCATGCCTATAGGTCACAGGTTTCTCCTCTTCTTCCTGCTAGGGAAAGAGGTTTAACAACTATCAAATGATAGTTTTCTGTACCAGCATGAATTTTTCCTTTCTACAGACTTACCACATGGTAAGTCTCCATTCAGCTCCATCTTCTCTACCCTCTTACCAAGCTTTTCCTCTGTAAGAGTGGTACTATTACACTGGAGGGCTTCTTCTTCAGCCCCTCTAGTTTTTGTCACTATTCCAGTGTGGAGTTTTCCTCTGAGTTAACTCCCTTCTTCATTTTTGCTTTGGGGCAGCTTATCAGACAGGTCTAGAGTTTTCTTACTCCTGTTCTGTCCTTTCTGTTTTTAAACAGAAAGATTCTTTCTGCTGTCTTACCAGCAGCTGCCCATGCAGGAGCCCTAGTGATTGGACCACTGGTTCTTCTCCACAAGTATCCAGAGTTTTCCTCCACTACATTCTTTCTGGCCTTAGTAGTGACTCCAAGACAGTGGATTCATCTTTCTTGGGAAACCTTATCACTACAGGCTTCTCGGATTGTCTTCTATTCTTGCCATCTCCAATTCCCTTGGGTTTGGCAGCATAGTTGACGTAGGTACTGGCTGGCTTTTCCAGCAGCCAGTTCTATCTCCTAATTCTCCTGCATTATGGTCTCTGCAATTCTACAGAGAAGCTTTCCACCATGGGCCTTTGCTAGAGAGCATTAGGTTTTCCTCAAACAGCTGTCCTAGATGGTTGGAAAAGGCTCCCTCAGTCATGCTCCTCATGACTGGAAGAGTTCTTCCTACCCTACTATCTCCTTTTTAAAACAAAGGACGTGGGCCTTCTCTTACGTGAAAGCTTAAAGAATTGTTTCAATTCCCTGGTTTGGTCCTCAGGATTCCCACCGGGAATATGCTCTTTTTTTTCCTTGCAGCTCGTCCTCATGGTATCCTAATCCCTCATGGACAGCACATATTTAGCTAAAGAACGCATGATACCCTTTTTGCCCCTCAAGTAGGTCAACTTGGTATTTCATTCCTATGCGTCTTCTATCCATTTACCATGCTAGAGTTCTGGAGGACTCGGGACTTGCTGCCTGCAGACTGATATTATCCTCTGCTTTTCACGTAACCATCCTGGTTATTTCACTAGCTAGCATTTCTGCAGCAATCTAGTCTGTTCCTTGTCAGGGAGATTTTTCCCCTGACTCCTTCCATCATAACCAGGGGGAATAGATTCTCTATATATCTTAAGTAGGTTCCACCTTCTTGTTAGGAGATGTGAAGAGGAAAGATTCATCTGTGAATATACTTTCTATAGGCGCATCTCTGTCTACTTAACTGCAGACATCTATATATAGGCCTATATATTCATATCTATCTATCTCTATCTCTGTCATTTGTGTATGTATAAGTTATGCCCTTCTATATCTCACCATAGATATATATTCTATATGTCTATCTATATGTGTATCTGTCGATATTTATTATAGGTAGATATGTATTTACATACTTATCTGACTGTCTATGCTCATATAGATATATATGTCTCTATATGATTCTGACAGTTGGGCTCTACCCATACTCATGCTGTTCCAGCATGTTTGGGGTGCTACACACACAACCACTCCCGTGGTAGTTAACAACTTTTCTACCATAACCCTAAGGGTTAGGTACCCCTGAAGCTCTCCAGGTTCCAGTATCTTTCCTAGCTACCACCAGTTAGGAAAGACATGGCGGATCTTCAGTAAATCTGAGGCTCTAACGCCTCAGACACCTGTCTTTTTTTTTTTTACAATTTAGATTTTTATTATTATTAACATATCAAACAAACCAAACTCCACATTCTGGTGGCAACATCCACCCTCCGCCAACATTCCCACCCGCAACCACAGCAAAAACAGAATATTAATACATCCCAACGGTCTCCCCCAACCCCCCCACCACCCCCTGGTTCCCCCTTGCTCCCCCTTGCTCCAATAAAGCCACCAGGCCCATATCACAACATTGGTAGGGTATCACCACACTCAAGTGCCATGATAACGTCACACTTGCTTTGATCCCCTCCCTTAAAAAGTACACCTATCAGGTGCTTGGAAGTAACTCCCTTCCCCCCCCATTCATGCCCACCATCCAGCAACCTGTAGCCCCCCCCTCCCCCAAGGCCTATGCAGATTTTAGATAATCCAGGATTGGTAGCCACTGCTCATCAAATTGTTCTCGCTTACGGCGCCTCACTGCCGTCAACTGTTCCATCAGAGCAATCCGACGCAATCTGCTTTTCCACTGCACGAGACCCGGAAGCTGAGCCTGTTTCCAAGCTCGCGCTATTTCGCTCCGAGCAGCCTGAATGCACGCCCTTATAGGCCGGGCCCTCTTCTGGCCCCACTGCTCTGGCCAGATCCCGAGCAGCCCCACCCCCATATCTACCTTCAGCTGCTCCCCAAATATCTCCTGTAGCCGCTCCCCCACCATTTTCCAGTACAATTGCACCTGTGGGCACCCCCACCAAATATGAATGAAGGACCCCCGGCTCCCACACCCACGCCAGCACAAATCAGATACCCCCGGGAACATCCTATGCAACCTCACCGGCATATAGTACCACCGGTATAGTAACTTGTATGAGGTCTCCCGGATTGCCACCGATATGGCTTGGCGACTAATATTCACATAAATCCTCCTCCATTCTTGAGCCCCCAGTACAAGCCCCAGTCCCTTTCCCACTCTAACTGGTGCGGAAACTTCTCCCCATCCCCCCTTCCAACCCCCTGTACAGCTGAGTAATTAGCCCCCGCGAGGACCCCCACCCTTGCCATATTGCCACTCTAGCATCCCTGTTCCCCTCCCATCCATCCTGTATTTTCGGTTGAGTCAGAAAATGTTTAATCTGCAAATATGGAAAGAAATCCCCCCCCCCCCGCAAGTGGAATTTCAGCCGAAGGTCAGGAAAGGGAATCAATCCGCCGTTCTCTATGAACCGATCAAAGGTATCGATTCCCACCCTTTCCCACCTCCGAAACACCCCCTCTCTTCCGGGACCGAATTCGAGGGTCCCCCTCACCGGTGCCAATGGCGAGAACCCTGTCCCCGGGGCAAAATGGTTGTTAGCCTTGCGCCACTGCGTGACCAAATGCCATATATATGGATTCTCCCTCCATCTGCCCTCCGGGAGCTTGCCAAAGACCCAGGGCAAGGACTTGAGATCTGTCTCTCCCGCCCAGTATTGCTCAATGTCTCGAAAGCGTTTCATGTTCTCGGCCCTGTGCCGCCACTCAAATACCTGGCGCAACTGGGCCGCCATATAGTACCTCGCTACATCCGGCACCCCTAATCCCCCACCCTCCCTAGCTTGATGCAAAACCTTTCTGCTCACCCGCGGTCGACCAGAACCCCATACAAAAGCAAAAATCTGGTTCTGGACTAAGTGCAACTCCCGCCGTGGTATGCGTATCGGCAATGATTGAAACAAATACAATAACCGTGGCACTACATTCATCTTTATAGCTGCGACCCTACCTAACCAGGACATCTCCCCCCCCTTCCAACCCTGCATGTCCTTCCTCACCTGATCAAATAGCAGAGGATAGTAGCCCCATACATCCCCATAGGGTCAGCGGTGACTTGCACCCCTAAATATTTAAGAGACCTACTTGCCCAGCGAAAAGGAAAGGAGCCCTTCAAACTCTCAATCACCGGGTTCTGCAGTGATATAGACATTGCTTCTGTTTTATCCCAATTTACTTTAAATCCTGATAGGGCCCCATATTCCCTAAGCTCCTTCATTAACACCGGAAGGGAGACCACCGGCTGCGTCAAGGTGAACAGGACATCGTCCGCAAATAACACCATCTTATGTTGAGCTCCCCCCACCCCGATTCCCTTAATGTCCGGTACCGATCGGATCCTAGCGGCCAGCGGCTCCATAACTAGGGCGAACAGAAGCGGGGACAGGGGGCACCCCTGATGGGTTCCCCCCTCCAGGGGGAAAAACGCTGAATACCCTCCATTCACTCGCACCATGGCTACCGGCGAGGTATACAAGGCCTGTATCCACGCCCTAAACCTCGGGCCCAGCCCTGCATGCTCCAATACCGCTTGAAGAAAATCAAAGTTCACTCTATCAGACGCTTTCTCCGCGTCAATCGAAAGAAACATAGCCTGTTGCGACTCTTTCCTTGCCAACCATCCCAGCTGGAGCACCCGCCTTATCCCATCTGCCGCCTGCCCTCCCCATAATGAACCCTGATTGGTCCGGATGTATCAGGCCCGGCATGAGCGGCCCCAGTCTCAAGGCTAGAACCTTTGCCAGAATTTTAACATCTATGTTCAGCAACGAAATAGGCCGATAAGAACTGCACATTGCCGGATCCCTCCCCGGTTTAGGGAGCACTACCAATGCCGCCTGGGTCATGGTCACTGGCAAGGCCTCCCCCTGCAAAACCGCATTAAACACTCTAGTCAAGATAGGGCCCACCACCTCCACCAGCTTCTTGTAGAAAATGCCCGTGAACCCATCGAGTCCCGGGGCCTTCCCGGAGACTAGTTGCCGAATGGCCTCTCTCACCTCATCCAACCCTATCTCCGCCTCCAATCCTTCTCCCTCCAGTTCCCCCACCTTATGGCATTCCTCACCACCATTCTCGAGATACTGCTGAATGACCCCCCCCTCCCGAGATGGGTCCGCAGCATACAATTCCTTATAATACTCCCGAAACCTCTCCCTTATATCCTCACTTTTAAACAACATCGTATCCCGCGCTCCCTTGATCTTGACTATGGCCTGCCGATGTCTCCGGGCCTTTAACTTATGGCACAGGAGCTTGCCCGCCTTATTATCAAACTCATAGTAGCGCTGCCCCACCCTATCCAATTGGTAGGAGACCCTTTCCAACTGAAGGGCGTTTAATTGCCGTCTGGTCTCCTCCAACTGTCCCCTCAACTTCATACCCCCTTTCTGTTTGAGCCCTCTCCAAACCCTCCAGAATCCCCTGCAATCTCTCCGTCTCCGCTTCCCTGCTCTGCTTCCTTTGCGCCCCCATCTGAACCAGGTGGCCCTTGACCACCACCTTCAATCCATCCCAAAGCACCCCAGTGGCCACTGCCCCATTGTCATTCATCTCCATATATTCCTGTACCACAGCATTGAGCCGCTGTTCCACCCCCGGTCCCTGCAACAACAGATAATCATTCAGCCTCCAGAAGGTTTGTTTCTCCTTTTCCCCAGGTGGTCCAAATCCCGCTCCAACCGGGGCATGGTCTGACCAGGTGGCCACCCCTATATCCACTCGATCCAAAGCCTCCCTCCAATAATCATCTCCCAACAAATAATCAATACGACTATATGAGTCATGAACCGGGGAATAAAAGGTGAAGTCCTTGTCCCGCGGGTGAGCCAATCTCCATAGATCTCCAACCCCCATTTCTTCATCCACATCTGCAAGGGTTTCCGTTCCCCCTCCTGCCCCTGTCTCTTCCCTGCCCTCCCGTCCAAGGCTATATTGCAATCCCCCCCCACCAAAAGCCTTCCCGAAGCCTCCCCCTCTAACCAGCTACTCATCCCCTCCCAGAACCCCCTTTGCAGTAAGTTCGGCCCATATACGGACACCAAGGTTACCTGCTCCCCTCCTAACTCCCCCACTACCGCCACTGCTCGGCCATCGGGCTTCCTAACCACCTTGCTAAATACAAAGGGAATATCATTCCGAATGAGAACTGCCACCCCAGCCTTCATCCTACCCCCTTCTTCTGCCGCATAAAACCCCTGATACTGCCCCGAACCCATCAACCGCTCATCTCCCGTGTGCAAGTGTCTCCTGAATAAAAGCTACCTGCCATTTCTGGCTCCTCAGCTCCGCCCATAATAATTTCCGCTTCTGGGGCGAATTCAGACCCCGCACATTGAGGCTACCGACACGCAAGCCCGAAGTCATACTTATCCAAGTGGACCCTCCCATCCCCATCGCTCTTCTCCAAAGCCTCTACCCCATCCCCCCCACCACCCCTCCACCCCCTCCATACGGAGCTCCACTCCGCAAGCCTCTGAGGATGTGACCCCCCCCTTGGACGCCCAGTCCTCCCCTCCGAACCCTATATCCCCCCTACCTCCCCTCCCCCATCCACCCCCTCTCCCCTCCCTTGTCCCCCCCCATGCCAATCCATGACCTACTTATCCTGGTGACTAAACCCCAGGTCATATTATTGTATGGTTCATAGCTTTTAAACATACCAAACATATCCATTAAACAACATACCCCAAAGGTTCATATCTATGAAAGGGTTCATATCTATTAAACACCAAACCACGAAAGCAAATAAGCAAAGAAGGGCCATCAGAGCTTATACGGCCACAGGAGTAAGGGACTGGCCTGGCCCTTCAATTGAAAAAAAAATAAAAATAAAAAAAAATACCATATTCAAATTCTGTGTAACAGTAGGGAAGGGGACCATAAGACATTCCCCCCACCCTTGGGAGGGATGTCCCGTATCTTCACATTATAGTGGATAGGTGACCACAGTATTGCCCTATTTTAACAACCCCTTAACCCCCCCCCCCACCCTATAGTTATATTACATGCCCCTCAAATCTATAGGGCCACATAAAAAAACACTTTTATAAAGGTAACCCATACTGGGCTCCATTACACAAATTACCCCAGCAATACTCTGTGGTAGGTATCCCCCCACCCTCCATTACTAGCAGCGCTTCCCCAAATGCACTCTAGTCCTCAGGTCATCCTCTTCAATTCCGGTCCATCCACTCAAGATCTTTGCCTCCTGGCCTGTTAGGAGCTTCACCCTGTCCCGGAGGCCACCGCCACTACTTCCCTCCTGCTCTCCTCGTTGTTTTTTCGTTGCAGTCTTTGCCCCTTCACTGGGACTCGCTCCCAGCTGGAGTTCACGCTTCTGCTGCTCGACGGCTCCGTCTCCCCCGCCTCAGCCGGCAACCGCGGGGCACCCTCCTGTCTCAAAATCTTCCAGGCTTCTGCCTCTGTGCAGACCCAGAACCCGTGGCCATTTATATCCAACAGGAGTGCGAAGGGGAACAGCCAACGATACTTTGAATTCTCAGAGCGCAAGTACTGAGTGACCTTCCGCATCTCTCGTCTCCTTTGTAGCGTTCCAGCGGGACAGGTCCTGGTAAAGTTCCACTCTGTGCCCTGCCCATGCGTAGCCCTTCCGGGCCATGGCAGCTCTCAACACTTTTTCTTTCACCGCAAAAGAAGCTAAACAAGCCACAATGTCACGCGGCTGTCCCCCTCTCGCCGGGCCCAGCGCTCGATGCGCCCTCTCGACTACGACCTCCACAGGCTCCTCTCCCGTTTCTCCACTCTGGAGCAGGGCAGCACATACCTTATGGACCACAGCTACCGCGTCCGCAAACTCCGCTGTCTCCGGGAGCCCCCTCAGGCGTAGATTATTGCGCCGGGACCTGTTCTTCAGGTCCTCCACTTTATCTTTCAGGAGCAATTGGTCCTCCTGTAGGCACTTCATCCGGGCCTCGGCTTCCGAGTCTTTCTCGGCCTGTTGATCAACATGCTCCTCCAGCGATTCCACTCTGTGGCCGAGGTCTCGAACCTCTTCCCGTAGGACCACCATGGCTTCTTTCATATCACCCCTCATTGCCACAATCTCCTTCCTTAGAGAGCGCATCCAGCCCCAGATATCACCTCTGGTGCAGCCCTCGTCCGCTCGCTCTATCTCTTCCTCGGACTCGTCTCCCGACGCCATGTGCTCCGATTGCTCCCCCTTTTTCGGCCCGGCGCTTTCGACATATGGGGACTTGAATTTCGCTAGCTTTTTTCGTATGGACATCCTGACTATGTTCTCTCTCTTCTGACACCTCCTGGATTCCCGGGATGGGGTAGAATTTGCGCTTTTTCACCTAATTTGCAGCGTCTCGATGGGAGCTCAAAATTTAAGCTGCCATCTCCCGGGTGACGTCACTTCCTCCTTCACACCTGTCCTTTCTTTTTGGGATACAAGGTTTTTTCCATACGCCTTCTTCCCTCAAGGACTAGGCCAGTTTGTCCAAATCGGTCAGCCTTTCCTCTTTTTGCTCCTAAGAGTGAGCCACTCTGCAGCCAAGTTTCGGCTTTTTCCATAAAGCCTTCTGCTGAAGGCCTACAGTTTTTGTACTACCCCAGTTGATCCCTGGGGTTACCTCTCACCTTTCAGGATTCTGACCTCCACTGTTTGTCCTACAGGTTTATCACCTCCACTTTCAGTGAGGTCCTCCTTGAGGTTCCTCTACTGGATTCCCCAGTAGATTCCATGAACCTCTATACTTTCCTGCAATCCTGTTAGGGGAGGTCCATATTGCAATATTTCATTTCAATATATATGATGATAATTATCATCCACACAAGGACTCCTTGTCTGCAGTCCTATGCTAGGTTAGCTGTCTATCTCCAGGAACAAGCAGTTATGAGTCTTCACATATGGGTATCGTCGGTACCGACGGAGCCTGTGCGGGAACGCTCCCCAGCGTCCAAAAGGAAAGCTTTTGGGAGCATCCCACAGCGCCTGCGCGCTGCCTTCCCGCCTTTCCTAACCGCCTCTCTCCAGTAATTCTTTTCCACGGAGCCAGCAGGTCGTGTTCCTGTCACCGCTGAAGAAGTTCTTTATTTTATTTCTTTGGTCGCGCGTCTGCCTTCTTCGACGTCGGACCGGTATCGCTGGTCTTTCTTTCTTAAAAAAAAAAAAAAAAAAAGAAGAAAAAGACTACTTTCACTTCTGTGCATTTTTCTTTTGGCCTTAGGCCTACGAGAAATTCTCCTCATGGAGAAGCCCGCTTCCGGGTTTAAAAAGTGCACGAAGTGCAGCGGTACTATTTCTGTCACTGACAACCATGACTGGTGTCTAAAATGTTTGGGTCCTGACCACTCCATCACGGATTTTGTCCTGTTCCATGATGTCTAAAAGAGGTCTACAGAATCGAGCAGCCAGGCTCAGTACCCTGTTTCCCTCTGATGCAGCTTCGGTAGCATCGACGTCTTCCAGGGCTGCTTCTTCCTCCCATGGATCTCAGGTAACCAAACTCAAGTCCAGCCGGTCCTCGAAGGGTAGATCTCCCTCTAAGTATCGAGATGCCTCCGGGCTTGCTCTTGAGGAATCCGCACCGGCAAAATTACCCCGGCGGGAGGCTCCGGCTTCCAAAGCTTTATCTATGGGGTCACAGGTTGACATCGATGGCTCGGCCTCGACCGATCACCTGTTGCCATGTTCTGGGGTACCGGTGGTTCCCACTGGTACCGACATCCAGACATTGGTGGCGTCGATGGATCAGAATATTCTGACCATGCAGTGTGCCATTACGGCATTCATACAAGCTGCGACGCCTCCGGTACTGCAACAAACTCCGTTGTCAGTACCGGTTCCAGCACCGATATCGGTTCCGGTGCCGGTACCGATTGCATAGACATCGGCTTCAGTGTCGACTGCAGCGGTACCCTGTTCTGTGATGCCCATCGGTACCGATCACTCCCGATGTCTACCACTCAGTACGAGTATCGGGCTCTGCAAGAGCATCCAGACAGGCGATACTTCGATTCCTCTGAAGACTGATGAATCAGAGGTTTCTGTCGAAGCATCGGTACTCCTTCCTCAGGAGCCTTCTTTTCCAAAAAGAAGAATGTCTCCTCCAGAAGACTTGTCTTTTCAAGACTTCATTAGGGAAGTGGCCAGGGGCCTCTCCATTTCAGTGGCCCCTGAGGCTGAGCCTAGAGCCAAAAAATTGGGTATCTTACAATATCCTAAGGCTCCTAAAGAGGCAGCTACTTTACCAATTCATGAGATCCTTTATGATCACATGTTGTGCATATGGGAGACACCTCTCACCACCTCCCCTCATTCTCGTAGGTTGGACACCATGTACCGTGTTCCTCCTTGTCCTGGCTTTCATAAGACTCAGCTTCCTCACCACTCTATTGTGGTGGAGTCTGCTATGAAGAGGATAAAGAGTGCAAAAAGGCACTCATCTAATCCTCCAGGAAGAGAATGCAGAACCTTAGATGCTTTTGGCAGGAGAATTTTCCAGGCCTATATGCTTGTTGCTAGAATCAACTCCTATAGTCTCTATATGGGGATGTTTCTAAAAGAAGTTACAGATCACCTACAAACTTTATCTCCTTTTGTTTCAGAAGATAAGAGGAGTTTCTCACCTGGCTTAAACATGCCCAGGATGTTTCCAAGTTTTCTAACCGTGCAGCCTTTGACTCTTTTGAGTGTGCTAGCAGAGCCTCGGCTATTGCCATAGGTGCACGCAGAGTTGCTTGGCTACAAGCTTCTGATTTGGAACCCTGGGTTCAGGATGGACTAGGAAATCTTCCTTGTACAGGTGAAAACCTTTTTGGCAAAGATTGGCAAGCAAAGGCCACTCAGATGGATGCTGAAAATTCTGCTTTAGATAGACTTTCAAAGTCTCTACTTCTCCTGTTAAGAAAAGGTTGTTCAAAAAGGGATTTTTTCCCAAAAAGGGGAGATATTATCCTGTTTATGGTCAACAGGCGTCTTCTGCAGGTCGTTTTACTGCAAAGCGACAGCAACAGCCTAAACAAGCCAAGCCTAAGGCTGCAAGGGCTGCTACGGCCCAACAGCCTCAGCCTCCTCAGGGCCTTTGACTTTCAACTAGAGAACTTAGCCTTTCTGGCTTTAAAAGAACCAGAGCCTCTCACCATTCCAGGAAGGTTAGCTCACTTTGCTCCCAGGTGGGAACAAATCACAGCAGAGCAATGGACCCTCTCCATCATAAGGGAGGGGTACAAGCTTCATTTCTTAAACCTTCCTCCTCAAACCATGGTGAGACAGTTCAATTCTCCAACATCTCTCCTCGACCTTCTCTGTCAGGAGATTGTTACCCTTCTTGCCCAATGGGCAATAGAAGAAGTACCCCTTCTTCAACAGGGATCAGGGTTCTACTCCCCCTACTTTCTTATCCCAAAGAAAACAGGGGGCTACAGACCCATACTAGATCTCAGAGAATTGAACAAGTTTCTATGCAAGGATAAATTCAAGATGATTTTTCTCGGTGCTCTCCTTCCATACATTCAGAGTCAGGATTGGCTTTGTTCTCTACACCTCAAGGATGCGTACACCCATGTCCTCATCCATCCAACACACACAAGGTTCCTTCGGTTCCTTTATCGAGGAAAGCACTACCAATACAAAGTGCTTCCTTTCGGTCTGGCCTCCTGCACCAAGAGTGTTCACAAAATGCATGGCAGTAGTAGCTGCATTTCTACGCACTCTAGGGATATTCGTATTCCCATATCTGGACGACTGGCTTATCTGAGCCCCATCCCAGTCAGAGGCCCAGACTTCCCTAGCCTGCACAAGGCGTGTTCTTCAGTATCTGGGACTTGTAATAAACATCCCAAAATCCCATCTCACCCCTACTCAGTCTCTAGAGTTCATAGGGGCCTTGCTGGATACCACAACTGCAAGGGCCTGTCTTCCCCAGGCCCGTTGCCTACACTTGGTGCAGTTAGCCTCACAAATTCAGTTAAAATCCCATTTAACTGCTCGAGAGATGTTGCAACTCTTAGGCCACATGGCATCCACGGTGCATGTGCTTCCTTACGCTCGCCTTCACATGAGGGCAGCTCAGTGGACCCTATCCACCCAATGGACCCAGGCATCAGGCTGCCTGTCAGATAAAATAGCAACCTCCAGTCGCCTCTTTTGGTCCCTCCACTGGTGGAAGTCCATTCAAAATCTGTTGCTGGGGTCCCCCTTTCAACAGGTGTTACCCCAAGCAACCCTCACAACAGATGCCTCTCCAAAGGGTTGGGGAGCTCATCTACAAGATCTCTCGACCCAAGGCATCTGGTCTCCACAGGAGACATCTCTACATATCAACCTCTTAGAGCTCAGAGCAATCTTTCTGGCTCTGTCTTCCACACCCTGCTCAGCTACAAGACAGTCCTTATCCACACGGACAACCAGGTAGCCATGTTCTACATGAACAAGCAGGGAGGGACTGGCTCTCTGTCGCTTTGCAACAAAGCTCTGAGATTGCAGGCCTTCGCCAGAGAGCATCAAATCCATCTCATGGCAGTGTATCTTCCAGGGGTTCAAAACTCTTGGGCAGACAGACTCAGTCGAGTTCTGCTTCCACACGAATGGTCCCTCCATGGGGACCAGATAGCCAGAATGTTTCGGATTTGGGGTACCCCAGACATAGACCTGTTTGCAAGTCCGTGGAATGCCAAACTTCCCCGGTTTTGTTCCAGGATTCCATGTCAGGGAGTTCAGGCCAGGGATGCCTTCCTCCTTCATTGGGGGCAAGACTTCCTCTATGCCTTTCCACCTATTCCCCTCATCCCCAAGAGACTGTTCAAGCTTCAGAGAGACAAGGGGTCTATGATCCTCATAGCACCACATTGGCCACGCCAAGTGTGGTACCCTCTACTTCTGCATCTCTCTCAAGCTCCCTCCCTGAACCTGGGGTCTGCTCCAGATCTCTCCCAGGAGGCGGGAACCTTGTGGCACCCAAATCCTCAGTCTCTTCATCTCAGGGCCTGGTTGCTGAAGGCCTAGACCTTCAGGATTTACACCTTTCTCAGCAAGTGAAGGATATCCTTCATGCTTCCAGAAAGCCTTCCACCAGACGTTCCTATGCTTTTAATTGGAAAAGGTTTTCCGTTTGGTGTGCAGAGAAGGGTCTCAACCCTCTTGCAATACCTTTGAATTCTTTACTAGACTATTTGCTGCATTTATCCCATGCAGGCCTTAAAACCAATTTCAATCAGAGTCCATTTGAGTGCTATTGCAGCATCCCTTAAGCCTCTCAATGGACAACCTATTTCCTCTCATCCTCTTATAGCAAGATTCATGAGAGGCCTTCTTTTGACTAAACCTCCCATTAGACCACCTCCAGTGGCATGGGACTTGAATCTGGTTCTTGGCCAGCTTATGAAGCCACCCTTTGAACCCTTAACCACTACCTCCTTGAAATTCCTTTCCTGGAAGGTTATTTTTCTCATTGCAGTCACCTCAGCTCGCCGTATCAGTGAGTTGCAAGCTTTAGTGGCTAATCCTCCTTATACAAGGTTCCATCATGACAAGGTAGTCCTCAGAACTAATCCACACTTTATGCCTAAAGTGCTCTCACCTTTTAATCTGAATCAGGTGGTGTATTTACCTGTCTTTTTTCCAGGATCTCATGCATCAAGTGCAGAGAGGAATCTTCATACCCTGGATTGTAAAAGAGCACTTGCTTTCTACTTACACAGGACACAGCAACATAGAAAGTCCTCTCAACTTTTTGTTGCTTTTGTTCCTTTTGATCCTTCTCATTTAGGACTTCCAGTCTCTAAGAGAACTCTGTCCAATTGGATTGCTCAGTGTATTTCCTTCGCCTACCAGAGTAAGAACCTTTCTCTGGAGGGCCATGTCACAGCTCACAATGTGAGGGCCATGGCAACCTCTATGGCTCATCTAAACTCTGTGTCCATCGACCAAATCTGTCGAGCGGCCACCTGTGCATCGGTTCATACCTTCACAGCCCATTACTGCTTGGACAAGGACTCCCGCCGGGATGCCTTGTTTTGGTCAGGCTGTTCTTAAACACCTGTTCCATACCTAATCAACTCCTACCCTCCATCCCTGACTGGATGCCTGAGATTCATGAGTGGAGGTGGAGCCCTTCCCAGGGACTCACAATCTGGGTGATCTCCCAGGCATCTCTAGCTGGGGAGTCCCCATATGTGAAGACTCAATCTCCAGGAACAAGCAGGAATAAGTCCTCACATATGGGTACGTCGGTACCGACGGAGCCTGCGCGGGAAAGCTCCCCAGCCTTTCAGATGAAAGGCTTTTGGGGCCTCCCACTGCACATGTGCGCTGCCTTTCCCGCCTTCCTGACCAGCTCTCCTCAGTTTCTCTTTTTCCGCGGAGCCAGCAGGTCGTGTTCCTGTCACCGCTGAAGAAATTGTGAATTTTGTTTGTTTCTTTAGACCGCGTACCTGCCTTCCCCATACCGAAACCGGTACCGCCGGTCTCTTTCTTTCTTTATAAAAAAAAAAAAAAAAAAGACGTTTTTATTTTCTTCAGCACAGCTTGGTAACTTTTGTTAGGCCTTAAGGCCTACACAAATTCTCCTCATGGAGAAGCCAGTCCCTGGTTTTAAAAAGTGTACCAAGTGCAGTGCTGTCATTTCTGTCACAGACACCCATGAATGGTGTCTTAAATGTTTGGGACCTGACCACTCCATACCGGACTGCCCATCCTGCACCCAGATGTCTAAACGTGGTTTGCAGAACCGGGCCAACAAGCTCCATGTGCTGTTTCCTTCAGAAGCATCACAGTCATCCAGGTCTTCCTCTCCGGATGGATCTCAGGTAACCAAAACGTCTGTGGGTAAATCCTCTAAAAGCAAATCTCTTTCTAAAGATCGAGAGGCTCAATCTTGAGTTCAAGGATTCTGCCCAGGCCAAAAAAGCCAGGCGGGAGGCTCTGGCCTCCAAAGCAATCATGGGGTCACAGGTTGACATCGATGGCACGGCCTCGACTGATCACCTGTTGGACTGCTCTGGGGTACCGGCCCATACCGGTACCGACATCCAGGCAGCAGTGGCGTCTATGGGCAATACTGTCCAGACCATGCAACAGGCCGTTCTGGCATTCATTAAGGCTGCGACGCCCTCGGTACCGATTCCATCGGTACCGACCCCGGTTCCGGTATCCACACCGGAACCGAGACCATCGACTTCCAAGTGTCGATCGGTTCCACATGCTGGATTCCGGCTTTCGCCCGGTACCGATCCCATGCCTGATATGCCCGATGTCGATACCGATCGGTATGCGTATCGTGCATTGAAAGCACAGAGAGAATACTCAGATTCTTCTGATGAATTCAATTCCTCTGACTCTGCTGAGCTTGCTCTTCCTGAGGAGCCCTCTTCTCCAAAGAGGAGGATGTCTCCTCCAGAGGATTTATCCTTTCAGGATTTCATTGTTGATGTAGCTAAAGGACTTTCTATTGCTACATCTTCTGAAAAAGAACCCAGATCAAAAAAATTGGATATTTTAGGATACTCTAAAGCTCCTAAAGAGGCAGTCACTCTGCCTATCCATGAAATCCTTCAAGAACACTTGATGGATTTGTGGGAGACTCCTTTTAACACTGTCTCCCCATTCCCGTAGGTTGGACACCATTATCGGGTCCCTCCTTCTCCTGGCTTCCAGAAAACTCAGCTGTCTCACCACTCTATTGTGGTGAAGTCTGCCATGAAGAAAATAAAGAGTCCTAAAAGGCATTCTTCTACCCCTCCAGGGCGAGAATGTAAGACCCTGGACTCTTTTGGTAGAAAGATGTTCCAGGCTAGTATGCTTATAGCCAGGATCAATTCTTATAGCCTTTATATGGGCATGTTTCTTGGACAACTTGCCCTAAAGGTACAGCATTTTGCCCCCTTTATCCCTGATGATCAAAGGGCGGACTTCTTTTCTATGGTGACACAACTTTCAGAGGTCTCCAAGTTCTCCAACAGGGCAGCCTTTGATTCCTTTGAGGTTGCTGGCAGGGCTTCGGGAATTGCTATTGCAGCCCGACGTCTTGCTTGGCTCCAGGCTTCTGACCTAGAACCCTGGGTTGTAGATGGCCTCAGGAATCTGCCCTGTACAGGTGAGAACTTATTTGGTGAAGACTGGCAAATTAAAGCTGCTCAAATGGATGCAGAAAATGCCACTCTAGATAGACTCTCTAAGTCTACTTCTACCCCTGCCAAAAAGAAGTCTTTTAAAAGGCCTTACTATAAGAAGGCCAGATTTTCTACAAATACTGGCCAGCAATCTGCTCAGCCTCGCTTTGCTGCTAAGCGTCAGCAATCTAAGCAAGTAAAGTCAAAGCCTGCAGTGTCTGCTACACCCCAGCAGGCTCAACCCCCTCAGGGGTTTTGACTTGCCCCTAGAGAACTTGCCGTTTCTGGCTCTAGAACAACCAGAGCCCCTCACCATTCCTGGAAGGCTAGCTCATTTTGCTCCCAGATGGGAACAAATCACATCAGAGCAATGGACCCTCTCTATTATCAGGGAGGGCTACAAACTTCATTTCTCCAGCCTTCCTCCCCATACCATGGTGAGGCAATTCAGTTCTCCCCCATCTCTTCTGACCCTGTTGGGTCAGGAAGTCTCTTCTCTCCTTGCCCAAGGGGCAATAGAGGAGGTTCCTCCTCCACAACAGGGGTTAGGTTTCTACTCCCCTTATTTTCTCATAACAAAGAAGACAGGGGGCTTCAGACCTATCCTAGATCTGAGAGAATTGAACAGGTTTCTATTCAAGGAGAAATTCAAAATGCTGTCTCTGGGCATTCTCCTTCCATACCTTCAGAGTCAGGATTGGCTTTGTTCTCTAGATCTCAAGGATGCGTACACTCATATACTCATCCATCCATCCCACAGAAAATATCTTCGCTTTCTGTTCCAGGGAAAACATTTCCAGTACAGAGTATTACCCTTCGGTCTGGCCTCTGCTCCAAGAGTCTTCACAAAATGCATGGCAGTCGTAGCCGCATTTCTCAGAGGCATGGGAATCTTTGTCTTCCCATATCTGGACGACTGGCTCATCCGCGCTCCATCTCAGTCAGAAGCCCAGATTTCTCTGGACCGCACAAGGCGTATTCTTCAATATCTGGGACTTGTGGTAAACGTTCCCAAGTCCCAACTCATCCCTACTCAGTCCCTTGAATTCATAGGGGCCCAATTGGACTCCACCACTGCAAGGGCCTACCTCCCTCTGGTCCGAGGCCAAAGGCTAATAAGCTTGGCCTCCCAGGCTCAGTCCAGAAGTCACTTGTCAGCCAGAGAAATGCTGCAACTTCTGGGCCACATGGCCTCCACGGTCCATGTGGTGCCCTACGCTCGTCTTCATATGAGGGCAGCTCAATGGCTTTTGGCCACCCAGTGGTCTCAAGCATCAGGACTGCTCTCAGACCAAATACTAACCTCAAAACGACTGTTTTGGTCTCTCCAGTGGTGGACATCCTCCAAAAATCTGTTGTTGGGGATTCCCTTCCAACCTTCATTGCCCCAAGCAACCCTCACAACAGATGCCTCCCAAACGGGGTGGGGAGCTCATCTCCAACATCTCTCCACTCAGGGCACCTGGTCTCCTCAGGAGACCACCCTTCACATCAACCTTCTGGAACTGCGAGCAATCTTCCTTGCCCTCACAGTCTTCCACACCCTCCTTGTCAACCTGACTGTCCTAGTCCAGACAGACAATCAGGTAGCCATGTTCTATGTCAACAAACAAGGAGGGACGGGCTCTCTGTCGCTTTGCAATGAAGCTCTCAGATTATGGGCCTTCGCCAGAGAGCATCAAATTCATCTTCTGGCAGTATATCTTCCAGGAGTTCAAAACTCTCGGGCAGACAGACTCAGTCGAGTTCTGCTCCCACACGAATGGTCCCTGCATATGGACCAGATACGCAGAATCTTTCAGGAATGGGGGACCCCGGACATAGACCTCTTTGCAAGTCCGTGGAATGCCAAACTTCCCCGGTTCTGTTCCAGGACTCCGTGTCAGGGAGCTCAGGCCAACGATGCCTTTCTCCTACATTGGGGTCAGGAATTCCTGTACGCTTTTCCACCCATTCCTTTGATTCCCAAGACTCTGTTCAAACTACAGAGGGATCACGGATCCATGATCCTCATAGCTCCACGCTGGCCACGCCAAGTGTGGTTCCCTCTACTTCTGCATCTCTCCCAGGGACCCTCCCTGGACCTGGGAGCTGCGCCAGACCTTCTGTCTCAGGAGGAGGGGACTTTGTGGCACCCAAACCCCAAGTCCCTACACCTCAGAGCTTGGTTACTGAAGGCCTGAGCCTTCATGACTTCAATCTTTCTCAACCAGTGAAAGATATCCTTCATGCCTCTAGGAAACCCTCCATGAGGCGTTCCTATGCTTTCAAATGGAAACGTTTTTCCATTTGGTGTGCGCAACAGGGTTTGACCCTCTAGCACTTCCTTTGAATTCTCTACTGGACTATCTCCTGCATCTTTCCAATGCAGGCCTCAAGACGAATTCAGTACAAGTCCATTTAAGTGCTATTGCAGCATCCTTAA
Source organism: Ichthyophis bannanicus (assembly GCA_033557465.1). Classification (NCBI taxonomy): domain Eukaryota; kingdom Metazoa; phylum Chordata; class Amphibia; order Gymnophiona; family Ichthyophiidae; genus Ichthyophis; species Ichthyophis bannanicus. The sequence goes on from CM066031.1 coordinate 555,333,261, forward strand.
AACCTATAAATGGACAACCTGTCTCCTCTCATCCTCTTATTGCAAGATTCATGAGAGGCCTGACCCTCACTAAGCCTCCCATCCGACCTCCTCCGGTAGCATGGGACTTGAATTTAGTTCTGGGTCAACTTATGAAGCCACCTTTTGAACCGTTGGTATCTACCTCCCTGAAATTTCTTTCCTGGAAGGTTCTTTTCCTTATTGCAGTCACTTCGGCTCGCCGCATCAGTGAACTGCAGGCTTTGGTGGCTAATCCACCTTATACCAGATTTCATCATGATAAGGTGGTCCTTAGGACGAATCCCTACTTTATGCCTAAAGTGGTCTCGCCTTTTCATCTTAATCAAGAGGTATATCTACCTGTTTTTTTCCCGGCTCCTCATGCATCCAGTGCAGAGAGGAACCTTCATACTCTTGACTGTAAAAGAGCTCTCGCCTTTTACCTCAACAGGACTCAGCCACATCGAAAGTCTTCCCAACTTTTTGTGGTTTTTGATCCTTCTCATTTGGGACTTCCAGTCACCAAACGTACACTTTCCAATTGGATTGCTCAGTGTATTTCTTTTGCTTACCAGAGTAAGAACATTTCTCTGGAAGGCCATGTCACAGCTCATAATGTGCGAGCCATGGCCACTTCTATGGCTCATCTTCACTCTGTGTCCATAGATCAGATCTGTCGAGCAGCCACTTGGGCCTCAGTTCATACCTTCACAGCCCATTACTGCTTGGACAAGGACTCCCGCCGGGATGCCTTGTTTGGTCAGGCTGTCCTCAAACACCTGTTCCATACTTAAACAACTCCTGCCCACCTTCCCTGGATGGATGCCTGAGATCCATACGAAGATGGTTTACCCTTGGAGGGGGATCTCCCAGGCATCTTAGCTAGGGAGTCCCCATATGTGAGGACTTATTCCTGCTTGTTCCTGGAGATAGCACAGTTACTTACCTGTAACAGGTGATCTCTGGGAACAGCAGGAATTAGTCCTCACAACCAATGTTCCCTCTAATTTTCTGTAGGCTGTGTGCACACAAAGTATCAGTTGTGCAGCTTTTGAAGGAAGGTTAAATTTTTGTGCGCAACATAATGACACTCGGAGTTATATACTTTAAAATTTGACTACACGTCAGAATACAATATGTACACCACATTGATTGAACTAGAAAATATTGTAGAACTTGTGAAAACCGTAAATACACAACAACTTTTAAATTTTAAGACGTCTGTGTTGTTTTCTATCAGACTCAGAACCATAATTTTTGTGCGCTCTGTTGTAAAGTATGTGCGCTCGCTCGGCCAGGTGTGTGCGCGCGCACATGCGCACAGCTTAGAGGGAACAGTGCTCACAACCCACCCTCCTCCCCTAGGAGTTGTATCTTCTATCTTCCTTTCCTCTCTCTATTGTCTCAGCTATAAACTCGAACTGAGGAGAGCTGGTCAGGAAGGCGGGAAGGCAGTGCGCATGTGCAGTGGGAGGCCCCAAAAGCCTTTCATCTGAAAGGCTGGGGAGCTTTCCCGCGCAGGCTCCGTCGGTACCGACGTACCCATATGTGAGGACTAATTCCTGCTGTTCCCAGAGATCACCTGTTACAGGTAAGTAACTGTGCTTTCCTGCTTGTTCCTGGAGATAGCACAGTTACTTACCTGTAACAGGTGATCTCTGGGAACAGCAGGAATAAGTCTTCACAACCCACCCACCTCCCCTAGGAGTTGTATCTCTCTATCTTTCCTTTCCTCTCTCACTCTTTGTCTCAGCTTTAAAACTCAAACTGGAGAGAGGCGGTTGGGAAAGGCAGGAAGGCAGCGCGCAGGCGCTGTGGTATGCTCCCAAAAGCTTTCCTTTTGGACGCTGGGGAGCGTTCCCGCACAGGCTCCGTCGGTACCGACGATACCCATATGTGAAGACTTATTCCTGCTGTTCCCAGAGATCACCTGTTACAGGTAAGTAACTGTGCTTTACAGCACCTTTCTGTTTCAACTCCTACCCTCCATCCTTAGGATGCCTTGCTATATGAGGTGTAGCATGTTCCAATCTATAACATGCTGGGACTCCAGGCATCTTAGCTTGGGAGTCCCCATATGTGAAGAATCATTCCTGCTTGTTCCTAGAGTTAGCACAGTTACTTACCTGTAACAGGTGATCTCTGGGAACAGCAGGAATAAGTCTTCACAGCCCACCCACCTCCCCAGGAGTTGTATCTCTCTATCTTTCCTTTCCTCTCTCTCTCTCTTTGTCTCAGCTTTAAAACTTAACTGAGGAGAGGCAGTTGGGAAAGGTGGGAAGGCAGCACGCAGGCGTGGTGGGATGCTTCTAAAAGCTCTTTGATTGGACGCTGGGAAGCGTTCCCGCGCAGACTCCGTCAGTACCGACGTACCCATATGTGAAGACTTATTCTTGCTGTTCCCAGAGATCACCTGTTACAGGTAAGTAACTGTGCTTATTGGGTCTTCAATAAAATTGTTTTTACCAATTACCCTTGCTAGGCTGTGGTTAATTGCCCTCTGCTGTATTTTTGTTGTTGGTGATTTGCATAAGGCCGCTTTTGTTTTCCAGAGCACTTGCCCAGGTCAAATCGCTGTAGCAGCCAAAACACATAATTCCATGACAAAACGGTTGAAGGCCTTCTCAGCATCTAAACCCATGACTGCTGCCAGGGAATTCCGGGGCCTACTTTGCCGGAACATTGTCATAATGCATAATATATGCCCCACTGCATTCCACCCTTTGACAAAACCTTTTGACAAAACAGGATGCATCTGCTGGGGATAACCTCCCTCAGCCTCCAGGCCAGCACAGTAGTCAAGATTTTGACGTTCTGATTTAACAGTTAAAGAGGTCAAAAGGACTCCACCTTCTCCTGGTCCTGGCCGGGCTTAGGGAGAAGCACCACTGCTGTCCGCATGGTGTATTTGCCCAGCCTCCCGGCTGCCATTGCTGCTGCCTTGCTCATCGCCAGCAGCAATGGGGCCATAAAGTTCCCCAAGATCTTATAGAACTCGAGGTCCAACCCTTCAGGCCTTGGCGCCATGGCTGGCCGCAGCACCCTCATAACTTTTTGCAGTTCTTCAATCTGCAGTGGCTGACTCAGGGCCGCCCGTAGCTCTTCAGTAAGCATGGGGACACCCAACCCCGCAAAGAACATGTCGTGCTCCCCCGGTTCATCGGGTTCAGCCCGATAGAGCATTTGAAAGAAAGAAGTAAAACATTCGGCAATTTCCTTATCACCTGTCAGCACATTCCCATCTGCCAGCCAGAGATGTGTAATTGTAGATTTCACCTTAGCTGGCTTCTGCAGATTCACCAGTGTTTCCCTGTATTTATGAATGCGAATACTGTGCATGGCCCTCTGCTGTAGAATGACGTTCACTTTGTTTTTACACTCCTGGAGCTGCACCCTTGACTGATCTGTTCCCTGCTGCAAAAAAGGCCACCTGTTTCATTGTCAACTCTGAAGCCCTGCTGCAGAGCCTGGTGTTGATGCTGATGGGCCTTGACATACCCTGTGATTCTCCCCCTAAGCACCGCTTTGGCCGCTTCCCAAAATATCCCCGGCCCTAGATCCTGCACTGTATTTTTCCGCCTCGTATTCCAACCTGGCTTTTCTAAGAAACTGCTGAAAGACTCTCTCTCTGAGTCCACACTGGGTTCAGCTACTACAACCCCACTCTCACCTGCCTGTCCAGCAGAAGTTTCACCTGCACAGCCACATGGTTAGAGGCCACCTGTGGATAGGTATCAGAATTCCCTATCCTGGCATAGAACCATTCTGCTAAGAGGAGATTAGTCTATTTGGTGGTAGTTTTGTGGGGCACCGAATAATGGGTAAATTCAGTATCCGTGGGATACAAAGTGCACCACCCATCAATCAGTTCAAACTCCCCAATATAACAAATTTATCATCTCGTTTTCTTCCCCCCCCCCCCCCCAAGAGCCACTCTTGCTGGATGGCAATCCACAGAGCTTTCCACTTACATATTAAAGTCATCACCTAATATTAATTGATGGTCTGTCTGATCTGCCAAGTGGGAGAGGAGCTCCAGGAAGAACTTGGGCTGGTATGTGTTGGGGGCATAAATGCTCCCTAGCAGTACTTGTGTTCTCTGCAATATGCCCCATACTAGTACGTATCGCCCCCTCCGGATCCCTAACCACCCTCTCATCCCACCCGTTTCCCAACCAAGACAGCTGCCCCTCTCTGGTGAGTTATAGTATGCTGAAATAACCTCCCCCACCCAGTACCTCCTAAGTTTAAGATGTGCAACTGCTGTTGATTGGGTCTCCTGTACCAGGCCTATATCTGTGCCCAGATAGGTTAGCACTCTGTCCCTTTTTACCAGGGAATGTAAGCCCCCCACATTCAGGGTAGTGATCGTAACCTCCCCCAAGGTCAAAATATCAGGCCAGATCCTATCATTTCTCCTCTTGCCAGGGCCTCCCAGCAGGGCCGTGGCCAGAGCCCGGCTATTCAGTGGAACGTGACTCCAGCAGTACCCCAGACACGTGTTTTTTCCCCTAGGCATTAGCACCATCACAGTAGAAACACCCCTGCCCCCTTACCAATCATACACGCTCAAACATCACTCAACACTTGATCCCTTTCCCTTGCTCCCATGCGACCGTTCCCACCTCCTGGGCCCTCGCATTTCCTTGCCTTTCCTGGGTATGCTGCTCACAGCCTGCACCAATGCCCCAACCACCTCCCCAAAACAGTTACCCCCACCTGCAACCAAGCCCCCCCCCCCCCCCACCAGTGCATATTAGTGATTGTCTGCCAGCTTGGGCATGTACAGTCTCTCCCCAACCTTGCAAGTTTAGGTCCCCGCTCAGGCCAACACTGCAGCAAGCAGCAAGAGGAGAGGAGGCTGCCCCCCCTTTCCTCCTGCAGCTACCTCCATCCCCCCCCCCCCCCGAAGAGGGGCTTTCAAAACTCTCCAAATGTAAATCTTGGCCAGCCGTACAATAGCCCACTGGCTGCAGTCACACTCTATTTGCCAAAGTGCAGCCATGTCCAGGAGACACACTTCAACAACATCCACCTGAGAGGGCCACGAGAGGGGGGTGGGGTGGGGTGGGGTGGAGAGGATGGCACCAATAGGTATTCAACGGCACTCCAAGTTTGCAGGCCCCCCTCCTACCTGTCAAAAGTGCACTCTGTTTATCAATAGAAAAACATGGATTATGTCCAACCATCTACTGGGAAAAATCATATCCGTGCAGTCTTTAGGCCTTTTGGTAGCTACCAGCCTAAGCGTCCCTGGCTTCAGAGTGGGGTATCAGACACTCCATAAACCTGTGCCCCTCCTCTACCATGTGCAGAATCAAGGTTTTCAGTCATGATATATGCACAGTTTGAGAGGAAAAAGAGAAACATAGAAACATGATGACAGAAAAAGACCACATGGCCTATCTAGTCTGTCCTTCCATAACAACAACTACAACAGTCCACTTTTTACCTTTAGAGATCCTCTGTGTTGGTCCCATGCTTTTTTGAATTCAGTTACTGTCCTCATCTCTACCACCTCCACTGGGAGACTATTCCATGGATCCACTACTCTTTCCATAAAGAAATATTTCCGCATATCACTCCTGAATCTATCTCCCTTCACCCTCATCCCATGTCCCCTCGTAGCAGAACTTGCTTTCAATTGAAAGAGTCTCTCTCCCTGAACATTTATGCCACGGAGGTATTTAAACATCTCAATCATATCACCTCTATCTCGCCTTTCCTCTAAGGTGTACATATTAAGATCCTTAAGTCTGTCCTCATATGCTTTATAATGAAGCCCACTAATCATTTTAGTAGCCACTCTCTGCACCGACTCCATCCTGTTCACATCCTTTTAAAGGTGCGGTCTCCAGAATTGCACACTATACTCCTAATGAGGTCGCACCAAAGACTTATACAGAGGCATTATCACCTCCTTTTTTCTGCTAGCCATTCCTCTCCGTATGCACCCAAGCATCATCCTAGCTTTTGCCGTCGTCTTTTTTACTTGTTTAGCTACTTTAAGATCATCAGACACAACCATGCCTAGGTCCCGCTCTTCTTTAGTGGACAAAAGTACTTCACCACCTATAATGTATTGCTCCCTTGGATTTGCTGCAGCCCAAATGCATGACCTTACATTTTTTAACATTAAATCCCAGCTGCCAAATTCTAGACCATTCTTCAAGCTTAGCTAGATCCCCCTCATGTTATCTACACCTTCCTGGGTGTCTACTCTATTGCAGATTTTGGTATCATCCGCAAAGAGGCAAACCTTACCCGACAGCCCTTCCGCTATTTCACTAACAAAAATGTTAAAAAGAATCGGACCAAGGACAGATCCCTGGGGAACACCACTGGTAACATCCTTCTCCTCAGAGTGAGCTCCATTTACTTGTACTCTTTGTCGCCTCCCACCCAACCAATTTCTAACCCAAGCAGTAACTTTAGGGTCCATCCCTAGGGTGCTCAGTTTGTTTATAAGTCGCCTGTGAGGAACAGTGTCAAAGGCTTTACTGAAATCTAAATACACCACATCTAGAGCTCTCCCTTGTCCAACTCCCTGGTCACCCAGTCAAAGAAATCAATCAGATTTGTCTGACAAGACCTGCTTCTGGTGAATCCATGCTGCCTCGGATCCTGTAATCCGCTGGACTCCAGAAACATCACTGTTTTCTCTTTCAGCAGCGTTTCCAATAATTTACTCACCACCGAAGTTAAACTAACCGGCCTGTAGTTTTTAACCACATCCTTACTTCCGCTTTTGTGTAAAGGCACCACATGAGCCTCTCTCCAGTCCTTTGGCACCACTCCCGACTCCGAGGCATTGAAAAGGTCAGTCAGTGGAGCTGCTAGAAAGTCCCCAAGTTCCCTCAGTATTCTAGGGTGTATCCCATCCGGTCCCATCGCTTTGTCTACTTTAAGTTGAGCTAGTTTCTCACGAACACAGTCTTCTGAAAATTGTTCAAGATGTCCCTCGCTTCTGTTCCTATTTGTGTGTGTTTTCTGAGGTCCTGCTCCTGGTTCTTCATCTGTGAACACAGAACAAAAATATTTGTTAAGCAATTCCGCTTTATCCTTATCAGCTTCTACATATTCCCCCCCTGCACCCTTGAGTCTGACAATATCACTCTTGCCCTTCCTCTTCTCACTAATATATCTGAAAAATGTCTTATCCCCCCATTTTATTGCATTGGCTATTTCCTCCTCCTTTTGAATCTTTGCCTTCTTGACTACTTTGCTAGCTTCTCTAAGTTTTTACAAATACAGATGCCACAGTTAAACATCACATTGCAGATTAGTGAAAATTCCTGCTGTTTAGCAGCTACCCTGCTCGAATAATCATTAAAGATCAAAAGCCCACTGATTGTTATAGTCCAGGGATTTAAGCCATTGTTTGCAGAGAATTCGCTCCTTTTCTGCCCACAGCAAATAGCAGCCTATGACTGCTCTGGGGTGCTGTTGACCATCTGTCTTTGGGCCGATTCTGTGTGCCTGCTTGCATCGCCATACAGTCTCTGTGATTGGCAGGCTTAATTGGGCGGAAAGCCACTCTTGATAGAATTTGGAGAGCTCCTCAGTTTCAGGTAGGTAGGCCAATCACCTGAAGATTATTTCAACTGGTGCTGTTTTCTTGTTCTTCCAACCTTCTCTAATAGCTGCGACTGCTCCCATAATAGGCGATCCAGTGTGCCCCACAGTTGGCCTGTAACTTCTTCCTGTGTCGCCATCTGGCTCTCCAGTTCAGTCATTCGCACCATCTGTGTCTCAAACTTGTCCTTGATGTCATCGATGTTGGACTGAAGTTTATTCGGTTGATATTTCTTCCAATGCAGCCATCATCACTCGGAGATTTCTGCTGCCAAGTCTCCGGCCCCCAGGGAGGATACCTTTGAGCCAACAGCCATCTTGGGCTGCCTCCAATTTTTCACTCCGCAGCTCTATCGAGGTGTTTTGTGGGGAATGCTCCTGTGGGGCTCCTCAGGGTTCACTGGCACCCGACTTTGGGCTCCTACTTTATCCAGCCAGTTAGAAGGGCTACAAAAATAGCTGATCTGCATTGGTTTCTCTGGCTCAGAATGGGAGCTTAGCTCTCATGCTCTGTCCCCCACTCGCCCATCACCGGAAGTCTTAAAACAATTTTTTTTTTCTAAAATATTTTTAGGCTTTGATGGCATTGTCTTGCATTATTTTGCCAGTGACTGTGAGGGAGCACACTGTGCATCACTATGCACATTCTGCAAATGTCACTTTGCGATGTAAGTGCCACTGTGCAGCAGGAAGGCAGGCATCCTTTAACTGCGGTGTTCAGGAAGAGAGAGGCAGCGGTCCCTATGGCAGGTAGAGGAGGGGAGACACAGGACAATGAGTTGCACTGGTCTGGCCTGGGACCAGAAGGGGGTGGGAAGAAGGGTAAGGAGTTTACTTGGGAGTAGAAAGAACATAAGAGTCAGACTTTGGGGGGGGGGAGGTGGGGTGTGCATAATCAAGGAGCTTTCCATGGTTAAATTAAAGATTCAGTTTGCATGTCATCTTGCTTTCTTTTTTTCACCAGTCTGCTTGCTTTTAATTCTGTTATCCTTATTCTGATATGGCATTAAAGAATATACCCCTCCCCTTTCCTTTTGAGTTCAGACATGGATTTGGCTTTGCCATTATGATATTATGGCACAGGGTATGAAAAGTTTCATGATAGTGGCTCCAGCACAGTTTGTGAAAATGGCTAAGTACCTTTGAAAAGAATGGGAAGTTGCTTTGGGCCTCATGAATGTGAAGTGAACATTTATAATCTCCAGGAACAAGCAGGAATGAGTCTTCACATATGGGTACGTCGGTACCGACGGAGCCTGCACGGGAATGCTCCCCAGCATCCAATCAAAGCTTTTGGGAGCATCCCTCGCGCCTGCGCTTTGACTTCCCGCCTTTCCCACTGCCTTTCCTCAGTTTTTGTTTTTCCGTGGAGCCAACAGGACGTCCTCCTGTCACCGCAGAAACTTTTTCTTTAAAATTCTTATTTTCCTTGTTTTCTTGTGGTCGCGGCTGTATTTCCCGCCGATACCGGTACCGCTGGTGCTTTATTCTTTTCTTTTCTAAACTTAGAGAATTTTTCTCCTCAGTTTTTGTGTTTAACTTTTTGGGCCTACAGGCCTCTCCAACATGGAGCCTTCTTCCCCCAAGAAGTGCCTTCACTGTGGAAACATTGTTTTCTTTTTAGACTCCAATGCTTGGTGTCTAACCTGTTTGGTCCTGACCCTTTTTTCCCTGATCCATCAGGCTGTATTATTGGGAGAAGACCTTCCCTTTTTCGAGTTTCCCTCTGCCGTTTTTCCTCCTGAGGTGAGGACACCGGTTTATTCTTCTCTCCAGGATCAGGTAACCAACAAACAGTCTGTTAAGACTAGCCAATTCTTGAAGGGTAAGTCTCATGCTCAGCATGACGGCTCTGGCCTTGCCCTCAAGACCCCATTGGCAATAAAACCCCGGTGGGAGTCTTCAGGCTCCAAAGCATTTACGGGGTTTCAGGTTGTTCCTGGGGCTCACCCCTCACAGAACATACCTGAGCCGTGCTCGGGGGTGGTATCCGCTTCGAGCGGTACCGATAACCCGGCACCGGTGTCGAGTGTTCCACTCTTCACCAGGGATCGTCATCTGGTGTCCTCAGTACCTTCGGGGCCGATCGATACGACCCAGATTGGCTTTCCTGTATCTCCGCCATGCTTGGGGTTGGTACTGGCTTCGAGTGGTACCGATACCCCGGCATCAGTGTCGAGTATTCCTCTCTTCACCAGGCATCGTCTTCGGACGTCCTCGGTACCTTCGGAACCGATCGATACGATTCCGATTGACATTCCTGTATTGGCATCACCGATACCACCACCAACGTCGGTACCTTCTAGACATGCATCGATAGACTCGCTCCCTTCGATGCCAAGTCTAGAATCGATATCCAGTCTAGATGATTTGGTACCGACGCGTTTCGGAACTGATCCAAATCGTTCCCGATTACGCAGTACCGAGGATATTCACCAGAGTTTTCTGGCTACCTCGGTACCGCTTCAGCAGCCCCCGATTACTGCTTCGATGACATTATCGTCTCCGATACCGGTATCTATGTCGATTCCTGCAGTTCCATCGGTGCCATCGATCCTTTCTATGCCTAGCTTGGAATCGATACCGGGCACTGACGATGCAGTACTAACTGCCTCGAATCAGAACTGTCAGTATCACTGTCCATCTAGCAGGATTCTTTTTCTGCACCACTCCACTGTCTTCTGGTGCTCAAGCTGCTCCTTCAACCTCAGCCTACCCAGGAATAGTTCCTATTGGAGATCCTTCTTTTCAGAAATTTCTCCTTGACATGGCAACCTTTCTTGCCATTCCTCTTCCTGGCTCTACTCTTGGCCTAGATCCTGCAGAAAAGGAAAATATAATGCTTCCTTTACATCATTCTTTGCAGGATCTTCTTCTGAGGATGTGGGAATCACCTTTAAAGGTTCCTTCGCCTTCTACAGACATTAATGTTCTGTATCAGGTGCCTCCCTCTCCGGGATTTCAGAAAAACCAACTTCCACATCATTCCATTGTAGTGGAATCAGCAATGAGGAAGGTAATAAGCAAGAAGAAGCATTCTTCTTATCCGCCAGGTCGTGCATCTAAAGCACTTGATGCTTTTGGACGTCAAACCTTCCAAACTTCTATGCTGGCTTTAAGAATTATTTCATATATTATATGAGTCTGACACTTCAGGAGGTCACAGAGAAATTATCTCTTTTGTCCCCTTTTTTGTCAGAACCTAAGGCTACTGACTATTCCTTGCTTCTTAATCATAGCAGGAATATCTTTTGGTTTCTTTCTCGTGCTTCTCTAGACTCTTTTGAGTCTGTTAGCAGATCCTCTGCTATTGCCATTGGAGCACGTCGTACAGCCTGGTTGCAAGCTTCAGACTTGAGCAGATGGGCACAACATACTCTGGGTAATTCTCCCTGTACTGGAGAAAATCTCTTCAATAAAGAGGCTTTACGTCAGGTTGCTCATTGCTCCACTGACTTCCCTGGTTCTGGAAACCATCCTAAGCCTTCTTTTAACCCAGGACGTAGGAAATGTCCTGCCAAACCTTCTTTCCCCAAGAAAAGAAGGTTTCACCCTTCTCCTGCCCATCCTCCAGATGTACCCAAGCAAGGGACATCTCATCCTAGTCTGAAGTCTCCTGACTCTAGCCAGTCTAATCATAACCAGCAACCATAGGTTCCTGTATGTTGCAATCTACAGTTAACTTCTTCTTAGCAGAAGTTTATTCTCAAACCCTACACTGTTTTTTTTCTTTTTCAGTATGCTAAGCTGTTAGGATACTTTTGTCCATGGGTTACAGAATTCTCCCCTTCTTACTACTACGAAGGGAGGTTACAACTATCCCATGATAGTTTCTGTCCCCACATGGACATCTTTTTTTTTTTTTTTTTTAAATTTGTATTTTTATTAGCACCCAACACAACATACACAGCACAACTTAATCCGTGAACCCCCCCCACATATATATACCAATATACATTCGTAACATCAATAGCATTTACCAGTGGGAGAGGCCCCTGTTCCTAGTGCTACTCCATATATTTTCCATTTAATCCAGAAACCCTCCCATGTACCCGTTACACATCGTATACAATTTACAATTTAACCCCATTTCTAACACTGTACATTAGCCCAATCATACATTCTCCACGCCCCCCACCCATCCTTCCACATTCTACTAACCCCTCGCCCACCCACCGGGCAGTGAGTCTTACAGTGTGTACCACACCGGCATAATGACCACAAAGATCACACTTCCCCTCCCCCCTCTCCCCCCCCCTATCCCGTACTACCCCCCACCCCCGCCAAGCCCCCAACCCTCCATCAGCATTCTTCAAAACCTGTCCTCCTCCCAGACCACCAGTTGGTGAGATTTCCTGTCCGCATACCCCTCACCGGTAAACTGACCAGGAGCAATCTGTACAGGCCTCTACAACCATATTGGCAATATGTAAAAGCCCCACCCAGAACCTCTGCGATGTAATATGATGAGACATAATATAAACCCCTCTAGCCCTACCCCCTTCATTGAACACAGCATTCCTACTCCCCACCATCATTCTCCAAACCCCCCCCCCCTCTCTACCCTCCATTGTTCATATCTTTCCCACACCTTATTATATCGTGGAACAGTATGTTTTTGATGGGCTTCTATCGCACAGTACCCCCAAAGCTGCTCCAATCGCCCCACCACCTCCGCTAAGGGGGGAACATCCTGTTTCTTCCACCAACTGAGAAGACACATCCGCCCTGCAATTACACAGTACCCCTGTAATTTCCCCCTGTCCCTCCCACCTTCTTCCGTCCCCCCTTCATTCAATATCACCATACTAGGGGTAAAGCCGGCCTGCACACCTGTGATGCCTTCCGTGAGTCTTTCCACACCACGCCAATATTCCTGAACTACCGGACAGCCCCACACCATATGCAGCAAGTCTCCCCTAGCCCCACACCCCTTCCAACACTGATCCGAACTAGCAGGGTATAAAGCATGTAGCCACACCGGGGTCCAATACATTCTCAGCCTTAGCTTATAGCTGTTTTCCAACATTGCTGTTCCCGGTGCTAATTTATGAGTTCTGATATAGATTCTATCCCACCTCTCCCCGTCCCATTGTCCCCTGTGGCTTCTGGTTCCCACAACGGTTGCCCAATATAACACCAATCAGAGAATTACTTAGACGGCAGTTGCTTTAGCTCAAAAGACTTTTTATTTAGAATAACAAAAGTGATTATAAAATAGCAAACAGCAAATGCCTATCTAGAGATGGCAGACAGTACTTTCTTTCTCTGTGAAGAGGAAGAAAATACCGCCCACTTTTACATGAAGAATAATTGCCTTATATACATTTCTCTCCGTCTCAAATGTCTGTTCAGTAATCCATCATTCATTCTTAAGTGTCAGCAGGAGGACCTCAGGGTTCTGCAACACTTTTCCCAGGGGAGAATCTCCTTACATTTGTACATCTGGACCCTGCTTATTTATACATGGCCTATGACCTCTATACATCTGGAAATGCTTGGAAATGCTTTTAGGTCTATTTATCTATGCATGGCCTGTGACCTCTGACCCTTCCTGTGTATTTTCTTCTTCTGGCACTAATTGAAACCAGGCAGAGAGTATTTTGTGCTCATTTGTTTGAATTCTTTGCTTGACCTGTAATTTCATGTTAGGCCCATTATTCTTGCATACTCCTATGCAGAATATGGTTACCCAGAATTCTCCATAACAGGCCGCATCCATTTTCTTATGGCAAGCATATACTCTCATATAGCTATTGTCTTCTTGTCTGTCTTCTTGTCTTCTGTGCCATCCATCCTCCTGTGTAGTTTCACCAGGCAAGAGTTCAGTCATATAAAGCCAATATATACATATATAAGCAGACCCAAGGCCAGACTTAAGTCAGATTTCCCTACATTCGCCACTTTTTTTTTTTTTTTGGGGGGGATAATTAAAATAATCCCACTAAGGGGCGTGAATAACAACCATTTGAGACAGATGGATCATTCAAAGGCAATCGTTGGTACTGTTCCCTTGACACAATATACATGGTTTTAGTGCTTTGCGATATCATTCGTTTACAACAGGCAAGTAAAATGGATAAGGTACAACAAGCAATGATTGCAAAACAAGCTATACTTAAAAGCGTAATAAAGAAGGCTTTAAGTCCTACACCTAAACTAGCAAACCATGAAGCAATACTACCCCAAATATTAAGTTGAAGTCCCCCTTTAAAATCATCAATATGCAAATCAGAGAGATGCTTTATCTTATTCATGGCATCTAACACAAACACCGTGTGGTTAGCGATTACAGTACAACAGTTCGTAGCATTAATGAAAGTGCATGTTCCGCCTTCAGCGGCCAAAAGTAAATCCAAAGCTTGCCTATTCTGCAGAGTCATTTGTGTATTTTGTTCAAGGGACTCGGCTAGGCGTGAGATGGATTCAGTAACAGCTTTCATTTGAATATGCAACAAACATTGCAAACGGCGTACAGCCATACCAAACTCAGCAGTAAGGGCGGGGGTGGCAAAGGGAATCCAGGCCGTTGCGCTAAGGGCATCCAAACGAGTTTTAGTCATGGGATAAGTGGAATTGATATACTCAAATGAGGCCTGAATGGCATCATCCTCGGCTATAGAGGAATCCCAGGGGCTAGCATAAGCTGAGGAGCTACGTTTTAATCTATGCAGGGTGGAGCGAGAAGCAGAATGATGGGTAACATTAAGAGGTATCAAGACAGAAAAAGAAGAAACTTTAACCAAAGCACAGGGTAATAGGGAGAGGTTAATTACCTGATACAGAGTTTCCCCACACAACCAATAATGACCCATTACAGCAAAGAGGTTTGTAGCAGGTGTCCATATGCGACTCATATGATGCCCATCAAACCACTTAACAAAAGATTTTCCCGTGGTAGCTGAGGTAAGATCCCTCCTGAAACTGGACATTGGGAGATAGCAAGAAGTATATGGAGATTCATTCTGAGAACCCGTTGTCAGCACAGCTGAATCATCATGATAAATGGGACCAACTCCCACATACCAGCGGAAGTCAGCTCCATTAAACACTACCGGGTTTCTTGTAATATTTCTCCAATCATATTTCATATTGGAGGGGTCCATATTACTGGATTGATTATACCACTTTATCATGACAGAATTACTAGCAAAATGAAAGGATCCATTAATAACATTATACGACAGGTTACACCTGTCTGAAAAAGCAATGGATACATTTGTTATTAAACATAGATCAAATATCATATTCGGGTCAACATATACACGCAAAGGGTCATGTATCATATTCATTGCATGCCACGTCTGGGAACAATTAAAAGTCTCATAACAACTGGCAGAAAAATTATTATTATCTACACAAGCAAGCTGTCCTGCATACTCATTTAAGGGAACCTTTGAAAAATGTACTGGAGCATATGATACACCCTTTGGTAAAGGGGTACAAATAATGCAGTCTGTAATGTTCATCAGGGAAACAATGTGTAATACTGATTGCTTCCACAAGTTCAGAGAGCCTTCAGGTAAAGCTCGGGGTGCTCGAGATATCGTCTGGTTAGTCTGGTTCCATCCATGAAGAAACAAAGCTAGCTGTCCATCTGGATGTAAACACTCAATAAGGAGGACGATTATGACAGAGATTCCCAGAAAAAAAGCACAAGGACGCCCATGGAGTAGGCTTGACAGTGATCATCTTTGGTACTAATAACATAGCACTGTTTTGAGAACACTGAGTTCTGTAGGAAAATAAAACTGATTAATCAGATGGGACAGCTGGAGACGCTTTTAGATGGCTGACATGCACCCAAGTATCAGTATCATTCAGTCTTGCAGCAAAAGGGGAGGCAGCAGTGACAACGTGGGGTCCTGAAAAGGTTGGGCAGTCCCAGGATGCACGAACACAATTTCTTTTATAGACAGTGGACCCTACAGGGAAACAAGGTAATAAGGATGGACTGGACACAGACTGTGTGGCTGCTACACGGTCAGCAATTTCTTGAAGCGCAATCCGGAGTCCTGCAAGGTAAGCAGAAAGACTATCATGAATCGGAACCTGGGACTGTGATAAATTAGTTGTGCGCATACGCCGGCCAGTGGCCATTTCATGAGGTGTCAGATGTAATCGCTTGGTCGGGCTATTACGCAGCTGAAATAAGCACATTGGTAATGCTTGTAGCCAGGTCATATGACCAGAAGCACAAATGTTTCTGAGTTGAGTTTTCAAAATGCCATTACATCGTTCAACAAGACCATTGGAAGTAGGTTTATACACAGAAACATACTTCCACTGAACAGGAAGATGCTGGGTGAGTGCAGTTACAAGAGCATTATGAAAGTGAGAGCCATTGTCAGAATATATGACTTTAGGAATGCCAAATCGGGGAATTATTTGTGTTAGCAAAACCTCTACTACTTCTTCAGCAGTCTCTCTATTGCAGGGGAAGGCCTCAATCCATTTAGACCAAGGGCAAACCCACACTAAAAGATACCGCTTCTGAGCACATCTGTGGATCATGTCAGTAAAATCTACATACCAGGATTCAAAAGGACCACTTAGAACCGGGAGATGACCTTTGGCTATGGGTTTTCCTCCTGGCTGAGAATTCAGGATACACACAGGACATTTAGCTACTAATTCCTGAATGCGATTTTTCATGTGTGGACACCAAAAAATGTCCTCAAGCATGCTGTAGACATTTGCAGTACTAGAATGATAGATATCGTGTATGAGATCTGTAAGGCGTTTTAGTGCCACATAACAGATACAAAGTTTTCCTGATGGATGTACCCACATTTTCTTAATTTGGGAACAACCTAGTCTCTCCCAATTTCCTATCTCATGAGAAACAGCATCTTTCTGATAATCAGCAAGGTCAGGTACTAAATAGATCTGTGATCTGGTAACAGGCAAGGTCAGGGAAGCATTACTAGTTACTACTTTGGCTAACTGATCTGCCAGGGCATTGCCCATCTGGCGGAAAGAGTCTCCCTGTGTATGTCCAGGAACCCATTCACAGCACAGAAACAGATTGTTGATTCTGCGTTTCTCTAAACACTCATAAATTTGATGTATCTCGTCAAGATGTGAAATTGAGCTGGCTGAGGAAGTGATAAAACCTCTTTGTGACCATTTCTGGTGAAGCGCTGTCAGCACTTGTGCTGCATATTGGGAGTCAGTGAATATAATAATGTTCTGTCTCTCCTGATGCAGTAAGACTGCCAAAATTGCACAGAGTTCTGCACCTTGAGCACTATAAACACTCGGCAACTGATATTGCAATACATCTAGAATGTCTCCAGAAGGAGATATTTGTACTGCACTGAAACCAGAACATAGTGACGTCTCAGAACCGTCAGTGAACCAGACTTTAGAATTGACAGGCATTTCATGAAGAGACAGAATATTATCTGCAAAAGAAAAAATGGGGATCTTATCTTCTTCCTCTCCACTAATAACAGAAACTAAATTTTGTAGGTAGCCAAAAGGGTGACTTGCAGGGAATGGCTTAATGAGAATGTGACTCCGTAGCAGAGTAGCACAAAGCTGGTGCACCCGATATGGGGTAAAGTGGAGAGTATTACTGCATAACAATGCCTCTACATCACCGGAGCAATACACAGTGAGTCGCAAGGGATGAAAGGTGTTATAGGTCTTTCTGACTGCCTCACTGGTGGCTACTAACCCTCTCTCAACATCAGGCAGAACTATTTCTGTAACAGAAAAAGATCCTGACAAGTAGGACACAATTTTACCATCATCCTGATAAATCACAGCTGCCCACGTGTGATGTCCGTGAAAGCTAATGAGAAACATCTCCTTTGAATAGTCAGGAAGACAGATACTTGGTGTGTGCGAGACATCAGTCAAAAGAGATTGAAGCAAAATCTGGTCAGGAGCTGACAGGCTGATAACAGTCGACCCCTTAGCCCCCCCTTTTAAATATTTGCGAAAGGGATGTGTGCGTTGACTATGACCTGGGATCCAATTCCGGCAGAAATTTATCATGCCGAGCAGAGATCGCAATTGCTTTACAGTGGTAGGCATCTGTAATTGCAAGCAGTGTTGTTTAGTTTTCTCTGTCAGAGACAGCATTCCATCTCCTACTAGGAAACCCAGAAAAGTGACTTCAGTTTGGCAGATCTGTGCCTTGGCCATGTTAATCTGGTATCCACTTTCCAAAAGATAACAAACAAGTTTATCTGTGAGGGCCAGATTTGTTGCAGCCTCAGCTGTGGAAAGCAGTAAGTCATCTACATACTGTAACAAAGACACATTGCTGGGCAGCTCTGCCCTGAATGATTGCAAATCAGCAACTAGTGCTTGAGAGAATATGGAAGGACTTTCCACATATCCTTGGGGTAACCTGGTCCACTGATAATGCTGACCCTCAAAAATAAATGCCAGAAACTGCCGGGATGTGGATTCAACTTCTATCCCAAAAAAGGCATGGGAAAGGTCCAGAACAGTATGATATTTATACAGAGTAGTCGTTGTCAGCAATGTGGCAGGGTTTGAGACTACTGGAAACTGTGGTTCAATAACACTGTTAAGTGCACGTAAGTCATGAACTATTCTCCACTTCCCATTAGGCTTTTTCACAGGGAATAGTGGGGTGTTATATGGGGAGTTACTGAGTTCAATAATTCCATGCTGTAACAGCTCCTGAATCTCCTGGCGAGATCCCTGCAGGGCCTCCGGTTGGAGGGGATACTGCGGAATCTTTGGTGGTTTACAGCCAGGCTTAATACGAATGGTTACAGGCAGATGTGATTTAACTCGGCCATAAGGGCTCAGTAGCAGTGACCGCTCAGGGCCTTTTTCTCCCAGCGGACCATAGGTGAATTCAACCTGTAATTTCACCAGTAAGTCCCTACCCATCAAATTTACTGGGCAATATGGGGCAAACAGAAAAGAATGAGAAATCTGCTGATCTCCTATTCTTAAACAAATAAGTGTAGTTAGATAAGATGTAAGGGGTCTACCATCAAAACCAGTGGTAGTCATTTTCTTTCTACTAAGCTGGCATCTCTGTGGTAAAGCAGTTAATACAGAGGACGTGGCTCCTGTATCAAGTAACATTTCTGTGGGCTCATCATTAAGATATACTGTGATCAGAGGTTCCTGATATGTGAGCCTCGCCTGTAAGATATAGATTCCCAGTCATTGTTGGGGTGGGGGTCCAGAATTCCGGGGAGGTGTCCACAAGGGAAAACGCCTCCTATCAAAGTTCTCATTTCTGCGCTGAGCACGGCATGAGCGCTGAAAATGACCGTAACCACCACAGTTCCAACACTGTGGGGCATGAGTGCGGTTATTTTGTTGGTAAGAGGGACCTCGACGCTGTGGCTGAGGATAACGGGGTCGTTGGGCTCCGTTATAGTAAATGCGCTCCTTATCTCTATCCCATACCTCATCACAGGGGTCTGGAACATCATCCTCATAAGGATCCAAATATTCCATGTCATCAATTTTCTCCTGCTGTTCCCTAATTTTTTGTTTTAGTTGTCTAATAAGTTCATTATTAGATTTATCAAGATGTAATTTGGTGGTGGATTGGGGATCTTTAATTTCTTGTAACCCTTTAAGTTGAAGGTGTAACAAGCGTGCTTGGGCCTGTTTCAAATCCTTCTCAGGTTTCAAAGTGTCCTCCTCTAAAGATCGAATATAATGCAAAATATGGGCCTGTTGTTTAGGCCATGGCTCAGACTCCAAGGCTACTATAGACTTTAATTTTGCAGTTACGGATGGGGGTAATGTATTACACAAAGTCTGGAAAAATACAGGTCTCATACAAACATCATCGTATGGTACCCCCATTTGTGCTTCCCATAAATCTTGAAATCTTACAAGGTATGCACTGATATCCTCACCTATTTGGAATCTCATAGTAGTGAGAGGAGCCAAACTGCGCTGAGTAGGGTACATCTCCCTGAGGGAGTCCCAAATACGAGGACGAAACTCGTTGAAGGAAGAACCATCATAAGTGTTAACTGTGACCTTCACCTGGCCTAAATCGGCATTGGCGAACACTTGATTTGTCGCACTATTTCCCAGAATTTTGGCCAATAAAGCTTTGATATCTCCCAAAGCCAAATGATATCCAGCCGTAATTCTTTCAAATTTTTGAATCCATGTCTCTCCCCCTCTACTAAGTGGAGGGAGACTACTGGCTATATTAGTCATATCAGTAAAACTCCATGGGATATATTTAGATTTGCCTTCATTTGTATAGATTACTGGAAACAGAAGCTGTTTATTAGCGTCCTGATTCTCATACTTCTCCCAAACCCTCAGACCTGCCTCCATATAGGCAGAATCCCAGTTAGGGTCTCCCGCTCCTCTGCGAATGCAGAGTCGGGCGGTGTTAAGGTGTACAGTTTCTAGTGATCCATTAGGGGGCCACTGTAACATCTGAGGCTGGTTGGCTCTTGTCCAACCGTACATGTTGGAGGACCATCGGTAAACATAATAACCATTGCCATCCTCCTGCTCTGTAATAAAAGTAAGGATACAGGGTTGTGGAGCTCGAAGAGCTTTACCACCTTTCACAACTCCACAAATCACTGTAAGTGCACTTTTTGTCTTTTCGTCATCTACTTCCTCCTCTACCTTCTCCTCTTCTTCCTCTTCTATAATCGTCTTAAGACGTTTTTCCCTATCTGTCAGGTCTAACTCCCATCTTCTAAGATTCTCAGTAATTTTTCCCTCAGATTGCTTTAAAGCTTGAGCCTGACTTTCTAAATCTTCATGTTCTGCTGTTAATTGCTGTTTCAACTCTTCTAATCTTGCCTGTGCCTCAGCATATGCACTGGGATCTGGGGCAGGGGTGGCTTTTAAGTTAACATGACCCTCAATCTTTGCCCAAGCTCCCTCAGTATCCAAGAGTTTATGCAGGACCTGTTCTGGGGGTATAGAGGCTGCTGGGTGAGAAGTCGGTTCTGACTTGGGCTGGAAAACAGGGTCGGAATAGCCTATGGCTGCCATAGCTTTACTTTCGGCTGCCCAATAAGAAGGTGGGGGCACAGGGGCAGATGGCGAAAGCTCTGGACCAGCTTGCATCCACAGGGAAATATGTCGCAAATGTTCCAATTGGGCTTTGCCACATTTGTTAAATAAAATATGATCCCTAATTTTGGTCAAAATGAGCGGATCAAACGACCCCCCTGCTGGCCAGGCAAGAGAGGGTGTTTTTTTCGTCCATTTTTCCCATTGTTTAGAACAATTTTTTATTGAAGCCTCCAATAGGGGGTTCTGTTTAACAAGGCTATCTATGGGATTAGGACCGGGCTCAGTTCCTTTCTCAGTATTTTTTTCCTGTTTAGATTTTCTTTTAAACATTTCCCTAGCTGTCCCTTCTCTATAGTCTATGTAGACCTGGTGTTTTCACTGTTCAGGGACAGGGGCAATTAACTTCGCCTTTTACCAATAGCAAATTGAACCTCCTTATATACAGAGGCGCGCGCAATTTCGCTTTTAGGTGGCAATCCAAACCTCGTAATTAACAGAGGAGCGAAATTAAAAAATCCAGGATTTATACACACTTACAATACTTATGCTTCATCTAAATCCAGCCAATCTCCTCGCGGAGGTATGAAAACGTGGATAAAGACACACATTCGCTTCATATCAATGATATGTACAGTCTCAAGCGTACATCAATCAATCCCGGAAAGACAGAGACCTAATGTCTGGGCAAAACTTTCAAACTTTCTTTCCCTACCATTACAATTAAATGCAAAGACAATCTAACGATTTGCTACATAACAAAACATGAAACACATAAAATACATATGCATATGTGTAAATTTGGTACTCACCCACCAATTGAACCTGGGTAAATCTTCCGTCTTTGTTTGTAGACAGGAAAAACAAAACTCACCCACTGGAGTCGTCCTAGGGTATCAAAATCTCTCTCGACGTCACTCAGAGCGGTATTCCCATCTTCTGTACCAGCAGAAGGAATCCTCTTAAGGTATTCTCATCCCCTGTTTTTTTTTTTTTAATCTACTGTGAAAAACAGGAGGTAGTCCCTCTGACAAGTAAAACTACAAGTCAAAAACTGCAGTCAGAGGAGTCCTTGGGCAATTTGGAAGGGAAAAAAATTTAGAGGGTGTTCGGCACCAATTATTGTGGCTTCTGGTTCCCACAACGGTTGCCCAATATAACACCAATCAGAGAATTACTTAGACGGCAGTTGCTTTAGCTCAAAAGACTTTTTATTTAGAATAACAAAAGTGATTATAAAATAGCAAACAGCAAATGCCTATCTAGAGATGGCAGACAGTACTTTCTTTCTCTGTGAAGAGGAAGAAAATACCGCCCACTCTTACATGAAGAATAATTGCCTTATATACATTTCTCTCCGTCTCAAATGTCTGTTCAGTAATCCATCATTCATTCTTAAGTGTCAGCAGGAGGACCTCAGGGTTCTGCAACACTTTTCCCAGGGGAGAATCTCCTTACATTTGTACATCTGGACCCTGCTTATTTATACATGGCCTATGACCTCTATACATCTGGAAATGCTTGGAAATGCTTTTAGGTCTATTTATCTATGCATGGCCTGTGACCTCTGACCCTTCCTGTGTATTTTCTTCTTCTGGCACTAATTGAAACCAGGCAGAGAGCAGGCAGAGAGTATTTTGTGCTCATTTGTTTGAATTCTTTGCTTGACCTGTAATTTCATGTTAGGCCCATTATTCTTGCATACTCCTATGCAGAATATGGTTACCCAGAATTCTCCATAACAGGCCGCATCCATTTTCTTATGGCAAGCATATACTCTCATATAGCTATTGTCTTCTTGTCTGTCTTCTTGTCTTCTGTGCCATCCATCCTCCTGTGTAGTTTCACCAGGCAAGAGTTCAGTCATATAAAGCCAATATATACATATATAAGCAGACCCAAGGCAGACTTAAGTCAGATTTCCCTACACCCCCCAGGTCTTCCTCCCACTGCCTCTGGCCCCGCATGACCCCTTGCTCGAATTCCCCCAGAATTTTGTATAACTTCGATATAATCCTAGTTGGCATCCCTGAACCCCCCATCATCTCCTCAAAGGGCGTAGGTTTCGCCATCCAGTCGTGCTTCACCTCCTGCCTCTGAAGCCAGTACCACAAACTAACATAAGCATATCGTTCATGCCTCTCCAAACAGTACTTTCGCTGCAACTCCTCAAAGCCTCTAATCCTCCCCCCATCCCCCACCAATTGTCCCAACGTCCGTAACCCTTTCTCCCACCATCTCCTAAAGACCCCTGCCTCCTCCCCCATCCTACCCTTCATTGCTATCTTAATTGGAGTTTCTCGAGAGTATTGCTTCCCCCCTAACAGGTACCCCTTCCATTTCATCCAAACCTGTCTGGTAAGTTCTCGGTAGGGGTTCTCTTCTCCCCGCCTCTTCCCTTCCCCCCCCAGGGTCCCAAATCCAGGCTTCCCCCTCTGTCCCCGCCTCCCCCTCCATCCCCACCCACCCAGGCCTCTCCACCCCCTCCTTCCAAGCAAATAGGGCCCGAAGTTGCGCCGCTTCATATACCGGAGCAAAGATGGAACCCCCAACCCCCCCTCCGTTTTAAGCCTATACATGGTCGCCCTGGCTACTTTTGGGCGTCTTCCGTCCCAAATATATTGCAGCAACAAATTTTGCATCCTAGCTATGTCCTGTCGGACCAGCCGATACGGCAATGACATATAAACAAACAACAACCTTGGAAGAACATTCATTTTTACTACTGCAATACGCCCCATCCAAGACAAATACAACCCCCTCCACCGTGATAAGTCCTGCCTTATATTCTCGACCAGCCCCTGATAGTTCCATTGCTTAATCTTAAATAGAGGAGTCCCCAACTGGATCCCCAGATACCTGAAACTCCCCTTCACCCACCTAAATTTAAAGTGATGCCGCAGGCTCTCTTCCACCCTGTGCGCCAGATTGAATCCCAGCAGTTCTGTTTTCCCTTGATTAATTTTATATCCCGCTAAGCGGCTGTACCTTTGTATCGCCGTCATTAGCACTGGTAGCGTTGTAAGCGGTTGCGTCAAAGTAAAGACAACATCATCTGCAAATAGTCCAATCTTTTCCTCCCGCCCACCTATCTCTACTCCCTTAATGTCCCCCATTTGCCTAATATATGCCGCCAACGGCTCTATAGCCAAGGCAAACAGCAAGGGTGACAGCGGACAGCCCTGTCTGGTACCTCTATGTAGCTCAAAACTCTCCGAATACCCCCCGTTAACCCGAACCCTAGCGCACGGGCTCTGATATAGAGCTCTGATCCATCTAACATACTTCCCTCCAAACCCCATTTTTTCCAACACTTGAAACATAAAGGACCACTCCACCCGGTCAAAAGCCTTTTCCGCGTCTACGGTGATTAACACCGCCTCTTCTTTAGTACGCTGTAGTTGCCACATAATAATCAAAATCTTTCGCACATTATCACTACCCTGACGCCCCTTCACAAAGCCCGTCTGATCCGGATGGATCAAGTGCGGCACTATATCCTGGATACGGTTGGCCAATATTTTTGCCAATATTTTAGCATCCAGATTTATTAAAGAAATGGGCCGGTACGAGCCACAAACCCCCTTATCCTTGCCTGGTTTCGGCAACACCGTTATGCCGGCCTCCGCCATTGTGCGCGGGAGGCCCTCCCCCTGAAGCACCTTATTAACTACCTTGGTAAATATGGGCGTAATCTGTTCCGACATAACCTTATAAAATTTTGCCGTGTACCCGTCCAACCCTGGCGCCTTTCCCAGTTTCAACGTGTTTATAGCCCTCCTCACCTCCTCCTCCTGAATCTCCCGCCCAAGATGCTCTCGTTCCTCCTCCGTAACCTGTGACAGACCACATTCCTCCAGAAACTCCGCAGTGTCCCTCTCTCCCACCCCCAGTTCACTTTCATACAGAGTCCTATAGTACTCCCGAAACACCCCCCTAATTCCCTTGGAGTGTTGGACCCACTCACCTTTATTGCTCCTAATACCCGCAACATGCCCTGCTTGCCTCCGCCCCTTCAAGCGACTGGCTAACACCCTTCCCGCCCGATTCCCCCCTTCGAAATGGGCCTGCTTTAAGACTGCCAGTTGGAATGCTATCTCTGGGGCCCGCAGTTTACTCAACTCCCCTCTCACCCTTTGTATCTCCGTGAGGGTACCTGGATCTGCCACCCTCTGATGCACCCCCTCCAATCGCTGCAGCTGTTGCAATAAGCCACGTTCCTTGGCCCCTTTTGCACGTTTTACCCGCGCCCCCAACCCAACCAGCTGTCCTCTAATCACCGCCTTTAAACCATCCCAAAGCACCCCCATAGACACCTCCCCCGTATCATTTAGCTGGAGATAGTCCTTTATATGAGCCTTAAGCTTCTCCACATGTTTCTCCTCCTCCTCCAGCAAAGAATTGTTAAGTCTCCAGAATTTTAAGCGATCATCTTTCCTTCCTATCTCAAAGCGCGCACTCACTGGGGCATGATCTGACCAAGTGATCTGACCATGTTCCACCTCCTGCACTCTGTCCAACCAGATTCCTCCCCCCCAAAGCATGTCCAACCTACTATAAGAGCTATGCACGGGTGAGTAGTAAGTATATTTCCGTTCCCCCGGATGCCAACTTCTCCACAGATCCACCAAGCCCATCCGCTCTCGCAATGCATGTAAGCTTCTTCTATCCCCCCTTCCTCCTCCCCCCTGCCCCCCACTTGTGTCAATCCTAGGGTTACACGTTAAATTGAAGTCCCCTCCATGATTATTGGAGTGCTCCCAAGTCCTTCCAATTCCTTCAAAAGTTGCTCGTACATCTCCCCCTGCTTCTCATTAGGACCATACAGACTAATCACCCAGACCTCCTCCTCTTCCATTTGCAATAATACCCCCACCCATCTCCCTCCTTTCCCCGTCTAACTTCCTTCACCTTAGTGTGGTACTCCCCCCCCCCCCACCAAAATGCCCACCCCCCCTTTCCGAGAATTTAATCTCTGGCCCGCCAGAACTACCTTGGGGAATTGCCTAGATTCCAACAAGTATTCCTGCCCCACCCGCAAATGCGTTTCTTGTATGCACATAATATCTACCCTCATCCTTTTACCCTCTCTCCCCACCAACTGGCGTTTCTGTCGTGTTCTCAACCCCTTCACATTTAAGGTCATAATATTTAACATTCTATGTTTCCCATACCCCCCTCCCTCCCTCCCTCCCCTTGCTCCTCCTCCTCCTTCTTCCCCCCCCCCTCATATCGCGCACCTCTTTCGACCCCCTCAAGCCCTCACACCCCCTCCCCCCTCCCTCCCCATCCTCCGTCCCTTCCAGAGGATAACTCAGGAGTAGCGCGCCCCCTTATCATCCCCAGCCTTACGCCTTTACACACCCCTACCCCCCCCACCTCCATCCCGCTCTCCCCCTCCTCTCATCCGTACCTTCTTCCCCCCCTTCCCTCTCCATATGCCCTCCTACTTCCTTGCTACCCTCTCCCTCCCTCCCTCTCTTATACCTCCCTCCTGTTACCCATCCACCTCACCACCCTCCTCCCCCTCCCATCCTCCTACTCCCTCCCCCTCCCCACCGCCACCGCTCCCCCCCCCACCCTCCTCTCACCCAAGTGCTTTACAAAATACCTGTATTTTACTTATAAAAGCATTCTTAAAGACAGCATTCCTCCACCACCCTGCAACTCTTAAACCAACATGTTAACAGTCCCCAATTTTTTTCAAGTGACTTCCATCCGCTGGTCCTCTTGCAGCTCCTGTCCAGATCGCGTTGCTCTGATTCTTCCGCACTCTGGGCTGCCTTCCCTCTGCCCCTGCTGTCCTCCAATGGAAGAACCTGTCCTCAGGTCAGCCCCCTGGATGCTCAGGCCCACGCTCCTGAGAACTTTCATTGCCTCCTCCGGTGTCTGTGTCCGCCATGTCCGCCCTTTATAGGTGAATGATAATCCAAATGGATGGAGCCATTTGTATTTAATGTCCTCTCTACGCAATAGTTGTGTCACGGGCTGCATGGCCCTCCGCCTCTGCAACGTGCCTGCAGAAAGATCTTCATATATGTGCACCGGATAACCCTGCCACATGAGGGCTCCTTCTCGCCTGGTTTTGTTTACAATTGTTTCCTTAGTTTTATATCGTGCCAGACAGATGATTATGTTGCGGGGCTTGTTGCCCACTGGTTTCCCCAGTGCTCGATGAGCTCTTTCAAGTTGTATATCCGTAGCAGTCTCTTCCCCACCGCCCAAACGAAGGGCCTCCAAGCAGACTGAGCGAGCAACCTTCTCGCTATCCTGAAACTCTTTCTCCTCTGGAATTCCTCGGATTCTCAAATTATTACGGCGAGAACGGTTTTCCAAATCCTCCAGCTTATATAACAAAGTCTCATATTGTGACCCCAACTGCACCGATTTTTGGGTCTCTTCTTCCTGATGTAGTTCAATCTCTTGCAGCCTGTTCTCGTGGTCCCCCATTCTACATACCAACTCTCCGACTTCTTCTTTCAGGGGGGCCAGCACGTCGTTCAACTCACTTTTCACTGACTGCACTTCATTTTTGATTTCAAGAAACCAGTCTCTAAGCTCCGCTCTCGTGATAGGTTGCAAAGGGTCCAGTCCTGGTGCCTTTACATTCTCCGTGTCCCCTGCTCCACCCTGCTCCCCTTGCACCTGTGGGAGCTTTTTGTTCTCCATCTGCCCAACATCACCTTTTCCTCCATGCGCCCCCGGATACACATATTCTCTGAGGTCTGCCACTTTTCATCTGGTGGTCATCTCTGTACTGTATGTCCCTTTACGGGTCAGCTCAAAACTTCCAGTTTTTGGGGCTCACCAGCCCTTTTTGCTGATTTACAAAGCTCTTGTATCCTCTTCTTCGCCGTGCTATCCTGACACTGGTGTCCGGCGTCCTCCGGCTCCGCTCAGTGCCCTTCCTCCAGGCCCAGCGTTCTTTCTGACTTCCCACTGCTGACACACAGCCTTCTCAACCTTCACAGATCTGCTGGGCTACTCTTCTCAGCTCCTGCGTTCCTCCAGCAGCACTACACACATCTGACCCGCTCCACTCCTCCCTGCTAGCCTCCTCGATCCAGCTCACCTCCAGCTCTCTGATTCCTGAAGGTCTCTCACTCTGGGGAGCTGCAGCACTGTCGAAGGTGCAGGCCCTCAGCTTCTGCCTGCCTCAATCGCCACTTCCACGCTGCCTCCGGACGCCATTTTCGGCCCTCCACGCTGCCGCGGTGCTCTCCCGGTTTTGCGGCACTCCGCCGAAGTATTTTTTATTTCCGCCGGCGTTACCGCGGTCCCGGCACCTCCTGCCCGCTTCCAGCGCCCGATTCCCCCACTAACCTCCTCCGAGGGAGTTGTTTTGCGGCTGTTTGGCTGGGTCAGTGCCGGAGCAGCTCTTTCAAGCCGCCATCGGCTCCGGTGACGTCACTTCCTCCTTCACATGGACATCTTTTCCTTCAGCTGACTTACCATATGGTAAGTCACTTTCCAACCCCCTCTCTTCCAGGGTTTCCCCTGCTTGGGTTGGTACCATACTGAAACACTTCTCTTTTTTTCCAGTGTAGACTTTGTTATCCTTCAATGCATGCTCTGAACAACTCATCAGACAGGGATGGGAATATCTCCGCTCCCTTTGTCTGTTTTCTCTCTGTTTTATACAGGAGAATCCCCTCTGCTGTTTTGTTCAGTTGCTGTGTATGCAGGAGTTCCAGTGATTACTTTAATACTCATTGCAAGCTACTTTCAACTATCTTGCATAATACTACTCCAGGTTATCTTCTAGCCATATCCTTTCCTAGGATGTGGCAACACACCTGACTTCTGTCAGTTTTATTTTATAATTCTCCTGCACAATGCTCTCTGCAATCTTCAGAGAAGCTTTCTACTATGGGCCCTTGCTACAGAGCTTTGAACTTTGTCTCTGAGGGTTTTTTCCATATAGTAGAAAAAGCTTATATACAGTCAAACCTCGGTTTTCATTTGCCCCGGTTTTCATACGCTTCGTTTTTCAACGTCTTTTCTGACTGAGATTTTGTCCCGGTTTTCATGCATTGCTTCGGTTTTCAACGTCTTTTGACTGAGATTTTGTCCCGGTAGTAGGGAAGAAAAGCTGTCAACGTAAGCAGGAGATGTTGCATGAATGTGGGAGGCAGTTCTTTCTCTTGCAGGGTACGTCTGAAGCTATATCATTAAGATTTTCTGCCATTCTGAAGCATTGAGCAGATAATGTAAAGGTATTTTAATGGACTGAATTCAATGTGATTCCGAAGAGAGCTGGGCACAGCAGCTTGTCAGGGGTGGCTAAGGCCAGATGTTAACATACTGTACTGTACAGTACTGTACTTAGCTTGCTTTCAGTGATGTTAAATGTTCATTTATCCATTTCATTAGTCATTTATATTTATTTCTCATTGTTTTCTATATGTAAAAATATAGTTATTCTCTATAAAATGTATTTTTTTGTGAATATTTTTGGGTGTCTGGAACGGATTAATTGGATTTACATTATTTCTTATGGGAAATATTGCTTCAGTTTTCATACGTTTCGGTTTTAGTCAGACTTTTTCGAACGGATTAATCATGAAAACCGAGGTTTGACTGTATAATCATTCCATGGCGTGAATGTCCAAGGAGTTCCCAATCTTGCAGGAATCTATCCCTTTTTTCCTTACAGCTTGGCATTCTGCTTTTCTGCTCCACTTGGACAACGCATACTCTGTGTACATGATACCCCTGTGTCCCTTGGCTGGGTCATCCTGGTGTCTTAGTCTGTGTTTTTTTGTCCTTTGGACATGTCAGAGTCCTGAAGTACTCCTGACGTGCTCTTGCCAGACTGTTTTTTCACGCAACCATACTGGTTATTCCACTGAACCACATTCCTGCACCGCAGAAATAGATTCCCTATATATCTTCAGGTGGTTTTTACCCCCTCATTATTAGATGAACCTTTTCCCCTCACATTCCCCCTGTGAATGTTTTTGTGGGGCTCACTTGCAGGCATGTATCCTCAGATTATATTCATGTATGTATATGTCCTATACATACATATTTCTGTAGTCTGTGTGGGCATAAGTCATGCCCAATATCTATATCTATATATATATATATCACACATATCTAGACATATATGCACATATATATATAGCTAGGTTTGTATCTATCTATCTACATAGGATGCTAAGTATTACCTGCTATCTCCCTAACTGTCTGTGCTATAAAGGTTTTCCCTTCTTAAGGGGTCCAGACAGTCCACTTGCCTACTCCCATACGGTTTAGTAAGTGGAAGCGGTTATACATACAATTATTGCTGTGATGTCAACAGCTTCTATTTTTGTTATAGATCTCCCTGTCTATGAAGTATCAAACTTCAATGTCTTCCTATCTCTTACCAGCTAGGAAAGACAGTGTACATCTTCAGTATTTCTGAGTACACTTCTGTTCTCCTTGGGAGTAGGGGCTTTTTTCCATACCCCCTCTTTCCTTCAGGACTGGGCTAATTTTCCAGATCGGTCAGTCTTCTTATTTTAGTCCTCAATGTTAATACCTCTGTACCTAAAAGTTTTCAGCTTTTTCCCATAAAGCTTTCCATTGAAGACCTGCCGTTCTTCTCCTACCCCAGTTGACACCTGGGTCACCTGCCCATTCCAGGTTTGGAACTTCATCCTCACTGCTGTGAAGTTCCCTTGAGGATTTCGCTATTGCATCTACAGTACACTCCATCACAGTTCTACTTCCTACAATCCAGTAGGTAAGCTCTATATTGTACTAGTTCATTAAATATTTTAATGATACTTGACATACATTCTAAAGACTCTTTTTCTCTGTAGTCTTTAGATTCGCTGTTCCTCTACAGCTCTGCTCTATTCAACTCCTACCCCCCATCCCTCAGGGGATGCCGGGGATCCAGATTTGGGAAATGCCGTCCTGTTCCAGGGATACGCATTTTATGGGATCTCCCCTGGCACCCATAGCTAGGGAGTCCCCATATGTGAAGACTCATTCCTGCTTGTTCCTGGAGATAGCACAGTTACTTACCTGTAACAGGTGATCTCTGGGAACAGCAGGAATTAGTCTTCACAACCCACCCACCTCCCCTAGGAGTTGTATCTATCTATCTCCTTTCCTCTTTCTCTCCTTCTGTCTCAGCTATGAAACTCAACTGAGGAGAGGCAGTGGGAAAGGCGGGAAGTCAGCGCGCAGGCGCGAGGGATGCTCCCAAAAGCTTTCTGATTGGATGCTGGGGAGCATTCCCGTGCAGGCTCCGTCGGTACCGACGTACCCATATGTGAAGACTAATTCCTGCTGTTCCCAGAGATCACCTGTTACAGGTAAGTAACTGTGCTTAACCTTCCAGGTAAACATAGCACATTGCGTGATATAGATTGGCAAAGATATAGTAAAGTACAGCCCTGATTCCTTGCCTAGCAGATCAAAGCTAGACATGTTTGTTTATTTTATTTATATATTTAACATTTCTTATATACTGTGCTATTTCTCATCAGTGCAGTTTACATCGAACAATAAACACTTGGACATATAGATTTTGTCCTACGTTTACATAAAACAGGGTTTTAGCATGGAATAAACTGGGGAAACTATAAGATTTAGCTACAAGTGATTAACAGTTGAACCCATAACAATTTTTACAATTCAAGTTAGATTACAGCGTGTTTGTACTCTGCTGGATAAGAAGAGTTAAAGTGCTGTACGTAATATCCTACGGTGTACAATCAGATTTCAGTTTTAGTGTGAATGTGTTCTCTGACATATATGGGTGAGTGTGCGGGTAGGGGGGGATCAACAGGCTGTGTAAAGTGCGTGAGGAACAGGTGATGTTTGATGGCCTTTCTAAACTGCGTTATGTCCCTTATTGCCCTTATGCTGGAAGGGAGTTCCAACATCTGGGGACATAGCTTGTAAATGCTTTATTGATGGTTGATTGGTTAAGTTTTATAGATTCACTTGGTATGATTAGAGTATTTTCCGCAAATGCTCTTCTGGCTCTGTTGTTGGGGGTGTGAATGAGTAGATCAACAATTGAAGATGTCTTATTGAATGCTTTAAAGGTAATGAGGAGGGTCTTATATAAGATTCTGCAGCTTATTGGGAGCCAGTGAAGCTCTTTTAATATAGGTGAGATGTGGTCCTTCCTGGATGCTCCGCACAGGACACAAGCAGCTGCATTCATGGTTAACTGTAGCGGGTTCAGGGTATTTTTAGGGAGGCCATGTAGTATAATAGCGTAGTCAAAATGAGGTGTCACTAGGGCCTGGAAAACCATTCGGAAGTCATCCATTTCCATCATGGGTCTTAGATGGCGGAGGGTTTTGATTTTGAAGTAAATGGATTTTACTGTGTGTTTGATGTGATCTTTGAAGTTCAAGTGTTGGTCCAATATTACTCCTAGATAGCATATGTTAGATTTGACCGGACGTTCTGCGTCTCTAACTTTTAGTGTTGATGGCGGAGAGAAGTCTGTTCCGTGTGATAAATAGAACTTCTGTCTCTGAAATTTATACGTAGATTCTGGCTGAAGAGCCAATCTGTTATTGCGTCAAAGCAATTAATTAACATTGTGAGATCTGGGCATGTGACCGTTGTGTGAGTAACAAAGCGTCATCCGCATACATGAGGCAGGATAATGCGAAGGAGCGAGTTATGTCACAGATTGGCTGCATATAAATGTTGAAAAGTAGTGCAGATAATGACGATCCTTGTGGTACTCCCTGACTTTGCTGGAAGGGTTCTGATGTCTCATTGCCGATCCAAACTTGCTGCCACCATCTGCCTTGGAGGTAAGACTTGCACCAATCCCATGCGCTGTCATGGATTCCTTTGGCATGGAGTCTCCTCAGGAGGAGTTCATGATCTACTGAGTCGAACGCTGCAGAGATATCCAGAAAGATCAATGCAAAGCCTAGTTTGACATGTTAGAGTTTAACGGTGCCGCCGCCTCTCTCCTCCAGCCTGGGTCGTTGTTTTTGCTGCTGCTGTCTTCTCCCTGTCATGTCCTGTTTGGTATGCTAGTTGCAGAAACAGAGTTCTTGATGTGCAGGTTGTCATTTTGTGAGTGGGATATTGGTTCAATGTTGCAGCTGAAGCTTCTTGAAAAGAGGTGACAATTGAATAGTGAATCTGTCAGAGGTACAGCACTGGAGTTTTGTTTAAATCTTTTTTTATTCATTTTAAACAGCATGCATATTAAAACATTGTAAGCAGCTTATATATTGAAACATTGTACTTGAGGTATATAATCTGCAAGATTCCTTGCTATGGGTTGAAGCTGTAGGTAGGCCTGAAAACAGATTATGGTGGTTAGCTCTGTGATCTTGGGTTCTCCAGAGAGAGGCAGGAAGGAGCATGTGGGGCTAATTAGGCAAAAGATTTTTTTCTGCATGTAAAGCCTGTTTGTTTGTTTTTTTTATTTGTTTTTTTACATGCAGAAAAGGGCTTTTATAAAATTGTGACTGTGTAAAAACTACCCACATGGAGAGCATGTACCTACTTTAATGCAGTCTGCGTGTAAGCATTATTTGGGGGCATAGTTTGAGCAGAGGCAGAGTTTGCAGCAGTATATGCATGTGTTTTATAAAATATGCAAGTACATGCCTACAATACACCCCTTCTCCCCCCTCCCCCCAAAGCTTTGGCACACGTGTAAATGTGCATCTTAATATTTGCATGCTATTGGGGATGGTTCTGGGTGCCTCTTTTGTAGAGGCGCATAGGCACTTAAGTTGCTTTTATAAATAGACTTCAAATAGGTGCTTTTTTTAGTTTTTGTCATATAGGTGTTCTGTTTAGAAGATCAGGCCCCCGATGCCCAGGTGTCCTTGAACAAATGTTTGAGGGTAAGAAACATAGGAGGCTGTCTCTACCTGGACTTTGGGCAGCTAATATATCCTAATAGTGCTGGATCAATATATGATTCATAGAAGGCAGAATCCAAGAAAGCATAGCTCCTTGCATACCAGAAGGCAGAATCAGATGAGATCCCTAATTGGAGGCAGGGATACTATAGGGAAACCTGTGGCCCAATGAGCAGTTGAAAGGAAATGCTGTTTTAAAAAAATAGATCCTGCTTCAAAGGTACACATGAAAAAAAGGCAGCGGGCAAAGGCTCTGGAATCCTTGCTGTCTTGGTATTGTGTAGAGAAGCAGCTGGTATCATTAGGAAAACTACCTTCTGACTCAAGCAAGAAGGCATGGGTGGCATTACTCCTAGTGCTTAAGGTAAAGGCGCTTTCAGATTTGATTACTTATGCTCATTTTATGACATGAGGAAGAGACAGTTACTACTATCTCCAGGAACAAGCAGGAATGTAGTCTTCACATATGGGTATCGTCGGTACCGACGGAGCTTGTGCGGGAACACTCCCCAGCATCCAATTAGAAAGCTTTTGGGAGCATCCCACAGCGCCTGCGTGCTGCCTTCCCGCCTTTCCCAACTGCTTCTCTCCAGTTCTTCGTTTTCCGTGGAGCCAGCAGGTCGTTTTTCCTGTCACCGTAGAAATTATCCCATCTTTTTCATCTTTTTTTGTGGTCGCGTCTGCCTTCCTCGATGCTATACCGGTACCGCCGGTTCTTAAAAAAAAAAATTTTTGTAATCTTTTTCTGGACTTTCCAGTTTTTTTTCTGTCGGGTGCCACATGCCATTTTGGGCACTAGGCCCAACTTTTCCTTCAGAATGGAGAAACCCGCCTCGGGTTTTAAAAAGTGTTCCAAGTGTGGCGGTACCATTTCCGTCACCGACACTCACGAGTGGTGCCTTAAATGTTTAGGTCCTGACCACTCCATTTCTGAGTGCATGGCCTGTGGGATGATGTCGAAGAGGGGTCGGCAAAACCGAGCTGCTAAGCTTAGCACCCTTTTTCCTTCCGATGTAGCATCTGTGGCATCGACGTCTTCCAGGGCTTCGTCTTCCTCCCATGGATCTCAGGTAACCAAACATAAATCTGGCCGGTCCTCAAAGGGTAGATCTCCTTTCAAGCATCGAGATGCCTCTGGCGTTGCCCTTGAGGGACTTGTACCGGCAAAATTGCCCCGGCAGGAGGCTTCGGCTTCCAAAGCACTATCGGGGCTCCAGGATGTTCTCGAGGCCTCAACCTCGACAGAACTACTGGTACCATGCTCTGGGGTACCGGCCGCTTCGTCCGGTACCGATACCCAGGCATCGGCAGCGTCAATAGACCAGAGGTTCTTGGCTATTGAACGCAGTCTGGTGGCTTCGGTGCATTCGGGACTGCTTCAGATGGTTCAACTGGTATCAACACTGGTTCCGTCACCGATATCGTTACCGGTACCGACAGCATCGACATCGGCGACTGTTACCAACACCGAGTCATGCTGTTTCCTCCGGTATCGACAGGCTGGTACCAGACCTCTCCGGTACCGACTTTGAGTCTGAGGATTCTGACAGCTCTGTCGGTACCAGAGTACTTCTCTCTGAGGAGCCTTCCTCTCCTAAACGTAGGATGTCTCCTCTAGAGGATTTCATCTGGGAGGTGTCTAGAGGTCTTTCCATCACAGTGGCTCCTGAAACAGACCCCAGAGCAAAGGAATTGGAGATTTTACAATATCCTAAAGCTCCCAAGGAGGCAGCTACTTTGCCTATTCATGAGATCTTGCATGATCTCATGCTAAGAATGTGGGAAACACCTCTTACCACCTCTCCTCATTCTCGTAGACTCGATACCATGTATCGAGTACCTCCTTGTCCTGGATTTCAAAAAACCCAGTTACCACACCACTCCATGGTAGTGGAATCAGCTATGAGAAGGATCAAGAGTGCAAAAAGACATGCATCTAATCCACCAGGACGTGAATGTAGGACTCTTGATGCCTTTGGGTGTCGAACCTTCCAGGCCTCTATGCTTTCTGCCAGGATTAGTTCCTACATTTTTATATATGGGAATGTTCCTTAAGGAGGTTACAGGAGATCTAGAGCTTATGAGCCCTCTCCTTCCTGATAAGCAAGATTATCTTACTCTTGTCAAACATGCTGAAGATGTTTCCAAGTTTGTTAATCGTGCAGCTTTTGACTGCTTTGAGTGCATAAGCAGAACCTCTGCCATTGCCATAGGTGCTCGTAGGATTGCCTGGCTCCAGGCATCTGACTTAGAACTCTGGGTACAGGACAAACTGGGGAATATCCCTTGCACAGACGAAAATCTCTTTGGCAAAAATTGGCAAGAGCAAGCTAATGAGCTGGATGCTGATAACACCACTTTGGATAGACTATCCAAGGCCACAGCTGATCCTGCAAGGAGAAAATCCTACAAGAAACCTTTCTTCTCTAAGAAGAGGTTTTACCCCTCCTATACCCAGCAGGGGCATTCTGCAGGTCAGTCCACCCGAAAGGGACAGTAGCCTCCAAAACAAAGAAAACCAAAGTCTAAGCCTCAACCGGCACAGCAGACTCAGCCTCCACAGGGGCTTTGACTCCCATCTAGTGAACTTGGCCTTCCTGGCCCTCAACGGGCCAGAGCCTTCCACCATTCCAGGAAGGTTGTGTCATTTTGCCCCCAGATGGGAGCAGATAACAGCAGAAGAATGGACTCTCTCTCCATTGTAAAGGAGGGGGGTACAAGCTTCATTTCCTCAACATGCCCCCTCCTACACTTGTAAGACGGTTCAATTCTCAGACTTCACTCGAAAATCAGTTAGGTCAAGAGGTCAATTTACTTCTTGCCCACGGGGCAATAAGACGTACCCATTTCCGTACGGGGTTTTACTCCCCTTATTTCCTTATTCCAAAGAAAACAGGGGGACACAGACCCATTTTAGACCTCAGAGAATTGAACAAATTCCTGTTCAAGGAGAAGTTAAAGATTTCTATAGGGACTCTTCTGCCATACCTTCAGAGTCAGGATTGGCTTTGTTCTCTAGATCTCAAGGATGTGTGTACACATGTTCACATCCATCCAATTCACCGAAGATTCCTTCGGTTTCTATTTCAGGGGGAGCACTACCTGTACAGGGTTCTTCCTTTTGGCCTGGCCTCAGCACCAAGGGTGTTCACGAAATGCATGGCTGTGGTAGCAGCATTTCTCCACACTCTGGGCATATTCGTCTTCCCTTACTAAGACGACTGGCTCATTCGAGCCCCATCAGAGTCAGAGGCCAGAATTTCCCTATCTTGCACAATGCGTATACTTCAGTATTTGGGCCTGGTCATAAACATCCCAAAATCCAACCTAACTCCCACTCAGGCCCCTGCTTTCCTGGTATCCAGCATAGCTCCTATAAACTCTAGAGACTATCTTCCACAGCCCCGCTGCCTTTGCATTGTGCAGTTAGCTTCCCAAGCAGTGTTAAAGACTCAATTAGGCCACATGGCATCTACCGTGCATGTGGTTCCCTATGCTCGCCTCCATATGAGAGCAGCCCAATGGACTCTATCCACTCGGTGGACTCAAGCATCAGGTTGCCTATCAGACAAAATAGCAAACTCAAGACACCTTATTTTGTCCCTACAATGGTGGCAATCAACCCAAAACCTGTTGGTGGGGTCCCCTTTCCAACAGCCCCCACCCCAGGTCACTCTAACAGATGCCTCACAGGTGGGTTGGGGAGCTTACCTGCAAGATCTCTCTACCCAAGGCACCTGGACTCCACAGGAGACCCATCTACACATCAATTTCTTGGAACTCAGAGCAACCTTCCTTGCTCTTCGAGTGTTCCACACCCAGCTGAGCTACAAGACATTCCTAATTCAGACGGACAATCAAGTAGCTATGTTCTATCTGAACAAGCAGGGAGGAACAGGCTCTCTGTCGAATGCAACGAAGCTTTGCGACTGTGGGCCCTCTCCAGAGAGCATCAGATTAATCTTCTTGCGGTGTATCTGCCAGGCATTCAAAACGCCTGGGCAGACAGACTCAGTTGAGTTCTGCTTCCGCACGAGTGGTCTCTTCGTGCAGACCAGGTAGCAAAAAGTTTTCAAATTTGAGGAACCCCGGACATAGACCTCTTTGCAAGTCCGTTGAATGCCAAACTTCCCCGATTCTGTTCCAGAATTCTGGCTCAGGGTTCTCAGGCCAGGGATGCTTTCCTCCTCCATGGGGTCAGGACTTCCTATATGCCTTTCCACCCATTCCCCTAATTCCCAAAACCCTATTCAAGCTTCAGAGAGACACAGGCCATATGATACTCATAGCTCCACATTGGCCACGGCAGGTGTGGTACCCTCTGCTCCTACATCTCTCTCTTGCTCCATCTCTGGAGTTAGGATCTGCTCCAGATCTCCTGTCTCAGGAGGACTGGATGTTGTGGCATCCCCCCCCACTCTCTGCATCTCAGGGCCTGGTTGCCGAGGGCCTAGACCTTCATGGTCTTAACCTGTCTCAACAAATAAAGGATATCCTTTATGCTTCTAGAAAGTCTTCCACAAGACGCTCTTATGCTTTCAAGTGGAAAAGGTTTTCCATATGGTGTTCGCAGAAGGGTCTTGACCTCCTGGCGATACCTCTGGAATCATTATTGGAGTATCTCCTTCATTTATCTAATGCAGGGCTTAAGACTAACTCAGTACGAGTCCATTTAAGTGCTATTTCAGCTTCTTTCAAGCCTTTAAATGGACAACCTATTTTCTCTCATCCTCTCATAGCGAGATTTATGAGGGGCCTCCTAACTAAGCCTCCCATTAGGCCACCACCGGTAGCATGGGACCTAAATCTGGTTCTTGGACAAAGCTCATAAAGCCGCCTTTTGAACCTCTAGCTACTACCTCCTTGAAATTCCTTTCTTGGAAGGTTGTCTTTCTCATTGCAATCACATCAGCACGTCGCATTACTGAGTTGCAAGCATTAGTAGCTGATCCTCCTTATGCGAGGTTCCATCATAAGGTAGTCTTTAGGACTCATCCACACTTTATGCCAAAGGTGGTCTCACCTTTTCATTTAAACCAAGCAGTTTACCTGCCTGTATTTTTTCCAAGGCCTCATGCTTCGAATGCAGAAAGGAGTCTTCATACTTTGGACTGTAAAAGAGCACTTGCTTTTTCTCCAGGACCAAGCAGGAAGTCAGTCCTCACATATGGGTGACATCGATGTCGATGGAGCCCCCGTGCGGAGCATTTCCCCAGCTTTTTAAGAAAGCCTTTGGGAATACTGCACGCATGCGCGGTCCCCTTCCCGCCTGAATGTGCCATCTTGTTCAGTCTTTCTTTTTCCGTGGAGCCCAATGGACGTCTGTCCGTGTCACCCAGAAAAGTTGACTTTTTTTTTCTTGCGCTTTCTTTGTCCTTCTCCGGTTCGACGCCGGTTCCCCTTCCTGCCGGTTTCAGTACACCAGTATCGAGCCTGTCTTCTATTTTTCGATTTTTGCCCTTTGTGGCTGGCTTTCGCGCACTTTTTTTCTTTTCCCTGGAAGACCGGTCCTTTGACCTCGTGGGGGTTCTTTTTTTCCCCGATGGCTTCCAGTGGTTTCAAAAAGTGTGATCGGTGTAAGAAATTGATGTCTTTCACTGACACACACGACTGCTGCCTTTGATGCCTGGTATCGGATCATGATCTTAAGGTCTGTGTCCCGTGTGGCAAAATGTCCATCAAGGCACTTCGAAGCCGCCAGCATCAGAATGGATTTTTTCTGACTCTGCCTCCGGCTGGGCCCGTACCTTGTCTGAGGCCTCGACATCTCGGGAGTCTGACCCCGAGCACTGCCTGGGTTCCTCGGACAGGGGGTCCCCCGATCGGGAGCGTAAGAGGAAGAAAAGGCTCGTGAGGGCGGCGTCTGAGGAGGTCCCTGGTTCCTCGGGGGCCAGGTCTTGGATCCCCGACCGCCACCCCGGGCCCTTGGAGCAGGAGAAGCCATCCAAGATGCCTCGCATGGAACCGGAGTCTGCCGGGCACGTAAGTCCTGTTGTCCTCAAGGACTCTCCTTCTAGGGAGCCGACGTCGGGCCCGGCGCTGCTGAGTCTCCTGAGCTTGGTCGCAGGCTGACAGCCTTGGAGAGCAGATTGTCTGCCTTCATGGATCAGCAGCGGGTACTGATGGCCAGCCTCACTGGTGCATCTGCCCCGACCACTGGGACATCGATGTCTAAGTCGACCCTGGAGACCGAGCCGATACTCGAGACCATGAAGGCTCGAAGTTGTCCTCGGTCACGGTCACCCTCGACCTCCCGCTCGGGACCGAGGGCGTCAGGGCAGGTGCCACCAAGGCCCATGTGGTCGGAGCCCCCTGACTCCTTTTCGGATGAGTCCGCATGGGAGACGGAGGACGAGGAGTCCCCCCCCCCCAACACCTTTCGGACTCGATGCGTCCCTTTGGACTCACTGCAGTCCGAGCCCCGGAGTAGGTCCCCCCCCCCCCCCCGGAGGACACCCGGTTCTCGGAGTTCGTCCGGGATATGGCCAAGGCTTTGGCGATTCCCACGGACCCCGAGGAGGAGCCTCGAGCCGAAGAGCTTGAGGCCCTCCAGTATGACTCTCTCCTCCGAAGGAGGCCTTTACTGTGCCGGTTCCTCCGATGCTGGAACGGCTCCTCTTCCGGATGTGGGAGGCACCGGCCTCGGCGCCGGTTTTGAGCAAGCAGGTCAATTCCATCTATCGACTCCGTAAGAGCCCTGGCTTCCAGAAGGCGCAGCTGCCGCACCATTCCATGGTGGTGGAATCAGCCATGCATCGTCTGAAGAGCCAGAAGATGCACTCTGCGGTGCCTCCCGGCAGGGAGGCCCAGAACCTGGATGCGCTTGCCAGAAAGTGCTTCCAGGGCTCAATGCTTGCTTGCCGTGTCCAGTCCTACCAGCTGTACATGGGCATATACTTACGAGACCTGGCGAAGGAAATTGCCGGGTTCTCTGTTGGCCTCTCCGGGGAACCTTTGCAGAGGTTCAAGACCTTGTCCTCGGGTATCCGGGAATGCTCAAAGTTCATGTCCCGAGCGGCCTACGATGGCTTCGAGGCTTCAGCCTGTGTAGCGGCAGCCGGCATCGGGGCCTGACACCAGGCATGGCTGCAGTCATCGGACCTCGAGCCCTGGGTGCAGGGCAAGTTGGTTGATGTCCCTTGTCGAGGTGAAAACCTTTTTGACAAGCCCATGGCTGAGAAGGCTGAGCTCGAAACCGAGCACCTGACTAGGATGAGGCTGTCCAGAAAAACGTCTGCCCCTTCTCATAAAAAGAAGGGCTCGGGTAAGAAGTCCTTTTACCCGAGGAAGGCAGCTGCCTACAAACCTTTACCTCAGTACCAGGCCTCCCTAGCAGGGTCAGCAGGCCAAGGGGCAGGGACATGGGCCCTGTAGGCAGAAGACCCCCAAGCCTCTGGCTCCTGCTCCCACTCAGCAGGGAGGGGTTTTTTGACTCCCACAGCATAGCCTTTCCACCTCTGCTGCCCCATCCCTGCACAGGAGATCGTCTAGCCCTGTTTGCCCACAGGTGGCCACCCATTACAGGAGATGCTTGGGTATTGAGCATAGTTCACAAGGGCTATATGCTCCATTTTCCAGCAGTTGCCTCCTCCCTATTTCCCAGGGGAGCCTCCACGACCTCCTCTGCCCACAGACCTCCTCCTTCAAGAACTTCAAGGTCTGCTTCTGGACAAGGCGGTGGAGCCTGTACCTCCCCGCCTGCAGGGTCACGGTTTCTACTCCAGGTACTTCCTCATACCAAAGATTACCGGTGGCTTCAGGCCTATTCTCAACCTCAGGATTCTAAACAAGTTCTTGGAGAAAGAAAAGTTCAAGATGGTTACTCTTGGAACACGTCTGCCCTACCTCCAGCAGGGAGATTGGCTATGCTCCTTAGATCTGAAGGATGCGTACACTCGCATCCTCATTCATCCAGACCACAGAAAGTACCTCAGGTTCATTGTGGGAGGAAACCATTACCAGTACAGAGTACTGCCCTTTGGCCTAACCTCCGCCCCAAGGGTCTTTACAAAGTGCCTGGCAGTGGTGGCGGCCTACTTGAGGAATCAAGGTGTTTTTGTCTTCCCCTACCTGGACGACTGGCTCATCAGGGGTTAGACTTACCAGGAGGCCAGGCAAGCCACCCTCCGAACTGTTTCCCTCCTTCAGCACCTGGGCTTTGTCATAAACTTCGCAAAGTCCACTTTGCTCCCCTCCCAGAACCTGGAGTTCATAGGGGCGCGGCTGGACTCCCTGCAAGCAAAGGCTTACTTGCCAGAAGACAGGGCACAAAGGCTGATAGACTTGGCAAACCAGTTTCTAAGCCTGCCAAGGGTTTCCGCCAGACTCTGTCTGAGGCTCCTAGGCCACATGGCATCCACAGTGCATATGACCCCAAACGCGCCCGCCTCCACATGCGACCTGCACAGTGGTGCCTCAGCACTCAGTGGAAGCAAGCCACAGGAAGCCTCACAGACAAAGTACGGGTGTCCAAACCATTCCTGAACTCCCTACAGTGGTGGCTACACCCCCCCCAACTTACTACAGGGGGGGTGCCTTTTTAGGTGCCTGTTTCCACAGTGGTGTTGATGACCGATGCCTACTTGCAGGGCTGGGGTGCACATTGTTTGGACAGGTGCACCCGAGCCTGTGGTCTCCAAGGGAGGCCACGCAACAGATCAACCTACTGGAACTCCGGGCTGTTCGCTTAGCCCTCAAAACCTTCTCTCACACCTTGGCTCACCAGTCTGTTCTGGTACAGACAGACAATCAAGTGGCCATGTTCTATGTGAACAAACAGCG
The DNA here is from genome assembly GCA_033557465.1 of Ichthyophis bannanicus. NCBI lineage: Eukaryota > Metazoa > Chordata > Amphibia > Gymnophiona > Ichthyophiidae > Ichthyophis > Ichthyophis bannanicus. The sequence goes on from CM066031.1 coordinate 555,375,473, forward strand.
AGGCACTGGGTCCATGCTCTTGTGTTAGGAGGCACAGGCCCTTTGCTCTTTTGCGCTCAGGCACAACATGTTTCTCAAGGCTGTTTATCTCCCTGGCCAGGAGAACTTCCTGGCAGACAGGTTGAGCAGGGTTCTGCAGCCCCACGAGTGGCAATTGCACCCCTTAGTGACTCAAAAAATTTACCTGAAATGGGGACTTCCATTCATAGATCTCTTTGCCAGTCCCCTGAACCGGCAGCTACCCAGGTTCTGTTCCAGGCAACCGCATCCCCTAAGGTTAGCAGCGGATGCCTTCCTGATTTCTTGGTCCCAGGGCCTCCTGTATGCGTTTCCTCCCAGGCCTCTGGTGTCCCGAACCTTGTTCAAGATTCTAAGGGGCAAGGCCTCGGTACTTCTGGTAGCCCCCAGGTGGCCGAGGCAGCCCTGGTTCCCACTTCTGCTTCAACTAGCAGTGGAAACACCACTACCTCTGGTGTTGCAACCCGATCTTCTCTCTCAGGATCAGGGTTCCCTTCTGCACCCCAATCTCAAATCTCTCAATTTGATGGCCTGGAGGCTGCAAGGGTAGTGTTGGCTTCCTGGGGCCTGTCTCAAGAAGTGGAAGAAGTGGTCTTGGCCTCTAGAAAGCAATCCATCAGGAAAACCTATGCCCTGAAGTGGAGAAGGTTCTCCTTGTGGTGTCAGCAACGTGAGGAAGATCCTTTCTCCTGCACTGTGCCAGTAGTGCTTCAGTACCTGCTGCACTTGTCCAATCAGGGCCTTAAGTCCAATTCTGTTCGGGGGCAGCTCACCACTCACTGGTGGAGGGACACGCTTTGTCGGTTCACCCCTTGGTGTCCAGGTTTCTCAGAGGCTTGCTCTTGCTCAAGCCTCCTCTCCGTCCACTGGCCCCTGAGTGGGAGTTGAATGTGGTCTTGCAGCAACTGACTCGCCCACCTTTTGAGCCGATGGCTACATGTCCTCCCCGCTTCCTTTCTTGGAAGACTCTATTCCTAGTGGCCCTGACCTCGGCCAGGCGAGTGAGTGAGCTTCAAGCCCTGGTCTGTGACAGGCCATAAACTCGCTTCTATAGGAACAGGGTAGTCCTTAGGACTCATCCTAAGTTCCTCCCAAAGGTTGTCTCCTCTTTCTATCTCAACCAGGAGGTGGTTCTTCCAACGTTCTTCCCTAGGCCCCATGCCTGCCGGGCTGAGACAGTCCTGCATACCCTGGACTATAGAAGGGCCTTATCCTTCGACCTTGAACGTACGCAGGGGCATAAGAGGGCTACTCAGCTCTTCGTATCTTTTGACCCTAATAACTTGGGGTTACCTGTCTCCAAGCATACTTTGTCCATCTGGGTGGCTGACTGTATCACCTGGGCTTACAGGGCAGCTGATCTTCCCTTGCAGGGTCGGGTCATGGCCCACTGTGTCAGGGCAATGGCTGCCTCAATAGCTCATCTCTGCTCTGTACTGTTGGCAGACATCTGTAGGGCTGCAACTTGGTCCTCAAGCTAGACTTTTGCGGCCCATTACTGCCTGGAGAGGGAGTCCCGTAGGGACAGTGCTTTCGGTCGGGCAGTGCTCCGGAATCTCTTAGAGGTTTAGGCAACTCCTACCTTCCAGCCCTCTGGTTGGGCTACCGGTGGGGGTATGTTTCAGTGAAATCCTTTCTCTGATGCTGTGGCTAGAGGGAGCTCATTTTTCAGCTCTTGGTCCCCGGTAGCCTGAAGCTGGGGAGTCCCATATGTGAGGACTGACTTCCTACTTGGTCCTGGAGAAAGAGTAGTTACTCACCTGTAACAGGTGTTCTCCAGGAGCAGCAGGAATCAGTCCTCACAACCCTCCCTCCTCCCCTGTGAGTTGCAGTTGTACATAGTTCATTTTTACACTATTTGTGCTGTCTTTTAGCTATGTCATCTGACTGAACAAGATGGCACCTTTAGGCGGGAAGGGGACTGCACATGCGTGCAGTATTCCCAAAGGCTGTCTTAGAAACCTGGGGAAATGCTCCGCACGGGGGCTCCATCGACGTCGATGTCAGCCATATGTGAGGACTGATTCCTGCTGCTCCTGGAGAACCTCTGTTACAGGTGAGTAACTACTCTTTTTACTTACAAAGGACACAGCAACATAGAAAGTCCTCTCAACTCTTTGTTGCTTTTGATCCTTCTCATTTGGGACTTCCAATCTCCAAGAGAACATTGTCCAATTGGATTGCACAGTGTATTTCTTCTACCTATCAGAGTAAAAACCTTTCTCTGGAAGGCCATGTCACAGCTCACAATGTGAGCCATGGCAGCCTCAATGGCTCATCTACACTCTGTGTCTATTGAGGACATCTGTCGAGCAGCTACTTGGGCCTCGGTTCATACCTTCACAGCCCATTACTGCTTAGACAAGGACTCCCGCTGGGATGCCTTGTTTGGTCAGGCTGTTCTACGACGTTTGTTCCATACTTAATCGACGCCTACCCACCATTCCTGGTAGGATGCCAGAGATCCATGGGGGGAAGTGGAGCCCTTTCACAGGGGCACACAACTTCTGGGGTCTCTCCCTGGCATCCTGTAGCTAGGGAGTCCCTATATGTGAAGACTACATTCCTGCTTGTTCCTGGAGATAGCATAGTTACTCACCTGTAACAGGTGATCTCCGGGAACAGCAGGAATTTAGTCTTCACAACCCACCCACCTCCCCTAGGAGTTGTATCTCTTCTTTTCTTTCCCTCTCTCTCTCTTTGTCTCAGCTTTAAAACTCAACTGGAGAGAAGCATTTGGGAAAGGCGGGAAGGCAGCACGCAGGTGCTGTGGGATGCTCCCAAAAGCTTTCTAATTGGACACTTGGGAGCATTCCCGCGCAGGCTCAGTCGGTACCGACGATATCCATATGTGAAGACTAAATTCCTGCTGTTCCCAGAGATCACCTGTTACAGGTGAGTAACTATGCTTTATTGTCCTGCTAGACTAGTCCAGACAATTGGGTTAACTTCCCCTACCAGCATAGGGGGAGATGGAAGAAAAATTGAGAGGTGTCTTATGACCTTATCTTGCTATTATCACTGATGCAGCTGGGGGCACTCCAGCAGATGATGGTTGCAGGCTGATATAGCTCTGAAAATCTTAGGAATTTATTTAGGTCATGAATAACTACTCTGAAGTGGCTCACACTCTAGCTTGATGTGGAAGTGCTTCTGGAGGGTCACACTCACAGTACTCTCCTGGGAATAGTCCACAGGAGGAGGAGCATTGGTTCAGTTCCATGTCCTTCTCTGATAAGGGCCAGTCAAACGGACAGAATTGTTGGATTTGGACCCTGTTCCTAGCACAGCCTTAGTGCCCTCTACCCCGAACATTTGGATGAGTCTTCAGAGGTATGTGCCTGCAGGTCTTGGCAGCAGGGGAATAGCTTTGAGTCCAGCATGGTTGCTATTTGGGGCTCCTCGGGGGTGAGTACCAGTTTTAAGATAAGTCAGCTCAGCTAACAGCCCAATATTCATTTGCAATGGCTATGTCCCTCTAAGGCACAAAGCTGTCACCGCCGACCTTTAACCCTGGATATTCAGTCCAGGGCCATATCCAGCTATGGACACTGAATTTCCGGGGTCGCTGCACAGCCACACATGGCACAGAAACTAACCATGCAGCAGCGATATTCAGCCACTGCCCAGTTTGCTCTGGTGGTTGATGCTGGTGAAAGTTAGGCGCAGCAAAAGCTGTCCTAACTTTCACCGCTAGAGCTAACTGGGTAGTAGCTGAATATTGCTGGTGTACGGTTATCCCTGGGTACCGCCCCCGACACTAAGTGGTTAGCATCGGTGCTTACAGTGGCATTACTCAGGGATATTCAGCAGCACTGACTATTAGTGCCACTGAATATCCTCCTTAGGGTCATTTATAGTCTGCAGCTCTGTAAACTGTGGTAAATGCCTTTTAAATTTTGGGCCTGTGCTTTTTTTTTTTCTTTTCCCCCCTCCTTGCTAGTGCTGTTTTGCATGCATTTCTGACTGTTTGCTGTGCGATAGCCCAAGTATGGTGCTGCTCTTGGCTTTAGCAAATGTTGTATAGGTGCTTATTTCCTCAGCGTGTGGTGTCTGCACTTCTGGCATGTGTGTTCTGAGTGCAGTCCTTTCAAGCACACTATGGCTAACTGCTTGCAGATAAGATTTGCTGGACCATGGACACTGGTCTCCTTGAGGCAGGCGCATGTCTTAGGAGATGCTTCCTGATCTGCGGCAAACTGAGTTTCTTCATTTGTTTCCCTCTGTGATTCCTGTATGGAGACTTCTGCTAATACCCTCGGAGGTATCTCTCTTGCAGTTGGAAAATAAGGACCTTCCTTTGTCACTAGTTGAACAGATGATCATGGGGGGCAGCTGGAAGGAAAGACAGTGCCTCAATTTTGGATTCCTGCTCTTGCTCTGATATCTTTGGCTCACCTTTTCTCGCAGCTTCTCTGTGGGGTCTTGTAGCAGCTGGCAGAGAATTCCCAACCTATGGTTTTGTCCTCTCAGGAATTCTCCTTTATCTAGCAAGTGTGCTCTTTCTGGTATCTCTGATAGAGGCCCCCAGGTGCTCTCATGTTCTCTCCTCTCATTTGGAGGTCCTGTTACACAAAGTAAGCAAAGCCCTGCTGGGTCTGCTTCTGCAGCAGGGCTCCCACAGAGGTTTGGTTCCGTGGACTCAGACCGCCTCTCTTGAACTCAAGATCCTGACTTGAGCCCTTATGGATCCGATGGGAAATTCACCTGACTAAGAGGATTCCCTCATCGTCTGTTTTGTTTTGGAAGGAAGAGCTGGTGGTGCCTATTGATCAGGAGTCCTCTGTCCTGCAGCTCTTGGATCCGCCAGCACAGCAAGTGCCACAAGTGCACACCTGCTCTTGCAGGGGTTTCAGAAACCCTCTAGGATTTTCCCTTTCCATGAGGCTCTCAAGAGCATGATTCCAGACTCCCTGTTGAAAGAGGGCACGGTCATTAGCAAGTTTTATCCTCGGGAAGATTTCATTGCTAGGCTGCATTTGCCCCAGGTGGATGCACATGTGAAAGCTGTCACCACGCTTACCACCCTTCGATGGAGAGTCGTGCAGCTCTCAAAAAACAGTTGGACCAATCCATAACCTGTCCCTTTGATCTGTGCTCTGCATATTCACTGTGGTTTGGCTCAGTGCGGCCCATAACACTGTTGACAGACTGTCCGAAGACTGTTCTGTATATAGTTAGTTTCTTGTTCTGTCAACCTCATTGAGGAGGTGTGGGGTCATGAGTTCTTGACAGTCGCTTTGGTACGAATACTGGAGTGCATCCCTAGCTGCATCAGCGATGATAGCAGGATAAGGTCATGAGAAGCCTCTGGCTCTTTCTTCTGTTTCCACTTCCCCTAGTAGGGGACACAACCCAATTGTCTGGACTGGATTTGCAAGACTCCAGGAAAGGACTTTATCTGGCAAGTAAAATGTCATTTCCATATTATTCTGTAGGACCAGTCCAACCAAGTAGGTTGTGTTCCCCTACCAGCAGAGGTGGAGATGAAAGAAAAATCCAGCGGCTTCTCATGATATCATGCCATTAACACCCTGTACCCCTAGGGGCATAATTCAGTACAGTCAAACCTCGGTTTTCATGATTGATCCGTTTGGAAAATTCTAAAACTGAATGAATGTATGAAAACTGAAGCAATATTTCCATAAGAAATAATGTAAATCCAATTAATCTGTTCCAGACACCCAAAAATATTCACAAAAAATACATTTTATAGAGAATAACTATTTTTACATACAGAAAACAATGAGAAATAAATATAAATGACAAGATGGTGCTCCAGATGTATTTTTGGCAGACAGATCGGTTAAACTGCTTAGGAGAAGGGAGAAAGATCAGCTGCACAGCGATCAAGATGCCGCCAGACACCCAGAGAGGAGATCGGGCACAGGAATTAAAAAAACAAAAAACAAAACAAGAAGGATCCACAAAAAAAAAAGCCTCCAGTAAAGGCGCCAGCCACAGCCACCAGAAACACCACTCTTCCGCTCAGGCAACCTGGAACGCAGAGCTGAGCATGTGTTCCAGAGCCATGTGGCAATGGCTGCAGCAGCACAGGCCCCCAAAGTCTCAGCCAGGCAGCAGAACACTTCTCTCACCTGCCCAATCCTCACTGGACAGCGCGCACACAGAGATTCTCTGATCGCCGACTCTCTCCCCCGCCTCCGATTCTCAGCAGCAGCAGGACTGGCAAATTTGGAAGACCCCTTTCAGCAGGGAATCCTAATTGAGCGTCGGAAGCATCAGACCAGCAGAACAACTCCCGGCACTTCTCTCACCTCACCGGACAGCACACACACACAGATTCTCTGATCACCAACTCTCCCCCCCCGCTTCAGATTCTCAGTATCAGAACAGCTCCTACTGTACTGAGCACCCCCCCCCCCCCCGGTACGGACCATTTTAAATTGTACGAAAACCAAGCGGATGTATGAGAACCGGGACAAAATTGCAACGAAAAAAGTCGTCAAAAACCGAAGCTAACGAAAACTGGGGCATACGAAAACTAAGGTTTGACTGTATTTGTTTCTAGCGGATAGTGTGCAAGTTTTTTTCAGCTCTGAGGAAATCTGGAAAAATGCAAAAAGATTGAAGAAGGAAAGATGGATTTTTCTCATGAGTGACCGCCCAGGTGGTGACCCCCTCACTGGAGTATAATACAGGAGGCTCCCCTAGAGTCGCTCTTAAAACCGGTATTGTTTTTTGGATGCTGTAAGGAGGGGGTAATAGGTTCTTTTCTGCGTCCTTATCCTGTTAAGGATCTTTTGAGCAGTCAGAAGATCGGAACAAGTTGGTGTGAAGAAACCTTTCCAATCTCTGGGCCCCCCCCCCCCCCAATCCCTGCTCTCCCCAAAGGATTTGAAGAGGGCTCTTCAGAGGTCTTGCAATAGGGGAGTAGCATAGAGCTAGTCATGGTTTTTAACTGCCTTTGGCTCCCCGGGGCTAAGTACCAAAACTAAGTGTCTGTCTGACTTGTTTTGTTGGGGTTCTTGACCTTGCCTGCTGTGGGGGGTATGCAAGTTGGATTGGGCCACTTGGGGTGTCCATTGGCCTGTGCATTTTGGCTGCGCTGCTTGTACCTTTTTATGTGCCTCTTGCACACCATCTCCCTGTGTGCCTCTGTAGGGCATGGTGTTGCCCACGTGGCTGTAGCATGCACTATTACTGTCTGTGCAGCCTTAGTAAGCTGTGCCCTTCCTTTAGCCTATATTGCCTGGCTGGCTGTGGCATTGGAGATCATATGGCTAAAACACTATTTGGTCTGTGGAAGGCAGAGGACTTTGTCAATGGTTTCTGGTGTCTGTAATACTTGCATGAATGCTTCTGATGCATCCTTGGAGGGATCCCCTCTCTTCTTGTAGCAGAGAGTTACTGGTGCCCTGGCTGTGTCTTCACACATCCAGGAGCTGACAGATGATGCAATGGGAAAGGATGATCTACAGGCCTTGAGTTAGAATGCCTGTTTCTCTGAGTGCTCTCCTTTTCACGAGGGTCTAGTGACTGGTGTTTCCTCCCCCCCCCCCCCCAAGGATGGGGGACCTATTTCTGGCAGGGAGCTCTCAATTTTTCAAGTTGTCATCGTCTAAATTCTTCTTATTTCTGCAGCAAGCTTGGTCTTTCTGGTGGAGCTTCTGGGTCATCGTGATCTTTCTGTGTGCCCTGAAGAGGGGGGCAGGTGGTGAGTCAAAGCCTGGCTCGGGTGCCGCCTTCTAAGCAATCTCTGCAAAGACTGGAGTCTGGAGGTTCAGATCTGCTGTCCTTTGACACCTTAGGCAGTTGATTCCAACCTAGAGGACGAGACAGTCTTCTGAAGATCATGATGAATCTGGTATTCTCCAGGAACAAGCAGGAAGTCGGCCCTCACATATAGGTGACATCGACATTGATGCCGACAGAACCCGCATGGAGCATTTCCCCAGCTTTCACAGAAAGCCTTTTGGAATGCTACAAGGCATGCGTGGTCCCCTTCCCACCCAAGGGTGTCATCTTGGTCAGTCTCCTTTTTTCCACAGAGCCCAACAGTTTGTCCCCCCCCCCGAAAAATCCTCTAGAAATTATCCTTAAAAAGTTGTTTTCTCCTGGTTTGTATATCTGTTCCTCTTCCTGCCTCGAGCCAGCTCCGTTTTCGGCTCCCCCTTTTTGACAAGGCTTGGCCTCAACTGGCATTTGCGCCCTTTTTTCACCCAGGGGTCATCGACCCCGGCTGGGTGTCCCACACCATGTGCCCCGGTGGGTTCAAAAAGTGTGACCGCTGCAGTCAAACTGTCTGTTACAGACACCTATGACTGCTGCTTACGCTGCCTTGGCCCGGACCACGACAGCACCACCTGTGACCTGTGCCAGACCATGACTCTGAAAACCAACAAGAAAAGTTCTGAGTTGCAGGAGAGGATGTTTCTGCAGTCTGACTCGGCCCCGGCTTTCCCGATGCTGAGCCCTAAGCCAAACACCTCCTGTGAGGCCTGGTCATCTTTTGGAATCCTACGGCAGCGGCTCCTCCGCAAAGACCTCTGAAAGAAAAAAAAGAAATCCTTGAGACCAGTCAAGGTTCCACTGGTGAAACACAGTATGGTCCCACGGCAGGACTTGGGCAACTCCGAGCAGCACCGCCCCTAAGGTCTCTAAGAAGCAGTCCTCAGCCAGCAGTTGACTGTGCGATGCTCCTCAAGGCCATAGTCCTCGTCAAGGACACACTCGGAGTGCCATCGTTGGACCTGAGACCCTCTGCCCACACTGACAGCTGCGGAGACTTCTGGCATTGAATCCAGAATGGAGTCCCTGGAGCAGAATATTTCTTCCAACCTGGCCTTGCACAGGCAGTGAGGTTGGGTTCATCCGCATCATCTGCCCTGACAACTGGGCCCCTGACTCTGGGAGAATCCCCAGGTGTCGAGTCAGGCCCAGAGTGCCACCGGCCTCTGACATGCCCTCTGTACCGATCGAGATCCAGGTCCTGATCCTTGGGTGTCTGGTCCTTCCCGGCCAGTTTCTGGGAGTTTGACTTGAGATCCACTGGGGGACCCTGGTTTCTCAGGGCCGGCTTCAAGGCGCAGGAGTCCCGAGCCTCAGTCCTCAACACTCTCCAGCTCTGATTAGGAGACTGACATTGAGGCCTCTCCCAAGGCCTCAGCACAGAGATGTCCCTTTGGAGCAGTCTCCCCTGGTGCCATTCTCCCCCCCCCCCCCCCTTTTCGAGGACATTGCCTTTCACAACTTCATCCGGGACATGACCCAGGTCCTTTTGGTCCTAATCAAGCTCAGAGGAGGATCCATGCACCAAAGAACTGGAGATCCTCTGAGTTCCTGCCAAAGGAGACTCTCTCACAGTGTCAATACAGCCCATCCTAGAGAGACTGCTCATGCAGATGTGGGAGACTCCAGCCTAAGTGCTAGTGGTTAGCCGACACCTCAACACCATCTACCACATGAAGGGCTCAGGTTTTGAAAAGTCCCAACTCTTGCATAACTCCATGGTGGTGGAGTCTGCTATGCAAAAACTGAAAAGTCAGAAACTTCTGTTCCCCTGGGCAGAGAGGCCCGAGCCCTCGACACCCTCAGGCGTAAGTGCTTCCAGGGATCTATGCTAGGCTGTTGGATAAATGCCTACAAATTGTACATAGTTCTTGGATGAGGCCCTTGAGGTACATACCTGGCAGTCTTCTCTGCAGGCCTCGCCGGGGAATCCATCCAGAGGTTCCAAGCTCTGACTGACAGCCAGGATCCAGGAATACTCGTAGTTCCTATCCTGTGCCACCTACGACTGCTTTGAATCCGCAGCCTGGGTAGCAGCAGTGGGCATCAGGGCCCAGTGCCAGGCCTGGTTGCAGACCTCTGACCTTTAGCAATTTGTGCAAGGGAAGTTGCTCGATGTTCCCTGCACTGGTGAAAACGTTTTTGGCAAGCCCATGGCCGACAAGGCAGCCGAGATAGAGGCCGAGGTTTGACCAGGCAGAGGCTCTCGAAGACCTCGACCCTTCCCTGGAAGAAATTGTCAGGGAAAGACCACTTTTCCCGAGGTGGGGGTGGGGGGGGTGGGAAGGGCTCTTTTTCACCAGGACCATTACTAACTCTACTCTGGGCAACACCAACAGGGCCCCCAGCCTCAACCACCATCTCCCACCCAGCCTGAGGGGGCTTTTGACTCCCTGTGTGGGGCTCCCCCTCCCACTCCCTGAGACCCTCCCCAGCCCACAGGGTGCCACCTGGCGCTCTTTGCCCACAGGTGGGCCAGGATTACCATGGCCCAGCGAATTCTACAGGTGGTAAGAGGGGTTATCTCCTCAGGTTCCAGCAAACACCTCTGGGGCTCTTTCTGGAAGAGCTGGTATGGCCTCTCCTTCACCAGACCTTGCTCCTCTAGGAGCTCACAGGGTTGCTTGTGGACAGGGCAGTAGAACTTGTACCCAGGCATTTGTGGGGAAAAGGTTTCTACTCCAGGTATTTCCTTGTCCCCAAAAGAACTGGGGGCCTCCAGCCCATACTAGACCTGTGAAACCTGAACAAGTTTCTTGTGAGGGAGAAGTTAAAGATGTTCTCCCTTGGAACCCTGCTGCCCTACCTCCACCAGGGAAATTGGCTATGCTCCTTAGATCTAAAGGATGCATATACACACATCCTGATTCACCCCTTCCACAGACAGTACGTAAGGTTTGTGGTGGGAGGAGAGCACTGCCAGAACAGGGTGCTTCTATTTGCCCTGGCCTCCTTGCCAAGGGTCTTTACGAAGTGCCTGGTGGTCATGGCTGCCCATATGCACTTACAAGGGACCTTAGTCTTCCCCTATCTGTATGACTGGCTCATCAGAGGTAGCATGGTCTCCAAGGCCAGCCAAGGCTGCAGGTCGAACAATCTGTCTCCTGCAGCAGCTAGGGTTCATCATCAACTACCCCAAATCCCACCTCTCTTCAGTCCAAAACCTGGAGTTCAGAGATGGGATTTGGGGACATATTACATGTCAAGGTCTCTTCCCCAAAGCAAGGGGCACATCGCCTTGTGCAGACTCAGCGGTTCGTACTGGCCTGCCGCCTTCTCTGCCACATGGTCTCCACAGTCCACATCAGGCCCCTAGCCTGTTCCCAGTGGACTCAGGCCATGGGCAGGTTGCACGACAGGGTCAGGGTCACCTGCCAACTGGCAGACTCCCTCAACTGGTGGCAGTCCTTATGCCACCTCCAGGCAGGGATGCCCTTCCAGGTGTCCACACTGCAGAGGTTCCTGATCATGGACACCTCCCTCCTGGGTTGGGGGGCACACTGCAGAGACCTCTGCACTCAAGGCATCTGGTCACAGGAGTTGCTCCTGCAGTTCAACCTCCTGGAACTCAGAGCCATCTTCCTGGGCTTGTGAGCATTCTGCTACCTCCTGTGCAACCAACTTGTGCTGATCCAGACGTATAACTAGGTTGCTATGTTTTTATGTGAACAAGCAGGGGATCACAGTCGTACTTTCTTTGCCAGGAAGCGGTGTGTCTCCTCTACTTTTCAGTACGCCACGGAATGCTCCCTATGGGCAGTGTATCTTGCAGGTCAGGACAACTGCTTAGCGGACAAACACAGCAGAATCCTCTGCCCACACGAATGGCATCTGAACCCCAGGGTGGCGCAGACACTCTTCTGCCCTGGGGCAGGCCCATGATGGACCTGTTTGCCTCCCACAACAACATGCAGCTGGCCTGCTTATGTTCATGCCAGCTGTACCCAGGGAGGATGGCAACCAATGTTTTCCTGATCCTGTGGTCCGAGGGCCTTCTCTATGCCTTCCCACAGATGCCACTGGTGGCAAGACCCTCTTCAAGGTCCAGAGTGAGCAGGCATCAGTAATTCTGATTGCCCCCAGATGGGCTGACAACCCTGGTTCCCTCTGCTGCTCTCCTTGTTGGTGGCACTCCCAGTCCTGCTGGGTCAGGATCCAGATCTCCTGTCCCAAGAGGAGGGCTCCCTCCTGCACCCCAGCTTGGGGTTGCTGGCGTTGATGGCATGGCTGCTGAAAAGGTAGCCTTAGCTTCTTTCAGTCTCCTGGGGGGGAAGTAGAGGAGATCCTCCTGGCCTCCCGAAAACCTTCCACCAGATTTCTCCGTCTGGTGTGCAGAGCGAGGAGAGAACTCTCTCCTGCAGCATGCAGTGCTACAGTACTTACTGCACCTCTCGCATGCTGGCCTGCAGTCTAATTTGGTGAGGGTGCATCTGAGTGCCACAGCTGCTCACCATCACCCTGTAGAGGGGAAATCCCTCTCAAACCAGCCCCTGGTCTCCAGGTTCCTCCAGGGTCTCTTGCTATCAAAGCCTCTGGCCACCTGCCATTTGAGATACCTCTCCTGGAAAGTGGTCTTCCTGGTGGCCATCACATCCGCTTGGAGAGTGAACAAACTCCAGGCCTTGGAGGTGGATCTGCCATATACAAGGTTCTATAAGAACAGGGTAGTGCTCTGCATACACCCCAAATTCCTCCCCAATGCGGTATCTCCCTTCCACCTCAACCAGGAGGTGGTCCTCCCCCACCTTTATTCCATGGCTTCATGCCGGCAGGGAGGAGATCATATTGCATATGCTAGACACTAAGTGGGCCCTATCCTTCCATCTCAAGAGGACCCAGGCCCATTGCAAAGCTCCTCAGCTCTTTGTCATATGACCTCAGTAGACTGGGGCTCCTGGTAATGAAGCAAATTCTGTCCACTTGGATGGCGTACTGCATTGCCCTCGCCTACAAGTGAGCGGGCCTCACCCTTGAGCACCAGATCACTGGTCATCGCATGCGAACCATGGCTACATCGGCAGCCAACCTCCACTCAGTGCCGGTGACGGAAATCTGCAGAGCCACCACATGGTCTTCGATTCATACGTTTGTAGTGCATTACTGCCTGAAGAGCGAGCCCTGCAGGGACACTGCCTTTGGGCAGGCAGTACTCTGTAATATTTTTGGGGTGTAGGCAGCTCCTGCCTTCCGACCCTTCTGTGTTTAGGCTACTGGAATGATAGTGTCGCTGGACGCTAGGGTCCTGCAGAGTCTGTCGGGTCTCACCTTCTGCAACTCATGGCTACCCATTTGGGTGCCATTGGTGCTGTCGTTGTTCAGTCCTCGGCAGCCTGGAGCTAGGGAGTCCCATATGTGAGGACTGACTTCCTGCTTGTTCCTGGAGACAGGTGAATAACTACGCTTTAACAGGTGTTTTCCAGGAGCAGCAGAAATTGGTCCTTGCAACTCTCCCTCCTCCCCTTGGGAGTTGTCTACCTATGTTTTATGTCCTTTTTCGCTATGTCATCTGACTGAGCAAGATGGCATCCTTGGGCTGGAAGGGGACCACACATGCATGGTAGCATTCACAAAGACTTTCTGTGGAAGCTGGGGAAATGCTCCACATGGGCTCCGTCGATGTCACCCATATGTGAGGACTGATTCCTGCTGTTCCCAGAGAACCTGTTACAGGCGAGTAACTAGGCTTTATCCACCTGTTCAGGAAAGATGAACTAGTGGCTCTGACTGCTCAAGTGTTGTCCATTCTGTGTTTGACCGACTGTCCAGTAGCAGAACAGGGGTCACAGATAATCCCCTCCTACAAAGGGGTTCAGATGTCTACGACTGCTTTTCTTTTTTCAGAGGTTATGAAAAGCATGATCCCTTTGGCGTGGTACTTGCCTGATGCCCCTGTAAAGGGGCTGAAGGTTTGCAGGAGGCTTTACATCCTGCCACAGGAGGACTGCACCATATGGTTCAGCATGCCTAGAGTGGATGTGCATGTCACAGCAGTCAAAAGTTGACCACCATCCCGGTGGAGGGTGGTACAGCCTTAAAAGACCCCTTTATCATAAAATGTACTCTTCTAAGAATCAGTTCTGTTATCCTCCAGTTGGCTATGTATATGAGCCTGATGATTCAAATTCTTCTCTAGCGGATTCAGTCTCTCGTCCCAGAGAATATTTCGCCCTTTTTGGAGTCTGCGACAGCTGTTGTGCTCTTTTTAGGGCAGGACTTCCTACCTGGATTCTTAGGCTTACCTGGTCCTTCTAACAGGAAGGAAAGAAAACAAGACACATACACAGAAAATCAGTTATTAATTTCAGAGTTCTAGAAGCAAGATCGTCATGGAGTCCAAATCAAGGCTCCTCTAACCACCTTTGAAAATCTTCCGCCAGAGATCTGCCTTTTATTAAGAAGTATAAGCTGACCTAGTTAATTTTTAATTAACATTGGATGATATTCATGTTACAAAATTACAGGTCTGGAATAAAATCTGCTTACAGGATAATTTTTCTGCTGATGCTTTGCGAAAGTCATATAAAAGCGGAAGTTACAAGGCCATGGCCATAATCACATAGCAACACCAAAAAACCCCCCAAAAACCCTTCTAAACTGAGCTTAAATAAATGACAAACAAAAAAATCCAGTGCAGGAAACCAATAGAAACAAATTTTTGTCGGAGTGGCCAGCACAGTAGAAAGGAAAATTACCTACTACCACTGTGGCCCGTCCATTTTAATCAATTGTGAAATTCAATTTAAAACAGCTTATATACAAAAAATAGCTGGTACTTAGCTTTGTGAAAAAAGAGCAAGCTGTAAAAATGCTGTAATCATCAGTAGGTCAGTTTTACCACAGCAGGTCATTTGTACGACGTGTCACGTTTCGGGGGTATACACATAAGCCCCCTGCTTCAGGTCAGACCTCTGTGTTGAAAACGTCAGCTCTAAAAACACAGCTAAAGAAAATGTTTTTTTGTAACCCAGGCTATCAAGTCGCCACCAGGAATCCTGAATAGGATACGCCCATCAGGTGTAATCCTCTGCATGTTCATTTCTTATCACTCTTGACGTCCAGGCCTTATATACTAACATTGATCAGAGTGAAGTTATGTCCGGTCTTTCTCAATATCCTATTCCATTACCGGATCGTATTCCAAAGCATTTCTTTTTGGAACTTTTGGATTTGGTACTTAATCATAATTTTTTTCTCTACCAACAGCAATTCTATTTACAGACATACGGAATTGCCATGGGAGCAACGGTGGCTCCTTCTATTGCCACGATCTATATGGCCTGGTTTGAAGAGCTATATGTTTAATCTCCAGGAACAAGCAGGAATGAGTCCTCACATATGGGTACGTCAGAACCGACGGAGCCTGCGCGGGAAAGCTCCCCAGCTTCCCAGAAAGGAAGCTTTTGGGGCCTCCCACAGCGCATGCGCGCTGCCTTCCCGCCTTCCTGACCAACTCTCTTCAGTTCTTCTTTTTCCACGGAGCCAGCAGGTCGTGTTCTTGTCACCGCTGAAGAAATTGTTATTTTAATTTGTTTCTTTGACCGCGTGTCTGCCTTCCCCGATTCCAGACCGGTACCGCCGGTCCTTTTTTCGTTTATTTAAAAAAAAAAATATTACTTTTTCCTACACTTGGTGTATTTTTTCTGTGAGGCCTCTAGGCCTTCCCAGGTCTCCCTCATGGAAAAACCAGCTTCTGGTTTTAAAAAATGCACTAAGTGTACCGGTACTATTTCAGTTACAGACACCCATGAGTGGTGTCTTAAATGTTTGGGGCCTGACCATTCCATTCCGGATTGTCCATCCTGCTCTCTGATGTCCAAAAGGGGCTTACAGAACAGAGCAGCTAAATTTCATATGCTGTTTTCTACCGATACTCCAGCATCAACATCCTCCAGGTCTTCTTCTCCTGATGGATCTCAGGTAACCAAACATTCTTCGGGCAAGTCCTCAAAAGGCAAATCTCCCTCTAAGCAGTGAGAGGCCCTTGCAATTGACCCTGAGGACCCTGCCCCAGCCAAACAACCCCGGCGGGAAGCTCCGGCTTCCAAAGCTCCTCCTATGGGGTTACAGGTAGACATCAATGGCACGGCTTCGACCGATCTCCTGTTAGACTGCTCTGGGGTACCGGCTAACACCGGTACCGACTTCCAGGCAGTTGTGGCGGCTATGGGTACTACGGTACAATCCATGCAGCAGGCCTTACTGACTTTCATTAATGCTGCACCGCCATCGGTACCGCGACAATCTGTTCCGACTCCGATTCCGGTACCGCAACCGATACCGGTACCCAGAGCATCTACTTCCAGTAGCATGCCGGTTCCGGTCTCCGGTTCCGGAGCTTTCTTCGATACCGCTCCGATACCTGGTATGCCCGATTTTGGTACCGATCGGTACGCGTATCGATCTCTCGAAGCAAATAGACGATACTTTGAATCCTCTGAAAAGTCTGATACCTCAGATGATTCTGCTGACGTCTCTTTCACTCTTCCTGAGGAGCCCTCTTCTCCAAAAAGGAGAATGTCTGTCTCCTCCAGAGGATTTGTCCTTTCAAGACTTCATTATTGAAGTAGCTAAAGGACTCTCCATATCTGTATCCTCAAAGGAACCTAGAGCAAAGAAATTAGATATTTTTGGATACTCTAAGGTTCCTAAAGAGGCAGCCACCTTACCCATACATGAAATTCTTCAAGAACACATGATGGATTTGTGGGAGGCTCCTCTTACCCTATCTCCACATTCTCGACGTTTGGACACCATGTATCGGGTTCCTCCTTCTCCTGGTTTTCAAAAAACTCAGCTTCCTCACCACTCTATTGTGGTGAAGTCTGCTATGAAAAAGATAGAGTACCAAAAGACACTCTTCTACCCCTCCAGGAAGAGAATGTAGGACTCTGGATGCTTTTGGGAGAAAAATCTTCCAAGCTAGCATGCTTATTGCCAGAATCAATTCATACAGCCTTTATATGGGCATGTTTTTGAAAGAGATTGCATTAAAGATACGTCAATTTCTCCCCTTTATCCCAGAGGATAAACAGGAGGAATTCCTTCTTTTGCTAAAGCACACTCAAGATGTTTCCAAGTTCTCCAACAGAGCAGCCTTTGACTCTTTTGAGGGGGCAAGAAGAGCCTCTGGCATAGCCATAGCTGCTCGCAGACTGGCTTGGCTCCAGGCCTCTGATTTGGAACCCTGGGTACAAGAAGGCTTGGGCAATCTGTCCTGTACAGGTGAAAATCTCTTTGGCAAAGAGTGGCAAATCAAAGCCACTCAAATGGATGCAGAGAATGCTGCTTTAGATAGACTTTCTAAGTCTACCTCTACCCCTGCCAAGAAAAGACCTTTTAAGAAAACTTTCTATAAAAAGACCAGATTTTCCACAAATACTGGCCAGCAATCTTCCCAAGTTCGCTTTGCTCCTAAGCGTCAGCAAACTAAGCAGGCCAGAACGAAGGCCACAGGGGCTGCTACAATCCAGCAGTCCCAACCTCCTCAGGGTTTTTGACTTGATTCTAGAGAACTTACCCTTTCTGGCTCTGCAACAGCCAGAACCTCTCACCATTCCAGGAAGGTTGGCTCATTTTGCTCCCAGATGGGAACAAATCACATCAGAACCGTGGACCCTCTCTATCATCAGAGAGGGCTACAAACTACATTTCTCCAGCCTTCCTCCCCCATACCATGGTGAGACAATTCAATTCTCCCCCATCTCTCCTGCACCTGTTGGGCCAAGAGGTGACCACTCTTCTCGCCCAAAGGGCAATAGAAGAAGTTCCTTTTCCTCAACAAGGGTCAGGTTTCTACTCCCCCTATTTTCTCATTCCCAAGAAAACAGGGGGATACAGACCCATTCTGGATCTCAGAGAATTGAACAAATTCCTCTACAAAGAGAAATTCAAAATGCTTTCCCTAGGTACTCTCCTTCCATACCTACAGAGTCAGGACTGGCTTTGTTCTCTAGATCTCAAGGATGCGTACACACATATACTCATCCATCCATCCCACAGAAAATTCCTACGGTTCATGTTCCAGGGAAAACATTTCCAATACAGAGTACTCCCCTTCGGTCTAGCCTCTGCTCCAAGGGTATTTACCAAATGCATGGCAATAGTAGCTGCATTTCTACGCACTCTGGGGATCTTTGTCTTCCCGTACCTGGACGACTGGCTCATCCGAGCTCCATCTCAGTCCGAGACTCAGACTTCCCTGGACCACACCAGACGCATACTGCAGTATCTGGGACTTGTCATCAATCTGCCAAAGTCTGAACTCACCCCTACTCAATCCCTAGAGTTCATCGGGGCTTGGCTAGATACTACCACTGCAAGGGCCTATCTTCCTCAGGCCCGTTGCAACCGTCTAGTGCACTTGGCCTCTCAAATTCAGTCCAGAAGCCACTTGACTGCCAGAGAGATGCTACAACTGCTAGGTCACATGGCATCCACAGTTCATGTAGTGCCTTATGCTCGCCTACATATGAGAGCAGCTCAATGGACCTTGTCCACACAGTGGACCCAAGCATCAGGAGCTCTCAGACCAAATAGCAACCTCAAAACGTCTTTTTTGGTCTCTCCAATGGTGGATATTTATTATTTATTTATTTATTTATTTTATTTAAAGTCTCTTTTATACCGCGCTATTCAGCATCAGCGCGGTTTACAATAAACAGTGAACATACACATTTCCAATAGTACTTTGTGTTTACATATGAACAGGATAATCAACTTGGCTAACAGGGTAACTATGTACAACCATAAAATATACAATATATACAATTTGTAGGCTGATCATGTGTTTGTGTGGTTTTAGACAGTAGTGATTTGGGTGGATTCGGCAAATGGTGCTGAGTTTCTATTAGGTTCAGGGTAATGTATGAGGAAGAGGTAGTGTTTCACGGCCTTCCTGAATTGGAATATGTCTGGGATTGATCTAATGTTGTGAGGGAGGTTATTCCAGATCACTGGTGCATAAAGATTGAAAGTCCTGCTGGATGTTGACTTGGAGCATTTAGTTATAGATCTTGGGACTATCAAGGTGTTTTGAGCTACTGACCTTCTGTCTCTGTTGTGGGGTGTCATCTGGATTAGCTCAGTTAGTGAAGTTGGCGAGAGACCTTTGGTGGCTTTAAAGGTGAGCAGCAAGGTCTTGAATGTAATTCTACCTTGAATCGGGAGCCAGTGGAGTTGTTTCATTATAGGTGTGACATGGTCTTTCCTGGATGCTCCGTGCAGTACTCTTGCTGCGGTGTTCATTGCCATTTGCAGTGGGTTTAGGGTGGTTATCCACTCAAAATCTGTTGTTGGGGGCCCCCTTCCAACCTGTGTTACCCCAAGCAACTCTCACTACAGATGCCTCCCAAACAGGCTGGGGAGCTCATCTCCAAGACCTCTCCACTCAGGGTATTTGGTCTCCACAGGAAACCACTCTTCATATCAACCTTTTGGAGCTGCGAGCAATTCTCCTTGCTCTCAAGGTCTTTCATACCCTCCTCATCAACATGACAGTCCTTGTTCATACCGACAATCAAGTAGCCATGTTCTGCGTAAACAAACAAGGAGGGACTGGCTCTCTGTCGCTTTGCAACGAAGCTCTAAAACTCTGGGCCTTCGCCAGAGAGCATGGGATCCATCTCCTGGCAGTGTACCTCCCAGGAATCCAAAACTCTTGGACAGACACTCAGTCGAGTCCTGCTGCCACACGAATGGTCCCTGCATATGAATCAGGTACTCAGAATCTTTCAAGAATGGGGGACCCCGGACATAGACCTCTTTGCAAGTCCGTACAATGCCAAACTTCCCCGGTTCTGTTCCAGGATTCCGTGTCAGGGAGCTCAGGCCAAGGATGCCTTCCTCCTTCATTGGGGTCAGGCCTTCCTATATGCCTTTCCACCCATTCCCTTGATTCCCAAGACTCTATTCAAACTTCAGAGGGATCAAGGATCCATGATCCTCATAGCTCCACGCTGGCCACGCCAAGTGTGGTACCCTCTACTTCTGCATCTCTCCCAGGCACCCTCCCTGGATCTGGGAGCTGCTCCAGACCACCTGTCTCAAGAGGAGGGGACTTTGTGGCACCCAAACCAAGTCCCTTCACCTCAGAGCTTGGTTACTGAAGGCCTAGACCTTCAAGACTTGAATCTTTCTCAACAGGTGAAGGATATCCTCCATGCATCGAGGAAACCTTCCACCAGGCGTTCTTATGCTTTTAAATGGAAAAGATTTTCAATTTGGTGTGCTAACAAAGGTCTTAACCCTCTAGCACTACCTTTAACTTCTTTACTTGAATATCTCCTGCATCTTTCCAATGCAGGACTTAAAACCAATTCTATAAGAGTCCATTTGAGTGCTATTGCGGCATCTCTTCGGCCTATCAATGGACAATCTGTTTCCTCTCATCCTCTTATTGCAAGATTCATGAGAGGTCTAACTTTAACTAAACCTCCCATTCGGCCTCCTCCAGTGGCATGGGACTTAAGCGTAGTTCTTGGTCAGCTTATGAAGCCGCCCTTTGAACCCTTAGCCACTACCTCCTTGAAATTTCTTTCCTGGAAAGTCATTTTCCTTATTGCAATCACTTCTGCTCGCCTTTAGTGAACTGCAGGCTTTAGTGGCTAATCCACCTTATACAAGGTTCCATCATGATAAGGTAGTCCTTAGGACAAATCCAAACTTTATGCCTAAAGTGGTCTCAGCTTTTCATCTTAATCAAGAGGTATATCTACCTTTCTTTTTTCCAGCTCCTCATGCATCTAGTGCAGAGAGGAACCTACATACGTTAGATTGTAAAAGAGCTCTTGGCTTTTACATCCACAGGACACAGCAACATAGAAAGTCTTCTCAACTTTTTGTTGCTTTTGATCCTTCTCATTTAGGACTTCCAGTCTCAAAAAGAACACTGTCCAATTGGATTGCTCAGTGTATTTCTTTTGCTTACCAGAGTAAAAACCTTTTTCTGGAAGGCCATGTCACAGCTCACAATGTGAGAGCCATGGCCACATCTATGGGTCATCTTCATTCTGTATCCATCGATCAGATCTGTCGAGCAGCCACTTGGGCCTCGGTTCATACCTTCACAGCCCATTACTGCTTGGACAAGGACTCCCGCCGGGATGCCTTGTTTGGTCACGCTGTCCTCAGACACCTGTTCCATTCTTAAACAACTCCTGCCCACCTTCCCTGAATGGATGCCGGAGATCCATAGGAAGATGAAGAATTCTTGCAGGGGGATCTCCCCGGCATCCTAGCTAGGGAGTCCCCATATGTGAGGACTCATTCCTGCTTGTTCCTGGAGATAGCACAGTTACTTACCTGTAACAGGTGATCTCTAGGAACAGCAGGAATTAGTCCTCACAACCCTCCCACCTCCCCTAGGAGTTGTATCTCTCTCTCTCTTTCCTTTCCTCTCTCTATTGTCTCAGCTTTAAACTCGAACTGAAGAGAGTTGGTCAGGAAGGCGGGAAGGCAGCGTGCATGCGCTGTGGGAGGCCCCAAAAGCTTCCTTTCTGGGAAGCTGGGGAGCTTTCCCGCGCAGGCTCCGTCGGTTCTGACGTACCCATATGTGAGGACTAATTCCTGCTGTTCCCAGAGATCACCTGTTACAGGTAAGTAACTGTGCTTTCTCATCCGTTGTTTTCACGCGTTTCGCTATGGAAGCGATTTTTGGATGATGTCTTTTTCATATGGACTGGAAACAGAGGATTTGGACTCCTTTTTGGGCTCTTTGAATTCTTTCAAACCTAACATACAGTTTACAGCTCAAGTGGAGAAACATAAAATTCAATTTTTGGATATTGCGATCGAATGTACCCCGGAAGGTTTTTTGACCTCTTTATATCGGAAGCCGGTCCAGCGTAACACACTACTGCGGTTTGACAGTTACCATCCTCCAGCTCTTAAACGGGGCTTACCGTATGGCCAATTTTTAAGGCTTTGTAGAAATTGCACTGAGATTTCACAGTTTAAATTCCATGCAGAAGAACTAAGCTCTCGACTTTTATCTAGGGGATATCCACCAAAAGTGGTCCGCCTGGCCTATAAAAGGGCGTGTAATATACATCGGGAATGGCTTTTGACACCTAGAGATCATACACCTTCTATTGAGAAAATAACGGGTGTTCTTCCATTCATGTGGTACCACTGCAGTAGTTCGTTCGATTCACAACTTCTGGCCTGTTCTAGCTATCCACTCATGTTTCCGAACACCGCTCCAAATTGCTTATTCTCGCAAGTCTAATCTACGTGATCTATTGGTGAAGACTACGTCTCCTTCAGATCGGCCCCCTCTAAGCCATGACAATTCCGGTCTTTTTTCATGTGGAGCCTGCTCGTTTTGTTCGGGCACTTTATCGGGCCTTACCTGGATGGACGGTCGCACCAACAGAAGTTATTACACTCGGTGGCACACAGATTGCATTACCACTTATGTAGTTTACCTAATCGTTTGCCCTTGCCAGTTACCTTATGTTGGAAGGACTTCACGGACTTGCAAACAGAGATTGACAGAACATGCTTCTCGCTTACATACTCAATCATTGACAGCTCCTTTGGTTAATTATTGGAGCACTCACACGGTTTTGACGATCTTCGGTGGCGAATTTTGGACCATGTGCCCCCTAATCTCTGTGGTGGTGATAGGATTCAGCGGTTGCAGAATTTGGAGCAAAAGTGGATTTTTAGACTGAATTCTGTCCATCCGGATGGCCTTAATCAGCAGTTGGTTTGGCATACCATTCACTAACCTTCCTGATCGAGAGGTGAGATCTGATTGGTGGTTTCACTTCCCTGTGTGGATTGGTTCCTCTAAACGGGTTACACCTGATGGGCGTATCCTATTCATGATTCCTGGTGGCGACTTGATAGCCTGGGTTACAAAAAACATTTTCTTTAGCTGTGTTTTTAGAGCTGACATTTTCAACACAGAGGTCTGACCTGAAGCAGGGGGCTTATGTGTATACCCCCGAAACGTGACACGTCGTACAAATGACCTGCTGTGGTAAAACTGACCTACAGATGATTACAGCATTTTTACAGCTTGCTCTTTTTTCACAAAGCTAAGTACCAGCTATTTTTTGTATATAAGCTGTTTTAAATTGAATTTCACAATTGATTAAAATGGACGGGCCACAGTGGTAGTAGTTAATTTTCCTTTCTACTGTGCTGGCCACTCCGACAAAAATTTGTTTCTATTGGTTTCCTGCACTTGGTTTTTTTTTTTTTCATAATCACATAGCGACAGCAGGGGTCACTACAGTTCTTTCATCAAACAAGAGCTGATTAGTTACACTTATTTCTTTCTAAATTCTGCTGTTTGCTCAAGCTTTTATTTGATTTCTAGTTGCATGTTGACCTAAGGTCCCTGATTCTCGGAAAGTTCATGCAATAGTGCTGACATTAGTTGTTATCTAAAATTTGACCTATCATTTACCACAAGAAAGGCGGAGGGATTGTCTGCATTACAGAAAGTCCCCAAAATTTGCAGAAGATAACCTTTGGTAACAGTAGCTGTGTACACAATCTGTTAATCTCTTTTGCAATAACTGTCAGCAGTTTTTTACAGAGACAGAAGCTTCTATCTAAAAATGTATATTTTGCAGTTCAGCCTGGCATTTCAATAAGCATATATTTCTACCTGATTAAAGGTATATGGCTATAGCCACCTTAACAGTCCTGTTTCTCCGTCACTATCTGTGCTTTCATTACTGTCTATATCTATATCAAGAGTACCATAAATAGGGTCATCACTATCCATAGCCAGATCAAGATTGCCATAGACAGGATGATTTTATATTAGTGTAAGTTACCTTATCACACAAAAGCTCATCAGTCTCTGCTATAGTCTCTAACCTTGTTCTGGGGCCTTGGCCAGTCCTTCCTTTCTCACAATAGCCTCTTTCAGATGCTATGTATGATTTCGTCTGCTTGGCTGATAGACATTGCTGCCTCGATGGCAACATGGTGTTGGCTGTGGCTTTACAACTGGTCAGCAGATACAGCTTCCAAGTCCGAGTTGACTCAGTTTCACTAAGGCAAAGCTTCTGTTTGGGGAGAAACTAGTTAAGGATTTTGAGTGGATCCAAACCTCATTGCCTCCTGGAAGATAGACCGAAGGAATCTGGGAAGTGTAAGGGTGTGTCCCTTTTCCTTGGCATATGCCCATTTTCCTCATTTGTGCTCCCGGACTTCCAGGATTTGTGGGACCTCCCAGAGGTACTCCCACAGAAAGCCCATCTTCTCTTCTTGTTTTCAGTCCTGAACTCTGTTCTTTTGTGGAGCTCATGAGCCTCGATTCTATTACCTCTAGAAGCTCAACCTCCTGACACTGACAATCGGATCTATTCTGGGATGCCTCCAGTGGGTGGCAGGCTACCTTTTCTACCAGGTGTGGCCTGGGCCATCAAGTATTGCTAGGTGCCGAACACTATTTGGCATGATTATGTTCTGAAATGTAGAAAGCCTATCCCAGAAACTTCCATCTCCCTATGTGGTTCTGCAGCCAAGAGATCTGTTTTTCATATCATGCTGGGAAAGTTGCTCTGTTTGTGGCTGGTGGTTCCAGTTCTCCCTCCAGAGTGGGGCAAGGGCTGCTATTCAGTCTAGTTTGTGGTGCCAAAAAAGCTGTTCCTTTCGGTCAATCCTCAACCTCAAGGGAGTCAACACTCATCTGCACTCACTACACTTTTTAGTATGGAGACTCTGCAGTCATTCAGACGATGTGGCACAAGTTGTTGCTTGTCACTTAATCTAGTTGAAGCTTATTTCCACATAACTATCTGAGGATAAACAGCACTTTCTCTGTTTTACGCCATGCTTGGCTCGCATTTTCAATTTGCTGCTCTTCCCTTTGGCCTCTGTACCGCCTCAAGAGGTGTTCTCGAAAGCCATGGTGGTGGCAGCAGCTGTGTTGAGGTGCCAAGGGATCGGTTCACCCATATTGGAACAATTAGCTCATCTGGGTCAGGTTGCAGAGACATCTCTGGTATCAACCATGTGGTGCAGTTCTTGGAGAGTCTCAACTAAGTGATGAATTGAGGAACGAGCCACTTGGAGCCTGCTCAGTTGCTGGAAAACCTGGGAGCGTGTTTCAACACTCCAATAGGTAAGGCCTTCCTTCCTGTGGAGAGGGTGAAAAAGTTGTCAGACCAGCTGGCAGCCTTCCGATCTCAGCAGGCTCCGAGTTTGCAATTATCTATAGCTTCTTGGCTTGATGGCGGCAGTTGCAATTGAAATGGTGCCTTGAGCGTGAGCTCATATGAGGCTGCTACAGAGGTCCTTGCTGTCTCTTTGGTCGCCAAGCTCTCAGGAATTTGAGGTCAGACTTCCCCCTCCAGCTAGAGATGGTTTCCAGCCTGCAGTGGTGGCAGCAGTCATAGCATGTAAGGAGGGGATATACCATTGGATGTTTTGTCTTCTGTCAACAGATTGCCAGCCCGTTTGACTGGGAAGCTCATTATGAGAACTGAACAGCTCAGGACTGTTGGAGCAGCTGCAAGTCAGCATGGCCCATCAACTGTCTAGAAGTGAGGGCCATTTGTCTGGCCGTCTTGCACTTCCAGACCCTAGTTGAGGGCAGAGCGGTCTGGGGTACTCTGACAATGCCACGGCAGTGGTGTATGTCAATTGGCAAGGGGAGAGAGACAAAAATTGTTGGAGTGGTCCTAGAGATGACCTTCCTGATCTGAGCACTAAGGAACCTCTTAGCTCTCTTTTTGGTGTAGCATGTTGCCAGAATCAAAAATGTGGAGGAGGATTTCCTCAGTCCCTGGGAGCGAGAGAGTGTTGGGTGAGAACTGAGTTGGGCGGCGTTTCAGCAGTTTCTGCATCTGAGGCCATTCCACATTAATCTGATGGCTACCTTGTCCAATGCCAAAACGCACAGATTCTTCACTCCTCAGGGAGGCTGGCTCAGAGGACATCGATGACCTAGTTTATTCCTAACCAGAACAGCGCCTACTGTGCATGTTTTCCTCTGTGGCAGCTTGTAAGGCATATGCTTTCTTCGCATAGTGTCATCTGGACTGGGTTTTCCTGGTGGTGCCAGATTGGCCTTGGAGGCTGTGGTTTGGGGACATGATGTGGTTCCTGTAGGAACCTCTTCTGTGACTTCCCCCAGCCAGGGGTATGTTACATCAATGGCTGGTCTTTCTGGACAACCCAGCTTGCTTTTGAGAGGCATTGCTTAGCGTGTAAAGGCTATTCTTCTGCTGTGGTTTCCATGCTCCTCAAGGCAAGGAGAGGATCTAGCAGCCTGACCTACATGTGCATCTGGTGTATTTTGTTTCCCCTCAAGCATTGGTGCCGTGAGCATCAGGCTTAACCTGATATGGCAGATCTGCCATCATTGTCTATGCCATCCTGAAGAATAGTAAGCAAAAGGCCTTTCGCTTAGTTTCCTGAAAGTTCAGATTGCAACTTTAGTCTGCTTCAGGAGATTGGTGGATGGGTAGTCCATTGCCTCACACCCAGATGTGTCCCGTTTTCTGTTAAGGGGTATGACACCTGCATCCCCCCCATCACTTCTTCATGGGATCTCTGCCTTTTGCTCCAGGCCCCGATGTCCAAGCTCTTGAAGCAGGCTACATTTTAGAGATCTGACTCTTACAATGGTCTTCCTGGTCCCAATCTGTTTGAGATGTATCTTCGAGCTACAGAAGTTATCATGCAGGGACCCTTAATTATCTCTTTTGGAGGAGGCCGTGTGCATTTGGCTTGTCCCTTCCTCATCTAAGGTGGTATCTTCCTTCCATGTGAATCAGGTGGATTGTCTGCCTTTCTTTTCCAAGGAGCAGTGCCAAAGGAAGGACACAAGGACCTAACATAACATAACATGCCTTACTGGGTCAGACCAAGGTCCATCGATCTCATTATCCTGTTTCCAGCACTGACTGATCCAGGTGAAAAGTACCTGTCAGGTTCCCAAAAAGGTACACAGATCCACGTTTCTTATCCCTCTGGTCCTCTTTAATAATGGTTTATGGACTTTCCTTCAAGAATTGTCCATACCTTTTTTTTTAAACCCAGCTACACTAATAGCTTCTACTACATCCTACAGTAATGAATTCCAAAGTTTGTGTTGAGTGAAATATCTCCAGGAACAAGTAGGAATGAAGTCTTCACATATGGGGTGACGTTGGTACCGACGGAGCCTGCACGGGAACTCTCCCCAGCATCCTAAAGGAAAGCTTTTGGGAGCATCCCACTGCACCTGCGCTGCTGCCTTCCCACCTTTCCAACTCTCCCTCCTCCAGTTTTTCGTTTTCTGCGGAGCCAACAGGGAGCATTTCCTGTCACCGCAGAAAATCTTTTTCTTTTGTGGTGCATCTTCCTTCCCGTCAGCACCAGTATATTCGGTGTCTTTTTCTCCGGATGTCTCTGCCAGAAGACATGTCTCTTCAAGACTTTATACGGGATGTGGCTCCGGGGTCTCTCTATTATGGTGACCTCCGAGAAGGAACCGAGAGCTGAAGAACTTTGAAATTCTTCAGTATCCGACAGCCCCTAAGGAATCTGCGACCTTACCCATTCATCGGATATTGCATGACCGTATGCTTATGATGTGGGAAACACCTTTAACAGTATCTCCACATTCTCGAAGACTCTGTGCCGGGTACCGCAGTGTCCCGTTTTCTAGAAGATGCAGTTATCACACCATTCCATGGTTGTGGAATCGGCAGTGTGTCGAATTTAAAAGTGCTAAGACACATTCATCTAATCCCCCGGGCCATGAGGCGAGATGCCTTTGGCCGTCGATGCTTTGAGGCCTCCATGTTGTCGGCCAGAATAAGTTCATACAATCTACATGGGTATGTTTCTTCGGGAGGTGACTAAAGATTTGGAACTAATGGCTCCTCTTCTCCTAGACAAGAGGGCTGATTTCCTGACACTTGTTAAACATGCCCAGAATGTTTCCAAGTTCATGAACAGGGCAACTTTTAATTGTTTCAAGTGTATTAGCAGGATTTCTGCTATTTCCATAGGTGCACATCGGATTGCTTGGTTACAAGCATCTGATTTAGAACAGTGGGTGCAAGATAAACTGGGGAATATTCCTTGTACGGGAGAAAACCTCTTTGGCAAGGATTGGCAAGACAAAGCTCCTCAGCTTGAGTCCAAGAATACCACACTAAACAGGCTCTCTAGGACCACTGCCAACCCAGCTAAGAAACAAAACTGTAAAGAAGCCCTTTTTCAACAAGAAGTTTTATCCTTCTTGCACCCATGCTGTCCACTGTCCAGTCCATGCTTCCCAGAAGGGATGACGACAACCAAAGCAAGAAAGGAAGGCTCAGGCCCCCAGAGCTCAACCAGCTCAGCAGACCCACAAGGTCTTTGACTTCCTGCTAGACAACTTAGCTATCCTACCCCTGGCAATTCCAAAGCCAGTCAACATCCCAGGCAGACTGTGTTACTTTGCCAAAAGATGGCACCAGATAACATCAGAAAATTGGACTCTCTTCATAGTGACAGAGGGGTACAAACTTCACTTCCAAAGTATGCCCCCTCCCTCCACTCCACAAGAGTTCAGCTCTTGACCCCCTCTACCACTCTCTTGTTTCAGGACATCACCACCCTTCTCGCTCAGGGTGTGATAGAGGAAGTGCCACTTTTCCAACAAGGCCTGGGCTTCTACTCCCCCTACTTCCTTATACCAAAGAAAACAGGAGGATACAAGCCCATTCTGGACCTCCAAGAATTAAACAAGTATCTACTCTGAGAGAAATTCAACTCTCGGAATACTTCTCCCTTACATCCAGAGTCTGGATTGGCTATGTTCTCTAGACCTAAAGGATGCATATACACACATCCTTATCCACAAAGAACACAGGAGGTTTCTTCAGTTCCTCTTTCAGGGAAGACATTACCAGTACAGGGTTCTACCCTTCGGCCTGGCATCTGCCCCAAGAGTCTTCACAAAATGCATGGCAGCAGTAGCAGCATTTTTAAGAACTCTAGGGATATTTGTCTTCCCCTACTTAGACAACTGGCTCATCTGAGCATCGTCTGCTCCAGAGGCCAGTTCTGCTCTCGACTGCCCAAGGCAGGTTCTTCGTCATTTGGGGTTTGTAATAAATCTTCCAAAATCCCATCTCTCCCCTTCTCAAACCTTAGAGTTCATAGGGGCTCTTCTAGACATGCAGCAGTCAAGGGCTTTTCTGCCACAGGTACGCTGTGCTCGAATAGTTCAACTGGCTTCTCAAGCAGCTATGAAAAGCTCCCTAACTGCTCGGGAAATGCTTCAGTTGCTCGGTCTTATGGCTTCCACTGTACACGTGATTCCCTATGCTCGTCTACACATGCATGCAGCTCAGTGGACCCTAGCTTCGCAGTGGACTCGGGCATCAGGTCGTCTGTGGGACAAAATCAGGAAATCTGCACGTCTCATTTCATCCCTCCAATGGTGGCAGTTACCAAAAAACCTACTCGTAGGGTCACCTTTTCAGAAGTCACCACACCAGTCCACCCTGATGATGAATGCTTCCAAGTTGGGATGGGGAGCTCATCTGGACAATCTCTCCACTCGGGGTCTTTGAACTCAGCAGGAGGCTCGGCTTCACATAAACCTGCTAGAACTCAGAGCCATTTTCAATGCTTTGAGTGTTCCAGGACTACCTCCGCTCCAGAACAGTTCTAGTCCAGACAGACAATCAGGTGGCCATGTTCTATGTGAACAAACAGGGTGGAATAGGTTCTCGGGCATTATGCAACGAAGCCCTACATCTATGGTCCTTTGCCATAAGCCTTCAGATACACCTACTAGTGGTGTATCAACCTGGCAAGCAGAATCTCCTGGCAGACAAACTCATTCGAGTACTACTGCCACACGAATGGTCTCCAGAGCAAATTGCTTGAATCTTTCAAATCTGGGGAACCCCCAGACATAGATCTTCTTGCAAGTCCTCAGAATGCCAAACTTCCCCGCTTCTGTTCCAGAAGTCCTGCTCAGGTCAGGCAATGGATGCTTTCCACCTCCAATGGGGTCAGGACTTCCTGTATGCCTACCCACCCATTCCCCTCATTCCCAAGACTCTGTTCAAGCTTCAGAGAGAGAGGGGGCTATATGATCCTTATAGCCCCATGCTGGCCACAACAGACGTGGTATCCACTGCTTCTACATCTCTCTCAAGCCAAACCTCTGGAGTTGGGATGTGCGCCAGATCTTCTATCCCAGGAGAACGGGACGCTTTTGCACCTGATGGCGTGGCTGCTGAGAACTCCAGGATATCAACCTCTCTCAACAGGTTAAAGATATCCTTCTGGCCTCCAGGAAACCTTCCAGAAGGCGTGCTCATTCTTTTAAATGGAGAAGGTTCTCAATCTGGTGTTCAGAAAAGGATTTTAATCCTTTTTCCGTTCCACTAGAGGCGTTACTTGAATATCTCCTCTAGCTTTCATCCTCTGGACTTAAAACTAATTCAGTAAGAGTTCACCTCAGTGCCATTGTGGCTTTTCACATGCCCTTTGGACAACCTGTCTCCTCTCAGCCGCTTGTAGCGCGTTTTTTATGAGAGGTCTACTCTTAACTAAGCCTCCCATTAGGCCATCACCTGTGGCATGGGATCTCAGTCTTGTCTTTGGACAGCTCATGAAGCAACCCTTTGAGCCCTTAGCCACTACATCCCTGAAGTTTCTTTCTTGGAAAGTCATCTTCCTAATTGCCCTCACTTCTGCAAGACACATCAGTGAGTTCCAAGCTTTAGTGGCTGAGCCGCCTTATACACGGTTCCACCATAAGGTAGTCCTTAGAACGCATCCTCACTTTATGCCGAAGGTGGTTTTGCCTTTTCATTTGAACCAGTCTGTTTACCTGCCTGTTTTCTTCCCTAGGCCTGTTTTCTTCCTCATGCCTCTAGTGCAGAAAGGAATCTACCTACTCTGGATTGCAAGCGTGCTTTGGCCTTTTATCTTCAGAGAACTAGGCAGCACAGAAAGACTTCACAGCTTTTTGTTGCCTTTGATTCCAGTCACCTGGGTCTACCAGTTTCCAAGAGAACACTCTCCAAGTGGATTGCAGACTGTATCTCTTTTACCTATGAGAGTAAAGGACTTCCTCTTGAAGGGCATGTCACAGCACACAATGTGCGAGCAATGGCTGCCTCAATGGCAAACCTACGCTTGGTGGCGATTGATGAAATCTGCAAAGCAGCAACCTGGTCCTCTGTCCACACCTCTGCGGCCCACTATTGCTTGGACAAGGACCCCTGTCGGGATGCCTCGTTTGGCCAGGCTGTTCTCTTTCAGACTTAGAACAACTCCTACTCTCCCATCCTGGGTTTTGATACCAGAGATCCTTGGGAGGAAACATGACCACCTTCAGTCTGTGTTTCACTGCTCTCTCTGGGATCATCTCCCTGGCATCTCCAAGCTAGAGAGTCCCATACGTGAAGACTACATTCCTGTTCGTTCCTGGAGATAGCGTAGTTACTCACATGTAACAGGTGATCTCCGGGAACAGCAGGAATTGAGTCTTCACAACCCATCCTCCTCCCCTAGTAGTTCTCACTCTCTCTCGCACAGCTACAAACTGAGGAGGGAGAGCTGGGATGCTCCCAAAAGCTTTCCTTTAGGACGCTGGGGAGCGTTCCCACATGGGCTCCGAGTACTGATGTCACCCCATACGTGAAGACTCATTTCCTACTGTTCCTGGAGATCACCTGTTACAGGTGAGTAACTACGCTTTCTCCGGTTAGTCTTAAATGGGCTACATTGTAGCTTCATTGTGTGTCTCCCTAGCCTTCCTACTTTCTGAAGGAGTAAACAGCCAATCTATATTTACCTGTTCCATTCCATCATTTTGTAGACATCTGTCATATCTCCCCTCAGCTGTGTTTCCCCCCACCACCCCCCCCCCCCAAGTTGGATCTTTTAAGCCTTTCCTCATAGGGGTATCCTTTAATCCCCTTTACCATTTTGGTGGCTCTCCTCTGTGCCTTTTCTAATTCTGTTATATCCTGTTTGTGCTGTTCAAAGGACTGTGTAAAGTTGAGAAAACTGCCAAGTCTACTCTGGGATGCTGGATCAAGGAGGCCATTGCCTTAGCATATCTGTTGTAGAATTGGCTGGTTCTGGAGTTTGTGTATGCGTTCTGCTCAGTCATCCCCTTAGACATTTGTTGGGCAGCAACGTGGACATGACTTAACACTTTCGTCAAGCTCTACTGCTTGGATATCCATGCTTGGGCAGACAGGCCTTTAGCTTGGAAGTCTTTAAAAGCTGCCATGTCGTCTTCCCACCCAGTGGAGTCGTAGCTTTTGTACGTTCCACTTGTCAGGACTGGTCTTGCAGGACGATATGGAAGGTGACATTATACTTACTAGACAATGTCCTGTTCTTGAGTCCTGCTAGACCAGTCCAGGACTCTCCTTGTGACTGGTTATGGTTAGCTATGTTTCTCTGTGCTTGGCTCTGCAGCCCCATATCCTCTTGACAAGTCACTTGTGTGGTCAGGGATTCTTGAACATGTGCTTGGATGGGCAGACATGGCCCACTTGTTTGGACTGGTCTAGCAAAGCGATATGGAAGCTGACGTTTTACTTGCCAGATAATGTCGTTTCCTTGAGTCCTGCTGTACTAGTCCACAACCCATCTCTGGAAACTGTTTTAGTCTGCTGTAATCTCGGTAGTTGACCTTGTGACCTCATACCCTTCTGACAAGCATTCAGTTAAAGTTGTTCCTATGCATAATTATGATTCCTGTTCTGTTGAACCTTGTTATCGCAGAGGTTGTGCAAAGTCAGAGATTCTGGATCATAATCTTGGCTACAAATACTGGCTTATACCCCAAAGGGCTAATGGTACAATGTCATAAGTTTCTGGAACTCTTCTGTTTCCACATCTGCTGGGAGGGGAACACAACCCATTTGGACTGGTCTAGCAGGACTAGAGGACATTTTTCTCAATTTGAAAAGGCGAATAGTAGAGTCCCCCATCTGTGCTGGGCCCACTGGTTTTTAACATAATTATAAATGACCTGGAAATGGGAGTAATGAGTGAGGTAATCAAATACAAGAGGATTGCAAAATTGAGAGACCTTGATAAATTTAAGACTGCTCCCGATTCCTGCTTGGGAGAGCAGTCTTGTAGCTGAGGCTTGCAAACCTTGTATGCTCTGTTCAGGCATTCTTTTGTACCTGTTTAGAATCTAGCTTATTTATTCTGTCTGTATTTCTGTTTTTGTCATTGCGCATCCTATCTTCTGTCTGTCCTTTACCCAGTTCCTGCCCTCTGCAGTGCTGTCTCCTTTCTCAATACTTTTACCCACTCACCCCTGGCCTAACATTCTCTTATAGCCGTCTTCTGCTCATTAACACAATTACTCAGGTGCACCTGAAGCCACCAGGACTTTATCCCCCCTCTCCACCTTTATCTCCTTTGATTTTGCATTCTCTCCTCTTCCTCCCTCTCCTATGGTGCCACATCACTGTGTGTTCTTGATACTAACTTTCCCTAATTTTTTTTCTGCTCAATCCCACAGTTCCATGGCCCTATTTCTCATTATCCATGCCTTGCTGTCCACACCTTCCCTAACATTTTGTCTTCTACCTTATCTGCCCTTGAACTTCACCTTTTTCTTCCTCTCCTTCAGCCATCTCCAGTCTCACTGAGGGAACCTCACCCTCGCTTCCATTGTGCCACCTCCTCTCTTCCCCTGTTCTCTTCTCGTTCTCATTCTCTCATCTGGAGATGTCAACCCTAACCCTGGTCCCCCTAGACTTTTTTCACACTCCCAGGGCAGGTTAGTGTGTAACCTTTCTAATCTTGTTAATATCCTCCTCCTCTTTTTCTTGTGCATTGTGGAATTGTCTCCAATAAATTTACCTTCATTCATGGCCTCTTTTATCTCTAATACTCTATCTCCTGGCTCTTATTGAAACTTGGCTTCTCCCTGAAGACTCAGTTTCTGTTGCTGCCCTTTGCATGGAGGCCACCTATTTTCCTGTATGCCTTTGCCCACTGGCCGTGGTGGAAGTGTTGGGTTCCTTCTCTCTCTCATTCCTGCCTATTCCAATGCCTCCATCTAATTCCTTTGCTTCCTTTGGTCCATGCCATCCGCCTATTTTCTCTACTACCTCTCTGGGTAGCTGTCATTCATCGATCTCCCAACAAGTCCACCTCTACCTTTCTTACGGACTTTGACTCCTGGCTTTCCTTCTTTCTGGATGCTGCTTCTCCTTTCCTTATTCTTGGGGATTTTAGCATACATGTTGATGACCCTTATGCCTTTTAAAGCTCCTCTCCTGAACCACCTCATTCAACCTCCAGTTGTGCTCTACCGCTCCTACTTACAAACATGGTCGCTGCCTTGACCTTGTCTTCTCTAACTGCTCACTCTCAAACTTCTCCACTTCAGTTCTGTCCTTATCTGATCATCACCTAACCTTCACCCTTAAGCACCCCCATCTTGGTCTCACCCAAACTCCACCAACATGTTTAGGCATCTTCACACTGTTGACTCTTCAGCTCTCTCCACTGCTGTCTTTTCACCTCTTTCCTCCACTATATCATCTGAGTCTGATGGGGCAGTATCCTCCTATAACACTATTCTCTCCTCTGCTCTGGATGCACTGGCTCCTTCCATTCCACATCCTGTGAGGCATACCGTACCTCAACCCTGGCTGTCATCAACCCACTACCTTCGTTCCTGTGCCCGTTCTGCTCAGCGCCTTTGGCTTAAATTACATACCTTTGCTGACTACCTACATTTCAAATTCATGCTAACCTCTTTCCAATTGGCGGTAGCACTTGCCAAGCAAGAATACTATGTCCATCTGGCTAACTCTCTCTTGCCTCTGACCCTTGCTGCCTCTTTGCTACTCTTAACTCTCTCCTCCCCCAGTCCCTCCTTCACTATCTGCCCAGACCTTGGCTGACTACTTCCATGACACAGTCCAGAAGATTAGCCTTGACTTCTCTGCTGGGTCACCTCCACCTAACCCCCCCCCCCCCCCTTCAATCCCATATCCTTTCCTCACCTTTAGTCACCCTTTCTTCCTTTTCTGAAATCCACTGAGGAAACTGCAAATCTCTCCTCCAAACTGACAACTTGCTCTTCTGACCCCACACCCATCAGTCTAAGCTATGTCTCTTCTGCCGTCATCCCTTCCATCTGTCATATCTTTAACCTATCGTTTTCCACTGCAACTGTTCCTGTGGCCTTCAAACATGCTGTAGTTACCTCTCCTCAAAAAGCCTTCACTAGATCCTACCTATCCATCCAATTACCGACCTCTCTCCTCCCCATTTGTTTCAAAACTACTTGAACGAGTGGTTCACTGCTGTTGTCTTTACTTTCTTTCCTCTCAAGACCTTCTGGACCCACTGCAATCTGGCTTTCGTTCTTTCCGTTCCACAGAAACTGCTCTTGCCAAAGTGTCCTGTGACTTGTTCCTCACCAAATCCAAAGATCTCTACTCTTCTTATCATTCTTGACCTTTCTGCTGCCTTTGACGCTGCTGATCACCACCTTCTCCTCGATACCTTATTCTCGCTTGGATTTTGGGGCTCTGTTCTGTCCTGGTTTTCTTACCTCTCCCATGACATTGTGTCTGTTCTGGTAGTTCCTCCTCTACTGCTGCCATCCCCCCTCTCAGTTGGTATACCTCAGGGCTCTGTCTTGGGACCTCTCCTTTTCTCTCTACACACACTCCCTTGGTGCACTTATTTCCTCCCATGGTTTTCAGTACTATCTTTATGCTGATGACTCTCAGATCTACGTCTACAGAAATCCAGGCTTGGATCTCTGCCTCCTTATCTGACATTGCTGCCTGGATGTCTCACCGCTGTCTGATTCTGAACATGGCCAAACTGAGCTCTATCTTAACTCTAAATTTACCTCCCCCCATTCCTCCCTTCTCTATTTCTGTGGATAACGCTACGCTCCTCCCTGTGTTCTCTCTACTTCTCCACATATCCAACAGATAGCTACAACATCAGGAACCTTCGTCCCTTCCTTTCTACACACACATTGCTAAGACACTTATTCATTTAATCACCTCCTGTCTAGACTATTGCAACCTCCTTGTTGATCTCTCTCCCCAATATGCTCAAGTCACTTCACTGGCTCCCTATTTGTTTCCGTATCTAGTTCAAATGTCTCCTACTGACCTCTAAGTGCATTCATTCTGCTGCTCCTCACTACCTTTCCGCTTCTCTCCCAACACCCCTTCTCGGGAACCACTCATCTGGCAGATCTCTTCTGTCTGTGCCCTTCTTTTATATTGCCATTTCCAGACTTCAGTCCTTTCACCTTGCTGCTCTTACGCCTGGAGCAGACTACATCAGTCTGAGCTTCAGGCTTCATCTCTGGCCCTTTTGAAATCCAGGCCGAAAACTCACCTCTTCAAGGCCACTTTTGGATCCTGATCCGCTTAGGCTCCTAGGTGTTTCCTTGGCATTCCCCTAGATATATATCCTCGTCCCCTGCTGTTTAGTCTACCTTGACTAGATTGTAAGCTCTGAGCATGGACCATATTTTACATGTTAGTACAGCACTGCGTATGCCTTGTAGCGCTATACAAATTAGTAGTAATAGGAAATGGCAGATGAAATTTCATGTGGACAAGTGCAAAATAACACACTTAAGGAAGAACAACCCAAACTATGGTTATAGGTGGCAAGGTTTTCCATTAGGAATCGCCACCCAGGAAAAGTATCATGGACAATACATTGAAGCCATCTGTCTAGTGTGCAGGGGTGGCCAAGAAGGCAAATAGAATGCTAGGAATCATAAGGAAAGGAATATAGAATAAAACAAAGGATATTTACGTGGTGTGATCAAAAAGTATAGAGGCTTGTGTAGCTATATAATGCTATTAAGTATGCAGTGACCTAGTTAAGTGCTCTGCATGTGCAGAGTGTAGCATGGATGCAGCACACCTGTACTTTTTTAATCACGTGATATTTAACATGTAAA
Organism: Ichthyophis bannanicus; assembly: GCA_033557465.1. Lineage (NCBI taxonomy): Eukaryota > Metazoa > Chordata > Amphibia > Gymnophiona > Ichthyophiidae > Ichthyophis > Ichthyophis bannanicus. The sequence goes on from CM066031.1 coordinate 555,412,140, forward strand.
ACAGTTTGTTAGATTTATGATGAGTGAAAAAATTAAACAGCAAATTTTGCATTAAATTTTGCCAAAAACTTGGAAGATTCATGCAAAGAGACTTATGTCAAGTTACAGCAAGTGTAGGACGTGTAAGTGTGAATGCATGAGTTGTGCTTGAGTTTGATTGGTACAAATCTTTCAAAAAGGGCCACCAAAGTGACAGTGACAAATGTTCTCAAAGACCATCCATGAACAGGAATGAAGACAAAGTTGAAGCAGTACATGCCGCAATACGCTCAAATTGTCGAGAACATGGACATCTGTTTCAGGTTGATACAGTCCATTCTTACTGTCAATTTGGGGATGAGATGTGTCTGCAAAACTTGTGCTGAAACTCCTGTCCCCTGATCAGTAGGAGTTGGAATGTGTTGAAAATGACTCTCTTTCATCAAAAAGATTACTGGTGATGAATTACGGGTTTACGGTTATGATCTGGAAACCAAAGCTCAATCTTTACAATGGAAAACTCCAAACTTTCCCAGACCCAAGAAAGCCTGTCAGGTGAGGAACCAATGTCAAGATCATGCTCAGATTTCTTTGATTACCAGGGTATTGTTCATCATGAGTATGCTCCAAAAGGCCAAACCATCAATAAGGAGTACTATGTCCAGATTCTGACTTGAGAGATGCACTTCGTTGCAAGAAGCTGGAGTTGCACAGGAATGGTGAATGGTTGCTTCATCACAATAACGTCCCAGTTCATGCATCACATTTTGTCCAGAAGTTCTTGACCAAACATGAAATTGAGCAAGTTTGTTGGCCTCGCATCCTGTGACTTCTTCTGGTTTCCAAAACTGAAATTACCACTGAAAGGAAGGAGATTCAACAACTTGGAGACCATTAAGTGAAATTTGACAGCAGCTTCACAGCATAATGAAAGAGGCATTTCAAAATTGTTTCCAGCAGTCGTTGGAACGCTGGAGGGAAGTGTGTTTTATCGGAAGGGGACTACTTTGAAGGAGACAGCGTGCAATAACTGTCGGTGTTATACTACTTGTGTTGCTGTACAAGTCTCTCTACATTTTGATTGCATGTTGTATAATGCCTCTATATCATAGTAACATAGTATATGAAGGCAGATAAAGACCAGTATGGTCCATCTAGTCTGCCCAGCAAGGCAGAAGAGTAGGTGCCCCTGCCACTCCGTGCAGGTCACCCCTCCCCATGCCTTTGTTTAGGGGTTTACCCACTGCTCTGTGTAGGTCACCCCTATTTCTTGAGATATAAGAGATAGTTATGTATGTTTGATTTTATCCTTTTTGCTTTAAAGGGATCCAGTGTGTCCATCCCATCCACCAACCTTTCAGTGAAAAAGCATTTCCTGATATTGCCTTTCAGTTTACCACCTTGCAGCTTCATGTTATGCTCTCTAGTTTTACAGCTTCCCCGTCTTTGGAAGAGGTTGGTTTGTTCATAGTTCCTCTTTAAGTATTTAAAGGTCTGAATCATATCTCCCCCCTGTCCCTCCTCTCCTTCAGAGTGTACATATTTAGGTCTTCAAGTCTCTTCTCATACATCTTCTGACACAGGCTCCAAATCATTTTGGTCACCTTCCTCTGAACAGTTTCCAGTCTTTTTATATTCTTTACAAGATATGGTCTCCCAAACTGAAAACAATATTCCAAGTGAGGCCTCGCCAGCGACTTGTACAGTGGCATTAGTACCTCTTTCTTTGTGCTGGTAATTCCTCTCTGTATGCAACCCGGCATCCTTCTGGCTTTTGCTGCTGCCTTGTCACACTGTTTCACCACCTTGAGATCCTCATACACAATCACTGAGGTCCTTCTGGTCCATGCACACCAGCCTCTCGCTTTCTATCGCATACAATTCCCTTGGATTTCTGCTTCCCAAGTGCATGATACTGCACTACTTCACATTGGTCTAATGCTTGGCAGTTAAGATTTATTCTTCCAACTTTTGTGGATCTTTCCTCATGTTATCTGCTCCCTTGGAGTCCACTCTGTTGCAAATTTTCATGTCATCTGCAAAAAGACAGACGTTTCCATTCAGTCCTTCAGCAATATCACTCACAAATACATTGAGCAGTACTGGTCCCAGGACCAAACTCTGGGACACGCTGCTAATCACCTTCCTGTCATCTGAATGAGTTCAGTTTACCATCACAATCTCAGTCAACCAATTTCTGATCCAGTTCACCATCTTGGGACCCATCCCCAAGCTGTTTAGTTTGATAAGCCTCCTATGAGGAACAGTATCAAAAGCTTTGCTGAAATTTAGGTAGATCACATCCACTGCGTGCCCTTGATCTAGATCTTTGCTCACCCAGTCAAAAAAACTCAATCAGATTTGTTTGGCTAGATCGTCCTTTGGTAAAACCATGTTGCCTCAGATCATGCAACCTGTTGGTTTCGAGTCTACTATTCTTTCTTTCAGAAGTGCCTCCATTACTTTTCCCACCACCAAGGTAAGGCTTACTGGCCTGTAGTTTGTTACTATTTCTCTATTACCACTTTTATGAAGAGGTACCACATCAGCCCTTCTCCAGTCCTGTGGAACTTCTCCTGTCTCCAAGGATCTATTAACATCCTTTAATGGCCCTGCAAGAACCTCTCTGAGTTCGTTCAGTATCTTGGGATATATCCCATCTGGTCCCATGGCCTTGTCCACTTTCAGTTTTGCAAAAACGGAACAGAAGTATTTGTTTAGCATTTTCGCATTTTCAATGTCAGTTATCACAAATCTGTTCCCGGCACTTATCTGCAATTCTACCTCTGATCTTCCTCCTCTCCTGACTATACTGTAAAACGTTTTGTCATACTTCATATCTTTAGCCAGCTTTTCTTTTGCCTCTGGTTTTGCTGTTCTTATTTCTTTTTATCTTTTAGTTTGTCTGTATTTTTTGTGTTCCTCTGCAAAATTCTGAATTTTGTGAAAGCTGCTCTTTTTTTTTTTTTTTGCCTTTACAGTCAAACCTCGGTTTTCATGATTAATCCGTTCGAAAAAGTCTGACTAAAACCGAAACGTATGAAAACTGAAGCAATATTTCCCATAAGAAATAATGTAAATCCAATTAATCCGTTCCAGACACCCAAAAATATTCACAAAAATACATTGTTAGGTTGTATTCCTTTGGGTAGTGGCTGCTTTAAGGCCTTAGGCTGAGCTGGATCCCACAGGGCTTTGAGCTGGCTAACTGGTACGAGATGTTTTTATATTTCTTTCTTCTTTTTTTAAATTATTTTTGCTTAACCTACAGTACCTTATGAGCTTTCTCTTTCTTCCCCTTCGCTGCTGGATGCCACTCGGGTTTCACTGCTCCTTTTTTCCCCCACGTTCTTGCTCTCGCTACTCCCCGCAGCAGTCCCCCGACTCACTTCGCCTGTTCACAAGGCTGTCTGCTAGGCAGTCCCGCTCCCCGCCGGGTCTCTTACATGGCTCCTGGTGCACGTTTGTTCTCCGACGCTCTCCCCAGCACTCCGTTGCCTTCTCATCTGCACTATCACGCGGTTCTGCACTATCACGCGGTTCCCCTCTCCGCTGCCACAATCTTCAATTTATGAATCCTTCGTTGGTTTCTGCGGCCTCTTCATTGCTCCACTGCCCGATCGCTGCTAGGGAAGCACAAATTCCTCTTTTGGCAGGCTTTGTAATGGAGCTCTTCTACAGCCCCGCCATGGAGCCCGATGACGTCACCGGACCATTTCAAATTGTACGAAAACCGAGCGGACGTACGAGAACCGAGACAACATAGCAATGAAAACAATCATCGAAAACCGAAGCTAACGAAAACTGGGGCATACGAAAACCGAGGTTTGACTGTATTTGCGCAGCCACTTCTTTGGAGAACCAAATAAGTTTCCTTTTCCCCTTGTTTTTATTTACTTTTCTTACATATGTAGAAGTTGCCCCTTTTAATGCCGCCTTTAGTTTAGCCCACTGCAATTCCACTTCACTTATCCCCTTCCACCCTGACAACTCCTCCTTCAGGCACTTTGCCATTTTACTGAAGTCAGTGGTTTTGAAGTAGAGGACTTTGAGTTTCCTGTGATTGGTCTCCGCCTTGGCTTTTCTCTCAAACCATACCAGGTGGTGATTGCTGTTGCTCACATGGGCACCCACCCGGATATTCAACACACTATCTCTGTTGGTGAGTACTAAATCCAGCATCAAGCTTTTCCTGGTTGGTTCCATCACCGTTTGTCTAAGTAATGCATCTTGGAAGGCATCCACAATTTTTTTACTACTTTCCAGATTTGCAGAAGAAATACTCCAGTCCACATCAGGTTTATTAGTCACCCAATATAATCATGTCCCCCTTCATGGCTACTTTTGCAATATCCATCAATTTGCTATTCATTTTTTTGATTTGAGTTGGAGGCCTTTAGACTACACCAGTATGGATGACAGTACAGTCTCCTCTTTCCAACACAATCCACAGCGATGCTTCATTTCCCCACGTCCCCTACATTTCAGCAGCTTTAATATTGCTTTTAAAACAAGCTGTATGGTCTATATATCAGAACGATCCCTCACTGGTACACTGCTACAATCCTACGCTCTGTCAAGAAAACGTAAATACTGGTTGAAAATCTCACTCGGGGTTATTTGCTTTACTCGGGTCTCAGACTTCCATTGGCAAATTGTTCCGGGTTTGTTTTATTCCCAGTACTATGCCTGTTAGCATCAACGACCCTTCATTTTGCAAAATTTACCCCTTACTTCTCTTGTGTCCACAAAGACTAATATCGTGTTATAAACTTAGCTCTTGTTAATGAAATTCATTGATCATTTCTCTCTTGTGTCCACAAAAATAACGTGTGTTGTTGCTTTGACTTAGCTTATCCGTGATCCTTCTACACAAGATATTGGATCTCTGCTCTCATTCCACAAAGTTCCAATGAAGCTTCTATGAAAAGTATTTGATCATCGCTCTCACTGTGAAAGTCCCAACTCTGTTCTCAAAAGCGCTCTCGCGTTTTGCTGTTACGGTTCTTCAGGGGACTGTGGATCAAACTGTAATGTACCGAACAACACATATAATTATTAACCCCCCCCATATTTACAATGCAGTATCTTCTGCCTACTTCTAACACTAAAGTTAAAATCACCTCCAAACGCTAGCATATGAAATCAAACACCACTTTTCTTATCGATGCTGCCCGTGTATCACAGATTCCTCACTATTCTCTTGGAAATCGGTGTTTCAACCGTCTCAAAACGCCGCGCATGCGGACTACAACAATGGAACTCCTATTTAAAGGGCTTTCCGAGATCATCTGTCTGCCCTCCGTGGGCTATGTTGTGTGTGATTGGTCCTTCTCTTCCCTCGTGATATGCACTATAAGCATACTCCCCAATCTACTGCTACATTGAGACCCATGGGATACACCGTCCCCAATCGATAGATCCATCTCTGTTCCCTCAATAAGAGGGTCTGTTCTCGTCCTGCCATGCACCCCCATGAGTATCTGGTCAATACACCAACATTTTAAATCAGAAAACTTGTGTCCCTGAGCCTCGCTATGGGATACCATGGGCGCTTCAAGTCTTTTACAGCGTAGTCTGCTCTCATGTTCCTTCATACGGATTCGGAAAGTCTGAATAGTCTTACCGATGTATAATAAGCCACATGGGCATTGTACAGCATATACAACATATGACGATTCACAAGTAGTAGTATTGGTTAATCGATAAGTTACTCCCTTATAGGTGAACTGATCTAATTCACATGTAACTTGGCAAATAGTACAATGATTACACATGCTATGACCCATTCTCCTCTCTGTTGGTATAGGCACCTGCCTTGATCGTAACACCGTCGGACTCAAATACTCCTTTAAATTCCTACCACGTTGCCAAACGCACCGAATAGTGCGATGCTCCATACTTGGCAATGTCCGCAATACCACACTATTCTTTTTTTATACTTTTCTGAATAGCTACACTGATACCGGTAGGTGAGTATTTAGTGACAAAATGCACACAATCCTCACAGTAACCAATCACGATTATAATGTAGTGCCCGCTTATAGGCTCCCTGAATCAAACGTTGTGGATACCCCCTCTGAACAAACGCCCGCCTTAAACGATCGGATTGAGTTTTAAATTCTTGTTTGCTGGAACAATTACGCCGGTATCTTAAAAATTGAGAAAACGGCAGTCCCTCCTTCAATCGCGGGGGGTGTGCACTATCGTATTGCAGAAAGGTGTTTCGATCTGTAGGTTTAATATACACTGAAGTTTCCCAATGGTCTTTCTCCCTAGTAACCCGAACATCCAAATATGTTGTTGTCATGTTATGATATTCATAAGTAAATTGTATATGCGGATCACATCCATTCAACCACAGCACAAATTCCTGCAACTGTTGCTCCGTACCTTGCCACAATAAAAAGACATCAATATAACGATGCCAAGCTTTAATACAGCCCTTTTGTGGAACCTTAAGTATCCATTGTTTTTCGAATTCACCTATATATAAATTTGCCACGGAGGGGGCGCAAGTGGCCCCCATGGCAACACCTGACACCTGATGATATAGTATTCCCTCAAAAACAAAATAATTCTTATAGAGGGCCAATTGTGCTACCTGAAGCAAAAATTCTATAAGTTCTTCTGTTAAATCACCTCTACCCACCAACGTTTGATGAACTATTTCTACCGCCTGTTGCTGTGGAATGCTAGTGTACAAAGATTGTACATCTAACGTTACAAGAAGTGTCTCCTCATTTTGTGCCCAATTGGCCAACCCTTCTAAAACACTTAAAAAATGCGTGGTGTCCCGGAGGTAGGAGGGAATATTTATCAACACTGGCCTCAGAAATGAATCTAAGTATGTTGAGAGGGGCTCTAATATGGTGCCTCAAGTGGATACTATAGGTCTACCCGGGGGTCTTCGTAAACATTTATGGATTTTAGGGACTGTGTAAAATTTAGCTATTGCAGGAGATACTACATTGAGATAACGAAACTCTTTTGTAGAGATCAATTTATTTTCTAATGCTTTATTAGTCAAAACTTTAATCCGGGCTTGTATAGAGGGGCCAGGATCATCCTGTAACCTTACATAGGTTTTAGTATCCCACAATTGGGCCATTGCTTCTTCCACATAATAATCGCGGTTAAGGACCACCACTGCTCCCCCTTTATCAGCTCGACATATTACCAGATCCTTAGTTTCTTGGAGCTCCTTCAATGCCTGTCGTTCGGGGAATGTTAGCCGATGATTAAACGGGGCTGGTTTCCTCTTCAAAATATTTGCTAAATCTTGTAAAATTAAGTCCCGAAAAATCACTATTGCTGAAGGAAGAGGAGTTGGTGGTATCCAGTGCGACTTAAAAGGTAAAGGAATACGGTTAGCTATGTCTCCAGGAGATTCATTCATCTCAGAAGCAACCCCTGTATAAAAATAACACAGGTACACTACCAAAAAACTGCCTCCAGTTTTGCAACTGATTCCTATAGATTTTGGGGTGCTGAATCCAGGAAAAATAGCCAAAATGTTCCATCACGTCACGTTTTCTTGCAAAATTAGATTTCTTACCCATATAAGGAATGTTCACATAATTTCTTTTTAGCCGACTGCAGTTTATTTTCTTGGCCCAAAATAGAGGTTGTAATGGTTAACTAACTAGAAACACTCCCTCATGATATTTTAGAGTGTTTTGTATTCATTTTATACATTAACAGGACAATTGGGAGGCGGGGGCTAAATCCAGTACTCGCGCTGGCGCATGTTCTTTCCTGTTCGCCTCGCCTCGTTCGCTCGCTCAAACACGGTAGTTGCGACATGAACGTTCCTGTCAAATTTCAGTTTCTTGCAAGTTCATTATTACCTTTTGTTTGCTCAGTCGTAATCCAGCTTTATTCCGAAGTGGTTCACTACAGTTGTAGTTTGCAGTGCTGTGTATTTGTGATGGCTCACAGAGCCAGAGGTTGCGTCAACTCTCCGGACAGTTTTTGTTTTATTTGTGGGGAATATACCGTGAAAAAGCGGCAGAGGAACATTTCTGCATTTATTAAAAAAGTATATTTCGCCTATTTCGGTTTGAAGTTAGGCGATCAAGACAAACCGTGGGCTCCTCACAAAGTGTGCAAGACATGTGAGGAAGATCTACGCTTATGGATGAAAGGTAAAAAACAAGCATTTCGTTTCGGAATACCTATGATGTGGCGTGAACAGAGACCACAGCAGTGACTGCTATTTTTGCTCTTGCATTGTGAAGGGATACAACTTAAAAAATAAGAACGTAATAAGTTACCCCAACCTTCCCTCAGCAATTAGGCCTATGCCTCATAGCAACGAAGTACCTGTGCCTGAACCACCAAAATCTTTGGATCATATTTGTGTGGACGGTTCTGATCATGATGAGACTCATCAGATGGCTTTTCCCGATGAGTCCAGTACTTCCGAGTTTGAAACTGAACCAGATTCGAAACCTGAACTTTTCTCTCAAGCTGAATTGAATGATTTAGTCCGGGATTTAGGACTCCCAAAAGATGTTGCCCAACTGCTAGGTTCTCGGCTTAAACAGAAAAATCTATTGTCACCAGGAACAACTTTTTATTGGTACCGCAACCGCGAGACACAATTTTTGAAGTATTTCAGCATATACGGAGTGATGGAAAAGTTTAAACTCAAGTATGATCCTGCTGAATGGCGGCTGTTCATTGATTCGTCAAAAGACAGCATAAAAGGTGGTGGTCTTCATAATGGCAACACATTCGCTTGAGTTCCTATTGATCACTCTGTTGTTCTCCAAGAAAAATATGAGAATTTGGCCCTGATTCTTCAGAAGATTCGTTATGATGAGCATAAGTGGATGATTTGTGGAGACTTTAAAATTCTATCCATGCTATTAGGGCAGCAATCCGGTTTCACCAAATATCCCTGCTTCCTTTGCTTGTGGGATAGCCGGGCCCACGCGCCTACACTGGGGGAAAAAAAGACTGGCTAATTCGGGAGTATTTGAGACCCCGGTGAGAAAAATGTTCTTCATGAGAGCTTGGTACCTCGTGATAAAATTCTATTACCACCTCTCCACATTAAGTTGGGTCTCATTAAGCAATTCATCAAGTCCCTTCCAAAAGATGGTGAGTGCTTTCAGTACCTTTGCTCAAAGTTCCCCCGACTTTCTGAAGCAAAGCTAAAGGAAGGAGTGTTTGTTGGCCCTGATATAAGGAAACTCATTTCAGATGGAGCATTCGCTGAAACGATGTCTGAGAAGGAAAAAGAAGCCTGGGATTCCTTCAAGGATGTTCTCAAATTCTTGGGGAACAGGCGGGATAAGAACTATAAGGATATTGTTGCCAGGATGCTCAATGCCTTCAAAGAACAAGGCTGTAACATGAGCCTGAAAGTCCATTTCTTGCACTCCCATGTGAACTACTTTCCCGAAAACTTGGGGGCGTACAGTGAAGAACAAGGTGAAAGGTTTCACCAAGGACATCAAGGACGCAGAGAGAAGGTACCAAGGAAGATGGAACACCACTATGACGGCTGATTTCTGCTGGTTGCTGCTGCGGGAAACCCCAGATGAAAAATACGCCAAGCAGCGCACCAAGAGAAGCATTCGGGGGAAGAAGAAACGGGCCCACCAGGAGATTGATTGACCCAAGAATGACTTTAAAATCTAAACTGTGTTGACAAATATCGTGTTTTTACTAAACTTTGAAATAAAAATTTGCTAGTTATTACCACAGTGTCGGATCTCATTTATTAGAATTTTATTTTCACACCATCGGGTGTTTGTCTTCATGTATTGCAATGGTGCGGTTTGCGTTTTCTATTCTTACATACATACCTGTACAACATTTTTTGCACATTTCTTTGCTTTGCTTTGTGTCTAACCTCGCTCTTATATGCTCAATGTTTGTGCACATGTATGTGGCTGTTTTAAGTGCAGACAATTTTGCTACCATCACAGTGTTTTGTTGACATTACTCTATTCTTATGTGCTGCCTTGTTACAATTTTCTTTATTCTTATTTGAATAACTACTAAACAATTAGTATAAAGAATTCATCCAAGAAACTTTTATCTCAATCGCACTCAATCTGAAACGTTCACCTCAAACTGCTAACCCAATGTAGCAAAAAATCTGTACGTGATGGAGCAAATTGGTTACCAGATTTAGATTCAGCGCACCAAAAAACGTAAAAATCAATCGAAACATTAGAGGCAGTTGAGAAAAAATTTTTTTTTAGTGTACCTCTGTAATCCTTTAGATGTAATTTCCGTACTAACGCTTCCAAATCAATACGGAATTGAAATTCATCAAACCCTATGTTGGGTACAAAGGATAGTCCTCTTTCAAGTAATTGTTCCGCCGCTAGGGATAACTGTTGTCCTGAAAGGTTCACTACTAGATCTGTCAATCTTTCTTCCTCTGTGAACGTTGGCGGGGCTGATCGATCAATTCTCCTATGCCATTCTTTTTCTTTTTCTTGGTGTTGTCTACTGGTCGCTTTGATAAAAAATTCTTCCCCCATGACTTGATAGAATCGGAACTCTCATCCCCATCAGTGGAGTCTCCAAAACTGACATGACGTATTCCCTTTCTAGGCTTCCGATTCCTAGTCATCCAAGGATATACGTATCCTGTGGAGTAATCGGCTCCATCACGCTTCAGTTTCTTCTGTTTCTTGGCCATCACCTCCTGCGGGACTAGATCCATTTGTTTTTGTATTTCATTTTGTCGCAGCTGTAAACTTTCCTCAGAGTTTAGACTTGACCAGGCTCAACTTCAAGTTGATGTCGTCTGTTAATGATTCAATTTGCTCTTTAGAAAAATCAACTATATGGACCATCAAATCTAAGGAACATTTATTTAAAATCTTGTTCCAGGTGTCTATGAATTGGGGTCCCATCGATGACGTGCGGGGTTCTTTATAAATTCTTAACCCTCGGGGGATTTGTTGGCGACTTATGTATTCAATTAAAGAAGACCTATGTAACTCAACTCGTACTTTCCTTTTCATTTGTTGTAATATTGTTTCCCAGAGGGATTCCATATCCTCACTTACTTCCCCAAGCGTTTGAGGCCCCTGGGTAAATGGTGTTTTTTCCTGAATTAAGGCAGAAATATAATCTTGTGGAAAACTCAAAATCTCATTCCACACTTTTGGACCCTCCATTCTGTGTATTTAAAACAAGCCGTATGGTCTATATATCAGAACGATCCCTCACTGGTACACTGCTACAATCCTACGCTCTGTCAAGAAAACGTAAATACAGGTTGAAAATCTCACTTGGAACTGGAAGATAGGCTGTGCTCCAACAAATCAGAGCAGATGTCTTTGGCATTTGTGTTCTGTTATCAGACTTCGCGGAACCCATCTTGCACACACCTTTGAATATCCCAGAGTCAATAATTGCCTTTGCACTACCTCTACTGATGGAAAGCTGTACGGACAATTCCCGACTCGTGATGTGCTGATCCGCACGAATAATGTCATCAGCGTGCTGCAACTTGTCTGGACTGGTGGCTGAAACAGGACGCCCAGACTGTGGCTGATCTTCCAGTTCCGTTTTACCATTTCCTGAAGCCTTTACTCTCTTCACCCATCGTCCAATGGTGCTCCTATCTACCGCAGAACTTCCATACACAGCACACAACCGTTTGTGAATGTTTCTCACACTTACTTTCTTCACCAAGAATTCAATTACAGCTTGTTTGTACCGTATATCACTCGGATGCCATTTGAAGAATCACTACCGCCTCGCTATTTGTCGGACGACTGTAAAATTACACACGTGTCCTTTGAAGTTCCAAGTTACTACCCTTTCAATTTCACACCTCTATCTTCATTCTGGACTGAGAAGAAACATGGGGGCATTACTTTCTGAGCAACTCTCGTACATGCTTATGCTAAATCCTAAGTAGCACCATAAAATTGTATAAATAGAAGTCTTAAGCATTTGTCTGAAGTCTTTTAAGTCTCTCATTGCCTGTATGCAATCAGGTAAAGTATTCCATAGTTCGGGTACATATAATAATGGAGCCCTTTTGGGTGTTGCCTGATTTGTTTTATGGAAATCAAATGGAATAGCAATTCTGTTGTCCATACTGTTTCTAAGCGGTCTCAAGCTAGTATGTTTAATTAGGTTTTGAAGGACATTAGCTGAGATTATTGAAGATTTTAAAAATATTCAATGTAGCCTTGAATTTTGTATTAACTTGTATAGGCAGCCAGTAGAGGTTCCGAAGCACTGGAGTGACATCGCTTTTTGCAGAATTAGTAATGATTCTAGCTGCCGTATTTTGCACCAATTGAAGGGGGTAAATAGATTGAATAGGGAGACCATGATAAATCAAATTTCCATAATCTAATATAGGCGTGATAATTGCTTGACATACAGTCCTAAAATGATTTAAAATTGGTCTGAGCATCCTTATGAGTTTCAATTTATAATATGCTTTAGCAGTATTTTTGCGAATATGAGAATGTAGGTTTAACTTCATATCTAATCTGATTCCAAGGTATTTACCCTTTTTTTTTTCTTTAATGTAGTTGTCCCGGATGCAGATAGTAGAAGGGAAGTCAGTTGTTTCCTCTAGTTATAAACATGGCCTCTGTTTTGTTATAGTTGATTGCATGGCTTAGTGATAACATGTCAATCATCTCAACCAAGCAGTTAGTTATGGTGGTGATGTCAGGTGCTTGAATATATCTCCAGGAACAAGCAGGAATGCAGTCTTCACATATGGGTATTGTCGGTACCGACGGAGCTTGCGTGGGAACGCTCCCCAGCGTCCAATAGGAAAGCTTTTGGGAGCATCCCACAGTGCCTGCGTGCTGTCTTCCCGCCTTTCCTAACTGTCCCTCTCCAGTTCTTCGTTTTCCGCAGAGCCGACAGGTCGCACATCCTGTCACCGCAGAAAAAAATCCCTTCTATTCTTCTTTTTTGTGGTCGCGTCTGCCTTTCCTCGACGCTACACCGGTACCACCAGTTCTTCTTTCTTTTCTTAAAAAAACCCCCAAAAAATTTCTTCTGGAGTCTTTCCAGTAATTTTCTCTTCAGGCTCCACGTGCCATTTTGGGCACTAGGCCCAACCTTTTCCTTCAAAATGGAAAAACCCGCTTCGGGTTTTAAAAAGTGTTCCAAGTGTGGCGGTACCATCTCCGTCACCAACACCAATGAGTGGTGCCTCAAATGCTTAGGTCCTGACCGCTCTATTTCTGAGTGTGTTGCCTGTGGGATGATGTCGAAAAGGGGCTGGCAAAACCGAGCTGCTAAACTTAGCACCCTTTTTCCCTCCGATGCAGTCTCCGTGGCATCGACGTCTTCCAGGGCTTCGTCTTCCTCCCATGGATCTTAGGTAACTAAACATAAATCTAGCCGGTCCTCAAAGTGTAGATCTCCTAGTGAGGGACTTTCACCGGCAAAATTGCCCTGGCAGGAGGCTTCGGCTTCGAAAGCACTAACGGGGCTCCAGGATGTTCTCGAGGCTTCAGCCTCGGCAGAACTACTGGTGCCATGCTCTGGGGTACCAGCTGCTTCATCGGGTACCGATACCTAAGCATCGGCAGCGTCAATAGACCAGAGATTCTTGGCTATTTGAACGCAGTCTGGCAGCTCTTCTCATGGCCTCAGTGCCCCTGAAACCACTTCAGACAATTCAACCGGTACCGGCACTGACTCCGGTTCCGGCACCGACTGCATCGACATCGGCAGGTATTCTTCTGGGACAGTCATGCGTGTCTATCCGGCATCGACAAGTCGGTACCGGACCACTCTGATGCCGACTTCAGTCAGTACCGGTACCGTGCCTTGCATGATCACCCGGATCGGATGAGTCTGAAAGCTCTGCCGATACCAGAATACTTCTTCCTGAGGATTCTTCTTCTCCTCAGTGTAGGATGTCTCCACCAGAGGATATGTCCTTTCAGGATTTTATCCAAGATGTGGCCCGAGGTCTTTCCATCATAGTGGCTCCTGAAAAAGAGCCTAGGGCAAAGAAATTAGAAATCCTGCAATACCCTAAAGCTCCCATGGAGGCAGCTACCTTACCTATTCATGAGATCTTGCATGATCTCATGTTAAGGATGTGGGAAACACCTCTAACCACATCTCCTCACTCTCGAAGACTCGACTCAATGTATCGAGTTCCTCCTTGTCTTGGGTTTCAGAAGACTCAATTACCACACCATTCCATGGTGGTGGAATCAGCTGTGAGAAGGATAGAGTGCAAAAAGGCATGCATCTAATCCTCCAGGACGTGAGTGTAGGACTCTTGACGCCTTTGGACGTCAAACCTTCCAGGCTTCCAGGCTTTCTCCTAGGATCAGTTCCTATATCTTTTATATATGGGAATGTTCCTTAAGGGAGGTCACAGGAGATTTAGAGCTTATGAGCCCTCTCCTTCCTGATAAGAGGCAAGATTACCTCGTCCTTGTCAAACATGCCCAGGATGTTTCAAAGTTTGTGAATCGTGCAGCCTTTGACTGCTTTGAATGCATAAGCAGAACCTCTGCCATTGCCATAGGTGCACGTAGGATTGCCTGGCTCCAGGCATCTGACTTGGAAATTTGTGTACAGGATAAACTAGGGAATATTTCTTGCAGAGGAGAGAATCTCTTTGCCAAGAATTGGCAGGAAAAAGCTAATGAGATAGATGCTGACAATATCACTTTAGATAGATTGTTTAATCTACAGCTGATCCTGCGAGGAAAAAATCCTATAAGAAGCCATTCTTCCGTAAGAAGAAGTAGTTTTATCCCTCCTATACCCAGCAGGGGCATCGTTTAGGTCAGTCTGCCCAAAAGGGACAGCAGCAACAACCTAGACAAAGAAAGACAAAAGCAGCTAAGCCTCAACCGGCTCAGCAGACTTGGCCTCCACAGGGGCTTTGACTCCTATCTAGAGAACTTTGCCTTCCTGGCCCAGAACCCTCCACCATCCCAGGAAGGTTATGTCATTTTGCCCCCAGATGGTGTCAGATAACAGCAGAAAATTGGACTTTGTCTATTGTAAGAGAGAGGTACAAGCTTCATTTCCTCAGCATGCCCCCTCCTACAGTGGTAAGACAGTTCAATTCTCAGACCTCTCTCAACGACCAGTTAGGTCAAGAAGTCACTGTGCTCCTTGCTCAAGGGGCAATAGAAGAGGTACCCATTCCCCAAAGGGGTATAGGGTTTTACTCCCCCTATTTCCTTATTCCAAACAAAACAGGAGGACACAGACCCATTCTAGACCTCAGAGAATTGAACAAATTCCTGTTCAAAGAGAAGTTCAAAATGATTTCTCTAGGAACTCTGCTGCCATACCTTCAGAATCAGGATTGGCTTTGTTCTCTAGATCTCAAGGATGCATACACTCATGTTTTCATCCATCCAACTCACCGAAAGTTCCTTCGCTTTCTGTTTCAAGGGAAGCACTACCAATACAGGGTTCTTCCCTTTGGCCTGGCCTCTGCACCAAGGGTGTTCACAAAATGCATGGCTGTGGTGGCAGCATTTCTCCGCACCCTGGGAATATTCGTCTTCCCTTACTTAAACGACTGGCTCATTTGAGCCCCTTCAGAGCCAGAGGCCAGGGTTGCCCTCTCTTGCACAATGCGCATCCTTCAGTATTTGGGACTTGTCATAAACTTCCCAAAAGCCAACCTTGCTCCCACTCAGTCCCTGGAGTTTATAGGAGCTCTGCTGGATACCAGACAGACAAGGGCCTACCTTCCACAGCCCCGCTGCCTTCGCATTGTGCAGTTAGCTTCCCAAACAGTGCTAAAACCTCACCTGACTGCTCGGGAAATGTTACAATTGCTAGACCACATGGCATCCACCGTGCATGTGGTTCCTTATGCTCGCCTCCATATGAGGGCAACCCAGTGGACTTAATCCACTCAATGGACTCAGGCGTCAGGTTGCCTGTCAGACAAAATAGCAAACTCGGATCGCCTTATTTTGTCCCTCCAATGGTGGCAATCACACCAAAACCTTTTGGTTGGGTCTCCTTTTTAGAAACCCCCACCCCAGGCCACTCTAACAGCAGATGCTTCACAGGTGGGTTGGGGAGCCCACCTGCAAGGCCTCTCTACCCAGGGTACCTAGACTCCACAGGAGGCCTATTTAGAAATCAATCTCCTAGAACTCAGAGCAATTTTCCTTGCTCTTCGAGTATTCCACACCCAGCTCAGCTACAAGACAGTCCTAGTTCAAACGGACAATCAAGTAGCCATGTTTTGTGTGAACAAGCAGGGCGGAACAGGCTCTCTGTCGCTTTGCAACAAAGCTTTGTGACTATGGGCCCTCACCAGAGAGCTTCAGATTCATCTCCTTGCGGTATATCTTCCAGGCATTCAAAACTCTTGATACTTCACAAAAACAATAGACAACTCCACAATTTAACCAATTGTAGCATTTAGTAATTATGCACTATAAAGAGCTTTTAGTACCACGACGACGGGGAGCACAGACCTCAGAATAATCCCCAGATGTTCATTGAAAACTTCAAACCCGGAAAACCGGATTACAGTAATCTAGCAAGAGGAATTTTTACATCAACGGTCTGTTACCAGCCCCCACCGTCCATCAAACAGCACTAAAAAGCCTTTTATTTCACAATAAACTGACGGGAAAACTAAAAGCTGCTTTGATAGATAATCTACTCTATAACTTTACAACTACACTTTAACTACATACTACAAAGCAACTTATCATGGGACCTCCTAGAATAAACATATAATATTCAGCTTATCCATATTTCACTCATAGAAAGGGCTCCCATAACACAAAAAACCCATCAGCAAAAAATGAACAGTCCTCAGCTTCTAGATGACCATTGCAGTATCAGCCCCGACGCCACAGTCAGACGTCCCTCTTAGCGTTTCGCAGACGCTGCTTCAGGGGGGTATACTAAAAAATAAAAACAATAAAAAGTGCTAAGTATTCCTACTACAAATATAAACTCCGACATCAGAACAAAACAGAGCCTGGAGTACTCACCTGACCCACACTATCACCACAAACACATTACACAGCTTAGACAACACTCTTCCCCACATCGGATGCCGGGGATTCCTGGAAACAAAATGCACCCCTGCTCCAGGCTCCTACATTTTTATGGGATCTCCCCCTGGCATCTCCAGCTAGGGAGTCCCCATATGTGAAGACTCATTCCTGCTTGTTCCTAGAGATAGCACAGTTACTTACCTGTAACAGGTGATCTCTGGGAACAGCAGGAATTAGTCTTCACAACCCTCCCACCTCCCCTAGAAGTTGCATCTCTTTATCTTCTTCCTTTTCTCTCTCGCCTTTGTCTCAGCTTTGAAACTCAACTGAAGAGAGGCTCTGGAGAAGGCAGGAAGTCAGCGCGCAGGCGCGAGGGATGCTGCCAAAAGCTTTCTGATTGGAAGCTGGGCAGCGTTCCCGTACAGGCTCCGTCGGTACCGACGTACCCATATGTGAAGACTAATTCCTGCTGTTCCCAGAGATCACCTGTTACAGGTAAGTAACTGTGCTATGCGAGACCTCTGGCTGCTCTTCCGGTAGTGACGTGGTTATGACGTCAGACGCTGGTTTTGGATAAATTGTCTGGGGCCGGCATGTGGGGAAGAGTGTTGTCTAAGCTGTGTAATGTGTTTGTGGTGATAGTGTGGGTCAGGTGAGTACTCCAGGCTCTGTTTTGTTCTGATGTCGGAGTGAGTTTATATTTGTAGTAGGAATACTTAGCACTTTTTGTTTTTATTTTTTAGTATACCCCCCTGAAGCAGCGTCTGCGAAACGCTAAGAGGGATGTCTGACTGTGGCGTCGGGGCTGATACTGCAATGGTCATCTAGAAGCTGAGGACTGTTCATTTTTTGCTGATGGGTTTTTTGTGTTATGGGAGTCCTTTCTATGAGTGAAATATGGATAAGCTGAATATTATATGTTTGTTCTAGGAGGTCCCATGATAAGTTGCTTTGTAGTATGTAGTTAAAGTGTAGTTGTAAAGTTATAGAGTAGATTATCTATCAAAGCAGCTTTTAGTTTTCTCGTCAGTTTATTGTGAAATAAAAGGCTTTTTAGTGCCGTTTGATGGACGGTGGGGGCTGGTAAGACCGTTGATGTAAAAATTCCTCTTGCTAGATTACTGTAATCCGGTTTTCCGGGTTTGAAGTTTTCAATGAACATCTGGGGATTATTCTGAGGTCTGTGCTCCCAGTCGTGGTACTAAAAGCTTTTTATAGTGCATAATTACTAAATGCTACAATTGGTTAAATTGTGGAGTTGTCTATTGTTTTTGTGAAGTATCATAGTTAAACTCCGATTAGGCCTA
Organism: Ichthyophis bannanicus; assembly: GCA_033557465.1. Lineage (NCBI taxonomy): Eukaryota > Metazoa > Chordata > Amphibia > Gymnophiona > Ichthyophiidae > Ichthyophis > Ichthyophis bannanicus. The sequence continues at coordinate 555,430,393 of CM066031.1, forward strand.
GTGTTTGTATATTCAAAACTCTTGGGCAGACGGACTCAGTCAAGTTCTGCTTCCACACGAATGGTCTCTCCATGCAGACCAGGTAGCCAGAAGTTTTCAAATTTGGGGAACCCCGGACATAGACCTCTTTGCAAGTCCGCTGAATGCCAAACTTCCCCGGTTCTGTTCCAGAATTCCGGCTCAGGGTTGTCAGGCCAGTAATGCTTTCCTCCTTCATTGGGGTCAGGACTTCCTGTATGCCTTTTCACCCATTCCCCTAATTCCCAAAACCCTGTTCAAGCTTCAGTGAGACAGAGGTCATATGATCCTCATAGCTCCACGTTGGCCATGGTAAATGTGGTACCCTCTGCTCCTACATCTCTCTCAAGCTCCGCCTCTGGAGTTAGGATCTGCTTCAAATCTCCTTTCTGAAGAGGACGGGATGCTGTGGCATCCCAATCCCCAGTCTATGCATCTCAGGGCCTGGTTGCTGAAAGCCTAGAACTTCATGGTCTTAACCTTTCCCAGCAGGTAAAGGATATCCTTTATGCTTCCAGGAAGCCTTCCACAAGACGCTCTTATGCATTTAAGTGGAAAAGGTTTACCAAATGGTGCTCGCAGAAGGGTCTTAACCCTCTGGCGATACCTCTGGAATCATTACTGGTGTATCTCCTTCATTTATCAAATGCTGGGCTTAAGACCAATTCAGTGAGAGTTCATTTGAGTGCTATTGCAGCTTCTTTCAAGCCTCTGAATGGACAACCTATTTCCTCTCATCCTCTCATAGCGAGATTTATGAGAGGCCTTTTTAACTAAGCCTCCCATTAAGCCACCACCGGGGGCATGGGACTTAAATCTGGTTCTTGGGCAGCTCATGAAACCGCCTTTTGAACCATTAGCCATTACCTCTTTGAAATTCCTTTCCTGGAAGGTCATCTTTCTTATTGCAATCACATCAGCACGTCGCTTCAGTGAATTGCAAGCGTTGGTGGTTGATCCTCCTTATGCAAGGTTCCATCATGATAAGGTAGTCCTTAGGACTCATCCACACTTTATGCCAAAGGTGGTGTCACCTCTTCATTTAAACCAAGCGGTTTATCTTCCTGTATTCTTCCCAAGGCCTCACGCCTCAAATGCAGAAAGGAATCTTCATACTTTGGACTGTAAAAGAGCTTTGGCCTTTTACTTGCAAAGGACACAGCAACATAGAAAGTCCTCTCAACTCTGGAAGTCCCAAATGACTAGGATCAAAAGCAACGGTCTCCAAAAGAACACTGTCCAGCTGGATTGCACAGTGTATATTTTTTGCCTATGAGAGTAAAAACCTTCCTCTTGAAGGCCATGTCACAGCTCACAATGTGAGAGCCATGGCAGCCTCCATGGCTTATCGTCACTCTGTGTCTATCGACGACATCTGTCGAGCAGCTACTTGGGCTTCGGTTCATACCTTCACAGCCCATTACTTCTTAGACAAGGACTCCTGCCAGGATGCCTTGTTTGGTCAGGCTGTTCAACACCTGTTCCATACATAATCAACTCCTATCCACCATCTCTGGTAGGATGCCAGTGATCCATGGGGGCAAGTGGAGCCCTTTCACAAGGGCACACAACTTTCTGGGGCCTTCTCCCTGGCATCTGCAGCTAGGGAGTCCCCGTATATGAAGACTACATGCCTACTTGTTCCTGGAGATAGCATAGTTACTCACCTGTAACAGGTGATCTCCAGGAACAGCAGGAATTTAGTCTTCACAACCCACCCACCTCCCCTAGGAGGAGTTTCTCTATCTGTCTCTTTCTCTCTTTCCCTCTCTTTGTCTCAGCTTTAAACTCAACTGGAGAGGGACAGTTGGGAAAGGCGGGATAGGCAGCACTCAGGCGCTGTGGGATGCTCCCAAAAGCTTTCCTATTGGATGCTGGGGAGCGTTCCCACGCAGGCTCAGTCGGTACCGATGATACCCATATGTGAGGACTAAATTCCTGCTGTTCCCGGAGATCACCTGTTACAGGTGAGTAACTATGCTTCATTGGAGCATAAATCATAATATTCGCATAGATGTGATATAGTATTTTATATTTTTTGAGAATGTTGCAGATAGGTTGAATGTAAAGATTGAATAGAATAGAGGACATAGACGAACATTGAGGTACTCCTTGTGACATGCTAAAGCATGGTGATTTTTGATCACCACATTTTATCTGTTGAGTTCTATTGGTAAGATAGGATTGAAACCATTTCAACGTGTTGCTGCGAAGACCAATTTCATAAAGCCGTTGTATCATTTTTATATGCGAGACTGTCAAAGGCTGCGGATGTGTCTATAAAGATCAGGAGAAATCCTTTTTTAATATGATCCATACCCCTGATAAGATTATCCAGTAAGGGAGAAGAGTTTCAACATTGTGTTGAGGTTTGAAACCATGTTGATGCATGTCCAAAGGTGCATTTAAATCAATATGATCTTTTAATTGCTTTAGAACAGCTTCTTCATATCTTTGCAAGCAAAGGTGGACTGGAGATTGGACGGAAGGATTTGGGTTCTGTCTGATCTAATGTGATATTTTTTAGAACTGGACAAATAGATTGTTGAAGGAAGGTTGGCATATATCCTTGATGAAGAGAAAACGTTCTACTATCCTCTGGATGTGTTCAGCTAGCTGGTCTTTGGTATTTTTAATCCAAGCCATTGGGCAAGGGTCAGTGGTAGAAGTAGTTGTATTCAGAGTCAATTATTTGCTTGATTTGAAGCACTGAAGCTGTATGAAAGATCTCCCAAGTAGTTTGGATTCCTGTGGTTATGTTAAAATGGCTATTAAGGAGGTTTGTAGAAAGGTGTTTGAATTTAATTATAAAATCAGCAAATTTCTGTGGATTTGTATGTTAAACTGCATCATGTCCCTGGTGAATCTTTGTACTATGTTGAAGAGTTCTCTGCGATTATTTATGGCCTTCATAATGTTGTTAGTGTAGTATTGTTGCTTGGATTTGGCAATCAAATCATTGTATTTCTGCTTTTTGAGTCTATATTGCTGTAAGTTACTATCTGTTTTATATTTTCTCCATTTTCTTTCCAGCTTCCTTAGTGCTTTCTTTGATAGAATGCACCTTGATATCCTGATATTTTCTCTTGTGGGTATGAGTGAAGCTTTACTGTTGCAGAAGCAGCTGTTAAGTGCTGTCGAGTTGGAGTCGACTCATGGCGACCCTCTGGATAGCTATCCTAAATTGTGTTCGGTCTTCAGTCATTGTTGACAGACTGGTACCCGTAGCTGCTGCTGTTGTATCGATCCATCTCATTGCTGGCCTTCCTCTTTTGAGTTGACCTTCTATCTTGCCAAGCATGATGTCTATCTCCAGGAACAAGCAGGAATGAGTCTTCACATATGGGTATCGTCAGTACCGATGGAGCCTGCACGGGAACGCTCCCCAGCGTCCAGAAAGAAAGCTTTTGGGAGCATCCCACAGCGCCTGCGTGCTGCCTTCCTGCCTTTCCTAACTGCCTCTCTCCAGTTCTTCTTTTCCGCGGAACCAGCAGGTCGTGTTTCCTGTCACCGCTGAAGAATTTCTTATTTTCTTTTATTTTTCTTTAGTCGCGTGTCTGCCTTCTCGATTCCGCACCGGTACCACCGGTCCTTTTTATTTCTTTAAAAAAAAAAAAAAAAAACCCTTCTACTCTTTTCAGTGCATTTTTCTTCTGGGGCCTTAGGCCTACAGATATATTTTTCCCTCATGGAAAAACCCGCCTCCGGGTTTAAGAAATGCACAAAGTGCAGCAGCACTATTTCTGTCACTGACACCCATGACTGGTGTCTAAAATGTTTCGGTCCTGACCACTCCATTGCGGATTGTGAGTCCTGTTCCATGATGTCTAAAAGAGGGTTACAAAATCGGGCAGCTAAGCTCAGTACCCTATTTCCCTCCGATGCAGCTTCCGTGGCATCGACGTCTTCCAGGGCTGCTTCTTCATCCCATGGATCTCAGGTAGCCAAACTTAAATCTGGCCGGTCCTCAAAGAGTTCATCTCCCTCTAAGTATCGAGATGCCCCCGGGCTTACTCTTGAGGATACCACACTGGCAAAATTACCCCGGCGGGAGGCTCCGGCTTCCAAAGCACTACCTATGGGGTCACAGGTTGACATCGATGGCTCGGCCTCGACCGATCACCTGTTACAATGTTCTGGGGTACTGGCAGTTTCTACCGGTACCGATATCCAGACATTGGCGTCAATGGATCAGAATATTCTGACCATGCAGCATGCCATCACGGCATTCATTCAAGCTGCAACGCTTACAGTACTGCAACAAAACCCGTTGTCGGTACCTGTACCAATTCCGGTACCGGACCCGATATCGGCCCCGATACCAGTACCGCTTGCATCGACCGCAGCGGTACGCTATCCAGTAATGCTCATCAGTACCGACTTAGTACCGATTACTCCCGATGTCGATACCTCCCGGTACGCGTATCGGGCTCTACAAGAGCATCCAGATAGTCGATACTTTGATTCCTCTGAAGACTGATTCTTCAGAGGCCTCAATTGAAGCATCAGGCATCCTTCCTCAGGAACCCTCTTCTCCAAAAAGGAGAATGTCTCCTCCTGAAGACTTGTCTTTTCAGGACTTCATTAGGGAGGTGGCCAAAGGCCTGTCCATCTCAGTGACCTCTGAGACTGAACCTAGAGCCAAAAAATTGGATATCCTACAATATCCTAAGGCTCCTAAAGAGGCAGCCACCTTATCAATACATGAGATTCTTTATGATCACATGCTGGGCATATGGGAGACTCCTCTTTCCACCTCCCCTCATTCCAGAAGGTTGGACACCATGTATCGTGTTCCTCCTTGTCCTGGGTTTCATAAGACTCAGCTTCCTCACCACTCTTTTGTGGTAGAGTCTGCTATGAAAAAGATCAAGAGTACAAAAAGGCACTCCTCTGCTCCTCCAGGAAGAGAATGCAGAACTCTAGATGCCTTTGGCAGGAAAATCTTCCAGGCCAGTATGCTTGTAGCCAGAATCAACTCCTATAGTCTCTATATGGGGATGTTTCTAAAGGAAGTTACAGATCATCTGCAAACCTTATCTCCTTTTATGTCAGAAGATAAGAGAAGAATACATCACCTGGCTTAAACATGCACAGGATGTATCCAAGTTTTCCAACCTTGCAGCCTTTGACTCTTTTGAGGGGGCCAGTAGATCCTCGGCTATTGCCATAGGTGCACGCAGAGTTGCTTGGTTACAAGTCTCTGATTTGGAATCCTGGGTACAGGATGGTCTAGGTAATGAGATGAGACAATGGTGATGAGATGAGGGTTTTGGATTTGTTAGGAACTGGGGAACATTCTGGGGAAAGGAGGGGCTCTTCCGAAGGGATGGGCTTCACCTTAACCGGGATGGAACCATGCTGCTGGCATTAACCTTTAAAAAGGAGAGAGAGCAGCTTTTAAACTAGATATTAGGGGAAAGCCGACAGTCGCCCAAGAGCGGATGGTTCGGAAGAATGTATCCTTGAAGGATACTACCAAAAGCAGAGAGGTTCCACAAAAGAGTCAAAATGCCCTTAAGTATGGAGCAGACAGAGCTTAAAGATCCCAATTTACCCATGTCTAACAATAGCCAAATTAACATGAATAAAATACATTCTCTAACATGCTTGTATGCAAATGCTAGAAGTCTAAAGAATAAGATGGGAGAGTTAGAATATATAGCACTAAATGAAAGGTTAGATATGATTGGAATATCAGAGACATGGTGGAAGGAGGACAACCAGTGGGACACTGATACCTGGGTACAAACTATATTGTAATGATAGAGCTGATCAAATTGATGGAGGGGTTGTGCTCTATTTTAGAGAGGGCATTGACTCAGAAAGGATTAAAGTTTTGCAGGAAACAAAATCTGCTGTAGAATCTATATGGATTGAAATTCCATATAAAAGGGGGAAGGCAATGGCAGTGGGGGTGTACTATCGAGCACCTGGCCAGAATGACCAAATGGATGATGAAATGCTCAAAGAAATCAAGGAAGCTAACAAAAGTTACAGCGCAGTAGTAATAATGGGTGATTTCAATTACCCTGGTATCGACTGGGTCAGTGTCAAGTCAGGACATGCTAGGGAGATAAAGTTCCTAGATGAAATAAATGACTGCTTCTTGGAGCAGCTGGTTCATGAACTGACCAGAGGGGAAGCCATATTAGACCTTAGTCCTTAGTGGAACACCAGATCTAGTGCAAGAGATAAGGGTGTTGGGGCCACTTGGCAGTAGTGATCATAGCATGATCGCCTTTGATTTAATTAGTGGAGGAGGGATAGTAAGGAAATCCACAGTACTACCTTTTAACTTTCGAAAGAGACACTATGATAAAATGAGGAAAACAGTTAAACAACTAAAAGGAGCAGTTGCAAAGGTTAAAGACGTACATCAAGCTTGGGTGGTGGTGAAAAATACTATCTTGGAAGCCCAGACCAGCTGTATTCCACGCTTTAAGAAAAGTGGAAGGAAGTCCAAAAAACTGCCAGCATGGTTTAAAGGTGAGGTCAGAGAGGCTGTTGCCAAAAAAGCATCTTTCAGGAAATGGAAAAAAGAGCCAAACGACGAAACCTGGAAACAGCACAAGCACTGGCAAGTCAAATGCAAGTCATTGATAAGGCAGGCAAAGAGAGAATTTGAGAAGAAGCTGGCTGCGGAAGCAAAAACACGAAATAAAGACCTTTTCAAGTACATTCGTAGCAAAAAACCTGTGAGACTCAGTTGGCCCATTAGATGATAAAGGGGTTAAAGGAGCACTAAGAGGCAACAAGGCGATAGCGGAGAGACTGAATGAATTCTTTGCTTCGGTCTTTACTGAGGAAGATGTAGGGATGTTACCCATGACTGAAGTGGTATTTAAGGGTGCGGAAGAATTGAAGGAAATATCGATACATCGAGAAGATGTCTTACAACTATTAAATAAACTGAAGAGTAGCAAATCACCTGGGCCGGATGGTATACATCCAAGGGTGTTGAAAGAACTGAAATATGAGATTGCAGACCTGCTATCAGTAATCTGTGAACTATCATTAAAATCATCTCTAATACCTGAAGATTGGAGGATCGCCAATGTAACACCAATTTTTAAAAAGGGTTCCAGGGGTGATCCGGGTAACTACAGACCGGTGAGCCTGACGTCAGTACCGGGAAAAATGGTAGAAACCATCATAAAGAATAAGGTTACTCAGCATGTAGATAGTCACAACCTAATGGGAGACAGCCAACATGGCTTTAGACAAGGAAGATCTTGTCTTACTAATCTGTTATGTTTTTTTGAAGGAGTGAATAAACAGGTGGACAAAGGTGAGTCGGTTGATATTGTGTATCTGGAAAAGAGACAGCTGAGGGAGATATGATAGAAGTCTATAAATTAATGAACGGAGTGGAACAGGTAAACGTAGATCGATTACGTTATCAGAATATAGAAAGACTAGGGGACATGCAATGAAGCTACAGGGTAAACTATTTAAGACTAATAAAAGAAAATATTTTTTCACTCAACGTGTAATCAAACTCTGAATTTGTTACCGGAGGATGTAGTAAAGGCTGTTAGTGTAGCTGGGTTTAAAAAAGGTTTGGACAAGTTTTTGGAGGAAAGGTCCATAAACCATTATTAAGAAGTGACCGAAGATATCAATGCTTGACCCAGTTCAAGCATTGTGGAACTTGTGTCTCTTGGGGAAACTGCTAGGTACATATGACCTAGCTTGGCCACTGTTGGAAACAGAATACTGGGCTTGATGGACCTTGGTCTGACCCAGTATGGCATATCTTATGTTCTTTTGTTCTTACGTAACCTTCCCTGTACAGGCGAAAACCTGTTTGGCAAAGATTGGCAAGCAAAGGCCAACCAAATGGATGCTGAAAACTCTGCTTTAGATAGACTTTCAAAGTCTACTACTGCTCCTTTTAAAAAGAGGTTGTTCAAAAGGGATCTTTCCCAAAGAAAGGGAAATTTTCTTCTTATGGTCAGGCCTCTTCTCAAGGTCGTTTTGCTACAAAGAGACAGCAACAACCAAAACAGGCCAAAACCCAGGCTGCGAGGACTGCTACGGCCCAACAGCCTCAGCCTCCTCAGGGCCTTTGACTTTCTACTAGAGAACTTAGCCTTTCGGGCTCTAGAACATCCAGAGCCTCTTACCATCCCAGGAAGGTTAGCTCACTTTGCTCCCAGATGGGAGCAAATCACAGCAGAGCAGTGGACTCTCTCCATCATAAAGGAAGGGTACAAACTTCATTTCTCAAACCTTCCTCCTCACACCATGGTGAAACAGTTCAATTCTCCAACATCTCTCCTCAACCTTCTAGGTCAAGAGATTTCTACCCTTCTTTCCCAAGGGGCAATAGAAGAAGTACCCCTTCTTCAACAGGGCTCAGGGTTCTACTCCCCCTATTTCCTCATTCCAAAGAAAACGGGGTGCTACAGACCCATATTAGATCTCAGAGAATTGAGCAAGTTTCTATGCAAGGAGAAATTCAAGATGACTTCTCTCGGAACTCTCCTTCCATACCTCCAAAGTCAGGACTGTCTTTGTTCTCTAGATCTCAAGGATGCGTACACACATGTTCTCATCCATCCAACACACAGAAGATTCCATCGGTTCCTTTACCAGGGAAAGCACTACCAATACAAAGTCCTTCCTTTCGGTCTGGCCTCTGCTCCAAGAGAACATAAGAACATAAGAAATGCCATACTGGGTCAGACCGAGGTCCATCAAGCCCAGTATCCTGTTTCCAACAGTGGCCAATCTAGGTCATACGTACCTAGCAGTTTCCCCAAAAGACACAGGTTCTGCAGTGCTTGTACTAGGTCAAGCATTGATATCCTGGGTCCCTTTTTAATAGTGGTTTATGGACCTTTCCTCCAGGAACTTGTCCAAACCTTTTTTAAACCCAGCTATACTAACAGCCCTTACTACATCCTCCGGTAACAGATTCCAGAGTTTGATTACACGTTGAGTGAAGAAATATTTTCTCTTATTTGTCTTAAATAGTTTACCCTGTAGCTTCATTACATGTCCCCTAGTCCTTCTATATTCTGATAGCGTAAACAATTGATCCACGTTTATATCCGTTCCACTCCATTCATTAATTTATAGACCTCTATCATATCTCCCCTCAGCCGTCTCTTTTCCAGGTTAAAGAGCCCTAACCTTTTTAGCCTCTCTTCATAGGAGTAGCCTTCCATCCCCTTCACCAATTTGGTGGCTCTTCTCTGTACTTTTTCTAATAACTCTGTCCTTTTTAAGATACGGTGACCAGAATTGCACACAATATTCAAGGTGCGGTCGTACCATGGAGCGATACAGAGGCATTATAATATCCTTTGTTTTATTCTCCATCCCTTTCCTTATGATACCTAGCATTCTATTTGCTTTCTTGGCCGCCGCTGCACACTGGGCGGAGGGTTTTAACATGTTATCCACGATGACTCCTAAATCTTTTTCCTGGGTGGTGGTTTCTAATGTGGAGCCTTGCATCGTGTAACTATAGTGTGGGTTGTTCTTTCCTAGGTGCATAACTTTGCACTTGTCCACATTAAATTTCATCTGCCATTTGGATGCCCAGTCTTCCAATTTATCCAGATCCTCCTGCAGTTTTCCACAATCCTCTTGGGTTTTAACAACTTTAAACAGTTTTGTGTCATCTGCAAATTTGATAACCTCACTAGTTATTCCTTTTTCCAGGTCATTTATGAATATGTCAAAAAGTAGGGGACCCAGTACAGATCCCTGGGGTACTCCACTATTCACCTTTTTCCATTGGGAATATTGGCCATTTAGCCCTACCCTCTGCTTTCTATCTTTTTAACCAGTTCCCGATCCACAACAGTACACTGCCTCCTATCCCATGACTTTTTAGCTTTGCCAAAAGTCTCTGATGGGGGACCTTGTCAAAAGCTTTCTGAAAGTCCAGATACACTATATCAACCGACTCACCTTTGTCTACCTGTTTATGCACACCTTCAAAAAAACAGATCAGATTAGTAAGACAAGATCTTCCTTGTCTAAAGAGTGTTCACAAAATGCATGGCCGTAGTAGCTGCCTTCCTACGCACTCTAGGGATATTCGTATTCCCATATCTGGACGACCGGCTAATCCGAGCTCCATCCCAGTCAGAGGCCCAGACTTCCCTGGCCTGCACAAGGCGTGTTCTTCAGTATCTGGGACTGGTAATCAACATTCCAAAATCCCATCTCACCCCTACTCAATCTCTAGAGTTCATAGGGGCCTTACTGGATACCACAACTGCAAGGGCTTATCTTCCCCAGGCCGGTTGCCTACGCTTGGTGCAGTTAGCCTCTCAGATTTAGTTAAAATCCCATTTAACTGCTCGAGAGATGTTGCAACTCGTAGGCCACATGGCATCCACGGTGCATGTGGTTCCCTATGCTCGCCTTTACATGAGAGCAGCTCAGTGGACCCTATCCTCCCAATGGACCCAGGCATCAGGTTGCCTGTCAGACAAAATAGCTACCTCCAGTCGCCTTTTTTGGTCCCTCCACTGGTGGAAGAATCTGTTGCTGGGGTCCCCCTTTCAACAGGTGTTACCCCAAGCCAGCCTTACAACAGATGCCTCTCCAAGGGGTTGGGGGGCTCATCTACAAGATCTCTCAACCCAGGGCATCTGGTCTCCACAGGAGACATCTCCTCTTCATATCAACCTCTTAGAGCTCAGAGCAATCTTTCTGGCTCTGTCTTCCACACCCTGCTCAGCTACAAGACAGTCCTCATCCACACGGACAACCAGGTAGCCATGTTCTACGTGAACAAGCAGGGAGGGACTGGCTCTGTCGCTTTGCAACGAAGCTCTGAGATTGTGGGCCTTCACCAGAGAGCATCAAATCCATCTCATGGCAGTATATCTTCCAGGGGTCCAAAACTCTTGGGCAGACAGACTGTCTAGTTCTGCTTCCGCACGAATGGTCCCTCCATGGGGACCAGATAGCCAGAATTTTTCGGATTTGGGGTACCTCAGTCATAGACCTGTTTGCAAGTCCGTGGAATGCCAAACTTCCCCGGTTCTGTTCCAGGATTCCATGTCAGGGAGTTCAGGCCAGGGATGCCTTCCTCCATTGGGGGCAAGACTTCCTCTATGCCTTTCCACCTATTCCCCTAATTCCCAAGACTCTGTTCAAGCTTCAGAGAGACAAGGGGACTATGATCCTCATAGTACCACTTTGGCCACGCCAAGTGTGGTACCCTCTACTTCTGCATCTCTCTCAAGCTCCCTCCCTAGACCTGGGGTCTGCTCCAGAACTCCTCTCCCAGGAAGAGGGAACCTTGTGGCACCCAAATCCTCAGTCTCTTCATCTCAGGGCCTGGTTGCTGAAGGCCTAGACCTTCAAGATTTACAACTTTCTCAGCAAGTGAAGGATATCCTTCATGCTTCCAGAAAGCCTTCCACCAGACGTTCATATGCTTTTAAATGGAAAAGGTTATCCATTTGGTGTGCAGAGAAGGGTCTCAACCCTCTTGCAATACCTTTGCATTCTTTACTAGACTATTTGCTGCATTTATCCCATGCAGGCCTTAAAACAAATTCAATCAGAGTCCATTTGAGTGCTATTGCAGCATCCCTTAAGCCTCTAAATGGACAACCTATTTCCTCTCATCCTCTTATAGCAAGATTCATGAGAGGCCTTCTTTTGACTAAACCTCCCATTAGACCATCTCCAGTGGCCTTGGACTTGAATCTGGTTCTTGGCCAGCTTATTTTTTATTTATTTATTTATTTTAACAGTTGCTTATATACCGCAACCTTCCAAAGATCAGGTGCGGTTTACAATGAACAATTTAGGAAACAGTGAACAGAGCTGTTTTTACATGGAACTTCTGTGAACTATATACAATATACTGTTAATTACATTAAACATTTGGTTATAGTAAAAACATTATAAAACTATTTACAAAGATATGGTTAATATAGGTAACTATATACAATGGAAATGAGTCCCCTAGGCAATTCTTAACTTGAGTTAGAGTGGGACAAGCAAGGTAGAAGAAACTGAATGGAGAAAGAGAATAAGAAGGAAGGTATTAGTGAGAGTGTAGGGTGAGTAATGTTATGGTTAGATTGAACCGATGGATGAGCTATTCATTTTGGGCTTAGGTCAATGATGGGACAATGTGAAAAATTGAGCTCTTGTAAGTATTGGGTCGATATAACTTATATCCATCTAACATCTGTTATCCATTTTCTGTCTGAGATAATTAGTTTGTTTGGTCCATAGTGAAGGCTGAACAGATGGGTCTTTAAATTCTTGCGGAGCTCTTTAAGTTCAGTTAATGTTCTTATTGCTTCAGGGAGGGAGTTCCAGAGAATGGGAGCTGCGTGGGAGAAAGCTTTTTTGTTAGTTAGCTTTTTGGCCTTTATGAAATCTTTAGAGATCCTTATTTTATTTGAGTTGCCACTCCTTTGTATAGTTTTATTTGATTCTTTAGTGATAAGCTTGTTTAGAGAAGCAGGTGCCATATTATTTAGTGCCTTAAATGAGGTTATTTTATAGTTAATTCTGTATTGGATTGGAAGCCAGTGTAAGTTTGCTAATATGGGTGTTATATGCTCAAAAGGGTGCACCTTCATTACAGTTCTAGCTGCTGCATTTTGAGCAAGTTGGAGTCTTTTTATGTTTTGTTTAGTTGCACCAATAAGAGTTAGGTTGGCAAAATCAAAGTGCGGAGTAATTATGGCCTGAATTATACTTAAAAAGTCGTGTAAATGTACAAGTGGGCGTAATTGTTTTAGGATTTTGAGCTTAAAATAGACTTTTTTTTGTTATGTTTCTAGTCTGGGTATTCATGCTGAGGTGTGTATCTAGGATCACGCCTAGATATTTCACTTCATTCTTTATATGGATGTCATGATTTTGAAGTGTAATGTGTGTTGGTTGAATGAATGATTGGTTTTTTGTTACAATTAGTATGTCAGTTTTAGAGTGGTTAATATGAAGATTGTGATCTTTTAGCCATGTAGCTAGTTCGTCGAAACAGTCAGTTAATAATTGGAGTGGGAGTATGGGGATTATGAAAGGAATGTACATCATTATATCGTCTGCGTATATATGAAGCCACCCTTTGAACCCTTAGCCACTACCTCCTTAAAATTCCTTTCCTGGAAGGTTATTTTTCTCATTGCAGTCACCTCAGCTCGCCATATCAGTGAGTTGCAAGCTTTAGTGGCTAATCCTCCTTATACAAGGTTCCATCATGACAAGGTAGTCCTCAGAACTAATCCACACTTTATGCCTAAAGTGGTCTCACCTTTTCATCTGAACCAGGAGGTGTTTTTACCTGTCTTTTTTCCAGGACCTCATGCATCAAGTGCAGAGAGGAATCTTCATACCCTGGATTGTAAAAGAGCACTTGCTTTCTACTTACACAGGACACAGCAACATAGAAAGTCCTCTCAACTTTTTGTTACTTTTGATCCTTCTCATCTAGGACTTCCAGTCTCTAAGAGAATTCTGTCCAATTGGATTGCTCAGTGTATTTCCTTCGCCTACCAGAGTAAGAACCTTTCTCTGGAGGGCCATGGCAACCTCTATGGGTCATCCAAACTCTGTGTCCATCGACCAAATCTGTCGAGCGGCCACCTGGGCATAGGTTCATACCTTCACAGCCCATTACTGCTTGGACAAGGACTCCCGCCGGGATGCCTTGTTTGGTCAGGCTGTTCTCAAACACCTGTTCCATACCTAATCAACTCCTACCCTCCATCCCTGAACTGGATGCCTGAGATTCATGGGTAGAGGTAGAGCCCTTCCCAGGGATTCACAATCTGGGTGATCTCCCAGGCATCTCTAGCTGGGGAGTCCCCATATGTGAAGACTCATTCCTGCTTGTTCCTGGAGATAGCACAGTTACTTACCTGTAACAGGTGATCTCTGGGAATAGCAGGAATAAGTCTTCACAACCCACCCACCTCCCCTAGGAGTTGTATCTCTCTATCTTTCCTTTCCTCTCTCTCTCTTTGTCTCAGCTTTAAAACTCGAACTGGAGAGAGGCAGTTAGGAAAGGCGGGAAGGCAGCGCGCAGGCGCTGTGGTATGCTCCCAAAAGCTTTCTTTCTGGATGCTGGGGAGCATTCCCGCGCAGGCTCCGTCGGTACCGACGATACCCATATGTGAAGACTTATTCCTGCTGTTCCCAGAGATCACCTGTTACAGGTAAGTAACTGCTTTCTCTAATGATCTCTCTCTCCGCATGATGTGTCCAAAGTATGAAAGTCGAAGTCTTGTCATCTGAGCTTCTAAAGAAAGCTTAGGTTTGATCTCCTCTAGTACAGACTGGTTTGTTCTTCGGGCAGTCCATGGTATACACAGTATTCGCTGCCAGCACCATAATTCAAAGGCATCAATTTTCTTCCTGTATCTTTTTCACTGTCCTGCTTTCGCATTCATATGATGTTGAAAATACCATGGTTTGAAGAAGTCGAATCTTTGTATGGAGATAGACATCTCTGCTCTTGAGAAGCTTATTTAGGTCTTTCATAGCCATTCTGCCAAGGGCAATGCCTCGTCTGATTTCTTGACTGCTTGTTGCTTCTTTATTGATAGTTGATCCAAGTAGGTTAAAGTTATTCACAATTTCTATTTCTTCTCCTTCGACGATGAAGCTTTTGATTATGCCAGTTGTCATGATCTTTGTCTTTTTTACATTAAGGTGCAGGCCCATTTTGAGACTGTTCTTTGATTGTGAGAAGCAAATGTTTCAGATCATTTTCACTTTCCGCCAGTAATGTGGTATCAGCATAGCGAAGGTTGTTGAGTCTTCCACCAATCTTCACACCTCTGTTGTCTTCATACAATCCTGCTTCTCTGTTGATTTGTTCTGCATATAAATTAAACAGGTAGGGGGAAAGTATGCAGCCTTGTCTTACACCTTTGCTTATTTTAAACCATTCTGTTTCTCCTTGTTCCGTTCGAACTGTTGCTTCTTGATCAATGTACAGATTGTGCAAGAGAACGATCAGGTGTTCTGGTATACCCATGCTTCTTAATGTGGCCCAGAATTTTCTCATGGTTTACACAGTCAAAAGCTTTTCTATAGTCGATAAAGCACAAATAGATATCCTTTTGGTATTCTTTAGTCTTTTCAAGGATCCATCTCACATCCGCAATGATGTTTCTCGTTCCTCGCCCTTTTCTGAACCTGCTTGCACTTCAGGTAGTTCTTGTTCCAGGTATGATTGTAGTCTCTTTTGAATAATCTTCAGTAGAATCTTGCTGGCATGTGGGATCAGAGCGACTGTGCGATAATTTCCACAGTCAGTTGGATCACCTTTCTTTAGTATTGGTATAAACACAGATCTTTTCCAGTCAGTTGGCCATGATGCTGTCTTCCATATTTCTTGGCAGAGCCTTGTAAGTACGGTAACAGCTGCATCACATTGCTGTAATACTTCTATGGGAATGCAATCAATGCCTGGTGCTTTGTTCTTTGATAAGGCTTTCAATGCTGCTTCAACTTCTTCTTTCATCACCAATGGTTCCAGATCATAAGGTACAGGTTGAAACGGCTGTTGGTCCACTTGATCTTTATCATATAAAAACTCTGTATATTCCTTCCATCTTTTCTTGATCTTCTCAGCATCATTCAACATAGAACCTTGAGCATCTTGTAACATTCCAATTCGAGGCTGGAACTTTTTCTTTAACTCTTGTAGCTTTAGGAAAGCTGATCTTGTTCTTCCTCTAATAGTTTCTGCTTCTATTTCCTTGCATGCGTCTTTGTAGTACTTTTCCTTGTCCTGTCTTGCTGCACGTTGGAAATCTGAGTTCTGTGATTCTTTCTCCTCTGGCTTTAGCTTCTCTGCGTTTCTGGGCAATTTTCAGAGTTTCTTCCGTCATCCATTTTGGCCGTTTTTTCTTTTTTACCTTTTGTACCTTTTGTAGAGACTTCTCGCTTTCTTCCAACACAACCTTCTTGATGTCATTCCATAACTCTTCTGTAACTCTATCATTTGTATCTAAAGCAGCAAATCGATTTTGCAGGCATTCTTTATATTCCAGTGGTATATTCTCAAGGTCATATTTTGCTGCATTCATTAGTGGTTTGCTCTTTTTCAGCTTTAGCTTGAGTTTGCATACTAGTAGTTGATCTGTACCACAGTCAGCTCCAGGTTTTGTCTTTGTTGATGTTACAGAGCTTTTCCATCGTTGACTTCCACAGATGTAGTCAATTTGATTTTTATACAATCCATTGGGTGAAGTTCATGTGTACAGTCGCCGCTTGTGTTGCTGGAAGAAGGTGTTCGAGATGAATAGATCGTTGGTCTTGCAGAATTCTATCAGTCTTTCTCCAGCTTCATTTCTGTTGCCAAGTCCATATTTTCCAACTACTTTGTCTTCTTCTTTGCCAACCTTTGCGTTCCAATCACCCATGACTATGAGGATATCCTGTTTGCATGTTCTGTCAATTTCAGCTTGTACTTGTTCATAGAACTCTTCAATTTCATTCTCTTCTGCAGCTGTTGTGGCATATACTTGAATTATAGTTGTGTTGATAGGCATTCCTCGTAGACGAATAGAGATTAAGCGTTTGCTGACTGCATTGTATTTCATTACAGTTCTTGCAAGTTTCTTCTTTATTATAAATGCAACACCATTTCTTCTTTCTTTCATTTCCAGCATAGTAGATAGACCATGTAATCATCTGATGCAAAGTGCCCGATGCCAGTCCATTTCAGTTCGCTGACACCCAACAGATCAAGTTGTACACGTTCCATTTCATTCTTGACCACCTCCAACTTCCCTTGGTTCATGCTTCGTACGTTCCATGTTCCAATGTGTAAGAGATCTTTACAGCTTCTGACTCATTTCATGCGCAGCTACATCAGCAGTCAGATGTCCCGAGGGCTTTGATCCAACCACATCATAAATACTGGCTTTACTCTGTAAAGTCTTCAGCTCTTCCCCAGTAGCTAGTTGAGTGCCTTCCAACTTGGGGTTCTCATCTTCCAGCACTACAGCACAATTTGTTTTGTTGTAACTATCCATTGGGTTTTCATGGCAAGATACAGAAGTAGATTACCGGTCCTTTCTTCCGCACAGTTTAAGTTTGGTGGTGTTGCCGTTGTCACAGAAATGTGATCCTCCGCCGTCAACACTATCCCATTCTGTTGCTGCCCAGATGGGTGGTTTGTCTTAGTCTGGCATCTCAGCTGAGACCTGTCCATCTTGGGAGACCCTGCCAGTAGTTAAACTACTGATAGTTTAGCTCTCAGCATCACTGATGCACACAAACCCTCACAGCACGACAAACTGCAAACCAAGTGAGGGGAAGCAGCTGTATTAATGACTAAATTCCAATTATCAATTATATTGTCTAAATTAGTGCTATCATGTTCAAGTTTAGGTAATATTTCTTGTAAGAATTGATCTTTCTGAAAGGTTTTGAATTTTCTCTTAAATTGTTCCTCTTTCCTGTAGCATGTTGAGGTTCTAATGGCTACTGAGAAGGCAATCACATAGTGATCAGACCAAGGAACTATAGTAATTGTCATATCAGTGATTTGATCATTTTATCAGCATTTGGTCTGATAGGAAAATAAGATCAGGACGTGTTCAATGCTGATGTGTAGGTGAATTCACAATTTGAGTGAAATGGAGACTGCATAGCTGAAAAATGCTTTGAACATAAGAACATAAGATATGCCATACTGGGTCAGACCAAGGTCCATCAAGCCCAGTATCCTGTTTCCCAGTGGCCAAGCTAGGTCGTACGTACCTAGCAGTTTACCCAAAAGACACAGGTTCCGCAATGCTTGTACTGGGTCGAGCATTGATATCCTGGGTCCCTTCTTAATAATGGTTTATGGACCTTTCCTCCAGGAACTTGTCCAAACCTTTTTTAAACCCAGCTACACTAACAGCCTTTACTACATGCTCAGGTAACAAATTCCAGAGTTTGATTACACGTTGAGTAAAAAAATATTTTCTTTTCTTAGTCTTAAATAGTTTACCCTGTAGCTTCATTGCATGTCCCCTAGTCTTTCTATATTCTGATAACGTCAACAATCGATCTATGTTTACCCGTTCCACTCCGTTCATTAATTTATAGACGTCTATCATATCTCCCCTCAGCCGTCTCTTTTCCATGTTAAAGAGCCCTAACCTTTTTAGCCTTTCTTCATAGGAGTATCCTTCCATCCCCTTTACCATTTTGGTGGCTCTTCTCTGAACCTTTTCTAATAACGCTATATCCTTTTTAAGATACGGCGACCAGAATTGCACACAATATTCAAGGTGTGGTCTCACCATGGAACGGTATAGAGGCATTATGATTTCTTGTTATATTTTCCATTCCTTTCTTTGATATCTAGCATTCTATTTGTTCTCTTGGCTGCCGCTGCACTCTGGGCCGAGGGTTTCAACATGTCATCCACAATGACTCCTAAATCTTTTTCCTGGGTGGTGGTTCCTAATGTGGAACCTTGCATTGTGTAACCATAGTTTGGGTTTTTCTTCCCTAGGTGCATAACTTTGCACTTGTCCACATTAAATTTCATCTGCCATTTTGATGCCCAGTCTTCCAATTTATCAAGATCCTCTTGCAATTTTCCACAATCCTCTTGTGTTTTAACAACTTTAAATAGTTTTGTGTCATCTGCAAATTTGATAACCTCACTCGTCATTCCACTTTCCAGATCATTTATGAATGTCAAAAAGCAGCGGACCCAGCACAGATCCCTGGGGTACACCACTATTCACCTTTCTCCATTGGGAAAATTGGCTATTTAGCCCAAACCTCTGCTTTCTATCTTTTAACCAGTTCTTGATCCACAGTAATACACTGCCTCCTATTCCATGACTCTTTAGTTTTGCCAAAAGTCTCTGAGGGACCTTGTCAAAGGCTTTCTGAAAGTCTAGATATACTATATCAACTGACTCACCTTTGTCCACCTGTTTATTCACACTTTCAAAAAAACACAACAGATTAGTAAGACAAGATCTTCCTTGTCTAAAGCCATGTTGGCTGTCTCCCATTAGGCCATGACTATCTACATGCTGAGTAATTTTATTCTTTATGATGGTTTCTACCATTTTTCCCGGTACTGACGTGAGGCTCACCGGTCTGTAGTTTTCCGGATCACCCCTGGAACTCTTTTTAAAAATTGGTGTTACATTGGCGATCCTCCAATCTTCAGGTATTAGAGATGATTTTAATGATAGTTCACAGATTACTAATAGCAGGTCTGCAATCTCATATTTCAGTTCTTTCAACAGCCTTGGATGTATACCATCCGGCCCAGGTGATTTGCTACTCTTCAGTTAATCTAATAGTTGTAATACATCTTCCCTATGTATCGATATTTCCTTCAATTCTTACGCACCTTTAAATACCACTTCAGTCATGGGTAACATCCCTACATCTTCCTCAGTAAAGACCGAAGCAAAGATTTCATTCAATCTCTCTGCTATCTCCTTGTTGCCTCTTAGTGCCCCTTTAACTCCATCATCTAATGGTCCAACCGACTCACAGGTTTTTTGCTACGAATGTACTTGAAAAAATCTTTATTCGGCGTTTTTGCTTCCGCAGCAAGCTTCTTCTCAAATTCTCCCTTTGCCTTCTTTATCACATTTGACCTGCCAGTGCTTTTGCTGTTTCCAGGTTTCGTCGTTTGGCTCTTTTTTTCCATTTCCTGAAAGATGCTTTTTTGGCAACAGCCTCTGACCTCACCTTTAAACCATGCTGGCAGTTTTTTGGACTTTCTTCCGCTTTTCTTAAGTAGAAGAGGATTCTTTAGTAGAAGAGGAGCAAAGATTGTAGTCTCCTAAGGTGATGAAAGGCTTATACTGAGAGGTGTGTGCACAAATTGTCTATTATTGAGGAGAAATCCGTAGACTTAGCATTCGGAGGCCTATATGAGAGACAAATAGATAATTGTTGGAGATGGTAATGGTATTTACTCCTATTGTCTGGACAAGTGCTGTGATTTTAAATTTATAATGATTTCTAGTTAGGATTAGTACACCACCTCCTTTTTATGGGTTCTTGTATAGTTAAACGCAGTATATACAGAAGGTGTAATTTGATTAAGTGAGCCAAGTTTCAGTAATGCAAAATATTATCTAGGTTATTATCTTGTATGTAATCTAATATGGTGTCTGGCTTATTTCTAATATATCTTGCATTAATTAGTACACTTTTTATTATGGACTCGGTGATAGGGTTTGTTTTTATTGTGTCTAAAATGTGAATAAGTTAAATGAGCTGAGTTATTTTTGTTTTACTAAGTGTGTTGGGTGTTGAGATTGTAAGTTGGTCACGGAACGTAGAGGGAAAATGACCATGGGAGTGAATGTGTAAGGTCTTATGTCAATGCTCTTAGAATGTTGTGCTAAAGTTAGCTTATACTATAATTATACTAAGGTATAGGAACTATGAAGATCCATTTTAAAACAGTATTAGGCTCTACCTCAGTTTTGTTAAATAATTTCAGGAATTTATAGTTTACTCAGTAAAAATTGTCTGTTGTAAATGTATGGTATAGTTAAATAGCTGGTGCAAGGCCTGATTTATGTTCTTATCAAGGGATTAATGGAGGGTCCCCGCCTAAGGGCCATGCCAAAGGGCCGTTTGGCGTGGTCCTTAGGCGTGGCCCGCCAGATGTGGGTGTACCTAATGTCCATTCCTTTAATAGGTGGCTTTGCTGGTATCAGCTGATGACAATTGCAGTTGTGAGATCAGTGCAGGCTGCTATTAATCCACACAGCTGATGAGCAGTGGAATTGAAATGATGCCTCAGCGGCCCTGATTGGTTGTTAGCTGAATTGGGGGAGGAGATAGCTGTGCCGCTGCTAACTTGAAGGCAGAAATCACAGGCAGTTGTTAGATCAGTGCAGGCTGCTATCAATCCACACACCTGATGTTTAGGGCATTATCAATAGATTGGGCATTAACCTTCTCATTTAAGGGCACGTCAAGTTTCCACTAATTAGGCATCAAATTTCCCAAGGCAGAGAATGCATTATGCAGGGATATCTCTTGATGGTGAGGGTGTCTTCGTTTTACAGTTTGCAAAATACCAGAGCCCATTGTGATCCATTTGTTCCTGGGCTGCTTAATTCTTTATGGGAATGGTGGTGGATGTTTTTCAATTTGTACCCTAGAGGAGGTGTTTGCAGCTAATTCTTCTCTTAATAGAATCAATTCTTATGCATGGCAGATAATTGAGACATATAGGGCAAGCTTTTGGGCTCCAACTGATTCTTCTCAGAATGAAGGCACCACAACTATTGTATTGAATACATGACATGCTGATAAAGATGGTTATAAAGCAGTTCTAGGACAAGGAGAAAAGGTGGGTGTTAAACCTAGTTGGAGGACAGATGTCAATCTATATGATGACTGTATAGGTAATGCAACCCTGGGGTGGATGGGAATTTAAGTGTTCCTGGCCAGTAGGCCTTCTGTGAACTGAAGGCACACTTGGGTCTAAGAGAATATAAACAGGTAATAAATAGGCAAGGAAAATTTTATATCAAAACCAGCCAAAATAGTAAATTTAGAAACTTAGCCTCTTGCGGTTGTGTTGGATCAGAACTCCTGCTCAGATAATAGAGACTGATTGAATATTATGTGCAATTCTGGCCACCATATCTTAAAAAGGCTGTAACAGAATTATAAAAGGTACAGCGAAGAGCTACCGAAATGGTAAAGGGGATGGGAGGATATCCCTTTGAGAAACTCTGAAAAGAGAGGGCTGAGGCAAGATATGATAAGAGGTCTATAAAATAATGAATGGAGTGGAATGAGTAAACATATATCAGTTGTTTATGCCTTCAATTTAAGACTAATCGGAGGAATATTTTTTTCACTCATTGTAATAACTCTGGATGTAGTAAAAGCTGCTTAGTGTAGCTGTGTTTGAGGTTTGGACGAGTTGCTAAAGGAAAGGTCCATTAAACATTATTAAAGTGGACCAGGGAAATCCATTGCTTACCCTTGGGACAAGCAGCATGGGATCTGTATACCTTTTGAGTACTTGACAAGTACTTATGACTGGGCTTGATGGACCCTTGATCTGACCCAGTATGGCATATCTTATGTTCTTAAACTTAGTACATTTACTATTTTGTGTTTTGTAGAGTATGAATTTTTAAACCATTTACTTTGCTAACCTTTTTATTTATTTACATTCTCTTATATACCGTGCTATTCTGCATCAGTGCGGTTTACATTGAACAAACTGAAATTACATTGAACAGGGCATTATAACTTGGAGATAACTATCTCCAGGAACAAGCAGGAATGAGTCTTCACATATATGGGTATCGTCGGTACCGACGGAGCCTGCGCGGGAACGCTCCCCAGCTTCCCAAAAAGGAAAGCTTTTGGGAGCATCCCACAGCGCCTGCGCGCTGCCTTCCCGCCTTTCCCAACTGCCTCTCTCCAGTTCTTCTTTTCCGCGGAGCCAGCAGGTCGTGTTTCCTGTCACCGCTGAAGAATTTCTTATTTCTTATGTTTTATTTCTTGTTTTTCTTTAGTCGCGTGTCTGCCTTCTCGATGACCGGTACCACCGGTCTTTTTTTTCTCTTTTAAAAAAAAAACAAAAAACTTTCTACTTCAGTGCATTTTGTTCTGTGGCCCTAGGCCTACAGTCTTTTTTTTCATGGAAAAGCCCGCCTCCGGGTTCAAAAAGTGCACGAAGTGCAGTGGCACTATTTCTGTCACAGGCACCCATGACTGGTGTCTAAAATGTTTAGGTCCTGATCATTCCATCGCGGATTGTGAGTCCTGCTCCATGATGTCTAAAAGAGGGTTACAGAATCGGGCAGCCAAGCTCAGTACCCTGTTTCTCTCCGATACAGCTTCTGTAGCATCGACGTCTTCCAGGGCTTCCTCTTCATCCCATGGATCTCGGGTAACAAAACTTAAGTCCGGTCGATCCTCAAAAGGTACATCTCCCTCTAAGTATCGAGATGTACCTGTACTTACTATTGAGGAATCCACACCGGCAAAATTACCCCGGCGGGAGGCTCTGGCTTCCAAAGCATTACCTATGGGGTCACAGGTTGACATCGACGGCACGGCCTCGACCGATCACCTTTTACAATGTTCTGGGGTACCGGCGATTCCCGGTACCGATATCCAGACATTGGTGGCGTCTATGGATCAGAATATCCTGACCATGCAGCGTGCCATTACGGCCTTCATACAAGCTGCGACGCCCACGGTACAACAACAAACACCGTTGTCGATACCCATTCCGATACCGGATCCAGCTCCGGTTCCAATACCAGTACCGCTTGCATCGGCATCAGCATCGACAGCAGCGATACGGTATCCAGTGATGCCTGTTAGTACCGATCCGGTGCAAATGACTCCTGATGTCGATACCCCTCGGTACACGTATCAGGCTCTACGAGAGCATCCAGACAGTCGATACTTCGATTCCTCTGAAGAATCTGATTCATCAGAGGTTTCCATCGAAGCATCGGAGATTCGTCCTCAGGAACCCTCTTCTCCAAAAAGGAGAATGTCTCCTCCTGAGGACTTGTCTTTCCAGGACTTCATCAGAGAGGTGGCCAGAGGCCTGTCCATTACAGTAGCCTCTGAAGCTGAGCCCAGAGCCAAAAAATTGGATATTCTTCAATATCCTAAGGCTCCTAAAGAGGCAGCCATTTTACCAATACATGAGATTCTTTATGACCACATGTTGGATATATGGGAAACTCCTCTTACCTTCTCTCCTTTTTCTCGTAGGTTGGACACCATGTATCGTGTTCCTCCTTGTCCTGGATTTCATAAGACTCAGCTTCCTCACCACTCTATTGTGGTAGAGTCTGCTATGAAAAAAATCAAGAGTTCAAAAAGACACTCCTCTGCTCCTCCTGGAAGAGAATGCAGAACCTTAGATGCTTTTGGCAGGAAAATCTTCCAGGCCAGTATGCTTATAGCCAGAATCAACTCCTATAGTCTCTATATGGGGATGTTTCTGAAAGAGGTTACAGATCATCTACACACCTTATCTCCTTTCATGTCAGAAGATAAGAGAGAAGAATATATTACCTGGCTTAAACATGCACAGGATGTATCCAAGTTTTCCAACCGTGCAGCCTTTGACTCCTTTGAGGGTGCCAGTAGAGCTTCGGCTATTGCCATAGGTGCACGCAGAGTAGCTTGGTTACAAGCCTTTGATTTGGAATCCTGGGTACAGGATGGTCTGGGCAATCTTCCCTGTACAGGAGAAAACCTGTTTGGTAAAGATTGGCAAACAAAGGCCACCCAGATAGTCTATCTAAAGCAGAATTTTCAGCATCCGTCTACTACTGCTCCTTTCAAGAAGAGGTTATTCAAGAAAAGATCTTTCCCAAAAAAAGGGAAATTTTCTTCTGGTTATGGTCAAACCTCTTCTCAAGGTCGTTTTGCTACAAAAAGACAGCAACAACCAAAACAGGCCAAGCCTCAGGATGCAAGGACTGCTTCGGTCCAACAGCCTCAGCCTTCTCAGGGCCTTTGACTTTCCACTAGAGAACTTAGCATTTCTGGCTCTAGAACATCCAGAGCCTCTCACCATACCAGGAAGGTTAGCTCACTTTGCTCCCAGATGGGAACAAATCACATCAGAGCAATGGACCCTCTCCATCATAAGAGAGGGATACAAGCTACATTTCTTAAACCTTCCTCCTCACACCATGGTGAAACATTTCAACTCTCCAACATCTCTTCTCGACCTTTTAGGTCAAGAGATTGCTACCCTTTTTGCCCAAGGGGCAGTAGAAGAAGTACCCCTTCTGCAACAGGGCTCAGGGTTCTACTCCCCCTATTTTCTCATCCCAAAGAAAACAGGGGGCTACAGACCCATCTTAGATCTCAGAGAGTTGAACAAGTTTCTATACAAGGAGAAATTCAAGATGATTTCTCTTGGTACTCTCCTTCCATACCTCCAGAGTCAAAACTGGCTTTGTTCTCTAGACCTCAAGGATGCGTACACCCATGTTCTCATCCATCCAACTCACAGAAGATTCCTTCAGTTTCTTTACCAAGGAAAGCACTACCAATACAAAGTGCTTCCTTTCGGTCTGGCCTCTGCCCCAAGAGTGTTCACAAAATGCATGGCAGTAGTTGCTGCATTCCTGCGCACTCTAGGGATATTTGTATTCCCATATCTGGACTGGCTCATCCGAGCTCCATCTCAGTCAGAGGCCCAGATTTCCCTGGCCTGCACAATGCGTGTTCTTCAGCATCTGGGACTAGTAATCAATTTTCCAAAATCCCATCTCACCCCTACTCAGTCTCTAGAGTTCATAGGGGCCTTACTGGATACCACAACTGCAAGGGCCTATCTTCCCCAGGCCCGTTGCCTACGCTTATTGCAGTTAGCCTCCCAGATTCAGTTAAAATCCCATTTAACTGCTCGAGAAATGTTGCAACTCCTAGGACACATGGCCTCCACGGTACATGTGGTTCCTTATGCTCGCCTTCACATGAGGGCAGCTCAGTGGACTCTATCCACCCAATGGACCCAGGCATCAGGTTGCCTGTCAGACAAAATAGCAACCTCCAGTCGCCTATTTTGGTCCCTCCACTGGTGGAAGTCCACTCAGAATCTGTTGCTGGGGTCCCCCTTTCAACAGGTGCTACCCCAAGCCACCCTTACAACAGATGCCTCTCAAAAGGGTTGGGGAGCTCATTTACAAGATCTGTCAACCCAGGACATCTGGTCTCCATAGGAGACCTCTCTCCACATCAACCTCTTAGAGCTCAGAGCAATCTTTCTGGCTCTCAGTCTTCCACACCCTGCTCAGCTACAAGACAGTCCTCATCCACACGGACAACCAAGTAGCCATGTTCTACGTGAACAAGCAGGGAGGGACTGGCTCTCTGTCGCTTTGCAACGAAGCTCTGAGATTGTGGGCCTTCGCCAGAGAGCATCAAATCCATCTCAGGGCAGTGTATCTTCCAGGGGTTCAAAACTCTCTTGCAGACACTCAGTCGAGTTCTGCTTCCACACGAATGGTCCCTCCATGGGGACCAGATAGCCAGGATTTTCCGGATTTGGGGTACCCCAGACATAGACCTGTTTGCAAGTCCATGGAATGCTAAACTTCCCTGGTTCTGTTCCAGGATTCCATGTCAGGGAGTTCAGGTCAGGGATACCTTCCTCCTCCATTGGGGGCAAGACTTCCTCTATGCCTTTCCACCTATTCCCCTCATCCCCAGTACTCTGTTCAAGCTTCAGAGAGACAAAGGGACTATGATCCTCATAGCACCCCTTTGGCCACGTCAAGACCTGGGGTCTGCTCCAGATCTCCTCTCCCAAGAGGAGGGATCCTTGTGGCACCCAAATCCTCAGTCTCCATCTCAGGGCCTGGTTGCTGAAGGCCTAGACCTTCAAGATTTACAGCTTTCTCAGCAAGTAAAAGATATCCTTCATGCTTCCAGAAAGCCTTCCACTAGACGTTCATATACTTTTAAATGGAAGAAATTTTCCATTTGGTGTGCACAGAAGGGTCTCAACCCTCTTGCAATACCTTTTGAATTCTTTACTAGACTATTTGCTGCATTTATCCCATGCAGGCCTTAAGACAAATTCAATCAGAGTCCATTTGAGTGCTATTGCAGCATCCCTTAAGCCTCTCAATGGACAACCTATTTCCTCTCATCCTCTTATAGCGAGATTCATGAGAGGCCTTCTTTTGACTAAACCTCCCATTAGACCACCTCCAGTGGCATGGGACCTTAATCTGGCTCTTGGCCAGCTTATGAAGCCACCCTTTGAACCTTTAGCCACTACCTCCTTGAAATTCCTTTCCTGGAAGGTTATTTTTCTCATTGCTCTCACCTCAGCTCGCCGTATCAGTGAGTTGCAAGCTCTAGTTAGTGGCTAATCCTCCTTATACAAGGTTCCACCATGACAAGGTAGTTCTCAGAACTAATCCACACTTCATGCCTAAAGTCTCCCCCTTTCATCTGAACCAGGAGGTATATTTACCTGTTTTTTTTCCAGGACCTCATGCATCAAGTACAGAGAGGAGTCTTCATACCCTGGATTGTAAAAGAGCACTTGCTTTCTATTTACAAAGGACAGAGCAAAATGAAAGGTCCTCTCAACTTTTTGTTGCTTTCGATCCTTCCCATTTAGGACTTCCAGTCTCTAAAAGGACTCTGTCCAATTGGATTGCTCAGTGTATTTCCTTTGCCTACCAGAGTAAGAATCTTTCTCTGGAAGGCCATGTCACAGCTCACAATGTGAGGGCCATGGCAGTCTCTATGGCTCATCTAAACTCTGTGTCCATCGACCAAATCTGTCGAGCGGCCACCTGGGCCTCGGTTCATACCTTCACAGCCCATTACTGCTTGGACAAGGATTCCCGCCGGGATGCCTTGTTTGGTCAGGCTGTTCCTAAACACCTGTTCCATACCTAATCAACTCCTGTCCTCCATCCCTGACTGGATGCCTGGGATTCATGGGTGAAGAGGGAGTCCTTACAGGAACTCACAATCTGGGTGATCTCCCAGGCATCTCTAGCTGGGGAGTCCCCATATGTGAAGACTCATTCCTGCTTGTTCCTGGAGATAGCACAGTTACTTACCTGTAACAGGTGATCTCTGAGAACAGCAAGAATTAGTCTTCACAACCCTCCCACCTCCCCTAGGAGTTGTATCTCTCTATCTTTCCTTTCCTTTCTCTCTCTTTGTCTCAGCTTTAAAATTCGAACTGGAGAGAGGCAGTTGGGAAAGGCGGGAAGGCAGCGCGCAGGCGCTGTGGGATGCTCCCAAAAGCTTTCCTTTTTGGGAAGCTGGGGAGTGTTCCCGCGCAGGCTCCGTCGGTACCGACGATACCCATACGTGAAGACTAATTTCTGCTGTTCCCAGAGATCACCTGTTACAGGTAAGTAACTGTGCTTACAGGGAACATGGGCTATGGAGGGTTAAGTGGCTTGCCCAAGACCACAAGGAGCACCTGTGGGACTAGAAACCCCAGTCCTTCCGGCCCAAGGTTGCTGTCCTTTAGTGGGATTTGAACCCCCGACCTTCCGGCCTGAAGTACCTTGCCCCAACCACTAGGCCACTCCTCCACTCCACTTTTAAAGAAAAATGTGTCTTACGCCCTCAGTGTTTATGCAGATCAGAATCTGTGCCCCTTCCCCTCCCCCCCGCCCTCTTGTTTGTCCGTCTTGAGAGAAGGTTAAATGTCCCTGTATCTAGGATATAAAATACAATACTTGAACTTAGAAGGTCCAGGAGGAAGAAAATCTTTCCCATCAAATAAGGCTATGGAAAGCAACTTAAATTGTTTAATCCCCAGTGTAAGAGTTTTATTACCAAGGTGAAATTGAAATCTCAAAGCACTAATGAAACCACCTTTTGAAATGTTGGCCTCTAGAACAGTTTATTTAGGAGATGCTAGTCACTAAACCTTGTAGTATTCTCAGACACAAGTGCAAAGTAATAATTGACATTGAATAATTCAAGGAAAAGCAATATCTGAGAGGAACATGAAGGGAACAAGCTTCCCCCTTCTTTGAGCTTGCCCAGCAGACCCCCTTCTTAGTCTGACTGGAGAAAAGAACCAGGGTGTATCAAACAAAATCCTAGCTGAAAGGAAGCAGGAGAAAATAGATGTTGCTTAAGTCTACAACAAGCAAATTGGATAAAGATGCACTAGACAGATGGAGTTGACCAAAACAAATCATTGGAAGCCCAGAGATTGATTTTTAAAACCTGTTATTACTGCTAATCTGTACAGAACATTCAAAGCTCCACTCTTGGGGTCTTGATGTGTAGATTTGCTTTTTTTTTAAGAAATTATTTCAGTCTTGTTTTGTATGCATGCTTCTAGTTGAGAGGTTTTTTTGGCTTACTTTCTAAAACTAAATAAATTTAAACAGACTGAAAGGAAAGATCGAGAGCAAGAAATGCAACTGGGAGCAGTCCAAAAGGGCTGAATGAATAGCTGGAGAGCTACTGCATGATTATCTTAAATGCCTTATTTCTTGGCCATCAAAACTTGTGTTTTTGTCTAATCATGGTATTGGGATATGACTGGTCAAAATAAAGTTCAGCTTGTGCTCATTTAAGACTGTTTTTTCCTAATTTTTGGTCATTTTTTAATGAATGTGAATTTATATGTATACGCTTGTATGAGTGATTAGGGCACTCTTTAAAGTTTTAGCTTCCCCAGACAAACCAAATTTGTGCTTACAAATGCATATCCTTAGGTGGTATAGATGCCTATTGAGAGTTGGCTGAGATTTTTTTTTGCTATGTTTGTGGGGGGGGGGTTGGTGTTTAAGGACTAAAATAATTTTACTGACAGTGGCTAGGCTGAAAGGTAGATTGGCAAGACATTTAAATCAGGAAGAGGCATTGCCAGTTGTGTGAAACACAGATTTGTTGGCCGCGTTTATACTGTTCAGATACTGAGATGTTTAAAAATGTATTTAGAGTTAAATATCCTAAAGAAATACAGCAATTGTTTCTGGCTAAAAAATTGGAAACCAGCTTCTAAGATATTCATTCCTCAAGGAACACAATTGTATTCTTGAGGGTTAAGACACCCCAAGTTTGAGAACTTCAAGACCTTTCAATATTGCCGGCTGTGTGTAGATTCATATGTGATATTTATTCTCTGGGACCAAGCAGGAAGTCAGTCTTCACATCGGTGACATCGCCAATGGAATGCATGTGGGAAAGCTTTCCAGCTTCCATAGGAAGCTTTTGGAAGGCACTCCATGCATGTGTGCTGGTCTTCCCACCTGAAGGAGTCATCTTTGCCTCAGTCTTTTTTTTCCATGGAGCCCTCCTGACATCTGTGTCCTGACCTCCTTTTTTGCTATGTCTCTGTATCGCATGCTGTTCAGCATCTTTCTGCCGTATCCAGGAACATCTGTGCCGGGTTTTTCCTTTTTTCCTTCTCAGCACATGGGATTTTCCTCTCGTGCCCTCCTGGATTTGAGGATGTTGGAATCCTTTGATTTGGCGGAAGCAGCCTTCTCTACCATGTCAAAATTGGCCAGTGGCTTCAAGAAGTGCACCCAGTGTGGCCAGACCATCTCCATCACAGACTGCCACAGCTGGTGCTTTCAATGCCTCTGGCCCAACCATGAGGCCTCAGACTGAGCTCTCTGCTTGCAGATAATGCGTAAGGGGCTTAAGAACTGGGAACAGCAGTGGGATTCGCTATTCATTTTCAAGATGTTGACATCGGTCCTGGCATCGACCTCTACATAGACTTCTTCAAAGTCCCCCACCGAGGCTTCAGCTTTTCCCAGAGGCCGGGCCCATTCGGAGCAGAGGGATTGCAGGGCACCTGAAGGACTGTACTTCAACCTGATCTGTGTTGAAGGGCTATGCAAAGACATTGGAGCCCTCTGCATGATTCAAAGATGAGAGCTGGGAACAGCCCTCCAAGCAGCCCCGGTGGGAGGAGTTGACTTCTGAGGCCCTCGAGGCCTTGACTATCGGAGTCCTTGCTGAGGGAGTCTGCATTAGTATCAAAGGCTGTGGTACTAACTCCAGTGGCAGCAAATTCCTCTTTCCTTGCAGAGAGGATGCAGGCCCTCGAGTGTAACCTCGCTGCATTCATGGCTCAGCAAGCAGCTAGGGACCCAGTGACTTCTGGTTCCTTGGCACCAGTGATGGCCCTGTCCATGGCGGGTGCCTCACCTACAGAAGTACAGCCTATCCTAGAGGACCATACTCTCATGTAACTCCTCTGAGTGTTTGAGGTTCCTCTCGGTGTCCCCCTGAGTGCTTCAGGTTCAAACAGATGGGAGCAGAGGACTCCTTTGACTCTGCCAGAGCACCACCGTCAGTCACCATTCGTGGTGGTACTTCGAGATCCTCTCTGACTCGAATGCTGATTGGGAGACCAAAGAGGAATTTATGGAGACCACCCATCACTGCGATGTCCCCTCTGATCCCTCTCCCCCATACCAGAGAAGGAGGTCCCCCCCCCCAAAGGACCTCTCCTTGAGTTTGTGCAGGACGTGGGGAAGGCTTTGCCCTTTACTAGAAGTGGAGGAGGAACCTTGGGCAGAGGAGTTGGAAATCCTTCAGTACCCGACTCCCCCTAAAGAGGCCATTACATTTCTGATCCACCTGATACTGGAATGGCTTCTCTTTAGGATGTGGGAAACACCGCTCACAGTGCCAACAGTCAGCCGATGCCTCAGTTCCATGTATCGAATGTGCAAGAGCCCTGGGTTTGAAAAAGCACAACTTCCTCAAATCCAAGATGGTGGAATTGGCCATGTGCCAGATTAAAAGTTCCAAGACGCACTTCTTGGTGCCCCTGGGTAGGGAGGCACACACCATGGACTGCTTTGGTAGGAAGTGCTACCAGGGCTCGATGCTGATGGCTCAGATCCAATAATACCAGTTATACATGGGCATGTTCTCCAGGACCAAGCAGGAAGTCAGTCCTCACATATGGGTGACGTCGGCGCCGATGGAGCCCTCGTGCGGAGCATTTCCCCAGCTTTCAAAGAAAGCCTTTGGGAATTGCAGTGCGCATGCGCGGTCCCCTTCCCGCCCAAGAGTGCCATCTTGCCCAGTCGTCTTTTTTTCGTGGAGCCCGACGGACGTAGTTCGTTTTTCGCCGAGGAAAAAGTTGATTTCCCTGTGTGTGGTGTTCTCCTTCGGTTCGACGCCGGCTCCTTTTCCCACCTGGGCCCGATATGCCGGTATCAAGCCCACTCTCTCTCTTTCGGTTTTTGTCCTGCGTGACTAGCGTTCGCGCCATTTTTTCTTTTTTCACTGGCAGCCCTGTCTTTTGACCTCGCAGGGGCCCTTTTTCCCCCGATGGCTGCCAGCGGGTTTAAAAAGTGTGATCGGTGTAAGAAACTTATGTCTCTTACCGACACACATGACTGCTGCCTCCGCTGCCTCGGACCCGATCATGACCCAATGATCTGTGGTCCGTGTGGCAAAATGTCCTCGAAGGCGTTGAGTCGGCAGCACCAGAAGGATAGGATCTTCTCTGACTCCGTGTCCGGACAGGGCCCGGACCTCGTCAGAGGCCTCGACGTCTCAGGACTCCGGCCCCGAGCAGCGTTGGGGTTCCTCTGAGCGGGGGGGGTGTCTCCTTCGGGAACAGCGCATGAAGAAGGAACCCACGAGGGCGTCATCGGTGGACGCTCCAGGTTCCTCTAGAGCCAGGTCGCATAGCCCCGATAGCCGTCCTGGGTCTTCGGCGTCGGAGAGGCCTGCCAAGCAACCTCGTATGGAGATGGAGTCTCCTGGATACGTGAGTGCTGTAGTCCTCGTGGACTCTCCTCCAGCGGCCCGAGTCGGGGGCTGCTGGGTCTCCTGAGCTCGGACTCAGGTTGACGGCCTTGGAGAGCAGCCTCGCTGCCTTCATGGAACAGCAGCAGGCATTGATCGCCGGTCTCACCGGTGCATCTGCCCCGACCACCGGGACATCGACGTCCAAGTCGACCCCGGAGGCCGAGCCGATCCTCGAGTCCATGTGGGCTCGAGTCTATCCTCGGCCACGGCCTCCCGTTCGGGACTGAGGTGGTCGACGCCGGTACCCTCAGCGTCGGGGCGGAGGGCATCGGTGCCCGCCCGACCGGAGCCGCTCGATACCTCCTCCGAGGAGTTGGGCTGGGAGACGGAGGACGAAAAGTCACCCGACACCTATCGGACTCGGTGTGTCCCATCGGACTCGCCGGAGTCCGAACCTCGGAGACTATCCCCACCGGAGGATACCTGGTTCTCGGACTTCGTGCGGGATATGGCCAAGGCCTTGGCCTTCCCCGCGGATCCCGAGGAGGAGCCTCAAGCCGAGGAGCTCGAGGCCCTCCAGTATGAATCTCTCCCGAAGGAGGCCTTTACTGTACCGGTTCCTCCGATGCTGGAGCGGCTGCTCTTCTGTATGTGGGAGACCCCGGCCTCGACGCCGGTGTTGAGCAAGCGGGTCGATTCCATCTATCGAGTCCGCAAGAGCCCCGGGTTCCAAAAGGCACAATTTCCGCACCACTCCATGGTTATGGAATCGGCCATGCATCGACTGAAAAGTCAGAAGATGCACTCCTCAGTGCCTCCCGGCCGGGAGGCCCGGAACCTGGATGCCCTCGGTAAGAAGTGCTTCTAGGGCTCTATGCTTGCTTGCTGTGTCCAGACATACCAGCTCTACATGGGCATGTATCTCCGAGACCTGGCAAAGGAGATTGCCAGGTTCTCTGCTGGTCTCTCCGATGAACCTTTGCAGAGGTTCCAGGCTTTGTCCACTTGTATTCGAGAGTGCTCGAAGTTTCTCTCGAGCAGCCTACGATGGCTTCGAGGCTTCGGCCCGAGTAGCCGGGGCCGGCATCGGTGCCCGCCGACAGGCTTGGCTACAGTCATCCGATCTCGAGCCATGGGTACAGGACAAGTTGGTCGATGTCCCCTGCTGAGGTGAAAACCTCTTTGGCAAGCCCATGGCTGAAAAGGCTGCAGAACTCTAGACCGAGACTCTGACCCGGACTAGGCTGTTCAGAAAAACCTCTGCCCCTTTTCAGAAAGAAGGGCTCGGGAAAAAAGACCTTTTACCCGAGGAAGTCATCTGCCTATAAACAATACCCTCATCAGTCCTCTGCAGCTCCCCAACAGGGTCAGCAGGCCAAAGGGCAGGGTCAAGGGCCCCGTAGGCAGAAGGCCCCCAAGCCACCAATACCGGCCCCTGCTCAGCAGGGTGGGGTTTTTTGACTCAGAGGGCATAGCCTCTTCTCCTCAGCTGGCTCACATCAGCACAGGAGGCCGGCTGGCCCACTTTGCCCACAGGTGGTCAGCCGTCACATCAGAAACCTGGGTGCTCCATATAGTCCAAAAGGGCTATCTTCTCCATTTTCACCAGGTACCTCCCTCCTATTTTCCAGGGGAGCCTCCAAGACTCCCTCTGCACTGGGACCTACTCCTTCAGGAGTTAGCAAGTCTGCTAAAGGAACAGGCTGTGGAACCGGTGCCCCACCACCTGAGGTCACGGCTTTTATTCCAGGTACTTTCTGGTACCAAAAAACAGGAGGCCTCAGACACATCCTAGACTTGCGCAACCTCAAGTTCCTGGAGAGGGAAAAGTTCAAGATGCTTACCCTTGGATCCTGCTGCCCTACCTCCAGCAGGGAGATTGGCTATGCTCCTTAGATCTAAAGGATGCTTATACTCACGTCCTTATTCATCCAGACCACAGACAATATCTCAGATTTGTTGTGGAGGGAAACCACTACCAGTACAGAGTACTACCCTTTGGCCTAACCTCCGCTCCCAGGGTGTTCACCAAGTGCCTGGCGTTGGTGGCGGCCTACCTGAGGCTTCAAGGTCTTTTTGTGTTTCCATACCTGGACGACTGGCTCATAAGGGGCCAGTCTTCCCAGGAGGCCAGTCAAGCCACCCTTCGCACTGTGGCTCTGCTTCAGCACTTGGGGTTTGTCATAAACTTCGCAAAGTCCACTTTGCTCCCGTCCCAGAATTCATAGGAGCAAGGCTGGACACTCTTCAGGGGAAGGCTTTTCTGCCAATGGACAGAGCCCACAGGTTTGGATCTAGCCAGGCAGTTTCACAGCAATTCCCTGGTCTCCGCCAGGCAATTCCTGAGACTTCTCGGCCATATGGCTTCCACGGTTCATGTAACCCCCAATGCCCGCCTGCACATGCGGCCTGTTCAGTGGAGCTTTCGAACTCGGTGGCATCAAGCCACAGGGAGCCTTGCATACTCAGTAAGAATATACGCCCTGCTCGTCTCCTCTCTGCAATGGTGGCTTCATCTTCCGAATCTGGTACTCTGAGTGGGTTTTCAATCCCCTCCGCATTCTCAAGTACTGACGACAGATGCTTCTCTTCTAGGTTGGGGAGCACATTGCCAAGGGGCATGTACTCAGGGTCTCTGGACCCCTTGGGAGGCTGCTCAGCAGATAAACTTTCTGGAGCTACGGGCGATACGCCTAGCTCTGAGAGCCTTCTCCCACCTCGCCTCTCACCAGTCTGTACTGGTCCAGATGGACAATCAAGTTGCCATGTTCTACGTGAACAAACAAGGAGGCACAGGCTCCTTCCTTCTCTGTCAGGAGGCACAACGGCTGTGCTCTTGTGCCGTCAATCACGGAATCCTCCTCAAGGCTGGTCTACCTCCCAGGTCAAGAAAATTACCTGGCGGACAGACTGAGCAGCATCCTGCAACCACACGAATGGAGATTGAATCTGTTGGTGGTTCAGCAGATCTTTCTCAGGTGGGGCCTCCCCACCATGGATCTTTTCGCCAGTCCTCTGAACCGGCAACTCCTGAGATTCTGTTCCAGGCAACCACATCCTCTCAGAGTAGCAGCGGATGCGTTTCTGATTCCGTGGTCCCAAGACCTACTGTATGCGTTTCCTCCCACGCCACTAGTGTCCCGTACACTGTTCAAAGTCCTCAAGGACGGGGCCTCAATGATTCTGATAGCCCCCAGGTGGCCGAGGCAACCGTGGTTCCCACTTCTGCTGCAACTGGCGGTGGACACTGCTCTTCCTCTGGGGATTCAACACGATCTGTCTCAGGAACAGGGATCTCTCTTGCACCCCAACCTCCAGTCCCTTCATCTGATGGCCTGGCTGCTGAAAGGGTAGTCCTGTCTCCCCTACTACTGCCTAGAGAGGTCGAAGACGTAGTCTTAGCCTCTAGACGGCAATCCACCAGGAAATCCTACGCTCTTAAGTGGCGTAGATTCTCCGCATGGTGTGCTCAGCACAGCGAGAATCCCTTCTCGTGCTTGGTAGCGGTAGTATTGCAATATTTGCTTTACCTCTCCAATCTAGGCCTTAAGTCCAACTCTGTCAGGGCTCACCTCAGTGCTCTCTCAGCGCACCATTTGCCGGTGGACGGAAGGCCTCTTTCCAACCACCCTTTGGTGGCTCGTTTTCTCAGAGGCCGCCTCCTGCTTAGGCCTCCTTTACATCCACCAGCCCCTGAGTGGGATCTGAATGTGGTCTTACAGCGGATTACTTGTCCGCCATTTGAACCTATGGCTACCTGCTCTCTCCGTTTTCTCTCCTGGAAAACCTTGTTTCTGGTAGCTCTTAACTCTGCTAGGCGAGTAAGTGAACTTCAGGCACTAGTGTCTGCTCCCCTTATAGTAGGTTCTACAGGAATAGGGTAGTCTTACGGACTCACCCTAAGTTTCTTTCTAAGGTTGTCTCCCCTTTTCACCTCAATCAGGAGGTGGTTCTTCCGACCACCTTTCCCAGGCCGCATGCCAACCGGGCTGAGATGGTCCTGCATACCCTGGATTGTAGGAGGGCGTTATCCTTTTACCTTGACCGTACGTGGGCGCATCGGAGGGCTGTTCAGCTCTTCGTTTCTTTTGACCCCAATAAGTTGGGGCTCCTTCTCTCCAAGCGTACTTTGTCCATATGGGTCGCTGACTGTATCGACTGGGCTTATGGGGCAGCCGGCCTCTCGTTGGAGGGTCGAGTCACGGCTCATCGTGTCAGGGCGAAGGCTGCGTCAGTGGCTCATCTCCGCTCTGTTCTGTTGGCAGACATCTGCCAGGCCGCTACTTGGTCTTCTAGCCAGACTTTTGCGGCCCATTACTGCCTTGAGAGGGAGTCCCGCAGGGACAGTGCTTTCGGACAGGCAGTACTCCATAATATCTTTGGGGTTTAGGCAACTCCTACTCTCCGGCCCTGGTGTTGGGCTACCTGTCGGGGGCGTTCTCAGAGAAGATTCCTTCCTTAACGTACTGACGAGCTAGAGGGAGCTCATTTTTTCAACTTGAGATCTCCGGTAGCCTTAAGCTTGGGAGTCCCATATGTGAGGACTGACTTTCTGCTTGGTCTTGGAGAAAGAGTAGTTACTCACTTGTAACAGGTGTTCTCCAGGAGTAGCAGGAATCAGTCCTCACAACCCTCCCTCCTCCACTTGGAGTTGCAGTCATATGATTTATTTTGCTAATTTTTTTGCTGCCTTTTAGCTATGTCATCAGACTGAGCAAGATGGCACCCTTGGGCGGGAAGGGGACCGCGCATGCACGCTGCAATTCCCAAAGGCTTTCTTTGAAAGCTGGGGAAATGCTCCACATGAGGGCTCCGTCGGCGCCGACGTCACCCATATGTGAGGACTGATTCCTGCTGCTCCTGGAGAACACCTGTTACAGGTGAGTAAGTACTCTTTCCTGTGTGATCTGGCTGGGGATCTTGCTGTGTTCTCGGCTGGTCTGTCAGAGTACCTTGACTGCTTTTGGAGCCTGGTGAGCACAATGTAGGAGTGCTCAAAGTACATCACTCGGGTGGCCTATGATGGGTTTGAGTCCATGGCCAGAGTGGCTGCAGTGTGCATCAGTGCTCACCACCTGGCATGACTATAGTCCTCAGACTTAGAACAATGGGTTTAGGACAAGTTGGCTGATGTCCCATGCTGTGGAGAGACTCTCTTCGGCAAACCCATGGCAGAGAAGGCCATAGAGTTGGAGACCGACAACAACTCGCCATGAACAGGCTTTCGAGAGACTGTTACCATTCCAGGAGAGGTGCCTCAGTGAAGTCCTTTTATCCTAAAAAGAAAAAGGCCTGTGGTACTTACACCCTGTTTTACTAGTACCAACTGCCCTAACGGGCAACAGGCTAAGGGTCAAAACCAGAGGCAGCAGTGCAAGCCAAAGGCCCCAAAGCCTCAATGAGCACACCAGCCAAGCGGGGGTTTTTGACTCCTGGCTTGGGATCATGGTTATTCTTCCCCATCCAGCCTCTGTTCCATCACAGGTGGGAGGATGACTGATACTTTGCCCATAGGTAGCCCCAACATAACTGACTCCTGGGCAGTGCGCGAGGTCTGCGAGGGCTACCTGCTGTGCTTCAAGCAGATTTCCCCCCCACCATCTTTCCAGGGGAGTACCCTCAAGCATCACAAATGCCAATTACTCCATCTGGAGGTCCAGGCCCTCCTGGCAGAACAGGCAGTGGAACCTGTTCCACATCCCAGATGGGGCAGGGATTTTACTCCTGCTACTTTACTGGTTCCGAAGAAAACAGGCGGGTTCCAACCCATCCTGGATCTCCATGAACCCAGTTGCTTCCTAGTCAAGGAAAGGTTCAAGATGGCATCCCTTTAAGCTTTGCTGCCCTACCTTCAACAGGAAGATTGATTGTGCTCCTTGGATCTCAGATATCTACACTCATATCCTCATCCACCTCCTGCACCGTCAGTACCTCTACTTTATGCTCAGCAGATGGCACTGTCAGTACAGGGGTCTGCCCTTCGGCCTTGCCTCTGCCACAAGGGTCTTCGCAAAATATCTGGTGGTCATTGCTGCCTTCCTCTGGATCCTGGGAATCTGTCTTCCCCTACCTGGACAACTGTTTTGTCAGGGGTAGGATGCCAGATGAGGTCCTGCGGTCTGTATAGCACACCATTCAGATACTGGAACAGTTGGGCTTTGACATAAACTACCCAAAGTCCCACCTGCAACCTTTTTAATACCAAGTTCATTGGGGCCCTCCTCAACACCACACTGGCTTGGTCTTTCCTTCTGGCGGACAAGACTCAGCGCCTAGTCACCTTGGCGAGGGATGTCCAGCATTGCCCAGTTGTCACAATGCTACGGCTCGTGGGCCACATGACCTTTACAGTCCATGTTAACCCGTCAGATGCAATGGACTCTGCACACAGTGGCATCAGGTGTTGAGATGTCTCTTGGACAGGGTCACAGTGACTCCATCCCTCCAAGTCCCTGTCCTGGTGGCAGCACCCTGCTCATGATGTCACGGGGGGAAAGCTGTCATCAGATCAGCTTCCTGGAGCTTCAGGCCATTGCCAGTGCTCTTGAGTGTTTCAGCAATAGCTCTGCCACTAGGTTGTCCTCATAAAGAAGGACAAGCAGCTGGTCATGTTCTACCTAAACAAACAGGGCGAGACATTTTCATACCTCTGCTGGGAGGCAGTCTGCCGCTGGAAGTTTGCAATCTCTGTGTGCTCCTCAGAGCAGTATACCAGCCAAGGGAGCCCGACGTATTCGGCAGTTCGTCTCAGCAGGGTCCTTCAGCCACACGAGTGGACTCTGAACAGGCCAAGTTGCCAACCGCATTTTCCAAATGTGGGGCGCACTGTCCATAGACTTCCTTGCCACTCTCAACAACACCCTGCTCCTGCTTTTTTGCTCCATAGTGCCATGTGAGAATCGCTTGGCTCCCGATGCTTTTCTCCTGGACTAGAGCAAGGGTCTTCTATATATCTTCCCACCGACTCCTCTGGCCGACCCTTTTTTTTTTTTGTAATTTTATTTTTATTCATTCAAAACATCAAACCTTCATAAATACATGGTTTAATACAGGTACCTTTTTCGTTTAACCACACGTTTAAGTCAGTGTCTTTACCAGTGTCCTTCACGTTCATGTCATCCTCTTCATTTACAGTTTCCTTTCCTGTCCCTCCTCCCCCGGTCCCTCTTTCCCCTATTCTCTATACCTCTTCCTCACTGTTCCCTCTTCTGTTCACTCCTCCATTCTTTAGACCAGTGGTTCTCAACCTTTTTTGTACTGTGACTCCTTTTACCATTGGTCAACTTGTGGTGACACCCCAATGATAAAATCAAATGCGTCTTCCTTTACCGTTAATGCATTGTTGCTGTAATCATTTGTTGAATTATTAATATATTATAGGCCTTTTCAATATGTTTTTATTTATAAACTTTACTTATTTAAACCACAATAATTAATCGCAATAACAAGTAACAATATTTGATTTCAAAATTATAATGATTTTGTAGTCAATCACTAATATGAAATACAATTATTTTTTCTACCTTTGTTGTCTGACCAATTTATTCTTTGATCATGCTGGTCCCGATGTGAGGCTTCTGCTTTCCTGTCTTAGCTCTTTCTGTGGTCTATGGTCCATCTGCCATTTCTTCTCTTCTTTTGTTTTCTTCACGTCTTTCCATCAGCCTAGTTCCAGTCCCAGTAACCTTCCCCAGTATCAGCCCCTTTCCAGTCCTCACTCTCAGTACCTTCCAATGTCAACTTGCATTCCCATGACTGCCACTGGTGTCCATTCCCTTCCAGTCCCCCTCCTTCCCCACTGAGCAGTCCCTTCTAGTACAAATACTTCCTAACCAGGGCTCTACCGATCAACAAACAGTAAGGATTTGAGGGTTGGTTTGTTTTTATTATATTACATTGCTAGCTCTCTGACTGGGAACTCTTAAAAGGGTTTTTTGTATATTTTTTAAAGCAAGGTTACTTTCTTTTTGGTGCTTTAGGGGAACTTTCCTTGAGCACAGTAGGTTGCTGAATTCTAGTATCTCCTCATGTTTAGAAACTAACACCTAATCAGGTGTTCCCTCCTTACCCACCCCGACTCCCACCCACCCCTAGTGAGCAGTCTTGCTTTATAGGGCACCTCCCCCTTTAACAAATCACAGAGAATTGGACCAGCACATTTTGAATATAATTAGAGATTTAACTGCTTTTTCTCTGAAAGGACAGCTGGGAAACCGGCTGGTACTTGGTAGATCTCTCTCTTTTGCTTTAACAGATACCTAAGCTCTACGAACAGAACAATGGCTGGGAAAAATAGTATTGCTAAAGCTGTTGCTCCCGTTACAGCTTCTGCCTCGGTCCAGACAGAGGTCCTAATGCCAGTTGAAGGACCAGTTCCATGTGCAGGGTGCCTGCATGCTGAAGCTCTGAGGAAACAAGTGGAGGAACTCAGAGGAGGTGGCGAGGATGAGGAGCATTCAAGACTGTGAGAAGTACATTGATGAGATGCTTCTTGCAGCAACCAAGCTCTCCAGCACAGGAGAAAATGGGTGCCAACAGAATGTCGATGGTTGGACACAAGTCACCAGGGCCTGCAAAATCACCAATCCAACTTCTCCAGCCCTTGAATTGAAGAACTATTATGCATTCCTGGAAGTGGAGGAGGTGAAAGCATCCCTGGAAAGGGAAGAACCAGAGTTCAAGTACCCCAAAGTTGCAGAATCAGTGACCAGAAGGAAACGAAGGGTAGTGGTGGTTGGAGACTCTCTTCTGAGTGGTACTGAGGCGTCGATCTGCCGACCAGATTTGATGTCCAGAGAGGTATGCTGTCTGCCTGGTGCCAAAATCCAAGATGTTACGGAGAGTTTGCCGAGACTTATCAAGCCCACTGACTATTACCCAATGTTGTTAATCCATGTTGGAACAAATGATACTGCCAGGTATACCTTGGAACGTATCAAAAGTGACTTCATGGCTCTGGGACAGAGGGTGAAGCAGTTAGGTGCACAGGTGGTGTTCTTTTCAATCCTCCCTGTTGAGGGTAAAGGCCAAGGCAGAGAGGCTCGCATCCTGGAGATGAATGCGTGGATGGTGTCATCGAGAGCGTTTTGGTTTCCTAGACCATGGGATGCTGTTCCAAGGGTTGCAGAGCAGAGATGACATCCATCTGTCCAAGAAAGGTCAACGCATCTTCGGTAGTAGACTGGTTAATCTACTGAAGAGGGCTTTAAACTAGACTCGTTGGGGATGGGTGAAGAAAGCCCCCAGGTAAGTGAAAGCCCCCAGATAGGTGATACATTAAATAACTTTATGGAAATGGGTAACAGGGGTAACATATGGAAAACAGTGTGTATAAATGTCCATAGCATGGGAAATAAGATCCCTGATGTTGAAGCTTTGGTGGGAGTGGCTGACTTGGATTTAGTGGCAATTACAGAAACATGGTTCACAGACAGCCATGATTGGGATGTAACTATACCTGGCTATACTTTATTCAGAAAGGACAGGGTAGGAAGAAGGGGAGGAGGAGTGGCACTATATGTAAAAATTACTATTAAAGCTTTGGAATTACAGAGCTTAAAAGGGAGAGAGGAGGCATTGTGGGTTAAACTAGAAAGAGGGAAAGAGAAATCTATTTGCATTGGTGTGATATACAGACCTCCCTCACAAGAGGAAGAGGTGGACAGAGTTAATTGAAGACATACGCAGCATTGCTAGGAAAGGGGAAGTGCTACTGATAGGAGATTTCAATATGCCAGATGTTGATTGGCACATTCCTGCTGCAGTATCATCTAGAAGTAAGGAGATCCTGGATTCTCTACAGGGATAACTATTCAGGCAATTGGTAACAGACCCCACACATGAAGGGGCCATACTGGACTTGGTGCTTACCAATGGTGAAAGTGTTTCTGATGTTGTAGTGGGAGATCATTTTGCATCCAGTGATCACCAGATGGTGTGGTTCAGTATTAGGACTAGGGCTGTTAGAATCCATTCCAAGGTGAGGATCTTAGACTTTAGGAAGACTAACTTTGCGAAGATGGGCCAATACCTCAGGGAGTCGTTAGTGGGATGGGAACAGCTGGGGGATGTAGAAAAACAGTGGGCAAAGCTGAAAGGGGGTATTTTAAGGGCAACCAACCTTTTTGTTAAAATGGTAAATAAAGGCAAAAGGAAAAGGAGACCGCTATGGTTTTCGAAGGAAGTAGCTGAAAAAGTGAAGAAAAAGAGGGCGGCCTTCATGAAATACAAGAGATCACAGAGAGAGGAAGACAGGCATCTGTATTTGGAAAAACTTAGAGAAGCTAGCAAAGTAGTCAAGAAGGCAAAGATTCAAAAGGAGGAGGAAATAGCCAATGCATTAAAATGGGGGCATAAGACATTTTTCAGATATATTAGTGAGAAGAGGAAGGGCAAAAGTGGTATTGTTAGACTCAAGGGTGCAGGGGGGGGAGGAAATATGTAGAAGCTGATAAGGATAAAGCGGAATTGCTTAACAAATATTTTTGTTCTGTGTTCACAGATGAAGAACCACGAGCAGGACCTCAGAAAACACCCACAAATAAGAACAGAAGCG
Source organism: Ichthyophis bannanicus (assembly GCA_033557465.1). Classification (NCBI taxonomy): domain Eukaryota; kingdom Metazoa; phylum Chordata; class Amphibia; order Gymnophiona; family Ichthyophiidae; genus Ichthyophis; species Ichthyophis bannanicus. The sequence continues at coordinate 555,473,138 of CM066031.1, forward strand.
AGGGACATCTTGAACAATTTTCAGAAGACTGTGTTCGTGAGAAACTAGCTCAACTTAAAGTAGAAAAAGCGATGGGACCTGATGGGATACACCCTAGAATACTGAGGGAACTTGGGGACGTTCTAGCAACTCCACTGACTGACCTTTTCAATGCCTCGTTGGAGTTGGGAGTGGTGCCAAAGGACTGGAGAGAGGCTCATGTGGTGCCTTTACACAAAAGCGGAAGTAAGGATCTGGTTGAAAACTAAGGCCGGTTAGTTTAACTTCGGTGGTGAGTAAATTATTGGAAACGCTGCTGAAAGAGAAAATAGTGATGTTTCTGGAGTCCAGCGGATTACAGGATCCGAGGCAGCATGGATTCACCAGAGGCAGGTCTTGTCAGACAAATTTGATTGATTTCTTTGACTGGGTGACCAGGGAGTTGGACCAAGGGAGAGCTCTAGATGTGGTGTATTTAGATTTCAGTAAAGCCTTTGACACTGTTTCTCACAGGCGACTTATAAACAAACTGAGCACCCTAGGGATGGACCCTAAAGTTACTGCTTGGGTTAGAAATTGTTTGGGTGGGAGGCGACAGAGTACAAGTAAATGGAGCTCATTCTAAGGAGAAGGATGTTACCAGTGGTGTGCCCCAGGGATCTGTCTTTGGTCCGTTTCTTTTTAACATCTTTGTTAGTGATATAGCGGAAGGGCTGTCGGGTAAGGTTTGCCTCTTTGCAGATGATACCAAAATCTGCAATAGAGTAGACACCCAGGAAGGTGTAGATAACATGAGGAGGGATCTAGCTAAGCTTGAAGAATGGTCTAGAATTTGGCAGCTGGTATTTAATGTTAAAAAATGTAAGGTCATGCGTGGAGTGCTGACTGTTCCTGTGACTTTGTACCTGAGACCTGATTGGTTCCCCGAGGCTGGAGGCTGCTCCCCGCGGTGGGCGGGGCCTTCTAAGGGCTATTTCAGCGTGCCCTGGTTGCGGGACGCCGTGGAGTGCTGACTGCTCCTGTGACTTTGTACCTGAGACCTGATTGGATCCCCGAGGCTGGAGGCTGCTCCCCGCGGTGGGCGGGGCCTTCTAAGGGCTATTTCAGCGTGCCCTGCTCGCGGGACGCCATGGAGTGCTGACTGTTCCTGTGACTTTGTACCTGAGACCTGATTGGTTCCCCGAGGCTGGAGGCTGCTCCCCGCGGTGGGCGGGGCCTTCTAAGGGCTATTTCAGCGTGCCCTGCTCGTGGGACGCGTCCTGTGGGTGCGTGCCCGAAGGGGCGTGACCAAAGGGGCAGGCCCGCCCCTTTGGCGCCCCTTCGGCGTCAGTTCGGTGCAGGAGGTTCTCTGTGATGGGGAAACGACGAAAACATTTTTCTGAAGCGGCTCAATCTAAGGCAGTAAAAGTGGTAGTCCCGATGGATGCCCATGTTATGGGAGAGAAGCTGGTTTCATCTTCGTCTGCTGCCTTATTGGACGCTGGAGCTGAAAATCTTCTTTCTGTGAGTACTGTGTCCTCCTGCGATGATTCCCGAGGAATGGGGTTGTCTCCCCCCATTCAAGAGGCCAAGCTATCGCCTGCATTAGAGTCGTCTCTAATTCAAAATGGTTGTGACGTTGGGGAGACTGTTGAGCTACCGGGTTCCTTTTTACGATTGGAAAGTGACCTCTCTCCTCCTTTACCCTCTGTGATATCTTTTCCATTGCCAGGGGAACCTCAAACCCCGCCTGCAGACTTGTCTCTAAAAGATATATGGTTGGCTATTTCACGCATTGAAATGGTACTGGGGGCCTCTCTGCAGCGGGTTTCTGAGTTCTCCAAGGCAACGGTCCGGAAACTTGCAGATCATGATAAAAGGTTGATGTCTGTTGAATGTAAAGTTGATTCACTTGAGGCGGATTGTTCTGCTAACAAAGGTTTGTTAGCTTCCTCATTTCAAAATTTTAGTTCCTTGCACCGCCAAGATGAGGTTCTTGAGAATTTGATGAGATCTAGGAATCTTCGGTTATTGAATTTTCCCTGTACACACTATCACCAATGATTCTTTTTCAAAAATATCTAAAAGAGATTCTGTTGATTACTGATCAAGTTTCTTCAATCTCAAAAATTTATTATGTTCCTTTGAGGAATTTAAATCAACAATCTAGGGGTGAGGGAGGTGTTCCCCTTGTTTCTGGGAAGGCTATAACTGATAAAGCTTTTTCTTCTACCTTGGATATTTCAGCTTTTCTGCAAACCACATCCGATGATATTTCCTCTAGAGCTACTCTTTTAGTCTCCTTTATTTCGGAATTGGATAAAGATAAAATATTGCGGGCTTATTTTCCAAAAAAGTTTGAAAAGTTTTGTGGTCAATCAATTCAAATATTTCCTGACGTGTCCAGGACCACGCAGCTGCGGCGCAAAGCGTTTTTAGAGTTGCGTCCGCGTGTGTTGGCCGCTGGCGCTGTCTTTCATTTGCGTTTTCCATGTAAATTTCTTATTATATATCAGGGTAACCGATATTTGTTTTTTGATCCTAAACATCTGATTGAATTTCTTAAGGATAAAGTTGAGTAGTGTCTCTTTTTAGGAGTATTTGTTAGATTCCTCTAGGAACCATTTCAGTTTTGTTCAAATTATGCAGCACCCCTCCTTGAAGTGGTTTAATATTTGATCTGTTTCTTTTAGTTGTTTTCTGCTATAAATTATGTTCTGTATACATGATTGTTTTCTTGTAAACTATAAATAAAAAATTAAAAAAAAAAATAAATGTAAGGTCATGTATTTGGGCTGCAGCAATCCAAGGGAGCAATACAGTATAGGAGGTGAAGTACTTTTGTCCACTAACGAGCGGGACCTAGGCGTGGTTGTGTCTGATCTTAAAGTAGCTAAACAGGTAGAAAAGGCGACGGCAAAAGCTAGAAGGATGCTTGGGTGCATACGGAGAGGAATGGCTAGCAGAAAAAAGGAGGTGATAATGCCTCTGTATAAGTCTTTGGTGCGACCTCATTTGGAGTATAGTGTGCAATTCTGGAGACCGCACCTTCAAAAGGATGTGAATAGGATGGAGTCGGTGCAGAGGGTGGCTACTAAAATGATTAGTGGGCTTCATTATAAAGCATATGAGGACAGACTTAAGGATCTTAATATGTACACCTTAGAGAAAAGGCTGGCACTGCTAAGGTGTGCAGGAGCTAGTAGTAGTGCTCTGGTGATAACTGCAGCTCCGTGCTGGAGCCAAAAGCCTGACTCTCCATGAAGCTTTGGATAGTGGAGCCTGGGTGGGTGGGGGTTTGTACCCTTATTGGCCGCTGCTCTGGGGATTGCGCATATTGATGTTGTATCTGCATTGTAGGGTAAAACCTAGGGACATGCTCTGCATGATCCAAAGCTGGGTCCCGAATCTGTGACCCTCTGCTCTGGGACACATTGGCTGTGTGTACTGCACTTCACGGTTGCCACATATGCACAGCACTCCCTGGGGCTACCTTTACTTTTCATAAAGACCTTTTCTGTTGCACTGCACACCACGTACTGGAACAGGGTATGGCCTAGGTCCACTGCAGGCAGGTGCCACTGCCCCCTACAGCACCAGCACACCCCCCCCTGACATGCCCATATGCTGTCATTGCTGGTAGTGCACAGTCCCAGGCCATCCACTGTGCCAGTAAAACCGTTGCGAAGCCTTCCCCTCTCTCGACAGGCTCCATACAGCATTGTCCCGCCTCGAAAGATAGTGGTAAACAACTGTAGTGTGCGCAGTACTGTGGCGCTATGCACGTTGCAGTGGCGCAGTCAAGACGCGTACACAGTAATGCGTGTAGTGTTTGGGGAGTGCGATGTTATGCGCCATAACCTGCCCATGTAACCTAAGGCGCCTACATGTATCTCATACGTCACGTAAGAACGCCTCTTGCGTTGTGCGCAGCATTGTGCGTACTGCACGTCAGTGGCTCTGCAATGTGTGTTGCGGCATACTCCGCAAGACTGCGGCATAATATAACAGACATGATGGCCACTTGGTGAAACATATTTGCATTGTTTGTTTGGGATAGTGGTTGCAGACGTGCGTGGAGGCACCATAGGATGCAGTTTTCATTTCCACATGTTCCATTTTTCCTTTCCTTTCCTTTTCTTGTGTTCTGCTAACCTTACCATACAATGGCTCCGGCTTCGTCACTTCTCCATACACACTTCTTTCTCTTCACTGTACACTGCAGTGTCCCCTCCACGCAGCCTATCCCATCACATGCTAGCTGTTACATATGGTCCCTTTCTTTGGGCTGTCTGGGTGGGCAGTTAGATCAGTGGTTTGGTATTGGTCTCAGTGAGCTGTGTTTGGGCTATTCAGTGTGCCGGTTTGATTCCCTCATACTCCTTTTTGGATCTCTTGCCCATTTTGCCCTTGTGTACACACCATCCACACAGCTGGCCCTTCAGACCAACCCCTGATGCCCTTTCCGTTTAATTTGTTTACTCTTATGCATGCTGTTATCACTGCATACCATTTCATGGTGTGTGTGCATGTGTTTATCTGTGGCTCACGTCCCCATTACAAACTGCGATATCAGCTATTGTGGTCTACGGCCTTACTCCTACGGCTCAGTTTCTCATGTGGCACCATGTCTGCACATCCCTCAGCGCGTCTTCTACTGTGTGCATGCCTTTGATTGCACTCCTTTGAACGCGCTGCTGCTTCCTGTCGGCTGTGACGTTAACGTGCGATAAGTTAACATGCGTTATAACGTGTGTTACCGAACCAGGCTTGCCTTAATGCTGCACCACCTACTTCTTTATATGGGCATCTGTAACATTACCAGGGCACTTAACAATGGTAACATTACCGTGCTTTAGTAAACATACCCCCTAGTCTCTTTCAGTTTCAACAATCCCACCCTGTCTTTTCGTTTCCCCATCCCACTGCCTCTGCTATTATCCAGTCGTGGGTTTACAGTGAGATTTAAATCTCCACCTAAAATTGTGTTTTCCCCCAACGTCTCCAGTTCTCCTACTATTCGTTCATAAAATTCCCTTTGTTTTTTGATGGGTCCATACAAATTCAAGACCCATACCTGTTCCTCTTCCACTTTAATCTTAACTCCTACACATCTTTCCCCCTTTGTCTCAGTATGCTCCTATCACTTTGTCTTGCATGTTTGCGCTTATTATGCCTACCCCTCCTTTCCTGGGCTCTGCTCCTCGTCCTGCCAATATAACCTTAGGGTATCTGTTTGTAGAATTCGCTCCTGCCCTACTTTTTTAGATGTCTCTTGAATACATATGAAATCAACCTGCAATCTACTCCCTTTTTTTTCCAATAACCTCCTTTTCTGCCCTTTTCTCAATCCTTTCACGTTTGTTGTGACTATAGTCATTTTGTTCTCCCATCTGCTGTACTCCCTTCCCTCCCCCCTCCCCGTACTTGTACCCCCTCCTCCATTCCCCTCCCTCCTGAGGTCTTCTTTAGAGTAGTGTGCTATCTGGAGCCACCTGTTTGCCCCTCTCCCCCAGATGCCCCCCTCTTGTACCTTAGCTACCCCTCCTTCCCATCCCCCCCTACCTATCAGTGCTTGTTCCTTCCTCCTCCTTGTATTACCTTTCAATACCTTGCCTGAGTAATCCCTACCCTTCTTCTTAACTTATGTATTCATTTTTTCCACAACAATAACTTGACATTAAAATCTTACAACTGTTACAACATAAAACCGTTGAACATATCACCCTGTCTGCCTGCTTTACCACCCATTCCCCCTCCTTTACTTTGTTATAATCCTTAATATTTATGGTGCTTCCTCCTCCTCTTACTTCTCGCTCCACAACCCGTTTCATTTCTATGTCCTGCTTGCTTGCCATCCTTCATATAGGAGCTGCCTTGGTCGAATTGTCTCTTGCCCTCTTGGGACTTCATGGATTTTTGCCTCCTGGTGTCCCAGGCTGTCCCTTCCTTGATGTATGTCCATTATCCAAGCGCTCCAATCTTTGCTGTTCTTTTGGAGTCTCCAAACATCCTACTTCCTCCAGTGCTTGTTTTGCTGCTTCATAGTTTCTCACCCTCTAGCTCTTGTCTCCTTTGTTGAAAAACAGACCAAATGGATATAGCCACCAATAGTTCACCACCTCCTTCCTCAAAGTGCATGTAATAGGCTGCATCTGTCTACTCCTTTGCATTGTCCCTGCAGCCAGGTCCGCAAATATTTCAACTTAATAACCTTGCCATGTAAAACCCATAGCTGATGCATCCGTGCTGCAATCCTCTTTAACTTCAAAGTCTTTAACACCATCTTATTCTCTGCGCCATCTGTATGCCTGCCGGCATACACGAACTCCCTGAGGTCTACCGCTTTCTTTCACATCTGCCTCCTACCTTCCGCTAAGGATTGCCTCTCCGCGCTTGCACTTTTTGCCTGTCTGGGTAGAGAATTATCGACGAACACCGGGCCAAGCTCTGGAGCTCACAGCTCAAGCTTCCATCCAGGTAGATGACATCACTTCTTCCTTGTCAAGACCCTTTTCAAGTTGCAGGTGGACAGTGCCACCATGATTCTCATTGTGCCACACTGGCCCAGGCAACCCTGGTTTCCACGTCTGCTCTGATTGTCTCAACAGCATCCGCTCAGACTGGGCTGTACCCTGGATCTGATCTCGCTGGATGACAGGACTGTGCTTCATCCCAACCTGTCGTCTCTAGTGCTAACAGCTTGGATGCTGAGTGGAGAGTACTCGTAGAGCTCCGCTTGCTGCAGGATGTGGAGAACATCCTCCTTGCCTCGTGTAAGGACTTGATGAGACGTGCTTATGCCTTCAAGTGGTGCAAGTTCTCTGTATGGTGTGAGAACAAGTTTTTGGACCCTTTCTCCTGCTCTGTGTAGTCAGTTTTGTCTTATCTTCTACACCTGTCAGACTCTGACAGATTTGGACTTCAGACCAGAGTGCACCTCAGTGGTGTAGTTGCTTATTGGCCCGTAGCTGATCAATTGATTTCTGCTCACCCCTTAGTGGACTGCTTTATGCAGGACCTCCTATTATTTTGCCCCCCTATTAAATTGCCCCTGGTGGCTTGGGACCTTTAATGTGCTACTCGGACAGCTTCTTGCACCCCCCCCCCCCAATCCATTTAGCTCCTGTCCACTCATATTCCTTACCAGTGAATTGAAAGTGCTGATGGCGCACCTGCTGTACACCAGATTTCATAAGAACAGGGTAGTTCTCAGAATTCACCTGAAATTCCTACCTAAGGCAGTTTCTGCTTTTCATCTCAATTGATGGTGTTATCCACCTTCCCAAGACCTCATGCCAACAGAATTGAGGCCTTGTTACATAACTTGGACTGCAAGAGGGCACTGGCTTGCTTTCTAGATGAAAGCCCATTGCCATTCCTCCCAGCTTTGTCTCCTTTGACCCCAATAAACTGGGGGTGGCAGTATCTAAATGCAATCCACCACCCAAATGGACAGTGTGCATTTCCTTCGCTTGTTCTCAGGCTGGACTGACGGAATGTTATTTCACAGCTCCAATGTCTGAGCTATGGCCTCTTCGGTGCCCTACTTGTGCTCAGTCTCTGCGGCAGAGATCTGTAGGGCTGCTACGTGGTCCTCGGTCCACACCTTCACAGCCCATTACTGTCTGAATGGAGATTCCCAGCATGATAGTAACTTTGGCAAAAATGTACTCTGGCATTTCTTTGGGAATTGAAGCAGCTCCTTTCCCACTGGTCCTTCTGTCTGTCCAGGCTACCATAGAGTCTATCTAATTTTGATGTCCCTGCTGGATGCTGACTCTTGGAACCTCTCAGTGATTGCTCATGTTGCTTGTTCTCAGTTTGATTTTTCTGATTGCCCCGTTGGGCCTTTTACAGTTTTTTTTTTTTTTTTTTTCCAGTAGCCTGTAGCTAGGGGAGTCCCATATGTGAGGACTGACTTCTGCTTGGTCCTGGAGAAAGCATAGTTACTCATCTATAGCAGGTGTTCTCCGGGATCAGTAGGAATCGGTCCTCACTACCCCTCCCCGTCTTCCTGTAGAGTTTTCTTTTCAGGCTTCCTTAAGTTATGTCGTCATACTGAGGTAAAGATGGCTCTTTCGAGTGGGAAGACCAGCATACATGCATGGAGCCCCTTCCAAAAGCTTCCTTTGGAAGCGGGGAAGCATTCCGGTGCAGGCTCTGTTGGTGGCATCACCTGTACGTGAGGACTGATCCCGGAGAACACCTGCTACAGGTGAGTAACTACACTTTGTTGCTTGGAAGTTTATACATTACTGATCTGTGAATATATTTACTAAATTATTGAATTCAGCATTCATACAAATTAAGCAAGGGGCTTAATCCATCTGCGTTAGTCACTGCTAACAAAAAACCCCTGCATAGTACATGGTGGCAGAAACATCACAGAAAAGGATTTCTTATGATAATTCTGTTAACATTTTTGCCAGTATAGAGCAAACCCTTCCAAATGAAAGTAAGAGGGTATGGACTTCAGAAGACACTGGGTTTATGCTCCTTTTTAAATGTTCTGTTCAGCTTACAGTATTTCTGTGAAAAAGCTCAAACTGAGGAAAGAGTAGCAACAGAGGGGATCTTGGGAGGATTGGAGAAATAATTCTCCTTAAAACTACTGGCCTTTGGTTTGCTGAACAGGAAGATGGTGCTGTACCTTATGTGGTCCAGATTGACAAGAGGACCAACAGTGGGTGTGAATTTTTTTTCAAAGCTTGTTAAACATGGCATCCATATTTGTGACATTGTGTAGTTTTGTGTAGTCTTTGTGCCCATGATAGTATTACTTTGTGGATGCTTTTGTTTCTGTTTTGCAGTGCATGGTCACATACATTGACTATGGCAACTCTGAGAACTTAAACAGATCAAATATAGTTGAACTTCCAGAAAGTTTGCAGTTGCCTAGTATTGCGAAAAAGTACAGACTCTGGGGGTTGCAGTTGTCATCGAATATGGAGTTATCTCAGTTTGACAAAGTAAGTACTATTTTTAATTGTTTATGGGGTGTTCTGTATTCGTCACTGGCATATAAAAGACCTTTGAACCGCCCTGGTACCCATGGTGTGGGTGGTATATAAAGAAACAAAGAAAGACCTTCGGTGAAGATTTTCAGATTTTGTTGCAAGTTTGTGTATGTTTGACTTTTATTTTTTTTTTAAATTCTGTGATACATTTTTTTTATTCCTACCTTGTTATAGGCTTGCCACATTTCTACGGGCTTCGAGCTATGTGATAAAAAGAAAAAATTGCGTATAAGTGGTGCTTAATGCAAATGTCTCGGGTTATAGAAGTATCATTTTAGTTAACAGATAATGTTCTATCTCCAGGAACAAGCAGGAATGTAGTCATCACATATGGGTATCGTCGGTACCGATGGAGCCTGCGCGGGAACGCTCTCCAGTGTCCAATTAGAAAGCCTTTGGGAGCATCCCACAGCGCCTGCGTGCTGCCTTCCCGCCATTCCCAACTGCCTCTCTCCAGTTCTTCGTTTTCCACAGAGCCAGCAGGTCGTGTTACTGTCACCGCAGAAAATGTTCCTCCTTTTTTGTGGTCGTGTCTGCCTTCCTCGACGCTTTACCAGTACTACCGGTTTTTTCTTTTTTTTTTCTTTCTTTTCTTTAAAAAAAAAAAAAATTCTTTTTTTTTTTTTCCCCCCATTTTTTCGAGGTGCACGCGCCATTTTGGGCCTTAGGCCCAAATTTTTTCCACTTCGGATTTTAAAAAATGCACCAAGAGTGGTGGTACCATCTCCGTCACCGACACCCATGAGTGGTGTCTGAAATGTTTAGATCCAGACCATTCCATCTCGGAATGTATGGCCTGTGCCATGATGTCCAAGAGAGGTCGACAGAACCGAGCTGCTAAGCTCAGTACCCTGTTTCCTTCTAATGCAGCCTTGGTGGCATTGACGTCTTCCAGGGCTTCGTCTTCCTCCTGTGGATCTTAGGTAACTAAACATAAGTCTAGCCGGTCCTGTTTGATAAAGATTGGCAGGAAAAGGCCAATGAGATGGATGCTGAAAATTCCACCTTGGATAGATTATACAAGTCTACAGCTGATCCTGTAAGAAAGATCTTTTAAGAAACCATTCCTTTCTAAAAAGAAAAGATTTTATCCTGCTTATTCTCAGCAGGGACGTTCTGCAGGTCAACCTGTCCGGAAAACTCAGCAACCACCCAAACAAAGGAAAGCAAAGACTGCTAAGCCTCAACCGTCTCAGCAATCTCAGCCTCCACAAGGCCTTTGACTTTCAGCTAGAGAACTTAGCCTTCCTGGCTCTCAATGAACCAGAGCCTTCCACCATTCCAGGAAGGTTGGGCCATTTTGCCCCCAGATGGGGACAGAACAGCAGAGCATTGGACACTCTACATCATAAGAGGGGTACAAGCTTCATTTTTCGAGCATGCCCCCTCCCACAATGATAAGGCAGTTCAATTCTCCGACCTCTCTCATCAGCCTGTTAGGTCAAGAGGTCACTATGCTTCTTGTCCAAGGGGCAATAGAAGAAGTACCCATCCATCAACAAGGTACAGGGTTTTACTCCCCCTATTTCCTTATCCCAAAGAAAACAGGAGGATACAGACCTATCTTGGACCTCAGAGAATTGAACAAATTCCTTGTCAATGAGAAATTCAAGATTTCTCTAGGAACTCTGCTGCCGTACCTTCAGAGTCAGGATTGGCTTTGTTCTCTAGATGTCAAGGATGCGTACACCCATGTTCTCATCCATCCAACTCACAGAAAGTTCCTTCGGTTCCTTTTTCATGGAAAGCACTACCAATACAGGGTGCTTCCTTTTGGCCTGGCCTCAGCACCAAGAGTGTTCACGAAATGCATGGCTGTGGTAGCAGCATTTCTCCGCACTCTAGGAATATTTGTCTTCCCCTACTTAGACGACTGGCTCATTTGAGCCCCAACAGAGTCAGAGACCAGGACTTCTCTGTCCTGCACAATGCGTATCCTTCAGTATTTGGGTCTGGTAATAAACATCCCAAAGTCCAGTCTATCTCCCACTCAGTCTTTGGAGTTCATAGGAGCTTTGCTGGATACCAGAAAGGCAAGGGCCTATCTCCCCCAGGCCCGTTGCCTTCGCATGGTGCAGTTAGCTTCTCAAGCAGTGCTAAAGTCTCATCTCGCTGCCCGAGAATGCTACAACTACTAGGCCACATGGTATCTTCCGTGCATGTGGTTCCCTATGCTCGCCTCCATATGAGGGCAGCCCAGTGGACTTTATCCACTCAATGGACCCAGGCATCAGGGTGCCTGTCAGACAAAATAGCAAGCACAAGTCGCCTTGTTTTGTTCCTCCAGTGGTGGAAGTCCACTCAAAAGCTGTTGCTGGGGTCCCCTTTTCAACAACCCTTACCCCAGGCAACTCTCAACAGATGCTTCTCCAATGGTTGGGGAGCTCACCTACAAGACCTCTCCACCCAAGGCACCTGGTCTCTACAGGAGACTCTTCTACATATCAATTTCTTGGAGCTCAGAGCAATCTTCCTTGCTCTTCGAGTGTTCCACACCCTGCTCAGCTGCAAGACAGTCCTCATTCATACGGACAATCAAGTAGCCATGTTCTACGTGAACAAGCAGGGGGAACAGGCTCTCTGTCGCTTTGCAACAAAGCTTTGCGACTATGGGCCCTCGCCAGAGAGCATCAGATTAATCTCCTGGCAGTGTATCTTCCAGGCATACAAAACTCTTGGGCAGACACTCAGTCGAGTTCTGCTTCCACATGAGTGGTCTCTGCATGCAGACCAGGTAGTCAAGATTTTTCAAATTTGGGTAACCCTGGACATAGACCTCTTTGCAAGTCTGTTGAATGCCAAACTTCCCCGGATCTGTTCCAGAACCCGGGCTCAGGCCAGGGATGCTTTCCTCCTTTACTGGGGTCAAGACTTCCTGTATGCCTTTCCACCCATTCCCCTGATTTCCAAAACCCTGTTCAAGCTTCAGAGAGATAGAGGCCGTATGATTCTCATAGCTCCACATTGGCCACGGCAAGTGTGGTACCCTCTGCTTCTACATCTCTCTCAAGCTCCCTCCCTGGAGTTAGGGTCTGCTCCAGATTTCCTATCTCAGGAGGACGGAATGTTATGGCATCCCAATCCCCAGTCTCTGCATCTCAGGGCTTGGTTGCTGAAGGCCTAGGTCTCCATGATCTTAACCTCCCTGAGCAAATAAAGGATATCTCTTATGCTTCCAGGAAGCCTTCCACAAGACGCTCTTATGCTTTCAAGTGGAAAAGGTTTACCGTATGGTGTTCGTAGAAGTGTCTTAACCCCAGTGCCATGCCTCTGGAATCATTACTGGAGTATCTCCTTCATTTATCCAATACAGGACTTAAGACTAATTCAGTGAGGGTCCATTTGAGTGCTATTGCAGCTTCCTTCAAACCCCTAAATGGACAACCTATTTCCTCCCATCCTCTTATATCAAGATTTATGAGAGGTCTTCTGCTAACTAAGCCTCCCATTAAGCCACCTCCTGTGGCATGGGACTTAAATTTGGTTCTTGGTCAGCTCATGAAGCCACCTTTCGAACCCTTAGCTACTACCTCCTTGAAATTCCTTTCTTGGAAGGTTATCTTTCTCATTGCAATCACATCAGCACGTCGCATCAGTGAGCTGCAAGCACTAGTAGCTGATCCACCTTATACAAGGTTCCATCATGACAAGGTAGTCCTTAGGACTCATCCACGCTTTATGCCAAAGGTGGTCTCGCCTTTTCATCTAAACCAAGCGGTCTACCTCGCTGTGTTCTTTCCAAGGCCTCATGCATCAAATGCAGAAAGAAACCTTCATACTTTGGACTGTAAAAGAGCTTTAACCTTTTACTTACAAAGAACACAGCAACATAGAAAGTCCTCTCAACTCTTTGTTGCTTTTGATCCTTCTCATTTGGGGCTTCCAGTCTCCAAGAGAACACTATCTAATTGGATTGCTCAATGTATATCCTTTGCCTATCAGAGTAAGAATCTTCCTCTGGAGGGCCATGTCACAGCTCACAATATGAGAGCCATGGCAACGTCAATGGCTCATCTGTACTCTTTGTCTATCGACATCTGTCGAGCAGCCACTTGGGCCTCTGTTCATACCTTCACAGCCCATTACTGCTTGGACAAGGACTCCCGCTGTTTGGTCAGGCTGTTCTCCAATACCTGTTCCATACTTAATCAACTCCTACTCGCCATCCTTGGTAGGATGCCAGAGATCCATGGGGGAAGTGGAGCCCTTCTCAGGGGGACACAACTTCTGGGGTCTCTCCCTGGCATCTAAAGCTAGGGAGTCCCCATATGTGATGACTACATTCCTGCTTGTTCCTGGAGATAGCATAGTTACTCACCTGTAACAGGTGATCTCCGGGAACAGCAGGAATTTAGTCCTCACAACCCACCCACCTCCCCTAGGAGTTGTATCTCTCTCTCTCTTTCCCTTTCCCTCTCTCTCTCTCTCTCTTTGTCTCAGCTTTAAAATTCAACTGGAGAGAGGCAGTTGGGAAAGGCGGGAAGGCAGCACGCAGGCGCTGTGGGATGCTCCCAAAGGCTTTCTAATTGGACGCTGGGGAGCGTTCCCACGCAGGCTCCATCGGTACCGACAATCCCATAAGTGAGGACTAAATTCCTGCTGTTCCCGGAGATCACCTGTTACAGGTGAGTAGCTATGCTTTCCTTGAGTCCTACTAGTCCAGACAAATGTGTTGTGTTCCTCTACCAGCAGAGATGGGGACAGAGAAAATATGCCAGAAGTTTGATCTCGTCCTGCTGTATCAGTCTGCATCTAGGGGCACAGCTCACCAAAGCGTATGGTCAAGAATTTCTGACCCCACACACAGTGCAAGGAACCATAACTTATGTACAGGATCATCTTCAGACAAAAGGCATGTGGGGGAATATGGGTCCAGAGCCATGCATGGAGAAACCAGACTATAAATGGTCACAGGGAGAGTTCTGGACTGCCCTAGCAGGACTCAAGAAAAGGACATTCTCCAGGAACAAGTAGGAAGTCGGTCCTCGCTTACTGGTGACATCAGCACCGTCGGAGCCCGCATTGAGCAATTCCCCAGCTTTCAAAGAAAACCTTTGGGATTGCTACCACACATGCGTGGTCCTCTTCCTGCCCAAGGGTGCCATCTTGCTCAGTCTCCCTTTTTCCACCGAGCCCTTCGGACGCATGTCCTCGTCCCTTGGAAAAGTTTAGTTTTCCTCGCCTTAACAGGCTCTCTCTTCTGCTTGCATCGGTTCTCTACCCATCCTTCCCCTGCTCTACAAGAGCTCCCGGGGATACATTATTTCCTATTTTTTCTTTTCGGGCTTCGCACCCTTTTTTCTCTCTAACCGCAGGCCGCGTAGGTCTTCGACCTCGCAGGGGCCATTTTTGCCCCATGGCCACTGGATTTAAAAAATGCAATAGATGCTCTAGGAACATGTCGCTTACGGACACTCATGACTTGTCTGCGGTGCCTGGGAGCCAACCATGACCCAGAGCTCTGTTCGCTTTGTAAGAAAATGTCCTCTAAGGCCCTGCTCAGCCGTAAGCAGAAGTCCGAATACATTTTCCGAAAGGCTGCCTCTGGAGTTCCCGGTGGCGCCCTCAGTTGTCTCTCCTCTGGTGGGTTCTCCCCCCTGTGGCCTCACCTTCCTGGCGGCACTCTGACCAGGGTTCCCCCGAGGTGGAATGGGACAAGGAGGCCTCGCAGTCTGTCGGGGGCTCCTGACAAGCGTGAATGCTCCTTTGCCTGGTCGCTTAGCCCCCTTCAGCGTTCCCGAGAGTCAGACAAGGAGTGGCCCCGCAAAGTACCTCGCAGGTTAACGGAGGCCTCTGGCGAAGGCGTCCAGTCTCCTGAGAGTCGTCCCGGTGAGGACCCCTTCTCCTCCCCGATCCGGTGATCCCGGTATCGGCATCCCAGGGCCCGCGCCCGTTTGGGAGTCCTGTATGCTGGCACTCAAACGCAGCATTTCTGCATTCATTGCTACCCAGCAGGTGCTTACGGCCAGCTTCGCTGACTTGTGCCTAAAGACCGCAGGTCCCTCGCATGGGACACACATCCGTCTAGGAAACCCCCAAGAGCCGCGGGTCCTCGACATCGGTCTCGCTTGCTCTCCCGTTCCTCAGAGGCGAGATCGTCCAGAGCCTCCGGCTCTAGGCCGCTGGCCATCGGACAGGGCGACCCACCTGGCTCGGATCCCTTGACCGATTTTCCCCCCCCCCCCCCCCGGACTAAGAGTCCGATGGGAACACCACCTCAGAAACCCATACCCACTGGGATCGTCCAGACCCCTCGCTGCCTGCATTCCAGCGGCATTCACCACCCGAAGACACCTCTTTCTTGGCGTTTGTTGGGGACATGGCTCGGGCCCTTAACCTGGTCACCCAGACCTAGGAGGATCCTCATACTGAGGAACTGGACATTCTTCAGTACGAGTCCCTGCCCAGGGAATCTCTCACTGTGCCTGTACCGCCGATTCTATCTCAGCTGTTGCTCCGCATGTGATTTCCAAGCACATACCTAGGAGTGTTTTATTCTGAACTCTCAAGTACCATTGAGTATATGTCCATTTCTACTCATTTGTTAAGTGGTCACAGTCCCCCTGAAGAAAGCCGGTGTGGCCGAAACGCGTGTAGGGCTGACCCCCTCAGTAAACTTTGCTCCTTCCAAGTGTCTCTTGTTGCCTGCTTTCTTTTTTGTATGCTATTTTTCTGCAGGTGGGGTGCTTTTTTTGTTCCAAGGTGCAGCGTGGGCCAGGCTTGCTATGTTCCTGTGCGATTTTGCGAAGGAAATTGAGGGTTTCTCAGCGGGCCTCGAAGGGGAGCCCCTCAACAGATTCCATGCCTTTCTGAAATCTGTCTGACTGTTCCCAAGTACATCTTTCGAGCCTTCTATGATGGCTTCGAGACATTGGCTCGGGTGGCGGCCGCGGGCATTGGGCCCCACCGCCAGGCATGGCTCTAGTCCTCCGATTTGGAGCAGTGGGTGCAGGAGAAGCTCCTGGATGTGCCATGCATCGGTGAACAGCTTTTTTGGTAAGCCGATGGAGGAGAAGGCTGCGGAGATGGAGACTGAGTTCGTTACCAGGACCCATCTCTCTCGCAAGACCTCTGCCCTGCCTTGGAAGAAGCAGCCACCCAAGAAGCCCCCCTTCCCCAGAAAAGGTCTCCAGTATCGCAGCTATCTGCCATATCCGGCTTCCCCCACGCCGACCACTCTGGCACAGGGTACGTCTGGCCAGGGGCACCATAAACCAAAGGGTCAAGGCCCAAATGCCAGCTCCCCTGCAACCCACTCGGGTTTTGACGCCAGCGGCATGGCACCTCGACTTCCAGCGATGCAACAGCCAGTGGGGGGACGCCTGTCCTGCTTTGCCCCATCGTGGGCACTCATCACCTTGGAGACTTAGGTTCTCCAGGTCGCCTGGGAGGGCTATCGCCTCCATTTTGACAGGCTTCCACCCCCTTTCTCCCTGGTGGAGCCTCGACTCCCTGCACACCAGCTTCTGCTGCAGCGGGAATTGCACTCCCTCCTTGCCCAACAGGCAGTTGAGAAGGTCCCTCCCCACCTTTGAGGTCAGGACTTATATTCTCGGTACTTCCTTTTACCAAAAAAGACAGGGGGTGGGGGTCTTTGGCCCATCCTGGACCTTCGCAGGCTAAACAAGTTCCTGGTGCGGGAGAAATTCAAGATGTTCTCTTGGCATGCTGCTGCCCTTCCTCCGGCAGGGCGACTGGCTATGCTTCTTGGATCTTAATCCATCTCCAACACAAGCAGTACTTGCGTTTCAGGGTACAGGGAGAGCACTTCCAGTATAGGGTGCTCCCCTTCTGCCTTGCGTCCGCCCCACAGGTCTTCATGAAGTACCCCGTCGTGGTCGCCGCTCACCTTTGGTGCCAGGGCGTGCCAGTCTGTCCCTACCTCGACGACTGGCTCGTTACGGGCTCCTCTGCCAAGGAGGCCTGGCAAGCGATGTCGCGCACTGTTGTCCTTTTGGAGAGCTTGGGGTTCTTGGTCAACTACCTGAAGTCTCATCTCGAGCTGGTGGTGGCTCTCTAGGGGCGCGCCTCGACACAGCAGGCCACTGCTTTCTTGCTGGTGGATTGCTCCACCTGCCTCTGAGCTCTGGCACTCATGTCCAAAGCACCCACCAGGTCACCGCTTGGTTCATGCTACGTCTCCTGGGCCACATGGCCTCGACCGTACATGTGGTTCCTCACTCTCTCTCTCCTGCAAATGCGAACGGCTTGGTATCTCAGTACCCAATGGAGCCAGTCCCTCGGACACCTCAGGGACTCCATTAGGGTCCTCCTCGACCTCTGCTTGTCCCTGAACTGGGGGCAAAAGCCCTGCAACGTTCTGTGGGGATTGCCCTTTTGGCCCCCACAGCATGATGCGGTGCTGACAGACGCTTCCCTGTTAGGGTGGGGAGCCCACTGCGGGCTTCTTTGCACACAGGGGCAAAGGTCACCCGAGGAGTTTCAGCAGCAGATAAACTTGTTTGTAATGCCGGGCCATCCGGTGGGCCCTGAGGGCCTTCAAGGATCACCTCATCAGGAAGTCGGTTCTAGTACAGACGGACAGCCGTGTTGCTATGTTCTACATCAACAAGGAGGGAGGCACGGGATCACGCTCCCTCTGTCGAAGTGGTCCTTATCTGTTCTTTTGCTGCCCGACGGAGGATATCCCTCAGGGCTGCGTACCTCCTGGGTCAGGAGAATGGTCTGGCGGACAGACTCGGCAGGATCCTTCGCCCCCACAAATGGTGGCTGGATCCCAAAGTAGCAGGTTGGCTGTTTCTACATTGGGGGACCCCGGCGATAGACACTTTCGCCAGCCCCCAGGACACACAGCTCCCTCGCTTTTGCAGCCCGGTGCCGCACCCAGGCAGGGAGGGCACCGATGCATTTCTCCTGGACTGGTCCTCCAGTCTCCTATATGCATTCCCTCCCTTCCCCCCTCATTGCGAGGACTCTGTTCAAGGTTCAGCGGGACAGGGCATCGTTAATCCTCATGGCCCTGGGAGCCTTGGTTCCTGCTCCTGCTCTGGCTGTCGATTGAGCCTCCGGTCCCCCTGGGCTCTGCCAGGGGCCTGTTAATGCAGGAGGAGAGTCAGGTGCTACACCCGAACCTAACCTCCCTGTCCCTCACGGCCTGGTGGCTGAATGGATCTCCCTAGCTGCTCTGGCCCTTCCAGAGGTGATCGAGGAAATACTCCTTGTCTCGAGGAAGGACTCCACTAGGCAGGCTTATGCCTTTAAGTTGAAACGCTTCTCCATCTGGTGCTCAGAATACCTGATCGACCCCTTCTCGTGCCTGGTTCGGTGGGTTCTCCGGTACCTCCTCCACCTCTTACACCAGATTTTATTGGAACAGGGTAGTCCTCCATACCCACCCTAAATTCCTACCCAAGGTCATTTCAGACTTCCATCTCAACCAAGAGATAATGCTGCCGACGTTCTTCCCGATGCCTCATGTCGACCAGGTGTCGGCACCTCTCCACACCCTCGACTGCAAACTGGCCCTCGCCTTCTATTTGCAGCATACCCAGACTCATTGCAAGTCTGACAGACTTTCATGACCTACGATACCAATAGACGGGCAAGCAGTCACCAAGCACACACACTCGGTTTGGGTGGTGGACTACATCGTTTTCACCCATGCAAAGGCGGGCGTCCCTCTGGATCATCAAGTCACCACACACGGGGTCCGAGCCAAAGCTGCCTCTGACCTTGCTGCGCTCTGTGCCCCTGTTGGACATCTGCTGGGCGGCGACCTGGTCTTCCACCAACACCTTTGCCGCCCACTCCCTGGAGAGGAGTCCTGCCGGGACAGTGCCTTCGGCCAGGCTGTTCGCCGTAATCTGTTCAGGGTATAAGCAACTCCTGCCCTCCGACCTTTTTCATGGCTACCGAGGGCTTCGCCCCGAGGACCCGAGGATTCTGGCTCCTTCGAGCTTTGGCCCTTTTATGGGCAAGTCACTTAACCCTCCATTGCCTCAGAAGAATCCAAGTTATCAATGTCCATGTTTAATGTACATTACCAAGTTTAAGTTACAATGTAAACTACTTTGAAATAATAAAGCAGTATAAAAGACCTGTTAAATAAAATACAAGCAACCAGGGTTCAATTCCCACTAGCACTCCTTGTGGCCTTGGGCAAGTCACTTAACCCTCCATTGCCTCGGAAGAAAGGCCTGGCAATCTACTTCCGGTGACACTGCCAAGAAAACCCAGGAGCTTCTGGGTTGCCAGGAGTCAGGACTGACTCGAAGGCACACATTGCATTGCATCTGCACTTGGCACATGTTAACTTCAGTCTCCAGTAACAAGTAGGAATTGTCTTCACATATGGGTATCATCAGCACCGACGGAGCCTGTGTGGGAATGCTCCCCAGCGTCCTATAGGAAAGCTTTTGGGAGCATCCCACTGCGCCTGCGCTGCTGCCTTCCTGCCTTTCCAACTCTCCCTCTTCAGTTTTTTGTTTTCCGCGGAGCCGACAGGCAGCAAACCCTGTCACTGCAGAAAATTTTCTTTTTTGTGGTCACGTCTGCTTTCCCGTCGAAGCTTACGCCGGTGCCACCTTTATTTTCTTCTCTTTTCAAAAACAATATCAAAACAAAACCTTTTTCTTGAGGGTCGGTCCCCTTTTGGTGCTTCGGAACCATTTTGGGCACTAGGCTCTATTTTCTTTCAAAATGGAGAAACCAACTAGTGGTTTCAAAAAATGTTCAAAATGTGGCAGTACCATTTCTGCTATCGACACCCATGACTAGTGTCTTAAATGTTTGGGCCTTGACTATTCACCATTGGAGTGTCTCCTTTGCAGAAAGATGACTAAGAGGGGCCTGCAGAATAGAGCTGCGAAACTCAGCACCCTCTTTCCCTCGGATGCAATGTCTGTTGCATCGACGTCGTCAAGGGCTTCATCTTCCTCCCATGGATCTCAGGTAACCAAACCCAGGTCTCCTTCAAAGACCAGTCGGTCCTCAAAGGGTAGATCTCCTAAGCATCGAGATGCTACTAGAGTTGCCCTCGAGGAGAATACACTGGCCAAACAACCCCGGCGGGAGGTCCTTGCCTCCAAAGCATTAATGGGGTCCCAGGATATTCCCGAGGCCTCCACCTCTGTAGAACTCTTGGTGCCATGTTCTGGAGTCGTGGCGCCCTCTGCCAGTACCGACCCCCAGACATCGGCTGGCTTCATGGATCAATGTATCCTGGCCATTGAGAGCAGTCTTGCGGCCTTGTTAGCAGCCTCAGTACCACTGAGGCTGCTACAATCTGTTCCGCAGCCATCGGTACAGATACCAGTATCGGATGTATCTGCACCTACCATTGCACCGCCATCCATGCTTCCATGCATGCTGGCCCTAGAATCGGTGTCCGGCATAGAGGGTCCAGTATCGAGGCATTCCGATGCCAACTTCTATTGGTACCATCGACAGGCAGTGCAGGAGCACCCGGCCCGTAGATACTTTGAATCTTCCGATGACTGTCGGTACTGGAGTAGTTCTTCCGGAGGATCCCTCTCCTTCACTGCAACAGCGAATGTTTCCTCCAGAGAGGACATGCCTTTTCAAGACTTTATACGGGATGTAGCTTGGGGCCTCTCGATCACTGTGACCCCCCCCCCCCCCCAAGAGAGAACTGAGAGCTGAAGAACTAGAAATTCTTCAGTATCCGGCAGCCCCTAAGGAGGCCGCAACCCTTCCCATACACTGCATTCTGCATGATTTCATGCTTAGGATGTGGGAAACATCTTTAACAGTGTCCCCACATTCTTGAAGGCTTACAATGTACCGGGTATCACAGTGCCCCAGGTTCCAAAAAACGCAGTTACCACACCATTCCATGGTGGTGGAATCAGAGATACGCCGAATCAAAAGTGCCAAGACACATTCCTTTAACCCTCCAGGCCTTGAGGTGAGGACTCTCGATGCCTTTGGTCATCTGTTTTCAGGTCTGTTTGGCCAGAATAAGTTCTTACATACTTTACATGGGTATGTTTCTTTGAGAGGTTGCTAAAGATTTGGAATTCATGGCTCCTCTTCTCCCCAATGACCAGAGGGCCGATTTCCTCACTCTTGTGAAGCATGCCCAAAATGTTTCTAAGTTCATGAACAGGGCAACCTTTGATTGTTTTGAATGCGTTAGCAGGACCTCTGCTATTTCTATCGGTGCATGTCGGTTTGCTTGGCTACAAGCATCTGATTTAGAGCAGTGGGTGCAAGACAAGCTGGGAAGTATTCCTTGCACGGAAGAAAACCTCTTTGGCGAGGATTGGCAGGATAAAGCTGCTCAGCTTGAGTCCAAGAACACTACTTTGAATAGACTATCTAGGACCACTGCCAACCCAGCTAAGAAATAGGCAGTTAAAAAGAACCCTTTTTCAACAAGAAAAAATAAATTCTATCTGTCTAGCAGCAGCCAAAACAACAAAGAAATGCTCAAGTCCCCAGAGCTCAACCAGCTCAGCAGACACAGCCTCCAGAGAGTCTTTGACTCCTTCCTAGGGAACCTAGTCATCCTACCTCTAAAAGATCCAGAGCCTCTCAACATTCCAGGTAGACTGTCATTTTGCCAAAAGGTGGCAACAGATAACAGAGCATTAGACTCTCTCCATAGTGATAGAGGGGTACAAACTCCATTTCCACAGTATGCCCCCTCTCTCTACTCCGAGAATTCAGTTCTCGACCCCCCACTGACCACTGTCTTGTGTCAAGAGGTCACCTCTCTCCTTGCTCAGGGTGCAATAGAGAAGGTACCTGTTTCTCAACAGGGGCTGGGCTTTTACTCCCTCTACTTCCTTATACCAAAGAAAACAGGAGGGTGCAGGCCCATTCTGGACATCAGGGAGTTAAACAAGTATCTGTTCCGAGAGAAGCTTAAAATGATCTCTCTCGGAACACTTCTCCCTTACATTCAAAGTCAGGACTGGCTATGTTCTCTAGATCTAAAAGACGCCTATACACATATCCTTATTCATGCAGAACACAGAAGGTTTCTTAGATTCCTTTTTGAGGGAAAACATTTACCAGTACAGAGTTCTACCCTGGCTTCCGCCCCAAGAGTCTTCACATAATGTATGGCAGTAGTAGCAGCATTTCTAAGGACTCTAGGGATATTTGTCTTCCCGTACTTAGATGACTTGCTAATCCGAGCATTAACAGCTCTAGAAGCCAGCTCCATTCTTTCCTGCACAATGCAAATCCTGCAATATTTGGGACTGGTCATAAACCTTCCAAAATCCCATCTCGCCCCTTCTCAATCTCTAGAGTTCATAGGGGCTCTTCTAGACACATGGCAGTCAAGGGCATTCCTGTCCCAACTCCGCTGTGCTCGAATACTTCAACTGGCTTCTCAAGCAGCTATGAAAACTTTCATGACTGTTCGAGAACTGCTTCATTTGCTGGAGCATATGGGGTCCACTGTTCATGTGGTCCCCTATGCTCGCCTACACATGCAAGCAGCCCAGTGGACTCTAGCCTTTCAGTGGATGCAGGCGTCGGTCGCCTGGGGGACAAAATCGGGAACGCTGCACGCCTCATTTTGCCCCTACAGTATGGGCAATCGCTAGAAAACCTTCTCGAAGGGTCACCTTTTCAGCAGCCACTAGTCCAAGCTACCCTGACGACGGATGTGTCCAAGTCTGGTTGGGAAGCTCATATGGACACTCTCTCCACGCAAGGTCTCTGGACCGAACAGGAGGCTTGTCTTCACATAAATCTACTGGAACTCGGAGCCATTTTCTATGCTCTCCGAGTATTTCAGGACCACTTGAGCTACAAGACGGTCCTTGTCCAGAGGGACAATCAGGTTGCCATGTTCTGTGTGAACAAGCAGGGCAGAACAGGCTCTGTCGTTGTGCAACGAAGCTCTATGCCTCTGGTCCTTCGCAAGAGGCCTTCAGATTCACCTACTAGCAGTGTATCTTCCAGGCACACACAATCTTCTGGCAGACAAACCCGGTCAAGTACTGCTGCCACACGAGTGGTCTTTTCATCTGGAGCAAATTTCTTGAATCTTTCGGATCTGGGGAATTCCAGATATAGACCTATTTGCAAGTCCTCAGAATGCCAAACTTCCCCTGATTCTGTTCCAGAATTCTGGTTCAGAACAATCAGGCAATGGATGTTTTCCACCTCCATTGGTGTTAAGACTTCCTTTATGTCTACCCACCCATTTCCCTCATTCCCAAAGCTCTCTTCAAACTTCAGAGAGACAGGGGCCATATGATCCTCATAGCCCCACGCTGGCCGTGACAGACGTATTCACTGCTTCTTCGTCTTTCAAGCCAGACGTCTGGAGTTGGGATGTATTCCATATCTTCTATCCCCGGAGGACTGGATGTTTTTGCACTCGAATCCTCACTCTTTACACCTGATGGCGTGGCTTCTGAGAGCTTAGAATTCAAGGATATCAACCTCCCTCAACAGGTTAAAGAGATCCTTTTGGCCTCTAGGAAACCATCGAGAAGGTGTGCCTATGCCTTTAAGTGGAAAAGGTTCTCTATCTGATGTTCAAAAAAGGAACTTAATCCTTTTTCAGTTCCAGTAGAGGTGTTAATAGAGTATCTCCTCCACCTGTCATCCTCTGATCTTAAGACTAATTCAGTAAGGGTTCACCTTAGTGCCATTGCAGCTTTCCACAAGCCCTTTGATAGACAATCTATCTCCTCTCAACCACATTTAGCTCGGTTTGAGAGGCCTGTTATTGACTACACCTCCTATTAGGCCACCACCCGTGGCATGGGATTTAAACCTTTTCCTTGGGCAGCTTATGAAACCACCCTTTCGAGCCCTTAGCCACTACATCCCTGAAGTTTCTTTCTTGGAAGGTAATCTTCCTAATTGCCCTCACTTCTGCAAGACGCATTAGTGAGCTGCAAGCTTTAGTGCAGGGGTCTCAAACACGCGGCCCGCGAGAAACCTTTGTGCGGCCTGCGATGCCGAAGAAACAAAAACCTCCCCCCGGCTTCCCATCTGCCCGGCAAAGCATTTTTCTCAGCTCCTCTCCGCTGCCGACCGGCTAATCCCCGGCGCTCGTCCCTCCTGTGCCGCCGCAGTCACATCGGATGAACGGAAGAAGCACCGGCGGCGGCAGAAGCGCGCTGACAGGTAGCGAGGCGGAGCCACAGGCGAGACGAGCAACAATTGCTGCTGGAGCCTCTGCTGCCTCTTCGCCAACAAGTCCTCGCCCGGGGAGGAGCGCGAAGCAGTAGTAGTGGTATGGCCGTGGGTCGGATCTGCGTATGGATACGCACACATTTTTCTTGTCTGGATTACTCAGGGACTGCAGTTTTTGAGCATATAGCGCTTTTTTGGAAAGGGAAGAACGTTTGTAGGTTCTACTTGGGAGCAAAAAAAAATAGTTATGTATTGATTCAATTTTATTTATAACGTGTTACTTGATAACTATTTTAACACCATAGTAACCAAGTGTGGGTAATACCTCCTTTCACCAAAGCAGGCTTTGGAGATCTTTAGCAGTGAATTGGTCTTTTGAGGTACCCTTCCTTGCTAGAGATGACTTTCTTTCTGGGGACAATGTTTCCAGATTTAATTAAAAATGTAGGCATTCACAGTGCAAGTAGATTTTCAAAGAAGCCAATGTAGGGTTATGTGGGTTAGGTTTGCACATACTGTGGCAGTAATCAACCATCTCACTCTGTGATATTATATGCAGGCTATTCAAAGTAATAATCCAGGCCAAGGATTCAGTTCTCATTCTTGTTCCTTCTGTTTTTAAATTTGTATTTATTACATAAATATGCATGTATTTCTTCTTTGAAAATTTCTACAGGGAATTTATGCATTTATATATGCACTTGCTCTTGACCACATACAAATTTCCAAGGTTGATTTATGCATATAGGTGCCTATTTTCTAAGTCTGCATGTAAACACTAGCATTTCCTCAACTCCACCAACTGGGAAAACCTCCATGCAGTTCAGGCAAACTTATGCACCCACAGATTGTATGTGTGACATTGCCACTTGTTCTCTTTCCCGAATAGGTCATGTATTGTTGTTCTCTGAAATGTGTTGATTTAATATTTGCAGTGTTGCCTTTTGACAGTTAGGGTATGGTGCTTTGTGAGTCCTGGTAGTGCTGTTAGGACATGGCAGGTTTGCTATGGGTTCTAAATGGGCAGTGTTTCTAGTAGTTCCTAATGTGCCTGGCGGTTGGCACTGGATTATAGTAATGTAGAAATCTTTTAGTCTTTCTTTATCCATACACTCATTAAGAGGCATGTTTACTAAAAGTTAGTGTGTGGTAACATTATGCAAATATTTATGCAAATGATGCCCTTATGCAAATGAGGCCTGCATCATGTGCGGCCCACCGGGTTACTCTACAAGTCCTCATTTGGCCCTCAAAGCAATTTGAGTTTGAGACCCCTGCTTTAGTGGCTGATCCTCCTTACACAAGGTTCGACCATGATAAAGTAGTCCTTTGGACTCATTCTCACTTTGTCAAAGGTGGTTTCCCCTTTTCATTTTAACCAATCGGTTTACCTTCCTGTCTTCTTCCCTAGGCCTCATGCCTCTAGTGCAGAAAGGAATCTTCACACTCTAGATTGTAAAAGAGCTTTAGCTTTTTACCGTCAGAGGACTAGGCAACATAGAAAAGCTTCTCAGCTGTTTGTTGCCTTTGATCCTAGTCACCTGGGTTTACCAGTTTCCAAGAGAACTCTGTGGATTGCAGACTGCATATCCTTTACCTATGAGAGTAAGGGACTTTTTCTCGAAGGTCATGTCACAGCTCACAATGTGAGAGTAATGGCTGCCTCTGGCCAACCTTCGCTTGGTGTCGATTGACAACATTTGCAGGGCAGCCACTTGGTCTTCCGTCCACACCTTTGCAGCCCATTACTGCTTGGATAAGGACTCCCATCGGGATGCCTCGTTTGGCCAGGCTGTTCTCCAGCATCTCTTTCAGACTTAGAACAACTCCTACCCGCTGTCCCAGGTTTCGATACCATAGATCCTTGGGAGGAAGCATGACCCACCTCAACCTGGGTTTTGCAGCTTCTGGGGTCAACTCCCTGACATCTCTAAGCTTGGGAGTCCCAATATGTGAAGACTACGTTCCTGATTGTTCCTGGAGATAGCGTAGTTACTCACCTGTAACAGGTGATCTCCGGGAACAGCAGGAATTGAGTCTTCACAACTCACCCACCTCCCCTAGGAGTTGTGTGTCTCTCCCTCTCCCTCTCCCTCTCTCTCCTGAAGAGGGAGAGTTGGAAAGGCAAAAGGCAGCAGCGCAGGCGCCGTGGGATGTTCCCAAAAGCTTTCCTATAAAATGCTGGGGAGCGTTCCCATGCGGACTCTGTCAGTGCCGATAATACCCATATGTGAAGACTCAATTCCTGCTGATCTCCAGGAACGAGCAGGAATGAGTCTTCACATACGGGTATCGTCGGTACCGACGGAGCCTGCGCGGGAACGCTCCCCAGCGTCCAGTAAGAAAGCTTTTGGGAGCATCCCACAGCGCCTGCGCGCTGCCTTCCCGCCTTTCCCAACCGCCTCTCTCCAGTTCTTCTTTTCCGCGGAGCCATCAGGTCATGTTCCTGTCACCGCAGAAGAAGTTCTTTATTTTTTTCTTTATTTTTCTGTCGTGTCTGCCTTCGACGTCAGACCGGTACCGCTGGTCTTTTCTTTTCTTTCTTTCCTCAAAAAAACCCCAAAACTTTTTTTCTTCAACTGCATTTTCAGTTTGGGCCTTAGGCCTAAATATTTTCTCCTCATGGAGAAGCCCGCTTCCGGGTTTAAAAAGTGCACAAAATGTTGCGGTACTATTTCTGTCACCGACACCCATGATTGGTGACTTAAATGTTTGGGTCCTGACCATTCCATTACGGATTGTGTGTCCTGCACCATGATGTCTAAAAGAGGTCGGCAGAACCGAGCAGCCAAGCTCAGTACCCTGTTTCCCTCTGATGCAGCCTCGGTGGCATAGACGTCTTCCAGGGCTGCTTCTTCCTCCCATGGATCTCAGGTAACCAAACATAAATTTAGCCGGTCCTCGAAGGGCAAATCTCCCTCCAAGCATCGAGATGCCTCCGGGCTTGTCCTCGAGGATTCTGCTCCGGCAAAATTACCCCAGCGGGAAGTTCAGGCTTCCAAAGCATTACCTATGGGGTCACAGGTTGACATCGATGGCGCGGCCTCGATCGATCACCTGTTGCCGTGTTCTGGGGTACCGGTGGCCTCCACTGGTACCGACATCCAGACTCTGGTGACATCGATGGATCAGAAAATTCTATCCATACAGCACACCCTTACGGCATTTATGCAGGCCTCGACGCCTTCGGTACCGCAACAATCTCCGTTGCCGGTACCGACTCCGGCATTGGTACCGTTTCTGGTGCCGGTACCAATTGCATCGACATCGGCTTCGGTGTCGGCGGCAACGGTACCCTATCCTATGATGCCCATCGGTACTGAACCGGTACCGCTTACTCCCGATGTCGATCCCACTCGGTATGCGTATCAGGCTTTACAGGAGCATCTGGACAGGCGATACTTCGATTCCTCAGACTCTGAGTCGGAGGTTTCTGTCGATGCACCGGTGCTTCTTCCTCAGGAGTCTGATTCTCCAAAACGAAGAATGTTTCCTCCAGAGGATTTGTCTTTTCAAGACTTTATTAGGGAAGTGGCTAGAGGCCTCTCCATTACAGTGGCCTCTGAGTCGGAGCCTAGAGCCAAGCAATTACATATTTTGCAATATCCTAAGGCTCCTAAGGAAGCAGCTATCCTACCTATCCATGAGATTCCTTATGATCTCATGTTGGGCATGTGGGAGACTCCTCTCACCACCTCTCCTCATTCTCGTAGGTTAGACACCATGTACCTTGTCCCTCCCTGTCCTGGTTTTCATAAGACTCAGCATCCTCACCACTCTATTGTGGTTGTCTGCTATGAAGAAAATAGAGTGCAAAGAGACACTCATCTAACCCTCCAGGACGTGAATGTAGGACTCTAGATGCTTTTGGCCGGAGGATTTTCCAGGCAAATATGCTTGCTGCCAGAATCAACTCCTATAGTCTCTATATGGGAATGTTTCTAAAAAGTCACAGATCATCTGCAGACTTTAGCTCCTTTTATTTCAGAAGATAAAAGGCAGGAATTTCTCACTTGGCTCAAACATGCCCAAGATGTTTCCAAATTCTCCAAATGTGCAGCCTTTGACTCTTTTGAGTGTGTAAGCAGAGCCACGGCTATTGCCATAGGTGCACGCAGAATTGCTTGGTTACAAGCCTCTGATTTGGAACTCTGGGTACAGGATGAGTTGGGAAACCTTCCTTGTACAGGTGAAAACCTGTTTGGCAGGGATTGGCAAGCAAAGACCATTCAGATGGATGCTGAGAACTCTGCTTTGGATCGACTTTCAAAGTCTACCTCTGCCCCTGTTAAGAAAAGATTGTTCAAAAAGACATCTTTTTCTAAAAAGGGAAGATATTATCCTGCTCATGGGCAGGCATCTTCTGCAGGTCGTTTTGCTGAAAAACGTCAGCAACCACCTAAACAGGCCAAGTCAAAGTCTGCCAAGCCTACCACAGCCCAGCAGCCTCAGCCTCAGCCTCCTCAAGGCCTTTGACTTGCAACTAGAGAACTTAGCCTTTCTAGCTCTGGGAAACCCAGAGCCCCTCACCATTCCAGGAAGGTTGACTTACTTTGCTCCCAGATGGGAGCAAATCACAGCAGAGCAATGGACCCTCTCCATCATAAAGGAGGGGGTACAAGCTTCACTTTCTAAACCTTCCTCCTCACACCATGGTGAAACAGTTCAATTCTCCAACATCTCTCCTCGACCTTCTATGTCAGGAGATTGCTACCCTTCTTGCCCAAGGGGCAATAGAAGAAGTACCTCTTCAACAGGGCTCAGGGTTCTACTCCCCTTATACAGGGGACTACAGACCCATATTAGATCTCAGAGAATTGAACAAGTTTCTATTCAAGGAGAAATTCAAAATGATTTCTCTAGGGGCTCTGCTTCCATACCTTCAGAGTCAGGATTGGCTTTGTTCTCTAGATCTCAAGGATGCGTACACCCATGTTCTCATACATCCCATACACAGAAGGTTCCTTCGGTTCCTTTTTCAAGGAAAGCACTACCAATACAGGGTGCTTCCTTTCGGTCTGGCGTCTGCACCAAGGGTGTTCACGAAATGCATGGCAGTAGTAGCTGCCTTTCTCCGCACTCTAGGAATATTCGTATTCCCATATCTGGACGACTGACTTATTCGAGCCTCATCCCAGTCAAAGGCCAAGACTTGTCTAACCTGCACAATGCGTATCCTTCAGTATTTGGGACTAGTAATAAACATCCCAAAATCCAATCTCACCCCTACTCAGTCTCTGGAGTTCATAGGGGCCAATCTTCCTCAGGCCCGTTGCCTACGTCTGGTGCAGTTAGCCTCCCAGATTCAGTTGAAGTCTCAATTAACTGCTCGAGAGATGTTACAACTATTAAGCCACATGGCATCCACCGTGCATGTGGTTCCATATGCTCGCCTTCACATGAGAGCAGCTCAATGGACTTTGTCTATCCAATGGACTCAGGCATCAGGTTGCCTGTCAGACAAAATAGCAAACTCCAGTCGTCTATTTTGGTCTCTCCAGTGGTGGAAGTCCTCTCAGGACCTGTTGCTGGGGTCCCCTTTTCCAATATCTAAAGTGTTATGTATCCTTCAACTAATATATAACTTTTAACCATATATAGTGTTAATGGTAACTAGACGGGTCTTAGACTCTGGGCACCCAAAACTTATGATCAACCTTTGGGATTAAAGCCCTTATAGCATCAATGACACAAAAAGGTGGCTATAAAATTTACGGGTCATTGATGCTATAAGGGCTTTAATCCCAAAGGTTGATCATAAGTTTTGGGTGCCCAGAGTCTGAGACCCGTCTAGTTACCATTAACACTATATATGGTTAAACGTTATATATTAGTTGAAGGATACATAACACTTTAGATATTGGTTCAGAGTACACCACAATTATTGACATATACGACTCTGAATAAGACGACCGCTATTAGATTTGTGGGGTCCCCTTTTCAGCAACCGTTACCCCAAGCAACTCTCACAACAGATGCTTCTCCAAAGGGTTGGGGAGCTCATCTGCAAGATATTTCCACCCAGGGCATCTGGTCTCCACAGGAGATTTCTCTGCATATCAATCTCTTGGAACTCAGAGCAATATTCTTAACTCTGTGTTCCATTCCCTGCTCAGCTACAGGACAGTCCTTATCCAAACGGACAACCAAGTAGCCATGTTCTATGTAAACAAGCAGGGCGGGACTGGCTCTGTCGCTTTGCAACGAAGCTTTGCGACTGTGGGCCTTCGCCAGAGAGCATCACATCCATCTTCTGGCAGTATATCTTCCAGGTATTCAAAACTCTTGGGCGGACAGACTCAGTCGAGTTCTGCTCCCACACGAGTGGTCCCTCCACATGGACCAGGTAGCCAGGATTTTTCGAATTTGGGGAACCCCAGACATAGACCTCTTTGCAAGTCCGTGGAATGCCAAACTTCCCCGGTTCTGTTCCAGAATTCCGTGTCAGGGAGTTCAGGCCAAGGATGCCTTCCTCCTTCACTGGGGTCAAGATTTCCTTTTTGCCTTTCCATCAATTCCCCTAATTCCCAAAACACTATTCAAGCTTCAGAGAGATCGAGGGACCATGATCCTCATAGCACCACATTGGCCACGCCAAGTGTGGTACCCTCTACTTCTGCATCTCTCTCAAGCTCCTTTTCTGGAGTTAGGCTCTGCACCAGACCTCCTGTCCCAGGAAGACGGAACGTTGTGGCACCCAAACCCCCCGTCGCTCCATCTCAGGGCTTCGTTGCTGAGGGCCTAGAGCTTCAAGATTCTCATCTCTCTCAACAAGTCAGAGATGTTGTTCATGCCTCTAGGAAGCCTTCTACTGAACGTTCCTATGCTTTCAAATGGAAGAGATTCACCATTTGGTGTTCAGAGAAGGGTCTAAACCCTCTTGCAATACCTCTGAATTCTCTACTAGAGTATCTCCTGCATCTATCCCATGCAGGCCTAAAAACAAATTCAGTAAGAGTCCATTTGAGTGCTATTGCAGCATCCCTCAAGCCTCTCAATGGACAACCTATCTCCTGTCACCCTCTTATAGCAAGATTCATGAGGCCTTCTTTTAACTAAACCTCCCATTAGACCACCTCCAATGGCATGGGACTTAAACCTGGTTCTTGGCCAGCTTATGAAGCCACCCTTTGAACCTTTAGCCACCACCTCCTTGAAATTTCTTTCTTGGAAGGTTATCTTTCTCATTGCACTCACCTCAGCACGTCGCATCAGTGAGTTGCAAGCCTTGGTGGCTAATCCTCCTTATACAAGGTTCCATCCAATCCACACTTTATGCCTAAAGTGGTCTCGCCTTTTCATCTGAACCAAGAGGTATATTTACCTGTCTTTTTTCCAGGACCTCATGCATCAAATGCAGAGAGGAATCTTCATACCTTGGATTGTAGGAGAGCTCTCGCTTTCTACTTACAAAGAACACAGCAGCATAGAAAGTCTTCTCAACTCTTTGTTGCTTTTGATCCTTCTCATTTAGGACTTCCAGTCTCTAAGAGAACACTATCCAGCTGGATTGCTTAGTGTATTTCTTTCGCCTACCAGAGTAAGAACATTTCTCTGGAGGGCCATGTCACAGCTCACAATGTGTGAGCCATGGCAGCCTCAATGGCTCATCTAAACTGTGTCCATCGACCAGATCTGTCGAGCGGCCACCTGGGCCTCAGTTCACACCTTCACAGCCCATTACTGTTTGGACAAGGACTCCCGCCAGGATGCCTTGTTTGGTCAGGCTGTCCTCAAACACCTGTTCCATCCCTAATCAACTCCTACCCACCTACCCTGGTTGGATGCCAGAGATCCATGGAGGAGAAGTGGAGCCCTCTGCAAGGGCACACAACCATGGGGTCTCTCCCTGGCATCTGCAGCTAGGGAGTCCCCATATGTGAAGACTCATTCCTGCTTGTTCCTGGAGATGGCACAGTTACTTACCTGTAACAAGTGATCTCTGGGAACAGCAGGAATAAGTCTTCACAACCCACCCACCTCCCCTAGGAGTTGTATCTCTCTATCTTTCCTTTCCTCTCTCTCTTTGTCTCAGCTTTAAAACTCAAACTGGAGAGAGGCAGTTGGGAAAGGCGGGAAGGCAAGCGCGCAGGCGCTGTGGGATGCTCCCAAAAGCTTTCTTATTGGACGCTGGGGAGCGTTCCCGCGCAGGCTCCGTCTGTACCGATGATACCCATATGTGAAGACTTATTCCTGCTGTTCCCAGAGATCACCTGTTACAGCTAAGTAACTGTGCTTTCCTGCAGATCACCTGTTACAGGTGAGTAATTAGGCTTTAATGTACATTAGAACCTTTAGTAAAAGGGCTCCTTTATTGCTTTCTCCTTTTATAGTTTGTTTATTCCTACGTATGCTTTAAACTTATTGTAAGCCGCTTTGCTAAGTTTGTGTTGGGAAGGCAGTCAAGAACCTTTTTATAAATATGATGTATCTTAGTAAATCATCCAGCCAACAATTTTACCTGTACATTACTTGGAATGACAAAAGTACTCCATTCTCACCTCTGCTACTATCCTCCTCCTCCAACACCACCCTTAATCTTCCTAAATCCTTTGTGCATGCTTGCAAAACCTGCTGTACCTTGACTGTCTTATCATAAAAATGGAGGCTAAGGCCTGGCTGGAAGGCCTAGCAGTATAATCTATTTCTTGGATCATTAATATCTCCAAGAGCAAGCAGGAATGAGTCTTCACATATGGGTATCGTCAGTACCGACGGAGCCTGCGCGGGAACGCTCCCCAGCGTCCAGTAAGAGAGCTTTTGGGAGCATCCCACAGCGCCTGCGCGCTGCCTTCCCGCCTTTCCTAACCGACTCTCTCCAGTTCTTCTTTTCCGCGAAGCCAGCAGGTCGTGTTCCTGTCACCGCTGAAGAAGTTCTTTATTTTTCTTTATTTCTTTGGTCGCGCGTCTGCCGCCTTCGATGTCGGACGGGTACCGCCGGTCTTTCTTTAAAAAAAAAAAAAAAATCTACCGTTTTTTCACTACTGTGCAATTTTGTCTTTTGGGCCTTGGGCCTACAAGATTTTTCCTCATGGAAAAGCCCGCTTCCGGGTTTAAAA
Organism: Ichthyophis bannanicus; assembly: GCA_033557465.1. Taxonomy (NCBI): domain Eukaryota; kingdom Metazoa; phylum Chordata; class Amphibia; order Gymnophiona; family Ichthyophiidae; genus Ichthyophis; species Ichthyophis bannanicus. The sequence goes on from CM066031.1 coordinate 555,506,265, forward strand.
AGTGCACGAAGTGCAGCGGTACTCTTTCTATCACCGACACCCATGACTGGTGTCTAAAATGTTTGGGTCCTGACCACTCCATCACCGATTGTGAGTCCTGTTCCATGATGTCTAAAAGAGGTCGACAGAATTGAGCGGCAAAGCTCAGTACCCTGTTTCCCTCTGATGCAGCTTCGGTGGCATCGACATCTTCCAGGGCTTCGTCGTCTTCCCATGGATCTCAGGTAACCAAACATAAGTGCAGCCGGTCCTCGAAGGGTAGATCTTCCTCTAAGTATCGAGATGCCTCCAGGCTTGCCCTCGAGGATCCTGCACCGGCAAAATTACCCCGGCGGGAGGCTCCGGCTTCCAAAGCTTCATCTATGGGGTCACAGGTTGACATCGATGGCGTGGCCTCGACCGATCACCTGTTGCCATGTTTATTTATTTACATTCTCTTATATACCGCGCTATTCTGCATCAGTGCGGTTTACATTGAACAAACTGAAATTACATTGAACAGGGCATTATAACTTGGAGATAACTATTTTACAGGAAACATGGGCTATGTAGGGTTAAGTGGCTTGCCCAAGACCACAAGGAGCACCTGTGGGACTAGAAACCCCAGTCCTTCCGGCCTGAGGTTGCTGTCCTCTAGTGGGATTTGAACCCCCGACCTTCCGGCCTGAAGTACCTTGCCCCAACCACTAGTCCACTCCTCCACTGGGTACCGGTGGTCTCCACTGGTACCGACATCCAGACATTGGTTGCGTCGATGGATCAGAATATTCTGACCATGCAGCGTGCCATCACGGCATTCATACAAGTTTCGACGCCTCCGGTACCGCAACAAACTCCGCAGCGGTACCCTGTCCTGTGATGCCCATCGGTACCGATCACTCCCGATGTCGATACCACTCGGTACGCGTATCGGGCTCTGCAAGAGCATCCAGACAGGCGATACTTCGTTTCTTCTGAGGACTCTGATGAATCAGAGGCTTCTGTCGAAGCATCGGTACTCCTTCCTCAGGAGCCCTCTTCTCCAAAAAGAAGAATGTCTCCTCCAGAAGACTTGTCTTTTCAAGACTTCATTAGGGAAGTGGCCAGGGGCCTCTCTGTTTCAGTGGCCCCTGAACCAGAGCCTAGAGCCAAGAAATTAGATATTTTACAATATCCTAAGGCTCCTAAAGAAGCAGCTACTTTACCAATTCATGAGATCCTTTATGATCACAAGTTGGGCATATGGGAGACACCTCTTACTACTTCCCCTCATTCTCGCAGGTTGGACACCATGTACCGTGTTCCTCCTTGTCCTGGCTTTCATAAAACTCAGCTTCCTCACCACTCTATTGTGGTGGAGTCTGCTATGAAAAAGATAGAATGCTAAAAGACACTCATCTAATCCTCCAGGAAGAGAATGCAGTACCTTAGATGCTTTTGGCAGGAGAATTTTCCAGGCCAATATGCTTACTGCCAGAATCAACTCCTATAGTCTCTATATGGGGATGTTTCTAAAAGAAGTTACAGATCATCTGCTATCTTTATCTCCTTTTATCTCAGAAGATAAAAGGGAAGAGTTTCTTACCTGGTTTAAACATGCCCAGGATGTGTCCAAATTCTCCAACCATGCAGCCTTTGACTCTTTTGAGTGTGCCAGCAGAGCCTCGGCTATTGCCATAGGGGCACGCAGACCTGCTTGGTTGCAAGCTTCTGATTTGGAACCCTGGGTCCAGGATGGATTAGGAAATCTTCCTTGTACCCGTGAAAACCTTTTTGGTAAGGATTGGCAAGCAAAGATCACTCAGATGGATGCTGAAAATTCTGCCTTAGTCTTTCAAAGTCTACTTCTGCTCCTGCTAGAAAAAGGTTATTCAAAAAGACTTTCTTTCCCAAAAAAGGGAAATATTATCCTGGTTATGGTCTCCAGGCATCTTCTACAGGTCGTTTTGCTGCAAAGCGTCAGCAACAACCTAAACAAGCCAAGCCTAAGGCTACAAGGACTGCTATGGCCCAACAGCCTCAGCCTCCTCAGGGCCTTTGACTTACAACTTGTGAACTTAGCCTTTCTGGCTCTAGAAGAACCAGAGCCTCTCACCATTCCAGGAAGGTTAGTTCATTTTGCTCCCAGATGGGAACAAATCACAGCAGAGCAATGGACCCTCTCCATCATAAGGGAGGGGTACAAACTTCATTTCTTAAACCTTCCTCCTCACACTATGGTGAGACAGTTCAATTTTCCAACATCTCTCCTCGACCTTCTGGGTCAGGAGATTGCTACCCTTCTTGCCCAAAGGGCAATAGAAGAAGTACCCCTTCTTCAACAGGGTTCAGGGTTCTACTCACCCTATTTTCTTATACCAAAGAAAACAGGGGGCTACAGACCCATATTAGATCTCAGAGAATTGAACAAGTTTCTATGCAAGGAGAAATTCAAGATGATTTCTCTCGGTGCTCTCCTTCCATACCTTCAGAGTCAGGATTGGCTTTGTTCTCTAGATCTCAAGGATGCGTACACCCATGTCCTCATCCTTCCAACACACAGAAGGTTCCTTCGGTTCCTTTATCAGGGAAAGCACTACCAATACAGAGTGCTTCCTTTCGGTCTGGCCTCTGCTCCAAGAGTGTTCACAAAATGCATGGCAGTAGTAGCTGCATTTCTATGCACTCTAGGAATATTTGGATTCCCATATCTGGACAACTGGCTCATCTGAGCACCATCCCAGTCAGAGGCCCAGACTTCCCTAGCCTGCACAAGGCGTGTTCTTCAGTATCTGGGACTTGTGATAAAAATCCCAAAATCACAACTCACCCCTACTAAGTCATTAGAGTTCATAGGGGCCTTGCTAGATACCACAACTGCAAGGGCCTATCTTCCCCAGGCCCATTGCCTACGCTTGGTGCAGTTAGCCTCTCCAATTCAGTTAAAATCCCATTTAACTCCTCGAGAGATGTTACAACTGTTAGGCCACATGGCATCCACCGTGCATGTGGTTCCTTATGCTTGCCTTCACATGAGGGCAGCTCAGTGGACTCTGTCCACCCAATGGACCCAGGCATCAGGTTGCCTGTCAGACAAAATAGCAACCTCCAGTCGCCTCTTTTGGTCCCTCCAGTGGTGGAGGTCCACTCAAAATCTGTTGCTGGGGTCCCCCTTTCAACAGTTTCTACCCCAAGCAACCCTCACAACAGATGCCTCCCCAAAAGGTTGGGGAGCTCATCTACAAGATCTCTCCACCCAGGGCATCTGGTCTCCACAGGAGACATCTCTACATATCAACCTCTTAGAGCTCAGAGCAATTCTTCTAGCTCTGAGTCTTCCACACCCTGCTCAGCTACAAGACAGTCCTCATCCATACGGACAACCAAGTAGCCATGTTCTACGTGAACAAGCAGGGTGGGACTGGCTCTCTGTCGCTTTGCAACGAAGCTTTGAGATTGTGGGCCTTCGCCAGAGAGCATCAGATTCATCTCATGGCAGTGTATCTTCCAGGGGTTCAAAACTCTTGGGCAGACAGACTCAGTCGAGTTCTGCTTCCACACGAATGGTCCCCCCATGGGGACCAGATAGCCAGGATCTTTCGAATTTTTGGAACCCCAGACATAGACCTGTTTGCAAGTCCGTGGAATGCCAAACTTCTCCAGTTCTGTTCCAGGATTCCGTGTCAGGGAGTTCAGGCCAGGGATGCCTTCCTCCTCCACTGGGGGCAAGACTTCCTCTATGCCTTTCCACCCATTCCCCTAATTTCTAAGACACTGTTCAAGCTTCAGAGAGACAAGGGGTCTGTGATCCTCATAGCTCCACGTTGGCCACGCCAAGTGTGGTACCCTCTACTACTTCATCTCTATCAAGCTCCCTCCCTGGACTTGGGATCTGCTCCAGACCTCCTGTCCCAGGAGGAGGGAACGTTATGGCACCCAAATCCCCAGTCTCCATCTCAGAGCCTGGTTGCTGAAGGCCTAGACCTTCAAGATTGGCATCTGTCTCAGCAAGTGAAGGATATCCTTCATGCTTCCAGAAAGCCTTCCACTAGATGTTCCTATGCTTTTAAATGGGAAAGGTTTACCATTTGGTGTGCAGAGAAGGGTCTTAACCCTCTTGCAATACCTCTGAATTCTTTACTAGAGTATTTGCTGCATTTATCCCATGCAGGCCTCAAAACGAATTCAGTAAGTGTCCATTTGAGTGCTATTGCAGCAAACCTTAAGCCTCTCAATGGACACCCTATTTCCTCTCATCCTCTTATTGCAAGATTCATGAGAGGCCTTCTTTTAACTAAACCTCCCATTAGACCCCATCCAGTGGCATGGGATTTGAATTTGGCTCTTGGCCAGCTTATGAAGCTACCCTTTGAACCCTTAGCCACTACCTCCTTGAAATTCCTTTCCTGGAAGGTTATTTTTCTCATTGCAGTCACCTCAGCTCGCCGTATCAGTGAGCTGCAGGCCTTGGTGGCTAATCCTCCTTATACAAGGTTCCATCATGACAAGGTAGTCATCAGAACTAATCCACACTTTATGCCTAAAGTGGTCTCGCCTTTTCATCTGAACGAGGAGGTGTATTTACCTGTCTTTTTTCCAGGACCTCATGCATCAAGTGCAGAGGAATCTTCATACCCTGGATTTTAAAAGAGCACTTGCTTTCTACTTACAAAGGACACAGCAACATAGAAAGTCTTCTCAACTCTTTGTTGCTTTTGATCCCTCTCATTTAGGACTTCCCGTCTCTAAGAGAACTCTGTCCAATTGGATTTGCTCAGTGTATTTCCTTCGCCTACCAGAGTAAGAACCTTTCTCTGGAGGGCCATGTCACAGCTCACAATGTGAGGGCCATGGCAGCCTGTATGGCTCATCTAAACTCTGTGTCCATCGACCAAATCTGTCAAGCGGCCACCTGGGCCTCGGTTCATACCTTTACAGCCCATTACTGCTTGGACAAGGACTCCCGCCGGGATGCCTTGTTTGGTCAGGCTGTTCTCAAACACCTGTTCCATACCTAATCAACTCCTACCCCCCATCCCTGGTTGGATGCCCGAGATCCATTGGGTGAGGTAGAGCCCTTCTCAGGGACTCACAACTTTGGAGATCTCCCTGGCATCTCTAGCTGGGGAGTCCCCATATGTGAAGACTCATTCCTGCTTGTTCCTGGAGATAGCACAGTTACTTACCTGTAGCAGGTGATCTCTGGGAACAGCAGGAATAAGTCTTCACAACCCACCCACCTCCCCTAGGAGTTGTATCTCTCTATCTTTCCTTTCCTCTCTCTCTCTTTCCTTTCCTCTCTCTCTTTGTCTCAGCTTTAAAACTTGAACTGGAGAGAGGCGGTTAGGAAAGGCGGGAAGGCAGCGCGCAGACGCTGTGGGATGCTCCCAAAAGCTTTCTTCTCCAGGACCAAGCAGGAAGTCAGTCCTCACTTATGGGTGACGTCGGCGCCGATGGAGCCCTCGCGGAGCAATTTTCCCCAGCTTTCAAAGAAAGCCTTTGGGAATTGCAGCGCGCATGCGCGGTCCTCTTCCCGCCCAAGGGTGCCATCTTAGCCAGTCTTCTTTTTTCCGCGGAGCCCTACAGACGTCCCCGTCTTGTCCCCGCGAAAAAGTCGATATTCTTCATTATTTTGTTTTATTTTCCTTCGGTTCGACGCCGGTCTTTTTCCCGCCCGGACTCGCGACGCCGGTCACGAGTCCTCTTCCCTTTTTTCGGTTTTTCTGACTTTCGTTTTCGATTTTTCCCTGGCAGCACGGTCCTTTGACCTCGCAGGGGCCCTTTTTCCCCCGATGGCTGCCAGTGGTTTTAAGCGGTGTGGTCAGTGTGACCGAAATATGTCACTAACTGACACACACGACTTTTGCCTCCGCTGCCTGGGCCCAGATCATGAGGAACTGATCTGTGGGCCCTGCGGCAAAATGTCCTCAAAAGCGTTGAGAAGTCGGCAGCATCAGCGTGATAGGATCTTCGCTGACCCCAGCCGTACCCGGACCTCGTCGGAGGCCTCCGCGTCCAAAGGCTCCAGCTCGGACCGTCGCCGGAGTTCCTCCGACGGGTTCTCCCTCCGGGGACCATCGTCGGAAGGTGAAACCCGTGAGGGCGGCGTCGGTGGACGCTCCTGGTTCCGCGAGGGCCAGGTCGCATAGCCCCGACAGCCGCCCTGGGTCCTTGGAGAAGGAGCACCTCACGAAGCGACCTCGCCTGGAGTCGGAGATGCCTGCTCGGGTAAGTCCTGTGGTCCTTCTGGACTCGCCTCCGCGACAGCCGACGTCGGGCCCGACGCCGTCGGGGCCCGAGTCGGGGGCTGCTGGGTCACCTGAGCTCGGACTCAGGTTGACGGCCTTGGAGAGCAGACTGTCTGCCTTCATGGACCAGCAGCGGGCACTGCTCGCTGGCCTCGCTGGCGCCGCTGCCCCGACCGCCGGGACGTCGACGTCCAAGTCGACCCCGGAGACCGAGCCGATCCTCGAGTCGATGCGAACTCAAGTCGATCCTCGGTCGAGGTCACCCTCGGCCTCCTGTTCGGGACCGAGGTCGCCGACGCCGACTCCCTCGGCGTCGGGGCGGCAGGCGCCGCGCCCTGCCCGGGTCGACCCCACCGAGTCCTCGTCGGAGTCGGTCTGGGAGTCGGAAGAGGAAGAGTCGCCTGATTCTTTCCGGACTCGGTGTGTCCCCTCGGACTCACCGGAGTCCGAGCCTCGGAAGCAGTCCCCCCTGGAGGATGCCCGGTTCTCGACGCCCTCCAGTATGACTCTCCCGCAAGGGAACACTTTACTGTACCGGTTCCTCCTATGCTGGAACGACTACTCTTCCGCATGTGGGAGAGTCCGGCCTCCTCGCCGGTCCTGAGCAAGCGGGTCGATTCTATCTATCGAGTTCGCAAGAGCCCTGGCTTTCAAAAGGCACAGCTACCACACCATTCCATGGTAGTGGAATCGGCCATGCATCGTCTTAAGAGCCAGAAGATGCACTCCTCGGTGCCTCCTGGCAGGGAGGCCCGTAACCTGGATGGCCTTGGTAAGAAGTGTTTCCAGGGCTCTATGCTCGCATGTCGTGTCCAGACTTACCAGCTATACATGGGCATGTATCTCCGAGATCTGGCTAAAGAGCTAGCCGGATTCTCCGCTGGTTTGTCCGAGGAACCCTTGCGGAGGTTCCTGGCCTTGTCCACTGGCATTCGGGAATGCTCAAAGTTCATGTCCCGAGCAGCCTATGATGGCTTTGAAGCATCGGCTCGAGTGGCCGCAGCCGGCATCGGTGCCCGCCGACAGGCTTGGCTTCAGTCGTCTGACCTTGAGCCCTGGGTGCAGGACAAGTTGGTCGATGTCCCCTGCCGAGGCGAGAACCTCTTTGGCAAGCCCATGGCTGAGAAGGCTGCACAAATTGAGACTGAGACTCTCACCAGGACCAGGCTTTCTAGGAAGACCTCTGCCCCTTCCCAGAAAAAGAAGGGCTCGGGGAAAAAGTCCTTTTACCCGAGGAAGGCGGCTGCCTACAAACAATACCCCCATTATCAGGCCCCTGCAGCTCCCCAACAGGGCCAGCAGGCCAAGGGACGGGGGGTAACGGGTCCCGTAGGCAGCAAGCCCCCAAGCCTGCACCACCAGCCCCTGCTCAGCAGGGTGGGGGCTTTTGACTCCTTAAGCATAGCCTCTCCCCCCCCGCTGGTTCCTCCCAGCACCGGAGGCCGGCTGGTTCACTTCGGCCACAGGTGGTCCAGCATCACCTCGGATGCCTGGGTGCTTCAAGTAGTGCGAGAAGGCTATCTTCTCCACTTCCACCAGGTCCCTCCCTCCTATTTTCCGGGAGAACCTCCACGACCCCCTCTGCACAGGGAATTGCTCCTTCAGGAGTTAGCGGGTCTTCTACAGGAACAGGCGGTGGAACCGGTGCCCCACCACCTGAGAGGTCAAGGCTTTTACTCCAGGTATTTTCTGATACCAAAGAGAACAGGAGGCCTCAGACCCATCCTGGACCTGCGCAACCTCAACAAGTTCCTCGTGCGAGAGAAGTTCAAGATGCTTACCCTTGGAATCCTTCTGCCCTACCTCCAGCAGGGAGATTGGCTATGCTCTTTGGATCTAAAGGATGCCTACACGCACATCCTCATCCACCCAAGCCACCGACAATACCTAAGGTTTGTGGTGGCAGGAAATCATTACCAGTACAGAGTACTGCCCTTTGGCCTGTCCTCCGCACCGCGAGTCTTCACAAAATGTCTCGCGGTGGTGGCGGCCCATCTCCGGCTTCACGGCCTCTGTCTTTCCGTACCTCGACGACTGGCTCATCAGAGCAGCGTCCGCTCTGGAGGTCACCAACGCAACGCGCCGCACGGTGACTCTTCTGCAGCACTTGGGCTTTGTTATAAACTTCGCAAAGTCTACTTTGCTCCCCTCACAGGATCTCGAGTTCATCGGCGCAAGGCTGCACATTCCTCAGGCACGAGCATACCTACCGCTCGACAGGGCTCAACGGCTCATGGACCTAGCCGACCGTTTTCGCAGCCAGCCCCTGGTCTCAGCCAGGCGCTTCCTGAGACTACTCGGCCATATGGCTTCCACTGTCCATGTGACTCCCAATGCCCGCCTGAGTATGCGGCCTGCTCAATGGTGTCTCCGCCAGCAGTGGCGACAAGCCACAGGCGGCCTAGCAGACCTAGTGCGCGTCTCCCAGCCGCTGCTCTCGTCTCTCCGGTGGTGGCTTCAGCAGCCGAACCTGATATTCGGAATGCCTTTCCAGTCACCTCAGCCGGCCCGGGTGCTGACGACAGATGCATCCCTCCTGGGCTGGGTGCGCATTGCCAAGGGGCACGTACTCAGGGCCTCTGGACCAAGTGGGAGTCTGCTCAGCAGATCAACTTCCTGGAGCTCAGGGCGATCCGCCTGGCTCTCAAGGCTTTCTCCCACCTGACTTCTCACCAGTCCGTCCTTGTCCAGACGGACAATCAAGTGGCCATGTTCTACGTGAACAAGCAAGGGGGCACGGGCTCCTTCCTCCTCTGCCGGGAGGCACAGAGGCTCTGCTCTTGGGCCGTCAGTCACGGCATTCTCCTCAAGGCAGTTTATCTCCCAGGCCAAGAGAATTACCTGGCGGACAAACTCAGCAGGATCCTCCAGCCGCACGAGTGGATTCTGGATCCCTTGGTAGTTCAGAAGCTCTTTCTAAAGTGGGGCCTCCCCACGGTGGATCTCTTTGCCAGTCCTCACAACCGGCAACTTCCTCGCTTCTGCTCTCGTCAGCCCCACCCCCTTCGGGTTGCGGCGGACGCTTTTCTACTCTCATGGTCGGGGAGCCTTCTGTACGCTTTCCCTCCCATTCCGCTAGTCTCTCGGACTCTTTTCAAGGTTCTCCGAGACAAAGCCTTCATGATCCTGGTGGCCCCTCGCTGGCCCAGACAGCCGTGGTTTCCGCTCCTGCTGCAATTAGCGGTGGAGGATCCATTCCCTCTGGGGTTTCAACCGAACCTCCTCACTCAGGATCAGGGGTCTCTGCTACACCCCAACCTCAGGTCTCTCAACCTAATGGCCTGGCTGCTGAGAGGGTAGTCCTTGCTCCCCTTCTCCTGCCGGCAGAGGTGGAGGAGGTCGTCTTGGCTTCGCGACGGCCTTCTACCCGCAAATGCTACGCCCTTAAATGGCGTCGCTTTACCGTTTGGTGTACCCAACAGTCTCAGGATCCCTTCTCCTGCCCGGTGTCGGTGATCTTGCAGTACTTGCTACACCTCTCTAATCTGGGACTTAAGTCCAACTCCGTCAAAGTTCACCTCAGTGCTCTTTCAGCACATCATGTGCCGGTGGACGGCAGACCTCTTTCCAGTGACCCTCTCGTAGCGAGGTTTCTCTGAGGTCTCCTTCTACTTAAACCACCTCTGTGCCCGCCAGCGCCTGACTGGGACCTGAATGTGGTTTTACAGCGGATCACCTGTCCGCCTTTTGAACCTATGGCTACCTGTTCTCTCCGTTTTCTTTCTTGGAAAACACTGTTCTTGATAGCCCTCACTTCCGCTAGACGCGTAAGTGAATTGCAGGCCCTCGTGTCTGATCCCCCTTACACTCGGTTCTACAAAAATAGGGTAGTCCTACGGACTCACCCAAAATTTCTTCCAAAAGTGGTCTCCCCTTTTCACATCAATCAGGAGGTGGTACTTCCAACCTTCTTTCCCAGACCACACTCCAGCCGAGCTGAAACGGTCCTCCATACCCTGGACTGTAGAAGGGCTTTGAACTTCTACCTTGACCGTACGCGGGAGCACCGTAAAGCTGCTCAGCTTTTTGTGTCTTTTGACCCCAATAAATTGGGGCTCCCGGTCTCCAAGCGTACTCTGTCCATCTGGGTTGCGGACTGTATCTCTTGGGCTTATGGGGCAGCCGGACTCTCCTTGGAAGGTCGAGTCACGGCTCATTGCGTTCGGGCAAAGGCCACGTCAGTGGCTTACCTCCGCTCTGTTCCGCTGGCAGACATCTGCCGGGCCGCTACTTGGTCTTCGAGCCAGACTTTTGCGGTCCATTACTGTCTCGAGAGGGAGTCCCGCAGGGACAGTGCTTTCGGACAGGCAGTCCTCCGTAATCTCTTTGAGGTCTGAGCAACTCCTACCCTCCATCCCGGATGTGGGCTACCGGTGGGATATAATTCAGCGAAGATTCTTTCCTTCTGTGCTGCTGAGCTAGAGGGAGCTCATTTTTGTGCTTAGGGTCTCCGGTAGCCTTGAGCTTGGGAGTCCCATAAGTGAGGACTGACTTCCTGCTTGGTCCTGGAGAAAGCGTAGTTACTCACCTGTAACAGGTGTTCTCCAGGAGCAGCAGGAATCAGTCCTCACTACCCTCCCTCCTCCCCTTGGAGTTGCAATCGTCTGCTTATGTTCTTTTTGCAAATTTTTTATGCTGTCTTTTTTAGCTCTGTCATCTGACTGGTTAAGATGGCACCCTTGGGCGGGAAGAGGACCGCGCATGCGCGCTGCAATTCCCAAAGGCTTTCTTTGAAAGCTGGGGAAAATTGCTCCGCGAGGGCTCCGTCGGCGCCGACGTCACCCATAAGTGAGGACTGATTCCTGCTGCTCCTGGAGAACACCTGTTACAGGTGAGTAACTACGCTTTACTGGACGCTGGGGAGCGTTCCCGCGCAGGCTCCGTCGGTACCGACGATACCCATATGTGAAGACTTATTCCTGCTGTTCCCAGAGATCACCTGTTACAGGTAAGTAACTGTGCTTTACCTGCATGCTCCCTTTTACTGTCTTGTTCCGGTGGCAGTACCTGGTTTCCCTACCATCAGTCATTTACTGTTTCTTCATGGTAGTTCTCACTTAGTTGATGTGCATGTTTGTAGATGTTGATATAGTGTGTGTCCTCCTAAACCCTCCCCTCTCCTTCCTCCTTTCTCCGTCTTTGTGGATAACTCTCTTTTCCTCCCTGTCTTCTTAGCTCGCAACCTTAGGGTCATCTGACTCTTCTCTCTCCTTTACCGTACGCACCAAAATGATAGCTAAAACCTGCTGTTTCTTTATAACATTAACAAAATTCGCCCATTCCCATTCCTCCAGTTCAGTTCTCTACCTCTGGGTTGTCAACCTCCTCCTGCAGCTTGGAGACTGGCATGTCAGAGTCATGACATCACTGGATATAGCCTGTCGGACCCTCCCATCAGCCCCAGTGTGACCAGTCTCCATGCAGCAGGAGGACATTGTGAGCCTGGTCCAAGGCTCACTAGAGGAACAGATAAGGCATCTGTAAGATAGCGTAGATTAGTTGAATTTGGTTTTAACTTGCTTTTAAGGGGTTAGATATTTGGGTGCTGATCCTTTAAAAAAAAAAAAAAAAAAAGAAAACCAAAAAAAAAAAAAAATCCCACCTTTCTTACATGCTCCCTGCCTATAGGTTTTTTGCCTCCTGTAAAAGTTACCTGTGCCTTTGCCAGGAGATCTCTCCCAGACGTTTCGGGGGAGAGCTCCCTGACTAGCCACTCCGTCCCTCTGGTCCCGCAGAGCTACTGAGTCGCAGCTGCAGGGAGTCGGCTGGATAATGGCGGAATGGACAGAGGGACAGTTACGCCGGCGGCACTTTCCTGATGTTTCATGAGTGCTGACGCGGCGCGAGAGCACAGGTACGGGCACGGCAGTCCTGGCCGGTAGTCATTGCACTGGTTTCAGGCTGTTGGAGCAGCGGAGGCTGGGCCTGACAGCGGGGCAGACTAGCAGTGGTGGCTTTGGTGCCTTTTTCTTCTCCTCCATAGCTGGTGGCGGCCATTTTAAAGAGCGCAAGGGAGTGCATGGCTGCCGAGCGGGAGGGGAACCGATAAGGCATTTGTTGGGTTTTTTTTGGAGGCTGCTTGCATCGGATCCCCTGGGTTTGCAGGGTTCCTTCTTTGGTTTGTCCTTTCAGTACATTTCATTACTTTTAATTCTTTTAATTGCTGGTTTTCTTTCGGCTTCTCTGGTGGGATTTTCAGCCCTAGGGGGGGAAGGCTTCTGCCGCGCCGACTGAGAGGCCTGCTTTTTAAGTGTCTCGGTGGAGAAGCTATGAGGATTTTTTTTTTTTCTTTTCCATGATATTTTTATTAATAGATCCACAGTATAAAACAACAGTACAAGAAACACACTAGAATGTATACATCTCTAGGGTACGCTAACAGAGCTCAAATGTACACCCCCCAGGGTACACAAAAGATCGGTACCCCCACTAAAGCCCCCCCCCTGCCCTCTCCCCCGAGGCTGGCTGCCACACAAGCAAATTGAGTATACACTTAAGAGGAATAAGCTAAATGGAAAACACTAACATCCATCAAGCTGATAAGCAGAATAGGAGACACAGATTATTTTACGGATTCTGAAACATCCTATCAGTACAAACATACCGGGCTCCCACATCCCCTGAGCACAATTCATCAGTGTGGTGAAATCCCCCCCCCCAAACCCCCGAAATCAACAGGCGGCAACGTGGGATCTCTAAGTCGATGAGATCTCCCCATCCCTCTGTACCCCTGGGCCCCATAAGATCCTTTCCTCGTCAACCCAACGGAGGTAGGGACCCCATATGTCCTGAAACCGCACCATCCGTTGCTGACGGAGGGCAGTGAGGCGATACATCAAGAAAAGATGCGCCACTCTCTGCTTGACCTCCTCTAAAGTGAGCGGAGCTATTGCCCTCCATTTGCACGCAATCATGTGCCTCATTGCCCCACACACCACCTTGCACCACTTCGACCCACCTCCCACATTCAACAGAACCAAACATGGACCCAGCTCAATACAATCACCCAAGACCACACCCATCCATTCCGCCACCTCATGCCACCGGGGCCCAAGTTTAGGGCACGCCCACCAGATATGCATAACGGATCCCGCCTCCCCACACTCTCGCCAGCATAAGCCCTTCCCCCCCCACACCATTTCTGTAACCTCTGGGGCGTCAAATGCCGTCTATACAGCATTTTATAATTTTGCTCCAAAATTGAGGCAGATAAAACCCCCCGAAACAGCCCCTTATAAACTACTTCCCAATAGTCAGCATCCCAACACACATGTAGATCTCGCTCCCAAGCTTTCTTGTGGGCCCACCTCCCATTATCCAGAGGCTCCATTAATCCGTACAACCGTGATATCAGTCCCTTAACCACCCCACGGTCCACTAGCCCATCCACGACCGCCCCTGCCTCGCCCCCCCCCCCCCAGCCCCCTAAGCTTTGACGAAAATGACGTGCTTGCACATATTGGTACCTGTCCCCTTCCAACACCGAAAATTCTTTCTGTAGGTCTTCAAAGGACACCCAGTCTTTAAACAGCCCGACATGGCCGAGCCCCTGTCGGGACCACCGCTGGAACGTAGGATCATACCGCCCCGGTGGAAAATCAGGATTATCCAGCAGGGGCGTAAACTTAGAGCAGCCCCGGTCACCATACCACCGCGAACGCCATTTCATCCAATGACGCAACGTAAGTGTGATATAGGGGTCCCCCGCACCCTGTTCCAAAGATCCAACGGCTCGCACCCAAACTATATTAGATAAGCGTCTCCCCCCCCCCAAACCCATCTGCTCCAACTCCACCCATTCAGCTGTATCATGCAAGAGCCACTCAAAAACCGCCCAGACCCTAGCTGCTTCATAATATCTACCCAACTGTGGCATTCCCATACCCCCTTTGCGACGGGGCGCATACAAGATGTTCCGGGCCACCCGCGGCCGCCTACCCTGCCACACAAAAAACAAAAGCTTATCCTGTAGCTTCCGCAGATAGGCCCCCGGAATCTTGACGGGCAGATTCAGAAAAAGATAGAGGAGCTGAGGCACCACGATCATCTTAAGTCTATCCGACCAAGCCAAGAAATCTCAAAGGCCCCCCACCGCTCAAGCTCTCGAAGTATCTTGTTTCGAGCCGGTAGGTAATTCTCCTGAAATAAATTACGGCTACGGTCGGCGATCTGTACCCCAAAATACCGAATGCTAGACTTAGCCCACCGAAAGGGAAAAGCCTTCTTCAAGCACTCCACCGTCTCCCTAGTGATGGAGAGGTTCAGTATTTCTGACTTCGTGGGGTTCATACGAAACCCTGTCAAAGCACCGTAGGTGGTTAATTCCTCTAGGATAGCCGGAAAAGTTCTCAAGGGGTCAGTAACAAAGAACAGAACATCATCGGCAAAGAGGGAGATCTTATGGGGCGTTGCGCCCACCACTACACCCCGTACCTCTGCACAATCTCTTATCCTCTGGGCCAGCGGTTCCATAGCAAGTATAAAAAGCAGTGGGGAAAGCGGGCATCCCTGCCTCGTCCCGCGATGCAATTCAAAAACTTGGGTGGTAGAACCATTGATTTTTAAGCAAGCTAAGGGCTGCCGATACAGAGCTCGCACCCAATCTAAAAACGGACCACCGATCCCCATCCGCTCTAGCGTCAAAAATAGAAAAGGCCAACTCACCCTATCAAATGCTTTTTCAGCATCAACTGCTAAGAAGGCCAGTTCGGCCCCCACTCTACCCCCATGCCATATTAAATTTAACACTCGCCGAATATTATCGGAGGTGTATCTCCCAGGCACAAAACCAGATTGATTTGGGTGTACTAATTTTGCCAAGTGCGGAAGCAGCCGGTTAGCTAAAACCCGCGTAAAAATCTTAAGGTCACTGCCCAGTAGGGAGATAGGCCTATAGGAGCCACATTCTAAGGGATCTTTCCCTTCCTTATGTAAAATACTCACCCCTGCCAACCGCAAGTATGGCGGCAGGATACTACCCTCCTTAAATGAATTATACATTTTCACCAAGGGCCCGACCAAGTAGCCCGCAAAAGTTTTGTAAAAACGGTTGGGAAAGCCATCCATGCCAGGGGCCTTATGGGTCCTCAGGCCTTTAATCACTGTCAGGACCTCAATCTCCCCAATAGGAAACGAGAGAGCCTCCGAATCCGCACTAGACAAACCCGGCAACCGGACAGTGTCCAAAAAATCCCGTATCGCGGCCTCCGACACTACAGTTTCCGGTGTGTAAAGCTCCCGGTAATACTGGACAAACCTATCTTCGATCTCTTTACCCAACCATAACAGTCTGCCCTCCTTCCCCTTCACTTTCACTATAGCATTCCTAGCGGCCATTTTCTTGACCCAACGCGCTAGCAGCCTACCGGCCTTATTACCCTACTCAAAAAAACCGCTGTTGCAGTAACATTAGTTTATGCCGGATCCCCTGCATGTGTAATTCACTCAAAGCCAACCGCGCCTTCCTCAACTGGCCCTGCACTGCCACATCCAACGCCCCCCGCTTCAGGCGCATTTCCAGCTCCCCAATCAAGGCCAACAAGTCCGATTCCTTCTGAAGCCGCATCTTTTTTCTATGGGTGCCTATAGCAACCAGCTTCCCGCGAATCACCGCCTTCAGGCAGTCCCAAACAGTTCCCGGGGAACAATCCCCATTATCATTCAATAGCAAGTACTCTTCCACATCTTTCCGTATTTGTTTCACTACCTCCGCGTCTTCCAACAGGGACTCATTCAACTTCCCCCACCGCTTAGCAGGGCTCGAATTTCCCAAGAGTAAAGTACAAATAATGGGAGCATGGTCCGACCATGTCCGTTCTCGAATCTCACAATCCTCCACACCAGCCAACAATAACTTATCAACAAACATGTCGATCCGAGAATACACCCCATGCACGGGGGAGAAGAAAGAGTAGTCCCGTCCACCAGAATGCACCTCTCGCCAGAGATCCACCACCTCCGAGGTTGCCATCATACGCTTCAAACGTAAACGATGCTTCCGAGTCAAAGACGAGGCCCCTCTTGAGGTGTCCACTAAAGGATTGAGAGCCACATTAAAATCCCCCCCCAGCACCAACTGCCCTTCCCCCTTGCTGACGAGCTGCCTCTAGTTCCCCCAAAAAGGCCGCCTGATCAGTATTGGGAGCATAGACACTAGTCAAAGTATACAGCTGTTGACCCCAGCGTAACTTAACCATCACATAATGCCCTCTCTTGTCCCGAATCACCTCCTCCACCCTCCCCAATACCCTGCTAGACAAGATTCCCACTCCTCCCTTTTTCTTCTCCACCTTATTGGAGGCATAATACTGTTGGGGATAGCGGGGATGCCTCATACGGCCCTCATCCTTAGGGAGCAGATGGGTCTCTTGAACCAAAACTACATCCCCCTCCAAACGAGAACATTCTTTAAAGAGCAGTTGTCCCTTATAAAAGGAGTTCAGACCCCTGACATTAAGAGTCACCAGCTTAAGTGCAGCCATAGACCTTCCCCTTCACTCTCTAGACCAAAGCCACCCCCATCCCCCCTCTCCCTTCCCCCCTCTCCCCCCTCCTGCCCACACCCGACCCCCACCCCCAAGCTCACCGCCCGATCTAGCAAGGTAGATTGGTTCCAGGTCACGTCAAGAAACCAGGGCAGCCCCCCGCACCACAAATAAACCCTCCCCCCATGTTAAAATACACCATGCAACAATACCCCGCATATTAACATAAAAGCTATCTATTTACTCAGCCAATTCCCCCCCTCCTTCCCCCCCCCCAACAGCAATGGAAAAGAAACCCCTCAACAACCATAAGATCTAAAACCCCAAAACTTCCACTAGGCAACATTGAAATACACTTAAACCCCCCTTTTCTTTCTCTGCAGCAAGACCCCTCCCCGCGCCCCCCGCACAGACCCAACAGGTTTGCCAAAAACTAAGGCTAGTCACTTCAAACTTAGAGAACACAGTTCAGGTGGCTGATGCAGCAGGTGGCAAGGCTGGCCTCAATTTACGCCACCGCCGCTCTCCGCCGGACACTCTGCTCCAGCTCGTCTGGTCGCTTGGAGAGAGCTCCGACCTCCCCCGCTCCCCGTTCGCCCGATGCAGATGTCGGGAGATTTGACCATCCCGCCTGTTTCATGCCAGGGATGGCCTCGTCTACTGTATGTGCCACAAAGGACTTTGTATTAATAGTGAACTGGAGGCCCACTGGGAACAACCAGCGGTAGCACACATTCTCTTCACGAAGCCGCCTCGTCACCAGCTGGTACTCCCGGCGCTTCTTCATGGTAATACTAGAGAGGTCAGCGAACACTTCCACATCAGCCCCATGCCAGTGGAGTTTCCCCAACTTCCGGGCCGCTTTAAACACTAGCTCTTTAGACCGGTATTCGTGCAAACACACAATATCTCGAACTCTATTATCACATTTTGGGCCGAGAGACCGGTGAGCCCGATCTACTCTGAGGCACACCCCCTTCACCTCCATGTCGGCAGCCTTCAGGACAGCGCTACAAAACTCTTCCGCTAAGGAAACATAATTGACTGCTCCATCCGCCTCCGGAAGAACCCTTATGCGAATGTTCGAGCGGCGGGATCGGTTTTCGAGGTTTTCCAGTTTCTGCAATATGTCTCCCTGTGCTTCTTCGAGCTCGGCCGTACGCTGCGCAGCAACGCCGAGCTGTTCATCATGCTCCTCTGTTTTATTTTCCAGATCTTCTAGGCGGGTACCGAGCGCAAACATATCGCCCTTTAGCTCTTTAAACCAGTTCTGTACCTCGAGTTTAAAAGTAGATAATTCTGAGTGATTTGATTCAAACCAGCTTTTCAGTTCTTCATGCAGGCACTGAATTTCACCGACATTGCCCTGCGCAGCCCCTCCATCCCCCCCCTTCCACCGCCCCATTGTGGCCAGCCACCAACTTGTTGACCTGTGGCTTCCCTCCTGCTCCCCTTTTAAAGGAGAAAGTCTTTAAGTCCATGCCAGCCTTTTTACCGGCCATCAGGTCGCAGAAAAATTCAATATCAGGCCCGCCACCCAACTCAATGGCCAGGCCACTCAGAGTTCCACAGGGCCTAGGCCTGCTATCCAAGCTCTTATTAGGTTTGCACTATCTTGTGAGGGCTCACTCAATAATCAGCCAACGTAGCTTGGACGCCCCCGGAAAACCCCCGGCGGGGGCCAATGCTGCTACTAAGGAGAGAGGATCAAAGGATAGGCCCCTCAGAAAAGAGCCTGCATTGTATGCTGCAGCAGATGAAAGTCTTTGAGATATCAGGAGCCCCGTCACTGTTCAAAGCGCCACAATGCCAGTCCAGCTCCCATAATCCTAGGCGCTACAACAGCCCTGTGGGCTGCAATGCTGCCACGTGGTCGAAAAACTCCAACGCTCCGGCGTCACTGGAACTCCTGCTCTCACCGGGCCCCGAGGAGAAGAACTTTGCCGCTACAGGCGCTCGGGACTTCAGCGCAACGCACCGCAGGTCGCAGGCTCACTCCCGTGCAGACTGCCCACTCTCCGCACTCCCAAGCTCCCGCCAAACACCATCTCTGACCGCAGTTGGGGGAGGGGGGGAGAAACGCTCCGGAGCCCGCCGCCGCTCACAGCACCCGCTCACCTTCAGCCCGGAGTTCAACTGCTGCGGCCAGCCAAACTTTTTGCCAAAACGGCGCATGTGACGTCCCGGTAGTGCTCCCGCCTCACTCCGCTATTTTTTTTCGGGGGGGGGGGGGGTGCTTAATTCTCCCTTTGCAGGGTACAGCGGCGGAGCCCGCTCAGAGCACCGCCATGCTGCCAGGTGACGTCACCGGAACTCGAAGCTATGAGGATTTAAGACACGTTTGTAGTTTTTTCCCTCCACGTAAAAAAAAAAAAAAAGTAGGGATGTGCAGGTTTACTTCTAGCTTTATGGCAACAAGACCACAGTGTGTGGTCTGCGGCATCCAGAGAGGCACAGTGGCCGATTCCAGGGTTTGCCACGGCTGTGCGTCACTCTTCTGTGGTAGAGTTGCAGATGGAGGTCAAAGAATCCACTGAGGCGCAGGGGGTGTCGACAGGGATGGTAGCGGAGTCGGTGCAATCAGGCGTACAAGGGTACGCATTGGAGGAGACGGCAGGGCCTTCAGGAGCGCTGTTGGCCCCGGGGCCGGCAGATCTTGGAGACTTTTCCCCAGATTTCATATTAATGATGCATCAGGCCTTTTGCTTGTGGCGTCAGGGCAAGATGCCAGCAGCGTTGCCGCTTTCTGTCCTTTCCCAGCAGACGGATGCTGAGGATGGGGGAGGGGGTCTGCCAGCGCCTAAGAGGACCAGGTCCCGAGCTCTGTCTCCTGCGGAGAGCGATTGGCCGGATAGCGAAGATCCCGGCTGGAAGCGTGAGGAGGGGTTAGAGGATCTGGAAGAGGGAGAGATCCAAGAACCCGAAGATCAGGATAAGATCATAAGGATCTTCCATAGGGAAGAGCTGTCAGCTCTCATAACGGAATCTATGCAGATGTTGAATCTCGCTTCTCAGTCCACTAGTGAGGAAGAGGTTGAAGATCCGGTTATTCAAGCAGTGCGGAAGATGCAGGTCGTGTTTACAGTCCACCGCATAGTCGACAGGATGATCCGGGAGGAATGGGATCAGCCGGAAGCGGGACTCAGAGGGATACACACAATGAATAGGCTCTATCCCTTAGCCGATAAGGACAAGGAGAGGTTCTGCTCGCCGCGGGTGGATGCGGTGGTGGCAGCGGTTACGAAGAAGACCACTATTCCGATGGAAGGTGGGGCAGCCTTTAAGGATGCGCAGGACCGGAAGGTTGAGAGCCTGCTAAAACAGGCTTTTGATGCGGATGCGCTGTCCTTGCAAGCCTCCATCTGTGGGGCTTGGGTGGCTTGTGCCTGTCTGCACTGGGTTCAGCGACTTCGTCTTTCGTCGCACCTGGACCAGGAGGAGCTCAAGGAGCTTGGCCATCTGGAGTCCGGAGCAGCGTATTTAGCAGATTTTCATTATGACTTGATCAGAGCTCTCGCTAATAGCACAGCGTCAGTAGTGGCCGCCCGCAGGTCTGTGTGGTTGCAAAGTTGGGCGGCAGATGGTTCGTCCAAGTCCCGTCTCAGTAAGTTACCCTTTAAGGGTCGGTTGCTGTTTGGGGAAGATCTGGATAAATTGGTAAAGGACCTCGGGGAGTCCAAGAGTGGCAGACTTCCGGAGGATAAACCAAAACAGGGGAAGTCCGGTCAGGGCTTTCGGAGTCAGTTTCGGGACTTCCGGAGATTTCGTACGGCGCGTTTTGGGAGCGCACAAAGGGGACGTGTTCCGTCGCGAGCCCAAGGATTCCGCGGCTTTCGTGGAGCGAATAGGTTTCTCCACGAATTCCTCGGCAGAGTCTCGAAAGCCACAATGAGATGAGGCGGGTTGAGTCAGAGGGCCCTCCAATAGGCGGGAGGCTTTGGGGGTTTCTTTCTGCTTGGACCCACATCACATCCGATCAGTGGGTGTTAGAGATTATTTGTCAGGGATACGTGCTGGAATTGGTGCGTCCGGTGCGGGATTCCTTTGTCATGTCTCCCTGCAGGGGACAAAAGAAGACCTTGGTAATCTGCAGTACGTTACAGCGGCTCCTACAATTAGGGGTGGTCGTGGAGGTACCGGAAGCGGAGTACAGTGTGGGTCGGTACTCTATTTCCTGGTGCCAAAGAAGGGCGGAACGTTACAGCCCATTTTGGATCTGAAAGGTGTAAATCGGTGCCTTCGAGTGCCGCATTTCCGGATGGAGACCCTTCGGTCGGTCATTGTGGCGGTGCAGCAAGGAGAGTATTTGACATCTCTCGACCTCACAGAAGTGTACTTACACATTCCAATCTGGTCAGCTCATCAGCAGTTTGAGGTTTGCTTTCCCTTGGGGGCCCTATCAGTTTCAGGCGTTGCCCTTCGGCCTGGCCACGGTGCAGCAAACTTTCACCAAGATCATGGTGGTGGTGGCGGCATTGCGCAGAGAATGAATTTTAGTGCATCCCTACCTCGACGATTGGTTGATCCGGGCCACGTCCCAGGCAGAGAGTGTGCAGGTAACGAGCAGAGTGGTGGCTTTCCTACCAAGTCTTGGTTGGGTGGTCAATCTGGCCAAGAGCAGGTTGGAGCCGTCTCAGAACCTCGAGTATTTGGGAGTGCGCTTCGACATGGAGAGGACAGGTGTTTTTGCCGGATCGGAGAGCCCAGGGTCTCAGGGGCCTGGTTCGCAAGTTCAGGACCATGCCGGCTCCCTCAGCATGGACTTATCTTCGAGTGCTGGGAATAATGGCAGTGACTCTGGAGGCGGTGCCTTGGGCCAAGGTGCACATGTGCCCCCTGCAGAGGTCGCTTCTTCGCCGATGGTCGCATCAGAAGGATTCGTTGAGCAAGCGGCTCCCATGTCTGCTCAAGGTCAGGCAGTCTCTGCGGTGGTGGCTGCTTCCGACGTCGTTGACAGCCGGAATGCTGCTGCAGCAGCCAGACTGGCTTCTGGTATTAACGGATGCCAGCCTCGAAGGCTGGGGAGCCCACTGCAAAAGCCGGGTCGCGCAGGGATCTTGGTCGCATCTGGAGAACGCATGGTCGATCAATCGTCTGGAGCTCAGCAGTTTTACAGGCACTGCAGGCGTTCGAGGCGGCGGTGGTAGGTCGCGCAGTCTGGGTTCTGTTCGACAACTCGGCGACGGTCGCCTACATCAATCGCCAGGGCGGCACGGGGATTGCAACCATGGAGGAGGCAGACTCCTTATTCGCTTGGTTAGAAAGTCGGTTAATGGTGCTTTCGACGGCGCACATTGCAGGGAGGGACAATGTGATGGCCGATTTTTCTCAGCAGAGTCTGAGTGGATGCGGGAGAATGGGAGCTACACCAGGAAGTGTTTGCTCAGATAGTGGGCCGCTGGGAGAGGCCTATAATGAATCTCATGGCAACCTTCCAGTCGGCGAAGGCCAACCGTTTCTTCAGCAGAAGGAGGGAAAGTATGTCGGAAGGCATAGATGTGGTGTTGCATCGGTGGCCGTCGACAGGCCTGCTGTATGTCTTTCCTCCATGGGCACTG
This sequence comes from Ichthyophis bannanicus, assembly GCA_033557465.1. NCBI lineage: Eukaryota > Metazoa > Chordata > Amphibia > Gymnophiona > Ichthyophiidae > Ichthyophis > Ichthyophis bannanicus. Next base: position 555,528,513 of record CM066031.1, read on the forward strand.
ATTGGCCGCGTAATTCAAAGAATCGGAGCTCATCTGGGAAGGGTGCTCCTGGGCACTGGACTGGCCGAGGCATCCGTGGTACGTGGACCTGGTGCGTCTCCTAGACGGCGATCCTTGGCGGTTGCCGGTGAGGGTGGATCTGTTGCGCCAGGGGCCACTCTTCATGCCTCAAATGGATCAGTTCTCGCTTACGGTATGGCCATTGAAAGGGCCAGGTTGATGAAGAAGGGTTATTTGCCTGCTGTCATTGCAACGATGCTTAGAGCTCGGAAACAATCTACGTCTCTGGCATATGTTCGAATCTGGCGCATATTTGAGGATTGATGTTTGAGGCGGCAGATCCGGGCAGCTACGGTCTGTTTCCTCGGTATTAAGTTTTCTACAGGATGGTTTTGATAAAGGTTTGGCAGCCAGTTCGCTGTGCATACAACTGGCAGCTCTCTTGTTATTGGGGAAAGGTGCAGGGTGTTGCGCTTGGCGCTCATGCAGACATTTTGCGTTTCCTCAAAGCAATTTTGAGATTACGCCCATCGCGTAGGGTGATGATCCCACTTTGGGATCTTAATTTGGTGTTAGCAGCATTAACCAAGCCGCCCTTTGAACCCTTGCGTTGGGCGTCGATGAAGGACTTGACATTAAAGATGGTATTTCTAGTGGCGATCTGTTCAGCAAGGTGCATTTCGGAGCTGCAGGCGTTGTCTTGTAGGGAACCGTTCTTGGCTTTTTCGAGGGAAAAGGTGGTGTTGCGGACGGTTCCGTCCTTCTTGCCGAAAGTGGTTTCCCCCTTTCACCCGAGTCAGGCGGTATCTCTGCCAGTTCTGGGCTCTCTGGATGGGGATGCTCAAGAGTGCAGTTTACATCGTTTGGATGTAAAGAGAGCGTTGCGACCACGGTTACTCAACCAATTCGCAAGTCAGACCGGTTGTTTGTCTTGTTCAGTAGAGTTCGCAAGGAAGAGGCAGCGGCGAAAGCTTCCATTGCCAGATGGATTTGGGAGGCTATTGCTTCCGCCTATCTGCTTCAAGGTCGGGTGGTGCCGGCAGGGTTGCGAGCGCATTCCACCAGAGCGCAAGCGTCTTGGGCGGGGCACAGTTCTGCCAGCAGAGATTTGTAGGGCGGCTACGTGGTCATCGCTGCATACCTTCAGTAAGCATTACCGTCTTGACGTGGCAGCTGCAAATGACGCCTGTTTTGGGTCAGCGGTGTTAAGTTCCGGATGGAAAGGCCCATTCCCTTGATTACTGCTCTGGTACATACCAGAGGTAGAGGACTGAACTGGAGGAACGATAAGGAAATGATAATTACACTTACCTGGTAATTGTAGTTCCTTGAGTGACGACAGTTTAAGTCCTCAATCCCACCCAGGGTTCTTTCATGGATGGTATCAGATCAGTAGCGCCATGGAAAGCATTACAGGTAGGTCTGTCTTTCAGTTGGTCTATTTTTCACCCTTTCCTTTGCCTACTTGTGTGTTTAGCAGGGAAGGGTGTAAGAAAGGATTGCCTAGTTAGAGAGTGATGGTTCAGTTTAGGTTACGTTTGTTATTATAGCTACTTATTTGTTGCTCGTTTTGAGTCTGCTTTGTTAATAGTTCACACTGGGGCTGATGGGAGTGTCTGACAGGCATCCAGTGATGTCATGACTCTGACATGCCAGTCTCCAAGCTGCAGGAGGAGGTTGACAACCCAGAGGTAGAGGACTGAACTGTCGTCACTCAAGGAACTACAATTACTAGGTAAGTGTAATTATCATTTCCTTTCCGAGCATACTAAGACACTTAACCACTCCTTAGTCGCCTCCCATCTAGACTATTGTAACCTACTTCTTGTTGGTCTCCTGAATCATCTCTCTCCCCTTCAATCTGTTCAACAGTCTGCTGCACAGCTAATCTTCCACCAGCCTCATCATTCTCATATTACCCCTTTTCTCAAGTCACTTCATTGGCTCCCTCTGTTTCTGCATCCAGTTCAAACTTCTCCTGCTGACCTTTAAGTGCATTCACTCTACAGCTCCTCACTACCGTTCCCCTTATCTCTCCCTACACCCTTTCTTGGGATCTCTTCTGGCAAATTGCTTTTATCTGTGCCCTTCTCTTCTAATGCTAACTCCAGACTTTGCTCCTTTCACCTTGCTGCTCCTTATGCATGGAACAAAATACCCTAATGTACATCAGGTGCCTTCTCTGACCCTTTTCAAATCCAGGCTGAAAACTCACCTCTTCGCTGCCGCTTTCGGATCTTGACTCACCTGGTCTCCTTTGTTTCCTTACCATTCCCCCTAGATGTATCTCATATATACTGTGTTGTCTGTCTTGGCTAGATTGTAAGCTCTGATGAGCAGGGACCGTCTTTTACATGTGTCTGTGCAGCGTTGCGTATATCTTGTAGCACTATACAAATGTTCAGTAGTAGTGTTTGGATTTTCAGATATTTGACCAAGTCCCTCATGAGTCCTCTCAGGAAACTAAAATATCAAGGGATAGGAATATGTGCTATACTGTGGATAGTTGTAAAAGAAAGTGAAGAAGGGAAAAATGAGTATCAGAGTAATAAAATCAATCTTCATTTGGGGGGAGGGTGACATAGATTCATGTTAGTAGGCATAAACATTGACCTTTGTGTGCATAAATGAAAATGAGATGCAATACTGAGTTTGTGAACCTCTAAGATGGCTTTAAAAACAAAGCCAGAACACTGTTGGACTATGTTTTCAGTTTTCTACCTGGGAAAAAGTCTATAGTAGAATGCCCCAGACGTCTGTACTGGTATCTGTGCTGTTTTATGAATGTTAACACTTACAGGAAAGGCTGCAGCAGGTGAGTTGATATTTGCAGATGTGTTATTCAAAGTTGTTAAACACAGGATTGCTAGGAATTGCAGAAGGATCTTGTGAATGGAGACTAGCCATTTGAATGGCAGATAATTTAGTGTGGACAAGAGCAAGTGATACACGGAAAACATTCTCAGCTATGGACAGTGCATTTTTCCTAGAAAAAAGTATTGATACTCATTCAGGGCTATTTCATTAAAACTAACCCATGGTTCTTATGTATTATCAGGCAATGAAAAAGGTGCCGGTACTCCGTACCACTGCATACCCCCTCAAAAAAAACTCTGGCTGCAGGTGTATAATGCTGGGTCCCATATTAGGAATCACTATCCAAGAGTAAGATCTTGAAGTCGTCATGTATAATGTTGAAATTTTCAACCCAGGGTACAGCAACTGCCTGAAAAAGAAAGTTATTAGAGGAATGGAAAACAAAACAAAGAATAACCATGGCCTCTGTATAGGTCTATGGTGTGACCACACTTAGAGCAACCTGAACTGCACATAATACTCAATTTCAGTATATATCAGAACTAGAAAAGGTTGAGAGAAGGGCAAGTTGAAATAGAGGGTATGGAACACCTCCCCTAATGAAAGGCATAAAAGATTAGAGTAAAAGATTTCCTGCATGTTAATACTGAATGCCATGTTGATTGATCCATCGCTGTGGAATCATTGGGTAGAAGGAAATATGCCACATTGAATAGCCAGTCCTTAATGTAGGTATTTGTCTATTCATCCCACCCACCCACTCAGAAAAATAAGTTTCATCCAGTGTGAACTAGCTGGTTAAATGTAAGGTAAGATGCTATTCGATTTAATGACTTGTCAATTTTTTTGTTTGCAGGCCAAACAGTTTTTAAGCAGCTTGATTTTTGAAAAACAGATAAGAGTACGACATAAAGTTACCTACAAGGATAACACTGTTGTCGTTCAGGCAGAGTTTGGAAACACAGATATTGCTGAGGAAGTGGCAAAGAAGGGGTTTGCTGAGAGATGCAAATCCATTGCCAACATTAACTACAATGGTGACAGAAAAGTGGATGGTCCTGTGTGCCCACCGAAGAATTCTAAATTACCATCCCCAGTATGGAAAAACAGATATGTGGAAAATATTCCTGTGGCAGAGCAACAGAATATGCCATTAATCAACAGGCAGAGAGGATGCTTTGGTAACCAAAGGTCTTCTGAGATGAAGTGTGAAAGAAATGCACTCCTTACAAAGTAAGTTTAATTGAAAAAAGTAAGGGAAAATTGAGCATTAGTAATGAAATCTGGTTTTTGCAGTGGGTGAGAGAGGGATGTAGATCTATTTTAATACGTTTATTAAATTTGATATACCGCCACTCATGAGAACATAGCATGGATTTTAATATGTGGATACATAAAAATATAAATATATGCAGTGTTGAGAGGTTTGTAAACCCCAGGGATGGTCTGTATATTAGCACAGTTTATATTCAAAACCTGTTTAAATCCTAATCTAAATCTTAAAAGAACTTCATTAAATAACTCTGACACAAGGGACATGGTTCCGTATTTATTCAGTAGTACACATACTTTTTCATACAAGGATTCGAACACTTTAATTAGTGGCCCCTCCTTGAGCAGCAGTAACTTCTGATTTGTGGCTCATGTAATTAGCCTTTAACCATAGGTGTAGTTCCGGATGTGTTACAGCAGGCAGTGGTAAACTCTATATTGAAGGGATCAGAGCAGAGAAGTGAGCTGGCGCATCTCACTGATGCTCCTTGGGCAAGTCATTTAACCCTTCATTGCCTCAGGTACAAATTTAAATTGTAAATCCGCGGAGGACAGGGAAATACTTCTGGAAAGACGAGCTAAACACTAATAATTACCGCCACAAATCAGAAGTTACTGCTGCTCAAGGAGTGCTGATGAAGGTGCCAGAAAAGGTAGTTTTTAACAGATTTGATTTTTTGTTTTTTTAAGACAAAACTATGCCGTTACACACCTCTGTCTGGATTCTGTAGTGATTCTAGGACAGAGCTGGTGTTGCTGGCCAAGATGTACAAAATCAAAGTGAGAACCAAGCAGGGAATAGATTTGCCAGCAGCCTCAAGATCAGCTGCTTTCATTGACTAGGAATTGGGATACCAAAATACTGACTAAGGTGGCTTTCATGTTATCAAGGGAGATCTCAGGTGGTTTATTGGAATAACTGCATCTGAGTTTGTTAAACAGGGAATCCCTTAAGGATTTCTGCTCTTGCCAATTCTGTTTAATCTATTTGACGCTATTGACTTTGCTTATGAATGAGCATGATGCTGAAAGTTATATTTATGCTGACGACATAGTGATTGGTCAGTGTGCCTGGAGACCAAGAGAAGATTCTTAGTTCCTTGGTAAAAATCTTTGATTGGGTATCTGTCTGTGATTTGGTCTTGAACCCAAAGAAAGTCGTTGTGGCTTTCAAAAAAGGGTTCTCCTTGTGAGTTCCATTATTCCAGCTTTTTGAGGTAGGTAGATTGGGAGTTAGATTTGACCTTTTTAAAACTATGTACTCACATATTGGGAACATAGTGCTTGCTTGGTATGATTTGGCAATTGAAACTGTTTTTGAAAATCTGGTAGTACTAGTCTACTGTAATTGTTATATTCCTTATCGTCACTCCAGTCCAGTCCCTTTACTTCTGGGTTGCGCAACCCTTCCAGCAGCTTGGAGGCTGAGCCCAACCTTTTTGGGGGATGGAGCGGTATAAATACCACTAGGACCACCCCCAGACTCCAGTATTCTCAGCCTCCAAGCAGCTGGAGGGTTCCGAAAGCCTAGGGCTTACTGGAGTCTTCCTTTTATTCAAATTTCCTTTTTAGTTTCCTTATTTTTATTATTTCTTTATTAATTCTCTTTGACTTACCTTTTGGTTGCTTTCAGGATCCTGTACCTTTAATTCTCCTGCCTGCTCCCTCCTTCCCCCCCCCCACCCATCCGGGCCGGGTAGCGGAGGTGGTTTCCTGTACGCAGCAGTGAGGAGGACCGCTCAGATCTCTACTGCTTCTCCGGCCGGCTCCTGCACAATTCCACGCAAGCCTGCCCTACCTCGCGCTGAAGCCCTCCTGGTGGCTGAGCGCTTGAGGCAATGCCGCAATTCAATTGTTACTGCCGGCCCCGTCCCGGAGCAGAGGGACGCGGGGACAAGCTCCGGAGGCCCCGATTTCAGCGGGAAGCTGTTAAAGCAGCGTTTTTTTCCGGCTCGGGGTGAATCGCGGTGCCCAGCTCCGATCCTGCCTTAGGAATGAAGAACGGGTCAGTGAGCAGACTCGCAGCTCCCGTTAGGTCTCCATGTGGTGCGGCCTACCACGTGTAGAGCCAATGGTTAGAGATCGCTGAGTCGGGCCCAGACATCTCAGCAGAAAGATCCTTAAACCGCAAGTACTGGCGTTTGTTTTGGGGGTTTTGTGTTTATTTGTTTAATTCCTCTGCTCTATTTATTTTAAATATATTTTAAATTTTATTTAACTTTATTTAATTTAATTTTAAAGGGAACTGCTAACTCGGCTAGTGGAGAGAGCACACTAGATTTAATAAAGGATCGGGTTAACCTCTGAATCTGAGCTGTACAGTTTCTGTTTGGTTAGACCAAGTGTTTCAGCCTCGGAGCTCAAGAAGGGCTTCTGTAACTTTTCAAGGTCATGACGGGCAAGTCACGGTGTCCTTCCTGTGGCACCCGTAGAGGTACTTCCTCGGAGGCAGGGATCTGCAGGGGTTGTGCTGCAGTGGCTGCCTCCGTGGAACAAGAAATTAACTTGGCCATGTCGCAGCCTTCACAGGGGTCCGGAGATCCCCTAGAAGGGGAGGGGGGTCCCAGCTCCCGCCCTCTACATCCTCGGATTTATCCTCTCCTCCTCTACCTCCTTCCCCCTTCCCCACGGGAGAAGGGGAGGCCGGGGATTTTTTCTCCCCTGACTTCGTCCTCTTACTACACAAGGCCTATTGCCTGCGTAAGCAGGGCTTGGGGACAGGACATGCTGGTCCGTCGGCAGAAGCAAGATCGGCCAAGCCCACGAGAGTAAGCAACCCGGAACCCGGGATCCCGCCTAAGCGCCCCCGTCTGAGCTCTGAGGGGCCCCTCACGTCCCTCTCACAAGATACCCCAGAGGAAGAGAACTCTGACAAGGAGTTGGACGAAGAAGAGGAGGAGCTTGAAGGGGAGATCCCTGAAGAAGATCAATCCCGTGTGATCAGAGTCTTTCGTCGGGAGGAGCTCCCGGCATTAATTAATGAGTCCCTGAAAGTTCTTAATGTAGCCTCGGATGCGCCAGCAGAGGAGGAGGCGCTGGAAGATCCTTTAATCCAGGCCATTAGGAGATCACAAAAAGTTTTCCCTGTCCACAGGGTGGTGCGTCAGATGATCCAGGAAGAATGGGACCAACCAGAGTCAAGTTGAAGGGGGGTCCGCTCCATGTCTCGCCTATACCCGCTTTCAGAGTCAGACAAAGAGCTGCTGAAGTCTCCCAGAGTGGATGCAGCGGTGTCAACAGTTACAAAGAAGACTACTATCCCAGTCGAGGGCAGAACGGCCCTGAGAGATTCTCAAGACAGAAAATTGGACACGCTTCTGAAGCAAGCCTTTGATATTAGCGCCCTGGCATTGCAGGCCTCCGTTTCAGGGGCTTGGGTAGCACGGGCCTGCTTAAGGTGGTCACAACAGCTTCAATCAGCGGAGGGCCCCACAGACGAAGCTCCGACCAACTCTGCTAGATTGGAATCCGGAGCTGCCTACTTGGCGGATAGCCAGTATGACCTCATTAGAAGCCTAGCCAAGAACATGGCCTCGGTGGTGGCTGCTAGGCGTTATTTGTAGCTACGGAATTGGGCAGCCGATGCCTCCTCCAAGGCACGCCTGAGTCGCCTTCCCTTTAAAGGAAAGCTATTATTTGGAGAGGAGTTGGAGAAACTGGTAAAGGACCTTGGTGAATCTAAGGGAGGCAGGCTTCCGGAAGACCGGCCGAAGCAAGGGCATTCCCTAGCCCCAGTGCGTAACCAACCTAGGGACCCCCGGAGGTTTCGTCCAGCCAGGTCAAACCCCTTTCCCAGGGGTCGTTTTCCTTCAAGGGGTCAAGGTTTTAGAGGGTTTCGAGGAGCAGGTAGAGGCTTTGGTGCCTCTTCCTCCTCCGCGGGGCCTAGAAAACAACAATGAGACAATGGGGGTCCAGGGGGATGGGCTGCCGGTTGGCGGACGCTTAAGGCAGTTTCTTCCCGCCTGGTCCCAGGTCACGTCCGATCAATGGGTTCTAGAGGTGATCAGAGAGGGCTATGCTCTCGAATTTGCAAAGCAAATAATGCCAGCCTTTGTTCAGTCTCCCTGCGGTTCGCCTACAAAGAGAGAGTCGATAGAGGCAACTCTTGCCCGACTAATAGCACTCGGGGCCGTGGTTCCAGTACCGCCAGACCAGTGCGGCTCGGGTCGGTACTCGATTTACTTCGTGGTCCCAAAGAAGGAAGGATCCTTTCACCCGATCCTGGATCTAAAGCAGGTCAATCGCTGTCTCAGAGTTCCACACTTCCGGATGGAAACCCTACGTTCGGTCATAGCAGCCGTAAGGGACGGAGAGTTCCTGACATCCCTGGATCTGACAGAAGCCTATTTACACATACCAGTCAGAAAGTCCCATCAACAGTTCCTGAGATTCGCAGTGCCAAGAGGCCACTATCAATTCCAGGCTCTGCCCTTCGTCCTAGCTACGGCTCCAAGGACCTTTTACCAAAGTGATGGTGGTAGTAGCGGCTTCCCTACGGAAAGAGGGAATACTAGTGCACCCTTATCTGGACGACTGGCTGATCCGAGCAAAGTCGGAAGAGAAGAGTCGCTCGGCAACCGCCAGAGTAGTCCAAGTCCTAGAGGAGCTGGGGTGGATCATCAATCGAGCAAAGAGCAGGATGACTCCCTCCCAGGAACTCGAATATCTCGGAGCAAGGTTCGACACCAACAAAGGCAGAGTGTTCCTGTCATGAACGAGATCGAGACCTAAGGCTTCTGGTCACGCAGTTTCTGGGTAGACGAAACCCCTCAGCGTGGCATTATCTTCAGGTACTGGGAACTATGGCGGCTGCAATAGAGGTAGTGCCATGGCTCACATGCGGCCTCTGTAGCGGGCCCTATTGTGGCGTTGGTGCCCTCAGCATCATCCCCTTGTCAATGCAGTTACCCTGCGCTCCGCGGACCAAGCAGGCCCTCCACTGGTGGCGGTGCCCAAGAAATCTGGATCGCGGGATGCCTCTCGAGCCCCCTCAGTGGTTACTGTTGACGACGGATGCCAGTCTGGCAGGCTGGGGTGCTCACTGCGAGGACCAGTTCGTCCAGGGTCGCTGGACATCGTTGGAATCTCAATGGCCCATCAACAGACTGGAATTGCGGGCCGTCGTCCTAGCACTCAAGGCTCTCGAGCCCTTGGTGCTGAAAAGAGCAATTCGCGTCCTCTCCGACAATGTCACCGCGGTAGCATACATCAACCACCAGGGCAGCACCAGCAGCCCCTCTTTAGAGAAGGAGGCGGACGTCCTGTTCCACTGGGCGGAGGTTCGGTTGGAAGCGCTCTCAGCTCAGCACGTGGCCGGCACGGACAACGTCACGGCCAATTACCTCAGCAGGTGCAAGATAGACCACGGGGAGTGGGAGCTGGACCAGGAGACCTTCGACCAAATAGTTGCCCGTTGGGGTCTCCCGGTCATGGATATCATGGCATGGTTCTCGTCCGCCAAGGTGGACCGCTTCTTCAGTCGGCGGAGGGAAAGAATGTCCGAAGGCCTGGATGCCCTGTCCCAGAAGTGGCCTTCGGAGGGTCTTCTCTGTGTTCCCTCCCTGGGCTCTTATCGGAAAGGTCCTCCAGCGGGTGGAGGCTCACCGGGGATTGATAATTCTCATAGCTCCGGATTAACCTCGCCGCCCCTGGTATGCGGATCTGGTGAGGTTGCTCGTCGACCAGCCTTGGCGGCTTCCCGGCAAAAGGGACCTGCTGAGGCAAGGTCCGGTTCGGATGCCTCACGTGGATCGATTCTCGCTTACGGCCTGGCTATTGAAAGGGCGCAGCTCCTGAAGCGAGGTTATTCAGGAGTGGTAATCTCAACGCTGTTGAAGGCGAAGAAACGCTCAACCTGCCTTTCCTACATGAGAGTTTGGCGCATCTTCGAAGCGTGGTGTGCGGAACACCGAAGGAATCCCCTTTCAGCCTCGGTCCCCGAGGTTCTGGAATTCTTACAAGCAGGTTCTGACAAGGGTCTAGCGCCCAGTTCCCTACGGGTCCAGCTGGCTGCCATCGCTTGCTATAGAGGTAAGGTCCGCGGCAAGTCCCTAGGGGCCCACACGGACGTGTCCAGGTTCCTAAGGGCAGTCAGGCGACTGCGTCCTCAGCGGAGGTTGGTCATCCCCCCCCTGGGATCTCAACCTCGTACTAAATGCCTTGGTCGGGGAACCCTTTGAGCCAGTTAAGAGGGCCTCCTTAAAGGACTTAACCCTGAAGACAGTTTTTCTGGTCGCTATTTGCTCGACCAGGCGGGTCTCCGAATTACAAGCGCTGTCTTCTCAACCCCCCTTTCTGTCCTTTCTCAAGGACAAGGTGGTCCTGCGGATGGTTCCTTCCTTCTTGCCTAAGGTTATCTCCCCCTTTCATGTGAACCAGGTAGTTACTCTTCCGTCTTTGGCGACCGAGGGGTTAGAAGGGAAGGATAGCAAGCTTCGCCTCCTAGACGTCCAGAGGGTCTTGAAGCGTTACCTCTCCCGCACAGCACCTTTCCGGAAATCAGAATGCCTTTTCATTCAGTTCGGAGGTCCACACAAGGGGGAGGCGGCGGCCAAGGCCTCCATCTCCAGTGGATCAGAGAAGCTATTGCCTCTGCCTATATCTTAAAAGGGACGCAGGTTCCAGGGGGTCTGCGTGCGCACTCAACTCGGGCACAGGCCACCTCTTGGGCAGAATTCAGTCTAGTTCCCCCTCTGGATATTTGTAGGGCAGCGACTTGGTCCTCCCTGCATACCTTTACCAAGCACTACAGGCTGGACTTACAGAGTTCAGCGGACGCTCGGTTTGGTCTTGCGTTTCTTCAGTCCGGAATGTCGGACCCCACCCAGGTTTGAACTGCTCTGTTACATCCCAGAAGTAAAGGGACTGGACTGGAGTGACGATAAGGAAGAAGTAATTAGATCTTACCTGCTAATTAGTGTTCCTGAAGGAACGACAGTCCAGTCCCTGATCCCACCCGGGTTCTGTCGACCGTTAAGGCCTATTAGTCAGGGACGGAGCTGCGGACCCAGCGTGGGGCCGGTGCTGGGGGGAGGAATGCAGGTGAAGGACGTTTCGGTCAGACGCAAGTTAACCACCTCCTTCCGTGGTCCTTCCTCCCCTCCTACTCCTATTCCAAAAAAAAAAAAAAGATTATCTAATAAATTTATAAGTATTGTTTTACGGTGTTATTTTATGTTGGTTATTAATGGAACTTCGTTAAGTCTGCTTTTTCATTCGATTACTGGAGTCTGGGGGTGGTCCTAGTGGTATTTATACCGCTCCATCCCCCAAAAAGGTTGGGCTCAGCCTCCAAGCTGCTGGAAGGGTTGCGCAACCCAGAAGTAAAGGGACTGGACTGTCGTTCCTTCAGGAACACTAATTAGCAGGTAAGATCTAATTACTTCTTTGTGTCTTTTTCCAGATCAGTCTCAGACACTATAGTTGGTGCAAAACACTGCTCTGTATTTGGTTTCAGGGCCTAAGGAACTTTGATCAGGTTACTCCTATGTGGACTCTACATTGGTTTCCTGTTGCATGTCATTTTAAAATTAGTTTCTCGTTTATCGAGTAGCTAGATGTAAACCGCTTTGATGGATCATAAACAATATATTAAAAGTTGGAAATGAAATATAGTAAAAATAGTGAAAGAAGATGGGAGTAGGGAGGGAAATTGGTAAGGGAATTAGGTAGTAGGAAGAGAGAGTATGGGGGAGGTACAGACTTCTTCTCTGTGAAAGGCATGTTCAAAAAGATGGGTTCTGAGCCCTTTTCTTGAACTTTGTAAGATTCAAAAACAAGAATGCTGCATTGTGAATGGATTTAAATGTGCCTTAGAGGGCAGGGTAGTTACAAGCAAATTAGTATGTCAAAATTAGAATTTTCAATTTTACTCGCTAAGGAATGACAACCAATGATTTGTTTATAAAAAGAGGAGTAACTTGATCAAATTCATCTCTCCCCTCTTCAATCTGTCCAGAACTCTGCTGCATGGCTAATCTTCCTCCAACCCCTATTTTTTTTTTTTTTTTTGTGCTGTCAAGTCAGTCTGGGTTTTCTTGGCAATGTATCAACGGAGGTAGATTGCCAGGCCTTTTTTCTTCTGAGGCAATAGAGGGTAGTGACTTGCCCAAGGTCACGAGGAGTGCCAGTGGGAATCAAACCCTTGATTATTTGGGTACTAGGCAGTTCCTTTTCGGTCATCCAGTTTAGTCCATACTTCTGGGTAGTGCACCACCTCCTGCAGCCTGGAGACTGGGCATGTCCAAATGCATGACATCACTACCTGTAGCTCCTCTGCTCCCCAGCAACCGCCAGTGTGTCCAGTCTCCATGCAGCAGGAGGATGTGTGAGCCTAATGCTGGGCTCACTTTAGGGCTAGCTTAAGGAGCATTAGGAGTTTTTTGGGTTGTTTTCAGGCTTTCTTCATTTAGATTCTTTTGGGGGGTCTGTATCTTTAAAAAACCCAAAAAAAAAACCAAAACGGAGCAAAGATTTCTTCTGCCGATCCCTATTGGTGTCTCATTACTATGAGTGTGTGAGCTCTCAGTGCTTTTCAGATCTCTCCGCCCTTGTCAGTACGGGGGAGAGCTCTGCCATCAGCAGCAGAACACTGATTATTTTTAAATGCTGGTCCTTCCCTATTGCTGCTGAATTGGAGGATGACAGACCGCAAGTACTGCCGGCGGCTCTGTGCTGCTCCTGGTGCTGTTGGAGCCGCGGATGTTCATTTCCCGCGGTGTCCATTGTTGAGTCTGTTCGCTGCAGCAAGGTAAGCTGAGGACCTGGAGGGCATCGCTAACGGCTGTTTTTTTCTTTATTTCTTTGCCGTTTCAGCGCCTCTTAGTTTTTTGGTGCCCTTTTCTCCTCGCTGTCAGTGGCGGCCATTTTGGCCTTGTGGGAGCCGCGTGTAGACAGATGGCTGACTGCGGTTAATCAGGAAGAGCTGGGAATCAGCATCTCGGTTTATTTTAGTGTTTGGTTTATTTTTTAGGCTGTTTGCTGCTGGTTTAGGCACTTGGCAATAGTCAGCTATTTCTGGCACAGGTCTGTTTCCTTTTCTCTTAATTTAAGGGAAGGTGGTTTAGGGGCTGTGTGCTATTTTTTGGTCCTGTTTAAAAAAAAAAAAAAAAAAAAAAAAGGAAGGAGTATTTAAAGTAGTTAAAGTATTTTGTTTATGGCGGCCCGCCTCCGGTGTGTGGCAGCCGTAGAGGGACTGTTTGAGTCCGGGGTTTGCCGCGGGTGTACGGCAGTATCTACTTCCCTGGAGCTTCAGATGGAAGTTCAGCGGCAGAGATTCAGGACGGGGTGCCTGTGACAGAAGGGACTCCTCCCTCTGCACCCCAGCATTCACCTGTACAGGGTTCCCAGGAGGGGCAAACTGGGGTGCCTCTGTCAGGAGCAGAGCAGTCGCTCGGTGATTTTTCCCCAGATTTTATTCTGCTTATGCACGAGGCATTCTGTTGGCAACGGCAGGGTAGAGTGCCGGATTCTTTGGCTTGGGTAACACCTTCTCCCCAAATTTTGGCGGTTGCGACGTGCAGTGGTCCTTCTCGTCCGTCGAAGAGAGTCAAGGTTCGGGATTCTTCCCCTCCAGAAGTTGAGTGGCCGGACTCAGCTGAGCATGAGGCAGAGTTGGAATCCGCTGTAGAGGAGTTAGAGGAGGGGGAGATCCCTGAACCGGAGGATCAAGCAAAGATTATTCGGCTATTCCGGAGAGAGGAATTGGTGCCGCTTATAACAGTCTTTGCGAACGCTGAAATTAGCGGCCGAGCAACCGGCAGAGGACGAAGGGGAAGAGGACCCGATTATTCAAGCGGTGAGACAATCTCAGGTGGTTTTTCCTGTGCATCGGGTGGTTGATAGGATGATTCAGGATGAATGGGATTTGCTAGAGGCAGGGCTCAAAGGCATTTGGACCATGTATAGATTGTATCCGTTAGCAGATAAGGATAAAGATAAGTTTTGGAACCCGAAAATCGATGCTGCAGTCTCGGTGGTGACAAAAAAGACCACCATTCCGGTGGAAGGCAGTGCTGCTCTAAAGGATGCGCAGGATAGGAAAGTGGATGGTTTGTTTGAAGCAGTCCTTTTGAAGCGGATGCTCTTTCACTACAAGCTTCCCTCTGTGGGGCTTGGGTAGCTAGGGCTTGTCTTCATTGGACTCAGGGGTTGCGCCGTGTCGTGCAACTCGAGCCTGAAGGACTGCGGGAGTTAGACCGTTTGGAGTCCGGAGCGGCTTACTTGTCTGATGTACATTATGATTTGATCAGAGCTTTGGCTAGCAGTATGGCATCTTTGGCTGCTCGCAGGTCCATTTGGTTGAGGAATTGGGCGGCGGATGCTTCCTCTAAAGCGCGACTCGGTAAACTGCCATTTAAGGGGGACACTGCTGTTTGGCGAGGACCTGGATAAGCTGGTGAAGGATTTGGGGGAGTCTAAGGGTGGCAGACCCCCAGAGGGCAAGCCTAAACCAGGAAGGTCCTCGCAGTTCTTTCGAGGGCCATCCCGGGACTTCAGGAGGTTTCGATCTTACTGTTTGGGTGGTTTCCAACGGGGTTGTTTTGGTCCACGGACACAAGGTTTTCGGGGGTTTCGAGGAGCCGGTAGGGGATTTGCAGCGACTTTCTAGACTCCTACCAGAAAATCGCAATGAAGGTTGATGGGCTCTTGCTGGAAGTCAGCCGATAGGAGGGAGACTGCGGGCGTTTCTTCCAGCTTGGGCCCAAATCACGACGGATCAGTGCGTTTTGGAGATAATTTGAGACGGCTATGCCTTGGAGTTCGCCCGGCCGGTGCGAGATTCCTTTGTCCTCTCTCCTTGCAGAGGTCTAAGGAAATCTGTGGCAATCCGGCAGACGCTAGACTGCTTATTGCGGATGGCAGCAGTACACCCGGTTCCCGTAAGCGAATATAGCAAGGGTCAATACTCCATCTATTTCATAGTTCCGAAAAAGGATGGTTCGGTGCTTCCCATATTGGATCTAAAAGGAGTAAACCGATGTCTGAGTAACGCATTTCCGGATGGAGACCTTGAGGTCCGTCATTGTCGCAGTACGGCAAGGGGAGTACTTGACATCTCTCGATCTGACGGAGGCCTACCTGCATATTCCAGTCAGAGGGCCATCACAGATACGTTCGCTTTGCTCTGCCATGGGGACATTTCCAGTTTCAGGCTCTGCCCTCTGGGCTCGCAACGGCGCCGCGCACCTTCACCAAGATTATGGTGGTTGTGGCGGTGGCGTTGCGCAAGGAAGGAATCCTGGTTCATCCTTATCTAGACGATTGGTTGATTCGGGCGAAGTCTGCAGCTGAGAGCAGTCAGGTGACAGACAAGGTGGTGAAGTTTCTAGAGCGGCTCGGCTGGGTCGTCAACAGGGAAAAGTGTCACCTGGTGCCGATGCAGGAGCTGGCATATTTGGGGGTACGGTTCGATACCAGAGTGGGGAGAATGTTTCTTCCGGCCCGGCGAGTACGGGGTCTGCAGGCGCTACTTCGTCGTTTCCTGGCCTCTCCGTCTCCTTTGGCTTGGAGTCACCTGCAGGTTCTGGGAACTATGGCGGTGACGTTGGAGGCGGTGCCCTGGGCCAGGCTTCATATGTGGCCGTTGCAGGGAGCCCTGCTTCGTCGCTGGTCCCATTAGGAGAATTCGCTGAATGCGAGGCTTCCTTGTCCGGCTGCGGTGAAGAGATCGCTTCAGTGGTGGCACGGCCCCAGTCCTTATCCGTGGGGATGAGTCTAGAACAGCTGGAGTGGTTCCCGCTCTTGACAGACGCAAGTTTGGCGGGCTGGGGAGCACATTGCGGGGAGCTTTTCATGCAGGGGCTGTGGTCGGCCCGGGAAGCTTCGTGGTCAGTCAACAGATTGGAGCTTCGAGCAGTGTTTATAGCGCTTCAGGCGTTCGAATCCACCGTGACGGGAAGGGCGATACGGTTGCTGTCTGACAATTCAGCGACTGTGGCATACATCAATCGCCAGGGCGGCACCGGAAGTCTAGCCATGGCGGCACCGGAAGTCTAGCCATGGCGGCAGAGGCGAAACAGCTCTTTCTGTGGGTGGAAACTCGGCTGGGGGCACTGTCGGTGGCGCACATTGCAGGAAAAGACAATTTGACGGCAGACTTTCTCAGCAGGGTACAGGTGGACGCCGGGGAGTGGGAGTTGCATCCCGAGGTGTTCGCTCAGATAGTCCGAAGATGGAGGCTGCCAATCATGGACCTCATGGCGACCTTTCGATCAGCGAAAGCAAGCCGGTTTTTCAGCAGGCGTCTGGAACGGATGTCGGAAGGAATCGACATGCTGATGCAACCTTGGCCGACGTCGGGTCTCCTCTATGTATTTTCTCCGTGGGCGCTGATCGGCAGAGTGGTGCAAAGAATCGAGGCTCATCGAGGGAGTGTGTTGCTAGTAGCTCCGGATTGGCCGAGATGTCCATGGTACGCAGATCTGGTTCAGTTCCTCAACGGGGATCCGTGGAGATTGCTGGTATCAGAGGATCTGTTACTGCAAGGGCTGCTGCGGATGCCGCAAGTGGATCGATTCTTGCTTACGGTCTGGCCATTGAGCGGGCGAGGCTAACGAAGAAAGGTTATTTGTCAGCGGTAATATCGACTTTGCTTAAGCATGGAAAAGGTCTACATCTTTGGCGTATGTTTGCATTTGGAGGATATTTGAAGATTGGTGTTCCAGGGGTCAAATCTGAGCGGCGACAGCGACGGTTCCGGTGGTGCTCAGTTTTTTGCAAGACAGTTTTGAGAAGGGTCTGGCTGCTAGTTCCTTAAAGGTTCAGTTGGTGGCTTTGGCGTGCTATAGGGGCAAGGTACAAGGGGTGGCGCTGGGGGCGCACCCAGATGTGCTGCGCTTTCTAAAAGCTGTGTCCAATCTTCGTCCGGCTCGTAGAGCCTTGGTTCCCTCGTGGGATCTCAACTTGGTTTTGGGGGCCCTAGCGAGGGAACCTTTTGAGCCGCTACGCAAAGCGTCGCTGAAGGATTTAACGCTGAAGACGATGTTTTTGATAGCTATTTGCTCTGTTAGACGGATTTCGGAGCTTCAAGCTTTATCTTGTCGAGAGTCGTTCTTCTCCTTCTTTAAGGAAAAGGTGGTCCTCCGGCCTGTTCCGTCTTTCTTGCCTAAGGTAGTTTCTCCATTTCACTTGAATCAAACGGTGTCGTTGCCAGTCCTGGGTTCGCTGGCAAGCAGGGTGGCGGACCACACTTTATGGCGTTTGGACTTGAAGCGTGTGGTGCTTCGGTATTTGAAGGTGACAGATGATTTTCGTAAGTCGGATCGGTTGTTTGTCCTGTTCAGCAGTAGCCGCAAGGGAGAAGCGGCAGCTAAGGCGTCTATCTCGGTGGATTAGAGAAGCCATTGCTTCAGCTTTTCTTTTGGAGGGAAGAGGGGTGCCGGCAGGTTTGCGGGCTCATTCTACCAGAGTGCAGGCTGCGTCATGGGCAGAACACAGCTTGGTGCCTCCGGTGGAAATCTGTAGGGCGGCTACCTGGTCGTCCCTGCATACTTTCAGCAAACATTACCGACTGGATGTACTGGCAGTGCGGGATGCGGTTTTCGGATCGGCGGTTTTGCAGACCGGTTGGAAGGGTCCCTCCCAATAGTTACTGTTCTGTTACATCCCAGAAGTATGGACTAAACTGGATGACCAAAAAGGAAATGGAAATTACAGTTACCTGGTAATTGTGGTTCCTTGAGGGAATCCAGTTTAGTCCTAATTCCCACCCGGGAGGATTTTCAGGTGCTGAAAGTGGTTTGCCTGGACTGTAGTTAAGTACGGTTCAGTGTTTCTCTTTGTTCTTTCCTGTCTGTGGATTGGATCGTACAGTGGGAGGCAGGCAGAAGAAACCCAATCTGTTTATATGGAAAAAAAAAAAGCCCAGCATAATGCTGAGTAACTGTTTTGGGGGTTTCTGAGTTGGTTTGATTAATACAGATGGGTGTAGTTATGGTTTGCTCCTTTGAGTGTGCTTTGTCAATAGTTCACTGGCGGTTGCTGGGGAGCAGAGGAGCTACAGGCAGTGATATCATGCGTTTGGACATGCCCAGTCTCCAGGCTGCAGTAGGAGGTGCACTACCCAGAAGTATGGACTAAACTGGATTCCCTCAAGGAACCACAATTACCAGGTAAGTGTAATTTTCATTTGCTCTAACCACTAAGCTACTCCTCCACTCCTCACATTCATATTACACCTCTTCTAAAGACGCTTCACTGGCTCCCTTTCCACATCAGTGTAAACGTCTCCTAACATACTGCAAATGCATTCACTTTTCTGCCCCTCATTACCATTCCTCTCTCCTCTCTCACTACACCCTTCCACGTGAACTCTGTTCCTCCTCTGGTTTTCTTCTGTCCTTTTCTTCCACTGTCAACTCCAGACTTTGGTCTTTTCACCTTGCTGCCCCTTATGTCTGAAACATACTCCTTGTATCTGTCAAATCCCTTCCTTTCTCCTCTATGTCCATGCTAAAAGCTTCTCTTTGTAGCCGCTTTTGGATCCTAATCCCTTATTCTCCTTGTGTCTCCTTTCCCTATTGAACTCCTTGTTTCTCTTGTTCTGTATTGTCTGTAAGCGCTATGAACAGTGACTGTCTTCTATATGTGTTTGTATAGTACTGTGTATGCCGTGTAGCACTTTATAAATGATTAATAGTTGTAGTAGTAGCAGGGCTGACCCAAGGGTTTCTGCCGTGCTGCCCCCACAGCTGCTGCCGCTCCCGCAGCCGCCGTATTTCTAAGTTGTGGCAAAAATCAGCTGCTTTTAGAAATGCTGCCACGGCCCGCCTCCCCCTTCTGAGACAGAATTGGTGGCAGCTGGGGAGGGGGGGGGAGGGCGGCACGACCAGTCTTGTGTGCTGCTGCTGCTCCCACCCAGTGCAGCTGCCTAGTTTGTCTAGTGGACAAGTCAGCCCTGAGTAGTAGTAAATTTTGCTAGCATTACATAGTAATTTATCACTGTGTTCTTTACTATTTGAAGTCTGGACATATCTTTCTCCAGGGCCAAGCAGGAAGTCAGTCCTCACATATGGGGTGATGTCTGCGCCGACAAAGCCCTCGTGCAGAGCATTTCCCCAGCTTTCAAAGAAAGCCTTTGGGAATGCAGCGCGCATGCGCGGTCCCCTTCCCGCCCAAGAGTGCCATCTTGCTCAGGCTTTCTTTTTCTGCGGAGCCCAACGGACGTATTTCGTGTCACCTGGTAAAAAATTGATTTTTCTGCAATTTTTCGCGTCCCATATCCGGTTCGACGCCAGTTCCCCATCCCACCTCGGCTCGGTACACCGGTATCGAGCCCGGATCTTCATTTTCGTTTTTTGTCCTTTGTGACTAGCCTTCGCGCTTTTTCTCATTTTCACTGGCAACCCTGTCTTTTGACCTTGCAGGGGCCCTTTTTCCCCCGAAGGCTGCCAGCCGGGTTTAAGAAGTGTGATCGGTGTAAAACTTTTGTCTCACTGACACCCACGACTGCTGCCTCCGATGCCTCGGGCCCGAACATGATCCGCTGGTCTGTGGCCCGTGCGGCAAGATGTCGTCGAAGGCGCTTTGGAGCCGTCAGCATCAACGTGAGAATTTTTTTGGAGTCCGCGTCCGGCCGGGTCCGGACTTTGTCAGAGGCCTTGACATCTCGGGAGTCTGACCCCGAGCGCTGTCGTGGGTCCTCTGAAAGGGGGTCTCCCGCCTGGGAGCACAAAAAGAAGCAGCTCATGAGGGCAGTGTCGGTGGAGGCACCTGGATCCTTGAGGGCTAGGTAGTGCAGCCCTGACCGCCGTCCCGGGCTCTCGGAGTTGGAGCGGCTGACCAAACTGCCTCGCCTGGAGCCGGAGTCCCCGAGTCAGGTAACATCTGTTGTCCTCGTACACTCGCCTCCGGGAGAACCGATGTTGGGCCCAACGCCGTTGGGGCCCAAGTCGGGGGCTGTGGAGTCTCCTGAACTCAGTCTCAGGTTGACGGCCCTGGAGAGCAGCCTGGCTGCCTTCATGGAGCAGCAGAGGGTACTGATCGCCGGTCTGACTGGTGCATCTGCCCCGACCACCGGGACCTTGACGTCCAAGTCAACCCTGGAGGCCGAGCTGATCCTCGAGTCAATCAAGTCTCAGGTCGATCCTTGGCCAAGGTCTCCCTCGACCTCCAATGCGGGGCCGAGGTCGTCGCCGCTGGTGCCCTCTGTGTAGGGGGCGGGTGGCATTGAGGCCCACACGGCCGGAGCTGCTCGACGACTCCTTGGAGGAGTCAGTGGGAGACGGAGGACAAGGAGTCCCCTGACACCTTCTGGATCCGGTGCGTCCTGTTGGACTCCCTGGAGTCCCAGCCTCGGAGAAGGTCCACCCCCCCCCCCCCACCCGGAGGATACCTGGTTCTCGGACTTCATCAGGGACATGGCCGAGGCTTTGGCATTCCCGGCGGAGGCCGAAAAGGAGCCTCGAGCCAAAGAGCTCGATGCCCTCCAGTATGACTTTCCTCCGAAGGAAGTCTTTACTGTTCCGGTTTCTCCGATGCTGGAACGGCTGCTCTTCCGTATGTGGGAAGCACTGGCCTCGGTGCCAATTCTTAGCAAACGGGTCGATACCATTTGAGTCCGTAAGAGCCCTGGGTTCCAAAAGGTGCAGCTACCACACAACTCCATGGTTGTGGAATCGGCCATACACAGGCTGAAAAGTCAAAAGATGCACTCCTCGGTGCCTTCCAGCCGGGAGGCCCGGGACCTGGATGCCCTCGGTAGAAAGTGCTTCCAGGGCTCTATGCTATCTCCAGGAACAAGCAGAAATGTAGTCATCACATATGGGTATCGTCGGTACCGACGGAGCCTGCGTGGGAACGCTCCCCAGCGTCCAATTAGAAAGCTTTTGGGAGCATCCCACAGTACCTGCGTGCTGCCTTCCCGCCTTTCCCAACTGCCTCTCTCCAGTTCTTAGTTTTCCGCGGAGCCAGCAGGTCATGTTCCTGTCACCGCAGAAAATTTTCCTTCTTTTTTGTGGTCGCGTCTGCCTTCCTCGACGCTTTATCAGTACCGCCGGTTTTCTTTCTTTTCTTTAAAAAAAAAAAAATTTAGTACTTTCCCATTTTTTTTTCCCAGGTGCATGTGCCATTTTGGGCCTTAGGCCCAATATATTTTCCATAATGGAAAAACCCTCCTCGGGTTTTAAAAAGTGCACCAAGTGTGGCGGTACCATATCCATCACAGACACCCATGAGTGGTGTCTGAAATGTTTAGGTCCTGACCATTCCATCTCGGAGTGTATGGCCTGTGTCATGATATCCAAGAGAGGTCGACAGAACCGAGCCACCAAGCTCAGTACTCTGTTTCCCTCTGATGCAGCCTCGGTGGCATCGATGTCTTCCAGGGCTTCGTCTTCCTCCCATGAATCTCAGGTAACTAAACATAAGTCTAGCCGGTCCTCAAAGGGTAGATCTCCTTCTAAGCATCGAGATGCCTCTGGTGTTGCCCTTGAGGATTCTGCACTGGCAAAATTGCCCCGGCGGGAGGCTTCGGCTTCCAAAGCATTATTGGGGCTCCAGGATGTTCTCGAGGCCTCGAGCTCAGCAGAACTACTGGTGCCATGCTCTGGGGTACCGGCAGTCTTCTCTGGTTCTGACATCCAGGCATCGGCAGCGTCGATAGACCAGAGAGTCCTGGCTATTCAGCACAGTCTGGCGGCGCTCCTTGCAGCATAGATGCCCTCGGAACCACGTCAGACTTTTCAACCGGTACTGGCACAGACTCCGGTACCGATAGCATTGACATCGGTATCCGCATTGCTGACACCCAGTCATCCGATGCCTTCTGGTACCGATATTCCGGTACCGATTACTCCTAGTATCGACTTCGGTCGGTACAGGTATCGGGCTCTTCAAGAGCATCCTGACAGAAGGTACTTAGAGTCCTCAGAGGAATCTGAGGATTCGGACAGTTCTGTCGATGCGGGAATACTTCTCCCAGAGGAGCCTTCCTCCCCTAAACGTAGGATGTCTCCTCCAGAGGACATTTCCTTTCAGGATTTCATCAGGGAGGTGGCTCGAGGTCTGTCCATTACTGTGGCATCTGAAACAGAGCCTGGAGCAAAGGAGTTGGAAATTTTACAATATCCTAAAACTCCTAAGGAGGCAGCTACCTTTCCCATCCATGAGATCTTGCATGAGGTCATGTTAAGAATGTGGGAGACACCTCTTACCACCTCTCCTCATTCTCGTAGACTGGATACTCTGTATCGAGTCCCTCCTTGTCCTGGTTTCCAGAAAACTCAGCTTCCTCACAATTCTATTATAGTGGAATCAGCTATGAGAAGGATCAAGAGTGCAAAGAGGCATGCCTCTAATCCTCCAGGACCTGAGTGCAGAACTTTGGATGCTTTTGGACGTCATGTCTTCAAAGCTTCCATGCTTTCTGCCAGGATCAGTTCCTATAGTCTATATATGGGAATGTTCCTAAAGAAGTCACAGGTGATTTAGAGGCTTTGAGTCCTCTTCTTCCGGAGGATAGAAGACAGGATTTTCTCATATTGGTCAAACATGCCCAAGATGTTTCTAAATTTGTCAAGCGTGCAGCTTTTGAGTGTTTTGAGTGCATAAGCAGAACCTCTGCCATTGCCATAGGTGCACGTAGAATTGCTTGGCTCCAGGCATCTGATTTAGAGCTCTGGGTACAAGATAAACTGGGAAATATTCCTTGTACTGGTGAGAACCTGTTTGGTAAAGATTGGCAGGAAAAGGCCAATGAGTTGGATGCTGACAACTCCACCTTGGATAGATTGTCCAAGTCCACAGCTGATCCTGCAAGAAAAATCTTTTAAGAAACCATTCTTTTTTAAAAAGAAAGAGTATTATCCTGCTTATTCTCAGCAGGGACGTTCTGCAGGTCAGCTTGTCAGGAAAGGTCAGCAACCACCCAAACAAAGAAAAGCAAAGACTGCTAAGCCTCAGCCGTCCCAGCAGTCTCAGCCTCCACAAGGCCTTTGACTTTCAACTAGAGAACTTAGCCTTCCTGGCTCTCATTGGACCAGAGCCTTCCACCATTCCAGGAAGGTTGTGTCACTTTGCCCCCAGATGGGGGCAAATAACAGCAGAGCATTGGACACTCCCCATCATAAGAGGGGTACAAGCTTCATTTTTCAAGCGTGCCCCCTCCCATAATAAGGCAGTTTAGTTCTCTAACCTCCCTCATCAACCTGTTAGGTCAGGAGGTCACTATGCTTCTTGCCCAAGGGGCAATAGAAGTACCCATCCATCAACAGGGTACAGGGTTTTACTCCCCCTATTTCTTTGTTCCAAGGAAAACAGGGGGATACAGACCTATCTTAGACCTCAGAGAATTGAACAAATTCCTTGTCAACGACAAATTCAAAATTTCTCTTTGAACTCTGCTGCCATACCTTCAGAGTCAGGATTGGCTTTGTTCTCTAGATCTCAAGGATGCGTACACCCATGTTCTCATCCATCCAAATCACAGAAGGTTCCTTCGGTTCCTTTTTCAAGGAAAGCACTACCAATACAGGGTGCTTCCATTTGGCCTGGCCTCAGCACCAAGGGTGTTCACGAAAAGCATAGCTGTGGTAGCAGCATTTCTTTACACTCTAGGGATATTCGTCTTCCCCTACTTAGACGACTGGCTCATTCGAGCCCCAACAGAGTCAGAGGCCAGGACTTCTCTATCCTGCGCAATGCGTATCCTTCAGTATTTGGGTCTGGTAATAAACATCCCAAAGTCCAGTCTAACTCCCACTCAGTCTTTAGAGTTCATCGGAGCTTTGCTGGATACTAGAAAGGCAAGGGCCTATCTCCCCCAGGCCCGTTGCCTTCGCATGGTGCAGTTAGCTTCTCAAGCAGTTCTAAAACCTCATCTCACTGCTACAACTGCTAGGCCACATGGCATCTACTGTGCATGTGGTTCCCTATGCTCGCCTCCTATGAGGGCAGCTCAGTGGACTTTATCCACTCAGTGGACCCAGGCATCAGGATGTCTGTCAGACAAAATAGCAAACACAAGTCGCCTTATTTTGTCCCTCCAGTGGTGGAAGTCCACTCAAAACCTGTTGCTGGGGTCCCCTTTTCAACAACCCTTACCCCAGGCAACTCTCACAACAGATGCTTCTCCGATGGGTTGGGGAGCTCATCTGCAAGACCTCTCCACCCAAGTCACCTGGTCTCCACAGGAGACATCTACATATCAATCTCTTGGAGCTCAGAGCAATCTTCCTTGCTCTTCGAGTGTTCCACACCCTGCTCAGCTACAAGACAGTCCTTGTTCATACGGACAATCAAGTAGCCATGTTCTACGTGAATAAGCAGGGGGGAACAGGCTCTCTGTCGCTTTGCAACGAAGCTTTGCGACTACGTGCTCTCGCCAGAGAGCATCAGATTCATCTCCTGTATCTTCCAGGCATACAAAACTCTTGGGCAGACAGACTCAGTCGAGTTCTGCTTCCACACGAGTGGTCTCTGCATGCAGACCAGGTGGCCAAGATTTTTCAAATTTGGGGAACTCCGGACATAGACCTCTTTGCAAGTCCATGGAATGCCAAACTTCCCCGGTTCTGTTCCAGAATTCAGGCTCAGGGGGCTCAGGCCAGGGATTTTTTCCTCTTTTTTACTGTGGTCAAGACTTCCTGTATGCTTATCCACCCAATTCCCATAATTCCCAAAATCCTGTTGAAGCTTCAGAGAGACAGAGACCGTATGATTCTCATAGCTCCACATTGGCCACAGCAAGTGTGGTACCCTCTGCTTCTACATCTCTCTCAAGCTCCCTCCCTGGAGTTAGGGTCTGCTCCAGACCTCCTATCTCAGGAGGACAGAATGTTATGGCATCCCAATCCCCAGTTTCTGCGTCTCAGGGCTTGGTTGCTGAAGGCCTAGATCTCCATGATCTGAATCTCCCTCAGCAAGTAAAAGAGATTCTTTTTGCTTCCAGGAAACCTTCCACGAGACGCTCTTATGCTTTCAAGTGGAAAAGGTTTACCATATGGTGTTCGCAGAAGGGTCTTAACCCCCTTGCGATACCTCTGGAATCATTGCTGGAGTATCTCCTTCATTTGTCCAATGCAGGTCTTAAAGCTAACTCAGTAAGAGTCCATTTGAGTGCTATTGCAGCTTTCTTTAAGCCTCTAAATGGACAGCCTATTTCCTCTCATCCTCTCATAGCAAGATTTATGAGAGGCCTTCTTCTAACTAAGCCTACCATTAGGCCACCACCCGGTTCTTGGGCAGTTCATGAAGCCACCTTTTGAACCCTTAGCTACTACCTCCTTGAAATTCCTTTCTTGGAAGGTTATCTTTCTCATTGCAATCACATCAGCACGTCGCATTAGTGAGTTGCAAGCGCTAGTAGCTGATCCACTTTATACAAGGTTCTGTCATGACAAGGTAGTCCTTAGGACTCATCCACACTTTATGCCAAAGGTGGTCTCGCCTTTTCATCTAAACCATGCGGTCTACTTACCTGTGTTTTTTCCAAGGCTTCATGCATCTAATGCAGAAAGGAATCTTCATACTTTGGACTGTAAAAGAGCTTTAGCCTTTTACTTACAAAGAACACAGCAACATAGAAAGTCCTCTCAACTCTTTGTTGCTTTTGATCCTTCTCATTTGGGACTTCCAGTCTCCAAGAGAACACTGTCCAGCTGGATTGTTTTATTTATTTAGCTGTATTTATATCCCGCTTTTCACCGGGTCAAAGCGGTCAATTGGGAGATACATTTAACACGAGGGGATATGACACACATACGCTAATACTTACAGGGAACATGGGCAATGGAGGGTTAAGTGGCTTGCCCAAGACCACAAGGAGTACCTATAGGACTAGAAATCCCAGTCCCTCCGGTCTGAGATTGCTGTCCCCAGGTGGGACTTGAACCCCCGGCCCTCCGGCCTGAAGTACCTTGTCCTAACCACTAGGCCACTCCTCCCATTGCTAAGTGTATTTCCTCTGCCTATCAGAGTAAGAATCTTCCTCTGGAGGGCCATGTCACAGCTCTCAATGTGAGAGCCATGGCAGCTTCAATGGCTCATCTGCACTCTGTCTCTATTGACGACATCTGTCGAGCAGCCACTTGGGCCTCGGTTCATACCTTCACAGCCCATTACTGCTTGGACAAGGACTCCCGCCGGGATGCCTTGTTTGGTCAGGCTGTTCTTCAACACCTGTTCCATACCTAATCAATTCCTACCCACCATCCCTGGTTGGATGCCAGAGATCCATGAGGGGAAGTGGAGCCCTTTCACAGTGGAGTGGAGGAGTGGCCTAGTGGTTGGGGCAAGGTACTTCAGGCCAGAAGGTCGGGGGTTCAAATCCCACTAGAGGACAGCAACCTTGGGCCAGAAGGACTGGGGTTTCTAGTCCCACAGGTGCTCCTTGTGGTCTTGGGCAAGCCACTTAACCCTCCATAGCCCATGTTCCCTGTAAAATAGTTATCTCCAAGTTATAATGCCCTGTTCAATGTAATTTCAGTTTGTTCAATGTAAACCGCACTGATGCAGAATAGCGCGGTATATAAGAGAATATAAATAAATAAATAAATTACAGGGAGACACAACTTCTGGGGTCTCTCCCTGGCTTCTAAAGGTAGGGAGTCCCCATATGTGAAGACTACATTCCTGCTTGTTCCTGGAGATAGCATAGTTACTCAACCTGTAACAGGTGATCTCCGGGAACAGCAGGAATTTAGTCTTCACAACCCACCCACCTCCCCTAGGAGTTGTATCTCTCTATCGCTTTCTCTTTCCCTCTCTCTCTCTCTTGGTCTCAGCTTTAAACTCAACTGGAGAGAGGCAGTTGGGAAAGGCGGGAAGGCAGCACGTAGGCACTGTGGGATGCTCCCAAAAGCTTCCTAATTGGACGCTGGGGAGCATTCCCACGCAGGCTCCGTCGGTACCGACGATACCCATATGTTAAGACTAAATTCCTGCTGTTCCCGGAGATCACCTGTTACAAGTGAGTAACTGTGCTTTATAGTGCTAGTATTAAGCAAGCAGTTCAGCTTGATGGGAGGATGGGAGAAGTCCAGTGCGCAGACTCTATGGAAAATTGTAGTCCTAGACACTCAAATGGTACCTAATTTTATTACCACAAAATATTTTTGGGCCTAATACAGAAGTCTCAGGTCTGACAAGTATGCCCTGCTTATGTGAGAATTAACTATGCACCAGAAAGAAATCAGCCAATGCAATCCTACTATTTCCAACATGCAACTTCTGTGCAGAAAGTATATTGAAGTCTGATATTTTGGCTGTGTTCCGGAACAGTCAGCTTACTCTTGGAGCCAAACAGCTGCTAGAGCACTGCTTTCCATATTGTAATCACTAAACTGAAAAGTAATGTCTACCTCTGACAGAAGAGAGAGGTTGTAACAGAGAAGGAAATGGTTCTGCTTTGCTGTATAGAATCTGCTTCATTCAAACCCCTCCATTCTGCGAATGACAGGAGGAGAGGGGAAAATTAGGGGGCCAGGCAGCGCTTCCTTGCTCTTTTCTGCTTCAAGCTCACCCTTTCCTCTCCTGCTCTCCACATGTTGCCTCCAAGGAGAGAAGCTGGAGTAAGAAGCAGAGGCTTGTTTTCTGGTAGAAGACCTACATGACCCTTTCCCAACCACATCCCTCTCTTATCACCAAGGCACACCAGTGTGCCACGGCACACTGGTTGAGAATCACTGGTTTAGGTTGTGTACTTTGTGCCCAAGTCATGTAGTTTAGGGATGGTTCTAGTCCAATTCGTCTGACCCTTCTCAATAAGAGGGTTTCAATAACATTGTATCTCCAGGAACAAGCAGGAATGAGTCTTCACATATGGGTACGTTGGTACCGACGGAGCCTGCGCGGAAACGCTCCCCAGCTTCCCAAAAAGGAAAGCTTTTGGGAGCATCCCACAGCGCCTGCGCGCTGCCTTCCCGCCTTTCCTAACCGCCTCTCCCCAGTTCTTCTTTTCCGCGGAGCCAGCAGGTCGTGTTCCTGTCACCGCTGAAGAAGTTCTTTGTTTTATTTTATTTCTTTGGTTGTGCGTCTGCCTTCCCAGACGTCGGACCAGTACCGCCGGTCTGTCTTTCTTTTCTTCTAAAAAAAACAAAACAAAACATATTTTCCCTCACTTAGTGTGTTTTTCCTCTTTTGGGCCTTAGGCCTCACGAAAAGGTTTCCTCATGGAAAAAACAGCCTCCGGGTTTAAAAAATGCACTAAGTGCAGCGGTACTATTTCTGTTACTGACACCCATGAATGGTGTCTCAAATGTTTGGGTCCTGACCATTCCATTTTGGATTGTTCGTCCTGCTCCTTGATGTCTAAACGAGGTTTACAGAACCGAGCAGCCAAGCTCCATGTGCTGTTTCCCTCTGATGCAGCTTCAGTGGCATCAATGTCTTCCAAGGCCTCTTCTTCTTCCCATGGATCTCAGGTAACCAAACATAAATCCAGCCGGTCCTCGAAGGGTAGATCTCCTTCCAAGCATCGAGATGCCTCCGGGCTTGCCCTCGAGGATTCCGCACCGGCAAAACAACCCCAGCGGGAAGCTCCGGCTTCCAAAGCTCCACCTATGGGGTTACAGGTTGACATCGATTGCACGGCCTTGACCGATCACCTGTTAGAATGCTCTGGGGTACCGGCGCAACCTTCTGGTACCGAATTCCAGGCATTCATGGCGTCGATGGATCAGAATGTCCTATCCATGCAGCAGGCTATCACGGCCTTCATTCAAGCTGCGACGCCGCTGATACCACAACAAACTCCGTTGTCGGTATCAGCTCCGGTACCGGCACCAATGTCGGTACCGGTACCGACTGCATCGACATCAACCAGGATGCCGACTGCAGCGGTTCCCTGTCCAGGGATGCCCATTGGTACCCTGTCCAGGGATGCCCATCGGTACCGAACCGGTACCGATGACGCCCGATGTCGATACCGCTCGATACGCGTATCGAGCTTTGGAAGAGCACCCTGACAGTCGATACTTTGATTCCTCCAAAGATTCTGATGCATCGGAGGAGTCTGCTGAAGTATCCATAGCCCTTCCTGAAGAGCCTTCTTCTCCAAAAGGAAGAATGTCTCCTCCAGAGGACTTGTCCTTTCAAGACTTCATAAGAGAAGTGGCTAAAGGGCTTTCTATTTCAGTAACCTCTGAATCAGAGCCTAGAGCTAAAAAATTGGATATTTTAGGTTATTCTAAGGCTCCTAAGGAGGCAGTCACCTTGCCAATTCATGAGATTCTTTATGATCACATGATTGACTTATGGGAGACTCCTCTCACTATCTCTCCTCATTCTCGTAGATTGGACACTATGTACCGTGTCCCTCCTTGTCCTGGATTTCATAAAACACAGCTTCCTCACCATTCTATTGTGGTGGAGTCAGCTATGAAAAAGAGAGTGCAAAAAGACACTCCTCTGCTCCTCCAGGAAGAGAATGCAGGACCTTGGATGCTTTTGGTAGGAAAATCTTCCAAGCCAGTATGCTCATTACCAGAATCAACTCCTATAGTCTTTATATGGGTATGTTTCTGAAAGAAGTTGCAGATAAGCTGCACACTTTCCTCCCTTTTCTTCCAGAGGATAAAAGGGAAGCATTTCTTATTTGGCTTAAGCATACTCAGGATATTTCAAAGTTTTCCAACCGTGCAGCTTTTGACTCCTTTGAGGGTGCCAGCAGAGCTTCGGCCATTGCCATAGCTGCTCGCAGAATTGCTTGGCTCCAGGCTTCTGATCTAGAATCTTGGGTCCAGGATGGCTTGGGAAATCTTCCCTGTACAGGTGAAAACCTGTTTGGCAAAGATTGGCAAATCAAAGCCACTCAAATGGATGCAGAAAATTCTGCTTTGGATAGACTTTCAAAGTCAACCTCCATTCCTGCCAAGAAAAAACCTTTCAAGAAGTCTTTCTTCAAGAAAGGCAGATTCCATCCTGCTTCTGGCCAACAATCATCTACAGGTAGTTTTGCTGCTAAACGTCAGCAACCTAAAGAGGCCAGGCCTAAGCCTACAGGTGCTGCTGCAACTCAGCAGACTCAGCCTCCTCAGGGTTTTTGACTTGATGCTAGAGAACTTAGCCTTTCTGGCTCTGAAACAGCCAGAGCCTCTCACCATTCCAGGAAGGTTAGCTCATTTTGCTCCCAGATGGAGCAAATTACAGCAGAGCAGTGGACCCTCTCCATCATAAGAGAGGGCTACAAACTTAATTTCTCAAACCTTTCTCCCCACACCATGGTGAGACATTTCAATTCTCCAACATCTCTCCTCGACCTTCTAGGTCAGGAGGTGGCTACCCTTCTTGCCCAAGGGGCAATAGAAGAAGTACCTCTTCTTCCACAGGGGTCAGGGTTTTACTCCCCCTACTTTCTGATCCCAAAGAAAACAGGGGGCTACAGACCCATATAAGATCTCAGAGAATTGAACAAATTTCTATGCAAGGAGAAATTCAAGATGCTTTCTCTGGGCACTCTCCTTCCATACCTTCAGAGTCAGGATTGGCTTTGTTCTCTGGATCTCAAGGATGCGTACACACATGTCCTCATCCATCCATCTCACAGAAGGTTCCTCCGTTTTCTTTTCCAAGGAAAGCATTACCAATACAGGGTGCTTCCTTTCGGTCTGGCCTCTGCTCCAAGAGTGTTCACCAAATGCATGGCAGTAGTAGCTGCATTTCTACGCACTCTGGGAATATTTGTATTCCCATACCTGGACGACTGGCTCATCCGAGCTCCATCTCAGTCAGAGGCCCAGACTTTCCTGGACTGCACAAGGTGCATTCTGCAGTATCTGGGACTTGTGGTAAACCTCCCAAAGTCTCAGCTCACCCCTACTCAGTCCCTAGAGCTCATAGGGGCCTGGCTAGATACTACCACTGCAAGGGCCTATCTTCCTCAGGCCCGTTGCCTACGCCTAGTGCAGTTAGCCTCCCAGATTCAGTCAGAGCCATTTAACTGCCCGGGAGATGCTACAACTGCTAGGACACATGGCATCTACAGTGCATGTGGTCCCCTATGCTCGCCTTCACATGAGAGCAGCTCAATGGACTTTGTCCACCCAGTGGACTCAAGCATCAGGGGCTCTGTCAGACAAAATAGCAACCTCCAGGCACCTCTTTTGGTCTCTCCAGTGGTGGATGTCCACCCAAAATCTGTTGCTGGGGTCCCCCTTCCAACAGTTGTTGCCCCAGGCAACCCTCACAACAGATGCCTCCCAAACAGGTTGGGGAGCTCATCTGCAAGACCTCTCCACTCAGGGCACTTGATCTCCACAGGAGACCTCTCTGCATATCAACCACTTGGAGCTCCGAGCAGTTTTTCTAGCTCTCAAGGTCTTCCATACCGTGCTCAGCTACAAGACAGTCCTCATTCATACAGACAATCAGGTAGCCATGTTTTACATAAGCAAGGAGGAACTGGCTGTCTGTCGCTTTGCAACGAAGCTTTAAGATTGTGGGCCTTCGCCAGAGAGCATCAAATCCATCTCCTGGCAGTATACCTTCCAGGAATCCAAAACTCTTGGGCAGACAGACTCAGCCGAGTTCTGCTTCCACACGAATGGTCCCTGCACATGGACCAGGTACTCGGAATCTTTCAAGAGTGGGGAACCCCGGACATAGACCTCTTTGCAAGTCAGTGGAATGCCAAACGTCCCCGGTTCTGTTCCAGAATTCCGTGTCAGGGAGTTCAGGCCAAGGATGCCTTCCTCCTTCACTGGGGTCAAGACTTCCTGTATGCCTTTCCACCCATTCCCTTAATTCCCAAGACTCTGTTCAAGCTCCAGAGAGATCAAGGATCTATGATCCTCATAGCTTCACGCTGGCCACGCCAAGTGTGGTACCCTCTACTTCTGCATCTCTCTCAAGCTCCCTCCCTAGACTTGGGAGCTGCTCCAGACCTTCTGTCCCAGGAGGAGGGGACTTTGTGGCACCCAAACCCCACGTCCCTTCACCTCAGAGCTTGGTTGCTGAAAGCCTAGACCTTCAAGGTTGGAATCTTTCCCAACAGGTGAAGGATATCCTCCATGCTTCCAGAAAACCTTCTACTAGACGTTCCTATGCTTTTAAATGGAAAAGGTTTTCCATTTGGTGTACTGAGAAGGGTCTTGACCCTCTAGCACTACCTTTGAATTCTCTATTGGAATATCTCCTGCATCTCTCCAATGCAGGCCTTAAGACGAATTCAGTAAGGGTCCATTTGAGTGCTATTGCAGCATCCCTTAAGCCTCTCAATGGACAGCCTATTTCCTCTCATCCTCTTATTGCAAGATTCATGAGAGGCCTAACTTTAACTAAACCTCCCATTAGGCCTCCTCCGGTGGCATGGGACTTAAATCTGGTTCTTGGTCAGCTTATGAAGCCACCTTTTGAACCCTTAGCCGCCACCACCTTGAAATTTCTTTCCGGGAAGGTTATTTTCCTCATTGCAGTCACCTCAGCTCGCTGCATCAGTGAACTGCAGGCCTTAGTGGCTAATCCACCTTATACAAGGTTCCATCATGATAAGGTAGTCCTTAGGACCAATCCACACTTTATGCCTAAAGTGGTCTCACCTTTTCATCTTAATCAAGAGGTGTATTTACCTGTTTTTTTTTCCCAGGTCCTCATGCATCAAGTGCAGAGAGGAATCTTCATACCCTGGATTGTAAGAGAGCTCTTGCCTTTTACTTACAAAGGACACAGCAACATAGAAAGTCTTCTCAACTCTTTGTTGCCTTTGATCCCTCTCATTTGGGACTTCCAGTCTCCAAGAGGACACTGTCCAATTGGATTGCTCAGTGTATTTCTTTTGCCTACCAGAGTAAGAACCTTTCTCTGGAGGGCCATGTCACAGCTCATAATGTGAGGGCTATGGCCACCTCTATGGCTCATCTAAATTCTGTGTCCATCGACCAGATCTGTCGAGCGGCCACCTGGGCCTCGGTTCATACCTTCACAGCCCATTACTGTTTGGACAAGGACTCCCGCCGGGATGCCTTGTTTGGTCAGGCTCATCTCAAACACCTGTTCCATTCTTAATCAACTCCTGCCCTCCTTCCCTGGATGGATGCCTGAGATCCATAAAAGGAGGTAGAGCCCTTCTCAGGGCCTCATAACCTTGGGGATCTCCCAGGCATCTCTAGCTAGGGAGTCCCCATATGTGAAGACTCATTCCTGCTTGTTCCTGGAGATAGCACAGTTACTTACCTGTAACAGGTGATCTCTGGGAACAGCAGGAATAAGTCTTCACAACCCACCCACCTCCCCTAGGAGTTGTATCTCTCTATCTATCTTTCCTTTCCTCTCTCTCTTTGTCTCAGCTTTAAAACTCGAACTGGAGAGAGGCAGTTAGGAAAGGCGGGAAGGCAGCGCGCAGGCGCTGTGGGATGCTCCCAAAAGCTTTCCTTTTTGGGAAGCTGGGGTGCGTTCCCGCGCAGGCTCCGTCGGTACCGACGTACCCATTTGTGAAGACTTATTCCTGCTGTTCCCAGAGATCACCTGTTACAGGTAAGTAACTGCTTTCTAGTTGGCATATGCTATCAAGGGGTGTTCTGTACTATTTAATATGTACCTCCACTTTCTGTTGTGTGAGAACAGGAGATAAATTATTGGTTTTGCACAATGATATAATTGCTGATGCTTTCACAAGGAATTGTCCATGTCTATTTTACTTTAAATTATGTGGCTGCTGCTAATCTCAGTGGTGGTGGAAATTGTCATGCATGGACTGAGTTAGACTATTTTTTTCCTTTTTTTTATTACTAGGGATTACTAGTATCTTGTGTCCAGAGGTTGTCTGAAAGTTGTGTTTTGTTTTTGATTTACCAGTTCCTTTAGAAGTGAAGTGTTTGGGTATTATTAGATCAATGCCTATCTCTAAAGCCTCAAATTTTACAACTTGTGTGTACTTCCCTTTTTTAAATTACTGATGTTACTGCAACTAAAATCCTTTCTTGATGCAGCCAACTTTAGGGCTATTTGTGGAAAAGCTAGTGCTTGCCACACTTGATTATTGTAATTCTATTTGCATGTACAACCAAAGCATTACGAATGGCGCAAAATACTGCAGTCATGCTATTCAAGTTAAATAAATATTGCATCCACTTTTTTCAGTTCATTGGCTACTTTTTTTTTTTAACTGAACAAGATTAAGGTGGTGGTTGTCATTTTTTCTTGGCATGCATGCAGTTTAGTCTCTGCTACTTTGTTACTTTGACTTATAGCAGGGGTTCCCAAACCTGTCCTGGGGCCTCCCCAGCCAGTTGGATTTTCAGGATATCCACAATGAATATGCATGAGAGATTTGCATCCGCGGCCTTCATTCTATGCAAATCTCAATTATGCATATTCATTGCGGATATCCTGAAAACCCAACTGGCTGGGGAGGCCCCAGGACAGGTTTGGGAGTCACTGCCTGACAGTCTAGGTTGCACATTAATGATTACAAGCTCAGGGCTTACTAGAGGTTTTGTTTTTATTCGGTTATGACCCGCAGCAAAGCATTCTATTGCTGGCCCCAAGTTGTGGAACAATCTGCATCTTATATTTTGAAATCATTTTATGAAATTTTAAAACCAGTTATTCTTTAATTTAGCTTTTAAGTAATTTTGGTTACTTTTATTTCATTTCATGACATCTGAGCTGTTTATAATCTGCTAAATATCTGAGAAATAAAAATACTTTTAAGAGTTTGATGGTTTAGTTACAAGAGAAGTATAGTTTTTTTTTATATTTTGTAATATAAGCTTGGATTTTGTTTTGCTTTTTTTTGGATCTAATTTTTGTTCATTTAATGTTTATTGCTTGTAGACAGACAGTTTAGGCCTCGTAATATGTGATATACAAATGTGTCTCTGGGAACAAGCAGGAAATCAGCCCTCACATATGTCGACGCCTACAGAGCTCTGCATGGAAGCTTCTCCCCAGCTTTCAGAGAGCCTTTGGGAGAATGCACCATTCATGCGTTATCCCCTTCCCACCCAAGGGTGCCATTTTTCCTCATTTTTTCCACGGAGCCCACCGGTCGTGTCTGATTCCCCTGGAAAGAGTCAGGGTTATTTTTTTTCTTGGAAGTTTTTCTTCCTGGGTTGCATCTGTTTCCTTTCCAGCCCCCGAACCCGCACCTGGCATTGCATCTCGGGTTTGTTGTTTTTCCCCATAACTTTGCTACTAGCGCAGTTCGTGGCCTTTTTCACTGGCAGAGGCCTGGGTCTGCGACCTCGCTGGGGCTCTCTTCCCCCCCCCCCCCCCCATGGCCTCTGCCAGTGACTTTTAAAAAAAATGTGATTGGTGTTAGTTACCAGACTGTCTCTCACTGTCACACATGACTGCTGCCTCAGGGCAGACCACGATTCCTTTGATTGTGGACTGTAAAAAGATGTCCTTCAAGACTATTAAGAGCATTCAGCAGCAGCATGACAAGATCTTCCGAAGGTCAGATTTTTCCCTGAAGACTCCAGCGACACTGCGCTCCAAGCCCCCTTCTGGGATCCTGGAGACCTGAAGTGACTCCAACATCTCAGACAGAGGCCATGGGTCCTCCAAGTGGAGCACCCCAGAGGTGGAACACAAAAAGAAGAAATCCTTGAGGGCAATATCCATGGGCTAATTGGGAAAGGTGGGTAAGTCTCGCGCCCAGTCCCGCAGTCCATGCCGTAAGTTCAATGGGGCAGAGTAGGAGCAGTCTACCAAGGCTGCCTGCAAGGAATCATCGGCCTTCGGTGATCTGTCTCGACCCTCGAGGCCATCCTGGTTGAGGACTTCTCCCCTTGTTAGAGCTGGCGCTGGGCCAGACATCCTCGGTGCCTGTGCCGACGGCTGCGGAGCCATCTGGACTGGAGACCAGAATAGCAGCTTTGGAGCACAACTTGTCTGTCTTCATGGCCCAGCAGCGAGCCCTGATGCCCGATTCTGCCGGGTCATCTTCCCAGACCACAGAGGCCTCGACCTCAAGGCCATCCTCAGACATCGAACCAATCTGTGAGCGCATTCCGCCTTGAGTCAATCCTAGACATCAGTCTCTATCCTGGTTCCGATCCTCAGAGTTAAGATCTTCCCCGATGAGTGGCCATGGCTCCACATGCAGACCCTCTGAGCAGCATGGATGGTCAGGCTCTGGGCCTGACCTCACACCCCGGCCCGGCCTCTACTCCTCCATCGACTAAGAGTCTTACTGGGAGACTGAGGACAAGGAATTGCCAGACACCCGTCGCCACCGCAACGTGCCCTTGGACCTGTCTTCCTCTGAGACTTGGTGCTGGTCCCCGCCCGAGGATATGGCCTTCTTCGACTTCGTGTGGGAGATGTCAAAGGTGCTGCCGTTTTGACACCGAATCGGAGGAGGACCCTCACACGGAGGACCTCGAGATCCTCCAGTATGAGGCCCCGTCCCCCTGATCCTGGAATGGCTGTTCCTTTTTATGTGGGGAAAACACTGGCATCAGTGTCCATCATGAGTGGATGGCTGGACTCTAATGTATCAGGTCTGTTGGAGCCCAGGCGTCCAGAAAGCACAACTGCCACATAACTCATGGTGGTGGTGTCGGCCATGTGTTTGCTCAAGAGCCAGAAGATGCACTCCTCTGTGCCCGTGAGTAGGGAGGCCTGCACCTTAGATGCTCTGGGCAGGAAGTGCTAGCAGGGTTCAATGCTCATCTTCCAGATCCAGGCATGCCAGCTGTCCTTGGGCATGTACTTGAAGGACCTAGCGAAGGAACTTGCCAGACTTTTGGCTGGTCTTGCTGAGGAACCACTCCAGTGGTTCTGGAGCCTGTCCTCTGCTGTCAGAATGCTCCAAGTTCATGACGCAAACAGCCTATGATGGCTTCAAGTCAACGGCTAGAGTGCTGCGATGGGCGTTGATGCCTGAAGCCAGGATTGGCTACAGTCTTCCGACCTGGAGCAATGGGTTCAGGACAAATTGACATCTCCAGCCAAGGAGAGAACCTCTTTTTTTCAAACCTTTGACAACCAATTAAGAAAGGACCCAGGATATCAATGCTTGACCTAGTACAAGCATTGCAGAACCAGTGTCTTTTGGGGAAACTGCTAGGTACGTATGACCTAGATTGGCCACTGTTGGAAACAGGATACTGGGCTTGATGGACCTTGGTCTGACCCAGTATGGCATATCTTATGTTATGTTCTTATAAAAGGCTGCAGAGTTGGAGTCCAAGTTCCTGACAAGGACTAGGCTCTCCAAGAAGACTGCTGCCCTTTCCTGATGGAAGGCCCAGAATAAAAAGCCCCCTTACTCGAGGAAGGGAAGAGCTTACGGAAACTACCCTCAGTATCAGGCTTCTTCAGCAGGCCAAGGGACAAGGGCATGGCCCTCATAAGCAGAAGTCTCCCAAAACCCAGGCACTGGCTCTGGCACAGCCTGGTGGAAGTTTTTGACTCCTTGGGCATAGCCTCTCTGCCCTCAGGAGGCCAGCAGCCCACAGGGGGGCGTTTGATCTTGTTTGCCCACCAGTGGCCATCCATCATCAGACACTTGGGCTCTCCATTCTTCCTGGGAAAGCGCTCCAGGACTCCCCCCCCCCCCCCCCCACCAGACCCTGCTATTGCATGAGCTTGCAGGCCTTTTCAAGGACAAGGCAGTGGAACCCTTACCCCCCACACCTCTGGGGCAAGGGATTCTACTCCTGGTACTTCCTCATCCCAAAAAAGAACAAGGGGCCTAAGGACCATCCCAGACCTGCGGGACCTGAACAGGTTCCTGGTGAGGGAGAAGTTCAAGATGCTTTCCCTTGGGACGCTGCTGCCATACCTCCAGCAGGGAGACTGGCTATGCTTCTTGGACTTAAAGGATGCATACACACACATCCTTATCCATTCTAACCACAGGCAGTTCCTCAGGTTTGTAATGGGAGGTGGCCACTACCAATACAGGGTGCTTCCCTTTGGCCTGTCCGCCCCAAGGGTCTTCACCAAGTGCCTAGCGGTGGCCATGGCTCACTTTAGACTTCAAGGAGCCTTTGTCTTCCCCTGCCTGGACGACTGGCTCATCAAAGGAGGCTTGTCCGCCGAGGTGTAGCAGGCCACAAGGGCCGCACCATTTGCATCCTCCTACACCTGGGGTTTGTCATGAACCACCCCAAGTCCCATCTCCTGACAGTGTCTAGAGTTCATAGGAGCCCAGCTACACATCCTTCAGCCCATAGCGTTCCTACTCCAGGACAGGGCCGACCGCCTCAGGGCACTGGCCACGGACGTGCAACACAGACACACCATGGCCATATGGCATCCATGGTCCATGTCACCTCAGACACCCACCTCCACATGAGGGCAGCCCAATGATGTCTCTGCTCCCAATGGACCCGGCCACCAGATGGCTGCAGACAGTGTGACAGTGACCCATCAACCTGTGGACTTCCTCAGCTGGTGGCAGGTATCACAGCTCCTCCAGGCATGAATGCCCTTCCAGACCCCTAATCCCCAAAGGGTTCTCACTATGGACACCTCCCTGTTGGGCTGGGGGATCATTGCAAAGATCTCTGCATCCATGGCAGCTGGTTGCATCAGAGAGCCAGCTCCAGATCAGCGTGCTAGAGCTCTGGGCTGTATTTATGGCCCTCTGAGCCTTCTGCCACAGCCTGAAGCACCAGTCAGTGCTGGTCCAAAAAATCAGGTGGCAGTGTTCTACATGAACAAGCAGGGAGGCACAAGGTCCTATGCCCTCTGCAAGGAGGTGGTGGCTCTCTGCTCCTTCGCGCTCTGCAGAGGGGTGCTCCTGCAAGCAATGTATCTGCCAGATGAGCTCAACACCCTAGCAGACAAGTTGAGCAGGGTCCTCCAGCCGCACGAGTGGTGGCTGTACCCCAGGGTGGCCTCTTGGCTCTTCCAGCTCTAGGGAGTCCCCCTGGTAGACCTCTTTGCGAGTCTGACAAACACTCAACTGCCCCGTTTCTGCTCCTGCCAACCACACCCCTCATGGGTGTTGGCCGATGCATTCCGCATCCTGTGGACAGAGGGACTGCTCTACACCTTCCTGCCCACGCCACTGATAGCTAAGACCCTATTCAAAGCTCAGCACGATGAGGCATTGCTGATATTAATTATCCTCTCAGTGGCCCAGGCAACTGTGGTGTCCGCAGCGACCCTGGTCCCCCTGAGCAGTTCCCGGGTCTACTATCATAGGAGTTAGGCTCCCTCCTACACCCAATCTGGGGTTTCTGTCGCTAATGACTTGGCTGCTGAAAGGGTAGTTTTGGCCCATTTCAGCCTCTCAGGGGGAGGTAGAGGTTTTCCTGGCCTCCCTTAGGGTCTCCATGTAATGGGCCTACCTTCAAATGGTGCAGATTCTCAGTGTGGTGCGCAGAATGGCATGTCAACCCATTCTCGTGCCCTTTGCAGCTTGTACTGCAATATTTGCTTTCTCTGTCACAGGCAGGACTGAATTCCAGCTCAGTCAGGATGCACTTGAGTGCTCCAGTGGCACACCACCACCTTATCAAGGGCAAGCCCTTCTCTGTCCAACATCTTGTGACCCGTTTCTTGCGGGTTGCCTGCTAACCAAGCCCCCATCCCCCCTCCAGTGTCAGAGTGGGACCTCCATGTGGTGCTATCCAAGATCACCGGGCCACTGTTCGAGCCCCTGGCTACTTGCCACCTGTACTGACTCTCATGCAATGTTGTCTTCCTAGTGGTGCTCTAGTCTGCTCACAGGGTCAGCGAGCTTCAGGCGATAATGGCACATCTGCCATGCACAAGGTTCTATAAGAAAAGGGTGGTGCTCTGCGCGCACACCTAGTTTCTACCTAAGGTGATATCTTCCTTTCACTTCAATCAGGCAGTGGTGCTCCCCACCTTCTTTCCATGGCCTCACACCAGCCAGGCTGAGACTGTACTGCATACCCTGGATTGTAAGAGAGCTCTGTCCTATCTTCAACGTACCCAAGGCCACTGCAAAACCTTCCAGCTTTTAGTCTCCTAGGACTCAAGTCGACTGGGGCAAGCAGTGACCAAGTGAACTCTGTCCACTTAGGTGGCGGACTGCATTGCCCTCACCTATGAGCAGGCTGGGCTCTTGCTGGAGTGCTTGGGTCACTGTGCACAGCATCAGGACTATGGCAGTGTCTCTGGCAAACCTGCATTCTGTTCCTCTGTCGGACAGCTACCGGGCCACCACCTGGTCTTCAGTCCACACCTTTGCAGCTCATTACTGCCTGTAGATGAAGTCCCAGCAGGACAGCACCTTCACCTAGGCTGTACTCAATCTGTTCAGGGTGTAGGCAACTTCTGCCCTCGGACCCTTCTGTGCTCAGGCTATCGGAGTGTTGGTTCTCACTGGACACTTGGGTTTCTTGAGAGTCTGTCTCCTTAAGGCTCGCTCGCTGCTGCTGCTGCTCACAGCTCACCTGTGGCATATCTACAGGTTTTCGATAGCCTCTAGCTAGGGAGTTCCGTATGTGAGGACTGACTTCCTGCTTGTTCCCAGAGAAAGAGTAGTTACTCACTTGTAACAAGTGTTCTCCGGGGACAGCAGGAATCTGTCTTCACAACCCTACCTCCTCCCCTTTCTCATCATTTTTGCCATCGTTAGCTATGTCATGTGACTGAGGCAAGATGGCACTCTTGGGTGAGAAGGGGGGACACGCCTGCATGGTGCATCTCCCAAACACTTTCTTTGAAAGCTAGGGAGAAGCTTCCATGCAGGGCTCCATCGACATCACCTATATGAGGATTGATTCCTGCTGTCCCCAGTGAACACCTGTTGCAGGTGAGTAACTATGCTTTTTCATTTCTCAAACACCTTAATTTTATTTATATTAAAACCTGAAATCTTCAGACTTTGGCTTTTTTTCCCCTAAACTAGGGAGCGATTGGTATCTTCTGAGTACCTTAACATGGTGAAAACAAACCAGGACCAGAAAATGATGGAGGAGGAAGAGAAGCTCAAGGCAGAGAGAGATGCTGCCCTCCAGAATTGTAAAGCTTTGGAGTCTCAGATTGAACAGCTTAACTTTGATTTTCAGGTTTGTGGAATTGGAGCAGGAGGAGACAGAGAATACTGTCAGTATAGTTATACGTAATGGGTTAATTTTGCACTTATGATGGAAGTCGGCATACCCTGACAAAAGTGAGGTCTGAGATTCTCTTGTCTGATTTTTCTACTAATACACAGTGACGTAAGATGGTTGCTTATCTTGGGAGAAGGCTCAGATGCTGTGGTAGGGAGTACAGTCATGTATTAGGCATGTGCACAGGCAATAAATAGTCTGGCTCTTCACCCTGACTTTTGTAAATTTTTTTCAGTTCATTTCATACAATGTGTATTTAATGTCTATGTATAACTATAAATGTATTAGTATATAAAATGTGGGGCTTTTATTCATCATTTCATTGTCCTCACCCTCTTCATCTCCTGCTCCTCCTGCTAAGTTGATTGGGCAGGTGAAACTGCCCTCTTCCCCTCCCAATCGAGCATTAGCTCATACCTGGTCTTCCTTTTATCCTATTGCTTCTGCAGAACTATTACAAGCGCTTTCTAAGTCCAGGAAGACAACCTGTCGGCTGGACCCAATCCCATCTCACTGGCTGGCCGAGCCTTCCTTACAATTAATACCCATCTCTATCATTAATTCTAGTCTGTCTTCTGGCCACTTCCCTGCCCTGTGGAAATCTGCTATGGTCTATCCTCTCTTGAAACAACCTTTCCTCAACCCCTCTGTGCTTTCCCACTGGTGTCCTTTTTAAAACCTCCCTTTTCTGGCTAAGTTACTGGAACGTTTTGCCTTTTCACAACGAAACTCACATGTAGAAGCCACAAATACCTTTCACCCCCGTCAAGCAGCTTTTCGGCTGGGGCACAGTACAGAAACCATTCTTCTGGCCCTCTTGAATGAAATCCACGTCACCCATGATTGTGGAGATCTTACCCTCATTGTTTCTCTCGACCTTTCTGCAGCATTTGATTTGATTGACCATCAGACTCTTCTCTCTCGCCTCTATGATTTTGGGTTACGCGGCACTGTCTGGTTCCGCTCTTTTCTCACAGCTCGCTCCTTTACTGTCCATTCTAAAAATCGGTCCTCCTCCTGCTCTCCCTCTCGCCTGTGGTGTGCGCCAGGGTTCTGTTCTCTCTACGCTGTTCTTTAATATTTTCCTCTCTCCCCTGCCTCTCTTGATCCAACAGTACCCAGTCTCATCTTACATTTATGCTGATGACATTGTCTTCCTGTTTCACACTTCTCTGGTAAACTTGGACATCTCTCAGCTAAACCGTTGTCTCTCTCACGTTGCCTCCTGGCTCTCTCTGAATTTTCTTCATTTGAATCCCTCCAGGTCCACGGCAATGTGGGTTTCCTTGAGCGGCAATACACAAGAAGCAAGAGTGGAGGATGAACACAGATGCTTTATTAAATCCCCAACGCGTTTCGGCGGATGCCTTCTTCAGGGGTGGATACTTTAATATAAATATAAAACACATTAAAAACATAATGAATCAAACAAAGTTAAATGGACATGTTGGTTAAAATTAAAATGTATAACCATAAATATAACAATAAAAACACCATAAGTGTTCAATATGACAAATAAATAATTAAATAAGACCACAGATACAAAGAAATGTATAAAAGTATATAAAATAGACGCAGGGCAAATTGAAGTCTCCATCAATGTAAAAACCAATGTACAAACATAAATACAACATGTTACTCACATTTAAGCAATGTGGGTACAAGGACCCTAGTCGTAGATCCTCTTATATTGTAGTTATCACCATGAGCTGGCAACAATTGGCTTTTGCAAAATAAAACTGTGTATCTAATAAAACTGCAATATAACATTAAAAATGAAAAATAATCTGTAGGAAAACTAAAATATTGACTAAAATAAAATAGAGCCAAACCTATTATTAAAAACTTGAAACTACAGAGGCACATTACCTCTAAAACACCGGGAAAAGGGGAGGGGACAAAAGGAACTATTCTTGTATAGTTAATAACAAAGGAACATGTATAATCACAATCTTATGCTGTTATAAATATAATCAATTGCATAGCTAATGTGAACCATTATATAAATACAAGAGAGCACCATATAAAGTATGAATTAGTTAGACTGAGGACCTAATCTCGTCAGTAACAGAGGATTATAAATAATGATGATGAAAAATGTGAATATGTCTAAAAAACTGACTGACCTCATGTGGTATTGATGATGATAAATAAACGGCACAGCAAAACATCGTTTAAAATTGATTTTAAAAACTTTGGGGCAAATTATCTTTAAAAACGTGAGCAAAAGGTATATTAAAAGGTTACCAAAACTAGGAGATCTCTTCTCCTAGGTGAACTGTCGCCAGGGACAAAACAGTCCTTCTAAAACAGTAAAAACTAATACTTGTGTGCTGAAAAGGTATATTACAAAATATATATATTGAAAACTAACCTTGTGTGATATTGATGATGATAAATAACACAGGTACACTAAAAAAATTTTTTTTTAAACTGCCTCTAATGTTTCGATTGATTTTTACGTTTTTTGGTGCGCTGAATCCAAATCTGATAACCAATTTGCTCCATCACGTACAGATTTTTTGCTACATTGGGTTAGCAGTTTGAGGTGAACGTTTCAGATTGAGTGCGATCGAGTTAAAAGTTTCTTGGATGAATTCTTTATACTAATTGTTTAGTAGTTATTCAAATAAGAATAAAGAAAATTGTAACAAGGCAGCACATAAGAATAGAGTAATGTCAACAAAACACACTGTGATGGTAGCAAAATTGTCTGCACTTAAAACAGCCACATACATGTGCACAAACATTGAGCATATAAGAGCGAGGTTAGACACAAAGCAAAGCAAAGAAATGTGCAAAAAATGTTGTACAGGTATGTATGTAAGAATAGAAAACGCAAACCGCACCATTGCAATACATGAAGACAAACACCCGATGGTGTGAAAATAAAATTCTAATAAATGAGATCCAACACTGTGGTAATAACTAGCAAATTTTTATTTCAAAGTTTAGTAAAAACACGATATTTGTCAACACAGTTTAGATTTTAAAGTCATTCTTGGGTCAATCAATCTCCTGGTGGGCCCCTTTCTTCTTCCCCCGAATGCTTCTCTTGGTGCGCTGCTTGGCGTATTTTTCATCTGGGGTTTCCCGCAGCAGCAACCAGCAGAAATCAGCCATCATAGTGGTGTTCCATCTTCCTTGGTACCTTCTCTCTGCGTCCTTGATGTCCTGGTGAAACCTTTCACCTTGTTCTTCACTGTACGCCCCCAAGTTTTCGGGAAAGTAGTTCACATGGGAGTGCAAGAAATGGACTTTCAGGCTCATGTTACAGCCTTGTTCTTTGAAGGCATTGAGCATCCTGGCAACAATATCCTTATAGTTCTCATCCCGCCTGTACCCCAAGAATTTGAGAACAACATCCTTGAAGGAATCCCAGGCTTCTTTTTCCTTCTCAGACATCGTTTCAGCGAATGCTCCATCTGAAATGAGTTTCCTTATATCAGGGCCAACAAACACTCCTTCCTTTAGCTTTGCTTCAGAAAGTCGGGGAAACTTTGAGCAAAGGTACCGAAAGCACTCACCATCTTTTGTAAGGGACTTGATGAATTGCTTAATGAGACCCAACTTAATGTGGAGAGGTGGTAATAGAATTTTATCACGAGGTACCAAGCTCTCATGAAGAACATTTTTCTCACCGGGTCTCAAATACTCCCGAATTGGCCAGTCTTTTTTCCCCCAGTGTAGGTCGCGGGCCCGGCTATCCCACAAGCAAAGGAAGCAGGGATATTTGGTGAAACCGGATTGCCGCCCTAATAGCATGGATAGAATTTTAAAGTCTCCACAAATCATCCACTTATGCTCATCATAACGAATCTTCTGAAGAATCAGGGCCAAATTCTCGTATTTTTCTTGGAGAATAACAGAGTGAGCAATAGGAACTGAAGCGAATGTGTTGCCATTATG
The DNA here is from genome assembly GCA_033557465.1 of Ichthyophis bannanicus. Taxonomy (NCBI): domain Eukaryota; kingdom Metazoa; phylum Chordata; class Amphibia; order Gymnophiona; family Ichthyophiidae; genus Ichthyophis; species Ichthyophis bannanicus. The sequence continues at coordinate 555,573,431 of CM066031.1, forward strand.
AAGAACACCACCTTTTATGCTGTCTTTTGACGAATCAATGAACAGCCGCCATTCAGCAGGATCATACTTGAGTTTAAACTTTTCCATCACTCCGTATATATCGTTGCAAAATACCAAATCTTCCTCTTTGCTGAAATACTTCAAAAATTGTGTCTCGCGGTTGCGGTACCAATAAAAAGTTGTTCCTGGTGACAATAGATTTTTCTGTTTAAGCCGAGAACCTAGCAGTTGGGCAGCATCTTTTGGGAGTCCTAAATCCCGGACTAAATCATTCAATTCAGCTTGAGAGAAAAGTTCAGGTTTCGGATCTGGTTCAGTTTCAAACTCGGAAGTACTGGACTCATCGGGAAAAGCCATCTGATGAGTCTCATCATGATCAGAACCGTCCACACAAATATGATCCAAAGATTTTGGTGGTTCAGGCACAGGTACTTCGTTGCTATGAGGCATAGGCCTAATTGCTGAGGGAAGGTTCGGGTAACTTATTACGTTCTTATTTTTTAAGTTGTATCCTTTCACAATGCAAGAGCAAAAATAGCAGTCACTGCTGTGGTCTCTTTGTTCACGCCACATCATAGGTATTCCGAAACGAAATGCTTGTTTTTTACCTTTCATCCATAAGCGTAGATCTTCCTCACATGTCTTGCACACTTTGTGAGGAGCCCACGGTTTGTCTTGATCGCCTAACTTCAAACCGAAATAGGCGAAATATACTTTTTTAATAAATGCAGAAATGTTCCTCTGCCGCTTTTTCACGGTATATTCCCCACAAATAAAACAAAAACTGTCCGGAGAGTTGACGCAACCTCTGGCTCTGTGAGCCATCACAAATACACAGCACTGCAAACTACAACTGTAGTGAACCACTTCGGAATAAAGCTGGATTACGACTGAGCAAACAAAAGGTAATAATGAACTTGCAAGAAACTGAAATTTGACAGGAACGTTCATGTCGCAACCACCGTGTTTGAGCAAGCGAACGAGGCGAGGCGAACAGGAAAGAACATGCGCCAGCGCGAGTACTGGATTTAGCCCCCCGCCTCCCAATTGTCCTGTTAATGTATAAAATGAATACAAAACACTCTAAAATATCATGAGGGAGTGTTTCTAGTTAGTTAACCATTACAACCTCTATTTTGGGCCAAGAAAATAAACTGCAGTCGGCTAAAAAGAAATTATGTGAACATTCCTTATATGGGTAAGAAATCTAATTTTGCAAGAAAACGTGACGTGATGGAACATTTTGGCTATTTTTCCTGGATTCAGCACCCCAAAATCTATAGGAATCAGTTGCAAAACTGGAGGCAGTTTTTTGGTAGTGTACCTGTGTAATCGGCACATTAAGACATAGTTTCAATTTCATTTAAAAAAAATTAAGGCATAATATATTTAAAAACGTGAGCACAAAGTATTCTAAAAGACTTCCAAAACTAGGAGATCCCTTCACTAAGAGATCTGTCTATATGGACAAAAAACACCTTCTAAGGCAGTAAAGACTAGTACTTATGTGCTAAAAAGGTCTGTTAAAAAATATATTAAAAGAACTTTGTAGTGCTGTGCCTATGCCGTTGGGAAACTGCATCAGATGTACCTGACAATAGAACCGCGCTGCTGAGATGCGATCAATGAAAGCCGGTAGTGCGATGGAGAGTTGATTATGAAGATGCCGAAAAACCGTGCCAAACTAGGGGGCGTGGCCAACTGACCGCTGAGGTTACAAAGAACATGCCGTACATAGGGTGGCATGAAAGTGATCAGAAAACCACTTAAACAGAAATTAGTAGAAGTTGTTTTTGTGTAATCATATAGGACACGAGTGTATTCACTGTAAACCACACTTCAGGCAATAAATAAATTAAAATCATATGACCCAAAGGGGACAGACACTCATCTCCACCCGGTCTAAATGTGGCATAGATGGCATAATAAGCACAAAAATGAGATCAATAAAAAAGAGTAAAAAGTATAAAACCAATTAATAAGACAACCAATAAAAACGCGCTGGCGTTAAGTCTGTATTGTAAACATAAGTGCCGTTGTGTACAAATACATAAATAGATAAAAACCATGGGAAATGAACTAATTTATGTGTAAAATTATTTATTTTCTGGTCAAGTAATAGAGGTTTGGAGCAAAACGGAAGGCATAAATGATGATACGTAAACTGTGAGACAGTTAAATCCATGGTATTAAATAACTATGTTGCATGTAGAAAATAACAAAATTGATTTAAACTGTAAAAATATATCCAATTTAATTTAAACAATGGAATAGAAATGTGCAAATCATAGGAACACTGACAGATCTACCTCTTGATTTAATCCATTCGGTTCCAAACTGTTAAGTTCATAGATGTATCTCTGCTCTAATTTGAGCAATATCTTATTGACATCTCCCCCCCTCCAATGGGGAACTACTGTCTTAATAACTAAATATTTCAGATCATTAATGGTATGTTGTTTTTGCAGCCAGTTGCGCCACAAGTGGACTATCTGAAATTTTCCTTTGTAGACAACTCCTATGCTCTCTAATCCTAGTACGAATCTGTCGTATGGTTATCTCCAGGAACAAGCAGGAATGAGTCTTCACATATGGGTACGTCGGTACCGGCGGAGTCCGCGCGGGAACACTTCCCAGCATCCAATCAGAAAGCTTTTGGCAGCATCCCAACACGCCTGCGTGCTGCCTTCCCAACTGCCTCTCCTCAGTTTTCGTTTTTCCGCGGAGCCGGCAGGTCGTCGTCCTGTCACCAAAGAAAATTCTTCTTTTATTTTTTAGTTTTCTTGTGGTCACGGCTGCCTTCCCCGACGCCACCGGTACCGCCGGTGTTTCGTTTTTTCTTTTCTTGTAAAATGTTTCCTTTTTAAGGAATATTTTTCTTCCTTAGTGTCTCACGATTTCTCAGGCCTTCTAGGCCTCTCCATTTCCACCATGGAACCGCCAGCCACTTTCCCCAAGAAATGTACAAACTGTGGCGGTACAACTTTATTTTTAGACACTCACAATTGGTGTCTAACCTGCTTGGGTCCTGACCGTTTTCCTCCGGAGCCCTCGGGCAATAATTTTTTGAGAAGAAGTTTTCAACATCGCGTCCTCGACATGTGGTCCCCCCCAACTTCAGGGCACTGACCATATCTTCTTCTCCACAGGATCAGGTAACCCAAAAACAGTCTGTTAAGACTAGCCAGTCCTCAAGCAGCAGTTCTCATGCACAGCATAGAGATGCCTCCGACCTTGTCCTCGAATCTACTGGTTTCAAATCCCCGGTGGGAGTCTTCGGCCTCCAAAGCCTGTGTGGGGTTTCAGGTTGTTCCTGAGGTTCACCCCTCACAGAACATACCTGAGCCATGCCCGGTGGTGGCATCCGCTTCAAGCGGTACCGATACCCCGGCATCTGCACTGGTGTTGGATGAAACATTCCTCACCAAGGATCGTCTGCTGTCCTCGGTACCTGCGGGCCCGGTGGATACGCTCCAGACCGACCTTCCAGTATCGGTACCGACACCGATACTAGTACCGACATCGGTACCCTCCAGACGTGCATCGATAGACTCGCTTCCTTCGATGCCGAGTCTGGAATCAATCTCCAGTTTGGAGGACTGGGTACCGACTCGCCTTGGTAGCTCGGATCCGCAGCTCTCGGTTCCTCTGATACCATTGGAATTGCCACCGGCTGGCCTTTATCCACCGGTATCAGATACGGTACCGAAGTCGGTACCGATATCCACATTACCATTGCTGTTGGTACCTTCCATGCTTCTCTCGTCAGGCTCGCTTCCCTCGATGCCGAGTTTGGAATCGATCCCTAGCATGGATGATCTGTTACCGACTGTCGCTGGTCCTGATCTACAGTACCAGCGACCACCATCTAGGGATCCCATACTGCACCATTCAGGATCTTCTATTCCTATATACTTAGATCCCTCGGTGCCAACGCTAGTTCTTCATCAGATCTAGCCTATCCAAGGGAAGTACCCTCTGGGGATCCTTCTTTCCAGACTTTCCTCCTGGATATGGCAAAATCACTTGCCATTCCTATTCCTGGACAAGATCCTACACAAGGGAATACAGAATACCTCTCTGTTCCTAGCAAAGCAAAGGAGAACATAATGCTTCCTTTGCATCATTCTTTGCAGGATCTCCTTCTATAAATGTGGGAAGCTCCTTTAAAGGTAACCCCACCGTCCAGAGCAACTGATCTTCTATATCAGGTACCCCCCTCTCCAGGGTTTCAAAAGACTCAACTTCCTCATCATTCCATTGTGGAAGAATCAGCAATGAGGCGAGTGAAGAGTAATAAAAAGCACTCTTCTTGTCCGCCAGGTCGTGAGTCTAAGACACTAGATGCCTTTGGACGTCAAATCTTCCAGACATCCATGCTTTCAGCAAGAATTCTCTCATATATTTTTTATATGGGTCTATCTCTTGAGGAGGTCACAAAGCAATTACATCTTTTGACTCCTTTTCTTCAAGAGCCCAGGTGTGCAGACTATTCCTCATTGGTTAGTCATACTCAAAATATCTCTAGGTTTCTTACTCGTGCTACCCTAGACTCATTTGAGTCTGTTAGCAGAACTTCTGCTATAGCTATAGGGGCACGACGTAGAGCCTGGCTTCAAGCTTCAGACTTGGACAAATGGGCACAAGAAAGACTGGGAAATACCCCTTGCACTGGAGAAAATCCCTTTAACAAGGAGTCTTTACTCCAGGTTACTCAGTTATCCACTGACTTTCCTTTTTCCAGAGGCTGCTATACGCCTTCTTTACCAGTAGGTAGGAAATGTCCTACCAAACTTTCTTCCCCTAGGGGGAGAAGGTTTTACCCATTATCTGCCCATCATACAGATGTTCCCAAACAGGGGAAACATCGCCCTAGTCTGAAGAATCCACAACCTCAACAGGATGAACAAACCCAGCAGTTGCAGGGTTTCAAATAGATCATTGTCCCTCTTGGTTGGGGGTTAGGGTGGCAGTCTGCTTCTTTTCACTTGAAGAATCTGCACTAATTTTTATCCTAACCTACCTAGATATCTCTTCATGAGACATCTTTTCTTTAACTCTAAGAGTCTTTATGATGATCATGCCCATCATTAACAGATTTTCCTCTTCCTCTTGGAGGAAAGAGAGGTAGCAACTATCAATAGACAGTTGTTTCCCTGTACTGGCATGTATTGTCTCATCTGTCCGAGACCTCCTCCATAGTCGGTCTCTTGCAACTCTCTCTTACCTCCCTCTTACTACAGCATTTGTTTTTGTAAGAGTGGCTCTTTAAACGGGTAAGCCCCTATGGTCCTCTACCTCTTCCACCGGGGGATTCTCCTTTCTGGAGATGTCTCCCCCCCCTTGTTACCTTAGAGCAGCTCATCAGACAATAGGGACTCCTATCATGTCTGTTTCTTTTTCCCAGTCTAAAAAAAGAGCAGGGAAAAGAACTTTTCAATGCAGCTCTGGTAGTTGCTGCAGATACAGCAATTCCTAGTGGTTAAGCCACTTGTTTTGTTTCACTACAGAACCAGAGATTCTCCAGGACCAAGCAGGAAGTCAGTCCTCACTTATGGGTGACGTCGGCGCTGACGGAGCCCTCGCGGAGCAATTTTCCCCAGCTTTCAAAGAAAGCCTTTGGGAATTGCAGCGCGCATGCGCGGTCCCCTTCCCGCCCAAGGGTGCCATCTTAGCCAGTCTTCTTTTTTCCGCGGAGCCCTACAGACGTACCCGTCGTGTCCCCGCGAAAAAGTTGATTTTTATTCATAATTACTCTTTTTTCCTTCGGTTCGACGCCGGTCTTTTTCCCGCCCGGACTCGCGACGCCGGTCACGAGTCCTCTTCTTCTTTTTCGGTTTTTCTGACTTAGTCAGTTTTCGTTTCGGTTTTTCCCTGGCAGCCCGGTCCTTTGACTTCACCGGGGCCCTTTTTTTCCCGATGGCTGCCAGTGGTTTCAAGCGGTGTGGTCAGTGTGACCGAAATATGTCACTAACTGACACACACGACAATTGCCTCCGCTGCCTGGGCCCGGATCATGAAGAAATGATCTGTGGGCCTTGTGGCAAACTTTCCTCCAAAGCATTGAGAAGTCGGCGGCATCAGCGGGATAGAATCTTCGCTGACCCCAGCCGTACCCGGACCTCGTCGGAGGCCTCCGCGTCCAGGGGTTCCAGCTCGGACCGTCGCCGGAGTTCCTCCGACAGGGGCTCTCCCTCCGGGGACCATCGACGGAAGGTGAAACCCGCGAGGGCGGCGTCGGTGGACGCTCCTGGCTCCGCGAGGGCCAGGTCGCATAGCCCCGATAGCCGCCCCGGGTCCTTGGAGAAGGAGCACCTCACGAAGCGACCTCGCCTGGAGTCGGAGCTGCCTGCTCGGGTAAGTCCTGTGGTCCTTCTGGACTCGCCTCCGCGACAGCCGACGTCGGGCCCGACGCCGTCGGGGCCCGAGTCGGGGGCTGCTGGGTCACCTGAGCTCGGACTCAGGTTGACGGCCTTGGAGAGCAGACTGTCTGCCTTCATGGACCAGCAGCGGGCACTGCTCGCTGGCTTCGCTGGCGCCGCTGCCCCGACCGCCGGGACGTCGACGTCTAAGTCGACCCCGGAGACCGAGCCGATCCTCGAGTCGATGCGAACTCGAGTCGATCCTCGGTCGAGGTCACCCTCGGCCTCCCGTTCGGGACCGAGGTCGCCGACGCCGACTCCCTCGGCGTCAGGGCGGCAGGCGCCGCGCCCTGCCCGGGCCGACCCCACCGAGTCCTCGTCGGAGTCGGTCTGGGAGTCTGAAGAGGAAGAGTCACCTGATTCTTTTCGGACTCGGTGTGTCCCCTCGGACTCACCTGCGTCCGAACCTCGGAAGCAGTCCCCCCCGGAGGATGCCCGGTTCTCGGACTTCGTCAGGGATATGGCCAAGGCTTTGGCCTTCCCTGCGGACCCCGAGGAGGAGCCTCGAGCCGAAGAGCTCGACGCCCTCCAGTATGACTCTCCCGCCAGGGAACACTTTACTGTGCCGGTTCCTCCCATGCTGGAACGACTACTCTTCCGCATGTGGGAGAGTCCGGTCACCTCGCCGGTCCTGAGCAAGCGGGTCGATTCTATCTATCGAGTCCGCAAGAGCCCTGGCTTCCAAAAAGCACAGCTACCACACCATTCCATGGTAGTGGAATCGGCCATGCATCGTCTTAAGAGCCAGAAGATGCACTCCTCGGTGCCTCCTGGCAGGGAGGCCCGTAACCTGGATGGCCTTGGTAAGAAGTGTTTCCAGGGCTCTATGCTCGCATGTCGTGTCCAGACCTACCAGCTATACATGGGCATGTATCTCCGAGACCTGGCTAAAGAGCTAGCCGGCTTCTCCGCTGGTTTGTCCGAGGAACCCTTGCGGAGGTTCCTGGCCTTGTCCACTGGCATTCGGGAATGCTCAAAATTCCTGTCCCGAGCAGCCTATGATGGCTTTGAAGCATCGGCTCGAGTGGCCGCAGCCGGCATCGGTGCCCGCCGACAGGCTTGGCTTCAGTCGTCTGACCTTGAGCCCTGGGTGCAGGACAAGTTGGTCGATGTCCCTTGCCGAGGCGAAAACCTCTTTGGCAAGCCCATGGCTGATAAGGCTGCACAAATTGAGACGGAGACTCTCACCAGGACTAGGCTTTCTAGGAAGACCTCCGCCCCTTCCCAGAAAAAGAAGGGCTCGGGAAAGAAGTCCTTTTACCCGAGGAAGGCGGCTGCCTACAAACAGTACCCCCACTATCAGGCCCCTGCAGCTCCCCAACAGGGCCAGCAGGCCAAGGGACGGGGTAACGGGTCCCGTAGGCAGCAAGCCCCCAAGCCTGCACCACCAGCCCCTGCTCCGCAGGGTGGGGGTTTTTGACTCCTTAAGCATAGCCTCTCCCCCCCCCGCTGGTTCCTCCCAGCACCGGAGGCCGGCTGGTTCACTTCGCCCACAGGTGGTCCAGCATCACCTCAGATGCCTGGGTGCTTCAAGTCGTGCGAGAAGGCTATCTTCTCCACTTCCACCAGGTCCCTCCCTCCTATTTTCCGGGAGAACCTCCACGACCCCCTCTGCACAGGGAATTACTCCTTCAGGAGTTAGCAGGTCTTATACAGGAACAGGCGGTGGAACCGGTGCCCCACCACCTGAAAGGCTTTTATTCCAGGTATTTTCTAATACCAAAAAGAACAGGAGGCCTCAGACCCATCCTGGACTTGCGCAACCTCAACAAGTTCCTCGTGCGGGAGAAGTTCAAGATGCTTACCCTTGGAATCCTTCTGCCCTACCTCCAGCAGGGAGATTGGCTATGCTCCTTGGATCTAAAGGATGCCTACACGCACATCCTCATCCACCCAAGCCACCGCCAATACCTAAGGTTTGTGGTGGCAGGAAATCATTACCAGTACAGAGTACTGCCCTTTGGCCTGTCCTCCGCACCGCGAGTCTTCACAAAATGTCTCGCGGTGGTGGCGGCCCATCTCAGGCTTCACGGCCTCTGTCTTTCCGTACCTCGACGACTGGCTCATCAGAGCGGCGTCCGCTCTGGAGGTCACCAACGCCACGTGCCGCACGGTGACTCTTCTGCAGCACTTGGGCTTTGTTATAAACTTCGCAAAGTCCACTTTGCTCCCCTCACAGGATCTCGAGTTCATCGGCGCAAGGCTGCACACTCCTCAGGCACGAGCGTACCTGCCGCTCGACAGGGCTCAATGGCTCATGGACCTAGCCGACCGTTTTCGCAGCCAGCCCCTGGTCTCCGCCAGGCGCTTCCTGAGACTACTCGGCCATATGGCTTCCACCGTCCATGTGACCCCCAATGCCCGCCTGAATATGCGGCCTGCTCAATGGTGTCTCCGCCAGCAGTGGCGACAAGCCACAGGCGGCCTAGCAGACCTAGTGCGCGTCTCCGAGCTGCTGCTCTCGTCTCTCCGGTGGTGGCTTCAGCGGCCGAACCTGATATTTGGCATGCCTTTCCAGTCACCTCAGCCGGCCCGGGTGCTGACAACAGATGCATCCCTCCTGGGCTGGGGAGCGCATTGCCAAGGGGCACGTACTCAGGGCCTCTGGACCACGTGGGAGTCTGCTCAGCAGATCAACTTCCTGGAGCTCAGGGCGATCCGCCTGGCTCTCAAGGCCTTCTCCCACCTGACTTCTCACCAGTCCGTCCTTGTCCAGACGGACAATCAAGTTGCCATGTTCTACGTGAACAAGCAGGGGGGCACGGGCTCCTTCCTCCTCTGCCGGGAGGCACAGAAGCTCTGCTCTTGGGCCGTCAGTCACGGCGTTCTCCTCAAGGCAGTTTATCTCCCAGGCCAAGAAAATTGCCTGGCGGACAAACTCAGCAGGATCCTCCAGCCGCACGAGTGGCGTCTGGATCCCTTGGTAGTTCAGAAGCTCTTTCTAAAGTGGGGCCTCCCCACGGTGGATCTCTTTGCCAGTCCTCACAACCGGCAACTTCCTCGCTTCTGCTCTCGTCAGCCACACCCCCTTCGGGTTGCGGCGGACGCTTTTCTACTCTCATGGTCAGGGAGCCTTGTGTACGCTTTCCCTCCCATCCCGCTAGGCTCTCGGACTCTTTTCAAGGTTCTCCGAGACAAAGCCTTCATGATCCTGGTGGCCCCTCGCTGGCCCAGACAGCCGTGGTTTCCGCTCCTGCTGCAATTAGCGGTGGAGGATCCATTCCCTCTGGGGGTACAACCGGATCTCCTCACTCAGGATCAGGGGTCTCTGCTACACCCCAACCTCAGGTCTCTCTCAACCTAATGGCCTGGCTGCTGAGAGGGTAGTCCTTGCTCCCCTTCTCCTGCCGACAGAGGTGGAGGAGGTCGTCCTAGCTTCGCGACGACCTTCTACCCGCAAATGCTACGCCCTTAAATGGCGTCGTTTTTCCGTTTGGTGTACCCGACAGTCTCAGGATCCCTTCTCCTGCCCGGTGTCAGTGGTCTTGCAGTACTTGCTCTACCTCTCTAATCTGGGACTTAAGTCCAACTCCGTCAAAGTTCACCTCAGTGCTCTTTCAGCACATCATGTGCCGGTGGACGGCAGACCTCTCTCCAACGACCCTCTCGTAGCGAGGTTTCTCCGAGGTCTCCTTCTACTTAAACCACCTCTGCGCCCGCCAGCGCCTGACTGGGACCTGAATGTGGTTTTACAGCGGATCACCTGTCCGCCTTTTGAACCTATGGCTACCTGTTCTCTCCGTTTTCTTTCTTGGAAAACACTGTTCTTGATAGCCCTCACTTCCGCTAGACGCGTAAGTGAATTGCAGGCCCTCGTGTCTGATCCCCCTTACACTCGGTTCTACAAAAATAGGGTAGTCCTACGGACTCACCCAAAATTTCTTCCAAAAGTGGTCTCCCCCTTTCACATCAATCAGGAGGTGGTACTTCCAACCTTCTTTCCCAGACCACACTCCAGCCGAGCTGAAACGGTCCTCCATACCCTGGACTGTAGAAGGGCTTTGAACTTCTACCTTGACCGTACGCGGGAGCACCGTAAAGCTGCTCAGCTTTTTGTGTCTTTTGACCCCAATAACTTGGGACTCCCGGTCTCCAAGCGTACTCTGTCCATCTGGGTTGCGGACTGTATCTCTTGGGCTTATGGGGCGGCCGGACTCTCCTTGGAAGGTCGAGTCACGGCTCACTGCGTTCGGGCAAAGGCTACGTCAGTGGCTTACCTCCGCTCTGTTCCGCTGGCAGACATCTGCCGGGCCGCTACTTGGTCTTCGAGCCAGACTTTTGCGGTCCATTACTGTCTCGAGAGGGAGTCCCGCAGGGACAGTGCTTTTCGGACAGGCAGTCCTCCGTAATCTCTTCGAGGTCTGAGCAACTCCTACCCTCCATCCCGGATGTGGGCTACCGGTGGGTAATAATTCAGCGAAGATTCTTTCCTTCTGTGCTGCTGAGCTAGAGGGAGCTCATTTTTGTGTTTAGGGTCTCCGGTAGCCTTGAGCTTGGGAGTCCCATAAGTGAGGACTGACTTCCTGCTTGGTCCTGGAGAAAGCGTAGTTACTCACCTGTAACAGGTGTTCTCCAGGAGCAGCAGGAGTCAGTCCTCACAACCCTCCCTCCTCCCCGTGGAGTTGCAATCATCTGCTTTAGTTGTTTTTGCAAATTTTTATGCTGTCTTTTTTAGCTATGTCATCTGACTGGCTAAGATGGCACCCTTGGGCGGGAAGGGGACCGCGCATGCGCGCTGCAATTCCCAAAGGCTTTCTTTGAAAGCTGGGGAAAATTGCTCCGCGAGGGCTCCGTCGGCGCCGACGTCACCCATAAGTGAGGACTGATTCCTGCTGCTCCTGGAGAACACCTGTTACAGGTGAGTAGCTACGCTTTCCCCTCCACTAGCAATCCTCTTTGCCTCAGTGCTAAGTCCCAAACAGGTTATCAACCTCCTTTGGGAAACCCTATTATCACAGTCTGGTTGGTTAACTTCTATTCTTCGCCCCCTTGTCCTTGGCAGAATAGCTGGTTACCTGCTGGCTTTTCACAGCCAGTTTTTTCTTCTAACCAACCTGCAGCATGCTCTCTGCATCTCTACAGAGTAGCTTTGCATTATGGGCCCTTGCTAGAGAGCATTAGTATCTTGCCTAGCAGATAACCCCAGATGGTTAGAGGGGGCTCCCCCAGTCATGTTCATGTCTGGCAGGTATTCCCTACCCTTACCATCTAATCTTAAATCTCTTTTGAGGCATACGCCTCAGGTCTTTCATTGCGAGAGACTTAAGGAGGGCCAAATCCCTAGCTTGGCCCATATCTCCTTGGGTCTTCTCGTCAGAGGTCAATTTCTTCAATGGCAGCTGGAGGACGCCTAATACCCTTCTTGCCCTCATACGTGGGTCACTAGGGTATCTTCCTCCAGAAGCGTCCTCTCTCCATTCTCCATACTGCAGACTGAAGTTATCCTCTGCCATTTTCATTTAGGCCATCCTGGTTATTCAAGAGCTCAAATTCTGCAGGGAATTCAGACTTCTTCTTGTCAGGGAGACCTCTTCTCTGACTCTTTCAGTCATAACCAGGAAAAGAGGATTCTCTGTATCTATTCAAGCAGGTATCAACCTTCTTGCTCTCAGATGAATCTTTCTCTCTCCCTATACTCCTAGGGTGGATGAGGTTTTATGGACATCTCTCCACCCATATACCTGGAGACATGTCTATATGCCTGCCTATTCATATAGGTATATATACATATATATACTTATCTATATCTATCTGTGTGTCTTCTGCCCATACATATCTTATAGTTATATGCCTATATACCTTCTAGGTGTATATATTTAAATAAATATAAATATATATACATGTGTATGTATGTGTATATATATGTGTATGTATGTGTATATGTGTGTATGTATGTGTGTGTATGTATGTGTATATATGTGTGTATATATATGTGTGTATATGTGTGTATGTATGTGTGTATGTATGTGTATGTATGTGTATGTATGTGTGTGTATGTGTATGTATGTGTATGTATGTGTATGTATGTGTGTGTATGTGTATGTATGTGTATGTATGTGTGTGTATGTGTATGTATGTGTATGTATGTGTATGTATATATATATGTATGTGTATGTATGTGTATGTATATATATATGTATGTGTATGTATGTGTATGTATATATATATGTATGTGTATATGTGTATATATGTGTATGTGTGTATATATGTGTATATATATGTATGTGTGTATGTGTATATATATATGTGTAGATAGATCTGTATCCATCTACTTATCTATCTGTCTGTCAGGTTCAGATATCCCTACATTCCTATATCAGCCTGACAGATGGGCACTACCTCTATCAATGCTGTACCAGCATTCTTAGAGGGCTACAGCTATAACCACTTCCTGTGGTAATTAACAAATTTTTTCCTTACCATAACCTTTCAGGTTAGGTACTCCCGAAGCTCTCCATGTACCTTTTTTCTTTCCTAATTGACCCCATTTAGGAAAGACATTGCGGAGCTTCAGTTACTCTAAAGCTTAGCGCTCCTGAGTCTCTCCTTACTTTCTTATCAGATACAAGGGTCTCCATACCCTTTCTCCCCTACATGGACTGATTCCAACCCCAGTCCAGTTAGGTCAGACTCATTTTTTCTCTTGGTCCAAGGTTTGGCCTGTTTTTGGACCAAAACAGCTTAAGCTTTCTTTCATGGTACCTTCTGCTTCTCCGCTGAAGCTCTGCCTCTTATACTACCCCAGTTTTTTCCCTGGGGCTATTTCTCACCCTGAAGGGTTCTGACCTCCACTTGTTTTTGTTCTACTTTATTACCTCTACTTCTCAGTGAGGTACCCTTGAGCACATTCACTGGCTCTTCTAACAGATTCATATGTAGCTCAGTGGACTTGTGCAATGCCAACAAGGGAGGCCCAGATTACAATATTATACTACTAAATGCCCTCTATACAGGGTCTTCCCCTTTTGAAGCCTTGTTCTAGCCAGCTGTTCCACAGCTCCTTTTCTGTATTCAACTCCTACCCTCCATCTCCAGGATTTATTTATTTATTTAACTAACGATTTTTTATATACAGTCTTTCTACAAGTCAAGACGGTTTACATGGAACAAATTAGCAGTATGTTTCAACTGTTTACATAGAACAAGATAACGATGAATACATATGGTAACGAGAAAAACTATATACAAAGATCAAAGATCAACTATTTACATATAAATTTGCAATAAGGCATATGGTTGTGTTAAGGAAATTGAGTTTTGCAGAAGGGATAGGGAGGAGGGTGTAAAGGTTAAGATCTAAGGTGGAAGGGAAAGGTGTTCAAGGAAGAGATGGGTTACAACTTTTTTCGGAACTCGGAGTGGTTTGAACAGTTCCGAAGTTTGTGAGGAAGGAAATTCCATAAGGATGGAGCATAGAGGGAGAAGGCCTTGTTACTTGTCGATTGTTTAGAGTGTCTCTTGTTTATAGGGATGGTCAGTAAGTTTTTTGTAATGGTGCGGCGTGATCTTGTGCTGTTGGGGGAGAGAAGGAGAGGGGAGAGGCATGGAGCTGACTCAGAGATGATTTTATGTATAAGAGCGAGGACCTTGAATTGAACTCTGTATTGGATGGGGAGCCAGTGGAGATAATAGAGGATAGGTGTGATGTGGGAACGTCTAGGGTTGTTAGTTATAAGCCGCGCTATCGTGTTCTGGGCAAGTTGGAGCGGTTGAATAGAGTTCTTGGGGAGGCCATGATAGAGATATGGTTACAGTAATCAAGAAAAGGGATTGTGAGGGCCTGGCAGACAGTACGAAAGGAGTTAGGGCTCAGGAGGGGTTTGAGGTTGCGGAGGGTACGGATCTTTGCATACATTATATTAGTGGTTCTCTTTATTTGGTCAGTGAGGGAAAGGTTCTGATCCAGGATACCAAGATATTTCACTTGGTTTTTTATAGTAAGTGTGAGATCACCAATAGTGGGAGGTGGGGTGTATGTAGGATTGGATAATACCTGGAGAACCTCAGTTTTGGATTGGTTGATTAAGAGGTTATGTTGGGAGAGCCAAGATTTTAGATTAGTTAGGCATTTACTCAGTTTAGAAAAGTCAGGGTTAGAAAGGTTAAAAGGAGTGAAGCACATCATGTTGTCTGCATATAGCTGATACTGAATGTCGTAGCTTTGGAAGATCTTGCAGACAAGTTGGAGGAAGATGTTAAATAGTAGAGCAGAAAGGCTGGATCCTTGGACACCTTGTTTTAGGATGAATGGGAGGGAGGTATCGTTTCCAATACGAACCTGTTGGGTTCTGTTATCTAGGTAGGAACGGAACCAATTCAGGGTTGTGCCTCTAAGTCCTATTTCGTGAAGTCTGCTTAGGAGTTGATGGTGAGGGAGGGAGTCGAAAGCAGCTGATAAGTCAAGGAATATAAGAAGACATCCTTGAGATGGGTTCTGTGTGTGGAGGTATAAGGAATCAAGTAGGGAGGTAAGAAGGGTTTTGACTCCATGATTCTTTTTGAAACCATGTTGGAGGTCCTGAGGAATAGCATGGCTCGTTCTAGACTTGCAGCATGCTAGGACTCCCTCTGGGCATCTCAGCTTGGGAGTCCCCATATGTGAAGACTCAATCTCCAGGAACAAGCAGGAATGAGTCTTCACATATGGGTATCGTCGGTACAGACGGAGCCTGCGCGGGAACGCTCCCCAGCATCCAATAAGAAAGCTTTTGGAAGCATCCCACGGCGCCTGCATGCTGCCTTCCCGCCTTTCCCAACCGCCTCTCTCCAGTTCTTCTTTTCCACGGAGCCAGCAGGTTGTGTTCCTGTCACCGCAGAAGAAGTTCTTTATTTTTTCTTTATTCTTTTGTGTCGCGTCTGCCTTCTTCGATGTCGGACTGGTACCGCCGGTCTTTCTTTTCTTTCTTTAAAACCCCCCCCCCCCCAAAAAAAAACCTTGCAACTAGAGAACTTAGCCTTTCTAGCTCTGGAAGGACCAGAGCCCCTTACCATCCCAGGAAGGCTGACTTACTTTGCTCCCAGATGGGAGCAAATCACAGCAGAGCAATGGACACTCTCTCCATAAGGGAAGGGTACAAGCTTCATTTCTTAAGCTTTCCCCCTCACACCATGGTGAAACAGTTCAATTCTCAAACATCTCTCCTCAACCTTCTAGGTCAGGAGATTGTCATCTTTCTTGCCCAAGGGGCAATAGAAGAAGTACCTCTTCTTCAACATGGCACAGGGTTCTACTCCCCTTATTTTCTAATTACAAAGAAAACAGGGGGCTACAGACCCATCTTAGATCTCAGAGAATTGAACAAATTTCTATTCAAGGAGAAATTCAAGATTTCTCTCGGTGCTCTGCTTCCATACCTTCAGAGTCAGGACTGGCTTTGTTCTCTAGATCTCAAGGATACGTACACCCATGTCCTCATCCATCCAACTCACAGAAGGTTCCTTCGGTTCCTTTTTCAAGGAAAGCACTACCAATACAGGGTGCTTCCTTTTGGTCTGGCCTCTGCACCAAGGGTGTTCACAAAATGCAAGGCGGCAGTAGCTGCATTTCTACACACTCTAGGAATATTCGTCTTCCCATATCTGGACGACTGGCTCATTCGAGCTCCATCTCAAGCAGAGGCCAAGACTTGTCTAACCTGCACAATGCGTGTCCTTCAGTATTTGTGACTAGTAATAAACATCCCAAAATCCAATCTCACCCCTACTCAGTCCCTTGAGTTTTTATAGGGGCTTGGTTGGATACCACAACTGCAAGGGCCTATCTTCCTCAGGCCCGTTGCCTACGCTTGGTGCAGTTAGCCTCCCAAATACAGTTAAAGCCCCTTTTATAACTGCTCGAGAAATGTTACAACTCTTAGGCCACATGGCATCCACTGTGCATGTGGTTCCATATGCTCGCCTTCACATGAGGGCAGCTCAATGGACTTTGTCCACCCAATGGACTCAGGCATCAGGTTGCCTGTCAGACAAAATAGCAAACGCCAGTCGCCTTTTTTGGTCTCTCCAGTGGTGGAAGTCCTCTCAAAACCTGTTGCTGGGGTCCCCTTTTCAACAGTCACTTCCCCAAGCAACCCTTACAACAGATGCCTCTCCAATGGGTTGGGGAGCTCATCTGCAAGATCTCTCCACCCAGGGCATCTGGTCTCCACAGGAGACTTCGCTACACATCAATCTCTTGGAACTCAGAGCAAATTTCTTAGCTCTGTGTTCCACTCCCTGCTCAGCTACAGGACAGTCCTCATCCACACGGACAACCAAGTAGCCAGGTTGTGTGAACAAGCAGGGAGGGACTGGCTCTGTCGCTTTGCAACGAAGCTTTGCGACTGGTCTTTCGCCAGAGAGCATAAGATTAATCTTATGGCAGTATATCTTCCAGGCGTTCAAAACTCTTGGGCAGACAGACTCAGTCGAGTTCTGCTTCCACACGAATGGTCCCTCCACATGGACCAGGTAGCCAGGATTTTTCGAATTTGGGGAACCCCGGACATAGACCTATTTGCAAGTCCGTGGAATGCCAAACTTCCCCGGTTCTGTTCCAGGATTCCGTGTCGGAGTTCAGGCCAAGGATGCCTTCTTCCTTCACTGGGGTCAAGA
The DNA here is from genome assembly GCA_033557465.1 of Ichthyophis bannanicus. NCBI lineage: Eukaryota > Metazoa > Chordata > Amphibia > Gymnophiona > Ichthyophiidae > Ichthyophis > Ichthyophis bannanicus. The sequence goes on from CM066031.1 coordinate 555,590,446, forward strand.
CTTCCTTTTTGCCTTTCCACCCATTCCCCTAATTCCCAAAACACTGTTCAAGCTTCAGAGAGACTGAGGTTCTATGATCCTCATAGCACCACATTGGCCACGCCAAGTGTGGTACCCTCTACTTCTGCATCTCTCTCAAGCTCCGTCCCTGGAGTTGGGCTCTGCTCAAGATCTTCTCTCCCAGGAAGACGGAACGTTTTGGCACCCAAACCCCCAGTCTCTCCATCTCAGGGCCTGGTTGCTGAAGGCTTAGACCTTCAAGTTTTCCATCTCTCTCAGCAAGTCAGATATTTATTCATGCTTCTAGAAAGCCTTCCACTAGACGTTCCTATGCTTTCAAATGGAAAATATTTATCATTTGGTGTTCAGAGAAGGGTCTTAACCCTCTTGCAATACCTTTGAATTCTTTACTAGAGTATCTTCTGCATCTTTCCCATGCAGCCTTCAAAACAAATTCGGTAAGAGTCCATTTGAGTGCTATTGCAGCGTCCCTCAAGCCTCTCAATGGACAGCCTGTTTCCTCTCATCCTCTTATAGCAATTTTCATGAGAGGCCTTCTTTTAACTAAACCTCCCATTAGACCACCTCCAGTGGCATGGGACTTAAATCTGGTTCTTGGCCAGCTTATGAAGCCACCCTTTGAACCTTTAGCCACCACCACCTTGAAATTTCTTTCTTGGAAGGTTATCTTTCTCATTGCACTCACCTCAGCACGTCGCATCAGTGAGTTGCAAGCCTTGGTGGCTAATTCTCCTTATACAAGGTTCCATCTTGATAAGGTAGTCCTCAGGACCAATCCACACTTTATGCCCAAAGTGGTCTCGCCTTTTCATCTGAACCAAGAGGTATATTTACCTGTCTTTTTTTCCAGGACCTAATGCATCAAGTGCAGAGAGGAATCTTCGTACTTTGGATTGTAAAAAAGCTCTTGCCTTTTACTTACAAAGAACACAGCAACATAGAAAGTCTTCTCAACTCTTTGTTGCTTTTGATCCTTCCTATTTAGGACTTCCAGTTTCTAAGAGAACACTGTCCAACTGGATTGCTCAATGTATTTTTCGCCTACGAGAGTAAGAACCTTTCTCTGGAAGGCCATGTCACAGCTCACAATGTGAGGGCCATGGCAGCCTCAATGGCTCATCTAAACTCTGTGTCCATCGACCAAATCTGTCGAGCGGCCACCTGGGCCTCTGTTCATACCTTCACAGCCCATTACTGTTTGGACAAGGACTCCCGCCGGGATGCCTCGTTTGGTCAGGCTGTTCTCAAACACCTGTTCCATTCCTAATCAACTCCTACCCACCTACCCTGGTTGGATGCCAGAGATCCATGGGGGGAGGTGGAGCCCTTTTCAAGGACACACAACCCTGGGGTCTCTCCCTGGCATCTGCAGCTAGGGAGTCCCCATATGTGAAGACTCATTCCTGCTTGTTCCTGGAGATAGCACAGTTACTTACCTGTAACAGGTGATCTCTGGGAACAGCAGGAATAAGTCTTCACAACCCACACACCTCCCCTAGGAGTTGTATCTCTCTATCTTTCCCTCTCTCTCTCTCTCTCTTTGTCTCAGCTTTAAAACTCGAACTGGAGAGAGGCGGTTGGGAAAGGCAGGAAGGCAGCACGCAGGTGCCGTGGGATGCTTCCAAAAGCTTTCTTATTGGACGCTGGGGAGCGTTCCCATGCTGGCTCCGTCGGTACCGATGATACCCATATGTGAAGACTTATTCCTGCTGTTCCCAGAGATCACCTGTTACAGGTAAGTAACTGCTTTCCCAACATAGACTAAATTGCAAGGACATACTATCAAGTAAATCACTTTATCAGTTTGGCAATTAGAAAAATTATTTATGTAAAGTTTTTGTTGCGTAACTGGATGAATAAATCTTCCTTGACCATGACTGTATGTGAACATACAGAACAACTTCCACATTTAAAGTGGCCCTTAATTTTAGGTAATGGCTTGTGATATGTAAGGGCAGATGGTACCAAAATATTCGTTAAGTTAGGGTTGTGTTTATGAGCTACCATAACTTTTTTAGATGCAAAAGTGGGTAGAGTAGCTAGCAAATACCATTCTTGTTTCAATATATTAATGATCTCTTTAGAATGGTGAGAAAAAGTGAGCGAGCAGACAACTTTGTCAGTCTTTAAATGTTGCTTCTTCTGTAAGAGACCCATACGATCTGTCTTGCAGGCCCTAAGGAAGGCTTTCTTAATACAATGTTTGGGGTACCCACGCTGTTGAAATCTATGGTGCATATCGACTGCGTGTTTCTCAAAATCTGTATCAGTGGTACAAAGCTTTTTAATTCTTAAAAACTGGCTTACGGGCAAATCGTTTTTCAAAGAAGTATTATGAAAACTATCATATTGCAAAAGAGTATTGCGATTAGTAGGTTTTCAGTATAAATCTGTGATGAACCCATTTTCTCCCTTTCTAATCATTATATCAAGGTACGCTATATGTTCAGAACTGAACGTACCTTCAAACTGTAGATTGGGATCTAAATTGTGAAGCCAATGGAAAAATTGCTGTAGAACTGATTCAGTGCCATCCCATATCAATAAGACATCATCAATGTATCTCTTCCATAGACGTATAGGATTTAAAAGGATGGAAGCTCAAATGTAGCTTCTCAAAATTCGCCACATATAAATTAGCAACATTTAGGGCCATCGTCGAACCCATGGCCACCCTTTTTACTTGTAAAATATTCCTTTAAACACAAAATAGTTTTCCATCATAGCTATGGAGGCTAGCTGTGTGAGATAAAAAGTGGGGATGCGAACAGGCTTTGGCCTTTGAATCAAAGTGTTGGCTAAAATTTCTATGGCTGCTTTTTGAGGTATATTAGTATAAAGTGAATTAATGTCCAAAGTAACTAATAATAATTTGTCATGATACCCTGAAAAACTGTAGTATATTAATGTGTGTTGAATCTTGCACATAGGAGTCTACTTTAGAGACAAAAGGTCTTAAAAAAATGTCAAGAAATGTAGATATAGGTTCAAGGAGAGATCCTGTGACTGAAACTATTGGACGGCCTGGGGGATTCTCAAGAGTTTTGTGGATTTTAGGAATCATGTAAATTGTTGGGGTAACTGGGTGTGATACCGTAAGAAAAGATGTTTCTTTGGATGTCAAGTAACCAGCTTGACTACCTACGTATAGAAGAGTGTCTATTTGTTGCTGCAATTGTTTTGTCGGATCATCATAAATCTTTTCATAAAAGGCTGTATTATTAAGTTGACACATAACCTCAGCGATATAAGCAGTACGATCTTGTTTTACTAATGCCCCACCCTCAGGTTTGATAATTGAGTTATTACGAAGATTATGTAATGCTAACTTCTGTGCCTTAGAAAAATTATAATAAACTTTAGCTTTAGTTTTATTATGATATAATTGATTTATTCTAGATAAGACCACTTTCTCATAGGCTGTGATTAGTGGATCGGTGTTAGGCGGTGGCGTCCAAGTTGATTTTTTAATAACTGAAGGATCTGTACTAGTGTCTTTAATATTGCGAATATAATTAATGTTTTTCAATTTACGAAAGAACTTAAGCAGTTCAATGTGGGTGGTGAATTTATCGTGTGCTTTTGTAGGCACAAAGGATAATCCTTTTTCTAAAACTTGTATTTCTGTATCACTGAGTTGATAACTGGAAAGATTAATAATGCCGCTCATAAGTCCCAATCCAACCTTCTCTTGGACATAAGGCCCAGCCCTCTGCCCCTGCACCTGCCCCGTGAGGGGTACGGATGGTGGTCCCTGGAGTTGTGTGGTGAGTTGTGAGGATATTGATAGTAGTCGCGTCCACCTCCTGTCCAGAGTGAATCCATCTGAAAATCCCGATGGGGAGTACGTGTCTGACGTCGGGGAGGGGGTGGAACTGCAGAGAAGAGAGCCAGAGGGATCTACAGGGTCTTCGGATTTTCCACCTGATGCACACCTGCTTCTTTTGTGATGACTTACTGGATTAGGAGATGCAGAGGGAGACCTGCCTTTGGATCTATATCTGTTCCTAGGACTGTTCCTTACTTTCTGTCTAGGTAACTGTAACGGCTTCTTGTAGGAGGCGTTTCTCTGCCTACCTTTAAAAACTTACCCATCGTGGGCCCAGTAATAAACTGTGTTCAATTTATAATCCTCTTCATCCCTTTTGAACTTTTTTATTTTTATATCTTTAATATCTTTTCTATATTCTATAGTATTTTTGTCAAACTTCCTTTTCTCAGCTTCATATTGATTGTCTAGTTTTTTTAAGTTTATCCATTGATGAATCCATTAAAGGTTTGAGAACCTCAGCCCTGCGTCTAGACGTATTTATAATTAAAATCATCAAATCTAGAGAACATTTGTTCAAAATCTTAATCCAATCGGACATAAAGGTTTTATCGTCCTTAAACATGCCCGGTGCATTTTTCATCCTAAGTCCTCGTGGAATAATTTTCTTACAACAGTATTCCAACATAGATGCAGCATGTAGGTCCTCTTATGTAGCGTTGTCATCCGGACAAGGTTCCCCCATTCCTCTTCTAAATCTGGAGTGGCTTCATTCTCTGTAAAGAAGGGGTCATCTGGAAGTAGTGACTGTAATTCTTCTTCTTTATAACTTAGGACATCCCTCCAGGGGGAGAACCTGGCTCAAAACCGAGGGCAAGCACAAAAGGAGCAAGAAACTCTTGCAAAATCAAGCAGCAATACACAAGAAGCAAGAGTGGAGGATGAACACAGATGCTTTATTAAATCCCCAACGCATTTCGGCGGATGCCTTCTTCAGGGGGTGGATAAAACAAAACACATTAAAAAACATAATGAATCAAACAAAGTTAAACGGGCATGTTGGTTAAAATTAAAATGTTAACCATAAATATAACAATAAAAACACCATAAGTGTTTGTTTAATATGACTGATAAATAAATAAATAAAATAAGACCACAGATACAAAGAAATGTATAAAAGTATATAAAATAGACGCAGGGCAAATTGAAGTCTCAGTCAATGTAAAAACCAATGTACAAACAAGTATAACATGTTACTCACATTTAAGCACTGTGGGTACAAGGACCCTAGTCGTAGATCCTCTTATATTGTAGTTATCACCATTAGCTGGCAACAATTGGCTCTTGCAAAATAAAACTATTGTGTATCTAATAAAACTGCAATATAACATTAAAAATGAAAAATAATCTGTAGGAAAACTAACATTGACTAAAATAAAATAAAATAGAGCCAAACCTATTAAAAACTTGAAACTACAGAGGCACATTACCTCTAAAATTGAACTGTTTAAGTTCTTTGGTAAAATGAAAATCATTAATTATTTTGGCAATATTGAAGACACTAGTACCGATCCTTCAGTTATTAAAAAATCATCAATTTGCATGCCACCGCCTAACACCGATCCACTAATCACAGCCTATGAGAAAGTGGTCTTATCTAGAATAAATCAATTATATCATAATAAAACTAAAGCTAAAGTTTATTATAATTTTTCTAAGGCACAGAAGTTAGCATTACATAATCTTCGTAATAATAACTCAATAATTATCAAACCTGCAGACAAGGGTGGGGCATTAGTAATACAAGATCGTACTGCTTATATCACTGAGGTTACGCGTCAACTTAATAATACAGCCTTTTATGAAAAGATTTATGATCCGACAAAACGCAGCAACAAATAGACACTCTTCTATACGTAGGTAGTCAAGCTGGTTACTTGACATCCAAAGAAACATCTTTTCTTACGGTATCACACCCAGATCTCCAGGAACAAGCAGGAATGAGTCTTCACATATGGGTACGTCGGTACCGATGGAGCCTGCGCGGGAACGCTCCCCAGCCTCCAGTCAGAAAGCTTTTGGGAGCATCCCACAGCGCCTGCGTGCTGCCTTCCCGCCTTTCCAACTGTCTCTCCTCAGTTGAGCCAGCAGGTCGTGTTCCTGTCACCGCAGAAGAATTTTCTTATTTTTTCTTTATTTCTTTTGTGTCGCGTATGCCTTCTTCAGGTGCACTTCAGTTTTGGGCCTTAGACATAAATTAGTTCATTTCCCATGGTTTTTATCTATTTATTTATGTATTTGTACACAACAACGGCACTTATATGTTTACAATACAGACTTAACGCCAGCGCGTTTTTATTGGTGGTTTTATTAATTGGTTTTATACTTTTTACTCTTTTTTTTATTGATCTCATTTTTGTGCTTATTTGATTTATTTATGTACTAAGGTGTCCATCTATGCCACATTTAGACCGGGTGGAGATGAGTGTCTGTCCCCTTTGGGTCAAATGATTTTTATTTATTTATTGCCTGAAGTGTGGTTTACTGTGAATACACTCTTGTCCTATATGATTATACAAAAACAACTTCTACTAATTTCTGTTTAAGTGGTTTTCTGATAACTTTCATGCCACCCTATGTACGGCATGTTCTTTGTAACCTTAGCGGTCAGTTGGCCACGCCCCCTAGTTTGGCGTGGTTTTTCAGCGTCTTCATAATCAACTCTCCATCACACTACCGGCTTTCATTGATCGCATCTTAGCAGCGCGGTTCTATTGTCAGGTACATCTGATGCAGTTTCCCAACGGCATAGGCACAGCACTACAAAGTTCTTTTAATATATTTTTTAACAGACCTTTTTAGCACATAAGTACTAGTCTTTACTGCCTTAGAAGGTGTTTTTTGTCCGTATAGACAGATCTCTTAGTGAAGGGATCTCCTAGTTTTGGCAGTCTTTTAGTATACTTTGTGCTCACGTTTTTAAATATATTATGCCTTAATTTTTTTTAAATGAAATTGAAACTGTCTTAATGTGCCGATTTATTTATTATCAATATCACACAAGGTTAGTTTTCAATATATATATTTTGTAATATACCTTTTCAGCACACAAGTATTAGTTTTTACTGTTTTAGAAGGTGTTTTTTGTCCCTGGCGACAGTTCACCTAGGAGAAGAGATCTCCTAGTTTTGGTAACCTTTTAATATACCTTTTGCTCACGTTTTTAAAGATAATTTGCCCCAAAGTTTTTAAAATCAATTTTAAACGATGTTTTGCTGTGTCGTTTATTTATTATCAATACCACATGAGGTCAGTCAGTTTCCTTTAGACATATTCACATTTTTCATTATTATTTATAATCCTCTGTTACTGACTAGATTAGGTCCTCAATCTAACTAATTCATACTTTATATGGTGCTCTCTTGTATTTATATAATTGTTCACATTAGCTATGCAATTGATTATATTTATAACAGCATAAGATTGTGATTATACATGTTCCTTTGTTATTAACTATACAAGAATAGTTCCTTTTGTCCCCTCCCCTTTTCCCGGTGTTTTAGAGGTAATGTGCCTCTAGTTTCAAGTTTTTAATAATAGGTTTGACTCTAAATTTTATTTTAGTCAATATGTTAGTTTTCCTACAGATTATTTTTCATTTTTAATGTTATATTGCAGTTTTATTAGATACACACAGTTTTATTTTGCAAGAGCCAATTGTTGCCAGCTCATGGTGATAACTACAATATAAGAGGATCTACGACTAGGGTCCTTGTACCCACAGTGCTTAAATGTGAGTAACATGTTGTATTTATGTTTGTACATTGGTTTTTACATTGATGGAGACTTCAATTTGCCCTGTGTCTATTTTATATACTTTTATACATTTCTTTGTATCTGTGGTCTTATTTTATTTATTTATTTATCAGTCATATTGAACACATATGGTGTTTTTATTGTTATATTTATGGTTATACATTTTAATTTTAACCAACATGCCCGTTTAACTTTGTTTGATTCATTGTTTTTAATGTGTTTTATATTTATATTAAAGTATCCACCCCCGAAGAAGGCATCCGCCGAAACGCGTTGGGGATTTAATAAAGCATCTGTGTTCATCCTCCACTCTTGCTGCTTGTGTATTGCTGTTTGATTTTGCAAGAATTTCTTGCTCCTTTTGTGCTTGGTTTCCTTGAGCGGCCCTTGCCCATCTGTTGCATCCCAGATTGACTTCACTCCGATTCCTCACGCCTCCTCTTTCCGTTACTTGGGGGTAATTTTGGACTCTTCTCTCTCTTTTCATAGTCACATATCCACCCTTACTCGCTGTTCTTCTGCAGCTCTGTGGCAGATCAGGGCTGTCTGCTCCCTTCTCCCCTCTAGTTCACTGATCACCTTAGTTCTAGCCCTGGTCACCAGTAGACTTGATTATTGCAATGTGTTCCTAGCCAGCTTATCAGCTTCAACGTTTACAGCTCATACAAAACACTGCAGCCCGTCTTATCACATTCGCCCAACGATTTGATCATGTCACTCCCATCCTTTTTCGCCTACATTGGTTGCCCCTTCGCTTCAGATTGCGTTATAAATTTCTCATTCTGACACACAGAGCCATTTATACATCTAATCCCCTCTACTTAGCTAATCTTGTTGCTCTTCACACACCGTATCGCCAGCTTCGCTCATTCCATGCCAACCGCTTATTCTTACTCTCCCCTTCTCAGGCACATTTAGAACAGACTCGTGACTCGGCTTTCTTTTTTCTCAGCCCCTCATTCTGGAATGCTCTGCCACCCTCCCTCCGTCTGGAACCCTCATACCCGAAGTTCAAAGAATTATTGGAAACTCACTTGTTCCAACAGGCCTTCGACCTCCCTCCTGACATCCCTCCCTGAGTTTTTTGGTTTGTGTTTTGTTTAGTTACTGTGTTTGATCTTGCACTGTTTCTCCCTCTTTCCTATTTTTTTGTGGCGTTCCTTTTCCATAGTTTAGTGGCGTAGACCTTTTTATTGTAAACTGCTCTAATGTCCCGACAAGAGCGGTATATAAAATGGAGAAATAAAAGATAAAGATAAAAGATTGTCAGTGGGGTGACTGTTCTGTTTCACCAATGTGTACAAAAGGGAGAAAACGGACCCTATAGTGCAAGTCCCATTAGCAGTATGGCTTTATTGTAGGTTTATAATTTGCAAGTCTGTAAGAGGTCTGAACTTGGTCATCTGTAGCTCCTCTTTGCACACATCCAAAAATACTGCTAAACATCAGTAAAATGTCTCTCCCTTTCTGAAAACACTACAAAAAATCCTTATCCATTTTGCTGTGGATTTATATTTTATAATCACCAAATCCTTATTTTCTACCTGCTTCTCACATGGTTCTTACTGAACATCTTTCCTACAAAAACTATATTGACTCTCCATTTGCTTCCATTTGCAATTAAACCTTCTACTAGCCTTCATGTTGTAACTCATTACCTCTTCTCTTATCTCTCTCTTTACAGCTTTCCTTGTGACTCTGGTTTCACTGGCAAGCTGCTTATCTCCAGGAACAAGCAGGAATGTAGTCTTAACGTGTATCGTCGGTACCGACGGAGCCTGCGCGGGAACTCTCCCCAGTGTCCAATAGGAAAGCTTTTGGGAGCATCCCACAGTGCCTGCATGCTGCCTTCCTGCCTTTCCCAACTGTCCCTCTCCAGTTCTTCGTTTTCCGCGGAGTCGACAGGTCGCACATCCTGTCACCCCAAAAAATTCCCTCCTTATACTTCTTTTTTTGTGGTCGCGTCTGCCTTTTCTCGACGCTATACTGGTACTGCCGGTTCTTTTCTTTCAAAAAACCCCCCAAAAAACCCCAAAAACCTTTGTTTCTGGAGTCTTCTCCAGTAATTTTCTTCTTGGGTGCCACACGCCATTTTGGGCACTAGGCCCAACTTTTTCCCTCAAAATGGAAAAACCAGCTTCGGGTTTTAAAAAGTGTTCCAAGTGTGGCGGTACCATCTCCGTCACCAACACCCATGAGTGGTGCCTCAAATGTTTAGGTCCTGACCACTCTATTTCAGTGTGTTGCGTGTGGGATGATGTCAGAAAGGGGCCGGCAAAACTGAGCTGCTAAGCTCAGCACCCTTTTTCCCTCCGATGCAGCCTCCATGGCATCGACGTCCTCCAGGGCTTCATCCTCCTCCCATGGATCTCAGGTAACTAAACATAAATCTAACCGGTCCTCAAAGGGTAGATCTCCTTCTAAACATTGAGATGCCTCCGGCGTTGCCCTTGACGGACTTTCACCGGCTTCCAAAGCACTAACGGGGCTCCGGGATGTTCTCGAGGCTTCAACCTCGGCAGAACTACTGGTGCCATGCTCTGGGGATCTGGCTGCTTTAACCGGCACCGATACCCAAGCATCGGCAGCGTCGATAGACCAGAGATTCTTGGCTATTGAACGCAGTCTGGCAGCTCTTCTCACGGCCTTGATGCCCCTGAAACCGCTTCAGACAATTCAACCGGTACCGGCACCGACTGTATCGACATCAGCAGGTATTCTACTGGGACTGAGTCATGTGTTTCTATCCGGCATCGACAAGTCGGTACCGGACCACTCCGATGCCGACTTCGATCGGTACCGGTACCATGCCTTGCACAATCACCCGGATTGGAGATACTTCGAATCCTCGGATGAGTTTGAAGACTCCAAAAGCTCTGCTTATACCAGAGTACTTCTTCCCAAGGAGTCCTCTTCTCCTCAGCGTAGGATGTCTCCACCAGAGGATATGTCCTTTCAGCATTTTATCAGAGATTGTGGCCGAGGTCTTTCCATCACAGTGGCTCCTGAAAAAGAGCCTAGGGTAAAGGAATTAGAAATCCTACAATACCCTAAAGCTCCCAAGGAGGCAGCTACCTTACCTATTCATGAGATCTTGCATGCTCTTATGTTAAGGATGTGGGAAAGACCTCTAACCACATCTCTTCATTCTTGAAGACTCGACACCATGTATCGAGTTCCTCCTTGTCCTGGGTTTCAGAAGACTCAATTACCACACCATTCCATGGTGGTGGAATCAGCCATGAGACGGATGAAGAGTGCAAAAAGGCATGCATCTAATCCTCCAGGACGTGAATGTAGGACTCTTGACGCCTTTGGACGTCGATCCTTCCAGGCTTCCATGCTTTCTGCTAGGATCAGTTCCTATATCTTGTATATGGGAATGTTCCTTAAGGAAGTCACAGGAGACTTAGAGCTTATGAGCCCTCTCCTTCCTGATGATAAAAGGCAAGATTATCTTACTCTTGTTAAACATGCTTGGGATGTTTCCAAGTTTGTGAATCGTGCAGCCTTTGCTTTGAATGCATAAGCAGAACCTCTGCTATTTTGCCATAGGTGCAAGTAGAATTGCCTGGCTCCAGGCATCTGACTTAGAAATCTGGGTACAGGACAAACTGGGGAATATACCTTGCACAGGAGAGAATCTCTTTGGCAAGAATTGGCAGGAAAAAGCTAATGAATTAGATGCTGACAATATCACTTTGGATAGAGTGTCCAAATCTACAGCTGATCCTGCGAGGAAAAGATCCTCTAAGAAACCATTCTTCAGTAAGAAGTTTTATCCCTCCTATACCCAGCAAGGACATCGTTCAGGTCAATTTGCCCAAAAGGGACAGCAACAACAACCTAGGCAACAAAGGAAGCCAAAAGCAGCTAAGCCTCAACCGGACAGGGGGTTTGACTCCTGTCTAGAGAACTTTGCTTTCCTGGCCCTGAACGGCCCAGAACCCTCCACCATCCCAGGAAGGTTATGTCATTTTGCCCCCAGAATGAGTCAGAAAACAGCAGAAAATTGGACTCAAGTCTATTGTACGAGAGGGGTACAAGCTTCATTTCCTCAGCATGCCCCCTCCTACAATAGTAAGACAGTTCATTTCTCAGACCTCTCCCAACGACCGGTTAGGTCAGGAACCTCACAATGCTCCTTGCTCAAGGAGCAATAGAAGATGTGCCCATTCCACAACGGGATACAGGGTTTTACTCCTCCTATTTCCTTATTCCAAAGAAAACAGGAGGACACAGACCCATTCTAGACCTCAGAGAATTGAACAAATTCCTGTTCAGAGAAGTTCAAAATGATTTCTCTAGGAACTCTGCTGCCATACCTTCAGTGTCAGGATTGGCTTTGTGTTCTAGATCTCAAGGATGCGTGCACTCATGTTCTCATCCATCCAACTCATCGAAAGTTCCTTTGATTCCTGTTTCAAGGGAAGCACTACCAATACAGGGTTCTTCCTTTTGGCCTGGCTTCTGCACCAAGGGTGTTCACAAAATGCATGGCTGTGGTAGCAGCATTTCTCCGCACCCTGGGAATATTCCTCTTCCATTACTTAGACGACTGTCTCATTCGAGCCCCTTCAGAGCCAGAGGCCAGGGTTGCTCTGTCTCGCTCAATGCGCATCCTTCAGTATTTGTCATAAACTTCCCAAAGTCCAACCTTGCTCCCCCTAAATTCCTAGAGTTTTTATAGGAGCTCTTCTGGATACCAGACAAAGGCCTTCCTTCCACAGCCCTGCTGCCTTCACATTGTGCAGTTAGCTTCCCAAGCAGTGCTAAAACCTCACCTCACTGCTCGGGAAATGTTACAATTGTTAGACCACATGGCATCCACTGTGCATGTGGTTCCTTATGCTCACCTCCATATGAGGGCAGCCCAATGGACCTTATCCACTCAGTGGACTCTAGTGTCAGGTTGCCTGTCAGACAATATAGCAAACTCAGATCGCCTTATTTTGTCCCTCCAATGGTGGCAGTCACTGAAAAACCTTTTGGTTGGGTCTCCTTTTCAGCAACCCCCACCCCAAGCCTCACAGGTGGGTTGTGGAGCCCACCTGCACGGCCTCTCTACCCAGGGTACCTGGACTCCACAGGAGGCCTATCTCCATATCAACCTCCTGGAGTTCAGAGCAATCTTCCTTGCTCTTTGAATATTTCACATCCAGCTCAGCTACAAGACAGTCCTAGTTCAAACGGACAATCAGGTAGCCATGTTCTATGTGAACAAGCAGGGTGGAGCAGGCTCTCTGTCGCTGTGCAACGAAGCTTTGCAACTATGGGCCCTCGCCAGAGAGCATCAGATTCATCTCTTTGCGGTGTATCATCCAGGCATTCAAAACTCTTGGGCAGACAGACTTGGTCGCATTCTGCTTCCACACGAATGGCCTCTCCATGCAGGCCAGGTGACTGAAATTTTTCAGATTTGGGGAACCCCAGATATAGACCTCTTTGCAAGTCTGCTGAATACCACACTTCCCCAGTTCTGTTCAAGAATTACGGCTCGGGGCTGTCAGGCCATGGATGCTTTCCTCCTTCATTCGGGTCAGGACTTCCTGTATGCCTTTCCACCCATTCTCCTAATTCCCAAAACCCTGTTCAAGCTTCAGAGAGACAGAGGTCATATGATCCTCATAGCTCCATATTGGCCACGGCAGCCGTGGTTCCCTCTGCTCCCTATATCTCTCTCAAGCTCCGCCTCTGGAGTTAGGATCTGCTCCAGATCTTCTTTCTCAAGAGGACAGGATGCTGTGGCTTCCCAATCCCCCAGTCTCTGCATCTCAGGGTCTGGTTGCTGAAAGCCTAGAACTTCACGGTCTTGACCTTTTCCAGCAGGTAAAGGATATCCTTCATGCTTCCAGGAAACCTTCCACAAGACGCTCTTATGCATTTAAGTGGAAAAGGTTTACCTTATGGTGCTCGCAGAAGGGTCTTAATCCTCTTGCAATACCTCTGGAATCATTACTGGAGTACCTCCTTCATTTATCAAATGCAGGGCTTAAGACCAATTCAGTGAGAGTCCGTTTGAGTGGTATTACAGCTTCTTTGAAGCCTCTAAATGGACAACCTATTTCCTCTCATTCTCTCATAGCGAGATTTATGAGAGGCCTTCTTTTAACAAAGCCTCCTATTAAGCCACCACTGGTGGCATGGAACTTGAATCTGGTACTTGGGCAGGTCATGAAATCGTCCTTTGAACCATTAGCCACTACCTCTTTGAAATTCCTTTCCTGGAAGGTTATCTTTCTCATTGGAATTACATCAGCACGTCGCATCAGTGAATTGCATGCGTTGGTGTCTGATCCTCCTTGTACAAGATTCCATCATAAGGAAGTCCTGAGGACTCATCCACACTTTATGCCAAAGGTGGTTTCGCCTTTTCATTTAAACCAAGCGGTTTACCTTCCTGTATTCTTTCCAAGGCCGCACGCCTCAAATGCAGAAAGGAACCTTCATACTTTGGATTGTAAAAGAGCTTTGGCCTTTTACTTACAAAGGACACAGCAACATAGAGCGCAGACAAACCAATAATACCAGGAGTCTGTTCAGAAGGTCCAAATCATTTATTTGTGCACAAGTCTCAAGCAGAATCAAATTCAAAAATGGCTGAGCAATGTTCTCTGGCAAAACAACAACTTTTATAGACTTTTGCTCCATTCTAGGTATAGAAAAACATTTCATTGGTCCCGGTAACCTCCCGTACCTCCCGTACCCCTTCTATTGGTCCCGGTACTGATATGATTATCCAATTATGTACTTGGAGTGGGCTCAGCACCTGCTCACCCCCCTTCTAGTCCCAATTACAATGGCCAGTTTACCAACTTGTTACTTTCCTACTTCCAAGGCCATTGGGCTAGTTAGTACGTGCGGGGAAGCAGGGCTCTGTAACCTTTCTGTCAGCAGTTTTAATTAAATCCCTTACAGCTGTATTCTCTTATCAGGGGCATTCAAACATATTTTCTGTATTTTTCCAACTTTCAGTTCTGCTTGTCTAAGCTAATCCAATACTTTTACTGAGTTCTAATTCTACAATAGCAGCATGTTGGGGGATGTGCAATTCCTATGGGCCTCTTCACAGGCTTCATTTACAGGTCAAGCTAGTTAGGCCTGTCTGTCAGACACTGTGGATCACAGGCCTTCACCTGCCACATTCCCCCCTTTGATTAATCTCACCCTATTACTTAATAAGGTGTGAGAATTAAATCACTTAAAATGGTTATATCATGGTCAGAGGATTCTGACTATATGCAGGAGGTTTAGGTTGGTATAAGGCCATAATCTTAGTTGCGGTCTTCCGCTCAACTGTACTTTCAATAGCACTATGAATAGAACGCATACAACATGGGATTATACATGGTAACAGTAAAATGACAGCAATAATTATTAGTACTAGTATAAGGAAAGTTTTAAGTCCTCCTAGCCATGAGAAAAGATTAGCAAACCAGTTAGGAAACTTTAGTGAATGCCAAGTCTGTACTGGCACATAAGCTTGCTTTCGCATAGTTTCAGCAATTTCTTCAACCACTTGACCTTTGTCGTCTATTTTCAAACAACAATTAGTTAAATTCAGCTTACCACATACTCCTCCTTCAGCTGCCAACAAATAATCTAACGCTAAACGGTTCTGATATATAGCAGTGCGCATTTGGGTACTCTGTCTAGCTAAAAGTGTAAGAGCTTGGCTAGTCTCATTGGTTATTATTTCAACTACTGCTTGTAAGCGGATAATACGATTAATCATATAGACTGGGGTTCGATAGCCCCACATACCATCATCATTCCAGGTGGCAGGCCCATAATATTCAATGATTCTTTCTGGTGGCCAATCATCACCCTCCCACTTCTCCCACTTGCCTATCTGGAGGGGTGCTCTCTTCTGTCTCAGTGCTCTTTTGTGTCTGTGATTAGTTGTGTACACTGGGTATCCTAATTGTTCTCCATGTTCCGTGTTTAGAAGAAAGAAAGAAGGTCTGATGGTCCCTAAGACATACGCCCCTCCCCAGTGTGTAGTGAGTCGGGCATATGCTTGGTTTCCACAGATCCAGTATAGGCCAGGTGGGGCTTGCCAGGCATGAGGCTTGGCAAGATTAGTCCATAAATGAGAAAGCTCAGGGAATCTGGCTAATGGGTTAGGGGGTTCAGGTTCTTTAATTCCTGACCACCAAGACGTCTTTTTGGTGGTGTCATTATAGAACTTCTGGCTAAGACAGACCAGCTGTCCTACCTGTTGTTTGAACTGGGGTCCAGTTCGTGCATAGCAAAGACGTCCAACTATTGAGTGCGCTAACACCCATTCGCTGGTAGTCTTATGTAGTTCAGTTTGATTGTAAGTCATAGAATAATTCAATTCTTGGGCTTCCCATGGCCACTGGTCACCCATTTGTGTCCCCCCACAAAAGTAACAATCTGAGATTTTTAGACTGGATACTACTGCTCCAGCTAATTCTAAAAATAAGTTCTGGGAGGGATGGGGAATTTCAAACTTATTTACATGCATGGCTTCATAGAATGTGTCATGGATATGGTACTTGGATGATTTATGGGCTTGGGTATTTAATCTTATATATTATGGTTCCTGGATCTGATCCAGACCCTGCAATTCGTAGACCAAATCGGAATCCTCGTTTCCAATTTTCAGGTCTCAGAACAACCAACTTTAAGGGATTGCAAGCATTTTTCTTGCATTTGTCTATATCTTTGACATATGGCCTCCGCAATGCAGCCATTCGATTATCATTGTTGGTATTCTCTACCATACCAACCCAGGTGGCATAGAAGACACATTCCCATCTTGGGCAGAAGTAATCTGACTCTGGGGCTGTACTATATACATCGGCTGAGACTTTCTTTCCTGTGCATGCTCCCCATCCAGTGGTCCCTTCTGGACACACACATTTGTCATTCCATGTGTATGATTTTTCCCAATTACCACACTTAGAACGACTATCTCTGTTGATTACTTCACAAGCATCAAAATACAAAATAGCAGATTTACTAGGATCTGTGAGTGGGCGTGTGGCATTGATCAAAGGTCCATTTGCATCTTTCCATCTCATTTCCAAGGTGTAATAGGATGGATTCTGATGCGGATTAAAGCATACTTTAGATTTACCCTTGGTACAAACATTCAGTTCAGTGGTGTTATAAATACACCGAGTCACTTTACCAGTGCAGGAATAGTAAGAGTGATAAATCAAAGTCTGAGTTATTTTCAGTCCAGTCCGAGTAGAAGTAATGCAAGCAGTGCATGGAGGCAAGGCACGAGTCAGTTCAAAGCCTCCAAGACAGGCAACCAGGGCGAAGTAAAGACAAAGATACATGTTGATTGGAGTTCTTCTGAATCCTCAGCTTGAAAATCTTGACCACGACGTTCTTTTCTTCGTCCCGTTTGCTAATGAAGCAATTCAACGGGTGCTGAGTGTTGATTGAAGATCCTCAAGTTGTCCATCACACATTAACCAACTTATCAATTTCAGTTGGCTTCCGAAATATGGTCAATCAATGTAGCATCAAAGTAGTGTGTTAAATCACACACATGAGGTTCATTGAAACAAACTCTTGCTGTATGGAAAACAGCAATCCTCTTCGAAAGACTTGGCTACTGCAGGGCACTGTGATAAAGTGTCTAAGCTGCTGGTTGCCGTCTCAAAGTAACTCGCAAAGGTGCATCAGGATGCTGCTCTGCTGTCCACTGCTCAGGTTCTGGATCAGCTGCGGGCTTGACTCTACTGTGGTGGATCCAGGAATCGATTTCTGCTACCTTTACTGCAGTTGGGGTAGACAGGATGACGGTGTATGGTCCCTTCCAATGGGGTTCCAGCGGTGTCTTCTTCCAATCTTTGATCCACACCGAGGTACCAGGCTGGTAGGGATGCAAGGGTTCCGTCAAGTTGATAGGCAACTGGTCTTGGATCCACGCATGGAGAGTCTGCAGAACAAAACTAAGAGCTAGGAGTTCTTGCCTGGTTATTTCTGAACCAATTTGGGCTAGACTTCCTTTAATTTCCTGCACTGTTGGTGGGGGTTTACCATACAGAACTTCAAAAGGGGAAAATCCTGTTGACTTCACAGGAGCTGAGCGTATTCTGAGTAAAGCTATTGGGAGCACTTGGGGCCACTTCAGGCGTGTCTCCTGACAAAGCTTAGACATTTGGGCTTTTAAGGTACGATTCATTCGCTCAACTTTCCCTGAACTCTGGGGTCTGTATGCAGTGTGAAGCTTCCATTGTATCTGCAAGGCTTTTGCTAACTGCTGAGTAATCTGAGAAACAAATGAGGGCCCATTGTCTGACCCTATTACTGCTGGAATTCCAAATCTAGGGACAATCTCTCTCAGTAAAACTTTGGTGACTTCTCAAGCTTTTTCAGTTCTGGTTGGGAAGGCTTCTACCCACCCAGAGAAAGTACAAACTAATACTAATAGGTAGTGATATCCATTGGCTTTTGGCATTTCAGTAAAATCAATTTGCAGGTGGTGCATGGGGGTTACACCTCCTGACTGAACTCGGGGTGGTGGTGTGGGACCTTGCTTGGCATTATTTTTGGCACAAATTAGACACTGGCATGCCACTGAAGCTGATAGGGCTGCTAACATGGTAATGCAGAAATGTGGTCTGAGTGCTTTTTCCATAGCACTTTTTCCATAGTGGGTGGCTTCGTGGAAGGCTTTGACAAAGGCTGGACCTAACAATTCGGGAATTACTATTCGTCCTGGGGGTTGACTGCCCTCTGCTGGTGGCAGCTCAATCCACCCATCTTTCAGTACTCCATCTTCCTTATTACAGTAGTAATCTAATTCTTTGGTGGTATATCGTGGTGTCCATAAGTTCAAGGGTACTGGAAACAATGCTGCCTGCATCGGCATGGCTTGTGGCGAAATTTGTCCTGTCATGGCTGCTTGTCGTGCTGAGGCATCTGCAAACCTATTTCCTCGAGCAACTTCTCCTTTTCCTGCTTGATGTCCTCTGCAATGCATGACAGCTACACGAGTTGGGGCCCATACTGCATCAAGTAACATCAGTATCTCTGGGCCATACTTGACTGATTTTCCTCCAGACGTGATGAGCCCTCGTTCTTTATAGAGAGCTCCATGGGCATGTAGGGTAGTGAAGGCATATTTAGAGTCTGTATATACATTTAACACAAGTTTTGCACCTAACAGTAGTGCTCGAGTAAGTGCTATCAATTCTGCTTTCTGGGCTGATGTACCTGAGGCTAGAGCTGATGACTCAACGACTTCATGTTGAGTGACTACTGCATATCCGGCGCAGCGTCGTCCATTGATGATGAGACTGCTTCCATCTACGTAATAGACTTGGTCAGGATTGTCTATGGGCACATCTGTCAGGTCAGGTCGGCTTGAGAATACAGTGTCCATGACTTCTATACAGTCATGTTCTGGGAGTTCTTCACTAATAGGTATCAAGGTTGCTGGATTCAAGGCATGGCTCACTTCCAGTTGTATCTGTGGGTTTTCACATAACATGCTCTGATATTTTAACATTCGGGAATTGGTGAGCCAATGATTTGCTTTCTGTTCCATAAGGGCAAGGACTGCATGTGGCACAGTGACTCGTAGATTCTGTCCTAGTGTGAGCTTATCTGCTTCACTCACTAACAATGCTGTAGCTGCAACTGCTCTCAGGCAAGGTGGCCATCCTTTGGCCACAGTGTCCAATTGTTTTGATAGGTATGCTACAGGTCGCTCCCAATTTCCCAATTTCTGAGTCAACATGCCTAAGGCATTTCCTTGTGCTTCATGTACAAACAAGTGGAAAGGCTTGTGAACATCTGGTAGTCCAAGTGCTGGTGATGACATCAATTCTTCCTTTAACGTCTTGAAGGCTGTATCCTGCTCAGGTCCCCACTCCAGTGGCGACTTTTCTTCTCCTTTTGTGGCTTCATACAGTGGTTTGGCAATTTGGGCAAAGTTGGGAATCCAGATTCGGCAATATCCTGCCGCTCCCAGAAAGGCTCTGACTTGCTTTCTGGTAGTTGGGGTTGGAATTCTGCATACTGCTTCTTTTCTTTCTCTGCCTAACTTTCGGCTTCCTTTGGTTATACGAAAGCCCAAGTATTTCACTTCTTTTTGGCATAGTTGTGCTTTTGCTCTGGAAACTTTGTATCCAGCTTCATCTAGTAACTGCAAGAGGTCTTTGGTGGCTTGTATACATTCACTTTCTGATACAGCAGCTATCAGCAGATTGTCCACGTATTGGAGAAGCACTCTCTTCCCCGGGGCCACTGGATAGCTTGAAAGGTCTTGATTCAGTGCAGCGCTAAAGATGGTAGGCGAATTCTTGAATCCTTGGGGTAATCGTGTCCAAGTAAGTTGGCCCCCTCTTCCAGAGATAGGGTCCTGCCATTCAAATGCAAATAATATCTGACTTATGGGGGTTAATCTTATGCAAAAGAATGCATCTTTTAAATCCAGGACAGTAAAGTGGGTAGCTTCAGCAGGTATCAGTCCTAGAAGAGTGTAAGGATTGGGTACAACTGGATGTATGGTCTCAACTGCTTCATTCACTCTTCTTAGATCTTGCACTGGGCGGTAGTCATCTGTTCCAGGCTTTTTCACTGGCAAGAGTGGAGTGTTCCATGGGGATTGACATACTTTTAGTAGGCCATGTTCTAGTAATCTTTGCAAGTGGCGGTGGATGCCTTCAATTGCAGCTCTTGGGAGAGGGTACTGTTTGACATGTACTGGTGTAGCACTAGGCTTGAGAGTTACAATTATTGGAGCTATATGTTTGGCTAGGCCTGGAGGACTGCCTTCTTCCCATACTCCAGGTGGCGCATCAATGCTTTTCAAAGTTTGTTCAAAATAGGTGTCTTGGGCAGATTCATCACTGTAATATCTCCATTCTTCTCGGGGAACTGTAAGCAGCATTATTCCTGCTGGCCTGGCTTGAGAATTTACTGTCATTTGCATTTCTCCTTTTTCAGTAAAGGATATTTGGGCTTGTAGCTTAGCTAACATATCTCGTCCCAGTAGTGGCACTGGACATTCAGGCATGTAAAGGAATTGATGAGTTATTTGCTGTCCTCCTAGACTGCATATGCGATTCTGAAGAAAAGGTTTTGTAGCTTTGGCACCAGTTGCTCCTACAATGGTGACTGCTTTTGTAGAAAATGGGGCTATCTTTTTGTCTACTACTGAATGTTCTGCTCCAGTATCAACCATAAAGTTCATAACTTGGTCTCCTATTTGTATTCCGACCATAGGCTCCTGGAGACCTAAAGCAAATTCAGAGCCCGGTCTGTCCTAATCCACGTCATCTTCATCATGGGCTGTCGTAGCCAATGCTTGTACAGCTTGTCCTCTTTCTCGCTGGTATTGTTCTCGATTGGCTCCTCCGCGATTTCGGGGACGGCCTCGTCTTTCTTCTCTCCATTGATGATTGTTTTCGTCATCTTGGTGGGCGTCTTCAAGTTGCGGGCATGCATCTCTCCAATGTCCTTCCTCCCTGCAGTAGGCACATTGGTTTATGCCTAGCTGGGGCCGGCTTCCGCCTCGGCCCCGCCCCCTTCCTCTGCTCCGTCGACTAGGGATACCTCCCCTTTTCTGTTCAACTATGGCCGCAGCCAAAAAATCAGCTTTCTTTTTCATCTTTCGATCACATTCTCTCTGCCTTTCATTATCACGATTCACATACACTTTATGAGCGACTTCCAATAACTGAGTTGCATTCATGCCCGCAAACCCTTCTAATTTCTGTAATTTCCGTCTAATGTCTGGTTGAGACTGATTTACAAAAGCAGAATTCACCATGCATAAACTTCCTGGTGCATCGGGATCATAGGGAGTATACATTCTATATGCTTCAGTTAATCTTTCATAAAACACTGCTGGGCTCTCATCTATACCTTGGGTAACTTCAGTAACTTTGGAAAGGTTCATAGCTTTCTGGCCCCCCTTTTCAGGCCTTGTATAAAGCCTTGGCGAAAACGGGCTAGGGCTCTGGATCCTCTTTCTGTATTTGGATCCCATCGGGGGTCTTCATTCGGGAATTCTCTCTGGGCCGCTTCCCGATTATCTATTCTTTCCTCCCCCCTTTCTCCTGGAGCCACCGGGTTATCTGCCAGCCAGTCTATAGCTGCTTTTCTAATTCGTGTCCGCTCCTCTGTAGTAAATAAGGTGGACAGGAGCTGGCGGCAATCTGCCCATGTTGGTTGGTGGGTTTCCATAATAGTATTCACTAGTTCTGTAAGCTCTTGGGGTTTATTGGTATAGGAGGCATAATGTGTCCTCCAATTTAACAAATCAGTAGTAGAGAAGGGGACATACACATAGCTTAGGGGTCCCGCCACCACCTCATTATCTTCATTTCTTACGGGTATTCCCGGGACTTGTCGTAAAGGCATCATCTTGGCAGTAGATGTCTTTTGGGATCTGAGAGATATTTTTGTAACTTTCCTATCGGGTTATTTTCTTCTTCTCTACGTGCTTTACTTTAGATTTACTCTTTACTGGCGAGCTAACACTGGCAGCCGCTTTTACACTGTCAGTATCACTCGGGGAATTTTCAGTTTCTTCCTTCTCTGTTTCTGTGTCTGATTCTCCTTTTTCTGTCTCGGTATAATCATCTTCTTCAATTAAAGGGAGCTCATCTACCTGCTCTTCGGGTGATGGCTCAGGGGTTGGGTCCCGCTCCCGCTGTCTCAGGGGCTCTGGGGCAGGACGTGGGGCTACTCTCACTGGGCGCTGGGTTTGGGGCTGTCGGGTAATCATTTCTGGGGAATCAGGATCTACCAGGATGGGTTTCTTCCTGGATTTCTCACCTTTCCCTTTCTTTCTGGGCTGTTCCATTTTCTGACTATAATCTGTCTTTGCTAACATTATTCTGCACTGCTCTTCATAACAGCGCTTCGCCCAAGGGGGCGGATCTTCACAAATACTTAACCAGAAATCTATATAGGGTACTGATCGGGGTGCGCTATTCGCACTCTACGATGCACTAACTGAATAATTCCTACATTAAAGGTTCCCTCTCGGGGCCAGGTAGGGTCTAGATCGGGCCACTCCCTAGTACACAAAATCTGTAAACGGGCTGCAGTCATTTTAATACCATAATCTCCGGAATATCCTTCTTTAAAATGTGCGATCATACATTCTAATGGAGTGTTCCTAGTAGACCCCGCCCCTCCCATTTCGATGTGTGCGCGCAACAACAGACAAAAGGGAAAAGGAGGGCGGACCGTGGGTAAGGGGTCCTCACGGCCCTAGAAACATATAGGGAAAACAAATAAGACAAGACGACAGTCGCTTCCCCCTTTTTACGACCTGAACGCGGTTGCCCGGTCAGGAACTGCGTTACTCAGGGGTCCGCCTTCGCTTGGTCCGTGCTGCCAGACCTCTCATTCACACTTCATTCACACAATCATGCTAGCAACGTATTCCAGGAATGCAATCCAATCCTGTCTATTCTGACTAGTCTTGTTCAAATTCCAAAATACAAGAAGACGGGGGTTTCGCCCTGCGAATACTCATGCGGGGTTAATCGGCCCGTCTTTGAGAGGTGATCAAGCTCTCTTACCAAGTTCCAAGTTCCAGATGCAAGATTCAAATGGCAGTACTGCTCTTTCTTATCTGTCTAGACATACCAAATCAAAACTTTACTCACCGGATCCGGTCCTCAAAGTTCCCAAGCAAGCGCATGAGTTGGACCTCGGACTCCCCTCACTCGGGTTCGAGGTGTTGGCTCCAGCCGGGCCCAGCACCCGCCGAGGTCCGGTCAGCTCCCTCCGATGCAAGGGACCGGTGGCGCCAGGGAGCGAGCCCCCGTCGGAAGGGCGCGATCCCGGCAGGACCAAATCTGTAGAGGTGGAAAGTCGTGGTATATTGCCCTATATACCCTCTAATACCACACCTTCCCGGCCAACGCACCAAGAATATGTAGCAGCAGAGCGCAGACAAACCAATAATACCAGGAGTCTGTTCAGAAGGTCCAAATCATTTATTTGTGCACAAGTCTCAAGCAGAATCAAATTCAAAAATGGCTGAGCAATGTTCTCTGGCAAAACAACAACTTTTATAGACTTTTGCTCCATTCTAGGTATAGAAAAACATTTCATTGGTCCCGGTAACCTCCCGTACCTCCCGTACCCCTTCTATTGGTCCCGGTACTGATATGTTTATCCAATTGGAGCAGGCTCAGCACCTGCTCACCCCCCTTCTAGTCCCAATTACAATGGCCAGTTTACCAACTTGTTACTTTCCTACTTCCAAGGCCATTGGGCTAGTTAGTACATGCGGGGAAGCAGGGCTCTGTAACCTTTCTGTCAGCAGTTTTAATTAAATCCCTTACAGCTGTATTCTCTTATCAGGGGCATTCAAACATATTTTTCTGTATTTTTCCAACTTTCATTTCTGCTTGTCTAAGCTAATCCAATACTTTTACTGAGTTCTAATTCTACAATAGCAGCATGTTGGGGGATGTGCAATTCCTATGGGCCTCTTCACAGGCTTCATTTACAGGTCAAGCTAGTTAGGCCTGTCTGTTTATGTCAGACACTGTGGATCACAGGCCTTCACCTGCCACAGTTTACCTTCCTGTATTCTTTCCAAGGCCGCACGCCTCAAATGCAGAAAGGAACCTTCATACTTTGGATTGTAAAAGAGCTTTGGCCTTTTACTTACAAAGGACACAGCAACATAGAAAATCCTCTCAACTCTTTGTTGTTTTTGATCCTAGTAATTTGGGACTTCCATTCTCCAAAAGGGCACTGTCCAGCTGGATTGCAGTGTGTATATATTTTGCCTATGAGAGTAAGAATCTTCCTCTTGAAGGCTGTGTCACAGTTCACAATGTGAGAGCCATGGCAACCTCAATGGCTCATCTTCACTCTGTCTATCGATGACATCTGTCAAGCAGCTACTTGGGCTTTGGTACATATCTTCACAGCCCATTACTGCTTAGACAAGGACTCCCGTTGGGATGCCTTCTTTGGTCAGGCTGTTCTTCAACACCTGTTCCGTACTTAATCAACTCCTACCCACCATCCCTGGTAGGATGCCAGAGATCCATGGGGGGAAGTGGAGCCCTTTCACAAGGGCACACAACTTTCTGTGGCCATCTCCCTGGCATCTGCAGCTAGGAGTTCCCATATGTGAAGACTATATTCCTGCTTGTTCCTGGCGATAGCATAGTTACTCACCTGTAACAGGTGATCTCCGGGAACAGCAGGAATTTAGTCTTCACACCCCACCCACCTCCCCTAGGAGTTGTATCTTTCTATCTCTCTCTCTTTCCTTCTCTTTTGTCTCAGCTTTAAACTCAACTGGAGAGGGACAGTTGGGAACGGCGGGAAGGCAGCACGCAGGCGCTGTGGGATGCTCCCAAAAGCATTCCTATTGGATGCTGGGGAACGTTCCCGCGCAGGCTCCGTCGGTACCGACGATACCCATATGTGAAGACTAAATTCCTGCTGTTCCTGGAGATCACCTGTTACAGGTGAGTAACTATGCTTTATCCACACAGTCTCTGTTGCTAACTCCTGACTCTGCTTTTCACTTGGCTGTGCCCGTATGCATGGTACATCGTATCCCCTCTCTGGCTATGGATCTTCTCCAAAATGCTACTTGTTTGAAGCTACTTAAAGTTTTTAACCCTCGCTGTTGCTGATCTGTAGTCTTATTGAATTAACATGCTTCCTCTAAGTTTAGAGATATCTTATTTGTCCCATTTATCTTGATTAAATTGTAGGCTTTATAGAGTAGGGATTGTGTACATAGGAATGCTGTAGAAATAATTAGTTGTAGTGTTAGTAGTCAAGATCCTAAAGCTTTCTTCATTTAGAACAGATGAGGGATATTGAATTAATATGATATTTTTTGTGAGTAAAGTACACATGGCAGGAGGAGTTGAATCATTTTATCAGATAAATATGAACACTTCATATAGTGCTCAAATTGTACTTTCCTGTTTTAAGTAGGAAGGAGAGTATAACGTTTTTCTACATTACTGTTTTTACTCCTCTATCCCTGTACTTGTAACTTTTATTTTTTAACAGCATTTATAACTTTGAGTAGGATTTAACAGCAATTTTTTATTCTCTTAATACAGAAAAGAACGTTAGCCTCTGAGGAACGTATTCAAAACTTAGAACGAAGTTTGGAGTCATCTGTAAGAAACAAACTGAGAGAGTTATCTACCAAGATTGAGTTATTGAGAACTGTCAGGTATGAAAGACAAACATGGCGTACCATGGATTTGTGGAATCTGTATTGGCACTGTGTACATTTTTAGGTGCATTCTGTTAGTGCCCGTTGGAGGTCTGTATACCTCTGATTGCTCATGCTGTTTCACTCCTACTGTAAAGAGCTGGCAAGAGTCCCCAGGTCCTGCCAGCAAAGAGGCGGTACATCAGACAAGCAAAACGAGCTGACAAGTTTCTGGGGCCCACCTGCAAAGAGGAATAAGATTGAAGGGGCAGAGTATAAAGGTGAGAGTTATAGGAAGAAAGAGGGGTGGGTGAGAGGGTGGGTGAGAGGGTGGGACCTAATGAAGGGAGGAGGGTTTGGGCATGCAGGAGGAAGGTAGAGGGTTAGGATGGAGTATAATGGAATGGATGGTATTAAAGAGGAGCACAAGACGAGAGGGAATGGGAGTAGAAAGTGCTAATTGGATGAGAGGGTAGAAAAGCATAAACCTAGCTTTCATTTCCATGCCACCTGCTTCTTACTCACTCCCTTCTATCCCTCTGCACTCAAAGGCACTCTCCCCCCCCCCCCCCATATTACATTCCACACTTATATGGCATGACAGATGTGTGTTATCTTGCACACCCATAGATCTGTCATACACTATCCCCCAGAAGCTTATGGCACCCAACCAGACTGCTTTCTGCTCTGTCTTCGCAATACCCTTGCACTATAATATGCATGCCAAAAGCCCCCTCAAATTTCTAGCTATATACAAAAAAAATCCCCATTACTCTGATCCAGGTGTTACCATACTCTGTCATTCACAGAGCCCAAGAATGTGCTTATCAGTAAAATTATGCCTTGAGAAGCTATGGGAAAAGTCAAGATGAAGAGAAGCAATGGATAAGGCGATGTGGAAAGGTACAGAGAGGGAAGAATTGATGTGGAGAAGCAGCACTGGAAAAGTGTAACTTAATCAGCCTTTTGATATATAGTGCCCTTTGGTCCAGATGGACAAAGAAAGCATTTTACAAGATGATAGCAGGATAATGGAGGGAGAGAATACAAAGGAGAAGAATCAAAATGAGGTGGCTGGAATGAGCAAGATGCAAAGCTGGGTGACAGAGGAAGGTAGCGTGCAAGAGGGGGGAGGGCACTTGATGAATAATGCAAGAGAACAGGAATGATAGGGAGTGAATGTCGGAGGACAAAGGGAATTAAAAGGAAGAGAAGTCTACGTATCAGCTACACATGCACAGCCTCCACCCCCCCAACCAATGCACTTGTATTCCATACATACACACCCCTCCACCCTCTGACATCCCCCTTCATTCATGTCACCATGTGCAGGGGTGGTTCTATCATTAAGTCAAGTGAGAGTCACTTCAGGCAGCATCATTTTGGGGGTGGCAAATTTTCCACAGCATGCCTTTTTAGCATCAGCCTCATTTGGCTCCAATCGTTCTAGCCCCCAGACCTGGTTCCACATTACCCTCTGCTGCCTCGTCTTGGATCATGCAGCAGCAACGATAAAGCAGAGGTAATGTAGGACTTTCCACTTTGGACATGCCACTAAAGGCTATGCTGGTCCTGCCCCCACTGACATAAATATTTTGTTTGCGGTGTGAGACAACCAAAAGCTTTAATAGTGTGCATGCAAGGTGGAAGGTCCCATGGCTGCTCTTTGACATATTCTCCCTATTGCCACTTACAGGGATGCGTGGCAGTGGCAAGAAGTGTGATGCTGGATTGGGGCTGCGGTAAAAGTGGAGATACTGGATCAGGAAAAGAAAGGAGATATACATGTGTTCCTTATCGTCCCTCCAGTCCAGTCCCACACCTCTGGGTAGGGTACCTCTTCCAGCTGCTTGGAGACTGAGCATGTCATCTTTTGATGACACCAAGTACTTATGCAGCTGGCACTGCCTCGGTATGCTCAGTCTCCAAGCAGCTGGAAGAGGTAATGAGCCAGGGTACTCACTCACTCAACTAAGGAGCTTAGGTTTAGAGTTTAGTTAGGAGAAAAAGTCAAAAACCTGTCCTTGTTTTTAAAGTTTTATATAGGAAAAAAAAAGGGTAAAGCTAGGCCATCAAGAGGGGCTACAGGGCAGAGAGGATATTCCCCCCCCCCCCCTGCTTCCCCAGGAATCCGGGGGGGGGGGGGAATCCTTGGAGGCCTCCTGCAGCCTGAGTCTTCAGGCGGCTCCTGAACCCGTTATTGGGTGAGGAGCCACCCCATGGGTGGACGAGCACAGAGCAACTGGCCTGGGTTGGCCCCCTCAGCGCCGAAGCCGAGAATGGAAGACTTGAGTGCGAGGGAGGAAGAAAACCACACGGTGCACAGGCGATAAGCTAATCGGCGGGGTAGGAGCAGTAGAGCTACCAGGTATCGCCAGAGCACCCGGGTACAGAGTACAAGCTGCAGTCATGTGTCTGAGGCGTGCTGCTGCATGGGAAGCACAAGTGGTGTGCTTTCTCAGTTTCCCAAGCCCATGTGTCATTTGCCGGTGCAGCTGGGGACTAGAGACATTCCGGATACAGTTTCATTCCCTGCAGTTCGGGGTAGTGCCTGTTTTGTTTTCCTTCTTGGGACTTTCAGTTCATTTTATTTCCCTTAATTTTATTTCCTTTGAGCCCTATTCAATTTGGTTATCTCAGCTGGTAGCAGGGACTTGCCGGCCAGGCCTCAGTCCCGTGGAGGTGCCCTAGGGGTCCTTTTACCCGCCTGGGCACAATTGGGAGGCGCCTTGGATGGGGGAGCCCACAACACCTCACACCATGCTGGCTAGATCACAGTGCCTGGTGTGCAGAATTTGTTGGGGAGCAGTCTCAGAGGCAGGAGGCTAACTCTTTGAAACAGAACCTGAGAACCTGTTTGAGGCAGGAGAGCTCCTCCTTGGCCCGGGGGGGGGGGGGGGGGGGTGGAGCTCTGCACTAGCTACATTGGAGCTGTCACTTGGTCCCTCGACCATGCCTGGACCCTCCACCCCTCAGATCCAGGGAGCAGCAGGGCTCCCGGGGGACTTTTCACCAGAGTTTGTCTTGCTTTTGCAGAAGGTGTTTTGCTTAGGCCAACAGGAGTTGGCAAGTGCCTCTTTAGTGCCGTCATGAGGAGCCAGGAGGACATCCTGGCATGAGAGGATGAGTCTGTGGCAAAGGTGACTAAGAGGGCTAGAGGCCTGGAGGAAGGACAGCAGTCGCCATTGTTGGAGGGGCTGGAGGGAGATGACCTGGACACTGAA
This sequence comes from Ichthyophis bannanicus, assembly GCA_033557465.1. NCBI lineage: Eukaryota > Metazoa > Chordata > Amphibia > Gymnophiona > Ichthyophiidae > Ichthyophis > Ichthyophis bannanicus. Next base: position 555,619,433 of record CM066031.1, read on the forward strand.
CTAGATCTGCTGGAGGAGTTGGACGAAGGGGAAATCCCAGAGTGGGAGGATCAGTCCCAACTTATTCTGGTGGTCTGCCGGGAGGAGTTACTGGCACTCATCTTGGAGTCCTTGAAGGCCCTCAATGGGCCCATTAACCTCCCAGCAGAAGGCGAGGCACTGGAGGATCCGCTACTCCAGGCGGTGCAGAAAGCACAAAGTTTTATGGTTGCATAGGGTGGTCCAGCAGATGATCCAGGAAGAGTGTGATCTGCCAGAGGCTGGCCTTAAGGGGTGCATGCCATGATGCGCCTGTACCCACTACTGGAGCAGGAATGCGAACTCCTTTGATCGCCCAAAATGGATGCGGCTGTGTCAGCAGTTACCAAGAAGGCAGTGTGGCCCTCAAGGATGTCCAGGACAGGAAGTTGGACACCTTGTTGATATCAGTGCCCTTTTGCTGCAGGCCTCCATCTGTGGGGCCTGGGTGGCTAGAGCCTGCCTCCCCAGGTCCCAAAGGATTCAGCATCTGGGAGAGCCGGAGACTTAGCTGGCTGGGGAGGCAGCTAAACTGGAGTCGGGGGGGGGGGGGCAGCCTATCTAGCAGACACCCATTATGATCTCATTAGGGGCCTCTGTGGTAGCGGCACGCTGTTATCTGTGGCTTCGTAACTGGATGGTGAATAGTTCCTCCAAGCCCCGCCTCAGCAAGCTACCCTTTAAGGGAAACTTCTCTTTGGGGAGGAGCTGGACAAAGTTGGTCAAGGACTTGGGAGAATCCAAAGGAGGTCGGCTGTCCGAGGATAAGCAGAAGCAAGCCCGTAACTCTCTTTCGTCTCAAGGTTGTCGAGGGACTTCAAGCGTTTTCGTACTTCCCGCTTTAGCCTGGCCTAGAGAAGCAGATTCCCCTCCGGGGGCAAGGGTTTCAAGGTTTCCGAGGCACAGGCAGGGGTTTCGGGTCGTCCTCCACCTCGGGACACAAAAAAGTGCAATGAAAAGAGGGGTGCCCTCGTGGGTTGCATCCCATATGAGGTCGGCTGCTGGATTTTTACCCTGCCGGGGTCCAGATCACATCTGACCAGTGCATCCTGAAAGTCATCTGGGAAGACTATGTCCTCGATTGGGCTCATCCAGGGAACCAGTTCTTCATTCAGTCTCCCTGCAAAGCACAGGACAAGGCATGAGCAGTAGAAAAAGACCTTGATGCATCTCCTGCAGCTAAGAGCCGTGGGTACAGCTGCGATCAAAACGCCATTTATTTCATGGTGCCCAGAAGGGAAGGTTCCTTTCACCTGATTCTCGACCTCAAGGCCGTGCACCGCTGTCTCTGGGTGCCGCATTTCCACATGGAAATACTGAGATGAGTAATAGTGGCGGTAAGGAGCGAGGAGTTCTTGATGTCTCTCGATCTTATGGAGGCATATCTGCACATCCCCATCCATTCAGAACATCAACAGTTTCTCCATTTTGCAGTGCCAAGGAGCCATTTCCAGCTTCAAGCATTACCCTTTGGTCCAACAACCACCCTCTGCACCTTCACCATGGTCATAGTGGTGGTGGCAGTGGCAGCGCTCCACAAGGAAGGGGTTCTTGTGCACCCATACATAGACGATTGGCTGATTCGGGTGAAGTCCAGGGACGACAGTGAAGGAGCAACAGCGCGGGTGGTGGAGCTCCTCCAAAGCTTCGGTTGGGTGGTCAGCCTGGCCAAGAGTTGGTTAAAGCCGGCCCAGGAGCTGGAGTATTTAGGAGCGTGCTTAGATATCCATGTGGGCAGGGTCTTTCTGCCAGAACGACGGGGGCAGGAGCTACAAAGTTGGTACGGCAGTTCCTGAGGATGGCAAGGCTGTCAGCGTGGCATTATCTGCAGGTTCTGAGGACCATGGCGACTACTCTCGAGCTAGTCCCATGGGCAAGTGTACATGTGACCACTGCAGAGGGTGCTGCCTCGTCAGTGGTCCCGTCAGTCAACCCCTGTCCAAAGTACTCCCCTGCTTGCGGAGCACCAGGAAAGCTCTCAGGTCGTGGCTGCGTCTGGGGAGCCTTGAAGGGGGTATGCCACGCAAGTCCCTGGTGTGGATCCTGCTGATGACCGATGCCAGTCTGTCCGATTGGGGAGCCCATTGTGAATGGTGCCTTGTTCAGGAACAATGGAATCCGCAGGAGGCCCTCTGGTCGATCAACAGGCTCAAGATGCGAGCGGAGACCTTTGTGCTGGTAAGTTTCAAACCATGGTTGTGAGGGAAGGCGGTCCGTGTCTTCAGACAATGTGAACACAATGACTTGCATCAGTCGGCAAGGAGGCATGGGTAGTGCATCTGTGGAGGAGGCGGCCGAAAGGCTGTTCGGATGGACAGTCTTATCCAGGTGTTATCGGCGGCACACGTAGCGGCAGTCAACAATGTGATGGCAGACTACCTAAGCCGATTGCTCATGGACCACAGAGAATGACGGCTCAACCAGGGGTTTTCGAGCAGGTGGTCCACTGATGGGGCACTCCGGGCTTGGACCTAATGGCAATGTTTGAGTCTGCCAAGGCCTGACGTTTTTTCAGCAGAAGAAAAAGGATATCAGAGTGCCTGGATGCTCTAATACAGTGATGGCCCGAAGAGGGTCTTTTCTGTTTTCCCCATGGGCGCTCATAGGAAGGGTCATGTAACGGATAGAGGCTCCACCGGGGGTTAGTAATTCTGGTGTTACCAGACTGGCCGTGGTGCCTGTGATATGCTGACCTAGTTCGGATGCTAGCAGATTGACTGTGGCGACTTCTGGTTCGAAAGGATCTCGATGCAGGAGCTGCTTTGCGTGTCCCAGGAGGATCGTTTCTCGCTTGTGGCATGGCTCTTGAAAGGGCAAGGTTGAAGAGAGGATATTAGAGTGCGGTGATAGCGACCTTGGCTACAGGCCCGGAGGAGGTCTACGTGCCCTGGTGTACATCCGCGTATAGTGCATCTGAGTCATGGTGTGGAGAGAGGCAGGCGTGCTCTTCTACGGTTCCGTCCCAGACATCTTGGTGTTTTTGCAATCCGGTTTCGATAAAGGCCTAGCTGCCAGTTGAGGGTGCAGCTGGCAGCGATTTCCTGTTGCGGAAAAGTTCATGGGGTGCCGTTGGGTACACACTCAAACGTGCTGAAATTTCTGAGGGCTGTGAACCACCTCTGTCCTCCAATGAGGATGGTGGAACCGCCTTGGGATCTCAATCTGATGCTGATGGTGCACTCAGGGAAGCCCTTTGAGCCGTTGAGTTGAGCTTCCCTGAAGGACTTTACTCTGAAAACAGTATTCCTGGTGGAGATTTGCTTGGCAAGCAGGATTTTGGTACTTCAGGCCCTGTCGTGCCAGGAGCCATTCCTTTCCTTTCCTTCTCCAGGGAGAAGATGGTCCTTTGCCTGGTACCTTCATTTTTGCCGAAGGTGGTGTCAGCATTTCATGTGAACCAGGCGGTTTCCTTACTGGTTTTGGCAAATGCAAATGTGGGTTCTGCCACGCTGCAGATGGACTGCCTGGATGTTAAGAGTCCTGCGGAGGTATTTCAAAAGGACATCATCCTTTCAGAAATCGGATCGTCTGTTTTGTTTGCTGCCATCTCACCTCTGTGCAGCCCCCCAAAGGCCTCTTTTTTCAGATGTATCAGGGAGACAATCGTGTCGGCATACATCTGGAAGGATAAAGCGTTGTCGGTGGTTGTGGGCGCATTCCACGAGAGCTCAGGCGGTTTTGTGGACTGAGTATAGTTTTGTTCTGCCCTTGGAGATCTGTAGGGCGGCAGCGTGGTCATTGCTTCATACTTTCACTAAGCATTATTGCCTGGATTTCCAGGCAGCCGGGGGATGATAGTTTTGGATTGGCAGTGCTTCAAGCCGGTTGTGTGGGTCCCTCCCATTAGATAACTGCTTTCATTTATCCCAGAGGTGCAGGACTGAACTGGAGGGATGATAAGAAAAGAGAAATTAGACTTACCTGTTTCTTGAGGAACTCCAGTCCAGTCCTGGAACCCTCCTTGAGTGCTTTCTGTGATAATCTGTGAGCACCTCGGTCCTGAAGCGGGTTCCCTTGGTGAAGAAAGTGGCCAGAGGGAGCCGGGGAGTGGGGTGCAATCGACATTGTGGGAGGGCGAACTGGAAGAGCTGTCGGTGTCTTGCTCCCTGCTAGCTGGAGTTGCTCTGGCAGTTGCTCTGGCATTAGGCCCACTTTTCTTCAAGCATGGAGAAACCAGCTAGTGGTTTCAAAAAATGCTCCAAGTGTGGCGGTACCATTTCCGTCACCAACACCCACGATTGGTGTCTAAAATGTTTAGGTCCTGAACATTGTCCAACGGAGTGTCTTTCATAAACAAGGATGACCAAAAGGGGCCTGCAGAATAGAGCTGCAAAACTCTGTACCCTTTTTGCCGTGGATCCGATGTTACTTGCATCAACGTCTTCCAGGGCTTCATCTTCCTCCAATGGATCTCAGGTAACTAAACTTAAGTCTTCTAAGACTGGCCGGTCCTCGAAGGGTAAATCTCCTTCAAAGTATCGAGATGCCACTGGCGTTGCTCTCGAGGATAGTTCACTGGCAAAACAGCCCCGGTGGGAGTCTTTGGGCTCCAAAGCATTAACGGGGCTCCAGGATGTTCCAGAGGCTTCCACCTCTGAAGAACTACTGGTGCCATGTTCTGGGGTTGTAGCCGCTTCCACCAGTACTGACACCCAGGCATTGGCAGGAGCGATGGACAAAGAATCCTCGCTATTGAACACAGTCTAGCATCCCTCTTAGCAGCTTTGGTACCGCTGACCGCTACAGATGGTTCAACAGGTACCGGTACCGACAGTTCTCCAGGACCAAGCAGGAAGTCAGTCCTCACTTATGGGTGACGTCGGCGCCGACAGAGCCCTCGCGGAGCAATTTTCCCCAGCTTTCGCAGAAAGCCTTTGGGAATTGCAGCGCGCATGCGCGGTCCTCTTCCCGCCCAGGGATGCCATCTTGCTCAGTCTCCTTTTTTCCGCAGAGCCCTACAGACGTAGTTTGTTGCCACTGAAAAAGTTGATTTCTTTCGTTTATTCTGTTGTTTTCTCGGTTCGTGTGTCCTCTTCCCGTCGGGCCTCGCCTAAGCGGCCCGTTCAGTGTTTTTATTTTCTTTTTTTCTCTCCAACTGGCGTTCCTGCCTGTTTCTCCTTCTTCCCTAGCAGCGCGGTCTTTCGACCTTGCAGGGGCCCTTTTTCCCCCGATGGCTGCCAGCAGGTTTAAAAAGTGTGATCGTTGTGTCAAACTCATGTCTCTCACTGACACGCATGACTGCTGCCTCCGCTGCCTCGGGCCTGAACATAACCCTATGAGTTGCGGTCCGTGCAGCAAGATGTCCTCGAAGGCGCTAAGGAGTCAGCAGTCGCAAAGGGATAGAATCTTCTCTGACTCCGCGTCCGGTCGGGCCCGGACCTCATCAGAGGCCTCGACATCTCGTGGCTCCGGCTCCGAGCATCGTCGGAGTTCTTCTGAGCGGGGGTCCCCCGGCCGGAACACCGTCGGGAGAAGAGGCCCGCGAGGGTGGTGTCGGAGGACACGCCTGGTCCCTCGAGGGCCAGGTCGCTCAGCCCCGTCGGATGCCCTGGGTCCTCGGAGAGGCTGGTGAAGCTTCCTCGTCTTGAGATGGAGGAGTCTGGACACGTGAGTGCTATAGTCCTCCTGGACTCTCCCCTGGGAGAACCAACGTCGGACCCGACGCCGTAGGGGCCCGAGTCGGCGGCTGCTGGGTCTTCTGAACTTGGTCTCAGACTGACTACCTTGGAGCACAGTATCTCTGCCTTCATGGACCAGCAGCAGGCATTGATCACCAGCCTCGCCAGTGCATCTGCCCCGACCACCGGGACGTTGACGCCCAAGTCGACCCCGGAAGCCGAGTCGATCCTCGAGTCCATACGAGCTCGAGTTGATCCTCGACCTAGGTCTCCCTCGGCTTCCCGTTCGGGACCGAGGTCCTCGACGCCGGCCTCGGCGTCAGGGCGGAGGTCTTTGGCCCCCGCCCACATGGAGCTCGATTCCTCCTCGGTGGAATCGGGCTGGAACACGGAGGAGGACGAGTCACCCGGTTCGTTTCAGACTCGGTGCGTCCCCTCCGACTCACCCGAGTCGGAGCCTCGGAGGCGGTCTCCCCCGGAGGATACCCGGTTCTCAGATTTCGTGAGGGATATAGCCAGGGCTTTGGCCTTCCCCGTGGATCCGGAGGAGGAACCTCGAGCCGAAGAGCTCAAGGCCCTTCAATATGACTCCCCCCTGAAGGAGGCCTTTACTGTACCGGTTCCCCCGATGCTGGAGCGACTTCTCTTCCGGTGTTGAGCAAGAGGGTCGATTCCATGTATCGAGTCCGCAAGAGCCCCGGGTTCCAGAAGGCGCAACTACCACACCATTCCATGGTGGTGGAATCGGCCATGCATCGGCTTAAGAGTCAAAAGATGCACTCCTCGGTGCCTCCGGGTAAGGAGGCCCGGAACCTGGATGCCCTCGGTAGAAAGTGCTTCCAGGGCTCTATGCTTGCTTGTCAAGTCCAGACATATCAGCTGTATATGGGCATGTATCTTCGAGACCTGGCGAAAGAAATTGCGGTGTTCTCGGCCGGTCTCTCCGAGGAACCTTTGCAGCAGTTCCAGGCCTTGTCCACAGGGATTCGAGAGTGTTCAAAGTTCATTTCTCGAGCGGCCTACGATGGCTTCGAGGCATCGGCTCATGTGGCCGGAGCCGGCATCGGGGCTCGCCGCCAGGCGTGGCTTCAGTCGTCCGACCTCGAGCCGTGGGTGCAGGACAAGTTGGTCGATGTTCCTTGCAGAGGTGAAAACCTCTTCGGCAAACCCATGGCCGAAAAGGCGGCGGAGCTCGAGTCGGAGACCCTCACCAGGACTCGCCTTTCCAGAAAGACCTCTGCCCCTTCACAGAAGAAGAAGGGCTCGGGGAAAAAGCCTTTTTACCCGAGGAAGGTGTTTGCTTATAAGCAACACCACCCACAATATCAGGCCTCAGCAACCCCCCGTCAGGGGCAGCAGCCTAAGGGGCAGGGTAACAGATCCCGGAGGCAGAAAGCCCCCAAGCCCGCTACGCAGGTCCCGGCCCAGCAGGGTGGGGGTTTTTGACTGTGCCCGCATAGCCTCTCCCCCTCAAGGGCCTTCGCCCAGCATGGGGGGCCGGCTGACCCACTTTGCCCACAGGTGGTCAGCCATAACATCCGATTCCTGGGTGCTGCAGGTGGTTCAAAGGGGCTACCTCCTACATTTTCACCAGGTGCCTCCCCCCTACTTTCCAGGGGAGCCTCCCAGACCCCCTTTGCACAGGGACTTACTCCTTCAGGAGCTGCAAGGTCTGCTTCAAGAACGGGCTGTGGAGCCAGTGCCCCAACACCTGTGGGGTCACGGGTTTTACTCGAGATACTTCCTGATTCCAAAGAGAACAGGAGGCCTCAGACCCATTCTGGACCTACGCAACCTCAAGTTCCTGCAGCGGGAAAAGTTCAAGATGCTTACCCTTGGAACCCTACTGCCCTACCTCCAGCAGGGAGATTGGCTATGCTCCTTGGATCTAAAGGATGCTTATACACACATCCTTATTCATCCGGACCACCGGCAATATCTAAGATTTGTGGTGGCAGGGAATCATTATCAGTACCGTGTACTGCCCTTTGGACTGTCCTCCGCTCCCAGGGTGTTCACGAAGTGCCTGGCAGTGGTGGCAGCCTTCCTGAGGCTTCAAGGCCTCTTCGTCTTTCCATACCTGGACGACTGGCTCATCCGGGCATCGTCTGCTCCAGAGGTTACTCGGGCCACTCAGCGCACAGTGGCTCTGCTTCAGCACTTGGGCTTCGTCATAAACTTCGAAAAGTCCGCTTTGCTCCCCTCTCAGGATCTCGAGTTCATAGGGGCACGGCTGGACACTTTGCAGGCTTGTGCCTTCTTGCCTCTGGAACGGGCCAACAGGCTCATAGCCCTAGCTGGCAGGTTCAACAGCATGTTGCCGGTCCCTGCCAGACAGTTCCTGCAGTTGCTCGGGCACATGGCCTCCACGGTCCATGTCACCCCGAATGCCCGTCTACATATGAGACCTGCTCAGTGAAGCCTTCGCACTCAATGGCATCAGGCCACAGGGAGGCTGTCGGACCTGATACAGATTTCCGACCGTCTGGTCTCCTCCCTGCAATGGTGGCTTCACCTGCCCAACCTGGTGCTTGGCATGACCTTTCAGTCTCCCCCACCGTCCCGGGTGCTCACGACAGATGCCTCTCTCTTGGGATGGGGGGCGTATTGTCAAGGGACATGCACTCAAGGCCTCTGGACACCTTGGGAAGCCGCCCAGCAGATAAACTTCCTGGAGCTCAGGGCGATCCGCCTAGCTCTGCGTGCCTTCTCTCACCTCACGTTTTGTCAGTCCGTACTGGTGCAGACGGACAATTAGGTTGCAACGTGAACAAACAGGGGGGCACGGGCTCCCTCCTTCTATGCCAGGAGGCTCGGAGACTGTGCTCCTGGGCAGTCGGTCACGACATCCTCCTCAAGGCGGTTTACCTGCCAGAGCAGGACAATTGCCTGGTGGACAAACTGAGCCAGATTCTGCAGCCGCATGAATGGAGGTTGAACCCCGCAGTGGTCCAACAGCTCTTCCGCCGGTGGGGCTCTCCCACCGTGGATCTCTTTGCCAGTCCCCTGAACCGGAAGCTTCCCAGGTTCTGCTCCCGGCACCCGCATCCGCTCAGAGTAGCGCTGGATGCTTTCCTCATCTCGTGGGCCACGGGTCTGCTGTATGCCTTCCCTCCCACACTACTTGTGTCCCGGACATTGTTCAAAGTTGTCCAGGACAGGGCCTCCGTGATCCTGGTAGCGCCCCGGTGGCCGAGACAACCGTGGTTCCCTCTGCTTCTACAGCTAGCAGTGGACACCCCTCTTCCTCTGGGGTTTCGGCCCGATCTCCTGACCCAGGATCGGGGTACTCTCCTGCACCCCAACCTCCGGGCCCTGCACTTGATGGCCTGGCTGCTGAAAGGGTAGTCCTAGCTCCGCTTCTGCTACCCCCGGAGGTGGAAGCCGTCGTCCTAGCATCTCGGCGTCCTTCCACCCGGAAGTCTTATGCCCTTAAATGGCATCGCTTCTCGGTCTGGTGTGCTCAGCGATCTGAGGACCCCTTCGCCTGTTTAGTATCGGTGGTACTGCAGTATTTGCTTCACCTCTCCAATCTAGGCCTCAAATCCAACTCTGTCAGAGTCCACCTCAGTGCTCTCTCCGCGCACCATTCACCGGTGGAAGGCCAGCCTCTTTCCTCGCACTCCTTGGTGGCGCGTTTTCTTAGAGGCCTCCTTCTGCTCAAACCTCCGTTGCGCCCTCCAGCCCCTGACTGGGACCTCAATGTGGTTCTGTAAAGGCTTACCTGTCCGCCTTTTGAACCCATGGCTACCTGCCCTCTTCATTACCTCTCCTGGAAAACTCTCTTCTTGGTAGCCCTTACTTCCGCGAGGTGCGTAAGTGAGCTACAAGCCCTAGTGTCGGAGCCCCCCCCGTACACTAGGTTCTACAGGAATAGGGTAGTCCTAAGGACCCACCCTAAGTTTCTTCCAAAGGTGGTCTCTCACTTTCACATCAACCAGGAGGTGGTTCTTCCGACCTTCTTTCCCAGGCCGCATACCAGCCGAGCGGAGTCTGTTCTGCATACCCTGGACTGTCGGAGAGCCTTGTCCTTCTACCTTGATCGTACACGAGAGCATAGGAAAGCTGTCCAGCTTTTCGTATCTTTTGACCCCAATCGGTTGGGGGTACCTGTCTCCAAACGTACCCTGTCCACCTGGGTGGCCGACTGTATCGCCTGGGCCTACGGGGCAGCCGGTCTCTCCTTGGAGAGTCGCGTCACGGCTCATCGTGTCCGGGTGAAGGCTGCGTCCGTGGCTCATCTTCGCTCTGTTCCATTGGCAGACATCTGCCGGGCCGCTACTTGGTCTACAAGCCAGACCTTTGCGGCTCATTACTGCCTGGAGAAGGAGTCCCGCAGGGACAGTGCTTTCGGTCAGGCAGTCCTCCACAATCTCTTTGAGGTTTAGACAACTCCTACCCTCTGGCCCTGGTGTTGGGCTACCGGCCGGATTCGTATTCAGAGAAGATTCCTCCCTCTGTACTGTTGAGCTTGGGGGAGCTCTTTAGGCTTGAGGTCTCCGGTAGCCTTAAGCTTGGGAGTCCCATAAGTGAGGACTGACTTCCTGCTTGGTCCTGGAGAAAGTAGTTACTCACCTGTAACAGGTGTTCTCCAGGAGCAGCAGGAATCGGTCCTCACTACCCTCCCTCCTCCCCTTGGAGTTGCAGTCATTTTTATTGCATAGCTTTGCTAACTTTTTTGCTGTCTTTCTGCTATGTCAGCAGACTGAGCAAGATGGCATCCCTGGGCGGGAAGAGGACCGCGCATGCGCGCTGCAATTCCCAAAGGCTTTCTGCGAAAGCTGGGGAAAATTGCTCCGCGAGGGCTCCGTCGGCGCCGACGTCGCCCATAAGTGAGGACTGATTCCTGCTGCTCCTGGAGAACACCTGTTACAGGTGAGTAACTACTCTTACCTGCTTCCCCCCATGCCGAGCCTTGAGTCTATCTCGGGTATCGGGGATCAGGAACCGAGACATTTCGGTACCGACTTCGAGCGGTACCGATACCATGCGTTACGGGAGCACCCGCTACAAAGTGCCTTTGAGTCTTCCGATTCCGATGATTCTGACGATTCTATCGGTACCAGAGCGAACCTACTAGAGGATTCAACTCCTCCTCCTCAACGCAGGATGTCTCCTCCAGAAGATATGTCCTTCCAGGATTTCATACGTGATTTAGCAAAGGGTCTTGCAGTCACTGTGATTCCAGAAAAGGAACCTAGGGCAGCAGAATTAATTCTACAATACCCTATGGCTCCCAAGGAGGCAGCTATGCTTCCCATTCACAAGGTCTTACATGATCTGATGTTGAGAATGTGGGGAAACTCCTTTAACGATATCTTCACATTCTCGACGCCTTGACACTATGTACAGAGTGCCAAGTTGTCTTGGTTTTCAAAAAACTTAGTTACCACACCATTCAATAGTAGTGGAATCGGCCATACGAAGAATCAAGAGTGCTAAAACGCATTCTTCTAATCCTTCAGGCCAGGAATCCAGGACACTCGATGCCTTTGGGCGTCAATGCTTTCAATCCTTCATGCTATCAGCCAGGATCAGTTCCTACATTCTTTATATGGGAATGTTCCTGGAGGAAGTCACAAAAGACTTGGAGCTCATTAGCCCTTGTGTCTCTTAGGAAAAAAGAGCAGACTACCTTATTCTGGTCAAGCACGCCAAGAATTTCTCTAAATTCATGAACCGTGTTACCTTTGATTGCTTTAAATGTATTAGCAGAACCTCTGCTATATCCATAGGAGTACGTCGTATTACTTGGCTTCGAGCATCAGACTTAGGACAGTGGGTGCAAGAAAAGCTTGGAATCATTCCAAGTACAGGAGAATATCTCTTTGGCAAGGACTGGCAAGACAAGGCTAATCAGCTTGAATCTGAAAATACTACCTTGAAAAGACTATCAAAGTCTACAGCCAACCCACCAAAGAAGAAAACATCCAAAAACCCTTTTTCAGCAAGAAAAAGAAGCCTTACTCATCTTACACCCATCAAAGCCACTGTCCGGTTCATGTTCCCAAGAAGGGGCAACAGAACAGACAGCAAAGAAAGCCGCAAGCTCAAAGAGCTTAACCGGCCCAACAGACCCAGCCCCCTCAGGGTCTTTGACTTCTACCTAGAGAACTTGGTCATCCTGCCCCTAAAAGGTCCAGAACCCTTACCCATTCCAGGAAGACTATGCTATTTTGCCAAAAGATGGCAACAAATAACATCAGAAAATTGGACTTTGTCCATTGTACGACTGGGGTACAAGCTTCATTTTCTCAACTTGCCCCCACCTACAATAATAAAACAGTTCAATTCTCAGGCCCCTGCCATCAACCTTTTGTGGCAGGAAGTCATCACCTTTTGCTCAAGGAACAATCGAAGTACTCATACCCCAACAGGGGACGGGGTTTTACTCCCCCTATTTTCTTATTCCAAAGAAGACAGGGGGACACAGGCCTATACTAGACCTCAGAGAATTAAACGCATATTTTTTTCTGAGAAAAGTTCAAAATGATCTCCCTTGGGACACTTCTACCATACCTTCAAAGTCAAGACTGGCTATGTTCTCTAGATCTAAGAGATGCGTACATGCATATTCTCATCCACTTAGATCACAAGAAGTTCCTTCGATTCCTGGTCCAAGGAAGAGACTTCCAATATGGAGTTCTTCCTTTCAGACTGGCCTCTGCTCCAAGAGTCTTCACAAAATGTATGGCAGTGGTAGCAGCATTTATGAGGACTCTGGGAATATTCGTCTTCCCTTACTTGGACGATTGGCTCATTTGAGCATCGACAGCTCCAGAGGCCAGCTTTGCTCTTTCTCGAGCAATCAGACCTCCCAAAATCTCATATCACCCCCTCTCAATCTCGCAAATTCATAGGGGCTCGTCTAGGCACACGGTAGTCAAGGGCTTTTCTGCCACAACCACGCTGTCTACGAATAATACAACTGGCATCTCAAGGATATTAAGGTGTTCCTTACTGCTCGAGAGATGCTTCAACTTCTGGGACACATGGCATCCACTGTCCATGTAGTTCCCTATGCTCGCCTCCACATGCGAGCAGCCCAGTGGACACTATCCTCTCAATGGTCACAGGCCTCGGGTCACTTAATGGACAAGATCAGAAACACCACACATCTGATTTTGTCCCTGCAATGGTGGCAATCTCCAGAAAATCTCCTTGTAGGCTCTCCTTTCCAGCAGCCTCTATATCAGGCCACCCTAACAGATGTGTCCAAGGTGGGTTGGGGGGCCCACTTGCACGATCTCTCCATTCAGGGTTTTTGGATCTCACAGGAGGTTTCCCTTCACATAAACCTCCTAGAGCTGAGAGTCATTTTCAATGCTATTCACGTCTTTCAGACCCATCTCAGCAACAAAACAGTTCTGGTCCAAACCGACAATCAGGTAGCTATGTTCTATGTGAACAAGCAAGGCGGAACAGGCTCTCTGTCGCTATGCATTAAAGCTTTGCGACTATGGGCCCTCGTCAGAGTTGCAAATTCACCTGTTTGCGGTATACCTTCTGGGCATTCAAAACTTATGGGCAGACAGACTCAGTCGAATACTGCTGCCACACGAGTGGTCCCTCCACTCATACCAACTTGCTTGAGTATTTCAAATCTGGGGAACACCAGATATAGACCTCTTTGCAAGTCCATAGAATGCCAAACTTCCCCGATTCTTTTCCAGAATCCCGGTTCACAACTGTCAGTCAAGAGATGCTTTCCTACTCCACTGGGGTCAGGACTTCCTCTATGCCTTCCCACCCATTCCCCTCATTCCCAAAACTTTTTTCAAACTTCAGAGATAGAGGTCATATGATGCTCATAGCTCCACATTGGCCACGACAAACTTTATCCTCTTCTGCGTCTTTCTCAAACCACTCCTCGAGTTGGGGAATGCTCCAGATCTTCTGTCTCAGGAGGACGGATGCTTACTTCATCCCAATCCCCAGTCCCTACATCTCAGGGCCTGGCTACTGAAAGCCTAGAATTCCAGGATATTAACCTTTCTCAACAAGTAAAGGATATTCTTCTGGCTTCCAGAAAACCTTCCACAAGACGTTCCTATGCTTTAAAGTGGAAAAGGTTCTCTGTCTGGTGTTCACAAAAGGGACTTAACCCTCTTTTGGTACCTGTAGAGTCGCTACTAGAGTATCTCCTCCAGTTATCAACTTCTGGTCTAAAGACCAATTCAGTGAGAGTCCATCTTAGTGCTATTGCTGCTTTTCATAAACCTTTCGATGGACAACCTATTTCCTCTCATCCACTTGTATCAAGATTTATGAGAGGTCTACTCTTAACAAAATCTCCCATTAAACCACCACCGGTGGCATGGGATCTAAATCTTATTCTTGGTCAGCTTATGAAACCGCCCTTTGAACCTTTAGCCACTTCAGACCTAAGGTTTCTTTCATGGAAAGTTATTTTCCTAATTGCCATCACTTCTGCAAGACGCATTAGTGAACTACAGGCGTTAGTAGCTGACCCCCCTTATACAAGGTTCCACCATGATAAAGTAGTCCTCAGGACTCATCGTCACTTTATGCCAAAGGTTTAACTTCCTATATTCTTCCCTAGGCCTCATGCCTCTAGTGAGGAAAGGAATCTTCACACATTGGATTGTAAAAGAGCCTTAGCCTTTATCTCCAAAGAACTAATCCACATAGAGAATCTTCTCAGTTTTTTGTGGCTTTTGACTCGTCATTTGGGACTTCCAATTTCCAAAAGAACTGTCAAATTGGATTGCAGATTGCATATCCTATACTTAGCAGAGTAAGGGACTTTCTCTCGTGGGCCATGTCACAGCTCACAATGTGAGAGCAATGGCAGCCTCAACGGCTAACCTTCGTTCTGTGTCCATTGATGACATCTGTAGAGCAGCCACTTGGTTTTCGGTACACACCTTCACAGCCCACTACTGCTTAGACAAGGACTCCCGTCGGGATGCCTCGTTTGGCCAGGCTGTTCTTCTACTAAAATTTTATCTGGTCTTTTCGGAGTATATAAACTAATATAGATAAGAACAGATTACTCCACTTTAAACTCGCAATTATAATGCAGATTACCAGCAATTATTTGTTTAAAATTTTTTCTGAAGTATTTTTAACTACTATCGAATTCCCATATGTAGTCTCAGACTTTTTGCGCTTTAAACCTCCTCACAAATAAGGAACATACCGCGCTTGCATTGCATCAATGACTACTGGGAAAATTGATTTTTTATGTGTTAACTTTTGTTCATATATCACCGGTATTCTACCACCATCGTGTTCTAAAATATCATTGGCTAGTGTAAAAGTTATTAAACATGCTTCATCAGGAGGATCTGCAACCAAGAAGAAAACCTCTAAAATACTTAACGCCAATCTTCCTTCGTATACAAGCGCGGTATGTTCCTTATTTGTGAGGAGGTTTAAAGCGCAAAAAGTCTGAGACTACATATGGGAATTCGATAGTTAAGAAAAATTTTTAAACAAATAATTGCTGGTAATCTGCATTATAATTGCGAGTTTAAAGTGGAGCAGGCTGTTCTTCAGCATATTTTCCATACTTAATCCAACTCCTACCCACTGTCCACAGTTTGGATGCCAGAGGTCCATGGGAGGAAGCATGACCCATCTCACCTGGGTTTGCAGCTTGCTGGGGTCATCCCTTGACATCTTTCAGCTCTGGAGTCCCCATATGTGAAGACTACATTCCTGCTTGTTCCTGGAGATAGTGTAGTTACTCACCTGTAACAGGTGATCTTCGGGAACAGCAGGAATTTAGTCTTCAGAACCCACCCACCCACCTCCCCTAGGAGTTCTCTCTATCTTTCTCTACCTCCTTTGGTCTCATCTGTAAACTCAACTGAAGTGAGAGAGTTACAGAAGCGGGAAGGCAGTACGCATGTGCTGTGGGATGCTCCCAAAAGTGTTCCTATTGGATGCTGGGGTGTGTTCCCGCACGGGCTCCGTTGGTACCGGCGATACCCATGTGTGAAGACTAAATTCCTGCTGTTCCCGGAGATCACCTGTTACAGGTGAGTAACTACGCTTTCCCTGGTGTTCCACTGTGTACAGACTGGCTTTTTGTGGGTTCAGTTTAAATTTTGTCTCCATTTTTCTGTTTTAAGTTAGTGATCACTTATTTTGCACTTGCTGAGGGTCCAACTGTGTTCTTCATGAGTAACTGAAGCAAAGTATTCCATTAGCATGGAGTTCATACTATGTAGGGACCTGTAGTATCCAGCTTGCTTAATTTATGAATAGACTGATAATTTAGGACCCACTGCAGTATTTATGGTGCTGCCTTAAGTGAGATCCATCCTGTTACTTCTGCATTGCCTCCATTGTATGCATATCTGTTGCGTGCATATTTTTTTTTAAAGATAATACTCCCTAGCCAGCCTGTTTTTTAGGTTACCAGGACAGACTTCAGAGAGGCTGGTATTGTAGATTTGCTCTATTGGTCTTGAGAGACTTTTTTGTATGGTGGTTTATAACTTCGCATTATGCTTGAGACAAGAGAGGGTTTAAGTGCCATCAAGTCAGTGTTGATTCCTGGCGACCCTCTGGATAGTTGACTTAAACTTTGGTCTTCAGCCAAGCGGCTCATTGTTGATAGTGGTATCCATAGCTACTGCTATTGTATTGATCTATCTCATTGTTGGCCTTCCTCTTTAATGATGACCACCTACCTTGCCAAGCATTATATCTTTCTCCAATGATCTGTCTTCACATGATGTGTCCAGAGTATGTAAGTCAGTCTTGTCATCTGAGCTTCTACGGAAAGCTTGTTTGATCTCCTAATACTGACTGGTTTGTTCTTTGGGCTATCTATGATATACACAGTATTTGTCGCCAGCACCATAATTCCATAATGCTAACTGAATTTTCTTCCTGTCTATCTTTTTCACTGTCCAACTTTCACATCCATATGACGTTATTGAAAATACCATGGCCTGGACAAGTCTAATCTTTGTATGGAGAACAACAACTCTGCTCTTGAGAGTCTTGTCTAGGTTCTTCATAGCCATTCTACCAAGAGCAATAAGTCTGATTTTTTTTTTTTTTTTTGACTGCCAATCTTTTATTGATGATCCCAGTAAGTTAAAGCTGTCAACTATTTCAATAACTCCAGGAACAAGCAGGAATGAGTCTTCACATATGGGTACGTCGGTACCGATGGAGTCTGCGCTGGAACGCTCCCCAGCGTCCAATCAGAACGCTTTTGGGAGCATCCCAACACGCCTGCATGCTGCCTTCCCACCTTTCCCAACTGCCTCTCCTCAGTTTTTGTTTTTCCGTGGAGCCGGCAGGACGTCATCCTCTCACCGCAGAAAATTCTTCTTTTAATTTTTGGTTTTCTTGTGGTCGCGTCTGCCTTCCCCGACGCCACCGGTACCGCCGGTGTTTCTTTACTTTTCTCTTGTAAATTTTCCTTTTTAAGGAATACTTTTTTCCTTGTTAGTGCCTGACGGTTTTTTCGGCCTGCTAGACCTACTCACTTTCCTTCATGGAAGCGCCAGCCACGATCCCTAAGAAATGTTCAAACTGTGGCGGTACAAAATTGATTTTAGACACTCATAATTGGTGTCTACCCTGCTTGGGTCCTGACCACTATCTGCTGGAGTGTCCCTCCTGCAACAGTATAGTCAGAAAAAGTCTTCAGCATCGAGTTCACCTCGATACGCGGTCCCCATTCAACTTCAGGGCACCGACCACCCTTTCTTCTTCGCAGGATCTGGTAACCCGAAAACAGTCTGTTAAGACTAGCCAGTCCTTGAGTGGTAGATCTCATGCACAGCATAGAGATGCCTCTGGCCTTACCCTCGAGGACACGCTGGCTTGAAAACCCCAGTGGGAGTCTTCGGCCTCCAAATCCTTAATGGGGTTTCACCCCTCTCCAAACAAACCTGAGCCATGCTCGGTGGTGGCATCCGCTTTGAGCGGTACCCATACCCCGGCATCGGCAATGGTGTTGGATGAAACATTCCTCACCGAAGATCGCAGTCTGGCGCCCTCGGTTCCTTCGGGCCCGTTAGAGACGCTGCAGACCGATCTTCCAGTATCGGTATCGATCCCGGTACCGGTACCGACATCGGTACCCTCCAGATGTGCATCGATAGACTCGCTTCCTTCGATGCCGAGTCTGAAATCGATCTCCAGTCTGGATGACTGGGTACCGACTTGCCTTGGTACCGACACCGGACGGTACCGAAGGCACGGTTCCGATTAATCCATGTCGGGCACGCTCGGTTTCTTCGGTACCATTAGAGCTGTCACTCTATTCTGTTCTATGTAATTATCTCATGTATATAGTTTACCCCGGTTCTCCAAGTTTGTACTCCTGTTCGATGTAAACCAAACAGCTTGTTGTTATGGTCTTTGTTATAATGTAAACCGCGCTGATGCCGAATAGTGCGGTATATAAGAACTTGTAATAATAATAATAATAATAATTGGTATCGGATACGGTACCGGAGTCTGTACCGGTATCCGCATTAGCATTGCTGTCGGTACCTTCCATGCTTGTTTCAACAGGCTCGCTTCCCTCGGTACCGAGTTTGAAATCGATCCCTAGCATGGACGATGCGCTACCGTCTGTTTGTGGTCCTGACCTCCTGTGGTACCGGCGACCATCCTGTAAGGACAGTCCGATGCTCCACCCCTTAGGGTCTTCTATTCCAATGAATTTGGATAGATCCCTGGGTGCCAATGCTAGTTCTTCAACAGATCTAGCCTGTACTCCTCTTTCTGGAGGACTTCCCTCTGGGGATTTTTCTTTTCAAGCATTCCTGCTTGATATGGCAAAGTCACTTGCCATTTCTATGCCTGGTCAAGATCCTGCACCAGGGAATACAGAATCTCTGTATATTCCCTAGAGTCCAAAGGTGGACATCATGCTTCCTTTGCATCAAACCTTGCAGGATCTGCTCTTTCGAATATGGGAAACTCCTTTAACGGTATCCCCACCTTCTAGGGCAACTGATCTTCTATACAAGGTGCCCCCTTCTCCAGGTTTTCAAAAGACTCAAATTCCTCCTCATTCCATTGTTGTAGAATCAGCAATGAGGCATATTAAGAGTACTAAGAAGCACTCTTCTTATCCGCCAGGTCATGAGTCTAAGACTTTAGATGCCTTTGGACGCCAAACCTTCCAGGCATCCATGCTTTCAGCAAGAATTCTCTCATATATTTTCTATATGGGATTATCTCTTGAAGTCACAAAGAAATTACTACTTTTGACCCCTTTTCTTCTGGAGCCTAAAAGAGCAGACTATTCCTTATTGGTTAGTCATGCTCAAAATATCTCTAGGTTCCTTACTCGTGCTTCCCTAGACTCCTTTGAGTCTGTTAGCAGAACTTCTGCTATAGCTATAGGGGCACGACGTAAAGCCTGGCTCCAAGTTTCAGACTTGGACAAATGGGTACAAGAAAGACTGGGAAATACTCCGTGCACTGGAGAAAATCTCTTTAACAAGGAGTCTTTACTCCAAGCTGCTCAGTTAACCACTGACATTGCTGTTTTCAGATGCTTGTCTACGCCTTCCTCTTTTCCAGTTGGTAGGAAATTTCCTAACAAACTTTGTTCCCCTAAGGGGAAAAAGTTTTATCCATCTTCCACCCATCATACAGATGTTCCCAGACAGGGGAAACATCGAACCGGGCTAAAGAAACCACAACCTCAACAGGTTCAGCAAACCCAGCAGTCGCAGGGTTTCTGATAGATTATCATTACATCTCCTGTTTGTGGGTTAGAGTTTGTAGTTTGCTTCTTTTCACTTTAAGCATCTACACTAATTTCATCCTAGATTCTCATGGATCTCTTTTCATGAGACATCCTTTCTTTTTGCTCTAAGAGTTTTTATGATCATGCCTATAGTTAACAGGTTTCTCTTCCTCCTACTGGGAAAAAGAGGTGTAACAACTATCAATAAGACAGTTTTCCCTGTACTAGCATGTATCATCTTACCTTTCAGAGACTTACTACATCGTCAGTCTCCTTCAACTCTGTCTTACCTGCCCTCTTACTACAACACCTCTGTCTTACCTGCCCTCTTACTACAACATTCAGTTTGTAAGAGTGCTTCTATTACACTGGTAAGCACCTATGGTTCTCTACCTATTCCAGGAAGGGGTTTCCTTTCCAGAGTTGTCTCCCCCTTTCACATTCTTACTTTAGGGCAGCTTATCAGACAATAAGGAAGTCTTACCACTCCTGCTTATGTCTGTTTTTTCTTTTTCCAATTAAAAAAAAAAAAAAAAGAGAAAAAGAGATTTTTTTCCGCTGCCCTGGTAATTGCTGCAAATGCAGCAGTTCCTAGTGGTTAAACCACTGGTTCTGTTCACCACATAACCAGGGTTTGTCCTCCACTAGCAATCCTTCCGGCCTGGGTAGTAAACCCAAAGCAGGTTATCAACCTTTTTTGGAAACCCTATTATCACAGGCTTGTTGGTTTGACTTCTATTCTTCGCTATCTCCAATTCCCTTGGTTTTTGGCAGAATAGTTTTACCTACTGGCTTTAAGCAGCCAGTTTTTTCTTCTAACCAACTTGCAACATGCTCTCTGCAACTCTACAGAGTAGCTTTGCACTATGGGCCCTTGCTAGAGAGCATTAGTATCTTGTCTAGCAGATAATCCCAGATGGTTAGGAGGGGTTCACCCAGTCATGCTCTCATGACTGGTAGGTGTTCCCTACCCTTACCATCTCATCTAAAATCTCTTTTCGAAACAAGAGACACAGGCCTTACATCACGTGAAAACCTAAAGAATGGCCAATTCCCTGGCTTGGTCCACATCTTGGACTTCTCACCAGGGATAGTTTTCTTTTCGTTGCAGCTCGTCCTTATATGCTTCCTTCCCAATACTTCAGGGGACGCTCATGTTCAACTGAAGGATGCATGATACCCATCTTGCCCTCATAGGTGGGTCAATATGGTATCTTATTCTATTGGCGTCCTCTATCCATTTACCATACTGGAGTTCTAGAGAGATCTGGACTTGCTGCCTGCAGACTGAAGTTGTCCTCTGCATTTTTCACGTAGGCCATCCTGGTTATTCAAGAGCTCGAATTCTTAAACGAATCAAGACGACTCCTTGTCAGGGATACCGTTCCCCTGACTCTGTCAATCATAACCAGGGAAACAAGATTCTCTATGCATGTATTCAAGCAGGTATCACCCTTCTTGCTATTAGATGAATCTTTCTCTCTCCCCATATTCCTATGGGGATCTAGTTATATAGCCATGTCTCCATCTACATAAATGGAGACGTGTCTATATGTCTACATATCTATCTATCTATCTATATATATATATATCTGTGTATCTTCTGCCTATATGTATATGTATGTGTGTATATGTATATGTGTGTATATGTATATAGGAGGTGGACTCCTCATAGCAGCCAAAGCCAGCCTGCAACTAACAATCACATCCACGATCACAAACACAGACATTGACCTACTCAAAGTAGAAAACACGGCTTTATCCATCTGCCTAATATACAGACCTCCCTCTCCACACCACGAAGCGCTAGCCACAGCACTGGAAAACATCACTACCACCCAAAACAAAAAATTCCAAATCATCCTGGGAGATTTGAACTTAGCATCAAGTCCCCCAACCCACTCGAACACCTTCTTTGAAGCCATGGACCAACTAGGCTACCACCAAATAGTAAACAATGCCACCCATGATAGGGGAAATACCCTGGACATGATTTTCGTACCCACCAATTGTCAACCAAACTTAGAACCACCTAAGTTAAAGATAACCCAAGTCTCATGGTCCGATCACCACCAAATCGATCTCAAAATAAAATTGCCGTCCCTACCCAAAAATGCAAAAGAAATGAGAATACCTCCCATTATACTACTCTCACCCAATCAGGAAGTTCAACAAATTCAACAAAACACCTCATAAATACCATTTCATCTCACATAGATCTGGACTACACGGACCTGGATGATCTAACAAACAGATGGAACACGAACATACAAAATGCTTCAAACCCTACATCGAAAACCTCAGGTAATGCAAGCAAGCCCAGCTCCGAACCCTGGTACATGGAAACTCTAGCAAGATCGAAGAGAGAACTCCGCAAAATAGAGAGAAAATGGAGACAAACCAAATACATGACCCTTCTTACAAAGTACAAAGATGACGTTAACTCTGCTAAGAGAAACCATCACACCAACATATTAAGTAAAGCGATCAACAGACCGCGGGAGTTATTTGAGCTCGTCAAATCTCTTACTAAAACATCCCAAAGCGACAACCCTAAACAACTCCATCAAGGCCCAAACATTGGCAAACCACTATGCGAGAAAACTAACTGCCACAAGACCTACACCATACCATGACAACACTACAGACACCACTAAACAACCTTGAGACCAACACAAATCAAGACCAGTTATGGAAACATTTCCACAAAATCGGAGACCAGCAAATTGCAACCATACTCACAAGCATAAACAGCACCACATCCCCACTCGACCCCTGCCCAGCAACCTGGATCAAGGCAGTGAAACAGGACATAGCACCGTACATCTCGCACATAGTAAACCTATCACTACAACAAGGATTCATGCCCACTGAGCTAAAGAAATCCGTCATAAGACCTATTCTAAAAAACAGTACACTCAGCAGAGATGACCCAGCATCCTACTGCCCAATATCGAGCATACCATTCCTAGCAAAGATCATTGAAAAGGCGGTCCTATTACAACTTCAAGACCACCTGAACGACAATGCTCCTCTAGATGACCAGCAATACGGCTTTAGACAACATCATGGGGTCGAAACCCTATTACTAGTTCTACTTAACAACCTACTCAAGGGCCTGGAAAACAAAAAGAAAATGTATATACTCCTATTCATCGACATCTCAGCTGCCTTTGATACAGTTAACCATCGAACCCTCTTAAACAGAATCAAGTCAATAGGAATATCAGGAACCCCACTAAAGTGGTTCACCTCATACATCTCAAACCGAATGCAACAGGTACAATTCAACGGCGAAAAAGCAGAAGCATTCTCTCAAACACAAGGTATACCACAAGGCTCTGCACTCTCAGCACTCCTTTTCAACGTATATATGCAACCACTATGCAAAATATTTACACAGCATAAAATAACTACCACATTTATGCAGATGATATTATGCTGTACACACAACTTGACACTGACAACCCGGACTACAGCTCACTCGAAACATGTCTTGGCGAGATGCAAAACTGGTTACAACAAAGCAGCATGGCAATCAACCACAAGAAAACTGAGGTGATGTATATCTCAAGGAAAGCAAATTTTGACCCACCTACATCAATAACCCTGTGCAACAACACTTATCAAACAAAGAAAGAAATAAAATATCTAGGAGTTACATTTGGCTGCGACCTAAAAATGGAAACTCACCTGCGCAAAACCAACAGGGCAGTCTTCTACAAACTAAGAGCTCTACAACCCATACGGAATATTATTGATCCACACGACTTCAGATCCGTTGCTCAAGCACTCATCATGCCACATTTCGACTATTGCAACGCCATCCTTCAAGGACTTCCTAAGAAAACCCTGAACATCCTTCAAATGGCACAAAATGTAGCTGCCAGGATCATCATGAAGAAAAGTCTTACTTGAACACATTACACCAGTACTAATTGAGCTACACTGGCTCCCCATAGCAGCCCGCACAAAATACTGACGACCACCTTCAAACTCATCCACAGTATAGCACCATCCTTCCTCGACACCCTAATCAGATTGCAACCATCCAACAGAAACAGGAGAACCATCAATTCCAACACCCTCCACACTCCAACAGATATCAGATCAGTCAAAAAAATCACTAGTAACAGGGCTTTCTCATACACAGCACCGACACTATGGAACCAACTCCCACCCGACCTACGAGCCAGCACTGATCTAGCCGACTTTAGAAAGAAACTCAAAACCCACCTATTTCAAAGTCATTTCAACCTGTACTAAATTCACATGAGGGGCATCTCCCCACAGCTCCCCAGAAAACCTGTAATGTATAAATGTACATATGTAAATTATTATCCCCTTAGCTTAGAAGTAGATAATTTTCTGCGTGACGTGCTATCCTTTCGAATCTTTATGTACAAATCAAAATTATTCTGTCTTGATTCGACAGCTTTATCCATGTAATCTTTCCCGCTTCTGATCGCTGGAAGGAGCGGTATACAAATGCTTGCTAAATAAATAAAAATGAAAATATGTATAAATATGTATATATGTATATGTGTATAAATATGTATATGTGTGTATATGTGTACTTATCTGTCTGTTTAGGTTCATATATCCATATATTCCTATATGACTCTGACAGATGGGCACTACCCCTATCAATGCTGTGCCAGCATGCTTAGGGTTCTACACATACAACCACTCCCTGTGGTAATTAGCAAATTTTTTGTTTTTCTTACCATAACCTTTCAGGTTAGGTACCTCTGAAGCTCTCCATGTACCTTTTTCTTTATTTATTTATTTATTTAGCCAACACTTATATACCGCTGCTTCCTACGATCAGCTGCGGTTTTCTTTACAGAATCATCATGTATCGTACAATACAATGAATTTTTTAAGAATACAATTTTGATTAGAGCAATGATTACATAGCACACGGATTACCTTTTTCTTTCCTAATTGACCTCATTTAGGAAAGACATTACGGATCTTCAGTTATTCTAAAGCTATAACGCTTCATAAGTCTGTCCTTACTTTATCGGATACAGGGGTCTTCATACCCCTTCTCTCCTACATGGACTATTTCTATTGTCAGTCCAAATCGGTCAGACTTATTTTTCCTTTTGGTCCTAGGATTGTACTGTTCTTCGGCCAAAAGAGCTTAAGCTTTGTCTAATAGTACCTTCTGCGTTTCCTGCTGAAGCCCTATCTCATTGTACTACCCCAGTTTCCCCTGGGGCTATTTCTCACCCTGAAGGGTTCCGACCTCCACTTGTTTTTCCTACAGTTTATTACCTTTACTTCAGAGTGAGGTACTCCTTGAGGATCTTCCACTGGCTCTTCTAACAGATCCATATGAACCTCAATAGACTTTTTACAATGCCACCAAGGGAGGCCCATATTAGAATATTGCACTCAATATTTTTTTACTACTGTCATCTATACAGGGTCTCCCTCTATAGAAGTCCTGTTCTAGTCCAGCTGTTCCACAGCACCTTTCTGTAATTCAACTCCTACCCTCCATCCCCAGGATGCCTGAGTTTCTGAGGAGTAGCAGGGCTCATTCTAGATTCGCAACATGCTAGGACTCCCTCCAGGCATCTTAGCTTGGGGAGTCCCCATATGTGAAGACTCATTCCTGCTTGTTCCTGGAGATAGCACAGTTACTTACCTGTAACAGGTGATCTCTGGGAACAGCAGGAATAAGTCTTCACAACCCACCCACCTCCCCTAGGAGTTGCATTTCTCTATCTCTCTTTCCCCTTCTCGCACTCTCTTGGTCTCAGCTTTAAAACTTAACTGAGGAGAGGCATTTGGGAAAGGTGGGAAGGCAGCACGCAGGCGTGTTGGGATGCTCCCAAAAGCGTTCTGATTGGACGCTGGGGAGCGTTCCCACGCAGACTCCGTCGGTACCGACATACCCATAAGTGAAGGCTTATTCCTGCTGTTCCCAGAGATCACCTGTTACAGGTAAGTAACTGTGCTTTCTTCTCCATCAGTGATGAACTTATTGGTTTTGCCAGTTGTCAGGATCTTTGCCTTCTTAACATTAAGGTGCAGACCCATTTTAAGACTATATTCCTTGATCTTGAGAAGCAAATGTTTTAAATAGTCTTCACTTTCAGCCAGTAATGTGGTGGTATCAGCATAGCGAAGGTGGTTGAGTCTTTCATCAATACTCACACCTCTATTGTCTTCATTCAGTCCTGCTTCTCTGATTTGTTCTGCATATAAATTAGAGGTAGGGGAAAGTATGCAGCCTTTGCTGATTTTAAACCATAATGTTCCTCCTCGTTCCATTTGAATTGTAGCTTCTTGATCAACATATAAAGGTGGTGCAAGAGAATGATCAGGTGTTCTGGTATATCCATGCTTCTTATTGTGGTCCAGAGTTTCTAATCGTTTACAAAGTCAGAAGCCTTGCTGTAGTCAATAAAACACATATGGATATCCTTTTGGTATTTTGTCTTTTCAAGGATCCATCTCACATCTGTGATTAATGTCTCTCGTTCCTCACCCTTTCTTGAACCCTGCTTGCACTTCAGGCAGTTCTCGTTCCAGGTATGGTTGTCTGCTGAATGATCTTGAGTGGAATCTTGCTGGCTTGTGGGATCAGAGCGATTATGTGATAATTTCCAGAGTCAGTTGGTTCACCTTTCTTCAGTATTGGTATAAACACAGATCTTTTCTAGTCAGTTGGCCATTAATTTCTCTTCCAAATTTCCTTGCAGAGCCTTGTAAGTATGATTCTCCAGGACCAAGCAGGAAGTCAGTCCTCACTTATGGGTGACGTCGGCGCCGACGGAGCCCTCGCGGAGCAATTTCCCCCAGCTTTCAAAGAAAGCCTTTGGGAATTGCAGCGCGCATGCGCGGTCGTCTTCCCGCCCGAGGGTGCCATCTTAGCCAGTCTTCTTTTTTCCGCGGAGCCCTACAGACGTCCCCATCTTGTCCCCGCGAAAAAGTCGATTTTCTTCTTTATTTTATCCTTTTTTCCTTCGGTTCGACGCCGATCTTTTTCCCGCCCGGACTCGCGACGCCGGTCACGAGTCCTCTTACTTTTTTCGGTTTTTCTGACTTAGTCAGCTTTCGTTTTCGGTTTTTCCCTGGCAGCCCGGTCCTTTGACCTCGCAGGGGCCCTTTTTCCCCCGATGGCTGCCAGTGGGTTTAAGCGGTGTGGTCGGTGTGACCGAAATATGTCACTAACTGACACACACGACTTTTGCCTCCGCTGCCTGGGCCCGGATCATGAGGAACTGATCTGTGGGCCCTGCAGCAAAATGTCCTCAAAGGCGTTGAGAAGTCGGCGGCATCAGCGTGAGAGAATCTTCGCTGACCCCAGCCGTACCCGGACCTCGTCGGAGGCCTCCGCGTCGAAAGGCTCCAGCTCGGACCGTCGCCGGAGTTCCTCCGACCGGGGTTCTCCCTCCGGGGACCATCGTCGGAAGGTGAAACCCGCGAGGGCGGCGTCGGTGGACGCTCCTGGTTCCGCGAGGGCCAGGTTGCATAGCCCCGACAGCCGCCCCGGGTCCTTGGAGAAGGAACACATCCCGAAGCGACCTCGCCTGGAGTCGGAGATGCCTGCCGGGTAAGTCCTGTGGTCCTTCTGGACTCGCCTCCGCGACAGCCGATGTCGGGCCCGACGCCGTCGGGGCCCGAGTCGGGGGCTGCTGGGTCACCTGAGCTCGGACTCAGGTTGACGGCCTTGGAGAGCAGACTGTCTGCCTTCATGGACCAGCAGAGGGCACTGCTCGCTGGTTTCGCTGGCGCCGCTGCCCCGACCGCCGGGACGTCGACGTCCAAGTCGACCCCGGAGACCGAGCCGATCCTCGAGTCGATGAGAACTCGAGTCGATCCTCGGTCGAGGTCACCCTTGGCCTCCCGTTCGGGACCGAGGTCGCCGACGCCGACTCCCTCGGCGTCGGGGCGGCTGGCGCCGCACCCTGCCCAGGCCGACCCCACCGAGTCCTCGTCGGAGTCGGTCTGGGAGTCTGAGGAGGAAGAGTCGCCTGATTCTTTCCGGACTCGGTGTGTCCCATCGGACTCACCGGAGTCCGAGCCTCGGAAGCAGTCCCCCCCGGAGGATGCCCGGTTCTCGGACTTCGTTAGGGATATGGCCAAGGCTTTGGCCTTCCCTGCGGATCCCGAGGAGGAGCCTTGAGCCGAAGAGCTCGACGCCCTCCAGTATGACTCTCCCGCGAGGGAACACTTTACTGTACCGGTTCCTCCTATGCTGGAACGACTACTCTTCCGCATGTGGGAGAGTCCGGCCTCCTCGCCGGTCCTGAGCAAGCGGGTCGATTCTATCTATCAAGTCCGCAAGAGCCCTGGCTTTCAAAAGGCACAGCTGCCACACCATTCCATGGTAGTGGAATCGGCCATGCATCGTCTTAAGAGCCAGAAGATGCACTCCTCGGTGCCTCCTGGAAGGGAGGCCCGTAACCTGGATGGCCTTGGCAAGAAGTGTTTCCAGGGCTCTATGCTCGCATGTCGTGTCCAGACTTACCAGCTATACATGGGCATGTATCTCCGGGATCTGGCTAAAGAGCTAGCCGGATTCTCCGCTGGTCTGTCCGAGGAACCCTTGCGGAGGTTCCTAGCCTTGTCCACTGGCATTCGGGAATGCTCAAAGTTCATGTCCCGAGCAGCCTATGATGGCTTTGAAGCATCGGCTCGAGTGGCCGCAGCCGGCATCGGTGCCCGCCGACAGGCTTGGCTTCAGTCGTCAGACCTTGAGCCCTGGGTGCAGGACAAGTTGGTCGATGTCCCCTGCCGAGGCGAAAACCTCTTTGGCAAGCCCATGGCGGAAAAGGCTGCGCAAATTGAGACTGAGACTCTCACCAGGACCAGGCTTTCTAGGAAGACCTCCGCCCCTTCCCAGAAAAAGAAGGGCTCGGG